>CM065775.1:45778552-55778552 GCA_033296515.1 Macrochelys suwanniensis | reverse complement strand
TAAGTTTGCCAGGTCTGAAGTGAGAGTTGTTTGCAAAGAACAGGGGACCCTTTGTGAAGAGGTCTGTGTCACACATGGGTGATTGAGCTGGAGAGGCTTCAAAATGCTGAAATGCAGCTTCATGTCAACCAAGTACTCTAGAAATTAAGCACTCAAGCAAAGTGCAGTTTCTCTTCCACACTAGTCACCATCTTGGGGTATGCCTACAATACCCATGTTACAGCACGGCTGTGGCAGCGCTGTGACGTGGGCAGTGTAGACATGCTTTACCGCTGGGGGAGAGCTCTCCCGGCAATAAAAAAAACCACCCTGAACGAGTGGTGGTAGCTTTAGCGCCAGGATATACACTGGCGCTTTTCCGCGCTAAAACTTTTGTCGCTCAGGGTTTGTTTGTTTTTTCCCCACACCCTGAATGACAAAAGTTTAGCACTGAAAGTGGCAGTGTAGACACAGCCTTGTACAGTCAGAGGGACCGGTATCAGATTACTTAATAGCTTAAAGGTACATTTGTTAAGGAGTTTTGGCCCCAAAGCTGACCAGTCATAAAACAGTCCTAATTGGGTAAGGGAATATTCTCAGGATTCTAAATATCTATTCTAATTATGGAACCCTTCATTGTCGAGCACTTTTTTAAATGACCAGTTTTTGTGAGCTCCGGTTGCCACCCTGTTTGTTAGATTGACTCACTTTTAACAGGATGATCCCAAGGCATGCTGGATTTCCACAGTTCCCATTATTTGTTTGGAGGTTCATCAAGTGTCATCATGCAACATGATGATGTAATATTAAAATAATCGTGCAGCAAAAAAGACATGAACTAAAGTGGCAACACAACACAGACAATTGTTGCTATGTTGTGCTGGGAGAGGAATGTCTCCTCAAACTTACAGAAGCGGCAAGTCTGCAGCTGTAATTAACTAAAAAAATATCGCTCAGACGGGCTGGGGACTCCATCCAGCTCCTTCCATGTTGGACCACTGCACTTTCACCTTCCTATGCCACTTCTCTAATCCTCTCCTGCCTGCATGAACTCTCACTTAGGCCAGTGGTCCTCAACCTTTCCAGTCTACTGTGCCACTTTCAAGAGTTTGACTTGTCTTGCGTACCCCACGTTTCACCTCACTTAAAAAACTACTTGCTTACAAAATCAGGCATAAAAATACAAAAATGTCACAGCACACTATTACTGAAAAATTGCTTACTTTCTCATTTTGTCTGTATGAAATTTTAGTTGGTACTGACTCTGCTAGGGCTTTTTATGTAACCTGTTGTAAAACTAGGCAAATATCTAGATGAGTTGATGTACCCCTAGAAGATCTGTGTACCCCCAGAGGTACACATAGCCCTTGAGAACTATTGACTTAGGCTATGATTACCTGCTCATGACATCTACTTTTAAAACTCTGCAGATTCTTACTCCACTATATTGTCCAAGAAGCCAGAAGATGGACCCAGAGAGCAACTTTGTAAGCAAGGAGACAGCGGTGGTAGGTAGGGAATTTCTTTCTGCTACAACCCAGGAGTGTCAAACAGGATTGCAGATGAGGAATCAAAGGTTTTCTGGTATAATGTCCTAGTGTAAGCACGTGGGGCTTGGCTCAACTGTATGTAACCACCATGGCCTGAGGCCACCACTGATTCCCAGAGCTGTGCTGACATAATCAAATATGTGAATTCAAAGGTACTATCACTAACAGCTATGTTCATTTCACTCCCACTGGGAAAAAAAAAAAAGGAGTAAACAGAAATACATTGAATAGGAAAGACCAAAACTAGTAGAGGGAGGGACGTTTCTGTTTACAAACAGCTACAGCAAAACGCAAAATAAAACAAGGACCATTGCTGACTAAAATATCCAATAAAAGATATTACCTCTCCCATCTCGTCTCTCATTGATTAACACAGATTAAATTATACTGATATCATACAAACAAAGGTTAATTTTTTCAGAGGCAGTCTACTATCCTTATAGAGGAATTTTTCCAGGTCATTTTGAATAGTAAGGACCAATGCAGAAATGACTTCTTTCTCTCTCTCTGTTGTATCTTCCAAGAATACCATGCCTTTAACCAGTAGCGTAGGCAGGTTTGGAGCACAGGGGGAGCGGCACTATAAAAAGGCGCCTCCCCACTCCCTTTGTACTCACCCGGCGGCGCTTTAAAGGGCCCGGGGCTCCAGCAGCTGCAGAGCCCCAGGCCCTTTAAAGCGCCGCCAGAGCTCCGGCAGCGGGGCTCCGGCGGCCACTCCTCCTGCTCCCCCACTGGCTATGCTACTGCCTTTAACTGGGCTTCCTTCTATTTCACAATGTACAGTAACAAAAAAAAACAAAACAACCAGCCTGTGGCAGGGTTCGTACTCCACCACCCCTCTGAGACGCAGGGGGGCTAGGAGGTACCCTGCCTTAGTTCCTGGTCCAATTTTTATGCCACTCTGGGCAGCCCATCCAGCGGGACTCAATGGCCAGAGTCCCCCTTAGTCTCTTCCCCTGCAGGGATAGCACAGCCTAGGGGCCTGAGTTACTTCAGTGAGCCTTCCCAGTCAGGTAAGGCAGTCTTGAGTTCTGAGCTTGGGGCCCATCCCCCCCAAGGGCGGCGGTCCTCAGTAGGGGACCTGGGGCCCAACCCAGGGCCTTAACAGCAGGTAACAGCCTGCCAGGGTCAGCGGGGAATCCCACCGAAACACGCTGCCCTCACTGGGGTGGGAGGTACCACTCCCACACCCCCCCCGGGTCACTTCCTACCGGCTCTTTTGATGCAGTAGTCCATGTGCTTTCTGAGCCCCTAGGCTCCTCAATTCCCTGAACTTCCTGGGGTTCCAGTAGCAGCTGGCCTCCAGTCCCAGTCTTGGGCTCTTTAACACTCCCTGGTAAGGGCGGCTCTAGCTCCTGGGCTGGAGCCTCTGCTGGGCATCCTTCCTCCTCAGCAGCCAGCCCTGATTGAGCAGCTCTGCAGGCTTTTATACCTGGCCCCCTGCTGGAGCATGCCCAGCAGGGCCTCAGGGGCGTGGCTTCCTCTGCCAGCAGAGAAGGGTTAACCCTCTCATGGCCAGTGCGGGGCCAGTCTTTACCGTCACAAACCCAAAACACCCTTGGGAGATATTAACAGTTTTATTTCTCTCCATTTGTGCTTCAGAGATCAGCTCCAAAAAGAATACAAAAGCCCAGGAGCAGCTCTAATAATTTTGCCGCCTCAAGCAGTCACCACCGAATTGCTGCTGCGGCGGGCGAGAATGGGGCGGCAGTCCAAGTCCCGTGGCGGCAATTCAGCGGCGGCAAGAGCGGCAGACCTGCTGCCAAATTACTGCCGGGGCAGGCGAGAATGGGGCGGCAGGCCAAGTCCTGCGGCGGGAAGAGCGGCGGACCTGCCGTCGAATTACCGCCGCGATGGGCGAGAATGGGGCGGCAGGCCGAATCCCACGGCGGCAATTCGGCAGCAGGAAGAGTGGTGGACCTGCCGCTGAATTGCCGCCGCGGGACTCGGACGGCCGCCCCATACTCAATGCCGCCCCAAGCACCAGCTTGGAAAGCTGGTGCCTGGAGCTGGCCCTGCAAAAGCCTCCATGCTAGCAAGAGAGGCATGTAGATTTTTTTTCCCAAGTGCACATGCTTTTTAAGAAGCAAACATACCACTTGTGGTGCTCAGACTCAGATCCCGTATTTCTCATTTTTGTTCTCTTCTGTTCATGGAGTAGAAGCGCTAATCACATGGAAAACTGCTGCCTGGTGGTAACTATGGATGAACCCAAATTTACAGCTGCAGTACTGCCTTAAGTCTGAAAAGCCCTTCGGTAGTGAAGAACTGTGGCCAAGACATGTTTCGTGTGATTTTTCAGAATTCTAGTAATAGATGGTGAAAGTTTGCCTTTAACAACACTGACCTCAAGAATAAATGCCTTTTCATCAGCTTTAGCACAATGTGAATGTAACTTTGGGCAAGTTATTTGACCACCCTGTGCCTCAGTTTACCTAGCAGAAAAGCTGACTAAAAAGCTGAAACTTGATGAAAACCAGATGCTGGGATTAGGGTGAGTTTCCTTGGGGAATAACCCCCCCCCCCCCAAAAGGAGGAAACTGAACTACAAAAACATTCTATTGTTAATACATGTAAATACTGCAGTTGTGTTCTTGCAATTAATTTTACCTGGTGGACCTGTGTTTAATTCCACCCTATTGTGCATAATTTTTAAGGAACACTCAGATACTGTTCTCTAGCCTAAATCAATAAAATAGCCTTTGTGTGATGCAGAAGAGTAATAATACAAAAATAATTTTAATATAAATGTCCATTTAATATGGACTGACAGTTTAGAGTGCCACCAACTTTTGCAACAATTCTGCTAATCATTATTTCAAACTTATACCTTCAACTATAAAATATGAAGAAAGGAAAATGTAATATAAACACAGAGACCCTGGAAATATCTCCCTCCACTTCTCCCTATTCCTTACAGACATGTATATTACAAACAGTTGCAGAATGGCCAGAAAAAAATCCAACGAGCCTCTCAAACCTGTTGAATTAGCTAATAGTACTAGAAAAGAATAGCAGTAGACCTCTGTGAAGAAAAGGGACATACCTCTCCGGTTTCCCATTAGTTGCTGCAACAGGCTACAATTTGCCAGCTTTGAGGAAGAGAGGTGCCAAAGGTAAAAGGTCTCAGAATTTTTTTACCATTGGAATGTAGGCTGATATTTGCCCCAGTTTAAACCAGACAACCCAGGTCCCACTTTAGGAATGCATCTCTATTCAGAAAAAGTGCTGAAGTACATTCTTAAAGTATGTGCTTAAGTGCTTTTCTGCATTGGGAACCAAGTCCTGATAAAACTATGAAGAATATTGGACATCAGCTGTTGTTACTGGATGTAGCTGTAACTAGTGATCCTATGTGATTGAGACTCAGTATAGAATTAAAAGGCATCTTCAGCTGCTTCTAAACTCAGCCCTGGTCTACACTACGAGTTTAGGTCGAATTTAGCAGCATTCGGTCGATTTAACCCTGCACCTGTCCACACAACAAAGCCTGTTTTGTCGACTTAAAGGGCTCTTAAAACCGATTTCTGTACTCCTCCCCGGCAAGGGGTTTAGCGCTAAAATTGACCTCACTGGGTCGAATTTGGGGTAGGGTGGACGCAATTCGAAAGTATTGGCCTCCGGGAGCAATCCCAGCGTGCTCCATTGTGACCGCTCTGGACAGCACTCTCAACTCAGATGCACTGGCCAGGTAGACAGGAAAAGCCCCGGGAACTTTTGAATTTCATTTCCTGTTTGGCCAGCATGGCGAGCTGATCAACACAGGTGACCATGCAGTCCCAGAATCACAAAAGAGCTCCAGCATGGACCGAACGGGAGGTACTGGATCTGATCGCTGTATGGGGAGACGAATCTGTGCTGGCAGAACTCCGTTCCAAAAGACGAAATGCCAATATATATGCCAAAATCTCCAAGGGCATGATGGACAGAGGCTACATGAGGGACGCACAACAGTGTCGTGTGAAAATTAAGGAGCTCAGGCAAGCCTACCAAAAAACAAAGGAGGCAAATGGCCGCTCCGGGTTAGAGCCCATACATGCCGCTTCTATGATGAGCTGCATGCAATTCTAGGGGGGGACCCTACCACTACCCCACCACTGTCTGTGGACACCTGCAAGGGGGGAGTCTCATGCAACAGGGATGAGGATTTTGTGGATGAGGAGGAGGAGGAGGAGGTTGAGGATAGTGCACAGCAGGCAAGCAGAGAATCCATTCTCCCCAGCAGCCAGGAACTATTCATCACCCTGGAGCCAATATCCTCCCAACCCTCCCAAGGCGGGCTCCCGGACCATGAAGCCGGAGAATGCATCTCTGATGAGTGTACCTTTGTAAATATAACACAGAGTTTAAAAGCAGGCGTGTTTAATGATTAATTTGCCCTGAAAACTTGGGATGCATTCACGGCCAGTACAGCTACTGGAAAAGTCTGTTAACGTGTCTGGGGATGGAGCAGAAATCCTCCAGGGACATCTCCATGAAGCTCTCCTGGAGATACTCTAAAAGCCTTTGCAGAAGGTTTCTGGGGAGGGCAGCCTTATTCTGTCCTCCATGGTAGGACACTTTACCATGCCAAGCCAGTAGCAAGTAGTCTGGAATCATTGCAGAACAAAGCATTGCAGCCAATGGGCCTGGGCTTTGGTGGCATTCAAGCAACATCCGTTCTTTCTCTCTCTGTGTTAGCCTCAGGAGAGTGATATCATTCATGGTCACCTGGTTGAAATATGGGAAATTTGTTTAAGGGGACATTCAGAGGTGCCCGTTCCTGCTGGGCTGTTTGCTTTTGGCTGAAAATAAATCATCCCCGCTGTTAGCCACGCGGTGCGGGGGAGGCCCGTTCATGCTCAGCTGTTCGCATTTGGCTGACAGGGATCTTCCCTGATACTAGCCACACGGTGGCGGGAGGGGTAAAGCGATTATCCCAGAGAATTGGGTGTGGGGTGGGAGGGGTTGGGTTGTGCTGCACATTCACCCTAAAACCGCAGCCCCTCCTTTTAAATGGCCAACCCAACGGGCTTTGCTTGGTATGGGAAAGGAGGGCGCTGCTGTTTGAAACCATTCCCACGTTATGAAGGTTGAAGAAGCCGAAACCCTTTCGCTTACCATGGCTGTCTGCAAGCCAAATTCTGTTGCCCAGCCGAGCGTGTGTGATGTCTCACACCAAACCGGCGGGCACTCAATATAAGAGGCAAAATGCAACCTTGTACCAAAAGCACATGTGCTATGTAATGTGAATCGCTTGATTCAGTGTGAAATAGTCTTCTTTTTGTTCTTTAAAATGTATTTTTTAAAATACTACTCTCCCTTTTTTTTCCCTCCCGCAGCTGCAAATGTTTCTATGCTCCCCCTATTATCTCCGTCCCAGAGGCTAGTTGAGATTAGAAGGCGAAAAAAACGCACTCGCAATTACATGTTCTCAGAGCTCATGAAGTCCTACAGCACTCATAGAATCATAGAATCTCAGGGTTGGAAGGGACCTCAGGAGGTCATCTAGTCCAACCCTCTGCTCAAAGCAGGACCAAACCCAACTAAATCATCCCAGCCAGGGCTTTGTCAAGCCTGACCTTAAAAACCTCTAAAAAAGACTGAAAGAGCTCAGCAGAATGCATGGAGGCAAACAATGGCAGAGTCCCGGAAAGCATTAAATGAACACGATAAGAGAATGGAGGAGCACGATGAGAGGCGGCAGGAACACGATGAGATGAGGCAGGATGCAATCCTGAAGCTAATGGGGGAGCAAACTGACGTGCTCAGGCATCTGGTGCAGCTACAGGAAAGGCAGCAGGAGCACAGACCACTGCTGCAGCCCCTGTATAACCGCCTGCCCTCCTCCCCAAGTTCCATAGCCTCCTCACCCAGATGCCCAAGAACGTGGGAGGAGGAGGGAAGGCTCCGGGCACTCAGCCACTCCACCCCAGAGGATTGCCCAAGCAACAGAAGGCTGGCATTCAAAAAGTTTTGAACTGTAGTGTGGCCTTGTCCTTCCCTGTTCCCCTCATCCACCACCCCACCCTGTGCTTCTCTCCACACCCACCCCTCCCGGGCTACCTTGCAAGTTTTCCCTCTATTTGTGTGATGAATTAATAAAGAATGCATGATTTTGAAACAATAATTACTTTATTGCCTCTGAAAGCGGTGATCAAAGGGGGGAGGGCGGTTGGCTTACAGGGAAGTAGAGTCAACCAAGGGGGAGGGTTTTCATCAGGGAAAAACAAACAGAACTGTCACACTGTAGCCTGGCCAGTCATGAAACTGGTTTTCAAAGCTTCTCTGATGCACAGTGTGCCCAGCTGTGCTCTTCTAATCGCCCTGGTGTCTGGCTGTGTGTAATCAGCCGCCAGGCGATTTGCCTCAACCTCCCACCCCGCCATAAACGTCTCCCCCATACTCTCACAGATATTATGGAGCACACAGCAAGCAGCAATAACAATGGGAATATTGGTTTCGCTGAGGTCTAACATAGTCAGCAAACTGCACCAGCGAGCCTTTAAACATCCAAATGCACATTCTACAACCATTCTGCCCTTGCTCAGCCTGTAGTTGAACTGCTCCTTACTACTGTCCAGGCTGCCTGTGTACGGCTTCATGAGCCATGGCATTAAGAGGTAGGCTGCGTCCCCAAGGATAACTATAGGCATTTCAACATCCCCGATGGTAATTTTCTGGTCTGGGAAGTAAGTCCCTTCCTGCAGCTGTTCAAACAGACCAGAGTTCCCGAAGATGTGAGCGGCATGCACCTTTCCCGGCCATCCCACGTTGATGTCAGTGAAACGTCCCTTGTGATCCACCAGTGCTTGCAGCACCATTGAAAAGTACCCCTTGCAGTTTACGTACTGGCTGCCAAAGTGGTCCGGTCCCAAGATAGGGATATGCGTTCCATCTATCGCCCCACCACAGTTAGGGAACCCCATTGCAGCAAAGCCATCCACTATGACCTGTACATTTCCTAGAGTCACTGCCCTTGATAGCAGCAGCTCAGTGATTGCGTTGGCTACTTGGATCACAGCAGCCCCCACAGTAGATTTGCCCACCCCAAATTGATTCCTGACTGATCGGTAGCTGTCAGGCGTTGCAAGCTTCCACAGGGCTATCGCCACTCGCTTCTCAACTGTCAGGGCTGCTCTCATCTTGCTATTTTTGCACTTCAGGGCAGGGGATAGCAAGTCACAAAGTTCCAGGAAAGTGGCCTTACGCATGCGAAAGTTTTGTAGCCACTGGGAATCATCCCATACCTGGAACCCCATGCGATCCCACCAGTCTGTGCTTGTTTCCCGGGCCCAGAATCGGCGTTCCACAGCATGAACCTGCCCCAATGCCACCATGATGTCCAAATTGCCACGTCCCATGCTTTCAGAGAAGTCTGTGTCCATGTCCTCATCACTATCGTGATCACGCTTTCATCGCATCCTCACCTGCTTTTGCAGGTTCTGCAGATACTGCAGGAAAATGCTCACAACTGCAGTGGTGATCTGAGTGGGCTCCATGCTTGCAGTGCTATGGCGTCTGCGTGGGCAATCCAGGAAAAAGGGCATGAAATGATTGTCTGCAAGGGGTGACTGCAGGAGAGCAGAGTTGCAGCGGAAGCGGTGGAGCCATACACTATGCACACCAGTGCACCAATCCAGGGAAAAGGACGCGAAATGATTGTCTGCGAGGGGTGACTGAAGGAGAGTAGAGTTGCAGCGGAAGCGGTGGAGCCGTACACCATGTACGAGGACGGCTTGCAGTCCTAGTGCACCATCTGTCGCAAAGGCACCCAGGAGCTGCTGCTGTGTAGCAATTCCAGCTGCTGCAAGTGCTTCTGTGTCGAATGCTTGGAGGTCTTGGTAGGGCAAGGTACCTCAGCCAAGGCAAAAGAGCAAGAGCCCTGGAGCTGTTACATGTGTCAACCACAGCAGTGGTATGGCGTCTGCACGGGTAACCCAGGAAAAAAGGCGTGAAATGATTGTCTGCCGAAGGAGGAAGGGGCGACTGACGACATGTACCCAAAACTACCCGCGACAATGACATGTACCCAAAACCACCCGCGACATCAGGCATTGGGAGCTTAACCCAGAATTCCAGTGGGCGGTGGAGACTGTGGTAGGGTGACCAAATGAGAAGACCCGAAAATCAGGACTTCCCACCAAAAAAAAAACGGAAGAGGCTCAAAGTTGTTGAGCAAAAAAAAAAAAAAAAAAAGGATCTGCCTCCGGAATCCTCTGGGCACTCCCGGGTGCTTCTCTCTGGGGCTTCTCTCCAGGGCCGCCGGAAACGGAAGAGCCTCCACCGGAAGCTGTGGAGCAAAAAAACAAAACAAAACAAAAAACAACTGAAAATCGGGACAAAAGGCGTCCCGACCATTGGTCGGGACGCGGGACACATGCTCAAAAATCGGGACGGTCCCGATTTTATCGGGACGTCTGGTCACCCTAGACTGTGGGAACTGTGGGATAGCTACCCACAGCGCACCGCTCTGTAAATCGATGCTAGCCACAGTAGTGAGGACACACTCCGCCGACTTAATGCGCGTAGTGTGGACACACACAATCGACTGTATAGAATCTCTTCTGAAAAATCAACTTCTATAAAATCGACCTAATTTTGTAGTGTAGACATACCCTTAGCAGTTTGCTGTGTGACCCTAGTAGCCAAGGTGCTCAAACACTGCCTTAGAGAAGGAAAATTCTAAACCTACCAAACAGGAGTCTTTAACTTTGAGATTTTCTAATCCAAGTGAATCAACAAACTAAAATCCTTCCCAAGGCCAGCAAATGAGATGATAAACTAGTGACCAATTTGAATCTATAATTTGTATATTAACTCTGGTTAAAGATTATTTATACAGAAAGTTTGTTGTTTACTCTTGGAGGACAGCAACTCTTTCTGTCATTCTTTACCATTATTACTACATGACATTACTAGTATTTTTGCAACATGTATGGGCAGAGCTTGGGTCCTGCAGCTTTTTCCTCTTCCACTGATCCTCTCTTTTTCCTTGTACTCTCCTGACCTACTTTGGTGCTCAAACCCAGACTGGTAAAACACCTTTTTCTTTTTATACTTTGCAGAGGAATTACTCTTTCAGTAGGATATTCAACATGTGAAGAAGACAGAGTAATTAGGAAAAGGACTGACAATTTTGAAGGAGTCAGGTGAGAATCTTTTTTAAATGTAACATTTATTAAAAATAACTAGTTAACATTAGTAAAATTGATGTTTCTGGCATCAGAAGGAGCCCCTAATTGTGCAGAGCTGGCATCCATGCTCTCCTCCCACATACCTCCCTGCTTCTAGGGAGGGGAGCTTGAATGGAGGCATTGGGGTGGACGGAACACCCCTACACCAAGCTAATTATCAGCTGCTCGGACCCTGGAAGACAGACTCCATCCAGCCGGCGCAGGCTCAGAGGGGGAGCCGGCAAGGGGAGCGGTGGGGTTTATTTGCGCCCCTCCCCGCCTCCTCAGCAATGGGGCCGGCCAGCCCCCAGCCCGTTTAGAAGACAGGCGGACACGGAACATGCCCTGGGCTCCACCAGGGTTGGGCTCTTCCCGTCACCCGAGTACCCGCGGGCTTCAGCGCCGCGATCACCCTCCGCCACCCGGGGAGAAGCCGAACGCCGCGTTGCGCGTCTTGCGTCACTCAACGGGAGCAAACCCGGCCTGCGTGTGCGCCCAGGCCAGGCAGGCTGCCCCGCTCCCGATTGGGTGCCCGCTGCCGCGCGCGGGGGGGAGGAGGCGGGGGCGGGGCTCCCGGAAGTGCCGCTGCCACATTGGCCCGGCGGGGGAGGGCGGGGCGCTGTAGTTGCAGGGGAGGCGCTGGCTGCCCCGCGAGCTCTTGCTTTGGTGCCGAGGGATTCCACAGGGCGCGAGCCGCGGTCCCTCCTCCTGCTGTGGCTGCAGACCGGCGCCGCCCCCCTGCCCTGCCGCAGCCGGAGCCCGAGCCCGCCGGCGCTGCCCATGGCCGCTGAGATCCAGCCCAAGGCGCTGACCCGCAAGCCCGTCCTGCTCAGCAAGGTGGAGGGGTCCCAGGATGTGGTGAGCATGGCCGCGATCGTGCCCAAGGAGGACGGGGTCATCAGCGTCTCCGAGGACAGGTACTGGCAGGGGGAGGCGGGCACTCCGCTTCGGCCCCGCCCGCAGCCAGGGCGGCAGTGCCGGGGGTCCCCAGGGAGTGCGTGTGGGTCCGCGGGGATGCTGCGTTTGTGTGCGTGCATGCACGAGACAAGCCCACCGTGGGGCTTGGGTCCCGCAGTGGTCTCCCTGCAGGGGTGCAAGGGGCTGCTGTGTGTGCAAAAGCTCGGGTGGGGATTGCTCGGCGTGCATCAAACCTGCCCCGGTGGTTAGAAGGGCGATCCGCTCGGTGCCGGGCTGGTCTGTGTCTTGTACAGAGAGACACGGACGACTTGCTCGGGCAGGCATACGCCGAGTAGATTCAATATTGATCAGGCCTATTATGTGTGCACACTGCTCACTCTGCCACGGAGCTCACCGTGTCATGGTAACTCTGCTGCATCTGTCTGTGGTGTGCATGATTCAGACTACACAGACGTGAGCAAGGATATGTTGTGGCTGATGCCTGGTCAAAACCAATAACGTATCTTTAATTAACTTTTATATCAGCTACTTCAGGGATTCCGTTTTGTGGTTACACATGCTAAAATGTTTTGTCCTGAAAATTGAAGTGAGTCATTTTCCATAATAAGCCTGTGTTACTGTACCGCAAGTCAGGGCATGACTTCCTTTGTCATAAAATGCAGTGGAGGATTTCACAAATGATGTTCCTTGAAAATTCATATCACTGTATTTACAGAAGCCAAGCTGGTTTTTTTTCAATCCAACGTTCTACTTCAGCAGGCCTTTAAAACAACAGTTGTGGTGTTGTGTGTGTTGTTTGGTAACTTGCTAAGAAGGAGCTACTAATGTTTGTAGCAAAATGTCGCTCAGATTACTATAGTCTCATATTCAATTTCTGTTTCTATTGTTATCTTAAAATAAGCATTCAGAAAGATATGTCAGACTCAGAGTTGATAACCGTGAGCTACAACAGTTGCACTGAATAGCCTTTTGTGTATTTTAGTCTTATAACTACACTTCAGTAAAACTGTTAGATTGGGGAATCAACAAACTTTTTAGCCTTTCAATATGGGCAGTCTATATATTACTCTTTAATCTGTGTGTGTTTGATATGTAATTTGTCAGACCAGTTTCAACACATGCAGCTTTTGACAAATCCATGTGAGATTTGTTTTGACACGAGACAAAAGATATCAGCATTGTTCGCTGAAACAGCGCTTCTTATCTAACAAAAACATTTCCTGCTAGTTCTTTTAAAAATATAGTATCTAAAGGATAAGAAACTAGTCCAATATCTAGTATTGTAAAACTGCAAAAGGTTTTAATTTTTAGTAGTCTTACTCCACAATATAAAAATATGTCTTAAGCCGCGTCCGTACGTCCCTCGGCCCGTGCCGCTTCCCGCACCCCCGTTGGCCAGGCACAGTGAACCGCGGCCAGTGAGAGCCGCGATCGGCCGAACCTGTGGACGCGACAGGTAAACACACCGGCCGGGCGCGCCAGGGGCTTTCCCTGAACAAGTGGCGTCCCAAGTTTGGGAAACACTGGCTTAAGCCATCCAATGATTTTTCTTTTCTTCAAATTTACTTCATTTAGTGGCATTTCCTCTTACGTCTAGAATGGTTTCATTTTGTTAACTCTATAGGAGTGCTTTCCCTTAAAATAAAAAAATGCCCCATTCTAAAATGTAATATCATCACTCAAGCAAAAATCATTTGATTTATCTGCCCCAACAGAATGTTTAAAAAAAAATAAAAAATTGTTGGCCCACAGGCCAACTATCTCAAGTTTAGGATTTTGCTGTGTGTTCTTCTTCACTTTAGACTCCAGTATTGTCATTAAAAAAAATGCTCTTTTATCAGTGTACTAGTATTGAAAAAACCTAAGTTCTACCATAAGTTAGTTTCTGGTTACCTGTCTGATATGTGAACTATGCAAAATCTCATTAAATTTCATCTATGCCCTGGGCTCCAATAATCTCTAGTGTCTGTTATGAAAAGAAAACACTTATGTTTCTTAGAGGCAGGTATACTGTGGAATTGATAGTGACTGAAAATGTGAAAACCACTTATTTTAAGTGATATGGCCACATTTTGCTATGTGAAACGCTGAGTAAAGCATGAGTATAGTAGGAGTAAGAACTAGATAAATTCATGGAGGATAGGTCCATCAATGGCTATTAGCCAGGATGGGCAGGAATGGTGTCCCTAGCCTGTGTTTGCCAGAAGATGGGAATGAGCGGCGGGATGGATCACTTGATGATTACCTCTTCTGTTCATTTCCTCTGGGGCACCTGGCACTGGCCACTGTTGGAAGACAGGATACTGGGCTAGATGGACCTTTAGTTTGACCCAGTAGGGCCATTCTTACGTTCTTATGAGTTAGCGCATAGTAACGTGCTGAATTTATGCCACTGATGTTCTGCACTGTAAGAAAATACTTCTCAAACATTTTTTATCTTAATAGAGTGAATGTACCTGATCTCTTTCCCCTTAAGAAAGAGAGAGTAAGGGCTCCAGTTATTTCTTGCACTACTTTTTACAGGGTACAACCCCCCCTAATTTTTAGGTGCCAGAATAGCAGCATGACACTGAAAGGTAATGTCTCTGTACTCCATGTAGAGATTCTCTGTTAAAAGGAGCCTTGGTCTGAAGGAGCCTATAGTAAAGTGGAGATCTGGAGAGTATCACCAAGGAACATGGTATTTTAAAATCTTGTGGTATGATGATTAATTGCCTGTTGGTAAAATTGGTTAAAAGTGATCCTTTTGCTTCTTACTTGTAGATGTTTGGAATGCTGTTCGCAGTACATGGTGGATCTAGGAAAACTAGAGGTGCCTTTGTTAGGTAATCTGGAAACCTTCTGACTCTTCCACTTGACACTATTACATCATTTCATTAGCCACACTTAATTCATTACTTTAGGTAGAAATGGATTTATGTAAGTGGATGTTCATTTCTGGATTCATAGCTGAAGTAGTACTTTATTTCAGTAGTCACTACTTCTGTTGAAGCGACAAAGGGTCCTGTGGCACCTTATAGACTAACAGAGGTATTGAAGCATAAGCTTTCGTGGGTCAATACCCAGTTCTTCAGATGCAAGCAGTGGAAAACTACTTCTGTTGCAGTTAAGGAATTCAGAGATGTGTTCAGCTTTATTTGGAGGAAACAGCAACTTGGGAGTAAACTTGTAGCCTTGGATGAGATGGTTGGAAATTATAAAAAGCTGGTAATGAATATGGAGAGTTTATGCCTGTCCTTACTTACGGAAGGAGGTAGTAGTTCTGGCTGAGGTGAGACCTATTATATGTAGAGCTCTGCAAATCTGTGGATATCTGGTTTATATCTGCAGATACGGATATCTGCAGACCATGTTTGCGGATCGCAGATTGGATGCGGATGGAAATTTTGTATCCACGCAGGGCTCTAATTATGTGCATCAGTTGTATGTGAGATACTCTGAAATGTATTAATCCGCTTCAGACGGAATGACTTGCATTCATAAAAGATTCCTAATCCCAAATGTTGGATAGAAGGGAGTCATCAACTGGCTCTTTATTCCTAACACCATCAATGTTTAACAATCAAAGCTAGGCTTTAAGGTGGGTGTCTGTTTTGCATCATCTGGCTCTTCATTTCATAAACTGTCTAGGATACGGGTCTTGATGTCTTTCTGTATTTTGTGCAATGCCCAGAGTTGTACTTGGGTTCATTGCTTTATAGACTTCTAAGGATCATTTTAAACAATAGCTAACAATACCCTCATGGCTGATGCAATATGAGAATCTGAACAGAATGTACTTTATTTGTATAACAGCAACATTCTTAAAGTTGACTCTGTCAAAATAAAGGATGTATTAGCTTATTTTTAAAGTTCTTGAGATTTTTTGCTTTTAATTTGGAAATACGTGAAATCTGATGACCTCTGTATTCTACAAAACTGGTTTCTGAATCCTGATCTTAAAGTGGAGATAATGCAGATTGTTAAACCAAAACATCTTCCAGTGTGTCTATAGTCTCTGAACTGTTTGGGTTGATATTTATCATGACGTGGGATATTGAGGAATGGTATAATGTATGTGATGTGGATGCACATTGGAACAAATAATTGTTTAACTTTATTTTGACTCTTCATTTTAGAAGAAGTGAGTATACCTGTTTATGCTGGTGAAAGCAAAAGCTATCTAAGAATGTTTGTTTAAATCTGATAAAGGGAAGTTCTGAGAACAAGATTACAAGCTTTCCTCCACACTGCTCTGCCTGCTAACAAACTGCTGGAGCTGGCAGCCACTTAGGTCCCAGCACGTAGAATCCTGTATCATACATAGCTTAGATTGAAAGTGTGCCAAAGCTTTTACACTTAAGGCTAAATGTTGGAATATTTAAGGTTCCAGAGTTGAATGTCTTGTCATTGGTCTCAAATTTCCAGAGCCCTTTGAATTTAATTATACATATTGGCCAAATTCTCAAAGGTGCTGAACATTCCTACTTCCCATCAACTTGGGAGGAAATCAAGGTGGATAGAAAAATCTGATATTTTTCTTTAAATCCTTTTTTTAAAAACAAAAACAAACCCTATTTGAAATTGACAGCCAATGTTAAGGCCTAAACTTAATATCCATTAAAATAATTTAAAAAATATTAAGCAGTACATGTTGAGTGCCAAGTTTTAAAGAAAGTCAAACCACTGGTGTAAGTCACTGGCTAAGCACTGGAGTTAGAGTTTGTTGAAGTGCTAAACCAGCTTTTGACAGCAGTAGCCTTTTCTGCAGGAGTGAGAGAATATTTTATTTTTCATTTATTCAACTAGTTCATAGTTTGTTCAAAGTTAAGAAACCAATGGGAGTTGAAAAAACAAAAGTTTGTTCTCTTCCAGTTTATGAATAAAAAACAGCTGAGAGGATGAGATCTTCTAGTTCTAAAATTTTGAAGGGCAGCATGGTGATTAGAAATGATCAGTTGAATTTACTGAGCATAGATACTTTGTTGAATAAATCAGTTTTAAATGCAGAAGAGGTTTTGATAAACTTTCTAATAAACATATTTCTTATGTATCTAGCAGTTTTATTTAACTAATAACAATTTTAAAATGCTGTTTTAATGCATTTTAATTGAATTTGAATTTCTATCCAAATAGTTTAACACACATCACAAGTAAAAAACACATCATATAGTAAATAAGAAATGCATCATTCACAGTTTTCTAACAATAAAAATGTTAAAAAAAAAACCTAAATAAAAGTTAACTATACGTTATTTAAACAAATTGTGTAGCTATAGTGTACCTCCCGACTAGCAAAAAGAAGCACAATTTAATGTATAGGCTATATTTAGTTGCAAATCAGCATGTTTTAATGGTTACCAGCCAAAGAGAATCAACCTTTCTTTAGGAAAATAACTGAAAAGTATAAATGGAAAACACAGTTAAAATCAGTGTCTTGAATCAAGGTTTCCTGCTTGCTGCTTTAAATTATTATTAAAATTGATGATTTAAATCAGACCACCCTGGAGGAGACCGTGAGTGCTGGGTACCTCTGAAATTTAGGTCATTAGTATGTCACAAGTTCAAGTCACTGTACAAATATTAAATCTTGACCATAGCAGTGTGAGGGAGGTAGCTATCCTTAGCTAAACATTGGCTACCGAGGGAGAAATGGATTGACTTGCCCATTTGTCAGTGACTGTAGTTCAGCCTTGTCTATATTGGCAAACTTCTGAAACTACCAGCAATGCAGCTCCACCAGTGTTGGGGGTGATAGTGCAGTCTGGCTGCTAGTGTTTAAGTCATGGTGTCCTGTAAACCTCCTCTGAGCAAGGGTGTATATATCATGGTGGTGGTGGCTGCCATTGGTCAGTCTGCACTACCAGCCAGAGAAGCATGGTAGGAGGTCTACACCAATTTGCGAGTGTGCAGAGCCTTCCTGACTGTGAACTCATTTCTCTGGACTGTGCTCTCATCTCAGTGAAAGTCTTGGGCTTTAACTCCCATATAGCTGATTTTGAAAACTCGGGAGTTAAGGACAAGCATTCTATTTTCCCTGACTCCTCTGCTCCATTCTGATCCAATACTGTAGTCCATAATGGGGACTACATAATGGGGAATCATCAAAGCTCTTCATCTGATTTTCTTTGTCATTTTCTAAAATGCAGTAGTTATAACTTAAAAGGAAACAAAACTTAGAAAAGTAATTTTATGCCATAAAGAAGTAAACTATAAAAATGTGTACTAGCTCCCTTACCCTGTTATGTTGCTGCAGCAACTAAAGGCCTCACCCTCATTGTACTAGGTACTGTACAAACGTAACAGATGAAGACCTCTGAGAGTTTGCATTCTGAGTTCATATTGCTCTCTCTATTCACTCCACATCCAATGAACTGTAAAAAATTAGCTTGTACTGCTCATGCTGTTTTGCAACTTTAGGTTTTCATCAGGCTTTTTCAATTTAGGTCAGCATAGTTTGTCTTAACACATCTGTCCATGGATTGTCTTCTGGGCATGTTAGTCAGCAATTCTGTTAGAGAATTTATACGTCAAAGGGTTTTGATCTTAGGGTTTTGAATTTAGATTTCCACACGTTACTGGTGTTGCTCAATATGGTTGTAGGGAAAGCACACTTCACCATAATTCACATCAGCATAATTTTTCAGTGTGCTTTTTAGCACGCTTGTGAAATACACTGTGAGGTATAGAAATTTGGCCTTTCAACTGTTAAATACTCACAAGGAACCAGAGTTTATTCTATCTTCTTGGCCATATCCAGGAAGTTGGGCCTATAGCCTATGCCACTATATCTTAAGCATTTATTTTAAATCACACCTGGGAAGTATTTTAAGGAAGAGGTGAAAATTAAGTGGTCTGAATGCAGCACCCCAAAGAGGATGTGGTGTAGTGCAATATTGTGCAACTTAGTTCTTGAATCCATTGCTGCAGCGGGGATGGTATGCACCAGACAGTTGACCATTGGTTTGCAGTAGACGTTAAGAGGGAGTGTGCCATCAGTGCAAGATCTGAGTGTGTGGGCAATGGGTGTTTGAGTGTGGTGCGTCTTCTCTATACAGGTTTTGTATGCATTCCCAATCCAGTTTATTGCAGAAGTAGTAGTTGCAGTGCCAGAGTTGTAGATACTGCTTTATGGGTAAACAAAATGACAGCTCCCTGCTCTGAGGAGCTTACAAAATGGGGTCCTGCAGGGGTCAGTCCTGAGTCGGGTACTGTTGAATATCTTACTAATGACCTGGATAATAGGGTGGAGAATATGCTTACAATATTTGCAAATGACTCCAAGCTGGAAGGAGTTACAAGCGCTTTGGAGGACAGGACTAAAATTCAGAATGACCTAGATGAATTGGTCTGAAATGAACAAGATAAATTGCAATAAAGAGAGGAAAAATCAAATGCACAACTACAAAATGGGGAATAGCTGGGTTAGGTGTTGGTACTACTGAAAAGGTTCTGGGTGTTGTAGTGGATCACAAATTGAATGAGAGTCAACAATGTGATGCAGTTGCAAAAAAGGCTAATATCATTTTGGGATGTATTAACAGGAGTGTTGTATGTAAGACACAGGAGATAATTGTCCTGCTCTAGTTGGCACTGATGAGGCCTCGGGTGGAGTACTGTGTCCAATTCTGCGCACCAAACTTTAGGAAATATGTGGACAAACTGGAGCAGTCCAGAGAAGAGCAACAAAAAAGATAAGTTTAGAAAACTTGACCTATGAGAAAAGGTTAAAAAATGGGGCATGTTTAGTTTTGAGAAAAGAAGACTGAGGGGAGACCTGATAACAATCTACAAATATGTAAGGGCTTTTATAAGGAGGAAGGTGATCAGTTGTTCTACATGTCCACTGGAGGTGGAGTAAGAAGTAATTGGCTTAGTCTGCAACAAGAGATTTAGAATAGATATTAGGAGAAACTTTCTAGCTATAAGGGTAGTTAGATTCTGGAATAGACTTCCATGGGAGACTGTGGAATTCTCATCAGTAGAGGTTTTTAAGAACAGGTTAGACAGTCACCTGTCAAGGATGGGCTAGGTTTCCATGATCCTGCTCAGGACAGGGAGCTGGATTTGATGACTTCTTGAGGTCTTGTCCAGCCCTACATTTCCACGATTCTATGAAATGGGAAACAATGTATAAATCCTCAGTGGATGTGAGGAGGGAATATGGGGGCATTAGGGTTACAAATGTGGTAGTTCATGAGATATTTAATGTTATGGACACAATTTGTTGTTCGTTTTTGGTATTTTTAAGCTAATTTGATAAATTACAACATGGTGACAGTATTTGGAATAAGGCCCAGGGGGGAGCTGCAGGAAGCGGCGTGGGCCGCAGGGACGTGCTGGCCGCCGCTTCCCGCAGTTCCCATTGGCTGGGAACGGCAAACTGGCCGCTGGGAATGGCAAACCGTGGCCACTGGAAGCTGCAGGTGGCCATGCAAATGTAAGCAAACTGTCTGGTGACCTGCCAGCGGATTACCTTGACGGGCTGCAGGCCACAGGTTGCACACCACTGCCTTACATCCTATTCTTCTTGCCTATCAAAAATGGGCCCTATGCTGGAAACTAGTCTGTCAGAACATCTAAAATTGAACCTTGCAAGTGTTTATTGGGCCTATTTACATCTCCCATTGTGTTCAAATATTCTGTGTTTCTGTAGCCACCAAGGAGACTACTAGTCTTGCTGATGCAAGATCTCTCTCCTTAAAGAGCAAGGATTTGTCCAGTATAACTGCAGGTTTTCGTGGTTCCCTTGTGTTAGAAATTGGGAGTAATATTTCTTTTGCTGAGGCAGCTTTTACTGCCCTTATTAGCTAAGAATCAATATTCCTCACTCTTGCTAGATGATTCTTACAAGTGGGAGAGACGGGGAAGCTCTTTGCTTAAGCAATCAACTCTGATTGGGGAGCGGGGGGAAGGCCACAGTAATTGCGGCAGTATGGTTCTATAAGGGGAAACAGTTGCACAACCTAGGGACTCTAAGTAATGTACAGTCCTTGAGTATAGGGAAGTGAATCAAACTTCATACACAGCAAATCCTGTTTCTCACTCTCATTTACTAGAACTCTCAGTAAATTAATGGGAAAGAGCTGATTCATCTATTGTCTGCTCTAAGATGATGCTCCCAGCCTGTCAATGATTTTACTGGATTTCTGCAGGGATTTTAGCTCTGTCTTGTCTATTTAATGTAATCCATCAGTTTCACATTCTAATTCAGTTTCGTTTCATCAGTCCTCGGATTATTTTAGGCAAAAAGTGGAAGCAATTAAAGACTGGGTTAGTTTTTCACGTTTGGGATTCTGTGGCAGCTTGATATGTTGATCCTTTTTTAAAATGGTTAAGTACATTGAGTCAGATCAGTCAGTCAGTTAGGGTGAGCCCCCTCTCTCAGCTTCTTCATGTATATTACCTGCAGAGATTGTGCTCCAAGCTGCACAGATACAAATACTCCTACATTGTCCAACAGGAAATAATATCCATAGGATCCAGTTGGGAAGGGGAAACATTGCAGAGCATTAACTTGAATATGTATGTAGCTTTTAAAATTAGTACCCGTTTTCCAGAACACCTGGCTTGCGCGCCCCCCCCTCCCCCCATGCTTTCCTTCCTCTTGAGATGAGTTCCTCATTTGAGTGTTCTGTGGTCACTTGACATTTTGGGTGAGCATGTAGTCCCCCAGTGGGCAGGAAATCTCTTGGTAGCTTTCACCATGTTTCACCTGTAAGCTCGGGTGCAGAGTAAAGAAGTTAAAACTACAAAAGCAGGCTATTTTTAAAAAGGACTCCTTCCCAAACTAACTTAATCCTTATTATTCCCCTGTTGCTGTCACCCAGAATGTTTGCTGATTCTCTTTGTGAAGGCTCGGAAGACTTCTAGTCATTTGCAAACAAAACCCAAAACATCTTTGTGTGATTTTAAGCAGTGAGAGGAAGAATCTGTGAATGAGTGGTGTAGTGGGTAGCAAAATAGAGGCTTCTTAATAAACAATTCAAATTGCTTATTCTGCTTGGACCACACTTCTCTGTGTTGCTATTCTGCTTTGTTTCAAAGCTGAAATTACTCTTGACATTGATTGTGTGTCCTTTTTAAAACATTCTTCCATTTCCAGACTTATAGGTGACTTAACAAGGATGAGGTTTGAAGAGCCTCAAGTTGGTGTTCAGTTCTTAACTATAAAAAGAAAAAAAATTGCATTAATTTTATGTACTGAGTGAGCTAGGAGAAACAACAAAATTAACGTTTTGACAAAGACCTCTGCGCTAAATTAAGGCGGGGAAGGGTAGCTCCTTTTTATGGACCCAACCAGCCAGTTAACTATAAAATCCCTCTTAGTAGCTGTTCTCTACTTGCTTTACCTGTAAAGGGTTAAAAGTCTCACTGCTAGGCATAGGTAAAAGGAAGTGAGTGGGCACCTGGCCAAAAGAGCCAATGGGAAGGCTAGAACTTTTTACAATTGAAACAAGACTCCCCTTTTGTCTGTCTGTCTGTCTGTCTTTTGTTCTCCCGGAGAAAGGGAACAGGGCAGCAACTATGCTGTAAGAAGCTTGGGGCCAGGTATGAAAAATCATCAGTATCATACCCAGAAACTAGTCATTTGAAACTCCAGATATGTAAGTAGATCAGGAAATGTCTAGGAAGATGCAGTTAGGTTTATCTTTTTTTTTTTTAATTTCTTTATGGCTTGTGGACTCCTCTGTGCTAACCTCAGATGCTTTCTGTTTTGTTTAACCTTTAAGCTGGACCTCAAGAAAATTATTCTCGGTGCTTAATTCTTGTAGTTGCTCTTTTTTATTTATTTTTTTTATTATTATTTTTTGTAAATCTAGCAATAGCCTGAGTTTCCAGATGTTTTTTTTATTTTATTTTTAATATTTACCTTTTTTAAGAACAGGATTGGATTTTTGTCCTAAGAGGTTTGTGCACGTTGTTTAATTAGCTGGTGGCAACAGCTGATTTCCTTTGTTTTTCTTTCTCAGCTCTTCCCTGGAATGTGTGTGTGAAGGGACTTGAGGGTACCCCACAGGAAGGAATTCCCAAGTGTGCCTTCCTGGGTTCTCAAAAGGGTTTTGCACTTGAGTGGTGGCAGCATCTACCCATCCAAGGTCAGAGAAAAGCTGTAACCTTGGGAGTTTTAATACAAACCTGGAGCGGCCAGTATTAATTTTTAGAATCCTTGTGGGCCCCCACCTTCTGCACTCGAAGTGCCAGAGTGGGGAATTAGCCCTTACATCCTCTCTTGAAAATGTGAAAGAGTCCAATAATATTAAGTGTGTCAAGTTACTTGGATTCATACATAGAGTTAAACATCTTCAATTCTTTCGAGTGTTAATGTGTGATGTAAGTGTAAAGATTTCCTGATTGCTTGAATGACATTGTATTGAAAGGAGAAATTTTGTAGTGAGTAAAAGACTAGAGACTAATGATTTTAGGTAAAGGATATTGGATTAGAGAACAATCAGTAAAAGAATCCATCACCTCTTAGCTGGTGAAAGCCAGCTAAGTACTATGCCCATTACTAATGTAAACAGTTAGTTAGTGCCTTCTTTTGAGAAGCAAACTTCTTAAAAAATGCTTAAGTCCTTTCAGTCTTGAAAAAAACAATTGACCCTGAAGCCATCTACAACTTTTATCCTATCTGCAACATACCATTCCTGGGCAAAATAATTGAGAAAGTACACCAAGCTCCAACACAGCAGCCAACATCCTGGGTGCCTCATAATCAGGGGTCCAACTACCTCACAGAGATGTCTCTAGTGGTCCTAAAAGACCAATGTGTTATGGCCATGGAAACCGGTAAGAACTTTATGGTCATGCTTCTGGACCTCTGCAGCTTTTCTCACTATAGACCGCAGAGTATTACTAACAGACCTTACATGACACAGCAGGAGTAGGTAGTCCAGCACAAGTGACTCCACTCGTTCCTCAACAACAGAACTTAGGGAGTGGTGATGGGCAACTCCTCCTCCTCCCCAAAGGTCCTCACTTGTGGGGTCCCACAAGAATCTGTACTCTATATGAGAGACCACTGGGGAGAAGCCATGGGTTCAGCTGCCAATATGTTGATGACACTCAGTTATTTTTATATAATATAGATATAAAATCATTCTCAGCTGATGCAACCACCATCACTACAAAGGTGTCAGAATTTCTACAAGAAATCAGTTCTTGGATGGAGAGCAGCTGGCTTAAGCTAAACCCATGGAAAACTAAGGTGATGCTTTGAAGAGCTAGCTGAGATGCTGTTTCCATCTTTGGAAGGCATACAACTTGCAACTCATCTGTCAGTGTGCAAAGCTTCAGGGTCCTTCCTGACTCCTCACTAGGTGCGAGTGACCAGATAGCATCAGTTTCCAAAAATCTCTTCTTTCACTTCCAACTTGTTAGGAAACTTCATCCCTCCCACTGGGACAAAGATTTAGCCACGTTGATCACCTCCAGGATGGATTATTGTAACTCATTTTATCTGAAGCTGAATGTGAAAACAAGACATCAGCTGTTATAGGATGTAGCTATCTTCCTCTTTTTCTGTTTTAGGCTATCATGAGCACAGCTTACGTTTTCTCAAGTCCTTCCACTGGCTACCAATCAGCTTCCTATGCTAGTTTAAGCCTTTTGTCCTAATTTTCAAAGCAATTAATGGATCGAGCCCCAGCTACATTAAAGACTGAATATCAATCTATGAACCCCAGAGATAGCTGTGCTCTTCTGGGACAAAGCAAATTATAAATCTCCAGGTTGAATTGCTAGAGGCAAAGAATTTGTGGTCAAGGTGATCTGGCTATGGAACAAACTATCAGAGAAGATATGCGAATTTAGAGTCTGTCTTAAGGAGATACTGCAAAATCTCCCTCTTCAAAAAGGCTTTTCGACCATGAAAATAACACCCCTTTTTTTCCTCCCCAAAACACTAACCAACCTACAAAAACCCTGAAATAAATCAACCTTAGAAAAAAAGAAGGAAAAAAATTCTTTAAAATATCCAACACAAACCCTCCTCCTACCCCAGCACAGGAGAATTCCAGAAGCTCCATGTAGCCCACTAGGGGCTTCACTGTTACTGTTGTTTTTGTGTGGAAGGCCTCGGGTCTTTTGGTGGGCAGCAGTGTGAAACTCTTAAGGCTATGTCTACACTTACAGCGGCATGCAGAGTACAGGCGCTACATGTTTAGCTCCACACTACATTGAAAGGCAGGCTAGGTCCTTATTTGTCCCTTTGGTGTGTATCTGCATGCCACAGTGAAAGGCTCCAGAAGATCTCCACTGCCGGAGCCTTTAACTGAGGTGAAGAAACTCCCTCCTCCTGCCAGAGCCTGAGGCACTACGCTGCTAACAATAGCAGTGGGAGGCAGTGGGACACTATGTCGATAAAGATGGCTTGTGCATATAGAGACCCCGTCTAGGTGGGGTTGAGGGTTCAGGTGAATAGGGCTCTCTGCTCTACTGTATTTGCCTAAGGTACAATTTGCCCAAGCGTGGGAGGGATAGCTCAATGGTTTGAGCATTGGCCTGCTAAACCCAGGGTTGTGAGTTCAATCCTTGAGGGGGCCACTTAAGGATCTGGGGCAAAAATCTGTCAGGGGACAGTACTTGGTCCTGCTAGTGAAGGCAGGGGACTGGACTCAATGACCTTTCAAGGTCCTTCCAGTTCTAGGAGATTGGCATATCTCCATTTATTTGTTTAAGGTGTGTCTCACCGTCTACACTGCTGTTTATACCTGTGCTAGCTGGCCACGCAGTTTCTGTATTTTACATGCCGCCATAAGTGTAGATGTACCCTAAGATAGATGGAGTCACAAGGTGGAACTGGCCCTTTAAGAGGGAGAGGCCAGTACACCTGTGACTGGTCAGCTGACCCCCAGCTGGGTTTAAGAGAAGGCATCTGGGCCCTAGACAGGGGGAGCCTGGTTGATTCAGGCCTGAAAGTCAGTCAGGAAAGGATCTTAGGGAGCAGACATGTGGCTTTCACTGCCTGAGAGAAGCTGCAGAGAGCAGAAAGTTCTGCAGGCCCTCGCTGGGAATAGGGAAATAGGCTGGAAACCAGGAGGCCTGAGTAGTGGGACGAGGCTCTGGAGCAAGAGGAAAGCCCAAAGGTATGCCCTGTGGCCATACAAGGGTCAGGAACCTGGGAAAGATCCAGGAAGGATGAGAGACTTTTATTAAACCCAGGGCAGGTGGACAGTTTGCATTATTGCTTTGTTTGATCTTTTGAACTTTAGCAGGGGACTCTGGCAGTGAGCCTGAGAGCCTGCTACTCTGAAGGACAACTGAGACTGATGAAGACCCTGCAGTCACACAAGGCAGCAGAGCCTGAACATTTTGGACTTTATTTTGTGATTTCAATTTAATATTAATTCCTCCATGACGTGGTAGTTATAAGCCTGAGACCATGTTGGAGAAGTATTCTTTATGAACCATGAGAAAGGGAAACAGAAGATGCTCCAAGATTGTGATCCTATGATAGATAGATACAAGATAAAGAAACTTGTTTTCCTGTGAAACTGTCATTACTACAGAGGAACTAAGAAGGGGAAATATGCTGGGCTCAAATTTCTGTACCCGAAAAGCCCTCAGAAAACCTTCTTTCTTTATCCTCCACCAGCCTCAGTTTCTGCCATTTATTTTGGTCTTGTGCTGGTCTGTCAAGCTTCTGAGTGTCATGTTGATGGGTTTGGCTTTTTTCTCTGTTCTGCTTAATGTTTCTATAACTCACCCTCTTTTCTCTTTCCAGGTAGTGTCCACATTATCACTTGCTCTGGAAATCATGTTGGAGGCATCCTTAAAGCATGGCCTAAATATGTCCATTGTCATCATCTTACCATATCTGATGCTTTAAATTGGTTTACTCTAGTTAAAAGAATTTCTAATGTTTCAAGAAACTTTTCCCAATAGACTCTAGAAGATTTTTCCACAGGCATTTACTTTGGAATGAGTTGATCTGATCAATTTCTGTTGTAGATTTCCATGACTTTGCTCCAGTATATGAAAGTTGTTTGTTGCTTTTTATATTTGTTGCTTGACATCTAACATCATGTCACTATCATTGCACATCTCACTCCCTAGAGAGGTAAAATGACTGACTTCTTCTATTGTTTTTTCATACACTCTAATGGTTACTTTTGGAACATTGATAACCATGTATTATGTCTTCTCCTTGTTGATGAACAAACCAACTTGTTTTTGCTACATCTGCCAAAAGCATGGTCTTTCCTTCCATTTGGACTAAGCAGGACAATGTCATCAGTAAGGCTGCGGTTTATTCATGGAGGTCGTGGAAGTCACGGATTGAGTGACTTCCAGCGAACTCTGTGACTTCAGCCTGTGGTGATTGAGAGGTGCAGGGTCCCCTGCTGCCCACGGGGGCAGGGAGCTCTGGGGTACCCCTGCCACCTATGGCAGCCTCTGGAGCTCCAATCCACCGTGGGTGGCGGGGTACCCCCCCAGTCCTCCGCCCTAGGTGGCAGGGTATCCCCAAGCTCCTGGCTACCCTGGGTGGCAGGGGAACCCACAGAGCTCCAGGGCAGCAGGGGGCTCCCCCAGAGCTGCCAGCGGCAGGGGAACCCCCAAGCTCCCGGCCGCCATGGGCGGCTGCGAGGGCCCCTGGAGCTGCGCAGGCGGGAGGGGTACCCCACAGCCCCCAGCTGCTGCAGGTGGCTTCTACCCTCTGCACAGCTGCCCGCTTCAGACTGTGTGGGGACCCGCAGATCCCTATTTTGTCACGGATATTTTTAGTAAAAGTCACGGACAGGTCATGTCTTCCGTGAACTTTTCTTTTTTACCTGTGACCTGTCCGTGACTTTTACTAAAAATATCCGTGACAAAATCATAGCCTTAGTCATCAGCAAAACTGAGGCCATCCATTTCTGCTTTATCATTTGTTCATAAAATTCCTCTGGGGCCTTCTGAATTTACTTTCCTGAGGTGTACACCTTCTCTTAAGTGTACAAAATTAAGTAGAATTAATATCTGTAAGTGTAAAGTGTGTGTATGCATGTATTTGTGGAGGGATGATTAGCACCATTTATCTGGACTACATGGAATCTGAAATGTATTGGTAACTTCTGTGTTCCTAGGGGCACGTGGCAATTTAGTGTTAAACATCCCTCTACAAAAGAAATCCAGCTTTATCTTACATGCCTTATTTTCATGACCGTTCTATCTTTTGACATCTGTTCCTTATTCATACAAGCTCTACCACATCGTTGTTCTGCTTTTCCCCACTTATTGGTTTTTTTTCAGGCTTGCATTCTTTTTTGCCAGTCTGAGTATACACAGTTAGCACACAGTTGTGTGTAAGTAAGGTGAACTGAAGAGGTTTGGGGAAGCTTTTTTTCTGAATAACACTCATTGGGGGAGAATAAGCATAAGTAATTTTTCTGGCTTGTTATAGTTTAATGCTTGCTTTATATTATGAAAAGTCTGGTTCATCTATTGGGAATGCTGCTATTGACTTAATTGTAAGCAGGCTCAGACATGCTGTTCTGAAATGAATTGCTTTTAAACTTCAGCTGCACAAGAATAAAAATTGGTTCTCAGAGGCTTCTGTATCAAGATAGATAGCAAGAAGTGGGAGGGTGGAGATGGCAGAGGCAAAAGTGTAAAAGTGTTCAAGTCTAAGTCTGCTTCTAGTGATTTCAGTGGGATTTTTATCAGATGTATTTTTGTAATACACGGAGTTCCCGCTTAGCCCTATATACGTAAAGCTCTTATGCAGAAGTAAGGTCCTTGCTTTCTGTAGCATTTCATTGTTTTTAGTAAGACATCACTCAGCCAAAATCATCCCTGGTTTAACTCCATCAGTTCAAGTGGAATTACACCGGGGAATAATTTGAGCAAAGAACATAGACCAGTCATAGGGTAGTATGACCATCCTTTCTTAGAACAGATATTAGAGAATTTGGAAAAGTGACAAGGGATTTCCTGAGAGTTGTATGTACTCTGAAGTATTGAGGAGACTTGTTTCTACTACAGCCTAGTAACATTTTCCCCATAAACCTGTTTTTCATGCTGCGCTACAGGGTTCTGCTTCTGTCTCACTCCTTGCACAAATTGAAATTCTGCTCTGTCTCCATTGCATCAAATCTAACGAAAGCAAGTGTTTAACTTGTGCAGTGATTGAGAGAGAAGAAGAACCACAGCCAAATGCAGCATAAAAATGTAATTCCTGGAGGGATGCTAGTCATCCAGGAATAATGTTGAAAATATTCTACATAAAAGAACAGCCTACATAAGACAGTTATAGTGTGTACGTAATTAAGGGCCTGCTCACATCCACATCTCTCTCACTCTGCAAGATAACTGCACTGATTCTTTTTCTTGGATATTGCCTGGTATTACAATTCTCTCAATGATATGGTATCACTGTGCACTAGAGTAAGAGAATTTCTACCAAGCCTTCAGGTTAGAAGGCTACTGCATGTTAACACAGTTTTTGGGTGATACTAGGGTGTCCAGTTTTCGACCGGAACACCCGGTTGAAAAGGGACCCTGGCAGCTCTGGTCAGCACCACCGACTGGACCATCAAATGTCTGGTCAGCGATGCTGCGGTGCTATGGGGCAGGCTAGTCCTGCACTGAAAGCAGCCTGCACGCACAACGCGGTGTCAGGACAGGCAGGCATCCTGCCTTAGGGCCCCAGCCCAGAGCCCACTCCCACATTCCAAATCCCTTGGCCCCAGCCTGGAGCCCCCTCCTGCACCCCAAATTCCTCATTCCATGCCACACCCCAGAGCCAGCACCCCCAGCTCAGAGCCCTCACCCCCTTCTGCACCCCAACTCCCTGCCTCAACCCACAGCCCCCTCCCACACTCAGAATCCCTTGGCCCTGCCCTCCAGCCTGGAGCCCCCCCGTACCCAAACACCTCATCCCTGGCCCCAGCCCAGAGCCTGTACCCCCTCCTACGCCCTAAGCACCTGCTCCAGCCCAGTGAAAGTGAGTGAGGTTGGGGGAGAGCAAGCCACCAAGGGAGGGGAAATGTAGTGAGTGGGGGTGGGGCTTCAGGGAAGGGAAGGGGCTAGGATGTTCAGTTTTGTGCAGTTAGAAAGTTCACAACCCTAGGTGACACAATTAAAATGTTGCTCATCAATTCTTTTGGTCTTGCACGAACTGAGAAGAGAAATGGGAAGGCTCTGCATAGCTTGTACAGAAATGAGTGCACTGGTCATATGCTGAACAATAGTCATTTTAATCACAAATTGAATTTTTGTCACACTAAGCAATGCTCTCCCATAACATTATACTGTATGTCCCTAATAGGAATTTCTTAGCCAAAGAGCATGTCAACAGCAGAACTTAAGACAGTGTTTTTGAATCTTGTATATAATGTTGTGGGTAAATTGGAGAATGAATTGTTTTAGTTTTGGTAACATACTTTGAGTTTCATGGATAAAACGTTTCCAAGTTGTAACTTGAAAAAACTCTTTCATCCCTCCCTTTCTTGGCTCAAGTTTGATCCTGTACAGCAGATAAGTGAATCAGGGGGAGTATTGCCCGGACGATAACAAGCATTGAAATTTTTTTGGTTTTGCACAGATGTTACATAGAGGGAACACTCTCATTGGCTCCCTATAACTGCAAAAACTTGTAGCAAAAACACAGTAGAAGTCTAAGCTGTTAGGGAAAAGGAAAATGCATAGTAAAATTACTTTTTTCTTATAAAAGTGCACTAATGTAGTTCTTGGTGTGCACTGCAGAGTGCATTTTGATATTCCTTGGCACTATATTCAGTTTCTTATTTATTTCTCACACTTATTTTGCATTGGTGGAGAATGAGAGCCCTCACGTGGCAAAAATAATGCCAGCAAATTCTTGTGCATTTTAGCCAAAGTATATGTAGCTTAATGGATTCAGTATATGCACTGATACTAGAAAACCTTTCCTAAGCTAGATACAGAGGTAACTGTAACTCCTTGTACCTGCATATGCCTGATGTAGGAAATATCTTGAATATTGCAAATATGGAGGCTAGCTAACTGCAAATATTTAGAGAGAAAAGGTAGGTGACGTAAAATATTTTATTGGACCAATTTCTCTTGGTGAGAGATGAGTTTTTGAGAGAGACACCGCTCTTCTTCAGGTCTGGGAAAGGAACTCCCAGCAGCGAAATGCAAGGTGGAACAGATTGTTTAGTGCAGGGGTCTCAAACACGGGGCCCGTGGGTCGTATGCGGCCCGCGGAGTTATTTCCTGCGGTCGCCAAGCTCCCCTCACCCCCCCACAGCGCACCGTGTCCCCGCAACTCTGCCTACCTCCAGGCGCTTCCCGCCACCAAACAGCTGTTTGGCGGCACTTAGTGCTTTCCAGGAGGGAGGGGGGAGGAACTGGGAGCCGCGCACTCAGGGGAGTAGGTGGAGAAGAGGCTGGGAAGGGGTTGGAATGGGGGCAGGGAGGGGGTGGAGTTGGGGTGGGGACTTTGGGGAAGGGGTTGGAATGGGGGTGGGAAGAGGCGGGGCAGGGGCGAGGTCTCATGGAAGGGATGGAGTGGGGGCGGAGCCAGGGGCAGTGGGGAGGGCTTTTGTATCTTTATATGAAAAGGTGTTAATGATGTGGCCCTCGGGCCAATGTACTAGTCCTCATGTGGCCCTCATGGTGATTTGAGTTTGAGATCCCTGGTTTAGTGTAAGTAGCTAGAGCACATTGTAAGGGACTATTCAAGGTAGAGTGGCCCATTAACACCTCTGTTGTCATAGGATGAAAAGAGCGAGTTAATGGGTTCCAGGTTGTTGTAATACATCATAAATCCATTGTCTCTGTTCAGTCCATAATTTTCGGTGTCTCTGCAAATATTTATTCAGTTAAGGCAACTTGGAATCTTTTTCTCTATCACCATCATTGTGCTTCATAAATCAAAGGCATGGAGTTCAAATTCAGGAAAGGATGTCAGTTTTTATTAAAATTACTTGCAAGCACAGTGCAAGTCTCCAGACAAGTTTCTGTATACTTGTTTTCAGTACTGTGGGACTGGAAGGAGTTACTGGAGGAGCGAGGGGGGTGGATCTGTTCATTTCTTTGTCTCAAATGTTGATGTAACTACTGTCTAAATCTAGTGCTGTATTATAATGCACTTGAAGAGGCCATTGAGACGGAGTATTGCATTACCCACTAAACAACAGCAGTAACAAAGAAACCTGAATTTTTTATACCATTCATGCTTTATGACCTCTTCCCAGGATCCACTAGAATGTCCTTCCTACTCTTTCTTCTCTTCTATTCTTCATCATCCGTAGCGTCTCTTTTTAAAATTCACTCTCCTTTCCCACCTTACTGTTCCTCCATTCTCTCTTTCCTCTCCTGCTCTGTGCTGAGGATTAGCAATTTGAAATTCATACAGTCTGGCTGATCTCTTTCCTTCCTCTGGCCTAGTATCTTCATGATCTCTCAGAGCAGACATATATACTTAGTAACACAGAGTGTGCTACTAGATATAGATCTCCAGCAGTGAATTAATACAAGGCAATGATGAAGAATGAAGACAACTTAGAATGGAACGTCTTTGGGATTGGATCTAAAGTACCCTGTGCATCTGATGAAGTGAGTTCTAACCCACGAAAGCTTATGCTGAAATAAATTTGTTAGTCTCTAAGGTGCTACAAGTTTTTCTTTATTTTCGTTTTGCTGACACAGACTAACACGGCTACTACATTGAAACCTGTGCATCTGTGGTATTATAATACCTAATTCATCAAAATCTACTGGTATCTGGCACATGTTGCCATCAAGAAATTTAAAAATACTACTGCCTGCTTATCCTATTTCCTAGCAGTTCTTTCATTCCACAACTATTTCCTCTAACCATTCATAGTCCTAATCTGTTATTGAATTGGTCTCTTTTCTGCTCCAACTTTATTAAAAGAACACTGTTATTTGTGAATAATGAAGACATGCTGGTTCTGGGTATTTTTGTATGCAGTTCAGGTAAATGAGCAGTCTGGAAAGATCAGAGCACTAGATGGCATCAAACAGAACAGAAATATCTTCATTCCTGCAGACTGAGATGGTGGGGAATGGAGTGAAGGAGGCTGCTCTTTCGTTGCCTCATCACTTTGAAGTGATCTTTTTGAAACTGTCAATTCCTGATGGGTGAGGAAAGGGGCCAGAAGTGGGTCAGAGCAGTCCAGTTAACTGGAGATACTCACGATTACTGAAAATGCAAGCTGCTTCCAGGAAAAAAGTGTGATAGCTACTAGCAAACCCCACTCTGAAAATAAAGGTTTGGGTGTTTTTTTCCCTTCAGCCTGAATTTTATATTTTAGGTAAGTGATTAGACCTAACCGTATGGGAGGTGGTGAGGAGGAGGAAGTAGTCAAATAAGGATTGTTGGTAATTGAGTGTTGGAGCCAAAGCCTGGGAAGAGTAAAGTAGCCTGGCTGAGGCATGATAAAGAACAGGAGAGCCAGGAGAGGAATGCTGCTCTTAGAAGCAGTGATGGAGGGAGCTGCTATGGTTACCAAGAGACTTGTAGATTGTGGATTCTGCCATGGGGGCCACTGTGATGAAGCTTTCTATGTTAATAACTCATAGCTAAGAGATAAGAACTATTAGTCAACCAATTGGGATTGAGATTCCGAGTGTTCAATGATTTCTAATTACAATTGTTGACCTCTGTGACACAGGTATAGATAGCCCCATATACCAGTGGTTCTCAACCTTTTTCTTTGAGGCCCATTCCAACATGCTATAAAAACTCCACAGCCCACCTGTGCCACAACTGCTTTTCTGCATAGAAAAGCCAGGGCTGGCATTAGGGGGAAGCAAGCAGGGCAGTTGCCTGGGGCCCCATGCCACAGGGGCCCCCACGAAGCTACATTGCTCAGGCTTTGGCTTCAGCCCCAGGTGGCAGGGCTTAGGGCCCCGGGCTTCAGTCCCATGCAATGGGGCTTTGGCTTTCTGCCCTGGGGCCCCAGCGAGTCTAACACTGGCCCTGCTTGGCAGCCCCTTTGAAACCTGCTTGTGGTTCCCCAGGGAGCCCCGGATCTCTGGTTGAGAACCACTGCCATATACCATGAACGTCTTACCCTTCCATAAAAGTGTTTTTCCTTCCAAAATACTCCAGACAAACTTAAATCAATCAACACACCCTCAGCCCCCGCCCCCCCTAAAAATAAAAAGTGCTTGTGGCACAACAAAACAAATTTGGGAAATATGAGGGCCTGGTCTACGTTTTAAAAATTAGATCAACCTAGCTATGTTGCTCAGGGCTATGAAAAATTTCACACCCTGAGCACGGTAGTTAGGTTAACCTAATCCCTGTAAACGCAGCTAGGTTGATGGGAGAATTTTTGTCATCCTAATCACCACCTGTCAGAAAGGTGGATTAACTACATTGATGGAAAAAGCATCTACACTACAGTTCTACGGCAGCATGTTCAGTCTGATTCAGTCTTTCATTCAGGTGTTGCATAAGTTAAGGATGCCTTTTCCTTTCCTTGGGTATGCCTTTAAGGAGACATTTGTGGAATGGTTGGGTCAGTAATTCCCAGGCACCTCATCTGGCTCACGTTTATATTCTACAATATCGATCATGAGGGTTCCTGTGTAAAGTCTTGAATAAGATATTTGTTCCTGTTAGCATTTAGGATCATGACTGTTCTGTGTCTTTTTTTCCTTGTCAAGTGTAACTCCTGCTTCCTTTAATAACAAACTTGCTTCATGGATTCAGTTTGCTTTAATGAGTACGGAGTAGAATTTTTTGATTGTTTGTCAAGTGCATATGCCCATCAACAGATTTCACATTCACTTGTACAGCTAGACATAATTCACTCATTAGTAGCTATTAGAGCTGGAAGAGACGTACTGAATTCTAGTTGTTCTCCCTGGAGCTCTTCAGTAAATGTTTTTATGCCTCAAACTCTAGTACAGAAGAATGTAAAAAAGGCAAATAATGCCGTAGAGTATGAAGTCGTATTAAAAGAAACTGATGGTTCTAGTCTGTGGGGAAGCAAATCTCTTGATCCTGGGTATTTGGACCTGTTGTTACAGCCTTTTCCATAGTGGCTTAACTGTCACTATTGGCAGAGTGGTGTGTCTCGTCTCTTCCCCCCCCTTCCCCCCCCCTCCCCCAAGTCCCTGCCCCACAAAAAAATTGTGTAAGAAGCAACCCTGTAATTCTGGCTCAACTGCCACAAGCCACTCAGACTTCAATTCAGTACTTCCCAAAGGATTAATTCAAGAGACAGCTGAAACATAAAGAACTCCCCTTATTCCCTCATTACCCGTCTCTCTTCCCCCATTTCATCTCATCCCATTCCCCAGCAGATGCTGTGAGCTGATTTCATGCACTACTCCAGAAGGTGGTGCCTAACTGCACTGTACCTTGAATTAGCGTTTAAAATCTGATGCCAGCTGGGGTCAGCATTTCAATTACAATATGCCTCTAGTATCTGCTGCCATCCTCTGGTTTCAACAGGCTGTGAAGTAGCTAGAAGTCTGTTTGGTTTTTTTCCCCCTCCTCTCATTCAATCACCACCCACAAGTATAGGAAAGTCGTGAAGTAAGGTTGCAAGCACTCTGTCAAGTAATATAGCCATATACTTATACTTTGCAGAATGAATCACTCCCACTTTTCACAATCCATTGTGAAGAAAAGGTCTCAATTCTGACAAAGATTCTCCAAGTAGCTCCTTGGGTAACCCTGTGATCTCAGTTTTTATAATGAAATGACAGAAGTCATCCTTTTTGTTTTTCTTTCTTTCTTTCTTTCTTTCTTTCTTTTTAAATAGCAGTTTGGAGACATTAAGATGTCCTGTAGGGAAAATTGCATCTTTGTTAAGAAATAAGAGGTGTAACAGCAACCTGACTACAAGTTATAGATTGATTGTATATTTACACTCAGCCTATGGTGCAGCTCAAAGAATTGTACAGTGAATAATATACTATGCATCTTTTTACTAATGCGCTGACATAACACTTCAAGCCAACTGTGTAGCGCAGGGCATAAAATAGAATTCATCAAATGCTAACTCCCTATACAAATTCTGCCAGGCATTTATTGTAATGCACTTATTGATTAGCTTTAAATATGCTTTTTATATATTAATTCAAAGAGTCTAAGTTAGTTCAGTTCACAAATCAGGTTATCTGGGCCACAAGCTGGATTGTGGTCTCTTGGGGATACCACATCTCTTGGGATGCTGATACCTCTTGGGATGCTGTGGCCAAAAGGGCAAATGCGATCCTTTGGATGCATAAACAGGGGAGTGTCTAGTAGGAGTAGAGAGGTTACTTTACCTCTGTGTTTGGCACTGATTCAATTGCTGCTGGAATACTATGTCCAGTTCTGCTGTTCACAATTCAAGAAGATGCTGATGAATTGGAGAAGTTTGAGAGAAAAGGATTGGAAAACATGCCTTATTGTGATAGACTCAGAGCTCAATCTAGTTAGCTTAACAAAGAGAAGATTAAGGGGTGACCTCATTACCCCTGTAAGTATTACTTGCCAGTAAATACCTATATAGGGAACAAATATTTAATAATAGATTCTTCAGTCTAGCCAAGAAAGATATAACATGATCTAGTAGCTGGAAGTTGAAGCTAGACAAATTCAAACTGGAAGTAAAATTAGTAATTAACCAAGGGTCATGGTGGATTCTCCATCACTGACAATTTATAAATTTAGATTTAAGGAATTTGAAGGAACTCAAATATGAAATTGCAGAACTACTACATGTGGTATGTAACCTATTGCCTAAATCTGTGTCTGTACTAGATGACAGGAAGATGGCTAATGTGATGCTGGTTTTTTTTGTTTGTTTTTTTTTTAAAGGAACAGCTCAGTTTGCCAATCCTGGCAATTACAGGCCAGTAAGCCTAACTTCACAATCAGGCAAATTGATTGAAACTATAGTAAAGAATAGAATTATCAGACACATAGAAGAACACAATATGTTGGGAAAGAGTCAAAACAAGTTTTGTAAAGGGAAATCATGCCTCACCAACATAATATAATTCTCTGAGGGAGTCAACAGGTATGTGGACAAGAGTTATCCAGTTTATAGAAAGCCTTTGACAAGGTCCCACACCAAAGGCTCTTAAGCAGACTTAAGCAGTCCTGGGATAAGAGGGAACGCCCTCTCATAAATCAATAACTGGTTTAAAGACAGGAAACACAGGCTAGGAATAAATGGACAGTTTTCACAATGGAGAAAGGTAAATAGCAGGGTCCCACAAGGATCTGTACTGGGACCAGTGCTGTTCAACATATTCATAAATGATCTAGAAAAAAGGGCTGAATAGTGAGGTCGCAGAGTTTGCAGATGATACAAAATTACTCAAGATAGTTGAGTCCAAAGCACACTATGAAGAGTTACAAAGGGATCTCTCAAAAGTGAATGGGGCAAAAAAAGGCAGATGAAAAGTTGTTAACACTTAATGACAACTCCAAGATCTTTCTTGTGGATAGTTCGCTGAAAATATCTGCTCAGTGTGCAGCGGCAGTCAAAAAAAAATCTAACAATGTTAGGAATCATTAGGAAAGGGATAGATAATAAGACAGAAAATATATTGCCTCTACATAAATCCATGGTATGCCCACATCTTGAATACTGCATGCAGATGTGGTCGCCCCATCTCAAAAAAAGATATTGGAATTGGAAAAGGTTCAGAAAAGGGCAACAAACATGATTAGGGGTATGGAACTGCTGCCAGATGAGGTGAGATTAATAAGACTGGGACTTTTCAGCTTGGAAAAAAGACAACTAAGGGGGGATGTGACAGAGGTCTATATAATCATGACTGGTGTGGAGAAAGTAAATAAGGAAGTGTTGTTTATCCCTTCACAACATAAGAACCATGGGTCACCCAATGAAATTAATAGGCAGCAGGTTTAAAATAAGCAAAAGGAAGTATTTCTTCACCCAGTGCGCAGTCAAGCTGTGGCTCTCATTGCCTGTGGATGATGTCAAGGCCAAAAGTATAACTGGGTTCAAAAAAGAGGATAGATCCATCAATGACTATTAGCTAAAATGGTCAGGGACACAGCCCCATGTTCGGGGTGCTTCTAAATCTCTGACTGCCAGAAGTTAAGAACATAAGAACGGCCATACTGGATCAGACCAAAGGTCCATCTAGCCCAGTATCCTGTCTTCCGACAGTGGCCAATGTCAGGTGCTCCAGACGGAATGAACAGAACAGATAATCATCAAGTGATCCATCCCCTGTCACCCATTCCCAGCTTCTGGCCAACAGAGGCTAGGGACACTATCTCTGCTCATCCTGGCTAATAGCCACTGATGGACCTATCCTCCAGCAATTTATCTAGTTCTTTTTTGAACCCGGTTAGTCTTAGCCTTCAGAGCATCCTCTGGCAAGGAGTTCTACAGGTTGACTGTGTGTTGTGTGAAAAAAATACTTCCTTTTGTTTGTTTTAAACCTGCTGCCTATTACTTTCATGTCAAATCCTCCTCCTTGAAATTAAAGTAAATAGTAAAACCAAAGGAATTCTTTCTACTCCATCCTATTCATTGTTTACATTCAACAGCCAGCTTGAGGGACTAGAGATGGGACTGTCCTCCAGGAAACCTTGGTGTACTAGTTACGCAGACAGGCACTTTATCTAGGAGAGCAAAGCCTTAAAGATAGCATGGTGTGGCTCATAAACCAGATATGTCCGTTCCAAATAGACATGATCACCTCCCACCATAATCTTAAACTGGGTCAGAGCGATCGTTCATAGTGTTCGAAAAGGTTTGGGGATGGTGCACAACATAGTCCCTACAAACACTAAAACATATTAATGGTGGGATTAAAAAAAAACCCGCTTCAGGGTTTTCTTAACATATATGAGACTTTTGTAGAAAAATAGTAGGTGGCCATTCAAAATATAAAGAAATTACTTTTTTACACACAGCTATTTCCATAAGCATCCGACCTCAACACTGCCCCCCGTATAACATCTTTGAGTGTCTAACTGTATTAAGATACGCAGCTGTATTTTCCTGCACCTATAAAACAATCAGAAAAATAGATCATTAGTTACAGTAATATATTGCATTAAATACAAATATTCTCATTGGTTTGTAAAGCAAGAGAGGTCACCAGTTTCTCTGTTCATTTATATTGTAAGGTTAAAAGCAGATAAACAGGCTTTTATCCTGCCCTACAGAGATTTTTCAGGCTCTTGTCCAATTCCACACACACACACACCCCCCCCCCCGCCGCCAACCCCTCATTTCAAAGCTGTGGAAACACATAGAAACAATTTTCCCTTCAGCTTTTTTTAAGCTTTCCAACTCGTGTATACATAGATGGTTGCTTGCTACATATAATACAAATGCTGACAATATAATTTCAGAATTTAACAAAACATGCATGTTCCTCTTTAGTTTTGCCTTACAAATCCTTATAAAGATGGTGATCCTCTTTCTAATACACTAGTCACTCTAAGCTCTTCAGAAGTATTCACAATAAAGTAGATACTAGATCTAGCATATGAGTCCCTTCCTCAACCACTTCAAAGAAGTGGTGTGAGATGGTTATAATACTCAGTATAGCAACTCTTCTGAACTATGATGTTGCAAATCTTTGCACTCATGCATTGAGAGTAGAGACCAAGAAGGGATGTTTTCATATCCAAGTGCTAACATGGTTGTGCCCCTCTAAGTGAGTGTGTAATTCACTATATAATGTGACTTCTGGTGTGCTGAAAGAGAAATCTAGCCAATGGTGGGGTCTAAAGGTACATCTGTCTTTGTGATCCAGTCTCCTATTTTCCTTCATAACTTTGTGCCTCTGCTCCCGCATCTCTTCCAATATAGTGTGAATCTTCTTCATTGATTGCATTGTGTCTAGGCAGTGTCATAAATTCCCACTAGAAGCTTAATTTATGTCTTCTGTAGAGAAACTTGGGAATGAACATCCATCTTTTGCTGCAAGTTAAACTGTCTACATTCTCTCTAGCAATAGAGAAATGATATTAGTAATCTGTCATTCTGTTCTCAGTGCATTATATTTTAAAAGGGATGTGGCTAATTTACATGCAGTAAGTTTGAAAACATGAGATTAAGTTGCAAGTAGGGTATCTAATGAATTCATTTTTATATAGAGTGAAGCATGCATAAATGATGAAGTTTTAAAACCAAGTTCAATAGTCCATAATGGCTCTGAAGAAACTATTAAAGATTCACATGTCTCGCTTCAGAAACATCTTGATAAACAGACTGATCCAATACACTCATTGTTTGTCTCCTATACCATGGGCTGTGTAGTATTTTTGGCTTGCAAATAACTGATCCAATAGACATCTATAGTACATTTCCATTGGGTTACTGATTACATAGCAAGCCTACATGATCATCTAAAGAAGCGTTTTTAGTAACTAAAGTTATTTTAGTTTACTGAATTGGGACAGGAGGAGAAAGTGTTTGGACTGAAGTGATCACTCTATACTGTGGGCTTACTTGAAAAGTGTTCTTTAAAACTTCCAGAGAAAAAAACTCTATTGCTTTCTCTTTTGCCCTGTTTACTCTTAAAGGTTCCGTGTCTCTTGCATATTTCAGTACAGACGAGACTTCTACTTCCCAGTTGTCAGATCCTGGAAATTATAATAGAATTGGTCAGACCCTTGATTGTAGCAGTATGACAAGCACTGGTGTAACTTCAGTCTAAAAATACATCTGATAGTAACTAGTGTTTACCTTTTCATCTTGCAATATTGACCATTGTCTGGCATGTCTTTTCATTACACTTTCTGGTCCCATGGTAGATATAGATATATCCTTGTTTTGCTTATTAATATATGTTATGAAGGGCATAGCTATATCACAGCATTGGTCATAACCAGGAGACAAGACTCCTATTTCTGGACCTGAAGCATTCTAGGCGCACCACAGGAATGACTTGGCTGGTCTTTACAGTGACACTATCTCTAGTGGATGTTCTGTCTGAGAAATAAACAAGATGACAACTGCTCACTATGTCAGAGTATAAAATAGTGCACATCTTGATACAAATGAATTTAATTCTCCTTCCATTCCCCCCGTTCATTGCACAGTATCCGAACTGGTCAAGTGCAATCCATTCTCTGCAGCTGTTTTTTTTTTCTTCTTTCAAATGTTAATGAGTTGAGACTGAAATAGTAGGAAAAACATGGACAACTTCCTTTGCTTGCAAAAGTTAACACGATCATAATATTTCATTGTCAAGTTCTTTTTTTTTTTTTTTTTTTTTTTTTAAAAAGAGCAATTGACCCATACTCTCTTTGGGTCAGAGACTGACTTTGTGCTACATCCATACACATACAAGGTGGGCCCCAGCCTTGATAGTCTTCTAGGTGCCAATGTAATAGAAATAATACAAATGTAAATCATTATCATCATGTCATCTCTCTATTTAAAAAAAAAAAAAAAAAAAAAAGTAGGAACCAGTTCATTGTTCCAGTGGAAAAAACATGACTGGAAAAATCAATATTTCATCATTTTTTGTGTAGCCAGAGGCATAGTGTTTAATAGGTAACTGCATTTAGGGAGTCTCTCTTGTGTTTCCTGGACAAGTGAAAATTGTATTCTTTGATCAGCCTTACTGCAGACCACAGGAATACAGTGTTCAATAAAGTGTTGATTTGGGGTATCTATATAGTCCTTTTAAGAGAATTATTGAGGGTGGAAAAACAACTTCCTGTTCCCAGAACTGTGATAAGGAAGACAAATACAGAAGCCTCATTGAAACCATTGTGAAGCTTTGCTCTTTTAACAAAAAAGCATGAGATCTATAAACTTAGGACATATTTGATGTCAGTCACTTAAAACCCTTGCCTTGAGTGCCTCCATTTGCAGGTAAAACGAATTTACCACAGCCTTCGTTTGGAATGTGTTTAGCAAATGGAATACCAGGGTAATATGCTGTGACTACTTCAGTAACTTGAACTTTTAGTGGCTACCACTTTGCAGGGCTTTACAAGTAGTGGCTCAATATCTGGTCCTCACACTTGTGCTCTAAAGTAGGTTAACAAGTTACTTTGTCCATTCTGAAGATTAAGAAACTCACAAAGAGGTCTTGTAATGTGCTCCAGCCCCCATGGAGGAGACTGTAGTACAGTCAGAATCAAAACTTGGAACTTCCAGACTCTGGGTTCTGTGCCTAAGCAACAAGTGTACGCCAGTTCCAAATATAAATCTTTTTTTAGTTATAATGGTCATTCCAGAAAATCTTCTGTTCTATGTACCCAGAAAAATAACAGGAGAAAGTGAAAATGAGTTTGTGCTATGCAATTGCAAAACTGGGATGGCTGCCATTTTGGAGGGACACATAGTTCTCCTGAGCTGTTGACCCACAGCCTGCCTGTTATACAAGTCAGTGTCTGTGTTTTGGCCACTTTTACTTTGGATATTTGTTTCAAAAGCTGTTTATTTTCTAAAGAAAGATTTATTACTTAAATATAGGAATGTCTATTTCTTTCCTTTTCTTTTTAATTTAAATACAGGGAATAGTTATTGTAGGACAGCTTTCTGTTGCCAAGGCCATGAAACTAGTTCTAGATACTGAAACTTTTCCAAGTCTTTGGCTGTTGTGCAATCTGCAGTTACATTTTAGTGTACAGCAGCATAAATTGGCTGGGAAAATATCTTACACAGCAAGACTTGAGTTAGAGTGTTGTGTAAGCTGAATGTGAACTTGCAGCTGCTTCAAAAATAGAATTTGAGCACACCAAAAAATGATTGAACAGCATGTTGCTTTTACAGTGCTTGTCTGCTTGGTGAATGCCCTGTTACAGCTGGAATGTTTGTATTAGTAAAACTAATATTTGAACTTGATGTTTAGGTACTTCATATAATTTAACTAAAAACTAGAATTCTCAGGTTCCTTCTTAAAACTCACTACTGTCTATACAACATTTACCTTAATCCTTCTAACATTCCATGCCCAATTTAAAGTAGATTAAACTGAATAAAAATGAAGGAACTAGCAAAGTGTATATTGTGCAAACACAACTAACCTCCATGACCTTAGTCCATGTTACTGGCCCTATTGGGTCCCACCCCTTTTCGCTTGTTGTCTCTCCCTCTGTCAAGTCATGCTTGTCAGTGACTTTAGTGGGACTATTTATGTGTAAAGCAAAGCAAGGTGTGTAAATCTGGCAGAATTGGGGGCCTTGGTTAAGAACCTTAGGGCAGAGACCATACCTTCTTCTTGAAGTGCTAAACACGCTTTTGATACACAAGTTTGTCAGCTCCAGCTATTCAAATTTTTGTTGACTACTTGTGATAAAACACATTTACACAAGAATTTCCATTATCAGAATTTTTATATTTTATTTTTGTCACTGGAAGACACAGCCTAAGACAAAGGATGTTGCTAATGTCCATAGCTGACTAACGGGCAATCTCAGGTCTTTTATAGGGTTGTAGGCCTGACTGCCGCCGGCTGAATCTGCAAGATAGGTGGTAGGAGAAGCAGTCATATCCTAAAAACGAGGACAGTTGCTGAAATGCAACTATCAAGTCTTATGAGGCTAGGACAGTCTCCTGTGCAAACTGCTTCTGGAGAGTGATGTTTCAGCTGCAGGTTCTGTCCATCTGAAGTCCCTACCGCATGTGAGTAGTTAGTGTTAGAGACAACTGTTTTGAAGACACACACTGACCAGTACAAGGTAGAGGAAACTGTGTTGCGCTCAACATCAATCTCCCTTCTGAAATAGACTCTTTAGGACCAAAGCCAGACTGATGTCTAACACACCACCTCAGAAGACAGCTTACAGTGCTGATCCATGTTATTCTAGAACCACATAACAATGCTGTATCAGCAGTCTTTTCTCACAAATGCCCTCTGTTCCAGTCTCCCTTCTTGTCTCTTCCATTCCCTGTCCAATGTGCAGGAGGCTGTCCCTAGTACAAATGTTACCTGGCAACCTGGAGAGGCTGATTGTGAGGTGAAAAGAGAAGCTGACGTTACTCCTGAAGTGGATCGTGAAGAACTCGAAAATAACTGAAGCTGTAGATCAGTTCATGGCCAGATTCAGACTCGAGATGCACTCCAATTTCCATAAGCAGCATTGCAGGAAAATCAACAGGAGATATGATTCTGGGGGGAAATTGCCCCATAGCAGGAAGCTACAGTATACGGCTAAATGAAGCTAAGCTGAGTTTCTTAAGACTGGACACTTTTTGCACCTGGGTGGAATGTGAGGGAAGGAGAAGAGTTTAACATCAGACCATAGAGAGAGGTTGGCTTTTCCACACACAATGAAAAGGTGGCAGGAGACCATATTTCTTTATATTAACGTAACCAGGTGATGGCTCAGAGACCATGACTGATTGAATGTCCTCCTGTTTCTTCTCTTCTCACCATGCTATAAAGCGGTCTCTGTGGGGCATAATCAGCATTAGATAAATGGCTCATGATGTGACATTTAAATTCTGTTTTTAGTGTTCTGTATGATGCGGGAATGGGAGAGCTGATAAGAAAATGCAGATGTTAGGCAGATACTCTGGTACAGCACAGAATTATCATGGTGATTAGGTCACCACCCAGAACACTGCCTTGGTGATGAACCACATTTGATGACACTTCTGCTAGCCCAAATGTGGGGAGACTGTCAGACAATGGGGTTCTACCTCATTAGGTGGAGATATCCGTGCCTATGTGCTGTCAAACCATCCTTGTCAAATTCTACATAATCACTCTCTCCCAGGGCTTGCCAGCACTAGGGATTTGCCCCAGATACAGCTGTCAGTAGCCAGTCACCAGTTAGCTGTACTAATTCAAACTTTTGTAGACAGATTGAGCCTCTAAGCCACAATTTGTATGAATTTAGCTTACCCTGTATGCAAGTAGGGATAAACTGCATTAGTGCAACTCTTGACTTGTTTTACTAGTCTACATTAGAGGTTTACGAACATAAGAACGGCCATATTGGGTCAGACCAATCGTCCATCTAGTCCAGTATCCTGTCTTCTGACAGTGGCTGGTGCCAGATGCTTCAGAGGGAATTAACAGAACAGGGCAATTTTTCAATGATCTATCCTGTCTACAAGTCCCAGCTTCTAGCAGTCAGTCTGACACCTAGAGCATGGGGTTGTGTCCCTGTCCACCTTGGCTAAAGGTCATTGATGTACCTATATTCCCTGAACTTATCTAATTCTTTTTTTAACCCAATTATTCTTTTAGCCTTCACAACATCCCCTGGCAACGAGTTCCACAGGTGGAATGTGCATTGTGTGAAGTAGTACTCCTTTATGTTTGATTTAAACCTGCTACCTATTAACTTCATCAAGTGACCCCTGGTTCTTCTGTTATGTGAAGGAGTAAATAACACTTCCCTATTTACTTTCTCCATACCAGTATGATTTTATAGACGTCTGTCATATCACCCCTTAGTCGCCTCTTTTCCAAGTTGAACAGTCCCAGTTTTTTTAATCTCTCCTTATATAGAAAATGGTTCCATACCCTGAATCACGTTTGTTGCCCTTCTCTGTACTTTGTCCAATTCTAATATATCCTTTTTTGAGATGGGGTGACTAGAACTGCACACAGTATTCAAGATGAGGGTGTACCATGGATTTGTATAGCATCATTAATATTTACTGTCTTATTCCTTTGGTGTAACTGGTCTATGCTGGGGATTCCAGTCACCAGTCAAGGTCCTAGAGTGGGTAGGATTTGTTTGGACAGTCAAGTAAAATCATCAGGTTTTTCTTAATTGTTTTCAGGATAGTGAGGTAAACTTTGTGCAAGGGTTAAATTTTTCTTAGGTTTGGAAGGCTGGGATATCAGCTAGAGTATTTTCAAGTAGGGCTGTTTAATTGCAATTAACTCACATGATTAACTCAAATTAATTGCGATTTAAAAAATGGCGATTAATCGCACTGTTAAACAATAGGATACCAATTGAAATGTATTCAATATTTTTGGATGTTTTTCTACATTTTCAAATATATTGATTTCAATTACAACACAATACAAAGTGTAGAGTACTTACTTTGTTATTTTTATTACAAATATTTGCACTGTAAAACTGATAAAAGAAATAGTATTTTTCAGTTCACCTCATACAAGTGCTGTAGTGCAATCTCTTTATTGTGAAAGGACAACTTATAAATGTAGATTTTTTTTTTGTTACATAACTTCACTCAAAAACAATACAATATAAAACTTTAGAGCCTACAAGTCCACTCAGTCCTACTTCTTGTTCAGCCAGTTGCTAAGACAAACAAGTTTGTTTACATTTGTGGGAGATAATGCTGCCTGTTTCTTATTTACAGTGTCACCTGAAAGTGAGAATAGGCACTCACGTGGCCCTTTTGTAGCCAGCGTTGCAAAGGTATTTATGGGCCAGATATGCTAAACGTTGGTATGCCCTTTCATGGTTCGGCCACCATTCCAGAAGCCATGCTTCCATGCCGATGGCTCATTAAAAAATAATGCATTAATTAAATTTGTGACTGAACTCCTTGTGGGAGAATTGTATGTCTCCTGCTCTGTATTTTACCTGCATTCTGCCATATATTTCATGTTATAGCAATCTTGGATAATGACTCAGCAAACGTTGTTCGTTTTAAGAACACTTTCACAGCAGATTTGACAAAAGGCAAAGAAGGTACCAATGTGAGAGTTCTAAAGATAGCTACAGCACTTCACCTAAGGTTTAAGAATCTGAAGAGACTTCCAAAATCTGAGTGGGACGAGGTGCGGAGCATGCTTCAGAAGTCTTAAAAGAGCAACACTCTGATGCGGAATCTACAGAACCCAAACCACCAAAAAAGAAAATCAACCTTCTGCTGGTGACATCTGACTCAGATGATGATAATGAACATGCGTCAGTCTGCACTGCTTTGGATAGTTATCAAGCGGAACCCATCATCAGCATGGACGCATGTCCTCTGGGATGGTGGTGGAAGCATGAAGGGACATATGAACCTTAAGCATATCTGGCACGTAAATACCTTGCGACACTGTCTACAAAAGTGCCACGCGAATGCCTGTTTTCACTTTCAGGTGACATTGTAAACAAGAAGTGGGCAGCATTATCTCCCGCTAATGTAAACAAACTTGTTTGTCTGAGCGACTGACTGAACAAGAAATAGGACTGAGTGGACTTCTAGGATCTAAAGTTTTACATTGTTTTATTTTTGAATGCAACCTGTGTCCGGACATATGCACCTACTCACACACTTGCATGATGATCAATGCTCTGCGTCAGTGTGAATAGTACCTGGTGACAAGCTAGTGGTAGGATAGCAACACAACTGTGAGTGTTTCTTGTAGGCACTGTTACGGGATCTTTTTTGTGGACCTATGAACCTTTTGATACTCTTCTGTATGGTACATGGTTGTGTACCTGGAACACTGCTGGTTATGGCCAGTAGTTGCACTACAGCAGTTTGATTTAGGTTTTCTAGTAGTGGCTCTTTGTTTCAGTTCTGATACTGACTGGTTCTGCTATGTGTAGTAGGTTTGTCTGACTAATGTGCAGTGGCAGTTGCATTGCAGGTTAGCATATGGAGTATAATATGCCAAGGATATTAACGGCTGAGAGTTGTCTCTGGTTCCTCTTAAGGCTAAATCTTACCACTCCTACAGACTTGTGTACGCGTGAGTAATCTGTTGCATATTCTGTAGGGGATGAATGGAATATACTGCTTGTTTTGCTAAGCAGTATAAATGCACTGCTTATTGGACTAAGGGCTGGTCTACACTGGGGGGGGGATTGATCTAGGATACGCAGCTTCAGCTACGAGAATAGCGTAGCTGAAGTCGATGTTTCCTAGATCGAAAGTAAAAGTACTTACATCGGGTCCACGCGGCGCAGGCTCGCTCCCCCGTCGACTGTGCTTCTTCCACTCGCCAAGCAGGACTTCCGGAGTTGACGGGGCGCGCTTCTGGGATCGATTTATTGCGTCTAGATGAGACGTGATAAATCGATCCCCGATAGATCGATTACTACCCGCCGATTTGGCGGGTAGTATAGACGTACCCTAAGTTACCAGCTTTGTGTAAAGTGTGGGCTTTCATATAGGAAATTTTTGATAATGGTTTAACTTGTTTGTTTAGGCTGTTAATTTTGCAAAAAGGACAAATCCACAAGACCCTAAGAATGTTTTTCAGAATACGGTATAAGAAAACTGACAAATTTGACTTCAAAAATAGACTAGGTCTCATGAGTCAAAGAAATGCACCTTCTATTTGACTTCTGTGTATGCTAATGCATTGGCATTTTAGATGTTCTGAAAGGACTACTTATGAACAAAAACATGTTTTTCTCAAGTGAGCTCAAATGATAGTGGGTTTCCTTAGGAAAAGGATGCTTCCCTAGCCAAGATTGATAGATCATCCTGACACTCCTGTGTTCATCTCTTTCTGAACTAAATCCTTTGATTTTGGAGGTAATTGACTGCGCTGAAATTTTGTGGCAGGTTACTCTACTCTAAAAGAGAGAAGGAGCTAATGGGGGAAAAAATATTTTAAAGGATTTGTTGATGTGTTTTACAAATGTATAGTTCAAACCTCAACAAAATAATAAGGTAGACTTCACAAGAATGTTGAGTTTTCTAATCCTGTCTAGTCACTTTTGCTTTTTTAAATAAATATTTTTTCTAAAGACTGCAATAATTCATAATTGCTTTGAACAGTAAAGACATTGTATTATACACAGAAGTGTCTATACATCAGTGTGGCATTTACTTACGTGCAATGAGGGGGAAAATGTTGAGCAAGGGGCCAGTAATCAGTTTGCAGCTATGCAAGCACAAAATTCCCTCCGTTATGAATCTCATTTTTTGGATATGCAATTGAGTGTTCATGTTCACAACAGTGCATGCAAAAAGAAAAGGAAAAAAAAATCACAATTTTTTTTTTGTTGCATTAAACTTCCTTTATACCAGACACTGTGTCAATGAGATTATGTGCCGGAGCATTCTAAACACCTCACCTAAGTACATCTCCTCTTTAACATTAAAGACTTTTAATTGTGCTAGAAACTTTAGCAAATGTCTCCATGCCAAATTTTAATGAAAATAATTCCATGACTCTCTTATAAATCAAAAGGAATCCCAGCAGCTTGAGGGAAAAATACAGGCAACACGCCAACTTTAAAAAAAAAATAAAAAAAAATTGCAGAATCATTCCTTCTGAACCAAAACTAAGATGATCCCAAACTCTCTGAATATGGTACATTACGTTATAGATCACAGCACTTAATCACCCATTCAGGTATATATTAAATGTAGAAATAGGTGTGCCAGGATGCAAGAATGTGACCATCTTTGGCTGTATGCCAGTGCACAAAATACATCTGTATAACTTTCTGCATACGTAGAAGGGAATGAGTAGTACAACGAGCTTGCTTGTCAGGGTAGTCTAAATGTACTAGATAATACTGGAGTAAGTCCCCAACTTTGTGTTAAGTAAGGGTCTGCATATTTTAAGGGGCTTTTTGGTAGTGGATGCTTGAATAATTTGAACAGCTGCTTTGTTCACCTGTAACTAAGTACACACAGAATAAAATAGGATATATTGTCCACATTTGTGTCTACCTTAAACCAGTAATTGATTTGGTTGAATCGGTTAACCAAATCCTTCTCTGACGACTAAAGAAGAACCTAGGACAATAAGTATATAATGAATAGCCATGCTATTGTCTCTTAGCACTTAACAGTAGTCAGATGCTGAAGTCCTTGCTTGGTCCATATTGAGGCACATTCTCACTGATTTCACAGAGTTTGCTGGAGTAAAAAGTAGTGAGTAAAGACCTTGGAGTTTGATCTAGTTATTTGTCACTTTCCGATGAAAGTTGCTATAGAAAATACAAAGCCTGGATTGGGTCTCTACTCTCCCCTCGCCCACACTGCAAATATGCAGCGTTTCCTCCCCCCTCCCCCCCCATTTTATGGATAGAAGGTTTAAGCTTTCTCTTTTTTGTAAGACAAATTACTTTGAAATTATCTCCTGTCACCATCTCTCACTTCTATTCTTGTGTCCGCCGTCATTATTAACTCTCTCATAGAAATGGAAAAACTCCCCGCCACTAGTTACAAGCCACTGGAATTAGGTTATAAATTAGTTGCTGCTAACACAAAGGCCTTGGCTACACTTCTACTTTATACCGCAATAAAGCCTCCCAGAGCGCTCTACCTTACTCCCCATCCACACTAGCAAGGCACGTAGAGCGCTCTGACTCCCTGGCTGGAGCGCTCCTGGTACTCCCCCTCCCCAAGAGGATTAACAGCTGTTGCGTATTGGGTGAGATGCTGCAGCTCCAGTGTAAACAAGGAGTAACATTATTACGCATTGATTGACCTCCAGAAACGCCCCATAATCCGCCGTCTCTCTTGTGTTTGTTGTGAACTCGGGAGGCAGAAGTGCCGTTTCAAAGCTCCATTTCTGACAGTGGCTGCTTATCTAGTCTGAGAAAAAAACAAACAGCTAATGTTTGCTGTGAGTGAGAGAGGCGGTGGAAGGAGGGAGGTCTGAACTTACAAGATAGCATGCTGACACACTCTCAGCACCCCAAAAACCCACTCTCCCTCCATACTCCCTGTCACACTCCATCTCACCCCCCCATTTGAAAAGCACGTTGCAGCTACTTGAATGCTGGGATAGCTGCCCATAATGCACCGCTCCCAATGCAGCTGCAAGTGCTGCAAATGTGGCCACGCCAGTGCGCTTTCAGCACTCAGTGTGGACAGAGACTGGAGCGCTTTCCCCAGTGTGCTCTCCGAAGGCTGGTTTAACTTAAAGCACTCTACAGCTGCAAGTGTAGCCAAGCCCAGATAATCTTCTGTTCCTCCAGAAATCTCCTGGAGGCCAGCTCTTATTAACTGGCAGGGGTCATTCTCAACTCACACCTCTCACTCAAAAGGTGGATGGAGCAGGTCCGTACTCTTGGTCTTTGGGGGAGGTGTTCTGATACTATAGTATTTTTTGTAAATTTATTTTGCTCAGTTTCTTTTTCTTTCTAATGACAGGCTCTCTGTCAAAGACAGAATTATCAGGGTTCTGGCTTAGTTTGAAACACTGTTATCAAGAGCAACATTTTCTCTGTCTGAATATGACAGCAAGATAAAGCTTTTGCTGTTGGAGGCAAACATTTCAGTCTTCACTTCAGATTGATGCGCCTTTGTGAACACATCTGCATTGTCGCTGATGGATATTTGTTAGCCATTTTTTTTTCTTTTTTAAGCCTTCATTTTGTTAAGGTAATAAAAGACCTAGTACATGGAGGTCAAAGCATGCTTGCAAATACGTCTATCCTATGAGCACAGAAAACTGTACAGTTCAACAAACCCTGGATACAGCATTAATATATCCTATCCTAAATTGCCTGTTATATTCTGCCCAAGTCCAAGCAGATCGACTTACTCCAATCAGGCAGCCAGTATCTGAACTTTTAAGTAGTCCCCAAATTGAGTTCATTGTTGTCTCCTCTCTGGATAGTACTGGGGAGCTTTTCAAACACTTTTAAGACCGATCCTTAGTCAATACAGCTGACAGAGGGCAGTTGTATGTCTGGCTGCATGGTATTATCGTCACTGAAAGATCTTTTTATTCATTTTGAAGGAGCTGTCTTCCAGCCCAGTAATACTTTGGGGGCTAGAGCTATAGGCAAATCCATTACATTTTAAAATTTGTCTAGCTTCCAAGATCCCCCTGGGCAACTTCGCCATAAATGGAGATGTAACCCATTTTGCTCCTAACATTGAACTTGACATTCAGTATTGAATTTTCCCCCCTGTAAGAGGGAAAATTACAAATCTAATGCAATGGTAATTATCCAGCATGCATTTCTCCCACAGCACATGGATGCTTCTGGGTGTGGAGCCATATCCTGGCTCATTCTTTTTCCTCTGAATTCTCCCTAATATGCTTGAGTGAGGCTGGATCTGGTATCATCAGGTGTTGTCTCTCCCTCGATCTCAATAGCCTTGTCTCTCCCTCGATCTCAAAAGTCTTTAGAAACTGCTTTGTCTGTACTGATTTTTTTCCCCCCCAGTATTAAACTTTCTGTGACAGGTTACATACCACCGTTAGTAGTTCTAGACTATCATTTAAATTGACTATCCTCAAGTCATCTGGTATAGAAGCTGATGTGATGCCAGTTTTTAAAAAGGCTTACCTCTGGAGCCTTAACTTCAGTACCGGGAAAACTGGTTGAAACTATAGTAAAGAACAAAATTATCAGATGCCTAGATGAACATGATTTGTTGGGGAAGAGTCAACATGTTTTTTGTAAAGAGGAAATAATGCCTCACCAATCTATTGGAATTCTTTGAGGGCGTCAATAAGCATGTAGATATAGTGTGCTTAGATTTTCAGAAAGCCTTGGAGACGGTCCCTTGCCAAAGGCTCGTAAGCAAAGTAAACTGTCATGGGATAAGAGTGAAGGTCCTCTCATGGATCAGTATCTGGTTAAAAGATAGGAAACAAAGGGTTGGAATAAATGGTCAGTTTTCATAATGGAGAAATGGTGTCCCCCAGGGGTTTGGGCTGGGACTGTTCAACATATTAATAAATGATCTGGGAAAAGGGGTAAACAGTGAGGTGGCAACATTTTCAGATGATACAAAACTACTCAAGGTAGTTAAGTCCAAAGCAGACTGCAAAGAGTTACCAAGGGACCTCACAAAACTGGGTGACTGGGCAAGAAAATGGCAGATGAAATTCAGTGTTGATAAATGCAAAGTAATGCACAATGGAAAACATAATCTCAACTATACATATAAAATGATGGAGTCTAAATTAGCTGATTGTGGATAGTTCTCTGAAAACATCCACTGAATGTGCAGCGGCAGTTAAAAAAGCGAACCGAATGTTGGGCATCATTAGGAAAGGGATAGATAAGAAGACAGAAAATATCATATTGTCTCTGGGCATACCATGGATTTACATACATATCGAATACTGTGTGCAGATGTGGTCACCCCATCTCAAAAAAGATGTATTGGAATTGGAAAAGGTACAGAAAAGGGCAACAAAAATTATTAGGGGTATAGAACGGCTTCCATAGGAGGACAGGTTAATAAGACTAGGACTTTTCAGCTTGGGAAAGAGACAACTAAGGGGGTGGGTGGTATGGTAGAGGTCTGTAAAAGCATGACTGTTGTGGAGAAAGTAAATAAGGAAGAGTTATTTACTCCTCATGACACAAGAATTAGGGGTCACCAAAGGAAATTAATAGGCAGTAAGTTTAAAACAAAAGCAAACTTTTGTAAAGTAAAACACTGCATTGTGTGAAGAAAATCTGTGGAACGCTGTTCCAAAGAATGTTGTGAGGCCCAAGAATATAACAGGGTTCAAAAAAGAACTAGATACATTCATGGAGGATGGGTCCATCAATGGCTATTAGCCAGGATGGGCAGGGATGGTGTCCCTAGCCTTTGTTTACCAGAAGCTGGGAATGGGTGAGAGGGGATGGACCACTTGATTACCGAAATGCCTGGCATTGGCCACTGTCAGAAGACAGGATGCTGAGCTAGGTGAACCTTTGGTCTGACCCAGTATAGCCGTTCTTATGTTCAATATCTGCATGAAATTCATGGTGACGCAGATCTCTACAGTAAGTGGGGTTGTTAGAGTGGAATTATGATTAGCATGTAGGAAAGGAAGGTATGTAAGAATCTCTAGAAAATCCACATTCTTTCTGCATCACCTTATCTTCAGAGGGGATAGATAACTAATTTGTTGATATCTGGTATAATGCTTAGAGGATGAGGCATTTGTTTGTTAAAAATTAAATCCAGCTAGCACCGGAAACTTAAAGGATAAATACCTGTGATCTTAAATGGTAAATTCTCTGGGGGCAAGGACTGATGTTGTCCCATGTTTTGTACACTCCCTGGGACAGTGGGACCCTGATGCATGACTGGGCTCCTATGTGCTACTGCAATACAAATTTTAAAAAAATCTCAAGAGTTTGGGCAGTGATGCTGACTGCCCCTAGTTTAGGTGACTGTTTTACAGCTACTAAGAAAATGAAACTCTCCATGACAGACAACTATCCAGACATACTGAGGAAGCTACACTGGAAGGGGATTTATATTTTTACAGGAAAGCCACCTATTTTTCAAACTTCTTCCTATCTGGGCCATAATCTTTTTTTTTTTTTTTTTTTTTTTTTAAAGTCCATTTCCCCGTGCAGCTCCTCAGAAAAGTTTGTCTTTGTAGATGTTCAGTTGCAAAAAACCTTAAGGTTACTGCCTCATAACAGTACCTTCACCCTGCAACTCTCCAGAATGAGACTTCAAAACACCAAACTCAAACATTTTTTTGGGGAAGGGGTGAACTGAAGGGAGTAGAGAACACAGCAAATGCACAGTTAAGGTGTGACGCTATCTTTTTAATGAAAGTGTTAGAAGAAAACAAACCAAAGCTTAAAACACCCTGGAAAATGACCTTTGAGGTAGCACTTACCACACAACATACTTAGACACCCAGCGAACTTGGCACCTGTACAGATGCCACAAAGAACTCAGAAGTCCATGTGATACTGTATCCCTTCATAGTAAATATTTGCCATTATTGGAATCTCTTACAACAGAGTCCACAATGTTAAAGTGCACACAACTGAGAGACCATGCTTAGATGCTTTCTATATGGTTAGAAACATCCCACTCAAGAATAGTATCTGCCATTTCCCAAAATGTGATCATGCAGGATGCTGAGGATAACCCAGTCACACATAGGAGGGGCTTTTGCATCTCAGAGGATTGATGCACCACCTGCTTACCATCCATTGAACTTACAAGGTCTTGCAGGTCAGAACAGAGGTGCACTGGCAAGATACCTAAGGAATTTTGCATTTTGCCTACTTGCATTGCACCAGGTGCCCAGCATTGCTCTGACTCCCTTTAACATATTATCCACACTTTAAAATTAGGATCTAATATCTGAGAAAAGTGTCTTAGTGGTCAAAAAATATCACATGTAACTTCTTGACTCACTTTTTGTAGTCTAGTCAAACAGATTAGTTGGACTTGGGATGCATGCACACACACGCCTGCATAGAAACTGGAACAATATTGTATTTAAAAAGCTGCATTAAAATGAAGTACTGTAATAAGTTTTTGTATCCCTTTAGTATATAAAGAGTGCAGTCTCACTCCTTTGAGTGGCATAATTGAAAAACTGCATAAAATGAACAATCTATAGAATGCACAAAGATCTGTCATGAAAGAACTAGAAAAGTATCCATTGATTCATGGAGTACTCAGGTTTTTTTAAATCACTTCACTGGCAGGAAAATATGACTTCACTTTCAAAGGGACATTTCATTTCCATGGTAATGTGACTTGCATTCTAGAGCTGAAGAATGGATTTTGATGTGGGTGGGTACTCTGTTATACTTCAGTAACTAAGCAACTAGCAGATATACTCTATGCTTTATTTCCATAATAAATGCGTTTAAACTACATTTATTTGTGCTTTTTCTTATGAGGTTTTAAAAATTCTGGGTTTAATTTCTGGCGGACTGTGTTGTACCAAGACGCATACAAAAATGTGCAGGAAGTAGGCTGAAAGTCACTTACAGGGGACAGTTTGGCTCCTCCCATGCTCTAAGTTTTTGATGCTAAATATTTATTCTGCTGCCTGAATTCTTTGTAAGCAAATGAAACTTCTGAATAAAGATTAAGGGGCCCTGCTTCATCTCTGTTCCATTCAGAAATGGCCAGCGTCAATGTAAATAAAAATATTGTAGATAAACCATCTATTAGAGATGATGATTACTGAGGTTTTTGATAAGGTTCCAGTGTTCTTCAGGGCAGTACTGATTAAAGAATATGTAGCTTTTCAGCAAAGTAATGCAGCCTCCAAGATCTGAGTTCATTGCAGTGTTTTCTACTAGTCGAAGATGGACTGTTGAGTGCATTCTCCTATTCAAAGGATATTAAACTGCCAGGATTTATCATTATTCAGTAGCTCTCTAATAACTAATAGAATTCTTTTTAAAGTACAAACTAAAATGTAAAGAATAGTTTAGATTAAATGTGAATTTAGTCTTTTGCTGCTGGTTTTGATGCTGGACACCGAGAAGGGAAGTTTGGAGCACCCCATTCAAAGTGTCCATCTGTTCTAATAATCTAAATAGTGTATTCTAGAATCTCATATAGGACTTTCCATTTAAAAATCCTTGCGGAATTGGGTATGACAGACAGTCCTCTGCTAGCATAGTAGTGGTAAAACTCGTATTCTAGATATGTGGGGGACTATCCCAAAATAAAAATATTCTGGGGACGATAAAAGCAAATTCAAAGACTAGGCTAAAAAAATTCCTCTGAACATAGCCACCTAGTTGTTGGCAGTCGGTGAATTTCCAGATGAGGTAGATCTTGGCAGGTTTTGATTGCTGATTGTCTTTCTATTGCTGCAGGCTGGTAGAAGCTTTATGTACCCATGCTGTTGTGATAGTACAGCAAAGTATGTAACATTCTTGTCACAAACATACAAACCTGAAATTTAACAAAAATAGGCCATACTTGTGTGATGGAGGGGCCAGCAGACTGAATGGATTACAGGGCTACGGGCCAGGTTCTTTGTGGGGAGGCCACGGATTATCTAGCAGGGCCCAGAAACAGACAGAACCCATTGGCCTCCCGGGAAACAAGTCTGGAGCATCAGAAGTAGAAAGCTAGTTCTTGGGTCTGGGAGTGGTTGAGCAGCTCAAATGCTATACTACAAAAAGTCTGCTCCTCAGACCTAACACTACTAAGACCAGTGTAAGCCTTTTAGTGGTGTGTGTTTTGACACTGGTCTGTTTGGTGCCTTTTTAAAGACTTCTCTGCTCTGGAGAGGAAAGGAAACCAATGACAGTGTTCGCAGCCTGTTTAAGTTTTATGTTCTCCTTGGTCAAAAGAGGGGAAACCACTGCATCTCTCAGCTCGCTTGAAGGCTTTGCTTTAACTCTCTCTCTCCCAGCGAAAAGCAAGGAGTTTGTTAAATGAGGAGGAACAAGTATGCTTAAAGGCAGGAGCATTTGGGAAGCAAACTTGGAATGCTGCCACAACTCCAAAGAGCAGGGAGGATTGGTGCTGAGGGAGTACTAGGAGATCACCCTGTGACCACTTAAGTACCATTTATTAGACCCTAATAAGAGTGTTGCTAAACTAACTAACCTAATGTCCTCCACAAAAATCGGTCTGCAGTCATCACAATGGCATATTGACCTTATTTGTGATTGTCTATATTTACAATACCCTAGCATACCCTTTGAGTTTCTGTACTGACACTGTTAATTAATAGCTGCTACTTGGTGGTTTGTACCCATTTTTGTATACTGAATATTGTGTGTGTAAGTCTACTAAAAAATTGAGGAGACCGTGAAATAAAGGCAGTTCCATTTAATGTTAATAATTTTTGTACCCTAGCCATAGACCAGGATCCCATTGTGCTAGACCAAGGGTCTCAAACTCAAGTGACCACGGGGGCCGCGTGAGGACTAGGGCATTGGCCCGAGGGCTGCATCACAGATATCCACCCCTGGCCCCGCCCCCACTCCACCCCTTCCATGAGGCCCTGCCCCTGCCCCACCTCTTCCCTGCCCCCATTCCAACTCCTTCCCCAAAGTCCTCACCCCAACTCTGCCACCTCCCTGCCCCCCGGGGGTGCAGGAGGGGTGCGGGGTGTGGCAGGGGGTCAGGGCAGGGAATTGGGGTGTGGGGGTAGTAGGGGTGAGAGGTGCGGCAGGGGGCTCAGGGCAGGGAGTTGGAGTGCAGGAGGGGTGTGGGCAGGGCCGTCCCTAGCTATTTTGGTGCCCTACGCAGCCCCCCTCTGTGGGGGGGCTGTGTGGGGCCCCAGGCCTCCACGGGGGAGAGCGGGGGTGGTGGCTGGCCCCAGGCCTCCACGGCAGGTGCAGAGGGGCGCGGGGTGGCTGGCTCCAGGCCTCCAGGGGGCACAGAGGCTGGCCACTTCCTGCGGGAAGTGACCCGGCCCCAGCCTGCTCCATTCCTCCGGCTCCCAGCCGCACCGCTGGCGAGTGCTGAGGGGTGGTTCTCCCCTGCCCCCAAGCCTGGGAGCCAGGGAAACTGAGCAGGCTGGGGCTGGGTCATTTCCTGCAGGAAGTAGCCAGCTTCTGTCCTCCCTGGGGCCAGCTCCCCCACTCCTGCCCGCGGAGGCCTGGGGCCCCAGCCTGCTCCTCTCCCCTGGCTCCCAGGCTTGGGGGAGGGGGGAACTGCCCCCCAGCACTCACCAGCGGCACGGCTGGGAGCCAGGGGAACAGAGCAGGCTGGGGCCTGGTCACTCCACTTACCTTGCGGTGAGTAGGTCGAGCCTGGCTGCAGTCTTCAGGGGAGTGGGAGGGAGGCTGGGGGGTGGGGGAAGAGGCGGGGCTGGGACGGAGCAGGGGCTGGAGCAACACACAGCTGCACAGGGCACCAGGAAATTTTCCTGGTGCCCTACGCAGCTGCGTGTGGTGCCACGGGATGGGGGGTGGGGGGGCGCAGGGAGCTTGGCGGGCTGCACAGAAGAGCTCCATGGGCCGCGAGTTTGAGATCCCTGTGCTAGACACTATAATAACCCAGCGAAAAGCAGGTCCCTGCCACAAGGAGCTTAAATCTAAGACCATGTCTACGGCACGAAGCTTTACCAGTAACAGTTCTGCCAGCATATAGCAGCTGGTATAGCTATTTCGGTGGAGGTGTGTTCACATTTGGCTACCTTTGCTGGTGCAGTGGGTCCCCACGGTGCCAGGTTGTATCAGCAGCAGCTGTGCTGCACTGTAGGAAGGCATCTCATTATCCCCATCACCATCATCTGGTGCATTACTTTGTGGGAAATGTTTGCAGGAACACGTGGTGATATTGAGGGAAACCAGTGCTCTCAAGGAGTTGTGGGAGTTTGGGGTCAAGTTCCCACAATTCCCTCTGGTCCATCTTGATATCTACTGTTTTTCTCATGCCAGTTTTCAGTCTGTTCACCACCTCACTGGCAAACATGCATGCTGAACAGATCAGCACAGCTCTTGTGGCTGCTTACAAAACAAATCAGTCACCCTGTTTCTAATTTGTGGAACAACAGCTACCACACTGTGGCCGGCTGTGCAATGCTACAAATGAAAATACTAAGGGGAAGTGGATAATGTGGCTATTGAATGAAACTTGGTCAGCTGCTGCAGATGGCCACTGGCAGTTCTGGGCCCATGCAGCAAGCACCAAATGGTGGGATCAGATTTTGATGCAAACCTGATATGACCAGTGGTGGCAGCATAACTTTTGGATGCAGAAGGCCACTTTCCCAGAACTGTGTGCTGAGCTCACCCGGCACATGCACACCAAAATGGGAGTTGCTTTCACAGTTGAAAGAGTGGTTGTGAGACAAGAGACAACAGATGGATATGGATAGAGGGATGGAGGAGTACAAGGAAACAATGTGACAATATTGGTTGGAATGATAGACTGCTGTCTCAAAATAAAGTTGATTGTTTTCCTTAAAATCTGCCAAGGTGTATCTAACCCTTCACTTAGTAGTCTATAAATGGCAATTTAAACCTAAAAAGTTAATTTTAACCAAATGCAGTATTGACACTAACAAACCACCTCAGCTATCATTTTCTGGGTGGCATATGTTCCCAAGAGCTACATAAAGGGCATTTTTAGTTCAGTATATTTGTATAATGTCCCAAGTCTATAACTCTCTGAATTATCTGATTTTTATGAATCTGAGGGCACTACAGTACTGTGAGCCACTTCCAACCTTTGAACAAGAAATTCTGTAATTCAGGTAGAGCCACCCTGTTTGCATACTATGAAATGTCTAAGTATCTAAAGGATGAATAACAATAATTAGATAAAAATTCAAATAATGTTGTACTAAAATCCATGTAACTTTCTCCACCTCCATACAACATTTTCAACCCTGCTAAATTAACTCTTTTAAAATTAATTTTACAGCTGATAAAACGTGACAGATTGACCGTACTATGGACTGAATTCTGCTTTTCCACCAAAGGGGTACAGCAGCGCCACTATAGTTTCCTCCACCGCAACCACCCAGCCTCCAACTTCAACCATGAGCTGGAGGGAGATGGGTCTTTGGCCTCTTTTTTAGGAGTCCTTTTGATTAGAATGTGGGTCATGTTGCTAGTAATTAGTTGTCATTGCTATCTTAATGACTGTCTGATGGATTATATGAAATGTGTTTGTGGCCTTAGTCCACTTCCTAGCTGGCAAAAGTCAACATAAAAAATGCTACCACAGATGCCAGATAGTTTCATTTATTATGGGGCATTCAGCAGAGATACCAAGGATTGGGATGGGCATAGAGAATTAACTGTCACCTTATCCCTAGATACAGTTAGTGATTGAGGCAGACTAGTAGGGAATCATAGGGATTCTCGTATTTTGTTCTCTGGGCAAAATATTTTAGTTTCGAAGGCTATTTGTCTAGTAACTCTCATTAGCACTCACTTGAAAATTAATATGAATGACTTATTTTTCCTCTACAGAACTGTCCGTGTGTGGCTGAAGAGAGAGAGTGGGCAGTATTGGCCTAGCATATACCATGCAATGCCATGTAAGTATTTTTGGATGTTCATTGTTTACTGTGTATTTGCCAACTGACTTCTTTGGGCCTGGACATGTACCTCTAAGCTTGTGACCTTTTGGGGAGCTCACAATTGTATGCTCGATACTATGCTTGAGCTAAATGTCTAGGTTCTCTGAAGCTTGTTTACCAAGTTATGAACCAATACAAAATCCCCTATCTTTTTTAAATTTAATATAAATTATTTGATATTTTGTAAAAATTTCTCCTTTGTTTCTATTACTAGCTCAAGTGCTAGTAGTAGTGATTTCTTTCTAAAAGCAAAAGGCACAGTCCCTACCCTGAAGAGATGACAATCTAGTTCAGATACATGATCCACCAGTATGAGCTGAAGGTGGTGTAGAGAGTTCTGTGGAGGAAGTGATGTGTCTTTTGTTGAGAAAGGGTCTAGAAGAGAGGATTGTCTGATATGTGAGAAGAGGGAGGATCTCCCCAAGGAGGTAGCATCAATAAAGATACAAAGAGGAGAGTGGGAGAAGAGAATGCTTTGGGGCTGGATTGGATGGCAATTTGAGATGAGCTCAATCTTCTGGTGTATGGGTTCTGATGACATACCCAGAATCTAATTAATTGTTTAAGTGATGTGGCCACTCTGTCACAGCAGCAGCATCCAGAGATGTCAAGCACATCCATCCAGGGCCGGCTCTAGGCACCAGCCTAGGAAGCACATGATTGGGGCGGCACATTATAAGGGGCGGCATTCAGGCCAATCATAGGGCGGCACATTCCGCTCTGCCCCCCCCCCCTTTTGTTGTTGCCTGAGATGGCAAAAAAGCCAGAGCCGGCCCTGCATCCATCCACCATCAATGAGCTAAACAAAGAATGAAAGCAGAAAGAAGTGAATAGAGTTAGACAGGAATGGAGTTTACAGAGCCTTGAAATTAAGGGGAAATCAGGAAAATCAGTAATGGGATTTAAAGTAGGCAATGATCTGATCAGAACAGTGGGAAAAGATGTGCTTATTTTTAACTAGGCGTCCTGGAGGGACAGGAAGGTGGAAGTTGAAGGAAGCCAGAGAGGAGAATATTACAAAAATTAAGGGAGGAGAGGACCATAGCATTTGTTAAAGTTGAGCAGTAGGGAATGGAGAAGAATGTGGGTTCCATAGATGATGTAGACTAGAGGAAGATCAGAAATGGATATGGCCAATGGAAGGAGGAGGGGAAAGGGTGAGAGACACCAAGTTTCTGAGCTGGGGCAGTGGGGGAGGCTAGTGGAATTTGGCTCCATTAGAAGGGAGGGTGCGATATCCAGGCATGGAAGTTGGAAAGACAGTTGGAGGTGAAGTGAAGCGTGGGGGAGAATTCATGAGTAGAGGGGAAGATCTGTGTGTAAGGGAAAAAGTGGAGGATGGAGGACAAAGTCCTGAAGGTCATTAACAGAATACCAGAGAGGGGAGGTGAAAGTACAGCAAGAGGAAACTAGAATCGCTGAGTCTGGTGATGAATGAATGCTTGAACACTTTTATATACAAATATAATGCAAATCACCAAAAGCTAGGAAACTCAGTCCAGTCTAAAATTCTGCCATTAAAGGGGTCAGTCAAGGCTGAGGAGTCTCAAGTAAGAACCTTTCAGATTTCACCCCTTTCTCCTATAGCACTATAACCTTTAAAATGCTTACTGGGCAAGAATCTGGTATTGGCAACTGCAGGATACTGGACATACAGGCCAATGGTCTTCTCCAGTGTGGCAAATCTTAGCTACCTTCTAGAGAAGGGTTGCACTGGTTGTGGGGGAAGTTTATAAATGATGCACACAACACGGTTGCCATGACTTCTTTGCTGATGCACCATGTTAAAGTCCTGTCAAGCTGCTGACTCCTTAGCAGATATGGCTCCGTAAGTCAGTTCACACCGATATAACAGAAGTGGGGAGTGATTTTTAGAGAGAGGGTACCAGATCTAAGGCAGGTTTCTGCATGGAAACCCTAGGGAGAAAGCTTAGGCTGAGGCTGGTTTGTGTTGTGCTTATGAGTTACCAATAAACGAAAAAAATATCAGGACGGGTGAGAGGGTAAGTTTGAGTTAAGTGTGTGTGGATTCTATTCAGAGCTGGGTGGAAACACCACCTGCTTATAGTGTACTGAAAACCAAAGCTACATGTGAATCTGAGTTACTAACACGTAACGCTCTTCCCATCTCTCTTCTTCCCTCAGCCTTGCTCTCTCAATCAGAGAATATTTACATTTAAGTTTACATTTTAAGACTTGCTGATTGACAGACCCATCTCTTTACTGGGAAATGCATTGTACCTACTCAGTGTTTAGTTCCCCAGTAATGGCTTGTAAGCTTGGGGTCTTAGCACAGCATTGTTGTATTGATGGGTTACTAACATTCTGCAGCAGGAGTATGCAATATTTTTTGACATGTTCTAAACAAAACATGCTCAACAGGGGAAACACCCCAGTTATCTTATTGGAGAAGGATTCCAGGTGTCCCAGGCAGGCTGTTTCTTCTAACCCCCATCTGTGTCCATGGGTGAGCTTGTGGGAGTCTCAGTGCTTGAGTGGTCTTTGTATCAGTATGTTGCTCAAAAACAGACCGGGCAACATCCTATGCTGGGGTAAAACTAGGTAACTCCATCAAAGTCAGTGAAGCTATGCTGATTTATAGCAGCTGCAGTTCTGTTAATCTGACCTAAGCAGTTGTGTTCCCTTAGCTAGCTCTGTGCTGGAACAGATGTCCTAGCGGTATGGCATTTGTTTGCTTCGGCTGATATTTATTTCTTTAAATATTTGCATACATTTGTGTTTAAGATTTTTGTTACCTCTGCTCGGATCCCTTAGATCCAGGGGGTTGGGTTTTGTGTCTCTGCAAATGGCGGGTGTCATGAGAAAACATTGGGGCATCTCATTAATTCTGTCTCAAATCAGTTCTGAGCAGGGCAATTTTAGATTTCCCTCCGTCTCCCTGTTCTGATCTTTAAGCCCAATTGACCTGTGGCATGTGAATCCTGCCACCTACACCACTTGTCTCGTTGTCTGAAATGGCTCCCAATTGTGAGTGCCAATTTCAGGTCAGACTGTCAGGGCGTACACACCAAACTGGTGGTATAGTCTACAACTAGATTTCACCAAAGCAGTAACAAATGTGCACTCCTGATCAATCTGTTAGTCTTACCATTTAGTCCCAAACAGTCCCTTTAGGCTCTTCAGCCTTCCTTGCCACCCAGACAAATTGGACTTTGTGATACTGGTCGCTATACCAAATATCACGTCTCATTAAGTTACTCCCAACCCTAAAGGGTCCATCACTTACCCCAGGTCAATGGATACTCTCGACATCACACCAAAGACAATGCTGGCAGCTGATTTCTCTAGTAAACTTAACTAACGGTGTATTAGTTTAAAAAAAAAATGAGTTTGAGAGGTTAAAACAGGTAAAATACATTAATATGTGAGTCAGAGTTGTATAAATCTACAATTCTTAACATTTTAGTAGTCTGCTAAATTTCCAAAAGTTCCTCAGGGTTATCCAGAGTAATTCTAGGGATCTTTGTCCACTTGTTCAGTATTCCACCCTGTTAGCATCCAAAACAGTTCAGAGATGCATGATCGATCGCTGAATCCATTCTTATAGCGTCTTTCCAGGGAAGGCAGTCTGGCAGGTGTTTTTCATTCGCAGCATGAACTCTTCTTTTGCTGATTAAATATAAACAAAGTCTTTGAATTTCCATTGTGGAACACGGCGACGTATGCTTTGAAGTTAGCGATCTTTTACATTTCTAATACTCCATTCTCATGTGATGAGTAAATGTAAAGTAAGCACAATGTGATAGCCAGGAACAATCCTTCATTAGTTTTCATGAAGTTTACACATCAAGAAAATTCTCATCTACGTATTCTCACAATTTTTGATCTAGGGTTAATTAAGTACAGGGATATACATAATGTAAATTGACAGTAATCAACAGATTGTAGATAAGTAAAGACCACATCATTCGCATTTCCTTTGAAATACATTAACACTCAAGTGAATTAGTACACTTAACGTTTCTTTGATAATCACACACAAGTGAATTGGCCTATTGCTCTGACCTGAGCTGGCCTGTCAGCCTCACCCCCACACCCAATTTTGAGGAACATCTTGCACCATCCCCCTCGCCCAATATCTTGGAAAACTTTGGAACTATCGAACATGAGTCACACTGTTCTATCATTTCTTTCTGAGCGCGTACAAGTGTAATTCTAGGGCTGTGGGGTATTGCCTGCTGAATTGACACATATTGTGTCTTTTCTATATCATAGTTTCTGAAAGCTATTGGATGGGACATGAATGAGTGTCACTCCCACTGCCTACACACCTCTTACACCAGAAGTGACCTTGCTACCTGAGTGTGGAGTGGCATTGCTGTGTTCTTCACACAGTTCCTTTTAGCTTCTCTAGCCAGGAGAAAGCAGCACTGGAGCGGTGACTGTTTGTTTAAAAAGACTTGTTAGGGATGTAGGTAGGGGAAAAGATGTCTCTTTGCTACCAGAATGTGCTGAAATCCCTGCTCCCAAGCATAGCCATCCCACTAGCATCACATGCATATGTCACTTTGGCATCACTATTCATAACACAGATGTACAGGATTCTTATTTGTGCTTGTTACTTGTTAGTATGCTGGGAGTGCCTGTGTGAAGAAGAGGGAGAACTACAGGACTGAGCCAGATGTCAGAGTTTCTGCAAGCCTTGTGCTGAAATAGGTCATTAATGGATATCAGAATATGGAATGAGAACAAAATGAGAGAAAGCACTGGAATGGAACTTTTGAGTTCTTTAACAGATGGGGCATACTTTTGTTGATGAGCTTAGTTTTTGGAACAGCACCCTCCTCATGCTTGGTAGTTTATTACTTCTGAGGAAACAGACAATGAAAACTCAGACTTAAGATGCACTGCTGATCTATATGGCTAACAGGGATGAACTGAAAAACAAGCTAATATAGTTCTCATGTTCACTACATGTTAGTTGGCTTAGCAGCAGTATTCTTTACAATGGGCCTCTAAAAGATAAGTACAGGCGGCTTATCCTCCTCATGCACATTCACGAAGGCTTTGTTAGTCTTAAGCATTCAGGCACTGTTTGACTTTACTTTTGCCTGTAAATTGGCCTTAAGATTATGAAAGGGAAACAGTGTAGAGAAGAGAAATATGCTAAAAGAGTGCAGAATGGAATAGAGCACTTACTATAATAGAGGAGGGTGGAGTTTCAGTTATGTACCAGGAGGTAGCCTGCTCTGCCTACCTGATGTTAGTTTTAATAGTTTCAATACAGACTACTGTGATCTAGGGGAGAGTGAAATACATTGTAAATCAGGATATGCATTAGGTATAAAAATGATCGCTTTTTAAATAAAATCAGTATTGGTTGTATCCCATCTCAAGGGACTCCTAGAGAATCAATTATGTAAAGCAGTGGTCAGGTAGATCGCAATCGACTGGTCGATCCTGGAGCCTCTGTCAGTCGATCGCAATCTCCGGCCGCTAAAAGTCTGGCTGCACAGCGGGGCTAAGTCAGGCTCCCTGCCTGCCCTGGCCACGTGCCACTTGTGGAAGTGGCCAGCACGCCCCTGTGGGGACAGGGTTCTCCACGTGCTACTCCTGCCTGCAAGCGCCGTCTGTGCAGCTCCCGTGGGCCGAGAATGGGGAACTGCGACCAATGGGAGCTGCAGGGGCGGAGCTTGCAGGCAGAAGCAGCGCATGGAGCCACGTGCCCCCCCCCCCTTCCCATAAGGGCCACATGGGCGTGTTGACCGCTTCCGGGAGCGGCGTGGGGCTGGGGCAAGCAGCGAGCCTGCCTTAGCCCTGCTGCTCCTCCAACCAGGAGCCACCCGAGGTAAGTGCCGCCTGGTGGGAGCCTGCACCCCAGCCCTGAGCCCACTCCTGGAGCCAGCACCCTGAACCCCCTACCTGCACCCCAACCCCCTGACACAGCCCACTCCTGGAGCCAGCACCCTGAACCCCCTACCTGCACCCCAACCCCCTGACACAGCCCACTTCTGGAGCCAGCATCCTGTATCCTCTCCTGCACCCCAACATTCTGCCCCAGCCTGGAGCCCCTTCCTGCACCCAAACTCCCTCCCAGAGCTTTCACCCCTCACCCCCCTCCTGTACCCCAACCCCCTGCCCCAGGCTCAGCCCAGAGCCCCTTCCCACACTGCAAACCCCTTGGCCCCAGCCCAGAGCCCGCACCCCCTCCCGAACCCCAACCCCCTGCCCCAGCCCTGTGAAAGTGAGTGAGGGTGGGGAAGAGCGAGCAATGGAGTGAGGGGGGGATGGAGTGAGTGGGTGGGGCTTTGGGGAAGGGGCAGGATAGATCCTGGGTTGCACGTAAATTCAAAAACTGATCTTGTGCGTAAAAAATTTGGAGACCCTTGATGTAAAGTAACAGTGTATACTTCATTTTAGCAGAGAGGAGTGTACCAGAGGGGAGTATAGAATATATGATTTTTTAATTCCTTTGTAATTCACAATTTGAGAAGGTGAAAATGAGCGCATTAATGGTGGGTCATTTATGTCATATTTGTAAGTAAATGAACAAAACACACCACCTCAAGCCTTTTCGGTGGCAGAAGGGTTACTGGATCATTCCATTCTGAAGACCAATCCTTAAGACTAAAGGAGAGGGGCTTAATGAAAATGACTAGTTCTGTGGGTAAAATTTTCACAAGCCCTTAATTGTTTTACCAGCTTAAGTTCTATTTTCAAAGCACTTAAGTCATTGTGACTCAGGTAGTTTCAATGGGAAGTAAGCACTTGAGGGCTTGTCTACACACAAGCAGTATCACTTTAACTATACTGTTACAATTAAAGCAGTTCAACCCCCTAGGGTGGACGTAAATAAGCCAGTAAAAAGATGCTTTATATGAGAAAGGGAATAAGCTGTATGGCATCTTTGTAAACAGATGCAACTGTATTTACACTAGGGGTGGTACCAGTATAACTATTGTGGTTGTTTGTTTTTTAAAAAATCAACCTATTAGAAATAGTTATACTAGGCCTTCGTTTAAGTGCTTTTGAATATTTTTTACTGAAAAGCTTTTTTTTTTTTTGGTCAACTCCATTACTGACACATTGTTTATGTGTGTTTTGGAAAAAGCATGACTTGAAAAATAACTAATTTATTGGACCCCATCACTGACAATAATTTGTCAAAATCTGATTTTCTGTGAATTGTTAATGGTATTTGCAATGGTAGCAGAGATTCTTTAGATTAGACACTATCTAGCACTGGATCTAAAATGTAGGGTAAGGGTGGTATTTTAAGGATTTTATATTATACAAAGATACAAATGTTTTCATGAAGTTTTTTTTAAAAGAATAATCATTTGCCTTAAACACTGCCCTGCAATGTTAGAAACCCAGACATAACAGCATTGTGTCAATGTACCAGCAGTTGAAATGACCTCTTAACAGAAGGTGAAACTGACCAGTTTAGCTTCACTGCTCTGAAATAGCTTTAAATCCACTAAGTAAATGCCAAAATGGTGAAAAGTAAGCTGTTCTATTCACCAGTTTCACTTTAATAATCTCTGGTGGTGTTAGTAGCACTGACAAAATACTTTTCATTGTGACAGCTTCCTTTTTTAAATGAAGCCTTTTCCCTGTTCATTGAACATCTAGTTAGACATTCCAAAAAATAAAGTGAAAAAACAAGTAATCTGAGCCATTCTTGATCTACTTGATTGACTGTTGTGCTCTGAGTTTCTGTTGCCATAAATTATTCTGTATTCTCTCCTCAGTAAATACATCAATACAACCTAAACTCCATGTGGTGGTGCAATTTCAGTTAAATGTCTAACACGCTTTTTTTGTATTGTCTTTTCTTCTGATTATGCCACAAAATAAAGAACATGGAGGATCCATTGGATTGATGGATGTTTTGATACCAATCTAGAGTGTTTAAAACAGTTGAGAAAACAAGTTGAAAATATATAGGGTATTCACTATTTATAGACGCAAGTGCACATACCTAGTTAGGGGTCAGGGGGAGGGCTACAAAAAACAGAACAGAAAAATCCAGTGAAAAGCGGTACTAAAAATCTTTAGTTCTTTATTCCTGCAATCAATATAGAATTAGTGGTAAAAATCAGAAGGAGCAAGAATTCCTGGCCCCTTTGCTAAGATTGCCAGTTGTAATGTTGAACCTGTCCTGCAGAAGCTTGATTGAGACTTCAGCTACACTATTAAGAGGCAAAAAAAACCCCTATCACTACACACCTAAATTGGATTAAAAAGGCGGTCTCTAAACCGAGAACAAACATAAATAACTCTAATTCTTAGTAGAAAATTCTGACTGTACACCAACATGTTAACGTCACCAGATTCTCAAAAGAGCCTAAGAATTTTTTTAAAAAGCAAGCTGCAAGAGTACACACTGAAAATTTGTAGTGTGGTAGTTGTGTAGGGTAATGTATTTCTAGGGTATTGGATAGAATATTGTTTTGATCATATTTTTAGTCATTGGTTACAATATAATCTAATTATAATAGAGATGACTGACAACTGTAGTTCCATTATGGACGGTCTTTAATTTTGTTGAAACTCAGTGACACTTCAGTCCATAGGAGTTTCCTACTTCAAGAATTTAAACTGATGGGATGTAAACCTTAGAAATAATATTCTAATACTTTATAGCTGAAGATCAGAAAATGTAGAAAATTAACTTCACTCATTCTGTTAAATCCACAAAAACTTTAAAACTGAAATGCCTTTAATATTCTTTGAGGGGTCTGTGACCCCACAACTGCTTTTGTATAACATTTTCTGTTTAAATAATTTAATTGAGGGGGGAGAAGTGGATCATGACGTAAAGAGTAGTTGTATGGCTACTCATTTATTTCCTGATGTAACAGGGTTTACTGAATAGCATTGCAGGAAGAGTATGTTTATGCTTTTCTATCATAAGGGGTAAAATAAAGAATCATAAGTGTGTTAGCTAGATAAGGACTCCAGAACGTCAAGATCAATGAGAATCATGGTTTTGTTAACCTCATCAACATGTTCATTTTTTTCAGCTCCATGTTCATGCATGTCTTTTAACCCGGAAACAAGAAGGCTGTCCGTAGGTCTAGACAATGGTTCAATCTCAGTAAGTACATATAAATAAGATTTCCCATTGAAATACTTCCCTTTTGAGAAGTATGTCTATATTATTGTGCTGAATAATTTTAATTTTAGTTAGCATTGGCTAAATGACAGACTAACATTGATCCTAACATTAAACTAACAGACTAACATTAAACCATGGTTTGAGGACTTCAATATCTGAGACATAGGTGAGAGAATTATTCCAGGAGTGGGTGGGTGAGATTCTGTGGCCTGCATTGTGCAGGAGGTCAGACTAGATGATCATAATGGTCCCTTCTGACCTTAAAGTCTATGAGTCTATGATCCTAGCTACTAATGACACTAACAGCTCTGCTGCAGAAAACAGAAGACCCATGCCAAATTTCGAACTAACTGCTATATAAACTTGAGCTGGGTTTAGAGGAATTAGGCAACTAAATAAATTGTATGGGTTTACTTGTCCAATAACAAGTTTTTAATCTGCCAATTTTAATCAAATCATTTGTGTTAAATTGGTCTGAACACAGCAAATGAGCGTAAATTTACTCTCAGATCCATTTGATGCATCTCAACTCATACAGTTAGCTCTTTATATGTAATATATAGCACTGTTCCAGAGCACTGTACAAAGACTGGTCCTGGTTACCCTCTTGTTAATACAATGTTAGGCAGGTGTAATTCTCCTTTGTGAGAGACAGCTTCCTTCCGTGGAGTCCGTTCTGACTTACAGCAGTGTGAATGGGTCCATTTTCCTTTCAGTAACTTCTGAGATATCCCCATGCATGTAAAGAAAGCAGAATATTGAAGCAGAGATCTGCCATGTGGATCAGAAGGGTCCCACTGTTGCTGTTGGATTGTAATCATTATGGAAACTGTTACTTGGGGGTCTGACTAGACTAAGAGCTGTTTTTAGGGGCTCAGGTGGTAGCGGTGGTCAGAGGCATTCTGTCATTCTTGCAAATGAGAATCTTGGTACAGTTATCTGTGGCTTTGACATTTCACGGTCAGACCTTTGCCATGTGCTTTACAAGGGGCCATATCTTAACATTGATTTGGAAGCTGGAACAAGTGCCAAAGTTAACCTGCCTTCTTGGTTAGCATGGTGTCCTATAGAGAGCACATGGCCCCTGTGCTTTGGGGACCTGCCCTGGTTATTTGTGAGCTCTCTGGTAGGTTTTAAGGTGCTGGCTTTGACTTCTAAAGCCTGAAATGACCTGGGAACACCTGCCTGAGACTGCATCTCCCCATTATATTCTGCTACAGCTGCAGTCAGCAGAAGTGCTGATGCTAAATCCTCATTAATCTATACAGAAGTGGGGGTTGACAGGGTGTTCTCTGTAAGGGCTTCAGGGAAGCCTTCCCTCCAGTCTGATTTAGGTTGCATTTGTCGTCTTTCAGCGCGCACTGCACTCGTTTCACCTGGCCTTTGAGGAGAGGGACGGGGTTAATATACTGACCAGCATAATGGAGTGTTGGTATTTTTGCTCCTGCATGTGTGAAAGGGGGAGCTGATTGAATGGTGTTTTGAGTTCATAATTCTAAATAATTGACAGGCCACTTGTATCCTCCAGGAGGACACATGTTGTTTATTCTAAAGAGAGTAAATTGAGGGAAAATATGCTGGTTACAATCTGAGATTGTATGTTATTGGGTTTGTTGGTATAGGGCTACATTTACACACAGCTATTCTATCAGGCTGTTTTTTCCTTGTGTTGGCCCTTTAAATGCTCTGATAGTACCAGCATGTTATACTAGCAGCAACAGCAAAAATCAATCGCATACAGATGTTTTGTAATATTCCCCCAACATTTGAATTAGTAATGCATTCAGAGGAATATCTGATTGCTAATGGTTCAGAAAGCAGCAGTTATGTTCCAAAATAATTCTAAACTGTTCTAAAATATAGAACAACATTTCTGGGAAATATTCCAAGATCACCAACTTTTGACTCAAAGTCCAGACTATATTTCAAATGCATCCGTACAGGGCAGGGAAGAAATGCTACTTTCAGAAATAAAGGAAATGCGTTAAAATACTCTTTACATGCACTTTTAAAATGAGACTGATTCCAGTAATATGTCTGGCATTTTGGTGAATGGGGTAGTGCATTGTAAGGAGGAGGATGTTTGTATATAGAGAGGCTGCATTACTGTCAAAATCAGTAGAGGGACGGATGTTCCACCAGAGCTGGTGAAAAAGAGCTGGAAGACTGGTGACAGATGAATTACTGTCCTGTTTCCATTTAACTTAACCTCTAGCTAAAAGTTAATTAGAATCGTTCATCCATTTGTCATGGAGTAAATCAAAGTGGATGATAAACTTCCCTCTTTTCGCTCCTAGAAGTGACACAAGTGGTTACTTTCAACCTTTATAACTTGTCAGCTTGGAAGTTTAAATTTATAAGCAGAACCTTCAGACAAGATGACAGATTATGCCTCACGATGATTGATTTTAATCACCACTGCCAGATTGCATACCTCCTTAGGAAATGGTGGCACTTAAAACAAAATCATGTATTATTTTTTTTCTTGTGCTCCCAATTTGCAACCCCTTCCCCAAATCTTGGCCTGAAGTGGGGAAAGGTGTCTTTGAAGAGTACCTCTCATTTCATTGCTCACTCCAAATCTTCAGGGCTATTTCAGGTCCCTTAGAAGCCAAGGGACTCTTCCCTCCAAAAGCAAACTTTCTGCTCCAACATGAAGGAAAATTAAGCTTTGAAGCAGATGCCAGTCTTCCACGCAAGTGGCTGTGAAGAAGAACCCTCCTTTTTTATAAAGGTATCTTAAAAGCTCTGCCTCCCTTAATGGTAAGGACATTTATACACTATCACTTATTCTCTTACTGTTCTTGTTGCAAGCAGATATCTTGCATGATCTCAGGGCTTGTCTTCATGTGCACTTAATGCATGGCAGGCTAACATGTGGTAGACTTACACTCCAACTTGATGCAAACTAGGCGTTTGTGTGGACGGCAAGCCCTCAGTTGGGCCTCAAGGAAAAGATCCTATCAAACACCCTGTTCAGAACAATGGCTCTTTACCATCAGGAAGAATTGATCTTAACATCTTCTATTATTTGCTCCTGGTAGATATTTAGAGACTTAGTCATATGAAGCACTTTCAATGTCTATAACTGATGTTGGCTTGCTCACCCAGATTGTGACAGTTAGAATGTTTTTTTCCTCTAGAGGCAAGAAGATTAAATCATAGTTTACGTCACCCTCCCAGCCTGTTGATCTGATTTCGTATTCTGTACAGAATGAGTTACTTCAAAACTTGAGATCTTAAACTTTATGTTGCTTCTGGAATACGCCCTGCGAATTCTACTTTGCAAACTAGATCAAGGAGACTGTTTTAAACCCAGAACGAAAATCCTACTTCAAATCCAAACTGTGTGCAGCAGCCCCAACTTTTTCTGCATTTTCTGAAATATTTTAATCCTTAATATTCTTAGTCCTGAGCAATATTTCCCAGTTTAAAAAAAAACCACTTTGATCATCTTTCATAATGTCCCTTGGGGGATAAACAAAACCTTACTGTTGACTATGCAATTATAGTTATATTTTAAAGAGCCTTCATCCTTTTCTAATCCTGAAGCCCATCTGTTTAGCTCTGGGGGAATGTACTGACTAACCCACTCCAATAAAAATGTTGTCAGCCACCCTTTTAAATAAGAGTCTAAAATGGAACCTACCCCTGGATAGCTGTGTCCAAACTGTATAGTCTGTCAAGTGGGATTATGAGATCCTTGGGCCAAAGGCCATTTTTTCTGCCTCTTCTACAACACTGAGAACCCTGTTGGTAGCTTACCTAAATAATGTGTGAGGATAGTAGATTCTCAATCTGTTCATCGGTTTTGGCCTATATGGCCAAATTTAAGATTTTTCAGATGGGAAAAGATTAAAATGAAATTCACAAAGGATGTTACTTTAATTAAAATTTTGAGGGTAAATATTGGCCTCTCTATCTCAACTATTATTCAAAGGTCTATCTGTGGCAATGTTGATGCCCATACTGCACCAAATGAGACACAATCATTCTTGCCTACTCAAGATTCTTCTCCTCGGTTCATGAAGGCTTTTGTAGTGGATCCAACACTGGAATAGGCTTCCAAGGGAGGTTGTGGAATCCCCATCTTTGGAAGCTTTTAAGAACAGGTTGGGCAAACATCTATCAGGGATGGTCTAGGGTTATGTGGTCCTCCCTGAGCGCAGGGGGTTGGACTTAATGACTTCTCAAGGTCCCTTCCAGCCCTACATTTTTATCATTCTGTGACTGACTAAATAAGTATATCTAGAAACAAATCAGACGGATGTTTGAAGGGTTCATCATAGCAAACCGTGTAGGGAAGAAGAGTCTAACAAACTTCTGAAGAACTCAATTACCTTTGCCAACCCCAAAAATTTGTTTATAGCAGCAACTTCCATCCTGATAGGCAGTATGTGTAACCAATGTGGACATTGAGAATTGTACGTGGATGTGGAAGAACTCTTTATTTAAACAAACAAAAAAAGCTTTTGTTTACAACCCATTGTTGCTAGCCACCAAAAAGCAACAGCCAGCTATCTTTGGGTCCATCTTTGTCAGATGTATCCGCCTCCGATTGAAGTAGTGATAGGTCCAATCCAAATGCATTTCTTTAAACACACACACGCCCCGAGTGGTCAACTGAGTGTTGCCAATTTAGTTGTTTTCCAACGCCCCCTGTAAATTCAAACACCTCTTCTAATTTCAATTCCTGGGGAAAGTACTGCGGAAATAACCCTTACAATTTGTGGCAGATGTGTTCTGAACTTTGTGGATGACCTCTATTTTTATGATGGACGGAGCCAGAAAGTTGCCTAACAACTGGAATTCGGTTGCTTTGACAATAGAACCATATTCCATGAAAATAGCAAACTAATACATATAAACTAATACATACATAATTAGAAAAATGAAAATTTATCTTTGTAGAGTTTTAAAAAATGAAATCCAGTGTTCTCAAAGTGGAGACTAAACAAAACATATAGGTACAGTAGGCATGAACTTTGTGAGCAGGGCACCCTATATTAAAATACCTGTCCATTGGAGCAACCAGTTCAATCATTTTTGACAAGGATAGGGAAATGAAAATGCAGTAAAAGAAAACAATGGTCAAAAGGGGGAAGGGAAGCGGGGGTGGGGGGGAATGTTGGGGCAACACCCAAGAATGTATAAAGAAGAGAGAGAATATAAAGCAAGAATGAGATGTAGCTATGGATTTTGTATGGAAAGGAAGAAAAGATGGGCGAATCACAAAGATAAAAACTATAGGTTGTGTTCAGATTAATGGAACATTCTTTCTTATACATTGCACCTCCTGTTTTTAAGAAAGGAAAAGGGGGTTAAAGTTTGTGTATAATGATAGTTTGTCTATTTTATATCTGTGTTACACAGTGGATAGATTTTTTGCTGATATTAAAGCATAACTAGGTAATCAATACATTGGTAATCCTTATTCCACTTTCACCTTTGCCAGACAGTGACCATAGTATTCCCTATACCAGAATGCTGTAATACTTTGTTACAAAAGCATTTGAAAAGTCTTTCACTGAAGACTAGTGATTAATATGGTCCCATTACCTAATTACCAAAGGCAAAATTGGAACTAGTTACGAGTGTACATTGTATGTATACCACCTTATTTCCTGCTGGAAAAATGTCTCAGGTTAATTTGAGGTGGGTGAAGACTCTGATGAGACTGGAGTAACCGTGTTACTGATAGTTACTATTGGGTATGTGACTGGGATTATTGTTGCCACACTAATGTAGCTACCTCTGGTTCAAAACCCTAGAGTCCATGCACCACTGCAGTGTCATATGGGGCTTTAAACTTAAAGGTTAATAAGGTAGGAATGTTTAACTGTTACACATTGTGGCCAGTAAAGCGGACTTATTTTTTCAGGTAACGTCAGGAAAGTTAAATAACATTTCACACCAAGGAACCTTGGTCTAAATTAACATTATTGTAAAGCACTTGATGTTTTGGTTAGATTGTTAGGATCTTTAGGGCAATAACTAATCGAAACTAACATTAATGGTGGAGCAGTTTTTTACTGCTCTGAGGGCGAAAGTGTCAGGGTGACCTTGGACTAGAAATTCAGCGCACTTAATAGATTTGTTACCACTGTTAACTGTGCTCTGTATTGTAGTCTGCTGGTGCCAGGGGATCGCTAATGTGAAATGATTACAGTAAGGGAACAGTAGGGTGAAGTAGGGCAAGTCAAGAGAACGCAATTATACAATTATAATTAACTTGCCAAGGAAACCTACAAACATCAGACACTTGCTTTTGTGCTCTGTTGCTGCATAAACTGGTAAAACAAACCAGTCACATCTGATTTCTCAGTCCAGTGTTTGTAACCTTTGACTGACAGGCCGTAATATTCATTAGTCTGACCTCAATTTTAGTGGATCATATCCAGTGCCTTGGTATAATGGCCTCTTTTAGAGGAAGATTGTTCTGTTACTATGGTGAAATGGTTGTCTGAGAGCCATTTTACTGTAGGCTGATTTTAGATTAAAGTGGCCACCATTTTAAAGAGTTAACATAGACCTACAGCTACTTCACAGTGAGATCTGAGATTACCTTGGTTATTCTGCGAAATTTAGAAGCTATAGGCTTTTTAAAAATAACTACCAAGTCTCTAGTCAAAGAATGGCTTTTATTATTTTTTATATACAATATACTTTGCTTTACAAATAAGATTGTAGTACTAGTCTACCATTCATTGTTTTGGCAGTTCTTGCAAATTGGATACCCCAATACTCTGTGGCTTTTAAAACTTCATTTATTGTAAACATTTTTACTTATAGTCTCATTTTTCCCCTTCACCTATTTCAATCTCTGTGATCCTCTCCCCTTTCACTGGAGTCACAATAAGGATGCTTTTTCCCCCAGTGTCACTGTTACTCTTTTTTTCTTGTGACGTCTCTCAACACTTGCTATCTTGTGCACTTTTAGCTTTCTCTCACTTGCTCATGAATGTTGGCTAAGCCTGTACCCATTTCATGCACCTACAGTATTTCCCCATGAAAGAACTCCCTGAGCTTCAGCCCCAAAGTTATGCCATACTGCTTGAATGTGTCACCTTCACTTGTTTTTTGTCTAGTCCATTCTGTCACTTTTTTAGTGTCTGTGCCCACCTTCAATCTTGAGAATGAATTTATATGATCCTACCACAAAGCACAAACTCTGAGATCTGGGTATTAGGCCATTGCAATCCAGTATCACAAGACTTCTATCTGATTCTTTTCATTGAGGCCAGTTAGTTTCCCATATTTTTATCTGTTCTTTCTCAAAACTCAAGCAGACGAAAGACACTGGTTCTCCGTGTAAATACTAACTTGCCTGGGGTTTGCCACTCTGTGTTCCAAAGGCTGGAGACTGTTCCTCGGGTTTTCTTGTATGCTGATATTTTCATATAGTTCTTAAACTGTTAATGTAACTGCTGCTGCTTTTTTAAATCAGCACAAACCTGAGCAGCATTGGGAGACTGACAACCTCCTCTGATGTGAATGCTCCTGTAACTGGCAAAACAAGTGCTCGAGATTGAGGATCCAAACCACTCCTCCTTTCCTACTGAGAGAGCTTGTAATAATCCATGGCATCCCACATATACACAGGTGTAACTGTTCGCAGCCTCATGTAAACACCAAAAGGAGAAATATTGAGTTTAAGGATGGTACAAGGGGATATAGAATCATCAGTGGTATGAAATTAAGCAGAAGGAAATATGGCCTTAATATGTATGAAAACTTCCCAACACACAGATCTGTTGAGATTTAAAACTAGATGGAACACAATGAGGAATAATCCAGCACTGGTAAGGGGTTGGACTAGGGCTGTTGCGTCTCTAAATTGAATTACAGTACCTGGGCTCTGACCTATTTTTAACCAGGAGATGGCAGTAGTACACAGACACACAAATTGAATTGAAGCCCCAGTTGGCTTGAGAAGCTAAAGTACTTGGGATGCACTTGATCCCAGGTCTCCCATTCCCTGGCATGGTGTTGGCTAATAGCTAAATCATTAACTTGGGCCAGCTTGCTTTTAAATGTTTTGGTTGCCACTTTTTCCACCTCCATTTCATTCAAAGTCACTATTGTGAAATCACTTATTGGGCAGATTGCAAAGGTGAAATACTCTGGTAGTAGTGGAATTTACTAGTCAGTTATTTATTTTAAAGGAAACTATTTGTATTGGACAACAAAATTCTAGCTAGTGTTGGATTTGAACTTGGTAGAAATTTTACATTTTATGTAAATTCAAATAGAGCACAGACTTATTTCACATTTCTAAACATTTTATTTTTACAGGAGTTTATTTTATCTGAAGATTACAACAAGATGACACCAGTCAAAAGTTACCAGGGTAAGAAATGCAATCAGTCTTTGTTAGCAGAGTTATATTTTACATTTGTTAATGTCCTCAATTGGTTTTTAAAAACAACAAACCTTTTTCTTGTTTGCAGTAGAAAGGAAGAAATGCCCACATATATTTAAAGAGACCAGTCTCTCATTACATTTTGGAGTATAGAGATCTTACTCCAGATCAAGCAATACTAATCCATACCTTCCACCTAATAGCATTGTAATATTCACTAATGGGCTCTTCTAAAAAACCTAGCTGTCCTTACTCTTGTTTGTTAGGTCACAAAGGTGTTTTATACCAGTATTCATCATAAATTCAGTGTTAACTGATGACTATTGTGTAGGGGTTTTTTTTGTTTGTGTTTTGTTTTTTTTCCCCTTGTATCTCTCGTCCTTTGACATGTAGGTAACGCTATACTGCATGGTATAAGCAGGGCCGGCTTTAAGCCGATTCCCTGGTGGGGCTCTTTTTTCTTTTTTTCCCCCCCTTTCTTTTGCTCCGATGAATCAGTGGGAGGTGGTGTGTTTTGGTTTTTTTAGTTTTGGTTTTTTTTGTTTTGGTTTTTTTGTTTTTGCTCCGACAAGTCCGGCGGGAGGGTGCAGGGCCCTGCCGTTCTTCGTGTGGGGTCCCGCACCTGCTAAAGCCGGCCCTGGGCATAAGTAAGAAAGGTTAAAAATAAGACAATCATTCTTTCAAGAGATGTTGCTTTGGGATCACTTTGTTACATACCCCTGAAAGCTTAAAAAGAATGTGGATCTTCAAGAATGAAGATGAAACGCACTTTTTTGCTTTTAAAAGTCTTACTTCAGATTGCTTTCACTTAAGCTTTCTGGTGTGTTATAACATCAAGCAAGAAAATCTAAGTGGTTTGTGTTAATGTGTACTGTACACAAATAGAATCAAAGTAAGATGTATGTGCATATCTTAAGACTCTCTGGATTGGTTTTAGTTATAAAATGAATTGTAAAAAATCTTGTACTGAGTCATATCTTCTGACTAATGTGCTGGTAAGGCCCAGATCCACTTAAACACGTGCCTTAGTTGATTTAGATTAAAAAAGTCTCATTGACTGCAGTGGGACAATAAGCTTGCATGCATGCATGCATTGGAGGCTGCAGCATCAGCCTAAATGAGCCTAAATGAAATTCATTGGTGGGGGAGATGAAGAGTGAGCTGAAATCTTCCTTGTCCTGCTACTCCATCACCTTTCTCAATACTCGTACATGTCTACGTTCACATACACTGTATGCATACAGATTTCTTGCTATTGCTGAATTAGTGTTCGGTACTGCCATTTCCTGAGAGTTTTGCAGTATGATGCAGTGTAACTGATTCAAGGGAAATTCTCTTATTTCTCCCATCCATTGCAGCAGGCTTGCCAGAGGGGGACCACTCTCTGTATCTCAGCGAGATCACTAGATGAAGGCTGGCACTTCTGACCAATTAAGTACAGGGCATATTGTCTTTTTTAAAAAAAAAAAAATCAGTCGGCCTTGTGTGCTCTCAGTCCCACTTTCATGGTTACAAAATGGGTTTGGAGGCCTATAGGAATAGGAGCGGTCCAAAATCTATTGCGGGTTAGAGCATATGCAGCTGAATGGGACATGTTCCTTGTACAGCTTAAGTTTTAGTCTAGTAAACTGGCCCATTTGCTATAGAAGTTTGGAGGTCACTGTTAGAGCCACCTGTGTTAATTGTTACCAGGCCATGAGGAACCTGATCCTGAAAAGTGGAGGATCTAGTGACACATGGTTACACAGATTTTACACCCTTGACTAGAACTAATTCCTCCATAGATTCAACAGACAGTATGCATATATTTGTGTAGTGTATGCAACAACAAAAATCTGTGCTTTATTTGAGAATTGTGTTCTTAGTAATTTATTTTTTTTAAAAGTAATCAGTTTAGAATACAGCTGCAAAGATATTTGATCTCTTTCCAGTGTCAACTTTCACATAAACCGATATAAGCAGCCTGCTTTGCCTGACGTGTCTCAAGGTCCCAGAACTGTAGTAAACCAGTAGGTTTGTGTATTGAGGAATATGGCATTCACTGTTATAATTCAGCTGGGAATAAATCAAAGTTTTTTTTCAAACCACGTTTTTTACTTAAATCAGTTCAGTCAGCACTTCACAGTTCAGCCCAGAGGTCACTGGTTTAAAGAATCGGTGATAGTTTCTTAAATAGAGCTCTGTTTCTTAAATAAAACCCTCAAGAGCTTTTAACCAATGTAGAAATATAAATCTATTTGTTCAGCTGTGATCTTTATATAGCACTTTTTTCACTATCCTATTTCAATAACTTTCCTGTGTGCACAGTTTTCACGTGCACTGTTTGCATCTCACCTGTAACATCAAGTGGTTGGACAGAATACCAAACATCAAAGTCCTGGACTGCCCCTGCATGACTAGCATTGAATCTGTGATCATAGAGGGGCAACTTGGCTGGGCTGTTCACCTCGTATGCCTGGACGATATGACTCCCCAAAGCCATGTTTTATGGACAGTTGAAAACGGGAGCACATATGCTGGGAGGCCAGTGAAAGCGATATAAGCACAGTCTCAAAGTCACCTAAAGGCAGACCAAGTCAACCCAAATGCAGGGGAAACTGCGGCTGCCAATGGCAGCAGGCCTATTGGTCTGCTATTAAAGCCATCAAGAACAGCAAAAGCCAAAGAGAGGTGGGAGTAAAGAAAGCAGCTGTGGCAAAATCATGCAGCCACGTCTGCCTGACATGCGGACGCATTTTCAGATCCCTCGTCGGTTTCCATTCGCACAAGGAGATGCACTGAAACAAACCGACTCTGGTTTGTCATCTGTGACCGGGACTCCAACAATGTGTGTACAGTGCTAAAACTCTTCTTCAGTTTAAGGCTGTGTCTATGCTAAATCTTCAGAAAACTGCAATTGCACTACCACCTGCGCAGTCTCACCAGTGATAGCAATGGTGGGAGTGTAGACAAGGCTTGGGCGTTTGTGCCACTATGTTATCTAAGCCTGCTCAGTGAGTCTAAAAATCCCAGCCTTGAGCTCTGCCCATGGTAGCATTACCAGTGGTGATATTGCAGTGATGGGAGTTTTCCTGAAAAATGCAAGTGTAAGTGAAAGTATATTACAGTAGAACCCCAGAGTTATGAACTCTGGTGGTTCGTAACTCTGAACATTTTTAAAATGTTACACTGTTTACAACTCAACATTGACTTAATGCAGCTTTGAAACTTTACTAAGAAGAGAAATGCTGCTTTCCCTTTATTTTTTTAGTAGTTTACATTTAACACAGTACTCTACTGCATTTACTTTTCTTTTGGTCTCTGCTGCTGCCTGATTGCGTACTTCCGGTTCCAAATGAGGTTTTTGGTTGACTGGTCAGTTTGTAACTCTGGTGTTCATAGCTCTGAGGTTCTACTGTATCATAAAGACATAAGGTTTGCAAGATTGGGCCGTTACATACATAGTCACATGACCAATCCTATTAGGACATCAGTTAGGCTTACTGGTGTGAATAAAGGCTTGCAGGATTGGACTCTAGAACTGGTTTGGTGGGAAGGGATTATTAATGTTTGGATTTTTTTGAATAGCAGATTGACTCTCTTCAGTGTTTATATGTGCGTTTTTTGGGGGTTTTTTGGTTGTTTTTTTTTTTCTCCTGCTTGATTTTCCAGCTCACCAAGGCAGGGTTATGATGATTCTGTTTGTCCTGGAGATGGAATGGGTGTTAAGCACAGGACAGGACAAGCAATTCACATGGCATTGCTCGGAGAGTGGGCAGCGGCTCGGAGGGTATCGGACCAGTGCGGGGGCCTGCGGCCTGCAGTATCCTTTTACATCTTAGCTTTTCTCTGATTCTTTTGTCTTTGACACGTCTTTGTTTAAAACAGCCATTTTCAGGCCTCCATCATCTTACCCATCTATATTCAAAACCTTACAAGGAAATAATTTTTAAAACTCAGTTAAAAATTGCCAGCCCCCATAGCTTTTTGTCTTCTTTATGCATGAGGTATATTTAGATTTAAACATTTTATTTTTAAAAATTTCGTGACCTATCCATTCTTAAAAGCTGCATCCTATTGTGGTCTCATTGTAAGACAGAGATTGATGGGAGCTTCTTTTAAAACACACTTTTTCTTTTGGGAATTATAATAGCAGCAAGGTAGGTGTGCGTGTGCACACGCATGGCAAAAATTAAATGACTTAATATGAAATAATGAGCACATCTCCTCTACCTTGGAACAGAACAATATGCTTTTGAAATGTGGGCTCAGCTAGAGAGTAAATGATTCCTAAAATGTTACTCACAAACAGGTTAATTCTCCAAGATCTGCCCCTCATTGCCTGACAAAAGAAATGTGGACTCTCTTTTGATCATACATTGCAAGTTTAAAAACAGTTGTTTAGAAAGACTGAGACAATGGCAATTTCAATGAGTTGTTAGTGAAACTGTGCTCTTATAGTGTCTTCAGCGCAGTAACTGCCCACTTTACTAGTTCATGAGAACCTAAAGATCAAATGGACTTGAAACCGATTTCTGTACAAACCGGTGAAATTGACCAGCCTTTTTGCACTGTCCAGTCTGAGTGAAATGCAAAAAAGTGTAAATAGTGAAGAGTAAATTCCACTTCTAAAATATTTGCTCTCATTAGCGTTGTGTTGATTAACACAGGATCTTGTTGTCCTTTCTGCTGGATAGTTCCCTTTAGGGGTCTGGGAACTCTTCTCCACAGCTTGGAAACCATTTGAACTGGACCCTTCGATCATGTCAGAACAGCCGCTCCTGTGTTTGTATTAACACCAACAAATATAAGTAGTAGACTGGTAGTGCTAACAACCCCTTTACCCTGTTAATTCCAGACTCTGTTGTCTGCTGTGCCTTTTGAATTCGGAGTACATAGTTCTTTGGGTGTGTCTACATTGCGGGGGGAAAAACACCTGCAGCACCGAGAGAGACTCAGAGCCTGGGTCTATAGACTCACATTTGTAGGGCTTGAACTGCTGTGCTAACAATAGCCATGTAGACATTCCTGCTTGGGCTGGTGTTCAGGTCTGAAACTCAACACCCTCCCCAGGCTTCAGAGCCTGAACTCCAACCCAAGCAGGAATGTCTATGCAGCTATTTTTAGCACCGTAGCACAAGCCCAAGTCTGTACCTGGCTCTGAGACTCATTGTTACGGGGTTTTTTTGCTGTGTGAATGTACCCTTTGATTACAAAAGACATTAGTGCAATGCAGCCTATCAATGCTAATAACCCATTCCTCAAATATCTCAGGTATAACTAACATTAGATTGAGGGGCTATAACCTGTCAAAACTGATTATTCCAGTAATTGGTTGGAATCTCGCCATGTTTAGACCACACTTCAGGATGTACCTGTTCAAACTGGCATTTCCCCAAATATGTTATAAGACACAAAGCAGCTCTCTCAAAGAACAGCCACTGCCATCTACTAGAAACCATTTTAGAAGGAGGGAGGAGTCCTCTTCCTAGAGGTAATGGATGTGTCTCTGATCCTAGAGAGCACGATGGTACTGCGATGGGCGTGCCGTATATGCAAATATAATAGTGGTTACTCCAACTATGACTCCAGCGTAATACAATAATTTAGTATTTAAACAAAAAAATCGAGTAACTGCTATGTAACTTCTTTAAAAATGCAACATATTCTTAGAAATACATCCCAGAATTCAGAACCTCTGTCTAGCCTTTATAAAATATTCCTCAATGCTTTCAATCAGATTTGATGTTGAGACCCGACATGTGTTTATAGGTGATCATTCTGGGCAGGTAACCATTCTCAAACTAGAGCAAGAGAACTGCAGCCTTGTCACAACATTTAAGGGACATACAGGTAATGTTTAAGGTTAAATAATCCTCTCTGGTTCTTCATATAGGCTCTGCATTACCATGGGATGAACTTTTTGAAAGTTGTAAGCAGCTGTGATGGTTTGAATTGAAATGTCTGTATTTTGGGGGGGCACAATAGATGAGCTTAAACTGTCAGCAAGATAAAGGGTGGTAATTCTGTATTACTGAAAACAGGAGAGAAGCCAGACTTAAATGGTGAAAATTCTGCACCTTATTTAAAGTACTTTGGTGGGAAAGTGCTGCAACAACTAAAGCTCTGATAGAGGAAGACCTTAGTAGATAAAGTCCCGATCCTGCTAACACATGCATGTGAGGAGTCCCAGTTGTAGTCCTTTGAACTGCTCAGGGTTTGGAATGCTATGCGCAGTGTTTCCAGGATGTGACAAGAAGCATGTAAGGAGTTCATGTTTGTAAGTACAGTACACATTGCAGGAGCTGACTGGTCACTTTGCTGCTGGGGCTCTCTTACAAAACACTTAAAAGCATTGTCCTTGGGGTTGGTGTGTCAGCCCACCATATAACAGGTGCCTATGGAGAGGCGGGTGGATGGCTCATTCTTCGTTGATCAGTTTCTTTTTCTCCTATGGCTGTTCTTTGGCCTCAATGGACCTCCATATTGGCCTACCACTCCACTTCAAACCAGTCAGCTGGTGCTGAGGGTGTGGGAAGAGTTTTGACAACCCACTGAGTTACTGGCTTTGAGGCAAGGCTGCTCAGTTTTCATGCTGCAATTTTTGTGGTGGCATTGCCTCTCATTACTCCCCAGCACTGTTCCCTCTAAGCTGTGCGCGTGTGTGCGCGTGCACAGATCCTAAACCCCACGCACACGGCAAAACGTGCACAAAAATTTTCACAGAAGCATAACAATTTGCACAGAAGAATTTTTTGCGCACATGGCCTGTCAAAAATTAGAGGGAACATTGTTCCCCAGTGTCTCCACTGTTAATCACAAACTCTGCCTGCAGGGTGTGGAGATGGGTGGCCACATAGCAGCTCTTCGACCACTCAGGAGGTGACTTCCTATCCCAGGATTTGTTTGCCATTCACTGGGCTCAGCCTGCATGGGCTACAGAGCTGGGACTGGGCTCTGCACCAACAGAAACATAAGATTAAAATTTGGCTCTGGTTTCCTAGGCTTTTCAGTGGGGCTCATTCTGTGCCAGACCTTTCAGCTGGAAAGTCTGCAGTGTGGTGGTGCACGTGCAGGGTGTGTTGGAAGTATTTAAACTTAAGTCACATCTATTTAAATTGTTGAGACTCACTTTTTATTACATTCTTCCCTTCCACTTTCACTTGTAATTAAATAACTGTACTGTCTGCTGTTTTAGGTGGTGTCACTGCTCTTTGTTGGGACCCAGTGCAGCGAGTTTTGTTCTCAGGCAGTTCAGATCATTCCATTATTATGTGGGACATAGGAGGAAGAAAAGGAACAGCCATTGAATTACAAGGACACAAGTACGTTTGAAGAGTTTTGCCTCCTCCTGTGTTTTAGGAGAGAAAAACAAAATGCAGCAGCCACACTTGGAAGCAGAACCAAGGAGTATATTCTTATGTCTATGCATGGGATTTTTGTGTGACTCCCTGTATCTTTGTATATTACCAATATTAACTGTATTTAACGAGAGGTTGTTTTCCTCATAGGGGTCTACCTTCTCCCTCCCCTTGAGGGAACACAGGATTTGGCATACCAGCCACTTTAACTCCCTGCTAACCAAGTATTTTTTAAATGTGAATGTATGTAGAATCCACGCTGTACCCAAGGTGCTCTGTCTAACTAGCCATCATTTGTCAACGTGTTAAATGTGTGTTCCTAAGCATCAGCAACTGAGCAAGGCAGAACTGGCTCCTGCTGTTGTAAAGGGGAATACACTAGAGGTACGAACCAGACTTAATAGACCCAGAGAAGAGGGGATGACTTGGTATTTGTGGTCTAACACAATATTAAAGACTAATTTCACACACGCTTGCTTTTCCAACCATTGAATTACTGTGACTGTGCAGACTGACTGTTCAAAGGCATTTTCTGCTTGGCTGGTTGGGCTGCCTTGATTTCGTAGTTCTGTACCACGCCAGCAGCGCATGCCTGGGACTTCCTCACTGAAACACTCAATCTTTATGCCTATATATAGTTAAGCTGACTGCCGCGTGCCCTTCCGTGGCTCATTGTTGTAGCGCCACAGCATCCAACATGCAGGCAAACCTCTATCTTATTTGCAGTATGGCAGTGTTGGAGAACGTGCTGGTTCAGTGAGGTAATGCATTGCATTAGATAGAACCACAGTAAAAATAGCATTTCCGCACTGTGCTGCCTTTGAGTTGGCAAGTCATATATACACAGTGTGGCGCTGTTCTAAATTGCCTTCTAAAAGCATTGCTACATAGAGGAGCATCCATATACAAGATAATGGACCAGTATTAAAGCACTTCTCAGTATGAGCCTGGCTTGGTGTCAAGCAGTGCTGGTGTCAAAGTGTGGGGTGAAGATTCTGACCTAATCTCAGTGCGCTAAGCCACCCCCCTCTTGAAGATCCATTTCTTCTGGAGCCCAGCCCCCCCCCCCCCCCCCAACAAAAAAAAAACAAAAAAAAAAGTGCAAGAAAACAAAGTGAGCTCAAGTAATTCCTTCCCCCTCGGTCTCTGTCTTCTTTCTGTGCCTGTCTCCTAGATCGTACGTTTTCTGGGCCTTGATATTTCTCTCTTCTGTAGAGCTGAGGCACACTTTTTTTTTTCATGCTTAACAAAGAATAATAAAAGGAGGAATAGTCCATTTTTTCTAAAAACCTTTCATCTTAAAATGTTGGGAAGATCTGGTGCTGCCTTATCCATTCTGTTCTATTTGAAATTCTTTTCATTTGTTAGTGGCTCACAGCAGCACCTTAGGAAGTATTTTTCTCTTCAAGTTGCCAGATAACGCTGAGTTTTTCATTGCTTCGTTCACAGGCACCGTGTGGGGATTTAACAAATTAACCAATAACTAACACTTGTTCTGAGAGAGAGCGAGCACTTTACTATAGTGCTTATAGGTATTTGGGACTATGTTCTCAGAGGTCATTCAATTACAATGCAACCATGGCTTTCAAGGAAGCTAAGATCTCCAGCCTAATTAACTGGAAAAGCAATAGTTTTATGTCTGGAAACTAATCTTGTTTTAAATCCTCCTCTAATAAATGGTGCGCTACCCAATGGGGACCAAATTCACAGTACATGGTACAGTACATAATATATAATCTACTAATTGGATTTGTAGGACTAGTGAATTTTATACATAAATGAGCTGAGAGGAAAAATATGGCAAACCAGTTACTTTGCCTTGGGGTCATATCTTTAAACCTTTGACTAACTGATGTCGTATGTTTCTTTTGCAGCGATAAAGTTCAGTGTCTCTCCTATGCTCCCCACACAAGACAGCTCATCTCTTGTGGTGCAGATGGTGGAATTGTTATCTGGAATATGGATGTTGAGAGACAGGAGGTAGATATCTATCTCTTGTTCATCCTCTAAAAAGCTGGTGCCTTTCTAAAGCATGTAATTTGAATCTGATTGGTATCTTTTTAAAAGTTAGAAAATAAACTAGTGTTTTAGGAACGCTCCAGTTGTTACACATGTGAAGATGTATGGCTTTGTGTGTGATCTAGTGGTTCAGGGTAGTTATGTAGCAGAGAATTTGTGTTTTATGTATGTTGCTAAATAGTTTGAGCTCTGAGTGCTCTGTAAAGTGACTCTCTGAAGAGGGCATCGTGATGTGTTCTGCCTGTGTTTTTCAGTGACTCCATGGGATTCAGTGACAAGTGTGCAAGTAGATTTCTGTTCTCTTGTGCATCAAAATGATTGTTTAAATTTCAGTCAGTTACACTTGTGCAAAATTTAGAGGTAGTGGGATTACACCAGAGGCCTAATTTAATGTTTTAGCAGTGATGGTGGGAAAAAAACCCTAGTGACTCAAATCTCAGTTTCCAGGGCTGTCAACTTACAAGTAAAAGGATGGATGTTTGATTTTTAAACAGCTGATTCTGGAAATTCAAATTGCCATTTGAGTCGTGGTTTGTTTTTTCCCCCTACCTTTGCCAAAAATCACTAAACTAGGCACTGGGTTACAACTGTGTAATCCCCTGCTAATTGTTTTGGACAGGTGTAACTGATTGGCAATTAATAAACAATTACTTTGATGCACAAGGGCTGGTCCACACTAACCCCCCGTGTCGAACTAAGATACGCAACTTCAGCTACGTTAATAACGTAGCTGAAGTCGAAGTATCTTAGTTCGATCTTCAAAGCACTTCCCGCGGGTCCACACGCAGCAGGCAGGCTCCCCCCGTCAACAGCGCTTACTCCTCGCGGCAAGCAGGAGAACCGGTGTCGACGGCGCGCACTTCCGGGATCGATTTATCGCGTCTAGACAAGACGCGATAAATCGATCTCAGAAGATCGATTGCTTACTGCTGAACCCAGAGGTAAGTATAGACGTACCCTAAGAGAATAGAATCCTCCTTGCACACTCATAACGTATTGGCTCTCTATGGCTAACAACATAAAAAGTAGTAAAAACTTACTTTGTGCCTTATGTATGCTTGAGAGTAGCCTCAGTTCTGTAGTCTCTGTAGCTGCAACAGTGCTGAACCTTGGGTGTAGAGAAGGACATGCAGGGTTTGCACTCATTGAGCTCATGTTTTGCACTTCCTTGTAACTGGGGTAAACCCCAAATAAATCAATCACTGCAAACTTCAGTTTGTCCTGGTCTACCATATGGGGTTTAACGACACTTAACTGCTGAATTGGCCCATTTCTGGAGTGTAGACAAGGCCTTAGTCAGTAAGGTCATATGACTGATACCCACAGTTGGCAGATCTGAGTTACATGATAGGATTTTTAGTCTTTCTGTAGTGTGGAACTACACTTGAAAGGGACACAACCCACATGAAAACCTCACTTCTGTGGGATTTTTTTTTTAACCACTCTTGTTACTAATGACACCTGAGATTGTTGTACTACTGTCAGCTATCACTTTTGCACCCACTGCCTGTCTGACTACTACTTGTTAATCTACCATATGTGGAATACACACAGGGACCATCACTCGAAGAGGTTACCTACCTATAACTGGAGGTTCTTCATGTGTGGTCCCTATCTGTATTCGCTACCCATCCTCCGTTCCCTCTATAGCAGATTGATTGTTTGAACTGTGGTAAGAATGGGAAACTGGAGAAGTGTCGGCCTGCGCCACCTTCTGTGCCCGTGTCTCAGAGCCCTGCTTGCAAAAAAAATTAGACTCGAGCGCATGGTGCACGTGCATATCCCATGTGTGGAATACAGATAGGGGACCACACATCTCAAAGAGCCTCCAGTCACAGGTAACTAACTGCCCTTTCCCTTTTGGTGTAACTTTAACATTCCAGAAATAATATGTTACTTAATGTTTTACAAAGACAACTACAAAGGTTTAAAATTTAAAGTGCTTTGTTATCAAACAAACTGCTTTATTGTGTGAGAGTTGGTTGAAAAGTGAGTAAGAAATATAATTAGCTAAATGAGTGTTTAGCATCAGGTGTTAATAGATATGTCTATATTGGCTCATTCTTGTTGTCAGGAGGGAGTATATATATTGCTACATTGACTCCAAAACAGTAATCCTTAAGATTTTAGTATAAAATATTTTGCCTTGGGCTCTTCTCAGGTGCTTCCCCCCCCCCCCCCCACCCCCCTTCGTTCTTGAAATTTTCTGGTTGTTGCTTTGGTGACATTTTTCACTGATTAGATTTTCCACTTGATGTGTGTAGTATTCACTTTGATAGTACTACTTCTACCATGTCTCTGGAATTGCACAAGGGAGGAATTAAGCCATTTTATATTTTAATCTTCATGAAGTATTTTATCTTTCAATCTTAAAAGGCCATAAGAAAGGAATATTTGAAAGAGGATAGAAGTTGTTTCCGTTTTACTACTGAGCAGTTACTGTCACAAGCAATATCTACCTTTTTCAAATGTGCTTCAGTGCTCAGGAGATGAAAGCCTGATTTTCTCAGAACACACATCTAATTAAAGACTTGTCTACTTTTAGAAAAGTAGACAGTGGGGACTTACCCCTAAAGCACCCGCACCTTTGAGATAACCTAACAAAGCAAGCTGCAGTTCACAGTTCCTTTAGGACTCGTTCCGTCGTAGGAGGCTGGAGCGAAGGCTTGAGTTTAAGGATTTCATCAGCCTTACCTTGCTTTTTGCTTTTGCTAAACTCCATCATAATCTAACCTTATTTAACCACAGTGTTGTGCATTTCATTCCTTAATGTTTGATACCCAAGCAGCTAGTGCATCTTCTGAAGCCATTCCAGTTAATTGGGTGTGTACTTAATGAGGCCGCTTTTTAAACAATCCTCTTCTACACCAAGTCAGGAATGGGTGTGAAGTGGATTAATGTGTATTTATATTAAAGCAACCTTGCAAAAGGTGGGGGTGAGTGTGGATGAGAGAATGCAGCAGACAGCAGCAGCTTCAAGGAGGGGCCCTATTGGTGGAGATACAGGAGAATGACCAAGGATAGAGGGAAGGAAATACGAGGGGGGAAGCTGCATATTGGAGAGGAGGGCCCAGCTTCCCAAAGACAGTCCAGTGGCAAGGAGGTGGGAGTGCACCCGAAGAGCTCAGGCCCCTGCCAATACAGCTGCTATCACTTAGTTGTTTCCCTGTTGTCTCCTGTCAGCAGGGGGCATGATAGCAAAACATGGTCAGGGAAAACATTAGAGTTTACCAGACTTCCCCTCCCAGTAGAGAATTGAGTCCTCCTCATCACTTCTCACGCTGGGGCTTGGGTGAGGGTGACAGGCTATTGAGGATAGCCTTTGCTGAGGTTTCTCCATTCCTTACTCCTGGGGGGATTCTACCCAAAAAAATTAAAAATTCTGCAAATTATATTTGTCAAAATAACACTACATAATTACACCAGTTACAGTTATTTTGGTAATTTGTTTCAAAATACCTGTCAGCAACTCTGTCTGTAACAATACAGACATACACAAAAATCCCCCAGGAATAGAGTTAAAGAAACCCCTATGAGAACCCAGTTCTTGTTTCTCTACCCACTCCCACACAGAGCCCAGCCGGGGGGCAATCCGGCCCAGACACTTACAACCTCTCCTCCCAAAGTCCAGCTGCGGGGGTCCCCCCGACCCAGACACTCTTACCCCCTCCCCACACAGAGCCTAGCCACTGCCCCTCTGGCCCAGACACTCTCAAACCCTACCCCCCCTCACCCCGCCCAGACAGTCACACCCCCTACCCTCCTAGAGCCCGGGGATCCAGAGGGAGAAACAGCCTGATGTTGGGTCCCGGGCTCGCACGGAGTTTCCTGCACACTGTCTCCTTCCTTCAGGGCATGCTGGGAACTGCATCTGTTGGGAGCGGGGAACCCTCCAGTTCCCTTCTCCTCCCCCTGGCCTTGTTTTCTATTTGTGAGCTAAACTCTGCCAGGTCCAGTGGCCCCTAGTGGTGGCCAACATCTCTGTAGCCCATTTATGGGGGTGAGTGGGGAAGTGTTCTGCACACACAACAATAATCTCTGCAAAAATCTGCCTTGCGCAGTGACGCAGAATTCCCCCAGGAGTAATTCTTACCCACTTCACTCACAGCATGATGAGCATAGCATTAGATCAAACTGCATTAGAAAATACAAGATTTTACTCAAAATAAACGGTAGCTTTAGTATATAAATGTAAAAGCAGGATAGAGACGACTTTCTTTTTGTTCAGTCTTGTTCAGGATCTGCCTGCCACCCCCACACATGTGACTTGAAACACAACAGTCTGACAGCAGGAGGTTCAGAAAAGCCAATTACAATTCAAGAGATTGAGCAAAATTTTCAAACATTGGGTGTTTAGGCACCTAAAAATGAATGACCTGGTTTTAAGCCACAATTGGGTCCAGCTGAGAGTCTCAGTAGTGCTGAGTACCTGTAACTCTCAGTGGTGCTCAGGATCACACCATTCATTTCAGGCATCTGATTTTAAGCATCCATGTTTCTGTCAAATGTTGGCCTTTCTTTGAGAATAGAATCCTACTTTATGGTGAGAAACGTTCCTCCTGTGTGAACTTTCAGAACACAGCAAAATAAATCCTGGGGAACACTGGTTTTTTATTTATTTATTTATTTATTTTTTAATGACCTTCGGCTGAAAAAGTGGGATTTTTTTTAGACAAGTTCAGCATAACACTGTTTTAATTATTGCAACAGAAGCCATACCACTTGTTCTGCTATTGGATTCCTACCTGAAACTTTTCTGCCTATTTATCATAACCCTTTTGTGTGTTACAGACACCGGAGTGGTTGGACAGTGACTCCTGTCAAAAGTGTGACCAGCCTTTCTTCTGGAATTTTAAACAGATGTGGGACAGTAAGAAAATAGGCCTTAGACAGGTTTGTTCTGTTTTGTATTGATGGAGTAATTTAAGAGAACAGTATATCTGATAGTTCAATGAAATATTTTAACATTTTTCAGATATATAGGAACTTGTTTAACTTTTCTGTTGGCTGCTTGGTGATTAAAGGCATTTAGCTACCTTCATGCCAAGAGAGGGGGAGTGGGCAGGCAAAGGCCTGGTGATGGGTGAATATCTTGTCCCCCACAAACAGAAGCACTTCTTGCAATCCATTTCTATAGAAAATGCACACTGTACATTGGCTTGGGTAAATTTTGAGTTGCATGTGGGTTTAGCCACATGAATCTCATTTAATATCAACAGGAATATTCTATACAAACATACGTGGCCCAAAGCTCACTTCTGAAGATTCTGATGGAACCAGTATAATAGTCTACTAAAAAGGTCATTGCTTTCCATTCCAAGGCAAATGTCCATAATTGCTGTTCCAATTTCCCAGAGTTATTAGCAAAACTGGTCTACAGTTTGCAGTGTGAGAAAAATGGACAGTGTTAGGTAGCAACTGTCACATTGCCAAAGGTGTTTCCAGGCCTGTTTTATTAGGAAGGATTGTAAAAAGCTGAGAAGAATCTGCTCACTTGATTTTGATGGATAGTGTTTAGATGGGCGATGTCAGACATTCAGTTTAACACTGAGATGTTGTCTGGCTCGCCAACAGGAATAAATGCAGTGTTCCAGTATTACAAAGCCAGCAGGGAGGGGAAACTTGCTGCCCCCTATAATCCTAATACACGATCCCAGAGCCCAGCTTAGTGTGAGCAATCCTACTCTGGTTCACTTTGCTTGTAGTATTGCTGCTCCTTTTGTTGAGACTGAAAAGGTGGCAAAAGGGACCACATTGAGCTGCCTGTCAGGAATGTACATTTGCATGTGTGTTCGTATCTGAGATCATATTTGAGGAGGGAGAAGGATTCGCCCAGTGTCCCTGAATGTAATTGTATAATACTGATAAAAGGATAGTAGTCTCCTAATGATACACAAGCAAGTCTCGTAACACTAATGTGACTTGCGCGTGTTGGTTTGCCCAAACGCTAACGAGAATACTCTTCTCCCCCCTCCCCTCCCCATGCGCAAAAGAGAATATCCAGTCACAGGATTTTTGCCTGATTAAAACACCAGGCTGAGAAAAGGTTTCAAAGATCTTTACTCTAACTAGTGATACAGACTAAAGTAAGTAAAATAGCTGTGATCTAAATTCACCACATAATATAACTAGCTCTTGTGTAGCTCTTTTCATCCAACACGCTCAAAGTGCTCTAAAAAGGTCAGTGTCCCTGTGCCTTTCTTCCCCGTCTGTGAAATGGGTATAGGGAGAGCAATTTGGCCAAGGTCACCCAGCAGACGGGAGAGCCTGGAACAGAACCCAGGTCTCGAGTCCCAGTTTAGTGCTCTGTCAACTAGGCCACAGTGTCCCCATTTGGCCATCGATAGCTGGCTTACCCCAGATGCTTAGCAGGATGTAGTTGTTAGTGAAAGGTAATGAAATGCACAGTTGAGACTAGTTTTTTCCTACTATTCAGCTTTTTCTCCTTCTGCCCTGAATGGGGGTTCAGAGAATTTGCGGTGGCCCCAGGTGAGTTCTGCTGAGGCGAATGGGTGAAGTTAAGAGGAGATTACTGCTGTGCTTTGCTTTTTCCATTCTAACCAATCCTTTTTTTGGCTTGCCTTTTCAGCATCACTGCCGGAAGTGTGGGAAAGCAGTCTGTGGCAAATGCAGCTCTAAGCGCTCCTCCATACCACTGATGGGATTTGAGTTTGAAGTGAGAGTCTGCGATAGCTGTCACGAATCGATAACGGATGAGGAGTAAGTCTAAACGATAATGGATGAGGAGTAAAGTTGCCTCAGAGGAGGCTTAATGAGTTGAACTCCTCAAGCTGTACTCCCCTGTACTGCACTCTGCTCAGAGTCAACCAGATGGGAGTGTCACAGAGCTGTTTAAAGTGCTTTCTCCTTTAACAGGTCAGGCCATCAGCATCCATTGCTCTGTGTAGAGCCGGTGATTAGTATCCTCCTTTATATGACTATAGTGTTCTTGTGCCTCAGTTGCTGTGTTCAGTGCTGCCTACCTCATTACTATAAAAAGAGACACAGTTTGGAAGGAGTTCAGGAAAGAGCGACAAAAATGTTCTGGTGGCCAGAGGAATTCATTTAATTAGCTCCTAATTTCTCTTTCTTGTGTGTAACTTGGTGCAGTGTCCTGCTGTTTGGAATACCAGGGCTTGTGGTACATGTCTATCTTGTATCTGGGGATGCCCCCAGAAATGGAGTGTGGAGAGATGGGGATTTTTATGCAAAATAAAGGTTTTATTTTACCTGAAGCTAAAACTGTGGCTTCTACCAAGACTGCAGTACATAGTTGGACACAGTTAGCAAAAATTGGAATATGAAGAATAATTTCTAAAGAGGTTGTGGAAAGTAGAAGACTCCTCCAGCCGTGGATTTTAAACTGCCCTTGTTTCTTCCTACCTGTTTCTTTCCTGATATGCTCTTCCTGAATATGAAAACGGAGCTGTTTTCACATTTTGCCTTGCCACAAATCCCCATGTGGAGAGAGAGACTGTGAACTACATCTCCCAGCCTGCCTTGCCACAGACATACTTACAAAGTTGTCCCAGCCTAACATGTCACTGAGAGGTTCCCAAAGGTGGTCATCTTGAATACTGGGCTGTCTCTTGAAGGATGAAGCCCACCCTGCTTCAGAGATTCCAGCCTGGAGCATTAAAACCAGGGACAGCAGGATGGGCTTCTGTCATAGCACCATACTGCTTCACCAAGGCCCACTCACTTTCCCTTCATTCAGTACCTGTCCCATTTGGCTGAGTGACAGCTAAGTGGCTGTGGGAAAAGACAACAGTCTACGAATACACCAAAGGAAGAGGCTAATTAGAGTGCTGATTTTTTTTTTTTAAATTAGCATTTACCTGGCATACCACATAACTCTATTAATTGTAGGAAACTGACTTTTTAATGGTGTCTGTGTTTAGTGTGGTAAAACAGGGTATAACTAGGTGCAGTGGGATGAAATTAAAGGAAACCTCTTTAGGCTAACTAAAAAGAAAAGCTTTCTGAAAATGGAATCCATTAGGCTATAGAATAGTCTTTTTAAGGAAGTGCTAGAAACCCCATTGTTTGGGACATTTAAAACTAGGCTGAACGAAATACCAGAAAATGTTCTGTAGGGAATCATCTTACCTGGACAATGGAGATGGACTGGATGATCTCATAAGGTGTCTTCCAGTTCTGTCTTCTGTGGTTCACTAAAACTCAGACCCCCCCTGGGGAGATGCACAGTGCAATGCAATATTGGTCAAGGAAAGATCAAAAGTGCCCTGGTATCTTCATTGTCCACACGAAAGCAGGTATACTTAGTTTTTCAGTATCTCATCTGAAAGATTCCTGCACAGTAACTACCTGGGAAATTTGATTTTTCTATCTCTGAAGGAAAACTTGTGGTTCCAGGGAACTACAGGTCATCCTTCATAGGGTGTGTCTCTATACTGCACGGTCCTTATGGCGGCATGCAGAGTACATACACTGCACACATCCCTAGCACAGGTATAAATAGTAGGGTAGATGGGGAGACACTGCTTAGATGAGTAAAGATGCCTGAACCCTGTGGGTATGTGCCCTCCACAGCTCTCTACATTCCCAAGCAGTGCCTGCCCCCTCTACACCACTAAAAATAGCAGTGTAGCACCCTGCTGCTTCCCTATCGCATGGAAGACTCTCTGGCAGCAAGGAAAGGCTCTGGGAGAGGGAGGCAGCAGGGAAAGGCTCCAGTAGCAGCAGCTCCCCTCTGCCAGAGCCTTTCACTGCCACATGTAGCTTCACACCGCAGCATGGGAGCAGCCCACTTTTCACTGCAGCATGTAGCGACATGCCGCCACTACTGGTGTGCCATGTAGACATAGCCATAGGGAGACCATGAAGCCATCTCCTCTCGCTCAATAATTAAGTTGTCACTGAAGAAACTCAATTACTTAAATTAGTGTTCAAATTCTCATTTCCTCCTTTGTGACTAGTTCAGAGCAATACTGCAGTTGCTGACTTCTTGACTCTTGATCTTTGATCTTTCTTTAGACGTGCACCCACAGCCACTTTCCATGACAGTAAGCACAACATTGTCCATGTACACTTTGATGCAACCAGGGGATGGTTATTGACTTCCGGGACAGACAAGATTATTAAGGTAGGACTAAGGAGACTGCTTTAGTTCATTTTCTGTCTTTTTCCATGTCCCTTCCTCCTCCCACGTGGTTTCAGGTCTATGTCTCCCTTTCCCTAGACCATGAGTCTGTTATTGGCAGGAATCTCTAGGCTTTCATCATACACTGCTGTTTCTCACCAGGTATTTTTCACAGCCATTCAGAGATTTTTCTGCCCAGTAGGGATCATCCGTGTTCTTCCATTTGGAGTTGCTCCTTCCTTTCACAAGCAGGTGCCCTCTACAATGGAATTGTTCAATCAAGGAGTTGGTACAAAAGTGCTCTTGAATGTCACCCTGTCGATCAGAAAGCTGTGCTGATGCAACACGTTCTCCTCTCTCAAAAGTGTCTGGCGTGTCTTGCTGCTGGCATGGCAGAGGATGATTGTTTCAGATTAAACTGGTCATTCTGTGCATGGTATCTGCCAGGCTGGCTGGGACACTGTTTTAACTGACTAATTTTACGCCTAAGTCAGTAAGTTCCTTTGCACCTTTCCAGCTGAGTAAGGACACTATTATTTCAAACATATGCTATCTATTGTCGTATTAGTACTAACAAGGGAGTTGGTAAGAAAATAATGTGCAAGACTAATCTGAAATGCCAGTTTCTTCTTCGAGTGCTTCTTCATGTTCATTCCATGTTAGGTGTGTGTGCTTATCACATACACTGGTGCCGGAAGTTTTTTCCCTCAGTGGTATCTGTAGGGGACCAGTTCTGGCGCCCCCGGAGCGGCACGTGTTTGCCACGGTATAAGGGACGCCACCTTTCCGCCAGTGACAGTGCTGGAACGTTCCTTTGCTTCGGCAAACCTTTTCTTCTGAAGAACTGTTTGTTGCAAACCTTTCTATTGTACGTACTCCTTATGGAGTCGGCGCTGACACCGACACTGGAGCAGCCGAGATCAGACTCCGCACCCAGCACCATGGTGTCGGTACTGAGCACCCTGCGTGTACTGTTGTCAGACCGCAATCCACGTCCCTGGCACCGCCCAGTAAAAAGAGGAAGACCAGGAGAGGTCGGTCTCCTGCTCGCAAGGGTGAGGAGACCCATGAAGGCCGGCTCATCACCTCCAACTGGGAGTCGGGCCCGAGCTTCAGTTGTGCGGGTTAGTCCATCCCGGGATGCACTGGCCACTCCGGACAGTGGCACAGGAGTCTGGCACCTGGTGATGCCATCCACCCCGGAGGTCTTGCAGGTGGCGCAGGATATCTTGTCCTTTCCGGTGTTGCCCACACCTGACGGCAGCTCCCAAATCAAGGGGTAAGCTTGCCTTTGGACCACCACCTCGATCCCAGTCAGTGCGGCACCACTCGCCACCTCAGGGAGCGTCTCACCAGTGCTCGCCCGCGCAGAGCCACCACACCTCGGCTGTAGAGCTACCTACCAATTGGAGCCCTTGGTGCCAGTCTCTGGACTCCGGCCATCGCTCTGCGGGCTGTAAGCGTCAGTCGCCAGTGGTATGGCGTAGACCTACTGAGGCACATTCATCCCTGCAACCCCGGTACCAGGAGCGTTGCTCGCCTTCAGATGGACGCCACTCCAGCGGAAGCCTCCGTCAGGAATCTCGGTACCGGTCACTGGCCTATAGTCAGAGGTTACCGTACCAGCATCAGTGCTCATCATCACGGCGTCAGTCATGCTCTTGCTCCCGCTCTATGGACTGGCACCAGTAGGGAAGCGTTCAGCGTGGATCACTGGGGTACCACTGCGGATCTGCCGAACGCTGACGCCAGTCACTGGGATCTCAACACGGTGCATAGTCACCCCTGTACAGATCCCACTCGGAGCGTGGCAGTGGACACATTCAGGAGAGGCCTGGTTGGTGTCGATGTGGTCCCACTCTCTAGAACATGGCCCTCCATCCCCAGAGTCGGACTAAGAACCCCTGCAGGCAGGGCAGGGTTCTCCATTGGCACCACCAGCACTATCATAGAATCATAGAATCTCAGGGTTGGAAGGGACCTCAGGAGGTCATCTAGTCCAACCCCCTGCTCAAAGCAGGACCAAACCCAATTAGATCATCCCAGCCAGGGCTTTGTCAAGCCTGACCTTAAAAACCTCTAAGGAAGGAGATTCTCTATACTATCGTGGCCCCCAAGGTCAATGGCCCATGCCACGGCACCATTGGAATCTGGGGGGGTTCACACAGCCACCCCAAGGGGTGGCAAAAATTGCCAATGCCCTCTAGCAGACCCCCTCATCGCTACCCCCTATTTCCAAGCATGTGGAGCACAAGCACTATGTGCCTGCAAGAGGGTATGAATATCTTTATACCCACCCTGCCCAAAACTCGTTAGTAGTGTTCGTAGTCAATGACAGGGAGAGCCAGGGACAACCGGGGGCTACTCCCAAAAATAAAGAGGCAAAGAAATTGGACCTTTTTGTGAGAGAAGTTTATTCGGTGTCAAGCCTACAGCTGAGGGTGGTGAATCATCAGGCCCTATTGGGCTGCTATGATTTTAATATTTGGCAATCGATGGCCAAATTTGCCAATTCCCTCCCGGAGGACCCCAGAGAAGAGTACCAGGCCATCCTGGAAGAGGGGCAGGGAGTTGCGAGGGCGGCACTGCAGGCAGCCTCAGATGCGGCTGATTCTGCAGCGCGGACCATGGCTTTAGCCAGAACGATGAGACGGGCGGCATGGCTGCAATCCTCGGGCTTGTCGGTGGAGGTCCAACAGTCCATCCAGGACCTCCCCTTCGATGGTCAAACTCTATTTGGGGAGAAAACAGACGATAAGCTTAACAGGCTCAAGGGCTTGGCTTACCTCAGGTGTCAGGGTATCCTGATCTACCTGTACCTCAACCACTGGCTGGTCAAGGGTCACTCCAGATCCCAGGTCTCGGACACAGTCACGATGCTGCTGAACACGTACAGGAGACTGGACCTGTTGATAAACAAGGAGAAAACAACATTAGTCTCTGTACAAAGAATAGAGTTTATCGGGGCAGTCCTCGACTCCACCAGGGCGAAGGCATTTCTGCCACACAACAGGCTCCAGACGATGAGGGACCTCATCGCCAGAGTCTCTGCGTTCCCTCTCATGACGGCCAGGGTCTGCCTATGGCTGCTGGGTCACATGGTGATGTGCCCGTATGTCGTCCGCCATGCGATGCTCCAGATGTGACCCCTCCAGCAATGGCTGGCTATGGTCTATGGCCTGTCCGGGGATCACCTGAATAAAGTTGTTACCATCAGAGGTACCAGAGGTACTCACCGCGTTGCAGTGGTGGACTAACCCCAGAACGGTCCTCGATGGATTCCTGTTCGACAGCCCGTGTCCCTCGGTGTTGCTGATATTGGATGCCTCGGACATCGGCTGGGGAGCGCACTTCGGCGCAATGCGGACGCAAGGTACGTGATCCACAGAGGAGATGACGTTGCATATAGATGTCAAAGAACTCAGGGCGATTCGCCTAGCCTGCGGGATTTTTCTCCCACAGTTAACCGCCCGAGTGGATCAAGTGCTGATGGAAATACGACCTCGATGTTTTACATCAACAGGCAAGGGGGAGCATGCTTGTCAGCCCTCTGTTAAGAGGCACTCCACCTATGGCATTTCTGCATCCAGCATGCAATCCACCTAGAGGCCTATCACCTTCCCAGCGTCAGGAACACGCTGGCAGATCACCTCAGCAGGTCCTTTTCTCACCACGAGTGATCACTCCACTCAGAAGGGGTCCAGATGCTCTTCCAGAGGTGGGAAACTCCCTGCATGGGACCTGTTCACCACCAGACAGAAAAGGAAATGTCATCAGTTTTGCTCCCTGCAGGGCCTTGGTCTTGCTTTCCCAGGCGCCATTCTCCTATCATGGTCGGGGTTCCTGATGTACGCGTTCCCACCCATCCTGCTTGTCAGCAGAGTCCTGTCAAAAATCAAGAGGGACAAGGTTCAAGTCATTATGATCGCCCCAGCGTGGCCGCGCCAGCATTAGTTCGGCACACTGTTGGATCTGGCAGAGCTCTCCCCCCACCCCCCGGGGCGACTTCCTGGACCTTCTTTTGCAAGACAACAATCACCTCTTGCACCCCAACCTTGCCTCCCTCCATCTCACGAAGTGGATGCTGCATGGTTGAACCCGGAGGAGCGAGCCTGCTCCAGGGAGGTGCAGCAGGTCCTTTGGGGAAGTAGAAAACCCTCCACTAGAGCGACTTACCTGGCAAAGTGGACGAGGTTCTCCCACTGGGCATCTGAGCATAGCGTCTCCCCGACGTGCTCTTCTCTGCAGTCAATCTTGGAATACCTGCTCCTCCTGAAGAATTGGCCTGGCCCCCTCTTCTATCAAGGTTCATCGAGCTGCCATCTCGGCTTTTCATCTGCCGATCCAGGGTAGATCGGTGTTCTCGCGCGAGATGTCCGCCAGTTTTTTGAAAGGCCTCGAAAGGCTCTTCCCTCTTGTTAGGGATCCTGTCCCACAATCGGACCTCAATCTTGTTCTTTCCAGACTCTCAGGTCTGCTATTTCTTGAACCCTTGGGCTCTTGTTCCCTTTCTCACCTATCGTGGAAAGTCGCCTTCCTTGTGGCAGTGACATCGGCTTGATGAGTGGTGGAGATTAAAGCCCTAACCTCGGAACCACCTTACACGGTCTTCTACAAAGACAAGGTGCAATTGCGACCCCATCCGACCTTCCTCCCAAAGGTGATGTCTTCCTTCCATATCAACCAGGACATCTTCCTCCTGGTGTTCTGTCCTAAGCGGCACAAGACCAATGAGGCAAGGCGGCTACACTCCTTAGACATCTGCCATGCCTTGGTGTTTTATCTGGAGCATACCAAGCCCTTTCGCAGGTCAATGCAGCTCTTCAGAGGACCTCCAACTGGATTACCTCATTGTGGTGATGTCTGATTAAAATACAATTATGCAAGCCATTATTTCTACCACTGTGTTATACTTGCAACAAATCTTACACAGAATATAACTCATGGCCAGAAGGCGTTAAACAGCTTGCAGGCTGGATGACCCAAAGCCGACCTTTAAAAGTCATGCTAGAAAGGTAGGTGAATGGTAATTAGGGCCATTCATAGTAAATAGGCTAGAACTTTGAAATGCAAACCTGTGAAGTAATACTAATTGTGTGTATCTTGGATGCTATCCTTGTAAATAGAGAGTTCTTATCTATCACTATAACTATTAATTCAGAGATCAAAAGGAAATATTAACATTTAGATGAATCTTGGGTGAAATGTTATTGTTTATATATCTCTTTGAAGTTTGTGATAGGGCAGTTTATCCATTAGGCAGTCTGTTAATTTGTGTAACTAATTACCGGTGTGGTTTGGGAAACAGAAGGTTACATCAAAAGCCTATTGTTTACCCAGGACGGCATGGTCAAGTGGATGCTAAAAAACTGTATAAAAAACATTGGGTCCTGATTCTGTCATCTCAGATCTGCTGGAGGCTTCATACAGGAGAAGCTTGAGCCGTAAGGACTGAGATCCCAGTTCTAACTGGATTGCCCTGAAATATAAACATTGAATTATAACTTATAGACTATTTCTGAAAGAACTCTTTGCAACCACAAAGCTCACCCTCTCTGCTATGAATCTGAATCTTAAGAACTGAACTCATGTCTGTATGTATATTGATCTTTTAACCATACTCTCTCTTGTTTTTTTAATAAATGTTAGTTTAGTTAATAAGAATTGGCTGTAAGCATGTATTTGGGTAAGATCTGGAATATTCAATAACCTGGGAGGTAATGTGTCTGATCCTTTGGGATTGGTAGAACCTTTTCTTTTATATGATGAAATAAGATTTTCAGAAATCATTATATTTGACTTAGGTACCTGGGTGGAGGCCTGAGGCTGGATCACTCTAAGGGAACTGTGTTTGCATGTCTGAGTAACCAGTAAGATGGTAATAGAAGCTGTTTTATGCTGGCTTGGTAAATCTAAGTATTGGAATATCCACCAGCTTTATAGGGATTGACTGCCCCATTCTTTGCAATTCACCCTAATTGAGTGGCCACAGCTGTCCCCCACTGGGACCCCAGTCACACTCATGCATGTAGACCTGTTACGAGATGGCACAGGTCCAACTGCCCTCTCAGGTGAGGGCCCACTTGATGAGAGCGCAAGCATCCTCGGTGGCCTTCCTGGTGCACGTCCCCATTCAGGACATTTGCAAAACCGCGACGTGGTCTTCAGTTTCCACGTTCACGGCACCCTATGCCATCACCCAGCAGGCCAGAGACGACGCTGGGTTTGGCAGAGCTGTGTTACAAGCTACATGTCCGTGAACTCCTACCTGTCTCCGTTGGTACTGCTTGGGAGTCCCCTAACATGGAAGGGACATGAGCAAGCACCTGGTGTTCTTTGAGATGTGTTGCTCATGTCCATTCCATGACTTGCCCTCCTTCCCCACTGTTGGAGTTTCCAGCAAGAAGGCACTAAGGGTGGGGGGGATCCAGCGGCGCCCCTTATACTGTGGCATACGCGTGCCACTCCGGGGGGTGCCAGAGCCAGTCCCCTACAGATACCAAGGGAAAAACTTCCGGCACCAGTGCATGTGGCGAGCACACACAGCTAACATGAGTTGCTCATGTCCGTTATATCTCGAACACCAGTTACGGAAAAGGTAACTGTCTTTTATCCTGGCCAGTCCTGATTCAGTTCACGGGCCATCCACGAGCAAGAAATTCATAAAACCAGTCACTTCACTTAGCTTCATACGTGGAGCTCTGATGTGGCAGAAATGGGGGAAATAAAACAGTAACTTCCTTTAAAAAAAATCAGAACAGCTAAAGAATTGAAAGAATTGTTCTGTATCCTTGTGCCTGAAAAATTGAAAATGTGTTAAGTGCTAATAAGTGGTGTACAACCTCAGTAGATTGCTAGGTGGAACGTTTTTTTCTTAAATGTCTCAAAATTTCATTTAAAAATACACTTTAAAGTTCTCATAGCACAAAAAATCATTGTACAAATTCAGTCTTCTATGCATTACCCATTTGCCTTGGCTGTTGATTATGTAATAGCGATGGAAGATGGATTTTGTCACCTGTGCAACTTGAAAACAATTCTTATACTGAGACCTTGGGTGCATCAATTCTAGGAAAATAGAGGTTTGCTATCTAGATGTAGCTTATCTTGACAAAAGGAAAGGACTCTAGCTTGTAGTGCTCATCAGGCATGTAAGCAAAGGTGCTGTATTCTTGGTTTTATGTTTTGGCTTCTCATAATGAAGGATATGTTAAGTTTAAATGAGAGTTAAAACAAGGTCAAACGTTTTCATACCTTAGGTATCTGGACAAAATGCTTCTCTTTAACAGAAGAGCACAATACTTTTCCCTATGATATTAAATGCATTCTTATTATTTTTAACAGTTGTGGGATATGACACCAGTAGTGTCTTGATGATACGTCAGTGGAACTTAAAAGGCGGTATTTACTGAAGAAACAGATTTCCTAACCCTAATCGTATTGCAGAAGATAAAACGCTGCGTGTGTATGGCAGATAAGGAAGGGGCTAACACATCTGTGATGATTTTTCAAGTCACCGGCTAGATCAAGGGTGAACATTTGCACGAAGACTCTATTTCAACTTGTTCTCAAAATATCCGAGAAGGTATTTTTTTAACTAACGGTTTGTACGATCTGGCTATGTTCAGTTATTTTGAGTTTATCTGGAAAATCTCTGTGTGCAGTGCAATTTAGTTTTTATATTTCATTATGTTGGTATACTTGTTGCTTTGTGTGGAAGGGTTCTTTGTTTTGTGTCTGGGCTTGTAAGAAAGTTTCCAATCTCAATATACTGTACAAAGCTATCAGAGCTCCCCAGAGAGAGTGCCTATTTATTTGTGATGTTTTTGCTAACAGCCTCTTCAGTGGAGCAACTTTGAGCAGCACTTTTGCTTTCTGCGTCATAAAGGATCTGTGGAACTATTGCACCTTTCTGAAAAGGGCTCTTCCATCTACTTGTTCTAGCAAATATCACCTTGAGATGGCATTTTATTGTTGCATAAGATGAAATTCAGTTCCTTCTGTCTCTTCCCTTGCCACACAGGTTGCAAAATCAAGGGGCTGGGTTGCTTAGCAACTAATCTTACAATAGCTGAAATAGTTTTCCAGCCCAGAGCATTAACAAGGAGTGTCCAGACCAGTTTGAATTTGAGGCCGCACAGGCTGCTTCAAATTAAATTGGCAGTGGCTTGTAGAACTGTGGGATTGTATAAAAGGGCGTCTAAACAGGCTTGGTCTGGCCCAAACAAACCTGTTTCTTCCTCACGAAGCATCATGTCAGTGTTTACATCTGTCTCATTTGCTGGAGAGAATTTTAACTTTCCCATTCCTGCTCCCCACCCAGTTATTCATATTTATTTTAAAATTGCTGATGGTTTTTATTAATCGTGTATGCGGTCCAGAAACTAATGTTGCTGACTCTCACCCGTTGTCCTGCTGTCGTGTTTGGCAGTTTCTTCTTAAAAATAAAAATGATTAAAAAACCCACCCTGGCCCAAATGACCTTTTTAAAGGGATATTGTCGAGGTTCATAGGTGAGAAAATTGTCCTCCTTCCATGGAGGTCCCATCTGGAAGGTCCTTGCTTTATGGATTCCTTGAATGTTTCGTTTATAAATAAATTATTGTGGCCATGCTTTGAAGAAACTAAAAGTGGAAAGACTTCAGCAGGTACTGCCAGACCTTTCATATGGGGTCACTATCAAAGTAGGCACTATGATCTGGGGACTTGGATATACAACTGGTAATCAGCAAGTCCGTGGCACAAGCTAGGTCTTCCATGTGGCCTTGAAGTGACTTGCCCCTCCCTGTGCATCATTTCCCCACTGTAAACTGTAGTGTAATGATACACACCCACTTTTGTAAAGCATGTTGCAGGCTGCGGATGTCAGTGTGCTATTATAGCTCTGCAAACACCTACTCTTGCCCCTTGCCTGCAGTAGGTAACTTTTTTTAAAAAATGGGTGAATAAAATATAATTAGTTCTTCACCCATCATCAGTTGTCCTAGTAAAGGGTGAGTGAGTAGATATGTGCGCGCGCCAGGGCTGGTCCATCTTCCTGACAATTCTGTGTTTTGCATTATTTACTCTATATGTAGAGGTTTGCCAATATTCATATTCTCCTTTTTAAAATGGCCCCACTCTCGCTTTGTTGGACATGCTGCCAAGTATCTGCTTCTCCTCTAAGCAACCCATTTTTTAACGTACATTTTCAAATGTGATAAAGACTTAGCTACAAGAATCTTTTCCAATGTAAATGTTAATTCTTTTGCAAGCCATCCTGCTTTCTGTCATGGTAGCTGGCTGCTGATTTTATCCTCCCACTGGAAAACCTTTCAAAGGTGGGTCATTACACCTGTTCCATATTGTATGATGACCAAGGGTACACTTTAGTCACGTGTATTTTTAGTAAAAGTTATGGACAGGTCACAGGTAAACAAAAATTCACAGCCCGTGACTTGTCCATGACTTGTACTATATACCCCTAACTAAAACTTTGGGGCGAGGTGGGGACGCTGGGGGAGGGCATGTAAACACACACACACCCCGGTGCTTGGGGGTGGAAGGGAGAGGGTTGGCGGCGCTGGCAGGCTCCCCGGAAGTGTGGCTCCCCGGAAGTGGACGGCATGTCCCTACAGCGTCTAGGGGGAGGGGAGGGAAGGCCAGAGGGGCTCCGTGTGCTGGCTCCGCAGCTTCTGTTGGCCAGGAACCTCAGCCAATGGGAGCTGCGGGGGTGGTGCCTGCAGGCAGGGGTGGTGCGCCGAGCCCCCTGGCTCCTCTGCCTAAGAGCTGCAGGGACATGCCGGCTGCTTCTGGGGAGCTCCCCCTCCCCTCCACCCCAAGGTAAGCATCACCCCGCACTCCAGCCCTGCACCCCCTCCCACATCCAAACGATTGTTGCTGCTGGGCAAAGTCACGGAATCTGTGACCTCTGTGACAGACACGCAGCCTTAATGATGACTGAAATTTCTTCTGCTGAAAAAGCTATGCAAGATACCTCAATGGTTTGCCAATGTCCAAATGCTTGTTGCTTAGCTGGGGTGAAACTGCTGGATTGTTACTCCACAATACCTTGGAAGGGTCGGGCTACTTTCCTAAAACAAGATCCATTTTGTTCGGGCTCTGAACAAGTATGTAGCGAGATGAGTGAAACATTCAGAAATACTGGGCTAAACAACTCAGGCCAGTGTCTTTCATAAAAATGTATGCACAGCCCTGGTCTACACTACAGAGTTAGTCAGCATAAGGCACCTTATGTCAACCTAACTCTGTAAGTGTCTGCGATGGTTGGAGCTACTTTTTAATGCAACTCGCCCACTACACTGACTTAATTCTACCTCCATGAGAGGCGTAGCGCTTCAGTCAATGTAGTTTAAGTCAAGGCAGTGTCAGTGTAGACACTGCGTTGCCTACATCGCCTGTTGCTGCCTTTCAGAAGCCGTCCCACAATGCCTCGCACTGACAGTTCAATCAGTGCAAGCGCTCCTGGTGAGGATGTGCACTGCCGACACAAGGAGCATAATGTGAACATGCAAAAGCGATTTAGTTACTGCAGTGCCTGTACATTGATATAACTTAGGGCAACTTAATTTTGTAGTGTAGACATGCCCAAAGGTAAACACTAAGAGGGCAGTTCAGCATCTGGTGTAAATTATAGTTCTATTGAAGTCAGAGGCACTGACAATTTACACCAGCTGAGGATTTGCCACCATGTCTTTTAGCCTCTCCCTCATAGGCTGTGTAAATACAAATCCACCAAACAAAAAATAAACCAGAGTTTTTACCCACCAAAATGGAGGAGAACCAGAAACTCCAACATCCACAAACCCCATTTGGCTGTAAGAGGGTTTGACTGTACTGTGAAAACAGGCTTCTCTGCAAATTGTAATGAAGTCCTCTTCTTGATCTTTACAATTTAAATGCCGTGGAGGAGAGACTGAGAAATCCCATTCTGTGGGTTGGTTTGTTTTTTTGCTTCTCTTTGTGTCAAGAAAAACTTCGGATGTATTGGGCAGTTCAGGGTTCAGTCTACTAACAAAAAGAATTGTCTTAACTGGAGGATGCATAAGAGCTAAAGGGGGTGTGTTCTCCTCTTGATGTAATCACATCAATCTCATTGGAGCTATGTCTTGTGTATGTGAAGGGGAAATAGACCTGTCTCACTTGAACTGCAGCTCCTTTATCTCCCAAATAAAAGTACAAGGATTCGACACTGGGAGAGTTAAGAAGAACGTCCAATCTCTGGGATAAGAGTTAGGCCTTGTCTACACTAAGGGGGGAGATTGATCTAAGTTACGTAACTTCAGCTACGTAAATAACGTAGCTGAAGTCTACGTAGCTTAGATCTACTTACTGTGGGGTCCACACTACACTATGTTGACGGAAGATGCTCTCCCATCGACTCCCTTGCGCTTCTCATTCAAGTGGAGTACAGGAGTCGATGGGAGAGCCATCTGTGGTCAATTTAGTGGGTCTTCACTAGACACGGTAAATTGACCACCGATTTATCGATCGCACATTGATCCCCCAGTAAGTGTAGACAAGCCCTTAGTGTCAGTTTCTTTCAGCCCTTTGATCAGCATGGATCCCAAAATTCCTGTTGCCTGCTCCATTCTTTGTTATAGCTGTGAGGCGAAACCCTCAGTGCAATTAATCTATACAATTATCCTTTTTCTTTTTACTTGAAGGTGAGGAAAGGGCATCTTTCAACAAAGATGTTAAATTACATCCTAAGAAGTACAAGCAGAAATCCTCCATTTTCTTGGAGTAGTTGATTACAGTTTATTTTGGTTAGATGATTTTTCCACTGCATCAAAAGAATGCAGAAAACACTAGCCTTCCTCCACTCTTAAATATAAATTAATCAGATTTTCATCTATCCTCTGTTAGCTTTTTTCCCCTTCAGGGAATCTACCCAGTCCGTGTGGCTTAAAAACCAATGATTACTGCAGTGCTTACAGAAAATAAGCCCCGCCATTATTGTAACTGACCTGAGGCAAGATATTAATATAGCTACTTATGTTCCTGCTTGGTATTGGTGACTAAAGGAAGATTTTTCTGCAGGTTTGGGGTTGGAGAAGAAGCTGAGAAAAGTGTTGTTTTTCTTTAAGATAGGAACTAGGAATGAGCTGAAATTAGGCAAAGGAAAATGTATGCTGACTACTAGCAACAATTTTCTTAGATAATAGCGATAGTCTCCTGAGGATAGAAGAAACAAACTCCTTGCATGGGTCATTTCAAACTGGACAGAGGTCTAACAAACTACTGCAGAGAAGAATTCTGCAGTAGTAACGAGACTAGGTGAACCAATAGGTCTCTTTTCTCTCTATTTTCTATGACCTGATGGTGATCCTGAAGCTTTTTTGACCTTGGTATCAAATAAGGGGGGGAGGGGGAAGGGTGTGGTCCTTAACACTACATGGTGTGATCTTTGAAGTGGTATCAAAGGGGATACTGTTGAAGCTTAGCCCTGGCAAGGTTGCTTAAATATATACAGTATTGCGCATGGGGTGGGGAGCATATTTCCTCAGTATTGGGTTGGTTTGCTGATGAGAAGGTGGGATGTCAGACATTTGAAAAGGATTCTGTGTAGCCCCATCTAGTTGCAGAAAGAAACCATTGGTTGAAGCAAACTAAAGGAAATTATTATATTGTCTCATAAGCAGATTGCTTCATTTCATAAGACTTAAATGTATGTGAAAAATATTGAGATGATTTCTCTCATTCCAAAACATTAGGGCTGCTATAACTATTATTTTAGAATGCTGTGCATGAATGTCCTTACTGTTTACAACAGAGCTTGGAAAAAAGGACCAGATTAATTATCAGCATTTAAATCTTTCTATTTTGTAGTATGTAGGAACTAACTGTGCAATGAATGTGTACATATTCCATGTGAGTATCCTGATTCTTTACAGAAGACTGCATTATCCAGCTTAAACAAATGGTGCATTTTTTTTCAATAAAGCCTTTTTCATCTTTTCACTATATGCCGTGCATACACACTCAGATATGTTTAAAAAAAACAAAACCACAACCTTAACCACATTTCTAGGAAGACTGGAGTGCTGACTGCCCTGAGCTCTAACTTGAAGTGGTTTGGGCATAAGAGATAAGTATCACTTTATTATATGCAAATTTGCTGATTTTGGATGAGCCAAAAGTCTGGCTCTGTGAGAGCAGATAGGTTGCAGAATCACTTGTGTGCAGTATTGATGGATAAGGATGGGGCCAGATTTTTCCTCATGATCGCACACATGAACGACAGTGGGAATCCTGCATGCACCTGAGGGAAAAACTTTGCCTCCAGCTTGGGACCCATAAAGACCCAAAATTCTAATTAAGATTCTCCCTTAATTAGTATCTTCAGTTTGATGTGGTTTTTTGTTTGTTTGTTTGTTTGTTTTTTACATTGTTACACATTTTTTTCCAGGCATCTCTGAATTTCTCCATTCCCTTTATTTGTGTTCAGTGAGACTGAAATCTTTTCCTGTTGGGGACAGAACTCAGAGAACCATTAGCAAAATAATTCAAAAGAAAACAGTGCTGAAAGAGAGAATGGTCTGACTGAATTAAGAGTGGAGATGTGTAATAGTCAACGGGCTACAAAGCTGAACCCAGTTCTGCTGTTTTAGCCTTCTTTATTAATCACAGCATGCCCAGAGGCCCCTGTCAAGATCGGGATCCCATGGTGAGTAAGGATGGTCCTGGTTGTTAGTGCTAGCCTGGGACTCTGGAGACCTGGAGTTCAGTTCCCTGCTTTGCCAGGGACTTCCTGTGTGACCTTGTGCAACTTACTTAGTCCCTCTGGGCCGAAGTTTCCCATCTGTACAGTGTGGGTAATAGCACTTCTCGGCCTCACTGGGATGGGATGGTAATTACTTGGGATTCAGAGTAGCAGCTGTGTTAGTCTGTGTCAGCAAAAAGAAAAGGAATACTTGTGGCACCTTAGAGACTAAAAAATTGATTTCAGCATTAGCTTTCGTGGTTCTCAGTCAGTGGAGTATTGGTGAACGTGGAAAAATGGAGCTAAGTAAATGTAGGTAGACAGGGATGAATTGGACCCCTGGTGTTTAGGGTGGAGTAAAATCAATAGTTTGTCTTTAACACAGTGCATCTGGTGACTTACAGCACGTTTGTAAAACTCATTCCCTCCAGTTTGGACCTTGGTAAATGTTCAGTACAAAAATAATAGTGCATCCGATAAATATGTAGTCCTGATGGTTCCTTAAGACTAGGACAAAAGCATACAAGCCACATGGTGATAAATTGCACTTACCGGGCATCCATGTGGTAATATTTCTGCCTTAGAAAAGTTGATTTTTATTGACCAGCTTATGGTATAATTCGTTTTTCCAAAGGATGAGCATTATTTTTCACTTTCCCATTATTTTATTCAGTCTGTTTTCTATGTTCATGATATTGACCAAATAAAGCTGTTACTAACCTCAGATTGGTATAGATTTAGTTTTAAAAACAGGAATAAATCCTACTGATTTCTATTCAATCAGTTTTCCTCTAAGAATTCTACTTGGCACTTGATAATTCTCGTGGGCATAAATGATCCAACTACCACTTTGTCTTGTAGTTCCTATATGTAAATGCATGTCTCCAAAATATGTTCTCCAACACGAGTTTAACAATTTACTACATTTATTTCCATCAAAATCGGTCTTTAACCTCTCCATCCTCTTGCTTTGTTTAATTTTTAATAGGGAAATTTGGATATACCATCTCCTCTGATATACATCTGCCTGGTCTGTCTATGCTGAAATAAAACTGACTTCTTCTAAACAATTAGTGAACAATGTCATTCTTTTAATGAGATGGGTTTTCACTTATCACACTTGGAAGGGCCTGAGCAGCCAATGAGAGTAGGATGTGTGAGCTGCCAGATTCATGGCATCATCTTGATTGGCAGCATAACTTCTCAGCTCCCACTAAGGCGCCAGAACTTTTTTCCTGAGTTAACTTCTTGGCTTTACTTATTAATGAGTTAATAGCCGACAAACTGGCAGAAGCAGGAAAAACCCAACTTTCCTGAAAGCTCCTCTTGTGGCGATGCCCAGGCACACATGCTCTGCAAGGTCTCCCTTTGTTTTATCAGCCAGTCTGCACCATTTGATTAAGCAGCTGAGTGGCATATTGGTGTGGCTGAGAGGGTCTTTGACCAGGTTAGCCACACCAGCCCATTATCTAGGTCCTGGTCTACACTACAAACGTAGGTCAATGGAAGCCGCCTTATGTCTCCCTAATGTATGCCTCTACACTACCAGGTCCCTTCTGCTGACCTAACTCTCCTGTAACGTCGACTTAATGACTCCACCTCCATAAGAGGCGTAGCGCTTACACAGTGCTATGTCAACACTGCCTCTTTGTCTACCCGTCAGCATTGATGTAAATCGACTGAATTGGCCTCCAGGAGGTGTCCCACAATGCTCCTTTGTGACCATTCTGGACATGGTTTTCAACTTCATTGCACAGCAGCCAGGTACACAGGAAACAGCCCCTTCCCTTTTAAAGGTCAGCAAACTTTTGAATTCCAATTTCCTGTTGGATCAGCGTGGAGAGCTTGCCAGCCCAGCTGATCATGGTGACTCAATGCCCCAAATGCACTCCAGCCTATAGGGGGTGGGGGCGGAGATCTTATTGGTCTGAGGGGAGAAGTCTGTGCAGGTACTGCTCTGATCCAGCCAAAAGAGACGTCTGCGAGAAGATCATGTGGGGCATGGAGGAGAAGGGCTACAGCAGGGACATGCAGCAGTGCCACATGAAAATCAAAGAATTTCGGCAGATGTACCAGAAGACTAAGGAGACTAAGTCGTTCTGGTTTTGCACCACACAAGGGCTGCTTCTACAAGGAGCTGGATGCAGTTCTTGGTGGTGACCACACCACTGACCCCAAATGCAGCATGGATACCTCCCAGGAGTTTGAGTCCTGGACCACCTCCGGCAACAACGAGGAGGAGAATGGGAGACAGGTGAGCGGTGGATCCATTTTCCCAGAGAACCAGGAGCTATTTTTAACCCCAGAGCCCAGCTGGTTGCAGGACAGCATGGTGGCCAAGTGTGATGCCAGGGAAGACACCTCTGGTGAATATGCAATTCCAATCAAACTGTCGGGGTTACACGCTCTTATATTTTATGTTTTAATCTGAAGAAAAAGTGAGGTTCAGTGGGCATCTACTTCCCAGTGGCCGCTCCAGCTACACAGACTGTGCACCCCGGAAAAGACTGTTTCTGAAGCACAGGGTAAGGCTTCAAGAGCAAGGGGTACGCTGGATCTCCCAGGATCACTGTTAGCGTTTCAACATCATCAATGCTTATTTTGCGATCTGGAAAGAGTCCCTGCTTGCAGCTTTCTGAACAAACCTGTGTTCCTAAAGATGCGCGCGTCATGCACCGTTCCTGGCCATCCCATGTTATGTCCGTCAAACTGTGATCCACCAGCACTTGCAACACCATTGAAAAATATCCCTTATGGTTTATATACTCTTTGGCTAGGTGGTCTGGTGCCAAGATAGGGCCATGCATTCAGTCTGTCACCCCACTGCAGCTTGGGAACTCCATCGTGACAAAACCATCCACTATGTCCTGCACGTTGCCCAGAGTCATTGTCCTTCTTAGTAGAATTCAATTAATGGCCCTGCACACTTGGATCACATCAGCTCCCACAGTGGATTTACCAACTCCAAATTGATGCCCCACTGACCCGGTAGCAGTCTGGCATTGCAAGCCTTCACAGAGCAATCGCCACTCGCTTCTCTGCTGTCAGAGCAGGTCTCATTTTAGTGTTGCTCGCTTCAGGGCTGGGGAAAGCACTGCACAAAGTTCCTGGAACGTGGCCTTTCGCATTCGAAAGTTGTGCAGCCACCGCTCGTCATCCCATAGCTGTGTAATGATGTGATCCCACCAGTCAGTGCTTGTTTCCTGGGACCAGAAACGGCGCTCCACCGTGTTCAACTGCTGCACAATTGCCAGCAGCAACCGGGAATTGTTCTGTGGCTTGCAGCAGGGCTGCTTGAATGACATCGCTGTATTCCGTGCGGCAGCTTCTGTCTCGGCTCTGGAAATACTGCAGGGCAAGGCGAGGTGTTTGTAATGCTCACAACAAGATTGCACAGCTGAGTGGGGTCCATGGTTAAGCCAAGCTTTCGAAAAAAGGCTTGAGAAAGTATCAGCTGTTTGCCATTCACATCAAGGGAGGGAGGAAACTGCATCATGGAAGGCCAAAGCCATGTTCCCATTCCCTCCTGTGACTATGTTTTGGTCCCATGGGGCATTGCAAGCCCTTCCTAAAACCCTCTGCAGCTAGTTGCACTGTGGGATAGCTACCCACGGTGCACTGCTCTGTGCATCGATGCAAGCGCGCCTAGTGAGGGCGCCCTCCACAGACACAATGAGCATGGTGTGGACATGCACGACTGACTTAATTACCGTGGTGGTTGGATGTCGACTTGACTTTGTAGTGTAGACATGCCCTAGGATTCCTTCGAGGCGGTTTCCTTTGGAGCGAGAGGGGCTGGCGTTTTTAGGTAATCCTTAAAATCCAACAGTAGTGCGGGGGCTGATAAAGGTTCAGTTTTGCCAGTCAGACTTCCCAGTTTTTCTTCTTTTGGGCTGGGAGGGAGAAGAGCCTAAATTGTTCAATGTTCCCTTCTTCACCTAGCTCTGCAAAAACTAGCCGCTGTGGAAACTTGGACTGGTTGCAGCTCATCCTGTTAGAAACAGTGCTACCTTCTGGACTGAGCTATAATGTCTCCTGATCAACTGCTATTTGTCTTCCAATTTCTTTGACATTGGGTACTGTAGAAATCTGAATACCTGACTTTCCACTACTGCAGTCTTTGGCTCGTCTGTCCTCACATCTTTTTCCAAGCCTGCCTTATATATCCCATCAGGTTAGAGGATAGCCTTGTTCAGGGAGAGAACGTTCCATTTTTTGCCTGTAAATGTTATCTGACACCCTCCCTTTAGGAGAGGGGTGGCCAACCTGTGGCTCCAGAGCCACATGCGGCTCTTCAGAAGTTAATATGCGGCTCCTTGTATAGGCACCGACTTGGGGGCTGGAGCTACAGGTGCCAACTTTCCAATGTGCCGGGGGGTGCTCAACCCCTGGCTCTGCCACAGGCCCTGCCCCCATTCCACCCCTTCCCACCCCATCCCTTGAGCCTGCCATGCCCTCGCTCCCTCCCCCCCCCCCCCCCAAGTCTCCTACACGCCGTGAAACAGCTGATCAGGAAGGGGGGAGGCGCTGATCAGCAGAGCTGCTGGTAGGCGGGAGGCCCTGGGAGGGGGGGGGAAGCTAATGCGGGGCTGCTGATGTGTTACTGTGGCTCTTTGGCAATGTACATTGGTAAATTCTGGCTCCTCAGGCTGGCCACCCCTGCTTTAGGAATTCTGTGAACCTGCATAGGGGGATATAAAATATTGATACCGCCCTACTCTAGAAATATTTCTTGGGTTTGGACACATTTATACTGGAGGTGCCATTTTTGTTAAACTTTACTTAGTTTTTTCTTGGTTTTCCTTCCTTTCAGGTACCTTCCCTCTCCACTTGTCTTTTTGATTTAGTGCCATAATGGCTCCTGCCTGCTTATAATGTTTTTAGACACCTTTATTCACATCCCAGAATTCTTTCCCCTAACCAGTTACTGGTGTCTGTCCCAAGTGCAAGGTAAGTGAAAATCCATCAAAAGCAACCTCACCCACAAAAGTAGGATTATAAAGTAGTGTTGGATCAAACTGGTTGAAAATCAAGGGAAATAATGCTCAGATTTAGAAGCCTCTCACCCATTTTCATCCAAATTCAAAATCTTGCGAAATTGACACTGGGAAAACTTTGACAAGGTCTAGTTTTGGATGAATTAAAGTGAGATCTAATTTTAATTGGGAAAATATGGTGGTGCTGTGTGTTAGAGAGAAAGTTGTATCAGAGAGCTTTGCAGAAGAAAGGGAGAACATACCAAGTAGAAGGGTTGGAAGGGCAACTGAAGACTATGGGCTTCTTTTACTATGGTTTACAAATGCTGAGGGTATGGTGAGGGGCTGCCAGTCCTTAATGAAGTCAGTGAGCAGTGATTTTTCTACAAGTATCCCTTTGTATCCCCTGTTGCTTGGGTTGTTAAACAACATTCACTTTCCACTTGCTAAATTAAACACTAACTAACGTTGTACTGCCACAGATGCTATTGTATTTTATCAAATGACATTTTTCCTAAAATGTAATCAGATTGAGTTGAAAATTGTATTTATTGGCCTAGAGGAGAAATCTCTACACAGTCTCAGGGTGGGATTTTCAAATGTATTCAATGTTTGCCTAACTCTGCTCCCACTGAAGTAATTGCTGAGCACTTTTCGAAATACCACCCTTAATCTGAGTGATGTAGGGACATACTCCCTTGCAACCTTACTTGTACCATGGTACAATAGTATTCTGAGAAATTCTCATTTTATACATAGTATAGAAAACTGGCATTTCAGAAGCCGGCAAATAACTGTAGATGGTACTTCGAGTTTCCTTCAAGTAATTGTAATGGAGGATCTGCACTGTAATATCTTTTCCAGTTCAGTGGTACGTTCTACAAAAATGTGTGGCCACTACAAAGTTACTGGATGTGCCCTGCACCTGCTTTTGAGAATAACAGCACCAAATGTGATATGGTACCATGGTTATCGGCAGAGCCCTGATGCTAGAAGGCAGCCTACTTTGTTTACAATTGTTGTTTACAGGTTTTTTTAGTTAGTCTTAAATTTTTACATGAAACAAGTTTGCCCCAGATGCAGAATTCAGGACAGGGACACTGTCAACTTGAAAAATCACCTGACCATTATTACATGTAACAGTTAGCATTCCTATCAAAGATTAAAGTGTTCAAGTTTGCTTCCCTGGTAGAGCTCAAAACACTGTATAATCAGTTCTGCTGTAGTGTTGATGGTGGGCGCCCGTCTTCAGAGCCTGCAAGGGGTGGTTATCCTCTAAACAGGAACATGTGTGTCTTGAGAGGGTGCAGGGGAGTAAGTCTAAGCATGGTTAATGGTGTTGCTCTCCAGCCTGTGCAAAAAAGCTATTTACATAAACAGGTGCACACAGCCCCTTAACTATTGACCAGGAGCTCTGAAGAGTCAGGAAAAATATAAGGACTTGATGGGATTTTTTTTAAATAAGCCAATTAAAGGTAAGTTAGCAGTGAATCTTGGAAGCTAGCATCAACGCTCTAGCCTGATTGTAGGAAAGGTGGTGAGGTGAGGGAGAACAGCGGTGTTGGCATTACAGACTCAGGCTGAAAGTTACATATCCTGGAAAAATAACTTCACCAGTTCACTAACTGTTTACGTTGCCTTCCTGTGTCTGTCTGTCTAGTTTTTTGTTTTTAAAGTATTGAAAGTGCATTGCTTAACAAGTGCTGGTCCTCTCTGTCTAGGTTGGCTATTCTATCACTACTGTCTTTTGCCCCTAGAATTTAAGATGACAATGAATGTATTTGCTTACATGATACACACAACCTAATGTGCATTATATTTTAAAATAAAGCATCTCGCTTCATGATTACATACCTCAGTCAACCTTGTGGTGAGGAAAAAGGAATGTTTTTAAAAGGGAGAAGAGTGGTGTTTAAATGTTGCACTAAATGAAGTATAATGCCAATTTTATGAAAAATTATGTATTTGGTTTTGAATTGCTGCCCTAGATTTAATTGTTGATCACAAATGTACTTCAGCTACAAAATATGGCAGCTGGCATTTTCCTACACTGTGACTAAGTTTTACACTAACCTGATTTTGATCCTTTCCAACTATAGCCTATGAATGGAAAGAAAGTAAAGGGGCATTTTAAATACAGAATATGGACCAAAAGACATAAGTGCACTTTTTTAGTTTTATGCACTGTTTTAGGTAGCTTACATTATACTGACTTTTACACGGGTGCAAACTTACCTTAGCTAAAACACTCTGAAAAGTACACGAACATTAAGTTAATAAGCTCTGCAGCCTGCTAGATAAGGAAATTTAGCTACTGCTACGCTTTGTTTAAATGCTTGTCCAAACAATGCTTCAGTTTATTAAATTATCTGGTATGTGTAACTTCGTCTCCACTGTTAAATAGAAGAATGCCCTCTGTCGCTAGTGGTTATTCACTATACATTTTGGAATCTCTATATTGAAACTTTCCCTTCAACCACAACAAAGCTGGCAGGTGTGAAGGGTAGTATTCAGTCGTGGCAAATTGACTAAAATATATTTAATTCCCTAAGAACATTGACACCCACATGCCATTAGTCAGACTATTACAGAATGGGGAGGGTTTGGTATATTTTTACATTGGTGGTAGGAAATTCCAGTTGCACAGGAATTTGGCTTACTAATAAGATTTTTCAGTAATGAGAAACGTGTTTAAATTCTGCAATTAATGTACCATTAAAATGCTGCTGAATGTGATTGTTTCCCTTTGTCTAGAATTTTCCCTCCACAATTTGCCATCTTTTCATTAACTATTTAACTATTCAAACAGTGTAATAGATTTAATGTAAAACCTAAACCTTTGGGAAATAAATGTCTGTGCAAATCTTCCTGTTGTACTGTTTCACTGTAATTTGTATGTGAGAATCCAATTCCCAAAACATTCTCTTTAGCTCTCATACTACTTACTGCTTTTTAGATTCTTTACCAGGCTCCTCTTCAACGCTACAATAACCTTAAAGTTATCTACTGTTTGATGGCTTTCCCTTGACCCTCCCACTTCCCTGGTTCTTGTCACGCAGACAGCAAGCAGCAAAAGACCAGAAGTCGGAAGTGCAGACAATGCAATGTTTATTGGGGTTAGTTTCCAAGCAAGCATATTCTGAAGCCCTTCACATTAGTCGGGCTTACCCCTGTACGCCGACAGTCTGTTCCCCAATGTTCCATTCCCAGCTCTGCTGCTACCCCGTCTCACCCATCCCAGCTCTGACGCCACAGAGCGTTTACCCCGTGTCCATGTTCCCCTTCCTTCCCCCCCTTACCAAGCACGATTCCAATTTCCTCTTCCACTTCCTGTTTGACCCCAGTTTATATGGTTAAGGTATAGCTGAGAATATTACTAATCATGTTACTGAAATTTAACCAATCCTAACATATTGTAACATGATTCTCTAACCACTTATATCCCACTACCCTAACTAACTTACACCTAGCAAAATTAATTCTACAGCAGACAATTAGCGAACCAGACAGATTAACAATAGAAAAGTGGGGGCCAAAAAGATAAGACAATACAGAAATGAGGGTTTCACAACCATTGATAAGTGATTTCTTGCCAGACAGGATGCTGTCAAATTACGTTTTCTTTAACCATCTTAAGATCTTTCTTTATCTGGGGGGATGGGCACTATCAGGACAGGATCGTCTTCCTAACAGCCCAATAGCACCTTATTTCAGTGTGACTGGTTTGGGATGTGAAGATGTGACTGAACACTTCCCAGCTTATGGCTGCCCCTGCTGCTTAGCCAAAGGCCTTAGCCTAAGAACAAGGCCTCAGGCTATCCTAGCGGGAGAAGGCCCATACACAGGCGGACTTGTGATTTTGATTGATTGTTTGGGCAGTGCTGCAGCAGTGTGGCTGGCTCCAGCAGGGCCTGAGCTCTTGCTGCTGAGCGGCATGGCAAGGGGGTGGCGCTGCATGCTCCTGAGGGGCCTTGTGTCTAGCTCCGGTGGGCTACGTGGCTGTGGTAAGAGGTCCAGGGGTTGGATAAGGGGCAAGGGGCGGTTAGATGGGGCAGAGGTTCGGGAGCGGGGACCGGTCATGGGGAAGGGGAATGGGGGTCTCAGGTGTCGGGGGCAAGGGTGTGGAGAGGGGGCAGGGCAGTCAGTGAACAAGGAGCAGGGGGGCTTAAATAGGGGTGGGGTCCTGGGGGGGGTGGTATGGGGCAGGGGGTCTCTGGAGGGGGTGATCAGGGGACAAGGAGCAGGTTGGTGGTTCTGAGGGGGGCAGTCGGGGGGGGAAGTGGGTGGGGTCAGATAGGGGTGGGGCCAGGCTGTTTGGGGAGGCACAGCCTTCCCTACCCGGCCCTCCATACAATTTTGCAACCCTGATGTGGCCCTTGGGCCAAAATTTGCCTACGCCTGATCTAACATCTACTACTCTGTATCTTGCTAGAAGCTTGTTATACTACTACCTCAGCTAAGATCATCTTTTTGTTTGACTGTATTTCCATGTAGATAGAGAGCAGACTGAAAACACAAGTTTCTTTAAATCAGTCCATGTTCAGTCCTAAATTGGATGCTTTTGAACACACATGTAAAGGGCTTTAGGGCTTACTCCTTTTTTTAAACTATGCACACTTCACAGCTGGGACACCTTTTTTGTGAAAGTCTCCTTATAATTAAAATCTAGACATCATTATTTCTCCTTTTGGGCAGTAGCATGGCCTCAAGCTATCAATCTTTGTATAGGCCAGAAAGCTAGCTCACTCACTGATAGCTCTAGTAAACTATGCTGTCATGCAGACAAGCCCAAAGTGTTTTAGAGGGGATATTATTTACAGAGGACTCTAATGCAAACTAAGTACCTTTTAGAACATGCCAGCAGTGTCTACATTGGGCAGTTAGTGATTATAACTCCCCCCTCCCAAGCACTTTGCCATGCAGTGTAGACAAGCCATAAAGGTGGTATTCTTGCTGCTGAGAACAAACTAGAAATTGTATATAAAAACTAATTTAACTGTCTCAGTAAGGTATGTTAGAGTAATAGTTGTTTTGTAACTTTCAAAGGCTTGTTATAAAAAGTTTACTGCCAAAGACTGTATTGTTGCCTATAGTCTATCAAACTACTGCTGTTACAACCACACTGTAAAAGCAGTAAATTTTTGTCCATGTTGCTTTAAGCAGGCCAATACTTGTCTGCACTGTTCCCTCTAAGCTGTGCGTGTGTGCACGTGCACACAGCAAAACACTGCACACAAAAATTTGCACAGAAGCACGACAATTTGCACAGGAGAAATTTTTTTGTGCATATGGCCTGTCAAAAATTAGAGGGAACATTTCTTGTCTGTCTAGAATTAGGCAAAGTTCATTAGTTCCTTGTGATCATACTTCAGTTGTCTGTTTATTCAGCATAATCCATCAATTCTAAATGTACACAGCTAAAATGAATTTAACCTTTTATTTCCCTCCCATTATTAGCTGAGTTTGCATGGCCTTACACACAAACGACCAGCACTCTGTCTTTACCTAACATGATCACTTCTGACCACGGCATCCCATCAGTTCCAAAATTTCAGGAAATGGTCTAGATGGCAAAGGCCAGAACCCTATTAATTTTAGGGACAACCTGAAAGAAGGGGGGACACAGCCACTGTCCTCTAAAAGGTGCCCATTAACACCCTGCAGCATGTACACCTGTGCATCTGCCCCATAGAGAATGAATGTGTTGATATCCTGAGTGACAGAAGTAATTGCTCTACGTGCTGGATACAGGAGGTGGATACTTAGGGAATGCGTGTACTGGGGAAAAAAAAAAAAAACCCACAGCAGAGTTTCAGGGCCCAGTTCAGCTAATACAGGCCCATGCTACACTGAAAACAGGGTAGAGTTTAGCATACTGAGACCTGGTGACACGGGGTGGGTCTCAGAGCCCAACTTGAACCTGAATGTCTACACTGTTGTTTTTAGCCCTGTAGTGCAAGCCTGAGTCAGCTGACCTGCCCTCTGAGGCTCACTGGCAGGGCCTTTTTTTCCCTTCAGTGTAGAGATACCCTTAGCCAGCAAAAGCGAGAACACTTCATTTTTTTTTCCCCCTAACATTGTGTCTGTGCCATTGGGACAGAAGGCTTGGGAGAGCCTGGTATGGGGGGAGTGGGAAAACAAGTTCAAGCATAGTGTGCAGGGAGAGGTAGGCACATACAGAATTCTTTGAGAGGGGGAGAGAGAGAGAGGGGTACTCAGATGCTGGTATAGGAAGTAAACAGAACCCTGCTAGGGGGATTTTAGTGAGTCCCTGCAATGGAGGGACATTAGAGGGTGGAATGGAAGTAGCCCTACTGCCTGCAGTAAGATCAGCCTATATGATATGTTCACCCTTCTATTAAAGCCTTTGGGTGCCATGCATGTAACAGGCATGTACTAGTTTCTCCTTTCGTTCTGTTGTCTGTAAAGGTACAGCTATTTTGAAGTATTGTCATTACCATTGCTGAAGGCAAGCTCCCATCTAGATTAGGTGTTCACTTTGGTATGGGTCTCTCTGCTTTCCTAAATCAAAGCTCCAACCCCTGGAGGCTGGAATGGAATAGTATTTCCTCCCTGTTCATTGAGTCAAGCAGCAGGAGTTTAGCAACAGCTGCAGAACTGCCCACACAAAAAATAGTGGTCTGCTTCCTCCTCTTTGCAGTAATTGGTTTACAGAAAATCTCAAGGCCTTAAATGTGGCTGTTTACATGAATTGTGTAACACTTGCTGGTTCCGTTAAACTGATATAGACCTTCATTGGAACAGGTCTTATGAAAGGAAAGACACTCCAAACTGATTACAGTCTACAGTCCCATAAGTAGCCTACGCTCCTGCTCCCATACTCTATACAGGACAGAAGGTTCTTGCCTCTAGAATACAGCATTTAAGAGTATTTGCTATAGGAATAGAGGGAAAGGTACTGGTTTAGCCTCCAAAGAAGAAAAGTAGCTTGCTATGTAGAAGATCATTTAGAAAGTTAGACTGAAAAGGACTATAATAGCCTTCCCAAACAGCAGTCTAGCCCTACCAGTCTTAGAAAAAGCACTGTAATGACCAAGCACTCCTGATCTTTATTTTTCACCTACATACCAGTCCTCTACTGCTATAAAGGGGAAAATATGGACACTACCTCCACTATCTAGGTTTTGCTAAAGTCTAACCACGCACTAGCTAACAGATTGTAGCCACACATGTTTATGGGGCAGTCACTAGGAAATAGAACGTTAATTAGTAATGGTGCTAGGCTACAAACTGCTTGTTACAGGCACGTATGAGCAATCCAATGCTGCAATACTTCCCCCTGCTTATTTCCTTTACATACTTGAAGCAAGGTGCATGTACCCCAATGTATGACATGACAGAGGTAGGACTTCAGGGGAGTGAAATCTGAATTCATATTCAACCGCTCGATGGCTTATGCTATCCTATGAAAGCCTGCAGTAACAGCATACATTACAACTTGTTAGTTATAAGCAGAATCACAGTACACCTTTTAAGTGCATTAGTTGTAGCAAACTTGTTCTCTTCCCCTCATATTTGTAACAGGTGTAATACGGTCCTGCTAGTATTGTAATTCAAAGCTTCAGTTGTTCAATTGGGTGGCGATAAATGCCTACAGAAGATGTGCTCAAGTGGGTTTAAATTTCTGGGAAAGCTCTTTCAAAGCTTCTATTAGCTTCTCTTCCTCCTCTGCTGAAGAATATGTTCTGGCCAGGAGCAAGTGGGTGGAAACAGGTTGCCGGTCTAGGGAAAAGAAAGAAAAGGGGGGGGGGGGGGGAAGGTAGTAAATCTTTCACCTCTCCCAGCACAAAGTGGCTCTCTTTTTCTTAAAACAGAACCACCAATGCATTTTACCTGTGCACAGCATGATCTTGAGGCCAAAAGGTTTCTGCAACATTTACATTCTGTACTTTTGGTAAACGAAGTCATATTTTTTTAAAAGAATGCATGCACTTCCACTAATTTCATTTTGAATTAGGTACCCAAAGGCCTGTCCTCGTGAGACTGAGTTTATAGAGAAGATGTGGACTTGCTTTTTGTAGCCAGACATTAGAAAAAGGAAGGCACTGTCCATGTAGGAATTAGCCCTGATTTTAGTCATTAGTGTAGCTGTATCAGTGCAGTGATTCGCATCGGTGGAGTTTAGTCCAGTTTCAAGCAGCAAAACAAACTGGCTTTCCTTGTTTTTAGGATGGAGATTTGCACTGGTGCAGCTATTCCACGGGGTAGAATTGGGCTAATTTTATCCTTAAAATACAGAGCTTAGCTATAACACTATGGAATTAGCTTGCTAAGCGTTCAGCCTTTTATCAAGAGAATAAACTGGTTCTCAGTCAAAATGCTTGACCAAACTTGCACAATAAGACATTCCTTCACTGGTTACATGAACCTGAGCCTCCTGATTCACTCTACCACACAACTACACCAGTAGAGCACCGTAACACAAGGGATAGTACTAAAATTTCCATTCCTGATTAATTGTAATTACATATCACCCACAGAGAAGCTCTAGATCGTTGCCTTAACACAATGACTGATCACAGAACTTAGTAATGACTTTCTGTATTTTTGAAAAGCAACTTCAGATCACCACTGTGCACTGGAGGAATATTTCTCCTTCAGCAGTATTGCTAGAATGTTTAGTGAAGTCCAACTTCGGAAGTGGCCAGTTGAGCTGTAGAAAGCTAGTTTATCTTCACCGTAGCTACAGCAGCCATGCTGTAAGCAGGAAGCTGTGGAGAGCTACAGGTTTGTATACTAGTCTGGTTTGGCATCCATCCTTGCACAAGACTTCAGTTTCAAACATTGTTCTGAGCTCTAGTGGAAGATCTCCATGAAAGCACAGGGGGCCTGCCTCATATCTTCAGAGGAGAATTTCCAGAAAGGTGAAAAGTGTCAGTTTCTTGTGAGGGTAGCATAACTCATTGTACATACAGCATTACATCTGTTCACACTAGGCTGTGCACAGGAAACCAAACAATAAGAGGCATGCTCACTCTCCTTATGGGGCAGCAATCAATACTACTGGGGGAAGAAAAATGTTTGAGAGAATTAGCCTACATGGATACCTGGGAACTGTAGTACTCTACCAGGCCAAAGCTATGGAGGAAACAGCTGCCTGCCTGCCTGCACACAGTCCTGTGAAATCTCATTAGCAGAGGGGAAGGAATTTGAGCTTAGGACAGCCTACTCCCAGCCCCCTTCCCTTCCTCAGCAAAAAAGCTGACTGGGGTTTGCATTAAGTATCGAAACTGAACAGAATAAGGAAGGTGAAAGAGAAGCAGGAGGGGAATGGAAGCAGAACAGCTGCATAATAATAGTTTGGGGGCATTTCATTTTATTGTGAATTGGCAAATAGCTCTCAGGGAACTATGACAGCAAGGGATGACAATGCACTATTCAGAGTCAAGAGGGGAACCAGGGGGCGGTGCCTGACCCTAAGGGATGATGGCACAGAGAGCATATAAAAACAAGTGAGTTTCCCAGAGTTGTCCAAAAGAACTGAGCCACTGAGTCCCAGGGTTCCCCAACTGACAAGAGGGGGAACAGAGTGTTACTGGGGGCAGACCCAAGAATCTTCACTCCCCTCTCCAAAGCTGCAGCCTTGCCAAATGCAAAGCTCATAGGAACACACAGCTTTGGTCAACCTTGAGGATTACAGTTCCGCTGCCTGTTTGCCAAGTCTGTAGGGCAAGCTGGGCAAGGATGAGTTGGTTGGAGCAGACAATAGAAGTAAGAGGGAGGAAGAGAGACTAAGGACGAAGAATAAGGCAGAACACTCGTGTGTTCCATTTTGTGCATGCACCACAGACAAATGATTCCATCTGAAAATAAATTCCAGTCAGGTTTATGGGCAGCTGAGTCAAGCCTGTAGTTTACTGCTCTTGGGCGGTGGGGGGCAGTAAAAATCTCTTAGTCAAGCTTTTACTTAAAAGCTTGACTAAGGATGGGTCTGGTACCTGTGGAGAGGAGGGGTCCAAACTTCCCAGATGCCCCAGACTGAGCGTACAGGTTGAAAGCAGGCCTTTGTCACACCCAGGAAGGGGGGGAAAGGGCTTTCTACGAAAAGGGGCCCCAACTCTGGCCTTTCTCCCACGTTATAGATCTGCACTGCCCTTACAGCAGAGGCGTCACAGAACCGCTCCCGCTTGAGCACTTACTGTGTGAGTGGCAGAATGGGAATGTTTTAAATCCCTTTCCCACCGTCCTCTGCATTAATCCCCCCATTCACCAACCCAGCTGCACTTAGATTTCATCTTAGAGTCTGCATTGTTCACATTAACAATCTTGACTTCAAGTCCCCACCACAGAGCTTCAGAAAGAACGAGTCACCTGGGCACCGTTAATGTGAACTGGAGAAAGAGGGGAGACAAGTGCCCTCAAAATGAATGCAACTCCTCAATATTCTGTACAAAAGGTAACAGTCCATTGGACATCGCTGCGGGCTCACTTTGCATTGCCACGTCTCAGCCTCGTCATGTGCAAAGCCAGCTTCAACCCAGATGTTTTATCCAATCAATGCCAGCTGGTCGAAAGGGCAGGACCAGCAAAATACCGTCAGTTTGAACAGTTCCATTAGTTATGCAACACTGTGCTTGGCCTTTGGAGTCACACATTATAAACAATTTCTGGAACTATTTTAACCCTCGACGTATGACCGCTCTGGCCCTTTGGCAAAGTCAATAATTGTACAATCAGTGCAGTAATAGCACTCTTCCTTCAGGTTCAGTGTATGAAACTGCCACCTTACCTTGGAAGAACAGGCCGCTTGTTTGCTTAGCTGCTGCAGGTGAGACTGCCAGCCACACTACTGTATCAGCTCCCTGAGCCTCTGTGCGCAGTTTGTTCTTCATCTTTTCATGGAATTCTGGCATCGCTGATCTCACCGCTACAGCGAAGAATAATGTAAGGGTATTGAGTCAATTAAGGCTTTTTACTAAAGAGTTTTTTAAAGGTTAAAATGGTAATAGTGTGAAAAGCAGTGACCTTTTAAAATCAGGGAAAGGAGACACAGATGGCAGTGTTACTTTTGTGGTGTGATGTTAGGTTGCCAAAAGACGAACCAGACATTTCTCATCGTTTGAACTAAAGTGTATGGAGACAGTCAAAAGGCTGAGAGAATACGAATCAAAAAGAGAGAGAGAGAGAGAGAGAGAGAGAGAGGTGTTTCCCAGTTCTGTTATTTGATCCTGTTCGAAGCTGACTGGATGCAGAACATAAGAAAACAAATGGTGGAAATATCTGGGGTTTTAGCTCTTATTTTCATTGATTTTAGGACTATGACTGCTAGAAATAATGAGATTGACTTTAATCAGTGTCGTCTTTTGAGTTATTTTATAAGCACATGGCAAAAAAGCAGACATGGAAAATAGTATTCCCTAAGCTACACACACTGCATTTAAGTGTGAAGTAAAACGTTGGGCAAGAAAAGATGAAGCCTATATTTTCATTCGGCAGAAAACTGCAGGAGGGTGTGGAGAGTCATACATGATCAGTGGGTGTTGGGGGAGCTCCCTATGTGGCAGGACCAGCCCCTAGATTTGTAAAGGGATATTTTGAAGCCTATTAAGAAATTACATTCTACAGAGTGTAAAAATAAAGGAAGGTGACTAGACAGTGTCCTTTGACCTAGGGTGGAAATCCTTCACCATGTATCCATCCCCTTAACAAAGCAGAATAAGCTGAAATCCTTATGCTTATTCACCAGAATAAGCTGGGGGGTTGAACTACAGGGGTAGTGTGACTGAGCAATACAAGATACTGAAGTGCACAGTTGGAACTGGTAGTTTCCAAGCTCAAAGCAGAAAGGGAGAGTGACATCACTGGGGGCCCAGATTCTGAAGCAAGAGTGTGTGTGGTGGGGGGCAAGAGAATTGCAGGCACAGGTCAGACTAGAGTGCAGACCTGCATCCCCAGCTCCATCTGATCTCAGACCCCCTGTAAAACAGGACAGCAGAGGGTTCTAAAATGGCCACTTTCCAGGAATTTAAACTGAACGGATCGGTGGACCTGTTAGACAAATTTACAGTAATGTCATTTTACAATTCAATTTTAGACTAAGACTGGAAGGGGTAAGTGCCTTTAGCAGACTATACCTGGTGTATCTGCCCAGCCAGGATGCATGGCAGAGAAATGGATGTTTTTGTGCACCTTAGCCCATTGTTCTGTCAAGATTACTTGCTGTCTCTAGGATACAACAAAAAATGCCATACTGGAAAAGAGCAATGATCCATTTAGTCTGTCTCTCAGTAGCCAATCCCAAATACTACCAACCACAGGAGCCGACTTTCGTCGGCGCCGCTGGGTGCTGTCGCCCGGCGTTGGGGGCGGGGCCCCGCAGCGTCACCCGGCGGAGGTGAGGTGAGCTGGCCCTGGGCGCGGGGCTGGCGGGGAGCTGCCGGTGGGTGCTTAGCACCCACCAATTTTTCCCCAGTGGTGCTCCAGCCCCGGAGCACCCACGGAGTCGGCGCCTATGCTGCCAACATACCCATAATGCACCGTAATTACCAGGTGGCAGACAATATAGAAAATACCAGTACCACTCATATATTAGGAAAAGCAGCAATCCATTAGATAATGTTAGAGACAAGGTGAGTGAGGTCATATCTTTTATCAGACCAAGTTTTGTTGGTGAAAGAGACACGCTTTCGAGCTACATAGAGCTCTTCTTCAAAATAATGTCGTCAGAAGCCACTGTAGAGTGGTAAAGGCAACCTACATACACAGCAATAGGTATTAACCCTTATTGGTTTGTTTTTTATTAAAGCTTTTTGCTAAAGTAAGTTTAGGAAGCATTCATTCACCAACACCATTTTCTGCAGGCTAAATATGAGGGTAGAAATGGAATGAGAGAGACACTAATCCAGGCTAATTTTCCGCTCCACTCCTTTTATAACATTTTTGGGGTTGAGTCAAACTAAACACTTATACTGCTCTCACAAAGTGCAAGATTCACCCCACTCCTCGAGCTTCTCCATAATCTTTACTGTAATCTGCAACATTAATTTCAGTTTCAGCAGGAAATGAACTGTATTGATAAGAAATGTTGCTCTACTATATCTAGTTTAGATGCGGGGAAAAGAGCAATCCTGTGTCAATAGCCATCCGATCTGCAGCCTATTTTAAAAGGAAGCTGTATCACATGGTCAGTCTGATACAAGTTATAGGGTTTACTTTCAAATCCACATACCGTACCTTGTTTTGGGCATAGACCATAGTACCATCAAATGTTACATTTTCGGACTGCAAATCAGATACATCTAATTTCTGAACCAACATCCCTCCTGAAGAGACAATTATCTGTAATAAATTAAGTGAATGTAAAAAGCCAGTCCCCCATGTTCATTAAGATTGTCTTAAGGCCAACTAGTGAAGTTAGACTGCATGCAAGATTTTTGTGCTCTACTCTCTTTACACTGTGCCTGTAGAAGAGGACCATCACATCTGTACCACACAGTGTACCTGGAGAGCTGACACAGGAAAGGTCAAAAATGAAGTAGGTCCTCATTCAAAATGCTCTTGGCCCCACTAGGGACCTGCTCATGCTTTTATCTGATCGCAATCGCTAATAAAGGGACAGAACAGGGATAATTCGCTGATCCAGGACCAGCACTAGGAAAAGCCAATCAATTTTTCTTATTTAGATACAGGTACATTAAAAAGCCCGATGTGCATTTCTAATCCTGGCAGGTTACAAAACAAAGCTTAAAATATAGGTGGCAGCTCATTTATTTGAACTTTTTTCAATTATTTTGTATAAATATTGAATGCTTCATAATAAAATGTCCCCTTTTGCACCAAAGTCTAGAAGGCAACTAACCCTACACTCCTGTTATAGGTGTTTTACTGTGCTGCAGGAGATAATATGGTATAGAGAAATAATCTCTGAATAAGGTATCTTATGTACTTCACCGGCCACTATAGCTCCTGTACTATTAGAAAGATGTTGCAAAACAGCAGGATAGAATTCAGATTTTGAATGGACGACTACTATTTATTAGAGTCTAAGAGTGTGCTAGACGTGATGGAGGAGTAACTAGTACTGGGGCTGCAAACATCATGTACACAATCAAAGAAGACATTGCCACAAAACACAAAAAGAATAGTATAAACAGTTTAAAAAGGAGCATTATAAACTCACAACTCTGGGATCATCTTCTTTTTCCAGCAATGGCAGTAGAGCAGTTGTAAGAATGTATGTACCTAAAAGAAAGGAAAAAAAGAAATTTCACCAAAAACAAGTTGCTCCAAATTACTAATATGTAAAAAACAAAAAAAAACAAAAAAACAAAAAAACATTTCTTGGCCATTTGGTATAAAGAATCGAGTCTTAATGCTTCTCTGAACTGACAAATTATTAATAAAATGTATGTCGTGTCCATCGTTACATAGACCTATTCAGAGTACAAAGATTTTTTTTAAAAGTCTTTTATATACATATACAATATTAGACTGCTAGCTACATTCTAGTCATAATTCTAAAGGTTTACTAGGGAAAAAACATGCCAGAGACAACTCACAACTGTGGCAGACAGACATTTCTACTTTCTCCCCATAAAAAAACTTAAATACCCAAATTCCAATTACTGTAATTGAGTGTTGTGAAGAAAACTGCCTGCTCGTTTACAATGAGGGGGAGGGTGTGTGTGTGTGCGCATCCATGCCTGTCTGCCATTTCCCATTATAAAATCCTGTTTTCAGTTGCTGAGATGTTTGCCAAATTTTAACCATTTGAAATGTACAATGCTAAGTGTCTGCCTCAGGCTGGGGTGTTTTTCTTTTTTCTCCCCCTGAAGACAGTTCAGCTGTTTCCAAGAACAAAAAAGTAGGGAAAAACATGTTTTGCCAAGTTTAAATTCTGGAGCTTTTTTATTTGAGACGCACTAGCGCCCTAATGCTTCAAAGCAGGAACCTAGAATTTCGCAGTGAGTGGCCCATGAGTTGAGGATGTGCCTTTTGCCATCTCTGAAAATCTGCCCAAATTTTGAGAAGTTACATGCTTTCATGAAAAGGGGGGGGAGGGAGAGAGAGAGAAAGAGTTAGCAATCACAGCTTGCAAATGCTCAGAAAAGACTTGCTAGACCACAGCTAAAATCTCCAATATTACATCCTCAGTGGGCAGCATGCTCCAGCCTGTGTCTGAGCAGGTCTTTCCCTGCAGCTCTGGGCTGCTGCAGGCCATGTCAGAACCAGGGACCTAAACGTAGGGAGCCTGTCTCTCCTGTGCTCTCAACCCTCCATATGGCCAACGCCCAAGCAGTGAAAAGGAAGCTGCCTGATTCCAATGCAGAAAGAGGATAAGCAATGGACTGGCAGAGGAGGAAAGGCAAGAGAATTAAATTGGGACCAGGAACCTAGGCAACTAGGACTGGGAGTTTTGGCAAAGGAAGGGGAAGACAGACTAGCTGGGCAAGAGGAATCGATGAAAATCATGGAGATTGGGACCAGGAGCAGCCCTAGCCATTTTGCTGGCCAGGGCAGTAACGTTTTTGGCACCCCCGCCAAGCAGGCAAGCCAAAACAAAGTGGCTGGCCAATCAAAGTGGAGTAAAGATATAAAAATAGAGAACACCCCAGCATCACATCAGTTTAGTGGCCCCTGTATGTTGGTACCCAGGGCAACCACTCTGCTCGCCTGGCCCTAGAACCACCCCTGACTGGGACTGTAGAGATGAGGAGACTGGGATGAGGAGCAAAGTGCAGGGAAGAGGCAGGAGTGGGACAGGGACAAGTTGCAGGGGACCAGGCAGACAAGTCTGTGCTCACTGGAGCACACTCCCCTCCAGAGCCTGGAATGGAACCCAAGATTCCCATCATTCCTCTGCTGTCAGCAAACATTGTGAAACCCATTGGCAAAGTGTCTCATCCCCCTCTAGAGCTGGTCCATGAAGAGGAGGACAACATACTACTGCTGCCAGTTATTCCATGCTCATGTGTTTGTGAGGTGGATCTAAAGTTTTTAACTGGATGAACCAGGTGGGTGTCAGTATGATGCAACATGGGGTTTGTTTTGTTTTCTGTTTGATTTTTTTTAAAGATGGAAGTTACACACAAAACTACTTTGAAATAATATTAGGTTGTAAAGACAAGCATTCAAAATGCTTTATTCCCTAAACTGAAAGTGTTACAATACTGTAACTACTGTTTGCTTAGTCTATACTTAGTAATTTAACCCAAACAAAACCCTGTACCCCACCATGCCCTTTAATGGCAGACCGGGGCTTGTATCAAATAAGAGTTACAGCACTCCCAGAACAGCTTTTGCAACTAAGGGCATGTCTTCACTACCAACGTTAAAGCGCTTAACGTGGCTATGTAGTCGCGGCACCAGCGCTGGGAGAGAGCTTTCCCAGCCCTGTAAAAAAAAAAAAAAAAAAAAAGCCCTCCCGCCCTGCCCCCCCAAGGGAGTAGCTCCCAGTGCTGGTGCACTGTCTACACTGCCACTTTACAGCACTGAAACTTGGATCAATCAGGGAGGTGTTTTTTCACACCCCTGAGCGAGAAAGTTTCAGCGCTGTGAAGTGGCAGTGTAGACAAGGCCTAACCCACATTCTCCAGTTCTATGAAAATAAACAATTTTCACATGAATTAGTGAGGCCACATTTTTCACTATTTATATAGACAAACATGTTTCTTTGCAACTCAGAATGATCTCAACACTTTTGTGGATGAAAGGTTGCAATACAGCACATTGATCAACATGTTACAGAATGTTAAAGTATTACATTCCACTTGAGCAATCTGCTCAGTACCCTTGTCCATCCATAACAGATCTAACTTTTCCTATACTCATTTGGACCCCCATGAATAATTAGAACACACAAAATAAAATCAAACAAAGTGAATGCACACTGAATGAGTTAGTACAGTCTGTCTTGAGCAAAAAGTACAAGCAGAAGCTGTGGTCAGGAAGAATGTCAGGAAGAAAAGAGAATGTAACAGTCTCTCACTGCTAGGGGCTGGAAAACAGAAAAACAACAGCAAAGCAAGATCTCTTGACTGTCATTGGCTGTTCCCAATGAGTTAAGTAGAGCTCTAATACAACCCACAATCCTGGTTTAAACTTTCATTTTGATAGGGACTTCAAATCCAAAGGAAGATCAAATTTGGGTAAACTGACTTCATTCCCAAAATCCTGAGGTGCAGCACACCTGCAACACTTAATTTAGTCGTCTCCAGGATTAATTTGCATTTTTAAAGACGGCAGCTTTTTGTTTACAAGTTCTGAAGAGGGATGAAGAGGAATGTTGTTCATCATTCAAGGCCTTCTGAGAGTAACAAATCCTGAAAGCTAAAGAAACTGATTGTGACAAAGGGCTGGCTCATCACGCAAGTTTTAATAATAAACCACTCAAACCCTAATTTATCTTCCTCCAGTTTAAGAGGAGAATTTAATATGAGAATTAAGCAAACAAAGCACAAAAAAAGGTAGAGATCATAGTCCACAAAAACAGAAATTCAGAGTTGTTCCCTGTAGCTGCTTGTGCATTTGCTTTGAGGTAAGGTATGAAAATAAAGTGTTTGCTCCAGGTGTCATTAAGCAGATGCTACATAACACACTGATGGGAATGGTCAGGCCTCAAAAGACCCAGCTCTTCAGCCATTGCTATGTAGTTCCCTGACTGGTGTCCCAAGCCTAATTATCTGGATACCAATTACTCTGCACTTTAACATAGAAGTATGGTGGATAATATTCACTCCAGCTGGCACAGACTGCTTTGTTAAGAGAAATAACTCACCCCCAAATAATTAAAACAAGGAATAAAGATTATTTTGTGCATCTTCTAGTAAGTCTCCACTATTTCAAACCCACACACTTTTAATTAAAAAATTCTTATACAGTTTGACAGTTACGTACAAACACAAAAGACCAAGCTAGTCTACAAAATTCAGCTAACATCACATAGGGTTTTGTTACATGATCGCATGCAATAGGGCAAATATTTTACAATTGTGGACAGGCATATTAACAGCAATATAGATGTAGAATTTCCATTGAGTGATGTGGGGTGGGCAAGAGAAGAGTGAATAAATGGGAATAAAAGTCATGCTGCCTTGCAAAACAGTATTATGAATCACATAACAGTCATGAAAAGAAATGAGTGAAAGACATCCCCCCTGAAATATTTCGTACATTACTTTCTCCACATAGAAATAACTGCTAGAATTTTAGTTTGGTGGAATAGAATTTAGGAAGATTGATCAACATTTCCACCATTAAGGAAAAGCAAGGCAAAATTTCTGAAACTTAACTTTAAGTTGATTGTGCACTTTCAGAATTAGTAAATAGTAACTCCACATCTATTATGTTTTCATCTTAAAAAAAAAAAGAAAAAAAAAGCCAATACCCAAATATACAAATAACCCACAACAGACTTCTGCATACAGGCACAGGGGAAATATACACAAAACCAAACTGAACTTGGTAAATACATAAAGTATAAACAATACCAAGAACTATAGGAATGAATCATATCCATTAAGAGAAATGAGTAAAAATACTGAACAATCCAAAAATGATTAATAAAGGACAAAACATCGTTTTTTAAATGAAATGTAGATGGCGGTGAACAGAAAGTGCAATGTGAAATTACTACCCCTGAATAATGCATATTTAATGCCCTATCTTAGAGGAGGTCCTATATAAAGTAGAAGAGATCCAGGTGGTTATCCACATTATGTCCCTTGCTCTTTTCATTCATTCAGGAGGGCAGTGATTCAGTGACAAAAGAGGATTCTTTTTAAAAGAGCTAGAGCTCTTAATGCTGTGGGAGTATTTTGGAATGTGTATCCGCATCTAACTCAAGAAACTATAGTGTCAAGGAAGGCAATAAGGAGAAATGAATTGCATGAGAAACAGGTTACATACTTCTGTCCAAAAGGGAGATGTATTTATTTTTTAAATCATAGTGCCACAAGAGAGGACGGAGTCTATTAAGATCTCTTCAGGCTCTTATTAGGTAGTAAGCGACAGAGCGTGAAGACTGTTAGCAAATGCTAGACCAGTCATCTTCAGACAGAGAGAGACAAAATCCTACGTCAAACTGGACTCTGATGAAGTCGAAGCTGTAGAGAAAATTAAGCTAGCTACAGCACTGTCTCACAAAATGAGGTTTGTCACAGCAGTAGCTGGTCATGCCTTTTGAAGTTGAAGTGGAGTTGTTCAACACACTGACACAGATTTCTTTTTAAAAATAAACATAGGGAGTCTGGATATTTCTTTGGGAAAAATCCACTAGTTTTATTTCTGTAAACTGAGTTCACACAATAATCAATGGTGCATTATATAGTGCTGTTACATCCTTTTCAATAAGTAGACAGATGAGCACAGCTCATGTTTGGAAACCATTTAGCAATGGCTCACATGAGAAGCTAGATAATATAGGTTAAAGTTCAGTGAGTTATACGCTGCCATTCCAGTGTAGTTGGTATGTCAGTAAGAACACAATATATTTTACTTTTTTTAAAAACACACACATTTATTTTAAACACAAAAAATATGACCACACATTCCCTAGTGGTATGTTCCATAATGGCCCCAATTACTCAGATCCTCTCATCAATTTATGTAATTTGACTAGGGTGACCAGACGGCCCGATAAAATCGGGACCGTCCTGATTTTTCATCTTTTGTCCCGTGGCGGCGGGAGAGGGTGGTTGTTGTTTTTTTAACTCAACAAGTCCGGCGGGAGGGGTTCCCCCCCCCTCTCTCAGACAAGTCCCGATTTTTAGGTTCCCGAATCTGGTCACCCTAAATTTGACATCATGCTCTAATTAGCATCTCTCCCATTTTGGTAATTCCACACAGTTAAACACAAAGCAGTAAAACTGTATGTCACAATGCTCAGTGTTTTGTGATCACATTGTGAGACCCTCATAATGCCAGAGTTCTAAAATTATGATTTCTTATGGAAACAAGAAATGTCAATATCCTAGCTTTTGTTGGTTTAAAAAAAATCTCAATTTTAATTTTTAAATCAAATTATTTTTCAATTCACCTGTTGTGAAATCAAAGCCGAAGGCACTCTGATGAAATGACAGTATTGCTGAAATGTGGTTTGTAAATTCTTGCAGAAGTTTTCAGCCACTGCAGATGGCACTAGTTCTACAGCAATACATTAGTGGGAAAGCTACTCCCAAGCAGTGTCCCAAGGCTATATTGTATTAGGACACCAATTCTTTCTACACAAGGCTACAAAAATATATCCTGAGCTAGACAGCGGATCTAAACAAAATGTGCATCAGCCCAAGTGCCAATGTCCTGAAAGCAGATTTCAAGAATGCCTTCAAGTCAACATTTTAACAATCTACTGGTTAAAACAACCAGATTTTACATACTTAAAACTTGAAGATCGCCAGGATATAATATGCAACACTGTACATGAGAATATTCTTTCCTATCTGCTGTACTGCATTTGTATAGAATGACCCAAAAATCTTGGGTTTCAGAATTGATGTTGTGGCAAATTGCCGGCACTACTATGATGGGTCCCGCACTTTCTCTTCTTGTGGGGGGGTTTCAGGGTGCCATTTCTTGCCCCTGAACTGGGGTAACAGCTATCCTACTAGTATCCCAGGGAAGGGGAGTGGAGAGGGAGGGACCCAGGCCCGCCCTCTACTCTGGGTCCCAGCCCAGGGGCCCTATGATAGTAGGTGAACCACTTGTACCAGTGATTCTTTCCCCTGGGCTACTTCCCTCTCCTGACCTTCAGCTTGTGGGGCTTCCTGCCTTCCCTCTGCACAAGCCAGGTGTCCCTTTACCTAGGATCTTGGTCTTCTTAGCCTGCTGCAGCACTTCTCAAAACTCTCCTCCACTTTCCTTCGAACTGCTCTTTGTTCCACCACCAATTCACTCTGCTTCACTCCTCCAAATTGCTCTCTGCTCCACCACCAAACCACTCTGCTCCAGCTCCTCCTCACTCTGCTCCAGCTCCTCCCCTGGCTGATTGAAGCAGGGGGATTTTATCAGGTGACTGGTTTCAGGTGCTCTTAATTAATCTACAGGGAATAAGGCTTCTCCTCATCCTAGATCACTCTCCTGCTGCCTTCTGGCCATGCTGTATCACATATCCTCCCCCCCGCTCAACACCATGGGGTTGGGCAACTTGGGACAAGAGGCAATGCTTTCGTGACAAGCCATCTGCGTTGCCGTGTTGGCTTCCGGCCCTATGCTGTACTCGGAAATGAAAAGGTTGCAGAGATAGGAACCATCTAGTCACTCTTGCATTCTTCTCCTTGTTTCTGTGCATCCACTGGAGCGGGGCATGGTCTGTCACCAGGGTAAATCGCCGCCCCAGTAGGTAGTAACGGAGAGTTTCCATGGCCCATTTTATCGCCAGACATTCCTTTTCAACGACGGCGTACTTTTGTTCCCTGGGGAGGAGCTTCCGGCTGAGGTACAGGATCGGGTGTTCCTCCTCCCCTACCATCTGTGAAAGGACGGCTCCTAGGCCTACCTCCGAGGTATCTGTTTGTAGAATGAATTCTTCCTTGAAGTCTGGGGCTATGAGTACAGGATGGCAGCAAAGGGCTGTCCTTAAATCTGCGAATGCCCCTTCTGCTGCATCAGACCACTTTACTATCTCGGGGCCCCGAGCCTTTATCAGGTCAGTCAATGGCCCTGCTTGTGGCAAAATGAGGGATGAATCTCCGATAGTACCCTACTAACCCAAGAAATGCTCTGACCTGCTTTTTTATGGATTGGCCGAGGCCAATCTTGTATTGCCTCCACTTTGTTCCATTGGGGTTTTACCAAACCTCTCCCTACTACATACCCAAGGTATCTGGCTTCAGCTAGTCCTATCACGCACTTGAGAGGCCAGCCTTCCTCAGGGTGTCTAGTACCGCTTCTACTTTTACTAGGTGCATTTCCCAGTCAGGGCTATGGATGACTATATCGTCTAAATAGGCAGCAGCATACCTGGCATGGGGTCGCAACAATTTATCCATAAGTCATTGGAATGTTGCTGGGGCCCCATGGAGTCCGAAAGGGAGGACAGTGTATTGGAACAGGCCATCAGGTATAGAGAAAGCCGTCTTCTCCTTGGCGTTCTTGGCCAGGGGAATTTGCCAATATCCTTTAGTCAGGTCCAGAGTGGTTAGGTATCGGGCCTTGCCTAACTGATCAACTAGCTCGTCGACACGTGGTATTGGATAGGCATCGAATTGGGATACTTCATTCAACTTCCGGAAGTCATTACAAAACCTCCAGGTGCCGTCAGGCTTGGGTACTAAGACGATAGGACTGGACCACTGGATGTGGGATTCTTCAATAACCCCAAGTTCCAACATCTTCTTCACTTCTGTCCTAATTTCCTCTCTTTTAGCTTCCGGTATCCGGTATGGTCTTATCGTCACCCTTATTCCGGGCCTGGTGACGATATGATGTTGGACCAGTGTCGTACGGCCCGGCTGTGTACAGAACACATCTTGGTTCCGTTGGATCATATCAATGACCTCTGTTCGTTGTTCTGGGGCTAACTCAGGGGATATCCTCACCTGCCCCTGTCGGTCGTCCGTCTGGGATGGAGCTCTCCGAATGACCAGGCACGTCTCTCGGTCACGCCAGGGCTTCAGCAAGTTTACATGGTAGATCTGCTCTGGTCTTCGGCGGTCTGGTTGTCTGACCTTATAGTCCACTTCCCCAATGGCTTCCACTATCTCATACGGCCCATGCCAGCTGGCTAGGAGTTTGCTTTCTGCTGTCGGCACTAGCACCATCACCCGTTCTCCTGGCTGAAATTTCCGTACTTTCGCCTGGCGGTTGTAATATGTCCGCTGGGTCTCTTGTGCTTTTTCCAAATGTTCCCGTACTATAGGGGTTACTCGAGCTATTCGCTCTCTCATCTGTGTCACATGCTCAATGACATTCTTTCCTGGGTTGGGTTGTTCTTCCCAATCCTCCTTGGCGATGTCTAATATTCCGCGTGGGTGGCGTCCGTATAGTAGCTCAAAGGGAGAGAAACCGGTGGACGCCTGGGGGACTTCCCATATTGCAAACATTAGGTATGGTAGAAGGGTATCCCAGTCTTTTCCATCCTGTGCTACCACCTTCCGGATCATACCTTTAAGGGTGCGGTTAAACCGCTCGACCAGGCCGTCTGTTTGAGGATGGTAGACTGAAGTCCTTATGGCATGGATGCGGAGCAGGGTACATAAGTCCTTCATTAATTTCGACATGAAAGGGGTTCCTTGGTCAGTCAGGATCTCCTTAGGGATGCCCACTCTGGCAAAAACCTGGAGTAGTTCTTTTGCTATTGCCTTGGATGTGGGGTTTCTTAAAGGAATGGCTTCTGGATACCGTGTGGCATAGTCAAGGATGACTAGTACGTTTCAGTGACCCCGTGCTGATCTTTCCAGCGGGCCCACAAGGTCCATGGCTATCCTTTCGAACGGGACTTCAATAATAGGCAAAGGTACTAATGGGGCCCGCAAGTGAGGTTGAGGGCTATGCAACTGGCATTCTGGGCAGGAGGCACAATAGCGTTGGACCTCCGCACGTATTCCTGGCCAATAAAACCTTCTTAGGACTCTATCCAGTGTCTTGTCTATTCCTAGATGTCCCCCAAATAAATGACTGTGAGCTAGCTCTAGTACTGCCCTTGTGTGTTTCCGTGGGACTAAGAGCTGCTCTACTTCTTCCCCTCAGATCTGCACTATTCGGTACAACAGATCACGTTTGATCACATAATACGGCCCCGGGCCTTTGGTCTTTCCTTCCACCGGTACGCCATTTACTTCCACTACCTCCTCCCTCACATTCGCATATAGTGGGTCATTGGCTTGGTCCTGCCTGAAATTCTCACAGGCGGTACCGATCTGACCTAATTCCAGGGGGCCTATTTCTACTCCACCCCTTGGGTTGCCCCTACTTGGGCTAGGAACTGACTCTGAGTCCTCACTGGCCTGAATTGTCTCCTGGCCTCCTGAACGGGTTCGCTTACCACCAAGGGAGGCTTTCTGGTTCTCTGCTAGAATCCTGGTCCCTAGCCTTTTATCTGCCCTCCTTTCCCGCCTAGACTTTCGGGGTTTCCCAGGGGATGAGAATAGCTCTGGGGCAAATTCAGCAAAAATTGGGGTGAAGCTATCTGTAGGTGCCTCCATTTCAGCCCGGGGGTTGCTACCCTCCCTTGGCTCTACTGGGGGGAGTAAGTTCTCAAACCCAGGGAAGTCTCTACCAATTAAGACCAGGTAGGGCAGCCTAGGGACCACTGCTGCAGTTACCCTGGTAGTGTTCCCCTGGATCTCAATCCGTACTGGGATTGTGGGGTAGAAATTTACGGTGCCATGAACGCACGTTACCCCTGTGGTTTTGGCCCGGGTTAGTTGGTCTTGCCCCACCAACTTCCCCGAGACCAGTGTGACAGCACTCCCGGAATCTACTAATGCTGTGGTCACAATACCATTCATTTTTACTGACCTTGTATACCCATGTGGGGTCGTTGCGACCCCTACCAGGCCAATTAGGCCACATTGTTCCCCAGGATCCCCCAGATTGCACTGCATAGGCTCTTCCCTGTTGGGGCATTGGGCTGCTATATGCCCCAATTCCCCACACTCTTAACACCGACCCCTTATCCCGGTTGCCGCCCTCTGCCTGGGGCTATTTGGTCGGCCCCCCCAGCCCTCTCTTCCCAAACCCCCAGGTCCCTTCTTGGACTCAGGCCATTCCTCAATGTCTTTTCTCCCAGTTATAGTTCTCCTGTAGTTCTCGGCGGTCCGGGACCTTGGGTTTGGGGCTGGCTTCCTGGATTGCCGTGTTTCACCCCCTGGGGTCTGGAACAGTTCACGGGCTGCTAGCTGTCTTTCCACGAGGGAGACCAACTCATCATAGGTGGAGGGGTCATTCTGGCCAACCCAAGCCCGGAGGCCTGGTGGTAGCCCCCTCATATACCGGTCCAGTACCAGGAGCTCCATCATCTTCTCAGAGCTGAGGGCCTCAGGGCGCAGCCATTTCCGGGTCAGGTGGATCAGGTCAAACAATTGCGATCTGGGTGTCTTGTCCTCTGTATACTGCCACTCATGGAACCTCTGGGCCTGCAATGCCGTAGTTACTCCGAATCTGGCCAGGATCTCTGCCTTCAGCTGAGGGTAGTCTGCTGCAGTCTTTGCGGCCATATCATAGTATACCTTCTGGGCCTCCCCACAGAGGAACGGGGCAAGGATACCGGACCACTGGTCTCGGGGCCAGGCCTCCCGCAGGGCTGCTCTCTCAAAAGCCAGGAGGTACGCCTCCACATCATCCTCCCGTGTCATTTTCTGTAGGCAGTGGCTGGCCCGTATAGTCCGGGTCCAATCACCATTCTGGCTTCGCTCCGTAAGGGCCTTCATCTGGTTCACCAGCTCCTGCAGCAGGGCTCGGTCCTGGGCAGCCTGACTCATCAACAGACGATTAGTCTCTTGCTGTACCCTAGTCGCCTCCTGTTGGGCGGTTGCTTGGACCCGGGTAGCCTCCTGCTGGGCCACGGTGGCTTGTATTAGGGCCTTGATTACATCGTCCATCTTAAGGACTGGATTGTTTTGGCTAACCCTGGTTTAAGTCCCAGTGCGGAGATCCCACCCCGACACCACGTGTGGCAAATTGCCGGCACTACTATGATGGGTTCCGCACTTTCTCTTCTTGTGGGGGGGTTTCAGGGTGCCATTTCTTGCCCCTGAACTGGGGTAACAGCTATCCTACTAGTATCCCAGGGAAGGGGAGTGGAGAGGGAGGGACCCAGGCCCGCCCTCTACTCTGGGTCCCAGCCCAGGGGCCCTATGATAGTAGGTGAACCACTTGTACCAGTGATTCTTTCCCCTGGGCTACTTCCCTCTCCTGACCTTCAGCTTGTGGGGCTTCCTGCCTTCCCTCTACACAAGCCAGGTGTCCCTTTACCTAGGATCTTGGTCTTCTTAGCCCGCTGCAGCACTTCTCAAAACTCTCCTCCACTTTCCTTCGAACTGCTCTTTGTTCCACCACCAATTCACTCTGCTTCACTCCTCCAAACTGCTCTCTGCTCCACCACCAAACCACTCTGCTCCAGCTCCTCCTCACTCTGCTCCAGCTCCTCCTCTGGTTGAGTGAAGCAGGGGGATTTTATCAGGTGACTGGTTTCAGGTGCTCTAATTGGTTTCAGGTGCTTTTAATTAATCTACAGGGAATAAGGCTTCTCCTCATCCTAGATCACTCTCCTGCTGCCTTCTGGCCATGCTGTAGCACAATGTATAAAGTAAATTAGGGGTTCTGCAAGAGGAAAAGTGTAAAGCTGCTGCCTGTTTATAACGTTAAATTAATTGATGATGCAATCATTGCAGACCAAAATGTCCTGGGAGCATGCTGGAATAGTTTTCTCTTGATGTTCTGCTTGGCAATTAGAGTTAAATTGTTGGTGAAGTTTTTAATCCTCTAACATTCAGACAATGGCAGGCAGCCAACACCACACAGTGGAGTTTTCCCCATCTGCCCATGCTTTGCAGCAGATCGGCAACAATTATTTCAACTGTGGAAAAAAAGTGGGAACAAAAATAATCCTATTTGCGTATACACGTTTCAATGGTTCATTCATCTGGTAAATTCATTGTAAAAAAAAAAAAAAAAAAAAAAAAAAAAAAAAAAGGGCTTGCTTTTGCCACAGCCAAGTATTTTAAAATGGAGTATACTGAAGGTTTTCCTTCAACTGTTTATCTTTGAGGCCTCTTGTTTATACAGTTCCCTATGAGGAGACAGCCACAGGCCAGCTCTCTCAAGCAGGAAATCAGAATTTCAGATTTTAGTACACTATTCTTTAAGGGCCCAATCTGCCAGCCCAGCACAAGAAAGGAGAGTGAAAGGTGGAACGTGTGTGAAAGACAAGACACCGGTCAACACTTCCTTTATACCACAAAGCTGTGCTCAGTAAGGGCTCTCTCTGCCCTGATATGTAGGGAGGTCATACAGCCAGTGGATTTGCAGCTATGTGGATTATTAATAACACTAATATAAGACTTCATCTGTAGATCTCAACGCACTTTATAAAAGCGGGCAAGCATTTCCATTTTACCGATGTGGAAATGGAGGCACAAAGAGAGGGATTGACTTGCCCAATGTCACCCTGCAGACCAATGACAGATCTGGGATCTCCCGAGTCCAAATAGCCTAGTGCCCTATCCACTAGGCAGCACTGCCTCCCATGTATCACTAGCCAGACCCATTTGGGGGAAAAAAGGGTTTGCAAACTGCGACGGAGGCTGGAGTAGTTACCGTTGAGGAGCTGTGCTGCATTCTAGGGCCTGAGAGGAGGATCCTTCCCCATGCCCTACCCATTATTTTGACTGAACACTGGGAAGAGGATGTGGCTTGAACTATTAAATTAAGAAGAAGAGGAGAAAAAAAAACAGTGAAGCAAAGGGGGTTTAGGTTCAGTTGGAGTGAAAAATAGAGACGTACTGTATTCTATGATCATCTCCTCTCAGCTCCCAGTGTGTTTTAGTGCTCCCTCTGCCAGTAAGTGCCAATAAAAATGAATAGATGTACTATTTTCTCATATTGGAGTGAAGAGATGTGACGTAAAAATGGAGTAAGAACTTCCCTTGTTCCAGTACTTTACAGGCCTTGTTTCAACTGTGAAAGATTATCTTTAAATGCACCAACAAGCAAACAGTGCTGAGTCCTCTATCCGTCCATCTCCACTGACAGCTTTTATACACAAGGATTGAACATGGTCAGCTGGGATAATCATCTTTCAGTGGCTGGCTTCAAAAAGGCAAATGCTGACTAGGAAGCCTATATGTCACATCAGAAGAAATCACTGATCAGTGCAGCAGCTTCTTGACAAAATGGCCACACCAAGCTCATCCTAGAGGTTGGATTTGTGATTTAAGCTCAACCACATCTGAGACAAAGGACAAAAGCAACAAGAGTTCTCCATGTACATATGCTGCTACACAAGAAACCATTTTGAACTGCTCCCAACCATCAACATGATCTCAGCCTATCAACATGACTTGTTAATTGCTGCATTCAGTTTAACCCTCATATGTAAGTACTGTTTCTATACTACAGTATTAATTCTACATAGCTGCACAGCAGTCACTACAGATTGATCATTCTTCTATTCTTTTACTTCAATTGAGTTCCAGTAAATAGAGCACTAACTCTTTGTCGTCTAGTTGGTAACAAGGGGCGAGGCATTAAGAGCAATAATAGCTATACAACTACAATGAACCACACAGTGTTTATTTCTACTGTGGTGGTGCCCACAGTTCCACTGTACTAGATGAACATATAGGAAGACATAGTGCCTGCTCACAAGCTTACAATCAACAATTTTAGCGTAGAAACTTTAAAAAGCCATTAAGACACAAAACCCAATTGTGTGCATGCCCACCGACACCCCCCCATTTCCCTTTGCCCTGCCAGCTTTCACTCATGTAGAAAAGTAGGGCCAATTCTTGAAACTCATATTCACACGAGCAGTCCTTACTTAGGAATAACCTCACTGAAATGTGAATTCAAGCCACTCGGTCATAAGGTCTTTACAGCAAGGATCACGTCATGTTTGTTCTGTAAACTGCCATGAACATTTATAGAAATAAATAAAGAGATAGCAGGACTACCCTATTTTCTTCAACAGAAAAGGTTTAACATTAACCCACAAAAAATCTGGAAAAGTCTGGCAAGCCAAACAATCACAAGCTGGATTATGTAATACACAGGCATGATACTACACTGCAAAGCCAGACTTCAAACATCCCAGTATCCAGCATAAAACAGTTTGCTTTTCTATTTTTTTATTAAATACTAGAAAGTTCTTACTTGGACTACCATTGCACATACACTTTAGATAAATACAATTTGGGGATTTCTCTAGTCTCCTCAGGATCACTTTCAGTGACTCAGAGCTCTTTACTAAGGAACAGTAATTCTTTTGCTTCACACACCTGCTGTGCCTTAACATTTTCTAAGGAAGTACAGCACATGAAGTGAATTAGAATTAAAAAAGTCTTAATTCTTAAAAACAACTTGGTGAGAAGAAGAAAAAAAAATCTTCAGATGAGGGAGAGAGAGAGAAAAGGAATATAGTGCAGAACCTTTTCTTTCTACAGTAGCCAATATTAGAATTTAAAAAAAAAATAGTATCCTTTATGTAACACATCCTAGGGCTCTTAAAAAAATAAGTCAAGGGGAAATGTCTCTAACCTGGATTTAAAGACTTCACAACGTTTTAGACCCCAAGGCAGACAATGCCACAACGGATTTACATGTTATCTAGATATCAGATCTGGCACACTGACTGGGCTCTAAAATGTTGCAAAGTTATTAAATCCTGTCATGTCCTGAAGTCTTGCACAATTACACAGGTATTACCAGTAGACCGCTTCATTAGACCTGACCTAAGAGAGCCAGATGAGATAAGGCAGAAGCAGGTCACTAAGGGAAGATAGATGAGATGCCTTGCAAGTAAGGCAAGCTTTTAAACACTATTAATTCCTAAAAGAATGGATGCACGGTTCCAATTTCCACAAAATACTGGCAATTCAGTTACAGTTCCCTCAGACACCATAATTCACAGCCTCTTCAACATATGTACAGTTGTATTCTGCACTGTAAATGTTAACTAGAATCTATGCAGTATGGTTGACTTACAGTTTGCAGTTTACCCTACTTGTGTGTGAGACAAATCTATACTAGCCGATGCATTAATGTGTTTTATGGCAATTAGTTTGCTGTTTAAAAAAATGAAAAGTAATTTCACATTCAAACAGCTGTGTTTGTTTCAGTGTGCTTGTATCTGGAGCCATTGCATTTTAGTGAATTACTGAACTGTTTGAAAAAGTGCAAGGGTTTAAACTAGTTTAATTGAAAGACAATTTCTTCAGAAAGGTCAGAGGTGCTTTTATTCTTTATTATAGAGTAGATCCAGGGCAAATCTGAAGCTGAAATAACAAAACCTGCTTTGAGTTTTGAGCACAAACAGTATGGAAAGAGTAGCTGAAGAAAAATGCATTCCCTCCATTAGCTCCAATATTTTTGAAAAATGTTAGACAAATGAACGTAATCAGACTTACAAAAATAAAAATCTCATTGACATGCAAGTCAAGTATGAGACATTGCTGCCCAAATGTTGATTTTCAAAAAGGTAAGCAGGAGCCAGAGAAATAGAGCAGCAACCGTGTAAGAGTAGGATCCAGCCAGGGCTCACTACCTCCAACCCTTAGATCCAGAACTGAGCAGGTGACCCTATCTGGGTGGCCCAGGACTCGCCCAACTCCACTTCCTACCAACGAGGGTTTGGAGGGTGGGACACAGAACTCCTGGCAGAGTCAACCACCAGGGATGCTTATTATTCATTCTTTGTATTGATGTAGCACGTAGGAGCCCTAATCAGAGACCAGGATCCTGTAGTGCTAGGTGCTGTACAAAGAGAATAAAATATATGGTCCCTACCAGCTGCCACAAAAGCACTTACTATCCAGCACTTCCTTTCGCAGAAGTGATTTTTGCAGCCCCCTAAACATCAGTGATGACTACTTTCTTCATTTAAAATCTGGACATTTCCCTCTGATGATTGCCTGCTTGCTCAGGCCTCTTCTGCCCCTCACCCTCAGTGCCCCTCTCTTCCCCCTCCCCCCACTTTGTCCACCCTACTACATTCCCCCCCCCCCCCCCCACCAGTTCACCATAATGTATTAAACACCACATGGAACTCTCCTGGCCTTTGCCAAGCATTACCCAGTCCCTCTGCCTGTGTGTTGCATCCCTTCTCTCCAACCTTTACCTATTTTTATGTGTGTGGATTTTGTGTACAGGTCTGTATCATTGAGGCCCTGATGTCAACTGGAGCTTTATGGTGCTACCACAATACCAATGTGTCATCTTTTTAAAAATAAAAATCATATACTTGAATGTTGTAAGAACCATCTGAACGCCAAGACAGCTGTTAGAGTGTCCTGCAGACCCTGCAAAGAAAGGCGCTACACAGAGTATCATTAGCCGAGCGGAAAATTTTCCACTGAAATTTCAAAATGATTTAACTAGCTTTAATTGCTACATGCTATTCTCAGAGCAATGAACAAACAATGGGGTCAATATGAGAATATCTTGCATATGGGAGAAACCTGAGAAGTACAAACCTTCTGTACAAGTTATATTTTTTTGCAATACGAGTCTAATCCTCCTACTCTCTCAATGCAAGCAGAAAACATATCCTGCACAACTACATGAGACTATACCTTTCTATAAACAAAAAAAAATGCACAGGAGTACCCTAGACTCTTATCTAAAGACTGCTGTACTCACCCAAGGTATTTGTAGCAAAGTTCTTTTCAAGTCCATCCTCTGTTAGTTCTCTTTTGTTTATCATACAGCCTGCATTGTTGATCTGCAAGACACAGCTCAGTATTAAAAAAAACAAACCAACAAAAAGCCACACACACACACACACTTTTAGTTTGATCTCTGGTAGTGACATGGTATGAAGTTACAGCTTGTTTCAATGCACCGGGGTGTACAAATTGCAACTCCAGCTATGATAATCTGCCACTTACAGTGAAGCTGCTGTGTGAAAACCATCTTCACAAGGAAGTGCAATACATTTAATTGAAATCTAGCTGATAAAATTAACTGAACAAACAAGATTATAAGCGCCATCGGACATCATGGTGCTTTACTCTAGTTTGTGTGCAAAATGGCCAAAAACTATGAAGTAATGTGTGATTCGCAGAGCATACAATTAAAAAAAAAAAAAAAAAGCATGTACGGTAGTTTATCAGTTTCATTTTAAAGAGCCGAATGACTCCACATCATCACAGCTATGCATTTATGTATTCCAAGTTTGATTTTTCTGTACCAGTGAAAGGTCAAACATTTTACCATGTTTTGGTTAAGAACAACAAGTGGTGTGTAGGTAATGTGTGTTTTCTCAGTGTGACTCCCCGTACTGGCTCATCTCACCTTCTGGATCGAGTTCAAGCTTCTCATCCTCCCCTCCAAGGCCCAAGAGAAAACCGCCCCTACCTACTTCTCTGCTCATTTCCTCCTACTCCCACAACCTGCCCTTCCCAAACACTCCATTTGTGATTCTCACACTCTATTGGCACCAGCAATTGTTCCAGGTGCTAGAACAGTAAGACACAGCCCCTGTCCCAAGGGCTGTATTCCAGAAGACACTAGTAATGAAGGTTATAGAATCATAGAACTGGAAGGGACCTCGAGGGGTCATCTAGTCCACTCCCCTGCACACAAGGCAGGACTAACTATTATCTAGACCATCCCTAACAGGTGTTCGTCTAACCTGATCTTAAAAATCTCCAATGACGGCGATTCCACAACCTCCCTAGGCAATTTATTCCAGTGCTTAACCACCCTGACAGTTAGGAAGTTTCTCCTAATGTCCAACCTAAACCACCCTTGCCCCAATTTAAGCCCATTGCTTCTTGTCCTATCCTCAGAGGTTAAGAACAATAATTTTTCTCCCTCCTCCTTGTAATAACCTTTTATGTACTTGAAAAAGTATGTCCCCTCTCAGTCTTCTTTTCCAGAACAAACAAACCTAATTTTTTCAATCTTTCTTCATAAGGTTATGTTTTCTAGACCTTTAATCATTTTTGTTGCTCTTCTCTGGACTTTCTCCAATTTGTTCACATCTTTTGTGAAATGTGGCACCCAGAACTGGACACAATACTCCAGTTGAGGCCTAATCAGCACCGAGTAGAGCGGAAGAATTCTTCTCGTCTTGCTTACAACATTCCTGCTAATACATCCCAGAATGATGTTCGCTTCTTTTGCAACAGCGTTACACTGTTGACTCATTTAGCTTGTGATCCACTATGACCCGCAGATCCCTTTCCGCAGTTCTCCTTCTTTGGCAGTCAATCCCATTTTGTATGTTTGCAACTGATTGTGCCTTCCTAAGTGGAGTACTTTGCATTTGTCCTTATGGAATTTCATCCTATTTACTTCAGACCATTTCTCCCGTTTGTCCAGATCATTTTGAATTATAATCCTATCCTCCAAAGCACATGCAACCCCTGTGCACAATAGCAAGCTGAGAAACTTTATAAGTGTACTCTCTATACCATTATCTAAATGATTGATGAAGATATTAAACAGATCTGGACCCAGACCTGATCCCTGCAGGACCCCACTCGTTATGCTCTTCCAGCATGACTGTGAACCACTGATAATTACACTCTGGGAAGTTTTCCAACCAGTTATGCACCCACCTTATAGTAGCTCCATCTAGGTGGTATTTCCCTAGTGTGTTTATGAGAAGGTCATGTGAAATCGTATCAAAAGCTTTACTAAAGTCAAGATATAAATATGAACAGAAATGGATAGGAAGGACAAGGATGACAACAAGATCACACAGTCACTCAGCAGACATGTACACATCTTGATGTGTCTGTCTTATTCTTCAATCTTTTTGCTTTCCTCCATGCCACCCCTTACTGCTTACATCCTCCTTCTCTTTGGGCCAAACTCAGAAATAAGAATAAGGAGGAGCAAAAGAAAGAGCTAACAAGAGGGCATGAAAAGGTTTCAAGTTAGGGGCACTACCCACTTACCCCTGTACTCTGCCCTCGCCTTCCACACAAACACATACCACCTTCCAGGTCTTTGGCAGGTAAGTTGAACAAACTTAGGCCCTGATCCTGCAACTGCATCCATTTGGATAGACCCATGTACCCATACAAAGTTCTACTGAAGTCAAAAGGGCTCTGTGCCAGGATCCATCTATATGGACGTTGGTGCAAAACTAGGGCTTTAGACATCATCTCTGCCTTTGGTCTCTTCTATGCCAACCAATCATCAGACAGGAGAATGGGAGTAGAACAATAAGGGAATTCGCCAGGCTGTTTCCATGGAGTGAAAGAGGAAACAAGAGGAAATGAGAGCAAAGAGGCATGCAGAAGCAAAGTTGTTCAGGGCCTTGAAGGCTGCAACAAGGAGCTTTGATAAATTTCTCTTGTCTTCTGTATCAAAGCTATGTATATGAAAAAGGGCTAGACAAGATCAAAGTGGACTAGGTGGATTATTTTTGCAGCAGGATTATTCACAAATTAAGACTGCAGAATTAGAGAGGTTAGACTATTAAATGAAGAGGTACAGAGGAGAGATTCCAAAAGAGGTACACAATTTAAACTTGCAAACTTACCAAGACATTTAACTTGTGTTCAGTCTTGAATTTTTCAGCAAACTCCCAAATTCCCTTGGGATTAGACATATCCAGAATGTGCAAAAAGATATTCTAAAAGAAAAAAGGAATTACGTTACAACCAATATGGAAAGTCAGTGCTCTTGATTTTCATCTAAACGGGATTTAAATGCTCATTCAAGGACCTGACCAAAGCCATCTGAGGTTACAATGCACAGTTTGGTGATTTAACTCTAGCCCTAATAACATGGTGACAGAATTATATAGAAAAGCTTGAAAAATAGTGCACAAACTATGCATATGGCAGCTAGTGCTATCAGCTTGCTTTCATGAACGCACAAAAATCAGTGTATTTATCTAGTCAACAAAATTCGATTACATAAGCCTCCAAACTCCAATCAATCCTTACTATAAACGTGTTACATTTTCCAGCTTTGCACTGGCAAAGGTACCACCCAAAGATCTTGTGGTACCTTACAAACATTAACTAATTATGCCTCGCAACGCCCCTGAGAGGGATGTAGCTAAGTCTTACTCTCTCCATTTTATAGCGATGACGACTGAGGAAGAGAGAGGTTAAGTGACTTACCCTAGATCTCACACAATATCTGTGATAGAACCAAGAATACAATCTAGATTGCCTGACACCCAATTACATGTTCTAGCCTTCCTTTTCTCTGTATCAAAGACTACAGGTTCTTCCTGACAACGCTACCATTTGATCATTTATACATTAGTAATTACGAATGTGCATGTGAATAACTCCAAAAAGTTACACTGTAGACAGAATATTTACTTTAAAAAAAAAAATCCTTTGAGAAAATTGGGACTGTCTCCATCAGGGAGGATTGATTTTAGATCATGGGGATAAGAATAAGACTGGGATGTGGAGACTAGGATTCTGACAGGGAGACAAGGGCTGGGCAAGGAAAATGAAACTGGGAGGAGATGCCTGAGAGGTGAAGGTTGAAACCAGCTAGGTGAAGAGATTGGGACGGACAAGGAGCAGGACAGTAAGGGGCTGGGAGGGATGGGGCAGACGAAGTCATACCTTTGGGGAGGAACAGGGGCAGAAGAGTCTGTGACTATTAAGAACACTCCCTCCAGAGCCTGGAATGGAATCCTAGATTCCAGAATCCCGATGTTCCTCTGCTGTCATCAAATATCTATGAAACCCACTAGCAAAATGCGTCGTTACCCTCTGGTGATGATCCACACAGATGACGACAGCCCACTACTACTATACTTGAGCCCACTACTGTTATCAGTTATTCTACTAACTCAAGTAGCAGAGGTGTGTGCTATGGAGCCAAGCATTCCAACCCTGTTGATGCCCCATGTAGGTGTCAATATGCCACATCATGGAATCCCCCTCTCCCCAAACACACACACACACACACACACACACACACACACACACACACTTTGTTTTAAAAAAAAAAAAAAAAACCTAGGATATTACACACACAAAGCTATGTTAAGAGAATGTTATTAATGCCTGAACTAAGATTGCTTGTGCAACCATAATTCATCCTCCTTCTGTGTATGCATTACAATGATACATATCTAATTACATGATCACATACTATCTTTTCCACGGTACCCCTTCTTCATTCAGTGCACAGGATACATGGCGCTCACTGAACGAGCAGCTACTCGGTATTGTTTTACACCCTCATCATTGAATGTATGGCCTCACGCCTTATCTACTGTACACTATGTAAACCCTGCTCTGAAGACAGAATTATTAGTTTCTTGCCCCTATAAAGTGACCCCATTGTACAGACAGGGGACGGAAGCAGAGAGATTAAGATCAAAAGCAGCCACTAATTTTGGATGTCTGATATGAGATGCCTAGGATTTGATTTTTCCAAGCATTATACAGCCCTTTATACAGCTCCCATTGACTTCAACTGCAGCTACAAGTGCTTAGCCCTTCTGCAAGTCAGACCTCCAAGGGGCTCAAATTGAGCACTCAAAAAATGAGGAACAAAAAAAACACTGGCTACCTGGCAAAAAGCTTACTGTGAGTTCCTTGCCCAGCATCATACAGGACCGGTGTGGCAGGGACAGAATCCAACTCTCCAGGGCAGCATTCAACTGCCTAAACTATAAAACAATCCTTTCTATTCCTGCAATCCCCCACCTCGTCTGCTACTTACAACTTCAGCAACAAATGAAGCAGGGTTCCTACAGACAACCATCTCCTTCACTACACAATCCCAATTCATCCACAGGGCAGATCCACCCTGTGCACTGAATGAGACAGGGCTCCCGTGGAAAAAAATAGTGTGTAATAATGTAATTAAAGACTATCACAAGGCATATTCTCGGGGGAGGGAAAGGGGTAAAACAAATTGAGGTTGCACAGGCAACCTTAATACTATCATTTCTTAACCTTTGAGTGCTTGATCTTAATAGTGTTTTAACTTAGTTTTGTGTGTGTAGTTTAATCTAAACCAGTGGTATCCAAACTGTGGGATGTGCAGGAACATTCAGGGGGGCATGTGGCAGGGCTTGGGCCAGCCCCCACGGCGGTGGGGAGGGAGCACTGGCCAGCCCCGCTCTACCCCCAGACAAGCTGTGCTCCCAGACGCAGCTCCTCCCCGGCCCCAGTCACAGCTCCTCTCTGATCCCTTCTCTGCCCTCCTTCCCTCTCAGCCCCCAGACCAACTCCACCTCTAGCCCCAGCTCCTCCCCCATCCCCAGTTCCACCCCCAGCTCTGCCTTCAGTCCATGCTCCTCTGCTGAGGAAGCCTTTATTGTGCAATAATGGAGGATTGGGGGGGGGGGGGGGCGCGAAGACACACACACACACACAGATTCCATTACTGGTAATGGGGGACATGAGCACGACAGGAAAAGTTTGGACACCACTGACCTAAACTGAATTGGGTTGCTGTTGGTGCTCTCAGAAGTAACAAAACTGTCGTAAAATAAGGTTATTTTTAAACCTCTGCTGCATAATGGTCAAGCACATAGAAAAGGCTGTAATCTTCCAGAGCAGAGTCACAGAAGATCAGTTGGGTACATTTTTTGCACAAGAGGACCTGAGGCACTGTTATACAAAAAAGTAATTGATATACAACTATAAGCAACTAGCAGTTTTCAGAAGTGATGCTCAGGGTCATGTCATGACTATCCTCCACTATTCTGAAAACAATGTTAAAGTGGTAGGCATGTAATAAAAACACTAATGAGAATGGCACACATGAAGGGAAAACTTTTGATGAAAGTAAAGTCTCTATATACCACCACACATTAACTTCTGAAATATTTTCTCCTTAGCATATCAAAAGTAATGTGTTTTAAATTTACTTAGATTAGTTAATATGCAAATTCCTTGCCAATCCTAAATTTGTGTTTCACATAGCATAATGGAGTTTCATTTATGCATGTTCGAGTAAAATCAAATCCTCCTCTTCCCTTAATAGCTTTCAATCTCAAAACAACCACCACAAATCTTATCTTGGAAATGCCTCGTCATGGAATACATCATATGTATGTGTTCTATGCAAGACTGAAAATAGTCACTGAAAAAGGACCTCCTCTTCTACCAAGTCTTTTCTTTAAACACTCATTATGCAAGCAGAAAGAGAGACAGATAAGATGCTGGGAAAATCAGAAGAAAGGATTTTTACTATTTGTATTATCAGTGCTGGAGCCCTAGTCATGGGCCAATGTGTAAGGTGCTGTACAAATAGAACAAAAAGAGGTCCTTCTAACTTTAATTGTGCTTCCCTGAAATAATCATGTGACCGGATTTTTTACCTTTGGGGTTTAGCTCCCTAGCATAAGACAGCTCAGGATTTCCTTGTCACACTGTTCTGTCACAGATTAAAAGGACTTGAAATTGATTTAATATATTCTGCACAGAAGGTTTTATCCAAAAGAGAGTCCACTCATGCTGGCAGAGAAGGCTGGAGGTGATTTTTGAGCATATATTCCCATTAACAGTTGTTCGAGTATGATTACAGACCAAATCAGATCAATACTGACACTCAGTCAAAGAACTTTTCCTGACATCTTAGAGAAATGGTCTATAGCTCTTCCCCTCTGAACAATTCCCTCAAGGTAGCAGTTTTTTTCCACATTGGAACTTATGTAGAAGTTATCTAGTTATGTAGGACTTGACCAATATGCTAAAAGGAGGTTAATGTCCTATGGGGACAGAGTATTTATAGGGAAGGATGTCCTTGTAGACTCTTCATTAAGATGACCCTTCCCAATTGGCTTTTATGTCCGATACAGTCATCTTCCAGACTACACAAATAACTGGTCCAACACTTGGGTTTGTGCTAATGCACAGGAATGTTTCCTTCCATATAACTGCCATGCAATACAAACCTTACATTGTCCTCCATATGTTTTCTACCTGATTACTCATTTTCCCCCAACTCTCCCACCTCATGTTTTGGATGCGGATTTGCAATGTCCCCATGTTTCTCCCCAAGCATAACATGAAACTGCCTTGTATGGTTGCTTTGATCTTCCATGAGAGGAGAATTTATGGATTTGTAATCTCCAAAATTAGGAATGCAATCACTAGGTATCTTTACAGAAGAGATCATTACTCACCTGTAATTATGCCTCTCTGAAGATATCATTTGATTGGATTACTACTCACCCACTCTCTTCTCAGAGTTGGGAAAGGTAATAACAGTTTCAGAAAATACGTATTTTCTCATGTTTTTTTCCTACTGTAACCAGTAGGGTACCCTATCTTAAATAAATGCTCTTTGGCTATTTATTTGGGAGTAATCTGCTTCTCTTCTAGTCAGGAACTGGAATGCAACACTGTAAAGGAGGGCACAGCATGGGGCTGACCTGCTTGTGTCTCAAAAGGCCAAAAGTTTTTGAGGACTGGAAAAGTTCCAGTTTATCTCACACAAGGGAGCTGAGACTAAAGAGCACGATCCCAAGCAGTATAAAATCGTTAGAAATAGAAAGTCAGATGTTTGATTCTAATCTAAATTAAGGACTCTTAGTGGACTTGAAACACTCTGGTCAAAAGCCACATCACTTTCTAACACAAATGGAGCTCTTCGCAAAAGATAGGAAGATGCTGATGGCATCACTAAAGAGGTGCCACTGCTGAACAATTGGTGGTGCAACATTAAGAGCAGTCACAAGGGTGAGTTGAACTATGATACAAACAGGTGTGAAGAAGAAGGGGGAGGGAGGGGGTGGAACACCATAGGTACAGGAGACAGAAAATCTGCAAATGCATGAGACGAGACTAGGATCAACTTTGTGGGGGGTTGGGAAGGTAGTGGTCTGAATGTCCACAGTAGCAATGTGTATGGGCTTTATACACATTAACTCTAAAAAGCCTCAGCCATATAATAAACTGTAGGGAGTTACATATTAAAAAATAAAGGGAAAGTATAAGAATATCACTGGACTGAACAATATCCTGCATACCAGCCTCACCCCACCCATACACACATTCAGCAATACAGGAGAACAATCTAAACCATCAGCTGCTGAAATTAAACTTCATCAAACGCAGCCATTAGAAAGAATGATAAATATTTTGCTGATTTCTGAGAGTGCCTCTAATATGCAATCTAAAACAGCAAACAATGAAAGTGGGTAGGATAATGCAGAGAACTACTTAGAAGATTGTATAAGTCTTACTGTTGGCAAAGTGCTTAACAAAAAACTCAATACTCAACTCACCTGATTACCAGTTTCTGTTGTTATTTCTCTTTTAGCTTCTTCAGCTCGCTCTGTATTTCGGCAAACCAGATGAAGTGTGCCACCTGGTGGAATTCCATAAGAATCACAGTTAGGTGTGAAGTGGAGGGGAGTGAGGAAAGGTAAGAGTAACAACATGGTATTTGATGTTTTTAAATACAAATTTCCATATCCCCAGAGGAATACCTCTGGAATCATACTAGCTTAAAAAGGGATGGATTGGGATTGACTGTATCAAATTGTGAGTTGTTTGCAGTGTTGTTGTAGCCGTGTTGGTCCCAGGATATTAGGGAGACAAGATGGGTGAGGTAATCTTTTATTGGACCAAATACTTGGGTGAGAGACAAGTTTTCGAGTTACACAGAGCTCTTGAAAGCTTGACTCTTTCACCAACAGAAGTTGGTCCAATAAGAGAGATTACCTCACAATTGAGAGACAAGATGGGTGAAGTCCATTTTGTACCGGTGTTGAAATATTGGCACTGCAACCACATCAATTTGGACTTGCCTGGGGCAGCCTCTTATGCTGCACTCCAGATAGCTGACCTTCTCAGGAAAAGTGTTGGACACCTCAATGAAGGCCATCACTGAAAGCCATCAAAGTTGTAATCTAGGGCTATTGACTTTGATTGCCTCAACTACTGCATCCCCATAGTACAAGGCCTTTCTACACAGAGGCCTGCAAGTGGGAGGCAAGCACAGCTGGTTGATCTGGAGCTTCAGTTTGAGTACAGAGAAGGAGGCCCTATATAAGAGCAGAGTTCTGCTCTGTACTGGGAGCTGACCATCACCACATGAAAGTAGAACTTGCAAGACAGGGCAGTACAGACACTACCCAGCCTGAAACACTGACGAATGATGGACTAACAACAGGGGGAAAGATCAGACTGGGAGAGGGGGTGTCTCAGGACTTTTGTTGTTTTCAAAGATCTGTAATTCACGTGCTTTAGAAATTCCTTTGCTAAGCCTGTGTTCTTGCTTTCCTCCCATGTTGTCCTTGAAGGGGTTAAATGAGTCAGTCCAGAAAGACCACAGTCTAGGTAGGACTCTGAGGGGGGAGGGGGGAGGTTCAAGTGACTGTGGGCTTAGAAGGTGCGACTCCAGTTTCAGGATCTAGGGCAGCTGGACGGCAGCATCCCACATCCCAGGAAGGGCATCAGACATGAGGTCTGAGCCTGGGAGTATATTTACAGCTAGAAACAGTGACTAGACTCCATGTAGATCCAGTTGGGTTGGAAGCACATGGGACCCAGCAACTGGATCCACTCACAACGGACTGCTGACCATACACTAGGTTACAGGACAAATTTGTGAAATTAAAGTGTACTTGTATTCCATGATTTGCTTACAGGGATCCTTAATCCCTTTGATATGTACAAAATAACATTACCACTTTATCCGGTGGAAGTCACCTAAGGCTCTCCTGTCACAAGTAAGGCAACTGCTGACTTCAGGCAGCATTGAGAACAGAATACAGTACTCCAAGCATATCTGCTCCTTCCTTTCATTCTATGAGCAAAAATATTTTCTCAAATAAGCACTGCAGGATCATTATGTCCTTTCAAAGTCTTAGGGATAAATCTAGTCCCTTCCAAAGACTAGACCATAGCTAGTTCCCACTCAAATCACAAGATTTGGATAGGCACATGGTATAAGAATAGCAGCTGAAATTTTTTGCATGCAATCAAGTAAGGCAGTTGGTGTGCAGACATTGCTGACTATTGCACCAAATGCAATTGTCTCCCTGTTACCTTGTCCTCCCCTCCTTTTGTTGGTCTTATCTACATGTTGTCTCCTCACACTTTAAGACTATAAATTCTTTGAGGCAGGGACTGTCTTACTTTACTATGTGTCTGTACGGTGCCTTGGACAATGTTGTCTTGATCTATGATGGAGACCTTTAGATACCACCCCATAATATTTCTCAACTGCATGTTTATCAATACAATTTGTGGATCCCCTCCACTCATTACTTTTGTTTCATGACCAGTTCTCATGGTAGGATCTGCTGAAGAACCGTACAAGATGAACAAACCCCAAATATGTCCCTCTGAAGACAGTCATGTTTCATACGAATCATATGAATCATCCCTGAATATGGGAGCTAGAATGTCTTTAAAATCAGAATCCTATGTTAGGAGGAGGAACACTTTTCCAGTTAAACTTCTATCACACTTTGTAAAGATCAGGATGGATAAAAATCATTGATTTTTTAATAAAAAAATTGGATTTTTTTTTTATAAAATGCTTTTTGAGGAAAATTATAGCTCAAAGATATCTCATCATGGAATAGGGATTATAAATTCTAATTCTATAGTATGAGATAATATATTCATATAATGTTTAAGAAAAGTTTTGTAAATGAGTTCCAATAGTTCATGGATTAGGGACCCAATTTTATGGGGTTCCAGGGGCTTCTGTATAGATTATTTAGGTTAATCTTTCTATCTACCCAGTGGGATTCAGTGCTTAGTCTAGAAGACACCATCAGAGATGCTTAAGTTTGCAGTTCTCAAACTGTGGATTTGTGTCTCCAGAGATAAAACATTTTTGCTGTTAACAATCATGTTAACACAACACAACAAACGTATAGAGGTGAGAAATAACAGACCTCAACCCTCTGCAAATTTGTGTACATAGAGTCAATCCCTTACCTCTCTCGAAAAGTGATTATTGGGGGCTGAATATAGCTGGACAAGGAGAAGAAGTCTGGAGATAAATGTGAGAAGGTAGGGACAGGCAGTAGAAACAAAAGTGAAACTGTTTGAGCAGCACCCTGTGTTTTACTGTAAATTCGCCTCTGCTTCAGAATATTTCTTCTAGAATTTCCTCATGTCCCAGTGAGCCAGGAGCTCACCATCTTTCATTCAAATCCCTCCTTACAACTCATAGCTTCCAGGGCTGAAGCACGTAACTTAGCTCTGCAGGTCCCCCTGTGGCGTGGGGCCCCAGGCAATTGCCCTGCTTGCCTCCCGATAATGCCAGCCATGCACTTGTGACCCCCCCCAAACCTGTCCAGTGACCTCCCTGTGGTTCATAATCCCCAGGTTGAGAAACCCTGATCTAGATGAGTCGACTACCCCATAAAAGACTGCGGCGTGCCCCTGGGGGTATACGTGTCCCTGGTTGAGAACCACTGCTTTATCTCACCTCTCTTTGCTATCTCCGTTGCAGTTGCTTTGCCAATACCACTGTTTGCGCCAGTAATCATGAAGGATCTCCCAGTTACATTTACCTCCAAGTCTGCTGGAATAAAGTGTTTGGATGCAGAGTCATAGCCACTCCTGAATAAATCAATTAAAAGACTTGTAAATGACAGAATATTTTGTATCCATAAAAATACAAAGTCTTCAGTGGAAGAAAGAAAAAGGGGATCCACTACCAGGACTCAATTTAACTACTTATTTATTTTCTTTAGCTTTCTAATAAATACAACAAGTCCTTATCGCCTCTAGGAGTCTTTGATGTAACATAAAAAGGCACTGATCAGCAAAATATGTGAAGAATATACACAGATAGGAAATCTGTTTTACGTGTGTGTGTTACACACACACACACACACTTTAAAGAAATAAGACAAGAATCAGAATTTAAGGCCAGAAGGGACCACTAGAGTACCCAGTCTGACCTCCTGTATCTCACAGGCCCCTCACCACCACCCAGCACCCACACTCTAAACCCAACCACCAAAGTAAATGAGACCCATGGGAGATTATACTACTATGTGACACAGGCAGAGAACAGGAGCGACCGAGGTACACCAGCGCTCAATGTCCCTGCAATGACAGGGAAATGATCAAATGAGATATACCCAGATAACCCTGGCAAGTCACCTGTTTCCACACTCTGCAGAGGAGGGTGAAAACCCCTCCAGGTCACTGCCAATCTGACCTGGGGGGAAATTCCTTCCTGACCCCACATAGGGGGCAGTCAATGAAATTACAAGGTAGGAAATTCAAAGCCAGTAAAAGGAAATGCTTTTTCACACACAATGCAATTGAACTGGTTGCCATGGAAAGTCACTGAGGTCAAATCTTGCTGAGTTCTTGGCAAGGGACCGAACATTTAGATGGATAGCCAGAATTAATGGCACCCAACATCTTAGATGGGATATTAAACTTCACGTTTAAGGGTTTAAGAAAATCTCTTATTAGAGATCAGGCAGGGACCTACATCAGGGGCAGATTATCCCATATTGGCTTCCTGCAAAGTTCTTACACCCTTCTCTGAAGCAGCTGATACTAGCTACTGTCAGAGACAGGATCCAGCAGCAGATATTCCCTCAGTGTGAGCCAGGGTGGCAGTCCCTCGGCAAAATCTGCTCCGCAGCCTGCCCACAAATTCATTATATCTGGGTGCGGTAAAGGACTAAGGGAAGGAGGTGCTAAACGCCACTGGAAAGTGCTTTGCAATAACATCCCCAAGGGATTACAAAGATGGCTGTTTATCACTTGGCTCGATGTGGGGTGGAGGGGGGCAGCATATTACTGGGTTGATCTGTGAAGAGACCTGCGGAGTTCTGAAGGTTTCATAGACACCGTGATGACCACGATGCTGTCACTTACACCCAGCGTGCCAATGCCAAACCAAAGCCTTACAGCTGTGGACCTGGTCTATGCTCTGAAGCGCCCCGGGGCGAACGCTGGATGGTTTCAGCAGCTAAAGCCGCACACTAAAGTCGAAATCTGCCCCGCAGCCAGCCAGATACAACCCAAGCCGACCCCGCCGTCTCCGTGCCTCGGACAGGAGTAACCCAGCTCCCCACCTGCTGCCTGGCTCGCTTGACGAGCTGCTAAGGTGCCCCACTGAAGCAAGCAGCCAAACCCACCCAAAGGCGCGGGGCAGGGGCAGGGGCGGGAGAGGAGACTCTAGGGAGCAGCTTTTTCCGACCAAAGCTGCAGAGGCGACAGGCTCGCACCCAGCCAAGCGCCAGGGCGCTCAACGGGGCCTCAGCCCCCGACTGCGGCGGCCCGGGGACAGCCCCGACCCCCCAGGAGCCCGGCGCCCCGCCGCGCCCGCCTGCAGGCTCGGGGCTAGGCGCGGGCGGCGCGCGCAGCCGCTTGCCGCGGGAGCCCCCCCGAGCTCGGGGCCGGTACCTGGTGTACTCCCGCAGCCCCTTCAGGAACCACACGGTGTTCCGGTACCAGGACATGGCGCCGCCGCCCGCCTGTTGTGTAAGCGGCGCCCCGCCCCCGGAGTTAAATAAGCGACTGGGGCCGGGCCGGGTCGGCAGCTCCGTGCGGGAGCCCGCAGCCTGCACCGCCGCCGGCCGGCGCTTGTTGGCGCAGCGGCTGTTCAGCCTGCCCCGTGTCCCTGCCCCACCGCCAAGTGTCCCAGCCCCCCGCCCAGTGTCCCTGCCCCACCGCCAAATGTCCCAGCCCCCCGCCCAGTGTCCCTGCCCCACCGCCAAATGTCCCAGCCCCCCGCCCAGTGTCCCTGCCCCACCGCCAAATGTCCCAGCCCCCCGCCCAGTGTCCCTGCCCCACCGCCAAATGTCCCAGCCCCCCGCCCAGTGTCCCTGCCCCACCGCCAAATGTCCCAGCCCCCCGCCCAGTGTCCCTGCCCCACCGCCAAGTGTCCCAGCCCCCCGCCCAGTGTCCCTGCCCCACCGCCAAGTGTCCCAGCCCCCCGCCCAGTGTCCCTGCCCCACCGCCAAGTGTCCCAGCCCCCCGCCCAGTGTCCCTGCCCCACCGCCAAATGTCCCAGCCCCCCGCCCAGTGTCCCTGCCCCACCGCCAAATGTCCCAGCCCCCCGCCCAGTGTCCCTGCCCCACCGCCAAGTGTCCCAGCCCCCCGCCCAGTGTCCCTGCCCCACCGCCAAATGTCCCAGCCCCCCGCCCAGTGTCCCTGCCCCACCGCCAAATCTCCCAGCCCCCCGCCCAGTGTCCCCCACCCAGTGTCCCTGCCCCACCGCCAAATGTCCCAGCCTCCCGCCCAGTGTCCCTGCCCCACCGCCAAATGTCCCAGCCCCCCGCCCAGTGTCCCTGCCCCACCGCCAAATGTCCCAGCCCCCCGCCCAGTGTCCCTGCCCCACCGCCAAATGTCCCAGCCCCCGCCCAGTGTCCCTGCCCCACCGCCAAATGTCCCAGCCTCCCGCCCAGTGTCCCTGCCCCACCGCCAAATGTCCCAGCCCCCCGCCCAGTGTCCCTGCCCCACCGCCAAATGTCCCAGCCCCCCGCCCAGTGTCCCTGCCCCACCGCCAAATGTCCCAGCCCCCCGCCCAGTGTCCCTGCCCCACCGCCAAATGTCCCAGCCCCCTGCCCAGTGTCCCTGCCCCACCGCCAAATGTCCCAGCCCCCCGCCCAGTGTCCCTGCCCCACCGCCAAATGTCCCAGCCCCCCGCTCAGTGTCCCCCGCCCAGTGTCCCTGCCCCACCGCCAAATGTCCCAGCCCCCCGCCCAGTGTCCCTGCCCCACCGCCAAATGTCCCAGCCCCCCGCCCAGTGTCCCCCACCCAGTGTCCCTGCCCCACCGCCAAATGTCCCAGCCTCCCGCCCAGTGTCCCTGCCCCACCGCCAAATGTCCCAGCCCCCCGCCCAGTGTCCCCCGCCCAGTGTCCCTGCCCCACCGCCAAATGTCCCAGCCCCCCGCCCAGTGTCCCTGCCCCACCGCCAAATGTCCCAGCCCCCCGCCCAGTGTCCCTGCCCCACCGCCAAATGTCCCAGCCTCCCGCCCAGTGTCCCTGCCCCACCGCCAAATGTCCCAGCCCCCCGCCCAGTGTCCCTGCCCCACCGCCAAATGTCCCAGCCCCCCGCCCAGTGTCCCTGCCCCACCGCCAAATGTCCCAGCCCCCCGCCCAGTGTCCCTGCCCCACCGCCAAATGTCCCAGCCCCCCGCCCAGTGTCCCTGCCCCACCGCCAAATGTCCCAGCCCCCCGCCCAGTGTCCCTGCCCCACCGCCAAGTGTCCCAGCCCCCCGCCCAGTGTCCCTGCCCCACCGCCAAGTGTCCCAGCCCCCCGCCCAGTGTCCCTGCCCCACCGCCAAGTGTCCCAGCCCCCCGCCCAGTGTCCCTGCCCCACCGCCAAGTGTCCCAGCCCCCCGCCCAGTGTCCCTGCCCCACCGCCAAATGTCCCAGCCCCCCGCCCAGTGTCCCTGCCCCACCGCCAAATGTCCCAGCCCCCCGCCCAGTGTCCCTGCCCCACCGCCAAGTGTCCCAGCCCCCCGCCCAGTGTCCCTGCCCCACCGCCAAATGTCCCAGCCCCCCGCCCAGTGTCCCTGCCCCACCGCCAAATCTCCCAGCCCCCCGCCCAGTGTCCCTGCCCCACCGCCAAATGTCCCAGCCCCCCGCCCAGTGTCCCCCACCCAGTGTCCCTGCCCCACCGCCAAATGTCCCAGCCTCCCGCCCAGTGTCCCTGCCCCACCGCCAAATGTCCCAGCCCCCCGCCCAGTGTCCCTGCCCCACCGCCAAATGTCCCAGCCCCCCGCCCAGTGTCCCTGCCCCACCGCCAAATGTCCCAGCCCCCGCCCAGTGTCCCTGCCCCACCGCCAAATGTCCCAGCCTCCCGCCCAGTGTCCCTGCCCCACCGCCAAATGTCCCAGCCCCCCGCCCAGTGTCCCTGCCCCACCGCCAAATGTCCCAGCCCCCCGCCCAGTGTCCCTGCCCCACCGCCAAATGTCCCAGCCCCCCGCCCAGTGTCCCTGCCCCACCGCCAAATGTCCCAGCCCCCTGCCCAGTGTCCCTGCCCCACCGCCAAATGTCCCAGCCCCCCGCCCAGTGTCCCTGCCCCACCGCCAAATGTCCCAGCCCCCCGCTCAGTGTCCCCCGCCCAGTGTCCCTGCCCCACCGCCAAATGTCCCAGCCCCCCGCCCAGTGTCCCTGCCCCACCGCCAAATGTCCCAGCCCCCCGCCCAGTGTCCCCCACCCAGTGTCCCTGCCCCACCGCCAAATGTCCCAGCCTCCCGCCCAGTGTCCCTGCCCCACCGCCAAATGTCCCAGCCCCCCGCCCAGTGTCCCCCGCCCAGTGTCCCTGCCCCACCGCCAAATGTCCCAGCCCCCCGCCCAGTGTCCCTGCCCCACCGCCAAATGTCCCAGCCCCCCGCCCAGTGTCCCCCGCCCAGTGTCCCTGCCCCACCGCCAAATGTCCCAGCCTCCCGCCCAGTGTCCCTGCCCCACCACCAAATGTCCCAGCCCCCCGCCCAGTGTCCCTGCCCCACCGCCAAATGTCCCAGCCCCCCGCCCAGTGTCCCTGCCCCACCGCCAAATGTCCCAGCCCCCCGCCCAGTGTCCCTGCCCCACCGCCAAATGTCCCAGCCCCCCGCCCAGTGTCCCTGCCCCACCGCCAAATGTCCCAGTCCCCCGCCCAGTGTCCCTGCCCCACCGCCAAATGTCCCAGCCCCCCGCCCAGTGTCCCTGCCCCACCGCCAAATGTCCCAGCCCCCCGCCCAGTGTCCCTGCCCCACCGCCAAATGTCCCAGCCCCCCGCCCAGTGTCCCCCACCCAGTGTCCCTGCCCCACTGCCAAATGTCCCAGCCCCCCGCCCAGTGTCCCCCGCCCAGTGTCCCTGCCCCACCGCCAAATGTCCCAGCCTCCCGCCCAGTGTCCCCCGCCCAGTGTCCCTGCCCCACCGCCAAATGTCCCAGCCCCCCGCCCAGCGTCCCTGCCCCACTGCCAAATGTCCCAGCCCCCCGCCCAGTGTCCCTGCCCCACCGCCAAATGTCCCAGCCCCCCGCCCAGTGTCCCTGCTCCACCGCCAAATGTCCCAGCCCCCCGCCCAGTGTCCCTGCCCCACCGCCAAATGTCCCAGCCCCCCGCCCAGTGTCCCTGCCCCACCGCCAAATGTCCCAGCCCCCCGCTCAGTGTCCCCCGCCCAGTGTCCCTGCCCCACCGCCAAATGTCCCAGCCCCCCGCCCAGTGTCCCCCGCCCAGTGTCCCTGCCCCACCGCCAAATGTCCCAGCCCCCCGCCCAGTGTCCCCCGCCCAGTGTCCCTGCCCCACCGCCAAATATCCCAGCCCCCCGCCCAGTGTCCCTGCCCCACCGCCAAATGTCCCAGCCCCCCGCCCAGTGTCCCTGCCCCACCGCCAAATGTCCCAGCCCCCCGCTCAGTGTCCCCCGCCCAGTGTCCCTGCCCCACCGCCAAATGTCCCAGCCCCCCGCCCAGTGTCCCTGCCCCACCGCCAAATGTCCCAGCCCCCCGCCCAGTGTCCCTGCCCCACCGCCAAATGTCCCAGCCCCCCGCCCAGTGTCCCTGCCCCACCGCCAAATGTCCCAGCCCCACGCCCAGTGTCCCTGCCCCACCGCCAAATGTCCCAGCCCCCCGCCCAGTGTCCCTGCCCCACCGCCAAATGTCCCAGCCCCCCGCCCAGTGTCCCTGGCCCACCGCCAAATGTCCCAGCCCCCCGCCCAGTGTCCCTGCCCCACCGCCAAATGTCCCAGCCCCCCGCCCAGTGTCCCTGCCCCACCGCCAAATGTCCCAGCCCCCCGCCCAGTGTCCCTGCCCCACCGCCAAGTGTCCCAGCCCCCCGCCCAGTGTCCCTGCCCCACCGCCAAGTGTCCCAGCCCCCCGCCCAGTGTCCCTGCCCCACCGCCAAATGTCCCAGCCCCCCGCCCAGTGTCCCTGCCCCACCGCCAAGTGTCCCAGCCCCCCGCCCAGTGTCCCTGCCCCACCGCCAAATGTCCCAGCCCCCCGCCCAGTGTCCCTGCCCCACCGCCAAATGTCCCAGCCCCCCGCCCAGTGTCCCTGCCCCACCGCCAAATGTCCCAGCCTCCCGCCCAGTGTCCCTGCCCCACCGCCAAATGTCCCAGCCCCCCGCCCAGTGTCCCCCGCCCAGTGTCCCTGCCCCACCGCCAAATGTCCCAGCCTCCCGCCCAGTGTCCCTGCCCCACCGCCAAATGTCCCAGCCCCCCGCCCAGTGTCCCTGCCCCACCGCCAAATGTCCCAGCCCCCCGCCCAGTGTCCCTGCCCCACCGCCAAATGTCCCAGCCCCCCGCCCAGTGTCCCTGCCCCACCGCCAAATGTCCCAGCCCCCCGCCCAGTGTCCCTGCCCCACCGCCAAATGTCCCAGCCCCCCGCCCAGTGTCCCTGCCCCACCGCCAAATGTCCCAGCCCCCCGCCCAGTGTCCCTGCCCCACCACCAAATGTCCCAGCCCCCCGCTCAGTGTCCCCCGCCCAGTGTCCCTGCCCCACCGCCAAATGTCCCAGCCCCCCGCCCAGTGTCCCTGCCCCACCGCCAAATGTCCCAGCCGCCCGCCCAGTGTCCCTGCCCCACCGCCAAATGTCCCAGCCCCCCGCCCAGTGTCCCTGCCCCACCGCCAAATGTCCCAGCCCCCCTCCCAGTGTCCCTGCCCCACCACCAAATGTCCCAGCCCCCCGCTCAGTGTCCCCCGCCCAGTGTCCCTGCCCCACCGCCAAATGTCCCAGCCCCCCGCCCAGTGTCCCTGCCCCACCGCCAAATGTCCCAGCCCCCCGCCCAGTGTCCCTGCCCCACCGCCAAATGTCCCAGCCCCCCGCTCAGTGTCCCCCGCCCAGTGTCCCTGCCCCACCGCCAAATGTCCCAGCCCCCCGCCCAGTGTCCCTGCCCCACCGCCAAATGTCCCAGCCCCCCGCCCAGTGTCCCTGCCCCACCGCCAAATGTCCCAGCCTCCCGCCCAGTGTCCCTGCCCCACCGCCAAATGTCCCAGCCCCCCGCCCAGTGTCCCTGCCCCACCGCCAAATGTCCCAGCCCCCGCCCAGTGTCCCTGCCCCACCGCCAAATGTCCCAGCCTCCCGCCCAGTGTCCCTGCCCCACCGCCAAATGTCCCAGCCCCCCGCCCAGTGTCCCCCGCCCAGTGTCCCTGCCCCACCGCCAAATGTCCCAGCCTCCCGCCCAGTGTCCCTGCCCCACCGCCAAATGTCCCAGCCTCCCGCCCAGTGTCCCTGCCCCACTGCCAAATGTCCCAGCCCCCCGCCCAGTGTCCCTGCCCCACCGCCAAATGTCCCAGCCCCCCGCCCAGTGTCCCTGCCCCACCGCCAAATGTCCCAGCCCCCCGCCCAGTGTCCCTGCCCCACCGCCAAATGTCCCAGCCCCCTGCCCAGTGTCCCTGCCCCACCGCCAAATGTCCCAGCCCCCCGCCCAGTGTCCCTGCCCCACCGCCAAATGTCCCAGCCCCCCGCCCAGTGTCCCTGCCCCACCACCAAATGTCCCAGCCCCCCGCTCAGTGTCCCCCGCCCAGTGTCCCTGCCCCACCGCCAAATGTCCCAGCCCCCCGCCCAGTGTCCCCCGCCCAGTGTCCCTGCCCCACCGCCAAATGTCCCAGCCCCCCGCCCAGTGTCCCTGCCCCACCGCCAAATGTCCCAGCCCCCCGCCCAGTGTCCCTGCCCCACCGCCAAATGTCCCAGCCCCCTGCCCAGTGTCCCTGCCCCACCGCCAAATGTCCCAGCCCCCCTCCCAGTGTCCCTGCCCCACCACCAAATGTCCCAGCCCCCCGCTCAGTGTCCCCCGCCCAGTGTCCCTGCCCCACCGCCAAATGTCCCAGCCCCCCGCCCAGTGTCCCCCGCCCAGTGTCCCTGCCCCACCGCCAAATGTCCCAGCCTCCCGCCCAGTGTCCCTGCCCCACCGCCAAATGTCCCAGCCCCCCGCCCAGTGTCCCTGCCCCACTGCCAAATGTCCCAGCCCCCCGCCCAGTGTCCCTGCCCCACCGCCAAATGTCCCAGCCCCCCGCCCAGTGTCCCTGCCCCACCGCCAAATGTCCCAGCCCCCCGCCCAGTGTCCCCCGCCCAGTGTCCCTGCCCCACCGCCAAATGTCCCAGCCCCCCGCCCAGTGTCCCTGCCCCACCGCCAAATGTCCCAGCCCCCCGCCCAGTGTCCCTGCCCCACCGCCAAATGTCCCAGCCCCCCGCCCAGTGTCCCTGCCCCACCACCAAATGTCCCAGCCCCCCGCTCAGTGTCCCCCGCCCAGTGTCCCTGCCCCACCGCCAAATGTCCCAGCGCCCCGCCCAGTGTCCCTGCCCCACCGCCAAATGTCCCAGCCCTCTGCCCAGTGTCCCTTCCCCCCAGTGTCCCCCGCCCAGTGTCCCTGCCCCACCGCCAAATGTCCCAGCCCCCCGCCCAGTGTCCCTGCCCCACCGCCAAATGTCCCAGCCCCCCGCCCAGTGTCCCTGCCCCACCGCCAAATGTCCCAGCCCCCCGCCCAGTGTCCCGCGCCCAGTGTCCCTGCCCCACCGCCAAATGTCCCAGCCCCCCGCCCAGTGTCCCTGCCCCACCGCCAAATGTCCCAGCCCCCCACCCAGTGTCCCTGCCCCACCGCCAAATGTCCCAGCCCCCCACCCAGTGTCCCTGCCCCACCGCCAAATGTCCCAGCCTCCCGCCCAGTGTCCCTGCCCCACCACCAAATGTCCCAGCCCTCTGCCCAGTGTCCCCTGCGCCACCGCCAAATGTCCCAGCCCTCTGCCCAGTGTCCCTTCCCCCCAGTGTCCCTGCCCCACCGCCAAATATCCCAGCCCTCTGCCCAGTGTCCCCCACCCAGTGTCCCTGCCCCACCACCAAATGTCCCAGCCCTCTGCCCAGTGTCTCCCGCCCAGTGTCCCTGCCCCACCGCCAAATGTCCCAGCCCCCTGCCCAGTGTCCCTTCCCCCCAGTGTCCCCCGCCCAGTGTCCCTGCCCCACCGCCAAATGTCCCAGCCCTCTGCCCAGTGTCCCTTCCCCCCAGTGTCCCCCGCCCAGTGTCTCTGCCCCCCCGCCCAGTTTCCCTTCCCCCCAGTGTCCCCCGCCCAGTGTCTCGGCCCCCCCCCGCCAAATGTCCCAGCCCTCTGCCCAGTGTCCCTGCCCCCCCGTGTCCCCGCCCCCCAGTGTCTCCCCGTGCCCCCCCACCAAATGTCCCAGCCCCCCAGCGGGGGCAGCTCCAGGCACCAGCGCAGCAAGTGCTGCCTGGGGCGGCATGACGGTCGCTGCGAGGGCGGCAGTCAGGCAGCCTTCGGTGGTGTTTCTGCGGGAGGTCCGCAGGTCCCATGGATTCAGTGGCAATTCGGCGGCGGGCACGCTGATGGCGCGGGACCAGCAGATCACCCGCAAAAACGCCGCCGAATCCGCGTGACCAGCGGACCGCTCGCAGGCACGCTGCCGAAGGCCGCCTGACTGCCATGCTTGGGGCGGCAAAAATCATAGAGCCGCCCCTGCCCCCCAGTCCCTCCTGCCCGGTGTCTCTGCCCCACAGCCCCCTCTGCCCAGGGCAGGTGGAGGGACCCAGGTTCCCCACAGCTGCCAGCACAGCTCTCCCCGGCTCTGGCCGGGGCAGCTTGGAGCTGCAGCCCAGCCATGGTAAAAGCCAGGCGGGCAGCTGTACGGAGCCATGGCGGACCCTCCATTGGCCCTGGGCGTGGGGCCCAAGCAGCCCCCCGCCCAGTGTCCCTGCCCCCCAGGTTGCCCACCCAGGACAGGTGGAGGATCCATGCCTCAATTCCTCACAGCTGCCCACCCGGCTCTTACCATCAGAGTCCTGCGCTGAGACAGAATTTGTATCCACATCCGCGCAGCTAGCCGCAGAAATAGTCCACAGATATAAAGCAGATACCCATGGATTTGCAGGGCTCTAGGCAAGCAGCCCGTAGCTGTGATGGGCTCTGACGTGGCCGAGCCACCTCTCTGGATAGCGCAACCTTCGGAGTACACTCAGTAACAGTCAGCTGGGCTTTGTGCTGGGAGATCTCCCCGGCTGTTCCACGGCACCCTCCATGGCTTTCGACACAGTTGCTAGCCATAGTAATAGCAGGTCCCCATTCCTGGCACTGGGGAATGACCTCCCAAGCTACATGGCACGTCTACATTATCCCACGGTTAAGATGGGTTTTCCCTCTAGGGTGCTTTTGTTTTTTTCCCTTTAAAGTACTATTTAGCCAAAGATACCTAGGCAATGTGTTTTGCTATTTGATGAGTAAAAACAACAAGGAGTCCTTGTGGCACCTTAGAGACTAACAAATTTATTTGGGCATAAGCTTTCGTGGGATATAACCCACTTCATCAGATGCATGGAGTGGAAAATACAGTAAGCAGGTATAAATATACAGCACATGAAAAGATCGGAGTTGCCTTACTAAATGGGGGGTCAGTGCTAACGAGGCCAATTCAATTAGGGTGGAGGTGGCCCATTCCCAACAGTTGACAAGAAGTGGTGAATATCAACAGAGGGAAAATTACTTTTTCTAGTGCTAACAAGGCCAATTCAAGCAAGGTGGATGTGGCCCATTCCCAGCATTTGACAAGAAAGTGTGAGTATCAACAGAGGGAAAATTATTTTTTGTAGTGACCCAGCCACTCCCAGTCTTTATTCAGGCCTAATTTGATGGTGTCAAGTTTGCAAATTAATTTCAGTTCTGCAGTTTCTCGTTGAAGTCTGTTTTTTAGGTATTTTTGTTGAATCGCGACTTTTAAGTCTGTTATTGAGTGTCCAGGGAGATTGAAGTGTTCTCCTACTGGGTTTTGAATGTTACAATTCTTGATGTCTGATTTGTGTCCATTTATTCTTTTGCGTATAGACTGTCCAGTTTGGCCAATGTACATGGCAGAGAAGCATTGCTGGGGTTGGAATGGGGGCGGGGCCGGGGGTGGAGTTGGGGTGGGTCCAGGGGCGGGGGGGCGCAAGCACCCACCGGCGCCGGCCAAAGTTGGCGCCTGTGCTCTTGTATGGACTGGTCCAGGCTGAAGTTGATAGTGGAGTTGAAATTGTTGAAATCCAGATAGAATTCCTCAAGGGCCTCCTTCCCATGGGTCCATATGATGAAGATGTCATCAATGTAGCACAAGTAGAGTAGGGGCACTAGGGGACGAGAGTTGTGAAAGCGTTGTTCTAAGTCAGCCATAAAAATGTTGGCATACTGTGGGGTCATGCGGGTACCCATAGCAGTGCCACTGATTTAAAGGTATAAATCATCCCCAAATCTGAAATAGTTGTGGGTGAGTACAAAGTCACAAAGCTCAGCCACCAGGTTTGTTGTGGCATTATCGGGGAGGCTGTTTCTGATGGCTTGTAGTCCATCTTTGTGTGGAATGTTGGTGTAGAGGGCTTCTACATCCATATTGGCTAGGATGATGTTTTCTGGAAGATCACCAATGGATTGTAGTTTCCTCAGGAAGTCAGTGGTGTCTCGAAGATAGCTGGGAGTGCTGGTAGAGTAGGGCCTGAGGAGAGAGTCCACATAGCCAGACAATCCTGCTGTCAGGATGCCAATGCTTGAGATCATGGCGTGCCCAGGATTCCCAGGTTTATGGATCTTCTGTAGCAAATAGAATACCCCTAGTTGGGGCTCTAGGGCTGTCACTGTGTAGATTTGTTCCTGTTCTTCTTAAGGGAGTTTCTTGAGCAGATGGTGCTGTTTCTTTTGGTACCCCTCAGTGGGATTAGAGGGTAATGGCCTGTAGAACACAAGGAAAACAGAGCATTACCTGGGCTTTACTTACATTAGCATCCAATCAGAAAGCTCCCATGGTATCCCATATTTTAACGCTAGTTATAAAATTTTGTTATATTGGACTCTGTAACCATCAGTGGTTAACAATATACTGGAAAATGCTGACATACCACAGCTGTTTACTTTGGTAGAGTTATTTGAGTTCTTAGAGGAGAATACAGCTTAAGAGCAAAGAATAACTATTATTATTAATTTTATTATTACTACTTGTTAAGCACTGAAAATGTGCTTGGTTCAATATAAGACACAAGTAAAATAATGATTCAGGGGGGAGGGATAGCTCAGTGGTTTGAGCACGAGCCTGCTAAACCCAGGGTTGTGAGTTCAATCCTTGAGGGGGCCATTTAGGGATCTGGGGCAAAAATTGGGGATTGGTCCTGCTTTGAGCAGGGGTTGGACTAGATGACCTTCTAAGGTCCCTTCCAACCCTGATACTCTATTCTATGATCCTTGCTGTGAGGAGATTGCAGTCTGAGGCCTCAGGGTACATCTACACTACGGAATTAGGTTGAATTTATAGAAGTCAATCTTTTAAAACCCGATTTTATGGAATCGATTGTGTGTGTCCCCACTAAAGGCCATTAAGGCCATTAGGTCAACGGACCGTGTCGGGGCTAGCGTCGACTTTCAGAGCATTGCATTGTGGGTAGCTATCCCACAGTTCCCGCAGTCTCTGCCGCCCATTGGAATTCTGGGGTTGCGATCCCAAAGCCTGATGGGGCAGAAAACATTGTTGCTGGTGGTTCTGGGTACATGTTGTCAAGCCATTCCCCCTCCCTCCGTGAAAGCAACCTTCTTCGCGCCTTTTTTCCGGGGTTTCTGGGTTTGCTACGGCAAGCATGGAGCCTGCTCAGCTCACAATGACCGTACGGCTCCAGCGTACGCCTGGACATTAGGTCTAGTGGTGATTCAGTCCTGCTGTAATACGGGCAGAGGGATAGCTCAGCGGTCTGAGCATTGGCCTGCTAAACCCGGGCTTGGGAGTTCAGTCCTTGAGGGGGCCAGGAGATGACGATAGATAGCAAGCATATTGCACCGTCTGCTGTCAGCCTAACCCTTGCTCCCCCCTCCCTCTGTAAAAGCAACTGAGGGGAGAGCAAAAAATCCTTTCACGCCTTTTTTCATGCGGGCGCCATATTGCTGACACCATTGTTATCCACCCGCTGCTTCCGCTGCCACTCTGCTGTCCTGCAGACACCATACCAGGGAAAGCATGGAGCCCGATCAGATCACCACGGCTGTTATCACCGTTATGAACACCACGCGCATTGTCCAGCAGTATATGGAGAACGAGAACCAGGAGCTGCTACAGCTACAGCAGGCAAGGAGGGGATGGCAGCGCCCTGAGGACAGTGATGAGGACATGGACACAGACCTCTCTCAAAAAAGGCTCTCCCCCCCCACAAGGTGGACATCATGGTGTTAATGGGGCAGGTTCATGCTGTGGAACGCCGATTCTGGGCCCAGGAAACAAGGACAGACTGGTGGGACCGCATAGTGTTGCAGGTGTGGGATGATCAGCAATGGCTGCGAAACTTTCACGTGCGTAAGGGCACTTTCATGGAACTTTGTGAGTTGCTTTCCCCTGCCCTGAAGCGCCAGAACACCAAGATGAGAGCAGCCTTCACAGTAGAGAAGCGACTGGCGATAGCCCTGTGGAAGCTTGCAACGCCAGACAGCTACCGGTCAGTCATGAATCAATTCGGAGTGGGCAAATCTACAGTGGGGGCTGTTGTGATGCAAGTAGCCAAGGCGATCACCAAGCTGCTGCTACCAAGGGTTGTGACCCCGGGAAATGTGCAGGTCATAGTGGATGGCTTTGCAGCAATGGGGTTCCCGAACTGTGGTGGGGCAAGAGACGGAACCCATATCCCTATCTTGGCACCGGACCACCAAGTCAGCGAGTACATAAACCGAAAGGGTTACTTTTCAATAGTGCTGCAAGCACTGGTGGATCATAAGGGACATTTCACCAACATCAACGTGGGATGGCCGGGAAAGGTACATGACGCTCGCATCTTCAGGAACTCTGGTCTGTTTCAGCTGCTACAGCAAGGGACTTTCTTCCCAGATGAGATAATAACCGCTGGGGATGTTGAGATGCCTATAGTTATCCTTGGGGACCCAGCCTACCCCTTAATGCCATGGCTTATGAAGCCATACACAGGAAGCCTGGACAGTAGTCAGGACCTTTTCAACTATAGGCTGAGCAAGTGCAGAATGGTGGTGGAATGTGCATTTGGGCGTTTAAAGGCACGCTGGCACAGTTTATTGACTAGGTTAGACCTCAGCGAAACCAATATTCCCATTATTATTACTGCTTGCTGTGCGCTCTACAATATCTGTGAGAGTAAGGGGGAGACGTTTATGGCGGGGTGGGAGGTTGAGGCAAATCACCTGGCTGCTGGTTATGTGCAGCCAGACACCAGGGCGATTAGAAGAGTACAGCAGGGTGCTTTGCGCATCAGGGAAGCTTTGAAAACCAGTTTCATGAATGGCCAGGATGCTGTGTGAAAGTTCTGTTTTTTCCCCTTAACGAAAAGCCCCGCCCCTTGATTCACTCTACTTCCCTGTAACCTAACCGCCCTCCCCTCCCCCCCCCTCGGTCACCGCTTGCAGAGGCAATAAAGTCATTGTTGCTTAAAATTCATGCATTCTTTATTAATTCATCAAACAAATAGGGGGATAACTGCAAAGGTCTCCTGGGATGGGTGGTGGAGGAAGGGAAGCACCAGGATGGGTGGTGGAGGAGGGGATGAGGGAAGGACAAGAACACACTGCACTTTAAAACTTATTGAATGTCAGCCTTTTGTTGCTTGGACAGTTCTCTTGGCTTGAGTGGTTGGGTGCACGGAGGCCACCCCAACGCGTTCTTGGGCATCTCGGTGATGAGGTTATGGGACTCAGGGAGGAGGGCTGTTGGTTACACAGGGGCTGCAGCGGTGGTCTGTGCTCAGGCGGCCTTTCCTCAACCATACGCCTTTCCTCAGCCATAAGCCGGAGGATTTCCGTTTGATCCTCCAGTAGCCTCAGAATTGCATCCTGCCTTCTCTCAGCAAGCTGACGCCACCTACTCTCTTCAGCCCGCCGCTGTCTCTCTTCATCCCACCAGTCATTGTCTTCAGCACGCCACCTGTCCTCGCGATCAAATTCTGCCTTTCTGGACTCCAACAGTGTCTGCCTCCATGCATTCTGCTGGACCATTTCAGTGTGGGAGGACTGCATGAGCTCTGAGAACATATCGTCTCGATTCCTTTTTTTTTGTACTTCTAATCTTCGCTAGCCTCTGGGACGGTGATGAAAGGGGGAGCGTTGAAACATTTGCAGCTGTGGGAGGAAACAAACGGGAGAGGAGTAGTTTAAAAGACACATATTAGAGAACAATGCTCCAAACATTACATAGCACATGTGCATTTGGTCCAAGGTTGCACTTTGCCTGTTATATTGAGGGTCTGCCGGTTTGGTGTGAGAGATCACACAAGCAGGTCCGGCGGGCAACAGAATTCGGCTTGCAGGCAGCCATGGTAAGCCACAGTCTATTGGCTTCTTTAACCTTCATAACATGTGGGAATGGTTTCAAACAGCAACCCCCTCATTTCCCATAACAAACAGCCGTTGGGTTGGCCATTTAAAACTGGTTGGCAATTGAAAAGGGAGGGGCGGCGGTTTTTGGGTTAACATGCAGCGCGAACCTAATCGACCCCCCACCCTCCACACACACACATCCAAGATGATCGCTGTTCCCCCTCCCCCCCACCACATGGGTAACAGCGGGGAAGATTTCCGTTCAGCCACAGGCAAACAGCCCAGCAGGGACGGACCCCTCTGAATGCCCCCTTAATAAAATTCCCCTATTTCAACCAGGTGACCATGAATGATATCACTCTTCTGAGGATAACACAGAGAGATAAAGAACGGATGTTGCTTGAATGCCAGCAAACACCGGGACCATACACCGCCATGCTTTGCAAAGCAATGATTCCAGACTACGTGCTACTGGCCTGGCGTGGTAGAGTGTCTTACCACGGAGCACGGGATAAGGCTGCCCTCCCCAGAAACCTTTTGCAAAGGCTTTGGGAGTACATCCAGGAGAGCTTTCTGGAGATGTCCCTGGAGGATTTCCACTCCATCCCCGGACATGTTAACAGACTTTTCCAGTAGCTGTAGCTGTACTGGCTGCGAATTAATCATTAAACACGCTTGCTTATAAAACATGTATTAATTTAACAGAGGTACACTCACCAGAGGTCCCTTCTCCACCTTCAAGGTCCGGGAGCACGCCTTGGGTGGGTTCGTAGAGTACTGGCTCCAGGGTGACAAAGAGTTCCTGGCTGTCGGGGAAAAGGGCTTCTTCGCTTCCTTGCTGTGTCTGTGCGCTATTTTCAGCATTATCATCATCATCTTCCTCTTCCCGAAAATGCTCCTCGCTGGTTTCTGATGATCCACATACGGAGTCATACCAGATGGGTGGGTTAGTGCTGGCTGCACCCCCTAGAATGGCATGCAGCTCACCATAGAAGCGGCATGTCTGGGGCTCTGACCCAGAGCGGCTGTTTGCATCTCTGGTTCTTTGGTAGGCTTGCCTGAGCTCCTTAATTTTAACACGGCACTGTTGTGCATCCCTGTTGTAGCCTCTGTCCTGCATGCCCTTGGAGACTTTGGCATATGTATTGGCATTTCTTCTTTTGGACCGTAGTTCTGCTAGCATGGTTTCGTCTCCCCATACAGCGATCAGATCGCATACCTCACGCTCGGTCCACGCTGGAGCTTGTCTTCGGTTCTGGGACTCCATCATGGTCTGCTGATGAGATCTGCACTCACCTGCAGCTTGCCACGCTGGCCAAACAGGAAATGAAATTCAAAAGTTCGCGGGGCTTTTCCTGTTTACCTGGGCAGAGCATTCAAGCTCAGACTGCTGTCCAGAGCGGTCAAATGGTGCGCTGTGGGATAGATCCAGGAGGCCAATACCGTCAAATTGCATCCATACTAACCCTAATTCAATTCGGCAATATCGATTTTAGCGCTAATCCCCTCGTTGGGGGTGGAGTGGAGAAATCGATTTTAAGAGCCCTAGAAGTCGATGTTAATGGCTTCGTTGTGTGGACGGGTGCATGGATCAATCGATATAACGCTAATAAATTCGACCTAAACTCGTAGTGTAGACCAGGGCTTGGAGGCATTTCTGCAACTCCTGCTGCTCCACTACCCAGCACACCTTCTCATCAGCTCCCCTCTCAAGTCTCTCTCCTACTGGAGAGTGGAAGATCCTGGACAAAACCCCTCTTGTCACAAGGCAGGGTTCCTTCATTCTGGAGTCTTACTGCAAAAAGTCCTCATGCACACCAGTGACAAGTTCAACACCATGTTCTTTATTTACAATGTGCTTTATAAATCTTTGTTCCTCACCGCACAAGACTTTCCCCCAAGTCTTTACCTACTACCAAGGCACCGGGGGGAGAAGGAGCAGGGGAAGACAAATCTCACCTCTCTGAGATCTTGGGCTCTTCTAACCCTTCCTTCTAGGCTTCCCCACTCCTTACTAGAGGTAAATTAAGCTTTTGTGGAGACCTGGGCCAGAGCAAGTGGGGGCCCCTCCCCACCCCTGCCGACTGCAGTCCCCCTGCCCCTCTCCGCGCTCCTGCTAGGGAGTGGGGTCAGGGTGCAGGGGCTTCCCCCGCCTGCCCAGCGCTCCTGCCGGGGAGCGGGTTCAGAGGTGCCCATTTTTCTGGGGCCCCGCAATTGGCCATTTGCACAGTGGTTAATCCACCACTGCTCCTTACTATCTCTTCCTGACTCTCTTTTAACTGTTTCCGCTGACAAGCTGAATCACCTTGGTAATTGGTTAATCACCTGGTACTTAACCCATCATCTCCTCAGTTTGGCCCCTGTGGGGACACAGATAAAGTGCACATAGTGGTGCGCCAGCCTTAGGCCACGCACGCAATCCGTTTGACCATTTGAACTGTGCTTGCAGCCTAGGTAGAGGAACTCATCAGCACTCTCCACAGGACTCAATCCCACCTGCACCGAGGATTCCTACAGCCCAGTTCTGAGGTTCTGGACCTTGGTCTTCTGCCATGAGATATTCCAACCCCATCATGCAGGCAGCATCTTGGAGACATTGGACGGCAGGGCTCAAAATCTCTGACTTGTCCACATGCAAGGCTGTATCATCGGCATTGTCTTGGTCTGTGAACACTTTTTGACCAAACTTGACTCCAATGTGTAGCGCAGCAAGTTCTAATATCCAGTCAATGGGTCCACAGAATAGTGCCGGGATGAGAATGCATCCTTGCCACAGACCTGAGTTGTGCAGAAATGTGCCGAAAGCCATGAGTCAATGCACACGCTTGTACCGGTACTGGTGTGAAAAATCACTCACCAGGTGCAGCAAAACATTTGGAGCACCAACCCCTTTCAGAGTGAGCCAAAATGAAGCCTTGTCAACTGAATCAAAAGCAGCTTTGAGGTTGATGTACATCACACGAAGCAGACGGTTAAATTCTTGGTGCAGCTCAGCCAAAAGCCAGGCGGTAAGGACAGGGTCCATTGTTAACTGCCCTGCAATGAAACCTGATTGTTCTGAACGATGATGTCTGTTAAGGAGCAGCTGCATCCTACCATGCAGAATGTGAGGGAAGACTTTTCCAGGGACCAGTAGCAATGACATATAGCAGGCGTATAGCAGGGGTTCTCAAACTGGGGGGCGCAAGGTTATTAAATGGGGGGGAGTCGTGAGCTGTCAGCCTCCACCCTAAACCCTGCTTTGCCTCCAGCATTTATAATGGTGTTAAATGTATAAAAAAGTGTTTTAATATATAAGGGGAGGAGTTGCACTCAGAGGCTTGCTATGTGAAAGGGGTCACCAGTACAAAAGTTTGAGAACTACTGGCGTATAGGATGTGAGAGAGGAACAGGAATCCTTTCCATGGGCTGCCAACTGATGCCTGAGCTGTGTCCCTGAGGTTACTAGAGACCGATGACTGAAGTATCCCACGCAGGACTTTGACAAACACTCCCTTTTCCCTTTGGATTAAGGGAGTGGGATAGAAGGATCAGCACAGTGGTGAATCCCCAACCCTGCCCATGATCTACTCCTCTTCTCCCAAACACAGGATAAGACTCTGCCTCATACAGGAGGTGTGCAATCCCTGCACAACTTCCCCCAAACCACTGCCTTCCCTTGAGTAGCAGAATGCCCGGGGTCTGATGCCCAGGGAACCCTCCAGGACCATGAAGAATGGATCTAGAGCTGCCCTGTCATAGTGTCTTTCAAATTTTGAGCAGAAAGTTTTAAGCAACGTTTTAAAGGCCTTTCAACACAAAGGGAATTTCTAAAACATTGACTACTATAGAGGTGGCTGTGCTACAGCATATTTTAACATGTTTCATACCATCTCTTGAGGGTAGAGATTTAATAGAGAGAGACAGAGTCATAGTAGAATGAAATGAAATTGTATTTAATAAAAGATGTTTAAGAGCAGCCCCAAGGTAGTTGCAAGCTCTTTTATTGTCGTTTTTGGAGTGGTAAAAGCCTCAGTATTAAGTACAAAACCTGCTTCCTTGTTTAGTTCCCACAGTAGATCTGATGGCTTTTGTGATGCTCTGTTTCCCTGCATTTGTTGATTTATAAATGCTCCTGCCCCAATTAAGTCTATCAGAATTTTGTCATTTATTTCAACGAGAATCAGAGCAGGCTCTATGGGCCAAATTTTCAAAAAAGCTCAGCATCCAGAATTTCAAAAGAAGTGTCCTATGGGCTGAGCTCTGCAGCTGGGAATCAGTGTCACAATGGGAGCTGCTGGGTGCTGAGCACTTGAAAATCTGGCCCGACGTAACTAGTCTTGAGCTCAATGGATTCAGTGGGAGTCTGTCAGCAACTTGGGGGGAGGCGCTTAACATTTCTCTTTGCAAGAGCGGAGGCAGAGAATCTGGTACATGGGTAGAAGAGGCAGGGCCAAGCCATGGAGCCTTGTGAATAAGTCTGAATTGATTGTGATAGTGCAGGAAGAGATGCCAAACCACGTGACTCTTGAAACACATGATGTGTTTTGAACAGCAGAACATTTTCTTTGTTTTGGGCTTATACATCTGAGAGAATGATAAATCTGTCAGTGGCAACTGTCAGCACCATTGCTTTCCAGTGAATAGTCAGAATTTCCTCAGAACAGAGGCTCTTTGTTAATTAGGAATTCATGTGGTGGGGTGCTGTCAATTTAGTCAGCCCCTCCTATGACTGCCTCCTCTCTTTCTTTTCTTTCAGTCATTCCAGCTGATACTGGAAACATGTAAAGAGACACAGGCAAGTCAATTTTTGATAATCTAATCTTCCAAGAAATTTCTCTCATGGTAGGTGACAATTTTTTCTTAGATAGGATTTTGCTACATTTCTTTATCGGAAATATGGGTTGGATCCAGTAAGATTTTGAGGGCTTTCATCTCCTGTTGGAGTTTCCTTCGTCTCTATGGGAGTTGAGGGCCTGGATCACCTCTCAAGATCGGGTGCTATCTCATGATGAGAGTGTCTGCTAAGACTCAATCCTGCTCTGACTGAAGTCAATGCTACTTCTGTGCAAGTAGGATGAAACCCCTACTATTACAGCAGGAAGAGTGGAAATCTTCTCATAAACCCATCTCCTAATTGCATATACATTTTTGTACATACCTTTATATAGTATAAAGCAGGGGTCTCAAACTCAAATTACCACGAGGGCCGCATGAGGACTAGTGCATTGGCCCGAGGGCCGCATCATTGACCCCGCCCCCACTCCACCCCTTCCATTAGGCCCCACCCCTTCTCCGCCTCCTCCCCTGTGTACGCGGCTTCCCGCTCCTCCCCCCTCCCTCCCATAAACCGCGAAGTCACCAGACAGCTGTTCTGGCTGCGGGAACTGCCTGGGGATAAAAATAGAACCTTGGAGCAGCGCGGAGGGAACAGGGATCTTAGCGGCCACAGAACGTAACTGGGAGGGGGCGAGGGTGAGGGGAGTTGGCAGCCATAGGACGTAACTGGAGTTGGCAGCCATAGGACGTAGCCCGGCGGCCCGCCTCTTCTCCCCCCTCCTCCCCTGTGTGCATGGCTTCCCGTTCCTCCCCCGCAGAAACCGCGAAGCCGCCAGACAGCTGTTCTGGCAGCGGGAACTGCCTGGGGGTAAAAAAAATATATAAAAAAATGGGGGGGGGGGGGGCCAGCGGGCGGCAGGGAAGAGCTCTGCGGGCCGCGTGTTTGAGACCGGCTGGTATAAAGTATCCTTTATAAAGAATAAGCTCAGTAGTTGATTTTCATCTTAGAAAAATACATTTTTAGGCTATAAAGCCTCAATATTTTAATTCCTATTATTAAAAAATTTATTTTGAATTTAGTAAATCAGACATCATGTCCAACACGTGTTACATTGTCATATCGGTAATTAGTACTTTCCCCTCATTAGTATTTTTCTGTACTGATATTTCCTTTAGTTAACGGCGTTCCTCCCCACCCTACCTTTCTTTTTCCATAAAAAATTAACATATATTACAGAGGGGCCAATCAATTTCCACTGATCTGCCTCGGTGTATAGATCCTACTGCTCCCGTGCAGAAAAGAGGGCCAGCTGTCTCTGCAGCAATGCCCTCTGATTCCCATGAAGGGTGCTAGGTGGATCTGGGAGTGCATGGGGGGGCAGGGAGCAGTACTGGTGGGCTGAAGGAGGAGTGGGCAGGTCAGTAATGGAGCTGTGAGGGGGACACATCTCCCCCCCCCAAAAAAAATACGCACACTTGTCATCAGGACAGAAAGAGAACATCATGACCCAGCAATATGATCATTCTGCTCGGCTTTATAGCCACTGCTGTTAATTTTCCACGTTATGGTTCTCATCCAAAGTCAAATGAACTCAATGAGAGTCTTTCCATTGACTTGACTGGGCTTTGGATCAGATTCTATAACAGGCATAATGACTGGCTTACTCAGAATTCTGTTATAGTTCATTATTATTTCTGAAGCTGTGGGGTTGAATATTGTGGCTTGATCTTTACCAAACTTATGCTACCCTATACACATACAACTACCCTTGACATTAGTAGGGCAACATGCAGCCCTTAGTTTATATGACTGATGTCACCCATGTGAAAATGACTAAAGAAATGCACTGCAGCGTCTGTTCATGAGCAATCCACATACTACGATGCTGGGCTTCAGATAACTAGTTGAATTTAATCAGTGCAAGGTTCTGAGTGAGACCAAAACGTTTATAAAAAGTTTTATTTCACCAACATTTGAGAAAAAACGAAACCCCAACAAGAAATAAAGCAGCTCTTTGTGTGGTGTGTTATAATTCTGAAATTACTACAATTTACCAAATATTAATTTGAAATCCATGCAGATCATAAGGTATCAATGCAGTGTGCAAAAACAGGCAGCACTAATATAAAAGATTGGATCAGCAGTACATTGCTTCCATTACTTCAGTAAGAAGGAGAACAGAGGTCTTGATTCTCTACTGTCTTGAACCCTGTGGACTCATTTTGGGCTCAGTCTTGCATGGGGCTGAGGCTAACACCACAAAAGGAAATAGATGCCTAATTGCCACTTTATAGGAACATTACGAGTCTTAAGCCATGAGAACAAAATTTGTATTAATATTGACACATTATTGACATAATCCATGCTTGCAGGCTGCTGGCCTGGCAACCCAGTCCAGGAAAGAACCAGTGCCACACCAGAGTGTTTCAGGCCCTTTTTCTCAGGGCTTCATGTAATCGTGGCAGCAACAACCTTCAGCAAAACCCCCAGTTAAAGAGTTCAACGTGATTCCAACAGCTAAACCAGGCCTTTTCCCCTGACCCAGGGGCTTCCTTGGGAGAGTCTCCCTGCCCTTAGCAACTCTTCCCTCATCCCCTCACAGGCCATCTGCCTGGGAGCCTACCTGCCACAGACACCAACATTCTTGTTCTTGCAACAGCTCAGCTCTCCAGCTGAGCTCCTTCAACCTTTATAGGAATCAGGTGCTTATCAGGCAATCCTCTGACTTCTTGTAATCTACTAGACTCCAACCTGTTCTTAACCAGGCTCTGCTGGTTAGCCCCTAATCCCGAAAGTACATCTACCCTGCATCTGGAAGCAAGCCTCCCACACCTGGTCCACAGATTGATGCTTGCGCACTAAAAATAGTGTGTAAACATTGTGGCTTATGACAGAGTTCAGGCACTCAAGACTGAGGGTGGGGGTGGGGGTGGGCTCGAGAGCCCGAGCTCCAGAGCCCGAGCTCCAGAGCCTGAGCAAGGTCTGCACAGCTATTTTTAGTACGCTAGTGCGAGCCACACTAGCGTGAGTCTGTGGCCCTGGGATGGGAGGTTTGCTCCCAGATGCAGTATAGGGGCAGCGCACCCTGTTACCATGTGCTATTCAGCACCTATATGATGGTGTGTTGTGGTAGAAGGGCTACCTCAGCATGCTTGGGGTAGTTGCATCAACACCCGTAGGACTAAAAATATTTTATGGAAAATCTATTTTAGAAATGTTTTTGAAAATTGTATTGGTTCTATTTTGTATCTCTTTGCCTCTAAAGCCAAGGTATTTGGAACATGAATCCAACTGTTCGCACGTCAGAGGGAGAGGAAAATGATAATTAATGCATTTTAGACAGCTCTGGAAATAACCTAAAATAGTTTTTCTAAACCTAATAATAATGTGATTTTTAAGTCTGATGTCTTAAGACCTTTAAGGCTTGGATCAAGTGCCATGTGTTGCACTGGAAATCTCCTATCATCCCTTTTCCATGGTATAAAGCTCCTGTTTCTAACCTGGAAGGGGTAACATAATGCCAGACCTCAAATCTGCTACAGGACTGAATTATGTCCATTGTTCATCTATTCTTGGGGTGCAGGGAGGATGGGATTCCACATTCCGCAAATAAGGAAACATTTATCTGGCAAATTGTTTTACTGCTGTTTGAAGTTGCTGCACAGGGCTCTGGAATGTTAGGCGTAATGCCATGGAGGGTGGATTAGTGGGCAGAGTGAAGCTGATGTGGTCAAAAGTATATGATAAATGTAATTTACCACATGTATATCACCACTGTGTGTATGTGTGTGTGTATTTCCATAATACACAGTACTATGAATACTAATATCGTGCAGGATATCTAGCCCATGGAAATCATGGATATTTTCCCTTTAAAAGCTACATTTATTTCTCAAGAAGAGAAGATGATTTAAGAAGCACAATTGCAACTGATTTCCTCTACCGCAATCATAATGCTGGCTGGTTCAAAAGAATTAGCCTAATAGTTTTTTGTTTCATTTCAAGAAGAAATTACAAATAAAGAGGGATATGGCTGATTTTCAAACTACTGTAATTTTATCCCTTAAATTACAAAAATATTCAAAATGTTAACAAAAGATATATTTTGTATCTTCGGTGATTCAGCTTTGGGTTGCAAACTTGACAGCTATTATAAACTAAGCAGGGTTAGGCCTTGCTAATACTTGACTGGGACACCACTTGGGACAATCCAGGATGCTGAAGGAAGCGGTGTTGGTGATTGTGCATGTTTAAATCTGAGTCAGTCCTGGACCAGTGCCCTAGCACGGCTTTGGAGGTGTTAATGTGAAAACCTTGCATCGTGTGCAGTCATTTATTTTGATAAGATAAATGACTGCAAACCACTATCAAATCACAATTCTCAGCTCATAATGATGATAGTGTTCACACTTGCTCTGCAGCACCTGTGCTGAGTGTAAAACACTGCCTGTCTGATTTTGGAGCATTTTACATTCACTCTGCAAAGGTGTAAAATGACCACAAAAGGTTCCAGCTGCTAAAGAATCAAGCCCAAAGTGAAAGACAGTTGAGAACCAGTCCTCCTGTCTGTTGAATGAGACATCATAACTTGTGGCCATGAAAGATCCTAGGAAACTTTTTGCAAGAGTGGGAACTGTTAGTACTGGAGTCTTCTGGCTTATGAATGTAGTTTGAGTAACTATCTTCTGCCTTTTTAAATTCCCAATGCAGTGACAATTGAATATGATTTTTTTTCTTCACTTCGTGTCCTAAGATTTTGTGTAATGTTGTTGTGCACTGTTAAACAGCTGCTGTGTGTGACTCAGAGGTGATTGCACTTCAGTAGTGGGTGAAGGAATTCCTGCATAGGTAAAATTTGTAAAGCACTTTGGGATCTTGATGAATGAAAGGTGCTGTGCATGTAAGATGAAATTATTCAGATGGGATGAACTGAGTTTTATGGAACAGATCTGTCTGCACTGGAATCCAAGGGCGAAAACTATGAGTCTGTGGAGCACTTGGGTGGCTGGATGGGGGCAATTCTAGCATTCCATCAGTGGCAAGAATGATGCCTAGGCAGTGTAAAATGCCTCCAGAGAGACTGTGGAGAGGGTGGTGAGAAGCAAGTCTTGATACACTTTTGGAAAAGAAGGAGGAGTACAGGGGAAGGGATTCCAGGGCAGTAAGTGCTGCCAGCAGTGTTACCTGTCCTTATTCCCTGCACTCCTGAGCATAGTCAGTAAAATTATAGCTTCTTTCGAGTGGCTACGATGGGCTGGAGAATTTTATATTTGATCCTAACCTTAGCTCTGACTTGATGGAATAAATCACACCAGCAGGGAGAGAGCAGCCTCAATAATAACTCCCTACCCGGCCACGTAGTAGACAATTGCACCTCTTGTCCCACTTCCTATTTAAAATCAAACTCTGTGGAATGACTTGTGATCATTTTCTAACATGCACTTCTTTGTGCCATGGACTGAGTTATAATCAATAAGGACCCAATTGTGCCCCAAGACACATATGCAACTGCCACTGACTTTATTAGGAGTTGTGTGTTCATGGCTGAAGGCCGAACTGTTGCCTAAAACTTTAAGCAAAGTTCAGCTTTGGTCCCAAAATGAATAGCCAAACAGATCAGATTAAGCTATGGGGTATTTCAAAGGTTGAGCCGCAAACAGAGGTTCATTTACAAACACCTAATTTTGCATTATTTCTATGTGGTACAAGGGGAGGTTCTTGGTTGCATGGTATTTAATAAAAAGAACATCCAAAATGCATGTCCACATTCTGTTATCTTGGTGCTGTTGAATGCCTGCATGTTTGAGCACAGGTGGGGGGTACTCTGCTTTGATCATCTAAGGCAGGGATCTCAAACATGCGGCCCACGGGCCACATGCGGCCCGCGGAGTTATTTCCTGCGGCCCGCCATAGGCGCCAACGCCACTGGCAGCCAAGCTCCAAACATTACTGAGTGTTTATATTTTATTAAAACCCCTCTTTGCATTACAGTTTTTAAAAAGTTAATACATTGACTTTTAATAGAATACTATATTACTCTTCATTATTTTCATTTTTGACTATACTTTTGTATCATTGTATGAAAAGGTTTCAGTGATGCGGCCCTCAGGCCAATTTACTAGTTCTCATGTGGCCCTCGTGGTGATTTGAGTTTGAGATCCCTGACCTAAGGTAACTGTTTCAGAGTGGCAGCCGTGTTGGTCTGTATCAGCAAAACCAATGAGGAGTCCTTGTGGCACCTTAGCGACTAACAGGTAACTGTGTAAGAACAAAAGCAGAAAAAGCACTTCACATGCATTAATCAACAGAAAAACAGCATCTATCAGGACCAATAAGTTAGTTTCATTACACACCACTGGACAATTGCCTCCATGCATACTGGTGCTTCTAAAGCAGATACTTCTGCTGTCATCACACCCATCCACTAAGTATAGATTTACACATGTACATCATTAAGGGGAACAAATCAAAAGGACCCCCTGAAATCACAACCAATGCACTGCCAAAGTAAACACATTCATCTGTAATACTGATATCATGCCCCATGTCATTCTGAAATTGTCACATACCAAAATTACGAAAATAGTCAATTTCCCCTATGCACTTCATCAGGGGGGCTTTAAAGCATTCTTTGTGCTACCTCAGTGCTGTTAAATTATATTGTACAAATAGAGAGAGAAAGTAAAGTTGCCCCATGTAGACTTTGCTTTCCCTTTTGTTCCCAGAAGGGAAGGATGATCTTGTGGTTGAGGAACTGGACTTGACTAAGTCAAGAGACCTGGCTTCCTGTGTGACCAGACTTCCTGTGTGACCTTGGCTACATCACTGAATCTCTCTGTGCCTCAGTTCCCCATCTGTAAAATAGGGACAATGATACATCCTCAAAAGGCTAATGGATATTGAGGTGCTCAGATACCATGGCGGTAGAGCACATGCTACCTATACAAACTGAGAGGAAAATGTATTATGCTGAAATAGAATCCCAAAGGGTCTAAGAATAAGGTTTGCGAGAAGTTTGCTATATGCAGTTCTCAGCTGATTTCGACACTTCAGATGAAACCCCTAAAAAATGGATGTAAAAGTTAGCGGGAGAGCAGCTTGCCATCTATAGCAGCAATTTTACATTACTATGATGTATTATATTAAGAGAGCCAGATGGCACTGGCTTGCACAATTTCCTCAGTATAGTTGGCTGCTATTTTTATATATATACACACACACACACACACAGGTAAATTATTGCCTTTTGTTTTTCATTGGAAACCCTTTACCTAACAGCTGTGGTTTATTTTCTATGGCTTTTAATCCTCTTCTGCAGCAGATCTTTGCCTAGAAAAACAATATATACAGAAGCTACAAAAGATAAGCAAAAACAGCACAGTATGGCTCATGATAAGAACGCCAACAGCAAAAATGTACAGGGTTTTATCACAATAATCCTGGGGCTGGTGGAAAGGTGGAATGAAATTTGGCAGGTAGACAGAAAACACCCAATAGTTCCCAAGTATGAACCAGATAAAGAGGAAGAGGCTGAGCGTAAGATGGATGTAGTATTTGTGAGCATTCTGCCGCCATGGATATTCATCATCGTCGTCATCATCAATCACAACAGATTTGGAAAGCAGTTGCCGCATCCTGGTGGAGTCATAAAGCAGAAGAGTCACCTGTATGTTGTAGAGACAAAGAAAGTGAATAAACAGAGCCACTGGCTTTAAGCGGTAAACTCTGTGAGGTGCGGAGCCCTCACCTCTTATGGACTTCAGCAAAAGCAGAGAGCACTCAGCACCTCTGAAGAACTCAGAATGGTCAGGACAGGCCCCTATAAAAATGTCCAGCAAAATTAAAACAATAATGTGGCACATAGGTGCTGGCTTTGTCCGGAGCCAGGGGTACTCAACCCTCCACTCTGCCCCAGGCCCTGTCCCCATCCACTCCCTTTCCCCAAGCCCCCACTCCACCCCAGACCCCATCTTCACCCCTTCCCCCCAAGTCCCCACCCCGCCTCTTCCTGCCCCTGCCCTGCCCAATTCTGCCTCCTTCCCTGAGCTCCCTACTCCTCCCTGAGCCTCCTGAACGCCACAAAACAGCTGATCACGGTGGGTGGGAGACGCTGTGTGGGAGGGGGAAGAGTTGATCAGAAGGGCTGCCGGCAGACAGGAGGCACTGGAGGGAGCTGGCTGCCAGTGGGTGCTGAGCACCCGTTAATTTTTTTCCGTGGGTGCTCCAGCCTACTACACAGACACTGCTTCACCCTAACTACACCAACGTAAGCCTTATGCCTCTCATTGAGGTGGGGTTATTATGTCAGTATAGTAGGGCACTTACATTGCATAGACACTGACATACTTAGGTCAACATGAGCTGCCCTATGTCGAACTAACTATGTAGTGTAGACCAGCCCCAAGTATAGAATTCACCACCAATTTGGGATTTGTGCCCCGGTTCTTAACAGTCTACCCTGAGGTTGGTACTTATGCTCTTGAGCCACTGCAGGACAGCTTGGCAAGGTCCATCTATGGCTATTAACCAAGATGGTCAGAGATGCAACCCTATGCCCTGGCTGTCTCTAAACCTCTGACTGCCGGAAACTGGGACTAGATGACAAGAGATGGATCACTCAATATTGCCCTGTTCATTTGATCTGAAGCATCTGTCACTGGCCACAGTTGGAAGACAGGATACTGGGCTAGATGGACCATTGGTCTGACCCAGTATGGACATTCTTATGTTCTTACGCATGAGTATAACTGAGGGTGGAATTGGACCAACTGGATTTAAGCTGATATACAAGGTGCTAGTGAGGGGCTATGTTAAAACATGAAATATTCTAATCAAATTATTAAAATCAAGTAGCTCACCACATTACAAAATATAGGCCCAATCCTGCTTCCATTGAAGCCAAAGGCAGAGCCCTGATTGACTTCAGTGGGCGCAGCATTGGACCCACATATAGTGTTATTTTTAATGAGAACTGACTACAGGCTCATCACTAATGGCTAGCACAATTTTATTACTAATTAAAATCTTTATTAATCTCCGGTCAACAATATTAAGAGAGTTTCAAGCAATCATATTAAAACTGTGGAAGTCAGCATTGTCGATGAGGGTCCCAGTTCATTACAATGAAAAACTCCCCATTCCGATTTAATTTTCCCAAAGGAAAACTTAGTTGTTATTAATCTAACCTTCTGATTATGCTATCACTGCAGGAAAGTCCAGCTGAGCAATCAAATGACTAAGCATTTAACCGGTGGAATTCATGCACAGCAAATGATTTCTAATAAGCTTAAGTACTTTCTTTTTCCCAGTCACTTATTTTGCTGAAGATACTGACCACGGCCCCTTGATGGGGACTATTCATTTCTCATTAGTGGGACCACATACTGAATCTATGTTGGGCAAGCGTAGGGTGTGTAGAGACCTCTTAACAAGAGGGTTCTCTGCCTTTTCCCTCTTCATTGATCCTGGCACAAAAAAGGGGCAAGAGACATACCTAAGGGGAGTGTAGCAGCATGCAATGCTACTGTTCTCAGATAAGAGACTGGCAGCCTTGACTTCTGGAGACAGGCTTCCCTTGCTTGGAACATTAGTTTCTCACGCAGGGGACTCCTACCTCAATCAGATTCTTCCTGGAAAGGTGAGGGAGACTAACTGGAATAGCTAATTGGGAATACCATACCATACATACCATAGTCCAGGGGTCTCAAACTCAAATTACCATGAGGGCCGCATGAGGACTAGTGTATTGGCCCGAGGGTCACATCACTGACCCCGCCCCCTCGCTGCCCCACCCCCGCCCCCACTCCACCCCTTCCATTAGGCCCTGCCCCTTCTCCGCCTCCTCCCCTGTGTGCACGGCTTCCCGCTCTTCCCCCCTCCCTCCCAGAAACCGTGAAGCCGCCAGACAGTTACCCCGGGAACTGCCTGGGGGTAAAAAAAAAAACGGAGGGGGACGGGGGGGGGCACGGGGATCCTGGTGGGCCGCAGGGAAGAGCTCTGCGGGCTGCATGCAGCCGGTGGGCCGCGTGTTTGAGACCCCTGCCATAGTCTCTGGCTACACTACACCCCTACCTGTGCCAGCAAGCAACTCTGTGACATAGGGGTGTCTGCCATGGGCTTTTGTTTGCAGTGTAGAGGGCACTACATGGTTATAGATTGTGTTACAGCATTACAGTCTCCATCATTACCTGAGATGTCACCCAGCTACAGGGATAACCCTGTCAGACAACCACGCACTGGCACAATGAGATTTGTAGAGTAGCTCAGAGCAGAGAAACAACTTCACTATTTTTTTGTTCAGTTTGGGTCTCCTCAACAGAAGGAGCAGGGTCTGAGGAGTTGGGGGGATTATTAGAAGAGATAGAGCCTGATTCATTATTGCCCTGCACCTGGTGTAGTCATTTCCACCAGTGCAAAGTGAGTGCATGGAGTGTGTGAAATGCAACCATTCTGATCTGGTAGTATTTTATGCCCAATTTGCACTGGTGGAATAACTACATACTGTGCAGGGCAAGATGAATAAGGCTCATTGACAGCTGAATTCCTCTCCTGTCAGCCTCCAAAGCAGGGGCAGATACATTTCAGAGCAGATGCTGACTCTGATTGTTACATTCTGTTGACTAAATAAAGCTACCTGTTTTAATCCAGCTGTTATTTAAGTGTTTCAGTTAATTCCTGGAGAGGCTTCAGAGCAAGAATCTTCACTCTATGTCTGGGGAGATCAAACCACTAGCACAGAATTTCCAACCTTACAAAGTTTTAGCGTCATTTATATGCAGCATGTGATGTTACATTAATCACTTACATCTGTGCCAGCCATTGAGACTGCTACCTGGTTCACCTGTCCTCATTGATAAAAGAAATAAAATTCAGCCAGCTGTTCTTTTATGGCTCAGATGCTCTCTGATTGGCTGAGATACACAATCACTCTGTTCTCCTGAATGCACCAGCAGGTCAGTCATAATACTGTATAGTGAGAAGTTGTTACTTTTCTGTGCTAACATCCATTTATTCATTCTAGATCTATCATTTGATAAAACGGAAATCAAATCATTGTAGCAGAACATTTCCACATGATCAATGCCTCTTGCTTTGGAGATAAATGTGCCTATTTTGTGGTGCAGCAAGGAATTATTATCCTATGATAACATTCAGTTGCCTTGGCATTAGCTCTCAATTAACCATAAGAATTTAATGTAAATTCTTAAGTATCCTGTCTGAACACAGCTCACTTAAAACATACTTTATAATGTCAAAGTCTTGGCACATAAAACATTTTTCATATACAATGCACAGTACCTTTAAACTGCCGACAACACCACCCACCAACAGATATAAGGGAATTAGTGGTTGAAGTGGGCAGTCTTCCAAAAACTTCATTCCTGAATACCAAAAATATAATATCGTTTATTACCTTAAGTGGCCAAAATGCCAGTATATGCTTTACAGAAAAAAATAAAGATGCAGTGTAGTGCTTACACATAAGCTTCTGATCCAATTAACATTAAGGTCAGTGGGACTGAATTAAATGGGCTTTGCATCAGACACAACACAAATGAGGATAATGAACAAACAAAAAGGCAGGGAAGAAATAGAACACAGGTCACAATATCAAGATTGTGGGGTTACTCATTTGAGCCAGGTGCATGTTTTTATGGCTCTGTTCATCTTTTGTTAAGTGTATAAATATAGAGCTGGTCAGAAACATTCCAATGAAACATTTCACAGAAATGTTTTGATTTCAACAAACTTTGGGTGGACCCTAAACGGTTTCCTGCCAAGTTGTCTGCCCAGCTCCTCAGCAACCTTTGAACCAAGAGCCTTGGACCTTGGGAGCACTCCCAGGGCTTCCTGGCTCCACGGCAGTCTGGACAAAGCACTGGAAATGTGCTGTCAGGAACAATCCTGCATGGTCAGGGAGATGGACTCTGATCTAAAGGGTCATTCCATCTCTAGCTTTGCTTTTTGGAATTTTTAATGACAAAATTTCATTCCTACTTGTTAAAATTTGAAAGTAGATAAATAACCAAGTGGTTGAAAAGATCTCAAATTTTTATAGTTAGGAATTGGCTGTTCTTCATGAATATTGATCTGCACTATTATTTTCATAGTTACAGATCTGTTAATATTAGATAAATATCTAGAAATGCTCTCTTTGACTAGGGCCAAAATGACTGGCTGCACAGCAATAATCAGAGCAATAGAAATCAAGTCATTGTGAGAGATCATTGTAACAGAATGTTATCAGAGAATCCGAGTCCCTTGCTTGGATAATAAATGTCTGCATTTCGCCTTGACATTTAATTTTTCTTAAAATGCCTTCGCCGCTATGTAGCTGTCGGAAACCATTATCCTGTGACAACGCTGTATTACACTGACAGTATCTCTTAATTTCAGCAAGTCATGAAAAAAGGACTCTGCGTCTAATGTGGGAAGTTACCCACCGCTCTAGGCTAATCCCATAGAGTAAATTCCATTTTTGAAGGCTGGCTGCCAATGTGTAAATGATGCCATGATGTAAATGACACCTCCCTGTGCTAGCCTGGGTCCCTGCAGCCCTGTCGCATTCACTCCACCACCACTCTCCTATGGGGTAGGCAGCAGTTTTAGGTGATGGCCAGGTCTATATAAGAGCTCAATCAGGATACGTTTTCGAGCTATGCTGAATCAATGCATCTCCTGACTGTCTGGGACACAGTCTCTGCAGTAGCACAGCCCAATTTTGGGCTGTGCTGATACTCAGTGGGCATAGAGCTGAAGCCAGGGGCAGCATAGACCCTTAGCTGAATCTGGTTCATAGGTTATGTCTACACTGGAGCTGGCAGTGTAATTTGCAGCTTGGATACAAAGACCCATGCTAGCTCTAACCGAGCTAGCATGCGAAAACTAGAAGTGTAGTCATGGCAGCGCAAGCAGTGGGACGGGCCAGTTGCCCAAATACAATCCCATCTGAGACTCTATGCACATCCTCGGGGGGTGGGGGGAGGCTTAGCCCCTCTCACAACCATGGCTACACTTCTGTTTTTAGCATAGTAGCAGAGCTAGAGTGGGCATGTCTACCTGAGCTGAAAATCACACCTCCAGTGTAGACATACCCAGAGTGCTGGGCAATAATGTTTACTGGCACCATCTTCTTAACCAAAAGAAGATCCTGATTGCCCTAACCATGCCCTTGCCTCCATTTGATTCTGTTAGCTACTGATGGTGCCAAGACTCTATGCCAGAGCCTTGGTGCTGGAACCCTCTAGTAGCCGAAGCAGTAATCCAGTCTAAATAAACTCATAGACAAATACAGGTGTTAAGGGCTAGTTAAACCTGAGAGCATATATCAGTAACTTAAAGGTAAAACAATATTACAGGAATGTGGTAATTACCCCCAAAATAATCAGTACAAACCCAAGAAACCCAGATTTGTGATGAAACTCAAAGAAATCCAGATAGCTTAAGACACAGAAATGCACAATTGAGGCATCCAAACCCTGCCCTGTACTGATGCTACACAATAGCCCAGAGGTAGGCAAACTTTTTGTCCCAAGAGCCACATCTGGGTGGGGAAATTGTACACAGGGCCATGAATGTAGGGCTAGGACAGGGGGTTGGGGTGTGGGAGTGGGGTTGGGGTGTGGGAGGGAATACAGGATGTGGGAGGGGTGCGGTGTGCAGGAGGGGGCTCAGGGCAGGGGGGTGAGGTGCAGGAGGGGTACGGGGTGCAGCAGGGGGCTCAGGGCAGGGGGTTGGAGTGGGCTCAAGACAGTGGGTTAGGGGGATCAGGGAAGGCTGCGGGGTGCAGGAAGGGTTCGGGGTGCGGGCTCTGGCCCGGCGCCACTTGCCTCGAGCGGCTCCGGGGTGGCAGCGGCACGCAGCAGGGCTAAGGCTGGCTCCCTGCCTGCCCTGGCCCTGCGCCACTCCCAGACATGTCCAGCATGTCCAGCAGTGGCTCCTGGGGGTGGGGTGGGGCAGGCAGCTCCACCGTGTGGTGCCCTTGCCTGTGGGTACCACCCCTGAAGCTCCCATTGGCCACAGTTTCCTGTTCCCAGCTAATGGGAGCTGCAGGGGGCGGTGCCTGCAGGTGAGGGCAGCACACGGAGCCCTCTGTCCTCCCCCCTCTCCCAGGGGCTGCAGGGACATGGTGCTGTCCACTTCTGGGAGCGGCGTAGGGCCAGGGCAGGCAAGGAGCCTGCCTTAGCCCCGCTGCGCCACAGGGCTGGCAATCCCGCACACCGGATTGAAAGCCCTGACTGGCTGGATCTGGCCCACGGGCTGTAGTTTGCCCTCCCCTGTAATAGCCATACAGCTATGATCAGTGCATTTAGCATATATTCCCAGATTAGACTAAATTGACTTTTGAAGACACATTTTCTTTCCTTTGTGGTAGCACTAAAAGGTTGAATTAAGGTGCCTGAATTGTGCATTTCCATACCTGCATTCAGTACTCTGAGAGTGAGTGCTGTAATTTTGGGAAGGAAATGATGCCTTGTTCATGCATAACATAGCTATTGCCCTGGCTACATGGCCCTTCATTCCTGTAGTATCTGAGCACCTCACCGTCACTACAGGGTTTTATCCTCATCACACTCCTGTGTGGTAGGGAAGCACTTATCTCTTTTGCAGGGTAGACTAAGAAACTTGCTTATGGTCACACAGGATGTTGTGGTAGAACCAGGAACTGAATCCAGGTTTCTTACATCTCAGTCTAGTGTGCTAGCCACTAGGCCATTCCTCCTACCTGAGTCCCTGTTTTAAGTGAAAACTCAACTCAGCTTTAACTATGGAGCCTTGAACAGCACCTCCAGAATAAGGTTGCCTCTTGTTATGACAGACTTTCCCCATCCTCCGTCCTGACTCCAAAGAAGGCAGGCTGGTGAGACAATGAAGGGAAAGAATGAGGATCTTTCAGATTTGGTTTCCAGCTGACAGGGTCTGTCCCTACTTGTGGGAGACTAAATCCATAGTGCACATTCAGGGGGAAAAAATCAGAGCAGTTCCTCATTGAACTCTCTAAGTCTGGGGATGGACCTGCAACCAACAGTCTCCTTGTTTAAAATAGAACAAGAAGCAAGAGTCTGAAAGAAGGCATTGGAGCACTCATACTTCTCAGTGTTCACAAAAGTATACTTTAATTGTGAAATTATTCCTATAGGGCAACCAGACCACCGTAGGAAAGAGCAACATTCAACTTTTTGTTTGTTTAGTTTGTAGTTAAGATCCGAGTCCAGCCATACCCAGCCTTCTTTATACTTAGAGGCATGTGAATTGTGTTTGAAATGAATATTTTTTCAACTGCAGCCTGAAGAGTGTACAGTGGATCAGAAAGAGCAGTTCACTCTTCTGGCTGTTTGGAGGTGAATTCATATACTGAACATATACTGTACAGTGCACTCTATTTTGTTCACTAACAATTCAATGACTTGCACAATGTCTTTTATTCAGGATGCACGTTCTGGGTGAAATTGCCTTTGCACCTATTTCTTGCTATTTATTATCAGTATTAGTATTATTTTAGCACTTATTTGGTGCTTTTCATCTTCAACTCAGGTTCCAATAACTGTGCCAAATCCTGCTTGAGTCATATGAATAATCCCACCTGAGTCAACAGGCTTGCCAAATGAGGAGTATTTCGCCACTAATTAAGTTTCCTGACACTTCTGTGAGGTAGATAAGAAAATTAAAATTCTCCATCATTTCATAGATGGAGAAATTTAGGAAAAGAGGTTAGGTGGTTTGTCCAAAACTACAGAAGGAGTCGTTGTCAGAACTGGGATTAGAAGGCCGGAATTCCTGGCTCCCCATATAAATGGCTGCTGTGGTCGTGCATCTGAAGCCTGGATATCACCCCAGAAGCTTACACGGTGAAAAATAATAGTGGAAGGGATGGAGTTGATCATTACGAGTCTGACTCCTATTCAGTGTGCTTTTCCCACATAACTCTGCCAACCTGCTTTGATAATGACCCGCACACCCCACGCCAGCTCAAGGAATCGCCGAAGCAGATATCAACAACCATAGCAAGAACTGGGGTGGTTTTATGATGTGGCCAAACAGATGTAGTGACAAGAATGGAGTGTACGATGTGGACAACCATATGTGGTGACATCATCAAAGTCAGGTACACTTGTGTCATAAACCAGATTCAAACTAATCTTTTCATAGGTGGCATTGCTATAAAACTAGATAATACCACCAAGCTCCTCTCTTTAAACATCTTTGATAGACAGCTTACCTGTAAAAGCCATGGACAGTGGTAAAGCAAGGAAAGCAAGAAGCCCAAAAATAAAGCATGCTGTAAAGAAACAAGAACGGTGGGTTATTCAGCTGGCAGGATTTCAAAAGATACCACATCCTATTAAATATGTCCCCTTGCACCACGTGTGTGGACAAGGAGTGTCCATAATCCAGTGCAATGAGAGCTTCATTTGTATTGAGTGGGATCAGTGATGACCGGGTTGTGGTGTATTTCACCTGCTGACACTGATTTTTACAGTGATACTTGAGCAGTCTCACCACTTTGGAGCAGCCCATAATAGCCTATTCATCATGAGCGTGGAGTCTTTCCATTGAACTCCGTGGGCTGCGGAGTGGGCACCATACCCAGCACTGGTGGTGACTTCATCATCTTCTGCAAAATTCAAGTGTTCATTTTCAAAATATTACATTTCTAGCCCTTGTAATAGTAACAAAAATTTTCCAAATGCATCCCAATGCAGCAGTGTCTGCCTAGCTGTGCAAGACGACAGAAACAATTGCAGCAAAATTAAGTGGGAACTCTCCCTATTCTTATCAATAGTGATCAACTCTGGAGCCTAATGATGGACATTCACCATTGTTAAAGTGAAATTTTGCTCTGCAAAGTAACAGTAAATTTGTTATTAAGGAGTTCCATGGGTCACATGTTGCTCAGGTTGCAAATAGATCCCAGTGGTGAGTAAGAGCACTAAAAGGAGGGAGAGGTGGCTCAGAGAATAGAAAAAAAGCCATTGAGGAGCAAGGCAGTATGATGTTCCTTTGGAGGTCCGAATTTGCCAAATTTGAACGTTGAAGTAAACATTCACGAGTTGGCTTAGGGCCAGCCCCACACAAAGCAAACTGTAGGGCGTAGTCCCCAGGTAGCTTTGCACAGCTCAGTCCTGATAGTTCAAACCCCCTTCTCAGGGCACAGGAATGGATGGAGCCCCAGCACCTTTAGGAGCTGCACTGGCACACATAGCTATTATATAGCATGTCCTGTTCATAGACCTCAGAGTGCTTTCCAACTGAAGATGAGTATTATCATCGCTATCTCAGAGAAGGAGAAATGGAGACACAAGGGTGTAATAACAATGAAGGGCAGTAACAGATCTGGGAACAGAACCCAGGTCTGCTAACTCCTAGTCCTGGGCTCCAACTACTGGACAATGCTACCTCCCATTAACTTTACATTACTACATTCACTTTCTTAACTGTGTACTGAGGTCTGAGCTCTTATGCTTCACTCCTTCAGCCCGAAACATAGTGTATGTAACAAATCTACTAGCTGAAAGGGGCTGAAGGTATTTCAAGATGAAGAAAGCACTTTTGTTTCTTCATCCCCCCTGTTTTTTTTCTGCACTATCCTCTCTCTTTTTCTCAAACACTGCCCAGCAATTATCCCTCTGTGTCAGGTGTCTGCAAAGAGGCCTACACTTGGCTAAGCTCTTTCAAAGAGCCTTTATAGACAACCTCTCATTAAAACAATTTTGCACAGAATCTTGCACTTCGCTGCATGCCAAGTTCTATACTAGGACCCTCTATTCTAGGACCCACTGTTCCATTACCCAGATTAGTATTCTAATACACTGGAATGATTTTCATTAGAATTGGGTTGAACGCTAAATCGTACCCGTGAACACTACTAGTTGCCTAGGTAACCCCATTTACCTAATATTCCAGAGAGAACAGTTCAGGTGTTCAGTAATTGAGTTAACTGTCTGGAGTTATGGTATCAGAGGGGTAGCCGTGTTAGTCTGGATCTGTAGAAGCGACAAAGGGTCCTGTGGCACCTTATAGACTAACAGAGGTATTGGAGCATAAGCTTTCATGGGTGAATACCCACTTCGTCCGAGCTTATGCTCCAATACCTCTGTTAGCCTATAAGGTGCCACAGGACCCTTTGTCTTGTCTGGAGTTATAAGTATGTAAGTAGCATGACTAGTGTAGCAGAACGTAGGTCCTCGCTCCCACACCCACTGCCATTTTCCCTCCCCAACCCTCTCCTGCCCTCACCACATGGGTACAGAATAAAGAGAACCATAGGGAGAAGAATCATGATTCTTAAATGTGCAATAGATATTTTCTAAGATCAGTTCCAAAGAAAAACCACTGGAATAGGCTCCAGTATACTCTATAAATGGCTTTGCAGGGCACATGTACATGTATAACTGCACACATCTGGCACACAGGTGTTTGGTTTTGTATTTGCCTACTTTCTATCCACTAGCCTGATTTTGGAGGAGGAAAGTGGCAGCAGGGACCACTCAGAGCTAGAGAAAAAGAAAGATAATGGTTAATGAATTCTCTTCCCTAAGCAGTCACTGGGAATGTATTTCCTCATTATCGCCCCATTCAGCTGCATGCTCTAAGCTTTCGCATTGGAGGGGCAGATGCACCATCGGGGAATGTTTCCAGATTCATGTTTAACAAAGTGAGACACTCAACAATTGACTATACAATTGGCAGGGTTCTGTCACCAGCCACCAAACATCACTAGCAGCACTAAAGATTGTTTTCCCTGATGCTTGTGGAGTTTTCCTCTAATGGCACAGATAGATACCGGCTGTTTTGTCTAGGTTGTGCTATCCCTGACTGGACTTAGGACAAATCAAAGGAAAGTTAGGAGCCTAAATACCTTTGTGGATCTGGGCTAAGCTACCCAGGAAAACCGTTTTTTAACTGCAGTATGCAAAGGTAATGCAGACAGTGCCACGCTCCTAGAGCTGGGAACAGCTCTGTATTTACGACAGCTCATGGAAGTGAAATTGCAACACTTTTGGGTTGGTGGCCATATGTCCTCACAGCTGGGCGGGAGAACCCCACCCTCTAGGATCTGACCCCTCCTAGCAAGTGGCAAGAAAAGGAGCCTTGTGTTCTGGGAGCACACTCACAGGACCGAGGAGATGGCTGCCTGATTGTCCAAGGTTGGCCCAGAAGAAACTGTGTTCGGGGAACCCATACCTGGAACCTGGACACCTGGGTAGGGAGGCAGGTAGTCAAGAAAGCCCCCTGCTCTGAGAATGTCTCATTGGATTGCAGGGAGGAGGAGAAGTTTGTTCCTATGTGTCTGGCCCAAAAGAGAGCTCGTTAGTGGAGAGGGCCTGCTGTGTTGGGGAGTGGATGACTAGGAAGGAGAGCTCATGCTCTGAGAGCCTGGAAGTGCAACCAGAAGGCAGCAGCGGGGTTAGGTTCTGCCTAGTTCTCTGCCTAGTTCTCTGAACTTTGCGGTCAACAGCAGAGTCTGAATTGTGGGCGTGGACGCTGAATTTTCAGGCACCACAGTGACTCTGTCCATAGGCAGAGCATAATGGAGGCTGGGGGAGGCAAAGCCTCCCCAAACCTCTGCTAACACTCCCCGCCAGAGCCCCTGGGCCAGGCTGTGGCAGGGCTCACAGCTCTTCTAGGGGGCCAGTGCTCAGGGCAGCTCAGGCTGGCATGCCGGGTGGCTCAGGCTGACCAGCTGGGGCTCAGGGCAGCTCAGGCGGGTTGCCCCGGAGCTCCTCCAGCCATGGTGGGGGGCTCAGGGCTCCTCTGGCCCCAGCAGGTGGAAGCGGGGATGGGGACAGAAGGGGCAGGGGAGGGGGCTAGCCTCCCCGAATGGGGGGGGGGTTCATGTACCGCTCATGACTCTGACCCTTTGTCTAGCAGTTATTAGTTTCTGATCTGTCTCCTGCTTGACTCTCTCCTTCTCTTCTTCCCTCTGATGATTTGAGATCTAAGCTGTTACTTTGTCCCTAGCAATGCCATTGTACCACCGCTCTCCATCCTGCAATTCCTCCTCTCTCCTCTCCTCCAGCATGCTGTTGAGGCTCAGGCCACACAGCCGACCTCTCTCTCATCCTGTGAAGGAAATGGGTTGCCACGGAGTACTTACATGAGGCCACTTCATTTGTGGGCCCCTCAGCCTTTATTGGGTTACCATGATTGTTTCAAGAATGTTTGGGGTTTCCCATTATCTCAAGCCATTAGCGTTTACTTCTTTAAAAAAAAATACAAAATACAGTGCTAAAATGAATTTTCAAAAGTGGCTGAGGAGCACAGTCCATCCATCCACCTTTCTTAGATACCATGATGACATGCATGTGGTATAAGAACCCAGATGGACTAGGTTACAAGCTCTCCCATGTTTACCTGTCATGTTACTGGCCATACTTTTACCATCACTCCTAAATGGTGTTTGTTCTATAGCCTGCTGTCTGTTTTCGTAGGAGGCTGCAGCAGTCTGCTAAGAGATTGAAGGGATCCCCTTGACAGGACACCACAAACTTCCAGATGAATTCCATAATTACCTAACTGTTTTGCTATAGCACTGTGAACTCATCACATGTAACTGTGGAAAGTGGCAACGTAACGGGGCTTGGGTGCACAATGTGTAGATACATTTCTTAATATTTTATTGCTTCACAGTAATTAAAGCAATTCTCCAGAGCAGGGTTAAGGATTTAGAAAGAAGATCTGATATAGTTGGGTGGGGGTTGGGGTAAGGGTATGTGTATGTGAGGCCTGGTTTACACTACAAAGTCAGGTTAACATAAGCCGCCTTGCGTTGACCTAGCTGTGCATGTGTCTACACTTCAATTTGTCTCCCATCATTGTAAACTCTCTATTACACTGATATTGTAACACCACTTCCCCAATTGACGTTAAGCCATGGTCAACATACAGAGGTCGATGCAGCACAAATGTAGACACTGAGTTACTTATGTTGACCCTAATGATCCTCCAGCAGCTGTCCCTACAACTCCCCACACTGACCGCTCGGGTCACAATTGTGAACTTCACTGCCCAGACAGTGGAAGCCACACCCCCTTAACAGCCACACACATTTTTGAAATGCCTTTTCCTGATTGTCCATCTTGGTGACCACACCCAGCAGCTCTTTGCTGTTGTGTGCAACTGCCCAGCTGACCATGCCAGTTACAGATGCCAGCCCCAGAGCACCCATGGAGTCAGCGCCTATGATGCTGTGGCCAAAAGAGCTAATGCGATTCTGAGATGCATAAACAGGAGAATCTCAAGTAGGAGTAGAGAGGTTATTTTACCTCTGTATTTGGCATTGTTGAGACCATTGCTGGAATACTGTGTCCAGGTCTGGTGCCCACAATTCAAGAAGGAGGTTGATAAATTGGAAAGGGTTCAGAGAAGAGCCATGAGGATGATTAAAGGATAAGAAAACATGCCTTATAATAATAGACTCAAGGAGCTCAATCTATTTAGCTTAACGAAGAGAAGGTTAAGGGGTGACTTGATTACAGTCTGTAAATACTATACTGGAACAAATATTTGACAATGGGCTCTTACATCTATCAGGGAAAGGTATAACACAATCTAATGGCTGGAAGTTGAAGCTAGACAAATTCAAACTGGAAATAAAATGTAAATTCATAACAGTGAGGTAATTGACTACTGGAACAATTTACCAAGGGTCATGGCAGATTCTCCATCACTGACCATTTTAAAATGAAGATTGGATGTTTTTCTAAAAGATATGCTGTAGGAATTATTTTGGGGGAGTTCTATGACATATATTATATAAGAGATCAGGTTAGATAATCACAGTGGTCCCTTCTGGCCTTGGAATCTATGACTATGAATATGATGTGTCTCAGTTTGTCCTGACATTAAACACATCTCCCTACAATGCAATAATAAAAGCATCTTCTTTACATTAAAAGTGCAGGTGCATGGCTTATGTGATGAGTCATCCCTGAACTAGAGCCTGATTAAGCCTCCTGCTGGGATGAGTAATTCCTATGCTAGGCTCCAGCCAAGCCAGGAGCTGGTCTGGTGATGCTCAGGGCAGGTAGATAAGCCTCACAGGGGAAACAGCAGCTGAGTCTGCTCAATGTTGCTTCATGGCTCAGAACAATCATTTGCCTGACAGTGGTGACAAACGCCACAGGCCCCAGCCTAGCACCCGGATCTACTTTTGCCTTGTTCCAGCCCTGTTCTTGACTCCAGATTCAGCCTCTGTCCCTTGGCTCCAACCACTAGGCCTGACCATCCCCGTCTCAGTGTCTGACAGTGCAGCTCTAATACTGGACAGCTGGTTTCCATTTAGCTATAAAAGGTTGTTTGTTCTGTAGCAATAGCCCTTTAATTGCTAAAAATCACAATATGATAGGATATATGAGCATCAGTCACATCTGAACAGGATTTTAGCAGTAACCACATGAAGAACTACAGTATATCACCCATTTGCTTTGCAATACAACTGGAATTGAAAATTGACTCTAATTCCTTTTGGCCACTTAACTAGAGTTTGCCCTGATGCTCTGAGCCTGATGTATTGTACACCCCTCTCAAAAAAAAAAAAAAAAAAAAAAAGGGAGAGTGAGAGAGAGAGAGAGGAATTTCAAATGATGCTGTGCTGGTATGCTGACCATTTAAATATCATTAAACCATTAGGTTTATATCTGGCATCAGAACTGGCCTCTTCATGAATGCTTTCTGAAAAATAGTTAAAGGGCAATGAGAAATGTGAAGTTGAGATTAATTAGCATTTGTGTTTTAATTAATGGAAAAATCCATTTTGGAGGCACCAGTCACACAGATGACCCAGAGTTAAGGTTGGGTTGAGTTTTGCACTTAAATATAAGGAAAAGCCTCATCTTAGAAGAGTAAAGATGGAGGAATTCTGACAACTCAACTGCAGTGCCAGAATGCAGTGGGCCTGGTTCTGAGCTGCTTTACACTGGGGTAACTTTATGGACTTCCATGGAGTTCCTCCTGACTCAAACCAGCATATGTGAGATTAGAATCAAACCCGTTTTTTAATTTTAAAAAGGGTAATTTATTCCATCAGTCACCCCTGAAGCCCTGGTGGCACTACAACACCAGCAGAAAATAGTAACATTTCAATTGTTTCTGTGGTAGGAACAGAAATCTGAAAATACATTGCCTCTGCCCTTTTGTCCAGAAATCCAGAGAGGGGTAAAAATAATGGCCAAGATTCTCTGCTGTGCATGTATCAGAGGGGTAGTCATGTCAGTCTGGATCTGCAAGAGCGACAAAGAGTCCTGTAGCACCTTATAGACTAACAGATACATTGGAGCATAAGCTTTCGTGGGCGAAGACCCATTTGGTCAGACGAAGTGGGTCTTCGCCCACGAAAGCTTATGCTCCAATATATCTATTAGTCTATAAGGTGCTACAGGACTCTTTGTTGCTGTGCATGGTTTCCACAGGGGGTGACAGAGGTGATGGGGAGCTGTCAGATTGCTGAAGCATCTTGTTTCTTGATGCAGTTCTGAACCAGCCACTGCCCTGGTGGAGTTTAGAGCAATCTGGGGGCTTCTCTAAACTGTGTCAGATGGTCACAGCTCCCAAGCAGTCACGTGCGAAATAAGCAAAGTCAGAGGACAGAGTGCTCTGGATACTCTTCTCACTACTCCTTATGCTCTTTATTGGTGGGGATGACACAGAAGCTCTATATGAGCTGGGGACTGTTCCTCACCAAGTGAATCCTCAGTCAGTCGGTGGGGACTGGTCTCTGCTTTCTAGTTCCTTTGTGTCACTGGAGCAATGCAAAGAGAAGAGATGGGAACAGAGAATCCCGCCCAGCAATATTGCCTACAGTTCTATTTCCTCAGCGTGGGATCTTGTCAGATTTCCCAACCTCGGTCAAGTCTGGCCTGGCCCTTACTTAGATGACAGCCCTCTGTAACTTGGTGGGGTTTTTCACCAAGGCCGTTGGTATTTGGTACCTCCTTGGGGGAGAAGGTAAGATTCGGTGTGAGCTCTTGCTGTGACATTTGACAGAGTAACAGTGGGGTGAGTTAATAGCAGCAAAGTCTTTCGGACTGAATTGCTTTCAGTCAGACTATTTTAGGCTACATTTGAAGAACTGGACAGGAGATTGGTGGGAAATATTTAGCTGAAGTTCTAAAGTATTGGAATCAGTAATTTTAAAGTATAATTTAGCTTTTGAGAGTCTGTGCATTTTATTGCAATCTTTGTGGAAGACTGTATTTCCGGGCATCGTGGATTTTAGGTCATTTTGTTATGGAACAAGGCGTGTAGTGGCTTAATCATTCATGGACATTTATGCTGAGTTTTCAGGGAGCTCTGTCAACTGGAGCCAAAAACATCCATATGAGACCCCGGAGTAGCAACCACAGACTGAGGAGTACAATAACTGGTTTGGGTGAGGTTTCAGTTACATTGAGTGGGCAAATAATGCAGTGACGTGCCTGCTCACAGGACTGAGGAGCAGCCAAGATCACATTATACCCCACTCCATATTTTTTATCTTTACCCTGACACCCTGTAAAATGGCAGAATGATTTTTAAGATGGCCCTGTTGGTACTGAAGCCTTGAATTGCATAGGTCCAGGCCATACTGGAGAAATCCTCCATTAGTGTTAGTAAAATCACCGTAGGGCTTAGGAGCCCTAGACATGGATCAGAACCACATTGTGCCAGGTGCTGCTCAGATATGGAGCAAACAGATGGTCCCTTTCCCAAAAGAGCTTACAATTGAAGTGAGACTAGTCCTGGCAGGTGTTTGTACTTTGGATCAAAAGCTGGTAGTGATTTTGCTATGGCAGGTCATAGGGTATGAGACTCATTCCCACAAGATGTCAACGTGAACTATTTTTCATAGGTGTTCTCCATTGTAAATCTACGGCAAATCATGTGTAGGACCCCATTTGAAAAGAATTACACTAGATTTGGCTCTACAGTGCAGTACATTGTAAAGTGTTTTAAGGTGTTTTTAATTTCCATGCAAGCACCACAGCAGAGGAGTGCTTTATACATACAACCGTTAGTACGTCTGTCTCTCAATCTGTCTTTCTAAAACACACACAAACAACAACACTTCAGCCAGGGAAGAAAAGTACTGCATCCAATAGAAACTGCAGGGGAAAATTAGGTAGGCAGAATGTATTTATAAAATTTAATTTGACCAGGACACTAGAGTTAACATGCCTTGTGTGGCCAGGGGTTCTTCCATACCCAGACCTCAATTTTACATCACATCTGCAGCACCAATGTGCCTCCAAACACCATGCTGGTACGTTGATTTAGTGTTGACTCAGAAGGCAGAATCAGAAGTTTGAGATTCTCCCATCAACGTACTGACCAGGACCACCTGCGTTTAGGACACAATCCTGCAGCATGCTGAGTCCCCCCTGTGAGGTGCTAATTGGTTTAGGTAGGAGTTGTCATTACTCCGCACCGGGCAGGAGTAGACCATTTGGGCTTGATCCAATGCCCAGAGCCTCCATTGACTTACCTGGGCTTTGGGTCAGGCCCTTAGTTTGTCAGTCCTGGTGAGATCATAGCAGAAGGTGGTACGGCTGCCTAAACTCTCCTGCCCTTAACTTGCAATGAACTTGGTATTAGCCCATTTTTCTAACTATAGTAACCACAGGGCCGTTTAAGTAATAGAAGGCGATTACTTCTACAGCTGTGACTTACCGTTGCTGGCAATTTTAGATATGCACCGGTGACAAGCTTTCTCCAGGCCAGCAGCCATTGGTGATCACTGTCTGGTGTCGCTCTAGAGATAGAAATAATAAGGGCATTACAATAACAGGTTGTGTTTTTAATGAACTAGAAATGAGGGGCCAGATTCACTGCTTTGCTTTTGCAGCTTTGCGCCTACCCCAGCCACCCAAAGCAGCCGCACACCCAGATTGGTGGAGCAGAACCAAGAAGCCAGAGCATACTAGTGAATCTAACCCCACTTTAAACTGAATGTTCAAGGCTTGATTCACCTCTCCCATTACATTGGTGTAAATCAGGAGTAACGCCACTGAAATCAACCTTGTGACATGTGTGTAAGCGAGAGGAGACTGTATAGAAAAAGAGTCGCATGCATGGCAAAAAAGGTGTGTGACGTGGGGGTGCACAACTGGGAGTGTCTGAAAAAGAGGAATTCAGTGCCATCCACAAAGTGCAAACCAGGCATTTAGCTAACTGCTCCCCTTTGGCCTTGCTGCTGCTATTAGTCAGGAGCATTCTGGCAGCCACACAGCAGAGCTTTCATTAATGCAGGATCAGCTTCCCCTGCGCTCCCTGTCTTGCTCATGTCTTTATACGCTGCACTACACTCCCTGTCTGCACTGTGCAGGATCAAGGCTACCATTAAGAAAGACAGTGATTTTTAAAAGAGTAAAATTGGTGTCCATAATAAATAAAGGGGATATGTTTAAAAAGTCATTTGCCAGCCATTTTTACGCAGGTGTATCTGTGTTACCACCCTTCCTCCACTCCCAGAAGACACTACTGTTTTAGCTCAGAAAACGCTGTGTGGTAACTGTTGGCAAAAGCTGGCTCTTTTAATTTGGCCACAATAAGATGATGGCTAGTCAGAAGTGACCTGATTCTGGGGGAGTTCACACCCTCCCCTCTCCCCTCACACTCAGCATGCCACTAAACCATCCCTTGCTCATAAGGATATTTCTGAAGAGCAAATATTGTGCTTTTGGATTGCGACCAATTGACAGGTTTTTAAAAGAAAGAAACTGGCAGTGAAGTGCACTTAGTGGGCAAAGGTGGGTGGAGGTAACAATGTGGTAGTGGTAGGTTGTATACAATTTTCAAAATGCTAGCAAGACCCCCTGGCTCAAAACAACAATGCAGAGCAAAAGGCTTCATAACTCTTTACCAGAGCAAAAGTATATACTCTTATAAACCAAATGAGAGGTCCGTTTTAAATGTAGAAAAGAATGGATTAAACTGAGAGCATTGGTTGCAAATTTTATTCCTGAACAACCCAAAATTAGACTTTGCTTTTAGAAACGAGAGATGGCTAGTGACATCCATAAAATCATCTAATTAAATCACTTTGGCCATTATGAGAAAAAATATAAACACCCAATATTTTATTTTTTTTAAAAGCAGGCAATGCAATCAACAGAAAATACTTTTATAGTTGTACTTTTTGCTAAAACTACTTTACCTATCCTTTACCAATGCATATAAAAAACCCACACCTCTGAATACCAAATTATCATGGACAAGCGAACAACTCCTTTGGCTGTGCAGGCTATATTTCCACACACAGAGAGCAAAACGTAGTCTCAGTCTAAAATGACTTTGGTTTTAAAGAAAAACTACAATAAAGAAGAAAAGTAAATGCAATAAATAGACTCAGTATGTGTGATCATGTCTCCCTATAGTGGCTGGCCTCAGCAACTACAGCCATCCGATTACATGGCTAAAACTGAGTTCTGCACAGAGGGAGAGTTCTTAAAAAATGTAAAGACATAGTACTAAGAAAGCAAAAGGCATGATGGTTTCATAGGTACACACACAACAGGGCATATTCACATAACCTCTAGATAATTTCACCAGATTACAGGTGATTTGCACCCATTTATGAGGATTTATCAAACCTATATGATTGAGCTACTACTTTGGAAAGAGTCATTAAGTCTATGGGTGAACATGACAAAAAACTCCTTATCTGCAGGATTGCAATGCATATTAAGGGCAAAAGCATTTACTGTATGTAATTAGCTATAACAGATGCGAAGGAGCAACTCAGTTGCCAGGCAAACTGAGGGATAATTTCCTTTGGAAAACTGCCATTACAAGAAATTAAAATTTAAATGACCACTAAAAACTACCTGGAATCAATGTAGAGTAGAGAGGTTTATAGAATGCTAAAGTAATGCAGATAGGCACCCTCATTTTGTTCACAACAGATATTGCAGCGGGTCTCAGAAAATCACCCGATGGTACACACAGTACCACAGGTAGTGAAAAACCCAGACACAACTGGGTAAAGTTGGAGACAAAGGCCGACACTGTGATCCTCCTTACCTCAGTTTTACATTGGTGTCACTTCATTGGCTCAAATGGAATTATTCTTGTGCTGCACAGGTGTAAGGGAGAGTGTCTCGAGCCAAGGGTACAAGTTTGTCAGCCACCATGGGGATGGTCACAGTAGCAGTCAAAGCAGCTGCATGGCCCCATATGGGGAAATTTGGCCGGTGGCTCTACATAGCTGCAGATCCTTTGGTCACTCCCTGGCCTGCTGGTCCCACGGGATAGCAAAGATGGAATCCACAGAGCAGAGCTTCAGGGGCTATATTTTCTCTCCACATCCTGTTCGTCTCAGCACAGCTGACCTGCTCCAGTCCCTCTCCCTTTTGTGCCAGCTGTGCCGATGGAGGGGGGTCAGGGTTGCCCCAGAATGTTGGCTTCGGGGGGGGGGGGCCCAAACTGCAGCAAACTCATGACACACTAACACTTTCTCAGATATTGCTCCCCTTCTGAAGGGAAGGGGGAGAGGGTCTGATGCAGTGCTATAAAATCCTTTTTCCAGTAAAGGGTTAAGAAATGCAGGTAGCCAGACTGACACCTGACCTGGCTGGCATCTGACCAATAAGGGGACAAGATACTTTCAAACTTTGGGAGGGGGGAAGGTTTTAGTGTGTGTCTTTGTCTGGGTCAGAGTGATCTTGGAAGACAGAAGGAACCTGCAGAAAATCAAACCTCCCTTTTCTGAAGTAAGTTTAGATAGCATAGCGCATAGATTTCTGTTTAATTTCGGCTTGGTGTATTCCCTGTTTTAGAAGGGGAAAGGGCTGGGGGTGTTATTCATGGTTTTCTGTAACTTTAAGGCTTTGTCCAGAGGGGGAAATCTCTCTGAGTTTGGAAATATAGTGCCCTGTGAAATAGTTACCATCCTGATTTTACAGAGATGATTTTACCTTCTTTATTTTTAATAAAATCCTTCTTTTAAGAAGCTGACTGTTTTCTATGGTGTTAAAACCCAGGGGGTGGGTTTTTAGATCACTGTGTAACCAATTGGTTGGGAGATTGTTCTCAAGCTTCCCCAGGAAAGGGGGTGTACGGCTTGAGGGGGTATTTTGTGGGGGAGGGAAGTTCAAGTGATTCCTTTCCTGGATTCCTGTTAGATACTTGATGGTGGCAGCGAGAAGCATTTCTCAGGGTGCAGGGAATTTTGTACCTTGGGGGATTTAACCTAAGCTGGTAAAAATAAGCTTAGGGGCTCTGAATGCAGGTCCCCACATCTTTACCCTAGAGTTTAGAGTGGGGAGGGAACCCTGACATAGCTGCAGATCCTTTGGTCACTCCCTGGCCTGCTGGTCCCACGGGATAGCAAAGATGGAATCCACAGAGCAGAGCTTCAGGGGCTATATTTTCTCTCCACATCCTGTTCATCTCAGCACAGCTGACCTGCTCCAGTCCCTCTCCCTTTTGTGCCAGCTGTGCCGATGGAGGGGGGTCAGGGTTGCCCCAGAATGTTGGCTTCGGGGGGGGGAGGGGCTCAAACTGCAGCAAACTCATGACACACTAACACTTTCTCAGATATTGCTCCCCTTGTTTTAAAACTATGTCCCTTATTCCTCCAGGCAGTAATGAGAAGTCTCTGTAGCTCAGACCCATTTAGGGTGACCAGACAGCAAATGTGAAAAATCGGGACGGGGGTGGGGGTAATAGGAGCTTATATAAGAAAAAGACCCAAAAATTGGGACTGTCCCTACAAAATCGGGACATCTGGTCACCCTAGACCCATTTATAAACCCAGCCCAGCCACTCTCAGCCCTGGGTAGCTTTAACTTTGAACTGGTTTGCTGCTGTTGGTTTCTGTCCTAACCTTACATTTTCAGAGTTGTGTTCACCAAAATAAGAATGATCCTCTCTCCTGTGAGCATGCCTGACCCCTCCGCATTCGTAAACCCCCCTTTGCACTGTTTCCATCACTAGTTATCCAATTAAAGAACAGATTCCAAATTGGTCTTATATTATTTGATTGCTCGAAATATACTTTGGCTTCACAAAATAAGCTGCACTTTCAATCCATTCCAAACACCTCACACTGTTGAGGAATAAAACAGGAAGACACTCTGTTGCTTTCAAAATTCTCAGTCTACTGCACAGTAGATCTACAATTCCTGATAGCTCAATCAGATAGGCTTTGCCCCAAGACCCCAAATCCTTCCGCAACAGAAACACGTTCATCTCACTGCATAGATTCTTGAGGATCTTTTAAATATTCAGAAAATCATTTCTATCATACTGGTTTTGCAGTCCATTTCTTCCTGACAAAGTACAAAATGCTACATTGTGCTTTATTCTGCAAACATTCCTGGCAAATCAGCATCTTTCCAATGAATTTCTCTTACCTGAAAGGACTTTTGGGCGCTGTCGTAACTCACCTTGTTAAACCAATGGAAGTCTGGAATGAGGCACCACAAAATAGATTCTTCAACAAAAGTATATTGTGAAAGTTGGTTCCTGTGTTACAATATAGTCATACTCAGCTTCCAGGGACTCTGCTTTCAGTTAGCTGGCTTTAAGTGATCTTGGCTTCTTTTCATTCCATCTCTTTCTCTCTCTGTTGCGCACACCTTTTCTCTCTATCACTACTTAAACTCCTCTGCTGCAGCCAGACAGCTCCTCTGCTGCTTCTAGTTGTGAGGAGAACTGATTATAATTATTTCCTATATACTCCCACATTCGGCTTGCTCCTCAACCCGCCAATTGCAGGGTTTTACAGTGCCATCAGGAGGCAGCAGAGGAGCCCATAGAAGACTTGTGAAGGTAAAAGAAAAGATATTTCCTCTGCAAAAATCTTTCAGTAGATTTGGTTTATCCATAAATCAGAAGCTAGTAGCTGATGCTTAGTATATTTTATGGTACCATTTTGTCCCTTTGCCCTTTGCAATGGCCTGATGTAGTCCTCTGCAATTTACAAAGCTGTCACATACACAACTTTTAGCGTTAGCTACTGAATGTTATTTATTCATATATCCTATACTACCTCCCTAGAGATCTATTTTTTGAATAGTTACTCACTAGGTTCTCTTTTCATTAGCAGGTGCCTGTCAGAAATCTCAGGTCTAATAATAAGTGCTGTGTCATTAGCTAGAAAGCAATACCTTTTGTACAATAGGAAGCTATGTTTGACAGATAAATCTCTCTGGGAGCAACTACAGCATTAATGAAGATCTACACATATTTAGGGCCTTTTATAAAAGGCTTTTCAAAAAAGGCTACCAGTTGTTAAAATCATCATTAGGGAACTGACAAAATACCTGCCAAAACTTTGGAGAAACAATAGTGAACTCAGCTCTCATGTTTGCACAGCATTCGTATGTAATATAATTCTAATGTTGAAGCAAAGCTAACAGCTATGCATTAGGAGGATGACGTCCATGGTTGGGTTTACTGGGGAAAAGAAAATTGCATTGCTTAAAGATTTTTTTACATGCAGTTGGTCTAGTATGTATAAAAAATAATGTATAATGTAGTTGTTCATTATGAAGGAACCCAATGGTCTTTAAATGTGGGTAAATAGTCGTCTAGAGAGTATATTCTGTGCATAGTACAGAGGCCCTGATTGTGCAGTCCTTACTCATGTTGATTAATACCTTGTTCCACCAGTATTCATATTGATTTCAAGGGGAGCACTCAGATGGGGAAGATCTCTACAACTGTGCCCATTGATATTACTAATTCACCACTGAAATGCAGCCACTTCTGGTATGACACGTGCTAACAACGCAACACTGCACAACTGTTTTTAGGAAGAGAAGGGAAGCACCAACTGAAACAGTAGTAGTTCGAATTTAGTTACCAAAGTTGGAAGTTAGCCAGGACATCACAGTGTTTAAAAGGTAGGAACAGCCAGGAGAGAGAGGAATTGTTTGGATTAGTCCAACCAAGCGTAACTAAGAGAAATCAGATGCAAATGAACAAAGAAAAATGTGAGCTGAATAAAATTTTATATCGGGAATAGCTACTAAATTGTGGAATAGAATCCCAAAGGAAATGACAGAAATCCTTTTGCTTGAATCTTTAAAAATTAGACTGAACATGCAGTTGGAAGCAAGCCTGTATTGGCCAAGGGGTACGCAAAGTTACCTACTAAGTCTTTTCCATCTCCAGTTTTATGATTTTAGCTTGACTTCTAACCATGACAGATGACTGTGTACAAGGAACACTGAGAGGCAGAGTAAAGGAAGTGGGTGAGTGAAGCTAGTTTCTAGATGCCACAAGAAGCTGTAGAATAGGGAAATCTTCTCTTTGCTAGACAGTTGTCTGTGTTACGAAAATCACCTGCATATCTGACATCTGTTGGCACCTCTGTCAGCTTTGCCAGCAGAGGGATCGAGGATTGAATTGGTATGGGGGCTGAACTACTCTTGCCCCTAGATACGATCCTTTCTGAACAAGATTAAGGCACAGCAGTAGGGGAAAGCTGTCCCCGGTATAGTTGCTGCTCCAAAATCATAAATTAGCCCCCTGAGATTTTAAAAAAATAATCACTAAGGATTTCTTTTTCTTTATCTTGTGTTGTTTGAAACTTTAGGGTGCACTCAGGTCACCTTTTCAAGCTTTTCTCCACATCTATGAGGCCTAGAAACTGACTTGGTTTTTAACTAAAACTTAGATTCTCAAGTAATCACATGACTCTAGGAGATGAGGCCCCAAGAATAACACTAAATACCAAAAGGCTTGCGATAAAATTGCAGGAATTGGCAGCACTGTAATTGTTCTGTAGACAGAAGTCTGGTTTCCAAGATTATCAATACAACCCCTTTCATGAGCAATCCACTCAACACAGAGTACTAACAAACCTTAGGGATGGGGAGGGGAGAAGGAAAATATGGTAAATTCCCAAGTAGAATGTTCCTCAGCTTAGCAGCAAAGACATTTTAGTGAGAAAGGGAAGGGGAGTGTGAGGATATATTTAGTGTTTCATTAAATCTGCAGGGCTGCGGAAGATTATAGAAAAAAATTCACAGAGAAAGACTGAGTAGTTTTAAGGGTAGTTCGGTTTTCCTTGTTATAATAAAGCACCTCATTTAGTGTTTCAAGAAAGCAACTCTTCCTGTGATTCTTTTTTATGGCATGTAACAATGGTAAAGGAAGACGGAACGGGAAACTGGAGAAAGGAAGATAGGGGATAGACAAAAAAGGAGTTTTAGCCCTTCTTTTCATAGAATCATAGAATCATAGAATCTCAGGGTTGGAAGGGACCTCAGGAGGCCATCTAGTCCAACCCCCTGCTCAAAGCAGGACCAAACCCCACTAAATCATCCCAGCCAGGGCTTTGTCAAGCCTGACCTTAAAAACCTCTAAGGAAGGAGATTCCACCACCTCCCTAGGTAACCCATTCCAGTGCTTCACCACCCTACTAGTGAAAAAGTTTTTCCTAATATCCAACCTAAACCTCCCCCTCTGCAACTTGAGACCATTACTCCTTGTTCTGTCATCTTCTACCACTGAGAACAGTCTAGATCCATCCTCTTTGGAACCCCCTTTCAGGTAGTTGAAAGCAGCTATCAAATCCCCCCTCATTCTTCTCTTCTGCAGGCTAAACAATCCCAGTTCCCTCAGCCTCTCCTCGTAAGTCATGTACTCAAGTCCCCTAATCATTTTTGTTGCCCTCCGCTGGACTCTTTCCAATTTATCCACATCCTTCTTGTAGTGTGGGGCCCAAAACTGGACACAGTACTCCAAATGAGGCCTCACCAGTGCCGAATAGAGGGGAATAATCACGTCCCTCGATCTGCTGGAAATGCCCCTACTTATACAACCCAAAATGCCATTAGCCTTCTTGGCAACAAGGGCACACTGTTGACTCATATTCAGCTTTTCGTCCACCGTAACCCCTAGGTCCTTTTCTGCAGAACTGCTGCCCAGCCATTCGGTCCCTAGTCTGTAGCAGTGCATGGGATTCTTCCGTCCTAAGTGCAGGACTCTGCACTTGTCCTTGTTGAACCTCATCAGATTTCTTTTGGCCCAATCCTCTAATTTGTCTAGGTCCCTCTGTATCCTATCCCTACCCTCCAGTGTATCAACCACTCCTCCCAGTTTAGTGTCATCTGCAAACTTGCTAAGGGTGCAGTCCACACCATCCTCCAGATCATTAATGAAGATATTAAACAAAACCGGCCCCATCACCGACCCTTGGGGCACTCCACTTGATACCAGCTGCCAACTAGACATGGAACCATTGATCACTACCCGTTGAGCCCGACCATCTAGCCAGTTTTTGCTAGCTATAGCCTGGTACTGCATTACAATAAAACACAATCCAGTGTATTAAGAGCTATGTTTCTTTACTATTGGATATTAATCTGCCTCAGGAATTCCAAGACCCAAGCAAGCTGCTCAAAACAGTAAATGTGTTTCTCCCTCAGGTTTTAAGGTTTAAGATGCGTAAGGCATATTTCATAACAAGACTGTGTTTACCTCAAGTCTTCCAATTCCCCAGGGTGTAGAACGACAGGTACTTTAAAATATCATCTTCAATAAAAGTAACTTCCTTCCTGTGAGGGTCTTGCTATCTCTCCAGGCAAACCTTTGATGAGAGTTCTAGTCTTGAACACTGCTCCTACCTCATGTCATTTTATGATGGAGCTGTTCTGCTCAGTTTCTAGTGCAGTTTCACTAGGCTGAAGATTCTGATCTTGCTTACACTGGTGAGTTCACACAGGTATAAGAAGGGCACTTCTGGTCTTGGTTACAGTGGTGACTTTAGTGGTTACTGCTAATTTATACTGATGTATCTGAGAGCATAGTCAGAACCCCATTTTCCTAAAAGACTGATATATTTTAAGGCCGGAAGGAGCCATTATGACCATCTAGTCTGACCTCTTGCACAACATAGCTCATAAAATGTCACCTAGTAATTCATCCACCAAGCCCATAGCTTCTGGAAGCCTGAGCACATGAACAGGGTGATTCTGTTCTTCTTTCAGCACTGCCAATGTGACTTTCGCTGGCTATTTAATTGGGAAGAGTGCTTAGTACAGAGAGATGGAGACACTCATCTAGGAATGTTGTATTTTATTTCCAGTTTGAATTTCTCTGTTCTCATGACTGGATGACGTACAAGCCAAAATACCCAAATAGAGTTACAGTTCTCCTAATTCATTGGTTATTTAAAAAAATTATAGGATTTGGCAAAATTAAGGTGCAGGAAGGCCAAATTTTCAAAGTACCTCCAAAAAGGCACCTGTATAATTTACACGTACCTCCATTTGGGGCCCCAAACCTAGGCATCTTCATATACAAATTGAATAATTACACAGCTGCATGCTTGTGTGCACAACTGGGTGTTTAGTGACTTGGCTGCATGTATACATGCACATGTGGCCTCTTGGTTCCTCTGTAAGGATACAGAGAAAACCCACTGGAGTCAATAGAAGTCTTTTCATTCACTTCAGTGCTCACTGAACTGGGTCTCAGAGGGTGCATCCTGGCACTGCCTTAACCCCAGATGCTTGCTGCTCCTAGGCCAGCTGCGTGTCTGAAGAGGGAGAAGTTACTTGAGAGTCAGTCCAGTAAAAGTAGATTCCTGAGCCATCCTGCATGGTGTGCCCTGTAAGGAATGTGAGTAGCAGTAGTACCTCCCACACAAATGTGTGAGGAACCAAAAATAAACTTGGGTCCCAAAGGATCACCACTCATTTGTGAGCAGCCCAGTCAAGAGAAAAACTTGTGAGTCCATCCCACTCTACAAAAGATCATGGAGAATGAAATCAGTGTTGCATAGTCACTAGGAAAAAAGGGGTGGTGTTTACAATGCCAAATCTGACTCAAAATAATTCACTGACAATTCCTAGTGGAGACAAGGCACAGGGTAGTTTTCCCTTGATGTATCTGGTTGAGGCAAACCTGAGACCCTTCCCCACCAGTGTTTACCTCAACCAGTCACACTGACGTGAAACTACCCCATGCTTTGTCTCCACTAGGATTTTAAAACAAGAGCGCTAACTCGAGTTAGCTATCTCGTTGTAAAGATCACACCTATTCCCCTAGTGAAGGCTAGCTCTCAGTGTGGAAGCAAGCCTCCCTGAGCCCACCTCTGCCTTCACCCTCACTTTGTACAGGTTCATATAACCATACTGCAAGTCAGCAGAGAACCAGGCCCATTCAGTGAGTGCATTCAGGAAATGGCTCCATCTAATCTGAGAATCTGTCCACAGGTTGACAGAGACAGCAGTAATTTTAAAACGGCTGAATAAAATAGTGTTACCTTCTGTTGTAGAAAGATCATCTCATTATAATCCTTTTTTTTTTTTCCAGAGAAGAAGCTTTTCATCATTTATTAATAGCAACACAGGTAGTTATAAGAAAAGAAATTCAATACGTCTTTCATTTTTCCATTGTTCAAGGCAAGACATGTGAATGTTTAGCTCCCAGCTGCTTTGGTTAGCACTGGAAGGGGTGTGTGTGAAATCACTTTAACTGCTTTCCATAGCATGTAACGGCTATGCCAAATGGGATCCCAGAAATTACAACATGCAATTATTACAATCAAATCTCTGCAAAAAATAACAGGAATAAATCAGAGCTAATCCCCCCAGCTGCAGATGCAGCAGGCCTAGATTCCTGCAAACCAGAGATGACATTTTGGTGTTCAAAGCACAGTCAATGCTGTAGTTGATTCTGCTGGAGTTCAGTGTAATTACAGCTGCCATCTCTGTGAGAACTCAGAGAGGAGATGGGCAACACCCCCAGGGAGCTATACTATCCCTGCTTCTCTTCAATAGCTACATGAGCCCACTGGTAGAGACAGTGAGACACCATGGGGTAGCTGCCAGCAGTACACCATTAACACTCAGCTCTGTGTAGGAGTGGCAGGATTCAGTTTAAATCGATACGTTGTCGGTAAACGTTGATTTCAGCTCACACACAATGAGTGCAGCTTCCCCCACCCACCTTGCGCCTGCATGGAGTGGGCGTCACCAGCCCTGTGGCAGTGCAGAAGCCCTCTGCAGCCCCACTGTCACTGGAGTGAGGGTTCAGGGCCATGACAGTCGGGCTGCAGAGGGCTCCCTCGGGGCAAGTGACCGTGATCCCCATGTCGGTGATTTTTGACAACCTGAGCAACACATGCATGGCAAATCACATGTGTAATAATTTACCCATTGGTAATATAAGAAATAGCGATGAATATTAACCTAGAAAAATCCAATACCCTTGAAATTAGCAATAATCAGGAATGGAATTACAAGAAAAAACACAAATGCCAGTTAAGATGCTGTGTATTTTTATTTTGTTAGCTATGGACTTTGTTGGGCAAATGCCTGGATTTTGCTAAATCCTTTGGGTACCCCAAAAACTAGAAGGGGGAAAAAGTACTAGGCTCCTCATAGAAGGGTGTTTTTAAAAATCAAACATTTATATTTTAGTTGTATTTCTTGTTAGAATGTGAAGGAAAGTTATCATAAGTAAAATGTTAAACCCTCACAGCAGCAAAATGTCTAATTTGCTGTAATGGTTAGAATAAACCTCTAAACTGTAAAGTATGGTTGAGACAAAAAGTAAATAACTCATAAAGGTTTTACATACAGTGGAAAAAAATCCAATACCTGCAAGTCACTATGCATGAAATATGGCCATCTGAATCAGGAGTTTAATTTTCACTTTTGCAGATCAAAGATAATGTTCCCACTGTATCCAGCTATTGATAGAGTCACAGATCTCAGGGCCATCATCTACTCTGACTTACTGTACAACACAAGTGGTAGAACTTTCCCAAAATAATTCTTAGGCCATATCTATTAGAAAAACATCCAATTTTGATTTAAATTTTGCTAGTGACAGGGAATCCACCACAATCCTTGGCAGGGGTGAAAGTAATAATAAATTCTTACTGGAGCCAGCCCCCAGAAGGGGCGGGGCCTCAGGCGGAAGGGGTGGGGCTGGGGATCAGCCTCCCCCAGCCAGCCTATCCGCGCTGCCTGGCCCCCGCTGCCTGGGGCTCCGACGGTGATTTAACGTGGGCTGCATATGGGCCGGTACCGGCTTCTTACCGATACACCATACTGTCCCACTTTCACCCTGATCCTTGGCAAAGTGTTCTAGTGGTGAAGTACTTTCACTGTTAAAAATGTATACTTATTTCCAGTCTGAATTTATCTAGCTTCAACTTCCAGCCATTGGATCGTGTTATGCTTTTCTCTGCTAGCTTGAAGAGCCCATTATTAACTATTTGTTCCCCAGGTAGGTAATAACAGACTTTAATCAAGTCACCCCTTAACCTTCTCTTTGTTAAGCTAAATACAGTAGAACCTCAGAGTTACAAACACCAGAGTTACGAACTGACCAATCAACCACACACCTCACTTGGAGCAGGAAGTTCACAATCAGGCAGCAGCAGAGACAATAAAACAAACAAACAAGTAAATACTATACAGTACTGTGTTAAACAAAGTACTAAAATCTTAAAGGAAAATTTAAAAGAAAAGGTTTGACGAGATATTGAACCTGTTTCTGTGCTTGTTTCATTGAAATTAAGATGGTTAAAAGCAGCATTTTTCTTCATAGTAAAGTTTTAAAGCTGTATTAAGTCAATGTTCAGTTGTAAACTTTTGAAAGAACAACCAAAACGTTTTGTTCAGAATTACAAACATTTCAGAGTTACGAACAACCTCCATTCCTGAGGTGTTCATAACTCTATGAGGTTCTACTATAGATATAAAATGAAATCTACTCTCCCAATGACGGTGAAAGAAAAAATTATGCATTTTTATTCTTTTTATTTATTTCATTTTCTAACTTATAAAATGTGCCGATTACCATGTGCCAGTGCATTTATATCAGTTATAAAACAACAATTAAAACATACCTCACTTACACAATATCAGTTCAACAGAACTAAAAAAGAAACGTTCCCTAAGACCACAACACAAAATGCATATTCAAAGACTCCATTAATAGGAAAATAAAAATACACCATTAAATTAACATATTTATGGCATAAATCAAAGAGATAAGCTGGTAAAAGGATCTGAAAACAGAAGTAACCTCCTGCCCGTCCACAACAACCACTTTGACTGACCCCACGTGAGTGGGATATATAACATGAGGTTTCCTTTGACTTTTTGTATAAGGGAAACACAAGAGATGCACTAAATTTTAAATCACTTCTTCAGCAGTAGCTGCTACAGTAACCAATACTGGCTATAGAGTAGTCTGAAAAGTGTGAGTGTGTGTGTGTGTGTGTGTGTGTGTGTGTGTGAGACAGAGAGAGAGAGAGAGAGAGAGAGAGAGAGAGACCTTAACCTGGTGGACCTTTGCAATTTGTTACAATTCAGACCATTTGACAGGGAGGGGGAAGAGCATGATGTAAATAGAAGGAAGCTGTTGGAGAGCTGAAAGAAGCTTGTTGGGGATGGAAGGCTACCGGGGGAGCGGGTGGTATGTAGAGGAGGGAGAGAGAGGAAGGGGAAGATCAGTGGGAAAGGGCTTGGGAGGAGAAAGTTGTGTAATGGCTAGGACGGGGTGGGAAGGCCTGAGATCACAGTGTAAGGAGGAAAGACTTTCAGGGAGGAGGGGTTGTGTAAGGGGGGGGAAAGCAGTGTCAGTAGAGACCTGTGTGTGTTAGGAGAGTGGGACGGCTCTGTGAGGGACTACATTGGGAGGAGTGAGGCCAGGGCAGAGAGAATGCCTTCCTCAACAGCACATTCCAATCCCATTTCCATTTAAGCAAGTCCCCTTGGATTCACAAATGGTCCCTAGAACCGTCCCTGCAGAGAAGAGGATGGAGCTGCTCCCTGGGCCTATTGCAGCTGGAGTAGGATTGCTACAACATAGTGAGTTAGGGTAGAGGTGCGCAGCCTGCGGCCCGGGGGCCATACACATCTCACTAGAGCATTTCATAAGGCCCATGGCCTGCTTCAACACAATATACTAAAGTCCAATTCATTAGCATTTTATCGTCATGTTTACATCATTTTAATTTACTCAAGTGTGTAAACAGACAACACTGTACATAGGTTGTTTCTATTGTGACAAAGTTCCTCCTCTGCTTTGGTGGGTCCTGCGCTTATTGGCGGATTTGCTTGCCTCAGAGATTCACGGCAGCCCTCAGTTTGGCCACTTTTGCTAGTGGCTCAAACCTGCTGTCCACTCAGCTAACCTCATCACTGGCCAGCATGGGGAAAGGGAGAAGAACAATCCCCGCAGTCTCTGCTAGTGGGTCAGGGAACAGGCCAGGGACCTTCCCCTCTGGTGGGACCCACAGTCCAGGTCAACTCCTCTTGTATCCAATAGGGAGTTGGGGGGATGGGGGAAACCCGGGCCCACCCTCTACTCTGGGTTCCAGCCCAGGGCCCTGTGGATCACAGCTGTCTATAGGGTTTCCTGTAACAGCTGCGTGACAGCTACAACTCCCTGGGCTACTTCCCCACAGCCTCATCCCAACACCTTCTTTATCCTCACCGCAGGAAGAGCCAAGTATCAAATCTACCTGTATCATCTTAGTGCAGAGAAGTGGGTAGAATATCAGGGAGCCAGTTACAGTTGCTTGGCTCAGTGTTGGTTGGGCCCCAACATTAATTAGAACAGCTATGGGGCTGCTCTAATTTACACCACCAGCATAAGGTACCTAAGGAACTTTATACCAGTGAAGAATCAGTACGATGAATCTCTGCTCCACCCCATGACATTCCCAGTCAGTGCCTGCTGAGTTTCATAAGTAGGTGGTACATGAGCTGGTTCTGCTGCTTCCAGCAGCATTACTCCAGCATGGAATTCCCCTCTGCAAAAGGAATTCTCTCCTGGCCATTTCTAGCCAGAATCCATCCACTCTCTTGTGTGACATGAAGTAAACACATGTTGCAAAGAATCTAGGCCTCAAGTTAGAATCCAGCCTGATCAGGAAGATCTCCTCTGCCTCTCTATTCCTTCTTATTTATTTACTTATTGAGGGAAGACAGAGGGCTGAAATGTCTAGAGGAGCAGGATATTTGCATATTTCAGTCCCTATCTTCACAGAGAAGAGAGACAGGGTAGAGGGGTATGTGATATGTGCACTGGTGATTGAAAATAAAATGGTCAGAACTAGTTTTAGGGTTCCCAGCCTTGAAAGTGGCCTTTAAAGTTGCCTTCAACAGAAATCCATATCTATCGCTCTCCTCTGGACTCTCTCCAATTTGTTTACACTTTTCTTAACATGTGGCTCCCAAAACTGGACACAGTAATCCAGCTGATGTCTTACCCGTGCTGAGTAGAGTGGACCAATTACCTCTCATGTCTTACATACAGCACTCTTGTAACACATCCCAGAATGATGTTTGCCTTTTTCACCACAGCATCATAATTAGGGCCCTACCAAATTTACAGCCATGAAAAACGTGTCACAGACCGTGAAATCTGGTCTCCCCCTGTGAAATCTGGTTTTTTGTGTGCTTTTACCCTACACTATACAGATTTCACAGGGGAGACCAGCATTTCTCAAATTGGGGGTCCTGACCCAAAAGGGATTTACAGGGGGTTTGCAAGGTTAAATTAACAGAGCACGTACACTATTAATTGACTGTGGTAAAGTGTTGATTGTTTAACATCACTGGGGATCAATCATATTATGCCTCTGTGAAGGGCCCCAGATTGTTTTAAACCATATTTAAATATATACTTTGATCTTTATCATACAAGCAGGACTAAAGCATCTCACAACTTGGTCCACAACCATGTTAAACAACTGTTCTTTAATTGTTGGTGTAGCCACGTTGATCCCAGAATATGAGAGAAACAAGGTGGGTGAGGTAATATCTTTTATTGGACCAACTTCTGTTGGTGAAAGAAACAAGCTTTTGAGCTCCACAGAGCTCTTCTTCACGTTGAAAGCTTGTCTCTTTCACCAACAGAAGTTGACCCAATAAAAGATATTACCTCACCCACCTTGTCTCTCTCAACTGCTCTTTAACACAGTAGTGCAGATTACCCTTTTATTCACTTAATGAAAGATGTGAACTCTCTGTCTCTCACTAGCCACGTCTATAGCCCCAAAACACTGCAGTAGCTGAGCACCTCACAAGCACTGTATAATTTATCCTCACACACTCCTGTGAGTTAAGGAAGTTCTTTTATCCCCATTTTACAGTTGGGGAACTGGGGCATAGAGAGATGAAGTGATTCATCCCAGGTCACACACGAAATCTGTGAAGAGCTGGAAATTGGCCCCAGAACTCAGGAAGTCTAGTCCTGCGCCTTAACCACAAAACCATCTATCCTTCACAGGTGAAAATTTAAGACTAAATTAAATAAGCACACAAATTGTGTACACACATGGTTGCAAACATTCAGTTTTCATTAAGTACCCCATGTGGGACACGGCTCAAGCCCATACAGTCCTGTCCTCTCTGCTGTACAACCTCGGTTTGGCTCTTGACCGACTCACCTTGCTCTGCCCATTTCTGAGACCAAAATGTTTTGGGTCTGCGAGCAGCAACTGTGTAAACCACATCACCGTGTCATCATTGTCTGTGATGAGTAGGTCAGGGCCACGAGGCTCCCAGCTGAGCGTAGGCTGCCCAACCAGCCTCCTCTGTTTCATGGACTATTGGTTTCAGAACATGAAATGCAGGAATCCAGAGAAGCTGGATATCCAGTGATCACAGCAGGGGCCCAAGAACCAGGACATCTGGATTCTAATCGTGGCTCTGCTGCTATCACTGTGTGGTTTTGGCTGAGTCAGTCATTCCCTCTGTGTCTGGGGGCTGGTCCACACTAGGGGCGGGGTCGATCTAAGATACGCAACTTCAGCTACGTGAATAACGTAGCTGAAGTCGAATATCTTAGATCGATTTTAAAAGGTACTTACCGCTGGTCCACACGGCAGCAGGCAGGCTCCCCCGTCGACTCCGCTTACTCCTCGCGCAGAGCTGGCGTTCCGGAGTCGACGGGGAGTGGTTCTGGGATCGATTTATCATGTCTAGACGACACATGATAAATCGATCCCAGAACATCGATCGCTACCCGCCGAATCGGGCGGGTAGTGTGGATGTAGCCTAGTTTACTCATTTGTAAAATGGAGCTAATACTGACCCTCTGACCTCTTATCGAAGTGTTTTGAAGGGCTGAGGGGTCTAGAACATGTCAGAGTGTTAACAGCTGGCATGGCACCATATGCTCATGTTCCTTAGACCTTGCTGCTTCCTTGTGGTGTGAGAGGGAGTGAAATGCTTCCTTAAGTCTCATGTGGGACATGAGAGCCTCCCAGGTTCATCATCTCCATTCTAAATCCCATATTTCAAGTATTTTTGGAAACAAAATGATTCTTTGGCCTGAAAGTCTCAGCCACTTGCAGTTAACAAAGATCTTGGGTTCCAAGGTTCAGCCTCGTGTTCAGGCCACGTCCCAGTTCTGGAAATTCCATTCTATACATTCTGCATGCTCACTTGGATACAGCTTTCTGCATCATTTCCTGTGCTCCATCCCCAGCCGGGGTGGATAACATAGTTGTTTTATATCCCCTGCCTCACAGTGGCTGTGAAATTTACTTAGTGAATCGTGTGGCATTAGACTGTTCAGTCAGCATTGGTGACACAGACTGGCTGGTGCAACTGGCCAAAGGGAGCTGGTGGGTTCAGAGGCAGTTTTTTAAAAAATGTAACTCATTATTCACGGCTTTGAGATTTATGTTCTTCTGGTTAAAATACTGGACCGGGACTCAAGAGATCTGAGTTCAATTCCTAGCTCTATCAGACTTCCTGTGCAACATTGGTCAAGTCACTTAAACAGTCTTGATTGCAAAATGGACATAAAGATGCTTCCCTTTGTTGGTTTTATTTTTTAAGCTGTTTGCAGCAGGGATGGTCTCTTGCGAGGTGTTTGTACAATAACTTGCACAATGGGACTTCTAGCTTAATTAGGGCCTCTAAGTGCTACCACAATATAAATAATAATTATAGATGGCTGGTATGATTGAGTGGAGCATTCCACAATGGAACACTGTGGGCTCTTTGTCTTTTGGAACCTTTTCACATTGCATGAAGTTGTTGCTATGGTAGCAGCATCCACAATACAGGAGCCATCTACGTGGGAGACAAGAAGCAGGTTTGTTTGGATTTGAATAATGTCCAGGCAAATTCTCTGCTCCATGCAGCTTCCTACCAACCTTCTAGGGCCCCAAAATTGGCTCACTCTCTCCCCCAGGCCTTTCTTCCCCAAAATATTTGTGACAGCAGCTCCTTCTAACCTTCTACCCCAATGCTTTGAGAGAAGGAGCCTGTCCTCTTCAGCTCTATATGACAGGCCAATAATGTTTAACTGGTGGCAGTGAGAGGGATGATTGGTGTTGAACATCAGTCCCAGGTTGTGGGGCTGCCACTGCTGGTGGGAGGAAAGGAGGGCTGCAGAATCTAAGCCCAGTAGGTCTGTTTGGCCCCTTAGACATTGAATTTGATTTGGTGGGGACAAAAAGAGATCATTAAAGGAGTGGGGAGAGGAGGAAACTTACCATTACTGCCGGCAGCTCCTTTGATTAACATCAAGAGTAGGAACAGATTGGGTAGTCAGGAATACCATGAGTTCCCTGCTTCATCAAATCACCTCTACGCCCAGTCATTCACTTTCAATCTGATAAATCACGAGCTGTGACAGACAAAACAGGACTTCGGCTACAGTCCCCTCACATGTGGATAAGTGACGATTTTCTCCAAGTTCAGAAAGTGGGTGAATACATTTTGCTGTTTCCATCCACTGGCATCCTCCTCCAACAATAGTACCCCCCAGAAGAGATATATCAAGAAAAGGCAGGAAAATAAAGCTTTCTAGGAAGAAGTAAAGGCCTTTTGGGAGAAGGCTAAGGCCAATAGGGAGAAGACCTATCAGGTCTTCTGGGAACAAGTTCAAGCCATCAATAAGCCATATGAGAGAAAGAAAAGGCCTTTTAGAAGAAACAAGAAACTTGCCTGGAAGATAAGGAAGCTTTCTTGGTCTACAGCAATATGTTTGAAGTGTTAATCATCCTGAATGAAGAAAGAGTTATTTGGGTGGACCAAGATATCTTCTCGATGGAAAAAATGTGCACTTCAAGAGATGGAGAAAGCTCTCAAGAAGGCAAAGGAGTAAATCCTTTGGGAAGGTGTAATTGATGCCTAGGAGCATATAGATGGAATGCATTTACCTGAAATTGAAGTGACAAATGCTGATGGCGGTCATGTCCCTGTTCCGCAAACTAGAGAAAGGTATAAATATTGTATTGAACATGAAATGAAGGAATGAGAGCTCATGTGAACAGAAACAGATCTTTATCTGTCTTTTTGATCCCAGGACTGTAATAAATCCCTAACAGAGATTCAGAAGAAAAACCAAACAAAAACAGCTTAAGAGAATGAGTTTTTCCTTTCAGATATGTTACTATATTTGTTTAATTTTATTTTCATCTCTGGGATACTGCCACACATTTGCTGAATGACCACTCTGATTTTTGAACCTTTCACTTGTAAAAGGGTGTCTGAAATCTTTATTCTCACGCTGATGGTGATCTAACATTTTCAACTTCAATTTTAATAACTGAATAGATCAGAGAAGTCTCTCTATAGCCATCCCAGGCACCCCATCCTTGACTGGATAACTTGTGGTTTGTTCTTGATGTGCTGGAAATTTCAGAAACTAGTTGTGAACGTCAACATTCAATACTAAAAACACTGCAATAAATGTGTGGCTCTCTCTTGTAGAGCTTGATAATTTTCTCAGTGCTGCATATCTTGACAATTTGGAACTTCATAGTGGAAGCAAGGATAGATCTGAAATCCTTCTTCTCCAAAATAAGCACAGGCACTTATCACTTGAGCTAAAGGAAAAGGAGCTGTTAGCAGCACAAGGCTTATGACACACAATTAAGCAATTATGATTTGATCCAATAGAGGGCAGCAGTACATATACTCACTAATACATTCAGGGTGACCAGAGAGCAAGTGTGAAAAATCAGGACAGGGGGTGGAGGGTAATAGGAGCCTATATAAGAAAAAGACCCAAAAATCAGGACTGTCCCTATAAAATCAGGACATCTGGTCACCCTAAATACATTACGAGTTATTTTGCTTGTGATATGTATGTTGTACATGTGCTTAATATGCACCATCTCTGTTCCTCCCTCTAAGGCTCTTTATACTGTTTATTTTATTTTTTCTTGGCCCTGGCTTTCCATCCTCCCTTAAAAGCCGTTCCCCCCCCACACACACACACACACCCCACCACCCCCGCAGCAATCTTTGCACGCGCTGGCTCCAATTTCTCACTCTCCACTTGGAACTTCATTTCATTCATTCCTGATTCTCCTCTGATCTATCTATTTGTCATCAAAGCAGCTGAAGCATACGGGTGACTCTGGCTCAAAGATGCTATAATGGAAAGAACACTGTGACTCACTCTTTCACATGCTATAACTTAGCTGAAACACAAAAGATAGATTCCTCTACATTTAAGAGTTAATAACGGGGAAAACAAACTGACAATCTCTCCTTTCAGTTAAGTAGCTATTGTACATGCCAAAGCACCAGTATTTATATTATACTGTATATTGTTACATTGTTTTCAATATATCTGTTATCTACAATCTGTGGGCAGAAGCTCCACTAAAGTCAATAAGCATTCTGGTCAAGATGTTCAGAAACAGGAACCTGAATCCATATTTGGGCTCCTACTGTAAATAATTGGCCTGATTTTCAAAAGTGCTGTGCACCCAGCATCTCCCACTGACCTCAGTGGGAGCTGGTGGGTACTCAACACTTTCAAACAAATCAGGCCACTTAGCCCTGGTCTACACTACGAGTTTAGGTCGAATTTATTAGCGTTATTTCGATTGATCCGTGCACCCGTCCACACGACGAAGCCCTTAACATCGACTTCTAGGGCTCTTAAAATTGATCTCGCCACTCCACCCCCAACGAGGGGATTAGCGCTTAAAGCGATATTGCCGAATCGATGTAGGCTTAGTGAGGACGCAATTCGACGGTATTGGCCTCCTGGATCTATCCCACAGTGCAACATTTGACCACTCTGGACATCAGTCTGAGCTCCAATGCTCCGCCCAGGTAGACAGGAAAAGCCCCGCGAACTTTTGAATTTCATTTCCTGTTTGGCCAGCGTGGTGAGCTGCAGGTGAGCGCAGATCTCATCAGCAGAGGTGACCATGATGGAGTCCCAGAACCGAAGACGAGCTCCAGCATGGACCGAGCGTGAGGTACGCGATCTGATCGCTGTATGGGGAGACGAAACCGTGCTAGCAGAGCTACGGTCCAAAAGAAAAAACGCCAATACATATGCCAAAGTCTCCAAGGGCATGCAGGACAGAGGCTACAACAGGGACGCGCAACAGTGCCGCGTGAAAATTAAGGAGCTCAGGCAAGCCTACCAAAAAGCCAGAGATGCAAACAGCCGCTCTGGGTCAGAGCCCCAGACATGCCGCTTCTATGATGAGCTGCATGCCATTCTAGGAGGTGCAGCTAGCACTGACCCACCCATGTGGTATGACTCCATATGTGGATCATCAGAAACCACAGAGGAGCATGATGATGATAATGATGCTGAAAATAGCGCCCAGACACAGCAAGGAAGCGGAAAAGCCCCTTTCCCCGACAGCCAGGAACTCTTTGTCACCCTGGAGCCAGCACCCTACGAACCCACCCAAGGCGTGCTCGATGCAGGAGAAGGGACCTCTGGTGAGTGTACCTCTGTTAATTAATACATGTTTTATAAGCAAGCGTGTTTAATGATTAATTCTCAGCCAGTACAGCTACAGCTACTGGAAAACTCTGTTAACATGTTCGGGGATGGAGCAGAAATCCTCCGGGGACATCTCCAGAAAGATCTCCTGGATGTACTCCCAAAGCCTGTGCAAAAGGTTTCTGGGGAGGGCAGCCTTATCCCATGCTCCGTGGTAAGACACTCTACCACGCCAGGCCAGTAGCACGTAGTCTGGAATCATTGCTTTGCAAAGCATGGCGGTGTATGGTCCCGGTGTTTGCTGGCATTCAAGCAACATCCGTTCTTTATCTCTCTGTGTTATCCTCAGAAGAGTGATATCATTCATGGTCACCTGGTTGAAATAGGGGAATTTTATTAAGGGGGTATTCAGAGGGGTCCGTCCCTGCTGGGCTGTTTGCCTGTGGCTGAACGGAAATCTTCCCCGCTGTGACCCACGCGGTGGGGGGAGGGGGAACAGCGAACATCTTGGATGTGTGTCTGTGTGTGTGTGGGGGTGTCGATTAGGTTTGCGCTGCACGTTAACCCGAAAACCGCCGCCCCTCCCTTTTCAATTGCCAACCAGTTTTAAATTGCCAGCCCAAAGGCTGTTTGTTATGGGAAATGAGGGGGTTGCTGTTTGAAAACATTCCCACATGTTATGAAGGTTAAAGAAGCCTATAGACTGTGGCTTACCATGGCTGCGTGCAAGCCGAATTCTGTTGCCCGCCGGACCTGCTTGTGTGATCTCTCACACCAAACCGGCAGACCCTCAATATAACAGGCAAAGTGCAACCTTGGACCAAATGCACATGTGATATGTAATGTTTGGAGCATTGTTCTCTAATATGTGTCTTTTAAACTACTCCTCTCCCGTTTGTTTCCTCCCGCAGCTGCAAATGTTTCAACGCCACCCCTTTCATCACCGTCCCAGAGGCTAGCGAAGATTAGAAGTAAAAAAAAAAGGAATCGAGACGATATGTTCTCAGAACTCATGGAATCCTCCCACACTGAAGCTGCCCAGCAGAATGCATGGAGGCAGACACTGTCGGAGTCCAGGAAGGCAGAATTTGATCGCGCGGACAGGTGGCGTGCTGAAGACAATGACTGGCGGGATGAAGAGAGACAGCGGCGGGATGAAGAGAGTAGGTGGCATCAGCGTGCAGAGAGAAGGCAGGATGCAATTCTGAGGCTACTGGAGGATCAAACGGAAATCATCCGGCTTATGGCTGAGGAAAGGCGTAGGGTTCAGGAAAGGCTGCCTGAGCCCAGACCGCCGCTACAGCCCCTGTGTAACCAACAGCCCTCCTTCCCGAGTCCCATAACCTCATCCCCGAGACGCCCAAGAACGCGTTTGGGCGGCCTCCGTGCACCCAACCACTCAAGCCAAGAGAACAGTCCAAGCAAGAAAGGGCTGGCATTCAATAAGTTTTAAAGTGCTGTGTGTCCTTGTCCTTCCCTCATCCCCTCCTCCACCACCCATCCTGGTGCTTCCCTTCCTCCACCAGCTATCCCGGGAGACTGTGGCAGTTACCCCCATAGTTCCCCCTCTTTGTTTTACGAATTAATAAAGAATGCATGAGTTTTAAGCAACAATGACTTTATTTCCTCTGCGAGCGGTGATCGAGGGGGGGAGGGCAGGGCGGTTTGGGTAAAGGGAAGTAGAGTGAATGAAGGGGCGGGGCTTTTCATTACTGGGGAAAAACAGAACTTTCACACAGCATCCTGGCCATTCATGAAACTGGTTTTCAAAGCTTCCCTGATGCGCAACGCACCCTGCTGTACTCTTGTAATAGCCCTGGTGTCTGGCTGCGCATAACCAGTGGCCAGGCGATTTGCCTCAACCTCCCACCCCGCCATAAACGTCGCCCCCTTACTCTCACAGATATTGTGGAGCGCACAGCAAGCAGTAATAATAATGGGAATATTGTTTTCGCTGAGATCTAACCTAGTCAATAAACTTCGCCAGCGAGCTTTTAAACGCCCAAATGCACATTCCACCACCATTCTGCACTTGCTCAGCCTATAGTTGAAAAGGTCCTGACTACTGTCCAGGCTACCTGTGTATGGCTTCATGAGCCATGGCATTAAGGGGTAGGCTGGGTCCCCAAGGATAACTATAGGCATCTCAACATCCCCAGTGGTTATTTTCTGGTCTGGGAAGAAAGTCCCTTGCTGCAGCAGCCGAAACAGACCAGAGTTCCTGAAGATGCGAGCGTCATGTACCTTTCCCGGCCATCCCACGTTGATGTTGGTGAAACGTCCCTTATGATCCACCAGTGCTTGCAGCACTATTGAAAAGTAACCCTTTCGGTTTATGTACTCGCTGACTTGGTGGTCCGGTGCCAAGATAGGGATATGGGTTCCGTCTCTTGCCCCACCACAGTTCGGGAACCCCATTGCTGCAAAGCCATCCAGTATGAGCTGCACATTTCCCAGACTCACAACCCTTGGTACCAGCAGCTTGGTGATCGCCCTGGCTACTTCCATCACAACAGCCCCCACTGTAGATTTTCCCACTCCGAATTGATTCGCGACTGACCGGTAGCTGTCTGGCGTTGCAAGCTTCCACAGGGCTATCGCCAGTCGCTTCTGTACTGTGAGGGCTGCTCTCATCTTGGTGTTCTTGCGCTTCAGGGCAGGGGAAAGTAACTCACAAAGTTCCATGAAAGTGCCCTTACGCATGCGAAAGTTTCGCAGCCACTGGGATTCATCCCAGACCTGCAGCACTATGTGGTCCCACCAGTCTGTGCTTGTTTCCCGGGCCCAGAATCGGCGTTCCACTGTATCAACAAGCCCCATTAACACCATGATGTCCACCTTGTGGGGGGGCCTTTTTTGAGAGAGGTCTGTGTCCATGTCCTCATCACTGTCCTCAGGGCGCTGCTGTCGCCTCCTCGCCTGCTGTAGCTCTAGCAGCTCCTGGTTCTCGTTCTCCATATACTCCTGGACAATGCGTGTGGTGTTCATAACGGCGATAACAGCCGCGGTGATCTGATTGTGCTCCATGCTTTCCCTGGTATGCTGTTTGCAGGACAGCAGAGTGGCAGCAGAAGCGGCGGGTGGATAACAATGGAGTCAGCAATATGGCGCCCATATGAAAAAAGGCGCGAAAGGATTTTTTGCTCCCCCCTCAGTTGCTTTCACGGAGGGAGGGGGGAGCAAGGGTTAGGCTCATTTCCTTCTAGCAGCAGATGGTACAATATGCGGTGAGCAAGGGTTAGGCGCCTTCCCTTCTAGCAGCAGATGGTACAATATGCTTGATATCCATCATCTCCTGGCCCCCTCAAGGATTGAACTCGCAACCCCGGGTTTAGCGGGCCAACGCTCAGAACGCTGAGCTATCCCTCTGCCCGTATTATAGCGTGACTGAATCCCCACTAGACCTAATGTCCAGGCGTACGCTGGCGATGTATGGTAATTGTGAGCTGAGCAGGCTTCCGTAGCAAACACGGAAACCCCGGAAAAAAGGCGCGAAAAATATTGCTTTCACGGAGGGAGGGAGGGACGTTTGATGGCTTGACGACATGTACCCAGAACCACCAGCGACAATGTTTTCTGCCCCATCAGGCTTTGGTATCGCAACCCAGAATTCCAATGGGCGGCGGAGACTGCGGGAACTGTGGGATAGCTACCCGCAATGCAATGCTCCGAAAGTCGATGCTAGCCCCGCTACTGTGGACACAGTCAATCGACCTCATGGTCTTAATGCTCTTTAGTGGGGACACACAAAATAGATTCCATAAATTCGGGTTTTAAAATATTGATTTCTATAAATTCGACCTAATTCTGTAGTATAGACGTACCCTTAGTTACAGTAGGCGCCTACATATGGCTTTAGGAGCCTAGCTTTACTTTTTTATATCTTGGCCTTTGTGCCACAGGTTTATGATCAGCGGGGCCCATTAAGCTTAGTTATAGCTCCAGCATGACATGTATGTCTCTATTTTCTTTATGTAATGTGTTTTTAAATGGGAGATGCAATAGTGTAATTATTACATTAGGTGTCAAGCTTCATATACATACAGTAATAAAACCAAAATATTGATATTTGCCTAATATTTAAAGTATGTTGAGGCAAGACGGTTTTGTTAAGGTCCCTCAGCAGGAATCCTTAACCCAACATGCAAGCTGAGATGCCACATAGTTTATTGTGGTTTTATACTTCTATTTATTACAACCCATGAACGGATGATCATTTACAATAAGGTATGAGAGGGGAACCTGGATTCATTCTTGGCTCCTCCCGCATTCACCTCCACCCCAATGACCACCATAAGCTCATTTCAATATTACTTAGCTTTGGATCATTGGTGTTGTACTTGGTGAAATGACATCACTATAGGTGACCTGAATCTTAGCTAGGCAATCCCCAGAGGGCATCAGACATCCAGTAGGGTTAAGGACTGCACTTGTGTAAGTATTGTACCGTCTCTCTTAAATTTAACAAAGAGTTCTGTGGCACCTTATAGACTAACAGACGTATTGGAGCATAAGCTTTCATGGGTGAATACCCACTTCTTCAGATGCATGCAGTGGCTTTTATAGTTTATAGTTTTATATCTCTTAAATTTGTTACACATAGAATCATAGAATCATAGAATCTCAGGGTTGGAAGGGACCTCAGGAGGTCATCTAGTCCAACCTCCTGCTCAAAGCAGGACCAAACCCAATTAGATCATCCCAGCCAGGGCTTTGTCAAGCCTGACCTTTAACCATGTTATGGTTTTGGTAGTACATGTATTGTTATAAAGCAGAATTACTATGTATCCCTGGGTTTGACTTCCTGAAGTCTAGAGACGTTCACACCATCAAGAAAAAATATCTTTTTGGGTAAAGAAATTATTTTATCAACCTATCCATAAGGCCTCTGAAAGTCAAAGGCTAAACTCAGATTGTCATCAAAGATGTCAACCATTACTACACATCTAGAGATATCAGCAACAACCCAACAACTTTTACTTTTACCTAACAGAAATAGGGTTTGCAGATTTGTGGAACAAAATGATATAATTTAGTCATATTTTCTATTTGATAATTATGATGTACAAAATGAAAAAAGTTACCCCTGCATTTTTGTAAGGGTGGTCCAGCAACATGATACAAGAAGAAATGAAATTGCTTTTTACTGAGCCTTTCAAAAAGAGCTTTCAAGCCCTTTCTTTGCATTTTACATGCATGTCATGGAGAGGGAGGCTCCAAGTGGGACTGGTGGCTTACTAATTTTAGTCTTCTGAACACCAGATCTGATTTGGAAAAGATCCCCACTGTATATTCATTGTCTGTTTTAATCCTTGCTCTTGAAGCATCAGTAAAACCCTTCTTCATTACATCCCTAGAGGTAGAACTAAGCAACCAGAAGATGTCTGATTTGTCTTCACTTTCTATCATTTAACAAACTATACATGCATGAAGTAAAAATCAGTTCATCAGGTTGCATGAAATACAATGGGACATTGCTTATGTGTCTCACTTAGCTGGACTCTAGAAGCATGTTTTATGCAATTGTTTTTATAGCTCAGGCAAAATTAGGTGAGTAAATGTGCCAAAACCAATTGCCAAAATCAGATTACCTCAATTACCCTGATTTGTGGCAGGCCAGAAAACACTGGAAATGAACATGCTGGGTAGAGCAGGATAATGAATATATTACCCGGCACGTAGTACTTCTCTAGTGGCCCAACAGGATCAGCAAAGTGAAACTAACAAGGCAGATACCATTTTTCACTCTGCTCCTATTGGTTGGAGGTAGGGCAAGAAAGAGAAAAGGAGAAGGACAAGTATGCAGTCCAGGAGGTGAGACGCTGAGACCTAAAGAAGAGCGAAGAACATAAGAACGGCCATAGAGGTTCAGACCAATGGTCCATCTAACCCTGTATCCTGTCTTCTGACAGTGGCCAATGCCAGGTGCCTTTGAGGGAATGAACAGAACAGGTAATCATCAAGTGATCCATTCCCTGTCGTCCATTCCCAGCTTCTGGTAAACAGAGGCTAGGGACATCATCCCAGCCCATCCTGGCTAATAGCCATTGGTAGTCCTATCCTCCATGAACTTATCTAGTTCTTTTTTGAACCCTCTTATAGTCTTGGCCTTCACAATATCCTCTGGCAAGGAGTTCCACAGGTTGACTGTGTATTGTATGAAAAAATACTTCCTTTTGTTTGTTTTAAACCTGCTGCCTGTGAATAGAAATATCAAATGTGAGATACTTAATCTGAAAGAAGACTGACTGTATTTGAGGTCCTTATTGGCTGTCATCACGCTACTGGTGATTAGACTGATAAGTGTAAGAAACTCAGAATTAAATTCTTCTCCTTTAATACAGTATCTGATTCTCCCTCTGCATGATACAATAACTCCCATTAAAAGCTCTGTGTGAATTACTTGTATCCTGAGGTAGGGGGAATCATGTCCTTTGGATTCCTCCAATCCCCTGATGGAAGAGAGGAAAAGATGTGGGAGGAAAAGGCTCCTCCTGAGAGATAAAAGTTAAAACATGGCTAGGGTGTGAGTATGAACAAATGGAACAAGTGCTGACACTCACTCAGAGGCAAGGTAGGTGTGAGTAAGTGTGGGCCTTTTATTTAAGGCCTTGGCTACACTCACGAGTTACAGCGCAATAAAACTGCCTGCAGCGCTGTAACTCACTAACTGGATACACTCGCAAGGCACGTGCAGCGCTGCATCTCCTCAGGTACAGCGCTGCATGTACTCCACCTCCCCGAGAGGAATAACGTTTGTTGCGCTGCTGCTGGTGCGCTGCGGCTACAGTGTGGCCACCCAATGCGCTGTTATTGGCCTCCAGAAGTATTCGGAAGTATCCCACAATGCCTGTTCTAGCCACTCTGGTCATCAATTAGCACTCTACTGCCCTGGCCTCAGGTGACCAACCGCCACTCCGACCCTTTAAATTGCCTTGGAATTTTAAATATCCCCTTCCTGTTTGCTCAGCCAGGCGTGGAGTGCTCTCAGCGCATCTTTCCAGGTAACCATGCCTCCATGTGCCAGACGAGCCCCAGTATGGAGCAATGGCGAGTTGCTGGACCTCATCGCTGTTTGGGGGGAGGAAGCTGTCCAGTCCCAGCTGCAATCCAGCCGGAGGAATTTCGATACTTTCGGCCAGATATCAAGGGCCATGATTGAAAGGGGCCATGACCGGGACGCAATGCAGTGCAGGATAAAAGTAAAGGAGCTGCGGAGTGCGTACCGCAAAGCCCGCGAGGCAAACAGCCACTCGGGTGCTCCCCCCAAAACCTGCCGATTCTACAAAGAGCTGGATGCAATACTTGGGGGTGACCTCACCTCCGTTCCGAGCACCACCGTGGACACGGGAGAACAGGAGGAGGAGGAGGAGGAGGGAGAGGAGGAGGAGGAGGGGGTTGAAGAAAACAGAAGCGAGGGTGCTGTGGCTGGGGGAGACACCCCTGACTCCCTGGGTGCATGCAGCCAGGAGCTCTTCTCGAGCCAGGAGGAAGGGAGCCAGTCGCAGCGGCCGGTACGCGCTGGGAGAGAAAGGGAAGAACAGGTTCGCGGTAAGCAGCTTTTATTTTCGGGAAGGAGTTTTTTCGGTGTGGGGTCCTTGGTCGAGGAGGGTTTGGGCTGCATGCATGCCTAGATGCGGAAGAGCGCATTGATGTGGTCTATCACATCGGAGAAATCGGCCACTGTAATCTCTTCGAAAGTCTCAGCCAGAACGTGGGCAATGCGCTTTCGCAGGTTTATTGGGAGAGCCGCTGTGGTCCTTGTCCCATTCAGGGTAACGTGTCCGCGCCACTGTGCCGCGAGGGGTGGGGGACCATTGCTGCACACAGGCAAGCTGCATATGGGCCAGGGCGGAAGCCGCATTGCGGTAGAAGACCCTCCCTTGCTTCCCCGGACACCCTCAGCAGCGAGATATCTTCCAGGACGAACTCCTGTGGAAAATGTGGGGATAGTGTTCAGTGTAGGTTCCCCCTGCAGCTGTTGGCTCTCCCCAAGGCACAGAAACCCGTCGGACAGTACATCCGTGAAACAATCAGTCCCCCTTGACCTTGCGCTTACTCACCATTTTGGGGCTCCCTTGGGTTCTGTGCGCTCTGTTTGGGACGGGAAAATTGTGCTGTTTTGGAGACTGTGTGCGCCCTCCTTAAGTGTGGGGGAATCATTGCTCTGTCTGGCATAAAACAATGATGTCTCTGTTAAGTGTTGCATTTTGCCTTCAAGATGCAACCTTGAGATCTCCGCCGTCCGTCTTATCACCGGCTGAGAGACTCCAAAGGCTCAGGAGGAGGCCCAGAAGAACGAAAGAAGACATGCTGCAGGAAGTTATGAAACAGTCTCTTAAAGAGAATGAAAAGGCTCGGGAGTGGAGGGAGAGTGAAAACAGGCTCCGCCAGGAAAACGCAGCACACCGGCAGCAAAGCATGCAGCTCCGGCATGAAAGCACAAAGGAACTGATTAGCATCTTAGCGCACCAAGTGGACTCTATCCAGGCGCTCGTCGCCATGCAGGCGGAGCAGTACCACACCCGCCCCGCCCTGCAGCCAGTGTCCCAAAACACTTGTGCCCCCATGTCACCACCTGCCCACTTCACCCAACATCCAGGTTCTTATCGCCCACACCAGATGCCCCCAACACCTGTAGCTTCACCAGACAGCCCTGGAAACTATGACCCTTACCCACTGCACTCAACTCCCATCCCGAATTATAGACATTCTGAAGTGCAGCACTCACTGCACAGCACTCCAGACAGGAAGCCCGAGTATGAAAGCAGGACATACCATACCCTGTGATTGAACCCTTCCCCGCACCACCCACCACCCCCTTGCCCTTTCTGTCTCACAAGCAGTTGTTTCTTTTTAATACATGTATTTTCTCTGTAATAAATGGATTCTTTGGATGTGAAAACAGTCTTTATTATTGCATAAGGAAAAAAGATACCTTAGCCCAGGAAAGAAACAGGCAACGCAAGTGAGCTGAGCAAACACAAATCAGCTTAGCAAAGACAGATAACTGATAACATTGGAACCACTTCACTTCAGGGTCGTGCAGGGCAGCACACATTACTGGTGGTTTTCAGCCTCAAATTTCTCCCTCAAGGCATCCCTGATCCTGCAGCCCCACGCTGGGCCCCTGTAATAGCCCTGCTCTCTGGCTGTGCAAATTCAGCCTCCAGGTGTTGAACCTCTGAGGTCCACGCCTGAGTGAACATTTCACCCTTCCCGTCACAAATATTATGGAGGGTACAGCACGCGGATATAACCGCGGGGATGCTGTGTTCGGCCAAGTCCAGCTTCCCATATAGAGATCGCCTTCAAACGGCCAAAAGCACACTCTACAGTCATTCTGCATCGGCTCAGCCTGTAGTTGAACCGTTCCTTGCTGGTGTCAAGGCTCCCTGTGTAGGGTTTCATGAGCCACGGCATTAAAGGGTACGTGGGGTCTCCAAGGATCACAGTGGGCATTTCAATTTCCCCTACCGTGATCTTCCGGTCTGGGAAAAAAGTCCCAGACTGCATCTTCCGGAACAGGGCAGTGTTCCGAAAGATGCGTGCATCATGCACCTTTCCGGGCCAGCCTGCGTTGATGTCAATGAAACGCCCACGGTGATCCACAAGCGCCTGGAGAACCATGGAGAAATACCCCTTCCAATTAATGTACTCGGATGCTAGGTGGGGTGGTGCCAGAATAGGAATATGCATCCCATCTGTAGCCCCTCCGCAGTTAGGGAAACCCATTTGTTCAAAGCCAGCCACAATGTCCTGCACGTTACCCGGAGTCACAGTTCTTCTGAGCAGGATGCGATTAATGGCCTTGCAAACTTGCATCAGCACGATACCAACGGTCGACTTTCCCACTCCAAACTGGTTCGCTACTGATCGATAGCAGTCCGGAGTTGCGAGCTTCCAGATTGCAATAGCCACCCGCTTCTCCACCGTCAGGGCAGCTCTCAATCTCGTGTCCTTGCGCCGCAGGGCGGGGGCGAGCTCCTCACGCAGTCCCATGAAAGTAGCTTTTCTCATCCGAAAGTTCTGCACCCACTGCTCGTCATCCCAGACCTGCATGACAATGTGATCCCACCACTCTGTGCTGGTTTCCCAAGCCCAAAAGCGGCGTTCCACGGTGCATAGCATGTCCGTGAATGCCACAAGAAAGTTCGTGTCATACGCGTTTTGTGTGACAATTTCATCGTCATCGTCGGACTCCTCGCTGTCACTGTGGATCTTAAGGAAGAGCTCGACTGCCAAATGTGACGTGCTGGCGAGACTCGTCAGTATTTTGCTCAACAGGTCGGGATCCATTTTCCCGCTGACCGAAACGGAGCACAGATCGTGCTACAAAGAAACCGTTGAAAGATGGCGCAAATTGTGGCCGGAAACACGGGGATTGCTGGGATGCGAAGCGATGCATCACGGGGCATTGGGACAGGACCCAGAATGCACCATACACCACGCCCCCTTCCCACAACTCACGGCGCCAGAATTGGAAGAGGTGTTCTGTGGGATACCTGCCCATAATGCACCTCTCCCAAAACCGCTGCAAGTGCCGCAAATGTAGCCACGTTAGTGCTCGTTACTGCGCTGGCGGCTGCCAGTGTGGACAGGCTGCAGCACTTTCCCTACTCAGCTGTACGAAGACGGGTTTAACTCACAGCGCTGTACATCTGCAAGTGTAGCCAAGGCCTAAAAGACTCAAACAATCCTGTCATCTGTTTGCTAACTCTGCTTCTGACTCCTTCCTGCCTGGACACTCAGGGAAGGGCCAGGCTGAAGCAGCTGCAATGCATGGAATGGCAAAATTCGCCTCCTGTTGCCATCGCTCCTCAAAGTCTCCCAAAGAGTTGGGACTGATCTGTCACTGCCACTCCTCCAAGGATCCCTCCCTCTCCCCAGCATAGAGCATATGTTGGGATCAGGTCTGGCACCCTTTCCCCTTTGTTTTCAGGCAGCTTCTTGTTAGTATGGGATTGAACTTTCCTTATCCCACTGACTACCACCAACAGGGATCCCAGAGGGTGGGAAAGGAGCAGATGCTACTTACTGGTCTCCTTGATGAAAAGGACTTGCCTCCCCAGGAGTCCCACAAGAGGGGTGGGTGCAAAGGAGGCACTGCCAGCAATCACCTCTGTTGAGACGAAATCGCTGTTGTTTCAGTGACTACTGAGAACCTCGCAGGGAGGAGGGATAGAGGTGTGCTGGTAGGAGCCCTGCAAGGATGCAGTGGAACATCACTTCTATCCCCCCTTTCTTATCGCCACTCCAGGCAGCACATTCACAGCCTCCCAGCTTTCGCTATGTCAGTGAATGATTAATCTCCCTTCTCAGGAGGAGGCCAGAGGAGTAGCAAAGCAGTATCAGAGGAGTAGGTGAGACCAGAAGAACCAATAGTTCCTCTTCATCCACACAGGGCTCCCAGCAGTAGTTCTCTCCAACTGTGGGGCTGCTAGACACACAGCTCATCCTAATGGCTGTGAGAGAGGCTAGAAGTGGCTTCTTTCATTCACTCTACCTCTACTCGCCCCGGTGATCACTGGTAGCAGTGGCAGGGGGAGTGGATGGTGGGAGTGGAATGGATGATGCTAGAAGACCATCCCCATAGATTCCCACATCAACATGAAAGGCTGTGGGAAGGGCCTACTGGGTCCTATCCTGGTAAATCCCTTCAATGCCTAGATCTCACATGAGGAGAGGGGAAATCCAGGAAGAAGGGGGTTTAAGGGATCACACACTTCCCATCTCCTTGATAATCGCCATTGGCAAGAGAAGGCACCATTTCCTGCACTGCCTCTGCTATTCCTGGAGCCTCTAAGTTTCCAGCAAAGGGTAGAGGAACTCTTACATAATCAAATAATAAAAAGACATTTTATTTATAATGCACCCTGCTCTGGAGCCTGAGGCATTGTATAATAATTCATAATAAATATAACAGTATAAATAAGTAATCAGCTTTTCTCTCAATTCAGGAATTATGAGGCAGAGTTAGTCTATAGAAAATCAGATTGTTTTCTCTCTCCATTGGTTGGGTAAATAGTGACTCTGTGTGCCTCCATTTTGAGATGCCTACTTCAAGGCACCTTCAAGGGGCCTAATTTTTGGAGGGTGGGTGCTCAGCACTTTCAGAAACCCCAGGTCCCTGCCACAATCTCAAGTTGGGCACTCAAAAAACAGAGGCACCCAAAATCATTTTGGAAAATCACTTTAGAAAATCTTGGTCCAGGTGTTACACCTACAATGAGATACAGGATCCCTGTCCAAATACGGCACTAACTGATGCTATATAAGTGCCGTCCAAAGAGAAGGCTTTCCACTTTGTAAACATCTGTATTTATGGTGGAGCCATATTTTAAACCCCCTGATTTACACAATTACTGCATATGTTTGAGCAATTCCAATTACAATAGTCGTTGCTGACATCTTGACACTTCTCTATCTGATGGGCTATAGGATGTGACAGGCTGGACTGGGCTTGGACCATGCCTTGCCCTCACAAGGCTCTGTAAGTGATGAGAGCTTTCATCAAGGTTGGCAAGTAAATGAATAAAACTGCTATTTTTTAGCCAGCTATTGCTACTAGATGTCCTATACCTCCCACCAGAAGCATCTCATCAAGAAGCTATGGGATGAGAAAGTTTTTCGGAAGGAAATCAAGGTTTTTCAGGAGAAGATCAAGGGCTTTCGGGAGAAGATGAATGCCTTTCGGGAGAAGATCAGGGCCTTCAGGATGGTGATCCAGGTCTTCTGGGAGGAGGAAAACCCCATCTGGGAGGAGGAAAATGCCTTTCGGGAGGCAGAAAAGGTTTTCCGGAAAGAAGCAAAAGTCTTCTGGGAGGGGTACAGGGACTTCTGGAAGGGGTATAATACTTTCTGGAAGAAGGACAAGGCTTTCTGGAAGGAGGATCAGTTTCTCTGGGAAAAGGACAAGGTTCTCCTGGATGAGGACAAGGTCCTGTGGGCAGAAGAAAAGGCTCTCTGGGCAGATGAAAAAGCCCTCCTAGAAGAGGAAAGACCTTTCTGGGAGGATGAGGAAGCCCTCCGAGAAGATGAAAAAGCCCTCCAAGAAGATGAAAAATCTATCTGGGAGGGGGCATTTGGCCCTCTGAGAGGAGAACAATTACTGCTAGCTGTAGCTATCAATGCTCCTGGGGGTCATGGCCCAGATATTCTTAGAGGAAGAGGGTAGCCCGAGGGAATGAAAACAAAGTGTAAATTATTCTGCTGGACTCAAAACTAATATTTGGAAAGTCACGTATGCTGAAGCAGCTGCGTAATTAGTCAGTTACTCTCTTTGCTTCAATTACCCTTCTGAAATAGCCTCTTTGATCCCAGAAACCTGATAAAAGCCTAATGGAATTTCAGTAGAACTATTTTACAGTGTCATTTGCTGTAAGATGATTGCATGTAGGTTTTCATTACATTATTTATTGCTCTGGGATCTCGTGCATTGGTAAATGGCCTGAAGCTGTCATGCACCACCCCAGTTTCCAAACCTCTCACCTGTAAAACAGGTGGTTGATGTTCAGTAGGTGCTAACGCCCCAGAGAAAGAGGATTTACCAGCTAAGTCCAAGATCATCATAATTATAAATCTGTCAGTCACTGCTGATCCATCAATGTAATTCGAGTCAGTGGAGTTACACCAGCATATCACTGGAGGAAGGCAGTGGAGTTTTAGGCCCCCTCTTTATATTTAAGAGACATTGTGCTAAAATCAGCAATGAGAAAACTCTTGCTCTTTCCCAACATGATGCTTTTGATCTTCCTCCTCGTTGCTCTCTGGAGTCTGATGTGGATAGGTCATTGTTGGTCATCCTTTAGTTTCTTCCAGGACTCCAGCTCCATCTGTCTGGGTCTCACCCCTGAATCATTACATGGCAAGATGATCTGTTGAAAACTGGAAGGGAGCAAGGAACCCAACAACAGTAGGAAAAATATGTCAGTAGGAGAGAGAGAGGTGGGAGTGGGTCAGTCAGAAAGGAGGAAATAAGACAGTAGTGGGAGGGAGCATGCATGTCGGGGAGTGGGAAGAAAGGCTACATACATAGCCCTGGATCATATCTAGCTGCAGAGCTGCCATTGTCTGACACACGATAGGGAGCACTTTCCTCTCCTGGCAATTCATTCCTCATGAGCTCCTTATAGAAAATCCTAGATAGCCATTGGGTGCGATGTGTAGTCAATGTCTGTATCCCTGTCTGCAACAAAGGCAAGAGAAGAAACTTTGAACACAACTCTGGGTATGTCCAGTTTTCAGGAAAGACATGTCACATGAGTACCACAGCACAGAGCTTGTTCTCTCGCTCTTTCTGATCTGACAGACTATTTCTGAAGAGGAAACAAAAATGCTCTTCTCCAAACTCACCAAATTCAGAGCCGTGGACGTTGATACAGAAATAAATCTTCTGTATTTGTCCCTCTTTGTTGCAGCTAGAGGTGGGACGAAAAGGGGAGAGGGAAAAGCCAGACTGTGAAAAACGTTAATCAGAGTCAACCTGGTAAACACTAAGAGTCAAGGTTGTTGAGTGTGGTAGCTTTAGTAACACGTTCAAGGTTTAGACAGTGTTTTACATTTAAAAGGTTTACACCATAATGAGAGAGCTCTTTACAATCCCTGCTAAAGAATTTGGAGACGTCTGCATTTGTTAGGTATGTATACAGGATAAGTCAAGCACACCTTCAAATACAGTGTTTACATTTGTGATCTACTGAAGGATGAGCTAGACTCTCTTGTTTTATTGTGTTCAGAACAAATAATACTCAAAGGTTTGTCTTAGAAATATGTGAATAAACAACTCCTGATGAATACCTACCCCATGAAAACCTTCTCATTAACTGGTGCAACCAAAATAGGAATGTTTTTTAGAGCTGTATCATTAGACACTGCAAAAAGAAAAAAAATCCTTCAGAAAATAAGAATATTCAAAAGGCACCTGTCATTTCATATATTTTAATGTAAAAAAACCCTGGGAATTTATCTCTATTATTCAAATCAGCATGTCAAATTAACATCCATTTAAACTAAAATTAGACATGTTTTTCCTTACAAAGAATCTGAAGTACATGAAATGCTTTTAAGAGAGATCCTATTCATTTTTTCTCATATAGCCAAGTAGAGTGTTATCGGTGATAGTGCTGTCATTATAATACAATGGTTGTGCTACTTAAGGAGTTACACAACACAGTGCAGAAAAGCCAGAAGTTTAGTAGGAGAAAAGGATACACCAATATGCTTTCAAACCTCTAGTAGCTCCCCTTAAAAAACATTTAGCCTAAAATATGCATGGATTTCAGGGGGGTGTTTGGACTGGCCCTTGTAAGCCTATGGCTTGGGAAGGGGGTAGGCTTGATTGGCTGTCTGCACAGGTATTTTCCCCAGGAAGGGGGTGGGTGTTTGAATTTAGAAGGGGATGATGGCCAAAAGATGAGACTGTGATGGAAAGGTGGGCTGTATGGAACCATACTAAAAGCTGAAAAAGTAAACCATAGTAAAAGCTTCATGACCATTTTATTCCATTTAAAATCATCACACAAATTAAAGTTGGCTACTCAAGCCTTCAGTGAAGCACTACATTTACATCCTTCGTGGTTTCTTGTTGCAATTTTGCACAACTTTGTTAATGAACTTATTAAATGCAGTGCATTCATCTTTGGTGGCTTCTCACATGCCCAGTACTTCCAGGCCTTCAATTGATAAGCTCATTAGTCCATTCACATGATCAGGCAGAAGGCAACTTCTTTCACAACACTAAATTCTATTCAATGATGAAAAAGAACACTCACCTGTAGCTGTTGTGACTGGGAGTAGCAAGAGCTGAATTCCTGCTTCTTTCATCCCAGGAAACATAGCACAAAGATTGGGTTGAGCCACTGGTGACAACAAAAAAGAACTTGAAGTCAAATCTTCATTCATTCATTGTATGACATTCCACTCTGTGTTCAAATTCTCTGTTCTGTCCTGATCACATGGCAGCCCCATTGCTGGCAAAGCCTCACGCCACTCAACTGTTGGTGTTTTATAAGACAGGCATCTATCAAAGCTACACAGAGGGTGAGCAGAATCCAGAAGTCGTTTTTGTAGATTTGTAAGAATCAAGTCTATTTTTTCAGCTGGGTTAACACTTCTTGTCCTCTTCACTTAATTGCCTTCATTAGTCAACTTCTGGACTGAAGTCCTTGCTTCTTCCAGTACATTTTCAATGGATATCTCTCTGATTGATCCAAGTTTGGCTTCTATTGCTGGACAAGGATCTACTACTGTTCTAGCAGATGCCTGGATGGCATTGTTTAATGACCCAAGTGGTTTCAACAGTAAATTTACAAAAGAGAGGGGCAATTGTTTTATCTAAACATGGTAGCAAAAGTAGTCCACCAGCCTCACTACTTAGCTCAGTCACATCTTGGTAGATACTTTCCAAAGCCAGCAATAATGGTTGCTTTAACTTTAAGACATCAACCAAGGATCACTCATGAGAAAGCCAGTGGGTTTTCCCAGGTTGGACTAATTTGAACTTCAGTCCCAGAGCATCTTCTATTTTTCCCAAGACGTTCAGTCTTTTTGGACTCTTGTTGAACAAAAGAGTATAAAGAACCATTACATGTATGGCTTTTTAAATGTCTTCTGAAGATTCAGCAACTTGTACTAGTGGTAGTTGAGTAGATCATAGAATTGTAGGACTGGAGGGGACCTTGGGAGTTCTTCTAGTCCAGTCCCCTGCACTCAAGGCTAATGGTGCAAATGAGCACTAAGGCTCCCCTTACTACAAGCTGAAATCACTAAAGAGCTAAAGTTATGAGCGGAAATCACTGAGCAGTGTGTTAAGTAGTGGGGGGAGCCTGAAGATATATTGCTGAGCGGCTGGTGGAGCAGTTGGCGGGACAGCTGGTGGAGCGGAGCTGCTGGCGGAGCGGAGCGGTTCGTGGGACAGCCGGAGCGGCTTGCAGGACAGCTGGAAGAGCGGAGTGGCTCGTGGGATGGCTGGCGGAGCAGAGCAAAGCCCCCACCTCTTTTACCTCTCCCCTCCCCATTTCCACCCAGACTGGAGGGGAGAGGGTGTAACACTCTGCAGATGAACTTTTGAACTCTGGGGCTGGACTTTTGGGACTTTGGGTGATTTTCAGGTTGCTGGACTCAAGAACCAAAGGGAAAGGACATGGACCAATTTGCTAGGGTGGGTCTTTGCTCACAGTTTGGTTTATGAATCCTAGTTGTGGTGTTTTCTCAGTTTAATGCTGATGTCGTTTACCTCCTGTTATTAAAGATTTTCTGCTACACTGAGGTTCTGTGCTTGCGAGAGGGGAAGTATTGCCTCTTTGAGGCGCCCGGGGGGGTGTGTTAGATTTTCCCAGGTCACTGTCTGGGGGCTCGAGCCAGTTTTGCATTGCGTTGTTGAGAGGGAACCCCTATGTACTGAACCCAGCCCTTGCTGCTATCAACTCGTCCTGGCAGAAGGGTTACACTACTGTAACATCACAGTAGGTTCAGGAATACACCTCTTACACTTGAGAACTTTTATAAACAAAACAGGGTTATTTGGCAACAGTGCCATTTATTCTAAATTAATGAAATAACACAGAATATAGCCAAGAAGTGTTTGATTGCTTACCAAAGCATGTGCATTTTGAATAGATCTGTTGGTAAGTAACAGAAACTAATGGGAGAGTGTTTGAACTGCACACACTGGATCCAGGGGGCCCTCTTGCTTTAAGTTTAAAAGAAGCCATGAAGTTTTGCACCCCTGTGATGTAATTGTGGGTGTGCATTAAAGGTCTCTGGCAGTGTTCGATGTATTAAGCATGGGTAGGATTGAGGGATCTGGGAGAGAAGATTATGACACATGCAAATTCCAGATGGTCTTCCTGGTGGGAGCCATAATGATCATCTCCTGACTTCTGGAGAAACAAGAGCTAAGGCAGAGGAATCCTTGTGGAAGTTGAGGATAACACCTCATGTATATTTTGTCATAGCCTCAAAGACCCAGGCAAACTATCCATTTTGCTCTGCAATGGACAAGGTTCAGGAGGTGGGAGTCCTTTCATTTGCACCCAAAGTTTGCCATACGGAGAGTCTGAGCAGACTAGGGAGGGATGGACACCGGACATCTCAATCTGCAAGTCTGCCAGTGTGTGACACAAGTCACCAAAGGCATGACAAATGGCCAAAGCCTGGGGTATCCTTGTTCTGTTGCATGTCGGGCCATAATTGGCAATGATAATGGTTTTTTCACTCTGAGTTCAATAACAAGTTTGGCAACCAGATGTAGGGGTGGTGTCCCAACAGGTTGCTCAGGGGCTGGTGGGTTTGAGGAGAAGGGCTGTGCCTGGGTTTCTCTGGGCACTAGAGGGAATGGTCTCTTCCCAGGCTGCCCCCAATGCAATTAATTCAGGTTAGGCCACCTCCCATTGGGCAGCCCCACCTAGAATCACCCTCCTGTGGGAGGCTGTGGTATGACAGGCACACCTGCCTCATTTTCCCTCCTGAAATAGGTCAAAGAATCTTTGTGTGTGCAAATGGGGGTTAATATAGTCCAAAAGAAAGCCCCAGCACATAAACCATAGCCCAAGCCTCATAGGCATAGTCCAGACAATACATCAAGTAAAGGTAGAGTCCCCCAGCATCCCTCAGCACCCCACCCCAGCTTTGCAGTACAGGTCTAGGGTTCAGCAGCATCCTACCCCAGCTCCTTTCCAGAGTCCCTCAGCACCATGGCCCAGCACTCCCGGATGGCTCCAGGGTCCCTCACCATGCTTCACTCCCAGCCTTCAGCCCCCTCTGGCCTTCTGAGAGCCAACAGGCATCTCCCTCTGCTGCTCTCAGCCTTCAGCTCTCTCCTGCCTTCTCTGGCCATGGCTCTCTGGGTCAGCAAGCCACCCCCACCCTGGCTTCTTGGTAATTCCTCCCTCTGTCCAGGGAGTGCCTGCAGAGAGCTCTGCGTAGCTTTTCCCAGAGACCTCCTCCAGCCTCCTGACTGTCTCTCCTCCCTCTCAGATTCTCCCAGGCACTGTCCCACCCTCTCACTTGGCCAAACTGGGAGCACCTGTTCTGGCATGGGGGGCGCTGGACCTGCTTCATTTACATATTGTGACACCCCCACCCCAATTGACAATGAATTCAAGTCCCCCTGTTGCGCCCTATGCCAATGACCCTGGAGGTCATCACTGCCACTCCTCTCCTCCCCTCTGAGCATGAGCGGGGAAGTCAGAGGGAGCAGTCGGGGCTGCTCCGTGTTGTACAGGAGAAGAAAGGGGAAAGCAGGGAGTGGAGCCGTCCAGACTGTGACCAGCCCAGCAGTTCAGGGCTTGCTTCACTTCCAGCTTCTCCCCTCCCTTCTGGGAATAATGTAGCTGCCCAACTGCTCGCTCACGCCTCCATTAACCAAACACGCCTTGTGGTGCCTGTGCCTCCCTCCCTGGGACCTTCTCTTTGCTGCTTGGAGGGAGGGGAAGGAGAGAGGAGTGGACAAGAGAGGAGCAGGGGTTTGACGCTGCTGGAGGAGGGTCTCCCTCTCCTTTTCCCACCCTCACTACCCAGCTACTGCTGCTCCAGGTGCCTGCAGGACACGTTGAGCATGTAGGGCAGTGGGACAGGGAGCTTGGGCACAGGCAATGGAGAAGGTACTGTGTCATGTGGTACAGATGAAGGCTCTGCTTGCCCTTTCCATTGCCTCCTCCTCTGACTTGGAAGGGCTGTCTGCACCATCAGGAGATTGCACACAAACCAGCCATCTGTCTCTGTGGTCGCACAGGTGGAAGGTGGCAGCATTTTGCTTTGCCTTGTCCCTCGCCTCATGCACTGGAAAGAGGGTGCCAAAAGGATGCCAAGGGCCAAGCTACCAAACAAGTGAGTGGCCAAGAAACCTAAAAGTCATATCTGCATATAATGCTCAAGGCACCTTTCCCTCCTTCTCCCCCCACCATTAATTGGCAAGAAATTCACTGTAGAATGTCACAATCCTATTTATAAGGACATGAAGAGTGTGGGTGTTACTGACTGCTATTTAGTATTGCTAGAGGAGGCAGATAGACTCAAAGGAGGGTGAGCCTTCCAGCACCCGGCTGACAGCTCTGAACTGCTTCTGCAGGGAGTGACAAAGGGCTTGAATCATTGGTGCCAGATCAGCTAAATCCTTTAGCAAGAGACATTAATAGCTTGTGAGAACACTTGCCCATTTTTAAATGGCAGCACTATCATCAAAAAGCCTTCCTGGCGCATCTAGAGAGCTAACTTGTGGGAGATATAAAGCATGGAGAATAGTAAAGAGTAATTAGAACAGACAAAGGTTGCGTGTCAAACAAGAAAAGAAAGTGACGAAATAAAGAAGTTACACAAGTCTGCGTGTCAGTCAAATATATGGAACAGCAAAAACTGAGAGGCAGGACTGTGACTGATGTGAAATAGGAGGGATGGAACTAGTCCAATCTGTCACGAAACGTGACAAACAAGATGACCAACAGCGCTGCGGAAAAGTCAGATTATGTGTCATTACATTTTAAGGCGTAATTGTAACAGTTTTATTAATAGCATCGGAGAAAAAATTTTAACCCAGCTTTGCCTTTTGAAAGTGGAGCATATTAGAGGTTAATAAAGAGACAAACACATTAAGAAATTATACTTTGATTTTTTGATTAGCTTCAGCTTCTTGCTAATTGAATCAAGAGGATGATTTACAGAAGGGGGATTGCTGGAGGTATTATGATTTTGGGAAGTTTTGCAAATCTTTGGCCCGATTTAGCAAAGCCCTGAAGTTTGTGCTTTGCTGTATGGTGTGTTCTTAAGACCCATTTATATCAATTCTTAAAGTTAAGCATGTGCTTGAGTGCTTCACTGGCTCAAGGGCAGCATGCTCTGAGGTGCTTGCTCCATAGGGTTGGACTTATACATGTGTCTCAGTCCTGGGGTAAACTGGGCCTTTATCACAATAAAAGGCAGTTCAAACAAGTCCTTCAGAAACATTGTGATATACCACAGCAGTACAAAAAATAAAGAACTTTTTAAACTAACCTATCTTGTGTTTTGCAATACATAAACTACACAGAGCATCACTGACCAGCAAGACAACCTCGATCAACTGCGAATTACATTTGTTAGTCTGTGTCTTCTTTTTTTACTAATAGAAAAATGTGGCTTGTAGCCAGTTAGTATGTGCAGTACAGCCAAAATATTATGAGGGCATACTATTTAGCATACTCTACTGCCTATGCTATTAGAAGCAATTGCTTCCATTAACAGTAATTGGAGATGTGCATATAATGATTTACCAGATCATAGAGGTAATGTTTTGGAAGCAGACTAGCACGACATGGAGTAAGGACAACATCCATATAATAACTAAGGCATCCCCTCTATCCCTCCCTGCCCCACTGCCACACTGAAGAATATGCTGAAATTGTCAAGTGTAGTATTTCATTGGTGCAGATGAAAACACAGCTATTTGTTCTAATTTTTGATGAGTTTTATAATGCTTTTATGACACTATGGTACAGCTAGCAGAGCACTTTGGTGTGGGCGAGGGGGTGTTTTTCAAATAAAGTTATTATTTTTCATATGAATGCCCTATTTCCAGGGCCTCAGTTGGGATGGGCTGAGAGCACTGAAATTTAATGTGAGTTGAAAAGCTGTTATTTAGCTGTTCACCCTGCTGGTAAAATGTCTCTCCTGTCGTCTTTTTCTGTACTGAAGGAGCAACCCATATATTTTCAGTCTGACTTTTATTGCAGATTAAAGGAAGCAAGAAAGAAGAAAGTTAAAGTCTCCGAGGAAGCACAGTTTGTGTCTCTTTTGTTAAGATGCTCATAGAACCATAAGGTGAGAAGGGACCACAAGGGTCATCTAGTCTAATCCCCTGCCACGATGCAGAATTCGTTCTGTCTAAACCATCCAAGACAGATGGGTATCCAACCTCTTTTTGAAAACCTCCAGTGAAGGAACTGCCATGACTTGCCTAAGCAGTTTGTTCCATGCTGTGTCAATGCTGACTCACAGATACCTTAGGGCTTGTCTACACAGCAATTTAGTGCATGGCAAGCCAGGATGTGAATCTATAGCACACTAGCTTGCCATTCACTAACTGGACATATGGCCCCTGCTGCTGCTAAAAGTTCCCTAATGTGCTTTGATATACTGCACTCAGCCAGCTTGTGCAAGCTATAGATTCATACCCTGGCTTGCTGTGCCATGTAGACAAGAACTAAGAAGTTTAAAGGAGCAGCACAGAGAAAACAAAGTCATAACAGTTACATGGACGTATACACCCATTTATCCCATGCAATATTTATTTTAGCTACGTTTAGTTTTGTAAAAGGTCTGCATTCACACAGTGGCCAACAGCATTTGGCGTTTGTTTTTCCTCCAGCGCATTCTCCTTTCCACCAGTGTGGTAGGTCATGGCTTTATTTAGTTTTAAAATGCCAGAGCCAACCACAGTCTTTAAGGGGAGTTATCAAGGCAGTGAAATAATTGAAACTTGGACAGACAATGAGACTGACCTTTCCTATCAACCAACAGATGGGCAACAGTTCCCTGAGCAGAGGTGGGACAAACTCAGCCAAGGGTTGATAGAGATGTAATGAATTAACAGGACAGTTTGTTGTGAATATGAATAGTATAGAACTATCTGCCATCCTGGGGGTATAGTGTAGAGAGCGGGACTATGTCTATACCATTGTTCTTGCTAATGGATAAGTAAATAATGTCTTTGTAGATTGCTCTGTAGAGAACCAACAGCCGATTCAAAAGAAGAATGGTACTTTATACACACAGTATATTGCATCTTCCAGCCAAAGCTCTCAAAGCACTTTACAGACATTAATAACTGTAACCCCTGTCAATTATGGAAGCATTATTGCCATTTTACAGATGAGGAAACTAAGGCACAAAGAGGTTGAGAGAGGCTAAGGCCACACTGGGTTTTGTGGCACAGCCACAGATAGAACTTAGGACTCTATTCCTAGATTGGTATCTGTAAAGGAATTCACTCACCACTGGAGTGCCTCTTCCTGGCTGAGCATAGCGGCTTCCTCCCAGTCTGGCATCCCCTGTGACAGTTGCTCCAGCACTGCAGTGGTCTCTCTTCTCTTAACTTGGCCTGCTGCCCAGCTCACAATTTAGTAGATTTCTTCCAGGGTAACAAAGAAGCCAACAAAATAAACAGTTCCAATGGCCTCACCAAAAGGTCTTCAGCCCCCACTCCGGGCCCTGTGATCCTCACAGCCTTCTCTCAGGGCTCTCCATTGGTCCATATCCCCTTCTCAGGGGCTTCATATCACTTTCTCGGTGGCTGGTAGGCCCTCCCACTACACTGGATTCCAGGCCAGGGACCAATAACTAGCAGCCAAGGTCTGCTCAGTCCCACTCCTTGCAAGAAGTGGAAACTTGGACAGACCACTAGGGAGGAGTAAAAATATTGCTCAAGCATGCAGGGGTGTAATCAGGGAGGCCAAAGCACAATTGGAGTAGCAGCTAGCAAGGGATGCGAAGGGTAGCAAGAAGGGTTTCTACAGGTGTGTTAGCAACAAGAAGAAGGTCAGGGAAAGTGTGGGACCCTTACTAAATGGGGAAGTTAACCTAGTGACATATGATGTGGAAAAAGCTGAAGTACTCAATGATTTCTTTGCCTCGGTCTTCACAGACAAGGTCAGCTCCCAGACTGCTGCACTGGGCAGCACAGTATGGGGAGAAGGTGAGCAGCCCTCAGTGGTGAAAGAACAGGTTAATGACTATTTAGAAAAACTGGATATGCACAAGTCCATGGGGCCAGACCTAATGCATCCGAGGGTGCTGAGGGAGTTGGCTGATGTGATTGCAAAGCCATTGGCCATTATCTTTGAAAACTTGTTGTGATTGGGGGAGGTCCCGGACGACTGGAAAAAGACAAATATAGTGCCCATCTTTAAAAAAAGGAAAATGGAGAATCTGGGAACTACAGTCTCACCTCGGTCCCTGGAAAAATCATGGAGCAGGTCCTCAAGGAATCCATTTTAAAGCAGTTGGAGGAGAGGAAGGCGATCAGGAACAGTCAACATGGATTCACCAAGGACAAGTCATGCCTGACCAACCTGATTGCCTTCTATGATGAGATAACTGGCTCTGTGGATATGGGGAAAACAGTGGATGTTATATATCTTGACTTTAGCAAAGCTTGTGATATGGTCTCCCACAATATTCTTGCCAGCAAGTTAAAAAGGTGTGGATTAGATGAAAGGACTATAAGATGGATAGAAAGCTGGCTAGATCGTCGGGCTCAACAGGTAGTGATCAACAGCTCAGTGTCTAGTTGGCAGCCAGTATCAAGCAGAGTGCTCCAGGGGTCTGTCCTGCAGCTGGTTTTGTTCAACATCTTCATTAATGGTCTGGATGATGGGATGGATTGCACCCTCAGCAAGTTCATGGATGACACTAAGCTAGGGGGAGAGGTAGATACGCTGGAGGGTAGGGATAGGGTCCAGAGTGACCTAGACAAATTGGGCTAAAAGAAATCTGATGAGGTTCAACAAAAAATGATGAGGGCAACAAAAATGATTAGTGGGGCTGGGGCACATGACTTATGAGGCGAGGCTGAGGGAACTGGGCTTATTTAGTCTGCAGAAGAGAAGAGTGAAGGGGGATTTGATAGCAGCCTTCAACTACCTGAAGGGGGGTTCCAAAGAGGATGGAGCTCGGCTGTTCTCAGTGGTGGCAGATGACAGAACAAGGAGCAATGTTTTCAAGTTGCAGTGGGGGAGGTCTAAATTGGAAATTAGGAAAAACTATTTCACTAGGAGGGTGGTGAAGCACTGGAATGGGTTACCTAGGGAAGTGGTGGAATCTCCATCCTTAGAGGTTTTTAAGGCCCGGCTTGACAAAGCCCTGGCTGGGATGATTTAGTTGGGGTTGGTTCTGCTTTGAGCACGGGGTTGGACTAGATGACCTCCTGAGGTCTTTTCCAACCCTAATCTTCTATGATTCTAACACAGATCAAGAATCTACCTAAAGAGTTATAATCTAAGGATTTTGCTTCTATTGATTTCTTTTCTTTGAAATGAAATGCTAAAACTTTTATTTTCTAAATGAAAATCCTAGAGCTGGTCAAAAAATGCCATCAGATTTTCACACAAAAAAATTTTTGTCAAAGTTTCAGATTTTAAAAAAATGTTGGCCAGCTCTATATGGCAATTAAAAGAAATTACATAAAATTTCCCTGAAAAATGTTCATTTGAAAATTCAAAAACTTTCAGCCTGCCCTCGGCAATCCCTGGTTTTAAAAGCACTCTAGTTCTGACTCAGAACAGAGCACAGTAACTTGGTCCTATTTAGGATACCAAAAGCTCTAAGGCTAGCTCACTATACAATATTCCTATTTCCTTTTGAGTAGCAAGTGCTTAAGAGTCACAAATTCATACAGCATTGTACTTGCATCTGAAGAAACAGGACTCCTGAATTTAGTGCTAGAATGCAAAATTATTAGTTCACAACCTCCAGGACAGAGAAAATACATAATAAAGTCTATATCGTCAGTGGTGTATATTATTAGAATGTGTAGGCGTTTGCAGTAATTCTGGAGTTCCATGATTATTTTTTGTGCATTTTTTCCCAGTAGGAAGAACGACTAATTGCTGATATGTGATACAATAAGCAGTGGTGAAAGAAATTAACCAAGAACAATGTTCTTACCAGCCTCAAGCTACTGCAGTTTATTTTGGGCCTCTTACATTTTTGGAAATGTCCTTGCATTAATTATATTACCCTCCTTTAATCGAGTCCCAGATCATCCATTCCATTTTTTTTTTAAATTTTATTTTTGCCCAGAGTCAATTCTAGGCCTATAATTACCGGGTCATCCTGTGTAATTATAAAAAATGTATAGAAATCTTTTAGCATATATCTGAAAGAACAACAAAGAATTCCCAACCACTTTTTAGCTTGTTAGAAGTATGCTGTAAAAACCCCTAGGAAGCAAAGGATCACTTGTGTAATTTGTCCAGAACCACAGGAAAATTCAACAAAAGTCAACTTGTGCCAATGTTCTAGTGTGGTTTATGTGGGAAAGGTTTGTTCAGTTGAGATCTTGCAGCAAGATGTTCTATAACACAAATTCTGTTTTCCTGCTCTGGTGTTGATCGTTTAGCCATGCAGCATCACCTTCAACACCTGCACTGAGGACTGCCACGCAAATACAACTAACTGCAGTATGTCAAATAGGAGAAATGTTCCACACTAGCCTGCCAAAACTGAATTATGGTGTGATGCATGGCCAGAGAGGGTTAAGCATCCTGAAGGATAAATGACACAAATTCAATCCTTAGAGACATTTTGGTAGATAATGTTTGTGGTTTTGTGTGTTTAAATATATTGTTAGAGGTTAACAATGTAATCAAAAAGAACAGGAGTACTTGTGGCACCTTAGAGACTAACAAATTTATTTGAGCATAAGCTTTTGTGGGCTACAGTCCACTTCATCAGATGCATAGAAGAGTCCCTGTCTATGCTGTATTCTGTTAATTTAGAGATCAAAAGGACATCTTAACATTTAAATGAACTGTAAATATAGTGTCAAGTATCAGAGGGGTAGCCATGTTAGTCTGGATCTGTAGAAGCGACAGAGTCCTGTGGCACCTTATAAGGTGCCACAGGACTCTTTGTCGCTGTAAACATAGTGATATCACTGTATTCATCTCTCTTTGAAATGTATAGCAAATCACCTGCGAATGGTGGAGAATTATGTTAATTCGTGTAGCTAATTCCCAGTGATGCTTAGGAAATAGGTCTACTTCAGAGTCTCCATTTATCATTTATACCATGCTCATCACCACAGCATCTCAGTGTTAACACAATACTCATCACCACAGTAAAAGGGTCAGATATAGTCTTGTTTCCTCTCTCCTTCCCTTGAACCGGCCAGGAGAAAACAGCAACATGCAATGAAAAAACTGCTTCTTTTAAATATTTCAACCACAGCCTCAAAGGAACCATAGAAACAAACCTGCCTTAATAAATTGTAAATTCTTGTGGTCACCTTTAAAGGAATATGTTGCACTATTTAAATTTCACTGTATTGGATCAGCCTTGTCTTGAGATGCAGCAGTGGAGCCAGACTTCAGTTGCTGTTAAAATCTTCAACAAATGAAGAGCTAAGGCGAATGATCAAAGCAGCATGTATTTCTGCCCTTATTCACTAACATTACAAACTAGGAAGGACTGCACAAATTGATCCCCCTCCTCCATCCCAAAATATCAGTTTGAAGCTCAGTTTCTTATCATGATGAATATTTGTAGTTGTAGTAACAATTAATTTGCTTAATGGGGTCTAATTAGAAGTACTTACATGGGAACTTCAAGGAAAGAAATACTACAAGTCTAGCACTACAACTGTGTCAGCGATACAGTTGCAGCATGGTGGTCCTATGTTAAAGATAAAACATGGGTCAGTTATGTAGTGTAGGTCGGGACTTACCATGTTTTAATTATGTCCCAAACATTGCTAAATACTGGGGACACATATAGACAAACCAGTGCTTTAGCAAGGTTGGGGACATACTTAAAACAAGGCTAGGTCACATCTGCATTACAATCCAAACTGTTTTTCCCATGCTGGGGGACAACCACATTTGGGGAATTTAAATTACTCAAGGCATAAATATTGCCCAGCGTTTAAAATGTACTGCTGGTCTTAGCATCAAAAGGCTTAATATTGGGGCTAGATACCCAAAGTCTCTAAACATTTCTCAGCCCTTTCCAGATTGCCTTGTTATTGGGAAAATTTTGATACATAAAACCAATACGCTATTTACACACTGCTAGGAGCAATTATACTAGACACTGCACGGCAAGTCTCCAGTATGAACTCAGACTCTTCCTTTGTCCTTAATATGATCAGAGGCCCTCCTTTTCTGCACAGAACAGTCTGTTTTCTGGTAACTCCAAAGCATAACAAAACACACACCTTTTCTTCCACAGGAATTATGATTTAGATCTTTGCACTTAATTCTGGATTTCCTGACTTTGTTGGTTCTGAGAGGCATCATAGTTTAGTGTATTCTACTGTAAAGAGTATTGTATATATTTAAGTATATACAAAGAGAAAGCTCCTCCCCCGCCCCCAATTTTTGGACAGCTCCATAAAACTAGTAACCCCACAAAAACAGAAGCCCTAGATATGTTAGGTGAGCAAACCAAAGCATTACACAGCATGAAAACAATACAGGTGTATTCATTTGGGCACCCATAATGTGAGGCGACTTTTGAAAATTTGTGCCCGAAAGTCTGTGCAAGTTGGGTAAAGTTCTTATGTCCCTTACTGGGAGTTTTGAATTAATTATTTTAATTACTTGTATCAAGCCAAATTAGTTAAAGGTAACCTGCAAAGGATTTTTTTTTTTTAATTGGATGTGTGTCCTTTTTACTGCTTCTGATTTGAAGTAACCAGACTCATGTCACATGGACTGTTGAAGCGATGCTGAGCCCTGCTGATCACTAACAAAATGTTCAGAGTTTACTGTGTGACTGTGGCCTGGAGGCTAAAAAAGCCAAACAAGCCACATTCCCCACTTCCAAATGAATAGTCCAAATGTTTTCAGTTTTTATTTTATTTTATTTTATTTTCCCCAGGAATTTATCAATGTTTTTTTACCACAACAACAAAAACGTGCAAATCAGTGCAAAAAACTATTAATAGTTTTTCTGGGTAAATATCAAAGTTTATTTTGGTGAACAGAAGGACGCGGGGGATGGAATATTCAGTAGATTTATGCTTTGAATTACGTTCATCAAATTGGTTTGCTGCAGAACTAAAACAGAACTCAAAACACAATGCCAGCTCTGAGTTTAAGAAAACAATACATCTCTAATTCCCAAATAAAGCTTTTCATCTAAATAAACAGTTTACTGTTATAGGCTTAGAACTATTAACCTATATATGTTTACATTTCATAATTGGGTCATACCATTTGCAGCGCATACACTCAACTTCATCCTTTTCTCCTGTTTTTTTAAAACTTTTAAATACTTCCATGTGTTCTGAAACGTATTTTGATACAGATTTTTGTTTTCTTCCCATTTTAGTGTGTCAGATCTTTATCTGCTAACAGCTTGAAATGTGTTTGTGGTGCGTGTGAGATTCATCAGTACATTCAGATGCGCACACACTTCAGAGTTTGCGTGCATGCCTGTTTGTTTATTGTGTGTATCTTCTAGACTAATACATAACCTTACTTCAACAGGCAGCTTTGTATATACATTCAGACTGAGACCTTGACGTCGCCTCTGTCCCTGATCTGCCGGTGCTTGCAGCTGGAAAGTACCTACTGATACAGACCAACCGATTCTTCTTTCTACTCAAAAAAGGCAATGTGATCCAGGGACTAAGGCACAGACCTGAGCATCAGGAGACGTGGGTGCTACTATCCAGAACTCTGCAAGTGATTTATTGGGTGTTCCTGGGCAAGTTCCTCGGCAACCTAACTTCTCTGTTCCTCAGTTTCCCCATCTATTAAATGAGGAGAATGGCCACCTTAGGAAAGCACGTTGAGATCTGCAGGTGAAAATGCAATGTAGCGGTTAAGTATTATTGAAAGATGCAAACAATGTAACTGTACCCATCCTCCCTGGGCAATGAATTAGATCAGGAGAGAACTTTAACAAGTAACAAAGGAAATTTATTTTCTGTCACAACCAGAAACCCCTTGCACAGGAGAAGCAGCCATAGCTGTCAAAGTGTTGGATTCTGCAAACACTCCCAAACTGGAACCCAGGGACTAATTAAAAAATAAAAGAACATGTTCTCGAACCATGTAAACAACGGGGCATAAACAGATAAAAGCTGATATGAGAGAATTAGCCCTTTGAAGAAATGTACAAACACTTCCTAACTGCCACTTCAGTACCTGCATAGATGCAACTGAGTTGTGTCTACCACCACTACCATTGTTCAGTGAAGCAGCACAGCATACTTCACAGCCAGTGCATGCCAGGACACGATCACACACCACTCACTGCACTTTAGCCACTTGTGCCTCTAGCTGTTGGGGTCTGTGGGGCAGAGAGTCTTTTCTTTGTTTAGCTCAATTTACCTTTTGTAAAGTGCTATGTGCACCCACAGTGCTACGTGCAGCACTAATAATAATTAGGCTTGGCAGAATTCAGTTTTTATAATGTTGCTGGATAATATGAATTTTTGAAGCTTTCTTTTTCAATTTGTATTGATTTAAATTTTCACCAGTACACACAGCTATGAAAGGGGTAAACATCACATCAAAATATCCTAAGTAAATATCCTTAAATCAAACACTAATAAGTTCTCAAGCAGCATTTTTCTTGCTTTGCCTTTCTGTAAATTTCTATTATTATTGATGGACATATTTTTTCATTGGTTTATGTGTGGATGGTGAAATTGCTGTTTACTAACATTTACTGATAAAAAAAAAATCTAAACCTTCCAAGCCTAATAATAATGTATGCAATAGTTAAATACTGCTCATATCATTAAATAGAGCTACTAGAGTTACCATTATCATTGCATTTTTATTGCCATTTTTAAAGCGTGTGTTTTAATTAATGAAGAACTAAGTTGAGCAGTGATGCGCCCATGACGCACAGTAATGAAACAGATGGGTGACTGCAATGTAGCTACAGCATAAACCCGTTGGAAGAACTTTTAATCTGCTGCTTTCATTTGTGTTCAGGTTTCAAACTGCAGTGCTTCCCGTGGTACCACGTTCATAACTTATTCATAAAATATATGGTTAAAAATGTTGTGGTGGTGATGGGGGCTAGGGAAAAAAGGAAAAGAGCTTCTTGAATATTTTACACTAATGTTGCATGCAGTGGTGGTGCAGCCGTGTCAGTCCCAGGATATTAGGTCTTGTCTACACTACCAAGTTTTGTCAATAAAAGTGACGTCAACACCCAAAAGTCGACATAATAAAAATTGGAATCTCATGTTCACACTCGCTTCCTCTGTCGGCAGAGCACATCCACAGTTGGGGCACTATCATCGACAGTGTGAGCAATGCACTGTGGGTACCTATCCCACAGTCCAGCTTGACACCTTCTGTCGCTAGGTGTTGTGGGAAGGCGGAGCAGATCGCAAAGCATCTTAGGACCAGGCTCAATGTCCCGTGATGCGTTGCTTTCTGTCCCAGCACTTCATGGGCTTCCAACTTTCTTTCGTGGCATTTTTGCAATGGCCATTCTCTGCTGTGCATCCCGGCATCTTTGTGAGAAGGGATGGATCCCACACTGCTCTCCTGTGCTCTGATAACTGTCATGAAGACATTGCTGATGGCAGTGCAGTTAATCATGAAATTCCTAACTGAAGAAGACTCCCAGTCACCTGACGTGCTGTGTGATATGGATAGGTGCAATTTTAGATTGCTTTTGGCATTCACAGAACAGCTGCATAGGGTAGACCATCAATTTTGGGCTCAAGAAACAAGCACTGAATGGTGGGATCATATCGTCATGCAGGTGTGGGATGAAGAGCAGTGACTACAGAACTTTCAGATGTGGAAAGCCACCTTCCTGCAAAAGGTGTGTGTACAACTCACCACAGCACTGCGGCGCAAGGACACCAGAATAAGAGCTGCCCTATCGAGAAGCATGTAGCAATCGCTGTTGTGGAAGCTGGAGATTCCAGACTGCTACCAATTAGTCGTGAATCAATTTGGAGTGGGGAAGTCGACCATTGGGGCTGCATTAATGCAAGTGGGCAGGGCAATAAATCGCACCCTGCTATGAAGGACTGTGACTCTGGGAAATGTGCGTGAACTAGTGGACAGCTTTGCAGAAATGGGTTTCCCTAACTGTGGAGAGGTGATAGATGGCACACATATTCCAATTTTGGCACCAAACCACCTTGTGACGGAGTACATCAATAGGAAGGGGTACTTCTCCAGCATGTTGCAGGTGCTTGTGGATCAACATGTGTGTTTCACTGATATCAACGCAGGGTGGTCCAGGAAGGTGCATGACACATGCATCGCCAAGAACACCAGCCTGTACAGAAAGCTACAAGTCAGGTCTTTCTTTCCAAACCAGAAGATTACAGTGGGGGATGATGAAATGCTCATAGTGATTCTGGGAGACCCAGCCTACCCCTTACAGCTGTGGCTCATAAAACCTTACAGAGGATACCTGGACAGCAGTAAGGAGTGGTTCAACAATAGGCTGAGTAGGTGCCGGATGACAGTTGAATGTGCCTTTGGCAGATTAAAGGTGCGCTGGCGATGCCTTTATGGCAGATTAGACCTTAATGGGGATAATATTCCCATAGTCATAGCCGCGTGCTGTATGTTGCATAATCTCTGTGAAGCTAAGGGTGAAAGGTTTGCTCAGGGGTGGAGTGTTGAGGCAGATCGCTTGTCTGCTGATTTTGATCAGCCATATACCAGGGCTACCAGAGGAGCCCAAAGGGGGGCAATTCAAATCAAGGAGACTTTGAGGCAACCCTTTGAAAATGAGATCCAGTAACATATATCTCTGTGATTGGTGCTGCAATGCTACATTACATGTAATTTTCCGAGAAAGCAATGGTGATATTTGGGGCCTTATATTCCAGTCAGCAAATGATTAAAATATCTGTGCATGTATTGGTAGTGCCTACTATCTCAATTTGTAGCAAATAAAGATGAGTTACCATTTGAAAACTTTGCTTTTAATGCACAAGAAACAGCACACACAAACACACAAAGATGCTTAGTGGGAAAGGAGGTGTGATGTTGCACTCCATATGTTTTATGGAAAGATGCTTATGAGTGTAAATATGATGTAACTGGAATATGCTCTATGCAGAAGGTCTCTTGTAAGATATCATAACAAAGGTTATAAACTACTGAATATATTCCTCCTATTTGTATGCATGTATCATTCTTGTATCTGAAGCTAGAAATATAAAGTATAACTCTGAGGTCCTATTGTAATTATGCAAAGTGTGGGCATTAATGGTGGTTTAGAATCGTGATGGCTCCCATTGACTAAGACAATTGGTTGTAAATGTTTTATTTACCTGCAAGCCTTCCTGTGTACGTGTGGGCCAACCCAGGAAGAATGGAGACTAGGGGTCTTACAGTGACATGTGACCATGTCACCTGATAATGAAATCCATCTTAAATCTGATACTTTTCCATTTAGAAGGAGGGGTGGGGACCCAGAGAGACAAAAGATTCCCGCCTTATGCCAAAGCTATAAAAGGGTGTGGAGCAGGACAAAAGAGGCTGCCAGTCATGAGAAAACCCCTACTTTCCACCTGAGATGTCTGCTGGAACTAACAAGAACTGTACCTGGGTCTGTGTTGCAGCAGGATAGTGTGTCTGGCTCAACAAGGCAGGGTTCTGGAAGTCCCAAGCTGTCTGGGAAAACGGGCTCAGAGGTAATTTCAACACATCAGGTGACAGTCCCAAGGGAAAAGGCTGAACACTTGGCACAGGGAAAGTTCCTGTTAACTGAGAAGCCCCTCGGCTGAGTGAATCTCAGTTTCAGTGAACTGCAGAGAGGCCTGGCCCAACCTCTGGGTCTGTGCTGGAGCTGACTGGGGTGTCTAACTCAGCAAAACAGAGGTGGAGGGGGCACCTGTTCTGGCAGGAGGGTTGTTCTCAGTGGTATCCCGGCTCACTGAGTGACAATCTCGAGGGAAGTCTCTGTGACTGAACCCAGCACAGGAGGTACCAGGGAAGGGCAGACTTTCACAGCTGTGTGTAGGTCCTACTATCATTGTGAAAGTTGTCTGAGAGGGTGGAGTGAAGGGGAAACTGAGAAGTCCCGGAAGGTGGAAAGGAATGTGTGAGCGGAATTGGGAGTGGGGCATGGAAAAGAGTTCTGAATGTACTGCAGGGGAGGGCGAGCATGGATCTGCTCAGTCTGCAGCATTATTAAGGACTTCAGCATCTGTGTTTGCTCCTCTGTGACTTTAATCATCTGCTCAGTTGCGTCCTTAACAAACTCCTGATTCTCTTTTCTGTCCTGCCATTCAGCTTCCCTCCACTCCTTGCATTCCCTTTTCTCTGCATTGGAGCACTACAGTGCCTCCCAGAACATGTCTTCTTTGCTGCATCTTGGGCACTTTCTTATCTGGTGGAGATGCTCGGCCGGGGTGTGTGGGGTGTTCCTGAAGGCCACATCTGCCAAAGCACAGAGGACAATGCACAGACACGGGATTGTTAAATTCACACACAGCACTGAAACATTTCAGTTAAATACACCTTTTGTAACACAACAATCACTTTCTCACTGACCCTTGGCAAGCACACATCTCTGTGAACAGCCAAAGCATTGGGAGTGTTGGCTGGGGGCGCGGCGCTCTACATGGGGAAAAGAGCTCTCACTCTGCAAGGGTTCTGGTGCAGCCGACTAGCGAAAACATTCTAAAATTCTCCCACACTTTTCCACAGGCAGGGGTCATTGTAGCAAATATCTGACTGCTGAGGGTAAGCAGGGAAATGAGGGTACATCTACTCCATGCTTGTGGCTTCCACCCTGCTCCCTATGCTGCTCGCCTGTGTGCCGCTTGGGTCCCTGCACAAGTGATTGCTGAGTGGCGCGGGAAAGTTTCCTACAATGGGGGAAATAACAAAGCAGCTCTGCCAAGGAACCTTAGGCAGAGGATTGTCAAGTACCTCCAGGAAACTTTCCTGGAGATCTCTCTGGAGGATTCTCCTGAGATCTCGATGTTCATCAACACCCTGTCCCACTGTGATGATTAGCTACACAGGGAAATGTCCAGCACACAGAAACACAGCCAGCCCTACACATTTCTATACCCTGAACCCACCTCTGCACTACGCAAACCACAGCTACTTACCAGGAGTCTCCTCTTCTGCTTCTTGCTCACTGGAGAGCAACTGCTGAGACTGGCTAGACACCTCTGGCATGGAGAACAGTTCCTGGATGGCTGCCCCACCGGGAGACCCAGCTGGGAGCTGCACATCGTCGTCTAACTCTACCTCTTCATCAATGACTTCTTCCTCCGGGTTAGGTCCTCTTTCCGCCGCCTCCAGGCCCACCGAAGTATCCATGAGGCTCTCGGTGATGGAGGTGAGGTCACCACCGAGGATAGTGTCCAGCTCTTTATAGAACTGGCAGGTCTTAGGTGCAGCACCGGAGCGACAGTTTGCCTCCCTTGCTTTATGGTATGCTTGCCTCAGCTCCTTTATCTTTGCTCTGTACTGCAGCATGTCCTGATCATAGCCCTTTTCGCACAAACCTCAAGAAATGTGCCCGTAGGTATCCAAATTCCTATGGCTCAAGCACAGCTGGGAGTGCACAGCCTCCTCTCCCCATATACTCATCCGATCCAACAGCTCAGCAGTGGTCCAAGCAGGAGAGCATTTTCTGCAATAAGCCGCCATAGTCACCTGGGAAGATGCAATGAGACTTCTCCATGCCAAGCCAGCAGGAAATGGAATTTCAAAAATTCCCGGGGCTTCTAGCGGGGAGGGGTGGATGGTTGTTTACCTAGCTACAGAGCAGTGGAGTTCAAACTGCTGACCAGAGCTATCAGGATGGGCATTGTAGGGCACCTCCTGGAGGCCAATTAAAGCCATGAAATCAAGCATGGCACTTTGTCAAGAAAAATGTGCAAGAAAAAGACTCTCATCAGGATGGTTGTATTTTGTTGCCAAAACTAGGCATTTTTCCCAACAAAAGTCGCATTGCAGTGTGTACACATTCACTGTCTTGTTGACAAAAGGCAGTTTTTGTCAACAAAACTTGGTAGTACTTGATTGACTAGGCCTTAGAGAGACAAGTTGGACGAGGCAATATCTTTTATTGGACCAACTTCTGCTGGTGAGAGAGACAAGCTTTAGAGCTACACAGAGCTCTTCTTCAGGTCTGGGAAAGGTACTCAGAATGTCACAGTTACGTAGGAAGTGGAACAGATTGTTTAGCAGAAGTAGTTAACACACATTTCAAGGGCCCATTCAAGGTGAAGTGGCCAGTTATCTCATCCAGTACACTAAATGCCACAATAACAATTATGTAGATGAAACCAGACAATCACTATGCTCTCGAATGAACTTACCCAGGAAAATGATAGAACACAAAACCACACATCACATGTGGGTGGACACTTTTCACAAAGCAATCACTCCTTATCTGACCTATCAGTCCTCATCCTCAAAGGAAACCTGCACAACACTTTCAAAAGATGAGCCTGGGAGCTTAAATTCATAACTTTGCTAGACATTAAAAATCATGAACTGAACAGACACTGGATTTATGGCTTATTACAACAAACTATAACCTTCTACCAACCCTCCCCTTGAATGGTCCCTTAGAACATGTGCTACTTGTATTTAGCTGTGACATGCTGAGTACCTTACTACCTTTCCCAGACCTGAAGAACAGCTCTGTGTAAGCTCGAAAACTTGTCCTTCTAACCAACAGAAGTTGGTCCAATCAAAGATATTACCTCACCCACCTCGTCTCTCTAACAAAGTTGCAGTCATTTCTCCTCGCCTGCCAGCTCATAAGAACATAAGAATGGCCATACTGGGTCAGACCAAAGGTCCATCTAGCCCAGTATCCTGTCTTCTGACAGTGGCCAATGCCAGGTGCCCCAGAGGGATTGAACAGACAGGTTATCATCAAGTGATCCATCCCTTGTCGCCCATTCCCAGCTCCTGGTAAACAGAGGCTAGGGACACCATCCCTGCCCATCCTGGCTAATAGCCATTGATGGACCTATCCTCCATGAACTTATGTAGTTCTTTTTCGAACCCTCTTATAGTCTTGGCCTTCACAACATCCTCTGGCAAGGAGTTCTACAAGTTGACTGTACGTTGTGTGAAAAATACTTCCTTTTGTTTGTTTTAAACCTGCTACCTATTAATTTCATTTGGTGGCCCTTTGTTCTTGTTATATGAGAAGGAGTCAATAACACTTCCTTATTTACTTTATTGACACCAGTCATGATTGTATAGACCTCTATCATATCCCCCCCTTAGTCATCTCTTTTCCAAGCTAAAAAGTCCTAGTCTTATTAATCTCTCCTCATACGGCAGCCGTTCCATACCCGTAATCATTTTTGTTGCCCTTTTCTGAACCTTTTCCAATTCCAATATATCTTTTTTGAGATGGGGCGGCCACATCTGCACACAGTATTCAAGGTGTGGGTGTACTATGGATTTACAAAGAGACAATATGTTATTTTCTGTCTTATTATCTATCCCTTTCTTAATGACTCCCAACATTCTGTTTGCTTTTTTGACTGCCACTGCACATTGAGTGTATGTTTTCAGAGAACTCTATGTTTCACAATAACTCTAAGATCTCTTTCTTGAGTGGTAACAGCTAATTTAGACCCCATCATTTTATATGTATAGCTGGGATTATGTTTTCCAATGTGCATTACTTTGCATTTATCAACATTGAATTTCATCTGCCATTTTGTTGCCCAGTCACCCAGTTTTGAGAGGTCCTTTTGTAGCTCTTCACAGTCTGCCTGGGACTTAACTATATTGAGTACTTTTGTATCATCTGCAAATTTTGCCACCTCACTGTTTACCCCTTTTTGCAGATCATTTATGAATATGTTAAATAGGACTGGTGCCAGTACAGACCCCTGGGGAACACCACTATTTACCTCTCCCCATTCTGAAAACTGACCATTTATTCCTACATTTTGTTTCCTACCTTTTAACCAGTTACTGATCCATGAGAGGACCTTCTCTCTTACCCATGACAGCTTACTTTGCTTAAGAACCTTTGGTGTGAGACCTTGTCAAAGGCTTTCTGAAAATCTAAATACACTATATCCACTGGATCCCCTTTGTCCACATGCTTGTTGACCCCATCAAAGAATTCTCCAGTTTTGTCTGTTTAGAAGTACAATAATTACATGAGGATGAATTTGAGACTAATTTCCAGTTTGCTTCTGTTTTAAAAGTAATAAATCGAAAAGCTGAGACGATGGATTTTCAAATGAAATTTGGCATGGTTTTAAAAATGAAATCAAGCAACTTAGGGAGGCGCAAGGATATCTAGTGGTCAACGAATAGGACTAAGACCCAGGACTCTTGGGTTCTACTCCAGGAGCAGACAGTGACACTGGATAAGTCATTTAACAGCTTTGTATCTCAGTTTACCGCTCTGTAAAATGGGAATATAATACACTAATACTTAGGAGAGGTCTACACTTAAAATGCTGCCTCAGTGCAGCTGAGCCACTGTGGCACTCATAGGTGACACCTAGGGGGGGATGCATGGTCAAGTATCCCACCCCCCACCCCACCTCAATTCTGCTTGGCCTGCTTGGGGCAGGGGGGAGAGGGGAAAATCACTCTGTTCTTCTCATGCTGTGCCTGTCCCCTGGCATCCTCAGCCCCTGTCCCTGGCAGCTGGGCCTGGGCAGGAAGTGGAGGGGTCGGGACTAGCTGTTTCTCATGCTTGCCTCTCTGGGTCGCTGCTCTGTTTAGCGCAGTGGTTGCCTGCGAAAGCCCAGCTGGAGAGGTGGCGGTTTCTGCCAAGGCCCAGCTTCTGGGGATGGGGGCCAAGCAAGTGGGAGCCCCCTTTCCCCCTGGCACATATCCGGCCGTTTGGACCCTATCCTCGGCAGCTGGACCCAGGCAGGGAGCAGAAGCCGCAGCCTCCCCAGCTGGGCTCTCTCCAGCAGCTGCCGCTGCATGAAGCAGCAACCCTGAGCAGCCACCTTCAACCATGTGAGAAGCGGCTCTTTCCCACTCCCCGTCTGGGCTCAGCTGCCAGGGACAGGCCAAACGTGGTGGGTGGGGGGAAGGCAGAGTGGAGTGGGAGAAGGACAGAGCCACCCCCTTCCCCACAGGTAAATCTGGTGCGGGATGGAGAGCTTGGCAGTCCACGGGTGGCGTAGGATGAGCTGGTGGGATTGGCTTCCCTGGCCCAAGGAAGTGGGGATGGAAGTTCCTCCCAGAGGAGACATGTGGGGCGGTCACGTGTCCTCCTCTTTACATTGTGCCCCGCCCCCAGTATCAGGAGGCACAAGTCATCTATGGTAGCACTTTAATTAAAATGCTCTCTTAGACAATAGGAATGGGCTTCTCCCATCAGCTTAATCTACCTCTGCGAGAGGCAGTAGCTATATCAGTGGGAGCAACTCTTCCACTGACATAGCGCTGTCTACACTGGCGGTTAGGTCAGTATAACTATGCCATCAGGGGTGTGGATTATTCACACCCCTGAGCAAGGTAGTTGTACTGAATTTTGTAGCGTACACCAGGGCGTACCTGCCCCACAGCAGTGTTGTGAGGCTTGATTCATTATTATTTCTTTGTAAAGCACTTTGGTCCTTGGGTTTCAGTTTTTATAAAAAGTGCAGTATTAAATAATAAACAATTACAATATTCACTATAAGGACAGCTCCACCAAGCAGTGCTATGCTTTTATGTTATGTTAAACATAAAACACTTCTTTAAAGGGGGAAAGCAGAAGCATTACTTTGGCATCACCCTCATTTAACTCCTTATTCCCCAACCATCACCATCAATGAGCTCTTCTAGGCTACATTCTCTCTGGCTGAAATACCGATATGGTACTTTGAGTGAAGCCACTTTTGTGATTGTCTAGAGGGGATCACCTGAGAGCAATAACGTAGATTTACTAATGCCTTGGTCTTTGTCCAATCTGGTTTTACAAATCAAAATGAAGGGGATTCCATTACTTCCCTTCAGAGATTATCCCACAACCTAATATGTCTGGAAGAGAAAGGATGGTCGTGTGGGAACATTCAGTTACCAGCCACAAACTCCCTCTGTGACCTTGGCCAAGAAATATAGAGCTTGTCTACGTAGAAAAGCTGTACTGCTTTACTTATCCTGGTGTAGCTAAAGCAATATCATTCCCCTAGTGAGCATGCAGAAGTGATATAGAAGTGGTTATATGGGTAGTGTTTATTACGGTAAAGAAAAGAGAACAATGACACCAGTATGAGGCATCTTTACACCAGAATAACTATCCAAGTACAGCTTTTACAGGTATAACTATACTGGTAAAAAATCACCCCCTTAACCAACATAGTCATACCAGTAAACTTTTAAATGTAGACCAGGCATTTTAAATGTAGACCAGGCAAGTGAGCCTCAGTTTCCCATCTGTAAAATGGGCATAATAATATACCTAGGATGGGGCCACTGTGAAGATAAATTCATGAATGTGTGTGAGGTGCTCAGATACCATGTTGATGAGGAGCCTAGGAAAGTCTAAAAATAAAATAAATCACGTTGCTTTTCCTGATATTCAGCCTGAATTTTCCATGTCTTAATTTCATCCTATTACTACTAGCCATTCTCCCATGTGCCACACTAAATAATTCCCCTCCCTGCTTGGGATTTACATAGCCTTCACATGTTAGTGGACAGTTACCATGTCTCCTGACATAAAGAACAACAAAGGTTGTGTGTGTAACCAAACTATACAGCTTATCTTAGCTACTTGAATCTTTTTAGCCTCCTGCTCATTTTTGTTGCTCTTCGCTGCACTCTCTCTACTTCTTCAGTATCTTTCTAGCAATGACTTGCCCAAACTGAGCTTACTACTCCAGATGTAGTTGCACTGGGAACCCTATAGACACCGACCTTAAGCAAAATGTGCCTCATGCAGCTTTGCTGTGAAGAATATCAAGCAGCTTAGCAAACTCAATACACACACATGTGAAACACACACATTCTCTAATTCGTTTCTCAAGTCTCCAATTTCTTACTTTTTGTGTAAGCACCCAGAACTGTTACTATAACAACTGACAACTTGTTGATGGCTGCTACAATTAAAGGTAATGGATATGTTTTGTAAGTTACTTTCAGAGTATTTGGGTGGGGGAAGGGGACATGGATCAGCATTCATATTACACTCCTTGTCGGTACCTGGCCCAGGCGAGGGAAGCTAATGATCCAACCAGCGGACCAAATTCAGTGATGAATCCTGGTCATGTTGCACGTACTCTGAGAAGAGCATATGGTGAGTTAGTTCACCTTTACTGCTGAAAGGTACTTAACACCTGATCTGCATCAATTAAAAGTAAATAGAGCATTACCAAAACCCCACCATTTCCCCTTGCCCCCAAGAGGTGCCCCCTAACAAGCTACCTTTACTCCAAACAAAGCAATCAAACAATGGAGTGAAAGACATTTACTTTTACCTGTGGCTTCATTAAATTTGACAGTTACATTATTTTTAATTCTACTATCTTAGAAAGCAAGAGAGAAAACCAACACAAATGGCAATTCTGCAGTATGTATCTTACATAATTACAGTAATTATATTGTCTTGATGCTCGCTCATAAATCAGTGACAGTATATATTTAATGAGCTCTTTCCTGGCGAGCAGGTCCCCCCTTCATCGCATCCCCCTCCTCCCACCCAGTCATTCAGATTTGCAGCTGCATTGCAGAGGTATCTTAAAATAACATTAACCCTTTGAAAGGACTGTTACTTTTTACAAGAAACTGGGACTCGCCTTGAAAATGTAGGGCCTGATCTTGCAACCCCTTCCTCACTAGAAGCCTGATCTAAAGCCCATTGAAATCAATGGCAAGACTGCAGCGGATGTTGGATCAGGCCCTTGAGTAATGGTTTGCATTAGGAGCTCCACTGGGTAAAGATTTGTTTGGTCAGGCAGTATGGACCAGATCCTGCAAACCCTTACTCAGTCATAATGTAACCCACTGGGCAGTGTGTATTACGTGTCCCACCCCTGGGCCTGATCCAAAGAAGATATGAACAAGAAGCTGTCAGGCAGCTCTGTAACTCCACATTCTACAGGCCTTTATCCTCTGACCCCACTGAGGAGTACCAAAAGAAACTACACCATCTGCTCCAGAAACTCCCTGGAAAAGCACAAGAACAAATTTGTACAGACACGTGCCTAGAACCCCGACCAAGGGCATTCTATCTGCTACCCAAGATCCATAAACCTGGAAATCCTGGATGCCCCATCATCTCAGGCATTGGCACCCTAACAGCAGGATTGTCTGGCTATATAGACTCTCTCCTCAGGCCCTATGCTACCAGCACTCCCAGCTATCTTCGCGACACCACTGACTTCCTGAGGAAACTACAATCCATCGGTGATCTTCCAGACAACACCATCCTGGCCACTATGGATGTAGAAGCCCTCTACACTAACATTCCACACAACGATGGTCTACAAGCTGTCAGGAACAGTATCCCCGATACTACCACGGCTAACCTGGTGGCCGAACTTTGTGATTTTGTCCTCACCCACAACTATTTCACATTTGGGGACAATATATACCTCCAAGTCAGTGGCACTGCTATGGGTACCCGTATGGCCCCACAGTATGCCAACATTTTTATGGCTGACTTAGAACAACGCTTCCTCAGCTCTCGTCACCTAACACCCCTACTCTACTTGCGCTACATTGATGATATCTTCATCATTTGGACCCATGGAAAAGAAGCCCTTGAGGAATTCCACCACGATTTCAACAATTTCCATCCCACCATCAACCTCAGCCTAGACCAGTCCACACAAGCGGTCCATTTCCTAGACACCACTGTGCTAATAAGTGATGGTCACATAAACACCACCCTATACCGGAAACCTACTGACCACTATACTTACCTACATGCTTCCAGCTTCCATCCTGGACACACCACACGATCCATTGTTTACAGCCAAGCTCTAAGATACAACCGCATTTGCTCCAATCCCTCAGACAGAGACAAACACCTACAAGATCTCTATTAAGCATTCTTACAACTACAATACCCACCTGCTGAAGTGAAAAAACAGATTGACAGAGCCAGAAGAGTACCCAGGAGTCACCTACTACAAGACAGGCCCAAAAAAGAAAATAACAGAACACCACTAGCCGTCACCTTTAGCCCCCAACTAAAACCTCTCCAGCGCATCATCAAAGATCTACAACCTATCCTAAAAGATGATCCCTCACTCTCACAGATCTTGGAGGACAGACCAATCCTTGCTTACAGACAGCCTCCCAACCTGAAGCAAATACTCACCAGCAACCACACACCATACAACAAAAACACTAACCCAGGAACCTATCCTTGCAACAAAGCCCGATGCCAACTCTGTCCACATATCGATTCAAGTGATATCATCACAGGGCCTAATCACATCCGCCACACCATCAGGGGCTCATTCACCTGCACATCTACCAATGTGATATATGCCATCATGTGCCAGCAATGCCCCTCTGCCATGTACATTGGCCAAACCGGACAGTCTCTACGCAAAAGAATAAATGGACATAAATCTGATATCAGGAATCATAACATTCAAAAACCAGTAGGAGAACACTTCAACCTCCCTAATCACTCACTGACAGACTTGAGGGTAGCAGTGTTGCGACAGATTAACTCGAAAAGCAGACTTCAAAGAGAAACTGTTGAACTCGAATTGATATGCAAACTAGATTGCATTACCTCAGGATTAAATAAGGACCTCGAATGGCTCGGCCATTACGTTAATTGAATCTATTTCCCTTAAGTTAACGATCCTCATTCACACCTGTGTGACCATCTTGTTTATCACTTCAAAGGTTTTTCTTCCCCTGCTGTTATGGTTCCTCTCAATTAATTAGCCTCTTAAGGTTGGTCTATGCACCTCCACCTTATCATGTTTCTCTGACTGTATAAATATCTGTCTACTGTATGTTTCATTCCATGCATCCGATGAAGTGGGTACTAACCCATGAAAGCTTATGCTGAAATAAATTTGTTAGTCTCTAAGGTGCTACAAGTTTTTCTTTCTTATTTTCAAGTCTGCTACAGTTTCCAGCTAGGGGACTTAGATGTGGTGCTTAGCATGTGTGTAACTTTAAGCACCTGACTGAGTAGCTCCATGGACTTCCAGGGGACTTCTCACAGCCCTGATTCCGCAAAGCACTTTCGCATGTGTGAAACTGTAAGCAGGTGCTTGAAGTTGTAGACCCCATTTCAACACGATACTTAAGCATGTGAGTATTTCCATTGACTTCAAGTTGAGCTTAAGTGATTTCTGAATCTGAACCAATGTGCTTAAAGTTAAAGTTAAGCACATGCTTAATTACATTCTTAAGCTGGGACATTTAACTCAGGATAACGAAAATAAGAAAGAAAAACTTGTAGCACCTTAGAGACTAACAAATTTATTTCAGCATAAGCTTTCGTGGGTACTAACCCACGAAAGCTTATGCTGAAATAAATTTGTTAGTCTCTAAGGTGCTACAAGTTTTTCTTTCTTATTTTCGTTTTGCTGACACAGACTAACACGGCTACTACACTGAAACTTAACTCAGGATGTTCAGCATCATATTTTCAGCTCTAGGGGTTCTAGGATCAATCCAGTGATGACCAAGAGCACAGTTGTTAATTATTCAAATGAGCAAGTGTTAGGCTTTCTGACCCAGATTGTCAAAGGTATTTAGACGCCTAACTTCCATGAGTCTGGGCCTCTGTGTCTAACAAATAAGAATACATGTGCAATGGCCAGCATATGTTTTAACTAATCTACTGTCTGTGGTGAAGCTCAGTGGAACATTGAGTACTTTGGAAAGTGATAAATAATGCTCATGCTAAGGGAGGGCAAATTATGAATACTTAACAATTTGCATGCTCTCTGCGAAGGGAATATTCATAGCTTTCTGTAAGGGTGAACAAAAATTGGCCACGGATCATTCAATTTACTCCTTCCCAATGACAGATTTTGAAAATGCCACCTGAGAGGAAGTAAAAAATAAATATTACTACCATTAGCTGTCAGTTGACTTTTGCTAAAAGCCTCTGTAGATATTTTAATGCATTGTTGGGGGAATATATCGAATACAGCCAGAGAGGAAGATACATGAAGCGGATTAAGCACAATAAACTGTGGTATGTTCTGGCTGAAATTTCTTATCCCACAGAATAGTCAGAACATTCATTGCTATTAGTATTTGGAACGCAATAGTGTCCAAAATGGATCAGAACCCATTGTGCTGGATGCTGGATCAACACACAGGAAGAAACAGTCTTTGCCCTGAGGAGCTTATAGTCAAATTTAAAAACAGGATGCAACAAGTGAGTGTGACAAACAAGAGGAAGGAGGCACAGTAGAGGGTAACATTGCCCAACTTGATGGCTACCGATCATTTATGAGAACTGGTTTTTGTTTGCTTTGTAAATGTATAAATATACGCTCCCAGTTTCACAGTGCCCAGAGTGGCTTCCAACTGTGAGCACCAGTGTCAGGTCAGACTGTCAGAAAACAGGGCAGACACACCCAAACTGGAGGTATATTCTATAATTAGATTTCATCTAACCTGCAGCCAAAGGGTACTCTTGGATCACCATACTAGTTTACTATAGAGCCACAGACAGTCGCCTTAGACACTCCACACTATATTACCACCCAAACTGGACTTCTGTGATGTAAGGTTACTATAATCAAAAAACACCCCACATTAGGTTCTCTTAGTCTCAAATGACCAGTCACTTACCCCAGGCCAAGGTACACTTCAGATTTCACCAAAATCACGCTGGCAGCCAATCCTTTAGTAAACTAAACTAAAGGGTTATTAATTAAGAAAGAGAAATGAGAGTTATTAAATGGCTAAAGCAGATAAAATACATTAGTTACCTCAGAGCATATAGTCCAAAGCAATAGCAGGAATGTTAAATCTGCTAGTTTTCATAAGTCTCCCTGGATTGCCCAAAGTTTGGGGTCCTCAGTCCTTTTGTTCAAAATGCCCTTCACCAGCCCAGAAATCAGGGAGGAAAGAGATGGGCAGGGGCCTTTGTCCTCTCCTTTTATATCTTGATCCATGTAGCTGGAAAAGTATTGGTTTTTCCATAAGGTTAAGCATCTCCACTGGGTACATGCTTTTCCAACAGCTCTTCATCGCAATTGCAAATCTTTGTTTGCACCCATCTGCTACCTCCCCTCTGAAGTGTCTTTGCCCTTGTTTATCGTTTCTTTGTTGTTCCTGAAGAGCTAACCTGGGGGTGTTTCTCAAGCTCACAACATGTTTGACCTTCAAACATGGCAAAGTTTCATAACTTCACATACAATAACGATACAGTACACACATTTAAATAGGATAATAATTAAGGCTAAGAGTTTGTCATGGTTATTTTTAGTAAAAGTCACATACAGGTCATGGGCAATAAACAAAAATTCATGGAAGCCGTGACCTGCCCATAACTTTTACTAAAAAATAACTGTGACAAAATGGGGAGTAGGGGGATCCAGCAACCAAGGCTGCTGCAACTCCATGGTTTCCCACGCCACCGTGGTGGCTGGGAGGTGCAGGATGGGCCCCCCTCTGCCCACGGCAGCTGGAAGTTGCAGGGTGACCGTATTTCCTAAAGAGTAAATGGGACATCCTCAGCTGCTCGCCCGAGCACACAAGACTGTCACCTGTCACTGGAACCCTGCAGGGGGACCCTGAGGAGACTGTTGCCTGTCGCTGGAACCCTGCTGTGCCCCCGCTGGCTGCCAGCTCCAGTCCCGTGGCCCCCAGGGGCTGAAGCAGAAAATGTCATGGAGGTCTCTGGAAGTCACAGATTCCGTGACCTCCATGACATAAACATAGCCTTAATAATAATACTTAGCAGAATACAACTTTTCCAATGTACACTTTGTACAAGATTTATTACAATTTTGTAACAGTGGCATAAGACCATAAGAAAGGCCGTACTGGGTCAGACCAAAGGTCCATCTAGCCCAGTATTCTGTCTACCGACAGTGGCCAATGCCAGGTGACCCGGAGTGAGTGGACCCAACAGGTAATGATCAAGTGATCTCTCTCCTGCCATCCATCACCCCCCTCTGACAAACAGAGGCTAAGGACACCATTCCTTATCCATTCTGGCTAATAGCCATTAATGGACTTAACCTCCATGAATTTATCCAGTTCTCTTTTAAACCCTGTTATAGTCCTAGCCTTCACAGCCTCCTCAGGCAAGGAGTTCCACAGGTTGACTGTGCGCTGTGTGAAGAAGAACTTCCTTTTATTTGTTTTAAACCTGCTGCTCACTAATTTCATTGGGTGGCCCCTAGTTCTTTTATTATGAGAACAAGTAAATAACTTTTCCTTATTCACTTCCTCCACACCACTCATAATTTTATATACCTCTATCATATCCCCCCTTAGTCTCCTCTTTTCCAAGCTAAAAAGGCCTAGCCTCTTTAATCTCTCCTCATATGGGACCCGTTCCGGACCCCTAATCATTTTAGTTGCCCTTCTCTGAACCTTTTCTAATGCCAGTATGTCCTTTTTGAGATGAGGAGACCACAATTGTACGCAGTATTCAAGATGTGGGCGCACTATGGATTTGTATAAGGGCAGTAAGATATTCTCCGTCTTAGTCTCTATCCCTTTTTTAATGATTCCTAACATCCCGTTTGCTTTTTTGACTGCCGCTGCACACTTCATGGACGTCTTTAGAGAACTATCCATGATGACTCCAAGATCTTTTTCCTGATTAGTTGTAGCTAAATTAGCCCCCATCATATTGTATGTATAGTTGGGGTTATTTTTTCCAATGTGCATTATTTTACATTTATCCACATTAAATTTCATTTGCCATTTTATTGCCCGATCATTTAGTTTTGTGAGATCTTTTTGTAGTTCTTCACAGTCTGCTTTGGTCTTAACTATCTTGAGCAGCTTAGTATCATCTGCAAACTTTGCCACCTCACTGTTTACCCCTTCTTCCAAATCATTTATGAATAAGTTGAATAGGTTGGTCCTAGGACTGACCCTTGGGGAACACCACCAGCTACCCCTCTCCATTGTGAAAATTTACCATTTATTCCTACCCTTTGTTCCCTGTTTTTTAACCAGTTCTCAATCCATGAAAGGATCTTCCCTCTTATCCCATGGCAACTTAATTTACGCAAGAGCCTTTGGTGAGGGACTTTGTCAAAGGCTTTCTGGAAATCTAAGTACACTATGTCTACTGGATCACCCTTGTCCACATGTTTGTTGATCCCCTTCAAAGAACTCTAATAGATTAGTAAGACATGAGTCCCCTTTACAGAAACCATGTTGACTTTTGCCCAACAATTTATGTTCTTCTATGTGCCTGACAATTTTATTCTTTACTATTGTTTTAACTAATTTGCCCGGTACGGATGTTAGATTTACCGGTCTGTAACTGCCGGGATCACCTCTAGAGCCCTTTTTAAATATTGGCGTTACATTAGCTATCTTCCAGTCATTGGGTACAGAAGCCGATTTAAAGGACAGGTTACAAACCCTAGTTAATAGTTCCGCAATTTCACATTTGAGTTCTTTCAGAACTCTTGGGTGAATGCCATCTGGTCCTGGTGACTTCTTACAGTTACGTTTATCAATTAGTTCCAAAGCCTCCTCTACTGACACTTCAGTCTGTGACAATTCCTCAGATTTGTCACCTACAAAAGACGACTCAGGTTGGGGAATCTCCCTAATGTCCTCAGCCGTGAAGACTGAAGCAAAGAATTCGTTTAGTTCCTCTGCAATGACTTTATCATCTTTTATGATGGATACGCATAACTATATTAGTGCAGATGGTCACCTTCCCTTCCCCAGACAGCATCACACCCAATACCACCTTTCAAACTAGCCTTCACTAGTCTTATGTCTGGTAGGTGACACAGCAGAATTAGAACTTGACAACTACAAGTGTTCAAAAACAATGAGCCAGGCATCCAAAAAACAAGCAAGGTTGGCTTTAAAAAAATCACCAGATTTTATAGAAATAATATATATATTTTCCTTCTGGTTTATGAGCCTTTACAATTCACATTTATAAACTTTTTCTCAAGGCTCAAGAGGTCTCAAGTTGGGTGCCTCAAAATGGAGATCAATCATATTGACTAGTGTAGGCCCTGAGGCTCAGATTGCAGCCCCAAGATCCATGCAGAGAGGATCCCTCTATTCACCATCACACCTGCCTTGCTCAGAGGGGCCCTCTGTGATGCTTCCCGAGGGTACACAGGGCTGGAAGGCACCTCACTACCTCCCGCCCATAGCATGAGGAAGCCTCATCTGGGCCTGCCATTGTTCAGTTCCTCAACACCACCAGCCATGGGCGATGCAAGCACTCCCCTTTAGGCATCCCAGGCCTCATTGTCACTCTACAGGTTAGCAACAGGCACACTCCAACCCCCAACCCTTCCGAATGTCAACCTGGAGTGTCCAACCCTCAGTCCACTGGACACTCACAGTATTCACCGATTCACTACTTCCAAAGAAGCTCTACCAGTTCCACCTCAGCTCAACGCTCCACTTAACTCACAGCACTTAGATTTGTTTATAGTGAAATCAAGTATAAGTTCAGTTCCTGAAACACAGAGATTCAAGTAATAGCGAATGGAAGTATTGGAAACAAATGGTTACATATAAAATAAAATCATGACATGCATTCTAGAGCTAGACTTAAATTAACAAAATACTCTCGTGTCTCAAAGTATTGCTCATCCAAGATCCTTTTAGTCCTTTTCACTTTTCAGGCTCTTTCATGAGACTTGCACACTGTCAGTTTTGCCTTCTTGGTGAAGGATTCAGCGTCTCTCTTTAGGCTCCAAGATATACCAGACCAATCCTTTGTCTTTTTTCATAAACAGGACCCATTCCCTGCATGCTGTTTCTTCGTGTAGATTTTCTCACTTGTAGATTTCACAATCACTCAATTTGCACCTGGCTCAGTATGCAAATAGGCATACAATGAACAATGCACAATGTGTCTGGCAAGGAGATCAGTGTCCGTTACCTCCTGGCTGAAAAGAATATCTCCAAGGTACATCACCGCCTGTGACCTGCCTTAATTCCAAGACCTCAAGAACATAATTTTTAGTATAGATACATAACTCCCTAAACATTATCCGTACATACATTTTGCAATTATTATTACCAGTGGGCTACTGACTCTTGGCAGCGACCTCACTTCCCCACCCTCCAGTGAATTATTATGCAGATATCTGACCTAAGGGATCCCTGTAATACTCAGTGCGCCCCCTGTCAGTTGGTACCACGGTGTCCTGAGTCACACCCTTCTCTTGGGACTCCACAAGAGGATTCTCATTAGAACTGGGTTCCATGTGAGGGGAATGGGTGAGGATGAGGCAGGCCAGGGCTGGGGGCACATACATCACTTGGTCCTCCCCAAACTGCTTCCATGAGTTTACTAGAGAGAAGTAATAGAATCCTATGTAGTGCCCCCCCCACGCTGGCAAGCTCCTTTAAGAAAAATGGGCGGCCCCACACACCGACCCCACTCCCCACCAGAAGTGCCAGATGAGGGGGAGCAGGGAGGGGAGGGCTGCAGGCAGAAGGGGTGGGGAGGGTCCCCCACTTGCTCTGGCCCAGGGCCCCACAAAACCATAATCCACCTCTGGCAGAGGGCAATGCCCAAAGGCCAGAACAGACGGTATCTTATACATCCCCAGGGAGATCAGTTTGGGAGCAGAGCCACAGCACATTCAAAAGGGAGACGGGGAACCCTGCCCCACGTGGCATGATCCTGCCATAATTCATGAAAATAACCTGTGTTTGCCTTAGCCACTTCCTGAGGTGTATGTGTGGGGGCTGGGCAGTGGTGGGGGTGGGGAGGGGAAAGAGACAGAGAGCTCTGGCCAGAGCCGTAATGAGGGCAAGGCGAGTGAGGCACTCGCCTCAGGTGCACATACCTGAGGGGCACAGAAGGGTCCTCCTTGCCTCGCAGGGGCGGCAAGCCACGGGGGGCACAGGCGAGTCGCTTTGAGGGTGGCAGTCAGGCAGCATTCGGTGGCATGCCTGCAGGAGGTCCGCCGGTCCCGTGGCTTCGGCGGCGGGGATGCCAAAGGCGAGGGACCAGCGGATCACCCTCAGAAACGCTGCTGAACACTGCCCGACTGCCATGCTTACGCTGCCCGACTGCCACGCTTGGGGTGCCCGAGCCGCCCCTGTTGCCTTGGGCACCAAAATTGCTAGTTACGGCTCCAGCTCTGGCCCTCAGTTAGGAGACTCTTGTTAGGTCAGGCTAAATAGAACCCACTTGAATAGAGGCACCACCATTTCTGCATCCCCATTTAGTGCCATTGTTGTTTGGAGGTGCTCCTGGACGCACACAAGCACTGTCAGTAGAACAGGCGCCAGGATGGCAAGAGCGCGCAGCCTAACTGAATTACCCTCTTCCTTACCCACAGAGGTGGCCCTAGCAGATTACGGTTGAGGTATGGTGGCAAAGACATGGGACAATTAGCAGGATGTGGCAGATGGTCAGATGAAGTTTATTTAAATAAGAAAGTACTCCAATATTCGACATCACTGGTCCAAAACACTGCTTTTGACAACAGCAATACCATCCTGCTCTGGGAGGGTCACACAATCCCAGACTGCCTCAATGTCACCCTATTTCGACACTTATCAAAGCAAACTTCTGTGGTCAACCGTTGAGTTAGTTTTTTTAAAAAAAGATTACTGACTAAATAAGAAAATCATCCTAATTTGGGGGTGCTCCTCTGAAGCTCTTACGGCCCACATTATCAAATATATGTCCATTAATTCTGCATGACCAACTTGAGACATCTGAGCCCCTGCTTCAGAAGAGCATTTAAGCCTGTGCTTAGCTTTACACATATGCTCAAGTCCCATTGTCTTCAACAGGACTTAAGCAAATCCTTGAGTATTTCCTTGAGTGCTTCCTGAATAGGCTGTAGTTCAGAGAAGTATCCCTAAGAGTTTTGAGTTGAGTGCCCAAAAACGGCGGCATCCCCAAATTGGGCTGCTTTTGATAACATAGGTTCTAAAATAATTTTAGAATCCTGGATACGTAGGGCTGGAGGGAAGCTCAAAAGGTCATCTAGCCCCACCTCCCATGCTGAGGCAGGACCAAGTAAACCTAGACCATCCCTGACAGGTGGTTGTCTAACTTGTTATTGAAAACCTCCAAGGACGGGGATTCCACAACTTCCCTTGGACAGTAGCGCAGCCAGGTCCGGAGCACAGGGGGAGTGGCGCTATAAAAGGCGCCTCCCCCTGTACTCACCCGGCGGTGCTCCGGGTCTTCAGCGGCACTTCGGCGGCTCACTCAGGGTCTTTGGTGGTACCCCGCGCCAAAATGCCGCTGAAGACCCGGAGCGCCGCCGGGTGAGTGCAAGAAGCGGCGCTTAAAAAGAAGAAGCGACTTTTTTTAGTGCGGCTAAAAAAAGGTGCCGCTTCCGCTGCTTCTGCTCAAGGGGGAGCGGCCGCTCCCCCTGCTCCCCACCTGGCTACGCTACTGCCCTTGGAAGCTTATTCCAGTGCTTAGCAACCCTTACGGTTAGAAAGATTTTTCCATTATCCCCTGCTGCAGATTAAATCAATTACTTATTGTCCTATCTTTAGTGAACTTTGATAACAACTGATATTCACAGTCATCTCTATAACAGCCCTTAACATATCTGAAGACTTATCAGGTCTCCGCTCAGTCTTTTTTTCTCAAGACTAAACATGCCGAGTTTTTTTAACCTTTCCTCATTGCTCAGGTTTTCTAAACCTTTTATCGTTTTTGCGGCTCTCCTCTGGAGTCTTTCCCAATTTGTCCACATCTTTCTTAAATTGTGGTGCCCAGAATTGGACACCGTTCTCCAGCTGGGGCCTCATCAGGGCCGAGTAGAGCAGGATACTTACCTCTTGTGTCTTACATACAACACAACACTAGAATATTAGTCTTATTTTGCAAATGCATGACATTCCTGATTCATATTCAGTCTGTGACCCACTATAACCCCACACCCTTTCCAGCAGTACTGCTGCCTAGTCATTTATGCTCTTTTTTGTAATTGGGCATTTGATTTTTCCTTCTTAAGTGTAGTGCTTTGCACTCCTTTATTGACTTTCATCTTGTTGATTTCAGACCAGTTCTCCAATTTGTCAAGAATGTTTTGAATTCGAATCCTGTCCTCCAAAGTGCTAGCGACACCTCCCAGCTTAATGTCATCTGAAAATTTTATGAACATACTCTCCACTCCATTATCCAAGTCACTAGTGAAAATACTATTACCAAACCTAGGATAGACCCCTTTGGGGTCCCATGATATACACCCCCCCAGTTGGACTGTGAGCGGACTGAATAAAGACTGGGAGTGGATGGGTCATTACAAAAACTAATTTCCCCATACTAATTTTCCCCTACAGTTACTCACACCTTCTTGTCAGCTGTATTTTCCACTCCATGCATCTGATGAAGTGGGTTCTAGCCCATGAAAGCTTAGGCCCAAATAAATGTGTTAGTCTCTAAGGTGCCACAAGGATTCTTCGTTGTTTTTACTCTTTTAGTATGGTCTTTCAAACTGTTTGCACCCACCTGATAGGAACTTCATCTTGGCCACACTTCCCTACTTTGCTTATGTGATGCATGGCTAGAAAGGGTTAAACAGCCTGCAAAATAAATAACCCAATAACTCAAAAGACAGGTGGAGAGATAATGTTTGTGTTTTTGCGTATTTACATATGTATGAGTAGGGTCGACAATGTAATCAACAGTCCCTGTATTCTGATAATTCAGAGGTCAAAAAAAGATCCTAGCATTTAAATGAATTGTAAACATGGGATATCTTGGTATTCATCTCTCTTTGAAATGTACTGTGAATGGTGGAGGAAAAAGCAAATGGCCTTATGTTAATTCGTATAGCTAAGTACTGGTGGTGGACCTCCTTCAAAGTCATCCAATTACCTTTTGTTCCCCAAGGAAATCCCAACTTGTCAAAAGACATGAAATTGTATAAAAGACCCTTGGGTCCTGATTCTGTCATCTCAGATCTGCTTAGGCTTCTTAGGGGAAGTTTGAGTTACAACATTGAGGTTCCAGTTATGCTGGTATGCCCTGAATGTGATTAATAGATTCTAGGGCTGGAAGGGACCTCGAGAGGTCATCAAGTCCAGGCCCCTGCCCTCATGGCAGGACCAAATACTGTCTAGACCATCCCTGATAGACATTTATCTAACCTACTCTTAAATATCTCCAGAGATGGAGATTCCACAACCTCCCTGGGCAGTTTATTCCAGTGTTTAACCACCCTCACAGCTAGGAACTTTTTCCTAATGTCCAACCTAAACCTCCCTTGCTGCAGTTTAAGCCCATTGCTTCTTGTTCTATCCTTAGAGGCTAAGATGAACAAGTTTTCTCCCTCCTCCTTATGACACCCTTTTAGATACCTGAAGACCGCTATCATGTCTCCTCTCAGTCTTCTCTTTTCCAAACTAAACAAACCCAATTCCTTCAGTCTTCCTTCATAAGTCATGTTCTCTAAACCCTTAATCATTCTTGTTGCTCTTCTCTGGATCCTCTCCAATTTCTCCACATCTTTCTTGAAATGCGGTGCCCAGAACTGGACACAATACTCCAGTTGAGGCCTAACCAGCGCAGAGTAGAGCGGAAGAATGACTTCTCGTGTCTTGCTCACAACACACCTGTTAATGCAGCCCAGAATCAAGTTTGCTTTTTTTGCAACAGCATCACACTGTTGACTCATATTTAGCTTGTGGTCCACTATAACCCCTAGATCCCTTTCTGCCGTACTCCTTCCTAGACAGTCTCCTCCCATTTTGTATGTGTGAAACTGATTGTTCCTACCTAAGTGGAGCACTTTGCATTTGTCCTTATTAAACTTCATCCTGTTTACCTCTGACCATTTCTCCAATTTGTCCAGATCATTTTGAATTATGACCCTATCCTCCAAAGCAGTTGCAATCCCTCCCAGTTTGGTATCATTTGCAAACTTAATAAGCATACTTTCTATGCCAATATCCAAGTCGTTGATGAAGATATTGAACAGAGCCGGTCCCAACACAGACCCTTGCGGAACCCCACTCGTTATACCTTTCCAGCAGGATTGGGAACCATTAATAATATTTGGACATTGGATTAGAAACTATGAACTATTTCTGAAAGAACTCTTTGCAACTACAAAGCTCACCATCTCTGCTCTGAATCTGCAACTAAATGAATTGAACTCATGTCTGTATGTATATTGATCTTTTAACCACACTCTGTTTTTTTAATAAATTTTAGTTTAGTTAATAAGAATGGGCTGACCTGAAACATTCATTAACCTGGGAGCTAATGTGTCCAATCCTTTGGGATTGGTAGAACCTTTTCTTTTATATGATGAAATAAGATTTACAGAAATTTTCATCATATTTGACGTGGGTACCTGGATGGAGGCCTGAGGCTAATCACTTTAGGGGAACGGTGTTTGGACTTCTGAGTAACCAGTGAGGCAGGGCCGGCTCTAGCTTTTTTGCCGCCCCAAGTGGCAAAAAAAAAGAAAAAAAAGAAGCCGCGGCCGGAGCTGCCGAAGCAAAAAAAGAAAAACGGCCCTTGAAATGTGCCGCCCCAGGAATGGCCGGAATGCCACACCTTCAGATGTGCCGCCCCAAGCACCTGCTTCCTTTGCTGGTGTCTGGAGCCAGCCCTGCAGTGAGGTAATAAAGAAGCTGTTCTGTGTTCACTTGGTAAATCTAAGTATTGGAATGTCCACCAGCTTTTTGGGGTTTGGCTGCCCCATTCTTTGCCGTTCACCCTAATTGAGTGACCACAGCTGGCTCCCCAGGAGGACCCCGGTCACAGCTTATAAGAATGTCATGTGGGACTTTGTCAAAAGCTGTACTAAAATCAAAACACATCAGGACTACAGCTTCCCCCCATCCACTAGGCCAATAACCCTGCCAAAGAAGAAAATTAGGTTTCATTAAAAAGTTAGTTTTAAACTATCATGCAAGCTGACAAGTGTAAGTGTACAATGTTATTCACCACTACGAATTTAAAGTCTTCCTACTCTTGTGCTTTTCTTTTTAAAATTTCAGCTGTCAAGACAGTATAATGACAATTTCAATAAGCAGCATATGTGGAGCTCAGGAGACATTTGACTGTCAAATATGCCAAACAAGCAATTCATAGCTGAAGGCAAACAAAGAGAATCTGAAATCTTCTGTTCCAAGGTTATAGCAGCAAGTCAGCCTCTCACTTTAGACCCTCCTTATAATTTGACACAAACTGCCCTCTGCACTTCTACCTCTTCAATACTCATTAAAATGTTTTGGGGTTTCAGATGCTTCAAAAATTAAAGAATTAACCAACCAGTCTCAGGTAGTTTGTGTTTATACCTGTACTGACATCTGGTGGTTATTCTGGGTAACAGAGTATATCTCAGGCCTTTTTTTCCTCAAATCACCATCTAGAAAATGATGGACCTGAGTGGTGGAACAAGATAGCTCAAATATTCTCTCAGCAGATTTACTCCTCATCTGTGCCAGGGATAATGAATTCCAGGAGGGGAAAAAGGCTTATTTCTGATGTTTAATCTTTTTTCCTTTATCTGCATCACCAAGGAAGACTTCCCCAGTTATCCTCATGTATATATATAAACTGGGGAAGAAACAAAATGCATGACTGGGGTGGTTGCTTGCACTGAAAATCTATGTATCAGCTTCATCTGCCTCCACAATTGCACTGCTTTATCTAGCTAAAAGACAAAGACAGAAATTAATGCATCTCCTGTTCTGTTTGTTCTTAATTGATCCATCTGGTAAGAGCAGGATATTTGCCCCTCACCACTTCCTGTTTTCATTGTCGCTCTCAAATGATTTCTCAATGAGGAATAAGACTCTTACTGTTAACTTTTTAGAAGAGAAAATTAAATCTGGCGTTTCAGTATTAGCTGATGTAACGTTCTTCTATTCCATTGTATCATTTTACCACCTACTCATTGTTTTCTTCACACAAATGCATCAAAGTAAGTATGTTCCTGGCAAGAATACTTAGTCATAAAGAAGGTGAAGCTAGCCTGGGTACAATTCAAATTGAATCTCTGCCTAGTTTGTCTGAAAAGGAGGGATGGGGAATATAGATATTATTCCATCCATTCTTACAATTTTCAATGTGCCAAAATATTTTATACAAATATGGAGCAATCATGTATGAGGAAATAGTTGTGTCAAAGCTCACAAGAAACATGCATTTTAATTTTTTAATTTTATTTTTTACACTATAACAAAAGTGCCCATCCCAGGCTCTGGGGGCCCTTAAAACATGCAATTTTTAAAAATTAAAAACACGTAATACCTAGCTCTGATATAGCACTTTTCATCAGTAGAGCTCCAAATGCTTTACAAAGGAGGTCAGCACCATTATCCCCATTTTGCAGATGGGAAAACTGAGGCACAGGGCGATGAAGGGACTTTTCCAAGGTCACCCAGCAGGCCAGGGGCTGAGCTGGGAATGGAAACCAAATCACCTGAGTCCCAGTCTAGTGCTCTACTCACTAGGCCACGTTGCCTCCCAGCTTTGCCCAAGTACTCCCAATACAAGATATCCCAGCAGCAGAAAAAATCTAAGTAAGAACTTAACAGCAACCTCCCATTCAATATCTGGGCCTAGGTTATTCTTCCTCATATGTCTTACTTTGCATTTTTCCAAGATGAATCTTGGCCCCACTCAAGTAATAATGGTGGTATTGAGGTAGTGCCTAGGAGACCCAGTCATAGACCAGGATCCCATTGTGTTAGGTGCTGTACAAAAACGGAGACTCTCTTTACTCAAAAAGCTCACAATTCAAGTAACTTCCTAAAGTCTAAGGACAATCTTGCATCTAGTCCCATGCACCCTCATACAGCCCCACTGAAGTCAATGCGGGCTCAATGAGAACACAGGGTCCACTCACATGGAACAAGTTTCAGGACCAGGGCCTCAATGTTTCCTGCCTGTGTCTAATTATTCAAGGCTCCATTATATTATTTCTCAGTGAGGATGGAAATAGTTCTCAGTTTAGGACATGATGCAAATTAGGGTATTTATCCCTTAATTAGGGTATTTATCCCTTAATTAGGGTATTTATCCCTGCTTCAGGTGCCCAAAGAAGCACCTGGCTCCAAATGCCCTGCCTAAGAAACAAGTATTGGAGGGTGAATTTGGAGGCAAGGTTGCTGTGATTAAGCTCATACCTTAGCAGTGTGAGAAGGCTTTTCTCTTCCCCCTTGATTTGTCATTACACTAGTCCAAGCAGGGAGATAAAACACTACAAAAATGTTAAAGCCCCACTTACATAAATACCAAGGTCTTCACAGGCTATAAACCAGGATAGGATTAAATGACAAACAGCTAGCATTGCTAAAATGATTAATACCAGAATAAATGAGAGCCTAGTGGCCATGTGCTATTATTTCCATTTTAAATCAATTTACACTTTTATTTTAAATGACCAACAAGCTGTGTTATCTGGTGCTATTTAAACAGTACAGTAATCTCAAACCCCTTCTCCCCTCCTCCCCCCACCCTCCAACCACCCTGGAATCGTCACGCTCTGTTCTCTGTTACACCAGTATATTGTTGCCTCCTAGTGGCAATTTCTAACCATTGGCTGTAGTGTTTATGGTCCAAGATAGAACTCAGAGATGAAGTAAGAGTCCTTTTTAGCCTGACAAGATCTGTAATAATGCAGGAATTTTTAGAGGGGATAGGGTGAGTATTCAGGCATAGACTTTCCTTTAAGCACCCAGCTCTAACACAAGATATGAAGAGGGATTTTGAGTGGAGTTATAGATGGGCTTTAACCTACCACTTCTTTCTCACCTGCCATTTGCACAGAACAGCCTCCCAAGCCCCACCTCTCTGTTGAATCTTGGCTTTTGAGATGTCCCCACAACTCCCGAGTCCTTGAAGAGCACTGTTAGTTAATCCACCAGCGCAGAGACTGAGCATGTCACCTCTAACATTCTAGCTCCCATCAGGACCAAGAACAAGCACTCCAAGTCGGAAAGCATCTCGTCAATGCATTAGCATGAACGTACCAATAACTGAGCCACCAAGACGGCTTACACTGGCACATTTATGCCACTCTGCACATCAAAGATACAGCGGAACATTGCAGTTATCAGGCACGTCAAAAGATTCTACAAAATGGTGAGTTATCCTGAACCAGAGTAAAACACAGAGAGGAGCTCAAACGTTGTGGATTTCAACAGGAATTGCAGGGTCCCCAGTGCCTTGTAGGATCTCATCCCATATGGGAAAAATCTGAAGACATAACAAATGTCTAAAGGTGGAACTCTACTGGGAAGGAAGGGCTCCAAAGAACGCGCAGGAGAAAACTGGAAAACCTAAGAGGAGTAGTTGGACGCAGCAAGCAAGTTTGGCAAATGGAGACGTTTCATAAAATACAATTAGTTATGCTATAAGATACACGATCACCTTTGAAACAGAATTTTACAAGTTTTATGCACAGCAAAATATACAATTAATATACTTTTGCGCTAATCAAACACACACATGTTGTCTGAGCCCTAAATATAAAATTTTCCCATGTTGAGATAACTAGATTTAATTCTATGTAAAAATATGATCCCCAAATATAGAGCTATTTGATGTCCAGTTTAATGGTTTTCACTTTGACCTGGAAAATGAATTTGGCAGATTTAATTTAAAAATCTTTTCACAGAAGTTCCATAAAGAAGCACAAGAGAGTCAATAAGACTGGACAGGCTGTGATTTTGATTCTCAGTAACTGATCCACAAGTCGGGGTCATGTTAGGCTTTGTGGACTCCAACTTCACACTGTGCAAGAAGCAAAGGGCATAATTCATTGTAGGGCCTCAAACTTTTTCAATGACTGGAAATTATTTGTGAACTGACAAATCACAATTCACACAATCTAATGCTGAATTTCTGAGCTGCTTTGCAAACTGGAACATCAGGGCTCCATTTACACTTATGTGAGTCTCTTGCTCATCACAGCCAGTGGTGAAGAATCACATTGACTTCATGTTCAGCGATGGGATGCAGCATTTAAATGTACTGTTCTTCATCTCTGTCATTAGTGAGCAGTGACCACTTGCCACCTTCTTCCTCTCTAAAACCGCCATGTCCGGGCAGCTTGTTTGATGTCAGAGAAGAAAGAGACACTTGACTAATCTGATCCCAGGCAGTTGGCCTGGGTGAATCCCGTCTCCTGTCGTCCATCCCAATGTGAACACTGATTTGGGAAGGAGTCAGTGGCTTCATGTGGCCTTGAGCTTTTGCTTCATACCTTTCCGTTCCTGGCTTCTTGTAGCTAGGGAAAGTGGAATAGGAAAGGTTAGGATCACCCAACAACTTTAAGAGCCTGTGTACAGAACTGACAACAGTGTCAGAATATGTTGGACTTTTGTGATTAATCATCATTAAGGCTACGATTTTGCCATGGAGGTTGCGGAAGTCACGGAATCCGTGACTTCCAGAGACCTCTGTGACTTCAGCCCGCAGCGGCTGGGAGCTGCAGGTTACCCCCCACAGCTCCCAGCTGCCACAGGTAGTGGGGGAACCCAGCAGCTCCTGGACACCACAAGCGGCAGGGCCCCCTGGAGCTCCAAGCAGCAGGGGGACCCTGCAGCTCCGAGCCACAGGCGGCAGGGACCCTGGAGCTGTGAGCCTCCACAGATGGTGGGGGCTCTAGGAGCTCCGAGCCGGAGCCCCCACAGCTGCAGGCGGTGTGGGGGCAGCTCCCCGTTTTATCAGGGATATTTTAGTAAAAGTCAGGGACAGGTCACAGGCTTCCGTGAATTTTTCTTTATTGCCCGTGACCTGTCCGTGACTTTTACTAACAATATCTGTGACAAAATCTTAGCCTTACTCATCTGCTACTTGCACTGCAGAAGAAGCATTAATGACGCAGTACTGGTCACATCGTGGGCCATTTCCTTGGTGGATCTAGTACACCCTTATACTCTGGGACAAGAAAAACCCAGGAGTGGCAAACATTTTAGGTCGTCTCCAAAGATGTTTTGAAAAAAGGAAGCTTCTAGCCTTTCTGTCTGCTAAGGTAATTATCCTGCACAGTATAAGGCATTACTATCTCCTTGAGTCCAGAGCCAAATATATTTTGGATGATTCCGCAACACCTTACCATAATGACTTCTAGTATTAGAATATAAAAGTGAGGATCAAATACGATAGAAAACAAAGGGAAGACCTTAGAGAAATTCCTCAGACTTTGGCTAACCAATCCCTGGAATTTTGGGAGGGGAAATCCCTGCAGATACAGGTCTTGATCTTGCAGACACCTGAGCTTACACATAACTCTACTCAAATGAATCCTCCCACATTGACTACACACGAGTAAAGTTAGGCATGTGCTTAAGCGTTTGCAGGATTGGTGTCATAATGCCAGAAGTTATTCATAGAATATCAGGGTTGGAAGGGACTTTAGGAGGTCATCTAGTCCAACCCCCTGCTCAAAGCAGGACCAATCCCCAATTTTTGCCCCAGATCCCTAAATGGCCCCCTCAAGGATTGAACTCACAACCCTGGGTTTAGCAGGCCAATGCTCAAACCACTGAGCTCTCTCTCTCCCCAATATTTCCCATATTAGATCCTATAAAAGAATACAGTCAGAGCCCACCTAAAGTAAAAATATGCTTTGTCCATTGTCAGCCTTTATTGAAGATGTATGTCAATTTGAGACATCTGAAAGTAGCCTGGTTTTCAGAATATGTGTGCTCCGCACTTTCTGAAACTGTACAGGTGTCTCAAGTAGGCACCCAAAATCACTAGTCATTTTATACAAATATTCGCCCTCTAGTTACAGTTCAAAAATAGAATCATTTCCATCAAATAAAGGAGAATACAAGTTCAATACGGCTACGATTTAATCACAGGTATTTTTAGTAAAAGGCATGGACAGGTCATGGGCAAGAAACAAAAAATTATGGCCCATGACATGTCCATGACTTCTACCATAAATATCCCTGTTTTAATCTTATGGGTGGTGGGGGAGTGGAGGGAGGCGATCCCATGGCACCAGCTGCCGGGGGAGAGCCCTGGGGGGGTCCATGGCTGCTGCTGGAAGGTGGGGAGCCGTGGGGGGCCAGCCGCTGCTCTGGCCACCCCGCTGCCGGGAGCTGCCCAGCTGTGGCTGCTCCTGCCGCCCTCAGGCCAGCTGCCCGGGGCCGCCAGAGTAGCAGCCGGTGCGGCTGGCCCTGGGTCCGGGGCTGCTCCAGCAGCCGCCCGAGCAGCTGGCTGCGGGGCTGCCTGAGCAACAGCCGATGTGGCTGTCTTCAGGGCCACCTGAGCAGCTTGCCCCGGGGCCCCTGGGGTCAGGCACACTGGCTGCTGCAGAAGTCATGGAGGTCGCAGGAAGTAATGGAAGCTGTGACTTCTGTGACCTCCATGACAAATATGCGGCCCTAACTATTACCCACCAAATGAAATGGAAAAAATGCACTTTTCTGTTGCTTCCCCTTTCCCCCCTTCTCTCTGGCTAATTTATAGTTGACTAAAGAAACAGAAATACTAGTATAAATCCACTGGTAACTCATTTTTAAAAAGCATCAGTTAATGCTGAATTTTAACGGAACAGCTGTTTGAATGATTTGCCGTCATGAGCTCATTTGGTATTCACCAAAAACCTCCACTGATCATCAACTCGGTTACTATTTAAGTGGATCTCAAATACAACGGCACAGGTGTTGTGCCTTGTCAGAGTTTTAGCCCCTACTTAAAAAGACTAATAATTGCAGTAGGAATATATCAAACATTCTCCTTATAATGAGATCGCTCTTTTTGGGAGAGAGGGGACCAAGGATTAGGTAAAACAGCTCTCAGCTAAAGGATCACTTAGTAATTTTAAGTTTATGGCAGCCCATAGACACGTCTCTAATCTGAGCTCCAAAACCAATAGTCTAGAGCTGCTGACTGCTTTGTGAAAAACTTACCATTTCAGTTGCAGGGAAGATAGCACCACAGATACTGACGAAGCTGCCATTGCAGCTGACCCCATCCAGGGCTGCAGAACAATTCCAATAGGCATGAACACCCCTAACAATGGAGAATATATCAAATAACACACGCGTTACTAAGAAATGCAGTCTCGTAAAATATAGACTATTCTGTCGTTTTCATTTTAAAATGGGAAAGTCCAACAGTTAAATGGACAGATAGTCCCACAGCATGACTCGTGGGGACTTCTATAAACAAGGATATATCAACATAAATTTACATGGGGCTTTTCAAACACAGGCTCTCAGTCCCGGAGTTGGATCCAGATGTGTAGACACTCTTACGCCCATGAGAAGTGCTTTGTGCAGATGCAAGGGTCTGTCCCTGCATGGATCCAGCTGCAGGACTGTGGCCAAAGGTACGACGTGCTATTTGTCTCTCTCTGCTACTATCGAAATATAGCAAAGCAAACAAACTAGAAAAGCCTGGAGGGAGGATTATTGAGGATAGAAGAGAGGACTGCTCGAAGAGGTAGGTTTTAAGGAGGGATTTGGAGAAGGAAAGGGTACTTGATGGAGGACAACAGGAAGAGTGTTCCAAGTATCATGACAGAAAGTAGGCAATTCGGGAGCAGGGGCAGGGGGAAAGGGAAGGGGACAGAGGAAGCAGTAAGCTGAGAGGACTATAAAATAGGGGGGAAAGAAAACATGGGTAGGAGGCAAGATTATTTAGGGCTTTGCAAATGAGAAATTTGAGTCAGAAATGGGGACGAGAGGAATCTGGTGGAGGGAGTCAAGGAGGGGACATAGTCATAGCAGTGGGAGAGAATGTTTACCTTAGCAACAGCACTCTGGACAGACCTAAGGGGACATTGTGAGGCAGGGACGCTAGAAAGGAGAACGTTACAGTAATTAAGGCAAGATGATGACAAGTGTGTGAAGAAGGGGGTTAGGAGAAGGGACAGGAGGATTTTTGAGATCTGAAAAAGAAAGACGTGACCCTTTCAGTGGTCTGATTAGCTGCATGTCTCATTGTGCTTTACACGGTGCTTAAAAATAAAAATGTAGGGCCCTGTCCTGAGCGCCTGAGTCAATGCCCTCAAGATCGGTAAGAAAGGCAGCTAGTTAGCAATGGCTGGGTTGGAGGCAGATAGGCAGCCCTCTCCTGCCATCCTTCGGGTCACTTGACTTACACTGGAAGCGGTCTGAGGCAGGGCTTATTCTGTTGTGTTTATACAGTACTTGAATGGGGGTTCAAAGGTTGGCTCACGGTGAGTATTAAGGTTGTTGTATGCATGTATAAAGACAGCCTTCAGTGCTACAGCAGAGCATGAGATTTTGATATTTTCCAAGAGCTGTAATCTTTAACACACCCCTGGGAGGCAGACTGTGATTATTCTCTCACTCTGACTGGTAGGGTTTATGTGATTTGCCCAAGGCTGCACAACCAATGGGATTCAGGGTTGCTGTAGCCATGCTGGTCCCAGGACAAGGTGGGTCCAGCTTCTGTCACTGAAAGGGACAAACTTTTTAGCTTCACGGAGCTCTTCAGGTTTCGGGAAGGTAACCAGAGTGTCTAAGTTAATACAAGTCGGGACAGATTGTTAAGCATGAGGGGTTCACTTGTGCTGTAGGAGACAACTTTAAAAACCCACTAAAAGCCATGGACTTAACAGAGACACTGGCTTTATGGCTCACTACAACAATTTGTAACACAACTTACTGCTGGCTAACCTTTAACTGCCCACTTCATTTTAAGTGCTCTCGCTTGTGTGAACCCCTTATGCTTAACAATCTGTCCCATCTTGGGTTTAGCTGTGACACTCTGTGTACCTTTCCCACACCTGAAGGAGAGCTCTGTGAAGCTCAAAAGCTTGTCCCTTCCACCAGCAGAAGTTGGTCCAGTAAAAGATTATCTCGCCTACCTTGCCTCTCCCAACAAATTGGAGTCAGATCTGAGAGCAGGACTCAGAAGCTCGTTGAGAAGCTGAGTGCCAGCAGTCACCTACCTGCCGCTATAGGTATCCCAAGCAGATTATAAATTAAGGCAAGGACCAGATTTATTCGTATTCTTCTTACTGTCCTCTTTGATAGATGAATACTAGCAACCACATCCAGTAAGTCATTCTGCAAGACAAAAGCACAGTGAGACAGCTTTTCACAGCCCCACCCATGCACACTTCTCAGAACTGACACAAGGAAAAAGTTGACATTGAACAACTGAGCTCACTCGAATAAGAACGACGTCTGCAGCTTCAATGGCAACATCCGTGCCTGTTCCAATAGCAATGCCAATGTCCGCCCCCGCCAATGCCGGGGAATCATTGACTCCATCTCCAACCATGGCAACCTTCTTCCCTTCATTCTGGAGTTCCTGAACCTTTGCGACTTTGTGAGAGGGAAGAACCTCAGCAAAGACCTTTTTGATGCCAACCTACAAGCAGGGAAAGGAGGAAAAAACCCAGTAGAGTAGAAAGTATAGATGAGCCTTCTGATATACTTTAACCATGGAAAAGAAAGATTAAACAGTGGTGATTATTCTGGGTCAAACTTGCAAGAAACAGTAGAATCCCCCATGCTTGAACTCCACTGAGGGCTGCACTAGCAACTTGCGTGGACTCTGAAGGGCAACAAAATTTTCAGAAAACGGGACTGAATGCAGTACATCCAGAGTGGCAGCTGCAGAGACTACAGGCTCCAGCAAGCAATTCTCCTCCTTGATTCAGGCACTGCATAGTACTGCAGGTCCTATTATAGGGCTTCCTTGCCAGAACATACAAGGCAAGAGCTCTAAGGGTTAACTCAGTCATTTTCTAAACTGGGAAGTATTGATGCGCTTTGACATCTCCCTTCCCCCATTATTATTTATGTTACTGTAGCACCTAGGAGTCCCAGTCAGAGGCCAGGACCCCATTGTGCCAGGTGCTGCACAAACACAGTCCCTGCCACAAAGAGCGTATACTGTAAGTATATGACCAGAGACAACACAGTGATAGAGATAGATGGGGGATTACGAGCCTTTCACTTCACATGTAACATAGGAGTCATAAATAACAGGCTTCTAGATTAGTAAATATAGTGAAACCTTCGTTATTCAAAGATCTCAGGAAAACATAACACACAATATACAAGAAAGATTACAAGTGTCGTGCATGAGCCAAAGAAAGCGGACGTTACTGTCACAGACAAGGTGATTATGTACCACGCTATTGTCCGCTTTTGCTATTTGGTGGTTTACTTAAACGAGCAATTGAAGGTAACAGTAGGAGCAATAGTAAGAAAAAAGGAGAGTAAAACAGAGGGAAAGATGGGAGCATCAGAGGGAGAGAAAACACAGAAAGGGGAGAAGAGTGGCTAAGTAGAGTGATGATGTAGCTATACCTTAGTAGGTGACATCTAAGGGCTATGAGCAGATACATCTTATATAAGCCGCTGTCTGTGCTTTAGAAAGCAACCATTAGTAGTAACAACTCTGCTTAAGGAGCTGATCCTGTTACCACTGAAGTCAGCAGCAAAACTCCCATTAACTTTAGAGGAAGCAGGACAGGGCCTGAAAGGAATTTTCCTATGTCACTAGAAGGAACACTACCTTTAAGTGAATGGAAGCAGGAGGCTAACCGTTAGGGGGGAAATCACTGTAAAAAACCAAAAGCCTGCATTCATCTTTTTTCTCTTGGGAGCTTTTGCGAGCTGTCCTAGGACTCTGTTATTTGAACAGAACTTCATGGTGTGCCCAGCTTACTGCTCACTTCCCGTTCATTTAGCAACTTCCCTCTCGGCACCATCAAAATGTGCTTATGGCTCAGAAATTCACAAGAAAAGACTGCAGAGGGGTACAGCAACTACTGCCAGGGGCTGAGCATCCACTGAGTGGAGCTGAATGCTCATTTGCTCTCCCATGGGAGCTGATGGAAGCTCTGATAATCCCTTGTCTGCTAGCTCCCACTAGCATGACCAGACAGCAGATGTGAAAAATCGGGACAGTGGGTGGGGGGTAATAGGAGACTATATAAGAAAAAGACCCAAAAATCGGGACTGTCCCTAGAAAATCAGGACATCTGGTCACCCTAGCTCCCACTGTAACTTGATTGCATGAGCCTACCTAATTGTTAAACTCATGAGGGTAGACATTGTCTTTTTTCCTCCTTTGCATCAAACACCTTGCACATCTATGCAAAGGCTAAAATAAGCAACAACACAGTTCCCTGCCCCAGGCTGAGTGGTTAGAACATTTGTTTGAATACAAGAGTACCTGAGTAGCAATTGCTTTTGCAGTTTTTCTGTTGTCCCCTGTTATTAGCACGACGTCTATTCCCATATGTTGCAGGGTGTGCACAGCGAGCGCTGCCTCCTGTTTGACGGTATCTGCTATCGCGACCATTCCACACAACGCACCTGCACAAGGAAACCGTCTCAGGGAATTAGAGAGCTGCAGAACGGCACGGAAAGCAAAGCGGGGCCACGGGCATGTCTGCACGGCAGTTGGGAAGTGTGGCTGCAGCATGTGTAGATGTACCCAAGCTACCTTTGATCTAGCTAGCTCGATTCACAACAGTCGTGAAGCCGCAGCAGCAGGGACAAGCCCCACCTGCCCAGGACGTTGGGTACATACACTGTTGGCCCCACCCGTGCTGCTGCTGTTGTAACTCAAGCTAGCTTTGATCTAGGTACATCAAAAACTTGCTCAGGTATGTCCCCACATGCTGCAAGAACACCTCCGGATTACAGCGTGGACACATCTCAAAGAAGCTAGTGTGATTCCCCCACCCTGCCCCTGCTTGTAAATCAATAAATGTAGGACCATCAAATACATTACTTCAGCATTTATAATATTTTGAGTAAATTTAGGGTTCACAAATATAGTAATGATCACTGTCTCAAGACTGCTACAGTGCAATCTAACACACACACAGCTCTGACTATATGCTTTTGTTCAGAGCTAACATTTAACATCCTTATTAGTCCAGTCCTGGTTGGCTTTTATGCATGCAGTGCCAAAACGGGCCATATGAGGTGATGGTTTTCTGTTGACAAATGGGGACTTGGGCCAGAAATTGCACTGGGTGGTGTCATTCAAGTCTGGATTTGAATGCATGTCTCCAGAGGGAAGGAGCTACCTGCCTTTTGCGCCACCTAACTCCTTAGCAGATGGCTCTCTCGCAGAATATTTTTTTTATTTTTACAACATTACACTTGTCCTCTACCCAAGATAAGCCTCGCTGAAAGTTGCATGCCTGCTGCCTGCCATGCCAGTCTGAGATATTTCATGCTGACAAGTACTACAGGTTGTATTTCAAAAATTAAGGTCTTGTCTGAAATGAGCCGCAGCCCCCAACTCTTTAATTACAGTCACTGTTGGTGGTGAAATAGTGGTCAGTCAAGGATTTGTTTTAAAGTCCTGTGTAACAGTGAGAAAGGGTAATAAGTTAAGGGTGGCGATGGGGCGCGGGATGATCTCCCAATGGCAGGCCCAGCAACTGTAAAGCAAGTCCCTCATTTTGATGCTGCTGGGGAAAAAGATAAGGGCATTCAGTCTCGCTGGACCCACGACTGATAATGGGCAACAGGCGGAAAAGTGGAAGTGTCTGCAAGAATAGCTCCACGGGCGCAACAGGATCAGACCAGAATGATTAGTTAATATTTATGTGATAAAGCCCAGAGGCCTCCTGCCAGGATCAGAGGACCGTTGTGTTAGACACTGTACAAACGTAAGCAGCAGACACATGACCTGCCCCAAAGAATTTACAATCCATTATTATTATTATTATTTGTATTGTAGTAGCGCTCAGGACCCATAGTCATGGACCAGGGCCCCACGGTGCTACACACAAGCCCCAAGGAGTTCACAATCTAATCCAGTTTTTATTTTGTGTTTCAACAATATAAAGAATGCTCATGTTTGACCATGAAACATTTTAACAAGTAATAAGTGATGGAATAGGTCACCTTGTGATCCTTCAGATGTGAAGGCAGGAAGGAAGCAGGTTTGCAAGCTGATTTCTGTATTGGAGGCTCGGAAATTACTATTTAATTAAAGCCATATTGCAGATTACACATTACACACACAGAGTTCACAAACAGCTTATGGCCAGAAGGTAAGTAGCCTCTTGTCACTCTAACTTAGAAAGACACCCCCTAAAGTAGTAAATCGTTGATATCTGGTTCAAGCAGCGTTACTTGCAGGGTCAATGTCAATGTAATGTGGTATTTATATTTTCACTGAGCCATTTAAAAGAATTTTAATTACCATCTATAGCCACCAATATGGCTGTCTGTCCTTTCATTTCATGGCCTGTCATTGCATCATTAACATCACTGGATATAAGCAAGCCGTTCCGTCTCATCCATTCACGATTTCCAATCAGCACTGAGTATGTCAGAGGGGCTGCTGCATCTGTGGTAAACAGAAATAAAAACCAGGAGGAATTTAAATAACGTCCACGAGCCAGAAGGAGAAACCTCTGAAGATGGGTAAAGTCAGATTAGGATGCAATCAGTCACTAACCTGCTTCATCTTAAAAAGAGGCATGCAGCTACTCTGGAAACTATGACAGACTTAAGCCTTATGATGATCTGCTCTGGCAGTGGAGATGTCTGGAATTTTCTATTATAGGTCAATGATCCTGTAGCCTTTTACACGGATTGAGACATGCCTTGGTTTTGATTAGCAACAAAAACTAGAAAGTGTTACTCTCCTGTTCTGCCAAGACCTACTGGAACGCTAACAGCACTTCACATTATAAAGCTCTTTTCTACTTTAGATTCCAATCCTGAAAACACTTGCTCACACCAGTATCTTTATGCATGTGAACAGTCCCCTTAGCTCAGTGGAAGTATTCACAGGCATAAAGACACTCACGCACAAAAGTGCTAGCAGGACCAGGGCCATAGATATCCCAATTACATTTTTCCAGTGGTTTTTCACACAAGGTTATAGCAGAGGTAATGTTGGGAGTGGGAAGGAATGAGGAGTGCACAGGAGAGGAAATGATCTGGTAATGGAAAAAATGTTTCAAGACTTGTAAAGAAGGAACAAGATAGATTCCACAGCCTGAAAACAAATCTTGGTACCTATGCATCTTCCATAATGAGATCAACTGAATAGTCAACAGCAAAACATTAGTAGACAAAATGTGTTTTATAAGGGATGTAACTGTAATTCTGTATCTAAAATAAACATTTATCCCAAGGATACGTGTGCACCCATTCAATGGTGCCTTTAAATAAACACTTTAAGAGATATTTGAGACGATAACCATGTACACTTAATCCATAAGTGTAGCATGGGCTAAAAAGTGGCAGAAGGGCAGCAAGGCAAGAGGATAGGCCAAAGTGGGGACTGTTCTAAGGGGAACTATACTGCTGATTAGCAAATTGTGCTCCCCGCTGGCTTTCTCGTCTTTTCAAATGGAACTAGCTGTTTTGTTTTCATGTGGTATGAACTTTGAATAAGAAATACCTTGCTATATTGGGGAGGATTCAGAGAAGAGCCACAAGAATGATTAAAGTATTGGACAACATGCCTTATAGTAATAGACTCAAGAAACTCAATCTATTGAGTTTAACAAAGAGAAGGTTAAGGAGTGACTTGGTCACAATCTTTCAGTACCTACATGGGGAACAAGTGTTTGATATTGAGCTCGTCAATCTAGCAGACAGAGGTATAATGGGATCTAACAGCTAGAAGCTGAACTAGACAAATTCAGACTAGAAATAAGGCGTACATTTTTAACAGTGAGGGCAATTAAGCACTGAACAACTTACCAAGGGTTGCGGTGAATTCTCTATCACTGACAAAAAATATGCTCCAGTTCAAACAGGAATTAAGTCAGGGAAGTTTTATGGCCTATGTTATACAGGAAGTCAGACTCCATGATAACGGTGGTCCTTTTTGCCCTTAGAATCTATGAATCTTACTACCTATGTGTCACATGTGCTTGCAAAGTACCCATCATTGTAGTATCTAAGTACTCAGCTAGCTTTCCAGCCACATTAAGGCTTGGTCCACACTAGGGGGTGGGGGGGGGGGGTCGATCCAAGTACTTACTGCGGGTCCATGCGGCGCAGGCTGGCTCCCCCGTCGACTCCACTTACTCCTCGCGCCGAGCTGGAGTTCCGGAGTCGACGGGGAGAGCTTCTGGGATCGATTTATCGCGTCTACATGAGACACGATAAATCGATCCCAGAAGATCGATCGCTACCCACCGAATCGGGCGGGTAGTGTGGACGTACCCTAAGAAAAAAGAATATTGCTTTTCTCCCAATGATACATTTTAGCTACTTTGTATTTTCTAACATAATCCCACCTTCCCTGCTGCAGGAAGCAAGTTCTAATTGTGTATAACTATTTCACAGTGGCTGGTATTGTTGATTTAGCAAACCTCTCCTTGTAGCTGGCTATACGCTCTGAGGGCAGACATACCATCAGATTCAGGGACCATGATCGATGAACTGTGTCCCAGCGAAACCGTGCTGACGCTGCTCAGGTAAGCGTTCTGTTCATTCACACTCTGCTCACTCTGGCCCAGTACAGCTTCCACACTGCGGACTTTACAGCTGATTCCACAGCCTGGGACTGCCTGAAAATCTGTGCAGTATCCCAGGCTCTCCGTGCCAAGTTCCTGCAAACATAATAATAATAATGAGAACTTGTAACACACTTTGAATCATTGAAGTGATGCACAAATATCAGCTAATTCATTCCCAAAACACCACAGAAAAGTTGGTCTCCTCCTCCTTTTACAAAGAGGTAACAGAGAGAAAAGTTAAGTGATTTGCTGGAAGCCACATGCTACATCAGTGTCAGAATGGGGACTGGAAGTCAGAAGTTACTGGTTTCTAATGCTATTATTAGATTTCTAGAAACAGGGATCACCATACCAGATCAGATCAGCGGTTTATCTATTCCAGTGACCCATCAATGACAGTGGATAATATCAGATTCTGCGGAAGAAAAAAATCCCATAATGGAAAACCTGCCCATAAATAAGTACCAGGAAGCTACATGGTTTCCCCATGCCCCAAGTGTGACTGTTTATATTCCTTATAGTTTTTTGATCCAATCTCTAATCTACCACTACACCATGCTGCCTCTTGGAAGGATCAACTTTCAACTAGGAGAGTATAAGCTGCTTCTTCTTTTTTTTTTTTAATGACTACAGTGAAAAAAAATTGTATTTAATTCTTAAAAGCTACTGGTTTGACCAAGGGACTAAGAAACAGCTGGTCTCTGATGCTCTTTTCAGGACTTTTTAAGAAAATGAAATCTTATGATAACAGCCTTTATTATCGAATCAGAGGGAGAAGTTAACGAATGGGGTTGTGTGATGGGATATGTACCCCGTAGAGGCCTTGAATGGGTTACTGTGTGCCTGAGAGGCCAGTTATGTTACCTGGCTGCACCTGGAGGGACAGGCAGGCTGAACTGATCACGAAGCCCAGCTGGGCAGAAGCAGGCGGGTTAGTATGCAGAGAGGAAGTTTGTAGCAGACTGGAGTGGCAAGGAGAGAGTCTGCAATCACTTCCTGGGAACAGAGATGGTGAGGAGGAAGCTGGGTTGGGAGGAGAATAAGCTCTGGGAACCCTGCTCTGGAAGGAGGGTCAATCTAAGGAAGTTGCAGAGAAGAGAGCCTGAGAAAGGCTGGGTAGGAAGAAGCCCAGGGAAACATCAGCAAGTGGGACTGTGCCAGACCTTGGCTGCTGGTTATACAGTCCCTGGGCTGGAATCTGGTGTAGTGGCCTGAGTGTCCCTATCAGCCACTGGCAAGGTGGCATGAATCTGGAGAGGTGAACATTAGAAAGCCCTGAGGCAAGGGTGTGAGAACCACTGGGCCCAGAGTAAGGGGCCAGAGACCTGACATAAGGTCTTCAAATTATTTGTTGGAGTTTTGTTTGTTGAACTTTGTTACCCCGAAAGGGGAGAACATAAATATTGTGACCTGGCCGGAGGGCTGAGTTACAGAAGAGAGACCAATGGAGCAACCATCAGGAGGGGGCATGTGATGTTATAGAAGTGACTCGCGCACAAGGAAGAGTAGATTCAAAAACAGCAACCAGGAGAAGATAGCCCATTTAAAAAATATAAGGCAGACATCCAGAACATTACCAGCTAGAATTCTTCTCCTTCCAAGTAGGCATTTTAATTTTCTAAGCGTTTACCCCTAAAGGTTTATACTAGAAATGTTGGATATTCATATTGCTGCCAAATTTATCTTTTCATAAGTCAGTTAACATTGGCCAGTAGCCCGTGGCTTTTATGTAAGCATAAGGGGAAGCTGTTATTTATGATTGCCTTCCTTTTGTTTTTCTGGTTGTTTTCATTCTTCCTGAAGTATTAGGGAAACACATGCCATAGCTGGTATTTGCTGATTTGCATGGAGATGGGTAATCTCAGAGACTAGCTACTAATTCATTTGTCAGACCCAAGGGCTCACAGTTCATGTGATACTTAGGTTTGTTAAAATATTTCTGGCTAAATTTAGTGATCAGATAAATGACTAACAGAACTGGCTACTGTCAGACAATGTGTGGGAAGGGACTATACATGCTTCTTGTGAATTATTACATTTAATCACCATTCCACCTGTCCATAGTCCAGTTCCATGTTCTAGGTACCCATTCTATGTATTTATTTGGAAGTTTATACTAGGTGGCCGTTGCCAAGGCTACTGAATTACTATTATTACAGTAGCATCTAGAAGCTCCAACCAAGATCCAGGCCCCATTGTGTCAGACACTGTAACATTGTGAGAGACAGTCCCTGCCTTGAAGGGCTTATGATCTAAATAAGACAGAAAAAGGGCGAGAAGTGAAGTGACTTGCCCAGGGTCACACATCAGATCAGTGGCAGAAACTGAATTAGAACACAAGTCTCTGAACTCTTAGCTCAGTTCTTTTTCCACTAAACCAGTTTCTTGTAACACCACCAGTCATAAATCACAGTATAAAACTCCCCCCCGCCTGCAGCTCAATTGCCCGTTATTAAAAGTCATCAAAAGCTTGGCCAGAATAAATGCTGCACTGTAACCTGAAGGTAACCAAACTGAGGCTCTGGCAAATCAACAAGGGAAAGCAGATTCCAGATGAACTGGCCTTTTATTAAGAAGGCCTGTCGTCAGCCAGAGGAAGTTTAAAACCTGGAACTGACAGCGAGAACGACTTAGCAGATCCTAACTCCCATAGTAGGAAGCATGTAACATCCTGCAAGTCTCCAGGTTAATTACTAGCTTACACAGCTGGAACTGTGCCTCTACCCACAATGCAACAGTGCTAACATCTTTCACTTAGGTCAGGCAGGGAGCGATGTTCATTGCAGACACTAAGGGCAGGTCTACACTACCGCGGGGGTCGACGCTCTGAGATCGATCCTCCGGCGGTCGATTTAGCGGGTCTAGTAAACACCTGCCAGATCGACTGCAGATTGCTCTCCAGTCGACCCCTGTACTCTACCCTCAACGGGTAAGGTAAGTCGATGAGAGATTTTCTCCCATCTACCCCCCTCAGCGTAGACCCTGCGGTAACTTGACCTAAGGTACGTCGACTCCAGCTACATTACCAGCTACGTTATTCACGTAGCTGGAGTTGCGTAGAGTACGTCAACTTACCGCAGTAGTGTAGACATAGCCTTAGAGCCTATTCACAACCAGGAATGGAAAGTGGGAATCCCAGGTCTAAATCATTCTTTAAACAGAAGCAAGAAGCTAGGGCTTGCCATTTCCTGACCATCATCAGGCTTGAAACCACATTCTCAGTGCTGTTCATAAACCTGGTTCTTCTAAGTGCTACTGCTCATGATCAGATTTAAGGTCCTAAAGGTTTGTAAAGATGGCAGGTCTCACTGTGAAGCCAGGTCTACCCAGCTGTGTCTGGCTTATTCAGTGCAATACTTCTGCTCACACAGATATCCTTGGGAAGTACTTGAAATACATACCTCTTTACAGTATTTAGTGACAGCCATTCCTAAGGGATGCTCACTGCTGGCCTCTGCAGTGCCAACAATTGCAAGTATCTTCTTTAGAGACAGCTTAGCCATGTCCCCTAGCAAGAGCATCCTCATGACCTTAGGAACGCCACAGGTGATGGTCCCAGTTTTATCAAACATCACAGTCTTTATCTGCAAGAAATAACATATTTCAATTACTGCTGTAATATTAAACTCGAGAACAATGAGTATGAGAGTGGTTGGAAAGAGCTCTTCGTGCTAGACATAGCATATATACAATATAATGTCTCTGTTCAAGTGTGCGTGTGGTTGAGAAGAATAATCAATTAATGTTCCTTCATGAATATTTTACTTTTTATGCATGCACAACACGCAAAATAGGCACATCATTAGCAGTCAACCTTCTCTGCCAGTATAAAAAGAGAATAATCTACGCAAGTTACAGGTGTCTATACCATGAACTGTCCTGTGCTCCAATTCTACCTAATTTTCTTTTCCTTCTCTGAGTGATTGTCATTAAAATGTCAGAATTTACCATAAAATTACCCCATCTTGGTAACTTAGACCAGGGATCTCAAACTCAAATCACCACGAGGGCCACATGAAAACTAGTAAATTGGCCCAAGGGCCGCATCACTGAAACCTTTTCATACAATGATACAAAAGTATAGTCAAAAATGAAAAAAATGAAGAGTAATATAGTATTCTATTAAAAGTCAATGTATTAACTTTTTAAAAACTGTAATGCAAAGAGGGGTTTTAATAAAATATAAACACTCAATGTTTGGAGCTTGGCTGCCAGTGGAGTCAGCGCCTATGGCGGGCCGCAGGAAATAACTCCGCGGGCCGCATGTGGCCCACGGGCCGCGTGTTTGAGACCCCTGACTTAGACAATGCAGTTATTTCCTATTTTAAGTATCAGTAAAACTGGGTAATTTCACTATATAATAATTAGTTACTACAAGTGTTGCAATTTTAATGGCGAACAGTGTGTGCACCGAATTCATGAAATGTCTATTTAAACTCAACTGACAATATCTAAAGTATTAAATCGTGGCATGTATTTTCCTCTCTCAACGTGAAAAGAACAGTTTTTAGATGCTGTACTAACAACCAACGAGCAGCAGCATTTGTATGGTGCTTTGAAGCAGTTCAATTAACTCATTAAATGTCACAAGATTCCTGCAATGTAGGGAGGGAAGAACTTGTAGTAATCCCTTTGACAGCTGGAGTAAAGATGAGGGGACAAAGGTGAAAGTGACTTGGCATAAGGTCATATAGCAAGTCAATGGCCCAGCTGGGATGAGAAGTCAGGATCTGCTGGCTCTCATTCCTTTGCTGTGACCATTAAGAAACACTGCCTCACTCTGCGATTCCAAAAAGTAGCTATCTTCAAAAATGTTAAGAGCAATGACCAATTAAAAAAAAAGTCATTTTCCATAGATTAACGTAATTTGCCAGGAAATTTTGTTCTAGCTGGTAACCAATATAAATGGTATTAATACAACACTTCCGTGATGAGATATTAACCTTGTGGGCCATTTCCAGAGGTTTTCCACCTTTGATGAGAATACCATTCTGGGCAGCAACTCCTGTGCCCACCATTACAGCAGTTGGAGTAGCCAAGCCCAAGGAACAGGGGCATGCAATGCACAGCACAGTGATTGAGGTTTGAAATGCAAACCTCAGTATTACTTCAGCTTTTGAAAGGTGTTTGTTCTGATGCTGCAAGTAAAAAAGAAAAAGAAAGAAAGATGTATGTTTGCTAACAGGAGACAATGCACTAAATGTTTAGTAAAGAGCAGTAATTTCAAACATACATCTATCTGGAAATCTCAGATATAGAAAAGAAAAGAACAACAGATTATTGCTACCAGGCATACTGGGAATATTATATTCATTTATCGGCAAGTCCCATCTTCAGAGCACACACTGAGCAGCAGGGCAGCATGATATACTTTGATGTTGGTAAGACTTTTGGCACTATATTGCATGACATTGTCATAAGAAAACTAGAGGAATGTGGGTGGTCTAGATGAAAGTACTATAAGGTAGGTGCTCAACTGGTTGAAAGACTGTACTCAAAGAGTAACAAGGAGTCTGGTGGCACCTTAAAGACTAACAGATTTATTTGGGCATAAGCTTTTGTGGGTAAAAAACCCACTTCTTTAGATGCATGGAGTGAAAATTACAGATGCAGGCATTGTTATACTGACACATGGAGAGAAGGGAGTTACCTCACAAGTGGAGAACCAGTGTTGACAGGCCCAATACAATCAGGGTGGATGTAGTTCACTCCCAATAACTGATGAGGAAGTGTCAATTCCAGGAGATGCATCCGATGAAGTGGGTATTCACCCACGAAAGCTTATGCTCCAATACCTCTGTTAGTCTATAAGGTGCCACAGGACCCTTTGTCGCAATTCCAGGAGAGGAAAAGTTGCTTCTGTAATGAGCCAGACACTCCCAGTCTCTATTCAAGCCCAAATTAATGGTGTTAAATTTGCAAATGAATTTTAGTTCTGCAGTTTCTCTTTGATGAATCTTCCTGGACATTCTATAACAGATTTAAAAGTAGCCATACTTGAACAAAAAAATACTTCAGAAACAGAGTTCAAAGAGAAACTGCAGAACTAAAATTCATCTGAAGAAGTGGGTTTTTTACCCACGAAAGCTTAAGCCCAAATAAATCTGTTAGTCTTTAAGGTGCCACCGGACTCCTTGTTGTTTTTGTGGAAACAGACTAACACGGCTACCCCCTGATACTCAAAGAGTAGTTATCAATGGTTTGCTGTCAAATTGGGCGGGGGGCCTCACAGGGGTTAGTGGGGCCTCACAGGGGTCAGTCCTGGGTCCGGTACTATTCAATATTTTCCATTAATGACTAGGATAATGGAGTATATGCTTATAAAATTTGCAGATGACACTAAGATGGGAGGAGCTGCAAGCACTGTGGAGTACAGGTTTAAAATTCAAAATAATCTTGACAAATTGGAGAATTGGTCTGAATTTCAGTGCAAATTCAGATGAAATTCAGTGCAAAGTACTTCACTTAGGAAGGAAAATCAAATGCACAACTACAAAATGGGCAATAACTGTCTAGATGGTAGTACTGCTGAAAAAGATCTGGGAGACTATAGTGGACCACAAACTGAATGAGTCATCAATGTGATGCAGCTGCAAAAAAGGCTAATATGATTCTGGGGTGTATTAACAGGAGTACTGTATGTAAGACACAGGAGGTAACTGTCCCGCTCTGCTTGGCACTGGTGAGGCCCCAGCTGGAGAACTGTGTCCAATTCTGGGCACCACACTTTAGGAAAGAAGTGGACAAATTGGAGCGAGTCCAGCAGACAGCAACAAAATTGATAAAAGGTTTAGAAAGCCTGACCTATGAAGAAAGGTTAAAAAAACTGGGCATGTTTAGTCTTGAGAAAAAAAAAGACTCAGGGGGACCTGATCACAGTCTTCCAATATTTTAAAGACTGTTATAAAGAGGACAGTTATCAGTTGTTCTCCATGGCCACAGAAGGGAGGACAAGAAGCAATGGGCTTAATTTGCAGCAAGGGAGATTTAGGTTAGATATTAGGAAAAGCTTTCCAACTATAAGGGTAGTTAAGCTCTGGAATAGGATTCCAAGGGAGGTCATGGAGTCCCCATCACTGGAAACTTTTAAAAACAAGCTGGACAAACACCTGTCAGGGGTGGTCTAGGTTTACTTGGTCCTGCCTCAGCACAGGTGGCTGGACTTGATGACTTCTCAAGGTCCCTTCCAGCCTTACATTTCTACGACTCTATGCTGGGATCCCATTGGGGCTGGGGGAGAAGGATCCTCCACCAGAAGAAGAAGAAGACCTGTTCCTCAGTGAGCTATAGCCAATAGATCCACATAGTGTTAGATCCATCGGCATTACACCTCTCACCTGTTACGCCCCCAAACTTCTTCCGTCCCCACATGGGCCCCCAAACTTTTGCTTATACCCCACTCCTGTGGAGATTTACTCCTTGGAGTAATAAGCATTGCAAACGCAAAAGTGCTGCTATGCAGATTTGTTCCCAGGTAATAATACAACCTGCTGTGTTTTCCCCTCCACCCGCGGGGATAAATATGCCATCTCTGGGATGCACAGCCTTCCACAATCTATGAGCCTGGCAATACAGTTTACACATCTTAAATTTAATCAATATGCCACTCATCTTCCTAAAGACCAGATCCACGATCAGCAGCAGCGCAGGCAGTTTGCAAACCTGTCAGCAGTTCCTCAGCTCTCTGGGAAATCCAGCCACTGGACCATATTCATCCCTAGTATATCTCCATTGATTTCATTTTTTGTCAGAATCCCATGCAGAGATATAAGATGGACTGACAACTCTGTTGTGGCTGGCCAAAATTAACTCCATAAACATATTTAGTCTATTCTACAATGAAACCTAATGCATTTGAGAGTTGAAGGTGCTTGGCACCTGGCAGGATCAGACCTTTGGAAAGTACAAAAGCTACATTTCTAACATTGGGTTGTTAAGAGCAAATATTGGGACCAACGGCGCTACTTACAGGAAAGTATTTCTGAACAACATCAAAGTTTATAAAACCAATTGTGATCCACACTAGCAATGTCACTGTTGAAATGATGATGATAAATGGAACAAAATATCCACTAAACTTATCAGCCAATTGCTGGATGGGTGCCTACAAAAATAAAACACAAAGATACTTGTTTTATGACTAAAACAACAAATATAAGCACAGAGCGGACATGATAACATCTACGAACCCTTGTTCCATAACTGAGTTGGTTTTTTTAAGTCTGTTTCTTGCTGATTCTAAAACAAATATCACAACAGAAAAAGCCTTGCTGATTTATATACAAAGTGCAGCATTTTTATTTTTACCTTTGACATCTGAGCTTCTTCTACCAATTTCACAATTTGTGCCAGGGTGGTGTCAGACCCAACGTGAGTTGCATTAACAAGAACTGAGCCATGCGCATTTATAGAACCTGCAATCACTGTGCTCCCAGGTTTTTTAGTGACTGGCATGGCTTCCCCTAGGACAAAAGAGCAATAGGGTCAGGACAACTACCTAAGTAGTCTGGGAGCACAGGTACATAAAGATAGATCGCCTGCTGCATGCTAGATAATAATTCAGTTTTGAACCATAATTTGAAAGACTGATGTTTTTTAAAAGGCTGTGTCACTTTTCAGGAAAATGTTTTCCATGTTCATTTTCACAGTAGGAGCCTCAGCAACCATCCACTGCCTCTTTCTTGTTCACTTTGTCATTCGCTCCCCTCCAGAGGCCTGATCCAAAGCCCCCAGAGGTCAGTGCTCGGGGGCCCTAAGCAGTTGCTTAGTCTGCTTATGCCTACTGCCGGCTCTGCCTATTGTTTATTTTTAAAGCCTTGAATGGATGTGTCCCAACGTATCCGAATGACCTCTGATCCCAGCCACTAATAAAGATCAGAATCAGCTAGATTAGTACTGTTACTAGTACTTTATTAGTGGCTGGGATCACAGGTCTTGAGACAAATGAGTTAGATTAGTACTGTTGTTTTTTAATTATGCACCTCAGCCAGGGAATTCACCATTTATCACATTACCAGTCAGTCTGCTCAGGCTCAGCAGACAGTTGGAACGAGGTGGAACAATACTGTAACAAGTCCATGGCCACCTAGGACATCACTATGCTGCACTGCCTGGACACTTAGAACATCATGAGATTAGTGGGGAGGGAATTCAGATTTCCATGTTCCAAAATTGCATTCAAGTGAGTTAAAGGGGAATCCTCTTTAGCCATACTCCTCTGAGCACAGGGCCTGAGACTCTTCCTGGCCCTTGTACAAAATACACACGGGGGGGAAAGGGAAGGCTCCTTGGTCTTTCACTCCCTCTCTTCTGTGCACCCCCACAAAGGCCAGGGACAAACTGGCTCAATACATGCAGACACCTTAGGAGAACTTCTTTTGGCATCTATGTCAGAGAGCAAGCGGTCTAGCCCCCTCCCTTCCAGAGGCTAGAGAAACTGTCACCTTTTCAAAGTTCCCATTCTCACACTGGCTCCTAGTGTACTAGTGCTCGTCACAATTTATATTTCCTTTGTCATATTTTTTTCTTCATACGGGGTTAGTGATGTGAATGGTTCTCAAAATGAGAACATTCCACCCACCCCTCCATAATCAAATCAAACCCAAAGCAAGCAAGCAAATGAACTGTTAAGGTTTATAGTTCTTTTAAATAATTTATAATGGCAGGAACCAGGTTAAAAAATAATATATCTATGTGTCTGTCTCAACATCACAGCTTCCCATGTGGAAATTTCATGAAGTAGAAAAAATTCTGGCGAGCATAGCAAATGTTAGGCAATAATGCTCTCCTTCTATTCTGCTCCCTTGATGAATGCCTGGGGTTGTCCTTCTCAAGTCCGCACATTCACTTCCTCATGGATTTGAGATGTTGTCTATTCACAGTTTATTAGTTAGGTTTAAAAATGCACCATTTTTGCAAATATGCTCCAGAGAAAACTCCCTCCAGGTCCCCAGCACCTTTTAGAACTAAGACACCCGGGCCTAAAGCCCCTCAGTCCTGAAGTCCACACAACACTGCTGTCAGCTGACTGACCAACAGAAGTTATGAAGGTCAGAATTGGACAGAGGCAATCTAGTCCAGATCCAGTCTTCCCCAAAGTCCTGTGTAACCAGATATCGGGGTTTGAATCAGCCTGGTATAAAGGCCAGTCCCATAAAGTAGCCTGAATCTGTATCAGACCTTTCCCAAAGCTAAGAGGAGTGGATGAAGAGGAGAATGAATATGGGGAACAAGTTTGAACAGTTTAAGAAGGAGATCCAGCAGCCAGCTAGCTTTCCTAAGCATAAATAAAATTACCAGTAATGAGAGATTCATCTGCCATAGAGCTGCCTTCAATGACTTTTCCATCAACTGGGAACTTCCCACCAGGGACAACTTTTACAATGTCACCCCGCTGAACCAGTTCAACAGCCACCTGCTCCTCCCTGTAAGAAGCACCCAATTATGAGAGATGAACAATTTGATCCATCCCGTTAATAGGAACAAAAATGCTTTTACCATTAAATGCGTCAGATCTAGTCAGCCCATCCCAGCAGGCAGAAGGGCTTTAAGTGAATAATATATACCTGATGACGGAGTGGTCAGGTCCAAGAGTCACTATGGTAGCTTCAGTAGCTTGGAGAGACATTAGTTTAGCAAGTGCTTCTGATGTTTTACTCTATGAAAACAACATAAATAAAGATAAATGCTTGAGAAATTGGTCCAATAAAAGATATTACCTCACCCATCATGTGTCTCACATTTTAAATAGACATGCACAGGGGGCTGGACTTGATGACCTCTCAAGATCCCTTCCAGACCCACATTTCTATGATCCTGTGTGTGTGCAGTTAACATAGCAACCCACCAGGCTCTCCTCAAATTAGAGCGTACACCACACTGCACGCCAGAAACACTTCTATCAAAATACATGTAAGCAGTTTCTGTTCACAGAGGTGCCATATTATTTTCATCATTACTGTACATAAATGCTTAACGTGTAGACTAGTTACCTTTGCTATGTGTTCCAACCATCTTCCAAGAGCAATGAATACGAATAACATGGGTGGCGTGTCAAAGAACGTGATGGGACTCTCCTCTGCCTTTTCAGCTATAGCCACCACCAAGATCACACAAGAGTATATATAAGCAATAGTTGTGGCCAGCACAATCAGTACATCCATATTGGCTATTTTGTGCTTCAGTGATTTGTAGGCTTGGACATAAAAGTACCATCCACCGAGGAACTGTCAGTGAAAGTATATACAAATGCCTATTAATCACAGCAGTGAAAGCAGGGCATATACAGCACAGATTATAGCAAAGAGCTGTAAATAGCGAGGCTGATGTTAATGAGCCTGATTCTCAGCTCACACTGGTTTAACCATGGTTAACTTCAATGGAATTGTTTTATAATGTAAACCCTTGCGGGCAGAGACTGTCTTTTTGTTCTCTTTGTGCAACACTTCACACAATGGGGTCTCCTGTCTGTGACTGGGCCCCCTATCTGCTACCGCAATACAAATGAAAAATAATGGAGTTACTCCTGATTTACATCAGTGTGTTTGTGAGAGAGAATTAGGTCCATTAAATAGAAATGTTCTACATGGTTAGATGTAGTCATGTCACAGCAGGACTGTGAGGAAATGCTTTTAAAGCTTCATTGCAACAGAACAGGAATGCAGCAGGAAAAAAGCAACTGAAGTTCACTGCTACCCCACCCACCCACCCACCCATCACTTCTGTCTCACTCTTATCTTACCTCCTTTTCACTTCTCGATCCCCACCCCTCTATGATCCTTTCAGCCTCTCGCTGCTCTGTGTTGTACACATCCCTCCTTTATCCTCTCACATTAACTGCTGCAGTCTCAACAACCCTGTGAGGTTAGTAGGTCAGTATTATTATCCCTTTATTACAGTGTAGGGGAAAATTGAGACATAAAGATTAAGTGACTTGCCCAAGGTCACACAGTGAGTCAGTGACCAAATCAAGAGTTGAACTCAGGACCTTAACTCTTCTAGCATAATGCTCAGCCCTCTCCCCAAAGAGTTCAACCTAACCAGGCATGACATGACAGGTGAAGAGAGAAAATAAAGGGATGGCATGCTGGGCTGAACATTATGCTAGAAGAGTTAAGGTCCCGAGTTCAACTCTTGATTTGGTCACTGACTCACTTTATACATAGATATAAAATTACACTTGCACAATACATTATAATGATCAATACCAGTTTAATAGGGCCACTTTATCCTATATATCCTGAATTTACATGGGGATGGATGCAATCCAATAAGGCTTTCCAGTCTAATTTTTTTTTTATTAAATCAGATTACGTAAGAGGACATTGAAAGGAAAGAAAATACCCAAGAAATACTGTTTACATACCTGAACCAAAGTGCACAAGACAAAGAAGAGAAGATTTAAAATGGATAATCCAGGAATTAGATTTTGTTCCAGCACCATAGTGCCATGCTGTTGGCCATCAGGTATTAGCATATAAATCATTAAGATTAAGACAGGGATTCCAAACACTAGGCTGCACAAGAAAGATTTCCTCCATCTGAAAAGTAAAAGTAGTAAATCCATGGTATCAGAGTACACTTTGGTAGTACTGGGGCCAAATACTGCACATGCACAGCTCCCCGGCTGAGCCGAGTGCATTCAGCCCTCGGCAGAACTGGCTACAAGTCATTACTTCTTTCCAGTGCTTAAACAGTTTGGCTGAAGACGTTCCTTTGCCACCTGCATGTTTCAGATACATAACTCTCTACAAGTAAAAACTGAAAGGTAATCCAAATGGGTATAAGAGTAACTGAACTGAACAGCAAATGACTGAGTACTTGCATATTAAATATGCCTTGCACAAGCATAAACCAGATTAACTGGTGTGCAGATTACAGTCACACTTGTAGAGGCCCTCTCTTTGTGACAGTCATACTTACTGTTTTATTTCCTTTTTGTGATCCAAGTTATGAGCATTAGGGTCTCTCTTGGCCAAGGAAGCATGAAAACCAATTCCCTTTTTATTAAAAAACAAGACAAAAGAGTTTGGTTAATTGAGCTTTATTATGTACAACAGATGAAAACGTCATCTAAAAGGATAAATTTAAGATCAGAAATATCAGAACAGGGAACTGTTCCACGCTTTGGTGAATGCCTCCTTTTTATTTATTTATAGTGCCTGCCAAAGTGAGAGGAGTTTAGTTAATGCCGATGATGATGGAGTAGAAGACAAAACATGGATGGTAAGGTACCTCTATCATTACACACATCCAGAGTCATAACAAATCAAACATCCTGGGTTTAATGGTGGGTGCAGCTGGGATTCTGAAGGACCGATATTCCCCCTCAAACTTCACAGAGGAAACATTTAAAACAAATACAGTAGAACAGGGATCGGCAACCTTTGGCACACGGCCCATCAGGGAAATCTGCTGGCAGGGTGGGATGGTTTGTTTACATGCAGCCCCTATTGGCCTGGAATGGAGAATGGCCAGTGGGAGCTGCGATCGGCCGAACCTGCAGATGCTGCAGGTAAACAAACCATCCCGGCCCGCCAGCGGATTTCCCTGATGGGCCGCGTGCCAAAGGTTGCCGATGCAGTAGATGCAGTTGTGCCCTGCAGTAGAACCTCAGTTATGAACACCAGAGTTACAAACTGACTAGTCAACCTCACATCTCATTTGGAACCAGAAATACACAATCAAGTAGCAGCAGAGACAAAAAAAAAGAAAAAAAGCAAATACAGCACAGTACAGTCTTAAACGTAAACTACTAAAAAATAAAGGGAAAGCAGCATTTTTCTTCTGCATAGTAAAGTTGCAAAGCTGTATTAAGTCAATGCTCAGTTGTAAACTTTGAAAGAAAAACCATAACATTTTGCTCAGAGTTATGAACAACCTCCATTCCAGAGGTGTTCCTAACTCTGAGGGTCTACTGTACACAAAATAAAAATAAATAAATAAAAACCATCATATGGAGGGTGCGACAGAGTTAAATCTGGTGGGTCTGTGAACCTTGATAGGATCAAACAACTTGAGTCCTTGTGGCACCTTAGAGACTAACAAATTTATTTGGGCACAAGGACTCCTCGTTGTTTTTGCTGATATAGACTAACGTTTACACTGAACATTGACTTAATACAGCTTTGAAACTTTACTATGCAGAAGAAAAATGCTGCTTTTACCCATCTTAATTTAAATGAAACAAGCACAGAAACAGTTTCCTTACCTTGTCAAATCTTTTTTTAAAACTTTCCCTTTATTTTTTAGTAGTTTACATTTAACACAGTACTGTAATGTATTTGCTTTTTTTTTTGGTCTCTGCTGCTGTCTGATTGCAAACTTCCGGTTCCAAATGAGGTGTGTGGTTGACCAATCAGTTCGTAACACCGGTGTTCATGACTCTGAGGTTCTACTGTATGTTTTCAAAGTGGTATTTACCTGGGTTTAGTGCCTTCCTGCTGCATAGCTGCTCTTAGAGTCTCTGGGTGGCAATAGAGAGCAATCGGAGGTAACATTCCGTTGGACTATCGCAGTTCAGAGAAGTACCTGGTGCAGTACACTGAGCAGTAACGGAGGGGTACATCACATTTTTACCAGGTATTGATACTTTTAAAAAGCAGTGAAATGGTTAATGTCTCTGGAGGCTACCCTTTGAAGTATGTAGCTTCCATTGACCATACAATATTGGCTTTGTCACATATAGGAAAGTGTACTTTATCTAAAGCTGCAAAGGTCAGTGAGCCTCTCAGCACTTTTAGTGACTTCCATTTGTTTTAACATCACATTATATTAATTATTATTTTGTTTTAATAACTTACCTCAATAATTTGTATAATATCTCGAGGTCCAATGATTTCAGGATCAAACTGGATGTGAGCTTTGCTGGTAGCAAGCGCTACTGAGGCATAGAAGATGCCATTAGTTCTGGTTAGTTTGGATTCAATATTGTGAACACAGGAAGCACAAGTCATCCCCGTAATCTGAAGAACAGAATTGTAAATGCAGTTAGTGATCTCTATAGTTGAGAACAATCTCTCTCACCACTGCCCTTCAAGTGGGACTGGTGAAGGGAGAGGGAAGCAGAGAAGCAGCCTTTATTTCAGAAACTGAAAATAGAGCATAGTAGGATTTGGCCCTGTATAAACAATTTGCAAAGTTTATATAGAATTTGAGATCTTTGCATGAAGTTTCAGGTATTATTATTAAAGCTCTGCACGGATATAAAAATGTGGATCTGCATTGAATCTGCATCCGCGATAATTAACTTGTGTCTGACCCACGTTCCACGCACCACCTTTTACCCTGTCTCGCTGTTACAGCCCTGTATGTATACAAAATTTTGGATCCGCATCCAATCCTTAATCCACAAATATGGTAAACAATACAACTGCATCAGTGGATATAAAGCAGATATCTGCAGATTTGCAGGGCTCTAATTATTATTATGTATTTGATCACCATTATTCTGGTCATAAAGAAAAAAAGTATTAGCAAGTCTGAAGATATGCATTAATGAAGATTTATTGTTTGGGGCTTTTCAAAGTTATGCAAAAAGTTTGCACTGCTTGTGAAACTGATAAAAAAGAGGTTTTCGGTGTTTTCCTGCCAAGAAAGGCTTCTCTGTGCAGCTGGATAGCTGTTCATATCTCTTTACCTAGTAGAAACATTTTTGCTCCTTTAGAATAATTTTTTTCTTGAGTAGTTAAGAAAAGCAGCAGCAGCAGCATCCAGCACTCCAGCTGTTCAAAAACACTACCACTAAAATAGATTCATTTGCAAAGACACATTCCCGTCAAACTTGTACACGTACCACGAAACCCTTAGGTTCCTATCCATGATACTCACAATAAGCTCTGCATTGCCATCTGTATCAGTATGGTCTTCTATGACTGTAGCATCGAAGCCCAAGTTTTGAATCAGCTGTACTATTTCAAGAGGCTGAATGCTCTCTGGCTTGTATTTTATCTCCGCTTTTCCTGCCATCAGGGCTACTAGCACTGAAACAATACCTGCAATGGGAGCAATTGGGTTATATTAGATACTGTACCTCCTTTGAGAAACACATAATGCAATTGATAACCAAGGGGCACACCAGTAATATAATGCTTGGACATTTAATGGCGTTAATCACTCTCCCCACTCTAGTGTCATGCCATGACCATATTGACAAAATAGGACAAAAGCTTCCGTTTCTCAAGATACGTATTCTTCCCTTTAATTTATTCATGCAATTCCCATTAGCTTTTGAAGAATATGAGAATCAGATTGGAAGCTCTTTGGGACAGGCGCTATGTCTTACTATGGGTCTATCCACCAGCTAGCCCTACTATCCGGTATATCCCCCAACTGGTATAGTCACTGACGGATTGAATATAGTAGTGTGGCTAGTATCAACATGAGTACATAATTAAGTAAATAAGAATATTAATTACACCTACCCTCAACCCTCATCACATTTTAATGTGTATAACAACAATAGAGCTTTAGGAGACAGAACACTGGACTGGGGCTCAGGAGACCTTGGTTCAATTCCTGGCTCTGCCACTGTCCTGCTGGGTGACTTGGGCAAGTCACTTCCCGCTTAGTGCCTCAGTTTCCCCATCTGTAAAGTAGGGATAATGATACTGACCTGTGTAAAGCGCTTTGAGATCTACTGAGGTAAAGAGCTATGTAAGAGCTAGGTATTAATTATTATGGATAGAATGCAGTATCCTTCACATCCAGAAGATCCCAAAGTACTTTACAGACCCTCTCTAGGAATTTTAGACATCTCACCGTCTTCTTTTTGCAGATTTCTTTCAATGTTCGACACACATGATGCGCAGGTCATGCCTGTGATCTGCATAAAACACTTTTCTGTTGTCGCTACATTGGGTGGCTTTGGACTATCGAGATAAGAATTCTTTGGCTGGACATCAGACACGTAGCCTTGATGAGATGATTCAGAAACATTTTCTGTTCTCTGGGAAGCTGACTCCCAAGCATTAGGCTGAATTGCAGCATCCCTGAAAAGAGGTTGATCCATATATTTCCAAGTGGTGGTATCTTGAATAAACACACCATAAACAGAGTTAACATGGGTTAACAGAACATGATAAAATGTTTCAAAGAAGGAAACTGGAAACACATTTAACAACAGAAACATCCAAAGTTTTTCAAATGACAGGGTGACTAACTACCCTGTGATCTTGGCTTCCTTAGTCACAAGCAACTTGTTACTTTTGGGCAGAGTACCAACACTGCATGACCACTTTGCTTTATTTAGTGGCAATCCATCTTCAATCAGTGAATGATCCTCTTCTGTTTGTTGATATTAATATCGACCCTGAGGGTGACTCCATGGCAGTTAAAGCATTAGAGAATGCAGCCCAGTTACATATTCATATTGTCCTCATCTCCTTTCCTTCACGACTCCAGCTCAGCACCTGATCTCTAACCAGGATTAGAACACGAGTGCATTTCTCAACAGGCAATCCAAATGCTGCTCCATAAATTGAGCAGCGAGCACTGGTGTACAAGTGTATAGGCTTGATCCTGAAAGGTACTGAGCACCCACAAGTCACACTTTAGTCAAGGACATTGTCAGGGACTTAACATCCCTCAGGATCAGGTCTAGTGGGATCAATTCCTCCCCTTGTCGGGCACTGAGTAGGCCACCTCTGTAGAAAACCCAGATGGAGAATCCCCAACCCCAGCCAGATCCATAGACTAGTTCTCTACACTAAGCCAGGGAGCAGCTGAAGGAGCTGCGCCATTTATCTGGCTTGCAGGCTGCCCAATGGGTACTGGGGAGGAGGGCGGAGATATGTTGGGCTGTGGATGGTGAGCTGAGATTGGGAAGAGGAAGGAACTGATGGATGGCGTGTAGACAGAGTGCTGAATGACTTTACTGCTTATTTCACTGCTTTTTACAGTTTGTGTTGATGTGGATTTTCAAGCTAGCAACCTTAAATCAAAGGTAACAAAAAAGTCTAGGTGGAAATGAATAATAAGTCTGCTATAAGTTTACGGTCTCCCCGCTGCTGCCCGGCCAGTTTGTTAAAATATCCCTAAAAATCCAGACCAACTTTCTTATCCTCATGTTCATGTTACCTTTAAAAGTCTGGGTTATTTTGTGGGTGTAGGTGTCTGTTCCACGATTTCTAACTTTTTTTATTTTGCTAAATGAGTCACAAGTTAATAATGCAAAATATTTATAGCTAAAAGCATTTAAAATACAAACAAAATGGTCTTAAAATATACTATCTACTGCCCCTCAAATACTAAAACACAGTTTTCCCCAATACCCCATTCCTGGTTTTATTTTATTTATTAAATCAAAGTTTAATCAGTTGTTTAATCTACATTCCCAGTTCTGAAAGAGCAGGATGACCTTAACAAAAAGGGCACAGTTTGTGGAAAAAGTAGTAAAAAGTGTTATCAATTCTTTTTACATAAAATAGTATAAACTATCCTGCATTTTGCCTCATAGTTGGGTATATTAACCAATTTTACACCATTATGTTTCTTTTAATTTAGGCTCTGTGTATATTGTATAGAATAATGCTGAAAAACCAGTATAACACATGTGTAAGAGTCTTACCTACAAAACAAAAATAAATTGAATATATTCATAAGGTAGTTTATCTATAAAATAGTATACAATTTGCTTTGAAAGTATGCGTAATTGTTTTCAGAAAGAGAAGAAAACGGTGGATGTTGGTGCTGTGTCTGTGGGAAAAGAGTGTTATCTCTGGTACAGAGTATAATTAACTCTTTTACATAAAACAGTTTAAACCAATTCTGTATTTTGTCCAAATGAGGTGTATTAACCAATTTTACATTGTTAGATTTATTTTAAGGTAGGTTGGGTGTATTTTGTATAAAGTAATGCTGAAAAAACAAGAATGAATGTGTGTGAAAGTGGGTGAAATATAAAATAACATACAACTGTGACGAACTAGGACTGTTGTTAAGGTTTCCCTGAGTACTGTGTGGGTGCCTCGGTTTCCCCTATGCAGTGCTTGAGTATCTAGGGGGTGGGACAACGGTGCATGATTGTTACAAAGCCCTAGAAGGCAGGGGTGGGCAGAGGCCTGGACACAGAGAATGGCCCTGTCTCCTGGCAACAGATGGCCCCGGCCCCTCCCCTGCAAAGGTGAGAGCTGAAGGTGTTGGAACAAAGGGATCAGGTGACCTGGCCCGGGAAGGAGACAAAGGGGGAGGAGGGGCTGGAGAGTTTGAGTTTGGAACTGGCTGGAGAGGAGGGGAGAGAGGCAGACAGGGTCTGGCCTCCCTGCCTCCGTTTGGAGCTGTGGGGTGAAATGCAGGGAGCCCCGAGCTGGGGTCTAAGCTCCCTGCCCCCCGGAAGGGCCCGGCTGAGGGGTCCTGGTTGTACTGACAAGCTCTGTTTGGACTGTGTTCCTGGCATCTCTAATAAACCTTCTGTTCTACTGGCTGGCTGAGACTCCCAGTGAATCCAGGGAAGAGGGGTACAGGGCCGGACTCCCCCACACTCCGTGACAACTGGTGGCAGCGGTGGGATGTTCTGCACCCCAGGAACGGCGCTTCCTGCAGTAAGTAACTGGGGAGCAGTAGAACGAAGGGGGGCTAACGAGGTCCAGGCGTGCCGAAGGCTCACAGAGGAGCGGTTTCGGGGAGCGGAGGAGCTACGCTTAACCCCTGGGAGTGTGTGACCAGCGAGAAGGACTGTGCAATGATGGGGTCCCCCTGGGGGCTGCAGTGAGCAGTCCCAGAGGCGGAGGAGCCTGCGGCTTGGCCCTGGGAGACAGAAGGATTTTTGCAGTGACAGGGTTCCCCTGGGGGTGCCGTGAGTGGACCCAGGGGCGGAGGAGCTGCGGCTCGACCCTGGCAAAGAGGCGGTGACCTGGAGAAGGGCTGGCATACTTGGGGTTCTTCCTGGAAACCGTGGGGAGCTAAGAGCACACAGGCCTGCGAATCCACAGCAACTTGGGAGCAGTGAAGTGATGGCGTATCGCTTTCCTCCTTAAAAGAAGCATTGTAACCCTGTGCAAAAAGAGAGGGATACGCATTGGGAAGCTCACTAAAGCCCAGCTAATTGTGCAGCTGGAGGAGGATGACCATTCTAAGGAGCAGATTCCTGACCCCGATGGGGCTACAGCAGGATCTGGGAGCAGCTGGAGCGGTAGCCTGGCATCCCCAAGAGTCTGGTCCCCAACCAGACGGGGGTCTTCACGATCGGGTTCCCCAGCAGGGGATCGGAGATGGATGGGACTGGAGCTGAGTCCGAGAGAGCAAGAGGACTGTGAGAGACAGCGAGAGCCCGAGAAAGGGCTACCGGAGAAGCGGCAGCAGCATGAACTGGCGGTCGTGGAACGGAGAGGCATAGGGGACTGGCCAGGGGTAAGTGGGGATAGATCCCGGGGTGCCAGCTCCGCAGGGAACCTCGATCCTAAATTGCTGCCCCTGGTTAAGGAGGATGGGGATGTGGAGGCCCACCTCACTGCCTTTGAGCAGGCTGGTGATTGGAACCAGGGAGACCCTGCAGAAAAGCCCCGGGATCTAACCCCCTTGCTGGGTTCCAAGGCCATAAACTCCGCCAGCCAGATGGGTGGGATGGTGGACGGATTTCCACTCCTGGCCCTGGACTCAAGCCCTATGGACCCCCAGTGGGAGCGGAAGGTGATGGTCAATGGAGAGACATTCTTGGGGTGGCGAGATCCCGGGACAGAGAGAACTGTGGTCAGGCCCCGGGTGGTGCACCCCCACCAGATGCTGAGGGGCTGTGTGACCTGGGTGAGGGTCCCAGGGACGGACCCATTCGCCCTGCCTATGGCCCAGATCCCTGTGCAGACCCAGGAGGGGTCGGGCTGGCTGGTTGTTGGGGTTCTCCAGGATATCAGCGGTGAGGTGCTGTTGGGGGGTGACTGTGTATCTTTGGGACAGGATCCAGGCCCTGCCCCTGTAACGGCCGAGGATTTGAATTTGAACTCAGGGAACCAACTGGCTAAGAGGGAAATGGTCAGTGAAAATGCAAATGACCTGGCTGGCAGGGGGGAGGAGCTGCCAGGCCCCGGTTACCTGCCTGCCTGTAACCAGACCCCTAGGGCGGGGTGGGACAGAGAGATGCTCCCCACCCCCCTGCACAATGGAGAGGTGGCTCAGGCAATCTCTGATGCAGAGAGCAAAGCAGCGAGCTCGCTGCCTGGCCCCACAGGGACAGCCAGGGCAGCGCTGAGCACGGGGGGAGCGGAGACCCCAGCTGAGTGGGGGGACACACAGGCAGGGCAGGACGGCTGCCAACCAGGCTGGCCTGGTCCAGAGGTGCGGCCGGGAAGTGATTCCACGGCAGGGAGGGAGCCACCAGGGACAGGGCTCAGTGGGGCGGTGACCCCAGGCCTGGCCAGTGAGCTGCAGAGGGATCCCGCCTTGGAGAAGCTAAGGGAACTTGCTGGCCACAGCGCTGCAAACCCCCTTGGGGAAGACTGCAGAGACAGATCCCTGTGGGAGAAGGAATCCCTGTGCCAGGAATGGGCTCCCCAAGGGGAAGTAGAACTGTGGGGAATCATGAGGCAGCCGGTAGGGCCCCAGAAGTATCATCACCGGCTATTGTACCTGGCCCGGGGTAAGGGAGAAGATCCCTGGAGGTCCCTGCCCATCAGAGAGGAACCTTTCCAGAAGGTGGCTATGAATAGGGTGGGCCCCCTCAGCAGGGCAACCTGGTCAGGGAAGAAATGCATCCTGGTGGTGATGGATTTCGCCACCCGCTACCCAGAGGTGGTGGCTCTGTCCTCCACCGGGGCAGACGCGCTGCTGACCATCTTCAGCAGAATGGGGGTCCCCAGCGAGGTCTTTACAGACCAGGGATCCGAGGCCATCTCAGCCCGGCTCCGGGGCGTGTGGGAGAAAGGTGGGGTCTGGCCCACCTGGGCCTCTGCATATCACCCTCAGTCCAACGGGCTGGTGGAGAGAGTTCAAGGGACCGTGAGGCTGATGCTGAGAACTTGTATAAATCAGCATCCACAGGACTGGGACAAGTACCTGCCCCACCGATGGCACAGGGAAGTGCCCAGGAATCACCAGGGGGCTTCCCTTTCAAGCTGTGGTATGGGAGGAGAGTAAGGGGACCCCTAGAACCGGTAAGGGACGATTGGGAGGAGAAGGGGGAAGACCCCCTGATGGATCTCTCCCCTGAGATGGGAGCCCATCCTCCCATCAGGTGTCCCCCATTCAGAGTAACTGGGAAAAGAGCCCAGAACCTGGAGAGAGAGGCCAAGGACAGGCTGGCTTTAGAGGTGAACCAGTCATTCAACAGCCCAGGGCTGGCCAAGGTGGAGGCGATCAGAGATTGGCCTGTTCCCCAGACCAAGGAACAGGTCCAGGCCTTTAGCGGGATGGCGGGGTACTACCAGAGGTTTGTACCCCCCTTTAGCTCCCTAGCTGCCCCCATCACAGAGCTAGGTAAGAAGGGGAAGCCAGACGAGGCAGTCTGGACCGAGCAGGGCCAGAGGGCTCTCTGTGCGCTGAAGGAGGCTCTAATCCAGGGGCCGATAAATCGAGTAAACCCAGACCGGGCCAAGCCCTGTACAGTGTTCACCGAAGCCTCAGACACAGGGCTGGGCGTGGTGCTGATGCAGGCCTATGCGAAGCGGGGGAGACACCCCATCGGGTATCTGAGCAAGGAGCTGCTACCCTGGAGGCAGAACGGTCAGGCCATAGAGAGGGAATGCCTGGCCATGGTGCAGGCCCTTAAGAAGCAGCAGCCGGATCTATTTGGGTGGCGCTTTATGGTCTATAGTCACCACCTCGCCCCGACGTGGCTGCATCCAGGAAAAGGGGCCGATGCCGAGCGGCTGGTGACACAGACACGTGGTCAGAGAGGGGACCAGATCAAGAGGGAGGCTCTTAACCAAGAGAGCCCGAATTACAGCCCTCCAGACTGGAGCGCTGGGAAAAGACCTGATCTCAGCTTGAACCCCAGGGGTTTTGGGATGGAAAAAGGGCACGGGCCGCATAAACCTTCCCACATGCGGCCTGCGGGTGCCATCAAGCCCACCCGACCTAAGGGAGCACGTGGAACTGGAACGGCCTGGTGTGACCAGGTTCGAACTTCCCCAGGTCACTGGCTAAAGTGACCCCGCTCAGTTCGGTCTCGAAGTGGGGGAGAGATGTGACGAACTAGGACTGTTGTTAAGGTTTCCCTGAGTACTGTGTGGGTGCCTCGGTTTCCCCTATGCAGTGCTTGAGTATCTAGGGGGTGGGACAACGGTGCATGATTGTTACAAAGCCCTAGAAGGCAGGGGTGGGCAGAGGCCTGGACACAGAGAATGGCCCTGTCTCCTGGCAACAGATGGCCCCGGCCCCTCCCCTGCAAAGGTGAGAGCTGAAGGTGTTGGAACAAAGGGATCAGGTGACCTGGCCCGGGAAGGAGACAAAGGGGGAGGAGGGGCTGGAGAGTTTGAGTTTGGAACTGGCTGGAGAGGAGGGGAGAGAGGCAGACAGGGTCTGGCCTCCCTGCCTCCGTTTGGAGCTGTGGGGTGAAATGCAGGGAGCCCCGAGCTGGGGTCTAAGCTCCCTGCCCCCCGGAAGGGCCCGGCTGAGGGGTCCTGGTTGTACTGACAAGCTCTGTTTGGACTGTGTTCCTGGCATCTCTAATAAACCTTCTGTTCTACTGGCTGGCTGAGACTCCCAGTGAATCCAGGGAAGAGGGGTGCAGGGCCAGACTCCCCCACACTCCGTGACAACAACTAGTTTGAATTATACTTACAGTAATTATAAGATAGCCTACAAGTTGGCTTTAATGTATGCTTAATGGTTTTGAACAGTAGGGCAGGGATGTGGGAGGTGAATGGTGTTATGTTTCTGTGTGTTCTATGTTTTGCTATTTTTTTGTTAAATTTATCTGTCCTTCAAAAACTTTACAAAATTGAAGTGACTTCTAATACAAGTTAAGCCATTATGTAGAAAGAGGAAATTTTATTTCTGGTCCAGAATTCAATAGCTAGAAGCCTAGCTGCTAAATTTACATAGTTCTTATAAATCTACAGGCATACTCCTTTTGTTTGGTATTTTAGCTCTAATTTATATTTTAATATGCTGCAATAAATAAAGTGCTGCGTTCATAGTGACTTGGGAAAATATGGAGTAATTAAATATCTATGGATAAATCCATAAAGTGGATTTAGAATGTTCAAATGCATCACAGTTTCCTATGATGTGTGATTCCCCAAGAGGCCCTGGGTTAAAGAATACCTTCTGATTGGTTCAGCCAAGGAGATGTGGTTTTGTCTCAAGCTCCCAGTACAGGGGTTTCTGCCATTTGAGCAGTACCAATCTGTGGCATGAAATGCTTCTCTCTTCTCTCTGTTTCCTTTCTTGGTGGTTTAACATTCTTGGTCATCTCTGAAAGATGACTATGCCTTTTAATATGTAACTAGCTCTATAGTTATAGTTTCTCTCTCTCTAACACTAATACTTTGACATATTTGTGCATTTGCTAAACAAAGCTGAATAAACAATGTACTAATTGCATATAAAATATTTTCCTCTAAAAATGTGTGTGTGCATATATATAAAAACACTTCTCCTTTCTGTGTCAGTAAGCCTGTGCACAATTATTTAATGCCTTTATTTAGAAAAGTATTAACTCCATAAAAAGTTACTCTCTAAAAGCACATATTAAAAATGTATTCTTCTGTCATTCAGACTTTGCACATCTGTTCACTAGACTTTATGCAGAATTGTCACTAAATGTATAAAAAGCAAATTTTCCTCTAAAAATGAAGAAAGGGTGCAAAAGCTATATTTATTCATTTAGTTCTAATACACCCAATAAAGATAAATTCAATTTTATTATTTTTTTTTTTTTTAAAAACTCCCTCCACCCCACCCCAATGGCTGACAGTGCCAAAAATCGATGTTTCCAAAAATAAGACCTAGGAATGGGACAAAGCAAAAAGTGGTGTGGAAACCTGTCAAAATTATATGCTGAGTAAGGCAATAGCTTTTTACTACTATTATTCTTGCTTTTGAAATTCACCAAGTAAATGAGATTATGCACTATGCAACATCTTAACCATTAAACACATGTGCTCAACACAGTGTACTTGATTTATACATTTACTTCTCCCATTGCACATAGGTGATGGAACTAGGGGTGCAGGGGGCGCTGCTGCACCCCCCTGGCTTGAAGTGGATACCATTATATCCAGGGTTTACAGTTTGATTCAATGGCTCTGAGCACCCCCACTATAATAATTGTTCCAGCGCCCCTGTCATTGAAGTCAATAGGAGTTTTGACATTGACTCACCGGAAGCAGGATTAGGCCCTTGGCATAACCATTCTACAGTTGAGGTACAGAAGATCTACTAAGGATACATCCGCACTGCAGCTGAGAGTGTGATCGGCAGCTTATATAGACATATATGCACTAAATTTACTCTAGCTGGCTTGCGCAGCCCATGTCTTCACTTCTATTTTTAGCAAACTAGCTAGAGTACAGCTAGCACAAGTACATCTACATCAGTTACTAATCATACCTCCAGCTGCAGCGTGGACGTGCCTTGAGATACCAGGCAGCAGTTCCAGTTAAGGAAATAGTTGCTTTTAACTGCAAGGTATTTTATTAAAAAGTGTTTGTTCTTGGTGTATATTATTTATACTCATACCAGCTTGGTGGGTGAAGGGGAGAAGAGTGGAAACCTGTTTCAGTGGAGTGCAGCTCGTATGTTTTCTCTGCTATTTAAAAGCCACTATATTACTGGTTAGGCTTTTGACTGCAGACTGTAACTTAAAACAACTCTTTTGCCCAATAACACACTCACTATAAATAAATAATTTTTCAGGATGAAATTCTATGGCCTGTATTATACAGGGCAGGCCAGATCATAATGGTCCCTTCTAGCCTTAAAAACAAAACAAACACACACACACACTATCGATTTTAAAAGTTTTTTTTTTCTTACTTTCTCCTAGCTTACTTATAGAAAACATATAAGTACCTGTGAGAATGGAAGCATCAAATCCCATGTCTTCTATAGCACCTCTTAGGTCTTCTGAATTAGTTACAGCTGAATTGTAGTGTATGGTTCCAGTCCTTTCAGCTAACGAAACTGATATATGTTGTACCCCTTTTCTTTGGGACATTGTGCCTTCTATGGACTGTACACAGGATCCACAGGTCATTCCATCAATACTAAGTACAGCTGTGCTTGTCAGCTGATCCCCAGAGGATGTGCTATGAAACTGAGGAGATGAAAATGTTGCCTTTGATAAAAGCTCTCCGTTATTTGCTTCCACTCCATTAGGGAGGGATACTTTAAAGTTACCAGGTGGAAGGGTCTCAATGGCTTGTTGCAAAGATATTGGGGTCATTACGTTTGGGTTAAATTGCACAACAGTATTTTTATGTTCCAATGACACTTTAATATTCTGTACACCTGGAAGACCTGATATATTTCCTTCAATGTTTTTGACGCAAGACTGGCAGTGCATCCCTTCTACTCCCAGTGTCATAGTTGCTGTACTATTCATTTTGCCCACCACTGGCTCCACATTGCTATTGCTCAGGCTGGCTGAAGTTTTCGTTGTGCTAGTAGTCTGCAAGCGTTCTAGGTCAATCATATCAAGCTTTAATGGGGCTAGCTTGCTCTTAATCGTGCTTTCATAGCCCATGTTATCTATATGGTTTTTGAGGTCTTCAGGTTGAATGATGTAAGGCTGGTAAGCAATGACTGCTTCTTGGTTACTGAGGGAGACTTTGATTCTCAACACACCATGTAGTTTTCCGATCTTTCCTTCAATGGTGTTGACACAAGATTGGCATGTCATACCTTCTACCCGCAGCTTCATTAGTGCTTCTCCCAAGGACGTCGATCTTACAGATGTTGCTGTAGTTCTTCCATCTGCTATGCTGGCATCAAAGCCCATGTCTCCAATTTCCTGGCAAATCTCTTGGGGACCAATTTCTGACTGTATATATTTTACTACAGCATTGCTCTGCTCAAGGGAAGCCTTGGTGCTCACAATGCCCTTCACCTTGGAAATTCTGCCCTCTATTGACTGCACACAAGACTGGCAAGTCATACCCAAAATATTGACTGTGATGGTGCTCGTTTGAGGAAGCAGAGAGGGCATATTTTCAGCGCTCCCCTCGTACCCGATGTTGTCAAAGGCAAAATTCTGCTTCATGGTTGGTTCCCATACACAACTAGCAGGGGAGCTAGAGTTAGACAAAGCCTGAAGTGCAAGAAAAATAAACAAAATAAAATAAATGTAACTTCTGAGTTCTAAAACAGCAACATTCTACACAGGTGGAAGTGCTGCTAAGTTAACTGATGCCAGTAAAATGCACAGCAATGTTAATTAAAACATCAAATTCTATCAATAATTTAAGGAGGCGCTGAGCATCTAGCACAGATTTTTCAAATATTCAGCAGGTGCAAAAGTGAAGTTAACAATGAGCCCTCAGCATGTTTATTTAAAATAAAAGCTCTCCAGGGCCACTGAACATATGCTTTCACTAAACTACAGCTCTGTTCCTTGTTTACAATAGAGGGATGTTTTGAAGAATCACTTGAACTCTGAACCTATGAGAGTCCCAATCAGCCATGCCCCTAGTGCTCACCAAGACTGAAGAAACACAAGAAACAGTTTGAAAAATTCCTTCTAGAGGTCTGGAACAGAAGTAGAGGAGAAAAGCCTGATCACATGATATCTGAAAGAACAGTACAGGCTCAAATGTCCTTCTAATTCGTAGGATAAAAAACAAAACAAAAACCAACTCTCTTTGTTCCACAGAAGGGATATAAATTTATGCTTCAAATAAGACATCATCTGATAGGGGTTAGGAAGAAATTTCCACCTAGTGCAGATTATTCCAAAAGTTATCCACTTGGTTTTTTGCACCTCCCTCTGAAGCATCTGGTACTGATCACTATGAGAGCAGGATATTAGATTAGGCAGCCCACTGGTTTGATCCAGCACTAATTTTCAGGATGTTGTAACTAAAATTAAAAACGTGGACAATTCAGTGCCATAGTCTGATTGGGTGGCCTTTAGTGCCATCATTCTGCAGCTTGGCGCTTTCAATTCAAATTCAAACCTGATAAAAGGAAATACTTTTTCACACACTGCATAATTAGAGTGTGGAATTCACTGCCACAGGAAATTTTTGAGGCTAAGAACTTGCATGGTTCAACAAGGGATTAGACATTTATATGGATATCAAGAACATCCAGAACGATCTTAATTAGTAAAAAAAAATTGTGGGAGAGAGATTAAATCTCATACCTCAGGGTTTAAAATAATCTCTATTAGAAATCAGGATGAGATCTAATGTGAGGGGACAGACTATCCCACATCTGCCTAATGCAGGGATCTTACACCTTCCTCTGAAGCATTTGGCACTGGCCACTGTCAGGGACAGGCTACTGGACTAGATGGATGTTGGGTCTGCGCCAATATGGTAATTCCTGTGTTTCTATTACACAGGAGAAATCCTTCCTTAATATCACAATATTCACATTAGAATTGGCCAGTTATTTACACAAGTGGGTGCCTTGTTCATCTGAAGCAGAACTTCAAATTCATTCATGTAATTTTGCCTCATGGACAGATAGCTTGGGAATCCAGATGTCTGGGTCAGGCCCAAAATGGTAAAAGTTTAACACAAAGAATTCATTTCCCAACCCCCATCTTCATTCCCTTTCTCTGCAAAAAAAATCCTATTTTAGTTCAGACTTCCCTTCTATCCTTTCCAGGGGCAACTGGAAGTGGATGAAGGTTCAGAGGCATGTGTGCAGCTGCCAATCCCATTTCAAAAAAGTAATTCAGAATAGAAGCTACATTTAAATGACTGTGTTCCCCCCCCTCCCCAGCTGTTAGCTAAAAATAAAGGCACGTGACATGACAGAAGGAAAAGAATCCCCTCTGAAAGTTAAATAAGTCTCTCTTATGTATAGTACTGTCCATAAGATATAGGATCAAACATGCCCATATTTTCATTTTGAGGAGTCTTGTTGAAAGGTTACAAAAATATGTAACATTTGCATATGGGCTCAAGGATTCTAGTCTCTTTACAAAGATGTGATAGAATAAAAACTAAGCGAGGAAGACTGGTATTAAGGAGGATTTCCACACTCACCCATCTAACAAGAAAGTCTTAGTTACAGAGGTTGAAAGCCCACTTTGTATATTTAAATATTCTTATGAGAAAATAATGTTCCAGTTACTTACATACTACAGAGTGTGTATGTTCTACATCCTTTGAGCAAGAGGTGTGCAACAGACAAAGGGCTGGGAGACCCAATCTTCTAGAGCTTTGCTCCAGTTTATAGGATTCATATGAAAAAGTAGGCCAGGTGAACAATTTGCAGGAAACAGGTAACAACTGTGACTAGGTTACCACCCGTCCTGGTTTTCCTGAGATTATCCCCCCGACCCCCCCCCTTTTTTGTTTGTTTTTGTTTTTTAGGGTAGCTGTCCCAGGAACTCTGTACGTCTTCCAGGGACATTAAAATTCCTGGATTTTGCCAGTCACATCCCTGCAGCCTCCCCAGCCCCTAGTGGCTGTAGGGGGAGAGAGGAGCTGAGGAGCAGCAGCATCTGTGCAGAGAGAGCTCTGGATCCAGAGTGTCTGGGAGCTGCGGGGATGGGGCGGCCCAGGAGCAGCAAGCAGGACTATCTTTGAAAAGGTCACAGAAGTAGGGTGACCAGATGTCCCGATTTTATAGGGACGGTCCCAATTTTTGGGTCTTTTTCTTAGATAAGCTCCTATTACCTCCCACCCCCCTGTCCCGATTTTTCACACTTCCTGTCTGGTCACCCTACACAGAAGCTTAAAAATGCCAAAGAAGTGCCTGGGAAACTTTAATGGTCTCTGATGGTGAGCAAGTGCTGCTCTATAGTTTGTACCAATACTGACTACAGAGGGAAAATAAACTATTCCCTTGTTTATGCATCCCAGGATCGCATTAGCCCTTTTGGCTACAGCATCGCTCTGGGAGCTCATGTTCAGCTGATTAGCCACCACAAACCCCAAATCTTTTTCAGAGTCACTGCTTCCCAGGATAGAATCCCCCATCCTGTCAGTATGGGATACTTCTTTCTTCCTAGATATATATATTTACATTTAGCTATATTAAAATGTGTATTGTTTGCCTGCAGCCAGCTTGCCAAGCGATCCAGACTGCTCTATATGAGTCACTTGTCCTCTTCATTATTTACCACTCCCCAAATTTGTGAGGCACAGTCCAGTGCCTTAACCATAAGGCCATCCATTCTCCCCCACCCCACCTCAAGCACCAACTTTTCTAGGTCCCTCAATGCCAAAGCATTGTGAGGAAGACTGAACCCCATTGGTAGAGAAGGCCATACCCCAGTTCCTCAGGCAGAGGACTAGCAAAGAGTAGAGCTCCAGCCCCGACAGCTAGCACAGTGAGGAGAAGCTGTGCCACCGTTTCCTATTCCCACTACTTATTTGTTACACCAGCTTGTTGAGTCCTGTCTTAGCTTAGATTGTAAGCTGCTCTGGCAGGAATGGTCTCTTATTAGGAGTGGGAGGAGCTCCCAGCACAATGGGTCCTATATTGGGGCCTCCAGGCCCTATCGCAATGCATATAACAACTACTAACAATAGGCTGGGGTATAACAAAGAGTATGCCAGCCTAAGTAGTCAGTACAGTGAATAAAAGCCATCCCCTGGATGGGCAAAACAGTGGGGTTTGGATGGAAAGATACAGGTGATGGTTTGGCTCCACATTTTGTGCTTTAAAAACAAGCAACAAAACACCTTTCTATTCTAACTGGGAAGCACAGTGACCTATCAGCAGCAAAACCAGGAGAGAGGGGCCACTGGGATGTCAGATGCACTGACAAGGCAAGTGGTGTCTTCTATTCCCCTTGCCGGCTCTGTTCCTGTGAGCTGGCAGGAGGCAGAGGTTCACAAGAAAGCATAAAATGCACCAGTATCAACCCCCTTAGCAGATCTCACTGCAGCATGAATAGGGCCCTACCAAATTCACGGTCCATTTTGGTCAATTTCACAGGCATAGGATTTTTTAAATGGTAAATTTCATGATTTCAGCTATTTAAATCTGAAATTTCAGAGTGTTGTAATTGTAGGGGTCCCTCCTGACCCAAAAAGGAGTTGTGAGCGGGGTCGTAAGGTTACTGAAGTTGCGGTACTGCTACTCTTACCTCTGCGCTGCTGGCCGCGGCGCTGCCTTCAGAGCTGGGCAGCTGGAGAGCGGTGGCTGCTGGCCGGGAGCCCAGCTCTGAAGGCAGAGTTGCTGCCAGTAGCAGCGCAGAAGTAAGGGTAGCATGGTATGGTATTGCCACGCAGCTCTGAAGTCAGCACAGAAGGGTGGCAATTCTGTGATCCTCCCCCACCCCCCCGCAACTCCCTTTTGGGTCAGGACCCCCAATTTGAGAAATGCTGATCTCCCCCCCATGAAATCTGTGTAGTATAGGGTAAAAGCACACAAGACCACATTTCATGGGGGGAGACCAGATTTCACGGTCCGTGACGTGTTTTTCATGGCTGTGAATATGATAGGGCCCTAAACAGGGACATCCGTCTTGTCTGTTTATTTGTCACCCAGCCTAGCTGCTGGGATTTTCAGATTGTTGCATAATTTGCACAGGCAAATTACACTCTCTCCCCACCTCCCACCCCCAATAGTAGGAGGTGCTACCAGCTCAATCTGTAATAAAACAGCAGCCACGTCACAATTAAAAATGTCATTTTACTGAGTAAAACATTTTTTTTTGTCAGCCATGAGTGTCCATCTAGACATTTCTTTCCTCCCTTCACTCTCAACCTAGTGTAGGAATACAAACAAAGGAAGACCATTAACAAGTAATAACAGCTGCTATTATTACTCGCTGTTATTAGTAGCTAATAATAGCCACACATAGCTGTTACAATCCTTGGCCCTTTTAAAAACACAACTAGGAGCTCAATATTATTCCATGGAATTCATTCTTCAGGAGAAGATTAATTTTAAAAGGCAATACCTCTATATGATCCTCTATAGCTTCAAAGCACTTTACTAATTAAACCCTGTTACATCTCTGTGAAGGAGGTATTGTCACCCCCCGTTTACTAATGGGAAAGCAGGCAAAGAAAGGTTTAAGTAATTGTAGCAAGTCTTACTACATTGATAGTAAGGGGAGGGATAGCTCAGTGGTTTGAGCACTGGCCTGCTAAACTCAGGGTTGTGAGTTCAATCCTTGAGGGAGCCACTTAGGGATCTGCGGCAAAAATTGGGGATTGGCCCTGCTTTGAGCAGGGGGTTGGACTAGATGACCTCCTAAGGTCCCTTCCAACCCTGATATTCTATGATATACCATATACCACACATTTAAGGGCTCAGTTTAAGTTTAATTAAAAATGGATTACTTTAAGCAGCTTTGTTTAAAACTTTTACACAGGCACAGAGGGGGAAGGCCTCTGTGGTACATGTACTTTATTTCTGATTTGAAATGAAAAAAGCCTGATTGCATGCAGTTTTCATGTTTCTGATATAATTAGTAGTACAGTATATGCAACATAGTAAATACCTGAACCAAGTATGTAAAAAAACCAGTTGGCAGAAGTAACCTAATCTTATGTCATGTTTGTTTCTCATACTATAGATGTTTTCCATAAAACAACTAGAGACAGTAAATGCCTTCAGGTTTACTTGGCATGTCCCGGATAGTCATTTCATTCTACTTTGATGATAATTGTTTAAGTCACTCTAAAACTAACTATAAACATACACAGGTTTAAAAGATAAGTAATTAAAAATATCCTGTCAATTAAAACACCAGACTGTGAGTCAAGTTACACTGTTATAGTTTATGTGCACTTTAGTATTATGCTGTATCATCTGAATTTTTAGTAAGAATCACAACTGCATTTTTCAAGTTCAGGTTTTTCAAAATGAAATAGCACTTCCTCCTAATAAGATTTACTGTACAAAACTATGATACAGTTACATACAAGCCTGAGTGAGAAGGCAGTTGTGGCAATTGTACTACCATGAACTTTTGCCGGTATCACTGGTATATTTATAGGTAAGTAACTTATCTATAATTACGATCATTTTCACTGTTCAGGCAATTTCTCTCATTCCACAGGATAACCAAACCACAAACTGATGCCTAACTTCTGAAATAAATGCAGCTTACAAAGAAGGAAGGCTAACATATTATATGTATATGTTGTAATTACTAGGGATTCCCACTTCATATTATTCTAGGTAAAGCTGGCAATGACGCCTACTAGTTAAAGCTGCCTAATATTTTAAAACTTTGCATTTATAGATGATCTTTAAGCGAGTTTCAAAATACTTTGCACTCGTACAGCAATTTTTTTATGCGACAAAATCCAAGGATTTTACAGACATTAGTTATACTTCAGCACTCCTGGGATCGTAACGAACTTTGAATATAAAGGGGTAAGATATCAATTTACAATCTATATCCAATACACTTTGTTTTAAGCTCCAGTACATTTACTTGCAAACTTACATGCATGCTGCTGACTTCTGATGCTCTCACAGAGTAACTCTGTGAAACTCTCTCTTCTTTCTGAGAACAGTCGCCTGCTATTCCAGGAGATCCTGAGTTGGAGGGTTGACTTACAATCAGTAGTGCAGGCACAGCATTAGATGATTGCCGCTTATGAAAAGTCACCAAGGTTACATTTTTGTTGTTTAAAGTAGCCAGGGTGGACTGGTCCCTTTTCAAATCACTGTCTGATTCACTCTCCATTATCTTTCCAGGCGTCAAATATTGCAATGCCAAATGGGAGTTTTTAAGAGAGGTTACTCCATAAATTAGCAGAAAAACGTCTCCCAGCGATATCCAGAACAAAAGTTCTGTTCCTCTACATCAATGTTCTCCTCTTTATGTGTTCGTGGTGAACTCTGCCCCCTTTAGATGTAAGGAGCATGCTGCACTCAACTGTATACTCTTACACCCGGTTTAAACACTCCCCACCAATTGGCATCCCTTTGCACTCACCAAACTGCATGCAGCACTACTAATCTTTGCACACGGCACTTCAGCCTGCTCAGCCAAGGCTGCCTTTCACAAGCTCCTCAAACATGACCTGTGTGCAGCAACCCAGTGCATAATTAGCTCACACAGCCAAGCAGTAGCTCCTCTGTGGCCGTGTGCATAATCACAGCTCCTGGAGACACAGCCTATTGGCAGTACCACGTAATCCACTTCCTTTTACTATTATTAAATGAACAGCAATTTCTTGAATGAAATACAGTCCCCTCTATATTTCAGATTACATTGACAGTTATTTCCCAGCCTGTCAGACTTGCATTTATATGAAAAGTTATTCAAGTACTGCAAATATACAGTCAGAGGTGCTGGAACTAGGGGTGCTGTCGGGGCACCTCCTGGCTAGAAGTGGTTTCCATCTTATACAGGATATACAGTTTGGTTCAATGACTCTCAGTACTCCCACTGTACAAATTGTTCCAGCACCCCTGCATACAGCTCTGTCAGCTACACTAAACTAAAAATCTCTTCTTGTCTATTAAAAAGACAAAGTTGCTGAGGTAATCTCTTTTATTGTCCCAAATTATTTTGGTGAGAGAGACAAGATTTTGAGCTTACACAGAGCTCTTCTTCCGGTCTGGGAAATGTACTCAGCATGTCACAGCTAAATACAAGGTGGAACAAGTAGTTTAGAAATATGTGTTAAATCTATGCAAAGGACCATTCAAGGTAAAGTGGCCCATTAACACCTCTCCAGTCACAGGGGGAAAGGCAGAAAAAAACCCAGGGTGGGGGGTGTTATTGAATGGGTTATAGTGTGTTGTAATAAGCCATAAATGCAGTCTCTCTAGTCAGCCCATGATTTTTAGTGTCTTGCAAAGTTATGAATTTAAGCTCCCAGGCATAGGTGCCAACTCCGTGTGTGCTCCAGCCCTGGAGCACCCACGGAAAAAATTAGTGGGTGCTTTGCACCCATTGGCAGCCAGCTTCTCCCACCCCCGTGCCTCTCATCGGCTGGCAGCCCTGCTGATCAACTCCTCCTCCTCCGTCCCAGCACCTCCTGCTTGCCACGATCAGCTGTTCCGTGGCCTGCAAGAGGCACTGGGGGAGAGGGGGAGGAGTTGATCGGCAGGGCTGCCAGTGGACGAGAGGTGTGGGGGGGAAAGGGGGAAGCTGGCTGCCAATGGGTGCTAAGCACCCACTAATTTTTTAAAATCGCGATTAATTTTTTTTAGTTAATCGCGTGAGTTAACTGTGATTGACAGCCCTAATTATTTGTAATACTTATTATAAATAAAAGTAACCTAATATAATACATATTTACAATAAATATTTGAATATATTATATAAGGTTACTTTTAAATGTAATATTTTTGTACTTTTTATAATTACTGATATGTAAGATCCATTCATACTTTTATATGTAACATATCTTTTAAATATAAAAGTCAAAGTGACGTTTTACCTTATCATAACAAAAAATGATTTAATGATCCTGAATTGAAATTATTCAGAGATTTTGTTTTGCATGAAATTTCAGCTTTTTTGTTTTGATTCAAAAATTTTCAAAATTTGAAATGCTGGTTTTTCCTGCGGGACAGAAATTCTGGTTTCTGACAAGTTCCAGTTAAGATACATTTGGACTCTCAGACTATGGCCAGGTCTACACTACAGACTTGTATCCGTATAACTTCATCGTGATGGGGTGTGAAAAATCCCCCCCCCCGCGCGAGCGACGTAGTTATAATACCTCCCCCTCCCCCTGAGTAGACAGCGCTATGTCAGCAGGAGAGCTTCTCCTTTTGACATAGCTATTGCCTCTCGCGGAGGTGGATTAACTACGCTGACGGGAGAAGCTCCCCAACTAGGGTGACCAGATGTCCCAATTTTATAGGGATGTTAGGTAAAAAGCAAGTCCCTACTCACCTCTCCAGCACCCGAGTTCGTGCGGAGTTGGTATGGGGCTCACAATCTGTCAGAGACCAGACACCAATTCGTTGATCAACGGGCTCACACTATCCTTAGCTCAAAAAGCTTCAGAGTAAGTGTGGCAAGTTTATTAGGGGTGAGCATCAATATTTATACACAGAAGTAAACAAAGTGATTAACAGATCATAATGGTCATGCATAATCAATCAAGATTCTACAGGATAAAACAGGTTAAAATGTAAATTCTAAAAGACAAAGGGGAGATGGCTACTTAAGGGGAGGGGGGGTTGTCATGAGTAGTTCGCAGGTCAGAGCTTTGATTAAAAGTTCAGACAGAGACATCAAGTCTGGGTTAAGTTTAAGCTCATCAAAAGTTCAGACTCAACAGGGACAGTCCCAATTTTTGGGTCTTTTTCTTATATAGGCTCCTATTACCCCCCACCCCCGTCCCGATTTTTCACACTTGCTCTCTGGTCACCCTATCACCAACCTTCACTTAAGCTACAGTAGCGCAGCTGCACTGATGCAGCATTTTAAGTATAGATCTGCCCTAAATTTGGTAAAGTGTCTTCATCTTCCCAGACTGAGGGGGATATTGAATATTCATTTGGATGTGGACTGAAGTAGCCGTATTTATTATAGGGTTTTGTGCTTGCACAAAAAAAGTTGTTTTAGTATTTGCAAGGTATGGATCTTCATTTTAAAAGGGCCTTTTGGATGCAAATAGTGCAAATAGTTCTTTGTTGATGGGAGAGGCACATTCAGGTGATCAGCGATAGTAGACTGAAGTTAAGGATCTCATTTAGGTTTCACTGAGCTAGTCTTTGGTGAAAAGGTGTAAAGGGATGCATTGCTCCAGGACTGTTTTTGCACATTATGGGTTTGATTAGAAATAATAAGGGTCCATTTTGGTTCGGTGTAATTTGATGCTTTCTGCAGAAATGCAGGATTTCAATAGCAGAGTATTATGAGGATAAGGAACACATGCCAGAAAATTAAAAGGACACCCCAGAGTTTGCTTTACTAAGGCATCAGGAATTGCTAAACATTATTATTTATTTAGACTGTGGTAGCATCCTAATGTGCTAAGTGCTTTCTAAATCCAAAAGACGACACCCATTGCTTGCAGATTATGTTCCCAAAATAAACTCGCCTGCGTTTTTAAAAAGATGGTTGCTGCCCATTTCTAATCTCTCTAGGTTCTCCTCAAAAGGAAAGCATCTTAAAATTTCCAAAACAATTGCACTGCAACATGAGAAGCCTGGGTTCAAGTACAAACCTAAGGGGTTAGATTTCCTTAAGCTGACAGACAAAAGGAACAAGCTCAGATGCATGCATGTCAGGTGGAACAGAAGAGGGAAGTCGAGAAATTTTACTACTCAAAGTACACCTAATCTACCACTTGAAAAAGTCAGAATGGCCTTGATTGCCAAGTGAGCCGTTTGCCCAGTCTTCTGATTTAGATACATCATTGAGAACAAATGCAGTATTATCATCCCTAAGTATTCAAAATACACAAGGCAGCCCCCCTAAATCATGATGTTGGGTTAAAAAGCAAGAGATCTGAATATATATTATACGGTTCTTTTAATTTGCCTTTGCATTTTTGAGCCCTGAGGTCCACTCAGCTGGTGTTTTCGAGATTTTCTTTGCAGCTACAAGGGCTAGAATCAAACTTTTATTTAAATGAGCTGAGATCTCACATATTCACGTGACTCCAGGAGATGGAGCTTTAAGAACCCCCCCCACAAAATACCATGAAACACAGTAAAATCATGAGACCTGACAGCTTTGCAGTTGGTTTCCAAAATATTGCCTGGACTGGGAGAAAAAACAAAACAAAACAAAACAAAAATTTACTCTGCAGAAAAACAGCCACTGAATTTAAGGGAAATATCCCACTCATACAATTCTTATGATTTCTGTAAATCAAAGGCCTGGGGTCATTACATTTATACATTTTCTACTCAAATAATTCTATGGTATTAACACATCTTTGCATATCATGGCATTTTTCTTTCATATTAATCCACACAAGGCTAGACACTTTTTCCATTGAAGACAGTCAGTTCTGCTACTGACTTCAGTGAAAGCTGAATCAGGTTCAGGGCATTTAACTACATTCTGTACTTTTCCAAACCAACTGACATACTTTTTAATGAAGAAAAAAAAAGCCATATCTATTTATCATGAACAGGGTACCAACTAGGTATTTTACACTTAACTGACTTTCTTCACTCTTAAAGAAAGGGATTGGATTCACACCCAGATTTCAGAACCGCAGCTTTGAACTATGAGATCAAAAGAGCCTAAACCAACTTTTCTTGACTTCATTACAGCACAGCAAGAAAAGCATAATAGCAGTTCTTAGATATACCAGTGTTGCCATAAATAGAAAGGTAAACATATTCCTCTAATAGATTAATAGATGAAATGATCACAAGCAATATAATTTCTTATATGAAAAAGCCTGGGATCATCATAACACAAGTTATACAAACCACTTGATTTCATAAAAACTAGACACTTGGAGCCAAATTCATACCTGCTTAAGCAACAGCATCAACAGAAGTTGGTGACTTTGTCACAGTTCAAACCAGGTCTGAATTTTGGCTTCAGTTCTTTGTAAAACTTGAGAGTTGGAGTCTTTTTCTGTCCCCAAACTAAAAACTAGGAATCTGTCTTGTAAACTTTTAACAACAAAAGTAAGACCAGCAACTTTATTTCCTAAAATAAGAGTGTGCCCAGTTCTGATCTGACACCAGTTTTACAACAGAATAAGATCACCGAGTTCAGTAGAACTGCAAAGATGATCAATATCTGTACTTCTGTATACCCGATGCTCCCCAAGATATTAAAAAAGAATGCTTTGGATCCAGCATGCTCCAAGCTCAGTGTAACTGTCATGGAAAAATTACTGTTAATTAAAACATCACTGATTTTTAATCCTGTAACTACTGGGCCTAACATTTATGTCTGTATATTATCTGGACTTGGTACTTTGGCACTCCTAAAGCAGACAGACAATCTGTTGATAATTGTTTCTGTTATCTACAGGCTAACACTGCAGGACACCTGTGGATTTGGACCTGGAACCCACAAGATTTATAACATTACTGTAGGGAAAAGACACTTTGACCAAAACATGGTATAAGTACAAAAAGAACAATTGCCTTCTGTATAAGTTCTACATTTCTCATGCAATCAAAAAATATAAACAGTCATATGTTCAACAACCAACTCTGATGTGCCACATTTATAAATAACAAAATAATATATAATAAATGGAAAAAGGGGAAGTTGATAGAATATATACCAGAAATTAGAAATTGTAGAAAACTGATAAAGGAAGCCAAGGGACAAAAGGCAAAAATCTATGGCTGCAGAGGTAAGGACAATAAGAAGGAGTTTTAAAAAATATTAGGAACAAAATGAATCCTGACAATGATATTGATCAATTACTAGATGGAACTGGTAGAATTATAATAATGCAAAAAACTCATAAGCATTCAATAAATACTTCTGTTCCATATTTGGGGGGCGGGGAACAACTGATATAGTTTCATCACATGGTGATAACACTCTTTCCATTCCACTAGTATCTCTAGAGGATGGTAAGAAGAAGCTACTAAAGTTAGACATTTTAAAATCAGCAGGTCCAGACAACTTGCATCCAAGAGCTTTGCGATACCTAGCTGGAACATTAAAGTTGATTTTCAATAAGTCTTAGAGCACTGGGGAAATTCCAGAAAACTGGAAGAAAGCTAATGTTGTGACAATTTTTTAAAAGAGTAAATGGGATGACCTGGGTAATAATAGGCCTGTCAGCCTGACATTGATCCCAAGCAAGATAACGGAGTGGCTGACATGAGCTTCTTTTAATAAAGAATTAAAGGAGGGAAACATAATTAATTCCAGCTGACATGGGTTTATGAAAAATAGATCTTGTCAAACTAATCTGAAATCTTTTTTTGAGGAAATTACAAGTTTGGTTGATAAAGGACGTAATGCGACTTCATACTGCATGACATTTTGATTAAAAACTAGAAGAATATACAGTTAACATGGCACATATTAAATGGATTAAAAACATGATAACTGACAGGTCTCAAAATGTAATTGTAAATAGGAATCAACATTGAGCGGGTGTGATTCCAGTGGGGTTCCTCAGTGATCTATTCTTGGCCAGATGCTATTTAACTCTTTTATTCCAGGTCATTGATAAAACATTACGTCGTCACTAATAACGTTTGCAGATGACACAGAAATTGGGGGAGAGGGGACTAATGAAGAGGACAGATCACGGATTCAAAGTAATCTGGTTTACTTGGTAAACTGGGTAAAAGCAAACAATATACATTTTAATATGGCTAAATGTATACATGTACGAACAAAGAGCATAGGCCATACTGACAGGATGGAGGACTCTATTCTGGGAAGCAGTAACTGTGAAAAAGATTTGGGGGTAGCAGATAGGGTGACCAGATAGCAAGGGTGAAAAATCGGGACAGGGGTGGGGGGTAATAGGCACCTATATAAGACAAAGCCCCAAATATCGCGACTGTCCCTAGTAGCAGAGGATAATCAGCTGAACATGAACTCCCAATGTGACACTGTGGCCAAAAAGGGGTAAGTACTGTGATCCTTGGATGCATAAGCAGAGGAATCTCAAGTAGAAGTAGAAAGGTTATTTTACCTCTGTATTTGGCACTGTTGCAACTATTGCTGGAATACTGAATTCCATTCTGGTACCCACAATTCAAGAAAGATATTAATTAATTGAAGAGGGCTCAGAAAAGAGCCAGGAGAACAATTAGAGAATTAGACAACCTGCCTTATATACTTAAGGAGATCAATCTATGTATCTTAAAGAAAAGGTTAAGGGGTGACTTGGTTTCAGTCTGTAAGTCTGTACATGAGGAACCAATATTTAATAATAGTCTCTTCCACCTAGCAGAGATAGGTATAACATGATCTAATGGCTGGAAGTTGAAGCTAGACAAATTCAAACTGGAAATAAGGCATATGTTTTTAAGGGTGAGAGTAATTAACCACTGGAACAATTTACCAAGGATCAGGGTGGATTTTTAAATCAAGACTGGATATTTTCTAAAAGCTATGCTCTAGGAATTATTTTGGGGAAGTTCTTTGACTTGTGTTATACAGGAGGTCAGATTACATGATCACAACTGTCAGTTCTGGTCTTGGAATCTATTTATCTATAGCAGGCACCTGGCAGAACCCACTCTAGATAGGATCACTACATGACTTGTGCTATCATCTCCCCATTTTCAGTGCTCTTAACTTACTGAAAGTTTCACCTGTGTGCTAAAGTTTTTCATGTTTGGCCTTTGATCAAAGCTGACTTTTTCTAGAAAGTCTGAGCAAAAGCAGTATACAAGGTGAACAGAAAGGAATAACTCACTGTTGTCCCAATTTTAAGTAAATTTTTATTTAAATATAACTTGACATTAATAAATTTTACAACTTGAACCATTCCTGGATGGCTCGTCTTAACGGACATGTAAGCCCTTTCATTGTTGTGAAATACATAGCTAAATAGGTTCACATTTAAAAACCTAGTGTAGTGCATAGATGGTAATTTCTGCTACTTACATTGCTGTCACTTAGCCAGGGCCGGCGCGCCCACTAGGCAATCCTAGGCAGTCGCCTAGGGCGCCGGGAACCGGGGAGGCGGCTGGCTGCGGCTGCCTGCAGCCCTCCCGGCTCTGCGGCTGAGCCGGGAGCCAGGGGGACAACTGGCCGCGGCTGCCTGCCACCCTCCTGGCTCCGCAGCTGAGCTGGGAGCCGGGGGGGGGGGGGCGGCAGGGAGCCGGGAGGGACGGCTGGCCGCGGCTGCCTGCCACGCTCCCAGCTCTGCGGCTGAGACGGGAGCCAGGGGGACAACTGGCCGCGGCTGCCTGCCGCCCTCCCGGCTCCGCGGCTGAGACGGGAGCTGGGGGGGCGCCACGGGCGGGGGGAGGCTGCCGCGGGTGGGGGGGCTGAGCTGCCAACCCGCGGGGAGGAGGGAGGGAGCTTCCGCGGGTGGAGGGGGGACTGGGTGCCGTGGAGGAGGGGGGGGGGGGGGGGGAAGCGGTGTTAGCTGGGGGGGGGGGGGGGGCGGCGCAGGGCTGTTGCAAGGAACTTTCGCCTAGGGCGCAAAACTTCCTTGCACCGGCCCTGGACTTAGCAATTTCAACCTTTTTTTCTAAATTGTTCTGTGAATTTCACAGGGATTTTTAGTATAACTGTGAGGCTGGCGGACCAGGTGCCAGCTCTTGCTGAGGCGTTTAGACCTCAGCCAATCCCTGACAAATTTATTGCTGGAAACCAGTTTGATTCACTTTGCATGCTAGTAAGGTTAAGATAGGTACTGGACTTATAACAATGTGTTTAGTGTTCAGACTTTATGGAATGCTTGTAAGTTACCGCATGCATTGATCTCACTTATAATATCTTTATCATATGCTACAAGGTAAGTTTTTGCTTTGTAACTATAAAAAAATGTTTGCTCTGAAACTGTGAACCCAGTCAGGAGGGATGGTCTCCTGCCCATCACGAAGGCCTATCAAGACTAAATGGACCATTGTGGGACATCACAATACAAAGACTTTGTTAATTGCCCTTTACTCCCATGACGAGGCTATGTGCAAAAAGGCTTATCCCATCTGCAAGAACAAAATAAAAGTAGCTGTCAAGAAATTTTTCATTTCTTTTGCTGTTTGGACGCTCACAGCTATGAAACACAAGCAGAGATCCCCAGGGTCCACCTGGGATAGCCCTAAATGACATTCAGAGCTGGCAGATTACTACATTGGAAGATTGGACTAATGACCAGGAAGGAGTATAAAAGTATTGCTCAGGCATGCAGGAGTGAAATTGGGAAGGTCAAATCACACTTGGAGTTGCAGCTAGCTGGAGATGTTAGGAGTAACAAGACGGGTTTCTTCAGGTATGTTAGTAACAAGAAGAAAGTCAAGGAAAGTGTGGGCCCCTTGCTGAATGAGGGAGGGAACCCAGTGACAGAGGATGTGCAGAAAGCTAGTGTACTCAATGCTTTTTTTGCCTCTGTCTTCACAGACAAGGTCAGCTCCCAGACAGCTGCACTCCGCAGCACGGTATGGGGAGGAGGTGACCAGCCCTCTGTGGAGAAAGAAATAGTTCGGGACTATTTAGAAAAGCTGGATGAGCACAAGTCCATGGGGCCAGATGCACTGCATCCGAGGGTGCTAAAGGAGTTGGCCGATGAGATTGCAGAGCCATTGGCCATTATCTTTGAAAAATCATGGCAATCGGGGGAGGTCCCGGATGACTGGAAAAAAGCTAATGTAGTACCCATCTTTAAAAAAGGGAAGAAGGAAGATCCGGGGAACTACAGGCCAGTCAGTCTCACCTGAGTCCCTGGAAAAATCATGGAACAGGTCCTCAAGGAATCAATTCTGAACCACTTAAAGGAGGGGAAAATGATCAGGAACAGTCAGCATGGATTCACCAAGGGAAAGTCATGCCTGACTAACCTAATTGCCTTCTATGATGAGATAACCGGATCTGTGGAGGAGGGGAAAGCAGTGGATGTGCTATTTCTTGACTTTAGCAAAGCTTTTGATACAGTCTCCCACAGTATTCTTGCCAGCAAGTTAAAGAAGTATGGGCTGGATGAATGGACGGTAAGGTGGATAGAAAACTGGCTAGATGGTCGGGCTCAACGGGTAGTGATCAATGGCTCCATGTCTAGTTGGCAGCCGGTATCAAGTGGAGTGCCCCAAGGGTCGGTGATGGGGCCGGTTTTGTTCAATATCTTCATTAACGATCTGGAGGATGGTGTGGACTGCACCCTTAGCAAGTTTGCAGATGACACTAAACTGGGAGGAGTGGTTGATACGCTGGAGGGTAGGGATAGGATACAGAGGGACCTAGACAAATTAGAGGATTGGGCCAAAAGAAATCTGATGAGGTTCAACAAGGACAAGTGCAGAATCCTGCACTTAGGACGGAAGAATCCCATGCACTGCTACAGACTAGGGACCGAATGGCTGGGGAGCAGTTCTGCAGAAAAGGACCTAGGGGTTACGGTGGATGAAAAGCTGAATATGAGTCAACAGTGTGCCCTTGCTGCCAAGAAGGCTAATGGCATTTTGGGTTGTATAAGTAGGGGCATTTCCAGCAGATTGAGGGACGTGATTATTCCCCTCTATTCGGCACTGGTGAGGCCTCATTTGGAGTACTGTGTCCAGTTTTGGGCCCCACACTACAAGAAGGATGTGGATAAATTGGAAAGAGTCCAGCGGAGGGCAACAAAAATGATTAGGGGACTGGAGCACATGACTTATGAGGAGAGGCTGAGGGAACTGGGATTGTTTAGCCTGCAGAAGAGAAGAATGAGGGGGGATTTGATAGCTGCTTTCAACTACCTGAAAGGGGGTTCCAAAGAGGATGGATCTAGACTGTTCTCCGTGGTAGAAGATGACAGAACAAGGAGTAATGGTCTCAAGTTGCAGAGGGGGAGGTTTAGGTTGGATATTAGGAAAAACTTTTTCACTAGTAGGGTGGTGAAGCACTGGAATGGGTTACCTAGGGAGGTGGTGGAATCTCCTTCCTTAGAGGTTTTTAAGGTCAGGCTTGACAAAGCCCTGGCTGGGATGATTTAGTTGGGTTTGGTCCTGCTTTGAGCAGGGGGTTGGACTAGATGACCTCCTGAGGTCCCTTCCAACCCTGAGATTCTATGATACATCTCTGTCACCTTTTGGAATAATAGAATGTAACTCATTTGTGTATATATTCTTGCCTGCTTTAACCTTGCAATAACTCTCCCATTTCTTTTCTTGGTTAATAAATCCTTAGTTAGTTCACAGTAGGACTGGCTACAAGTGTTGTGTTTGGTGTGAGATCTAATGTAGAAGTTGACCTGGGGCAAGTGACTGGTGTCTTGGGACTGGGAACAACCACATATTTGGTATATAGCAACCATCACTGGACCCAGCTTGCCTGGGTGGCAAGAAACAGATTGGAATGCCCAAATGGACTGTCTGTGATGCCATGGTAAGATTGTTTTAGTGTGTTAGGAGTTCACATTTGTTATTGGGTTGGTGAAACAATTATAAAACACAGCCAGTTCGGGATCTTTGCCCTGCTTCTTGACAGTCTGCCCTGAGTCGAGAGCCACTCCAGAGAGCGTGACAACAACTTGTGTGTTGTCTTGTTTTGAATAGGTAAATGAAATATAGGGTCTGACACTGCACCCCATATTCTTCATAGTGATATGATTATATTATGGCATAATTATGATGTATTTTGTACAAGATGGGTCATGTAAGGTGTCATTGGAAAAGTTATGATTTACTGAATATGATGATCCTATTTGTATGCATGTATCATTTTTGTATCAGAAGTTATGGATATTAACTATATATCTATATTTCACATGTAGTCGTACCTAGGTGACACCCACTAGGCAAGATGCTTCCAGTCTAAATAGCTGGTTGTGAAGGCCCATTCGGGGTAACGGGCCATTAGGGGAATCAATAGGCCTCAGGAGAAGCTTATTTCCCATTTGGTGAGCCTTCCTGAGAATGCAAGGGCATGTGACCAGCCCACATGACTCTGGACTCCATTTTGAGTACCAGTGTTTTTCCACAAGCTGGTCTGGGAACTGAGTTGGGAACAAAACATTCCTGCCCTGTGCAAAAGCTGTATAAGGCCGGAAGTGACATCATTGGTTGTTCTTCACTCCCCACAACTGAACATCTGAAAGAAGCTCCGAAAGAAAAGACGTGGAATGGGGGAGGGGATCCCAAGCTGCAAAGCAAATGCAGCTTGTGCCTTGAAAATCAGCAAGCCTGCTTGTATCATCAGCTTGGGTGAGAATTTGCTAATTCATATCCTATTTTTCTAGTATTTTAGGCTTAGATTGCAGTTTTGTTCATTTACTAGGTAATCTGCTTCGATCTGTTTGCGATCACTTATAATCACTTAAAATCTATCTTTTTATATTTAATAAACTTGTTTATACTTTAAAGGTACACTGGTTTAGGTTAAGTGAAGTGTCTCGGGGAAAATCTCAGTTTAGTTACCCCAACTGTGCATATTCCTCCCCACATTGAGGGAAGGGCAGATATATTAATGAGTTTACACTGTACAGATCCCTGTGCCGTGCAAGACGATATAATTTGGGGTTTATATTCCAGAGGAGGGTGCATGCCTGGAGAGCTGGGAAACTGGCTGGCGTCTGCTGTTGGCACTCAGGTAGCCCAGTTTGGGTGTGTGGCGCCACCAGCTGTCATGTTGGGTGATAACCGGGCCTGGGTGAGGCTGGCTGTCTCTCCAACCAAGGAAAGCAGTGTGAGCAGGGCCAGTCCACCTGAGTGGTTAGAAGGGCACAGCAGTTTCTCATGGATTCCAGACAGCATCCTAGGGGTGACAACCCATCACACAGGGTTATTTTTTAATTAAATGGGATGTTTGGTTCATCAGATTATTAAAGGGGTGAGTGGTGTGGCTGTACCAATAGCTGGCAAGCCAATAATGGCTCTTGTGAAGCCCAGCCTAATTTTAATTAAATATACCCTGTGCAGATTGCCAGCATAAAGCCTACACCTTATGTGGGGCTTTAGCCTGGCAGAAGTCTTGTGCTGCCCCTCTGCATGGGGGTAATTTCACCCCTCAAGGCACACCTGATGAGAGCCACCCACATTCACTGTGTATCAATATGAGCCAGACATCCATGCATAACACAGCCTACCTTCACTCCACAAGTTGGTAAGGAATTTGCAATACATTTTTAGTGTTAGACTCAAGACCCCAGTTTCCTAGTTCTATAACCAATGCCTAATCCCAGTCAAATTGCGGAATCTCTGCATAAATCCCAATTTAATAAAATCTATTTCAGTTATATACAGCACAGATATCTTTGTTTCAAAAGACAGCCATAACACCACCTTGCATTTGCATTGTGAACGCTGTTTCTAAAATATAACAAGCCAATATGCTGAACAAATTCAGCAGAACTAGATGCATGTAAAAGCAAGATCAAGACAAATTTGTTATAACTCTTGCTTCTTGCTATCTTATGCTGCAAACTACTGGAAATAAACTCTATCCACGCAACAAGAGAAGTTGGGGTTGGTCCTGCTTTGACCTGGTTCGACCAGATGACCTCCTGAGGTCTCTTCCAACCATAATATTCTAGGATTCTATGAGTGGATTTCATGGAGTCTCTGGCATTTCTTCCTTTTCCGAGGTAAAGCTCTGCTCAGGGCAGGGTGTTTGTTTTTGATGTTTAACTTTCCCCCCCCCCCCCTGTAGAGGTTTATTGAGGAAAAGTGGGTGCTAGTGTTGTGTCACTCTTATGGTGGGAAAGCCTCCCACTCTGAGTTATGCAACCCACCCACTGAGGTGGGTCAGGGACAGCCCATGGCAGTGTTGCTCTGAAAGGGAGCATAGTCCAGAAGGCAGCACAGAGTTGCTGAGCCTCCATGAAGATGGTTCTTGTCTTTGGCAAATTTCTCCCTCCATGCTCTCTCTTGATCTATGGTTCAAATCCACTGCCAATTCTGCCACAGCAGCTAGTAGAAGCAGGGAGCCCTCTGCTGGAATAGTGTGAAGGACACTGCAAAAGTGCAAGTGTACAAAGTGTATAGTCCCTATAAAAATAATCCACGAACAACTGGGCCATATGACATTTGCTGTTTAAGTGACCCAGGAGCCCTGCAGATGCCAATTGGCCGAGGGCACACCGTACCATAACTCATCAGGTCTTATACACTCCTGGCCACAGCTCACTGTTGTCATAAACTGTATCTAAAAGATGTCACGTAAGCAGAACATGGCTAGGGAGGGCATTCATTCTTTATATGGCTTTAACAGCACAATACATATGCTAACAAACAACATAGGCTTTGTTAAAGTTTGTTAGCATATGTATTGTGCTGTTACGTTGGTCAGGAGTCCTCAAAGGGGGAGGGGGGGGAAGGGCCAGAAGGTGTTTAAACAATGTTTTTGATTCTGTTTCTCCCCATTGGTCTGAATTATCCATGACATCCATACTGCATCACATCAAGTCCAAATCATTAGAGGAATGCCTCTGCTTGCACTGACCAGAGAATGTTTGGATTCTGTCAGCCCAGTTCTGCAGCCTGATGGGAATCAGGAGTTGTCCCCAGTGTACATAGAATTCTTCTTTGCAGCAAACTAGTCTAAGATGCATTTTGTTAACTGGAACTGGAGCAGCAAAACAAAGAAAACAAGTGCCTAATTTTCCAGCTTTGTGGGTGAGAGAACTATAAGTGAAGGTTATAATGCCGGACACTGACAGCCTTAAACCAGCTACCTCAGGAATCTGCCAAGAATGCTGCTGAAAATATGTTCCTCATCTTAGCAACGGAGCTAAGACTTATCATACATCTGCCCACCTTTATTCAAATGAAGCTCCTTCTGATCTGACAGCTCAGGCATTGTCAGTTTTATCCAGAACAATTTACAAACTTGGAACCTAATCCTGTAAACCCTTAATCATTTGATCAATCCCATTGAAGACAATGGGACTTTTTGCATGACTATGGACCATTTTTGTGGACTGGTAAGAGTTTCAGGAGGCTGTTCCTATAAATGAAGTTGAATCCTCCATTGAAATGCAATGTTTGGGTACAATACCATAAAGTAGTTTAGGATACAGTTCTACTTAAAATTTGTCTTTTAATAAGTCATATATATACTAAAATGGCTCCTCACCCAACTCCTATATTCCATATAAACTGTTTATCCATATAAACAGACTGAATACTACATAGTTGGGATGCTTGTATATACAAGGGGGATAGTGTTGGAGGGGACGGGGAGAGCGTGGGGGCCCCAGGCTGGGGCAGGGAGGAGTCACGGGGGGAAGTCACATGCCCCCCTCTTGTGTCCCTCCCATGAGTGCAGTACCGGCAAGAAATGATTTCTACTTGCACTACTGCTTTCACCCTTCCAAAAAGGGCCATACACCCCACCTCCGCAGTCAGAAGTGACTCTCAGCCAGCACTGGAAAACAGAAGGGTTTATTAGTCAATGAGACCATGGCATAGAACAGATCTTGTTAGCACAGAAAGCAGGAAGTTACAGCAAAGTCCATCTGGGGAGGGAGGATCCAGAGTGCAGAGGTCTCTCCTCGAGTCCCAAACCAGCGGACTAACTCCTTCTACTCCTGGGGGGGATTCTGTGACAAAAAATGCAAAATTCTGCAGCAAAAAATGAAAAATTCTACATATTTTTTTCAAAATAATGCAATATAATCACACCAGTTTCAGTTGTTTTGGTAATTTATTTAAACTACAATACAGAAAAAAAGTCATAATAACTATTCAGCATTTCCTAAACACATGAAAGTTAAGTTACAAACACTTGGTAAATAATAGTCTACGTTCCAGTATTAATCCTGGATTTGCATTTAAATTACATTCACAGACGCAGATTTAGAATCATAGAATATAAGGTTTGGAAGGGACCTCAGGAGGTCATCTAGTCCAACCCCCTGCTCAAAGCAGGGCCAATCCCCAACTAAATCATCCCAGCCAGGGTTTTGTCAAGCCTGACCTTAAAAACCTCTGAGGAAGGAGATTCCACCACCTTCCTAGGTAACCCATTTCAGTGCTTCACCACCCTCCTACCGAAAAAGTTTTTCCTAATATCCCCTCTTTCCCTTGGGTACTCGATCACCCTCTGCCCCCGCCCCCACTCCACTCCTTCCATGAGGACCCACCCCTGCGCCACCTCTTCCCACCCCTACCCCACCCCCATCCCAACCCCTTCCCCAAAGTCCCTGCCCCAACTCTGCCCCCTCCCTGCCCCTATTCCAACTCCTTCCCCAAATCTCCGCCCCGGTCCCGCCGCCTCCTCTGAGCGTGCCACATTCCCACTCCTCCCCCTCCCTCCCAGAGCATGCAAACACTGCCAAAAAGCTGTTTGGCAGTGGCTGGGCGGGAAGTGCAGGGAGGTAGGTGGAAGGGTGGGGATGCAGCATGCTAAGGGGAGGAGGAGGTGGGGTGGGGGTGAGGGGAGCTTGGCTACTGGTGGGTGCAGAGCACCCACTAATTTTTCCCTGTGGGTGCTTCAGCCCCGGAGCACCCATGGAGTCAGTGCCTATGATTACATTACAGAACAACAAACGGGGGTGGGGGGGTTAAATGTCATTTAAAATTGCTCAGACTTTCGCACATGAAAGTCATACAGTTTTGCTAATCATTGTCCTGGACCTGACTGGGTACTCTGGGAAGTGCTTGCTTCTGATTGTCCTGACATTTTATTGACTGCTTGGTAAATGTTTTATTTGCCCTCACAGTCTTTTTTTTTTTTTTTTAAATGGGTAAGTAAAATAAATCCTGAGCTGTAATCTACGCCATTGTACCACTTTGGCACAGGAAAAAAAGTGAGAAATCAAGAGATCTTCCTAGCTGAGGATTCCCTTACTGTTGTTTATAATAAGACTCCTTTACATCACTCTGGCAATGTAGGGGCCTTAAAACTTTCACAGGTTTTAATGCTCCAGGGGGAATTGAGAATGGGCACAGTTAACTAACAATAGGAACAACAGGCATGCTGCTACATTTCTACCTCGGAGAATGAGATCAATTAACTCAGGCAGGCTGCTTCATTTGCGCCTCTAGCCTGCCTAATAAAAAGCCCTACCCTTACATGCCAAGGAGCAGGGACGGCTTTAGGCCGATTCCCCCGATTCCCAGGAATCGGGCCCTGCGCATAAGAGGGGCCTCGCAATGTCCAAGAGGGGCCCCGCAACGTCCGTTGGCAGCACTTCAGTGGCAACTCAATTGCTGCCTTAGCTTTGCTTGATGAAAGAGAAGGGAAGGTATGTGTGTGTCTTGTAGCCTTGTCTGGGAGTTCAGTGAGCTGCTTCCTAGCAGCTCTAATTTATACCACAAATGCAGAGTCCTTAATTGAACCTGCACCCATGATGGATGGAGGCAAGAGGAAGAAGGAGGCCTGATAGGGGGGAAAGAGGTGCAGGGCCCAGATTTGGCACACCTGCACTAACAAAAGGGAATTCTCTGCAGGCCAGCTCTGTGGCCAATTTCTGGTTCCTTTGCACCTCCTGATTAGTGCAAAGGGGACAGATATGAGTGGGGAATTCAAACCTGTACCTACACTGGATTGGTGTGAAACCAATTCCTGTTCCCCTCAAAATATCTCCTCCCCCCAAAAAAAACTAGCAACCTCCCCCCTCAAACCTTTGTTCTGTTGAGTGACAGTTTAAGAGAACAGATCGAGCATTAATTAGTGAAGGCACTCTGCATCTCATAGAATTGAAACCTAACTGCTGAGCCTTTTACCCAACCAGGTGAGTACAAATGGGACTTATGTTAGCAAAGGCTTCAGGATCAAGTCTTAAATTGTATGTTAACAACAACAAAAAAGTTAAATTCTAATAGGAATCTTTCACCAAAATCCTGTGTAGACATAAATTGTTTAACTTCTTATTGCATCTCCTGATCCTAAACAAAGGTCTACTTCTGCTCTCTGATATACACTGTAAAGCCTGGTTTACACTACAAACTTAGGTCAATGTAAGCCGCCTTGCATTGACCTAGTTATGCATGTATCTACTCTTAAATTTGCCACCCACCGATGTCGGCTCTCCATTTTGCTGACCTGGTAACACCACTTGCCCAAGACGCATTGAGCCAGGGTCAATGTACAGAGGTCAATGCAGTGCAAATGTAGACACTACATTACCTATGTCAATCCTGACAGTCCTCCAGCAGCCGTCCCACAATGCCCGACACTGACTGCTCTGGTCACAACTATGAACTCCGCTGCCAAGCGTTCACGGAGACCAGAAGCCCACCCCTGCTTTACAACCTCATGAATTTTTGAAAGATCTTTTCCTGATTGTCCAGTTTGGCAAACACACCTAGTTGCTGTGTGCAACTGCCTAGGCCGGCTACATGCTCCAGACATGCTCTGGCTTGGAGCAGACAGGAGATACTGGATCTCCTGGGCCGGTGGAGAGAAGAGGCTGTGCAAGCACAACTACGGACCAGCCACAGAAACATGGACATCCATGAGCAGATGGCATGGGGGAGGCAAAAGAAGGGGTACAACAGGAATCAGCAGCAGTGCCTTGTGAAAGCCAAGGAAAAGGCCAGGGAAGCCAACAGGGATCTGATGCCGAGCTACAGACCTGCCATTTAAAAAAAGAGCCGCATGCAATACTTGGCAGAGACCCCACGACCACCCCAAAGATCACCATGGATACCTCCACAGAGCCCTAGTCACAGGCCCCTGCCTTGAACTGTGAGGAAGAGGAGGAGGATGTGGGACAAGTGACAGGGGAATCCAACTATACCGTGAGCAAGAGCTGTTTGAGGCTCCACCACAGTCCAGTTAGTCCCAGCAGTCGAGCATGGGTGGGCCCAGTGCAGAGGAAAGAACCTCAGGTAAGTGTGTACATTTATTTCCCATTACAGTGATGGTGCCCCCACCTTAACAGGACACAGCTACAGAAACATTAGCTTACTCATACTAGAAGAGGTAGTGGTACAATAAAAGTAGTAGAGTTATCTGCTTTTTATTCCCCTCTAGAGTTAGCAGGAGAGGGGATGCGGCATGCAGAGCAGTTTGTTTACGTTCACAGGGATGTTCCCTGAATCCTTCTGAGAGATCACAATTAAACTTTCATAGAGATACTCTGTAATCCAGTCCCGAAGGTTTCTAGGGATGGCCACCTTATTCATCCACACTAGGACACTTTCCCACTCCTGTCAGTGATAATTTCAACAGGAATTATTTCAGTAAACAGGCTACCAAAATATGGGTCCGGGAGGCTTTGGACGCTAGTAGTAGCTGCGTTCTCTGTGTCTTTGTTACCCTCAGGAGTGAGATACCAGCTAAAAGCACTACCACTTGCGGAAAATGTTGCCACTGTTCAATGCCACCATTGCCCTATGTTCATAGTTTCATATAACCTAGCAATTCCCTCTTCAATTTCCTCACCGCGGAGGGCCATGCTCCCCGGGGCTGGTACTGTGAGTGGTGCCGTGCACGAGCACTCCGAAGCAGAAGTGTCAATGAATACATCTTGTTTAACACTTTAGAGGAGCAAAGGACAGGAGTTCTGAATCTTAACTTTCACTTTTCCATTGTACTATACTGACAGCAGTACCTTTCTGTGTTTTATCTGTAGCTGCTGCCATTGTGGCCTTGAGGGGTTCCCCCTCCATACCTGTGGAATGCCTAATCTAGATAAAGAGGAGAAAGAAGAGGGCTCGGGATGACATGTCCAGCGAAATCCTGCAAGCCAGGGCTGCATCAGACCATGAGCAGAGGGCCTGGAGGATGAACACTACAGACCGTACGGAAGAGGAAAGAGTGGAGAAGAGAAAAGCCCAGGTGAACCAGCAGGAAGAGGTGTGGGAGATGCAGCAGGACATAATGGGGTTTCTTCAGCAGCAAGCTGCAGGCTCATGGACCTATAGGTTCAACAATCACAGGCTCACCTCCTTTTGCAATCCATGCAGAAGTCCAGTATAGCACCTCTCTACACCAGCCCCACCATTCCACGTGGCATCAGGGCTGCATCCCTATCCCATCACTCCACACCAGGGGACAGTAAGGACACTCACAGCTTCACATATACACATCAACTATAGCTCTCTCAGGTCAGCATGTATAACTAAAATGGACATGAATATTCCTTCCCCTTCTTTAAGCTACAAAGACTAACACGGCTACCCCTCTGATACTTCTTTAAGCTGTGCTCCATACATTTCTTAAGGTTTTAATGTATTTGCTTTTAATTTGCACAGAATTTATGAAGTGTTTTCATTACCCAAAGCTCTGATTGGAAAATAATTCATCTTTATTAGTTCCCAGTATATGCTGCAGAATGCCTGGCAGTAGTGAAAGCATGCACTTACTTGTTATTGTACTCTATCAGGGCCGGTGCAAGGAACTTTCGCGCCCTAGGCGAAACTTCCTTGCACCAGCCCTGCACCGCCCCCCAGCCAGCTACCCCGCCCGCGGGAGCTCAGCCCCCCCCGCCTGTGGGCCACAGCAGCTGAGCATGGAGCCGGGAGACAGGGGGGCGGCTCACCTCAGCTGCCTCCCAGCTCCACGGTCAGGGGGCGGCTTGCCGCGGCTGCCTCCCGGCTCCACGCTCAGCAGCTGAGCATGGAGCCAGGGGGGCGGCTCGCCGCGGCTGCCTTCTGGCTCCACGCTCAGGGGGCAGCTAGTCGCAGCTGCCTCCCAGCTCCATGCTCAGGGGGCGGCTCGCCGCGGCTGCCTCCGAACCCGGGAGGCAGGAGGCAGCTGCCCGCCGCCCCCCAAATCCTGGCGCCCTAGGCGACCGCCTAGGGTCGCCTAGTGATAGCACCGGCCCTGTACTCTGTGACACAACACAGGATCAGTGACAAACAGTATAATAGTTATAAAATTTACAGCTAGCATGACAAAATTAAGAGGTGCATTGTCAAGTGTTATATTCACAGATGTACACCAAGTCCTAACTGACCCCAAACTGCAGGTCCAGGTAGAACAGTGGTTCTCAAATGTATTTGATCACGGCCCCATTCTTTGTGCCTGTAGTAGTTTATGCCGCCCTGCTCCCCCAATTATAAAAAAACCCCCAACATTCAACCCTCACTAAATATTAAGAACAGTAAGGCACTGATTCAAACAGAGCCAGCAATCCATTTAATAAGAGCAAAAGCAAAACTGCGATTGTGGTTGATGCCAACAATTAAATATGTACATCGTATCATAGTCAACAGATTAACATACAGATGGCAACGACTTAGAATGGTATGCAAGCTTAACAGAAATCCATCAAAATGTATAGTGCCATCAAAGGACCTAATATGTCTGGTGAAATCAGTTGTGCTAGGTATTCGTTGCTGGGGGTAAAATGTGTGCAGTAAGTTTTTTTTTCCTCCTAAAGCTTCTCACCCCCACAGAATACATGCTGGCTCTCTTAGGGGGGCCTTCCCCACCCACCCCCAGTTTGAGGTTTATGGGATTTTAAAAATAGGTGTGAAAATTATGGGATAGAGATGGCATAATAAGGTGGAGAAAGTTGCATGATGGGAACTTGAGCCCAGAGTCCCAGTCACCCGTGTTTCTGCCCCAGAATGCATTGTCAAAACTTCCCAAAAGACAGTGCACTGGATGGCAGCAAGTTGCACACTGGGATACCTACCCATGACACACCGCACTGTGCATCAAAACAAGCACTCCTGGTCAGTATGTGCAGCACCAATACGAGGAGCCAAGAATGCACATGCACAAGCAATATACAGTGGCTTTATGCCAATGTAACTTGCATCAGCAAAAGTTTGTAGTGTACACATGTCTTTAGCCCCAAATATCTCCACTGGCTTCAGTTCAACTTACTTCAGACTTACTCTGGCTCAGCTAGAAGTAGAATCTGTCTCTAAATAAGCCTGACTAAAAAAAATATTTTTACCAGCATCTATTGTGCTCAGTAACTTCACATAATCACAACATACTAGTAAAAACCACACCACCTAAATTTCTTCCTAAATACACAATTCTCATTTTACACACCCACTTCTTGGTCCTTGGTTTTGGTTTTGTATTGTTCTGTACTGTCTCACTGTGGGCCTTACACTATAAGCCCTTCGGAGCAAGAGCTTCTTAAATGGCACAGTTTGCTTTCTGCACGATGCTATGTATCCTCATGATACTATGTATCTAACAACAATTATACAATAAGCTGCTGTAATGCCCAGTCAAAAGAGATATATATAAAAAAAACCTTACTGTGTATCCAAATGAGCTAAAACTCCTCCTGTTACATACAGTCCCATGCATTTTGGAAGCTAAGAGTGCATCCCTGTAGAAATGCATAAGTTCACTGAATTGTAATGCACACGGCAAGCAAAGAAAGCACTCAACTGTACAACCAAGTATTAAAGGCCACATGACTGTCATATGAATATACTTGCATGCAATTACTCCAATTTCTCTGTGTTTGATTACTGACCAGTGGCTTTATCTTATCAAGTTATTTGCATGTATTGAATTTGTGAACTAAAAATACACATTTTTCTCCAGAGTCTTAAGCCCCAGTCCTGCAAAGAGCTCCATGGGCTTAGCTGCTGGAACTAGGGGTGCTGCTGCACCCCCTGGCTTGAAGTGGTTTCAGTCATATACAGGGTTTACAGTTTGGCTCATTGGCTCTCAGCACCCCACTATAAAAACTGTTCCAGCACCCTGTGCCCATGCAGATCCCCACTGGTTTCAATGGGCTTCAAAGGGATTTAACTGCATAGAATTCATTTCAGGATGAGGGCCTCAGTAACCAGTGTACTTAGCGCTGAAGAACAGAAAGAATCTTTCTACACTGACCTTGATAAAATGTTGTCATCCATTCCAAAACCAGATAAGACAATCCTCTTCGGGGACTTTAACGCAAGAGTTGGCCAAAATTCCAACATATGGAATAACTCCATTGGGAAGGAAGGAGTGGGCAAGACCAATTCCAATGGCATCCTTCTACTCAGCAAATGTGCAGAGCACAACCTTGTGATCACAAACACAATCTTCAGACAAAGCAACAAGTACAAAACAACTTGGCAACACCCGCACTCAAAACAGTGGCATCTCCTAGACTATGTCATTGTAAGAACACTGGATCTAAGAGATGTCTAAATCACCAGTGTCATGAGAGGAGCAAATGATTGCTGGACTGACCACGCGCCTGGTGAGGTCAGTCATGTCCGTCAGGATTGCACCGAAACATAGAAAGCAATCCAAATCACAGAGATGGAAATAAAACATTCAATGACTTCAATCCTCAGTGCACCAAGAGAACTTCCATACACTCCTCAGCCATATGCACACCTGGAAATGACAACACAAGTGTCGAAGAAGACTGGGAAGCCCTAAAACTGACCATCCATGAGGTTTGCGAGGAATCCATTGGCCTTGCTACCCACTGTCATCGGTACTGGTTGGACAACAACAATGAGATTACAGCCCTTTTGGACCAGAAGAGAAAAGCTTTCTGCGACTGGCAAAACCAACCACTATCCAGTCAGAAGCAGAGCTCTTTCCATCAGCTCAAAGCTGAAGTTTGAAGGAGGATCTGAGAAATCAAAAACAAATGGTGGGAGGACAAAGCAAAAAAAAAAAAAAAAAATTCAAACAGTCGCTGACAGACATGATACGCGGAGCTTTTTTTGGGAGACAAAGACCCTGTACGGACCAAGCTCATATGGCCTCACTCCTTGGAGATCTGAAGATGGTAGTACCCTTCTTAATGAATCCATCAAAGAGCGCTGGAAGGAACACTACCAAAAGCTACTAAATCGAGAATCGACAGTGACTGACAACAACATCGACTCCATTCCTCAGCACCCGACCTGGGAAACTCTTGCCAACCCACCAACACCTGAAGAGGTCTGAAAAGCAATTAAATAAATGAATAATGAAGCACCAAGTCCTGATGACATACCAGCTGAAGTACTGAAAGTGGGGGAGAAACGCTGATTAACAAGCTTCACTTGCTGCTCCTCAAAATCTGGCACACCGAAGAAATCCCTGCTGACTTACGTGATGCTAACATTGTCACCATTTTCAAAAAGGGAGACAGGCCGACTGTGGCAACTATCGAGACATTGCCCTTCTCTCCATTGCTGGGAAGATTCTTACTATAATCTTACTGAATCGCCTGTTCCCTCTTGCAGAGGAAGTACTTCCAGAGTCCCAGTGCAGGTTCAGACCATCACGAGGTACAACCAACATGATTTTTGCAACCAGGCAGAAAAATGTCAAGAACACCACCAGGAGCTGGATACAACCTTTATTGATCTGACCAAAGCCTTCGACTCTGTCAACCATGAGGTTCTGTGGAAAATCATGTCAAAGTTTGGCTGCCCAAGCAAATTTATCACCATTGTAAGACTCCTCCACAACCAGATGGCTGCCTCCATCCTGTGCAGCGGCTCTACCTCTGAGCCCTTTGTCATCCAAACTGGCGTAAAACAAGGCTGTGTACTGGCATCCACCCTTTTCTCCATTTTCTTAGCAGCTATGAAAACATTAACCCAAGACCGTCTACCACAAGGCACTGGCATCCAATATCGGTTTGATGGCAATCTCTTCAACCTTTCTCGTCTCTGTGCGAGAACTAAAGTAATATCAGCAACAATAAAACTCCGGTACACAGATGATTGTGCTGAAGTTGCACACTCAAAGGAGGATCTACAAACAGCCTTTAATTGCTTCTCTGGAGCTTACAAAAGCCAAGGGCTAACTCTGAACATCAGCAAAACAAACATTCTCCACCAGCCAGTCCCCACTCAATCATCAGACCCAGCAAGGAAGATCTACATCAACAAAAAAAGAACTGGAAAATGTAGAATACTTTGCCTATCTGGGCAGCTCTCTCTCACAGAGGGCAGACATAGATGTCGAGATTCAGCACAGAATTCGCTATGCCAGCCTTGCCTTTGGCAGACTGTCTCATCGGGTGTTCAATAATCACAACATCAGAACACATACTGGACTGTTAGCTTATAAAGCGGTGGTAATCCCAACTCTCCTCGATGGCTGAGACTTGGGTGACCTATAGAAAACACCTGAAAAACCTGGAATGCCAGCACCAGCACTTTCTTTGGAAGATCCTCAACATAAAGTGGGAGGATCATCGCACTAATGTCAGTGTCCTCACAGAGGCCAACATCTTCAGTGTTGAGGCCCTGATTATCCAGCAACAGCTAAGGTGAAGCAGGTACTGTGTATGCATGCCTGATATACACTTACTGAAACAACTGCTGTATGTCCAACTCACCAAAGGAGAAAGGAAACGGAGAAGCCAAAAGAAAAAGACACCCCCAAGATAAACATCAAGAGATGTGGCATCAACACCACACACTGGGAGACAGCAGCCCAGGATAGGGATAACCGTTGAAGACCTGTCAGAGAGGGAACGTCCATTTTTGAGGAAAATTGCCTTGCCCTGGTCGCAGAAAAATGCCAGAAAAGAAAGGAAAGACAACTGTCATGGAGCAATTGCAGCCCAACCTTGTATTCCAACATCACCTGCAATGTCTGCCAAAGAGCTTGCAGCTCAAGGATTGGACTCTTCAGTCACCAAAGGACCCATGAAAAATAAAATCTGTGAAAGAGATCATCATCGACCTCAAGGGATCACCGACGATGAAAGACGCTAGATTATTTGTTCCACTGCACTAAGTGCAGTTGAAGTGAGGGGAACACCAAACTGAATATCATCGGTGTTCTGAACGTAGTGCAGCTCCACATTTCCTGTTCTAGCAACTTCTTATACATGTTGAGCAGGAAGGAAGACGAAATTGACCCCTGCTGTGCCTGCCCCACATACAAGAGCTGTTGGCGCAAACAGGCAATGCCCCAAGCCACTCTTTTGGGCCTCCCAAATATAGACAGTTGGAAGTACTCCATACCAACTTCAGTCACTCCTAACGAGCTGAGATGTCCCAATAAAACTACAGTCAATAGTACCAGATAGCTGACAGATCTAATAAACTCATCATGGACATTTCTACCCCAAACTCAGGCCTAAAACCCAATTGATCAAAACCTAGGAATTCTGATGACTAAAGAAATTGATGTTTTCCTACCATAGCCTTCTCAATGATGCTTCACAAATGGGCAGTTTGATCCAAGTCATCAGCTTCAAGTGATAATTTCTTAAGGCAGCTATTGTATGATTCTTGATATAAGGACAGCAGGCACCCAGCCTCCCTGCATAGGGATGTGTTGACACACTCCACCAGCAATGGACCCATTACTTCACCACTGGCTTACCACAGTCAGGAAAGACACTGATCTAACTCTCAGGTCATGGCTCAGAGAACCCTTAACAGCTCCAGAATCTCAGTGAGCAAGACAGGCCAAAACTATGACACAGAAAGGCCGTTGCTCTGTCTTCATGGAGGCAGACAGATCAGTACATATCTAAGTGATTCTACTAATAAAATAAACGGAAAACTCTTCAAAAATGTGAAAAACCTTGTCTCTGTAACAGACTAGAGACAGTGAGGATTCACCCACCTGGAATGGGTCTGTCATGTGATACACTGCCGATACCTCAATGGAGATGAAGACATTTATCTTCAGCTCCACATAGGACTTTAGAAATTCTCTGAATTGCAACTGATTAGATTTTGCCATCCGTGCTTTAGCCAGCTTCACACTTCCTCCAACACAGGAAAAGTGTGGGATTCATTCCCATAATTCAGTGCAAGATAAATTTATAAACAGCAAAACACACTAACTGATCTGTGACAAATCACTAATGATACTTTGAAAATATATATATATATATATATATATATATATATATATATATATATATATATATAAATTCGAAGCCTACAGCCACTGGACTCTAACAACACAGCATTTGTAAGTGCAGGATAAAAGTCTTTGCTTGTAAATTCCCACATTTCTGCCTCATATTCTTTTGTTATTGAGTTACTAATTTTTTAATTCATTTACTATAAAACCCATTCATAATACAGAAACTGTCATTAAGATAGTTGTTGGCATACCTGCCCAGCCACGTGCTGCTATGTTAGCAACAACACAAAAACCAACAACACAGCTTTGTTATGCCCTTTTATCTTTTCAAACTCTATACTTTTCAGTAAATCTGGTTTTCTCTTTGGGTACGGTACCTGCAAAGCTCCTGATGAGAGGATGCCCTTCAGAATCCCTTTCTGAGCATGTTTAGCCATTTCTGAGACAGAGCAGCCTGTCAATGAGTGACCTGTCTCCAGTTTTGTTATGTAGTTTTTTTCTGGGTGTTTGATTCATACAAGCCCACATTATGACTGTGTCTATTAAAATGAGCCACCTTATCTACAACTACGCCATCTTCTTCCTGTCTTCTCCCCATAAATTGAAGTTCACTGTGGTGAATGCAGAAGTGCCCCTTCACGTTCCATTTCATTTCTGACCTTTGGTCTGTGTACATTGTCTCTCAATGCAGACAAAATGGAAGATGAAATAAAAGGATGACAACAATAACAATCAAAGAGTGACTAAAACACCCTCCACTGAAAATCCTATCTGGCAATTTGCGTGTTTATGTAGAGTGAGAAGCAGACGCTGGATATTCTGGAGTATATATGCAATTAAATCCCTTAATGTTAATGAGTTACATGTGTACTTTGCCAGGAGACTATACTGTCTATTTGTTTAGGCTTATCAGGCAGTCAGAGATCAAAAGTGTGATTTGAAGCAAGGAAAGTGAATACATATCATTTTTCCATAATGAAGAGACACATGCAGAAATTGTTGGCGTCCGTTAGTCTCGAGAGACGATGGATATGCGCCCATGGGAGCATGCAGAAATAATGCTGGGGTAACGGATGAAAATGAACAAACAATGGAAATGTGATAAGAAAGAGAAAAATCTTGCATTGGGATGCGCTAATGTGCTTATGAGATGTGTAAGCACAAGAGACTGTGCTAGCAAATACCAATGCAGGATCAGGGCCAAAACAGGGTACTGTGCCTCTTTGGAGCTAATGGATTAGCTCTAGCATAATTTCTTCTTTACAGGTAGTTTTTAAAGGACTCAGGTCAAAATTGTCATTACGTTATGATCGCCTACTTTTTTGCATTCCTTTTAATGAAAATAGCCTAACTTCACTTCTATATCTAGAAAATATTTTCAGGCTCCCCTGCAGAATATGCAATTTTTAAGTTGTGGACCCTACAAAGGAAATTCTTGTGTTTTAAAGAAAACTTTCCATTAGATTTTTCTTTTAAAATCATGTAACGATGTCTATTGGTTTTAAGTATTATAAAAGCTTTTAATATTGGGCCAAATTTGACCTTTTAAAGATTGTCCATGCAGAAAATGATCCATTTACAAACACAGTCCTTCTTTTTCTCAAAAAAAAGTAGTAATACGTTGCACTTGTAGAGTGCCTTAAATATGAGCCTATCAAAGCACTCCAGGAACATTAATGAATTCAGCCCCACAACCCCCCAGAGATCTAGGTAAACATTAGTATCCCTATACTGAGACAGAAAAGTGACAATTTGCCTAACATTACACAACAAAACAGTGACAAGGCTGGAAGTAGAACCCAGAATGTACAGCTGTCAGGCCTATGCTCTAACCACTAGGCAATTTTTCACGAGTTTTCATGTATTTTGAGCAAACACACCCTGCATGACTTACCCAGTGGTGTAGGAAGTAATGTGAAGTTACACAGCATGGTCTGTGGCCCAGGGTACACCACCCACCATCCTCTTGCCTTATCTTCATTAGGAAAAAAAGTGAGTTCTTGTTAGCTAACAAGTAGTAACAAGGGTAAAATCCTAGTTAAGGCAAGGCAGTGCATTGGTTTGACACGAGTCAGCAGAAAACCTAGGCTTTCCACTTTACCTTAACCTGCTAACTTGTGTTAAAACTACAATCTACCTTTGCCTTGGCTATGTCTTCACTGCCAAAAAAAAGGCAGGTTTTTACAAAGAGACAGGATTGTCCCTTGTGTTAGTTCCCATGCCTTAACTAATTTGAGTTCAAACCACACCCTTTTTCCTAGCAGAGCCCTACCCTTGTAGTGCATGTGCCCCCCTGCCACTTGCAGTGGACTTGTTTCTCTGTCACTGCACATAACCTTTGCAGCCCAGAGGGGATTTAACCATCATGCAGTGCCCTGGGAGCAGGCAGCTGGGGGGCGAGGAGACAAATGCCTCTATCTTACCTCACCCACGTGCAGAAAATTTCTCCTTCTTTGCACCCACCCTCGGGGGAAAACATCCCTCTTGGGGAGGACAGGGAGAAAGCAGTGTGGGCTAGTAGGAGTAGTCACTAACTCAGCAAGAAGTGCTTTTTGAGGTGGAGGGGGGGTGGCATATAGGATTATAGGGGCTATCTGGGGTCAGCTCTGCAGGTTACTCAGACTCACCAGCCCATGCACCTGGGCTGCAACCACGCTGCAGGAACCGTGGGGCAAGGGAGCTACAAGCTGCCCCTAATGGGAGAGCGGTAGCGCCAGTCACCGGAGGGGGAGGGGACGGTCCTTACCTGCTCCTCAGTGCACAGCGGGGAGCACGCGCCTCCTCCCTCACCGGCACGGCCATGCCCCGCCCACTCGAGATCACGCCCCTCCCCGACACACCTACTCTGTGGCCCCACCCCCATCCAGACCGGGCCCCTCCCTCCAGTCCCCGCTAGCGTTCTAGCCCCACCCAGTGCCAGCCCCTCCCCGCTCTCGAGCCGGGTGCTCCCAGCGGGAGCCAATGGGGAAGGAGCAATAGTCAGGCCGCGCTCCAGCGGCGCGATCACTTCCGGGGTGAGAGGTTCCGCGGCGTTGTCCAAGATGGCGGCGGGAGGGTTCTGCCTGTGCTCGCTAGTCCGGTGAGGGGCGCGCTTGGGGGGGGACGGCTCAGCTCCGGGGTTTGTTCGGGGACGGGATAAAATAGTCCCTCCGGCTCCTCCCTGCTCGCCCGGCCCGCTGGCTGGGGCGCCGTTCCCCTCCCGCGGGCGAAGCGGCCCGTTTCCTCCGCGCGTCTACCCCGCGGCCGCAGGACAGGGCAGGGGGTTTCCTCCGCGCTCTCGGCGTCTGCCGCTCGCTCGGCACCCGCGACCCGAGCGCCCGGCTGCGCTGTGTGCGGGCTGGGGCCGGGGCCTGCGGCACGGACGGGGCCTTCGCTGCGGGCGCCCTGTTGCTCTTCCTCGCTAGCGCTGTTTGTTCCCTCCTTGCTGCCCCTCCCGGGAGCGGGCTCTTGGCTCACCCCGGCCGCTCCTTCCTTGGGCGCTGTCACACCGCGGGGTGCCCTTGGAAAGGCTCCCGAGTCACTCAGGGGTGAATGTCAGTGAGACGCGGGCTACGGCTGCACTGGAATCGCTGTAGCAGTTCCAGCTTTGTGCAGATAGGTTTGCCCCCTTTCTAATGACTGGTAACGGGATTCCCGAGACCCCGCTCTGCCTCTCTTTCCCCCCCCTCCTCCCCCAACCATGCTTTGTCCCCTCTCCTCCCCTCCCAGCTGGGCTCCCTCTGCTTTGGGGCTGGGCTGGTAGCTCCTGCAGGTAGGAGGAAGCCCTGACTGAGCAGGGGTTGGTGTAGATTAATGACCTGGCGCCTCCCCTGTCCCTGCGGTAGCTGGACTTTTGGTGTCCAGTCAGTACATCTGACTGGACGCTGCAAGGTCGCCTTTTCCACTGGACTTTCCAGTTAAAAGCCAGGCACTCGGCAACTCTTAATTGCACCTAGACACAGAAACCAAAATCCAGACAGGTGGCAACCCAAAGTACAGACAACTATCAGTTAGACATATTGCAGACCAGGCCTGGTGCTCCTCAGTGCCCAAGTCACCTCTCAACATGGAACTTAGGTTCCCAAGTCACTTAGACATTTTTGAAAATTTTACCCCAAATCTCTTATGTGCTGTAGTCTAGGTGTGGCATCTTGGCGATTCTGTGCCTCTCACTTGCTCAGAAGGACCATACAGAGGCGGCTAAAGCAAAGAATAGGGAGTATGGACTCCTGGTTTTTGTCCTTTGCTTTGCCACCCATTTGTGAGACTTTAGACAAGTCACTTAATACTTCTGTACCTTAGTTTTCCCATCTGCAAAATGGGATAACACTGCCTTACCATGTAGGTGCTGGGATGCTTAATTTACTGTAATAAAACAGAAAATCACTTTATACACTACAGCTGTGTTGCTGTAATGTATAGGATCATCAATCAAAGATCAAGGCACTGTATATTCCCACCCTCCAAATAGTCCCTGCCCCAAACAGTTTACAGTGGTTATGAGAAGCTGGAACAGATGGATGAGACGGGTGAGGAGGAAGGGAAGGATGAAATAACCTGCTTCCTTCATTGCTATCATGTAGTAAACAGCTGTCAACTCACCACCTGCCCAGTGAGTGTCTGTTGGCAGTATTCTATAGGAGTCATACCAGAGAGAGCTATATTTTGGAATTTCTACTTTATTATAATTTTATGTCACCTCCATAAATTTAGTTGTAACCTTCTTGCCTATTGCGGTCTTCCAAGCAGAGGTTTGAAAACAAACCAGTAATAAACTAGCTGTTAAAACAAGGTACTGATATCTATTACCCCTGAGAGAGAATAATCTGAGAAATTGCCTAGGAAATATATATAGTATTTACTGTTTTTAATCATTTTCTTACATATACTATTTTTTAACAAATGATGTTTGAATTTAATTTCTCCTGTTTGTTCCAGGTTGCTGTGCTCATTGTTCATCCCTGGATTGTTCCTAAGTGGAGCTTTATGTCTCTGTTTGGTTGTAGTACTGTGGGGAATACGGCTTTGGCTACAACAAAGGAAAAATCAGTTGGCCTCAACAGGAAAAGATGGGAAACGTCAGTTGGTTGTTGCATTTTTCCATCCATATTGCAATGCAGGTGGTGGAGGGGAGAGAGTCTTGTGGTGTGCCATAAGAGCACTGCAGAAAAAGTAAGTGCACATGCTTAGTTAGCAAAGTTCAAGTTTATATTGGTCTGTTTTTTCCTGATACTTTTTATGGTATTATCTATGCAATTTTTGGCATCCCATATATTTATACCACATCTAATCCAAACAGTTGCCTGAGGCATTCAAACACTGCATCTAAAACCTCTTTACCCTTTTGATACATCCATTGGTCTACACTACACTCTTCCTCCTTTTTAGTTTTGGCTTACACTAGAAGGACCAGTTCTGCAGTCTTGAAATTTCATCTGAATGGGAATATCCTGCCCTGCAAGTTGAATTCTACTGAATAACAACATGGTTTCTTTTAATTAGCCAAAAAACAACCCTGCGTTTTTGCAGATCAAAGAATCTTAAGGCTCCAGAAATGTGGTTTTTAAAAAAAAAAATCTAGTTCAGTTAAATCAAAACCAGTATTGTTTTAGCCTCAGTCTTAAACACGTTGGCCATAAAGTTTGTTCTCACTTCTGGTAATTTTGAGATGGAAATAAGTTTCAGTTGCATAACTTTTGACAAATTTTTATAGAAAAAGATTTGTGAAATTTTTCTTTACTGTACTTTCAGATACAAAGATGCAATATATGTTGTCTATACTGGCGATAAAGATGTCACGGGAGAACAGATTGTAGAAAGTGCTTTCAGAAGATTCAACATCAAATTAACTCATCCTGTGAAGTTTGTGTTTCTAGAAAAACGTTACCTTGTGGAGGCTTCTCTTTACCCGCACTTCACTTTGCTGGGTCAAAGCTTAGGGTCTGTGTTACTTGGTTGGGAAGCTCTTATGAAGTGTGTTCCTGATGTTTACATTGACTCAATGGGTTATGCCTTCACATTGCCTCTGTTCAAGTACTTAGGAAGTTGCCGTGTTGGGTGTTACGTTCATTATCCAACTATCAGCACTGACATGCTTTCTGTGGTTAGGAGTCAGAATGCCAGATTTAACAATGCAGCCTTCATTACAAGGAATCCCCTTCTCAGCAAACTTAAACTTGTCTATTACTACTTGTTTGCTTTTGTATATGGATTGGTTGGTTCTCGCAGTGATGTCATTATGGTTAATTCTTCATGGACCCTAAAACACATCCTTTCCCTCTGGAGAGCTGGCGCTTGCACAAGTGTTGTTTATCCACCTTGTGATGTTCAGACATTCCTGGATATTCCATTACATGAGGAAAAGAGCACCACAGAATATTTCATTGTCTCTCTCGGACAGTTTAGGCCTGAGAAGGACCATCCTTTGCAAATCAGAGCCTTTGCCAAATTCTTGGAAAAGACAGCTCTGGGGCAACAGTCCTTGCCAAAGCTCATCCTGATTGGAGGCTGTCGTAACCAACAAGATGAGCAGCGTGTAAACAGACTTAAAAAGCTTTGTGAAGAGCTAGGAGTTGACAAAAAGGTGGAGTTCAAAGTAAACATTCCATTTGAGGAGCTAAAGAAGTACCTGGCAGATGCAATTATTGGTCTGCACACCATGTGGAATGAGCACTTTGGAATTGGTGAGTACTTTTCCTCTACTTCAAGCACCTTAAGGCTCTGAATTCAGCTGGGGGAGAGGACTGGGCTTGATTTATGAACATGAATGAGGCACAGAAATAGGGATTTGCTCACTTTTCCCATTTGTGGAATGGGGTAAGACCGACCATACCTTTCTGGCATGCATGCAGGATGAGACAAGCTTGCATCCTAATGGATGGACTGATTACTTGGCTGTGGCTTCAGCAAACTGAAATTAATGTAATCAGCCATTACTAAACTACAGTTAACAAAAGTAGCAACAGAAGTGACTTACGCTGTACAGGACCGTGATGTAAGTAAAACCTGTTCAGTCAGTTCAGAAGCATATTCTCTAGCTGATAGAATTTTCCGCCTATGTAGTATCCTGATGGCTTTTCTGTTGCCTCTGTTACTGTCTTCATTGTCTTTCTTTGCCTACTCTTGCTTCTCACCTCCCCCCCCAAGCCGTTTTATTTACAATATCTACTTTGTTTCTACATGTGAGAATCTGTTTGTTGTCCTCCATTATTGGCTTTTTTCCTATTTCCTGCTACTTCCTATTAGATTTTTCCCATTACTAAAACTGCTGAGACTTTTCAGTCTTGCTCCCATTTTGCTGCAGTTAGGGGATAAATACTAGCAACAGTGTCAATTGTAACATAGTTAGCTGATTTCTCTTATGATTGTGCAGTAATCACAAAAAATTTCTGAGTTCTGGTCCAGGCTCAGTACTTAGAAGTACCTTCAATACCAGTAATTTTTTGTAATGGTCCCTCAAAGGAATTCTAGTCACAAGATATTGGACTTTAAAATCCGCAATTATAATTTTGCTCATGTCCACACACACCTTCTCCCCGCAAGACTTCACTTTTTGCCAGAATAGCCTGTAGACGCCCCACTCGGATTATGGCCCTGAATTCCAGGATGATTTAGCAGCTCCTTTTAGGGCTTTTTATCTTTAGAAAATAGGATTCCAACCTTTAGGATATAGTTACAGCATTATTTTCTACCTCTGGCAATTCTTGAGCTAACAGCATTGAAAATCTCAGAATTGCAGCAAAGCAGCAGCAACAACGTAGTAATCAGAATGTCTGTCTGTTGAGGGTTGTTGTGTAATCTATGGGGGGTCGAATACAAATGCTATGTACCATTCAATTCCAGCACTCTTCTAGTCTTCACAGGTGTTTTAACTATTTGACTTCAGCTGTTGCCGGTCCCTGGGGTTAGCAGTGTGCCTAGATCAGTGCACCTTCATTCCGTACACCTCTACTCTTTTCAATATGTAGCTTTTTATTCAAGTCATATTGTGTCTATTATACAAATCAGACTAGTGAAATATACTAAAAATCTCAACCTAGAAATCCAGTGTTACAATAGGAGTTGGCTGTATCTTGAAAGATATGGCTAAAGCCCCTGGATAGCACTGACAAACTGAAACTGATTTTCTTTTGTTATAATGCCTCCTACTCTTGTCAGACTGAGCTTGAACTCAGATATCAAACAGTCAGGTGCTAAGAAATTAAATGATCAAACAGTAGCTAATACCAGTTTAGAATTCTGTCACTGTTTGTCTTTTCCCTACAGTTTTAAATGTTGTTGAAATCCGTAAGCAGAGATGGTCTCCTCCCTTCCCCTCCCCCAAATTTTGATAACTTTTTTTAATGGTCATCTTTCTAGAAAATTTTTCAGGTTTCAGATGGAAAAACAAATTTTTCCAGTATCCCAAAAAAAAAAAAGCTGAGGGAGTAGGCAGTTTTGGTTTCACTGAAAGTTTTTATTTTTATCCAATCAGCTGAAATCTTCATTTTTTAGTTGCCAGAAAAAGATGAACATTTTTGGTGTAGGTTTTTCAATGAAAAACGTGAAACATTTTGGAAAAAAATGATTTTGAAGTGTCTGTTTTGACAAATTCATTGAAAAAACGCTTCCACTGAAAAAGCTCAACCAGCTCTTTGTACGTATGAGAACTGTATTCTTAACATGTTTTTTTGTATCTTTCCAGGAATAGTTGAATGTATGGCAGCTGGCACAATTATTCTGGCTCACAATTCTGGTGGCCCCAAACTAGATATTGTGGTGCCCTATGAAGGACATATTACAGGATTTTTAGCAGAAAATGAGGATGATTATTCTGAGACCATTGCTCAGATCCTTTCTTTGTCTTCTGAAAAGAGGCTGGAAATCAGACAAAATGCTCGCCAGTCTGTGAACAGATTTGCTGACCAAGAGTTTGAAGTGGCATTCCTATTGTCTGTGGAACAGTTATTTAAATAAATGTTGTATTTGTGTACATGTATAAAAATAACTTTTTAATACATATGTAACTTGTAAATATTTTTTCTAATCTATGCTATCATGGTGCAATAAAGAGTCCTATACTTCTATTAGGACATCAGTTCTGTGCATTAAAAGATTTTTATTAGGGGAGGGAGGAAACCCCATTCTATGAAAATTAACTTTTTTCCAATGGACTAACCAGGGCACTACTAAGCTTTCTAAATTCTTAATGTTTTCTCATGAGTAGTAGAGCTCCATGTGGAAACTCCCCATATTTAGGTTATTTTAAAGTTGTTTGTTTGGGTTGGGGTTTTTTTAAGACTTCTTGTCTTAAAACAGGCAGGGAAGACAGATTGAGTGGCATGCTACAGTGGACGGATTCAGTTTTTAAAGATTAACACTTTGCTGATTTTGATAAGAGTCAGATGCTCAAGACAAAAAACTTATCTCCCAAGGTTAGTGGTAAAACACTATTCTGAAGTTTCCAGTGATGGCTCTGCTTGCTTTTTGAGTACAAACTCTCATGATGAACGCTTCTTTGTATTTCTGATGCAAACGTTAATATTGCCAAATCCTCCCTGAAATATTCGATAAATCTACTAATATTTATATTAGGTACTTTCACAATGTAAAAAAAGTCAGTTTACAGTTTCTTTGCATTCCCTAATGCAAATTTTTCAGACATCTGTCTCAAATCTGATTAAACAGACACTGTTTTACAGCCTTAGCTGTAGTGTTCACTAAGGTTTAATCCTACAGTGCTTTTAAAAAAAGCAGGAGCAGAGGTATAACTATGTGCAGCTGTCCCTTGTATTAACCATTTCTTTCTTCCTCTTATAGGGACAACTTGTTCTTTCTATTTTTAAAGAAAATTGAAAACTTGGTCAGACAGAGCCTATTTCAGTGGGTCACAAATTTGGACTTTAAACTACTGCTTCGTGTAACATTGAAACATAGTCTAATGGTTAAAACACTGCAGCAGTAGACTTTTGCTTTTAACAAAAATGGTTAGTTTGCTATGGTCTACTATAGTTTTTTTATATATATATTTTAGCTAAGTAAAAAAGCTAGTAAGAGAGGGCAAAAACTATTGAAATCAAACAGTTTTATTATTTGTGTTCCTTCCATTTAAGTATTATCCAGACAGCTTATATCTAAAATTTGAGAGAACTGGGGAGAAAATGACAGCTGGAATAACTTTTTGCCATGTTTTATCTTCCAGCTGTCAATTTTTTTGCATAATGGCACTTCTAATTAGAAATTCAGATACATAACATCCTTGGAATACTAGTAAACTTTGCTGCTGCTATTAATTATTGTAAAAGTTTAAATGTACATGGTGCTATATAAAATAAGAACTGTGGAAGTCAAACTACGGGTTCCTGTCTCTTAATGGCTTACTAGCAGGAGCTACAAGCTGTACAGAACAACATATAATGACTAAAAAGCTTCACAAAACAGATGGATTTGGGGAAAGAAGTAGGGGAGTAGGTGTATGCTAACTGGAAGAGTGCATTTCTGTTATGTGGAACAGATAAAAGCCGAGTCAGGAATGTACTAAAGAGTGGATAGAGAGGCAGTGTAGATGAGTAAAGATATAAGCAGGAGCTGAGATTGCTTTTCATTTTGGCCAGAGATTTTTAAAAAAGAGATTAACTTTAGCCACTTGAATAAGTAGCCTGAATGTTGAAAGTGGAGCATGCCGAGCAGCTCCCATTTGTTTCAAATGAGTGCTCAGCACTTGGAAAAGCAGGCCACTTCTTCAGGTGCCTAAATATGGATTGAGGAACCCAACTTTAGGCACCTGTTTTTAAAATATTGGCCCTGCTATGGCTGTATCTTCCAGGAATTTATGGAAGTCTTGAAGCAGCAGTCAACCTACTATTTTAGCTGACTGCTGCTTCCTGCCTGCCTTCTCCATTACATATGTCAGCAGTAAATGGATCAGTGTTATTGTCTAAAACCTCATCAGGTTTCCTAGGTATTTCACTACCTAAGCTTTCTTTCTCTTCTTCTGGTTTGTCTTTGTTTGCTGACTGTATTGGCACCTCTCTGGCTTCCTCTGCAAGAGAAGTTATCACTTTTTCTAGTGATTCCACCAGCTCATTCCTCAATTCATCTTCAGATTCTTCAAAGTTCCTACATGTTTAAACAGAGAAAATGGATGTTGTTAAAATGTGTCACTGTTGTTAGCTGTCCTGGTCTCAAAGCCCATAAGGTCTCCATTTTAAAAAAAATTTGTGAGGAGTATAAAAGCTGGGTATGAAATTTAAATATTTTCCTGCCCCAATTCCTCCATCCTGTTAAACTTCACTAAAACTACAATGTGTATGATGCAGAGACAGCCAATGTTATCATTGTTGTATCTGCATTTTCTATACTAATGGTGTGGAAAGCATTAGTATTGGCATCTTCATGAACTAATTTAAGTTGACCCAATTCTGTAGTTTAACAAGATGTAAAATCCAATTTGGCTGATAAGTTTCTCTGTTTAATTACACTGTGAAAAGTCTAAAGGGACAGAGGATTTTTTTTTTTAAAGCAACTTAGCCTTGGGCCAATTTTCCTGAGAGAAGGAATCTGTCCATTCATAGCCTTTTCCTCTTCTGGAGTAACTTGACTTAAGTTACCTTATCCACATCAGTGACTTACGTGTCATCATCATCAGATCTTGGCTCAAGTCTGTTTTCATCGGTATCGATAGTAGAGCCTGTTTCTGCATTATCTTCCTTATTCTCTTTTGGTGGCCAGAGTGATAATGTCCCTTCTGGAGAGTGGGGGGAAAAAATACCTGATAAGTGTACATAAAATATCTAAAACCACTACAGAAATTCTTGGAAAGGATTTTGTTCAAATCACAACAATGCAAACACCAGACTTCACTGATTGCCATGGTTGCTGTTCATAGAAATATTTAGATAGTTATAGCTCCCTAATCATGTTTACTTTTCAACACAAAACTAGGGGGTGGGAGGGCAACGCAGATCTGAAAGTTCAGAGAAGACTGAATTTTTAAAAGTTGCCCTGGTATTGCTTAAGGGCCTTATTCTGCAAATGATCCAACTGGAATGAATGTGACTATTTGGGTAGCAAGGTATTTAATGTGAGCAAAGGCGGCAGAATTGGGTCTTAAGTCTGGTTTATTAGACTTAATCGCCAAAAGATAAATCAGCTAAAAGTTTGTGATCCTATTACAGCACTCACTCTATGGCTTGTTGAATACAGGTAGTAAGGTCTTAGCTTGGTTCAAATTTCTTAAAAGTAGTATATCTATGGGGAGAGAATAATATTGTCAGGATGGGGTAGTTTTTAAAATAGCCTGACATGCTAAGAGAGTGCATGCATGTTAGTTAGCTAGAGAATGTTGATTGTGCGATTTCAAATGAAAGAATTTTCCCTGTAATCCATTTAGCATGCTGGTGTTTGACACATGCAATTGAGCTGGTTTTAAAGGCCTGTATCTAATTCCATGTTCAGTTAATTTGCATTGGAGCATGCAAAACATATTAATTCCCAGTTGCACTAATTACATTATGATAAGTGTTTTATACTTTTTGGCAACATGCACTGTAACTTTGTGTTGGTTTTTAAAAAGAAAAAACCCATCACCCTAACAGTATGCTGCAACCTAACTGAGTAGGGCTCAATGCAGATGTCTTATATGTGGAATTGTACCATGTTTGATCATGTAAAGTCAGTTATTGTGCTTATGCCATCATATGCTATATCTTGTAGAAGATCTATAGCAGTTTATGTTGAGGATGCAGCTAGTAAGGTATGGAAGATTTTCTTATGTCTTGGGAAAGTGTTTTGAAAAATGTTCATTGCCAGAGATGGCTTTCTCTAAAGTAATAGTGGCTGAATTCCTATTCTAGTCTAGTTCTTGTCCCCTGACAAAGTGAAACTGATAAATATATCAAAATAATGCTGGATAGAAAAAATGTGCTGGCTTTGTGACGTCAGTAAGCTGCAAAAATTCAGTGGCAGTTATAATACCATCTGGATCCCACTAGCTCTAAAATACTAATCATCTACTAAATGACTGAACCCTTCTCTTCAGTCTTAATAGTTTGCCAAGTGATGAAAAGATTTTTGTTTCACAAGTCCTCTGCCGACTACAATAAGAACAATGTAAGCAAAGAAAAACTCCCTCTGGAGATGTTGGACATCTTATGTCTCTTTCCACTCGAGATGTCTCATTTCCATTATCAAAATATATAGTAAAATTCTACAGAGGACTCATCCTATAATTTACAGTAACAAATATCCTACCAGAGTCCTCTTCAGTCCAACCAAAGGAGTCATTAGACAGTTCTGCTTTCGCTAAGATACTCAGCAGTGTCCCAGGTGCTTCTTGTTTCCACTGTTTCCTGTTTTCTGGGGTTTCTTCAGGCATGACAACCACCTGGCCAACTAGGAAACAGGAGGAGGATCAGGTCGCTGCATGTGATAAAACGTGAATGTGACTTGGCATTATTGCCATGTTCCCTTGCCAACTTAAAATATTTTCATTTTTATAGTGGAGTTTCTCATTTCTTCGGCTCCTTAAGTAGCCAATTGCTTTCCTTGTGGGATTTTCCTTCTCCAAGCGGACTGCTTTATCTTAAGTATTTGATCTGACTGGTATTGCAAGGAAGGCCTACTTCTGGAGTATTTGCCACCAAAGTTTCTAGTGATCAGATAACACCATTGTTTCTAATACTCAAAAATAATAGGATTAAACACTTTGTCCTCACTATAAAGTATCTCTGTAAGAATAATTACATGTTCATTAAAGCAAAATAGCCTACAATTCAGATCTTGTGTAAGCAGGTGCAACTTCTTTGACTAATTCCTAATCTCTTTCTCATATTCCATGACAGGCTGAGAAAGCTGCAGAGGAGGTGTCCCTGACATATGTCATCAAAGGTGGAATGAAACAAAAAAGGGATGGTGTGGTCCCTAAACCCATGTAAAGGGGAGAAGAGAAAATATGGTTTAGCTCCAATTCCTGGGGCTCATGGAAGCCTTTCCATGTCAGTTGTAGGCATGTGTACAAATGTCCATTAAGAAACCTGCATGTGGAGGGGAAGTGAAGCCAGCACAGTAGTGGTGCTGGTCTTCCCCTGGGATAGACAAGGAGCTACAGGATGGTGCTGTGCTTCTCTTATAGATCCCTGAGCTCCATCTACCCTGTCACTAATCCCTGGAGGAGAGAAAGCAGAGTGTCTGCAAGTCCTAAGTGAGACTGCTGCTATCTTTGCCCTCTAGTGAGTGTTTCCGGGGGGGGGGGAGACAGCTCACTGTTGTTATTTATTGAGTACCATAGTGGAGTTTGGCCCTGTACACACAGAGGAGCCTTCCAGAACAAGCTTACAGTCAAAATTAGACACAAATAATACAGCTCATGTATAATACACTGAACGAAGGTTTAGTCTAAGAGTGGTACAGATATTCTTTTCCACAACAGTAAATAGCAAGCCCCTGGACAACTAGGGATTAACAAAGCTCTCACGGCAGTTCCATTACATTCCTTTCTGCTGGGAGAGTGATGGCTATAACGCTGATTCTTTACAATGTGGAGTTTGGATATTAAAGGAAGAGGAAAATCCTCAGTGTGCTGATATGGAGGGCCCCCCAGGAAAATATTTAGGCCAGGCTTTAGCTGGGCCTCAGCCAAACAGCCAGTATTAGCTGTGCAGTTTTTCACCCACAATTAAATATGATTAAATTGCACCCACAACTGCACTTGTTTAAAAAACTGCTTTTCATTGTGCTTACAATTCTGGAGGTCGTGAAAACCTGCTTTTCATTGTGCTTACAATTCTGGAGGTCATTGTGAAAATTAAGGCCATAAGGCCATATCTGTCTTTCCCAGGGGCAGTCCCTGCAGTCTTGCTGAGTCCAGGTACCCATGGCAGAGGTGACACACAGAGAGAAATAGTGTCAGAGCAGCCTCCTCTAAAAAGATGGACCACAGCAACCACCACCCTTTGGAAGGGTGCAATAGGCACTCTGCCATGTGACAGCATATTTGTGTGTGTCAGTGCAGAAACAGGAGAAGGACCATGACTCCATCTCCACCCCGCTCTTGGGTGTTGTTGCTGATAGACATCCCTGGTACCTGGGTGCCAGGAACACAAGGCCCAAGACTGTGGTATCCCTTATGCACATTTGCAAGGTGGGAGATAGCTTCTTGCACCTTTTCCCACCCTGGACACCCATGCAGGTCAAGCCACAGTATAGCTCATATAATAAAGCACTAGTTAAGCACTCATGATGATTGATGATGATAACACCAACCTCTTATATAGTGCTTTTCATCAGTAGATCTCAAAAGCACCTTACAAAAGGTGGAAAGTAGCATTATCCCCATTTTATACACACGTTAGAACAAATGGAAAATTATTATTACATCCTTTGGTTGAATATATGTGATAACCTCAATTATCATGACAAACTCCTGTAATAACAGCACAGCAGATCTCATGAATATTCTGCTGTGAAACTCCCAAATTAAAACACTCTTGTTTAAATGTCTATAACCAGTCTGGCTGGATTAAGTTGGTCTTTGTCCACACACAGTAAAAAACAACAAATTCATACCAAGTTCACTTTTAGCCATTGTAGGGCAGACAGATGTGACATCTGCCTCAGCTAGAAAGTCCAGGAGAGTCTGTGGGGCTCCAGCTTGCCATTGTTTTCTGATTTCCATGGCATTATCTATATTGCCAGCCTCTAAGGGAAAGAAAAGAACAAATAAATATCTCAATGCTCTTCAAACAGATTTTACTGTTTTAATGCTTACTCTGACATATATTGGAAACAAATCCTGTAAACAAGAATCCATCAGATGCTATGATAGGAGTCACTGACTGAATTTAAGTGAGTGTAACTACTAATTAATTTCCACAGTCAATAGATACACTTGCCCTTCTTCCCTAAGTAATACCTGCTTTCGGAGAGCATAGCTCTTCCAAAGTTTTGTGTGTGTGATCTTCATAGATCTTCATCCATTTCTCCTTAAGATTCTCACCATCCTCAAAAGTTAATGTCTCATTAAGTTTATCTAGTTTCTGAAACAAAATAGATTTTAGTAAGAAACAGAACACAAACATTGGGCAGTCACTTAATTCCCATTTTTATTGATTTTTTCCAAATGTTTTCAGGTGGACAGGCAGATTGAAACAGTGACACAACATGAAAAGTGATAATGCAGCAGGATTTTCAGAATACACATGATTATTTGTATGACACTGGTTTGCAAGAGGCGTTCCAAACATGTAGGAAGACAAGTTGGAGGAGTGGTGCCTAATAAATAATGTGCGTTGTTTTGAAAAGGAGTTCTACTTTCAGAAGTTGGGGTTTTTAAAACACATAACCACATCACTCTCCCTATATCTTCTAAAGTGTCATTTCAATTTCTTCCAAAAGTGTCTGATACACTCTTGTATTACTCCTGCTTTGTGCTTAGAATCATAGAAGACTAGGGTTGGAAGAGACCTCAGGAGGTCATCTAGCCCAACCCCTTGCTCAAAGCAAGGCCTACCCCAACTAAATCATTCCAGCCTGGGCTTTGTCAAGCCGGGCCTTAAAAACCTCTAAGGATGGAGATTCCACCATCTCCCTAGGTAACCCATTCCATTGTCTCACCACCCTCCCAGTGAAATAGTGTTTCCTAATATCCAGCCTAGACCTCCCCCCGACTGCAACTTCAGACCATTGCTCCTTGTTCTGTCATCTGCCACCACTAAGAACAGCCGAGCTCCATCCTCTTTGGAACCCCCGCTTCAGGCAGTTGAAGGCTGCTATCAAATCCCCCCTCACTCTTCTCTTCTGCAGACTAAATAAGCCCAGTTCCCTCAGCCTCTCCTCATAAGTCTTGTGCCCCAGCTCCCTAATCATTTTAACTGCCCTCTGCTGGACCCTCTCCAATTTGTCCACATCCTTTCTGTAGTGGGGAGCCCAAAACTGGACACAATACTCCAAATGTAGCCTCACCAGTGACAAATAGAGGGGAATAATCACTTCCCTCAATCTGCTGGCAATGCTCCTACTAATGCAGCCCAATATGCCGATAGCCTTCTTGGCAACAAGGGAACACTGCTGACTCATATCCAGCTTCTCGTCCACTGTAATCCCTAAGTCCTTTTCTGCAGAACTGCTTAGCCAGTCGGTCCCCAGCCTGTAGCAGTGCATGGGATTCTTCTGTCCTAAGTGCAGGACTTTGCACTTGTCTTTGTTGAACCTCATCAGGTGATTGTGATTCCCCACTCCGTGCCCATTGAAATCTAAATGGAGCTACACTGGCATAACACAGGAGTAATGCAGCAATGACTCAGGCCCATCTTTTAACTTTTAAATTCTTTGAACAAGTTATTTCAATAAAAGAATGAAGACTGACCTTATTATCATATATATTTATTTATAAGCCAGCTGAACAGCCCACAAAAAAGGGTATAAAAATCAGTTTAGTTGCAAACTCAGTAGGTTGATAAATGAATTTTTTAAAAGTAGTAGGTAGGCATGATTGGGGAATAACAGGATGTCTTGCCTTAGAAGCTCAGTTCCCAGTAAGTGAAGATGAGCTGTCTGAACCATGACATACATGGTAACTTTAAAAGCTCCAGAGGAATTATATTAGACAGAAGTTCTGACTGCAGCCCTATTTCTGTGAAAGTTTCTACACACTGCACTGTATTACCAGCTCTTTGGTACTGTTGAGCTTACAAACTGCAGGAACCCTCTGGTCTGCAGAGCTTGAACATGTAGCAAACTCAGAGAGAATAACCAGGACCACAAAGACTCCTAGGACTCTGTGTAGTTAATAACTCTATAAGACCAGAGAGGCTTTTGGCCCCAGTGACCCTCTTTGATTCTGTGCAATTTATAAGCTTCACAGACAACTGATACCACAGAGTTATATACAGTACAAAGTTCTCAAAAAATGCTATGGACTTTTGAATTCTATGGAAAAACCACCAACTCAAAACAACTGTAGTTAGTAGCTCCAAAAGCAGCCATTGACATGTTCCAGAAATACTCAAAGGCACTTTATTAAAGTAATTTTATATGCCAAATTTGGAGTTTGCAGACTAAATCACTTTTGAGATACGATATTCCCCAAAAAAACTTTTACAAAAGTAAAATTACTCTGAGCTTTCATCCTTTTGTTTCTGATTAGGGCTATAGATTAATCACAGTTAACTCAAGTGATTAACTCAAAAAAATTAATAGTGATTAAAAAAATTAATCACAATTAATTGCACAGTTAAACAGAATACCAATTGAAATTTATTAAATATTTTTGGATGTCTTTCTACATTTTCAAATATATTGATTTCAATTACAACGCAGAATACAAAGCATACCGTGCTCACTTTATATGATTTTTATTACAAATATTTGCACTGTAAAAATGATAAACAAAGAAATAGTATTTTTCAATTCAACTCATACAAGTACTGAAGTGCAATATCTTTATTGTGAAAGTGCAACATACAAATGTAGATTTTTTTTGTTACATATCTGCACTCAGAAAGCAAAACAATGTAAAACTTTAGAGCCTCCAAGTCCACTCAATCCTACTTCTTGTTCATCCAATCGCTAAGACAAACAAGTTTGTTTACATTTACAGGACAAAATGCTGCCTGCTTATTTACAATGTCACCTGAAAGTGAGGACAGGCATTTGAGTGCAGTTATTTTTTTGTACATAATTCTACATTTGTAAGTTCAACTTTCATGATATAGAGATTGCACTACAGTACTTGTATTCGGTGAACTGAACAATACTATTTCTTTTGGTTTTTACTGCGCAAATATTTGTAATAAAAATAATATAATGTGAGCACTGGACACTTTGTATTCTGTGTGGTAACTGAAATCAATATATTTGAAAATGTAGAAAACATCCACAAATATTTAAATAAATGGTATTCTATTCTTTAACAGTGCGACTCATCACGATTAATTTTTTTAATCGCTTGACAGCCCTATTACTGATTAATGCTTTATCCAATCACCATCAAATTTCCCCCTCCAAAAATCTTCCTCTGGCAGATGATCATACATGTGCAATATCAAGTGGAATGTTTTCATTATAACAAAGGGAGCAGAAGGAGGATTATAATGGAAACCTAGTTACAACTTAAATGATGGAGCTGCTATCATATCTTCAGACTACTAAAGCAAATGTGTTTTTAACATAGCTACAACATACCTCTTCTTGCACAGTATCTTCCTCAGGAACACATGCATTTAAATTAATTTCAAATTTTACTCCTCCCTAAAAAAAAGAAGTTCACATACTTCATTAAAGTAGCTCATTAAAATCTATGCAGCTTAAAAGGAGCACTACAAACTCAAAAATTACTTTTTTATGAAAACTGTTTATCTATCGTTATTACAAGTGACAACTAAGATAACTATGCCTGAATAGATTAGGAAAAAAATATTTCCCTGTTTGTTCATTTTGTTTATTTGACAGCAATTTCTGTATAGTCAGTTTCAGTATGGTTAGTTTCCCATGTTTGTGTCTTTCACACAGCAAGAGGAAAGGGGAAAAAAAGTTTTCAAAATTGAAAAATGTAGCAACAAAGATTAGCAGGTGGTTTCAGGGAAGAAGTAGTACTTAAAACTATTTTAAAAACACTTACTGAAATTGACAATGTCCCTATAAACGTAAGAGGGATAGCAATGTTTTAGATAGTTATTATATGACAATTATTGTATGACAAGACAGCAAATGATTGTATGACAAGACTAGACAAGACGGCAATGTCAGAGAATTAAAGAAAAGCCCTATTAAATAATCGTCTCGTGCCCCCCTTTTCCATGCACAGGATTGGTCTCTATTGTAGGTTCTCAAGAATCCTGTCCAATCCAAATTTTGAATACTTGCAGTGCCTGGTCTGCAATAACTTCCCTTAGAAGCCTTATTTGAATGCAGGGCCATCCCTACCCATACACAAAGTACCCAGCTAGTCCAGCCCCTGCTCCGCCTCTTCCCATCCCTGCTCTGCCCCAGCCCCACCCCCATTTCACCCCTTCCCCAAAGCCCCTGCCCCACCCCCATTCTGCCCCAGCCCCGCCCCCAATCTCCTGAGGACTGCAGCAGGGGTGGGACCTGCACTCACCGGTGGCGGTAAGTGGAGCAACCTGGCCGGCCCCAGCCCGCTCCATGCTGCCGGCTCCTAGCCGTGCCGCCGGTGAGTGCTGGGGGGTGGTTCCACCCTGCCCCCGAAGGCTGGGAGCCAGGGGAGCAGAGCGGAAAGGGCTGGGGCCGGGTCACTACACTAATTTTCATTTAACATTTTCATCTGCTTCTATCATTCAAACAACAGTAGAGAGATACAGTAAAACCTCAAAGATACAAACACCAGAGTTATGGACTGACCGGTCAACCAGACACCATGTGAAACCAGAAGTAACAAATTAGACAGCAGCAGAATCCAAAAAAAGAAAAAGCAAGTACTTTACTGTGCCTGTATTGCATCTCAGGCTGCCGTATTGAATCTGGGCTGCCTGTCCCACCCACACCCCCATGGCAGCCACTTACAGCAAGACGCTGGGGTGGCCAGCCCAAGGCCAGCAGAGCAGGAGCAGCGCCGGAGCAGCACACACGCGCACACGCACACACACACACACACTGTCTTTACCTCTCTTCCCTAGGCCAGGAGGGGGACATGCTCTTTTTACACACACCCCTGCAGAGAGGGGGACAAGCTTGCAAACTCATGTGGGGCTGAGTAGGGAGCTCAGCTGCTGCTGAATCCTGGCCTGAAGTGTCAGCTGCTGGATCTGGAGCCCGAACTGGGCTTTGTTCACAGTTACGAACATTTCAGAGTTACGGACAACCTCCATTTCCAAGGTGTTCATAACTCTGAGGTTCTACTGTAAGAGGTCATGACTTACAAAGGAAATGTTAATGGATTAACAGCCAGACCTAACTTTGACTGAACCTGAATTCAGTTGGAGTCTTTTTATACAGTACTAGTGTGCCTTGTTAAAAGATAACTAAGAGGAGATATGATAACTGTGTAGAGTATCTAAAGTGTAGCTGTAGCTCTGTTGGTCCCAGGATATTAGAGAGACAAGATAGAGAAGGTAGTATCTTTAACGGGACCAACTTCTCTTGGTGAGAGACACAAGCTGTCTAGCCACACAGAGCTCTTCTTCAGGTTGTCTCTCTCACCAAGAGAAGTTGGTCCAATAAAAGATATTACCTCACCCACTTTGTCTCTAGAGTATCTAATGGGAGTCACCATCAAGTTGAGGGCAGAGCTGTGTTACCATGCTACTTTCCTTGATGACCCTTTGCTCCCACAGAAACTCTTATCCAGCGATCCATAAAGTAGCACTGGTGTTGACTTGAACGCAACCTGCTTTCTAGAGCTATTGTGGCATAGTGGGACCATCTGAGACAAATAGAGGAAAGCTATAAAGGAGAAGAAAATAGGACAATGATCTCAGTTACCTTTGTTTTATGTTTCTTTTCCAAGACTCTTCTCTCTTGCCAGTTCTGTAGTCTGATATGTTTCAAGTTTTCTTCAATATCCTTGAAGAAAAAATAAAATGCTCATAAAGTTCAAAAAGTACAATTATACATCCACTCCTCAGAACCAGAGTATGTACAGACTACGTATAAAGTGTATGGTTTATGGTATACATATATTAATTGCTCTGGATGAGTATTCTCCTGATTGCTTCACTGCTAATTGGAATGGAACAGCAAATAACTGCCAATGTTAGCTGACTTGGCCAAAAAAAAAGAAGTTAGGAAACTTTTCAAAAAGTGCAAACCTCTGATTTTTCAAACTCCCATATTTAAAGAATACTTTGTCAGATTACCACCAACAAACCAACCCCCTGCTCTGACACAGGACCAGTATAAGAAGTTTCAGATTCATCTAGTTCTAGTTTGAGAGGCAGTGAAAAATCAAGTTTAGAATGGAAATCTGGTTACAACCTTAACTGTGGAAAGACTAATTGCCCTCCATAGTATCTTGTCTCATGATGGCACTTAAAATGTTAATTATACCGCTTCATTTTCCTACATCAAATGCCACAACATAGCTCTGTATTAGCAGAGATAATAAATAAACAGAGAAAATTAGCATATCCTAAGGGGTCAGGCCATCTCCCTAATAAAATATCCGAACAATTTTCAGACTTTAATTAACACGTGAAGCATAAGAAAACTTTCTCAAATACATGGAGGAAGTCCATGAACACAGCTGAAGTCAAGCAGGTGCTTAGCCCACAGATGCACTGCGCCATCTATTAGATGTTAGGAGAAAGGGTTTCTGTGCTGTTTTAATCCAGATTTCCCATAAACTGACTGTGCCCTTGATTTAAATGGGCATTGAATTAGGTCCCAGATGCAAGTGGTTTCAATATACTCTGTTGTCTCTAGTATAACAAAATAAACTACCTGGGGCCAAGTCATGCCTTAGAATTACATAGGACCCTGGCATCTTCCATTCCAAAATGTGCATGTCTATTTTCCACCAATTCCTCTGTCGCAACTCCCTGATAACCATCCTATAAAAAGAAATAGTCAAACTCCCAAAACAGTCAGACCAAATCCTCTCCCCAGCCCAAGTAACTGGGCTAGCTGGCTGCTGCAGAACTCTCTGGGGTCTGGAAAAGCGAGAATGGAGCCACTCTTCAGCTGCTAGTCCCCCCTAAGAACTGGAGTTGGTTTGCCAGCCCTTGGTGAGGAAGAAGTGGAGAATCTACGCTACAGGGGATCCTCTGGCCCTACGTCTCCTCCCAGCTTGTTCCCAGGTCTCTTCCTGGCCAAGAAGTCCCAATGGAATTTGGCTCTAACTCACTCCCTGTGCAGCCACTGCAAGTATTGCTCCTCCACTGCAAAACTGAACCTCCTTAGCTCTGCATGGAGCCATCCACACCCATGAAGATCTGCCCCTGTGAATGGATTCCACTACATGCCACTTTTAAAGCAGGAAAAAAGGAACAGATTTCTTTCAATAAAGCAAGAGTACATCATGGTAAAAGTTGGGGAGAAACAACATTGACCTGAACAAACCAGGGCCAAAGAGAGAAACTTCTCAGGCTAGACATACAGTGAACATAAGTGACGATCAGATCTAAGTTATTTTTCACGTGTTCCTTATTTCCCTGACTATTAATTCTCGGAGTTCTCAGAGAAATAGACTAGTAGTGTGCAGGATCACATTAACTTACTGTACTTTAGTTACTTTGTGGTAATGTGTTCAAACTCTATTATACAATGTTGGTACCTGGACTGGTTCTTCTCTTCTTCCAGGAGTATCTTTTGGATCAGGCTGGCCCCCAGCTTTCCCTTGTTTCACAAGATAGGTTTTGTCTTTTATTTGTGGATTCTCCTAAAGGATATATTTACAAAATGCTTGTTTCAGTTACTGGGTAAATTGGATATTGACTTTAAATGTTCACTTCTGGAACTGTGTAAGTTGCAGGGGGAGTTGTTACCTGCAATGCTTCTGCTTTGAATCTAAGTTCTTTTACATCACTGTGGTACTGTTGCCGAATTTTCTGTAATTGGTTCAGGTATTCCTGTTAAACAGAACAAGTTTAGAATATTGTGCATGCAGATTCCCTTAGAAACAACACTGGTTAAGAAAAAATAATACATGGACATCCAAATTATCTGTGACAGGTTTCAGAGTAGCAGCCGTGTCAGTCTGTATCCGTAAAAAGAACAGGAGTACTTGTGGCACCTTAGAGACTAACACATTTATTTCAGCATAAGCTTTCGTAGGCTATAGCCCACTTCATCGGATGCATAGAATGGAACACACAGAAGTAAGATGTATATATACACAGAGAAAACTTGGAAGTTGCCATACCAATTCTAAGAGGTTATTTAATTTAAATGAGCTATTATCAGCAGGAAAAAAAAAACCTTTTGTAGTTATAATCAAGAAGGCCTATATCGGACAGTTGACAAGAAGGTTTGAGGATACTTAACTTTGGGGAAATAGATTCAATGAGTGTAATGACCCAGCCATTCCCAGTCTCTGTTTAACCCTAGGTTGATGGTATCCAATTTGCAAATTAATTCAAGTTCAGCAGCTTCTCGTTGGAGTCTGTTTATCTGTGTAACTATATATAGCAACATTGATTCTACCTTAATATTATTTTAATGTTGTTACACTTGTTTTAACAAATAAGTTTATTATAAACTAAATACATTAGCATGTAATTTTTGTGTATACATATGAGAAGTAAGTATTATTACTGTTTTATCAATCATACAAAAGCATCACAGAATCAAGTACAGTTTATATAAAAAATACAAGTAACCTCCATGGATAACAATATATCACGTAAGTAGCATCTCTAAAGTAGTGAAAGGTGAAACTGGGAACAAAAACTAAGAGAATAATGCATCTTTTGGTTTGTGCACATGGGGACTCATTCTCCTCTCACGCTGTTTTTACAACAATGTATTTCTACTGACTTCAAAGGAAGTGAGATCAAAATCAGGACTGTGCTCTTTTATATGGCTACCCAAATCAGCTTCTTGTACCAGGACCTTAACAGGTGGTGGCAGTGCTATGCAACCTGCATATGAATCCAGCTAATACTCTACTTGTGAACAGAGGAAAGAGTTTAATTTTTCACAAATGGAAAGTATAATTGCCAATTATTATAATAAAATGGCTCTGGCCAACTAAGATGAGCATGTCTTTTACCTCTTCTTTTATTTCATTTCTGCTAGCCAGATCCCTCTGATGGTCTTTGAGCTGCTCTTTCATCACTTCCTGCTGCTGGATCTGATTGTGGTGTGGGTCAGCAGAGCATGGTCGCAGTCCCTGTTGATATGCAAAAGATCATTTCCAGAGCAAAGGAATTTCCATTTAGAGATTTTCTCTTCTGAGTTCCCCCCAACACACCCCAATCAAAAGTGCCATAAATACAGTACATATTTCAGGGAGAAATAGTTATAATGGTATTTCGCATTAGGAAGATTTTCTTACAATAAAAAGTAAAACCTTGAGAAGAAAATTGCAGAGTAAAACAATTAAAACATTACAGCAGAGTTCCCTATTTGTCAGTGCTATATTTTGCTGTGAGGAAGACACAGGTTCATTTTCTGGGCTTTCTCTCATTTCCATTTTAGTGATTATATTCTATAATTCAGGTTTTACTTACCAACTGCTTTTCCACTTTCATCTTGTACTGCTGGGCTTCGAGCCGTCTTTGAAGATACTCTGCAGGCCTGACAGAACACAATGGCATTCAACTATGGTATTTTTGTTTACAACTTTCAGCAAATTATACTAACATGGAAGCTCCCTATATATACACACCCAGAAATGTATTTGTTTACCAGAAGTTACTTCCTGAATTCTAGCTATACTGTGCTAAAGGTATAAAGAGTATACTAATGGAACAATAATAATGGAGTAACCATATATTCACTTGACCTCTGTCCCTTGCCCTCTCCACTCCATCAATTATACTAGTCTTCTAAAGTTTGAGAAATAGTATATGAACATGTTATTAAAAACAATACTGTTTTGTAATGCATTCACGCAAGAACCAAGAGTTAAAGTTGCATGTTCAATCCTAAATGTTGCATTTTCTGACTTCTGTGTGCCTGTAACACCCTCACTTTGTATTAGCAGGGGTTTTTCACAGAACAGGGGTAGGCAACCTATGGCACGGGTGCCAAAGGCGGCACGCAAGCTGATTTTCAGTGGCACTCACACTACCTGGGTACTGGCCACAGGTCTGGGGGGCTTTCCATTTTAATTTAATTTTAAGTGAAGCTTCTTAAACATTTTAAAAACCTTATTTACTTTACATACAACAATAGTTTAGTTATATATTAAAGACTTATAGAAAGGGACCTTCTAAAAACGTTAAAATGTATTACTGGCACACGAAACCTTAAATTAGAGTGAATAAATGAAGATTCGGCACACCACTTCTCAAAGGTTGCCGACTCGTCATAGAATTTCTTCTATTTTTTTTAGTTGCAAAACAATCAGCAGTCACTTGTAATTTCCTTGGTCCTCAGTTATTTGGCATCATGCCTTCTGAATGCTGCTGTCATTCAAAGAACCAAACTCAACTTAGTTTGTCCTTAACATCCTGAATTTAGCCATCCTTAAGCCGGGTATCCTAAATTCTGTCATCCTTAACTGAGATATCCCCAACCCTGCCTTCCTTGACCAAAACCTTATGACCCAGCTTACCTTACCTGAAGCTTCCCAAACAAGTCAGTATTTAAATCTGGCATCCCTGAATCCTTAACCTGGTCTACTTTATGCAATGCTTCTTGAACCCATCCATTTGTGACTAATGGACAGGCAGCCTCAGAAATAGGAGAATGCTTCTCACTGTGGAGCCTGAATGAGGAAGACTGTGAAGTTTATAAACTTGCAGGAGAAAGCTTTCTACAGAAGCTATAGTATAAGCTCTGCAGGAGGAAATCTCTCTGTGGCCTACCCTAACCCCAATCTCCAGGCTAGAGAACTGTATTGGTCCTGCTGTGTTTAGAGTCTTCTGAGCATTTGAGGTCGGGTGGCGGGAGAGAGGGGAAGAACAACCTTTGGCTCTTAAAAAGCACATGTCCAGATAAGGGTAGTTTTATTTCTCCCACAATATTTGGACCAGGAGCTGCACGGAGATCTAGGACAAGTTTCTACAATTAACAGTTTCAAATGTCATGAAAATACATTCAGAAGTGAATCTCTAGGTTGAATTGGGTAGATAGAAATGGGCATTTCATTTTTTCTTGTTGAATCATATGTAATACAAGAACCACATCAAAACCTGAGCAGGAAAGGAATCACACGGAATGAGTGACGCTGCTTCTACAGCTCAAGATTGCTACATGATCAAAAAGATTGAGGAGTCAAGATATTGGTGATTCTTCAGTAATTAAATTGAGGGAAAGGATTACCACTCAGCTGGGGGCGGTGCAACTTGTCCTTTCTGTTTATAATATTCCTCGACTCTCTGGTTGATGTGAGAAAGGTCATCTTGTACATAAAGTCTCTTCTGCAAGTTGTCAAGTTTATCATAGTAATGACCATAATGTCCATGTACTCTGGCAGCTTCTGGCCTTTCTGCCATCTTAAATCTGGAGCGCCAATGCTGAAAATACATATAACAAGATGAAATTTCAAAGGTAATGAATGATCATTTTTAACACAAGACGTGATAATCTGGATGCTAGTTTTTATCCTCTGCACTAGTCACATTTTTAAGGCAAGTTCCATTCCCACTCCCCATTCTCAGTTAGGTGATAATACTAGCTGTCTACACTATACCCAGGACAACTTCCCCATACCTATTTCACACCTCATCCAGAGGCTTCCTGGCTTCCAGAGGCACATTTTTCTTACTGCAATCCTTTCCTGTCTACCCATTACTTCAACTCTCCTCATTCAGAGGCTCTCCTCATTGTGAATCAGTCAACAGTTCTTTGTGCCTGTAAACTAGATAAATTAGAGCCACTGTAATAAATTTTACTCAAATTGCTCTGAAGCCCTGAATGAATTCCAGAGGTGGCTTATTATGACACATTTTATTGTGAAATTTGGATAATGAGGCAGCTCTATCTACACCTTTAACTACATTTCAGGAGTTACCCAGGAGCAAGGTGGAACAAAAAGGTTGGTCCACACTAGGGGGCGGGGATCGATCTAAGATACGCAACTTCAGCTATGTGAATAACGTAGCTGAAGTCGAATATCTTAGATCGATTTTTAAAAGTACTTACCCCGGTCCACAGCGCAGCAGGCAGGCTCCCCCGTCAACAGCGCTTCCTCCGCTCACGGAGCTGGAGTTCCGGTGTCGACAGGGAGCGGCTCAGGGATCGATTTATCGCGTCTAGACGAGACGCGATAAATCGATCCCAGAACATCGATCACTACCCGCCAAATCGGGCGGGTAGTGTGGACGTAGCCTTAGATATATACAATTTTGATATCAAAAGATGTTAATAAGAAAACAATCCAGACAAAAAGATGGGAGAGGGATTTGGACAAAGAAATTGAGAAAATTTATACATCTTAAAATTTGTATAGCTCAAAAACTTTTTTAAAAAAATTATTGTATAAATGGCATATGACTCCAGTTTAGATCCATCATATTTTTGCTAATAAGGAGACTGCAGGGAAAGGGAAACATATTTGCACATGTAGTGCTTTTGTCCAGGAATTAGACAATTCTGGAAATAAATTATTAAAAAGATTAATCTCATGACAAAACGCCAGCTTCCTAGAGATCCCTTGACAGGCTTACTTAATGCTCTGGTAAAGGAGCTACATTTTAAACAGAACAAATTATTTTCTTTTTTATTATTAGCAGTTAGACTTTGTATTGAACTTTATTGGAAAAATGTGACTCCTCCGCCCTCTTTCTGTGGAATTGTGGAATAGTAAAATATGGATTGTCCTTGTAGCGGAAAAACACAAGTACGTACACAAGAGAAGTGCCAGAAAGAGGATAGGTACTGTACTTAGAAATTGGTCACTTTTTCTAGCGTACTCAGAAGAGGGGGCTTCCTCAACTGGCAAGCCGGAATATTTAGCCAGGTTGTCTGAATATTAACTTGATCCTGAATAAATAACATAACGTATTATATAGTTACATAATATGTTAACACTATATTTAGGGCCCTACCAATTTCATGGTCATAGGATTTAAAAAATCATAGATTTCATGATTTCAGCTATTTAAATCTGAAATTTCACGGTGTTGTAATTGTAGGGGTCCTGACCCAAAAAGGAGTTGTGCGGGGATCGCAAAGGTTAGTGTGTGGGGGGGTCCTGCGGTTATGCTAACCTTACTTCTGCACTGTTGCTGGGGGCAGTGCTGCCTTCAGAGCTGGGCAGCTGGAGAGCAGCGGCTGCTGGCTGGGAGCCCAGCTCTGAAGGCAGAGCCACGGCCAGCAGCAGCACAGAAGTATGGATGGCATGGTATGGTATTGCCATCCTTACTTCTGCGCTGCTGCCTGCAGAACTGGTCCCTCAGTCAGCAGCCACCGCTCTCCAGTCACCCAGCTCTGAAGGCAGCGCAGAAGTAAGAGTGGCCATACCGCAGCCCCCCTGCAACCCCCTTTTGGGTCAGAACCCCCAATTTGAGAAACACTGCTCTCCCCCATGAAATCAGTATAGGATAAAAACACACAAAAGATCAGATTTCATGGTGGGAGACCAGATTTCAGGGTCCGTGATGAGTTTTTCATTACTGTGAATTTGGTAGGGCCCTAATTATATTGTAACTTTGCCTAAATAGGAAAACACTGTGCTCCAAATTCTGCTCTCAGTTATGCCAGTGCAAACCTGGAGCAACTTCACTATGTCCATTGAATTGCTCTGGATTTACACCAGTATAACTGAGAGCAGAATTAAGTCTTATACCCTTCAAATGGGAAAAGACTCAGTTTAATTGCCTCCATTGCCAAATACTTTGAAATGCACTCCTGCCAATAATCCAAAATAGTCTTTTAAAAAGCAGATTTCTTCCATTTCAACCTGACTACATTTCAGAAAGGAGTAAAAGCTCTGTAAGTCTTGTAGGCACAGTACCTGGGCAATAGGCTGCTGGACTCTTGAAGGAGGTTTCCATTCATTACTATGTAATAAGTCCTGTTTCTTGACAGGTGCCACCATCCTGGATCTTGGAGGACGATGATCCTGGACTCTCACTTTTTGAAGTTTAGGAACTTATTTAACAATAAAAAATATAATTGTAATGGTAAATATTCCTACTGTTCTTATTACATACTAATTATAAACTGTAATAAAGTGCATCTGTCTAATACACACTGAACTGTCTAATAAATATCCCTTTGGCCTTGTCTACACTACAAAGTTTTGTCGACAAAAGCCAACAAAACACTCTTGTGAGGTAGGTATCCTTTCACTCATTTTACAGATAAGTAAACTGAAGCACAGAGAGATTTGTACAAGGTTACACAGGGATTCAGTGCTAGACTCAAGACTAGAATGTAGTAGTTTTGAAGTCCAGGGCCAGATTTCAATGCAGTTAGCTCCCTAACCTGCGTAGGCACTTCTGTAAATCCCACTAGGTGCCTAGCTGAACCTGTAGGCCCCAAAATACCTTTGTAAATCTGGCCCTCAGTCATGTCCTCTAACCATCAGACAACACTTCACCACAGTTCTTCAGAACTGTAAGAAAAAAGAGCCACAAAACAAGGAATTCAATTTATCCATGCCCCTGGTAAATGAGGAGCATCGTACATCACTCCAATTTGAGTCCCATGGTCAGTGCCATTGCAAAGACCACAACACTAATGAAGAGAGGTGGTGCCCTTGTGAGAAGGAAGTAGACTGTTAGTATAGTCCCAAGTTTCTCCTGAGTACGGACTGTCAACTGCAAAGAGTATCAAGACTGGGGGATTCATTGCAGTTGGATACAATTTTCAAAAGTGCTTCTGTGACTTAGGAGCCAAGTCCCTTTTTTCAAAAATAACTTAGGCACCAAGGAGCATCAATCTAATTGAAAGTCAGTGATACGTATGCTCCTCAGTGCCTAGGTCTCATTGGAACATGGGACTTGGCTCCTAAGTTACTCTGGAACATCTGAAAATGTTACCCACACTTCCTAGAAGTTAAAAAACAAATAAAAAAGGAAGCAACCATATCTGTGTCTGCAAATTTGTTTTGACTTACTTCTGTTCTTCCATAAGTAACATTGTGGAGTATTTGTGATATACTGAAGAACACAGATCGGGTATGTATACCTGATTTACCAGTGGGTGTCAATTACAAATCCAACATGGTTGTCTTTCACATTTTGATCTAATTTATTATGTTATTTTGCAAAATGCTGTCAGCTGACAAAATAATACAATGTACCTGTTATGTTACTATTGAGATGTCTATGACTTTCAGCTGATTTAAATTGTATTTGTGCCACAAGTACAAATGAGATTATTATTCTTTATTTTTACAGCCCACAAAAGTGTGCTCAGCGCTTTGCACAATGCATAGCAACACAATGACCCTGCCCAGATAAGCTTAAAATCTAATGATAGATGCAATGGATGAGTTGAGGAAGAACAAGAATTACAGCAATAAGAGTATGTGTTCAATTAGTCTAGGCATCTGCATTTAATAGTCCAAAGGTATGTTTGTTTGTTTTTAAATAATAATTATTATTGACTTTTCTTGCTGGTGGTGAGGAAGGACTGCTCCTTAAAGGGCATTTGTTCGCATGACAAAATCACTGTGTAACGTAAAACAAATAGTGGTCTGTGCAGCACTGCACTAGCATGTATTTTGCAGGATAGGACTGGGGTCCTTGGTAGAGCCAAGCAAGGACACTTGTTCCAACAATGGCCTTGAACTATAGGTAGCTGCAAGTGATAGCAGTCCCTCAGTTTTGTAAATTATATTAAGTTTAACCACAAACATTATTTTAAATCACTGGTTCAGCACATCCCCATGGCAGATTCCACCAGATGAGCTTCTATGGTGATCTGGATTTCAATGGAAGTTGCCTTTCACTGGTGGAATACCTGGATAGGGCAGTGGTGTAAACTGCTTGCCCTCCCCTCCAGGGTGGAGTGCCTCTGCTGGTGAAGTTCTCAGCCCCTACATTAGCAATGCTAAATCAAACCCTTGATGTGCAAGTGACATTAAAAACTGCTGAAAAAGGTAAGTCCATCCAGTAATTATCTGGATAATCTGGATAACACTTCTGGATAGTACTAAGATTAGTTTAGAACCAACATTAATTAATAATAACATATGTATTTTATTATTATTCTGTCATAAAACAAGACTTACCCTGCACCAACTTGGCTACAGGCTGTGCTGCTGGTCTTTTTTTATGTATAACAGTGTGGCTGAATTCTTCCTGTATTACCTATAAGCAAAAAGTATCTGTTACAACTCTCTCTGCTGCATCTTGTTTAATAGATTCATAGATTTCAAGGCCAGAAGGTACCATTTGTGATTATCTAGTCTGATCTTCTGTATAACATAGGCCATAGAACTTCCCCAAAATAACTCCTAGAGCAGTGGTTCTCAAGCACAGGTCCGGGGCCCCCTGGGGGACCGCAAGAAGGTTTCAGGGGGGCCGCCAAGCAAGGCCAGCATTAGACTCACTGGAGCCCAGGGCAGAAAGCCAAGCCCCACCGCATGGGGCTGAAGCTTGGAGCCCTGAGCCCCAATACCTGGGGTTGAAACTAAAGCCTGAGCAACATAGCTTCGCACGGGGCTCTTGAAGCTTGGGGCCCCAGGAAGCTGCCCTGCTTGCTACCCCTTAATGCCGGTCCTGACTTTTATATGCAGAAAACCAGTTGTTGTGGCACAGGCGGGCCGGGGAGTTTTTATAGCATGTTGGTGGGGCCTCAGAAAGAAAAGGGTTGAGAACTCCTGTTCTTGAGCATATCTTTTAGAAAAACAACCAATCAATTTAAAAATTGTCAGTGATGGAGAATCCACCATGACCCTGTATAAGTTGTTCCAATGGTTAATTACTCAGCTGTTAACAAATTTACATCTTATTTCCCCTCAGAATTTGTCTCACTTCAACGTCCAGCCACTGAATTGTGCTATACCTTTCTCTGCTAGACCGAAGAACCCATTATTAAATATTTGTTTCCCATGTAGGTACTTATAGACTGTAATCAAGTCACCCCTTGACCTTCTCTTTGTCAAGCAAAATAGTGATACAGCTCCATGAGTCTGTCTATCAGGCAGGTTTTCTAGTCCTTTGATCATTCTCATGGCTCTTCTCTGAACCCTCTCCAATTTATTAACCTCCTTCTTGAATTGTGGTAAAATAACCTCTCTCCTTCTATTCAAGATTCCCGTTTATACATCCAATGATTGCCTTAGACCTTTTGGCCACAGCATCGCACTGGGAGCTCAGTATTCAGCTGATTATCCACCACAACCCCCAAATCTTTTTCAAGGTCATTGTTTCCCATGATAGAGTTTCCCATGGTGTAAGTACAGGCTACTTCTTTGTGCCTAGATGTATACATTTACATTTAGCGATATTAAAATGCATACTGTGTGTTTGTGTCCCGCTTACCAGCGATCTAGATTGCTCTGCATCAGTGATCTGTCCTCTGCTTTTTTTAACACCACCCCCAATGTTTGTGTCATCTGCAAACTTTATCAGTGATGATTTTGTGTTTCCTTCCAAGTCATTAATAAAAATGTTGAATAGCATAGGGCCAAGAACCAATCCCTATGGAACTCACCCCACTAGAAGCACCCATTTGCTGACCCATTTACAATTACATCTTGAAACCTATTAGTGAGCTAGCTTTTAATCCATTTAATGTGTAGTTTTTTAATCAAGATGTCATGCGGTACCAAGTCAAATGCCTTGCAGAAGTATAAGTATATTATGTCAATACTATTACCTTTATCAACCAAACTTGTAGACTAATAAAAAAAAAAAAGAATAAGGATGTGTCAAAGTGCAGGCAGCAGCACAAGAAACTCACCTCGGGGGGCAAGTAGTTGGTGATGCGCTTCTCCAGGAAGGGCTTCTTTAATATGGAATTGATAGATGGTCGAGCTCTTGGAGATATTTTAAACAGCTGGGAAATTAAAATCCTCAGGTCATAGGAATACTTTGGAGACACTGGGATAAAATGTCCTCTGCAGATCTTCAGCACCAGCTGGTGTAAACTGTTGCCTTCAAACTGAACAATAAAATATATCAATCAATAATAATTACTGCCACTTGATATGGGAGGTAATGACTGCACACTGCCATTTAAAATCACTACACAAGATCACAGCAGCAAAGAGGGAGGGTACCTGGCACTTTTCTCAGTACCATTCCCATGCTAGCCTTTCTGCCCCCTCCATCAATACTGCTCTGTGTGATATCTCCATTTATAGGCAGAGTGGGAGCTTAGCTTCTGCTGCTTCCATGAAGCTGGTCCTCTCCGGTCACTCTGATCAGCCTCTGCTCTGCTCTCTATTCCACACAAAGCTCAGGACCGGCGCACCAATCAAAGGAATGCTCCTTGCTGTAATAAGTTGTGTCTAGTTTCTTCTGGCATTAAAATGCTTTCATTTCAAATCAAAGTTTTTGGAAAATGTTTCCAAGGACTCTACATGAATTTGGATTTCAAAATCTGCAATAAATTAGATCAATATTTTCAAACCTGGGTGTCTAAAGTTAGGCACCTAAAGTCATATGTAAGCACCTAAGTTTGAAGTTTGGCTTTAGTTCTTCCTTTAGTGTATATCTTCATACATAAATTCCCATCACAGTTTCATTTGGACAAGATATTCTTCTTCATTTCCTGTCACTTTAACAGTGCACAGCAAAACTGTGTAACAGTAGCCATGTTCCATTCCACAGGCAGATGCATTTTAATGGTAGTTGATTCTTATACATAAAAGTTAGTAAAATGCCTTGGGCTCCTCTAGGATAAAAGGCACAAAATGACTTCTTCCACTGTCTCCCACTTTGCCATTTAATTATAATTAGCTGAGATGCCAATGCCTTCCTAAAGGCAAGGGCTTTGTCACTGGTCCACACTGGATTTTCTGAAGCGTCCACCTCCCAGCTTCAGGACAGCTCTCACCTAAAAAGTAATGATTCAGAAGTGTATCTGGCCTAAGTGTGTTGGAGGTAAACATACTTAGAATAAAAATCGCAGTGCTATGTGGAAGAATACAGTGTGCGTCTGTGTCTGCTGTGTATACACTTCACTTCGTTTCAATATGCCCAAAACAGACTTCATGTGAGAAATTAAAGTGAAAGCACTGAGGAGTACATTCTAATACCAACTCCATTAAATTGCAAATGTTTCCTTCCAACAGCTGTCTTTGAAATACTCTCATTGCAACAATTTTCTGCCCTGTTCAATCTTTTTTTGAAATACTATGATATTAGTCAGATTGTGAATATACTTACCGGATGCTTTAAAGAGCACAGCTCATAGAGGACACAGCCAAGAGACCAAATATCTCTGTGGATGAAAGCCATTCAAATGTCAGGAGAATGCATCTAACATTTTCATAAGTATAGTACAATCCCCTCACCTCGGCATTCAAACTACTTGAAGATACTTCACCAAAAGTTAATATTAATGTAATTTGTAGAGAGATTTGTGCCAAAACTAACCTGCAATTATTTCTTCTGGTTTCTGAAGTACATAACGAGGTGCCTTTTTTGTTTTGTTTTTTAATTTTTATTTATACGCCATGCACAATGATGGTGCAGTATAAATAGCAATTACAATCACACTAATACTTTATTACCTTCAAGTGGCCTGACCAAGAGTAGAACTGATGGGCTGGTGTCAACAGTTTGCACTCGTAGTAGTGTAAAATAGTTTTTGAAGATTACTTTGGAAATGCAATAAAGATGTTCAGCATTTACTGCAGTGGTTCTTTTTGCCTATCATGTTTGCCTGCCTGACAGTATAAATACAAACAACTGCCTCTTCATTTTCAGTGGTACTTGTAGCTGTAGTACAGATCCGTCCACTGGATACAGAATGAGCTGGTCAGGTTTAGAATCCACGGAGAGCTAGGTGAACCTGGGGATGGGGATCCACACAGAGGTGGTTGCAGAGCTGATCTGTGGCAACACAGCTCTATCCCCAGAGGTGGAGCCCTTTACTCTCTCTATTTTTCTATATCACATCCATCATTGTAGTAACTGAATACCTTAGACTTTCCCCTCTTATTGTCATAGATGGCAGCCCTGTCACCGGGGTACGATGCCACAAGCAGGGATGCTCCTGCACAGGGAAGGGGTAGGCTCTCTCTGTCTGATTGACAGCCAAGAAGACTGCAAGGGAGATGAGCAGTCTGAGGAGCCCGAGAGCTTTGAAATGGAGGTATCTGTCTGGAACCGAGGCTCTTCTGGTCTGAAGTCAAGTTTCCCACACAGAATAGGGGTATATAGCCCCCCATGATTCTTCAACCCTCAGTACCTACTGTTTTCGTGGCTCTCACTGAGTCTCTATAAGTCTCAGGCGTATCTGCCTCCTCTGCAGGGAACTCTATAAGGGTTACTGAAAACAGGGACTGTCACTGTCCAGGACTGTCAATCTAGCACCATTCTTTGAAGAATATTATTAACAATCAATATTCAATCTATCAACATTTTGCAAACTCAGAACTAAAAGAAGCCTCATCTATGTCAGCTACTGCACATTAGACACACAAAGGGATAAAATCACAAAGAGGAAACAAAGGAAAGAATTTATTTTCAACCTGACAGTATTACAAATATGAGTAGGAAGATTAAAATATAAGTAGTTGCAAACATGTTTATGAAAATAAAAATGCAGTTGTAATATTAAGTCATGAGATTATCAAAGCAAATAACTTCCTGTTTTCAAGCATGCATGTTTCATCATATGGTTGGAGAAAGCATCCAAGCAAATATATATTTAGATACATACGTTTTATTGTTATATGGTCGATTCTCACAGATCTCCGGTGATAGATAGTAGGGCGTCCCTACACAGGTACAAGCAAGCTCCACAGTACTAATGAAAGATCGAAAACAAAAGAAACGTACGTGATAAAGAGTTTATTCTAAAAGTGGGAGAAAGGGCTTGTATGTAACCAGGAAATGAGCACAAAGAGGCTATCATTTCTGCTCAAAAGTACATGAATACCAGTTTAATAGTGCAGAGAGTGGAGTGGATGATACATCTGAGGGAACAGAGCAGAAGGAGACTCCTCTGATTGGAAGGCATGAGATGCACCGTCCTAGGGATAAGGGTTCCACGACCACCACTCCCAAGAGAAGGAGGAGGGTGGTGGTGGTCGGGGACTCTCTCCTCAGGGGGACTGAGTCATCTATCTGCCGCCCTGACCAGGAAAACCGAGAGGTGTGCTGCTTGCCAGGGGCTAGGATTCACGATGTGACGGAGAGACTGCCGAGACTCATCAAGCCCTCAGATCGCTACCCCTTCCTGCTTCTCCACGTGGGCACCAATGATACTGCCAAGAATGACCTTGAGCGTATCACTGCAGACTACGTGGCTCTGGGAAGAAGGATAAAGGAGTTTGAGGCGCAAGTGGTGTTCTTGTCTATCCTCCCTGTGGTAGGAAAAGGCCGGGGTAGAGACCATCAAATCGTGGAAGTCAATGAATCGCTACGCAGATGGTGTCGGAGAGAAGGGTTTGGATTCTTTGACCATGGAATGGTGTTCCAAGAGGAAGGAGTGCTAGGCAGAGACGGGCTCCACCTAACGAAGAGAGGGAAGAGCATCTTGGCAAGCAGGCTGGCTAACCTAGTGAGGAGGGCTTTAAACTAGGTTCACCGGGGGAAGGAGACCAAAGCCCCGAGGTAAGTGGGGAAGTGGGATACTGGGAGGAAGCACAAGTAGGTGAGTGCAAGAGGGGAGGGCTCCTGCCCCATGGGACAGCAGGACGATCAGTGAGTTATCTTAAGTGCCTATACACAAATGCAAGAAGCCTGGGGAACAAGCAGGGAGAACTGGAAGTCCTGGCACAGTCAAGGAATTATGATGTAATTGGAATAACAGAGACTTGGTGGGATAACTCACATGATTGGAGTACTGTCATGGATGGATATAAACTGTTCAGGAAGGATAGGCAGGGCAGAAAAGGTGGGGGAGTTGCGCTGTATGTAAGAGAGCAGTATGACTGCTCAGAGCTCCAGTATGAAAGTGCAGAAAAACCTGAGAGTCTCTGGATTAAATGTAGAAGTGTGAGCAACAAGGGTAATGTCGTGGTGGGAGTCTGCTACAGACCACCAGACCAGGGGGATGAGGTGGACGAGGCTTTCTTCCAGCAACTAACAGAAGTTACTAGATCACAGGCCCTGGTTCTCATGGGTGACTTTAATCACCCCGATATCTGCTGGGAGAGCAATACAGCGGTGCACAGACAATCCAGGAAGTTTTTGGAAAGTGTAGGGGACAATTTCCTGGTGCAAGTGCTGGAGGAACCAACTAGGGGAAAGGCTCTTCTTGACCTGCTGCTCACAAACAGGGAAGAAATAGTAGAGGAAGCAATAGTGGATGGGAACCTGGGAGGCAGTGACAATGAGATGGTAGAGTTCAGGATCCTGACACAAGGAAGAAAAGAGAGCAGTAGAACAGAGACCCTGGACTTCAGAAAAGCAGACTTCGACTCCCTCAGGGAACTGATGGGCAAGGTCCCCTGGGAGAATAGCATGAGGGGGAAAGGAGTCGAGGAAAGCTGGCTGTATTTTAAAGAATCCTTATTGAGGTTGCAGGAACAAACCATCCCGATGTGTAGAAAGAAAAGTAAATATGGCAGGCGACCAGCTTGGCTTAACAGTGAAATCCTTGCTCGTCTTAAACACAAAAAAGCAGCTTATAAGAAGTGGAAGATTGGACAAATGACCAGGGAGGAGTATAAAAATATTGCTCAGGCATGCAGGAGTGAAATTAGGAAGGCCAAATCACACTTGGAGTTGCAGCTAGCCAGAGATGTTAGGAGTAACAAGAAGGGTTTCTTCAGGTATGTGAGCAACAAGAAGAAAGTCAAGGAAAGTGTGGGCCCCTTGCTGAATGAGGGAGGGAACCTAGTGACAGAGGATGTGGAGAAAGCTAGTGTACTCAATGCTTTTTTTGCCTCTGTCTTCACAGACAAGGTCAGCTCCCAGATGGCTGCACTCCGCAGCATGGTATGGGGAGGAAGTGACCAGCCCTCTGTGGAGAAAGAAGTAGTACGGGACCATTTAGAAAAGCTGGATGAGCACAAGTCCATGGGGCCGGATGCACTGCATCCGAGGGTGCTAAAGGAGTTGGCCGATGTGATTGCAGAGCCATTGGCCATTATCTTTGAAAAATCATGGCAATCGGGGGAGGTCCCGGATGACTGGAAAAAAGCTAATGTAGTGCCCATCTTTAAAAAAGGGAAGAAGAAAGATCCAGGGAACTACAGGCCAGTCAGTCTCACCTCAGTCCCTGGAAAAATCATGGAACAGGTCCTCAAGGAATCAATTCTGAACCACTTAAAGGAGCGGAAAGTGATCAGGAACAGTCAGCATGGATTCACCAAGGGCAAGTCATGCCTGACTAACCTAATTGCCTTCTATGATGAGATAACTGGCTCTGTGGATGAGGGGAAAGCAGTGGATGTGCTATTTCTTGACTTTAGCAAAGCTTTTGATACAGTCTCCCACAGTATTCTTGCCAGCAAGTTAAAGCAGCATGGGCTGGATGAATGGACGGTAAGGTGGATAGAAAACTGGCTAGATGGTCGGGCTCAGCGGGTAGTGATCAATGGCTCCATGTCTAGTTGGCAGCCAGTATCAAGTGGAGTGCCCCAAGGGTCGGTGCTGGGGCCGGTTTTGTTCAATATCTTCATTAACGATCTGGAGGATGGTGTGGACTGCACCCTTAGCAAGTTTGCAGATGACACGAAACTGGGAGGAGTGGTTGATACGCTGGAGGGTAGGGATAGGATACAGAGGGACCTAGACAAATTAGAGGATTGGGCCAAAAGAAATATGATGAGGTTCAACAAGGACAAGTGCAGAGTCCTGCACTTAGGACGGAAGAATCCCATGCACTGCTACAGACTAGGGACCGAATGGCTGGGCAGCAGTTCTGCAGAAAAGGACCTAGAGGTTACAGTGGACGAAAAGCTAAGTATGAGTCAACAGTGTGCCCTTGTTGCCAAGAAGGCTAATGGCATTTTGGGTTGTATAAGTAGGGGCATTTCCAGCAGATCAAGGGACGTGATCATTCCCCTCTATTCGGCACTGGTGAGGCCTCATTTGGAGTACTATGTCCAGTTTTGGGCCCCACACTACAAGAAGGATGTGGATAAATTGGAAAGAGTCCAGCGGAGGGCAACAAAAATGATTAGGGGACTGGAGCACATGACTTATGAGGAGAGGCTGAGGGAACTGGGATTGTTTAGCCTGCAGAAGAGAAGAATGAGGGGGGATTTGATAGCTGCTTTCAACTACCTGAAAGGGGGTTCCAAAGAGGATGGATCTAGACTGTTCTCAGTGGTAGAAGATGACAGAACAAGGAGTAATGGTCTCAAGTTGCAGAGGGGGAGGTTTAGGTTGGATATTAGGAAAAACTTTTTCACTAGTAGGGTGGTGAAGAACTGGAATGGGTTACCTAGGGAGGTGGTGGAATCTCCTTCCTTAGAGGTTTTTAAGGTCAGGCTTGACAAAGCCCTGGCTGGGATGATTTAGTTGAGGTTGGTCCTGCTTTGAGCACGGGGTTGGACTAGATGACATCCTGAGGTCCCTTCCAACCCTGAGATTCTATGATTCTATAATACATTAATTTAGACACTGCAGGGACAAAATTAAAACATTCTACAGCTCTCTGTTAAAATGGTTGTGTAATTCTATAGTGGAGAATGCCTGTGTTCCAATATAAAGCTCAGGAATTCTCTCTCCTCACCCCATACCAGTGTAGCAATCACCATTCCTGGAGAAATGGTTATCACTAAGGCAGGCCTGCACAACTCGTAAAGCGGCGAAGGCCATATTACTCCAAAGAAAACAGATGAGGGCCGAACCCTCCCGGCCCCACGGAAACACAGCCCCCCCCGCCCGCCACCCCAGTGCCGCCCGCCCCGCGGAAACAACCCTTCCTTCCCCAGCACTGGGGTGTGGAAGCCTGTAGAGGGGGAAAGAAACAGCGTGCACAGGGTGACCAGATCACAGCAGTAAAATAGGACCTGCCCCCTCCCCGGTCAGCCCCACCATCACACCCCTCTTCACCCCCCCAGGGGTCACTATATTACTGCACACAGTAGTCAATCAATGCAGTTGTAGATAAATCTCTGCATTATGCCTTTTTGTATAACTTTTATATGACTTTGTATTGAACCTTGGTAATATGTTATAGCGGGCCCCTAAGGTAGTATAATTAAGGTAAAAGAAAAATGTCTTTTTGCTAGAAGTAGAATAAGATCTTCCACCCACTTTGTATTCAATTGCCCTGTTGAATGAAAGAGGTGTGAATGAGGAAGGCGTGGAAGACAGGCACCTCCAGACACCTTGGAAAGGGGATGGGAACCAGACCAAGGACAATCAAACTTGTCAAGTGGGCTGACTAGAGAAGAGCAGACATACTGACGGTCTCGGGGGTTAGAAGCAAGCACCTTCCTTTGGGAACACCCTCTTTGCAGCACTGAGACAACCCCCAGCCCAGAGACATGCAGCAAAAAGGACCAATGGAAACAGTCCCAGATTTTGGGCCGCACAGTGAGCCCACCTACTCACCCCCTCCCGCCTCCGCGGGCCGCACAGTGAGCCCACGCGGGCCGCATGCGGCCCCCGGGCCACATGTTGTGCAGGCCTGCACTAAGGCTAAGATTTTGTCATGAATATTTTTAGTAAATGTCACGGACAGGTCACGGGCAATAAAGAAAATTTCATAGAAGCCTGTGACCTGTCTCTGACTTTTACTAAAAATATCCATGATATAGTGCGAAGTGGCTGGGCAGCTGTGGGGTGGCTGGGAGCTCTGGGGCCCTCACCACCTGTGGGGGCTCAGAGCTCCAGGATCCCCCTACCCCACCGCAGGCGGCCGGGAGTTACAGAGTACCCCCACTGCCCATGGCAGCTTGGAGCTTGGGGGCCCTCTGCTTGAGGCGGCGGGCATACCTCACAGCTCCTTGCCGCTCCGTGAGATGGCGAGACCCTGCAGCTCCCAGCTGCCGGGGCTGAAGTCACAGAGGTCTTTGGAAGTCACGGATTCTGTGGCTCCCATGACCTCCATGAAAAAAATTGTACCTTTAGTTATCACGAATACAGTATTTTAAAAGCATTCAACTGTGCAGCAAGATTTTATGATGCACCAGGTGGTTTTGCAATATATCCATTAAACCACGGAACAATGTTGTTCTAGATGTGAGTATCCCACCCAAACCCAGACTGAAAGAAGGGAGTGCTGTCCCAGGGTTTGCACATCCTATTTTCTGCTTTGTACGCTGACTTGCTGGGTAACCTTGGCCAAATCACTGTACATCTAAATTTTCAAGAGTGGACACTAATTTTGGGGTTCCTTCATTTTTGGTTGTCAAAACTGAGACACTGACAGCCTCATTTTCAGAAGTGCTGAGCACCCACAACTCCCACTGAAAGTTTAGCACCTAGCCTCTCTGTAACTCTGATTCCCCCTTTGTAAAATGGAGATGAAAATGCTTCTGAGCATCCGGGAGGTTGTGATGCTTAAGTCATTCATGTTTGTATAGTAAACTTGTTTGATGAATGGTGTTATGAATAATGGAACTAGTAAATATTTTTCTTGTAATTTTTCCATTCCATGAAGAATATTAAAATATTGTAGAAAAAGTTTATACTGTGTGACGGGGCAAGGCCAGAGGGCTATAGGAAAGTGGTAAGGAACCAGTATGTTAGCCCCAGGCGAAACAAATCCCTGATACCTTATGGCAGTTGCTCCAGGTTAATCAAGACACCTGGGGCCAATTAAGAACTTTCCAGAAGACAGGGAGGTTAATTGAGACACCTGCAGCCAATCAGGGGCTGGCTGAAACTAGTTAAAAGCCTCCCAGTGAGTCAGTGAGGGGCGCATGTCAGGAGCTGTGGAAGGAGGTTGCGTGTGAGGAGCTGGGAGCAAGAGGCACTAGGAGCTGAGAGTAAGAGGGCGTACTGCTGGAAGATCCTGTGGTGAGGATAAAGAAGGTGTTGGGAGGAGTCCATGGGGAAGTAGCCCAGGGAGTTGTAGCTGTTGTGCAGTTGTTCCAGGAGGCACTCTAAACAGCTGCAATCCACAGGGCCCTGGGCTGGAACCCGGAGTAGAGGGCGGGCCCGGGTTCCCCCCAAAACTCCCACCTCCTGATCAGACACAGGAGGAGTTAACCTGGACTGTGGATTCTACTAGAGGGGAAGATCTCTGAGGCAAGCAGAATCCGCCAATAAGCGCAGGACCCACCGAGGTAGAGGAGGAACTTTGTCACAACTGATACAAAGCATGTGGTTCACCTGCCATCTATTTTAGGTATTTATGTGGCTCCCATTACTGTAGTATCTCAACACCTCACAATCTTTAATGTAGTTATCCTCACAACACCTCTGTGAGGTAGGGAAGTGCTATTATCCCCATTTTACAGATGGGGGACTGAGGCACAGAGATGCTAAGCAATTTGCCCACAGTCACAAAGGAAGTCTGCGGTGGAACAGTGACTTGAACCCACATCTCCTGAGTTGTAAACTAGTGCCTTAGCCACTGGACCATCCTTCCGCCACACAGCCCATATACTCTTCTGGTTTACCTTCTTATAAATACCTCTTAAAGAAAATAAAATATGTATCATTCTGGATACTTTCTGTGCAGTCTTACGGCCTTTTCCTGCTCCCATTAAAGTCTATAGCAAAAATTCTCATTGATTTCCACAGGGCAGTATCAGACCCTTAGTCCCCTGAACTTCATTAGACACAAGACACTTTCAATCTGCACCTGATCTTTAGGAACAGTGACATTTTTCAGGGCTGGCATTAGGTACAGGTCACAGATTGTATAAAAAAGATGCTTACTTGTTCAACATTGTTGCTATGCCGAAGTCCCCAAGCTTTGCTACCATTCCATTATTACTAAGGAAAATGTTCTGCAAATAAAGAAGAAACTGGTATGCCTTGATGAAACATGGAAGAATTTCCTATGTATGCATTTTTGTGACAGGGTAAAATAAAGAACTAACTCCCAAGTTTACTACCTGTGCTTTTATATCTCTGTGTAAAACCTTCCTGTCATGAATATGCTTCAGTCCTAAGGAAATCTGCACAAACCAAGCCAGAATCTATAGTGAAAGACAAAAGGTACAAGACTCTGTAAATCTGCATTGCTGTAATTTCCGATGGAATGTCTTACTGAAAAACGTAAAACAAAAACAAAAGAAAAACCTAAAATACACACTGCATATACACAAAAAAGATGGAAAAATAAACAGAGCTGTTAATATCAACTTGAGTGATTGGACTCATTTAATCAATTTTCCAATTTTAAATATTATCAGAAAATAATATGCAGACAAATACACAATCTTACAGTCCTTATTCCAACAAACCTTCCAGTAACTGCAGTGGGAATTCTGCCTGAATAAGGAATGTGGAATCAAGCCCAAGGCAACCTTTTACTTAGGAAGGAGTGAATTCAAATCTTAGTTCAGATCACATCTGAAAAGGAGTTATACGGTCTCATCCTAATCCTCAGTGTTGGAAACCAATAAACCACCATACAATTTTGATGACATTTATGGTCCCCTGTCAAGAAAGGCCCAGGAACAGTAAAATACAGATTGCCAGTTAGAAATGTGGGTAAATGGCAGAGTTGTATAAGGAAGCTTGCATAGCCACTTCTCACACTATCCCTGTCGCAAGCCACAGCTATTATATCCTTACATTGGTCCTGATCCAGAAAAACACTTAAGTTCATACTTTATATTAAATACATGGTTAAGTACTTTCCTGGATCTTTGGGAAGCAGTTAAACATATAATTAAGTCTATCCCTATTCAGGAAAGCACTTAAAACACATGCTTAACTTTACAACACATGCGTACAGCCCATTGACTTCATGATTTCATTCAGGAAATCAACGTTATTCAGGAAGCACTTAAGCACCTGCTTAGTTGTGATTTCTTGATTTGGAGCCTTTCATGAGCACTACATTCATACATGCATTTGAAAATATATAAGCATATTATGGGGACTAAACATAATTGGGTAGCTTGCTTTGCTTCTTTAGTTTTGGGATTTTTTGTTTTTGTCTGCCCCCCCCCCCCTTTTTTTTTTGTCTGCTCTTCCTTTGTCTGTCTTCTGATGTCACATTTCCTATTAGTTTGGCTCTGTATTTTGTTATTCTCTCTTGTTGTCAGCATTCTTTTTTATTGTTGGTTCCCTAATTTGTATTTTTCTTATTTGTGATTTTGTCCTCTTATATAAATTTCATTCTCTCCCTTGTGTTCCGTCTGCTTCCAATAACTGAATGAGCCAGACAGTCCTCAATTAACTCCCAACTGATTGCCGCACCACTGACGCCCTCTTTCCCTACCACTTAAATGGAAAAAAGAAAAGTGAAGAGATTTCTTTTTCTATTTAAATGTTAGATTGAGAGTAGACCGAGAGTCACATTTTAAGGCCAGCCTTAACTGGGTTTCTTTTTGGGCATGTGAAGTTTTACAACCAGTTATTTTCACTAGCAATTTAGGTCACTAGGTAACTAAATTCTTGATTGCGCCTGCAAAATGGAAATCAATGTCTGAAAAACTAGCCCTGAGTTCTGTACTCTGAAGTGCAATGCAGAATAGAAAAGTATGCTTCAGCTAGTTGAAGGGAGGTCAAAAAGTAGCATGAATGAGACTGAGAGGAGTAAAGTGAAGGGTGAGAAACAGTTGTGATTCCATTCCATCCATTAAATATATATACACGTATTTCTGAGCTAATATATACTGGAATACGTTCAGAAGGCTGGTTTAACAATTCTGAATCCTATTACTGAACATCATGGGTGAAATCCTGACCCTACTGCAATCAGTGGGACTTTTGCCATTGACTTCAATGGGGCCAGCATTTCACCCCATCTAGGTAACATTGTTGTATCTATAAGACACAGCCCTGATCTACATTACTCCTCACCTTCCATCTCAAATGTCATTTCTAAGGAGATATCTTTTCTCTAGCTCTTAACTGAAAAATCTCTAAATCATCACAGAAATCATAAGGGCTTAGCTACATGTCCCTTGTGACTCTAACGATAAAGACAAGAAACTGTATCACATATTGGATGGTCCTAAACATGCATATTAGGATATAAATCCTTTCCTCCAAAAATAAACCCTTTACCTGGTCCTCATCAAACAGCACTCCATGTTGCATATTGATCCGTCTCATTAGATCACCTCCATCACAATATTCCATCACAATATATAGCTTATTCTTTTCTGCAAGAAAAGAAAGAGGTTTTCCTACCTACTTCATTGATATTAGTGGATACAGCAATTAATTATTTTGGTTACAGCTGCTGTGTTTGGTTTGGTTTTTCTGGGTTTGATTTTTTTTCCCAGCTTTTGATCTTCTATCTCTACTTCTTGCCCCCAAAGATTTCTGTTAAGATGGATGCTTTTGGTGACCAATGGGGAAAAACTGGTTACAGCAAACGATACATAAAAGAGATGGAGATTTGCTAAAGTAGAGCTTTACAGCTCAATCCATGTTCAGGATGATCCCCATATCCTCAAATGTTCATTCTTACTCACCCCTCATTGTGACAAAGTGAATTTATTTCCACCAGTAATTGTGGCCAATACATATTCAACCAATTCTCCCCCAGCATAGCATGTGCAATATTCTAGAGCCCATAAATGAAAGTTATGCTGGCTTCCAAGTTTTGTGTGGATCCAGCAACAGACTTCATATGTTATTCAATGTTATCCAAAAGCTTTTGCACAATATTTAGTTTCTTATGTGTGAGATCTATTCCATGGGTCACAGATTCTTCCAGTTTCTTAGCAGTGCTTCCCCAAGAGAAGGGATGTGTCCTTGAAAAACAAGCTGCTCCATCTTTGGACCTAGGTTGCCATAGCCCAAAACATCCTCTTTAGAGGGATTCTGCTTCCCCTTTCGCATTTTGCTAACCCATGTTTATTCCTGAGGGGATATTTTAATAATGCTGTAGACAGATCAAGCACTAAATATAGCTTAATTTAAATGAAACAAACACAGAAGTGGTTTCCTTCCCTTGTCAAATCTCTTTTTTTAAACCTTCCCTTAATTTTTTTAGTAGTTTATGTTTAACACAGTACTGGGTTGTTTGGGGTTTTTTGGTCTCTGCTGCTGCCAGATTGTTTCCTTCTGGTTCCAAATGAGGTGTGTGGTTGACCGGTCAGTTCGTAACTCTGAGTTTCTACTGTAGCAGCAGAGCATGGCTGTTAATTAGAGGGTCCCTGGGCTGGAACCAGGAGCAGAGGGTCAGCCCAGGTTTGCCTATCAGCCAATGAGGAAGTGGTGTATGCTAGGCAGTGGAGCTGAAGACTGTCTGGGACAGTCATCCAATGGGACTTTGATACCCTGGAAGGGGAGGACTATAGTGACCTGGCCGGAGAACTGAGTCAAAAAGGAGTATCCTGAGTTGCAGAGAGAGCGGGGCCATGCTGCAAGGAAAGGGGTGTCTTACCTGGAAGGAGCTAATCCCCTGAACAGCCAGGAGGAGGTGCCCTAGCGGTGAGTGGTACCCCATAACAATAAGCAAGACACAAACAGAGAAGGCTTAAAATATTAAAAGGGAAAAACACACACACACACAGAAAAAACAAAAATGGGAAAAAAAAGTTGCATAGTACATCCTTTTCCAACCGTCAGTCCTGGCTGTAAATAGCTCAATAAGGCTGCAAACCTGTGGTTTTTTCGGTCAATAAAACACCATGCATACTTCAAGTGTTACAGAAGTAATACCTAATAACTTGGTCCAATTCCAGAAGTCATTAATGTGTACAAAACACTTAAGCTACATTTTTTCAGGTTCCTAGGTGAATAAAATATTTTAATCTCACATAATTTCTAGGGGGGGAAATCAATAGGAGTTTTATAAAGGCTTAATTTTAAACACTAAAATCACAAATAAAATAAAGTTAAACTAAAACCTTGAAGAGAACTGTAGAATGTTACTATATTTGGGTGCTTCATCTTAGCCAGAAGAATTACTTCTTTCTGAGATGCTTCTTTTTCTTTCACAGGCATCTAAAGTGAGTTTAAAAAAAACCAGTAAAATGTCAATTTCCTAGTAAAACTTTTTTCTATGTAAAGCTCATATCAAAACAGCCCTAGGAGATCACATTAAATAAGTGGTAGTGGATCTAAATGTTGCAAAAGTTATTTAAAGGGTTTTATTCACCATTTAAAAAAATATGATGCATATACAGTGAAAAATACAAGTTCTGATATTGGAAAATATATTGACACTTTCTGACATTTTTAGACTCTGATCCTGAAAACACTTAAGCAAGTGTGTAAATTTACTCATGTGAATAGTCCTAATTAGTCAAAGTGACTTTTCTCACATGAGTAAAGTTAAGCCCAGGCTTATGTGTTTGCAGGAGCAGGACCCATGTGACTTTCGTTCTTGGTATGGGTAAGTTCATATGAACAAAATACAAAGGAAAAATATTGAAAAATACTCCTCATAAGTGTTACCCACTTTTCCAATATTTTGGGTGAAAGCCTAGCATCACTGAAGTCAATGGCAAAACTCCCATTGACTTCAGTGGGGATAAGATTTCACCCATGGTGTTTTTCTTAAAGCACCAGATCCTGCAGTCTAGTGATTTCTTGAGAATCTCATCTTTCATTTAAAAGTTGAAAATGTAACCTGTGTGTACACAGGAGGGTGAGAAACCAAAAGGCAAATAAAAAGAACCCAAAAATCTATTGTTTTTTTTTTTTAAAGTCTTGTAATTTTTGAACATGACTCATGATTTTTGAATGCTCACACTTGGCAATTTTTTTTAATTATTTATCTTAAAGCAGTGTACAGCCAAAATTTGAAGTCTTGTATACCTGGCAAATGTTGATTATTGTATTGTTGGTGAATACAGTTTAGAGAGAATTTGTACAATTTTTGTATCCAGGTAATTTTTAGGTTGTAAAGTCTCTGGTTTTGAGTATGAAAGTTGTATAAAGGTTTTCAGACCTGGAATATAAAAATGTATTCCTCTATTGCAGCTGCCTACTACATCACACACACACTAATTCACATTAATCACTAAGAGGATTGCTCCTCTCCCCCCACTGTGAATTACTTAATTTTGAAAATAAGTGAACAAACAGTGAAGAAGCAGAGTAACATATCACAAAATGTACTTTGTTCAGTTATTTTGAGAGCAGTAGCTTCATTTTAATTATATGTTCTATCATATTTTACTCACTGTCATTTTTAAAGTATAATGAAGTTTAGAAATGAATTAATTGAAATGGCTTGAAGACTAAAACATGTTGTATTAATACATTTCAATTCATAGTTCTCTTGTGAGAAATTGAAACAAAACGAGTAAATAAAATATAAACAAATTTTGGTGGAGAAAACGGGGATACAATTAGTAACCATTATGCTTGGTGGTAAATGTTTGGCAGGGATATGCCCATAATTTCTATACTTGCTATCATACTCTACACATAGATAAGTCTGAACTAACTGGAAATATGGCGGGCATGTTTTTGTTATGTTAAATCTGTACATGTAATCATGCTTGCAAATCACTAAATTAATAGACAAACTGAACACAGTCTTTTAGAAATTTTAACCTTATATAGTCAACATATAATTGTAAAGGAAATAAAAAACTCCCAAGTTTACATTATAACATTATAACCAATTAAATAAAAAACATCAGTATTATATGAGGTTGCTTTGTTGTTTTACCTTTGTTAAATTGATCTCTTTGATAACAGATTGGTGGTTATCTACCTTTCCTTTCGCTAAGAATACTTTGCCAAAGGCTCCTTCCCCAATCATTTTAATAATTTCATATTTATCCATGATGTCTTTGCCTTAAAGCAGTGTCTAAAATACAAAAAAAAAAGTCCCAAATATGAAGGGTTCACAGGTAATCAGTGTTCTGAAAATATTCCAAGGGATTTCACACGTTGGTGAAGTCACAAATTTGAAGAATTTAATCATAATGACAATTGCTGTCACCAACTGGGTTGGTGTGCAGTGTATTTAATTAAACCAGCTTTTCCAAATGTAAGAATGCTGAGCCCCCAACCACCTTCCGGAAAATAAAACCAGTTACCACTCCCTTCAGTGGTGTTAGACGTCTACTCAAAATGTGCTGGCACTAATTCTATAGGTTTTAATCATATGACATGACTTCTCTTTCCTTATAAGTTTTAAGGCTCAGTGAAATAGTTCAAAGCATTAACACAAAGTATTATCACTGGCATCTGGGTTAGCACCCACTGAAACGAGTGGGGACGTTCACCCTACAGCTACCAGGCAAACTCAGCCAGCGCTGGCTGCCCCTCTCGCAGCCAGAACTGCGTTTGCAGGGTCTTCTGGCAACCAGCTAGAGACTCAGACGCAAGCTGGGCTCTGGGATGGTGGGGGGAGTGTGTGGGGGCCCGCACTTCGGGGAAGGCTGGAGCCGACCGTGGGCGCCTGTAGTCAGGCCCCAGGCAGCTGCAGGCAGGAGGCGGGGCGGGGGCAGCCTTGGTTTGCAGCCGGCCCTACACAAAGTCTCCCTGTTTGTCGCTATTTACAGCCTCCTGGTGCAGTCTGGCGGGGGAGGGGGCGCTCTGCCCCCCTGTGCCCCTCCCCCGTGCTGTGGGGGCCACGGGATTATCCCTGAGTCCTCACCCGGCCGGGCCTCCCCCGCCCCGCGCGCTCTGTTGCCATGGAGCCGGGACGCGCAGGGCCAGACCCGCCGCGCCAGCGCAGCCCCTCGCTCAGCCCCCGCGCGGCGCCGCCTGGCCCCGGCGGGTCTAGACCCGGGTGCGCGGTACCTGTGTGCTGGAGCCGGCCCGGGTCCCGCGCCCCGCAACAGTGAGAGCAGAGCGCGGGGGGGTGGGAAGGAGGAGGAGCAGCCCGAGCTCCCCGAGCGGGGAGGAGCCTGGACAATATAGTGCCCTGACCCCTCCCGGGATCCTCCTAGCGCGGCCCTCTCGGCCAGGGGCCAGGGTCCCCACTGCACCCTCATCACACACTGCCTCCCATCACTGTACCCCATCACCCAGTGTCATCTGCACCCCATCACCGAATGCACCCCCAACCCAGAATACCCCATGACCCACTGCCTCCCATCACTGTACCCCATCACCCAGTGTCATCTGCACCCCATCACCCACTGCCTCCCATCACTGTACCCCATTACCCTGTGTCATCTGCACCCCATCACCGAATGCACCCCCTAACCCAGAGTACCCCATCACCCACTGCCTCCCATCACTGTACCCCATCACCCAGTGTCATCTGCACCCCATCACCGAATGCACCCCCAACCCAGAATACCCCATGACCCACTGCCTCCCATCACTGTACCCCATCACCCAGTGTCATCTGCACCCCATCACCCACTGCCTCCCATCACTGTACCCCATCACCCAGTGTCATCTGCACCCCATCACCCACTGCCTCCCATCACTGTACCCCATTACCCTGTGTCATCTGCACCCCATCACCGAATGCACCCCCTAACCCAGAGTACCCCATCACCCACTGCCTCCCATCACTGTACCCCATCACCCAGTGTCATCTGCACCCCATCACCGAATGCACCCCCAACCCAGAATACCCCATGACCCACTGCCTCCCATCACTGTACCCCATCACCCAGTGTCATCTGCACCCCATCACCCACTGCCTCCCATCACTGTACCCCATCACCCAGTGTCATCTGCACCCCATCACCCACTGCCTCCCATCACTGTACCCCATTACCCTGTGTCATCTGCACCCCATCACCGAATGCACCCCCTAACCCAGAGTACCCCATCACCCACTGCCTCCCATCACTGTACCCCATCACCCAGTGTCATCTGCACCCCATCACCGAATGCACCCCCAACCCAGAATACCCCATGACCCACTGCCTCCCATCACTGTACCCCATCACCCAGTGTCATCTGCACCCCATCACCCACTGCCTCCCATCACTGTACCCCATCACCCAGTGTCATCTGCACCCCATCACCCACTGCCTCCCATCACTGTACCCCATCACCCAGTGTCATCTGCACCCCATCACCCACTGCCTCCCATCACTGTACCCCATTACCCTGTGTCATCTGCACCCCATCACCGAATGCACCCCCTAACCCAGAGTACCCCATCACCCACTGCCTCCCATCACTGTACCCCATTACCCTGTGTCATCTGCACCCCATCACCGAATGCACCCCCTAACCCAGAGTACCCCATCACCCACTGCCTCCCATCACTGTACCCCATCACCCACTGTCATCTGCACCCCATCACCCACTGCCTCCCATTACTGTACCCCATTACCCAGTGTCATCTGTACCCCATCACCCACTGCCTCCCATCACTGTACCCCATTACCCAGTGATATCTGCACCCCTTCACCCACTGCCTCCCACCACTGTACCCCATCACCCAGTGTTGTCTGCACCCAATCACCCAATGCACTCCATCACCCAGTGTACCCCATCACCCACTGCCTCTCATCACTCAGTGTCATCTGCACCCCATCACCCAATGCACCCCATCACCCAGTGTCATCACTATACCTCATCACCCAGTATACCCCATCACTGTGTCCTCACAGCATCCCCATTACCCAATACATCCATCACCCAGTGTCATTATTATACCCCATCACCCAGTGTACTCCACCATTCACTGCCCCCATCACCATATCCTCATCACGCAATGTACCCCATTACCCAGTGTCCTCACTGCTCCCCATCACCCAGTGTCATCACTATACCGCATCACCCAGTGTACCCCATCACTCACTGCACCCCCATTACCGTATCATCATCCAGTGTACCCATCACCCAGTGTCATCACTGCACCCCCATCACCCAGTGTACCCCATCACCCAGTGTCATCACTGCACCCCATCACCCAGTGTCCTTATTATACCCCCATCACCCATTGTATCCTGATCACCTAGTATCATCACTGTACCCCATCAGCCAGTGTACCCCATCACCGTGTCCTCACTGCACCCAGTGTACTCATTGCATCCCCATCACCCAATGCACCCCATCACCCAGTATTGTCACTATACTCCATCACCCAGTGTACCCCACCACTCACTGCCCCATCACCATATCCTCATCACCCAGTGTACCCCATAACCCCGTGTCCTCACTGTACCCCCCATCACCAAGTGTACCCCATCACACAGTGTCCCCACTGCACCCCATATCACCCAGTGTCCTCACTGTATCCCCATCATCCAGTGAACCATGATCACCTAGTGTCCTCACTGCACCCTCATCACCCAGTGTCCCCACCGCATCCCCCATCACTCATTGTCCTCACTGGACCCCCATCACCCAATGCACCCCATGACCCAGTATCCTCACTACACTCCCATCACCCAGTATCCTCACTACACTCCCATCACCCAGTATACCTCCATCACTCAGTGTCCTCACTACACCCCCATTACCCAGTGTACCCCATCACCCAATGTCATCACTATACCCCCATCACCCAGTATACCTCCATCACCCAGTGTCCTCACTACACCCCCATCACCCAGTGTCCCCACTGCATCCCCAATCACCCAGTGTCCTGACTGCACCCCCCCAGCACCCAGAGTCCTCACTACACATCCAGAGACCCGCGTCTTTTGCACTACATCTCCCCCATCACCCAGTGTTCCTGCGCCAAGACTAGAATGCTCATTCCAATTGATGGAGGTCAGTGTTCCACCTGCACCTCACAAAAGAGACCAGAGTCCCCTTCCCTTCACCACAGACACACACACCCATGTCCTCTCTGCACATAAACCTAACACCACCATATTCAAGGTTTTCTGTATAAATCTCTGTTATTAAAATGAATAAACAAAAACAATCAAGTCTAGGGCATTTTCAAAGGATTACAAACTGGCTGGAGAGAGACGTAGACCTTTATTAAAAGTTATTATAGTCTCTAAAGCTACCTTCAGGTAAGATCAGTTATTCCTACTATAAAACATCTGTATTTTTAATCAAAAAGAAACACCTTGCATAATATTCTTTTAGTGCTACCATTCCTCACTTGCCACACTGTGATCAATTTAGACTGTGTTGCTCTCCTGGGCATTTCTACAGAACAAGCATATATTCAATACTCAGATTTGTTCATTGGATTGGAGTTTTAATTTTTATCATGTAAATTTTTTCTCCATTCTGATATGTATGAAACTCACACATTCAGAACTAATCAACTTGAAAACTGTTGATTTAGCATTAAAAAATTAAAATCCAAATTTGGATTAGATACATTTAACAACTGTAATGTATATATTGTACATATAATTGTTACATTATAGTCTTTCAGTCACTGTATTTGGCCATCATCTTCAATTCAGACACCCAATCTGGATCATCTTCCTCTTCAAAGTCCCTAAAAACAGATTACAAAAATAAACTCTCAAAGCTAAAATAATACAGTCATAAATATCTTGACTACTATTTTTCCTTCTTCCACAATTATCCCACATATGTTGAATTACAGCCAAAATAACCTAGTTACAAAAGAAGCGACAAACGGTCCTGTGGCACCTTATAGAAAAAGGCTAAGGCTACACTTGCAGATGTACAGCACTGTGAGTTAAACCCGTCTTCATACAGCTAAGTAGGGAAAGCGCTGCAGTCTGTCCACACTGGCAGCTGCCAGCGCACTGTCGTGGCCACATTTGAGGCATTTGCAGCTGTATTGGGAGCGGTGCATTATGTGTGTTCAAGTGGCTGCAATGTGCTTTTCAAATGGCGGGGGGGCGAGGTGGAGTGTGACAGGGAGCGTGTGGGGAGAGAGAGTGGGTTTTTGGGGTATCCACAGAGTGTCAGCTCATTATCTCCCAAGTTTACACACCTCCACATCCCCTGCCTCTCTCTCAATCACTGAAAGCAAACAGCAGGGGCTTTGTTTGTTTTTAAAGAGCAGATAAAAGACAACTCGGGGAAACGGAGCCCCCTCCCCCCCCCCCCCCCCGGCCGCCTCTCTCCAAGCTAACTTTGCTGCCGGCACTCCTAACGGAGCCCCCCTGTCTGCAAACAGTAGCTGTGTTTGTTTTTTTGAAAAGCAGACCCCAGAACGGAGCTCTGAACTCCAACCCGGAAGTGCCGTTTCAAAACAAAGGGAGCTTCCGGAGGTCAGTTAGTGCGAATTCCCCAACTACATTCCAGGAGCAGCGTAGCAGCCACTACGCAACAGCTGTTATTCCTCTCGGGGAGGAGAAGTACCAGCAGCGCTGTACCTGCAGAGATGCAGCGCTGTACGTGCCTTGCAAGTGTAGACGATTAGTGAGTTACAGCGCTGCAGGCAGTTTTATTGCGCTGTAACTCGTGAGTGTAGCCAAGGCCTAACAGAGGTATTGGAGCATAAGCTTTCATGGGTGAATACCCACTTCTTCGGATGCAAGCAGTGGAAATCATTTCCACTGCTTGCATCTGAAGAAGTGGGTATTCACCCACGAAAGCTTATACTCCAATACCTCTGTTAGTCTATAAGGTGCCACAGGACCCTTTGTCACTTCTACAGATCCAGACTAACACGGCTACCCCTCTGATACTAGTTACAAAAGATACATTCCTTATACCTTTGTGATTAGGGGATGGAAAGGAATTATTTTTTTAATTCATTCAAATTATAGCTTTCATAAGAAAACAAAGACAAGGTCCAAGATCCACAAAAGGGACTAAGGTGTTGCAATGCTGAGCATCATGTCATTTAACTTTTACGCACCTAGAAAATTACAGGAACAACACAGTGATCCAGAAAGCCTGAGTTAAGTACCTAGGCTCTTATACAACGATTGGGGAGAGATAGGTGGCTTAGAACATGATCTGCAAAACCAGTATGTTAGGTGGAGAGCCACATACACCAAAAAATGGGAGATGCCAACAAGAGGAATGTATGTTAAGCCTTTCAGAAAGCCTTTGACAAGGTCCCTCACCAAAAGCTCTTAAGCAAACTAAGGCCTTGTCTACACTACAGGAGAAATTCAATCTAAGCTATGCAATTTGAGTTACGTGAATAGCGTAACTCAAATTGATGTAGCTTAGATCTACTTACCATGGGGTCCACACTACACAATGTCTCCCGTCGACTCCCCCTACTCTTCTCGATCCAGTGGAGGACAGGAGTCGACGGGAGAGCAATCTGCGGTCGATTTAGCGGGTCTCAGGACCCGCTAAATCGACCACCAATGCATCAATCGCCGCTCGTTGATCCCCCGGTAAGTGTACACAAGCCCTAAGCAGTCATGGGATAAGAGGGAAGGTCCTCCCATGGATCAGTAACTGGTTAAAAGACAGGAAACAAAGGGTAGGAATAAACTGTCAATTTTCACAGGAGAGAGGTAAATAGCAGGGTCCCCCAATTATCTGTACTGGGACCTGTGTTGTTTAACGTACCCATAAATTATCTGGAAAGGGGAATGAACAGTCAGCTGGCAAAATTTGTAGACAATACAAAATTACTCAAAACAGTTAAGTCCAAAGCTGACCGCGAAGAGTTACAAATGGATTTCACTAAACTGAGTGACTGGGCAACAAAATGGCAGATGACATTCAAATGTTGAAAAATGCAAAGTAATGCACATTGGGAAAAATAATCCCAGCTATACATACAAAATGCTAGGGTTTAAATTAGCTATTACTGCTCAAGAACAGGATCTTGGAGTCACTGTAGATAGTTTCCTGAAAACATCTGCTCAATATGCAGTGGTGATCAAAAAGCTAACGAAAAATTCGGAACCATTAGGAAAGAGATAGATAATGAAACAGAAAATTTCATAATGCCACTATATAAATCCATGGTGCACCCACACCTTCAATGCTGCATGCTGTTCTGGTCACCCCATCTCAAACAAGATATATTAGAATTGGAAAAGGTAAAGAGAAGGGCTATAAAAGTGATTGGGGTCTGGAACAGCTTCCATAAGAGAAAAGATTAAAAAGACTGGACTGTTCATCTTAAAAAAGAGATGACTAACGGGGAGAAATACAGAAATATAAAAGTCTATAAAATAATGAATGGTTGTTGTTGTTGTTGGCGTCCGTTAGTCTCAAGAGACGATGGATATGCGCCCATGGGGAACGTTTAGTTGATGGTTGTGCAGCGTCTATTGTGGTTATAGAGCCCCACACAAGAGTGGCAGTCTCGATTGCATTTGCTGCATTTGAAGGCGGTGTCAACTGTGGGTTGGAGCCGCTGCTTCCTTTTTCGTTGAACCCGCTTTTCCTCGGCAAGCTGCCGCAGCTTGTCTTCGCCAGTTTTCAATCCAGTGGTCAGAGCGTGTCTCCATCTGCATCTGTCCTGGGCGAGCTCTTCCCAGCTGTTGATGTCGATTTGAACCGTCTTCAGGTCCCTCTTACAGACATCCTTGAAGCGAAGGTGGGGCCGTCCTGTAGCTCTGTTTCCAGAGGCACGTTCAGCATACAACAGGTCTTTGGGGATCCGTCCATCTTCCATACGACTTAGATGGCCAAGCCATCTGAGGCGGCGTTGACGGAGGAGAGTGAACATGCTGGAGATCTTGACACGTTCCAGCACCTCGTTGTTCGTCATTCGATCACTCCAAGTGATCCCGAGTATGCGACGGAGGCAGCGCATGTGGAAGGCATTCAGTCTCTTTTCTTGCGAAGCGTAAAGCATCCAAGTTTCGCTGGCGTAGAGAAGAGTGTTTAGCACACATGTGCAGTACACAGCGACCTTTGTGTTGATGGTCAGCATGTTGTTGTTCCATACTCTCTGTGACAAACTGGCCAAAATTGTGAAGGCCTTGCCGATTCTACGGTTGATCTCAGGGTCCGGTGAGAGGTTGTCCATGATGGTAGATCTGAGATAGGTGAACTGACTGACCACCTCTAGCACATAGTCATTGATGGCAATGCTTGGATGTTCTGCATCCTGGACCATAACTTTGGTCTTCTGAAGACTGATTGTCAACCCGAACTCTTCGCAAGCTCTGGAAAAACGGTCAATCAGACGCTGGAGATCGATTTCTGTGTGGGTGGCCAGGGCAGCATCGTCTGCAAATAGCATGTCTCTGATTGTTGCCTTCGGTACCTTGCTTTTGGCCTTTAGTCGAGCCAGATTGAAAAGTCTCCCGTCAGACCGGGTGTGGAGATAGACTCCCTCTGTGGAATTTCCAAAGGCACGTTTCAGCAACGCTGCGAAGAAGATGCCGAAGAGTGTGGGAGTGAGAACGCAGCCTTGTTTTACTCCACTGTGGATGTCGAAGGCATCGGAGGACAAGCCATCATACAGTACTGTGCCTTTCATGTTGTCGTGAAAAGACTGTATCACGCTCAGCAACTTCGGTGGGCAGCCAATCTTTGCCAGGATCTTGAACAGCCCATCTCTGTTCACAAGGTCGAAAGCTTTGGTCAGGTCTATGAAGGCAAGGAGTAGCGGCTTATGCTGTTCTCTGCATTTCTCTTGCAGCTGCCTTAAGGAGAAAACCATGTCCGTTGTAGATCTCCCTGCTCGGAACCCGCACTGTGACTCTGGGTAAATTCTGTCAGCAAGCTTCTGCAGTCTATTCAGGATCACGCGTGCGAAGACTTTACCCACAACACTCAGGAGCGATATGCCTCTGTAGTTGTTGCAGTCACTTCTATCACCCTTGTTCTTGTAGAGGGTCACGATGTTGGAGTCTCTCATATCCTGAGGTACTGCACCTTCATCCCAGCACTGACAGAGGAGGTCGTGGAGGTGTTCTAGGAGGACGTTGATGCCACACTTGATAACTTCTGGTGGGATGCCATCCTTTCCTGGAGCCTTTCCTGTGGACAAGTTCTCAATGACTTTCTTCAATTCTTCCATGGTGGGCTTCTCGTCCAGCTCAATTTCAACGGGAAAACCATCCACGGTATTAAGGGCAGCTTCGGTGATGGTGTTTTGCCTGGAGTACACTTCAGAGTAGTGCTCCACCCATCTATCCATCTGCTTGCCCTTGTCCTGGATGTTTTCGCCTGTTGCAGACTTTAGTGACACTCTCCACTTCTTTGTGGGTCCCATGGCCTTCTTGATGCCATCATACATTCCCCTGATGTTTCCAGTGTCAGCAGATAGTTGAATGCTCCGGCAGAGCTGAAGCCAGTAATCATTTGCACACTGTCGAGCTAGTCTCTGTACTTTGCTCCTGGCAAATCGATACTCTTGTAGAGTCCTCTGACTGGGGGAACGCTTGTACTCCAGGTGAACAGCGTGGCGTTCTTCAATGGCTGGAGTGAGTATGGCGGAATTAGCCTCAAACCAGTCATTGTTCATGTTTCGTTTCTTTCCAAAAACTTTCATGGCTGTGCGGTGTACTGCATCTCTGATGTGGCCCCATCTCTCTTTGGCGCAGCCACCGGGAGGCATACAGTTCAGCACCTCGGAGAGCTCATGGGTGAATTTCTCTGCCTTGTCTGGGTGTGCGGTCTTGCTCACATTGATGCGGGGTTTGCCCTCTGGTCTAGAGCGGTGGATCTTCTTTGGCTGTAGCCTCATCTTGCTACACACCAGCGAGTGATCACTGTCACAGTCAGCACTGTGGAAGGTGCGACTAAGCAGGACGCACTTCAAGGCAGACCGCCTGGTGATAATCAGGTTGAGTTGGTGCCAGTGCATGGAGCGAGGGTGTCTCCAGGACACTTTGTGTTGAGGCTTTGTCTGGAAGAATGAGTTGGTAATGCTGAGGTCATGGTATGAGCACAGTTCCAGAAGTCGTTGTCCATTCTCATTCATTTCTCCAACACCAAACTTTCCAAGACAGGATGGCCAAAAGTCGTGGTCAGCGCCCACTCTGGCGTTGAAGTCACCCAGTAGTATCAAGTACTCTTCTTTAGGGATACTCCTGATGATCGTGTCTAACTGGTCATAGAACTCATCCTTGGTATCCCTGGTGGCGCCGAGTGTTGGTGCATACACGCTGATCAGGTTGACGGGTCCAGTAGATGTGTGGAGTCGGAGTGATAACAGTCTTTCAGTTCCTTGTTGACCAGGTTCCACCATCCCCAGTAAAGAATTTCTCACGGCAAATCCAACGCCACACTCTCTGATTTCTTCAGCACTCTTCCCTTGCCAGAAGAACGTATAGTTCTTTTCCCTGAGAGTCCCAGCGTCTGGCAGCCGTGTCTCCTGCAAAGCGACTATGTCGATTTGGAGTCGTGCTAGCTCATCGTTGATGACTGCAGTCTTCCGAACATCACTAATTGCCTGAAGATCTTGTGATAGGCCAGTTGTCATGGTCCGTACGTTCCAGCATCCTAACTTGAGGGCTGGTTTCTTAAATGTTTTTGTTGTTGCCTGGTGCATGGTTCGCAGTCCACTTGTCGGGTACTCACGTACACGAAGCCCCACACACCCAGTGAAGCAGGTGAACTGTGGCGGGACAACACCTTATTGGCTGGGGGCTGCCCAGCTTGAGGCGGGAGATAGTTGTCCAGTGAGACGCAGTGATCCCTCCCACTGTCGGAAGCAACCCCTGGCGCCGGCTCTATGCCAATCGAGCAGGAGGCTTATAACCGGTAAACTGTTGCTACCCGTGTTGTGTCGACGCTGTGAGGCGAAGCTGGAGTGTCCTCTCCAGGGCGCAAGCCAGGGCAGGGTGATATGGAGGAACAGCTGTTGCCCATGCAGCAGAACCCCCCTCTCCACGCAACTGATGGATCCAAGGGAAAGACAATGTCGATACAACTTGGCACCAGTGGCGTCGCAGGAGTTGCCAGAATGACGTTGAGGACAATGTCAGACCGCCATCGGGACTCCAACACCGGATTTGGTTTCAGGGTTGACTCCCTTAGCCTTTCCCATGAGTGGGTATTGCCACAAGGCAGTGGAGGTTTTAAATCAGAGCTTCCTTCTCCTAGGTGGGCTGCCTTCCAGGGCTAACAAGCCCCACCTGCTCAGGATGAATGAATGGTGTGGAGAAAGTAAATGGGGAAGCGTTATTTACCCCTTCACACACCACAAGAACTAGGGGTCACCCAATGAAATTAATAGGCAGCAGGTTTAAAAACAAACAAAATTAAGTGCTTCTTCACACAACACTGTAGAACTCGTTGCCATGTGATGTGGTGAAAGCCAAAAGTATAACTGGGTTAAAAACAAATTAGAAAAGTTCATGGAGGATAGGTCCACCAATGGCTATCAGCCAAGATGGTCAGGGATGCAATCCCATGTTCCAAGTGTTCCTAAACTTCCAACTGCCAGAAGCTGGGACTGGACGACGGGATGGATCACTCAATAATTGCCCTGTTCTGTTCATTACCTCTGAAGCATCTGGCACTGGCCACTGTCAGAAGACAAGATACTGGGCTAGATGGACCATTGGTCTGACCCAGTATGGCCATTCTTATGCCAATCGCGAACAACAGTAAGGAAATGTGTAATTTATTTAATTTTGACATCACCAGTATGTATAAAAATAGTACTTATTAGCAAATACACAAGTGGACTATAAAGAGAAAAAAAAGGTTCAAAATATAAAATAATAACTCGGGAGAGAAAACGGAGATGTATAAGTCAAAAATCAGAAATGTCCAAAGTGTCAAAACAGCGTAGGTGGACATCACACACTCTAAGGCCATTCAATAGTCTCGGGGTCAGCAGTGTGGAGTCTGAAAAGTCCTCCTGACAGACCAGCAACAGAAAAGTAGCCATTCAGTAGGCATGCAGCATCCTACACCACACTGCAACCACGCGACAACTGTTCCTGAGGCTCCAGGTGTGCTCACTTGCCGCGCACCTCACCACTTCACATCTGAAATGGCTGCACGTGCACCAGAGATAGCATGGCAGGCAGCTTGAAGCCAATTAGTCCCTCATCAGGCTGAGTGATGAGGAAGGAGTTTCTTACAGTGGGAATAACTCATTCCCATTTGGCTCGCCACAATGTGGCAAGTATGTGAAATATGGTAGTAAAAAAGTACTTTCAATTTTATACTTTAGTAGCAATAGCAATAAATGTGGTTAGATAAAAAAGGCATGGACTGATGCTGAAAAATGATAAAACATTCCACATTTTCATGAGAAAAGATTATTTTTGTTCTAACAAATCTAAAGAAAACCATGAGAGCTGAATATAATTTTCAAGCTGTGTTAGAACATACGTGTCTTCTTCATCAGATCTGGGTTCAAGCCTCTCAGAATCCATTATAATGGCTTCAACTTCACCATCTATTTCATCAGATATTTTGGTTTCCTCAGAAAGTGGACCTCTCAATAAGTCTTCAGAGGCTTTGAAACAGAGGCGGGAAAACCCACAATATTTAGTGTGAAAAAAGAAAGATAAAAGTGTTTCAAAACCAAAATCAAATGTCAACAAAATTCACACCTCCCAATACCTCACCAGTCCCCCGAGTTTTGAATATTGCTCATAAATTCTTTCTACCGCCCCCTTGGTTAACTCCTCCAACCAAACTAAGCTCCATAAATCATAAGGTTTGTCTTCACTGCCGTTAACCCAAGTTATAACTTGAGCGTTGCCTTTAACTCAAGTTCCATTCACACATAAAACCCCTTAATTTGAGTGTGGTAGTATTTTTAATGTGAGCTGACAAGCTTTTTGGCTATAGCTCAAGTTAGCACAATTCTTCAGGTGCTAACACAATTGCTCTGTGTTGCTAATACAATCACTCTGTGCAGTAAACCAATCATTCTGTGCAACTAAGGGTATGTCTACACAGCCGATGTTAAAGCGCAGCCATGGCAGCACTTTAACGTGGCTGTGTAGTCGTGGCTCCCAGCGCTATAATAAAACCACCTCCGCAAGGGAAACAGCTATCAGAGCTATCTACACTACCACTTTACAGCACTGAAACTTGCACCGCTCGGGGGGTGTTTTTTCACACCCCTGAGCGAAGAAAGTTTCAGCGCTGTAAGTGGCAGTGTAGACAAAGCCCAAGTGTTGTTTTGCAGCATGGTTGCTTTGACCTGAGCTAGGCTAACTCAAGAGGAGTTAACTTGAATGTAGATAACTTGAGTGAACCCTGCAGCGAAGACATAACTATTGGTAATATTCACCCTACCTTACTCCTGGGGGAATTCTGTGCCACTACGCAATGCAGAATTTTGCAGAAATTAACGTTGTGCGTGCAGAATTTCCTTTCCCAACTGGAAATGGGCTGCAGTGCTGTTGGCCGCCATGAGGGGCTGCTGGACCTGGCAGAGCCCAGCTCACACATAGAAGACACTGCGGGGTGGGAGGGAGAGGCACCTAGGAGCTTCCTGGCAGCTAGAGTTCCCAGCATGCCCTGAGAGAAGGAGAGGGAGGCGTGCAGGAAACTCTGTGCAAGCCTGGGACCAAGCATCAAGCTGTTTCTCCCTCTGGATCCCTGGGTTCTGGGGCAGGAGCGGGGCTGGTGGTCACATGGCTGGCCTCTGGGGAGGAGGGAGTGGATGTCTAGGCTTCCGGGGTGAGGGCGTGCAAGTATCTGGGCAAAGGGGGGCCCATGGCTGGGCTCGGGGGGGGGGGGGCGGAAGAGGGCGTGGGTATCTGGGCCAGGGAGCCCCGCGACTGGGCTCTAGGGAGGAGGGGGTTTGGGTGTATTGGCTGGGGGGGACGGGACCGCAGCTGGGCTATGGGGGGGGGGGTAGGTGTCTGGCCCCCTGGCTGGGCTCAGGGTGGGGGGGAAGGCGGCAGAGAAACAGGAATTGAGTTGTCATAGGGGTTTCTTTAACTCTCTACTCCTGGGGAAAATGTTGTGTGTCTGTATTGTTACAGACATATTTGCTGACAGGTATTTTGAAATAAATTACCAAAATAACTGAAACTGGCATGATTATCTAGTGTTATTTTGACAAATAAAATTTGCAGAATTTTTAATTTTTGGAGCAGAATGTCTGCAGGAGTAACCTTATTTCAGGGGGCCTATGTGAAGGCCTTCCCACCACTTACATTCAAATAACCTTTTTGTCGTGGGTGAATTTCATCTTATGTATTTGTAGGGCTACACACATCCCAAGAGAGAGTACACATACTGGCAAAATCAGGCTCCATGGTCCAAGAACTCTTTTGTTTCTCAGGCAAATTTGCCTGTCTGAATTTAGCTCTCTCAAATTAACAACCTCTCACTGCTACCATATGAGAAATCAACCAACATGAGCACATTCATAGATTTTAAGGAGAAAGGAGACCATTATGATCATCTAGTCTGACACTCCACATAACCCGGGCCAAAAATTTCACCCATCAAATCATGTATCTAGATCAGAGTTTCTGGCTGAGCTATAACATATATTTTAGAAAATCATCCAATTTTTTTTAAAGAATTCAAGTGATGGAAAATCCACCAAATCCCCAGACAAGCTGTTCCAATGACTACTTACTCTCACTGGTAATGTATATTTTATTTTGTCTGAATTTGTCTAGATTCAGCTTCCAGCCATTGGATCTCATTGTCCCTTTATCTGTTAAAGAACCCTCTGCTATCAGAAATCTTCTCCCCATGCAGTACTCCTAGAATTCTTAACATTCTCTTTGGTAAGCTAAATAAATTGAGCTTCTTAAGTCTCTCACTGTAAGGCAGGTTTTCCCAAACTCAAATCATACTTGTAACTTTTTCCTTAACCCTTTCTTCAGTTTTTAAATGTGGGCAAGCAAAGCAAGTATGAAGTCAAATCATAAACTGGACACAAAGAAAGACATTCTCCTATGCCCACAGCATCAGTACAGACTGCTACACTCGTTGTTAAATGAGTAGTTAAACAAGCTAATAAAGCAGTCTGCAAAAGAATGCAGGGTAGAATCAGAATCTGGCACCTGGTCTACACCTAAAAATTAGATCAACCTAGCTAAATTTCTCAGGGCTGTGAAAAATTTCAAGCCCTGTGTGACGTAGTTAGGTCAGCCTAACCACCATTGTAGATGCAGCTAGGTCAACAGAAGAATTCTTCTGTCGACCTAGCTACCTTCTCTCAAGGTTATGGATTTACTACAGCAACAGAAATACCCCTTCTGTCACTGTAGCGAATGTCTACACTACAGCAGCGTACGTGCAGCACTGTAATGCTTGTAGTATAGACATCCCCTGGGGCCATGGCTTCCCAAAGCTCTGCCACTCGTACTAAAGAAGTAGCAAATCTGCTAGAAGAAATTCTTTTGTACCTTACTCTTTCAGCATCCTGCCTTCCAAAAGGCTGCCATGGACATGGCCACCACAAGCGGTAGGTCAAAGTGTGGGGTCAAGAGATTACGTACAGACTTGCAGCTGTAACATTTCTCTCATTTGTTTTTAATAGTCTAAATTTTGTTTAATAAAATTATTTTAAAATAAATGTGCTGTGATTTTGAAAGTCAAACATATAAATAATGGTATATAATGAAAAACTTTGTTCACTATGGATCTGATTTTCAAAATGTCAGTTTGCCTGTAGATTCAGGATTTACCTGGTTTATAGATTGTGTAGGTTTTAAATGCTAAGCTGATATCAGCATTCTTGAGAATATTCATCAAGGTGTGAGGAGTTTCTTTGATCCACTGCTTACGTGGTTTATCTTCACTGTGTTTTATAACACAGCCACCTATTAAAAACATCATTAGCAAAACATTGATCATTAGCAAATCATACCCTGAAACATACTATCTACATAAGATACCATTAATAAAATGAATTATAGAGATATCTACTAGAGAAATAACAGAGAGGTGTGGTCTGGAGGTTTGAGCTTGTAGCATTATTGCCCAGCTCCCCAAACACATAGTCCTTTAGTTAGTGAATGATGGCGATTCTGTTAGCACTAGAGCAGAATGAGGGTACTGAGGTCAGCAAGAGATTCTGGATTCTGTCAGGAAGCCAGCAGAAGCCTGGACCAAGTGTAGAGGTATAGCACCTCTGCCTGGATATGATGTGCCTCTATGAATCTCGGGGGCCAATTCTACAGAAGAAAAACTCACTCCTATAGCAGAAATCAAGGGAAATGCACGAGTCCAAACATGTTGTTTCCACTCCATGGCCTGGTGTATCGTCTGCTCCCCTAACTTTTGGAATTTTCTGACCATTAATATTTTGATTTTGTAATCAAATACTAATGCTAGTTTTCACATTTATTTATAATATATATTTATCCCATAATAATAATTATAGTCCTATAAGTATGAACAAGGCATCCATTACTGCAGTATGTGGGTGCACTGTACAAGGTAAAATCTGCACATTTTTTAGTAAAGGATCTGTGCTGAAGTGTTCCTATTGAGAGTTGTTATCACAGCAGGACATAGAAAAAGAGTATCTCTGAGATACAGTAATTAGAGCCTAGGCCATTTAAGCCTTTGTCAACAGTAATCAGCACTTGAATTACCTGTATGTTAGTTGAAAACAGTGCAGAAGTTGAATCACAAATTTGATATGCTCCCACCAGCCTGCTCTAATCAAAAGATGGGAAGCTGAATTCTGCATCAACTGAATCGTATAAGTAGCTCTCTAGGTTAGCTCAATGTAGAGCATGTTAAAGTGATTTAGCCTCATGTAACAGGGTCTTAACTATGGTAAAGGCACAATCTCTTGGTAAAACAGAGAGGATGACCATTTTAATATAATAATATATGGAGATATGCCTATCTCATAGAGCTGGAAGGACCTTGAAAGGTCATTGAGTCCAGTCCCCTGCCTACACTAGCAGGACCAAGTACTGTCCCCTGACAGATTTTTGCCCGAGATCCCTAAATGGCCCCTCAAGGATTGAACTCACAACCCTGGGTTTAGCAGGCCAATGTTCAAACCACTGAGCTATCCCTCTCCCCCTTTTTTGCTGTCAACACTGCTTTTACCACTTGTGGCTCTTTCCCACACTGCTAGGAGCCATCTCAGACTTTTAAAATCACACCTTAAAAATCACACACCTATTCTCTTCTGCATTGTTTACTACTTCAAACCCTTATTGGTATGGTGGTTTTTGTCATTATTAGATATCCCTGGCATAGTGCTCTCATTTTCTAAAAAAAAAACTTGTTTTTTTTTACAACACCATTAAGAAGTCTGCACATTTCTTGTATGAAAAACAAATAAAAGTCATCTGTAAATACATTTAGTCTGATCTTACTTTTATCGTCCTCAGCTGTAAAACTGGAAGAAAGCAAGGACGCATTTTCCAGGACATTTAACACTGTATTGGACACTCCCTTTTCCCAATGTCTTCTGTGGGGACTTGGCAAATTAGCATTCTTTGGGGGGACTTCAGAGTTTTCTGATGAAACTGCCATGAAAAAGAAAGTTGATTACTAGCTTCTAACACATTTCTATGCTCAAACAAAATACTATGATGACCAATAAAGTACTCTAGCAACACTGAGATTGGACACTAAGGGTCAAAATTTGGACTTAATGGAAGTGGGTGTAACTCCAATTTGGTCCCATGTGTTTGTTTATTTTTATTACATCAATTGTTTTCAAAGAACCTGCTTTTCTAACAATGTGGGCAAGACTTTAATCTGAAATATTCAATAATTATCACTGAATCTCAAAAAGTTTCCATGCAAGTGTACTGGCACCTTTTTTTGTAATTACAATATTGTGTACTCCACATATGTAAATTAAAGATTTGCTTGTATGTACAGCAGATCAGCATCACTATAAAGAAGAGAATTCATAAGACTTTGAATTCAATATACATTACCCTCTTCACCAGCGCCCCTTTGCTTCAGTGTCTTCTCACTCAAGCGCTTGGTAATGTTCTCCAGTTCTGAATTGCTACCTGTACTACTTTGATCTTCACGTTGCTTTAAAAGGCACAAGAACAGCATTAATCATGACTTGTATTGTTAAAGCAATTAAACAATAGTCCTTGCAAGTCTTTTTTTGGTACATTTTAAACAAAAATACTAGTCAAGAATTTTAAAGTTAATACCACTGATACCAAACCAGCAATTGCACTTCCTATACCCCATTTCATACTGTATGTCCCTTCTTGACAGAGAGTCTGGATTTCTGACACCAAGCACAAGTTTAATTACGTAAGGCTATGCATCTTTTAATTTTTTTAAGCAGAAGCAATATAATGGAGAATGAATAGGTGGAGCTGGACTGGATGAATGAATAGGAATTGAGCTGGAGAAAAACAAGGTGCACCCAAACAGGAAGCTCCCAGATTGACAGGTCCATTAAGAAACTCAGCCAGGGAAAGGAAATGAGCCCTATTAGCAATATGTCTCTTTTCTATTTTGAAAAAGACAGTCACTGGGGATAGCGTAAGCGCTGCTAAAATTTGCTCAGAAGTGATCTTTCAGTCATTTATGACTTAATTAATTTAATTTAATTACCCTCACCCCAAATCAAGCATGGGCACTAGTTCTTAGTGAGGACTATGTCCAAGCCAAACTGTTTCTGCTGTGGCTTGTTCAATGTTTTTGTTTTTAAAGCAAATGTACATGTGTATTTTTATCCACTCTCCCATAACTCAAACAACTGGAGGTGTTTTCACTAAGATTAAAACAAAACCCACCTCTGGGCAGATACTAAACATGGAAAACGCAAGACCCTAAGCCAAAATTTCAGAAAGCCACAAGGATATGAAGCTGAGATTATATGTTGCCATTTTAACTGTAGCAGATGTGGACAGTACCTACTATAATAGATATGCGGGTGACATGTTTATATAAACACCATCACAATTCACTCCACTGCTGATCTAGCAGCCTATCACTGCTCTACAGCCAAAATGCTTCTGAAATAAATGTAGTCAAACTTTACTAATTCTGGGTCACTGAGAACGAAAATGATGCGTAAAATTGTTGATTGGCTCTAGTTTTCAAGACATGCTATTGGGTCAGTATATACGACCCTTGACTTGGGAATGGCGGAGGATAAGTGAGTTATAAAGGGAAGGGATCTCAATTTAAACCAGAAATGACTAAAATACATCTTTGACTGGATCTATGAATAAATCTATGACTGGGTTTGGACAGTACTTGCTTTTTAGGCAAAACAATGAATGATGCAATCTGAAGCTGGTATTGCGTCATACATGATATGAATTGCATCATGTTATTCCTAGAAGTCATGGATGATGCAATCATAACGAAGCTTACATCACTCTGCTGAACAAATTGCCCTATATCAGCTCTAGAAATCATATAGTATCGTGCTCTCTTATTTGTCAGTGTTTGATTTTGCAAAGGGACACATTTCTGTTTAGCCAAAGTGAGCAGAGATGCCTCGTACTTGTGTGAACAGCGCAGATAACGTCTGCTATGTTTGTGGTGAAGTGACTTTTGCATCACAAAAGCGCAGTATAGCCACTATGGTTAAGAAAGCCTATCACCTTTCTTTTGGCGGCAAACTTGGAGATCAGGACAAGAGGTGGGCCCCACACATATGCTGCAACACTTGTGCAACAAATCTTCGCCAGTGGTTGAACAGGAAAAGGAAATCTATGCCTTTTGCAGTGCCAATGATTTGGAGAGAGCCAACAGATCATACCAGCAATTGTTACTTCTGCATGGTGCCTCCAGTTGGGAAAGGTGTGTCAAAGAAGAAAAAGTGGACTGTGCATTATCCAAACATTCCATCAGCTATACGCCCAGTACCCCACAGAGAAGGACTGCCGGTTCCTGATGCACCAGAATCATTCTCACTTGAGTCAGACCAGGAAGAGGAAGAGGATGAAACTTCTGGTCCTGAACCATCAATGTCACAGGACCCACATTTTCTCCCATCCTCCTCCTCTGAACCACACCTCATAACTGAATGACCTTGTCAGGGATTTGGAACTACCCAAGAGTAAGGCAGAGCTTTTGGGCTCCAGACTACAGCAGTGGAATCTCCTGGCAGGTGATGTTAGGGTTTCCATGTTCCGTGACCGTCAAAAGGATCTTGTCCCATTCTTCTTCATGGAAGGTGATCTTGTAGCCTGCAACATCATTGATGGTGTGATGGCAGTCCTCAACATCGTTCACGATCCAGATGAGTGGAGACTGTTCATTGATTCATCGAAGACGAGTCTTAAAGCTGTTTTACTGCATAATGGCAATGTTTTGCCATCAATTCCAGTTGGTCATGCAGTCCATATGAAGGAAACCTATGACAACATGAAACAACTTTTGAGGTGCATAAACTATGACCAACATCAGTGGCAGCTTTGTGGCGATTTGAAGGTTGTTGCTCTCTTGCTTGGTCTGCAGACTGGATACACAAAGTACTGCTGTTTTCTCTGCGAATGGGATAGTCGTGCAAAAGATTCCCACTACATCAAGAAAGATTGGCCACTCCGACAGTCATTGGAGCCTGGGAGGAAAAGTGTTCAGCATCCACCACTTGTTGATTCAAGGAAGATTTTGTTACCACCCTTACACATCAAGCTGGGTCTGATGAAGAACTTTGTCAAGGCCATTGACAAAACACAAGCAGCTTTCAAGTACCTCTGTGGAAAATTTCCAAGGTTAAGTGAAGCTAAGATAAAGGAAGGTGTCTTTGTTGGTCCTCAGATTCCTGAACTTCTTCGAGATGATGCATTTGACCATGCACTGCGTGGCAAGGAAAAAAAGGCATGGAAAGCCTTCCAGTTAGTGGCAATAAATTTTCTCGGAAACAACAAGGCAGACAACTACAGGTTGTTGGTGGAAAACCTCCTCAAGGCATACAAAAGCCTTGGTTGCAACATGTCACTAAAGATACATTTTTTGCACTCTCCACCGAACTGCGGAGCAGTGAGCGACAAGCAAGGCGAGCGATTTCACCAGGACATTGCAACAATGGAGAAACGCTATCAGGGCAAATGGAGCCCATCAATGCTTGCAGACTATTGCTGGACAGTGACAAGAGATGCTCCATTTAATGAATACAAGAGACAAGCCAAGAAGCGCCGAGTAGACACTGAATAGGACTAAACTATGTACATAATAGTTTTTTGCCTTTTGTTTCATAATAAATTTTATTTCTATAACCCCTTTGCTGATTTTTAAAGTGTTACATAAACAGGACAGGTGAAATAGTATCATGTAAAGCAACCATAAACACATGAAAAGACCTAGGTTTACAATTTATGATTAAAACTCTACTATCTACACAATATACATAGACATAAAATGTAAAAACTTAAATATCTTAGAAACAGTAGCCAATCAGTTGTTTTAATTGTCATCTTTGAATTCAGCACATCAAAATACATACTAAATAGCACATTTTATCTCTGAAGCAGACGACTTCTCAAAAATTGTAGACCAGTGATTATTAATGAATACAGTAACTAGTGTGCAACAACAATTTGCTATATGTTATTTTAAAAAATAGGGATTATATTTTTATTTATTCATATCTGAGTACTTACCCCATTATTAGAACGTCCACCTGTTCTGACAGCACCTGCTAAATTAATGGACATGTTCAAAAATTAAATCCACATTTGAGGTAAGCAGCTGGAGTAAAGTGGTGCTCATGAAGGTAAGAAATTAACACCACTGAGCCAGGCATTTTGAAGGAAAATTCTGTGAAAGCTTCTTCACTGCTCTGCCAATATACCTCAGTCCCAGCTTGAGACACTTCTGCTATTCAATTCCCCTGAACCTCTCTGTGGAAAAAAGGAACTGTTGATTGTGATCATGCAGGGAGTTTGAGCAGTGAGTAAATATCCCCAGGAAAGGGAAAAAAAACACACAGGATTTAATCTAGGAAGCTATGCCAATAAGACAATTTACATGCTTGAAGTTATGCACATGAGCGAAAGGACTTCATTGAACTGGAGCCTCAGACCAGACAGTGATACTATTACCTCAAATTTATCACACAAAAGTAGAGTACTGCGTACAAATAAAATATGTGGCACATAAACTTTTCCCTCTTGTGCTAAAAGATATCAGATAAATTTGTTCCCTATGGTAAAGGATAAAATTGTAGTTTGCAAAATCAAAATACCTACTAAACTCTGCAAATCTAAACTATATAGCACCCTAACAGGTTTAAGATTCCACATTTAAAAATAATTTCAACTTTTTTTGAAAACACAGAACTGACACATGTTCTTTAATGTTAGATTCTAAGATACTGCATTTCATACTCACTTATTTCGATACATTTTTAAGTCATTTATAATATCATTCTAACGAAAAATTACCTTTTATTCTTCCTAAATCACCTTTGTGTTTCTTTGTCTCCTTTAATATTTGTTCAAACTCAGCTGTCATCTGGAAATTGTACACAAAGATTCTATGTAGTGTGCATATTTTAATTTTTTTTTCAGATTACTCAACAAATTTTGTGTTAAAAATATAGGCTAATCAACAGGAATAAGAGCACCTTCTAGTTAGCAATAACTACCCATTACTGACTAAATCATAAATCAACACCAGTGTTGTTTCTTATTTTAAAAATCCCTCATCAAAACTCCACTTTTCTGAGAAGGCTTTACATGTGCAGGGTTCTGCAGTTTTCTATCGGTTCCACCACCTGGTCATTTTGGCCCAGATCCTCAAATGTATTTAAGTGCCTAACTCCACTTGATTTCAATGGGAGTTAGGTGCCTAAACACTTTGAGGATCTGTGCCTTTGTGCTTTCTGAATCTGTCACCTTCATTGGTTTCCTAGACTATTAAACTCCTCTGGACAGATACAGATTTTGTAAAATCCTAATCACATTACCACAATTCAACATAAGGACAGCAACTCCCCTATAGTAATAGTTCTGATTTGTAAACCTGTATTAACAGAGGATGGTGACTAATTTTTAACACTCTTTAAGTAGGTCCCCAAATAGTAATTTTTCAGTAACATAAAGATATGGCAATATAGGTATTTGAGTTAGCCTCTAAAATGTTGCACTACTTTTAAATTCTGCTAATTGGAGACAAAATAAAAGTACACTATACCTCTGCTGGTAAACAATTTTTGATAAGTTTTGCTAAGCAGCCTCTTGAAAGAATAGTACTGGCCGATGGACGGTTCTTGGGATTTCTCTTAAACATCTGTTTTATTAAATAATGAAGTTCGTAGGAGTAATGAGATGAAAGTGGATTGTAGGATCCTTTACATATCTTAAGGATGAGATGTTTCCAGCTATTGGCTTGAAACTAAAGTTGAAAGAAATTAATTTTAAAGCCTTGAAAGCAAATACGAAGGGAAAGAAAAGCTGACATAATGTAAGCGCAATGTTAACGTTTAATTATTTCTACAATAATGCACTATACTAATAATATATGCACTAATAATGCACTAATAATTCACTACTAGGCCTCCAAAGGAACAGGAAACAGCATAGGCAAAGTTCACTATTATATCAGTGGCCTCTTCCTCACACTACTGAGATTAAAATTAAACCACAAGAGTAAAGCTAGCCAATCAGTAAAGATGTAAGAGTCAACATGGCTTTTGTAAAGGGAAATCATACCTCACCAATCTATTCTTTAAGGGTGTTGAATTCTTTAAGGGTGTTGAAAAGCAAGCGGACAAAAGTCCTTGGACTTTCAGAAAGCCCTTGACAGGGTCCCTCACCAAAGGCTCTTAAGCAAAGTAAGCAGTCATTGGATAAGAGGGAAGTGCCTCTCATGGATCAGTAACTGGTTAAAAGATGGGAAACAAAGGGTAGGAATAAATGGTCAGTTTTCACAATGGAGAGAGGTAAACAGTGGGGTCCCCCAAGGATCTGTACTGGGACCTGTGCTGTTCAACATATTTATAAGTGATCTGGAAGAGGGGGTGAACAGTGATGATTTGCAGATTATACAAATTTGCAGATGATACAAAATTACTTAAAATAGTTAAGTCCAAAGCTGACTGTGAAGGTTACGAAGGGATCTGTGAGGAAATGGGAATTTTCTGTAATATATTTTATGAATCCAAGCCATGCCTCAGTCTCCCTCTGTATTTTGCACTGCTACCCAATGGATGCAAAAGGGTTAGCGGTGCTCCTGGAACAGTGTAGGAGACAGGAGGTGTGTGTGTGTGTCACTTCGCTGCCTAGTGGAATGAACAGTCATTAAAAAAACTGGCTGAAACCAACCCAAATCAACAGAGGCTCTAGCAAGACAAAGAGACTACAACCAGTAGCGTAGCCGGGGGGGAGCAGTGGGAGCGGCCACTCCCCCTGTGAGCAGAAACGGCACCTTAAAAAGGAAGCAGCGCCATTTTTTAGCAGAGTTAAAAAAAGGCGCCACTTCTTTTTAAGCGCCGCTTCTTGCACTCACCCGGTGGCGCTCCGGGTCTTCGGCGGCATTTGGGCAGCGGGTACCACCGAAGATCCAGAGTGAGTGAGGACCCGCCACCAAAGACCCGGAGCGCCGCCGGGTGAGTACAGGGGGAGGCGCCTTTTTAAAGCGCCGCTCCCCCTGTGTTCCAGACCTGGCTGCGCTACTGACTACAACGACTGAACAATGAAGACCTAACAGCAGGAAATCCCAGCAGACGGCTTGTGAACTGAGATGGAGAACAATGTGTCAGGTGACTAGAAGAAGGGGAGCCCTTTTGGAGGGACTTTGGAGCCTGGACTAGGGGAGACAAAGGGGAATAGGAGGACAGAGCCAGAGATGGTGTCCATTAGAGCTTGGCTGGCTCATCACTGCACTGGTTTGGCTAGGATGGACTATAGCTTAACTTCTGCCTCTCTGTGCTAACCTAAGGATGTTCAGATTCTGTGTGCTAGGTGACTAATAAAAGGTTACCTTGTATTAAAAGGTTGCCTGTGCCACTGTATTTCCTGAGAGCATTGCGTCCTGAAGGGGTACAGTACAAGCCTCCCACAGGAGTCTGGCTTGGCTGAATTCACTGCAGGGAGCCACGGAAAGAGACAGGAATCACCAGTGCCGAAGGCCCAGTCTTGGAGTCTTGTAAGCCACAGGTCTGCCCCTGTGGAACTGTGTGGGTTCTTGGAGCCTGGCACACTAAAGGGGTCACTCCCAAGAGACTGGTTACCGGCTGGGGCACAGATCAGACCCTGTGACTCCGTGACAGCACCTCACTAAACTGGGTGACCGAGCAACAAAATAGCAGGTGAAATTCAAAGCAGATGAGCACAAAGTAATGTACATTGGGAAAAGTAATCCTTACTATACATACAAAATGATGAGATCTACATTAGCTCTTACCACTCAAGAAAGATCTTGGAGTCTATGTGGATAGTTCTCTGTAAACATCTGCTCAATATGTAGTGGCAATCAAAAAACTAACAGAATATTAGGAACCACTAGGAAAAGGATAGATGATAAAACAGAAAATAAAATGCCACTATATAAATCCATAATAAGCTCACACCTTGAATACTGCATGCAATTCTCACCCCAGCTCAAAAAAGATGTATTAGAATTGGAAAAAGTGCAGAGAAGGGCAGCAGAAATAATTAGGGGGATTGAGCAACTTCCATCTGAGGAGAAACTAAAAAAACTCTGACTGTTCATCATAAAAAGAGACAACTAAAGAGGGATATGATAGAGGTCTATAAAAATCACAAATGGTACAGACAAAGTGAATATTTACCCCTTCACATAATGTAAAAACTAGAGGTCACCCGGTGAAATTAATAGGGAGCAAGTTTAAATCAAACAAAAGAAGTACTTCTTCACATAACACACAGTCAATCTGTGGAACTCTTTGCCACCGGATGTTGTGAAGACCAAAGTATAACTGTGTTCAAAAAAGAATTAGCTGAGACTGGATGACAGGGATGGATCAGTCGAAATTGCCCTATTCTGTTCATTCCCTCTAAAGCATCTGTCACAGGCCACTGTGAGAAGACAGGATACTGGGCTAAATGGACCATTGATCTGAACTTGTATCGCCATTCTTATGCAGTGAGTGTTTTGTTAAATATATATTAATTTTCTACTTGTTGCCTGTCATAATCAGTTTTTTAAAATGGAGTAAAACTCAGTGAGACGAAAACACTTAGAAAACCTATATGCGTAATTACCAGTTAATCCATTCAACTTAATCTAACGGCTAATGAAGTTTTAGAGGTCATTAGTACATACATACATACATACATACATAAAATAAAGCAAAATTAGAATGGTTTTGATAAAAATAAGCACACTTACTGGATGTTTAAGAGTACAGAGCTCATATAAAATGCATCCCAGGGACCATATATCACTAGAAATATATATACAAAAAAGTCAAAATAAGAAGTAGTTAACCAACTATTACAATTCAATCTCACGTTTAGCAGAAGTTATGTTAATCATTCAAGTGTTCAACTATATGTAAATAAAAAAATACATTTAACTTAAAATGAACAGAAATATTCACAGAATATAATAGGATATAAAACTGTGTGCGTGACCCTAACAGCATACCAGTACAAGAGGGCAAGGGGCTCCCGGATTTCTGGTACAAGTTTCAGCTGGCTTAACCATGTCAGTGTACCCCAATTTATTAATTTATCTGATGTGTGTCACCTAAGGTATCACTGGAAAACTAACAACACATTGATAATATTCTTGTGGGGTGTATGTACGGTAAACACCCACAGGACATTACAAATATGAAGGAAAAGTGGAACTAAAATGTATTTACCAGGCAAGTCTGGGGAGGGGGTAAACAGGTTACTCCCAGACAAAGGACAAGCCATGTGTCATCCAAGTCGATTAGCAATCACATGTCAAGAGGCCATTTATTTGAATGGGGAAGGCAGGAACAGATCAATTTGCATTTTAGCGAACACCAGTAGGGGAAGAAACCAGCATGAAACTTCCTTCACCAACAGATTCCATGTCTCCTTCCTCACAGCTTGAATGAACTTTATTTTTGGGGGGGGAGGAGAGGTAACCTTCACAAGAATCTATGTCAAAGATTCACTGGATTATAAGAGAGAGTGGGAAAGAATTCCAAGTTATCTTTCACCTAAGAACACAAAGGAACTGAGCACTTTGTCTTTGGGGAGAGATCCTGACCCAGGGTGGGGGGGAGGGGGAGCCATATTGCTGGAAGGAGATGTGGTAAGAATCTTGCCTTGAACTAAGACTATAGTTTTGTTGTCTTAGTTTTTAGCAAGAGTTTTTCACTGTTATTTGCTTGTAACTATTCCTAACTCTATCCTTTATATCTGAACTCACTTAAAATCCTATCTCCTTTTGTTAATAAATTTGTTTTACTTTTAATCTAAACCAACCCAGCTCTGTGTTTGAATTAAAGTGACTATTAACACCAATTAAAGTGACAAGCTGTGCATTTTGTCTCTTTAGAGGAGCAAACGATCCTTATTATTCCTCTGAACGGTTCAGGAAAGGGCTGGACATTGCCAAGCACACAGTTTTGGGAAAATCTGAGACTCAAAATGTGTTGGAGTCACCTGGTTAGTAGTAACCAAGGCTGATGGATACCAGAGTGGGGCTGAGATGTAACAAGCAGACTACAGGAATTAGAGTGCTGAGCCAGAGTTGCTTAACAAAAAGACACTCAGTATATTTGTCTGCTGGCTGTCGATGTCCAGGCTGTGAGCTACAGCAGCAGAGAATTTAAGGCAACCAGAATTTCAGGGCAGACAGTGACACAACCACTCACTAGTCTGGACTGCATCCTCCCAGAATAAGACTATGTGTTTATCTTTTTAAGTAATGAGAGTAAAGACTCTTGCTTACCCTACCTGATGAGGAAACAGACCAAGAAAACTCATTGATAAGTAGTGATTAGCCGATCTATAGTGGGAGTCCACTTTTTGTTAGTAGCATGTCTCCTGACTGACTTAATGCAGCAAAATTACTCATGCTCATTGAGGCACACGCGCTGCAGCCAGCATAGGCAGGCACTCTCCCACCAGGCTGTTTCATAATACATCAGCCATTTGCAGCATTGCCAACTGTCACACGTAGCAATTCTGACCACTGCTGGAGCTTATCTCAGGACAGCGTAAATCCCCCTTTAATTGGCTGCCTTCCCCATTTTCCCACCTCCTGGGGAAGAGCACCCAATGAGGGTTGCTTCAGGAAACATGCAGAGTTCTCCCATCAAGAAGTCAACAACTGACACCATTCTCACAGGCAGAGGAGGGAGGAGCAGATAGAGCCCAGAGGCTCAAGACAGTTCTGCTTCTCCCTCCCTCACGTGAAAAATAGATCCGTCTGCTCTCTGTTCTTGACATGGGAAAAGAGATGGAAAGAACCATGGAGCTGCACCCCCCAGGCCTGGGAGAGTGGGCTAAAAAAAACCATGGAGCTGCAGGAGGAGCAGAGATGCAATGAGGGGCAAATGGCAGATGTCTGGTCTGAAGAAGTAAAGCTGATGTGAGGACTGGGGACTACAGTAGAACCTAAGAGTTATGAACACCTTGGGAATGGAGGTTGTCCGTAACTCTGAAATGTCCATAACTCTGAACAGGACATTACAGACCTCAGCCATTGGGGGAAGGTATTTGGGGCTGCGGCTCTAGCTATGAGGGGAGCACTGGTTTTGAGGGGTTTTTGTGTGTCTCTGCTGCTGCCTGATTACTTCTGTTTCCAGAGGGTGTCCAGTTGACCGGCAAGTCAGGAACTCTGGTGTTCATATCTTTGAGGTTCTACTGTACATAATTAATTGCTGGGCTGCGGGACGGGCAGATGTGAAGCCCCGGAGGCGGGGGGAACAGAATTAATTAAAATGTTGGGGTCTGTGAAGAAGCTGAAATCTCTGCACCATCAGTCAACCAGTGAGAGCTCCTGGAATGGGCAAGGATGAATTTGGAAGAGCTGGTAACACTAACTGCCACACACCCACAATGGGGGTGGGCTGGGGGAGTTCAAAAATCAAAAGACAGACCGAGAAACACAATCTCATCTTTAAAACAAACTCTAATAATCTAAAAGATCTGACTCATGATCTTTGAACATTTGGGTTTGACAGTACTGCGCTTGAAGCTATTCAAGTGAGGTGTAACCTAAGCCTTCCCATCTGAAAACTGAGATAATCACCTCCAAAATACTCCCAAACGTCACAAGAACAAGCTCTAAACAGAGTCTCCCTGATACATGGATCGGTCACCATGGCAATCTGTAGAACAAGTATTAAATAATATATTACAATAATGCATCGTCTTTTAATCACCGATTAAGTGCCTACCTTTTGTTGTTGTACGGCAGGTTCTCCCATATTTCTGGAGGTACGTAATAAGGAGTTCCCACGTATGTACAAGCGTATGCCATTGGACTTGCCAAACAAAAAAGAAAAGCCATATGAAAAGCAATGACAAACTTTCTGTAATATTTAAGCAATGGTAAAAAATATAGTTTAGATCACTGAATCCAGGGGCAATATCTACATACTTTGTAAGAAGACGTGCAGATCCAAAATCTCCCAATTTTACTTTTCCATTTTGAGTGAGAAAAATATTCTGCATTACAAAAAAAGGAGTAAAAATTCATGTACTTAAAAATTGTATTCTAACAAATATTTCTGCATTGCACACTATATAGATAATATGGTGATGGACAATTCAGAAAGGCTATAGATAGAGGTTTTATCTTCATTGTACCAAAATGAATCCTCATATTCCCCCTGCAAGGAAGGTAAGAATTATCTTTAATTTACAGGGGAAACTGAAAGGTTGAGTGGCATGCCCAAGGCCAGAGTTAGTAGCAGAGGAAGAATTAGAGTTCAGGAATTCTGCATCCCAGTTCTGTACTCAAACCACTATCCCACACCTCTTTCTGAGTTGCTAACTTTCCTTTAGAGAGTAATCATAGAATCATAGCATTGGAAGGGAACTCGAGAGGACCGCTAGTCCAGTCCCCTGCACTCGTGGCAGGACTAAGTATTATCTAGACCATCCCTGACAGGTGTTTCTCTAACCTGCTCTTAAAAATCTCCAATAATGGAGACTCCACAACCTCCCAAGGCAATTTATTCCACTGCTTAACCACCATGACAGGAATTTTTTCCTAATGTCCAACCTAAACCTCCCTTGCTGCAATTTAAGCCCATTGCTACTTGTCCTAGCCTCAGAGGTTAAGAAACATAAATTTTTCTTCCTCCTCCTTGTAACAACTTTTTATGTACTTGAAAACTGTTATCATGTCCTCTCTCAGTCTTCTCTTCTCCAGACTAAACAAATCCAATTTTTTCCAATCTTCCCTTGTAGGTCATGTTTTCTAGACCAGGAGTTCTCAGACTGGGGGTCGGGACCCCTCAGGGGGTCACGAGGTTATTACATGGGGGGTAGCGAGATGTCAGCCTCCACCCCAAACCCCGCTTTGCCTCCAGCATTTATAATGGTGTTAAATATATTAAAAAGTGTTTTTAATTTATATGGGGGGCTCACACTCAGAGGCTTGCTATGTGAAAGGAGTCACCAGTACAAAAGTTTGAGAACCACTCTTCTAGACCTTTAATCATTTTTGTTGCTCTTCTCTGGACTTTCTCCAATTTGTCCACATCTTTCCTGAAATGTGGCACCCAGAACTGGACACAGTACTCTAGTTGAGGCCTAATCAGTGCGGATTAGAGCGAAAGAATTACTTCTCATGTCTTGCTTACAACATTCCTGCTAATACATCCCAGAACAATGTTCACTTTTTTTGCAACAGCGTTACACTGTTGACTCATATTTAGCTTGTGGTCCACTATCACCTCCAGATCCCTTTCCGCAGTACTCCTTCCTAGGCAGTCATTTCCCATTTTGTACGTGTGCAACTGATTGTTCCTTCCTGAATGAAGTACTTTGCATTTGCCCTTAATGAATTTCATCCTATTTACATCACACCATTTCTCTTGTTTGTCCAGATCATTTTGAATTATAATCCTATCCTCCAAAGCACTTGCAACCCTCCCAGCTTGGTATCATCCACAAACTTTAAGTGTACTCTGTATCCCCTTATCTAAATCATTGATGAAGATATTGAACAGAACTGGACCCAGAACTGATCCCTGTGGGACCCCACTCATTATGTCCTTCCAGCATGACTCTGAACCTCTGATAACTACTCTTTGGGAACGGTTTTCAGAGAAGATGAAACAGAGAAGATGAAAGACAAGATATGTATAATGTTTGTCATTCCAGCCCCTCCATTTTTATGCCTTCCCTTAAATTTAAATTGTCTGCTGCTAGCCACAAGCAAGTTGCTATCATCAAGGATTCGGGAATAGAAGCAAAATGATAGATTTTAAGACTGCAGCTACTTTGAGACCATACTTTCATTTAAATTAGTTAGAATCCTGATAGCTCCATTAATCTAATACTCTCATGCTGGGATAAAGAATTTAAAATGAACCACAGCACTCAGGGAATTAGACTATCCCAAGTGGAAGAGAGCTGTTGGCAACTTGTAATAACAGCTATTAAAGTTATTCCAATCACCTTGGACTTGATATCTCTATGCAACACACGTCTGTCGTGAATGTGCTTCACTCCCAGGCACATCTGTACAAACCAGTGAAGTATCTGAAAAAAGTGACAAAAAAGTTATCACAATACAAATGCATGTGTTATACAAACTTTATTGGTGGAATGAAAAATGATAAGACAGCGCAAAGAACAAACAAGTTAACAGTGACGACAACCTCCCAAGATGGGAATTAAAAGTAAATCAGACATAAATTTAAGGTGACCTCTAGGGGTGTTGATTAATCGCAGTTAACTCATGCAATTAACTCAAAACAATTAATCGCGATTAAAAACATTATTTGCAATTAATCACACTGTTAAACAATAGAATACCAATTGAAATTTATTCAATATTTTGGATGTTTTTCTACATTTTCAAATATATTGATTTCAATTACAATACTAAACAAAGTGTACAGTGTTCACTTTATAATATTATTTTTATTAAATATTTGTACTGCAAAAATGATAAACAAAAGAAATAGTATTTTTCAATTCACCTTATATAAGTACTGTAGTGCAATCTCTTTATCATGAAAGTTGAACTGATAAATGTAGATTTTTTTTTGTTACATAACTGCACTCAAAAACAAAACAACGTAAAACTTTAGAACCTACAAGTCCAATCAGTCCTACTTCTTGTTCAGCCAGTCACTCAGAAAAACAAGTTTGTTTACATTTACAGGAGATAATGCTGCCCACTTCTTGTTTACAATGTCACCTGAAAGCGAGAAAAGGCATTCGGATGGCACTGTTGTAGCTGGCATCACAAGATATTTATGTGCCAGATGCACTAAAGAGTCATATGCCCCTTCATGCTTCAACCACCATTCCAGAGGACATGCATCCATGCTCATGATGGGTTCTGCTCGATAACGATCCCAAGCAGTGTTGACGAACGCACATTCATTTTCATTATCTCAGTCAAATGCCACCAGCAGAAGGTTGATTTTCTTTTTTGGTGGTTCGGGTTCTGAAGTTTCTGCATTGGAGTGTTGCTCTTTTAACTCTTCTTGAAAGCATGTTCCACACACCTCCTCCCTCTCAGATTTTGGAAGGCACTTCAGATTCTTAAACCTTGGGTCGAGTACTGTAGCTATCTTTAGAAATCTCACATTGGTACCTTCTTTGTGTTTTGGCAGATTTCAGTGAAAGTGTTCTTAAAACAAGCAACATGTGCTGGGTCATCATCCAAGACTGCTGTAACATGAAATATATGGCAGAATGCGGGTAAAACAGAGCAGGAGACATACAATTCTCACCCAAGCTATTCAGTCACAAATTTAATTAACGCTTTTTTTTTTTAACAAGCATTATCAGCATGGAAGCATGCCCTCTGGAATGGTGGCCAAAGCATGAAGGGGCATATAAACATTTAGCATATCTGGCACATAAATACCTTTCAATGTCATCTACAAAAGTGTCATGCGAACGCCTGTTCTCACTTTCAGGTGACATTGTAAATAATAAGCGGCCAGCATTATCTCCTGTAAATGTAAACAACTGTGTTTGTCTGAGCGATTGGCTGAAGTGGACTTGTAGGCTCTAAAGTTTTACATTGTTTTGTTTTTGAATGAAGTTATTTTTTGTACATAATTCTACATTTGTAAGTTCAACTTTCATGATAAAGAGACTGCTTTACAGTACTTGTATTAGGTTAACTGAAAAATACTATTTCTTTTGTTTTGTTACAGTGCTAATATTTGTAATAAAAAATAATAATATAAAGTGAACACTGTACACTTTGTATTCTGTGTTGTAATTGAAATCAATATATTTGAAAATGTAGAAAATATCCAAAAATATTTAAATAAATGGTATTCTATTATTGTCCAATCACACAATTTTTTTAATCGCTTGACAGCTCTAGTGACCTCCCATTAGACAGCGTAAAGATTTAACTACTAAGATATGTGACATTTCAATATGGCAAGTAAAACACTCATTGCTAGTATAAATAAAGCTGGACAGTCAAAGAACCCTGTTTCTGTAAGCCATTTTACAGGCACTCCAATTATAATTGTATAGTTAAATTAGAATAGTTTAAACTGTAAACTAGGCACTATATTTTTAAGAAGAGTAAAACGTACTTTAAATGTACTTTGTAGGCTCTGAGGGATGCTCAGCCAATCTAACTACTGAATTAGATCAACATTTCCTGGCCCTCTAGTTGTAACTAAAAAGATGCCTCCAAAATGGAAAATATTAGTAATTACAAATAAACAAAGTGTAAATGAATTTGGGTGGGGGTTACATATTTCACTACTTTATATTAAGTTAGTATTTGACCCTGTGGATACCTCCACTTGTATCACAGAGTGTTTCACCCACTGTTCATTTGCAATACAACCTCATAACTTTACTTCGCAGTCCTTTAGATTTTATTTTAAACTCTTCATTAGATACTCGGCAGCAAAAATACAAATCTCACCATGTTTTACATTGTACATAGACAACATACGTACTATGTCTCTCAAATAACTCAGGTTTATCTTGTTATTACTGAAATTGCCCCACCCTAACCATTGTTCAGACAGAAATAATGTCACACATACAGAAGGACCTCTTTTTTAATTTCAAGCAGGCTTTTTTTGTAGGTTTTTGTATATTTTAAATTTGTTTTATATGACATTGGCTGCTAGTAACTAAAACAGCCCTCGAAGATAGTTATTTCAGAAACAGCTAAGAAGATTATATCTACATATAACCTCAACCTTGAAAATGTGGGGCCTGATTCACCAGGGCCTGCACCTTGTTTAGTCACTTACACTAGCACAAAGTGACTGTAAATCACTACTATTCTGATTTGGTAGCATTTTACATCCACTTTCACTGGTACCAATGACTGCAAGGCAATGGAAAATGAGGCCCGAGAGATTTACTTCAGTGACAGGCTTCCTAGTTTCAGAGATCTCAGGTACTTCTGAATGTAGATGTCTCCGTCTACCAGCAGGTCAATCACACATATATGTGATTTTACCTGAAATTGTCATTGCACTGCTGTTCATACATATAAACCAGATAGATATAGGCACGCACATAAACAGCAGCATAGTGAATTTTCTTTTATATCAAACCATGAACTGCTACTCCTGAAAGTGATACTTTGACAGTCAAGGTTGCCACACTTGGTGTAGTAGTTGTCTGCCATGTTGCCATCACTCTCCAAAGTACCATGGTTAGTGCTGCTTTTTGGGGAGCAGCACCAGAGGAAAACAGTGGTGTCACATACCTCACATAATACTAAGGAAGGGCATATTTCGAACACCCTTCAACTACCTGGCAGGTCAGTTATCTAACATCCTACTCATTTTCAATATACATCATTTGATGATCATCAGTTCACATGAAAAAGTATTCTTATGTGGCTGGCTTTAATTTGTTTCTTTTTCTTACCGTATCTTCAGGAAACAACTTTCCTCTTTGATATTTAATCTTTTGCATTAGATCTCCATCATCACAGTATTCCATCACTATATACAGATGTCCATCAGCTAAATTTTAGATAATTTCAGATTAATTAGTAATTTCATTAGCATGCTAAATGTATCATTGTTATTATATAGCACCAACAATAGGTATAAAGAGAAAAATCCAGGCCCCACCAAACGCTTGCAAGCAAAATAAGAGCTTGCAGTCTAAATCATGCAAATAGATACATTCTGAAAACCTATATATTTACCTTCAAATGATTCCTTATAGGCAACAATATTTGGGTGTTTCATTTTAGCCAACAGAATAGCTTCCTTCCTAGAGTTCTGTACATCAGATGGAGACTGAAAATACATTGATAATAAGTAAAATTATACAAATGTTGCAATAATAAATCTTCATATATACTACATCATTTTCAAAACCAGAATTACTTTTGAAGCACTAGATTTCAATTTATTGTCTTCAACTGATTAAAAAGCCATTCTTTTAAAAATTTTAAAACTCCATCCATTATTGTGAAATCAATAAGTGAAAAATAGCACACAAAATAAACTTCCCAGAATTGTATCTCTAGAGAATGTAAGTATTTTAGAGCCATTCTGTATGCTTTTTTGAATAGATAGGGGACCTTGCTACATCACTTTATGATTTTCTATTCGGACCACTGCAGAACTAGGTAATGCAGCAATAATGGAACAGTTCAAGGTCTATCAGAGCTTATATCAGATTATTTGAACGTGCCTTAGTATAAACTTAACTTTAATCAGGGTATAACCAAAGCCTCTGTGAAAAGTAATTTTGAGCTTTCTTGGATAGCTGAATGAAAAGCAAGTCATTTGAAATAATTGAATTTCAGCAACAAACAATGATGACAACCTGACTACTTCCTCTTTGTAGTGAAATCCTGCCCCCCCGTGAAGTCAATGGGAGTTTTGCCATTGACTTCAAGTAGAACCAGGATTTAACTCTATATAACTTCCCATGTGCCATAATTCTAATCTTCAGCCACAAATGTGATGCTGGTCAGTCTTTACTGGTTACCAGTAACATCCTCAGTCCTGCAGTACTTATTAAAGGCCAGATCCCGTAAGATTCTCAACACCCTTATCTCCCAATGAAGGCACTCAGCACTGAGCTGGCTAAGGCCCAAATTCTCAAAGGTATTTAGGTGCCTAACTCTAGGAGTCAGCCACCTAAATACCTTTGAAGGATCTGGGCCTAAGTTCTGAAATGTTGCACTTTCTCAAGAATAGTCTTAGCCTGTCCATGTTTGAGGGTACAGTGAGTTTTTAAAAGGCAGTTACAGCATTAAGATAACAAAACAAAGAAGGAGAGCATAAACACTTACCTTGGGAAGTCTTATTTCCTTCATTGCATATTTCTGGTCACTACTCTTATGAAAAACTAAAAGAGCTCTCCCAAAGGATCCCTCTCCAAGTACTTTTAACACAGTGTATTCTTCCATTGTTTGCAAGCCCAAGTCTTATACGTTTCCTTAAATGTTATATTTCACAAGGATTTCTTCCAAACTGTATAATGAACTCAGTTAATTTTTGGAAAAAATTCAGAAGCTGTATTTTTGGTTAACATTATCTGTATGAGAGAAAATGGCAAAATAACAAAAATATATAATTATAGCATGATGGCAATGACAACTGCTCAGAATTGCCACAAAAATGAATTTTTGTTCAATGCTATTATGACTTTACTAAGAATAAGGTTTTCAGAAAATGTTACTACAAAACAAACTCATACTATGGTAATACTTTGTACATCTATTGCATCTTATAATCAGAACTCTCAAAACACTCTGAAAACATGAATTAATCTTCATAGTACTCCTGTGAAGTGACAGATGTTCCTTTTATTTATCATCTTCCTCTACCTGCATCTTTGCAGCTGGATTCATAGTCCCAAGCAACCAGGTTTACAGGCACAGGGATATGAAAAATACTTGGCATAAGCAAAATACACGGTGGTGCTGTGTTGTTTATAAAGGGTTAGTGGAATTTATTTTGGATGGACTTCATACCCCACTAATTGATTAGAGATATATGAATTGGAACTTTTTATTAAGACACACTATTATTATTAACCTTTTAAGCCGCTATATTTACTTTTTTTATTGGGAGATAAATATCATTCATCAAGCCTATAGGATGGTGTGTGTGAGTACACACACGTGCACGTGTATGCATGCACGGTTTGATTAGTAAGAAAAGGTTACTCACCTTTGTAACCGGTGTTCTTCGAGATGTGTTGCTCATATCTATTCCAGTTAGGTGAGCGCGCGCGCGCGTGCACGGACGTCGGAAACTTTTTACCCTAGCAGCTACCCGTCGGGCCGGCTGGGGAGCCCCCTGGAGTGGCGCCGAAATGGAGCCCTATATAGCACCCTGCCGGCCCGACCCCCCTCCAGTTCCTTCTTGCCGGCTACTCCGACAGTGGGGAAGGTGGGGGGGAATGGAATAGATATGAGCAACACATCTCGAAGAACACCGGTTACAAAGGTGAGTAACCTTTTCTTCTTCTTCGAGTGGTTGCTCATATCTATTCCAGTTAGGTGAATCCCAAGCCTTACCTTGGAGATGGGTTCGGAGTTACGGAAAAACAGCTTGTAGGATAGCCCTACCGAAGGCCGCGTCATCACGGGAGTGATGGTTGATGGCGTGGTGCGATGTAAAGGTGTGCACCGATGCCCAGGTTGCAGCCCTGCAGATCTCCTGAAGAGGGATGTTGGCCAGGAAAGCCGCCGAGGATGCCTGCGCTCTCGTCGAGTGGGCTGTGACCGCTGGCGTAGGCACCCTTGCCAGGTCGTAGCAAGCACGGATGCAGGCTGTGATCCACGATTAAATGTGCTGTGAAGAGACCGGTGCGCCCTTCATACGCTCTGCAACAGCGACGAACAGTTGTGACGTCTTACGGAAAGGCTTGGTGCGTTCTATATAGAATGCGAGCGCTCTTTGAACGTCTAATGAATGCAGCCGCTGCTCTTTAGAGTTGGCATGCGGCTTTGGGAAGAAAACAGGGAGGAAGATGTCCTGCGACATGTGAAAATGTGAGACCACCTTCGGGAGGAAAGACGGGTGGGGTCGAAGTTGGACCTTGTCCTTATGGAAGATGGTATACGGAGGGTCACACAGGAGAGCCTTTAACTCGGATACACGTCTGGCAGAGGTGATAGCCACGAGAAAGGCAACCTTCCACGATAGATAGAGAAGGGAGCAGGAGGCCATCGGCTCAAACGGAGGACGAGTGAGACGAGAAAGGACAAGACTGAGGTCCCACGCCGAAGCAGGCGACTTAATTGTAGGGTGGACCTTCTCCAATCCCTTGACGAAGCGACGCACCAAGGGATGCGCGAATAGAGAGTGACCATCCGATCCTGGGTGGAAAGCCGAGATGGCCGCGAGATGAACTTTCAATGAAGCAAGGGCAAGGTGACTGTCCTTGAGATGTAATATATAGTCCAAGATAGATGGGACGGGAGCGAGGTGCGGAGATATCTGGCGTTGGGCGCACCAGAGAGAAAATCTCTTCCACTTAGCCTCATACGTAAGCCTTGTAGAGGGCTTGCGGCTCTCGAGGAGTACTTGCTGAACTGAATCCGAGCAAGCCAGCTCTGAACGGTTCAGCCATGAACTCTCCACGCGGTGAGATGTAAGGAGTGGAGGTCCGGGTGGAGAAGGCGACCGTGATCCTGCGAGATGAGGTCGTGGCTGATTGGGAGAGGGATGGGGGGCTGTATGGACAGGTCCATCAGAGTCGGGTACCAGCACTGTCGTGCCCAGGCCGGGACCACTAAGATGACATCCGCCTTGTCCCTGCGAATCTTGAGGATGACTTTGTGGATCAGCGGGAAGGGTGGGAATGCGTAGAGCAAGTGGCGTGACCACGAGATCGTGAAGGCGTCCGCAAGAGAGCCCGCGCCGTGGCCTCTGAAGGAGCAGAAGTTCGGGCACTTCCTGTTGGTTCTGGAGGCAAACAGGTCCAAGTGGGGAAACCCCCAGGTGTGGAAGATCGAATGGATCACATCCGGGCGTATGGACCATTCGTGAACCAGGAAGCGTCTGCTCAGGTTGTCTGCCAGGACATTCTGGACTCCAAGGAGGTAAGACGCTTGGAGAGAGATGGAATGGGCTAAGCAGAGGTCCCACAGGAGAAGGGCTTCGCGGCACAATGGTGATGACCAGGCTCCGCCCTGCTTGTTCAGGTAGAACATGGCTGTTGTATTCTCTGTGAGAACCTCTATGCAGCGATTTTGTAGGTGAGGCAGGAAAGCTTGGCACGCCAGACGAATTGCCCTGAGCTCCTTGATGTTTATGTGGAGATCGAGCTCGTGCTGTCGCCACATGCCCTGCGTTGTTAAGTGCCCGAGGTGAGCGCCCCAACCCAGTGCTGATGCGTCTGTTACTAGAGTTAGGGAAGGAAGGAGTGGTTGAAAAGGGACTCCTTCTCCTAACTTCAGTGGGTCTAGCCACCACTGCAGGGAGTCCAACGTGTGATCTGGGACCGTAATGACCATGTCCAAGCTGTCGCGGCTTGGTCGGTAGACTGAAGCTAGCCACCCCTGTAGGGGACGAAGTCGTAACCGGGCATGCTGGACTACGTACGTGCAAGATGCCATGTGGCCCAGCAACTTGAGACATTGCCTTGCCGTCGTTGTGGGAAAACGGCGGAGAGTGGTGATTAGATCGACGATGGTCAGACGACGAGGTTCTGGGAGGAACGCACGGGCTCTGGTTGCATCGAGGATTGCTCCGATGAACTGGATGGACTGGGTCGGTGTCAACACCAATTTGTTGGTGTTCACGATGATACCGAGGTAACGAAAGGTGTCCATAACCATCTGCACGTGCGCTTGCGTCTGCTGATAGGACCGGCCTCGAACCAGCCAGTCATCGAGGTATGGGAACACGTGGACGTGGTGGCGGCGGAGGAACGCAGCCACGACTGCCATGCATTTCGTGAAGACACGGGGGGCAGTACACAGACCGAAAGGGAGTGCTGTGAACTGGTAATGTGTCTTGCAAACGACGAATCGGAGGAAACGTCTGTGAGGTGGTGTGATGGAGATGTGGAAATACGCATCTTTCATATCGAGGGCGGCATACCAATCCCCAGGGTCCAGAGAAGGGATGATGGTGGCCAAGGAAACCATACGGAACTTCAGGTTGACGATGTATTTGTTGAGGTTCCTTAGGTCCAGAATGGGTCTGAGACCTCCCTTGGCCTTCGGGACTAGGAAGTATCGTGAGTAGAAACCCTTCCCCCTGAACTCCTGAGGCACCTCCTCCACTGCTCCTAGATTGAGGAGCTCTTGCACCTCTTGGTAGAGGAGTTGCTCGTGAGAAGGGTCCCTGAAGAGGGATGGAGGGGGTGGGGTGGGAAGGAGGGGTAGAGTGGAAGTGGATAGAATATCCCGCCTCTACCGTCCGAAGGACTCACCAGTCCGATGTAATGCGGGACCAGGCGTGGTAGAATCGGGATAGACGATTCAGGTAGTGTAGGGAGGATGAACCTTGTGATGCTGGTAAGCCGTCCTCGAGAGTCCCATCAAAACGGACTCTTAGCGCCCTGCGGTGGTTTTTGTTGGTTCCTGTTTTGTCCCTGAGAGGGACGAGAGGATTTGCGGCGTGAAAAACCGGTTCTCCTTCTGGAGAAGTCCTGCCTTGCGCGAGGTGGGAAAAAGCGCTGTTGGGAAGCCTGAGGCTTGAAGGGCTTCCGGAGCATAGACACGGTGTGCATACCCAAGGACTTTATGGTGTTTCTCGTGTCCTTGAGGTTATGCAACCGGGAGTCGGTCTGGTCAGCAAATAGTCCTTTTCCATCAAATGGTAGGTCCTGAATAGTATTTTGGACCTCGGCTGGCAGACCAGACGACTGTAGCCAGGCACTTCTACGCATGGAGATCCCCGTTGCCAGCGTACGGGCTGCCGCATCCGCAGAGTCCAGAGCACCCTGGAGGGACGTGCGGGCCACCAGCTTTCCCTCATCTGCCATGGCGGCGAGTTCAGTCCGGGACTCTGATGTAAGCTGGTCCTGAAATTTGAGAACTGCCGACCAGGAGTTATGGGCGTAGCGGCTAAGAATCGCCAGCTGGTTAGCAATTCTTAAGGAATGGCCCGCCGTGGAATAGACCTTCCTCCCAAAGAGGTCTAGACGCTTGGACTCCTTGGATTTCGGTGCCGGACCCTGTTGCCCATGCCTCTCCTTCGCGTTAACAGCGTCCACCACCAGGGAGCAGGGCATGGGGTGGGTGAAAAGATATTCAAATCCCTTAGTAGGGACAAAGTATTTTCGTTCCACCCTCTTAGCTGTAGGTGGAATGGAGGATGGGGTTTGCCAGAGGGCCGTGGCATTGCCGCGAATGGTCTTGTTCATTGGCAAGGACACTCTGGAAGGTCCCTCTGGCTTTAGGATCTCGTCCACCATAGGGTCATCGTCCTCCTCAACCACCTCCTCTATAGGCAAGTTCATGCTAAGAGCCACCCTCCGCAGTAGCTCTTGCAGGACTTTAAAATCCATTGGCGGGGGTGCGGAAGATGACGTACCCGCCACTGCCTCATCGGGGGAAGATGAGGAGGTAGTGAGGGGGAGAGGAGGATCAGGCAGATCGTCTTGTTCCACATTTGGGAGATCCCCTTGGGCACTGACAGGTGCCTCCCTGTCCACATGGCCTGTGACCGCAACCGGCGCCTCCTCAGCGGGTGCGGGGCTGATGGTAGCCACTGGAGGGTGGGTATGCACCACTGGATAGGAGGGCGGCGGTGCACCTTGGGCTTGATGGTATGCCCATAGTGTCCAGAAGGGCCACTGTGGTTGCCAGGTCACTGGCACAGGATCTTGCAGCGGAGGCGCTTGAGTCACGGTCAGGCGTCTTAGACGGTCTCCCCGAACTAGTCGATGATTGATCCCGTGATGGCCAGGGTGGGGCGGTGCGTGAGACAGGATGATCACTCGAAGGTCTGAACCGGGAGGAGTCCGAGTCACGTGACCTTGAGCGGGAACGCGACCGATATAGCACCCTCTCGTCTCGATACCGTGGGGAATCCCTGTGTTGAGATAGGGCTCGGTGCCGTGCAGGTAGTTCGCGGCGCGGCAGTCCCGGTGCCAGGTGAAAACCTCCCGGTGCGGGGAGCCTCGGTACGGGGAACTTGGACGTCGCGGTGAGTCTCGGTGCCGAGGGGAAGTCTCTCGACGCGTAGAGTCCCGGTGCCATGGGGACGCCCCTCGGCGCGGCGAGTCCCGATGCTGTGGGGACGCCCCTCGGCGCGGCGAGTCCCGGTGCCGTGGGGACGCCTCTCGGTGCGGCGAGACTCGGTGCTGTGGAGACACCTCACAGCGCGATGGGTCCCTGCGCCGGGGGGACATCTCTTGACGAGACGGCTCACGGTGCCGTGGGGTCACGTCTCGGCGTGGCAAGTCCCAGTACCTCGGTGAGGCATCGTGGTGCCGTGGGGACACGTGGCGACTAGGCGAGTCTCGGTGCCGTGGAGAGGCGGATCGGCGCCGGTCAGACTGCCGTCGAGGTGAGTCCCGGTGCCGTGGGGATTCTGTCCGCGGTGAAGCTCGGCGTTGAGGAGATGTTTCTCGACACAGTGAATCCCGACGGTACGGCGACTCCCGACATCGGGGCGGACTCCGGCGTGGTGTCTCCGCCGAGGATCGGGCCCAAGGTGGAGAGCGGTGTCAGGAAGGCGTCGCGCTCATCCTGGACACCGAGCGGGACCAGGACCTGGCAAGCGAGGACGACCTCGAGCGTGATCGGCTCCGAGGGTCCAGGCTGCGAGACCCGCGCCGCGAGTCAGACCGGCGTCGTGAGTCGGACCGATACACCATGCGGTGCCGGGACTCCGAACGGCGCCGGGACTCAGAGCGGCGTGTAGGAGGCTGTAGCTGGGCGGGCGGTCCAAGGAGCGCCGGCTTGCCTCTAGAGATGATCGGGGGCCGGGCCGGGATTGGTGCTGGCACGGGGGACGCCGTCATCTCGATCAGCCCCTTCGCAGCCTCGAAAGTGTCCGGCGTCGAAGGTGCAATCACGTCCTCAAGGGGCGGTGGTGTCTGCGGGCGTGGGCTGGCGCTTGTCTGTTCCAGCGCACCGGGGCAGGGCGGTGCCGCAACAGCACTCGGAGACTTGGCTCGCCCCTTGCGTCCCAATGGAGAGAAGGAGCGGCGCCGAGAGCGGCCCTGGGTTCCGGATGCTGCCCGGCCCCGAGGCGGGCGGGAGTCCTTCCGCGGTGCCGCAGCCGGCGCTGATGGAGGCGCGCTGCGCACCGAGACGCTGGAGCCCGCACCTTGAGAAGGGCAGAGTGCCGCCTCCATTAACAACTGTCTTCAGCGGATTTCTCTCTCCTTTCTGGTGCGGGGCTTGAAGGACTTACACAGCTTGCATTTGTCCGCTGTGTGCGACTCACCCAGACACCGAAGACAGGAGTCATGGGGGTCCCCGGTGGGCATGGGCCTGTTACAGGATCCACACGATTTGAATCCCTGTGAAGGCATGTCCTATGCCCGGAGGGCCCAGGAGGAGCCCGGGGACAGTAGAAAAAACTACTACTACAACTATAACTACACTAATTACTATACAATGAAGAACTATTAACACTAAATACAACTATTAACATGGATAGCTAGGGAGTAGTGGAGCACTTGCGAACAAGAGAACCACTGTTCCAACGACCGTCATGGGCGGTAAGAAGGAACTGGAGGGGGGTCGGGCCGGCAGGGTACTATATAGGGCTCCATTTCGGCGCCACTCCAGGGGGCTCCCCAGCCGGCCCGACGGGTAGCTGCTAGGGTAAAAAGTTTCCGACGTCCGCACACGCGCGCACACGCACGCGCGCGCACACCTAACTGGAATAGATATGAGCAACCACTCGAAGAAGAATAATATTTATCTCCCAATTAGGAAAGTAAATTTAGAGGCCTTAACAGGTTAATAGTGTGTCTTAATAAAAAGATCCAAGTCATGCTTGTTCAGAGAATGAATAGTAAATCTATCATTTTAAAATTAAAAATCCAAAAATTAAGAATCAAGACATAGGATGTGTGATAAACATTAAAAAGAATGGGTTACAGTCAAAACAGATCTCACATATCACAGTACAAAAGGTATGTTACATTTATTTCATCTTAGTGTAACTTTCAGAATAGAAACCTCTAACACCAAAACTACTCAAAATAACATTCACATTTTCAGCAGAAGAGTCAAAAGAGGTTTCCCTTATTCACTCCCCTTTGGGCTTGTCTACATTACCTGCTGGACCGACGGGCAGCGATCGATCCAGCGGGGGTCAATTTATTGCGTCTAGTCTAGACACAATAAATCGACCGCCGAGCGCTCTCCCATTGACTCCGGTACTCCACTGGAGCGAGAGGCGCAGGCGGAGTCAACAGGGGAGTGCCAGTCGTCGACTTACCACAGTGAAGACACTGGGGTAAGTAGATCTAAGTAGCTGAAGTTGCGTAACTTAGATCGATCCCCCATCCCCAGTGTAGACCAGGCCTCAGGCTTAAAATCCTTAATTCCAATGGCAATGGCATCATCATCAAATGATAAATCAGACCCCATTATTTAGAGGGCAAACTGAAGAACAGATCAGTTAAGTGTCACCTAAGGTTACATAAGTGTTGAAAATAAGAACCCAGAACACATGCTAACCTTCTCTCCTGCTCCATCAATTCTGAGTTCACCTTCTAAAAATATATTAAGAGGTTTTGTTGTTTTGTTTACAGAAAGAAGAGAGGCTATTTCCTGTCACTGCTTGATGCATTATGTTTCATTTACATCTTAAACAGTCTTTTTATAATTTTGTACTATCCACACTTATGGTGCTGTGTAAATAGTTAATGATAAAATGGTAACAACGTATACTTACTGAACAATCTCTTTTTGGACTCTGATATCACTTGAATTTTCCTTTAACCTCATTGAATTACTACCCATTTCTGTCTTGTTTGGTTAGGGTTACAACCTGGGTTTTTGCTGCCCTAAGCAAACTGAAAAACTTATAAACATTTTGACTTCTCTAATACTGTATTTTGTTGTCCTAGGAAATTGCATGTACAGTAAAACCAGCTCTAATTAACACCTTTAATCCTAGAGGAACTGTGTTGTAGCACACATCCCAAATACCAACACAAGTTTCATACGCTATAGCCCTTACTGTCAACTTTTTATAAGGGTAATCAAAAAGAGGGTAAATTTTGTGAAGGATTTAACAAAAATCCTAATGATATTTCACTTAGATGTAAAGAACATTAATCATAATGAGTGGGTAAGAAGTTTGAAAGGTTAAGGGAATGCAGCCAAAAGTACTCTCACGCCCCATCTATGCTACCGGGTTTGCAATGTCAGGAGCCCTAGCATAAATGAGCTACCAGCATTTTAAGGACTGTTCCATCAAACCCTGCTTAGGACAAATCTAATCAAAAAGTGACAGTGACAGTGAAGGCTGCTGGTGGCCCATCTACACTAGGGTTTCTAACATTGCTAATATTAGTGAGGTTGTCCCAGTGTTAGCTGTACGGTAGACAGGACTTCACTGAAGGAAGGAAAGGGGATAGAACAATAAAGCTGTAACCCAGAGGTGGGCAAACTATGGCCCGCGGGACCGTCCTGCCCAGCCCCTGAGCTCTGGCTGGGGAGACTAGCCCCTGGCCCCTCCCCTACTGTCCCCCCTCCCCCGCAGCCTCAGCTCGCCATGCCGCCAGCACTCTGGGCAGTGGGGCTGCGAGCTCCTGCCGGGCAGCACGGCTGCGAGAGCTGCCGGCCTGCCCTAGTGTTCTAGACTGCGCGGTGGCGTGGCTGGCTCCGGCCGGGCGGCGCAGCTGCCAGTCCTGGTGCTCTGAGCAGCTGCCAGTCCTGGTGCTCTGAGCAGCATGGTAAGGGGGCGGGGAGCAGGGGGGTTGAATAAGGAACAGGGGGTCCTGGGGGCAGTCAGGGGACGGGACGATTGGATAGGCGTGGGAGTCCCAGGGAGCCTGTCAGGGGGCAGGGGTGTGGATAGGGGTCGAGGCAACCAGGGGATGGAGAGCAGGGGGGGTTGGATAAGGGGTGGGGTCCCGGGGGGCAGTTGGGGTGGAGGGTCCCGGGAGGGGGCAGTCAGGGGACAAGGAGCAGGGGGGTTGGATGGGTTGGGGGTTCTGAAGGGAGCAGTCAGTGGGGCAGGAAATGGGAGGGGGCAGATGGGGGCTGGGGTCAGGCTGTTTGGGGAGGCACAGCCTTCCCTACTCGGCCCTCCATACAGTTTCGGAACCCCGATGTGGCCCTCAGGCCAAAATGTTTGCCCACCCCTGCTGTAACCACATTAGGAAGAATATCCATTGCTAACAATGGGCATCAGTACTGTACACAGTTAAGCTGGTGCTCAAAACAGTACGGACAAGACCAAACCATGTTTAGCATCAGAAACCACCATAGCGGAGCGCTACTCAGAACAAACTTAAATCCTAGTTTCTGAAGGTGCCTAATAGTATAAGTTTTATCCTGCTTAGGTTTGCAATGAAAGAGACTTCAGTGCCATTCAGTTCCACCCACTGTCAACAATGGATACATTTTCTAGTGTATAAAAAAGTATTTTGCTGTTGATTATAGGTTTCATTTCACTTGACAAAGTAAAGTTTTTCAACCAAGACGTCCCAGGTTCTGTGGTAGATTAAAATCTGCAAATGCTCTTAGGTGCAGGCTACTCTTTGAGAGGATCAACGATCAGTTCCTCAGCCTGCATAGCCAGGAAAGGAGAGCACATCCCATTATACTACGAGGGGTATAAATGAACAATAGAAACAACGGCGATCTAGGACAGATACACGTTGAATGAGGAGAATTAACGTGTGGGCAGCAGGTCTGTGAAAGCCTCGGTGGAGAGGAGCCACCCTGAGCTGCACAGCGAGGGGATCGGCGCCCTGGCTGGATAGATTTGGGCCTTGGCTAAGCAAGAAAATTAATAGGGTATGAATTTAAAGCAGAGTAACCATTCCTGGCAACTCAGCGTGTGGATGCTCTTATTCCAGACTGACTGCCCTTTTCCGAATTCGCTTCATCCTAGTCCACAACAAAGCACGCCTGATTCCAGGCTCCCCGTGCGCCCCCCTGGAGCTCATCAGGATTAGCTGCTCTTGCAGCGTTAACTCCCCGTGCGGCCAAGGGACGGGATTGCACCAGCCTCCCCCGGGGCTGGGGAGAGCTGGCGGCTGCTCTTGCCCCTTCCAGCTAAGTCCTGCAGGGGCAGCGCCCCCCACGCCATAGGGCGGGGTCCCCTGCCCGCGGGCCCAGCCGCCCCGCCCCCGCCTTTTCTGCGGCCCCCGCAGGCTCCGTACCGTGCTGGAGCCGCTCCCCGCGCTGGGCTGCCGCAGACCCCGCCTCCCGCGCTGCCCAGCCCGAGCGCCAGCTCCGAGCCAGGCCCCGCCCCTCCTCTCTGTCACGAGACGGGTGTGGGACACCGCGGGGCCATCTCTGTGGTTAGCGGACAAAAGCCATCCAAGGAAACCACGTGGGAGGGTTATTATTGCGGACGCTCTTCTGTACCTTGAGCTGTCACCCAAGCGAGCAGCCATGGGAACAGGGATGTCTAACGTCTTCCCCCGCTCACGTAAGAGGACATGATCCGCGCCACCTGCTGCTTGAGAGGCACGGGTGTTCCCTAGCACAGTGTGTGTCCCAGAACACCCCTCATCCAGTTATCACCCCACTCTGCAAACTGCCTTTGGATAGAGCTCAACCTCGCTGCCCCTTCAGAGCTAGGCGTCTCAAAGAGTCCTGTGGCACCTTATAGACTAACAAATGTATTGGAGCATAAGCTTTCGGGGGTGAATACCCACTTCGTCATAAAACCCACCCACCCCCACTCCTAAATGACAAAATTCAGATCTGACTTAACTACAGGGAAGTAAGGGGTGCTTGCAACCTTTTGCACCTCTTTGGGTCACTTAACTTTATTTACTATTTATTTATTTATATACGCCTTCTCGTAACTGTTGTTCACGTCAGTTCCAATCAGGTGTATGCGCGCCAGGCACACAGTCATTGGAAACCTGTGTGGGCCGGACAAATGGCAATGTGAAAGTATGCATCTTTCATATTGACGGCAGCGTACCAGTCTCCCAAATCCAGGGAAGGTATGATCATGCTCAGGGAGATCATGCGGAACTTCACCATGAACTGGTTGAGTCCTCATAGGTCTAAAATGGATCTGAGACACTCCCCCCCCCCCTTTGCCTTGGGGATAAGGAAGTATGAGTAGAATCCCTTACCCCTTAGCTCCTGAGGAACCTCCTCCACTGCCCCTATGGCAAGGAACGATTGCACCACCTGCCTAAGTTGCTGCTCGTGAGAAAGGACCCTGAAGGAGGACGGGGAAGGGGAGGTGGGAGGGAGGGGAGTAGCAGAACTGGAGAGAACATCCCACTTCTACTGTGCAGACCACCCAGCCATCTGATGTTATTTGCGACCAAGCATGGTAGAAGTGGGACAGATTCAGGAAGCACAGGGAAAGATGCGGTAAGGTGGCTGGTATGCCATCCTTGCGTGCACCTTCAAAATACTTATTTGTAGCCCAACGATGGCTTCATCAGGCCTTGTCCCTGCTTTGAAGGTGGATCTGAATGTTTGTGCCTGTTATTCCTACTCCTATGGCTGTAGGAGTTCTGCCTCGGGCGAGGCTGATACCACCGCTGTTGCTGGGGCTTAAACTGTTGCACTGGGTAGCAGGCATCTGCATCCCCAGCGACTTCATAGTTGCCCTCAAGTCTTTACGGCTATGCAGCCTAGTCAGTCTGAGGGTGCAGGGCAGTTTTTGGACCAAATGGAAGGTCCTACAGGGTCTGTTGAACTTACGGGGGTAAGCCGGAAGCTTGGAGTCACGAGGTCCTCCTCATAACTACCCCAGAGGAGATGGTACGGGACACTGAGTCAAGGGAGGCCTGCCAGGAGGTCCTCACTACCACTTTCCCCTCCTCAACAATGGCTGAAAATTCTGACCTCGACTCAGCGGAGAGCATCTCCTTATGCTTGGTCATAGACTACCAAGAATTAAAGTTATACCTGCTGAGGATAGCCTGTTGGTTGGCTATCCTCAGCTGGAAGCCTCCAGTAGCATAGACCTTCCTTCCAACTAGGTCCATGCATTTAGCCTCCTTAGACTTAGGGCCCGGAGCCTGTTGCCCCGGCACTCCTCATTTACCACCAAGACCACCAGGGAGCAAGGGTGTGTGTGAGAGATGAGGTACTCATAGCCCTTGGAAGGGATGAAGTACTTCCTCTCAACTCCTCTGGCAGTGGGCAGGATGGAGACTGGTGTCTCCCACAGGATCTTATTAGTGCCTTGGATGGTCTTTATTAAACGGCAGTACCACCCCGGAAGGCCCTTCTGGAGCAAGAATGTCCCCCATCGGGTCCTCTGACTCAACCATTTCCTCTGCCTGTAGGCCCACATTGCAGGCAGTGAGACAGAGGTGGTCTTGGTGTGCCCTGTGGTCAATAGGCAGGGACCCTATGGTTGACACTCTTGCTACCACCATATCGGGTGAGGAAGACGAGGTCACCAGCAGTGATACAGGGTCCTCCTGGCCCTCGAGCTGCCTGCGTTGCTCTTGGACTGCACCAGGACTTGCTGAGCACCCAGGGACCCTAGCGGTCAGCACCACCGACTGGAACGTTAAAAGTCCCATCGGCAGTACAGCCCCGCTAAGGCAAGCTAGTGCCTACCTGTTCCGACCGCATGCTGCCCCTGGGAACTGGCCAACGGGAGCTTAGGGTAAGGGCAGGGGCATGGTGCCTATGGACAAGAGCTGTGCAGAGCCACTTGCGCGCCTCTGCCTAGAAGCAGGACCTGCTGCTGGCCACTTCTGGGCCACAGCATGGGCCGCAGTGCCAGGACAGGCAGGAAGCCTGCCTCTGCACCCCAGCTGCGCCGTTGACTGAGAGCTGCTGGAGGTTAAGTCCATACCCCAACCCCACGCCCCAATCCCCTGAGCCCTCCGAACCCTTTCCTGCACCCCAACCCCCTCATCCCCAGCCAAGTCTGTACCTAGCCCAGAGCCCCTCCCACACCCCAAACCCCTCATCCCCCACGCCGTTGGGTCACAATTTTCTTCAAGTGGGTCCCCAGAAAAAAGTTTGAATACCACTGCTCTATAGTAACTAACTACACTAATACTACAAAAGAATAAACCGAGAAGAACAAGTAACTAGGCGAAGGGAGCACTTGCGAAGCAAGCAAGACAGTTCCAATGCTGCCACGGACAGTAAGAAGGAACTGAAGAGGCCCGGGTTGGCAGTGTCATATATTGGCGCTGACCTGACAGCAGCTGCTAAGGGAAAAGACTTCCAACAGTGCACACGCTGCGTGCACACCTGGTTGGAACAGACGTGAACAAGCACTTAAAGAAAAAACATTTTCAGTTTCTGTAATATTGCCGATATCAAAACTAACTCAGCCCCTCTCACGCTATCAGACCGAAAGTACAGTTCATTTACAAATAATCTAGCCAAACATGCAAGTGGAGAAACACCAACCACATTAGTTTGTGTATTAATCCACAGAAGGCGCAAGTGTAGTTTCTGCTAGAAATATATGAAGCCTCAGGCATAACATTACAGTATTAGTTTTTGTATTGCTTCTTAATGTAGTAAATATTAAGCATGTGAGAAGTGTACCGGGCCAAGAACTATTTACTAGTTTCAGTTACATCATTCCTACCTTGTAATCTCTTCAAAGAAGGGAGTTTTCATATATGTTTGGACAGCTATTTTATAGGTGATAGCCACAAGGACCCAAGAAATTCACACCAGGGTGAGAGTACCATATATTTTCTACAATGGAAGAACAGCAAGGATTGCTGTGCTTTTATTGCCAGTCATTTAGCTACACCTGCAAATCCTTAATGGAGAGACAGCTTATACCAGCAAAAGTTTGTTTATTTTTAAAAGCAGTAGTTTATACGTTTCCCAAACAAAATAAAGGTACAGCAGCAAGAGGACTTTACTTGCATGACTGCACCTACACTGAGGCTTTTGGCAGCATAGCTACGTTGGTTATGGAAGTGACTTTTTTTGTCCATGCTCCTAACCAATCTGTATGCTAGCAAAACTTATCTATAAGCCAGGCCTTAGAGTGAAGTGAGGGTTGATAGATAGACAGATATCTACCTAACATGGTTCTTTTAAAGAGTACTGTTTCCTCTTTGTGGAGTTCCAGTATGATCTTAAGGAATTAGTGGGCAGCTGGTATTTTCAGTTCAGTTAGTGCGTAAGAGGTGACAGATACTATACACTGACCGCACAGCCAGTGGTGTGGAGAAGCTTGTACTGCTCTCTCTCTCTAACATGGAGAATTCTGTAGTGAAAAGAGTAATTCAGCTCTAATACTCATTAAATTCTATTTCTCAGCTGAAGTTGCCACCAAGGGAACAAGCTTGTTAATGACTATTTGAGCTTATGTGGAAAGATTGTAAATTAACGTTCAAAATGGTAGCTTGTAATTAATCATGTTGGTTATTAAGAGATCACTTTGCCCAACTTTTTTTTAAACTATGGGAGGAGTGAGGGAAGTAAGCAGATATGTATGCAAAATCCATTGTCTACCCCGCATTTGAAAGATACTGGTGACAGCTCTTGGATTGAGAACATCTTCCAAGCATCAGCTGGAAAAATCACTTTCTGCAATTCTAGTCCCCAGAATTTAAGATGTAAACAGTTAGTATAAATAAAGCAAATGGAACTCGAATTGGTAAGTTTAATAGAAAGCCTTATGTTACAGATTACTTAACACAAGCCTATATTAAAGTTTCAATACACTAATCAAGGGGACTTTTCAAGTGCTTTACTGGATCACTCTAAAATGGCAACTACATGCAGTTTCTATTTTGAAGTTCACCATTTGCTCCACTCAGAGAAACTAATTTAGTATTTGGTTTCAGATTTCCAATTCAGCAAATCTGTTACACATCAATACATACCCCTCATTGATCATCATTTTTTATGTTTTCTTTTAAGAGCAAGAATGTAAATTGTGTGAATTTTTAAATTATTTAGCTTATAATTGGGAGAGGGGGTCACCATGACTAGACATCCATTACAAGGTTATTAGTATGTTAAATCCATTCCCTAATTAGTATTCAATGTAACATTTAAACAAGACAAATATTTACAATGCAAAACAAACCAACACTGCATATTTGCTACAAAGCTTAAGAGAAACGTATGAAATACAAGTGACAGTTTAAATATTTAAAGTTCTTCCTCAAATAAAACAGAGAAGTTTGCACTATACTTGATTCTGCAACGGCAGTACTCCAAAATAATCCATATGGAATTTGCCTGAACAATCTTAAAACCTTTAAGTTACTAAGCCAGCTCTGTATATCTAAAACAGAATACACCAACTGAAAAACCAGGAATGAATCAAACTTTATCTAAGAGGATTTGTAAATCCTTCCCCACTAAAGTTACTGCTCTTCTTGCTCTTCCAGATGATTAACGGGTTCTTGTAGTGCACTGTTCTGTCTGTAGATAAAGGCATTGTTTACAGCTCCGAGTTCTCCCAGCTGTTCAAGCGAAGAAACACAGGGATCATGATCCTTTAACATATCTGGTAGCTTGCACAACTTCTCCTGAAGGCGACGAGAACGCCTCACAGGGGTCAAGAATTTTATATCTTTAACAGCAGAGTCATTTGCCTGACACTGCATCTTCTTCTTCACACTTCAGAAGAGAGGAAAAAACCAAACATTTGTGGATTAAAGATGTATATTGAGCCAAGTTTAGTCTTACTGTCTTTCTATGGAAAGATCCATGTCAAAGCCTGTCAGAGACCATACAAACAGCAAGCCATGCTTCCTGCCTTAGCCAACTGTACCCTCCCATTCCCCCCTCCCCAGCAAAAAGAGAAGATAATGACCACATGCAACGCCCCTGGAAGCTAAATCCAAAGAAGTGTTATGTCGTAAGCACTACATTCATTTTGCCCAAGGACAGAGTTCTTTTTCACTACATCTACTAGCCAAGAGTTGCTCCAGGCAAAACACACCAATCCACCTGACTCCTCCACAGAGTGTACAGCCTTCTACACCAGGCATGCAGCAATACAGGTTCTAAAAGCTGGGCAGGACTTCCCATAAGTACATAATGTGTTTTGGGCATCCTGAGCAGGCGAAGCTCTGCTTTGTAGTGTTCAGGGCAAGTATCCTAGGCTCTTCAGTGTTAACCCCCAGAGGCAGAGAATTACATTTTGTAACTAATAAGATCCTCTTAAAGGTGTGGAGACAATTGATATTTATGCCGAAAGAAAAGCCAAGACAGATGGCTTGTGTCAATTTGAAAGACTGGAGTTGTGACAGGCCTATAAAGAGTCATTCCTTTATATATAAAGCTTTTCTCCACCCATTCACCCCAATAGTGAAAGGAGAAGCAGCCTTCAAAAGATTAGATTCTTGGAATTCCAGTTCCAAACTGGATGTTCACTAGTCTAGGATGTTTGATTTGTTACAGTTGTAATGCAAATACACATCACGGTTGCCCCAGACACTGGAAGTGCAGGAACTTCTAAGATTACCATAAGTGATCTTACCTTTCTAAGTATGGAGTGGTTGACAAATTGTATTTAATTAAATAAGACCCCTCCTTTTCTTTTTCAGGAGTCTTAAATTCTAAGTTTGCATCTTTTATTGTATCTTCAGTTTTGTAGTTTGCAGACTTCTTACTTTGTTCTTTGTACTTTGTTCTGTGCTTTTTACTTTCTTTAGGTAAGGTCTCTTGTCTTGTCTTCAAGGATGAATCCCTTTCCTCTTTCTTGATTACTTCATTGCTAATCTCTGCCTTCTCTTCATCATTCAAGTTGAGCTCTTTGAAGACTTCCTCTACATTTTCTACCAAAGAGTTAGCTTCTTTGCTGATAACCTCATCCTTCACACATTCTTCTGAAAGTTACAAAGTTAGAAATAGGGACACAGTCATGATTAGTTGCAATTAAGGATCTTAGTAACAGCAGAGTGTAAAACAAGATGCAGAAGTCAGTGGTTTCACCACATTTTTCAGTAATCATTAAGGGGTATCTTTGAAATTCTAGAGCTTCTGCACACCAAATCATTTTTACAATTTTTGCACAATAGTGTTTCATAGGCCTTAGTTTCACCTATGTTGCTAAAACTACATTTTCCCCACAAGCAAGGTGAATCATCACAAACCACAATGGCCTAAATTTTCAAAGGCAAATAATAATTTGGAATGGTCAACTTGACATACCTGAAAGCAGTCGGATTTTCAGATGGCAGGTGTATAGTACTTTTTGGAGGGAACACACACCAAACTAGGCATCTTTAATTCACCATACTGGATGATTACTCAGCAGGAATTTGCAGGTTAGTTACTGATACCTTTGTGCCACTCAAGAGAATCTGCTCCAGTTACTGATTTTAGACCCTGACCTTTTTGAAACATTTGAACCTCAGGCTGAAGAGGTTGGACAGCACTGACAGTCAATGAAGAATAAAAATTGTAAAAATCTATATATGATTGGGGATCCCTGTCTGCCAGTGTCACTTGTCACTACTGGCAACATGCTTGCAGCTGAGGCGGAATCAGTAAGTTTTAATCAAACTCTGCATTGTTTCAGACAATGTGAAGTTTAGACACTAAATGGATCGGCTTCCATACCATACAACTGAATGAGATAGGGTGCATGCTGTTTTTTTTTTTTAAAGTTTAACATTTTATTCACTGAGTCAGATAACCTTAAATTAACTGAAAGAAATAGAGTATTCAATCTTACCAACTGACTTTGGAAGATTTTCAGTATTCTTCATAATATCTGCTACCGTGTGTCGTAACTCATCCTTAGGCTGGAAGAAAAGTTGCTTCCATTAATGGCCCATAAAGTCAGCTCTGAGAGACTGATTTTATAGTCCCTACTTAGTTATTCTAGCGTTTAATGTGGAAATTAAATGGGGGGGGGGGGCAGGAGAGAGAGGCAGGGAGGGTGCCTGCAGGCAAGAGCCATGCGGAGCCACTTGCACACCTCCCCCTAGGAGCCGCACCTGCTGCTGGACACTTCCGGGGCACAGCACAGTCCGTGGTGCCAGGACAGATGGGAAGCCTGCATGTACACCCCTGTTGCACTGCTGATCGGGAGCTGCCGGAGGTAAGCCCATGCCCCAACCCCCAGCCCTGAGCCCCCACAAACCCAAAGTCCCCCGCACCCCAAACCCCTCATCCCCAGCCCAGAACCCTGACCCCCTCCTACACCCCAGCCCAGAGCCCTTCCCACACCCCAAACCCCTCATCCCCAGCTCTGCTAGGTTGTGGGCATCAATTTTCTTCAAGTGGGTTGCCATAAAAAAAGGCTTGAAAGCCACTGTTCTAAGGGATCATTCAAGATGAAGTGGCCCGTACACAGTCCTGTAGTCATATGACAAAAAGGGAGGGTTAGTGGGTTACAGATTGTTGTAATGAGACATAAATCCAGTGTCTTTATTAAGACCATTATTTTTAGTGTCTAGCAAAGTTATGATTTAAGCTTCCAGGCTCATCTTTAGAACCCACTAAACCCCGCCGCCCCTTCTTTGTCATATGACTACAGGGGCATTAGGAGGCCACTTCATATTAAATGGTCCCTTCGAACAGTGGTTCTCAACTTTTTCATTTGCAAACCCCTAAAAAATTTTGAATAGGGGTGCAGACCTCTTTGGAAATCTATTGTCTGTATATATAGTTGAATTCTGTTCAGTCAGTTTTCAATCTAAATCTTTTGCGACCTATGTCAAAGGCAGAGGTCCCCAAAGTGTGGGTGCACCCCCCCCCAGGGGCCTTCAGGGGGGCAAGGTGAGTCTCAGCCAGCCCCCACGGGGGGGCAGGGAGGGACCACCACCCCACCTTTCCACAGCCACAGCCTCAGCTCCCATCCTCGTGCTTGGCCCCGTCCGCAGCCTCAGCACAGCTCCAATGCCAGCCCTCACTGCGGCCTGGTTGCGACTTCGCTCCTGCCATCACCCCCAACCTTGGCCCCTAGCTGCGGCTCAGTCTCCAGACCCATCCCTGCAGTCCCAGCTTTGGCCCCCTTACCCGGTCTCTGATGCCCCCACCCCACACACCCTCCACTCCAGGAGGAAGCAGGGGGGGCACAGCCCTCAAAGGTTTGGGGGCCGCTGGTCTAAGGGTTCGAGAACAACAGGTTGAGAACCATAAGTAGTTGGCACATATTCTGTTTGATCTTGTATTTAGCTGAGACTCCAAGTACCTTTCCCAGCCCTGAAGAAGACCTCTGTGTAGCCTGAAAGCTTGTCTTTCTCACCAACAGAAGTTGGTCCATAAAAAGTTATTACTTCACCCACCTTGACTAATATCCTGGGATCAACACAGCTACAATACTGCATACATTAGAAGTTATAGTTTTTCATCCTTTTTCCTAGAAGTAATTTTGATGCTCATTTCTCTCCCCTTGAAAGTCAGTTGGAACAAGCTTATGAAGCTTATACAGCTTGTGTGTTTAACTCAATATAAGTGAGCCACCCTTTTTACTAGACGCCGCCAGTGTTAATATATAGAACAGGGATAGTCTATTTTTTGTCAAGGTCCAAATTGCTTGGTCAAGGTATAGTCAAAGACCAAACTCCAGAGAAAATGATTTTTATAAACAATATTGATAATAAAAAGATTTCAGGGTCCATTCAAAAGCATCTGGTCGTCTGAATTTGGCCTGCCTATTGACCCCGATATAGAAGTTCTGCACGCACCAGTTTTTACATCCATCACTCCTTTTCACTGTAAAACCCCCAAGATTCCGCTTCTCACCTGTGCTCCTGCCAGAATAGCCTCCTCATAAACAGCAATGATCTTTTCAATTGGGCCCAGCTGTTCAAGACGCATGCAACACACCCAGTATTTTGCAAGTTTTTTTGCATCTGGAACACTCTGAATCAGCTTTTCCAGCATTGCACGTACTTCATCCCCAGGAAAACCCTAAATATTTATATAAAATGACAGGAAGACTGAATCCTAACAAACATATTCCAAGTTAGTAACTATACAGTTGTTACTGAAAACTTGTATTTGCTTCTGTTTTTTCTAGTGACCCTGATTAAATTGGTAGTTATGAAAAATATTTACAGTGTGAACTATTGTTGAATGTGCTACGATCACTCTCTCATCAGGATGGGCTATTCATTCACCTAGTCTCGAAATGAAACTTGTCTGTACAGAGTGTTAGGAAATAGGAGATAATTTCCCTTCAAGTTCTAGAAGTGTCACTTTTTAGGTAACTTTTGTAAAAAGGTTCAATAAATTATGAAGCAACAAGTGGACTATGGGATTACTTCCTTTCCTTTGATACTGGGCACCACATAAAAAAATCAATTGTAGTGTGCATCTTGCTTCCTAAATCAGGTGGTTGGTTACTTGGGGCTGAATCACACGAGCCCTCAGAGCATGAAATTACTACTGAAGTCAATGGGAGTTCCACGCACTAAAGGCATACAGGATCATGATGTTAGTATACAACAAAATAAATACCTGTTCTGTTAAATGTAGGCATTCCGCAAGAGTTTTGTTGACATGTTCACTGAATAATCCTTGCTCATCCTCTTCTACTATGGTAGCCCAGAAAGACTCAACTGGTTCTTTTGGAGTTTCTTGTGATGTCTGTGTCTCAGGCTGGGCTACTTGTAGCACAGTAGATGGTGGCCTCTTTATCACTTTTCCTTTGGTTACCTTCCATTCAGCCAGACGAATTCTGCATTTAAGTAAATCAGTATATTAGCTTTTGTAGTAGAATAGCTTATTTTTCACCATATATACAAAGATTAAAATTAGGGCCAGTCAACATGTCACATAAAAACATACTTTGAGGGTAGATGAGGAAAGTCCTTAGAGAATTCTTAATGATCACCTCTCTAAAAATCTAGCCATGCATCCATCACCTTTGCCTGAATGGGAGCCTTTGAAACCCTTGATGCTGCTATTTCCATCTGCTAGAGATGTCTATGATCAGCAAGTTGAGACACTTCTATCTTCTCTTGTCCAACAGCAGCAAAAAATTGAGGGTACAAAAACTAACAAAAACCCACCACCAACCCTGATTTTCCTACATAGTGCAGAGAACTGTTTCTAAGCAACTGGGATGGCCGCTTAAGTTTAGAGAACAAAAATCTGAACTGAGTTTATACTTATGAGAAGCACTAAAGATAGAATCCCGCTATCCACAGAACAGAGGGTGTGGCAGTGGACCTAAAAGCAATATGAGCACATTCACTCAAAATTGAAACAAGTCTATTGAGATCTGCTTAATCGGGGGAGGAAGGTGGGGAATCACCTTTAAAAAAAAAAAAAAAAAAACCACAAAAACCCCACAGAATTTGATTACCTTCTCTCTTCTGTTGACTCTTTTGGCAGAACAGACTTTCTGTTGCCTGCTTTTGAATCCTGGGTGGCTTTGGTACCACAGGTTACAGAAACAGACTTTGCTGAAGTTCCTAATCTGACATCTCTGAGTGGAACCTCAGTTCTCTTTGCCCCAGGCACAGAAGAGGGCTTAGCATTGTGAAGAGCTGTCTTTAATGATGGTGGCCCACTTCTATCAGGCTTTCTTTGGACAGTCATATTATTTACAGACACACTTGTGACTATTTGTTTCTCCTTGTTCTGGATGGACTTTGAGTGGGTGCTATGAGAAGCTCTCACAGGTGGTCTCTTCTGGAAGGGGGTGGCATGCATAGGTTTAGAAGCACTAGCCAAATTTGTGGCTCTAATATTATTTATGACTGCATTATTGCTGCTGGTGGATGATGGTCTCGCTGCTGGTTTGGTGGCAGGAGCTATAGGTTTGTTTGCCAAAGAACTCTTTGCATCTTCGTTTTCTAGTGTTTTGCGGAAGGAGTTTATCTTCGATGGGATAACCTTGCCACAATATGAGCCAGGCACATGTTTCTTTGGCAGGCTGGCATCAGAGTTTTGCTTGTCTGCAATCAGTTGCTTCTCTTTGATGTTTCTTTTGTGCAGGAAGGACTGGCTAAATGACACACGATAAGTTTTTATTTCAACAGCTTCATCTTTGGAAACATTAATAGCCGAACTAAAATCTTCAGGATTGCAATTTGTTCCTACAGTTGAGTTTGTCAATATGGTAGTAGTTTTCAAGGTTTCATCCTTTGAAGAAGCAGTGCTTTTTTTCAGAGTGTTGCTTGGTTGGGTCCATGGAGGTCTATTAGCATTTTCTTTATCTTCCTGAAATTAGAAGTAACATGAAGATATTAAAAATGCATAACATATGACAATAATATAAGTTGCTGAAATGAAATGCAGAAGCCTTCCAATCAGTGGTAGGCTTACAAGACTTTGGGGAAAATTAATACTACTATAAGTTGGTCTTGAAGAAAGTGGGAATGCATCACATCTACAAGGGAGTCAAAGAAGGGGAATATGAACTGTTATTTCTACTTGCCACTGCAAAATCCCCACCCAAGCATTGAATGAGGATAAGAGGCAACTGTCTCTAGAATCTAAAGCAGTGGTTCTCAACCAGGGTGTGACACACTGTACCTTGGGGCGAGTGCCCTGGAACCCCCATAATCGTCATTTATATACAATTGTGATATTTTATACAAAGCATGCCATGTGAGGTATCAGAGGAAAGGTTATGATCCGCTGAAAGCCATGGTTCTATCTAAATATGTATATCATTAGTGCATTTGAAGTTATGAGATTGTGTTGTATGGTCGACACTAAAACATGCTGTGAGTTGGGGAATTGCCCGGATATTAGAGCCCTAGAGACAAGGGATCTAACCAATGCCCAGGCAGGTGTCGAACCACCATCAACAGCCATTGTCCAGCAAGGGAGCTACAATGCAATGACTCACTTGCACAAGGCCACACCAGGGGAATTGCTCAACTTTGCCTGGTGACTCAGCAATACCCACCATACATGCCTGGACTTGTGTTCTCCAAGAACATGGACTAAGGGTATAAAACCAAACACAGTGGCCTCATCCTTGGCCTCCCCCCACCCCCTCCTCCAAGCAACAAGGACACCCAGAAGACTGAAAACTCCAACAGAGGATATTGGCCCAGGTTTCAAGGGTGAAACCTGTGTACTATGAACTGCAATATCCAGTGGGGTGAGAAAACCTGCTTAACCCAGAATGTTGCCCAGTCTAGTAGGGTTGAGAGTTTAGACTGCAAGCTTATATTTTATTTTGGTAACTGACTTTTTGCCTATTACTTATAATCACTTAACATTTATCTTTTGTAGTCAATAAACTTGTTTTACGGTTTATCTTTACCAGTGAGTTTACCTGAAGTGTGTGGCAAATCTGCTCAGGTTCAAAAAGGCTGCTGGTGTATATCAACTTTCCATTGATGAAGTGGTGAACCAATTAATAAACTTGCACTCCTTGTCTTGAGCAGAGCAAGACAGTATATTCCTGAAGTACAAGACTGGGAGCTGGGGGGTGGAGGGGGATTTGGCTGGTGCCTTACTCTGTGCGATTCATGAATGGCCCTGGGAAAATTCATGCAATCTAGCTAGGTGTGGGGGCTCCACATGCAGTTGTGCTGAGTGGTAACAGCACCCGGAGGGGTTTGCTGCTTGTCACTAGCAAAGCATTGTGAGAGACAGCCCAGGCTGGAGAGTTAAGGGGGCACAGGGGTCCCACAGCCCCAGGCTGCACCCCAGGGATCCCATCACATGGGCACATGGACACCTGGGCGTACAAAGAGTTCTTCCAGGGGCTACATCAACTCATCTAGATATTTGCTCATTTTTACAGCGGACTACATAAAAAGCACTAGAGAATCCAGTACAAACTAAAATTTCATATGCATAAGGATTTGTTTATACTGCTCTTTACATTATATACTGAAACACGTATATAAAACAAGGACAATATTTATATTCCAATTGATTTATTTTATAATTATATGGTAAAATGAGAAAGCAAGCAATTGTTCAGTAATAGTGTGCTGTGACACTTGTATTTTTAGGTCTGATTTTGTAAGCGAGTAGTTTTTAAGTGAGGTGAAACTTGGGGGTACGTAAGACAAATCAGACTCCTAAAAGGGGTACAGTAGTCTGGAAAGGTTGAGCACCACTGGTCTAAAGTAAGTCTGTCAAACATACAGCCTGCAGGTCAGATTCAGACTGCAGAATCGAAGTTTTGATTTTAAAAAAATGTTTCTAGCCTATACAACTGTAGAGATTGCCTTCCAGACAATGTTACTCCTGGTGGAATTCTGCACACAAAAAATTAGAAATTTTGCACATATTTTAAAATTCTGTATATTTTATTTCTCAAAACACAATATAACTATACCAGTTTCAATTATTTTTGGTCATTTATTTCAAAATACCTGTCAGCAAGTATGTCTAACAATACAGACAACAAAAATGATTCAGGAAATGTTTTTGACAAATAGATTCCTTACTAGGCATATTACAGAACTCTTAGCCCTGGTCTACACTGGCTGACCCCTAGCCTCTCCCATGCAGTTAGGCACATCTACCCGTGTGTGTCTGTGCCCTCACCCAGCCACTCCCCTGTCCCTATGTAGCTCTGCACCCCCAGCACCATGCACCTGTGCTGCCACCCAGCCACTCCCATCCCTGTATCCCCCCGCATCCCCATGTGGCTGTCCTCCCCCACCCAGTCACTCCTGTGCCCACGTGTCTCTGCACCTCCCTCCCCGCTGTGGCCCTGTGCCTCCAATCCCATTCAGCCCTGCCCTAGTCTGTCTTCCCCCACTAGCCCCCATCTCCTGACCTGGCCTGCTGTGAAGGCAGCTCTCCCTCTTCCCTCACTGGCATGGTACTGAAGCTTTATTCTATCACCGCAGTACCCTCTGGTGGGCAAAAGGCAGAACTGCAGCAACATTTTGGCAGCTTTTTTCTGCGCAAAAAATTAGAAATCTGCGGGGCTCATTAATTATGCACACACGAAGTAGCACAAAATCCCGCCAGGAGTAAGACATGAACTGAGTGTAAAACAATGTCACATCCTTTCCCTGAGGCAGCAGACAGCCCAAAATGACAACTCAGGTGCGAACACCCCATCACCTAGTAATCCTACTGGAGAATCAAATACAAAGCCCAGTGAATACTTAAGTCTGCATTAACTATTTCATTGCTGTTTTAGCAGATGAAATGGAAAAGGTGGTGAGGAGTAAAGGCCTCCAAAAGTTGTAATTGGAAGTTGCTGCAAGGAGGGAAGTACAGAGGGAGATAAACAAGAGTAAATAGCTGTGGCCTAAAGGGGAATATATGTTTCTTTCTGAACATGACAATAAAGTACTGAATAAATAAAAAGTTTAGTTACTACATACTGTGTTCTTCCCTTGGTCTTTGTGCAAGCCACCTCCTGACATTAGTAGGAGATTCCATGTAGGTTGAGGGGAGTATGAAGTTTGAATTTATATCCCAGCCCACAGATTATTAAATATGGAATCCAACCCTCTCCTCCAAATGAATTTGACAGCCCTGCTCTATAGGGAATGATTTAGTGCAGCAACCAGCATGTCTAAGAGAAAGTTGGAAGATCCAATGAGTTTGATGGTAAAGATGCTCTCTCTAAAATGTGGATCAACTCATTCTGGAACACTAGCCTCTCTCTTTCTGAGACACTAACTTTTTTCTGGTTTCAGAGTAGCAGCCGTGTTAGTCTGTGTCAGCAAAAAGAACAGGAGTACTTGTGGCAGCTTAGAGACTAAAATTTATTTCAGCATAAGCTTTCGTGGGCTACAAGAAACAGGTGGGAGAGCACAGACTACTAAAAATTTAACTTTTAAAAAGTTAATTTATAGGATCTCATTTTACCAATTAGAGGGACACTAAGTTTAGGGCCATAAGGCACGCCTTATTTGAGAAAGGCAAGCCCCATGCAGCATAACAAGAGGCCTTATAGATTTCACACCACTGTATGGAACCTCATGGGCTGTGGAGGGCATCACTAATTTTTAAAAAGCTCTTTTTATGCTGCATGAGATTTAAAAAGGAAGTTTTAGGACAATCAAGTTAACAGTGTTCTTTCCGCACAGGAAGTGGATATCTATGAAACTCATCTTGTTCATCCTCTTATCAATGAAATATTGATCCCTTTCATCTACTCAAAAGGGTTTCCTCTACTCTTCCCTTGGGTGGTTTTCTACAGCTTAAGTTCTCCCCATTGGGCAACTTCCTACCTAGCAGTCAGTTCCAACTTCCTTCTTTATTTCATTCTATTACTTCTACTCTGTGGTTGATGGTTTACACCTTTCAAATTGGAAATCCTGAAATTGAGGATGTATATTCTGATATTTTCCCCTTTTCCTAACAAGGCAATTTTTGGAGAGGAAATTTCAATTTGATTGTTGGTGTAGGACAACTTGTAAGAGGAGATGGAACAATCTCTGTGCACATCAGATCTGGAAAAGCCATATGTAATGATTTACAAGTGGGGAAAGAGCATTTTTAAGCTCAGATTTTTAGCAGATTACTTCCGAACATACTCAGTAGGCTTGTCAGTGCCGTATAACTTTGAGAAGCACACACATCACAATTATACCCATGCTACATTAGATTTTTATCAGTGGCTTTTACTGTGGTCCTGTTAAAGTGATATTAGAACTTTTATAGTAGAACTTTCCCCTCCCTTAACAGCTAAAGAGATTTCGCTCAAACTTTAAAAAAAAAAAAAAAGAGAACAAAAATACAAAGACCAAGCATGGAAAATTTCAGCCAAAAATTATTTCCTGAAGTTATGAGTATGTGAAGCCAGGATGTTATAACGGAATTTATCCCACAGAACTATAGGTGTCACAGTAAAATAATTCCATTAATCAGTCCCTTCAGTCTTTTAGTAGGCAGTTCAGAAGGCTTATTCTGTACTGGAGAAAAAAATTGGGACACAGTATATTCATAAAGATAGCACTTCGTAAGGCTCTCCAGGAGCACAGATTAAGATTTCGTTCACACTAACCAGTTAATCATTTACTGCTACATGTGTGCAAGTCTTTCATGTTGTGGAAGTCACTTGTTAATCCTAAACAACAAAAAGGGGTTTGAATTTGTAGCTACAAATTCAAAACAAGCAGTTTTATCAGCATTTTTATCAGTTATGGAAAAGAAAAAACCTTCACACAAACTTACCATTTTCTGCTTTGCAGATTTTAACATCTTTATTTTGCCTTCCGGTTTATCGCTAGCTGCTTTCCCAGTTCGGTTATTGCTTTTCAAAAAGCCAAAAGCAAAGAGTTAAGAATAGCTAAAGATATATTTTGCATAATATACACCATAGTAACATTTCTGAATGTTAGCAGGGAAACCACCAAGATCTAGCATTAATGGTTTCCACAAAATAACATGATAGTAACTTTGTCCCAAAAGGAAATCTATTTCAGTTGGAATTTACAAATCAAAACCACTGCATAGAAATATTTCATGCCACAAGGATAAGAAATGTTCCTTTTGCCAACAGAAGAGAAACAGGGTCAGTAGCCATTATTTTTGCTTTAGAACAGTGGTTTTCTAACTGTGGGTCGCAGAACGTAAAGCACTGGGTCATGGCGGCTCTGGTCAGCACCACCAACCGGGCCTGAAAAGTCCTGTTGGCAGTGCTGCCTGGCTAAGGCAGGCTAGTCCCTACCTATTCTGACATGGCGCTGCACCCCGGAAGGAGCCAGCAGCAGGTCCAGCTTCTAGGCGGGGGGGCCCCACGGGGTTCCACGCGCTGCCTTTGCCCCGAGCACCGGCTCCGCACTCCCACTGGCCAGTTCCCAATGGGGAGCGGTGCCTGCAGGCGAGAGCCATGCAGAGCCACTTGTGTGCCTCCACCTAGGAGCCAGATCTGCTGCTGGCCACTTCCGGGGCGCAGCACAGTCCGCAGTGCCAGGACAGGCAGGAAGCCTGTCTTAGCACCCTCACTGCGCTGCTGACTAGGAGCCACCTGAGGTAAGCCCACGCCCCAATTCCCTACCCCAGCCCTGAGCCCCCCCAAACCTGGGGTGCAGGAAAGGGCTCCAAGCACCTCATCCCCAGCCCCAACCCGGAGCCTGCACCCCCAGCCCAGAGCCCCCTCCCACACCCTGAACCCTCATTCCTGGCCCCACCCCACCCCCCAACCCTCTGCCCAAGCCCTGAGCCCCTCCCAAACCCCTCATCCCCAGCTCCATTGGGTCGTGGGGATCAATCTTCTTCAACTGGACCACCAGAAAAAAAAAGTTTGAAATCCATTGCTTTAGAAGACAGTCATGTGACTGTTCCATAAGACCTGTCTTCCTCCTCCTCCTCGAGGAACAGTCACATGACTGTCTTCCTCCTCCTCAACTAGTAGCTGACGGAATGATCCAGAGAACACATGAGGCAACAACCTTTGATGTAACAATTTTATTACCAACTGTTTCAGTAACACGGTCCCTATTTTTATAGATGAAGGTGAAAGCAGGTTAAGGGACTTTACCAAAGCCAGACAAATTATGATTGATCTGGGACAATGACACAGAAATCTGGGATCCAAATCTTATGCTGAGTGCACATTGATACCCAAGAGAAAGGGCAAGACTGATAGCAACAACAATGAAAAATAAGATGGCAAAACCTCACTGCAAAAATAAAAATCTCTAGATCAGTGTGGATTTATTTAAAGCAAGACAATTTAAATCAGCAATTTAAATCACCAAGTGGAAAGCCTTGATTAAAATAATGGATTTTAATCAACTTTTCCATTTGTACTTGAGTTGTATTCTAAGGAAAGGTGCATTCTCATTGGCCAATATAACCATTAAAACATGTTTACTTACAACTACATAGATCCTTTAAACCAGATTTGGTCCATTTTTTTGCTATCTACAAGGGTACACTAACTATATACACTTATTTAAGCACTTATATAGCTTAATATTTTCAGATTCTAATTGTACATTTTTGTATATTAGAAAATGGGGAATGATTTATTGCTCATTTATCAGATAATTAACTTTCAGCTCGTGATTTGTGCCAAGGTGCATTAGGATGGTAACTGGAATTTAATTAAATGCACAAAATAGCAAATAAAATCTATTTTTACTAAGCAAAATAACCTTAAATATTTTGGATACAAACTTCTCTTATCAAAACAGGTTACACCAGGCCTGCACAACTCGAATATTACTCCAAAGAAAACAGCCGAGGGCCGAAACTAGGGTGACCAGATGCGAGGACCCAAAAATCGGGACGCCGCCAAAGTTGTTGAGCAAGCAAAAAAAAAAAAAAAAAAAAAAAAACCCCTCTCCCGCCGTCAAAGTTGTTTTTTACATAACATACCTTATTGTGGGATATTACATTCTTCCCCCGCTCCCGCCCTCCCCCAGGCGCTCATGCTAGGGAAAAGTAGGAAAGTGCTATTTATGGTGTACTGAGCATGCTCAGTACATCAGATCCGCTCCACCCCCCGCGGGCCGCACAGTGTTGTGCAGGCCTGGGTTACACATTTACAGCTAAATGATTTATTAAAACAGATGGGTTAAGCGTAGTCAGCGAATTAAACTAATTATTTCAGGTCAGCCTGGGAAAAATTTTCAAGTATGTCTAAATGAAAGTGACTGGAACTTAAGTTTGTACTTGCCAGAGTCTCTTGAAAATGAAATAGTTAAGTTACTTGGGAAGACCTATTGTGCCGAATTTATAAAGCTTGTCCTCCAAAGTTAGCATCGGGGAAAAACATCTCTCTTTATATGGAAAAGCAAGCAGCCTTTAATGCAAAGTTTTTGCTAGAGGCTCTAGGATTCAGTAAGTTTATTTTTTAAAATGTTTTAAGAGATAAGTTTAGCCCTGAACATATTTTGTATTTTAAACAATTGTATTTTTTAAAAAATGTATTTTTATTTTTGAATAGAAAAAAATGACATTAAAATTTTTTTTAAAAAAAGCTTGCTTTTTATCTATGCTGCCTTAAATGAAAAATCACAAAAATGATAGCATGAAGTGATGAATTAACTGAAGAACACTGAAAATGGACAATGTAAAAGAAGGCACTGAAATGGGGGGGGAGGAGGGGGGGGAGTAAGAAAGTGAAAGGACAAATTGAAGTACTCAATTAGGATGAGCAATATTGCCGCTGCATTGATAATTAGGGTTAGAAATCATTGTACTAAGATAGTATGATGTTTCCAGTGAACAGCCTGACTTGCTACAAATTAGTTGTAGGAATATAGCAAATATTTGAAATCTCATGTTATATATTCAAAGTGTAGAACAAATGCTAATTCTCACAACACCCTTAAGGAAGTCTTATTCCTGAGTTTTATATATAGGAAATTTGAGGCACAGAGGTGAAGTGACCTGGCAAAGGTCGTGCAGCAAATAAATAGCAGAGCCAGGATTAGAACTCAGGGTTCTCTTACTCAGTCCTTCTTACCACACTATCTCCGGTCTACAGAGGTTTGCTATCCCTTATAGTTTTAGGAAATATGTTGTGTTAAGCAGTATGTGTTACTCACAGGCTTTTAGCCAGGAGCATGATATAAAACTAAAGAGATTTAAATAATGTAACTTTTTAAAATTTGGGTAAGTGACATTGATTGGTAATTCAGTTTCCCACAGCAAGAGTGTAAAGGTGTAAACTGTCCCCTTCACGGTAGACAGATTTAATTAAACAAAAGGTATTGACTCCACCTGATATTTGTCCGCTTTTCCTGTATGAGCAACCCAGAAATGGCCTTTTTTCTCAACAGGTACTCTTCAACTTTTTGTCTTCTTTGTTCTAATGGATTAAAAGAACATTGAACATTTTTTAGTGTTACACAAAATCCTTATTTCCAGCTCAGCCCATTTTTAACAAATTTATAAGAATAAAATGAAATACATTTAGGCCAATTTTATCAAGACTCAAAAGACAAATTAATAAATAAAGCCTCTGGACAAAGATTTCAAGAAAAAATTCTGACTATATATAAAAGTCTTAATATCCACACTGAGCAATTTTATTTTGATTTTCATTTAACACTTTGTAGATATTCAAGTGTGGCTTATTTAAACATTTCTCACAGTTGGGGTTCTGCTAAATTAACCATTGAGCAAGAAGAACCCCCAAGTCACAGTGGTGTTTTTATTCTCTGTGGCTGCCTTTACAGGGATTTTTTCCACCTCTTCTACTGCAGGTGTTCATTGGCGCAGTTCCACTTGCGGCAGCAACAATGAAGTGCTATCATAAAGCCAGCACTGAGTCTACAGATAGACAACACTAGTAAAAGCCATCTGAACCAGATCATTTTATATAGGTGATTTTTTGTCACCACCTAGATGCGGAACCAACAGTAGAACAAGCATGGACAAATGTTTATTTAGATACAGTCTTACCATGTAAAAAGGCCTGAAAGGGTTGGTTTCTTTAAAAAAAAAATCTGTTTTTTACACCTTAGTGAGACACTCAGGAATGTGAAGCCTTAATTTCCCTGTTTTTTCTGAAGGAGTTGGACAACTGATCTAGACAGAGAATTCTCTCAGCCCCCTAACTGAAGGGGCAGGGTGCTGAATCTTCAGCCAAGCTTCCCCTCTTCACACACAATTCAGTATTAACGGTCTCAATGGAAGTCACTTCCTATCTCAATCAGTTCCTCCTCCCCCCCTGTTTTTCTAGCGTCATAAGACTAGTAGTTCTCCAGTTATTGTCAGAGTAATTCAGTAAGAGAAAGGTGAACAAAAACAAGTAGAATTTTAATATTTTTTTTGCTAAAATCCTTTCAGGCATTTTTTAAAAACTACCATAAAGTAAGAGGGAGAACAAACATAGGCCTTGTCTACACTGCCACTTTACAGCGCTGCAACTTTCTCGTTCAGGGGTATGAAAAAAACAACACCCCTGAAACTTGCAGTACACCAACCAGCACTTGGAGCTACGCCCCTCGTGGAGGTGGTTTTTTTACAGCACTGGGAGAGCTCTCCCAGCGCTGGTGAGCAACTACACAGCCATGTTAAAGCGCTGCCACGCTTTAGTTCCCTGGCTCCTTTTTTGATCCCTGTGTCAGAAGTTAAGGATGCAGTGTTCAGATTTTAAATCTGAATTCTATACAATAGTGTGATGTGTTAAACCTTTAATCTAGGATTACAGTGTTAACAACCTAACATTCATTGTTAATATTTCACCTCTTGGTGCTGTGTTTTGGAAGAATGTTTATACTATAGAATATATACATTTATTTGGTTGCCTCTATCAGTGGAGGGCTTTGGTTAATACCAGCTGTTTGCCCACCCCTGCTCTAACTTTTTGGCCCAACGGCCACATCGGGGTTGCAAAACTGTATGGAGGGCCAGGTAGGGAAGGCTGTGCCTCCCCAAACAGCCTGTCCCCTAACTGCCACCCTCAGAATCCCTGACCCATCCAACTCCCCGCCCCCGCTCCTTGTATCCTGACCACCCCCTCCCAAGACACCCTAATCACCCCTGAGGACCCCACCCCCTATCCAACCCCACTGCTCCCTGTCCCGACTGCCCCACCCCCTATCCACACCCTCCCTGACAGGCCCCATGGGACTCCCACACTTATCCAACTCCTCCCCCTCATTCCCTGTCTGCCCCCCAGGATCCTCTGCCCCTTATCCAACCCCCCTGGCCCCAGTCCCCTTACCATGCCATTCAGAGCAGCACATCTGACAGCCACGCGGCCCTGCCCGAGCGTGCAGCCCTGCCCCCAGAGCGCTGCCCGCGCAGCGTAGTTTGCCCACCCCTGTGTTAGAGGCAATGTGAGGGAAGGTGAAGCTTGTTCCCCCCTGCAACTTCAGGTGAAAGGTTAAAAATCTGCTTTTCACAGAACTAGCAGATTTTAGAAAAGTTCCATTCTGTCTCCACTTGCTTTTCTATTTGCTTCCTTCTCACCTCCTGTCCAATGTGTTTAAAATGTCTGTTGAAAATAGTACAATGACAGAGGAAAGGAAAGGCATTAAGGAAGATTTGGGATTGCATTGTCACCAGTATGCTGATAACAGTTTCATTAGACCTAGGATTGGTCTACACTAGAAAAGTTATACCAGTGTAATTATGGCAGTTAGGGGTATGATGAGGTTTTTGTAACTGAGTCCACACTAGGACTTTTATATAAGAATAAAGGTGCCTTATACCCATTGTGACAGTCTACCCCTGTGTTCACACCATTGTAATATGGTTTGTATAGTACAAGGTATGCCTAGTGATTTAAAAACTCAATTTGCTGGTCAGTATTGTCCTGGTAAAATATGTTTGGCAACATTGGAGTTTAATAACCCCATACAGGGGACTCTTACAACACATTCCAAACCCCACAGCCCCACCCAAACAGAAGGTGGCAAACAGATTTATTCTAAGCAAAGGAAAGAATGTGTGCTTGCCTTCATTTGCATTTAAGCAGTAAATAAAAGTCATCAAGCAGGAAGGGAAGAAGAGGAAAGTTCAAACAGGTGAGGAAAAAAACAGCAGGGAATATCCTCCCACATAGACTGTCTCCTGAGTCTCAGCTGGAAATGTTTTTCAAGAGGGGGACAAACAATAAAAAAAAAGGACAAACACCCCATGGCACCACTTTCTACCCTGCCTATCACATTTACTGCACCTGAAAAGACAAAATTTCAGAGTAGTAGCTGTGCTAGTCTGTATCCGCAAAAAGAAAGGAGTACTTGTGGCACCTTAGAGACTAACAAATTTATTTGGGGATAAGCTTTCGTGGGCTAGAACCCACTTCATCAGATGCATAGAGTGGAACATACAATAGGAAGATGTATATATCTATATACAGAGAACATGAAAAGGTGGAGATGGTTGCCATGCCAACTTTAAGTGGCTAATCAATTAAGGTGAGTATTATTGGTAGAAAAAAACCTTTTGTAGTGATAATCAGGATAGCCTATTTCGAACAGTTGACAAGAAGGTGTGAGTAACACTAGGGGGGAAAATTAGCATGGGGAAATAGTTTTAGTTTGTGTAATGACCCATCCACTCCCAGGCTTTATTCAAGCCTAATTTAATGGTATCCAGTTTACAAATTAATCCCAGTTCGGCAGTTTCTTGTTGGAGTCTGTTTTTGAAGTTTTTTTGTTGAAGAATTGCCACTTTTAAGTCTGTTACTGAGTGACCAGAAAGATTGAAATGTTCTCCTACTGGTTTTTGAACGTTATGACTCCTGATGTCAGATGTGTGTCCATTTATTCTTTTGCATAGAGACTGTCGGTTTGGCCAAGCTACATGGCAGAGAGGCATTGCTGGGACAGGATGGCATATATCACATTGCTAGATGTGCAGGTGAACAAGCCCCTGATGCCATGGCTGATGTGATTAGGTCCTATGATGGTGTCCCTTGAATAGATGTGGCCAGAGTTGGCACCAGGCTTTGTTTTTCCTCCCTTGGTATCCTGCTGTTAAGTGAATTGTCTCGTTAGACTGACCTCACACTTGGTAAGGTAACTTCCATTCTTTCAGGTATTTATACCTGCTCCTGTATTTTCCACTTTATGCATCTGATGAAATGGGTTCTAGCCCACAAAAACTTATGCCCAAATTAATTAGTTGGTCTCTAAAGTGCCACAAGGACGCCTTGTTGTTTTTCCAAATTAGATAATCTTCAAAGCTTACCTTCTCAAGGCCCTTTTTGATTAAAGGAAGGAAGCAATTAGGATAAATTTAGCTATTTTGTCATCAAGGGTTGCAGAATCAGTTTCTTTAACAAGGTCTCTTTAAGGCACAACAGTAGTGATTGGTATGTATAGTAAAGCCAAGTCGGATTGTGCTGTCCCTGGAACTGCCCCATGTTCATACTTGCTAGAGAAGAGTATTAAGTTGATTCAGTGTAAACTAACCCGATGTTGTCATGTGAACAAAGAGGCTACCCCGCCTTTTTGGCCATAGGGGACGGGCCCTGCCCCTCCCCACAGCGGCTCGTTTCTGTGTTGTGGGACCGACGTAGGCTGGGTGGCCCGGGACATGAGAGAGACCAGGTGGGTGAGGTAACCCCATGCAAGATACTGCGTCTCACCCACCTGGTCTCAGCTCGCCAGCTAGGCCCATTCATACCCGGATTCGCCCGCTGGCCCGGCCCCAAGGCGACACGCCGGCTGCTTGAAGCTGGAGGGAGGTTTCAGGGCCGCCTCCGCAGCGGGGCTGGCCGGAGCCAGCGCCGGCCGGGCCGGGTCCCCGAGCAGGGGGCGAGAGAGTGGCCGGGGGCCGGGGCTCCCTCCCGTTGGCGGGGGGCGAGCCCGGCTCCGGGGCGGGTGAGAAGGGCCCCGGCGGGGCGGGGGCGCGGCCCTTACCTCTGTAGGCCGGCTCGGCTCTCCGGGTGGCCGGGAGCTGCGGAGGGAGGCGGCCGCTCATCGCCGCGGACGATATAAAGGGAACCGCGCGGCCGCCGCCCCCGCGACCACCAGCGCCGCCGTTTGAATGAGGCGGCTGGTACGCTGCCGCCTCCTGATTGGCCCGGCCGCGAGACTTGAACTGGCCAATGGGCGAGCTCCCTGGGCGAGGCGGGGCCGCTGAGGGGACGCGCCGCCTGACCCGGCGCGCATGGGCAGTACCACGGCCAGCGGGCGCAGGGAGGAGGGGGGCTGTTTGAGAGAGGTTTGAAACTTCAACAGCTGCTGAATCGTGGGATGCCCCCAGGTCTAGAAGATAAAAAAGCGGCGCTGCCTTTTCACAGCCAGCCCAACCCGAGCCAACCTCATTTCGGAGGCCCCGCCCACTGTCAATCACCAAGCCAAAAACCAGCCACACTGCTTCAGTGACAAAGCTACTTAAAGAAAAGCAAAAAGCTACTTAATTTAAATGAATGGGCAACTATGTACACAAAGAAGCCTTTTGGGAAGATCAGTACCCCATTTGCTTTTCTCCTTTCACCGGGTACTGCTTGCTCTAGGTGTCCATGTCCATGCTGTTTCATAAATAAATGTACCAACAGCAGAGTAAGTTTTTGAGCTAATTAAATTAATACCCTAGGATGGGTTTCAGAGTAGTAGCCGTGTTAATCTGTGTCAGCAAAAAGAAAATAAGAAAAGGAATACTTGTGGCACCTTAGAGACTAGCCAATTTATTTCAGTATAAACTTTCATCAGATGCACACGGGCCTATTTGTGCATGTTCACATCTTGCAAACGTTCTCTCCCCTGTTCTTTCTCGGTAGTTATTTTTACAGGGTCCTGCTTAGTCTTCATCTACTTTGAGTCCTGTTAACGTCCTCCCACTTTTTGGATAGCCAGGTGCTTTGAGTAGGATGAAACATTAGACAGCACAATAGAGATGATAATCCATTGCTTTAATCTGATGTAATGGCTTTCTATGTTCTTTTTCCAAGGAAAATGTTATGTAGATTTAAACTGAATGAGGGACAAAAGTAAGAGAGATACCCAAATCAAGAGGAGTAGGGAAAGGGCCGAGTTTGGGTACTTGTAGGATTCCCTAGGCAGCACCTTCTTCTCCTGACTTCTTTGTAGGCAATTACACATTTTATTCTTGTCTCAGTGCTGCAGGATTAATTACATGACAGGCAGAATTCAAGGAGTATGATGTCAAAACCTTTCGCTTTAGCAAGACTTGCCTGGGTCAACAAAACCCAGCTGAAAGATGGTATGTGTGTTAAATTGCATAATCAGTAACTGGTTGAAAAACCAGCACCACAGTAATATACACGGTTCTTTTAAGGGCTCTAACATCTCTGATCTCCTCATGAGGATCAATCAGCATTACATTCTAGCATCTGGTATGTTCTATCACTTGGTATCATGTTGTGCTTAAGTCAATTGGGCATGTAAAATGTCATTGGAGTTGAATCACAGGGCGAAGTTTCCTATGTCACTAGTTAATTGTATCATTATCATTGAATCTGGAAACCCTGGGCCAAATTCACCACAGTACACCACTTTAGTGAATCCATTTTCAGCCTCACTTTTGCTGTCCATGAACAGTCAGGATGCTGGAAGGAGCTGTGTGAATAACAGATTTTTGGGGGGAGTCAGCATTAATTCCAAAAAATAAATTGTTCTGGGTCAAACCAAACTCAATTTTTTCAAAATTTCTGGCATATTGAAGAGTTAAAAAAATTTCACTGCCAGTTGAATGAACAGTCTTCTTACTACAAAATCAAAATGTTTCCTTTCAATTTTGACCATTTTTACATATTTTTTATTTTTAAAAATAAAATGTAAGGACATTTTGAAACAAAAACATAATTGCTAACTAAAATATCATATTTAAATTCAGAGTTTCTTTTTACCCAAAACAATTCAGCTAAACTGTCAAATTCACAAAACATTTCAAAATTGCAGTTTCCAGCAGTCATCTTCGGTGGAGTCCAGGGGAAAACTCATGACCTGGATTACCTCACTTCCCACCCTTAAATAGGATTTGCATAAGGCAGGAGTCCTTTGTTTCCTAATTTGACACACACACACACCCTCAGTTTCTTGTGGAAAAGGACAGAATTCAAGATGGGTTCCAGTGTCAGGTGACATGGTCACATGCCTCTGTAGGGCCCCTGTACCTGTTCTTCACAGGGTGACCCACATGTTCACAGGAAAACTAAGCTCTTTTACAGTCCATCAGCACTGTCTGGTTTTTTCATTGTTGTACCTGAGGTGTTAACGGGGCATCACCCAAAGCGACATAGTTGAAATATAGATACATAGTCAGTATTCCTAATTTCAGATACAGAAATGATATATGCATACAAATAGGATAATCATATTCAGTAAATCATAACCTTTCCAGTGATACTTTACAAGAGTTATCTTGCATAAAGTATCAGAGGGGTAGCCGTGTTAGTCTGGATCTGTAGAAGCGACAAAGGGTCCTGTGGCACCTTATAGACTAACAGAGGTATTGAAGCATAAGCTTTCGTGGGTGAATACCCACTTCTTCGGATGCAAGCAGTGGAAAAAGTATATGTAAATACTTGCATAAAGTATATCTTAGTTATGTCATATTCCTACCACAAGCATATTTTCATAAACAATATGGAGCGGGGGTTAGCAACCTTTCAGAAATAGTGTGCCGAGTCTTCATTTATTCACTCTAATTTAAGGTTTTGCGTGCCAGTGATACATTTTAACGTTTTTAGAAGGTCTCTTTCTATAAGTCTGTAATATATAACTAAACTATTGTAAATAAGGTTTTTAAAATGTTTAAGAAGCTTCATTTAAAATTAAATTAAAATGCAGAGCCCCCCCACCCCCCACCCCCGCGCGTCCCCCGACAGGTGGCCAGGACCCGGGCAGTGTGAGTGCCACTAAAAATCAGCTCGCGTGCCGCCTTTGGCACACGTGCCATAGGTTGCCTACCCCTGATATGGAGTATAATGTCAAACCCAAACATTCATGGAATGCAGTTAACACATGCAGGAAATATTACAGTTATTTTAGCAGATCACTGAACTGTAACCCATGAGTCCACCTACCATGCCAGGAAAGTGACTGGGGCTTTTACCTTCTCTCTGAACATGCTTAAGGACTGGCAGAGTTCCACTACCACTCCGGTGCATACTGGAGTAATGGTGCTTCCTACTCCTAAATGAAAGCAAGATCTGACAATAGACTAGCGATAAATCATAAATATCAGATTATGCAGAATAATGTATAGTACCAACTGATACCTATAGTACTGAATGTAACCAATTTTATTTTACCACAGCAGCTCTGTCATGCAAAATATGTCTGCTTCTTTATGCAAATGTGGTGCAAAATTTCAGACAATCAGTGGATGAGGTGGAATTGGAGGAAATATGGTAGCCTGAGAAAGGTCAGATTCAGGGGAAGAGAAATAAAAGAGCTCTAGAAACAGTGCTAGGAGTTAGGGCATTGGGAACTTCAGCATGGAATCATATGGATATTATAGTATTATGGGACCAGAATCAGAAAATGAGAGTTCAGTTACAGAATCTGTTAATGAAGTTAAATAAACAACAGAATCAGAGTATAGGGGAGGATTTAAAGATGTCCAGGCTGTTAGGATAACAGGACAACTATTTAGGGAAGTGGAGGTAGCAATAAATGAAATGGGAAAAATCATGAACCATCCTAATGTATCAAAGGTATTTTTGGTATGACATCTTCCTAATACAGGAGCTACAGGTAGGATTAAAGGAAATTCAAGGTGGGGAAATGCCTGGCTTAATAACAAATAAGTTGGTAGAACAATGGACAAAATTAAAAGGAGAAGATTGGTGTAGGTTTAGGCACTACTCAAGTGTCTATTATGCTGGCAAAAGGTGTATGCTTGATGAAACATGGATCATTCCTATAGTACTAGCAGTACCAATGGACACAGGACTAAGTGAAGCATTAAGAGTATATAGTGTCCAGTCCATAGGTACATTGGAACCTACCATGGCAGGTTACATTTTAGAGGAATATGTCACTCATCCTCAGATACTGGTAAGAAGGGGCGGGGAGGGGGGCAGTCTGGAAAGCCCCAGACATCTCAGGTTGTTCCAAGAGGCATGGTATGTGGTTATGTCATTGTGATATACTGCAGAGTGCATTGGTCACATGTGGGTTCACCTTGGATGAAGAAACCTGAAATTGCACAATACAGCTGAGGCAATCAGGCTACGGTCAAGCCAAGGTAACAAAGCCTGGAGAAGACAAATATTGTGTAACCTCATGGATCAGACGCTTCTAATATGGAACACAGACAAGTTATTATAACTGGCCAGTGTTCTGCTTGATTCCAAGAAAGATTACCCAAATAGGGGATAAAGTAATTTTTCAAGTTCCCAAGCATGAGAGCCACAATATATCAGCTGATGCCCCTATGTTTGGTGCTGCCCTAGACTGTGTGGTATAGCTAAGCTGAGTCATACAACCATTACATTTAAATGAGCAGGCCTTAATGAGCAGACATCCAGAACATTTGTTGACTTTAAGACAGGAGAGTTGAAATATTAAAAGCAACATAGGTACACTGGAAGATGTCCCATGGTAGGAATTAGCATGCAATATTGGGGAACATCCACAGATATGCATGATATAAGAACATAAGAACGGCCATAGTGGGTCAGACCAAAGGTTCATCAAGCCCAGTATCCTGTCCTCTGACAGTGGCCAATGGCAGGTGCCCCAAAGGGAATGAACAGACAAGTTATCATCAAGTGATCCATGCCCTGTCACCCAATCCCAGCTTCTGGCAAACAGAGGCTAGGGACACCATTCCTGCCCATCCTGGCTAATGGCCATTGATGGACCTATCTTCCATGAATCTATCTAGCTCCCTTTTGAACCCCGTTATAGTACTGGCCTTCACAACACGCTCTGGCAAGGAGTTCCAGAAGTTCACAGTGCATTTCAAATACCAGACTTTAATTAAAGGATAAAACACTCTCCCGCCCCCCCACCCCCAGGGACATGGCAATGAGGAGCAGTCTCTCGGTTCAGGCTCTCACAGCTGTGTATAACTCTGGTTTCATGATGAAAACTGGTCTCCATGGGTGTGAACTGGTCAGGAATGTGTTGGGGGAGTTTGGGGAAGCCATGCAAAGGTGTTCTGTATGGGTTGCAGGGGGAGTTATGCACATGTGCTCAGACTGCAGCGCTATGAGGGGCTGCTGTCTGTGAAAAAATACCCTTTTATGCTCCACATCTGTGCCCTACTACTCACTATGATCTGCTGGCTTTATTTAATACCTTATATATTATTCATATTACTATCCATACATGTAATTTTCTTATAAAATAGAACTGGACCTAGGTTTGATCTTCCCCAGAGTTTGGAGTGTCCAGCAGCTGCTCCAATGGTTGGTCCATTCCATTCACCAGCTGCTAAGTTTGGATTTGTAGGTTGACTTCTACACAGTTGAGGAAGCGTGAGGGGTTCCGTTTATGGAGAATATGCTCAGCTGAATAATTTGGATCTGGCTCTGAACTTCTTTAGGGGTATCAGATTCTGGCTCCAGATGGCTGGTTTGGCCTAATTTCTAATTATCTACAGCTTTGGACTAGAAATTGAGCCAAGACCTTGGATCCCAAGTGCCTGAATGTGGGCACATTCAGACCCAGAGAGATACTGTGGTACCCAGCCTCTCGCAAGAGTGTGAGGGGGTGTGAGACTCAGCCTCCCCCGCCATTAGTGCCTATCCCGCTGCGGCCGGGCCCATCTCTCCCGCGGTCTCCGCGCTCCCCGGCGCTCTCGGGGGCGGCCGGGTGGTTTGGGTCCCCACACGCCGAGTCCTGGCTGGGCGGTGGCGGCGGCCAGCAGAGGGCGCAGCGCGCTGCGTTCGGTCTCGGGAGGAAGCTGCAGCCGGACTAGAGGGGCGGGGAGGCGGCGGCCGTGGCCTGGTGGTGGCGGGGGGGTCCCCGGCCTCTCTGAGGCGCCGCCATGGACCGGTTCGCGTGGGCCAGCGGCCTGCTGGAGATGAACGAGACGCTGGTGATCCAGCAGCGCGGGATGCGGCTCTACGACGGGGAGGAGAAGGTAAAGGGAGCGCCCGGCTCGGGCCTAGCGGCGGCGGCCGGAACCTGACTGCCCGCCCTGACCCAGCGATCACCACCGGTACCCCGGGGAGGGGCAGCCACCCGCAGGAGCCCCCCACCCCGCCGCTCAGCTGCTGAGTGCCCCGGCCACGGAGCCCTGAGCCAGCCCTGGCCGCCGCAGGGCTCCTCTCCCTGCCGGTCGGGCTGCCAGCGCCTGCCCCCCTCCAGCCCCAACTGGCTCGGTGTCCGGTGGATGGAACTGGCGGTGCCTGCCCCGCTTTTACAGGCAGGGAGCCAGCTCTTGCCTAGCGAGGGTTGCTTTGTGGTAGACCAGGAACAAATCCCCTCTTCCTTTAGCCTAGTGCTGCTTTAGTTTTTAACTCCTTTCCCTAATCACAGACGTGTAGGGCAGGAAGGGACCCCAGGGCTGTCCTCTGTCTGCACTCCCGGCGGGGCAAAACCTGAAACCCCAGTAGCCTGGTCAGAAACGTCATGATAGTCTAGGGCGTTGGTACCAGAGGGAAGGGAGGATCCTGCCGGGTTTCCTGGGGGAAAGTTTATCCAGCTGAAAAGGAAGCTTGTCCATATCAGTGTTTATCCTTTTGTAATAATTCGTTTTGTTGCTTCATCGACTTGGCTCGCTGTGCTACCAGCAAAAACAGGGCGTTCTCAAAATATTTGATTAATCAGGGTGATATATTATGATAACGTATAATGCTTCAAAAATCAATGTTTACCCAGCTTGTTTGTTAAATTTGTTGTTAATTTAGTATCTGTTTTTTTCTGGTCTAGGTAAAGTTTGATACTGGGGTATTGCTACTTAGCACACACCGACTGATCTGGAGAGATCTGAAAAATCACGTACGTACCCCATCCGTTCTTGTACATGGGTTGATTATAAATTCCATAATAAACCATAAGTAACTTTTAGTGATAAGACTGTGCAAGAAAGAACTATTGTTTCCGTGATTGAACTTTTTTCCTCCCTGTGTAAGGGCCTTATGCTCACAACATGGAGAGGCAAAATAGTATGATCAACTGGGTTTGGAAATTTTAGGATAATTTACCAACATATTCATAGCCCACTTAGTAGCTCATTCCTTTTTCCCTCTTCCCCCAACCGCTCTCACAGACCAAAAAACAACACAGAAAAGACAAAAAAGAACCCATATAATAACATCCGTACTGGGTCAGACCAATGGTCCATTTAGCCCAGTATCCTGTCTTTAACAGTGGCCAGTGCCAGATGCTTCAGATGGAATGAACAGAATAAGGCAATTTTGAGTCATCCAATCCCAGCTTCTGGCAGTAGGAAGTTTAGGGACACCTGGAGCATGGGGTTGCATCCCCGACCATCATGGCTAATAACCATTGATTGACTTATCCTCCATGAACTTATTTAATACTTATTGAACATAGTTATACTTTTGGCCTTCACAACAGCTGATGGCATTCCACAGGTTGACTGTGCCTCGTGTGAACAGGTACTTCCTTATGTTTGTTTTAAACCTGTTGCCAGTTGTTTTCATCGGGTTACACCTGGTTCTTTTGTTATGTGAACGGGTAAATAACACTTCCTTACTCTCTTTCTCCATACCATTCATGATTTTATAGATCTCTATCATATCCCCTTAGTCATCTATTTTTTTTTTTTAGTTGAATGGTCTGAGTCTTTTTAATCTCTCCTGATGTGGAAGCTGTTCCTTATCCTTAATCATTTTTGTTGCCCTTCTCTGCATCTTTTCCAACTCTAATGTATCTTTTTTGAGATGAGGCAACCAAAACTGCATGCAGTGTTCAAGGTATGGGCATATCATAGATTTATATAGTGCTATTATGATATTTTGTGTCTTATCTAGCCCTTTCCTAATGGTTCCTAACATTCTGTTAGGATTTTTTTTTATTGTTGCTGCACATTGAGCAGATGTTTTCAGGGAACTGTCCATGATGACTCTGAAGAACTCTTTCTGGACTGGTAGCAGCTAATTTAGACCCTATCATTTAGTATATATAGCTGGGTTTATTTTTTTCCAACACACATTACTTTGCACTTATCAACATTGAATATCATCTGCCGTTTTGTCACCCAGTTTAGTGAGATCCTTTTGTAACTCTTTGCAGTCAGCTTTGGACTTAACTATCTTCAGTAATTTTGTATTGTCTGCAAATTTTGATATCTTTTCCAGATCACTTATGAATATGTAAAATAGCACACATCCCAGTACAGATTATTGGGGACCCCACTATTTACCTCTCTCCATTATGAAAACTGATCATTTATGCCTAAGCTTTGTTTGTTTCTTTTAACCAATTATTGATCCATGAGAGTCCCTTCCCTCTTAGCCCGTGATTCCCTTACTTTGCTTAAGAGCCTTTGGTAAGAGACCTTATCAAAGACTTTCTGAAAGTTCAGGCACACTGTATGACTGGATCACCTTTGTCCACATGCTTGTTGATGTCCTCAGAGAATTCTAATAGCTTGGTGAGGCAAGATTTCCCTTTGCAAAAGCCATATTGACTCTTTCAACATATTGTGTTTATCTATGTGTCTGATAATTTGGTTCTTTACTGTGGTTTCAACCAATTTGCCTGGTACTCAAGTTTAGTTTGCCAACCTGTAATTGTCAAGAGCATCTCTGTAGCCTTTTAAAAAATCAGTGTTACATTAGCTACCCTCTAGTCATCTGGTACAGAGGCTGTTTTAAACAATAGGTTACATAACACAATTAGTAGTTCTTCAATTTTTATTTGTATTCCTTAGAACTCTTGGGTGAATACAATCTGGTCCTGGTGACATAAATTAAACAGTAATATCAATATGTTTCAAAACCTCATCTATTGACACCTCAATCTGGGACAGTTCCTCAGATTTGTCATCTAAAAAGAATGGCTCAGGTGTGGGGAGCTCCCCCATATTCTCTGCAGTGAAGATCAATGCAAAGAATTAATTTAGCTTCTCCACAATGGACTTGTCTTCCTTCAGTGCTCCTTTAGTACCTCAACCATCCAGTGGCCCCTGGATTATTTGGCAGGCTTCCTGCTTCTGATGTACTTAAAAACATTTTTGTTGCTAGTTTTTGTGTCTTTAGCTAGTTGCTCTTCAAATTCTTTCTTAGCCTGCTTTATTATACTTTTACGCTTGAGTTGCCATAGTTTATGCGCCTTTCTATTTTCCTCATTAAGATTTGATTTTCCAGTTGTTAAAGGACACCTTTTTGCCTCTAACCACCTTTTTTACCCCGATGTTTAGCCATGGAGGCATTTTTTGGGGTCCTCTTTCTGTTTTATTGATTTGCTGTGTACATTTAGTTTGAGCCTCTATTATGGTGTTTTAAAATGGCCTCCATGCTGGTTTCAGGCACTTCCCTCTTTTAACTCTTTCTTTTCATTTCTGTTTGACTAGCTTCCTCATTTTTGTGTAGTTCCCCTTTTAGAAGTTGGGGTTCTTTGGCATTTTCCCCCATACAAGAATGTTAAATTAAATTACATTATGGTTGCTATTACTGAGCGGTTCAGCTCTCCTCACCTCTTGGACCAAATCCTGCATTCCAATTTAGGACTAAATCAAGAATTTCCTATTCCCTTGTGGGTTCCAGGACAAGCTACTCCAAGATGCAGTCATTTAATGTTTCTAGAAATTTTATCTCTATCATTTTCTGAGGTGCCATATACTCAGTCAGTATGGGGATAGTTGAAATCTCTCATTATTATTACTGTGTTTTCTCCCTGAGCATTTCACAATCACCATCCTGGTCAGGTGGTCAATATACCTACTGCTATACTCTTATTGTTCAAGCATGGGATTTCCTGCCGTAGAGATTCTGTGGTATCGTTAGATTCATTTAAGATTTTTACTTTAACTCTATGCTTTCTTTCACATATAGTACCACTCATCCACCAGTGTGACTTACACTCATTCCTGTATATTTTGTACACAGATATTGTTGCATCCCATTGATTATCCCCATTCTAACAAATTTCCTTGATAACTGTTGTATCAATATCTTCCTAGTTTACCTATCTTAGTATTTAGACTTCCAACATTTATACAGAAGCACTTATGCATTTTGTCAATATTCAGTTGCTTGCCTTCATGTGACTCTCTTGTTTGTCTGTTCTTCACTAGCTCCTGTCAGTACTTTACCAACTTCTTTCCTATCCTCTTTCCTAGGATATAGGATTCCCCCTTTAATAAATTCATCGCTAAGGGATATGACTGCTCAAACTGTGTGCTCCTCCAAACCTGCCAGTTTTCTCTCAGCCCTTAGTTTAAAAAATCCTCTACAACCTTTTTAATTTTACATGCCAGCAATCTGGTTCTATTTTGATTTAGGTGTATAGGCTTCTCTTTTCCCAAAAGGTCCCTTAGTTCCTAATAAACCTAAAACCCTTCCCAATACTATTGTCTTGTCCATGAATTGCCACCCTGCTGTTCTGCCTGTCTTCGTAGTCTTGCATGTGGAACTGGGAAGCATTTCAGAGAATGCCACCATGGAGGTCCCAGACTTCAGTCTGTTACCTAGGAGCCTAAATTTGGCCTCCAGAACCTTTCTCCTACCTTTCCCTATGCCACTGGTACCTCCATGTATCACGACCACTGGCTCTTCCCCGCACTGCACATAAGTCTGTCTGGATGTCTCTTGAGATCTGCAACCTTCACACCTATCAGGCAATTCACCATGGGCTTCTCCCATTCATCACAAACCCAATTATCTGTGTTTCTAATAATCAAATCCACCGTTACTATTACCTGCCTCTCCCTAAGAATGAGGGTCCCCTCCCCAAGAGGAGTATCCTCCATGCAAGAAGATACCATGTCATCATCTGGAAGGAGGGTTCCAATTATAGGATTGTTTCCCTCTTCTCCAGCTTAATGTTATCCTTCCCCGAGACTCTCATCCTCCTTAACAGCACAGAGGCTGTCAAACTGGGGATGGGACCAGTGTCCCTGAAAGTCTTGTCTGTGTACCTGTCTGTCTCTCTTTGCTCCTGCAGTTCAGCCACTCTGGCCTCAAGAGCCCATACAGTCTCTCTGAGGATCATGAGTTGCTTTCACCGAATGCACAATAGACCACCTGCCCACAAGGCAGGTAATTGTACATGCTGCGTTCAGTGTAATTAATTGGATAGCCCCCATTCTCCTGCCAGACTTCTGCCTGTATTATTTTTACTCTTGTGGGGTTTTTGTTTTCTTTTGTTTTTTGTTGTTTGCGGGGGAAGTTATTGGCCTAAGTTTAGTATATCTGCCTCTTTCACTCCCTCTCTAAACTCCCTCATGAAACTCCCCTGGTCACTTTGGAGCTGGCTTTTTAAACCCCTGTTCTCCCTGAGGTAGTCCTGCCCCCTTGTTGAGGGATTAGGGATCAAAGCGTAGCAGGTTAGAGCCTTGCTAGTGAGTTCTCAGCCTAGATTTGCAGGCCGCTTGGCTCAGCACACAGGTCCTACAACAGACCACATTGTAGGGCTTTTCTACACTTAAAATGCTACAGTAGCACAGTTGCTGTAGTGCTTCAGTGTAGACACTACTTATGGTGATGGGAGAGATTCTCCTGTTGGTGTAGGTACTCTACCTCCCTTAGAGGCTGTAGGTTGATGGAATTCTTCTACACAGGTTCTTAGGTCGGCATAACTACGTCGCTCAGGGATGTGAATTTTCTAGTGTGGACCAGATGATAATCTTTAATCAAGCAAGCATATGGCAAGCAAGCACATAACAAACTCACTCACTCCAAGGGTTAAGTAGGTCTGGTCTACACTACAGACTTACATTGGTATAATTATGTTGCTCAGAGGTGTGAAAAATCCACAGCCCGAGCAACGTAGTTATCTGACCTAGCCCCGGTGTAGCCAGCACTATGTTGGCGGGAGAGCATCTCCCATTGACATAATCTACCTCCCCAAGAGGCAGGAGCTAACTATGTCAACAGGAGAACTCTTTCCCATCGGGGTAGTGTATCTTTATTAAAGCACTACAGAGGCAATGCAGCTGCACTGATGCAGCATTTTAAGTGTAGACTTGCCCTTCGTCTCTCCTCCTTCACCAATAATTATTTTTAGATATTACATCTTCTGTGAAAACAAAACTGTGACAAACAGCAGCAGCCATTTTATAGCTGCTATATGATCACGTACCATATGTATTTGGTCAGTACAGGAAAATGCTGTGATTTCCTAAATACTGAATATTTCCTAGTTTGATGCATAGCTGTGTAGTTCTAAACTGGTGTTAATGAGAATGTTGGGCATTGGAAAATAAATACAAATAAATTCTGTGATCTCAGACTCCCACTGCACTCTTAACCCAACTGGCTGTTTGTATTGCCTCCTTTTGCTTCTTTATCAGAACATCTTATCATTGGGATGTAGGCTGCAAGGAGACCTTTACACTTCTAGTCAGTTTACCTGTTTTCGGATTTAAGAACTTAAAAAATGGGGTATCTACAAGAAGCAATTGTGTTGCCTTTTGTCATTGTCTTTGCCTGCATGTTGCCAGCATGTAAGATCTTTGTAGTGGGGTCCTTGACTGACTTGTATGTGAGGCACCTAATTCTTTCTGACCACTCTACAAATAATAATAAATTTGTACACCACCTAAAATGCCTAGAAACCCGGTGGCTGAGTTAGGATGGACACAATGTATCCTTAAGTCCCTTCCTTGTCTGATTATCTAACAATTATAACTTCATGTTCACTTTTTAGTTTTCAGTTTAAATTCCTTTTTAAAATATTAGTGTAAGGATAATTTTTTATTGCAATCAGCATCTTCTTCTATATGAAATGGCTTGTGGGAGAACCTCCTACAAATGCTAGCGCTGTTGACTTTTTTTATTTATTAAAAGGACGAAAATGTGGGGGCGGGTTGTTGTTTTTTACAAACCATTCAAGAAAATAGCTTTTAATTTCTAGTTGTTATGTTGTGTTGCTTATTCTAGGAATGCTGCATTGCTATCCCTCTTTCTCAGATTGTCTTCATTGAAGAGCAAGCAGCTGGAATAGGAAAAAGGTAAGAGGTGTGTCTCTTTCACTTTGGAAGCTTAGGCACTTAGGTTATGTGACATGCTCAAGATCACACAAGAAATCTGTGGTAGAGCCCAGGGATGTAACCCAGGTATCCTGATTCACAATCCATGAGACCATTCTTCCTGTCTTACAATAAGATATAAGGATCAAATGGGGGAGAGGGTCATTATGAAAAATGGTGTGTGTGTGACTTGATTTGCTAAATAATTGCCCTGTAATCACTGTAATCATAGTGATTAAGTCTGTGATTCAGTCTTCCGCTTCGTAGCAATGAATATTTGGGTTTATCTCACTTAATCAGCAGTGCCGTGGTGATAGGCTAGTGTTCAAATTTAGGTCTCAGACCAGGTCTTTTGCTCTGCAAGGCTGGTTGGGGGTAGGAACCCAGCAGAGGAGCATCCTGCTCAGTTCTCAGCAGATGTAACTTACACCGCCATCTAACTGATTCTGAAGGAGAGACCAATAACTGGGGCCATATCACTGGACAATTAGAGCAGTATGGTACGTATGCAACAAGAGAGGCGTTAACACCAAAGGAAAAATAAAGCTTTTATGAAGAAGTGTGTCTGGTCTACATCTGCTTATGCCTGTGTCCTGGATGTTATAAGCAGATCAAATTGCTTCAGCCTGCAGGGAGACATTATCCCAGTTGGTAGAACCATACACTGGGGTTTGCGAGATCTGGTGCTAGAGGAGGTGACTAAATAAGAGTATTGACAAAATAGATATATTATTAAAGCTGGAGAAGAATAATAGAATTATTGTGATGAAGTGAGATGGGGCTATTATATTTGCTGAAACAGTGCTCTTTCATGAGTTGTTTTGCTCCTTGGGCTTCATTCTAGACCATGTTGCTTTCATGCATATGTTAGCCTAGGATGTTGGTTTTGGATGAATTCATATGCAAATTCTTCTGCTGGCACACATGGTGAGATAGGTTAAACTTAATATCCAGACCTTTTTGTTTCCATGAGAAAGGTAGTGTATTTTGGCAGCAGCTATGAGTCACTGTAGAGCCATTGGGGGTTATGTTGCAGGTGGGAAGCCTTAATCAAAGGTACCACTTGACAGTTTGTAGTTCAATTTCTTTTTCAGAAATCTTTGTTTGAACTTCTAATATTTATGCTAGATCACCTTTCTGAGAGTTGATTGTACATGTGTTTTATTAGTGAGGTTTTACATTTTTAGGGGTTACAGTATTTTTAATATGAAAATTCTAGTATAGAGAAAATATTCTTTTTTTATATTCTATTCTATTATTAACGTTATTTAATGTGCTTGACTTTTATTAAAATCCTGAAGGATTATCTGAAATGTTCTGAATGTAAAATAACAAACAGTTTTTTGGGGGCTTAGTTAATATAGAACTAGGTTAAGCTTTTAAACCTGACTTGCACGATTAAGAAATATTATTTTATAAATAAGGGATATATCTTTTTTTCCCCCTCCTTGCTCTCTGCCTACACTGTTCCTTAGTGCCAAAATAGTGGTTCATCTTCATCCAGCTCCTTCAAACAAAGAGCCTGGCCCGTTCCAGAGCAGCAAATATTCCTACATCAAACTTTCTTTCAAAGAACATGGTCAGATTGAGGTATGTGTACATACGTTGCAATCAAAAGGTGAGATGTTTTGTCACAAATATTTCTGCTCTCCCTGTATTAGTGATACTATTCATCTTGCAGTATTTGCTGTGGACCTCTGTGTGTAGGAGGCCTTGTTGTCAATTAATAAACCATCACCACCAGCTAGCATTAACCCAAACTAAATGAACAGAATTACTCCATTGCAATTCCAGCCGCATGGATGGATGAACATAATCTCGTGGTAACAGTATCAGTAATAACTGGATTGCTCAAATTTCTTTTTATCACCTTTGGACAGATACTGAGGATGGAAATTTCAGCCTCATTAAGTGAAAGTTTTGGAAAGTTATGAATGTCTGAAAATGTGTTTAGAATGGAAATAAGTAATCATGCACATTTAACTCACAATTGTTACAGCTACCATTGAAATGTATATGACTGCATGGTCTGTAACTTTTTTTATCCTAAAAAATTAAAAGTCCAGTATAAATGTGACATTGTTATGGCATTTGATATTCATTGGAATTTGTTTTGTTGATCACTGAGATGTTAAAAATATTCTACAAAACTTAGTTTGACTTTTTTTCTAAAAATATGCAGTTCTATAGGCGATTGTCAGAAGAAATGACACACAGGAGATGGGAGAACATGCCTGTTTCTCAGACCATTCAAATTAACAGGGGTCCACAGGTACTTACTAAATACTTGATACTCTCTTCTGTATGTTAGACTTCTCTTCATATTTGAATGCTTAGGTTCAGATCTCCAGACTATTGTGTCCATTTTGTGCCGCTAACATCAGCTCCCCCGCCCACCTCTGGCATTCTGAGGTCAGAAAGGGGGCATAGCAGAGTGGAACTCCACCATGGCTGCTTCTCCACTGTCATAAACTGGAGCTGTTCTCTTACAGTTCTCCCTTGTACTGGGGCTGAGCAGCTGGGTGTTCTCACTGCATCTGAGAAGAGCTCAGACACAATTGGGAACCTGCCCCTTAGATTATGTAGTTTAAATACATTCAAAATAGAGTTAATGGTATTCTTGGAATGGCACAAAAGCGAGGAAATTCTAATTTATGAGTGAGTATGGTGTTTGGTTTGATGTGCCATTTGTAGTCTTTTAATTATGCCTAGGTATTGAAACTCATGATGTAAAATAATCATGTTCTGTGTAGAAACTTCTACAATATGAGACACACAAGGAAGATGAAGGATGGAGTTTCAGCCTTAATTTTACACTTTCTTGGTTTTGTGGGTTCTAGATTCTAGACATTGCTTTAATATAGTTGCTTGGAGCCTGTGTGCATCATATGTTTGAGTAGCTATGATTTAAGTGGACAGTTTTGATTACTGGGAATATCTTCAAGATGTGTGCCTATTAGATTGCTTTCCTTTATCTGTTTCTGTATTTTGAGATCATAAACTCTTTGGGAATATCATCCTCTGTATTTGGAAACTGCTGGTAACATTTTGGGTACAGCAATGATATAAATGAGTTAGGAGGGAGGATGGTGCTGTTGTCAATGGTGACAGAAAATAGGAGGGGACAGAGAGAGTTCAGTTTGGCAATGTTAAGTTGCCTTTGAGAAGCTGTTGAGACTGGCTGAAATACAGGATTGGATGGAAATAGGTCAGGAATGGAAAGGTAGATTTGCCCATGTCTATGTAAAGGTGGTAGTTGAAGCCACGTACGCGGATAAGACCGCCCAAAGAAAAGGTGTAGACCAAGAAAAGGGAGGGGATCAAGAACTGAGACTTCTGGAACACAGAGTTGGAGAATCTAAAAGAATGAGCAGAGAGATGGTGAGAGAACCAGGAGAGGATGGAAACTCAAGATTTTAAGGGAAGTATTATTGAGTGTCAAAATCAATAGGAAGGACAAGAAGAATGAGGGTGGAGTTCGAGACTTGGAGGCTAGGCCAGAAAGAGGCTGATAAATTTCACAACTCTCCTAATTTAGTAAAAGGATATCACCCCATATGTTGCATGTATGTGTCACACATTATCTGTATGACGCACTATCAATAAATGGGGTGAGTGTCCAACCTTGTACCCTTCTAAGTCTCCCCTTAGGGAAACCTATTCAGACTGTGATGGAGCAATGGGGAGAACAACTTCCTAAGTCCAGGATCCTCACTGAAAATGCTCTACCTCTAGGCTCACTTCAGTTAGACTAGGGCAGAGGTAGGCAACCTATGGCACGGGTGCCAAAGGCGGCATCCGAGCTGATTTTCAGTGGCACTCACACTACCTGGGTCCTGGCCACGGGTCTGGGAGGCTTTCCATTTTAATTTAATTTTAAGTGAAGCTTCTTAACCATTTTAAAAACCTTATTTACTTTGCATACAACAATAGTTTAATTATATATTAAAGACTTATAGAAAGAGACCTTCTAAAAATGTTAAAATGTATTACTGGCACGCGAAACCTTAAATTAGAGTGAATAAATGAAGACTTGGCACACCACTTCTGAAAGGTTGCCGACCCCTGGACTAGGGGATCATCAGTTTGAGCATCTCCAGCTTATCCACTGTCTCTGTATCATACAAGAGATGCTGTGTTATACATCATACTAACAATTTAAATAGCGTGTTTGTCAGGTAGTATTCTGCAGCAAATCTATATTTGGTGTATTTTTATTATTTGTAAAAAGTTGTTCTAGATAAACTATGACCTTGACTTAAGGAATGTTATTCAGGAAATTGTTAATGAGCTACAGTACATCTAATCGTTACATTTTACTTAGTTCTTTGTGGGACGTTTTCCTCTGTTGTAAATATAAACTCTTTCACAGGGAGGTGGGTGAGAGAACTCTTAACATTTCCTTCCTTTTCTTTTCTTTTAAACTATTTTCTTTTGCAGGCAGGAAGAATAAGGGCTGTAGGCATTGTAGGTATTGAGAGGAAATTAGAAGAGAAGAGAAAAGAGACTGACAAAAACATTTCTGAGGTAAATACTGTTCAAGTTTCAAGGTCAGCCACCTGCATTCCTTCAATCTTTCTTCTAGATGCAGCCGTGTACTGTTAAAACTCTCTACAATGAAAAACTCTGAACAGATTACACGTGTAACTTAGTTATGTCTCTGTTTAACTGGCTTATCCCAGGTGTTTAAGAATATTTCATTTAAATGCTCCTTTTCAAGAAGGACATTCATTGGCTCCAAATACTTTGTGTGTTTATGGATTTCAGTACAGTTGAAAGGCAAAGTTCAATGGCCTTTCATCGGGGGAAGCAGAACAAAGAGCCTTCTACAGAAAGGGACCAGTCCAATAAGACTATTGTCTTAGCAGGTCTAATTATGGATCAGTTGAAGATTAGGTATTCATTTACCAGGTGTATTGTTCAAAGGGGTTTTATATATGTAAATCATTATTATACAGTACATTTGTCTAACAGAAATTCATATTTTTAAATTTAAATTTTAGTTTATAATTATGCATGGCAAAGTGTTCAATAATCAGATGTCACAGTAATTTCTGCAAAAATATTGCCCAAAGAGAAAACAACTATTTTGCCAAACAGTCCCATAGTTGAATTTGAGATATTACATATACAGCAGAAGCTTATTCCTCCCCTGACCACCTCATTCTCTTCCTCTCCTTAAAATCCTTTCTACCAGTGTTTTTCGACCTTTTTGATACAGGGACTGGCTTGCTGCCTTCCTCAACTGTGTCAGGGAGATCTCAGGGACTGGCACCAGTCAACAGACCGGTAGTTGAGAAACACTGCTTTAGACACTATATCTAATGGAGCAATCCTGAGACTGCAAATGATCATCAAAGAGGAGATTATACTGGTTTTGTCACAGTAATAGAGATGGATTTGAAACGTCAAGAAGTCTGCATAAATTAACTATTACAGGAAATTTGTACCTGCTTTGTGAACACTTTTACTGTGGTCTTTCAGTTATTACTAGCGTTAAAGGGTGGGTTGTTTTTTTTGTTTTTTTTGTTTTAATTGTTTGGTCTATTTTTTCCCCCTATTTATGAAGAAAGTAATGAATGAAGTTACTTGTGTATATAATTCAAAAGATATTGTCTGGTTATTTTTTCCTCACTGACTTTGTCAGAGAGTAAAAGAAATCCATTTGTGCGAGTTGTATGAGCAAAGTAAAAACGGGATTTGTGAAATCCTGCCTTCCCCCAGCTTTAAATGTTATAAATGACTTAATTTCAAAAGTGGTGCTCTGGGTTCCACGAAAAGATTTCCTGCATCTGCTGTTCGCCGCTGATAAGAATCCAGTTCTTTAGCCTTTTGTTTATCTGAGGAAGTTCCTGTTAGGTGTGTGCACATTCCCCTTTGTTTCCAGGCCTGCCCTGAGTGAATCGGTCAGAGGAGGAACTATGCACAACATGCTATTTATTTACCTAAGTCAAGGATTTTTTTTTAATGGATGATGTTTTCATGCATGTTGTTGAGATTGGAGTTAAACTAGTAAAAGCCTAGATATAAAAACTTTGTTGATATTAAAATTCAATACGTAGAAGCTCCTTAATTCATGCTAGTGCCTGAGAGAGACATTACGAATATACTGAATTTGGCAAATTAGCAAGTAAGTCAACAAATACTTTTAAAAGAAAAGACACTGTATCACAAATATCTGTGCTCTGACAATGGTAATTCATTATTCTATGGGAATATATTATAATTTCTTTAACACTCTGTATTAAATTTTTGCCAAGACGTATGGGGAGTGATTGTCATTTGACTATGTGGACTAGCAAGAGACAAACCGGGCGAGGTAATATCTTTTATTGTACCAACTTCTGTTGGTGAAAAAGACAAGCTTTTGAGCTACACACAACTCTTCTTCGGGATTAGCAAGTTTACTGTGTAGATCTTTAAATGGAAGCCATGCTTTTGTTACCTTCAGATTAGACTATTAAATCGTAGATAGCTTGGAACCATAGGCTGGCTACATTTGCGGTCTGTAGTGGTGTTCTACCTGGGTTGCCCTCTTTATAAAAGGGAGGTGCTGCCCTCATGGATCTAGCTATGATAGTTCTGGGGTTCTGGGACTCCCCACGTGCATTCACACACACACACTTGGTCCAAAATAATCCAAGTTAATGTCCACTTGGACACATTGCAAAAGCCATTTATTAGAGAGGATTTTGAAGGAGGGTTGAGGGTATGTTCCTGAGAGGGTAAAAGTGCCTTTCTGTGGCATTGATATATTGACAGGCTAAATTCCCTTTTTTCAAACGTTAAAGGCTTATCTGGTGTTATGTGCTCCCTATAGCAGTTTTGTATTTGAGAACTTCATAGCTTTATTAAAGTAACTTGTGTTTTAAAAATCCTGAAATAAATCATTTGTCCTGTGATGGAAATCCAAATTTGTACATGGTTTTTGTGGAAAAGTTCCATAAAAGTTAATTGTAGTAAAAAATCTGATACTTTATACAAATATTTTAATTTCCCCCTGCTTTTATCAGATCAGATCTAGCAAGTACAGATTTTATTACAGGGTGCCTTTTATCTAATAATCCATTTTATAAGCCTGATTTCAAACAAGCCTTAATCGGGATCTTGTTTTGTGGCAGCATAATTTAGTTCAGTTAGATGCCTATGTACCTAATTGCTTCTGAGAATCAGGTATTTAGATGCATAAATTTTACCCGCAAATAATTTTCAAATCTTTGTCTTCTCAATTAAGAGTGGTGTGAAACAAACCTAGCAATCCATCTCCCTTGTTATTTCCAAATAAATGGTGATCTTGCCTGCTATCTTAGCAATACCTACTGATAAAGGCAGAATTGTGATGTCACTATGAGCATTTCCACAGCTGTACTGTGGGCTCTCCACTGGCCAAAAATTGATTATTGAGGGGGGAGGTGTATGAAAATAAAAAAATACACCTAACATTTTTAGGAAGAAGGGGTAAACTTGATTAATTTAATTTATTTCAACTCTCAGTACTTTGTTCCCCCCCCCCCCCCCCCAGCCCTGTTATTTACATTTTTATTAAGTAGAGATTAGTGTGTGTCTTCCATGCAGGAAACCATAGGATTGTTTTACTTTCCTGTATACTTTCTGTTGTCCTTGTTTTGTCTGATTTTAATTATAAGCTCTCTGGGAAGGAAAAGTGCCTGTTTGTAAACCAGAGCATGAATTTATAACTCTAAGCAGTTTGAAATGATAACGTGCTGGTCTAAAGCAATATTGTTCAGGATTCTTGGCGTTTGGGAAGATCGTTGGAAAAATTACTTCATTAAATCATTTAATTTCTTTAGGCAGACTATATTATAATGTCAGTTTTTCATTTTAGGCTTTTGAAGATCTCAGCAAGTTAATGGAAAAGGTATGGGATGCGACATTTACCAGCACATCTAACTACATTTATACCAGTTACCTAACTTTTAACCAAAATGTCTGAATACACTGCTGAAAGCTGACATATTTGTGTGTGTTTTGGTAGGCTAAGGAAATGGTGGAGTTATCCAAGTCAATAGCTAACAAAATTAAAGATAAACAAGGTGACATCACAGAAGATGAGGTAAATATGCTTTCTTTCTAGATTGACAAAAAAGCATTTTGTGAAATATCACTGTGTAAACTTAAACAGCTATTGTGATGATATTCATAATGTAAAATATTATTTATTTACTAATGTCCCGTTGTTTCTTGATTTTTATTGAATGAAAAGCTTTCTTTATACAATACATCCGAGCAGTGGGGAGAGAAGACAGTCAGTCCATCTGAGACCTTGTTTAAAAAAATAACTAATATGAAGTGATTACAGGATGTGCGTGTCTCTTCCCCACTTAGTTTGCTTTAAAAGGGGTCTGAAATGCTGACTCCATTAACTAGGAGAAGATGACAATTTCTCTGTTTTTCTTTTGGAGATTTCAGTATCCCTTATAAATTTCTGAAGACTTTTGTGTAGAGCTTGCCACCATTTTGATAAATTTATATTCTGCCCAATAGTTGGCATTGTGAATTTTCAAATCTCCCAAAATGCATATAAGTCTATTATAAAAATAAAAGTGTAAACTTTTTTTTTTTTTTAAATAGAACTGTGAAATGACTGATACAACTTTCTTTTCTTTTTGTGTAGACTATTAGGTTTAAATCTTATCTGTTGAGCATGGGTATCGCTAACCCAGTTACCAGGGAAACGCATGGATCTGGCACACATTACCATATGCAACTGGCAAAACAACTAGCTGGAATACTACAGGCACCACTAGAGGTAAAGCACCCAAGATGCTCTTTTTGTGCATGTTGATAAGTTTTTAATGCAGTGCATTTCAGTATCATGGACCTTGACAATGTGTCTCTTTTCAAGATCTAAGATTTCAATAATGCAACCTCAAATTCAGCTTTTAGAGGAGTCTTCATTTTGCCTTTGAAGAACATTTATTCTCTTTCTCAGCAGAAATATCTAAAAGGAATTATGGGAATTTATATTTGCAGTAATTATTTTTCATATTCCACATAACAGAGTTTGTGTGATAGTTCTTCATAGGTTTCAATTAGTAGTCTTTTTTTCCCGCCACAGGGCCTTGTATATACTGTGGCTACAGAATTCACAGAATTGTGCTTCTGAATCTAAGCTATTATTTAAAAAAATATGTTTCTGATCTATATGGTTGCAATGCTAACTTTGAATAAATGAATAGTGTGTAAACCAATTAAGAGTTGTCTTCCTTGACTCAAAAATATGAGCAGCCTCCATTAATCACAATGGATTGCTAACTCCTGAAACCTAAAAATAAAAGTTTCAATGTAAACTTCATATATATCACTGCTGTAATACAGGCTACTATACAGATTTTATTATCAATTTTTCTATTATATTAAAAACTGAAATTTTATTGAATTAATCTGAAGCTTGCCTATTTGAAAAAGGATGTGCACATTCAATATGTATGTGAAACTCAAATACTATACGATCTCTTAGATTTTTTTACCTTACATTATGACCCTGTGAGTTCGAAAAACAGAAACTGGATAAATTGGTTAATAGATTTAATATAATGAAATTCCATGTACTTTAACGTGTATTTTAACCTTCAAATAATTCCCAATTCTTGAATTTTAAAATTGGTGTTCTGCAATTTGAAATGATTAAAGAAAATTACAGTTTGAACACTGACTTATAATTTAGATATCATTGGTCTTGTCTGTGTAGGTTTTTAAATCAAGCTCATAGTTTATCTTCACTGCTTTAATATGTCACGTGGTGCTTAAAACTTTCATCCATCCAAATGTTTTATTATATGCAAAATAGTGTGCTCTGTGTTCTAGGTTAATACTATTTCGCTTATTGGCTTCATGTTTCCACAGGAACGAGGAGGAATAATGTCACTTACAGAGGTGTATTGTCTGGTAAATCGGGCTCGGGGATTGGAGGTAAGAGACTGATTCTGTGGTATTCTTTGACAAAATCTGCTTGAGAAGGTACTTTAAAGAAAGAAGTGTCAAACGAATCTTTAACTGTCCACCACATGCAGTCTAACTGCTTAAAATGATGGATGTATTGCTGTTCTTGTAATGGAAAATGGAGCTTTTTTGGGGGGTGGGGAGGGTTCTCCCTCTCCCTTCTAATATTTAATCTTTGGCCATCTTCCATAGTATGTCATTCTGATGTGCCTCTCCTGTAGTACCAGTAAAGGAGGATGAGAGCTAGCATAAGAAAATTAAACACACAAAAAGAGGGAGTCCCTCCTCACACAGGCAAAGTAACAGGATGGACAGACACAGAAATAATAATAGAAGGGGGGGAGGGGACAGTAATCAAATAAATTACCTGAAGAGAGAAGTCATGAACAGGAGTAATGTAGAGAAGAATAGGAAGAGAACAGAAAATGGAGTAAGAGCGTGAGAGAAGGCTGCAGGACATGGGAGGGAGGAGATGAAAGGCGAAAATGCAATCGTGCACTACATCAGTGCTTGTACTGTTATTTTTTCATCTGTACTTATCTGTTTTGTTTTTGTGTGTGATGCCGTGTATTTAACATGTAAAATGTGAGTAAATATGTTCTTGTTTTTAAATAGTTGCTCTCTCCAGAAGATTTAGTAAATGCTTGTAAGATGCTAGTGGCACTGAAATTACCCCTAAGGTAAGAGTCCTTCATGTGCATTTCTCAATACATTTTCAACTGTGGACCCTTGAGTCCCTTGCACAGACAGTCTTGTGAAATGCCTTACCTTCCAAAATCCATTTTAATGTAAAATGTGAACCTATTTCTGTTTCTTAATCTTCTAAGAGGTCAGTATTCATTCAATTTCCTATGTAATTTCCTTTAAGTTCATGAACATCACCTGTCTATTGAGGAGCCTCTTTCTGTACTTTGTGAGCACCTTGCACTCTTTAATATGTATTTATCCTCCTAACACCCCTGTGAGATAGGTAAGGATTGCCCCCATTTCAGGAATGAGGAACTGAGGCACTGAGAAGCTAAGTTATTTGCCCAAGGTCACACACGTAATGAGGTGGGACTTGAACCCAGGTTTCTTATGTCCCAGGGTTGCACCCTACCTTTTGGATCATCCATCCTTTCCACATATGTGACCCACAGAAATAGATTCACAGGGTCTTTTCTTCAGGTGCAGTTAATAACACTAACAAATACATACATCCACCATTGTTTTACAGCATGAACAGAATTTACTTACGTTTCATGCAAAACTAAATTATGTGATCACTAAAAAATACGAATGTGGCTGAATTTAAGTTGCTGGGGTTTTATTTGCCAAACGTATATTTTCAGAATGTGAAAATAAAGCCACTTTGGTGTATCGCCAATACATTTGTTCACCTTGTTCAGTTAATTATTCTTCTGTTTTCATTTGTGAAGATTCAGCAGTTGATTTTTATGTTGTTCAGTTTTGCTCTTTCAATTTTTTTCTTTTAATTACAATGGATTTGTTGACATGTTATCACAGCTTCACACATCTAATAAGAGACTGCTAAAATACACACGTTTTTCCGTTGTTGGTTTTGCAGATTTAGTTTTTTGGGGTTTTTTTTTCTCTTTTCCCTTTGATTTTTAGGCTTCGTCTATTTGACAGCGGTGTAATGGTGATTGAGCTCCAGTCCCACAATGAAGAGGAAATGGTGGCTTCTGCTTTAGAGACCGTATGTGAACTTCATTTCCTCCAGTAATTTGCCTGCTAGGGAAACTTAGACACATTAGATGTAAAACTTGAGGTACAGGATTTCCTTTTGAGCTTTTGAAATACAAAATTTTCCACTTCCAAAATCCGAAAACAATATTTTGTACTTAAATAGCATTTTTCATCTTCAGAGAGCTGTCATCTTAGGGCAGGTCTACACTACCACTTAAGTCACTCTAACTTAGGGATGTGAAAAAGCCCTTGAACAGAAATGCCATTGAACAGAAATGCAGATAAAGCAGTAATCTTCACTAGGGATTTGTTACCAATTTGTAACAGTTAACCCTCTGAACTAAAAGAATGGAGAAAATTCTTTCATCCTGTAGTAGAAAGAAAAAGATCAACACTATTTTAATGCCATGCTTTTTCTCTCTGATAGGTATCTGAAAAGGGGTCTCTTACAGCTGAAGAGTTTGCCAAGCTTGTGGGGATGTCTGTTCTTTTAGCCAAAGAGAGGTAAATATAATTTTTAATAATGCCTTTATTATCATATTGCCCTTACCAAATATTACAAATGTTCTCTCTCTTTCTTCAGGCTGCTTCTAGCTGAAAAGATGGGCCATCTTTGCAGAGATGATTCAGTGGAAGGCTTAAGATTCTATCCAAACTTATTTATGACACAAAGTTAACAATATTGTGGTTCATGCATGTTTATCATGTGATGGTTGAGCAGAAGGGGGAACCCTTCAAATGACAAATTTTAAGATTTTGCTTTGTTAATCAATCAAGACAGTGGTGACTATTGTGAGGAAAAAGCTTTTTCAGCGATTTCAAATGCTTAGTGGTCCTATATGGAATGGAGAGGAATATTACAGAAAGTAACAGGAATCATGGAGTCAGAATCATCTGATCTCAAATTGGCAAGCTGACATACATGTAGCCAGTGTAAGTTTTACTCTATAGTCCATTTAACTTTTCACTTCAGGAGAAGTGAGATGATGATGATGATTTCACAAGAATTGAAGTGGAGGAAATATCCTTTGTGGTCTGTTTGCAAAGGCAGACAGAACACAGAGCACTGTCATTTACTGCAGACAGATGATAACAAGGAAATAGAAGTGTGTACCTTCCAAAGCAAGCTTCCTCTCCGTACTCTCCAACTTCAATATATTTTGTGTGTCTGTGAGTTCAGATCAGAGTCCTGTTTCCATAGGGATGAGAAATGTGACATGGTTTATGCATGTTGAGGTCTGAGGAACAAAGCAATATTGAATGCTCCCTTTTCCCAGGAACTATACAAAAAATTTCCTAGCGAGGATCCCAGATTTTGGGAGTCGAAGCCCAGGGAATTTTTTATAGATATAAATAACCTGCCTTAGTAGAGATTATCCTATGTTATGAAAATCTGGAAAACATAGTGTTATGTCTGATGCTAAATAGACAAACAAGAAGTATTGTGAGTGCAGAGGTCCTCCTTTCTTTGCTCTTTCTCCCCAAAAAAGCTTCATTATGTTGCTGTTTGTGTGCTTTTGCCCACTCCTTTAGATAGTATTGAGGGAAATCAATTATTATGTCACTACATCCTGTCCAGCAGCATAATGAGCTGTTTTTCCTTTTGTACTTCTAAAGAAAAGTCATTGATCAAAGCTGCCTACCATGTCTGTCTTGGAGAGACAGTTGGTTAACGTGCATATCCTTAGTCTGCAGAAACCAGTTTTTTTAATATTAAAAGAAGGAACAGAAAAACCCTTATGTTTAACTGTCAAGAGGTATAAATCCTTTGGTTTTATCTATGTTGTGGATTTACAGAATTCAGTTACACAGCCCTAACTTTCTGTAACTCCTGTGGACTTGTATATTAGTTATATGCTTTAGAAGAGCTAAAGTTACATAGACGATGGTAAGTGGGTGCCACATAACTTAAGCTTCCCACATGACCAATTATGATGTATTATTGCAGTATTCAGTTAAAAGTTTGGGTGAAGACTGCATTGATGTAGCTTTGAATGAAAGATATGGCAATAATAATCAGATGGAAGTTAAAAGAAAGGAAATAGAGAGGTTATTTTAATTGTCTGAAAATATTTCTAGAAATCTTACAATATCACCACAGTTTGGTCAAGGTTGAAGGGCCTACCCATGCTCATGTTTTTGATAGAGGTATGAAAAGTTACTGTTTACCTGTTTGTTTTTCCATGTACCTCTGCTTTAAATTTGCTTTGGGTCCTCTCCCATGCCTTCATTGCAGGCTCTTGTAGGATGCTCATTTGGAGCGAAGACATGCTGTCCCCTAGTGCATCCTCCCTAGTTAGCTTTCATGCCATGCTCTCTTAGGGCACTGTTCTACTTGCATTTCCTCAAGTGGAGGGGAGCCAAAACTCATTGATCAGGCAGGGAAAGGAATTACACTGGGAAGAACTGGCACCAGGGTATTCTCAATGCTCTTTACTCTCTCTGCAGCAGCTTTGTAGGGATCCAGATTTATGGGTGGGGAAGGAGGGGCCAGTTGAACTCCACCACATTCTCTGTTTTTTCACCTCCCCCCAGTAAACAATGGGACAGATCAGTACAAGTTACTTCGTACAATGTACTCTCTAGGAGTTGAAGAACTGAGAGGCAGCGAGGACACCTAAAGTGGATGTTCTTGCTGTCCGTGTGTCGCTGGAGAGCCATGAATGTTAGGGAAAGATCCACTGGTTTAGGTGGCTGAAACCTTCTTCATAAGGGGCAGCTTTTCCTCTCCACAGCCATGATGAAAGTGTAAAAAGAAAATACCAAATTTACACTCCAAGCTTCCATTCTCCTACTCAGGAATAACCCACATAGAGCCCCTAGTTTGTCTCAGTTGAGCAATAATGGTACAACATACATCTTAGCTTTAGCCTTATACTTCCTTGGCCTTTTTTCAAGATAAGTCCTTTTTCTTTGTATAGGGAGAGAAAACTCCATGGGTTAATTTATGTGGCTCGTTTAGAATTTAATTGTATATATTAGAAAATTATTGCCACAAAGTAATAAAAATAAACTGATTTTCTTAATTTGTCTGTTTCTGTTTTCTAAATGCTTTGGGGAACTTTGACGCCACAAGTCAGAGGCCTGGCAGTTTGGTAGGATAAGTGGTTAAATTTTCACTGTCTCAGATTGTATCCTTAAGGACAATGTATCTTATATCTTTTTCTGCAATGTAGTGGTTAGACACATCTCAGCAGAAGTGCCTTGTCACACTTCCATCAGGAAGCATATACTTCTGCAGAGCTCTAAAGATTTTTTTTTTTTTTTTTTTTAAGTCCCTGAGTAGCCACTCTTCCCCCTGGTATATTGTTTAGGGTTCAGCACATGGAACCTCAGGTCTGATTTTGGCCATAATTATTATTAGAAATAAAGGATTCTTTCTTAAAAAAAAAAAAAGTGTTTGGAAATACCTCTTGAGTGACAACAGCAGGATACAAATCATCTGCAAATTCCCCAACAGTAAGCTCTTCTAATAGTTAAAGGAACTCTGCCCAACGATCTGAGTCTGCACAAGGTCTGCTGCTTCTGATTGCCTGGGTAGACTTATATTTTATACCAATAGAATAAAAACCAGCAGGATCTTATTAAGAGGGATAAGGCAAAAATGCCACATTTATTGTAAATATAATAATAAAGCAAAAGATACAAGTAAACAACGTTGTTTGACTATTTATTCCTATCACTATTTATTCCTTATACACTTATATTCATTCATGCAATCATTCATTCAAGTTCTATATAGATGTTATATTTACCAGCCTAGAAGTTGCTCATGCCAAGTTACTGGCCAGGTAGCTTGGCATGAGGATGGAGCCGAGTCTGTGTCAGATGCACCTGATGCTCCTGGAGGTTGGCAGCAGAACCAAAGACTCTCAGTCCTCAGGCTTTAGGGGCCATTCTTATAGGAATTATTTCCTATGTTAGTCTATGGGAACTGTTTCATCCTGCTGTTGCTAACTCAATCAGCAGATGGCACATTCCTGGTGGCTCCACACTGTCCAAAGTTTGTTTTTCTCATCCTTCCAGGTGGTGGGGTGGATCCCAGTTTACCCTCCGGGGGTTGTATCGGTCCACTCGACACCTTTCTTCAGCCGATGGATACTCCCTTTCTAGGCTGGCACCTCCCTAGCCATTCATGTATATCACACATTCATCAACATACATTCTATATCTTAACCATATTTTAATTTACTATCTCCACCACAAGTCACTGAACAGCTTATAGTGTTTGTTTACATTGTATCAATTACAGAATAAACTGCCTGAAGCCCAGAGTCAATTAATGGCTTAAGGCTCACAGCAGGGGTGGTAACATAGTGGTCACTTCAAGAACAAAGTCAATTAACTTGTTTGTAAGTTTTACATAGTAAAAGTATCTTTCAAAGGACAGATGCAATCAATGTTTATACATACAGTAACTTACAAGTTTTAACAGGAGACCCAAGAGATCTTTTTACTTGGTGAAGCTGTTGGATTTTAGAGTGTGGGGGACAAGTTATGGGGGGGTCACTTTCACTTGGAATCACTGTCAGTACCTTCTTTAATATCCCTACACTTGCACCCCAATAACATATTATAGAGTTGTGGGTACCAGCACTTTCAGAGCCTAGGGCCAAGACTTCCTTGTTCTTTGATTTATAAATCCAGATACACACAGAAAAAGGGACTTAACATTTTCTTTTAAAAGATTGCAGGAGGAAACTTTCAAGCTGACATTTTTGGTTCTCTTATTTCCATAACCACTCTTAAAGTAAACAGCGACTATTTGCAATGAAAAATCAGGGCATAACTAATTGTCACACTCACTGTCACTGATCGGTCTATCAGCCCTCACAGAGAGAGCACCGATAACACATCAGATGCGTTGTTCTAGCCAGTCCTCCAACTACCCACTCGCCAAGCTGTCGGTAGTACCGGACATCTGATTGACACAGCGCACAGCAGCCTAGAACTCCCGAGCGATCTGCCAACTGCAGCCTCCCAATCAGCTGGGATTACAGGCACGCGCCACCACACCGGGCCTACTAATTGTCACATATATAAGAATATATTTAGTTTGGTTTTATATTGTAGGTGTTTAGTGATTACCTTTATGTAGGCAGAGTTCTTTTCAGATGCTTGTTTAAATATGACAACTTTAGATTTTTTTCCCCCTCCATGATAAATGTTTTTATTAGACCAATTAAGACAATGTCAGTTGTGCCAAGTGAGCACTGCAGAATTAGGAAATAGAATCCTGCAAACCTAAACCAGGCTTGATCCGCCACTTGTTGAAACTTCTGGCAAAACTCCCATTGACCCCAATGGTGCTGGATTAGTCCTATTGTCTAGTATAATTATTAAGCCCCAGTGAGTTAATCACTTAAAAAAGAGGAATATATTGAGTGGTTGTGATACCATAGAAACAAAGGATTGTTTAAAGGATGTGGTGAAATAACACAATATTTTGGCTTGTGCAATATAGACAAAGGGTTACTTGAGAGTTAGGGGAAACTGGAGCCGATATGAATAAAAGATGAAGTGGTGGGAAGGGATATATAATTATGGTTCTGTAATATTTCCACTTTCCTCTTCACTTTAGCTAGCTTCCCTTCACCTATTATTATCAACCCTGTGCTTTTGTATTTTGAGAGCTTCTTACTATTTGCTAGACCATTCCTTATTCCTTCATAAATGTAGGTTTGGGTATGTTAGAAATTTCATCAACTTGAATCTTGCCACATGTCACCAGAAGTGATGCTTGAACAATTACTATTTTTGATCTTTCTACAGTCCTGTTTTTTGTTTTTCAGGAATATTTTGGGAAAGCGATTATCTTTCTCTTGGGCTAACTTCCAGCAGGGACTGTAAACTATTTAAGGGCAACCAGCTTTAATGATAATGAACTAGAGATTTTGTCTGCTGCTAGCCAGCTGCCTCAAAAATCAGTGCTGGTCAAATAGTTCTATGAAAAAATTGTTCCTGCTGAAATTTTGTGCTTTAACAAAATTGGACATCAGTCCTTAGCATGACAACATGTTTGTTATGTGCAGACCTAAGCAAGGTGCTATGAACAGAATAATAATCTTATCTAGATTTTCATACTGTGCTCATCACTCTATTATGTGAGTACCTTACAATTTCAACCAAATAATCACAAAAGGAGAATTTTGTTTCCATATTGCAAACTTTTGGATTACCGTATATACTCGTTCATAAGCTGAATATTTTTGTTAAAAAAGTGAAGCATCAAAGAGCAGGGGTTGGCTTATAAACAGGTCTACACCAAAATTTGATGATTTTAAGCTCTATGGAATTATTGAATTGAATATCTAATACATTGTTGTTTTGTTTGCCTGGAGCGTTCACAGGCACAGAGCCCCTCAGCTCCCAGTGGACGCGATTTACCGTTCTCAGCCAATGGGAGCTGCGGGAAGTGGTGCCACTTCCCGCAGCTCCCATTGGCTGGGAACAACAAACCGTGGCCACAGGGAGCTGAGGGGATCCATGCCTGCGAACGCTCCAGGTAAACAAAATGTCCAGGCCCGCTAGCAGTTTACCCTAACGGGCCAGGAGCCAAAGTTTGCCAACCCCTGAAATATAGGGTCTGCTTATGAAAGGGGCATACCATTTTTGCTACTTTTACCTATCCATCGTGGGGGGGTCGGCTTATAAATTAATGGGCTATACATTAAATATAAATTAACGAGTATATACGGTATATTGCTTTTGGCAGAGGAGATAAGCAGAGAGATTGGTCTGAACGAAGCATGAGCAAGGGGATGGGGGGTGGTTAGAGCTGGGTTCTATTCTTGGTTCTGTTTACCTAGCTATAAAATGGGTATAAAACCTCTGTCACAGGGGTGCCTTGAAGATTACTTACTGTTTTAAAAGCATTTTTAGATCACTGGATGAATGGCATTATAGAAGTGCGCAGTATTATGAGTCAAGTATATTGCCAGGACTTCTAGACCCTTTGAATAACTATGAAAGAACTAGATTATGTTTTCTTAAGTACTTGTGACTAAATTAGAAAAAAAAAGTCTCATCCATAGAGGAAAAACTTGGTGAAACATTGACTAATATAAGGTTTTTCAGATGTTAAACATAAGCAGCGTGAGTGAGGCGTTGATTTGAGTGCTGGGAATTCAACAGAGCCTCCAGTGGAGAAACTTTTTTACAACATAATCCCTCTAGTCTCAACTCCTCAGTCATTATTAACGTTATTTTACAACTTCTTTACTGAAAGGAAAAAGGGGTAACTGAGTGTGGTTTATCCTCCATTTCACACAAAGTGCTCTGATATTCTGTTACATCTGTTCTTGGCAGTCTTAAGAGACCTATGTGGAATGAGCTTGTGGCTTTAGTTAATTTCCTAGTGCACGTGACCACATCAGTCACCCCCACTGCTGGCGTGAACTGGGATTTTTGTTGCCAGAGTGATCAGACAGGCCAAGGACTGAGTTGGCAAGAAGGACTGAGTTATCCTCTGACCCCTGTAGATTAGGGTTGAGGCATCTCACCTGAGTCTTGTCCCTGGAGAAGTGTGAGACGCTTGCATGGCTGCTGCTTGTGCTTTGCCATTTCGTGGTGTTAGAACTCCATAACATCAAGTGAGATTTGAGAACTAGACCCCCAAACAAACTTTTACAAGTACTAAAACGTGGGTGGTCATCATGGCTACATAAAGAAACCACATGTCCATCAGTTTCCGAGGGGGGATGGGGAAAGAGATGACCAATGTTAGTAGCATATATCTATGCTTGGGTTGTCTAAGTCAGGATGATGAACATGGAGTTGTTATTACTGTAACACTTTACTCTCTGCTTTCCAGAAAATTGTCCAAATTACTATGCAAGTGTTTATCTAGTTTTCTGAGTATTTCTGACAGCACTCCAGATGGCAGTCTGCCTTTGAAGCTTAAAACACCCTGGATGAAGACTAGCATGTGGAAAAGATTTTAACTTAGGTTGATCAAAATAGAGAGGCTTTCACAATGAGTGAACCTGGGAAAGGGTGGGGGGAATTGCTGGATAGTTAGATGAAAGTTACCAATTGCATGATTTCAATATTTGGGTGAGGCAAGAAATACTCAATGTTTTTGGATGCTTTATCTTCCTAATCATTTGAATGAGATAAGTTAACTATTAAAACCCCAAACTTTTTTTTGGCATATTTTCAGACAAATTATGTTCATGTTCTTATAACATGCCCATCACAATAGTATCTGAGTGCCTGAAAGCAGAAAGATTCTTTACATATAACAAACATTGATAGATTTAAGCAGACTGAGAGAGAGATGTAACCCAGCCACTAAGGACACTAGTTTTAGCAGTGACATTTAGGTACGTGGGGGTCAGCTAATTGCACAAAATAGAAGGAAGAATTTGTTTTACGCTACAATGTCTTTCTGCAAGAAAGTAGTTTTTATTAAGTATCCCTTTCTTCAGTGCCCTTCATTATAGTATCTAAGTGCTCTCTATAGATCTTGAGTATGAAGAATATCCATAAATGCAGTAGCTTCATATTTGCACTGCAAATATTAGGGGCTGCTGCTCTGGCTTAACTGAAGCATTTTAGTGCTATGTATTCAGTTTTACACCTCCGCTGTAAAGAGGTTTTTGAAGATTCCCCTGCTACCTTCCCACTCTTAGACAACAATAAAAACATCTGCATTATTCAAGGGCGGGGCTTACATTTAGGTAAATATATCCATATTTATAAGTACGTAATAGAAGTGGCCTGATTTTTCAGAGGTGCCGATGCTCATGGCTCTCAGTGCTTTTAATGGGAGCTGTGGTACGGTGCCTCTGAAAATCAGGCCACTGATGTAGGCACGGAAATGTGGTTTTCAGTGCTTAACTTTAGGCAATCAGGTTTGAAAATTTTGGCCATCATGCTTTGCACAGTCAGTTTAAATGGTCATTTTGTCCTGGTTCTAACATGTGTATTGCATCTGGCTTATTCGCCACACCCACCACAGAACCCAGAGGAGTTCAGGAGAAGACAGGGCCAGGCCGTTTGTCTGAGTGGCTGGTGGAGTGTGAGTGGCATTGGCACTTGGCATTGAGATCCCAGCCCCCTGCCAGCCCGTCCTTTTCTGTGTGTTTGTTTTTCGCCTAGGAGAGGAGCATTTACTTTGAAGTAGATTCTGGAGACACACATTTAGTCCTTAGACCACCTGGATCATGTCGACTAAAAATAACTCTAAAACAGTTTATCCATTAGGGATTGCTCTCAAGATGGGAGGATCAGACTGAGGAAGACTCAGTACTGAGTTTGTACTGAGAAGGTTGGTTGCAAACGTAAATGTCTGAAACACAAGGAGAAAGCCTCCATAAGAAAGTCTACACTAGGTCAAACTAAAGGTCCATCTAGCCCAGTATCCTGTCTTTGGACTGTGGCCAATGCCAGGTGCCCGGTGGGAATGAACAGAACAGGTAATCATCTAGTGAGCCGTCATCTGCTGGCCACTTCCAGCTTCTGGCAGACAGAGGCTGGGGACACCAGCCCGGCTAATAGCCATTCATAGACCTAGCCCCCATGAATGTATCTAGCTCCTTTTCGAACCCTGCTACAGTTCATAAGGAGTAAGAGAGAGAAACTATGTTGTCTCTGCCTGAACTCAGCTTCTGCCCTTGCGCCCCGCCTGGGCGAGCTGTGCTGAAATAGGCAGCGTCGGGCTAATAGGCCGCCCGGCCGCTTAGGGGCTGGGTGTGGGATCCAGCTTGTCCTTGGGGGGTCGGTGCATGGGCCAGGAAACTCTTCGGTGCTAGGCCGAGCTCGCGGTTCCTGCGCGCTGTCCGTGGGGGTGGGGCGCGCTTCACAGGCGTGAACCTCCCGCCCTCGCCCCGCCAGATCCTGGGCAGGGCGTCCCCGCTTGGGCTTCCCGTCTCCATCCCGCGCCCCACGGCGCTTCCAGCTGCTTCGCCCGGCCCGGGGAGCGCCGCGCCGCGGGGGCGTTGACAGAGCGATGCCAGGCAGCCGCGGGGAGGCGCGCCCTGAGCCCGGGCGCGGGACCAGCTCCCCTCGGCCGGGGCGCGTCCCACAGGGTGGCGGCTGCTGAGCCAGGCTCCGCGGGAGAGACGCGCAGATGTGTGGCGGCGAGAGGCGTCCTTCCCTCCAGGTAAGGGCTTGGCCCAGGGGCCAGACCCACGGCCCGGCCCCTCCTCGCCCCTGGACTCGGGCGCCTGGCGGGGTTTGCAGCCCATTGCTCTTGGCACGGCTGGTGGGTGGCCGGGACGCGTCTGCTCCCCTTCGCTCGGATCCTGCGCTGAGCGCTGGCAAACGGCTCAGCTTGAATACTTGCCTGCCCTGCGGATGTGGGGTCAGGGGTGGTGTGTGGTGTGGCAGCAGCTCCGGCAGGATCCTCCACAGCTCCGTGTCCTGCCTGCCGGTCAGCTCAGCAGCCCCCGGCACTTGGAGCCTTGTGACAGTGTTAACTTGTGGGCTGGCTGGCTCAGTGCATGCTCCTACAGGGACTTGCCATGACTGCCGCAGTTTCCCCCCGGGCACAAGGGACCCGGTTCCTGCACACAGCTAGCGAAACTCTGGTGATTTCTTCTCGGTTCTCTTCCCTGGGGCCCCAAGCTGCCCTTTTCAGACAACGGGACAGATCCTGCCTTCAGCGCACCGGTGCAACCTCATTCATTTCTATGAGATTGTAGCAGTGTAGCTGTCAAGAGACTTATATCAGTAATGCGACAAAGGGTCCTGTGGCACCTTATAGACTAACAGAGGTATTGGAGCATAAGCTTTCGTGGGTGAATACCCACTTCGTCGGATGCAAGCAGTGGAAATGTCCTATATCAATAATGCACACTTCTACAGACCTTTACTTCTTCATAGTCACGAATTTAAATTAAACAAATATTTACTTTTAGTCATCTTTAAAAAAAAAATTCACATGAAAATATTTCCAATATCTTGATGCAAACAATCATATACACTTTTTTTTTATTCCCTTGGCTAATGTTGTTTGTGCTACAGTTAAAAATATAACACACTGCATTTCTCTAACACCTTTTTTCCAATCTCAGTTAGCCTTTCCACCACCCCCTACTTTTTTTCAAAAAACCAAGACACTTCTTTTTCACACATATACAGCTGTGCCCTCAAGTACAGAAGTTCCTTAAAGCAATGGGACCTGCAGAAAAATGTGAGAATGCTGCTATTTGTGGTTAAAATATTGTAATGTTACAGCATAGAAAAGATACTCTGGAAATTTAGTGTTACTTAGCCAAACTAGTCCTAACTTCTGTTGACCAACCAATCTCAATACATACAATATTTGTACCAGTCTTTATCCTTCATCCTTTATCCATAGGACCTTCTTTGAAAATGTGTTATGAGAAGTGTTCTGATATGTACCCGTTTAGTTATTGAAAAGCTTCGATAACCCTGCTAGTTATAAACTCATAACATGGAAATGCACCAAAGGCAAAACAAAATCTCATCTATAGTTGGACTCTTGCTTTTACTGAGCATCTCCTCTCATTTAAACCACTGGATTGAGACTCAGGAGTAGGGTGACCAGACAGCAAGTGTGAAAAATCAGGACAGGGGGTGGGGGGGTAATAGGAGCCTATATAAGAAAAAGACCCAAAAATCGGGACTGTCCCTATAAAATCGGGACATCTGGTCACCCTACTCAGGAGATCTGTGTTCAGATTCTCTCAGAGGCTTCTTATGAAACCTTGAGCGAATCACTTAGGCCTAGATCCTCAAAAGTACTTAGGCTCCTAACTTCCATTGGAATCAATGGAAATTAGAAGCCTAAACACCTTTGAGGATTTGGTCTGAATCTCTGTACTTTAATTCTCCATCTATGAAACTGACATGCTTCCGAGGGTGTCATGAAGATCTTCATTAATGTTTGTGAGATGATCAGATGCTTCAGTGAAGGGAACCATAGAAGTACCTAGATTGATACACATGTAGATGTTAACACACAGCACTAGTTAACATGTCCTCACATGATATTATAGACATTGCCTATCTAAATGTACGGGCAATTCTGGGTCTTTCTGTTTCCCTCCATCTCCAAAGTCTCAGACTGCCTGCTTACAGGGTCACTCTGAAGGTCAGTAAGCCCCAGATTTGATCTGATTGTTTTTTCTTATCCATTTGCAAAGTCCACATATTGTTATGTTTATAGAATACATGATGGTATATAGTGGCACAAAGGCTCTATTGTCTATTGGCATGGATTTGGGCTAAGTTATGGGGGTTGTCCAGAAAGAGTGCTCATCAGAACTCCATACCCCCACAAATGTTGAGTTGTTTGTTTTTAAAAGTGAGTTTAGAATCTTTTTTAGTTCAACATTAATTTGATTGGTACTACTTTTTTCTTATTCTTTTGTCTAAAATTTTTCATTGTTTCCTTAGGCTCCCCCATCTGTTTGTTATACCAATCTGTTGTCTCTAGTCTTATATTCCAAGCTGTTTAGATACCAGCTTTTTTGTTACATGGCCAGAACAGTGGGGCCCCAATCCATGACTGGAATCCCTAGGTGCTACTGTAATACAAGTAATAAAAATACTTAATATAAATTCCAATATCCATAGTTACAATGGACAGCCTTGGAATAAAAAAGGGGAAAAAAAGAATAAGACATTTTAGAAACCTCAAAAACTATTAAAAATACTGTCCTGTACAGTTCAATATAACTAAAAAGTCATATATAAAATAAAATCACTAGAAAGCCTAGAAATCATAGATCCATAGATTCTAAGTAATCACTGTGATCATGTAGTCTGATCTCCTGTATAGCACAAGCCATAGAACTTCCCCAAGATAATTCCTACATCATATCTGTTAGAAAAACATCCTATCTTGATTTAAATCATTTTTCCATTTCTCTCTACATGTTTCTAATGCTGGTGGTTTGTGATTGTTCAGACTCTGGACCAGATTCTCAGCTGGTATAAATCAGTGTAGCTCAATTGATTTCAGAAAAGCATCACTAATGAGTGGAATCTAGGAAGAATTAAATAGCACAGAAAAGATTTTAAAAGGAAAAGAAAAGAAACCCATAAAGGTAAAAGATTGGATGCTTGAATTCCATCTCTGATGCCACCAAAGGCAATACAGTATATTTAATTCTTGACATTCATTATTTATTATTGCTTGGAAGTTCTTCCAAATCCCTTGATATATAGTAAACTAATCACTCATTCCTCACAGCAGTCCTTCAAAGGAACTCTCATCCATATATATGATCTCTAAACTAGTTCTCGGCGTCCTGAGGCTGAAGATTGCTGGCTACTTGCTGTGAGGTGCTGAACACCCTAGCTATACTGATGTCAATAAGAACTCAGCACTTGGTGAGATTAGGCCCCAAATGTTGGGGGAAGCAGATTTTACCATCTCTGTAGTAATATCTTTCTTACACATGGCATTTCTAGTGACATCAATGTCTTTCAAATGAAGATATAACTTCTAATTTGAATAAAACCACATACAATAACAATGCAAAATTGTCTTGCTCATACGTCCAACACTGGTCAGCTTTTGATAAAATTTGATGCCACATAGACTACTCTGTTTATAATAATGAGTTGGGGGATTATATTAGAAGATCTGAAATTCCCAGCAGATGTTAACCCTTAGGAAATCAGCTAATCCTAAAGGCAGTTAAAGAGATACTGGTTAAAAATGATTAATCATCTTTCCGGAAATACAGATAATTAGAACTAAGAGACTTTAAAAATATTATTTTCTTTTCACTGTTTATACTGTTTGCATTCTTTTCATGTTGGGCAATATAAAGGAACATAGCAGCCAGTTTCATACTTGTGCTGATATTGAGTTTCAGGTTGATTTCACTCTCAAGTTCTCAAGCACTGGTAAGATGCTTCAATGTTTAGGTTGCAAAGACTGCTGAAGAATGTTTATTAACAAACAAACATTAAGAACAGTTTTCCACCAGATTTAACAATAATCCTGGCAACATTTCTGTGGGTCTTAGATTTTGTAAAACTTCATTTTCCCCAAACATTTTTATTTTTTTCCTGACAGTGTCCCTGTAAAAACTGGCCGGTTTCCTGATGAGCTGCTAGGGGGCACTATTGTGTGGATGAAAGAGCTGCTGTGGAGGAAAGGCCCAGTCATGAGTCTTGAGAGGAGCCAGTCCAGACTTGATTCTATTCACTTTCCTGTCTCCGGAACCCCTCTCATCCTCCAAGCTGCCTGCCCAAAGTGCCACTCCTTCTCTTCGCTGCTTGGTCCCACCCTGCTCCTGAGGCCAAGAAGTTGCTGAGACCAGGGAGGCACTGGCTGGCATAGTGTCAGCATCGCATCTGAACAGAGAAATAGGAGGGAAGTGGCTGATAGCTCAGGTGAGATGAATGGATCTCTTTGTCTATTGCAGAGCAAGGGTGGGGTTCCAAGGCTTCTCAGGGTGGGTAGAGGGGAGCAAAAGAAGATGGGGGATCTGAGAGGGAGGAGGAGGGTGAGCACCTGCTGTTGGGAGAAGTGCGGGAGCCACCAAAACTGCTGCTCCCCTTAACACTGTAGTGGGTCAGAATTGTGAGAGTGGAAAGATGTTGCTTTAAGTCAAGTTCATTTTATAACCTTATTGAACTAAATCTTCAAGTAGTGTTCATTTAAGTATCTGGTTAATTATTGAAGGCCCTTTATTAAAGGAAGTGTGGTATATAATCTGGTTTATATGGAGCCTTATGTTCCTTTACAAAGAGGAAATATGTACTGCATAATATAATGATTCACCTACAGAAGCTTGTAATGAACTGGTATTTGTGCCATCACACTGGCTCTTGGATCTTTGGCAGTTGCTGCAAAAACAGATCCAGAAATTAAAGGAATCCACTGGGTGGTAAAGAGTTTTCTATCTGTCTTGTATAAAATCAGTAGCGTCAGCAGCATGACTATGAGACAAGCGTCCTGTAATTTTAAGTATGTGGAAAACTCATTTGAATAGGTGAAAACAGTCTATGTAAAGTTAGCAGGCTGTGTCCCATAAGTCCACTTGATTTTGTCAGTATTTGCACCAGGCTGAGATGGGAGAAAAAGATGCAGGGAGCAATAAGGGGAGAGGATTGAGGAATGTGTATGGAGCCAGAGAGGGAACAGGAAGAAATGAGAGCAGAGATGCAAATGGGTGTAGGATTGAAACTGACGCTCAGAGCTTGAAATGTGAGACTGCAAGCTCTTCACTACACTGAGAGTTTTTAGCAATTCTTTCACAGTTGGTCACCGACTGCTGATGCCCCAGCAGTGCTAGCGAAGGTGAGAACACTAATGTAGACCACATGCAAACATTTTTGTCACTGCATTGAAGCCTTTTCTGAGTAGATCAGACAAATCAGTGGTAAACGTGCTGGCACTTGCTCTATACTAGTGCTTCCACCAGTTGAGCAGCATTGGTACTAGGCCAATGGTGGGAGAATTTCTAAAATTCTCCATGTAGGTACAGCCTAAAACAGTGGCTTTGAACCTTTCCAGACTACTGTACCCCTTTCAGGAGTCTGATTTGTCTTACATACCCCCAAGTTTCACCTCACTGAAAAATTACTCGCTTACAAAATCAGATATAAAAATACAAGTGTGATAGCACACTATTACTGAAAAATTGCTGATGTTCTCATTTTTACCATATAATTATAAAATAAATCCACTGGAATATAAATATTGTACTTACATTTCAGTGTATAGTATGTAGAGAAATATAAACAAGTCATTGTCTGTATGAAATTTGAGTTTGTACTGACTTCGCTGGTGCTTTTTATGTAGCCTGTTGTAAAGCTAGGGAAATATGTAGATGAGTTGGCGTACCCCCTGGAAAACCTCCGCGTACCCCCAGGGGTACACATACTCCGGTTGAGAATCACTGTCCTAGAAGACTGGAAAGGATTTAAGGAGATGATTTTATCAGGAGAATTTTGATTAGGTGAAAAGGGGAAAGGCATGAAGAGGGAATGCCAGAGAAGAGAAGGTTGCAATTATTGTTTATTATTTGGATTACAGTAGCACCTAAAGTCCCCAACTAACTTTGGGACCCACATTGTGCTAGGTGCTGTGCATATGCTTAGTCAGAGAGAATCCTTGCCCTGATAGGTTTATAAGCTAAATAGACAAGACAGGCAAAGGGTGGGACAGGAAACAGAGGCACAGAGAGATAATAATAATAATCCCTACCTCTTATCTAATGATTTTCATCATTAGATCTCAAAGCACTTTGCACAGGAGATCAGGATCCACATTTTACAGATGGGGAAACTGAGGCACTCACCTCCACCCCTATCCCCAAGACAAATACAGACACACACACTGGAGTCACTCACAGCCACCCCTCACCTCCGATGCACATCCTCTCCTCCCCCAACACCGTGGAGTCACTCACAGCCAATTGTCCTGTTCTGTTCATTCCCTCTGAAGCATCTGGAATTGGCCACTGTCAGAAGACAAGATACTGGGCTAGACGGACCTTTGGTCTGACCCAGTATGGCCATCCTATGTTCTTATGATAGGAACAGAAGAATTGCCACACAGGACCTATAGTCCACCTGATCTGGTATCTTGTCCCTGATGATGGCCAGTACCACATGTTGCAAAGGGAAGTGCAAGAATACCCATAATAGGCAGTTATGGAATAATCTGCCCATAGGAAAGTTGTTTCCTAACCTCTGTCAGTTAGCAGTGGATTTATGCCTTGAGGCATAATGCTTTATTATCACTGAATAATCTGCATCCTCTCTAATATAACTGTGGATGTTCTCATTACCTATATCAATGTCTAATATTACATTCTTCAGATATGTGTGGCTTTATTATCATATTACCCTTTACTTATTGCTTTGCCAAGATGTGCATGCTACTATTAATCAATCTCTCTGCTGGATAAGAGAATGTGGAGGAAAAATGGACATGGGGAACACAGGAGAAGAAACTAAGAAAATAACAAACTTTTATGTATTAGAGGGGTAGCCATGTTAGTCTGGATCTGTAGAAGCTACAAAGAGTCCTGTGGCACCTTATAGACTAACAGATGTATTGGAGCATAAGCTTTCGTGGGTGAATACCCACTTCGTCGGATGCATCCGACGAAGTGGGTATTCACCCACGAAAGCTTATGCTCCCAATACATCTGTTAGTCTATAAGGTGCCACAGGACTCTTTGAAACTTTTATGTGATATTCCTCGTATGTTCTAGATCAATGACTTTAACAATCTTGTCAATGTTAAATGAACTCACTGTTTTTATGATTACTGACAAATTGAATGGTCTGCATTGTGACTGGGGGCTTGTCTTCACTACCCGCCGGATCGGCGGGTAGCAATCGATCTTTCGGGGATCGATTTTTCGCGTCTCGTTTAGACACGATTAATTGATCCCTGAAAGCGCTCCCTGTCGGCTCCGGAAATCCACCTCATCGAAAGGTGGAAGCGGAGTCGACGGGGGAGCGGCAGCGATCGACTCACCGCCGTCCTCATGGCCAGGTAAGTCGATTACGATACGCTGACTTCAGCTACGCTATTCATGTAGCTGAAGCTGCGTATCGTAGATCGACCCCCCTCCCTAGTGTAGCCCTGGGCTGGGAGACTAAAAACTGTCTCACTGTCATCTTTGTGCTCTTCCCCCATCTATTGGCTGTATCTACCTGTTTTCTCTGATTGTAAAATTAGATTGTAAACTCTATTCAGACAGAACTCATTCTTCATTGTGTTTGTACAGTGGCTAGCATAGTGGGGTGGACACCATTATAATGCAAATAATAATTGCCTTGCTTTGATAATAGTGCCTTTTGAGAAGGTCTTATCTTTTGGATTGATTGTAACTTCCTTTTCAAACAAATTGTTGCTCTGCTATCATAGTCCTCCTCTACTTATTTTTACTACAAGGTTCATGGAGATTTACTTGATGCACTTTAAAACAAAATTGTGATTACTCTAATCTATATAAGTTGAACAAAAATTACAAATATGCATTGTAGGATGAATTTTCAAAAATGGCATCTATAATTGTGGGCACAATTAACTGCAGGTGAAACTGACAAAATTTAGACTTCAAATATCCGATATCACCAATAAAATAGATGGGGAAAACGCCAAATCTTAGCACCTTCCCCCTGTGATCAATTTCAAGGATGTGCAAACAAATTGTAGATCTAAGGTTTATATATTGATAAACCTGAACCAAAGGGCAGTTTGAGAATCAATGACAGATTTGTATTGATTCATTTTTGTGCTAACAAGGATTCTCTTAAACACAAACAAAACAGTTAACAGAAAGTGAAGTTATTGTTGGATTTATATATGCAAGTACTGGAATAAATTGCCTCGGGAGGTTGTGGAATCTCTATCATTGGAGATTTTTAAGAGCAGGTTAGACAAACACCTGTCAGGGATGGTGTAGATAATACTTACTCCTGCCAAGACTGTGGGTCGGGACCCCAAAGTAGGTCGCGACCCTATTTTAATGGGGTTGCCAGGGCTGATGTTAGACTCGCTGTAGCCCAACGCCCGCGCCCCAGTGCCCGGGGCCGAAGAGCAAGGGCTTTGGCCCAGGGAGGCGGGACTCGGACTTCAGCTTTGGCCCTCACCCAGGGCGGCGGGGCTTGGGCAGGCTCAGGCTTTGGTCTCCCCTCCTGGGGTCAAGCAGTAATGTTTTTTGTCAGAAGGAGGATCTCGGTGCAATGAAGTTTGAGAACCCATGCTTTAGCACATTCAGATCCTTATATAAAAGCTGACTACAGCAGTCATTGCAATGGGATTGCTATCCAGACCTTAACAGGTTGGTTGGAAGGGTAAAGCGATAAGAGAATCTCATTATTCTGACATTTGGGAGGTGAACTATGTTATATACTGAATTGTAGCCATACATGTCTAGGTGCACTGGAGATATGTAGCTGATTGTAAGGAGGATAGAAGAGGAAATGGAGATGTTAAATAATAATGAATTAATTATTTGTCAAAAGTTTTTCAATTAATGTTCAGGTTTGTTTTCTTTTATGAAGCAAATTCAACAGGGTTCTAATTTTTTGAAGTTTTAATTTTCAGGTGTTCTTGAAAAAAGTGTGTGTGCTTTGAGGGTGGAAAAGGACATGAGGAATAAAAGGACCTGGGAGCCCACTGATCAGAATGAAACAGATGTTGAAAGATTTTTCAAATCTATTGTTAGTTGTGCTCTGTGATTATGGTGAGTATTGTAACTCTAAAAGGAGTACTGTAGATATTTAACGAAAGTCATTTAAAAATGTTAATGTGTAGTGATGTTAACAGATGATCTGGTGCATTGGGAACATACACATAATCCATCTCAGGAGTGCCCGGAAATATAGTCTCGGACTTGTGAAAAATTTAAATGACTTAAATAAAGGCTGTATTTGTATCGGAACAGAAAGAGGACCTTCTCCAGCTGTGGATTTGTTCAGAATAAGAAACAGAATAAACTGAACAGATTTCTGTGGGTATCAGTAAGCAATCCTGGCTATGTTACCAGTAACTAACTGAGCAATGTTATATGGCAAGTCCTCTATATCACTGTATTTCACATAATTCAGAGGAAGTGGAGGAATATAGAGCAATGAAATTTTTTTCCAGTGCACCTAAGTGATGTAGGAGTCTAAATGCCAGTTTTCAAAAGTGACAGGCACCTAGGTGCTTAAAAACCATTGACTTTTCAGAGACATGAGTTACTAAGTGTCTAACTCACTTTGAAAATGGGGTTTAAGCTCCTAAATCACTTTGATGTTTTGAAAATGTTATCCCTGGCATTTAAATTAAGTGAAGTTGGTATTTTGACTCTCAGTACATTTTCAAGCTCAAGCAAGAAAATTAAGCCATGCATTGCTCAACCTTCATGTACAGCCTTGAAAAGTTTGAAGTCCTGATTTAGTTTGCTTCTATGGATGTGGTGCGGTAACAAGCTGCACACTGGCCAAAAAGATGAACACCAGGTATAAATGGTGCAACATTTACAGCTATTTGCTGTCAAAATATCTGCGAGAAAAACTGAATTACAGACAGTTATTAAATACTGCACCTGCCCTGTTACACAAACCCACATCTTTGCTCCCAGCACTATGACAAGCGATCAGGGGGAGAGGGATAGCTCAGTGGTTTGAGCATTGGCCTGCTAAACCCAGGGTTGAGAGTTCAATCCTTGAAGGGGCCATTTACAGATCTGAGGCCAAAAAAAAAAATCTGTCAGGGGACAGTACTTGGTCCTGCTAGTGAAGGCAGGGAACTGCACTCAACCTTTCAAGGTCCTTCCAGTTCTATAAGATAGGCATATATTATTATAGATCAGTTCTACATTTAACAAGCCTTTCAATTGTAATAGTTTGGGATGTAATCTAGCTCACAGTAGAAATGGAGATGTTTGTTTTTTGTGATGGCATGTAGCTGTCAACTCCCTGTCATTTTAATCAGACAAATTTAACTAGAAAAGTTGAATGAGAGACACGGTGAAGATAAATGATTAATTCACTTATGTCTGGGTGAAATGAAATATTACATTGTCTACAACTTTTTGAGGGGACAACCGTGCATACAAACTTTACCTAGTTAACTCACAAACGTAAAAGCCATGATTCCTACACTAAATGGAACTTTGTCCAATCAGTCTAATTACAAGGTGAGGCTAAGGATGCTAAATCCTCATGATAACATTTTTAGCATTTTAGCTCTTGTAGTGACAATATTTCTGATATAAAGAATACTCCATAGTCCAGAAAATAACTGCCAAGCAATTTTGTATATACACTAATTTGATTTATGGTCTCACACATCTATTTTTACCCATCATTTCACCCATCGATTTCCTTCCCATCTCTGTACATCAGAAGTACATACTAAAAATACCTGTATAACCTGGATGATTACCTTGCAGTAAAATAAAATATTCTTCTTAAATCTTATCCTCATTACTAAGATGTACACTTTTAAAAAATCTGCCAGTAAAATACTGATAGCTGAGAAGTCCAGTTTGGTTTAAACATAATTAAAAAAAAATAGAATAGTACCCAGAAGTACAAAATTATTTTCACTTTTAGGAGAAAAAACTCTGATCACAATAGCAACCAATTCTTGCAGTAACTACACTGGCAGGTCATTGGCATCACAACCAGGACCCACAAAAGGCTGAAAACAACCATAGGCAAGCTATTCATACTATTGGGACCACATTCTGGCTGGTGATGCACCCACATTCATACCAGAAAGCAGCAGCAGTAAGCAATGGAAGTTGGCTGCCCCTATTTTAAGCCCTTCCGAAAGTCATGCAGAAGCTGCTCTGTCAGTGTATGACCAGAATATTCCTACTCTTGTGCAAAGATAGGGAAAGGACACTGTGCATTTGGGTTAGTCTCAGTCAAAGTGCACCAACCCAATGACAGCTGCCCCCAGTAATGCCCTTTCCAAGACTTACCATATGATTCATATTGAAGTCAATGGCAGGTACATCACTAAAACCCCACGCACTGCTTCTATTTCTTGGGGTATGTCTACACTTAATATGCTACAGCGGCACAGCTGTACTGCTGTAGCACTTCAGTGTAGACATTACCTACACCGACAGGAGGGGTTCTCCCAAGAGCGTAGGTACTCCACCTCCCTGAGAGGTGGTAACTAGGTTAACAGGAGAATTCTTTTATCAACGTAGTGCTGTCTACACCGGGGGTTAAGTTGATATAGCTACATATTTCAGGGATGTGGATTTTTCATACCCCTGAGAGACATGGCTTTACTGATGTAAATTCCTAGTTTAAACCAGGCCATACAGTACTATACAGTCTGTATCAATAAGGTAAATAGGAATCAGGATGGTATTATAAGAGACACAGGTAGCAATGCATATAGTTAAGATTGCCTGATACTTTCCATTATAAGACCCTATTTTCATTTGCTTATAGCTTTGACAAACTTAAATCGTTTGGGCTGAAATCTTCCATCTTGTATGTCTGCCTGAGGCTGATTTTTCACATTTCAGCTAAAATGGTTCACCCCTTTTCAAGGATGAGATTGTTTGACCCAGTTAAATAATTCTTTGAACCCTTTTGAAACTCTAGCACTTCTGTGCTATGGAGCAGTGAGCTGACATTTGGCTGGGAGGAACAGGGCTGGCTCTAACTTTTTTGCCGCCCCAAGCAAAAAAACACCAAAAAAACCCCGAGCGCTGCCCCCCAAGCAAAAAACCCACAAAAAACTGAGCGCCGCCACACAAAAACAAAAAACAAAACAAAAAACCCCGAGCTCTGCTCCACCGAAACATAAACAAAGAACAACCCCCGCCAAGCGCTACCCCACCAAAGTAAAAAAAAAAAAACCAACATAAAAACCCTCGAGTGCTGCCACCCCACCCCGCCGCCCCAAGATTGTTCGCCCCTTAGAAGGTGCCGCCCAAAGCATGTGCTTGGTCGACTGGAGCCTGGAGCCGGCCCTGGGAGGACACCTTTGTGTCAGGGATGTGCCTTTTCTATTCCCTGTGAATATTTGCCCAAATCTGGCCAATTGCTAAGCACCTGAAAAATCACACATCACCTGTGCTCAGTAGGGACTACTAGAATTTTGCAACTATATTCTCTGAAGATTCTGCCTGCACTGAGCATGCTTCAGCTCCTCATAACTCTTATTTATCAACCAGACTGCACAAGCAGCATCCATACAGAGCGACTGAGCATGCACCATTCCAGGGTTGCAGGTTTGAGCTGGACTGTCCTTGAAATTGCTCCTCCTGGTTTCCAAGGATCATTGTGGCACTGAACATTGGAGCTGAGAGTAGAAGCCAGGAGTGGAAGACCGAGAGCGAGCAGAGGGGGTCAAAAGACTGGAAGAGGCAGGAACACAGATTTGAGAGAGGGAGAGGGATAGAAGCCAAGGATGCGGGAGGATAGGAGTAGGAGTGGGGGATGAGGAGAAGTCCTAGAGACAGGCAGAAGCTGAGGAGAATGGGCAATGGGAAAGAGCAGAGGGAGAAGAAAGTATAGGAGCAGAAAGGGACTTGGAGAAGCTGGGCAAAGGAGCAAGGTATAAGGGTTTGTAACCACTATATTACACTCTTCTAGAGAACCTGGAATGGACCCATTATTCCTGATACTCACAATTCTTCTTCTGTCCAGCAAATACCTGTGAAACCCACAGACAAAATGTGTGTCTGATCCCCGTGTAGTGGCTGGCCCACATTGAAGATGATAGCCTACTATTGCAACCAGTTCCTCCATTAGTTCAAATAATAGAGGACTATGCTATGGATCTAAAAATCCCCACCCTGCTGATGACCTGTGTTGGGGGTCAGTATGGTTCCATATGATAGATTATTTTTGTCTTTTACATATTTAATTTTTTTAAAAAAAATTGGAAATTATTAGAGCTGGTTGGGAATTTTTAAACTAAATATTTTTTCACTGCAAAATGTTGATTTGTCAAATTGGAAATTTTATTTGTGTGAAAGGATTGGCTTAGATGAATTTCCTGTTTTAAAAAATTAAAAAGTTTTGAAATTGTCAAAATGGGACATTTCAATACTTTTAAATGAAAAGTTCAGATTTTTTGTTTAAAATGACCTTTTGTTTTAAAATGTAAGTTAATTTATAGTAAAAAAAAAAAAGGTTCAAAGGATCAAAATTGAAAGAAAATGTTTGAAGTAACTGAACACTTTTTTTTTTTTTGCAATTTTTAGTTTGTGAACATTTTTGAGATTTTGACTTTTCATCCTGATTCAGGCCATTTCCAGCTCAACTCTAGAAATTACATTAAAAAAAAAACTATGTTAAAAAACACTATGGTTGCAAAGAAATGAGAAAACGTCAGAATTAAGGTTGCCCTCTTGTGCCTATGCATTGTGATTAGGGCTCTAGCAAATTTGCGGCCGTGAAAATTGTGTCACGTACTGTGAAATATGGTCTCCGGACACCCAGTTCTGAAAGCAGAGTGGGTGCCAAGCTCTCAAGGCAGCAGCGTGGCCAGCAGCAGCACAGAAGTAAGGATAGCATGGTATGCCACTCTTACTTCTGCTGCTGCTGCTGCTGGCGGCGGCACTGCCTTCAGAGCTGGGTGCTCAGGCAGAGGCCACTACTCTCCTGCCACCCAGCTTCAGGTAGTGCCACCACCAGCAGCAGCGGAGAAGTAAGGGTGGCAATACTGTGACCCTTTAATATGCTTGTGATCTCCTTTTGGGCTGGGGCCCCAAGACTGAGAAATGCTGCGGCTAAATCACACATTTTTCGTGGGTTGGTCATGGCATGAATAACAAATTTCACAGATGTGTAACAAATCCACAAAGTTTGCTATTTATGCTGTGATCAACTTGCGAAAAATGTGTGATTTCTCCACAATTTAAGTAAACCCCTAATTATGAGACAGTCTTTAATTATATGATCACATACCTTTTTTTCCACAGGACCCCTGCCCTGGCTTATTCAGTGCACAAATTGGACCTACTCTGGGAATGAATCAGGGTTGTGTAGTAAATGAGGCTATTTTCTGTAGGACCCCTTCCTCATTGTTTCAGAAGTTGCAAGGTGTATAGTGAGTGAGGCAGGGAATTGCAGGAAGAGAAAGGATAGATAGTCTCATGGATGAGGCAGTTGAATGGTGCCCTGCAGAAGTTGATTCTATCCCTGCCTCTGCCACAGAGTTTCTTTTTGATGCTGGGCAAGTCACGTAAGCAAAAATTCTCACAGGTGGCCAGTGTCTGTTCCTCACTTTCGGAGTGCCTGATTTGCCAAAATGCTGATTGCTCACAACTGCAACTGAGTCAATGGGAGCTCTGCTCTGGACATATAAAGGGCTATAAAATGCTAATTATTCTGAAAAATCAGACAGTAACCTTCTGAAATTGGACATCAACATTTAGCTGACACCTTTGACAATATTTGCCTTTAAATCTGTGCCTTGGTTCCTTATGTGTAAAATGGAGATAATACCATCTCACTAGGGTATTGTGAAGATAAATTCATTCATGTTTGTAAAGCACTAAGATACTATGATGAGAGCACCATAGAAAAGCCCATGAGGAAATGAATAATTCTGTATGCTCAGTGTAGGGTTTGGATGGTATGCAGTAAATAAGGCCTGGGACTACACATTGAATGATAGGGATAAAAGGAAATATTCAGTAACTACCCGTTCAGTGAGCACCATCCATCCAGGGTACAGAGTGAAACACGGTCATATGGAGAAAATAATATATAATTCAAGACTGTATCATAATGCATATGCACAATGGAGCTGAAGTGAGGTTGCACAGGCAGTCTTATTTCAGACATTTCCTAAATTTTGAATGCTTGACTTTGCAACCTTAGTGTTCTTCCAACATTGTTTTTTAATGTATTTATAAATAAGGCTAAGATTTTGTCACGGATATTTTTAGTAAAAGTCAGACAGGTCATGGGCAAAACAGAAAAATTAACGGAAGCCATGACCTGTCCCTAACTTTTACTAAAAATATCCCTGACAAAATGGGGATCTGCAGATCATAAGAACATAACATAAGAATGGCCATATTGGGTCAGACCAAAGGTCCATCTAGCCCAGTGTCCTGTCTTCTGACAGTGGCCAGTGCCAGGTACCCCAGAGGGAATGAACAGAACAGGTAATCATCAAGTGATCCATCCCTTGTAGCTCATTCCCAGCTTCTGGCAAACAGAGGCTAGGGACACCATCCCTGCCCATCCTGGCTAATAGCCGTTGATGGACCTATCCTCCATGAATTTAGTTCTTTTTTGAACCCTGTTATAGGATCCCCACACTACTTCAAGCTGGGCAACTGCAGGGGCTCGGAGCTGCCTATAGCCACTGGGGGCTGCGGGGTACGCCTGTTGCCTGCAGTGGGGGCTGGGAGCTCAGGTGTTCCCTGCCACCTGCAGGGCCCAGGACCAGCCCGGAGCTGCCTGCCACCCCCGGACCGTGGCCCGCAGCGGCTGGGAGCTCGTGAGTTCCTTGCCACCCCTGGTAGTGGGGAGCTCAGGGGTTCCTTGCCACCCCTGGTAGCAGGGAGCTCGGGGGGTCCCCGGCAGTGCTGCCCCCAGTGGCAGGGAGCTGAGGGTTCCCCACCACCACCCACCAGGAGTTGGAGGAGTCACTCCTCTGTCACAGGCAGCAGGAAGCTCAGGGGTTTCCCCTCTGCCACCCACCAGGAGTAGCGCAGCAGGGGAGCCCTGAGCTCCCAACAGCAGGGAACTGCAGGGTGCCCCTGCCGCCTGAGGCTGCTGGGAGCTGCAGGAGCTGCCAGAGATGGCGGAGGTACCCCACAGCTTCCTGCCCCAGTGGGTGGCAGGGGACCCTGCAGCTCCCAACTCCTGCAGGCTGAAGTCATGGAGGTCGCTGGAAGTCACGGATTTCATGACTTCTGCAACCTCTATGACTAAATCGCAGCCTTAATTAAAAATACATACTGCAGATTTAAAAAGTGTGAAGTATTATTAATTTATAATTAATACTTTGCACTTCTATAGCACCCTCCATCCAAGGATCTCAAAGCATTTTACGGATATTAACAAAGTAAGTCTCACAGCACAGCACCCCTGGGAGGCAGATAAGTGTCATTCTCATTTTGCAGATAACTTCTCTGTGCTTCAGATTCCTAAATGAGTTGCCTGCGGTCTCACAGGAGAATTATAGCAGAACTCGGATTAGAACTGTGATCGTTCTAGGTCCTGTGTGTTGGATACTGTCTTTCCCTGCTAGTCAAAGCATGTTTCAGAATAATTGGTAACCTGCACAAGCATGTTCATGCCACAATTAGATTTAAAATAAAACCACTCAGTTTATAATGAAATGACGTCATTTCGACATGCTGCACCACATGTTAGACAGGAAAAAATGCTGCAGTTACCATTGCTTTTATTTTCAGCTCTTTCACTCCTCAAGCATCACTGTGATGCAAATGAGTAAAATAAAATGAGTTTTTCAAAGAGACCCTATTAAGGGAACAAGAGCAAACTATCCCACTGCACAGGAAAGATGGGAAGTATGGCAAGAGACCGCTCTGGCTTAATCAGGAGATCTTCAATGATTTGAAACTCAAGTCCTACAAAAAGTGGAAACTAGGTCAAATTACAAAGGCTGAATGTAAACAAATAACACAAGTATGCAGGGACAAAATTAGAAAGGCCAAGGCACAAAATGAGATTAAACTAGCTAGAGACATAAAGGGTAACAAGAAAACATTCTACAAATACATTAGAAGCAAGAGGGAGACCAAGGACAGGGTAGGCCTGTTACTCAATGAGGGGTGGGGGGTGGAAATGGCAGAAGTGCTAACAGACTTTTTTGTTTCAGTTTTCACCAAAAAGGTTGGTGGTGATTGGACGTCTAGCATAGTGAATGCCAGTGAAAATAAGTTAGGATCTGAGGCTAAAATAGAGAAAGAACAAGTTAAAAATTACTTAGACAAGTTAGACATCTTCATGTCGCCAGGACCTGATAAAATGCATCCTAGAATACTCAAGGAGCTGACTGAGGAGATATCTGAGCCATTAGCAATTATCTTCGAAAACTCAGGGCAGACAGGAGAGATTTCAGAGGACTGGAAAAGGGCAAATATAGTGCTAGTCTATAAAAAGGGAAATAAGGACAACCTGGAGAATTATAGACGAGTCAGCTTAACTTCAGAAAGCAGAAAGATAATGGAGCAAATAATCAAGGAATCAATTTGCAAACACCTAGAAGATAATGTGATAAATAACAGTCAGCATGGCTTTGTCAAGAACCTAATAGCTTTCTTTGACAGAGTAACAAGCCTTGTGGATGGGGGGAAGCGGTAGATGTGGTATATCTTGAGTTTAATAAGGCTTTTGATACTGTCTCACATTGATTTTCTCATAAACAAACTAGGGAAATACAACCTAGATGGGGCTACTATAAGGTGGGTGCATAACTGGTTGGAAAGCCATAGTTATCAGTGGTTCACAGTCAAGCTGGAAGGGTATATCGAATGGGGTCCTGCAGGAATCAGTTCTGGGTTTGATTCTGTTCAATATCTTCATCAGTGATTTAGATAATGACATAGAGAGTACACTTATATGGGAGGGGTTGCAAGAGCTTTGGTGGATAGGAATAAAATTCAAAATGATCTGGACAAACTGGAGAAATGATCTGAAGTAAATAGGATGAAATTCAATAAGGACAAATGCGAAGTACTCCACTTAGGAAGGAACAATCAATTGCACACATGTGAAGTGACTGCCTAGGAAGGAGTACTATGGAAAGGGATCTGGGGGGCTATAGTGGATCACAAGCTAAATACAAGTCAAGAGTGTAACACTGTTGCAAAAAAAGCAAACATCATTCTGGGATGTATTAGCAGGACTATTGTAAGCAAGACACACGAAGTAATTCTTCTGCTCTTCTCCCCACTGATAATGCCTCAACTGGATTATTGTGTCCAGTTCTGGGTGCCACATTTCAGGAAAGATGTGGACAAGTTGGAGAAAATCCAGAGGAGAGAAACACAAATGATTAAAGGTCTAGAAAACATAACCTATGAGGAAGGATTGAAAAAATTGGGTTTGTTAAGTCGGAGAAGATTGAGGGGGGCTATGATAACAATTTTCAAATGAAAGGTTTTTCACAAGGAGGAGGGAGAAAAGTTGTTGTTCTTAACCTCTGAGGATAGGACAAGAAACGAGGGGCTTCAATTGCAGCAAAGGAGGTTTAGGTTGGACATTAGGAAAAACTTCCTAAATCTCAGGGTAGTTAAGCATGGGAATAAATTGTCTAGGGCGGTTGTGGAATCTCCGTCATTGGAGATTTTTAAGAGCAGGTTAGACAAACACCTGTCAGGGATGGTCTAGATAATTCTTAGTCCTGCCTTGAGTGCAGGGAACTGGACTAGAAGACCTCTTGAGTTCCCTTCCAATGCTACACTTCTATGATTGTATGACAGATTTGTAAACTAGCAGTATGAAAGGTGGCTTCAAAAAGCATCATATAGTATTGTTAATTTGTGTAATTTGAGTGGTATTTTCTACATTTCTGCTTTAAGAAACTCCAATTCTATTTTTTTCATTATATCAAAATTAAGTGAAACAATGGCAGGACATTGTGAAGCTGGGGGAGATTTTGATTTTGAGTAAAAGATAAAGAAGGATAATTCAGAAGCAGGACCTCAAATTACTTTTGCTTGATAGATTTTAAAGTTGGGAACTACATAAGCCCTTCATAACTAAGATATGAATTTTTAAGGGATATTTTCTGTAAGGTTGTCCTGTAAGTAAGCTTTATAAATAAAATGGTTATTAATTATAAAGCAGTGGTTTCCAATTGCTGCTAGACATCACCTGCACTGATACTTCAGGCTTGTGTGACTGATGTTCTCTGCTCTTCCCGTTGTGCACACTGTAATCTGTGATGGAGCTTGACTTGCTCCAAATCCCAGCTCTGCATGAATGGAAAGGGGTGAGTGCCAGTTGGTATAGCCAAGGTCTTACTCGACTAAATTGATTCATTTGCTTTGAAAGGCACCACTTCTTAAAGCAGCTGATTGTCCATAATATCCATTGAATGGGTATTTTTCACTTTTCTTTTTGCTTATTAACAATTTTGTGAAACTGTTTTCTTTCAGTTCTTGGTGAAGTGGAATATCTCCTCTTGGAGCGACCAGGTCATGTAGCCTTAAGTAACGACACGATGTCTGTTGATTTTCAGTACTTTGTCAATAGTAATGTGACAGCAAAGAACGTATCCATTCTACTGCTGGATGCCAGCACCAACCAGACCATTGCAAAAAAACAGCTTCCACCAAGCCAGTCACGGGGGATGGTAGAGTTTGAATGTTTCTGTTTCAAGAGTGCTGGGGATTATTGGTTCAGAATTATCTCTGAGATTGATAATGGCACTGAAATTCACTGGAGGGGTGGGAGCACCCTCCTAAGTGTGGAATGGCCTGTATTTCACATTGACTTGAACAGGACCTCTGAGGTGCTCAGGAGTTCCCTTCAGGTTGGACTTTTCACTAACAAACAACTGTGTGCTATGAATGAGACAGTGGTTTCATTGGACGTGATATTCACCAACAGCCTGTATGAACTAGGAAGATTAAGCTCTGATGAAGCATTGGGAATGCGAACTAGCAAAGGAATCTTTCTGTCTAGATCCCAGTGGGTGGAGTTTAACTGCCCACCTATTGACCAAGAAGTATATGTCACTGTTTTACTGAAATCATTAGAGACCAATTCAGTCATCGCCTCAACAGGGCCCATAGACCTCAGCCACAAATTTGGATACAAACTAGTGGTGGCACCAGAAGTGATGTGCAAGTCTTCCGTTCTGGTGTTTATTGTCTCCCCTCCATGCATTGCCATCAATGGGAAGGTTGCTGTGTACAAGGAAGCTCTCAGACGTCCTGGTGAAAGAACGACGTGGCTAGATGAAAACTTCCTACGCCCAGGGAGCAACAGAACAGAATTTAACTGCACTTTGTTTGACATGGGGAAAAATAAATATTGCTTTGAATTTTTTGACATTTTGAGCCAAAGCCATTCGCCCCCAAGAGTTAAGGAATGTATGGTGATCCGAAGGAATTTAGGTTTGTATTGACATTTTCTGTCTTTAATTAGAAACTCTAGGAAAATTACCATCCTTCTATATTGTCAATAGGGATGATAACTTGGATTGATGAAGTTGTAACTTTTTGAGTCTCATAGCACCAGATAAAATAAGTCATGATTAACTGCCGATGGAATAAAGTTTAGTTTGTGTGTGAACATATACACCAGGTTGGTAACAGGTGGTACTGCAATGGTACTAACTACATTAGTGGTACTCTAACCACAAGTCCAAACCTGCCATGACTAGTGGATTATCTGGGTATCTAGTCCCAGTAGGAATTGAAATAGGTAATTGCAAAGAATTACATGAGAAACTGCTATAGCAGCTAGGGGCCAATTTCTTGCCCATTTGAAATTACTGGGAGTTTTGCTAATGTGATCGGGATTTGGCCATAATGGAAGAACTCTTTCCTGTGTGTATAGCTCATAGGTTTCTTTGGCCATCTTTCAGTTGGGAATGGCAGATGGGAATCCCAGGTTTGGTAGTGATCATGGTAGCAGAGATTATCTGCTCTGTCTATCATGGAGGAGATAGGTGAGTGTCAAAATCACTTCTGATTCATGGGGGGCAGTTGTAACTAGAGACTGGCTAAGGAGGTGGTGTTTAGATGGGGATTGGGTTTTGAGTGGGGTTTGTGTTCAAGGATAACCCAGGGACAGATGCCAGTCCATTCTCATGAGCTATTCTGCAGTTTCTGCTGACCCTAATCCACAATGTGAAAATGAAATCTTTCCAGTTTTGGACCTGACCTGGAACCAAATTCATAGGTCAGATTCAAATCCAAGGGCAAGACACCAACCATCACTCCCCACAAAATTCAAAGTGTTTTGGATTAGAGCTTTTGATTCTGGCCCATCCCTAATTGTAACAGTCTCTTGAAAGAATGTTTCCTCTGTCCTCTCTTGTGCATGGAAGTGACAGAACTGGAATTTTAGAGCTCCTCAGAGATTGTCAGTCTCTAAAATTAACACAAGCTTTATATTTTCAGTCCTTCATAAAGTGTTTGTCACATAAGGAAATGCTATAATGTCTGTGGCTTAATTACACTTGTGTTGCTGTGCTGTTTTACTTCATTCTGTTGTGTAGACTTTAAAATGACTAACTTTTCAGTTACCAATGTATAGCCTTAAAATTACTTCTAGTCTCACTGCATGACAAACTCATCTCGTCAACTTCAGTTTCCCTCATTACTCTCTTCACACTCTTTCTGACACACACACACACACACAAAACATTTAAAAATTCAGAAATTCATACATTAATCAAGGCAATTCTTCTATAGTTGAAAGAAGGAGAAAGATTATTTATATTTCTTTCCCCTACCTAGGTGCTTGGATGCTACAGTGCTGTGGTCCATATAAGTATCTAGTCAGAGAGATACCTACAATATGACACAGATACATTCCAGTTCCCATTATTTCTGTTTTATTTTGTGGGATTCACTTTAAGCTATGACTCCCTGCAATTTGCTTTGTATCCTTTGCTTTCACTGTAGTACTGTATTTACGAGCTCCAGCAGAAAGAATCAGGCTACACAGGTGAAGGAAGGATTTATGTAATTGACTCACAAGTTACTTGTACAGAGCAGATGAAAGCAGCCCTACACAGCGTAACTGTAAATAAAATGTCAACTTCAAATTAATTAGACTGCAGCACATCTGACTTTGTGACAGTGTCTGCAGGACTTCAAAGGCCCATGGCAGTATTCTAGATGCACAAGGAATTCTGCGAAGGGTGCAGACGTCTGAAAACAGTACAAAGATGGAAATCTTTGCTGCCTGTGCATGAGCTGGAGTGGTGTTCCAAGTCAGAACCCTGTCGTAAAGCCCCTCTCCTAAATGATCTGGCTGTGCTTGAGCCCGTCTTGGGGTTGTGTTGTGTCTAAAGACCTTAATCTCATGACAGACATCCATTCATTTTTAGCATTACTACTGCAGTGGTGAAATAAAGACAGACGTGTTGCTCCATTTCTTCTTGTACATCTTACTAAAGAAAAATATTAACCTATTATCCTTTTGTCACTCTGGCCCAATGGGCAGTTTGAGCACAGAGCTGGCTTTGAGATCCTGGGCCCCAAACCAAGGAGATTAGGTCACCTTGTGCTGCATTGTGGGTGGAAGGGCACAGGATCAGAGCATTAGTGATGCCTGTGAAGAAGGAGTGCCTTGCATGTCCTCTGAGTAGTAAATACAGGTCTGTAGGTAACCCTGAACAGACCAAAATGCCATTCCAGTACTCCCATCTTAGACCCATCCATTTTTAAACAATGTCAGCTTTTGTTTAAAAAAAAAGTCTATCCCTTCTAAGGTTGTGAAATAAACCTTTTAAATGTGAACCATGCTGTGCAGTTTTCCTAAGCCTGCAGATAGAGGGCCAATGAGACAATAGCTCAGATGGGTGTGGCCGCTCTTACTATTCATCTCAATGGGGTGCTAACTCTGAAGTTTAATGATAGCAGCTTAAATGTCAAAGTTAACTGCTTCTCTGCTGATTTAATAAAATCATCCAGCTAATATATGTATCTAGTTTGGGTCTATATAACATAGAAGTGTGAGATACAAAATTCCTGTTAGGCCATTGTATGCATCACCTGGGTCGCTGCAAGTTTGTTCTCTTCACCATGTTCTCCTGTGTTTTGTCCAGTATTCTTTTAAACGTCCCAAGCAACAAGGCTTGCACCAGTTTGCTTGAGAGAATATTCCATGTTCTAGTCCTAATTCCATTTGAAGTCTCTGGGTTTTACTCTACTAAAAATAATCAAAAATAGTATCAATAGCACTCATAATTGGGAAGGTTTTCTTGACTTTTCTGGTCTTAATTTTACCCCATTACACTTAGTTATACCTGAGGATAAAGTTCAGCCTGCGTGCAATTCCCTTTGAACCCAATGAGAGTTGTGCTTTCTTACATCAGGGCTGAATTTTGATCCCTAGTGTTCTTAGTAAGCAATAAAAAGGGGCAAGGAGAAGGTGGTTAGTAGCACCTTGAGAGTACAGCTGCTACCAAAGAAAAGTGAAAGGGAACGGGGAGAGCCACCATAAGAAGGGGCAGTAGTTACCAAGGGAAGGGAGCAGAAGATCAGTATCTAGGGAAAGGATGAGACATAGGTAAAGTTCCATCAAAATTTGTTCCACCAGGTCCCTGTGTAAGTAAGATTATATTAGTCAGACCCCCTTATTCTGTGAGTGTTCTAATCCCTAGGAAGATCTGAGAACCAACTAGTTTTATAACCTGAATCCATATCTGCCATATTTATCTGATGTGGTTTTAATTGAGATAAAAATAGAATTTGAAGATGGATTCAAAGTAACCAGATATGATAGCATTAGAAAAGAAAACATCTTTTGTGTAAGACTACTCCCTTATTACAAAACTATGCCTGCTTTACAAGTTTCTGAGGGCCCAATCCTGCTCCCATTTACATCAATAAGAGAAGGAGCAGGTCCTTAATCTCCATATTCCCTATACGTTTTTTATACATCTGATGTGATGTACTAATATGGACAGCCCTTAACTTCTTGCAATAACTTTGCAAGAGCACTAGATGTGGAATTTTTAGAGGGGTCCTTTTGGGGAAAAAATTAATCTGAGTTGACTGTTCTGTTGGATAACATGCTATATTAAAGTGTCCCATTGCAAAGTGAGAATGAAACACACACAATTGGAGAGATGCTACACAAATCAACAATTAACACAGTCACTCGTGTTTGTTTTTCATGACTCCCGAATTGCCCATGTGTTTCAAATTGTCTAACTCATCAGTTAAACACCTGCATGTTGATAGGCTCCCCAATTTTACATTAAAAATTCACATTTAACAGTTAGTTTACAGTCTGTGCCTTCTACACCTGTAGTAAAGGTTTCCCCCTGGCTCTTTAGGTCCATTTGTCTTTAATGATTTTGTGTCCATGGAGAAAAATGAGTTGTGCTTTATTTTTATTTTTCCTTTGTTTTTTGTAATTTTAGTAGATTGCAGAGAAAGATTCAGAAGCTTAAACTGTTATCTTTCACAGAAGCTGGGTAATTTCCTCCCATGAGAGACTTTTTGATTATTGTGAGCTCCAAACCTGCAAGGTGCTTAGGCCGAGAGCCACAAAGGAGCCTGAACTCCAGACTCAGGTGCCTAGGCCCTGGTTTTAGGCTTCACTGAGATTCACAAAACTCCCGCTAGGCTGCTACCTAACCTGTAGGTGCCAACTCACTTGGCACCTAAATTTCTGCTGTAAAAGTTCCCTACCGCCTAAGTTTCTACCTTTGGTCATGTGCACAGCTGCCCCACTCTAGATGTGTGTACGCCTATCTCATGTCTCAGCCCCAGAGCAATTCATAAATTGGGGGAAAGATAGGTGTTCCTCCAACTCTCTCACTCATAGGTAGACAGGTCCCATTCCAAATCTGGCTGGAGAAGGTGGTGGTGCCAGTGCCTCCCACCTTGTAACTTTTAGCCCACTGGTTAGAGCACTCAGCCTGGCTATGAGATATACAAGTTCAATTCCTCCCTCTGCCTGTGGGGGAGAAATGATTTGCACAGAGGTCTCCTACGGGACATACGGTGGGCGCCCTCAATCTCTCCTCTTGAAGCAGTTCCACTTTGGATAAATGATTAACTAGTCATTGGAGGGGGAGGGTGGATGTCGGGGGTTCCCCCCTCCCAGGTGGGTGCCCTATCCACAAGACTCTAGATTCATTCTGTCTCTGGCCCAATGCCTGTTTAATCATTTACATACAATGGAAGAGCTTCAACATGAGAGATTGAGGAGGGCCTGACATCAGAATAGCCCCTGGCCTAGTGGTTAGAGAAGGCTCCCGAGAGATGGAGGGAGAACTCTGTTCAAAAGCATTCTCCTCAGGCAGAGAGAGATTGGAACCTATGTCTTCCACATCCCAGGTGAGTGCTCTCACCATGGGGCTAAAAGCAGCAAGGTGGGTGGCACTAGTACCACCACCTCCTCCAGCCATCTTGTGTGGTATGAGGCAGTCACTCACTCATTCTGGCAAGCAGCAGCTTAGACACCAAACCCACCTGACTCCAGGAGAGAGGTTCCTGGTTGGGAATTGCCAGCAGAGATAGGTGCCTCGCTACAGCCTGGAATTAGGATCTAACTCTATGAGAGGGGAGGAGTTTAGGATACACCCATCTTGTCAGCATTTCCCATTAGCTACCGTAGGCAGCTCCTTGCCTGTCATGCTGGCTTTTGTGGATTTCATTCCAAGGTGTCTGTCTCTCCCAGTTCATTGTACAGGGAACCTGGGCACCTAACTCAGGTTTTTCAGATTACGTTGTGGTTCCTGTGATTTTCTAGGTGCCTAAAAATAGAGTGTTGTGAAGTGCAGTGTTGCAATGCCCTGGTCCTTTTGTGGATTCCGACCCAAGTGTCTTCTGTAAGGAGTTGTGAGCTCTCAGCTCCTATTGAAGTCATTGCAGAGATTAGGAGAATTTGTACCTCACAGAACAGGAGCTGAGATTAGAAAATATCTTTGATTTAAATTGTGTGTATTTTATTTAGTCTCTGAGCCTGATCATGTGATCTGCTGAGCACCCTCATCTCTCATTAAAGTGAACAGCAATTGGGGAGCTCAACACCTGGCCGTATCTGGTCCTATATCTGAATGAGATTAACAGGGGTAAAACCAAGGTGTATCTAGCACACATGCATGACACACTTGTCAGAGGCATATAAAAGAGAGTAAGCTGATAACCTAGGCTCCAATCCTGCAATCATTTATGCGTGTGAGTAACTTCAAGCATGTAAGTAATCCCATGAGTTTAATAGGACTACTCACCTGTGTAAATTTACTGACGTTGGCATGTTTGCAAGTATTTACAGGATTGGGGCCCAAAGCAGTTAAAATCCTCATATTTAAATACAGTTGCATTTTTCCCCTTTGGTCCTTTGCAAGTAATAACACAGCATGAACAATACCACGCCTAATGTACCATAACCTCCATCTCTGTCATACAACCACATTCTTTAATTCTTTAGATTTGTGTAAATAGTTCCTGAATCGGGTTAAAGCAAAAGTCATGGGGACATCTTGAGGTTAAGAATCATGTAATTAAAAACAAATTTAATGACCTGTATTAGTAATAGCAATACATAATTATTAAAGAGAATTTAAAAAAACCCTAACTTACTTTTCCATCATTTATGTGGTTTTACTTTTTGCATTTTACTCCTCCTAGATAATGAAAATAGTCAGTTTAATGGTTTTGTTTCTGGTCCATTTCAAATCAGTTCCTATAAGCCAACTAATAATATTTAATGGGGACAATCCCAAGATATCTATCACACATTGTTCTGTCTCTCCAAAAAAATCGCACCAGGTCTAATGAATTTTATTGGAGTTTAAGGGTGTGGTTCTATTTTTCTTTCCAAATGTTATTTATAGCATTCAAAAGTTGGCAGGCATGGTCACCTTCAGCTTCTGGATTCTCAGTGCTGTAAAGTTTGAGTTATGAACACAGCAAGAGGATGTTGAAATTCAAACAAAAAATGCTTTCGTTGCATTTAAAATAATGAAAATGCATTACGCCTTGAACCCTGCCCCCTTAAAAAAAAGCCTTAAATTTTCATCCTAAAACTACTTATTGTGAGTCCCCTCAAACAATAAAATATCAGGACCTCTAAAAAACTGTTAAACTAGTGGTTCAACAACATATTTGTGTGCTATGAAGATAATAAGAGAGAAACCAACACAGCTTTTTCAATAGTCCCTTTGGGCCTCAGCCTCCTCTCCCAGCAGTATAAATCAGGGGTAACTCCACTGAAATCAATAGTGATGCTAATGTAAAACCAGCATACGCAAGGTAGGAATAAATGCCTAAACTGCTAAGCCATTAGAAAGACTTGTGGATTCATTTCATTTCTATTTGCTGTGTACAAGGCATCGTCTGCTGGCCTTAGTTAACAGACTAGGAGTGCAATCCTGCTGCCATTGGAGATGGTGGAAGCGTTGCCCCTGACTCCGATGGGAGCAGGCCCAGGCCCCGGTAGCTATTTACTTTGCAGTGTTATAATTGCAGAGTTGGAGTTGATTAGTTTTTATATAAAGGAGGGACAGCTGAAAGCTTTGCTGTAAGATGAAATGAGTCTGGCTGCATTCCTCATTGCTATGATCTCATGTATCCACAGAAACATGGAGCCTGTGGCAGCCCTGGAGTCCTTGCAGCGTGACCTGTGGGGATGGTGTCCGTGAGCGACACAGAGAATGTCTCACATCGTTGCCAGCAAAACCAGGCTGTGTGGGGACACCGAAAGAGACTTCGCTGTGCTCTCTAGAGGAATGTTCTAGTATGTGGTCCTGCTTTCTTTAAAGCTTTTCTCCTTGACGTGTGTCAGCTTTCTCTGGAGAAAACAAAATGCATGTTATTATAATAGATTTAAGAAACTAAAGCATTTAAACCAGGCTTTGTGACTTCTTATTCACTGGAGATGAAATCCTGGCTACATTCAGGTCAATGGAAAACTCCCATTGCCTACATTGTGGCCAGGATCCCTGGAGTAAATTCCACCAACTGGCTGATGGAAACCCATGCAGTACTGTCCCTCTGTGTGTTTGCTGGGGATAGAGAGATACAGGCAGCATGGCTGGTCCAGGGACACTCATACCATGGAGGTGGATTCCACGATGGCATCACATCTGCCAGCAAGGAAGGGAGTATTGGGGATGATCTGGGGGAGAGGTCACAGGTCACAATAGGGATGAATCTGGGCTGGCTCTGTCTGTCACAGTTGCTAAGGCAAAGAAAGCCAGTAAAGAGTCACACAGACAGTCCCGCTTTATCACTAGCTTCTGAACGGAGGCGAGAGATCTGTAATGGATTTCAAAATATATATGAAAAATATACTGCCAATAATGAAAATGTATTTCAAATACAACAAAACCGGAAGTTTGTGTGGAACAGATTGATAATATATTAACCGTATGTATAGCCATATATGTATAGCCATATGGGGTCTGGTGCTGTCGGGTGCCGAGTACTTCCTGTCCGTCAGCCCTTAGCATTTTTATCTGGGCCTGCAAAGCCACATTATTGATTCCCACTCTCCCAAGTGTAAGTCTTCTGCTGCACTTCCCTTAGAACATAAGAACAGCCATACTGGGTCTGACCAAAGGTCCACCTAGCCCAGTATCCTGTCTTCCAACAGTGGCCAATGCTAAGTGCCCCGGAGGGAATGAACAGAACAGAATCATCAAGTGATCCATCCCCTGTTGCCCATTCCCAGCTTTTGGCAAATGGAGGGTAGGCACACCATCCCTGTCCATCCTGGCTAATAGCCATTGATGGACCTATCCTCCATGAACTTATCTAGTTCTTTTTTGAACCCTGTTATAGTCTTGGCCTTCACAACATCCTCTGTCAAGGATTTCCACAGGTTGACTGCATGTGTAAGAAATACTTCCTTTTGTTTGCTTTAAACCTGCTGCCTATTAATTTAATTTGGTGGCCCCTACTTCTTGTGTTGTGAGGAGTAAATAACACTTCCTTATTTACTTTCTCCACACCAGTCATGATTTTGTAGACCTCTATCATATCCCACCTTAGTCGTCTCTTTTCCTAGCTGAAAAGTCCCAATCTTATTAATCTCTCCTCATGTGGTAGCTGTTTCATACCCCTAATCATTTTTGTTGCCCCTTTTTGAACCTTTCCCAATTCCAATATATCTTTTTTGAGATGGGGCGACCACATCTGCACGCAGTATTCAAGATGTGGGCGTACCATGGATTTATACAGAGGCAATATGATATTTTCTGTCTTATTTTCTACCCCTTTCTTAATGATTCCCAACATTCTGTTCGCTTTTTTGACTGCCGCTGCACATTGAGTGGATGTTCTCAAAGAACTATCCACAGTGACTCCAAGATCTCTTTCTTGAGTGGCAACAGCTAATTTAGACCCCATCATTTTATATATATAGTTGGGATTATGTTTTCCAATGTGCATTAATGTGCATTTATCAACATTGAAACATTGTTCCTGCTACACTCTTCCCCTCTGTGCATAAATCAATGTGCACCCATTTTGCATACCCACAGAATGTCTCAGCTGTGCAAGTTACACGGGCTTACTGCCTCCCTGCCAAGTTACCCTTAAACCTGTTTTCTGATCTTCCTGCATCAAAGTCAGATTTATGCCACTACAGAATTATGCCTGAATTATTTAATCTTGTGTAGAATTTAAAAGATGTTTTCACATTGTGCTCCAGCTCTGGGTACTGCTGACCTTGTGCTGTAAATAATAGCGCCAGACCATCCTCTGCTGTGCCTCTGGTCCATCTAAGAGTCTGTTTCAGCATTATTATATTTGTATTCGTTAGTCCAGTAGATGGAGCAAGTGGCCGAGTAACAGAAGCCAGCACAGAAGGTTGGAACCCTGGTGGAAGGGCTGAAGAGGGGAAGCAGAAATAAATAAAGACGACCAACAAACAGGAGTGAGAAAATAAAATAAGGAGAGAAGGAAAATGAATAACTAACTTTCAGATCCAGATTCTTTTCTCTTTTCCACTGGTATAAATCTGGAGTAACTCCATGGGTTTCAATCACAGCCACAGCCACACTTGGCCAAATTCTGGTCTTGTTTCTGTTCTGATGACATCATCTTTCCCCACACCTCCCCCCGTGTGGCTCTAAAAATTGTGTAGTGCTGCTTGGACAGTGAGCTTCTAGTGACCAACTGAGTGCAGCTTTTTTGACATAACATCTGGAAATAAATGTACATGTTATCTATTAAAATTAACTGCCAGACTTCCTGAATGAGTGACCATGCCACACTGCAGTTGCATTCCTTATGGATCCGTTGAGCCAAAAATATTGTATAAATAACAAGCTAATTATCAAGGTGGCATTTTACAAAGGGCGTGGGAAGGAAAAAATGTTTTCCTGAATTCTGGAGTGTACATGTGGTTTGGTGACTGCAGCTATGAATTCTGCATGTACACTGCAGTTAGTTGAGCAGTCACTGTGGAACACTGAAAAGCATTCTGGGAATTTATATGGTGGACACTCCGTAACATACATGTAAATGTGTAGAGTGGATACTGGATGGGATGAGGGACTGGTAAAGGGATGCCTGAGCCTTTCACTTTTAGATCACTGATTTCTATCCAGGTCTGGGCAGTAGCACTGAACATAACTACCATCAGAAAACTGTTTAGTGGCCTATAAGAAATTAGTGTTTGGACACCATGGTAACAGGCACTAAATAAAAAGCTAAGATTGATAGAAATTAGAAAAGGCATGTTGTCTAATGGCTAGAAAAGTAGATTCAGAGCCAGGATTTTGGGGTTCTATTACTATGTTTGATTTGCTGGCGACCATGGGCAAAATCACTCAATCTCTCTGCGCCTTGGTTTATTCTTTGGTAACATGGGTATAATACTTGTCCTGGTGTGCTGTGAGGCTTAATTTATGTTTGCAAAATGCTTTTAGAACCTCGTAACATGCACTATGTGCAAAGTATTATTAGGATTTCTCTTGGAAGTCCCTCTCCAGTTCATAACAGACAAATATCAATACCAAGAAAACCAAAACTTCTACTTAGCCCAGAACTAAATGGGCATAGAGAATACTCTGTTGTCTGACTCCCTGAGGTGTAATGCTGGCTGAGAGTTGGGGAAACATTCTCAGGGCAACGTAGGGAAAGTTGTGCTGTCACTGCTTATGCTGTCCATCTTCTCTCCAGACCTCAGAGCTGTCAAGTCACTTACCTTTCACATTGGGGATCTGCGTGGCACAAGGGGAACACGTACCTTTCACAAACCCTAAGATCAGTTGAAAAATAATAATTGCTGGGTTGACCTAACCACTAGGCTGACCTAATATATCAATTCCAATAACAAATTGTTAACTCCTGGATAGCACTTTTCATCTGTAGATTTCCAAGTGCTGTTCCAAAAAGGGCAAGTGTCTTTATCCCTATTTTACAGATGGGGAAACTGAGGCTTGGGTAGTGAAGTGACTTGCCCATGGTCAGCTGGCAGACCAATGGCAGAGCCTGACACCCCCCTCCAGCTGGTCACATTGCCTCTATGTGCTTGCTCCTTTCATAGAAACCCTACCAACTCTTGCAAAAAACTTCTCACTGGATTTGCGAAACTCAAACCTAACAAAAGCCATTAGGGCCAGGTGTATAAAATATTCTTCTGGCATCATGAAAAGAGGTGAGACTAGAAAAGGTAGATAGCAAATGAAGTTTAAAAGGTAGACAGGTCTGCAGGGCGCTCAGTATAAAGTGGGTGGATTTGCTGCTGCAAACCAAGGTTTATCCTTTTTTTATCTGAAGACAGATGTGGGCTAAAGTATCAGAGGGGTAGCCATGTTAGTCTGGATCTGTAGAAGTGACAAAGGGTCCTGTGGCACCTTATAGACTAACAGAGATATTGAAGCATAAGCTTTCGTGGGTGAATACCCACTTCTTCGGATGCAATCTGCCTCTGGACATTTCCACTGCTTGCATCCGAAGAAGTGGGTATTCACCCACGAAAGCTTATGCTTCAATACCTCTGTTAGTCTATAAGGTGCCACAGGATCCTTTGTCGCTTCTACAGATGTGGGCTAGGGACATGTTGGCAAATAGACAATTTAATGTATTTTATTCATTGATTTTCTTTTCTTAATTGTAAAATATCTTATCTAAAACGCCAAATGTCCAATGAAAATGCAACTTTGATAACAGAATGTGTTCACTCTTTGTTACAGTTATAAAGCCTACAACCCCTTCTTCTGTACAGCACCAAGAGGACCAGAAAGCTAATAATATAGTCACCATCACTGGCATCTCCTTGTGCTTGTTCATAATCCTAGCCACTGTTCTCATCACCCTGTGGAGGAAGCTCTGCAGAGCTCAGCAGTGCAGCACCTCTGTGCGCCGTAACTCTGTCCATTCGCCCAGCTTCCACAAGAACTCCGACGAAGAGAACATCTGTCAAGCCGGCAAGCAGCGGGAGAGCTTTTCCGAGGGCAGCGAGGCGCCTCGAGCGCATGCTGAAAAGCCTGTTAATATACCTTTGACCTGCAGGAGGAGTCTTCAGTTTGCTCAAGAAGGCGACACCTCTGTCAGTGACAGTTTTCAGCCAAATGCGCAAAAAATAATCCCTCCAATTTTCAGCTATCGCATTGCACAGCAGCAGCTGAAAGAGATGAAGAAGAAAGGCCTGACTGAAACCACAAAGGTGTATCACGTATCTCAGACGCCTCTGACTGACACAGTTATCGATGCCACGGCTGTGCTTCCCCTGGGCACAGAAAACCAGGAGGAGGCTGCTGCACACAAATTCAGGATCAAATCTCCATTTCTGGATCAGCCAGTCAGTCATCTCAAATTCCCTAGGGAAAAATCTAATTCTAGGGTGGACTCTGTACTGTCACCGGCCAATCCTGTAACAAGCCCTAGTCAGACCCTCATTAGACGAGCTCACCTGAAATACCAAGATAACAAAGGGGAGCCGTTAGAGAGAAGCTGTCACAGAAACCCACAGTTCAGAAGAACAGCCAGTTTCCATGAAACTAAAAAGGTCAGGCCCTATAGGGAACGGAGCATGTCCACTCTTACCTCACGGCAGATTCCTCTTTATAGTGCCAGGGCCAGAACGTGGGGTCAGGCACCGGAAGACAAGTCCCGGCCGACATCTAAAGATGCTGATCCAAGTTCTGAAAAGTTTGACCAGTCTCATTGCACTCTGTTAACTGGTGAACCGTTGAGCTATGGCACAAAATACCGCTACAAAGGGGACCCCCCAGTGAGGAGGCCGGATCTGATCAGTGACCGTCAGCCTGCAGGCCAAGTTGCAGGAGCTGACAAACCAGAGCCAACCAGAAATAGGAGGGTCTCTTCGCCAAACCATCGAGGAGCTTTGAGGAAAGAACCCATCTCAACTATGAAAGATAATTACCAGCGAGGCAGTGCTCTAAGCCCTGTCCAGTTCAGAAAGGACAAATGCCAGAGCTTTCCCACAGACCCTGAATTTGCTTTTTACGACAATAATTCTTTTGGCTTAACAGAATCAGAGCAATGGATGATTGACCTGCCTGGATATTTTGGTTCAAATGAAGAAGATGAAACAAGTACTTTAAGTATTGAGAAACTGGTGATCTGAATGACTCATTGCAACACTGTAGGCGGGTGTGTGAGAGAATTGCTGCAAAACCTGTTGGTTTATAATAAAAGCAATAATGGAAACCAGGTTCCAGCTGTTTGGGGCAGGAGGGAAAACCTACCGCCTGACTTGTGAGCATGCATTCCTTTTTAATTAATAGAAAGGGCTTTGATGTCATTGTTTTGTCTAATATACACACATACCCTGGGAAAGCAAATGGAAATGATAGTGTGACCCAGAGAAAATCGGACAGATTTTATTCTATAGAGCACTGAAAAGAGCAGTGCTCAATCAATAATGTATACTGAATCATGAATCCAGTCAATGTAGCCTCTTTTTCTGCTTGTGGACCATCCACCAGCAGAGCACGATATCCTCTAACGTCTGTTGTTCAACACTATTTGATTAATTGTTTCAGAGTTTTTTTAACCTAGGTTGTGAACAGTTTTCAGTGTATCTAAAATGTACTATTTGTCACAGGGTTCTGCGCAGCCGTTGGAGTGTGGGTGCCCCCGCTTGCCCCGTGTGGGGTTGATACACTCTGCCTCAGAGTCATCAGGACTCTCAGCTGGGCCAGACAAACACATTCAGAGACTCTGGCCCTCAGGAGGGGCCAAACAGATGAACAGTCTACAGTTCCTGAGACTCGTGGCTGGGGCAAACAATCACAAAAAGGGCTTCAGCCCCCTGGGGAGAGAGGGCAGAGTAACCAGTCTATAGCTGGGGTCTCTGGTGGTAATAGCCACCTGCCAGTGCCGAGCCCACCCTGCTCCACCAGGTTCTGACCCAGGGCCCTGTGGAGCTTGCAGTCTCCCTCTTCAGGATTCAAGTATCAGCTCCCCAATATATTCCCTCGGTCACTTCCTACCTCTAAGACCACTTTGGGCTTGTCCTCCCAGCAAAGGCTTGGCATCTCCGTCGGCCTCCATAGATGAAGATCCCTCCTCATATAGTCAGGGAGACTCGCTTCTGTAATCTGGAAGGCTGGTGGTACCGCAGCGGGAGCCGGCAACGCACATCCGTCTTCCTCCTCTCCAGTCAGGACTGGAATGAGCTGTTCCCTTTTACCTGATCCCTCCAACTGGAGCATGTGCAGCAGAGGCGAGAGGGCGTGGCCTCTTGGGCCCAAAGTGATTGGTTAACTCCTGCTTGCCCAGTGCAGCATTGACACACCCCATCACACTATTGAACTGTGTTGATTGGTTGTGACATCATGTGATGCTTTTCCTGTTCCCTGGTTAGCTGAGGAGAGCATGGGGAATTCTGGAGTGAATACTTGTTTACAATTTGGTTTTTGTGAATCTTCACATACAAGACTTTGCCATTTGCTTTCTGATACTATTGGTGCCAGGAAAACTTGAGATTGCAAAAATGTGTGGAAAGGAACAGAAAAGCATTGTAGAAAATAAACAGAAGAGGGTTGCTAGTGTGGTCAAGGAAAATTCATTAACAAACACTTGCAAAAACTGTTACTGCAGTATTCTACCCACCTGTAGAAGCCAGTGAAAGACCTCTTACCTTCTCTCCTTCATTGTAATGTTCTTTCCCTTTATTAAATGTTGTATTTTTATTTTTGCTTAAACAAGTTGACAGATACTACAGCAAGATATAAATAAATTATGAACAAAACCCGTGGAACAAAATGCCTATTTAATTAAGATATGCTTTGCAAACAAAGGAAAAAGGAAATGAACTTGTCCATGTCTGTTGATTCCTGGACAACCCTCTCCATAGGCATGTTTATTTCACCAGAGGATATTAAACAAATGGGATTGGACACTGCTGCACTTGTTCAACACTTTTAGCGAAGTCATTGCACACCCTGGAGATGCAAAGAGTGGCAGGCAGGCCAATTTGACTCAGGTTCTTTATTCCAGCCATTTATTGGAATAACAGACTCATCAGAGGTATAGAGAAAACAGGTGGAAGGAATACATTAATGGAGGAAACAAAGAAAATAAAAGAAGCCTCAGATGGGGACTGAAAAGGGAGGGTTTGGGGTAGGGGAGAGAGACTTGACAGTTTTAAACTACCCCGTCCTCATAGTGCCAGGCTTCCCTTTCAGCAGCTCGTCCTCTGGTAACCAGTAATCCACATTCCAGTGAAAAGCTAAATTTGGAAATGCTCAATATTCCAAATATAGGTTTAGATCCTGCAATTTACAATGTGCAGGCAGATCCCTACACCTTCATAGAGCCCCACTGCACAGGTACAAGGGATTGTCCAGGCTTTGTGCATTGCAGGGTCAGGACCATCATTTGTAAACTAAAATATGAGTTATAAAAGGATTGCATGACAACAAATTGCTGAGGAAATGTCAGCCAGGATCCGGGGATGGGGAGCGGGGGCAGGAGGAGGGACAAGGGTCCAAAGAGTTCAGAGAGTCTTCCTGAAAAAGGGCTAGAGAACAAGAGTGAGAGAAAATGAACTCACAATCAGTATGTTCCGATTAGGAGGGGGAAATTATATTTATATCCTTCTCCAGCCTAGTTTAGCTGAAACTTTTACTAGGAGCTATTTTTCAGCATGCAAGGAAACATAACGTTTTAAGGCATTGGTATTTTTTTTTAAGAAAACAATTTAAAAGGATAGCGCAGTAAGGCACATCAGGTGTGCATTAGTAGGGCAGTGGGTTGTCGAAGGCATGAGGCGGACACACCCATGGCATGCACAGATAGCCTGCTAACACACAGCCTGGTGTGCCTCATTGCTATAGTATAGTGAGTGAGTTGTTCAGGATTTAGTTTTTTCATTTACATATCTTCCTAACTAGTCTTTAAAGTTTGGCCATGGGTCAGGTCAGTCTGTGAGTTCATTAACTCTTTCTGGCCCTGTCACCTTTCAATGAGATATTATATTATACTCATAACATCACACGCCAACGCAAAATTGATGCAGGAAGGGATGACAAACATCTCTGAGTGCATCCCAAGCGCTCCCCAACCTAGGTTCTGTCTCACTACAGCTTGTACTGGGGTAGAAGCCATACCCGTGTATAACAGAAATGGTTTACCAAAGTCATGTTCCCTTACCAACTTCTGCTTCCATATGGAATTAGAAGTTAAGTTCACTGAGTTGTAGGTGGTTAAACTTTCCCTGCTTAGTCAAATAGCATCATTTGGCTGTGTTACCTCAGCCCAACTGCAGGGAGGGCAGGTCTGACTTATATGAGGTGAGTCACCGTTTGCTCTGGGCCTGTTCCAGCATGCTGTGTTGTGAACGTTTGGCCCATTTCTGGAGTGGGCTTTGGTGAGTTAATCTGTGTAACATAGTGTTAGGACCAGTTTTTATATTAACTAGCCACTGTAAACGGCCAGCCTAGATTGATTACAGTGTGTAAAGTGTTTTAAAACACACCCAATATTCGGGCCCAATCCAAAGTTCATTAACATGAATAATGAAAGGCTTTCCACTGACTTCACTGGGCTCGAGAGCAGGCTTTTAGCTTGTTTACTGCTTCAGCTATTTACCAGTTGTGTGTCAATGTAAATCGTTGTCCCTGCAGTGGCGGGATCTGTGGATTTTAGAACTTGCAGTGCTGCAAGAGTGATTTGAAGGCCTGCATCTGGCTCGTTGAGCCTCCCAACGCAGGTGCTCCTGTGGCACCAGAGAAAATGCAGGCGATGCAACAGAGCCCCACTGTGAACAGCAGTCCGACACCCAGCAGCAACAATCTGCATAACTTACCCTGGGAGATGTCTGAGTGCAGCTGTCTAGCTCAGAGCAAATAGGTCCCTGGCCAGTAGCATAGCCGGGGGGGAGCAGGGGGAGAGGCCGCTCCCCCACTGAGCAGAAGCGGGGCCTTTTTTGTGCTCCAACACCTTTTGCTCCTACGTTGCAGCCAGAGCAGAGCATTTTTTTTTGCTCCCAGCGCCTTTTTTTGCTCCCGACGCCTTTTGCTCCTACGCTGCAGCCAGAGCGGAGCATTTTTTTTTGCTCCCGATGCTTTTTGCTCCCGGCGCCTTTTTTTAGCTCCGCTCCCCCTGTGCTCTAAACCTGGCTACGCCACTGTCCCTGGCCAGTGGGACTTTTCAACATGCATTAAGCAAAACGTGTCTGAGGGTATGGCTACGCTGCAAAAAAAGACCCACAGCAGCAAGTTGCAGAGGCTAGGTCAACTGACTCAGACTCGCCTTGCGGGGCTAAAATCTAGTAGTGTAGCTGTTCAGGGTGGATTGGGCTGCAGCCTGGGCTCTGAAACCCAGTGAGGGTTGGAGGGTCTCAGAGCTTGGGCTGCAGCCTGAGCGGGAAAGTCTACACTGCGATTTTTAGCCCTGCCGCGCGAGCCCTGCAAGCCCAAGTCAGTTGACCTGGGCTCTGAAACGTGCTGCCCTGGGTTTGGGGTTTTTTACTGCTGTGTAGACATGTTCTGAAACACATTCTGGGACTTGTACAAGATTTTGCCGGGCCCTCCACAAAGTACTGCAGGGTTCCATCTAGCACCCTCTCTCTCTGTGATCAGGTACACATCTCCCCCCTGTGCAAGGTCTTCTTCTAAAGCAAATGTCTGGTTTATACTATTTGATTAAATTGTTTTAAACCCTTATTTAAATATTCTAGTGTCAGAGAGTGTCTGGTGGGTGTTCCGTGACTTTCTGGGCCAGGATACTGCTGGCTTTTTGGCACTGAAATTGATTTTCAGCTTCTTGGTGTGTGCAAACTCCTGCCGGTAGCTTTGTCCTGGAGTGTGTCCCCAGCAGGATGTTGCCAAAGCAATAGTGTTTATAAGAAGTGCCAGCATCAGCCTGAGTAGATTGGAAGCAATTGTTCCATGTGAACTAGCCTCCATGCCTCTACATTGACAGAAGTTTCCTTATGGCTACTGGATTTTGTGCCAAGGGCTGCACTGTTATAGGGTTGTACTATATGGTAAATCAGGCTTGGTAGGAGCCACCAGGTTAGCACTGATTTCTTCTAGTAACTTTTCATTTAACAAAATGCTCTAGGTACATAATTATGGCCTCGCAGTAAGGCTTATTGATGTGAAGTACAGATAAAGTGAGTAGGATGAGAGGAAGTTCTGGTGTTGGACTCCATGCCCTTTGGTGACAAGCATGACTCTCATTCGAAAGACATAGGTGTGGTTTTCATTTCTCATAGGTATGTGCTACCACTTGGACTGAGGGCATCCATGCATTCTTCCTAGGCTGCAGCCCCTGAGACTCTCTCTCACTGGTGCACTAGCGCAGTGGGAACAAAAGTGGACATCAGTCAGCATTTTAACGGATGTGTTGTCTACACTCAAAAGAGGTGTAATCGAGAGCAGGATTTGATCCTTGTGTCTCTGGGCAGATGAGCTATCAGGAAGCAGAGCATGTAAAATTTCACACTGAACATCCAGCTTTCCCAATGTGGCTTGATTCAAGAAAATTAAGCTTTACTAGAACCAGTGATAAAAGTGTGAGTGAAATGTCTTGGAGCATCATCTCTCGCAACCATTTCTGACTTTCCATCCAAATCTTTGTCCATCTCCCAGTATTGTTTAAGAACAGAAACAATGTAAATTTCCATTCAAATAATTTTTAATTCACATGTGTACGAATATATAATACAAATTACAATGTGTATTTATCTAAAGGAAAAGTAAAATAAATTGAAAAGAACGACTAATTTAAAAGAGCATATTTATAATACACAAAGTGTAGGCTCATTTTACAGCATGGAGGTTAAAGGATCTCTGTCAAGCCCAAATCTTTTGTTACTAACAACTTAAATTATCGGAAGAGAATTAACTGTTGGCATTATATTTCTTCTTGTTATTTTATTCTCATTCATTTGTGCTGTACACTTTTCTCGTTTCACTTGGCTAATATAATGAAGTGGAAGTGAACAGTGAACTAGAAGAGAACTTCCTAGTTCTCATTCACTAGCACAAAGTTGTCTGGTACAGAACACTGACACGAACATATAAATAAACAAATAGCAACTGAAATAAAAAATTCCTCAGAATATTTGCATTCATATTAGGCTTTGCAAAATCCACTTCAAAACAAAATTAAATCTGGGGCCTAGATCTAGCTGACAACTTTAAGGGCCAAATCCTTATCCCCCTGTTTGTTCTGTTTCTGTGTTCTTATATTGCATACCACATTCACTGACCATTGAAATCAAGGTCAGAAGAATTTGGCCATTACTAGGTACAAATGGCTAAGAGGAGTAAGGGCTTGATTCTGCAAGGTGCAGAGTTTCCTGTGAAATGCTGAGTACTCTCATCTCCAATAAAGATCATTGGAAAACAAACTTGTGGTGTTTCCAATGGTTTTAACAAGAGTGAGAGACCCTTACATTCTCCATTAGAACGCATGATAGGCGTATTCTAGTACCCTGGGGATGGATCCTCAACGAATATAAACTAATCAAACTCCAATTACTACAGTCCAGCTGTGCTGATTTACACCAGCTGAGGGTTTGGCCCTTGATTTCTAAAATCCTTTCTATCCTTTACTCAGTCTCCAATTATGCGGATTCTAGCTGCCCTAGCTGCTTTCACCATTTCCACTCCCTACGTCGACAAAAGATGGAAGCCTGATTTTCATGGCTGTGTATTTCAGGGAGTACCACAACCCACGCCAGGTTGACCAAACCACTCCATTGTCATGGCGTCCAGTGTAGTTTCCCGTTTTATAATATTGCCCATTGAGATTCGCTGCGTGGCATCTTGTAGGGACGAAAGGGGAGAAAGAAAGGAGACTCCGTTTAAAGTGAGAAGGCATTGCATCATTACAGCGAAATACAACATATTTTTATTGATATACATTTGAATTCAATGGGTCTATGCCAGTTTACACCTGATGAGGACCTGGCTTATAAGGGCTTAATATGAAACAAAAGGCTTAGTCTTGAAAACTGTCCACATGCAGAGCTATTGACTTCAGTGTGCGTTCCCTGCACAGAGGGCCTGTGAGACCAGACCCAGTAATTGCTAACATACCGGTAATACCCACCAATGAAATATAACATAAACAAAATATAATTATGGCCAACTGTGATAGAAAGCTCAAAAATTAATCACCCCAAACTAGAGAAATGCCCTTAACTACATTCTAACTGCCAGGTGAGCGTCTTTGTGGCTAGGAAGCGTTTCCTTCAGGCCCTTGGTGCACAGGACACTTCTCTTATGCTTTTATTCTGGAAGTCATCGTGAAAGCTATTTAAACTTCTCTGCCTTGAATGGTAATGAAAAAACAGACTGTTGCGGCACACCCACCCACCGCCTTAGTCCCAGGTGCATCACTCTTTGCGTATTGGATACAGTCAACTTCTTCCCATACCTGTTAAACCACCAGCCACACTTGTTCTCTTGTGCACAGTTGCCTGCTAGGAATCTATCATGATCCTTGTCTGATGTGGAGAACGGCATCCCACTCAGTGATGCTGACCACTGCTCTTCAAAGTTACTCCCGCCAGACAGAGCATCACCAGCATTACCAGAATAGGTGCCAACCCATAACCTGTAATTGTCCTGCAAGAGTTAAATGTCAACATTTCTCTGTTAGCAGCAGCCTTTTATTTCTTTTTGAAAGCTCATAATTGTTTTCTGCAATACGCCATGGGCCAAATTAATCCCTGGTATAACTCCACTGAAGCCAAATATGATTTGGGCCTTATGCTTTTTGTTATTTGCCCTGGGCCAAAACCCCATCTAATCTACCAAATATACTGCCAAGTTGCTCTCCTGCTACTAAAGACTACAAGTATTATTCTCTTTCAACACCTACATGATACAAATTGGCTGATCCTGGCAGGAACACCTAGACATTAGAAGAGTGGCTCCAGGGGCAATGGTGGTGAAATACCCCAGACTTCTCATCTTGGAAGATTTCAACATACACATTGACAAAGGTTGCAGATGCAAACGTCCAAAAAATCATCTCCTCTCCTGCCTCCCTAGGACTTTCACAGATCATTTCTGGTCCAGCCTCACAGCCGGTCATACTCTGGACCTGATTTGCAGCCTAGATGTCATGACAGAGGACATCACAACCTAGCCACTGTTTTGGACAACCCATCACTTCATTAGGGCAGTGGCTAGAGAACCTCCCAGCATCTAGGCAACAAGAAAGACCAATGAGTCTGATTTGACCATAAAAACTCATGGACTCCAACAAATTGCAGAGCTTGCTGAAGGACAACAGCACCCCACCCACAGCACGAGGCGTGCAGGACCTGGTGAATCATTACCATTCTACACTGGCCTCGGCCACTGTTACGCTGGCTCCTATGCAGCCCTTTCCTCCCCATTGCCCACACAGATCTCCTTCATTTTCTGATACCTTGCAGTGGTTGAAGAGGGGCAGAAACTTGAGTGCCAGTGATGGAAAACAAAGGCTTATTCAGACAGGATGAAACAACAAATTCCTCAAAGCTTATACTAAGACATGTTGTGCTCCCCATCAGTACCCGGTCCAGGGAAGCTAATGATCCAACCAGTGGACCAAATTCGGTGATGGATCCTGATCACGTGCCACCTGAGGCAGGTGGCGCATATGCTAAGAAAAAGAACAGGCCAAGAGAATCTGCCTATCAGTCTCCATTGAGTCTGCCAAATCCTGCCCCAAGGAGACATCTAGGGTGATAAACCTCTTAGTCAGTCCTATAGCCTGCATCAAAACAGAGCACCAAGTATGGCAAAAATCTATCATGCTACTTCTCTGAAAAGATCATGCACATTCAGGAAGGCTTCTTAAACAGTATAGGTCTGCTCTGCCTATACCCACCAACGAACAGCCCTCCTGCATTCCCAGAGTTCAGTACATTCACTCCTGAAGAAATTATGGACACCCTAAAGTAGTCTTGACCCAAGACTTGTAGATCTGACCCAGGCCCCTTCTGGCTTGTGAAAGAAAATCATGAACAATTGGTGCCACTCCTGAACAAAATAGTCAATGTCTCATTTAGAGAATCTTCTCTTCTTCCTTCAAACACACAATAGTCTAACCAACATTGAAGAAACTCACCCCAGATACTTCAGTTGTAGCCAACACCTGGAGTCAAAGCTCCCATTCCTGAGCAAGCTCACAGAGAAGGGCTCAAAAAATAATTAGATAATTTTATGGAGGATAGGTCCATCAATGACTATTAGCCAAGATGGTCAGAGGTGCAGCCCATGCTCCAAGTGTCCCTAAACCACTGACTGACAGAAACTGGGACTGGAAGACAGGGGATTGATGCACTCAATAATTGCCGTGTTCTGTTCATTCCCTCTGAAGCATCTGTCACTGGCCACTGGATAGATGGACCACTCGTCTGATCCAGTATGGCCATTCTGATTCTCTTAAGCTAGCAAAAGGCCAACTACAAGCTCATCTACTGGAAGCTAACATTCTAGACCCAGCACAATCTGGATTCAGGCCAGGACCTGGAATCAAAACCGCCTGAGTGGCACAGATGGATAATCTCCTGCTGTCGATGCATAGAAGACATATCCATTCCCATCCTTCTAGACCTCTGTGCAGCGTTCAACACATGAGATTCTGCTGACCTGCCTGTGAGAGATGGCCAGGGTCCAGGGTAATGTGCTAAAATGGTTTGAGTCTTTCCTGAGAGGACAAACCAATGAGTAGTGATGGGAAACTGCACTTTATTGATTTGTGTTATGCTGATAGTATGCTCAACATTTTACCTCACCTCCGTCACTAGACCACTCACTTGTAGAATCCCACAGGGTTCAGTTCTCCCTCCAGTCCTATTCAACATCTATATGCAGTCATATGAAATGGTCTCAAGTGCCAGCAATATGCATATGACACACAGCTCTACCTATCCTTCACCACATATGACCACACCACCAAGATGCTCCAGTGCTTGGATGAGATCAGCGCTTGGATGAAAAAGAGTTGGCTGAAGCTGAACCCATGAAGGACAGAGGTGATGCTGGTGGGCAGAATAAAGCATTCTGAAGAGTTTTGAGCCATGATGCAATCCCCACTGGTCGAAGATGCACACCCACAACTGGTCAATTCAGTCTATAGTATAGGAGTCTAGCAAAATCCATTAATAATGCTTTATACCATCTCCACTTGGGTAGAAACTCCATCCCATCCTGGCAGATAAAGACCTGGCCTCAGTTGTCATACCTTCACCACCTCTTGGCTGGATTACAGCAATGCAATATACCTGTTCATGAAGCCTTCAGCACTTGGAAACTTCAGTTAATTCAGAACACTGCTGTTCCTCTCCTTGGCACACCAACTACTGAGATCATAGAAAACCTGTCCTCCATTCTCTACCCTGGCTTCTAACAGTTCAAATTAAGTTCAAGGTCTTGATCCTTATGTTCAAAGTGCTCCAAGGTGTGGGCCCAGTATACCTAAAAGATCATATAATGCTCCAGGACAAAAACTGTGGTCTGCAACTATGCTCCTTTGGCACAACAGAACTCTCAATAATAAGAGTAAAGCTTGTATGTGTGGGAGACAGAGCCTTCTCCATGGGCCAGTCCAAAACTGTGGAAGGAACTCCCCCAGGACCTATGGAGCATTACAAACCTCACCACCTCACAAACCTCACTCCAACTGCCAGGCACATCTCTTTGATCTTGCCTTCTCTAACATAATCACACAAAACCAGGTATATTTATGTAAAAAAATAAACAGAACCCCAAAATACCCAACAACCACATCCTACCAAACCAAATCACTCCACTGAACATGCTTCTCCCTCTGGGGAGAGGACGGGAGAACAAACAACCCATGATATATGTGTGGCCACGTCGCTTAATGCACCACTGGAAAGTGCTCAGATACTACAGTGATGAACACAGTAGATCCGGAATGAGACTGATAATAGATGTGTAATAACTGTAGGTTTTTTCTTTCATAACATTTGCTTTTACCACTGATTGAAATGGAGTTGTCCAAAACTTTCATAACAAAACTTGAAATGTGGACAGGTTCTCCAGACGGTCTAGTGAGGTTGGCAAAACTTTTGGTGAACTTGGGCCAAGTTACAAGCAAACCTATATCAAACTCCAACAAAATTGAACAAAATTTGGAGTGAACTTTGGCCTATTTCATGTGAAATGTTATGTTTTCATATTCTGACCCCAAACCAGACAAAACTTGGCAGTTTTGGTTGAATTTTGCGTTGAGTTTTGCAATTATTCAAATCTGAAGCCCAAACAAAACTCACAGGGTACAAACCTATATGAAATTAACCTTAAAGAAAGATGCACAGCTGGGATGAATCAATGCCCCACATCTGAATACCTCCAAGCTTTGGAAAATTTCAGCTTCTGATCTGCTATCAAGCTTCTCTGCTGTCCCTTCTCTCTATAATGGGCCAAACCAAAATACTGAGTCTAACTACAACTGAACTTTTCAAAAGTTCACATTTAGGCTCTTTGTGGCTTGGTCCTGTCTCTTGTTGATATGGACCCCTGTGAACAAAATGGATGAGTTTTGCAGAACTTTGTTATTGAGATCTCAGCAGGACTCAAGCAGAAGTACTAAAAGTCAAACAGAACCCTCTCCTTGCAATAACAAACAAATCACTACTGTCTTCATTTCTTACCTGCTCATTCTTGATCTGGAAGTTTTCATAGATTGCATATCGTCTTTCTCCATGCCAGTCCATCAGTTCAATTTTTAGTGAGTTTTTCTCTGGATTATAATGCAGTATCTTGTTAGATTATTACATCACAGTGAACCATACAATGCAACTAGTAAGAAGTTATGCAGATAGAATAATACCCTTACCTCTAACCAGCAGATCATAAATGTGCTCATTGCCCAGCCAGTATTCGTCATTTTTGCCCTGGAACCGTCCAAATCCTTGTTTGTAATCAGCCCATTTCCTGAAGCGAGATACAACTATCAATTTCAGCCCTCTATGTAGAATACTGAAATTAGGGAGTGTGTATCTGACAATCTCAATCGCCCTATTATTGTGAAATCTCTTGACAAATGAATCTTTGGCTTTATCTATAGAAACATGTTTCTTATGTATCCTATTCAAAGCATAAGAGACAAGACAGATTTATAGCAGCTCATTACAAATAAATACTAAACAATGTTGACTGCTTTGCGTATTACTTTCTCTCACTCGCTCGCAGTGGGTTCAACCTTGCTAACGCTGTCAAGTGCAGTGCTTGCAGAATCAGGTCAAAAGTTACTGGACAAATGGAATGCAGTAGATGTCTTAGATTTGTCTTTTAGTAAAGCAGCTGACACTGAACCTCGCAAAATCTTAATTCAGATTGTCTCCTTGCAAGTTGCAAGAATTCTGCCTTGCACTCTTAAGCACCCTGCAAACTCAGGGCTACTATGCAATATAATAATGAACTGAAAACTGGCTAAAAAGCTGCAAACAAAAGGTAGTGATAATGTCTCAAGTTATTATTATTAATCACAGTTATTATGGCAGTGCCTCAGGGCCAATCAAAATTAGGACCCCATTGTGCTAGGCACCATACAAAGAGAAAGTAGTAGACAGGCCCTGCCCTGAAGAGTTTATAATCTAAATAGACAAGACAGACACAGGGTAGGGGAAGAGGTAGAACACACGAGTGGGGTGATCGGTGTGATGGTGGCAAATGGCATGTTAATCCCACTTTTGGGGGTGGGGTAAATGGGCTGAGTTAGGAGTGTATCAACTAAGTGGAAAGAAAAGGGATGGGGGAGTCAGGGGGACAGGGCAGGGGAGAAGAGGGTAAGAGAGGCAGTGAGGAGACTGAGGGGGAAGAGGGAATGTTAGAGCCAACAGCCAATCCGCACAGGGCAGGGAAAGTTGGAGTACATTCAACAGTTTTGAATGGAGTGTTCAAAGGTCCCAGTTTTGGCGGTTTCTGGTCCCACCAGAGGGAGTCTCTGGCCACTTGACAAGGAGGAGGGGATTGGGGAAGCACTGCCTGGATTCTAGTACCCCAAGCGTGTGTATATGTGGGAGTGTCTCCCTGCACAGTTCTTGGTCTGGAGGGGGAACTGGCTGTGGGAGAGGTGGCCCTGTCTGGGCCTCATTTTACCCCCCTCCCCCAAAGGGCTTGTCTTCACTTCCCGCCGGATCGGCGGGTAGCAATCGATCTATCAGGGATCGATTTTTCGTATCTCGTTTAGACGCGATTAATCGATCCCCGAAAGCGCTCCCCGTCGGCTCCGGAAATCCACCTCATCGAAAGGCGGAAGCGGAGTCGACGTGGGAGCGACAGCAATCGACTCGCCGCCGTTCTCACGGCCAGGTAAGTCGATTACGATACGCCAACTTCAGCTACGTTAGTGTCTGCTTTGGTGTGGATATGGGTAGAATACATTGGCCTGTTCTGTATCCATATCCCATTTCAAACCCATGTGTAATTTGCTGACCACTGTCACTCCTGTTTGTCTTGCAGCATCATTGCTTGCCTGTCCTGTCCCTCCCTTCAAATATATGTGTTTTGAATTATTTTTCATCAGATTACATAGGTTGCATGTTTCCAAGATGAATCTCCTTCTGTTACATTCTGCCCCTAGTTTTTTTCTCTCTAGACTCCTCTGTGTTATTTCTATTTCCCCATTCATCTTCAAAGATCCTTCCAATGTAGTATTCCTTTCAGATTTCATTAACATACTCTTTAGTAGAGCTGGGCAATTTTTTTTCAGACAATAATTTATTTTCTGAAAAATGCAGTTTGGGGTCGAATTTGGTGAATAGTTTCGGCAGAATAAAAATGGAGGTAAAAAATTCTGAAAAAGTTAACATTTCATTTCTACATTATTAATATGAATCATTCTGACTTCATTTTGAAATGACATTTAATGGAAATTTAACTAGATTTACCTTAAAAAGGGGATGGTTAAAAAAAATCCTAAACCTAAACAAAATATTTAGTTTTAGGACAAAATAACCATTCAGTCATACCCTTCTCTCCTCCCCACAAAAAATTAGTTTTTCATTTTGTAAAGAAAAAACAAAAATGTTAATTTGGGTCAACCCGGAATGAAAATGTTTTCAGATATTTTGGTTCAAGCACTGAACCAAAAACTCAGTTATCCCTCTAACTCTACTGTTTATTTCCTCTTCCACATCATGAATGTGGATGTTAAATAAGACTGATCAAAACACCAGTCAATGGACCGGATTGCCAGGTTGACAGTGGCAGGAGGAGGCTTTTTGTGTAGAAATCTCCATGTAAAAGCCACCTTCCCGTGGCTTTCAGCAAAGACAATCTGGACCAGTCTTATTTAGCATCTTCATTAACAGTCTGGAAGAGGGAGTAAATAGTACACTGTGCCTTAATAGTTTTATTGATATGAGGGAGGATATATTGTTTAATAGGTTGATAGCAGATGGCACAATCAAAATCATTACCAGATAATGAAATGTTTCCTATCATAATACCCAAAAAGACTTAAACAGACAAAGACCAACCAATGAAAAAGTGTCACAAGTTCATTCTAACTTCATTCTAAATCATTAAAAAGGGCCCGATCCTGCCAGCCCTTACTCCCATGAGTTGTCCTTATTTGTGCAAATAGTTCTAATCAATAAGGACTAAAACTGAGCGAATTTTTTTCAACAAATTGTTTTTCCATTGAAAAGTGCAATTTTTGGTCCCTGAAACTATTAATTGAATTTGGGTTGAATTCGACAAATAGATTTGGTTGAAAACACTTTTTTTGAATGAGTTGAAATGTTCTGTTTCAACTATTAGAGTCCAAACAGCATTTTGATTTCAAATTTGGCCAATTTCAAAAACAAAATCTAACACAATAAAAAGGGTGAAGTGCACCTGAAACAGCTGAATCAAAACAAAAACGAGGAAAAAAATTCATGTGGAGACAGTCCCAATGTTTCGATCGACTCAAAACAAATTGAAAAATTGGAAAACAATAATTCTGAGTTGAGTTGAAATGTTTCAGTCAATTCAAAATAATATTTTTTGTGTTCTTCAACTGGATGAAAAATTTTGAAATTTTTTTTTTTGGTTTGAATCAAATCAGAATTTTTTTTTTCCAGATTTTTCGGTTCAGTCCCTGAACAGAAAAACTCATTGTTCCCTCATCTCTACTAATGACTAAACACATGAGTGCACATTTGTAGGATTGGAGCCTAAAATAGCAGCCTTTGATAGTAAGGTGCCATCAGAGGTTGGACGGAATTTAAAAATCACAGCAATCCTTAAAGGAATAATTTAAATCCCACTGAAATATTAACCACAGCACATACCTGTCAAAATTCTCTTTGCCATTACTGCGTCGCTGTATTACAGTCCATCCCCCTCCATCAGACATGTCACAGTACACCAGGAAAGGTTCTCGGTCTGCTCTGGGCCTGATCCGGTAGTATCCATTTTCGATTTTTCTGCTGTTAAACACTGCAGAGCAATCTGAGCAGAACAGTATTGCTTCATAAAACAGTGGTCATGGAAGAGCAAATAGCTGACCGTAGTCAAGAGAAAACATCCATAGACATTTGTCTTAGGACAATGATTTCTGGCTCTTCTGTATGGTCCCACCCTGGCTGGGCTGGGGTTTAATTTGTAAAACAATGTTTAAATATGGTTCTAGCAAAACTGTAACACAGTTTGGCCAGCCAGGATGCATCTAGATCAGCAAATTTGGGACTCATCTTTTGCAGCCCAACCAATGGTAACAGCAGTAGAAACTGTAGTGCAGAAAGGACTCAGAAGAGTTTACCACCGTCATCTCAACCTAAGACAATATTAATTTAGCTTCTTCCCCTGTTCTGTGCTGTGAAATCCTCAGCTCCCACTGAAGTCCCCTTAAATCAGACCACTGATTTAAGAGTTGCAATCAGGATTTCAGACTCTAATTTAAGGCCCCCAGTTTTGAAAATTTTAAGTCTAGGGCGAAAAGGTTTGATGTTGTGACAATTGCAAAGCAATATAATTATGTCATAGCGTGCTTCTGCAGTATTGATCTGTTGCACAACAGAAACTGTGCCCATGCATCATTGTGCCAAGTGCTGTACAAAAACATAGTGAAAGATAGTCCTTGCTCCAAAGAGCTAAGTGGACGAGACAGGCAGAGTGTAGGTGAGGAAGAGAGGTGCAGGGAAATAAAGTGACTTGCCCGAGATCAGTGGCCTTGGGCCATGGATCTACCCTTAACCCTCCTATGCATATAATACATAGTACATATTCTAGATTAAGCATTTTTAAAGATATAAACTTCCTGTGTTGATTTTGTTAAGGGAAGTGGATAAGATATAAATATGCCTATCTGTTTATAAATGGAATGTTGCAGAAATAAATATTTCGATATGCTGAAATGACAGGGTCTATTATATTATTCTGCAACATCCTACCTTGATCGTAAACTATCAAGTTTCCACTAGTTGTGGGTAAAAGTATTTCAGGCTGTATGCTCCTCCTGGCTGAGAAGACCTTGCTCTTTAGTCCATGATAGTTGTTCCCCAAGATGTCCTTCAGCTGTAATTCATACAACTGAAGTAAGTCTTGGAGCAGTTTTAGCCTCTGTTGTAATTTAGTGTTGTCTAACAGGCAGATGTCCTTATCCTAAGGGGGGAAAAGAAGTATGATGTAATTAAAGTGTTAACAACAGAGAGAAAATCTGTAGCTCTTAATGATCCAAACACAAAAATCTATCTTGAGGAGGCAAGGGGATTCAAATTTAAAACATCTAACTGGGTAAAGAGGGCTATTATTTTTTGTCTCTAAATCATTACAGCACAGCCTACATGGCAGATTAATTGAGCCCAATGGGGAAGCGTTTTTTATGCTGATTTTGGCAAAGAGATTCCAGCAGTGCAGCATTAACTAACTGGCCCATCAGAAAGTGACCTTGGACGACTGGTGCTCAACTCTTCTATCTTTTAATGAAATCAGTGGACTTATTTGCAGAGTAAGGTACTGAGTGGCAAAATCTGGATCTTACATTGCAGCTCCAGAGGTCCTGTAAGGATGCAGAATTCTCAGACCTCTTATTATAAAAGTGAAAGGGGCAGAATCCGCTCAGTGTTACTCTGGTATAAATCTGCAGTAACTCCATTGAAATCAGTAGTTCCACAGAAATCAGTGGAGTTACTCCAGATTTACACTGGCATCACCGAAAGCAGAAACTCACTAGGAAAAACATTTTCGGTGAGAATCAAACCAGAAGCTCACATCAGTAGAGCCTGGCTCCGGCAGCGGGGCTCGGGCGGTGCTTTAAAAAGCCCGCGGCTCCTCGCGGCTGCAGGAGCCACGGGCTTTTTAAAGCACCACCCGAGCCCCGCTGCTGGAGCTATGGGGCGCTTTAAAGGGCCCGGGGCTCCCCGCAGCGGCTGGAGCCCCGGGCCCTTTAAATCACCGCCGGGTGAATACAGGGGGAGCCTGGGGAGGCGCCTTTTTATAGCGCCGCTCCCCCCTGTGCTCCGGACCTGCCTACGCTACTGGCTCGTATTGCTATATTCCTTAAGAAAAAGTCTTAGCCAACTAAAGTGGCAACAGAATCTTATTACATGGATTTGCATAGCCTAAAGTTCGTGTGGAGTAGTGGGCTTGAATTACTCTAAAAATTCCAAGTGAAGCTGAGTCTAGTTTTGTTTCAAAGCTATGCCAAGCCTTTAGATTTCATCTGAAACTATACATTGATTTAGGTGGGCTAAAAACTAGACCCAGACTCACATCAGAGAAACCACCACAGAAACCTATTGATGTTGTTGATGACAGAACTACCTTCCTACCACTACCAAAAACGGTTGCTCCAAGTCAGGGTTGAGGCAGAGTGGGGAAGTTTATCCTACCCACTGGGTGCACAGACATAGGGTTTAAGCCTCCAGTGACATTAATATCCTCTAAGTTCCTGATGTGCCTTCTAGATATCACAAAAGTTTATGAAAAAAATGAATGGTCTATAGAAGGTAGATCAGGAGCTTCTGCTCTCTTTGTCCCACAACACAAGAACAAGGGGACCTTCAATGAAATTAAAAGATGACCAATTCAAAACTGATAAAAGGAAAGTCTTTTTCTCCTGTAATTAGACTACAGAACTCACTGCAACAGGAAATCATTGAGCCCAAGAATTTAACAAGATTCAAAAAGGGACTGGACATTGATATAGATGTTAAGACTATTTAGTGTTAGGGCTAACAACATTATGGAAGGGATATTAAACCTCACGCTTCAGGGCCTAAGCCAATCTCTAACAATTTGAGAGCAGGATGAGACCTAATGTGTGTGCGTGGGCAGGCAGATCACCCCACATCTGCCTGCTGCAGGGTTCTTACACTTTCCTCTGAAGCATCTGCCACTGGTCACTGTCTGAGACAGGGTCCTGAAACAGATGGACCTTGAGTCTGATCCAGTCTGGCAATTCCTGTTTCCTATGTAAATTCTCATGCCTGCCACTGGAGAAGCCAGTGTCCGGTCAAGAGGGAAGAACCGACAGTTGCTGGCCAACTGTCCTTTCAGAGCATTCCAGGCATGTGAATTTGGACTACGGGCTGGCCGACAGAGTAATATGCTCCCCCTGTTGATGTTGCCTTGAGTACGAGACAGCAAGTTGTTCCGGGACCGTCTGTGAGGTGACGTTTACTATTTTGCAAGGGAAATTTACTGTACACAAAGGTCAAACGTAGAGGCCCGCTATGCTCAGGTGCTTTCTTGTTGTCCTTCTTATTCACATTGCAGTTGCACTCACCAGGGGCGAGGTGCCATTCAAAAACAGAAGCAGGCAAAGGGCCTGGCCCAAACAGTGAACAGTCTAGGAAGACAAAGGACATGAGCAGTTTTTAATTTGCCAGCTAACAGTTTGTTTATGCCAGTCTTAAGTATGTAATACAGGGGGGGGGTCATGTGTTTAGTGCTAGTCTAGGCCAGCCTTTCTGTGGTTTATTGAAAGCAGGTTGTGAGTACTTAAGGCCCCTATACCACATTTGGAAGGAAAGCCCTTGGGTTATTTCCACAATACAGTCACTCCTTATTGTCATCTCTAGGAACTTAACTTGCCCCTTACACTTACCCAGAGACTGCCTTGGCTACCCGTAGCTGTGCTCTCCCCCTCCTGCCTTTTTACACCCAGTGGGGGAAAAAAACAAAGTAATCAGTTTGTTCCAGTTGGTTTTCTCTGTTTCTTTCCTGACCACAGACCTGTTGTTTACTCTTCATAAGGCTATTTTCACACTATCCTCAGTAATACCAAGTCAACTTAGTTTATGAAAACAAGCTGTGGTTACTTGTGCCTATTCCAACAGGCCTCAGTTCCAAAACAGGGATTTAAGGATGAGTTAGAGCCAATAGAGTACGCATGAAAAGGCAGCATGACAGAGACACAATGTGTTACTTATTTAGATTTTTCTCTCTTATTATCATAAAAATGGCAATTTTGACAGTTATTATTTTAAATGCATTTGTTTTCCCTATGTGTGTAAAAACTACTCAAGCGAGTAAGGGCATGCAGGACTAGGCCTGATGTTTTTCTGGAGCTATGATTCATAGCACCTTCCAGGATCAGTTCTGATAGCTTTAGTCAGGTTGAATAGTACTTTTCTCCAGATGCAGGGTCATTGAGGCTGCCCATGTAATGCAATACCATTCTGCCTGAGTAAGGGATTCTGAATCTGACCCTAAATGTTATGGAAAGTTAGCTCAAGAAAGGCTCCTCTAAGAAAACACATTTAAAATATTAATGGCCAAACATTTGTATCATAACAAACTAGGTGAGAAAGTACATTCTATATAAATAACATGCATTCGTCTTTATTGTGGAAAAATCAAAGTCAAAGGGAGTTGTGGCAACTCATAGGACTGAGCACTTTGTTAGTGGAAATGCTCTGGTATCAGATAATGCTTCCCATTCAAAGCACCTTCCATCTCAAAGCAGTTTCCAAAGAGTTAGCTTCACTGGCCCCCTGGATCTGTGAGGTAGGGGGGTATTGTTATCCCAATTTTGCACTCAGTGAAATTGAGCCACAAAGAGGTGAAGTGATTTGCCTGGGGTCACACGGAGAGTACAGGCACGGCACAGGCACGAAGAGAATGCAGATCTGACAATGCTATTCTGGAATCCTATGGCCATCCTTCCTCTCCAGTTACTTTTATGGAATTTGAACGCTTGGCACTCTGAGAAAAACGCTACAAATACATCACTAAATGGGAGTTGCAGGTGCTTTGAACCTCTCATGACCGGGCCCCAAAAGAGCTATTTGCAGATCTCATCCACAAAACTATTCCTCTCTCTGCTTTCAAATACATCCTGAAGACCACCTTCCACTAGTGATGCCTACAATAAACTAACTGACTGATTTGTGGCACATTGGGGGCAGAGTCTATAAATCTTACAATATAATGTCCCCATACACACCAACCAACCACAATGAAACCCAACCCCCTATATTATGTAAACACTCTATTATCCAGATGCAGCCAATTCTCACCTGACTGTTTTACCTGCATGCTGTAATACCTCCTCCTCCACTCCTACATCCCTCTGTCTGATCTATCTTTTTAGAGAGTGCGTTATTTAGGAGAGGGGCTGTCAGGGTTCCCTCCCCACTTTAAACTCTAGGGTAAAGACGTGGGGACCTGCAGGAAGAGCCCCTAAGCTTATTTTTACCGCTTAGGTTAAAACCCCCAAGGTACAAAATTCCCTGCACCCTGAGAAATGCTTCTTCCACTGCCACCATCAAGTGTTCTAAACAGGAATCCAGGAAAGGGGACCACTTGAAGTCCCTTCCCCCCAAAATATCCTCTCAAGCCCGCACCCCCCCTTTCTGGGAAGCTTGAGAATAATCTCCTAACCAGCTTGTTACACAGTGATCTAAAAAAACCCACCCCTGGGGTTAACACCATAGAAAACAGTCAGCTTCTTAAAAGAAGGATTTTATTAAAACAAAGAAGGTAAAATCAGCTCTGTAAAATCAGGATGGTAACTAATTTACAGGATACTCAATTTCCAAACTCAGAGGGATTCCCCCCCCCCGGACAAACCCTTAAGGTTACAGAAAAAGAAAGGAGTAACCCCTCCCTCTCACACAGGGAACGTACCAAGCAAAAATAAACAGAAATCTACTCGCTATGCTATCTAAACTTACTTTAGACAAGTGAGGATTTGATGAAAAGATGACTGATTCCTTTTTACTCCAAGATCACTCCGTGTCTGACAAAGACCCACACACAAAGCTTTCCCCCTCCCAAGATTTGAAAGTATCTTGTCCCCCCATTGGTCAGATGCCAGCCAGGTCAGGTGTCAGTCTGGCTACCTGCATTTCTTAACCCTTTACTGGTAAGAGGATTTTATAGCACTGCATCAGATCCTCTCCCCCTTCCCTTTATATTTATGACAGGGGCCGTGTCTTTTTTTGTGTTTTTGCTGTACCTAGCACACTGTGGATGCTCCTGGAAACAATGAATAGTAATCAGCTAACAGGGATGATACAAACTATAGTCAAGTGATACCTACCGAAAGTCTAGGTGCAGGTGAACACAAGCTCACAAGCAGAAGTAGCAACAGCAACCAGGATCTCATTGTAATCATTTCATGTAGCCTGGGGAGAATAATGAATTAACTGTACTATGTGCTTCTTTAACTCCACCAATAACACAACCACAATGAAGTCCTCTATAAGTGCGACAGGACTTATTAAAAAAGGTACATGAAATGACATGGAGTACAAAATGAAAAGAAGATGCATCTTAGAAAGGGCTGGGACTCGCTGGTCCAGACGCAGTGCCATGGGGAGACCTAAGTTTGGGTTCCTAGCTCAGTGCCTCCCTGATGGGATGAGTGACACTCTAGAAGCCCCTCTGGCTCCCACAGACAGGCACATGCACCATTTACAGTACATGTTATTTTACTGGTAATAGCTCTTTATAGAGTTCCTTACAAACTAGTTGACTGAAATCTTGTAGTCAGGCAAAACATTCATTAACTTCACTGGGTTTTGCTGGAGTAAAGACTGCAAGATTTGGCCTTATAGTCCATATACACTTCACCCACCACTGAAATGCAGTTCAGCTCTGAGGTGGGGGGCAGCAGTCAGGCAAGCAACTGGTGCACCTTCCTGCCGAAGGGTGCGGGGAGGGATACATTTGGGCGGGGCCCCAGGGTGAAGCCTCAGCTCTGACAAAATGTGCCAAGGCTGTTCAGTTACCACACTGAAATAAATGTAAACTGATTAAAGTCAAACTCACGGAGATAAACATGAGTCAAATGTCAAAACTGTCCACGTTTTGCATAACAATGTTTTGTATAAATAAAAAAGAAAATGTGGAAAAACAACAATAAACCCAACCCCCCCACCCCCCAAGATCTTAAACCTATAGTTTCTCCCACAACTGTGGAAAATTAAATTGATAAAAATTGAAAAAAACATGCTTAACACCCATAATTCTGCACAATTGTGAAAACTTAAATAAATAAAATAAATGCTTAAAAATAAACATCAATATTATTCATCGAAATTATAAAAACATAAAAATATAATTCTGCTAAGTCTAAAAATATATTTGGACTCTCTTGAATTAAACAGTAGCTCAGATCCTAATCATTTTGCTTGATTGTTACCTAATGTTAATCCTACTTGTTCTGAGTATGAGGAGACTAAAATCATGTTTATATCAATGATGTTCCTTAAAAGGGAAAGGTTCCATTGCCATGCATCATTATTCACATTATTTAACTGTAAAATGCAATAAAGAATTATTTGTTTGAGCATTTAAATGAATCACTGAAGCTAACTTTCCCCATGGGTGTTCCCCTACAAATTTAATACAGCCATGCTAATTACAATAAATTCCATAAGATAGTATGAATGCAGACTTTTGGACTCAGTGTTTATTTGCATTGTTGTTTAATCTGGTTTATGTCTAAAAATATAGAAAACAGAAATGTGAATGCCAAAGGACAGGAATTCTGAACAGGAGAGTAGAAAACGAGGATATTAAGCAAGACTCTATTACACTGAAGCCTCAGGAGGGTTGTGGTTGTGTAACTAACCTCAAAATGGGAAGATCGGGATTTCTAGTTAACAAAAACAAGAAGGTTTGTGATGAATGGAGCAAAAAAAAATAATAGAGACAGGCCACCCCCTCTGCATTATGGCCAAATAATTAACATTTATTTTCAGGAGAATAGGAGAAATTTTCCATTTTACAAGGCAATTGTTTGGTCACTCAAGAGGATAGCTAATGAGGCCAAATGACAAGTCATTCAGTCTCTGCATAGCTCCCATATTATTACTGAAAAAAATTCTATTACAAAAGTGCAATAATACCATTTTATTAATAAAAATAGTGTTCCTCTTTCTCCTCTAACAGCTCAGCACTCTTCACCCATTTCTCAGCCACAAATATTATTTATTATCAAATTAATGCTGTTCCTTCAGCTTTGGAGGTAGCCCTGTTTTAATAGCCAGTTTTTTAAACTATGACATGAGATGACCAAAACTTCTCCTCCTCCCTTTTCTCATTCTGGGTTCTGCCCTGCAGAGTGCTTCACTTCCTTCCCCAGCCCTCACTGACTTCAAAAAGCCCAGCTCCTCAAAGGTATTTAGACTCCTAACTTTCATTGAAATCAGTGGGAGTTAAGTGCCTAATACCTTTGTGAATCTGGGCCAAAGAGGCTAAGCTAATGGTTCCCAGATGTTGAATTATTAGCACTCCTGACTTTTCATCTGTTAACAGTCTCTCTTTTTAGTTAGATCTAGTCAGCCAATACTTACAATTGCTGTTCTCGCCTATCGCTTGTTGATGTCAATGGGCTGCCTGGGTGTAACCGAGAGCACAATCTTAGAGTTACACATGACCCAACTCCTTTTAAAAACATACACACAAATAAAGGCCACCATTTTGCAGGTACGTAAGCACATGCTTAACACTACATATGTGTGTAAGCCCTTTGGCACTAATGAAACTATTCTTGTATATAAAATTCAGTATGTACATATGTGCTTGCAGGATCAGGGTTTAATATCCCACCCCTTCCTGAAGGACTCTCCAAACCCTTCACAGAACCCAAAAGTCTCTGATCTTTGTACTTTCTCCCCTTCTCTACTCCCCTGTCTGCACAGGACTCCCACCTCTGCTAGCCTGACAATTGGCTTGGGACCCACAATCTCATGCCCCCACAGAGGATCTTAGTGTGCTTCCACCAGAGTCTAGGTTTTTAAAAGCTGCCATTTATTAGCCCTGGGACAAATCATGACCATCTTGTTGACTTTTAACCCCCTCCTTACTGAGGCAAAACTCATGCAGAAGCATGAGACTAGTCTAGACTGGGTAGATAAGTCATGTTTGAAAACATGTTAACTCTTCCCTATGCAGGAGTCTAGGGTTGATCATGACCAGCTAACAGGCTTTTAAACATGACCTGCTCTGTCTACACTAGGTGCCAAGGCTCAGAATCTCAAAGGGGTTTATGAATCTCTCTCTCATTGAAATCAATGGAAGTTAAGCACCTAAATACCATTGAGGATATCGACCCAAGTCATGTTTATAATTTGGTGGTTCTCAACTGTGGTCCACCGCTTCTTCAGGGAAAGCCCCTGGCGCTCCGGGCCAGTTTGTTGACCTGCTGCGTCCGCAGGTTCGGCAGGTCGCGGCTCCCACTGGCTGCAGTTCGCCGCTTCAGGCCAATAGGGGCTGCGGGACACGGCGGACAGCACATCCCCTGGCCCACGCCATGTCCCGCAGCCCCCATTGGCCTGGAGCAGCGAACCATGGTCAGTGGGAGCTGCGATTGGCCGAACCTGCGGACGCAGCAGGTCAATAAACCGGCTCGGCGCGCCAGGGGCTTTCCCTGAAGAAGCGGTGGATCACAGTTGAGAACCACCGTTATAATCACATTAGTTAAAACATATTTGTTTAGACATTTTCAGACATGACTTATTTTCCCAGTTTAGACCAAACTTTAGGAATAGCAGAGATGTGAGGCAAAGACCTGGTGTGGTGTGGAGATCATGTGAGGCAGATGTAGGAGAAGAGGGCGTCTGTGTACAGCCCCATTTGGCTTCTACTTAAAAATAATTGAGTCATCCTAAGCAAATATGAACACTGCGTGTTCTCTAATGATACCTCCTCACAGATGTTGAAATCCCTTGACAGCACATTTGCAAAAGCATTTTCTTTTCCAGGAATATGCTTGGCGGATACATGAACTGCAATATTAATTCCCATTCAGCTTTTTAGAACTAGATCAGATTCACTCTTTGTAAAATGTTCGGCACTACAGTCATATTGTCTACAAATATTAACTGTTTTACACATTGCCCCCATTTTTACACCACTTCCAGGGGGACTCAGAAGAACCGGGTGTTCCTAGCTCTTCCACTGACCTCCTGAGTGGTCATGGATAAGTCACTTCACCTCTCTGGGCTTCAGTTTCCCCCTCTGCAAAATGGGGATAATGATACTGCCCTCTTTAGTAAAGTGCTTTGAGATCTACGTCTGAAAAGTGCAATGTAAAGCACTGCACACTTTTTTGGAGGTATGTATTATTATTGGTACTTGTAAATATAGGCACAGTATCTTGCATGCTTGATTTGTTGCTAGTAAAATGGATTTTCATGAACTGCATGTGACAGGTCCCCCTCCCCCCCGCGGGTGCCACCTGGAACTGAGGTACAGCTGAGTCCTCTGTCTCACTCTGGTTCCCTCTTGCACTGTGATGTTGTGACAAGCTGCAAAGCCCTCCAAGCTTACACTCACACCAACATCCACAGGCAGGGACCACACCCAGCTGTGCTCATGAATGTTCTGGCCAGCCACTCATGAACCCAGAAGAGAGAAGCTACAGCCAAAATACTCCCAGCTCCCCAGCCTAAGACCCCAGAGCTGTACCACCCTGCCATGGTCAAAACCCGACCAGTATGAATTTATTACCCGGTCCACCACATAGGAAAAGTCCGCTACAAAGGAAAGTGGACGTGCACCAACTCTTGCTCATGAGCTGAGATTTATCCCCTTTGCACTTCAAACAACACAGTGTTTTAGGTAAAATATGAAATCGGTTTATTAACTACAGAAGGATAGCTTATAAGTGATAGCAAACAGATCAAAGTAGATTACATTAGGAAATAAAACGCAAACTAAGCCTACAATATTAGATAGGCTGAATCATAGACTCTCACCCTGACTGATCTTACAAGCAGTCCACCAAGTTTCCATACACAGGCTAGAAATCCCTTTAGCCTGGGACCACCACTGCCCCACCCTCCCCAGTTCAGTCCTTTTCCTCCGGTACTTTTAGGTGTGTTGTTGTAGGGAGCGTGAGGTCCCCTCGTGATGTCATTTCTCCCTTTTATATCTTCTTCCAACTTGCTGGAAAGCTCTTTTGCTGTGACCTGGGTCAAACAGTTTCCATTGTGTAGTGCTACCTCTGAGAGGTTTCTAGCGTACACAGTTCCTGGGGTAATCCTTGTGCTTGTGTCTATTTCCTCAATAAGCCATTAACATTGTTTGGCCTTTCTATCGTTGTACCTGAAAGGTGGCTTGTGGGTGTTCTCAACCTCACATGTTTCAGTAGCACATACATAGCCAAACCTCAAAACTTCACATACGATGGTAGCACATACAATCCAATAAGATTTTAATGTCTAGCTGATCAAGATTTTTACAATGATACCTCACAAGGCACACTTTGTACAAAACATATCCTAATTACATGACAGTGGTAAATAAGGGGGTGTCAGGGTGTCACACTGCAATTAGGACTGATTCACTTAAAGTGGTCCCTGAATTTGCAGAGGAGTGTAAATAGCCAAGGCTTCACAAAGCACTTTGAGGCAGAAAGGAAAAGTAGTGGTAGGAGAAAGGTGCTAGGTTACAATATTTCAATAATGTTCAAAAGAGTAAACACCGATCACTCTGACAGTTTAGCTATTGTGTATGTAGCATATGTGAATCTAATGGGTTGTTGTCACAAATTTAATTAGAGTGTAAGTACCTCAGGGCAAGGATCATGGACCTGGTTCTGATCTCTCTTACATCAGGGAAAATCAGGAGTAGCTGCATTGAAACAATAGATTCATAGATTATAAGGGACCTTTGTGCTCATATAGTCTAACCTCCAGGCCATAGGACTTGTAACTAGAGCGTTTATTTTAGAAAAACATCCAATCTTGATTTAAAAATTCCCAGTGATGTAGAATCCACTACAACCCTTGGTAAGTTGTTCCAATGGTTAACTACCTTCACTGTTAAAAATGTACCTTATTTAGGGCTGGTCTACACTAGCCCACAAGTTCGAAGTAAGATACGCAACTTCAGCTACGTGAATAACGTAGCTGAAGTCGAGTATCTTATTTCGAACTTAAAAGTACTTACCCCTGGTCCACATGGCGGCGCGCAGGCTCACCCGTCGACTCCGCCTGCTCCGTTCGCAGAGCAGGATTACCAGCGTCGATGGGGGAGCACTTCCTGGTTCGATTTAGACGCGATAAATCGAACCCAGAAGATCGATCCGACACCTCCGACGCTGCGGGTAAGTGTAGACTAGCCCTTAGAGTCTGAATTTGCCTACCTTCAACTTCCAGCCATTGAATTGTGTTATACCTTTGTGTCTACATTGAAGAGCTCTCCATTATCAAATTTCTGCTCCCTATTTACCACTCCCCCAAATTTTGTATCATCTGCAAACTTTATCAGTGATGATTTTATGTTTTATTCCAGGCCACTGATAAATATGTTAAACAGTGTAGGGCTAAGAACTGATCCCTGTGGGACCCCACTGGAAACACAACCACTTGATGATGATTTGCCACTTACAGTTTCATTTTGAGACCTATCCAGTGATGAAACAAGGCCCCAGAGGGCCTGGGTGCAAGAATAGGTTAAGGGCCCCTTTCTAATTCCAGAATCTAAAATTTTGCTTATGTCCAACATCCCAGCTCCAACCTACCCTCCCTCCCAATATTCCCCATTCCCCCACAAACCCCACAACTCACCCCACCAGCCTCAACATCCTCCACTCACCCCAACTGCTTACCCCACAGTCCCCCAACACTCCCTACTCACCCATAGCCCATCAACAACTTGCTCCCAGCCCCTCACCCACTGTCCTCTGGACCTTCCTGGCCGCTCACTGACAGCTCCCTGGCTAACTGCTCCACTCCCATCCCCAGCTAGGATGGTTCTGCCTGATCCTCACTGCCCAGAGGCTCTGCTCGCTCCCATCACCCATCCCGCACAAGGAGTGGGGCAAATTCAAGTGGAGAATGATATTGCAACCTGGCACATGGGGTTGCAGCACTGCTCAGGTTTGGCTCAGCCCGCCTCCATCTGGCAGAGAGGTGGCAGGGCCAAATATGAGTGAGTGGCACTGAATGAGTGGCATCACAGTAGGTAAAGCATACCCCCACAATCCTGTGGGCCATGGCACAACTGCGCCTCTTGCACCATTAGCGCTATACACTGCACTTATCAGTTAGCCAGCTTCTAATCCATTTAATGCATGCCAGGCTGATTTTGTATTGCTAGTTTCTTAATCAAAATGTTATGTGGTACCAAGACAAATGCCTTACAGATGTCTAAATATATTACATCAACATATTGCCTTTATCAACCAAACTTGTAATCTCAGAAAAAAAAGATACTAAATTAGCTTGACAAAATCTATTTTCCATAAGCCCATATTGATTGGCATTAATTATATTAATTTAATTATTTAATAATCAAATTCTTGTATCAACTGTTCCACCATTTTGCTTGAGGTCAACATCAGGCTCACATGCCTATAATTACCCGGGTCATCTCATTTACCCTTTTTATATATTGGCACAACATTAGCTTTCTTCCAGTCCTGTGGAACTTCCCCACTGTTTCAAAACATTGAAAATTAACAATAATGATACAGTGAGGTTCTCGGACAGTTCTTTTAAAACTCTCAGATACAAATTATCCTGACCTGCTGATTTTAAAATGTAGAACATTAGTAGCTGTTTTTTAACATTCTCCTGAGTTACTGTTGGAATCATGAGTGTAAATCTGGGGAACAGGGCGCACTGTCCCCCCAAACTGCAAGCCTCAGGCAGGCACAGAATTTGCACCCTCCCATGGTTCCGTTGGGCTGATTGGAACTGCCTTCCCAAATATAGAAGTGAAACTATGCCTATGGAAAGTGTTTTTATCATCATCATCATATAATAAGAATACATCATCCCACTTTTTCTCAAGTACAGAACAGAAATATTTCTTGATCGCTTCTGCCTTTTCTGCATTATCATTTCTGTCTAGTAATGGACCACTGTCAATTCACACAGCTGAAAACGGCTTTGAGATCAGAACTAGACTCATGTCTTTTTAAAAGGCTGTAAAGCAGTACTGTCAACCCCAGGATGAACTGGTCCTTCAAAAATAATAAGATCAGCATAAAAATCTCATTTAGAACCCTCAAAACTAAACATTTGTGGTTCTATTTATTTGCCATCAACATTCTGACCCTTTAGGATACACTCAGATCATGGTTTCAAGCCTTCCTCCACAAACGTGAAGGTTAGATACGTACTTTTATTTAAAAAATGAAAACTAAGATTCTAATATAATCGCTTGCCTTCAGGAGCTGGGGCTTTATGAAAATACACCAAGTCTCTTGAGCCTCATGATGAACCATGAGAGCTGGCAACACTGGTAAAGCATAGACAGTGCTGTACAATTAGTAATAATAAAAGTACTAATAATTAGAATTAGGTCAAAGCCACAAAAGTCAGCACTGGATACATATTTTGAACAATGAAAAGTCAGAGATGTTCTGATCTCAGATTTTGGTTCAAGTCCTCTTCTATTAGGGGGGAGGGATAGCTCAGTGGTTTGAGCATTAGCCTGCTAAACCCAGGGTTGTGAGTTCAATCCTTGAGGAGGCTATTTAGGGATCTGGGGCAAAAATTGGGGATTGGTCCTGCTTTGAGCAGGGGGTTGGACTAGATGACCTCCTAAGGTCCCTTCCAACCCTGATATTCTATGTAGGGGGAAGCTGGTTTATGGCTCCTTTATGCCCCCAGAACTGGTGTAAAGGGCAACGAATCAGACCCAGTGGCCTTTCAAGTTGTCCCCTCACCCTTGAGACTTGTATATTCTGAGCACAATGATTCTTGGGAAAAGTCAGCATCTCAATTGAACCATGCATCGCAAAACATGACATTCCTACTTTGTTACACAAGGAATACAGAACAGGGGAAATCAGGCTATTGTATTTACACACTCTCTTCTAAATAGTTTCCTTCTGATCCTGAATACATTCCACACACATAATCCCCAGCTGAAATGAATCCATATTGTGTGTCCACAAGGACTGCAGGATCAAGCCCTTAGGGAAAAAAACTAGCACGTGTAAAAACTTTTATTGCCAAAAGGGTAAATGTAAAAGCTCCTCTTCATCTTATCATCATCTTGCTAGTTTGCAGAAATGTCCAGCTGTTTCTTAAACACATTTATTTATTTAATTCATTTGTTTTATTGACCTTACGTAAGTTACAACTTACTACTTATTGATCTTAATAGTGGCTTATTCCATATGTTCATTACACTTAGCATGGACTTGATCTGTTTCTCTCCCCTCTTCAGTCTCATATGTACCTCTCTGCGTTAACTCGTGGCTACAACAATCCTAATCCAATGTATCAAAGCAAATGAAACCCAACAGAATCAAGGTTTTGTTGTTTGGTTAGTACTGGAATTTGTGAAAAATTTAAGGAATTTATATTATCAGGTATAAATATAGTAACTATAATACAGAGAGACAGTTTTCATATGAAGATCATTTACTAGGACTAAGCAAAAGGAAAACTGACCGAGAAACGGGGAAAAACACATTTTAAAAGATACCATTACGGGTTATAGGTGTAAAATATACCTTACCTTCCATTTGTTTCAGTTTCATGCATAAAAGTGCTCCAAATTCTGAGTATTCATCAAAGGGGTTTTGTTTCGTTTTTAGGAAACAATGATTCCTGCCATTTCATCACTGAGAAATTTACAACTAAACAAACAAACTCAAACACTGTGACCACCTCTTGGACAAGATCTACTAAAGCACACTTTGAGCTCCCTCTGCTGGGCTGTGCAGCTGCAGTGAACACTGCTTTGGGAGTTGTGCTAAAATCATGAGTGATGTTGAGACACTTTAAAAGGAAGGCTATTTTTTAATGACAAATCACTGCAAGAGTTACAGTTGTGGAAAAAACCCACACAGTGTTGCTAATTTCAGCTCTCTTTGTAATAAAGACATTTTCAAATGACAGTTGGGTGCCAAACTCCCTCTTTGAAAATATCCCTCTAAAAACAAGGCAGAAGTTGCCCAGTGGAAAAGGGCTGAATCAGTAGAGAAAACGTTTCAAGTGTCAGAGGCCCAGATCCCTAAATACCTTTGGGGGATCTGAGCCAGACACCCTTACAGTCTGTGAAAAACAAGAAAAAAATCTACAAAAATATAATCAAGGGTGTTCTTTTAGTGAAAGGTACCAACTAAAATAAGCAGTAACAAATTAACAAGGCTAATCACCCAGGCCCACCTGATTAAAAATGCTAAGGCTTTGTCTACACAGATATGTTTTCCAGTATAATCTAAGATTGGAATTTAAACCAGTATAGCTATACCTGTATAAGACCCCTGAACACTCCTATTCCAGTATAAGATTGCCCTTTTTTTTTTTTTTTTTTTTGGTTTATTTTATGTCACTTGGGAAGGGATTTAAAATAAGCTGAAAAAAGGCAATCCTATACTGGAGCAAAAGTGTCCGCATGGGAATTTTTACCAGTATAACTGGTAAAGCTTTCCCATGTAGATAAAGCCTTAAGATCATCAAAAAAGTAGTTGTTTTTCTTGACAAGGAGGTAAATATTGAACTACTCAAATCAGAATATTGTTAATGAATCTTAATCTTAAATGGTGACACTGTGCTTAGTACTGTTGAAGGCACAAAGTAATCCAAAACACCTTGCCTCTCAGAGTTTACAATCAAAGGCCCAGCGCCTGCAAAGATGTATGTGTGTGCTTAACTTTACATACACACTATGTGTTATCTGTTGTGAGCAGTCAGTCCATGTACACACTGCCAGTCATCCCATTGGCTTCAACGGGATGACTCACACTCACAGTACAGAAAGTTAAGGGTATGTCTACATTTAAAACGGTATAGCGGCACATCTGCAGCACACTGTAGCACTTCAGCGTAGACACCCGCTACAGCAACAAGTGGGGTTCCTCCATCCATAGTTAATTCCCCTCACCGAGCAGCGGTAAGGTCAATGGAAGAACACCAGGGGTTAGGTTGGCATAGCTACATCTCTCAGGGGGTGTGGATTTTTCACACCCCTGATATAGCTGTGTCAATGTCACCCCTAAGTATCTGCATAAGGCTTTGCAGGATCGAGGTCTATATAGACAAACACCACAAACTGGACAGAAAGTGCACTAGACTGGCCAAAGAGCAGATTTATACAGTGCATAGATTTACAGAAACAAATTAGAGAGATGACAGCATTTTTACTGACGTGTATTAGCAGCAAAGGGCTTACGTAATGATAACTTGTAATAATGCATCCAAAGCGATCCAAAATCATTCTTAGATGGCAAGGTGACAGGAACCATAAAAATAGATAGAGCCTTGGCACATAGACCCTTATTTTGTAATGTGATGCATGTGGATGGACCCCTGTGTGCCTACAAGCCCCACTGACTTCAATAGGGCTTCACGCAAGTGGGGGTCTGCCTGCATGCATCACATTACAGGATTGGGGCCTTATAGCAAACTTTACATTTTCAAAGTGCTGTGCCATATGAATTAACTAATCCTATAATAAGCCAATAGGTTAGAAGAAAGCCCCAACCTGAATGGGATAGGTATGCATTTATTGCAATCATTAGGGACAAGATCCTGCAAGCACCCATGTGCTTAGTTTTCCTGACATGTTCACTCTCAATAAAGTCAGTGGGAGCTGAATCAGGTCCTTAAGCAATAGTGATTTCCAGGCTGGGCATTTCCCCCAGCCCTTACTGTCCAGCTGGAGTAGTTGAGGGGTCAAAGCAAAACTGCTAGCCTTTAACCTAGGCCCTCATCCTGCAAACGTTTATGCATGTACACAGTTTTATCCCGGTGACTATAATCCTTCAAAAAGGAGCCTTTACATGGAAAAGACTTCAAAGGGCTAGTAGTGTAAATAAGGTTTTGTGAGTGTTTGCAGCAGGGGCCTCCCAGAGCCCTGAATTGTTGTTATAAATAAGCGGTGAGAACATTAAGATGGGAAGGGAGTTTCAGCACGCATTGGCATCGTACCAAGCACTCTCAGACCCACGCATGACAAATGCGAGGCACGAACTACTCATTCTTCTGTTAGTACTGGGGAGGGACCTGCCTGTTGCCACGCGGCCAGGGTGTTCCCGTCACAGGAGATTCTGGACTGCCCGAGCGGCCTGGGCTTGCAACCGGCCAGCAGTTTGCTGACGTCCCCTGAGCCGCGGGCTGGGCGTGAGCAGCAACGATGGGAATCAGGTGTGAAGCTGGAGCGGGTGGCTTCCCCCCCCAGCAGCACAAGGATCAATCAGCACCGCCTGCTCCAAGCCGCGGCAATGCAGTAAAGCCGGGAGAGGGAAGCAGCTGCTGCTGAGCTGCACTAAAGAGCTAGAGCGACTGTAGCGAGGGACTTTAAAAAAAAAAAAAAAAAAAAAAAAAAGCGTAGGAAGTTTAAAAACAAACCCGCCCTGCTGAGGCTGCAAAGCGCGGAGAGGACCAGGGAGGGGAGCCCGTGCCTGAGCTAAACTTTGAGCCGGTCACAAGACTTCCCAGCTCTCTGGCTGCGGGGCACGAGGGTCGGGTTCCTCGCCTGTGTCGCCCCAGGAGCCAGCGGCACAGAGCCCCGCCTGCAGAGGACAGGTAAGGGGGAGATGTGCGGGAAAGGGGTTTCCCCAGAGCTAGCAGGCGCAAGGGGCTTTGAGCCCCCTACACCTGGCACCCAGCGGGTTTGGGGGGAGGTGAGACGCCGTCTGATGAAGGAAATCAAAGCGATCTCCTGAGCTGGGTTGTTCCTGAACCAGCCTGCTGCTGCTGCGGGAGTTAATGATCTGCAGTTGCTGCAGATGTGCCGGCCGCGGGATCTGTGTGTGTGGCGAAACCCGCATTCCTTCCCTTGCTCCGTGCATCACTTCCTTTAGTCCCTGCTCTCTCGGCTTGTCTAGCATCCCAGGCAAACAGCTGTGGCGTTACAAACACAACCCGCTGCCTGCCTGCTCTTAGGCTGCAGGAGGTCAACCAGCTGTGCGGGACAGCCCGGGGAGGGGGGGCCTTTCATTCCCTCTGGGGATGGAGTAGGCCCCTGGTACAGTGAGAATTTGGGGAATATGCTGATGATTTAAAATCTCCTTTGACATCTTCCCCTCTTGTTCCTGACTGGGAGGAATGGAGAACTAGCCCCTAAACCTCCTCCAGAGGGCTTGTCTTCCCTGTGCTGCTGCAGCTGCATCACCCAAGCATTAGGCTCCTGGTTAGGCCAGCTTCTGTGAAGTAACACAAAGCTCCCTTCAATAAATCACTGATATGGCAGACTCTGGGCTGACAGTAACCAAATCAGAATGCCATTTGCAAGTGAGGGAAGAGACCGCTAGGATCTCTTATGTTGACAGTGAATTTCCCTTGCTAATATGCTACACACAAGGCACAGCATTGTTAGCCCGCACAAATTTCATGTACAACACACAGCATTGTCAGCCCACACAAATGTCATGATCTTCCATTACAGTCTAGGAAAGAGACTACATTGCAGTCAGTGGAAGGGAGCGTTGAGAGGACACACATGCTTGTTTAAGAAGCTGAACCAAGCAGCCTAAAACCATTCTAGCAATATTGCCTGGTGCTGCTTAAACTTCCTAAAATGGACTCTCCTTTCTATACAGGAATCTCGCCAACCTTGATTTGCTCTGCACTCCTTTTGCATTGGGCTTCTCTGACTACCCAATAGTTTGCCCAATTACTGGGGGGGGGAGGGGGTGTATGTGCCCCAGTTGTGTTGAAGTAGCTACTAATCTTCCTATGCCCTCATTAACTCCTGGATCTCACTCCTTTTTTTCTTTCTCCCAAGGCGAGCTTGCCTGCCCCCATCCATTCTCATTTGCCAAAGTTGTGCTGTGTGGTCTGAAGTCAGTGATAAAGGGTGCAATCCTGGAAGAGGCTTAGGAGCCTGTCCCATTTTTAGGCTCCACTGTGATCCACAAAACTCCCACTTGGCTGCTTGTGTAGGTGCCTATATTTTTACCTCTGGCTAGGTGCACTGCAGTCCCTTTAGGCACCTGTCTCCTGTCTGAGCATGCTCGCTGTCAGGAGCGGTGAGTTGTATGGGCCCATGGTGCCAGGACTCCAGCAATATTCAGGGCCTGAGGGCCCAGCTCCACCAATGTTTGGGGCTGGGTCTCTCCCCTGGCCCCACCTGTCACCCCCACGCACCTCCCCCGAGTGTGCCCCAGCCCCCAATTGCTGCCCCTGCGCACCTCCCCTGGGGCCTGGGAGTGTTCCTGCCTCTCCCCTGCAGCTCCAGGCTGACTCTGCTCTGCCGGCTCCTGGCATCAACTGCTGCTGCAGGGTCCTAGTGCCCCCAACCACTAGTGGCAGGGCAGGCTGCCCTTCCCCCTCAGACCCTTCCTTTTTCTGGTGGGACCCTCCACCAGTACAGTGCGGCCCCCCCCCCCCCCGCAGTCGCCTCTCCTGCCCCACACTGGGCAAGGGGCAGCCCCATCTCTCACCCTCCCCCCCAAGTGAGGCTATAGTGAGGGGCAGCGACAGGAGAGGTGGTGCATGTGTGATGGCAGCCCCCACCACAGGGGAGGCAAGGGGGCTTCCTGGACTTGAGAGGGGCCCTAGGAGCACATGCAGTGACAGTGGTGGGGGTGAGTGTGCTGCTGGAGGGGAAAAGGGAGCCCCTACCCCAGAGCTCACTGCTGCTGGTGGGGAGAGGGCTGGGGGAGTCCTCCTTCCTCAGCCCTGGGGCAGCCTGCCCCACCCCAGAGCCCTCATCCCCCAGCACCCTAACCCTCTGCCCCAGCCCTGAGCCCCCTCCTGCCTCATGAACCCCTCAACCCCCTGCTGCACCCCACAGCTCTCACCCTGCACCTCAACCCTCCTCCCTAGCCCTGAGCCCCCAAACCCCTCATACCCCACCCCACAGCCCTCACCCCTGCACCTGCTCCCACCCCCAAATTCCCTCTGAGCCTGCACCCCTCACCCCTCCTGCACCCCCAGCCCAGAGCCTGCACCCAGCATCCAAATTTCCTTCCATAGCCTGCCTCCCAATCCCCTGCCCCAACCCAGGGCGTGCACCCCAGACCTCCTCCCCCCCACCCAAACTCCCTCCCAGAGTCTTAGGCAGGTGGTGGGTGGAGTTTGGGGGGAGGTGGAGTTTTGGGGGGGTGGGTTCTAGGCACCACCAACATTTCTACAAACCTGCCACCCCAGCCTGCTGCTGCCTAACGATAGGCATCCGGATGTCTAGCCTGAATCCCTGAGCAATTTGCAAACTGGGGAAGGTAGGTGTACAGCCACCTAAGTCGCGTATGGGGCCTGCTCTAGTAGGTGTGCTCAGAGGCCACCTACCAGATCAGCCCCCTAAGGGAAGTTCACACAAAACAGCTGGTGGTGGGAGGGAAGACAAGAAGGACCTTCCTTTTTAACTTTTGGCCTAGTGCATAGGGTACTCACCCAGGCTACGGGAGATTCTGATGTGGGGCTCTCACTATCTCACCTACTGAAGCTGTTCCACTGTTATGAAATAATTGAATAATGAAATATTAATTAGGCCAGTGAAAGTGACTGTCCCAGCGGTTGGGGCAGTCACCTGAGAGGTGGCAGGTGCCGGGTCTAATCCCTTTTTTCCCCCTCAGGAGGAGAGGGGACTTCCCCCCCGGGGGGGGTGTCTCATACTGTAGGTGAGTCCCCCTATGCACTAGGCTCAAGATTCTAAGGGAGGCCTCCTTCTGCCGTTGCTCTTTCAGGCTCCACGTGTGTATCTCCCCCTGGTGCCTGTCTCTGTGAGAGGGGTGTGGCTTAAAACATGCCCCTCTCACTGATATCTTGCATTGGCTGGCTTAGGTGGCTCCCCACTTAGCGTGCTGACTTTGTGGATCAGTCTCTAGCACCTCTCTCTCCCCATTCATTATATAGGAAACTAAGTGCCTAACTCTGGCTTTGTGGATCAGTGTTGTTCTTGTGGTTGGTTGGTTGTTTGTTGTTGTTTTTTTTTTTTTTTCCTAGGCACCTAAAAGCTAGGGGCCATGATGCTCAGTGTCACAATGGCGAAGTCCCTTTGTGGATCTGGGCCAAAGTCCTCACAGTGGTCCAGTTTGAAACTACATCTCCATTCCCTTGAAATACAAATGCTTAATTTACTATTGCTTTTAAACATGCTCTGAAGTAGCACCCTGCTTCATAGATATTAACATAGTTAATGGAAAACATGGTCTCTAGTTTTCTTAGGTTGTACTTGGGCAGTCCATGATGGATTTAAGGAGTAAATGTAAATTGGGTGCTTTTGGAATGTATTTGAACTTATTTTTAGGATTTCTGGGTCACTTTTAGTTGAGAAACACTTAAGTCTGTACTGGCTTTTTCCATGTACTATATGGTTTAAAGGCGAAGATGGATAAAACATCTGCCATTTGGGATAGATACAAGCCTGATGGAATGATTTAAAATTACTTAACTTTGGTATACAGCAGAACCTCAAAGTTACAAACACCAGAGTTATGAACTGACTGGTCAACCACATCTCATTTGGAACACCAAGTACAGTACACAATCAGGCAGCACAGACAACCAAAAAACGCCAGTACAGTACTGTGCTAAATGTAAACTTTTTACTAAAAAAAACCCCTTCCTTTGTTTAGTAAAGTTTACATTTAACACAGTACAGTACTGTATTTGCTTTTTTAAGTGACAAGACAAGGAAACTGTTTCTGTGCTTGTTTAAATTAAGATGGTTAAAAGCAGCATTTTTCTTCATAGTAAAGTTTCAAAGCTGTATTAAGTCAATGTTCACTTGTGAACTTTTCAAAGAAGAACCGTAACATTTTGTTCAGAGTTACGAACAACCTCCATTCCTGAGGTGTTCATAACTCTGAGGTTCTACTGTATTAGACCCCAGTTCAGCAAGGTACTTGTGCATGTGGTTAGCTCTCTAAGCACTTCAGTGGAAGTACTCCTGCTTAGTTAGCAGGTGCTTAGTACTTTCTGAATTAGGGATGTAAACCTATATAAATTCAGGAATGAAGTAAAGCTTTTTCTGAATGTTTAGATTAATTAAACTTGTATGTGGAACTCCTATAACGAATGCTAGTGCATATCTACTGTATTACTTCAAATGTCTTAATCTAAAATGTTTTGAAGAAATAACCTGTTTCCTTTTACTAGATGCATTCTCTTTAAGAGCAACAGAACTAGAAAGAGAGCAAAATGACAACAACTGTGAGATATGAACAAGGGTCAGAGCTGCCGGAAGCTGACGGGTGAGTAGTCCACCAGAAACATAACCAGTAGTAATTACAGAACTTAAGTACAGTGTATATCCTCTTGTTTGTCCATTTTAGGGTTTCCTTAATGCTCATCAATATTGTATGTACACACTTCCAGGTGGAAATGAGTGTGTATTTGAAATCTGAATTTAAAGGGAGGCTACTGCAGTTATATATACAGTACATAATTTTACTATACAAAGTGTGTGGTTTCATGAGGAGTAGTGGCAAGTTTTGGGGAAAAAATACTTTAAATTGCCAATTTATATAACACACATAGAATCGTAGGACTGGAAGGGACCTCGAGAGGTCATCTAGTCCAGTCTCCTGCACTCAAGGCAGGACTAAGTATTATAAGTAGTATATAAGTACATAAAGAAATAGTTAAGAATCAGAACTGAAGGGTATTCATATGAGTATACTAAGATTCTGTTGGGAAGGATATAGTATATCTACTCTGTGGCAGGCATGGTGATCTTATTCCATCTTAGATGGCTTTCTTGCATTTGTCAGGCTACTGAACCAAAAAACTATGGATAAATCAAGTCTATTGTACATGAAAAGATTAAACTCTCATCCAATAACACTGGTGCCATTTACTAAAGCTATGATAGCAGTTGATCTGGAATTTCTAATTTATTGCATAGTAAATTAGGACGGGCAGCAAGCTTAAATCTGAACTTCCATGCTTCAGTACATTGGAAATGGTCTTGCTCCTTACCCTTCCATTCCCAAAGATGTTTAAATTCCATCAGGGATAAGAACAAAACTGTAGAGGCCGCTTTTCAGAAGCAGCCAGTTCTACTTACTCTTAAGAGTTGCTCCGTATGCTAGAACAAGGCCCATTGTGGGACCAATGAAAAGGTTGCTTCCACTACACTTGTAAAGACATGGCAAGATTATATGCTCTTGCGTACCTGTGGCACTATAGCCCTGATTTTAGCAAAGTATTAAACCTTGGATGGGATCCACAGAGATGTGGGTGTTGCAACTTTTAGGTGCCTAGAAAATCACAAGAACAAAAAGCACTGCAATCCACAAAGCTGAGTTTGGCACCTAGGCTCCCTATACAATGTGGTAGAGAGAGGAGTCTTAGAACATGATCCACAACAGCCAGCATGCTAGGCAGGGAGCTGCCTAAGCTAGCCAATGGGAAAATGAGGCTGAGGGGTGTGTTAAGCCCTGCCTCTCTTGAGATAGATGCCTATCTTTGCTTAGGTTTCAGAGTGGTAGCGGTGTTCATCTGTATCAGCAAAAATGAGGAGTCTTTGTGGCACCTTAGAGACTAACATTTGGGCAAAAGCTTTGTAGGCTAAAACCCACTTCATCAGATGCATCTGATGAAGTGGGTGTTATCCCACGAAAGCTTATGCCCAAATAAATGTTAGTCTTTAAGTGCCACAAGGACTCCTCGTTGTTTTATATCTGCTTAGTGATGAATGAACAGGAACCAGCCACGTGGAGGGCATTTCTTGTGGGAATGAGTTAAGTGCTTGCCTGGCTGTGCACAGCAAAGTGGATTTGGAGCAGAGAGGAAGTGGTGCAGCTGCCACTGTCCACTTTGTAACTTTTAGCCCAGTGGTTAGGGCACTCACCTGGGATGTAGGAGACCCAGGATCAGTCCAGTCTCTCTGCTGGAGAGGACTTGAACGGAGTCTCCCACCTCTCGGGACTGTGCTCTAACCACTAATCAGTCTCTCCTGTTGAAGGGGTTCCAGTGTGTGGAAATAGTCCCTGGGCAAGAGGGTGTGGCAATGACTCTACAATCCAGTGGTTGGGGAACCTGCCTGGGTTGTGGGAGACCCTGGGTCCAGGCCCCCTACTCAATCACTTTAATTATTTATCCATTATTGAAGAGCTTCAACAGGAGAGATGCAGGAGCCCCACATCAGAATATCCCATAGCTCAGTGGTTAGAGCACTTTAACCCTTTTGGGGTTACCCAGAGGAGCCTTGCTCAACACTACCAGGTGTTGGCAACACCAGTGCCCCACTCTGGGCTCTGCAGGGCCTGCTCTTTCCATCTACAAGCTAGCAACTTGCATGCCCCAGCACTTAAAGGAAAATTATGTACTGTATATATAACTGCAGTAGCCTCCCTTTAAAAGCTCCCTCAGTGAGTCCTTTGGGGCCTACCAGAGAGACAGTAAGGCTAAATTTATGGAAATAGTTAAGGCCCAGTGTTCTGCTTTGGCTCCAGGCACAGATCCCTCCAACCTGTCTATACATCTCACTCGAGTGCCTAGTCCCTCAACTTCTGGACCCTTGCAATGCACACAGATTGGCTGCCTCTGTGGAAGCAGTGCCCCTCGTTCACGAGCTTCACCTCAGTTCAACGCTGTCCTTAGCATGCATCACTTAGTTGTGTTTATAGTCAAACTAAATAGAAGTTTTTCTGACAAAGCTTAAGATAAAGATTCAAATAGAAGCAAGTGTAAGGACTAGAAACATATATGGTTACAGATAAGGCAAACATAAAATGCACTCTAGAGCCTATATTTATAAGTCCCTTCCTTTCCAGTCTAAGGTATTTCTCACCCAGCATCAATCCATACAGCACTTCTCCAGTCGAGAGAGCTGGGATCCATCTTTCATGTGTAGGGTGACCAATTTTCCCTCTAATTTTTGACAGGTTGGGTGAGCAAAAAATTTCTGTGCTAATTTTTGAAGCAGAGTTCAAATTTGTGCGCCATGAGGCAAATGTGCTCAAGCGAGTAAAATGCTTATACAAGGAGATGTGTGGGTCCTGACTGTCCCAACATGATCAACGTTCCACGTTCGAAATGCTGGTGGGGAGGGGTACGATTCATTGCTTTCCTTCCCCCCCCCCCCCCCCGCCCCCTTGCCAGCTAGTAGAATCTGGCTGTGTTGATAGATGGCGGGCGAACAATGTCAAAAGTTGCCCATAAATGATATTTTGGCCTGGCTCTGATGTAGTATTTCATTTTTTGTATGCACGGTGTTTTGCTGTGTGCGCAGGATTTAGGATCTGTGTGTGTGCACATGTACACAGCTTAGAGGGAACAGTGAGGGTGACCAGACATCCCAATATTAGTTGGTTTTTTTGTCTTTTATAAGCAACTATATTCCCTCCCCACGCCCTGCACCCCCATATACCCTTCTTTCTCCAATTATGCAGTTCCAGACTGTCTCATTTAATAACCAGGGTGTCTTGTTACCTTCAGTTCACCCCAACGGTTCCTTCCTTCAAGCTCTTTCTCTTGGGCTCTTTTGTGCTTTGTAAAGGCTAATGCCCGCACCTTGTCTAGACTGTAAACCATTGGCTGGGCTGAATGGAAAGATGTCAATTGTTCTCTCTTGACTGAGTTAGCTCTGAAAATCACCCTGCCCCAGGTGACTAGTTTCACCTCCATCAGCTCTGGAACATGCTATTCTGCATAACTCTTAAAATATCTTCTGTCTGTACATCCCACAATAACCATGACAACCTGTGTTAATAGCTTTTGGCAGAGACCCTATGTAGCCTCCCTCTCACTTTGGTGAAATATTGTGAAGATGGTGATCACAGGGGGGAAACACCAGTCTAGGCAAGTCCCTGAGCACACCTACCGGATTGGGCCCTGCACATGAGTTTGGAAGGTAAATGCCTGTATTCTCCTGGTTTGGTTTGTAAGTTGCTCTGTGGTTTAGGCAGGAGATAGGCACTTGGATGCCTAGAGTGAGGCAGCTGGGCACATGCTCAGAGGCGGAAACATAGGTTCCTGAGCGACTTTTACTGAAAAACTTTAGGTGCTGAGGAAGTTTATGCGTCTACAGGGTTTGGCAGGAGTTTTGTGGATCTGAAACTGGAATTTAGGTGCCTACGTCTGGGGCTTAGGCACCCAAGTGCCTTTGTGGATCTTGGGCTATACATATGCTTAAGTAGGGTGACCAGGTGTCCGGTTTTGGACCAGGACACCTGGTTGAAAAGAAATCCTGACAGCTCCGGTCAGCGCCGCTGAGCGGGCTGTTGAATGTCCGGTTTGCGGCACCGCAACGGGGCTGGCAGGCTCCCTGCTAGTGCCGTGCAGCTCCTGAGTCCAGAAGCAGCTGGCATGTCTGGCTCCTAACTTTAGGGCCTGCGGGGTGGGTGGGGAAAACTGTGCTGCCCCACCTGTGGGTGCAGTGCCCATTGGCTGGGTCAGGGCAGGGGAGGAACTAGTGCTGCGAGCGCTCAGCAGGCAGCTGTTGAGGGGTCACGTGGCGCGCATTTCTCCCGCTGCTGCCCAGCTCTCTTCTCCTCGCACTCCTTGCATGGCTGGGCTTGAGCTGTGGTCCGTGTCCTGCTGCAAACTGTGGGCTGTTGTCCCATTGCTGGCACCCAGGAGTTGGCGCTATATGTATCCCCATCTCCAAGTGCTGGGAATGGGACTGCACTCCCATCATTGCATCCCTCCCCGGTCCCATCCTATCCTGCCCCCCACACCTACCCATCCCAGCCCTGTACCCCTTACCGTGCTCTCCCACTCATCCTTTCCTCCTCCCAGAGCTGCTACTCCTGCACCCCATTCACCTCCATGCACTGCTGCACTCCCATTATGTCCCTATACACCCCTGTGCCCCCACATCCTCGTGCACTTGTAGCTTTCTCCATCCCCATCTGCCCCACATAACCCCCCCCACCCTTCCTCTCCTTCACTGCCCCCTCACCTCCATCCTGCTCTTGTCCTTGGCCTCTTTCCCTCCCTGTCCTCTCTCCTCCACCCCATCTTTTCCCTTCCAGCCTACCCTCACCCAGCCGGGAAGGGAGGATTTAGGCAGCCCCTGCAAAAGTGTGTAAAAAAAAGTGTCTGTGTAAGCAAGTATGTGCTTGCATGCATTGTATGCGTGTGAGACGCTGTGTCTTTGTGTAGGGAGGTGCATATATTGCCACCGGTGCGAATAAAATGTGCAGCGTAACTCTTTGACTTTTTATTCCTTTTGCTGGCTTGCACACAAAAAACTGATGACATAAAATGTGTGTATTCACTTCATAATTTTTTAAAAGAGAAGAAGGGAGCTGCAGGGGGCCGTGCCTGCAGATGGTCAACGTAAACAAAATGTCTCGTGGCCTACCGATGGATTACCCTGATAGGCCACATGCCAAAAGTTGCAAACCCCTGTTCTACAGATTTATTTTATAGGTATCTGGACAGGTGTTCATTTCTGTAGTTATGCTCTATGAATTTGTATTTGGGCTTTGGGAGTGGGCCTTTAATGGACCCATTGCAGCTGTGATAATGTGTGGTCCTAATTCCCCCCACACAATTACAATAACTTTTTAGTGAACAAAAAAGATGGAGCTGGTTAAGAAAAAATGGGAAGGGGGAGGGAAAATCATTAAAAAATCTTTGAAATTTCTTTTTTTAAATGACCCTTTTTGACTATTTTGCTGCCAGCTCTAGCATCCTGTAACAAATAAAACTTGGCATAATACATCTGTCAAAGCAATAAATATGCCTGTTTGGGCCTTGCAGTGAAAATTAGCATGTGAGAGAGAGTGGGGGAGAGCAAGCCATGGAGGGAGGGGGATGGAGTGAGCAGAGGGGTGGGGCCTTGGGGCAGGGTAAGTGTGTTCAGTTTTCTGGAATTAGGAAGTTGGCAGCCCTATGCTTAAGTGACTTGATTTGGGACCTACAGAAATAGGGCATGTAGCAAGATTAATGGCCTACCTGAGGTATCTTGTCAAAGTATTAGACAATATATTTTTTTTAAATTTGTCCATCCTTTGCTCTGGTATTTAAGCATATGGCATACATATAAATGCATAGGCACATGACATGCATCAAACTTTCTGCAACAGAGTACAAACAGCCCCTATACCAACTTTAACAGCACAAATGCTCATAAATGGAAAACTCTAAACAACTATAACCCCCCACAAATAAGACTAAATTACCTATTTCTGACTGGATGCTAAATTGTATGATAGCCAAATACATTTTTGACTGTAGTTGAATGTCTTCTGATGGACAGCTTTCATGTTTATTTTACTGCCATTTTATTAATGGAAAATGGCAGTAACTTAAACAGTATTGCTAACCTCTTAGATCAGGGATCTCAAACTCAGATCACCACGAGGGCCACATGGGAACTAGTAAATTGGCCCGAGGGCCGCATCACTGAAACCTTTTCATACAATGATACAAAAGTATAGTCAAAAATGGAAAAAAGGAAGAGTAATCTAGTATTCTATTAAAAGTCAATGTATTAACTTTTTAAAAACTGTAATGCAAAGAGGGGTTTCAATAAAATATAAACACTCAGTAATGTTTGGAAGTTGGCTGCCAGTGAAGTTGGCGACTATGGCGGGCCGCAGAAAATAATTCCATGGGCTGCATGTGGCCCACGGGCCGTATGTTTGAGACCCCTGCCTTAGATCTTAGTCCGTCCTGTGCTTTGCTGCACATCGGGGTACCCACATTTGCCATCCTTGCCTATCAACTGCCCGTCTCTCCAAATCTTCCCATTTCATGTTGAGGTGCTAAGAGTCCAAAAATCATGACTTGAAGAGCTCTGTGTAAGCTCAAAAGCTCTTTATCACCAACAGAAGTTGGTGAGAAAATATCTTTTACTGGACCCACCTTGTCTCAAATCATGAACCAGGCTTAAAAATCTAAACTTTAAGATAAATTGATCTTTTTTTTTCTTTGTCTTTTGATCATTGAGGTTCACATCTTCAGTCTTCACAGCCATGAGGGCTACAAACGTCTTAAAATGAATACTGAGATTGTTGCTTAATGACATGACGCATGAACTGGGACTTTGAGAACAGTGCCAGAAACTACTAGACATGTAATAAAATCATGGGCATTGGAAAAACTGCTTAAACAAAACAGATACTTGGATGTGGGCCTAGCCAGAAAGGGTTAAGTCAGTTTAAGGTAGTGCAGGAACTCCAATGAATTAACAGCAAACACTTTAAAATATGTTTGCCTCAACACATTATATTTGTAGTGTATAAAACACAAACATGATTGCTGGTTGGTGGTTGGTTTGTGTTTGTTTTTTTTTGTTTTTTTTGTTTTTTTAAACTGCTGCATTCCAGGCAGTACTGCTGCAAAGCACCCTGGTCTGACAACTTACTATACAAAAATGTAGAGTTTGAAAATTGCATGATTATACTATACAATGACAAAACTGTTTTCTGCATAAAATTATGCATTTCTTAACCTTTGAATTTCCTGACTCAGGCATTAAATGTTTCTGTTCAGAAGGAAGTAATAAAATGAGCCATTCAGAAGAGATCTTTAGGAGTTAAAAAGTGCTGCTCTAGCACTAGTTTGATTAGTGCTGTTCCTGTCTTTCCCTTTCCTGTTTGGTATCCTGTTCTGCACAGAGACGTTTCTGTGCTACAATTTTCCTGATGCAAATGCTCATGCTCTCTCCACAGTTCCTTCCTGTAACAAGAACTAGGCATTTTGACTAACTGGAATTCTGCATCTAGGCAGTGCCAGCACTTTCTGAGCATGTACTCTGTACTAAAATGGTTCTAAACTGGTTCCTGGATTGCTTGCAAATACATATTCTCAAGTAAGCTAAATATATTTATTTAAATTCACTGTATGGAGTCTGTTTGGAATGCTACTTCTGAAGATTAATGGTGGCTTCCCTTTTTGTGAGGCATTAATAATCAAGTGTTTTTAAGTAACATGAGCGGCTGCAACAATGTATAGGTGAGTTATCACTTAATTTCTCCATAACACTAATTGCTATGTAAAGTGTTAAAATAATGGATATTGTGGTGACCTTTTCTGGAACTGGCTGAAAATGTTATCAATTTTTTGGTGAAATTTCACAACTATTTATTTTCTTACCAGGTCTGGCCATCACCCCATTATGCTTAATTCCAAAATTACTTGTAGACACTTGTCTACACACAATATCTAGATGAAATTTTAGTAAATAATCTGATCTTGGTTCTCATTTCTTCTAAACACTCTTGATTCTAAGTTTTTCAGAGCAGCCTGTTCTTTAGGCATTGCAATTAAATAAAAGGGTAGATGTGTAGTCTTTGCAGTAAATTACTGCATCAACTCTAGTCCTAGTAGCTGCCCCTCTTGTGGGGCCTGGGAGGGCACTCTGGTGTGAATCCCTTTTTAAAAAGAAATAAAATTGTGCGGAATAGTCTTATTCCTGCATTTTAGAAATTGCAGAGACCTAGTATAAATGAACATAACAGATCTCTTCATGTAGTGATTCTCCTCCTGCCTCCAGCTCCACTGGTGGAGCGGGGGGATGGGTTGGTCAAGATAGAGCAACCTGCAATAAGAATAAGCCCTCTGCTCTCTACTCTGCCGAACTCCTGTTTTGGGACTTTTGGAACAACTGTGATTAGCAGGAAAGTGGACCAAAGTGTGAGCTGGCATTACTGGGCAGCAGATCCTTTTCTTAGGAAAAGTACCAGGATAAAATAACTTGAATTTCACAAAAACGAACTCCCCAAATTCTTTAGTCAATGGAGTGATCATGATTTACAAGGCCCTTAGTCCCCGACATGTATGGATATACAAGAACTTATTTTGATGACTTTGAGTGGATTCATGGCTGATGGACATTTGGAATCGTTACTAAAAATAATGCTGACCCAGTACAATGGTAATGGATACATTATTGTATCTTGTATACGCAGGTAGTTCCTTCAGTATTGCAGATACCTTTTTCTTTGCCAGTGGAAATATCTTGCCTCACCCTTCTACCCACAGTGGTTCTCTTGGGGTGGGATCCCCAAAGGGACATGGGTGTTATGACTCTCAGTATTGCAGTGCCTAAGTTTTAGGCACCTAGAAAGTCACAGGAACAACGTTGTGATCCACAAAGCTTGAGTTAGCCATCTAAGCTCCTGTACATAACACTGAGGGGGAGAGAGGCACCTGAGAATGCAATCCACAAAGCCAGCATGCTGGATGGGAGCCACCTAAACTATCCAGTGGGAGATGACAGGCCAACTCATGCAAATTTATCAGGAGACACAGTTACTAAGTACAATCAAGCCTCACTCATGATCTTGCAATAGAACTCAAATGTCAGGGTTGTTTAGCCATGGCATTTGAGAGCTCTATCCTGAGATCATGAGTGAGGCTAAATTTTACTTAGTTCTCACTGTCTGCTCACTGCCTGGTGGCAGGCTGACAGCCAGAGCCCTAAGAGCAGCCAAAGTGAGGCTGGGAGGGTTGTACTCTGGCCTGGAGGCTGCTGGGGGGCTGAAGTGAGGAGGGGGAGGGTTGATGGGGTGGAGGGGCTGTATTGATGGTGGATGCTGAGCAGATGGGATGAGTGTTGGGAAGGTGAATTGAGTGCAGTGGCTGGGGAAGATAGAGCTGAGGGACTGAACTGGCAGGGGCTGAATGCGGGGGGGGGGGGAGGTTGGGTGAGGACAGGACTGGGGACAAGATTAACTGGTGGGGAGGGGCTGATGTGGGGGTGAGAACTCCTGCAGCAGGGGCCAAAATCACCTTATCCAGTACATGTTGGAGAGTGGGTACCACTGACTGTCACATTCACACACCCTGGGGATGGGCTGAGGGGAGTTAAAAAAATCAAGAGACTGACCTAAAAAACACAATGTAATCTTTTTTTAAATCTCATGGTGTTTTTTTTTTTGGGGGGGTGGGGGGGAAGGCTCTGATTTTGATCTCTTGTTGTTGGCAGTACTGTGACAGGTTTGTGTCCTAAGTCCTGCCCCTCTGAGATAGGGGCCTCCCTGCAGCTCAGACTTATCTCTGCTTGTGATTCATGAACCCAGGGTATCTAGGTGTTGAGATGCCTAAGTTGTGAGCGTGCAGGTGTGTTCAGAGACCACCTAGTGGATCAGGCATCTCAGGTGAATTCATGTAACCGCCAGCCCAGGGCAGGGGGAAGGAGGTATCCCTTTTAACCTGTAGTGCAGTGGTTGGGATACTCACCAGGATCTGGGAGACCTTACTTAAAGTCCAGCCCCCTAAATGGGAGAAGGGATGGGAACAGGAATCGGCCACCTCTCAGGTGAGTGCGCTACCCAATAAGCTATAGACTATTCTAATGTGGGTCTCAATCTCTCCTGTTGAAGTTGTTCTACTTTAAATATGAATTGGGGTACTTTCCAATATTAACATGTACCTCTACGGATTGAGTAGATACTCCTGGGCTGAGGATCTAACATGTCTCGTGCACGTAAAATAAAAAGCAACACAAATGGTACATAAGGGCTAGCCTTAAACAGACAGGAACTTGGAAATTCAGGGTTAAGGCTTTGCCTACCTGAGAGAGTCACTGGTTTAACATCCATTCTTAAATTGGTTTAGTTATGGTAAACCAGCAAGTTTCTCCTGCAGACAAGGCCAGAGTTTGCTATGCTGTTGCGTCATTGCATGTGACTTGTAGAGGTATGTAGGCACAACAGAATGAGTTTGGATGGAGTAATTTCCTGCACTCTTTAGTTGAAGCTGCTTTTACAGTAGTTGACTTAATATTACAGAAATGTGGGGTCAAATTATACAATAGTAATAGTGCAAGATTCCTCAGATGTCAAAACAGAAGCAGTAGACCTCACTTCTAGGGTCCAGAAGTTACCTTGGTCTGTACTTGTTCCCTATGATGCATATATGCTAGGGAATAGATTTGAAAGCAGCTCATTTGAAATACTGGCAAGTGATAGTGCTGCTAGATGGCTATCTCAGTCTCTAGTGACCTTCTCTGAGATTCTGTATCATCAAATGTCTAGATCAGGGATCAGCAGCCTTTCAGAAGTGGTGTGCCAAGTCTTCATTTGTTCACTGTAATTTAAGGTTTTGCATGCCAGTAATACATTTTAACGATGTTAAGCTCACCACTTGATTCTCAAACTTTTGTATTGGTGACCCCTTTCACACAGCAAGTCTGAGTGCAACACCCTCCTAAATTAAACACATTTTTAAAATATATTTTGTACTATTATAAATGCTGGAGGCAAAGCAGGGCTTGGGAATAGAGGCTGACAGCTCATGGGGACCCCCCCTGTAATAATCGCACAACCCCTAGTTTGAGAACCCCTGCCCTAGCCCCTGGTGGTGTCCTAGCTTCTTACTTGACCTGAGTGGAGCACCCCTTCTAGCACACAGGAGCTGAACATGCTTCATTTCAAGGGGGCAGCCATCCTATGACCTGGTCTGATTTGTTAATTTGTTGGCAGCTTTCAAAAGACCGGGGAGGCCAGCGTGAAGATTGATGATGGCTGCATTGAGGATCATGAACCAGACACTTGCTCACGGTGAGTTAAAGTTGTTCTAATCTTTGCTGGGCAAAATAAACTGTCTAGTGCAGTTTCCCAAGTCCAAATTGAGAAGGAAGCATGGCTTGCTGAAATGTCAAAAAGGTGCTCAGTAGGTCATTGCCTAGTAAGGAAACCTAATGTCATAGGTTCAGAAGACTTTGCTATGTATTTGCTTTCAATCTTATTGGTTTTTATAGAGCATGTAACTTGTCTGGCTCAGAGTCCACCTTATAGAGAAATATCATGAGTATTCCTTCTGACAAACTAATTGGTCTGAAATACATAAAGTACAAATACCTACTGACAAATTATGTCTGAGATTTACAATATTATCAATGACTCGAGTTTCAAAAGTGTTCATTGCAAAGTAAAATACTCTGATCTGGACAGGTTCTGCATTCAGTCTTGGAGAATGTACAGTGGAAAGAACAAAGCAAAGCTTATTCAGCTAGTAGCTTTGTCCAATGTGGAAATTTAGAAAAGTGAAAAGTCTATTTTAATTGACTCAAATCAATCCCAAATTCATTTAAACTCTTTGATCTCTTTAGTGGCTTTTTGTAGCAGAAGTATGCATTGCAAGTCTGATTCCAGTGTAACTCAGTTCATAAAACCAAAGTAATACAACAGAGAATCAGGACCTTAGTTTTAGTGAGTTGGGAAGGCAGGAAAACTAAAATTTGCTTACTAATTTTTTCACTTTTAGTCAAAGATTAAGTTACTTGTTCATGTATTCAAATGGTACATTTGTTTGAAGATGAACAAGTTGAGCTGAATGCCATGTTGGTATCTTTGTACAGTGGCACTAAAGGTAGAAGACCCTTCTTTTAGGCTGAGGTTTGGCTAGATTCAAATATCAGTAGCTGTCCCTTTGGCTCAACATGCTACTAAAGCCATCCCATGTACATCTTCAGCACAATTTACAACTTACTATCTGTAATAACTTTACAATCTGCAATTAAAGGCTCCTATCAAATTCTGTACTGACTGTTAATCTCAATCAGTAATGTGTATATACATATTTCAAAACCTAGCATGAAAGGAAAGCATATAGAACGTTAAAGCAAAATAGAAGGGGGTAAAGCTGCATTCCTGGGTGTGTGAACACACTTAAGTTTTATGGTCCAAGAGGTGTCCTCCTCTTTGACACCTTTTGTTACTTGTCACCGGTTGACAGAAAGATTACATAAAAATGAGGCGTCCGGTGGCACCTTAAAGACAAACAGATTTATTTGGGCATAAGCTTTCGTACATAAACCCACTTCTTCAGATGCAAAGATTACATGTTTATCTAGGACTCTATGCTATCATATACTTGGAGAATGGGTATGAAAATATCTAAGTATCTCTTAAAATTCAGCAAAGGTGCAGGCAAGTTTGCAATAATCTTAATTGTAATTTTTAATCAATACTTGGGTCTACCACTGCATCTGATAGTCACTGACTTTAGACTCTGTTCCTCTTTTAACAGTACTATTAAGAAAAAGATTTCTCCATTTGTGATGTCATTTGGATTCAGGTATGTGTGGATATATACATAACCTGTATGCAGCCACAGATATTGAAAGGAGATATAAATAAAGTAGAACATATTATTTAACTAAAAAACTTTCTAGTGAGTTTTGCTACAAAGTAGTAACTGCCAGACTCTTTTGTTGTTTGTTTGTTGTTCCTTTGAAAAGCACTTGGCTCTACAGAATACATTGAGGAGCTTTTATAAAGCAAATTCCCTTTGCATTGTGGGGGGAAATCTAATGCACAGCCACTTCTTCAGATCTCTTTGGGATTTATAGACACATTTCTAGGTATTGTAGATGACTGAAATGTAAGCAAAATATAACATTCTATTGCTTTGTTTTTTGGTATGGTGCAGAGGCTCCTAATTCATCACCTAGACTAGAGGTGGTCCTTGGAGAGCTAGTTGGTCACATGGTAATGGCTCTGCTTGTTTCTAACAGCTAAACTGTATTGATATAGCAAAATGTACTACCTTACAGCAACTGCTGTAGTTACTACAAGAACACTACTCAGCCTGATTGGGAGGGAAGATGGTGCATGCTATGACAGTTTGAGTAGTTTTTATAGAATACGTGTTTAAAGCTGGTATGTTGACATGAATACAAAGCAATTTTGAGGTTGCTGGACACAGAACTTGTGGTGCTCTTGGCTCTTTGCCTAACACCACCAGCTAGTATGTCCCACAGGTTATCTTGTATCCTGCCTGGCATGGATTAAATTGCCACAGAGTGGCTGGCTGTGCTCTCTTGGCAGCTATAGTGTGAATGAAGGCTTGTGCAGCCTTCAGAGGGTGCTGCATTCCCAACAGGCTTAGCAAATATGTATCCCTGTTTATTTTAAGGGGAAAAGTCATTACTAAAACACATCTAGGGAACATGAGTTCAGAACAGGCATAAAATAAGGGAATACTAGACTTCTTTACAGAAGTGGCTTTCATTTTTAAAATTGTGAGCAGCTGTGTGACTTTTTGTGCACATCAAACAATGAAGTGTAATACTTTCCCTCTTGAGAACTGACTTTTTTTTCTTTCTCTCTTGTAGAGTATTTGGTGTTGTACTCATCTTTGTGGACATTGCTCTTGTGATTGTGGACTTAACTATTAGTGACAAGGAAAAGAACATAAGAGAGACCCTGGAAGGCGTTTCCTTGGCAATAGCGCTCTTCTTTCTCGTGGATGTTCTCCTGCGAGTGTTTGTTGAGGGGTAAGGTTAATGCCTGAGGGCCTGAAAGGTCAGCAAGACGTCTTTGTATAGGGGCACTTTAAAAATGTGCACTGACTTCTAAAGAATCTGCACAGTGGATATGTGAGGTCTGACTCTGAATTCACTTACACCAGTGCAGTTACTCCTGACTCACCAGTGTGAGACCAGAATCAGTCCTGTGAAGTTCCCTAACACTCAGTTCATTCATTATGTGCAATGACTAGCACTCTTAGTCATTGGTGTTTACAGGTAACTGGGAAGCTCTATTCATGAATACTCCTTAGCATGACTTTAAGCTCTCTGGGCCTGGGACTGTCTTTGTTCTGTTTGAACAGTAGTAGCACAGTGGAGCATAACCCAATGACCTAGGCTTCTAGGTGCTACTGCAGTGAAATAATAAAGTCGGTCTGTGTAGAGGGCAAAATACTGTAGTACCAGAGTTCTTAAATAGGCCCATTAATTCTAAAGGCATTTCTCTGGTACTACTCTCCATGAGGATAACACAAGATAGTCCTAAATGGACAGAAATAATACAAATACAAACTGCCCTGGCTGTCCAGAAGAGATTTAAAGCATTACAATTGTAGCATACCCAGCAGCTTGGTATGTGGGCTGGCTAGTTTTGGTAGGCTTCATAGGAAGAGTATTTAAATTGGGATTTGAACAAAGGGGGGTAGGAGGGAATTCTTTTCCTTTTAAACAGGTATATATGTGACTTGGTGGTAAGTGGAGTCAGGTTTGTAAGGATTGATAAAAATCTGTTTTACTCCTATTGGAGTAACAAACAGGCTATTAAGTATCAGAGGGGTAGCTGTGTTAGTCTGGATCTGTAGAAGTGACCAAGGGTCCTGTGGAACCTTATAGACTAACAGAGGTTTTGGAGCATAAGCTTTCATGGGTGAATACCCACTTCGTCGGATGCAAGCAGTGGAAATGTCCAGGGGTAGATATAAATATGCGGGGAAGAGTCAGGGTAGAGATAACAAGGTTAGCTTGGTCAGGGAGGGTGAGGCCCTCTTCTGGCAGTTGATGAGGTGTGAACACCAAGGGAGGAGAAACTGCTTTTGTAGTTGGCTAGCCATTCATAGTCTTTGTTTAATCCTGAGCTGCTGGTGTCAAATTTGCAAATGAACTGAAGCCCCTCAGTTTCTCTTTGAAACAGGCTATTGAGGACCAATTCATCCATGAGCAATGCTTTGTAGCACTATAGAATATACACTCTTGTACACTTTAGTCCTTTTAGATATCCCCTTAATTTTCTCTGCTTCCCTTCTTTTGTATTTCAGCTTCAGCAATTATTTCAAGTCCAAACTGAACATTTTAGATGCAGTGATTGTGGTGGGCACCCTGTTGATTAATATGGTGTATTCTTTCTCTGACTTCAGTGGTGCAGACAAGATCCCAAGGTAAGAAGTGTGTGATTGAATTGCTTAGAAATGTGAATATTATCTCTTCTTTATAAATCCTTCTAAAATTTGTTAGTGTCTGGCGCTTCTGGTTTTTGAAAGGAGTATAGGGGAAGAATCCTGAACACCTGAATGTTTGTTTATAAAATGTTCTACCCAAATTACCTGATCTCTAAGAGGCTTTTTTGTAGCATTGACAAATTTGTGAGTGGACCCCATAAAGCTTTCTTTGCTGGGAGCCGGAGTGCTTTGGAGATCACAGGTGTTACATAATACAAGAGAAAAATCCATTTTTAACACACTACTCCACATGCCACTGTAAATGTAAGTGTACATACACTGCATGCCCAGCTAGCATGTGTGTATAGCAGTGTAGACTGAGGCACAGCTTAGGTGAGTAGAGTGCCCTATATATCTGAACCCTCAGGGTATATATCCTATGATGGTGCACTCCATATGATTTTATGAAAATATGCTAAGTGTGAATATAATGTAACTGGAATATGCTTCATGCAAAAGGTCTCTTGTAAGGTATCATTACAAATCTTATAATCTACTGAACGTGGACATCCTATTTGTATGTATGTATCATTCTTGTATCTGAAACTAGAAATATGAAATATAACTCTGTGGTCCTATTGTAATTCTGCAAAGTGCAGGCGATTGATAGTGGCTTGGAACCTTGTTGGCTCTCATTAACCAGGACAATTGGTTGTAAATGGCTCTGTTTACTTGTAAGTCTTCCTGTATACCTGTGTGCTGGCAAGTGGGTAATGATCACATGTCACTGTAAGACTTCATGTCACCTGAACTGGAATCCATGTTTAACCCGGGGTCCTCCATTTAGAGGGGGGGGGGGGAGGGGAGAGAGAGAGAGGGTAAAAAAAAAAAACACACACGAAAACGAACAAAGGGGGCTGCAGTCATGAGAAATCCCCTAGCTACCACCTGAGCTGGAACAAGGACTGTACCGGGGAAAGGATTGGGGCCCAGACTAGGAAGGCATCTGGTCTGTGAAAGAAGCTGCTTCATCTGAGGGTGAGATTTTATCTGTATTCAGCTCCTTGCTGTATTAGGCTTAGACTTGCATGTTTTATTTTGGCTTGGTAATTTACTTTGTTCTGTCATTACTTGGAACCACTTAAATCCTACTTTTTGTATTTAATAAAAACTTTTTACTTAATACTTTGGGTTAATAATACTGGGGCAGGGCAGGGGAACAGCTGTGCATATCTCGGTGTTATAGAGGGCGAACAATTTGAGTTTACCCTGTATAAGCTTTATATAGGGTAAAATGGATTTATTTGGGCCCAGGTATCTGAGTGCTGGAGACAATAGCACTTCAGCTGTTTTTTCAGTTAAGCCTGCAGGGCTTGTGGGAGACGTGGTTCAGACATGGAGCTGTGTTTGCAGCAGGCAAGCGTGTCTGGCTCAAACAAGGCAAGGTACTGAAGTCCCAAGCTGGCAGGGAAAACGGGCTCAGAGGTAGCCTAGGTACATCAGGTGGCCGTCCCAAAGGGGTTTCTGTGACCCAACCCGTCACACTGTACATGGCTCTCTACACAACCAAGCAGTGCCTTCCAGGTCTACACTGCTATTTTTTTGAAATGCTCAGTAGTGGTGGTGAAAGGCTCTGGTAGTGGCCAGGCAGTGGAGCCTTTCACTGATGCTGGAGCCTTTCACTATGGCATGTGGCTACACATTTAGTACTTGACACGCTGCTGTAAGACAGCCTTACTCAGCAAAACTTGTCTTAAAAGTAAACCGCAGAAATCGGAACTAGTATTAAACTAGAAACCTTGCTTACATTTACAACTGATTGGAGGAAGGATTAACTCTTAACTTGCTTTAGTTTTTAAAGAAGCAGAAGTGTCATTAGAATAATGTGTGTGGTATCATACTGGGCAGATTTGAAAACTTCAGCATCAAAAAACAGCACTTCTAGCTACAGCTGGCAGAGGATTTTTGTTGAAAAATTGTCAAACTAACAATTTGTGGAAATCAAACTTGTGGGAAAGGGTTAGTTTCAATTAACCATTTGTTGGGAAGGTTTCTGGGGCTCAGTGGGAAAGAGGAAGAAAATTATTCTTACACTCCTGTTGGAGCTGTTCTACTTTGTATACAATAAATGCTCATTGGGCCAGAGAAATTGACTTGGTAGCCTGGTAGTTAGGAGATTTGCCTCTGATGTGGGAAATGCAGGTTCAAGTCTTGTTCACCTCAGGCAGAGCAGGGATTTGAACATGGGTCCCACATCTCAGATGAGTACCCTAGCTATTGGCTAGCATAAGCTCTGTAGTGTAGACATAGCCTATGTGAAGTTCTTTTCCCTGTCCACTGGGGGCTATACCAGCATAGTTATGCCAACATGGGCCCTGTGCTGTAGACAACCTAAGACCAGGATCTTGGGTTATAGACCCCTGTGTACTAACAGTGATTACTTCAGCAGGCCCAACATAAGTTCATTATCTGCAGTTCTGACCTTCGGGAGCTGTGACCAGTGGTATATACAGAGTGACCATGCAGCCTTTTCTAAAACCAGGTATTGTTTTAACAGTAGGAACGCCGCATAGTGTAAGAATAAGGATTTTAAAACAATAAAACCATCTATAGTTGTTTCCCTAGAGCTTACTATTTCTCTTCTCTTTCCCCTTCCCCCCCCCACGCCCCATGTTAGCCAGGTAGGCCCATCTTCTTCACGCTCTTTGCAGAACCTTTGTCAACCTGTTTCTCCCACTAGCCCTTGACAACTGACACCCCCACATCCAGAAAGACCCTTTACCTGTTTTAGTGTTGGTCTGTACTTGCACTACATATAGCTGTCAGTTAGCTATAGCTGTGTTGGTCCCAGGATCTGAGCGAGACAAGGTGGGTGAGGTAATATCTTTTACTGGACCATCCTCTGGTGGTGAGAGAGGCTTTTGAGCCACACAGAGCTCTCACCAACTGAAGATGGTCCAATAAAAGATACCTCACCTACCTTGTCTCTGACATAGCTATGTCGGTTAAGAGTGTGGTGGTTTTGTTTTTGGTGTGGTTTTTTTGTTTTTGTTTAATATGGACATAACTATGCCACTATAAGCCCTAGTGTAGATGTAGCTTATGTTGGTATAAAGACCTTTTGCTAGTATAGCTTGTCTCTTGGGGAAATAGTATAAGCTATTCCAGCAAAAGCAGTTCTATGCTGATCTAAACTGCATCTACACTAAAGGGTTTGCTGACATAGCTATCCTAGTAAAACTTTAGTTCTGGCCAAAAAAGGTCTTATGACTATGCTGGAGCCAAGGGAGGTAGACTCTTCCAGTTAATAGTCCTTCTCTTAATGACCTGAAATGTTCTCTCCCCTTTCCCACTCCTCCAGATGCCTTATCTCTAGTCACTGTTTTATTTCCTGCTTGTTTTTCATAACAGCATCTTTTGACTTAATTCCATATAGTCAAATAGAGAACATCCTTACTGTAATTGGACAATCATAAATGAATACAGAGCAGTCCCATGTCCTTCACACAACTGAGTACTTTGGTTGTGCTCCAGATAATCTCATCACATGTAGGACAGGGCATTTTCTGGGATGGCATTTTGGGTATGTCTACACGGCAATCTGGAGGTGTGATTGCGGCATGTGAGGGCATACCTGAGTTAGCCTTGACTGAACTAGCTCACTAAAAATGTCAGTGTAGCATAGGCAGTGGCATGGGCTAAGGGCCTGACTACAATCCTGCCTGGAATCCCAGGTACATACCCAGGCAGCTAGCCTATGCTACTGTGGCTACACTGCTGTTTGTAGCAAGCTAGCTCAATGAAGGCTAGTTATGGGGGGTGGGGGGAAGCAATAGCTCAGTGGTTTGAGCATTTGCCTGCTAAACCCAGGGTTGTGAGTTCAATCCTTGAGGGGGCCATTTAGGGATCTGGGGCAAAAAAAATGTCAGGCGACAGTACTTGGTCCTGCTAGTGAAGGCAGGGGACTGGACTTGATGACCTTGAAAGGTCCTTCCAGTTCTAGGAGATTAGCATTTTTTTTTTTCTTAAATACATGGGCTATAATGATTGCAGAGTAGGCATACCTTAAGGCAGGAGTTCCCAAACTTGGTTCGCAGCTTGTTCAGGGTAAGCCCCTGGTGGGCTGCAAGACACTGTTTACCTGAGCATCCGGAGGTACGGCTGCTTGCAGCTCCCATTGGCCAGGAACGGCAAACCACGGCCACTGGGAGCTACGAGCGGCCATATTTGCAGCGCTCAAGTAAACAGTGTCTTGCAGCCCACCAGTGGCTTACCCTGAACAAGCCGTGAAGCAAGTTTTGGGAAGCCTGGTAAACAGTAACGTGCTTCCCTAAAACCACTTGAGTCAGCAGACAATTATCTTACCACTTCAAAACTTTTAACTTCTAAGAATGTCCATTATCCTCTTTAACTAAAGTAGATGAGTGATTAAAGAACTGCTCCATCTTCCTGAACCTCTTGCATAAAACGCTACACATCCATGGAGTAAGGAGCAAAAGGTGCCCATTTGATGTTCTTGATGTCTTCTCAATATCAAGAGCCATTAACGTACTCAAATGAGTATAGTGACTTTCAGTACCATAGATGTAAACTGGGAAATGGGAAGATCCGCAGTGTTACAGCTTGGCTAATATTGTGGCGATCTTGCTATTGCTATAGGGGATAGGTAGGGTGAGATTATACTTGCTGGCATCACTATGCGCAGTAGTGAAGCAATGAAAACTCTTTATCTCCATAGGTGAATTCCTGGCTGGTTTCATTGTAAGGCCAGTCAGAAAACTTGCAGTTAAACAGTTTGTCGTCAGAAAAATGCAGTTTTGTTGTAACCACACGATTTTACAACTTTTTATACTTTGACACAATTTCACTGGGCAGGGACACAGAAGCATTTTGACTTTAAATATCCTGTGTTGATACTTTCTGGAATAGAAAATTCCAACTTTTTGTTTAGAATTTAAAAAAAATTGAAATGGAAGGCTGAAAGCTAAATAAAATAACTTCAAGGTATCAAATCAAAATGTGTTGACCCAAAACAATTTTAATTTGTTTTTTTGAAAAAACATAATGTTGGCTTTTTATCCTCATTTGGAACAAAACAAAATTTCAGTCTGTTTCTGGCAAAACAGATTTACATCTTCTGCCGAGCTCTATTCCATTGCAAAGCTAACTTCTTCCTCTCTTTTTGCTAGAATGGTTATTGTCCTTCGAGCTTTGAGAATTATCATTCTGATAAGAATATTTCGCCTGGCCGCACAAAAGAAACAACTAGAAAAGGTGACCAGGAGGATGGTAAGTTACCTTCATAGCAGTTTGTCTGAATGTGCTATTATGGTTTTCAAACTCTCCTCACATTCTTAAAGGAGTAACTGAGTTGTTCAGCAGTGAAGAGTAGTAATAAGAATTTTCACTTTGTTCCCATCTCCTTCTGCTTCTCTCCCTTCCATTTGTTTCTGTCTTAGTCCAGGTCTACACTGGGCAGGGGGGGGATCGACCTAAGACAACTTCAGCTTCGGGAATAGCGTAGCTGAAGTCGACATATCTTAGGTCGACTTACCTCGGTGCCCTCACGGCAGCGAGTCAACTGCTGCCGCTCCCCCATTGACTCTGCTTCTGCCTCTTGCAGCGGTGGAGTTCCGGAGTTGATGGGGGAGCGCTCTCAGGGATCAATTTATCACATCTAGAATAGGAGGGTGAGTGGGGTGTGTGTGTGGGGGGGGGGCGGGGGTCCCTTACAGCGTGACTGCACTGTAACATCTTAAGTGAGGTATCGCAACCCAGTAAGGGTACAAAGGATTCCCTGGCATCCTTTCATAAGATAAGAGTAACCCTTGTGATCTGACTAATGCTTCACCCTCTAAGGCCTCACTTGCACATGGGAGTAGCCCTGATTTAGCAATTGGTGAAGTTGCAACAAAGCTGATCTTCCTCCCCCTTTCTCCCCTTCCCAGTGGAGAATTGTATCATGGGTTAAATGCTACTCTTTAACAATTCAGCAATATGATGCAGCACACAACAGTGTGATCCGTACAGACAAGTCTCATCGTGCATTGTCCGCTAACTAGAATAAGGCCTTGAGAAGGTCAGCTCTAGTGCAGCTATTGCTGGCTACTGATTACTGGATTGAAATAATTCCTGAGCACACAGCCTGACTAAAATGCAGTTTCACGTCTAAATTTGTGTGAATGCTGCTGCTGAGTTACCTAGTGTGAGCCACTTGCTAGTCTTAAGCTTGATCTACACTTATACTAGTGTAGTTATGTTGGTCATGTCACTGGGGGTGTCACCACCCCCAGCCCTAAATATGCTGACACAACCCCCAATGTAGATGCAGCTATGCCAACAGAAGTATTTTTGGTGGCATAGCTAATGGCCTTTGGGGAGGTGGTGGTCCTACACCAGTAGAAAAACTCCTTCTGTTGATGTATGCTGCGCCTACACTAGGGAGTTATGCTGGCTATGTCGACACAAGCTCTACTGCGTATGCACACTTCCACCTGGAGTGGATAGGGAAAGATTGAGGCCAGAGCCATAACGAGGGTGAGGCGAGTGCCTCACGCGCCTCGGGCGCGCATACCTGAGGGGCGCAGAAGGGTCCTGTGAGGGCGGCAGTTGGGTGCAGAATGGTCACGCTGTGAGGGTGACAGTCAGGCAGCATCCGGCGGCATGCCTGCGGGAGGTCCGCCAGTCCCGTGGCTTCGGCGGCGGATATGCCAAAGGCGCGGGACTGGTGGATCACCCACAGAAACACCGCCGAACGCTGCCCGACTGCTGTGCTTGGGGCGGCAAAAAACGTAGAGCCGCCCCTGGTGCCTCGGGCGCCAAAATCCCTAGTTACGGGTCCGATTGAGGCTCTGCCACTCACACTTAGTTACAAGGAGAAACAGTAACCATCCGGACTACTTCAGTACTCACCCTTTTAGACACTCACTAATCTTTATGGTTCCCTTGACTCTCATGTCTAACTCATTCGTTTATTTTTTTGACTGACAGGTCTCAGAAAACAAAAGGCGCTATACGAAAGATGGCTTTGACCTGGACCTTACTTACGTTACTGGTTTGTACAATTTTAGAGAACTGTTGGTTACTCAAGTTAGAGCTGACTGAAATTTTTCAGCTGAGGCTTTTCACCAAAAAGCAGATTTGGGTCAACACTGTTCAGAAGTTTGTCTGGCAAATTGTCTTGGTTGAAGGGAAGAAAATGGAAATTTCAGTTCTTAGGGCTAGATGCACAAGGGCTTTGGGTGCTGTTCTTACAAGAGAGTGAAGAGGAGGTTATTGTGGTGCGCGGCCCCCCCCCCCCCCCATCATATTGTATGATTCGTTAGGGTGCTCTCCTGGGATGTGAGACCCCTGCTGTGGAGCAAGGACTTGAACCTGGGTCACCCACATCCCAGGAGAGTGCCCCGACCACAAGCCATAGTCACCACCCTGCCCCCACCACCACAGTTCTTGTGACTCTATCCCTTAATTTGTTGCTTTTGTTTTAAAAATGCCCAAACAGACCATTTTGTTTCAACTCAAACAATTCTTTCCAATTTCTTTGATTTGCTGAAATGTCCTCACTTGGTTGACTTGAGCCAAATTTTAAAAAAACTTTTCTGGCAGTTCAAAAAAAAAATAAAAATACTTAATTTTGTGTTTTTATTTAACTTATTTGCAGACATCCTATAAGTGCCAGCTTTCGGAGTGGGGGAGGTACAAAACAAATCTATTGTCTTAAGCAGGCCTTGCTGTATAGAGAATGCTGATTGATAACTAGGATTTCCTCTAGGTGGAATAGCCATTATTGCAAGGCTGTTAATTTGATAAATATCAAATAATAAAATACAGACAGTACACCGGCAGAAAATGTACTTTCTAATTTAAAAATTCAAATTTAAAATCTGGGCTACTGCTGGTGATACTCAGTGTGACTACTTGTTTGTGGGGTGGCCTGTAACTAATTGTTCATAACATTAATGGTGCTTCCACTCTCAAAGCTACACTTCTTTTGATAGCTTTGTCGTTTTAATAGTGCATAGTAGTTCTTTCATATTCATCCTCTGCTGCCTATTTCCAATTTTTATGGACTTAACATATAAATATTTCCTCCATAGATCGTATTATTGCAATGTCATTTCCATCATCTGGGAAGCAGTCTTTCTATAGGAATCCTATAAAGGTAAAATATCTCAAAATCCCTCCTGCATGTGACTTCAAAACTTAACAGCACTGAATTTTCTGTGTTCCACTTCCAATCCCTTTTCGCTAGGTTGAATATGGATCAGATTGGGAATGACTAAACTAGCCTCTGATGACCTCCAGGAAACCAACTTGCAGTCTGAGGCCAATACTTAGTGGGCTTATGTCTAGATCACACGAGCATAAAAATTAAGGGTGCGGTCTGTCCATTCTGTCGTTGAGGTTGTCCTCTAGCTGCATAATTTGCTGCATAAGTCTCCTGAGGTTACCCTCGTTTTCATTATCTATTTTAAGCCTTCCTGAGAAAATTACTTTGTTACCCAGACTGTGTTAGATGGTGATTTATAGAAGAGGTTGTTTTCTCTCTTTAATTCAGTAAAGTTTGTGATCATTTAGTTTTATTCTGTATTAATCATTTTAGGAACTATAACTGTATAAAAACTGGTAGTAGACTGGCTTAGTAGGTAGATGAGAACCTGAACTACTCATTTCTTCTTTTCTCATGGTCTATTGTGAATATAGCCAGCTTCTTCCGTAAGGGCAGTACAATGTTTAAGTGGCAGTGGAAATGAAGAATAACGTGTGTGTGTGTGTGTGTGTGTGTGTGGTTTAAAAAAAACAACTCCAAACATCTGCTCTAAGAAATGTTTTTTTCTTATGTCTTCTTTCCTTAAGGAAGTTGCAAGATTCTTGGATACAAAACATAAAGACCACTATACAATCTATAACCTTTGCAGTGAGTATGCATAGCTACTTTTATGCTGGAGGTTGGGTGGTTCCCACAAAGCGTCACAGATGTAATTGAAGCTGAGTGGTGTAATAGCCTTCTTTCATTCAGGCTAAATGAGGGAACAATTAAATGCCCCTTCATTTAGTGATAGCCAAAGCAATGGAAAACATCACACTAGGGACTGACAATGAAAGTGGCAGCTGGGGATTAACTGCTGGAGCTATAACAAGGAGTCCTTGTGGCACCTTGGAGACTAACAAATTTATTTGGGCATAAGCTTTTGTGGGCTAAAACCCACTTCATCAGATGCATGGAGTGGAAAATACGTGTGTGTGTGTGTGTGTGTGTGTGTGTGTGTGTGTGTGTGTATACACAGTACATGAAAAGCTATGTCTCTGAGGGCTTGTCTCCGCTTACAGCACTGAGTCAGAAGCAACCAAAAAGTATGAAACTAGACGACTGTAATGAAAAGCACAGGTAGGGTGGCTGTGAGCATTTTGGGCAGAGTGCTGGCTAGAAGGGCAGGGTTGGAATTGCGAGAGAGGCAACTGCTTCCCATTGTTTGATCCTCCTGTGTTCAGGGAAACAGGACTTTGTACATTCTTTGCAAACAGGATTGCATCAAAACAAATCAAACCAATGGAAATAACCCTCAAGACCTTAAATATTGGCTAGCCACTTGGCCAAAATGGGGTTACAGACAATCAGATCATGAGAACCAACATTGGTTCAGCCAACCAGTTAGAATAGAGAAGATCAAGCTAAAAGGGTCATGACTTTAAAAAGTAGGTCAGTTTTCACCCCCACAAATCACTGTTGCAACTGATGGCAGTTGGTGGGAGTCCTTTGGGCCCATCATGAACTGAGTGCAAAATTGCAGATGCAAAATAGGAAGCTGGCCTTCAAAGTTAAGCCGGATCCAGATCTGCTTAAATTGAATCATGAATCTATTCATTCAGTAGCAATGTCAGAAAAAGACTCCGGTAGATAGTCTCAGCTGCTATTACAACATCTTCAAAACATAGGCAGAGAAAATAGCTTGACTTTGAATAACTAAAATTATGCCAATAGAGGTAATTTACCAGAACTCGAAACTAGTTTTAATCTGAAGTGTTTGGTGTTTTTTTGTTTTTTGTAGGTGAAAAAGGTTATGACCCTGTGTACTTCCATTACAGGGTGGAGAGAGTCTTTATTGATGACCACAATGTCCCCAGCCTAGAGTAAGTCGTATGCTAGGGTTTCTTCAGCCCAACAACAATACTAGGCATAAAACAAGCTCTGACTATGCTGTAATTCATATGCTGCTTTTATCTAGGGACATGCTGAAATTTACTGCCAATGTGCGTGCATGGATGAAACAGGATGAAAAGAACATCATAGCAATTCACTGTAAAGGAGGCAAGGGTAAGAGAACAAGTACTGTAGCAAAGAAGGGATTGGAAAACATAGGAGTATCATAGTTAAAATGGTGTGAGGCTTAAAGTTTAAAATGCATTCATTTCTTACCTGCCTAAATTTCAGATTCTGATGCAAGTATAATTTGATCATGGGATAGCTCAGATTTCTATCCAGTCAAATAACAGGCATGTTAAGAACTACTTTGCACTTCATATACCTTTCATCTGAGGCTCTCAAAAACCCTTTACAAAGGATAATTTTCAAAAACACGTAATGTTGGATTGAGATTTATTTACTCAAGAAATGGGTCTAACAAATGTTTATTAAGGCAAAACACTCAGCAAGTGATTGTCCTAATGAACTGATTACTTAAAAGTGGGAAATCTCATCAGTCACCTCTAGTGCTGGACAATACAGCTTCAACCTGTCTTTGTAACACTTTTATAAATAACTTTTTTTTTTTTTAATGTTCTCCTATACATGTTAGTCTCATTTCCATATTACCTCTCCTCCCCCATCAGTACAGTTTGTGTTAATTCAAACCAGTGTCTTTCCCTTCTCTTCCTCCTTCCCCCCCCTCCTCCCCCCCCCCTCCCCCCCAGCTTTCTGGTTACTCTTGTTCTCACAAATATGATTCTTCAATTTCTTAAACATAAACATAAAGTTATGCTTATGCTGTTAATGTTATTAGGCCAGACTCTTAAAATCCACAGCAGGCTTCTGTGAGGCCTAAATATGCCTTTGCTCCCAGTCAGGGGTGCTGGAACAATTTGTATAGTAGGGGTGCTGAGAGCCATTGAACCAAACTGTAAACCCTGTATGTAATGGAATCCACTTCAAGCCAGGAAATGTGATGACACCCCTAGTTCCAGCACCGACGCTCCCAGCACATAAGTCCTATTTTTTCAAAAGTGACCTAAGCAGTTATGAGCCTCACGATAAAGTTTTCAAAAAAGTGCCCTAACACTCAATCAGTTTTTTTTCAGAAGGGAAGAGTGGAGAGCAGAGAGGCTTGCTGCAGTCTAGTCACTGGGTATGGAACCCAGATCTTCCCTCTGTACCAGTTCCCAGTCTGCTGCTAGCCACGTTTCCTACATCCAATTGTTTGTTTTAATAAGTTTGCAAACTGAAGGTCTCTTGTCTATTGGCATCTTGTATTTGAATTTCTCTCGAAGAACTTTAGGTTAAAATTGTTGAAAAGCATGTGCCTAAAATTAGGCATCTAAGAGGATAAACGTCAAAATAACTGAGCACCTAACAGCTCTCATTGAAATCAGTGAGCAGCTGGGTGCTTGGCACTCTTAAAATCAGACATCTGCTTTTGAAAATGTTGGCTTCAGTGTTTTGACCTGTGTGCCTGCTTCATGTGGCAGTCCTCCCTTTGTCAGGACATCCCTGTGGAGAAGTAACTCTATAGAATGACTGTGTAATCCTGGGGTTTTGAGGTATATTTGGCATCTCAAATTAAACAGAGGTCTGAAAAGTGCCGGCCATCTTGCTGTAGTTCATGGTAAAGCTGCAGAGAGGAATTATTGGGGGACATTCTTCTCAAAGGAATAATTAGAGGAACTAAGAAAATACAAACCTGTAGAAACTGCTTTGCAAAAGCCCATCTTATTTTTAACTCCGGGTGGAATCCTGTCTAAGACTGTACTCTAGTTTCTACTCTATATGTATGTGGCCTCTGTCTCAAATGTAAATTCTAATCTTGCATGTTGACTGTCATGTATGTCTCAAAATACTGAGATACCTGTAATCTCTCCCCCCCCCCCCCCCCCCCTTTTCTAATACAGGCAGGACTGGAACAATGGTTTGTACTTGGCTCATTGACAGTGACCAGTTTGAGAGTGCAAAGGTATGAGGAAAAATCGATATTGGCAGTTTCTTAGATTTGCCAAAAACCTTGTTAGGCTCCAGAAAGATGAGACATCTTCTGAGTAGACCATGTGTATTGACTAGGGAGAGGCCCTTTACAAAACACATACCTCATTCTCCATGGAGAGCATAAGCCACTTTTAAAAGGCTTTGCCAAATTTAGTGGTGGTTCATACGGTTAAATGTTTGTAATTTGAGGGGATGGAAAATGGCAGGAAGCATGGGAAGAGAGTGACTGGATTATGTTGAGATACTAGCCATGGAAGCATTTGATTGAACTGTCAAAATAATGATGTCTCAAAAAAAAAAAATCTCCACTTTAAAAGCATTATAACTAGGAATTTAAGCTTAATATCTTACTCTAAAGCAAGACCTCCTCAAAGTTTAGTATCCAATCTTAAAATGACCTATTATAATGCACCTCTGTGGAGGGTGGATTCACACCTCATTTTAGAACATGCCATTCTTGAAGGTGAACTATACCCCTAAGGGTGGCAAGTCTCATAATTAAAAGCAGGTCATCTGCTGCTGTAATGCAGCATAGCTGGATTTGTGGCCCTAGTGCATGGATGGCAAAAATATGCTATCTGTGTGAGGATCATCAAAATTGATGTACTGGGTTAAGCTTCTCTTCTACAAGGTAGTTTTACAGACTTCTCTCCAATATTGGCTTGAATGTATGCAAATGTGTGGTTTTTTTGGTTCAAAAATTGTGTGCTGATTCGATCTTGGTCCCTGGAACAACGTCTGTAGTATTTTTCTGGGGTGAGGGGTTTTTATTTGAGGGTGATTGGAGACAGATTGGAAGTAAAAAGGGGAGTTTCTAAGAAGGTCTGGGTTCTCTAAACTTCTGATGGTTACTTTAGTAAAACCACTTAAATACAGTCACTTTGACTAGCAAATTCTTGTCTACCTTGAAATGTTCTGTCACAATAGGGAGTGACTAGTCCTTGTGTTTCTAGTATCAACTCACTGTAGCTTCCAAAGCTGCTGCTCTCCAGCATTGGTTTGAACTCTTTCAAACCTCTTACCACTGTTCACATCTGATACTTTTGGGTTTTAGTCTTCGGTTATAATTGTATAATAGCACAAACTTCATTGTGAGCCAGCTGCAAAATTTGTCCTGTTGCTTCATTTGAAACTGACTCTTGTATGTAGGAGAGCTTGGACTATTTTGGGGAGAGGCGAACTGATAAAAGTACAAGTTCCAAATTTCAAGGAGTTGAAACACCATCCCAGGTAAGAGCCTAAACAAAGTGAAAAGATTGTGGAGGGTGAATTAGACAAAAAAGCACACACAAATCCACTGTGTAATTGTTTAAATGTAATGGATGGAAGAACCAGAATTGAAGTACTTTCCACAGTTCAGTTGAACTTCCGAACTTCTGTGCCATATGTCTGGGTAATGTGCTTTTTAGGAACTGAATGACTTCCATCTACTAATTGGCCCTTGTCTTTGGGGAAACTTCCGTTCTCCTGTAGCTCCAACAAATGTGCTTGCGGGGGGAGAAAAGGCACAGACTTAAATAAAAATTCAGTACCTAGCACTTAATGTTAACCATGTGTTTGCAAAAATGAAGCTCCGAACTAGAGCTAGCTGGAAAACAGAAGTCACTTTCTGCAAAAAAAAAATCACGTTTTTGAATTTTATTTTTATTTTTTGTGCTTAACAGGACAAAGTCAAAACTGCACTTAAAAAAAAAGTAGGAAGGGATTTCAAGGAAAAATTCCATTTTGGAAGAATGGAAATGGAAGTGTTTTGCCTTCCAGCTTCCCACCTGGAAAGAAGGCCCTTGTCAACTTCATTTACTTTGAGTCAGGCAAAAAGTGAGTGAAATTGATAAGAGCCTTCTAGAAGGGCAGACAGGAAGCTGTTGTTTCAAACTCAGATCTTGGAGAAGAGGGCACTTTCCATCAGAAGACTGGCCACCAACTACTCAACACCCCCTTAACAAGGCTTCTGTTGGACAAGTGTTAACACTATTTTACAGATGGAGTGGGGGAAACTGGCATAGATCGCTACTTCCCCAAGGCCACACAAAGCAAAACAATGGCAAAAATGGGATTAAAATTGTGTAAATTTCTCTGTTAGCTCGGTTTGCCACTTTTCACTCATCGGTCACTGAAAGCAACAGGGTCTTCATGTGCCAAATGTGGTGAGGACCGTATTTAACATAAGCAGCTTTATTTTGCATTGCAGAGTAGGTATGTTGGGTATTATGAGATCCTGAAGAACAAGTATAACTTGAAACTCCCACCAGAGAGACCACTCAAAATAAAGAACATCAAAATCTACTCTATTAATGGTAAGAATTAATACAAATTATGTGGACAATTTAGTCTCCCTGGTTTTGGAATGTTTTCCAGATCACTTTTATTTCAATTCTGTATTCATACATCTATATATTGAGTGCACTAGAGACACCTTACTGGGGTCAGAATTACTAGAATAAGTAAAAAACTTCAGTGGTGAGATGTGCTTTGCTTGGCTTCATGGAAGCCAGGTAAAATGTAATGAAATTCTATGTAAATATAAACTCAAATTCTTTGTAACTCAGTTGCAGGCAAAATGAACAGTTCCTGTGACCGCCCTTTTAAATGGATTCTTTCTGCCTGTTTATTTCAGTGATGGTTTATTCCCTCCAACTGGCATTAGAATGGGGAGGGGGACTGAGGTGCATGCATTCAGGGACTAGAATTCTTCAGCAGATAAGTGACCGTGCTCTATCTTGCATGGATCAAATGCTTTCAGTTGTGCTTCTGAGTCTGATATCAGAACAGCCTTTGCAGAGAAGCCAAGGACTAAAGTTCAGGTGCCCACCCCTGGGGAACCTTGCATTGCTGCTGCTCCTCTATGCCTATTCTGTGGCTAGAGGAATTGATCTCCAGGGTTGTTTATCAGGGGCCTTCAAAAAATACATATAGATACTTTTTCAAAGCATGATTCTCTTATGCCTACTAAGGAAGACTTATTAAAAACTACTTTAGCACTGAAGAAAGTGAATTTATGATAGCACAGTGCATGGGGTTGATGTATCCTGTTCCATTTAACTGCTTATTATTCCAGCTCTATAATTTAAAGATAACCCTAGCATAATACAACTTTGATTCCTTCTAGGAGTTGGAAAAGGCAATGGAAGTGATCTTAAAGTACAAATAATTGTGAAAAAGAAAGTGGTATTCCATTGTGTTTGTGCCACTCAAGAAAACTGTAGGGTAAGAACTCTAATGAATCTAATGGAGGTGTCTGACTAAAATGTCTTCAATACTGAACTTGAGCACATTTTACTAAATCATTATATCTGTTTTTTGTGGGAAAATATTGGATGTGAGAAATCTTTCTGATAAGGGAATTTACCAATACTAGGCATAGAACACTTCAGTCTTATTTCCTGCACATCTTCATGTGACTTGGAACTCAAGTTTTTCACAGGACAAAAGGAATGTGTATTTCCCGGGAAACTAAAGGTCAAACTCTAGATGATCAGTTGGTAAAACTGAGTACCTTGGCAACAGGAGGGCAGCAGTCAATCATTTCCTTATCTTCACTGTAGAGCCTTTAACCAGAAGTAATTGGGTATTGTCATATGAGCCACTATAACTTAGTAGTGGAACACTGTTAATTGGCACGGCTAGATTGTGTGCATTTTATTTTCTGTTTGAAAACAGTTATTCCAAACAGTTCTGTTTTTCTTCAGTTATTTTTTGATGCTGAAAATGACTTTGCAGTAATTGGCTTGGAAGACTGTCCTGTTATAAGAGGTGATGTGAAAGTCCGATTTGAATCCCGAACTGTAAGTATAGTGAAATAAAGACTGCATAGTTCTGGTACACTGCCAACTTTGAGATGTAGGATATGTATGCATCTGTTGGTATTGTACATCATTGGCATCAATGTGAAAACCCACTGTGTAGGACAAGTCTAGCCTTGATTCAGAAGTATTTCCTCTTCTGAAGGTAGACACTTCATAGCAAGTACTTGCAAATATTTGAGTACAAGTGTTCAGCACTTACGTGACTGCTTCTCTCTTCTCTCTCCATGACCTTGCGCTGTGACACATCTAGCAACAGACTGTGTACTGTAGTTCCTAATTTTACTCTCAAGGCCAGGAAAGGCACAGGCAATTCCTGCTCTTGTAACTTGCTTTGGCTGTCTCATTTGTTGCTTTCTTTATCACCGTGCAATGAAGGTGACACACAAACCTGCATCCTCTTTCATTGACCCTACTGTAAAATTCCAGCTAAAGTCAACTATGTGAGACTGTTTTGATGTGGGTGAGCAGCTGCCCCTCATCAAGTTCTCAGGGTTGTGTGATTCTTAAACTATGCTAGCTCCTGCCTCGGAACAAGCATAGGTTAAGAATCACACAACCCTGAAAACTTGATGAGGGGCAGCTGCTCACCCACAATCTGTGCTGTACTAAACTTTTTTTTTAAAGGCAAATATATAAAAAATCCTAAACACAATTTTGCTTATCTTTAGGATCTTCCAAAAGGCTATGATGACTGCCCGTTCTTCTTCTGGTTCAACACCTCTTTTATAGAAAATAACAGGTAAGATGTAATAAAACAGGACAACCAGAGTGGCAGGTCCCTAATGCTCCAATTTTCAGTGCGTGAGCAAATCTTAATAGATTTATGGAGAATCTTAAGCATCTGGAAATTTGAAACATCTACTTCAAAATCTTCAAGCAGAGGTCCCCAAACTGTGGGGTGTGCTCCCCTAGGGGTGTGTGGAGGAACATCCAGCAGGGGGAAGGAGAACGTGTCAGGGCCTGGGCCAGCCTCCACAGAAAGCAAGGCAGGAGCACCGCCCCCCCCCCCACCCCCGGTCCTGTGCCCAGCTCCATGCCAGCCCCCAGCCTCAACTGTGGCTCTGTTCCCAGCCCAGGGCCAAGGCTGGGAGTGGAGCCACACCTGGTCACGGGCCCAGCTGTCAGCCCTGCTCCCAGCCCCCTTACCCTTGGCCGTGCCCCTACAGTTGTGGCCCTGCTCCCAGCCCCAGGGGGCAGGGGCCTGCAGATGGGTAAAGAGGGTGTGACCTTCAAAGGTTTGGGGACTGCTGCCTTAGGGTTTAACCCTTTTTGATAGGTAACAGTGCAATAAGTTGGAAACTTGCAGTGTTTGGCCTTAAACAATGACTTGGGAACGAACTCTCAGCATTTTGTTTGCATAATGCAAGGTGCACTAGACAGATCTGACAATCCTTACCTTAAATAGCGTAGTCTAAGTCTCATGCAAATCCAGGAAACTGATCTTGGTAGCATTCCACATGACTAAGTATTGAGGCTGAATGTTTAGTTTTGAATTTTATTTTAAATTTTATTTTAGGCAAATTGTAGCTCATTTGTTGCTGCTTTCTTTAATTATCTCACGTGATAGTGGGGACCTTGTCTTCATACTTGTATAGCATCAGTATTCAGGTGCTTTACAGACAAATATTGGAGCCTTAGCATGCTTCTAACTTAGTGCTCACTAGAGACCTTGCCTGTCATGCTTAAGGTCAACTTCCAAGTTTGCAAACGTGGCAAATTGTGAGTGAAGGCTTTGGAGAAGACTGTCTTGGCACCATTCCCTGCATGTTGAAGCTGGTGGTCATCTGGGCCACATTTTACAAGAGTGATTCTTAGACATGACCGACATGATCAGAACAATAGCTGCACTAGGGCTTATTACCCTCAATGGGCAATACATTACTGTTAACAGATTTTAGAAGTATTTAATAATGGTGCTCCATTTCCCCCCTCTTCCTTTTGTGAAGTGAGCTGAAATGTCCTTTCCTTACCATTACACAACCTAAATATTTCATGGACAATGGCCCTAAATCTGTGCTTTGTATTGTCTCTATTAGACACCATAAAACCTACTGAGGAGTTGGTATGCTCCTCCAGTTGTCTTGAGCAACTTGATCTACTTATGATTTAGACACCTACCAGAACACCTTTCTCTTGGCTGAGGGAAGGCACGCTCTTTCTTCCTTCGGGTACGCTGGTGTGAAATGCCTGTGTGTGCTTTAAAGAACGGGAGTACTTGTGGCACCTTAGACTAACAAATTTATTTCAGCATAAGCTTTCATGGGCTACAGCTCACTTCATCAGCTGTCACTAATCAGGGATAATCAGTAGAGATTGCACTTGCAGTGCAGTGTACTGTCGACTGTCCAGGTAAACAAATGCTTGTTTGGCACTCTTCAGTAAAATGTTTAATAAAACACAACAATGGGAAGGAAGCCTATGATGTGTCCTTGAGGGATTGTCAGCCATGAAAAGTGTGTCATAAGGATATGTGATCCTGGTTAAAAGGATTTTTAAATTCCTTTCATGGCTCGATTAAATCGAAAGCTAAAAGTTATGGCTGCAGAAACAGAGCTAAAAATTTAGTTTGGATTTAACACCGCATGGGTGAGGAAAGAGAAACTCATGCTCTTTCAAATGAGGTTCAAATCCTCAAATATCCTAAAGTCACTGTCCCATAGAGCTCTTCCAAATTTGGGATAAATCGTGTATCTGCAGCTGATGGGAGTTTTCTTGTGACACTGGAGGAGTTAAATTTTATTGTATCAATTTTTTTGTGATCACCAAAAAGCAAAATACTTGGGCAAAATAATTTTTGCCTCTGAACTTGAAATAGGTACCTGTTTATCCCCGAATGTGGCTGGTGCTTGTCATAAAGCACCAGCCATAAAGCAGATAGTCACCTTTCTAATAGGATTGTTTATATAATTCACTTTATGGCTGAACTTGGTTTTCTATCTCACCTGTCTTAACCATGGAATGTTTGTCAAAATGGTGTAATGCATTTGGTTAGCCAACTCTTTAGTGCTTGGAAGTAAACCAAAAATATTCAAAACATGAAACAAATTCTTAGCTCTCATGTCACTTCCTTTTCAAGCCTCCTTTCATACCATACGTAAGAGGGCAGCATGTTTGAACTGTAGAATAACTAAACAGATGACTATTCTATTTTCCAGGCTTTACCTTCCTAGAAATGAGTTGGATAACCCTCATAAATCAAAAATGTGGAAAATCTACAGGGAGAAGTTTGCTGTGGAGTTGAACTTTGTAGAACCATAATGAGAAGTTGTCAGCATTTGTTTAAAAAGAGTTGATGTTCTTTCCCTCAAAGAATCATGTTTGGTCTTCACCAATATGGTGGCATCTTCCGAGAGTCTCCTTCATGTAATTCATGGTGTATTTGTATGGAGATACAGTATCTCAAAAAATTAAATGTTGAAACAAGGAAAAATACCTCTTGTATGTGCTGTCATGTATAGTTTCTTAGTGGCATTCTCTGAAGAATTTAAACACATTTGTACTATGCATAATACAAAACTGAATTTCTTGATCTGAGCACATTCCACATCTTAATCTTTTTTTACAGTATCCACATTTATGAATTAACAACGGAGTTCAAACTATACACTCCCTACACATGCATACTGCTTTACAAACATCCAGTCTTACACACACACAAAATTAGATATAAAATCTGTTATCCTGATAGCTGAGGAATCCTGTGAAAACATGACTGTTGTCCCCTACAAATGGCTGGAAAACAGCCTTTGTAATAAAGGAAAACCCAAAGCTGTTGAACCGATCTCTGCAGGGTTTTAACTAGAATACATGACAAAAGAACAAGGGCCCTCACAACTTAAGGGGAAGAGGGGGACACTGGATCTTAGATGCATTCTTTCCCACCAAATGAGCTAGCAACTACTGCAATATGTGCTGTGGCAAATTGCCGGCACTACTATGATGGGTCCCGCACTTTCTCTTCTTGTGGGGGGTTTCAGGGTGCCATTTCTTGCCCCTGAACTGGGGTAACAGCTATCCTACTAGTATCCCAGGGAAGGGGAGTGGAGAGGGAGGGACCCAGGCCTGCCCTCTACTTCGGGTCCTAGCCCAGGGGCCCTATGATAGCAGGTGAACCACTTGTACCAGTGATTCTTTCCCCTGGGCTACTTCCCTCTCCTGACCTTCAGCTTGTGGGGCTTCCTGCCTTCCCTCTGCACAAGCCAGGTGTCCCTTTACCTAGGATCTTGGTCTTCTTAGCCGGCTGCAGCACTTCTCAAAACTCTCCTCCACTTTCCTTCGAACTGCTCTTTGTTCCACCATCAATCCACTCTGCTTCACTCCTCCTCACTCTGCTCCAGCTCCTCCCCTGGCTGATTGAAGCAGGGGGACTTTATCAGGTGACTGGCTTCAGGTGCTCTAATTGGTTTCAGGTGCTTTTAATTAATCTACAGGGAATAAGGCTTCTCATCCTAGATCACTCTCTTCTGGCCATGCTGTATCACAGTGCTGATAGAAAAACTAAATCTGAATTTTCTCAGGCCAAGTCAATTTCCAGAGCAAGGTGGTCTCGGGACCTGTGCCAGATAGAAAGGAGCTGGTAGGGCAAAGACAGGTTAGCTATGACAAGGAATAAGTCAACTCTGGCTGTGCTGCTTTAAATGTAACTAGTGAGACCAAGCTCTTACCTCTCTGACAGGCAGGGGAAGTGTTTGTATGTCCTACCTCTCTTGGACAGTAACAGTAATTTACCTGTTTCTGATGGCTTTGGGGTTTGAAGGGTTCAAAAAGCTTCCACCCTTTTCAAGTTTGAGACACTCCCTGCTTTCATTTTTAGCCAATTCTTTAACTAAACACACATTCTCATTCCCCTACTCAAGAGCTGCTTATGTGCCTCTACAAAGCTTGCTGCATCAGTCCTCACTTCGAGTGTCAGCTTTATGCTCTAAGCTCATGAAAACCAGTCTTCAGCTTGAAGACTGATGTGATGCTTATTGCATCTAACTCCGTCAGTAGTGCCATAGCAATATGGGACTTGTAGGTGAAGCATTTTTTTTAAAATTTAACCATGTGCCATTGGAGCCGAAATCTGAGGAAAGCTTTTGATAGCATCCTCAGTTTGAGATTCAAAGTGCTTATTGACACTTACCCTGTGATGCAAATATCCCTTTTGATGGGAAAACTGAAGCAGAGACTGAAGACGCAAGGGGGTGGGGGAGCAAGGATCAGTTTTTTTTGGGGGGGGGGGGAAGTATGCAGCAGTGCTAGCCACTCTGCATCCAGGTCAGTTTCCCCATGGGGGTGCAGGAGGGCAGTAGAGGGGCTAGGAGGGGGTGAACAGGTTAAGGACAAAGGGGATACAGTGCTGGAGTGAAGGGGGAACCTTGGGAGCCCAAAGGGGTCAGGGCAATACAGTGTGGGGGGGGGGGGGACCTGTGCCCACAGGGGCACCAAAATACAAGTTCAACCAGGGTAGGGTGGCAAGACAGCAAATGTGAAAAATTGGGACAGGCTGGGGGGTAATGGGAGCCTATATAAGAGACCCCAAAATTGGGACTGTCCCTATAAAATCAGGAAATCTGGTCACCCTAATCCGGGGCACCTTTCTCTGAGGCTAACCCTGGAACCTAACTTTGTGTTTGCTTGTGATGCGCTTTCCACCAGTGATGCTTTGAAGTAAAATATAGGGGCAGTTGGAGTTGAAGGACATAATCGGGTAAAGAAATGACCACTAAGCTATTGTGAGAAAGTGCTGTCTGGGGACAACCTCCACTAACAGCCCTTTCTTGCATTTTTCTGAAGTGGAAGTAAGGCTATGGAGGCTTCAGATTTCCTTGATACCAGTTAATCTAGCTTTTTAAATTTCTGTATATGGTACAGAAATGCAAGTTCTAAGACTTAATAGTAGTGCTGATCTTTTTGCATGACCGCAGTCTGATACTGTGACTCAGGCAGTAGGGCTGGGTACAGCTGCAGAGGTTTTGGAAAGACAGGTGTGAAATCCAGCTAGGTAGACTCAGCAAGGGGCACTTCTCTCCGCCTAACCACTGAAGTGCCCAGGGAAAGATGAGATGCCAACCATTTGGTAAGTGTTGAAAGACAGGCCTACAGCAGCTGAAGGCCTACAAATTCAAGGCAGGGGCCTTCACTGGGATACTTAGTGCAAGAACACTGGACATTACAGCAATCTAGGGGATAAATCTGCTTTCATAACAGTAAAACTAGAACAAATGTGGTTTAGAGTCTTGGTAGTCAGACACTTACTAGCCAGGGAAATGGAGTCTCACCTCCTCTGATTTTGTGATCACAGCTTATGCTAAACTCTGTTCTAGGTGTAGTGCTGGCCAGAATGATTGGTCATGGCTACATGTAGGAGTAAAAAGAATCATTGGTGTTCTCCAATACTTTCCTGTACCCTTGAGCAATAACTCACTCCACTGCAATTAACTTTGAAAAACTTTATTCAAATTTATAACTCCCAAAAGTCACACTCAGCCACTAGTTGGACCTTGTGGGCAATGAGGTAGCTGTCGCTTCTACATGGTAAGTGACAGGGGTGTGGGGTGTGTGTTTGGGGTTTTTTTGAGAAAGGGAAATAACTTCTGAAAGTGTTTATCTGCAGACACCCAACAAATATAAAACCTCTTAGGCCTCAGTCTGTCAGATTAAGTCAAAGCCATAACATAGACAATGTAGTATTAGGTCTAATTATTGGTAGCTAGATCTGTAGTAAGAATGTAGGTCTGTTAACACCACTGTTCAAAGTAGAACTGCCCTTCAAGATGAACAGTGACTAGATTAAAGTAGTTTAACACTTGCTGTCATAACTGTTAACTGTTAACAGTGCTCTTCAGAATCCTGTATCACTGTAGAACCCATACAGTGAGTTGAGTTTTTTATTTGAGGAAGGGCATAGCCCCTTTGCCTGTACAAATACACTGAAGGCTCACAGAGGGGCAGTGGAAAAGCTAGCCTGCAGAATCTCATCAGTGGTGCAGGAGCCAAACCTACCTGACTTTGCCTTACCATGCTGGCCGTTGCAATAAGCCATCTTTACTTGCAAAGCGAACAAATGTGGCCTGGCAGTCAGATGCACACAGTGCTCAGTGCTGCCATTTCTAGTTACTTCTCAAAGGGATTAGATGAGCTTTCTCAAATCCGGCTGCAGTGATGGGTGCTACGGGAAGCTATGTAGTATAATGGCTATTTAAATGACTTGACTTAATTTGCAACATGTAAGGCTCTGGCTTGTCTAGAGTCCAGGTAAGCCATGCTCAGGACAGGTAACTACTGTTTCAATTTGAAAAGCAGATTTTTAATACTGAAGATGGAAATAGCAAGTTAGAATTACTGTCAAACAAGACCACCAACTTGAAGACACACTTAAAATGCCCCCCATCCATGCCAGAGACCCAAAATGTGCATATAGTTGTCAACGTTAGAGGTACTTTTTAAAAGGAATGTGTGTCGGGGGGGGGGGGGGAGAAAGGAGGGAAGAGCAGCAGTCTACTCTTGGCTTGCACTACTGCCAGTCTTTTTCACTTTCCCAAACTTCAGAATCTGGCTTCATTCACAGCTTAAAATACCTTGTAGAATGTCCAACAGATTCTGAATCTTTCCTACCCGGAAGAGAAACTGTTTTTGTAACAGGTTCTTCTCCTGAAAACACTAATATTAAATAAACTAAAACACCTGTTGGACACTTTGAAAGTAAAACTGCCTTATATATAACTTGAATTTAAACTAGCTGCAGTATACTTTGCTCATCTCAGCTCTTAATATTTTAAAACCTACTTTAAGTGGTGGTCTTCTGTGGATGTTAACTCAAAGTGTGCCTGACTATTTTGACAAACTTGTAATTCACTTTAAAAGTGAAATCAACCTAGTGCCAGTGGCACAAGGACTACTTGTAATAAGGGAAAAACTACCTTCCAGGTATAAAGACTCTTTCCATACCAGCCAGTGTACATTCTCTCATATGATCACTCAAATTAAACTACGCATGAGCACTGCACAGCTTTGTTTTTTGCCTTACTAGTTTAACTGAATTGTAGAAGAGCTGGGAAAATTCACAAGTCTTTGCCTCTACTTAAATTTATCCTAGAAAACATTTTTCTCAGTTATTCACTAGAAACCCACAGCACAGGTAGATTAAGGATTTGTCACTAAATGTTAATTTGAGCTGTATGCATTAGACACCGGGATCTGAGTATATTTTAGTTTCACTGACTGCATAAGTAACTTAGTTGGGTCTCCAGTATGAGCATTTGTAAATTAAATCCAACATTTTATTTCCATGAATAGTTGGCAACACTACTGCTAAAATATTCAGGAAGATGAAGACCAAAGGAATTATGACCAGGTACAGAGTTGAAACAGCTGCAGTATTCATACTGCTAAATGTAAGTGGTAGTGCATAGTTCACACTTTGATTTTGTATTAGTCCAACTGAAAACATGCTTTGAAATAGCTTAGTGTCCACTTCAGTAACTTGACTGTAGTAAAAAGTCTTTGAAAATCCTGCTTTTGTACACCCATGGCTTGATTTACATCAAGTATTGCAAATACAGCTGAAGTTTTTTTTAAAAAAAGGGCAATACTACAAAACATAAGGCAATTATTACTGACTTAATTAAATCCTATTCTCACTCTTCCACTTGCTATACAATTAACCTAGATTCAGTGCTGCTTTCAGCACCTGACTTGCAGTACTATTACTATTTTTTCAAATTAAAATGTAAAATATTTGACAATTACCTTAACTTGTATACCATTTTTATGGTTTGAAAATATTCCTATGTGTACTATGCAAGAGATTAACAGTGACTCCAAGTACCACTGAACTATCTTTTGTTACAGCAGAGCATAACAGTATTTAAAAAGAAAAAAAGCAGCTTCAGTTTATTTCCCACAGTGCTCTTTCCTGTGAGAGGGTGCAAAGGGAAGACCTGCCCAAACTGTGACTAGGACCAGAGAAGAGGAAGGAATGCCTTGCACTGGTAAACAAACACTCATCCCCCTCCTAAGAAGCAGCACTATCACCAAGATAGGCTATAGCAGGGGTGGGCAAACTTTTTGGTCTGAGGGCCACACTGGGGGAATAGAAATTGTATGGCAGGCCATGAATGCTCACGAAATTGGGGTTGGGGTGTGGGAGGGGGTGCAGGCTCTGGGGTGGGGCTGGGAATGAGGAGTTTGGGGTGTAGGAGGGTGCTCTAGGCTGGGACTGAGGGGTTCAGAGGGCAGGAGGGAGATCAGGGATGGGGCAGGGGTGCAGGTTATGGCTGGGGGTGCAGGCTCTGGGATGGGGCTGGGGATGAGAGGTTTGGGGTGCAGGAGGATGCTCCAGGCTTAGATCAAGGGGTTTGGAGAGCAGGACGGGAATCAGGGCTGGGGCAAGGGGTTGGGTGTGGGGAGACTCTCAGGGGGTGTAGGTTCCAAGTGGCCCTTACCTCAAGAGGCTCCCGGAAGCAGTGGCATGTCCCTTCTCCAGCTCTTATGCAGGGGCATGGCCAAGCAGCTCTGCATGCTTCCCCATCTGCAGGCACCGCCCTTGCAGCTCCCATTGGAGTGTGTAGGAGCCGGAGCAGGGCCATGCTGTGGCTTCCGGGAGCCGCATGGTGCGGCCCCCCACAACCCAGTGCCCTGTCTGGAGCGGGGCCGAGCTGCATGATGCAGCCCCCGACCCAGAGTGGGGCCAAGTCATGTGGTCCAGCCTCCTGACCGGAGCAGGGCCAAGCCGCTAGTGCGGCCCCCAACCCAGCACCTCAGCCGGAGCAGGGCCAAGCCACGTGGTGCGGCTTGTGGGCCGCATCTGGCCTACGGGCCGTAGTTTGCCCATTCCTGGGCTATAGCTACCCTCACTCTAGCCAAATGTGAGTGTCCACAAGCATTTGTAAAAGGCTTCAATGACTAGGTGGCTAAAGCATTCCCCTTTGGTAAACACACAAGCTTGACTGGCAGCTATTTTGAGGCCATAGCAGTGGGTGGGTGAGATTCTGTGGCCTGCATTGTGCAGGAGGTCAGACTAGATGATCATAATGGTCCCTTCTGACCTTAAAGTCTATGAGTCTGAGTCCATGAGAATCTCTGACTTCCACAATGGTAGCAAATATTTAAGGGTATCTACTTCCTTCCCAAATCCACTGCATTTGGCCTCAAATCTTGTTCCTTTTAGATTATGATGGCTGAAGTATTACCATTCCTCCAACCATCATTGTGATCAAAGTATGGAGCAGGCACCACTGTGGTACATGTCCTCCACTGAGGCCCCTGGGGGGGAAGAAGAGGGCTCAGTGCGCTGCCCTCGCTTGGAGGTACCACCTCCCGCAGTTCCCATTGGCGGGAATGGGCAACCGCAGCTAATGGGTGCTTCGGGGGTGGTACCCACAGGCAAGGGCAAGGCTGCCTGCCCCACCCCACCCACAGAAGCCACTGCTGGCCACTTCCGGGAGTGGCACGGGGCCACGGCAGGCACGGAGCCTGCCTTAGCCCCGCTGTGCGCCACTGCGACCCCGGAGCCACTCGAGGTAAGCGATGCCAGGCCAGAGGCCAAACCCCTCCTGAACCCCCCCCCCAATCCCCTGCCCTGAGCCCCATCCTGCACTCTACAACCCTCCTGCACCCCAACTCCTTGTCCTGAGTCCCCTCCCGCACCCCAACCCTCTGCCCCAGCCCTGCACAGTTTTGGTGGTCTTCCTACTAGTTTCTACACCCTGATGGTCAAGGTTTTTGGGTTTTTTTTGTTTTTTTTTAAAATCCATCTACTAATTACAATTTATGCTGGCCTTCTACTCTTTTCTGTCGTCTTGCCCTTTCAACACAGGGATGACTACTGATGGCAGCCTTTAACACAGATTATTTTGTAAGATGACCATGAAAGAGGCCAATGGGTAGTGATTGCACTGATTGTTCTTGGTCACTGCACAATACATGAACTTTCTTCTTACTTGGTTCAAGCAATGAGAGTAATAGCAACAATTGGTATTGAGGTGACATGGTGCAATCCAGGCCCCATAGATATATGAAAGGGATCAAGGGGTAGTTGGTACTATAAGCTTTTGGGTTCTCTGGAGGACATTCCCTTGTCTAAGGGTACGTCTATACTACAGAATTAGGTCGAATTTATAGAAGTCGATATTTTAAAACCCGAATTTATGGAATCGATTGTGTGTGTCCCCACTAAAGAGCGTTAAGACCATGAGGTCGATTGACTGTGTCCACAGTAGCGGGGCTAGCATCGACTTTCGGAGCATTGCATTGCGGGTAGCTATCCCACAGTTCCCGCAGTCTCCGCCGCCCATTGGGATTCTGGGTTGCGATCCCAAAGCCTGATGGGGCAGAAAACATTGTCGCTGGTGGTTCTGGGTACATGTCATCCCTCCCTCCGTGAAAGCAATATTTCTCGCGCCTTTTTTCCGGGGTTTCCGTGTTTGCTACGGAAGCCTGCTCAGCTCACAATTACCGTACATCTCCAGCGTACGCCTGGACATTAGGTCTAGTGGGGATTCAGTCACACTATAATACGGGCAGAGGGATAGCTCAGCGTTCTGAGCGTTGGCCCGCTAAACCCGGGGTTGCGAGTTCAATCCTTGAGGGGGCCATTCCGCCTGAGGCTGGTAGTCGCAGGACTACACAGCAGGAGAGCCTTGCCTTCTAGCTGCAGATGGTGCAATATGCCATAAATGGTCGTGGTCGCGGGACCACACAGCAGAAGCTCCTTTCCTTCTCGCAGCAGATTGTACAATATGATTGGTATTCGTGTGCTCCTGGCCGGCGGCCTATGGTGTGGCTGGCCGGGGGCGCTTGGACATAAATGGGAGTGACCAGAGTGACTCTGGTCATTCTCTTTTTTACGTTTTGTTTAAGGGAGATTCAGTACTGCCTGGAACACGGGCGGAGGGATAGCTCAGCGGTCTGAGCGTTGGCCCGCTAAACCCGGGGTTGCGAGTTCAATCCTTGAGGGGGCCAGGAGCTGATGATGGATATCAAGCATATTGTACCATCTGCTGCTAGAAGGGAAGGCGCCTCCTTGCTCACCGCATATTGTACCATCTGCAGCTAGAAGGAAATGAGCCTAACCCTTGCTCCCCCCTCCCTCCGTGAAAGCAACTGAGGGGGGAGCAAAAAATCCTTTTGATGGGACTCCATCATGGTCACCTCTGCTGATGAGATCTGCGCTCACCTGCAGCTCACCACGCTGGCCAAACAGGAAATGAAATTCAAAAGTTCGCGGGGCTTTTCCTGTCTACCTGGGCGGAGCATTGGAGCTCAGACTGCTGTCCAGAGCGGTCAAATGTTGCACTGTGGGATAGATCCAGGAGGCCAATACTGTCGAATTGCGTCCTACATCGATTCGGCAATATCGATTTAAGCGCTAATCCCCTCGTTGGGGGTGGAGTGGCGAGATCGATTTTAAGAGCCCTAGAAGTCGATGTTAAGGGCTTCGTCGTGTGGACGGGTGCACGGATCAATCGAAATAACGCTAATAAATTCGACCTAAACTCGTAGTGTAGACCAGGGCTAAGATGAGTAGTAGTAAGACACCACCCTGCTGGCAACTTGTTGGGCCTACATACTGTGATGCGTATAGTAGACCAGTGGCTCTCAACCTTTCCAGACTACTGTGCCCTTTTCAGGAGTCTGATTTGTCTTGTGTACTCCCAAGTTTCACCTCACTTAAAAACTGCTTGCTTGCAAAATCAGACATAAAAATACAAAAATGTCAGTCACTCTTACTGAAAAATTGCTGACTTTCTCCTTTTTACCATATAATATAAAAAAAATCAATGGGAATATAAATATCATACTTCCATTTCAGTGTATAGAGTAGTATAAACAAGTCACTGTATGAAATTTTAGTTTGTACTGACTTCACTAGCACTTTTTATGTAGCCTGTTGTAAAACTAGGCAAATATCTAAAGGAGCTGATTACCCCTGGGGGTATGCAGAGGTCTTCCAGGGGGTACATGTACCCCTGGTTGAGAACCACTGTATTAGACATCTACAAGTAGACCCTTTCGTAAAAGCATCAAAGATGGTAGCTAGTACTGGACATACCCTGCTTGCAAACCTATAGAAGGAGGCTACCTAGAGCCAGCAGTTAAAACAGAAAGGGAAGGGTTTTTTTTTGTTTGGGGTTTTTTGCGGTGGGGCAGGGGAAGAGGGCGGGCAGGGGAGAGAGAAATGAGGTATTAGGCTTGCAAGACCCATTCAGCTCCATTTACTTTTTAATTTTTTCACATTACTGGTGAAACTATTGATGGCAGAGTTAATTAATTTGTACAATTTTAACACTATTAAAACAGTGCAAGTATTAGCCATGCATTGCTTAAATACTTCAGGAAACTAAACCTCCCTCTTTTACCTTTCCTTGTGTATTAGACTACTGTTTCTTAAAGTACTTGAACAGTCTTATAAAGAGGTGAAACAGCTATAAAATGCAAGCAGCTTGCTGTTTCCATTGAATACTCTCACTAAGGGCTCACCTACACATGAAAGTGAATCCAGAATAACGTATTGTGTGAATTTAGAGCAGAATAACTATTCCTGATAGGCTGTCTAAATGGATTAAAATAATTTGGAATGAGATTTATTCCAGAATAAGAGCATCCACAGATGAAACTATTCAAGAGTAACTCCGTCTGTAGACAAGCCCTAAAATTGATAATGAAAAGAGTAGCACTACTTTACTAATGCACCGGTGCCATGTGACCTTAAGTCAGTTGTGTTTGCTAACAATGAAAAAGGGAAATTCAGACTTCTTGTACCATGGCTGTTACAGAACTAGATTTTTAAAATTTGAGATTAACTCTCCTAAAGATCACTGCCCTTTACACTGAGTGCCATTTCTATCAGGGCAACATAATTAAATCTCTTGAGCAGCACAATAGGTGGAAAGAACGTTAATACGTCTCCATCCTCCCTTTAAAAAAAAAAAACCTGTAAAAACAACACAAGGTCTACAAAATCCACTTACTTTAAAAAGATTTTTTTTAAATCCTAAATTGACTGAGTTTCTCAAATGATGATGTCACCCTATTGGTTTTGTACCCATTCAAGCCCTACAGTTTTTTTAAAAAGGTTGAGCTAAACCTGCTGCTGGAAGATTTCAGTATATGTCAACCTGTTCCATCATCAGCTTGCGGCTGTACTCGTAGGCAAGGAACAGTGCACCATTGGCTGGGAATGCACGAATCAAAGTAGGCTTTAGTCCAGAATACAAGGCAAATACTCCTGCAAAATGAAACATGAACGGATTAGAAATGTGCATGTTAAACTTTTAAAAGACTAACCAGCAATAATTCTGGTGCTCTACTCTCTAGAAGTCATGCAGAGGAACTTAAAACAATGATGTTAATTAGAAGAATCAGGAAGCAGAGAGTAGAACTCATTGAGACAGGAAGTTGTTGAGGCCAACAACTCAAGATTCAAGAAGAGACTGGACATCTATATAGATAAATATCCAGAGTATCTTAACATTTTGGAAGGGATATTAAACCTTGGGCTTCAGGCCATCTAACTATTAGAGATTCAGAAAAGACCTAATGTGGGGGGCAGCTGGCCCCACATCTTCCTGCTGCAGGGTTTGGACACCTTCCTCTGAAGCATCTGGTGCTAGCCGCTGTCAGATACACAATCCTGGACCTGATGGACCTTGGATCTGATCCAGTATGGCAATTTCTACTTTCCTAGTCAACTGAGCATCTTTTATAAATGTATAAGTTACCATTTCTTATACATTCTTCAAAAATAGATCAAATTTGTGGTGAATCTATTTCTAGTACCTGCTTAGAGTTTCAATATGTAAATTACAAGTTAGTCATTGCAGGACAGTAGGGTGCATCTACTCATCTGTCTTTAACAGGTAAGATACTACAGTAAATACTGAGTGATTGCCCTCTGAAGTACAACTGTGTAGTAGATGCATTAAGCCTGAATCTGTGAAACTAGTTTCTGTATTATTGGTAGCATCAAGATTTTTTTAGTAACATAATTTCCTGGGTCTCTAAAGGTGGCAATGGGAAAATTTCACAAGAATAGCAATTTGTGGTCTACAGAAAAGGAAGTAGCATAATTAATTCCCCTTAACTTCTTAACAGACTAGGTTTCAGAATAGATTTTCCATACTGGAGTGAAAAGTTTTGACATACGAGCCTGCCCGTTCAGTTTGTATTGGACATGCTTACCTTCATTTCTCAAAATATTTGCAAATGTTCCCATGAAGCCCGCCTGTTTTCCAGACATGGAAAGAACCTGAATTCTAGATTTGACACAGTCCACAGGATAAACAGCAATCCACAAGCAGATGCCTCCAAAACCACCACTCACCATCAAAGGAATAGGCCCTAAAAACATGAAATAAGCTTTTATACACTCTGCAAACTATCCCCCAAATCTGATGGTGTTCTATATTAGAATAATGTGAAAACAAGGAATGCACAGAGTTTGAGGAGGTGGCAGTCTTTGTTTCATAAGCTTGTATTGTATCATAGGTATAAAATTAAACAGTGGTGTTGTGGATTTCTAAAGAGTCCAGCCTCCTAATGCCACGAGCACATTCAGAATAAGAGTTTAAAAGTTTTACCACGTAGACAAACCTTCAACACAAAGTCTGGTTTAGGAAAGCAGGTTTCTTTAAAAGATTTTGTAACATAGGGAAAGAGATACCGTTATGCTCTCTCAATTCCTTCTAAATTTAAATATTCTTAGTTCAGAAGTGCAACTCGCCTGCCAGGCCTTGTAGTTTACCCTGGAATGTATGGTTCAGGCCATGACAAGAAAAAAAAAGTGTGTCAGAATTTAATTAATACTTAAGACAAAATATCTCACTCCTGCTGCCATTGCTGGATTGGCTCTGCAGCGCTAGCACAAGTAAAAAGGTAAAAATGTCTTGAGTAAAGCCAGCAGTTATGACCTATCTATATTCAGAGTAAGGGTCTATTGAGTGAGACTGCAGTGTTACAAACCCAGTCAATTTTCAGATTGCAACCACATTTTGCTGTCAATCAGATTTTATGAAAATTCTATAACAATAGTGGCCAGAAAAAGCAAGCACTTTAAAAAGCAAACTACTGATGCCAAGTCCCTTCAAAGGCTGGTATCTTGCATTTTAATAGCCAGATAGACCCAATGGTTTCCTATCTTCAATATCCCTCTTTGAAAGTGCAGATAGAGTTAGAACATAAGAACAGCCATACTGGGTCAGACCAAAGGTCCATCTAGCTCAATATCCGGTCTTCTGACAGTGGCCAATGCCAGGTGACCCAGAGGGAATGAACAGAACAGGTAATCATCAAGAGATCCATCCCGTGGTCCATTCCCAGCTTCTGGCAAACAGAGGCTGACACTTCAGAGCATGGAAAGAGCATTTGTCCAAAATAAGGAACGCAAGAGTTTGTGTTCATACTGGAATGATACAGAAAATTACATTTCACATTCTGCAATACTAATGTCTGAATCCTAAACAACCAGATAGCCCTTACATACTATAAATAGGACTAGCAGAGCTGCCTATTATTGAGATTGCCCAACATTTCCCATTATAAAGACTCTGTTTTCCGTTGCTTATAATTTGCCAAATTGTTTGGGCTAAAGTTTTAAATACTAATTTTTTTCTGGAAACCAAATGTACCGTGGCACAGACAATTCTGCCATTTCCTAACTTTTGAGTGCTTGACTTTGCAACATTAGTGTTCTTTTAATGGTGTGTGTGTGAGAGAGAGAGAGAAACGTCTGTAACACACCCACATACTCACATGAACACCGTGCAAAGGGAAAGTTTCAAATCCCTTAAAAGATGCACAACTAGTGAACAACTTTGCTGCAATAAAGTTTGGTGGTGCACCGTGTAGTGTTGAACATTCAACAGTTTTTGCACAATTATCTTCTCCCGATCAGGTAACTCATACATCAGCGAAATAAGTGTACAAAATCAAGATGATGCATGTCAAATCTGAAAATGGTTGTCTTGAGCAGTTCTTTACCAGTCATAAACAGGAATAGTGTTGGTTTTGCTCCCACATCGCTATTCTACAGGGCCACAATTTTTTTGGCTGCAGCTGTACAGCAAGTGCATAAGGTATAATTAGCATTGCAGGAGAGATTTTGAGAGTAACAGTATGCTACTTTCTGTAGTGAGAGACTACCTTTTCCACATACCCACAAGCTGGCACCTACCTAGTTGATCTTTTGGTCTTTCCGCTGCAAAAAATGTCCGACTCAGTTCATAGCCTCCAAAGAAGAAGAAATAACCTGGGACTTCACGAAGTAAAGTGCTTGACAGACCATGGTAGAACCCGAGTGGGCCATCCTTTTGAATAACACTTTTCATTACTGACCAAACTGTACTGATAGAGGGGTTGAAACAATTAACGATACTTAGCACTTTGCACATATTGATCTGCAATATCCTATGAGTAAGTACCTTAAACATTACCTCCATTTTACAGATGGGGAAATAGAGGCCAAATAATGAATCAATTGCAAGGCAAGAATTAAAATGGAGGAATTCCTGGCTCCAATCATTTGTTTTTGCCACAGATTTCGGAAAGGAGCAGGGATGGCAATTAAGGGTATATCTTCGCTACAGGGTTAACCCAGGTGATTGGCACCCAGGAGTGAGCACCTGGATTAGTCTAGCTCAGGTGTGAGCAGCCACACTACAAAGCCCTATCCTGGTTACGGCATCCTCAGTGGAACTGAACTCTGTGTGGCTAGTACTTCTGGGGGCATATCCCATGGTTATTTGTGCTGCAGTAAGCTGAGCTGCTCTGATTCTTTCCCAGTGAATTGTGGGAGAACTTGTCTGTCCTTCTGAGCACCACACAGGGAATTGTGGGAATGGAGTGGAGGACTACTGCCACTCAAGTGACTTAGCACATATCCTCACTGCAAAGCGAGCAGGTTACTAGCCTGAGTGAAAGCCTCGCTTGGGTTTTAGCCTACAGCCCCAGCTAACCCAGGTTGAAAGCACCACTAAACTCAGGTCAGAGGCAGTGGCGTAGCCAGGTTTAGAGCACAGGGGGAGCGGAGCTAAAAAAAGGCGCCAGGAGCAAAAAGCGTCGGGAGCAAAAAAAATGCTCCGCTCTGGCTGCAGCGTAGGAGCAAAAAGCGTCGGGAGCGCAAAAAGGCGCTGGGAGCAAAAAAAAAAGCTCCGCTCTGGCTGCAGCGTAGGAGCAAAAGGTGTCGGAGCACAAAAAAGGCGCTGCTTCTGCTCAGTGCGGGAGCGGCTGTTCCCCCTGCTCCCGCCCTGGCTACGCTACTGGTCAGAGGGCTGTTTGTGTGGACATGGAGAGGGAAGGAGGTAGGGGAATTAAGGGAAACACGTGAGTAACAGCCTGAGTTAACTCTGCAGTGAAGACATACATTCCTGGGGAATACTAATTTAGGGTATTTTGACAATCAGTAGCACACCCTTTGTGCAATTAATAGCACAGTACAAGCTAGACCTTAAGTGTGCTAGGATGGACTTTTAAAATAGGCATCAACAGATTTCAGTAGTATTGAGCAAGTTACATACTTACTTGTGTCCTTGTGCTATCTTTCCAGATAACTGCATTTCATGCATGGTCTGCAACCGACACTTCACCAGCTCTGTGGGACACAGGACCAGGGCAGCAAATGCAGACGCAAAAGAGCCTGAAGCTGCATTCTGCAGATCACTGCAACAAAGAAACTACAGATGATACTCGGGCACTGCTCTTCGGTCACATGGTAGCCTACTGCAAGAGCACCCATCTATTTCCTGAAAGCTTTATCAAATGAAGAAAAACCGAACAAGAGTGCAAAAAAGGAAAAGCAATCATTTAAAAGAGGTGACCAACTTAACACCTAGCTCCAGCCATCTTCATATACGACTCAGATAAGTTTTTCTCCTTCAACAGCTATATAAATGTAGGTGTACTATGATCTTTCCCATTTCTCTGACAAAAAAGCACAACCAATGAAATGAATCAAATAAGACCCGGAGTGAATGTTGGTAATTTCACATTCAAGACTGTATGGCTTCATTAACCCATGGCAGGGGTGGCCAATCTGTGGCTCCGGAGCCACACGCGGCTCTTCAGAAGTTAATATGCGGCTCCTTGTATAGGCACCGACTCCAGGGCTGGAGCTACAGGCGCCAACTTTCCAATGTGCTGGGGGGTGCTCACTGCTCAACCCCTGGCTCTGCCACAGGCCCTGCCCCCACTCCCTCCCCTCCCCTGAGCCTGCTGTGCCCTCGCTCCTCCCCCCACAGAGCCTCCTGCACACCACAAAACAGCTGATCAGGAGGTGCGGGGAGGCACTGATCGGCAGGACTGCTGGTGGGTGGGAGGAGCTGATGGGGGGGCTACTGACATATTACTGTCGCTCTTGGGCAATGTACATTGGTAAATTCTGGCTCCTTCTCAGTCTCAGATTGGCCACCCTGACCTATGGTATCACAAGGTCACAGCTTCTTTACCAGTTTTTTGTCAGTGTCTTTATAAAGATAACTGGCACCACACCAACAAGTCCCTGTGCTCAAGGAAGGATCATGTGCTCAGAGAACAGCTCCTGTTCTCACAGTTGTAGCACATGCAGTGGAACGGTTATGTGCAACACAGTTCAAAGAACAACTGTCACGGAAAGGTTAGCAACTGGGTTTTTTGGTTTTAAATTAGGCCACTACAGAGCCTCAGACTTTGGTGTCTTCAAGTGGGAGTTCTGTGGTGGAGCAAAATGAGCAGAATGATCTAAGATACTCTTCCGTCCTTCCAGAGTTTGGATGAGAGACATGGCAGAGAAATTAGGTACAAGGCTGAGCTGCTCTGCCGAGCCTCTAATGGGGTGCAGTACAGAACTCACAGACAGGGTGTGGGCATGGGGGATAGACTTATGATGGCTTTCAGCCACCTGTGTGACCCCCCATCTTGGGATGCTCCCACAGCTAGAGAATCCCCTGGAGTAACACAATCCCAGATTCCCAGCGGCCTATAAATTACAGAAGCCTCCATGGGCTGTCTGTCCCCAACGTGCCCCCACAGCAGGGCTTGCAATGGGGTCCTCTGAAGGCAATCTTACAACTGTCTTCCACAATGCCTACAGTGGGAGAAATCCTCCTGTCATTACAACTGTTGGTTCTGGGAGCCCTTTTATGCCTCTCTGGTCCTTTTACCAGGCGTGAAGGTGCTGGAGTAGGGGTTTACCACCTCTTGTTTTTTGTGCATTACTGCAAGGAGTTTATTTTGATCTTTAAAAATAACAAAATCCTCACACATTCTTTAGAAATCTGAAAGTTCCATGTTTTCCCTGCCACCAAATCCATCTGTCTCATGATGACATATTGTACTTTTGAAGCTATTTAAAAGGCTGGAACCTCTGTTCATTATATCTAAGATCTTCACAAATACTTTTAAACACAGTGAAAGCCAGTGTCTTCATAATTTCTCATCAGTGGCTTTTATTAGACACTCCATGAGCCTGTTGACTGAACACAACCGGAGTGTTGGTTACTCTGTACCGTAACCAGGAATGGAAACATTTGATCCTAGGAAAGTGGGAGAGAGAGTATAATTTGACTATATTAATGTTGTTCTCAACTAGTGTATCTTAAATTATGTAGTAAGTGTCAGAGTGCTGCCTAAGCAGAATTTTTCTGTTTTCTAAATATGCATTGATGCAGTTTTTTCTGCAGCAGAAGTGAACTACGAAAAGTGCAGAAGTGCCTTGGCGGGAAATTAAATGGACCACGAGATTTTTAAATATACTGAGTCATCTTGCTTCCATTTAATTTTGGCATCTGTTTAAGAAACGAGGCTGTGAAAAGTAAGTGCTTCCATTAGGGATAATACTGAGCATTTTTAACATGCTACAAAAAAAGTCTTTAAAACCAACAATGCTAGATTCAAGTGTATTTAAGTAGTATTCATCATTTCGTTTATTGTTAAGCTGGGAGTATATGGCGGAGTTGAGAATTAGTTAAGGAAGCAAGTTCACTGTAAAAGTTGAGCCAAAACTCTGTTTTTTGTTTAAATTCAGTTAAATATGAGATTTTTCTGGCTTTGGAGTACAGTGACTTAACCCCTAGTATCTTGATTAGGATACCACAGTCAACCTATAGACTAAAAGGCTTCCAATTTTAAATTTTTAGCTTCTCTTGTGATAGCTCAGTGGTTTGAGCATTGGCCTGCTAAACCCAGGGTTGTGAGTTCAATCCTTGAGGAGGCCATTTAGGGATCTGGGGCAAAAATTGGGGATTGGTCCTGCTTTGAGCAGGGGGTTGGACTAGATGACCTCCTAAGGTCCCTTCCAACCCTGATATTCTATGATATGTTGTGCCCCTTATACCTCTGCATTATGAGAGTCTCTAATTATGTGCTATTTCCCTCCCCCACCCCCAGAGGTTTCCTGCCTCATTCAATGCAGAACAGGTTAAACCTGTAGAGATGGCTCAGGGCTGTCCAGTGAAGGAGGCTGTTTGATGCAAGACCGATACTTTATTTGTTGCAGAATTAGGAAGGCATGTGGTTAATGAGCCAGGTGATTGCAAGAAGAGAATGGATGGTCTCATGGTTAAGGCAGTTCTATAGGACTCTGGAGAACTGGCTTCTATCCTTGGCTTTATCACGGAGTTTGTATGTGTGATGCTGGGCAAGTCTCCTAAGTGGCCACTAGTTGTGTGTTCCTCATTTTCTGGGTACCTACCCTGAGACCCTGGGGTCTAATTTCCAGAAGTGCTGAGCACTCACAGCTGCAACAGAGGTCAAGGGGAGCTGAGCTCTGGATATTATAATGCTAGGTACATGGGGGGGGGGGGGGGGGAAATCACATCCTAGGTGATTCAAATTGGGCACCCAAAACTAGCAGATACTTTTGACCATACCTCTGTGCCTCAGCTCCCCAGCAGTGACATGAGGATACTACTATCCTCTTGCCACACAGGGATGTTGTGAAGATTAATATTATGTGAGTGCTTCAATAACACTTTGGGGAGAGGATAATAGAAATGTCCATAAGAACCTTCTGTCTTTAGAGAAGAGTTTGAGTAGCGTGCAATAAATAAGGCAGGGGGCCAAACACTGAAGTGAGAATAAAACAAAATAATGAATAGCGGCTCATTCTGTGAGCATCATGCTTCCTGTGCACTGAATGAGGCAGGCATGCTTGGGGGGTGGGAAGTATGTAATCATGTAATTAAAGACTGTACCTCTCCTTTATGGTTCAAGGGACCCAAATTAAGTCTGCACAGGCAACCTAATTTTAGCAATTCCTAATTTGTGCATGCTTGACTTTCTTTAAATATGCAGTGTGGCTTTTACTATGGGAACTATAACTCCATTTTCTTGTGTAACTTCACTCTTGTAAAGATATCACATTAGGGTTTTATGTCTCCTGCAAGGGAAAGGTGATTTAATAGTTGTAGCAGAAGAGTGAGAATCAGCAGATCTTTCTATTGTTGGCTCTGCCACAGACTTCCTGCAGCAAGGGGGGCTAGTAACTTCATCTCAGTTTTGTTATCTCAGAACAGGGACAATGCCTACCTCACACAGATGTTGCAAAACTTAATGCATTAGTGTTTTGTTTTTTTATATAATGGAGATATGCCAATCTCCTAGAACTGGAAGGACCTTGAAAGGTCATCGAGTTCAGTCCCCTGCCTTCACTAGCAGGACCAAGTACTGTCCCCTGACAGATTTTTGCCCCAGATCCCTAAGTGGTCCCCTCAAGGATTGAACTCACACCCCTAGGTTTAGCAGGCCAATGCTCAAACCACTGAGCTATCCCTCCCCCCAAAGTGATCTGAGATCTTCAAAAGGGAGATGCTACAAGTCTAAAATAATGAAAAGTTGTGTTGTATCGCTGTCAATAGCGAGGGCTAGCACAGCTCTAGCTATACTGAGGCAAAAATACCTAATGCAGACAAGTCCCCCTTAGTGTATTTTACAAGCTATTTACACAGGAATCAGAGGCAATGAACCCAGCATACAGGACCTTTCAGTTAATGTTTCAGGTATTGTACACAGCAGATTAGGAAAGTTCAAGAAACAAATGCATTGTATTTACATACATTTGCAAACACAAGGCACATTTGGAGGAAGAGTGAGTCTGTTTCTATAAGTTGTAAGTTAGGGTAGCAAAGAGATGAAATTGAGAGCCTAAGTATGGTGTCACTAACTTTCAGTCTGCAGTTAATCATTCATTAGTTTAATCAAATATATATTTTAGATAACTGTTTGCTAAATTATAATCCTATCACTGAGGGAATTTGACACCTATGTACTTTGTTGATGGGGATTTAGGAATACTCAAGACTAAAAATCCTTATCCCCTTCCATTCCTAACAAACCCCAAACAGATCTCTTTGGCATGTGTTCTTTCAACTGGAAAACACATTTTTTCCTCTTGCTGCTGTGATATCCACACTATAACCATGTCTCAAAGCTAAACAGCACTAATCTAGCCCCACAGGCTAGATAAGGCCCATCACTTCATGTAAATTAAAGTACATCTGTGTGTATAAACTACTTTTAAAAATTAATTTAAAACAAATTAGAAGCATAGACGTTTATTTTGGGAAACTCACAGACCACAAAATACCTGTGTAGGAGGGTATAATAAACCTGATCAGAGTGTAAGAAACCAAAAGTTAACCTCAGTTTGTTGCTTTTCATGTTTCCCTCTTCAGTCCAAGAGAGAATTAGATGATTATGACTGCTGGAATAGTAAAGCAGACCACCTCTTGAATTGTATGTCTGGGGCAGAGTGAACTTGGTGGATGGCCCTCAAGTCTGGAATTCGATCCCTTCACATTGGTCCAACAGAAAATTTGCTGATCTGCAGGGCATGCTGCAAGGCCTTTGTTTATCCAGGCTTTTTCCAAGAGGCTGTCTAATGGAGTTTGTTTGGCAAGGCACAGGTGTGGGTTATTTGTATTACATTAGTTAATGTGGTCTTTAGGAATGTATTATGATTGGGCTGTAAATGTAACTAGATAATAGTAATAGGGGCATCTTATAAATGTAAAAAAAGAGCAGAATTCAAGGGGAAGTCTGAAGGAGAAGGCTGGTGAGAGTTTGAACCTGTTTCTTTTTTTGGTATTACTGTACTGCTCAGTACTACAATCTCACTCTACCTCTCTCAAAAGAAAAAAAAACCACAGCCACAACCAGTAAAGTTAATAGTACCATTCTGTATTAATACAACACCCCAGGGAATAAAAGCTGATTGATAAATGCACTTTGATGTTAGAGGCACTTGGCTTTGGTATCACTATGTGCTCTAGTCACCTGTCTCATCAGATATTACATCAGGGGTCGGCAACCTTTCAGAAGTGGTGTGCTGAGTCTTCATTTATTCACTCTAATTTAAGGTTTTGCGTGCCAGTAATACATGTTAACGTTTTTAGAAGGTTTCTTTCTATAAGTCTTTAATATATAACTAAACTATTGTTGTATGTAAAGTAAATAAGATTTTTGAAATGTTTAAGAAGCTTCATTTAAAATTAAATTAAAATGCAGTGCCCCCCAGACTGGTGGCCAGGACCCGGGCAGTGTGAGTGCCACTGAAAATCAGCTTGTGTGCCGCCTTTGGCACGCATGCCATACGTTGCCTACCCCTGTATTACATATTCGTCTACTCTCCAATTGCTTTATAGTTAGTGCGTTCTCTTTAGTGATTGCAAAATCCATTCTGACTAGTTCTATACTAAACAGATGCTGACTATCACCTAGAGAAAACTGACCTGGTGTTCAGAGGAGATGAGATATGGGGTAAGACTAGAATATTTAAACATTGTGATCACTTCTAAAATACACTACATCACTAGGGGCTAAAAAAGTAAATTTCCTCCACCTTCTCATTCTGGTAATTATAAGTATATACAGATGGAATGCAGCTAATAAAATTTGTCTTTAACTGCCTGAAGCAAAGCACATTCTCATATACTTAAACCAGAGTTTGATCCTCAAGTGTCTGGGTTTATTTCCTAAAACCTGACAGGAAAGCAGGGAACCATTTACCCACACACCGATTTTTCACGTTTTCCTTTCAACAACAAGTATTAAAGGGGGGAGACCTAGTTTGCAGAATCACAACCAAGAGCTTCCCCCTTTTTGATGGCAAATTAGTGAAGCCGGAATACTGAGTTATAACGAATAAGTGAATGCTATTCAGCATCATCATTGCTCTGGAGGGAAGGATAGTTGGGACAGTACTAAGTCACCGCATAAACCACCTGAGCCATCATTGATATCCATTCATGGAGCAGTGCACAGACAAAGATGCAGCCTCTCTTAGTGATGCATGAGTTACAGCCGCCAATGCTCCAGTAGTTTCAGACCCTTTCCTTCACAAATACTACAGCATGGAATTTAAGAAAGATGCTTACAGAATTCTCTTCTCCCTCCCAAAACAAATCATGGTGTTTGAAAGAACAAACATTTCACACAATCTGTTTTTTTTTTGGCAAATAGGCACTACCCCATAGACTAGCCATCTGTTCTTATGAAAAATACACCACAATTACCGAGACAAGGTCTTGTGTAATAAAGTTAGCACTTGCACAGTGACAAAATGGTACCCCGTATAATGGCAAAGAGACTGCACTTCATTTTAAAATACAGCACATAAGTATTTACTCTTGACCGCTAGTTGTACAATATTCTGGAGATTATAATTTCTGTTACTAACCTCAATTTTGCTTTCCTGTCTAATCCAACAACTCCCCTCACAATCTGCTGGCAAAACCCATAGCACATGAACAGGACTGAGTTTTCTGCTATATTGGCTACAAGTGCTGGCGTGGTCCCTTTATAGAAGCCTCGCAATCCAACTTGTTTGTATGTCTTCACAATACATTCAATGAGTCCTTTATACATGCTGGGAAATGTCTGCATCTTCACCTTAGCTGTATCAAAGGGCTGGCCGGTTAGCACACATGCAGTCCCACCTGAGGAAATAAGAGCATCAACATTCAACAGCCCCTTACTGATTGTGCGAGAAAAAAAAAAAATCAACATAATGAAGAAAGCCTGTTTTGTGAGAAAAACAAAAAACATGCAATATGCAGAAAGGGACAAATTCACCACTGGCATAATTAGGCCCAACTCAATCAACTTTGGTGACACCAATGATGACATTGGCTCTTGCAACATTTTTTAAAGTTACAGAAGTACCAAATGAAAAAGATCAATGCTTGATTTAGAACAGTTAGACACTCGTTTATAACACAAGGCAATCAATTCATATATTGAATAGATGGCGAAGAAAGTTACCAGTGGAATTAACCTTCTCTGTGTATTAGGCAGTCACCTCATCAGATGAAGGATGAGTAGATTTGAATGATGAGAAGAGATTGTGCAAGAAACTAAAGAAGCTGAATGTGTGATATGATGTCCCAATTTTATACAGACAGTCCCAAATTTGGGGGCTTTTTCTTATAATAGAATATCAGGGTTGGAAGGGACCTTAGGAGGTCATCTAGTCCAACCCCCTGCTCAAAGCAGGACCAATCCCAATTTTTGCCCCAGATCCCTAAATGGCCCCCTCAAGGATTGAACTCACAACACTGGGTTTAGCAGGCCAATGCTCAAACCACTGAGCTATCCCTCCCCCCTTATATAGGCACCTATTACTGCCCACCTCCTGTCCTGATTTTTTACACTTGCTATCTGGTCACCCTATGTGAATCCAGCACCTTTAGTTGTTTTTGAGGCAGGGAGAAGGGACATTTTGTTTTGAAGGGGTGATTCTCATTAGTACCCACACTCTGAGTGGAGCCAGTTTGTATTATCCTGCTGCTGCTCCTGTGTCACAGGGTGAGCCAGAGGAACTCCAGTCTGAGCTCCCACACCACTTCATTTTCCTCCCAGATCAGGTGATTGCAGGCCACACAGCTAACCAAGCTTGGAAGCAGGATAGGACACTTCCTGCACTCGCTACGGGAGGGATTAACTAAGGACAGCAAAAGCTGGCAGGGGCAGATGTGGCTCCCTGTTGAGAGAGCTGGGGCAGGTGCCTGTGATGGGCTCTGTTGAAGCCCCCTGAGGCAGTTGAGGGTGGGGAAAAGAGCAGCCAAGAGTCTGGAGAGAAACTGGGGGTGGCTCCTTACAGAGGGAGCCAGGAATGTTGTCTGGCAGTAGCTTGGCTGATGACTGCTGGAAGAGGCCAGGGAGAAGGCTTCCCTGGAGAGAAGTGAAAGTAGGAAATCGCATTGGGAATCTGAAGCTGAGGCACTGAGAATTGAGGGTGGATGGCTGGTACAGGGTCCCAGGGCCAGAGCCCAGAGTTGGAGGTGATGTAGGAACTCCTGTGACCAAAGGGCAATGAATTTGTGAGCCCTCAGATAAGGGGCAGAGGCCCAAGTTAATTCCCTCTTGACCAAGGGCTGAAAGACTTTAGGAAACCCTTGCCAACTAATGGCAACTAGGAAAACCCTGCTTAGCAACAGGAAAGACTTGGATAGCTTGGGCCCTGGTATAAGGGAAGAAGTCGTCCTATTCAAGCAAGGAGAAGGACTTGTGTGTTACACACCTCCTATGCAGGACTGTGGCCTACTGAAGGTAAAAGTACTTGTTTACTTTTGTTTAGAATTTATTTACCCCAGAAGAGAAGGACTCATTTTGGCCAAGTTAGGGCCAAGTTACCCCAGCACCCAGGCAAGACATCTCCACAGAGAAATCTGAAGCATGGCCACACACTTAACAAGGGACTGGCTAATTGGATCCCTACAACATCTTCTGTTAATTGGTTTGCTAGCCTAGTACACTGTAAAGTCAGCTTCTGTTGAATGGCAAAGATCCAGCTGCAGCACAGCAGTAGGAACCAACATAAAACAAGAGCGAGGCATACATAGTGAGCTTGCAGCAAGAGGGAGAAAACATAAAGGAGACCTTTAAAAACACTAGAAGATGAGGAAAGAAAGGAAGATTAACAGCAGCCTATTAGAACAAAGGAGGAGGATTATAAAGCTAATCGAGTAAGCAGAGCAAGAACAATCTCTTTATAAAGGATTTCAAGTATCAAAATGATTGAGAAGTTTAAAGGCTTTCGCGTCTTCATCCTGCTTGAAGTGAATATTTGAGTTGCAACCAAAAGAGGAAATTGAGCAAAGAACTATAATCTACCTTTAAACCTGCTTACCTGTTTACTGACAGAAAACAGGCCTATTTCCCTGAATAGTGGATGTAATGGGGGTGGGGAGGAGAGATGGGGGGGGGGGGGGGGCGGAGAAATGCCATCAGCTTTGGCACATCTCTTTAAATGAAAGCTAGGTTTCCTAGCCCTCATGATAGCCAAGATGACACTGTATTGGCTTTCATTCACAAAGTTATCTTTGTGAAGATTGACTGCTCTGATGTTGACTAGAGGCATTAATTTTTGCTGCTGCTATTTCGACCCTGTCAGCATCAATGAAGCGGACAAAAAAACCCAGTGATTTCATTGTGCTATTGTTTGGGACAGCAGCAGATTTTGCTTGTGAATCGCTATAATAAGGACCCAAAAGCGAGGTAGAAAAAATAGCAGGAATAGGCTGCTCTGGGATGGTGATGAGGTAACAGGGGAAATAAATAGAAGGCTCCCTCTCCTTTCCATCAGCCAAAACGGGGCCTTTGTGTGGAAATCTTCATATCTGTCACATACCGAATAGCCACAGGCCAATATAAAACAAGTATACCTGGGCAGCAGCCTGGTAGAAACTCTGGCAACCTTCTTATAGGTGTTACCCCTGGATAATGGCAGCTGCACCCCCTCTTCCCTTCACATGCCATCATCTTTCATAATGACCTCTGGATTTAGACCTTGGATCATAGGTGTCTTGTAACATTTGAGTCATGGCTAATACTCTTGGATCCATGGCACAAATACAGGGAATATTCCTAGAACACTAACTCTGTATATCTGCACAGCAACTAGACACCCACGGTTGGCCCATGCCAGCCGACTTGGACTGTGGGGCTGTTTCATTACTGTGTAGACTTCTGGGCTCAGGCTGGAGCTCGAGGCTAGCGGAGTTGGGTTTTTTTTGTTTTTTTTGCTGTGTAGACATACCCTGTATTATAATATGCAAGAGATGTGATTAGATGGCTAATGCATTGAATTTGTTATTAGTAGAGCACCAGCAGCAGTGTTAGGCACGGTACATAGATATGTATTTTCCATCCTCTTTGTAGAACACAACTTAAAGTTAATTTATTTCTCCTGATGTTTCATCCTTAACAATCATACTTTAGGGGATATGAGAAATTGATATTTTCATTTGTGGCTAAGTGGAGGAACAACTTAAGTGAACTGCTGACCTTATGTTACATTATTCAGAATGCCATAATGTTTCCTCATCTTCCAAAGAGACTTTCTGAATGTTGATTAAAGAGATAACCCTTTAGATAGCCTTCTGCCCCTTTCAATTAGAGAGTTTCTAGGACTGAAGCATTATCTCAACCACTTTGCTTGCACATGGTGTTTGCCTTCATTGCAAAACTTTACTTGTGACTGACATTTTGAAACTCATGTGAGCATGAAAATACACATTAGATGTACTCAAACCTACTCTTAGAAAATCATTAGTCTGAAAGAGGTTACAGATTTACTTGTTGGCATTGGTTTCAGTGGAGTGATATTAACCTATCAGATGTTTGCAACACTGGGCTAGGTCAGTTAGTTCCCTCCTTCATCTCAACACCTTTCTTCAAATGTGGAAGATGTGCCTCTTGTACAGGTTTTCAATTATTAACAGTGCCAATATGACAAATCACCATCATTTAGCAATCAGATTACTGTCTTTACACTTGTGAGGAGACTTACTTTAAGAGCACAAACTTTTTTGTATCAGATTATCAGAAACTTTGAAAATAGAGTTTTCTCCAGTATTACCTGCGGCACCTGCTGTGAGGTCGATGGCAGCTTGAATGGCGGGATTTGTCCTCATGTTTCACACTTGTTTATTGGTTGCTATGGAATAAGAAATCTCCAATGACAGGTAAGGTGTCGTGATATGTATGCCTAAGGTGGAAAAGGAAAAAATATTAAAACTACTGTTAACCTATATATTTCAGCTAAATTATTTTCTGCAAACCACCCCTTATGCCCATATATCCACTTTTATTCATCTTCTCTTAAATCAAAAGTTCTATGGCAGAGAAAAGATGGTCCAATGGTTAGGGCCCTAGCCTGCTACTGGAAACCCAGGTTTAATTCCCTGCTCTACCAAAGATTTCCTGTGTGACCCTGGGCACGTTACTTAGTCCCTCTGTGCCTCACTTCCCCATTTTACAAATGGAAAGAATAGTACCTTCCTACTTCAGAGAGATGCATTAAGATAATTGCACTAAAGATCGTGAGGAGCTCAGGTACTAGAGTGGAAGCCATATAAATACCCAAGACAGATATCAGTATCACAAAGGATGACAGGAATACATAGGAAATATCTGGACAGAGGTTTGGTTGTCTTGTGTTCCCAATATAAGTCTTTGTAATGGAAGCCCCAGGTTTAATTTAGAGGATACCGCCCAGTGTGGATTTTATTTGGTTTTGTCTCTCAGGAAAGTGGTTGAAACAATAAATACCCTACAAGGGCAACGTTTTCAAATAAAGCACCACTCATTAAAATAAATCTGCAGATCAATGCAAAGGCTATTTCATGAGGGGAAAGGATTCATTTTGGGCAACAGAACCAAGTTCGAAAACTAAATATTAAAGACTTAAACTAACTGGAAATTCAAAGCTCTACATGCATGGGTAGATACTGCCAGCCATATATTCAGCATGGTACTTTTTAAAAATGAGATACAAGGTGAGTGAGCAGTTGTACTAGCAGAGTATTCCCTTCCTTACATTAATTTTTTCAAGTAAAGGGGAAATCTACAGAAGAATTAAAACACTCCTAATATGTACTGTATAAATATTTCATCCAAAGTGTTTTGGGGGGATAGCTGATAAAGAAATTAGGAGGAAAGCAACTCACACCATGCAGGGAGGGATAAATTCTGACAAGGGAGTTGTAAGAACAGTTGTACTGCATCTTTTCTAAAGTTCTGTGATGGACAGACACGGGTTTATAAGAAACAATTTGAAAGGTCCGTTCCTACATGCCTGTATCAAATAGTTATTTACACTTATGAAAGTGCTGATTCTTTCCATTTTAGAAAGGTCTGGCTTGTACTAGGCTGAATATAATGGGATAAAAAAAATCAGCCATTACTAGTACATACTGCATTTCTGAATTATGTTTAAAGATTTGAAAGGTATTATTCCCAATAGCATAGTTAACTAGCTACTATTATTTCAAGATAAAAAGGCTCCAAGATTGTTACACTTAATTATCCTGAAATTAATGTCATTACTGTCCTCAAAGCACTTTGTGATTTAGCCCCTTTGATCTAGGAGAAGAGCAAAAGAAAAAAAAAATCAAAGACTAAAGAGAGTCTCTGAATGAATGGAATCACAATGAAGTAGTGAGTCTCTCATTGCAGTAGAACTTGCATTATTGCTACATTGCACTAAGCGTAAAGGAAACCATACCAAGCCACAAACTGAATATATGCTCATTTCCATTCCATCCTGCTGATGAGATTTATCACACACTGGGAAAGTGAAGGCAAAACAAGGAAGTTTTTCAAAGAAAGTACTCTGACCAACACAAGTACCCAGCCATAGCACTAAATTTAAGATTACGCAATTAAATCTAAGCCACCATTTATTGCAGTGGTAGTCAATAGGCAGACTGTGGGCCAAATCTGAACTGCTAGATGCCTTTGAACAGACCCTGAAATCTTTTTTTTTATTATTTCTCTGGAGTCTGGACCTTCATTATACCTTGACCAAGAAATTTGGACCTTGACAAAAAATAACTGACCACCCCAGTTTATTGATACCATTTATAATCTTGTAGATTTCTCTGAATTTGCAGTAATAAATAAGTGACTGGTGCCCTAAAAATCACCAAGATTGTTAAAATACCAATCACTCATTCATATTGCAAATCCAAAGAAATCTAGGAGTCATGTAAGAGATCTTCAGGAAATTTACATTTAACAATTCTGTTACCCAGAACAGTGTGTCTTCCATTCAAGGACCTCAAAAGGACTCACCAAATACTGAATGATTAAGCCACAAGACCCTCCTGCAAAATAAGTACTAATGCCCCACTTCAGGGACCAGAAAGACAGGGCATGACTTTTGACTTGCTCAAGGACACAGCAGGCCAATGACCAAAGTAGAATTTGAATACAAGGGCCATAAAGGTGCCATTTCTTGGCTGTGGCTCTTACCCTTCACCCCCAATAAGAATGAACTTTTTTTTTTCCATTGTTGGAATGCAAAACTTTGAGAAGAGTAGAAGCATAAACCTGAGGCAGTCCTACTGTTTCAATTTAGGTAGGAGAAGTTTGTATCACAGTCTCTGCAAGCTCTTTCCTGCACTACCCGTTAGTTAAAAAAAATTCAACTCATGCACATTACATGAATAAAACAGAGGGAGGAAACTTCCATCAGAGCTTGTGATCTAAGGGATGGTGGGAGAGTGTTAGGCTATGTCTACATGTAAAATGCTACCCCAGATTAGCTGCAGCTGCAACACTGTAGCACTTCAGGGTTGACACTTATTACAGTGACAGGAGGGGTTCTCCCAACAGCCTTGTTAATCCACCTCCTCAAGAGGCGGTAGCTAAATCAACAAAAGAATTCTTCCATCAGCCTAGCACTGTCTACCTGGGGACTTAGGTCAGCTTAGGTTTTTTTTGTTTTTTTTTTAAAACAAGCTTTTTACTAGTTATGGGCACATCTCTATCTTCCATGAACATTCTAGCCACTACACATTTCTAAGCAAACGTTGCAGAATACACACTGAAAGCAAACTGGGTATTTGTAATCACCACTATTTACACCAGAAGCACAATTCTAAGGCACACTGTCAAATTAGGCACACAGACCTATACACTCAATTGAAACACCTCCAATTTCTAATACACACAACGCTCTGCTTGTAAGTTACAGACCAAGCACTACTGGTGGAAGACAGGCAGTTTTGAACAAGGAAGAACTTTGAGAAGCAAGCTGTTTTGTGGACAAGTCACAAACAGAGGGGACCAAATTTGTCCAGTAAGTTGTCGGCCAGCTCTAAGGGGGCTGAACTGTGTCAAGGCAACTGAATCAACTCCACTGGCACAAGTCACTGCCAAGGATGCTCTGGCCTGCGCTGGGAACAGCTTCTAGGACCGAGCTCCGCAGTCACAGCGGGCTTCTAGCCACGTGTCCATGATCCCCGCGCTCTCGCCCACGGGGTGGCAGCTGGTTATAAAGGCTGCCAAGGTTATCCCTCGCGTGTCTCTCACCTCCGCGTGACGGGCAGCTTCCCACGGCTCCGCGCTGCAGCGGCCCCGGGGCAAGGGCCAGGCGGGATGGCTGCCGCTCAGGTGCGGAGCAGGCAGGCTGGCGCAGCTCGGGCTCCAGCCACCAGCCTGCCCCTGCGCGGTGCGCGGGTCCCAGCAGGGCGCTGAGCGCCGCCGGGGGCCGGCCCGCGCACAGGGGCAGCGGCGCCGCCGGGGCTAGTTAGTGGTTACGGAGCCCCCCCGGCAGACACGTGCGCCAAGGCGGAGCCGGCTCCGCTCCCCAGGCCCAGCCACTCACCCAGCGCGCGGCACCAGCCGGGCCGCCCGGCCCCTCCGCCGCTATATAGCCGGGCCGCGGGAGGCGGGGCCCAGCCCGGCTCGGAGCGCCGCGGCCCAGCCCCCCGGCCAGGGAAGCGGAAGTAGGCAGGGCCCGCCCCGCGGGGACCCCGCCGAGAGGCCGCGTCAGCGCCCCCTTGCGCCCCCCGGGGGCGGGGCTTGGGTGGGAGGGAGGGAGGGAGCGGAGTGTGTGAGAGAGAGACCGGCCGGGCCACTCCCGAGAGTGGGGGTTGGGGAGAGCGGAGGGTTGTGGGAGGACAAGTGGGGGTTGGGGAGAGCGGGCGGCTGTGGAGGAACGGGTGCGGGGAGATGGTTGGGGAGAACGGGGGGCTGTTGGACGGGTGGGGGTTGGGGAGAGTGGAGGGTTGTGGGGGGACAGGTGGGGGGTGGGGAGAGCGGGGGGCTGTTGGATGATGGGTGGGGGTTGGGGAGAGCGGGGGGCTGTTGGATGATGGGTGGGGGTTGGGGAGAGTGTAGGGCTGTCAGGGGATGGGTGGGGTCAGTGATTTCCCTACACCCCCCCCCCCTGAATTTTCCCAACACCCCTCCCCAGTTTTGTGAACTAGTTACATGCAGTGTTGCCACTTTAGTGATTGTTTGGGAATTTGAATTGAAATTGAAACATTAATACACACTTTAAAAGCATATAAAGTGTATGATAAAACACAGACTAGCTTCCTTATACAGCTTTTGATTTTTGTGACTGTCAGTGCATTCATTTCGGTGATGTTGGCCAACCTAATAATTTCAAATGATGATTTGTAAGCAAAGTTTAAATGAGCTCTCCCTGATAGCTAGTGATCAGCTGGGGACTGGGGGGAAAGGCTTCAGGACCAAATTGTATTTACATTCACACCTAATCTATCTAGGTATCCAGAAAACAGAGCTGTGTTGCCCAAGTGATGGATTTTGGCTGGGGATGGGTTGGTTACAAATCACTTGGGGGGGGGGGAAATGAAATGTTGTTGTTTTTATTGTATGAATAAAGGGCAGTAGAACTGTCCTTAGCCTGTGCTGATTGAGGGCATCAAGAGAGAGGGTGGGGAAAGGTGTTTTGCTTGATGGTCTGCCTGAGTCACAAGTACTATTTGACCTGTGCCTCTCCACTGTTTAAAGACAGAGCTGATTAGGCTTCATAGAGTCTTTTGGTTTGTTAAGTGACCACTAGAGCTGAAATCTCTGATAATCAGGTCTTAGTACTTAGACCTGCTGTGGGACGGTGTTTCTGTGGAAGAGATGCCCCAGTCTGCACTAGCACCGAGGTTCCTCCCACCCCAAAGAGCTGAAATCACTGAGAGTCGGGTGGAACCGCAAGAGACCAACTCACAGAGGTCACAGTGGCAGGTGGCAGCAGAAGATGACAGTGTAGGGCTATTGGGGCAGAGCAATAGAGTGAACGGTGGCATGACAAACAACAGCGGCCAGAGCATTGGATATAGGGTGACCAGATGTCCCGATTTTATAGGGACAGTCCCAATTTTGGGGTCTTTTTCTTATAAAGGCTCCTATTACTCCCCACCCCCGTCCCGATTTTTCATACTTGCTTTCTGGTCACCCTAATTGGACTATGCTTTAGTGAGCTTTCTCCAGAAGCTATATTTGTGACTGGGAAACTTATATTTATATATGTTTCCTAGTAGGCCAAGATTTTAAAAATGCATTATTTGCCAAGATCATTATCTCACATCATCGCTATCTCAAGAGATCATTATCTTGGGGAGTTTCTGTACTAAACTTCTTTATTATTATAATTATTTTTTATGTAAGAATGGCTATATTGGGTCAGATCAATGGTCCATCTATCCCAGTATCCTGTCTTCCGACAGTGACTGTTCCAGGTGCTTCAGAGGGAATGACCAGAACAGGGAATCATAGATTGATCCATCCCCTGTCATCCACTCCCAGTTTCTGGCGAACAGAGGCTAGGGACATTCAGATCATGATGTTGTATCCCTGCCCATCCTGGCTAATAGCCATTAATGGACCAATCTTCCATGAATTTACCTAGTTCTTTTTTGAACCCTGTTATAATTTTGGCCTTCACAACATCCCTGGCAAAAAGTTCCACGGGTGACTGTGCGTTGTGTGAAGAAATACTTCCTTTAAAACTTGATGCAATAGCAATTTTTGTTTTAAACTTACTGCCTATTAATTTCATTGGGTGATCCCTGGTTCTTGTGTTAAGTGAAGGGATAAATAACACTTCCTTATTCATTTTCTCCTCACCAATCAAGATTTTATAAGACACTATCATATCCACTCTTAGTCATCTCTTTTCCAAGCTGAAAAGGTCCAGTCTTCTCTCCTCATATGGAATCTGCTCCATACCCCTAATCATTTTTGTTGCCCTTCTCTGTACCTTTTTCAATTCCAAGATATCTTTTTTGAGATGATGTGACAAGAACTGCACGCAGTATTTAAGATGTGGGCTTGTCATGGATTTATATAGTAAAAGTGGAGGAGCTTGGTTTGCCAGACTGATCAGCTAAGCCAATTCTGACAACCTATATGAAAAGGCTGCAAAACACCATGCCTCTGGACTGCATCAACATGCAGAAAGTCTTATAAGCCAGTCACTGTCAAAGCCAATTTTAGAAGAACTTAATGAGGCTGTTAAGAATGGAGACACAACTCAGTTTATGTGAACCAACATTGCTATTGCATCACACTTTCTATTTAAGCAAGAGATACCACACACTACAAACTAGAGGCCTATGTTAAGTGCATTGTCACTTGTTAATCCTGAAATTGGACATTGGTTCCAAACAAGACTGGCAAATGCTCACTATCTTTCTGAAAAAAACTTGGCTGACTCTCTTGAAACATGTGGTGCAACAGTGAGACTCAGGAGTTGAAAAAGTGAAGAATTCTCTCACTATATTAAAAATCCATGTGCATACATGGCCGACAAATGCACCAGTGCAAATAGGCATCAAGTATTAAGTCATTATGTATGTTATCTTGATGTCCGTGGTAGGCCAGTAAGATGCATTCTAGATGTTCAGGTTATAGAAGACACATCAGCTGCATCTGTGACATCTTAGAAGAGTTAAATGCTTGTAAATTGAACCCCAAACAGATGGCTGCTTGTGCATTTGATGGAGGTACAAACTTCTCTGGAAGACATAGTGGAGTGCTCAGAGAAAAGTGTAACCCTAATCTTTCCTATACACACTGTAGAGGCCATCTACTCCAGCTAGCACTAGTACAAGCTGCAGAATCTTCAAAAGACATTAAAAAGCCATACATTTAAGGGCTTTTTATACTCTTTTTTTTTTCAGCAAGAGTCCAAAGGACTGAACATTTTGGAAGCAAATAGAAGATACACTGGGATTGAAGTTCAAATGAGTCCAACCTGGGAAAACCTGCTGGCTTTCTCATGAGTGATTCTTGGCAGTTGTCTTAAAATTACTGCAACAGTTATTACTGGCTTTAAAAAGTATCCACCAAGATAGGACAGATCTAAGTAGTGAGGCGGGTGGACTACTTTTGTTACTAATTTCAGAGAAGACTATTGCCATTCTCTCTCTTGTAAATCTACTGTTGAAACCACTTGGGTCATTAAACAATGTAATCCAGGCATCTGCTACAACAGTAGTAGATCTTTGTCCATAAATAGAAGCTATCCTTGGATCAATCAGAGATATCCATTGAAAATGTACTGGAAGAAGCAAAGACTTCAGTCCAGAAGCTGACTAATGAAGGTACTTATATTGACTCCATAAGTGAAGAGGACAAGAAGTGTTTGTTAAGCCACCTGAAAAAGTACAAAGACTTGATTCTTACAAATGTACAATAGAGATTTCTGGATTCTATTCAGCCTCCACATAGCTTTTACAGATGCCTGTCTTATAAAACACCTACAGTTGAGTGGAGTGAGGCACTACCAGCAATGGGGCTGCCATGTGCTCACGGCAGAATAGAGAATTTTGAACACAGCATGGAATATCACACGATGAACGAATGAAGATTTAACTTCAACTTCTTTATCATTACTAATGGTTTGACCCAATCTTTGTTCTATGTTTCCTGGGATGAAAGTAGGAATTCATCTCTTGCTAATCCCAGTCAAAACAGCTACATTTGAACATATTTTTTCCTCATTTAATAGAATTTTGTGTTCTGAAAGAAGTCGCCTTCTGCCTGATCATGGGCATATCATGAAGGACTGGAAGTAATGGACACAGAAGAAGACACCAAAGAGTGCAAAATTACAACAAGAAACCAAGACTGATGTAGATGTACTGCTTCATAGTAGGCTTGAGTAGCCAACTTTAATTTTTGTGATGGTTTTAAAACATGAGTTAAATCTAATAAAATGATCGTGAAACATTTTTCAGTTTTTACTATGGTGCCATACAGCCCACCTTTACCCTCACAGTCTCACCCCTCATCGGCCCTGACACCCCCCCTGTAAATTCAAACACCCCCCCCTAATTTCAATTCCTGGGGAAACTACTGGGTGGGGTGTTGCTGGAAGAGCAGGGGCTGTTGGGGGGACAGGTGTGGCGTTGGAGAGAGTGGGGAGCTATCGGGGCGGGTGGGGTATTACGGGGAGAGCGGGGGCTGTCAGAGGGACAGGTGTGGTGTTGCAGAGAGCGGGGGCTGTTGGGGAGGAGAGTGGGGCATAGCAGAGGGAGTGGGGGATTGTTGTGGGGACAGGTTAGGCCTTGGGGAGAGCGAGGGTTGGGTGGGGCATTGTAGTGGGAGTGAGAGGCATTGGGGGGTGGGGGTGGATGGAGCACTAGTGGGGAATAGGGAGTTTTCCGGAGATAGATGGGGCATTGGGTTATTGGGCTGGATGGGGAACACAGGGCTGTTGGGGGATGGTAGGGGATTGCTGCCGGGATAGTGAGGGAGCACTGGGATGGAGGCAGGATGGATATGTGATGGGGAAGGTGGGATGGATGTCTCATGAGGGTTGAGAGCATTGCAGGGAGGTATGGTGGGAGGAATGGGATGTGTGTGATGGATATAGGAGGAAAGAGAGTGGGCTAGTGGGATGTTTCTTTACTTATTAAAAGGGCAAAGGCCTTGCTATAGCCAGCTCACTTTTATGAGCACTCAAGTATCATGGAAATAATGGGAGACTATCAAAGGTGCCATCACAAACAGGCTGGATCCCCAGAGCCAAAAGTCAGTGGAGCTCTGCACAGGGGCAAGGGTCTGCCTGCACTGATCCAACAGGAGGACTGGAGCAATGGTCTTTTTCTCAGGGCAGTGACTGGTGACAGAGGTAGACCAAATAAGCAGTCTGAACACTGCAGAAGCCAGGATCTCCCTGCTGCCATATGGCAAGAAGCCTGCACCTGTTTTACCTTATCTGAAAATTGTTCCTTGCACTCTGCACAGAGTCCACTTTCTTGCTAAGGAATCTTAAATTACGGGCAATAAACAAAAATGCACAGCCTGTGACCTGTCCATGACTTGTATTGTATGCCCCTGACTAAATCTTGGGTAGTGTGGGGCAGAGGGCGGCTGGGGAGGTGCTGCAGGTGCTCTGGGGCGGGGGGTGGCAGTGCACGGCCCGGGACTCCCGCTGGTGCTGGGGGAGGGGTGGTGGGGTATGGCCCAGGACCCCTACTATCAGTGAGATGTAGTTTTACTTCATAGAGGCATTTAGTCAGAAAATTACATACCCTTTGATAATAAATTACAATATGTACTTACAAATGGATCGAAAGAGAACTTTAATAGCCTGATTCTTCAATTATATCTATAAGGAGACTCTTTGAAGTCAGTGGGGCTCTGTGCAGAGAGCCACCTGTGCAGATCCAGTTGCAAGATGGAGTTTAAAATCATAAGAACGGTCATACTGGGTCAGACCAAAGGTCCATCTAGCAGTATCCTGTCTTCCAACAGTGGCCAATGCTATGTGCCCCAGAGGGAATGAACAGAACAGGTAATCAACGAGTGATCCATCCCCTGTCGTCCACTTCCAGCTTCTGGCAAATAGAGGCTAGAACCATCATCCCTGCCCATCCTGGCTAATAATAGCCACTGATGGACCTATCCTCCATGAACTTATCTAGTTCTTTTTTTAAACCCTGTTATAGTTTTGGCTTTCACAACATCCTCTGGCAGGGAGTTGCACAGGTTAACCGTGCATTGTGTGAAAAAATATTTCCTCTTGTTTGTTTTAAACCTGCTGCCTATTAATTTCATGTGGTGACCCCTAGTTCTTGTGTTACGAGAAGGAGTAAATAACACTTCCCTAATTACTTTCTCCACACCAGTCATGACTTTATAGACCTCAATCATATCACCCCTTAGTTGTCTCTTTTCCAAGCTGAAAAGACCCAGTCTTATTAATCTCTCCTCATATGGCAACCGTTCAATACCCCTAATAATTTTTGTTGCCCTTTTCTGAACCTTTTCCAATTCCAATATATCTTTTTTGAGCTGGGGCGACCACATCTGCATGCAGTATTCAAGATGTGGGCGTACCCATAGCAGCAATATAATATTTTCTGTTTTATTATCAATCCCTTTCTTAATGATTCCCAATATTCTGTTCGCTTTTTTGACTGCTGCTGCACATTGAGTGGATGTTTTCAGAGAACTATCCACAATGACTCCAAGATCTCTTTCTTGAGTTGTAACAGCTAAATTAGACCCCATCATTTTATATGTATAGTTGGGATTATATTTTCCAATGTGCATTAGTTTGCATTTATCAACAATGAATTTCATCTGTCATTTTGTTGCCCCAGTCACCCAGTTTTTGAGATCCTTTTGTAGCTCTTTGCAGTCTGCTTGGCACTTAACTATCTTGAGTAGTTTTGTATCATCTGCAAATTTTGCCACCTCACTGTTTACCCCTTTTTCCAGATCATTTATGAATATGTTTAATAGGACTAGTCCAAGTACAGACCCTTAGGGGACACCACTATTTACCTCTCTCCGTTCTGAAAATGGACCATTTATTCCTACCCTTTGTTTCCTATCTTTTATCCCATGACAGCTTACTTTGCTTAAGAGCCTTTGTTGTGGGACCTTGTCAAAGGCTTTCTGAAAATCTAAGTATACTATATCCGCCTTGTCCACATGCTTGTTGATCCCCTCAAAGAATTCTAGTAGATTGGTGAGGCATGATTTCCCTTTACAAATTATGTTCATCTATGTGTCTGACAATTTTATTCTTTATTATAGTTTCAACTGGTTTGCCTGATACTGAAGTCAGGGTTACTGTCCTGTAATTGCTGGGATCACCTCTGTTTTTAAAAATTGGCGTCACATTAGCTATCCTCCAGTCATTTGGTACAGAAGCTGATTTAAATGATAGGTTACAAACTACAATTAGTAGTTCTGAAATTTGAGTTCCTTCAGAAATCTTGGGTGAATATTATCTGGTCCTGGTGACTTATTACTGTTTAGTTTTATCAATTTGTTCCAAAACCTCCGCTAATAACACCTCAATCTGGGACAGTTCCTCAGATTTGTCACCTAAAAAGAATGGCTCAGGTTTGGGAATCTCCTTCACATTCTCAGCCATGAAGACCGATGCAAAGAATTCATTTAGATTGTTCGCAATGGCCTTATCATCCTTGAGTGTTCCTGTAGCATCTTGGTCGTCCAGTGGCCCCACTGGTTGTTTAGCAGGTTTCCTGCTTCTGATGTACTTAAAAAAAAATTTGCTATTACTTTTTGAGTCTTTGGCTAGCTGTGCTCCACATTCTTTTTTGGCCTTCCTAATTATATTTTTACACTTCATTAGCCAGAGTTTATGCTCCTTTCTCTTTTCCTCACTAGGATTTAACTTCCACTTTTTAAAGGATGCTTTTTTGTCTCTCACTGCTTCTTTTACTTTGGGTACGTCTATATTACCCACCTGATTCGGCGGGTAGTAATTGATCTTCTGGGATCGATTTATCGCATCTCGTCTAGACGTGATAAATCATTCCTGGAAGTGATCGCCGTCGACACCGGTACTCCTGCTCCACGCGAGGAGTAAGCGGAGTCGACGGGGGAGCCTGCCTGCCGTGTGTGGACCTGCGGTAAGTGCTGTTTAGTTCGAACTAGGATACTTCGACTTCAGCTACGTGAATAACGTAGCTGAAGTTGCGTATCTTAGTTCGAACCGGGGGGTTAGTGTGGACCAGCCCTTTGTTTAACCACAGTGGCACTTTTTTGGGTCTCTTCTTACGTTTTTTAATTTGGGGTATACATTTAAGTTGAGCCTCTATAATGGTGTATTTTAAAAGTTTCCATGCAGCTTGCAGGGATTTCCCTTTTGGCACTGTACCTTTTAATTTCTGTTTAACTAACTTCCTCATTTTTGTGTAGTGCCCCTTTCTGAATTTAAATGCTACAGTGTTGGGCTGCTGCGGGACCCCACTCATTATGCCCTTCCAGCATGACTGTGAACCACTGATAACTACTCTCTGGAAACGATTTTCCAACCAATTATGCACCCACTTTATAGTAGCTCTGTAGGGGTCTTGGTCTGCTGCGGGGTGGTGGGGCACCAGCCCGCCTCGCTGTACCCGTTCGGCTGGGTTGGGGAATCCTCGGTCTTTGGCCCGAATGCCTCTGGTCGGGTCCTGCAAGCGGTAGAGGCTAAGCCCTGGCCCTAAGTCAGGGCGGGGCAACAAGTAAATAGTCAAAGGCTCAGCTCCTCAGGCAGGGGCTGAGCACTGAGTTTAATAGGCCCAGGCCCTGGGTCAGGGCGGGGCAGCAAGTGAATAGTCGAAGGCTCAGCTCCTCAAGCAGGGGCTGAGCACAGCGTTCAATATAAGGCACTAAGCTCCTGGTTCTGGGTAACCAGGAAGAGGGGGGAGACTGCCACCCACACGTTGGGTGGCAGGGGGGACACAGGCCCACCCACTCCACTGCGTCCCGGCCCAGGGCCCTAACAGCGGCAAAGGATCCACCGCTGTGTCAGTGGGGATCCTGGCCGCAACACACTGACATTGGTTCTGGCCATGCTGCAGCTGGACTAGGGTCCACTGCCCCCGGGCTACTTCCAGACTCCCCCTCAAGCGGTACCTGAGTCCAGGGGGTGTCTTCAGCGGGTCCCAGCCCCATGGGTTCCTCCTCGGAATCGCGGTCGCTTGGCAAGTCCGGCAACTCCTCCGTGTAGTGGCCGCTCGGCAGGTCCGGCAACTCCTCCGGGTAGGGGCCGCTCGGCAGGTCTGGCCACTCCTCCGGGTAGGGGCCGCTCGGCAGGTCCGGCCAGTCTTGGCGGGTACCTGGGGCCACAGGGTTTTCCCAGTCACGAGTTAGGCCGGCGACGTCTGGTCTCCCCGGTGGTTGCTCCTTAAGAGAGCTCAGAGGGCCCGCCTTTATACTTCCGGGTCACGCTGGTCTACTTCCAGGTCGCGACCTGTCTCTCTGCGGGGTGGGCCCAGAGCCTCCTGGCTCCGCCCACTCTGGCCACTGGGCCGGTTCTTCACTCTGTGGGGTGGTGGGGCACCAGCCCGCCTCGCTACAAGCTCCATCTAGGTTGTATTTCCCTAGTTTGTTTATGAGGTCATGAGAGACAGTATTAAAAGCCTTACTAAAGTCAAGTTATACCACATCTACCGCTTCCCCCCATCTACAAGGCTTGTTACCCTGTCAAAGAAAGCTATCAGGTTGGTTTGACACGATTTGTTCTTGACAAATCCATGCTGACTGTTATTTATCACCTTATAATCTTCGAGGTGTTTGCAAATTGATTGCTTAATTATTTGCTCCATTATCTTTCCAGGTACAGAAATTAAGCTGACTGGTCTGTAATTCCCCGGGTTGTCCTTATTTCCCTTTTTATAGATGGGCACTATATTTTCCCTTTTCCAGTCTTCTGGAATGTCTCCCATCTTCCATGACTTTTCAAAGATAATTGCTAATGGCTCAGATATCGCCTCAGTCAGCTCCTTGAATATTCTAGGATGCATTTCATCAGGCCCTGATGATTTGAAGACATCTAACTTGTCTAAGTAATTTTTGACATGTTCTTTCCCTATTTTAGACTCTGATACTACCTCATTTTCACTGGCATTTGCTATGTTAGACTTCCAATCGCCACCAACCTTCTGAAAACCAAAACAAAGAAATCATTAAGCACCTCTCCCATTTCCTATTATTGTCTTTCCCCCCCACATTGAGTAACAGGCCTACTCTGTCCTTGGTCTTTCTCTTGCGTCTAATGTATTTGTAGAATGTTTTCTTGTTTCCTTTTATGTCCCTAGCTCGTTTGATCTCATTTTGTACCTTGGCCTTTCTAATTTTGTCCCTGCATACTTGTGTTATTTGTTTGTTTATAGTCATCCTTTGTAACTTGTCACTTTTAAAGCTGTCTGCCATTACACGATGTAATTGAATGGGGCTCTTTTTCATTTGACTGTTTCTGATCAGATCCTACCAGTATTTTATCATCTTCTAGCCTCTCGTCCTTACTAGAACATCCTTCCTGTATAGGCTCCCCCTTTCCCAAAAGTTTCCTCAGTTCCTAATATATCTAAACTCCTCCTCCCTACACCATTGTCTCATCCACGCATTCAGACCCTGCAGTTCTGCCTGTCTAACTGGCCCTGCTACCAGAACGCTCCATGGTAGCATTTCACAGAATGCTACCATGGAGGTCCTGGATTTCAATCTCTTACCTTGCAGCCTACATTTGGCCTCGAGGACCTCTCTCCTATCCTTCCCTATGTCATTGGTACCTACATGTACCACAACCACCGGCTCCTCCCCAGCACTACACATAACTCTATCTAGATGTCTCGAGAGATCTGCAACCTTCTCACCAGGCAGGCAAGTCACCATGCAGTTATCCCAGTCATTGCAAACCCAGCTGTTTATGTTTCTAATCATTGAATCCCCCATAACTATTACCTGTCTCTTCCTAATAACTGGAGTTCCCTCCCCCGGGGAGGTATCCTCAGTGTGAGAGGATACCACAACATCCTCTGGAAGGAGGGTCCTAACTATGGGATTGTTTCCCTCTGCTCCAGTTGGATGTTCTTCTTCCCTGAGACTTTCATCCTCCTCAACAGCACAGAGGCTGTTGGACTGGGGGTGGGACCGTTTTATTGTTTTCTGGAAAGTCTCCTCTATGTACCTCTCTGTCTCCCTTAGCTCCTCCAGTTCAGCCACTCTGGTCTCCAAAGCCCATACACGGTTTCTAAGGGCAGGAGATCCTTGCCCCGAATGCACTCATACGCCACCTGCCCAGAGGGCAGGTAATCATACATGCTGCATTGGGTACAATAAACTGGATAGCCCCCACTCTGTTGCTGGACTTCTGCCTGCATTCTCTTTTTACTCCTGCAGCTCTCTTGTTATCTCAATAAGGGCTAATGATATTTAACACATTATCCTCTGTGTCACTAAGGGTATGTCTATACTACCCGCCGGATCGGCGGGTAGTGATCGATCCAGTGGGGGTCGATTTATCGTGTCTAGTCTGGACGTGATAAATCGATCCCCGAGCACTCTCCCGTCAACTCCTGTACTCCACCGCCGCGAGAGGCGCAGGTGGAGTCGACGGGGGAGCGGCAGCAGTCGACTCACCGCTGCGAAGATGCCGCGGTGAGTAGATCTAAGTACATCGACTTCAGCTACGTTATTCTCGTAGCTGAAGTTGCGTAACTTAGATGGATTTTCCCCCCCTCCCCCCCCCCCCCCGTGTAGACCAAGGCTCAGGCAACTTAAGGGGGGGGTATGAGGTACATACATATGAGGCACAAAAAAGGGCTGAAAGGTCTTTGTCAAGCAAAAATAATTTTTTTCTGCCTTTTTAAATCAAAAAATGTAACTCTTGTTTTCCCTGTTTTAGTCACCTTTAAATGACCAAGCTATGTGGATCAGAAGCTGTCTTATGCCTCAGTTATAGAGCCAAGGGAGTTGAATAAAATCAAGTAGTTTTCTTCTAACTGTTTATTAGACTTTGGGTCGAATAACCAAGTGTCAGATTGGGAGGTGGGGGCGGGAGGGGAAGAGGTATTACTTTCCCAAGCTCCGTCCACAACTCTACTTCTATCTATAATCTCCGCTGCACCCACTCTTGACATCACTATGAGATATCACACTCAGATGTCACTCCCAGTAGATTGGGCAAAAATTCATAATGTGATTATCTTTCTTTTAATTAGAAGTGAAATAATTAACAAGATTGATGTCTATCCTGACATTGTGTCAAGTATCAGACGGGTAGCCTTGTTAGTCTGGATCTGTAGAAGCGACAAAGAGTCCTGTGGCACCTTATAGACTAACAGACGTATTGAAGCACAAGCTTTTGTGGGGTGAATACCCACTTTGTCGGATTGAACTAACCTCGTTATCTCTAGCCTGACCCTTCTGTGCATATTTATACCTGCCTCTGGACATTTCCACTGCATACATCCGACGAAGTGGGTATTCACCCACGAAAGCTTATGCTCCAATACGTCTGTTAGTCTATAAGGTGCCACAGGACTCTGTCACTATCCTGACATTATTAGGCTTCAGAATGAACACCTCACATTGACATCCTATACCTCGCAGAAAGATGGAAGAGCAGCGGCCGCAGTGGTTTGCACTTCTACAATACATCATGAGGCATTGTACCTGAACAGGTCGATGCTTCTGAGAGATGCCACATGCCTGCAGCCCCTCCTAAGCTGCCCAGGTGTGTGCTTGAATTCAAGCATGCACACACATCTCCACATGTGGTGGCTTAAGGCCACAATCTTGTCCAAAAAGTAAAACTGACCAATGCTAATTTTGTTGCCCAAGCTCAGTGAACTGTAATAAATAAACATCATAAATGCCAGAAAGAAAAGTAGACATTTATTTATCCTTCAGTGTTAATCTATTCTAAGGCTTTGATAACACAGTTATGGATGATTTTAAATATAATTGTTACCTTAACATTCCTTTAAAATGATGTGAATATTCCTCTAAATATAAAACTATTAATAAAAAACAGAACAGAATATAAACAATTCCATTAAACACTTTGTTAATTATTCAGTGATTTTAGTCCTTAAACTGAGAATATATTGCAGACACAATGTTAAAATTTAGGTCTAATGAGCTAATTATTGTTCCAAAGGAGTTACTCTTCAGTCAGAAACGATTTTGGATTATTTCCCTCTGATTTGCTGTAGGATGGTGGGGCTGTTGGAAAAATTAGTTGATTGAAAATTATCTAGCCTCTGCTGCTAATGAAGCTTGTGACTGCAGGATATACATTATATGTTAATGCGCAGAGGTCACATTCTTTGTGTAGCCCATAAGGTGTGCTCTGCAGATGCTTGGACCATGTACAAAAGATTTAGAAATCAAATATACTGTCCTTGAAACAGAATAGTAAATTGTTTGCTGTTAGTTCATGTATTTGTGTAGTGCAATACTGTAACGTCAGCGCTGCCACTGTGTAGCTAATGACGTTATTTGCATTCTCCTCTCTGAGATGCAACTAATAATGCATGTTAAAGGTGACCTGAAAACTTTAAAAACCATGGAGCTTATGCCCTTTTTCTGTTTCTTTCTAATGTATGAATGACTGAAAGGTTTAGACAATTAAAAAGGTGTGGGATTGTATTTTTTTAAAACTTGAAAAATATCAACTCTGTCTTCAGTGGAAGTCTCCCTGAAAGGGTCCAGAGAAGTAGATGGAAAGTCTTAGCCCTTAATTGAAAATGATCAATCTTTAACAAATACATCTTTTTTCCAACAATTTTGAATAAAAATATGCTTCCCCTGTCAGTTTTCACTTTTTTGGTACCTATGATGTAAACCTGGTAGGTCTTTAGTTGTCCACAGTCTTCCAGGAAAAACAGCGTAGTCAGGCTGTGAGTGGGTGAACAGTCTCTGCATGCCCCCCCTTGCGACACTGGAGCTATGCCCCATCTTAATTTCCCCAAGTAGAACAACAATAGATTTCAGATTTAACTGTCCTGAGGCAAGGAGAAGCTGACACACATTAACAAAAATACCATCTCCTTTTAATCAGTCTTCAGTTCAGGAATCCTTACAACAAGGAGCTCGCTCTCTCTGCTCCATTTTCTGTTCCTGTTTATATGGCCCAGACTCCAGGTAGGGCCGGGCCTCCTTGATTATCCTCAGGCTGCAGGCTTTAGACTTCGTCCAGCCTGTCCCTTAAAAGGGTAATATCTTAGATTCATAGAACCAGAGAGTTAGAAGAGACCACGCAGATCATCTAGTCTAACACACTAATGCGGATTTGTTGTGTCTAAACCATCCAAGACAGATGGCTATCCAGCCTCTTTTTGAAAGCTTCAGTGAAGGAGATTCCACAACTTCCCTAGGCAGTCTGTTCCATTGTCTTACTGGTCTTGCAGTTAGAAAGAAAAAACAGTTAGGAAGAAGTCCTTGTGGCACCTGTGATACAGCATAGCCAGAAGGCAGCAGGAGAGTGATCTAGGATGAGGAGAAGCCTTATTCCCTGTAGATTAATTAAAAGCACCTGAAACCAATTAGAGCACCTGAAGCCGGTCACCTGATAAAATCCCCCTGCTTCAATCAGCCAGAGGAGGAGCTAGAGCAGAGTGGATTGGTGGTGGAACAAAGAGCAGTTCAAAGGAAAGTAGAGGAGAGTTTTGAGAAGTGCTGCAGCCGGCTAAGAAGACCAAGAGCCTAGGTAAAGGGACACCTGGCTTGTGCAGAGGGAAGGCAGGAAGCCCCACAAGCTGAAGGTCAGGAGAGGGAAGTAGCCCAGGGGAAAGAATCACTGGTACAAGTGGTTCACCTGCTATCATAGGGCCCCTGGGCTGGGACTCGGAGTAGAGGGCGGGCCTGGTCCCTCCCTCTCCACTCCCCTTCCCTGGGATACTAGTAGGATAGCTGTTACCCCAGTTCAGGGGCAAGAAATGGCACCCTGAAACCCCCCCACAAGAAGAGAAAGTGCGGGACCCATCATAGTAGTGCCGGCAATTTGCCACACACCTTAGAGACTAACAAATTTATTTGGGCATAAGCTTTCGTGGGCTAAAACCCACTTCAGCAATGCCTGGAGTGGAAAATACAGAGGCAGGTATAAATACACAGCACATGACAAGATGGGAGTTGCCTTATCAAGTGTGGGGGTCAGTGCTAACGAGCCAATTCAATTAAGGTAGAAGTGGGTTATTCTCAACAGTTGACAAGAAGGGGTGAATAGCAAAGGAGGAAAAATCACTTTTGTAGTGCTATGAGGCCAATGTAATCAAGGTGGCTCATTTCAAACAGTTGACAAGAAGATGTGAGTATCAGCAAGGGGAAATTAGTTTTTGTAGTGACCCATCCACTCCCAGTCTTTATTCAGGCCTATTTTGATGGTGTCCAGTTTGCAAATTAATTCCCGTTCTGCAGTTTCTCATTGGAATCTGTTTTTGGGGTTTTTTTGTTGAAGAATTGCCACTTTTAAGTCTATTATTGAGTGTCCAGGGAGATTGAAGTGTTCTCCTACTGGTTTTTGAATGTTATAATTCTTGATGTCTGATTTGTGTCCATTTATTCTTTTGCATAGAGACTGTCCGGATTGGCCAATATACAAGGCATAGGGGCATTGTTGGCACATGATGGCATATAACACATTGGTAGATGTGCAGGTGAACGAGCCCCTGATGGTGTGGCTGATGTGGTTAAGTCCTATGATGGTGTCCCTTGAATAGATATGCGGACAGAATTGACAACGGGGTTTGTTGCAGTGATTGGTTCCTGGGTTTTTGTTGTGTGGTGTGTAGTTGCTGGTGAGTATTTGCTTCAGGTTGGGGGGCTGTCTGTAAGTCAGGACTGGCCTGTCTCCCAAGGTCTATGAGAGTGAGGGATCGTTCTTCAGGATAGGTTGTAGATCCTTGATGATGCGCTGGAGAGGTTTTAGTTGGGGGCTGTAGGTGACAAATAGTGACATTGTTACTTTCTTTGTTGGGCCTGTCCTGTAGTAGGTGACTTCTGGGTACCCTTCTGGCTCTGTCAATCTGTTTCTTTACTTCACCAGGTGGGTATTATAGTTTTAAGAATGCTTGATAGAGATCCTGTAGGTGTTTCTCTGTCTGAGGGATTGTAGCAAATGCAGTTGTATCTTGGAGCTTGACTGTAGACAGTGGGTCATGTGATGGGTGAAAGCTGGAGGCATGTAGGTAAGTATAGCGGTCAGTAGGTTTCCGGTATAGGGTGGTGTTTATGTGACCATCGCTTATTTGCACTCTAGTGTCCAGGAAGTGGATCTATTGTGTGGACTGGTCCAGGCTGAGGTTGATGGTGCGGTGGAAATTGTTGAAATCCTGATGGAATTCCTCAAGGGCCTCCTTCCCATGGGTCCAGATGATGAAGAGAATAGCCTACTTCCACCTTAATTGAATTGGCTCGTTAGCACTGACCCCTTGTAGCGAGGTGGTCTGGTTCCCTGCCACCCCGAAGAGGGACGAGCCTCTCTGGACACCAAAGTGGGCGGAGCCAGCGAATTCTGCACCTGCCCCTCAGAGGTCAAGGCGCAGGACAAGAAGTATAAAAGCCCAATCTCAGCGCTCACTTTGAGGCCAGCCATCAGAGAGGCCGGACGCCTGTGGCGTAGCTCCCAGCTAGGAGACCACAGCTACTGGCGGCCGACCCAAGGACTGGCCTGACCAGCCAACACCTGACGCTAGCCCGAGCCCAGAGACGCTGCCAAGCCTGCCGCTCACCATTTACCCTGAGGAGCTGCCAAGCCCACTGCATGCTAGTTACCCCGAGGAGCCCATGGTGTGTGACCCCTTGAAGGACACCGTCCGGACCCAGGTACCTGTAGAGGGGGAAGTGGTAGGGATAGCTCAGTGGTTTGAGCATTGGCCTGCTAAACCCAGGGTTGTGAGTTCAATCCTTGAGGGGGCCATTTAGGGATCTGGGGCAAAAATCTGTCTGGGGACAGTACTTGGTCCTGCTTGTGAAGGCAGGGAACTGGACTCGATGACCTTGAAAGGTCCTTTCAGTTCTAGGAGATTGGCATATCTCTTATTTTATTTTATTTAAGTAGGAAGTAGCTGGGGGCAGCTGACCCTAGTCTGGCTGCAACACTTCCAGAGCCGATGTCGGTGTGTTGCAACCAGGATCCGCACTGACACAGCAGCGGGTCTTCTGCCGCTGCTTGGGCCCCGGGCTGGGATGCAGTGGAGTGGGTGGGCCTGCGTCCCCCCTGCCACCCAACGTGCGGGTGGCAGTCTCCCCCTCTCCCAGGTCCTCTGGAGCCAGGATCTGGGCTTGCTACAATTGAACTACACACTGCACCATAATAACTCTAACTCAGGAACCAATCCATACAACAAACCTCGATGCCAACTTTGCCCACATATCTACGCCAGGGACACCATCACAGGACCTAACCAGATCAGCCACACCATCACCGGTTCATTCACCTGCACATCCACCAATGTAATATACGCCATAATGTGCCTGCAATGCCCCTCTGCTATGTACATCGGCCAAACTGGACAGTCCTTATGCAAAAGGATAAATGAACACAAATCAGATATAAGGAATGGCAATATACAAAAGCCTGTAGGAGAACACTTCAATCTCCCTGGACACACAATAGCAGATTTAAAGGTAGCCATCCTGCAGCAAAAAAACTTCAGGACCAGACTCCAAAGAAAAACTGTAGAGCTTCAGTTCATTTGCAAATTTGACACCATCAGCTCAGGATTAAACAAAGACTATGAATGGCTAGCCAACTACAAAAGCAGTTTCTCCTCCCTTGGTATTCACACCTCAACTGCTAGAAGAAGGCCTCACCCTCCCTGATTGAGCTAACCTCGTTATCTCTAGCCTGACTCTTCCCTGCACATTTATATCTGCCCCTGGACATTTCCACTGCTTGTGTAACCTTTCTGCCAGTCAGAGTTGGCAGCAACAAGGGCCGGGTTCCATATCTAGGGGTTCCATTCCAATAACACAATGCAAAACCGGCTCGAGCCCCCACCCAGTGACCTGGGACAAATATATATCACCCCCCCGGGCACCTCTAAGAGGCAGTACTTCCCCTCTCGCAAGCACAGAGTCTGAGTGTAGAAAAACCTTTTAATGACAGAGAAACAATGCAGCATTTTGTTGGGGAAACACCACATCTAGGATTCGTAAACCAAACTGTGAGCAACAACCCACCCCAGCAAATTGGCCATGTCCTTTCCCTTTGGTTCTTGAGTCCAGCAACCCCAAAAATCACCCAAAGTCCCAAAAGTCCAACAACCCAAAAGTCCAGACCCAGAGTTCAAAAGTTCATCTGCAGAGTGTTACACCCCCCCAGTCTAGGTAGACATGGGGAGGGGAGAGGTAAGGGGCATCTTACGTGGCTTGAAGCTGACTACCCCGTCCCTTCGTGGGGCTTCGCTTGGCTCTGCTCCGCTCCGCCAGCCATCCCACGAGTCACTCCACTCAGCCGTCCCGCCAGCTGCGCCGGCTGTCCCGCCAACTGCTCCGCTCCGCCAGCCGTGCCGCCAGCCGCGCCGGCTGTCCCACCAACTGCTCCACTCCATCAGCAGCTCTGCTCCATCAGCTGCTCAGCCATATATCTTCCGGCTCCCCTACTACTTAACACAGTGCTCAGTGATTTCAGCTCATAACAATTTCAGCTTTTTAGTGATTTCAGCTTGTAGTTAGGGGAGCCTTTGTGCTCATTTGCACACTTAGTCCAGAGTGATTCCAACTCAGCAGCCTGTGGTTAGACTCCTAAGGAACTCAAAATTAGCTCTGATATTTCACAGTGGAGAGAGAGAGGGGTGTAATTGACATTTAGGGCCCTCAGAAGAGGCCCATACCACCAGATAGAAATACCTGTCCCCAACCTCTCTCAATTCACTGGGTTTTGGAATCCATGTCCCTCGCCTAGCAAGTGCTGCTTAGCTAAGGGCAAGTCCCTTCATCATAACAAAAGCCCACTGTCCTTAATTCACATAATCAGGGTAACAGCACTTTATTCTTCCTGCCCCAATAACAGAGAAACTGGGGCTCCCACAGCAGTAAAAGTGACCATTTGGGCAAGCGGTCCATCATGCTTTGCAGGGTGGGTGTGTCCATGCAAACACGATTAGCCCCTGACATCCCTTTCCACAACTCACCACCAGATGTCAGGGTAGAGCTCATCCTGACTCTGCTTACACTTGCATCAGACGAAGTGGGTATTCACCCACGAAAGCTTATGCTCCAATACCTCTGTTAGTCTATAAGGTGCCACAGGACCCTTTGTCGCTTCTATAGTTGAACTGTTTGCTCAGCCCCTGCCTGAGGGCCTGAGCCACTGACTGTTTGTTGCCCCGCCCTGATCCAGGGCCTGGGCCTTGTTAACACTGAACTGTTTGCTCAGCCCCTCCAAGAGGGCCTGAGCTGCTGACTGTTTGCCGCACAGCCAGGCTAGTTCCCCGACACATCTGACTGAAGTAGCGAGGTGGCCTGGTTCCCTGCCACCCCCGAGGGGGCAAGCCCTGGCCGAACTCCTACACCCCCCCACTTGGTAATGCAACTCCCATCTTTTCATGTGCTGTGTATTTATACCTGCCTCTGTATTTTCCACTCCATGCATCTGATTAAGTGGGTTTTAGCCCACAAAAGCTTATGCCCAAATAAATTTGTTAGTCTCTAAGGTGCCACAAGGACTCCTCGTTGTTTTGCTGATACAGACTAACACGGCTACCACTCTGAAACCTGTCACAGTTAGGAAGGTTTTCCTGAGATTTAATCTAAATCTGATATGACTGAACCCATTGCCTCTTGTCCTGCCCTCTTGACAAAAGCGAACATTTTTTTCTCCATCTTTCTAATGACAGCCATTCAAGTATTTGAAGACTGCTAACGTGTCCCCCATTTATCTCCTCTTTTCCAAACAAACTAAATATACCCAGTTCCTTCAGCCTTTGCTCATATGGCTTGCATTCCATCCCTTTGGTTATAGGTGTGGGAAGTCAGGGTGCAGGGGGTGCTGCAGCACCTCCAGGTTTTGCACTCGGCTTCCTGGCTGCGGGCCCTGCGCCCCTGCCACCCAGGGTCCCACTCAGCCCAGGGGCTCGGCTGCCAGCCCTGGGTCCCACTCAGCCTCTGGCCCTGGGTCCTGCTTGGCCACTGGCCCCACGCCTGAGGCTCTGCTGCCGGCCCGGTGTCCCGCTTGGCCACCAGCCCGGGGTTCCGTTGCCAGCCACCCAGTCCCACCCAGCTTCTGGGTCTGGGGTCCTGGCCACCAGCCCCACGCCCAGGGCTCTGTACCCGCCCCTAGCTGTGACCCCAGTCTCCGTCGTCTTACCCCTGTCCACGTCCCCTCATCATGGAGCCACAGCCCTGCTCCTGGCCCCAGCTCTCGGGGGTGGTGTGGGGCGCAGACAGGGGTAAGAGGACTGCACCACCACTCCAAAAACCGTTCTAGGACCACTGCCTTTGATCATTTTTGTCACTCGCCTCTGGATCCTTTCCAGTTTCTTTACATCCTTTCTATACAGTGATGACTAAAATTGCACACAGTACTCCAAGTGAGGACTAACCAGTGCTGAGTACAGAAGTACTATCACCTCCTGTGACATGCATGATATGCCTCTGTTAATGCAATGCAAAACTGCATTTGCTTTTTTTTTTTTTTTTTTTTTTTTTGCAACAGCAACGCAGCATCCTTTCCCCCATACACTCTTTCTCACAGTGTGTATGGGGTGGGGCAATCTTTTGGGGAACACAAAACAAACAACCCAAAACTTTCATGCCTGCTTTATAGTAATTTAAAACTGCCTTTCCCTGGATCAGCTCTGCACAGAAGGGTGGCATTGCAAACACTTCAGCTCTATCCCAGGATGGATCCTGAGAAAGAACAATTGTACTCGTACACCAGAGGGATTAAATGGAGTCCACAGAGTTTCTGTTGAGTCAGTGAATTTATATGTATACAGTTTGCACCCAGGATATGATATAGTTCTGTGACTTTGTCTATGTTTAGTACCATTTATTAATGCCATACTCCAGAGTATTTCCTGCTGTAAGAATGAATTCTACACTTATGAGAGGCATGGAAATCTAATTTCATGTTACCCAGCTCAGATACCTGAATAGGTTTTCAGGAACCCTTTAAAATAAGTATATATAGTTTGCTCAGAGCCAGTGAAGTATCTATTTAGAATGCCATTTTAAAGACTGAGTTAACAAAACCTCAAAGGATGAAGTGAGTGAAAATGAGACATGCAGTTTCTGAGAAAAGATCAAGGAACAGATTCTGTGTTCTGTCACAGTGGCAGTAGCCAGAATTGTACTGCAGGGAGTAGGGGGAGAAATCCCCCACAGGAGATGTAGTAGACTGCCTCATTGCAAGACCTGGCACAAGAGGCAGGAGTTTGGTGTCTCTGTGGCAGAGGGCACTGTGGAGTTTCTGTGCTGTGACACACTCCATATGCAGACCAGGAAGAGGAGAGAAGGTGCATTAATCCACCTTTATGTCCTTAGGATTCTGGGCTGCTCTGGGAGACAGTGTGGCCACTGGTGTAAATTAGAATAGCTATGGACTACTCTGATATATGGGAGCCACCCATCCTGAAGGCACAATGGTGACCTGAAGCCATCTTTTTGCTTTCTATTCTGACCTGCACCTTCTGAGTTGCCCCTTTAGGAAGTGCAGCACAGAATCTCAACCCAAATAACATTTAAGCTTGGATGTAAGATTTGTGCTTCAAAAGAATCAGTGTTTCCATAGTGCGTGACTGCAGGTAGGTTTTACTGCAATTCTACACCCCATAAAAAGTGCCATAGTAGATCAGACCAGTACTCCATCTAGCCCAGTGTCCTATTCCAAGAGTAGTCAGTACCACGTGCTCTGGAAGACGGTGCAAGAAATCCAAAGTGGCTATATATGGAATAATCTGCCCATAGTGGAAGTTTCTTTTAACTCTCTTTATTAGATTGGTTTATGCCCTGAAGCATGAGGGCTTATATCCCTTTCAGATTTTTATTTCAGATTTTTTTTTATTGTGGAAATAACAGAGTGCAATCAATCGCCAACTAAAAAAGTGTCTTACTATTTCAGTTACAGTAAAATGAAACCATGGATGGTGCAATGTCCTGCTTTTCCAGTGCCTGTCTAAAATTGGGATGAGAATGAGAGTAAACCTTAATGGGCATGGTATAAAATTATAATCTTTCTCTGGCTTCTCACAATCATTTGTTTTCATATACTTTATTTTTTGCATTGTTCCTCCAAAAATGTAACTATTTGGTACATGCCAGTATCTTAGCAGTTGGTTTTTAAAGTATACAGTAGTATAATCCCGGATCAGATGTTTATAGCTTTTCACTTTGCCCCCATATTTACTAATGTCTACAAAAACAATGTTTTGGAAATTCAAATTGAAAAAGACGTCAGTCGGCACTGTTGGCTACTAACATACATTTAACTATTACCAAATCAGCCCTGGTGTGTCCTCCTCTCCTTGTGACAGGAAATGTCTCTAAAACTGACTCATTTTAATGGCGCCATTGGATGATGGAAATAATGAGAAACATCTGACTGTACACATGAGTTTAATTAATACATATTTAAAATAACAGTCTTCAGGGATATGTGCCATATGGCCAAATCAGAAAAAGAGTTTACCCTTCTGAGTGTTGAGTACCCTCAACTTCCATTAAAAGCTTTGAGAATTGAGAGCCCTTAAACACCTTACAGGAGCCAATTGGCACATCATAGGATTGGATCCATATGTCTATAATTCCAGCAGGCATGATGAAACTGCATGAAAATTCAGAAAGTAAAGACTTCTTTACATGTAATTTAACGTTTTTACAGTTTTTGATTGAGACTTGATTTAGACCAAAGATCAGAAAAATATGCAGTGCAGAGAAGTTTGAGAAACAGCTGCACTATTGAGCATAATGCTTTGCTCAGTCCACACACTTGTATACAAACATAAGAATGGCCATACCGGGTCAAATCAATAGTCTACCTAGCTCCATATCCTGTCTTCTGACAGTGACCAGTGTCAGATACTTCAGAGGGAATGAACAGAACAGGACAATTATTGAGTGATCCATTCCCTTTTGTCCAGCCCCAGCTTCTGACAGTTAGAGGTTTAGGGACATGGGGCAGCCCAGGGCATGGGGTTGCATCCCTGACCAGCTTGGCTAATAGCTATTGATGGACCTATTCTCCATGAACTTATCTAATTTTTTTTAACCCAGTTATGGCCTTCACAACATTCCTTGGCAATGAGTTCCACAGGTTTACTATGCATTGGCTGAAGAAGTACTTCATGTTTGTTTTAAACCTGCTGCCTATTAATTTCATCAGGTAACCCGAGGTTCTTATGTTATGTAAAGGGGTAAATAACACTTCCCTATTGAATTTTTCCATGCCATTCATGATTTTATATATCTCTATCGTATCCCTCCCCTTACTGACCTAGTATTTCTGAAAATACAAATTCACATTATAAACTGGATCACCCTTGTCCACATGCTTGTTGTCCCCCTCGAAGAATTCTAATAGATTGGTGAGGCATGATTTTCTTTTATAAAAGCTATGTTGACTCTTCCCCAACAAATGGTGTTCACCTATGTGTCCGATAATTCTATTCTTTATTATAGTTTCAACCAATTTGCCTGGTACTGAAGTAAGCCTTACTAGCCTGTAAGTGCCAGGATTGTCTCTGGAGCCATTTTAAGAAATTGGCATTACATTAGCTATCCTCGTCATCTGGTACAGAGGTGGATTTAAGTGATAAGTAACATACCAGTTAGTAGTTCTGCAATTTCATATTTGAGTTCGTTCAGAATTCTTGGGTCCTGGTGACCTATTACTGTTTAATTTATCAATTTGTTCCAAAACCCCTTCTAATGACACCTCAGTCTGGGACAGTTCCTCAGATTTATCACCTAAAAAGAATGGCTCAGGTGTGGAAATTTCCCCCACAGCCTCTGCAGTGAAGACTGATGCAAAGAATTCCTTTAGCTTTCCCGCAACAGCCTTGTCTTACTTGAGTGCTCCATTAGTACCTTGATCTTCCAGTGGCCCCACTGATTGTTTGGCAGGCTTAAATGTTTTACTGTTAGTTTTTGTATTGTTTGCTAGTTGCTTTTCAAATTCTTTTTTGACCTGCCTAATTATACTTTCACACTTGACTTGTCAGAATTTGTGTGCCTATTTTCCTCAATAGGATTTGACCTCCAAATAAAGAATGCCTTTTTGCCTTTAACTGCTTCTTTTAATCTGCTGTTTAGTCATGGTGGCATTTTTTTGGGTCCTCTTTCTGTTTTTGTTCTGTTTTGATGTTCAAGACAAAATGACGTGAGACGTCAGAGACTAATGTTACAACTATGGTCTTGTCTCTGCTCTTACTGCAGTCAGTGGGAGTTTTGCCATTGACTGTGGAGGGAATACTGTAAGAGAAAATATTTTAAAAATTGGATCCTGCCTCAGAGCATGCAAAATAAAATCAATCAAAATAAAAACTGTAAAGCTAAATTTTACTGATATTAATGATTAAAAGCTTCAGCCACATATCTAAATTCTGAAAATCAGGAAAAAAGGAGAATGACAATTAGAAAGTGTAAAAGAACATGCTGGGAAAGAACAAAGTACAGGTCATTTGTGTAGATGGGGTGTGTTAGGGTTTTCTCCCCACTCTAAACTTTAGGGTAAAGATGTGGGGACCCGCATGAAGAGCTCCTAAGCTTATTTTTACCAGCTTAGGTTAAAACCCCCAAGGTACAAAATTTCCTGCACCCTGAGAAATGCTTTTTTTACTGCCACCATTAAGTGTTTTAAACAGGAATCCAGGAAAGGAAACCACTTGAAGTTTTCCTTCCCCCCCAAAATACCCTTTTAAGCCCATACCCACATTTCCTGGGAAGCTTGAGAATAATCTTTTAACCAATTGGTTACACAGTGATCTAAAAAAACCCACCCCCGGGTTTTTAACACCATAGAAAACAGTCAGCTTCTTAAAAGAAGGATTTTATTAAAACAAAGAAGGTAAAATCATTTCTGTAAAATCAGGATGGTAACTATTTTACAGGGTACTTAATTTTTAAACTTAGAGGGATTTTCCCCTCTGGACAAAACCTTAAAGTTACAGAAAAAAACAGGAATAACCCCTTCCTCTAACACAGGGAACACACACCAAGCAAAATAAACAGAAATCTACTTGCTATGCTGACTAAACTTACTTTAGAAAAGGGAGGTTTGATTTTTTGTAGGTTTTTTTGGCTTTAAGATTACTCTGGCTCTGACAAAGACCCACACACAAAGCTTTCCCCCCTCCCAAGATTTGAAAGTATTTTGTCCCCTTATTGGTCAGATACCAGCCAGGTCAGGTGTTTGTTTGGCTACCTGCATTTTTTTAACCCTTTACTGGTAAGAGGATTTTATAGCACTGCATTAGACCCTCTCCCCCTTCCCTTTATTTTTATGACAGGGTGTAATACAGATCTTAAATTTTCATAAAGGTCTTAGCTAGTTCAAAACACATCAGTCGAGACTTCAGCAACATTTGCTCCAATTTTTTTTCTGTGTGTGGAATGAATAACTCCCAAGCTTAAATTTAAAACCTAATGTCTAATCTCTTCTTATACTCCACTGTTAAACCAAGAGTAATACCATTGCAGAAAACAGACATCGAATAGCGCCCATCCAAAGCATCCACAAATCAGGAGTCAGTTCCTCACAAAACTAAAAGATTTGACATAAAAAGTGAGATTTTAAAAATAATATATCAGGAGTTCTTTTTATTTACCTTCAGGCTTTTTAGCCTTTAGGGTTCTTAAGTTTATCTCTGCAATCATGAGGGCTAGAAACTTACTATTTTTGTAAATGAAAGCTGAGATTCTAGTGTGTTCACATGACTCTAGGGTCCAGGACTTAAAAAAAACCACACCAAATGTGAGAGACACAATCGAACTGTGAGAGTTGGCAAAACTTAGACACCAGTGTAAAAGTGGAGTAAATGAGATAAGAATCAGGTTATGTGAGTGCAGTCTCTCACATGCCCTCATTCCATCTGTTCCTTCATTCACTTTCTCTCTCTCTCTCTCTCCTCCCTCTACCTTAGCTCAGTCTCCTTCCTTATTCATTCCATATCCCACATTGATTATTTCTACTACTCACTCTTTCTTTTCACTGTTTCCCACCATTTCCTGCTCCGGGCTCCCTCATTTCATGCAGGGCCGTCCCTATCCATACGCAAAGCATGCAGCTGCGTGCTGCTCCAGCCCCTGCTCCGCCTCTTCCTCAGGGCCACTGTCCCTGCTCTGCCCCAGCCCCGCCCCCACTCCACCTCTTCCCACCCCTGCTCCGCCCCAGCCCCACTCCCACTCGGACTGCAGCAGGGGTTGGGTCTGCACTCACCGGCGGCGGTAAGTGGAGTGACCTGGCCCCAGCCTGCTCTGCTGGCTCCCAACCACGCCACCGGTGAGTGCTGGGGGGCGGTTTTCCCCCTACCCCCCAAGTCCCAAGGCTGGGAGCCTGGGAAGCAGAGCGGAGTGGGCTGGGGCCGGGTCACTCCACTTCCTGCCGCTCTGTGAGTGTAGGGTCAGGCCCGCCCTGCACTCACCGGGCGGCAGTGAGTGTAGCGACACAGCCCTAACCTGCTCCGCTCTGCCGGCTCGTGCTAGGGAGCAGTTCCTCCCTGCCCCCCAAGCCTGCTCCTGCCGCCCCACGGAGGCCTGGGGCTGCGTAGGGCACCAAAATGGCTAGGGACGGCCCTGATTTCATGGTATATGCCTGTGTGTGAAAGCCTGGGAAAGAAAGAGAGAAGAGAAAAGGGAAGAGAGAGAGAAGGACAGGGTGAAGTGGAAACCCTGGAGCCTGTTCCTACTCCCCACAGCTAGTGGCACCAAAAGCGGTGCTATATAAGGTAGTACACCAGCCACCGACAGTACCTGGAGGCGTGAGCCGGAGCGACATTGTGCATCGACTATGAGAAAGGGACTGACAAACTGTCCGTTGGACCATATGAACTGGAACCATAAACTCACTGAACATTAAATCTCACCAAATGAGGGTCAATCCATCCTCATCACATTACATTACATCGTATCCACTCATTATACTTCACACCTGAACATAGCCATTATATGAACAACATACCCTCATATCTCAATATCTGTACTTTGATCCGTTAACCTTTTACCCCAGTCAGGGATATTGCAGTTTATGTATTCCTTATGCCATCTGATCTGAAACCGAACTTTGCACCCCTTGATAATCTGTACGTTATTCCCTGATAACAAGAAACTTCTATGCTTAAACTCTGTACCATTCACTTTTTAAAAAAAACATCATTTTAATAATTTTTTTATCTCTGAGCAGCAGGCACCTGTCTGTATTTGCTACATCCCAGCAGGGGTGCAGGCAGCCATTGAAATGCCCTCTTTAGAGAGGATCCTGATTTTGAAGAATCCTGGGGAACAAGCAACCATAATATTCAGCTAGTTTTGATAAAAATTGGCAGTGTAGGGCTCAAGAGAAATACTTTTCTTGGTCTGTCATCTCTAATACCAATATTGATTACAGGGCTGGAGGACTGAATAAAGAGTAGAGATTAAAAGAACCCAATGTAGATAATTTGAAATGAAGCCTAAAATGGAGGGCATAATAATTATCAACAGCCATTTAAAAATGTAAACCCAGTGAAGGGAACAAAGTTATTCAGAGTACTAAGAGGAGCTGTAATTAGGAGTAGTGGTATATTAAAGAGAAAATATAAACTGAGTATCAGTGAAAGTGGGATCTTTTATACCCGTGTTTCCCAAAGGGTGGGTCCTGACTCATCAATGTGTCACAGAAAGATCTAGATAAATTATCACATTCAGGGCTAGATTAACCCACTACTGGGCCCTAACAGGATGGAGGGGCAGTCAGGCCAAATCTGAGCAGCGCTGCCCTAGGCTCTCTCCTGCATTCTCTCTCTCACACACACAGTGGGGATGGGCTGTGGGCAGGAAGAGTTCAAAAGACAAACCACAGACAACATTTAATCTTTAAACCCCTCCCCCAAAAATCTCATGATTTTTGATCTCTTGAGGTTGGCACTACCGGGGAGAGCAGGGTGTCATCCGCACATTGCTGGCACTTGTGTCCTTGTTGTCAGTTTGCCAAGTGGCTGTGAACAAAGTGACTTGCCCAAGGTCACACAGGAAACCTGTGGTCATGCCAGGAACTGAACCCAGTTCCCCTCAGGCCCAGTCCTCTGGCCACAGGACCATCATAGAATATCAGGGTTGGAAGGGACCTTAGGAGATCATCTGGTCCAACCCCCTGCTCAAAGCAGGACCAATCCCCAATTTTTGCCCCATATCCCCAAATGGCCCCCTCAAGGATTGAACTCACAACCCTGGGTTTAGCAGGCCAATGCTCAAACCACTGAGCTATCCCCTCCCATCCGCCCTCTCCTCCCGCTGGGGAAGCTTCTGGCCAACAGCACAAAACGCTGTTATTTAAACACACACCCCTGTAAACGTGCCCCCTTCGCTCTGCCCGCGATAGGCCTGAGGGCGCCAGCTAGCTCCCGCTTGCATAACAGGAGCCCAGGCCTCCCCTAGGGGCAGCGATCCCGGAACCAGTTTCCTTAGCGACTGTTTCCAGACGGAACGTTGCGGATGCGGACCCACGCCAGCAAGGGGGGCGGTTAGCGGAGCGGACACGCCGACGATCGCGCTCTAGGCTCTGGGGCTGCCGAGATGTGGAGTCGCGTCTCTGCCGTCGGGAGCCGCCTCCGGCTCCTCTCCTACCCCCACCCCCGCGGCGCCCAGGAGCAGGGATCGGGCAGGTGAGGCGCAGGGCGGCGGCAGCCCTCGCTCCTGGGCCGGACTCGCGGAGCTCCCCGCGCGGCCCTGTCGGCGAGGCCGCTCCGGGCGCCGCGGCTTGGCAGTGAGACGGACCCGCCTGAAACGCGGCTCGGTCCGTGCCGGCCGCACCCGGCTGGGAACCCCCGAGCTGCGCCTTTCGGGAGGGCGAATGGCTTGGCGGGGATTCGCCCCTGCCGGCGGCCCGGGGTACAGGGACACACCCCGCCTCGAAGCCCGGCCCGCGGCTTTTAACAAGCGCCGCCGGGGAAGTTTCTTGTTCTGCTTCCCAGCGCCCCCGGGGAATCTTTTGCTGTTTCCTCGGTGTGGCTGGTCCGACTGGTGCGGTTACATCAGCGCTGGCTGACGTTAGCCCGGGCCCGCTCCATTGACTTCAGTGGGCGGAGCGGGATCGTGAGCGTAGGTGGGTCTTTGTGTGGCGTTTTTACAGAGCAACAAGCGGGCAGGTGTATTTTCTGAGACTACTTTTAACTCATTTTCTGACCTGGATTTCAAGGGGATGTAGTTTAAGTCCAGAAGGGACCGTTGGACCATCTAGTCTGATTGCCTCTATACCACAAACGCGTAAATGTCATTGTTACCTCTGTATTGAGCTCAATAGCTTGTGTGTGGCTAAAGAAACTCTCTCCCAGAAAGGCATCCAGACTCAGTCTTAGTTTGGAGACGTCAAGAGACTGAATGAGCCCCTTCCCTTAGTAGTGTGTTCCAGTGGTTACTCATCACCCACTTTCAAAAATATTTGCTTTTTCTCTATTTGAAGTTTGTTTGTCTTCAGCTTCCTGCCATTGGTTTTTTTATGCTTTTTTTCACTAGATTAAAGAGCTCTTTTGAACCCAGTATTTTCTCCCTCTGAAGGTGCTTATACACTGTAATCAAGTCACTTCACAATACTCTTTTTGATAAGCTGAACAGACAGAGCTCTCTGTATCTCACTGTAAGTCCTGTGAATCACTTTTGTGGCTCTTTTCTTCACCCTCTCGTTTTTCACATGTGGACACGAGAACGGTCCACAGTATTCCAGCAACAGCGTGCCATATACAGAGGTAAAATCACCTCCCTGCTTCTACTCGCTACTTCCCTATTTCTACATCTGAGGAACGCATTGGCTTTTTTTGCTGCTGCAGCATCACAATGGGAACTCATGTGCAGTGTTGCTTCTTGACTATAACCCCAAAATCTTAGGGGTTAAGATATTTGTCCTCACAACTGTGGGGAAAGTACTAGTATCACTATTTTTACAGATGGGGAACTGAGATACAGAGAGACTAAAGGCTTATTCTAAACCAGAAGTTATACAGGTATATGGTGGTAAACTGTTAATTTATACCCGTATCAGTCCTGGAGTAGACACTCCTAGTATTTCTCTCTGGTTTAGCCCCTGTTGCTTTGGAAGCAGTTTAGAGTTTAAAACACTACTTTAGTACCAGCTCTACTGAGCTTATGATACTAGAGATGTCATGAAGTGTTTTCAAGGGCAGTTGGGTCACTTCATGTCATTTTCTTTCCTACCCCTCAGTGTCATTTGTGATAGGACTGCTCAAGGAGCTGGTAGTGCTACCAGAGAATGGGGCTGCACATTATTAGCATCCATCCACTGTTGATGTCAGTTATGTAGACATTTAAAATGCAGACATTTTAAGCAGTCCATGAAGACATGTAGGTTATCATATACAAAAGTAAAAAACTATCATGTCTCTCCTAATTTGTAACGCCAAACTGCTATATATATTTGTGGTCTCATCAGCACTTAAAATATGTGTGTGTGAGCAATAAAGCAATGCTGTCTGTTGGTACAGATGTATGCTCAAAGCACTGAATAAAAATTAGCATGGTTTGGAAACTAGTATATTTTACAGGGCACTGGAAACATTTAATCACTCCAATAAGAATTATATTGTGGGGTTTTTTTGTTTTTTTTTTTACTTCAGAACTACCTGTTTTCTGTCTTGAATGAACTACACAAGCAAGGTAGCCTAATAATACAAGGATATCCTCTTTTTGTACAGTTTTGAATATTTGGAGGGTATTTTGAAGAACTGATAATGCAAAGTATATAACATAGTAGTTATTGTAAGTGGCTACAGCTTTCCCATGTTGATTTCTAAACTGCTCCTAATGCTTCATGCAGGGAGCAAGTAATTACTTCCAATAAGTAATGCAAAATGAGCTGATGGGAAAAGATGCTTCTGAGGGGAAGATTATGGAGAGACTGAATTGTAGTGGATAATAGCAAAGTCTGCTCAGTATAAGTCAGAAGGTGTTCCACAGCCTCCTTAATTAACGGGATTGTGAAGTTACTTAGTTTTTTGGTTCACAACATGCTTTTTTTCACCGAAAGTGTTGGTTTATGGCTGTTTAATTTTCTTTGTAGTATACTAATGTTTGGAACATATGTAGGTGCTTTTAAGCAGTCCATGAAGACTTACTTTGTTGTATCGCTATGGTTACTCTGCTTAATATGTCAAAATGCTGAGACTGAAAATGTTGAGTGAGTGTGAAAACTATTCTGATGGATATGTGTGGCATTGATGGTGATATTTTGTTTTCCTAGAGTTCTAATGTGTTTACCTTGCAGACTTTAGTTGCTGATTTTTCTGGTAAGGTTCTGAAGTAATCGGGTTTTCCAATAGCCTTAACAAAGGCATAAAGTCACATGACTGTTACTAGGTCACGGTGTATTACCTCAGCCCAAAATGAAGCCCACGGTTTGTCATAGTTATCAATCTGTTGTGGTTGTCCAACATCTCAGCTCTCTGCACTAAACAGTATGCTACTTGTTGCCTTTTGATTCAGTTCATTCATGAAGAAAAGAAAGCTGCTTACATTATATTGCAGAAACCATAAAGAGTAAATGGTTTGCTAGACCTGCCTTCAGAGTAAAATTGTACAGTTAAGTTACCCAGTTCAGTTTGTGCAAAATTAGGCCCAGTCAGTTATGACTAACAAAGCAGTTCTGTGTAACTTATACCTTTTCCCTTCCTATCTTGTCTAGTAAAACACAAAAGTACTTTAGCACTAGCACTGGGTTCTACAACAAGGAAGATGAATCTGCCACTTCTACAGACAGTAGTGCTGAGAAGGCTTTAGAGAATCAGGAGAAGACAACACCAGGAAATGTAAAGAAGAATTTGTTGAACATTATTGGTGAAATGAAAGTAGAATTAAGTTCAAAGAGGAAGTTCCAGATACTAAAAACACTGAAGACCAAGGAGCAAACCAAGGACCAGCCAGAAAGTATGGAGAGTGCAAGTAGCATGTTTCAGAAAGCTACAGCAGACAGCAAAGCTAAGAGGTAAAATGCACAGTTCAAATGTTTCTTCTTTGAAGTGGACTCTATTAATCTTTAGGAAAAATAATAGCATAAAATGTCTTTTTTCTTTGTGTAGAAAAGAATCCTCTATGGGAACAGTCCTTTTGCTAATGGTACAACTGTACCCTGCAAAAAGCAATAACAAATGGAATGGTTGTACTAAGCATGTATATTTACTACGTACTTGTATTCCTGGAATTGAAGTCTCAAAATGAAATGTTACTAGCTGTCCACAGAAAATCAATTTAAGGGGAGTGAGGGAATTTTCCCTTTGAAATGCCATTACTCAGTTATGAGAAAATAAAATCTGGGAAAAGGAAAGTTATATCTCCTTTTAATTTCCTCTCTTTGTACACAATTGATGATATACAACTTATTAAAAACATAAATATGCAGCTAAACTCAGTTGTTTAGTTACCATCTGAGAAAATCTTTCCTCTGAATAAGGGCATACTTACAGAAATGTATACTCCTGGGGAATTCTGCACCCTGTGGGGAGCACAGAATTCATACCTTCCACAGATTTCTTGGCTCCCCTGCAGAAAAATGGGGGAGCAAAAAATCTGGGGAATACATACCCCTTCCGCAGCAGCCCAGGTGCGTCTGCTGGGAGCAGCTGGCAGCAGACCACCGTGGGAGGGGAGGAGGGAGGCTGGGCGTGCTTGTGTGCATTCGTGGGGAGACATTAAGGGGGTGGGGCTGGGCTCCTGCCTTAATGCGTATGAGAGAGACTCAGGGCACGTCTTCACTGGCTTGTGGCTTGTGTAGTCATAGCATAGCACTGGGAGAGAGCTCTCCCAGCACTCTAAAAAAACCACCCCCACGAGCTCAGCTCCCAGTGCTGGTGCACTGTCTACACTGACACTTTGCAGCGCTGAAACTTGCAGCGCTCGGGGGTGTGTTTTTTCACACCCCTGAGTGAGAAAGTTGCAGCGCTGTAAAGTGCCAGTGGAGACAAGGCCTCACTCTGTCCCTCTGGTCGCTGTTGCTGCATCCTGGGCTTGGAGGGAGGCATAGGGCTGTGTGAAGCAGGCTCTGTCCCTGAGGCAGAGCAGAAACGTAACAACTAAACGGGCAAGCTGCTAATGTTCCCATTGTTAATTAATCGTTCCTGTTAGTCAATTAAGGCTCCTTTACCTTGCCACAGTGGTGTAAAGGAACCTTATTGCAAATGACAGTAATGGAATCCTCAGCTAGGAAGGTCTATGTGTTTCTAACTCTTTTTCCTGTGCCAGAGAGGCACAATGGGGTTAGATTACTGCTCAAGATCTATGTTACTTACCCATTTAAAAAAAATGCAGGACAGTGATTAGCAAAACTGTATGACTTTCATATGTGAAAGTCTGAGCAATTTAAAGCGACAGTCTACTTTACTTTTATTTTGGTGGTCTGTAATGTAATTTAAATGAAAATCCAGGATTATAACTGGAATGCATGGGCTTGGTTACCAGGGATTTGTAACTTAACTTTCATGTGTTTAGAAAATGCTGAACAGTTATTGTGATTTTTTTTTGGGGGGGGGGAGGAGGGTATGGTAGTTTAAATAAATTACCAAAATAAGTGAAACTGGTGTGATTATATTGCATTATTTTGACAAATAAAATACACAGAATTTTGAATTTTTTGGTGCAGAATTCCCCCAGGAGTAAATATATTGTCACTGTCTATTGGGATAATGCTTAACAAAGGGAAATCTTTACACCTAAACCTAGTGGTTAAAATCATGCCAAATTGTTAAAGGAACAGTAGTTGTAGTTGTAGTTAAATCATACCCATGTATGATCCCATGAGACAGATGTGAAAAAAAGAGTTTTTGTCAGTGACTAAAAATCATATCTCAGTAGCAATCTTTTTTTATACTCTTCAGGAGGAACAGTTGATTGGTAGTTTAATGACTGCTTTATTTTTTCCATTTATAGCTGACACTGTGTATAGGTCTTGGCATTATAACTGTACTCTATTTAGGAAGGGTTGAGCAAAGCTTTTTTTTTATTTATTAAAGCTTTTTTGATGGTTGTTCAGTGACATTAGGCTATCCCTACCATGATTTAAGAACACCAACTCTGCAGTGCCACCCAACCTCTGGCAGTTTTGGGCAGCAAGAGACAAACTTGGGCCTCTTTGATAGCATATACCTATTACCTTTAAGTCATTGAGACATAAAAGAACCAGTTACAATAAAAAATGGCTTGTGAAATAATGACGCATAAGATCTTGATTTTTATGTTTTTCACCTCTTGTCTCTTTCAGGAGCAAGCCTCTCAATCCAGAATTGGTGGAAGCTGCCTCTGCTGTTGCATCTTCCTTCCCTTTTGACAGGAAACGGACAGTATCAGATTTACTTGCACAACTAAGGAAGCATGAAGAAGCCACTGATGCACAGAAAAGAGGGGAAACGACTAACATAAGGTCTGTAGATTGAATATTCCCCAATAGTGCTGAAGCCTCTAATATTACACTGTCAAATTTAAGGTGCTTGAGGACTTTGTCAGAATAACTGCTCTAAAAAGATATGCTTGAGCATGTTATCCTTGTTTAAAAAGCTAATAACTGAAGTGCAGTTAGTCTGTTTGTACTAAACTCCTTCTGTAACTTGAGCCATCCAGCTTGCATCCTTCCTCTAGCAACCTTTGAAAATTCTAGTGCGTATTTTCCCAAGGTTGGTTGGTTGGTTTTTTGTATGGGCTAATAAAGTATCATTAGATTTATTTTTTGTCATCTTCATCAACCATCACTGAGAGAGATGAACTTTCAGACTTTCTATGTGGACTGGTAAATTTTAATGGCTGTTTTTGAAAGCTACACTAAGTAAAGCAACCTCTATTTATAGTCCCACCCTACCCTTCAAAAATTTCCAGGCAGCCCAATAAACTCATCCCTTGGCACAGTTCCTTTTTATATGTGGCTTCTAGCCAGGCAAACAACACTTATTTGGAAACTGTGAAGGAATTGTGTATACTGCCCTTCTGTTTGGTGATGACTAAAACAAGGCTGCTGATTTCTGCTACTTTCAATGTAGCAGCTCAGATAATGCTGACTAAAAAGTAGAAAACTGGATCTTCAGCAACTGAGAATGTGGAAGCCTGTGATTTATGCATGTTTGTAGTAACAAACTACAAATAGCTTATAGATTCATTTTTAATATGTCACATGAAAATAACTAGATTTGGGGCAAATTCAGATAATGAATTAACTGGCAAAGTGATAGGAAATGTGGATTCATAAGACTGATAAGTTATTTGTGGGGTTTTATAGGGATTAGTTATAGGGCCTTTTGTGTTCAATAAATATACCGATGAGTAGCGAAGAAAGTAGCCAACACCGTTAATATTTGCTGCTGATACATTCCATTTTCATCAGTGAAAACTAAGGAGGATTGTGACACAGTCTAGATGGTTTCAAATAAATGAAATGGTGGGGAAGCACAATGGTAGATAAATGTTAACTTTGTTAAATAGAAGGTAATGCATATTCTCGAGGGAGTGTCTGTGGGAAAGAGAAACTATCCACCTGTATGGGAAGGTTACATGAATTCGTAATTCTCAATCAAGAGAGCTAGGGGTTATTGAAGGTAAACGATAACAGGTAAATGAAGTTCTCTCTCCAGATGCTTAGAAGCTTGGGTGCATTTAAAAAAAGTGGTAGTGGAAACTAATCAGACATTAGATAATGCACAATGGTATGTATACATTTCCCTGGAGTAATATGTTCAGTTTAAGTCCTCTCCTCTCAACAGAAATGTAAAACATCCAGAGAGGATTGATAGAAATGGTTAAAGATGCTATGGGTATTGCATACCTTTGGATTAGGTCAGATGGGGCCAAGGGGTTTGGAGTGGGGCTCGGGGCTGGGGCAGAGGATTGGGGTGTTGGGCAGGGGGTTTGAGGGCTCCAGGGTGGGGCTGGGGCAGAGGGTTCGGGAGGGTGAGGGCTCTGGCTGGGGGTGCGGGCTCTGGGGTGGGGCCAAGGATGAGGGTTTGGGGTGCAGGCTGCCTGGGGGCTACAGCTGGGAGATAGGACCCCCTGCAGCAGTACCTGGGCTGGAGGGGGAGAGGGGCTCTCTCCCCTTGCCAGGGCTGGGGAAGGGTCACCTCTCCCTGACAGCAGCAAGTCTGGGCAGGTCCATGTTGGGGCTGGTGGGAAGAGCCGCCTCTCCCCGTGGCAGCAGGTCTGTGCTGGGGGAGAGGCATCTCTCCCCACTGCAGCCTTGAGCCCCTGCGAGGGGTTTAATAGGCAGCCGTGCAGCCGCGAGGGAACGTATGTGCGGACCCCTTTGGGAAATCTTCTATATAGTTTGTGGCCCCCCCCAAGGGTCCATGGACCACAGTTTGAAAACCATTGATTTAGGTGAAGGAGTTAGAGGAAACTTGACTGAACTGTGTAAAAACTGATCATTTTCTCCATTTAGTTCTTGTGTAGCCTTAAGGAAGATGAACAAACAAGGCAATATTTCTTCCTATTTTGTATAGTGAACACATGGAATTCACTGCTGCTGGAGGTTGAGGCAAAGCTTGTGGCTGGATTTGAATGGATTTATTAATTGCTTGCAACTAGGGCTTGATTACATTTACCAGACACCTACTAGCCAGTGATAGATTTGAAAGAGGCCCCACAAGTAAGACTTTGGGCAATGCCTTGGTGAGAAACCCAGCACTCCTTGCTACAAGCTGCTGGGAAGGATACTTGTTCCTTGGTCCCTGTCTGGGTGTGAGGAGGTTCTGTGTTTAGCATACAAGCTGGACTATCCTCCGCCTACTGGAAAGGAGAGGGAACTTGGTCCTTACTCCTCATTCAAGGCCTTCTGGCTTCCCTAAGCGGGTAGGGTGTTTGCTCTTCCTTCCAGGAGCTGTGAGAAATAGTAGTTCTACTCTACCGTGCCATTCTGTGTGTTTTTTGTTTGTTTGTTTGTTTTCCAGTAGAATCCCTGCAGTTCCCAGGTAATAGTTCCAGAGCTTGCTGTTCTGCTGCTCATAGCTTTCCCAAGCAGCAGCAGCAACATGAATTTGACAGTTTCACTCCCTCCTACAGAGTTCAGAATAGAAGCAGTGAAAACTCACTAGAATCTAGTTAAACTAAGCAGCAGCATGTAATTAACTAAGAATTTTCAGGTTTCAGAGTAGCTTTTTAAGAATTTTCAGAGGCACCAGTACAGTCTGTGGTTTGGAAGACACTGGTAAGTTAGTGAGCATTTCATTCACTTTTGTAAGGTTAACTTCACAATCATCATTATTATTTATATTACTTCCTTTGCAGTGGCATCTAGAGAGGTCAGGCCTCAATGTGCTAGATACTATATACACAGGATGAAAAGTTGGTTTCTGCCTCAGAGACTTTGCAGTCTAAGTAAAAGGGTTTGAAACTTTTTTTTAAATGAAAGCTTGAATCCTGCAGATATTGAGAGCTGTGGTCCCCACACTGGCCACTGAAAGCCCTGTCCTCATTCATAAGTGGATTTTTCAAGCCCTGCTTGCCACTGTGTAAGATAACTCCTATTTTGTTCTGTGTGGGTTCGGAAGACATGGTTTTCCTCCCCTACTCCACATACTCAGCGTTGTACAATTGGCTAGGTGCATCATGGCTGGATTACCATTCTTTGGGCTAGTCTACACTACCCGCTGATTCGGCGGTTAGCAATCGATCTTTTGGGGATCGATTTTTCGCATCTAATCTAGACGCGATAAATTGATCCCAGAACGTGTTCCCCGTCGACGCCGGTAATCCACCCCCGTAGTGTAGACCTGCCCTTTGAAGCATCAAGTACTGTTCGCTTCTGAGACAGGATACTGGACTAAATGGAGCACTGGTCTGAGACGGTAGATATTTTATGTAAAACACTCAGAGATGGATTTAAATAACTGAAATACCTACACAAGCATAAGAGCCATACAATATAACATTATTACTATAAATCAGAATATTATTCAGTTTTATGAGGAGGTATTAAATTATAATAAAAATATTATGATTATAGCCAAGAAGTCTTCGCTTATATTGTGCTTTGCATGCAGTCTGACCTCTGGATGTCACTGTTGTACAGTCTTCTTCCATCAGTTTGTTTTGTAGACATATTGAGGACAGTATGTTCACTAGAAGGGGGAAAAAATTAATGATACAAGATTTTTTTTTTTTTAGTGCGGGAACAAGTTTTGCTTAATGGAAATTACACCACCACCATAGGAAAATAAATTCAGCAATATTAAAGGTTAGAATTAAATAAACAGAAGGAAAGGAATTCCGAGCTAAAGCTAAAATGCATCCTGAATTCTGCTTCTCTTGTTTTTTAACCCATGTAGTGCACATGGTCATTCCTGTTCAGATATATCTGCAATACTTACACACAGTGGATTGAATAGGGGATGGAGTTTCAGTTGGAAATCTGACTTTCTTTGTTGTGGAAGGAAGTCAGGCCATAAATATCTTTCTGGTTTTGTTTTTGGTTAATTCTTGTTTCTTTTTCAACGTGTTAGAGGAAAAGTGTGTAGGATGAACAACATGATTGGCATAATACCATGCAATCACTTGTTTTAAAAACTGTTATGAAAACATATTTGCTCACCTTTCACGCACCAGTGACACAATATTAGGACCCTAGCCTTACAAAATTGTGACAATGTGGACTGTGTGTGTTAGATGCCCAGCATAGCCAGAAGAAAGTTTGGCCAGTTGTGCAAAACCTCAGAGAACTGCTCAGAGGGAGTGTGATCTCCATATAGTACAACAACATTCTATCGTTTTAGCATGGTTGCCAAGTAAAACAGTTGGGCTGGGCAGTCTGTGACGTTACTTCTGGCAAGGGGAAGACTGCATGATGCTAGTCAGACTCTCAGAAAACTTGTGAATTTTCTGGATCAACTCTAGCTCGTAAATGCCAAGAATACAGAAAATAATTAGTAAAATGAAAGACATGCAGAAGAACTGAACTTGTTTTGTTAATGTCAGATTTAAAATTAACCTTAGAAAATCAAGATTCTGAACATTTTAGGGCATCTTTTTGTTGTAAGTAGTTACTTTGAAGAGCTCTTCTGATTTTAAACCATCCAAAAGAGAGTGTTTAAGTATATACTTTCTGACACTCTTCAAGCATTGCAACAGTGGGAATAGATATGCCTTGCATTTAGGTATCTAAAGTTTTTTGGTTTTTTAACCTAATTTCTGTTCTTTTAATACCACACCTGTTCCCTTGAAAAGAGGCTTTTATCTCTTAAAACTCACGCACTGTAGTTTAACTGATTTTTATCATTCTCACTTGCACTGTCCCAAAATCTAATGATGACTTTTGGCTCTTAACAGTCCCTTTCCCTAAAGGCATAGACACAACTTTATATCTAAAGAGTTTTATCTAAAGAGTTTTGTCACCATAACGACAATCCTTGTTGAGGGTAGTAACCAGTGAGAATTGACACACATATATGACCAAGATTCTCCAATTGTTATCAAAATAATATTACTAAGGTGTTGCCTTTAGCGCCCCTTTCATGCCCCGACAATGATTGAAGTGGGGGAAGCAACAGCCGCCCAGAACAGTCATTAGTTTTCCCACCTCCCGTTAGGACATCATCTGGCCAAGGCCTACCAGACCTTCCTAAGCCAAAGACCTGACTGGAGCTCCCTAATTCCCAAGAGATAGACCTGTGATCCCATGCAAACTACTGCTTGCTGAACCTTTCATTAAAAGTTCAGGCGCTCTTACAAATCTTAACCTCCATTACGATGGGAAGGTGGGTAGATGGCAATCTCCTAGTTTCTTAATCAAAATGTTGTGCAGTACCAAAAAGATATCTAATTATATTATGTTGATGCTTTCTTTTTCACCCAAACTTGTAATCTGGTATAAAAAAGAAAAATCAAGTTAATTTGACAAGATCTATTTTCCATAAACCCTTGTTGAATGGCACTATTTATATTACCTTCCTTTAATTCTTGATTAATCAAGCCCCTTATCAGTCATTCCAGTATTTTGGCCAGGATCTATTTCAGGCTGACAGATCTATAATTACCTGGTTCATCCCATTTACCCTTTTTAAATACTGGCACAATGTTCGCTTACCTTTCTTCTAGAACTTTCCCAGTGTTCTAAAAGTTACTGAAAATTAACATTAGCAGACCAGAGACCTCCTCCGTCAGTTATCTTAAAATCTCTGATGCAAGTTATTTGAACCTGTTGATCTAAAAATATCTAACTTTTAGTAGCTGTTGTTTCACATCCTCCTCAGCTACTGTTGGAATGGAAAGTATTCCGTCATCGTGACATAACTACATCATCTGGCTTTTTCTCAAATACAGAACTTCTGCCTTTTCTGGATTATCATTAAGGCTGCGAGTCTTTCAAGGAGGTCGCAGAAGTAACGGATTGCGTGACTTCTGCAGCGGCTGGTGCGGCTGACCCTGTGGCCACCCACACCTGCTCGGGCAGCCCCTCTCCCGGAGTGGCAGTAGCGGGGACGGGGCCCCGGGCTTCCCCCCGCCTGAAGTCCTTTCTTCTCCTCCCGACACCCCCCCCCCCCCCCCCCCGGAGCACTGTCAGTGCAAGTCATGGACAGGTCACAGGCCATGACTTTTTGCTTAAAGCCCCGTGACCTGTCCATAACTTTTACTAAAAATACCCATCAATACTAAATCATTGACTATTCTACCATTTCCATATGATTCATATTTATGACTATCAACTTCACCTTTCTTATATTTATCTGTTTATTATTTTTTTTATAGCCACAGTTACTTCTCCACTAAATCAGGTTGTGTTTTAACCAGTTTGGCCTTTTTTCTCACTTGTGGGATTGTGGCTTTTTTGGCACCTAGTAAAATGTTCTGAAATAATTCCCAATTACCGTTTACATTTTTCTGTTTAAAGTCTTCCTCTCAACTGATTTGGCTCGTAACTGCTTTCAGTTTTGGGAAATTGGCCCTTTTAAAGCACTAATTATATACCAACTGTTACTTGTAGGGACTTTATTCTATTTGCACGTAAATTGCGATCAAGTTATGATCACTTGTATTTAAGCTACCACTAATTTTTAGTTCTGCGATCAGTTCCTATCTGTCAAGGTGATGTCTAATATAGAATTCCCCTGTGTTGAATGCAACACTTCTTGAGTTAAGAATTTGTCATCTGAAATATTTAGAAATTCAGAGGACGTTTTAGTACTTGAAGCATGAGACCTCCAGCGTAAATCGCTCAGATTGAAGTCCCCCAGGATAGTACTGTATTTTTCTACACATTGTAGATAGGAGCATAAGGAGATGTCGTTCTGTTCTCTGGTGTGATTTGGTGGTCTTTAGCAGATACACAGTAGTACTCCATCTTGTTTTTTATCTCCCAGTACATTGATCAAGATTGTTTTCTTCTGTCAGTGACTCAGAAACAGGTAATGCCATTTTTGAGAGTCCCCTCCTCCATCCCATTTGCCCACTCAATCCTTCCTAAATTAGTTTTATCCATTGATTTATTTTTTTTTTAACATTCCAATAGTGCGGATCTATCCACTAGGTTTCAGCAATACCAACTAGATAGAATTTTTGCTTACAGATGAACAATTCCTTTTGTTTATTATCCTGGGTGTATAGGCAATTAAAGAATTTCATTTCTTCACATTCCTTGGTGCATTGATTAACTTTGTTCTCAACATCTTGATATTCTGTTAAATGATTGCTCATTAGTTCCAGCTTTTCACCCTCTAATTTTTGTTGTTGTTTTAATACCCTTCTGACTACTCTAGCCAGCCATTCCCCTAAAAAATTGGTTCCCCTTCTGTGGAGATGGAAGCTATCCAAACTATACAGCCCCTTTTCCCCATAGAAGGTGAACCAGTGTTCACCTCCACCTCCCTCTACCTCCAAGCACAGGTTCTGTAGCTATGATCTTTGAAACTCCCGTTTGCTGCACATGTTTGCATTAATGTCTATGCATTCTCTGGAACATAGTATATGGCAGCATGAAATAAACTAAAAATATTTCAATTTGCAATTCAAAGAATGTTCATCATTGGATTTTCTCTTCAAGGAGTGCAGTAACTGTCATATGTTTGCTAAATTGAAATTGTTTTTGTTAAATTTAGAAAATAACAGGTAAGTGGGATTTTCTTTATTCTAAAAAACAAGACTTGCATATTCCATGACTTCAGAATGTCAACAGATGTTTTGTGGAGATGTCTAGTTCTTTCATATAGTTTGCACAATATAGGCTTATGAAAACAATTGGGAATAATTTGCCTTATTAAAACATGTAACTAAGCTTGCTGCCTTTTCATACTGTTGAATTTTCATTGTTCTACTTGTCTTTTTGATGTCAGCAACGTTATTGCAGACATGAAGATTGGGAAACGCCGTCTCATCCGTGGTGTATCCAGGCCATCCAGTCAAATTTCGTTTGATGATGATGATGATGGGCAAGGTGACAGGATACCTCTTTGTAACATATCTGAATTTGCTGAAAGTAAAAGGTACTCTCTACTTGTCTGTTTTCTCTTTGTGCTCCTTCCCCCATTAAATATTGACCAGTTAAGTTTTTAAATGCTAGTAATAAAGAAACACCAACTATACTCTAAAACTTCAAAGCTAAAGAGTTCTCCATGCGTTTTTATATCTTCCACAAAAATGCTCTGACTCCACATTCCATATAGATGTAGGAATACAGGATACTGTAGGAAACAAAAGAAAATGTGTTTCTAACACTATTTTGTAAGTAGTTGTTTTTTCCAAACATAGTATTAAAGTAGATTAGTGTAAGAACATAGTTAATTTTAATAAGCTGATCAAAGTAAATGCAGTTTTTTGAGTATTAAACCTGTTGTTGCAAATGTTTGATGCTAGTATGTAATCTACTTTTTGACTTCACTGTTCAAGTGTTTTTTAAATGTATCACTTATGCACAGTATTTTTACGTCTCATTCTCTATCATCTTATGGGGGTGAGGAAAAAGCTTTAAAGTGCTACTGTTATTTGAAGGAAAACTTTGAAAAATGTTCTGAGTAGAAATAATTCACCTATTGAATTGTTGTTTTTTTCCTTGCTAAGGAAAATAGGAACTTTGCACCTGAGTCATTTCTTGAGTTTACTGTCGCCTCAGGCATCAACATTGGCTATCATGGAACTAATGATTTAAAATGGGGACTTGAGAGTTCTCCCTGAAAATGACAGTGCGTTTTGCTATTTTTTTGTTTTGTTTTTTAATTAACCCAGGCTATTTTTACTCCGTTAAGAGAGCACCCTTACTTTGTTATACTGTAATTAGCTGGTCTCTCATCCTGTATTTTGTCCCTAAAACACACTGTCTACATGGCATCCTCACAACCACTTGTCTTAGGATATTCTCCCCACATTTTTATTCCCAATAAGATTAATTCCTTTTAAAAGTAACTAAATCTGACTTTAAGTGGAGTTAGTGGGTTAGAAGTTGAGAGAACCATGTTTATTGGCATATATGTAGGAAATTTGGAAGGCAGGATTTGCATAACTGAGAAATAAACATTCCTGGGTCAGTAGCTATACAATATCCTTGCATTCCTTGGCTGAGAGATTTATTTCAGTATATCAGAAAATTCTGATTTTAAGTGAGGAACAAACGGGAGCATATGCATTCCTAAGCCATGTAGATCATACTGTGAAAACCCAAAGGAGCAACATTCACAGTTATATCATCAGAAAACATCTGTAGATGCTGAAATGTTTCTAAGTAATATGATTTTTTTCTGATTTTGGCAATTGTCTTATGTAGGAGTTAGAAAAGTATCTTGAAGGCAGAGTTTCACATAGCTGGGAACAGTACATAATGGCTCCACTTCTCAACCCCCCAAATGCAGCAAGTGATGGAGAGGGGTTAGACAAGGCTGAGACAGGAGAACAGGGAACTGAACAAGGGAAGAGAATGAGCCCTCATTGACTTGTACGGAAACTTTTGTCCCAAGGTGTTCAGTGTTCTTGGGGAGCTGTAAATAATGCCAGTGTAAGGAGCGGAATAACTAAACGCATTGTGAATTTTTGAATGGTTCAGTAGCCTGTTACCTTTAGGCTGAGGATATTAATTCATCCTAGTTTGGTAGAGACTGACGGTACTTGCGTGGATCTCAGTAGTCTTTGATTTTGTTTGTTTGGCAAAAATTGTTGCGACATGTAAATAATTAATGTAAACTAAAAGCAACTTAGAACAGGGGCCTCAAACTCAAATGACCACGAGGGCCACATAAGGACTACTACATTGGCCCGAGGGCCGCATCATTGACCCCCCACCATGCTGCCCTGGCCCCGCCCCCACTCCACCCCTTCATGAGGCCCTGCCCCATCTCTTCCCACCCCTTCCCTGCCCCCATTCCAACCCCTTCCCCAAAATCCCCACCCCAACTCTGACCCCTCCATATCCCCAGGGTATGCAGGAGGGGTGTGGGGTGTGGTGGGGGCTCAAGGCAGGGGGTTGGGGTGCAGGAGGGGTACGGAGTGCGGCAGGGGGCTCAGGGCAGGGGGTTGGAGTGCGGCAGGGGGCTTAGGGCAGGGGGTTTAGCTGCAGGAGTGGTTCGGGGGCAGGCTCTGGCCTGGCTGCCTGCTGCCCCCGCGCCACTCTGGGAATCAGACGGAACCTGGGGGAGGGAGGGGCAGAGGGCTCTGTGTGTTGCCCTGTCCGTTCCTCCAGGTACCTCCACTGAAGCTTCCATTGGCTGCGGTTCCCCGTTCCCGGCTAATGGGAGCTGCGGGGGGCCGTGCCTGAAGGTGAAGGCAACGCATGGAGGCCTCTGGCCCTCCCCCTCCCCCCCAAGGTTCCGGCCGCTTCCCGGAGCGGCGCGGGGGCAGGGCAGTGCACGCCAGACTGGAGTCGCTGTAGGTAAACTCTGAAGGGGGCAGAGGGGCCACGGGGAGCAGGTGGGCCGCAGAAAATAACCCCACGGGCCGCGTGTTTGAGACCCCTGACTTAGAATATAGACAATAAAAACAGCTGATATAGAATAGGTCAAACACCTTACAATATTTTAATAAAAGGAAAGTAAAATATGTTTTGCAATGCATTTGAAAACATTCCCTTTGTCACAAATTATATGAGAGTTCTCTGACCCTCTTAGGTAATGAAGTTATGTTTAGTGTAAAAGTCTTGGTGTAGTTATATGAACTGTTCATTATGCGGATTTCAGCTACCAGTCTCAAAGTTAGAATTTTATAGCCACAGGAGAAAATTTGAACAGTCAAATATACCGTAGTTAGTGTTCCCAGGGAAGGTTGGGAGAAAATGGTTAAATTGAATTGGCAATTTTCAACAAAATGGGTGATGCTGCTTTATAGTAACTTGAACTAGTAACTTTATGCGTAAGTGTTTTGTTCCAAATCCTGTCTGCATCTGCTACTAACATTATTGGAAGTTATGAACGGATAGGAAAATGTAATCCCAAATCTGTTTAAATTCCACATTCTTCTGAGACTGTGTAATTATATTAGTCTCTTGCTGAAACAGATCCAGGGTAGCTACGTTAGTAATATGTAATATGACAAGATCAGGTTTGCCATAGTAGTTGTGGCCTTCAGAAATCTGCTGGAAAGCAGAGGGATGAAATTTAAGGGCAGGAAAGGCAAGTGTTGCTCGGGCAACAATGAATATGTAATAACACAAACGAACACTAGAATTTCATTGGAAATGTACATAAACAGGAAAGGTTAAATGATTAAAGGAATCATTTGTTCTAAATTACAATAAACTCATTTTCTTGTTTACTTTGTATTTATCTGAAAAGTCACTTTGACTGGTTGAGGGGAGAAGACCAACTGTTTGAGTTTTTAATTTATAATCCAAATATAGTTTGCTCTTATTAAAGATATGGTTGCTTGTTGAATATCTTTCTTTTTTGAATAAAGAATCCTATTAAGAGTGAAGCTAATGTTTTGCACACAAAAAAATACAAATATATTTTACTATCCAGAAGAGAGCCCCGAAATGACAGACTGTTTAGACAATAGCTTATCACAACAGTTTGAGTGTTAGTCATGTGGCAGAGAGGAAAGGGTGGATACATAATCTTCCAAAAAGGCTGTTTACTTCATAAATCATGGTTAGTTTGATTTAGCTGTTGTCTGTTTTCCTGATTGTGAAATATTTTGTGTAGTAGAACAAAAACATAACCCCCCCCCCCCATGCACTTTCTAAGAACTATCTGTTACTAAGGTACCATGGACTGATAGCATTTGACTTTATTCCTAAATATATAAATAGGAATAAATCAAATGAAAATAATGGCAATTACCCTGATTACCTCACAGGAAAGTGTGTTAGGAGTCTGGCTCCGGTGCTCCGTTAATTGCATTATGGAGCAGTAACTCAAATGCAATGATTTGTCTTTGGGTTACCAAGTCTAAAGATTTAGTACAATGGTCAATATGTTGGTATTTTTTGTTTCCAGAGGATGGTTGACTTTTTCATTCTAGAGTTTAATGAGCATATTCTGTGTTTTGTAAACCTAATTTTAAACTGGCTTTGTTGTGAAACGTCAAATATCATTTGTCTTCTTTGTTTATAGAAGAGGGCTTCACCTAGGAAGGAGGCTTGACATTTTCCCTGTTTTTCCCACTGTTACAGAAGGGACACCTGAAGCAGGTTAGTGGAAAAGCAACAACAAAAACCCAAGCGGAGAAAATTATTCAAAAAATAGAGAAGTTCGCTGTCTCATGGAAGAGAGGGGTTGGCTGCTAGCTTGCTGGTTTCAAACCTGGTCAGAAATTAATGTGTGGTCTAAATCTGGTCATTGGTAGGCAAGACTTCTACACAGTGTTATGGAATAATAGTTTTTGATCCTATATCAGGACTAACACACACTAACAGTTATGTGGTAAAGCTGACCTGTGATACTACTTGCCAGTGTTGTCGGTGTTTCTTCCATGAGCACTAAAATTCCCCTGAATTTTCTCAGTAGAAAATGTATACTTAGTTTACCCTAGTTCCTAGTGGACATTTGTCCATATTGCAAAATCATTGCACTAGATCTTGCTCCGAAGAGGCTTGAGACTACAATCACAGGGGAAATTGGATAGGATTGAAGTGTACTGTCAAAACTCTGAGAGCCTTGCTGTGACTTCCTGGATAAACCATGCCTAGTTTTACCTGGTGTAGATAATCCCTCACATGCATGAACTTCAAACACATACAGAAATCGTATTTAAACAAAAACAACAGAAAACCCTTTAGCTGTACCACTCTGTTATATCAACAGATCTCACCAGCTATGCAGGGTCAGGCCTGACTGATGCATGGATGGGATACCCTTCAAAAAATGAAGGCCAGAGTGGGTGTATAATTTAGGGGTTAAAGCTCAGGACTGGCTTTCCCCACTGTCATGGTATGTGACTATGGTCAAATCACTTAAGTTGTCTCTAAGTTTCCCTTTCTGTAAAATGGGTACAGTAATGCCTTGTAGGCAGTGAATCAGAATTCACTGATTTTTATAAAATACTCTGAATTCCTTTGGGAAAAAAGGCACTGTTGCATTGCAAAGTGTTATAATAAAGTGTAAAACTAGAGGCTGCAGAAGTAGTGTTTGTGATTCAGTAGATGGCACTCTTCTCTGCGGATCAGTAAAGAGCCCATTTCAGGGTTTGTTGTTTTTGTTTTTAGGGTTTTTTTAAGATGAGGAGTGTTAGTTCAACTGCTTTGGCCAGCTTCTAGTTTGGGTAATTTTGTCTCCATTAATTTCTCCCTGCAGTTTCAATTGTATAGCTTCTTTATTTCCTGTACTAAAATTCACATAGTGCCGTTTCATAGATTCTAAGGCCGAAAGGGACCATTGTGATCATCTAGTCTGATCTCATGTATAGCACAATCCATAGAATTTCCCCAAAATAATTGCTAGATTATATAATTTAGAAAAATATCCAATCTTGATTTAAAAACTGTCAGTGATGGCGAATCCACCATGACCCAGGGTAAATTGTTCTAATGGTTAATTACTCTAACCGTTAACAATTTACACCTTTATTTCCAGTCTGAATTTGTCCAGTTTCAATTTCCAGCCATTGGATCATGTTATAACGTTCTCTGCTAGATTGAAGAGCCCATTATTTAATACTTGTTCCCCGTGTAGGTACTTAGTCACTCCTTACCCTTCTGTGTGTTCAGTTGAACAGATTGAACTCTTTGAGTCTGTCACTAGAAGGCATGTTGTCTAATCCTTTAATCCATCTTGTTGCTATTCTCTGAACTCTCTCCAGTTTATCAACATTCTTCTTGAACTGTGGACACTAATATTCCAGTTAAGTAACCTCTCTGCTCCTACTTGAGATTCTACTGTTTATGCACCCCAGGATCACATTAGCTTTTTTAGCCCCAACATCACACTAGAAGTTTATGTTCAGCTGGTTATCCACCAGGATCCCCAAATCTTTTTCAGACATAAGGCTTCACAGGAGAGTGTTCGATATTGGCAAGCAGCTGCTGATTTTACTGAATGCAGTCACCTGTGGGATGGAACGTGAGCACTGTTTAACAGAATACTGCAATTATCTCCTTTAGGAATCAAATTAATACATATGTAAGATTATTAGGTTTTTAAAAATCAGCCCATTTTTACTGTGTTGCACATTCTGGTTTTATATATATTCTTTTAAATTACCCTTCCAAAAATACATATTCAGATGGCTAAATTTTGGGTTGGATCAAGCATGTTCAGGCATAACGACTGGTGTTTATAGGTTTTTTTTTTTTTTTTTTTTTAATAAGTAACCCTTTGCACTAGCTTGTACACAGCCTTATAAAAAGCAGAACTGCAAATGTTATTCATACTATTTAAAAACCCATATACTATTTATGTATACCCTCGTTTATAAATAGACCGTAGCACAAGTAAAACTTGAAGAAAGCAAGTGAACTTTATGGGATTTGTCATAAGATATCAACAAGGATGCCTCTTTTAGTTTTTAACAGCATTTCCTTGTCTAATTCCCAGTAGCATTGAGGAAAGCTACAATAGATCTCAAGCCAGAAGCCATATTACACAACTGTACTGACCATAAGTCTCATTGCAAAACAGTTTTTTCCTTAATAGCAGGAAATACCAATAAGATATTTGATTCCTTAACTTATTTCCCCTTGTTTTCTTGTTAGCTCATATTAGTGCAGATATTGAACTAAAATGTTGTTTAAACCCACTATGAATGCAAGTTCCTTGTCTTGTGTTGAATATTTATTTTGAAATCCTGAATATTAAGTGGAAAATCAAGGAAAAAGTGTTTAAAGGCTGTTCAATCTGTTGAGAGAGGAGCATTTTACACTATGCTGTTTTCTGTTCCATAAAGGTAAACGTAAGGTTGTTTTGCATCCAGCAGATACACCATACTTGTAAACTTAAACTCTGGGCCAGCCTTTTAAAGAAGATTGATTAGTAGAAAATTATCAGAATATAATACTTAAAGGATAAAGTAGAAGCAATGATTCCTTTATGATTAATGTTGTAACTTGGTTTCCATTACATCTTTTTTTGGGTATCCTAACATCTCCAAACAAAAGAATATTTACATGAAAATCATAGGCGCCGACTCCGTGGGTGCTCCAGGGCTGGAGCACCCACGGGGAAAAATTGCAGCTCCCCGCCAACCCCGGGGCCCACGCCCAGCTCCCCGCCAGCCCCGGGACCAGCGGCAAGCTCACCTCAGCACCGGGAGATGTTGCGGGGCCCCGCCCCCGACGCTGGGTGATGTTGCGTCGGGGGCGGGGCCACCGGAAGTTGGCGCCTGTGATGAAAATGGGTAACTGATGGGTGTGAATTAATTTGAACAAGGGTTTTCTAATTTACCACCCTCAAAATAGAAATGTTCTCCAGAGTGAAAAAGTCTGTGTGTTTGCCATTTTTGTAGCAAAGGAAACAAAGAGAGAACTTAGTTTACTGGATTCAACTAGTTGATGTGGTCCACAAGACCAAAGATTAGTTCATTAGTTTTAAACTACTAACATTTGAAATAGTAAATGTCAGAATGGCTGTGACCCATAAACTATGTGACTTCTGAAGACTTAAGCTTTCATTTTAGGAAACTCCAGCTTTTTCTTGCAGAGATAAACATAAACATGTAAACCCATTGCAAAGGAGGCTTTTCGATGGAAAGGGATCATTTTTCCACTGAAACCAACGTTAATTAGACAAATCATTATTAAATTGGGACACATTTTTTGAAAAAAGTAGTCTTCACAGTTAGAAAATTATTGTAAGGCATTTTTGCCTGATCTCTGCTTCCAAATACCATGCATCTTCTCACTCTCGTGGAGTGGACCGTCATCTGTTGTAGATGGGCAATGGCTTGTTTTGTGTGCCTGAGAATGAAAAGAAATTAAGCAGGAAGGAATGTGTCAATGAGTAAAAATGCTGGGTGAGATGAGCACTGAATTGGCCTGCTGCAAGTTATGTAAATGTTAGACATGAAGCCAAGAGATGACTAAATGAATAGGACTCATAACATATAATGCTTTGGTCAAATTCCAAGGATGTTGGTGGGTTGGGTGAGCTATCGAGGGAATACTAGAATATTTTAGAAAGGACTGTTTAATGGAAAAGATGAATGGAGATTTTTTAACACTTATGAAAGCAAAGTAAACTGTCTGAAGAGGTAACTGCCTCAAAATTAATCTTTTAAGAGAGTGCTTGAGAAAATGCAAAATTATAATTTTTATATATAATCTATAAAAATTTGCATATAGTAGAGTTTTTTATATGTGTGTGTTAAATAGTATATGCAAATATATATGTTAAATACTATTTTACAGCACTTCACAGTTGAGGTAGAAAGACTGGGCCTAATTTTTCAAAAGTGACTACTGATTTTGGCTGTCTCCTCTTTTGGGTGTCCGGCATGAGACATCTGAAAGAGTCAGACCCCTTTAAAGCATGTCAAGTTGGACACCCAAAAACTAGTCGCTTCTGAAAACTTAGGCCATAGTCCCGGTCTCAGAATTTACAGTGTAATCTTAGATAGGGTGATGTGATGACTGACTGGGGGACAACAAACACGGAGGGGAACAGGGTGTGGGAGGATGAGCATTATAGTGATATAACAGTTATTCAGATCAGTCAGATGCATGTCCTTGAGTATAGTTAATATATTTTTTATCATTTAATATTAATGATGACAGTCTCATTTATTGTGAGCATAATGAAAGATGTAAGTCTTGAGATTATTTAAGGTATATTCCATGAAAGAGGACAACATTTAAGGTAGTGAGATAAATGGGAAGTCAGGATTTCTCTGTCTTGTAAACTAGATTATTGACTCTGGCTTCCAAAAATCTGAACTGGCAGAAAAGCTGGGCCACCAAACAAAATGGGCGAGGTTCATAGTAAACAATTCAGAACATTTGCAGATGTGGGCTGCCTTGCTGAATGAGAGCATAATCCTGAAATACCAGGAAATCCCTTAGAGTAAACAAGGTCCTCTTGTCTTTAATAAAGAGTGCATAGATCAAGTTCAGAATTTGATGAGTTAAATATAAAAACTTGTGACTAACAAAAAGCAGCCAAAATCTGTCAAAAACAGAAAAACTGTCGCATGATGGAAAAAGTTAATTCCTATTCTTAACATTTGGGAAAGGGGTTAAAATAACTTAGCTGCAATTTTGACAGATAAGTAGGTTAGCTTAATAGTCCTTTGAGAATTCAGTGGGCTTTCATTGCAGAAGCAGACCATGAAATATGGTATTAATAGCTACAACTTAAAATATGTATGTCTGAAAGGACCAGCCTTCATTAAGTTTGATAATCTTAAACAAAATATGATTAAGTCAATAATTCTCTGGCAAACTGACAGGTCTGGGGTATTTTTTTTTCTTATTTAGAGTCTTCACCTACGCTCTGGGATCTGGAACTTGCTAATCAGATTGCAGCAGTAAATCAAAAGCCACCTCGGAATGGTTTTGAAGAGATGATCCAGTGGACAAAAGAGGGAAAACTGTGGGAGTTCCCTATTAATAATGAAGCGGGTAAGTGAACTGTAGCTTTTGTGGTCTCTTCATATTTGTAGAGAATTAGAGCACCAACTTAATGCTTCAGAGTTTTAATAATGTATTTCAGGTATGCCTAGCACATACAATAGTTCAGTAATGCTTTTGCTCAAGTAATCCACTTTAAGCTGCTTTAAGTTAATGAAGCCTCAGATGAAATTTCCATCCTGGAAATTTTGCTATTAGACCCTAATCAAAACGTAAAGGAAAACAGTTTTTAAATATTAAAATGAGTTGGGGAAGAAGCATGCTGAAGTTGTGTTCACTGAACAGGCTGTAGCTTGAAATTGCTTAAATCCAACCAAGTTCGCTTGTTCTCAGTAGGGTTTTGTAGCTAGACAGTTTCTGCTACTTATATAGACACTCTAAAGCTAACAAACCAAATATAAAAAGGAAACTAACCCGACAAATCATTTACATTTTGGTATAGTTTAAATGCTTTCATTGGTGTTTACCCCAGATCTAACCCCCCAAAGGTCACCCATCTGCATAACATACTACCTCTTACTATGGCATCTGGGTTACAGATTGATATAATAAGCCATAAAGCCAGTGATCCTTTTTTTTAGTGTCTAGTGAGGTTATGGATATCTCCACTGCTATGATGTTCATCACCTCCCACAACACGGCTTTCAAGGTCCAGAGATCCTACACATGCCTAACACATGTGGTGTACATCATCCAATGCACTTACATAGGAAAATACTAAGACAAAAATACCCTGTCACCTGTGGGTGAACATTTTTCACAAAGCAATCATTCTATATCTCACCTCTCAGTCCTCATCCTCAAAGGAGACATTTAAAAACTGTGGTCTTAATAAAGCACTGGATTTATGGCTTGTTACAACCATCTGTATTCCACTAACTCCCCTTCTTCTCCTATTACTACAGGGGTATTAACAGGCCACTTCATCGTGAATGGTCCCTTAGAATATGTACTAAATACTTGCGCTAAACTATCTGTTCAATCTTGTATTTAGCTGTGACACACTAAGTTCCTTTCCCAGACCTGAGGAAGAGCTCTGTGGAGCTCAAAAAGCTTCTCTCTCACAAAGATACATTACCGCACCCACCTTGTCACTCTAACATCCTGGGACTGACACAGCTATAGCAACACTGCATACAACAATTTACTGAATATTACAGTTAGATTGTTCCCATAGGCCTGTCTGTTTTATAAGCAAAATCAAAGTCACAACATTCAGCCGCTCTAACCGTCCTACTGGCTGGACATATATTATACAGTATCTATATGTGAAGTTAAACATCAAGAACCACAAAAAGAACATCATGGATGGAAGAGGAAATGCAGATATACAGAAGGTGTGTGAACATTCCTTAGGTAGAGTTTTAATAACTGCGGAAAGTTTGGCAGTGGTCTTAAATCATTAAAGACATAACACACAACAGGTTGGTTTCTGGAGGCGGTACTCCTTGAAAATCTGCCATTCTGTGTAGAGTTGTAAATTGCATAATATGGTTGAGCTGTTTCTTAATGTTCTCATCCTGTTTTGGTGGTTTCTTAGAATTTAATCACTGCTTCCATGAGAATCGATCTGTTCTGTTGTGCACTAATCCAAATATATACTAGTCGTGTTTTTGCAATCTTATAATCACTGTGGCCAATGGCATTTCTGATGTTGTAATGTGTCTGGGGGTAGTGAATTAGCAAGGAGTCTTGACATATAGTTAAGCAAGAATCTTTATTGATTTGTCCACAAAAATTAGTCATGTGGAAAATGCCAACAGAGAGCTCCAAAATTTATCACAGGCCGGGTTGCAAAAATCAGGCCAATAAATTCCATCCTATCAAAGCGCCAAATCTGTTTACAGGTCATTAATCACATCAGGTACATCAAAGTGAAATAGAAGGCTTGGGGAAATCATTAAGTTATGCCAAATTTGTTGTAATTCTAACAGCCTTGCAGAAAAGTGGCACTCATTACCAGTTCTAATTCTAGATTTTGTATCCCTGTCTCTTGAATAGCAGCACCTTCCATCAGCTAGTTCTGTACCAAGCAATAGAGGTTTCCTTTTATATACCATAAGCCTGTGGTTATACAGTCCTAAGCAAAATTAAAATGTATCTGTTGTGGGAACAGATGTGTTCAACTTGCAGCATTATAATGGTACCTGAGTTCTTAAACTTTTAAATAAAATATAGATAGGGAAGAAAAAATGTGCAATTACTTTTTCAGACGTCCTTCTCGAGCATCCGGGTCCCTTTTTAAAATGACTTGAGCTGTACATCCATGTCTTGATCACATGACTTCTGAATAACTCACTGGGTAAATAGGACAAAACACATCTTGGTTCTCTTCCATATACAAGTGCCTCATTTTGAAGAACCAATACTTCTGGATCATTGGTGCTTCAAGGGTTGCCGCTGTTGTAGTGATAGGGTTAAAGGAAATCTTTGCAAACTGAAGCCATATAATTGCATCTGGCAGCTTCTATATACAAAAGTTTCACCAGTCACATGTTAGCTGTTTCAGTAATTCTCCAGTTAAATGGTTTTGGCTCAACTAAATGCCAAACTGTGAAGCTATCACATATTTCTTCTACTTCCTTCCTAAATTGCAAGTGCTCATGTTTTGGGGTTAGGAAGGAGTACTACTACTAGAGAGAAATAGAAATTATTTAATAAAAAAAAAAAGACAGAAAAGGGCAAAAAATGTTGGCCAGCATTCTTAAGATCTGAAAAACTTATTTGCCCATTTCCAAAACTCTGATCAGGTTTAATATCTATACTTGGAACTAGTGACTGTATAATCCTACCAAACGTACCCTTGAACTTCTGTGGAAAGCTACTCATTTAGTGTATAGAACACAGAGGACTTACAATGAGAACATTTTGTCCTGTGTTTATATAGCGCTTAGCACAATGGGGACCTGGCCCATGACTAGGGCTCATAGACACTACAATAATACAAATAAATAATAAAAATAGCCACTACCTCCCTATTTCACTGTTGCATTGTTCAGATTCTTTTAATAGCTAATCAGTCAATTTCTCTGACTTTTATGACCAACAGATTACAGGAATATTTTAAGGGGACCCTAGAATCATGAACAATAACTATCAGGATTTCCTGATTCAGGAAACCACAAAATATTGGGGGAGAAAAGGGGAATTGGAACCCATTGTAGTGATAATTGGAGGATTCCTAGTATTCACAAAGTGGATTTGAGTTTCTAAGCCAGGCGGAAATACGCCTTTTAAAGCCAATATGGTCAGTGAAGAAAATGTTAGCTTTTGGGAAGAGGGAAACATCTGGTTTCTTTTCAAGGACAAGGGAGATAAAGGTGATGGGTAGCTGGTATTGATACACTGCACATATTACTGATGATGCAGTGTGGGAAAATAGACATCCTTTTCCAGCTTCTTCAGGAATTGCAGTGTCTGAAGGAAAAACAGGAAAGAAACCATGGTAACTTTGCGAGTATGGTTTACAAGTTGAGAGATACTTCCATGCTACAGTGCTGTGCTGCTGGAGGTTTGGAAGAAGCTGACATGATTAATCCTTGTACTAATATGTCTGTCTTTATTATCTCACTTTCATTTTGATGATTAAGATTATTGCCAAATGTGTCATATCCTGGTTGGTATCAAAATAATTTGCACTCATTTCTGTGGTACAAACTTCCTGTGTTTTATTACCTGGAAGTATTTACCTGCAATATATTCAATCCTTTTCAATAATGCAGAGAGAGTTTTCTTTACTACAATGTAGGAAAGAATGAATGTAAGCCTACAAATAGTAGTAAAAATTCCCGTCATCAGTATTATGTTCTACTAAGATGGTATGCACCAAACTAATGTGCTAATGTACAGCGATGTTTTTCATCATAGGTCACTCTAGTTCTAAGGGCCTTGGCTTGCAAAAGGGTTAGGTGTATTGGAATCACTTAAATACTTTTAAATGTTCTCTTCTAGTGTGGGAAACTGTAGTGCTTATTCCCGGCTATGTGAAGGACTAATAACCCTCATAGATAAGTGATGTGCAAGCTTCCACAAATAACTCTGCCAGTATCTCTGTTATTACTGTACTGGTCATTGACATAAACATTTTGGGCTTAATTTTGCCAAATTGTTGGGTTTGGGATGAGGGCAAATATCCACTAGATCTTTAACTTAAGACCAATGACTTTACTTTTTGTTTTTTTAACTATCTTGTTCATCTATAAACAAACATTTTACTGTTCTGCAGACTTTACAAATGGATTACACCATTCATGATAGTTAATTTTATACCTTATCAAATAATTGCATTAATTAGTGACGTGATGGGTTTTTTTAATCAACTGAAGGGGAAAAAAAATCTCTGTGTAGTCGCAGACCCCAGTCTGTCTTGATTTCTGGATTGGTAATATGGCTACATCTCATGGTATTTCTGAGACAACCCCTTTTTCTTCTATATATATATTTGAGTTTGTAGACCTCAAGATCTTACACTTTGGTTTGTGTCCTTGGAACACTAGTGTCAAAATACAGAGCGGAAACCAGTGAAATCCACTGGAAAGAGGACTGAAATCACTACTTGATCTGAGGCATTTTTGGTGAAAGGTCTGTAACAAACCACTACGGCACATAGCTCTAAGATGGAATGCTTTTTAATGTAATATTTTTGCATTCATCACTGCTAAAGGTAACATCTGACAAAACTTGCAAAATCTTACAATTGTGTGTACCTTGATCTATTAGTATTTTTATGCTTGCAAAAGTCTGGAAAGGGTTAAAAGAAGTGTTTTTAAAACATTCCTTGTTTCAAATTTAATAGTGAAATACCTAAAACTGTGAAATATAATGAACATATAAGTATGGAACTCATTCAAGTAACAAATACTTTCAAAGATAGACCTGTTCAGTTTTAATTAACTACCTTGTTTTTTTCTTTAAACCATTTTGCAAAGCTATGCAACCAGTATATTTCTTATTAAACGTAAATGCTCAATTCAGTCTTTAAAAAATATTGCTAGCAACCCAGCTTTCATAGCTCATAACAAACCAGTGCTTGCATGTAATGGAAGAACAGGGGTTTTGGGTAAGGAAATGGATTTCAGAGTTACGCTTCAATGGCATTACCAAATATGAAATATAGGTTAAAAACTGCCTTCTTAAAGAGAAACATAAAATGAAAATAAAGAGTTGTAGATGTTGGCATGACATCTTGTGCACTGAAATCTCTATTTTTGGAGGACGGGTCAAAGTGTGTGGTGTTGGACCTCACCACAGTCCTCTTCCATTCCACTGCAGTTTATACTATTAATTCTACCAACTAGGAGTTTACATGCAAGACTTAGTGATCACACACAAGACAAACTGAAATTATGATGCTATAACAGTGTTTTACAATTCACCTTCTAGGTATTGAAGATGATGATGAATTTCATGAACATATCTTTCTGGATAAATACCTAGAAGACTTTCCCAAGCAAGGACCTATTCGCCACTTCATGGAACTAGTGACCTGCGGGCTTTCCAAGAACCCATATCTAAGTGTTAAACAAAAAGTTGAGCATATTGAATGGTTCCGGAATTACTTCCAGGAAAAGGAGGAACTTCTTAAGGAGATTGATGATCATGAGAAAGAAGCAGACCTTAGTCTTGAAAGGAGAAGTCTATCAAAGTAACAAGTGATCACTTTAAAAAAAAAAAAAAAAATTATAGCATTGTGTCCGTGCGTAGTAAAACATTAACACCTGATTTGAAAGATGTAATTGTATGAACTTTTTTAAAAAAAAGCTAAAATTTGCCACTCTTCTGTTCATTTATATACACAAAATGGAGGGAAAAGTCTGCAGCTCATAGACTGTACATAGCTAAAATGTCATTAATTCTGCAGTACAAATTCCCTGATTGACCATTTAATTCATTTGATGGCTATCCAAAATAACTAGTAAGTAGATTTCTCAGAATGGTCTTTATTTTACTGGTTTCTGCTGTATGCATTTTGGAATTTGATACTGTCACAGAATCTAGAGATGAGAAAAGGCCAGTAATGTTGTCTACTCCACCCCCTTTGCAATTCAGGATTGTTCCCTGTTGCATGTTAATGTTTTGTATGGTTTATTTTTAAGTATGCTAATTGCTAGTGGAGTGATTCCACTGTTTCCCTTGAGAGACTGTTCCGTGGTTTGATATTTTTTTAAACCTTCTTTCCTCTCCAGAATTCTCTGCTCTCTGCAGCACTTTATTATATTAAAATATTTTACATACATAATGGTAATGTACATGTGGTATATTGTCAAACAGCCTCTCTTGCACTCTGCCCTTTATCGCAGGGTTAATTCTAACATCCCAAACCTGAGCAGCTTCAAACACCAGTCATTAAAAAAAATAAATAAAAAAATAAAATTCAACCTCCACAAAATTGCCCTGGAATATGTAATGTAATCCCTACAATCATACTGGATCAGAGCAAGCAATATTCAATGCTGCTCCAGTATCTGGATTAAGTTCTGTTTATCTCCTGCCCTGCGGGGTTAGAAATGGGAGATTCAGATCTTATCAAGAGGCACAGAGTTCTATTACTTTCTTGTTTTATAACCTTGTCTTCTGCTCTGTTGTACTATATTCTGTGATGCTCAGATGCTCATGAAATAAGTTCCATGTTTTCTCAGATGATCCATGTTTGCACAGTGCTTCAAATCTGTTAAGCATGTTTTATGTATTTGTCTTGCCTTTCATATGGCCCTCTATTATCCTTTATTCTGCCTTTAACCCAGGCTCTATTTGATGCTCTCTAGGCTACATTTGTCTGCTTTTCTAGCATATTTACAGTCTGATAGATTGTGCACTCTCTCGCCTCTCCCCCACATTACTGTAGGAGCTGTTGGCAGTGGAGGTCCTAACTTGTTCTCCATATAGTCTGTTGGCTAGTATTTCAGGTACTTATTATTCCTGAAAGCCATGATACAGGAAGCAATAAATCATGCAATGGAGGCAAAATATCAGCTTTGTCATTGTGCAAATCACATTACCTTGTGCCTAATCACATTACCTTGTGCCTAATGTGTTTTGTTTTTACTCAAGCACAAAAGTGCAAATGAAAGAGTCTGATCACATCTGTCTTTGAAATCGGAATTTTATTTGGCACCCTGTTATGCTAATCTTGTAGGGTATAGGTAGGCCTGGTTTCTTTTTTTTCTTGAAGGGAAGTGGCTTTTAAATAGGAGTAGAGAGAGAAGCAAGGTTCAAGTTCTGCAGAAATCTTCAGACTTCCCGCTCTTGCAGCGAGACCAAGCGGTAGCTGTAACAAAAGTATCTTTGGTGGTAGGTTTGTTTAATTTTCAGCTCAGTGCCCAGGTGTGTTTCAGGTTTGCAACTACTGTACCTTGCAGACTTCCACCTACCCAGTGATGCTTGGAGCTGTTCTGTGAGAGAGGCCAAAAAGAAAACGTACTACTACTTAAATAATTCTTAGTGGATTTTTTCCTCAAAAACTTGACAAAGTGACTGTAGCTACAGTAGCTTTTATTTCACTTAGAAATAATTTCTTCTGTCTTCAGTGTATCTTGGCCTGCATTTTAATATGGAAGGCAGGAAATTTTCATAGTCAATTTTAATTCTGAGGGATTAGGTGGTTTAGTTGTGTATGAGACTACTGAATCAACAGGTGTTATGCTATGGGAACTAGATGGATGTTATCTCTTAGAAAAGGTGTAATAGGAGCTCAGCACTTTGAGGAACTCTCAATGGGAGCTGCAGGTTTTCAGCACCTTTGAAAATCAAGCTGCTTCTGTTTAGGATGGTGGTTCTCAACTGTGGCCCACCACTTCTTCAGGGAAAGCCCCAGGGAAAGCCGTGGTTCGTGGTGGACAGCACATCCCTCGGCCCGCGCCGTGTCCCGCAGTCCCCATTGGCCTGGAGCAGCGAACCGCGGCCAGTGGGAGCTGCGACTCCACGAACCTGCGGACGTGGCAGGTCAACAAACCAGCCCGGCGTGCTAGAGGCTTTCCCTGAAGAAGCAGTGGGCCACAGTTGAGAACCACCGGTTTAGGAAGTTTTAAATACAGATTTGGAGTCAACTGTAGGAAATTAGGTTGGAAAATATTGGTCTAGGTATGTATGTATCTAAGCCTGATTGGGACTGTTCAAAGCAAATCAGCATAGTGCCAGTGGTGATGCTTTTGAGTGTCTCTGTGTGGAGCTACCCCTCGTACACAATGGAGTGTTCAACATCGATGCTCCCAAATTCTTAACTTGGACATAAAAACTTTCTTTCTTTTGCAACTTAAAATACAGAGTTTGAAATGCTAGTCCTCGTACTTGGAATAAAACCACCTTTTTTTATATTTACTTCATTGGTCCCATCATGGCAATAATCTTTAAACAATGTATTAATTTGTGGGTGTGATAGTCATGAATTTTCTTCAGTGATTAAGTGGTGTATAGATTTAGATTTCACATGTCTATAGGATCTATGTTGAAAGTAGAATACCATTAATTATTTGCCATAGTCTTAGGTTTTCTTTTTTAATGTATGAAGCTGAGGTCTTAGAAAATTAGTCATCCATTAATATCTTTTAGTCATCTCTACTGCTACCATAAGAGTCCTGAACCATGTGGCACGTGTGTATCTGCCTATTCTATTTTGTGTGTGGACTTCACTTGTCATTTACAAAAACAGTAGTAGTGCAGCAAACTGATCTGGAGCAATGATGGCAGTGATTTTTGTCGTCTGAAAATTCCAGGTTGAGATTCTTGCCTCCTGGGCTGCTGAAGATGGGACATGTAATGGAGAGGGGGACATTTTAAAAGCAGTGGGGATGTCTGTGCCACTGCAAAGCAATACATGGAGGGATAATGGCATAAGCCACAGAGCAGGGTTGTAATTGTATTTTCCAAGTCAATCATTAATGGGCTCCATTAATGCCTACCTGGGGGATATTGAGGAATCCTAGTAAAATGTGAAAAGCTTTGTTCAGCAATGGCATTTTATGAAAATTCTCTGATTCTTTCCAGGTCTACACCAGGTTAATGCAGAACACCAGATTTGAATAGCTTGCCTTTAAAAGTATTCTCCTTTACCCCAGCAAATATACCCAAACGCTTAATGGCATTCTTTGAGAGTATCTTAGCACGGTGTGGATTGTTTGATCATACATTAATTGTAATCATTTGAATTATTGCACTTGTATTTAGAGTTTTGACTTTCTGCATGAACTTTCACATTTCAAGATGTGATATCAGAAAAAAAATGTACAGACAAGCCAAAACATTTCCATCAGCAAGAGGAGAATCCTAAATCTGAAATCTCACATGCCTCCCTCTACTTCATCTTACAACTCCTCACATCTTTCCAGTTGTTGCTTTCTCCATGCCACCCCACTTAGTGTGTAAATTACACCTGCTTCCAAGAATGTGTAACCACTAATATCACCTTTGAATCTGACCACATGCCTGGTCCAGCACTTCAGACATATCAAGTTAAAGATTTCTCAGTAATGATCCCTAGTTATAATGGAAGGATTACAGCAAATGTGATAAAATCCCATGAAGAGATTAACTATGTACTGTATAAACGTGGTAGAACAGGAGCAGTATGTAAGTACCAAGTGTGTGAATCGTGCCAGGGTAGTGCATTTATTTTAGTTTCTTAGAGCTGGTGGTGGGAAGATGCTCTCTAGTTTGAAAGCCTCTGATCTCCAGTTACAAAACTGATGGCTTACTTGAAACCGAACCGAACAAATCACTGTTTGTTGAAATCTTGTGAGAAACCAGACACTTGATCTCCAGGCCGACACTAGCAGAGAACTTGAGGAGCAATTCCTACGCTGGGTTTTCAGGCACCAGTGCAAGCCCCTAATATAGGCACAGTTTATACAAAGGGTAGCTTAGGTGCTCAGATACTACAATGATGAGCATGATATACGATCCTATGTGGAACAGAATACGCTGCTACACTGGAGTGGATTGTGTCTACTGCAGGGGCTTGCACCTAGGCAACTACAAGGGTGGGTGTCCTGATCTAGGCAATATCTTCATGCTGAATTCCCAACAGGCTTCCAAATAAGCACGGAAAAAGATGGAGGCTCGTTGTACTCCTTCTGAACAATAGGAGGAGCCGAAATAATTGGGAGAACGGAGAGGACAAAATGTTGAATGCTTTCTCAAACTGCCAACTTCTTTTGTTTTAAATCATGCAATTTCAGATGAAGATGACATTTGTGGTGATCTGGAGTGCTCCTGAAGTCTCGCTTCACTGATTGCAGAGATATTCGAGTTCCAATATGAAAATAGCTCTTCTTTTGACGCTTGTTCTTTGATGATTAGAAGCTTTCAAGTATCATGAAATTTGCAAATGTGGGATTGAGACATACTTCCAATGATGATTCCAAAGCAGAAAGTCCAGTTTGATAATAGTTTGATTATAATTATAATTTTAAAACTTCCCTGACTTCTTTCAGGCACAAAATGGTGTTCAATATGAGATTTAAAGGCCTGATTTTTTCATAGGTGCTGCAGCTCCCATTGATTTCAACTGGAATTGTGGGTTCTTAGCATCCCTGAAAATCTGGCCCTTGGAGTATTTCCCTCCCCCCATAAGTGTTAGATTTTTGTGAGCAGGTACCTAACGAGAGAAGACTTGTGATGTGCTGTTGTAAGTGGCTATAGGGCTCTTAAATCTCATAATCCTCTCACCACAAGATGTCAGTGTAGATTTATTTTATCAGATGGAAGGTAGGTGTATTATTCCCCCTACAGATTAAAACAAACTATTAGAAACAATAGGTTTGATTATGCTCTGGGATTTATTCCCTGTGGAGGAGTGGCATATCAAGAAAGGGAATAATGGAAGAAATGTGAAATCACGCACTAAAATGTGAGCAGTATCCTTTTTGTAACTAGTGGCACATTTTAGCACATGGGACAAATGCATACACCTTAATTAACACTGAAATTGGGGATTAATTTTATCCCCATCTTCTCTGAAACAAAATGTTAAAATATTGCACCCGAAAGAGCTAAAAAGCAGTTGGATAGGATATCCCACTATAGTAACTTTATCCATAGTAGCGATGGGTCTAAAATATGTTTTTACTTGCAAGATCTTAGTACGTGCAGTTCTTGGCTCTACCTCTGACCTCCTGTGTCTTCTTGGGCAAATCCCTTAATCCCTTTGAGGCACAATTCCCCATCTGTAGAATAGGGATGATGAGCCTTCCTTTCTCCCACCCTGGGTCTTTTCTATATTGAGAGTGTAGGTCCTGTCCCGAAGAATTTATCTGTTGCTATGTGTCTGCACACTGCCTAAAACAGAGGCTCCCATCTTGTATCGTGGTAATGCCTAGAGACCCCAACCACATCATGTGATTTCTGTTCACATTTTCACAGCTTGGAGGTTTGGAACTCTAGGCACAAGCTGGAATGACGGTCAAGATTTTGGGAATTTCCATTCTGCCAAATAAACCGGGGGGAATAAAGGAAGAAAAATAAACCGAACAGACTGTTTCCCCGTTGTTTAAGTCAGAGCCATGCGAGCAAAAGGCAAAGCTCCCCTACCCGTCAGGGCCACAGATGGTCTAGTTGGAATGTTGGGAATGTACATTGATAACTCATTCATGATGCAGTAGAATTGTCGATAACTTTACAGTGTGCATGCAGAGCTACTGTCAGTAGAATGGGTGTTCAGGAAAAAACGAAACAAAAGCTAAACACCTATGCTGACATCTCAGTTCCCTCCAATGGTTTGAGCTTCCTCCTCCAAATCAGGGGCCTCCTTCCTGTGGATCGTGCAAATTGCTGCATGAGTTAGGGTTTGCAAGACTGATGCCTGGGTATGTACAGCTGTTATTAAAATCTACGGTCTTATTTAAAGACATTAGGTCTCATCTTCTCATCGGGTGCAGCTGCTTTACTTGGTATGGTAGAGTAATCTGGCTTTACAGCAGATCTAGGGGAAATCAGCTAGTGCAAGGGTGATTCTTAGAGTTGTAGAGCCAGCCTAGCTCTTGGCCCATTCTCCCTCCCTGTTAATAGCGTAGCAACAGGAAAACAAAAACTGGCTGGAGGAAAAGGGGCCTATTCTGACCATCCCTTTACCATGCAGAACACTATTGGCATTTTCCATTTCCTGTGACTTTTGACTCAGGAAGTCAGGCCTGTAGAGAGCAGGAGCAGGGGCGTTCAAAGAGGAGCTTTGTACTGGTTTGTGCTCTTTGCATTGTAGCTGTAGCCAAGCCTTTGGCCCAGTAAGTTCCCCTAGCAATAGAAATCCTTCACCTCATCTCCAACTTTGGGCCATGCTGTCTCCAGTCACTGGATGGCGTGGGATGGAAGATGCAAGAATCTTACCTCTTTCCTTACACCCCACTAAATGGGCAAAGAGGCAAGTTCACACATCACTGCTCACTGGTGGGTGGGAACACATGCTATACCCTCTGTGATGCCGTAGGCATGCTTCCCCCTGCACGCAGAGGAGCTCTGGCAGGCTTGTTGAGGCACAATGCCTCGTAGATCCATCTCTGCAGAGGAAGGGCTGCATCTGAACAGTGCAATCTGGCTATGTGTCTTAGGGTAGAGGCAAAGTATTTCTCTACCTTTTCAGCATTTCATACCTCCCATCTTTTACTGCCATATTTTAAATAAAAGTGAAAAAAAAGTACGTACACTTCCCCACCCCCTTTTCTTCTCCTCCTGTTTCCCCAGCACCTGCCACGCTGAGCTGTCAACCACAGATCTGAGCGCCTTACAGTGTGTGGGTGGACTGAGATGTTCAGTGCTGCAGTCCGTAACTGACCTTGGTGTTCGAAAGCAGTGGGAACGCGAGCAGAAGAAAGATGATTCATTTAATGTAGTTAACATTCTAGACCAGTGTGTCACAAAAAGGGGGATGGGAGGAAATCATGTATTTTTTTGTAAGTAGTATCAGATATAGTGGTGTTTTAGACAGGGAAGAGAGAAAGATTAATGTTCTTATACATTTCCACCGCTGCTCTTGCACTTTAGGACAGTCATAGTAAAAAGATGCCCCATTTTCCTTGACAGTTCCAATGTGGATAATTCCACTCTGCTTATTTACCTTCTCCTTGTAGTTTTCTAACCTTCTCCCCTTCCCCCCCCCCCCTTTTTTTTTTTAAACCTACAGGTCACTTTGTAAGAGAGGGAACCTCTTACGTGGACTATATCTCCTCCCAATCCTTATATCAATTCATTCTGTGAGCAACCACGAAGAGCTCTCTGGGGCAAGTGCTTGGCAGACCACATCTTGAAATACTAGGATATGGTATTCTTTGCTTCTTGCCAAAACTGTCATGAAGTATTACTTTGCATTGTTACACAGCTGTCTTGTTCCACTCCACTGGTAGTTGTGCTTCATCATCATTATTATTTGCAGAGACTCTCTTTTTTTATATAAAAGGGCCAAATTCTACTCTTGGATCCATGTGCTTGTCTCTCACACAGACATTTGTGAGTCCAACATTAGTAAAATACTTTGGGATCCCTTGGGCAGAGGGACATGCTATATGGGTACTGTACTGTAAAACATTATGATGTTAATGCTTTCCTTTAGCCACTGAGTAAACAGGGTTTGTTTTTTTTTCTTGTAAAAACAAGAAAACAATCCTATGTTTAAGGGGTAGGTTGCAGTGCTCGCCATATAAGGAATATGTTCAGTTTAGGGTGACCAGCAGTCCCGATTTTTGGGTCTTTTTCTTATATAGGCTTATATTACCCCCCACCTCCTGTCTTGATTTTTCACACTTGCTGTCTGGTCACCCTAGTTCAGTTACTCACTGAAGTCAATGGGACAATGCATGTAACTGCTCACCAACCATGAGTAACAACTAGCCCTAAGTAATCACCTGTTAAAGTGGATATTTCCTTATCTTCCAAGTAGGAAGATGAACATTTTAGGCATTTATTAAGAGTGAACAAAGGTATTAAAATATCTGATCACTCTCTAGATAGGGTATTAGAAAATACCACACTGCTAAATGGTATTGTGAGTTTAAAAAAAAAAAGGGGGGGGGAGGGGAAAGGGCTGCTTTGGGATAGTCACAAGACCTACAGACCTAAGTCTGGCATTGCTAAATCAGATTGGCAATGGTGTGGATCAGTAAGTATCCAGATCCTGATTCTGGTACTATCTGCTCCTACCGGTGTAAACGAGGTTAGAACTTGCTATTGCTCCAAAAGCAGAAAGAGCTGCCAGACTCATGAATGGGTTGGTTGGATTAAGCAGCACAGGGGCTCCAGTTTAATCAATTCTTCTGTCATTACAGTACACATGATTTACTACCCAAATAGTTTTAGGAGATAAAGAATGACCAATAAAATTCAAAACAAACTAATTGCATGTGTTTTGCTGGTTGATGGAATATTGGAGATGCGAGTTCTGTGGTATGATGCAATTGGGCCATCCTGAATCTAATAAATGTTAACTTTATCAGGATGTAACAGAGATGAGAGAGGTTTCCTGCAGCTCCATAAAAGGCAGTGATCCTACTCAAGTTTAATTTTATACTTCCATCCCTGAAAATCTGCCCTGCTTTTTAATAAGCAACTTCGGTGGGTGTTTTAAAGCAGTTTCCATATATGTTCTACTTTGAGGGTTACACTGAGAGACCCTTTGGTGACTTGTCCCTACTTAGGAGAAACCCTGCCTGAGCAACGTGTATCTTGTGTGTACTGAGATTTTTAGGGCCATATCTTATTCGATGCAAAAGAGAAGCAATCAAAATGCTTTCACCCACCCAATTTTTTTTTTTCCCAAGAGATCCGCGCCAAAACCACTCTCTTGGTTTCCTGGGGTCTCTAATTTGTGTGGCTTGTGCATCTTGGACCTCGTACTGCAAACTCTCATGAGTGAGTGATCCACAGCAGGTGAGTGATCCTGCTGAAGGGCTTATGTTCTTATGCATTACTGAAATCAGTGGGACCTTCCACTGATGACAATTAGCCTAGGATGAAGCCCTGTTTTGAGTAAGGACAAATCACATGGGTAAAGGATTGCAGGATTGGGTCTTTAGGCTGTAATGATTTTTTATGCAGGGTGTCTTCTTCTATGCCTTGCACAGCGTGAAGCTCATCATTGGCAATAAAAAAAGCAAAATAATAATAATGGAATCTTTTAAAGAGCTCATCCCCATAGTATCTGCATTGACCTGCTTGTCTATGACAAACGTGCAGCTGTAGATCTGACAAGAAAATATGCTGAAGAGGGAAATACTGGTTTCCAAACTGCAACTAGTTTTCTCTACAATTATAATATGCAGGTTCAGTTTCAGCATAACTGTCAGTTGAGCCAGTTTTTCTGCAGTGTGACTGATAATAGCACTTATTAAAACTGAAGCTCAAATACCTAGATTAACATTTTGACAGCATGAAATGAGAAGTTCTAAGGTTTTGGGCATTTTAAAGTACATGCCTAGACTGATTTTTCATTTCCCACACAAAAGATTAAAGGTAAGAAGGCGGCGGCGGGGGGGAGCACAAATGAAATCTTCAGGACAAATGAAATTCAAATGCCAAACCCAATGAGTTTAGCTTTGTTGCAAAAGCAAATGCGTTTATCTGTAGCATAGATTCTGTAGGACTGACAGCCGCAAAAACTTTTGTCTGTTAAATGAACAGAGAGAAGTAGTTCAAGACAAATTTGAATTCCTTGCTAGACTTCAAAATATTTTCCAGCAGGATGACTACCTAGTGCTGTGGTGGAGTGAGCAGACCTTTCACTGCTGGAATGGCATGTTTAAATTTGGCACAGGGGAGCAAACGAAATGGGGTTTGATGGTTGAAGCTTAGCCCACAGTTAACAGTAGCCTGCATCATTAAACCACACACGCACATATTGACACATATACAATTTTGGCTCCGCTGGCAGCTTTACAGAAAGAAGCCCATGAATGACTGAGCAGTAAGTCTCAGTTACCCGCCTGTTCCCCAGGGGCTGATCACTTCAGGTCAGGCATGCAGTTTGCTTTTGGAATGTCGTAAGGAAGCTTGCCTTGAGCTTTTCTGTCCTGCTTCCCAGCACTGTGAATAAACAGAGAGCTTCAGTCCGCCTCCACTGTTACATCAGTCTCCTCAAGCTGCTGTGGCTTCTAAACGCCTGACCCCGAATTTTAACGAAAGAAAGATTTTTTTTCCCCAAGTTTAAATGTAGACCGTAACATTATTTTGGGGTTTAAAATGTGCTCATTCTCATGTATCCATTAGTTTATTTTGGTAACTTCATTTTCTTCTTTCCCCTCCCCTGGAATATGTCCCCAAAACAGATATGTTTATTCAGTTATTCAGTTCAAATGGAGTGGGCACAGAGCTTTGACCTGCGTTACCACCACAGCTTCGGTATTTTAAAATTATTTCCTTAAGAAAAAAAACACCAAACATTCTTTCAGCAATCCGTGGGCCTTCTACCACTCCCATTAAAGTCAATTACAGAAGTCCCATCACTTTAATAGGAGCAGGATTGGGCCCTATTTCAATCTGGTGTTTTCCATTCCAGTTCTCCTTGCAATTTCTCCCTTTTATTAAGTGTATTTGTTCCTACTCCTCCGTCCTTCTCTGATAGTCCCACCCCAGTGTGACATCCCAATTGGTTGCTGTGGAAATGATTAGATGACCGAGATTTATGACACCAAGTGAGGAATAAACACCAGAAGCAGATAAACTCTAAAGAAACAAAGGTTTAGTGTTTATGCAAATAAAGACAGGACTGAAAATAAATTGTATCAACTGAGAGCTGCCCATTTAGAAACAATTCTGTGTTTTCCATGAAATAGCTGCAAAGCCAGCTTTTGTGATTCACAAAACCAAGGAAGCATATGGAAGTGATTATGTGACAAGCCCATGTGTACCATAGGACTTTAGAGTCTGCTTCTGGCTGAGGCCCTGATTCAGCAAGGCACATACGCATGCGCCTAACTCTAAGCAGGTAAGCACTCAAGGGGGTTATTCATGGGTTTACTTAGGTACATACTTAGGTGCCTGGCTGAATCGGGTTTGAGAGCCTTGACACCCAGCTCACTGCCTCATTTTAGGTGCAGTTGGCAGAGCTAGCAGAGTGAAGACGTGTTGTCTCTACTGTCCTACTCTGGGAAAACAGAGACCTGTTAACCAAGCCTTCTCTACCCTGAAAGAAAGGGGAAGGGAAAATCTGCTACTCTCCTTTTCCAGCCTTGGTGGAAAGAACCACAATTGACTTTCCACTTTTTCACAACCAAAATCAGAAGAGCAAAGAGGATGTGGGGAGAGAAGAAAGGAGAAGTTGAGGAGATGAGGTCCCCATGAATAATTATGTTGGGGTCTACTGAAACTATAAAACCAGCCCAGGCATTGGCTGCTTGCAGCATGGTACTCATGTTTGTAAGTAAGGATAGTGTTTATTTGGTTATACAGTAAATATACTGGGCTAAACTAAATTAAATGGGTTTACCCAGGTGCAACTGAGAGAAATGTGGCCCATTGGTTATAAAAGGACACTGTAAAATGCAATTTATATTATTATTATTACTTCCAGTGTTCCTGCTAGAGCCATATTCAATACACCATCCTCACTCATTACACAGGCAAAGCTCCCAGTGAGTAAAGAAGGCTAAATCCATCTTGGAAAATGGAGTGTTTTTCCCTTACCAATTTTGGCCGCCTTCTCCATTTAGCAAATATTGCTATTCCCTCCCAACCCTGTTTTGAATGGAGCCAAAGGCAGCCATGTTGGCTTCCACTTCATTACAAACACCGGGGGATAAGGGAGGGGTTAACGTATGCCAAACGGAGAATGTCAAAACTGCTCGGAGGAAAAAATTATACTCCCAAATCTGTGTCAATAGCGGCTAATACGAGCTATGCTGCTAGCGGGCAGATCTTGCAACAGTGAATATTAGCTAGCTATCTGATGGAAACCACACCAACAAGGGGAGTTCACACATTGATTTTTCATGGCTATTTATTTTTAGTGGCAAGTGTCTTCTGGGAAAAAAAAAAGTCTCTTCTAGCCAGAGCTGGTGTCAGATTCTGGGACACATGGGTAATGGAGAAGAATACTTCCAGCTGAAGATCTAAAACTAATAATACTTGATGACACATGGGTCATATTTACTGAGTGTACAAAAAGGGAGAATATACTGACGAGAACCAACCCTAGACTGATGAATTTGGCTGACCTGGGGTGTGAGTGGGACAAAGGGCTTGGTTTTTGAATTTGACTAGTCTGCATCAGTTTCATGTGCATTTATCCATTGTACAGTTACAATCTCTAAACATAGAATCTTTGGGGTGAGGAAGGGGGACTTTAGGATATCTGTCAGAGAAGGGCTGCCATGGGAAAGTGACATTCCTTCTAGGCACAGCCTCACAATTGCAGTGGCTAATTGGCTCCAGCACTGTCATGTTAATTCCAGATGTGCCCCTTACGGCAGCAACACTTTCAAGAATGACACTAAATAAGACAGCAATAGCCATTAGTGCAGGGTGCTTTGGGAAAGCAAAGTACCTGGCCTCTCTATGGGGCTCTGATAGGGTTGCCAATTTTGGCTGGACATATTCCTGGAGGTTTCTTTACATGACATAATCTTTAATTCCTGGAGATCCCAGGTTAATCCTGGAGGGTTGGCAACCCTAGGCTCTGAATAGTGAAAAGCATGGTACTCACTGCTTGGAATGGAACCTTTCTGCTTTGTTTCAGATGTTAGCCTTACATTTGACAACATGTTCCAATGTTCCAAAACTCTACATTCACTGCAGGTAGCAAACAGCTTGTGGGGTGAAGTGGCTTATATTTTTAAATGTATGTAACCTGCACCCATGTGGTGTCATGTTCTGTCCCCCTGTAGTGGGAGCTGGAGCACCTAGAGAGGCTGATGAGCCGGTGACAGCCTCAGCTAACCGAGAGGGATCTTTTGGCTCAGGCGGGAGAGGCTCATAGACTCAGAAATTTCAGCTTCAATAGCTGCTGCTGACAACTGACCCAGGGCAAGGAGTTATGCGTATAAATAACTGAGCACGATAAACAAAGACATGATGTGTACATCCCTACCTGCTCTTTGGGATTCTCTATGTTCCTCACAGAGACCTGATAGAACTCATTTCCCCCTGCTTTAATCACTGCTACCTCTGAGACTAATGCCACAGCCACCTTTCTTCTAGCTGAGGAAGATTAGAATGGACTCCTTTCAAAGCCAATCAGTGCTGCTCCCTAATTGCCTGGGGGTGAGGGGAGGGCAATGAATGACAGAAGGCATACCTACCTTCTCTCTCAGTTGTCAGTGCAGAGCACTAACAATAGCCACTTGGCTGGCCAAGCTGACCACATCTCTATTAACTGTAAAATTCTATTAACCGCATGCTTTCAAATGAATCACTAACTGCTAATGCTCTTTCACCACTCAGCATCAGCCTGTGTCTGTAGTGAGAGAAAGGTGTGGTCTACTGGTCGGAGCACAGGAGTGGGAGCCAGGAACGTCTGAGTTCTAACGTTGACTCCTGCCATGGCTCTGGGAAGGTCACAACTCCCCTGCCTCAACTTCCCCACCTGTTAAAATGAGGATAAGAATGTTGACTTCTACCTCACAAGTGTAATGTGAGGATTAATCAGACAGGCCTTGGAAGATGAAAAGCATTATATAGGTTTTAGGTACAAACTCCCACTTCTTTTTTGTCAGACATACATCGTGTGATTCATGATGGTCTGCTCATGAAGAGGCACTGGTTGGCTACTATGAGCAACAATGACAGTTTTGCACATTCAGATAGTGCTAGGGTTGCCAGGTGTCCAGTTTTTGACCGGAACACCCGGCAGCTCCGGTCAGCACAGCTGATCAGGCCATTAAAAGTCCTGTTGGCGTGGGGCCGGCAGGCTCCCTACCTGGCTCTGTGTGGCTCCCCAGAAGTGGCAACACGTCCATTGGCTCCTAGGTGGAGGGACGGCCATGGCCCGGGGGCTCCATGTGCTGCCCCTGCCCTGAGCGATGGCTCTGCAGCTGCCATTGGCCAGGAACTGCGACCAATGGGAGCTGCGGGGGCAGTGCCTGCAAGGGGAGTCAGCATGCAGAGCTGCCTGGCTGCGCCTCCACCTAGGAGCCGAGGGACATATTGCTGCTTCTGGGGAGCTGTCCGAGGTAAGCACCGCCTGGAGTCTGCACCCCTGAACTCCTCCTGTGCCCCAACTCCTGTCCCAGCTCCGAGCCCCTTCCCACATCCAAACTCCCTCCCAGAGCCTGCACCCCGAACCCTCTCCTGTGCCCCAATCCACTGCCTCAAGCCCCCTCCCGCACCCAAATGCCCTCCCTTAGCCGGCACCCTGAACCTCCTCCTGTGCCCCAACCCCCTGCCCCAGTTCAGAATCCCCTCCTGCACTCTGAACCCCTCAGCTCCAGCCTGGAGCCCCCTCATTCACCCCAAACCTCTCATCCCGACCCCACCCCAGAGCCCGCACCCCCAGCTGGAGCCCTCACCTCCCTGTACCCCAACTCCCTACCACAGCCTGGATCCCCCTTCTGAACCCTGAATCCCTCATTTCTGGCCCCATCCCAGAGCCCGTACTGCCGCCCACACCCGAACCTCCTGCCTCAGCATGGAGCCCCCTCCCACACTCCAAACCCCTTGGCCCCACCCCCGAGCCTAGAGCCCTCTCCTGCACCCGAAACCCCTCATCTCCAGCCCCACCTCAGAGGCTGCACCCCCAGCCAATGCCCTCACCCCCTCCTGCAGCCCAGCTCCAGCCCGGTGAAAATGAGCGAGTCAGTGAGGGTGGGGGAGGATGGAGTGAGTGGGGCAGAGCAATTTGTGCAGTTAAGAGAGTTGGCAACCCTAGATAGCACCTTTGCATTAGCTTCTACAACGATATGCTAAGTTATGAAAAACAAATCCCTGACTGCATTGCATTGTTTCTTACAGTGCAGAATGAGGGACAAGTGCCCAGATGAGGAGGTAAGGTCACAATAACTGCATGTGTGAACTGGCTGATATAGATAGCAATGGGAAGATTTGCAAAAGCCAGAATAGTGATTGGGGTTATGCTTCACTGATATTATAGGGCCTGATTATCTCCTTCCTTACACCAGTTTTACACTGTTGTAATGCCTTTAATTCGATGGAGTTATTTCTGGTATACGCTGAGGCAACTGCAGGCAGAATCAAACTTAAAGGGTAGGCCTATATACAACAATTAAATTCACACGGCTTTCCTCTGGACTTTTTTATTTCCAGGTACACCAAAAGTAAGAACAAAGAGGTATAGGGCACTTCCCCTCACACCTTTCATTTGTCTCTAATTCACATTTTGAAAATAGAGGGCCTGATTTGCTGTTGTCCTGCACCTTGGTAGTGATTTGCACAGGAATAATGTGGGTAAAATGCTAGTTTTCTGTTTTTGTAGCATTTGATATCCGTTCTGCACTGGGGATAATGGTTACACAAGTTGTGGGGACAACAAAAAAACCTAGCACACTAAGTCCTAACACTCTTCTCACTTTGATACTCATAATTAGGCAGTATAGAACAGTGACTAATTTAAATTGTTTCTGTGGCTCTCTTCAGAGAGGCTTTGTAGCGTAGTGACTAGATTTATTGCTTATTTTAATTTGGCTGTGGAAAGACATGGCTCCTCTTTGTGGCATTTGACAGAATTCTTCAACCCCACAAGTGCTGAAGTGATTTTACTACATACAAATCAAGAATAACAAATCGAGGGATAACCTCTGGTATCTGATACTTCAGGTGACACATATGAATTCCCTGGCTAGAGCAAACCGAAATCTATATGAAAAGACCTGAATCCTTTTGAACTGTGAAACTGAATTGTACATGTAAAATAAAATGGCACTGCCCCTCCTTTTAACAGGAATAGAAATAAAGAAATGAATCCAGACTCTCTAGGAGAAATTCTGCTCTGCGTTCTGGCAGTGTAAATATGGAGTAACTCCGCTGATGAAGTTAAGAGTAACTGAGTTCTGAATTTACTAAAATTGTTCTGTAAAAGATATGAAAATAAAAGGCTCTCTTACTCTTTTTTCTAGGTATTAATTTACCTCAATTAGGCTATCAGAATAGTGTTATCTAATACAAATTGCATACAAATTTAGGGCAGAGTTAACTGAACTTAATTTGTACATAACTATGTATATTAATTGTTAAAAGTATCTTACAGTTTACTAGATAACATTTTTATCAGTTAACTTCCAAGCTGCTAGTACTAACACCAGCAGCTACTCATGAAATGAGTCAGCTAACTTTCCTTTTAACCGTTTGTTTCTGCTCCCTAAAGGTGTTATGAAAGTTACGTGATGACAAGCTGGTCGAGGTTTATTCTTTTAAAGCTTATGTAGCAATTTTATTGTTGCAGTAGGCGCTTAAAAATGGGTCAGAGTTATTCAGCAATTGGGTGATAAACAGTTACCACTCAAATTTGATGACCTGTTTAAAAAATGTATTTGGTTTAAAGAAAAATGCTATAAAATTATCTTTACAATATTTTGAAGCAGGCAGATTTTGCTTTTTGTTTAATTTGATTTTTTAAAAATCTCATTGATACCGGAATTATCCAGAAACAGTCAAGGCAGATATATACTTAAGCTAAGACAGACTATGAAAAAATATAGTAAATTATTAATTCTAATCAAAACAAATCTGAATCATTAAAGGGCTGACAACATTCCCTAAAGGAATTGCATTAAAAGGATGTTACAATTCTCATTTCAGTTCCACCAAGAAAGTAGAAATTTGAAGCTGTGAACCAAGTACAGATTTCTTCTCTCATGTCAGCACAACGGGTTTCTGCTCTGATAGTTAGCTCTCACTTCCTGGGTGAAACTGCTATAGATGTCAGTGGGACTTTCACCTATGAAGAGAGAACACAATAGCAGAAGATTTAAAAACTACTCTGTAGATCCCATGGCACTTTTCAAAAGAGAATGTTAACCCTAGTGTCTGGATCAAATTCCAACTCAGATAAAACTACATCCTGGCTACCTAACTTACCTCTTACATTTTCAAATGTCTGTGGTATTCTTCTTTATTTCCTGTACTAACCGTTGGGTAGTATTATTGCTATGCACTGTTGAACAGTTACTGCATTTCATATACTATCCCCCGTTCCCACACTGTGTGAGGTCTGAAAAGGAGATTTTATATAAAATATAAAATGTATATAATCTTCTTTTCGTACCTCACAAGGATTGTTTTGCTTTGGTGTTTACAATGTGTTTGTAGATCCTTGGCTGAAAAGTGCTGTTAAAGTGCAAAGTATTAAGCATTGTTATTTTTTCTAGTGTACTGTGATTTCTAGTGCACTGTAGTTTTGCATCCAATTCTTTATTTGTAAGTATAAAAACGAAGCCATTAATTGTATCATTATCAGAGGCCATTTTGGCTGGAATGTTGGGACTTTTGCTTCACTGGTAAGTAAGGAACCAGAAACAAATTGAAACTTTCCAGGGAAGCATAACAACTACTGAAGGATGCCCCAGAACAGATCATTTATTAATCTGCTCAGGTGTGCTAGAGAGGCTGTCACAGCTGATGGGAAGAATATGAATTTGAGCCATTAGAATGGGGATCAAATGAATACCTAGGGCTGGCTACTCCACTGCAGTAGGGAGAATTGCATCTAGTTACGCCAGCTGTGATTTTGGCCCATGAAATAGACACTGCGTGTAGTGTATAAGTTGAAGCATATTGCTTTAGGGTTACATACCTGATCCAAAGCCCTTTAAAGCTGATGAAAAGATTCCCATTGACTTTAGTGGACTTTGGATCAGGTCCCAAGATTTCTTTTTATGAATTAGACCCAAACGACATTATATTTTCTAATATTTTTCTTTTTGTTGTAAACGGCTTCTTTCAGGGCTGCTCATTTTAAATCTTTAATCCACAGTGTAATTGGATTTATCACCCACTGTTTGGCACCAGCATCATCATCAGATATACAAAGTTCTTATAGGCTATCGGCTGCATTGTCCCCTCCCTCAGAGAAATCAGTAGGAGGATGGGGAAAGTGGCCAGGAAACGCTGTGAAATTAAACTGGTGCCGTTTCAGGGCAATTATCTCCTGAGGTGGGAAGAGTCTTGGGTATTGGGGATTTGAGAGGAAAGGAAACACAGGATGAGTCATCTGTGCAGCTTCGCTGGCTCCACTCACCCTCTGTAGCATGGCTCCTCCTGCAAAAAGCGCACCCATTAGCTGGGTCCCCTTTGCAGCAGCCTAACTCAAAGCAGCATCAGCGCCTAGTTGGATTTCCACAGAGAAATCCATGGAGCCAGTAGAGGACAATACTGGCAACAGCAGGTTGTCCACTACCCTACCCAATCTTGCCCTGACTCCAGAATCCTGCAGCACACTGCCTTCACATTCAGAGGCGGATTAAGATTTATTGGAGCCCTGGGCACAAAGACCATTTGGGCCCTGCACACCCTGGGGGCCCACGGGTGCCAGAACTGGGAGGGCCATGCCCGCCCACGTTTTAACATGGGCATAGTAGCCTCAGGAAGGCACAGAGTGGCAGCAGCATGGGTGTAGTTTGGGGGGGGACATTGCCCCCCAAACTGCAAGCCTCGGGCCAGAGGTGACAGGAGGAGTGGTTCCATACATGGGTGCTGCCTTGGGCACAAAGCCCAGGCGCCAGCGGGGGGAGCCTGTCACTGGGAGCAGGAGGGACCTGGTGGGGGCAGCCTGGAAGCAGGAACCAGGCTCAGGCACAGAGCAAGTCCAGGTGGAGTGCGGCGGCAGCTGAGGCCGGGCCAGTAGCAGTTGGAGCTTCACCAGAGGAGCCCTCCCTGCCCGGCTCCTCACTGCCTGTGACCTTCCCGGGGCTCCCTGCCACCTCCCAGGCCAGGGCAGAGCCACCTCTGCCCGCAAAGCATGTCTGCAGGTCCTGGGAAGAGAGCATGAGGCCGGACCAGAGCCCCTGCCCCTGGGTCCCACTGGCAGCAGCGTGCCCCGGGGGATGGGGACATGGCCGGGGGCTGCTCTCAGGCACCTGACCCCCGCCTAGGTCAGGTGGATAGTCTGGGCCTCCCCACAGCGGCCCAAGCTCCCTGGGCGGCTCTTACCATGGCCCGGCTGTGGCTTCTGTCCTGGTCAGGGGGTGGGGCTCTGGGGGAAGAGGAGGACCAGGAGGTGAGGCCACAGTTCCAATGCCGGTGGCACCTTCACTTCTACCCAGGTTCTGGCGCTCCTGCGGGGGCCCCCAAATTGGCTAGGGCCCCTGGGCATGGGCACCATGGGCGCATACGTTAATCTGCCACTGTCCACATTGCTCCAGCATAGGAGTTTCCCCAAGGTCCATAGGCAGTGGGTAAAAGAGGCCAGGGGAGGCTAAGCCTCCCCAAACAGCTGGCCCACCACCTTTGGAGCCTGCCGCCACCGCAAGAGTGGGTGCCCCGGCCGTGGCCCTGCCTGTGCTCTGCCCCGAGGCCTCGCTTCCGTTCCTCCTCTTCCCCCCAAGGCTCCACCTCTTCCCTTCCCCACTCTGCCCACATGGGGGCCTCGTGGAAGAGGGTGAAGAGGCGCGTGGGAGTGGTGAGCGGCTGGCCAGCTGGCGGGGGGGCCTGGGAGAGGGGCGAAGAGGCATGCGAGTGGTGAGCAGCTGCTGGCAGGCAGGGGAGTCTGGGGAGGGGGCAAAGAGGTGCAAGCAGTGGATGGGGGGCTTCAGGGAGGAGGCCGAGTGTGCCGGGGTGGAGAATGGACGGATTCGGGGGGAGGAGGCTGAGCGAGGGCAGGCCTTGGGGTGGGGCTGCAATCTGGGCGTGCGCAGCTTCCCCAAATGGAGGAGTCACGTGCCGCCCATGCCAAGGTCCCAGGTAAAGTGGAAAAGCTGCCATGGGTCTGGAATGTGGATGGTTTGACAAAGGGGCACTCCCCACATTCTGGCACAGTTGCAGCCATCTTTTTTCCCGTCCATTTTCTCTCTCCCCTTTTCTGTCTGCTCCTTTTCCCCTTCTTCTTGGCATCTTTTCCTTTCTGTGAATTCTTTTGTTTGCCACTTCTTTATCTTTTTGCTCACTTTTTCCCTTCCTACCCGTCTTCCTGCTTCCCCTTCTCTGCTAGCTCTGATCCTTCCCATTCTGCTACTCCACAGAAAGCTACAGATGAAGGGAGTCCATTAGTGCAACCCACAGCTGAACTGACGGCCCTTGGAGAACAGAAGAGAAACTTGAGTAGGCTGGCTGCTGCCTGAGCCTTCAGTCTTGAATACGTACACCGCTTTTTCAGACAGCTACATTAGTGGCCACCATGGGGGCAGAGAGGGAAGGTGGGTGGCTTTTCAAGGAGCCACCAGCTGCTTTATCTCAGATCCAGCAGCACTTTTGCAGCCTGCGTGGGTGAATGGATCTGAATGGTTCTGCAACTTTCTCCATCAACACTGATCCCCTTCCTTTGCCCCAGGTCTCCCCAAGCCAGTTTGGTGATTCCCATCTCCTTCCCCCAGGCTGGGCAACACCACAACACTTTTGCTTTTACTTCATCCCACGAGAGACCCAAAACCTTAACAGCATCCTTATAAAGAAAATATTGACATAATTTTCCTTTAATATAATTTTAAAAGCTAAGTTCCAGTAATAATCTCCTGATAAATTTAAACCATTTACTCTTTTTTCACAGACTTAGGGCTTGTCTACATGGAGATTTAGTGAGTGGCAAGCTGGGATATAAATCTACAGCACACTAGCTTGCCATGCACTAACTGGCTGCATGGACGCTGCCACTATGCAGTAAATGTTTTGTAGCACGCTCTGATGTACTGCTGCTGGAAATTTTAGTGCACAGTAGCCGGGTCCAAACAGCCAGCTAGTGTGCTGTAATTTACCCCTCAGCTTGCCATGCACTAAGTTTCCATGTAGACAGGCCCTTATATGGGATGTGTTCCTAATGCAAGTTAGCGGAAAACCTTGATGCAGTCCTAATGTCAGGACACTACCGCCATGTAAATCAGTGGAGAGGCACTCAGGGCTAGATTGACAAGTGAAACGTAGGTGCCTAACTATCTTTTTCGGCACCTAAGGCCAGTGGCGTAGCCAGGTTTAGAGCACAGGGGGAGCGGCGGCGCTATAAAAAGGCGCCTCCCCGCTCCCCCTGTACTCACCCGGCGGCGCTTTAAAGGGTCCAGGGCTCCAGCTGCTGCGGAGCCCCCGGGCCTTTTAAATCCCTGCCCGAGCCCGGCTCCAGCAGTGGGGCTGGGGGGGGGGGTGCTTTAAAGGGCCAGCGGCTCCCCGCAGCGGCAGGAGCCGCTGGCCCTTTAAAGCGCCCCCCCCAGCCCCGCTGCCGGAGTGGGGCTGGGGGGGGCGGCGCTTTAAAAGGCCGGCGGCTCCTGCCGCTGCGGGGAGCCGCTGGCCCATTAAAGCGCCCCCTGAGCCCGGCTCCCGCAGCCGGGCTTGAGCAGCGCCTTAGCGCCGCTTCTCCTCACAGGGGGAGCAGCCGCTCCCCCTGCTCCCCCCGCCCCCGGCTACGCTACTGCCTAAGGCCAACATTTAGGTGCCACTGGCAGTCACAAAACCACTGCTCAGCTGCCACCTGACCTTGCAGGTGCCTAAGATTCTACTGATAAAGTTCTTTAAATATCTGCTGCTGGGCATGCTCACATCTGCCTACATCTTGACATAATTGAATAGTGTGGTGCCTAACTCATGCCTAAGCCCTGGAGGAATGCACAAACTAGGTGTCTCCCTGCCTATCCTACCTGCAGGCTGCCTATGAGCCTGCCTACCAGTTCAGGCCCCACACAAAGCACAGCCAAGGAACGGAGTAGTCTGTATGCCCCCTTTATGACCACTAGCTCAGTGATAAGAGCACTCACCCAGAATGTGGGAGACCTGATGTCAAATCCCCGTTCTGCCTGATGTGGAGCAAGGACTTAAACCCAGGTCTCCTCCCTCCCACTTGCTATAGGCTATGCTGGGACAGGTTTCTCTCAAGCTCTCCTGTTGAAGCTGGTCCATGCTTCCTCCTTGGTTTTCCTTAAGAAAGGACTGAACTGTCTTAGGCGCCTAACTTCGGGATAGGATTCATGGCTGTGAAGTCCAAGTGGAGGGAGGCACCTTCCTCTGGTCCAGAGTTAGGTGCTTAATTGCCTTTGAAGGGCAAGGCTTAGGCTTCATGCCCTAGGCGAAACTTCCTTGCACCAGCCCTGCGCCGCCCCCCCCACCCGCGGGCCCTCAGCCCCCTGCCCACCACCACCCGCAGGAGGTGAGCGGGGAGCAGGGGGGCGGCTTGCCGCAGGTGCTCCCCACCCAGCCCCTGAGCGGGGGGGGGGGGGGGGGGGGCTCGCCACGGGTGCCCCCGGCTCCCCCGCACACACTGCAGGTGCTCCCCGCTCAGGCTGCCAGGGGCACCCCCTCCTCCCCCGCCGCCAAAGCCGCCCCAGCTTACCTGCGGGAGGTCCGCAGGTCTGTTGCCGCTGAAGCTGCGGGACCAGTGGACCTCCTGCAGGCAAGCGGCTTCGGCGGCAGGGTGGAAGTGCTGCTAATAATACCCTCTGCCGAAACCGCGGACCTCCTGCAGGCAAGCGGAAGCGGTTTCGGCGGAGGGTATTATTAGCAGCACTTTTGCCCTGCCGCCGAAGCTGCCGGCCTGCGGGAGGTTCGCTGGTCCCGCGGCTTTGGCGGCAACAGACCTGCGGACCTCCCGCAGGTAAGCTGGGGCGGCTTCGGTGGCGGGGAAGGAGGGGGCGCCCCCGGCAGCAGGCTTTTGCGCCCCCTGCCAGCAGTGCGCCCTGTTACAGCCCTGCCGCGGCGAGCCGTCCCCCCGGCTCCCAGCTCAGCCCCGGAGCCGGGAGGTGGGAGCCAGCCTCGGCGAGCCGCCCCCCAAATCGTGGCGCCTTAGGCGACCGCCTAGGGTCGCCTAGTGGGCGTGCCAGCCCTGATCTTAGGCCACAACTGTCTCCTCAGCATTTGCTACTGGCTAACTTAGGCAGCTCAGTATGATGCTTTTTGTGAATCCCATTCTTAAGTGCCTCACTCTCTCCATGCATTGTATAGGGAGCCTGATGCCTAACTTGGGGTTGTGAATTTCACTAGGCAGCAGGACACATAAAAGTTAGGCGCTGCAATGCTCAGCGTTGTAATGTCTAGGTCTCCCTTGTGAATCTAACCTCACAGCAGGGGCACCGAAACGGGGGGAGGGGAAAGGGGGACCAAGAGGCCATGGCCGTCCCACTTCCTGAAAGCTGGAGTCTGGCCTGGGTAAGAGCAGCCCAGGGAGCTGTGGGGAGGCACAGACCCTCCACCTGCAGAGGGGGTCCCGAGAGCAGCCCCAGCCTATGACCCCACCTGCTCACCCAGGGCAGGTGGAGGGTCCATGGATCCCCACAGCTGTCCAGGCAGTTCTTTGGCCCCCCAAGGTCCCGCCCCAAGGTCAGGCTGGAAGCCGGAGCCAGGTCGAAGTAAGAGCTGTGCGGGCAGCTGTGGGGGGCTGCAGATACTCCACCTGCCGTGGGCAGGGAGCCCGGGAGCAGGGACATGGGTTGGGGGTTGCTCTTGGGCCCATAGGCGCCGACTCCGTGGGTGCTCCGGGGCTGGAGCACCCACGGGGAAAAATTGGTGGGTGCAGAGCACCCACCGGCAGCTCCCCGTCATTCCCGGGGCCCGCGCCCAGCTCCCCGCCAGTCCCGGGACCCACGGCAAGCTCACCTCAGCACCGGGAGACGTTGCGGGGCCCCGCCCCCGACGCTGGGCGACGTTGTGTCGGCGTCAGGGGCAGGGCCCCGCAACGTCACCGGCGTCGGGGACGGGGCCCAGCGTCAGGGGCAGGGCCCCGCCAAGTCGCCCGGCATCAGGGGCGGGGCCCTGCCCCTGACGCTGGGCGTCAGCCCCCACTGGCGCCACCGGAAGTCGGCGCCTATGCTTGGGCCCCCCAACCCTGGGGAGGTGGAGGGGCTTAGGCTCCCCAGCCAGGATTCGGCTTGCAGCTTGGCAGGGAGCGCAGCCTCAGAGGGAAGAGGTGGGTAGGGGCAGGGTCATAAAGGGGGCAGGGCCATAAAGGGGGCAGGGCCTTGTGGCCCCTCCACTTTTAGGCAGAATCTGTTGCCTCTGCCTCACAGACTCCTTCAAAGGGGGCATCATAAACAGATACTACTGTGCATGTCAGTGGTTTTTTTTTTTAATATTAATTGTATTATTTCAAAATTATATGAAGAAAAATCCCCAGAAGTAATTAATATGAATGAAAATGAAGACCTTGCTCCAGAAAGCAATTAAGCCTAAGGGCCAAATTCAGTAGGACTACTAGCAGAGTGAGTACTGCTAAAACTAAGGCTGGTCCACACTAAAAGTTAGGTTGACCCAGCTATATCACTCAGGGCTATAAATAGCCACATCTTTGAGTGACGTAGTTAAGGCAACCTACCCCTGGTCAATTTTTGAAAAGAGAACCTGTATTACATCACAGGCCTCTATGTTGACTTTGGGTATAAAATTATTCTTCTTGAAACAGACATGTAGAAAACATTCTTTTTTCAATGAAGTAAAGAGAAAAAGTAAAAGCTAATTAGCAAGCACTGCATTGGATTAAATCATGAAGCCTCCTCAGGATAAAAGCAATGAGAACCACTGGATTATAGTGTAACTGTCAAATGTCCTGTTTTTAGTTTATTGCTTAAACATACAATTATTTAATATACAAATGCTATCATGTGATGCAAGTCAATTTTTCCTCCAGCAATATATTAGGGAAAAAACAAATGATGAATTCACTTAAAATGTTGAATGTAATATGTGAGAGAATATTATAATCACTCATATATACGACAAAACAGAAACATGATACCCTGGAAAATACACACACTATTCATAGTATGTTTACTCCTGGGCAGATTGGCCTTTGCATATGGGTGGACCATATGATTCTGTCAAAACTGTAACCTGATAAACTCTTACCTCCTGCTTTTACACTGAGTCAATGATTGCACATGACACATTGAAAAGGGATATAACTATGCAGGCATTACTTTTGTTGTTTATTTTATTGGTCCATATTAAACAACATATGTAATTGCTATGTATTTTTTAGCATTTTTTCATATATTTTTAAAAAGTTTGATATGGAGTTCAGATGGCAATGGTTTATAGTAGAGCTGAGAGAATAATTTATGGCAATTTATTTGGTTGATTTAGCTTCTTTTTCTGCTCATGACATGCATATGAGCAGATTGTGATTTCCTCAAATGTATTAATCATATGAGTTCATTCAATGAATATCCTTTTAGATTTTTTACTCAAAAAATTGTTTATGTATAGTGGAAATTTGAGTTGTGTTAGTCACAATAGGTCATGTTATTGTTTCGCATCCCTGACTGGTATGAATACCTATATGTGTGAATTTAACATTTGGTTCCTGTGAGTATTCAAACAAAGGTGCAACTTTGAAATTTTCTTCCCATAACATTTTTTTTGCCTGTAAAACTTATTTGTTTGAATTGTTTGCAGAAATGAAATACAAATGAGTTATGAACAGTGCTAAAGTGAATTCATCAAGAAATATTTGCCAAATGTTGTGGTTTTTTTGCATTATTTCCCTAGCGTTAGGTTATAGTGATACCTGTCTCCAAACATTTCAAGCATGCTCTGCAGCTAGTACTAATTTAGTATTCAGGAAATGTCAGTGGACCAGGTAATTTGGATTGCAGATATACTGGTGTAAATCCAGGGTGCTGCCACTGTCTTTAACAGATTCATTCTGGATTTATACCAGTGTAATGGAGAACAGAATTTTTTGTCCATCATGTCTGTTTAAATTCTATGCTTTTTGGTGCAGGGACTGTTGTTTCCTATGTATTTGTACAGTGTCTAATGCAGTGACCTGATCTCAGCTGGGACTTCTAGGTGCTGCTGTAAATAATAAATACATTTTTAAAAATTAAACCAAATATTAGTCTTAATGGGCCAAACCCAGCTTGTTTTACTTCCACAATACTCCCACTTAAGTAAAACTTCAGTGTTCAGACCACTTCAATACTGATGGCTCAGAGACCATAGGTGCTGGAACTAAGGGTGTGGGGAGTGCTGTTGTACCCCCGGCTTGAAGTAGTTTCCATTATATACAGGGTTACAGTTTGGATCAATGGCTCTCAGCATCCCCACTATGAAAATTGTTCCAGCACCTCTGGCTCAGACTGACATGATTGCATAGTTTACACCTAGCCACCTCACAATCCTGGGGATGGGAGAAGGGAATAATGTATTACACATTTCCTAAGTGACATAAAATGCTTTGTTTTGATGTTCTGCTCATGTATTGTACATAAAGGGCTGATTTCAGCCCTGGATTACACTGGCTCCTGCTAGTATAACTAAAACCCAGGGCCCCATGTCTGTGAAAAGGTAATCTGAATGGGAGTTGTAGTGACAGAGGACATCTGCAAACCTTGCACTGTTAAGAGGTCTTCAGTCAGCCGGGGGAGAAGCGAAAGTGGATGGCACTGGCTGGGACATTTATACAGCCAGGTAAGCATTGAATCCACATCTCTGCCCAGGCTCCCATAGATCCTTGATCACAAATTGAAGCTACTCTCCTCTGACAGAAACTTGAGGGGGGGTGTGACTGGGCAGAGCGGCCCCGCACTGGTACTGTAGGGGTTAACCCTTCCTTCCTCGTAGAGGAAGCCCTGCCCCGGAAGCCCTGCTGGGCATACTCCAACTGGAGCCCAGGTATAAAAGCCTGCAAAGTGGCTCAGTCTGGGCTGACTGCTGGAGGTGAAGGAAGCACACTGTCAGCTCCTGAGGCGAGATAGCCAACACCCCAGGATCGAGGGGTCAACCAAGCCGTGACACCCTCTACACCCCAGATGGAGGGGATGGACCGGAGGACCAGGTGGAGGGTAGGAAATGACCCAGGGGGACTTTAGAAGCTGGCGGTGTTAAGGCCGCACTGACGCTCGGTGTGTTGCGGGTGGATCCCTGCCGAGCTCAGCACAAGGGGGAACCCTGCTAACAGGTGAGCCCTGGGTCGGGACCTGGTGGAGAGGGTGGGCCTGGGTCCCCCTACTACTCCGGCCATTAGGCTGCACTTCCTCAGAGGGAAGGCTATGGACTCTGGCCATTGGGCCACCCAGCCCTGAACCTCAGGGCGAGTTGTATGGACTCTGGCCACTAGGCCACACTGCCCTGAACCTCAGGGCGAGTTGTATGGACTCTGGCCACTAGGCCACACTGCCCTGAACCTCAGGGCGAGTTGTATGGACTCTGGCTGTTGGGCTACACTGCCCTGAGCTGCAGGGCGTGTTGTATGGACTCTGGCCGCTAGGCCACACTACCCTGGATCTCAGGGCGTGTTGTATGGACTCTGGCCACTAGGCCACACTGCCCTGAACCTCAGGGCGAGTTGAATGGACTCTGGCCGCTAGGCCACACTGCCCTGAACCTCAGGGCGAGTTGAATGGACTCTGGCCGCTAGGCCATACTGCCCTGATCTGTGGGGTGAGTTAGTTGTATGGACTCTGGCCATTGGGCCACGCGGCCCTGATACGCAGGGCAAGTTGCATAGACTTTGGCCGTTAGGCCACAACAGGACGCTCTTAAGGGAACGGGCGGGAAGACTTAAGAGTGGCGAGGCCCCAACACCTCGGCCACCCCTGCCACAAAGGGGCGCTATGGTGCCGGACCCGTCACAGGGGGAAAGGGGAAGAGCAGTGCAAATGCACCTGTCCCTCCTCCAGAAATGAATCCCTTCTGTAGTACCACAGCACTTGTGATACCTGGAATTGTCTCTATTTTATGACTTTTATTAAAATAATGCTTTTTAAAATACATATATAAAAAAGGAGCTATGCACTGAATACAGTGCTTTCCACTAAATATAATCCACACTTATCTGATGAAAACTTCAGAAACTAAATTATATGTACAGTATTAAAAAGAATGCAGCTTCGACCCTTAATTTTGGTTGCCTCAAACAGGTGTTACTGCATAATTCAGTGTTCAGCATGTGAACAGAAGACTATGCTTTATGCCAGTGTGAGCCCCCAAAATGACAATACAAAACAATCTTCAGCCATTTATTCTGGGAAAAATGAGACGATGCTGTGGATGATAAAGGAGAATGGTTGGGAATGGAACATGTAGGAGCAGAAAATGAATTGTGGTGCACCCATCACCATTTAGGACATTGTGGGAGATGGGATGAACCTGGTACTGTCATGTCTTGTGCTGTGCAGTCTCTGTGTTAAACTATATTGGGATAAAGAACAAGGCTGCACCTTTAGTAGAACCAAAAGAGGTTGTTTAGATGGTGGGAGTTTCCCTGAAAGTATTCAGTAATATTGAAAAACTGGGGTTAGAGGCTAACATTATTTATTGTTTTGTGTCACAATGGTACTTGGATTCTTAAATTGGTGGATGTGAAGGGGCCAGACCCTCCAATTTTTTTTAGGCTGTGACTCGGAAAGCATTCCTATTCAGGAAAGCACTTCTGCACATGCTTAAATGCTTTTCTGAACTGGGGCCTCTCATAAGTAATTCTTACTTACACAGCTCATGCTGTTGAAGCCAGTAAGACTACTTGCATAAATAAGGATTACTCATTTGAGGAAAGGCTACAGGATCGGCCCATAGGTCTTTATTGTCTTAATAAAGATAGGTGGGGATGGAGCAGAATTTACAGTGTGCAATATGTCCAATACCCATTGGTTTTAATGATATAGTATTCGGTCCTATGTGTTCCTTGTGTCTGTACCTTGAATTGTCAATAAAATGCAGCATTTTGGAAATTTGGAATGTTTGTTTCTTGGTGTCTGCCTTGGCCATACTTCAACAATCCCACTAACAACGGGCAACGCAAACTATTTGATATTTATGTTCACTGATGAGATCTGTCAATTCAGATTGAAATCTGTCAAACCAGACGTAAAAATATTTTCAATTCAGCAGTGCTGCCAGCCATGCTGTATGGCAGTGAAACGTGGGCACTGATGAAGAGAGAAGAGCAACGGCTGTTGGTCGCTGAAAGGGCAATGGAACGAGCTATGTTGGGAATCTCCCTTCTGGATCGTATACCAAATGAAATCATCAGAGAACGCAGCGGTGTGAAAGATATTGTCGTGAAAAGCAGACATAACAAGATGCGATGGGCGGGCCACACAGCACGGCTCACGGATAACAGGTGGACTGCAATCATTGCTGAGTGGTACCCGCGAGAACAGAAAAGACCCCCCGGTCGGCCTCCAAGAAGATGGGAAGATGACATCGTTAAACGTTTCGGACGAACGTGGAGAAGAAAGGCAAGAGTGCGAGAAGAATGGCAGACGTGTTGTGATCGGCGCAGTCTTAATGACAGCTGAAGTCCGATCGATCAATCCAGGTGATCCAGGTGATGAGATCTGACCAAGAAGTGAGCGTGTCAATGACAAGTGCCACAAACATGACACAGAATCTGATATTGTTTACCTCCTCTTCTGTCAATGTAACTGCTTTCCTGATAGGAAAATGCAATGTTAATCCTGTAAAATGGTCAAGGTAGAACGATCAACACAAGTAAGCTTGGCAGAATGCAAACTTTTTAATTTGATGGATAATTTTTTGTTTAAGCTTTTTTATATTTTTATTGATTTATATTTTCATAGTTGCATAAAATGATGAGGGAGTCAGACAATTATTTAATGACATGCTGAGATTCAAAAAGTTAAAAATTGATAACTGTTAAAACACAAATTGTCAACATCACATCTCAAAATACACAAAGTAAATATTCTTAAATTACACGCTAATAAGTTCTCAAGCAGCATTTCCCCCCTGCTTTGCCTATTTGTAAATTTCAATTATCAATGGAAATATTTTTTTTTCAGTGGTTTGTGTGTGTATGGTGTGTGTGTGGTGCAACAAGATGCTCATTAACTAGGGTGACCAGATAGCAAGTGTGAAAAATCAGGACGGGGTGAGGGAGCCCATATAAAAAACACCCCAAATATCGGGATTGTCCCTATAAAATCGGGACATCTGGTCACCCTAGGTGCAACTGAAACTTACCAACATTTATTTATAAAAATCTAATCCTTCCAAGACTACTGATAAATTATTACTGTTAAATTGTAGTAATCACTTTCTATACAGGTCAGGGAATATTTTTTAAAATATCAATTAGTGTAGGATTTTAGAATTCTTAAATGAAACTCTGGTTTGTAAAACCATTTGCTTTTACAGGATGAGTGCTACCTCAGTTCTTAAACCTCTTTCCAAACACCTGGGGAAGGAAAGAGAAAATTTTCACATGCTCTCAACCACACCTTTTTTGACTCCCTGCTAAACATGTCAAGTTCAGTTGCTATTTCTTACACCCAGCACTGTAGTTTTCGTCTCTTTTCATTATGTAATCTTTGCTTCTTTAAATCTGGGTGCTCTCTCTTACTACAGGAAACCACTGTAATGTTGTGTAACACTGCTAAATAACTCTTCTCCAAACCAAAACGTGGCATGGAAGGTCTTAGGCTGAGTTGGGACTTTTTTTTTTTTTTTTTACAGAATTATTTTTTTTTAAAATGTACTAGTTTTATGTAAATATAACTCAGAAATGACAACTTAAAAACAAATCCTGAAATTTGACAGGCAGCCAGTCTATAATAAGGTTTAATCACCTTTGTCATTCTGGAAAATAAACATGACACATACTGTTACAAATTGGATTGGATTTCTCAGTTTTCACCATACATTTTGAAAAGAGTTTTTAAACTACAGACAACATTTATATGTGAATGTATGGTATATCGTACAAATTATACACCCTGGGCCTAAATTTAGTCTTATACTAGTTTTACCCCACTGTTGCAGGGTAGATACACCCCATCATGGAGTATTCAGTCACGTGTGACAAATAAGGGGTTCCAGCTCAAATGACTAGAGTAGGTATTGCTATCCTAGCCTACAAAGCGGGGCAGTGCTGCCTAGTAGCCAGAGTCTTTGGGGCTGCCCTTGCTCTCAGGGGAACGTGGTCTAATAGCCAAAATCCTTGAGCAGTGCCCACGCCTTGTGGTAAGTGTGGGGCATGGTAGGGGGACCTGTGCCCACCTTTCTCTAATGGCTCCCGACCCAGGGCCCTGTGAAACCAGTGATCCATGATTTGGCTCAGTTTCCTATTTTAAGTCACTTTCCCTAGGTCACTTCCTACCATGGGTTCCTGCTTTGTCAGTTCTCCTGGGGGTGTCGACAGTGATGAGCTGCCAAAATCTTAATAACCGGTTCTGATTTAAGGGATGTGCCACAGTATGTATTTTTGGTACCTTTCTCCATAAGAAGTGGCAATGCATTGAGTCATTGGGAGTCATACTTAACAGAAATATGTAAAAATATTTTTTATTTTTTTTAATTACAATAGAAACAAAGTATTGCTTTATTAAATGAATTTAAAATACATTTGAAAAGAAGACAATATAAAGAAGAGCTGTATGAGTAAGCAAACGATAATATTTAAGAATGTGCATATCAACATAACGAACGAGGCAAGTGCGACCCCATTAATAAAATAATAAACTAGACTGGGGTGGGCAAACTTTTTGGCCCAAGGACCACATCGGGGTTGCAAAATTGTATCAGGGGCTGGGTAGGAAAGGCTGTGCCTCCCAAAACTGCCTGTCCCCCACCCCCTATCCGATCCCCACTCACTTCCTGCCCCCGACTGCCCCCCTCAGAACCTGTAACCCATCAACTCCCCCTGCTTCTTGTCCCCTGACCACCTCCTACCCAACTCACCCGGCTCCCTGTTCCCTGACTGTCCCGACCTCATCCACCACCACCCCGACAAACCCCCAGAACTCCCACACCTACCCAACCCCCCGTTCTCCAGCCCCTGACTGCCCCCCAGAACCTCCGCCCCCTCCAACCGCTCCCTGCCCCTTATCCAACCCCTCCTCCCAGCCCCGGCCCAGCCCCCTTACCATGCCGCTCAGGGCAGTGTGTATGGATGCCGCGAGGCCTGCTGGAGCTCGCAGCCCCACCCCCTTACCATGCCGCTCAAAGCGGCAGGAGCTGCCGAGCTGCCCAGGAGCGGTCCAAAGCGCTGGTGCCGGCGGCGTGGCACGCTGAGGCTCTGCAAGAGGGGGGAAGGCGGGGGAAGGGCTGGGGGAGCTTCACCGGCCGCGAGCTCAGGGAGCCATTACAATTTTTAACAACCGATTCTAAAACTGTTTCAAAATGTAAGACCTGGTTCACGCGAACTGGTGCGAACCGGCTCCAGCTCACCACTGGGTGTCAGCCTTCTGGCTCACTCTTGTCCTCCAGGGTCAGCAGGGGTTCTGCTGTCGATCCCACTGGCTCGGCCTCCACAGTCTGTAGCTCCAGCTACTCCTTGGCAGGAGCTAGCAACATATATCCACTCTCCTCCTCAGCCAGCACAAACTGAGCTGGGCCACACCCTTTTATAGCCTGTCTCCAGGTCAAGCATGCCTAGCAGGGCCAAGGGGGCATGGCCTCTTCAGTCCACAGTGTGCAGTTGACCCCAGCTGGGGTCAGTGCCAGGTAGATACACCCCATCGCACCCAGCTTAACTCTACTGACTTCACTATTGTTTTTCCTGATCAAAATCTATTTTTATAGGAGCAATGAGCTACATTTAAAAAACATTCACATTGCAAGGCCTTGATTTAAAGATCAGGGCAACAGCAACAGATCTACTGGCTGGAAGGTGAAAGCAACCCTGCCTCAGTGGGCTCCTTGAGATTCAACACTGAGTGGTGGGGTTAGTAATGTTTTAAGTGTCTAGCTTTGTACTGTATTACATCTAATCGTTTACTTAAAAAAAACCAAACAGTTGGAAAGAAACAAGAAGCCACAATGCCCAACTACCTGCTTAGGTACTTGCATACCTCCCTTACTATAGTATTCAGTGTCTGAGGGGTGGGTGAAGAGCAGCAATGCTGGCAAGGTAATTTTTTAGTAGCTTGGATCCAAGAATGTAGGATTTGAAACCTATTTTTTGCCAGCAAAACCAAGAAATTACAATGTAAGGACCACTAAGCTCACACTCCTTAAATATATAAACATAAAATTATGAGAATTAAGGATGAACTGTCAGTTGCTACTGGTAAATGTGTACTGCTGCTAGTAAGGACAAATGAGATCTTCTAAAATTTGGAGTTGCCAGTTTGTAGGTAGTGTTAAAATGCAGTCAAATGCATCATCCTTGGTGATCTTTTCTCTATAAGAAAACATCTTTATTTTAATTTTAAATAGAACTTAAAGTTCTGTGTTCCCTGGAACATACTGCCCTTTGTATGTACATCCTGGAACTGATGTCTTATTGGGAGGGGAAAGTAAAGCCCTATTAAGTTATGTAGCCTTGGGGTATGCTGAGAAAAACAATATTAAATGTGTTAATTGTTAATTTAAAAATATAATTATCTCAAGGTTATGTACTGGCACACAATATAAAATATATATTCTGAAAAAACAGAGGCTACTTAAGTCAATGTTCACATCTCCAGGCAATGTACACCAGCCAAAAGGGAAGATGGTGAAGTTACACCAGCAATCACTTTGGTCCTCACTCCTCCCAGGCTGCTTTTACTACTGAGCAACAACTGGTTGTCAGGAAGAACAGAACATCTTCCTGTGTTGGAAGAATTGTCTTTTAATTTATCCCATAGATTTTGTGTGCATGGGGAAAGGACATTAAATCATGCTTTTGTATGTTTTAAATCAAGGGCTGGCTCAGACTGACAAGACTGCAAAGAGCTTATGCTAATGTTAACTGTTCTGTGCATGTGGGGTGGGTGGGTGGGTGGGTGGAGTAGTTCAATGGCCTTGTTGCTGCTTACAGCTGTCAGTCAGCAACAGCAAGTAGTCTAGATCTCCATGTGGTCAGGGAGAAATCCAAAGCCAGGATAGATGGTGGTAGCAACAGAAGCTGTCTGTGTGCATCAGATCAGATATTGCATAGTCCAACGCTGCTGGCAGGAATACTCTCTATCTGAGGAGGTTGGATACCGGCTCTTAACAACCCTAAAACCACTTGTCCATTAAGGAGCTCTCAGGGAAAGCTTTCCCTTTCAAAATAAAGCCAGACACCAAAGTCCCTCACATGTTAAGAGAAAGTAGGAGCTACCATAGCTGACTGATGATTTTAATAGAAAATAAATGCCACTGATAGAGAGAGGATGTGCGTGCTTGTATTTGCATGTCTTTTCCTATCTACCTTAGGTACTTGTATAGCTCCCATTACCATAGTCTTTGAATACTTCACAATCCTTAAAGAGACAAGGTGGGTATTTTTTATTAGACCAACTTCTGTTGATAGCTGTTTTGTGTTTCCTACATGATTTCTAGGTAAGTTTCCTGAGTGTTTTTTTTCCCAGTGGGCAGGTGCATGTGATGATTTCTTGTCTGAGATCGCCCATTCCGGAGTACATGAGGTGCAGTAAACGGTTCTTCAGTTTTTCACCCACCTTGTCTCACTAATATCCTGGGACCAACACAGCTCCCCCACCACTGCATATCACAGTCCTTAATGTATTACTGTAATTCTCACAACACACCTCTGAGGCAGAGAAGCACTGCTACGTCCATTTTACACAGAGGGAACCTGGGGTGCTGGAACAATTTGTATAGTGGGGGTGCAGCATATATGGGGGGAACCCAGACACAGCCAGATAAATGATTTGCAACAGCTCTAAGTTTGTGACAGAGCAGGGAATCAAATCCAGGGCTGGCGATCCCCTAACCTAGACCATACTTCCTGTCATTTAATTGTATTACCTGAGAGATAGTGGGTAACACCCAGAGAACCGATTGCACGCAATAAATGGAATACCTTGCAGTGATAATTGCTACTGAATGACTACAGGGCAGCAGTCCAAGGGAAGCCCGCCTAGGAATCAGTGCAATGTGCATACAGAGCTGGAAACAAACTGTTGCAGCCAGGCGAGTCCCGCTGCTGCAAAACCCTGGAGCAAACTCCAAAGCTGCTTCTCTGCTCATTTCATAGTAAACAAATCCTGCTGCCTGCTCCGGCTGCAGGCACCGCACCAGGCTCACGCAAACACTCTCCCCTCAGTGACTTACCAGCAGCCACACACACACGAAACCCTCATGGAAAACTGGCCTCTGCATAAAGCGACAGGCAAATCGTTTCCTAAGCGGCGTGGGGCGCCCATTGGCTCGGGCGGGCCCGTCAATCACACGGCGAAGGAGGGGGGAGGAGGAGGCGGGCCCCGCCGCGGCTGCGGGGCGGGCGGGAGTTCCAGTAAGTCAGCGCCGGGCTGCCACTGAGTCGCTGCCGCCGCCGCCGCGTCCTGCACACTCAACAGGCGCTGCGCGACCGGGGGAGCGAGCCAGGCTGCAGCCGGCGGCCGCGCGGAGCCCTGCGGACCCCACGGCCCCGCTGGCGGGTGCCCCGGCCGGGCAGCGCCGTCCCTCCCCGGGAGCCTTGCTGAAGTGGCGGAGCTAAGTGTCCTTCTCCCTCCCCCTTCTCCGGGCTCCTGTCCCCCCTCGCCGCTTGCCCCGGGAGCGCTGCGCTCCCTCCGGCCCCGCTCCGCTCCTTCCTGCGGGCTCTCTGCCGGCAGCCTCCCCGCGTGCCCAGCGTGCCGGGGTCCTTCCCCGGAGCCCGTCCCCTCCCCGCCGCCACCATGGCCGAGGCGCCCCAGCTCGTGGACATCGACCCCGATTTCGAGCCGCTGCCCCGGCCCCGCTCCTGCACCTGGCCCCTGCCCAGACCGGAGTTCAACCCGTCCAGCTCGGCCACCTCCAGCCCGGCGCCGTCCTGCGGGGGGCAGCCCGACGGGGCCGCCTCTGCCTCGGCGGTCAGCGTCGATTTCATCGGCAACCTGAGCCTGCTGGAGGAGAGCGAGGACTTCGAGCCGCCGCCGCTGCCCCCGGCCGCCGCGGGTGCCGCAGAAGGGGCCGCTCCCGGTGGCGGCTGCCTCTGCGGGGACTTCCAGTGCCAGGAGGCCGGCTGCCTCCACCAGCAGCAGCAGCAGCAGCAGCCCGGACCGCCGCTCCAGCAGCAGCACCCGCCGGTGTCTGCCCTGTCCGCGGGTCCCCTCCCCGGCCAGCCCCGCAAGAGCAGCTCGGCCCGCCGCAACGCCTGGGGCAACCTGTCCTACGCCGACCTGATCACCAAGGCCATCGAGAGCGCCCCGGAGAAGCGGCTCACCCTGTCCCAGATCTACGAGTGGATGGTCAAGAGCGTCCCCTACTTCAAGGATAAGGGTGACAGCAACAGCTCGGCCGGCTGGAAGGTGAGGCGGCGGGGCGTGGGGGAGAGCTGGCCGGCCCGGGACCCCGGCAGGAGCGGGGAGACGTGCCTCTTCCCACCTCTCTTCTTCCAGGGGAGGCAGGAAGCTCCTTCCAGGGCGGTGCAGCGCACACCCTGCCCCCCGTTAGTGGGGTGCGTGCCTGGGCTTAGGGCGCACCGGGGACTGCGGACTCAGCCTTGCAACCCCCTAGTGATCGGGGAGCTGGAGGGGAAGCAGGGCGGTTGCAGAGCGCTGCACATTCTGCTTCCTCACCCCCGTAAGTGAAGTGCACGAAGTTAGAGGGCAGCGTCGTGATTTGCAGGCTGCACCCTGCTCTCGCTGGCTGTTCACTGACGCTGTTCACTGGTGGCCGGAGCTTAGGCAGGTTGGCTTGGTTTGCAGAGTGGCTGAATACTTTTTAAAAGTCTCCCCCTCTCCGCCCCCCTCCCCGAGAGAGTTGGTAAGAGACAGAAGGACGTGGCTTAAGGGGGAGATGTAGGGGCTACACTGTCACAGGTTGCATATGTCTGCGGGTGTCCCCGGCGGCGAGGGGGTTCCTGCCACTTTCCCCAGTGCCTAAGGGGAGCTGAAGTTGCTTGTGCCGGGTTTGTAACTTAGCAGCCAGCCGGCTGTGGAGACTCGCTGTGTCATTTCCCTTTGCAGAGTTGGGACGAACTTAAAGTGACAGAGATTCAAGGGCTAGCCGAGAGCTAGAAAAGCGCAGTGTTAGGGTGCCACGTGCTGGGGGCGACAGGGCAGCAGACACTAGCTCATTTTGCCTGTACTGTGCCCGGTGTGGAGCTAAAGTTCAAGCCTGTCAATGTGTGCAATGCATTTAAAGGGCCGGTGCGTCCTGCTTAAGATCCAGTCCTAAGACACATGGCAGCGCCCTTCACCCACTGTGTGAGACCTTCCCCTGTAAGTAAGTAGGGGAGTACAGAGTCCTTTCCAACACAAACTTTAATTACAGTTAATCTTATTGAGGGAATTTGCCATTTTTAAAAGGTAGCTTAGCTAGAGCTAGTAGCGCTAGTGCTAGTTCAGGTCTAAGATATAAAATCACCTTTTCATCCCATTGTTCATTATGTGCTCCACAGAAGCAAATAGACAAGTCCTTGCCCCAAGAAATGTACAATCTAAAGTCAGACATGACCCAATAAATAGGGGAGGAGGTCATAAACTAAAATGGGGAAAGGGCATAGGCAGGACAAGGGTTATAGTAACACTGCATGTTTACCCAGTGAGCTGTGTGTTCATTGTAATGGCTTTGTTAAATTTAGTTTACAGGTTTTTTTTAGTTAATGGGACACTGTTTCCTCAGAATGAAGTCTACCTGTCTAGAAGTAGCAGACTGCTAGGTGACCTGTTGATCATAGGATTTGCTACTCTGCTTTGTACAAACTGGAATGGGGTAGCAAGCACACAGTAGCCCTGCATCAAATTCTGATTCCAGCTTCAGGGTGGGGGTGACAATAATAACAAACAGCCAGGAATTCTGGTCTTTGAGACTTCTAAGGCTGTTCAACAGTGGACATGTTCTCTTTAGCAAGTGGCTTGACCTTTCTGTCACTTCACACATCACCAGCAACTCTAATATAGCAGATTGTCTAGCCATCATTAGAGCTAATGGCTGACTTTTAATCAGTTACATCTTTGTAATCCAATTCAAATAGCCAGTTTTAGAAAAGTGCCACTTGTCTGAATACATTGATTATTAATGCACCTCCTTTTCCCATAGTCTTTACAGGGGACAATATTTAAACAGTTAACTTCTTTGAGGTAAATTAACCTTTGGTTTGATGCTGTATAAAGCATGCTTTTTATACTTATTTTCATAACAGAGGTATATAGGGTTTTGTCACTATCTACCAGATTATTTTTAGAAGAGGCCTTCTGTTTTTTTTGCCTCTGTAAAGGGAGAAAAATCCCACACACAGTCGATTACATCACAGTAATTAATTTGATACCTCCACGGTATTTTACAAGTTTTAGTGTTTTCTGCTGACTGGTTCATAATATAATTTCAGTCAGTATTAGTTAAACTTTGCAAAGTTTTAGATCTATCAGTTTTTCCAAATACACTGTACTTGGGTTTCTGGTTTAGATAATACTTAAGGCTTTTTAAATATTGGGGTAGTTGTCCATCCAAACAATGTCTTTTACATTTCCCCTCCCTGTACCTCAGGATATGATATTATCAAAGGCACATTTTTTGTTTGTTTTTATAGTGGACAGCATCCTGCGGAGTTCTTATAATATAAAGTTACAAAAACAAAAGGACAACACTTAGCTAAATTTACCGGTAGGAGCTAAGAAACCTAAAGGATGATGTATGTGAAGAAATTTGAATGATAAAGTTTATCAGAAGTGAAATGGTTAATATTAGATCTGCCAAAGCTGTACATGTGAGAGACCAGCATTTAAAAATGAGATATTTCAGGTGGTTATGCAGTCTGTTCGTACAGATTGAGATTGTCAAGTGCATTTTCAGTTTGAGTAAAAAAGTATTAAAAAAACTAGACAGTCTAAAAAGAATGTCACTGACTAATTACTTTGTATTCTGTTACTTATCTTTTGGTGGTGCATTGTTTTTTTAACAAGCTGTACAGAGTTGCAGCTCTCAAATTCAAGACTTTCCTATTCCCAACATTTGTTTATAGACTAAAAAAACTGCTACTGTTACTTTTGTTGGATGTGGAATGTTTGGGGGTTTTTTGGGTTATCATAGTACCCTAATTTATAGATTTCAGTTTTTCATACAAATTTATCATTTAACACAGTTAACTCTTTAAGTATGGCTTTTTTAATGTTTATTGTACTGTCTCCTTGGACATAAGTCACCGCGATTCCTTTTTTCTCCTCCTTGTGCATATTTTTGACAGGGTGGTAGAAAAGTTGTTAAACACTTATACACCCAGTCATTCCTAATTTCTTGCTTAGATAGTAGGTGGAGGCTTCCCCGCCCCCCTCCACTTCAGGGTTAGTTATCTAGGTCCCATTGAACTGAAAACTGTGATGCAATCTTAACTATTGTCTTACTACTGCTCCACCATAATATGTTCTAAGAAATTCTGCTTTTAACAAGTTTTATAGCTGAGTTGACTGAGGCACAAGGAGTTCAAGTCACTTGCTTCATTTAACATGATGAATCAGTGGCTCAGCTTGAATAAGGGTCTGTTTGGCTCAGGATCTGTTATTTTAGTACTGTATTGTAACCAGTGGACTTCTTTAGGTGTAATTAAAACATTCTAAATTTCAGTCAGTTTTGGGCCCTGAAAAAGGAGTGTTACTTGGAAGGTTGAATATAGATTAGAGGGTCAACTTTTGCTGACAGAATTTGTAATGAGTCTTGGGTCAATTTATTTATGGCCTGCAGTACACAGTGTAATATAGCTACCCCTTTCTCACTTGGATTGCATGTCTTAGTTGGGTAAAATGTCTTGAAATATTTTTCCATATTGTTGTAATTAGAGTTTAGATGCTTTTACAATTATAAACCTAGTGTAGTGAGCTGTCAAATTACACACCTTGGTTTGAGGAGAAATTCAGAATGAAATGTTTAAACAAGATCTAATCTCCAGTGCCTTCAACCTTAGTTATGATATTCTGCACTGGTAACTGATTTTTTTAGGTGGCTGAATATGTCTCCTCAGTTTCAAGTGTCTGTGATTCTATAACTACCAAATTGTAATTTCAGTTGTTAAACTGCATTTTTTACTAAAAGAATTTTAACTATCGGGTACTGAAAATAAACAGAGACCAGGTCCAGTCTGGTATATTTCTTGATTATTACAATTTCATCTCCATATTGTGAATAAAAGGAATGTGAAAGCCAAAGGCAATATAATTTTACATTACACAGAAATTGTACTTAAGTACATAAGTAACGTTTACTAAAGTAGGTAAAATTGATCTCAGTTATATGTGTGCGTAGTCTGCTCTAGAGTTCCTGAGAATTTCTAGTCTGAAGTGTAAACTCTGCCAGCCCCCCTCAAAAGCAATGCCCACATGCTCATCAACTCTTCTGAATGAATCATGCAACAAAGGGAGAGCCTAAAAATTCTTTACCAAACCCTTTTGTACTATTGAACGCTAACAAGCACTGTTGATAACCATATTTGTTTTAAAAGAATTGTAGAAAGACCAAGATCTGTTGTAGTGATAACAAGAAAGTTACTGAGTGTGTTGTGAAGAAGCACAAAGATTTATGGTACTATTCCAGTCAAAACAATCTCTTACCCAAGTTATGTGGATAAGGGTAGAATGTGGTTAAGAAATGGAGTCTGTTGTGGTGGCAGTGGATTTACCTCTGAGGGAATATGGGTAACTTTTTTTCTTTTTTCCTTTGTTTTACTTCAGAAAAGTTGTGAGATTAATTATAAAGATCTATAATCTATCGCATCCCATCTTTCAGCACTTGCTGCTCTAGTTCTTTTATTCAGCCTTTGAAAATGGAATAAAGCCAAAAGTTGACCCTTACCAACATTTGGCTATCCTCAGAGTAATTCTTTAGACAGAATGCTCTGTTGAAACAGAAAATACTACTAACTTTTGTTGGCTTTCGCTGTAAATTGGGTATATTATTTAAGTCTTGTGGAGATTATTACGATTGCATCACTGGTTACACCTTCTTGACTTCTGGCTTAGTGAAGGCTTGATCACCTAGATTTACCTGTTGTCCTGGCTATAGGAATGAGACTGGATGATAGCAAGTTGCAGAAGTATGAGTGGAAGTATGCCTGATAGGGTGAGCCCAAAGCATATGCTGAGTTGAATGTCTTTGTCCATAAGAATTGTTGTATGGACCCTTATTCAATGATGAGTTAGTCATGACCACTACAAAGATGATTCTAGGGTGTGGTATTGATTCAAAAGCCACATAACACAATCTTAAATATTTCAGAAGCCTTTTGCAAATAGAGTACAGAGCACTTTACAAAAATTTGAAAAACTTTAATTTGGTATCCGAATAAATGAAATAACAAAAATACATTCCATGCTGAAGTATTTAAAATAGGTTTTATCAAACATGTAGGGTTTTTTTTTTTTAATATGGAAGGTGATAGACACTGAATTTACTCTGCAGAATTGCTATGTGCTCAAACAGTCATGATACAAGAAGTGTAGGTATCTAACTTTGTGCCTTTGCAATAGAAATTTATAGTTTCCTAACTGATTCATGGATTGATACCATCATACATTGCTATATGTCTTTAACTTTCAGTGAGAGGGACTCTGCTAACTTAAAACATATTGTAAATAAACATATTTGGTCTGATGTCAAAATAAATCTTTCATAGCCATAAATGTCTGTCCATTGCCACATCATTTCATACAAGCCACTAAAATAGCTTTCCAGTAGTAACATTCAGTCACTATCTTTAACAGGTATGATTCAAACCAGTGACTCAAGTGAGAGGCTCTATATAGAAGAGTGCTTGCATTCTTATTTATGTGCTGAGATGCTATGATTAGGAAAATAAAGCCAGTTTTGGGAATTAGTACTTGTGGCAAATAGCATGCTTGTTTTAAAGGAATGTGTATGCATCTCAGATGCACAGGTTAGTTTAATGTAATATTAAAACGATTCTGGCAACTTGAAAGCTAATTTGTTTGGTTTAAAAAAAAAAAGAATTAAATGACTTCAGGTCTGGGGTCTTCTTGCCAATGTTTGTGGCTTTATAAACTCATTTTCCTATTCTGTTTCAGACAACAGAAGACAACAGTATTTTTAAAGGCCTACACAAATAGGCACAAAACTGACTATGTTGGGGCAACAGTGAAATTAATGGACAGAAAATGCTGTCAAATGCGCATGAAAGATCTTTTCCATCTTTTAGTTATGCCAGTTGTAACAGTAGTAGATTTAAAAAACCTTCACTTCTGTATGACTTTAAAAAAAAGAAGAAGAATTTATCAGGTCACTGTAGGTTGCACAATTAAAGTAGCAGGAAGTCAGGAAATGTGAAAATTAAAAATTCAGACAGTAATGTTAATTTGATCATACTACAAATCCTTTATATTTCAATTTATACCCTTATGCCATAAATATGAATGTAATATTAAGGTATATGATTAATAAAAAAACAAACCAAGACTGGAACATAGTATGTATGTCCAAGGTGGCATGAGTTAATGTTTCCGATTAAATCTTGAATGAAACCTAAAATGTGCAGAATACTGTGGAATGCAACAAAATTGCATACAGTCTAAGATCACAATTTCTCTTCTTCATAAAGCAGGTTGTTTTTGGGGTGGATTTTCCTATGTGTGTTTCATTAATGCTTATAATCTTCCTTATACAAACTGTTAATGCAGCAGCAGCCCATGTCTCTGTGCAAGTCCCCTCCTAAGGCTGGGCAGTTTGAACATGCATTTCATATCCTAAAGGGGAACATACTTTCATTAGAATCTATTAAAAATCAGAGATGCATATTGACCATGCTCTTAAGTGATTTTTTTTAAAAAGCACTTTAACATTTTTATTTATTTCCTAGCTTACTTGTTGTCGTCTTCTCACCCCCAAGCCCATGTACTCTGCGGTAAGATGAACCTAGGTTTTGTGGTAAAAGCCCTGGATTCTGTCACCCTCGCATGGTGAAATAAAATTAGGCAATCTGTATGTTAGCCATTGTGGTGGTTGCTTTTATAATACATTCAGTTTTGGCTATGTCATTTTCTGATTTTTTTTTTTTTTTAAATATGTCAATTTTTTTGTATTAACTGCATTGTAGAAGTTGTCAGGGGAGCTGTAGATTTTGGTAGCTATGGCTTTTGGCACCAGGACAGTGTAAGAGGCAATCTGAGACGGTGGGATAAAGCTTCTAGTTGGATGTTTCTGATAAAATAATCCACAGTAAAATAATTGGCAGTGTTTTCTAGATTTGAGTCAACACTACTGAGATAAATTGGGCAGTTCATGCCTCTATGAACTATTGTTTCAGGCTGTCTACAGATTCAAGATGACACTGCCTCGTTATTTTACGGACCATGAATGCTAGACACCCTTTTTTAAATGAATGCTTTGAGAGCATAATTGCTGACAAATTCCATGGCAATGGAATTGCAAAATACACAGGACACTGGTTATGACCATGCTGAGCTTCAGTCTTCAGCCACCGTTTTGTTTTGGAAAAAATGTGAAAACAGGGAGTTCTAATTGAAGTGATTTTGTAACTCTTGAGTATAGCAGGTATTGACCCTGCCAGCTAACCCATGCAAAGACATACTAAATATTTCTGGTAAATACACTTATTTTTTCCTTAAAAAAAAAAAAGAAATTATATGCAGTAGAGACTCGGAGCTGATGATAGGCATCTGTTTGAAGTCAGGAGGAAACCTCAGGTTAAGTCATACATGCAGCAGTTAACTGTGACTTTCTTAGCATTTGGTAGTTTACACTAGAGTATTGATTTGTGTAGAATTTTTATTTATGAATTTAAATGGAGGGCAGTTGAATTTGATGTGGTATTGTAAGAATTCTGCCCTTTACCACACTAGCCTGAACTTCTGAAATCTAAAATGCACAAGGGAACAATCATGCATGTATTGGAGAACTGCATTTGTGCTTCTGCATATAGAATTTCACTAGTTTGGACTTTATTTAAATATTGTTTACTACACTTTACCTACTGCAAATAATATATTTCCTGAGTTTATTCATGTGTCTTCATCCAGCAAAGTTGGATGAAGGGCGGGAGGGATAGCTCAGTGGTTTGAGCATTGGCCTGCTAAACCCAGGGTTGTGAGTTCAATCCTTGAGGGGGCCATTTAGGGATTTGGGGCAAAAATTGGGGATTGGTCCTGCTTTGAGCAGGGGGTTGGACTAGATGACCTAAGGTCCCTTCCAACCCTGATATTCTATGATTAACTGTCTTTTAGGCTTATAATGTGCAACTATCATATGTTAGCCCTGGTGCAAGCTCTTGCAGTAGCTTTCAATTAGGTCATAAATTAGGATACAGTGAATGAAATCAAATGCTACGATTGCACTGGCGACTGCTTCAGATTTTTGATTTCACTAGTCTTGGTGTCTATTTTAGATCCGTATATGAATATTGAAGAAACTACGTCATGAAGTCGTTTAAAATCTGAGAGATGCTTAAGGGGTGGGTTTATTTGCTCTATTTGAAACACTGTTGCAATAGTTGCTAAAGATTTTGAGGTACTTTATCATTTGTGGATACATCAGGCGACAAGAGGCTTAGTTTGAAAAGTGTTCGCTGAAAATCTACTGGAACTGTGTGCATCGCTGGGTGGAGTGGAGTAGTTCTAGAATTTTGATGTGCAGAGGAAAACAGTTAAGGCTTATTGCTGAATAATGTGGGAGGAAAAAATGAGATTGAACAGAGGTAATGAGAAGACCTGGCTATGTTTCAGTACTCCTTAAACTTGTCTTGTTTCTGGACTTGCAACTAAGAGAATAGCTATCAGTCACAACCCATATGAAAGCTAAATGGTTGTTGGCGTATATCATACCTGTGCTGCTGCTGCTTTGTATTGAGAAGGTTTCCTTATTCTAAGACCAAGGCTGGTCACATTTAGGGCTGAAACTTCTCTGAAATCTTTTCTGAAATATTTGTTCTTGGCCTAGAAATTAATTTTTGGGCAAGCTAGAAAATCCGTTCAGCTGTTTGGTTTGCAACAGCACCGAGTAATGTTTTCAGTGCTTATTGTGGCTGTCTTGTGCTCATATAATTCAAGCAGTTCCAAATTTCACATGCGTGTACTGAATATAGTATATTGTGCGTGTGCAGTACATTTTCCTTACAAGAGTACTTTTCCAGACTTATATTTTGAGCACCCCAAAATCTGCCTTAGAAGCTAAGGATGGCCCCTTTCCTGCAGAGTATAGAAACTAAATTATGTCTGTGTACTGTAATACATAGAAGCACTTGCTTAAGTGATTAGATATTGAAATACACAGACAGTATATTATTCAGAAGTCCTCCCGTGTTAGACCTTCCTAGTCCTGGCACTGAAATGTGAAAGGACTATGTAAATCCCACTTCTTTCCTTCTTTCTTTCTTTCCTTCTTCCTTCCTTCCTTCCTTCCTCAAAAACTCTGTTGATGCAGTGCAAAAACTGAGATTTTAATTGCCCACCAAAAAAAGGCAGGGGGGGATTGAAAGCTGTTGTTCCCACAACAACCAGAGCTCTGTCATAATGGATGTAGAAAGCATTGGGGAAATCAGATATACAGTAATGAAATATTTATATGTTCAAGCAGCCATTTTATTCTCCATGGAAACTATAACTTTGCACAAAGTTAGAACTTTTATTTAAGGGGGCCAGATGGCGCAGTGCAGCTACTTTGCTTCACATAGCCTAAAGTAACTGGTGTGGGGAGGATCACTCCAACGTAAAGCTGATCCTCTGCTGACATAGGCGATGTGCGGCTCTGATGGCACTCCCTCTCCCTGTTGCCCCATTTTCTCGAATACAGAAGCATGCATGGGGGAAGGTGGTATGCCTGAAAAGCAATTATACCCTGTTATTTCCCAGCTGTGTTTTCTGCCCCATGCAGCTGGTCTAAATTTGATCAGTTCTTCAGTCCTTATGTTGCTAACCCAGCACACAGGCGCTTTTACAGAGCAGCAGCTGGATCAGGGAAGAGCGACATGATCCTGAAGCAACCTTTTCATCCGTCCCACCTTGTACTCTACTGATCAGCTGGACTGCTGGATCTGGCCTAGTCTCAGTTTTAACGTTGCATTCATATAGGTTTTATGAAGTACATAGAATTTGTCTCTCTCTTTTTTTTTTAAACTTTATAGTGAATTCAGCAGGGTTTTATTATTTAGACTGCCTTACTGCTAGACCACTTGTGACAGTTCTTATTTAACATCTTGTAAAGTAACTTTTCCCGTGGTCGTACATGCTGCGTTTTGTGAGTGTCTTATGAGTGCTGAGGTGCAAGCATTGGTTATTTAAAAGAGTAGTTTAAAATGCAGATTATATCGACTTTTCAAATAGGTAATAGAACTACATAGATCCAATCAGATTTTGGGTTTACCACTGATGGTGCTAATTTGTGATTCCATATTACAACAAAAGTTAGCAAATTTTTTAATTCTCTCAGGTTTGACTCCAGAAATTATCACATGGGTGGAGTTTCACTTACCCATCACCATTTAAATTAGGCAGCTAGATAAGACTGAAACAACTTGTTCTAAATGTGGTGACTTGATAGACTGCATTTATTGTGCAAATGAGCTTGCATCCTGCAAGATCAGCAGAAATGTTTAAGGTTTACTTAAAGGGAAGTGGATTAAATTAGGTGACTTTAATTACATGAATTGCATACCTATCAGTAATTAGATTAAGGTATTGGATTTGTTATCCACTGCTATAGAAGGCTGTCGTCCTATGCCCATAAAGTGAATAATATAATTGCAAGTAGTGATTGAGCTAAAGTAGGGGTGGCCAACCTGAGCCTGAGAAGGAGCCAGATTTTACCAATGTACATTGCCAAAGAGTCACAGTAATACGTCAGCAGCCCCCCCATCAGCTCCCCTCTCCCCTGCTCCCAGCGTCTCCCACCCACCAGCAGCCCCACCAATCAGTGCCTCCCCCTCCCTCCTCGCACCTCCTGATCAGCTGTTTCGTGGCGTGCAGGAGGCTCGGGGGGGAGGGGGAGAAGCAAAGGCACGGCAGGCTCAGGGTAGGGGATAGGAAGGGGTGGAGTGGTGGCAGGGCCTGTAGCAGAGCCAGGGGTTGAGCAGTGAGCACCCCCTGGCACAGTGGAAATTTGGCGCCTGTAGCTCCAGCCCCAGAGTCGGTGCCTATCCAAGGAAGCTGCATACTAACTTCTGAAGAGCCGCATGTGGCTCGGGAGCCACAGGTTGGCCATCCCTGAGCTAAAGCCACCCCAAATTTCATTTGCAAGTTGGTAAAGTGTTGTTGCCGCTGGAGTATGTTTAGAGTCAGACATCGCTTCTCTGCTAGTCCAGAAGGCAAATTTTGGCCTATTTTAAACAGCTGAATGGAGAGAGAGAACACCTTTTCATGTTTCTCTGAATGTATAAATATCTGCTTACTGTATGTTCCATTTTATGCATCTGATGAAGTGGGACTGTAGCCCACGAAAGCTTATGCTGAAATAAATTTGTTAGTCTCTAAGGCAGGCCTGCACAACATACGGCCCGGGGGCCACATGCGGCCCGCGTGGGGGTGAGTAGGTGGGCTCGCTGTGCGGCCCAAAATCTGGGACTGTGTCCGTTGGTTCTTTTTGCTGCTTGTCTCTGGGCTGGGGATTGTCCCAATGCTGCAAAGAGGGTGTTCCCAAAGGAAGGTGCTTGCTTCTAACCCCCGAGGCCGTCAGTATGTCTGCTCTTCTCTAGTCAGCCCACTTGACAAGTTTGATTGTCCTTGGTCTGGTTCCCATCCCCTCTCCAAGGGTTGCAGCTGTCTGGAGGTGCCTGCCTTCCAAGCCTTCCTCATTCACACCTCATTCATTCAACAGGGCAATTGAATACAAAGTGGGGGGAAGATCTTATTCTACTTCTAGCAAAAAGACATTTTTCTTTTACCTTAATTATACTACCTTAGGGGCCCGCTATAACATATTACCAAGGTTCAATACAAAGTCATATAAAAGTTATACAAAAATGCATAATGCAGAGATTTATCTACAACTGCATTGATTGACTGTTGTGTGCAGTAATATAGTGACCCCTGGGGGGTGGGGGTGAAGAGGGGTGTGATTGGTGGGGCTGAGCGGGGAGGGGGTGGGTCCTATTTTACTGCTGTGATCTGGTCACCCTACGCGCGCTGTTTCTTTCCCCCTCTACAGGCTTCCACACCCCAGCGGGAAAGAGGGATTGTTTCCGCGGGGTGGGCGGCACTGGGGGGAGGGGTGTTTCCACAGGGCCAGGGGATTTCGGCCCTCAGCTGTTTTCTTTGGAGTAATATGGCCCTCGCCGCTTTACGAGTTGTGCAGGCCTGCTCTAAGGTGCCACAAGTACTCCTGTTCTTTTTGCTGACACAGACTAACATGGCTGCTACTCTGAAACCTGTTAAATAAAGTGTGTTTTTTTGCAAACTCAGTGAATTAATATGTTAAAATTTCTCTAGTGTTTGGGATCCAGTTTCACTACTCTTAGAGGGGTTGCTTTAGGATCATTGTGTTATGGAATTACTCGAAAGCTTATGCTTCAATACCTCCGTTAGTCTCTAAGGTGCCACAGGACCCTTTGTCGCTTCTGTAGTTCTAGGTTTCTTAAATTAGTGCTTTTAATTTCTAGTCAAGGTATCTGATTTTTGGGTTAAGAGGAACTTTTAATTCTTTTTTTAAAACCAATAGCTGCAAGAAGGAACTTTCTTCTTCTTCTCTGAAGTATCAACAGAGTTTGACTGCTACAGGTCTAACATTACTAGCTCTGATTTGTTGAATGTGATCCGGAGCAACCATCAATAATTCCCCCTTGAGTCATTGTCATAGTCAAACCTTGGAAGAAGGAAAAACAGTTGGGAGATGCTTATGCCAGGGTGAACCTAAATCTTTTCACTCTAAGGAGACTTGAGATTGGCCACCAAAATATTAGTTAATTGAATAGCAACAGGCCAGTTCACCAGTTCCTTTTCATTAAGAGTTTGAATTATGAGCTAATGGCCCTTCTATGTCAGGATTTCAAGCTGGCTGGAGTCTTCTTAAAGAAAGACTTACTTTTAGTTCTTAGACTAGCTTGCAAATTTTTCTTACTGTGGCAGTTCATGTGTATCTGGCACTGATATACTGTAGGTAACAGGAAGGAATAAGATTTCCTGTTATGTATTACAGGGAGTATGTTAATCATCTAGTGATAAATATATACCAGTTAGGACTATTTAAAGTAGAGTATTTATGGTGGCTAGTCTTAAATATTGTGCTTTTGGTTGATCCCTGTTTATGTTCTTCCAGTAAAGCATTTTGGCTTTTTCTGTTTGATCTAGCAAGGGAAGTAAATAGTTGAGCTAGAGTGGAAGATTCATGATAAAGCAGTTCAGAAAGATTTCTTGGTTAGGTTCCTTAATCTCTGGTTGGCAGTCCTGATAACAGAATGCTTTTTAAAAAAATAAGTAAATCTCGCTTTGTGTTGATGCATGAATTTGATGCTAATGAACATGAAGGATTAATCTGCTAGAGACAGGTATGGTGCAGGTACTGGGTTCTCTGCACAGCTCAGTCTCCAACTATTTCAAATTGCTTCATCTTTGTTAATCTAGACCTGGGCCTTTTGAACCAAGACTGCCTTGTGCCAAAATGGAGGCTTTGGCTAGACCAGGGGTGGGTAAACTTTTTGGCCTGAGGGCTACATCTGGGTTCCAAAACTGTATGGAGGGCCAGATAGGGAAGGCTGTGCCTCCCCAAACAGCCTGGCCCCTGCCCCCTCCCACTTCCCTCCCCCTGACTGCCCCCCATCAAAACCCCTGACCCTTCCAGCCCCCCCTGCTCCTTGTCCCCGACCGCTCCCCCGGAACCCCCTGCCCCTAACCGCCCCCCCCCTGGGACCCCACCCCCTATCTAACCCCCCTGCTCCCTGTCCACATCCCTGACAGGCCCCCCGGGACTCCCACGCTTATCCAACCCCCCCCCCCCCCGTTCCCCATCCCCTGACTGCCCCTCTGCTCCATCCAACCGCTCCCTGTCCCCTGACTCCCCACCCGGTACCCCATGCCCCATATCCAGCCTCCCCACCCCCTTACCATGCCACTCAAGGCAGCAGGACTGGCAGCTGCACCACCTGGCCGGAGCCAGCCACGCCACTGTGCTGCCCGACAGGAGCTTGCAGCCCCACCACCCAGAGCGCTGTCAGCATGACGAGCTGAGGCTGCGGGGGGGTGGGGGGGGAGAAGATATAGTAAGGGAGGTGCTGGGGGACAGCCTCAAGGGCCGGGCAGGATGGTCCCACGAGCTGTAGTTTGCCCACCTCTGGGCTAGACCAATGTCCAGGAAAGTTTAGGGTAAGAACACAAATTTGTTTTAACCTAATCAAATTGAACTTGGATCTTTAGATTCAAACTTGATTTGAACCTAGATCTTAGGCGTTCATAGGGAAGGGGAAAAAAACACCTTTTTTGGGGGGCAGGGACACCCAAAATGTAATTAGATGCCTAATTAGAGGCACTTTGCTTTCTTTCCGTTCATTAGGATGGCTTTGTGAGGCCATCCTAATCGAGATCACAGGTGTATAAATGTTATTACAAAGGCTATGGCTACACTAGGGAGCTTACAGCGGTGCAGCTGCACCGCTGTAAGCTTTCTAGTGTAGCTGCTCTAAACAGACGGGAGTGAGCTGTCCCCTCGGGTTAAATACTCCAGCCCCTGCAAGCAGCGGTAGCTATGTCGTCGGGAGAAGCTTTCCCGCCAACATAGCACTGTTCACACCAACACTTAAGTTGGCATAAGTTATGTCATGCAGGGGGTGGCTAATTCCCCCCCCCCCCCCCCCCGAGCAACATAACGTACGTCGACTTAAGTTGTAGTGTAGCCATAGCCAGAGTTATAATAAATTACTACATTTCAAATACAGACCTAATCTGACTGCAAAAACAGCATGTCGTCCCTTATCACTTGCATGCTAAAATGAACAACTTTTGAGCTCTAGTTTTGGTGAATGTTTAGGTTTTTAATTTCAATCTCCGCCCCCTCATCCCCACCACTCGTTTTTCCTTGAACATGTATATCCACATTTAACACTATACTAGACTTGTCTTCAAATTTCTGCTATCAAGGAATCTGTGCTACAAGAACTGAACAGTCCTCTGCCAAAATTAAGGGTATTTATATCTAACAGATGTGAATTGCCTCCAGCTATTGCACAATAAGTATTCTATTAGCCTGACTGCATAACAGTAGTATACACATGCATAGAGATAGCATTTTGTGTGTGTGTGTGTGTGTGGGGGGGGGGGAATATTTAGCAAACACATTCTTTATAACAACTGGGATAGCAGTATTACTGGCTTTGGCCATTGATCAGACAGCCTCCAAAGATAAACAATACAAGTAAAGACAATTTTTACTTGAGCAATAACAAATGCAGAAATCAGTTCATGAGGACTGGCCTTCTGGGAGGAGTTTTTAGTCTGAGGCACACTGTCTAGGCAGTTTAGTCACCTGTCTAAAGAAAATGTCCTGAGGTGTGTTAATAACTACTATGAGAATAAAACAAAGAAAATAGTATTGTGGATAGATATTTTTAATGAATGATCATTTCAGTTGAATGCACTGTGCGCTAGCCTATCAGATCAGTATATGAATGTTCAACATTCCACTCAACTTGTAACTTAATTTGTAACTTCCTACATTGTATTGTATTTCTCTGGAAGACATCCCACAGCACCACTGACTCTTCCCCTTTGTGGTCAGGAAAACACAACTTTATTGCTTCTTTCATTTGGGCAGGTAAGTAGGTTTGATGGGGAAGGTGTTTATTAAAGTTACATGATACAAACAGTCAACTTTTTCACTTCTTCTAACTTTGAAGCTTCGCTCTGACATACCAGCAATGGAGATATTGCTGTTTGGAAATACTGTATCTCCATATTATATTGTCAGAATATTGATATTCTATTGTCAAGCAATGGAGAATACTACTTGGGTATCTGAATAGAAATCTAAGTATGTTCACGCTAGATCTTTTTCTGTGGGTTATTTCTGTGGAAATCTCTCAGTGGTCAATCCTGAGGATTTAAGAGACTAAAATCCCTAGCTGACTTCTGACTTGTAAATACTAGCATCAGTGCCACTAATAGTGAGCTGGGACACGCCTTCCATGCCTTTTGTGCCTCATGGTGAATTATATAATAGGAATAATAGCTAAGGGCATGGGGGGTGGCTCTTGTATCCCTTAGTAAAAAGGCAACTTTTTAATCTTCTCCTGCAGTTTAGAGATGACGTGTATAATGTAGCTGTACAGTATCTCAGATGCTTTTTTTCATGTTTTTACTTTTGGAGGTTTATAGTTAGCAACTGAGGCCGTAAAAAGACTGAAGGCTGTTCTTGCACATGGACCACACAGTCATTAGAAACTGAGGCTTAGCTGTAACCATCCAAAATTGGCTGGGTCTTAGTTGGTGTTGCACTTTGACTCTTTGACTAACTTGTAATATTTACTAATTTTTGGTGCAACACTGTGGGTTGTTTCTGTTGTCCCCATTCTTTGCTCCTGTCCATATTAATCCTGGCAATAGGAGTAAATGAAAGCTGATGTCTTCATATTTGCTGGGTGTTTGAGATTAAAAGAACAACTAAACTGCTTTTCAGAAGGCAGCACATATGAAAACACCTTCTACAGTGCAAAATATTGTTTCTGGGCCACATTATGGCTGAATGTGACCAGCGGACTGCACTGTGATCATCTTTTTAACAGGATCTCCAAAATGGTATGCTCCCAACTTCAAGGCTTCTAGATTCTTCATATTAAAGTGCCTAAAGAAGTAAAATTACTTAAGTTTTTGTGGGTCTGATCTGGTCCTTGGCTACAACTATCCAACCCCATTAAAACTAGTGGGGTTACAAAAGTATAACTGAGTGCAGAATTTAGTCTAGTAGTCTTCAAACCAGTGGTCTCCAACCTTTTTATGCACAAGATCACTTTTTGAATTTAAGTGCAACCCAGGATCTGCCCTGCCCCTTCCCCAAGGCCCTGCCCCGCTCACTCCATTCACACTCCATCCATCACTCGCTCTCCCCCACCCTCACTCTCTGTCACTGGTTTGGGATTTGGGAGGGGGTGCAGGCTTTGGGCTAGGGCTGAGGGGTTTGCAGTGTGGGAGGGGGCTCCAGGCTGAGCCTGGGGCAGAGGCTTGGAGTGGAAGCTCTGGGAGTGAGTTTGAGTGCAGGAAGGGGCTCTGGGCTGGGGCAGAGGGTTGGGGTGCAGAAAGGGTTATGGGGTGCTGGCTCTGTGAGGGGGCTCAGGGCTGGGGGCTCAGGGTGCAGGAGGGGTTACGAGGTGCTGGCTCCGGGAGGGGGCTGGAGGTTGGGGTGTGAGACGGGTGTGGGCTCCCACCGGGCGGGACCTACTTTGGGTGGCTCCTGGTCGGTGGCGCAGCCCACGCCGCTCTCGGAAGTGGCCATCAAGCCCCTACGGCCCTGGGGGGGCGAGGTGGCATGTGGTTCTGCATGCTGCCCCTGTCTGCGGGCACCACCCCTGCAGGTTTCATTGGCCACAGTTCCCCATTCCTGGCCAATGGAAGCTGCGGGGGCAGTGCTTGCAGGCAGGAGCAGTGCGCGGAGACCCCTGCCCCTCCTCCCCCGGGGCCTTGGGGGTGCTGGCTGCTTGCAGGAGTGGCATGAGGCTGGGGCGTGGTGTGAGGCAGGGAGCCTGCCTTAGCCCTACTGCACCGCCAGGCTTTTAGCGGCGCAGGGGTGAATGCCCATCATAACATACCCATATAGCAGTATTTAAAGCAGTGGTCACCAACCAGGAGATCGTGATCGACTGGCAGAGGCTCCAGGATTGACCAGTTGATCGCGTTCTTCCGGTTGGTAGCCACTGCTTTAAACACTTTGCTATATGAGTATGTTATGGTGGGAATTCACCCCGGAGTACCGTGGTGTGGAAACACAATTGGGTCTGTGCCTCAGTTTCCCCTAGTGGGCTTTCAGAAAGCTCAGTGAGGCTTGTATACAGTGAACAATGCCCCTTCATGGGGGTCTAGTTTATTTAATCAACTGCTAAACATATGTAAACAAGCCTTCTCCTTCTGTTGTAAGTCCCCAGGCTTCTCGACTGCTTGGATCTTTGCTGTCTCTCATATGCTTACTCATGGTGTCTCCCAGGCCTCCCTTCCTGGGCAGTTGAATAGGCTGTCTCTTCTTGAGCGTTCTCTCTCTGCATTCTGAGGCTATTCCTCTCTCCGGAAGCCTCTGCTCTCTAGGGAGATGTCCCTGGGTGTAGCTTCCTACCCAGTTTTCCTGAGAAGCTCTCTCCCTGGGCGCTTCCTCTGTGTTCTGGGCTCCTGCCTGAGTCCTCATAACCCAGGGCCCTGGGTGTTCCTTAACTAAGTAACCAACTGCTGCTCAGCCATGTATCCAGTTAACTATGCACAGGTGGATCTGCATTGGTTGGTTCTCCTTAGAAGAGACTTAGCTGGGGGCCAGCCCTGGTGACAGAGTACTAGTCAATTACTGTTATAGAAGAAGGTAATGCCATCTGGGTAGTGTTTCTCATGGGCAATGAGTAATGAATTACATTCTAGTTTATGAGAGTGCTAGTTAACACATTAAATTTTGTGACTATACTGTTGTGTGTCCAGCCCAATTTTTGTTTAATTTTCTTCTGGATACTGCAAATACCCAGAGCTGTACTGAAAATTATGTGAAGTAAAGCTAACAGACTTCAATCAATAAATAAAGCCCTTCAAAAAACCTCAGTATTTCAAATATTTGTGTCTTGGAAAACAACATTAACATTCTGTTAAAATTACCCCAATATCTCACTATTTAGAGTTTTAAGGGTTAATTGATTTTTTTGATGATGGTAAATTTAAGACTGAGATTGTTCAATTGAGATTGGGCCTACGTTATCTATTCTGCTAGTGAGTTAAAATGAAACATAGCTTATATTTTAAAACAAGTATTTTGCAAAGTGTTGATTCTTCTAGATTGGATTTTAAATTTCTTTAATCCTTTCGGTTGTTGCATTCAGTTTAGAATGCCAAAAGGATAAATGGAAGTCTGTGTAGGTTTGTTCTAAATTAGAATGTTTTTAACCTGTTTGAGAAAACCACCTCCGAAGTGAGTTCTGGATATTTAAAAAACTAGTACATGCAGTTATTTAAATATTGATTATCATTTTATTTGCCATACCTTTCCCCAAAGCCAGTAAATGGCGGATTTTCTTCGGAATGCCTCTCTTATACAAAGTACTTACGACTTTTCAGTTTTAATTGCCAGGTCATTCTTTCTCACAGCTACACATCATATTATGACACATGTTACCTCAGACCTTTTATGCTGTTTGGAGGTATCAGACATCCAGGCACAGACTGTTTCAATGAACAGCCAGTCTAGCAGTTCTGTAGATGCTACTCATGGTTGGAAGAGCTAAGTTTGACAAAGTCTCTGGAACCAAAATTGCAAGTTGAAGTTGCTGAATGTCTTGAAAAGGTATGGATTCATAACCTTGAGGAGTCTTGGGAAGGGATTTCCCTTCTCCCTGGATGTTCTAGTAATTGTTCTTTGTGACAACACTAGCATTTTTCTCAGAGAAAACTGCATATAATATCAGTCCTTTAAATACTTTTTAAAAATACTGGCTAAGTGAATTTTCATGTAATATTTTAAACTGTTTCCCCTCACTTTCATTTTCTCAGAGCTCTGATTTCCTTATAAATGGACTTAACTGAATGCCTTTCTTTATACATGTGAAAATACTAATTAAGGTCACTTAATGTTTTATTGACATTTTAAACTCTTAATAGAGATTTTAGCTAAACACTGTTTGATGTACCTCAAAACCATATGTAAAAACTATTATTGTTTAATACCTCACTCTAAACACCAGCACATACCAGTGGAGTGTACAGCATTATACAGAGTGCATACTTGGGCTGGAGAAACCCAAAAAATTAATTCTGTCAAAGCTTATAAAACTCTGGCAGCTGTGTTTTCTTCTCCCAATTAAACAGGACCATTTTAATTGCCAAGAATGAAAAGCTAAGATTGTTTGTCCTTTCGTAAAAATTGTGCTACAGATAAAACTGACACATGGGGAAAGCTCTACTTCTTGTAGCTGATGATGAATTTATGCCCTGAAGCAAATGGATTATTAACACTTGTAATTTTATTTTAACTAGTGTAACAGCAGATGCTGCTGTTCATAAAAATATCAGATTGCTTTTTAATCACAAACTATTTGCCTCAAATTATCCTGCAGCCCTGGGTTCCACAGGTTAATTTCATATTTTGTAAAACATTACATTTTTTGTTTTGTATTTGTTATTTTTAGTTTTGAGTGCCTTGTATTATGGATTGGGTAAACGGGAGCAAATGACTAGCCGCTCTGTTTCAGCCCTTCAACCAGAAGAGTCAGACAAAACTCAAATTTAATTAGACTATTAAAATTAATTTGTGGTTCTTCAACAATATGACTGTAGGGATATGAGTGTGGATTTATCATGGAAGTGAAATTAAGCATAGTGTGTGAAACTGTTCCTTTTTTTGTGTGTGCAAAGTTTGTTATGAATAAAATCTTGAAACTGAAAAACATTTCACACTTAAATATTAGTATGTCGTTTGGTGAGCCCAGTCTTAGCAGCAATGTGGTGGTGATGTAACAACCTGTAAGTCAGGGGTGACCAACCTGTGGCTCCAGAGTCACATGCGGCTCTTCAGAGGTTAATATGCGGCTCCTTGCATAGGTGCCAGCTCCAGGGCTGGAGCTACAGGTGCCAACTTGGTGGGAGGTGCAGGGATGGAGAATTAGGTGCTGATCGGCGGTGCTGCTGGTGCGTGGGAGACGCTTGGGTGGGGAGCTGACGGGAGGCTGCTGACGTGTTACTGTGGCTCTTTGGCAATGCACATTGGTAAATTCTGGCTCCTTCTCAGGTGCAGGTTGGCCACCCCTGCTGTGTAAGTGAAACAACCTGTGAATGACTTTTGAAACCTGCTCAGTGAAATGGATGTTTTTTAAAAATAAAGACAGAGTGAAAGTTCTTTAAATTTTCATTTTTAATCTAAACTGAAATATAGGTAAGGAATTTTAGAAAAGTGTATTTAAATAATTCCTGGGGCTTTTTTGTTTAATAAATATTAAATTTATCCCGAGTTATGGACAGGTAATTACATTCTTCATACTAGAGTCCACAGATCTGTTACAATGGGTACTTCAGCCTGCTTGTAGCTGGGGGCAGAAGCAGACCTGTCTTGTCCCACCAGCTGAAGGTCGCGCCATTTTTTTTTTCTTATCCCCACAGTGGTAGGCCACTCAGTCAGATCTCCTTGCTCAGAGTTGTTTTGAGGGAAATTCCAAACTTAACTTCACATTTTTAGATTAAGAGTTTGGTTCAATAATATGACTGATTCCCAGCCAGGGACATCATTTCCTCAGATCCACTTCTCCTTCTGAAGCATTTGTAGGGGCCGGTGCCCCTGCATTCTTCAGGGAGCGAGCAAGGTAGGCTGAGAAAGGCCAGAGGCAAAAAGAAGGGTCTGTGTATTCTGCTCTCCACCCCGTGACTCATTTTTTGTGGTGGGGGTGGGGAGGCTCAGCTGGCAGGTTGCAGTTTCCCCCGCACAGTAGATTTGAGTTATCCTGGCTGTGGAAGTTCTCAGATGGATGGAACTTCAGGATGTGGGGCATTCCACTGCTGCTGGTGCCTGACAGATCTGATTCTGCTTCCATCCTGCAAACAGGCTGTAGTATCCATTGTGAACTTTATTACTCAAAGAACGGAAGTTTTCACGTAAGCAGGAATACATTTTCCTACTGTTCAATGATTGGGAACTCCTTTTCCAACCCGTACAAAGTTTGCACTAGTGTTGTTCAACTGGTACGTCCACACTACCCACCCGATTCGGCGGGTAGCGATCGATGTTCTGGGATCGATTTATCCCGTCTCATGTAGAGGAGCTCAGTGCGAGGAGTAAGCGGAGTCGACGAGGGAGCCGTGGTAAGTACTTTGTAATTCGATCTAAGATACTTCGACTTCAGCTACGGTATTCACGTAGCTGAAGTTGCGTATCTTAGATCGATTTCCCCCCCCCCCCCCCCCCCCCCCCAGTGTGGACCAGGCCCAGGACAGTAGCACTAAGGGAAGTAGACAACTTCTTGGTCACTTAGGATTTCCCCCTTGTATTATTAGCCCAGTTAAAGAGCATCACTATAAAGCTGATGGAATTCATTTGTGCATGAGTACAGCTAGATTTTGAAAATCTTCTTTCTGATCTTGGAGAGCCACAAAAGGAGAAGGGGCAGCCTTGTTTGTCACTGTACAGTGAGCTGGTATGTGGGCCACTGTCCTCTTCCAGACAGAATGTTTAAGACCTGCTCTACTGTTTTTCTTCTGCTGGTTCAACTAGCAGAGCCGTTTCTTTTACTTCACTAACTTTTGTATTTGAAAATCATTCAGCCTGTTCAACATGCCTCTTGCTGTGGCGAGAGATGCTCTTGGTTAAGAGGGGATGGGAATGAAAATAGACATGAAGTTCTGGGTGTTTTATAAATTAAACATACAGAGATTCAGGAAATAAAGTGAAGAACAATCAAACTTCTGTACAAAATAACAGTGCCACTTTCAGGTCTGTAGTCCGGAGCTTGCAGGACTAACAGTTATGTCTATACAGCTCCTGGGGGACTGTGTGCACAATCTGTTCATTTTTAGATTAAGCGATTCATACTTTAAAATGATCATAACCTCAGAACTGATACAATTCTCAGATTGCTTTTGTATCTCCATTACCAGACTAATGGAGCAAAAAAACCCAAACCACTAAAATTTATGCTCTGTCATAGAATTGCAAAATGCTTATTTAGTCACATGTGCATGCTTTATATGGACATTAACCACCAGGCATTTGTTTGAATCCAGAGATTGTCATGACAGCTGTCAGTTGCAAATTTTCCTGCTCTCAGAACAGATGTGAGGAATGTACTTAACTGTAAATTATTTGGTGCTAGTTAGGAAGCCTAAAAGGCTGAATATTTTAAGTATTAGAACAAAGGAACTAAGAGTGCAGTCTTCTGGTAATCTGAAAATATTTCACTAGTGAAATCCCCCTCCCCCTCCCCACTTGGAGGTGTGGCTTTTAAAAACGAAAGCAAAATTTTTTTTCTTGGCAAATGTAGTGGAGGAAGTGAGAAATAATTTTGAAATCTGTTGAGCTAAACAGTGACTGGCATGTTATATCATATATAGACAAGTAGAACATAAGGTAATGATGTTGGGGGCTTTTTGGTCAGTTTTGGTTTAGTAAAACCCTATTCTGTGTCATTGTAAGCAAGAAAGTAATATTTTCTTCTAAAGAACAGTGTGTGTCAGGAGGAACATTTTAAAGACATCTGATTTGTTACATAATGGAAGATAGTTTTGGAAAAGAAACTGTTAGAGTATAGCCTATAGAATTTCCCACTATTTTTTAAAGAAGACAGCCTCTACCTACAACCATAAAAGTTTCAATAGTATGTTTTAAATGCACTTGAGATTGAAAGAACAAAGTGTCAAACAGTGTATTAAACAATTTCAAATTAAAAAGTAATCTAATCTTATACAATTTTTGTTAAGCAAATGTCTGTGCAGTAAGTGTTCCAATACTAATTATTTTAAAATAAATATACATACTTTCATTTTGTATTCCATCTGAGCCGGGGTAAAAGTAACTTAACAGACTTACCGGTACGCAGGGGAGTTAGGGTCCTGGGCAAGGTGTGTGTGTGGGGGGGGGGGCGCGGCGGCGGCGGCTCTGGGCCCCCAGAAGGGGCAGGCCCTCAGGCGGAAGGGGCGGGTCTGTGGCCAGACTCCCCCCCGCCAGCCCTTCAGCACTGCCTGCCTTGTGCTGCCCAGGGCTCCGGTGACAATTTTTAAAGGGTGTGGAGCTCCGGCCACCCCTGCCACTACCACGGCAGCAGCCAGGGCCCTTTAAATTGCTGCTGGAGCCCCAGGGTATCAGCGACGGCCAGAGCCAAAGATCTAAAGGGCCAAAGACTGCTGCCGGGATCCCGGGCCCTTTTAAATCACTGGGCCCCAGGGCAGCTGCCCCTTTTGCACCCCTCCCCCATCGGTCAGTCAGCTGTGTACAGGCGGCCACTTTCTTACCGGTACGCCGTATCGTACTGGCTTACTTTCACCTGTGGTCTGGGACAGAAATAGATTTAGAACTCCAAAACCAACTGGAGAGCAGCAAGCTTTTGTTTTAAGAGTTAAATAAGACTTGCCATCTGTAGTGTTGCAATATGTCTGCTTATATTTGTGCCAGCCAGCCAACATTAAAAATCTGTAAAATGAGGGACAGACTAAAACATAAATACACATCTTGACTCTGAAATATGGTGTAGTAGGGGAGATTTGAAGGATGGAGCAGAAAATGCTAAATGTTTGGCTAAAAATGAATTGGCATGTATCTGTACTGGGCTTGCAAATTCTCATACTCTCAATTTCTCTCCATTATGAACACTGGCTATTTTCCCTTCACTTTTGGTTGATCTTTCTTTGATTTATGACTTCTTTAAGGTGTGGGTCCAGTGTGAAAAGTGGCTTTAAAATGACACTGGAATTCCTTGATTACAGTCTATGCCTTTCACATAAAATTTTACTCATTTTAGAAATAAAAACATCTCTTCATGAACCAGAAGCCAGAAATGAATGCAGCTCACTTAGCAATGTAGTAATGCTATAGCTATGGGAAACAGCAGTAAGAAGTAGTGAAAACTCATTTGTTTTGTTGGAGCAGTACGTTTCTATGACTAAGAATAAACAAAAGGAGCAGATCTCCTGAGTGAGGTACCATTTTTACATAGTCATTCTAATGTTCTACAGAATTTGTGTATTGATAAGTTTCAGCAGAATGAGATACTTTTTTTGCATTTGGGTAGTTTTTCTATCAGTGTCACACTTTAATATTTTCACTTATTTTGGCTTGTATGAATAGTGACTTAGTGTATGAATAAGTGATACTTTGAATGTCTCGAAAGACCTCTGTGTGCTTTACAAAAATTAGTTTATCCTGAACACCCCTTTGAGTTAGAAGTATTCCTATCCCCATTTTACCAGATGGGGAAACTGAGGCACGGAGGTTAAATAAGTCTCCCAAGGTCAGAAGGAGTTTGTGGTAGAGCCAGGAATAGAACTCAAAAAATCCTGTGACTTTACTACAAGATCATCTTTCCTTCTGAATGGGTGCTTTAAAGTTAATAGGTTGCCATGGTTTAACAGGGGTAGATAGAGAACACGAATTGTTAATTTTTTTTCAGCTAAAAGGCAGCAGGGGATAGAAACCAAAACATAGAGTGACTTGTCAACAAGCTATCGCATACATAGGTGGGTGGGAGGATTGATTGTGTGTGTGAGAGAGAGAAGCAGCCCTAAAGCAATTGTGGCTCTCCGTCTTGATCACTGTGACCCAAAAGATCTTGTGGTTTCGACTGTCATGATAAATTTGAGCTCTTATTAAACAATGCTTAAAGAACTGAAGAAACTTTATTCAAGCAATTGAAAATAATGCCTTTTCTGCAGCTTTAAGAATGTCCGTTTACAAGCTGCTGTTGGCCAAGAGGAGCTGCAGAACTTCAAAAGAAAAGCAGGAGACTATATCTTACACTTGCATCTGTATTTTGAATACAGTATTGTACATTGTTCTTAAATACCTTATTTAATAGTTATGGAGTGAGTACATGCCTCTCTCCTGCATGAAAAGTTGATTGTAGTCTGAATGGAAGGATTGTTCTGTTCTACAAACTTTTGCTGATGTAGCTTTGTTGGCTAGAGGTGTGAAAATAGTCACATCCCTAACTGATTTAGGTGGGTGTTATGTAATGTTACAAACTGCTGACTGTCAGAATTTGCACTCTGCTGGTACTGAGAATGCTCAGTAACATCTGTTGAAGCTGCTGCCCTGACTCTGCTATCCCCAGGAAGAACAATGTGCTCCCTGCTCACAGGAGTTGCAGGGGCCAAACTGAATGCACAGGAGGCTCAAACAGTGGGAGACAGGGGAAAGAGGAGAGAGGGGCCAAATCAGGGATGGGGGGGTGGTAGAAGCTGGGGTTGAAGCTCTGCCAAATGGCAGCAGAAGGGAAATCCCCGGGATGGGGAGAAGCAGAAGGGATAAAAGTTACCCCAGATGGGCTGCACCATCTTTAGTGCCTGCAAAAATGGGGTATTAGGGGGCAGAGAGACTTTTTCCCCCCTTGAGGGATGGTTCATCTCATCATGCGCTTCCCAGGGCTGTGATCGTAAAGGCACAATTCATCCCAATGTCTTGACAAGTCAACAAACCATTATTAGTTTGTGTCTGTATAAAGCCTTATTGCAGTTCACAAATTTGTCTTATCTGCTGTTCTGATTTCCTGAAGGGTACTGCCTTTTTCTTGCAAGCCACTGTAAATGGAGTGTTACTCCTTTAAATTATTTACTTTTTAAAATGTTATTTTTTAATACTCTTAGCACTTCATTTATCTTCGTTAACAACATGCAGGTAGATGTCTTTATGCTATTTAATTGATATTTTTTATAGCAATAATAATTGAAAATATTCATGGTTGCTAATAGCATCAGCAATCACATTTCAGCCTTTCTAGTGTACCGACATTTAATATTTAATTCTAAATTTTTGCTTTTTCATTTTTTTAATGCACGTTTATTCTTTGGGATTATATGACTGACTGACTTTCCTGGGTTGATGTCAAAAATACCTCAGTTTCCCACAATCCACCAATGGGGATTGCCTTTGTCAGCTGTTATTTTGTCTCTGTATCCGGCACCCTCGTCCTTTTTCACGTCACCACTTGTGTTTAGAGCTTGGCTCCCAAATAGTCACTACAGGCCAGATTTTTAAAGGTTGAAAGCATCAAGATGCTTTTGAAAATCCCACTAGTCACCTACATTCCTTTAAAAATCTGGCCCTTAGGGTACTGTACTATCTTGTATGAAATCTTTCTCAAAGGTAAAGATTGACAACCACAAATATTCAAAGATCGTGAGTTGAGCCTAAAAGTCATGAAATCAAAATAAATAAATAAATACAGTTCTTTTAATTTGCCGTTTTGTTTTTGAGCCTTTAGGGCACACTAACTTCATACTTTTTGTTACCTCTCCCAAATAATCCATATACCTAAAACAGTTGTACATTCCTGTACCATTCAGTACTATTTTGGACTTCTAGTAACATTTCCCCATACCTTTTGTAATTGAAAATGTATTAACAATCCTTATTTCTACAAGTAATTCTCCATCCTACAAACATTGAAGTGCACAGTTTATTCTTCTGTTGCTTCATACATAAATACATTCTGTTGCATACATAAATGTGTTTTCCTACTGAATTGTTTATACTTCTTTTTGCATATTTTAATTTAATAGCCTTTTATGTGTGCTATGTATTTTGTTATGATAGTTTTCAGTCATGTTCTTCATTCTGACAATACTGTTCTGTACTACCAAAATCAAGGATTTTTTTAAAAAATGAATTATCCTGTTACTCCTTTTCATTGGTTGCCTTTTGGAGACACTAAAGTGCCTTGTCTCCATTGTGTTTTTACAAGGCTAATGCATATAAAGTGATGGCACTCTTGTCCCATTAGAATTAATCAATTGAATCATGTTTTTGATGCTTAAACTGTAAAGATTCCTCTTTAATCATAGCATCTACCTGTTTGTTAACCACACTTGATATAAACCTTATCTTGTACTAAGTATGTGCTCCCCGGAAAATGTAACTTACAAACACAGCATTTGATGTGGTTGCACCTTTCTTACGTTATGAGGGTAATATTAGTGGGTCTATTATTGCGATATCCATAAAGGTGTGATGATACAGTATGATAGGCTGCAACAAAAAATATTTTCAGCTTACTTGAAACATTGTGGTGTTGTGTCTCAGCACATGTGACACATCACCTGACCCAGAAACATCCATAAATATGGTGTGTCAGTTACTAGACATGATCTGTCTTTGGTTCTGAAGCTGCATAGGATATTTCCATTGTAGGCCAGCACTTGGCAGGTCGCTCTCTGTTTCCTCACCTTATAGCTGAGCTAATCAAAGCTCAAGAGAGGGAAATATATATCTGCTGAAGACAGCCCTGTGACATCAGTGGCTGATCATCACAAGAACATGTGCAATGTAGGGCTGGAAGGCACTTTAAGAAGTCAGAAAGTCCAGTCCCCTGGGCTGAGGCAGGACCAACTAACCCCTTAGACCATCCCTGACGTGTTTATTTAACCTGTTCTTAAAAACCTCCAATGGTGGGGATTCACAACCTCTGTTGGAAGCCTATTCCAAAGCCTAACTACCCTTATAGTTAGGTTTTCCCCCCTACTCTGCAGTAAGGGATATTTAGGTTAGAGATTAAGCCCATTACTTCTTGTCCTACCTTCTGTGAAAATGGAGAACTGATCACCGCCCTCTTCATAACCGCCCTTAACATGTTGGAAGTTAGCTCAGGGGAGACCTGTTAACCATCTTTTCTCAAGACTAAACAGCCAGTTTTTTTAATCTTTCCTCATAGGTCAGGTTTTCTAAACTGTTAATCATTTTTGTTACTCTCCTCTGGACTCCTGTTAATACACCCCAGAGTGGTATTAGCTTTTTTCACAGTTGGATCATGTTGTTAACTCTTATTCAAGCTGTGATCCACTATAACCCCCAAATCCACTTCATTACTACTGACTGCCTAGACAGTTATTCCCCATTTTGTAGTTATGCAGAGGAAAGGAAGTACTTTGCACTTGTCTCTATTGAATTTCATCTTGTTGAATTCAGACCAATCCTCCAATTTGTCAAGGTCATTTGAATTTGAGTCCTGCCCTCCAAAGTGCTTGTAAGCAACCCCTCCCAGCTTGGTGTCCTCTGCAGATTTTTATAAGCACACTCTCCACTCTGTTATCCAAGTCATTAATGAAAATATTGACTAGTACTGGACCCGGGACTGAGCTGTGCAGGACCCCACTAGAAATACCCTCCCAGTTTGACAGCGAACCAGGTTTTACTATAGGTGGTGTTTAGGACATTCTGGTAGTAAACGGTGATGGGAGTAGCCCCCAATCACCATAACTTATTACCGCCTGCATCAGGAGATGAAGAAAAGTGATAGCTAGCAAATTGTGACAGGCGTACCCCCATTAATCACAATTTGCTACCCCTGGACCAGAGGGGATTGGGAAAGGCAGAGGCAGCTAATTATGAGAGGGCAGCAAAAAACACCTAGATGTTAGTAACTACGACTGGTAGCATATTGGAATGGTAGTAGTTTGTAACATTACACTTGTTGCCAGCATATGTTGCATCTCCAGTTAGGGTGCTTTGCTGACATAGTTACACTAGCAAAGACTTGGTAGTGTAGACAAGCCCTAAGCCATTTCTCAGTGAGCATTATAAATGTAATGACATATGATGTGAAGTTTATACAGTCATAGATATTTGAGATGGCAATTCAATGACACTTCATATACGTTTCAACTTAAAATGTTTGGTGTGCACTGTAGAAGCATTAAGTCTGACAAATAAAAGATGTCCCCTCCCCAAGCAAGGAGCTTGCATTCAGATTTTGAGACAAGGTACATGAGTGATGTGTGGACAAACATGTAGGGGAATTGAGGGCTGTAGAAATAAGATGAGATTGTTTAAAATATTAATGCTTGCATCTTGATGTATAATCTGCGGGACTGTTCTTTGTAGCCACTGGCCCCAACCCTGAGTTGTCAGTTAAGCGAGTTGTGTTTTACTTACTCTCTATTTAATCTTTATTCATAGCAGTCCCATCAGCCCCTTAATTGCTTGCTTGCTTGTTTGTTTTCCCTGAACTCTCTCAAACTTGTCGTCTTGGTGAGAAAGTGTCCAGGACTAAATTCGGTGTTCCAGCTGCAGTCACACTAGAGCAGCGTGCAGTGGGATGAATACCTCTAGGATGTGATGCCCCAATATATGCAGCCTAAAATTCCATTGGCCCTTCATTTTATAGGGCCACATCCTATTACAAACTGATATATTTGCTCATCACATCTCACTTGGCATTGCTGCTTTCTGTGTCTCCCTCTCCACCTTCCCCACCTCAAACAGATTTTGTTTGCTCATTGTGACGGGGTTGAGACTCACCACCGCCTCCTGCCGGTCAGTCTGGGAATTAGCTCTTGGCAGTCCCGGAGTATCCTCCGCCGGTGGTGTCTCGTCCGCCGCTCTCTTGCTGGCATCCGGACCCGCGTTGCGCCCAGCTCGTGGTGTCCTCTTCAGGACACTGCCCTCCGGCAGTGCCCCTTAGTCCCCGCTCACCCCCTTCCGGGGGAAGTTAACGGCAGTCTTCTGGTGTGCCCCTGCCGCAGTGGCCAACCACACCCCAACGTCTGGCCCCTTCCATCGGGTCTGGTGCAGTCTGTTATGGCCACTTCCCACGGTCCGGTGCCAGATAAGGGGGGATGGGGGGCAGGGGATCCAGGCCCACCCACTACTCTGGGTCCCGACCCAGGGACCCTCTAGCAGCAGCCTCTATGCCCTCCTTCTCTCCCCTCGTCTGTCCGCTCTCCCTGGGTCACTTCCCCGCTGACCCCTTTGCACCCTCTAGGCCCTTCTGGGCAGGGCCTGCAGCCTGGCATGTAACAGGCTGGAGCCCTCTTATGCTCCCCTGCATCTGCCCAGCACTGCGCTGGTCTCCTAGCTCAGGAGACAGACCTTCCCCTCTGAAGGCCTGGGAGAGACCCCCTGCTTCTCTCCTGAGCAGCCTTTTTATAGGGCTGATCCTGGCCCTGATTGGCTGTCTCCAATCTGGGCCCTGATTGGCTCCCAATAAGCCCTCCTCGCATTGGCTGCCCATCTGCGCAGGCTCACGGGTCTGCTGCAGCCCACCCATGCAAGGGCGTGGGGCACCTTCCCCACCACACTCACATTTTCCCCCAAAGATGAATGTGTCTTCATTTTCTACCCACGTTTCTAATCTCTGCATCTCTTTGTGGTGGTATATCTGACTTACTCAGAACTCCTCCCAGTTAAGCATCCTCTGTATGTTTCATTAGTGGGCTATTTATTCTGTCACTAATGGAGATAGGACTTAACAGATACTATACCTTACTAGATGCCTCTGCTTCTCCTTTGAGAACTTCCAGTTTACCAACCAACTTCCAAAATTCTGTCCACTCAATAGAAACAAGCCTCTTTTAGGATTCCCCTACTGCCTTCCATACTAGTGGATTGTAATCCATCCTCCAGGGTGGAAACATTTAAATAATGATTTAAATCAAGTGGAAAGTCTCAAATTTAAATAATTGATTTTAGTCAGTTTCCATTTATACTTTGGTAATTTTCTACAGAAAGCTACATTTTCATTAACTGTTATAACCATTAAAACATATTGATTTTAACTAAATAGAGCCTTTACACTAGATTTGGTATATTTTTGCTGTCTAGGAGGGTACAGTACAACTATATACTTTTATTGAAGCAATTATGTAGCTTAATATTTTCAGATTCTCAAGTGTACATTTTTACTATGTTAGAAAATAGTAAATGGTATATTGCTTATATAATAACTTTTTGCTCATGATTTTGTCAAGCTGCATTAGGATGGTAACTAGAATTTAATTAAACATACAAAACCGCATATAACTTTTTTTTTTTTTTATTGAATAAAACAACCCCCTAATACAGTACGTGACCTATTGTGCCACATTGATAAAGCTTGACCTGAAAAGTTAGTGTCTGGGGGAAAACATCTTTCATTATATAGAAAAGCAGACTTTAACTCGATTTTTGATAGGAGCTCATGGATTCAGCATAATTATTTCTTGTTTAAATGTTTTGAGAGATTATAATAGTTTAGGCCACAAGATATTTTGTATTAAATTCAGATTTAATTTTAAACAGGTTTATTTTTAAAAAGAAAATTTTTTAAATAAAATAAAATCCAATTTAAACAAAAAAAACTCTGATTTTGTTCTAAAAATAAAAAATCCCCTCATCAGACTTCATTTACTAGATTTTAAAAACTCTCATTTAATTTCTCTAAAGTTAATACTGTAGATTTATGTGCAATGATTGGGGTTGGGAGAGCTGAGGAAAAGCAACTGTCTAAATATTAGCTATTGAAATAAAATATTACATGATCCCTTTTTATTTAGCTCCACACACAGATTATTCTACAATTTTTTTTAAAATATAGTATGAGATAAAGTCAGCACATATTTATATCTTCACATGAATGCTATATTTTACAATGGAATACAAGCAACTGTAGTATGTGCATTGTAGGTAAAAACCCGAAACCAGTTTTATATTGCAGGTAATTGTACCATAGAAAAAGTATAGATTTCTATTTTAAAAAATTAAAATCGTGATATGGAGGGGCGGGTGGTTAAGAACCTAAGAGCAGCCGTACTGGATCAGACCAATGGTCCATTTAGCTCAATATCTTGTCTCTCACAATGGCTTGTACCAGAGCTTCAGTGGGAGTGTACAAAACAGGGTAGTTGGAACGATATACTTCCGGCCCTTCTGGCCTCTGGCAATCAGAGGTTAAGGGTTGCCCTGAACATAGGGTTGCATCCCTGCCCATCTTTGGCCAATAACGATTGATGGACCTGTCCTCCATGAACATATCTATTTCTTTTTAGAATTCAGTTATGCTTTTGGGCATCACAACATCCCATGGCAATGAGTTGCACAAGTTAACTGTGCATTGTGTGAAAAAGTACTTCCTCATGTTTGTGTTAAACATGCTGCCTATTAATTTCATCAGGTAACCCCTGGTGGTTGTATTGTGGGAAAGGGTAAAATAACCCTTCTATTCACTGTTTCCGCACCATTCATAATTTTATAGATTGCTACGTATCCTCCCTTAGTTGTCTCTTTTCTAAGCTAAACAGCTCTAATCTTTTTAGTTTCTCCTCATATGGGAAGCTGTTCCATACCCTGGGTCGTCATTGTTGCCCTTCTCTGAACCTTGTCCAGTTCCCTCATATCCTTTTTGAGATGGGGTGACCAGCACTGGACACAGTATTCAGTGTTTGGGTGCAAAATAGTTATATAGTGACATTATATTTTTCATCTTATTTTCTATTCCTTTCCTCCTAAAAGTTCCTAACATTCTGTTAGCCTTTTTGACCGCTGCTATGCATTGAGCTGAAGTTTATAGAGGAATATCCACAGTGACTCCAAGATCTATCTTGAGTGGTAACTAATTGAGTGGTAGCTAATTTAGAACCCATAATTATATATGTGTAGTTGGGATTACTTTTTCCAATCTGAATTGCTTTGAACTTTTTAATGTTTAATTTCATCTGCCATTTTGTTTCCCAGTCACCCAGTTTTGTTAGATCCCTCTGTAGCTCTTTGTGGTCAGCTTTGGACATCACGACCTTGAATAATTTTGTCATTTGCAAACTTTGCCACTTCACTGCTCACTTCCTTTTCCAGACAAATATGTTGAACAGCGCAAGTCTCTGTACAGATCTTTTGGTGACCCAACTGTTTACCTCTCTCCATTGTAAAAACTGGCCATTTATTTCTACTCTTCTGTTTCCTATCTTTTAACCAGTTACTGATCTACGAATTACTGATCTTATCCCATGACTACTTACTTTGCTTAAGAGCTTTTGGTGAGGAAACTTGTCAAAAGCTTTCTGAAAATCCAAATACACTGTATCAACTGGATCGCCCTTATCCACAGGCTTGTTTACCCCCCGCAAAGAATTCTAATAGATTGGTGAGACATGACTTCCCTTTACAAAAGCCAAGCTGACTCTTCCCCCAACAAATCATGTTTATTATGTATGTGTCTGATAATTTTGTTCTTTACTATAATTTCTAGCACTGGTATTTGCCTGGTACTAATGTTGGGCTCCCTGGCCTGTAATTGTCTGGGTTGCCTCTGGAGCCTTTTTTAAAAATTTGGCATTACATTACCTATACTCTAGTCATCTGGTACAGAGGCTTGTTGCAGTGATAGGTTAAACACTACAGTTAAGTAGTTCTACAGTTTCATATTTGAGTTCCTTCGGAACTCTTGGGTGAATACTGTCTGGTCCTTGTGACTTATTACTGTTAAATTTATCAGTTTGTTCTAAAAAAACCCCCTCTTCTTGCTTTTGTCATTAAAGCATAGGACAGTCTCAGAGATCTGAATTCAGCTCATGGCTTGTTCGCTGATTTCCTATGTGACCTTGAGCAAATCAACTAATCTCTGTGCCTTAGTTCCCTGCCTGTAAAATGATGATGCTTACTTTCTCCTGCCCTTTGTCTATCTTGTCTGTTTAGACTGTAAACTCTTTGGGGCAGGGACTGTCGGGTCTCTATGCAGATCCTTGCACAATCCTTTCTATTCTAATTGGAGTCTATAGGTACAATTGTACTACTACTGCTAATATATATGTTAGTTATATATGCTTCTGTAGTAAATTGGAGACCAATTTTTGGTGCCTGGTCCAGTTTCCCTTCTGTATGTGAGAAACTCTGTAAATTTCTCTGGGAATCATTGCCCGAGGAGTTGTTTCTGAACATGTACACTGCAGGTAGCACGCAGAGGTCCCAGTCAGGATTAGGGTTACTTTATGCCATACACTGCATGAACACCTAGCAACAGGCATTCCTTGCCCTGAGGAACTCGCCGTTATGGGCCCTGATTCTGCAAACATTTAACTGAGTGACTTTTTAGCATGTATTTACCTCATCAAGGCCTAGGAAAGAAAAAAAGAGCGCAACTCCTTGTAGTAAGAAGTTGCAGGATCAGGTCTTATGTTTTCACTTCAAATGAAGTAGTCAGTTGTTTACATTCGTTGAGTAGTTTAGTCATTTTGGCATAAGAGGGTGTTTATCATAGGCTTAATATTCTTGACTGTTTATGCCATTTGCTCTTCTACGGTTTTTCTTGGGTATTGTTTTTGTGGACCATATTGAAAATGTGCTTTTTCTATTCTAATTTGATTGTAGTAAGGGCTTTGTTAATCAAAAATAAGAGCAGTAAGGCAGAATGACTTAGTTATTTTTACATTTTCCTGTAAAAAAACAGGCTCTGTAAGTGAGCCACAATGAGCCGTGATGTATTTCCTCCATCAGGATGGAAAATAAGCCACTTATTATTTCAGCTCTGACTCACAGTGAACCTGCTGACACGGAGACATTTTAAAATCATAATCATAAGGAACAGGTTAGGGCAGCAACTTGGACGCCAGGCTAGGATTACCTACTTATTACAGCGTTTTACAACCTGGATGCTTTAGATTTTCTGCCAGAATGTCCTAAACACCACCTTCTTGTACAATTACTGCTTGCAGGTTTTACTATAGGTGGTGCCAGATAGAAAGTTGCCTTCATTACAGTTTTTTTTTTTTTACTATATGGAAAGATTTCATCCTCTTAATCCAAACATATTTTACTGTTCTTGAAAGTGACACCAGTAGGTATACTTCCAGCTATACCGTCTTGTGCTGTGTTCTTAAACTAATCTGGGCTGGGCCTGATTAGTATGTAAATGGGAGATCTCCAAGGAAAACCCAGATTCTACAGGAAGAGGTAGTGATGGCTCAGTAGATGGCACCCAGTGGTCACTGCAAGATCCCTTGGCACATTTTGTAAGAACAGCAGCATTAACCCTGGTATCCTGGCCTAATTCCAATTACATAATTACATTCTTCTTGCCTAGAATTCCCCCTGTAGTTTCAACTGGAGAAATTAAGCTTTGTTTCCATTCTTATAAATGGTTATGTAGTATTAGTGCAGAATGACTACTATCTTACATCTTGGAGAGAGCTGTATTTCAGTGGTGGGCAAGTAATTGGATCCCTTTTTAAATATAGTCTGTAAAGAACTTTGGGAACTTTCTGGATAATAGGTGCTCTATTTATTTCTTAGGATTTAAGTGTCTGTCCTGTTGCTTTAGGTATTTGTACAAGTAAGTTTAAAATATACATACTGAGGCTAAAAGTGCCTAAAACATGAGTACTTGACAGGCCAAACCGCTCCCCCCCCCCCGGCCTGGTAAATGTAAAAGGTGCATCAGTGTGCAATCTCTCGCCTAATTACCCCATATATTCTTATTCCACCTTCTTAACAGCCACCTGAGGCTACTGATGACTTTCAGGCCATCTGCAAGGTTCAGCAAATGTAGGTTCTGTTGGAAGGAAACAGGGTGTGGGGAGTGAGAAAGGGACTGAGTTCCATATTGGAGGATGTCACAGAACACTCTTCCCAGGTTGCTGTTGGCTAAAGCACCACTACTGATCTACTATTTTGGCATCTCATAGAGACTGAGATACATTACTCAGTGCCCCCATCATACTTGAGTCTATACTGCCTAATGGACTCAAACACATAGAACAGGAGAAGTAGCTAGACAGAACTTGGTAGTATTCCTCGTGAGAGATTCTTCAAGGCAACTGAGTATAGCTCTGGGCACTCTCAGAAAGAAGTGTAGTTGCTCAGGCAATTTTATCTTTCTCTGTTGGGGGCCCTTCATGTGTCATTAAATAAAAGGTGTGATAGTACTGAGTACATCCAGATTTTGTGCAGAAAGGTACTGTACCAGCTTTCGCAGGTAGAGAACCTCTGCCAGTATTTCCTTATTCCTTCCTGCAACAGTGCAATTCCAGTTCTCGCATTTTTCTGAGAGGATATGGCTAACTAGTCCAGAAATTGGTCCAGGTGATCTCCTTTAACTTGCTACCCAATCGAATTTGTTCCCAGGTTTCCACAACTGAAGGCCTATTGTGTTGAGTAGATTTCCCCCCCCCCCCCCCACACACGTGATTTTGTTGTTGGATGACAAATGGAGCTTGATTCATATGCAGCTGGGTACTTTTAAAACAAAAGATTAAAGTTACTTACAGGAAACAGACTGAAGATGGAAGAATTGATTTACACTTCTGAAGACTATGGATACTTCAATTTCATGATAGAGTTTATAGTCACAAGATCCAGGAGTGTCTATGTGAAGAAGATTGCACAAGGGCCAGGTTCTCACTTTCATGAGAATTAAACTTGTTCTCAGATTTGTGCAAGGGAAAACCCCAAATACAGTTCTTTCTCTGAATATTGAATAGTATAAACTAGATCTCCTGGTGACTTGCCAGTTGTCATTCTGCTCTTCAATGGAAAATATTAGATTTAAAATATTAGGTTTAAATTCAGTAAAACTTTCTGTGCATATAATAGCTATCGCCTTGCCATCCACCTTCTTCATGGCCACTGCGCAGTGACTGTCTTCTTCATTAGAAGACTAAGCAGGTTTTTTTTTGGTACACGCTTGTGTATTAGCTATAGAGTCCACTATTAATCAGTGTAACTTATTTCTTCTCTTTCTCTACCCCTGCCTAGGTGAGTTGAGAGCGCTGCTGTTACAGCACTTCTACAGCCTGCCAACATTGGGGCCAAAGTAATGGATTTCTTAATCAAATGCAGATTTCCCATTAAGCCATTCTAGAGTAACACAGTTAAGCCAGCAAGAAAAGTCCTTCAATAGGTCCACTTTGTAAATTCTGTGTTTGACGTCTTTGTTTTAAAATCTCTGCTATAGGGGTAGATGGTGATCAGCACTTTCTCTGCTGCGTTTTAATTTGCATGCCTTTTAGCGCTGGTTTTGATAATCTTAGTTCCTCAGGCTTTTCAGAGATGAAGAAAATGTGAGTGTGAGTATGCTGTCAGAACTGCACCTTCTAAAGAATTTTTACTAAATATGTATCTGCTGTTAAGCTGCAATTTGTGGGTCAACATCAAAGATAAATAAGTACTTTTGCCCTTCATGTTGAGTGGTAGTATTTCCTTTGCCTTTTCTTTCTTTGTACCCTTTCTTTCTCTTGGGTCATCTATGATACTACTTCAGTCATGACATGTCTGCAAAGGTAAATAATCAGTCTTTACATATTTGATTGTATGCCATTGTCACAAATCTGGTGTGGTGTCACCTTGTTGGCCACCCACTAGATTGCAGTGAGGGGAATCCAAGCCTCTGGATCCCGGGGTGTCTTAAACCTCGGGGGCCTATATGGAGACCAGCCATTGCTCCAATCTTGGGGTCCCTTGGCACACTCTTGGGGTGCAGACCCATTGTCTGGCATCCCCTTTTGAGAGCTGGAACTTGCTGTCCAGCTGCATAGCCCTTCTGGGCACAGGGCTGACACTTCAGACGCCCCTTACATAAACACACCCTGTCCCAGAACTCTACCTTAAAGGTGTGAAGCTTCTGGTTTACTCTCTCTGAAGCAGGGATCTCAAACTCAAATCACCACGAGGGCCACATGAGAACTAGTAAATTGGCCTGAGGGCCGCATTACTGAAACCTTTTCATACAATGATACAAAAGTATAGTCAAAAATGAAAAAAATGAAGAGTAATATAGAATTCTATTAAAAGTCAATGTATTAACTTTTTAAAAATTGTAATGCAAAGAGGAGTTTTAATAAAATATAAACACTCAGTAATGTTTGGAGCTTGGCTACCAGTGGAGTCGGTGCCTATGGCGGGCCGCAGGAAATATGGCCCATGGGCCGCGTGTTTGAGACCCCTGCTCTGAAGACTTGCACTAATTGTGAAGCATTTAGCACATGGAGAAACTTTGCTCAAGTCTAACACATTCTTGCTCTTTTAATTTATCATAGAAAGCACCATAGAGTACAGATTATTTAGAACATAAACATCCTAAATGCAGTGCCCCTTACTTAATAGCTCCCCCCCATGCCTTGCGGGGGGACATCTGTGTTCAGAAAGGCAGGCAGGGTCTCCTGCTTCATGCAGCCCATACACGCTGCATTGCCTCTTTCCTCCCTTGCTAGACTTATCAGCTCCTCCCTGTTTATAACTTTTAACTACTTTTGTCAGGTGACATCCTGCTCAGCCTCATCAGGTGATCAGAAAACCTGTTCCCCCAGTCTTTTGTTCAGAGCTAGTCCCTTTCAATGGATGAGCACTTAACTTCAACAACTACATTGTTGTTCTTTTGCCACCAGCCTTTGGAATTTCAGCCCAATATGAAGTCAAACAGAGAAAGCAAAAGGCTGCCCATTCCAAAGGGAGTCTGTAGCCTGGCAGAGATCATAATCTCTCACAGAATTTATAAATCCTATCTACAGATTACCAAATAATCACAACCATATGTTTACACCGCAGGCTACTTTTCTTTTTTCTAGTTTTTCTGGGTGTCTTATAAAACCTACCATGGCATTATACAGGGATTTATTCATACAGTGCCATAGGTATATCTGGACCTTCCTAGATCATTAGGAAACATTACATTCTAGGTTAGATACTCCAGGATGTAGGAAAACAATTAGTCAAGCAAGTGAGATGGAAGGAAGGTTGGATGGGAAGGAAGCTTATATAGTCAGAGGTTGAGTTACCAGTTCTCGTCATGTACAGCATGTTAGTTACTGTGATAGGGGCAGGCCTCACCTGGAATGCTGTTCAGTGGAAGGCCACAGCACAACAAATGCACCTGTCTGTTTCCCCTCTGAGATCCATGCAGAGGAGTACTGCGTCTTCAAACCTTTTTGTGTGAATATAAAGTTCCACAGATCCCTTGTAGTAAAAACAATTCTTCTCAAATCCCCAGAGTAAAGCAAGGTTATAACACAGCAGCTCTTCAATACTACTTAAAAGTCACCATTACCAGATCAAGTTATTTAGCCACTCTATCACAGTTCTTTTAGCCCACTTTCCAGGGCTCCTCCCTGAGAGCTCCAAGATCTGCTTGCCTCCCATGAGATAAAAATAAGTAAATGTTTCTTCTAGAAAGGTATCCTGTATGTTTAAAACAGGAGTGCAAATAATTACCTTTCACACAAAAGTTAAGATATTGGTTTAATATGTTGCTTGTATGTAAAGTTTTGGCATATATTTTAAAATCGGGACAACTTTGTGTTGCAGAGACCAAATTCTGGGTATTTAAATAGTGTAGTTATAGTACTAAAACCAATTTCTATAAAGGTGGTATAGTGCATGATGATGAGGAACAACCTGACGTTTATCAAACAGGAGTCTGCTGATACTTTGTTCTACTGTACATGTGCTCAGAGTATATACAATTAGTCTTAATGTGATTAGCTCATATAGTTTTTATATTGTAAAAAGTTATTTTATCATATTTTAATGCTTTAATATAACATTCTCTTAAAACTTTAAATGTGGTTTTAAACTAGATTTTTTTGGTAGAATTTTTAGAGGATGATCAGTATCGATTCTAAGCCATTTGCTTTGTGGTACAGTTTCTGAGAAAACTAGTGGACCTTGTGGGTACATGCAGATTAATGTTAGTCTTCATTCTCCAAGCGCTTGATGGCTTTCAGATTTAGGAAGTTTGCATTTACACCGCAAGAACTAACCTACCTAACATAGCTTCTTTTTAATTTGTCTTGGTTCAGGAAATAAACAGATGACCTAAGGAATATTAAATGGAGTAGCCTACTGTTGGGGAGCAATATTTGTATATTAGCACTAAACATAGATGATATGTTACTCTGATCTTTCTAGGAAGAATGTTTTCAACTAAAAGGTATTCTACAACAACAACCACGTCAGCCCATCATGGTCCAGAAAAAGCAAACATCTTTTCACAAACCATACTGAAATACATATTGACTGTGTCCAATCACACTACTACTTTGAGCAATTACTTACTGTGTGAACCTGCCTTTGAACTTAAACCTTTCCCCTAAAATGACATCCCTGGAAAATCAGAGAAAGTAGCAACGACACAGAACTATTAAACTCTCACGTAGCCATAAATCTGTGGGTTTTTAAAAAATCTTTTGTTCTGTGTCATAAGGATAACATTCCTGACATTGGATGTATGTTCACAATTAACAACTTCTTGGGTTCTCTAAAGATTTGACTGACTTCAGGATTTGACCATTGGCAGAAGCTGTCTCTTGTTGTAGAACACATTTCTTGGCTACAGGTTTTTTTTTCCTTCAAGAAAAGACTAAATGTGCCTCATTAATTTTATAATAGGTTAGTTTGTAGATCCATTCAAAAAGTCTGTTTTTAGGATCATAATTGGTGGAAAAACTAAGGGAAAATGTGTTTTGAATAAATGAAGTGACTTTAATAAATTCTTCAAAATGTTTACTATGTGCATTCACATATGGCTACAGATATTAGCCATATCTGTTTGGAGCTTGTCTGGATCATTGGTTGATATCAGACTGCTAATGTGAAAAAAAAGTGATCTTCTGCATAAATTATATAGAAATGTGGGTTGCATGCCATGCCTTCTGTTGATCTTGCTAGTTTTTATGGCTTTGAGACTTTTGCCTTTATCACATATGTCAACAGGAAGGTGGTACCAGGCCAGAACTTCTGAAAGAGGCATTTGTTTTGCTAGGCTGAATTGAAAACCACCCTCCCTGTCACTGGTTGGAGTAACCCACCGAGTCAGCCATAAAACATTGAAAAGTAACTATCAAAATGTATGAGAACATACTCATCTAGAGTCATATTACACTCAGAGAAGGGGTGGGGAGGAAGAGGGCAGTGACTGAAATACTGTAGAGAAACTTATGAGAGTGCAACTTGTATTTGATTATTCTAGTTTGCGTGGGTACTTAAATTTTAAACTCCATCACCGTCAGAAGGATCAGTTTTAGTGGAGTTTTTTTACTTATTTTTCTTTCATTAGCATATTCAGAAGTTATAAATACACATAGAAAATTTATAAAAACAGAATGTGAAGTTACAAACGCAGAAAACAAAGTAGGAAGATGAATGCTGTATATTTGTGAATATCTAGTTCCTTTCCCCACCCAACCAGTACTATGCCATATTACCTTTCACCTCTCATTTTTTTGGAGGGAGAGAGAGGGGAAAAGTTGCCTCTGTATAGTCTGCAAGAACGTCAAACCAGGATTTTCTAAAAGTATACCACTGAATAGTCTGATTCATCTAAACCAACCCTTTTTCAAAAGATCCTGTTTAGTGGACTCATTACTGAACAATTTCAGCTGTATAACCGTGAGTAGCTGTAAGTCATAGCTAATGTTTCGTAGAGCCATGGACCAAATTTCTTCTGCCTCTATGAGCAGCGGGTTTCAGATTTGGTGAAACTGATGCAGGGGTGCAACCTCCGCTGCATCATCCCTCCCTTTCCACATGCCAATCTCTCCCAGGAATCTAATGAGGCAGAGGTACTCTGACACATCTTCTCCCAGACAAACCTGCAGGAAATACAAGATTGTGATGCTAGGGTGAGTATTAGTTTGCTCCTTTTCCTCACTACCACCCGGGTGCTCTAAAACAACCTCAAGCAGGGGCGCAGGAACAATTTTTGTATAGTAGGGGGGTGCTGAGATTCATTGCGCCAAACTGTAAACCTTGTATATATTGGAAACCACTTCAAGCCAGGGGGTGCAGTAGCATCCCCAGCACCTCTAGTTGCAGCACCTATGATCTCAAGGGAAGATTTGGTGGCAGCAGTCACAGTGAGGAGGTCTGTCACAACTTGGCTATGGAGTTGTTGCCATTGAGATACTGGGATAGATGTTGGGACAGGACGCAGTATTGAGACGCAGCCCTAGCCCCTCTTCCCCCGCCCACCCAGTGGATGTGCCAAAAATCCACGAGTTTCATGGGTAGAAGGGGAGGGAAAAATCCCATATCTCCTAGAGGGAACTGACAGGAACTCCATGAGTGGGAGAAAGGAGGAAAAAAATATGAAGGGGATGATGTGGACTGATGCTCTGTTTTGAAATTAAAAAACAGAAGAATGATAAAATAAGAGGTCCTCTTGTGCACATTCTGCAGTGTACTGAAGCACAGTACATTTGGTGATGAGGATTTGTGGCATGTTAGATGACTTGCATTTCTGAGCAAGTTAAAACAGTACAAAGTTCACATATAATCAGCAAACTGGCTTGTGAGTATAAATTGTAAAATGCATATGATTACTGTATACTTAAAGCTTCATGTTAGGTTATGGCAGGCATGACATGCAAAAAGCAGCTTAAAACATATATTTAAGTACTCTGTTCTTAATTAGTTTTAATTTGAATCATTTAGATTGATGAAAGTCGCTTGACTGGATTTCACCATCCCCACCTCCTCCTTTACCCTCTTTAAAAAAAACAAAAACAAAAAAACAAAACCCAATCCAAATTAGAGATTACTAGCTGCTGTATGAGTAAGTTTCTTTAGGCCTTGAAAAGTGTGATCTGAAACCATGCTAAAATGAAGTCCTTGGGGAAATCTAGAAGTAGCCACTTATTATTATGCCAAGAAGTTAATTTGCTATATAATCTTGGTGTTGCTACAAAGGAAGAAATATTAGCCATGTGTAGTGCTTTTAAGGCATTTAACATCTTCAGAGTGCTATACAACTCCTACTAACACTCCTTTTTCATAGATTCATTCAAAGATTCAGAGGCACTCAGAAGGGTCCACTCTGATCATCTTGTCTAACCTCCTGTATACACAGGCCATAACTTTTTTTTGTGTGTGCAGAAATTGGATTAAAACATGTGTTTTTTAAAAAAGATATCTAATATCTTCTCTTAAAATACATATTTAAGACTCCAAGCGATGGTGAGTCCACTACCTCCCCTGATTAGCTGTTCCAATATTTAATTACCTTTACCACTAGGCAACTGCGGTAAGGTTGCCAAATTCAAGGTTGAATTTGTTTAACTTCAACTTCCAGCCATTGGATTTTGTTATGCCTTTGTCAGCAAGGTTGAAAAGCTCCCCACTATCAGATATATTTTCCATGTATAAGTAACTATACACTGTGATCAAGTCACATCTCAATCTTATCTTTGATAAAATGAATAAATTGAACTCCTTAAGCCTCACATCATCAGACTTGTTTTCTAGTCCTGGATAATTTTTGTGGCCCTACTTTGAACTCTCTCCAGCATTCCCCCATCCTCCTTGAAGTGTGCAGACCAGAACTGGACACAGTATTCTAGTAGTCTTATCAGTGCTGTGTACAAAGGCAAAATCCCTTCCCTATTTTTACTTATTTACCTTTGTATATATCCAGGGATAGCATTAGCCCTGTTAATGCCCCAGCATTGCATTGAGAATTCATGTGGAGGCAATTATCTACAATGACCTCTAGGTCCTTTTCTTAGTCACTGCTTTCCAATACAGTCTTCCATCTTGTTGGTATAGTCTGCATTCTTTGTTTCCAGATGTATTACCTTGCATTTGACTGTATCAAAATGCATTTTGTTGGACTATGACCATTTACAGAGGCAATTCAGATCACTCTAACAGTAACTCAGTCCTCATTAATTACTTTGTCATCTGCAAACTTTTATCATCTAGTTCATTGATAAAAATATTGAACAGTATTGTACCAAGAACTCATCCCCGAGGGACTCCTCTAATGGCCTCACTCATTGATAGCTTAACTACATTTAGAGATATGTCAGTGAGCCAGTTTTTAATCCATCTAGTATGTGCCCAGTTAATTCCATATAATGGAGGTTTTTAGTCAAGATGTCATATGATACTAAGTCAGACACCTTGGAGAAATCCAAGTGTACCATATCAATACAGTTCCTTTATCAACCGCCCATAATCTTGTTTTTTGAAAAAAGATAACAGGTTTGTTTGGCAGTACCTACATTCCATGAAACCATGCTGACTGGTATTAATTATATTTTTAGCCTCTTAATTTTTTGTTGATAGAGTGAATTAACTGTTTGCTTATTTTGCCCAGGATTGACATCAGGCTAACCAGTACGTAGTTCTCTGAGTCATCCCTTTACCCCTTTCAGAATATTGAAATTAGGTTGGCAGTCCTAATATCCTCTAGAGCAGTGGTTCCCAAACTTTAACAACCTGTGAACCCCTTTCACTAAAATGTCGTCTCGCGAACCCCCTCCTAAAAATGAATATTTCCAGGGATTTTCTCATTTACCTGAGTATAAATTATAAAAGCAGTGATATTGGAAATATAAAATTTGTTTTTATGACATACTTATTACACACTATTTATTAATTATTAATCATTACAGTATTTTTATTACATTATGAAAACGGCAACACTCTTCCAAGATCTCTCTTTCGTAGCTTGTATAACTTTGAATAAGCCTGTTATAAGACAAGACTCCTGTGTTTCATCAAGGAGTATCAGATGTGAAACAGCATGAATGTATTTAAGAAGCCAACTCAGAGTTCCTCCTACAAAAGCATTCAGATCTTGAGCAGTCCAGGCAAACAACACACATTACAACAAAGCTTAAACTTGTTCTTCATAATAATTTTAAAAACAATACTAACTGCCTATTTCATTTTAAAAACAGCAAAAAATATCCACGTCCCTTTCCATTTCTTATAAGGAGTGTTGAAGTTTAAATCTCCTCAGTGTGATAGATATGCTTGCTTTGATCTGCTTAGCTCTTGGAAGTCCAGGGGCTCCGGGCTGCTGGCCCCATGCTGCCCGGGGTCCCTAGGGACAGCTCTGTCCGCCATTAGGGAATTTTTCCCCGAGAACCCCCTATAACATTTTGCGAACCCCCAAGGGTTCACGAACCCCAGTTTGGGAACCATTGGACTAGTTTCCTCAGTTTTCCAAGATTTGGTAAAAATTAACATTAGTGATTCAGAGAGCTCTTCAGCTGCTTCCTTTAAGACTTTTAGGTGTAATTGATTTGGGCCAGTTGATTTAAAAATGTTCAGACCTGGGGAATTTCAACCTAGGGGACACTTACTGAATATCTCATGTGGCCAATAGCAAAACTTCCTTAGAATTTCTAAAAATAATTGATTTTTCTTAACACAAAGTCCTATACTCAACAAAGTAACTCAACATTGGACCTAATTCTGATGGACAAAGAGTTAATCACTGAACTAAAAATTAGCAGTTGCTTAAGTACCCGTGGTTCTGGTCTTGTTACACTTTCTTTGTCCAAACAGAATATGGCACCTGCTAGTAACGTGTACTTGAAACTTCCTCTTTTGTTAATTGTACTTTGTCAACGGTCCTACAATGTAAAATAGGCACCCGTGTGGTTTAAAAAAGTTGAAATAGGTCATGGAGCACTTCACTCCTAGTCTTGTGCTCAGTCCTGTATCCATTTCTGCTACATTAAATTCTAGTGCTTGTATTCACATTTCACTCTACATTTAAGGGTACCAGGGGTGTTCTGGGAACAAAATGGTTTGGATAAGGCAAAAAACCCTCAAAAAACTCATTGGATACTTCACCCTAAATAATGTTCATCTGTAAGCTTCCATGCAAAACAGTCTGAAATATTATGAATGGTAGTTTAAAATTCAACTGCACGGCATGCATGTGAAAATGGCTTGCTGTGCTTTTGAAGAATTTTTGCAGGAAATAGAACTGATATGGGTACTGTAGTTAATAATCTCCTTTAGCTGTTTATTCCCAAAAGGCCAATTTCCACTGGCAAAATTCTTGCCATCAGAGTATAACTTTCTATACCTGAGTGTCTTTCTAATATACAGTGAAATTATGACATTTTGAAGATAAACTGGTGAACTCTTTCCATAAACATGATTGTGTTCTCTTAGAGCTGGTCTACACTAGCCCCGAAGTTCGAAGTAAGAGACGCGACTTCAGCTACGTAAATAATGTAGCTGAAGTCGAAGTATCTTATTTCGAACTTCAAAGTACTCACCCCTGGTCCACACCGCGGCACGCAGGCTCCCCCGTCGACTCTGCCTGCTCCGTTCGTGGAGCAGGATTACCAGCGTCGATGGGGGAGCACTTCCTGGTTCGATTTATCGCGTCTAGACAAGACGCAATAAATCGAACGCAGAAGATTGATCCGACGCGTCCGACAGAGCTGGTAAATGTAGACTAGCCCTTAGACAACACAGAAAGGTGGTGTGTAAATCCTTTCTCAAGGATGAGGGGGGGAAGGGATAGCTCAGTGGTTTGAGCATTGGCCTGCTAAACCCAGGGTTGTGAGTTCAATCCTTGAGGGGGCCATTTAGGGATCTGGGGCAAAAATCTGTCGGGACAGTACTTGGTCCTGCTAGTGAAGGCAGGGGACTAGACTCAATGACCTTTCAGGTTGTTCCAGTTCTAGGAGATTGGCTTATCTCCATTTATTATTATTTTTTTATTTATTATTGCTCCCTTCTGATGTAATCTCTTGCAAGAAATCTCTCTCTGTTTAATGGCTGGGCTAAGGAGCAGTTGGGGGAAAATGTCATGTTTGTTAATGTGTGTGTATACATATACATATGGTTCATATATATATGAAATCTGTATATTTCATAGAATCCTCCCATCCTTCATGCATTGCTTGTCTCATTAGAGAGTTAAGTTTTTGGACCAGTGACCTTGTGTACTTCAGTGCCTCTTAAGTACCTGGTACAACAAGGCCCCCTTTTGATCAGTGCCTATGGGTGCTACTACAATATAAATATTTTATAATAAAAAACTCACAACAGCCTTATCGGGATGTTGTTTAAATGTTAGTTCAGCCATATGCCAAGTATTTTAGATTAACAAATGTTCAAACTGGTTGTTACACAAAATGTGAAGACTTCTATGAAAGAACCAGGTGGTCGTGTTTACCATCTAGTAGTACGTAGGTACTGCCTGGCTTTTCTTACGAAAAAAGGGTGCATGAAGTGATTTTATTTAATAGCAGATTGAAAATTTGTGAGCTTGATAAGCTTGAGACAGCAGGAATTTGATTATTTTATATCTAAGATGTAAAACATAGATTTGCAGGAGATTTAGAATTAACTATGCATTTGTGTTGTCTACAGGAAAGCAATCGTTAAAAATTATTTTAAAAATCACTTTTGGCAGTGAAGGAACGAATTGAGGTTTAATACAAATTTTTTTTCAGAAGAATTAGAAGAAGAAAAGCCTTCAACCATACTTCTTGACTTTTTTTCCTCAATTACTTTTTACTGTTCAGTATTTGCCACTTCTCTTGGTAAACATCTAGGAAAATCCAGATGTTCTTCTAGCCAAACTTTTTTACTCTTTACTCCACCTTTTCCAGCCTAGTTTGTTTGTTTGTTCCGTATTAATTCTTGGTATTAATGAACACTAATACCATCCATTACCAAGCAATGAAAACTTGTAATGAAAGGCAATGGATTGAGTTTCTAGCAACCTCTAAAGTTATACACAGCAGGTATACAAAAGGATACTACAGGCGAGTCGCATCTTAGGCGCATTTAACATGCGCAAATTCAGCTTTGCGCGGTCGGCAAAAACAAAAAAAAAAAAGAAAAATAACCATTTAAAAACGGCATCGGTACTGCGGGCAATTCCGTCCGCCATTCAACTCAATGGCGTTTCACTATACGCGGTTTTTCGCTTTATGCGCTAACCGCGGAACGGAACCCCCGCGTAAGATGAGACTTGCCTGTACTAAACTCCTTTCACTCTTCCATTTTAAAAAAAAATCAGAGACAAGGTGTGTGAGGTAATATTTATTATTGGACCAATTTCTGTTGGTGTGAGAGAGACAAGCTTTTGCGTTTATACAGAGCTGCTCATATCTATTTCCACTAATGACACTTGAATAATCCACAGTTTGAGTGGAATATTATCGAAGTCATATAATTAACTAAAATGTCTATTGAATACATTTATTTTCTTATCTTTTTTGTAATCACAGATTGTATTCTAGTGTCTATTCATATAATTTGAAGTGAAAGCATAATAAGTATGGGGAAAGGCTACAGAGTGTCAGTAGTTCTAAAAACTGATACAATTTTCTCTCTCAAATATAGAGTAGTAGTTTCTACACTTACATTCCTCAAAGATGAAGAATGACGCTAATCAAAATGATATAACTTTTTTCTAAACTTGAGTGGTACAGTTGACTCTCGTGTGCTCAAGTGAAAATATAGTGAGAGTTGCTGCTGTTTTCAGTGTTGAATGGATTTTCTTTCTCAAAGGTCTCCTTGCTAGAAAATGAGTTCATGGAAGATGCTTTTATAGTTGCTACTTGCCTTTTCTTCATTATGGGCTATATTCTGTCCTCAAAGCTCATTCTAGCTAGTGGGAATTGCTCCATGCTTTTCTAAGGGTAGAATTTGTCCCGAACTACTTTTTAATGATAAACTCAAGAAGGGGATGGAAGTACTACAATACTTTCTCTGTCTAGCAGCATCAGCAAATAAATGTGAACATATCAAGGAAAAAATGAGATGGAAAAATAGACCTTTATGACCTTTTAGTATTAAATATTGAATTATTTTTTGTTAGGCAGAGCATAATCCATTCTAATGATGTCTGTCTTAAGAATTTGCATCAGATTGTCATGTCTGTCTTTAGCCAGTGGTGGTCGTTTCTGTTATGCTTTTGCTTTCCTGTCCGAATACTTTGGAAAGATTTTTATCAGTTTTCATGTAGCTTTTTAGTTTGCAAGAATAACTGTATTGTGAACAATGCTGATATTTGCATCCTTCCTGTACAGTTTTATAGCACCTTCTCTCTTATCTAAAAAATCAGTAGATTGGCCTACTACTTCAATATTTTTCTGTCATATAAACGTTTTTCTGTTGCAGTCTTGTGTGTTTGTGTGTTTTTTGTTTTAGTTTTTTTTGTCCGAGTAAGAACCTGGGACCATAAAGTTGTCCTGCAGCTACAGGTTAATAGCAATAGTATTACTCAGCAGGCAGTCTCTGCTTAGCACATTCCTTTCAGGTTAGAGACTGAAGTATTAGATGTTCTGATTATTAACATACCTCTAATCTCTTTCAAAAGACTCCTTCAGATGGTGGAAGTTTCTGTGGGCAATAAGAGAGAGGACCTCTAACATTTCTGAACAGAGCACCTCAGATACATATTCATAGCTGTTTGGGTCTTCTAAGGTAACTTAAGTCTTATTCACACGATAGTTGAAATAGTGGAAACTGTGCTAGAACAGTATTAGCAACAACTATCTGTTGTTTTCTCAGTTTCAGCATACATAAGAACCTAAATTACTTGGCCTTGAAAGGCTCAGGGAATCGTGAATCAATATTTGTGGAATTGTTCAGAGGCCATATCTTGGAGCCTGGTCCTATTTCTGTTGTAGTAATTGGAAGCCTTGTTCCAAGTGACTAGGAAATTGTGAGACTCCAGTTTCTACATCATCCTGTCCCATGACCATTCCAGCAGGGGTACAGAGAATGCTCAGATCAGGTTGTTATTTAAGATAGGGATATAAGTGTATTCCTTACTGATGAACTCTGGCTATCAGAATTATCAGGATCTTCATGGAGACCAAGGGGCAGATGACAAACTGAAGGAGAGAAGACAAACTGGTAATGCTGATCACCTAAGGGGAAGAAGGGAAAGTGCCAGTGGCCCAGGTGGATGGGGACATGAAGGTAGATGTCCCATAGTTCAGTTAAGAAATGAAAATCACTCTAATTTGCATTAGAAAAAATCAGGGGACACAAGACCCCATGCATTTTCATCCTTCTCTCTAGCCTTAGTAAATGCAACCTTACCCCTCTCACATTGATTCAGAATGTTGTTGTTGTTGCAAAAATCATTTCTCTAGCCTTTTGCTTTGACCCTATCACCCCTCTCTCTGCCTTTCTCCACTGGCTCTCCTTCTCTGTCACCTCAAACATAAGCTATTTGTCTTCACTTCCAAAACCCTTTAATTCCTGCCCCCATTCTACCTAACAGCTCTCATTCACTATTGAGATACTGACTCCCACCTCAGATCAGCCCATGCCAGCCGCCATCACCCACTTAATTTTTCAACCGAGCATCTTTGTGCTTTCTGCCATGGTGCTCCTCATGCTTGAGAGGAGCTTTCTGTAAACTTCTGCAAAACTAACACATTATCCTTCTTCAGAACCTTCCTTAAAACTCTCCTCTTCCATGATGCCTACAAAAAAACTGGATAACGGGTAAGCTGCTGGTGTGCTGAGACCACTGTCTATCATGCTGACCAATCTTGTCTCATGGTTTCCTTGTGTTCCCCATTTGTTTGTATCCATCTCTTGCCTTAGCTTGCAATCTGAGGATCTCTGGGTGAGGCAAGGATGGTCTGTTGGTTCTGTGTTTGTGCAGCACCTAGTACTAGGGCTCTGGTCTATGGCTAGGGCTAGTAGGCACTATGGTAGTACAGATAATAATGGTAAATCCTTGACATCTCTTACCTCGAGGGGTGGGAGACTGACCTTGTCCAGAAGGTCCTGAATTTCAGAGTGCAAATGCTGGTGTTAAGGGCCTGGAGGAACTTGGTGTAATAACCCTCTTTGGCAATCTTTCTCACCCAGAGGATGTGGTCCAAATTCCTGCAAATTGCTACAACTGGGCTCCGATTTGAGAAGGGAACAGTGGCTGGGGTGGCGTGATTTCAATATGGCTGATTAAATTAAATTATTATTTTTATTTGTGTGCAGCATTCAGTAGGGGCATCAAACAAATATTGAGGCCAACAGGAGAGAAAATAGTATGATTATTTGTGATATATATTGGAATAATTCTGTTGTGTATTCAGTCCTGCTGTTAATCTGATTATATTTATAAAATGAAAACAAAGCTCCTAGCTGCTGCCAATCTAATACTAGATCAAGCAGTAGTAAAGGTTATAGTAGTTTTTTTTCTGTGTATTAATTTCAATATGTACAACATCACTCTCTCCGTATCTACAAATGTGTGTATATGATAAAGTGATTACTATACATAATTACAAGCCAAACTAAAAATACTAACAGATGATGTGCTTACACTGCACCCATCACCTTGTTAGCTTCCTGTCACAAGTTTAAAGTAGAAATGCACAAATTTTCCAACATTCTTGTGAGGACTGAAGTGTCCAAAAGATTAATGCAATTAATAGTGTTGGCAAACGAATATTTTTTGTAATGGTTTTTGAAGCACGTTTTGCATTTGAAAGCAAAAAGATTCACCATTGCCACTGCACGTTGGAGTTTTATTAGTGATAAACCAAATTCCCTATGTTACTTTAGTGATCAGACACAGTTTTCCTTTAATATTTTAAATGTTGCTTCTGAAGATGTTATTTCTGACTAACCATTTTCTGCCATGTTATGTTATAATACAGTTCTGATTAAACTGTGTCATTGGCCTCCTAGATTACTAATGGCTCTTCATCATCATGGCTACAGATACACTGAAGGCTCAGAAATGCCTGTTTTAATGTTCTTCAGTATTCTTAATAGGTTGAGAATTACAAAGAAAAATTTAGTTGTGATATTTTTCTAAGTGTACTTTACAAGGGCAAAATTGAGATTAAATAAATAGAAATGACCTCATACTCTGTTTATTTTACAGAACAAAGTTTAAACAGTTAAGGACATAACAGTGGTCCGAGACTGCCCCAGCAGCAGCTGGTGCGGCCCCCCCGGGCCAGCCGCACTAGTCACTGCAGAAGTCATGGAGGTCCCAGAAAGTCATAGAATCAGTGACTTCTGTGACCTCCATGACAAACTCATAGCCTTAGTCATAATTGACTTCATGGTCACCAGGTATTTTCCTGCTCTCTAACCTGAGTGTATGTAAGCATGCTTTTGTACTCCTTTCTACCACCCAGAATGCTCATAGCACAGTTAATATAAAAATGAATTATTTTTAAATGTGAAATGCTAGTGTATTAGCTTGTTTTATTGAAGTACTGGCAAAGAAAAATAGTGACTCAATGCCGCAGCTCATATCATGTACATATATGTTTAGTAGTGATGTGTTAATCATATGTCCTCAACATAAATTGAGAACATAAGAACGGCCATACTGTGCCAGATCAATGGTCCATCTAGCCCACTATCCTGTCTTTCGACAATGGCTAATTCCAGGTGCGTCAGAGGGAATGAACAGAACAGGCAATCATCAAGTGACCCATCACCTGTCGTCCACTCCCAGCTTTTGGCAATCAAAGGCTAGGGACACTCGGAGCATAGGGTTGTATCCCTGACCATCTTGGCTAATAGCCATTGTTGGATCTATCTTCCATGAACTCATCTAGTTCTTTTTTTTAACACCGCTATAGTTTTGACCTTCACGACATCCCATAGCGACGAGTTCCACAGACACAGGGGTCAAATTTGGAGAATCCTTGGTGTTTTGGGTTGTTGCTTCTGTGGTAGGAACGGATGATATCAGTAATTTTTATATAAACCTAAGACTTAATTTTGACAAATTTTAAGTCCCCGACTCCGAGTAAGGATAAAATATATAAAATGTTACACCCATAGATGTATTACAGGTTTGGTTTTTGTTCCTGTTATTTCTTTCCCTTGGGCTGTGTTGAATGCAACCAGATCTTTAGCCTGTAAGCATACTGCCTGTGATCCTCTCATAGGCTAATAAAGTTTGACCAGGTCAATATTGAGACAAAACCTACAAGGAAAAAATGGCATATAGTTGACATCTGTGCCTCAGACTGTAATGCTCTTCCTATCAAGAAATCTCATTCTGCAGTTCTTGTTTCACTTCTCCTTCCATCTTATCCATATTTTGTTTTAAAAAGTCTGTATGCAAAATGTAACATGACAGTTATCTAGATGTGAATATGAAAATTTTGGTTTAAGTGCCAAGCTTGAAAATTTTGGTCATAGCTTTTTCATAGAATCCTAGAATGGAAAAACTCCTGTAAGTTACCTTGACCATTCCTTAATCAATCCACGGCTGTTTCTTACAGTCTCGTGGTGTGTGTGTATATATATGTGTGTGTGTGTATATATAAGTTGGCTGCTGTCAAGCACAGCTGTTACTGGTATAAGATGTACTTACGGTAAGAATTCATATATATTGGGTGTCTGGCATGTATTTAATATATTTTTGTTTTAAAATAAAATCTGCTCTCTTGCTATTTGTTTCAATATATCCTGGAATCCCCTTCGGTTCAGTAGCTTTGCAAACAAAAATTGGGATTAGGTAAGGTTGGCTTATTGCATACGTAAAATTTAGTAGTTAGAAAAAACAAACTACCAAAACAAAACAGATCCAATCTACGAGCCAAGTAGCAAAATTCTAGATGAATTATACAGAGACTTTCCACTATATTTTCTAAATAAGACTTTAAAAGCTTGTCTGTACAATTCAGCTAGAATTGGTCCCCTGAAAACAGTATACAAAAACTTGCTTAAACATCTGTGTTTAGTCTTCTTCAGTCATGCTCTGGTGACCAGCCCTAGAACTGTGAGTTTTCATGCCTCAGCTCATATGATGCACTGTTGATGCAGAACTATTCATTAATGGAACGTAAAGATTATACATATGAACATGCAGGACTGAAGAAATTGGGCAAGTTAAGACTTTTATGGTTATGAAAACTTAGACTTAGCACATGAATACCCTTTGGCTGCTTGGCTGCAGAGTAATTGTGTTCTAGCACAGAACTCTGCATGGACATGCTGAAGTGAGAGGCGCAATAGGTACAAGCACAAACTGTCACTTTCTGTTGCTCTGCCTGTCTGCCCACATGCTCAGGAGACATCCTGTGTGGTGCCTGTCGTGGCCAATTTTTGTCACCTTCGTTCAGTTTGTATGTGAAATCACTCCGAGAATTTATTTGGTGGCATGATCCATGTGAAGATGGTACCTGGTCCTACAGAATGAAATGTCAAGATCAGGAATGACCAGTTTGGGGAGCGCTCATGATGTCTGAAAGAGATTACAATGAGGATAAAATAGTTAACTGATTTTTAGTGTAGACTTTCTGTTGGTTCTTTTGTTTTGTGATTTTGTTTCTGGTGGGTGGCTGGATTGCTTTCCTGTGTGTCTTGTATTTAGCGTTAATTAAGAGCTCAGAGGCTTGTGGTTAGCAAGAGAACTCTGTGTGTGTGTGTGTGTGTGTGTGTGTGTGTGTGTGTGTGTGTGTGTGTGTGTGTGTGTGTGTGTGTGTGTGTGTGTGTGGAGGGGGGATTGGAGGGGAGATTGTAGCACCACGTTAAAGGAACATTCAGTTTGTTTGGATTAAATATTTATATTTGGAACTGAGTGGGTTATTCTTGGATGCTCATTTTTCAGAAATCCATCTGTATGATATGTTGCCAGAATTTCTGGTACAAATATTTTGTCATATGCTCTTGAGACAATCTGGAATTTCAGTCCTGGGTGAAGTTTTCTGAAATGCTGCTTGAGAATGTCATGGAAATATCTTTAGTTAAAATAGCTAAGTAGTATTTCTAGTAGAAATCTAAATATACTGTCTTTTAACCTTAGATTTTGTTTACCGCTAAACAGTTCATTTCTGTAATACCCATGGTGCTGCACCAATTTGAATACTTAGATATAGGTTGTTCTATCTATTTTTCTAGGGAGTAATCCAGGACTCAAACATTTGGTGTTCAGTTACTCCACCCTTTCTTGTTGCTTTCTGTTCTTGTTAGCATTGTGATCAGAAAGCCTTTTTCTATTGGCAGACTTTGTTCTCCTTCATCCTCTCAGAGAATGGACAAAAGTGATAAAAGTCCAACATCAAATCAGGCAATGATGTAATATATAGCTTGATAAAGTTGCCTTGTGTATAACCCTTTGCATTTAAAGAAGCATATTGAGAGTCTTAACTCATGGGTTGTAAACCTAGTTCTGCAGCTGACTTGTGTAATATTGAGCAAGTCTTTGCTTCAGTTTCCCCATATAAAATGGAGACCATACGTACGTCCAATTGGTGGTTGTACAGCTTAACTGTAAATTACTTCGAGAACATTGGGTGAATTGCTCTAATCAGAGATCTGAACTTGTGTTCACTCAAGCTTTGCTACATACAGTTTGTCATTCACGTCCCGTTTTATGTTAGCAACTCTCTGGTTGTCACATTCATGAAGTGGATGGTGTAGGCAGTAATTGCTAGTAGTAATCCCACCGGTATCATGTTATTGATTGGTTACTGCTGAAGTTCCACTGGACTGTTTTGAGGACTCATTTCTTTCTTGAAAGTTTTTGGTTCTGCCAAGGGCTCTTAGTGTAACCCAGGCATCCCACCCTAGTTTACGGTGAAGGTAGAATATATGTTAATTTAAAAGTGAAGTTTATATTTATGCATATTTTGATGGATTGAAAGTGCATCTCCATCGTTTGAGATGTTCTTACAATTATTAGATATATAAAATATCAAAATCCAAAATGCAGGCATAAAAATAAACTAAGCTTTTGTGCGTCTCCATCCGAATAGTGTGAAATAGGATAGCCACCTAACAGAAGTCATGACAGGAAAACTGTTGTTTGCTATTGGTGAAAATAAATACTCTTTCCTTGGTTAGTATAGGAGTTTACCTGTTCTTTTGGTTCTTCTATTTAACTGACCGGGTCTGAAAAATCCACTCCCAAGTTAGAGGGCAGGGGGAGGGTGAAGGTGTAAATATGTGCAGAATTTAAGTTTTCAGATAACCGAAAGATTCATAACCCCTGCGAGGTAACGTTCCAACTGTTGGCTTATGCAGTGACATCTCCCTGAATCTGCAGACAGCTCCAATATCTGTCACGGCTCGCAGCTTTCTCCAGCAGCAGCTTGAAATTAAGAAGCCTTTGGTCGGTTTAACATGTCTGGGAAAGCTATGAACAGCAGCAGTAGAAAGCTACTGAAGTTATTAATGGAGAAGAGAGAACTGGAAAAAACCATGGAACTTGAGTAAAATATCATCAAGACTTAGGGACAAAGGGATGTATAGAGAGCCCCTTCCAGAAGCCAGAGGGTGTTCAGGTGTGGCAGGGAGGACTTCAAATGTTCTATTCACACCTATTATACAGAAATTAATATGAAATATGGAGCCCTTGTGTAAGTTCCATTGAGAGACCCTCTATAGGAGCCCCCCCCCTTCCTCCTTTCCAGCAGCTGGGCCTGGTAGCTGGGCAGCTGAGCTTCTCACCAGGTATTGCCCAAGGTCCTGACTGGTGCCCTCCAGTCAGTCTCTTGGTTTTGGTCTCTGGATATCCTGTGTCTGGCAAATTGTCAAGCCCTGTTTAACTCCAATGCCAGGGGAGTTCTGAAGGATTTACAGTGCATAGTTTTGCTAGTCTTAACTTTCACTGATCTTTCTTTCTTTTTTTTAAATTGACATATTGAAGGGGAAAAGCAGGGGAGGAAAAATGCTAGGGAATTCAAAAATGAAGCTACTTCCTCCTCAACTAATATTTTTGTGTGTTTTTTCTCTTCAAACAATGGGGTGAGTTTGATTCCCTGAGCTATTAGACTTACTATTGTTTTATTCACATATCCTTTGCTTGCATTTGGTATACATTTCTGTTAATAACAAATATACTTTATATGCTTAGATTGTGAGCATTCTTGGGCAAGGTTAGTCTTTATTAGTGTAGTGCAGGGGTCACAAACTCAAATTACCATGAGGGCTGCATGAGGACTAGTGCATTGGCCCGAGGGCCGCATCACTGACCCCGCCCCCTCGCTGCCCCTGGCCCCACCCCCACTCTTCCCCTTCCATTAGGCCCCACCCCTTCTCCGCCTCCTCCCCTGTGCGCACGGCTTCCCGCTCCTCCCCCCTCCCTCCCAGAAACCGCAAAGCTCTTCCCATGCGGCCCGTGGAGCTCTTCCCTGCGGCCCGCCGGGCTCCCTGCGCGCGCCCCCCCCCCATTTATTTTTTTTTTTTTTTTACCCCCAGGCAGTTCCTGCCGCCAGAACAACTGTCTGGCAGCGGGAACTGCCTGGAGGTAATAAAATAAAAATAAAAATAATTTTTTAAAAAAAAAAGGGGGGGGGGCGGGGAGCCCGGCGGGCCGCATGTTTGAGACCCCTGGTGTAGTGCCTACTAAAATAGTGCACTAATCCTTGTTTGAGGTCCTCAGGTGATGCTTCATTAATACTTACTAATCATGTGGTATAATAACTATAAACATATATTAATGCCTGTTAGTAAAAATTCAAGCTCCATAATTTTGGTTTTGTCCCTTTTAGTTTTTAAAAAACTGTACAGTATTTAATACTTAAGAACATGGAAGTCCAGGGTCTAGAACATAATTTCTTACAATTTAATCAATGTAATCTTATTTTTATAAAGTGTAAAGGGGGGCTGCTCATGTTTTGCTGAACAGGTGAAAGTTAGATTTGTAGTATAAAACAGGAAGCAGATGGGTACTAATTAAAGTCCTGTTGCTGATGAAAGGGTGACTGAGCTTGAAACAGCTGCTTTCCTAATTTAAACCTATTTTTGTGCATTTTTCTGTAAGGACAGACCTCCCTACATTTCATTGTTTTCTTAAAGCTGGAGGAAGTTGCTTGCAAATCCTGAACCCCACTCCCCAGATTATCAAAAAAGGTGCATTTTTAGTGTTTGACAAAGATGACAGACTATTCCTCTTTCTCCCTACGTTACAGAGCAGGTACAGTTCAGACAGCCATTCTTAGCAATGAGTGGTAGATGAGATAAAGCTTTTCCATGCTACCCTCCAACATTTCTTAATGCAGTGATGTGGGAGAGATGCCTCTAGCAGTGAGATGCAGGCTCCATTTCTCTGTTGACTCTTTAATCACTATGCAGAATTTGCCAAATTTACCAGCTAAGTGTCCACTCTCCTCTATTCATGATGCATCATAATTAAGGCTAAGTTTTAGTCATGGGTATTTTTAGGAAAAGTCATGGACAGATCACGGGCAGTAAACAAAAATTCATGGCCTGTGACCTGTCCATGACCTGCATGGCTAAATCTTGGGAGGGGTAGCCGGGGGTGCTGCGGGTTCTCGGGGGGTGGGGTGGGGTCGGGGGTTCTTGGGGCTCGCAAGCTCCCTACCTGGCTCACCGGAAGCGGGGGCATGTCCCTCTCTCTCAGCTCCTAGCTCTGTGCACTGCCTCTATCCCAAGCGCTGGCTCCGCAGTTCCTGTTGGCCAGGAACTCTGCCCCTGTGGTCCTGCGGTGGGGGGGGGGGCGCGAGGGGTCGGCATGTGGTTCTGCATGGTGCCCCTCTCTGCAAGCACCGTCCTGGCAGCTCCCATTGGCTACAGCTCCTTGTTCCTGTCCAGTGGGTGCTGTGGGGGCGGTGCTTGCAGGCAAGAACAGTGTGCTGAGGGAGACCCCTGTCCCCCCCGCCCCCAGGGCCACGCTGGCCGCTTCTGGGAGTGGCCCGTGGGGCTGGGGCAGGCAGGGAGCCTGTCTTAGCGGCAGCCCCGCTGCGCCACTGGAGATCGCAATCAACTGGGAGATCCTCTAGGATTGACCAGTGGATTGCGATTGCCTGGCTGGTGCCCTCTGCTTTAGCACTTTGATTGTCTAGTGGACCCGCAGATTGTTTGTTTGACGGGCTGTGTGCCACTTAGGGACTAAATCAAAAATTGCCTCTCCTCCTCCCTTGTGGGTTCCAGGACTTAGCTGCTCCAAGCAGCAGTCATCAGTGGTGTCTAGAAATTTTATCTCCGCATCCCATCATGCGGTGACATGTTCCCAGTCAATATTGCAACTATCTTTATTCCCCGTTGTTATTGGGTTTTCTGTTTTTATAACCTCTTTAATCTCCCTGATTATTTCAGTGATGGTTACTGTCCTTGTCAGGTGGTCGGTAGTATATTCCTACTGCTATACTCTTTATTAGTCAAGCATGGAATTTCTATCTGTAGAGATTCTATGGTACAGTTTGGAGATTTTTACTATATTTGACTCTGCTTTCTTTCACGTAGAGTGCCACTCCTTCACCAGTATGACCTATTCTGTCATTCCTATATATTTTGTACTCTGGTATTACCATGTCCCACTGGTTGTCATTGTTCCAAGTTTCTGTGATTCCTATTATATCAATATCCTCATTTAATACCAGGCACTCAAGTTCGCCCATCTTAGTATTTAGACTTTTAGCATCTGTATACAAGCACTTATAAAATTTGTCAGTATTTTAGTCTGCCTTCATGTAATATAACTGAATGGAACTTTTTTTTCGTTTTATTGTTTCTCTTCAGTTCCTACCTGTACTTATTAATGTCTATCCTCTACTCGATATCCTATGGAAGAGGAACCCCTTTAATAAATCCTCCCCTATAAGATATGTCTGTCTGAACCATGTGCTCCTCTGCACCTGTCAGCTTTTCCCCAGCCACTAGTTTAAAAACTCTACAACCTTTTAAATTTTACATGCTAGCAACCTGGTTCTGTTTTGGTTTAGGTGGAGCTCATCCTTCCTTTATTGGCTCCTTCTTTCCCAAAAGGTTCCCCAGTTCGTAATAAACCTAAATCCCTCCTCCCTACACCGTTGTCTCATACAGGCATTGAGACCTCGTACATAAGCAAGTAAATGGTAAAACTCCCCTGGACTTCAATGTGGCCAATATTTTGCCCAGAATCTATTATAAAATTATATAAGAATTATTTTGTCATCTGCTGTCACTAACCAAGAAATCTGTATGAGTTTTCATTTATGCTGCTACTTACCCTGGAAAGTGTTTGCTTTTCAGTGTTGATGTAGAATTGACAGACATTACAGTAAAATTTAAGTAAGCTTGGCAAATATGTAAATTGGGATAACGTTTCATCAGACATTGGTCTGGGACATGATAAAAGGGGAATGAGCTAGAAAACTTAATTGGTTAGTTGCAACTGCAGGTGTAGGAAAAGTATATTTTTCTACAGAGAGATGATAATATGGGCAAAAACTTGAATTTTTCTGCCTTGTATTGATTGACTGTTTGCTCCAACTTTCTCCCTCCTCCCCCTTCAGTCTTTTCACCTTCTCTTTTCTTTCCATTTAACTTATCCCCCCCCCCACCAAAATCCACCCCTCCAGAAAAAAAAATCCTAGAACATTGTTTATTCTGCTTGTTATACCCCTTCCCTGACCCCGTGCCTGTCTTTTCAATTTAGATTGTAAGATCTTTTGGCCAGGGACTCTCTTCTACTCCTTGTTTGTACAGTGCCTAGCCCAGTTCTTCAGTGGCCCTTAGACTCTACTGCAGTAAACATAATTAATAACTAAACATATTCTAATCTTAATTTCCAAGTCAGTGAAGCTCCTAATAGAGAGAAACCCAGATGTCTTTTGTCAAGAAGAAATAGCCCTTCAGTGTCAAAGCCACTACAGTGGATGTAAATTCCTAGCTTGCTGCTCTTTAGTAGAACAAGTTTGTTTGTTTTAGGAACAATGGTCTGGCTTCTTACCGCCTCACAAGCTAAGCAGCATTATTGCCTGGTCAGTAACTGAATGGTAAGTCAAGGAAAAACTCCCCGTGTCCTAGGAAGTGGTATTTGATTGAGAAGACAGCACTCTTTCCCTTCCATCATTATGGAACTAATGCCACAGGAAGGCATAAGTGTGCAATGTGCTTCTGATACGATTTAAACAGTCTAGAACAGTGTTTCTCAACTTTTTTGATACCAGGGACCAGCACCAGTCCATGGACTGGTCGTTCAGAAACACTAGTCTAGAACACATCTGTTGCAATTCTGTGAGACTACTTGAAAGAATAGAAGTGTTAACTCTGGTCTTGGCCAAATTTGAAGGAGTGTTGTTATAATTCAGCCTACCTGGAACACACTCTGTAGGTTGAACTGGATATGCTAATCTTTGCTTCTTGTCTTAAATTGTTAAACACGGCTTTGTGCAGTTAAATCTTGTGGTGATGGCATTTTTAATGGTTGGAAAGTACTTTTATTCAACAGCATCTTTCAAACTACAGTATACAGTAAGTTGTTGATACATGTTTTGAATAGCTTTGAGTTAATGCTATCTGTGGTTGAAAGGATTTGTTCAGCATGTTTTTCCATTCCTCATTTTTATTTTTTTAAATTTATCACTGTTTTTCTAGGTTTTATTGGTAATATCTTTTTTATTTAGAACACCACACAAATAGCAAAGCATTATGTGACTGAAGCCATAATACCACAATATCGAGTATCGTGTAGCATACTGTTAATTGCATTACTACCTGCATTATCTGAGGTTTCAGAGTAGCAGCATGTTAGTCTGTGTCAGCAAAAAGAACAGGAGTACTTGTGGCACCTTAGAGACTAACACATTTATTCAGCATAAGCTTTCGTGGGCTACAGTCCCACTTCATCAGACGCATGGAATGGAACACACAGCAAGCAGATATTTATACAGTCAGAGAAACATGAAAAGGTGGAAGTGCCTATACCAACTGTAAGAGGCTAATTAATTAAGAGGAACTATAAATATCTGCTTGCTGTGTGTTCCATTCCATGCGTCTGATGAAGTGGGACTGTAGCCCACGAAAGCTTATGCTGAAATAAATTTGTTAGTCTCTAAGGTGCCACAAGTAATCCTGTTCTTTTTGCATTATCTGAATAATTTTTAAACTGGTAACGTATGAAAGGTTCTTTAGTGAATAGTGCTGTTAGAATACATTTTGAATTTTAGTTATAAATATTATAGGATTATATACTATCTTTAGACTGTTCTGGCTGGAATTACTTACACTAAGTTTGCCAGCATGTTAAAAGGTCAAATTTACCTTTGGACAACGTAGTCTTTGACAATGAAGGCCTTGTATATGAAAATACCTATATTTGTTCAGGAGCAAGGTCAAAGGTATAGATAATTGGACACATAATTAAAGCTATATTTTTTTCCTTGGATAAAAGTGCCTTTTTTCACAGGGCATATTGACATATTTAATGGGGCAACATTTAAATTTCATAAATATCAATGTGAACCAAACAGTGATTTATAAGATGCTAGAAATATTTCAGTACAGAGCTGAGAAATAAATTTACCCACATTTAAGTTGCTGGGCTTTGTTGAAAAATTGCTAGAATCAAAAGATAACTTGGTCAAAAATTCAACATATATCAGTAGTCAAAAATTATTTAAAATTACGGCTGTAGGACAAGGGAATTTTAAGATTCCTTCAAAGTAGGAATACTGAAGTTGGTTATACACATTGTAGCACTTGAGTGGCATGTTCTCAGATGTTAATACTTATAAATTAAAAGGGCTTCTTGTTGTTGCTTTTTTAGGTTGCTTTTATATCAAGCACCTCTTTCACAGTCGCCTGTCTTTTCCATGAAGCAGGTTTTAGCAGAATTGAGCTTTTCCTCTCTAAGATGGAGCGAGGTGTCTCGATAGCCATCACATGCAGCTTTTTCGTATAAACAATTGGAATATTTGGTAGTGTGAGACATTAAAATTTGTCAGGAATATTTCCTAATTTAGAAACTGCCTTTGTCTGCTGTGACTACTTTACAGCAGTAGTCTCTAACTTTTTTAAGCCCCCAAGATCACTTTTTTTTAATTTAAGGGCAACCCAGGATCTACCCTGCCCCTTCCCTGAGGCCCTGCTTCTTCCCCAAAGCCCTGCCCCACTCACTCCATTCTCCCCTACCTCCATCGCTCACTCTCCCCCACCCTCACTCACTTTCACTGGGCTGGGGCAGAGGGTTGGGGTTCAGGAGGGGGTGCGGGCTCTGGGCTGGGGCCAAGGGGTTTGCAGTGTGGAAGGGGGCTCAGGTCTGAGTCTGTGGCAGGGGGTTGGGGTGCAGGAGGGGTTGCGGGGTGCAAGCTCTGGGAAGGAGTTTGGGTACAGGAGGGGGTACAGGGTGCTGGCTCTGGGGGGGCGTGTCAGGGCTGGGGCAGGGAGTTGGGGTGTAGGAGGGGGTAAAAGTGCTGGCTCTGGGAGAGGGCTCAGGGCTAGGTGTTGGGGTGTGGCCTCCCACCAGGCAGCACTTACCTCTGGCGGCTCCCGGTTGGTGGTGTAGCCCCAGCTCCACGCCACTCCCCGAAGGGGCCAATGCGCCCCTGTGGCCCCTGGTGGGGGAGGAGAGTGTCACGTGGTTCTGTGCAGTGCCCCTTTCTGTAAGCACCGCCCCCATAGGTCCCATTGTCCACAGCTGCCCATTCCTGGCCAATGGGAGCTGTGGGGGCAGTGCTTGCAGGCAGGAGCAGCGTGTGAAGGGAGACCCCTGTTCCCCTTATTCCGGGGCCTCACTGGCTGCTTCGGGGAGCAACGTGGAGCCAGGGCAGGCAGGGAGCCTGTCTTAGTGGCAGCCACGCTGCTCCACCGGAGATCGCGATTGACTGGGAGGTGACCACTGCTTTAAAGTCTATCAAGTGTCTCTACCGAAACATCTCTCTCCATAGCCAGCCTGCCTTGAGTGGGGAATGAAGCCTATTAGAAGTGAGAAGAGGGAGAGGCGTTTAGGAGAATGCGTCTGTGCCCTTTATATGCCTTGACCCTGCAAAAGCAGTATTGTTTGCTAGTTGTTACTATGTTCTCTAAGTCGCCCCTTTCTAAATTTAAGTGTTTACTTCTCAAGTTTTGAATGGTTTCATCCCCTTGAGGCAGCTGTAACAAGGACCCTGTCCTGCAGGCTAGATCACAGAGAACAGCACTAGGAAGAGGGGAACAAGAAACTACAAGAATTTGGGAGTAAGGGAACAGGTTTTTTCTGTTTTTGCAAACTAGGAAAATAATGTTTTTATTTGAGGAGAGCTGGGTTCCTTTTCTCTTAAGTCAAGTCTGCGGGTCCCAGCCAGTGCTCCATTCCCACCTATCTCCAGAACTTTCAGCCATTCCTCAGCAAGCTCAGTCACTGCATCACATCTGCGCATCTCACGCTTTCCTCTGTGCATGTGCTGTAAACAGACAAAAATTCAAAAGCTGGAAAGTTTGTGTTTAAATTTTTAGTAAAACTATTTTGTTTTTCATGGCAAATGGTCCCTTTCAATTTTTTTGTGTGAAACTCATGACAAACATATAGCTTTTACTATAGCTTATGCTCCAATACCTCTGTTAGTCTATAAGGTGCCACAGGAGCCTTTGTCGCTTCTATAGCTTTTACTGAAAGTTAAATGTCCTCAAAAACCCAGGCAGAGTATTATGTTCTCAGATGCACATTTGCACACTTCTGATGCACCTTCTGTAGTGCTAGACTCTTAAACTTTTTTGCTCTATTTTTTGGATATACTCTGTAACCAGTTTTCAAGTATCTATTGATAGGTGACTCACTGCCACATTGACATATTAATGCAGCAATGCTCACTGAAATAAATCTGGGTTAAGCTCGTTTTCCCACACTGACCCTTTAGCAAAGTTTGGGAACCGTGTTCAAATGTAGTGTAAACATGGTTCTTACTGTACTGGCTTCTAGTGTAAAGAAGAAAAAATGTGGATGAAGTCAAATGGTTAAAACCATTCTCGAGCCTCTAAGCTAGAGGGATGCTAAAGGGATATCTGTACTGATTAAAAACAATTGTCAGAAGGCCTAATTAAAACATGGTGGTTCATGTGCATGTTTAAGACCCTTTTTTCATAGTATATACTACTTAATGATATCCCCAAATTGTCTAAAAGCTGGATAAACCCAGGCAGTAACACAGGTTGAGGGGCCATTTAAAAATTAGGTCTCAGCTGCATTACAAGGTTGAATTATACTTTTAATCATCAAAAACAATGAGGAGTCCTTGTGGCACCTTAGAGACTAACAAATTTAGTTGGGCATAAGCTTTTGTGGGCTAAAACCCACTTCATCAGATGCAACCTGTCACAATATGCTTGTCTCCTAACATGATTAAAGGTAACTGGGTCTCTGAGAAGTTTTGTTCATAATGTGAAAGGAATCTAAATTTGGTTTAAACATGGCTTCGCATTGTCCACATTAGTCAGTCAAACAATATAGACATGGATTTAACTGGAACAATATTTAAACTGAGAGTAAACGCTTCTCCAAAACTCTCCCAAAGGCTGAATGTGTAACCTTAAAAGTTTCATTTTTATCACGTGTTTTCTTTTAAATGCTCCTTGAAGGATTCTCCAATTCAAAGAGGTTAGCAAAAATTGACCAAAATGGGTGAGAAATTATGCTTTTTCTAGCTTTTAGTTTAAAATATGTTTTTGAAATAAGATATCTTCCACTGTTGTTTGCAGCGTTGTTGTAGCCATGTGTGTCCCAGGATATATGAGAGACAAGGTGGGTGAAGTAATATCTTTTATTGGACCAGCTGCTGGTAGGGAAAGAGACACGCTTTTGAGTTTCACGGACCTGAAGAAGAGACCTGAGTGAAGCTCACCATTAGAAGCTGGTCCAATAAAAGATATTACCTTGTCTCTTTTCAAAATAAGCCCTACAGCAGGGATTGCTACTGATAGGTCAGCCTTCTGTAGTCTTAGTCAGCAGAGTAAATATAGGAATGCTAAAATTCTCCTTAGAAAATCATTCAGATGTCCTCCTGGAACAAGGTTTTTAACAAACTTTGACCCTGATATCTCAAGGCATCCTTATACGATGTCCTGGCATCAGAGGCGCTGACTTCCCCTCTGCCCTGTGGGTGCTCGACCCGCCCCCCCCCCACCATTCCACTCCCTTCCCCCAAGTCCCTGCCCCTTCTCCGCCTCCTCCCCTGAGCACACTGCATCCCCCCTCTTACTTCTTCCTCCGGGAAAGTCCTAAGCGCTGCCAAACAGCTGTTAGGCGGCGGGCAGGCAGGAAGCGCTGGGAGGAAGGGGGAGGAGCAGGGATGCGGCACGCTTGGGAGCAGGAGAGGAGGCGGGGGCGGGAGGAGCTTGGCTGCTGGCGGATGCTGAGCATCCGCTTTTTCCCCCCCGTGGGTGCTCCAGCCCTCATAGACCCACAGAGTCGGCATCTATGCCTAGCATTAAGTTTAATGCTGGCTTTCTTCTCCCTCGAATCAGCTATACAGGCTATGATGCCCTCCTCTCTCTGTCTGTTGTCTGCCTTCCTTGGGAAGCCCTAAGCAATGTTTCCAGCTTCTATGATGTTAGTGTGAGCCTAACAATGTTTTGTTAGGTGTTTTTCCTAAAGCCCCAGCTCCTGAAATGATTTGACTACATGAGAATCTCACTTTCGTTGCAATAAAGTAAATTTCTAGACCTAATGGTTGCAGAGAAAAGTTTGTAAACACAATTCATAAAAGCTCAAAAAACAATGCAAGTAACCACCCCCCCATATTATTATTTTTTTTAAATATGATTTTTGAATGCTTGGGGTTGGCAATATGGATACGTGGGATTCTGGATTTTATGGTACAGGAGCAATAATCCGAGATGTGGGAGTGGGAGCTAAGCTCCTCCATTCTAAGTGCCTCATATGAGGCAGAGGATGGGGAGGCTGGCAAAGAGGAGGGCAGACAGAGGTGTAAATTTAGTCTCCCCCACCCTGAAGGTATCTGCACAGTGAATCTACTGTGTAAAAATGTAAGCCAGACACAAGAAGCAATGTAAGCCAAGTATAGCAGTAAACTTTAAAAGTTAGAGCTAGTTTGAATGCTGTTGTATCCTTTGGCACAACACTAAAATGTAACGCCAACATATCCAAGTCATCAGCGGGCAGGATTGAACCTGGGACCTCTGGAGCCTAGTGCATGAGCCTTTACCACATGAGCTAAAAGCCAATTGGCTATTAGCTAAGGCTGTAGAGAAAACTCATTAATCTCTCTCTAAGTGGTCTCAGTGCCACTAGATGGGTCAGAACACCACACCCAGGAGGTGTGTGGGTTACATTATCATTTGGCATTTTTACACTATTAAAAGGCAGCTTGGCTTCTTTTGTGGTAACTTGTAGTACAGAATGGGTATGGCTTTGGCTAGCAGATTCCACGTCATTCTCATTTAAGTCAGCCTTTCCACAGCCTTTTGAAAAAATCTGCATCCTTAAAAATAGCTCTTCTACGGGACCTGTCTCACAAGATTGTTGTTCTCATAGTTTTTCCTTGAAATTTCAAATCAGACAGTTGTGATAATGAAGAGCATTCAGTTATGTTGGATCGATTGGTTTAAGTATTTTTTTAAAACAGGATATAAACTTTCATGCTTCAGAGCCTAAGACAACCCTAACTGATGAAAATTAGGAATAATACTTCTCCTGTGGACAAAAGATTACTCCATAGATTATCCACCATGGTGTTTTTAGTGCCTTTTTAAAGCATCTGGTACTGGCTGTGTCAGACACAGGATACTTGAACTAGTTGGACCACTGGTATGATCTGGCATGGTAATTGCTATGTTCCTAAGATTCTTCTAATGCTGCTCTTTCCAGTTTAATATGCCTAGAAAATTGGGGCAGAGCAGAGGCAAAGATGGATGTCAGAACTAGCCTATATAGCCCCAGAAAACCTCATGAATAGATGCAGGTGACAATATCCATAGGAAAACTTATCCCCCTGTTCATAGGTGTGCACTGCACATTTCATTAGGGTGTGCACCCAGGGAATTTTATTTATTTATTTTTTAAAGGCGAACATTTATTGAATACTCAATCATAAAGGACATTATTTTTATTCATCAAACAAACTAAAGAAACTAAAACTTAACTAAACTTATTTTTTTTTTAATTAATGACTACACTTTACTTAAAAAAAAGGGGCACAAAATACCAATTTTTTGCTGTAGTGATAACCAGGCATATACAAAAATACAGTCAATTTTCATGATCTTTATCTTTAACCAGATAATGAGCTAACCCAAATTGACCAAAACAGATTAAGGTTTCTTCATCTTCCTGTCCTAGAGAATGAGACGTCGCTCAACAGGTGTTATGGACTTAAATTCCTCAATCACATCATTGTAATTAACCGACGAAGCCAATTCTTGTTCAACGTACAAAATCATGAGTGAGTTGAGGCGCTGTTGGGACATTGTACTTCTTAGTTTGTTTTTTACATGTGCTAGTTTCAAAAAGGCTCTTTCACATGAACAACTTGTCTGCTCCTTTTCTTATCTTAACAACGAACCGATCCATATTTTAAAATTAAAAGGGGGTATCATACGATTGAATAAAATGTAAAGCCACGGTCTTGTTATGCTATTTCAGTAGAGTACACATGACAAAGATTACAAACACTGTAGACACTGCGCTGGGCACGCCTGACGCGGCTACTTATATAGGTCAAAGAATTTTCTAGAATAGTAGTCGGAGGGGAGGGGAGGACCAATGGTAATGTGGTGCTGCAGTAGTGGGGACACATGCTGTGAGCAAACGCGGGCTTTCTATGTAGAGCGTATCATGCAATCAAATTAAAACGCAAAGCCACTTTTTTTTTTTTTTTTTGGGAGACATTAGGGCAGGTGTGGGCAAACTTTTTGGCCTGAGGGCCACATCGAGGTTCCAAAATTGTATGAAGGGCCACACAGGGAAGGCTGTACCACCCCAAACAGCCTGGCCCTGCCCCCTATCTGACCCCCACCCACTTCCTGCCCCCCCGACTGCTCCCCCTCAGAATCCCCGACTCATCCTGCTCCTTGTCTCCTGACCCCCTCTCCGCCCCCCCCCCCCCCCCGAGACCTACCCCCAACCACCATCCTGGGCCCGACCCCACCCCCCATTAACCTCCCCTGCTCCCTGTCTCCTGACTGCCCCGACCCCTATCCATCCCTCACCCTCCCCACCTACTGATAGACCCCTGGAACTCCCACGATCCAACCTTCCCCCGACCGCCCCCCCCCCCCCAAACCTCTGCCCCATCCAACTCCCCCCCCCCCTTTACTATGCCGCTTGCCCTCTCCCGGAGCCTCAGCACGCTGCATCCAGGAGCGGCCCTGGACTGCGCTGCAGCGGCGTGGCTCCGGCGGGACCTGAGCTCCTGCCACTCAGCCCACCGGAGCTCGCAGCCCCGCCCCCTTACCACGCGGCTCCGAGCAGCAGGAGCTCGGGTGCCGCCGGACCCACGCCACTGCAGTGCTGTCCAGGGCTACTCCTGGACGTGGTGTGCTGAGGCGCTGTGGGGGAGCCTCCCTGGCTGGGAGCTCTGGCAGGATGAACTTGCCCACCCCTGCATTAGGGTGTGGCTGGGCACACCCGGCACACCTCGTACGCACGCCTATGCCCCTGTTGCTAATAATTTGACCCAGTCAAATCTCTGATTGCTAGTTATTAGAGGTTATATAACATCATAAAATTTAGAGATGGAAAAGATTTATTATATCTTCTAATTAATCTGCATGCAAGGGGTAGCTCCCTCACATAGGTTTTCCATTGTTTTATCTAGCTAACTTCTTCATTTTTTATAACAAGCTTTTATGCTGTCTGCTGTGCCAAAAATATTAGGCAGATGAATTGAGCAAGCTAGTTGAATGTGTTCCAGTTCCAAAAGAAGGGTGTTTTTGGATATCCATACTCTGCTGTAGTTTAATCAGTAGATTTCCAGAAAAAGTTCATTTTGGCAGTCTATAGAATCCTTTAATTTGGGGAGTCAAATGGTTGTCAAATGAAATAGCAGAAAAACCTGTTTCTTCCCAGTAAATGGGTGTTTTGAGGCTCACATTGGGATGATCCAAAGGTAAGTATTTTTTTTTAATCAGGATCTTCACCTCCTGTTCGCTTAACCAACAAAAGCAGGTTAGTGTACCTTAGATGAAACTAGTGTCTTGCGTTCTTCTGACTGTGTGGCCTCTTAAGTGATATTTTTTTTTATTATTCTTTTGAAACTGATTCCTTTGAGTTTTGGAGAAATCTTGCTTCTCCCAAAACTGACTAAAGCAAAGCATTTAATGAAGTTGGAGGGTTCTTCCCCGTTATTTTGTATTCTCATGACTGGACTGCTAGGGTGGGCAGAGGGGTGGGGTGAAACTCTCTCACGTTTTTGAACGAGAGTGTAAATCTGACTCTCTTTAGAATGGAAGGCTTCCCTGCTCTTTATTGATGATTTGCCAATCTTTTTGTCCCTCTTGTTTCATAATCAAACTGCAGAAAAAGCTGGAAAACTATCAATGTCTCCTTCCTTTAAACAACCCACAAAAAGTCAGACCTGTGGAGTTTTTAGACTACCATCTTGATGGCCTGTCTATCTGGACTTACCTACAGGAATGATTTGAGTGTTTATCCTTGCAAATAGTAACTAAATTGGGAAAGCTCTTTACTCTGCCAATCCACATGAAACCCATATACAATTGATATTTTTGCCCTAAAACTGACCTATAGATTTTCTGTAGTATGAACTTTAGGGATAGTATACTGGTAGGCATACCTATCAATTTCAACTTGGACCAATAAGAAGACATTTATTTCCAGTGATACCAAAGCACAGTTTACTTAGCTATATCCAGTTGCCTTTTTGTACTTTGATTTTTTTTAAAACAGATCTAGGGTACATAATTATTTTGTTCTCTGGTGTTAATAAAAAGTGTCTGTTATTATAATGCCATCTTTGGGAGCCAAGTAATGAAAAATAAATGGCTTTAAACTGTATTTAGTTGTTGCAAAAGAAGGTAGTGGGAAGTGGAGACGTGTCTGCAAAGCAGCATTGCAGTAAGAGTGATTTCACCAGCTTGAACATTGCTAAAGGTACATGTGCAGTACGTATAGATGCATGCATACATATATTCTGTGTGTACTATGTATTAAAATATTTCTTAGAACTCTGCCTTCTTAGTGTTACAAACTGACACTTTCTAGTTAATATTACTATCTTCACTCTTGTTCCTGTTGTATTGCTGCTTAGCCACTAGGTTATATCCCACTGTAAAAACATTCAGATATTGCTTATTTCCTTTTTTGCTGTTCAAAACAACCTGAGAGATGTTATGACCAGGCCTAACAATAACCTAAAGGAACAAAAATAAACATTTTAAAACAGAAAAGGTATGGCCTGCCAAATACTGCGAATAATTTATGAATGTATGAATGATCAACAAACAAAATGTTTGAAAACACTCTGCATTCCTGGGAGGAACTTCTCTTTTTTATTTTTAAAGCAAGACAAACTTGGAAACATTCTCCAAATCTTTGAAACTAAAAATAATAAAATAAGCAAAGCATGGACCTTAATCTATTGCCCTTTTTCTTCCAGCTGTTCAATGAATGCTTGGATATGAACTTGTTTGCAAACATTGTGCATGGGTAAACTAATGATACAGTAGTGGAAAATTGCTACAGTAACTCTATAAACAGCAGTTTACCTTTTAGATGTGATTGTATAAGTAGTATTAAAAACAAAACCTACATAAAACTTGCATTCCTTTTTTTTTTTTTAAGTTTATTTTTAAGAGACTAATCTAGGCCTTAAAATATCCTCCAGTATTTTGGAAGCTGTTGCAAATGGCAGTTCTTATAGATAACATTCTGATAATCTGAAGTTCTAAATTTTAAAAATGAGTGTACATTCCAAACAAATCAGTGTGTGAATTGTCTCTTTGAAGAGATCATATGTGTCACCATTTGCCTATCTTTTAAACGCTGTATTAAATAACTAGCTTAAATATACAAAAGAGAAAAACAAAATTGGAATCCTTAAAAGAAATAACTGCCAAAAGGGGATGAATAGTTGTAAGGCCTTGACACTTCTGCCTTTAAACTTAAAAAAAAAAAAAAAAAAAACCAACTAGTTTTTTGGGCCGTTAGAATGCCTTTTAACTGTTTGTCAGTATTTCCATCTAAAGTGTTTCAGAAATGTATAATTTGCTGGTTTAAATGGTAAGGGAAAAATATTTTGCTCAAGGCTCAAACATGGCAGTTGGAATAGGAATCTTACAGCAGAGTTCACAATTTATTTTAAAAGTTAGAATGTTGTCGTGTATAAGTTTTAAATAGGTAAACAGAAAAAGGCCTAGATTTAACAGCTGGTTACTTTGGGCTGTAAGAATGTCCATGGTTTGTATCCATACCACCTTGGGATTGGGCCCAGTCAGTAACTTTATGGGAAACCTTCAGGAGAAAAGCACAAAGCTGCAGGTTGCAGTGTTGGTGTTTTGAGTAAGGTCGTTGTCTTTGCTTTGAATCACTGCTCCAGTCGGGTGTTGGATTCTGCACTGTTGAAGGTGCTTTCTTTTAGATGAAGCTGAAGACTGATATCCTGATTACCTCCGGATATTAAACATGCTATGGTGGTTTTTGCAAGAGTAGGGTGTTGGCCCGTGTCCTGGTTATATACCTGTTTCTGTTCAGTCTGTTTCCTCTTGCAGATTCAGTTGCATAAAGCCATGTTCTCTTCCTGTCTTAGAATGAGGTGGTGGTGATGGTGGTGGTCCAACAGTGCCTAGGATACCCAGTCTTAGACCAGGGCCCCACTGTGCTTGGCGCTGTACAAATGCAACAGAAACACAGCGCCTGCTCTGAGGAGATAAGTCTAAGTACAAGATAAAAGACAATTGATGGATACAATAAATGGACAAGGGGAGCACAAGGAAATAATGAGACAACACTGGTCAGCATGAAAAGCAGTGGTCACAGCACATCATTGTCAAGATTTTTTTGGTAGGCCTAGTGTTGCTATAGGCTGTTCAACAGCTGCTGTAGTTACATTTCATTCCAGAGGAGGCTGAAGTGATACCTGTTTGTGTGTGTGTGGCGTGTGCGTACTGTTCTCCTGTACCTGTGTGCACACATTCAAGAAATGCAAAAGTAAAGGAACCCAGGCCACATTAGCTTTGTTCAGTTTGAGCGCACATAGTATTTTATGTTACCGTTTAAAATTAATACTTTTGTCAGTTAAATTGCATTTTAATTAACTTTGAGATCCTTGAGCATCCTGACTTTTTGTGTTTAAATTCTCACAGTAACAATTTTTTAAACTGAAAGGTGGTGGGTTTTTTTTTGTTTTGTTTGGTTTTTTTGTGAAGGGTTGTGGGGGAAGGAGGGAAAGTAAAACCAAAAACTAAAGTTAAAAGTGATCTCTGCTTGCAGAGGCACTTCTGTGTGAATGTGGAATTTGAGTTAAACCAGTAAATTTGTTTCCCATTTACTATGTGCTGTATAACCTACATTAATGAAGTCATGAGATCCCACCTTCTCCAAAATTGGGATAGGGAGAAGAAACAATATCTTCTAGTTTTTCTGCCCTCTGCTTGCTTGCCAAGGCTAGCTTTGACAAATAATATTCTGCCTCCTGCGAATAAGGTCCATTGAACCCTTATAAACATGGCTTAGAGTAACATCAGTGATAAAAACACTTTTTTCCCCACAAGGCTTACAGAAAGCATCACAATGTTATACAAACAGATGTCATAAAAACAAGCAGTGACGGATATTAATGTTTCTCACACAGGGGAACTGCAAACTAAACGCATCTCAAAGGTAGTTTCAAAGATGATGGCAGCAATATTAAGATGCATAGCTATCAACCATCAGCTCTGTGTCCACTTAAGACAAGTTATATGACTCCGACAATCCAAACTACAACTGAATCAGCATACCTGATTGTTGCCCAGAATACTGGTAGTATAATCTGGCTTCTCACCTGAATGTATGTTTGGCTAACATGCTCAAGGGAAAAAAAATCTGCTCTTCTTGCACTTTTTCAGTAATTAGGGTGACCAGATGTCCCGATTTTATAGGGACAGTCCCGATTTTTGGGTCTTTTTCTTATATTGGCTCCTATTACCCCCCCACCCCCTGTCCTGATTTTTCACACTTGCTGTCTGGGCACCCTACCAGTAATAGATTGGATTTTTGTGCTTCTGCGATCCTGGCCGAGGCACAGTGAACACAGTCCTTTTCAACAAGGGAGTTCACAGGCAACAGCAGAATGTGGCTAACTTGGTGTAGGGAAAACAGTGCTCTGAGGATGGACAAAGGATTGAAGGACCTTGTGAAGCCAACAGGGATGGCATGATCAGCCACTGCTGTAGACTGTAGGTCTGCCAGATCCTCGTGTCAGTCCCACCATAACAAAGCTGTGATGAGACCAGGAGGCACCCAACACACTTACCCAGGTTTGGCCCATCTGTGTTTTTTCCCTGAACGTTTCATCTTTCGGACTTCAGCTTTCCCACCAATCAGGCAGTTTTCTAAATCTGGAGTCTAATCCTTTCAGGGACTGCCCCTTCCATATGTCTGACCACAGGGGAGACAGCCCATTCTCTCCCAGGAGCAGGTACTGTCCAGAGAGACTGTGCTGAAAGAAGCCCCAGAGAGGAAGAAATGGCTAAGTCTGAGACATGGAGGGATCCCCTAACAGATCATTGGGTGCATCTTATATCTGTTCCCTTCTCCCCTTTAACAGCTGCACAGTGGGCCCAAAGTAAAGTGCCATGTTCTATGGGGGAAAAGCGAATAAGCCTCCAAAGAAGATTTGTAGGCCATCTCAATCTGAGTCACAGCTCTTTTCCTTACCATCATTTCAGGAAAATCTAAGAGTTCAGAGGTGCTACCCAGGGCCTAATGGCCAAATAGGGACAACCATGAATCCATCTTCCTAATCTGTAAATTCCACCCATTCCAAGCACTGAAGCTCCCACATATAACCCCCTCCCCCTAAAAAAAACCTTAACTGAAAGACAGTGTGGGAAGAGGGCTAACTATCTGACTCAATTTATCCTGCACATCTTCTCTTGTGCCTCTGGTTTTTTTTCTACCCCAGATCACTTGGAGACCTGGCTCTGGAGAGAAGGCAGGCACAAAATGAGGAAATGCTTTGTCAGAGTAGGACTTCTATTGTTCTATCCACTTGGCTCTGGAGGATGTCATCTGATCACAGTGGGAACCAGTAACCTGAATGCTGCAGTAGACAGGCTACAAAGGATCCGCAGTGTTCACCAATGTAACTCACATTTGGTCACCCTACCTAAGGAACCTTATCATCCTTAGTATAGGAAACCGCAATTCCTAATGAAGGAGATTTCCTTCTGAAGGACTACACAGGCAGGGTAGCGGGGACTCATCCCTGAGAGGAAACTGAGTTCACGTTAGTGGCCCCAAGAGCATCATCAACATCCACATGCTTTGCAGAGAGGTTCTGGCATGGAGATGGGTGCTACTGGATGGATTGTTTCTACAAGCTAAGAAGACCCACAGACTGAGACCCACTCAGACAATTATTTGGTGTCTCATACATCAGATGCATTCATAGAGACTCCTTGTTTTTTGTCTAGAGTGGTAGGGTACCACATGGTATCTTGTAGGTGTATATGGCTCCATACATGAAACTATGACATGCAGGAAAATACACTGACAAGAAAGTTGCTTGGTGAGTCAATGGACAAGGTAATGGCAGAGTCCTCCAACAAGAATAAAAAGACACTCCAACCCTCTAGGCAGCACAGATGGGAGGGAGCACCAGCTGCTTTATAAGATCAGAGTCTTTTCATAGCTTTTTCTCCACAAGGTACAGCAGAAGGGATTACCAATTCCAGAGGCAGATGGTACAAGGCTCAGGAGTGCCTGATTCTCCAATAAAGGAGAATTTTCAGATCAGTCTGCATTGACCTCAAAGCAAAATGTTTGACTTCCAACCAAAGCAACCTAAAGAAGACCCCCAACTGGGGAAAGGCTCTATCTCTACAGAGAGAGATGACAAGCTACTACATCAGTCTTTATCCCGGGTAGTTACCTTTCACCTAATATGGGCGCCCAAATAAAGACTCATATTTTTCTAGTAGTTTACTCCCAAAGCCCTAATGTGATGGCCTATTTTTTAATCCCTATGATTTTCCTTTCCTGAAAGCCCTCCCAGTGTTAGGCCTAACATAATAAAGACAAGGTAATGACATTTTATTTTCAGATTTCAATATATTTCTCATTTTATGGGCACACATTAAGACTAGACTCCCACTCTCTTGCATCTTCTGGATGTTTCTAGTATTTTAAGAATCCTCTGTAGTCAAATAGAATTGATATATTTACTTCACATGAGAACTTCTGCATGTTAATTGGCGCTAAAACGCTAGTTAAGCTGCCTTAAAAAAAAAGTTTTCTGTAAACAGTGCCACACTATTTGTGATGACTTGGGTGTAACTGGAGAGAGTGGCAAAGGTGAAATAGGCTGTCTGTTAAACAGGAAATTAGTGATTAACTTTTTGTCTGAGTGATCGTAATCATTCCTGCTGTCTGGAAAAACAAAACAAAAAAGCCACACCCATTAGTCTCCCATAATAGTCATGGAATAATATTTTTAAATGATTTCTAGGGATTCTGGCACTGGATCATTATTCTGCTACTTTATTAATATATAATGTCATCCTTCACAGCTAATAGGCAAATCTCAATCTTTTGTAGTTTGTTTTTAATTTATATCATAGTTAAATATTTTATGAATCTCAATTCTAAGCAAAGTCTATTGTTTATATAAAGTATCCAGTTCAGAATTTTCTTTGAGTCTTTAACAGTCTACAAACTTTAGACTGTTTAGGTACATTGGTGAATCTTTAACAATACTACAAACACTGTAGTATTTGTTGGTATTTTCCCCATGTAGTTGTGTTGATGGTAGCTGTTCTAAAGTTGTGCACAAAATTTAATTTTAAATCTTATTGTAGGCTGAATTTTTTTTTTTAATGGAGGGACTGCCTTTCTATATCTCACAAATATCTCTAGCAATCATTACTGTGCTTTTACCGCAGATAATTCTGATTGTCCTATGTTACATTCCCTCCAGTACAATCTTATTCCCATTAAAAGTAAAACAATATATTAGCAAGTATTCATGTACATAGTGCACAGTATAGTCATATTACACTCTGTATGAAGCTGGGAATCCTTTTTATACAAAGAGTAGTTATAAAGGTTTAATTCTCACTCATTTGGATGATCTACATAAATCACTAGTGGTTTTGTCCCTATTAGAAATAGAAATACATAAGTGTGACATGAGAGCAGGGTTATATCAGCATGAGTTTGGGATGGATGCATTACTATTCCTTTCTCTGTATTTGCATGTGTGTACATTCTATATCATTACTGTTATACTTAACACTTATATAATGTTTTACAGTTCTAGAGTGTTTGCATTGATTCTTTCCTCACTCCCTGTGAGGCAAATAGGAAAATGTTATCAACCCAGTTTTGCAAATTGGAAAACTGGAGATAGAGGTTTCTGTGTTGCCTGCTCAATGCCCCCCAGTGAGTTAGTGGCAGATGTGAAATTAGAAATCTGAAGCTCTTCGTAAAGTGTCGATGTGGATCCCGCTGTAGGTGCACGTGCGTGCGAGATCAGTCTTTTGAGGAGCAATGCCTATTGGGAGTGTTCATGCGCTCTCTGCCTCCTTGTTGTTCTGTGGGAGGCCTAATTGGCAGGGCAGCTGTGACCCTCAGTTCCTTCTTACTAACCACGGCAGCGACACAGAGGCCAGCGAGTGTCCAACCTGCTAGTCTGTAGCCTCAACTACATTTTCCCAAACTCCTTCAAAACTCTTAAATTTGTAGTCCTCCTAAATTTTATTTGCTATTATTTGCTAATTGCAAAGTCAGTACTGTATTTGTTAATTACAGTTGTACATTTTGACTCTCAAATAAGTAAATAATAGCAAGCACGGTCATAAACCATAGTCTATACTGAAATATAGCAGAGCCAGTCCACCCCCCCACCCCCCAAGGTCAAATAGAACTGGAGACTTCGTTAACTTTCTTTTAGGATCACAGATATAGAATCAATCCCAAGGAGCATCCCACAGGTGGGAGGAGTCCTACCATATTCATAATTAGCTTTTGATAAAATTCCAGCTCGTATGCTTTGAAATTTAACTGGTATACTTAGTTTTTGCACATAAAATCAGTTTAAATACAATTTGCATTTCATGTCTTTCAAATCAAGTTTAAAGGTTTGACTTCAGATTAAAGTTTAAAAACAGTTTTAAGTGATCCGCAGCAAAAAAGCTATACCTAGGAGCTTGGCTGGTGGTTCAGAAATGAATGTCTCTGAATCTTGACAACCACACTTGCTCATCTTGCTGCCAAGTTCCGTTGCTGAAACTATACTTTTATCGGTCATGTTTGTGTCTGGCAAAGGTCTGTAGACACAACATCATTTAACAGCAGTGCATATTTTCACAAGATTTACCTCTTCAACACTTTTTCCAAGTTAGTAAATCATAGCTTCTTTAATGTCCTGCTGGCTGTGTGAAAAACAGGAATTTATGTAACAAGCTCTGTGCTGCAAACTTTTTCCTGTTAGGAAAATTTTTTTTATTGTTGGCAAAGTTAGAAGACAGCTCTGTTACTCAAAGAGTGACCTCAAATGTCCTCAGTACAATAATTCCAGTTTATAACATTTTTGATGACTAAGGAATTGCAGTAATTTCTTAACTATTTAACTCTTTTTTTAGGGAAGGAGGAGTTACATGTTGCTGCATTTGTATGGCCTAGTGTTTTGTGTTTGATGCATTTATTTTTATAGAAAACACTAAATCTGTGCCAAGATGGAGTATGTTTACAAAATACAATAAAAATGAACTAGTGCAGGAGGCTTTTAATCAACAGCCTTGCAGAATAATTTTCTTTTAACATTTCTAAATCTGTAATTTTATCAGCCTTTAATTCAGCTACATCTCAAAAGTGGTAACAGGACTGAGTTTGTCTGATTTTCTAGGAGATCCAGATATTTGAAATGATTGCTTCTCTGTTGCCACATGGGAGACCTTGGTTGAATATTCTTATCTACCCTCTTGACATTGAGTTGTTGCCACTCAAGAGTGCTTCATATGCAGTGAGTTGAGCCTGTAGAAGGGGCAACAGTGAACTTTATGGTCGACCACAGAGTGACATTTGGACCTCCAAAGGAGTTATGTTTGGCCCTCATTGGCTTATAGCCAGTAGCTAAGATGCCAGGTGTGGTGAAGAGAAGGGCATTTGATCTGGGTCCAGCAAGGTGCTGAGAGCCCTAAACTCCCAGCAAAGATGATGGTGGTTAAGAAGTACACAGCATCAACAGGCAGTATTATCACCTAGCAGGGTTGGCCCTTATATGAGAATAAAAAATGGTGATCCCCACTGTTCTAACTAGAGTACTTATCCTTGGATCAGAGATGAAAGATATAGTATGCCAAAGAAGGGCATATCCCCATTCTAACTATTTCATATTAGAGAGCCTGTTTAAAACAAACAAAAAACATCCCCTTCACAATGGAGGGTAGAAATTCTGGCATTAATATTGATATGTATTTTTTATTTGGATTACTTTTTAACTTTAAAAAAAAACAATTTTAAACTTTTTTTGTTTTTAAAATTCTTCTAGATTCCCTGCAGCAGTGAGGCAGCTCACATTTGCAGCAGAGCCTTTGCTAGCTTACTGTTAGCTTTGTTCTGAAGTCTTGAAGATCTTCAGTGTAACTGACCCTGAAAGCATCTCCAGTAGCTAGTGTGGAAGAGGAGCCTGTCACTGCTGACTTGCTGGCAGCATTTTGTACCTCCACCTGGGTGTAGGTCTGCCTCTGCCACTGTTGCATGGGAAAAAAAGGGCAGTGTGCCTCTTGAGATGCCCCAAGTTGCTAGAGCTATTGCCAGGAGGGTATTGCTGCCCTTGCTGGCTTCTGTCTTTCTCCTTCAGACAGAACAAGAGAACAGGCCACCTTCCTTAAACTATTTTCTTTGGCCCCAGGAGCTGGAATAAAAAAAGATCAATATTTGCTCATCTCCACGTGTGGCAGAGCCCCTCCCCACAAAGAGAATCCTCTGACAGGTCCCATAGCAGCTAGAGACTTCAGATGGTTGCGAGACAATACTCTAGTTGCCTTCTCTGGTCTCAGCCAAGTCAGCAAGCTAACCTCTTCCATCTGGGTGTTGCTACAGGCAGTGAGATGTACTCATTAGCTGAGTGATGGTAGCTTTGAGGAGAGGGTGGTTGTATTAATTTCAGAGGAATAAGTGGGCCCAAAGAGGCAAAGGTGTTAACGTGGCCCTGTCTGTGTATAACACTAAGCACTTTAAAATGTCTCAGGGTTTTGAGTACATAGACCTCAGCCTGGTTAATCCCAACCACATCTAATGTGGCAAACACATTAGAAATGTCACGCCAGAATTTAGAAATGTATTGATTAGAATACGAGAGAGAGAGAGAATCAAAAATGAAACATAGCATTTTGGAAATAAAGTTGTTTGGCATAACCACTCAGTGTGATTCATTGTGATTAAGAGTTCCTTTTTCAGAGAGAAGGTATTGGTTAGTCTCTTATTTTGTGAAATAATCATTTGTGGGGAAGAAAGGGTTAGTTCTGCTGTAAAACTTTGAGTTGACCCTGTGACTGCTGGTTACTTTTCCTGCCTTTGACAAACCAGAAACAAGGGGGAAAGAAGAGAGAGACACTGGCTTTTTGTTGATGATCTCATGACTCGAGGTGGCTGGTCAGTCACAGGCAGATGCTTTGAGCTGTCAGGCCGCTCATGACCGCTCTTGCTCTGGACCCTGGCTTGCTTCCCTGCTGTGGGATGTCATCTGGCTGCCCTGGTCAGGTTCCTCTTTCACCAGTCCTCCTCAGGCTGGGAAGGGCTGGATGGGCCATCTTATTCCATTGTGCTGGTGCAGTTGGAAAGCTGAGGGAGAGAGAAGATAGGAGGACAGAAAGGAACACACAAGGGAAGGAAGGACAGAGCAGAATCTCTCATATATCAGTCCGTGGTTCTCACTGGTCCAGCAATGGTGGTCAAGTGTCCCAATTGGTGTCCTGAGGTCTGAGTGTCAAAATGACCCTGGCAGCTCACCAGAAAAGGGCACAGTTTCTGGAGTGAAGTAAAGGCCTTCCAGCCTTTCCTGGGGAATTCCCAAGGAGTCCATGTTGCCATTTTAATCCCTAAAGTCTCTCTTTAAGTACCTCAAAAGGGGCTGATGGGTGGAATAAGCCATCGTCTCAGATCTTATTTTTCCCACCATTTAGGCCTAATTTCCAGCACACCAATTTTGATCCATCATTTTCCAGTTCCATTCTCCTGTTGTTTAAAAGTTATGACAGTTCTTGAGTGTGATTGATAGGCCCTCTAATTTGCACTAATGCAGTCTTTCTGCATCTCATCATACCCTTTCTGTCAATACATCACCTACAACAGTGAGTAACATTTTGAGCTTTCATCCAGTTTCTGACCATTGAGCTCACAACTGGGGGTAGGCCCAGTAGACCGCAATTGTAACAACAGGGCTGTGGCCCTGCAGCAGCATATGGAGGGGGGAAAAGCTCTCTGGGTTGGTCAGGACTGGAGAAAGTGCATCTAGAGACTTGTCTGTCCTCCACCTATCAGTGTCTAGCTGCCAGATTGCCTTAGCACGAGGATGGTCTTTTGGGATGCTGTCCCCTATTCCTCATGTGGGATCTTCAGTTATTGGGTTCCTATCTGACGCATCGTTCCCCTTTGATCTTGGCTCATGTACTTGAGGAAGAATACCAGGAACATTTAGGTAGACACGCTGCCCCTTTCTTGCCTTCAGCAGGAATGGGGGCCTTGGGCGAGGCTATGCAAAATTGCTCATCAACGGCATGAGATTTCAGAGTGTTCTCTGGCTGGCTGTGGATCTCCTGGGGTCAGTGGCTTTTCTGAATCCATTCATGTCTCAGAAGGTGACTAGAAGCTCCAGTGGCTTTGGTGAAGATAGTAGCAGTGTCTTCTCTTTGCAGAAGTACAGTCATCCTTTAACTCTTGTGCCTTTGGGTATTAGAATGGTTAATTTCACATACTAAAATGTTCAAGGAGAAAAAGATGGTTTTAAGGATAAAGTTTAACTCTCCAGGAGTTATGTTTCTTTGCTGTTTGTCTTCCCTCTTTCCTCATTGTTTAGCAATTGCAGTTTTTATCTGTTTAACTTGGGACCTGATCCTGAAATCACTTATGCATGTGAATAGTCTCTGAGAGTTCAACGAGGACTTCTTGTGTGTGTTTACAGGTTGGGGCTTACATGATTGTATTGTTGAGGCTGGGTCATGCTTTAGCTTTAAAGTGCTATCCACAACATTGATATTAATAAACTCTGGATTTCCTTGTAGTTGCTGTCTTACAGCAATCCCATGCTTTAGCATAATTGTTGAGTTTTATTTAAAATAAAAAAGAAATATTACAAAAAAATAGGTTTTTACAACTTTATTGTAATGAATCCTATCTCAGATGAGGCCCTGCGTTTAGGCGTTTTTTGTAAAGGGTAAATTTTTAAACTAGTGAATAAACTGTTTGTTGTGTTAGTAAATATTTTGTCACAAAAGTATAATTATTCAAATCTTCTTTGTTTAGAAGTAACCCTCCTGAAGCTGTGATATTACTGCAGGATAGTATGTGTGATGAGATGGAAATTAAACAGTTGCTCATGTACTGGGTTAAAAAATCCATTTGATTAATAAAATTGCCTAAATGCAAGCTACACATTAGTGGGGACTTATACAATGAAGTTGAGAACCAGTTCTTGAGTGAATTTTTCTGGTTTTGGTGTCCTCTTATCGTGTATCAAATTGATGCCTTTGGCACCTGCCATTTTCTTCTTTTTATCTGGTCAAATGCAATTAAACTATAGGATAAATTATATGACAAAGCATGGCTAACTCGTTTAAGCCAGTTTTGAACCAATACGTATATTTCTAAACTAGCACCCTTCCGAGCTTTACCATTACACTTACGTTTTCAAACTAAATGAAACATTGAAGGGATTTTTCTTTTCTCCTATGGAGGAGTTAAAATGATGTAAATAAGGATTTCTAGCAGAACCTGCTAGTAGTGCCACTGGTTGTGTTTATAAGGGGATTTGATGCACATAATGTTTTGATAGGTTACATTAAGGGTATTAAGCAAAATATTCCTTTTCTAATAAAAGATACTGGGTATAGCAGTTAAAGTTTGGTGTTTTGGAAACTTCAGTTTTGTACAGTAATTCAGTCAGTTATTTTTGTAGCATCTTTCACACAAGTAGCGTCAGAATGGCTTGCTCATTTAAGTGTTGCATGTTGAGATAGAGAACTGGCCCTTTTCTTATCCCATATTTTATCTTTCAGAATTCAATTCGTCATAACCTGTCGCTGCACAGCAAGTTTATCAGGGTGCAGAATGAGGGAACAGGAAAAAGTTCTTGGTGGATGCTCAATCCTGAAGGAGGAAAGAGTGGAAAATCACCTAGGAGAAGAGCAGCATCCATGGACAACAACAGCAAGTTTGCGAAAAGCAGAGGAAGAGCTGCCAAGAAAAAGGCAGCCCTTCAGTCAGGCCAAGAAGGAAATGGAGACAGCCCAGGATCACAGTTCTCAAAGTGGCCTGCAAGCCCCAGCTCTCACAGTAATGATGACTTTGATAACTGGAGTACCTTTAGACCTAGAACTAGCTCGAATGCTAGTACAATTAGTGGAAGGCTTTCTCCAATCTTGCCAGAACAAGATGACCTTGGAGATGGGGATGTGCACTCTATGGTATATCCTTCATCAGCAACCAAAATGGCTTCTACTCTACCCAGCCTTTCAGAGATGAGCAATTCTGAAAATATGGAGAATCTTTTGGATAATCTCAACCTCTTGTCACCTAGTACATCACTGACCGTATCGACCCAGTCTTCACCAGCTACAATGATGCAGCAAACACCAGGTTATTCATTTGCATCACCAACCACAAGTATAGGTTCACCAAATCCAGACTACCGAAAATTTACATATGCTCAAGCTAGCATGAACTCTTTGCCCCAGATGCCTATGCAAGCTCTTCAAGACAGTAAATCAAGCTATGGAACGATCAGCCAGTATAACTGTCCTGCAGGACTCCTGAAGGAGTTACTAACTTCTGATTCTCCTCCGCACAATGATATCTTGGCATCAGTAGATACTGGTGTTTCTCAACCTAGTAGTAGAGTATTGGGCCAAAATGTGCTGATGGTCACAGATTCAGTGATGTCAACATATGGTAATCAACCATCCCACAACAAAATGATGACTCCCACTGCCCACCCACACCAAGGACGTAATCAGCCAACAGTTGCAGTTAATGGTCGTGCCTTGTCACACACAGTGAACGCCATGTCACATACTTCAGGTTTAAATCGTTTGTCCACGGTGAAAACTTCATTACAAGTGCCTATGAGTCACCCAATGCATATGAATACAATGAACCCTTATGCTGCTGTTAACAGTTGCAATGGCTATGGAAGAGTGGGAATTGTTTCTCTCCATCAGGAGAAGCTTCCCAGTGACTTAGATGACATGTTAATTGAACGGTTGGACTGTGACATGGAGTCAATAATTCGTAATGACCTTATGGATGGAGAAACATTAGATTTTAACTTTGACAGTGTGTTGCCTAACCAAAGTTTTCCACACAGTGTAAAGACCACCACACATAGCTGGGTGTCGGGCTAGGAGTTAAAGCAAGGTAAATTCTCATACTATTTAAAAAAATTAGAAAATGAGTTTAAAGGAAAAGCACAGACTTTAACAGATTTGGAATTGCTTAAAGCTTTAATGGTTTCCAGTGTCATGTGCCTGCATCTACCATCACTTTGTTGTCTAACTTGCTAGCTTTTTTAATGGGTTGTAAATTATATTAGACTTACGCATATGCAATGAGGATACCTAATACAGACGTCTAGCATTTCTTTGGACAGGTAGAGTAGTAGTTTTGAACATCTAGCCAGTAGTATTAAAATATATAATAACAATACAGTGAAAGTTTTCATTCTTGTCTGACTTAGAGCTATTTGGAGCATGTATGCTATATCTTTTGCTTTTTTGTGAACATTAATTTTGTATTTTGTTTCATTGTGTTTTTTCTGTTTTTTCCCTAGGCTACAGTTTAAAGCTCTTCAGACTTGTCTGACAACAGGAACTGAGAAAAGTAGTCCAAAGATGTCCTTCGCCCTTCTTTTAGTTTTCTTGATAAAACTGTTCTCATTTTTTCCTTTTGTCAGAATTGGCAGCAAACAGACTTTTCCTGTACAGGATGTTTGCCCACTGTTTGCAGGTTATGTGCTGCTGTAGATAAGAACTGTGCCATTGGAAATTTCATTACTCTGAAGTGCCAAATTCACTACACCATATAATCACAGAAAATACTTTTGCATCATGTTGTGCTTTCGGTTTTTGTACAGTAGGAGCTGTAGATGGAGAATTTTTTTTAAAAAAAATATCTGTTTGGTCCAGAAAAAACTATAAACTTCTTGTAATACTGTGGTGGTCTCATGCCCTAAGTAAGTTTAACTTTTATTGAAGTTACCCATGTTCTGCAGAACTGATGAATTGAGATAACTGTGGACTTTGTTTTGCAGCTGTATGAACTGTCTTGTATTTGTTAAAATTGATACACGTTTCATATGAGAAAAGAGAGGCCTGGTAAATAAGATCCAGCTAAGCTCATTGAATAGTCAGTCAAATGTTCAAATCAAAGAATAGATTAAATGCCAATTGGTATGTTACCGATTTTTTATTATGTAAATTTATGCAAAAATATTTGTGGGTCTGATTTCCAGATTAATGAATGTTATTGTTGGATTTGAGAGAATATTTGGAATACTTATAAAGCTATTTTGTTCTTATAATTAAAGTCTACTTTGTTATATAGCCTACCTAAAACTTTACAGAATCTAAAATCTGGCAGCATTCATAATCTTCATTTATACAGTATTTTAGCTGGATGAAGTGAACATTTTTATATATTTGCTTAGCACCTTAGAGTGCTACTAAAGAAAGAAAAAAGCTTAATGAGTACCTTGAATACAAAACATTTCTGTCCCATATTTTTTGGCAGAAGAGTGATGTGTATAGACAGACACTTTCTGTTTCATGTTTAGGAAATATTTAATCGGTTTTATATACGCATTTTTAGAAACTTCATCAGCTTCTATTACCATTTTAACTCTGACTACCACAAAGTGTTAAGTATTCATTGTTAGATGCTTGAACAGTGCTTCATGTTGTATTTATTTCATGGAGGTCTCATAATGTTTGTGGACTCAAAAGCAGGATCTTTGTTTCAAGAACATTCACATTTTAATAAAGTTAATGACAGAATTTCCATTTGTATTTAGCATTAGTTTTAGGGTCTATTAGCATTTTTATTATCACACCCTATTTTAGGGAGTTTGAAAGTGCTACTATAAAACTACATGGGGGATAAAACTTGCATTATATAACATTTCAGGGCAAGGACATATTTGTTCTCCATTTCTGGGGGTGGGGAAGATTAGCGAAATAGCAAAGTTACATAAACACAAGAGTTTTAAGGAGAAGGGATAGCTTTAGTTACTAAGGCTTTAGTCCTGCAAACCTTTACTTTTAGGTGATTGGGCCCATTTACAGCTCTTTGAGGGTTTACAAGATTGGGCCTTTATTTGTTAAATATTTACTGTATTTACATAGTTAAATTGCATTTTGAGGGATGAATGGGGAGGTAAACCTGATTGCCTGCCACTGGTTACTGCACATCATTTATATTAAATAAACAAAAACAAAAAAACTGAGGATCTTTATTCTGCACTTACAATATTTGCAATATTTATAATAGACCCAGGGATGGAAATGAATTTTTCTGCTGTACTATTTTCAAGTGATCCATAACTGGAAAGTGATTATAATTCCAATGTAGCTCCCATCTTCTCCATCCTCATCCTCCATGATCATTTGTGGGATGTGCCAGGAGAGTGAAGATTAACAAAAAAACAAAACATAAAGTCCATGATATTAATTAGTGTGTACTCAGTGCTGGCAGATCACTAAAACAGCCTGCATTTGTCTAATAGCTTCCCTATCAAATTAATTGTATCTGAAATGTGACCACAGCTTTTGGCCATGGTACGGGCAGAAGACTCTGTGGGACCAGTTTCCAAAGAGCCTCCTTTTTGGTGCATGTGCAAAATTTTTGCTCGCCAATGGCAATTGACTAGAGCAAGTGAAGTACTGAGTCGTATAATTATTTGACCTTTATGTGCCAATTTTGTGTGCAAAAAGAGAGACCCTTTGAAATTTGACCTTCTGGCGCAGGAGCTGAACATGCTACATTTAACAGTTTACCTCTTATAATTTTATTGCTACTGTATAACTTACAAATATATTCTTTCTTTTATAGCTATGATGAGCTTGAATGCAACAGCGGCAAAGAGCCCTGTAGCACCAGGACTCTTTGCCGCTTTTACAGATCCAGACTAACACCGCTATCCCTCTGATACTTGAACGCAACAGTTCCTTAATTAAAATAAGCTGCAGGAAGTCCTGTAGATACTTATAGCTGGTGGGAATTTTGGTTCTGCATTTTCTTTTTATTTTGTTTGTGTGTCAAGGTTCTAATATTTTTGCTTGTAACCGTGGGATACTGTGAAATCTAATGAAGGGTAGGTTGTCTGACTTGAAAGCAAACATTATGTGACCTCTAGTAATAAATTCTTTTCAGTAAAAGTACTGAACTTTTGGAGTAAATTAGTTTGTCAGAATTATTGTAAATGATTGCTTTGTGAATTGTGCAGATCTTACCTATGCAGCTTTGGTTTTGACTTTTCTCTGGTTTGTACTGTTATTAAAAGTATATTGTATTATAGAGCTGTTCAGATATTTTAAATATAAAGATGTATTGTTTCCATAATATAGCTATATGATATATATGTTTAGGTAGTAGATGCATTAATTGGAAAGCTCTGCTTTGATAAACTGACATTTCCTACATTGTTAAGCAAAAGTTGTACTGCTTATTATTGGCTTAAGTTAACAGAGCATCCCTAAAAAGAGAGAACTTAAAATTGGACCAATTATAAAATAGTATAAAATTTGCACTTGTTAAACCACTGGATGTATGTTAGTATTTTTTTATTTTTTTTACTGATTTGAAGTTCATATTTTTCATTATGAAATTGCTAGGATTCTTAATTTATAACTGATTTTAGATAAGATGTTGTCATGTTTTTTGTAATCATTACAATGCAGCGTGGTTTATGCAAACAAACAAAAAAAACTTGGCATTAAAACTAGCCTCCTTTTTGAGGGTTGTTCCACAAACCAGCAATATCACCAGAGAATGGCTTGTAAATATGGCTAATTTTACTCATGGGTGGTGTAACAGCACTTCTATGTTCCACTGCTCTTATTCAGTAACATCGCAGAATTAAAGTTCATATTTGGATATTTTCAGAGAAGTGCCTGATGTATCTACACACACAAGAACAATCCTTTACTGTTGTTGTATAAAGCCATAAATGTATATAAATTATGTTAAAAAGGTTTTGTGTCCTTTCTTGTATACTGGAAATGAGATTTGTACCAGGATTCTACTTGTGATTAGCAATCATATCCAAACACTGTAGTAATTACATTCCTTACTGCCTAATATTTTTAATACTGATTATCCCATTTTGACAATCTTGTTGGCATTAGCAATTTTATGTGGAAAAATACCTCATGGTACCAAGTCTTGGAGTTCAGCAAGATGATACCATATTAATAAGCAAACACTAACTGCAAAATAGCTAACAGATTTTCCAGTACTTCATGTAAGGGGAATTATCTCTTGGAATTTCTTCTGGAATTGGAACTGTATCAGGTACAGTAACTTAATAGGGCGGTGTTAAGTATTTTATCACAACATACTGTGATAAAACTAACTTGTTTATAACTCTTTGGGACTAAACACAAGAAGAATCCATGCCTGAGTTGACAAGATATATTGTGTAGAGATACTTTGTTGCTGGAAGCTGCTTTACACAGCTCAAGCATTGTTGCCATTGGTTCAACAAGCCTAATTCAGAGAAAATTGCAAAAATTCCTGAAATCCCTTCAGAATGCATATTTGTAAGTATAAGCTTTTAATAAAATTGCTATGACATGAGACGGTGATTAATGTATTAGAACATTATATAATACATTTAGAAAATGTGAAACAAAAACTTACATAAAACCACAGGAAGGAATTACTTTTAAGTTAGCACACATTACAGATTAGATCCTAAAATCATTATATGTAGGAAGGGGAACAGGTTTTGGAGGGGGTGTGAGTGGGGTGGCAGCAGAACCTTTTTTTAAAAAGATGGAGCACATTTATAATAACCTGAGGGTGCTTAATCCAGAAATACCCCAGGTGGCTGAATAAATTTTGCAATGGAAGAGGAGGTGTTTGTAGCAATTTTCTGAAGCCAAATATCTCAGGTTTATTAGCCTGGGACATGGTAGTTCCAAGTAAACAGCTTCAAGTCTCTGCTATGCTTAAATGTTTAATTATTCAAATTTCCCTGCTGAAGAAATAAAAATAAAAAAATCTATTGACCCTATTTTCCCCTACTCTTATCTCTTCCTCTTCATTTCCATCTTTTCACTTCTCCCCACTCCCACTGATCAGCAATGCTTTTCCTCCCATAATAGCTGTAATTCATAGGCCAAATTGTATGGTTGACTTATTATGCAAATAGTCTTGTTATAATCAATGGGGGGCAATTCCCATGAATAAAGAGAGCCAGATTTGATCCTACTTCTTGTTTAGGTTATGTTTCCAAACAGAACTGAGAGGGGCTAGCTCCCAGTTTTATTAGATAACTAATAACTGCCTCTTTTCCCCCTACAAACGAAGTAACAAGTTTCTCAGAGCCCGGGAGAGGGAGAGAAAGGGATTACAGAAGGCTAAATTCAGCTTCCATTCAAGTCACTGGCAAAAATACCCATTGACCTTAAAGCGAGCAGGACTGGACCTGAAGAAGAGAAAGAGAGACTAGTTTTCACTTTCCTACATTTTGCAGTCCCATATTTCTGGGCCTGTCCCTCCTGCACTTTTCAAGTAAATGGTTTTTTCCCTCTGTTTTAGCTACATAATAAAGATATTTAAGTATCTCATTTTAACAGTTTGGAAATGCTGCGTTCTGGAGCAGAAAGATTATAGTAACCAATGACTCAACTGATTTGCATATTCATAATAGTGCTGGAAAGAATTGTGCAGTTTATGCAAATTTTTGACTAGTAATAGCTGTCAGCCAGTTGCAATGGACAGGTAGTTACAAACTATGTCACTGAGAAATAACTCTACAGTGAATATGCAGATCTGACAGCAAGGCCAATCAGAATACAGGCACTAGGTTAACTGGGGAAGGAAAACTCCTGTATAGGTCAGAAGTTGGGCAGCATCCCTGTACTCTAAGGCAATTCTATTTCAGTACAATACATTTTGCAGAAATGCCGGCAAGATCCTTGGATTAAAATATTCTAATTGCAAATACAAATAATGGCAACATTCATTTACAGCTGGTGGTGAAATAAAACACTTTTTGCAATAACTCTTGAACGAAAATTATTTTGCAGTGAACATTGCCTTTATGCATCCCTCCTTTTCGAGTCGTGTCATTCCCTGACCATTAAAAACAGTGTTACCTTATCTGGGGTCGTGCTCTCCGACCCATGTGCCAAAGTGACACCTAAAAAAAGTAGGCCCAGAGGAACCTCCTTCCCCCTTCATTACTGTTGTTTCACCTATTTTTGGACCCTGGGGGCCTTTGATGTTTTAAAGTTAAATTTCTTGTCACTAGTTTTTGGTTCGAGTGCTTGTCAGTGACTTTGGCGGGGGGAGAGAGGTGCAAGATTTTCTATAGTTTTTCGGGGGCTTTGGACGTTTTTTTAGGCTGTTAGAGACTGAGGTGACGCAATCCTCTCTTGGCTGTGTGGGAGATGCGCCAAAAGAATGTTGCCCTCCCTGTAGTGTGCGCTGTACTGCCTGGGGTTGGTGTGGAGCAAGGCTCGGCTTGCCCGGCCCAAAAGAAACACCTTGTTGCTATTTGTTGGTAGTGAGTTTCCCTGTCTTGGTGCTGCAAAGGGTTAAAAAGAAATCCTGAGATCTATGGTATGGCAGATGGTCTGAGCTGCTCCTTGACCGAAGGCACCAGTGTTTTGGGGTTGCTATGAAGACCGATCAATAAATATTTTGGGGGTTCTTGGTTCTGATATTAAGTCCTTACTGCTACTGAACCACACACCGCTGCCTCTGATCAGTGTTACTGACAAGGACTACTCTTTCCACAAGGAGTCCGCTTCCTCGTTGTGTCTCAGTACCAGGGGAGGATCCCCCAGAGAGACAAGAATTCGCTACCTAGGAAAGGATGTGCTGTGGCCACCTCTGATAGCTGCTGCTAACTACTGATGATGTTAAACTTCTTGAACTTCATATGTACATCTGTTGAGTTAATCCTCTTCCTCTGATGCAATCCACCACAGTTGGCCGTGACATACTGTGATGCTTTGGGGGTTCGCCCAGACCAGTAAGGGGTTGTGCCACCACCTGCCCTCTAAGCCTGGATATGTCTTGCTGTGCAGCTTTGGCTCGGAGCCCTGGTTACTTCTTGCAAGATGGCACTACAGCCCTTCCCAACCCAAGTCTCCGCCAAACCACCTCCCCTGCAGCATCCAGTCCCTCTCCCTGCACCCTAACAGCAGTTATGTTCACTGCCTCCCAAGAGCCAGAACACACACCAGCCTCTTGGTTTTGGCTGAAGTGACACAGCTGTTCGTAATAAAGCAAGAATAAGTTTGCTAATAAAGAACATAAGTTTAAGTGATTTGCAATGAGAGTTAGAGACAAGAATGGTTCCAAACAAAACACATTTTCTAGTGCCTCCAACTTAATTCTAGCAAGTTACAATCTGCCAAAGCAGTTTCCTTACTGACACCAAGTTATCAGCATCCTTAATCCTCCAGACCTGGGGACCCAACTTTCAAAGGGTGCTGTGCCGTATTGTCCCCTCAGGGATGGATAATAAAATGGCTTTTTGCCTCTGCTTGTATCTTCCTAAAGTTCACTGACTCGGTTTAAGAGGCAGAAAGGCTTCCTGGGGGCTGTAGTCTCCAGCCCTGGTCAAAATTGTTAACTCCCCATCTTCCCCCGCTTGATCTCCTGATGGCTTTGTTTACCTTCCGTGTAAATGTCCTTTTCCTTGGCTTTGGTCTCACCTTGTCTAATTTACACTGGAGACACGGTCAAGCCTGCAAACCAGTGTTGCTTTGTGTAGGACAGACTGGGCTTAGGCACACATTTATAATTCTTTACACACCCACACCCACACCACCCCCCCTTATTTCCCTGAGTGGGGGGTTCAGTATCTCTCTGCATCTTCGATCGCACCTCACGTCCCTTTTATGCTTATTCTTATGTCTTTCCTTCCTGAGTGGTCAAGGAGATTCTAGCTCTGTCTCCGGAGTGGCCTGGACCCTCTCCAACCTCTGCCTGAAGAATTCCATCTGCGTGAGGAAGACATTTAGTTTTCCTTCCTTTGTGAAGAAATATCTCATGTGGTTCCAGCCCCAACTCCTGACCTCAGCTCTTACAAAGAGCTCATTCATAAGTTGGCTGTGAACTTTTGAAGTTCCTTTCTCCATGGTCATCTATGCAGTGTTTCTCAACAACCGGTCTGTGGACTGGTGCCGGTCCCCGAGATCTCCCAGACACAGTTTAGGAAAGCCAAAAGCTGGTCCCTGGTATCAAAAAGGTTGACAAATACTGATCTATAATACCCCCTGCAGCACCAGAACAAGGTGTCCCCTCCAAACAGTCATGTTTACTCTTCAGCGCATTAGAGAAATTATGTGACGGGGCATGCGCTGTCTGCCCAGAGCATCGGGATGAGTTTCACTGAACTCTGATGCCACTAAGGTGTTGCATGGCAATGTATAAATTGCTTATGAAATCATCCCACAAGCTTCAGTTGTATTGAAAGCTTAGGCGGGTATAGCAAAATGAAAATATATTACAAAAATTGATATCTTTGCATAGTAACAAGGTTATAACCCTTTTAGGACTAAACATGCTGTAGGAGGGGAGCCTTTTTGGTCTGTGGCTGGCTGGGAAATCAAGGCAAGCAACAGCTTGAGGGTCAAAAAAGGCATTAGCTCTTTTGGGGGAGGCGGAACGAAGCCGGAGCAGAACTTACCTTCTGTTAGATTTTAAAGTTGCATGTGGCAGTTGCCTTCTGCTATGGCATAATGTCCTAAACTGTGCAGGAGCTGTTTGCTGCTTAGGTGGCCTACCAGCAGAAAGTGGTTACCAGGAGGAGCTATTAGACCCTGCAGGAGTTGAATTCTCAGCTTAAGAGCCTAAATAAGTTACCACCTCCTGCTGCCCCGTTCAAGATCGAGTGCTTCAGATACCTTTTCAGAGATCGCCTGGTTGGGCAAGTGACTGTACTTGGTAAGCTGAATCATGAAATGGCCTGTCAGGTTTCCTTCTGTGCCCTTTGAAGGGTAGGAATTGATAACCCACCAAACTTCTTGTGGAACACAGAAAAACAGACATGAAGAAGGAAGCCCAGATGCTGAGAAGATAAGATGGCAGGAAAATTGCCATTTTTTTAGAGCAAGGTGACACAGATGTGAGGGGCTTTGGACAAAAGATAAATCTTCAGAGCAGCTACATGACTCCTTAGTTACGTTTATACACAGGATTCTGCTTCCCAATAATGAACGTCAGATCTGGGAAAAGAAGACTCTAGACAGAGCTGCAACAGCAGCTGATTGAAAGCATGCCCGGTTCTTTTAAGGCCTTAAATGGGACTCTCAAAATTAAAGGTTATTTTCCCCATTGAGTGAGCTTTTAATTCATTAGAGGTGTAAGCCAGAAACCTCTTAGTCACTCCATTCCAATGAGGATTCCAAGTGAATCTCTTTGAGGTGGGACAGGCTATTGATCCGTGAGCCTTTCTGTGTGGGTTGCTATTAAGTAGTCCTCATTTGAGAACCTGTGCAAAAAGATGCTTACAACCCCACAACTCTTGCTAAAGCCAGGTGTAATACTGACAGATCCTGGTCATCAGTGGGCGGAATTGAACCTGGAACCGCTGGAGCTAAAAGCATGAGTTTCTACTGCAGGAGCTAAAAGCCACATGCCTCTTAGCGAAGGCTGTAGCAAACTCATTAATCGCTAAGTGGTCTCCGTACCACTAGAGGGGACAACACCACACCCAGGAGGTGTGTGGATTACAGAGTCAGACAGTTGGTTTAGTGGGTTTAATAACTGAAGGCGTTAGACCTCTCTCAAACACTCCTTTCCCTATTCCTCTAAAAAATAAATAAATCACCCCTATTAATCTTGTAGTCTTGCATGGAAGGAACTTCCACACTAATGTATTAGAAGGTGTTTGTTTAATGCAGCCTCCTCCCGCCATTATGCAGTGATGGTAAAAATGCATCCAATGTGGGTTAATTGTTTCCCGTGTGGACACAATAAGAGCTACAGCTCTATAATCTTTAGAATTCTCAAGTATCTGCCTGTCTTTTTTTAGTGATTCTAGAGTGTGGATACAGCTGGTCGAATTGGCAGCACTACTTTAGTTAATTTGTAGAGGGTGGGGAATGGGCATAGCCAGAGCTAGAGGTACCACTTGAGATCAGAATCCCATTGTGGAAGAAGGCACTTTAAAAAGACACATAGTAAAAGCCAGTTCCTGCCCCCCCCCCAAACTCGCATCTAAACAGCCAAGACAAACAAAGGAGAAAGGAAGTATTTGTTTTTCCAACTAGCTGTACCCAAGGATACAATGGGTATAGTGAGGAGATGGTGTTCCACATTTTACATATCGAAAAACCTGGTGAAGAGCATATGGCTCTGACATCTTGCAGGATGTTAAAGTCACTGTCTCAGACATATTGAGGCCTTGGAGAGAATGTGATCCAAGCTTCTGAACAGTTAGCTGGTGAGGGAAGTTCTAAAGTTAATTGTATGTCTGTGGTGGCAGCTCCCATAGTACCGATAGTCCAGCTCAGCAAGAGCAGAGTCTTCAGGACAATGAGCTATGCAATTTTAGCTCTTCCTAAGCGTTTTAATGATGTGGATGCATGAAGCATGGGATGGAGTTTGATTTTTGGATCCTTTGTTGAGCTCTTCCCCTTGTATCTTAACAAGATCATGCTGGAGCTGAAACATACCAGCTGGTTGATAAATACTGAAATAAAGATACAAGGGGGAAAAGCCCCATTATCCAGTCCTTAGCCTGTCATGAAATTTAAAGTGTGAGGAACTACTGAAGAAAGATCAGACCTGACTCTTGGACTCTAACCGTTATCAGTGCTGCTGGGACTAAACCTGCATTGTCGCTCACCAGGCCTATGCACAGGAAACCACAAAACCTCACTAAAGGGGTGAAAATACAATGCTAATGAACTCCCGCATATATTGCAAACTTGGCTTTCTTTGCTCAGATCTCTGTCCAGTGCTGCTTCCTCTGTGAGGCATTTCCACTGCTCTGAGATGTGATATCTGATCAATGCTGGCTCTTGCTTTAAAAGACAGGATTTTCAAATATTTGTAAATTTCATCAGTCCATGCTCTATAACCCCAAGAGCAATATGCTTGTGAAGGGTACTTTTCTTAGATATATCTTTCTTTACTACCGTAGGTGGCAAGTTAGAGTCTTGGCAGCTGGAAACATGGTGTGTAAGTTTTAGAACCTCAAATATTGTATTTATTATTATTAGTTTCTAGGAGTGTCTTCATTGTGCTAGGCACTTCCAAACATCATAGAAAATATTTTCCTAAAAGGGTTTACAGTCTACAATGTTTGTGTATCCCTTTTGATGTTTGGGAGTAGGGTATATCTGTTTCCTCCCAATTTTAGAAAGCTTGCATGTGTGCCACCTTTCAGATACATCAGGCATCTGAATATACTTTTAGTCTAGGCAAATACTGAGCTGGAAACTAGGAGCTGATGTGCAACATCTTGCATTCGCTGCTATTTCTATTTCTGAGCATTTCCTAGTTCTTATTGAGCAAAGCCTCCTACACCCACTTAACCAGCAGTTGAGTATCAACCCTCTTCAACCTTTTACAGGTAAGTTAACGGAGAGGTTGTATAAAGTCATTGCTGGCAGGGATGGGAATAGAACCACGGGCTCTCATGGCTCATCACATGGCCTTTCAGAATGAATGTACCATATTGACAGGCTTGGCGCTGCTAACTGTAACCACGAGAACATAACTCCCACCCACAGTAAGGGGCAACAGTTACTCCTGTCTAACAAATGGTGATATAACCCACTAGCAAAGCATGTGCCGTATCTACCTCTAACAGCTGCACTACAAAGAGGCGAATAGTTACTCCTTCTGTTCAATTGGTAGCAGTCTGTGGTCAGACCTGCTGATGGGGGTGTGTGGTTGCATGTGACGGAATTTCTGAATTTTGTTCAGTTTTCTCTATGAAATAATTATTTATTTGACTTCCCCAGAGGGAAAATATCCTTTAAAACGAGTGTTACAGTTTTAAAACATGATAATTGGTCAGTTATGAGTGACACACAACAAAACAGACGGTTCACATTTCAGTCACTTATCACACATTGTGACTGGTTGTTCCTCATAAGCAGGCTTGAAGGTTGAGAGGTATGATGGGAAGGGCTAGATTCACAAAAGGATTTAGACATCTAACTGCCTCTTAGGTGTCTAAGTCCAACATTAGATGCCACTGACATTCCGAAACCCACTGTTCAGCTGCTGCCTAACCCTGTAGGCTCCTAAATCCCCCTAGGTGCCTACATTTCTGTTGGAAGATATCGGCAAAACTGATCAAATCCTGGTGCTATCTCACAGCTAATAAGCTGCTCTGAGCCCTCCTTCATGCTTAGGCCCCAGCGGGATTCTCAAACTGTGTCACCGCTGCCCCCCATCTCACCTGTGGTACCTGCTCATGTAGGTATGGTCAAAAAGTGACATGGGTGAGTAGATGCAGACTGAGAATGTATGAGTCACAGTCTAGTGGTTAGGTTGCTCACCTGAGAGGTAGAAGACTCAGGTTCAAATCCTCTTCTTCCTGATTTGGAACAGGGATTTGAACTCAGCTCTCCCATATCTCTGGGGAGTACCCTAGCCAATGGGCTATAGCATCACTCTTTCTTTAGTCTAAGGATATATAAACAGGTTTTCCACATCTCAGGTGATTGCTCTACCCACTTGGCTTTTGGGTATAATGAGGCAGCAGCTCTTTCTGTGGGTTTTTTTAATGAGAGAGGGACAAATCTGGCTTAGGTGCCTAACTCCAGGAGAAGGTTCATGGCTGAGAATATTGAGTGGAGATAGGTACTTACGGCTAGGGTGACCAGACAGCAAATGTGAAAAATCAGGACAGGGGGTGGGGGATAATAGGAGCCTATATAAGTAAAAGACCCCAAAATCGGGACTGTCCCTATAAAATCGGGACATCTGGTCACCCTACTTACGGCCCTGATCAATGGAAATTAGACACCTAACTACTAGGACTGTCAAGTGATTAAAAATATTCATCATGATTAATCGCACTGTTAAATAATAATAGAATACCATTTATTTAAATATTTTTGGATGTTTTCTACATTTTCAAATATATCGATTTCAATTACAACACCGAATACAAAGTAATACAGTACTCACTTTATATTTATTTTTTTATTACAAATATTTGCACTGTAAAAAAACAAAAGAAATAGTATTTTTCAATTCACTTAATACAAGTACTGAAGTGCAATCTCTTTATCATGAAAGTTGAACTTACAAATGTAGAATTATGTACAAAAAAGCCTTAATTCAAAAATAAAACAATGTAAAATTTTAGAGCCTGCAAGTCCATTCAGTCCTACTTCTTGGTCAGCAATTGCTCAGACAAACAAGTCTGTTTATATTTGCAGGAGATAAATCTGCCTGCTTCTTGTTTACAATGTCACCTGAAAAGTGAGAACAGGCGTTCTTGTGGCACTGTTGTAGCCAGTGTCGCAAGATATTTATATACCAGATGTGCTAAAAATTCACATGTCCCTTCATGCTTCAACCACCATTCCAGAAGACGTGTCCATGCTGATGACGGGTTCTGCTCGATAACAATCCAAAGCAGTGCAGACCAATGCATGTTCACTTTCATTATCTGAGTCAGATGCCACCAGCAGAAGGGTGATTTTCTTTTTTGGTGGTTTGGGTTCTGTAGTTGCCGCATTGGAGTGTTGCTCTTTTAAGACTTCTGAAAGCAATCTCTACACCTCATCCCTCTCAGATTTTGGAAGGCACTTTAGATTCTTAAACCTTGAGTCGCGTGCTGTAGCTATCTTTAGAAATCTCACATTGGTACCTTCTTTGCATTTTGTCATATCTGCAGTGAAAGTGTTCTTAAAATGAACACCATCTCGTCATCCGAGCTGCTACAACAGGAAATATATGGCAGAATGCGCAGGTAAAACAGAGCAGGGGACATACAATTCTGCCTCAAGAAGTTCAGTTAGAAATTTAATTAATGCTTATTTTTTTAATGAGCGTCATCAGCATGAAGTATGTCCTCTGGAATGGTGGCTGAAGCATGAAGGGGCATATGGATGTTTAGCATATCTGGCATGTAAATACCTTGCAATGCTGGCTACAAAAGTGCCATGCAAACGCCTGTTCTCACATTCTGGTGACATTGTAAATAAGAAGCGGGCAGCATTATCTCCCTTAAATATATAAAAAATTGTTTGTCTTAGCAATTGGCTGAACAAGAAGTAGGACTGAGTGGACTTGTAGGCTCTGAAGTTTTACATTGTTTTGTTTTTGAGTGCAGTCATGTAACACAAAAAAATAAATTGCACTTTCATGACAAAGAGATTGCACTACAATACTTGTATGAGGCGAATTGAAAAATACTATTTCTTTTATCATTTTTACAAATTAACAAGAGCAAATATTTGTAATAAAAATAATATACACTTTGATTTCAATTACAACACAGAATACAATATATATGAAAATGTAGAAAAACATCCAAAATATTTAGTACATTTCAGTTGGTATTCTATTATTTAACAGTGCAATTAAAACTGCGATTAATTGCGATTACTTTTTTAAATCGTGATTAATTTTTTTTAGTTAACCGCGTGAGTTAACTGCTATTAATCGACAGCCCTACTAACTACCTTTGTGGATCTGGGCCCTAAGCCTCACCTCTATCCTCTGCATTTCTGTCTTGGCTCACTCAAGTGGCTCCCCATTCAGCATGCTGACGTCTAAGAATCCTTTCTTAGGTGCCTAACTCTCCCCATCCAATGCATGGGAAGCCAGGATGCCTAACTCAGGACTGTGAATTCCACTGGGTGGCAGGGCAGCCAGGCATTGAGTGTTGCAACACCTAAAGTTCTCTTTGTGAATCTAGCCCTTAGTGAAACAGTGGTCATCTTCCCTGAGGGTAGTTGGTGGCGTTAGTGCCATTTGAACCAATGGGAGATGGCAGCCATCTTTACTAGGGGTAGGCTTCCTTTTTATGTGGTAAAACTAGTGAAATGGCAGCCAGCTTCCTTAAGAGAAACCTAATTCCTGTAGGAATGGCGTTTGAGGTTCTCAGAAGCATGGCTTTAGAATCAAGGTTTCTATATCATGTCAAAATGCTTAGTTAATGCTCAGGTTAGAATTCATGCCAGTATCGCTACAGTAGCTGAGTTAAATGAGAAACTAAGCAAGCTTTTTGCTTCTGGCTGTTTGATGTGGCTGCATCAGGAGCTCTTTAATGAGCTGAAAATCAAAAAGGAAGCTAACAAAAAGTGGAAACATGGACAAATTGTTAAGGATAAGTTCAAAAGAATGACCCAAACATGAAAGGACAAAATCAGAAAGGCGAAGGCACAAAATGAGTTGCACCTAGCAAGAGTATAAAAGGCAATAAGAATAGGTTCTATAAATATATGACGGGCAACAGAAAAACAAAGGAAAGTATAAATCCACCATTTAGGGGGGAAGGAGAGCGAGCTAATAGACAACACCAAGAAAGCGAAGGTGTTTAATGGCTACTTTACCTCAGTCTTCACTTAAAAAGTTAATTGCAGATGGATGCTTAATACAATTGGTATTAACAGCCAGGGCTGGCTTCATGAAGTGCGGGGCCTGATTTGAACGGTTTTGACATGGCCCTGGCAGGGACCCTCCGCTGAAATGCTGCCGCCGATGTGCTGATGACGACACAGGTGTTGCGGGGCCCCGCACGGATGTTGCGGGGCCCTCTTAGGCCCGGGCCCATTTCAGGGGCATTGGCCTAAAGCCAGCCCTGTTAACAGCAAAGAGGAAGGAACACAGGCAAGAACAGATTAAAGGATATTTTCATATGTTAGATGTATTCAAGTCAGCAGGGCCTGACAAAATTCACCGTTGGTTACTCAAAGAAGTAGCTGAAGCAATCTTAGAACCCTTAGCGATTATTTTTGAGAGCTTACACAGGAAGGGCGAAGCCTCAAAAAACTGCAGAAGTGGAAATATAGGATTTATCTTTAAAAAGGGAGAACAAAGAAGACCTGGATAATAACAGACCAGTAAACCTAACTTCAATTCCTGGAAAGATGCTGGGACACATTATTAAACAATCAGTTTGTAAGTACCTAAAGGACAATAGAGTGATAAGGAATAACCAACATGGATTTGTCAAGAACAAATCATACCAACGCAACCTAATTTCCTTCTTTGATTGGGTTACTGGAGGGGGGAGGGGGGAAGCAGTAGACATGATATATCTTGATTTTTAGTAAGTCTTTAGACAGTGTCCCATATAATATGCTCATAAGCTAATTAGGGAAATGTGGTAAAGATGACATTACTAGGAGGTGGGTGCAAAACTGGTTGTAAAACCATACTCAGAGTAGTTAGCAATGTTTCACTGTCAAACTGAGAGGACATGTCTAGTGGGATCCCACAGGGGTCAGTCCTGGGTCCAGTACTGTTCAATATTTTCAGTAATGCCTTGGATAATGGAGTGGAGAGCATGCTTATAAAATTCACAGATGACACCAAGCTGGGCGAGGTTGCAAGCGTTTTGGAGGACACTGTCTGAATTCAAATGACCTTGATAAATTGGAGAATTGGTTTGAAATCAGTAAGATGACATTCAGTGAAGACAAGTGCAAAGTACTACACGTAGGAAAGAAAAATCAAATGCACAAATACAAAATGGGAAATAACTGGGCTAGGCAGTAGTACTGCAGAAAAGGATCTGGAGGTTATAGTGGACCACAAATTGAATCTGAGCCAACACTGATGCAGTTGCAAAAAAGGCTAATATCAGTTTGGGCTGTATTAACAAGAATGTTGTCTGTAAGACACAGGAGGAAATTGTCCAGCTCTACTCTGCATTGGTGAGGTGTCAGTTGGAACATTGTGTCCAGTTTTGAGTGCCTCCTTTTAAAGATATGGACAAACTGGAAAGAGTCCAGAGGCGAGCAACAAAAATGATATAAGGAAAAGATATGGAAAACCTGACCTATAAGGAAAGGTTAAAACAACTGGACATGTTTAGTTTTGAGGGAAAAAGACTGAGGGGGAACTGATAATTTTCAAACATGGGAAGGGCTATTATAAAGAAGATGGTGATCAATTGTTATCCATGCCCAATGACGGTAGGACAAGATGCAGATTTTAAAAAAAATTGCTTTACACAGACTTCAACAAGTGGATGTTTGGAAAATGCAGCAGAATTTGGGCAATGTTCTGGCTATTAGATTAATGAGGAGAAATTGTTATGTTGGCAGTTTGACCCGGTGATACATAGAGAAGTATTGTGAAAAATGGATCGGAACAATAGAAACCCTATCTGTGTGTGGTGAAGAGAGAGTGCATTAGAAATTTTGGAGAATTCTGTGAAGTGTGAAGTGTGATAACTGTATTAGAAGTACTAAAGAACTGGTGACTGATGATTCTAAGTGAGAGTTCTTGGTTATTTATATTGTTCCTGGGCAGAGCTGCTGGGCCCCAACTGGTCTATTTACTCTCTTACAAAACTGCATGTGCATTTTGTGTTTGGTACGTGCCGAGAGTGTTTGGTACATCTACACTTGATCTATAAAACTATGGACTATATACCTGCGTGATCCTTTGGTGAATAAATACATTTGTAGATTGGTTAAGAATAACTAAGTGGCCTGATTTGAAAAATACTCTCCAAGATAAAGTAAATCTGGAAAGAACCTAGTGGTAAAATTAGTAAGGTAATGCTTCCTGGATTCAATACAAAGAGATTTCCTAATGAAATTCCAGTCAAATACTGGTGATAACGCTTATCCAATTGGCAAATCTCATTTGGTAGATTCAGCTTTCACATCTAACTAGCACCTCAGAAAATTCACATCATGCTTATGTAACCCACACACCTCCTGGGTGTGGTACTCTGTCCCATCGAGTGGCACCGAGACCACTTTGCCCTGGTCTACACTGGGGTGGGGAGGATTGACCTAAGATACACAACTTCAGCTACGAGAATAGCGTAGCTGAAGTCGACGTATCTTAGGTTGACTTACCACGCGTCCTCACGGCGCAGGGTCCACTTCCGCCGCTCCCCCGTCGACTCCGCTTCCGCCTCTCGCCGCGGAGGAGTACAGGAGTCGATGGCAGAGCGATCAGGGATCAATTTACACTAGACATGATAAATCGATCCCTGATCGATCACTACCCGCCGATCCGGCAGGTAGTGTAGACATACCCTTAGAGAGAGAGATTAATGAGTCTGCTCTACAGCCTTAGCTAACAGCCATGCAGTAGAGGCACATGCATTTAGCTCCAGAGATCCCAGATTTGGCCCCGCCTGCTGACAAGCAGGGTCTGTCGGCGTTATACTTACATAATTCAATAGCAATAACAAAGTCCCTACTGGACTTTTTGGAGTCTCTGGCACTTCTCTCTCTTCGGGATAAAAACTCGGCTTCCGGGAGACTGAGAGGTTTTTTTTTATTTTTTTTTTTAGACCATCTTAATTTCCTTTGACACCCCTCCTACCTAATGAACCTCTAACAGTGTTGCCATTCGGACTATGCTTGCTGTGCAGTAGATCTCATTTTCAGAGAATACCAGCCTTCAGCACAACAGTCAAGTGGTATGTGACCAGGTGCAGCAAGTTATAGTTTCCCGTCTAATGACCAGTTCAAACATAGTTTTGTGGTAAGGCGTGATCATGCCCGCAACACATGATACTTGGAATAGGTCACTGTTGGGATATTTTGCTCTGTTTTATTAAACTGTCCTCAATTTGAACTGGCTGGTTAGAGCAATAAAACTCAGCACCTGTGAGAAGTATATCAGATGCTGAGGGAACCTTTGTGCTTGGGTTAAGCCTGATATCTTGGGTCTGGGATCTACAGCCTTAGAGAGTTTAAGCTATAATACTGCATTTGTTGGAAAAATTCACGCTGTTAAATCCATTAACGCTCCAGTTTTAAGGTATCAAATTCAGCATTTATTTAGTTTCTAGCCAATTCATTTCCAGCAGAAATATGTTTTTAAAGAATCTGCGGAGTTTTCCGACAGAGACTGTGGCTATAATACCTACTTCACAGAAGGGTTTGGAAGCTTAATTAATTTGTTAGACATTTGTAAGGAGCTTTGAGATTTTTGGATGAAAGGCACAATGTATGTGCAAATTATTATTACAAAGGCCCTCTTATTTAAAATGCCAACGTTTTCCCTCTCATCTCTGTGAAAACAATGGAGAGTAGGTCTGTTTGGTACAAATTTTTCAGACAGGAGAACTGAAGGAGCCGGTCAGCCAATTTATGAATTGACAAACATAGTGCGTGTTTGCCACTCAGGAATTTTGGGTTTAGCCTGCCCTATGCCTGTGAGCAGAGAAGGGAAAAACTGGTTGGAAACATCATGTAATGACTTAGCTCAGCTGATCACAAGCTACAATTTTCTGTCACCAGGAGGTACAGAAAGCAGCCAGAAATCGTCTGTTCCTAGCAACTTATCATTGTAACAGTGTCCTATGCCTGTGGCAGCTTTTATGTGGCAGCTCAGCCACTTGTTAGTGGATTGGATTCTTGGCTGTCGGCTGCTTTTTAATGGTGGTCCAAGTTCTTTGAGTTACGTGGTATATTGCACAATATACTTCATGTGGTAGTTTGAAAATAATCATGTCATCTCCTTAGAGTACTTCTGTTTCTTCTTTGAGTGATTGCTCATGTGTATTCCACAACAGGTGTGCGTGCTCGTCATGTGCACCGGTGTCGGAAGTTTTTCCCCTAGCAGTACCCGTAGGGGCGCGCCCCTAGCGACCCCTGGAGTGGCGCCTCCATAGCGCGGTATAAGGGGTGCTGCATGCTCCCCACACCCTCAGTTCCTTCTTGACGCCAGTGAAGGTGCTTCAGAACTGCTTTGCTCCAGCTTTGCTGCAACTCGTCCCCAGAACTCTTGTTCGTTCAGTGTATGGTACCTGTAGTTAGTACTCGATTAGTTTTAGTTTAGTTTAGTTAGTGTGCCTGGGCCGGGGCATGCCCCGCCCCCAGGTTTTAAGTCGTGTGACATTTGTAGGCGACCGATGCCAGTGAGTGATCCGCGCGCAGACTGTTTATGCTGTTTGGGTGAAACCCATCTCAGTGATCACGGCAAGATTTGCAAGTTGTTTTAGCCTCGGACCAAGAGAGAGAGACATTAGGCTCCAGGCCATCCTGATGGAGTCGGCATTGACCCCGACTCCAGGACACCGCTCTGAGTAGGCACCGGGTACCGCGGTGTCGGTATGCGGTGACCCACTGGCGCCATCTACCAGTCGGCACCACTCCCTGTCCACGGGACACGCCAAGAAGGCTAAGAAGAGGCCTTCTTTGCCACAGCACCGGAGCAAGACTAGGGGAGAGGCTAGACCCATGCTGGGCAGTCCTCAGTCCCCATCAGCCTCTAGGCCTCCGACTCCGGTCGAGTGGAGTAGCCCGGCCAGACCGTAGCCAGTCACGACACTAATGTCGACACCGTTCTCGTTCATCGTCTCGCTCCAGGACCCCGCCATGGCACCGCTCCTGTAGCAATAATGTTCTGACTGTAGCTACTCTGTACATGGCAGACTATGATTCCTGTAAATGTAAGCATTTGTGAATCTGTTAGAACATCTTAGTCTAAATCTATATAATTTCCCATATCTCACAGAATTGCCTCTTCTAATGTAGGAAATGTAGCCTTTAGTCATAAACACTTGACCCTCAAACCCACTGGAAAGGACTCTACTCCTCTGAGAACTGGAACTCAAATGTTGACAAAACGTTGTTCACCTGGATGGCTGAGGATAAATAAGTTTGGCAAAAACTTAACATTTACGTGGCTTTTTCGGTATCATTAACTCATGGAACTAAAATTTGTTTAAAATGTTTGCTTTTGACAGCCCTGGGACTTGGACAATAAGCTCTGAAGAGGAAGGAGTTAAGTATCATTAGCTCCCTGCAGCAGATGGACATTCCACAAATCAAGCCTACTTAACTGAGACTAGCCATGAGAGGCACCGGGCAGGGCAAAGGTTTTGAAGTGTGCTGCTGTCTGTTGTAAGAAATGAGGCAGACCAGAACATGTTGCTAAATGTTTAGAGAAGTAAGGAAGATGGCATCTAAAATATCAGTGATCCGTTTCAGCTAGGCCCAACCATTGCCATAGGTCAGGCAGTAAGGGCAGAGGGACTCATCAGTATTAGTGAATTAATGCAGTTGATAGGCTTTGTTACAGTCAAAGTCTTTGCAAAGGGGGTTAATGCTGTTATGAATATTGGATGACCACTTGAATGTCTTCACGATTAGAGTGTACCAGGACGCATTACTTTTGGAGACAAAGGAGGAAGGCTAAGGGCATATCTGACGGTCTGATTGTGAAGGCAGAATAGCTACCGACATGAAAATATCCTTCTAAGGATATTTCATGCTGGATGGGGAGTTCTTCTGTGGGAGGAAATGGATATTATCCGGTGGAAGCTCTTGCCAAGATCCTTCCATTATTCACAGGATCAACATTCTCTGAGCTCTGGGGAGAGGCACTCCAGCAAACAGGGTTGTAGTCCAGGAGTTATTTCACTATCAGCCTCTGGCGCAATGGGTCATTCAGAAGAGTTTAGGAGCCTGTGAATGGAATATTCACTGTCCAGTATTGTGTTCGGAACTACTGGGGTACTCTACAAGAGGAGTTTGTCTGTGAGAATAGAAGCCAGGACTAAGGCCTGGAACACCCTCCCACCTGCAACAGGTTGCTTTGTAAATTGGGGGCTTGAAGGCCTGGCAGGGGCGGCTCTGTTTTTTGCCACCCCACGCACAGCAGTCGGGAGGCTTTTGGCGGGATGCCTGCGGGCGGTCTGGTGGTCACACAGATTCTGCGGCATGCCTGCGGGTGATCCGCCGGTCTCGCGCCTTCTGCGTGCTCGCCACCGAATTGCTGCTAAAACCGCGCGGCCAGTGGATCTCCTACAGGCATGCCGCCGAAGACTGCCTGACTGCTGCCCTCACAACGACCGGCAGGCCGCCCCCTGCGACGTGCCGCCCCAGGCACGTGCTTGCTGCGCTGGTGCCTGGAGCCGCCCTTGAAGCCTGGGCCCTTGTGGATGTAGCCGCTGAAAGTGGTTATCAATCCCAGGCATGAATTTAGCAGCATAACAGCCTTGTTTAGCGCCCCATGAAGAGAAGCAGTTCCGAAATTTCAAGAGAGAGCAAACACTAACAAGGGAACTCCTTGCTGTACTCTCATGATGACTTTAACAATGAAGACCCCGCCTCCATCTATGTGCAGTTTAGAATCTCTCCTCAGCTCTCCAACTCAGGAGACTCCTAGGCAGGAGAACTTTTAGAACATGGCTAAAAACAGGAGACAACTGGCCAAAATAGAATGTGTGATAGGTCTGAGTAGATTTAGTGGACCAAAGTATTTGGTTCATAAACTGTGTCAACATTTGACAGCTAGCAATAGGGGCCTCTGGAGAGGGAAAATAAGGATGTCTTTAAGACGTATTCTTTTTTAAAAAGAGGGTGGGAATTGATGTAATTTTTGGAAAGAGAAAGTGAAAAGAGTCACTCTTTTGCACTAAAAATCCAGGCTAGCTGGAGGGTATGAGGCAACATTGTGAATTTCTGTGTGTGTGTTGTGTGTCTGCCTATAGAGTAGAAGTAACAGGAAGCAAGGCTTTTAGAGCTTCTGCCAGAAAACCTCAAAGCTTTTGATGGTATTTTAAATGTCAAGTATATTTTAAAAATGAGGAAAGTAGCAGACTTTGTTCCGGAGAAGACAATAGAGACTTGATGGTATTACAGGAAGTCATATGTGAAAATTACATAGACGTTCGTGGTATAATATACCCTGTAAAAAGTGAGTTCCTACCCATTTAACTTACACCTCCTTAGGTGCATATTCCAAGGCACACAATAAAGAGTGTGTCATTCTGGTTAAATTGCAGAGTTTAGCATTGCTGTTAAGCACTAAAATAGAGTCCTTCTCGGAAAGCCTATGGCAGGATCTTCCACATGGTAAAGTTAAAATAATAATACCGAAAAAAGAGCAGCAGAACTTGTACTTACTTGTGTGCACTTCACTTTATGATTTACAACAAAATCAAGAAAGCTGGTGGGACAAGACCATATATCTAGCCTGGAAGATTCTCTGATCACTGGAGAACTGGTGAATGTGGAATAGCTATAGGTCCTATGCAGCAGGTGTACCAACAATTTCTTATCTGTGCATTTTTTGTGGCCTTAGATGTACTTCAAAATAAGCAAGCAAATAAGAATTCTTACAGTGACTGCTATATCCTGGCAGTATTCTCGGAGTGGTAAAAGCTTAGATTACATGCTTAGACTGGACATACTCTAGGAAGCTTAGAATCCAAAATGACCCTGAGAATTCTACTTCGGCAAGCTGCCACTCCTTAACTGTTGGCCTTATACCAAACAACGATGATTCTATCTTGGCTGCATTCAATCAGAACTTCTTATAATCCACCCAAGACTAAATTGCATTCAGATAATTGGACCGCAGAGACAGTGAATTAAAAAGTACAAGTGTATCCCCGTTAGAGTATTAAAAAATGTATCTAGGGGTCTTGAACTAATGCCCCTACACACTTTATTCTACGGCTTTTTAAGTATATTTTTTGTCTTTGCATAAAGGGTTGAGGAGAGAGTTTGGCGTGATAATGGACCTGCTCTTAAGTCCTGTATTTAATTGTTTTCTTTAAAAATGTTATTCTTTTTCATAAGCATTGGAACAATGCATCACATTTTCATGCCCCATAGTTTTCTGAGGTTGAACAGGGAATACAAAGCTGATTGCATGCAATTTTCAAAATATGCTATCGTCTATCTAAATTAAAAGAGAGAATAACAAGCTATCTTCAGTACAAAAGCCCACTGGGAATGGAGTCTTTGTTTTGTTGCTGGGAAGTATCTATCCTGTTTAAGATTTATGAGTCAGTAAATGGAGAAGACATCCTGTGAACTTGATGCATGTCTTGCCCTCCTGAAAGTGTCCTGTTATATGAGTTGCAGAGAGAGGACGGGAACACTGAAATCACCTTTTTTTAGTGCTCTCTTTTCCTCATTGAGCAGGCTGGAATATGCCAAGTCTCTGGAGTCGCCCAACATTGAGAGCTTTATACACAAGGAGATGAAATTCCCTTCCGTACAGAGGGCAAGTACGAGGCTGAGGTGTCACTTCCCCCTTCTGCACAGCAGGACATTTCACCCAGAGAGCTGGCTCATATGGAGCGCTGAGCATCTTTAACACCCATTAGCTTTATCAGGAAATGAAGGGCTTTGGTAACTCCCAGGATGAGGCTCTGAGCTTTTCCTGACAACTTTCTCCAAACTGGCTTAGCTCTTAACAAAATTCTTTGAGGGCTTAATTTGTACATTCCAAGGCCAGGAAGGACCATTTATGATCATCTAGTCTGATCTCCTGTATGACACAGGCCAGAGAACTTCCCACAATAATTTTAGAAAACATCCAATATTGATTTAAAAATTCAGTGTTGGAGAATCCACCACAACCCTTGGTCAATTGTTTCATGGGTTAATTATCCTCACTGTCAAAAATTTATGCCAAATTTCAAAGTTCACTGAAGTCAACAGGATGATCCCAATGACAGTACTGGCCTGAGGTCCTGATCCTGCAAACACTTACATACATGCTTAGCTTTTTGGACGTGAGAAGTCGATGATCTGTTGAGAAAGTCTGTTGAAGTCAATGGGACAACTCCTGAACCTAAAGTTAAGCAAATACATAAGCGCTTGCAGGATTGGGTCTTTGGTACTAAATGTACGATGTGAATGGAAATATTGGCGGGAGCTGCTTGTGGGACAGGAAGGAGAGAGACTCTTCAACCCACTAAAGAGGTGATTCAAAAGGAGACACTCTGGCCCCAGTTCAGGAAAGCTCTTAATCACGTGCTTACAGTTAAGCATGTGCTTAAGTGCTTTCCCGAATTGAGATCTTTGTGTTTGCAGAGTACAGAGAGGAGCAGGAGAGAATGACGGGTGGGGAGAAGAATTTTTATAAGCATTTTTGGGGTATTATTAAAAAAGGTCTCATCTTGACTTAATGAGGCTGTAATTCCATGGAAAAGTTATGGTGACCTACATATTAAAGTTTCAACATGTAAACCACTTTATAACTGCTAAGAGTTATTTTATTTATTGGGCCAAATCTTGATATTTTTACTCGTGTCTTACTCAGGCAAAATTCCTAATGCCTGAAATGGGAATGGGTCTGAGTAAAATGGGAGTCAGGATTTCAAGATTTAGCCCTTTATCATTATTATTTCAGTTTCACTTCCAGAGTTTTAAAGATTATAAGAACCACCTGATCACAGATATTTGGACGCTGATATTATTTTTCCACATGCTGGAAAAAAGCTTAGGGTGTTTTTGTCCCACAGCAAAAAAACTTGCAGAACACACTTTTCCCTCTCTCAAAATAAAGTTAGATAATGATCGCGGTTTTACAAACCATTTTCAGGTTGCTCGGCCCTTATTATGGGACAGATTCTGTAAATCAGCATAGCTCCCACGTTTGCACTGTCTTTGATAATGCTAAATTGAATCTTGAAATCCAGCCATTTTCATGAGTTAAAAGGACACAAACATTGTCTTGCAGACATGGCATTTTCAAAGAAGATTTGAATTGGTCTGCTTTCCTAGTGTAAAAACAGGCTCACTGAACCAGTTCACAAGCAAAACAGAAGCACCAAAAAGACAATATACCTTCCTTCCTCAGGGAGATATTTCAGGGGTTGGGGAAACACAGTTTCCTGTGTTCTCACACGAATTTCGATAAACTCTTGGGCTGTTTCAGAAAGAATAGAACACTCAATAACTGTTGAGAATAATGCTGTGTTATTGTGTAATGTGAAGTAGTATGAAACTACCAGCTGTAGTGAAAACTACTGAGTACATGACCTACAAAACAAACATACACAGCATCCAGTCTGCCTTCAGTCTTTTAATAATACGATTGGACCAGGGAGGGAAGAGGCTGGGGAAGAGAGTAGCAGAAAGAAAGAGATGTGTAGCAAGAATTATTATGAATGGGCTTGAAATTTTTAGGCTATTTCCATTCTTTAAAAATTATTATTATTATTGGCAGGGCTGATAGCAGAGCCTATTAAGGTTCCCTCGCACTCCCCACAGTAAGCCCCTATTTTTAGTTGCTCATAATTTTTGCCAAATTTTAACCATTTGAGCTGAAATTTTCCATGCCAAGAGTCTGCCTCAGTTGAATTTTTTTCTGGAAAACATTAAAATGGCTGTGTCCTATTCACGAAGGAGGCTAGGGAAAAATACGTTTTGCCCACCTTAAAAACTTCTGGTGACTTTTTCTTTGAAATGCTCTCGTGCCCACAATACTTTGAACAGGGACTTGAGCTTTGGCAGGGGTTACAGCCTTTGTGTCAGGGATGTGCGTTTTGCTAGCCCCATGAAAATCCGCCTATAAATCTTTGAAAGCAATTTGCACATGCTCAGCAAAGACTTGCTAGAGCTTAATAGCTAAAATCTCCAAAGATTCCATCCTCAATGAGCATGCTCAACCCTCTCTCAGCTCCTAGTGCTGACCAGGCTGTGCATGCACCATCCCCACAGAGCGACTGAGCATGTTCACATCAGGACTGTGATGGCTCAGAAGGATTTTCCTGGTATTTGCTGCTCCAGGCCAGGCTGGGGCTGGGCACTGAAAGGAGAGCAGGGAACATTTCTTTCCAGTGCTCTTGATGGCTCCCCTCTGCTGGTTCCCTGGCAGTGTGGAGGAGGAAGGAAGTCACCTGAATCAAATGCAGAGGGGAGGAAAAGAATTGGATTGGGAAAAGGAACCTCATCAGACCAGGCCTGGAAGTGGGGAGAGAAATTGGGTCTGAGAGTTGGCGTGGGGAGAGTGGGATTGGTTGGTTGAGGAGGCTGGACCTGATTGGTCAAGGAGACTAGAATTGGGGACTGGTGAGGGAAATGGATTGGCTGTGGGGGAAAAGGGGGAAGAGAGACAGATTTGACAAGGATCTGGGGTATGGAGGTAGAACTGGGACTGGTTGGACAAAGAGATTGGGTCAAGGAGCCAGAGAGAGGGCAGGGGCTGACTGAGATTGGATGAGGAGCCTTGTGAGTGGGAGTCAGTGGGGTGAGAGGGGAGAGACAGAGCAGATGAGGAGCCAGGAACGAGGAAAGGTGGCTGGAGCCAAGGAGTGGGGGAAGAAGGGAGAGATGAGGGCTGGCTGGGAAGGAGGCTTGAACTGGTTTGAGAAGCCTGAGGAGTGGAGCCTGGGACTGGGTAGAAAAGTAGAATGGGACTTGGAACAAGAAGCCAGGGTTGGAAAAGAGACAGGCTTGGGACAGGAACAGGTTTGAGGGAAAGAGGCAAAAGGGGTCAAGCTATTGGAAAATGGGCAGAGGAGTCTTTGCCCACTACAGCACACTCCCCTCCAGTGTTTGGAATGAAACCCAATAGTCCTGCTGTCCATCAGACTGTTTTGATTCCACCAGATCAGCATTTTCTGATGGAACTCTGTACACAACACACCAGAGGTTTGAGTTCCGTTTGGCTCTGGCCAAATATGAGTATCTGACTCTGCTTTATGCTTGTTTGTTTTATTTCCCTTGTTGACCTAGAAGTAGAGCAATCGTTACTTTCAAAGTATGGTTTTGATCCTGCAAACTCTATCTTGCTCCCGGGGTCCCACCGAGGAGTTTGTTAATCTGGTATTTAGTGCTGTATCTTTCCTGGAGCGGCCATATTTATATGACAAACTGACTTCTTGTATGAATACAGGTTTGCAGCATTGACCCTTAGAATCTTTGTTGTTTTCCTAGCGCAGTCTGGCACAAGATGTTCCTATAGTTTGGAATAATAATAATGATTGTTGCTGAAGATGACAGATACATTTTAAAAGAAAAATGGTGATTCTTGCTAAGTTTCGTCTCATCCGACTGTCTAAGCCACTTCACACTAGAATACTGGGGGCATTGTGAAAGGTGACATGAAAAGGATAGGAATCTCAGGAGATCTAAGTTTATATTTGATGGAACCATTCTGTTCCCATTGGCTCTCAGGCTGAGGGGTGCTGAATACCTACATACCACGTTGTCTGCAAAGGGAGATATAGGGGCTTGTTGCCTCTCAAGATCAGGCCCAATGTAACTTTGGGTAGGTAACATGTTTGAGGCACAAGGATATCATCAACTCACCCGTCAAGTTGGGTAAAAACAGGACCTCACTGAAAATCAGTTATTGCATTTGAGTTAAGGTAGCTCTGGCACACATAGGAAATTTAAAAATAATTGCGTTCAGGAGGCTTGTTAAAAAAGTAAAAATGATCATTGAAAAAGAAAAAGGAAACTAGTTTATGGTCCCAACCCTGCACCGGGATTCACTAGCGTGTGTGTGTGTGTGTGTGTCCCTCTGACTTTAGTAGGGTTCCCCGTGAATGCTGATCCTGATGCACAGTCAGGTCCTTTGTTTGGATTCCCCCACCCCGCTTTCTCATTTAAGCAGAATTAGAACTCATGTGGAAAGTGCTCATATTACCAGGAACAACAGTAGGAAACCCTTTGTTAACCTTAATTTCCCATCTAATATTTCTCTGCAGCATCAGTCAGTCTCCAAGGAGATAGGGTTGTTGACAATAACCCCAAATTGCTATATAAATGTCATATTGTGCAGTTCATTAAGAGCAAATTGTTAAATCATCTGCCTGAGTTTCCCCAGTTTTGCTGCTCCTGCTCATTTGATTTTCCTCCTATTGATACCATAATACCTCAGAACCTCTCATGTACGTTTATTAAATTACAGACCTGTGTACCTGAGTTTTCTACCCATGAAATCGTGAATTTAGATTTCTTTCAAGGGCTCAATCCTGCATCCTCCTGATCTCCTCCTCTGTGGTTCTCAGAATCTTTCCTTTCCTATGAAGCCAATAGGAGTTGAGGGAACTCAACGTCACACCAAACATGCTCAGCATCTTGCAGGATCAGGAATTATATTTTCTCTAAATCTAGACTGTAGCACTTGGAACTAAATAAAGAAAAATGCTGAGCCCATGAGACTCAGTGAAATCAACACTCTCTGGATTTCATTTGTAGAGTGGATTGGTTTGTGTAATTATGGTATCTTAGCTGCTATTAGCTATTAAAAGGTAGCTTCATGCAGCTTGGAAAGAACTTAAAGGGGGTGGTATATCAACATAGTCTTGAAGTTGGAAAATGAAATATTCCCTCAACCTAAAAGAAACAAAGCAGAGTTAGTGTATTCCTCTCCCGGCAGAATAAGCGTAATGCAATTCAAAGCTGTAGTGACTCACAGCAATAGTAACTAGCGAAATAAATAATTCATTTATTATAAGGTTTTTCCTGTGTGTTCTGGTGTTTGGTAAAGTATATTGTTCTTACAAATGTTGAACGGACATTTATCACATCCTCTGTCATAATTATTAGTGACAAGGCGTCTGAATGAAAACAAATGAAAGCACTAAGTGTTTACTTCAATGTGAATTCTTTCTGATAATGACTCTTGAGATTCTTTCCATCTGATGTTTGTGGGAACTGAAAGAGGATTTTGGCTGTGGACATATTGGCTGTATTACAATTGACATCACTGGGAGTGGGAGCAGGAGTGGTCCCTTTAATGCATTCACGCCTAGAAAGAATAGGCTGGATTTATCCTAAGTGTTGGGTACCATGGACTTCATTGCACCTCTTCAGCCAGTCACATTAAGCCTGGCTGTAGGTTCTTCATGGTTAGTCCCTTTGCACGCTACATTTTAAAAGCGATGAAGTGCCACCGAGTATAAATTATTTTGTTTGGCTTTAGTAGAACGACACCAGGGATGAATTTAATCGACTTTCCCTACTCTTAAGGAGCTTTCTGCAACCACTGTGCTTTCATTACATTTTCTACTAGTCAGATGTAAAACCACATGTTTATGAGTTGCTTTATCAGTAGCTAGGAACTCCACAGTACTAGTGGAGGAAAGAAACAAGCCTGGCAGTCCAGAAATGGATATATGCCCTTGATGCTTGTTTGCTATTGGCTGTATATAGACAAAAGGGCTTTCCAAGAATTTTGAGAAAATAGATTTCAAGTCCAGAAGGGACCAGTGTTATCATCTAGTCTGACCTCCTGTATAACACAGGCCGTAGAACTTCCCTGGAAAAAAAATCCTAGAGCTTTTCCTGTAGAAAAACATCCAGTCTTGATTTAAAAATTGTTCTATGACTCCATGTTACTTGCTAAGTATTGATTAGGAAGGGGAAATGTTAGCTTTTAAAAATGTCAGGTCTAATTTTTTTTGCGGGGGGAGGGCTTCTAGTGTGTTTTATGATGTGTCTTTGTTCTTGGTGATCTATGTGGTTTTAGATCTTCTAAAATGATATGGGCCGAACTCACTCTTAGCACTGATTTTTTTTAAAAATTGATGGTGTGCAGCTGCATACGTTTTCTGTCCCTGGTAATGAAGGAGTTAGCATTTTCATGCCATTTTCTTTCATATTTATATTTCAAAAAAATTCGGAGCTTTTCATGCTGTGACCATGGGCTTAGTCAAGACACGCTGGGGGTGTGTCTACGCAGCAATATGTGTTTCCACTGTGTTTTGGAGACAATAGGAAAGATGCCCTACATTTTTGTCTAACTGTAAACCAAAGACTGTGTAGGCGAGTAGAAAAAAAGATGCCTTTTAAATTGTAAATTCAGTGAGTACCAATCTTGGTGGTGGTGTATTCTTAGTTCTTAGTCGTGCTTATACTCTGGGGGCTAACTCTTCAAAATTGGCTGTCTAAATTGCATCTTCAAAATTTGTACATCTGCTTTAGGGAGACCTCAGATGGCAGGTTAAGCTGGAGGATCAGGATCTGTCCTATAAAGTCTAATTTTCAGGAAGCTTTGCCTGCTACTGTGTATAGATCTTGGTATGAACTAGGGAACGTATTTTGGTTGTTTATAGTCTATATTTCATGAAATAGTTGAAAAGAAAGTGTTTTAGGACATTAGTTATAGCACCAGATTCATTAGTATGAGTCATTAATGTTGTTAATTTGGTCATGTAGAATTACATTTGTATTGCTTAGTTTCCCCTCTGACACACACTGTTCAAAACATCCTATATGTCATGTGTGGGGTGCCACAATAACAGGTGTTTCTAGCTTGAAGGGAAATTCCCCAACACTTATGGCTCAGACTCTGCATCAGTGGCTATTAAGAGCTTTGGCTAGATGTGCTTAATTTCTTTGCACCATTCAGACAGTTGAACTCATGCAAGGGGAGTCAACAGTGCATATCTGCAGCTGTGAATGACACAGTTTTCAATCACAGAGCTAATGGGATCTACTGACTGCTAGACTATGTTACAATGGGCACTCAGTCATTAAGAAAACTGTTACTGTAAGAAAATGACTCTTATCAGAAATGTGATTGTTCCCTCCCCGCTCTCTGCTGCAAACAATGGATGTTGTGAAACTTGGCTTGGGATCATTCAATCCAGCTACAGAGCCTATTTTGATTCTGGAAGTACAAGACCTGGATATTAAAACAAAAGCTAAAAAGGAAATAGTGACTTGAGGTTAATGAAGCAAGATAAAGTATTGGAAGGAAAGAACACAGGGAAACTGATGCTCAAAGCCCACTGGGAACACAGGGAAACTGGGCCCACACATCTAGGAATGAGTCCACTCACTAGTTGAGAAAAAATTGAGGGACGCTGGGCCCAGTGATTAAAGAGGATCCCTTTGGCTCTGGTGTGGGAAGCCCGTATTTATCCCTGCGACTTCCTTTGTAGCTGGTGCTGGCTAATGGGCCAACGTGGTATATGAGAAGTAGGGTTGCCGGGAGTCATCGGAAGGTTTCAATGGTACCTGGATCTCTGGGAGGTGCTGGGCTCCAGCAACCCACATCAAAATCAGCGTGAGTTGCTGGTGCTTGGCATCTTTTGGGATTTGCTTCTCTGTGTAGCAGACTGAAGGGCAAAACTGTTTGTGGAATGATAGTTACTGCTGGAGAGCTGTGAAGAAAAGGTAGATGGCACTGGTGGATGGGGAAGCCAGAGGGTCAGATCCTTGACTGGTGTAAATGGACATAGCTCCATAACAATCATGTTCTGCTGATTTACACAGGCTGAGGGACTGGCTCTGAGATTTCTGTGATTAACATTTAAGGAAAAGCAGGTCGTCGCAATTATGAACAAAGCTATTTGCATCCAGCACTTCAATGGAAAGACATATTTAACTATCCACTTCAAAACAGAATGAAGTTGCTACTTTGATAAAGCTTTAATTTTTTGCCTTTGTATGAATGGAAGAACTCTCATAGAAAGCAACATGTGGGTAATTTTTGAGATGACTTACCTTTGGATTTATCATTTAGATGATATTCAAAAGCAGAGACTTCAAAATGTTGGATACCACCATTCAACATGGTTTTGTGTGTGTGTATTTGTAGCCTTGCTGGTTTTTTGGCTTTAAAATTATTGAGCAAATGTGCTTTAATGACTGAAGTCATAAAGCCTTACAAAATAGAAGCAAAATAAGGCAGGACAATAAAGTGCAGTTCTAGGCCTCAGTCCTCCAACGTTTCCTCACAGGATTAGCGCTTGCTCACGTGAGAAGTTCCACTGAAACCAATAATTGTATATAATTTCAATCGGACTTCTTGTGTAAGGGCTGATAGATTAGGCCCTACAACTCATGTAAATTTAGGGGGCTTTACATCACTCTGGGGGTTTTCCTGCACAGATGTGATTACAGGTTCAAGACCTTAGACAGTCCCTGCCTAAATACTGTGCAATCTTAATTTTGTGTCACATACAGCACTGAATACATTGGCAGCACTTCAAAATAATCAGCCCCAAAATGGCATCTCTATAATAACCCTCAAATTTAAAAGGGAGTAAAATAAATGACATAAACTGCTTTAAAATAGAGATTTTATTTTTTGCTTCCACAACTGATTTAATTCCGAAGAAATCATTTGATCTTCACAAGTCCTGCCCATAAGTGTTGTTAATAAAGCATTAAATACAATGCTGAACTACTACAAACTTTTTCAGATTTCTGCAGAAATGAATGGCAAAACTTTCATTGACTTCAATGTGTGAGGGATCAGATCTTCCTAAATCAGCCTGCTGTATTTGGAATATGTTGGACTTTCATTCCACCAGGTAATTTCTTTTTGTGGATGGGTTTTAAGAAATAGGGATGCTTTGATATTCCTTTTGTATGTTTGATGACCTGATGCGTCATACATTTAAAACACGTATTTTAAATGTAATTATAAAGCAATCACACAGAAGCCAAAGAGTGGTCGGTTCTGACCTCTTTTCAAAGCTCCGATGCCTTGAGAGCCCTCAGACGTGCGATAAGTGAATTAATAGATGAAAACTGGGGATTGGCAACACAAGTCAGTGTTGCCACACCTAACTTTTAGGCACCTAGAAAATCATAGGAACAGCCCCACGATCTACATAGCCTGAGTTAGGTGCCCCGGCTCTCTATACAAATGAATGGGGAGAGATAGGTGCCTTAAAATGTGATCCACAAAACTCACCATGCTAGGTGTGGCGCTGCCTCAGCTAGCCAGTGGGAGAGGCCTATGAGAAGGGTGTGCCCCAAGCCCTGCCCTTCTCATGGAGATAGGTGCCTACAGGGCCGGCTCTAAGATTTTTGCTGCCCCAAGCAAAAAATGTTTTGGCCACCCCCCCCCCCCCCCGTTTTTTTTCTTGCTCCCCCCACCCGCAGCCCCGCCTCAACTCCACCCCTTCCCAAACCCTTCCCCAAATCCCTAGCCCCACCTCCTCCCCCGCACGTGCTGCATTTCCCCCACCCCATTGCTTCCTGTGGCCCCCTGCAATCCCCCGCACTAGCTCACCTCCACTCCGCCTGCTCCCCTGAACATGCCACTGCTCCACTTCTCCCCACTCCCTTGCCTGAGAGGGAGGGGGGAGAAGCGAAGCGGCGGCGCGTTCAGGAGAGTAGGCGGAGTGGAGGTGGGCGAGGGGGGCGCAGGAAGTAACGGGGGATAGAGGAACAGGAACTGTTCCCCACCCCAGCTCACCTCTGCTCTGCCTCCGCCTGCTCCCCTGAGTGCACCGCCGCCGCTCGGCTTCTTCCCCTCCCTCCCAGGCTTGCTGTGCATGAGCTGTTTCACATGCGGCAAGCCTGGGAGGGAGGAGGAGAAGCCGAGCGGCGGCGCGCTCACGGGAGCAGGCTGAGGCAGAGCGGAGGTGAGCTGGGGTGGCGGGGGCACATTTCTAGGGGCGGCATGGCTGGCGCCAGAATGCCTCCCCTAGAAATGTGCCGCCCCAAGCACCTGCTTGTTTTGCTGGTGCCTGGAGCCGGCCCTGGGTGCCTATGTCTGAGCTGCAGGGAGGCCCCTGTCTCTCCTAGCAATCCACAAACTGGGGAAAGATGGACATTCGGCCGCCTAACTCATGTGCAGGGCCTGATCCTGTGGGCACGCTTAGGGGCCACCTAACTCCACACAAAACAGCTGGAGGAGGCGGCACTCCCTTATCACCTTTAGCCCAGTACTCATTTGGGATGTGGGAGACCCCCAGTTCAAGTCCCCCATCTGCCTGATGAGGAGAAGGGATTTGAACAGGGATTTGCTACCTCTCAGGTGAGAGCCCTAATCACTGGCCATAGAGTGAGTTTCACTTTTTCTCTGACCCACGTCATGTTTAATCATTCGATTATTTAACTAAAGTGGAACAATATCAACAGGTGAGAGTGAGGCAGATCCACATCAGACTGTCCCATAGTCAAGTGGTTAGAGCACTCATGCGAGGGGTGGGATCAGTGTTTCCTCTCATTTTCCCACCCATGTGCGGAATGAATTTTGTTACATGTACCAATATGGAGGTGATGTGTCACACCTCATCTCCATATTGGTGCTTATAACAAAATTCATGTGGCAGAGAGGGGCCAAGGGGTTCGGAGTGTGGGAGAGGGCTCAGGGCTTGGGGGGTCCAGTGGGGCTTCCCAGGGCTATGGTTGGGAGAGAAGACTCCCCCTCCCCCCTGCTCTCTCTCCCGGCAGCAGCACCTGGGCTCAGGGGGGAGAGGTGCTTCTCCCGCAGCCATGAGCAGGTCCAGGTCCGGCTGGGTCGGGGCCGGGGGAGGGGTGCCTGTCCACCAGCCATGGCAGGTTTGGGACTGGGCTGGTGGAGGGGTGCCATGGCAGATCCGGGGCTTGAGAAGAGGCATCGCTCCCCGCTGCAGCCCTGAGTGCCTGCACAGTGCTTAATAGGCAGCTGCACGGCTTAGAGGGAACTTAGTGGGAGACCCTTGTTTAAGTCGCAGCTCCTCATCAGGCAGAGAGATGGTCTTGAACTGGTGGTCTCCTGCAGCCCAGATGAGAATCCTAACCACTAAATGCTAAAGGTTATACGGTTTGGTGCAGCTCTTTTGTATGCAGTTGATCATTCCTACCATATAGATGCTCTTCCACCTATTTGGCATGAGGGGCTCGCTCTTCTCCCAGTTTGTGAATCCCTCTGAGGCTTGGGCAGGAGATAAGTGCCCAGACACCTAGAGGGAGGCAGCAGTGTGTACTCCTGGAGGCAGAAACATAGGTACCAAGGGATCTTTTCCTCAACAGTTTTTCCTCCCAGTGTGGTGGATGGATCACAACAGAAGGATAAATAGTCTTGTCACTTCATTGAAATGAAAGTCTTCACCAGTCTTGTGTCTGTAGGTGAAAAAAGCTGGTGGTCTCTTTCAGATCCCCGAAGATCAGCATCAAAACAATCAAAAGACCTCATCAATACATTTGATTCCCTTGTTGTCTGTAGAGTTGCCGTATCTGTGTTGGTCCCACAATGAGAGAGACAAGGTGGGTGAGGTAATATCTTTTATTGGACCCACTTCTGTTGGTGAAAGAGACAAGCTTTTGAGTGACACAGGACTCTTCCAGACCTAAAGAAGAGCTCTTGTCTGTGTCGCTAGCAGGAGTTGGTCCAATAAAAGGTATTTCCTCACAAATCTTCTCTCTCTGATTCCCTTGTTGACCGTCTCAGGAGGATGCCTTTTTGCCTCTAAGAGCCTCCGTTACTCTGCTGTTTAGGGACGGTGACATTCTTTTGGTCCTCTTATCATCTTTTCTGATTTGGGGTATATCTTTATTCTGAGCGTTCAGTGGACTTTGGATCATGGCCTTTGTACACACTTACAGATGGCCCAACAAAATGTTGCAATCCCTAAGTCTCTTTGTGGATCTGGGCCTTAGAAACTGAAATTCCTGAAAAACAGAGTGCTGCTTAGATTAATTTTCTTCCAAGCACCTTATTGGAAATATGATGTTACCACTTCAGGTTTCAATTAAAGAGCTGACGACAGTGAACGTGCCTAAATGTTTTGTTCTCCCATCTCTCTACAGAAAGTAATTGGCACCGAACTCAGTACCATATGGTAATTACACACACGGTGGATTTTGTTAGATATTCCTAACTATTTTTGCAATATATGGGGCCCAATCCAATGCCAGCTGAAATCAGTGGGACTCCTTCTATTGACTTCAGTGGACAATGGCTGTATCCCTGTGTGGGCTAGATGGCTCTGAGCTACAAAATGTTTAGCCAAGTCACTAGTTTGAATCCATCCCAGATTGGTAGTGACAAGTCTGAAGCGATCTGAAGGCTGATTGATGGCCTATGTAAAATGAGTTAGCAGTTTCAGTCCCATGAACAAGTGACTATATAACAAGACCCTTCCTGGCAATGTGGTAGGGAAGATTTTTACTGCTATTGCCCATGGCATAGCTTTTCTGTAGATAAAAGGCTTCTCTTTCCAGGGATGACAATCAGGTATCTTTAATGCATCATATTGATATATTAGAATCAATAAGTAATATAATTAGCCCATGCTCTTAGCAGTTTCAAACTTTTGCTTAAAAAAAAGGTAGTTTTAAAAATAACGTCCAATATTACGTTAGCTACACAAGTATTTTTAATAATTAGGTACTAGGAAAAATGAAGAAATACATTTTCTGTTGGTTACCTCTTCTGATTTTTCTATATCCCTGTCAAACATCCCCTTTACTCCAAATGGATGATTTGAATTGGTGCCTTGGTTGCATTATTTTGCATGGTTGTACATGTCGCTTATTTTCCTTGTGGAAAATTCAGCTTTGCCTTTTAGATTTAGAGATTTCCCCATGATTAGAATGTAGTGGTCACACACATTCTCTCCGAGGGCTGTGGGCATGTCAGTGTGGTAAAAGAGGAGGGTTTGCAATCTTTAGGATAGAGTTTCTGAATATTTATAAACATACTGAGAATTCCTTTCATAGTTTTATGCATTTCCCATGAGAACGAGAGGGTCCCAAGGATGTCTTGTAGTTCTCAGACGTGCACTGAAGTTGTACCAATGCATACACTAATATATTGGCTTGCCAACATTCTGGCATGTACACTCCCAGCATTTCAATTAATCAGCAAGGAATTTTAAGGAAGATGAAACTGAAGACTCAGAGAGCTATTGTTTGAATTCCTTGGTGGCCATGGAGCCTGTGCTTTCATATCTCAATAAATACTAAGTCTAGGATAAAACCACTTTGGTCATCCAGTCTGACTATCTGCACTTTTACGGGATTGCTCGCTCCCTCACTCCTGTTATCTAACCTATTCTTGAATACCTGGGGTGATGGAAACTCAGCCATCTATTCCCCTGCTCAATTGCTCTTAACTAACATTTTCCTACTATCTAGTTGTTTCCTAAATGTCTCCTTCACCAGCTTCAAGTCATTGCTCCTGGTCTTCATATTGCATTGGACTGGGAATAACCTTGGGCGTAGGCACACAGGATTAAGCAGTACATATGCATACTCCTGCCAGCTCAGCGTGGGGGCAAGGAATGGTCAGAGCCAGCAGAAAATGGCTACCCTGAAAGCAAGGAGGGAACTGTGCCTTAGAGGACACAGTTCCTCTTGCTCAAGGCTGTTCCTGAAGGCATAGCGTTAAGGATTTACTGCACATGCTACACAGATAATTTTCAAACGTAACCCTTTAGGCCCTGAGTCTGCAAATGCCTCCTGCCTGTCTGTGCTGAGCTATCACGCCACCATGCATGTGACCATCTGCAGAGGCAGTTGCAGAACCAGGGCATAAGGGTTAGATTTTCAATGGCACTCAGCACTGGCCTAAATCTGCTCCTATTGAAATCAGCAGTAGCCCTCCTGCTCTTTAGGAGCTCCCACTGACTACAACAGGAGCAGAGTAAGGCCAGTTCTGAGTGCTATTAAAAATCCCACTCTTTAGTTTTTCATGAAAATGCTAAAAGGACCTGTCCACTGTAAGAGGGAACCATCAGCAAAATGTTTGTTTTTTTCCTTTTGTCTGGAGCTGTCAAGGAAGTATGGAAAGGCACATTAGGTCCTAATTACAGTGTTTACGTCTCTCTCATTTAGAAAATAACACAATAGATTCAATAATGTTCAGTTAAAACTTGCTTCAGTTGCTTCTGAACTGCATATATGTACACAAAGTTAATTGATGGGCTGTGGTTAAAGAAAAATCCTGAAGGCTTTGAAATCCTGTTGTCAGGTTTGCATGCAATGCAAGGAAAATGATAGACACTGCTGTATTGCTGTACGTTAAGAGACATGTTTTGAAGAGATCACACTCCCCATCAAAGGTAAGAAGTAATGAATTACTTTTAAAATGAACACGGATGCTGTTCTTGTGACAGACGTCAGGCATGCAGAATGTCGTCCTCTCTGAGCCAGATTTTCAAAAGCTAAAGATGCAGACAGGGCTTGCAAGGGGGAATAAAGGGCCTAAATCTAACATTTGGGTCCACACCCTCCCCCACTGACGCAATCAATATTTACACCAAGTGAAATAGCTCCAGGAGCAGAGACTGAGCGTGACACCTCACCGTAGCCAAGAGCCTGGTAGTGCCCTAGAATATGGGAAACGTGGCTTCAAATCTCTGCTCCCTGTCAGATGGAGGAGGGATTTGAATGTGGGTCTCCAACATCCCAGGTAAGTGCTGTGACCACTGGGATAATTGGTAAAGGGGGGTGGGAACAGCAGCACCCCCTCAATTTTTCTTGAGACAGGGCTGACCTGGCTGAGACACTTAACTTCTGGACAAGGGTCATAGCTGTGAATCCCCACCCCCCTCCTCAGCATTTCCTATGGGCTAGTTCAGGAGGCTCAGTATGCTGGCTTCTGTGAATCCCTCTTTTAGCCCCATGGGGAGACTGTGCATTTTTTTTAGCTCCTAAGTGTCCATAGATAGCCCCTAACTCTCCTTGTATGGGGGTCCTGCGGGCTTGACTCAGGGTGGTGAATTCCAATGGGCAGCTGGGTGCTTAAAAGTTAGGCACAGCAATGCTCAGCACTGCAGAGCCTACGTTCCCCCTTGTGAATCTAGCCCCTGCTGGGATTTTCAAAAGTGTCTAGGTGCTCAAGGAAATCTCGCTAGCTGCCTATCTGCATCTCGAAGTGCCTAAATCTGGCCCTTTGTGCCCACAAATAGTGCCAGCTTTCCCAGACTGCCTTTTTAGTGAGTCTCAGACCAAACCAGGACAAACACCCTGTGGGAACTGGAGGATCCTTAGTTCTACTTGTCTGTTCAGACTTGGGCTAAAAGGGGTGCCAATATCTGTTATAGTGATTGGTCCATTTGAAGCCTTTTTCTGCTAACCCAGGGGTCTCTTCTGTCACTTCTGCTCACTTTGAATAGTACTGATGAGAATAGTCCCCCTGAGTTATCAGTACTCTTGTAAGTAAGTAAATGGGAGAGGTTGGGAGAATTGGGTCCAAAACCAACTATGTCCCAATCCTGCAAAATCCTTAGTCCCACGAGTAGTCCTAACAGAAATAGTCTCTTTGACTTTAATGGAATTGCATATATAAGTCAGGGCTTGTGGAATTAGTCCCATAGTTAAGTGGATAACAGACGTTTTGTGTGGCACCCACTTAAGCATGTCCTCCTTTAACCTCACTGTGCATCCGCTGTTTTTTTGGCTAAAGGATGTCATGCAATTCTAGCTTTAAACAGTTAATCTCAGCAGGCACGTGGTGAGGTCTGAGGACTTTTCATAAATTCTGCCTATGATAGCTACAGAATGGCGCACTCTATTTCCTGATTTGCTCCTAACTATGGCTTCATTGCAATGGTTCCAGGGAAAAATAAATTACTTAGAATTTATAAAAAAGGTCACTCAGTTACTTAGTCATTATGATAACTCACTTGTAATTCCCTTCCACACCCTTACCCTTACGGCACCTGCTATATGAGCATCTGTGTTTTACACAGAATTGAATAGTGGTACACTGTACACACACACTTACATAGTGGGGCAAATTTGTCATTGGCATACGTGGGCAGAACTCTGTTGACTTCAGTAAGTGCATATTCAACTAGCTGTGCAGAACCTGTATTTTTAAGTGCATCCCTGTTGATATGAGATGATTTTCTCTTGCACACACTCTGTATGTAAATGTCAAATGATCATTCCTTTGTTAAACCCAGACCCATCTTTTTAAACCAAACAGAACACTAGCCTTTAATTAAGGGGATTATGATGGAACCTGTTTTGTTATATTGCCTATTATCACAGGCATGACCAGCAGGGGCTATAATTTCACTGCACCCAGATTTAAAATTGTATGCGTTGTTTAATGCTGGTGACATTTGATTTTTATCTAGCATTTGAAACAGATTCTCTCCATCTCATGTCATCTGGTCAAGTGCAATTTTCAATTAGGACCATTTCACGGACTGAAAGGAACAGTATTACCTTTTCATACACTAATCTTGGTCCCTGATTGCTGATGGATACCACAGTGTACTGGGTGCCTATTGTGAAACGCCACTTTCCCATAGCCAATACTTACTGATACTTAGCACTTACCTAGTGCTGTTTTCTCTGTAGATCTCAAAGGAAGGCCAATAGTTTCCCCAGCTGTAAAATAGTGTGGCTAGAGACTGCAAGTGTGTGCAGTGATTGAGTGGCAGAACTGGGAACAGAGCACCTTTCTCCTGACTTCGAGGTCTGTGCCTGCTCCACTGGACTACACTGCCTTTATGCTGAACCCTTACCGAGTCACTGGAAACTAATGGACCTCAGCACTTAACAGGCTTGGGTCCTTTATTCTTAAAGATATATAAGAGTGAGGTCCAGCTGAAACAAGCTTTGCATGCTGCTAGGGCTAGAGCCACAAAGGGGACTTAGACTCAGTATTTCAATGACTAATGTTTAGCTGCCCTGCTGCCTAGTGAAATCCACCCCAAGTTGGCACCCAGGGTCCCTATGCAATGCATGGAGAGAGTTAGGCACCTAAGAATGGGATTCACAAAAGCCAGCAAGTTGAGCAGGGAGCCGCCTAAGCTAGCCAGTAGGAAATGCTCAGGAGAGAGGTGTGGCCTAAGCCCCACCCCTCAAAGAGAGTTAGGCACCTAACTCTGGACTCGGGGGGAGACACTTTCCTCCAGTCAGGATTCACAGCTGTGAACCCTCTCCTGGAGCCAGGTCAGTTGTTTCTCACAAATAATGGTTGTGGTGTGCATAGGCGCTGACTTACTCAGATCCCAGGGGTGCCCTGGCAGAAATGTAGGCAACTAGGGGACATTACTGGCAGGAATATAGAAGCCGCATAAGCAAGGGGTTTGGGGATGTACATTTTGGACTTAGGCACCTTAAGTGGTAGTTAGATGCCTAAATCCTTCTATGGATCTAGCCTCAAGGGGCCAGGACAGATGGATCCAATACCTTCAAACTTGTGGTGTCCCAATTGAAATCTCAATTGCGGCAATGTACAGGGTCTACATACCAAGTCCAGTCAACGAATAGAGAACTATAGTAATAGGTGGTTGTCTGCTGTAGTGTCTGGCCAACAGGTGGTAGACACATCAGTATTTCCTCGTTCTGAAATTGTCCCTCATTGAGCAATTGGATTTGAAACAAATCTCACATTCTAAAGTGAACAATCTGAGTCTTTATTGCTCCTTTTCATATATACAGCCCTGGCTCTTTAAATGACATTCCTAATTTCTCTCTCATATATTTGAGAGCCATAGTCAGAAAGGAATGTGATTTATTCAAGTGTTTCAAATGATTGTGACTATGTAGAATTGCTATCATTCTTAGGTAAAATATTAGTTTCTCTATAGAATGAATTCCTTATTCGCAACAAATATTTTATTTTTTCCAGCTAATACTTTAATTAGCAAAAGAACAATATGCTGGATTTGCTTTACTCTTGAAAATGGGGAGATCAGGGGAAGGAAGTATCCCTTGCAATGCATAACATTGTTTCCTTATCATGATGTTTGGGACTTTAACTGGTGCAACTCACATTAATGTTAATGAGATGTGTGCTCCAAAGCCCTGCACTTTCATACGAGAATCCAAGCCACTGTGCCAAAATATGTTTTGTTCTCATTAAATCACAATTTTCATAAATATTTACAGTACCAGCACAAATTAGGCACCTTGACTTTGCCTCAAAACATAGTATTAGAAGGGGTTGGAGGGTGGGAAGATTAGTCGTTGAAAGTAAAGAATTACCTCTATGGTGAATCAACTAAATCCATCTGAAGTACTTGTAAGAATTTTATTATTCTAAATTAGGTCTATATGGTGTATTACTGTCAACACTAAAATCATTAACACTAATGGGAGTTATGCTGGCAGAGCCCTGTGCATCTAGAAAAGAATACAGCCCTGAATGTTTTTCCATTGTGGGGGTGAAAATATGATATGTATTTAACTCAGTGAAGAATATATTAGTCAAGAGAGGCTTCTTATAGGTCACTTACTGATCCAGGTGATAACAGCAAAGCTCCATTGTTATATGTATAACAAAATGTATTACTTTCCGCATTCATCATAATATGTTTGATACTTTGCAGCATTTTTAAAAGACTTAATAGCCTTAAAATTAATTCTGCTCACATACCTGTTTAAGGGAGCAGGCAAGAAAGTCTATTACAGGGGATAGCGGTGGATTGAGACACCAGAGAGCGGGGTTCTGCTTCTGTCACCTCAATCAAGTCAAGGGGGAGGGATAGCCCAGTGGTTTGAGCATTGGCCTACTAAACCCAGGGTTCTGAGTTCAATCCTTGAGGGGGCCATTTAGAGATCTGGGGCAAAAATCTGTCAGGGGACAGTACTTGGTCCTGCTGGTGAAAGCAGGGGACTAGACTCGATGACCTTTCAAGGTCCTTCCAGTTCTAGGAGATTGGCATATCTCCATTTATTTATTAAAAAGTTTCTTTACCTTCCTGGGCCCCAGGGAATAATCGTGCTTACCTCAGTTGATGAAGCTGCTGTATACAAGAGAGAGAGGTATTATTATTATTCATCTCACCAGGAAACAATCTGTTTCTTGAAGGCTGGTTCTTTAAACTGGCTAAATTGGGCCCAGCCCCTTTGTGTGGTTTCAGGTGGTGGTCAGGGCAGCTGGGGTTTTATTGGAACCCAGAAGATGTTCCCCGCTCATACTGGCTGTGGAAAGGCCCCCAGATATGTTACACTATCAATGGCATATTTGAGAGCTAGACATTTTTGAATGTTCTACTAAAGAGTTATAATTAGACCAGAACATGTGTTTAAAACAGTGGTGAGTGTATAATAGGACAGAGATTCTTAGAAGAGGAACATTGTGGTAGTTAGGAAAGCACTTTGATTTGGCCACATTAACAAAGCTGAGGTTGTTTTAAAAGACATTGGGCCAGCTACTGCAGGGAACAGAGTGGGGTTGTTCCCAATGGAACTCATATAGCTGATGCCTTAAGGACCCAGAAGGAGCAGTTATAAGCCCCATTCACTCTTCAGCCACTGTAGAGCACTAGCTGGGAGATGTTTTTGAATAGGCCCTGTCTACTCTATGGCACTTTTTCTCTGTTATCTACGTGTATATTCTCCCACAAAAACATAGAGTTTATGTTGCTAGAGAGCTTACTCCAGCAACACAGACTCTGAAAAGCAAGGAAACAACCAGTGGTAAGTCACTCAGTGCCTGAATTGTACTCCCCAAATCAGTTCCCTTTCTCAACCTCAGCTACTTCGCTTCCACCACCCACAGACCATGTATCGGCACCCTCGTTCCGAGCAATCAACACAAGCCTTAACTCTGACCATGTGGGCTGGTTCTGTGTTTTGAAGATTAGTTTACGTCTGGTGTGGCTTTCATAAAATATATTGTATGAGGTTTTGTGTTGGTGAGTGTGTGTATAGGTGAGACCTAGTGTCAGATTGCAAATGGAAGCTGTGAGATCTATCTGTCTGCAATGTTTAGGCTTCTGTTAGAGGGGTAATCAGTCCAACAACCTTAACTCTAAGTTACGGTATTGTAATTTCCCACATGAGTATATAACTACACTGATAGATATTCCTGTGGATAGTGGTAGTGTACAGAAGCAGATCCTTCACCAGCCACATGCTCCTCTGTAACAGCCTAATCCCTCTCCCTAATGCAGGGTTGCTCTTTCATATGCATTTTTTTTACATCATGTCTTCCTGGGACTGGCCCTTTAAATTTAGCAGAATCAAGCCCTGAAGAAGCCCTAAAGTGGCCATTTTGTAACTGATTGGGAGCTGAATCTCCCTCTATTCCAGCTGGTAAGCCTGTTCTTATAATAGTTATGTGTTGATTCTGATGAGTGTTGTAGATGCAAATATGCATGTAAATTTGCCTTTTAAAATGGCCCCCTGGGGCCTTCACCTTGTATTTCTATTTCCTCCTGATTAATGCTGTAACAGCATCTGCACAAGCAGAGTTGATGTCTCAGGCGGAAGTATCCCTCAGTTGCCTACACATTTCTGGAAACTTAGGAATGGAGGCTGTGTAGTCTGGTGGCCTAAATGCAGGGGTGGAAGCTAGGAACACTCACTGCCTTGATGTCAGTAGTGTTAGAGAGAGCTGAAACAGTAATAATGAATCAGGAGAGTGAGCCCAGCATAGAAAAAAAATGCAATTGCACAGAATGCTCTGGCAGAAACGCTGTTTGAAAAATTTGTCTCAGGGGACTCTCTCATTAAAAGCAAGTGCTGGTCCGTTCTGCTGTGCTCCCAGGGCCCCTCCCAGCCTTGTGGCTTGAGGTTTCTCAGGTTTGCTGGCAGCTTGTAGAGGAAACGCACTTGCTGCTGAAGCTGATTCTCTGGAGTTTGCAGACTCTCCTCCTCCTCAGATGTGAAATGCGTATACCACAGGCACTGCATCGGGGGGCCTGATCCGGCAAGCACTTGCACAACTAGCCCCCTGTGACTACTCCTGTGAGTAAGAGTTTGCAGGATCTGGCCCTTAGCGTGCTCGGCTCAGAGTGTATTTCACAGGAAACATATGCACGTTGGTAGCTCACAGTGACGAGAAGGGTAGCATTTTTTAAACTGTTGACCTTTGACAGCTCAGTGCTTGCCTTGCAGGATATCTTTTCTATCAGTCAAAACACACTGATAGGTGTGGCACACCCTTTGTTGCAGGGACTAGAAGCCTGCTTCTGCTCTCTTGGGGCCAGACTGGAAGGTGTAAGAAGAGGCTCAGTTTGCTTGTGGGGGCATTTTCCATGCTTGGATCTTGCCTTCTTGGTGGAGAAGGGATGCTCATGTGTCTCTGTGGCAATAACACCCCTCCCCCATCCCCCACACACTGTCCAGATGCTGCAGAACGTGGGCTGAGGTGATATTTATCACTTCCCTTCCCAGCCCAGGACATTTTTACTTTATCCAGGGAGATCCCCAAGGGACATGGGGGCAGCTGCAACCAGAGTGGAGTCCCTGGCAGCACACTTCTATTGCAACTGTAATGTCAGGTTGCTGGAAGGGCTTCCAGACCCTAGGGCTGGTTCAGGGGTACAGGGCCATCATGCAGATGGTCCTGACCTCTCATAAATCCCAGGCGATCTGCTAGTATTTGGGGTGGGCCCCAAAACCTTAAATATAGGGAAGCAAACCCTTCCCTCTCCCCCAAACAGCATGCTGTGGAGCAGTCGCTGTGAGGGAATCCTCACAGAGACTTCCCTGGGAAAAGTCCTCTCCCGGACCCTCAGGTTTTCACACATGGGACAAGGAGTGTGTGTGTGGAATCTGGCCCTTTGAAATCAGTGGTGAATATTCTGTTAGCGGTAATGGCAGCAGGATCTGGTCCTAAATCATATCTTGTAAGAAAGCACAAAGCAAGTCTGTAGTTTAAAACTACCTACCTTGCAAAAAAGAAAGGAAAGTTATCAGTCTGATCACTGGCTACCTACCATGGGGAGGACAAATGTTGAAAGCACAGGTGCTGCTGCTGCTAAGTAGTTTCACAGAAAAATGGTTTTTATGTGGCAGGGCGGTCAGGTATATTCTCTGCATACTGATCTCATTGGGAACTTGGGCCTGCAAGAGGTAATTTAAAAGAGAGAAGAAATGGATCATTTTGACTAGGATAGCATTTTGCATAGGATGGGACTGCTTCATTTGGTATATTATTTTGCTATGGCATTCCAATTGAGATTTGCCGTGCCCTTGATGTAGGAATGAATGGGTATTTTTATGAAAAGATACTTAATGTATTGTAGCAGCTCTTTATAAAGATAATTTTTTTCATAATTAGGTAAGCATACTTAACTACTGTTGCTCTTGTACTAAAATTTGCTGTAAATGGAGCTAGGGAGGGAGAGGGAGATAATTCAGACATCAGCCAAGTGGACTTAATTTGCCTACTAGGATGGCTAGTCATGGCCACTTGAAACTGTAGGTCTTTAGCTCAGAAATTGAATGGTGTTCTAAAACATTTAGTGTTGCTGTTTACATTTGCGTCAATATTTCCATTGTAGACAAGCGCTTTCAGGACTGAGACTTAGCATATAAAAACCTCAGCCAGGACATTTCTAAAAATAATGGACCCAATTCTGTCCTTTCTCATCCAGTGATTCCCATTGAAATCCATGAATATTGCAGACAAGTATCTGAGGGCAGAATTGGGCCCACCCCAATTTAGAACAGCTGAATAAGAAATGGAGGAAAATCAGAATCAATCTGTAGAGTTTCAGAAGCTTTTATTGACGCTCTGGTGACACTTTGCAAATGATTGGTCCTGTAATTCGGACCAAATTTCCAGACAATTTTTAGGTGTACATTTACTCTACTGTGCTCTCAAGTTGGGTACTTGCACACACAAATGTGGCTAACTAGGTATTTGTGTGTGAAGTTAGTGCATGGCAATGCATACCTAAGGGGTGAAATTCATGCTGTGCAAAGGGCTAGCGCTAGGCACGGGCACCACTGATACCTTGCTAAAACAAATGCTCTAGTTCAACTGCAAATTACTTGGTTTGATGCAGGAATTACTGGGTGAAACTTTACAACTTGTGTTATGGAGGAGGTCAGACTAGATGATCATAATGGTCTTTTAAAATATGAGTCTTAAAAGAATATTTAAGTGGTGCCCAGACGTAGTAGCTAGCCCTCTGAACAGGGATGAATTTCACCCAAACTGTCAGGACATTTGGCCTGCAATCAGCAAAGTGAATGTACAAATGTCATCTTGGTGCTCAGGATGTATTTCCTGCCCTTGACTTGCATATAGAATTTACTCAGTTCTCACATTCTCAAAGCATTTATTTTTGACATGCCTGCATGTGATGATGCACCTGCCCCACACTGGGCTCTAAGGGGTTAATAGAGCCTTGGGCGGCTGCGCGGGAGGCAGCCAGTCAGAATAGGGCTGAGAGGAGCGGCCAGTCAGGGCCTGGCAGGCCCCTATAAGAAGAGCTGCTGGGTAGATCAGCTTCAGTAGTTGCCTGGAACTTGAGGCGAGAACATCAGGCTCCTAGCAGGAGGAAGGAGTGCCAGCACCCTGGACTAGCTGTGGGGTCTCTGGGCCAGGACCTGGAGTAGTGGGTGGGTCCAGGTCACCTCCACTCACTCCCACTCGCCACGGAGGAAGGGGCTGAACTGTTGGACTGTGGTACATTCCCCTCAGAATGGGGCGTGAGGGGAACAGAGCGGGACACAGCTGGAGGGCTGTGTCATGAAGAGGGCGCCGTGGTCCTGGGAGTAACGCGAGTCCTGGAGCAGAAGCGATGGCGGCAAGACATCACCAGAAGAAGGCGCACTGGTGATCAGAGCTAATCGCAGGGACAGCCAGCAGGGGGCATCGCAGTGGTGAGTCCACCCTGTCACACTGCACGGTAAACTCAGCCTGGTCATTCAAAATCAAGCAGTTTTCTTTCTGCTTTGTAAATTGGCACCAGCACCAGTGGTTCTGGAATTAGGAATTGGCTGGTTATTTTATTGTTAATGAAAGAGGCAGGAGAGACCACATCCTTTTTTTTTTCTTTAGCTGTATGCCTCTGAAGTGCTAACAGTTTTAAAAATGTAGGGACTCGCAGTACTCTCCTGGTGTGAGGCAGTGTTGATTAATCAGCATTCATTTGCTTGGGTTCCTCTATTAGAGCTTCCCCACGCTGAAGTATGTGGAGAGCACGCCATGGTGAGAGCCTACGGCTAAACAATGGCCTTTGGTGGATTCTCTGTAATCCACATGGCTCTTGGTAGATCCCGGGGTTCTGTGAGAAAACATCCTGAGAACAGATAATATACCACGGTGCCATTCTAGTAATTTCTCCCACCATCATCACCACCACGTCTGGACTATGTACCTTTTGGCACTTTGGGGGTGGGCGAGATGAACATAAAACTTAGTTTAGAAAAGACGCTGCAAAGCGATGTTTTTCCTGCAGTGATTTCATGAAGCATTAGCATTTGGATTAGGTGTGGTTGCTGCAGCAGGTGCAGCATTAACTGCCGAGCCCAGATCCTCTTCTTTTGGAGCTGTTGCAGCCTGTTATGGAAATGACTCAAGAACTCAGAAAACTCTAGGTATTGAATCCAACGGAACCATTGCAAATTACCATCACGTGTGAGGCACTGCCATACCCAAGGATGTCCAGCTGCACCAGAGTCACTGTTGCTCGGGTGGGTTGATTACCTTCTTTGGATAGGTGTTCGCTCAACAGATCATAGCAATGCTGTTGGGTTAATTATCCATATTTTAAAATTCCCCAAGTGCATATTTGCATAATTAGCATTTTAAAAATATTCATAATGACATATTTACTTGATGGAGTGCAATGGCATGATTTGCACTTTTATAAGGGACGTTCTGCCTTTCACTGAACCAAACAAGACATTTGAAACATTTCTTGGTTCACATCTTCACTTATTCCAGGCAAAAACATCTTGGGAGTCCAGCTGTGCAGTCATTCTGCATGGGACTCCCAAGAAAGCATCTGATCCTGCCAGTCACTCAACACCCTTGCTTCTCATTGAAGACAGCAGGAGCATTGGGCACTTGGCCCTGGGAGGGGAGGTCACAATGACTGGGAGTTGAGAGTGTAATTCGACTGCAGTATCCTCACTCAAATTTGTAACCAATGCATAAGTCCTGAGTGTCCACACTTACCCTAGCTGTATGCTGGCCCAACTATGACTTCAGTGGGGTTAGTCCTGATTTACACTGATGTAAGGGAGAGGAGAATCAGAGCCCTACTCTTAGGCAGACTTTCTTCTTCAGCTTTGTAACACTAAGAACATATTTCTTAATCAGCATTTGTATTTAGAAACATTTCTTACTTTTACATCCCAACTGAATCTGCCTCCTGAATTTCATTCATCCAAGGCAAATACATGGGTAGAATTTTCTTCCACCACCATCATCATAGTAAATCTAGGCTGACCAGATAGCAAGTGTGAAAAATCGGGACGGGAGGTGATGGGTAATAGGAGCTTATATAAGAAAAAGACCCAAAAATCAGGACAGTCCCTATAAAATCGGGACATCTGGTCACTCTAGGTAAATCCCAAAGGGACGTGGCTTCCTGAAAATTGAGCCACATCCAGATTGGTCTCTGGCAAGGTGCTCACGGTGGTCTGACTGTATATTTGGTTTATGTTCCAAACTTACAATCTTGTGCCACCAAAGCATTTGGTGCCCATATGTTTGCCGGCCATGTGTCGACATTCCTTGGTACACAGGCTTCAGAATTCATTCATCTTTCAGCCTTAAAATAGGTCAAGGAATCCCCAGAAACCAAACTGGTGCTGATGCAGTTTGGCTTCACGTATCCAGCTTTCTGATCACGTCCTGCCACTTGATACGGAGGAGCTGACAGCGATGACGAGAATAGAAAATGTCAATCCAGAGTTCCCCTTCCTGAGTGTCCCCTTTTCACTTCTATACAATAGAGTCGGTATAACTGGGGGTTCCATAGACTCTCAGCTTGATGTCATGATGTCCCCACAGAGGCTGCCGAAGGACCTGAAACATGGCAGCAGCTGCTGCTGTATAGGCATCCTCCTCTTTTGAGCATTCTCCAGCACTGTCTAGGATGCTGCCCAACTATGTGACAGCTGCCACCTGCTCAGTGTCCCACCTGGACAGGTTAATATTGAGCGGATTGTAATCTGGAGCTGGATGCTGTTTGGTGGTAATGGCCAGGGATTTAGTTTTATCTGGATTAATAACCACACCCATGCATGCTGCTTCTAGCCTGACCAGACTGACAACCAGCTGCAGCGATTTATCACATTGAGCCAACAAGCCAATGTAATTGGTATATTCAAGATCTCCAAGCAGAAGAGTGTTCAGCTCAGAGCCACTGACAGCTGCCTCCTCCAGTTTATCCATCAGCCAATCTATCTTTTCTTGGCGGAAGGAAGATGGTTCTGACGGAACTTTCTGCCCCTCTTTAAGTGGAGGAGAGATTGCAGGTGACAGACGACGGAGGAGCATCTTTTCACTGATGTAACTGATCCTGCAGCCTCAGGCTAGTGCTGCCATAGAATTGTGTTTCAGGAAATCACACTGATTCGGTCCATTACTTGGCAAATACAAGCTAGAATGTAATTGGACATGTGAATATTTTTATTTAAAATGTATCTACATTTCAATTTAATACTAAGCAAAATACAGACACAACCTGCTAGTATATCCCAGACAATAACCATTTATTTTTGAGGGACAAAAATACTAGTCAGTCAGACCAGTACTTTGATATAAAAAGTTTATATTTTAAAAAAATAAGAGCTGACAACTAATCTTAATGGATGTGTGTGTGTTTGGAAATATTTCTGTCAGGAATCAGCTGGCCTTTTAAACAGCGTAGCAGAGTGTGCTGGAAAATCCCCAGGAACCAAAATATTGGACATTTTTATTTTACTGATGACCTGTTCAATTTGCAAGGATAAACCCATTGTTCTTTTTAATTGGGCCTACAGAGAAGGGTGAGCCCAGTGTTGTCAGGTGGGTATAACCAAGTGTGTAGTGTATGTGTGCTGCAGGCCAACTGTGAGTACTGACATTAATCACTCGGGGCAGGTCTACACTTAAAATGCTGCAGCGGCGCAGTTGCGCTGTTGTAGCACTTCAGTGAAGACGTTGCTATGTTGATGGGTGAGTTTCTCCTGTGGGCGTAGTTAATCCACCTCCGTGAGAGGGGGGAGCTATGTCGATGGGAGAAGCCCATCTTTTGACATAGCGCTGTCTAGACCGGGGGTTAGGTTGCTTATAACTGGATTTTTCCGCCCCCGCATGAGATGGTTATACCGATGTAAGTTTCTAGTGTAAACCAGGCCTCAGTCATTGGCAAGAAACCTGCTGTATATCACAGTGGTACTTGACAGTGCACCTCAAATCAAATTTAGGGGAAAATCAGCTTTGTATCAGATTGCTTAATCCAGCCTGTTTTCAGGGACTCAATAAAAGGAGGGGAAATGGAAATGGTTTTCTGTACAGAATTGGTGCGGCTGGGTTGGTAACCAGAAGGATTAGTACAATCAGGCCAGCATGGTAATGGATAAGAAACAGAAGAGATAAGACCGCAGAGTCATGCGCTGCTGCCCATTAGTTAAACTTTGAATGACTCAGTTAAAGCCCTGCTTGAGCAATTCTGATGAGGTGCTGAGTGTCGTCCATTCCTATTGATGCCAATGGCAGTAATGGGTGCTCAGCACCCTGCAGGATCTGGCCATTACCTGGGTCTGGCTTTCAGTCATTGTTTAGGAAAAGAACTTAATGTCTTTAGACCAGCAACCTCCTTCTCCTTGTATGTTGTGTGTGTTCGGTTCATTCCAAATCCTGATAACACTTTGTTTGAACAGGGCTATATTTATCATTACCAGATAATCAGCATTCAAGATGAAAGAGCATGCACTTATTCTTTTAAAAATGAGTCATTAATGAGTCCTTATTAGTACAAGGAACTGGCTCTGGAGGACCTCAGATTGGGAATGGGGAAGAGAAGGAACTTCAGTCGTATTTCTTTTCATCTTTATTCAGCTATTGTTACCATAGCAGTTTTCTTTTGTCTTTGTTGCTCAACTACAGGGAGGGAGGGTTGGCATTTCAGGGTGGGCACTCATTTATCTTTATTATTATTTTTTTCAATTAATAAAACCCAAACACTGTGGAGAAATATACTCTCTGACTACTGGTTGTCGACATTGGCTAGCAATGGAAAGCTAGTCTTCTAATTGCCAGCTGTGCTCAATCTTAAATTAAATACAAGACCTTAGAACTATCCCCTCCTTGGGCAAATGCCTGAGGAAACGTACAGGCCTCAGAGGCCACCTCAGAGCTCTACCCAATCGCCAAAGTATCTAGCTGGCCTCCTCCAGTTACGTGTGCTCAATACAAAATCTGCAATGTATTGAAATGGGAAAATATGGGGGTGGCATAAAAGAAATGTGATCTAACGCAATCAGTGCTGCAAAACAAAAGGAGCTAACACAGAATTTAAATTCAGCTCACCATAGGGCCTTTTTAATGATCCTGTCTGCACTGTATGAATATCCCCAGAGTACTAACTAAATTCCCAAAGCACCATCTGAGTGTGTGCTATGTTCAGTATAAAACCTGGAATGGATTATCTGGTGGTAGTCTTGTCTCAGGTGTTTCTAAAATCCTGATCAGTAACCTCAAGGGGATACCCCTCAGGGGGTACCCCGCACGTGCGCACTCATACATGCACATAAACTATGAGCAAGGCCTACAAAGTAAATCCTGTGGTGCTTACTTAGTATTTACTTAGCTTTACTCAGGCAAAAACACAAGTCTCACTGGCACTTTTCTATCAGAACTGCAGAAATAACAGGTTAGGATCTCTGGGGACAAGAATTGAGGACAACAATTATCCAGGATATACTTACATCTGGCTGGTATGTTATTGGTTGCTAATAAGCAAGTGCTGGTAACGCATACCTTTTCCCTTAAATCTTTTTTAAGCCATATAGTTTTGTAATGCAACAAAGTGAGTGCCTGGGATCTGACTTGCGAGGATTAGAATCTTTCATACAATATGTGCATCTTCCTTGAAGCCACAGGGTTTGCAGTCATGCTGCAGCCTCTTTGCACTCGGCTGTTCATTCACAGCAGCACAGGGCTTGCTGATTTTCTTGTCAGCTAATAAAAGCAAAAGTAGGTGGCTCAATGGGAGCACTCAGCCATCATCCGTCTGGGGGTTGAGTGAATGTAGTTCTTGAATAGAATAAAATTTTAATGGAGGACTTATGATTGAGAGTTGTTTTTTTTTTTTGCTCTCATTATCTGGTTTCCATGGAACGCCTTTTCAGCAGAGTAGGATAACAGCTTCACTATTTTTCTTACAAAAGGTAATGAAGAAAGAAGATATGGATTTCTCCCTCTGTTGGTTTCTCTCAGGCCATGTCCATGCTACAGTCTTTAGTTGATGCAAGGTACGTTGGCATACAGCCACCAAAGTTTGTATGTCGCTTGGACGCAAACATATGCAAGTGGGGGAATGGTCCCGCTATTGTGGGGGAACTTTCCTGGCTTCTGCACTACCCCTGTGGAATCAGATAGTGAAAGGATCTGAGTCCTTGCTCCAATTTCCTTTACCTGGAGGCCTGCCTGACATTTTCCACTCTCCCATGTGGCTGAGCCCTCATAACCCCAACAAGGCAGGTCCCAGGATTTCTCAGAGGCTTATCCCCCAGTCTCGTCGTGGTCACTTCAGACAGGGGCTAGGGTGTCCCCGCTCTGTGGTACTCTCTCCACATTGGCCACTTCCCTGATCACTACATTAAGTTCAAACCAAATACAATTTATTAAACAACAATTGTAAGAAAAATAAGGGAAAAAATGGAAACAGTTAAAGGATCAAGGGAGTCTCTGGAACTCAAGAAAGTTAACGGGCTATTCCTTACCCATCCCAGGACTCCCTCCCAGGACCTGGCTCCACGGTGGTGATACCGTGGGTAGGCCACCTGCTCTGGTGGTGGCCTCACACCCCAGGCACCCTTCTCCCCAGTATTCGCTTTCCTGTTAGGTTCATGTCCCGCCCCTCTCCCAGAGTCCAGCCTTCAAGGTCCTCTTGTCTGGTGACATCTTCCTGTACTGGACTCTCTCTGGCCAGGGTCCCACCTTGCTCTTCACAGCCACTCACTGCACCCGGCTGCAGTGTCACTTGTGGCACAGCCAGCATCTGCTATCCCTGTTCTGGCCCTCAGCAGTTCAGCCCTGGCTCCCCGTTTCCGCAGCTGGCTTGTGCTGCTCCAGGTCTGGCTCCTCTGCCTCCAGCCCAGCTCTGACTTCTCTGGTTCTGGCTGCTGCTGCTCTCTCCTTAGCTCTGCCCTACTCTGGCACAGGTAGCTCCAGCTCACATGGAGGATGGGCTCCTGGGTTCCTTAATCCCTCATTGGCCTGTCTGCCCTGTCAATTGGGCTGACTTGGAGTGCTGGCCTCTCCCCATTGGCCGTGAGGACTCAGGATCCTGATTTCTCTTCAGCCCTTCCCCTTTCTTTTGGTATTGGGAGAGGGCCAACCAAAAAACCCACTAAGTTTCATTAAGGAGCCAATAGTCTCCTTACACATAACTGGCTGGTTTCATTGGCACTGCACATATTCACCAGCAGGGCTTGTGTCGATGCAAAGTGTAGTATATCAGAAGTAGGTACTCCAATGTACCACTTGCTGCCATCTGGTCCAGTGCCTTTTGGAAACTTTCCACACTGTGTTGTGGAATAGAAATGATTCTCCCAGAACTCTCTGGGCTCTAGGGGTTAAGTTCCCAGCATGCAATTTTCTTCATCCCCGATGCTGTCTATATCCCATAATGTTCATGCCTTTTAAAAAAAATCCCACAAACCTGTGTGGCACTCTTTGCTGTCTGCCATGTCTGACAGAAGCATGGAGCCCACAGAGCTCTTCACTATTGTCATGAGTGTTGCAAATACAGGACGTATGATTCTCTTGTATTTGCAGACCCATAAGGAGTACCGCAATGATGGGGGATATGACAATTCCTTGGAGGACAGTTTGCTGAGGGACACACTGAAAAATAATTCAAGGTTATTTGTCACGTTTATTGGGCAGCTGTAGACCGTGAAGTGCTGCTTCTGGGCCCAAGAAACGAGCACTGACTGGTGGGTTTATTTTGTTATGCAGGTTTGCACATTGAGCTGCAGAACTTTTGGAGGCGAAAGGCTACATTCCTGGATCTGGGTGCCAAAATCACCCCAGTCCTATAGCATAAGGACACCAGAATGAGAGCTGCATCGATAGTGGAGAAGCGAGTGGCGGTTGCACTCTGGAAGCTTGCAATGGCGTATTGCTACTGGTCAGTGGGAAATCATTTTGAAGTTGGAAAATCTGCATTGGGGGCCATTGTCATGCAAGTGTGTAGGACCATTAATAGTCTCCTGCTACACACAGGACTGTGATGCTTGGCAATGCGCAGGATGTAATGGATGGATTTGCAGCAATGGGGTTCCCAAATTCTGCTGGGGTGATAAATGGCCCGCACACCCCTATTTTGGCACCAGACCACTTTGCCACAGAGCACATCAATGGAAAGGGCTACTCTTCTATGGTCATGAAAGTGTGGTGGATGTCTGGGGACACTTCACTGATATCAGTGTGGGCTGGTCAGAGAAGGTGCATGATGATCGCATCTTTAAGAACCACAGGACTGTTCTGAAAGCTACAAGTAGGTATGTTCTTTCCTGGATTAACATTGGTGAATTTGAAATGCCAGTAGGGATTCTAGGTGACCCTGCCTACCCCTTGCTCCCCTGGCTTATAAAGCCAGCCACCTCCACAGCACCAAGTAGAGATTCAGCTACTGGCTCAGCAGGTGCAGAATGACAGTTGAATGTACTTTTGGTGGATTGAATGGATGCTGTCATCGTTTACTCACAAGATTGGATCTCAGTGAAAAAAATATCCCAATGGTTATAGCTACCTGCTGTGTCCTGCATAATATCTGTGAAGCAAAGGGAGAAAAGCTGCCACCAGATGTAGAGGGTGGAAATGGAGTGGCTCTCAGCTGACTGTCAATAGCCAGACACTAAGACCAGTGTTTGCTGTACATTTATAAATATGACTAGGTATTTTCATGAACTGCGCTAACAATATACCACATACCCTTAAACATACCAAGCTCCAAAATTTCCTGTTGTGTTTGGTGGAAATATATCCAGCTAAAATCTTTGAACAATCAAACTTAGGAAAACAAGTGACAACATAAATGACTTTCTAGACATTGTAGACTTGGGCTCTGAGCCAGAGTTAATCCATAGCCCTATCCAGCAAGTTAAGGGAAGCAGAGGTGAAGATGTTACTTTTGAGTGCAAGTTGGCAGGAGTAATCTTGGTACCATCCAGTGGTTGGAAAAGAATCTTACCCATGCATAATGACTCAAAGGGGAGGAGGATGTAAAAGCTATGCCTCCTCGCCTACAAACTCAATTGCCTTTATACATGGGATATCTTATGGCACTTGGCAAAATAAACCTACTGCAAAAACTCAATAACAGGAGGGAGTTTGACCCTACACAAAGTAGAGTATGATGGATGATATGAGGCATGTATAATAGCCATATTTATGTCCATATTTATATTATGGAATCAAAAGCTATATATTGAATGTGACATTTAATCTTAGTCAGTGATCCAGTAATTGACTGTGACTATGATAATCCCATACACAATGATGTAACTTGTCCATCTCTGATCCAATTTATGCATATGTGTTAAATTTGTCCCATTGGAACATGGATAAATTTAGCTATTGTAAGCATGTCAAGGTTATTTTCTTCTTTTCAGTGCTCCTTGAGAATATGATTGCAGTTTATCAGCAGTGAGTACAGGATATTGCCAGCATAGGAGTCCACACAAAACACAAATTGTATATCCCTAGATGGAAGTGTAGCCTGGAACCTTTTGGAATCCTAGGGTCCATAACAGGACTATTTTGTACAGGAATGTCAATTTGGAATCAAGTGGGTGTTGAGAAAATTTGTAGACATATTAATGATGTGCTGCAGGAGAATGCTAACAAAGTGGTTAATCCAATATTACAGGAGATAAAGGGTTTGTCACGGGAAGAAAGGTTTATAGTCTATAACATGCATTTGTTTGTTTAACAAGTCTCTGTTTAAGTTTAACCAACTATCAACCTAAACAATGATCTGCAAAAGTACCAAATGTGTGTATGGAGAATATGTCATAAATACCACTGCTTGCATTGCAATTTTTAGAATTAGGAAAGATTCCAGACTTAATCAAAGATGAGCAATTGTTAAATTGGTATTGTGCAAAATGTTTCAGAAGCATGGGAAGGAATGATCCATCCACTTCATGCCAACGATTCTCATTAGGAGCAATGCGGCATATGGGATCTGTGGTGCCGCATCCCAGTCAAGACGCTTAGAACATAAGAATGACCATACTGGGTCAGACCAAAGGTCCATCTAGCCCAGTATCCTGTCTTCTGACAGTAGCCAATGCCAGGTGCCCCAGAGGTAATGAACAGAACACGTAATCATCAAGTGATCCATCCCCAGTCGCCCATTCCCAGCTTCTGGCAAACAGAGGCTAGGGACATCACTTGTTGTTTAACTAAAAACTGTATGATAGCAGAGTCCGTGTATGTCTTGTTCAGTCTCCTTGCCTGTCTTTGATCCAGATAAGGATGTGTACAGCTACTGTCCACTCCACAGGTCACCTTGAAGATAACATGTACAAGAACACATCAGTGTGTCTTCTTTGGTGGTCTATCACACAGAAACCCAAACCTGGCAAATCACGCAGATGCTCTGTTGCTCTGAAAAGGGGCGTCAGTACGTTTGGAAGTGTAATATGTTGGAGGTGGACACCACATTGTGTGGACTGCAAGGAGTGAGTCAACTACAGAACTAATCATCATCTTTGTGCCTGGTCAGGCTAACTAAATGGAAGACACTGATGGAGAAGGTAACCTAGGATGGAGATGACTTATATTGTGTGCAAAAACACCAGGATTACTTGTGGCACCTTAGAGACTAACAAATTTATTTCAGCATAATCTTTCGTGGGATAGAACCCACTTCATCAGACACATGGAATGGAACACACAGTAAGCAGATATTTATACATTCAGAGAAACGTGAAAAGGTGGAAGTACCTATACCAACTCTAAGAGGTTAATTAATTAAGAGGAACTATATCAACAGGGGAAAAAAACTTTTGAAGTGATAATCAAGATGGCCCATTCAGACAGTTGACACAAAGGTGTGAGTGAGGATAGTTAACTTAGGGGAAATGGATTCAATTAACATAATGACCGAGCCACTCCCAGTCTCTGTTCAAACCTAAGTTAATGGTATCTAGTTTGCATATTAATTCGAGTTCAACAGTTTCTCGTTGGCGTCTGTTTTTGAAGCTTTTCTGTTTCAAAATTGCCACCTTTGAGTCTGTCTGAGTGATTAGAGAGATTGAAGTGTTCTCCTACTGGTTTTTGAATGTTATGATTCCTGATGTCAGATTTGTGTCCATTTATTCTTTTGCGTAGAGACTGTCTGGTTTGGCCAAAGTCTGTGTTTTTGCTGACACAGACTAACATGCCTGCTACTTTGAAACCTTATATTGTGTGGTAACCAATCATCAAAAGTACCTATATGGTCAATTGGAGTGTCAGGTTCTCAGACCTAAATTTGTGTTTTACCCCAAAACAACATACTTCACTAGGATATACAGTGATATCTCCAGCGCCGGCGCTACCACTAGGCGACCCCAGGCGATCGCCTAGGGCGCCAGGATTTGGGGGGTGGCATTTAAGGTCCCTCAGAGGCCGCCTGGGTCCTTGGTGGCAGGTTCTTTGGTGGCCTGGGTCCTCGGGGGCATTTCGGCAGCGGGATCTTCGGCCGCCCGGGTCCATGGCGGCATTTCTGCAGTAGGTTCTTCGGCTGCTGGGGCGTCTCCCGGAGGTGCCACCTAGGATGGGAAAAAAGCTGGTGACGCTCCTGGATATTTCCTGTCCCTACTTTTGAAAACACAACCATTATTATATCTGATCCAACCTATCAGGACTTAACTGTCCAAAGCACACCAACATTTCTTGTTTGTATATCCCCACTAAATTTGCAATTGAAACAATTAATGGATCAAAAAGCACACACCGTAGACAAATTACCAGTAATATCAATGAGGCAGAACAATCTGTTACCCATTTGATGGATGGAGGTGATGAGATCCTAGCAACACCTTTATGAATACAAATTGGATTAAATGGATGGATTATTGTCCAAGTAGTTGGAAAAGGAATTATTTTCATTATATTGGGGTGCATGCAGTGTAAAATCAAGAGATTAAGTAGAAAAAGTCATGACCCCACAATGTCAATGACTTAGGGAGATGATGCATACTGCCTGATTCATTATCTAACCATGAGGCCTACTGCAGATATATATCAGATGCCACCGCATCCCTACCCTCCAGTTATAACTACACAGCCAGAATCAGTCCATCAGGTCCCTGAACCTCCATATCAGGAAACTGAGATTAACATTGGAAACTCCCCCCCTCATTAGATAATCAACCATCCACACTATAATATTCATGATGGGGTTTGTGACATACTATACCTTGGGGGGCATCTTGTAACCTCCATATTCCTCATCTGTATATAATTGTGATATTGCATATAAAGCATGCCACAAGAGGTATTAGGGAACAGGTTATGATCAGCTGAAAGTCACTGTTCTGTCTAGATATGTATATCTTTAGTGCATATGAAGTTATGAGATTGTGTTGAATGGTTGTCACTAAAACATGCTGCAAGTTGGGGAATCAGCCAGATATTAGCTTCCCAGAGACAACAGCAAGGAAAGTAACCAACCCCCGAGCAGGGTGTCAAACAACCCATCAAAAACCATTGTCCAGCAAGGGAGCTACAATTCAGTTACTCATCTGCATAAGGCCACACCAGGTGACTCAGCAATGCCCACCAGACATGCCTGGACTTGTGTTCTCCAAGCATGTGAACTAAGGGTATAAAACAGAACACGGGGCCCATGCTTGGCCTTTCTCCTGCCCCGACCTATGCTGCAAGCAACAAAGACACTCAGAAGACTGAAGACTCCAACAGGGGAGATTGGCCCAGGTTTAAGAGACAAACCTGTATATTAAGGACTGCAATATTCAGTGGCGTGAGAAAAACTGCTTAATCTAGATGTTGCCCAGTCTAATAGGGTTGAGAGTTTAGACTGTGTGCTTATATTTTCTTTTCTTTTGGTAACCACTCTGACTTTTTGCCTATCACTTATAATAATTTAAAATCTATCTTTTTTTAATCAACAAATTTGTTTTACTGTTTATCTTTACCAGTGAGTTTGTATGAAGTGTGTGGTAAATCTGCTCAGGTTTGCAAAGGCAGGTGTATAGCCACTTTCCATTGATGAAGTGGTGAACTAACTAATAAATGTGCACTGCTTGTCTTGAGCAGTGTAAGATGGTATATTCCTGAGGTACAAGGCTGGGACCTGGGGGGATTTGGCTGGTGCCTTTCTCTGTGTGATTCATGAGTGGATCTGAGAGCATTCATGAAATCTAGCTGGGTATGGGGCTTCACATGTGGTTGTGCTGAGCAGGGCTGGATTAAGACCTTGAGAGGCCCTAAGCACTGAAAAGATTATGGTACCCCCCCATGTAATTCAAAATCACAACAATACTATACCGTAAAATAAAATTTTATTTTTCGAAATGACACAAAACTTATATGTATGCTGAAATTAAAATAGCTTCTTTCTAGATTTTCTGATTGCAAAATTCTGGATAAATTCATCGAAGCTGACTCCACGAAGCATGTCCGCTTCCATACACAATAGGGAAAGTGAATCAAGTCTGTCCTGACACATTGTTGTTCTCTGAGGGTTTTTTATTCTTCTCAGCTGAGAAAAAGAGCGTTTTGCAGAGCAGTTAGTAATCATCAATGTTAGAAAAATACATAATGCGATCTCTACATTTGGAAATACACATTGTATTCTGTCTTCCAATATTGTGTCATGAAGATCAATGTGACTGAATTTCATTTTTCGATATCTTTTTATATGTCTTCAAATCTTTCGAAATCATTCCTCAAAGTGTGTAAGTGGTCTGCTAATGATTGACAGAGGTCTGAATGTGTTTTCAAATCCAATTTTTTTTCTTGGAGAGCTTGACTTGTGTGGTAAAAGTGTTGTAAAATTTCATTCCACATGGTCAACATGAATCCAAACACTAGTGTATGGAAGTCTAACAAAGTTCTGATTTTTTTCCCATGATGACTACTTCGATGCTTTTTAAAAAATATCAAATATCAATTTTTTTCCCCCCTGCTTTGCTGGTGCCCTAAGCACGTGCTTAGTCTGCCTATTGGGTAATCCAGCCCTGGTGCTGAGTGATAACAGTGCCTGGAGGGGCTTGCTGCTTGTCACTAGCGAGGCATTGTGAGAGACAGCCCAGGCTGGAGAGAGTTAAAGGAGCACAGCGGTCCCAGAGTCCCAGGCCGCATCCCGGGGATTCCCGTCACAGGGTTCGTTAGCAATCACCCCATCAAAAGGGGGCCTTGAAGCCTATAGAGTTAGCTTTAGCATTTTATTTTACTCAGCAGTAATGCAAAGGAGCCTACAGGCCTGTATCCTGTAAGACATTAGCTTAGGCTTTGAGGCCTGTGAACTTTGGCACAGATAAATGGCCCGACAGTCATCCTGAGTTTTGGGGAACTGGGAAAGGTGTGTTTAAAGGGGACTTTTATACCAGGTAACCACAAGAACATTTAACAGATACTAGGCTTGGAAATTTTAGGATAAAATGTTGACACATGCTTAACTGCAAACTTGCCTTGGGTTATGTGACTTATGTGATGATTAGTTGAAATCATTAATATACTAACCTATAGGATAAAGGTACCCCAACATTATTAGGGTGAGGAAGTTAGATATGGATAAGGGAGGCTGGGCATTTGAATGAATATTCATGACAGCCCCTAAGCCCTATAATAAGCCCAGACCATCATATAAGAGGAAGATCTGGACCATCGGACTCATTTGCCATGCCAGGGACGGGGCTGTCTCTTACCGCCAGGTGCCCAAGGAAGAGTGTGAGTCTGAGCATATATGTGAGGAATGGTACAAGATATCACCTCAACTCTATATTTTTGCTATTTTTTTTATGTTGTTTGGAGCTTTTCTGTCTTTACTAATTGTGCTAACAAAAGTGGTTGAAGCTCTGCTGGGCCCTCAGTGAGAGGGTCTCCTTTGTGCATGCTAGGGTTCCCAAGAAGATGTTGAACTTAATAGCTTTGATTCTGTTGTGCCAGATTCTGGGATGAGAACCCTACACTCCCTCAGCTCTTTAAATCTGAGTTATTTGGAAATCAATAATAATCCATAACCACAAAAGATTCAGGCAACACTGAACAATCTCTCTCTCTCCCGCCCCGCCCCCACAGGCCCAGGAGATCCAGTACCTTCTGTCTACTCCTGGCAGGACTGTGTCTGGAGCATGTAGCTTGCTTGGTCAGCTGGGCAGTTGCATGCAATAATGGAGAGCTGCGATGATGGACAATCAAGAAAAGGCATTTAAAAATATGTGTGGGGGGGGGCTTTAAAGTGGGGATGGCTTCTGGTCTCCATAACCCCTGAGCAGTGGAGTTACAATTATGACTATTTTTGTCACTGCTACAGGAAATGGGGCATTGTGGGTCAGCTGCTGGAGGACTGTTAGGGTTAATACAGTCTGGAGTGTGAACACTCACATTGCGTTGACCTCAGTAAGTCAACCATGGCTCCATGCTGTTGGGGGAAGGTGGTTTTACTGCCTCGCCTTAATGGGGCACTTATGTTTGCTGGAGACAAATTTGAATGTAGACACATGCACAAATAGGTTGATGCAAGATAACTGATGTTGACCTAATTTTGTTGTGTAGACCAGGCCTTACAGGCAGGAATCTGAGGTATGAAAAATTGAATTGACCAAAATGAATTGAGTGACCAGTTCCTCCTGGCCTACATCTCCCATTATAAAATCCACACACAATCAGCAGCTGGTCACAATATAGCAAAGTATTCTGACAATTGCAAATCCAACCCTTCTCTCATGCTACTTTAAATGATTGCTCCATTTTAGAGCTGAGTTAGTACGGAAAGACACAAAATAAGCCTGTTTTCACTAGCCTGACCATCACTGAAATGATGTGATTATGTTGCATGGAGCGCCCATCTAAATCACATACTCAGTAGGCTTTTCTGGCAGCTTTGCTTTTGTCCTTTGCCTGTAATAACATGAAATATATGTCTGATCTGTTTCACAGCACCATCTGGATCCCACCAGTGTCTGAAGAACTCACTGGGACTCTATCAGCAGTTAATAAGGATGCTTTCTTAATGTGTGAAAATATTTGTTAAGGATGAATTATATTTGAGAAACTATGGACACAATTCATTGCCTGCCAGTTGAGGATGCTTTGCATCTCCCAGGAGGCACTAAGGCCCAGATCCTCAAAGGTATATAGACACCTAATTCCCATTCATTTAGACACCTAAATACCTCTTGAGGATCTGGGTTTAAGCATCTTACAGCAATGGGCCTGATGTCAGCTGTCGTTGGGACATTTATAGCCAACCAATGAGCAGGTCCCTACAAAGAAGGGTTTATACGAAGGTTTAGATTGTATCTTAATATATCCAAATTAACCTGAATCTTGTTATTGCCAATAACTGCCATATGAGTAACATAAAAGCACTTCTGTGTCTTTATGAGAGGGAAGGGTATATTCTTGCCAGAATGTTAAGACTTCATGCGATACGGAATTATTTAACACTAAGGTAATGTCTCAAAACATCTCTGAACAGGACCATGAGTGAACTCAAAAGCAGCTCCTTGTTGTACAGTAAACTTTCATATGAGAAAGAGACATCTGATTTGAGGGACAACTTCTTTATATATCACCAGCAACATAACTGTCATTTTTCACATGTGCTATGTGGAGAGAGCCAAATTGGAATCTAGAGATTTGCTTACAGGACAAAAGGGAGATGGGCATTTAGATAATTTGTTTATATAATGGCTGCTAATCAAAATATAATCAAGTTGGACTGAGACAATAGTACAGTAGTTTATTCCCAAAGCTTTCAGATACTGTGAGCCAAGTGTTCCTGTGTTACACCAGCACAGCCTCATTTAAGACAGCGTGTAATGAAAAGGAGAACGTGGTCAAAAGACGTTTGTGTTGGAGCCTGTCATCTGAGGTACAGAAAAGGAGAAAGGTGTAGTTTTGTATCCCAAGGGACTAGGACAGGGGTAGCCAACCTATGGCACGCGTGCCAAAGGCGGCACACTAGCTGATTTTCAGTGGCACTCACACTACCTGGGTACTGGCCACTGGTCCGGGGGGCTCTGCATTTTAATTTAATTTTAAATGAAGCTTCTTAAACATTTTAAAAACCTTATTTACTTTATATACAACAATAGTTTAGTTATATATTAAAGACTTATAGAAAGAGACCTTCTAAAAACGTTAAAATGTATTACTGGCACGCAAAACCTTAAATTAGAGTGAATAAATGAAGACTCGGCACAGCATTTCTGAAAGGTTGCCAACCCCTGGACTAGGAGCTACTTAAATCAAAGCCCTGGGACACCATACTGAGGTATGTAACTGAGATTTATGGATTATGTATGCACTTTAGGTGAAATTCCCCTCAGCAGAGGGTCAGCGGGTCTATGCACTACTTAAATAAATCCAACTTCTAACCCTGTGAGGCTGGGATGAATTTCACCTTTTATATAAGTGACAACACAACTTTGCCTTTACTCCCAAAGTTCTGTCCCAGCATGCACAGGGCTCAGTGTAGAACCTCAAATTATTTGAAGCACTTTATATTTTGGGACATTCAAAATTCTGGTCAGAACTTTGTATTTATAAATTAACGGTCAAAGGCAACTGGACTAATCTGATGGCCTGACTTCTTGAATTAATTGGCTTTAAAGTAAATAAAAACGGTTTAGTCTGACGGTGCCTCCAGATTACCACATCACATGATTCAAACAAGTAACAAACCACACTCTTCAACTCCCTGTGGTTGGGGTGCCGTTTGAATGAATTGGCTTAGATCTGGTAGGACCCTTAGAAAAAAGCTGTTCTGGGTGTCAATATATACTGGTGGTGGTGGATTATGTTACTATGTGTCCCGAGGCTGTCCCATTATGGAATACCATGGCCCCTACCATAGCAGCCGAACTTCTAAAAATCTTCTCCCGGGTGGGAATACCCAGGGAGATTCTGACTGATCAAGGAACCAACGTCTTGTCCAAACTGATGGCGGAGTTGTGCCGGTTGTTGAATATCCGAGCACTCAAGACCTCTGTATATCATCCACAGACAGATGGCTTGGTGGACAGGTTTAACGGGACACTGAAATCCATGCTAAGGAAATTCGTAGATGATGACCCATGACACTGGGACAAGTTACTACCGGCCTTATTGTTCACCATGTGGGAGATTCCCCATGCTCCAGGTCTCCACAGGCTTCTCACCTTTCGAGCTGCTTTATGGGAGGCAGCCCCGGGGGATCCTCGACCTCCTGAAGGAGACCTGGGAAGATCAAGGATCCCGGGTCATGGGGTCAGTTCCCTACGTACTAAAACTTCATGAACGACTCCAGAAGTTGGGGGCATTCACCTGAGCGAGTCTATTGCAAGCGCAACAGACCCAAGTCTGCCACTACAACCGAGGAGCGAGGCTGTGCACTTTCGAACCAGGGGATAGTGTCCTGCTCCTGCTACCTTCAGCCGAGTCCAAGCTACTTGCTAAATGGCAGGGCCCTATCAAGGTGGTCTGCAGGGTAGGGCCAGTGGATTATGAGGTAAGACTACCGGGAAGAAGGAAGTGAACCTCCTGAAGAAGTGGAAAACTCAGCAAGGGCTGCTGATCACCCCATATCCCCTGAAACCAGAGCTAGGTCTATTGCCCGGTGACCCCGTTGTCTCTACGCCTGTCACGATCGGGGCAGAGCTGGATCCAAGACAACAGGAAGAGCTGCAGCAACTAGTTCAGGCTTTCCCCCACCATGTTATCAACCCACCTGGGGTGGACTAGACTGGTAAGTCACCACATCGCCACCCTTCCAGGCCAGAAAGTCCATGACAACCACCAGCCCCTGCCAAAGAAGATGTGGGATGCGGTCCAGAAGGAGCTCCAGGTTATGCTGGACATGGGGGTAGTAGAAGAATCGCGAAGCGAGTGGAGAAGCCCAATTGTGCTGGTCCCGAAGCCAGATGGGACCATACGATTCTGCACAGACTTTCAGAAAGTAATGTGATCTCTCGATTTGATGCTTATCCCATTCCATGATTAGATGAGTTACTTGAACAATGCCAATTTCATCTCGACCCTAGACCTGATGAAAAGGTATTGGCAAACCCCCTTGACTCCAGCTTCCCATGAAAAGACAGCCTTCCCTACCCCATTTGGACTGTACCACTTTGTGACCATGGTTTTCATGGGACTGCTGCCACATTCCAATGACTCATGGATCAGCTGTTACAACCCCACCACCAGTACACGGTGGCCTACATAGATGATATAGTGGTGTACAGTCAGATGTGGGAGGAACATTGCCGACACATTAAGGCTGTACTACAAGCCCTGGGGGAAGCCGGGCTCATAGCCAACCCAGTCAAATGCCACCTCCGACGACGGGAAGTAACGTACCTGGGATATACCGTGGGGCGAGGGACCCTATGTCCACTTGTGGACAAGATGCCAGCTCTGCAGGACTGCCCGACACCCGTGACAAAGAGATAGGTACACCAGTTTTTAAGCCTGGCAGGGTACTACCGCCACTTTGTACCAGTTTTTGCAATTCTCGCGGCACCCTTGTCAGACATAACTAGGAGAGCCCAACCCCAAAAAGTCCAGTGGTCAGCAGAATGTGAGAGGGCCTTCCAGGACCTAAAGGATGAACTGACTAGGGCACTAGTCCTATATCGCCCAGACTTCGCTAAGCCCTTTATACAGCAGACGGATGCGTCCAAAGTGTGGCTGGGAGCAGTATTGTCCCAGGAGATCGACGGAGAAGGACATATCATCCTCTATTTGAACTGGAAGCTTTTCCCCCCGAGAACAGAGGTATTCATCTATAGAGAAGGAGGTCCTGGCGAAGTGGGTGATCGACGCACTAAGATACTACCTGCTGGGAAACCCATTTCAGTTGGTCACAGATCAGACCCCCCTCCGATGGCTCAACAGTATGAAAGATACCAGTGCTTGATTTATGAGATGGTACCTATCACTCCAGCCCTGTGACTTCAGCGTCGCCCATCGACCAGGTAGGGCACACGCAAATGCGGAATTTTCCCCCTGGGTGGGAGGCGAGAAAGGAAAAGAGGACCCACCACCAGACACCCTCTTAAAGGGGTGTGTGTGTGACAGGGTGCACTTGCCCCGCGCTGGTACTGGGAAGGTTAACACCACTCTCTGGGCCAAGGAGGCCATGCCCCCGCAGCCCTGCTGGGAATGCTCCAGCTGGAGACTAGGTATAAAAGGGGTCAGCTCAGGTCATTCAGGGCTGGCCACCAGAAGGGAAGGACCTAGGGCAGAGGCTCCAGTTGAAGAGTTGTCCCAGCCCTTGCCTGTGGGAGCCGGAGATCCGGAGAGTCAGACTGGAGGTCTGTGGCTAGCAGAGTCCCAGGGAATCATCCATGTGGAGGAGCTTGGATACCCCAATTCCTCATGGATTGTGGCTTCGGGAAATCCAGTAGGAAGTGAGCCAGGGAGAGTGAGCCAGTGGTATCTCCCACCCGAGTGAGGTCAGCGTGTTTCAGTGGGATTCCCCGCTGACCCAGTGGCAGACCACTCCGGCACTGTTAGGGCCCTGGATTGGGACCCAGTGGTGTCGGGTTGGCCCGGGTTCCCCAAACCAGGCCGCCATCCCCACCTGGAGGCAGCCACCTGGGTACTGGCTGCCAGGCTGCACTGCCCTTTGTCTGGAGGCCGTGATATTGACTCTGGCTGCTAGGCCACACTGCCCCGTGTCTGGAGGCCATGATTTTGACTCTGGCCGCTAGGCAGCACTTCCCTGTGTTTGGAGGCTGTGATATGGACTGGCTTCTAGACCTTGCTGACCTGAACATAAGGGCCACTGTAACTGACCCTGGCCATTGAGCCACACAACCTTGAGAGGAGAGCATCCATATTGACTCTTTTGATTAGTCCTCACCACCCCAAGACAAATGCTGGTTGTAAGGATGCAACCGCGGGGAAGTAATTATCCCACCCCACCCCAGGAGGGGGCGGGGCACACTTGCCCCACGACAGCCCCATAGCAGTTTGGCTGGTTAGTAACTGAGCCAAGGCCTGAGGATTTGGGCCCAGATCCTTAAAGGTGTTGGATGACTAACTTCCATTGATTTCAATGGAAGTTATGCGCCTAAATATCTTTGAAGACCTGGACTGTGGTGCTTAACAGATACCGTTTTATGGGCTGAAAATGAAGGTTCCAGGTAAAATGAAGTGTCGTTAACACCCTAGAAGATATATTTCAGGTGCCTCCATCTTATCTGAGGAATGCCAGGATACTAAGACTAATGATACACATGGTGGAAGTGCCTCATGATAAGAGTTTTCCTGAACCTGGAATTAAATTAGAACCTTGGACCCTGATTACAGACTGAACATTGGCTCATTAATCTTTATAACTAGCTCATCTGTGAATCATCCTTTTCACTCAGTCATCTGATATAAATATAGCTTTATTTAATATGGCATGATTTAGAACTGACACATTTTCATGATTAAAAGGAAACTTTCTCTCCTCCTTAGTTTGAAGGAAATCCGAGGCTTAACATGATCAAAGCAATGAGTATGGTCTCATTCAGTTTTGTATCATGAACAACTTGTTGTAATTGATGTAATAACTGGAGTAAGGTGTGACAGGTTTGTTTTACCATCTGTTGTAAACGTGTGATCCACTAATGCAATTTGCCAAGGCCTTTGAAATGCAGCCAGCTGTTTACATGGAGTATATGTATTTCGTTCTTTCAATTAGCCAGCAGATCTGAACAATATTTAAGATTCAGATCAGTTAGATGAACACCCCCCAATTGCCTCCCCCACAACAATTAGTGGTATCCAAAATCCAGCCTCAGGTCTCAGTAAGTCTGTCAGTGTCCATTGGGCTGTCTGCTGTCTGTCAGGTCAAAGAATTTGGAGGGATGGATGGTGACAGGGAGGGTTAAGGCACTAGTCTTGGAATCAGGAGACTGAGTTCTGTTCCCAGCTTTGCCACAGACTTCTTGTGTGACCTCGGGCAAGTCGCCTAATCTCTCTGTGCCTCAGTTTCACATCTGTGAAGTGGGGATAGTAAATATCTTCTTAACTTGCAAGGATGTTGTGAGGCTAAGTGCTGTAATGTTTGTGAAGTGGGCACATACTGTGGTGAGGAGCCCTGGAGAGAAGTCTATAAATAAATGGATGTATTAGACAAGCAATGAGAGTTGTCGTTGGTCGAGAGAAAAGAAGGGGAAGAACATAACAGGGTTGGACTAGAGAGCCAGGAGCAAGGATGAGGCGCTTGGAAAGTAGGATTAATGTGTATAAGAGCCAAACCCTTTGTTAATTGGATCTTTGTTGCAGATTTTCCCACAAAGGTATTTCAAGTGCTAATCTTGGCTGTGAACCACAGTGGTGACTGGACATGCGGGGGGTGGCGGGGTAGGGAAGAAATGCTAAGGATGCTTTCAGGGTCAAACTCAGCCAGCTACCAGTGACATCAGTGGGAGCTGTATGCATGTATCTGAAGGCCAATATACTATGCACTCAAGTATTTATGGCTTTAACTATTTACAGTTAAATCTTGGCTTCTCTAGACCAATAAAGTCCAGTGCTAGAGTCTTAGCCTCCCCTCCCACCTTTTCAGCTGACACTGAAGATTAGATTCAAGCGTTAAGCCTGTAAAGCCTTTGAGGCAAAACCTTAATGAAGATCTGATCCATTTAAACTCTGATCAAATTATTTTTATAGCAACATTTCTGTTTTGGATACTGCACATGGATCAAATTTTATACATTCTGACTGCAGATGAGGGGGAACCTCACCTCTCATCCCATTGTGTTAAACTGAATTGAATAAATAAATACATGAGTAGATTCTCTGTAAGCAGCTGGCTTCATTTCAAAGGACTTTGTGAGCTGACTAGTTGGATTACAGGCTTACAAGAACTTGAAAAGATATTTTTTTCTGCTTTGCACATGACAGTACTCAGAGGAGATCTGAGATCATTGTGCTATATGCTAGAGTGTGCTCCAGGAGGGGAAGTGTGGAGGAAAGAAAACTGGAAAGCATGGCCCCGATCCTGAAGGGTGATGAGTGCCTTTGAGGTCCATAGAAGTGATTGGGACTTGAGAGTGCTCAGCATTTTACAGGAGATCCTCACTGGCTCAGGCCGAATGATTGCCTGAGGTCCCTTCCAGCCCTCCATTTCTGTGATCATCTAGTCCAGCCTACACAGTGAAGCAGGACCACATCTACTTAGACCACTCCTGATCAGTATTTGCCTAACTTGTTCTTAAAAACCTCCAATGGTAGCGATTCCACAACCTCCCTTGGAAGCCTATTCCAGCGGTTACCTATCCTTATAATTAGAAAGCTTTCCTAATATCTAACCTAAATTGTCCTTGCTGCAGATGAAGCCTTCTTGTCAGACATTCAGTGGACATGGAGAACAATTGATCACTGACCTATTTGTAACAAATTTGTTCATATTTGAAGACAGTTATCGGGTTTCCCACCTCAGTCTTCTCTTCTCAACTGTCCCATATTGTTGGCTCATATTCAATCTGTGATCCACTATAACCCCCAGATTCTTTTCACCAGTACTACACCCTACCCAATATTCCCCATTTTGTAGCTCTGTATTTGATTTTTTTTCTTCCTAAGTGCAGTACTTTGCACTTGTCTTTATTGAATTTCATCTGGTTGGTTTCAGACCAATTCTCCAATTTGTCAACATCATTTTGAATTCTAATCCTGCCCTGCAAGGTTGGTATCAGTCACAAATTTTATAAGCACACTCCCCACTCCATTTTCCAAGTTATTAATAAAAATGGTGAAGAGAAGAAGTTTTGAGTTATATTAGTCAATCCTTCCCCTTAACTGCCCCCCACAATTTCAGTGCTCTGTGTCATTTTATCACCTTCAAGTTGGCACATTCACAGATGCCATAATGGTGAATGGTATTTCTGCATGGCGTTTCCAGGTAGTGCTTTGAAAACTGCCCCTTATTGTCAAATGAGCAATACACTCCAGAAGTTTGTGTGTGTGTGTGTGTTTGTAGGCAGGTGAGGTATGGAGGAGGGAGCATCTAAACCTGGGAGCCCGTAAATATGGATTTGGTTGATTTAGAGCCTTTCCCTGGATCCTCCTATGCTTTCTTTAATGTAAGGAAGAATGTTGCCAGGCTTTCTGGTTGTATGACTTGCAGTCGTTGTATGAATCAATGTGTTGCTGCTTGTCTTGGCCTGAAGCCTTACTGCACATGAAACTCCACTAGTAGTAACCCAGGTGTGAAGTGAACTTGCTGTAATTTCTTTCATGGGGTGTTTCTGTAACTTTAAAACTTAATTGTGACCATTCAGAGGTTAACACTATTAAATAACTAACCCAAAGTAAAACATTCACCAAGAGACCTGTTAAAAGGTGATTACAAGTGATGGTTTTGCCCAGCTATGAGATTCTGGTTTGGGCTTCACTCAAGGGACAGGTTTGGGCTTCACCTGTCTATGTAAGGGAACATTATTAATGGCTAACAATTGAGTTAGCTGACATGATGCTGACCTGGACTTTGTGGTTAGTGTAGGCAAGGCTGAGTTGTGTTTAGTACCATGTCAGCTAGTCATGACCCTGCTTAAAAATGCTGAAAAATTCCCTCTGGTCTCTCCAAGACTTTCTGTCAGAAAACCACAGCCAGAAGCAGCGGAGCGGTGTCACATCAATGAAATTGAACAATAGCAGCAACTGTTTCTATATGCTATAGCTTCGATCCTACAACTGGATCTGTGTGGGCCAACTTGGAGCCCCCTTGAAGTCTACCTGCATCGATTCAGCTGCGGGATTGGAGCCTATATGGTATTTCACAAAGATGTTTGTTTCTGTTGTTGGTCCCTTGATGTTTAATGCCAGGAAAGCTGAGAATGTTGTTCATACAGGCACTTCCTTCCCTAGCACTGTCAACATCTCCACACTCCTCCTCTCACTGTATAAATCCTTGGCTAACCCAGTCATCTGCCAGCGCGGTTTACCACTGAGAACTAATGAGCGATGAATCATTGTCTTGGATTTCAGTGGGCACCGTCTTGTTACTAGTGGCCACTTTTCCTCCCGCACTGGGCAAAATAGGCACACAGGGCTAGAATCACAAGGCGGGACTTACACATTGCAGTGCTGAGCATTGCAACACCTAACTTTTAGCTGCCCTGCTGCCTAGTGGAATTCACAGCCCTGAGTTAGCTGCCCAGGTGCCCTATACAATGCCTGGGGAGAATTGGGTGCCCAAAAGGGGGATTCACAGGAGCAAGCAGGCCGAGCAGGGAGCTTCCCATGCTAGCCAGTAGGAAAGGCCAAGGGAGGAGGGTGGTCTAAGCCTGGCTCCTCAAAGGGAGTTAGATACCCAAGTCTGAGTCAGAGGGAGGTGATTCCTTCCATTTGGGAGTCTCAGCTATGAACCCTCTCTTGAAGTAAGGCACCTAAACCCTTTCTCAAGAAAAACAGGAGGAGGTGCAGCTGTGTCCCTTTTTACCCAATATCTCAGTGGTAAGAGCACTGGCCCAGCATGTGGGAGACCTTTGTTCAAATCCCCACTCTGCCTGATGTGGAGCAGGGACTTAAACCCAGGTCTTCTGCCTCCCAGGTGAGCACCCTAATCACTAGGCTATAGGATATTCTGTGGGGTGGCACTCTGTCTCTCCTGTGGGAGCTGTTCCATTTTACATAAATATCCTCTGGACCTGAGCAAGACACTGACTCTATAGCCCCGTGATGAAGGCACCCAGCTGGGAAACCTGGGTTCAAGCCCTTGCTTGATAGCAGGCAGAGTGGGGATTCGAGGGTAGGTCTCTCACTCCTGGGTGAGTGCTCTTACCTTTGGGTAGAAGGGAACTGGGCCATTTTATGAGGGGCCTGATTCAGTACGCATGCTCTAAGATGACATCTGAGCAAGTCAACTGGATGGGGTGGGAAAGGCAGGGGAGACCCTAGTTTGTGACTCCTGCAAGGGCTTAGGAGTGAGTTAGGCGCTAAGTTGATTGGCATTGTCAGGATTTTGTGCATGCCCAGCGCTGGAAATTTAGGCTCTTGGGGAACTTTACCAGTGGAAATGTAGGCCCCTAAAGTCCTTAGGCACCTACAGGGTTAGGTGGCAGCTGAGTGGGGGTTTTGTGAATGTCACTGGTCCTAAGTGTTGGATATAGGTGCCTAAGGGGGCAGCTAGGTATCTATGGGTATATTTACACTGCAAAAAGAAAACAACCACCTCCCTGCCCTGCACAGCAGTGAGTCTCAGAGCTGACACGGGCTCACGTTACGGGGCTAAAAATGGCAGTGTAGATGTTGCCACTGGGGCTGGAGCCTGGGGTCTGAAATCTGGCAACTGGGGAGGGTTTCAGAGTCCGGACTCCATCCCCAGTGGGGATGTCTGCACAGCTATTTTTAGCCCTGTAGCGTGAGCCCAAGTCAGTTGACCCGGGCTCTGAGACCCACTGCTGTGTGAGTGGGGTGTTTTTTCAGTATAGATATACCCTAAGTCCCCATTATGAATCCAGCCCACCTTAGGGAAAATGGAAATCTCTCCATTTTCTGCAGATCTCTCTATCTAAGGTACTTACATGGCTCCTAAGACCATAGGCACTCAGACACTCACAATCTGTAATATATTTATCCTCACAACACCCCTGGGCAGTAGGAAAGTGCTATTATCCCCATTCATACAGGTGGGTAACTGAGACACAGCAAAGTTAAGTGATTTGCCCCTGGTCACTGGTCATATAGGGAGCCTGGGGTGGACCAGGGATGGAACTTGGGTCTCCTGAATCCCAGCCTACAGTCCTAACCACTGGGCATTAGACCCGTTTTGTGCTCAAAACAGACCCATTACGTCATTTGTAATTTGGCCAGATCCTCAGTTTGTCCAAAGAAGCTTAGCTCATTTGGAGTCAATGGATTGGGCCCTTTGATTTGCTAGAGATTGGTTGAAATTGGGGGATGTGACCAGTGTTAGGAAGGTCCAGTTGTATTTTGCATCTTCATTTCTGATCTGGAAATGGGAGTAAACAGCACATGATGATGTTTGCAGATTCAATTAAGTTGGGATGTGATAAGAACACCAGTGATGACAGAGGAATGACAAAAAGTGACTGTTAAAATATCGGCAGAAAATAATGACGTGGGATTCAACGTTGAAAGATGCAACTCTAATCCATCAAATGAAAAGTCACCCAAAGCACACACTTAGTGTATGGGGAGAAACCTGGAAAGCAGCAATGCTGAAGAAGACTTTGGACGGGTCGCCAGCAACAAATCGATATGAGTTTGCAATGTGTAATGGTAGCAAAAACAAAAAGGCCCACTGCAGTTTGGGGCTGGATATTCAGAAGCATCCAATCATAAAACAGGCTAGTGACCAATGTTCCCTCTAATTTTTGACAGGCCGTGTGCGCAAAAAATTTCTTCTGTGCAAATTGTTGTGTTTCTGTGCAAATTTTTGTGTGTGCAGTGTTTTGCCGTGTGCACAGGCGCCAACTTCCGGCGGCGCTGGTTGGGGCTGATGCCCGGGGGCGGGGCCCTGCCCCTGATGCTGGGCCCCGACGCCTGGCGACGTTGCGGGGCCCCGCCCCTGACGCCGGGTGACGTTATGGGGCCCCGACGCCGACGCAACGTCGCCCGGTGTCAGGGGCGGGGCCCCGGAACGTCTCCTGGTGGTGAGGTGAGCTGGGCGCGGGCCCCGGGGCTGGCGGGGAGCTGCCGGTGGGTGCTGAGCACCCACCAATTTTTCCCTGTGGGTGCTTCAGCCCTGGAGCACCCACGGAGTCGGCGCCTATGGCCGTGTGCGCAGGGTTTAGGATCTCTGTGCACGCGCGCACAGCTTAGAGGGAACAGTGCTAGTGACAGTACCCTACTTTATGGTTCAGGTGCAGCCATACCTGAAATATTGGGCCAAATTCATACCACAATAAAATTTACACACACAAAACTAAAATAACTTTGTTAGGGTTGTAAAGTCAAGCACTCAAAAGCTGGGAAATGCCAGAATTAAGGTTTCTTGGGCAGCCTTCCTTTGATCCCCTTGCTCTTGTACATTATCAAACAGTCATTAATAATACATGATCATGTCCTCCCCACTCCCGCCATGGGAGCCCTGCCTCAGTCAGTGCAAAGGACAGATGTGCTCTGGTGATGAATCAGGCTCCTCATCCCAGTCCCATTCTCCTCACTTAGACAATCCCAGTCTCCACTCCTCAGGCTTCTTATCCCAGTACCAATTTCCTTGCCCAGCAAGTCCTACTCCCACCTAGTCCCTACCCCAGTTTCTTTCCCCCTCCTCATCCCAGGCTTCCCCTGTCCCAGTCTTTTTCCTGACTTCTTCTCACCTGCTGCACATCTGATCTTAGTCTGCCTCCACCCACTGGCTTCCTGGGTCCCAGTCAAAGTCTCTTTGCCCAGCTCATCCTAGTCTCCCCATAGCTCACAGTCCCAGTCTCCTTGCCCAGACAGGCCTGGTTTCTGTCCCTGACTCCCACTTTTTTTATCCAGCCAGTCCCAGTCTCCCCTCCCAACCCAACTCTGACTTCCAGTTCTTCCGGGCTCCTTGTCCCAATCTACTCCCTCTGCACCCCCTGGTCCTGCTCTTGTCTCCTCTGCCTTGAAATCAGGCAGCTTCCTCTTCTGTGCTGCTGAACCAGCAGGAGGGGCATTGAGAGCACAGAAGAGACAGACTCCCTACTCACAGTTCAAATGCTTGGCCCTGGCCTGGCTTATGGTAGCCCAGAGCTGCAATTGCAGGGTGTAAACCCTACTCATCCCCAGGTTGGAGCATGCTCAGCATGCATGAAATCTTGGGGATTTTAGCAGCAATATTTCAACAAGTTCCTACTGAGCATGTTCGACCTGTGATTTTTCAAAGGCTTATAAATTGGTCAAATTTGGGCAGACTTTCATGGGAATGGTATAGCTAAAAAAGTTTCTGTGATGCAAAAGCCACACCCCAGCCGAATTTCAAGGCCCTGTTCCAAATCACGGGGTCGCTAGAGTTTCTTGAAGAAAACGTTGCCAGAATTTTTTAACATGAGCAAAACAATATATTTGGAAAATTAGGCCCAAATGGTTAAAGTTTGGCAAAGTTAAAAGCAACAGAAAAAAGTGTCTTATAGTGGAAAGTCAGGCAACCTTAATATTAGGTAGCGCTACCAGCCCTGCCTTAAATAATTTTCTACAGTAAAAACCCACCACCTTTGCATCTGATGGAACAAATTCTGATTGCACATTATTTTATACTGCTTCAACTCCATTGACTTAATTGGAGTTAATTGTGATGTATATGTGTGTAAGAGACATGAGAATCAGGCCCTGTAACTTTGATTTGATGAATTTATGGATCCTACACAATGGTTGCCAGGTATGAACAATTGCTGCCTACCACTCCTATGGCCCCAATCACCATTTAGTTCCTACAGGTTTCTACCTTAGCTGACTGGACTGCGGAGGAGCCCAACTGTATGGAAATGCAGCAGGGTTAATAAAGGTGACAGATTCTAACTGGGATGCAGCTCAGCCATGTGGGAATATGAGTGAAGTGGGAAATAAATTACCATGTTATGCTCATAAACTGTGAAGGGAAAGCTATGTGATCTGTGAGTAGTGAAAGAAAAAAGATCAGCGAGAGGTAAAGCCTTCTTCACAAACCCAAGAATGATTGAACTGCGTAAGTAATTTTGGTTTATGGTCTACAACTATTTGTTTTCTGATCTGACAAAAAAGGACATTTATCTGTACCGATAGATTTAGAGATATTATACATGAATACACATATTGTTCCTTTGTCAGCTAACCAAGAAACAGCCAATCTGACAGCTGCCTTTTTCTCTCTGATGGTTTTGCTAGGTGTATGTGAAATTTCCATGAACACCACGTTATAATAAATGGCAAATAAAATGAGCTAGTTTCAAACTCATGTAGCACATTTTTAAGAAGTGTTTCCTGAGGGGTTCGATGGCTATGGGGATTTGTAATAGGCTGTATAAATTCTTTCATTTCTAGGTTTCTAGTTCAAATGCAGGCCAGGTTGGTAGAAAGTGAAAGTCATTACAAACATCTGATGGCAATTGAATGGTTTACATAAAATAAATTGGTGGTTTGAATTCCATTCATAATGTGCAGGTGTCCACTTGGCATAAACCACCATCAGACCCTTGTTGGCAGTCTCAGGTCAACGACCGAATAGGCCTGCAGGCTAAACTGCTCTCATTCGTGGAAGTGGTCCTTTCAGTTGCTTCTGAAGTAGGTTGGTGGGGCTGTGTTGGGCAAGCATGCACTGCTGTTTCCTTTGCTCTTCTGGGGAAGGTCACTTTTCAGGGTTGAGGAATTCTGGAATCTTTCAAGTTCACTTAATTCATGTACCTTTTTTTTTCTCTGTCTCACAACTTCCAATAGCAGGTTATTGAATCTAGCATCACACAGGATTTTTTTTTGTTTTATTTTTAGAAAAAATGAATCTTAGGGGTCAATGGAGATGCATCCACATTGGGTCAGAATTTGGCCCATTATGTCTAGATTTGGAGCTACAGCAGCCAGTAGAGCTAGTCAAAAATGAAAAATGTTCATGAAAAAATTGTTTAAATGTTGAATATTTGAAAAATGGGACCCAGCTTTAGTAGACAGCAATAAATTGCTGAGGCTAGCAGTGGTAAAAAGTGCGTGCTATGCTTTCATAAGATGCCATAGGACTAGTCCAGTATTATGGGGGTCTTAAAAATGCAAACTTTGATTTGACCCTAATGTTCTGATAGGGATATATTTTTCATTCAGGCCCTCTGGAGAGGGAGGGAAGGGATAATAGTGAGGATAGGGTGCTTGATACCATTTTGGCTGAGAGATGAACAACAGGACAGATGTATCAGATATTACCTGTGTGACAACCAGAACGAATGCCAGGTACCAAGGGTAATGAATATAGAATAACCAACCAGGCTAATCATATTTTTATTTATCAGCTAGAAAGCTTTCTGTGCTGTTCCATGTCAATATACTACTGATGTAACCTAAAGTGAAATTTGTTTTCATATGCTTAAGAGGCTGACAATCCCCCACTCTACTCTCCCCCCTCAAAACCAAATGAAAAAGAGCACTGAGGTTAAAGGGAAAGAAGTCAGACTCATAATTTGTTGAGAGAGTTAAATAGGGCCCACATCATGGTGTTCATTTCTGACGTGTGGATAACATCCCTGTGGTGGTGTCAATTTAAAAACCAGTGTGCTTTATAACTCAGACAGAGGTGACATTAACTGGCTTACACTAGCTCTTGATTTTAACTCCTTCCTTGCCACGTTCCAGGGTTAGTCTCTCTCACAAACAGCAGAATACAGAAGCATTTCTTTGAAGCAGCAATGGGAGGAGGACTTGACTTTGGTGTGTGGTGGGTTGTCCCCACGTGCACCATGTGCGATTAGCAGGACTCAGATGGTTAGCAGCCAGAGCACAATACTAAAAAAGACCTAATTGAATAGGCACCGAGCAATAATGAAAATATTTTCAAGACTCCGTCGGGGGAAAAACAATGAGGAGGCGAGATCTCTGATGGGAAACAGTGTCTGACAAGTAGTAGCCTTCTGCCTAGTTACAAGAATGTTTTTAATAGCATGGATTTCAGTATGTGTTATGGATATTTATAGTGTTTTTTTATCTTTGCTAGAGGGAGTATATATTGGAAGTGCCCAAAGGGCTCTATACAACCTCATAATAAAGAGTAACCTTTCTACCATTGCACTACTGTCATCAGGAACATACCCTTGAACTTTCCTAAATTTGGGTGGTTCACACCTGAGGTTTTGTTTTGAGCCCCTCCTTAGCACTAAGCTTGAGGCATTTGAATTGCCTCGTCTGGGAGCAGCAGTGGTCTTGTGTAAAACCTGTGCCTGGGATTTTAAAACCAGGCAGCCCTTTATTTTAGTTTAAAACGGGGAGGTTTTGGAATAAAACGATCTATTTTTAGGGAAAAGGTGATGTCAGGGTAGGTTTGAAGCCTGCCATATGCTGTCCTTTTGCACTAGTGCAGATTAGTGCTTGCTCTGGTGACTTTTGTCAGCTTCACGGATGAGCTGTTAGCAAATAGGCTGTCTGATAATAAGCTGCCGTCAATCCCTTAAATAAAGGCCAGTGACAAACAGAAGTGACAGCCTGTGGGAATGCTGCTCGTCCTTTGAAACTCTTTTCGAACAAATGAAATTGGCCTATGCAGGACTTGCCAGCATCTCCATCTTAAAAAAAACCAACAACAGCCAGCCATAGTTCTGTCATCACTGTTTTGTTGTTGTTATATTTATCCTTTTGTATTTCTGTTGCACCTAGAGGCAGGGCTGGTGCAAGGATATTTTGCACCCTAGGCAAAAAGTCCACCTTGTGCGCGCCCCCCCCCCCCACATCGATTCATTGAGGGGGCAAATCCCAACGAGCCTTTGTAGACCCCAGGGGCCACTGCTCCCCAGACCACGTTCCCCCCCGACCCCCATCCACTCCCTCCCACTTCCCACCCCCTGACTGCCCCCCTCACAACCCCCAACCCCCCCGCTCCTTGTCCCCTGACTGCCCCCTCCTGGGACCCTTGCCCCTAACTGCCCCCCAGAACCCCACCCCCTACCTAAGCCTCCCTGCTCCTTGTCCCCTGACTGCCTCCTCCTGAGACCCCCCCCCCACCCTAACTGCCCCCCTAGGACCCTACCCCCTACCTGTCCCATGGCTGCCCCAACCTTCTTCACACCCCCGCCCCTAACAGCCCCCCCCAGAACTCCTGACCCTTCCAACCCTCCCCCTGCTCCCTGACTGCCCCCCCCCAGGACTCCCCTTACCAGGCCCAGGCTGCTGGAGCTGCTGGCTCCATGTGGAGGCAACATGCTGCCGTGTGCACAGCCCCTCCCCCGCAGAGTGCTAAGGCAGCGGTGGCTCACGCTCCCTCCGGGAGCTGCAGAACCCGAGCGCGGTGAGGGGGGATCCGGGGGTGTGCCTGCCCGGGCTGCGGCCTGGCGCCTGCAGCAGATGCATGCAGGCTCCAGCCCCCGTGTGCCTCCCGGCTCCCCACTCGCTGCGCTCGGACTCTGCAGCTCCCGGGAGTGTGAGCCGCCGCCGCTGCCCCTCCTGGGGAGCTGCAGAGCCCGAGCACGGCGAGGGAGGAGCCGGGGGGCGCACGGGGGCTGGCGCCCACATGCATCTGCTGCAGGGGCGCTGGACCGCAGCCTGGGCAGGAGGGGCGGGAGGTGCGGCTGCTCCCTGCTAGCGGCGCTGCCGCCTTTGCAGGGCTGCTGCCCCCCCTGCACCGCGCCGGTTCCTCCATGGCTGGGGCTGCCCCCCCAGCTGACGCTTTTTGGCGCCCCCAACCACTAGGCGCCTTAGGCGACCGCCTAGTTCGCCTAGTGGTTGCACCGGCCCTGCCTAGAGGCTTCAGCCGGGTCATGCCCTCACTGAGCTGTGCAAACAAATAGTAAACGATGGTCCCCATCCCAAAGGTCCTGCAGTCGTTGGTTAGGCCCCAGGTATGTAAGCATGTAGCTAACTGAGTGTGTGAGTATTCCCATTGACTCCATTGGGACCACATGTGCTTAAAAGGTAGCTAGCTGAATTGGGGCCAGGCTAAGTTGTAAACGGAGGCCAAAACCTTGAGTTCTTCCTTTGCAAAATCTTCCTGGCAAGAATGGACCTTTTCAAGTATTTCATAGGAATGTCAGTGCCCAGCAGTATTTTCATATCCTATCAAATGGGACTGAGAAGCCCGCCAGTTGCCAGAGAGGGTACGGAGAGAGCCAGAGGCCTGCCACCTCCCTTGCTCCTACCACGTTTCACTAGGGAGCTGCTTCAGGGCACACCCCAGGAACTTCTTCCCATCTCCCTCACCATGTGAGGGGGTGGCAGCAGCAGGGCTCCTTACTCCCCTGGGCAGTCCCACAGCAGCAGGAGCAGAGGGCACACTTTTAATCTCCAACACCCCCTTCAAAACTCACTGTCGTTCTGGGCATCATCTGCTCCCTTCTCTGCTTCCAAGAACTACAGGCTGCCTTGGCTTTAGAAACAGCCACTTTGGTTTTGCCGCTGCAACTTGAGCCATGCATATAGCCCTAGTGATTAGTTTCACTAGCTCCCCACCATGCTGCCAAACTGCTGCTTCAGTTTAAAAACAAACCCTAAGGATGTGTACCTTAACCCTAAGCAACCACACAATCTTGTTTGTTACCTTGTCCTTCCTTCCTCCCCTCTGTTTGTCTTTATCATGTGCCATGTTGTGTCTATACTTAGACTGTGATCTCTCCCGGGCATGGGTCATATCTACTATTTGTTCTGCGAAGCACTTAGTGCACTTTTGGGGAACTTTGAAAAATAAATAATAATAAAGACCTGGGGCCAAATTCTACTATCAGTTTCACTGGTGTCAACCCAGAGTAAATTCACTTAGTAGAATTATTCCGTATTTACAAGTAGCAGAATTTGGCCCTGGATTCCTAATGGACTAGGAAAGTCTGAAGTGGGACTAAATCCCCAATATTTATTATCAACCTGCAAGACCCCCTTCTGTTCTCTTCTGCTATATTTATCACACCAGCTCCTATGATGCCCTGGCAGTTGAGCTGACTGCAGCACCACCGGTCACAGCTGGTCTCCTCTCCATGGCCTATAGAGCCACTCACAGACGATTCTCAAGTTTTGTTTTTGATTTAAATGGAACGCTCTGTATTAGAACCAACGGCACAGGTTTTACACAAGACCACTGCTGCTCCCGAGAGTGTCGAGATGAGTTTTTTGCAAAATGCTGAATTTGGAGCAGAATTGGCAAAAACAGTGATGCTGCTATTTTAATTTATTGCACAAGTTGGAGTGGGGTTCTCAGAAAAAACGTCAATGCTACTGTACCTAAATGTTACCATGTGGAAGGTCAGTGTGAGCTCCTTTGATTAGGTTCCAGATGGAACACCCTGTACGGAAGCAGTATTGCACATACATAAGCTCTTACCATTATGCCCAGCTACAGTTACAATGGGAGGGTTTCAATGATGCATCCCTGGTCTTTTCCCATATTTGCAACCGTTTAGAGTGAGACGAGGCAGAGGGGGAAGGGGAGTTGCGAGTGCAGCAGGTGTTTCTGGAATAGCTGCTTCCTTTTGTGCGCCTCAGCACCATCCATCGTTGACACTTGCTGGCAGCACAAGCGGATGGCTGCCTGGAAATGGTAGCTACACTCCAGTAGCCCCAGTTGCAGCTGTAGCTCTTCAGTGGTTTCCTATTTATACTGTTTTGTTTTAAGGCAAAGATTTTTATGGATCCCTAAGTATGTAAAAGCCAACTTGTAAATATTATTGAGGCAAAGTAGGAAGCATAAGATGTGCTGGGGGTGGGGGGATGGGCGTGTTCTGGGCTCTTACAGCACATCTCTGGGTGGTGTGGCGTAAGGCATAAAGCTGAAAGCCAGATAAGTGTAACCATCCCAGATGTATTTTTCAAACTGGGGTCCGTGGATCCCTGGGGGTCTGTGAGGGTACTCCAGGGGGTCTGCTGACCCCGCTGATCAACTCCTTCTCCTCCCTCCCAATGCCTCCTGCATGCTGGGAACAGCTGTTCAGCGGTGTGCAGGAGGAGCTGGGAGGGTGGGGAAGGAGCGGGGACAAGGCACACTCAGGGGAGGGGGTGGAAAGAGGTGGGAAAGAGGAGGGGCAGAGGTGGAGCATGGGTGGGAAGAGGTGGGGCAGGGGTGGGGCCAGGGCCGGCTCTAGGCACCAGCACTCCAAGCATGTGCTTGGGGCGGCACTTTCCAAGGGATGGCACTCCGGCCCTTTTTTTTCCCCTTGGGGCGGGCCCTAGACAGAGCCCTGCTGCAGCCAAAGCATTGTCCCCTGGAGCTGAGCCCTGGCTGTAGTGGTGAGAGGGGCTCCCGGAGTGTGTGAGGAGACGGGGAGGGAGGGAGGCGGTGCCCGGGATGCAGGTAGGGAGAAGGGATCCTGCTGTCGCCACCGCTGCCGCTCTGAGTCTCCCCAGGGTGGCATGGCATTTCCCCGCACAAGTGGGCTGTGCAGAGAGTCACCGGGCTGGGCAGAGGGCACGGATCCCCGCTCGTGCGCTGATAGGGTGAGTGGCTGGGCAGCCCGAACTGCCAGGGAGCTGCCGCCGCCCCCTCCTGCCCCCGGACCCACCCCGCCACGCACGTCCCCACCTCAGCCCTGGGCTGCCTGCCCTGGGGCCCCACAGTGCCAGGGGCGGGGAGAGGCAGAGCCCAGTTTTGAGCGGGGCAGCGGGGGAGACTGCCCTGCCGGGCAGTTTTTTGTTTTGGCGGGGTGGCGCTCGGGGGGGCTTGTTTCGGCGAGGCGGCACTGTGGGGTTTTTTTTGGCGGTGCGGTGCTGGGGGGATGGGTTTTTTTTTATTTTGGTGGGGCCACACTCGGGGGAATTTGTTTTTTGTTTCGGCAGGGCAGCACTCGGGAGAGAAGGGGTTGTTTTGGTGGGGCAGCTCTCGGGTTTTTTTGTTTTTTTTTGGCGGGCTGGTGCTGGGGGTGAGGGGTTGTTTCAGCAGGGCGGCGCTCAGGCTTTTTTGTTTTTGTTTTGCTCGGGGAGGGGCGGCACTCGGTTGTTTTTTGGTTTTTTTTGCTTGCGGCAGAAAAAAAGTTAGAGCTGGCCTTGGGTGGGCCCATGGGGGAAGGGGTGGAGTGGGGGCAGGGCCTGAGGCTGAGCGGGAGGTTGGGGGGCCGCAAAAAAAATTAAATAAAAATGGGGGTCCTCAGGTTGCTAAAGTTTGAGAACCGCTGCTTTCGAAAGTTGTTGTTTTTCTATCACTTCTACCTATCAACATGTCCACCCTGTAACTCTTTTATAGGGTCATGACTGTGGCTGCTGTAAAACAGGTGTATTGCAAGTAGAGCTGGGTCTGAGCCACAAAGGATAGTTGCTGATTTGAACTTCCCCAGACTTGGGTTGTTTGGATCCAGTGTTTTGGTCCAGACCCATTTACTGACTCAAGGCCAGAAATGACCAGTTAAAGGATCATTTAGGGTCAAGTTCTGCTTTCACGTAAACTGATGAAGCCATTGGCACTATCCCAGGTATATTCCCATGTAACTGGAAGAGCAGAATTTCTGTTAGAAAGTACATATGGAACAGTCACCTGAACTTAACATGGAATTGAATGAAGCTCTAGTTAATCTGCTGTTAAATGAATGTGTTTGTGTGTATTTGCATCTAATATTACGATATTTTAAAAATATTTACTATAGTTGGGGCTGGTAGAACCATCTATCATTAACATTGCCTGACATTTCCCATTATAAAACCATGTTTTTTATTACTTATATTTTTGCCAAACTCTAACCATTTGGGCTGAAATTTTCTATGCCATGCGTTTGCCTCAGACTTGAATATTTCTGGAAAATGTTAACAAAAACAGTTCAGCTGTTTAGAAGAACAAGGCTAAGGAAAAATATGTTATGCTTATGTTAAATCCTGCCAACCTTTAGAGCAGAGACTTGAAATTTGGTGGGGAGGAAGTGGCCTTTGTGTAAGGGATGTGCCTTTTGACACCCCCATGAATATCCACCCATATTTGGCCCATTTGTGAGGCTTTGAAAAATTGTAATTTGCACATGCTTAGAAGAGACTTCCTAGAGCTTCATAGCTTAATTCCCCAAAGTTTCTGTCTGCACTGAGGATGTTCCGGCCTGGGAGTGTGGGAGGCCTTGCAGAACTTTCTCTGCAATTGTAGTTCCTGGCTGCTCCTGGCTGTGCCATGTCCCGTTCTGGGCACTAGAAACAAGAGCAGAGAGCGTGTGATGGCTGTGCTCTCGATGTACCCCTGCTGGTGCCCAGGAAGCATGGAGGAGGAAGCTGCCTGAACTGAGTGTAGAGGGGACAAAAGCTGGCCCATGGGGATGGAGGGAGTAAACAGGAACAAGGAGTCTAGGGGTTAGACGGGGATTTGGAAGGGGGGAGATGGGGACGGGCTGGGCAAGGAGCCTGGGAACAGTAGGGAGGAGGGGAAGGGAAGACAGACTTGACAAGGAGCATGTGCGTGCCTGGTGTGTGTGTGTGAGACCTGGTAATGGCTGGGCAAAGAGACTGTGACAAGGAGGGTGGGAACTAAGACTGGATGAGGAATCCGAGGAGGGAGACTGCTATGGGAGCCAGTGGGGACAATGATTGTAGGCAGACGATGAGTACCAACTAGTAGCTGAATCTTTGGAGAAAACCACTGTGGAGGACCTGGTTAAACGCAATGCTCAATGGTGTCATCAGTTTACTTCCATGCACTTGGTTCAGCTAAAGCCCTAGAACATGAAAACAGAGTAATGAAAGTTGTGGGTGGGGTGGGTGTGGGTTGGTGGGCATAAAACAGTATCCAAATGTTCTTTTGCAGGTTTTTCTGACAACCCCAGAACTTCATTAAATTTAGAATGACGCATTAAGCATGGTTGGGATGACGTTCCAGAAGTAACCCAGCATGGTCTAGACTCATTAGGTGCTGTTAAATGGCAAGAAGAGGTCAGTTTACTCGCACTGGCCACCAATTCATGCATGATGGACCAGAGCTTATTAACATCCTGATGAAAGCAGTCTTCAGTGATGAGATAGATCAAGATGTCAGGTGAATGGATGCTTTGGGTCAAGACTTATATGATGCCTTCAAAACCCAAAGAATTATCCAATCTATGGGCTCCAATCAAGAAGAACAGACTAAAGCTGTGCTCGAATGCAAAGAAGAAAGTCAGAGTGAATGTGGCAAGGACTATTACAGTGCTAACTACAGGCAGGTCATTATTTGCTCATCTCCTGGTCATGTCCAAATCTCAGCATGATGCTGGTCTATGTAAGGCTTTGAGAAAGTACAAGTTCTCCTTTGTACCACGGTCAATGTTCAAATGCAAGGGAACAGTACATGTACGAGGAGAAAAGCAAACTAATGCACATCTTGCATGATCTTCCTAAGTCAGCACCTACTGACAACATGACCAGTACCTTATGCCAGCAGAGATCTTTCATCATAGCAATCATAGATGGCTGAGGTACAAGCTCTCAACAAACCAGAAACTGTTAACACCTGGCGAGACTTGGCTGAACGATGAACAAAATACTGGAGCTATGACAAAATCCACCTCATGGTTGACACCTATGCAGAGGAATCAATTAAAATATTACCAGAAAGAAGAGACTCTAAGGTATTGCACCTGTCCAGTACAAAATCGTTGACTCTACAAACATTGCCAATGTCACAATGAAGAAGCTACTGTCTTATACTTGCACAAAGGATGAGTTAACCACAGACCTTGAAGGGAAAACACTCCATCATGCAAAATATTGCATGAAGCTTTTTGTCATCAATTGGCGTAACAAAGCTGCTGCCTCACGTTGTTCAGAGGAGTTTATTTGTGGGTCCCATGAGGAGGTTGATATTAAAAATTATCTTGTATGCCATCAGTGCCACAGAGAGGTGCTACTAAACTCTGGATTTTTGCACAAGACACCGATGTTCTAGTGGTCTATGTGAGATACTACGCAAGAATTCCTCAATATTCTGTTTTTGTGCCTGTTATTGGAGAACATAATTGCTGTGTATTCCTCAGGTGTGTTCCTATCGCTCGGACCATTAAAATCTGCTGCACTGCCAGGTTTCCGTGCCCTTTCAGGTTGCGACATTACTGGGGAATACTGTAAAGGAAGAACAGCCCACCAAAAGGAGAGAGATTTACTAATTTCTCAGATGACCTTAATAATAATACTTAGCATTTATAGAGCACATTATATATGGAAAGGGCTTTCAATCATTAACTAATTAACCTTTACAACACCCTGTGAAGTAGATAGGTAGGTACATTATTACTATTTTGCAGATGAAGAAACTGAATCAGATAGAGAAAGTGATTTGCCCGAGATCACGCACTCAGTCAGTCAATATCAGAGCCAAGCTCCTATGGTGAAATGCTACACTTGGGTACTATGGTGATAGGTGGCAGTGTAAAACCCAAATATAAAACTCCCAACCCTATGCTCATTCCTTCAGCCATGCTGCCGCCCATGCTCTGTGTCCCTTGGGCAGATAACTAAGGATGCAGCAAACTATGCCTATAGTAATGTGGGGCTGGATCCTGCAAACTGTGACTTCTAGGAGGTCTGAGTCTTTAACCCCTACTCATAGTGAGTAGTACTTAGTCACATGAGTAATCTCATTGCCATGGGATTGCTCACACAATTACATACTACCCAATGTAAGGTTGCCCAAGTGAAGCCCCATTGACTTCAGTATCACAGTTCAGTGGTAATACTTTCCTGAGAACTTGTGGTATGTCTAGGCTGCACAAATCTCATGCCAGTGTGTAGAGTACATACAATATGTGCCCCGTTAGCAGGGGTATAAACAGCAGCATAGCCAGTGAGGCACTGCTTAGGCGAGTAGAGTATAGATACACCAGAACCTTAGGGTACATGGTGTATACAGGTCTCTCCACACCCAAACAGTGCTCCCCTGTCTACATTGCTGTTTTAGGCAGTGTAGTGTCCCGCTGCCTACCCGCTGCTGAAATCTTTCTCTGCTGCAGGGAAAGGCTCTGGCAGTGGGGAAAAGCTCCAGAACCTTTTCCCGCTGCAGGGAGCTGTCAGAGGGAGCCTCTCCTTTTTTCCTCCCTGCTGCCAGAGCCACATGTAGATACAGGCCATAGTGTGGACACAGTCTGCCTTTTACTGCAGCACGTAGCTACAGGTACCCTATGCACCTCTGTCAGTGATGTGCAATGTTGACATACCTGTTGAAGAATAAAAATTTGCAGGATTTGGTCCAGATAGCGTGTACAAAGGGAGAGTATCCGGCAGCGGCAAATCTATCAATACAAAGATTTGGTATACTTCAAAGTAATTACTACTGGGTCTCTTCCTGAGGCTATGTGTACACTTGGAGATGGGGCTGTGATTAGGATGACCAGACAGCAAATGTGAAAAATCAGGAGAGGGGGTGGGGGGTAATAGGAGCCTATATAAGAAAAAGACCCAAAAATCGGGACTGTCCATATAAACTCAGGACATCTGGTCACCCTAGCTGTGATTCCCTGCTCAAGGAGACATACTCGCACTAGCTCTCATTGAGCTAGCTAGCACGCTAAAAGTAGTGTGTAGCTGCAGCAGGGGGACAGGCTTGCTGCCCTGAGTACGTGCCGAGGGTGCTCAGATCAGCACTAAGGGTGGCTAGCCTGGGATGCTGCCCAGACTGCTATGGCTACACTCTGTTTGTAGTGTGCTAGCTTGATAAGAACTAGAGTGAGTGGGCCTTCCTGAGCTGGGAACCACCTCCCCCAGCTCCGAGCGCAGACATGCCCAGAGTGTGTGCGGCAGGAGGTAGGTGCAATTTCTTACTTCCTTTTATTTGTAGGTTTCTATATGACGTTTCACTTTTATTCCTGTGTTTTGTTTTTCTGTGCCTTTGTTTTCTTTTCCTCTCTTCTGGGAGGCTGGTGGTTCAGACTTTGTGATTAGGTTTGGCATTGCCTGACTTTCCTTTCCTTTTTTTCTCTGTCTCAGTGGGACTGGGATTTGTTTTTTCCTGCCTCCATATTGTAATGTATTTGTCTTTTATATTCAGCATCTTGCTATGCTGCTGATTTCAATAGGGCACGATTAGACACATTTCCCCTTGGAGATATAATTTCTAGATTCTCTGCAGTGATTCTTGGTCTCTGGTCCTATTCCTCCTCTTCCATCCTCAAGAGAGAAATGATAGAGTGAACAAGACTCCCTTAGGCCCTGATCTTGACTCAAGCACACCCAGAGAATGCAGTTGTGTGCCTTCTCACATGCAGAGATTATAAAGCCAGAAGGTACCATTGTGATCATGTAGTCTGATCGCCTGCATAACTTGGGCCGCAGAAATAATTCCCGTTCAAGAGCATGTCTTTTAGAAAAACATCCAGTCTTGAGTTACAAAATTGCCGATCATGAAGAATCCACCACAACCCTTGAAAAGTTGTTCCAATGGTCAATTACCCTCATTGTTCAAAGTGTATGTCTTACTTCTGTCTGAAAATAGGAAGATACTATTTTCCTTGGAGGTTGGTGAAGCACTGGAATGGGTTACCTAGGGAGGTGGTGGAATCTCCATCCTTAGAGGTTTTTAAGGCCCGGCTTGACAAAGCCCTGGCTGGGATGATTTAGTTAGGGTTGGTTCTGCTTTGAGCAGGGGTTTGGACTAGATGACCTCCTGAGGTCTCTTCCAACCCTAATAGTCTATGATTCTATGAATCAGTCTAGTTTTAACTTCCAGCCATTCCAGCATCAAGAAGCACGGCCATGTCACCCCCATCCTCAAGCAGCTCTTTGGGCTCCACGTTCAGTTCAAAATGTTCCTCCATCAGCCCAGCCTTGCACTCTTTATCCAAAGTCTCACTGAAGTGAGTGGGGATTCATCCTGCAATGCTTATGCAAACACAGCTTTTTCATTTGTAAAGCACTTGTGATAGCCCACCTCATACCCCATGGACCTTCTGCTTTCCACTCCTTGAGAAGCAGCCTCTGTTCAGACCATATTAGCACCTCTGGGTTGTCTCTACCCTGAAAACCTGAGGGACATCTCCCACAATAACACTATCATGGGTGCAACACCACTCATCATTAGTAAGGGTAGGATTGCTCAGGCAGTCTGGCTGCAGGCATTTTTAGTACTATGTTGTCTAAACGAGCTCTGCGTGTAGACAAGGTCTTGGTGTGAGAAACTTCTCTGTGGTTCTTGCCATTGGGACAAAACTTCCCATACTGCCAAATCCATCCATCTGTCCATCCACCCACTTATATGAGCATCCTCACCATAATATCTGTGTGCTAAATCTGCAATCTAGCTCCTTTCATAATCCACCCAAAAATGCTTTATTCCTTCTTACTCCCCCCCCCCTTAAATAATTACTATAGCTGATCACTATAAAGTGTTAGGGATTCAATTACTGTGATATGTGCTGTGCAGAATAAAGCTGTAGTATAAAATACAAGGAGGAAGAACAATGCCTCCAGAACAGTAGGGGGAGCGCTTGTAGAGGGTGCAGTGTCTATCTTGTTCTCAGCGGGGCCAGCCAAAATAGCTGACATAGTGGATGATAGCTGGGAGCATGGCCCTGCTCTTCCTTGATGTTGTTGGGGAAGCTCTATGTGACCTCTCCCTTTTGTGCAGGGACTGATTGCAACTGTTCCCTCTGTCCTTGGTGATAACAAGTTTGTGTCTATATTTTAGAGGATCAGTTAAAATAACGAAGCCAAAGCAAACAATTTACAGAAATAGCTCTTTCCGTTAGGAGCACAAGTGGCACAGATTTCTCTGCTGTTTTGTTGGTCCCTTACCAGATATGTCAGATGTATTTCCATATGGCATCTATATCTCTCAGTACACCCTCATTGAATGTATGCCCTGACATACCAGTGGCTGTACAGAGCCGCAGACACATGTTTAGAATTCTTTAGTCAACTGCGCAGGGGGCTGAGAGGCCTGAAAGAATGAACACAGACATAAGGCACTGTTGAACTCGTTGCCTGGACAAAGCGAGAATTAAACAGAAAGAGCTGCACTAAAATAGCATGAAAATCTTTGATTTAAACACACTTATAACAGGCTCCCTTCTCTGCCCTTTGGACCACCACAAGCAGGCGGGCTGCTTTTGAGTTTATAAGCATCAGTGTGTTATTTAGCAAGTCCCTTCCACCCGTTCAGCCTTGTGCAGCAAAATACAACTGGAAGGAAACTGCCCCCTTAGCCCTCTCTCCAGTGATGGAAAGGGCAAGACCTCACGATCCTGGAATTTTGCATCTCCTGGCCCCTGCCGGCCTCTTCCCCTTGCACTTCCTTCCTGTTCTTTAATTGTTCTCAGCTTATGGCTGCTTGTCTGCCTCCTGCCTAATTAAGCCATTGAGCACCCATCCCCCAATCAAGTCCACTCCAGAGGGGGATCACTAGTACCTTAGTGACCAGAGTGCTGGGTCAGCTCTAGGCTCCTACCACTCTGTTGCAGCACTAGTGAGGGGAATTGGAGCGAGAGCTGTTGCATCATCCTTTAGCTCTCAGCTTTGCACCGAGATCTTGCTGCATGCATTCTGTTGAGATACATCCCACTGAAGCCAATGCGAGTCTTTGGCCCGTTGCCCCTGACCAGGGGACAAGAGTGTGATGCTGTATGATTAAAGATGACCATTTAGATCATTGATATCACCAGTGTTATACAATTGCAACAACTGTTGCACAAAGTGTATTATGTAAGGCAGGCCTGCACAACTCATAAAGCGTCGAGGGCCATATTACTCCAAAGAAAACAGCTGAGGGCCGAAACACGCCCCCCCCGCAGCGCTGTCCGCCCCGCGGAAACAACCCCTCCTTCCCCAGCGCTGGGGTGTGGAAGCCTGGCTCACCTGCCGCCCTGCCACTGCCCGCCCACTCGGCTCGTCATCCCCCACCCCACCCGGCTCGCCTACTCACCCCCAGCCGCCCGCTCACCTACTCAGCCCCCCCGCTGCTGGCTCCCCGGCTCCCCCCGCCGCCAGCTCGCCTGCCTGCCTGCTGCTGGCCTCTTACCTTCTGCCGCTCCCCCTGCTGCTGGCTCACCCTCACTCCCCAGCCTGCCACTGGCCTCTTCACCAGCCCGCCCACCTGCCAGCCAGCCACCCCGCTGCTTGCCTACTCACCCCCCCGCGGGCTGCACAGTGAGCCCACGCGGGCCGCATGCGGCCCCCGGGCCGCATGTTGTGCAGGCCTGATGTAAGGTGTCAATAGAAAAGTTACAATCTACCGAGTATGATTATCATGATTAAATCCATGTATCCTCTTTGTAGCTGAAGTTGTGAATATTGGCTATGTACTTGTCTTTTAAACGTGTGGTATTCCTGGGTAACACCCTCAGAAAAATTTACATCAGGGCTCAACAGCTGTGTGTTGATGACCCATTAAGGACACACGGCTCTCACAATGGGCCATAGACAAAACTCATCCCACCCAGATCGCTCTTCCTGAGGCTGCCTCAGACAGCAAGGAGCCAGTGGCCCCTCCTGTGATTCTGCGAAACATGTAGGGGGCATATGATATGCTCATGTGACCCTGGACTCCATCTTGGGCCAGTAACTTTCCACGCACAGGGGCTGTGGGCTTTGTTTGGGACAGTAGCTTTCCATGCACATGGCAGAAGATATAAAAGACCTCTGAGATATCTCCATGTTGCTTCTTTCCTGCTCCTAGTTCTCTGGACTATGGATTTACAACTAAAAGGAGTATCTGGAACTATGGATTGAGAGCCTTCCGGTCTTTTGGAAGTTACCAGAGAGACTTTACAAGCCAGCAGCATATTGCATCACTGCTACAGACCTGATCTAAGGACTTTGCAATAATTTGTATGTATATGATTTATTAACCATTTTAACTATATTATTAATAAATCTTTAGTTAGTTTACTAAGGATTGGTTGACAGCATGATATTTGGGTAAGATTTGAGCTATATATTGACCCGAGGGAAAGTGTCTGATCCCTTGAGATTAGTAAAAATCTCACGTATGGTGAATTGGATTTTCAGTAACCCCTCACAATATTAGATCTGTTTGGATAGGAGCCAAGGGCTGGAACACTTAAAGGGGACGGGGTTTGGCTTTTGGTTAACCAGTGTGGTATTGCAGAAGCTCTTTTGTTACTGACTTGGTGCATCTAATTATAGAATAAACCACCACTCTTGGGTGTTTTCTGCCCTATTTCTTGCAGTCTTATCCTGAGTGAGGCATTCTCAGTTTAGCCCATCCCAAGCAACCAGTCACAAGATGTTTTAAGAAAAGTCGATCTTGCGTATCTAGAAAGTGTCCCTCTTCTGTAGTTCTACTTTATGGCCAGAGGCCACAAAACTACCAGGTGAATTATCCCAGACCCACCCAGGGGAAAGTCTCTGCCATTTCTTCTGTTGATTTGATGTGTAAAACACCTATTACCATAGCAGCTGTGTTTATGGAGAGGGCAAAATCCTGACTGAAATTCATCAAACAGATGCTCTGCTGCAGGAATGCTTCGAGTGCTCCGTTGCAAATGGAAGGGTAGAAGCAGAGCGGCAATTTAATGAAGGTTTCCTTTGAGAAGCAAGGTATTTTTAAGATTGGTCAAGGGCCTGAAGGAAACACTTCCTAGCCATAAAGAAGCTCAGCTGGTAGTTAGTGTAGTTAAGGGCATTTCTCTGGTTTCGTGTGATTAATTTTTGAGCTTTCTATCACAGTTGGCCATAATTATATTTCTTTTATGTTATATTTCATTGGTGGGTATTATCAGTATGTTAGCAATTACTGGGTCTGGTCCCACAGGCCCTCTCAGAAATGGATAACAAGCTTCCCATGGCAAAGAGTGAGATTTTTGAGCTGTATGGAAAACTTATATAGGCCGAAGTAGTCATGCTGGCAGTGTAGAACTTACTGGTATGTCGGAGCTCAGTCTTTCTACCTTTCAAGATTGAAGGTCATTTTGGTATGTGCCCTGGTAGTTGAAGATGATGTTGCTAGGTGTGATGTTAGATTAAATGGATTTTGGGGGCAGGTTCCACTCCTTTTCCAAAGAGGAGGGGCAGAGTGCTTGCAAGCTGAGAAGTGGAGAGGAGGTGGCCAGGAATAAGGCAGCGTCAGTGAGCAGAGGGTGGTGTCCCATTGAGTAGGAGACAATGACCAGCGTGGGCTAGGAGGTACAGTGGATGTGTCTGAGAGCTATGATCACAGTAAGTGACAGCAGACCCAGGCATATTTATTGTGTGGTTACATGGTGTTGCTGAGACACGTACCCAACATGCTTAGGAGCCTGACTTTCTTCAAGCTTTAATAATTTGTCTTTAAAAACATTTGCTGTTCAAAATACCACAAGAAAACAGTTGTTTTTGCCAATTAACAGCCCCCCCGCCCACACCTTACCTCTTGCTATTTTTGCTGAAAAGTCTTCTTACCTGGGACTTTTATTTCCTTCTACCCCTCTATAAATCCCAAATGAACCAACATAGGTAGCTGTTCTCTGCACAACCTGTATCCAGACTGACAACCTTCAGTGTGGTTGATTTTTAAAACCACTGAGATTTTTAAATCTTTAAATACTAGGTTGATAATGAAATAGCACAAGCATGTAGGGGCCAAATCAGACAGGCTAAGGTACAAAATGCCTTACAACTAGCAAAGGACATAGAAAGCAATAAAAAGAGGTTCTATAAATACATTAGATGTAAAAGAAAGATGAAGGAAAGTATAGGCCCATTACTTAGCAGGGAAGGAGAGTGAGTAACACATGGCAGAGAGAAGGCTGAATTGTTTAATGCCTTCTTCGCTTAAGTCTTAACTAAAAAGGTTAATTGTTACCAGATGATTAATACAGTTAATATTAACAAGGGGGAAGGATCTTGGGCCAGGATAGGGAAAGAATAGATTAAGGAATGTTTAGATAAGTTAGATGTATTCAAATTGGTAGGAACGGATGAAATTCACATTAGGGTATTTAAGGAACTAGCTGAAGCAATCTCAGAACGACTAACAATTATCTTTGAGAACTCATGGAGGTTGGGGGAGGTCCCAGAAGACTGGAGAAGGGCAAACTGAGTATCCATCTTCACAAAAAGAGAAAAGGAGGACCCAGGGAATGATAGACTAGTCAGCCTAACTTCAATACCTGCAAAGATACTGGAATAAATGACAGGTTTCAGTGTAGTAGCCGTGTTAGTCTGTGTCAGCAAAAAGAAAACAAGAAAAATACCTGTGGCACCTTAGAGACTAACAAATTTGTTAGTCTCTAAGGTGCCACAGGTATTTTTCTTGTTTTCTTTTTGGAATAAATGACTAAACAATCACTTTGTTCAAACCTTGAGGATAATACGGTGATCATGGATTTTTCAAGAACTAATGTCAAACCAATTTAATTTCCTTCTTTGACAGGGTTAATGACCTAGTGGATGTGGGTGGGGGGAAGCAGTAGACGTGATATGTCTGGACCTCAGTTTTGACGCAGTCCCACATGATGTTCTCACAAAGCAAACTAGGGAAATATGTAGAAGCGACAAAGGGTCCTGTGGCACCTTATAGACTAACAGAGGTATTGAAGCATAAGCTTTCGTGGGTGAATACCCACTTCTTCGGATGCAAGCAGTGGACATTTCCACTGCTTGCATCCGAAGAAGTGGGTATTCACCCACGAAAGCTTATGCTTCAATACCTCTGTTAGTCTATAAGGTGCCACAGGACCCTTTGTCGCTTCTACAGATCCAGACTAACACGGCTACCCCTCTGATACTAGGGAAATATGGTACAGATTAAATTACTGCAAAGGGGTTGCACAACTGATTGAAAGACCATACTCAAAGAGTCGTTATCAATGGTTTGCTGTCAAACTGGGAGGACAAAACAAGTAGGGGCTCGCAGAGGTCAGACCTGGATCTGGTACAAGTCAATATTTTAATTAACGACTTGGATGACAGAGTTTGTACGTTACATCACATCAAGTAGGGGAGGGGTTGGAGTCATTTTTTAGGGCAGGATTAGAATCATAGAATATCAGGGTTCGAAGGGACCTCAGGAGGTCATCTAGTCCAACCCCTTGCTCAAAGCAGGACCAATCCCCAACTAAATCAGGCCAGCCAGGGCTTTGTCAAGCCTGACCTTAAAAACCTCTAAGGAAGGAGATTCTACCATCTCCCTAGGTAACCAATTTCAGTGCTTCACCACCCTCCTAGTGAAATTTTTTTCCCTAATATCCAACCTAGACCTTCCCCACTGCAACTTGAGACTCCTTGTTCTGTCATCTGCTACCACTGAGAACAGTCTAGATCTATCGTCTTTGGAACCCCCTTTCAGGTAGTTGAAAGCAGCTATCAAATCCCCTTTCATTCTTCTCTTCTGCAGACTAAATAATCCCAGTTCCCTCAGCCTCCCCTTATAAATCATGTGCTCCAGTCCCCTAATCATTTTTGTTGCCCTCCCTGTTCTCTTTCCAATTTTTCTACATCCTTCTTGTAGTGTGGAGCCCAAAACTGGACACACTACTCCAGATGAGGCCTCACCAATGCCGAATAGAGGGGAATGATCAGGTCCCTCAATCTGCTGGCAATGCTCCTACTTATACAGCCCAAAATGCCGTTAGCCTTCTTGGCAACAAGGGCACACTGTTGACTCATATCCTCATTCACCGTAACCCCTACGTACTTTTCTGCAGAACTGCTGCCTAGCCACTCAGTCCCTAGTCTGTAGCATTGCATGGGATTCTTCTGTCTCAAGTGCAGGACTCTGCACTTGTCCTTGTTGAACCTCATCATATTTCTTTTGGCCCAATCCTCTAATTTGTCTAGGTCCCTCTGTATCCTATCCCTACCCTCCAGCATATCTACCACATCTTCCAGTTTAGTGACATCTGCAAACTTGCTAAGGGTGCAATCCACACCGTCCTCCAGATCATTAATGAAGATATTGAACAAAAGCGGTCCCAGGCCCGACTCTTGGAGCATGCCGCTTGATACTGGCTGCCAACTAAACATGGAACCATTGATTTAAAAATTTTCATTAATCAAGATCATTTTAAATTAAAATTTTAAATGATCTTGATAAATGAAGAATTGGTCTGAAATCAATAAATTGAAATTGAATAAAGACAAGTGCAAAGTACTAAACTTAGGGAGGAAACAAGTCAAATGCACAACTACAAAATGGGAGATAACTGATGAGGTGGTAGTTGACAGTGACAGGTTCCCCCCAGGGTGCCACCTGGAACTGGGGTACCACTGAGCCCTCTGACTCACCTGCTTGGGCTCCTTCTCACACTGAGCTTCCATGCCAAGCTGTAGACTTGCCCCCGCTCCTATACTTCCACCAGCTTTCACACAGGTAGGGACACACCCAGCTGCAGTTACGTGACCAGCCACTGCATGAACCAACAATAGAGAGGCTACAGCCAAAATAACCACCAGCTTCCCAGCGTAGGACCCCAGACCTGACCTGGTCAAAACCCCAACCAGTATGAATTTATTATCCAGTTCGCCTCCCCCTCAATGTGAATAGGAAATGCAACAGCCTTTGCCCCTTGAGCTAAGATTTCCAAGCACTTCACTCCAAACTGACTGGTTTAGATTAAAACATAAAAAAAGTTTATTAACTACAAAAAGATAGATTTTAAGTGATAGCAAACAGCTCAAAGCAGATTACCTAGTAAATAAACAAAAATGCAAACTTATCTTAACATACTCAAAGGATCGGATTTGAATTAACAATCTGTCACCCTGACTGATGATACAAGCAGGCTTGCAGATTCTCAAGGCACAAGCTGCACTTGTTTTGCAGCTTTGGCTCCTCACCCCCGTTCAAAGTCCCTTTCTTTTGGAGTGTCTCCCGAGTGTTCAGTGGTGGGGAGTGAAGAACGATAGATCATGTCACTCCTGGCCTTATAGAGCTTTGGCATAGGGCGGGAACCCTTTTTTTCAAACTTGGTTTCCAGAACAATTTGTGGAAAAATACAGACATCCCAAAATGGAGTCCAGAGTCATGTGGGCTGGTCACATGCCCTTGCAGAGTCATAGCAGCCATTACTTACAGGCTGGCTGAAATGTCCACAGGAAGGCTCAGTAGGTGGGGGGGCTAAGCTTTGCCTAAGGCCTGTTGTTTTCCCTAATGGTCCATTACCCTGAATGGGCTCTTCACAGCCTGCTATCTAGACTGGAAGCATTTTGCCTAGTGGGTGTCACCCAGGTGAAAAAAGAATCCGGGGGTTGCAGTGGATCACAAATTGAATGAGTCAACAGTGTGACACTGTTTCGAAAAAGACAAATGTCATTCTGGGATGTATTAACAGAAGTGTCATATGTAAGACCTCAGAGGTAATTGTTCTCTCTCTTTGTCACTGTTGAGGCCTAAGCTGCAGTAGTATGTCCAGTTTTGGGCACCACAGTTTTAAAAAAGATATGAACAAAATGGCCAGAGTCCAGAGGAGAGCAACACAAGTGATAAGTTGAGAAAACATGATCTATGAGGAAAGATTGAAAGAAATGGGCATGTTTAGTCTAGAGAAGAGAAGTCTGAGGGGGGAGATAAGAAGTCCTCAAATATATTAAGGACTCTTATCAAGAGGATGGTGATCAATTGTTCTTTGTGTTCACCAAGGGTAGGACATGAAGTAATTGGCATGCTTTGCAGCAAGGGAGATTTAGGTTAGATATTAGGAAAAACTCCCTATTAGGATAGTTAAGCACTGGAACAGGTTACCTAGGGAAATTGTGGAATCCCATCATTGGAGGTTTTTAGCAGCGGTTCTCAAACTTCATTGCATCGCGACCCCGTTCTGATGACAAAAACTACTGCATGACCTTGGCCAGTGGTGGTGGTTGGGGAGGGGCAGAGCCTGAGCCTCGCCACCCAAGGCTGAAGCCCTGCAGCCCCATGCCCCAGCAAGTCTAACGCCGGCCTTGGTGACCCCATTAAATTAGGGTCATGACCCACTTTGGGGTCCCCAGTTTGAGAACCATTGGGTTAGACCAGTGGTTCCCAAACTTTAACAACCTGTGAACCCCTTTCAGTAAAATGTCAAGTCTCATGAACCCCTTCCTAAAAATGAATATTTCCAGGTATTTTCTCATTTACCTGAGTATGAATTATAAAAGCAGTGATCTTGGAAATATAAAATTTGTTTTTATGACATGCTTATTACACACTTTATTATTAATGATAAATAATCATTACAGTATTTTTATTACATTATGAAAACGGCAACACTCTTCCAAGATCTCACTTCGTAGCTTGTATCACTTTGAATAAGCCTGTTATAAGACAAGGCTCCTATGTTTCATCAAGGAGTATCAGATATGAAACAGCATGAAAGTATTTAAGAAGCCAACTCGAAGAGTTCTCCTACACAAGCATTCAGGTCTTGAGCAGTCTAGGCAAACACATGTTACAACAAAGCTTAAACTTGTTCAAAATTATAATTTTAAAAACAACACTAGCTGCCTATTTAATTTTAAAAACAGCAAAAAATACCCACCTCCCTTTCCATTTCTTATAAGGAGTGTTGAAGTTTAAATCTTTTCAGTGTGATAGATATGCTTGCTTTGATCTGCTTAGCTCTTGGAAGTCCAGGGGCTCCGGGCTGCTGGCCCCGTGCTGCCCGAGGTTCCTAGGGACAGCTCTGTCCGCCATTAGGGAATTTTTTTCCAAGAACCCCCTGTAACATTTTGCGAACCCCCACGGGTTAACGAACCCCAGTTTGGGAACCACTGGGTTAGACCACACTGGGTTAGACCACACTGTTAGACCTGTCAGGGATGGTCTAGGTATACTGAATCCCACCTCAGCACTGAGAGATGGACTAGATCCCTACATTTTTGTGATTCTATGAAAGCTCTAAGAAGACTTTTCATAACAATATACCAGCAGAACGCCCTGGCACTGTTCTAACACAAGTGCCTTTGTACTGAGAACATGAGGGAGTCTGATAGCTTGGAACTAAAGCTAAGCCATTGGGAGGTGCATCGCCAGCCTGTATTTCTAAGAGGAGAACCTTTTGCTTGGGTCCTTCTCCTGCTTTCGTTCAAGAGAATGGGACAGTTTCCCACTGAAGCTGATGTAGCAGATTCAGCTATTAGATGCACAAAAGACCCTGCCATACTCCACTTTAGCGATTTCTGAGGCCAAGTAGAGTTTTATTTGCTTCAGCCTGGGGGTGGAGGGGAGGGAAGCCTCTACAAAAATGTCCTTTTATCTTAAGAAATATTAAAGTTCATTTTTTCCCATTCTGGTGATTTGAGCTGTTGGTGTTTGCTCAATAGATCTGAAACTGAAAAGGGAAATGTACTGTAGTTCTTTCATCCCCAGGGTGTTTTTATAGCTAGAAAGTTTGGGGTTTGGGTATAGGATTCCTTGTTCATGGTGAAAGAGTAATAAACTGCTGGTATTCTTTGTTATGAGAAATGTAAAGTGATTATGAAGCAGGAGGAAGCAGACTGCTGCACCCTCCTTTATTTTTAAATCCTTTTTTTGTAAAAAATAAACCAGTGAGACAAGTTGCTCGGCCGTCTTAAGGGGAGGGTGATTATTGTATGCCGGGGGGAGGTGGGGTGTGGTGCCAAAGGCTGAAAGGCTTTAACCACCTGCTCAGTGTAATAATCTCCCAGAAATGCACTGCCCGAGGTATTGGGTTCCTATTATGAAATTGAAATTTGGGGGGAAATGGAGAATAAAGGTCAATCCTGTGCATTTACCATGGATTAGTGGCTTAGGGTTTGCTCTGACATCATTAACAGCCAATCAGATGTCTCTCTTAGTGTCCAAAGTTCTGAAGCCTTGTTTCTTTGTGGAATCTGCTTGAGCTGTGCCTGTTTCCAGCCAGTGCAGTCAGCCTTTCACCTCTGGGAGAACTAATAGCACCGTCAAGAAGCAAAGCACTGTGCAAGTTTCCCCAAAGGCCTTAATAAATACTCTTGTAACGGGCGTCTTTCCGCAGGGCCAGGCTTGAGGGGAGAGAACTTTCAAATTTCAGCATGACCAAAAGCAAAGAATTGTACGTGGGTGGGTATCACTCTGTTCTCGGGGGTGGCCCTTGCAAGTAAAGATGGAAATGTGCACCACTCTTCATTATGACTATTGTAAGGCCATGTCTACACTAGACAGCTTACAGTGGCACAGCTGTGGTGATGCAGCTGCCCTGCTGTAAGATCCCTTGTGCACCTGCTCTATGCTGACAGGAGGGAGCTCTCCCATTGACATAATTAACCACCCCCCCATTGAGTGGCGGTAGCTACCTCCGCAGGAGAGCGCCTCCCACTGACATAGCGCTGTCCACACTGGTGCTGCTGTGGGTGTAACATAGCTTGCTCAGGGGTGCTTTTTCACACCTCTGAGCGACATAAGTTGCACCGAAAAAAGTGCTAGTGTAGACATAGCAGTAGTGCTGCAGAGGTATACAGATTCTTGGGTTTTAAGCTCATTTGCTGTATCTGCCCTTTGAGCAGCGTGCATGTGTGACTGATGAAAAGTCAGACATTTTTGTTTACACTGCATTGTTTCCCCAGTATAAAGGCAGACAAAGAACACCCATGAACCCACTAATATCTTAATTGTAAGGATCACACTAGTTAAGATTTAGCACAGGCCAAAAATCTGGGATGTGGGGGAGTCATAACATTTTTAATAGAATTATTTTCTCCTTGGAAAATATTTTCCAGTGAAATCGTTCATGTTTTTTTTTTCTGGCTAGCTTTCTTTTTTTTTTTAAAATCCAACAATTTAATTTGTTTTCTAAGATCACAGTTATGATGATACATGGCTAACTAGGGCCCAGGAAGCTACTGCTAGCTCACTTCACTTCTGTCTTATATGAGCACCTGGTCAGCATACAGTGAGCAGCTGTATGCTGTCCATTCAGAAAGCTGCAGGACAGCTCTTCTTGCTGAATGTTGCTTATCTTTCCCCATTCTTCTTTCTCAAGGACCAAGTCAGAGGGTTGTTAAACTCAAATCTCTTAGAATCTATTAGTTATTTTAATGCTGACAAAAGGAGACTGATTGACAATCTATTTTCCCCATCTGTAAAATGGAGATAATTATGTTTACCTCGCTTTGTGATGCACTCTGAGATCTAAATATGAAAAGTGCTGTACAATAGGGATTTGTTTGGATTTTTTTGTTGGTGGTTTTGTGATGGAGACATCTGTCCACTGGAAACTGGACTGGGACCACCAAACTCATTTCTGATAGGCCACAGATCAGCCATTAGATGGTAACAGTTTTGTCACGCTCTATAATAACTTGGGACTATATTGGAATGGTGAGATGGAGTGAAAGGGTCTGTATCCTATGGCCAATTGCTCTGAACTATTCAGTCCCTCAGATTTGAGAAAGTAGTCCCCAGATTAAAGTGCTTAGATCACATTTCCCCTAGCAGTAAAGTAAGGGGCAGACTGCCCCCTGATATGTGTTGTGTGCTACCTTTATCTATCAATTAGACTTAGCATTTTCTGCATATGGTGATCTTAGGTTGGCATTTCTAAGTACCTTGTTGGAAACTGATGTTACCTTGTCATGTTTCCAGTGAAGATTTCAAATAAATATATTTCATGGCCATAGAAGTTTTTATTTTACTTACTAGGTTTGTAAAGTAAGAAATTAGTACAGCATTCCCAATATTTTTACAGATGTCAGAAATCTCTAACAATTTCTAACTTGGCTTATGTAACACAGGGGTGTAAAGATGCTAATGTGCTTAAGTGTTTGCAGAGTCCTGATCTAACTCAGTGCTTAGGACTGTCCTCCCTCTTAGTTTCTAAGGGGTAATTTATTGTGAAGCGGGGAACCCTTCAATCGCTGAACTCCAAGTGCTTGAAATTCACAGCCTGTGTGACTGATACTAGCAACAAAAAACAATTTAGAGCCACTTAAGGGAATGTGTGCAGTGGTGGTTGTTGGTCTCTGAAAGTGAGTGAGCAAAGCTGACAAGTGAAGGTGAACTCAGAACCAGTTTACACCAGCGGGTAAAGATCCTAATGTATTGGCCCAAAGCAGAGTAGGCCGAGACTGTTCAGAGGAACTTCTAATAAAGCTGTAGCCGTGTTAGTCTGTGTCAGCAAAATGAAAATAAGAAAGAAAAACTTGTAGCACCTTAGAGACTAACAAATTTATTTCAGCATAAGCTTTCGTGGGTTAGTACCCACTTCATCGGATGCATGGAATGAAACATACAGTAGACAGATATTTATACAGTCAGAGAAACATGATAAGGTGGAGGTGCATAGACCAACCTTAAGAGGCTAATTAATTGAGAGGAACCATAACAGCAGGGGAAGAAAAACCTTTGAAGTGATAAACAAGATGGTCACACAGGTGTGAATGAGGATTGTTAACTTAAGGGAAATAGATTCAATTAACGTAATGGCCGAGCCATTCGAGGTCCTTATTTAATCCTGAGGTAATACAATCTAGTTTGCATATCAATTCGAGTTCAACAGTTTCTCTTCGAAGTCTGCTTTTCGAGTTAATCTGTCGCAACACTGCTACCCTCAAGTCTGTCAGTGAGTGATTAGGGAGGTTGAAGTGTTCTCCTACTGGTTTTTGAATGTTATGATTCCTGATATCAGATTTATGTCCATTTATTCTTTTGCGTAGAGACTGTCCGGTTTGGCCAATGTACATGGCAGAGGTCTATGCACCTCCACCTTATCATGTTTCTCTGACTGTATAAATATCTGTCTACTGTATGTTTCATTCCATGCATCCGATGAAGTGGGTACTAACCCACGAAAGCTTATGCTGAAATAAATTTTAGTCTCTAAGGTGCTACAAGTTTTTCTTTCTTATTTTCATTTTAATAAAGCTGTGTTGCTACTTGACATTAATAAATGATTGTTGGTGCCATGAGACAAATCTCTTGCTACTTTCCATGCCAGCACTACAAATCAGCTGTTAGTTGATTGAAAACATTTTGTTTCTAACTTAAATCTGTTTTGAGTACCTTATAATATACACATATTTGGGGCTTATACTTCGGGCTTCCTCAGGATATTGAAACATCTGTTCCAAAAATGCATGCAGGGAGTGGGGGAACTGTTTTATCTTTAATACCAAACATACCAGGAAAAAATGCGAACAGAATTAGATTATCCAAAAGTTTAGGAGGCTGGGGAAGCCACGAGGGCTTTCTATCCATTGTTTGACTTTGCTGGATAATGTGTTACACAATGCACTTAATTCATTAAACAAAACTAGAGAAGGACAAGATGATAATTTGGTCAGTTGTCCATTTTCAGTGACTCCTACAGGCTGAAGAACTTGTTTTTTATCGTTAAAGTAGATCATAACAGGAGTGGGTGGTGGCTGTTGTCAAGGATCTTCTTGTTACATGGTGATAGAGAATCACATCACCGGGGGCAGGAAACCAGAAGGGGTGAGGAGAATGAGAATGAGAAAATAAACATATTTGGAAGGAGGTCACATCCCCAAAAAGGCTCTTATCCAGCCACACACAAGGGTGTTCACGGGCTTGTGCCTGCAGGTCCCCGCCCCCATTGCTGTACATACGGTCATTTCGACTTGGTTAGGAGGGAGAGTCTGTATCTGTACTGATAGAAACCCATAAAAATGGAGGGTTTGGGGGTTCTTTTCAGAGCTCATTGGGGGCACAGAACTTCCTGCAGACAAGAGAAGAGTGGACAGGAGACTCCCACCCGGGATATCCCTCTTCAAGTGCTGCTGCTTTACTTACTAATAGGAATGCTGAGAACCCCAAGGACACCCCAGCCAGCTACCAGCTCCCCCCACTGCTGCCACATCAGATTTTCCTGTCTTATGAGCCCCTGCTTCACCAGCCATTGAGGAGGAGGGAAAGGAGGAGCTCTTGGGAGCAGGGCTGACCAGGGAAAGGGAGAAGAGAGGGTGCCCTTTCTGAACAGAGAAGGGGGACTTATGCTTTGCTGTTCTCCCTCTTACTTAAAAATAGAGCTGATCATGTTTTTCTCTTCCCCCAAGGAAAAAGTCCCGCTGGAGAAAAAAAGTTTGTTGAAATTTCCATGGAAAATTTTGACTTGTTAATGAAAAGAACTTTTCAGTTTGGGGTTTTTTGGTTTTTCAACAAAAAGTCAAAATTTTCCTTTGAGAGCTGATACTTCCTGTGGGGAAAAAATTGTTTATGAACTGCTCCAATTTTCCATCAAAAAACAGTTCTGAGAGAGAATTTTCAACCAGCTCTACTTCAAATCCTGATTGTCTTGATAGCCAAACATTTGGGAAGAACATCTGATTTTTGCACATACTGGAGGGAAGTACCTTAGGGGAATCTTTACAAAGCTGTTCAGAAGGTATATTATTATAGCCTCCCTTCAAAACAAGGTTCATTTTTGATGGGATTCATCTCCCGCTACAGCATGCTTTTGCATTTAAATTGCACTCAGGTCCATGTTATAGTAACCCTCCAAACTCTTCAGGACTTCTCATAACAGTCAGTTACTAAGGAGAAGTGGCAGTACACTGGCTTCCCTGCACTGTTTCTAGTCCTGTGATCTACTGAACTACAATTAACTAGATGGCAAAGGAAAATCTAGGAGGCTTCCAAGCGCTGCAGCTAGCACCATACTCCAAAGACACTTGGCATAACTCATCATTGCATTATCTTGGGGATCAATCAGATATATTCTCTCGGATCTGCAAGCTGAAGAAGGGGAATGCTGAATATCTCAGATACTGTGTGTTGTTAAAAACACCACTTTTTATTTTAGTGTTATGGTACATTTGTATGGAGAGGTGTGGTCTGCGCATGGGACTGGGAGGTAGGAACTCATGAGTACTAGCACGGGTTTTCACGCTTACTCGGTCTGTTGCCTTGGGTTCTCTGTCTGGAGTTATTATTACATCCTTCCTGCAGCAGTGTTGACATACAGGCTGGCTGCTGGTCTCTTCTATACCTCTCTGTTACTAGGTGCTGCTTCCATCTGCTCTGTGGTATGGAGGTGGACTATTCTGCCAACCCTGCTAAGGGCCTGTCAACACTTAAAATGCAGCAGCTGTGCCGCTGTAGCATTTCAAATACAGATGCTACCTATCACGAAGGGCGGAGTTATCCCATCGCTGTAGATAATCCACCCTCCTGAGAGGTGGTAGCTAGGTCGATGGAAGAATTCTTCCATCAACCTAGTGCTGCCTACACTGGTACTTAGATTGGCTTATCTGCATTGCTCAGGGGTGTGGAATTTTCACATCCCGGAGTTCTGTAGCTATGCTGATGTAAGTTCCATGTAGACCAGCCCTTAGTGTTCTTCTTAAGGTTTCTCTTGGGCGCCCTTGTTTTCTCCCACCAGTTGGTATCCACTCGATCATTTCATGTCGGAGTCTGTGTCGGTGTCCGGAATACGTGCCCAAATATGTTCAAAGCTTCCTTCTGATTCTGCTAGAAATGAGCTTGTAATGTTCTAGGTCGCAATTTAGACCAGTAAGGGGTTCCGTCACCCGGTGCCTGACAGTCAGAGCTGTCCCTAGGGAAGGGCGAATCGGGGCAACCGCTCTGTAACCTGCACTTTGGGGGGGCCCCGCGTGATGGTGCGATTGACCAGTGCGGTCTGTCCCAGAAGACGTAGACATGGGAAGTAGGGATGCAGGGGGTGCTGCAGCACTGCTGGGCTCCTGGCTGCCAGCCCCATTCCCGGGGGCTGGGCTGCTGACCCACGTGCCCAGGGGCTCGGCTGCCGCCCTGTGCACCTGAGATCCCAGCTGCCACCTTGCATGCCACCAAGGGTGGTCTGATTTGTCCCGGGCCCTGCACCCCCTTAGGGATGGCCCTGCTTACAGTGCTATGCTTCTGTAGCCCCCAGCCTGGGCTGCTCACAGCCAGCCTACAAGCATGCAGGTCACATCCTGATGTCTGTGGGTTAGACAACCCTGGTTCAGCAGCTCTGACCCTAGCAGCCTGTCTACAGCCTCACAGCCCCACTCTGGCTTCCGCCAGCCTTGGATACAACCAGTAAGGTGACACCCAATGCACTCCCAAATTTCCCCTAAACCGTGTGTTCTGATCTGTCCAGCCCTCACCTGGACAACTCAGAGACATAATAAAGTTAGTTGCTCCTTTTAAAGAGTCAAAAGCACAGTACAGCTTATTAACTTAACTGGGATAAATACACCCTTCCCTTCAGACACAGCACTGAGTCGGTTTATAGTAAAAATAAAACAAATGTATTAACAAAAGATACACAGGATTAAGTGAGTTCAAGTATAAGGAATGAAAATAAAAAGAGCTATAAGAAAAACAAAACAAAATACACTCTAGTGGCTAAGACTTAACAAGCTACAGTCCTTGTTCAAGGTGGATTTCTTACCACTCTTTATTCTTTCTAGCTGTGGCAGACTTTCTCTCAGTTAGGACCTTCCACAGCAGCACAAGGAGCTGGTTTCCTATATCTTTCTAGGTGAAAGATCTTTGCCTAAGCAGATTTCTCACCTATATTCAGTTTCCAGACACGGAAAACCCTCTATCCCTTAGTTGATGAACTTACGTTTCTCAGCTTGCAAGAGCTCTGTTTCCTTGTGTCTGTCTAATGATGGGTGCCAAAGATGGCTTCTGTCCTTACTTATATCTTCCAAAGTTCAATGACCTTGTTTCAAGAGGTAGGATGACCTCATGCTGTTTTTCTCTTCCTGGGGGCTTCCCATCCCCTTGCACATAAGTGGGGCTTCCATTGTTTCGATATTTAAACCATATTTAATTTACATAGGAGACAGATAAACAGCTGTGACATTCCCTCCTGTCTGGGAGAGACCTGTTTCTTCCTTTGTTTGGACATAGACTGCAATGAAGACTTTCCAACGAATGCCCAGAATCTTTCATAGGCACGTCTCTTGGAAGGCATCTAGTTTTCTGTCTAATGAGATTATGTTTGAATTGACAATTCTTAATATCTTTGAAATATCTTTGATTTCCATACGTTATTAGGTTTATTAACTGCTGTGGAAGCCTTTCCTATCTTTGATGTCACTTCCTCCTTGAGAGGTCTGTTGGCCGATATGGTGCTGCCCAGGTAGGCGAACTGTTCTCCTTTCCTGATAGTTTTGCCTTCTAATATGATATTACTGCTTGACACCTGGGTTTCCAGGATGTTTGGTGTGGTACAAGTAATTCTGAGCCCTGCTTAGCCTGCTGTTTTTCCCTGTCTGCCTTTGGTCATAGCTTTTCAGGGGTGTTGCTCAGTAGCACAATATCATCAGCAAAGTCTAGGTCTTCTAGGCATTTGCCATATACCCATGCTGTACCAGTGCTTGTGTTGCTAATATACTTCTTTATCCAGTCAATGGCAATGTCAAATGACAGTGGAGATAAAATGCAGCCCGTTTCACACCAGTGCTGAGGCTGAATCACTCTGTTGTTCACCCTTATGGAGCTCTTTGCAGCTCTGTACTACATGGCCTGGACAATGTTGATGACTTAAGATGGGATTCCATGGGACTGAAGAATATTCCAAAATGTATGTCTGTGCAGGCTGTCAGATGCCTTTTGAAAATAATCAAATTAATGATGAGAGGAGCTCGCCATTCTATACATTCTTCTGCGATGGTCCTGAGCGTACCTCCCAAGTGTCCTGCATTGTGCAGGCCAGCTACATCTGGCCCTGATTTTTAAGGAAGCCCCATGGTCCTGAATTGCCATTGCAATGTCCCTATTTGGCTGCTCCGCACGTTTCCTGGTTGCAAGCTGCACGTCTTGGGGCATGATGTCATCACGTCTCATGCTTGCAACCAGTCATTGCTGCACTGCAAGCAAGTAGGGTTGCCAATTTTGGTTGCACATATTCCTGGAGGTTTCATCACATGACATAATCTTTAATTAAAGATTAATCTTTAATTCCTGGGGACCCCAGGACAACCCTGGAGGGTTGGCAACCCTACAAGCAAGTGGGGCAGGTCAGCCACCATGTGAAGGTGGCCACCCAGAGGGCTGAGCTTGCCCAATCTATACAGTGAGGCATAATGGCTGGCATTGGAGGAGCTGATTGCAGGTGGCTGGGGTTTCTTGCGCCTGGAGAAGGTGCTTGGCTTCCTCTTGTAGCCGAAATCCAGGACATCCTGCAGGCAGCTATGCTGCCTCCTGGGGCTGAGGAAGGGGCACTATAAAAATAAAATAAAACAGTGTTCAGATAAAATAATTTGATGTCCCTCATTTCAAGGTGTGTTGTCTCTCATTGTCCTTCATTTCACAGTCCAGGGGTTGAGAGGTATGATCCTTAATGTGAATATTTAGTCTACAGAGGCTCTCTTGGGCCTGATTCCAGACGGTTCTTCTCTAAGCTTTGCATCCACTGCTGCTTTTCATATCGTGTAGTATCACACTTGCGGAAGGTTTTCCCTACACTAGAGAGTAATGTAACTCCTCTCCCGTTGTTACAGTCAGTAAGATCACCCTTTCTGGGCATTCTGACAACGATTCCATGTTTCCACTGGTCAGGAGGGGTCTCTTGCTCTGTCAGTTTCATTAAGATGATTAGTGTCAGGTGATTTTAGCATTTCTGTTGTGATTTGATCATCTCCCACCAATTTGTTATTTTGCAGCTTCTTGATTGTGGCCTGTACTTCTGACGTCTCTGTTGGACCAATGTTAATGTCAAGTTGATCAGGTTCACATGTTTAATTGAAGTCTGGTACTGAAGTGGGTCTGGGTCTGTTGAGGACTTCTTTGAAATGTTCTGCCTTTCTGTTGGTCTGCTCTGCCTCATTTTTTCCATCTTCGCTTTTTATTTGTCCATTTTATTGTCTGGGAGTCCCTATCTGTAAAACGGGGAGAAGTGCTATGTATTATTATTAACCAGAATGATCTCAGAATACATTGCTTTTCCTTTGGGGGCGGAGGGCTCTCCATGTTCTAGCCACATCCCTCTGACTTGCTCCCCATGTTTCTCCTGCTTTACACTCCCTCTATCCTTGAAGCCCATCATCCTTCCTGCTGGCGGAGATTGGACAGAACCCCCTTTAGAGACTATCAGTGCCAGGTGACTTCCAGCCCTTGCCAGACTCAGAGTGCAGAAGACTAGAGACAGGTATTGAATTTGGATCTTCTTCATGCCAGTGCAGAACTTTGCTTCAAGGCGCAGCACACTTATGTGACTTGCCCATGACTATATAGGAAATCTATGGCAGAGCCAGAAGTAGAGCCCACTTCTCCTGATTCCTTGTCCTGGCCTTTAGCCACAAGATAATCCTACCTTAATAAATTAGGTGAAGAACGGGATCACCCAGACACAAATCCATGTGCAAGAGCAATCGTTCAGAGATCCCTAGGAGATGAATTGTTGAATTTTGGAGAGCACCAAAGCAGCTGACATTAAGATTTCTGTTTTAATGCTAGAGTAATGCTTTGTACTAATATAACCCCTTCCATCTTTAGGCTCTTACACCTGAGATTCTCCAAGGGCTTGACAAACCCCAATGAAATAAACCTTGCAGCAGCCTTATGAGAGAGGGGAAGTGTTATTTGTCCCTGTCCTGGGGATTATAATCTGGCTCATATCAATCGTCATTAAGGTTTGTTCATGTTTTCAACAGTTGCCAAATACGCTGGTGCTCTGTGGAGGGCTGGGGCTGTTATTCTTACCTCCTCCTTTATACTTACCAGCTTTGTGAACACATATTTTGTTCTGCTGGGGGATGGGAAAATCATGGTTTTCGAAAGTACAAGACATTATTTGGAGCATCTGATAAGGTTCATGAGTTGCTTGTTTGCTTAACTCAAGTAGACCTATGATGAATTTGTTTTGAGGGGTGAGTTGGGGATTTCAGTGTGTGTTTCTTACCTGAGTTATTTTTACTTCTGATATCACAGCAATCTCACTCCAGGATGTGTGTTAACCAGACAAACCTATGGTGAGGCTGAAAATAGCTCACCACTATATATGTAAAGAGGACAAAATGAGGGCATTCCTGGAGATGTTTGTAGCTGGGCTTTTTACTATTCTTATTCATGGTTGTAGTGTCCATAGGCCCTGGTCAAGATTGGGGCCCTTTGTGGTAGGAACTATAGAGTCATATATGAAGACAAAGTCCCTGGAAGCTTTTCAGATCAGTCTAAAAAGAATAACACAAACAAGGAAAAGCTTAGCAAATATCATGCTAGTTCCACTTTATATATTAAATCCCACCTCTGGTAAGGGTGGCATGAGGATTGAAGGCAGGAGAAGAGTTAATAGGAGCCAGGGAGTAGGAAAAGTAAGGATGGAGACCTTGAGGTGAAGGGAAGGGTGTATAAGGAGTAGAAAGAAGTTAGAGAAGAGAAGAACCTATGGGATTTGTGTATCTTCAAAGTGTGTGTGTGTGTGTGCATGTATGCCTGTTTCTCCCTCTTCAGTTTTAAATGTTTGATGAGAGAGCTTGAAATTTTGTTTTCAAAAATCTGCACATGAAGGATGCTGTATGGTATGGCTGGAATAGTCAAACTTTGGTGCCCCAAAATTGGATTTAAGTGCTTAACCTCAGGTAGCCAGTTTGAAAAGATTGGCCTGTTTGCATCAATAGCAGGGGGAGTTTCTACAGTAAATAGATTATATTAGCTATGTAGAATGACAAATTACCTCTAAGATGTATCTGAATGGCTGTGCTCCATTGTGTAAAGCCACCGTTGTAAGCATCAGATTTGATGGTTCAAAATGTATCTTTCTTCTTCCTGTATGTCCAGGTCATGAATCCTTTGACTGTTCAGGCTATGTAGAGTGATTAGTGATTGTAGGTAAGCAGTCAGAACCTAAGGCTCAGGCCTGTGTTAGATCTACAGTATTTAAAAATAGTGATAATAGCAGCTGGTGGTATGCTTCAGTGCATTCTTGCTCTTTGTAACCTGCTTCGTAGATATTACTGGCTTTATGCTGAATTAACCTCCGCTGAATTGACCAGCCATTATAACCATTTAAACCATTTAACATTTGCTTTAGCAGTAAAGCCAAATTTAACAATAAACCCTAACTTATTTTAAACACAGAGGTAATTTGCTTTTCTGGGAAGTTTGTCTCTTCAATTATCTGTATTGCAAAAAGCCTTGAGCAAGCTGTGCAAAGCACCTAAAACAGTGCCCGTCAAAACTTTATACTACACCATGTGTTCTGGGTTGACAATATATTTTACTGAAAGCCTACTGGAGAAATATTTTAGAGAGTTGTAAAGAAAATAGTAGTTGTGAAGCCAGATGCCTTATTTACCATAAGCCCAGCTGTTCAGGCTTTGGAGGGAGTAGTAATTTATAAGAGTTAACTCTAAAAATGATTGCACATAGCTTTTCCATATAGATAACAGTACCATGATTTTTAAATTTGATAGTGTGGTTACAGTTAAAAGTTTTGTCCATTCTGAAAGATTCTGCTGGCTTGAGAGGTGTTCCCTGTACTTAAGATGGAAAATGGGTACTCCTGGAACTGGTCATCTCTCAGAACGGTAGGATTTTTTAAAGTGCATCTTGGGAACTTCCAGAGGTAAAATCAAATGTTGGCAAGTAGGAAATCTACTCTTTCAATAGCACCCATTTTTAGCCCTGCTGGGTTATGGGATATTTTGGACTTCAACCGTGTTCCTCATGTAGAACTGAATATTGAAGGTTAAGTATTGGCAGACTGTGGCAGTTCCACACTGAAGGGGAACAAAGGAATCATTTTTCTGGCAGGCTATTTTTTTTTTAAATAGCGGTGGTTTGAAGCTGCTGTTAAAATGCTCCCCTTTGGTAGGAAAAGGGATGAGGAGAAAGTTCCAGTAGCCTCCCTTGGTTAACTTTAAACCTGATAAATTCCTGGATAATGTTAACAGTCCAAATTCTTCTTTTTGCTACACCTGTGCAGCCCCACTGAGGTCCAAAGAGTTGCATGACTGTAAATGAGAGACAAATTTGATCTCAGGCGCATACTATGAGGAATCCTTCCTCTATAGCCTACAGAACTGAATGGAATACAGAAAAGGCACGGATTGGAGGAAAAGGGCATTGAGGAGAAAGCCCACAAGCCGGTTTAGAAGGATACTTCTGTGGGAGACGCTCAGTCTGACAGAAAGCATTACAGATATAGCCATAAAGCATTGTCTGTGCTCTTAGTAGTACTCCACAAGGTAAGCATGGTTCCCAACTGGCAGTTCCTACAATTGCACTCTTTACAAGGTGGGTATTGTAAATTACAGCAAAATGTGTTGGAAGGCTACAGAAATAGAAAGAAAATCATAAAATGAAAGTTGGTGGAAAGTAAATAATCCAGATGGATATTAAGAAAAGCTTTGCTAGACTAGCACAAAATGTAGATGCTCAAGTATGGAAACATTAACTTCAGTATGGCACACTTATTTCCATTTCTCAGCCCATCATGCTCCTTCTTGCTACTATCTCTGTGTCGAGTTCTAACATGACTCAAGGAAAGGTTCTGAGTCTGTTGTTCCATGTCCTTTACGTAGTCAACAGTCATATTTCCTTTGTGTTTAGAAAGAGTTTTCAATCCTGACCAAATGGGCGAAAGGGTAATTCAATTTCATTTAAGCTTAGCCTCTCTGTTGAGCCTGCCAGAACACATGCAAACCTTGAGGGGGACAGCTGTTTGCAAGAAATTAGACTAAGATGATCGGCTTATTTCATGAAAACCATGATGAACAGCTGTCAAATAGCAGCAAATTTCATCACTAATGAAGCTGAAGGAAAAGTACTAGCAAACGAAGAGCTGCAAATTTCCTTAGATATTCAGAACTAGTGATGGGCGAATAATGTTTTCTTTTTTAGTTCACTGGCGATTCAGAAAAATCAAATTTGGGGACTACTTTCTCAACATCGGAGCTCAGAGTCATTGGTCACATGGTACAGAGCCTTTCATCTCCTTCTCACCTCTCCATTATAGGCCCAAGTCATTATATATGGTGACAAAGGTGTTTACCATCTAACGACTGGTCTGTGGCCTACCTGAAATGAGTTTGGTGGTCCCAGTCCAATTTCCAGTGGACAGGTGTCCCCATCACAAAACTACCAATAAAAAAACCGCAAACACTTACCTAATACGCAGCACTTTTCATTACTAGATCTCAGAGTGCTTAACCAAGCCAGGTGTACGTATCCTTATCCTCATTGTACAGAGATGGGGAAATAGATTGTCAATCCGTCCCCATTCATCAGCATTAAAATAATTAGTTTAACTAATGGATTCTAATAGCTTTGAGTTTAACAATCCTCTCACTTGTGTCCTGTGGAAAAAAAAGAATGGGGAAGAATGAACAACATTCAGCAAGGAGAGCAGTACTGCAACTTTTGGAATGGACAGCCTGCAGCTGCTCACTGTGTTGTAACCAAGTGCTCATTTAAGATAGGAGTGCAATATTTAGCAGTAGCTTTCTGGGCACTAGTTAGCCAAGAAGCATCATCACTGTGAGCTTAGAAAACAAAATGAAATTCAACTATTTTTTAGTTTTTAAAAAACTAACGTTAGCCAGAAAAAAAAAATCATGAGACTTCACTGGAAAAATATTCTCCAAGGAAAACATTTCACTAAAATTTTTCTGACTTCCCCTACCCGGCTTTTTGACTAGCTCTAAGATTAACGACAGTGATCCTTACAGTTAATGTATTGTAACATCAGAGTTTTTTGATGTTCAGTATGGTTTGTTTGAATTTCTCATATGAACAGCTTCAGTGAGATGCAAATATTACAGCTGGTTGGGAAATGTATTTTATTTCCCATGAAAATTTAAAAAAGAATTTCAATGAATATTTTTTGGCTTTTGTTGAAAAGCCAAAAATTTTCCAGTTTTTGGTTGTCCACAAAACAAAATAAACAAAACAACCAGCCCCCCCGCCCCCGCAAAAAAACACCCCACCCCACCCAGCTTTTTTTAAAATGAAAACCCAAAACATTTTGATGAAAATGGAAACTTTCTCTTGAAAATTTCTGACTTGAAAAGGCATTTTTCATGGACAGGTGTTTTTTTTCCCCAGTGAAACATTTTTAACCAGCTCTAGTAAATATTCATCAATATCTTTAAAAAGCCTGTAATAAAATGTTGCCCTTTTATCCTTGCCACCTTGTATGTTTTTTAAATATACATGCTAATAGTCATCCTGAATAACTCATTGATTTGGCCTGGGATTCTGACAGCTAAGGATTTCTTAAGCCTCTATTTTACCATATCATCTGCATTTATACCATATCCACTGTTGTTTTCATAGCTAAGTGATAGTGTGTTAACTTCCTCCCTCCTCTTCTTTCTTTTTCCTATTTCATATTCTCCTTTTTGCCCTCTGACTACTAAGAGCTCTTCTTGGCTGACGAGGGTGAATCCATCCATTCGACACCGCTAAGACCACAAAGCTAGGTTAAAAGCCATGTTTTAATTTAACCTGACTCTTGTAAAAGTTAGCTGCTCCATGACCCGGCAAACACTTAGGACATGTATCCGGTGTGGTTCTTGTAATTTTCCAGCAACTAAACTGCATGTGAGAGAGACAGCGAGACGTACGCTTCATCCTTTTATTTTGTGCTATTTTTTTCTTTCTCCCTCGTGTGTGAGAGAGTTTGTCATCTTTTGCTGTGAAAAAAAGACAAGATCAGACTTCAGCAACTCAAGAGTTACCACCTATAACAGACTCATTTTCCAATGAGGGCAATTAACCATCTATAAAAAACTATCAAGCACAGAATTTTCCTATTAAAAAGCTTGTACAACTTCAGGGGAAAGGTAGCAAGACAATGGAAAGGCTCCCATGGACTTCAATGGTTTTGCATCAGGCCTTAAGTTGTTATTAAAAGGCTTTGACGGTGGTGGAAAGTAGGCCAGCATAATTTCACACAAACCCCAAGCTACATGTAACTGTTGAATGTTGCAATAATAAAACAAGGATTCGAAACACTTTAACCCCTTCCAGACCAACACACTATTAATACAACAAAGCTCAATAATATGTAATGAAAGAGAGCCAAATTCTTTGAGATCTGTGTGACCAAACTGAGGAGTCAATCATTGGGGTTTCACCAGTGTAAATGAGGCCAACGTGGTCATAGGAGCTTAAAAACTGACCACCTTCCAGCATACTCCGCCAATTAGCAGGATAAAAATGCCTCCCTTCTTGGCTCACTAATTATTTTCAGTACATGCTCTATGATGAGACTCTTTCCAAAATCAAATCTCTCCTACAGTAATTTTGGTTTGCAGGAGACGGAGAATGAAACATTACAGAGTGCTGTTAATATCGTAATTATGCTTTCAAATGCACAAACTAAATTTGGATGTGCAATTAGGTAAATAATCACTGAAGGGAAAAGTTAAATATTGTAATTACATGCTAAAATAGGTGAACATGCCATTTTCCCCACCTGCATATTTCTGTGTGCATGGAAGTCGTCTTGTTGTGAACTACTTACTGTCTGTTTTAGATCAAAAGCTTGTTTAAATGCAACCACGTTGAATACACCACTGTTATTTTCACATGCACAGCACAAGCACATCTTTGAATTTATTAATATATGTCTCCTTTGAATATCACAGAGAACAGAAACTAAATCAAATCATCATGGAGCAGTAACAGCATAGGGTCTGACTTGGCAGCCTGTACTTGCCTTGTTCCTCATGCAGTTGGTGCCAATGAATTGAATGGAACTACTCAAATGACTAGATTCTACTCAAGGTGAGTAAAGGCTTCATGCCTGAATCCATAATCAGGGTCCTTAATGCTGAGCAAATGGTTCAGAGTGCATAACATATTCACAAAACTTTGCCTGTTTTTATGTTTGCAAATTGGCTGTGAATATACAGTGAAAATCCTCAATTGATTCATTGTGTGGAATTACTTGCAAATCTTGAATAAATGGGAACTGTAATTACTATCTGAATTTGTCCTGTATTGGTTTAGTCATTCCAGGCATTCAGTATTCATAGAGTGTGAGTATTCAGACTAGGAAAGCTTGCCCCCTTAAGTATTCCCTGAAAGTGTACATGGAACAGCGTGGCTCGTCCCTTTTAAGGGGTAGTGGGGACTTGGGCCAAACCCTGTTCCTGGAGCAGATGCTGGGAGACAAGTAGTCGTCCCAGGGTAATAGAGTCTGGAGAAAAACCAGGTTACTGTCTCTATACAGACTTAGGACCAGGACCCTTGTGGTGTAGGGTGGGGGCAAGGCTTCCCTCTCTCTCAGCCAACCAGGACAAGGTCTGGGGAAAAGAGGGGAGTACATATGCTGTCTCTTCCCTCATAATGAGGAGGAGCTGCAGGGAGCAGGAAGGCTCCTGCCGGAGCTCCTGAGACACCAGGGGTTGACTCCAGCCGGGGAAGGCTGTTTGCTTGCCAGCTGCCTAGTGGCGTGACCTGGCCTCCTAGCCATACAGGAAGGCAGAAGACTGGCCAAAGACTGCACCTCAGTAAGATGCCTGGAGGAAGTTACGCAGGGTTTGTTTTGAGTTCTGTTTCCTGAAAAACATGTGCAGCCTGGGTGGAACTGGGGGAGGGTCATTTAAAGAGACCAGGGAGAAGCACAGCCCAAGTCCCAGAAGGAGGGCTATGGAATCACTTAGCCAAGAGGGTTTGGGTCTGGAAGACACCTGGAAGTTCTGTGTAAAGACTCAGTAAAATAGACCTCACCTCAGAAGGGGACTCTTGTTTGGAAATACCTTTGGACTGTGGAGGGTTACTAGGAGACCCAAGAGGGAACTGAGGGTGGGGAGGCTTTGCAGGCATGCCACGCTATCCTTCTGGAGCTGGCGACCCACCACAATACACAGAAGGGTTGAACTGAAATTCACATTTTAATTTGGATGAATGTTTGCAGAGAATGTTTTCCATTAGCCACTCAGCTCCCTTTGTTATCAACAGCTGCCTCAAAATCTACAGTGTGTACCTGTGGATGTTCTGACTGATGCAGAGCCTATAGAGAACTAGCAGATTTTTCTTATAGCCCCTGAATGAAGCAAGAGGATTCAGGCAAGATTAATCTGATTCTGTATTAGTGAGACTATATTTCCAGAATGAAAGGCCTACAAGGCTTTGAAATGACCTTTTAATGTACAGATAAACAACTTCAGCAAAAATTGCTGTACTCTACCTGACTTGAACATCCTGGAAAGAAAATGATACCGTTACAGCTCTTCCCCTGCCATTGTTACATGCAGAAAGATCTTGCTATTTACTTCATGTGGGGCTGAGTGTGTCTCTTAAAAAAGCAATTAATAAATCTGGAACATGTCCCCAGTTATACATGTGGCTCTCTGGCAAACTAGAAGGTGAAGTTGAATCGGGAAGCAGACTCTAGAATGGCAAATTTACAGCTGGGTGAATTACTCCCTCTTTCTTTTTCTGAAACTGCTCTGGGTGATCCCCAAAAGAATGTTTGGCTGCTGGCTGACTGACTAGCCAATACATGCTAAAACAGCTGCGTGCCAGATTCTATCCACAGCTGTTAGTGCCACTGCTCATAGTCTTTGACACAGGGATAATCCAATGGACTCGAGAGGGCTATCTATTAGAGAGAGAGAGAGAAGTCTATACCACAGCCAAGGAGTATTTTTTATTTCTTCTAGAACACCCATTTTTTCTCTTTCATGTTAGGGCAGGGAGCTTGAAACTCGCTGAGATGATATACAGTGCAAGAGTAAGTAGTCTTTGCCCTCCTGTCCCAATTGTATTGGCACAGAGCACTCATTTCAAAACACTGGGGAGATTAGATTACATTGCCAATGGGGGCATTTTGATTGCACTTGTGGGTACCCTTATGAAACTTGTTCTTCAGTCCAGGCTTATCTCAGTCCTTCAATTGTAATAAGACAAAACAAGTTTTTTAGCCGCTTACCTGCTCTAAGCGCTGTACTGACATTAACTCATTCATCCTCACAACATCCCTCTGAAACAAGTGGATAAGCATCATTATCCCCATGTGACAGATTTGGAAATTACAACAAAAAGGTGAAGTAACTCACCCAAGGGACATTTGGCTAACGATGACTGTGTGCCTATTCCTCCGGACAACACTGCCTGTATTTATGGCATATTACAGCTATATATTATTATGTCATAAAGAAACATGATTTTCCCATGGTTCACAAGAGTGCCTCTCATCTTCAAATCATTGAATCAAAGGGTTAGAAGGGACCACAAGGGTTATCTAGTCTAACGCCCTGCCAAGATGCAGGATTTATTGTGTCTAAACCATCCAAGACAGATGGCTATGCAGCCTCCTTTTGAAACCTCCAGTGAAGGAGATTCCATGACCTCCCTAGACAGTCTGTTCCATTGTCCTACTGGTCTTACAGTGAGGAAGTTTTTCCTGAGATTTAATCTGGGTACGTCTTCACTACCCGCCGAATCAGCGTGTAGCGATTGATCTTTCGGGGATCGATTTTTCACGTCTAGTGTAGATGCAAATAAATTGATCCCCGATTGCTCTGTCATTGACTCCAGCAATCCACCGTGGCAAGAGGTGGAAGCGGAGTCGATGGGGGAGTGGTGGCAGTCGACCCTGCGGCGTCCTCATGGCACGGTAAGTCGATTGAGGTACATCGACTTCAGCTACGTTATTCACGTAGCTGAAGTTAGGTACCTTACATCGACCCCGCACCCCAGTGTAGACCAGGGCTAAATCTGCTATGCTGTAATTTGAACCCATTGCTTTTTGTCCTGCCCTCCATGGCAAGAGAGAACTTTTCTCCATCTTTTTATGGCAGCCTTTCAAATATTTGAAGACTGCTATCGTGTCCCCCTTTAATATCCTCTTTTCCAAGCTAAACATACCCAGTTCCTTCAGCTTTTGCTCATATGGCTTGCATTCCATCCCTTTGATCATCTTTGTCACTCATCTCTGGATCCTTTCCAATTTCACTGCATCCTTTCTACACATTGGTGACCAACATTGCACACAATACTCCAGCTGAAGCCTAACCAGTGCCGAAAAGAGTGGCATTATCACCTCCCATAACTTGCATGCTATGCCTCTGTTAATGCAACCTAAAATTGCATTTTCATTGTCTTGATTATGGTTACAGAAAATATTCTGAATCAATAACTAAAAAGAAGCAGGAAAAACTAGAAATACACTTAAATGTGATGCCAGACACAGCATAGGGAATGTAGTGAGACAACATACTGCCAGTGAGATGCCTTGAGCACATCAGTTCACCTTTCTGCCTTGTATTTAAGTTTATATCTTAGTGGAAATTCCATTAGAATCCCTCAGTTAGTTTCTGTTGAAAGATCAGTAGGCTAAGAAGCCAGTGACCCAGTAGGTTTACCCTGTACATTCTTTATTGTCACACAAATTGTATGCATTTACATAAATTGTTCAGGTAAGTACCAGTATAGTATTATTGTGTTAGTTAGAGATGCCATTTCATCCGGGAGGTTAAGTTAATTCTTGCTTGGAAATTTCCTGCAAGTGCGGGAATTGGGCAATTCCACAGTGATGAAAAACACATTTTCATAGAAATTTAATAGTAAAGAATTGGAGGCATTTATAACTAATTTCAATAAGAAGCTGAGACCTTAAACCTAAATGTTTTGTTCCTAACCGCATAGTAAACTAGGCCCCATAATCCAAGCTATATTAACCACCACCTTTTCCAATGCTTAAGAATAGCAATAGACAATTGTTACTGTGCTCGGGGGGAAGGAGAAGGGGGTAAGGAAAGCAATAAAATGAGAGATTATAAAAAGCTAGCAGTGAGCCTGAGCCACTCAGTTGGGATCCCAACATATGGAGGATGTTAAGATATGAAATGTTTGGTTCATCCTACTGTAGGTTCAAGGAGTATTTCGGAAGTTCAGGTCTGGATCTGAATTTCCTACAGGATTGTGGGAGTTTGGTTCCAGGATCTTATTTCTATATGTAACTTTTAAAAAGAGATTGCAATTTCTTGTTGTGATGGATGTTGGGTTGCCAGGATTGTGAGTCACGTTGTTACTCCCTGCCCCTAGTATGAGGAAGTCTTGCTTGTGGTAACTGAGTGTTCGCTCCCTAACACCACCAGCCTTTCTGCCATTCAAGCACTCTCCTCTGGGCTGTGGCAGCCCTGTCTTTGCCTTGCAGGTTAACACAAGGTATACCCTGGTCCCCAAGACCCCTGTGATATCCAGCCTGTGACATTGGCTACTCACAGAAATCCCAGATCCTCTCCTCAAAGGAGCAGTTTGCCCCAGTTTACCAGTTTTTACCTTACACCTATATAAGACACAGAACTTGTAATGAAACAAAAGAAGGTTTATTTAAGAAAGAATTGAGATTCCACTAGAAACAAGAATACGTGATGGAAACAAATTATTACAATACAAAACAAAATCCTAAAATGTGAACTAGGGCCTACTCTTATCAATAGTTGTCTTTCCTATCTAATTAAGTAGGTTCCCCACAAAGTTCAGTCCGTTGCAGAGTTGGCTGGCTTCACAGGAACCAGGATCCAATCGTGCATGAAAAACACCTGCTTCACAAGATGTCTCCTCAGTGAATTGCTGAAGAGTGTCTCTTCCCACTCTGTGTTATACTGAAAATCTTTTGTCTCTACACACAGACAGGGCAATCCCTTGGCTGTTGTAATGGTTCTTGTTTACCTCCAAGTGGTTCGATGGTTTGCAGTTGCCTTTGATGGTTTTCCATTGACTGTTCTATGATGAGGGCAATGGTAGATAATTGAGCCGTATATTATCTAACTGGCTAACCAGGGAGTGGTGGCAACTCCGTCCTGCATGTACAGGCTGTCAAGTCCTGTATGTACAGGCTCCCTGGTGACTCCTTTTAACCTTAAGACCATAAAATACACTTCAAAAGAATTGACACGATTCCTTAAATATTACCCATACACACATCTCACCATAAGTCTCAAGCTTTTAACAGAGACCTTACATGTTATCCTGGATGGACAAATACCCTGCAAGCAGTATATCTGATGTAGTGAGTTTGTCAGGTCTGATATGAGAGTTGCTTGCAAAGAACATGACTCTTTGCTAAGGGGCCTATGTGTCTCACTAGGTGCTGGAGAAACTGCAGCCTGTATCTGTTAGCTTTGGCCCTGAGGCTGCTGTCATTTTCACTGGTGTTAATCAGGAGTGATACTCTGAAGTCTTGGAGTTACATATAAAAGGAAAATAAACTGACCTCTAGATGTATTTAGTAAGAAATGAAGTATTAAGTTGCAATAGTTCTGGCTTTCAGAATATCTCTTTTATTCATTAATGTGCATATTATTGCTCCCCAAACTGTAACAACATTATGAAGTGCTCAGGTAGAGGTGTTCTTACAGATGAGGGTGCAATTATACCGGTGAGTCTGCTATGAATGATGCCTCTCTGATGAGGAAACAGGGAGTAAAACGAATGCCTTGTTCAGGCCGGTACATGTACAAATTTATAGTACTGTGAGAGCTTTTGTCTCTCTCTGGCATGTAGATGCACGGGCTTTGATGTTAGCATTTTGGCTCATTAATAACTGATTTACATTTCCCAGAGAGCAAATTGCGATCTGACACAAATTTATAAAGGAGCTTCAAATTGTGAAACTCTCTAGTACAATGAGTCCTTTGTGGTTTTAACTTAAGGAGTTTGTGATTAAAATTTTAATATAATCATTGCAGTCTCGTGAGATGCTTGCAAAAAATCCCAAAACCGTATTTCCTGCTTAGAGTTCATAACAATGGTTGTTCTAGGGCAAGTTTAAGTGCCTTGATTTGGTTTCATTTGCTCCGAGACCCAGACAAAATAGGAAGTTCCCTAAAGCAAAAGAGAAATTGAGATGAAGAATTCTCAGTTTTAGCTGAAGCTTGAAGACTAACTTAAGGGACGGCTTATACTGTACAGTTTCATCTCAGTTTAACTCTGTGGGCCAGTTTCTCTGGACTGGCTCATGGTTACTCAACATACGTCTGGAGGGATGGGTATAAGGGTAGTTTAAGCGACCTTTCTGTTCCCCCTCATGCTGGAGTTGCTGGATGTTGGACAGTCCAATATGTTAGATCACTTGCAGGGCTGCTTTAATCTACACCAGATGCCAGAGACCAGACGGGTTATTGCAGCAGCTGGGCATACAGGAGCTCTTGCCACATGCCCTTACACCCAGCCATGCCCCCTGTACAAGTGGCTAGAAGAGGGTAGCATGGGAGCTGCTATGGCAGGTGTACACTACTGGAGGAGATGTCTCCATATAGGAAATCCTTCAGTGGCCAGATCTACAGCTTTTGAGGTTCTCTGTGGCACTGGAAAAGCACAAAGCAATCCTACTGCTCAGGAAAATCAGAGCCAATAGCTAATATGGGTGAGTATGAATGAACAGTGTGTATGATTTATTAGCCTTTATTCTGTTCACCAGTAGCTCATGATGAGTTTAACTGTGGTGTGTAACTTATCACTTAAATCAGCCTCTGCATCAGATGACTGAAGGATAGCTAATAGTCTTTTTTTTTAAGGCTCCAGAGGTGATCCTGACAATTACAGAATGATAGACACATGGATGAACACTATATGTTGGGGGACAGTCAACATGGCTATTGTAAAGGGAAATCATGCCTCTCCAATCTATTAGAATTCTTTGAGGGTGTTAACAAGCATGTGGACAAAAGTGATCATGTGGATATAGTGTATTTGGACTTTCAGAAAGCCTTGACAAGGTCCCACACCAAAGGCTCTTAGGCAAAGTAAGCAGTTATGGGATATGCCATGCATCAGTAATTGGTTAAAAGATAGGAAACAAAGGGTAGGAATAAATGGTCAGTTTACACAGTGGAGAGAGGTAAATATCAGGATCCCCCAAGGATCTGTACTGGGACCTGTGCTGTTCAACATATTCATAAATGATCTGGAAAAGAGAGTAAACAGTGAGGTGTCAACGTTTGCAGATCAAACTAAATTACATAAGATAGTTCAGTCCAAAGCTCACTGTGAAGAATTACAAAAAGGGTTCTCACAAAACTGGGTTTTGGAGCAACAAAATGACAAATGAAATTCAACGTTAAGTGCAAAGTAATGCTTATTGGAAAATATAATCCCAACAATACATACGAAATGAGGGGGGGTCTAAATTAGTTGTTACCACTCAAGAAAGAGATCTTGGAGTCATCATGGATAATTCTCTGGAAACATCCACTCAATTTGCAGTGGCAGTCAAAAAAGCTAATAGTGTTAGGAACCATTAGGAAAGGGATAGAAAATAAGACCAAAAATATCATAATGCCACTATATAAATCCACGGTACACTCACGCCTTGAATACTGCATGCAGTTCTGGTCCCATCTCAAAAAAGTTATTTTAGAATTGGAAAAAGTACAGAGAAGGGGTACAAAGATGATTAAGGGTATGGAACAGTTTCCATATGAGGAGAGATTAAAACAACTGGTACAGCTGAGCTTCAGAAAGAGATGTTTAAGGGGGAATATGATAGTGGTCTATAAAATCATGAATGGTGCAGAAAGAGTGAATAAGGAAGTGTTTCTTACCCCTTCACACAACACAAGAACCAGGGGTCACCCAATGAAATTAAATAGGCAGGAGTTTTAAAAAAGCATAAGAAAGTACTTTTTCACACAATACATGGTCAACCTATGGAATTTGTTGCCTGTAGGGGATGTTGTGAAGTGCTAAAAGTAAAACTGGGCTCAAAAAAGAATCAAATAAGTTCATGGAGGATAGGTTCATCAATGGCTATTAGCCAAGATGGTCAGGGACATATGCTCTAGGTGTTCCTAAACCTTTGACTACCAGAAGCTGGGGACTGGACAACAGGGGATGGATCACTTGATAATTGTCCTATTCAGTTAATTTCTTCTGAAGCATCTGGCACCAGCCACAGTTGGAAAACAGGGCTAGATGGACCATTGATCTGACCCATTATGGCTGTTCTTATGTTCTTAAGATTTTCTCAAATTTATTCTTAATATGAAATTATTTGCAGAATAACTTCCAGTCTCTTGCTCATTCACATTTGTTTCTTTGCAAGTATTTGATATTGAAATTTTCAAGCCATGTGACAGATCACCTAAACTACCTGGTAGGTTTCTGTTAACAGATTGGATGACTATAACGATCAGTTTTTCAGTGCAAATGATTAATTATGGTAGTGCTGGAAGAACCCGGTCAGGGTCTCATTGCTAAGTGCTATATATACATGCAGGTTGAAAAGAGTTTGCAATCTAAGCTCCCTTCCCACCCCACTAGTCCCAATGGAGTCGAAGGATCTCTGTGTGGCTGTATAGGTCAGGCCGTGCACATTACATTGCAAGATCAAGGCCTGATATAGGGAGAGACTTTCAATTTGCTTTAAGCAAATATTCTCCAGTATCCTCTTATGTTGACTATAAGTTTGTATTTGGACATCTCCAAGGCTTTATCACATTTTGGGGACTCAGTTCTAAAAACATCAGTTATCCCGTTAAAGAAAGGTAATCAGGTTTGAAACATGAAAATAATTTTGGATTTGTCTTGATTTTACCGTCTTGGTTATATCACTTTTCACGGTATAAGCAGTCCCTTTAATTTTACTCTTTACTGGAGAAGTAGAAGACTGATGGGCTTGCTCTCTGGAAAGAAGCCTACCTAGAATTATATGGACAGATCTTCATCTGGTGTAAATAGACATAGCTCCACTGATTTAAATGGAGCAATGCAGATTTTCACCAAATGAGGATCTGGCTCATGAGACTTTCAACTGTTACCATTGGAGAGGGAATTCAAACTAACATAGCGTAGGCTAACATGATTGAATACAGAGAGGTAGCTGGCTGCCTAGTTTCATAAACTATTTTAATAACAGAAAGAATGTAACTGGAAGGCCAAGCTAAGATCTCTACCTGGATAAGATCCCAGATTTTATCTCATCTCTGTGTGCCTTTTTAAAATAAGCCAATTTTGAAGCCATTACTTTTTCCTCATAGGGTTTGTCATGGCACAGTCCCCATGAACAAATCTCTTAGTTTCCCTGCAGAGCTGCAAAATCCTGCAGGCACAGGTATAGAAAAGTATTGGCTTAAATAGACCTCTTAGAATAATAGAACCAAAGACGCTACAGATGCAGAAGACCTAATAGGTGAGCTACTGAATCTCTCTCTGAACATATGTGTGTTTACTATTACTGTAGTTCCACAGATATTTGGGTTTATTTTTCATGCACATTTCTGCAAGTTGTATAGGGCCCCAAAAACCCATTGACTCAAATGGGGTTTTGTGGGTTTCAAATTGTAACAGCTGTGCATAGGCATGCATTATACTATCTAAAGGGCAGCCACTGGTGTTTGATCTGCCCCGGGTAGCTGCATGTACGTGAGTGTGCAGTTTTGCACATGCACAGTAGAAGCTTTGTAGAAACCCTTTTGAAAATTTACCCCTTAGGTGTCCAGAGGTGAATTAGAAAAATAAGTGCCTTAGTAAGGAATATGTATTCAACTACACAAGCAAGATGGAGTCGTCTTAAAAATACAAGGCCTAATTGGCCAGATGTATTCTGGGTTTTCTTTTGCCTTCCTCTAAAGCATCAGGGATTGGCCATAGCTGGAGACAGGACACCGGACAGGGTGGACTGATACTCTGAGGTCGTACAGTTAATCCTCTTGGTTAGATGATGCGTGGCTGGTGTGTAGAGTGACCAGGTGTCCAGTTTTTGACTGGAACACCCAGTTGAAAAGGGATCGTGGTGGCTCTGGTCAGCACTGCTGACCGGGCCGTTGACTGTCCGGTTGGCGGCACCGCACAGCAGGGCTGGCAGGCTCTCTGCTAGCCTCCGTGCTGTGTGGCTCCTGGGAAGCAAGCCGGCATGTCCCTCCTCCGGCTCCTACGTGTAGGGCAGGGGTGGGGAACCTATGGCTCGTGGTCCGGATCCACCCCCGAGGTTAATTTCATCCAGCCTGCACCACTCCCAAGGGTCTGGAGCCGCCTGTGCCGGCCTCATGGGGAAGCCCTGATCCTCCGTGCCCCCTCATACCCCCGTGGGGCTGGAGCCACAAGCACCAGCTCACCCCGCTGCAGGGGGGAGCCCTGAGCCTCTGCGCCCCCCGGGCGGGTGAGTGGCCCACGATTGATTTTTTTCTGCGGGTCAATGGCCCGTGACAGAAAAAAGGTTCCCCACCGCAGAGCCCACACCCCCAGCTGGAGCCCTCACTCCCCCCCACATGCCCCAACCCCCTGCCCCAGCCCTGATCCCCATCCCACCCTCCAAACCCCTCAGTGCCAGCCTGGAGCACCCTCATGCACCCCAAATCCCTCATCCCCAGCCCCACACCAGAGCCCACAGCCCCAGCCGGAGCCCTCACTCCCCCTCACCACATGCCCCAACCCCCTGCCCAAGCACAGAGACCCCTCCTGGCCCCACCCCAGAGCCCACACCCCCTGCCGGCGCCCTCATCCCCTCCCGCACCCCAGCCCCCTGAGCCAGCCTGGTGAAAATGAGCGAGTGAGTGAGGGTGGGGAGAGCAAGGGGAGATGGAGTGAGAGGGGGCAGGGCCTCGGGGCAGGGGACGGGGCAAGGGTGTTCGGTTTTGTGTGAGTCGAAAGTTGGCAACCCTACTGGTGCGTCTTGGTCATATGCTCAGGGTCAAACTGGTCCCCAGATTTGAAGCTGGGAAGGACTTCCCCCCCCCTCCCCATGTCAGATCGTCAGGGACTTTAGGGTCCCCCCCATCCTTTGCTGCATGGGGTATGTACTGCCTGCTGGGATAATTTGGGCATGTCCCACCTAATTAGTTCCCTACCATTGCAGGGGCCTTTGGCATTGGTGGCACGTTGGTCTCTCCTGTGCAAACAAAAGTTTAGTCTCCTGAGGACTGAAATACGTTAGTCTAACTAAAATCACTGGGCTCGATATAGGGATATCTGGGTGAAATGTAATGGCTGTGATATACAGGAGGTCACTCCAGATAACTTATTGGTTCCTTCTAGCCTTAAATTCTATACAGTCTAGGAAACACTGTTCCTTGAACTCTGAATAACTTTTTGTGGGTGTCACACCACAGGTACAGCAGTGTGTATAAGACCAATGGTAAATGAGCACATTGAGGGAGCTAGATAAAAATTATATCCATTGTATTTCTTCCTTTAGGGAAAAGAGTTAAATTTTTCCTTTACTTGCAAGAATTCAGGATATATGTTTTCTTCTGCACCTGTTGTCTCTGAACAAAGCTAGCCGATTACTTGATATGTCTGCTCTGATTTTGGGGTGGGTGAGTATTTTTATTCCTCTAAGATTCAGGCGGCAGTAAAAAGGCTCATTGCAATTCCATAATTAGTGTTTCTCCTTTTTTCCCTGACCAATAATGCAAGGGTGTCCTTTTCTATGAATGTCATTTTGTCTCTGGGCTCCTGTACTTTAATTTTCTTGATTCTTAAAGCTGAGACAGAGGATGAAATGAACAGTCTGTTGATACTACTATGCCCACCTGTTTTCTCTTAAAGAAAAATCCCACACAATTTTAGAAGGATGCAATAAAAAAGTAAAACAGGGCAAAGCCTTTATAAATGAATTATAATAACACTAAATGCTTTTATGTTTCTATAACTTTATTCCAGGAGCCCCCAGGGCTGGAAAAGAACTTAATTAAAAAAAAAAGGCCTCCTTTAAACATCATAACATGTTACTGTTGCTTTGTTTCCTCCCTCTCTCTCCTCCCCCCCCCCCATTTACTAGTCTCTCCTCTTATTAACCTACGTTGTGAGGTTTTTTGGAGCAATTACTGTCTTTTTACTGTGTCTTTACTCTGCCTAGCAGAAAGGCGCCCTGGTCTTTGATTTCCCTAGATGCTGCCAAGATATAAATAGTAGGGGCAAAAAGGCTGAGCTCTTCATGTGGATGAGGAGGAACACGGATAAGCAAGAGTTCCATCCTAGCAAAATGGAGATTGTAGTTGAAGGCAGCAGGGCAACATTTAGAAGAGCTTGCAGAATGGAGAGGCCTCAACTGGGTGAGGAGGTGTACCCATAAATGCTGATGTGGCATTCTTGCACATGGTAATGTATTCTGCCTTTTCTGACTGTATAGGTGGCTATGTCCCCGCCTAGCTGATGATGATCTAGACTCACTAATACATGCCTTTGTTATCTCCTGTGTGGTCTACAGCAAAACAGTTCATCTGAGTTTAAAAGCATCAGTGCAAAGAAACTGCAATTAGTACAGGACATAGTGACATTACTCCTCACTAACACGGGTTACCCTCAGCACATCAGTCCTAAGCTCTGCTCATTCCACTGACTTCCCACTTTTTTCAGACCACTTTAAGCATTGATTCCCCAGACCAGACCACCTACATCCCACCCATCATCCTGTCAACCCTTCTCCTCCCTCAATGCTCATCAAAAGAGGAAGTGGGTTTTTCAGCCTGCCCAGAAAGTTAATCCATCTGGGCTCTGGTGGGCTAAGGGAGAGGTAAGGAATAAGATACAAAGTTGAGAGCCCTCTGCAGACAACCTGGCTGTAGTAGGGTTGCCAACTTTCTAATCGCACAAAACCGAACACCCCAGCCCTGCCCCTTCCCTGAGGCCCTGCTCCCGCTCACTACATTCCCTGCCCCCCCTTGGTGGCTTGCTCTCCCCCACCCTCACTCACTTTCACTTGGCTAGGGTAGGCAGGAGGGGTGCGGGCTCTGGAGTGAGGCCAGAAATGAGGGGTTCAGGATGCACAAGGGGTCTCTGGGCTGGGGCAGGGAGTTGGGGTGTGGGAGGGGGTGAGGGCTCCAGCTGGGGGTGCAGGCTCTGGGGTGGGGCTGTGGATGAGGGATTTGGGGTGCAGGAGGGGACTCCAGGCTGGGGGGTAGGGCTGAAGGATTCAGAATGTGGGAGGGGATGGCGGGTTGAGGCAGGGAATTGGGGTGCAGGAGGGGGCTCCGGGCTGGGGCTAGGATGACCAGACAGCATGTGTGAAAAATCAGGACAGGGAGTGTGGGGGGTGGTGGTGGTGTAATTGGCGCCTATATAAGACAAAGTCCCAAATATCGGGACTGTCCCTATAAAACCGGGACATCTGGTCACCCTAGCTGGGGCAGGGGGTTGGGGCTCAGGGCTGGGGCACGGGCTTATCTTGGGCAGCTCCCAGTCAGCGGCGCAGTGGGGCTAAGGCAGGCTCCCTGCCTGTTCTGGCACCACGCTGTGCTCTGTAAGCAGCCAGCAGCAGGTCTGGCTCCTAGGTGCGGGGGTGGGGGGGAGGAGGCTCCATGCGCCGCTCTTGCCCACAGGCACCACCCCCCAGCTCCCATTGGCCGCAGTTCCCGGCCAATGGGAGTGCAGAGCTGGTGCTCGGGGCGGAGGCAATACGCAGAGCCCCATGGCACCCCCACCTAGGAGCCGGACCTGCTGGACGCTCCTGGGGCGCAGCACAGGTAGGGACAGGTAGGGACTAGCCTGCCTTAGCCCTGCGGCACTGGCACCCAGACTTTTAATGGCCTGGTCGAAAACTGGCCACCTGGCAACCCTAGGCTGCAGGGATATTACAGTCCAGGGTGCCTCGCTGTGCCAAAAAAGGCTCCATGGTTAAGTTAATACTATGGTTTCTGCATCAGGTTTATTTAAGGTTCGTATCTTTTTATGCAACACGCCGTTGACAGCTGTCCCCAGAGTTCTCAGGGCCCCCATAATAAGTAGAACTTAAGGATGGTGCTTTTTAACCCAGTTAAATATCAAACAAGGGATGTGAAACTCAATCTGTTTTCAATGACATGCATTGAAATCTGTTTTTATCATGACTAAAAATAGTTATATTGTGGTTGGGAAAGGACTTTCTGGTCCGGTTGAGCTGCAACTTTGAAGCAACCATGCACGCTCTCTGCCTCAGCTGCAAGGCACTGACTTAGGGGCTCTATCTTGCTCTCATTGAAGTCAGTAGAAATACTTCAGGTGGCAGGCCTAGTCTGTTTATGACATTCACCCCCTTCCCCCACAAGCTGCCAGAGAGGCTCAGAGCTAAGTTCCCTAGTTTTGCTAGGCATACATGACAGGCCTAATTCTCACCTCACGTCTACGGGCATAAACCAGGAGTCATATCACTGAAATGAAAGGAGCTGGACTAGTGTGAAAACCAGGGGCTGTGGGCCCAATACCAGTACAGAGACTGAGGGAAAGGTCCTGCTTCTGAAGGCGGGTTTGGCCCCAGTGTGGGGTTCCAGACAGAACCAGGATGTAGACTCCCCCAAGGGTGGGACGTAATGATTAAACAAAATGTCAGTTGAACATCTTTGAACTGGAAAAACCAATTTGGGGTTTGGGGTGAGTGCTGGACAAGCTTTGGGTTGGTTCTTCTTTGAGCTGAATCAGCTGGCCCCTCCCTATTCTGAACACAGAGGATTTGAAATGCACGCAGAGAGGGTGGATTTCTACATGAGCACTGCCAACTTCCTCCTGACACGATGAGGTTGTGCTACTTATCTGAAGGGGCTCTTAGGAGTTTAGGCTCTGGTCTATGCTAAAAAATTAGATCGACCCAGCTACATCGCTCAGGGATGTGAAAAATCCACACCCTGAGTGATGTAGTTAAGCCAACCTAAGTCCCCGTGTAGCCAGCGCTAGGTCGATGGAAGAATTGTTCCGTCCACCTAACTACTGCCTCATGGGGACGTGGATTTACGACAGTGCCAGGAGACCCCCTCCCGTCGTGGTAATAAGAATTTACACTGAAGCACTACAGTGTACACATAGCCTAGGTTAAGTAATTTCCTGCTCCATTTAGATGGCTTTGGATATGAGGCAGGCAACTGTGTTTGCAGTACTGAGTTAATTTTTTAAACACCTTGCGAGATCTTTAACATCTTTACCCCTAGAACTTTGACATTAAACAGCTTATTAGTTTAAAATTTTGCTTTAAAAGGGGTGAAGGGACTTTGTTTCCGAATATGCGTGTGGGAGGGCATCTTATATTGTGATGTAGCTGTAATGTGAACCACGTAACTGCAGCTGTGATGCGCTGGGAGAGTGCAGAGGGCACGATACACATTGTATGCAAACAGGAAAGCAGCTTCTTCGGGGAGCTGTTAATGAATGTTAAATGGTTTAACACCTATGCTACGGTCTGTTTTCAGCTACAACAAAGTGACATTACATGCACTGTACATGGAGAAAGACTCTTTGTTTTAACTATACCAGCGCAACCTTTGCATGTAGACTAGGCCTGAGCCTTTGTTTCACCTGCTGGGAGGGAAGCAGGTATGGGAGAATTACAGGAAAATGACATCTATCAACACTTCAAACTGGACAGGATTGATTGATGGAGGTCCCAGCCCCTAGGATTATGGAACAATAATTGAGAACTGGAACTGTTTAGCTTTTATCAGTGCTTTTAAATTAAGCCAGTTAGTATACCATTTTCCACACAGAAAAATGTACTCTATAGAGTGCAATTGTTTGAGATAATCTCACTTCTTTGGCACTGGAGACTCTTGGCTTTAAAGCTTGCCAGAGCATTACCATTCATCCGAGGTGTGAAGTTATGTTTCATCAATTGCCTGGCTCTGTGCACAGAGTTGGATGCACAAGGGAGCAGAATTACAGTTGCACAGGAAACGGTAAATGGGGCATTTCTTAACTTTCAAGTGCTTTACTTTGCAACCTAAGTGATATTCTTTTAACATCATTTTTTTTGGTGTGTAATTGTTATTAAACTTACCCTGCAGTATTAGTACTGGATATGAGACTAGCTCTTGATATGTGGCTTGAACCTATAATATTCGGCCCTAGATGTCTGAGTGCTATCGCTTGAGTAGTTCTGACACTGATGCTGGAGATAGGGAATTTCCAAAAAAGGATGCAAACTACTAGCGTGGTCCCTGCTGGATTCCCACAGACTTTGCAGGTTCTTTTAGTTTAGTAACCCAACCTAGTGTGAGGAGCAAGCTATTGTTTTTTTTTTTTTGCTGCTCTGGATGCTTTGTTTTTTGTTAGTGGGTACTCCCCAGCAAAGGAACGCCTCCCATAGAACAGCTCAGTGTCAGTGCTGGTTATGAACTTGAGAAAAATCAGTTGTACTATTCACCACCACCAATGACCATCTGTCCCTTCCTCTTTCTTCCTTTGGATGCTCTGTTTACGGGTCAAGGGAAGATGCTGTAGAGCCAAAGAGTTTGCAGCAAGTGATTCCTTTTCTCAGTTTCATCCCTTTAGATCGAGTTATACTTTTTGTACTAGCCTGGATCATTTTTGAGAATGCACCCAAGATTCTGAGTGCAGGGCATACGCTTCAGCTGGTTGGAAAGTAGTTTGGTTTTTTATTTTCCCATGACATTTTTGATTAGTCATTGAAAAAATTGAGGGTTTTTTCCCTCCTGGTTTTGGAATATGGCCGTTGTAATGATTTTTGGTCATTAATGTTTTTAGTTAGGGGGACAAAAAAACTGGGGGGTGTGGGTTGGCTGAAAAAGGTCTGTTAGTGGTGATTTTCAGTTTTCCAGTGTAAAAAGTAGACATTTTCTTAATTTTTTTTTTATTTAGATGAAAGCCCAGTTTTCTGTTGAAATTTTTTCCAGCCAGACCTAGTAAGGAGGAATATGTTGGCAAACCCCATGGTAGGGGGAGGGGAATTGAAAGAAAAGGTGGTCTGCTTGCTTACCTCAAACATCACTTACACCAGACAACAACAAAAGCCTCATAGAGCCACCAGTCCCATCTGATGTAGGGTCCTGTCATCTGTCTCTCGCCCCTCCCCCAGTATAACCTTGGCGAATACATCCAAGGCTATTTATTGTGGGCAAGATTCTTCCTTTAGGCCTAGCCAGGGCAAGGGTAGTGTGTAAGCTGCTCACTGGGGCTAGCCTCGGAAGGCATCGTGCCTTAGAAAGACCTGTCTGAATCACAATTTCTCCCTTGCTCCAGGGGCAGGTGGGGAGTAATTTGCTGCTGGCCTATATCCCCTTCTGCACTGGCTCAGCTACCATGGCTGGCCACTGGGAGGGTGGAGCCAAGGCTCTGACCATTTCCTGACATTTCCCACCTCCTTGCACCAGGGAGGTAGTAAGTGAGACTGCAGCACCTGCTTACTCCTACAAGCCTGGGCCCAGGGTCTGGATTGCTTGCCTGGGAGTGTGAAGAGGGGTTCATGCTCCCTGGCATGGGCATGTTATTCCACGTCACAATCTGACCTCATGAGCTGAATCCTTACTCTGTTTTTACTCAGGCAAACTCCCACGGAAGTCACTGGAGACATGGGACTTGTTATCCTAGCGGTAAAGAGGAAAGCATAGTGAATATCACCATCACAGAGATCTGTGACCCAGTGGTTCAACAGGTGAACCATGCTGTGCAATCTTGATTTCTCCCAGCTGTTCTTAGCCCACTTCCAAAGCAGGTAAGACCTAGAAACTTTCTGGGAGCCGTGGCCAGGTATCATGAATAGAACTAAAACGTGTGCTACTTACATTGGATGCAGCCCTGGGTTGCAGTTACTGAAAGGGTAACCTCATGTGGTCATTACATGTTATGAGGCCAGGCCTTTCTGCCTTTTGCATGCCTCAGCCGCCATGTGCAGCGTAAGTCAGTCTCATGAAACAACACTGAACTATGTTTCTTATTACCTTAAGCAAGGACATGTGGTTTTTGTCAGCACTGCAGGTCATACCATGCAATCTCCCCAGACTTTTCAGTGGGGCTGGTGTGTCATGCTTAGTCATGTGGATTTGCTCAGTTAACAAAAGTCAGAGGTGGCAAAAGGTCATTTTGACCCATAAAAACATTGTCAGGCATGGATGCTATTGAAATAAGCACAGAGTACGGTCAGAAAGATCAGGCTAATACATTTTGTTGGAGACTGAGACGGTTATTGTTAGAGGCCCTACCCGGATTAAGATAGTGATTGCTGTGGGCTAATTGCTAATGATCTTAAACTTCTTTGGGAACGTATAACCAAGGCCCAAGGCCCTTTGGAGAAGAGGGCATTGCCTTCCTGCTTCTGGGCCCTTGACAACACCCTAGCTAGACCAGCTCAGGGGAAAAAAGACCAGGCCAAGCAAGTCAATTCATTCCTTGGCTCCTTGCGGATGACAATGTGTCCCTGACCCCTGAAAAGTATTCATCTTTACCCAGTGTGTTTATCAATCTGTTTTTCATCTTTTTTTATGTCCTCTGTCCCGTCTTTCTCAATTTCACTCTTCTGGACTTGAAGGATGATCCTTTTGGGGTCTCTATGGTTACAAATGACCAGAAAGCTGTGTGTGGCCCATAAGGTCCTCACAGGGATGAGCCCATATTGAGTCTGATGCAAGAAAACTGACAGGAGGAAGCAAAAGACAGTCCCAGAGCTCCAGCTGAAAAGTTTTACCTCCTTTTAAAATTAATTGCTTACAAAATGAGACATAAAAATACAAAAGGGTCACAGCACACTATTAGTGAAAAATTGCTTACTTTCTCATTTTTACCATGTAATAATGAAATAAATCAATTGGAATATAAATATTGTACTTACATTTTAGTGTATAGTATTTAGAGCAGTGTAAACAAGTCAGTGTATGAAATTTTAGTTTGTACTGACTTCGCTAATGCTTTTTACGTACCTGGTTGTAAAACTAGGCAAATATCTAGATGAGTTTATGTACCCCCTGGAAGACCTCTGTGTACTTCCAGGATGTACCACTGGTTGAGAACCACTGCCCCAAACAGTCCCTTCTGCCATAGTCTGTATTTGCTGTTCCTGAAGTTTTCCTTTGCCACGACTGTGTGGGTGCATTACGTCTATCAACATAGGTCAATGGCATTCTGGTTGACTTAAAGAAACAAAGAACCAGTGTCTTCCTTTTTTTTTTTTTTTTTTTTTTAATGATGTCTTCTGTTCTTCCTGGGGGATTGACTGACCATAGGGATGGTTGTGACATGTCTTATGTGACAGGGGCAAGTATCAACTTAATCCAGTGTTTCTGGTACAGTTAAGTGGCAGGTTTAGAAAAAGACAAGTATCATTGTAAATATTTTTTCTCCTTTCTTCTATTTTATCTCCTCTTTTGCTTATATTTCTGTCTTGTTCAGTGACACTGAATGTTTATGAGGCAGCGCCTAGTCTAGGCAGCCATGTATGTGACAGACTGCTGCATCCCCTAGATGTCTCCTATTGACCAGCCTACACAGACAACACCATACATCAGAATGCCCTATAGGAGTATTCTTTTCACCTGCAAGATCGTAGTGCAGGGAGCTTTCTCAGCCTGTACACATAGTTTCCCAAAAGGATTGGCCTGTACACAGTTTCCCAAAAGGATTGGGAAACGTGAGATGGTATCTTGTATGTTGCACATCGGGCCACCTGAACCATTACAACTTTCATTCCCAAGTGAAACCAGTCATGTTGTAAGACTTGGAAGTGTCCCAATTCTTCAAGCTGATTTTGAATTTGTGTTATTTCCAGTTCATGAATACTACATGGTATATTAAGAAGAACTATTTGATCCATCTTTGATAACAATAAATGACTTGGATCTTTCTAGTAACATAACTTCAACTGGCATTATTTGTACTCATAGGGGACCTGATTCTTTCCCTTACTATGCAAGTGGCCCCATTGATTTCAATAGGTTGATTCATAGAGTAAGGTGCTACCTTATGTGAGTAAGGGGTGCAGAATCAGGCCTGTGGAGACTTAAGTTGAGGGCCAGATTGTGCCTGGACCTACCTGGGTGTGCAAGGTGGAGATGGAGACAGCATCAGGAGCCTCCCCAGTCTTTTGCTCGTTCACAGACTGTACCCATTGCAAGGGAAACGAAACGACTGCTCTGGCATGTGTTCCCAGAAGACAGTGATTCCTTCTTCCCAGAAGACAGTGATTCCTTCTTGGCTGCCCTGTTGCAGTGCAATTCTTCTGTCTGTCTGGAGGCTGTAATTAACCAGGAGACAGAAGAATTGTTTAGGGTTGTAACTGTACAAGGAGGAGCAACTAAGAGTAGTTGAATGAAATTAAAACAGAAGAAAATGGCTGAATATCGGGAAAACTTAACATTTAAAAATAGGCCAAAAAACACTAGAAAATATGTTGTAGGGAAAGATCTTGAGTTGGCAAGCGGAGAGATGCCTTCGTGTGTCTGCTACACTTATTAATCCTTGCAGCTATTGTCTGCATCCTAAATAAGTCTCCTTTGCCTTCTATCACTTGTCTCTTGAACAAATAAGAAGAACTGAGCAGATCAATACGTACATTTCAGTGTGTGTCCTCAGCTGGCGTAGAACTCACGCTGGGGATTCAGGAGCTGTTGTGATTAACTTTTAACTCGACATCCTCTCTTTGTCTCCCCCTAATTTTTTATTTTAAATAGGCTTTTCCCCTCCCTATCAGTGATGCAAATGAGGTTTCATCAAAGAAGTTTTCGCTGTTTTAAATTGCCTGTGCTCATTTTAAATAGTCACTGAACCCAATATTGCCCAGTCTCCTTCTCTGATAACTATATAATGGAGCAGATTTAGGTATTTACCTAGCTCATGTGGGTTTTGATACTAACCATTAAAGATGTCTCATAATTTGCCTAAGAGTCTGTGGATGGGTAGCATAGCTGTGAGGTCTGTAATTTTGATAAAGAAAAGTACATCATCTACTGGTAGCTGCCATGCCATAGTGACCTCATTTTTTACATTGCAAGCACTGTTCCCTCTAAGCCGTGCGCATGTGCGCACGCGCACACCGATCCTAAACCCCACGCACACGGCGAAACACCGCGCTCATAAAAATTTGCACAGAAGCACAACAATTTGCACAGAATAAATTTTTTGCGCATATGGCCTGTCAAAAATTAGAGGGAACATTGATTGCAAGTATTTTGTTTGGTTAATTACCTTGTGTTTCTGGGATTCAAGTGTCACTCTGGGTTTGTCTGCACTGCAATTGAAGGTGTTATTGCAGCTTGGGTAGTCGTACCCAAGCTAGCGTCACTCGAGTTAGTGTGAACACGGATATTAGTGAACCCGCAGCAGCATGAGCTTCAGTGCAGGCTAGCCTCCCAAGAAAGTAGTCTGGGTCCCGACACACTTGCATAGCTCACGCTGAAGCTTGTGCTGCTGCAGCTTCCCTGCTATTGGTACCTGAGCCAGCTAGATGAAAGCTGGTTTGGGTATGTCTACATGTCCGACTGCAGTGTAGACATACCCAATGAGAGATTCTGCTGTAGCTCACAGCAGATATAAGTTGGTTGAGACCTAGAGTGTGAACTGGAGGGTTTATCTGATGGGACAGGCTGTGGGTGGGAAGAGACAAATGGGTGTGCGGTGACGTTGGTGTTGATGGCATCAACATCAGGGCATTGGTGTGCACTGGGCACCCATTTGTCTCTTCCTGACGGTTTGCAAATTGTACCATGCACAGTCAGTGTAAGGAGTGGCTAACTGGTGCCTAGCCTGGCTATATAAGGGCATGCTGCTGTTTGTTAAAGTGCTGCAAAGGGGCAGTGGGGAATATCGGCTACTAGGGGGATGGGCAATACCCAGGACTGATGGATTCCCAGATCAGCAAAAGCACAAGGACAACACATGAAATATACAAGGAGTGCCCGTAGTAGCCACCAGTTGGCTGGGTGGCCTAGTGGTTAGCATCCACTCAGCCGGGTTGGGAGTAGTGGTAGGGGAGCCTGGGCCCACCCACTCCATCAGGCTCCAACCCAGGGCCCTAGGAGGGTCAGCAGCATTGACCCCTAGGGTAGGGTGACCAGATGTCCCAATTTTATAGGGACAGTCCCGATTTTTGGGTCTTTTTCTTATATAGGCTCCTATTACCCCCCACCCTCTGTCCCGATTTTTCACACTTGCTGTCTGGTCACCCTACCCTAGGGAGGGTGGGGACCCTTTGCGTTACCCTCCCTGGCTCACTTCCTACCACTGCTCTCTCCGCTTCCAGTTCCAGATAAGGAGAAAGAAAATATAAAAGGGAAACCAAATCGTCAGCCCCAGCTGGGCTTAGTATACAGTCCTTGGTGTCTCAGGTTGGCATTTCTAACTCCTTTCGCAGGAGCCTGCAGGGTCAGTCTGCACTCCTTCCCAGCCTCCTCCCGCTTATGAGCTGGGTTGCTCCCTTTTCAATTCTGTCCCCAGTTGGAGCATGCGCTGCAGGATTGGAGGGGTGGGGCTAACTGGGCCCAGTGTAATCTTTTAACCCCTTCCATCCCAGTGTAGGGTTTGTATATACTCAATCACAGTGCCCATAAGAAAGAATGATCCCAACAGGTTTCTGGCATTAAATGTTTACTTACACGGTTGCATCATCTGTGAGGATCCTTATACTCTTGTGTCATGTAGCTGGGTGTCTAGATATATGGCTGAAGAGAAGGAGACCTTGGTAACTTGGACTGCATTGAAAGTTCCATTCATATCAATACTCAGGACAGCAAAGGAGCTTGCAAGATGTTTCATGCAAGTGTGATTGCTGGCTGCTGACAGCCTCCTCCAGAAATGGTCATGGAATGGCGCTAGCATGTTATTGGCTTGTGGGGTTGATGTGAACTGAACAGCAGTCAAAGAGGCACATCCATTGTTATTTGACATGGGAGGCAGGAGACAAAAGTTCTGTCCATATGTTGACATCATTCTGGTTGGTGCGGTCACTGGCTCATGTATCTTTCCCATTTGTTTGTTTCATCCTGCCTGCTCTATACGTTGAAATATCTGAAGGCTGCTTTAATTTACACTCTCCTTGCATCTGTTTTGAGAAAGCATGTTCCGGGAAGCATAAGGGTTTTTCTCCTGGCATCATTTTTTCCTGAGGCTACATCCCCATTAGAAGTGTTATGGATGCATGAAGCATCAAGTCTGATCCTACTTTCCATGCTGGAGGAGTCGCAGCATTTCAGGAGCTGCAATGTGGATACCCTTTTGTATAACTTACCCCTCTTCCTGTCCACTGTGTGGTGCACAGTATGGGACGGGTTGGATTGATTATCTACTTACTATAGGGGTTCCTGTTGGCTCGCTCCGATGTATCACTGAGGAGACCTCTTAGTTGGCTATCTTGTTAAAGAGAATCCTGTTTACCAGGTAGCTTTTTTTTTTTTTTTTTTTTGCAACCCAGTCCTTTCAGTATCTCTAGTGAAGAATGATTTCCTTTAATTCAGTTACTGAGGATCCAGTGTGCACCTGTGACATCTGCCAAGACCCTGAGGATTGAACCAGGGACCTCCAAAGCTAACAGCATGAACTGCTAAAGCTCTTTAATCGGGGCTGTACCAGACCCGTATCCTCTGAGGCTGTCGAATCTCTCCAGAGACAGGTTTCAGAGTGGTAACCGTGTTAGTCTGTAGCCACAAAAAGAACAAGGCGTACTTGTGGCACCTTAAAGACTAACAAATTTATTTTGGCATAAGATTTCATGGGCTAAAACCCACTTCATCAGATGCATAGAGTGGAACATACAGCAGGAAAATATATATATATATATATATATATATATATACATACAGAGAACATGAAAAGATGGGGGCTGCCATACCAACTCTAAGAGACTAATCAATTAAGGTGGGCTATTATCAACAGGAGAAAAAAAAACGCTTGTAGTGATAACCAGGATGGCCCATTTCAAACAGTTGACAAGAAGGTCTGAGTAACAGTAGGGGAAAACTTAGGATGGGGAAATAGTTTTCAGTTTGTGTAATGACCCAGCCACTCCCAGTCTTTATTCAAGCCTAATTTAATGGTGTCCAGTTTGCAAATTAATTCCAATTCTGCAGTTTCTCGTTGGAGTCTGTTTTTGAAGTTTTTTTGTTGAAGAATTGCCACTTTTAGGTCTGTTATTGAGTGACCAGAGAGATTGAAGTGTCTCTGACTGGTTTTTGAATGTTATGATTCCTGATGTCAGATTTGTGTCCATTTATTCTTTTGCATAGAGACTGTCCGGTTTGGCCAATGTACATGGCAGAGGAGCATTGCTGGCACATGAGGGATAGCTCAGTGGTTTGAGCATTGGCCTGCTAAACCCAGGGTTGCGAGTTCAATTGGGGATTGGTCCTGCTTTGAGCAGGGGGTTGGACTAGATGACCTCCTAAGGTCCCTTCCAACCCTGATATTCTATGATTCTATGATGGCATATATCACATTGGTAGATGTGCAGGTGAACGAGCCCCTGATGGCATGGCTGATGTGATTAGGTCCTATGATGGTGTCACTTGAATAGATATGTGGACTGAGTTGGCACCGGGCTTTGTTGCAAGGATAGGTTCCTGGGTGAGAGTTTTTGTTGTGTGGTTGCTTGTGAGTATTTGCTTCAGGTGGGGGGCTGTCTGTAAGCAAGGACTGGCCTGTCTCCCAAGAGACATGGCAGCTTTCCTATCTGTTTTATGTGTTATTTAAGGGTGTGGTGATTAACCCTTTGCTAAGAGTGAGCAGTGATACATGAATAGGTCTACTGGAGTCAGTGGATGAAATCCTGGCTTTGTTGAAGCCAGTAGCAAAACTCCCATTGACTTAATGGAGCCAGGATTTCCCAAATGTTTTGAGCAGTATTTTCCATGAATGATTTACTCTGAGGCACATTCCCTCTCCCCTATTTTCTCCAGTGATTGATAAGTTAACAATTAAAAAATTATTCTCTGGAATACTTTGTATTTGGGAAATCCTGTTTGGACTTATTAAGCCAGCTCTATTTGATCAAGAGGCACATTTGCAAACTGGCCCAGGGAAGCTGCTGCTTGGTATTGTTGTTTCAAAGAAAGCCTGAGTGAGAGACGGAACTAGATGTGTGTCAGGATTAAAATACTTGTATCCATAAAAAGCAATACTAATTGCCATCTACATGTTGGCAAGTCAGAAGGGGTTATTACCAAAAGAAATGTAAACTCTTTCTGTTTGCAAAGAAAGCGGCCTAAAATCCAGCATTATTCACACATGTAGATACACTAAGTGCAGTTTCCTTCAAATGCCCTCTTTTATAAGGCCAATTGTATATGGATTGAAGCAACATTAGGATGTTTAATGGCATCGGGTTAGCACTGGTGTAATGGAAATTACAGAAGATGGTACTGTTCACTGGAACATTGTGAGTCCATGTTTTGGTGGAACTGCCTTCATTTGCATCCACTAGTTGAACACACGACTTTTTGGAGAACCAATATATGTGTATTATTAATCTCTTACAGTTCATAGCTTCTTGACAATGTCACCCTGATCATAGACAAACTGATCTTTTCATACAGTATTCTGCCACCTTTTCCTGTATTTATGTAAGCGCGGGAATAGTCCCGCTATTGTGGGGAACTTTCCTCGTCTCTGCACTATCCTGGTGAAATGGGCTAGCGGAAGGATCTCAGTCCTTGCTCCCACCTCCTTTACCCCAGAGGCCTCCCTGCCCTCGAGGACTCCCCTTGCACTCTCCTGTCTGGCAGAGTCCTCGTAACCCCAACAAGGCTGGGCCCAGGATTCCTGGGGGGCTCGACCCCCAACCTTGCTGTGGTCACCGAGGTCAGGGGCTAGGGTGTCCCCACTCCGGGGTACTCTCTCTGAACAGGATGCTTCCCTGACCCACTGATCACTGCATACAATTCAAAGCAAATGCAAATTATTTAATTAACAATTTTTTAACAGGAATGAGGAAAAATGGGAAAGGCTAATGAAAACACATCACCCCGCTCTGTGGCAGGGACATCACAACAGTGTCTCTGCAATGTCAGGGCAGTTCAGTCTGTTCCTGTGTAAGTCCCAGGCTCCTTCTCAGGCCCTGGCTGTGCTGCAGGGATGCTGTGGCTTGGACACTTGCTCTGGTGGTGGCCACACGCTCGCAGGCTCTGGGTGGCAGGACCCTCTTCCCAGCGTCGCCCCCGCCCTGTCGGGGTTTAGATCCCCCTGCAAGTCTGGCCTGCAGGGCCTCTTGGCTGAGGCGTCTCCCTGCGCTGGGCCCACTGCCCAGGGCCCCCCTCGCTCTCCCCAGCTGCTCCCGGCTCCGGACTGCTCCGGACTGCTCCAGCCCCAGCTCCACCGCTCTGCCTCAGCTCCAGCTCCTCTGCCCCAGCACGGCTGCTGCTGCTCTGCCTCCAGCTGCCTGGGCTGCTGCCCTGGCCCCTCTGGCTGCTGCAGCTTCTCCCCCCGGGGCAGGTCTGTCTCCCTGGGCTGCACCTCTGCTCCCAGGGCAGGTCTGTGTCGCTGGGCTGCTTTTCTGGCCCCTCTGGATCTGGCCCAGCTCAGCTCTGGCCTCTGCCCTCTCCTCAGCTCTGCCCCGCTCTGTCTGACTCAGGCAACTCCAGCTCACATGGAGGACGGGATCCACCCTGACCTCCTGACTCCCTGACTCGCCTGCCCGCCCTGTCAATCAGGCTGACCTGGAGCATTGGCCTCTCCCCATTGCCCTTGGGGACTGTCAGTCCCATCGACCCTTTCCCTTTTGGTACTGGGAGCTCTGAATGTTAGTAAGGGGATAACAGTCCCCTTTCATTTAGATAGGATAATTAATAGATTCACAGATTTTTTTAAGTCCAGAAAGACCATTAGATTGTCTAGTCTGACTGCCTGTATAACACAGGCCATAGAATTCCACTCAGTTACTCCCAGTGAGCCCAATAACTTCTCTTTGACTGAAGCATATCTTATGGAAAGGCATTCAGTTTTGATCTGATAAAACTACTTTTCAATAAATTATGTAATTTTACTTTGATTGTTTTTGCACTGGTCTGGTGTCGTTGACTTTAATGGAATTACTCTTAAGAACATAACATAAGAACATTAGAACGGCCATACTGGGTCAGACCAAAGGTCCATCTAGCCCAGTATCCTGTCTTCTGACATGGCCAATGCCAGGTGCCCCACAGGGAATGAACAGAACAGGTAATCATCAAGCGACTCATCCCTTGTCACCTATTCCCAGCTTCTGGCAAACAGAGGGTAGGGACACCATCTCTGCCCATCCTGGCTAATAGCCGTTGATGGACATATCCCCCATGAATTTATCTAGTTCTTTTTTGAACCCTGTTATAGTCTTGGCCTTCACAACACACTCTGGCAAGGAGTTCCACAGGTTAACTGTGCATTGTGTGAAGAAATACTTCCTTATATTTGTTTTATACCTGCTGATTTTCATCAGTGTAAATGAGGGGGAATTAGGCCGTAATTTTCCTTAAAAGCTTTTTTAATGGTTCATAGAGTGTCACTGTCAGAATCTTTGGCCTACGTTTTTTCATTCATGACATAACATTCTACCATCTTTTATATTAGCTAAAGTTGGATGCAGATGCTATACAGATCATTTGTTTTGCTGATGATGTACAAATCTTTTTTTACAGGATCATCAAAGAATATACCATTCTTTTCATGCCTCTGTTCCATGCTGTCATCTTCATTCAGCATTTTAAATAAACGCATCCTTCTTCAAACAAGTTGAAGTTAAGAATGCACTCCTAGCCTCTTCTTCCGTCTATACTGTTTGCTTAGGCGAGGACAGTTCAGAGTCTGTGAAAGGAAGCAGTATATATTATGACATTTTCCCAGCTTCTTTCTGAATCTGGTGTTGAGTTTTGGAAGCTAACAATAGAGTTGGTAGAAATATTTCTACCAAAAAAAATATGGGGTTTCCTCAAAAACAATGTTTTCTGTCAGGAAAATGTCATTTTCAACTAAAATTTTTGTTTGTTTTTCAATGGGAAATTTCAGAATGAAAGAAACTTTTCATATAGTTTTGAAATGGATTTTTTCTTTTTCTTTTTTAAACAAAAATTCATTCATTTCATTAAAAATTTTCCTGAGGAAAAATAGAGAAATGTCAAAGGAAAAACCTTCAACCAATTTTTTTCTGAAGGTGATTTAAAAAAAAACCCCAGCTGTAATTAACAGGATGGATTTTCATAGCTAAAGTTGTTTGTGTGAGAAAATTCTTCAACACTAAGAAATCTTCAACCATAATTCATGGGATAGGTGAATCATTTAATCTTTTCTCACATGCCTTTCCTCCAATATCCAGTTTTATATGAGCACCTGAAATATGTTTTTAGGGGTGTGTGTGTGTGTGTTTGCGGTATGTATCACTTACAAATTCTCATGCAATAAATGAGCTTGGCCACAATTCTGTCAGAGCTAAGTTGACTAAGACCTTTAATAGCTTCATTTGGGTTGCATCCCTTCTAGCACACTTCAAACAGCATATCATTTGGCTATCTGCAGGTGATTGGGCAATGCCTGACTGTACATCCTGGAATATCAAAGCTGTTACACAGTGCTGCTGGATTCCCGATTGCTTCAGGGAAAGTTGATGGACTTCTGCTTAGCTTCACTTTTTGCTATTCTGAGTGTTATAGCAACCCACTTGGACAGCTCTTTTTGAACCAGAAACTAAACATGCTAAGCGCACCTAACCTCCTTCCGATTCCAGGTTCAGAGACACAATCCAGCAACAAATTGATTTGGATTTTATGGTGAACAAGTTTATACAAAGTCACTAAAGCCAGTTTTTCATAAATTTCCTGTCCTTGCACAAGACAGAAACAGGATAGCTTGTTCCCCTTTAATCTGCCTCTATGTTTTTCAAAATCTGGCCAATGCTTTCCTTTTATTCTTTCTATTATATATTTATCTCTACTTCCATATAGTGGAAAAAAATGTTTATTTAGGTCACAAATCTTTCTGCATTTATATCATTATAAATAAAAATTACACATAGACAAATAATTTCAATGTGTTCACTGTATGTTTCATAATATGTATCATGCCTTCTGGTATGTTAAATGGCACGGTGTTAAAGCTATATATATATGTAAACCACACACCTCCTGCGTGAGGTGTTCTGTCCTATCTAGTGGAGCTGAGGAGAGAGAGAGAGTGTGTGTCAGTGTCAGTGTCAGTCTGCTCTACAGCCTTAGCTAAGAGCCAGTTGGCTTTTAGCTCATGCAATAGAGGCTCATGCACTAAGCTCCAGAGGTCTCCCTGGTTCAATCCCGCCAACCAGTGACCAGGGTCTGTCGACGTTACATATATAGAGACAATCTAGTTGCTGTATAGATATATCTACAGCCACAGTATTAAAGGTAGATGAATACTACTAACATGTTTTGCAAATATTCTTTTGAATGCTTAAATAAATTCACTTTGGGCCCACACATATTTAGTGTTTGCTTTCTGGGAACATTCTCAATTTTTATTTGTACAAATGTTTGCGGAAAGTGAACTTTAAAAATGTTGCCATATAAACTATGCAAAATGTAGCCTTTTTTACACACACTGTATATATTGAAAAAGATTTTCATATTACACTTTAAAAAGTCATAATCCTGGTCCACCTTTGTATATTATAGTGGCTCTAGCACGTGTTGAGCCAGCCAATGTACATAGTGAATTGATTGCCCAGGTTTACTTATATGTTTGCATGCTGTATATTCCTTATTAGGATTTAAAAAAAAAATAGAAACTCTTCCCTGTTGCTAAAGATTCCAGCTATACAGTTGTGTGACTCCTTGTCTCCCATGGGATTGTGTCACCTCACACTCATTGTGAAGCTGCAGTACTATGAACATGCTGATGATTGTTATCAAGTGTTAGTAGGATATTTTCTAACACTCCTCTTCCCTCCACCATCCAGAAAATATGATATTTTTATTAATTATCGTAGCCCTCACTCAGCACAGGGAACCCATTGTGCTCGGCACTATCTAAACACACAGGTAAACCTGAGCCCGCTTACAGTCTAATTTGTGACATATGAGTGAGACAAACCATAGAGGCAAAGGGAGATGCAAGATAAGGATAATGAAGGTAAGTGCACAGGATTACATGGGTGGCTGTTGCATAAATTGACGGTACCAAATTATCTGACGGTGTTTTTAAAAATGCATAAATAAACTCATTTGTCCCCAAGTGCTGCCGTTCTCACTGGTTGGCTGATTTTGAAATCTCGGTCTGAGGTGGCTCAATTTTTCATCAAGTCTCACTTTGGAAGGCCCAAGCATGCACTTTATTGTCTATCTAGAGACAAAATGGCAAGCCTAGCAGAGTAACAGCAGCAATTGCATTGGTCTAACTCTGTGTGCAATGCTGCAGGTTCCAGGTTTCCCCATACAATTTTGGTCCCAGTGAGCTGTTTCCATTCCTGTCCTGGTTGCTGCCGAGGGACCTTATCCATTGACCAGGACTCCATTTTGTAAGGGACTATACAAACCCACGGCCAAAAGACAGTCTCTACCCTAAGACGCTTAGCAGGGTCAGAGAAAGAATGGACGCTAATTACTATCATGCTGAACAGGCAAAGCAGCTTATTATGGAGCACTGGCCAAACAAGTTTGACATTGGCATGGCCCATTCACAGGCCTGGAAGCCATTTTTTGATTGTGAAATTTTGTGCTGACCTGATTTTCCGTTTCACATTAGCTAAATAAACCGTACGCTGCAGAACAGGAGAGAGGCATGCAATTAAGGGCTTGATTCACACCTGCTGGCACAGGGGGCTGTAAATTACATCTTGCCATGCCCCATCATATGAAGGCAGCTTTAAAGAGGTGACGGTTGGGGCTTCTTGGTGCCTCCAACTGAGGCAGCTGGAGAGTAGCACTGAATGAACTCATGTCCCAACTATCCTGGCCGTGACCACTCCCTACTTTTGAGGTGGATCTGGCTCAGGGCTGGCTCTAGGCACCAGCCTAGGAAGCACATGCTTGGGGCGGCACATTGTAAGGGGCGGCATTCAGGCCAGTCTTAGGGTGGCAAATTCCGCTCCTTTTTTTTTTTTTTTTTTTTGCTTTGGCAGCACTCTGGCCGTTTTTTTTGCCTGGGGCAGCAAAAAAGGCCAGAGCCAGTCCTGGTCTGGCTGGCTTCATCCTCTTAGTAGAACAGGAATTGCAGTTGCCTTAAATCATTGCAACCCCCAGGCATAGACTGCTGAGGGTCTGGTGCCCTAGGTTACACTTGTGGAAACCTTTCAATCAGGGCAGAATGAAGCCCAATGTTCAGTATTTCAATACCCTGAGGAACGTAGTGACCTCACCACATACGTTATGGTTAGGGTTTTCAAAAGTGACTTGTGACATTGAGTGCCTTCATTTTTGGGTGCCCAACTTGAGACACGTTCAAGGGATCGGATTTTCAGAGGGAGGGAGTGCTCAATAGTTTGCAAAATGCAGGTCTCTTGAAAGTGTCTCCAGTTAGGCACCCAGTACTGCTAGTCCTTTGGCTACTTATAAGTCTTAACACGTAAGCATTACACTTCCTCAAGCATGCTGCATATACTAAACACTGTATGCGCCAAGGATGATGATTAATTTGGTCACATAAGATGCTTTCCCCCTGTTTGCAGCTTGCGATATCTCTTTAACGCTTGTTTCTGTCAGCTGAAAAGTCAGCTCCTTGCAAGACAGGAAAATTGCCAGTCGATTGCTTGGCAATTTGTATGTTTGTACCATCTTCTCAAAATTGTTTAAATGGCCTAAATATCAACTCTTAGTCCCAATTGGCCTCACTGGCATTATTTTGTGTTTTGAAGTCAGCAGGAATGATTGCCCCTTGTGCTGTTCCCAGTGCCATGCATTACAAAGCAGCAATTAGTTCTTCCCATTTTCCTGTCTAGCTCTTGTCTTTGCCTTGTTATGTGTTCTGTTAAATTATGTCAAGGAACTTGTAAGACACCTCTCACAGCCCTTTCTTCTCTACCATCATTTAGTCCCCCTCTATGATACTGATTACTTAACCTCTGTAGGTGGCATGTTGGATGATGTCTGATGCTATGGGGAGTGAAAATCAGAGTACTGCTTGCAGGAAAGAATTACTGTATGATTAGGTACTTAGCACTGTAGTGTTAATGTGTTCCTAAGCATTCAGTTGCTGAAAGCATTATGCTTGAGCTAGGCTTATTGATGTTCCACTGGGTATACACTTTAGATCAGAGACAAAAGAAAAAAAGGCTTCTACTGTAACATTAAGTATATCCAACTTTTTCTTAGGCTGCTGAAAACAAAAGCATATGTTGTCGCTCTCACTCTGTGCATTCTGCGGCGTCAGTGTATCTCTGAGATGTATTGCCATTGGCCAGGACATTATAGTTAAAAATAAACTCAGAGCACTAATGATAGGCTAGTAAATGAATGTGGTGCATTCTCCGAGCACCATCTCCAATCAGGGTTGCTTTGGTGACTTATCAGTGTAGTCCATCAGCAGGGCCCTGTTGCACTAATGATGCATTTCATATTAAAGTGGCGTCTGTTGCTGGGAACAGATTCTGAACACTTACACTGTAAAAAAAAATACTGCTGCTTTACCTGTTGGGCCTATGCGAGCAAAACAGACTATTTTCCCAGAGAGAAATACTGTTTAAATAATATCTTGGCTACATTCAATGGTAAGTCATTTTTATTTGTTGCATCCTTTTAATATTATGTTAGTTAAAAACAACACTGTCAAGTCCTTTAGGCCTTATATTTAGGTTTTATTAAAACAATGAAAGATTTTACAACAGCTAATATTATTAGGCATTTTAAGCAAGATAGAGATTTATTAAGACTAGTTTTAGGCTAGCTTGTAACAATACAATCTGCCCTCAGTAAGGGGCAGTGTGTGATTGTTCTGCCCAGGAGCACTCTGGGAAATGATTTGTGACTCAGAGCCCCAGTTTGGTGTCTGGTTCCCCCTTGCTCCAGGGGGCAGTACTGAGCACCAGTCCTTTCCTAGGTGCAGACCACATTCCTCTCTGGCACTGGTTCCGTTGTGCTGGCTGGGGTACTGAAGATGGCAGAAACAAAGGTTTGCCCACTCCCCATCTTTGCCTGTCTACTCCCTGCCTACATGAACAGGAAGAGGAATTGCAGCCCCATGGAGCTCGCTGGCCCACTGCACTGGGAGCCACCATGCACTTTATGCCTCCTGTCGTCTCTGCCTGGGCACATGGGGCAAATAGCAACCTTGCCCTTTTTGATTACATTAAAAATATGTCATTGACTATCTTTTTTGATAGAAGCAATAGGCCCTGGGGTATTGTGTTCTGCTTTTCTTTGCTGTGTTAGAAGGATTCTACCCAATCAGCAGCATATTGGTGCAATAATGATATTTTTACAGATCTTGTATGCCATGAAATGCAAAAATTAGATAGACATACTTGTGGCCATATCAATAAACATTACAACAAATCCACTAAGTTTAGTTTACTCAAATGTTTTGGGGGCTATCTTACTCTTGTCTATCCGAAGCCTACTGGAGATTTGCCAAAAATCCATTTTGTAACGTTCTCACATTGCTTCCTAACTTCAGCATTGGTCTGGCAGTAGAATATTTTTTTTTTTTTTTTTTTTAGAATATCAGGGTTGGAAGGGACCTTAGGAGGTCATCTAGTCCAACCCCCTGCTCAAAGCAGGACCAATCCCCAATTTTTGCCCCAGATCCCTAAATGGCCCCCTCAAGGATTGAACTCACAACCCTGGGTTTAGCAGGCCAATGCTCAAACCACTGAGCTATCCCTCCCCCCATCATGCCAACTCAAACATGATGAAAAGAAATTCTGGGACTTGGGGGTAGATTGGGGGCCGCAAGTGGAAAAGGTATGACGGGTCTTGATCTCAGAAGAGCGTAACACCATTAAGGAGTTTAAAAATCAGATCTTTTCAACCATCTTGACAGCGTCTCTCATTAATTAGTTTGCGTGTGAGTAGGGTGCTGTCCCCCAGAAATGTGAGCATGGGTTTGTCCTCATTAAAAGTCATTGCTCTGTAGGGAGTTGAATAAAGGTGTGACACACAGGAGTGCTGGTAGGAGACTAAACTTTATTTCCTGGCCGCAGTCACCTGACATGAGTCAGAGTTGCTAAAGGTCATATCTCTGTCACGCTTGCAGTTTGCCCCACGTGGGAGGGCTCAAGTGTCCAGTGACTCCAGTGGCTGACGTTCGAAGTGGGAATCTCCATTTCCCCTCATTTTACTGTGTGCATTACTGGTGCAGAATGGCTGCTGGGCTGCACCCTAGGGGAGAGGCTGCGCTTCAGTGGTGGGCAAGTGAACTGTAGTTGCATACAGTCTGGAAAGGAATTCTAGATGAATGGCACCAAAGAAGTGTAAGTAGTTGTACATTATTTCCATTCCTTTACACAAAAACATCTGTCTTTGTACGTGCAGAACAGGAAGCCAAAGTTATGAATGTTCTCCCCACAAGTTTCAAGAATTACTCACTTACATTCGTTGTCATTCTCTCTGGCCTGCTCTCTCTTAGGCCGAATTTAACCTTGACTTCAGCAGAGGCCACGTCCATTGACATGAAAGAGAGTTGAACCTGCTTATGCCAGGGCGGAATTTGGTCATTTGTTATCTTCACGCATTCCAGACTTTGTGCTGTCTCTCATGCCATGCTATGCACCTGGATCAACCTCCCCATCCATGTGTGCTACTCTGGCCATCTTCAACCATCATCTAAATGCCCACTTATTCTAACACATCCTGGATATGCTACCCATATGTGTGTTCTGTGTTGTGTTATACTTACTGTTCCTTTTAGCCTTTAACCTCTTTGGGGCAGGGACCTATTATGTCCACCAAACTATAGTTCCGTATACACCAGTGGTGCTATATAAACAATAACGAATGCTCCAAATAGCCTTTAGAGAGCTTTAAAGTTTCATGACCCTTGTGGTTTGGTGAATGCCCAAACTGTGTGAACTGTGATCTAAAAGTACAATTGGTAGCAGTGATGTCTGTACCACAGACCTCAAAACAAGCAGATAGACAGCTCATCATGGCTTCCAACACTGGGGGCATGTTCACTGAAGAATGAAAAATCTTACCGAGGGGTGCCAGAAAAAAAAGTAAACAACTTTACTCTCGACGTGGCATAGATAATGTAGTCGGCTTGTGCTGACTAGTTCGCACGATAGTTCAACAGTAGTTCAGCTTGTACAATACGGAACAAAGTGAACAGCAAGGCAAATTCATAGCTCAGTTCTTTGGGTTGTTTTCCCAATTTAACCCTGTACTACAAATTTTAGGCAGCGCAATTCAATATTGTCCCATTGTTTCCTTGTACTGCCCTGTCTGTATCCACCCATTGTCTCTTCTCTTGCACTTAGAAAGTAACTTCTTTGGGGCAGAGAATGTCTTTTTGTTCTGTGTTTGTACAGTGCATAGCACAATGGGGTCCTGGCCATGCCTGGGGCTCCTAGGTGCTACGATAATACGAATAATAAATAATAATAATTTAAGGTTTCTGAATATATAGAATGGAAAGCATGTACAGTATTTTCTGTAGAACTGGTTTGGTTTCACTGATTCAGTTAAATACTGACTCAGTGGTTACGGTATGTAGGTTGGTATTACGGAGATAAATAGTTCAATGTTATATCAGTTTATCAGTTAGTCATAAGTAACAATGAAAAGGGGCCCACACTGTTTCAAATGCTTCCCTGATGTCATTTAATTGGAAGGAAATCTGGGCTGCCAAGTCCTGCTTTGAGGTGGCCCAGTGTATAATCTTTAATGGATGGGGTGGAATTGCTACTTTTATACCATTGTTTTTACCACAAGTAATGCTCAAAGTGACCCTTTTTTTCTTACCCACTGATTATATTTTGTCTAATTAGGAATAATGGCTTTGCATGAAAAGGCCTGAGGCTGGTGGGAGTAAAATTGCACTTTCCATGTATATTCTCTCCATGACTGACCTTTTCTCTGAATGGCTTTATTAATCCACACTCCTGAGTCATATGCAGAAATGGTCCTGCTTCTGTGCTAACTAGGATGGTGGCTCAACAGCAATTAAACATGTATAGCATCAATGGCAGGTAATAAAAAGACTCCCACTGACACCAAGGGCTTGGATTCAGGACCTAAACGAGCAGCAAGACAAGTAAATAGCTCAATTCTCAATAGCAAGGAAGTGAGCAATTTCTATATGTGAGCATATAGAGCAGCCTTTCTCAGACTCTGTCCTGTGAACTAGTTTGGGCTGCTGAGGACTTTCTGGTTGTCTGCAGAGAGCTAGATGATCATGTGTGCAGGTGCTGCTTATTTTCAGCAGCCAACTGACATTAAGGGTATGTCTACACTACGAGAGTAGTTCAATTTTACTTAAACCGAATTTGTGAAACCGATATTACAAAAGTCGAACGTGTGTATCCACACTAAGGACAGTAATTCGACTTTGTGAGTCCACACTAACGGGGCAAGCGTCGACATTGCAAGCGGTGTACTGTTGGTAGCTATCCCACAGTTCCCGCAGTCCTCGCTGCCCATTGGAATTCTGGGTCAAGCCCCCAATGCCTGCTGGGGGAAAAAAATGTGTCGCGGGTGGTTTTGGGTTACTGTCGTCATTCAACCCTCACTCCCGCCCTCCCTCTGTGAAAGCGCCGGCGGGCAATCAGTTCGCGCCCTTTTCTACTGATTGACAGCGCGGACGCCACAGCACCGCGAGCATGGAGCCCGCTGCGATCATCACTGCAGTTATGGCCGTTGTCAACACCTCACGCCTTATCGTCCACCTGTTTCAGAGGCAGATGCTGAGGAATCGTGAGAGGAGACTACGGCAGCGTTGTGAAGACATTGACTCTGAGATGGTTACAGACCTCTCACAGAGCACGGGACCCCGCAGCCTGGACATCATGGTGGCAATGGGTCATGTTGATGCCATGGAATGGCGGTTTTGGGCCCGGGAAACAAGCACGGACTGGTGGGACCGCATAGTGCTGCAGGTCTGGGATGAATCACAGTGGCTGTGAAACTTTCGGATGCGTAAGGGCACTTTCCTGGAACTTTGTGACTTGCTGTCCCCTGCCCTGAAGCGCCAGGACACCCGGATGCGAGCAGCCCTGACTATCCAGAAGCGAGTGGCCATAGCCCTCTGGAAGCTTGCAACGCCTGACAGCTACCGGTCAGTCGCGAATCAATTCGGAGTGGGCAAATCCACCGTGGGGGTTGCTGTGATGCAAGTAGCCATCGCAATCGTTAAGCTGCTGCTCTCAAAGGTAGTGACCCTGGGAAACATGCAGGTGATCATAGATGGCTTCGCTGCGATGGGATTCCCACACTGTGGTGGGGCTATTGATGGAACTCACATCCCTATCCTGGGACTGGACCACCAGAGCAGCCAGTACATTAACCGAAAGGGCTACTTTTCAATGGTGCTGCAAGCACTGGTGGACCATAAGGGACGCTTTATCAACATCAACGTCGGGTGGCCGGGCAAGGTTCATGACGCTCGCGTTTTCAGGAACTCTGGTCTGTTTAGACGGCTACAGGAAGGTATTTACTTCCCGGAGCACAAAATAACTGTTGGGGATGTGGAGATGCCTATAGTGATCCTCGGGGACCCAGCCTACCTGCTAATGCCCTGGCTCATGAAGCCGTACACAGGCGCCCTGGACAGTGAAAAGGAGCTCTTCAACTACCGTCTGAGCAAGTGCAGAATGGTGGTGGAGTGTGCTTTTGGACGTTTGAAGGGGAGATGGAGAAGCTTATTGACTCGCTCTGATCTCAGCAAAACCAATATCCCCATTGTGATTGTGGCTTGCTGTGTGCTCCACAATCTCTGTGAGAGCAAGGGGGAGACATTTATGGCGGGGTGGGAGGTAGAGGTAAATCTCCTGGCTGCCGATTATGCGCAACCAGACACCCGGGCGATTAGAACAGCACAGCGGGACGCGCTGCGCATCCGGGAAGCTTTGAAAGATAGCTTCCAGACTGACCAGGGTAACCTGTGACTATTACGTTTGTTTAAGCAGAAGCTGAACCTGCCTCCGTTTCTTTACCCAGTTACTGTTGCCTATCCTCTGCAATCACCAAACCCCTTCCCCCCCTTCCCACCTACCCTAAAAAAGAAAATAAATGAAACATTGTTCATTAAAACCGTCTTATTTATTAAGGATTTCTCGATAAAGGGTTTAAACTGGGAAGCATACAGCGGTTGAGGAGTGGGTGGGGTGATGGAAAGGACACTTCTAAACTCGGGGAATGAAAGGCTCCTGCTCCTAGAGCAGTCCGCAGTGGTGGACCAGTTGTTTCAATGGAGCCTGCCACCCCTCCTTTTTTGGGACTCTGTGTGGTGGGGCTATGTGACTTTGTGGTGGGGGAGGGCGGTTACAGATCCCCTGCTGCGTGGCTCTGTCATCCAGGCTATGGACCGCTGCATAAGATCTGTAACCGCCCTCCCCCACCACAAACCCACAGAGCCCCTCCCCACCCACAGAACATGAAAACCACCTCCCAAACTGACCAGGATGCCTACTGACTGCAATGTGAGTGTGGCCTTCTGGTGAACCTGCACCCCTGTCTTTACCCTGCTAAAGGCACCTATCACCTGTAATTACCAACCCACTTCCCCCCTTCAGATACACCATCTTTTACAAGAAAATAAAGGAAACAATATCTAACAGAAAAGTAATTTTTATTAAGGACTTCACAATTATGGGACGAAACTGGGAGGGTGGCTAGGGCGGGGTGCGGTTGGAGGGAAGGAAAAGACCCATCAAATCTTGGGGAATGAGAGCCTTCTGCTGCTTGAGCATTCAGCAGGGGTGGAGTGATTGTTTCCACAGCCCCTTCTGCCCCTCCGTCTTGGGACTTTGGGTGAGGGGGGTTGGGACTTTGTGGCGGTGGAGGGCGGTTAGTGATGGAATGAAGCGGGGCTCTTTCCTCCTGCCTCCAGTCCTGCAGAACATCTACAAGGCACCGGAGAGTGTCCGTTTGCTCCCGCATTAGCCCAAGCAGTGTCTGAGTAGCCCGCTGGTCTTCCTGCTGCCACCTGTCCTCATGAGCTTCAGTCCTTTCCTCCCGTTCGCTGGATGCTCGCCGGTACTGAGAGATGTCCTCTCTCTGCTGTGCCGCCTCAGTTCTGGAACTGACCATAAGTTCTGAGAACATCTCGTCCCGTGTTCTTTTTTTGTGCCGCCTGATCAGCGCCAGCCTCTGGGAGGGGGATGCTGGGGTAGCCCGGGAGACACTCGCAGCTGTGGGATGGGAAAAAGGGAGTGAATTCCTCAGAAAGATAAATTTTTGCAAACAATGAATATAGTCTTTCCCTGTGAACCAGACCATGCACACTACCTATCACATGTGCTGTCAGTACAAGGTCGAATTTTCTGTCTTTATATTGAGTGCCTGTGGTCTTGCTGTACAGATCACACAAGCGGGGCCGGACAACGGAATTCGGCTAGCAGGAGGCCATGGTAAGCCGTAGACTTTTGGCTGCTGAAAGCTTACTTTACAGCAGCGCCCTCCTTTCATGTTCCAAGCACTGCTCCTATCGTTGGCCATTTCCTGCTGCCGGTGATCCGGGAAGCAAGAACTCTCCCCCTGTCACACCCACGGCACGGCTGTACCCGTGAAAGATCCCTGCATGCTGCTGGTGAACTGCTCGGCATGAACGGTTTGCCTCCCCGCCCCCACCGCGTGGCTGGGGTCGGGAAAGATCCCTGCATGCTGCCGGCGAACCACTCAGTATGAACGGTTCGCCTCCCAACCCCCACCGCGTGGCTGGGCTCGGGAAAGATCCCTGCATGCTGCCGGTGAACCGCTCGGCATGAACGGTTTGCCTCCCTGTGCCCACCGCGTGGCTGGGCTCGGGAAAGATCCCTGCATGCTGCCGGCGAACCGCTCAGTATGAACGGTTCGCCTCCCAACCCCCACCGCGTGGCTGGGCTCGGGAAAGATCCCTGCATGCTGCCGGCAAACCGCTCAGTATGAACGGTTCGCCTCCCAACCCCCACCGCGTGGCTGGGCTCGGGAAAGATCCCTGCATGCTGCCGGCGAACTGCTCAGTATGAACGGTTCGCCTCCCCGCCCCCGCCGCGTGGCTGGAAACTGCCGGGTAGAGTTATTTAAAGGAACAGGCAACCAGTCCCCATACTAAAATTCCCCTAATTCAAACCAGGAAACCATGACTGATATCACTCTGATGAGGACTGCGGAGACAGAGAAAGACCGTATGCTGCGTGATTGCCAGCAAACACCGGGGCCGTATGCCGCCATGCTTTGCCAGGCAATGATACCGGAGTACCAGCTATTAGCCTGGCACGGAAAAGTTTCCTACCATGGAGGAGGCCATAAGGCCGCTCTCCCCAGGATCCTGATGCAAAGGCTTGCACATTACCTCCAGGAGATCTTCATGGAGATGTCTCAGGAGGATTTCGCCTCTATCCCCAGACATGTTGACAGACTTTTCGAGTAGCTGCACTCGCAACGACTGAAAAGTAAAGCGCCTAGAGCACAGTAATCATGAAAAACCCATTGCTAACATACCATGCCAATTCTATTCCAAATAAATGTTTAAAACACTTACCTACTGATCCTTCCCCTGATTCACGGACCGGGTTACCGCCTTGGGAGGGTTGGTAGGGGATCTCCGTGAAGGTGATGAAGAGATCCTGGCTGTCGGGGAAATCAGCGTTGAAAGCGCTGTCGACTGCCTCGTCCTCCTCATCTCCTTCCTCATCTTCCCCGTCCGCAAAAACCTCAGCCCAGGGCTACACTAGGGGAGGGGGTCGATCTACGATACGCAACTTCAGCTACGTGAATAGCGTAGCTGAAGTCGGCGTATCGTAATCGACTTACCTGGCGATGAGGACGGCGGCGAGTCGATCGCTGCCGCTCCCCCGTCGACTCCGCTTCCGCCTTTCGATGAGGTGGATTGCCGGAGCCAACGGGGAGCGCGATCGGGGATCGATTAATCGCATCTTAACGAGACGCGAAAAATCGATCCCCGATAGATCGATTGCTACCCGCCGATCCGGCGGGTAGTGAAGACCTGCCCAGAGGAAGCGGCTGTAGATAAGACCCCATCGTCGGAGTCCACGGACACTGGTGGGGTAGTGGTGGCTGCCCCTCCTAGAATTGCATGCAGTGCCTCGTAGAAACGGCATGTCTGGGGCTGAGACCCGGAGTGCCCGTTGGACTCCTCGGTCTTCTGGTACGCTTGTCTCAGCTCCTTGATTTTCACGCGGCACTGCGTTGCATCCCGGCTGTATCCTCTCTCCGTCATGGCTTTTGAGATCTTCTCGTAGATCTTCACATTCCATTTTTTTGATTGCAGCTCCGAAAGCACGGACTCATTGCCCCACACAGCGATCAGATCCAAGACTTCCCGATCAGTCCATGCTGGGGCCCTCTTTCTGTTCTGCGATTGCATGGTCACCTCTGCTGGAGAGCTCTGCATCGTTGCCAGTGCTGCTGAGCTCGCTACGACGTCCAAACAGGAAATGAGATTCAAACTGCCCAGACAGGAAAAGGAATTCAAATTTTCCCAGGGCTTTTCCTGTCTGGCTGTTCAGAGCATCCGAGCTCGGACTGCTGTCCAGAGCGTCCACGGAGTGGTGCACTCCGGGATAGCTCCTGGAGCTATTGGCGTCGAATTTAGCGCTACTCCCCTCGTCGGGGAGGAGTACGGAAATTGGTTTAAAGAGCACTTTATGTCGAATTAAATAGCTTCGTTGTGTGGACAGGTGCAGGGTTAATTCGAGTTAATGCTGCTAAATTCGACATACACTCCTAGTGTAGACCAGGCCTAAGACATTGCAGATACGTTGAGTCCTTATCTATGATGACTGTAGGTACCACAGGGACATTACGTGCTCGTGTGGGAGAAGGGGAGAGGTGACCTGCATATTTGTGAAGGAGTGTCTGTGAGACAGTGTCCTTTTGAAGAAGTGCTCTGGCCTGAAAAGGTTTGAGAACTCCTGATCATCATCTAGACCTTGGCTGGATTCAGGCACAGGAGCTTAGCTCCGTGCCCAGGGCCCAAGCTCCTGGAATTGTGTGGTTACACCAGAACCTCAGCTTTCATTTAATAATAGTAATACTAATAATAACAATAAGAATTAATAATAAAATAAATGTCTAGTCTTCCTGGTTTGGAAAGCAAAGCTTGGAAACATGCCCTGAGTGTAACCAGTGCAGAGGTCTGTCTAAGTCTGCAGAAAGTCTGAGACAATAGTTCTGAAAGGGGTGAACTGCCCTTGCATCTCAATGGAGTGACAACTCTGAGATCCACTGCTTGGGGAGGTCCCGCCTACATCACCCCATAAGAACGGCCATACTGGGTCAGACCAATGGTCTGTCTAGACCAGTATCCTGTCTTCTGACAGAGGCCAATGCCAGATGCTTCAGAGGGAATGAACAGGTAATCATCAAGTGATCCATCTCCTGTTGCCCATTCACAGCTTCTGGCAAACAGAGGCTAGGGACACCATCCCTGCCCATCCTGGGTAATAACCATTGATGGACCCATCCTCCATGAACTTAGGTAAGTCTTTTTTGAACTATGTTCGTGTCTTGGCCTTCACAACATCTTCTGGCAAGGAGTTCCACAGGTTGACTGTGCATTGTGTGACGAAATACTTCCTTTTGTTTGTTTTAAACCTGCTGCCTATTAATTTCATTTGGTGACCCCTAGTTCTTGTGTTATGAGAAGGAGTAAATAACACTTCCTTATTTAGGAGACGGGGAGAGGGATAGCTCAGTGGTTTGAGCATTGGCCTGCTAAACCCAGGGTTGTGAGTTCAATCCTTGAGGGGGCCATTTAGGGATCTGGGGCAAAAATCTGTCAGAGGACAGATTATAGGAAAGGGCTAGATAGTATATATATATAGATATTATATATATATTTACTTTCTCCACACCACTCATGATTTCATAGACCTCTGTCATATCCCCCCTTAGTCATCTCTTTTCCAAGCTGAAAAGTCCCAATTTTATTAATCTCTCCTCATATGGAAGCTGTTCCATACCCCTAATAATTTTTGTTGCCCTTTTCTGAACCTTTTCCAATTTCAATATATCTTTTTTGAGACGGGGTGACCACATCTGCACGCAGTATTCAAGATATGGTCGTACCGTGGATTTATATAGAGGGAATACGATATTTTCTGTCATACTATCTAGCCCTTTCATAATGATTCCCAACATTGTTACCTTTTTTTGACTGCTGCTGCACAATGAGTGGATGTTTTCAGAAAATGCCTCACAGAGGACTGAGTGTGTGGAAGGAGAAGAGAGTAGTGGGCCCAGCCCACTGACTCAAATGTATAAACCCCGGCTCCTGAGATAAGCACTGGAGAGTTCCCTGCTGCCACCCTGGCCTCTCCAGGAGTGGAGTGATCCATGCTGCTCCCAAGCAGGGGGAAGCACCTCTCCTGGGAGGAGAAGGAGCCCTGTGGTGCTAGTCCCTGCTCCTTCCTTCCTCTCTGGAAAGGGAGCAGGGAACCTGTTACTGCCCTCCATGTGGGGAATAGGGCCATGGGGTACCCCATGCCATGGTGAGAATAAAGCTTAGAATTGCTGCAGTCTGGCCCTGATCTAGACCAGCTTGATGATGCATGTGCCCATTACATGAAACTGGGCTCAGCGCTCCTATTCCAGGCCAAGTGCTCCCAGATGGGCCAACTAAGAGGGTGGGACAGCACCTGGGGGCCATAAAGAGTCAGTCAGGAGAAGGGCAGGAGATAAGAGTTGCCAGAGGCAGAAGGTAGTTCCTAGAAGAAGGTTAAAGGAGGAGAGCAGAATGGGGGGTTTGCTGGCTTGTGTCCCCAAGCCAGAGAACTGGGACTGGAGAGGGGTGAAGGCAAGAGCAGCAGCAGAGGGGTTTACCTGTTGATGTCTCCTTGCTGGAGAACTGGACCCTGAGGAAAAGTGAGAGGGCTGTGGGAGTGGAAGATGCTCTCCTGCCAAGCATGCTCCAGCAGAGTCTGTGGGAGTTCTTGCTGAGAAGAGTGGGACTGCTCCCCAGAAGAAAGGGCAGGGTGGCTGTTCCGGCACAGAGATGAAAGAGAACGTATAAGGAGCCTAGCTGTGATGCAAGACACTGGGGGATGATGAGAACAAGGCCTTCATGCTCTGAAGTGACAGGGGCTATTCTTTGGGTCTTTGGTGTTAGATGATTTGCACAAGGTTTCTCTAATAAACTGGCCCCCACTAGGTGTATTGTTTAAATCAGAGCCTGAAGTGGAGGCCTTTGGGTTACATCAAGACAGAAACTGAGCTGAGGGGCCACTTGCAGTGCTGCTCAAGGCCAGGCAGGGGCACAGCACATGCGGTCCCACACCTACCCCTGCCCCGCCCCCGGCCAGAAAGAGTTGAAAAGCCTCCCTGAAAAAGGGAGACTGAGGTGAGATGGATGAGGCTGTCGGAAGTCTCTCGTTTGGATAGATGAGTCTGGGCTTTTTTGTCGAGGCCTCCCAATTTCTCAGTGCTTCTTGATGGCAATTTACAGCCTTCTGGTGTCAGTGGTAGGTAGGTGAACCTGGAGGAGTTTGGGAAGCTCAGGTTGCTTGGGATAATCACGGGAAAGTTTGGGTTCTTCTCCAAACCTTTAGAGGCCCTTCACCCACCCAGTTCACATTACTCACTAGGTGCTTTCTCCTCCCCACCAAACAGCTTCTACCTGGGATGATGATAGACTCAGGCCGCCCATTCCCCTTGCTCCCAGGATGTGCTCTATGTGTTTGAGGATGAGGTCCCCTCTGACTTTTACTCAGTTAAATAGGACATTGTGGCATATAACTAATCGGTTTGTTCAGCCACTTGAGGTCCACAAGGCAAATGTCCTATCCACCTGCGTCAGCTGGGAAAAGACTTCTCAGGACATGCCACTTAAATGGAGCTGGTCTGAGCCGGGATGCAGACCATTGATTCTAATGGATGAAATTTGAGTTCCTCTCCCCAAATATACTAAAGTCATCAGCAGTTTCAATGGCCTGTTCTATGCACCCGAGAGATGCATCCCCTCATGGGCAGAAGGCCTCATGGCTCTGCCTCCTGCCAGTAACATCAGGTAGGTGGTTGGCTTCACTGTTCCACTTCTTTCAGAGTGAAAGACTCTAGGGCCTTTTGTGTGCTGTGCCTCAGTGTGAAGTGTGCTTGTGAAAGTCCCTACGATGCAGAATAGCTCTCCATCGCTCTGTCTTGCATACCAGACTACGTGCTAATTCTGTAGGAAGAGAGGGAAGGATCTTGCATGTTCAGGAGTTTCAAAAGCATGGTGCATTTGTGTGTCTAGCTGTGGGGAAGCCCCAAGAGCACTGCTTGGTTTGAAGAAACTGAGTTGGGGATAGCAAAGTAATCCTGTTTTAAATGGGTTACTTTTAAGTAAACCGAGTTTCATTTTAAAGTTAACACCTTTGGCTTTCAATCTCACAATGACTGAATGTGAACTCAATTTTTTTCTCTAGAATCCTTATCCCACTTGTGGTCCAGAAAACAATACAAACCATGAAGAGTACTCTGTGTAATTATTCCCAAGAAAGAGATCAAAGACGAGGAAAAGTAAGCAAGTGAATGTAAAGGACCACAGTATCAGATTCATTACTTCAGTGTAAACTTGTCCCGGAGAAGGAGACCTGCTGCACAATACAGATTCCTTTGGACACATAAAATGGCATTAAATTGAGTTTTGTAGCAATACGTTATTTACTGTAGGGCTAAGGGCCTTTGGAGAAGAGGTATGGTCTGTTGGTTTAGTACTATTACTACTAATTCTTAACACTTCTCAGTATGGGCTAGATTCTCTGCATCTATTCAGGCTTCTTTGCACCGTTCCAGTGGTGCTAAGCAGCCTTAAACCCAGTTTAGCTGGCCAATGCAGGATTCCCACTGTATAAGGGGATCTTCGGATGGCAAAGGGCTTCTGTAGTGACCCCTATGCCACCTTCCCCAGCATAGGTGGTGTGACTAGACTTACCCCTACACTTGGGTTATCCTTTGCTGCCGTAAAGACCCCTGTTCTATTTTATACTGGGGTCAAGCTAGTGGTTAAAGCCACTCTTACCTGTCCCCTCCCTTGGATTTGCGCCAAGCAGAGCTCAGGTGGCCCAACAGAGTGGGCTCTTTACAACTATCAACAAATTAGTTTAGGGCTCAATCGTGTGCAGTATGTAGAGCACTGTATTGGGCGTGGGGCAGTGTTGCTCACTCTTGGGCAGTTCCTGATGCTCCCAGGAGCACATGAGGAATGCTCTCCTTGCACAATATCTCTGTGCTTGACCAGCTCAAGTGCCAGATCTGAAGGGGATGAGCTCATGGTCTTGCTTCCTCTCCCAGGAGCACTGGGGAGGGAGAAGTCCCTGTGATCTGAGGAACTCAGGGACATTGATTGTGCCTGGTGCTTAAAGGGTGGCTGAAGGGTGAAGAAGGCTTCCTGTGACGATCCCTCCCACCCCTTGGTACCATTGCAGGGTCAATGCACAATTAGCTCATAAAGCTTGTGTCTACTTTCATGGTGATGCTCCTGAGGGCATTCTGTGCCAAAAAATTAAAAATTCTGTGCACAATATTTTAAAATTCTGCAAGTTTTACTTGTCAATAAATAAATGCAGAGGCTTCAGCATGGCAGTGGGGAGCAGAGGCCACTGGCTGCACGAAGGTGGGAGATCACCCTGCAGCCCCCCCATCCCTGGGACACAGACTCAGTGGTGAGGCGGCACCCGACCCTGACACAGCACAAGGCCTGGGCCTGCCCCAGAAACACCCTGGGGGCCTGCCCCAGAAACACCCTGGGGGCCTGCCCCTCTGCGCCAGGTATACCAGGTGTGGGGCAGGCAGGCTCAACCAGGCAGGATCCAAGTGTGAAGGGGCTCAGTGTGGGGAGATCCAGGTGTGGGGTGAGAGGATTCTGTGTGGGACAATCTGGGAGCAGGAAGTTCAGGGGAGGGGATCTGGATGCACAGAGGCTCATTGCAGGATTTCCAGGTGCAGGGGCAATGTGACTCTGCAGGGGTTTCCAGGTGAAAGTGGTTGGGGCTCAGTGGAGGGGTCTGGATGTGGGGGTTTCAGCAGGGGGGTCTGGGTGCTGGGGGAGTGGGGCTTGGTGGGGTGCATCTGGGTGCAGCTATTTGGCAGTCAATGGCATGGGGATTTGGATGTGGGGGCTCAGGGTGGTGCAGGGGGTGGGGCTGCGGTGATTTACCTCTCTGCCGGCTGCTCCGGGTGCCTGAAATGATGTACCTGTGCAACTAGGAAGTGGTGTGTGACTGTTCTTGCAGCTTCCCTTTGCTTTCCTGTCAGAAAGTCATTTTTTCTGCAGGGAAGCAAAGAAATCTGTGGGGGACATGAATTCTACTCACGTGCAGTGGCACAGAATTCCCCCAGGAGTAATGGTGAGGCCAGTTCTACAGTCCTATAGTACATGTGCTTCACAATCCAGTGTTAAGAGAACTGCTTACATGGAGGTTAGGCAGTGCACCCTGATATGGCTCTCACTCATCTTTTTAACCCCCTATATCCCTGCTTTTACCTCTTCATTCTGAATTCTTTGTAACCCTATGGATACCAACCTCTAGTATCGCCTAAGAATTAAGGGGTTAATCTCTTTGCAGTATTGGAAGGACTGAGCTTTAAAACAGTACAAGCCCATACATGTAGCTGACAGTGCCCTGTGATTGCCTCTCCCTCTCCCATCAGGTGTCTCATTCTTAGCAGGGTGGCTTATTACAGTAATTAATTAATGTAGGTTTCTTTCATTGTTGTAGTCTTATTTGGTTTGTTTGCATGTTCTGATGACACAGGTCACAGAGGCCACAAAAGCCTGAGGAAGTTATATTGGTAAACTTTAACAGTCACCACCATGAGGTTCAGAGAACCAGAGAGGGGAAATGTATTGATTCTAGAGCCAGGTGAAATTTTTTGACCGAAACTTCTTTTCAGTGACAAATGCAGATTCAGCAACTCCAACGTGTTTAGCAAATTCATGTCAGTTTTGCCAAATTGTTGGGGGAGGAGGGGAAGAAAAAGAGCAACATTTATTTTTTGAAAGCTTTGAAATGTTCTTGGTTAAATTTTTTTTTTAAAATAAACATTTTGATTTTAAATGACTTTTTGTTTAGACACTTCTTTCAATTTTATTTTTTAAAACAGTTCCAGTGCTCAAAATTGAAACAAAATGCTTGATTTTGGGTTAAATGAAACAAATATGTTTCGTTTTTTTCAGAACTGCCAGAACTAGCTCTAATGAACTCCACTGGAGCACAGGCCCTTCTGTGAACTCTATAATTCTTTTTGTAGAACTGTTTTTGTGTGTGTGTGTGTTTGTGGTGAGATCAGCTTTTCTACCTCTGTTTTAGTTCTCTGCCTACCCTACTCTGATCTTTGCTTTAGCCTGCAGAGAAAGGCAGCTCAGTCCTATTTGTTTGCCAAAGACTTATTCTTTTGGGAAGTACATTGGAAATAGCATTGAATTCAGGCTGACAAGGAGCTTTCAAAAGCATCTATTGACTGACTGACTGGATACAGGTATCTGCCATTGGCACATGTCCAGGTGATATCTGTGCAGGACCTGATCTGTATCCAGTGCTGCTATCCAAAGATCTTTTTCATTCTTCATCTGTGCAAACTCTTGACAATTTTCACCCTCCTTCCCGTTACCCTCACTGCAGTAAACTGTTCCTGTGGTCCTGTCTGACACATGAACCATGCAAAATCTTACTGGAATTTTTTAAGCCCTGGGCTGAGAAGTCATATTTGAGACCGTTCAAGTAAGGTTCTGTACTGGGACTCAACCCATACAGCTGTCTCTGTTTGTGCTGATTTCTTGTGCAGCACACAGGCTTAAATCTAAGCTTCAGTGCCTATGCTGGTGAACTCTGACAAGTTTGCAGCCATGTTGCCCTGCAAATATTTCCTCCAGACTTTGAGATTTTTGGCACCAAAAGTTTCCTGGATGTGCTTAGATCATCGCTGTGTGGAGGAGGGCTTGGCCTTTTGGCTTAGAATGTTCTATGTGTAATTAAACTGGCTTCTTTATATAAAAAAACCCCACCTTAAATAGCTCTTGTCAAATGTTACGAGCACGTGATGGAACATCGTGGGCAGGAAAGGAAGAAGTAACCCCAGAAGGCATTTCCTAAGTAAATTTGATAAAAACCTTTTTGGATTGGAAATGGCTGAGAAGGTATAAAAGGAGCACACTGTGCACAGGGAAACCGTTGACAAACTGTTAGACAAAAGAAAAAAAATATGGCAATGCAGAGATGCATAGGGACATTTTAAAAATATGCATTTTTTTCCAGGGTAAAGAAAATCAATCCCTGTGTTGTTAAACAAACCCCAGTGCAATTACACGGGTGTAACCCCAGACTAACTCCATTCAAATCCACTGGCTTTACACTGGCATGACGGAGAACAGAATTTAGTGCCTGAAATTCCCTTTACTACTGCTGCCCTGAAACTGACTCTAGAGACTTTACAAACCCAGGAACCCTGTTGGATACTTACAGAGGCTGAATTTTCCTTCATGTACACTATCAGTGGAGTTATGCTGGGGCAAAGTGGTGGAAGCAAGAGGAGAGAATCAAGCTCACTCTAGGCTCAGATGGAGAACTTTGGGTGGCTTTGTTTTTAGCCCATCATTTTAAAAACTGAAACCAGCAGTAGATGCACGCCAAGGAGTCAGCTGGAGTTCTTTTCTCTCTCCTATAAAAGACAATGGGTGCAGTTCACAATCAGCAGCATACAGCTGCCGTTTGCTAAGTTGTAAGGCTGCGCTTACAGTACGTATCAGAATTCAGAAAGATTAAGAAAGGCACTTGATTGTTACTGGCAGATTAGAAAAAACCCTCTGCCAGCTTTACACATTCATCGCCTCTTGTCTTTGTGCCTCAGGAGGCTGTTCCCATTGTGACACTCACATTCTGGAGTACAGAATGATTTTTGGCAAAGTCCTGATGACAGGGAGCCAGACTAGGCGGGGACAGCATTCCAGTTTTATAACACAGTTCCATAATAGGAGACAGCATACTTTTCCTGTTAATGTTCATACAATAGGAATTTTAAATCCCAGCTTTTGGTACTGTATGTCAGGGGGAAAAGCAATATTTTAACACAGTAACCACACTGTCCCATAACATGATGTGCAACTAGCTGACTGCACAGTCACCTGTAGTGCAGAAAGGGCACAGCTTGGATAAACTTTAAGTAGTGCAAGAAACAGCAAATTCTAAAACATAAATGTGGCTGTTGCTTCCACCAACAGCTCCTTCTTGGCTTCCTCAGAAACACCTGCTGCTGGACCCAAAGTAAGGCTATTTTGATATTCCCTCCAGTGGAGTAGATCTCAGAACTGCTTCAGAATCGTCAAGCCACAAGATGTGCAGAAATTATTCGCATTTTCAGTTTCTCACGGTGACAGGAATATGCCCCCGTTGATTCATACTATGGAATTTTCTGAGATTGAGCTTCCTTAGACCTCTCTGTTTGATAAGACCCCTGTGTATTTTTCTACATCTCTGGTTACTGAAGCTCCTACAGATACCAGGCAGTGACTTAACCAAACGTTGGGCCAGATTCTGCTCTGACATTCACCCCCGCCCCCCAGTGACACAGTGCGGATGCATGGGGTGGCAGTGTACATCAATGCAGAACTTCTTCCATTGTGTTTTTGATGGACATCCAAGTTCAAACAACACAAATATCCTTCAGTTTGGATAGCAATTACAATTCCTCCATAAGGTTACAGGTGGTGGGTAAGCTGCAGCTTCACTTTCACTCTGTGGAGTTAGACAGGATGAACTAGCATAATAGTTCTCAACTTTTTTTTTTTTTCATATTAAGACCCCATGTAACAACGGAAAAATCTTTCAGGATTCCCCTCCCATAAGCTTGTGACCTCTCCTCCTGCTTAGCCATAAAACAGGGGGAGTGTTCATGGCTCCCTGATATTTCTTTGTGGCCACTAGACTGAGAACCCATGAGCTGGCATATTACTAGGCTATGGCTACACTACAGAGCGTACAGCTGCGCAGATGCTACAGCTAATGCAGACGCTCTAAGCAGACAGGAGAGAGCTCTCCCGTCCACTTAATTACTCCATCCCCTGTGAGCGGCAGTAGTTACGTTGGCAGGAGAAGGTCTCCCGCCGACATAGCGCTGTCCCAAACTGGCGCTTAGGTCGGTGTAACTTACATCGCTCGGGGGCGGGAGGGGGACAGGAGTCTTATTCACACCCCGGAGCGACATAACTTATACCGACGTACACTGTAGTGTGTACATAGCCTAGATTGCTCTGTCTCAAACTATTCAGCCAATTGAGGTCTTTGGAGTTAATCTTCCCATCCATATCACCTAAGGACCAGACTTTATGAAGTATTTGACTGAAATCAGCTTGTCCAAAGGTGTTAGAAACCATTGATGCTAGTGCGCAAAGTCTGTGGTGTTCTAACCAAAGCTATTCAATTCAGCTCCATTTGAAAGGATCAATGACAGACATCCTAGCACAGCTCATTTCTAAGGGTATGGTAACACTACTCTACTAAAGGCTGAGAGGAGGGAAAACAGGGTGGGAAAATTGTAAACAAATTCCTGGGTTTGTAACAAAAAATGAATGTTCATATGTTGATATTTTAAGGGTGGTTAGATACTCTGACGATGGGTGAAATACAAAACCTTAAGACAGACAGACTCAGCAGGGCACATCAACAAACTAGTATGCCCTGTTTGATGTGTCAGCTAGAATTCTAATTAATATTTCGACTGGCACACCTACGAGCACTATCTTTTTTTAAAAAGTAGATAAGACAAGGTCCCTGCCCCATGCAACATAAGTGCCTGATTCTGTAAATGCCCATCTGAGTAGATTTGATCACGTTAGTAGTCCATGCAGTAACCATACTTGTCTGAGCCGTCGTGTTGAGTTCAGTGAGACTATTCATGTGAGTAAAGTTACTCAGGTGTAAGTGTTTGCAGGATATGGCCCTAAATTAGATAAAGAGCACTTCTAAAAAAAGACACCAGACCATCATAGGCAGGGATTCAGAAGGGTGGATGGAAAAACATCATTAAACACCAGAATAAGTATCTGTGAGGTATTAAGAGGAACCTTTTTAGGGCTTTGAGGAGTGTTTTTACGTTTGCTGCTGTTTTCAATGCCCAAGAATGATCATTTTATAATAACATTATAATATATATGGTGCAAATATGCAAAGCAAACAAGAATTTTTCAGTACGTATATGGGCAGGAAAAATCTGTCAACCAAGGTCCTGCAGATCTAGCTCTTTGATATCCTGGAGATGGCCATGTACAGCATTGTTCTATAATTGCAGGTACTGTAAGGTAAGGTTCCTGTGCCTGATGCTACAAAATCTGTGTGAGTAATCTTTCCATACTCAAGTAGGCCTGTTGAATCCAGTGGGTCACGTACTTGCATAGGGAAGAGTTAGCAGGATAAGGTGAAAAGACCCCTCTCGGACATTTTTTAAACAAAAGATCGCCTTGAAAACAGCTGCATATGCATCCCTTATAACGAGGTAGTCCTGCAAGATCCTGAGTACCCTTCACTGACGTCAGTTGTCGCGGATACTGTGCAACTTGCAGGACTGAGCTCGTTATGCTTGGCTGAGTGAAAAAGGCAGTTTAGAGGACTGACGTAAACACAACCCAGCCTTTAAAAAATGATACTTCCTGCCCAAGTACTAGTGCCGAAACGTCTTGCTGTACCTCCTTGCCTTCAAACAAGAGCCTGCGTGTACGATGTCACTTCCTCTGTCTGCTCAGTGGATAACAGGATGAACCTGAACTCAGTGTGAACCAGACATTCCACTGTGTCATTAATTATTGAACTCTATTGTGGGGCAGGATACTTAGCTACAAACATTGTTTTAGTAGTTTATGCTTCTCACACACTTTTTTTTTTTCTTCTTTCCCCCAGCAGTTTGAAAAGGAAACAGAATAGAGGAACTTTTGCTATGTGTTTGCAGGCACATAGAAGCAATGTGATGCATCAATAGAATGGTCTTTGGAAGCTGGTGCCTGTTACAGCCTGAAGCCGGTCTGCTTCTTAATAGGGCTCCAAAAGGCAGCTGGCTGTGTCAAAAGGGCAGAGAATAAAGCATGTAGTGTAAAATAAAGACACAATTAAGCAAAGATAAAACGTTATAAAATTTTTTGTCTCTTTAGTCAAGATTCCTCTGGGTGGCACTTCCAGAACAATTTGATTCAGTAGTTTTTCTGTAAATACCAGCTCTTGATTCTGAAATACGATTTATTTTTAAACATCTGGATTCTGAACGAATATATAAGAAGGCACAATAAGTGTCCATCTACTTTCACATGCACTGCATCAGCTGTGCATTGTAGGATATATATTTATCAGTGGGTATCCTTGAGGGAACGTCATTTGAATGGTGTCTCTCTGAATTAGTTGACCAAAAATCTTTAATTATTTCAGCCTTGAACGTGGTCCCTTAGGCAAAACTTCCACTGAAGCCAATACTAACACTACTGCTGTGCTGTAATTATAATTCACTATAATGTACTTGTGGCACCTTAGAGACTAACAAATTTATTTCAGCATAAGCTTTCGTGGGCTACAGTCCCTGCTACTCTGAAACCTATAATGTACTTGGCACTGATATCATTTTTTTCATCTCTGTATTTTACAGATAGGGAAAACTGAGGCATAGATGTAAAGGTCCACATTTTCCAAGGTGTTCATTAATTTGGGGTACCTCAATTTTAGGTTGGGCAGCTTGAGACACGCCTACCCTAATGCCTGAATTTCAGACATGGGGAGAACCTTCAGTTCTCATTACAGTCAAGTGGACAATGCCTAGCTTCTCTGGAAAGCAGATTCCACAGTATCTGTCCCAACTTGGACATTCAAAAATTGAAGCGCCTGGCTTTGCAATTTGGGCCTAAATGATTTGCCCAAGATCATACAGCATGTCAACAGGTGAGTTGGCCATAGAACTCAGGGTTCCTCGTTTCCAGGCTTGTGCTCTTTGCTTTGGACCTTGCTACCTCAAAGGGAGTTTTGCCTGAGTAAGAAACTCAAGATCAGAGCATTAAATAATATACAAATAGGAAAGACTATGTGATGGAGAAGGGGGCCATAATTTCTGTGTTAAGAATTAGAGCTGGTCAAGAACTACAGCAAAAGACATGACCATTAAAAAAAATTCCTGTTTTTTCTTACTATAATTTCTTTTGAATAATTTCTACTAGCTCTGTAGTTGGAAAAAGGATGTGACAATTTAGTGCAGCATTTCCCCACCTTTTCAGCAAAATTCCGAGTACTGTGATTAGCTCTGCTATGAAGGTTCATTTATGAACACTCTGAATCTGAAACCAGCAAGGTGATGAACAGTCTCTGGTCCCCAACCCTCCAAAACACCGAAGCTTGATCTTAACTGCAAGCATGTGAGTTAATCTCACTAAGATCAAAACACAGCTTAAGTGTTTTGCTGGATCAGGGCCTTATTTTCGATCTCCGTAGTTCTAAACCCATGGCAAGTGGGCCCAATCAGCACACAGCTGTGGCCCATGTGACATATTCAGGGCCATACAGGCAGAATATATGTTGTGTAGCTGTGGCCCACATAACACAGAGAGAGCTGCATACACGGCCCACAATTAGAGTTGCCAACTTTCTAACAGCACAAAACCGAACACCCTTGCCCCACCCCCTGCCCAGCCCCTTCCCCGAGGCCTCCCCCCACTCACTCCATCACCCCTCCCTCTGTCACTTGCTCTCCCGCACCCTCATTCACTTTCACCGGGCTGGGGCAGGGGGTTGGGGTGCGGGAGGGAGTGAGGCCAGCTGGGGGTGCAGGCTCTGGGGTGGGGCCAGAAATGAGGGGTTCAGGGTGTGGGAGAGGGCTCTGGGCTGGGGAAGGGGTTGGGGTATGGGAGGGGGTGTGGGTTCTGGGTAGGGATGGAGATGAGGGGTGTGAGGTGCAGGAGGGGGGCTCAGGGCTGGGGCAGGGGGTTGGGGTACAGGAGGGGGTGTGAGGTGCAGGTCCGTGAGGGAGTTTGGGTGCAAGAGGGGGCTCAGGGCTGGGGCAGGGGGTTGGGGTGAGGAAGGGGGTATGGGATGTGGGCTCCGGCCAGGCGGCTGTTACCTCCGGCTGCTCTCGGAAGCGGCCGGCATGTCCGGCTCCTAGGCAGAGGGGCCACAGGGCTCTGCGCTGCCTGCGCCAGCAGCTCCCATTGGCTGTTGTTCCCGGCCGATGGGAGCTGCATAGATGGTGCATCAGTACGTGGAGCCGCCGTGGCCACCCCTGTGCCTAGGAGCCGGACATGCTGGCCGCTTCCGGGAGCTGTGCGGAGCCTCAGGAGGCAGGGAGCCTGCCTTAGCCCCTCTGCACCACTGGCTGGACTTTTAGCAGCCTGGTCAGCCACCAGGGTCCCTTTTTGACTGGGCATTCCAGTCGAAAGCCAGACTCCTGGCAACCCTACCCACAATGGTAAATAGGTACATCTCAATCACAGCTTGTTTTTGGACATGAGCTACAGTCATCAACATTTGTTCAGTGCCATAATTTAATTTGGAAAGAGTTTAACTCTTTCCATACAGGAGATCAGTGGCAAAAGTTTTCAGTCTTTATAGGCAGAAGGCTTCATTCTCATTTATGGCAAGGCTACTTTACACCATTCTGGTGGGTGTAAATGTGAGTGGGCCATAGTGCAAATAAGAATCAGCTCTTGAAATTAGTCCAGAGAACTGCCCGTGGCCAGAGGTATACAATCAGTACATTCAATAGCAGTTCATGATGTAAAAGATTATCCAGGAGACTATTTTATGGATGGCTATATTTGAACATATGGCCCACATTATTTAAAAAGGAGAGCCCAGGTCTGTGAAGAAATACATTTGCTCACATATAAATGATTGTACGTGAATATATGCAGTTGCACTTGGAGCTCGATTTTGATCTCATTTACCTTTGTAAATCTGGAGTAACTCCACTGACCAGTGTAACCAAGAACAGAACCTGGCTGATGGAGTTCAAGACCTACTTTTTTGGACTACGACCCATTAACTTTGTCAGTTGAATGTCTAAGATTAGAATAAAATGACTTCATTAATCAAAAAATTTTCTGGATTTCAAAGTAGTGAATCTTATCGGCACATGAGATTACTTCATACTATCTGCTTTCTGTAACTAAACCAAGGATTAATAGATTTGCTGCATCTACTGTTAAATCAAACTTTTAAACAAGGTGCCCTCTTTGTGCTCATAGGTACCACAACTGCATTTGCACCGTGCGGGGTGGGCAAGTACTAATGGTTGGATACCTGCCTAACTTTTCCTATATTGATGCCTATTGATGTGTTCTCACTCAAGGTTATAAGCTCTTTAATTGACTTTTACTGTATATCTGTATAGAACTAAACAAACTGAGTCTTTAGGCACTAGTAATAATACCAATAATAACTTGCCTGCACTACTGTGATTGTGTAAACACTTTTGCACATGGGCTTTGAGCACCATTAAAAAGGTATTCCCTGTTCATTTAAAAAGGGAAATGGTAGACTTCTTTTATGGAGCAGCATAAACTGGCTAAGCAGCAGTTCTGCAGAAAAAGACCTGGGGATTACAGTGCACGAGACGCTAGATATGAGTCAGCAGTATGCCCTTGTTGCCAAGAAGCCCAACGGCATATTGGGCTGCCTTAGTAGGAGCATTGCCAGCAGATCGAGGGAAGTGATTGTTCCCCTCTATTCGGCTCTGGTGAGGCTACACCTGGAATATTGTGTCTAGTTTCGGTCCCCCCACTACAGAAGGGATGTGGACAAATTGGGGAGAGTCCAGTGGAGGGCAATGAAAATGATCAGGGGGCTGGGGCACACGACTTACGAGGTGAGGCTGAGGGAACTGGGATTATTTAGTCTGCAGAAGAGAAGAGTGAGGGGGGATTTGATAGCAGCCTTCAATTACCTGAAGCGGGGTTCCAAAGAGAATGGAGCTAGGCTGTTCTCAGTGGTGGCAGATGACAGAACAAGAAGCAATGGTCTCAAGTTGCAGTGGGGGAGGTCTAGGTTGGATACTAGGAAACACTATTTCACTAGGAGGGTGGTGAAGCACTGGAGTGGGTTACCTAGGGAGGTGATGGAATCTCCATCCTTAGAGGTTTTTAAGGCCCAGCTTGACAAAGCCTTGGCTGGGATGCTTTAGTTGGGGTTGGTCCTGCTTTGAGCAGGGGATTGGACTAGATGACCTCCTGAGGTCTCTTCCAACTCTAATATTCTATGACTCTATGATTCTAAGTCCTAACCAGTTTGCCACCATAGATGCTAACAGTATTGTTAGCAACCCTGTGACTTTTTGTATTAAGAATCACTACAAGAAATTCCTCATAAGATCCTACGATATTGTGTGAAGAGTTGTATTGAGGTTTGGCTTCACCTAGTGCTTAATTTTTAAAGAGGTGCAAGAGCTCAAGCAATAATGATGGTGTCCTCTCACAACATCTGCTCACACGCATTGTGTCCCTTTTGGGGGAGGGATAGCTCAATGGTTTGAGCATTGGCCTGCTAAACCCAGGGTTGTGAGTTCAATCCTTGAGGGGGCCATTTAGGGATCTGGGGCAAAAATCTGTCAGGGGACAGTACTTGGTCCTGCTACTGAAGGCAGGGGACTGGACTCGATGACCTTTCAGGTCATTCCAGTTCTAGGAGATTGGCATATCTCCATTTTTTTTTATATGAGGTCATGCCACAGGAGTCTGCACAGTGTAACCTCACATGCGTTGTGCATATGAGGTCACGTCTTGCACGCTACAGACAGAAGAGGTACCAGGGCTGAGTCCCAGCAAGCCCCGGAACAAATTAAGCTTTGGCTTCACCACGTAATAGTACAAGTAGGTCAAACGGTGGGGGGAAAATCATTCTAGAATAATTATCTGATGTGAACATTGACAAAATGGGCAACAGATTAGTCAAACAGTTCCAATAGTCTCCTTGGTTTCTTCTTCTGACAAATGAAAGTTGGAGAGTTTCTGAGGTTATCTGAAATTCTATTTTGTTCGGGGCCTATCTCCTCAAGACATTTTTCTCTCTCCCACCCACAGAGCACAGCTAATTTGCACTCTATACTCATTGTGGAAATAGTGCTGTGAGGACATAACCTTTGAATGAGCCTATCTATCTGTCTTGTACTTCACAGCTATTACTTCAGTTCTGTCTTCCTTGAAAGATGCCACTTTTGAAAACCCTATTGTCAGTAGATTCAAATAAAATTTATGTTGACAAGTGTAAAATTCTGCTTCAGTGTAGATGCTGTCCCTGGAGAGAATGAAGTGATGTGATTGTGTTGTATATTTCAGTTTACCGTCTAATTTATTGCCTTTTAGTCTTCTGAAATTCTCTTTTCCTTGAGATGGCTTGATGTCGCCCACTAAGAAACATGTCTTGGACTTGTTCTATATGCGGAGCACATCAATGATGTTCAACGAAGTGCTCAGTTTAGTGACTAATTGTCCAAAAAACCTCTGTCAGCCTCACTGGTTTCATAAAAATGGAGCCTGTGCTAAATTCTGCACCTTAAGTCCTAGACCGGTTACTTGCCTTCATTGCATGCTCCTCACAGTGGCAGTCTGTTGATCCTGCCACTGTAATTCCATTTGGGACTGAGAAATAACATCTGGGGGCTCTTTGAGCTTGGACTCCCCTCAGAGGGTATTAAAAATGAGCCTAAGATAGAAGCTGGGAGCCTTTAAAGAGAAAGATGGCCTCAAAATACTCAGAAGACCAAAAATCAGAATTAAAGGTAGGAAGGTAAACAACAGATGGGGAAGATTTTCCCTGGGCAGGAATTTTCCCTTTAATTTCTGTTGTAACTCACTTTGGCATGTTCTCTAGTCATGGCTCTCTTGGGAGGGTCTTCAGAAATAGAATAACTTCCCCACCAGTTTAAGATCAGATTCTGTAACACATATTCACACTGTACCAGATCCTCAGATGGTGTAAACTGGCATAGCTCCATTTGGCTTCAATGGGCCTATGCCAATTTACAGTAGCCAAGGATCTAAGTTAGTGAGTAGTAATTGCTCACATGAGTGCAGTTCCTGGCCCTGAAGCAATTCAAAATCAATTCCCAAATCATCAGCTATTAATCCTCCCCCCTCCCGAGCCCCCCGCCACAACCCTTTGTAATGGAAACAACAAGATAAGCAATCATATGATCGTAATCAAAACCATTCTCCTTCTGTGCCCCCCCTTACTATTTGTGGTGTCATAACGAAATGTAGGCCGCTATTCTGCAGTGGGACCCATATGGGCACATAGGTGTACACACGCACACACACACACACACGTGTACACACGCACACACACACACACACACACACACACACACACACACACACACACACACACCCAGTAGGACTGGAGCCTCAGCTAGTAAGCAATGTGGGGTAAGGACCATGGGTTAGCCGGTGTAAATTGGCCAAGCGTCGTCTTCAGTGAGACTCTGTGCAGGACTATGCTACAAAGTTAGGTTGACTTAACTACTCCACTCAGGGCTGTGAAAAATTTCATTCTCTGTGTGATGTAATGAAGATGACCTAAACCTTGACATAGACACTGCTGGGGCGACAGATGTAGTCTTCAGTTGACTTAGCTACTGAGTCTTGAAGAGGTGGATTTACTACAGCGATGGAAGGACGCCTTCCATTGCTGTAGTAAGTGTGTACATTGCAGTGCTGCAGCTGTGCCGCTGTAGTGTTGCTAGTGTAGACATAGGCTCCTAGGAACCTAAGGCTATGTCACTTTTGAAAATGGGACTTAAGCCTTGCAACACTGTGTATCTTTAAAAATCTGGGCCTCAGTGACTTGTCCAAAGTCACGCAAGAAGTTTGTGACAGAGCAAGGAACTGAACTCTCAAATTCCAGGCTAGCACCTAACCCCAGGCTATCCTTCCTCACACATTCCTCTGTACAGGATCTAGCCTTTAGCATATCTCGAGCCGATGAAAATAATAATCATGAAGTTTCAAAACAGTCATACACCTGCTAATCTCCTATTAAACTGTCTGCTGGATTGAAAGTAACAATCTTTTTGTGGAGGAAAGAGAAGCTTATTTACAATTTGAATTAGTGTTGAATTTAGAATCCTAGATTGCTCATCATGAAGGATTTAGAAGAGCAATTGCTGAAATCCTGGGGTGGTCTGTGTCTAGCTCATTATTTTCATCTTATAGGATAGCACACGAGTTTAGTCGTGTTGCTAAAGTTTTGCTGTCTCTATCTCCACGATCAAAATCATCATCATTTCAATAATGTCAGTCTGCTCAGCTAGCAAGCTATTGAATGTGTAATTTAGATTTAATGAGTTTCTCCACTATTGGCTTATTTTCCACTTGCTAACTGCTTAATGTGAGAGCTGTTCCAGTTTATTACATAGGCCTTGTTTTTTCCTTGAGGTGAAACTAATGCAATGCAAATTGTGATGTCCTGTCTGTGACTTTTCTATTAGGCAGCTGAGGACTTTGCATAATCTGACTGATTGACTGCAGACCAGAAATATATCTGATTTTTTGATGAATTCTGGGAGCCTTACTATTTTTACACAAATAACAATACTTAATGAAGCACAGGTTCATGATGTGAGATGGAGGCTTTGTCTCAACTGAGCGGGTGTGTTTCTGGTGGGGTCCTACAGGGATCTGTTCTTGGCCCTACACTATTTAACATCTTTATCAATGACATGGAAGAAAACATAAAGTCATCACTGATAAAGTTTGTAGATGACACAAATAATGGGGGAGTGACAAATAATGAAGAAGACAGGTCACCGATACGGAGCGATCTGGATTGCTTGGTAAACTGGGTGCAGTCAAACAATATGTGCTTTAATATATCTAAATGTAAATGTATACAGCTGGGAACAAAGAATGGAGGCCAGGATGGAAGGCCCTATCCAGGTAGCAGTGACTTTAAAAAATGATTTGGGGGTTGTGATGGATAATCAGTGAACATGAGCTCCCAGTGCAATCATAGGCGCTGACTTTAGTCGGCGCCGGTGGGTGCTCGTGCCCCCGGCCCCGCCCCAACTCCACCCCTGGACCCGCCCCCATTCCAGCCCTTCCCCAAATCCCGCCCCCGCCTCCTCCCCCGGGCACCCTGCATTTCCCCTCCACCCCCCCTCCCAGGCTTGCAAGCCTAGAGGGAGGGGAGAGAAGCAGCAGAGCACCCACCCGCAGCTTCCCGCCCTCGGCCCCAACTCGCCTCAGCCTCAGCCTCCTCTGCCTCCACCCTCCCGAGTCCCGAGGCTCAGCCGCTCCGCTTTTCCTCCCTCCCAAGCTTGCCGCACGCCAGCTGTTCGGCGCGCAGCAAGCCTCGGGGGAAGGGGGGGAAGCGGAGCGGCGGCGCTTCGTGGAAGGGGGAGGAGGCAGAGCCTGGTGAGCTGGGGCTGCCCAGCTCACCAGGCTCTGCCTCCTCCCATTCCCCTTCCTCCTCCCCTGAGGCACCGCCACTCCGCTTCCCCCCCTCCCTCCCAGGCTTGCCGTGCGCCAGTTGTTCGGTGCGCAGCAAGCCTGGGAGGGAGAGGGGGAAGCAGAGTGGTGGTGCTTTGTGGGAGGGGGAGGAGGCAGAGCCTGGTGAGCTGGGGCTGCCCAGCTCACCAGGCTCCGCCTCCTCCCCCTCCCCTGAGGCGCCGCCGCTCCGCTTCCCCCCACCCCCGTCCCTCCCAGGCTTGCCACACGCCAGCTCTTCGGTGCGCAGCAAGCCTGGAAGGGAGGAAAAGCAGATTGGCGGAACCTCGAGAGGCATAGGTGGAGGAAGCTGAGGCGGAGGTGAGTTGGGGCCGGGGGCGGGGAGCTGCCGGTGGGTGCTCTGCATCCACGAATTTTTCCCCGTGGGTGCTCCAGCCCCGGAGCACCCATGGAGTCCACGCCTATGAGTGCAACACTGTGGCCAAAAGGGCTAATGCAATCCTTGGATGCATAAACGGGAATTTAGGATAGCAGTAGCAAAGTTATTTTCCCTCTGTAGTTGGCACTGGTACAACCACTGCTGAAATACTCTTTTCCTTCTTGATCTGTGGACCCCAGAACTGATGTTGAAAAATTGGAGAGGGTTCAAAGAAGAGCCTCAGGATTGGAAAACTTGCTTGCCTTATAGTGATAGACTGAAGGAGCTCAATCTGTGTCGCTTAACAAAGAGAAGGTTAAAGGGTGAGTTCATTACAGTCCATAAGTGCCTACATGGGGAACAAATATCTAATAATGGGCTCTTCACTCTCGAGAAAAGTGTAACATGAGCCAATGGCTGAAAGTTGAAACTAGATAACATCAGACTGGAAATAAGGTGTACATTTTGAACAGCATGAATAACATTTGGAACAATATACCAGCGGTCATGATGGATTCTCCCTCACTGGTGATTTTGAAATCAAGATTGGATGTTTTCTCTAAAAAAGAGGCTCCAGGAATTATTTTGGGGAAGTTCTGTGGCCTGTGTTATACAGTAGGTCAGACACTGGACGATCACCATCGTTCCTTCTGCCCCACATAGAATCATAGAATCATAGAATCTCAGGGTTGGAAGGGACCTCAGGAGGTCATCTAGTCCAACCCCCTGCTCAAAGCAGGACCAACCCCAATTAGATCATCCCAGCCAGGGCTTTGTCAAGCCTGACCTTAAAAACCTCTAAGGAAGGAGATTCCACCACCTCCCTAGGTAACCCATTCCAGTGCTTCACCACCCTACTAGTGAAAAAGTTTTTCCTAATATCCAACCTAAACCTCCCCCTCTGCAACTTGAGACCATTACTCCTTGTTCTGTCATCTTCTACCACTGAGAACAGTCTAGATCCATCCTCTTTGGAACCCCCTTTTAGGTAGTTGAAAGCAGCTATCAAATCCCCCCTCATTCTTCCCTTCTGCAGGCTAAATAATCCCAGTTCCCTCAGCCTCTCCTCATAAGTCATGCGCTCCAGCTCCCTAATCATTTTTGTTGCCCTCCGTTGGACTCTTTCCAATTTATCCACATCCTTCTTGTAGTGTGGGGCCCAAAACTGGACACAGTACTCCAAATGAGGCCTCACCAGTGCCGAATAGAGGGGAATAATCACGTCCCTCGATCTGCTGGAAATGCCCCTACTTATACAGCCCAAAATGCCGTTAGCCTTCTTGGCAACAAGGGCACACTGTTGACTCATATTCAGCTTTTCGTCCACCGTAACCCCTAGGTCCTTTTCTGCAGAACTGCTGCCCAGCCATTCGGTCCCTAGTCTGTAGCAGTGCATGGGATTCTTCCGTCCTAAGTGCAGGACTCTGCACTTGTCCTTGTTGAACCTCATCAGATTTCTTTTGGCCCAATCCTCTAATTTGTCTAGGTCCCTCTGTATTCTGTCCCTATCCTCCAACATATCAACCACTCCTCCCAGTTTAGTGTCATCTGCAAACTTGCTAAGGGTGCAGTCCACACCATCCTCCAGATCGTTGATGAAGATATTGAACAAAACCGGCCCCAGCACCGACCCTTGGGGCACTCCACTTGATACCAGCTGCCAACTAGACATGGAACCATTGATCACTACCCGTTGAGCATGACCATCCAGCCAGTTTTCTATCCACCTTACCGTCCATTCATCCAGCCCATACTTCCTTAACTTGCTGGCAAGAACACTGTGGGAGACTGTATCAAAAGCTTTGCTAAAGTCAAGAAATAGCACATCCACTGCTTTCCCCTCATCCACAGAGCCAGTTATCTCATCATAGAAGGCAATTAGGTTAGTCAGGCATGACTTGCCCTTGGTGAATCCATGCTGACTGTTCCTGATCACTTTCCCCTCCTTAAAGTGGTTCAGAATTGATTCCTTGAGGACCTGTTCCATGATTTTTCCAGGGACTGAGGTGAGACTGACTGGCCTGTAGTTCCCCGGATCTTCCTTCTTCCCTTTTTTAAAGATGGGCACTACATTAGCTTTTTTCCAGTCATCCGGGACCTCCCCCGATTGCCATGATTTGTCAAAGATAATGGCCAATGGCTCTGCAATCACATCGGCCAACTCCTTTAGCACCCTCGGATGCAGTGCATCCGGCCCCATGGACTTGTGTTCGTCCAGCTTTTCTAAATAGTCCCGAACTACTTCTTTCTCCACAGAGGGCTGGTCACCTCCTCCCCATACCGTGCTGCGGAGTGCAGCCGCCTGGGAGCTGACCTTGTCTGTGAAGACAGAGGCAAAAAAAGCATTGAGTACACTAGCTTTCTCCACATCCTGTCACTAGGTTCCCTCCCTCATTCAGCAAGGGGCCCACACTTCCCTTGACTTTCTTCTTGTTGCTCACATACCTGAAGAAACCCTTCTTGTTACTCTTAACATCTCCGGCTAGCTGCAACTCCGAGTGTGATTTGGCCTTCCTAATTTCACTCCTGCATGCCTGAACAATATTTATATACTCCTCCCGGGTCATTTGTCCAATCTTCCACTTCTTGTAAGCTGCTTTTTTGTGTTTAAGACGAGCAAGGATTTCACTGTTAAGCCAAGCTGGTCGCCTGCCATATTTACTTTTCTTTCTACACATCGGGATGGTTTGTTCCTGCAACCTCAATAAGGAGTCTTTAAAATACAGCCAGCTTTCTTCGACTCCTTTCCCCCTCATGTTATTCTCCCAGGGGACCTTGCCCATCAGTTCCCTGAGGGAGTCAAAGTCTGCTTTTCTGAAGTCCAGGCTCTGTATTCTACTGCTCTCCTTTCTTCCTTGTGTCAGGATCCTGAACTCCACCATCTCATGATCACTGCCTCCCAGGTTCCCATCCACTATTGCTTCCTCTACTATTTCCTCCCTGTTTGTGAGCAGCAGGTCAAGAAGAGCTTTTCCCCTAGTTGGTTCCTCCAGCACTTGCACAAGGAAATTGTCCCCTACACTTTCCAAAAACTTCCTGGATTGTCTGTGGACCGCTGTATTGCTCTCCCAGCAGATATTGGGGTGATTAAAGTCACCCATGAGAACCAGGGCCTGTGATCTAGTAACTTCTGTTAGTTGCTGGAAGAAAGCCTCGTCCACCTCATCCCCCTGGTCTGGTGGTCTGTAGCAGACTCCCACCATGACATTACCTTTGTTGCTCCCACTTCTAAATTTAATCCAGAGACTCTCAGGTTTTTCTGCAATTTCATACTGGAGCTCTGAGCAGTCATACTGCTCTCTTACATACAACGCAACTCCCCCACCTTTTCTGCCCTGCCTATCCTTCCTGAACAGTTTATATCCATCCATGACAGTACTCCAATCATGTGAGTTATCCCACCAAGTCTCTGTTATTCCAATTACATCATAATTCCTTGACTGTGCCAGGACTTCCAGTTCTCCCTGCTTGTTCCCCAGGCTTCTTGCATTTGTGTATAGGCATTTAAGATAACTCACCAACTGTCCTGCTGTCCCAGTATGGGGCAGGAGCCCTCCCCTCTTGCACTCACCTACTTGTGCTTCCTCCCGGTATCCCACTTCCCCACTTACCTCGGGGCTTTGGTCTCCTTCCCCCGGTGAACCTAGTTTAAAGCCCTCCTCACTAGGTTAGCTAGCCTGCTTCCAAAGATGCTCTTCCCTCTCTTCGTCAGGTGGAGCCCATCTCTGCCTAGCACTCCTTCTTGGAACACCATCCCATGGTCAAAGAATCCGAACCCTTCTCTCCGACACCATCTGCGTAGCCATTCGTTGACTTCCACGATTCGATGGTCTCTACCCCGGCCTTTTCCTGCCACAGGGAGAATGGACGAGAACACCACTTGCACCTCAAACTCCTTTATCCTTCTTCCCAGAGCCACGTAGTCTGCAGTAATACGCTCAAGGTCATTCTTGGCAGTATCATTGGTGCCCACGTGGAGAAGCAGGAAGGGGTAGCGATCTGAGGGCTTGATGAGTCTCGGCAGTCTCTCCGTCACATCACGAATCCTAGCCCCTGGCAAGCAGCACACCTCTCGGTTTTCCCGGTCAGGGCGGCAGATAGATGACTCAGTCCCCCTGAGGAGAGAGTCCCCGACCACCACCACCCTCCTCCTCCTCTTGGGAGTGGTGGTCGTGGAACCCCCATCCCTAGGACTGTGCATCTCATGCCTTCCAGTCAGTGGAGTCTCCTTCTGCTCTGTTCCCTCAGATGTATCATTCACTCCACTCTCTGCACTAGTACCTGTGGAGAGAACATGAAAACGGTTGCTCATCTGAATATGCGTTTCTGGTACATGGACTTGTCTCATACTCATACACAACATGTATGCTGCAATGGAAGACCTTTAGCACAGCTGGGGCTGCCCCAGGTCAGCTGACTCAGGTTCGTGGGGCTTGGATTGCAGGGCTAAAAATTGCAATGTAGAGTTCAGGCTCAGGCTGGAGCCCTGGCTCTGAAATGCCACAAGGGGGGTGGGGGGTGAGTCTCAGAGCCCAGCCCAACCCCGAACATCTACACTGTTATTTTAGCCCCACCACCTGAGCCCTGCGAGCCCAAGTCAGTTGATCTGGGCTCTGAGCCTCAGTGCTGTGGATTTTTTTAATTGCAGTGCAAACGTACCCTATGAATCTATAGAAGGACTTTTCAAGCCTGTAATCCCCAACAGGTGCAGCCCCACAGGTAGTAGCAACCGTCATGTAAAATGTCTAACCGTTGTCTACCATATACGTTTCACCATTGCTGCCATCACCCAATTGGAATATCCAGTCCAAACAATCCTAGGAAATCCTAAATCAATGGTAAATAGTGTAGACGAGCCAGCATTGCCCTCGCGTTGATATACATATTAATGTTTGTACAGTTCTCCAAGCTACCTATACTAGAACTGGGGGTGTCCACTCCCTACCTTAGAGGAATCACTGCATTATGACCCAGTGCATCACTGCTGCCCATCAACTGTATATGCTCTAACCTACACCAGTCTTTTGATCCAAACACTGTTGTTGCAATTGCTAGATCGGGGCTAGGAGCAGTGGGAGCTCCATGGTGCATTCAAGCACGCACAGCTGAATGTGAGTACAACTGAACTGAGCTGAGCGTCAGGCAGTAGCTGGTCCAGCTGTGGTCTGCATATGATAAATTGGTTGTGTCACACCGAAGCAGTATCCTGATGTTTATATATGAATACTCTCTAATTTGCTGGTGTAATATTAGTTTTCCTTCAATCGGTTTTAACACTTCCTGCTTTGATGTGCAGTATCTAGTATCAATTATATGAAAACAAGTAGCATTCTGATTCCCAGTTCATATTCGAATTGGGCCCAAATCATTGCTTTCTGATCCAGCTATTGGCCCTGATTAAGCAATGCATTTAAGCACGTGCAATTTTAAGGACACGAGTATTCCCACTAGAGTCACATGCCGCATACTCAAGTACCTTACTAAACTGATGACATGGATCTGAAGCTGAACTTCCTCCAAAACTGCTTGGAGTTGCTGGCATTTGATCAGCGTTCCAGGGTAGTCTCTTATGAACATAGGCCCAAGCCATGATGTTTGGATCAGAACTACTCCCAAAGTTTTTGGAGGTAGAAGGGTTCATATCAGATGCTTTGCTTTGGACCTATTGGTAGTTTTGTAGGGAGACTACCGTAGTGGAAATTCCTGTTGAAATTTTTTATCCGTTTCCAGTTGGCAACTAGGTTGTTTACACTACTGGGATAAGTTGACCTACGTTATGCTACTCCAGCTACATGAATACTGTAGCTGGAGTCGACGTAGCTTAGATCGACTTATTGCGGTGTCTACACCACGCTGCGTCCCGTTGAATTATCTTACTCCTCTCGGAGAGCTGAAGTACTGGAGTCGACTGGAGAGCACTCTGCAGTTGATTTAGCGGGTCTTTATTAGACTGGCTAAATCGACCCCTGCTGCATGGATCGCAGCAGTGTCGATCCCCGGTAAGTGTAGACATGGCCTCGGTTTTGGAACAAAACCATGATCATGTTAGTCTACTGCTTCCTGACCTTCAAATAGAAACCATGAGGGAGCAGTTGAGGAGTTCTGGGGTTGACTGAAATATCCACTATGGTAGCCTCTTGTGAGATGGAAGATCTTTGTTAAAAAAACTAATTATAGCATTCCGTTAAAACTTATTTTTTGTTTAAGACCAGCTGCCTGCCAGGGCTCACTTCTCATTTTAAAAAAGTGAAGGTCAGTATATTTTGACCCTAGCTGCACTTTTGACCTGAGCACACAGTACACCTTGGAGAGAGAATTCTAAAGAACAATATTCCATTTGTCACGGTGTACCAGTTGTTTGATACCTGCATGCAGCCTAATGCTTTACAAACTCATGGCCTGATCCTGCATATATTGGTGCATGTGAATAACTTTATTCACATGGCCCCAATGGATACTTGTGTAAGTAAAGTTACTCCCTGTGTGGTAAGTGTTTGCAGGGTCAGGCCTCATGAATGCTCCAAGGTGGAGAAAGTAGGGCATAAGGGAAGGAGGATGAACATGTTTCTGAATGATCCTCCATGTGAAGATCTACGAGTTCCTGGAACTACTTGACAGTGTTGTGCTAATAGTTTCACATCTGAGGTTTTTCTAGTGATTGTGCAAAATATCAGAAGAAGGAAATAAACCGTACAGTTCTGAATTTTTTTAACCCAAACAACAAGAGTTTCAAGGTTCAATAACGTAGAGTTGTGTGTCAAATTAAAAGTCACGGACATTTTGCAAAATGTTCGAGAAAAATGAATTAAATCCATGGCATCCACTGTGAATGAGACTTTTCATTCTGCAAAAAATATGGCTCTGCCGCCCCATTCATTTTATTTAGATTGTATTAAAAAAGTGCCTCTAGATCTTTGTGAATGTTTTATAAACACCTGCTAAAGTTGCACAAAAGACTTACTGGAAAAAAAGTAAACAAATAAAACTCCCTCTCCTTGTTCCTCACATAGTCGATTGAAGGCACTTCCTCCAGGAAAGTATTGTACAATAGATTGGCCCTGCAGTGTGCTCAGAGGTCAACAAACCCAGGCTGTGTCAGACCAAGAGGGGAGAAAGGGAATTCCAGATTTGAGGGATCCTTACTAAAAATGCCCTTCCCCCTCTTTAAACCTGTGGCTATTAGTTCAGGTGTCCCAGCTAATTGCAATTGCCACCCACCAGTTGAGGAGAGCGAGAGTTTCCAAGGTACCCGGCTGAACCATTCATTGTAAACTTTGTAGGTCAAAACTTTCAACTTCACCCAGAGATCTCTTGGAAGCCAGTGCAGGCTGTGGGCTGGTCTACACTACTATGGTAAATCAATCTAAACTACGCTACTTCAATTATATGAATAACATAACTGAAGTCAATGTAGCTAGATCCACTTACCGTGGTATCTACACCACCTGTGTCGACGGGAGATGCTCTCCTGCCGACTTACCTTATGCTCCTCGGGGAAGTGGAGTACAGAAATCGACGGGAGAGCGCTCTCCCATCGATTTAGCACATCTTCACCAGACCCGCTACATCGAGTAGCGCTCATTTAGCTCCATAGTGAAGATGTGCCCTGAAAAGCACCAGTTTAATGCACTGACTAGATTAATGAATTAACAGCTTTGGTGCATAAGTAATACAGAGCAAAAGAAGTTATTTTGCAATAGTTTTTGTCAGAATGAATAAAGGGTCAGAGAGCTTGTGACAGAGTGCTGGAGAAGAAAATCAGTGGAGTTAACAAGGCGAGTACAAGGTGAAAAACTAAACACACGAAACAGCATATGCTAACTAACCACAAATGACGTGGCCATGCGATCATTACCTATTGCTATCTTACAAAATGCCATAGAAATATTAATTCAAGTACAGTGGCACCTCGTTTATCTGATTTACCTGGGATTGGGGCCAAATTGGATAATCAAAAATGTGGATAATCAGGAGAATGGGCAAATGAGCTTTCTGTCCACTTTTTATCTCGGATCAATAGCCCCGGGTGGTGGGACGTGGGCATCAGCCCCGGGCAGTGGGGCTCAGTTAATATGGAGAGCTGAATAATAGATGCTTGGATAAACGAGGTTCGACTGTAGTTCTAATTTGCAACAGCAAATAACATAGTAACAGTGTTATTTATTTGCATTACAGTAGTGCCTGTCAGAGGCCACTGTATTAGGCAAAGTCTCTCTCTTAGGTCTTTTATATGACCTCCATTACCATAATATCTGACTACCTCAATATCTTTTTAGTATTTATCCTCACAACACCCCAGGGAGGTAGGGACGTGCTATTACCACCATTTTACAGCTGGGAAACAGAGGCTTGGAGAGATTTAGGGCTTGTCTAGCCTGAAATGCTAGAGAGGCATAGCTACACCACTATAGTTCTTCAGTGTAGGCATCACGTATGCTGACAGGAGGGGTTCTCCCATCGGTGTAGGTAATCCAGCTCCCCAAGGGGAGATTAGGTTGATGGAAGATTTCTTCCATTGGCCTAGCACTGTCTACCATGGAGGTTCCGTTGGTTTAACTCTGCTGCTCAAGGGTCATTAAGCTGACTTAATTTTCTAGACCAGGCCCATGTGACTTGTCAAGGGTCACAAAGGAAATAATGGCAGAGCAGGGAATTTTAACCTGGGTCTCCGGAGTCCCTGACTAGTGTCCTTACCACTGGACCATCCCTTATTTTCAAATAGTAAACATGACAGTCCCTGCTCCTTATAGTTTACAATCTGGGTACCAGACAAGATGTAACAGGTGGACGAAATGGACAAACAGGGTCGGGTGGGAGGATGAAATACACACGAACATAAATGAGCCATCCCCTGTTGCCCATTCCCAGCTTCTGGCAAACAGAGGCTAGGGACACCATCCCTGCCCCTCCTGGCTAATAGCCATTGAGTGACCTATCCTCCATGAGTTTATCTAGTTCTTTTTTAACCCCTGTTATAGTCTTGGCCTTCACAACGTCCTCTGGCAAGGAGTTCCACAGGTTGATGGAAGTAACCATAAAGTGAAGAGAGTTGAGCAGAAAAGCAGAGGCCCTGCTCACCACCAGCCTAACCAATGCTAGATGGGATTGATTTGTAGTTTTCCCCATGCAAAGGGAGATGGTGTGGGAGAAAGCATTAAGCAGACAAATGGGTAATCAAGGCTGCTATCATTGGTAGAGCAAAGTCAGTGATGTAGATTCATTCATAGCGTTTAAAGCCAGAAGATTAGATCATCTAGTCTGATTTCCTGTAAACCACAGGCCATCAAATTTCATCCAGTTATCCCTGGATTGAGCACAATAACTTGTTTGGCAAAAGCATATCTTCTAGAAAGACATCCAGTCTCGCTCTGAAAACACCCAGCGAAGGAGAAGCAACCACTTCCCTTGGTAGTTTTGTTCCAATGGTTAACCACTCTCACTATTGAAAATTTGTGCCTAAGAACTTTTCTGACTTCCAGCCATTACTTGTTATGACTTTTCTGCTGGATTAACGTGCCCTTTAGCACCCCATGTTTTCTCCCCTTGAAGTACTTATACACTGTAATCCAACTATCTCTTGATCTTTTGATAAGATAACCAGATCTCATTATAAGGCCTGGTCTCCAGCTCTCAAATAACTTTTGTGACTTTTTTTTCCTGCCCCCTCTCCAATGTTTCAATATCCTTTTTAAATGTGGACACCAGAACGGTACACTACACGGTATTCCAGTATTGGTCTCACCAGTGCCAAATACAGAGGTATGATCACTTCCCTACTCCTATTCAGTACACCCCTGCTTATGCAGCCAAGGATCACATTGACCCTTTCTTGCCACAGCATCCCAATGGGAGCTCATGTTCAGTTATCTGTCCACTGTGGCCCCTAAATCCCCTTCAGAGGCCCTGATTTCAGGGTGCAGTCCCCCATTCCTTGTTCCTAGTTGGATAACTTTGCATTTGGCTGCATTAAGACTAGGATTGGCAGAATTCTATTTTTTTTTTATAATTTCAACAAATAATATTGTTTGTTTTTTAAGCTTTTTTTTTTATGTTTTGTCCATTTAAATTGTCACCGTTGTGGGAAATTATGGAGCTTCAGACAATGGGGGACTCAGATAATTATTTAATGACAGTAGGTGTTGAGCTATAAAAAGCTAAAGTTTTATACCTGTTAAAACGTACATTGTCAACATCACATGTCAAAATCTACTGGGTAAAAAAATCCTTAAATTAAACTCGAATCAGTTCTCAAGCGGCACTTTCTTACTTTTCATAGGTGTAAATTTTGATTGTTTATCAAGAGAAATATTGTTTGCTGGTGTGTGTGTATGGTGGAATCAACGTTTCCCAACATTTACTGATTAAAAATCGAATCCTTCCAAGCCTAATTAAGATGGGCTTGGTTTGAATGAATCCAGTTTACCAAAGGATCCAGATAGTTCTGTATGACTGCCCTGTTCTCAGCATTATTTACCAGTCTGCCAATCTTTCTGTCATCTGCAAATTTGATCATCGGTGATCTTATATTTACTTTGGGGCTAGTACCGATCCCTGCAGAACCCCACTTGACCACCCGCATCGGATTATGATTTCCCATTGAAGATATCTTTTTGAGATCTGTCACTTAGCCAGTTCTAAATCCATTTAACATGGGCTTTACTGATATACAATGATTTTTTTTAATGAGAATGTCATGTGGTACTAAGTCAAACACCTTGAAAAAATGTAAGTCTGTTACATCTATGTGGTTTCCTTTATCAACCGAACTTGTAATCCCCTCAAAGAATGAAAGCAGGTTTTTTTGACAAGACCTATTCTCCTTAAAACCATGTTGAATGGCAATAATTATGGTCCTATCCTTTAATTCTTTATTAATTAAATTCCATACCAGTAACTAAATTAAACTTTGTTGCCATTTGTTACATCACAGGCAGCATCATTTGGCAGGAAAATCTCCTCTCTCTTTTAGGAGTAAAACAGACTCTGTTCTTTGTTTCTTTCCCTTTGCCATCTCATTTTTCTGTTTCTCTCCATCTCCCCTGGTATTTGTGGGTTGCCTCTGTTCTTCCCTCTGCATTTCCTTCCCTGCAGTAACTCCCAGTTCCCACGCCCTGTGGGTTTCACTCCCACCTGCTTCTTGGTTTGGACAAGTACTGTGAGTGACTCAAGGATGTTCAGAATAGATTGTTAATTATGTATAGTACTAGGTGCTTTCCAGTCAAATCAAAATGAATAGCCCTAAAGAGCCTGCAATCACTTATGTGTGTGCTTAACTTTCTGTGCCTGAATAGTCATATTGTGTTTAGTGGAGAGCACATTCATAAACATTTGCAGGACTGAGGCCCAAATAAAGACATAACTCTATGAGGGAAGAGGTACTGTAGGAGGAATGGGGGAAAAAGATAAAGAATTTGCTCGCTGCATGTATTTGGTTGGTTGTACTATTTTTATTCCTGATTATAATTTTTATGCATATGCATGAAAGGGGGATTCATGTACACAAGACAAAGGGATTATCAATATTTGATTTATGTTGAGATAGGGCCTAGTAGTGAGAATCAGGAGCCTCATTTGTGTTTGACCTGTAGAAACACACAGGAAGACACAATCCTTTGGGTGGGAGTGCCCTTTAAAAAAAAACACAAAAACCAAAACCATTTACTATCTTATTAAAGACAAGTGGGTGTATCACAAAATAGGAGGGAAGGGAAGAGAGGACATTGCCAAAGACAAATAAAGTTGCATTGCTATTAGTTTTAATTCTTAGTTGCACCTACAATATTATATTGATCAGAGGTTTGCAAATGAGACACAGTTGGCCTTGTCTACATGGAGATTTTCTTATTCTTCCACCGTTTCACTAGCATTGTTGCTAGCAGCGATGGGAGTACAAGTGTAGAGAGACCACTGGTGTGTCTACTACTGTGTCATGCAGACATCATCAGTGTGACGCTAGTACATGATGAGAGAATTTAACAAAAAGCTCAGTGTTGAAACAGACAAGGCTTCTGAAGAAAAATGTGAGCAGATACTTATACAATCAATAGAAAAGAATAATTGCTTTTCAGTCTTTGCATATTCCCCAGAAATATTTAGCCAGTGAAGGCACTTTTATTTAATGTATTGTTTTTTCCTCTTTGGCAGGCTGGCTGGCCCTTTAAGGGAAGCTGGTCTCAGCCTGGCCCCTGACCTAGCAGTTACCCTCAGCCTTCTTCATGATCTTGCCACATAAGGGCAATTAGTGGCCCCAGCTGGGTGTGATGGAGATAGAGTGACTGACCCCAGATGCAGAGGACTGTTTAAACAGAGCTGATCTCAGTTGGGGGAGAGACTGTAGAGAAGGTGACTCTTCCAGAAAGGAAAACCCACAGGGAGAAAAGTAGGCTCCTGTGGGGGAGCCTTGAGACGTACTACAAAGATCAGGAAGATCCCTAAGGGAAGCTGCCAGAGTCCCTGGTGAAGGGAGGCAGTAGGGGAATCCTGCTGGGGAAGAAGCAAGATAAGAAAAGCTCTGCAGGGGCCAGGATAAGCGGCCAAGAAACAGAGGGCTTCATTGAAACCTGAGAGGGGTATAAGAACTATTCATCTGGGCAGCTGATTTGGACTTTCATTTGGATCTTTTGTTACCCTGGGAGGGGACTGAATTTTGTGAGTTGTCTGGAGAGCTGTGCCATGGAAGACTTGGTGAGAAGCAGAGGTGCTTGGGATGAGGCCCCCTTGCAACATCAGAGCCTGACACAAGGGGTGCTACCAGTGGTGAGTATGTGACCTTACAGCCTCCATCTTAATTTTTTCCTCCTTCGAGGGACAAGTCTTTAAACTTCTAATTTCACTAAAGAAATGAGGCCAAATTCTGTTCTGACACTGATGCAACTAACAGAAGAATGTGGCCCACAGACACTGTAAGCCCTGAGCTTGTAAGGTGTAAGCATCTTCTGTCATGATGCGTGGAATCCAAAAAGCTACTACTACAGATGCAAACAGGTTTCAATTTCAGTTTGATCTCCTCTCTTTACCAGGGACCTTGTCTTGTCTTGAACTTCATAGGATACGCAAATATTTAGTTGCTGAGTAATATTATAGCAAGCAGACATATTACGACACTGGCTGCCAGGTGCAGAGGTCCTCTCCTCCCACATTTCCAGCTCATGTAACTACTGGCTAAATAATATTATTATGTTTCCCTCTAATGGCTGAGCCTAGTAACTATTACAACCTGTTCTTACAGCAGCAGGGATTACTTGTTAGTTCAAGTGATAAAGCTCGGTACTTTTTGGATCTGAAAGTTCCAGGTTCTAATCCTATTGACAAACCTTGTTGAGTAAATTACAAAATGGTGGCCTGGTTGGGGACTTCACTCCTGTGGCTCTCAGATACTTGGGATGAGCTTCTCCCAACGGAGGGTTTATTATGCTAACAAAGCATGCAGAAAGGAACTCTGCTCACACATTTTCAATCCTTGAACAACCTAAAAGGACTGATTTATACAGTACATGCAAATGCACTTAGTTTTCTACAATGCTGGGTGTGCTTTGCCCTTTCTAGTTCTGCTTTTAATTTGAAATAATACAAGAGCAGATTCGACCTGATGAAATTTACATTTTGTTGAATGGACGTTTCCTTGAGGGGTTGGATGCTGGGGTCTTTAAGATGGCATCTTCACCCTCCACTCCCCACGTTGTTGTTTGAAGGTAGCCAACAGGGAAATAAATGTAATTGCTCAATTAACAAATAAGGTAGCTGCAAGTGTCACTGCCCCTGGTGATTCTCTCTGGTTTCCTGGAGACAAGTAAAATAAAAGGCAGGTATGAAGCATGGGGGACCTGAAACATCCTAGCTAAGGAGTGAAGTCATACCTTGCTCATGGGGGATAGTTCCCATTACAGTTTCAACTTTCCCCTCGGTCATGTTTGCACATTCTGGAGCTTCTTTTGAGGTGCTAATTAAGCAGTTGTGGACTGTGATGTTGCTTATTTGCTTGGCTGAGATGATATGGAAAGAAAAAAGAGGTAGAATTCACATTCATAGAACCTTGTGAATTAGCTGCCTCCGGCATTCAGGCAGCTTGGTTGACATCCATAGGTTCTGAGACCTCTATAGAGTTTTTGGCACGGTGTTCTGGCTCCAGCTACCACTGGAACCTTGTGCACTGCATCCAGTTTCAGGATGATCTAGCAGCCTGTTGAAGGTCTGTGGGTATGGGGTAGGCTTGTCATCACCTTGTACTGTTAAAGGAGCTTGTGGGGACTGTTCCTGGTAACTGGAAGAGAGGAATAATATATACAGCAAAGGGGAAGGATGTGAATCAGTCCGAAAGTGGTATATTTTTCTCTTCCTTGCAAACAATCCTGTACAGCAACATTCCTATTAGAACAGAGGAATTTGTTCGGCTATCTCCTAGAGCAATAGAGAGCAAGTTATGGCTTGAATTTCCCTTTATTCAGGATAGGCCATAGGTAGGGTGGTGTTGGCAGCTTTCTTTAAAGTCAGGTATGTCCCTCAGGATAGCGGGGTTGCATTTTGGTGGAATGAGATAGGAGAGGAGGGCTTGGTGAGGATAATTGGCTAGATTCCCTTTCACACTGTAAGTTCAATGGCCTTATTCTAAAGACCTGTCTGACTCTGGAGTGAAGCTATTATTACTGTGGTAGTTGACAGTCTCCTGTAGACAATCTGGAAAACACGAGGGGTGTTTCAAAGAGGGATAGTCTCTGACAAGCCATTCCAGCAATTTCCCCAAGTACAGGAAGAGTTTGGGGAAGGACTAATATGCTCATGTGCTTTAGAAAGGAGGTAGGGCAGGTGATTATTGTGATTTCAATGTATGTAACCCACACTTACACAGAGTGGCTGGCTGTTCCCCTCGAGTGGCTGGACCACATAGCTCCAGGCTGGAATAGATTTATAAACCTGTAACAGCTAGATCATATAGTTCAGGTGATAGAGGCTTTTGGCTCTAGACATACAAGTCTTGGCTTCAGTCCCTGTTGCTGGCTGCTCACCTGGTGCACTTTTACATGTGCTACTGCCTAATCTAAAAGACCCAGGTGTGTTAGCTCAAAGCCAGTAGCAGACTTATGAATCTCTGTGCGGGACAGACTGACACAGTGTGATGGGTTTCACCTTGTGTGATGCTAACAGAGCTAAGATTGTCTGGGGCACTGGGTTAAATGCCACTGAGCTAGAGGAAGGATATCCACAGTGAGGAAATTTTCTACTTCGGTGTCCCAAAATCTGAACTTCTTTTAAACCTTCAGTCCACTCTCCAGGGTTGATTTAAATTGGTACTTGCACGCACAAGGATTCTACCTGTATTGCCCATTCAAATGCATGCAGGGGAAACTTAGATGGTGGGTTTTTTAAAAAATGGACTGTAGGATCATTTTAAACAACACTGCAGTGGAATTCTCTAGCTTGTGAAAGGTGCTAGACTGACATCCCTGGAAACTGGTTTTCTACCCACACAACTGGTTCAAGCTTCCACATGTTGCCTCAATCCTGACCTTGAGGGAGCACCTCTAGGAGTGAGAGCTTAGTTTGGTCTCCATCACCATTCAGGCCTTGGCCTTTCTCAGGCTGCCGATAGAAATGGTGAACAAGGCTACCAAGTCCTCTTACATAGGACATCAGTCAACAGGTTGTAATGAATTTCAGATGCTAGTAACCAGCCTTTATGGAGATCAGTAATCTAGATACAAAACTGTATCCCATTAGTCTAAACCATCTAGAGTAGAATTATTTATCAGCACAATGTGTGTCATACCCATAGCTCTCAGCTTGCTATAACCTAATTTTTTGACTCTGGTCTTTACAGATACCCCAGATGAGGAACACAACAAAAATAGCAGAGGAAGAAACTTTTAATTATAAGCTATTTCACCTCAGATTCTTGGCTCGACATTTCTGATTTCAGTAACTTGCCTTCGATAATACCAGGTCTGTGGGCAAGAGAGGCAAATTTAGATCTAAAATGAATGATCTACTTTATAATCAGATGCAGCCAAGGTCAGAGCTCATCAACAGTGAGTTATTTAGGTGGAGATAGGATCAAGTGAATACACTGTATCTAGGATGACACCAAATGGATTCCAGTCACTTCAGGACATGACAAGTAGACCTTCCCTTCCAGATAGCACAACCAGTGGCTGAAAGGCACTTTGTGAAAGCTTATTGTGTAAGTGGCAAGGGAAATTCAGGTATAGATATGAATGATCAAGGGTACAACTTCCCACATCTCACTGGCACCAGGCTAACAGATGGCAAGTATCATACTCAGTTTGTGGCCTATAAGCAATATTACTTTGAGTGAAGGGCTGTAGCGATGGGGAGACTCACTGGCGTGGCGCCTCCTGCTGGTCATCCGGGAATTAGCTGTTTTCCAGCCTTGGAGCACCTTTGCTGGCCAATGTCTCGCTTGCCTCAAGCCCCGTGTCCCTCCCGGACCCCGGGCCCTTTGCTCTGGGGTTCTGCCCACCGCAGTACCCCCACACTCTGCGTCTCCCCTCCCAAGGGAACCCCCGACTCTCTAATCCCACCTTGCCTAAGTGGCTACTGCCAGTCATCATCTTGTCCCGGTTCACTGGGGCAGACTGCAGTTGGTAATGGCCACTCATCATTGGCAAGGGGGGGTTGGACCAGCTGCCTCTGCCTAACCTTTGCACCTTTGCAAACCCAGTACCTATTTTAGGCCCTGCACAAGGCCTGCAGCCTGGGGAGTTGCCAGGCTGGAGCTCCCCAGCGCCTCTTGCCTTATTTCCCAGCACTGCTCCAGTAGTACCTTCTTGGGCCTTTAACAAGGCCCGCAGCCTGGGGCTTTACCAGGCTGGAGCTCCTCTTGCCTTCCCCCAGCCCTGTTCTACTTTAGGTACCTTGTTCTCAGGCATCTATGCCCTCTCGCTCTGTAGCTAGAGAGAGCCTCCTTAGCTCCTGCCCCACAGCCCTCTTATAAGGGCCAGCTGTGGCCTGATTGGGGCGTGGCCCCAGCTGTGGCTGCTTCCCCAATCAGCCTTTCCCAGCCACAGCCCTCTCCAGGGCTGCTTTTAACACCTTCAGGGCCGGAGCGGGGTGATCACCCCGCTATAAGGGCAAATTAAGTGCTCCCTTGGGCTGTGCAAATATGGTATCCAAATATGATGAATGTGCAGCTATTGCTTGGAAGTTTTGTTGGGGGATTTTACTTTCCCTGATTTGGGGTCCAAGAATAAAAACGGGGGTTAGGAACCAGAAATCTGTAGTTAGTGGCATATGGTCTCAAATGCCTAGCAAATGGTTGCAGTGACACTTCACAGTTTGACTTCTGAGGCACCTGCCATGCTTTTGGGAACAGTAAAAATAATTAATGATAAATATTAGTCATAAGATCAAAGGATCACTATAACTTACACTTCAGTAAGACCTTTCATCCCGAATAATCCAAAAGAATTTTACTGCCCGTATGTACCTGTACAGGCCTCATTCGCTCACTAGTGAAATACAGCCACCTCTGGGGTGGAATGTGGCAGTCATGATCCACCTACATTGCATGACTGTTCTTGCTAGGCTGAGAACTTCCATTGTCTACAGGGTGAATTTTTCATTACTCAGGTTTGGATTTGGTCAGGAAACCATGGTTACTGGGAGGGTGGGGAACCCAGAAATAGTTTTTTGGTTTTTTTAATTTTTCAATTCTTATGAGAGGTGCTAGGACAACAGCCTCTGGAGACAAAACAAGAACTCCAGGTGACCCTAGAGTGATTAATCAGTTGTCAAAGCCTGAGTCATCATTGATCCCATCCAGTAGGTGAGGCTGTGGACTCCCCCCCCCACCCCCCCGGGCGTGTTCATTTGCTAAACTGAGAATAGTCCAATGCACCCATGGTTTACACAAGTCTACGTCAGCATCAGTCTGGCAGAGGGCCCTGAGTTAGAAAGCCCAACCGGAGAGATTCTGCGGTAGTAGAAATTTGGCTGACAAAGTAGGCGGGATGTGCTGAATCAGCAGCTCACCTTCATTGTCTTGACTTTTGAGACCTCTGTGGAGTACTGGCTGTAAACTCAAGCTGCGTCCCACGCAGAGGGACTCCAAGGAAGGGTGTGGTTGAAATGTCACCTGACCTCCCTTTGGGTGAATCCTCCTGGGATACAAGGGGCCTTGCTGGGAAGGGAGAATTGGCTTCAGTGAATCTTGCCCAATGTTTATAGGTGTCTTGGTCCTCTGGAAAAAAAACAACAGATGGTCAACAGAAGAGCTGGCTAAAAAAGTCTGGGGTGGGAGGGGAAGTGTCCCAAACACTCTGTTGTCAAACTTTTTTTCTCCTTTTAAAAAATATTCTGACATTTGAAAATTCAGGGTTTGGGTTTCTTCTCTTTTTCTTTTTCCCCAAAACTTCCAAGAGCTCTAGTGTGATAACTTTTTGTGGACCAACCCAACTTACTTTTATATATAAAAATTAAAGGCATTCCCTTTCTCAGGTGCTGGCAGTGGCGTACTCTTTGCTGCAATGTGTAACTTTCATTTTGTAGCAGGACTGCAATACCAACGGCTGCTGAAAGGTGTAGATGTGAATGGGAACTCACACTCTGTTATATGGAGTGGACCATACAAGTAAGTAAAACGGAGCTGTGTGTTTCCCTACCTATAATTTAGACTGTATACTCCTTGGGATAGAGACAATAGGCCCCAGAATATCAAACCCATGTAAGGGGGATCCTGCAGTGACCTAGCTGATATAGACTCTCATATTCCATAGAGCCTCTTTGCTGGCAGCATAGCAAGGAAAGGGAGTTAATGAAAAGGGGCATGGTCAGGACATCCCAGTGCTACACTGATCAGGGACTAGGTTTTTGTTTGTTACAGCTTAATGTATGTTAGAGCAGCCTTTGGTCTGCTCTAGCACAGTTCAGGATGCAAGAAGCACCCAGGGCAGCACAAATGAGAGCTTTAAGCCTGCATTGCACACTGCAGCAGTAGCACTTTTATTATACACATTACCCTCTGCTGTGCATTTTTGGCATACCCAAGTATTTGGCCTTATATGTTCTTTCTTACCTGGACAGTGCCAAGAACATCAGTAGCCCTATACAAATAACCACTTATGGAGATGTTCATTCTATTTGTATGAATGTCAGTGAGAGCGACACAGCTCCGCTCTTGAGCATCCTTTAGAAAAGTGTACAGGAAAACACTGGAGAACTGGAAACAGTTTCCATTAATCAATTTGTGCTATATTAACTGATTCAGAAAATTTGCAACAGTTTACTTGCCGTGAATATTTCTAGTGAGACTGTCAAAAGGGAGTGCTTACCCTGCAGAGGCCACCTAGGAGTGTGGGGGGAAAAAACCTTCTGCGAAGACGTGGCCAGCCTCTTTTTTGCTAAAATAGAGATGTCTAGTATTTAGCAGCAGCACTTTGTGGTGGATGGACCTCTCCATGGGCCCCAAACATGGCGTCACTCAACTAAGCCATGTCTCTTAGTATCAAGGTTCCAGACTGCTTCTTAAAACCTTGAGAAACTGACTAGATATGTAGGTTTGTTTCTGTTTGTAATTCTTTTAATGGTCTCTATGGGGCAATAATTGAAATATTATTGCTTTTCTCCACATAATTTGCACATAATATAACTGCTAAATAGATTTTCTCCACAACGCTCAGAAAAGGCTGCTTCTGTAAGGATTGGAACTTCACACAAGAGCTCAAATGTGACTTTCCTCCCCGACACGCTCTTTTGCATACATTATGTTTTTACATTTTATATGTCTAATTAGCACCAGAAGCAATACTAAGTGAGAGAAGCAATAAACCAGTTGGATGGAGTGGAAACTGGGAATGTCAGGACACTTCTTTTCTCTCTCTCTCTTTCTCTCTCTCTCTCTCTCCCTCTCTTTGGGTACAGGAAACTTGCTCTAATTACATGGTGAAGGTATAGTGCGTGTATGGAGTCAAATGTTGATTAATGTTAATTTTAGAGTAAACAGAGACAGGAAAAGGCCGATGTACTCCACAGCTAAAAATACTCCTTAGTTGAGAGACATGGCATCTGTGGATTTACAACCCAGTAATTATTTGTGAATAATGATTAGCTGCTCTCATATAATTAACCTGTGGGGCTTGAGCCAGGGCTGCTGTCCTTGGAGACACTGATCAATAAGGTCCTTCAGACCACAAAGCTTAATCCAGAAACACCCCTAAACCTAGGCAGTCTTCCTTTCCTCACCTATAACTAATAGCTAGCTACTCTGCAGTATAGGAGTAGGATTGTTCAGTAAGGCAGGGGCCATTTCACAAACATTCAGGATGCTGCAGACATTTGTCTTGTTGCTGGGGGAAGATCTAAAAATTCAAACATAGCGTACAATGCAGTTTAACTAGAGATGTAGGAACTGGGTCCATGCAAACCATCAACCCCGCCTCATCCTCCACACACACGCTGTACCACATGGGTTTAATGTGACACTGATTGTAAATCAGAACGCTGATGTTTTGGATCTGATTACTATAAGATGAATAGACATCAAGGCCAGAAGGGACCACTGGGATCTAGTCTGACCTGCTGCATAACACAGGCCACAAAGTTTCACCAAATGATTCCTGCATCAACCCCACACTTTCTGGTTGAACTATAGCATGTCTGCTGGAAAGACATCTGATCTTGACTCAGTGTAGACCTGGGCACATTGTGTGCTGGTGATTTTCAAAGGGCTTCCTCTGGACAGCCAGATGTGGGTTTGGGCAGCTGGTTTTGGATGCTTTGTAAGACAGGAAGCTTGCAGGACAGTATTGCACTAAGCTTGGATGTCTGAAAATCAGGTCAAATGTTCAGTTCCTCGAAGCCTCTGGGCATTCAGGCATCAGCTGTATAGCCAGCCATAGGATCTTTAAAATCATCCATGATATTATGTCAAAGCTCTTCCCTTGGCTTTAAAATGTCATAGCTTCCTCCCCCAGCCACGTCCAAATCAGCTGAGACATTTCAGAAGTCCTTGCATGGGACACCGATGGCCTACCATGTCTACACCTGCACTGACAGAGATGTCAGAGGGTGGTGTTTATGTCCACCCACACAATGAAAGAGGGAAGCAAGGGGAGATGCTGAAGGAACAGGAGAGTTACCAGAAGGAGAACTGGTTGATCACAAATTCCTGAAAACCATTGGAGGAAGGAGTGGGTGAAGGGTGTCAAAAAGTGGAAAAATTGAGGATGAAAATAGTAAAGAAGCCCTTGGATCTGACAAGGCGGCTGTTGATGACCACTGAAAGAGCTGTTTCTGTGCAATGGGGGACACTGAAGATGGATTGTATCAGGGGAGTCAGAAAATAATTGAAACAGAGCATGTCAGACAGCATGCTTATGAAGGTTGAAGGTCCCGTACATGGACAGGAGGAGAATGGGGGTTATAGCTCAGGTTAAGGAAATATCTGTAGGAGAAATTATGTTTAATAGAAAGGAATCATATGAAGGAGGATGATTGAAGATTAGAGTGAGAGATGTGCAAGAGGGAATATAAAAAGGGAAATAAGGACAACCCAGGGAATTACAGACCAGTCAGGTGAACTTCTGTACCCAGAAAGATAACGGAGCAAATAATTAATCAATTAAAAAATATCTAGAAGGTAATAGGTGATAAGTAACAGTAAGCATGGATTTGTCAAGAACAAATCATGTCAAACCAACCTGATAGCTGTCTTTGACAGGGTTACAAGCCTTGTGGATAGGGGGTGTGATACAGGAGGGCCAGGGAGCAGCAGTAGTAGAGTGTGAGAGGGGAAATATATAAGCCCTAGGCTAATTAAGGCGTGGTTCCCTGGAAACTAGGGAGGGTGGCTACAGGTTAATTGGAGCACCTGCAGTCAATTAAGGCCCTCTCAGGAATCTAATAAAACCCCCTGCTTCAGGCAGACAGGGAAGGAGGAGGAAGGAGTTGGAGCAGAGTGGTTTGGAGTGGAACAGAGAGAAGTTTGGAGGAGTTGAAGCAGAGTGGATTGGTGGTGGAGCAGAGAGCAATTTGGAGGAGTTGAAGCAGAGTGGATTGGTGGTGGAGCAGAGAGCAGTTTGGAGGAAAGCAGAGGAGAGTTTGGAGAAGTGCTGTGGCGGGCTAAGAAGACCAAAACACCTGGCTTGTGCAGGGGGAAGGCAGGAAGCCCCACAAGCAGGAGAGGGAAGGAGCCCAGGGGAAAGTATTCCTAGTACAAGTGGTTTACCTGCTAACCTAGGGCCCCTGGGCTGGGACCCGGAGTAGAGGGCGGGCCCGGGTCCCTCCCTCTCCATTCCCCTTCTCTTGGATACTAGTGGGACAGCTGATACCCCAGTTCAGGGGCAAGAAATGGCACCCTGAAAACCCCCCACAAGAAGAGAAAGTGTGGGACCCTCATAGTAGTGCCAGCAATTTTCCACACGTGGTGTCAGGGGTGGGATTACCGCGCTGGGGACTTAAACCAGGGTTAGCCAAAACAATCCAGTCCTTAAGATGGACGACATGATCAAGGCCCTAATACAAGCCACCGCCACCCAGCAGGAGGCTACCCGGGTCCAGGCAGCTACCCAACAGGAGGCCATGCGGCTGCAGCAAGAGACCAATCACCTGCTGATGATCCAGGCTGCCCAAGATCGGGCCACGCTGCAGGAACTAGTGAACCAGGTGAAGGCCCTTACGGAGCTGAGCTGCGGGTATGATGGGACACGGACCATACGGGCCAGCTACTGTCTGCAGAAAATGACCTGGGAGGATGATGTGGAGGCATATCTCCTTGCCTTCGAGAGGACAGCCCTGCGGGAGGCCTGGCCCCGAGATCAGTGGTCAGGCATCCTCGCCCCATTTTTGTGTGGGGAGGCTCAGAAGGCCTACTATGATATGACCGCAGAGGAGGCGGCAGATTACCCCTGACTGAAGGCGCAAATCCTGGTCAGGGCAGGGGTAACGACGGCCTTGTGAGCCCGGAGGTTCCATGATTGGCAGTTCTGTGAAGACAAGACACCACGATCACAACTATTTGACCTAATTCACCTAGCCCGGAAGTTGTTACGCCCGGAGGCTCTCAGCTCAGAGAAAAGGATGGAGCTCCTGGTGCTGGACCACTATACAAGGGCACTACCCTCAGGCCTCCGAGCCTGGATAGGCCAGAATGACCCCTCCACCTATGACGAACTGGTCACCCTTGTGGAGAGACAACTGGCAGCCCGTGAACTGTCTGAAACCCCGGGAGATGGAACACGGCGTTTCAGGAAACCAGTCCCAACCCCGAGGGCCCGGATCATCGAGAACTCCAGGAAAGCCATATCTGGAAGAACAGGCACCAAGGAGCGGCCTGAGGCCCCAAAGGGACCTATGGGTCCTGGGGGAGAGGGTTGGAGGAGCGAGTTAGAGGGCCCAAGACAGAGGGCAATCTCCGGAACGAGATATCGCTGTTATGAGTGTGGGGAGTTGGGGCATATAGCAGCACAGTGCCCCAACAGGGAGGAGCCCATGCAATGTAATCTGGGGGATCCCGGAGACCAATGTGGCCTAATCAGCCTGGTGGGGGTCGTGATGGACCCACATGAGTACACCAGGCCGGTAAAGATGAATGGCATCCAGACCATAGCTTTGGTGGACTCTGGGAGTGCTGTCACATTAGTCTCAGGGAAGTTAGTAGGGCAAGATCAACTGAGCCGGGCCAAGAGTACCGGAGTGACATGTGTCCGCGGCACAGTAAATTTCTACCCCACAATTCCAATATGGATTGAGATCCAGGGAAACACTACCAAGATGACTGCAGGGGTGGTCCCCAAGCTCCCCTACCCAGTCTTAATTGGCAGGGACTTTCCTGGGTTCGAGAGCCTACTCCCCCGCATCAGGTTAGTGGAGGGAAGTAAACTCCGAGCAGAGTTTGAGGTGCCTATGGATGACCCTACCTCAATTTTTGCTGGGTTTTCCCCAGAGTTATTTTCAAGCCCTGGGAAGTCCTGGAAATCCAAACGAGAAAGGAGGGCAGACAAAAGATTAGGAACCAGGATTTTGGCAGCAAACCAGGGAGCTGCCCTGGTTGGGAGGAGGTCCCGTGGAGACCCAGAGACAGCTCCCAGCACAAGCAGAAGCACCCCTAGAGAAGGAGGGGAGCCCAATCCAATAGAATCAGGCCAGATCGGTCCTGCACATGAATATTTTGGGCAGGACCAAGCCAATGACCCACTGTATGCGAATGTGAGGGAGGAGGTAGTAGAGGTAAATGGTGTGCCAGTAGAAGGGAAAACCAAAGGCCCAGGGCCATACTATATACTCAAGCAGGATCCGTTGTACTGGGTAGTGCCAATACAGGGGGAAGTAGTAGAACAGCTCTTGGTGCCACGGAAGCACACAAAGGCTGTATTAGAATTAGCTCACAGTCATCTGTTTGGGGGACATTTAGGAGCAGACAAGACCCTGGATAGAGTCCTAAGGAGGTTCTACTGGCCAGGAGTATGGGCAGAAGTCCAGTGCTATTGCACCTCTTGCCCAGAGTGCCAGCTGCATAGCCCCCGACCTCAGTTAAGGGCCCCATTGGTACCCTTGCCAATAATTGAAGTCCCTTTTGAAAGGATAGCAATGGATCTAGTGGGACTACTAGAAAGAACAGCCCGGGGCCACCGAAGCATACTTGTAATCCTGGACTACACTACACAGTACCCCGAAGCCAATCCTTTAAGAAACCCCACGTCCAAGGCAATTGCAAAAGAACTGGTGCAGGTTTTTGCTAGGGTAGGCATCCCTAAGGAGATCCTGACAGACCAAGGGACTCCCTTTATGTCGAGAGTAATGAAAGGCTCCGCATCCAAGCCTTGCGGACCTCGGTCTATCATCCGCAAAGAGATGGTCTGGTTGAGCGATTTAACCGCACTCTCAAGAGCATGATCCGAAAGGTGGTGGCCCAAGACGGAGAAGACTGGGATACCCTTCTACCATACCTGATGTTTGCAGTACGAGAAGTTCCCCAAGCATCTACTGGTTTCTCCCCCTTCGAGCTACTGTATGGACGCCACCCACGTGGCATATTAGACATCGCGAAGGAGGAATGGGAGGAACAACCTAACCCAGGGAAGAACGTCATTGCACACGTAGCCCAGATGAGAGAACGAATAGCCCAAGTGACTCCCATAGTACGAGAGCATTTGGAGAAAGCACAAGAGGCCCAACGAACCTACTACAATCGTCGGGCAAAAACACGGAAATTTCAACCAGGAGAACGGGTGCTGGTGTTGGTACCAACAACAGAAAGTAAGCTCCTGGCCAGTTGGCGTTGACCCTATGAGATCGTGGAAGCCATTGGGGAGGTGAATTATAAGGTGAAGCAGCCAGACTGCCGAAGGCCAGAGCAGATATATCACGTTAACTTACTGAAACCCTGGTTCGATTGGAAGACGTGCCTGGCCGTCCTGCCGGCTCCATCCCAGGCAGATGGCCCACAAGGGCAGGTAAAGATATCCCCCGAATTAGCCCCAGAACAACGAACAGAGGTCATTGAAATGATCCAGCGGAACCAAGATGTGTTCTCTATACAACCAGGCCGTACGACACTGATCCAACAACACATCGTCACCTGTCCTGGAGCAAGAGGGACGATAAAACCATACTGTATACCAGAGGCAAAAAGAGAAGAAATTAGGGCAGAAGTAAGGAAGATGCTGGAAATTGGGGTGATTGAGGAATCACACAGCCAGTGGTCCAGCCCTATTGTATTGGTCCCGAAGCCTGATGGCAGCCTGAGATTTTGTAATGACTTCCGGAAGTTAAACGAGGTATCCCAATTCGATGCCTACCCAATACCATGTATTGATGAGCTGGTGGATCAGTTAGGCAAGGCCCGATACTTGACCACCTTGGACTTGACAAAAGGCTACTGGCAGACCCCATTGGCTGAGGACGCCAAGTTAAAAACAGCTTTCTCTACACCCGATGGCCTTTTCCAACATACTGTCCTCCCTTTTGGGCTCCATGGGGCCCCCGCGACTTTCCAACGTTTAATGGACAGATTACTTCGACCCCATGCCAAGTATGCTGCCGCCTATTTAGATGATGTAGTAATCCATAGCCCTGACTGGGAGATGCACCTGGGGAAAGTAGAAGCAGTACTGGATACTCTTAGGCAGGCTGGCCTCACCGCTAACCCGTCCAAATGTGCAATAGGGTTAGCCGAGGCCAGATACCTCGGGTATGTAGTCGGAAGGGGCATGGTGAAGCCCCAATGGAACAAAGTGAAGGCAATACAGGAATGGCCTCGCCCGATCCGCAAGAAGCAAGTCAGAGCCTTCTTAGGGATAGTGGGGTACTATCACCGGTTCATCCCTCACTTTGCCACAAGGGCAGCGCCTCTGACAGACCTGATAAGAGCTCGGGGCCAGAGATAGTTAAATGGACTGAGGCGGCAGAGGAAGCTTTCACAGACCTAAGGACAGCCCTTTGCAGCCATCCGGTGCTCATAGCCCCGGATTTCAAAAAGGAATTCATCCTACAAACGGATGCCTCAGAGGTAGGACTTGGGGCCGTCCTTTCACAGATGGTGGGGGATGAGGAGCACCCTATCCTTTACCTTAGCCGAAAGCTCCTGCCCAGGGAGCAACGGTACGCCGTAGTAGAAAAGGAATGCCTAGCGGTTAAATGGGCCATGGAGATTCTACGGTACTACCTGCTTGGGCGGAAGTTTACCCTTGTGACAGACCATGCCCTACTCCAATGGATGCACACAAACAAGGAAAGAAATGCACGAGTGACTAGATGGTTTCTATCACTACAACCTTTCCACTTCCGGATACAGCATAGAGCCGGAAGCCAACACGGCAACGCGGACAGCCTGTCACGACAACACTGTCTCTCGTCCCAAGTAGCCCAACCCCATGGTGTTGAGCAGGGGAGGGGGATATGTGATACAGGAGGGCCAGGGAGCAGCAGTAGTAGAGTGTGAGAGGGGAAATATATAAGCCCTAGGCTAATTAAGGCGTGGTTCCCTGGAAACTAGGGAGGGTGGCTACAGGTTAATTGGAGCACCTGCAGTCAATTAAGGCCCTCTCAGGAACCTAATAAAACCCCCTGCTTCAGGCAGACAGGGAAGGAGGAGGAAGGAGTTGGAGCAGAGTGGTTTGGAATGGAGCAGAGAGCAGTTTGGAGGAGTTGAAGCAGAGTGGATTGGTGGTGGAGCAGAGAGCAGTTTGGAGGAAAGCAGAGGAGAGTTTGGAGAAGTGCTGTGGCGGGCTAAGAAGACCAAGACCCTAGGTAATTGGACACCTGGCTTGTGCAGAGGGAAGGCAGGAAGCCCCACAAGCAGGAGAGGGAAGGAGCCCAGGGGAAAGTATCCCTAGTACAAGTGGTTTACCCGCTAACCTAGGGCCCCTGGGCTGGGACCCGGAGTAGAGGGCGGGCCCGGGTCCCTCCCTCTCCATTCCCCTTCTCTTGGATACTAGTGGGACAGCTGATACCCCAGTTCAGGGGCAAGAAATGGCACCCTGAAAACCCCCCACAAGAAGAGAAAGTGTGGGACCCTCATAGTAGTGCCAGCAATTTGCCACAGGGGGAAGTGGGAGATGTGGTATATCTTGGCTTTAGTAAGGCTTTTGATACTGTCTCGCATGACCTTCTCATAAACAAACTAGGGTAAATACAACCTAGATGAAGGTACTATAAGGTGGGTGCAAAACTGGTTGGAAAACCATTCCCAGAGAGTAGTTATCAGTCGTTCACCGTCATGCTGGAAGGGCATAATGAGTGGGGTTCCGCAGAGATCAGTTCTGAGTCCTATTCTGTTCAATATCTTCATCAATGATTTAGATAATGGCAGAGAGAGTACACTTATAAAGTTTGCAGACGATACCAAGCTGTGAGGGGTGACAAGTGCTTTGGAGGATAGGATTAAAATTCAAAATGATCTGGACAAATTGGAGAAATAGTCTGAAGTAAACAGGATGAAATTCAATAAGGACAAATGCAAAGTACTCCACTTAGGAAGGAACAATCAATTGCACACATACAAAATAGGAAATGACTGTCTAGGAAGGAGTACTGTGGAAAGGGATCTGGGGGGTCATAGTGGACCATAAGCTAAATAATGAGTCAACAGTGTAACACTATTGCAAAAAAAGCGAACATTATTCTGGGATGTATTAGCAGGAGTGTTGTAAGCAAGACACAGGAAGTAATTCTTCCGCTCTTCTCCACACTGATTAGGCCTCAACTAGAGTATTGTGTCCAGTTCTGGGCACCACATTTCAGGAAAGATGTGGATAAATTGGAGAAAATCCAGAGAAGAGCAACAAAAATGATTAAAGGTCTAGAAAACATGACCTATAAGAGAAGATTGGAAAAGTTGGGTTTGTTTAGTCTGGAGAAGAGAAGACTGAGAGGGGACATAACAGTTTTCAAGTACATGAAAAGTTGTTACAAGGAGGAGGGAGAAAAATTATTCTTCTTAACCACTGATGATAGGACAAGAAGCAATGGGCTTAAATTGCAGCAAGGGAGGTTTAGGTTGGACATTAGGAAAAAATTCCTAACCGTCAGTGTGGTTAAGCACTGGAATAAATTGCCTAGGGAGGTTGTGGAATCTCCATCATTGGAATTTTTTAAGATCGGGTTAGACAAACACCTGTCAGAAATGGTCTAGATTAGGGGTCTCAAACACACGGCCCATGGAGTTATTTCCTGCGACCCGCCATAGCTGCCAACTCCACTGGCAGCCAAGCTCCAAACATTACTGAGTGTTTATATTTTATTAAAACCCCTCTTTGCATTACAGTTTTTAAAAAGTTAATACATTGACTTTTAATAGAATACTATATTAATCTTCATTTTTTTTCATTTTTGACTGTACTTTTGTATCATTGTATGAAAAGGTTTCAGTGATGCGGCCCTCAGGCCAATTTACTAGTTCTCATGTGGCCCTCGTGGTGATTTGAGTTTGAGATCCCTGGTCTAGATAACACTTAGTCCTGCCATAAGTGAAGGAGACTGGACTAGATGACCTCTCAAGGTCCCTTCCAGTCTTATGATTCTGTAGAGGTTAGGAGTTAGGAAAGGATGGAATCAAAGGATTGCAGAATTGAGCCAACACTATTGGTGGCTGTCCTCGAAAACATAACTCTATGGGTAGATTTTTACCCATGTGTCTTGTGTGGAACCTGTGAATTGCACTCAAGTTCTGAAACCTTAGAAACTTCAAATGTGACACATGAGCATCATTTGACACACATGCCAAATCCACCTGTGTTTTTTAGTGCAGATAGATTGTGTTATTTAAACTGCTGCTGAATAAACGTCCAGTTAATTGGACAGTGCTTTGTTTGCTTTTCCAGTATATGATATCCATAAAATCTGATCAGAAACAACTCAGGCACAGTTTTGCGTGTATTTCTTAGAAATTGAAATAAGGCTAATAGATTTGTTTGAGAACAGATGTTCATAATGCTGCTACCCCATGACCTGGGTGCTTTGATAGTCCATGCCGGGAAGCCTCTCTTTGTACTTTGTATCTGAAGTGCTTCTGGCTGGCGGAGTTCTTGATCAGGGATGAGCACTTTTTTTGTTCTTTCATTAGAAAATGGGGGTACCAGTTGTTCATAGAATCATAGAACTGGAAGGTACCTCGAGAGTTCATCTAATCTTCCATGACTTTTCAAAGATAATTGCTAATGGCTCAGATATCTCCTCAGTCAGCTCCTTGAGTATTCTAGGATGCATTTTATCAGGCCCTGGTGACCTCAGGAGGTCATCTAGTCCAACCCCCTTCTCAAAGCAGGACCAACCCCAACTAAATCATCCCAGCCTGTATACACTGAATACACTGTATCTAGGATGACAGCAAATGGATTCCAGTCACTTCAGGAATCATCCCAGCCAGGGCTTTGTCACTTCAGGACACCAAATCACCAGGCCCTGGTGATGTGAAAACATCTAACTTGTCTAAATAATTTTTGACTTGTTCTTTCCCTATTTTAGTCTCTGATCCTACCTCATTTTCACTTGCATTCACTATGTTAGACGTCCAATCACCACCACCCTTCTTGGTGAAAACCAAAACAAAGAAGTCATTAAGCACCTCTGCCATTTCCACATTTTCTATTATTGTCTTTCCCCCCTCACTGAGTAACGGGCCTATTCTATCCTTGGTCTTCCTCTTGCTTCTAATGTATTTGTAGAATGTTTCCTTTTATCTCCCTAGCTAATTTGATCTCGTTTTGTGCCTTGGCTTTTCTAATTTTGTCCCTACATACTTGTGTTATTTGTTTATATTCATCCTTTGTAATTTGACTGAGTTTCCACTTTTTGTTGGACTTTTTCTTTGAGTTTTAGATCATTGACGATCTTGTTAAGCCAGGGTGGTCTCTTGCCATACTTCCTATCTTTCCTACGCAGTGGGATAGTTTGCTCTTGTGCCCTTAATAATGTCTCTTTGAAAAACTGCCAACTGTCTTCAACTGTTTTCTCCCTTAGACTTGCTTCCCGTGGGATTTTGCCTACCAAATCCCTGAGTTTGCTAAAGTCTGCCTTCTTGAAATCCATTGTCTTTACTGTGCTGTTCTCTCTCCTACCATTCCTTAGAATCATGAACTCTACCATTTCAGGATCACTTTCACCCAAGTTGCCTTCCACTTTCAAATTCTCAACCAGTTCCTCCCTATTTGTCAAAATCAAATCTAGAACAGCCTCCCCCCTAGTAGAGTTCTCCACCTTCTGAAATAAAAGATGGTCTCCAATACATTCCAAGAACTTGTTGGATAATCTGTGCCCTGCTATGTTATTTTCCCAACAGATGTCTTGGTAGTTGACGTCCCCCGTCTCCACCAAGTTCTGTGCTTTGGATGATTTTGTTAGTTGTTTTTAAAAAAACCTCATCTACCCCTTATTCCTGGTTTGGTGGTCAGTAGTAGACCCCCTACCATGACATCACCCTTGTTTTTTACTCCTTTTATCCTTACCCAGAGACTTTCAACACATCTGTCTCTTATTTCTGTCTCAGTCCAAGTGTATACATTTTTAATATATAAGGCAACACCTCCTCCCTTTTTTCCCTGCCTGTCCTTCCTAAGCAAACTGTATCCTTCTATACCAATATTCCAGTCATGCGTATTATCTCACCAAGTCTCCGTAATGCAAACTGTATCATAGTTGTGTTTATTTACTAGCGTTTTGGGGTTCTTCCTGCTTATTCCCCATACTTCTTGCATTAGTATATAGACATCTAAGATACTGATTTGATTCCCCTCCACCCCCAGTTTTGTCATGTCTCTCCTTTATTTCTGCTCCAACAGCCCATGCTCCCCCGAGATTCCAACCCTTCTCCCAGGTCTCCATGTTTTTGACTTACCTGTGGGCTTTGGTCACCTGCCCCCTTCAAACCCAGTTTAAAGCCCTTCTCATGAGGTTAGCCAGTCTGTAGCCAAATATGCTCTTCCCCTTCCTCGATGGGTGGGCCCCATCTCTGCTTAGCAGTCCTTCTTCCTGGAACAGCATCCCGTGGTCAAGGAAGCCAAAGCCCTCCTGGCGACACCATCCTCGCAGCCAGGCATTCACCTCCAGGATGCATCTGACTCTGCTGAGGCCCCTACCCTTGACTGGAAGTACTGAAGAGAACATCACCTGTGCTCTCAACTCCTTCACCCTTACTCCCAGACCCCTGTAGTCACTTATGATCTGCTGAGGGTCATACCTCATAGTATCATTAGTGCCCACATGGATGAGTAGAATGAGGTAGTAGTCAGAGGGCCGGATGATCCTTGACCATCCCTCCGTATCATCTCAGATATGGGCCCCTGGCAGGCAGCAAACCTCCTGGGATGCCATGTCAGGGTGACAAATGGGTACCTCCGTCCCCCTCAGAAGAGTCTCCAATCACCACAACCCTACATTTCCTCCTGGGAGTGGTGGCTGTGATCCTCCCAGCCCTGGGGTACATGGCTTCTCCTCTTCAACATTTGGGGGTGATTCCTCTTCACTTATTACCAGGGCAGCATAATGGTTGTGTGTGTGCAAGACTGCCTTGCATAACTAGTCTTAGCACTTTGCTACTCATCTGCTTCATGAACCATGATCACTGTCCCACTAGAAAGAGACTTTTTTACATTTTATAAATGTGCCTGCTTGTTCTCTTATTCCAGTTGATTCAGTTTCTAGATAGCAAGGCGGGAAACAATTATTCCATTCTTTTTTAAAAAAAATTCTGTTTGGATCCCTTGAGGTTTCTCTCCATTTTAGTTTCCGAAAGAATTTAAAGCATTTTGTGGTTATGCTATAATAATACCATGTCTAAAGAGGAGTGAATGGCATATCACAGAATAAAAGTCACTGGTTTTTGTGTGTTAGCTGTAACAATCATATTTACAATCATTAAATAGTTTAAAGCCATTCTTTTCCCTTGTGTTCTTTTGCCCTTAACTCTTTCAACGTAAATACCTTGACAACCAAGACAAGCACCATCTGTATGGTATCCACGCTTTTCTAGTGTTTTAATATTTTCATATTGCTCTCAAATCGTCGCTCTGATGGTGGCATAGTCAGTGATTTTGTTTCATGGTTTAGGCTTGGAAAGATTAGGTTTTTATCAGTAAATGTCTTTAACCATACATCCACAAACTGACTGAAAAATATTTGCATCAATGATCATCAACATTTACAGACAAAGTGAGAAGAATGCTGTCTGAGAACATAGATTGATTAAGAATATTTACTTAATATATATTGACAATTTTGTGGGGTTTTTTAATGGTTATGAAGCTTTAACTTTTTGAATCTCAACATCTGCCATTAAATAATTGTGTGACCATCCCATCATTTTGTCCAACTGTGAAAATCAAATTCTTCCAAGCCTACTCATGATGTATCCTCAGACTGACAGCCAACAGCTTAGTTTGTTCTGCAGCAGTTGTATAAAAATCCTGTTTTAAGCTGCTAATTGGCAGAACCAATTGTTAACTGATATATCACACATTTAAGAAATACATCTTAATGGCTGCAGCTCCCACACTTGGAAAACACTGAGGTACCAATATGATAATGAAAACTATCAGTAATTAACTACTGTAAACACTTGTTTTCCATTGATTACCATATATCTTTGTACATAAGTTCACATGAATATATCAGCAACGTTCATTTCTAAGGGTTGTCAAAAAAGGGATAAAAATAAATTGTACATCTAGGAATTGTTATACTGGATCAGACAAGCAGTTTATCTGCATGCAGATGTGGTCACCCCATCTCAAAAGAGATATATTGGAATTGGAAAAGGTTCAGAAAAGGGCAACACAAATGATTAGGGGTATAGAACAGTTTCTGTATAAGGAGAGATTAATAAAGTTGGGACTTTTCAGCTTGGAAAAGAGGCGACTAAGGGGGGATATGATAGAGGTCTATAAAATCATGAGTGGTATAGAGAAAGTAAATAAGGAAGTGTTATTTTCTCCTTCTGATAATACAAGAACAAGGGGCCACCAAATGAAATTAATAGGTAGCAGGTTTAAAACAAACACAAGAAAGTATTTTGTCATGCAACGCACTGTCAACCTCTGGAACTCTTTGCCAGAGGGTGTTGTGAAGGCCAATACTATAATGGGGTTCAAAAGGGAGCTAGATGGATTCATGGAAGATAGGTCCATCAATGGCTGTTAGCCAGGATGGGCAGGAATGGTGTCCGTAGCCTCTGTTTGCCAGAAGCTGGGATTGGGTGACAGGACATGGATCACTTGATGATAACCTGTCTGTTCATTCCCTTTGGAACATCTGCCATTGGCCACTGTCAGACGACAGGATACTGGGCTTGATGGACCTTTGGTCTGACCCAGTATGGCCGTTCTTATGTTCTTATCTAGTCAGGTATCCTGTCTCTGACAGTGTCCAGTATCAGATGCTTCAAGAAATGGAAATGGAATCACCTGATGTTGGTGTTTAGTTCATGCCCTGAAGTGTGAGGGTTTTCACCCTACCCTGATATATGTGAAGTAAATCCTCACTTAATCAAATCAGATCTATGTGATTAAAGTTCAGACGTCTCTATTATTAAATACTTGTTAAAGCAGCACCTAGAGGCCTCAGCTCACTTTCAGTCCAGGCCCTCTGTTTTGTGCTGTACCTACACACAGCAAGAGACAGTCCCTATCCTGAATAGCTTCCAAATCAAATAGACAAGAGAAATAAAGAATGAGAGAGAGAGAGCTTCATACCACATTTTAGAGATGAGGAGCAGCGAGGGTAAGTGACTAGTTCAAGATCTCAGAGAAAGTCAGTAGCAGAGCTGGAAACTGAAGTCCAGCCAAGTGCCTTAACTACAAGACCATCTTTTCTCCTGAATTATATAATTTGCCTTTGGATATTCATTAAACTCACAACTTTTTGGTCTATGGTGGCAGAGTAACTCCTCTACTAATCCCAAAAGTCCCTCTGGGATTTCTTCCATTCCCTCATACTGTGCTTACTGATCTTGAATTTATTTATTTTCGGTTTCCCTTGTTTGTTAGCACACTACCTTTGTCCCCAAACCTGTGTTTAGAGACTATCTCAGAACTAGCACATATATACTTAGTCCTGCCTCAGTGCAGGGGACTGGACTAGCTGACCTGGTGAGGTCCCTTCCGGTCCTACATTTCTATCATTATCCAAATCCCTTTCTTAGAGTTGGGGAAATATCTGGCTAGAAACAAATGAAAGCTATGACTGTCTAAGGGTCTCATTTTGTTTTCAGTGTAATGATGTATGTGTATAATCACTTAAATTACAATTTATTCATGCATTACAATGGAATGACACTAATCAAGAAATGGCACATTGTTAAAATGAGTCTGGTAATAACTTCCGTAGACTTTTTTCCCCCTGCGAGCTGTTTAAGGACTCTTGTATAAGAGAGTTTCACAGGAAAGTTCACTTTTCTATTGGAGTAATTCTGATATTTTTACCAAAGACAAAAATAGTTTGCATCCATGTTTCATCTGGTAAACATGAGTTCAGTATCTCTGGGTTAGCTGTCCATTAATTTTCCTCCTTCAAAGGAAGAGAAGGTGAAAGGAAGTAAAGAATTGAAATGGTAGAAGAAATTAAAGCTCGAACTGTTGGAACGTGGGACTTCTTGGGAAGAGGATGGAATTTCAAGATCTTGAAAATCAGATGTCATGGATGTAAAATTCACTAGTATAGCCAATTTGTGTATGAAGATAGACTCCGAGATACTAGAAAAAGGCTATTGACACATTTAGGATGTGAATATAAGAGTTAGCCCCATTTTAATAGGTTTTTCTGAAGTCAGTTTTTCTGATATCCTGTTCCTGTATCTCAGTCCTTGGGTCTATTATCTATATGCTGGGCATCCACCCAGTAATTAATTTTTGTTGCATCTCACAGATTGCCGTTCTACAAGTTTAGAGAGAGAAGGGCAAGCAGTGGTGGGGAGTGTGTTTGTGCTGTTCACATTATTCCATGCAGAGATATCAAGAGTGCTGGCTAGTCTACCAAACCCATGTTAGAATGTGATCTCTGACGTTTGGGCTGGAGTCTGATTTCATTGAGAGTCGAGGGCTCTCAAAAGGTTTCACAACCTTTTCACAAAAGGTTCTCAACACCCCTGCACAGTAAGTGCTCTCTGCCATTGTTCTGGTCAATCTAGGGTGACCAGATAGCAAGTCTGATAAATCAGGACAGGCGGTGGGGAGTAATAAGCAGGAGGGTTCACAAGGCAACCTGGTTCATTCCAAAGACAAAAAGATTGTTCTTCAGAAGTGTTTTCTGAGCCCTAGGGACAGGTAGGTCAACTCTAGTAGGGGTGACTTAGCAGTATTCACACAAGAGGGTAACTCCATCAGAGTGAGGGAAATCACCCCAACCTTCCCTTCAGCTGGAAGTGGAACTTTAATAAAGAAGATCTGAATACCCTCAGACTTCAAGGTGCTGGTAATCAGGAACTGAATATCACACTTGCAGCTTGGGTCTGAAATTCACACTTAAACTCTAATGGCACATAGGTTGGGCTCCTCTGAGGAAAGTACATAGTAGTTGCAGTATAATTACACTTCAGTTATAAATTTAATGCACAGTCTTACCACAAAATCCTATAATGTGGTTACAAGGCAAATGCTAAATACATGAAAAATAACTTCTCTGTAGTCCAAGCTTTTCTCAAGAAAAAAATCTCTGTAGTCTAGCCAGTCTTTAAAACTCATCATTTCCCTCTGTGTATTGATTAGTTTAAGTTTTACATTATTTTATATTCTGGAAGCTATGTCAATGATCTCAGAGCAATAATACTAATTTTTAATCAGTTCGGTGTCTCGTAAATAAGACTTGTTTGGGAGCTGGTGCTATAGTAAAGAGACTGTCCTTTGTGTTCTTCCAGAGACAATGTTCCTTCTCTAAAAATCCACCCCAAAGAACATCTTGATCTTTGTCAGTCCCCTGATCATCATTCTGTAAAGAGCTACGCATACTAAAAATAAAAAACTTACAACAGGGTTTATGGTATGTTCATCAAATGCAAAAAAGGTGATAAATATATGAATGAATGAATAATGACCTGGGAATGGATCAGTTACATTATCATAAATGAATGTCAACAAAGTATAATTTTCTGCTTTAGCGCAATTTCTGCACCTGATAATATCCTTAATATTCTTTAATTAAAAGGTTAATTTGTTGTAGAAATTGCTTTTCTCTGAAGCCACCTGAAATCAATTTGAAACCATTTACAAGTGGTTATCTATTGTTTATATGGTTAAAGATTAGAGAATACATTTCTGCTTGTCAGGAGCCATCAGAACAGGTTTTGAATGTCCTGATCAGAGGCGGTTCTGAATACTTGAATGCTCTTTAATGAGCACAGAGCAACCATTAGAAAATGTAATCAGTCATATTTGATGACTTGACCTTGGGACTTGGCTAACAAGGGGTCTAATTATTTCTGTCCTGCAAGTGCCATCAGGAATTGCTCTCCTGAAATCAATTGACCATTGCATGCTCATTGAGAGGTAAATCTTCCCTGTGTGAACTAACCTCGTTATCCCTAGCCTGATTCTTGCTTGCATATTTATACCTGCCTCTGGAAATTTCCGCTACATGCATCTGAAGAAGTGGGTATTCACCCACGAAAGCTTATGCTCCAATACGTCTGTTAGTCTATAAGGTGCCAAATGACTCTTTGCCGATACTACAAAAAGAATCTGCAAGTTATATAAAAAGTCCAGGATAACAGTGTCTCTCTGTATATAGTAGCCAGATTAAAAATGATCAGCATTATAACATTCTTCCAAGAAACTTGAAAGGTGTAGAGTTTAGTCATTTCAATTAACAATTGTGTGGTTAGTGCTAAGTGCTTAAAATTTGAGTTGTAATCTATTTTGCAGCAGCTATGTACGTAGACATAGGGAGAATTTTGAGGTGGCCACTTCTGGAAACCAAATGCACATGGTATTTTATTTTGTGTTCATAGAGAGGTAGTTGGTTGCTAATAAAAATGTAGATCTGGTCAGAGGAAAAGAGAGAACTGTTTGGAGTCAAATCCACATGCTAACTGAAACTTTGATCCTGCAGTTAAGAACATAAGAATGGCCGTACTGGGTCAGACCAAAGGTCCATCCAGCCCAGTATCCTGTCTACCAACAGTGGCCAATGCCAGGTGCCCCAGAGGGAGTGAACCTAACAGGTAATGATCAAGTGATCTCTCTCCTGCCATCCATCATCCCCCTCTGACAAACAGAGGCTAGGGACACCATTCCTTACCCATCCTGGCTAATAGTCATTAATGGACTTAACCTCCATGAATTTATCCAGTTCTCTTTTAAACCCTGTTATAGTCCTAGCCTTCACAACCTCCTCAGGCAAGGAGTTCCACAGGTTGACTGTGCGCTGTGTGAAGAACTTCCTTTTATTTGTTTTAAACCTGCTGCCCATTAATTTCATTTGGTGGTCCCTAGTTTTTATATTATGGGAACAAGTAAATAACTTTTCCTTATTCACTTTTTCCACACCACTCATGATTTTATATACCTCTATCATATCCCCCCTTAGTCTCCTCTTTTCCAAGCTGAAAAGTCCTAGCCGCTTTAATCTCTCCTCATATGGGACCCATTCCAAACCCCTAATCATTTTAGTTGCCTTTCTCTGAATCTTTTCTAATGCCAGTACAGTAACTCCTCACTTAACGCTGTAGTTATGTTCCTGAAAAATGCGACTTTAAGTGAAATGATGTTAAGCAAATCCAATTTCCCCATAAGAATGAATGTAAATGAGGGGGTTAGGTTCCAGGGAAATTTTTTTCACCAGACAAAAGACTATATTGTGTGTGTGTGTGTGTGTGTGTGTGTATACACACACACACACACATACACACACACAGAGAGACACTATATGTTTTAAATAATTGAATACTGGTACACAGTGATGATGATTGTGAAGCTTGGTTGAGGTAGAGGAGTCAGAGGGTGGGAATTTCCCAGGGAATGCCTTACTGCTAAAAGAACTAGCAGTTGGCTGAGCCCTCAAGGGTTAACTCTCACACTCTATAAGCCAGCAGGAAAGGAGGGAGGGCAGACAGAGACAGCTGTGTTTCAGAGATAGAGATGCGCATTTCCCCTTTAAGTATCAAGAGTGGGATCAGAAGTACACTGCCTTGTTAATTAGATCAGCAAGCCCGCAGCTGCAGCTTCTGCCTAAGGCAGCAGCTCCCTCCATCATGTGTCCCCCCTGCTCTATGGAAGATGGGGTAAAGCAAGGTGCAGGAGCAGGAGGACACCCTGATATTAGCCCCTCTCTTTTTCCCCTCCCCCCCGACACAGCAAGCAGGCAGGAGTCTCAGGGAGCAGCACATGGCAGTGGGGGAAGGGACAGCTGAACTGCCGGCAATTGATAGCCTCCAAACAACGTTAGAAGGGAGCATTGCACACCTGTAAACAAGCATGTTCCCTAATTGATCAGCAACTTAACAACGAAACAACGTTAACTGGGACGACTTTAAATGAGGAGTTCATGTATATCTTTTCTGAGATGAGAAGACCACATCTGTATGTAGTATTCAAGATGTGGGCATACCATGGATTTATATAAGGGCAATAAGATATTCTCCGTCTTATTCTTTATCCCTTTTTTAATGATTTGCCATTTTGTTGCCCAATCACTTAGTTTTGTGAGATCTTTTTGAAGTTCTTCACAGTCTGCTTTGGTCTTAACTATCTTGAGCAGTTTAGTATCATCTGCAAAATTTGCCACCTCACTGTTTACCCCTTTCTCCAGATCATTATGAATAAGTTGAATAGGATTGGTCCTAGGACTGACCCTTGGGGAACACCACTAGTTACCCCTCTCCATTCTGAAAGTTTACCATTTATTCCTACCCTTTGTTCCCTGTCTTTAACCAGTTCCCAATCCATGAAAGGATCTTCCCTCTTATCCCATGACAACTTAATTTATGTAAGAGCCTTTGGTGAGGGACCTTGTCAAGGCTTTCTGGAAATCTAAGTACACTATGTCCACTGGATCCTCCTTGTCCACATGTTTGTTGACCCCTTCAAAGAACTCTAATAGATTAGTAAGACCTGATTTCCCTTAACAGAAACCATGTTGACTTTTGCCCAACAATTTATGTTCTTCTATGTGTCTGACAATTTTATTCTTTACTATTGTTTCAACTAATTTGCCCGGTACTGATGTTAGACTTACTGGTCTGTAATTGCTGGGATCACCTCTAGAGCCCTTTTTAAATATTGGCGTTACATTAGCTATCTTCCAGTCATTGGGTACAGAAGCTGATTTAAAGGACAGGTTACAAACCATAGTTAATAGTTCCGCAATTTCACATTTGAGTTCTTTCAAAACTCTTGGGTGAATGCCATCTGGTCCCAGTGACTTGTTACTGTTAAGTTTATTGATTAATTCCAAAACCTCCTCTAGGTACACTTCAATCTGTGACAATTCCTCAGATTTGTCACCTACAAAAGACGGCTCAGGTTTGGGAATCTCCCTAACATCCTCAACCATGAAGACTGAAGCAAAGAATTCATTTAGTTTCTCCTCAATGACTTTATCGTCTAAGAGCTCCTTTTGTATCTCGATTGTCCAGGGGCCCCACTGGTTGTTTAGCAGGCTTCCTGCTTCTGATGTACTTTAAAAACATTTTGTTATTAGCTTTTGAGTTTTTGGCTAGCTGTTCTTCAAACTCCTTTTTGGCTTTTCTTATTAAATTTTTACACTTAATTTGGCAGTGTTTATGCTCCTTTCTATATACCTCACTAGGATTTGACTTCCACTTTTTAAAAGATGCCTTTTGGATCTGCAGGCAGACCCTCGCACCTGTATGGATAGCCACTGACTTCAAAATGACTCTGAGTGGGCACAAGGCTCAACCCGTGTAAATACAATTGAAGGAGCAAGATGTATTTCATTATGTCCTTCTGACTTGAAGACATCTAACTTGTTCTTTTCCTATTTTAGCTTCAGATCCTACCCATTTACCCTCATGTGCAGTACGTTAGTCATCCAGTTACTGTTAACCTTTTTGGTGAAAACTGAAATGAAAGGCATTTAACACTTTTGCCATTGCTACGTTTTCTGTTGTCTTTCCTTTCTCACTGAGCAATGAGCCTACCCTGTCCTTAGTTTTCTTCTTGCTTCTCATGTATTTGTAAGGTATTTTGTTGTTAACCTTTATGTTCCTAGATAGTTTAATATTGGCCTGTGCCTTGGCCTTTCTAATTTTGTTCTTACTGGTTTATAATGTTTATAAAGTTGTCTCCAATACATTCCAAGAACATGTTGGATAATCTGTGCCTGGCTGTGTTATTTTCCCAACAGAACTCTGGGTAGCTGAAGTTCTCCATCACCAACAAGCCCTGTGTTTTGAATGATTTTGTTAGTTGTCTAAAAAAAGCCTCCTCCACCTCTTCTTCCTGGTTAGGTGGTTTATAATAGACCCTTCCCATTACATTACCTTTGTTTTTACTCCTTTTATCCTTACCCAGAGACTTTCAACAGGTCTGCTCCTGCTTCTCCCTCAACCTCAGTGCAAGTGTAGATCTTCAATATAGAAGGCAACACCTCCTCCCTGTTTCCTTTGACGGTCCTTCCTGAGCAAGCTGTACACTTCCATACCAATATTCCAGTCATATGAATTATCCCACCAAGTCTCTGATGCCAATTAGTTGTCACTGTGATTATTCACTAGAATTTCTAGCACTTCCTGTTTATTCCCCATAATTCTTGCATTAGTGAACAGACAGCTACGATGTTCATTAGATTTTTCCGTCTCTATTCCCTCTTCTCTCTTTTGATGTGGTATACAAACCCCACACTGGACAACAAGGGGTCAAGGAACTGCTCTGGGCTCAGCCAGCTTTGCACTGTCACACGCGCCAGGCATGCACAGGCTGGAGGAGGAGCATAAATGGGGAACAGAACAGCTCACTTGTGGGTAGACCAGGGAAAAGAACAGACCTTCAACCCCAGTTCCTGAAGAAACGGCTGACTAAAGGCAGGAACTCCTCAGACAATCACTGCCTGAAGGTCCCTCCATGAGAGAAGGCAGGGCCAGATCCTGATACACGCTGAGAGGGAGTCATTCCCCTTGATCTCTTCCTAATTCCATTTATTTGCATTAATTCCCCTTGCTTTTTTGTTGTTGTTGTTCATGGGCTAACCTGGAAGGGGAGAGACTTTGACGTGACCTGGCTGAAGGGCCAAGTCGCAGGAAGAGGCAGGCCATTGCAGAGGTGGAGCAGCCAATGGAAGGAGAACCCAGCAGAAAGAGAGCTGCCATGACTGGCCAGGAGGAGGGACCGGCATTGAGTCGACCTCTTCTCTCACTCTTTTGTCCCCGATACGATTGCCCATAATTTCTCCCCGCCCCCCCCTCTTGATTTCAACCCTTCAGCCAGGTCTCCATGTTCTGGACTTACCTGTGGGGTTTTGTCTCCTGCCGTCATCAAACCTAGTTTAGGCTAACCTAGTGAGGTGGGCTTTATCTGGATTCAAAGATACTCTTCCCTTTCCTTCATAGGTGGACCCTATATCTGCTCAGCAGTCCTTGGAATAGTATCCCATGGTCAAAGAGGCCAAAACCCTTCTGGTGGCACCATCCACTCAGCCATGCATTCACCTCCAAGATGTGCCTGTCTCTGCCTGGGCCCATGCCCGTGCCCATCCTTCATTGATCTGGAAGGACCAATGAAAATGCCACCTGTGTCCCCAGCTCCTTCACCGTCACTCTTGGAGCCTCGTAGTCACTTCTGATCTGCTCCATGTCTCACCTTTCAGTACCAATAGTGCCGCCCTGGGTGAGTGGTATGGGGTAGTAGTCGGAGAGCCAGATGATCCTCAGCTACCCTTCTATAATGTTTTAGATATGGGCTCCTGGTAGGAAGCACATCTCTCAGGATGCCATGTCAGATCGGCAGATGGGTACTTCTGCCCCCCTGAGAAGGGAGTAACTGAATGCCACCACCCTTCTTTTCTTCTTGGGAGTGGTGGCTGTGATACTCCTAGCCTGTGGGGGGGTACATGGCTTCCTCATCCCTTGCTGCCAGGGCAGTATACAAGTATATTTATCTCTGTGGACATGCTTAAGTCCTTTACTGGTCAGAGCCAGTGTTCAGCACTATACAGGATTGAGACCTAAGTGCTGAAGTACGCAGTGTCAACGCAAAACAGAAGCGTAGGGCTTGCGTGAAGCAGAGAATTCGTAGATGAATTGCAGACTATGATTAATAATAAATGGTGGAGGGACCATAACTTTACATGTTTCTGCCACTAAACTAGAGCAGGGTATCTGATGTTTTGCCCCATGAAGAACAATGACAGTTGCCAGATTTGTCTGATATTTTTTTATCAAGGCCTGTTCTCATTGTCGCTTGCTGTGCTATCACCTATCCCCTGTCTGGAACCTTGCCTGTCTGATACCACTTGATAAGTGCTTTGTTATCAGATAGCATGCAGTGTATAATGAAAACGCCACCACCAGCTCCTGCTCATTCAGTGAGAGCAACTGTGCTAAGGTGCCAAACCTTTCACTCCAAGTCTCTGGTCTTCACTGTCCAGACACCTGGCCTTCACAGCCAGCTTTCCAGTGGTCTTTTTATAGGATCAGGATAGGGCAGCTACAATGAAAGCACCTGTTTTTAATGGATACTTTTTTTCTTTCCTGGTTCATTAAGTTGACAGTGTCTCTAGATAAAGAGAATTAATTACTAGTGATGAGGCATATTATCATAAGCCTTTTAAGCTATCTTTTCTTCTCTGTCACATTCTTCTCTAATAGTGCATATCCTTGAAGCATTTTTTTGTGTGTGCTGGAACATGAGGTACCACCAGAAACCTACTTAGATCATTTATTACTCCTGAATATTTAGAAACCATTAACTTTTACACACAGACTGGCAATGGATTTTTATTACTTGTTTGTGTTATGATCGTTTCTAGAGGCCAGGGCTTCATTGTACTAGGCACAGTTGAGAGGCAGCTGAGGACAATGGATATATTTTTGTCTATTTAGATTTGTGAGCCTTCTGGCACAGGGACAGTCTCTTTCCATCAAGCTCCACAGCCCCTAGCATAGTGTGGCTGCTACTGTAATACAAATAATAATCATCCCCACTTTTGAGTGCCTCACCAGACTCCTTCAGGTCCCTCCCATTGCTAGCTGGTAATAAATCTACAAGATCTACCCAGTTAAGCATGTATGGTGGAACCCTGAAAAGTAGGTTGGATACATTTAGGGCAGAGGCTGTCTTTGATTACAAGTCTAAAGAATTATTTGGATAATAAGGCCACGTACCAGTTGGCCTGTTAGAGGCTAGTAGTCTACAATTAATACTATGAGGAATTTAATCAATACAGTTCCTTAGAAGTGCACAGCTTTCTGCAGTATGTAGTCTAAAAGGTGTGGCAGGTTCACAGATTGATTTCTAAGATGAACAATGAACATCCGCTCCCCTAGCAAAAGAGAGAATCGGTCTATTTCCACCCTCAAACTTGTGGTTAGCTGCATCACCCAGGGCTGAACTGTGGTCGGACCTAATACCTAACTGGAAAAAACAACAACCTTGGGTGTGGTATTATGATCTGTAACTGAGCTCTAATTCATGGTTCTGGTTGAATACAGTGAGGTATCTAGCATTACTCATTGCACTATAGGGCACATAAAATGTTAAATTTCTGGGGTGGATTTAGCCAATAGCACCATAATTAAACCAATTACACCGTAGTCTTCTGCCACAATAGCAGGTTGCTGCTATTAAAATGTTGATATGCAGCGTTCTAAATTTCAACAGTAATTCATGCTTCTGAATTAGTGCTAAGCATAATTCAAATCATCTTGGAATTCTGAATAATCTTCTTTTTTATGACTGAGCGGTAGGAATATTAATCCTTTAATCACCCACTTTTTCATGACTCTGTTCCTGCCAAACTGGTAGCCAAACACCAGAAGGAACTAAAGAAATTACTGAAGTCCTGAATCTGGGAGCTAAAATCACTGAGCGTGCATTCTGTGCATGATTGTAGCTGACGCTTGACCTGCGGCCTTCATCATCTATGGGCGGTATCTCTACCCGCTGAGTCAAAAGGAAGTCAGTGGGCCCTGCGCTGAGCTTGTGTTAACTGGCAGCCAGGCTTTGAATATCTTACAAATGACTGTGTAAATAATTCTTTACTGTGCTAAAGTGCCGGTAAACAAGAACCTACTGCTCCTGTGATTCATTAGCTTATTGCACATTTACAGCCAAACCCTCCACCGGTTGAGGAGGGCCCCAGGCTGAGAGGAACTGGTGCTGTTCTGCAGCCTGGGGTGAAAGGGGTCTCGAAGCCCATCAGAGTGGTCCCCAAGTGTGTGAAACGGGGGGGGGAGAGAGAGAGGGGAGAGTGGAAGCAGAGATCAGGCAGGGAGACTGTGTCACTGTGGCAGAGAAGAGAGGCAGTCAGAGGAAGGACAGCAGCAATGTCCAAACCATGGATGGGAGTACAGTGCCTTTTAAATAGTCCTCAGTGAGCCTTCTAAGTTTGGTCAATATGTTGGCATGTGCACAGAGGAGGCAGCCAGCTTCTCAGTGCTATTTTTACAGAGAGGAAGGATGGTTTTGTGGTTAAGATACAGACAATGTGAGTTCTAAAACCAGCCTTCCACAGGCTCCCGGTGTGAACTTCAGCAGATGACTTAACCTCTTTATGCTTTAGTTTTCCCATCCGTAAACTGGAGCTAATAATACTGCTCTCCAGGGTGTTGTCAGGCTCAATTCATTAGGCTCCACTTATGAACTTGTTACTCGCAGTGGGCAGCCTTTATTTCTCCAAGTAGTTCCTTAGACTGCACTGGGACTTCTGCTGTGACTGGGTTAATGTGGATGTAACTGGGCTGCTGATTGTTTCTGAGGAGCTCATTTACCATGGCTCGGAACCTCCTAGAATCCCTACTCAGGAGTAGGGGCAGCAGCTGGAGCTGGTTGAAATTTAAAAAAAAAAATTGACAATTTTAGGGGGCAAAAATGTTCCCATGCCAGCTATGTGGGCAGCCCTCCCCCTAAGTAATGATTTAATGAGACAGCTGATACTTTAGCACAGGGGTGGGCAAACTATGGCCCGGAGGCCACATATGGCCCTTCAGATGTTTTAATCCAGTCCTCAAGCTCCTGCCGGGAAGTGGGGTAGGGGGCTTGCTTGGCTCAATGCCGTGGCTCCGCGCAGCTCCCGGAAGCAGCGGCATGTCCCCCACTCCGGCTTCTATGTGTAGGGGCAGCCAGGGGGTTCCGCATGCTGCCCCTGCCCCAAGCACCACCCCCACAGCTCCCATTGGCCAGGAACTGCGGCCAATGGGAGCTGCAGGGGTGGTGCCTGCGGACAGGGCAGTGTGCAGAGCCCCCTGGCTGCCCCTACGTGTAGGAGCCAGAGTGGGGACATGCCGCTGCTTCCGGGAGCTGTTTGGGGTAAGCACCACCTGGAGCCCGCACCCCTGACCACCTCCTGTGCCTTATCCCCGTTCCCCCTCCTGCCCTTTTGAGCCCCAGCCCAGAGTACCCTCCTGCACCCCCAACCGCTCATCACTAACCCAGATCCCTCACCACCCCCACTCCCCAGCTCCCTGCCTCTGTCCGGAGCCCCTTCCCACACCCTGAACTCCTAATTTCTCGCCCCACCCCAGAGCCCTCACCCCCTCCTGTACCCCAACCCCCAATTTCATGAGCATTCATGGCCTGCTGTACAATTTCCATATCCAGATGTGGCTCTTGGGCCAAAACGTTTGCCTACCCCTGCCTTAGCATACCAAGTTAGGTGGCTTGCCTCCCTCCTTTGTCCTGGACCAAGATTGATACTCGACAGAGTCTCTGTGAAATGGAAGTATGAGTTTGGATAATAAAAACATCAACACAAGACTCTTTGCCTTCTTAAGACTTCAACAGTGAGACAGCACCTCCCATTCTAATTAAAATAAATCTTTTTAATTGGGGCCCGCTCTGCTTCTTTGTGTGTGTCTCCCCCTCAAATTAATCTCCTTCTGGCTATCCTCCTTTGCACTCAGGAGGTCTAGACAGACCTCAATCAATTACCAGTTGACGCACAGGTACCACTTCCTTCCTTTTGCCGGGGGATGCTCAACCCCTACTCCACCCCAGGCTCCGCCCCCACTCCACCCCTTCCCCCAAGGCTCCATTCCCGCCCTGCCTCTTCCTGCCCATTCTGCCCCCGCCTCTGAGTGCGCCCCATCCATGCTTCTCCCTCTCCCCATAGCGCCTCCTGCACACTGTGGAACAGCTGATTGTGCTGGGAGGGAGGGGGAGGAGTTGATTGGTGGGACCGCTAATGCGCGGGAGGCACTGGAGGGGATAAGGGGGAGCTGGCTGCCGGTGGGTGCTGAGCACCCACTCATTTTTTACATGGGTGCTCCAGCCCCGGAGCACCCACGGAGTCGGCACCTATGAGTTGATGTCACTTTTTAATTATCTGAACGTGTAACGGCTGAGTGACAGAAAGCATAGCTACCCCTGAAATGTTCATTGTGTCCAAGGGTCTCCCTATCCACCCCATGCAGCAAGAGACACCGATGAGAAATGGAATCTGGGTCTCTCCTGCAGGGAAATCAGAACCCTTTGAGTAGGGCAGCCCACCAGCAAGCAGTTTTAGAAGCAAGTCTAGGAGAATCAAAGATTTGCGATTAAGATCCGGTAACTGAAGAGGCAGGAATCCAGATGGCCACCCTCCTGTATCAACATTACATAGATGAGAATCAAAAGGAGAAAATGTCACAAGTGTAAACAGTGTATGAGAGCAAACCATAATGCTTGGACTGGCTGTAATCCAAGCGCCCACCCTCTTATCACACAACACACTATGATCAAACATGGGAGCGAGCCACAGCATCTGTGACTGAAGCATCTAATAAATGTTTGCATGGGGAGCAAGGCTAGAGGTTGGCTCAGTAGAGAAGCGGAAAACACCGCTTGGGAACACGTGGCAAATTGCCTGACCAGCGCAATGTGCAGCAGGGGAGGAAAGACATGAAACAAAAGCCTTCCTGCAGGGGCAAAGAGAAGAGACCAACCGCTGACAGAAATGGAACAACACAGCTTGCTGCAGAGGCCAGAACTGCTGGGGCAGGCAAGGCCACTAGTTGTAAAAACAAAGTTTTAAAGTAGGAAATGTAACATGAATAAAAAGAGCCCCTCTCCCATCTCCTCCCACCCCAACCATGTCTAACTAGACACCAAATGCAATGCAGCAAATGGGCGGCTGGGCAGCCAATTGGCAGTCCATATTGGCTGTGACCCGTCCCAGTTTTGTAGGGGGAGGGTTAGGAAAACCTGGGGCACACCAAGCTATGCCGTGACTTGTTTAACTCTGCTGCTGGGTTGTCCAACCGTTTCTGTTGATTACTCACTCGTATGGCTCCACCTCACCTCTCAATGCCCTCATTCCAATAGCTCTTGTTTCGGAAAACTTTGCACGCGCCCGACTACCAGCAAATCCTCCAAGGCTAATAGTTTGAGAACTACTCGCCTAGCTGACCACAGCAGTGACATTAATTCCACCGGGCCTTCCTTCCACTAGGAAAATTATAAACATAATTTACAACTGTTGTGGAGCAGGCATTTTTACCACCAGGTCATCTAAACCCAGAGTCAGGTAGGAGCACGTGGTGATAAAACACCTTCCCCTCCTGTTTACGCTACAGCTTCTGGCAGTACTATCAGTTAGGTGAGTTAACTGATCCTAAGTGAGTTAGGTGCCTAACTTCTATTGACTTTCAATGGGAGTTAGGCACCCAACCTGCTTAGGGGCTTTTGTAAATCACCTATTGGTATCTTTAGGTGCCTAAATGCCTTTGAAAATCCAGCCTCTAGGCATACTTGAAAATGTTGCCCATAGTCACTCTTTGCTGTGGCCCAATCAATCTCTAATATCTATTTTTTTCGTGCTCTGTACAGTCTACATTTAAATGGAGATTTCCCTGATTCCCTTAGCAGATCATTCCACAGTTTAATAGATCTCCCTTGTGGAAAAAGGAAAACAAACAAAAAACAGATAAAAGTTTAGAGCAGGGGGTGGCCAACCTGTGGCTCCAGAGCCACATGCGGCTCTTCAGAAGTTAATATGCAGCTCCTTGTATAGGCACCGACTCGGGGGCTGGAGCTACAGGCGCCAACTTTCCAATGTGCCGGGGGGTGCTCAACCCCTGGCTCTGCCACAGGCCCTGCCTCCACTCCACCCCTTCCCGCCCTGTCCCCTGAGTCTGCCATGCCCTCGCTCCTCCCACGTCCCCCCCAGAGCCTCCTGCACACCATGAAACAGCTGATCAGGAGGTGCAGGGAGGGATGGGGAGGCGCTGATCGGCAGGACTGCTGGTGGGCAGGAGGCGCTGGGAGCGGAGGGGAGCTGATGGGGAGCTGTGGTTCTTTGGAAATGTACATTGGTAAATTCTGGCTCCTTCTCAGTCTCAGGTTGGCCACCCCTGGTTTAGAGGATGTTTGGTGCTTTCTGATTTTCTCCTCCTTCCCCTTTAAATGGTCCATTCCTCCATTTTTTCCCTGCTCCTCTTCACTTTTCATGTTCTGGGGTGGTTTTTTTCCAATGTCCATCTATTGTCTATTTTTTTGACAGCATGCCTTATGTTTCAGTATGGAAGTCTGTTGATCGCATGAATAAAATAAAACCCATGGTGTGCTACCAACTAAGCTAACACTGCACTGTGGTTCAAGCATTGTAGTTTTGGGAAGGAAAATAATGGTGGTTGACAGATGAGATTACTACCTCTCTGGTGAAACTAACCAAATGGTTAGGCTGCTAGCCTGGGATTTGGTAGACTCGTGTCCAAGCCTCTCTTCTGCCACAGACTTCTTGTGTTACCTTGGGCAAATTACTTAGGGGGAGAGCCACAAAGAGAGATGCAATGCTGAACACCGTGGGGCTGTGCTGTCAAGTGAGATCCTTAGCCCCCAGTTAGGTGCCCAGGCTCTCTGTACAATGCAGGGGGTGGGATTAGATACCTTAGAAAGGGATTCTCAGAAGTCAGCATGCTGAGGAGCTGCCTAGCTAGCTGGGAGTGAAATGCAGAGAAAAGGGGTATAGACCCCAGATTCACTGAGGTGCCTAACTCCTATTGATCTGGGCCTTATGTGCCTAATTATGTGCTAGAGGGAGGTGCCTATCTCTACTTAGGAATGTCAGGTACCCTCTCCCAGAGTTAGCTGCCTAAGCCAGATCAGCCCTTTATCACAAAAACCACTCGAGCGAGATTCTCCACCTCATTACAGTCAATAATCCAGGGTCAGGGCACTTGGTTAGGATGTGTGAGACCCGGGTTAAAGTCCCCAGGTTGTTCACCTCCGAGATGAGTGCCCTGACCACAAGGCTATTGAGTACTCTGGGGTGGGTCTTATTTGACCTCTTGTTAACACTGAGGAAGTGGAGGATCCATTTTGTTATTTCTATTACACTGTTTCTGAGCCCAACTTAGAAAACTGTAAAATAGAAGACATTGGCTAGACACCGCAGATGAAATCTTGGCCCCATTGAAGTCAGTGGGAGTTTTGCCATTGACAATTCCAGCCCTTCTCTTTGCTTTGGTTGTGCTGTCTGTTGCTTACTATCCCTAATGTCAGCTGTGGCAGTTGGAGGCCTTAGAAACCACCCCAGTGACTGAGGCGTGTTTCAGCTGCTCTGTGCTGAACCTGTCAATGTGAATCATCATGAGAGCTGCTGAGTGAATGAGGGGATGAAATTGGATTTATTCAGATTCACTTTTTTCTCAGTTGTGTCAGAAAAATTAAAATGGGGGCTGGAGAGACACTAGCTTAGCTAATTAAAATGGGTCACGGGGGTTTAAACAGCAAAGGTGGAGGTAGAGAAAAACTCCTTGGGGATGGGAACTCTGTTTCACACCAGAACCAGCCCAGGTTATCACAGCCTTCTTTTTTACCAGTCTTTTTATAGAGGGGTAAAGAGGCAAGGAGCCAGTTTGATCCCTGGTTTAAGCCCACTAGTGAAGGCAATTGATTTACACCAATGTTGCATTTAGCCTCAATAACTCTATAGTCTTATTGGCCAAGAGTCTCCACTTGCAGTGACATATGCTTCTAAATGCACCAAGATTTGGAAATAATAATACATGGTAGCAAACTACTTTCTGGGGCCTTGACTACATTTGAATGGTTAAATGAAACTTGTTGATTTCTGTGAATGTGCTGCTTATGGTACTAGGTATGGGGCTATCTCTCAGTGCAGCTTTTGTGTCAATGACCGTGCAGAAAAGCCAAGACCTGTTTGTTCAGCTAGAAAATGCTTACTTAAGCTTATTTTTCCCCTGAAACTCAACTTTCCTAATTCTGTGTGGGAGGCTTTTTTTTTTCTTCCAGGCTTTTTAAAGTAACATCAGTATTGCAGCTAATGAGGCAGTGGAAAGCAAGCTGGTCTGTTCAGTGTGGCTAATGACTCCATTCCCGGGAGCCTAATCAAAGATTTGTACATTTAATTGCTGTCAAGTCAGCTCCAGCCACCTGCCATTTCTGCCGCACCTGAGCTCCCATCTCAGTGGCCCGCGATTCTAAATGAATCCATCTCTATTTCTAAAGGAAGGAAAACAGAGCTGCCCAGCAACCCTGAAACGGTGCTTTACGCACAGAGCAAAGATCAAACAGACTGTGTTGTAACTGAGCAATATATCTTAGCTATATGTGACTGAGAACTTCTTTTTTTTTTTTTAGAGCTCAGATTGGGGATTGGAAAAAAGTGAGGAATATACCTTTGCTTGGACCTGCTCCAGGCTATAGTCAGAACTCATGGTTGTCCCGATAGGGGTGGAGAAGACATTTCCTGGCCCGCCAATGAACAATGATAGACTAAATTAATATCTCAATTTTAGCTGATGGAAAATATCATTAGAGTCAGTGGTCCCACTCCTGCAATGGCCTAGTAGGGTAACCTTTGTCCTTTGCCATTATAAGTAAACTTTCTCCTTTGCCATTAAGACATCTATTCCTGAACATTCCTTCCCTTCCTGTCATTGCTACAGGTGACAGATGCAGGATCAGGTTTTATTGGACCATGCTCCCCTTATCCTAATTCCCATTCTTTTTTTTCCAGAAAAAGTTAGAAAAAGACCTAAGGTTCTTGCTAATATGCTGTGGGGAAAATTCCTTCATGGCCCCAGATATAGCTATTTGCTAAATTCTGTCCATATAAGCAAGCATCCTTCTGGTGAGTTATCTGATCCTATTTACAGCTCTGTGCTTAATTGCACAGATGCTTTAGAAATATCTAGGATAGAAATAAATGCCACCATATATGGGTGGTGTCTGGATAATTGTCCATTTTTTTCTTTAATCAATGCAGCATGCAAGGATTGAGAAACATATTGCCTATAAAATGGATCTGCATATTTACAGCCCATGCATTGCAAGGAAAACATCTCAAAGATCTGGTTCTTCTTTACATTAAGGCCTCTTTACACCACTGTGGTAGTGTAAAGGGGACTTAACGTATGTGTCAGTGTTAATTCACCTACATTTTAAAGCCCCTTTACTTTGGTAGAGCACTCTAATGGTAAGGCCACGCTGCAATTAAACTCCTACAGCTGGCCCTCCATTTCTGGGAGGTTTTCACATAACACACAATTAGATTGTGGAACTCATTGTCACTGAGGCCAAGAGCTTTGCAGGATTCAGAAATGGATGGGACACTTCTGCTGTAAGTCTCTCACCCTAAGCATCCCCATCCAAAGCTCTATAAATTCCTTTCACACATGACTTATAGCACTGACGGGTTGTTTTATGCTCCATAATTCACAAATCTTTTAAGGAAATTGTGTTTGCTGGTTCTGTTGTTTTAAACAACTGCTATTTGTTTTGCTGCCAGTACAGTGTTTATCTTCTTCCACTCAACATTGTTGTCAGTTCTGAAGACAAATATTCATTTGTTTTGATTTCCCCCTTAGTGTTCCAGTTATTTATACTTGGAAGCTTGGAAAGTCTGCAGGATAACCTTCCTAGATAGCTAAAGAAATTCTAAATAGCGATGAAAATAGGACCTGTTAATCGGAAGGGAGATCTCATTTTCAGTTGTCATTCATAGAATCATAGAATATCAGGGTTGGAAGGAACCTCAGGAGGTCATCTAGTCCAACCCCCTGCTCAAAGCAGCAGCTAATACAAAAAGCCTGTCTTGGAAGGTTCTGTGTTGCAGAGGATATGATTTTCATTCACCTCCAGGATTTGGGTTCAAGCTTCTCCAAAGCCCGAGAAGCTGAAAGTCATAAACAACTTGGTATATTTTAACTAAGATCTAAAAGTACAGCTGCAGTGCAACTTTAACCACAGCATTCTGGCCACAGGTTCAGCCATTCTGCAGCGCTAGTGGAAATTCACAAAAGGATCATGAAAGTGGTTGGAGGAAACAGTTCTTGGGTGGTAAAAAGAAAGAAACCTTAGAGTATAAATGATTGGAACCACACTTCCCTTAATTTAAGTTGAAAGGACTGTGTACCAAGAGGCAAGATCCTTAATTTTTTCTGGAACATAAAATCAACATTATTAGCTCTTCTACCATGGCATTCAAATGGTAATTTAACCTTTTGTCTGAGATAATATATTAAAGCAAAATCTTGTAGCAGATCTTTATACTGCTTCATATTAGTCCTGGTTCCTGTACTTGATTTACTCTCATTGTTAAAATAAAAAGCATATCTATGGAAAGTAAAGGTTCCAGAAAGCTCATCCCCCTTCTTCTCCTCCTCCTTCTCCCATTTCTCCCGTGATTTGGACAGTTGCCTTATTTCCTGCTGTGAGGGAGACAATCTGCAGCTCCCGACTGGTTGGGACCCAGTCACTGTAGTTGTCATGGGACTGTAATTGTTGCCATAGATAAGACAAATGGCACTGATGCTGCAGGAGCAAAGGTGCAGTGCATGTGACAGTCCTGTTCGACTACTTGCTGTGGGTTGTACAGCCCACCCCAAATGCAGAAAATAAGTTGATGGCTTGGCAGCAGGAGTGGAGGCTGGATGGGAATTTTCTGTCAGAACGATTTTTCTGACAGAAAATGCAGTTTCTGCAAAACAAAATGTTCTGTGGGATTTTGCTGAATTTTTTCAATTTTCCATCAATAAAATCAAAACCAAATATTTGATTCTTGGGTCAGTTTGACATTAAGCGGCATCTGCCTATGCCGTGGTGCCTCCTGGGAGTTGTAGTTCCGGTACAATTTCCCCTGTGTCTGAGGCATGTAAGGCATCATGGGAACAACATGATTTGAGGTGCATCATAGGAGGTGTCTGTGACACAGGCCTGTTGGTGGTTCACTACTCTGTATCAGCAGCTCTTGTCAGGCCTGACACAACTTACTATACCTAACACACTGTTGTCATAACCTGTATCTAAAAGGTGTCATGTAAGGTATCATACCCAAACTGGTAACATGCTGGTCCCAAAAATTATTGTGTGGTGTATGTATGGTAAACCCACCAAGGACTTTATAGGTATGTGCTGCAAATGTGTTGTTAAAATGTATTTGGAAAGCCTGTTTTAGGCAAAGGAATGTGGTTCTACTTGCTTGAATGTTTCTCTGATGTAAATTAGGCAAGATGTGACCAAAGCCAAAGAAAAGCACATTTACATACAAGGTAAACAAAGCCATCAGGAGAGCAAGTGGGGAAAGAGGAATACTTAACAATCAGGATGGGTGGGTGGAAACTGTACCCCCAGGATGCCTTCCCACCTCTTGAAGCAGGGTCAATTAACTTGGGGAGGACAGGATGGCATCTACACTGCAGCGGGAGAGAGAAACTTTGTCTGAGCTCACTTTTCAAAGAATACATTTCAAAGGTTTACTGGAATATTAAAAAAAGGAGAGAGAACCCCATAGTTAGCCATTACTGGGCAGACACAAGAGGCCAGAACTCTTGCACATATGAAAAAAGTGGATCCGTCAAATCTCTTGGAGCTGAGTTTAGGTGAGAAACCTGCTTCGGCAAAGGCTGGAACTTGCTGATTTAAGTTTTAGTCTTAGAAGCGTGTGTTTAATTTTTGTGTGCTTGTAACCTTTTCTATCTTTATTCTTTATACTTGGTATCACTTAATCCTATGTCCTTTTGTTAAATACACTTGTTTTACTTTTACTATAAACCAATTTGGTGCTATGAATGAAATAAGAGTGTTTGTCAAACCACAGTAAAATTAACGAGCTTCAGTCCGTTGTCTCTTTAAAGAAGCAAAGAATTTAATTTCAGTGACTGCGGGGGTGGGGGTGGGGGTTGGGACATTATAGGACAGTCAGTTTGGGGAAAATTTGGGATGGGGACAGTTGGGGTCACCCTGCAAAGAGTAACGGGGCAGTGGATACCAGTGTGTGACCTGCATGCTCGTAGGTTGGCTGTTGGTGTCAGGGCTGTGGGCCACAGCAGCATAGCATTTAAGGCACTCAGAGTTTCAGGGCCTGTGGTGACACAATCCCTTACTGGTCTGGGTTGAACTTCAAAGCATCAGTGTCTAGTCATAGTCTTCCAGGGAACTCGGCCCATAGGGGGAAATGGGGGCATGAAGGGGTAACTGAACTAGAACTATGCTCTTCTGAGGCATGTAACTGTGGTATGTAATCTATCACTTATATCAGCTTCTGTACAGGTGACTGGAGGATAGCTAATGTGACGCCAATTAGAAAAAAAACCAAAACCTCCAGAGGCGATCCTGGCAATTATTGGCCGGTAAGCCTAATTTCAGTACCAGGCAAATTGGTTGAAACTATAGTAAAGAACAGAACTATTAGACACCTAGATGAACATGATTTGTTGTGGAAGAGTCAATGCTGCTTTTGTAAAGGGAAATCATGCCTCACCAATCTATTATAATTCTTTGAGGAGACAAGAGTCACCCAGTGGATATAATGCTTGGACTTCCAGAAAGCCTTTGACAAGGTCCCTCACCAAAGGCTCTTAGGCAAACTAAGCAGTCATGGGATAAGAGGGAAGGTCCTCTCATGGATCAGTAACTGGTTAAAAGACAGGAAACAAAGGGTAGGAACAAATGGTCAGTTTTCAGAATGGAGAGAGGTAAATAACGGTGCCCACCAGGGGCCTGTACTGGGACCCGTCCTATTCAACATATTCATAAATTATCTGAAAAAAGGGGTAAACAGTGAGGTGGCAAAATTTGCAGATGATACAAAACTACTCAAGATAGTTAAATCCCAAGTAGACTGCCAAGAGTACAAAAGGATCTCACAAATGGGTGACTGGGCAACAAAATGGCAGATGAAATTCAATGTTGATAAATGCAAAGCAATGCATATTGGAACACATAATCCTCACAATACATATCAAATAATGAGATCTAAATTAGTTGTTACCACTCAAGAAAGTGATCTCGGAGTCATTGTGGATAGTTCTCTGAGAACATCCACTCAAAGTGCAGCGGCAGTCAAAAAAGCGAACAGAATGTTGGAAATCATTAAGAAAGGGATAGATAATAAGACAGAAAATATCATATTGCCTCTGTATAAATCCATGGCACACCCACATCTTGAATACTGTGTGCAGATGTGGTTACCCCATCTCAAAAAATATATATTGGAACTGGAAAAGGTTCAGAAAAGGGCAACAAAAATGATTAGGGGTATGGGATGGCTGGAATATGAGGAGAGATTAATAAACCGGGATTTTTCAGCTTGGAAAAAGGGGTAAACAGTGAGGTGGAAAAGTTTGCAGATAATACAAAATTACTCAAGATAGTTAAGTCTAAAGCAGACACTGAAGAGTTACAAAGGGATCTCACAAAACTGGGTGACTGGGCAACAAAATGACCGATGAAGTTCAATATTGATAAATGCAAAGTAATGCACATTGGAAAACATAATCCCAACTATACATATAAAATGTGGAGTTCTAAATTAACTGTTACTACTCATGAAAAAGATATTGGAGTCACTGTGGATAATTCTCTGAAAACATCTGCTCAATATGCAGCACCAGTCAAAAAAGCCAATCCAATGTCAGGAACCATTAGGAAAGGGATATATAATACGAGTAAATATCATAACGCCACTATATAAATCCATGATATGCCCAAATCTTGAATGTTGTGTGCAGTTCCGGTCGCCACATCTCAAAAAAAGATATATTAAGGGTATGGAACAGCTTCCATATGAGGAGAGATTGAAAAGACTGGGACTGTTCAGGTTTGAAAAGAGTTGACTAAGGGGAGGATATGATTGAAGTCTATAAAATCATGACTGGTGGGGAGAAAGGGAATAAGGAAGTGTTATTTACTGCTTCTCATAACACAAGAACTAGGGGTCACCAGAATAGGCAGCAGGTGTAAAGCAAACAAAAGGAAGATAGGTCCATCAATGGATATTAGCCAAGATGAGACAGGGTGGGTCAGGTGATATCTTTTTATTATTTATTTATTATGTATTGACTTTTTATTATTTATCTTTTGTTAGCCAAGGTGGTCAGGGATGCAACCCCATGCTCTGGGTGTCCATAAACCTCCAACTGCCAGATGCTGGGACTGCACGACAGGATGGATTACTTGATAATTACCTTATCCTCTTCATTCCCTGTGATGCATTGGCCACTGTTGGAAGACAGGATACTGGGCTAGATGGACCATTGATCTGATCCAATATGGCCATTCTGATGTTCTTATATTATGTGACTGCAGCATCATAGTTTAATGTCCGACTGACTCGAATTGAAATGTTTGTATTTAGTTCAACAAATCGAAACAAAATATTTGGAATGTTGGAACATTTTTGTTTTGATTAAAAGTGTCAGAATGAAGCGTTTTGACATTTTCCAACTGAAACTTTTTGGAACGTTCTGTACTATGAAAAATGTTGATTTTTTTTTAAAAATCACAATTTGGAACACAACAAATGTTAGAATATTAGAATTTCCTGTGCAATGGAAGTGCCAGTTTTCGCATATCTCCAACTCTGATGTGTTTTAAAACCATGTATGAAAGCTTGACCCCTCAAAACATTGTAACAAATCCATGGTCTCCTAAGACCCCACAGTTGTCCTCATGTTGCACACAAGGGTCAGACAGAACTTCATGGTACATTTAATTTAAGACCATATATCTGGAGGACATCTTAATGGGTCAAGAGAATTGTAATGGCACAGGGAGCTGTTCCCTTCTTGGTCACTGATCTGGCACCAAGGCAGATTGCTAAGGAATGAAAATTGTGATAATCTGATGGTTGTTTTGTTTTGATGGGTGTATTGAATGAGCTGATCGCCATTCATAGATTCCAAGGCAAAAAGGGACCATTGTGCTATCTACTCTCATCTCCTGTACAACACAGTTCCTGGTGATAAACACTCACTCCTCCAAAAACTACTACAATTAACACTTTTGGGGGCGGTCTCCCAGCAAAGAGCCTAAGGACTGAATTACCATACATTAGATCTTGGCTGTAGTCCCAGAGAGGTCTGCATTTCCTGTACCTCTTCATATTCCAGGGATGTGAACGTGTCTTATTACAACACAAATAGGCAGCACTGATCTACAAAAGAAGTTTCAATCAGTACTAAGTAGCAGGTGCCCTAAATGATTTTAAAAATAAAATAATAGTTGAAATATTCTCTTATTTATATGTGATATAATGACATCGGTAGTAGTAGTGCATATTCTTGTTATCATGCATTGCTACTACTGATATGTCATAATGTAAAATTAATAAATATAAATGAAAAACCTCATAAAATAAAACTTGAAATTAAATTTCCAAATTTTCCAAAACAAAATTTTTCCAAAACTAAAATATTTTCATTTTTTTCTTTTGCAGGAAGTTTCACTTTTGTTGAAGCAGCTTTTTCCAACAAAAAAACTTTCAACAAAAATGTTCTCACCAGCTCTATAAGTAGCCTTTTCACCAACAGTTCACGGCTTAGTGAGAACTTCCAACTCGAGTTGTCTTGCCATTTAGACCAACCCTATCACCAAGGTATAAGCATTTGGCATTATAAAAAGCTAAATTATGAATATTAAATAGCAGCCAGTGTTGTTTCCATTATGGATGAGCCTGTGTCTGGATCTGAATTCCACTCCCTATCTGGAGGAACATGTGTCTGGATCCAGATCTGAAAATCTCTATTTGATGATGGGTTTCGCTGCATATACAAACATACAACTAGAGCTGTGCAATGCACACATGTAAGCTATAATGCCTATATATACGCATTGGCCATATTTCCTTGGACTAGGATGCTATAAACTAGGAAAGAGTTTGGCGCAGGATTCCAGAGGTTAAAAGTTAGCTGGGGTGGGAAGCAGGGTGCAAAAGCATCAAGCGGCCACAAACTCAACTACCTGTCAGCCATAGCACTGGCAGGCCAATTCTGTCCTACACATGTCAGTGCCTGCTCACCCAAGGAAATGCTGATTTAGTGCAGCACCTTAACCGAGTGCTTGCCATAAATTAAAGCTGCACCTCCCCAGCAGCAACCTCAAGTGTGGATGGCAGCTGTTAACACCACCTAACCTCTTTACAAGTCCTGTGGGTGCCAGAATTTTTTAACATGGACAAATGTGCAAAACAACATTTTCCCTAGCCTTGTTCTTGTAAACAGCTGAACAATTTTGGTTGAAATGCTCCAGAAACTTTCTGCCTGAGGCAGACACCTGGCACGGAAAATTTCAGCCAAAATGGTTAAACTTTGGGAAAGTTATAAGCAACCTAAAACACGGTCTTATGATAGCAACCTTAGTAAGGCAGCAGTATCAGTCCCATCTATAATACATACAAGCATCTAAATATAAACTGTGATGAGGAGAGAGGAAAACATCTAACCTATGAATCAATTCTAAAAACATTTACTGTAACTTTTCTGCTAGCTATAAATAATTGTGTGTGTTTCAGCCACTGCATTTCCTTCTCTTCCCCTCCCCCACCACAATTTCTGTGGATCTTGATTTTGCTGGTCCTCTTTTATTCTAGGTGTGCCCTGGGAAGGGGTGTGAGGTGAAATGGGGCAAGTATTTCACCATTTTAAAAAGACTGTTCGGAATGATCAGATAACAGCTCATCTGCCAATTGAGCCCCAGCTCTAAGCTACTAAACAATTTACATGAAATGTTATACATTTCTGACAGAGAGCTGGAAAATGTGCTTATGCCTCAAAGTGATCAAATCCCTTATTTATTTCACATTGCTTTAAAATCTTGAAAACTTGCTGGGATAGTGAGGACTTAAAGGAAGCTAAAAGTGGCATTAGAAGCTGAAAGTAAGAAATGAATAAATATTGTAAACAATTCTTTATATCTGGAGCCCTTGGTTGAGATTTTACAAATCAACATCCTTCTATTTACTTTGCCAATCCCAGCTGTTCCTGGTGATATCTGAAACAGCTAGCTCTCTCTTTCTCTCGGTGCGTGCGTGTGTGTGTGTGTGTGTATGTATGTGTATGTGTATGAAAGAGAGGCTATGATTTGCAAATAAGTGATTACAATTTTCCAGATAGTGCAGACTCTGTCATATCACTGAATGACAGTCATTAGCAAATCTTTTCAAGTCAATGATTCTTTGGATAGTTAAATATCAATCTAAGTATAACATCAGTGTATAAACAGATTGATGAATTGGTAGGATATAAAACATATAGAACTGCAAACAGAATTTAGAGCAACTACCTGCAGGTATAATTTTTGTGCAACACATGAGTAGCATTGAATTATTAGACGAGCTGGTTGCCTTGTAATTACAGCTCCATTCACTGACCTGTTTGAAATGAGCTCTGAAGTGAAATGAACCAAAGCATTTGCAATCGTGCTTAATAATGACAGATATTGAAAGAAAACCTGAACTGCCAAATTTGGATCCCCTTTCTTTAGTTGAGTAGTTCCTTGCTGTAGGAACTTCAGCGTGAGTAGCTTCAGCGTGACTACTGAAGGAGTAAAGTATTACTCAACGTTGGTAAGGCTGGTAGTGTCGTTCTCTATGAAGTAACTTTAGTTCTTGTTTCAGCATTTCAACAATAATGCACCACTGAGACACCCTTCCTTCAGATGGTCCTGAGAGGCACCGAGGGTGTGCTGTAGGGCGACTCCTCTCTCCAGTCAAGATTCACAGCCTTTCCCGGAGTTAGGTGCCTAAGCCAGGTCAGTCCTTTTTCAAGCAAAACCAAGGCATCATTGGGTCAGGGAGAAGGCACGAATGACTTTCTGTAGCCCAGTGTTTAGGGCTCACATCTGGGCTGTGGGAGACCCTCGTTCACATCCCTCTTTAATTTATACAGAGGAAGAGCTTAAACTGAGAGACCTCAGCCCCAGAATACCCCATAGCTCAGCGGTTCAGGCATTCTTCTGGGAGTGGGGAGACATGAGTTCAACTCCTTCTTCCACATCTGGCAGAGGGAGGAATTGAACCCAGGTCTTGTACATCCTGGGGGAATGCTGTAACTATTGAGACAAATGTTATAATGGGCAGGGTATCACCTGCTCCTCTTTGTGGGTTTAACCAGGCTCTAAACAGGCCTACTGAATCAGGCCCTAGAGGCAATATAGGTGGGGGATGCCTACTTTGTGAATTCTGCTGGAGCTTAGCCATGAGTTAGGCACTGAGCTGCTGGGGGATCTCCAGGACTGCGGTGTCTGTACGCAGGCCCAGCCATCAAAATGTACACACCTCAGGGACTTTAACATCAGAAACGTAGACATGTACACAGAGATGACCCATGCCTGCTGAAAGGGGGGTGGAGAGAGCAGAGTGAGGGCAGCTGGCTTTAATGATATTACTGAGCATGCTCAGACCATGTCAGCCTGCTCAGTTCAAGCCAAGCAGCAAATCTGTGCATGCCCCCTCCGCCGCCATGCATTGCCTCAGCACATAGGGACTTTAGGCTGCAGCTGAGCAGGGGTTTTGTGAACGCCTGTGGCACCTAAATGTTGGACTTGGGTTCCTAACTGCCACTTTAGGCACCCATGTCCTGCTTGTGAATCCCACTCTGAGAACCCACAACTCCCAAGGGAGTCTATGGGAGCTGCAGCTATTCAGCACCTTTCAGAGTCAGGCCCTAAAGTCCCAGAGTTACATTTTAAGGGTTTGATCCTCTAGGTTACTTGACTGCCACTGAAGTTGAGGGTGTTCAGCACCTTTTAGAACCTTGGAGGATCAAGCCCTAAAGACTTGACGTAAATCCTCCCATTGATGTCACACAGTGAGTCTTTCTTTGCACTTAACGGGCTTTTGATCAGGCTGTACGTGAGCGCATCATGCTTTCTGGTGCCTGGCCTATTGTTCGTGGCATGCCTGAGAAAGCTAGAGTGAAGCAGAGTGGCTCCATCAGTCCTATCATGGCAGAGATGTCACTTTTAGACATCTCACCCATCATAGCCACCCCCACATTATACATGATGTTACTTGGTATTGCTCATTTGTGTTTGACAGTGACCCATGCAATTTTTCTGGCTCATCTCCTTTTTGTTGAAGGGGAAAATTAACCCTGAATGAACTGTTATTGGATAGGATGATTCCACAAGGAGAACAACAAACTTCTGCCCATGCAGTGTGTGTGTGTGTGAGGCAGGAGATGGTGGAAGTGCCTGCCCAAGGTGTATTTAAAAGGAAGCCACATGTTAGAATTCTAACTATCTTATATCTATATCTGCCCAGGGCCAAATCAACCCAATGGACTGAGTTAATCCCAGGGTTAAATCATAGAATATCAGGGTTGGAAGGGACCTTAGGAGGTCATCTAGTTCAACCCCCTGCTCAAAGCAGGACCAATCCCCAGTTTTTGCCCCAGATCCCTAAATGGCCCCCTCAAGGATTGAACTCACAACTCTGGGTTTAGCAGGCCGATGTTCAAACCACTGAGCTATCCCTCCCCCCATTTAAATCAATGGAATTACAGTGGGGATACATTTGGTCTACCGAGTCCCTATAAGCAGTCCACTCACCTCTACATTCTTAGCTGATTAGTCACAATCTCCATTTAGAGATCAGAGGTTTGCAGCATTTTATCTGTGAAACAACCTCTCTTTTCGCAGAGCTGTCTGTTGGGTGGCTTTATGGTTCCTGCCTTACCAGTCGAAGACTTGTGGGCCTTGTCTCAACCCAGCTCTTCGCTCCACACCCACCTCTGCTGGGTGGCCCAAGGCATTCATGTTGCCTGTCTGCCTGTCCAAAACAATGCCCCTGAAATCACCATACCCCAGACCTACATATTAATTAACATGGCCCTGTCTCTGGCTTTGTAGTATATGTCTGATTAAATCATTACAAGATCATGTGACAAATAATTTTGTGGAAAACTGTTATATCTAGTGAAAATTTCTAATCCCTTAACAAAAAAAAATATTTATTAGTTAGGAATTATCCCTGTTAATTATAAGGAAATGCAAGGTCTTCCAGCACTGCATGTTTGCCTAGAATGCTTCACTAAGTATATAACCTTTGGCACTGAGTATATATCCTTTAGGAGTGTTAGGTATTAGAATGTATTTATTTAAGCCTTGAGCCACCAGGATGTCCGCTGAGATAAAAGTCACTTTTCAAGGTCGCCCCAGAACTCATGACCTTTGGGGGCACTCCATAATTTTGAAGACTTCCTGGTTAAATAAGGTTTAGCATTGTTCAAAAGAATTTGGCCTCTAGCGAGGAAAGGTGAAAAGTCATCTATATTTGAACATTTTCAGTATGGAGAATTAAACAGTCTCTGTGATATTAGAGTCAGATCTACTGTATTGTAGTCTGTAGTAAGCGGTAAAAGACAAAGCTGGAATCACCAGCACAATCAGAAAACCATCAGCTTGAGGAGTTAATTGAAAGACAAAGGGACAGATTCTAACACTATTTATTTACACTGGTGTAAATCTAGAGTAACTCCATTGGCACTCAAGATTCACTGGAGTGAATCTGGGCCAAAGAGACAAGTTCTGATCTCACTTATACCCCTGTAGGCCCACTGACTTCCATAGGGTGGATGCGGTTGCACGGGTGTAAGTGAAGCCAAATTTGATGCAAATCCTGTTTGTTTATAATGTCTAAAAGCTGGCACTATCAGCTAGAGTGCTAAGACTGATCTCAGTTACACACACGCAATCTTATTGGTATTGCATGAGGTCACATGCTGCTGTCACTAATTCCAATCCAACACCCTAGACGTTAACAGGCCAGATTTTGATGGAAATCACCTAGTTATACATCTGGAATAAATTTACCAATTTCAGTGGGGTTACTTCATGTTTATATTGGTATAACTGAGATCAAAATGTGGCACATGAGAGTTGCACTGGCTAATTTCAGGCCATGTTGTTCAGCTTTACACCAGTGTAATTCAAATCTGAATCTGCCCCCAAGGAGTTTGTCCGGGCAGTACTTTGTCCTACATGTGGAATGATTCCAAACGTGTTGGTTAAGGGTAGGGTGACCAGACAGCAAGTGTTAAAATCGGGACAGGGAATGTGGGGGGGGGGGGGGGGAAATAGGAGCCTATATAAGAAAAAGACCCCAAAATCGGGACTGTCCCTATAAAATCGGGACATCTGGTCACCCTAGTTAAGGGGCTATTCAGCTCATTAGTACCTTACAAACTTACCTTTATTGCCTGTTTTAGATCTTCAGTGTCCAGATCCTCCAGGGACTGTTGCTTCCTACTTGGTGGCATGCACCCACTTATACTCTACTGACATATCACATCCCTCTGAACCCAGTTGGAGCCTGTCTATGCTCTAAGGAAAATAAATGTATTATTAGCAGTAGGGTAGGAGTGTGCCTGGTCTCCACTTGTGGGTGCACAAGGGGAGGAACAGCACCGGGAGCACACGTGTAGGGTCTTTGGGCTACTCCAGTTGAGTGCTAAACTCCCCAGGGAGGTATACCGTGGTATGAACATATCCCCATTCTTGTCCCTCTATGCCAGCTGGCCCTACTCATGGGAGAACATTTCCTGCATCATAGTCATATCAGCCATGCTCCCTGAAGGCTCTAGAAGGCACGGGAGCTCCTGCTGGGGCAGTGCATCTCCACACTGTCCCCTGCTCCTCAAGGGAATGGCCCCAAATCAGCCCTTATTATTTATACATTGTTATCAGTGTGTTAGACACCTTACCACCTCTGTGAGGTACTGGGATGAGGGGGCACCATGGTGAGACAAGAAGTATGAGCCAGAGGGTTAGGGGCGAACTAATGGATTTAACAGTGGGGAGAATATGCAGCTGGTGGGTTTTGTGGGGAAATGTGGAACTGGATTGTTTTGGGGGATTATTTTTGTTTTTTGAGGCGGGAACAAACACTTTGCCAAGGGACTGTCACATGCATTGCCAACTGAGGCCGAATATTTTTTTGGGGGGGAGCCCTTTGTTAAAGCATTGGCAGCGCATCACGGCTAGACAGATAGAACTGTGCTGTACTGTAACCGGTTTTTGTGCACATTGTTTTTACACTTCTTGTTGCGCATGTAAATGCAGTGTGATGCACTGCCACCTCCTGGTGAACCTGGCATGGCTGCCATACCAGACACTAGTGTATGCTTCATCGCATTTGTAGTTTGGGTTGCCATAAAGCAATGCTGAGTGTGCATCCATAAGCAGCAGGAAATACTGACTTTTAGAATGGATTTTAACTTTGAAAATGATTGTGCCAGAACACACAGAATTTGGGTTTTCTTGCCTTTGTCAACAGGTTACATTATATCCAAGAGCAAGATGATGGGTTTCATAACTATGGTAGCAAGAGGAGCCCTCATCTGAAAAGAGACTGACCATCACCAGTGGTTTTAGTGGCAATTTTAGGATTCTAGATCATAGTTTGTGACAGTAGCTTTGCTGAGTCACAGAACCCAATGGAAACTCCCCTGGAACCACTGGTGGATTGTAATACATAATTTAGGGATTATTTGGTATTTTGCATTAACCTTCTCTTGCTGCTCATCCTCCACTCTCACATTCACATACTCTCAACTTTCTGAAAAGCTATCAGCTAACATCTCATTTGGGTTTGCACTGAGGACTCTAGCATTAAGGTCCCTGTCATCACCGTGGAATGCTGGCTGCAGCTCTGAGGGTTTCCTTGTTGCGGCTGACAGGCCTGATGTCACTAATATCACCACAAAAAGCTTTAGGTATCGGTTGGCCGCTGACAGACTCATCTATGGTCAATAAGCTCATCTCTGAAGAACGAGATTATTCATTCTTTGCCCATCTGCGGTAGACCAGGCTAGCCATGGCAGGTGACTGTGTTGACAGGGTGGGGAATCTGGATCAAAAGATTCTTTTTTTAGGTCAGCAGCCCAAATCAGAGCTAAGAAGATCATTTGTGACATGCATTTAAAAGGTGACTTGTTTATGCCATTTCCAGCCACTTCTTCAGAGACAATTGCTTCAGACTGGTTGTGGTGGAAACTGTGTCTCATTTAGTACATCACGCAGTGTATGCCAGTATTCACTGCTGCCTAGGTGCGGAATGCTCTTTCCCCTATAAAACATAAAGCTAGGGGGCGGGGGAGGAAGGGAGAGGCAGATCCACAAGCTGTATTCTTTCGGCTGTGCACCTGATTGTCAGTTTCAAGGTTTTCCATCAAATGGTAACGTTGATTAAACAGAACACAACCTTGAAAATGTATTTCCATCTAGAGAACACTGCTATTTTACAGGATTTTTCCTGGAAACTGATTCCTTTATTTTTAAAAGATGTGTGTTAGCTCTAGAGAAAGCATCGTGTTAGCAAATGATAACACCTCTCTTATAGGTACAGTAGGTGAGTGTGACATCATTCAAATGAATGGTTCCAATCTGCTCTCTCTCGTACATTACCCTCGGGGACTTTTGTATAAATTAGAAGCGAGGGAGAGAAAGGAGTGCGGTAACTAAATCTCTCACTTAAATGCTTTATCCTCCGTCAGAGAAACGTTTGCCTAATACAAAATCTACACAGCTTGACTTGGGTTGGGAAATGGAAAATGGGGCATCAATTATAGGAAAATAGGTGTTGCGATTTGTCTCAAACAGTTAATTGCTCCTGATCTCATCTCCAATTGTTACCGGAGTACTATCCCTATATATAGGGCCAGAGTCTCAGGTACTCTAGCTGCTTGCTACACAGCCAGCAGATCTAGCAATCCAGTCAGTGTTTCTGTCCCACAGAAGATTTGGCCTGGAGCAAAGGGAATTCTGCAGGGGCATAGTGTCAGCCTCTGTGCTGTCTCAGCTGTTGAGGAGAGGGGTGTGGCTGGAGGAAATGAGTCATGGCCAGGATGTCCCAAAACGTTGTGAATCCCTTGGAATGTACTAAGAATTAAGGCTATAAATACCCAGGTTGGAATGGGTAGGACAATGGGTTAATATGAAGCTTTAAAGCTACCAAATAAGCAAGAGCTTGGCGTAATGTTGCATCCAGAATTCAGCATTTTTCAGCAGCATTGTCCTCCCTCATGTTTTGGGGGTGGGTGGGAGGGAGGAATTGGTTCAGTGATGACCTCAGGAGGAAGAGTGCCACCTGCTGAATCACCAATACTACTTCCTGCAACAGAACGATTCCTCGAAGGTGTCTCATCTAATTACTGATCCTGCCCAAGCCTGCAATGCTGAAATCACAGCACAAGGCATTGCTGCAGACTTGAAAATATATATATATACAAACCTATAATGACCCCAGCTTGTAACTTGGTGGGGGCTTTTTGGAGCTATTTCTCCCAGCTAGGACTCCCCTTCATACAACAGCTAAATTTCTTCAGCACATATGAATCTCCCTGTACATATGTTATACAAATATAGCTTTATGGAGGCATACTGTGCAGTACCCTTTGATTAAAATATTGTTTATGTGAAAGGCAGGACTGATTAACTAATAAGAACATTTTCCCCCTATGGAAACTCCGCGTAGCTTCAAATTGTTACATGAAATAATTATTCCCTGTACACATTCATGCATGCTGGCCTTAATGCCTGATGTAAATCCTGAATGTGTCTCTTCCAGCAAAGCCCTCAGTCTAGAATAATGCACATGGTGACAACGATACAATTTTATAACCTCCCTCCCTAATTGTTGTAAAACATCCTGGGTGATTAGCTTGCACATTTGATACTTTTAAAGAAGAACGGAAGGGGCTGGGATCAAGTGAAAGCAGCAAATGCATCATATGAAGAGAGACTGAAAAGACTGGCACTGTTTAGTTTAGAGTGGAGATGAATAAGAAGGATCATGGTAGAGGGATACAAGATAATGAATGGTATGAAGAGCAATGAAACGTAAATTGTGCTGCCCTACTTACCTTCTCTCACAGGAACATAGGGAGATTCAATGGAAGTGAAATGCTGCAGATTGAAAATGGATAAAAGGAGCTCCCTGTTAAAGCAATGCATCATTATTCAGTGGATCTCTTAGCCCTAAGAGATCACTGCAGCCAAGAGGATCAAGAGAATTAAACAATTATATGGATATTAAATAGAATTTAAAAGTTATAAACCCTCATGCTTTAGGCTCTGGTTCAGAAGCCCAGCTCTATTCAGCAAAGCTTTAAAACCCATGCTCCAGTGCTTTGCTGAATTGGGGCTTTCATAATAATGCCTGACTCTTATACAGTGCTTTCAATCGGTACATCTCAAAGGGTTCTATATTGTTCCCATTTTACTGATGGTAAAACTGAGACACAGAGGGGAAATGTCTTGCCCAAGGTCACCCAGAGGCTAGTAGCAGGGCTGGGAGTGGAGTCCAGATCTCCTGAGTCCCAGGCCTGTGCCCTATTTGCAGGGTCACCCCACCTTTCCTTTAGGGCATAAGCTAGCCATAAACTGACATGCATTAGAGAGAAACTTCCCCCCTGGCAAGTTATTCCATAATTGTCCTTTATGGACTTCATTGCACCTTCTTGCTAAGCATCTGATACTGACCACTGTCAGCGAGAGGATAGTGAATAAGATGGAGCACTCACTTGTCTGATCAGCTGGGGGGGTTTCCTACAGCCCTCGGTTTCCTTTCTAGAACTGAGGTAAGAGCTGAAGCACGGCAGAAAAGGCTCAAAACTGACATGCCTCTGAAACCATTTTCTGATTAATGAAAAGTGAACCGTGGGGACAAAGTGGGAGCGCCATGCAGGTAACAGTTTCAGAGTAACACACCAAGATGTTACCTTGATGTTAGCACCAGCTGGGCTCCTGAATAATTGTATTTTAAGCTATATAGAGCACAAAACAAACAGATCCACTGAGCTCCTAGGGAGCCAATTTCACCCAGGCATGTCTAAACTGGCCTCTTGCACTTCAGGGTGTGAGCGAATACAGGGTTTCATAGGTCCTCTTGGGTCTGCCAGGCCTGGAGCTGTTGCTCAGTTGCTGGATAGCTGCCAGCTTGCAGGTCTGTTAATGAGTGGTGTAGTGTCTGGCAAGTAACTTGCCTTCAAGTGAGTGTGACTAATCATGAATCCTTTCAATAATGCTGACAATCCAGTCTCTCTTTTTGCACTCTGCTCGAGCCTGCTGAAATAGGAGCAAATTAGCCTCATTCTGGCAAAGGCAGGAAATGATAAAGAGCCCCTAAAAGGTTTCCAGTACTCCATGGCCAGGTTTTGCAGTGAACATAATTTCTGAGTTGTTATGTGTGTGTTTTTAGAGCAACTAAATAGTGCAGAATGTCTGAAAGATTGCACTGTTACCATACCCCATGCCATTTGCCTGTATGTGCAATTTGTGTATTATGTTGGCAAATGCAGTGTGCTTTCTGCAAAGGCAACAAGCCAAAGCATATTAGAATTCACAAATTTCTGCTAATGGACTGTATTTGTTTCACTAGGTACAGTTTTAATGTTAGCCTAAGCTTGGTTGTAAAGCTGGACTGTATCAGACTAAGTCTTAAATGTACTGGACTCTGTTAAATTTGATTTAGGTTTTTTTGGTAAGGAAGTGTAATCCTTGTCTTGCTTTTTTACTAGCTCCTTTGGACAGCCAGTGAAGCAAAAGCTCAATTGCATGTTCCGTACAGAGATATTGTACATGGAAATATACAATGCCATCTGTTGGTTGCTCCTTGTGGAAGACAGTTTTGTTTGTGTGTGGAGGGTGAACTTTATCCAAGGTTTCCCCCTATTGAATGAAAGTTGTTGAAAAGTAAATATAAAATGGGCAGAATGCAGAGATCCTGCCAAATTAAAACTGAGAGGACGATGTTGGGGAGAAAAGAATTGGTACTGTCTCATCAAAAATGTCTTAAGTCCCACATAAATATATACTCAAAGAAAAGGGAATGTTTTCCATAGAAAATGAATCTCAAGCCAGCTTTTAATATCATCAATGGTGTTTACAGACTAAATTGGTGTCAGCTGTTTGTGTAGAGCTGCTTGCTGTGGCAGGGTGGATGACATGACCTACTACATATTGTAGATCTTTTCCAACTCTAATTTATCATTTCTCTCAGCATTATTCTCCCACCACAGGATATGAGTAACTCCCATCAAAGCTAAGTTAAAGGGACTTGCTCATATGCTGTAACTGGATGCTAAGACCCATGATTTTGATATAGTTTTCCCTCTTATTTCCCTCTTCTTTTTACTCACTATTAGTTGTCATTTTTTGTAGCTGCAGCTCCCTCCTGTAAAAGTTAAAAACAGCCCCCCTGAAGGAACGTGTGGTCTCTTTTCCCTTACTTCTCCTGCTCTCTGCACATATGAAATCCATTATTCATAAAACGTCTCTGCAAACAAGGTGGATGGGTGAGCGATTTCCCAGTGTGTAGACCCTTGCATTAAGAGTCAGTATTATGGATGTCTGCAGGACCTTTGCTGAGGAAAGATGGCCAGTGTTTCTGACTATGTGCATGAAGCAGTTTACTGATTCGACAGTTGGGTTTCATATTCAAAGCATTCGCATTACTTTGTACGTTGACTCCTCTGATCACAGAGCATTAACTCAAACTAGATGACTTCTACTTTTTGCATCAGTTTTCTGGAGAGAGGTGAGAAAGGCAGGGATGGGGGTATGGTCAGACCTAATGAAGAGAGAGATGCTGCTCCCATGGAAGGCTGTAGCCATTCACACCCGGATGCAAAGTCTCATGTACGTGTTTTGGAGAAAAGAGATGAGGGATGTTGAAAATTCCAGAATGTTTTCAGATTTTTGTTTCTAAACGAATGACTTCTGTTCATCCAGAAGAGAGCTGAATGCTGACTGGATGTTATCTAAGTTATTACTTTCAGGGTAGGTGAGGTGAACATGAGCTGGCAGGGAAAGAAACGTTTTTGCCTGAAGACAATGGGAGTTTGCCCGAATCAGAGCAGAGTAAAATCTCAAAATCTGGCCCCTTGTGCTTAGGTAACTCACTAGCCCCTTTTACAGCCTTCACTGTTAATTTTCAAAAGTTTGAGTTCTGCCACTAGCTAAATGTATAAATTTTGCAGCTGTTGAGTCCCTGTTCATCATATGAACTGGGGGGTCTCTTTGTATTAGGAATGGTGTCCATCTATGTAGTGTCATTTTTGAGGTTTTTACAGTATTCCTGGGAATTATGTTGTTCAATATAGCAAGAGACCAACTGTTCCAAGGTAGGAAGGATAATCAAAACACCCAAACTGTCTATAGTGTCATTTGGTTAAATTCTCCAGAATTCTCTCTTACATAGTCAGCTTCCAGACCTTGAGGCTTTTTTCTCCTCTTTTTGTTCATTATATTAAATAGAATTTTTTTGTCGCACTACACGGTCTTGCTCCTGTGCTTGTTGTTTTTGTCGAGAGCATGTGAAATTAAAACAATTGCCACTGGTCCAATCCTGTGTGACACAAACGCATCCAGCAACTAAGGAGTTCTGCTTCTTGCCCCCAGTTCTTGTGTGTGTATTATACCAAACAAGTGTTTTCTTTCCCACCTAGAATTCAACAGACACCAAATTCATACAGCTACTGGTCCTCTTTGGAGCAGGGTCTTTGGGCCTAATTCTCCACTCACTTATGCTCTGCTCATGTATGACTCTACTGAATTCAGTGCAGTTACGCCAGAGTAATATTGCTGTAGAATGAAAGGAGAATCAGGACCATTATTGTCATACTTGTCTGTAAAACACCTGGTACACTGTTGATGTCATGCACATAAGTAGTACTGGGTAACTTTCAAATAGACTGGGCATAAGCTTTAAATAGCACCCTATGGTAGATTTTGCTTAACTTGTTGGCGTCCGTTAGTCTCGAGAGACGATGGATATGCGCCCATGGGGAATGTTTAGTTGATGGTTGTGCAGCGTCTGTTGTGGCTGTGGAGCCCCACATGAGAGTGGCAGTCTCGATTGCATTTGCTGCATTTGAAGGCGGTGTCAGCTGTGGGTTGGAGCCGCTGCTTCCTTTTTCGTTGAACCCGCTTTTCCTCGGCAAGCTGCCGCAGCTTGTCTTCGCCAGTTTTCAATCCAGTGGTCAGAGCGTGTCTCCATCTGCATCTGTCCTGGGCGAGCTCTTCCCAGCTGTTGATGTCGATTTGAACAGTCTTCAGGTCTCTCTTACAAACATCCTTGAAGCGAAGGTGGGGCCGTCCTGTAGCTCTGTTTCCGGAGGCAAGTTCGACATACAACAGGTCTTTGGGGATCCGTCCATCTTCCATGCGACTTAGATGGCCAAGCCATCTGAGGCGGCGTTGACGGAGGAGAGTGAACATGCTGGAGATCTTGGCACGTTCCATCACCTCGTTGTTCGTTATTCGATCACTCCAAGTGATCCCGAGTATGCGACGGAGGCAGCGCATGTGGAAGGTGTTCAGTCTCTTTTCTTGCGAAGCGTAGAGGGTCCAAGTTTCGCTGGCGTAGAGAAGAGTGTTTAACACACATGCACGGTACACAGCGACCTTTGTGTTGATGGTCAGCATGTTGTTGTTCTATACTCTCTGTGACAATCTGGCCAAAATTGTGAAGGCCTTGCCAATTCTACGGTTGATCTCAGGCTTTGCTTAACTATGCTATAAACATTAGCACTAGAAATATATTTATACATAAAATGACAACTTCATTGTCAAAACAGGGTCTTCTCTATCTCATAAGGCCTAAGACAGGGGTGGCAACCTGTGGCTCCAGAGCCACATGCGGCTCTTCAGAAGTTAATATGCGGCTCCTTGTATAGACACCGACTCTGAGGCTGGAGCTACAGGCACCAACTTTCCAATGTGCCGGGAGGGTGCTCAACCCCTGGCTCTGCCACAGGCCCTGCCCCCACTCCACCCCTTCCTGCCCCCTCCCCTGAGCCTGCCATGCCCTCACTCCTCTCCCTCCCCTCCAGAACCTCCTGCATGCAACAAAACAGCTGATTGGGAAGTGTGGGGTGAGAGGGGGAGGTGCTGATCGGGGGGGGGGGGGAGGATGCCAGTGGGTGGGAGGCGCTGGGAGTGGGAGGCCTGATGGGGGGGCTGCTGATGTATTTCAGTGGCTCTTTGGCAATGTACATTGGTAAATTATGGCTCCTTCTCAGGCTTAGGTTAGCCACCCCTGGCCTAAGGTGAACCACATCTTAATTGAGAGGTGGATTTATGGTCAACTTCCTCTTTCAGTCTCAATCACATCACGTTCCTATGGCAGTTACAGCAATTACTTACATGGAAAAATAATATTATGAAAGTATTGGATGGATTATTACTCCTGTTAACATTATTTAACTTAACAAGTGTCCAGACCATGAGTGAAATTTACCCCTGGGCAGAGGGCCATACAAGGTTTGTGTATTGCTTAAGTTCCACTTAAGTCCTATTCTGAGGGGACTTAAGTGGGGCACAGACCTGTATGGGAATGAATTGCATCACTTGGCCAACTTTCTATGGAGCACTGCTGGTCCCCAGATCTCATTTGGAAACCTCTGCACAGGAAGTACCTATGATAAATAAACTAAAATGCTTAAAAATAAGAGATCATTTATTATAAGGTGGAAGAAAATCCTATTAGAAATGGCCAAAATGCTGACAACTCTTGGTTTACACTAAAGAACCTGAAATCTTACCACTCCCCAGTTGTCAGCTTCATGGCATCAAGAATTATATGGGGCTTCTGGATGTGGTTAAGGACAGGAAGTGTGGAAGCCAGCAGACAGATAAACCAGCAAGGGAAAGGACAAAAAAAGCTCCAGACTACAGTTCAGTCCAAGGCCCTTTTCTCAGGACTGGCTTGACTAACACAAAAAGATTCAAAACAAGAGCAAAGCAACTCAGAACACTTGGTCCCAGCCACTAGAGACTTGGGTCCAGCTGTTAGCAAGCTGGGAGGGCACAGCACACCCTCTTCCCCTTCAGTAGCTGCCCTAACAGCTGCTTCTTCAGTGTTTTTCATAGCCCCATTCCAGGTCATCCATGTGCTAGGCAGGGAACCTGGGTTCTCCTTGTAACCCCAGGGATAAAGGAGCACCTTTATACCTCGCACAAAGAAAATTAGATAAAAATTGTGTAGACAAGAACTGAATCCCCTGCACCCTGCAAGTGTTTTTCCTTCTTCCATTGTCTTTCCTCTTTCCATTGTTGTAGGATTAGGTATGTTACATAGGTGCAATTGATGCTAGGATATTGCAACACATTGTTTATCAGGCCAATAACTTTGTCAAAGAAGGAAATTAGGTTAGTTAGGCATGTATTTGTTCTTGATAAGCACATGTTGGTTATTCCTTATCACTATTCCTGTTATCCTCTAGGTGCTTACAAATTGATTATAATTTACATAGGATTGTAAATATATATGATGCAACACAAGACACATGAAAGAACAGGGGCCATGAATCTGATCTGCCTTACACCAACTTAGCACCAATGCAACTATTGCTTATCTCATCTGAGTTAACTCATAGGTGCCGACTTTAGTTGGCGCTGGTGGGTGCTTGCACCCCCGGCCCCACCCCAACTCCACCCCCGGCTCCGCCCCCATTCCACCCCTTCCCCAAATCCCCACCCCCCCGCCTCCCTCAGGTGCGCTGCATTCCCCCCGCAGGCTTGCAAGCCTGGGAGGGAGGGGGGAGAAGCAGCCGAGCACCCACCAGCAGCTCCCCGCCTGCCCCCCCCCACCGCACCCAGCTAACCTCCGCCTCCCGAGGCGCTGCGGCAGCCAAGCCGCTTTTCTTGAGCTCACAGGCACTCCAGCTGATCGGCGGCTGCATGCCTGGGAGGGAGGGGGGGAAAGCGCAGGGGCGGCACCTCGGGGGAGAGGTATGGGGAGGAGGCGGAGCCGGGCTCTCCACCTCCTCCCCATACCCCTCCCCTGAGGCATCACGCTGCGCTTTCCCCCCCCTCCCTCCCTGCCCCCCTCCCAGGTGTGCAGCCTCCAATCAGCTGGAGTGCCTGTGAGCTCAAGAAACACGACTTGGCTGCCGCGGCGCCTCCGGAGTTGGAGGTTAGCTGGGCACGGGGGGTGGAGGGGCTGGGGGGAGCTGCCATGGTGGGGGGCTGGCTGCCGCGGGGAGGTGGGTGCCGCGGGCAGGGGCGGGGTCCCTGGGTGGTGGGGGCGGTGGGCGGGGTTAGCTCCCTGGGCGGCGGGCTGGACTAGGTGCCACGGGGGGTGTAGCGTTAGCTGGGTGTGGGGCGGGTGGGACGCAAGGTGGAAGTTTCGCCTAGGGCGTGATACTTCCTTGCACCGGCCCTGCCCCATACAGGTTACAATGAGGCGGGTAACACACACAATGTCATAAGAGGATTGCTAACACTCCCAAATTCTCCCCTAATTTCTCTATCCTCTGAGGCCAATCAAACCTGATTCTGACGTCACACCATTTTTACACTGACCTGAATGGAGCTCTGCTGATTTACATAACAGCTGAGGTTATGGCACTCTATTTCTTATAATTTGCAACAGAAATGTCCCCAAGAACAGAAGCAAGCACGTTGTTTTTAGAGTCCATTTTAAATTGGAAAAAACCCAAAGCAACATCTGGCCTAAACCTATTTAGGTTCTCTTCTGCAACTGTATAAAATTAATAGTTCTCAAGTATCCTACATTAATAGCCCAAAACATTTAAAATATTTCAGGCCATTCTTCTAGTAATAATTTTTTTTGTGAAGGTTCCAGGAAGTAATTGTATATAACTGAGACTGGTAATTACAAAAATACAAACATATTCTCTGCTCTGTAATAGTCTTTGTTATGAATCCATGATGTTCACAAGGTCTCTTCTAGGCTGAAATATGAACTCTAATACTGTATGAACAAACATAGGAAGACCCTGAGATTAAAATTTTCCCTTCTCCCAATCTTTCAAATTTATGATTTATTTTTCAGTACAAGAAGAAATGTCTCTGCAATGGTTCGAATCTATGATGAAAACACATTCTCTGCAGTCCTGCATAAGCCAGGCGGCCTCTCTCATATTTCATACTCCCTGTTGCAAAACAGATAGAAGAGTCTTACAAGCAGTATGTTGTACATCTTTCATTGGCCAGACTGAGTTTTAATTTACACTGGCATTTGCAGTTTGTAGGGAACATGTCGATAAAAATAAGTTGCTTCAGGTATTTTTGTAGTTTTGTTCATTTTCTGTAGTTCAGCTCATTTAGAATGAACTTTGAGACTCAGTTTGGGCACAGTAATCACATTTAACATGGTTACACTGGAGATGCTCTCAGCATAGTTTGCTAAGCATATAAGACTTTAATCAAAGCTCTGAGTTCAGCTGTGAAAGACAGGTGCTAGTGGCAGAGCAGGCTGGCCTGGCTAAAGGAAAGGTCAACCAGCTGCACAATCCTAAAATAAAAGCCAATGGGTCAGTTTTTTCCTGATTGCTAAATTCTCTTAAATCAAAATATAATCACAAAATTTTTTGGCTGGACAGGCCAGGAATCTGAAGTTTTGTCTTTATCCACACAACAGATATGGGTCAGCTATGGGCAGTATTAACTCCCTTGCACTGCCCCACCAATATGCCTCCGTGCTGGAGAGAGTATCTCTAAGGGGGAGAGTTTTAGACTCTATATCTATCCAGTCCTTGGATTCTCCAATGAGGTGGCCTATTAGTTCCAACGGTCAGGGTGATTTTTTTATCTAGTTGACGCCTCCATTCTAGGGGTTGGATTGAGACCACCAATCTAGAATCCACCACTGTACTCTTAGTCATTACAGACACAGGGTGGGTGTTTGTGTAGTGCACATGCACAGATGCACACCTGCATGCATACACACATACACACACACACACACAGCTGTGTTAAAAGAACATTATTCAGGTTGCATAGTCAAGCACTCAGTGCCAGAATTAAGGCTGTCTGTGCAATTTGACCCTCTACACTACCTATATTTTTTAAAACAGCACATTGAAAAAAACAAATTCCATCATGTGGTATCATATCGACACCCACATGGGTTATTAGAGAGATGGAAATTTTAGCTCCACCCCATAGGTCTCTGCCATCTGAGCTAATGAAGTAACTGACAGCATTAGTAGGGTGTCATCCTCTATGTGGACCAACACTAGATGGGGATGAAGCACACACTTTGGCTATGGGTTTCACAGGTATTTGTGAACAACAGTGGACTGGTGAGACTTAGCAATCTTGGGTTCCATTCCAGGCTCTGGAAGGGAATAATCTCTAGTGGGCACAGTCACTTCTGCCTGTTTTCCCCAAGCTTGACCCCTTCTGCCCTGTCCTCTCCAAAATGTCCCTATCACAGTCCTTTCTCTTCCCCATCCCCAACTCCTTGCCACAGTCCCATTCTCCTCACCTACCCTGGGCCAGTCTCCAAACCTCAGGCTTCTCAACCCTGTCCCAGTCTCCTTGCACAGCCAGTCCGAACATCCTTTTCTGGACTCCCCCATTCCAGTCTCCCTCACTTGCTCACAGTCCTGGTCTCCTTGCCAGCCAGTCCCCGTGCTGCCCCTTGTCTGATCTATTTCTCTCCCTCAACCCCAGCTTCCAGTCATGCCCGCTGAACTCCCACCCACATTCTCCATCATCACTGGCTTCCAGTCTCAATCTCCCTCCCTGTGCTGCTTATCCAGAATCAGTGACTGACCCAGCTCCTTGTCACAGTGTCTTTGCTCAGCCAGCCCCAGTTCTACCCCACCCCCACCCCAGCTTCTTATCAGATCTGTCTCCCCCTATCCTCCCTCCCACCTCATTGGTTCAAACTTCCAGTCTCCTTGGCCAAACAGTCCCAGTCTCCCCACTACCTAGCTCATTCTCCAATTTCAGTCTCCCTGCTACCCACCCAATTGCTCCCTGTTCCCCTGTTTCCCTCCCTAGCTTCTATTCCCAGTATCCCTGCCAAGCAGTCCTAGTCTTCCACAGAACTCAAGTCCTGGTCCCATTTTCCCCTCTAGTCCCAGTCTACTAACCCAAGATTCCTTATTCCAGTCTACTACCCCTGCTAGCATAGGTGTGGCTTTTGTCCCCTCTGGATTCAAATCAGGTAGTTCTTTCCTCCACATTCCCAGGACATCAGCAAGGTGACACTGAAAGCATAGAAGAGACAAAGCTCCCTATTTTCAGTTCCAGTGCCCAGACCCAGATCTGACCCATCCTTCAGCAGTCCTGAGCTGCAATTGAAGTGAAAGTCCTGCTCATCCCATGTAGCTCGCCCTTGGTTGGAGTGTGTACTGAATCTTTGGGGGAATTTAGCTGCAAAGTTCTACGACTCCTTCAGCAGGTGCTAACTGCCATTTTTCAAAGGCTTATAACCAGTAGCGTAGCCAGGGGTGGAGCAGGGGGAGCGGCCGCTCCCCCTGTGAGCAGAAGCAGCGTAAGTGGCGTCTTTTTTTAGCAGCACTAAAAAAAGGCGCCGCTTCTTTTTAAGCGCTGCTTCTTGCACTCACCCGGCGGCGCTCCGGGTCTTCGGTGGCATTTCGGCGGCGGGTACCACGGAAGACCCGGAGTGAGTGAGGACCCGCCGCCGAAGTGCCACCGAAGACCCGGAGCGCCGCCGGGTGAGTACAGGGGGAGGCGCCTTTTTATAGCGCCGCTCCCCCTGCGCTCCAGACCTGGCTGCGCTACTGCTTATAACTTGGCCAAATTTGGGCAAAAGGCACATCCTTCACTCAAAGGCCACCCCCCTATCAAATTGTAAATCCCTGATCCAAAGCAGAGAGATGCAAGAGCTTCTTAAAGAAAAGGTCACCTCAATTTTTTAACCTGGGCACAACAACATATTATTGTCTAACCTTGTTCTCAGCTGAACTGTTTTGGCTAAAATTATAAAACAAAACAAAAAACTAGCCTGAGGCAGACACTCAGCATGGAAAGTTTCAGCCCAGCCTTTTAATGTTTAGCAAAGTTTTAAGCAATTGAAAACAGGATCTTATAATGGGAAGTGTCAGGCAACCTTAATAACAGGTGGTGCTACCAGCCTCACCTGTAATAATGTCTATTAACATGTCTATTAACATCAATGAATCATTAATCAAATTAAATAACTGTGAGGAAGTGGGAATGTTCTTAATGTTTTCCCTGAATAATGTGTGTGTGCCTCAGTTTCCCCTATGCATTTCTTAAGTATCTAGGTGATGGGATAAAGGTATGTGATTGTTGCAGAGCCCTAGGCAGGTGTGATGCCATCTGCACAGAGAATGGCCGACACCCTGTCTCCTGGCAACTGATGGCCTGGGCCCTTCCACTGCAAGGTGCCAACTGAAGGTGTTGGAGAACAATGAGATCAGGTGGCCTCCTGGCCTGGGAAAGAGACAAAGGCCAGAGGAGGGGCTGGAGGGGGTTTTAGTTTGGAGCTGGCTGGGGAGACGGGGGGAGTCCCAGAACCTGGGTCTGAGCTTCCCACTTCCCCCAGAAGGACCTGACTGAGGGGTCCTGTTTTCTGTACCTACAAGCTCTGTGGGTTTGGCATGTCTGCTTGAACATGTCCCCTTAAATGGACACCATCAACTTAAAAATCGCACTTGTCTGGATATTTTTTGTACTGTCTAGTATCTTGTACCACCTGAGATAACTGTACCTGAAAGAGATTAGAGAAAAATAATGATCTTCCATTGTGTTTACTTTGGGAATTTGACAGCACTTTCTGCAGAGTCAGCATCATTGTTTCCTCTGTACAATCAGTTAATCTTTTTGTATGGACCTTTCACATAGCAAACGGGAAGAGGAAAAAAATATATGTGTAAAAAATTTAGGATAATGTAACTGTAAAACAACCAAAAATGGCAAGAGGACTCAAGAGCAGGGGTAGTACCTGAAACCACATTTATTTTTTTTAATTATATTTCAGGTTGACTGTGTTACTTTAATTCAACACATACATTTTTTAGGAGTTTTTTTCCCTTTCTTAGGTGCAGCTGCAACAATTTAAAGATTTTAGGTGAAATCCTGGCTCCATTGAAGTCAATGGCAAATCTCCCATTGACTTCAAAGAAGCCAGGATTTCACCCACTTGATACAAATTCTTCTTACCTGGGATTTGACTATTTCTCTCCAACTCCATGTCGGTTAGTCCTAATACATAATTAACAAAGCATAACTTTCAAGTAATTTAAAACACAATTGGACAAAAGCACAAGAGACTGTAGTATAAGTGAAACAATCCTGCATTTACAGAGGGATAGACAACATACCATCTCTAATTTCTAGGATTCTATCACTAGGAATATTGTATTGTGTCTGGCTATCACAGAATACCATAGCTTGGTGTTACAATTGAAATGTACCAAATGGGCCATTCATATGACAGATCACCTGGATCACCGGACTTCAGCTGTCGTTAAGACTGCGCCAATCACAACACGTCTGCCATTCTTCTCGCACTCTTGCCTTTCTTCTCCACGTTCGTCCAGTGGGATGGCTTGAAATTAACGGCTAAAACAACGATATGACAGATACATATCAGAAAAGTGTAATTTTCTCATCCACTCAAATGCATAGGTAAAGTATGGAATGCCTTAAACAAAGCCTATTGTTTGTTTCCCTGTTCTCATGCTGTTTATTAATCTACTACAATATAAACTCAGGGTGGGAAAAGGTCTGTTAGTCAAAATGTAATTCAATAGCCTCAGCTCAGAGATAAGTGTGGTGTTAACTTAGTTTTGAAATTAACCTATCAGATGCAGCTCTTTGTAATTAAAGAGTCTTAATTCATAGCACTCTGAACCATTGCATTTGGCAGGCAAATGCCTGTAATTTTCATTTCACAGAGCACCTCACACAGTATAAGCCAGCACTAAACAAATGCAGGTTTAATCAGGTAGAGCAGCATGTCAGAGACCTGTCTCGAAACAAGAGAATCTGGCACCTGAAGTGTGAACCACAGACAAGTCTCTGGGGATTGCACATTCTCCGGCTTCAATCTTTCCCAAGCTGCTGGCAACAGTATTTTACCTGAAGCAGACTCTGCTTCCCAAATATATATAACAAACCCAATCTTGCCAACACAATACAAGAGCATTTTGAGTTAAATAATTTTCTAGATAGCATTCTCAAAAAAGCAGCAGTTGGTAAAGAATTTCATAACAAACAGATGCATAATGAAAAAATGTTAGGGTCTAGGAATAAGACATCTTTAGGATCCTTAAATGATTATATTTGACTCCAGTGAAACACATATATAGCCACAGAGAGTGTGCAGATACTGTATATGGAGACAGGTGGGTGAGATTACATAAAGGCTAAAGATTTACCACCCTGACACCTAAGACTTTTCAGTTAGATCGTGGAAAGAGACAGATGGCCTGCACTTGTGGATACACAGACTCCTAAACTGACACTTGGAGGATTCAGTTAGCCACTATTCCTAATTCCAGACTAGAAAGCAGAGATGTGGATTAACTATGCCTTGTGTCAAAAATAAATACCCCCTGGGGTAGCAGAGGTTGAGTAATTAGTGGGCTGTAATACATTTGGTGATAATGGTTACAGTCTAATGGAATTTATAAAGAGGAATACACCTAAATCCTGGATATGAATGAACACTCAGGATTTAAGGACAGGTAAGATCTAATTCTTGATCCAAACTCTGCAAAGTAGACTGTCCCTAGTATACAGATTGCATTCATATTCTCAGACACCTTCCAAGTGACCCCCCCACTTCACCCTAGAAGCCATTTGACCATTTGGAGATATTCACACACACACCCCCATACCCTGCCACAGTGAGGTCAGTCACTCTGAAGGGCCATTGGCTGTTCAGCTGAGTTGTTGCTTTATGGGGTTACAGGTAGGCCTGTAGCGTCTGGCAGGAAATTGGCTTGACTGCTAGAAAGGAATGGAGTGGAAACAGCTTGAGAGACTGTGCTCCAGGAGTGGGGAACTAGAACATAGCTCTTTTCAGTGGCAGGCTGGCTACATGCCAATTGGCACTGTCCGCTCTGTGCTCAGAATGAGAGCCTCCTGCCTTCAGAAGACCACGGGTGTTTGTACCTCTGGGTTACCTCATCTTAAAGACACAATTCAAAATGTGAGTTTCTGCAAGCGAGTGAGGTAAGCAACACAGGCAGATGTGTTTTTATGAACATCAGTCGTGTCAATCAGGAGGAACAGACATCTCCCAGCATTCTGAGGAGCGAAAATGCTGGAAAACCCCACAGCAAAAGCAAAACTCTCTGTCTCTCTTAGGGTTTTATACTGCTGCCCATCACCAGAGTATCTGAGAACCTTTCACCTCAAATCAATAGCAATAATGAGGCCCCTAGTGGACTTTATGGAGTTTCTAGCATTTCTCTCTTTTGGGGGATAGTCATTTTCAAAGATCACAGTGATAAAGTAGAATTCTGCTGTAGTATCTGTTAAGTAGAGCAGAGTAAATAACCCAGAGAGCTTTTTATTTGATTACTCTCGCTCTTTTTTAGTTCGCTATCAACAAACCAGACCACAATTTTCTTGAATTTATTATTTGAAATTATCCAACCAATTTTTTGTAATGTGTATGTACTTAATAGCTTAAATATTGGGGGTGAAATCCTGCCTCCATTGAAGTCAATGGGAGTTTTGCCATTGACTTCAATAGGACTGGGATTTCAGCCCTGAAATTTACAGTTGGAACTGTGTTGCTTATTTGTGATTGGTCACATGAGTCACATAGTATTCCTTCTGTTCCTTGAATGAATTGATATACCACTTATAATAGCCTTTTTGTGCAAAGGCTTAAGAAAGCAAAGCTAGAATTCACTGTCTGCATGCATTTGAGTGCACAAACTTAATATGTGCTCTCAGTAAGACTCTGTTCTGATAAAACTGAATTGCATGAACGCTTGTGGACATCAAAACCATGGGTGCAAACATGACAAAAGTGGAGTCATTTAAAAATCACTTTAAAAGTTCAAATATTTGTGGGAAATTATTTTGCCACATTCACCCAGTTCTGAAGGTAATGGGGAGATGTCTTAGATTGTTCAGGGGAAATATTTTTGAGACAGATATTCATACTAGCTGGAGAGTTTGAGCAAACCTTTCTCTAATGGCATTCTCCAGTTACAGTTGTATGGAAAATATTTTTATCTTTTTATCTGCAGTATTACATCAAATTTTCATACAATCCTAGAAACTGGAACTAAGAGAAACAAAACTTATTATCTCCTGTGGTTTCTCTCCATGCCAATTCACGATGGTTCCCTGAAAGATATTCTCCATTCATTTGTCCAGCTTGGTTTGCTAGTTTGGGGTTGTGGGAAGCAAAAACTATCCTTTGAATTTTTCATGAAACAGAATCCCCACAAAATGAAATTGGATAGCTTCTCACAGCTCTAATTGCAACCAATAGTTTCTTCCCTAGAAGTGGAAGATAAATGTGTAACCCAAGCAGGGCCGGCTTTAGGAAGTGCGGGGCCCAATTCGAACACCCGCTTGTACTCACCCTGCGGCGCTCCGGGTCTTTGTTGGCACTTCGGCGGTGGGTCCTTCACTCACTCCGGGTCTTCGGCGGCACTGAAGGACCCGCCGCTGAAATGCCTTTGAAGACCCGGAGCGAGTGAAGGACCCGCCGCTGAAGTGCCGCCAAAGACCTGGAGCGCCGGCCCTGGCGTAGAGCCCTCTTAGGGGTGGGGCCCGATTCCCCTGAATTGGGGGAATCGGCCTAAGCCAGCCCTGAACCCAAGGTGAAGAAGGGTGCAATTGAAATAAAAATAGTATTGGTAAACAAGGAAAACAAAAGTGTATCAAATAAACAGACATTGCACGGAGAGAACATATATATTTAGTTTTTCTGTAAACTGGACATGGGAATGAAATAAATCCATGGTCCAGAACAACCTCGACCGTGGACAGATCCAGATATGAATCTACAATGGACAGAGGTCCTCTAACTGCAAGGGGCTGAAGTAAAAACCACAGACCTAGACACGCCTGATCTTTGAGGTTGAGGTTCATCTTGACTGTATGAAACACGTAATGAAACAAAGAGTAGATTTCTTTCATTCAACACTTTGCTCATTCAGAAAAGACTGAATTTCTGCTTGTACTTGGCTTGATCTTCCATCCTGATAGAGATCCATTCCAGAAAATAACCCTCTGAGCCATTATTGGCATGAATTATAAAATCTGAAGTACTCCAGGAGATGACCAAGAAAGAATTTCCATTTGGATGGATTTTATTCTCCTAATAAGGAGCAGTTATTTTGTACAGTAACGGCATAATCGCTTCTCAGATGATTACTTAAGGAAGAAAGAGCTTGGATTGGATGAAAGTATTAGGTTTGCTAAATATATTTATTACTACTGCTGGTTTTGTTTCCATGAAGTTCAGTTCATTCCCCACAATAAAGAATAGACTGACACTGGTTTTCTTACTGCCTTATATATTATGTAGATGTGCGTCAGTAGGTATTAATTTAGTAAAATGCTACATTAGTGAAAAGTGGACTGATATAAACAGTATGGAGAGATTTATTAAAGCTGACTATCCGTGGGTCACACCTTACTGGAGTGTTTGACTGCAATGTTAGATTATAGCAGGAAAAGAGAGAACCTCAGTGAGGTTTTCACCCCTTATTAATGAAGAATTTATGTTTAATTTCCACCATTTCAAAACACACAACCACTACTCTCTCATGGTCCACTCTTGGACCAAGCCAAACTCCAAGCTGACGTGTAGAAAACTCTAGCCAACCAAGAAGTGGAAGAATTAGTGCAGAAGTACAACCACACACTAACTGCTGCTACAGGAACCAAGGCTGAAATGCATTCTTGCTCCCCATCATCCACATAGATTGACATTATTCTCAGCGAAAGCAGGCCAGAAGAAAACTTGAGCACCAGTAGCAGACCACACAGTATGAGACTACCTCTTCCTCTGCCAGGAGCGGCTCTAGCCATTGTGCTGGCCAGAATGAAAAACGTTTTTACCCCTGAATTCGCTGAGCAATTAAAAAAACCTGAGCAGGCACAGCAGCTCAGTGCCCCTGGAAGTTCGCAGACAAGCAGGGCAGTTGCCCACATAACCAGCTCTGCCTTCTGCAATGCAGGAAGCAGTGTCACATTCTGTGGAACTTTTCCATACCATAAACCACCCAGACTGCCACCACTCAATCCCAGAATCTCTTGCTCTTTGTTTCACAGACAACCTCAACCAGTCTTTGGTTCAGAGGCCAATCAGAACAGCAAACCTGCACTCTGACGGGCTACTGTTTCAAGTAGCAATACATCAAAGCACACTATGAAACTTTTAGTGCACTATAGCAGTGTTCACAGGGCATGTCACTGCAGGGCAAGCTGGTGCACTGTAGATTCATACACTGCCTAGTCACACAAGATGTATGACAAGCCCTGAGTTGGTTTTTTGCGGGGGCTTAAAGGTGATTACCTAGATGGGATTGTAACTTTGTTTTGTCAGGTTATTTGGATCATTAAATAATCCTCATTCTGGCCCAATCATATTAGGTCAACGCCTGCTGTTGGGAGTCAATGGGAATTTGGCTTGAATTAGGGTGACCAGATGTCCCGATAAAATCGGGACCGTCCCAATTTTTCTTCTTTTGTCCCGCGTCCCGACCGATGCGTGGTCGGGACGCCATTTGTCCCAATATCCGGGCTTCTTCCGTTCCGGTGGGAAGGTTTTTTTGTTTTTTTTTTGCTCAACAAGTCCGGTGGGAGGGGATAAGTCCCGATTTTCGGGTCCTCGCATCTGGTCACCCTAGCTTGAATAAAGACGGAAATGTTCAGTATTTATTTACAAATTTCTACTACAGCCTTCCTGAAAAGTAGGGACAATCCTCTCATTTTTCTTTTTCAGAAGGCTCCATTCTTTTCACCTTTTTGCTGAAAACCCATGAGCCCCCGAGAGCTTGGAATGAAACATGGCTGAAGGTTGAAATGAGAGGGCTTGCGGTGGGAGCGATGCATTCCATTTAAACGCGATGACACACTTGATTGTCTCTTTAAGGCCTTTAAAAAGGGTGGGGCAGGGAAGATGAAAATGTGTATTCTTGGAAAGACCTGCTTGGAAATGCGTTTTCCTCAAAATAAGAAGAAACCACGTTCATTTAACTGGCTGACGCACTCTGCAATTAGAAACTCCTAGACACAGGGTAATAACATAGCCATAAGTCAAAACAGTCCTATGAGGCAGAAAAGCAGCACTTATTAATTAGTGTTATAATGAACTGTTGGGCCCTCTAGCAAACACATCCCCCTCTCATTGTGTCGCATTTGACTGTTCCTTGTAGAGGCACTCCATGCTACTACCCTGTAGGGGCCCATTAAAGCTCACAATGAAAGGCAAACCTAAAACAGTTAAACGTTGCCCCAGTGTTTTTCGCCTGTGCAGGGCTCATCATTATTTAGACTGGGTTAGTGCTTAGAGGGCAAATCAGAGGCCAGGGTCCCACAGTGCTAGGCACTGTTCAAACACATACGAAGACAGTCCCTGCCCCGAAGACCTTGCAGTCTCAGACAAGAGACAGACAGATAGAACAAACAGGGGAGCATAAGGTGTGACAATGAGACAAAACATATCCATTTATGAAAAACGGTGGTCCCAGCACATCAGCTGCCTAACCACTGCTATCCACCCTGTCATCTTCTTCCTGCACTGAACAAACTCAAAAGACCAAACCAAGCAATGCTGCAGAACTAGTCCCTATATGAAAAGCATCTCTTACACTGTAAGCCCTACATCCCCATCCTTTCATTTAAACCTTAAGCCATGTTTAAGCTTGAATGTATTTGGCTTTTCTAGGAGATCTGCTTTTCATCTTAGTGAATTCTCTGTGTTTTTAAACAAATGGCTCTGAAAGCACATAAGCAGTAAAATATTATAAATAAAACTATGATGTACAACCACTTCTATTTTCCCCAACGCGAAATGCTGGTTCTACTAATTAAGAGTTTTGGCATTTTTAAAACAAGTTTCAATATTTTGCACGTGAGCACGCTGGTGAAATTAGCACAGATTTCCCCAAAATCCTGAAAATGAACATAACAGGAATTTTGTAAGAACTCTGGGCATTAAACTTTAGAGAAGGACACTTGGTTCAGACAGAGATCAAATCCGCTCTGGGACAGCTGCATTTGTGTCTGCCAGACAGAATCCAAATGTTACAAGCTCAGTTCAGCAGACATAATGTGGCACTCTGATGGTGCTGTGGAAATGTCAGCATGTTGTGCTTCAGTGTATACAAGATGGCCAAGCAGCCAATGCACAGCAGACGCAGGCAGGTGTGACCAGCCAACTGGAGCAAAATAAATAAATAAAATAAAGCAGCTAGGCAGCACAGCAGTTTGGTACCCCCTGGAAATAGCACTCAGGGTAACTACCCTGCTCACCTGCTCCTAGAACTGGCCCTGGATGCAGGCTGGATCACAGAACATCAGATCTGGATTCAGATTGTTTGCCTTATTTAGTGGGCAACAACACACTCAACCATGACCTTTTTTCTGGGTTCCTTCAAGGCAGACAGCCCTACTCATTGGGGGAGGGGGTGGAGGTTTCCCCAAACTACTCCTGTTCTTGTTAATGCACTTCAGGGCTGTGGTTTACAAGTTCTGTGCTTGATTGGTCATGGTTAACTTCAATCATTAATAATATCATTTATTCTAAGTATAGCCATCTTGTGCATGTCTGAACTTCCGAGTAAAAATTTAACAGATTGCAGGTTGGCTACATTCCAAGATGTCTCTATTGTTTCAAAGTGGATATTTGCGGAGGAAAATAATATGTTCATCTCCACTAGTGTGCATCTTCTTCTTTGAGAAGATAACTGATTTTTTAGACAAAGGAATCACAGTAAGTCTAATCTAGCTGGATTTCAGTAAGGCATTTGATACAGTTCAACATAGGAAATTATTAGAAATGGGAGAAGACGAGGATTAATATGAGACTTGATAGCGGATAAGGAACTGGTTAGAGGGGAGACTACAATGGGACATACTTAAAGGTGAACTGTCAGGCTGGAGGGATGTTACTAGTGGAGTTCCTCAGGGACTGGTCTTGGGACCAATCTTATTTAACATTTTTATTATTGACCTTGGCACAAAAAGTAGGAGTGTGCTAATAAAATTTGCAGCTGACACAAAGCTGGGAGGTATTGCCCATACAAAGGAGGACTGCAGTTTGCCTGCCTCTGCTTTAAACCATGATTTGAGGACTTCATTACCTCAGCTACAGGTTAGGTCTGTTACAGGAGTGGCTGGGTGAGGTTCTGTGACCTGCATTGTGCAGGTCAGACTAGATGATCACAATGGTCCCTTCTGACCTTAAAATCTATGAGTCTATGGCATCAGGGTTCTGCTTTTTCTCTTCTTGGGCTTGATCCTGCATTGCTGAACTCAGGAAGAGTTTTGCCACTGATTGAGGAATCTGAGAGTGTTAATGACCTAGTGCTAACAGCTATTTCAACTGTGCTCACACACCCCAGTGCTGGGCACTTAATACAGGTGTCCTCTTCCTCCTCCCTTTAAAAAAAAATCCTTTCTTTCCATATAACTTCTCCATTCTTGCAGCTGGGTAAAATGGTAAGTACCCAAAGGGAGAGATGACACATGCTAAGCAGGACATTCTGCTCTTTGACACACTATGGAAATATTTTGTCTGCCAATTCCACACTTGTACCAAACATGGAAGCCCCACTGGTACGGAAGAAATTCTGCACACAGCCTGAACAGACAGTAGTGGTGTACGTGCCATGCAGATCGTCACTACATATGAGAGATTCACAAGGTGGATTACAGAGTAGAATTTAGCTGTAAAAGAGAAAAAATGCTGATTTAGGACTCATTCTAACTCCTGTTAATGGAAATAATCCCACTGGCTTTAATCAGTGTTGTATGAGCCCCCTGGCTTTTTCTGTGACAGTCTGAATTTCAGTTTTTAAGGATTAAATCCTGATCTGGTGCAAGTTGACATAGCGCCACTGGCTTAGGATCTGGCCCCTGGGAGGTGCTAGACTTATTTCACCACTGAATGAAGTGATTAAAGACGAAAAACCACTGTGTAAAATGTTCAAAGAAACCACGAGGTTAAATGTGACTCTAGTGCAGATGTGGAAACTCCAAAACAGCATTGTAAAAAGACCTATTCATGATTAAATGGGGAATGGGGGAGGAAAGGGTTTGTGGCATAGTCAATAAAAACTATTCTGAGTATTCCCAAAGAAGAGTGAGGCCAACCTGGAGAACTTTAAATTTTGATTTATAAAGTTTATTATTTTTCAATTTACATAATTACAGGAGTGATAAGTATGCAACTCTTCCACAGCACACATGCCGCTGTTGCTATACTTTTAATACTACTATATTTTTCTAGGGGGATTTGCTACATTCAAACAGGGAAGAAAAATATCAGGGGGTGATTTTACTTTTACAAGAAACGCAGTCAGGAAAAGACACTGTAGATTGTTTGCCTAAAGTACAGGAGGCACAACCGGTGAAAGTGTTGAGATATTATGAGGATGGGGACCATATAATACATAAAGTAAGTAATCTAGTCCCTGGATCAGAAACACCAAGGCCCTGATCCTGCAATGAACTGCACACAGGTGGGCCCATCCACTCACATAAAGCCCCATTCAAGCCACCAATCATTTGCATAGCTTTCATCGCAGATCTAGTTGAAGATGGCTTTCTGTTCTGGTGGCTCAAGCAAGGGAAGGATACGCAAGGGATACTCAAGAAATGGTAGTTAGCATAGGCACTGACTTTCTAATGTGCCGGGGGTGCTTCCCCTCCAGTTCCACCCAAGCCCTGCCCTCGCTCCACTTCTTCCCCCAAGGCCCCACCTCCGCCCTGACTCTTCCTGCTCCTGCTCCATCCCCGCCCTGCCTCTTCCCGCTCTCCGAGCGCGCCTTGCTCAGTGGTTTGAGCACTGGTCTGCTAAACCCAGGGTTATGAGTTCAATCCTTGAGGAGGCCATTTAGGGATCTGGGACAAAAAAATCTGTCAGGGGACAGTACTTGGTCCTGCTAGTGAAGGCCGGGGACTGGACTCAATGACCTTTCAAGGTCCTTCCAGTTCTAGGAGATTGGCATATCTCCATTTATTTATTTACCCCCCCACCCCCCAGTGCCTCCTGCACATCACGAAACAGCTGATCCAAGGTGGGCAGGAGGTGCTGGGGAGGAAGGGGAGGCACTGATAGTGGGGAGGAGCACCCATGGAATCAGCACCTATGGTAGTTAGGCCCCACTTCAGCAAACACAGATGTGCTTAACTTCACTACCAAATATATTGCATTGCTGTAGTCCAGCTGAGAAGTGACAAAAGCATGAATAAAATAGGGCAGATCATTATCCAGCAGAATGAGAACAAGTCCCCTAACCAATCAGAGAAGATAGACCTGAAGAAGACCTCTGTGGCATAGGAGCCGACTTCCATTGGCTCCGGTGGGCGCGTCGGGGGCGGGGACCCGCAACGTCGGCTGGTGTCACAGGCGGGGCCCTGCAACGTCGCCCGGCATCGGGGGCGGAGCCCCACAACATCACCCGGTGTCCGGGGCGAAGGTAAGTGCTCCGGTAACGGGTGCAGGGCTGGCGGGGAGCTGCCGGTGGGTGCTGAGCACCCACCAATTTTTCCTCGTGGGTGCTCCAGCCCCAGAGCACTCATGGAATCGGCGCCTATGCTCTGTGGAGCTCGAACGTTTGTCTCTTTCACCAACAGAAGTTGGTCCAAAAAAAGATATGGCCTCACCCACCTTGTCTCGGTCAGATCCTGGGACTAACATGGATACAGCAACACTTCAAACAGTGTTAGTCACAAATGCAGCTATGTGATTATATCTGAATAGTAAGGGTTGTGCTACAAAAAGACCTGTTATGTTTTCCTTATCTTGAAAATGTAGCTTTATATTCAAAAAACAGCTGATCGTTCACAAACAGTGGAAGTAAATCACAGAGAAGACCTGAGTACGTTCCTGTAGCTTCCCAGACATGTAACACAAGAGAAGATAAATCAATTGCTAAAAAGCAAAAAACACCCACAAAAATCTACAGTCCTGTGTATCGCTAGTGTAGATTTACACCAATGGAAAAAGAGGCTGGCCCCAGCCTCGGTGTGTATTTTGTGGAGAAGCTTGAGCTAATAAAAGCATTAAGCTGTAAAAGCGGCAAAGACACTTGGAAAGTAAACACTGCAAAGATAAAAACAGGCCAATTGAATATTTCATGGGGGCGGGGGATCAGTTAGTTAAAGGAAAGCAAGTCCTTACTCAACTTATTTCTGTTTCTGGAAACAAAACGAAGGCTTCTTACTTGGCCTCTAGTAGAAATGCAAAATATACAGGACCTCCTGCAACCTGAGAACAGGTGGTGCTACTGGCTGCTATTTGAAGGCAAATGCCTAGAGATTTTGCTCCAAATCAACTCAAGTATTTGAAAAACTTGTTCTCTCAAATTCTCTTCCGTGTTGTTTTATTCCGCACAGGCAAAGAAAAGGGCTGTTAGGGAACTGGTTACGGCTTCCTGAATCTCGGGCCACAGTCATGGTGGCATTTAGAGTAGCCTCTAGGCTGTTCTAAACTCTGCTAGCTGAAAGCAGCCCCAAGCTGCTATCTGATAGCTGGTGCACAGTGCACTTTTTGCCATGCCCCTCTACGAGGGATAAGTGTGTTGGAGCAGGCTCTACTGGCTCTGTGCCTGCTAGGGACTCCCCCCTGTTAGTGAAATCCCAGGCTGGTGAGTTGCAGCCAGTTTCCACTCCCCGTGTGTTGCTTGAGGAGAGTGAGTCAGAGACGCATGATATACAGGCCATGACTGTTGTGTACATTCATAGTACTGGGTGAGTTCCAATATAGCTTTCCCGTCAATAGGCCAGGCAAGGGGTGTATTTGCGATGGGTGGGTGGAGGGACTGAAAAAGTTGGGATGCACCACTCTAAAGGAAGACTAACATTCCAGGGAATTACCACGAGGGCATCCGATAGTCAGAGATGATTATCAGAAGAAGCAAAGATAAAGAAACTGATGCTGCAGAATTGACTGCCATCTACTGTTGCCTTAAGGCAGCCATGGGAATGGTTAAAGCAGGGAATAGCCTGTGTCTTTCACCCAGATATTGCAGAGGGCACATAAAACTGAGGTCCTGAACTCTTGAGGTCATTAAAGAGCCCATGACATGTTTTATCATGGTCAAGGTGATAGTCTGAGTGTCCGAAGAAAATTCTGATCTGGGTAATTACATTCTGCCTGCCTACAATCCCCTTGCAGTGTCTTCTTACCGCAGAGAGTATTCTTCAATACACAGAGCTGCTGTGTGCTGTTAAACAGCTGGTGTGTTGTGCTCCACAGACGGGCGCAGTTCAGTGGCGAATGAACCTTTTGGGATGAAAAGCACTATATTAATGTGGCTGCGCTGAGAAAGACTAACTGGAATATGCCCATCTTACAATTTTGCATTGTTGTGCCTATGAACATCCACGCACACAAGCACACAACCTGTGTGCTGACAGCATTCCATTATTAATGGTCTTTAGAGGAAATAAACTGCAGTCATTACTTGAGTTTTGAAAGCTGTTCAACATATTTTCCACATTGCCAGAAAAAACACATGGCCCCAAACTTATAAGCCTAATAATCACTTAGACCCCAACAGCAACTGATAGAGGCTTATCTCTTCAGACTTGTCTACATTGCTTACTAAATGATAATCTTAATTGCAGCCCTAATTATGTTTCTGCTCAGAATATTCATAGATAGCCTATATGCTTGATCTGTTTAGTCTAGTCTTCCAGGTGGCAACAGATTTTAAAATGAGTTTTTAACAAGCTATGACTATTACATTTCTAATAATAGGAGATTGTGATCACATAACTGGCTGTTAAGTGACATGTGGTACAACCCAGTGACAATGGTGGTTGTGAATGCAAGAGCTAGTGCTACTCATAAAAAAAAAGAGAGAGAGAGACGTTAATCCTGTAAATAGTGTTAAATTTTGTTGTGTGGTTTAACTCTTTTCATACTGAATCCCAAGGAGTTTTGTTTTGCTTGTTTTTTGTCCTGAAATAATCTATGAGGGTCCAATGCTTTCAGTGCTACTCTTAAGTAATCTGATTTAACCTTTGTGAGCACCAGTCATTTGAAGGAACCACACACCACCCTTGGAAACCAGATGTATTTCCACTCCCCAAACTCTGCTCTCTCAAGCGAATTTGGGGCAGAATCTGCCATCATGGTTCTAGCCCCCACGCGTCAAAGGTTTCCTAGAATGCAATAACATTCCAATGAGAGCCTCAGATATTATCTCAGAGCTGGAGAAAATGCCTCACCGTGAGAGACTTAAAGAACTCATTCTGGTTAACTTATCAAAAAGATTGAGCGGTTACTTGATTACAGTGTATGAATACCTTCATGGGGAAAACATACCAGGTACTAAAGGGCTCTTTAATAAAGTGGCGAAAAAGCATAACAAGAAGACCCAATGGCTGGAAGCTCAAACCAGACAAATTCAAATTAGAACTAAGGCACCATTTTTTTACAGTGAGGGTTATTAACATAGACGACTGGTGCATTCCCGTACTGGGGTTTGGGTGGGAAGCACAAGCTAAAGGAGCGGACACTTGACTTCTCCATGTCTCTCCTCCCCAGCCTGAGGTGAAACTTGGGGATACGCAATACAAATCAGATACCTGAAAGGGGTAAAATAGTCAGGAAAGGTTGAGAGCCACTGGTCTAGATGATCTAATGGTCTCTTCTGGCCTTAAATGTAGGAAACTGTGAATTAGGCACTTAATCTGTCCCTTCTGCTTATAGAACAGAGAACAGAATTAGATCTGTCTCCATTACACTGATGTTTAGAGGGAATTTAGCCCCAGACTAGCTACTGTATTTCTTGGGGGAGCTACTACTGCTTCACCTCCAGGAACAAGGAGCATCACAATTATAACGGGACTCTCTCTACTATTTTTTACTCAAAGATACAAGGTGATATCATGGGCAACTCATTCCTCTTTTGTTTGCCACCACACAATGCCATTCGATCTAAGGAAATGGATAAAATCAGGTTTTCTTGCAAAGTGGTAAGAGCTAGTTTCGTCTATACTGTTTTGGTCGGAAGTATTTTAGAGCCAGTGTGACTGTGGACTAGTGGAAATGGTTCATCTAGCACTCCCATTACTGTCCAACAGTGAACCGCTGACCTTTCAAAACCTCCCAGAATCCAGTGAGTGGTTCAACATGGTAGTTCAACGCCCAACTGTTTGTGCTTAGCCCAATTCTATCCAGCCCATTCAAACCTCCAAATGATTCTGGAGCCATCTGCTTGGATCCATGAAGTTGAAACATCCCAGGATTTACCAAGAAACCTGGCCATTTTTCTGAGAAATATTGTGATGTCCAGTTTATTCACAGTGTATTGCTTGCAGAAGGTTTTTAATATACGTTTGAGTGCAACCCTGAAAGCTTCATGTTGGAAGAGCTCACAGAGGCTTCTTCAATGCCAGTTTTTCCAAAACAAGGACTGAGGGTGGGATTGAAGTGAATGGGAGTCAGGGGGCCTATGTACCTTTGTGAATCCGGTCTTAAGGAATGAATGCTTAGTTAGTGTAGCTCTATTGAAATCACTGGGGCATTTATCATCTTCAGCTGGAGTAAACTGTCCTAGCTCCCAGTAGCCTGGTTGAAGTCTCTGCGGCACATCCTGAGTGGGGAGAGCTATGACAGTTTGCCCCCCGCTCAGGATCTACCCCAGTGACTGGAAAACGATGCTGATCTAGACCAGGGTTTGGCCCCAGGGTCTTCAAAATTGGGCCCCTTTAACAAAAGGCAATGGGGTGAAAATAAGTCTACTGTTTTAACGGTATCGTTCAGCATGCTTTCTGGTTTTGCTACCGTTCATTTTTCTTCCGGCGTTCGGCACCTTCCTCATTAGCATGTTAGGTGCAAGTCTGACAGACAGCCACTATTCTTGGTTTTGCTGACACATTTCGCTGCAGTAGAATGACAGCCACAGCTGTGACTCATGATGAGAAAATGACCTAAAAATAAAATTAAGGTTGTGTCAAAGAAGCCACAGGAGTTATAAAAGAGGGTGAGATTGATAGCAGGCCTGGGAACAGGTCTAGGCTTGGTAAAGCAGATGATAGTTGCCACAAAAGGCTCCATCTTCCACCTAAGTATAGAATAAGATTTCCAAGAAATGGATCCTCTGTCACAGAGGGAGGCTGCTAGCTGTCTCCAACAGTATGTCTACACTGCAATTAAACTCCCACAAATGGCCTGTGTCAGCTGACTCGGGCTCACAGGACTCCAGCTAAGGAGTTGTTTAGACATTCGGGCTTGTAGAATTCTAGGACCCCTCACCCCTCGCGGGGTCCCAGGGCTCAGGCTCCAGCCCAAGCCCAAACGTATACATAACAATTAAATAGCCTCTTAGCCTAAGCCCGACATGGGTGCACCATGGGTTTTTAATTGCAGTGTAGACATACCCTTTAGGGCCTGATGTTTAAAGTTTCAGGATATGCCGATGGGCAGCAACAAAACAAACTACACAAAATAAGTCATGAAGCCAATGGAGTGAAGCTATTTGTCCAGTTTTATATAATTTTTCGTAAGTTAGCCACACTTTATACTAAGGATATATTTATAAAGAAGAGTTGGAACACAGCAGGAGCCTGGTTTTATATATTTGTTCCTCACCTCAGCCCATGGAGTGCAGCCCAGCGGGTGAATTCTAATGACCTGCCTGAGGTATAAAACACACTGCTATCACAGCCTTTTATAGTTGCTAGCCATATAGGGCCAGATTATAGCCTGTTAGCATAGTAGCTCAGAGGCCCCAGGGGATACAAGGAGCTCCCCTGTGCTGGCCATCTGCAAGTGCAGGAATGGAAGCAGGATCTGCAGAGCAGCTACATCCTCATTGATGAAGCTGAGCTGATGAAGGCAGAATGGGAGGGGACTGGACAGTGTCTTGGCCATACGTGCCTTACACCACGCCAGGTATAGCCAGCTCAGTTTACTCTCTCCCCAGAGAAGCAGGGAACTTGGAAGGGAGATTGTAACTCTCTCAGAGCATCTGTCTCCCTTCAGGACTGCTCCCAGGGCACCACAACGCACTGCCCCTAACTTAGGCCAGATCACTGGCTATCTTCATAAACTGGTCCTGGGCTGGATAATGAGGAAGTGGTTAGATGTACAGTAGCTGCCATTTTGAGCAGAGCTTTGACCCCAGTGCAATTTGTGAAAATGAATGTGTGTAATATCACATGTGCTCCTGTGGATTTAACTAACCCAGAGCTCCTGTTTCACTCAACAGCAGTGGTGTGAGTAAGGATCAGGCCCAATGGATGGAGAGTGTGTCATTTAGTTTAGATTGGTTCTTATTGTGGGAAACAACAGCCAAGCAGCTAGTCTGATGCTTTGTAAAGGAAGTGAATAGCCGGCATTATGTAACCCTTTTCAGCAGCGTGGGAACACCTCTTCTGATGCTATCTTCCCTGCTTACTGTGTAGTCTATTACCTAACTGCTCTTTTGGATGGAACACTGCTGAGTAGCAGTATTCTACAGCAGAATAGTTACAGTTTACTAGGACATTATTAAAAATTATCCATTACTGAAGTATCTCCTCAGCCCATGTGCACTTTGCCTGCACAGGGTCCAGTCACTCAGGTTTCATGGGAGCACAGTTGGTTGCATTCTGCAGGCGCAGAATCGCAAGTATGGTTTTTTTGGCGGGGTGTAAAAGTGTAGGCACCATTTTTACCCAGAAAAACACAAGCTGGGACCCTGCTGAAAGTCTGGCCCCATATAAAACCTATTGTTGATGTTTGGGTGCCCTTAACAAAAAGAAGTATGTTTTTAGCATACTTTACTCCACTTCAAATATGGCTGAGTTAGACATGTTTTTCATAAGGATGTGTTTTGTCTAAGGCCACTGAGCTTTTTAAATTCAGGAATAGCAATTCAGAGCACCCTGCTCTCTATTTCTATGCTTCCCTGTTTCCTTCATTATCAATACTACCCTTCGGACTAGAAGATCACAGAACTATAGCATACACTTTAAAAGAAACCTCAAGGAAAAAGTGGGGAGGGGAGTATGTATGGCAAATTCATGAATCTCCCTAGAAGTAAAGAAAAACATGGCAAATAATCAAAGCTTTTCAGTGAAAAGGCCTATTTATGGTTCAGGGAAGAATCTCCCTTTTTTACCTTGTTTTCCAATGGTTAGAAGTCCTCATATTCCACAAAGCCTATGGGAAACAGTGTCAAGGAGGAAAGAAAGCTCAGATTCCCATCATGAGCTTTAACCACATAATAGAAAGCTGAAAATATAACTTCTGGAACCAAATGCCACCATGGGAAGATCATCTCCCCCAGCCTGCATCTGCCAGAAACAGAGGAAGATGCGGAAATGCTCTGAGGTAAATGTCATCCCCACCACAACATTTAAATGTGTGTTTTTATACTTGGGTCTATTTAAAGAGTTTTTTTAAAAAATAAACAAAATGAAGCCATCATTCTTAGCTACTGTACAAAAAACACTTTGACAAGCATTTAATAGGAATATACTGTCTTAGTGTAGGCTCTTTTCAAAAGCAAAGATATTTCTAAGTAGAGCTGGGGAGCGGGGAATTCACCCTGTTCTTTAAGGAACATTTTTGAAATATTGACAATTTCTGGTCGTCTCTATTTTTAAAGCATTTCTAGAACTAACTTCAGAGACTGTTTGCATCTTCATTTACGTTTAAATGTTTAACTCAAAGTACAAATCATGGAAACATTTCTACTGGTAAATGTTAGTAAGTGTCTTGCATTGATTGCGGTACGTAGGACAGAAGAGAATACTGAAACTGCTTTAAAAGACTAGTATTAACTGTGTGGTTGAGTGTGGGTTTGAAGAGGAGAAGCAGTGCTCGTAAGAGGTACCAGATAGACGGCAATGAGGGCCCCAGTTCAGCAAAGCACTGAAGCATGTGTTTAAATCCATCCCCGTTCAACAAACCACTTATTCTTGTACTCAACTTTAAGCACATACTTAAGTCTCACTAAAGGCTAAGCTGGGTTTATGGCTGCTTTGCATCACGGGAATGGCACAAAGCAGACAGTGCAAGCCAGTGAATTGGGCATTATCATTAGAAGCTTATATAAAAGCACACATTGGAAACTGAAGTTAATTAGAGCTTTCCAAATAAACTATATCTTGAAGTTTTTAAATGCATATGGAATGCAGCATATTTTAGTACAGTACTGTGAAAAATCAAATGGCACACAATAAGCTCACCTGTCAAGCAGGGGAAAATCAACAATAGGTGCTGTTAACAATACACAATTCTTATACATCTACAAGACCAAATACTTCTACAGTATCTCATCAAGGTTCATTTTCATTGGTTCTGTAGTGTCAAAAATTCTAAGAGCTTTGCTCAAAAAGAAATGATTAATGCACATGTCAGGGAATTTTCTTAATATGTAGGTACGGCATTAGTCATCTATTCTGATTCACAATGAAACCTATGGGGCATGGTGGGACGTATTTACCATGCTAGATGTTGAATTTAGTCTGACATGTAGACTTTTAAAGGGTAATTATTTGAAGTTTCCTGTATAAAGGAACAAAGGCACAAGGTCCACGAAACTAGAAATGGTTGCATAGAAATAAGCAACTGACAAAGCAACTTCTTAACGGAGCTCCTTGTCTCTCCAATAAAGAAGGCCTGATATGGGCTTTCCCATTTCTTTTTATCACCTTAAGACTATTAGGAATGCCAAGTCTGGCTTTCTCTGTTTTGCTGGAGGCTTCCTTGGGAGGACCTGGAGATGGGTTGCTCAACCATTAGCTGAAAAGAATGAGATTTTGAATCTTTGTCGAAAGTGTTTTTCTCCCAGCTGTGAGTGGAGTGAAATGGGTATTAACAGAAAACAGAGCACAGAAAGGCATGTATGGCTGCAAGAGAATAACATGATGCAATGAGTGGAGTTCAACTTAGGCCTTATCTATACATAAAGATTGTACTGTTTTAACTATATCAGTATAATGCAAATGGCACAGCCTTCCTAGTGTGGATTCAAGTATACCAGTATAAAAGTGCTTATACGGGTATAGTTTACTCCTGTATGGGAAGGGGCATAAGCTATACCAGTATAAGGTACCTGTATACAAATATAACGGTGTCTACTCTAAAAACAACGAGGCGTCCTTGTGGCACCTTAGAAACTAACAAATTTATTTGGGCATAAGCTTTCTACATAGGTTAAACAAAAATCACATTCCAAAATAGTTATACTGGTACAAAAACAATGTGTAGACCAGGCCTTACTCTCTGTCGTCCTTTATGCCTTTCCATTTATTTATGTTTTCTCTCTTGATGACGGATCCAGCTCGTTCTGATACCATGACGTGTGGTATAGCCAGGAGCAAGGAACCCAGAAGGGAATGTATGGTTGCCACAGAGCTAAAAGTTTGATACAATGACCAAGGTGGGCTATAGAAGAGTCAGCACAGCTTTCAAATACAGTGAAAAATTACAACAATAACGCTTAAGGCCCAAGCACATACCTATATACTTCTCTTTAGAGCCAATTCAGTACAGATGCTATTCTAAACAATGCCTCCTTCTCACATACCATGAAGCACGAATACAGGTGCAGGGCTCATTGGTCATCCACCTCATTTCCAACTCATAATGCTATTAAATCTTCAGCCTCCCAACTCTCATTACATTTGCCCTCACACAGTCAAAATGTTATCTGAAAACGCACAGTCTTTTACTTTGTTAACTCGTGACATCATCCTTCAGCTGTTCAGACTTCCAGATAAGAACGTCATCGGGTAACAAATTAACACAATGTCCTTATTAACAAAACAAACCGAAAAATCCTAAAAACATGCACATCACCACGTTACCAGCTGTTGGTGTGACAGAAGTCAAAAAAGACTAACTGCAACATGAGGAGGGAAGATTTACAAAACCACAGATAGATTGAAAGCTGTCCTCCCTGGGTGATAAAAATAAATTGATGTACTAGTTAATTTTGGAATTCCTTAAGAGGGTCAATAAACTATATAATGAATTCTTAGGCTTCTAAGACAATTGACAAAGTTCTATAGTGATAGTCAATGTCCAGAGGGCAAAGTGTTAGAGTGTGGAAAGTTGGTTGAAGAGCAGGAAATAAAGCAATCACTGAAATATTTTGAAGCTAAAAAGTTATTCATAAGATACCCAAGAGAATACTATTCGGGGCTAAAAGCCATGCTAACTTATGCTCCCATTGACTTCACATATGAGATCAGAGTTTGGCCTTTCCTAGTTATGTACGCAATCTAGAACCAATAATTTAAAGTAGGATTAAAGATGATGTTATAATGCAACAGTAAATACCAAGGAACAACAGCTAAATAGCAATTACTTATGTTACTTGATTGCTTGATTGAAAAGATGGAAGATGCAGTTCAGCAGAGATACGAGTTGTGGATTGAGGCACAAAAAAATCTGAAACAAAAAAAACCCAACTAGGCTTATTCACTAAATGGAAACATACTGCTGCCTCTTAGTGATCAGAAAATGCTGTAAATTATGGAGTTATTGTGGAAAAAAACCTATAAAGCTTTTAGACCCAATTTGCAGCTGTAGTGAAGAAGGCAAACAGGATGCTGGTTTATGCTTCTAGCAGAGGAGAGTGTAAATCAAAGGAAGTGACATTGCTATATACAGCTGCTACTCTGCCTTACTTCACTACTGGGATATTGTGTATCATTTGTTCAGTGGAATTACACCAAAAATGAATTTGTCTCAGTGTCCCTAGAGCCCAGAATGGGCAAAATATGCAAAGTTCTCAAAAATGTTAGTTATGAGGTTCAGGATGTTCAGTTTATTCTTGCATATAAATACTTATAATTTCATTGTGTATTTTTATTATTATGAGATGGATCCAAGTACCAGTGAAATCCTCACAGTTTCAGAGAGCAAAAGCCAATAGGACATAGCTGTATATCTAGGGTCTTATTTGGCGGTTTTTGAGCACCACCCAAAATTATGAAGTGAGCACATAACATGTATCCTTTTTCTTCCAGTTGTCACAGGCTGGGTTTTTATTTTTGGGTGGTGTTATTATGGGAAAGCTAGGATGAAGAAATGGATTTTATAGTCTGCTCTGAAAGTGCTGTTGTTTGTAGTCAAATTGATCTCTTCCAGGAGGGAGTTCCAGATTCAGGGGCGGTACCTCTGTTTCCAGCACACATCTTATACTGGAAGCTGGCAGTTTCATTGCTCCAGAGGAGAGTAGCCATCATATCGTACCATAACTATGGAGCGTGAACAACCTGTCCCTCAGGTAACTTGGCCCACTCCCATGCGAGGCACTAAAGTTGGAGATCAAAACTTTGAATTTGACCTGGACTTCCCTGGGGAACCAGTGAAGAAAACAGAGGATTGAGCGGATGGGTCCCTCAAAGGCTTGTGTTTCTGAGTATATGGTTGATTATGTTCTGAACCAAATTTAGCTTCAGATACTATCTGCAGCACAGATAGCAAGCCCTATAGTTAAGATTGCCTGACAATTCCCGTTAGCAGCTTATAACCATTTAGACTGAAATTTTCCATGTCTGGTGTCTGACTCAGGTATATATAAAAGTTACAGTTAAAGCAATTCAGACATTTCCAAGAATGAGGTTAGGGAAAATATGTTGTTTTGTATGTAAAAGAAAATTGTAACTGTTTCACAGAGAACCTCTAGCACCTCTGTGCTATGGAGTAGCAACTTTAAATTTGGCAGGGGGTTGCTCTGGTGGCAGGGATGTGCCTTTTGCCAAAATCTGCCTAAATGTGTAGAGACTTCTTAGAGTTTGGCAGGTAAAATTTCTGAAGAGTCTGCCCTCACTGAGCAGGTTCAAGCCTCTCACAGCTCCTAGCACTAACCAGACTGTGCATGCACCATCCCCACAGAGCGAATGGGTATGCTGCCTCCTGCCCGGCTCTGCAGGGAGCTTTTCCTGCAATTGCTCCTTCTGTCAGCCAGGGGCTGAAGTGATGCCAGGAAGCAGAACTGAGAGCATGGAGTCTGTCTCTCCTGTGCTCTCTCACTGCTCCTTCTGCTGGCACCCAGGCTGTGAGGATGAGAAGGAGAAGCAGCCAGTCTCCAATGCAGAGAGGTGAGGAAAGGGGGTGAGGGGACAAGGGCATAGGAGCCAGCGGGGTGGGGAGGGAAGGGGGAAAGAAGATGGGGAGGGGAGAGGGCATGGAGATGGGGATAGGAGTGGGGGTGGGGCAAAGACAGGGGCAGGAGGTGGGACAGGGGTACAGGCAGGAGCCAGGAGGAGAGGATCAGAGCAGGAGCTGGGGAAATGGGATATGAGCCGAAGAGGACAAAGAGAGACCGTGGGGGACAGGGCAGAAGGGTCTGTAACCACTAGAGCAGTGGTTCTCAAACTTTATGTTTTTGCGGACCATTTTAAAATTGCTGACGGTCTCAGTGGACCACTTAATGATCTTTCCAAATGTTGTTTGTACTGTTAGCTAACTATTGTAAAGCGCTTTGGATAAAACGCTATATAAAAAAAACCCCTTAATAATTAATGTTTTTTGTTCTACAAATAAAAGCACACAACTCATATTTTAATATCAGTAGTCTTAACCTTTCTAATGCGATGGATGTGCCCTCCCTCCCCCACTGCGGCAGCCCCTGATGTGGGGCTGGGAAGGAGGGGGGGGTCTCCCTCTCTCCCCCGCCACAGCAGCCCCTGAGCTGGGGCTGGGAAGGAGGGAAGGTCTCTCCCCCACCACAGCAGCCCCCAAGCTGGGGCTGGGAAGGAGGGAAGGTCTCTCCCCCACCACAGCAGCCCCTGAGCTAGGGCTGGGAAGGAGGGGTGTCTCTCCCTGGCAGCTGCAGCCCTGGAGCTGGGGAAAGTCGCCTCTTTCGCTGGCCGCCGCAGCCCTGCACATCCCAAATTCCCCCCAACCCCTCTTCTCACCCCACTGCCCCCTCCCACATACCCCCTATTTCCTCCCAAGGCCGCCACCTCACCTTACATGTGCGTCTTCTTCAGGGTCCAGGCACTTAATTAGTGGAGCCACGCCTGCACAGCTCCACTAATTAGGTGGGTTGCCCTTCATTCTCTTGTGTGCGGCCACCCAGGTACGCACCTTAGAGGGAACTATCCACGGACCACCTGAATGGAGCTTGTGGACCACTGGTGGTCTGTGGACCACAGTTTGAGAACTTGTGCACTAGAGAACACTCCCATCCAGACCTTGGAATTTAACCCTTTCTTGCTGAATTTCTGCACTGTTTTACTCTCTAACAAATAACCATGGAAACCCTCTGGCAAAGTGTGTCTCCGCCCCTCTACAGTAGCTGGGCCACAGAGAAAACAGCCTTCTACCACTACCAATGACTTTGTTAGCTCAAGTGCTAAAGGACCGTGCAGTGGATCTATGGATCCCAATGCTGCCAAGGATTGATGTGAGGGACCATTGGTGGTTTCATGATAAAACTTTAATTGTTGCCCCATTTTTAAAGTTTAAAACCAGAAAATTTCATTCTGTGCTGAATTAGGCTGGGTTCCTGTGGCAAACAGAGTGTGTGATCACGGGAGAAAAGGCTGATTCGTAAAGCATACTGAATTAAGGTAGTGCCCAGAGGCCATAACCAGTTGTCCTCCATGGTGCTGGGCCCCACATTTCTGTTGTTCCCCAGCAAATCGAGTTTCTTATCCTGGAATCACAGCATGTTAATTTCACCCCAGTCGAGCCTCCCCTATCATCCCCACCTCAACAGGTGCTGGAGCGATCAGCTGTATTGCTGGCTTGCTCATTTTTGAACAGTCTATAATGACCAGGTTAGAGCTGAAGGGTTTGGGCAAACTTGGACGCCATTTTCTCCTCCCGTTTACAAGGCAGCCCAGAGCCTTCAGTGTGAGAGACCCTCTAGTAATACACTGGCCTTACCTCGCCAGGGCAGTGCTCCACATGTATGTTGGAGCCTGTGCATGTGTCTGGGTGTGAGTTTGTGTAGATGTGCATGTATGTGTGCTTGAGACTGTTTGTATCATGGAACCTGTGCCTGGAGCTGCCTGTGTGACCTTGATTTTCCCCTTGGGTCCATCTTCCCAAGCACTGGAGGGTTTCATGACGAAGTTTCACTCTGCCAAGTGTGCAGCATATTGGATGGATGCACCCTTAGCTCTTAGAATCATAGAATCATAGGGTTGGAAGGGACCGTCATCTAGTCCAACCCCCTGCTCAAAGCAGGACCTAATCCACAACTAAATCATCTCAGCCAGGGCTTTGTCAAGCCTGACCTTAAAGACCTCTAAGGAAGGAGATTCCACCACCTCACTAGGTAACCCATTCCAGTGCTTCACCACCCTCCTAGTGAAAACGTTTTTCCTAATATCCAACCTAAACCTCCCCCACTGCAACTTGAGACCATTACTCCTTCTATCATCTGACACCACTGAAAACAGTCTAGATCCATCCTCTTTGGAACCCCCTCTCAGGTAGTTGAAAGCAGTTATCAAATCCCCCCTCATTCTTCTCTTCTGCAGACTAAATAATCCCAGTTCCCTCAGCCTCTCCTCATATGCTCCAGCCCCCTAGTCATTTTTATTGCCCTCCACTGGACTCTTTACAATTTTTCCACATCCTTCTTGAAGTGTGGGGCCCAAAACTGGACACAGTACTCCAGATGAGGCCTCACAAATGCCAAATAGAGGGGAATGATCTTGTCCCTCGATCTGCTGGCAATGCTCTTATTTATACAGCCCAAAATGCCATTAGCCTTCTTGGCAACAAGGGCACACTGTTGACACATATTCAGCTTCTCATACACTGTAACCCCTAGGTCCTTTTCTGCAGAACTGCTACCTAGCCACTTGGTCCCTAGTCTGTAGCAGTGCATGGGATTCTTCCGTCCTAAGTGCAGGACTCTGCACTTGTCCTTGTTGAACCTCATCAGATTTCTTTTGGCCCAATCCTCTAATTTGTCTAGGTCCCTCTGTATCCTGTCCCTGTATCTTCCCCAAGTGCCTCCAGGAACTGCTGTAGAAGCAGTACCATCCCTCTTACCGCCATGCCGTGGGCGTCCATCATCTCCATCCATTCTTCCACACTCGGAGGTTCTGGAACAATTTGTATAATGGGGGTGCTGAGAGCCATTTAACTAAATTGTAAACCCTGTATATAATGGAAAACACTTCAAGCCAGGGGGCATGGCAGCACCCCCAGCACCCCTAGGTCCAGCACCTATGCCCATACTATTCTTTTTGTGCCCCTAACTGAGAGTTCTTTCCCTGGCCCATTTTTGGGCCTAGCCCTCTTGTCTGCCATGAGCATTTGGTACCTTTATAATAACCTATCTCTAGCTCATGTAGCCACTTTGCCCCTAGTGTCCTGTCTCAGTCTAGTCTCTTCCCTCTGAGAGAGCCACGTTATGTCTGGGCCCGTGATTTCTCACTCATGTAGTCTTGTCCTGAAAAGTGTTTTAGAATTTATGCAGAGCTGTATTGAGTGAATTTACATAACCTAAACCCACACCTTTAAAACCTAGTCTAGGCAAAGCCTGACTGCAATTAGCAAGAAACTTACTGTTTAAGACAATTTGTTGGAACATCTTTACAACAGAAGCCTGGTGGGCCAAAGTTTCAGATCCACTGGTTTTATTCTTGTAATGTAGCTTATAGATACAGAAATAGATACACACAGACATCTTTACCTCACTGAATATTCATTGTGACAGATGTGAGACCTGGCAGTTCCAAAGACTACACTGAAAATGTGCCACACAAGTAACTTTTGGGACAATAAGTATTAAGTGGATTTCCTGGGGAATACACAGAGGGCGGTTAATACAAATTCTCCAACTCTGGTTATACAAAAACCCAGCCTTTTGAAGCTACGCCCTGCGGAGAGGGTCTTGTCTGTGGATTACCTGTTCCCAGAGACTGGAGATCAAAAGCCCAAGCTGTATAAAGAAATGATAGACCTGTCCAGCTTGTTGTTCTGAATCTGAGACAGTTATGAACTTGTAACTCCAGGGAAAACTCAGCTGTGGGTTTTGACGGACTGTCACCCACCAGAGCCTGAGGTTGGAATTGGGGGTGGTCTCTGGTAAGCTTATTGGCATACGTGTAGTTTATTTTGTTGTTTTAATATGTTTTCGCTGTAGTGCTTTCACCTTAAGAATAAATGTGCTTGCTTATAGAGAACTGTGTGGTAACTTGCATCTGCTGACAATTACACTGTAATCTTTGCAGAGAAAGCAAAGCGCAGATGCTGGCCTGTTTAGGCAGTCTGACTTGCTGGGAATATTACAATGTAAGGCAGAGAACTGTGCAGCCTGGAAAAACCGTTCAGGAAGGAGAGAGATGCAGTTCTCTGCCCAAGAGAGGTGATGGTTGGGATCTGGAAACCTTTCAGTGGGTGCCTTTGGTGAACCATGGAGGGGGAATAAAGTGCAGTTGCCCAGAAACTGTGACACTTATCATTTAAAAAGTTTGGATCGTTTTGCATCTTTTATCAGCCATCATAGGTTTTACGTGGTTAGCCAGTTAAAAAATATGTATCTGACATAGCAGACTAGGTCAGCATTTGTGAAAGAATTTTAGTGTTTGTAGATGTGAGAGAGTAATAGCACTGGTCTGACTCATACGTTGTAGGAGTCGTTGCTCAGATCTGCCAGTTCATCACAACCCTTTTAAGAAGCTAAATTTGTATTAACACGTAGGACTTCAGTTTTAGCTAGCATTTGTAAAGAGAATATTTTCCTCCTGGGTGAAAACAGCATCTTCAGCAAGTACTTAAACTGAATCATATTCTCAGAATTCTCATATTAATATACATTATTACATGGTTTATACATATGACAATGTTGCATTTAAAAAAGAAGCAATTGGATAATGGCTCTAGTACAGCGATTCAGCAATAATCCATATCCAAAAAAGTACCTCATCCTGTTCTTTTGTATTTGGCTGGATTGTATTTACATGATGTTTTCTCTGCTTCCTGTGTCTACTTAGGTCATTAAGATAAAGCTTGCAGTACTAGTGTACCAAGACATGATCCTGTGTAATGTGAAAAGATTCTGGATGTCAGAAACTTTTTATATGAAACATGATCAAAAGTGTTCACTACAGCCTGAGTACAACACAAGGTTCCTGAAACTCACCACTCCTTTTGTAATGACAGTAATGCTGAGTTGTTGGGGCCTCTTTCCCACCTGGCATTCCCGGTGCAGAGCCGGCCTTATTCTGGCCTTTTCTTTTGTAATTTTCTTGTATTATTTTACTAGAGACAGAAGTTAAATGGATAGGATGATAATTGTATTCAGTGTTCCTGTAGCCATGGATATTAGAGAGACAAGGTGGACGAGGTAATATTTTTTATTGGACCAGCTTCTGTTAGAGAGAGAGACAGGCTTCTTCTAAGAGCTGTGTGTAGCTTGAAAGCGTGTCTCTCTCACTAACAGAAGTTGGTCCAATAAAATATATTACCTCACTCACCTTGTCTCTCTAGTACCCTGGTACTGACACAGCTACAACTACACTGCATAGTATAGCTCCATGACTTTTTGGAATAATTATCAATGTTATAGCAAGTCTGTTAGAGAATTCTAATAATAACGTACTGTATAATGCATGCAGTACTGTCTAGACCAACTGACTGTTTATGTACACTTATGTACACTTTTCCTCGGTGACTCACTTTTCCTCAGTGACACCACCCTATACCGAAAACCCACCGACCGCTATGCCTACCTACATGCCTCCAGCTTCCATCCTGGACACACCACACGATCCATTGTCTACAGCCAAGCGCTGAGGTACAACCGTATTTGCTCCAACCCCTCAGACAGAGATCAACACCTATAAGATCTTCACCAAGCATTCTCAAAACTACGATACCCACATGAGGAAACTAGGAAACAGATCAACAGGGCCAGACGTGTACCCAGAAGCCTCTTGCTGCAAGACAAGCCAAAGAAAGAAACCAACAGAACTCCACTGGCCATCACTTACAGTCCTCAGCTAAAACATCTCCAGCGGACCATCGGTGATCTACAACCCATCCTGGACAACGACCCCTCAGGACACAAATCAGATATAAGGAATGGCAATGTACAAAAGCCTGTAGGAGAACACTTCAATCTCCCTGGTCACACAATAGCAGATTTAAAGGTAGCCATCCTGCAGCAAAAAAACTTCAGGACCAGACTCCAAAGAGAAACAATAGAGCTTCAGTTCATTTGCATATTTGACACCATCAGCTCAGGATTAAACAAAGATTATGAATGGCTAGCCAAGTACAAAAGCAGTTTCTCCTCCCTTGGTTTTCACACCTCAGCTGCTAGAAGAGGGCCTCACCCTCCCTGATTGCGCTAACCTCGTTATCTCTAGCCTGACTCTTCCCTGCACATTTATGTCTTCCCCTGGACATTTCCACTGCTTGCATCCGATGAAGTGGGTATTCACCCACGAAAGCTTATGCTCCAATATCTCTGTTGGTCTATAAGATGCCACAGGACCCTTTGTTGCTTCTACAGATCCAGACTAACACGGCTACCCCTCTGATTCCTCAGTGACTGTTATTTCTGAAGTTTGTTATATTACTTCTTTGCTTTCTAAATGTACAAATGTCTTTTTTTCTTTTTCTTTCATTTTTGGAAAAAAGTTATTGAGAAGGTTGTAGCAGGGTGGCTCTGGGTTTGTCTCTAACTATGACTTCCTGGATCCCTATCAATCTGGTTTCAGATATGAAAATAGTGGGTTTGGGGAGGCCGACTAGAATCAAGGAAGTCAGTTCAATGGGTTGAGGAGCCCAGACTGAGGAGAACTGGGAGTTTCAGCTATCTGGGATTCAATTATTCAGATTGTGGTATGAAGTACTCTACTACTGAGTGTGAGAATAGGTGGCAGAATCTGGCTCATAGTAAATGCATGGATACTGTATTTGCCAGATTGCCATTCATTTATTTCACAAAAAACTGCTATGGGACCAGTTTGAACTCAGCTGAACCATAAACAGCCTTCTCCAGCATTACCTGGATTTTCTTAAATTAATAACATCTGCTGGAAAAGGGTATTGGAGGTGATACAGTGAGTTGTTCTGCAAAAATTCACATTCATCAATTGCAAGTGATACAATTTCTTCTAGTATTTCCCCATCAAATTAAACACACTTGTCGGACAGATTTCCAGCACAGGTTGCTGTGAATTAGCCACAGAATTACCATGAACATAAAGAACATACTGTCAGGTCAAATTTAGCCCTAAATTTTGGTTTTGTAAAAATAAGATTTTGTAACCACTAAAACCAATAGGAATATTTATGACTTTTTAAAATTCCAGTGGAAACACTTTTTAAACAACAATATAAACATTCCCCCTACAGTGTTCGCAACTCACACTGCCGCTTTGTGCTAGTTCACTGGAAGGAGAAAGTGAAACCAACTAAAAACTGACTAAAAAAAAAGCAAACTTGGCTAGTCAATTTCCACGGTTTAAAGTAAGAGCAATGGAAAATAAAATGAAATCAAATCAAATAAAAATAAATAGTGAAGCATAAATTTAATATTTGACAGTTCTTTCATTCTGTATTATTGGCTTAGGCCCAGATCCTGCATTGTGGACTGCTGCATCCATGTGATGTCACTACTACAGTGACACCCCAGAGAAGTCTAGGAGAGGCAGTGTGGCCTAGTGCATAGAGCATGGGATTTTTTTTTTTAATTAAACATTTTTTGTCAGAAAATGCCAATACATCAAAACAGGAAACATATTGGTTTTGGTCAAAACCAGAGAGAGAGGGAGGGAAAGAAATCCACCCCAGAATAACCAATAGCCCAGTGGTTAGGCGGGTACTCACTTGGTATGTGGGAGACATGAGTTCAGAGCAGAGACCCTAGATCTTCCACATCCCGGTGAGTACCCTAAACAGCAGGCTGTTCAGGGTGGTGGTTTCTCTCTCTCTTTCTCTTGAGCTTCTGAGAACGAGGCTGTGTTTGTATGTGCTGTGTGCACTAGCTGGGTTTCTGTTAGACTTTGGTTTGGTTTTGTTACTTGCTGTTTCTTTGGTTTAGGGGTGTTGTTGATTTATCCACCCCTTTTCCCAGATGGGTTTAGCGATTTGATCCACAAGCCTGGGGTTCAGTGTGTGCCTGCTGACTCCTGCACTGTGGAGGTTGTGTGCTGAGCAATGTTCCCTCTAATTTATGACAGGCCGTGTGCGCAAAAAAATTTCTTCTGTGCAAATTTTTGACAGACCGTGTGAATAAAAAATTTTTCTATGCAAATGGCTGTGCTTCTGTGCAAATTTTTGTGCGCGCGGTGTTTCGCCTTGTGCGCGGGGTTTAGGATCTGTGTGCGCGCGCACACGCGCACAGCTTAGAGGGAACAGTGGTGCTGAGTGTAGGTAAGGTTACTGGTGGCTGTACTAATGTAAAATCTGCCTCACGAATGTGCAAATCTACAGTGATTTTCCTGGCCCAGGAGCAGTTTGTGAACTGTTTGGCAAAGGAGGAGTTCTGGGTCAAGGAGTCTTTTGTTCAAGTTTTCCCCTTATTTAATCCTACTATTAAAGTATTTTTTCCAATGTGCCTCCCCCCCCTTCCTTTACAATGGGTCACTAGTTCTGATCTCTGCCCTTATGGGAAGGTTGTTTCTGTTGTTGGGATGATTCTGTTATGCTGCAAGAACCCAAATGTGAGCAGGACCGGTGCAACCACTAGGCAAACTAGGCAGTCGCCAGGACGCCAAGTGGTTGGAGGGTCCTGCCTAGCATCCTAACCACAAGCACCAACTTTCATTTCCCCAGGTGGGTGCTCCACCCCTGCTCTGCCCCCGAGGCCCCTCCCCCACTCCGCCCCTTCCCCCAAGCTGCCACCCTTGCACCGCCTCTTCATGCTCCCTCCCTGAGCCCCCATCCTTGCTCCTCCTCTTCCCACCCCACCTTCTTCCCCCCAGCACTTTCCACCTGCCGCCGAACAGCTGATTGGCGGGTGGCTAGTGAGTGCTGAGCACTCACTGGTTTTTTTCCATGGGTGTTCCAGCCCCAGAGCACTGACAGAGTCGGCACCTATGATCCTAGCAACCAATTGTTTTTTGTACCATATTGCCCCTGAGGTATCTGCACAGTACCCCTCCTGTTCGGCTTCAGACACAGTTTCATTTTTTCCCTACATAACCCCCGTTTGATTCCTCTCTGTTTTTTTGCAGCAGCTTTTCAGCGGTTTGGGACTTTTTGTCCCAAGCCCCTGTTTGTTCTCCGAGCGAGATACAATGTTCACATTCAACTGGTTTCCTGCCAGGCTAATATTTTTTGTGGTCAGGCAAAACTAGCCATTTTGAAATCTCACCAGAACAGGGTGGCTGGGTGATGTGCTCGGACTGTTCCATGCACTGATCGTGGCCCGGCTGCAGATTGATTACACTTTTTATAAATCAACTTGCAACCTGGATGCTTTTCAGTTGACTTGGTGTGTTAACAATACTTTTCATGAACTTGGTCATGATGATACTTTAGTGATCCATGTTTAATGTTCACTTAAGATGAGTTTTGTTTTATTTTATTCATATCTTGTGTATGTATTGCAATTCCATAACATTTTAAATAGTTTTTAAAGTTATTACCTGTGAATAAAATAGGGCTGTCAATTAATTGCAGTTAACTCACGTGATTAACAAAAAAAAATTAATCTTGATTAAAAAAATTAATCACGATTAATCACACTGTTAAACAATAGAATACCAATTGAAATGTATTAAATATTTTTAGATTTTTTTCTACATTTTCAAATATATTGATTTCAGTTACAACACAGAATACAAAGTGTACAGTGTTCACTTTATATTATTTTTGATTACAAATATTTGCACTGTAAAAATGATAAACAAAAGACATAGTATTTTTCCTTTCACCGAATACAAGAACTGCAGTGCAATCTCTTCATCGTGAAAGTGCAGCTTACAACTGTAGAATTTTTTGTTACATAACTTCACTCAAAAATAAAAAACAATGTAAGACTTTAGAGCCTACAAGGCCACTCAGTCCTACTTCTTGTTCAACCAATTACTAAAACAAACAAGTTTGTTTTCAGGTATGGGAGATAATGCTGCCTGCTTCTTATTTACAATATCACCTGAAAGTTAGAACAGGCATTCGCATGGCACTGTTGTAGCTGGTGTCACAAGATATTTACATGCCAGATGTGCTAAAGATTCATATGCCTCTTCATGCTTCGGCCATCGTTCCAGAGGACATGCTTCCATGCTGATGACAGTCGTTAAAAAAATGTGTTAATTAAATTTGTGACTGAACTCCTTGGGGGAGAATTGTATGTCTCCTGCTCTGTTTTACCCACATTCTGCCATATATTTCATGTTACAGCAGTCTAGGATGATGACCCAGCACATGTTGTTCATTTTAAGAACACTTTCACTGGAAATTTGACAAAATGCAAAGAAGGTACCAATGTGAAATTTCTAAAGATAGCTACAGCACTCAACCCAAAGTTTAAGAATCTGAAGTGCCTTCCAAAATCTGAGAGGGATGAGCCATGGAGCATGCTTTCAGAAATCTTAAAAGAGCAACACTCTGATGCGGAAACTACAGAACCCGAACCACCAAAAAAGAAAATCAACCTTCTGCTGGTGGCATCTGACTCAGATGATGAAAATGAACATGCATCAGTCCTCACTGCTTTGGATCGTTATTGAGCAGAACCTATCATCAGCATGGATGCCTGTCTTCTGGAATGGTATTTGAAGCATCAAGGGACATATGAATCTTTAGCACATGGCATGTCTGGCATGTAAATAGCTAGTGACGCCAGCTACAACAGTGCCATGCAAACACCTGTTCTCACTTTCAGGTGACATTGTAAACAAGAAGAAGGCAGCATTATCTTCCGCAATATAAACAAACTTGTTTGTCTGACTGAAGAAGAAGTAGGACTGAGTGGACTTGTAGGCTCTAAAGTTTTACATTGTTTTGTTTTTGAATGTGGGTTTTTTTTGTACATAGTGCTACATTTGTAAGTTGCACTTTCATGATAAAGAGATTGCACTACAGTACTTGTATTTGGTGAATTGAAAAATACTATTTCTTTTATATTTTACAGTGCAAATATTTGTAATAAAAAATAAATATAAAGTGAGCACTGTGCACTTTATATTCTGTATTGTAATTGAAATCAATATATTTGAAAATGTAGTAAACATCCAAAATATTTAAATAAATGGTATTCTCTTATTGTTTAACAGCGCAATTAATCGTGATTAATTTTTTTAATCACTTGGCAGCACTAGAATAAAGGTGTTTTTGATGTCAGCTCTCTCTCTCTCTCTTTTTCAGAATTTTTTTTTGAAAGGTCTCAATTTTGTTCTAAACAACAATACATTTTGAAACCTCACCATTTTTCACAAAACTGAATTCTTGTTTTCGGACCAGCCAGACACTAGACTGGAACTCAGAAGATGTGGGTTCTTTTCCCAGCTCTGCTACTAGTCTGCTGGGTGACCTTGGGCAAGTCACTTCACCGCTTTGTTTCCCCCATCAGTAAAATGAGGATAATGATACTGTCTTCCTTTGTAAAGCACTGTGAGATCCAGGGATGAAAAGAGCTGTAGAACAGCTAGGTATTTTTATTTTTACTGGGCTTCCTGCAGCCACAGCAGGGCGTACCTGTAGATCATAATGCAGGCTTGGGGTGATAGGTAGGGAAAGCTGTACTTATGTGGGGCTTGATCCTGTTAGGTGCTGAGTGTCCTGACCTCCCATCTGACTACATTGAAAATTGATGGTGCTCAGCGCATTTGCAGACTGGGCCCCAACACAGAGTAACTCTAGTGGAGTTATTGCCTCTAGGGACACAAGCTCCCTTTTTGGGGGCCACAAGGACCTTGTGGTCCTCTCCTCCCCCAGGCGGTGGGTGAGAAGCAGCATCACCTCTCAAGGACAGGCCCATGACAGCTTGTCAGCTCCACTGACAGAACTAAAAGTCAACAAAGTTCCCTCCAATTTACCTCAGTGCAGATGGAAGTAAAATTTGGCCTTTTATATTTTCTAATCTGTTAACGTCCCTGTAATCCCACAACTAAGTACACGGCATATATGCAAATGCACAGCCCCCGGCCATAACTGATGATAAACCCATAAACACTTGGGAGGCACTCAGACGCAGTGGTTAGGGGAGCCATATAAGCACCTAGCTAGGTACACTGTACATATACAGGAAGTCTACATTAAAGTAATAGCAACCTCTACATCGTCCAGCATTATAATCTGGACTGGGTGACCTGGGTCAAACCATATTCCTCGAGTCCATTTTTGATGAGCAAGGCTCTTGCCGTCAGTAATTCCATGGCAGTCCTGTAATCAGTGTGGCTGTTTGACAAGGCTGCCAGTGACAAACAAGCATATGGCAAAGCACATGCATGCGGTTTAATCTCCCATTCCTTCCTTACACTATGAGCCTGTCGACACATACAATGCTGCAAGTTTTGTCAACATTAGCACTTTTGTCGGCAAAACTTTTGTTGGTCAGGGGTGTGGAAAAAACGCACCCCTAACTGACAAACTTTCACTGACAAACGTGCCGGTGTGCACAGCGCTATGTCGGTGGGAGTGCGTCTTCCGCCAACATAGCTACCATTGCTTGTTGGGAGCGTGTAATTATGCTGGGGAGAGAGCTCTTTCCCACCGGCCGCAGTACAACTGTGCGGCTGGAAGGGCCGTAATGTAGACACAGCCATAGCCTATGTCATGCAGCGGCAAACATTCAGAGGATGAGCTAATTAAAAGACCAGCCACAGCCGCCATAGAAAAATGGGATGTTGTTAAACAGGCATAAAAAAATCCCTGTGACATAACCATAAGTGAATCATTGAAAAGAAACATTCAGAGTCCCCAGGTGATGCGATGCAAATGATCTTTTTCCTGTCATCAGATGTTATTTACTCTAATGTGCAAACAATGAACAGAAGCTTTTAGCTGAATGGAGTGAGTCACACTTTAAAGAGTGTTCCAACCTCACTGAATAAAAGTCCTTGCACAAAGTGCAATTCAGAGCATTAGTATTTATACTTTTTAACACCTGAGGCTCCTTTCATTAGGCTGGAAACCTAGGATCTTTCTCTTTATTGAATCCCCTGAAGAAGAGCTCTGTTTAGCTCAAAAGGTTGTCGCTCGTTCACCAACAGAAGTTGGTCCAATAAAAGATATTTCCTCACCCACCTTGTTTCATTAAAGCAAGGCGCTTGTCTCCTTAACACACACTATCTGTCTGGTCATTTACAGCAGATTATATGCACTAGCAGATTCATCCTGAATGTGATTTAAAGCATATTCAAATGAGCCTGGCTATACCAATAAATAGAACGGATCAGCCTAGCTGGTAATTATTTCAAAGGCAGGATGGAAAATTTTTCACATTAATCATGACTATTAAGTGCTTGAAGGATAGCTGCTCAATCTAGTCTCCTGTAATTAGCACCAATGTATGTGAATGAGAATCATGTATGCCAACAGCCACCCTATTACTTTACAAATAAAGCCATTAAAAATCAACTCAGAGGGAGGCAATTTTGCTTATCTGGCATGTAGTTTAGAAATTATAGTGAGGAGGCTGAAAACAATAATAATGAGGAATGTGATCTGTTGTGTTACCACTCTGAAGGTCACTCAAAGACAGCTATTTCATGTGGCGTTACCAGTAGCGTATGTTTACGTTCTGCTTCAGACTCAACAATATCAAGGCTATCATGTTTTGGATGATGTTTTAATGGGTGCAAGGAAGTTTTTATTTGTCTGTAGAAGTCCCATAAAACTATGAGAAGAGCCATGTGACTTCTAGTATTATTTGTTATGTCATTGCACCTTCACTGAGGCCAGGATTTCACCCTTTAGTTTCTAGGCGATTGCAGTAATTTGTACCGGAAGCTATTTTAAAAAATGAACTGTGTTATTAAGTACAAAGCCTCGATATTCTGTGTCTGATAAATCCCAAATAAGACCTTGCACTCTGTGGGATGCGATCGAATAATGCTGTGCGCCACCCACTGAAATACAAGCAGCTACTTTCTTCAACTCTCCAGATTTTCTTTGGATGGCATAGCTTAGGGGAACTAATCACCACGCAAAGTAGTTTGGCTGCAGGGATCACATTCCTTGCCCAGACAAAACTCACACAGGAGAATTTACAAGGTAATGTTCCAACACGTACCATGTCATGTAATGCTGCCACAGGCTTCAGAATTGGTACAACTTTGGCATAGTATCACTGTGGCAGCTCTCCAGTGCTGGCCTCTGAGAGTGTTCTGGATAGATAGAGAAAAAGGAAAGGGGGGAAATAGGAAACAGGCCCAAAGGAAGCAGGCAACAGCTGTATTAAGCGAACAGGAAATGTTTAGGTAACCAGGCTAATTAAGACAGCTTCACAGCACACTTTTGAGGCAGGTGAGGAGTAGTATCCCCAAACAGGAAAGGTTTATGCTGATGGGATGGACAGAATACTTTTTTACAGGTGGGTCGGGGGCCTGCTGTGGAAAAAGCTGGGTCCCCCGTCCCCCCCCCCCCCCCCCCCCCCCCGCCAATGTACTATTTTAGGCACTAATTGAAGATTCATTCAGGCGTGTAAAACGAAATTTAAAAAAATGTTTGATGTAGCAGTTTAAGATTTTAAAATGTTATAGGTCTAGCTGAAAGATTAGTGGTGAGCTGAAACTGGAGGTAATGAAGAGAGAAGACAAGCTTTTATTTCAGATGGCTGGCTTGAAAAAAACCTCTTTCAGTTCTGGAAACTGTGTTTAATAGTATTTCTTCATTATTGCCATGGGAACAACCAATGGTAGATAAAGAATGTTAATAGATACACAGAATGATAAAGCATGTTAATCCCTTGGACATATTCTAATTTAGGTAATTACTTTCTGCCCATCTGAATTCCTCATACAGTTCTAATTGGATACAGTGTATTTCCCTAAAGTGTGTTGGTGTGTTATTGTGTGCCTGGTAGATGCATGCTGGATTCCTCTTCAGGGTAGCTGCATTTCACAGGTGGGTGAAGTGATTGTGTAACGCTGACAGACCCCGGTCGTCAGCAGGCCTCTACTACATGAGCTAAAAGGCAAGTGGCTGCTAGTTAAGGCTGGAGAACAAACTCATTTTATCTCTCTAAGTGGTCTCGGTGCCACTAGATGGGCCAGAACACCACACCCACAAGGTGCGTGGGTTACAATTGCACTTAAGTTTCTTTTGTTTGGATACACATCGCTGCTTCCAGGGGTGTTCAGCATGTATGGGATGGAGGGGCTCTCTCAGACCAGTAGAAATCTCAAAACAGAAGAAACTGTCTAAGTGTTCCCACTGTACATAGCGTATCAATGATACAAGGCACTTGTTGGCTCTTTCAGGATGAAAGGTGCAGTGTAAATGCCCAGTATCGTGGCCAGGATTACAGTCATTGTACCCCAACAGTTAGTATCTGAGAGCGCGTAGTTTTGCCCTGTTCTAACTAGAGGGACAGATTGTGCAGTCCACTGAGCATAAGCAGTACAAAGTGGCCTTAAAGCTGTCAGAGATGGGGAATTTCTCCTGTGAAGGAACTCTCTGCTGGTGGACAGCTGAGAAAGGCAGGTTTGCTGCCTCTTATGTCAGCCTGCCTCTTACCCAGCATAAAATAAAGGAGGGGGCATATGAGGGACTTTGGTGGGATGGGGCATGGTCAGGACAAGGGGGGTGGGGAGAGAGGGTGGACAGGGTGGCAGAAGAGAAACTTGCAAATAAATGGCTCTCTGCAGCCACGCAGTGTGGCTGGCCATAGTGGAGAAGCTGGGCTATGGTGTGGTGTGTCTTAATACCCGCATGTGGGAGCTGTTGAATTTGTCAGGGTGAGCTCTGTGGTGTCCTTCTAAATATTTGAAGAATGACACACTCTACCTCCAAGGGATGGCCACTTCCCACAGTTCCGGTCCTGAAAGCGCCAGTGGGGCAGGCCTTTGTAGCTGCAGTATCTGATGGGGGGCAGAAGGGCAACATTCCTTCTCCACAGAACAGACAGAGTGCTGCTTCTTAAGGCTCCACTGCCTTTGAAAGTGGACAGAAAGCACGTTGTGACAGAGGGCCCTTTGAACAGAGCCAGATACAGCCCTGACTGACCGAGCATCCCAGTGCTGCTCCCCATTTCCCACTCTGACTGAAAGATCGGTTGTAGATTCCTTCCTGCTGAATGTGACTGGAAGGCCAAGGTCATAAGCCAGAGCTTTGCATGAGGGCGGACCTTATGGCTGTGTGGGAGAGGCTCCAAGCACGGGTCTAGGAAAGCTTAGTTTCATTACATCAACCAGAGCTAGTGCAAGCTCAATGGCTGTGCAAACCAGGCCGTCACACATAGCACCCCCTGGACTCCTCACTCATTACGTCAACCATGAACAAAGAGAATACAGCGAGACCAGGGAAGCTGAAGTGCTGAGCTGAAAGGACCCAGCACCACAGTATAAATAGGTATCAACTGGAGAGCTCAGGCTGCTAACAACTTTAGGACAGGGACTGATGGCCACAACTCTCTGCCTTTGGAGCTCAGAGCAGGAGAGGTGGTGTGGTGCTGCAAACAGGCAGAGGCTGCTTCTGGCAGTTCATGGCTTCAGGGGGAGGCAGGAATCATGGAGTACGGCAGCCTAGACATGCCTCCTACGCGCTTTGAAAATTGGTAGGGCTCTTGCAACAGGATGGGAAACTGCGACACTTTATAGGGCATATTGAGCTGCTCGGCAAATGTACGGGGGCGGGGGTGGGGCCCACTTATAGGCTGCTTTCTAGTTCTTGAGTTATGGTGGGCTCTAACAAACGGTATTTTCAATAGTAAATAACGGTAGCCTTGTTGGAAACAGTAATATCTCTAGACCCAGCATAAATTTATTAAGTGCACTCATTGTACCGTATCTAAAAAAAAAAATCATTAGCAGATTAAATTAAAATATTTAAAACTTCCAGAACAGAGTCAACTGTGGAGGCTCTGCCTGAGACTCAACGCAGCCTGGGCCAAGAGGGTCAAAAACCAGGTTGTCTAGGTCAAAACAGGATTGTCTGTGCAAAACCAGCTTGGTGGCATTTCTAACTCCGCGTGTCATGTTTTGTATTTGATAACAAAACAGTCTATATGGGGCACAGGGAGGAGAGGAATCTTGTTGGTTAAAGCCAAGCGAATGCATGAAATTCCTCTTGTTGAAAAAGCCTGTTTGTTTGTTTGGCAGAGTCTATCTAATGCCCTTGCTCAGGATAGGACATAACATTGATTGGGCGGGAGGGGAGGGGAGGGGAGGAGAGGGAGGAATACATTCTGCTTAAAACTGGAGTTGGCACAACAAGACAGAGATGGTGTATTCTTAGATTATGCCTCTCATGGGAAAAGACACTGCGGGGATGTACAATTTCTTTAAACTGTAGAGGCAAGCAGGTAGGAGGGGAGCTGTGGCAAAGTGGATTCAGGTGCTCTACAGTAAAAGCAGAGAGAGGCGCTTTTGGGATAATAGCATTTCCCTTATGCTAATAGAGTGCCTTTGTCAGTGTTAGAGTAGCTCTGTGTGAGACGCTTTACCATTGTCATGTGACAGGAACATTTCGGGTTCTTTTTTTGTTTTTTGCAGCAGACAGCCTCAGGCATCCAAGCCTACACTCTTCCTTTCAGGCTCAGTTACTGCCCAGTTAAGAGTTCGAGCTAAGAGAGCTTTAGCTACCCTGAAGCAAGAAGAGAGGTCAGCCTCAGTGAGGTCTCACAAGCTTTCAGCCACCCCACTACCTCTGGGCTATTGTTTGTGCCTTTTAATTCCCTGCCCCACCCTGCACCTGAAAATGAACATACAACGTAACTCTTTGGTGAGAGAAGATAAAAGAGATCCTCTGAACACCACAATACAGTCAATTCATAGTGGATACTCACCAGCAGCTCACCAGCTCTGGCATACTCCTACCCTCCTTTCTCTCATGACATGGCTACTACTACGGAGCAAGTAAAGCATTGCAAGGAAGGACCCTGAATACATGGAATGGTTTGGTCCAATACTTGCCCTGCAATGGTTTAGCACTTCCACACAGCTACTCCATCTTGACAGAACCATCCTGATGTGCCAAGGCACTGCACACTTTACAATTGTACCAGTTGCATTCTGGGACTGAGGAACAATCTACACCAATGTCTCCAGCACTGTTGCTGAGGGAAGGGGAATTTCCAAATGTAAGGAACTATGCTGTGATACAGTGTTCCGAGAATCACCCGAATCAGTGAAGATGAAATGCGTCTGGCTTCCTAAACCCACTGAGAATAAATTATCGTAACTTTAGCCAGATTTTCAGCTTGTTCCAGGTTTTGCAAAGGATCATTACAGTCAACACTTCTAAAATATGTAGGATGGCTGTTGTGTGGTGATCTAAGACATTGGTACTAGTGTTATAAAGCTCAGGGCATTCCAAACAGTAGTTTCTTGTGATACATTTTTACCTAGTGTAGACATGGCTTGGGGCTGGTGCACCAAAAATTAAGAGTCCCAAATCTGTCCTTACCTTGGGCCTCCTACTTTTAATCACATTGTCATGATGCATACAAGCACAGAGCATCTTATCAGGAGGCACGTCACGAATTGCAGTCGAGTTACTCCTTAAGCTACAAACTGACAGTGAGGAGTCCGATGATGATGTCGACTTGCATAACGCATATGACACAAGATTGCTTGTGGCATTCACGGACATGCTCACCACAGTGGAACGCCGCTTTTGGGCTCGGGAAACAAGCACTGAGTGGTAGGATCACATCATCATGAAAGTCTGGGATGACGAGCAGTGGCTGCAGAACTTTCAGATGAGAAAAGCCACCTTCATGGGACTGTGTGCTGAGCTCACCCTCACCCTGCAACGCAAGGACACGAGTTTGAGAACTGCCCTGCCAGTGGAGAAGCGGGTGGCTATTGCAATCTGGAAGCTGGCAACTCCAGACAGCTACCAATCGGTCGCTAATCAGTTTGGAGTGGGAAAGTTGACCATTGGAATCGTGTTGATGCAAGTTTGCAGGGCCATTAAGCGCATCCTGCTCAGAAGAACCATGACCCTGGGCAACGTGTGACATTGTGGCTGGCTTTGCACAAATGGGTTTCCCTAACTGCGAAGGGGCGTTAGATGGGCCGCATATTTCTATTCTGGCACCAGACCACCTAGCCTCCGAGTACATAAATCGAAAGGGATATTTCACTACAGTTCTCCAGGCAGTTGTGGATCACTGTGGGTGTTTCATGGACATTAACGCAGGCTGGTCCGGAAAGGTGCATGACGCACACATCTTTCGGAACACAGGCCTGTTCAGGAAGCTGAAAGCCGGGACTTTCTTCCCAGACCAGATGATCACCTTAGGGGAAGTCGAAATGCCCATTGTGATCCTTGGAGACCCCGCTTACTCTTTAATGCTGTCTTATGAAACCCTACACAGGGAGCCTTGACAGCAGCAAGGAGCGGTTCAACAACAGGCTGAGTCGGTGCTGAATGACTGTTGAGTGTGCTTTTGGCTGTTTAAAGGGCCGCTGGCGCTGTCTGTATGGGACGCTGGACCTGGCCGATGACAACATCCCCACAGTTATAGCCGTGTGCTGTACCCTCCATAACATTTGTGAAGGAAAGGGTGAAAGCTTCACTGAGGCACGGACCACAGAGGTTCAACACCTGGAGGCTGAATTTGAACACAAACTGCTGGGGAAACAGAAAGGGCATGACACATCTGTGCTGTGTGGGAGGAGGGAAGGGGGTGGGGTGTGGAACGGGACAATCAGAGATTTGCGTATGTCCTGTTTTCATATTCAGCCCTCCCATCTGGAGTGCCATGCAATGAGTGCTGCACTTCTGGCTGGCTAAAATGTATGGTGATGGGGGTTGACTACAGTGGGTAAGGGTCGTAGTTTTCAGGGCTGGGTGGTGAAGCTATAGGTTTTGGAGACAGCTGATGGCGGTAAGAAACCAGATGTTGGGGGAAGTGGGTTGGCAGTGACATGGGAGCACAAGGGAAAGAGTTTTGGGACAAGGGCTGTGGCAGGGGGGCAGGCATGTATCTGCTCCATCTGTAGTGCTATGAGCACCTGTATCGAGTCCGCTTGGCGCTCCATAATGCTTATAAGCCACTCCGTGCTTTGGTGTTGGTGATCCGTATTCTGCTGGCGGAGCCTCCTTTCAGTCTCCCGCCACTCCTGTACTTTTTGATTTTCAGTAAGGGACTGCTGCATGACTTCATGCAGCAGGTCCTGTTTGGTTCTTCGCAGATGCTTCCTGATTCTTTGTAGTCTTTCGGCCGTTGATAACAAGGACGGCTGGGATCTCAACGTTGCATCTGTAAAGCCAAAATGCAACACTTAACAGAGGCAGCATTGTTCACACTAGGCAGAGCAATTATTCGGCCATACCTAAAGACAAGTACAGTGTACACAATAGCAGAAAGTGCCGGTCCCAAAGCGAGCACACATAACCCAGAGGAGCCCCAAAATGGTGAGTAAGCACAGGGGCAAGGGGACTGATTGTTTCAGGGCCATAGTGTCCCCTGGGGTTGGTTCTGTGCCTTGGGGAGAGCCAACAGCTGCAGAAGGCCCCTATACTGAACACTGTCCCCCCATTTTCCACAGGATGAGTTCATCCTGGAAGATATCTCACTGCTGAGGGTGACGTGGGATGCAAGGGAGGGTCTTCTACTACAATGCGGCTTCTGCCCTGGCCCTTATGCTGCTTGCCTGTGTGCAGCAATGGTCTCCCCACCCCTCACAGCACAGTGGTGTGGACATGTTAGCCTTACTGGGACGAGGAGCACAGTAGCTCTGCCAAGGAACCTGCGCAAGCAGATTGCGCAGCTTCTGCATGAGACCTTTGAAGAGATTACTGAGGCCGATTACTGCGATGTGAGAGAGCACATCAATGCCCTACTCCACCCTCCTCGCCCCAAGAGCCCGCACCAAACAACTACCTTCCCAAAATAAAAGCCACTTACTGGGCACTTCCTCTGCTGTTTGTTCTTCCCCAAGCACCATCTGCTGTGACTGGCTATCTTCCTCCTGGCTTGAAAACAGCTCCTGGCTGCATGCATCTAGGGATGCCAGGCCGTCCTCTGGCTCTGGGCCCCCCTCCTCATCAACACCCTCGCTCTCGCTTTCCTTCTCCAGTCTACTTAAAGAAAAGCAATAACAAATTCAAGGCCTTGTTTTCACACAGAAGTTGCACCCATTTAATTTAAATAGGTTTCTAAACAGATTTACTTAAACCATTGCAGACTCCTGTATATTTCAATTTAATAAGTTGAAATTTCATGGTCATAGTTAACAGTCTTATTTCAATTTAAGAGGGGCATATTTCTTTATAGCTAAAACATGTTCTTGATTGATTTAAGCTAATCAATAGAAAAAGATTTATAATTAATTAGGGCTGTTCAGGAATCAGAATGTTCATTTTGGGGGTAGTTTCATGATTTCAAAATGTCTTCCATTCTGAAATGGAAGGAAAACAATTTTTTTAAAAAAAAATTCTCACAAACCAAAATTCCGAAAACATTTTTTTCAAATCGAATAAAATGTTTCATTTTGACAAAATCAAAATGTTTCATTCCAATTTTGATATTTTTTTCATTTAATATTATATTTTATAATGTAAAATAAAAAAAGTGAGACAAATTCATTCTGACACTGGGAAAATGGAACATTTCAACCTTATCAAAACACTATATTTCAATTTTGGTTTCAAAGTGAATTTTCATCACAGGCAACACATTTTCATCGTGAAATGTTTGACTTTCAAGGAATTAGCATTTTCTGACACAAAACCATTGCATCGGGAAATGCCTGACCTGCTCAGATATTGATTTGAGTGTCTGCACAGCCTTGCACCAATTTAGCTAATTAAATTTTAAATCATACTGTGGCTTGTAGACAACCCCTAAACACAAACTAACTGGCACGAGCAAGAGGAAAGGGTAATTGGTTGTCACACCATTACGTATAAAAGTGATGTGCACTGCCTGATGGTTGTGAGTTATTTAAAGCCATAAATAAGACTCTACCAAATTCACGGTCAATTTTGGTAAATTTCATGGTCATAGGATTTTAAAAATCTTAAATTTCCTGGTTTCAGATATTTAAATCTGAAATTTCACGGTGTAGTAACCGTGGGGGTCCCAGTGCAAAAGGCAGCTGTGCAGGGGTCGCAAGGTTATTGTGTGGGGGGCGGGGTCGCAATATTGCCCACCCTTACTTCTGCGCTGCTGTTGGTGGTGGCACTGCCTTCAGAGCTGGGCTCTCAGCCAGCAGCCACAGAGGTTCCTGCAGCTGGGAGAGGCAGGCCTGGTGCAAGGATATTTTGTGCCCTAGGCGAAACTTCCACCTTGTGCCTCCCCCTCACCCCCCAGCTGTGCGCGATGAGAAAAATGACGTCATTGCCACTTTGTACCGTAGTGAAGCAGTACACGTGTGCCCGCAACGCAGCGCTGGCGTAGGCTATAGCTGTCATGTACGAGAGAACGACAAGTTAAAATGCAAGTTCAACGACGTTTCTCTTTTCTTTATTCATTCGTTCTCCAGCAATAGTGTAAACAAAATTGGGGGGCACTGCTTTTTGGTGCCCCCAAAACTTGGAGCCCTAGGCAGCCACCTAGTTCGCCTAGTGGTTACACCAGCCCAGGGGAGAGGTTAGCTGAGGTGGGTCTAACCCAGCCTGGGCTGGGGAAAAGAAAGTCCCATCCCCCCATAGTCGGGCCAAGACTAGCAGCTGGAGTCTGGTATGCAGTAGGAGCCCCCAAGTGGGGCACCCCAGCCCTGCCCCTCCCTGGGTCTGGGCCCAGTGCTTAGTGTTAAAGAGGCCTGGTACCGGCTCTGTGTGTGTGTGCGGGTGGGGAGGATACCACAGCACCCCAGGCAGTCGCTCACAGTGCCCACCCATAAAGCCAGCTCCGCCCCTCCACAAAAGTGACAACTCCCCCATACCATGCCACCCTCACTTCTGCCTTGCTGCTGGCAATGGTACTACCTTCAAACCTGGGCACGCATCCAGCAGCCATCCAGCTCTGAAAGCAGCACAGACATAGGCTCCAACTCCGTGGGTGCTCTGGGGCTGGAGCAACCACAGGGAAAAAATGATGGGTGGTGAGCACCCACTGGCAGCCCCCCTATGAGCATCTCCCCCTCCCCGCTAGCACCTCCTGCCCGTTGGCAGGCCCCAGCGATCAGGGCCTCCCTCCCGCTGCAATCAGCTGTTTTGCAGTGTGCGGGAGGCTGGGGGCGGGGGAGTGAGGACATGGTGTGCTCGGCCGAGGGGGCAGAACAGGCCAAGAAGAGGTGGAGCGCAGCAGGAGCGGGGGTGGAAAGGGGTATGGCCTTGAGGGAAGGGGTGGAGCATGGGTAGTGCCCGATGCAGAGCAGCCCCCGGCACAATGAAAAGTCGGCACCTGTGAGCACAGAAGTAAGGGCAGCAATACCGCAACCCCCCTACAATAGCCAAATTTCATGGGGAAGTCCAGATTTCATGGTCCATGACACATTTTTCATGGCTGTGAATTTGGTAGGGCCCTAGCTATAAATAAGCAAATAGATATCAGTAAACCTTGCTGGCTACCTGCCTCCTACGCAGGCCCACCAACAGCAAATCCGGGCCCCAGGGCCACGGCCGTCCCTAGGCGGTGTGTGGGGCCCAGGGTGTATGTGATGAATCCATCACTTCCAGGACTGACCACACTGGCTGGCCAATCACACCAGCCTGTGGGGCCCCCCAAAGTGTGGGCCCGGAGCGGTCGTGTTTGCCTAGAAGCCCTGCGGCCCGCCCGTGCGATTTAAAAGGGCCCGGGGCTCCCAGCTGTCGTTGCCGCTACCATGTAGCAGCGGTGGCCAGGGGCCCCTGGGCCCTTTTAAATTGGCCGGGTCCCTGGGCAATTGTCCCCTTTGCCCCTCTCCCCCCGGTCGGTGGGCCTGCTCCAACGTCTTGATGAGCTGCTCAGGAGGCTAGTGATGCAGTCCATCAAATAGCAGAAATCTGAAGCACACTTCAGCAGCTAATGATGCTCGTAACAATCAGTTTGCCAGGATTAGCAGCCCTAAAACAGAAGTCACTTGTGTATCTAAAAGGAAGCAAAGGTGAAAAGACAGTGAAGACTCCAAAGGCGTTACAGTTACAAAGGTGACTATTCAGTGACATCTACTGCAACAGTCACCATGAAACAATGAGATTGGTTTGTTGGGAAGAGCCCTTTTTACATTTGGTTTTCAAATGTGCTCGTTAATTAAGTGTTAATAAAAGAAAGGGACTAACAGACCTGGTCTGATCCTTTCAGCAGCTAAGTAGGGTGCAAGCTTCTTCCCAGGCAGTTCTGCTAATTAGAGCTGATTGAAGCATTTATTCAGAACAAATGCTTCAATCAACGGAGCTCTTCAATCGTTCATGAGCCAGTTCTGATTTCTGTGAATTGACTGGTTATTCTTAAAGGTGCATGGGAACAAATGTGAGCCTGGGGGCTGTTCATGAAGTGTTCACTTCAGTTACACACTAGTCATTCTTCATGCTGTGTGATAGGTCACCCAAGTCACATGGCCTTCTTTCTGCTCCCTTACTGGGAGATTGGAACTCCTTAACAGGAGAACAAAAACCAATACATCTCACGCTTCGGGTACAAATAATCATTCAGGCTACAAACTTTTGGGATTCACAAGCAAACCAGATGTCATCCTAATATTTATGAGCATCAAAATATCTGACCTTGTGACTGAGCAGGGCAAACTTGTCACTTGTTTCTCATGAAAAAGTTGACGTTTTTCTTTGCACTCTTCAACCAGCTGCACGGCCAGTTCTCCATGCCGTGCTCTTGAGTGTCAGTACTGAATTGTCCAACGCTATATGCTGGTTTTATGATATGGAATAAGAGAGGCCAAGAGATCAATACATTTATTTTCACTTGTGTCCCAAAGCTGAATTTGATCCCCCATTTTCAGAGGTGGAAGGTGATTTGCTAATCCAGTATAACACCCGAGCTCCACTGGGACTGTTTTAATAAGTTTGTCACTTTCATTATGACTGAATAAAACAAGATACCCCTTGTTAAAGCACATACCCTTGCAGCTGAATAGTCCCCTCCACATGTATGAGTGGCTTACAGTGCACCTCTCTTTACCAGCTACTTTCTGGCCATATTCCTCGTGAGCTGACATTTTCCAGGGTCAGCCTTTAGCCCCAAAGGTAACTGTTATTTTATTTTTTTAAGTGTGAGCTAAATCAGTTGATCCATGTTTTAGTTATGCAAAAATGAGAACAAAAATATGGAAAAAGCCAAATGGCTCTGGATCAAGGAATTTGTAAAATCCCCAGGGAAGCCAACAATCCCCACTCCAAATAGCTCTGGGTTTCTTTTGTTGTTAATAAATAAAGGAAACTAAGAGCCAAAATATAATGTTAAAGTAGCGTTACCTTCAAGTAATCAAGCACTCAAAATCAGGAAATCCCCAAACAGTGAAGATTGCTTCCACAACTTTAACCTGACTTCAGTGTACATGTTGTATTTTCTTGTCTTGTTTTTCTACCTAGAAGTGAACCTTAACGTGTTACTTTTGGTATTCATGTAAAAAATACAATAGAAGTCAATGGGAGTTTTGCCCTTGGCTCTAGTTTGGAGCAGCACTGGAGCCAAAGTAAAAGAATGCACAGCGTGGCTGAGCAAGCGTTGCACGAGCATCCTTCCCCGCTGGTCTCTCCTGAAGCTTTAAGGTTTGATTTCTGAACATTAATGTTGCATGTATGCTGGCGGGTTTAGCATTGGTCAAGTCAGGGGACGCATTTGCTTAAACAAACAAAATGACACTGACTTTTTCACTAAATTTAAGGAAAATGGGTACGTTAAATTTTGAGCCTATTGCCCTTGACAATCTCTCTTCAAGTCTTTATACGCACAAAGGAAAGTGAAACATGTTGGGATCATCCCCCTAGAGAGTGGTAGCATAGTTTGTGTGGAAAAGCTGATTCTCTCAGTCAGCCATTGATCATCCCATCCAAACAAGTGATCCCTCATTCCATTAGTGCTGGTATGACTGGATGTAAAATAAAAACACAATGTTCTGTTACTCTTACAGGCTCCTAAAGATCGGGGGAGTTACTCATACACCCTTAACTCAAAGATTCTGATGTGATCTCAGCAGTATCATTACTGCTCCCATGCTGTATAATTTGGTTCCCCCACTGTAGTCCCCCGACATGCTGAAAACATGATTTGTTTTGGTCTGGCAATATAGACAGACTGAACTATGTTTTAATCATGGCTATAAACTATGACATGTCCCTCCAAGTATACCATACAACTGCTGTTGGAACAAGATTCTATCTGCAAGATTGTATCGTGCTTTAATCACATCAAGGGAGTAGAGTGCTGTAAGAAGATCTCCCAACGTGGTAGCATGTATAGCATGAAGGCAGGACCATGGCTGATGAAGTCTGAATTCCATAGTATGGGGTAAGATTCTTATTCTTAGCACTATTTTATGACCTCCGTATTGTTGATAATTATTACCCAGGGAGGAAAAGAAATCCTTAACAAAAATAAAGTTTAGTGTCCTAGACGTATACTAGTAATATATATGCTAAGGGGCTGTCCACGAATTATATAACATATAATTTGGTGATTTTCAAGACCTGCCCATCCCTTGTAATACTTTGTAACACTGAAACAAACATGCAAAATTGAGGACCCACCTATTCCCTAATGCATTAAGTGATTTATGGACAGTCCCTAAAATAGAAGTAAACTATTGTGTAAGATAAAAGAAACAATACATTTTCATACATCCAAAGAAATAATACTTAATATTAAATAAGTAAAGGATCACTTATACACATTTACTGCAACAGGGTCAATATTCCAATTAACATTCACTTACTGTAAGTATTTTATACAGGTAATAGAAATATTAGCCCTCCAAAGAGTTTAGAACAGGTCTTATCTATTCTTTTCTCTGGACAAGACTAATCTCCCGTGTCTCACTGGGTGTGTATGTCTGGCAGCAGCTGATAAAATTACTTTTTACAAACAAGCTCCATGCAACAACAGCAGTGGCATCAGCCTTTGCTATAATCTCACTATGGACAAAGCACCGATGAGCCAAAATTCCACAATGGGACTAATAAAAACACAATTGAACTGGTACAAGGGATTCTGTTCCTGTACCAGTGACCTTGCAAAATATCTTACTGGAGCTTTCAAATTGTTTCTATATATATGTAAATTGAGAGAGAGAGAGAGAGAGAGAGAGAATTAAAACTAACAACATATTCCCTGCAACAGGAAAGCATCTTGCTACCTTTCAAGCTTAGTTTCAGCCGTATAAACGTTTGATTTCTGTTTCATGTTATCAACCTATTTCAGAGCCTGGTCCAGCGTGGTACTGAATTCTCTCAACTCCACGGGATCAGGCCCTCAAAGATCAGAGTGTTAGGCAGCAGCCAAGCTGACATACCTTTAGAAACCAAGGCAGAAAGAAATGCTCTCTTCCAAATGGTCTTGTTTGCACGCCACTGCTATGAAGAGCAGGAGGGAGGCTTTAATTACTAATAAGGATAGAGTTCAAGAATTTCAGCCGGAGGAAAACCACAAAATGATTAAAAGGTGCAAGAACTGGTCTATTTCTTTAATAGCCAGGCCAGGCCTGATGAACTGAAAAGCTCAGGAAAGCCATCAGAACAACATAATACAGAGCAGTTAGTAATCTGTGTTAGGTAAACTAAATTCCACATCTTGGAAACATTCCCATTCTTAATAACCAAACTTGTTTCCATTTTGGAGGATTTTTTTGTTTGTTTTTATTTTGATGTGCTGCGTACAATGCATATGACTACTAAGATACATGAAAAACAGGCACAGTTCATGTTGAAATGAGGGATTCTTTGTAAGCTACCATCACAAATGTAGAAAACAAGCCAGGGTTATACCTTGGTTGGGGTTTTCAAAAGCACCTAAGTGACTTAGGAGCACCAATGCCATAGTCCTAAATCACTAACTCATGTAGGTGATTTTGAAAATCCTACCCCTTCTCTTTGAGGAGGCAGAGCTTCCAAGCTATGGGCAAGATCTCGCCCTGGGTTCCATATACAATACACTCATGGGGAGCTGAAGGTCCAGGAAGTGACTCCCCAGTGCACTGATGCAGGATAAGGGCAAGATGGACTACTAAAAATACACTCTTGAGTACAAGGAGGTGAGCCCAGCTAATGCGCCCGCTAGTGCTCCAAGCTCTCAAGGAGGCATAGTCATTGGGGATATAGCTAGCCCCCAGTTTACATGCTTTAGTTAGCAGCAGGGGTGTGTGTATCATATGTAACCCTTCTGCCAGTCAGAGTCGGCAGCAACAAGGGCCGGGTTCCATATCTAGGGGTTCCATTCCAATAACACAATGCAAAACCGGCTCAAGCCCCCACCCAGTGACCTGGGACAAATATATATCACCCCCCCGGGCACCTCTAAGAGGCAGTACTTCCCCTCTCGCAAGCACAGAGTCTGAGTGTAGAAAAACCTTTTAATGACAGAGAGAAACAATGCGGCATTTTGTTGGGGAAACACCACATCTAGGATTTGTAAACCAAACTGTGAGCAACGACCCACCCCAGCAAATTGGCCATGTCCTTTCCCTTTCGTTCTTGAGTCCAACAACCCAAAAGTCCAGACCCAGAGTTCAAAAGTTCCTCTGCAGAGTGTTACACCACCCCCCCAGTCTGGGTAGAAATGGGGAGGGGAGAGGTAAGGGGCACCTTACGTGGCTCGAAGCTGACTGCCCCGTCCCTTCGTGGGGCTTCACTCGGCTCTGCTCCGCTCCGCCAGCCATCCCACAAGTCACTCCGCTCAGCCGTCCCGCAAGCCGCTCCGGCTGTCCCGCCAACTGCTCCGCTCCATCAGCCGCCCTACAAGCCGCTCCGGCTGTCCCGCCAACTGCTCCGCTCCGTCAGCAGCTCCGCTCCACCAGCTGCTCAGCAATATATTTTCCGGCTTCCCCCCTACTTAACACAGTGCTCAGTGATTTCAGCTCATAACAATTTCAGCTTTTTAGTGATTTCAGCTTGTAGTTAGGGGAGCCTGTGTGCTCATTTGCACACTTGGCCCAGAGTGATTCCAACTCAGCAGTCTGTGGTTAGACTCCTAAGGAACTCAAAATTAGCTCTGATATTCCACAGTGGAGAGAGAGGAGATGCAATTGACATTTCAGGCCCTCAGAAGAGGCCCATGCCACCATATACAACTACCTGTCCCCAACCTCTCTCCATTTACTGGGTTTTGGAATCCATGTCCCTCGCCTAGCAAGTGCTGCTTAGGTAAGAGCGAGTCCCTTCATCATAACAAAAGCCCACTGTCCTTGATTCACATAATCAGGGTAACAACACTTTATTCTTCCTGCCCCAATAACAGAGAAACTGGGGCTCTCACAGCAGTCAAAGTGACCATTTGGGCAAGCAGTCCATCATGCTTTGCAGGGTGGGTGTGTCCATGCAAACAAGATTAGCCCCTGACATCCCTTTCCACAACTCACCACCAGATGTCAGGGTAGAGCTCATCCTGACTCTGCTTACATCATAAGAACCTCCACACACCCAGGGGCTGGAGACCTTCCTTCATATTCTTACCAACCACTGCAATATAGATAAGGACAGTGCTTAATTTGCCCCGGCACCTCTAGGCTTGGCAGTTCATAGCTCCAGCACCTCTGGGCTTCCGCCCAGCAGCCACTACTCTCCAGCAGCCCAGTTCTGAAAGCAGTGCCCCCTTCAGAGCTGGGTGCCCAGCCAGCAGGCGCGGCTCTCCAGCCACCCAGCGTGAGCCCCGGCACCTCTTTCATTCCAAATTATGCACTGGGCAAGGATGACCGCCATGTTACAGAATGGAAGGACACAGTCATGTATATGCTAAAGGAGGCAGAGCTAAAGTTGTGGGAGATCTTCATTCTATGCAGCTGGATGTAGAAGGTGGAAGCGGGGGCTGAGTTGAGAGGGAAATGCACACAGCTGGCAGGAGGGAATCTCCTTCCTGTATTAGGAAAGTGGATGGAGGAGGGTAAATTGGAGAAGATCATTGGGGAATAAGGGGCACAGTTAACAGGAAGGTTGGTGTAAAACAGGGAGAGGTGTGTGACCCATGTGTGCCATGTAACTGAGCAGAGGTGAACACACGAACTGAGAGTTCAAAAAGGGTTTTGTTTAAATGCTCCACTTTAATTCTACATTCATTTTAAAATGTGCTTGCAAACTCTGCCAAAAAGTGCACTATGGGCCCATGTTCTCATTGATCACAACACACAGGAGAATTTGAAGCAATAAAACTAGCCGTTTCTGGTTAGGGAAAGGCAAAGTGTAAAAGGTTTGGAGACTTGGTTCTGATCAGTTCTTCCCAAAGTTTGAACCAAACTGTCCTAAGTAGAGTTTAGGGGCACAGAAAACATAAAATTAATTTCACTATTGAGAAACTAGAGCTGTGCAAAAATGGAAAAACCGAGCAAAACTCACTTGATTTGAGGGTTTCTCATCCCTCACTATCTTGTCACGAAGTCCCCCTCCCCTGACACCCACAAATGGCACAGAAAAAACCTTGCTAATCTAAGTCATGCAAATTTTTGAACAGCTATCTACAGAGAGCGAATTCAAACCCAATCACTGACAAAACTATATAGCACACGTACAATAGCATTAAACTCTTACCAAAGGATTCATTTTCACTAAAGTAACACTGCTCCAGATCACCATCTTGTGGTGATGAAAGGCATGCAGTAAAACCAAGCTTCATAGTAGCTCTTTCCTTTATTATTTCGATTGGTTTGGGCCCATCATTATCATTACCCCTCTCCCGTACCCCTCTTGCTGCTGGCATCTGAATGGAAATGCAGTGCACTGGGGAGCTTTTGGCTCTTTAACAGGGAGCAACAGAGAACACACGCAGCTTTTAATGGAGAAGCAGGCTGACAAAATGCAAACATCCCCCTTTTGCAGGGTGAATGTTGTACAGGTTCGATCTGTGCAAATCTCTGAAGGGTAAAACACTAGCCATGGAGTCAGATCACCTTTGACCGGCTGAAAAAAATAGGGGAGATACGGGGTGAGGGTTCCCCTCTGTGAGCCAGGATTTCTGGCACCATCTTATTTGGTGGGGAGGATTTCAGGGGAGTATTAATTTTGTAGGCCTCACCCCTGCCTAACTCCTAATCAGATCTCCAGGATCTATTAAAGGACCCCCCATCCTACCCTTCATCTGCATGGAGTTAGAAGCCATTCCATAGGGATGCATCATCACTTGGACATATAAAACAAGAGTGGAAACAAAATCTAGAATACGCACTATAGAAAAAACTCATGGGCTGCTCCACAAGAGATGGGCTGAAGGTGCAAACAGGCCCCTCTCTGATCTCTGTTTGCATGCTTTCTGGACCGCCTGGCTCCATTATGCACCTCTGGCTAAGATGTCATACTGCAATTCTCTCTCTGTCATTTGTTTGGATTTTATTTATTAATGTTTCTAATGTTGGCAATGCCCAGCCCCCTTTTTAGTCCCTTTTTTATGTAAATGTAGCTCTGGCTGCAAATGAAAGCCACATGACTAACCATCTCCTGCACTGCCCAGAGAACTTCCTCCCAACTCATTCCCTGAAAGGAGAAGCTGCTAAACAAAACAGCAGCAAATTGGGCTGGAAATCTCATCAGAACACTGTGTCTCGTGCATTTTCCTGAGTCTGGAAATACTGCCAGGTGAGGCTTTCTTGTGAGGCACTAATGATGGTCAAGCCCAGGAAGTGAAGAGAAAAATTCCAAAGCCAGAACATTTTATTAAAGTGAAACAACCAACCAACCAAGCAATATGAACAAAACTTTTCTGAACCACACACACACAAAAAAGCTTCCACTTGATTCGAATATCAGGATTCGATCTTACCTTATCCAAAAAGGTTTGTGATATTTTATAGCCATTTTTATTGGTATGGGAAGGCCCATTAAACTAAGCAGGAAGGCCCAGATTTTCCAAAATTGGCCATTAATTTGGGTTGTAGCCGTGACTCATTGCCCAGTTTGACATACATTAGGCCTGATTTTCATAAGTGCTGAACCCCCATAGCTGCCATTGAATACATTTGGAGTTGTGGGTATTCAGTAACTCTGAAAATCAGGCCAAAGGTATCTCAGAGTCAGACACCCAAAATAAGTGGCCATTGCTGAAGATCAGGGGCATAATTTGTTATAGGGGGACAGGGGCAGTTGCCCTCCACACCCCATATGCCGACTTTTCTTAGGTCTATATGCTCCATTGTGTTGTCCACTTTTCCCACCCACCCCCAAGACTTTGATATAATCTAATCGTATAGAATGTCCTATACACTGACAACTTTGCCCTCCCCCACAAGAATTTTTCTGAAATGACGACCTTGTTGAGGATTTCAGCCTAAACATACCATAGTGGATATGTACTTTTCCGTAGCGCAGACTGTAGCTGTGGGCTATAGCCTGCAAAAAATAGTTTCAGTGGAGGCTGTATGACAACACAAGAGCTTTACACAATAGTACAAGCTTTGTTATGACTCAGGCAACGTGAACCTCTTCAGTCAGGAGGTGAGGGGGTAAAAGTGAGTTCATTCCAGACACTCGGCATACAAAACAAACACACACACACGCACCTGCTGGTAACGTGAGCCTGTCATCACCCTGCCTAGTGTGTGGGTGCCCTCATGCTGGCGTGCCAGCCATGAACTTGCTCCATGACCTTCAAGAACAGCAAGCAATGTTCAAAAACAAGATGAAACTGGGAGGAGAGAAAAGAGGAGAGTATCCCAGATTCACATGACACAACACTACAGGCATGATCAAAGTCCAGGACTGCAGTACCCTGACTCCTTGTTTAGCCACAAAAGTTTGTCCTTTGAGGCTTTGTTTATACTGTGAACTAGTGTATGTGATTGATTTGGGGTTTTTTGGTAAAATATGTTTTACTCATCTTTCTAGTAACTTATTTGCTAGGCACTACAGTATCTGAAAGAGAATCGTGCCACCAATGCATCATGTAACACTTACACTATCAACAAGGAACTAATAAACCAGGAAGTAACTCTCCTTTGTTACATAAACCATTGTAATCTGAAAAAGTTACTCACAAGAAAATAAAGATATCCACTGCCTTGCAAATATTGAAAACAGCCTGGTACTTACAAGCTTAAGTTCGGTATGAGGCCCATGGTAAAGTTATGTGGCATGTGCATGTCTGAGATCAATTATTTTCATTGAAACCAGAAAAGCCACCGTATAAGACAATCATTAACTAAGACACTTTATTCCCACACTGGGTACAGTACCTGCAACAAAATACATGCTGGACTAGGACACTTATAAATAACATGTTTTAGCGTCAAGTGTCTTGTTGCTACGTTGAGTCTTTGGGAAGAAAAGACAATCAGAGATAATGATGCTTTTCACTGACCTTGCAAATAACTTTGAATACTCAAGCTTTCGGGCTAGTTTATAAAAGATAGACAGACCTCTTTGCCATTCTGTGTATTCCAGTAGCACCTACAAATGTCAGCGAAGCCGAGGCCCCAGTGTACTAGTCACTACTGGTAAACAGAACAGAAGACAATTCCTGCCCTGAAGAGCATACAGTGAAACAATGTAGCAATGGAAAAGGAGGCTGCTACTGGAGAGCCTTTTTCCTCCTCTTCCTCCCCCTCTCCCACCCTCCCATTATCTACTGGACAGAAGCTGTGGTGAAATGACTCCTAAACCCTCCTTCTACATGGAGCCAGAATCCCCACCATTCCCAGGGCATGGTCTGTTAACAGCCCCAGATCTCCCCATGAATGCAGAGGGCAGCAGCAAGAGGCAGGGGAGCCTAGTCAGAGAAAGAGCTTCCACTGGATCTAGACTGTTCTCAGTGGTAGAAGATGACAGAACAAGGAGTAATGGTCTCAAGTTGCAGAGGGGGAGGTTTAGGTTGGATATTAGGAAAAACGTTTTCACTAAGAGGGTGGTGAAGCACTGGAATGGGTTACCTAGGGAGGTGGTGGAATCTCCTTCCTTAGAGGTTTTTAAGGTCAGGCTTGACAAAGCCCTGGCTGGGATGATTTAGTTGGGGTTGGTCCTGCTTTGAGCAGGGGGTTGGACTAGATGACCTCCTGAGGTCCCTTCCAACCCTGAGATTCTATGATTCTCTGAGTGGTGCTATAGGCTGGGTGAGCAGAGTCAGAGCACACCCTACTGCCTGCCACATGGGGAGAGAATTCCTGATCCCCTAGAAGTGGCTTGTTGAAGAGCCCAGTTCTCCTCAGGAGGGCAGGAGAGAAGGTAGCAACAGCAGAGGAGACACTTTAGTGCCTCAGAAGTCCGGGCCCTCAACCAGGAGCACATCTGTTAAAGGGGTATTGTCTGACTGGGGCGGGGGGGAGAGGGGTTGCAGTGCTCGGACCACGAGGAGAGCACGGGCAGGGGAGGAAGGAGGTAATCAGGGAGCTGATTTGCTTATTTTGCATTTTTAATCATAACCAAGGCAGTGAAAGAGGCTTAACATTGTATGTAATTAAAACAAATAGGCTACACTGAAGATGTAAATCAACTGGGAGTAGGCAGAGGGCAAAAAATGGAACTAGGGAAAGAACAAAAATTAAAAAAAAATGGAACAAGGCAGAAGTTGAATTAATTGAATTTCTTTGAACAGAATCAAATTGTGCACTATCTACCAGCAGGCTATGCAAGCACATGATCTTATCAGTGTTACCCTCGTTATTTCCTGTCCAGTTGTTTGTGTAGCACTTGTGGCATCTAGTCTTCAATTCAGTCCTTGTGTTGGGAGTTTTAGCCATTTTATTTTTGTCACTGTCTTCATGCTTGGTTTGGCGTCCTTTTTGTGGTGTCCAATTTTTGATTGGTTAATGTTTATGTAATCCCGCGCAGCAACTGAGCAGAGGCGGGAAACCCAGACAAAAGAGTGGGAAAGGGTCACATGATCCTAAGTAATCTGCCTGGTAACTGGACATGATATAAGGGGCTGACATAGTATGACAAGTTGCTGTCTGCCCAGGAGGCATCCTGCGTTCCTGCGTTCAAGTCACGTGGTTCTTTGAGAGAACATCAACCATCTACCTGCAATTCATCTGGTGACGGTGACCTGCTCCAGACATCTGTAGTTCCTGATCCCTGGTGGCATGGTCCTGGAGGTTCCCTGACCTTGGTTCCCTTTGCCTGGAACAGAGACAGAAGCGAGTTGATCTCATCCAGCCTGTGGTCATCTAACTGTAACATTAAGACTGTTTTGTAGCCCATTTATTCTAGTTGGGGTCTGGGTTTAATGCCCATTTGTTTGGTAAACCACTGAGCTGTTTTAATGTTGTTGTATATCTGTTTATACCTGGTTTATATCTGTATATCTTTCTTGTTAATAAATCCTTTCTTAGTTCACCCTGTAAATATCGTTAAGTATCTTGTTTCACTGCAACTATAGGTGATAGACCCTAATTTGGGGAAATCAAACTTGTTTTGGAAGCAGGGGTCCTTAAACATTTCCCTTTTAGTTTTCTTCTGGTAATACTTGGTGCTACTTGTAATAGTAATAATAATAATAATAATAAATTGTGCCTGTGTAAATCACACGTCAAAAGTCAACACTGTCAGACCAGCCCCACTGCTTTAATCTATCCAAGGTATCCATATATACTTGTCATATACAGGGACTCTGTCTAATATATATTACATATGTAATCACCATTGCCATAGTAACTGAGAGCCTCACAACCTATAATGTAGTCATCTTCACAACACACCTGTGAGTTCGGGATTATCCCCATTTTACAGATAAAGTGCAGAGACAAAATAACTTGCTCAAGGTTACACACACTGAAAGTCAGTGGCAGAACAAGGAATTGACACCAGTTGTCCCGAGTCCCAGGCTAGGGCCAAGTTAGACTATTCTTCCTCTTTAAAAGTCCTGCATCTTTGAGGATGGAGACAACAGAATGCAAATAGGAGACTGAGGGGCTGAAAGATGGAAACGTCAGAGAAGATTCAGACTGAAAATCCCTTTTGCGTGTGCATTTAAATAAAAACCTGCTGTTGAACCAATGTAATTAGGCTTGGGAGGATTAGATTTTTTTAATCAGTAAATGTTGATGTCACACACACACACACACACACACACAAACTGATGAAAAAATATTTCCATCAATAAAAATTTACAGCTAGGCAAAGTGAGAAACATGCTGCTTGAGAACTGATTAGAGTTTGGTTTAGAGAGATTTACTTCGTATATTTTGACCTGTGATGTTGACCATTTGGGTTTTAACAGTTATAAAGCTATCACTTTTTGAATCTCAAGATCTACTGTCATTATATAATTATTCTCTGACCTCCTCCTATAATTTCCCACAACTATGAAAATTTACATAAAGATGAAAATAAACGCTTCAAAATAAACTTTGCTATTATCCATCAAAACTGTCAAAAACTAAAGCTGCAAGCCTTAACATCATGTGGCCTGTCTCCCTGCATGACACAGTGTCAGAAATTATTTTCCTTCAGAAGAATACAAATTCCCATCAGAAAAGTCTCAGTTCAATGTCCCAACTTGTTTCCATTTTAGCAGGCTGGCCTGGCAGACATCAATGTTTCCACAGGTTCATCACAGCAACCATGCAGAGGAATAAGATGCAGCTTCAGTGGAAAATTTATGCTAGGGACAAAAAGTGCAAGTCATTGACTTGCACGAAGCAGACCGAAGCCTGGATTCACAAAGGGACTTAGCTGTTGGGCTGCAATGCCTCACTTTTGGGTGCCTAGAAAATAGGGTGACCAGACAGCAAATGTGAAAAATCAGGATGGGGTGGGGGGTAATAGGAACCTATATAAGAAAAAGACGCAAAAATCGGGACTGTCCCTATAAAATCGGGATATCTGGTCACCCTACTAGAAAATCACTGGAACAACAATGGGATCTAAAAGCCTGCGTGAGGTACCTAGACTCCCTGTACAATGAATAGGGAGTGATAGGCACCTAAGAATATGACCCACCAAAGTTCCTCCTCCCCACACCCCACTCCGCCAGCTGTTTTGTGGAGTTAGACAGCCTTTGAGCGTGCCTACTGGGTCGGGTCCCACAGATGAGCTAGGCATTCCTCTGCCTACTTCACCGCCTTTGTGGATGGCACTGAATTAGGTGGGAGACAGGTGTCTAAATCTGGGGTTTAGGCACCTAAATACCCTTGTGGATCCAGGCCAGAGAGAATTTTGGTGTTGTTTTAAGGAAGCCAGTTAACGCTCCATTCCAAAAGGCAGCATGAGATGGGTGTGTGTGCCCACATAGCGTAAGCAGGTGAACCTCATAAAAGCTTTCCCCAAGATCTCAGTCTCAACTGGCGCCCCTGATCATGTGCATACATAAATACCACATTGGTTGAGCACTGTGTGAAGTGCGTGCCAAGATGCAGACACGTTCTTGTGCACACATTCGCATAGCTGACCTTTTTGAAAATCATTCCTGAAAAGTGTGATTCTACTTTGAAAAATAACTCCAGATGACATTGTGGCATTCCATGACTATTCATTGCTTCCAGGTCAATTCTGCTTAGTTCATGAATTAAAATGAAGTTTCTTCTAACTGCTAACGGTGTGTATTCATCCTGTGAGAAACACTGTGCTTTCCTTTTGCTTTCTGGTATCTCAGTTGGCACCTATGAAATGAGACATTTATTTGGCTATACAAGGCCTACTGGGGTGACTAAGAGCCGTGCAAAAACTAAAATTCTAGTATGGTGGCCTAGCTGAAGTGCAGATTTAAAACAGAAGTGTGCAGAATCAGGAGAAAGAATCAGGAAACGGACTTGTTGCTCACAACTCCATTAGCAGGAAGACCATGGGAAAGAATCACAATGGAACACAGCAAACAGGACACACCTATATAATAGTCAATATTTTTAGATGTATTGAAATACATCAGGCCCTAATGGAATCCTACCCTACAAGATGCCTCTCTGCAGATGATGAGTGCTGGTGCTTTGGGTCCGCACATCTTGCAGCACCCTACAAAATCAAACCTTAAGTCTGGGATTTTGAGTGGGGCCCTAAGGGACACAGCTCCCATTGAATTTCAATAGTAGTTGAGCATCTAACTCCTTTAGACTCCCTTAAAAATACTAGTCTAACCTACTAAAAGAGGCATTCAAGGGAGGTGGTTGTCACCATTACTGTATACTTAAAAATCACTCAGACATGCCGTTGGTGGGAATGGGATAGAGAGAATTCCTACAAAACAGAGAGCTGTCACATCACACTTGACCCATTTGGCCCAACTCTTTATTGATTCTGTGATAAGGACCTCAGTGCATTCAAGGGACATATGTAATAAAATGGTTTATTGCATCATTGTTTCACAATATGCCTGTTTGGTTTGCAACCTTAACAGAACAAAAAAGTTATGGGGCAATTATATATACTATTTAAACATTAGCTGTGGTAAAACTGACAACTGACAGCAACATTATATCTGACAATAGAGACATGGTAGCCATTAATGTACAAATATAGATTATTCTCCCTGTCACAGTAAAGGACTGAACAAGAAATTTATTTCCAGGACAAACAAAGTAAAAGTGAGCACACATCGTGCTTCTCGCTTTTAGTTTTAGGGAATATCAAAAATGTGAGGGGAATTTATTAGGAATTGGGACTCACCACACTAAAAGCAGCAGTACTATTGCATGCTACTTCTTATACCTTATCAAATATACTTCTAAACAGATAATGGGCCCTTATACATCTGAATAGTCCTCCATGCAGTCTATTGAATTATCCTGTGAATAAGGGCAGTGCATTTCACAAGGGTAATATGTAACAATGTAACATTTTCAAATCCCACACATACAGCCCATTGAGGTTAATGAAAATATTTTTATTTTACACAGATGGAAAGCCCAAGATAGAGAAGCGATTGCATTTCAACATGGCCACAGGGGAAGTGGACACTTATAGGCCAGCCTCTCTACATAGGGCAGTAAGGGATGGTTAAACATTACAACCAGACTATCTACTTTAGCAGCTTCAATGAGCTTTTGATTAATGCATTAGTTTTTTATTCCAAAAATGGGATTCAAACAACACAGGCAAGGCACTCTCTCTACTAGAACATTCCCATATAATAAGTGAATTCCAAGGCTTACAGCACATCTGATACCGACCCCAGAACTCATCACTCTGCTAATCCACTAGAATCGGAGGGACTGTGCACAATTTTGGTATTAAGAACTATATCGGAGCCTGCTTTTTGCTGGCTGTGCTAAACTTTATCTCGGTACCCAAGAGGTCATTTGTTAAATTGTGGCTGGGGGAATGGGGTGAAGACAGAAGGTTGGACTAGTTTCACAGAAGAAAAGTAGCTGGAACAAGGGAGACTGTGCGGGGGGGATGAAGGGGGCTGAAGCACACAATAAAATATACGATTCTGGCTTTTATTGCCATTGTATGTGGGCGTTTGCATGGAGATAATGCTTTGTCGGGTTAATTGCACAAAGGAAGATTTCTGCAGAGAACAGAGCTGGAATTTTAAATACAGGGTTGGGTGACCCGCTCACCTGCACGAAATAAGAAGCCACAATGCAGACACAGCTGAGGGATTTGAATCCTTCCAATTACTGGCCCTCAATATAAAAAATACAGTGTAATGGGCCAGAGACAAAAATACAATACATATTCTGGGGAGAGCTATTCGGAACAGAGACTATATTGTAGTGCAGATTAAAAGGAACAGGACTAAAGGTCACTTTAAAGAACTCCTCGAAGCAATCAACGGAGAGGGCCTGCTCCTATTCCCACGGAGGTCAATGTTTTTTCTTTGATTTCAATGAAAGCCTGAACCAGCAGATGTACTGTAGGTCTATATTCATTATTCAGATTTTTTTTTGGCTTTTGTACCATTTTACAATATACTGTAGGTGGTATTCTCCGTTATCGGTGTTCAAGCTGTTAATAATAATTTCTGATTTTCTGTATTTGCAGAATATAGGTCTCAGATCAAATGGTACTATCATTTGCTTAAGTCCTAGTTTTATATAAAGATAATAAAATTAGAAATAGTGGATATTTCAGTTAAATGCTGTAATAGTCATTTGCAGTATTATTAATATTCAAACAGTAAAATATAGGCCCCCAATCCTGCAAACATTTATCTAGAAGAGTAGTCCTACTGAGTTCCTATATGCTTATGGTCCCAGTTACTTTTCTGTGCCAATGTTTTCAAGATCAGGGCTATAACATGACCCATTCAGACTTGGTGTAAATTATTGCAAGTTCACTGAAGTCAGTAGCTGTGTCAGTTTAAATTGTACCCAGTTTGATATTGGCCTCTTGAAGCCCAGTATTAATGAAAAAGAGACTGATGAGATCACACCTAGAATACTGTATTTACTTTACCTTAGTTGGTTTCTGTTTGGAAAATGCTTTGATATCCTCTCTCCTCAGAGAAATATTAATAGACTAGGTGGTAGAAAAAACTAAAAAGAAAGCCACAGAAAAATTGTGGCTCTCCCAAGACAAAAACCTTGTAGGGTAAATACATCCTAATATTCATTTTACTAATGAATAAACTGAGACACAGACAGGCTATAGAACTTGCTCAAAATCACAGCTAGGAATAGAGCTCTGCAGTCCTGGCTCCCAGGTGCCTGCTCTAACATACTAATTTTAACTTTTACCTCCCCTTAACTCTATCAGTGCTTTAGATACATGAGGTGCTTGCTTCCTCACTGTAATCACTCTCCATTTGGAAGACAATTACAAAATCTTATCTCTTTATATATCCTCTTCTGCACAGAGTAAGAGGTTTCTCTGTAACAGTTCTTCACTAATAATGGAGGTGGATTCCTGAAGATGCCTATTAACTTAGGTCTCCTATACAGTGGTGACAATATTTTTCATTACCCATGTACAATACTAAAATAAACACTCTCTCTTCCCCCCATTTAAAAATTCATATCACATGTGAAACCAGAACCAAGATCTCTTCTATCGGAGCAAAGGTTTGCAAACAGTACTAGTTCAACGAGCAGAGGGTTACATATTTACCTACGTCACCTGGCAAATATAGCTGCCAGCTGAGCCAATGGGACAGCTCTTTGAAAGACATCCTGATAATCTGATGTCTTTGAGGGAGAGACACAACAGATTTTGTTTGCTTACAGTTCTTTATAAAAGAGAAACCATTTGCTGAACCATGTCTTTGAAGGCCGCCTCTTTGTGGCAATACAGTTTTTCATTCCCTTAACTTGATAAGAAAAGGCACAGCATGAACTGTATTGGTAAGAAACAATAAAATGAATCTACAAATTTTTTTTGCCTAGACAGGTTAGGTGCATTAGAATTAAATTTTGATTTGGAAATTAAGTGCAAGATGGAGCTTGGAACCCAACTCAGCATTAGGGTTAAACCCACTTACAATGGGTACAGTGAATTTAGACTTCTGTTTATCGTGATATATTTTAAATGACAAATATGAAGACAATATGGCCATATCCTCAGTCTCATGTAGATCGGTATAGATCCAATGACTTCAAATACAGTGATGTCTATTTACAGCAGTTGAGGATCTTGCCCATTAAAATGCTGCTAATACTAGACATGTAGGAAATGCAAACACTACCAGCCCGTCATCTGTGACATTATGGCTGAATATGAATGTGCTTTTTTCTCTTTGGTTGGTTGATAGATGTTTGTTCTCTAAATCAATGCGCTTCCTATGTTTACTTTCCCTCTTCTTAATGACCAGAATAGGCCACTCTTGAAACGGTAAAAAACAAGGCCCCCTTTCATTATTGTGTCGTCATCAATAGCATTTGTAGTTATCTATTTATTAAGGCACATCCTCTAATAAAGAACATTCAAGGACTCAGTTTTTGTTCCCTGATCATACATTTAGGTATTCCAGATTTATATTGCCCATTTAATTTAATTGAGGCTTATTAGGACTACACATTTTCTGCTAGAAGGAGAAGAGAAAATAGCAAAAGGTATGTGGCATTTTTCATAAAGAGATCAAAAGTAATTGTGTCACTTGTTTTCAAGGTCAGGTTTGCCATTAAGCTGAAATCTAAAGTAAGGTACATTGATTTACAGGAAATTGCTCACTTACACACATATTAGGCATTTACAAATACTACTTTCGGAGCCCCTTTATGCTGATAAGTTTTTGTTATTTGAGCCAAGTATGTCATCAATAACGTCAGTGTATGTTTATAAACATTTTTTTTCCTGATTCTGGTATTCAAAGTTCAGACAAATATTTGTTTTAGAGTCGCTTCAAATGAATGGCCTGAAATTCAGTCACACACCTCTCTTCAACAGGAAACTCTAAATCTATTGGACTTCCTAGAAGCAGAAGAACCAATTAGAAGGCTAATGTAGTTTTCCTGGAAAATGAAACTAGTTTTTATTTACTTCTTGAACTGGAAAAGACCCAGCACTTCTTATCATCATCCCCTTAATCTTGGGAGCTGCTCAAAAAACTCTCCACAATCTTTACAATTAATTATAGAATGTTTTTATCATTTGAGAGTATTTTTAAGCTAAAAATAAATTAAAGATGTTCTTGTGTTTAAGGCATAGGATTGGGATTTATGAGATCTGAGGTCAGTTCTTGGTACTCACACATATCTTCTGTTGTGACCTTAGGTATGTCAGGTTCCAACTGAGCAAAGCACTTCAGCTCATGCTTAACTTTCAGTGCATATGCTTAAATGTACTGCTGAATCAGGACCTACATCTCTCTGTGTCTCAATTCCCCATCTGTAACATGGGGATAATAATGTTTTCTCTCCCCCCCCACCACCTCTGTTGCATCTGTTTAGACCAGAGCTTTCCAAACTGCGTGTCGCGACACGTTAGTGTGTCGGCAGCAGTGTGTAGGTGTGTCACGGGGCGGCAGGCGTGCTCCGCTCCCGGGCGTGCTCCACTCCCCGGCCGGGGCAGCGGGGCGGCAGGCGTCCTCCGCTCCCTGGCCGGGGCAGGGGGGTGGCAGGCGTTCTGCCCTCCCCCCCCGGCATTTTGGCAGGGCGGCGTTGTTGGGTTGGGGGGTGTTTCGGCCGGCATTGGGGGGTGGGGCGGCACTTGGGGGGTTTTTTTGTTTGTTTTTTTTGCTTGGGGCGGCCAGCCCTGGGTACTGCGCATGCGCAGTATGTGTAATCCAGGCGGAATTGATTCCGCGTCACTTCCGGTGTGTCGCGAAATGACGCATGTCTAAAAAGTGTGTCACCAACATGAAAAGTTTGGAAAGCTCTGGTTTAGACTGTAAACTCTTTGGGGCGGGGACTGTTTCTTAACACGTTGTACAGACCTTAGCACAATGGACTCAGATCTTGGTGCATCTACATGCTCCAGTAATACAAATGTTAATCAATAAATAATAGGAGTAATGGTATAAATGGGGGTACACTGTTGGGTACTATGTGGCCAAACTTTCAGCTGGCTTCCCTGATAGAGGCTGCAGAATTTAGAACACACAGCAGGAACATGTGCAAATCAGATGTGCTGACATATCTTGTAGGCACAGGTATGGAGGCCAGCTGAAAATTCGACTGTCCAAAAATGCAATATACTTTAGAAAAAGACAAACCACCTCAATTTTACTCTCACTTTGACCAGTTTTTACATGGATGTAACTCTACTGACTCCACTGAAGTTACACACATGCTCAAGAGCCTTGATGAACTGAGGCCTCACTCTGGGGAAAAGAGAGATCAGTGTCAGACCTAGTACATTTTCTTTACGTACACAAGATGCTTTTACTGAGGAAAAGTCAAAGCTCTAACTCTGCCTGTGTTCCAGCATAACAATGTTAGATGGTATTACACTGGAGAAGTTACAGTTTTCTTTTGCTCTATCCAGTGCACTGAGATAAAAACACCCCTTAAACAAACAAACCATGCTTTACACCTACAATTGCACTTCCTTCCCACCCCATTATACCACTACCCCCAAATCTGTGCAGGATCTGCCTGCCTGCTCTTTTGGTGTTCATTGGTATCGGTGTAAAAAATAAGAATCCTCATTTATTTCACCATCAATGCACAGCAGTGCGATACTGATTGGAGGCAGCATGTAGCCCCAAACAGATTGCCTAGCATCTTCGGCCCCTGCTGTCAATTGATCTCCTATATCCCTGCCAGACCAAATCCGGAAGCAAATCTTTTTTCGGAATTATTCTTCTTAGCTATTTATTTGTGTCTTAACCACCCATCCTTCCAGAATTCTGAGGCTAGTCACATGTATCCTTATTCTCCTCCAGGAACAAAGAAATTGCTGTACTAGATCAGACTAGTGATCCAGCTAATCCAGTACTCTGCCTCTGACAATGTCCAGTGCCAGGCACTGCAGTGGACCCATGTGATGAAAGATTTGGTCATCTATAGAGGAAATTTCTTCCAAACTTCCATCAGTTAACAGTTGATTTATCCCCTGAAGCCTGAGCGCTTATATATCCCTAACTTTCTTTTATCCTATCTAGTGTAATTGTGGATATTCTCATTATCCATTTAAATGTCTAATCCCTACAGAGTGACAAGTAATTTCCTTTTCTCTCTGCCCCAGCAGCTAAGCAAGAAAAAGACTCTCTGTATACTGGTTCTTAGTTTATTCTTGTGTCAATCAAATAATAACAATCCATTTAAGACAATAACAGAAAAATTAATGTATTCAAATATGGCATGCTGGCTGAGATAGTGAGCTGCAAGATGAAAATGAAAAAAGGAGAGCAGATTCCCAAAGGAGAGTGAGAGAAAACTTCAGTGAGGCGATTCCTATTTGAGTTTCACATACGAGTGTCAGGTTTCAGAGGGGTAGGAGTATTAGTCTGGATCAGTAAAAACAACGAGGAGTCCTTGTGGCACCTTAGAGACTAACACATTTATTTGGGCCTAAGGTTTCGTGGGATATAACCCACTTCATCAGATGCATGGAGTGGAAAATACAGTAAGCAGGTATAAATATACAGCACATTAAAAGATGGGAGTTGCCTTATCAAATGGGGGTGCTAACGAGGCCAATTCAATAAGGGTGGATGTGGTCCATTCCCAACAGTTGACAAGAAGGGGTGAATATTAACAGAGGGGAAATTACTTTTTGTAGTGCTAATGAGGCCAATTCAATCAAAGTGGATGTGGCCCATTCCCAGCAGTTGACAAGAAGGTGTGAGTATCAACAGACGGAAATTATTTTTTGTAGTGACCCAGCCACTCCCAGTCTTTATTCAGGCCTAATTTGATGGTATCAAGTTTGCACTGACCCCCCCCCCCCCCCCCCACAACTTGGTAAGGCAACTCCCATCTTTTCATGTGCTGTATATTTATATCTGCTTACTGTATTTTCCACTCCATGCATCTGATGAAGTGGGTTATATCCCATGAAAGCTTAGGCCCAAATAAATGTGTTAGTCTCTAAGGTGCCACAAGAACTCCTTGTTGTTTTTACATATGAGTGTGTGGTCACCTAAACTGTGCCCATAACCGTCTATTCCCCAGCTAAATAAGGGAAAGGAGTTGCCCTGAAGGAAAAGCTTGACAAGAATAACGTAACATGATGACTATTTGCATGTGCAGAGTCTCAAAACAGCTTTTGACTAAGCATCTCTTTTCTCTCTCTCTCGCTCTCTCTCTCACACACACACCCCTCCCCATATCTCAAACTTTTGTCATCAGTGGACAAACCAGGCGCTATCAGATTTCTGTGGAATATGCGCACACAGTCCCAACATTTACTGATCCCCAAAGAACCACATTAAGATCTAAGTTTGACCTGGCCTCATCCCCTGGCTATACATAGTACTCTATGTGCATCCTCCAGAAACTATTCCCATGACTCTGCATTCATATGGCAGAAATTGACATTTTGAGATTACCTTGTTAACCAATAAATATATGTTAGGCATAGTATAAACCACATTAAAAGGTATTACGTGCATGGCATTAATATAACATGCATTACATATCTGGGTGTTGGGAAATTATGTTAACTGAATGTACTATGCTCTCTCCACAATTCTATTCACCCATGTCAAGTATCCCACAACACATTGCAAAGCTGCAGCTTTGGCCTCAGAAAATAGGAAGCCTGTCAAAGCCAAGATACATGAATGGTGTGTCCTAGTACAGACTGGGATGTACCTCTATGCCCATCGTTTGGAAAATAGTATCCAAAACAGAGATAAAAAAAGTACAGAACAAAACAAGTTTAGGAACTGTTATGAATGGGGGAGGGGGGGCTGGATTTTAGTGATGTGTAAAGAGTTTTGTATCTTGTGAAATCACCCATACCACTAGCTGAAATGCGTCTCTTTGAAGCACACCTTCTGTGTAAGGTGAACACACTGTGAGAAGGAGGTATGTATGTCTCCTTTTTGGGCTGTACCATTTTTCTTTAGACAATAAATTTGGCTATGTTGGGTTATTTGGTCTCTTGAACATTTAAGAATGAATGTCAGACAATTGGCTCCACGTTTGAATCAGTAACCTCCACTATTTAGCAGAGGAGAATAAAATGAGAAGCAAGCTTAGTGCTCACAATAGAGTGATCCAGCTCTAAGATTACAGAAGTGAAATAGAGGCTGGTTAAATGTGTGTGTAGGTGTTAATGGGGAGAGAACCATTTTTATAACTGCCTTAAAAGCTATTTCATAAAATAGCATCATTGAGAGAGACTTTAAACACTCATGAGTAATATCTCAACTGACTCAGCCTCATTTGTTATTATCTTGAAGGACAAATTTGTAAGATGATACACACGATTTAGACTTTACAACACTTATGTCACAGCACCAGTCAGCGCCCTCTTTTGGCCGCTCACCACTGTGAAAGGATCCAGCTGCTGAATCCCCAGATGTCTAAACAGAGTCTTAGGGAATCTGGGCATACTCTTGGGGTACAAATCTTCTATTTGGCACCCCTCCTGGGAGCTGTGACCACACAACACTCTGCCCAGCCCTTAAAACCATGCTTACCCCTCAAAATCTCCCTATAGCTTAACCACACCCTATCTCAGAACTCCGGTCATGTGGTGTTCTAGGACCACAGTTCTACTTCTTCAGGGGCCATGTGAGTGGAGTAATACTTAGAACACACAGACAGACTTTGCATGTGGCTCTAAAACCATTGCTTTTAATCTGATGAGAAATACAGAGATCTATACAAAAATAACAAAAAGTGCATGCATTTCCCTGCCTCAGTTTCCTCACCACTCCAGAACACTTTCTGGGCTAGAATCAGAGTTGTCTGGTGCCAGCCAAGTTCCTTATGCTGCATGCATGCTTGGTGTTATGAAACATGGAGCCTTCTCCCCTGGCCTGCTGTCCTTTATCCTGGCCAGTCTGTTCCTGTCCCCATCACCGCTCCTGCCCAAAATTTCCTGTGTCCCCCCCTCAATCTTCCCTCATGAGCCTATCATAGGGTGTCTGACCTCTTTAATAAAAGTAGGCGCAATCCTCTTGTGCCTGAACACTTGTGCCCTTGTCAAACTTGATAGAGGGTGTAGGGTAGTATCTGCAGCTAGAAGATCACGAAGGAGATCTAACGGCTGGGAGAATAAAGGTGGCTGAGAGACTAGAAGCAGGGAGGCCTGAGTGATGGAGGCAGAGACTGTGTTGAGCCAGGAGGGAGCCTGGGAAGCAAGAGGCTGTGAACGGTAAAGGCAGCAAAGCCTAAGGGCTGGAGGTGGAGACATGAAAGGGCCAGAGGTGTGTGTCTGGACTACAGTTCAGGGACCTGAGGCATGGGTTTGACTAATTTACATCAATAAAATCAACCCAAGAAGGGGCATAAATTTGTTTCTGAGAGGCCAAGGGAATAAGTTTGTCCAACCCGGCCTATGGTGGGGCTAGTCTATAACAGACCCCTTTTTAAATGCCTCTTTTGTCACCTCTCTGTCTCTTTATCCTACTCTGGGAATTTTCCACTCCTTCTACTTCCCCCTTCCCTTCAGAGAAGTGGAAGGAAGTGTCTTCTCCCAAGCTCCCAGCTAACCCATAGTCATTCAGGTCTTTCCACCTGAATTGGTGGACACTGAGTTCCAGTGACCCTCCATTTTACCTGGTCTGACAGAGGCACGACACAGCCCTGTCAGTCCAAGGAGGAGTCCACATTTAAATAGATACATTCAGGCCTCATCTACAATACAAACGTTTTGCCAGTATAGCTATACCAGCAGAGTTCCTTAGTTTAGATGAAATTTATGCAGACTGAAGGAGTTTTTCTATCAACATGGCAATACCACCTCTCCAAATGATCCAGGCATTCGTTGGAAAAGTAATACGGCAAATCACAAAATTTACAATAAGTTCTTGGAACATAGTGGGGACAAGTTTTGCTTCAGAAAGTGGAGGAAGTAAACAAGGGAACAGCCATTTCAGTCTTGATTCTGACAAACAGGGAGGAATTGTTTGCAAATTAGAAGGTGGATGGCAATTGGATGAAAGTGAGCATAAAATGACAGTCTAAGGAAAGGAAGAAGTGAGAGCAGCAGAAAAAGGACAATGGACTCCAAGAAAGCAGACTTCAACAAATTCAGAGAACTGGTAGGTAAGCTCCCCTGGGAAAAAAATCTAAGTGATAATGGAGTTCAGGAGAGGTGGCAGGTTCTCAAGGAGACAATATGAAATGCACAACAGCCAACTATTTCAATGCAAAGGAAAGATATGAAGAATAGTAAGAGGCCAATATGTTTCCATCAGGAGCTCTTCGATGACCTGAAAATCAAAGATGAATCCTACAAAAAGTGGAAACATATACAAATTGCTAAGGAGGAGTAACAAAAGAATAACACAAGCATTTAGGGACAAAATCAGGAAGACTAAGGCACAAAATTAGTTCCACCTGGCAAAGGACATAAAAGTAATTAAGAAGCAGTTCTTTAAATACATTAGGAGCAAGAGAAAGACAAAGGAAAGTGTAGGTCATCTACTTAGCGGGAAAGGAGAGCTAATAACTGATGACATCAAGAAGGACAAGGTGTTTAATGCCTATTTTGCTTCGGTCTTCGTTAAAAAGGTTAATGACCAGATACTCAACGCAATCAATATTAACAAGAAGGCAGAAGGAATGCAAGCCAAATTAGGGAAAGAACAAGTTAATGAATATTTAAATAAGTTAGATGTATTCAAGTTGGCTGGGCCTGAAGCACTCTTGGAACCATTAGCAATTATCTTCAAGAACTCATAGAGGATGGGTGAGGTCCCAGAGGTCTGGCGAATGGCAAACATAGTACCTATCTTTAGAGAAGGAAACAAAGTGGACCTGGAGAATTACAGAGCAGTCACAGCCCAACTTAAATACCTGGAAAGCTACTAGAACAAATTATTAAGCAATCAGTTTGTAAGCACCTGGAGAATAATAGGGTTATAAGGAATAGCCAGCATGGATGTGTCAAAAATAATAACGCTAACCTACCTAATTTCCTTCTTTGAAAGAGTTACTGGCCTAGTGAATGGGGGAGAGCTGTAGACATGATGCATTTTAGTAAGGCTGTTGACACAGTTCCACATGACATTCTCATAAGCAAACTAAGGATATGTGTAGTAGACAGAATTACTACAAGGTGAGTGCACACTTACCACATTCAAAGAGCAGTTATCAACAGTTCATTGTCAAACTGGGAAGGCAAATCTAGTGGGGTCCTGCAGGGGTCAGTCCTGGGTCTGGCACTATCTAATGTTTTAATTAATGACTTGGATAATGGAGTGGAGAGTATGCTTATACAATTTCCAAATTACATCAAGCTGGGAGGGGTTGCAAACACTTTGGAAGACAAGGTTAGAATTCAATGATGAATTGGAGAATTGGTCTGACATCAACAAAATAAAATTCAATTTTAAAAATTGAAGCAAAGTGCTTCAGTTAGGAAGGAAAAACCAAATGCACAACTACAAAATGGGGAGTAACTGGCTAGGTGGCAATCCTGTAGGAATGGATTGGGGTGGGGTGGGGTTAGGGATCACAAATTGAATACGAGTCAATAATGTGATACAGTTGTGAAAAAGGCTAATATGTTGGGGTGCATTAACAGGAATGTTGTACCTAAAACACGGGACGTAATTGTCCCACTCTACTCGGCACTAGTGAGGCCTCACTCGGAATATCATGTCCAATTCTGGGTGCCACACTGTAGGAAAGATGTGGGCAATTTGGAGCGAGTCCAGAGGAGAGCAACAAAAATTATAAAAGGTTTAGAAAACCTGATCTCTGAGGAAAGGTTAAAAAAACTGGGAATGTTTAGTCTTGAGAAAAGAAGACTGAGGTGGCACCTGATAAAAGTCTTCAAATACATTAAGGGCTGCTATAAGGAGGATTGTTCTCCATATCCACTGAATGTATGACAAGAAGTAATGGGCTTAACCTGCAGCAAGGCAGATTTTGGACAGATATTAGGAAAACTGTTCTAATTATAAAAGTAGTTAAGCTCTGGAATAGTCTTCCAAGGCAGAATGTGGAATCCCCATTGTTAGAGGTTTTTAAGAATAGGTTGGATAAACACCCATCAGGGATGGTCTAGGATGGTTTAAAGAGGGCTGGACTTGATAACCTCTTGAGGTCCCTTCCAGCCCCACATTTCTATGATTCTATGAGATAAGGTATGCTGACAGAAGTACTCTTGTTGGGATAGCTACATTGGCTAGGGTGCGTGGTTATTTCACACCCCTGACCAATATAGCTATGCCCACAAAACTTTGTAGTGTAGGCGTGGCCACAGTGATATTGCAAGTTTCATAGCAGCAACTTCATACTAACTTGGTAACAGCAATCAGAATTCAAAAGTCATACATAGTTCCCCAAATCATCATAGTTTGTATCAAAAATTAGAATGTTTTGTGCATCTTCAGGCACTATGCCAACTGTGTTTCAACAATTGGAAGTAAGCAAATCAGATTCATAGATGCACCGAAGAGGTTGCTATTAAGTAATAAATGCACTGCCAAAATCTATATGATGCCTAGTGATTTTTTTCAGAAGTTTTAAATATATCTTGAACACCTATACATGTAATATTAAAGTCACAAAACAATACAGATACAAGGGAAGATAGTTAAAACATGCTCCTTTAAATTAACTATACGATTTTGACTTCATATACATATAGTCAAAATAGTCAAAATCATGTGTGTGTATATATATATCTGTTAAATGGCAAATTTACATATTTTGAGAAAAATATGAGATATGAGTTATATACATTTATTTATTTATTTTTGCATTTTATTTTAAAACAAAAATCTTATCAGCCTCACCAAAAAATCTATCAATTTGATTAGTTATCCTCAGGACATCAAAATAAATACAAATATATGTCTTCTTATCTTAAGAACTAAGGTTGACTAGAAGATGTCTCCATATATGCTTTTTTTAAAAACATGCACACTGTATAACTGCATATAATCCACACACATACAGAGGAATCTCTTCTTATGACTCTAAAAGCAACAATTCTGAGCTGGAAGGTAGTAGGTATTTAACACATAAGAACTTTACGCAACAGTTTAGAGCAGGAAATTAAGAATAATAATTGAAATTGCAGAGGCAATTTGCATAGGCAGAATGCTATTACTCACATTGAAATTTGGTGAGTTAAGAGCCCTATTCCTGCAGAATGCGTCATTGGATCTTTGATGAGCAAAGGTGGGGAGGAGCTTGGTTTCAGAGCCTTTTCTTAAAGGTGGTGTCTCCATGAGACTAGTCTCCCTAACACCATGTCTGAGCATTGCTTCAGTATTGACTCAGAGTGAAATATATGACCTGCTTAATCACTAACACCACTTCCTGAAGCACCTTACAAGTTCCTGTCCTATCCCAGTGTTGGCCACATCTAAGCCTGCTTACCTTAAGACATCTGACAGAATCACCTCATAGCTTCATGTGGTATAGCCGTGGATAAGTTTTAGTAGTTTTGTAACTGCAATGTCTGTTGCTAAGTGACTGTACAGCTGAGCTCCAGCAGTAGTCTGGAGACTTTTTAAAATGAGGACAGACAGAAAAAGGGTGAGTAGAACACTTTGAAACTATAGGTTCAGTTCCTGGAAACTGTGTATATGCTTTGTGCAGGATATAAATAGACAGGTGTGAACTGTGTTTTCCTCTAACTAAAACAGATAATTTTTCAGTTCCTCGCTGGAGATCAATATCAATTATAGCAAGTAATTTATGGTTCTTCAATCAAATATGGGATCAAATAAAGTGCTTCCCATACTGGATTTTAATTAATGTGTAACTACAGTGACTTCTCACCTAAACATCCTCTATGCAACTAACTCAGTGCTGTCCCGGGTGGTATTACCCAGCTTTTCCTTTGAAATTAGATTGCAGTAGATTGGATTCAATTTAGAAGTGGGAGCAACATGGGTAATGTCGTGGTGGGAGTCTGCTACAGACCACCAGACCAGGGGGATGAGGTGGACGAGGCTTTCTTCCAGCAACTAACAGAAGTTACTAGATCACAGGCCCTGGTTCTCATGGGTGACTTTAATCACCCCGATATCTGCTGGGAGAGCAATACAGCGGTCCACAGACAATCCAGGAAGTTTTTGGAAAGTGTAGGGGACAATTTCCTGGTGCAAGTGCTGGAGGAACCAACTAGGGGAAAAGCTCTTCTTGACCTGCTGCTCACAAACAGGGAGGAAATAGTAGAGGAAACAATAGTGGATGGGAACCTGGGAGGCAGTGACCATGAGATGGTCGAGTTCAGGATCCTGACACAAGGAAGAAAGGAGAGCAGTAGAACAGAGACCCTGGACTTCAGAAAAGCAGACTTTGACTCCCTCAGGGAACTGATGGGCAAGGTCCCCTGGGAGAATAACATGAGGGGGAAAGGAGTCGAGGAAAGCTGGCTGTATTTTAAAGACTCCTTATTGAGGTTGCAGGAACAAACCATCCCGAGGTGTAGAAAGAAAAGTAAATATGGCAGGCGACCAGCTTGGCTTAACAGTGAAATCCTTGCTCGTCTTAAACACAAAAAAGCAGCTTACAAGAAGTGGAAGATTGGACAAGTGACCAGGGAGGAGTATATAAATATTGTTCAGGCATGCAGGAGTGAAATTAGGAAGGCCAAATCACACTTGGAGTTGCAGCTAGCCGGAGATGTTAGGAGTAACAAGAAGGGTTTCTTCAGGTATGTGAGCAACAAGAAGAAAGTCAAGGAAAGTGTGGGCCCCTTGCTGAATGAGGGAGGGAACCTAGTGACAGAGGATGTGGAGAAAGCTAGTGTACTCAATGCTTTTTTTGCCTCTGTCTTCACAGACAAGGTCAGCTCCCAGGCGGCTGCACTCCGCAGCACGGTATGGGGAGGAGGTGACCAGCCCTCTGTGGAGAAAGAAGTAGTTCGGGACTATTTAGAAAAGCTGGACGAACACAAGTCCATGGGGCCGGATGCACTGCATCCGAGGGTGCTAAAGGAGTTGGCCGATGTGATTGCAGAGCCATTGGCCATTATCTTTGACAAATCATGGCAATCGGGGGAGGTCCCGGATGACTGGAAAAAAGCTAATGTAGTGCCCATCTTTAAAAAAGGGAAGAAGGAAGATCCGGGGAACTACAGGCCAGTCAGTCTCACCTCAGTCCCTGGAAAAATCATGGAACAGGTCCTCAAGGAATCAATTCTGAACCACTTAAAGGAGGGGAAAGTGATCAGGAACAGTCAGCATGGATTCACCAAGGGCAAGTCATGCCTGACTAACCTAATTGCCTTCTATGATGAGATAACCGGCTCTGTGGATGAGGGGAAAGCAGTGGATGTGCTATTTCTTGACTTTAGCAAAGCTTTTGATACAGTCTCCCACAGTGTTCTTGCCAGCAAGTTAAGGAAGTATGGGCTGGATGAATGCACGGTAAGGTGGATAGAAAACTGGCTGGATGGTCGTGCTCAACGGGTAGTGATCAATGGCTCCATGTCTAGGTGGCAGCCGGTATCAAGTGGAGTGCCCCAAGGGTCGGTGCTGGGGCCGGTTTTGTTCAATAGCTTCATCAACGATCTGGAGGATGGTGTGGACTGCACCCTTAGCAAGTTTGCAGATGACACTAAACTGGGAGGAGTGGTTGATACGCTGGAGGGTAGGGACAGGATACAGAGGGACCTAGACAAATTAGAGGATTGGGCCAAAAGAAATCTGATGAGGTTCAACAAGGACAAGTGCAGAGTCCTGCACTTAGGACGGAAGAATCCCATGCACTGCTACAGACTAGGGACCGAATGGCTGGGCAGCAGTTCTGCAGAAAAGGACCTAGGGGTTACGGTGGACGAAAAGCTGAATATGAGTCAACAGTGTGCCCTTGTTGCCAAGAAGGCTAACGGCATTTTGGGCTGTATAAGTAGGGGCATTTCCAGCAGATCGAGGGACGTGATTATTCCCCTCTATTCGGCACTGGTGAGGCCTCATTTGGAGTACTGTGTCCAGTTTTGGGCCCCACGCTACAAGAAGGATGTGGATAAATTGGAAAGAGTCCAACGGAGGGCAACAAAAATGATTAGGGGGCTCGAGCACATGACTTATGAGGAGAGGCTGAGGGAACTGGGATTGTTTAGCCTGCAGAAGAGAAGAATGAGGGGGGATTTGATAGCTGCTTTCAACTACCTGAAAGGGGGTTCCAAAGAGGATGGATCTAGACTGTTCTCAGTGGTAGAAGATGACAGAACAAGGAGTAATGGTCTCAAGTTGCAGGGGGGGAGGTTTAGGTTGGATATTAGGAAAAACTTTTTCACTAGTAGGGTGGTGAAGCACTGGAATGGGTTATCTAGGGAGGTGGTGGAATCTCCTTCCTTAGATGTTTTTAAGGTCAGGCTTGACAAAGCCCTGGCTGGGATGATCTAATTGGGTTTGGTCCTGCTTTGAGCAGGGGGTTGGACTAGATGACCTCCTGAGGTCCCTTCCAACCCTGAGATTCTATGATTCTATGATTCTAAACAAAATCATATAAAATCAAATGTACCCTACATTATAAAATCACATCTCTGTTTTCAGAAGGTACCAGCCCCCACAGATAATAAAAATAAAACATTTCTGTGAAAGGCAAGTTATCCTCCTCTTCTTACTAATTAATATTGTAATTTAAACTTTATTTTTGTATTATTGTAGTGTCCAATGTGCCAGGCACACAGACGAAGAGAGAGTCCCTGCGCAAAGTGCTTTAAAAGCAGAACGGAATATTTATCTGTCGTATTGTCTATCTATCCTTCACAACATATGAGAACCCCAATGTCACTAGGCAGGCTTAGTGCGTGGACAAGATCACATGGATGAGCAAGACAGAGGTTATGCCGACTGGTGCTTTGAGGAGATTGCAGCCACAATTTGCTCTCCTGCGGCTGAAGATGCTCACAAGCTACAATTGGTCAAGTCAGGCTGCAAGCACATCTGTCATGTCCTCCACTCAGTACATTGGTTCCTTCTAGAACATCATGTCAGATTCAAGCTCTCGGTCCTTGTCATCAAAGCATTTAAAGGTGTGAGTATAGGGTACAAAAAGATTGCCTAGAGCTTTGGGAAGACAACCACATTCAACAACTTATCTCCTCAGGCAGATTGGAGTAAAGCTGGGCCATGTAGGAGACAGGGTTTTCTCCAGGGCCAGGCCCGAACTGTGGAAGGAACTCTCCCATGAACTAAGAACTACCACTCACCCCACGACCTTGCACTCCAAGTGCAAGGAGCAGATCTTCACCCTTGCTTTTGCCAATATAAGCACAGGGAACACTGTACATCTAATATTATAAGCATTTAAAAATCCCCACATAATTTCTCCCTGGGGAGAGGGAGGAAGAATGAACCAACGGCATGTTACAGATATCATTCACATCACTTCACGCACCTCCGGAAGACACTTGGATACCAAGGTGGCCAGGGCTGTATAAGAACTTGAATAGAATAAAGAAAACAACATATTAGCAAAATATCAAAAGGCACCAGCTCTTGTTAGCTGCACTGTGAGTAATTCCTCTGACCCATTCTTTCACCCGCTTCTCCCTCTTGACCAGGTACCTCAGCTAGCCTCCCCCACCACTGCTGACCGGTGACCTCTGCCCTCTCAGTCCACAGAAACAGACTCAGGCACAGGGTGTGGAAAGAAATGACACAAACAAAGAACTGCCAGTCTGATGTGTCTGTGTTACTGAAAATGGCTTCACGCCTCATGGTACGTCTGCATTCTCCCCACTCTCCCGGTGTCTTCCAGCAGATACTCCTCCAGGCTGCCACTCTCTTCCCCCACAGAGGGAGGAGACACGGTCTGCAGGGGCAGAATACCCTCCTGGTCAGTCTTGGCCTCCTACTTCAGGAGTGTCTGGCAGTGGCAATTCCTACCACTCTTGCCCTCCCTTCCACTTTATTGTTGCCCAACTGAAGGGCTACCTTAACCCTACCAGACATCATCCTAATGGGCCACAGCTCACTTGGAAGTATGAAAACGGATGGAAAATTCAGCACTCTGGCCTAGCTGTTGCATCCCTTGGAGTAATGGGGAGTTTTTCTATCAATTTCAACAACAGCAAGATCACCACTTGGTGCTAACAACAGGATCCTCCAATTTTTAGCTCAAATTCTTCTAATTAAGCTCAACAAGCAGCTTATCTGTGTAAACAGGGTTTTTTTTAAATCTTAGAAGACAGCTGTACGAGTGGCTAGGAGGTTGCAATGAGAATACAGCATATGTAACCCTTCTGCCCATTGGAGTCGGCAGCAACAAGGGCCGGGTTCAGTATCTAGGGGTTCCTTTTCAGCAATACAACACAAAAACAGCTCCAGTCCCCACCCAGTAACCTGGGACAATTACACACGACCCCAGGGCACCTCTGAGAGGCAATACTTCCCCACTCGCAAGCACAGAGTCTGAGTGTAAAAAAGAAACTTTTAATAAAAGGAGGGAAGTCACCCAGAATCAATTTGGGAAAACGCCGGAAGCAGGATTCATAAAAATAAAACCATGAGCAAAAGCCCCATCCCAGAGTACATTGGGCAGTGTACTTTTCCCCTCAGATTCTTAAGTCGAGCAACCAAATGTCCCTTTAACGTGCTTGTCTCTTCTCTGTACCCCACTCACAGTCGTTGTCCTTGGTCAATGCAGACCCAGAGTTCAGAGGTGCATCTGCAGAGTTCACCTCCCACCTTGGGGGGTAAGAAGGCACCTTACTCACTCCGCTGCCCAGGCACTCGCTCATCAGCTCCTCCCTGCTAGCCGATCACCACGCCTCTCCGCCAGATGCCCTGCTGTCCAATCACCGTGCCCCAATCCTCTCTGCCAATCACCCTGCTGGCCAGTCACCACACCTCTCTGCTGGCTGCCCTGCCAGCCAATTGGCCAGGATGTCTTCAGGTCCCACTACTTAACACAGCTCTCAGTGATTTCAGCTGTTAGTGGGGGTGCCTCACTGCTGGTGCACACTGGGCAGTCTCTTGCATCAGAGACTGTCACAAAGCAGGTCTAATGCTGAGACCTCGGTATCAGTGATTTCAGCTCTGCGGTGTGTAACAAGACTCCCAATTGAGTCTAAATTAGCTCTGTTATTACACAGTGGAGAGAGGAAGGGTCAAATGCTTGCCCAAATGATTACTTTTGGCTGGTGTTGGATCCCCAGTCTCCTTGTTGATTGGGGCAGGAGCAATAAAGAGTTGTTATCCTTGTTGTGTGAATCACGGGCGGCAGAACTGTGCTGGGCATACCCTGATTGAGAGACTCAACCTCAACTAAACTACATTTGCTAGGCAGGGGACATGGGTTCCAAAGCCAAGTGAGTTGAGAGAGGCTGGGGGCCAGCTACTTGTAGTGAGTGATTGGGCCCTGCTTAAGGGTCCTAGACCCCATTTGGGAGTTTCTAACCAGCCAGGGAATTCTCCGGCCACCGTTTATGGACAGAATCCATCCCTTGGTGCTACCTGAGTGGCACAAAGGGATCAGAGCACAACACAGGATCTAGCTCTGTATGTTTATGATCTTTTTGATTCGTATGCCGTCCCATGATTTTGTTCACTGCCTAGACACCAAGGTGAAAGGCACTTTAAAATACCATATTGGATAAATGAGGTGTACATTTCAGCTTTTTGACTCAGAGACCATCTTTTGACACATGTATGTACATCACCTAGCACAACGGAGCTCTGATCCTCGCTGGAAGCTGTAGGCACCGCCACGGTACCAACAACAACTTATGAGCCAGATCCAGCCAGAGGCTGAATGTCTCCTGGGATAGGCCGAGAGCCTAGAGCTCCTAGTGAAGTCAATGGGAATGAAGAGACTCTGTATAGTCCAGGAGGCACACAGTTCCTCACAAGGTGAGGCCCTCTGCTTTGCAAAAAAAAAAAAAGGACCCTCACTGCAGGGACAAGAATGGGATCAGATGAATGAAAATCCGTTAATCACTTGTAAAGGTAGCAGTTGAAAACTAGGGCACCAAATTAAAAGAACCCTCTCCCCTGGGTTGTAACGTTGAGCTTTTAGTTAATACCATTGCTGGTGAGCCTGTGGCTGCTGCCAGTTGGAATGACAAGGTGGGTGAGGAAATATCTTTTACTGGACCAACTTCTGTTGGTGAGAGAGACAAGCACACTTTGTCTTACCTTTGAATCAGAAGCATTAAGCATCTCCCCCAAGGATATTTTCTGTAGTTCGAAGCCATATAGCCATGCAATGGGCATGGGCCCAGGCCCTGAAGCTTTCCCCATGCTGCCTAATTAATTTGCCCCAATCTGTACAGCAAAGGGTGAGATTATAAATCAGTCTCCATCTCCATTCCCGCTTTGGACTCTCTCCCAAAGGTGCTACATGGTTTCAGTTGAGATGGTGGTTTTAATGATGCAGACCCCTTGTTTGCTAGTAACTATACTAATTTCACATAGGCCACTGAACTGCTGACGTGTGATAACTTTCAACTACCAAAGCAATCTGGCTTTGAGCTGGTCACCTCAAGAAGAAAGGCTCCATAGCTCATTACCAGCTACCCCTTTCAGCCATGCCATTTTTCCCTTTAAAATTAATGTCTGCGTCGTAACCCATGGCGCCTGTATCACAATAGCCAATAAATATCCTTGAGAGCAATTTGAATATTCCTCTATTGTATCTGTGTTGGAAGCGGGGCCCCACTCTGGTCTCACACTAGCAAAAAAAAAAAAAAATTCCTTTGTGCTATGGACTGGAAATGGGTTAGTATTTTAGAGAACTTTTGAAATGCAGTAACTGAAGTCATCTCAACTCAGTGAGGGCTGGAGTTCATCCTCCGTCATACTTAATATGCAATTGCATCATATTATGTTGCAAAGCACCTTTACTGCGAGATAAAGTATAACTGTAACAATCTCAAACCCACAGCTCTCAATCATTTGGTGCTGGCAACAGGTCAAAGGTTAAGAGTGAAATAATTTAATACACAAACATTTGCAGAATATCTAAAAAATGCCTTTTTAAAAGGCAATGTTCCGTACTCAAGTGCCTTTGAGATTGTTAAGGGGAAGGAAGGGACTCTACCATTTTCCCCTGTGCTTTCTAAACTTAGAAATAGAATCATAGAAGATTAGGGTTGGAAGAGACCTCAGGAGGTCATCTAGTTCAACCCCCTGCTCAAAGCAGGACCAACATCAACTAAATCATCCCAGCCAGGGCTTTGTCAAGTCGGGCCTTAAAAACCTAAGGATGGAGATTCCACCACCTCCCTAGCAGGGCCGGCTCCAGGCACCAGCCAACCAAGCATGTGCTTGGGGCGGCACCTGGAGGGGGGTGGCGCTGAGGGGTTGTTTTTTAAAATTATTATTTTTTTTTTTAAAAAAAACATTCTTCCCAGCACCCCAGCCGGGGCAGCGAGGGGCGGCCATGCCGCGCTCCTCGCCGGGGCAGCGGGGACGTGAGCGAGCTGCTCTTCCCGCCGGCGCCCCGGCCGGGGCAGCAGGGAGCAGCCGTGCTGTGCTCTCCGCTTGGGAGAGCGGGGCCGTGGGAGAGCCGCGCTCCCCGCCGGCGCCCCGGCTGGGGCAGCGGGGGGCGGCCGTGCTGCGCTCCCCGCCCGGGCAGTGGGGACACGGGCGAGCTGCTCTCCCCGCCAGTGCCCCGGCCGGGGCAGCGAGGGGCGGCCATGCTGCACTCCCCGCCAGCGCCCCGGCCGGGGCAGCAGGGAGCGGCCATGCTGCGCTCCCCGCCGGCGCCCTGGCCGGGGCAGCAAGGGGCGGCTGTGCTGCACTCCCCACCGGCAGCCCGGCCGGGGCAGCGGGGAACGGCCATGCTGCGCTCCCCGCCGGCGCCCTGGCTGGGGGAGTGGGGGACGGCGGGCTGGGGCGGCCGGTGGCTTTTTTGCCTGAGGCGGCAAAAAAGCCAGAGCCGGCCCTGCTCCCTAGGTAACCCAGTCCAGTGCTTCACCACCCACCTAGTGAAATAGTGTTTCCTAATATCTAACCTAGACTTCCCACACTGCAACTTGAGACCATTGCTCCTTGTTCTGTCATCTGCCACCACTGAGAACAGCTGAGCTCCATCCTCTTTGGAACCCCACTTCAGGTAGTTGAAGGTTGCTATCAAATCCCCCCTCACTCTTCTCTTCTGCAGACTATATTCTGCAGTTCCCTAAGCCTCTCCTCTTGTCATGTGCCTCAGCCCCCTAATCATTTTTTTTCTGTTTTGCACTAGTGCTGACTGAGCCTAGCCTTGAACTTCACAAGCCTTCCTCTTCCTCTACAGACAGTACCACTGCCTCAGTCTGCCCCCTGCCTGAGCCCAGGGGGTCTGAGCCCAGCTGAGGTTTCAAACTTATACACAAGAGTCAAAAGCCCTAGCTGATGTTCTCACTAAGGGGGGGAAAAACTTACAAATTAGGTAAATCATCAGCAGATGAATGTGCTGGGTGTTTGGGGTTAGACACTCTCATAATAAATATCAGACAGTGTAGTCTAAAATATTTAATCAGATTTCTTTAAACTGCTATGTAGCCCATGTGAGAGCTGCTTTTAAATGAAAACAATGTTCATGATTTTCAAGGACAGAATATTTGTTGTTTTGCAAGAACTTTCATCTGGAGAACTTCTCTATCATCTCACTTTGGTTCCTATTCACAACCCTTATGATGTTTTTGTTCTTTCCACTGTTTAATGTTTATCTTCCTTTACAAAAAATAAAAAGTTATATGGGAAAGTGTGTTTTGTGGGCATTCCCACAGTGTGTATTTGCATATTTGAATGGTATCTCAATAGCAGAATGTTCTTCAAACAGTCTGAAATCACAGAGGCTATGCAGGTAGTAATCAGAAGACTATGCGCAACTACAAATTATTATGCCAAGCAAGAATCAAGCAAGCAGTAACAAAACACTCTAGCTAAAAGTGCCAAGGTTAGTTGGATAAACTCCCACAATAAATATGTTCAGTAATGGCTTGCTTTACATTTTTGGTTTAAGTGTAATGAAAACCTCTTTGGCATGGCGATTGTTTCCAAATTAATTGCAGTTTTATTTTAGAAGATTGTACAGCCCAGCATCTGAGAGTGACTTTGTTTGCCAAGGAACACGTTTATCTGAAAGCTCTTCAGAAGTTCCAGAAAAGCTTGATCTAATGTGACAAATTGCAGCACCTCTGGAGGATTCAGTCACCTTGAAGCACTTTTTAAAAAAATAATTCCTCAGCCATGATGTGAAGAGGCGATAAAAGTGGTTCCCCATTATCAGAGTTAACAGCATCCACTTTCCTCAGTGCTGTGTTCTGACAGTTCACATAGTGAGGAAACATTTCTTATTATGTCTGTATTGTGAATGGAACTGTTTTTTAAAAGAAATGGCCAAATTCCGACTTGATGGAAGTTGGTGCAGCTTCATTAGAAATGTTTGGGACAAATTCTGCTGTGACCTGAAAACCATGGGGTAAGTAAGCTAGTCAGAAAACAAGTATAAATGGGAGTCAATAATAAAGTAGTGTCACTTGCACCAATCTGGCATTCTGAGGACATAAAGATAAGCATGTAGAAGCAAAAGGCGTTCATGTAGGGGAGAAAATATGCTAATATGAAGCTGTGAAATAATGTACAATCGAGGCTGCCTAATTTGACAGCCTCTTGTTAATTTACTTTTCCTCTTAATCACCTTCTTCTATCTCCACTCAGTTTGTAAGATACACCAGTTTTGCACACTCCCTGAATGTCAAATCAGTTACACTTTATAAACAACTTACACCTGATTTGTGACCTACACCACCATTTACATCAGCACTGAATCTGATCCAAAGTTTTAAAATAAAACTGCCATTTCAGAACTCTATTGGTGTCTCTTTCTTACTAAAATGTAAAATGAGTAAATAATTAGTAATTAGAGCTGGTCCAAAAACAAGACAAAGATTTTGTGAAATATTTGGAAATTTCAAAGTCGTTTTCATTTGGCATGGTACAAAATGAACCCCTTTCTCATTTTGGATAAAGTTGACAATATTTTTACTGACATTTTAGTTGTTTTAGAAATTATCAATTTTTTGATCACCAAAAGTACATTTTCTTAGCAAAAACCAGGTTTTGAGTGAACAAAAATATGTTGAAAATATTTCACAATGATTGATAAAAATACTGGTAAAAGATATTGTGAGAAAATGGAGAAGTGTAGAAAGCTCATTTTTCAACAAAAAAATTATAATGAAAAACAAATTGACTAGCTCTATGAGTAATACATAGAAACACAGGAATTGCCAGACTGAGTCAGACTCAAGGTCCATATAATCTGGGATCCGGTCTCTGACAGTGGCCAGCATCAGACACTTCAGAAGAAGGTATAATAATCCCACAATAGGCAGATGTGGGATGATCTGTCTCCCATATAGGTCTCACCCTGATCTCTAGGAGTTAGAGATTGGCTTAAACCCTTAACCACGGGTTCTAATAGCTCTTCCAAGTTTTTGTTATTAATTATGACAACTCTGCATATTCATCATATCCAGTCCCTTTTTGAATCTTGCTAAGTCGTTGGCCTCAACAACTTCCAGTGGCAATGAATTCCACAGTCTAATTACATGGTGTGTGAAGTAGTATTTCCTTTAACTGGTTTTTAATTTCCTACCTTTTAATTTCAGTGAATTTATTTATTGAATTTCCACACTCTGTGAACAAATCACAAACATTTCCCATTTATTCATTATTTTTGGTAGCATAATTAGTATCGTAGTAGTATTTCAGATGCCCCAGCTGAGATCAGGTTCCCCATTGTGCTAGATACTGCACAAACACATAGTAAGAAACAGGCCCTGGCCCCAAAAGAGTTTACAATCTAAAGAGACAAGACAGAGCGGGAGAAAAAAAGTATTATTCCCATTTCATAGATGGAGAACTGAGGCAAAAAGAGACAGATACCAGTTTGTGTAAACAAAATGCAGCCAAACACACATTATCAAGGAAGTCCCCATATGATACATAATACAACTTCATGATCCTCAAAGCAGATACCTCAATGACTGGAAAAGCTATCCTGAACCTACCTCTTAATGATAAAGAGAAGCTGACTGAGAATAATAAGGAAGACTTGAACTAATGACATAAGGCTACTTGAATTCATAGTAGTACAGAATGGGATCACAGCATGCAGCAGAACAAAGGTATAAGATTTCAGGAAAGAAAATTTGGGATCTGTGAAGAAATCTAGCTAGTGTGATACAGCATGGCCAGAAGGCAGCAGGACAGTGATCTAGGATGAGGAGAAGCCTTATTCCCTGTAGATTAATTAAAAGCACCTGAAACCAATTAGAGCACCTGAAGCCAGTCACCTGATAAAATCCCCCTGCTTCAATCAGCCAGAGGAGGAGCTGGAGCAGAGTGAGGAGGAGCTGGAGCAGAGTGGTTTGGTGGTGGAGCAGAGAGCAGTTTGGAGGAGTGAAGCAGAGTGGATTGGTGGTGGAACAAAGAGCAGTTCGAAGGAAAGTGGAGGAGAGTTTTGAGAAGTGCTGCAGCAGGCTAAGAAGACCAAGATCCTAGGTAAAGGGACACCTGGCTTGTGCAGAGGGAAGGCAGGAAGCCCCACAAGCTGAAGGTCAGGAGAGGGAAGTAGCCCAGGGGAAAGAATCACTGGTACAAGTGGTTCACCTGCTATCATAGGGCCCCTGGGCTGGGACCCGGAGTAGAGGGCGGGCCTGGGTCCCTCCCTCTCCACTCCCCTTCCCTGGGATACTAGTAGGATAGCTGTTACCTCAGTTCAGGGGCAAGAAATGGCACCCTGAAACCCCCCGACAAGAAGAGAAAGTGCGGGACCCATCATAGTAGTGCCGGCAATTTGCCACACGTGGTGTCAGAAGTGGGATCTCCGCGCTGGGGACTTAAACCAGGGTTAGCCAAAACAATCCAGTCCTTAAGATGGACGATGTAATCAAGGCCCTAATACAAGCCACCGCGGCCCAGCAGGAGGCTACCCGGGTCCAAGCAACCGCCCAACAGGAGGTGACTAGGGTACAGCAAGAGACTAATCATCTGTTGATGAGTCAGGCTGCCCAGGACCGAGCCCTGCTGCAGGAGCTAGTGAACCAGATGAAGGCCCTTATGGAGCGAAGCCAGAATGGCGATGGGACCCGGACTATACGGGCCAGCCACTGCCTACAGAAAATGACACGGGAGGATGATGTGGAGGCATGCCTCCTGGCTTTTGAGAGAGCAGCCCTGTGGGAGGCCTGGCCCCGAGACCAGTGGTCCGGTATCCTTGCCCCGTTCCTGTGTGGGGTGGCCCAGAAGGTATACTACGATATGGCCGCAGAGACTGCAGCAGATTACCCTCAGCTGAAGGCAGAGATCCTGGCCAGATCCGGAGTAACTCTGGCATTGCGAGCCCAGAGGTTCCATGAGTGGCAGTATACAGAGGACAAGACACCCAGATCGCAATTGTTTGACCTGATCCACCTAACCAGGAAATGGCTGCGCCCTGAGGCCCTCAGCTCTGAGAAGATGATGGAGCTCCTGGTACTGGACCGGTATATGAGGGGGCTACCACCAGGCCTCCGGGCTTGGGTTGGCCAGAATGACCCCTCCACCTATGAGGAGTTGGTCTCCCTCGTGGAAAGATAGCTAGCAGCCCGTGAACTGTTCCAGACCTGAGGGGGTGAAACACGGCAATCCAGGAAGCCAGCCCCAAACCCAAGGTCCCGGACCACCGAGAACTACAGGAGAACTATAACTGGGAGGAAAGACATTGAGGAATGGCCCGAGTCCAAGAAGGGACCTGGGGGTTTGGGAAGAGAGGGCTGGGGGGGGCCGACCAAATAGCCCCAGGCAGAGGGCGGCAACCGGGATAAGGGGTCGGTGTTACGAGTGTGGGGAATTGGGGCATATAGCAGCCCAATGCCCCAACAGGGAAGAGCCTATGCAGTGCAATCTGGGGAATCCTGGGGAACAATGTGGCCTAATTGGCCTGGTAGGGGTCGCAATGACCCCACATGGGTATACAAAGTCAGTAAAAATGAATGGTATTGTGACCACAGCATTAGTAGATTCCGGGAGTGCTGTCACGCTGGTCTCGGGGAAGTTGGTGGGGCAAGACCAGCTAACCCGGGCCAAAACTACAGGGGTAACATGCGTTCATGGCACCGTAAATTTCTACCCCACAATCCCAGTACAGATTGAGATCCAGGGGAACACTACCAGGGTAACTGCAGCAGTGGTCCCTAGGCTCCCCTACCCAGTCTTAATTGGTAGGGACTTCCCTGGGTTTGAGAACTTACTCCCCCAGTAGAGCCAAGGGAGGGTAGCAACCCCCAGGCTGAAATGGAGGCACCTACAGATAGCTTCACCCCAATTTTTGCTGAATTTGCCCCAGAGCTATTCTCATCCCCCGGGAAACCCCAAAAGTCTAGGCGGGAAAGGAGGGCAGATAAAAGGCTAGGGACCAGGATTCTAGCAGAGAACCAGAAAGCCTCCCTTGTTGGTAAGCGAACCCGTTCAGGAGGCCAGGAGACAATTCAGGCCAGTGAGGACTCAGAGTCAGTTCCTAGCCCAAGTAGGGGCAACCCAGGGGGCGGAGTAGAAATAGGCCCCCTGGAATTAGGTCAGACAACCAGACCGCCGAAGACCAGAGCAGATCTACCATGTAAACTTGCTGAAGCCCTGGCGTGACCGAGAGACGTGCCTGGTCATTCGGAGAGCTCCACCCCAGACGGACGACCGACAGAGGCAGGTGAGGATATCCCCTGAGTTAGCCCCAGAACAACGAACAGAGGTCATTGATATGATCCAACGGAACCAAGATGTGTTCTGTACACAGCCGGGCCATACGACACTGGTCCAACATCATATAGTCACCGGGCCCGGAATAAGGGTGACGATAAGACCATACCGGGTACCGGAAGCTAAAAGAGAGGAAATTAGGACAGAAGTGAAGATGATGTTGGAACTTGGGGTTATTGAAGAATCCCACAGCCAGTGGTCCAGTCCTATCGTCTTAGTACCCAAGCCTGACGGCACCTGGAGGTTTTGTAATGACTTCCGGAAGTTGAATGAAGTATCCCAATTCGATGCCTATCCAATACCACGTGTCGACGAGCTAGTTGATCAGTTAGGCAAGGCCCGATACCTAACCACTCTGGACCTGACTAAAGGATATTGGCAAATTCCCCTGGCCAAGAACGCCAAGGAGAAGACAACTTTATCTACACCTGATGGCCTGTTCCAATACACTGTCCTCCCTTTCGGACTCCATGGGGCCCCAGCAACATTCCAACGACCTATGGATAAATTGTTGTGACCCCATGCCAGGTATGCCGCCGCCTATTTAGACGATATAGTCATCCATAGCCCTGACTGGGAAATGCACCTAGTAAAAGTAGAAGCGGTACTAGACACCCTGAGGAAGGCTGGCCTCACTGCCAACCCTCTCAAGTGCGTGATAGGACTAGCTGAAGCCAGATACCTTGGGTATGTAGTAGGGAGAGGTTTGGTAAAACCCCAGTGGAACAAAGTGGAGGCAATACAAGATTGGCCTTGGCCAATCCGTAAAAAGCAGGTCAGGGCATTTCTCGGGTTAGTGGGGTACTATCAGAGATTCATCCCTCATTTTGCCACAAGAGCAGGGCCATTGACTGACCTGATAAAGGCTCGGGGCCCCGAGATAGTAAAGTGGTCTGATGCAGCAGAAGGGGCATTTGCAGATTTAAGGACAGCCCTTTGCTGCCATCCTGCACTCATAGCCCCAGACTTCAAGAAAGAATTCGTTCTACAAACAGATGCCTCAGAGGTAGGGCTAGGAGCCGTCCTTTCGCAGATGGTAGGGGAGGAGAAACACCCGATCCTATACCTCAGCCGGAAGCTCCTCCCCAGGGAACAAAAGTATGCCGTCGTTGAAAAGGAATGTCTGGCGATAAAATGGGCCATGGAAACTCTCCGTTACTACCTACTGGGGCGGCGATTTACCCTGGTGACAGACCATGCCCCGCTCCAGTGGATGCACAGAAACAAGGAGAAGAATGCAAGAGTGACTAGATGGTTCCTATCTCTGCAACCTTTTCATTTCCGAGTACAGCATAGGGCCGGAAGCCAACACGGCAACGCAGATGGCTTGTCACGAAAGCATTGCCTCTCGTCCCAAGTTGCCCAACCCCATGGTGTTGAGCAGGGGGGGAGGATATGTGATACAGCATGGCCAGAAGGCAGCAGGAGAGTGATCTAGGGTGAGGAGAAGCCTTATTCCCTGTAGATTAATTAAAAGCACCTGAAACCAATTAGAGCACCTGAAGCCAGTCACCTGATAAAATCCCCCTGCTTCAATCAGCCAGAGGAGGAGCTGGAGCAGAGTGAGGAGGAGCTGGAGCAGAGTGGTTTGGTGGTGGAGCAGAGAGCAGTTCGAAGGAAAGTGGAGGAGAGTTTTGAGAAGTGCTGCAGCGGGCTAAGAAGACCAAGATCCTAGGTAAAGGGACACCTGGCTTGTGCAGAGGGAAGGCAGGAAGCCCCACAAGCTGAAGGTCAGGAGAGGGAAGTAGCCCAGGGGAAAGAATCACTGGTACAAGTGGTTCACCTGCTATCATAGGGCCCCTGGGCTGGGACCCGGAGTAGAGGGCGGGCCTGGGTCCCTCCCTCTCCACTCCCCTTCCCTGGGATACTAGTAGGATAGCTGTTACCTCAGTTCAGGGGCAAGAAATGGCACCCTGAAACCCCCCGACAAGAAGAGAAAGTGCGGGACCCATCATAGTAGTGCCGGCAATTTGCCACACTAGTAACAAGCGACCAGGAGTAAAAATTAAAATCAGCAAGTGTAGAAGAAGGTTAAAACATGCTACTATAACTATAAGAATCGAATAAGAACCAAACAATGTGGCATTACAACAGGCTCTATAAAGATCTAAATTAAAGAAAATCTGTATTTGAAATGGAGAATGGGGAGCCAACTCCTCAAGAATAGTCTGAGAATCAGATAAATCCAACATGTAAGAGAGACAAGGGCAGCAAAAAGCTAGCCAAAAGGGAATAAGGGCTTTAAAAACATATCAGCTTCCATTTTTAAGCTAAATTCCCCTAATTAGTACATGAAAGCAAAAATCTCAAAGTAGTTTTTTGTAAAACAGACATACTTGATACTCCAAATTTATCATTGTAACAGTCATGTGCCAAGTGGGCCAGCAGATCCTCGCATCACAGAGGGCCAACTCTTGATGGAATTTAAAAGAGAGAACTTTTAAAATACAGTAGAATCTCAGAGTTATGAACACCAGAGTTATGAGCTGACCAGTCAAACACACACCCCATATGGAACCGGAACTACACAATCAGGTGGCAGAGACAAAGAAAAAAGCAAATACTATACAGTACTGTGTTAAATGTAAACTACTAAAAAATAAAGGGCAAGTTTAAAAAAAAAGATTTGACAAGTAAGGAAACAGTTTCTGTGCTTGTTTCATTTACTTCAAGGAGGTTAAAAGCAGCATTTTTCTTCTGCATAGTAAAGTTTCAAAGTTGTATTAAGTCAATGTTCAGTTGTAAACTTTTGAAAGAGCAACCGTAATGTTTTGTTCGGCGTTATGAACATTTCAGTTACAAACAACCCCCATTCCCGAGGTGTTTGTAACTCTGAGGTTCTACTGTATTAGTACAAACTGATTCTTACCCTTATAAATGAGCCACCAGGTTCACCTGCCAAGAAAGAAAACACTAACGTTTTTTAATAAACAAAACAAAACCTGGAAAAAAAAATCAGTGCTTAAAACTGGAATAATTTCCCGAATAGCTTTGTGTGACCATTTTAGATAGTATCAGTAACTATTTTCCTGCAGGCATCTTTCCCGTTCTGTTGGATTCATGATCCAAGAAACATGAGCTTTCATGGAACACTGATGATTCAGGATTGATCTGGCTTCCATTAAAGCAAATGACAAGACTGACGGCCCTGGAGCCTCCACGGTAGTATTGGTAAATACTGGTAAAAGTTATTATAGAAAAATGTAGAAGTATAGAAAGCTCATTTTTCAACAAAAACTTCTCTTGAAAAACAAATTGCTTAGTTCTATGAGTAATAAATAGAAACACAGGAATTGCCAGACTGGGTCATATTCAAGATCCATCTAGTCCGGGGTCCTGTCTCTGACAGTGGCCAGCACTATGCTGCAGAGGAAGGTATAGTAACCCCACAATAGGCAGATGGGAGATCCTCTGCCTCCCATACAGGTCTCCTATTCCTATTGAAGCGACAAAGGGTCCTGTGGCACCTTATAGACTAACAGAGGTATTGAAGCATAAGCTTTCGTGGGTGAATACCCACTTCTTCGGATGCAAGCAGTGGAAAAGTCCACTGCTTGCATCTGAAGAAGTGGGTATTCACCCACGAAAGCTTATGCTTCAATACCTCTGTTAGTCTATAAGGTGCCACAGGACCCTTTGTCGCTTCTACAGATCCAGACTAACACGGCTACCCCTCTGATACTATTCCTATTGACTTAGTTTTACAGCTGATGGCAGCAATCTCATTCAGGCACAGTATCTTCCCACAGATCTAACATTCACCAACAAAAACTGCTGGAAAGGCAGATTATCTGATTTTGTTTTTCTGAGTGGCAGCTAATGGGTGTGCGATCAGATGTAGGCAGGGGATTTTCCATGCCTTCCCAGGGCAGGCTGTGGCCAAATAAGGGTACAAACAAGGCAGAAAGATTCACATTAGGGATACATCAAAGTATTAGAATTCCTGTTTATTCAGTGCTATAGTTTAATTAAAACACATAGTGAACGGGGACTTTTCCTCATAGACATTAACAATTAGCCTCACAACACCCCTGTGGGATGCTAGCTATTCTTATCCTTGTTTTATATACGGGGAACTGAAGCACAGAGATTAAGTGATTTACCCACAGTCTATGGCACTCAGGAAGGAACTCAGATTTCCTGCCTCAGAGTCCCGTGCCTTAACCACAAAACTCTCCTACCCTCGGCCTGCAAAACACAATTTCACCCTCCCCCCACTCAAGAAAATCACTCCATTGTGCTCACATCAGTTTGTGAAGTGACAGGATTTGAAGTGTATAGAAAATGGCTGTGGGAACTTCTCGCTACCACTAGTCTCCTCCTGCAGAACTGCAGCCTGGGGAACTTTTGCTGGGATCTCTACACAATTACAATATTTAGCCTAGTTTTTCAAAGGATATTTATGCAGATAAGGTTGGAGAGAGGGGGAGGGAACTTTAGGATGCCAGCAACTGCAGGGTTGTGTGTACAATTAGGTGACTCTCAATACTTCTCTGATAACACTTTATAAACATTAACCCCTCTGTGGGGTAGGCAGAAGGTAGAATTTCTGCAACAAAATGAAACAGGATTCCTCCGGTCAGCAGCCATCTTCACTACACAATACTGATTGATCCACAAAGCAGAACCATCCTGTGCCTGAGCAGGGGTGAAAGTAAAATTGAACTCTTACCAGTATGGGCCCGGCCCTGACCCCCCTGGAAGGGGCGGGGCCTCGGGCAGAAGGGGTGGGACTGAGGGGTCAGCATCCCCCAGCCAGCCCATCCGCGCTGCCTGGCCTATGCCACCCGGGACTTAGGGTGACCAGACAGCCAGTGTGAAAAATCGGGACAGGGGGTGGAGGGTAATAGGAGCCTATATAAGAAAAAGACCCAAAAATTGGGACTGTCCCTATAAAATCGGGACATCTGGTCACCCTACCGGGGCTCCAGCAGTGATTTAAAGGGTCTGAGGCTCCAGGCGCCGCTGCCGCGGTGGCAGCAGCAGTGGACCAGAGTCCCAGGCCCTTTTAAATTGCCGGCCCCACGGCAGCCGCTCCTTTTGCTCCCTCCCCGTCAGCGGCCCAGGGAGGGGCAAAAGGGGCAATGATGTTAAAGCGCTGCCACGGCAGCGCTTTAAAGTCAGCTGTACGGGCCGGTACCGACGGCCATTTTTTACCGGTACACCGTACCGGCCCGTACCGCCTTATTTTCACTCCTGGCGCTGAGTGCAATGGCTCCAGATGCCACCGGCTCCAGAATTCATATTGGCTTGTGCATTGCCCGAGGCAGGGGTTCTATGGAAAAAAACAAGTATGTGACCATGTAATTAAAGACCATATCATAAATCATACATACAAGGAGGCTGAATTAAGGTAACATAGGCAGCATTAACTCTGACATTTTGTAACTTTTGAGTGCTTGACTTTGCAACTTTAATGTAGGTTTTTTAATGTATATATATATTTTCTGGCTCCTGCAAAACACTGTATTACCATTACCATTCAGGCCTGTCTGAAATATCTTTAATTGAAACCTGAAAAGCCTTTATTCTCTCAGGTCATGTTTTATTTGGAAAGTGATGTACGATCCCTCTTTCACAGGTGATCACTACATTCTCTCTTATTTATCCTATCTGGTTCATTTCCTAGAACTACATTCTAAACAGACTGATCTTGTCAGCTGCCCGCACAAGCCGCGTGAAGAAACAGCTCTGCGCTATCTCCAGAAACACACCCCCTCCCTTGCTCATTCCGTAACTACCTCTCCTAGTCAGTGTCAGGATAATCAAAATAGCCATGGCCAGTGTTCTAACTGCCTCCTTTATCTGCCTTTAACATTCCTTCCTCTGTCTTCTCTTCCTGCCATCAGTGTCTACAGTTTCCTGTAATATTTTCTGTTCCATTTGTATTTTAACTCGTCCCAAATCGCTCTGCTTTTCTAGTAAGCACTTTGTACATCATTTCTTTCTTCAGACCATATATCTTTTGTTGCTCCTGTTCCTAACACTTCTCCAATCCCATTGCATTTCTTCTTTACCGTCTTGTGATTTTGAAATTCCAATCAGTTTCCTGTTTTCAGAAGTCAGGATTTCTTGACTATTTGCTGTTAATGTGTTCACTTTGGACTCATCAGCTGAAGTGTTCTGACCAAATCTTGTATTATATTAAAAGACACATCATATACCTCAGTTTCTCTCTCTCTTTCTTTTGCTCCTTGAGTATGAATGGAAGGAAATAGCAATGTTCCTCTGTGTATTTAAATACCTTCCCAAGCTGTTGGCACCTGAAACAGTTTTGTACCAACTCAGCAAATAAGATGACCATGAGGAAACAATTCCATGTAACAAATATAACCAACTGAAAGATTAAACAAAAATGTTAGTATTTCAATATAAAATACATTGTACACAAATTATTATACATGATAAACAGAAAGCATTTGCTATACATAAAATAAAGATCTGGTGCCATTGAATTCATAGCATCCCAAACAAACATTTTTGGTATAAAAGGGATCATGACATTCAATGACAATTATAAGTATATATATGAATTAACTGGAGTATTATGTTTAAATGAGTAAATGTCCAAAGTTTGTGCCAAAATTGTAACTTTTTAAAATATATTTCATGTTTCTATTATTTAGGGATGGACATCACAGGTTAACACAGGTTTTTTATTTTGGAATTTCCCCTTTTGCAATGGGGGTGGGATGCAAAAGAATTCTTAATGCAATGAATACACAAATACATTTTAATGGGGGACAATTATTTTAAAGTAAATCCTGTCAAATGTAAATGTTTAGATTGTTATTCATGAAAGAGATAAAAAACCTTTAAATGCCAAATGTATCAATTTCTACCAACTCTGACTAAGAACACAATCTGTTCTTGACCTTCTTGAGGGAGAGAACAAAGAAAAGAGATTTCTTGTAAGAGACCTCTTAGGTTTAGCCCACCAGCAGTTTCTATAGAGACAGTATCCTCACAATCATCTTTATTTGCAGTTATAAATAACTTACACCGTACAGAGCTGCAATAGAATTGAATCATAGCTTGCGCCTTCAATAAAGTGTTAGAACTATTGAAATGCAACATTATATGCCCTTGGTAATGTTTCTGTTGAACTCCATGAGAACACATACACTCTGGGTATGTCTACACAGCCATTAAGCACCTGTGGCTGGCCCATGTTAGCTGACTTGGGTTTGCAGGACTCAGGCTGCAGGACTGTAAAAACATTGTCTAGATGTTCAGGCTCAGACTGGAGCCCAAGCTCTAGGACCCTACAAGGGAAGAAGGTCCCAGAGCCCAGGATTCAGCCTGAGCCCGAACATCTACACTGCAATTTTACAGCCCTGCAGCCCAAGCCTGAGTCCGCTGACATGGGCCAGCTGTGGATATTTAATTGCTGCATAGACATGCCCTCAGAGACCCCATCCCTCAAAGACACATGCTTAATTCTACGCAGGTGAGCTCAATGGGACAACTTATACGCTTAAACTTCAACACATTCTGTAAATCTTTCTTTGCCAAATCAGGGCCTTATTGAAGAAGCTAATTACTGAAAACCCCATCTGATTATACTAGGGAGATTGTATTTATCTCTGACAGCGCTCTGAGTGATCCATTTCTTATGCCTTGACAACACTTAGGCAGCTTTTATAAACCTACAAAAGTTGTGGTTAGAAACTCTGATAATTTGAGCCAGGGATAGCTCATTGGGAAGCTGAAAAAAATGTCCATTTCTAGCCCTAGACATGATAACAGACTTTAAAGCCATGACGTTTTTATGTATAGAAAAGCTATCACTAGTGAAGAACTGTTCCTCACCTATTCTAAGCCTTAGGAGATGTCCTTTATTTTTGTGGGGGAAATTCAGTATTCGGGGGATGTGGAAGGAGAAAAAGAAAGTGTTTCCATGTGATGGTTTATAAAAGTGGTAGGTGTTTGAAGCTGCTGAGAGGTCAGGAGTAAGCCCAGAGGAGATGGATTAGAGGGCACAGGTGTGGTAAACTGCACAAGACCATCATCTCTATGATCTATAAGCACAAAACCTTCCTCCTTGCCTGAAGAAGTTAAATGAGAGCTAACTTGAATTCTATCTTCCATGTCATGCAAGAGACTTAAAAAAGGACATTTCAAGCAAACACCACACAGTGCTGTAGTATGAGGCATGAGGTAGGGAGGTATGTGGGGTCGTGTGCCCCCCGCTCAGATTTGCTGCTTGGCTTCGACTGAGCATGCTCAGTAACCCTGATGCCCTCACTCTTCATCCCTCCCCCCACTATTGGCAGGCACGGGTCATCTCTGGCTCTAGTATATGCATTGGCTACCCATTGGTCTCTGGGTGCACTTTACGGTGTCGGTTAAGACTTTAAAAGTCCTAAATAGCCTGGGACTGACCTACCTGATGGACCACCTCTCTCCTTGTGTCATGCGGCCACAGCTACGATCGGCTATGGTGCTCAAATTGGATCCCCCTCATTGTAAAAAAAAAAAAAAAAAAAAGGGGGGGGGGGGCTGCTGGCAGGGTTCCAAGATTCTGGAATTTGCTCTCCGCCTTGGCCCATAATAGTGCAAATTTGGCGATTTTCAGGGCACACTGCAAAAGACACCTGTTTGAGAGGAGTTTGGAGAGGGCTGAGGGAATGCTTCCCACACTGAAGGGGCAGAAAGGCATTTTGTGGTTCCTCTTGAATTATTTTACTGCTGCTGAGATTTGATTATGGTGTTAACGGTACCGTATGGCACCTAGAGCCTTGGATAGGGGTCTCTTTATTATTTAAAGCTGAATAAATAAAATACATTAATAGGGCCACTCTTGGTTCTCAGTAAAAGTCAAGGTTGAGTGCTCTGCTGAATTACGGATGGTTTGATGGATTGGCCCTACTGGGCATGTCTACTCTGCAGCTGGGACTGAGTCTCCCAGCCTTGCGCTAGCTCAGCGGGAACCGGAGCACTAAGAATAGCCGTGCGGACATTGCAGTTCTTGTGGAGACGTGGGTGAGTCACCCACGCTCGGAGCCAGGGGATTGGGTAGGCTTGAGAACCCGTGCTGCCCCCTGAGCCACCACAGCCACCTGGCTAGTTTTAGTGCACTAGCTGGAGCTGAGCTAGCACGAGTCTGTCTGCTCAGGCTGAGAGGCACGCTTCCAGCTGCAGTGCAGACATATCCACATCGGCCACATGCCCTGGGGTGGTGAGCTGGAGTGACGACTCTTACAAAGAAGCAGATTGGTAGTGGAAGGTCAGAAAGAATCTATTTGTCTATGCAACTCTACTCCTTTTTATTCTATAGTCTCCACCATTGCTTATAGTTTGAGGCTGTAGGATTTTTTGAAATTTTCAAACCTTATTTGTGATATTCCTGCTGTTTTGACTCCATAGTGAATCAGAGCAAATATTTAATTTTATTCCCTTACCAATAGCATATATTGTTGTGGAGCCTAATGAACCCTTTTACTTCATTAGCATCAGCTTATTCAATGTTCCTGACTAATTGAGTGTGATTTTCCAAGAAGAAGAAGAGGAACATGTTCCGCATCACAGAAATCCCACCTGTTTACTTTACCCATGGCATTTCTTGGGTGCACTTACTGATAGAAGTCAGATGCATTATTTTGCCTGCTATTTTGCCAATCCACATTTTTTCCCTTAACTAAGAGCCATTCATTTGGGGTTTAAATAAAAAATTAATACAAGCAAAACAGCTAATATTTTTCCCGTTAATTGTACGAGCAAAATTTTGCTCTCACATTTGCGCTGAAGATTTCATTTCCTAGATTTTGATTTCCTAATAAACAGGTAGTTACACACACACAGGAGCTGAGCTTTTTGCCCTCTGCTTGCTCTGACAGTAAATGCAGACGTACATGATTGGCCAGTCTCCACAGTGGAAGACAGAACCAAGAGAGACGAGCAAAAGGCTGTGGTGATGGTGAGGAGCCTCTGTCATCCCCATTCCTCATCATGATGGAGACTTCAAAAACTATCGTTCTTCCTCACCAGCCCAGTCTCCACACGTCTATACGAGCAGCGCTGGCACTTTGTTTGCCGATTACCCCATTCTCTCTCGCTGTCAACACACAAACCTACTGCCTGCTGCTGCTGACTCCCCTTTCCTAACTTTATTCTTGTTATTGCCCCAATTGCGCCCAGAGGCCCATTGTGAGGGGCAGTGTATAAAGAGAGACAAAATACACAGCTCCGTTTTCAAAGAGTGAAGAGTCTGAACAAGGACAAAGACATAGCAGCTGGGTACAGAACATAAAGAGTGGTTGAGGGTGTGGGACTACCACAGGGGTGATGACAGGAAATGAAGGTTACTCACCTGTATCTGGAGTTCTTTGAGATGGACTCTGCACATTCACACTCCTGGGATGTACCAGCAGCACAGCTCTGAGGGTGGAACAGTTTGTAGCAGAGTTCACTGGAGTGCTCTTGTGTCCCCTCCTCTTACACCTCTTCTCCCTGTGCCTGCATGTTCTGAGGATGAGGCTATACGGGAAGCGTGGTGCTCAGATTGCCTCTGTTCCAAAATTAGAATTAAGACTCAGAATAAAATGGTGAAAAAAAATCCTCACAGCTTGCTTTCTACACAAAAATCCCCCCCTTCAGTGGGGTGACTCTGGACTCTCGTGGTGGCAGAACCTTCCTTCCACCGAACAAAATGGTGAAAAAAAATCCTCACAGCTTGCTTTCTACACAAAAATCCCCCCCTTCAGTGGGGTGACTCTGGACTCTCATGTTGGCAGAACCTTCCTTCCACCGGAAAGATTCCTGAGCATTCGTCAGCTGTGCTCAGACTTCAGAAGAACTCCAACCAGGCAGTCATGTTCTTCCTCAGACCAATGGGCCTCTTGGCCTCAGCTGCATATGTAACTCCCTATACTTGACTCAGAGTGAGGACTCAGCAACATTGGCTAGCCAAACACTATCTGCCACATTCAGGCAGCATGGTCTTGAAAGTGACTCTCCCAAGAGAAGTGCTCCTGTCCCTGCATGGTGGATACGGCATCTAAACATCCTGAAAGAGGTAATATTCAACCCCGCCAGCTCCATCTGCAACTACCACCTCTAACACTTCCAACTTGGAACAGGGCCCACTTCAGCAACCTAACAATTCATAGTCACTGGCAAAGAATTCACATAAGCAACATAGCGGGCCACTCACTGGGCTCTCAGATCTTTCCTTCCTCACTTGAAAGGCAAGGTACTCTAAGTAGTTATGGGCATCGCAACACCACTCTACAACATGAGAGGGCATCTACTGTCATAACGGAAGCTGGCAGCATCAAGGAACTGGAACTGACATCTGGAACTAGTAGACTTGTTATAGTATGAACTGTGATGCTAAGAACCCCTTGATGCCAACTGGAAAAGGGTTCACTGTTCTGTGACAGCAACTCCTACCATGCCTGACAAACTCACCACACCTAACACTTTGCTGTCATAGTATTTATCTATAAAGAATGTTGAGTGAGATGTTAAATGATAGCTAGGATCATGCTGGTCATTAATACCGTTATGACATGTATGCAGTGATTATATTTAAAACATTAGGTCTTTAAACTGAAAATATGTCCTTATAGTTTGTATGAAGGTGTTACTCCCCAGAAGAGGTCAAAAAGTCATATTGCCAGACAGAAGGATGTATTTTCAGATGCCCGCCTAGGTTCATATGTATGTTAAGCATTGTAAAGCCAATACAGTGGAAGCCCCATTTACATGTGAAACTCAACATTAAAAACAGATTGATGGGGGGATTTGAAACAAACAGTATGGGATGATATCTTGGAGCCCAGAAGGGGAACCACGGTGGTCATCCTGTATTTGGGGGAGAAAACAATTAGTTTTGGGAAATAGGAGGAGAAGCAAAAAGACATTTTGTCATCCTTCACTGAGAAAGCAAATGTTTTGCATTAATGAAAGTTGGATCCTGGCCTTGTGGGATAGTGATGCTGAGAGGTTGCTTGAGGTGAGAAGTTGCTTTAGACCAGGATTTTAGCCTGTTAAGGTTAGACTAAGAAGCATGTTATACCTTTTGTTTTACATGTAAAAAGTTGGTCTTCTTATCGTTGCACATTATGAAATGGTTATTTACTGGAATGGTGGTTCTTCAAGATGTGATGCAGATCTGTATTCCACTTTGGCGCGCGTGCACCCAGTGCACTGGAGCCGGAGCATTTTGCCTAGCAGTATGCATGAGAACAGCGCTCACACCTCATGACCATAGCCCCTCCACTGGCTATATGAGGCGGCGCCGCTCCTGTCCCTTCCCTCCCCCCCCCACCCCCTGCCCAGTACTTTTGCACTGAATGTCAAAGAGTGAAGACTCCAATGCAGAGGGAACGGAGGGTGGGTGGTGGAATACACGTCTGCGACACATCTTAAAGTCTACAGTTACAGTAAGGAACTGTTTCTTCTTTGAGTAGATGCAGCTGTGTATTCCACATAGGTAACTCACAAGCAGTACCCAGAGGAGGTGGGGACTGGAGTCTACTTCAACAAGATTTGCAGGACTGCTCTACCAAAGTTTGCATCTGCACTGGATGCCACAGTAACAGCATAAGGGTTGGTAAACATATGCACAAATGACCAAGTGGTGGCCCTGCAAATGTCCAGTACTGAAATGTCACTTAAAAATGCCATCGATGTAGCCTGCGCCCTCATAGAGAGAGCATACACCCTTTGAGGGAGCATAGCTTGCGCTATTTCATATGTGGTCTTGATGCAAGACGTTATCCACCTAGAGATAATCTGTAAAGAGAGACTCCTTGTGCCTTCATCTGGTCTGCATATGACACAAACATAAGGTAAAGAATGAAAGGGTTGAATCCTGTCCAGGTAAAAGACGAGGCAGCACCTGACATCCAGTAAATGAAGATGCTGCTCCTCCACGGTTGAAAGCGGTTTAGGGCAGAACACAGGTAGATACACTGCCTGATTCAGGTGAAATTGAGACAGTACTTTAGATAAAAACTTAGGGAGTGGCCACCAGGTCACTGTCTTTAGAGAACTGAGTATAAGAAAGCTCAGCCATCAAAGCCTGCAACTCACACACTCTCCTTCTGGATGTTATAGCCACTAGAAATACAGTCTTTTGACACAGAAGAGGAGAAGACGACCACCAACGGCTTGAATGGAGGTCCCAATCAGAACCACTAAGACTGTACTGAGGTCCCACAAAGGGACTCTCACTGGTGGTGATGAAGGACTCCTTTCAAGAACATCACTACCATGGCATTCAAAAATACCGACTTCCTCTGGATGGGTGGATGAACTGCTGAAACCACAGCCAGGTGGACCTTCAGTAAACTGAGTGCAAGACTTGAAGACTGAAGATGCTTCAAGTACTTCCAGACGTTCTGAATCCCAGTCAGCATCAGTTGAACCCCACAAGTCAATGACCACAGCGAAAAACATTTCCCTTTCGCCAAATAACCCAGTCTGATTAAAGGTTTCCTACTGTTAAGTAAAAACTGTCCAACGGCCTCCAAACATTTAACCTTCTCCTCCTCCTCATTTAACCATGGAGCAGCCACACAGTGAAATGTAAACAGCTGAATGAGGCATTCAAGATCTGATCGTGATGCCGGTTCAGGAGATCAAGATGAAGAGGAAGAGATATGGGAGGCTGAATCAATAACGCCCGAGAACCAACATTGCCTCGGCCATGCTGGAGCAACAAGGATGACCTTGGCATGGTCCAGCTGGGGTTTGAGGATTACCTGTGGGATGACTAGATTTGGAGGGAAAGCATTCAGAAATGCTGTTTCCCAACCCAGGTGAAAGTTGTTGATCAGGGAGCCTGGACTGAGGCTCTCTCAAGAACAAAACAGACTTCATTTCTTGTTGTCTCTCATAGTGAATAGATTGATCATAGGGATGCCCCAAATTGCAAAGATGGACCACAGGACACTGGGCTTCAGAAACTATTCGTGACTCATGAGTTGATCCGTGAGTTGATTCTGGGCTCCAAGTAAGTGATGAGCCACCAGAGTAATGCAAAACCACCAATGCCTGATTGCTTCCTGACAAAGCACTTCCCAGCGTGCTTCTCCTTGTCTATTCACATAATACATCACAGTGGTATTGTCAGAATGTGTACCACTGAGCCCCTCCCCCCCCCACCAAAGCGATTTGAAAGGCATGACATGCATTCTAAATAGCCCAGAGTTCCAGAATGTTGATATGAAACATACCTTCCTGTTCTTACCACAGACCCTGAGCTCTCAGAGGTCCCAGATGTGTTCCACAGCCTATCAAGGAGGCATTGGTGACAATGGTCCTGGTCAGTGGGGACCAAGCAAAGGGATCGCCTTGGAATACATTACCCTGAACAGTCCACCACTGAAAAAAGTCCAGGATCAGCAGAGGGGAGGGAGACCAATCTGTCGAAGGGGTGGTGAGTAGAATGATAAACTGCCCTCAGCCACATTTGAAGACGGCAAAGATGTAACCTGGCAAATTGGACCACCTGAGTGCAAGGAGCTAGGTGACCCAACAGCCTTAGGCACACTCAAACTGAAGTTATAGGCTGAGAGTGCAGCTCTAGACAAAAATGACGAATCTCCTGAAAACAGTCTGTTGGCAGAAGTGTTCTCGAACTTGTAGAATCTATTAAGACCCCAATAAATTTGACCAACGTTGACTTGTTTCGGTTAATAATGAGACCCAGGTGATCGTGTCAATGTAGTTCCCAATGGGATCTAAATGATAAATAAATCAGTTTTACTCTGTATAAATCTTATACAGGGTAAACTCAAATTGTTTGCCCTCTATAACACTGATAGAGAGCTATGCACAGCTGTTTGCTCCCCCAGGAATTAATTACTTGCTCTGGGTTAATAAGTAAAAAGTGATTTTATTAAATATAAAAAGTAGGATTTAAGTGGTTCCAAGTAATAACAGACAGAACAAAGTAAATTATCAAGAAAAATAAAACAAAACATGCAAGTCTAAGCCTAATACAGTAGGAAACTAAATGCATGTAAATCTCACCCTCAGAGATGTTCCAATAAGCTTCTTTTACAGACTAGACTTCCTCCTAGTCTGGGTCCAGCAATCACTCACACCCCTGTAGTTACTGTCCTTTGTTCCAGTTTCTTTCAGGCATCTCTTTTGGGGTGGACAGGCTCTCTCTTGAGCCAGCTGAAGACAAAATGGAGCTTCCGTGGGCTTATACAGTCTCTCTCTTGTGGATGGAAACCCCTCCCTCCCCCTGTGTAGAATCACAGCTACAAGATGGAGTTTTGGAGTCACATGGGCAAGTCACGTGTCCATGCATGACTCAGTTCTTTACAGGCCGACGCCATTGTCTACATGTTAGTTTGAACATTCCCAGGAAAGCTCAGATGTGGATTGGCGTCTTTCAATGTTTATTGTTAGTTAAGTACTCCCAATTACTTGAATAACCCCTTCACACTATGTTGACCAAATCTGTCTTCTGTGCTTTCTACAGCAAACACTTTACATATAAGCACAGAACCAACACTCATAACTTCAGATATAAAAATGATACCTGGATACAAATAGGATGAATACATTCAGTAGAACATAACCTTTGCAAATATATATTACATGGCATATGTAGCATAAAATATATTCCAGTTATGTCATATTTACATTCATAAGCATATTTCTATAAAGAATTATAGGGTGCTACGTCAGAGTGTGAAAATCCTATCATTTAATTGGGTGTCATTCTGCCTTCAGCACAGCTAGTGAGGAGAAACCAGGGTCCACTTAGTTGCTGATCAAACCAGAGAAAAGGTGCAGTTTAAAAACAGTACAGCAAGGAACTAAGGAAATTAAAATAGATCTGCCTTGTCTGTATGATCTAAATTGACACAAGGCTGCATTTAAGTGTGAAAAATGTTTGGAGCTGAATATAGATTTGCAAAGCACAGTGAATGTCTTTCACAAACTTTAAAACCCCCATATTTTCCATTCATGAGCATCTTTTATTCTGTTCTAAACCCCAGAAACAGGCTAATTGGCTTAACAAGTGCAACAAATGGCTGTCTATCGACAAAAAGAATCCTGTGAAATGCACATTACGTTCATAAAGGATTAAATTACACTATTTTACTGAAAATGGATAAAGATTACTTTGATAAATCACGACTAATGTTATCTTTGGCAGATTAAGAACTTTGTGCATCTCTGTGTGGGTTCTATAAATAGCGTGTTCTGAATGTCTTCTCCCTAAATATAGTCAGTGATCCTGCCTGGCAGGCATTTTCCTCTCATTTGACAATACCACATCTGTGATCTAGCTAGCAATGAGAACTTTATTGACTGCACATTAAACACTCAACAGATTAATGGTGTTTTTACTCAACCACTTTACATTAATGACACCTCACGTCTTCCAACCCTATCTTGCTTGATCATTTAAAGTTTCCTTTAAAACTTGAACAAAGCAGTCAAAAATAAAATGTATTTGAGTGAGGTTCACCTCTCAAACGCAGATCAAATTCCTGTATGGGGGCTGTATCGTTAATGGGTCAGACCCTGAGCTGTGGCCACGGAATACTTCCTGCAGCTCAGGGAGTGTGTATGCATGAGCATGTGCAAAGGTGCCCTTTGTGTACCCTACCTACCTTTGGGAGGCTCAGCACCAGTCTGGTCCCCTAGTCCTGGAAAACTGCACCATTGCTGCTGGCCCCGCAGGGGCTGTTCAACTATCTGAGGATCACCAAGGTGTAGAGGAGGCCGTGGCGACACTAGCCCAGCCAAACCTCCCATGTGAGGGGCCACTAAAATTGGCTCTAGCCCCGCAGGGATGCAGCAGTAATTTTCAAATAGCTGGATAAACCAACTGAAGGGAAGATTTTCATGCTAGAGCTGCACTAAACTGCTGTAGCTAGGCTGAATACCTGGCCCAATGTATCTGTTTAGCACCAGTCTGCTCCTGCATAATAAATACAGCAGTGAGGTGAAAATTCTAATTACAAAGTGGACACTGAGGTCCAATTGAGAAAAGCATTTAAGCCAGTGCTTTACATTAATTGATATTCTTTAGTCCCACTGATTTCAAGGGATTTACGCACATGCTGAAGTTTTAGCTTGAGGGGGGCACATAAAAGGAGAAATTTGATTGCCATAACGTAGACCTGGTTGGAGAAATTCCAAAACTTCTTTTTCATTGGAATTTGCTGATTCATTGAAATCTAATTTTTTTTGCAGAGACTGATTTTGATGAAGTGCTGACAGAACTCAGGCAGGATTTTGTTAGAAACCAGCTGCCTGGTTTCATCGCAGCTACCTGGAGGGCTGCTGGGGAGCCCAGGCACAGATTCTAAATTCGAATGAAACCAAATTTCAAAGTATCAAAATCCTCTGTGAAATGGAATTACCTTTCTCCACCCAGCTGTAATCCACCAGTACAAGCATCCAGTTCAAACATCCTGCTCAAGATTAATTCATTAAATTACAAGAAAAAAAGTTTTTTTTAAGTATCTCAAGTGTCATGTGGGTTTTGTTTGTTTGTTAACCTGTAAAAGCAACACTCGAAGTACAGTTATACAATACACCTGGACATCCGTTTAGATTCGTGTTTTATAATCTGGGCTCCAAAAATCCTTTTGATTAGCTAAACATAATACATCTGTGATAGTATTCAGCCCACTGTCATCACTAGTTAGAATTGCTGTATTCCAGTGGTTCTCAAACCTTTGGACTGGTGACCCCTTTCACACAGCAAGCCTCTGAGTGCGACCCGCCTTATAAATTAAAAACGTGGTTTTATATATTTAACATTATAAATGCTGGAGGCAAAGCGGGGTTTGGGGTGGAGGCTGACACCTCACGACCCCCCCATGTAATTTCATGACCCCCTGAGGGGTCCTGACCCCCAGTTTGAGAACCCCTGCTGTATTCCTACAAAACAAATGCTTCTTGGGTAGCTCTTTCCCACATTACAAGTGGGTGACAGTAGCTTTCAAACAGCTCCGCATCCATGTCTGCACCATCTTTTAGTCATAGAAGTCAGTCTTACTCCTTCATTTAGTCTCAAAATGTTCTTTTTTCTCACTGGAAAATGACTCAGCAAGGCAAGCAAAGAGGTTAAAAACGGCAGTCATTTTTAAATTGGAAAAGATGAGTGGTCATGAAAGCCTTTTTTCATTTTTTAAAAATTAAGCTTTTGAAATAATTATGCATTCTTTTGAGAGAAAATGCAGGGATAGAATCACAAATTGCACAGAAGTAGAGCTGATCAGGAACCTTTTAACCAAAGGCTGTTTCATTGGAAAATGTCAATTTATCAAAACAGAAACTTTTCATGGAAAGTATCAGTCAACAAAACTTTCTTCAGCCTCACTCCTCCGACCAGCCCACTAGTTAGGTCACACAGCTGTGATGTGGGAAAGTCAGGTTCAAGTCCCTGCTCCGCCTGATTCAGACCAGTAACTTGAACCTGTCTCTCCTGCATCCCAGGTGAGTATTTTAATCACTGGGTTATTGCCAATTCTGGGGTGGGTTTCTCTCTCTCTTGTTTTGACCCAAAATTCCATCATGGTCAAGCGCTGGGGACTTGAACCTGAGTCTCTCACATCCCAGGTGAGTGAATGAGTGCGTCTCTCTTCCTCCCCCTCCCCCTGACATCTAAAGCTTCTGATAGTTCTGGAACGGAAACAAACATCAACACCTCGAAATTTTTAATGAAACGAAATTTGTTTTCCAACCAGTCCTACATAGAACATTTTAAAAAAATTAGATACTGCTTGAAAAGTCCACAAAAATGAACACCATAGGCAGGGGGAGAAATAGATCTCTTTTAGCTAGTGTTTCCAAATAAAAGGAGTGTATTTTACATATTTTTGGCATAATACAAAAAAAAAATCTTAGAAAGATATAGGGAAAAAACCATCAAAAGACATAAAAGGTGTCAAGGAATGAGGATCAAAGGTACATCAGAAATGTCAACCCTTGAATGTGAAGAACTGATTCAGAAGTTCTACTGCAGGAGACTACCATAGTACAACAGGATAAACAAAACTTTACAAATTGAGGAGGGACATAAGAGGAGAGGAGACAACTTCTCTTCTGTCCTTTGTAGGAAAAAAAAAGAACGGAAAAAAAAAAAAAAAGGTGACAACAGCCAACCGAAGCAGGGCATGATAAAAATTGCCTGAACCTGATCTCTGAAATAAACACTGAAAGCATTTCTACTGAAGTGCCATGTTTTTCTCTAGTCTTTTATCCCCGACTCTGAAGGTGAGGAATGGCATGGGTGGCGTGGGGAGAAACACTGTGGTGAGGATTCCGTTAAGTTTATGTTATATTTTTGTTGTTGCTGGGGTACTGTGATGTGGGAGTAAACAAAGTGAGTCTGCTTATTTCTGAGTGTACTTTTAAAGAGATCGTCCAGCACTCCCAGAGATTGGGATAGATAAAAAGGTAGATAGAGGTTGTGATAGATAAAAAAAAATAATCCTGGCGGGAAATCAGAACTTAAAATCACATTGCTATTTTGTTTTGTTTTGTTGTCCTGTCTACATAGCACTATACACAGCACCAATCAACATAGTCAATATATAAAGATAAAATCTTAAGATTTTCCATAAAGGACTATTTACCACTTAGTGTAGCGCCTCTTCAAGAGGTGCTTGGTCCGATATGACATCATCTTAGACCTTAACAATCACATCCTGAACATCTTGTTTTCCTTCCCCCAAGTAAACTGTGACATGATTTTAGTAGCAAATCTTACAGACTGCTAAAATTCAGGATTAATACTTTATAACATTTGAAAGTTGACATTCCAAGCATTCAGAAAGTATAAAGAAACTGTTTCTACCACTGTCACTTGGAGAAAACAGCTGCTAAATTCACATTGCAACTAACGTGGGGAAAAACTAAGCAAGATGGCAATCCAGATGATATAATTATAAGCTTTTGAAATAACTTGCCAAGACAAATTGAGCTGTATCACATCACTCAGCAGCTGGGATTGCCAGCTTTCTAAGAGTATAGAATATTTATTTCTTGTTCGGTAATCTCATGAGACATTGGCCTGTAAAACTCTTACTAGTTCCCCAGTCCAGTGTTACGGCACTGCCACAAGAGTCAATATGGCATGTCGCAGACTTTTCAATCTGTGATTAAGATTAATCTAGATCTAGACAAACAGTGATGTATTATTTTCAAGTATGCGGGATAAAGTATCATAGAATCATAGGACTGGAAGGGACCTCAAGAGGTCATCTAGTCCAGTCCCCTGAACTCATGGCAGGACTAAGTATTATCTAGACCATCCCTGACAGGTATTTGTCTAACCTGCTCTTAAAAATCTCCAATGATGGAGATTCCACAGCCTCTGACAGGAAGGTTTTCTTAGTGTTCAGGTGTCGGGTTACAATAGCAGGATTTATTTTCTTGTTGGCAAATGGTGGCTCTCCAGATTAAAGAGATGAAGTATCCTAGACCCCTATTGTGGAGGAAGAATACACTATTGTAAAAACATCAAGAAAGGTGTAACGTGCCATCATGCGCACACACACACAAACATGAGTAAACACACTATTTCCTGCTAACATGCCACCAACCTATCCTTACATGTGCACAATTTGGCATTGAAAATAAAAAAATTTCTTCTGAATTCAGCTCAATTGTTGTATTTGCTTTTACTGTGATTCTATTTTGTCCATTGAATCCTCTTGAAATAATTACTTTTTTTTATTCACTGGCTTCCCCAATTTGATTTTGACAGACCATTAATACCATGACTGCATCCACACCTGTTCAAATGAGAGCAGTTGTACAATGGGAGCTTTGCAAACTGAAAGTTATATTTAAAGAAGATTTCAATATGCACAGATGCCAAAAAGTGTGTTTGTGCAACATCGGCATTATGTATCAAGTTCAGTATTTGAAACCCAAGGCCTAAAACATAGGCATGCAAATTCTGAAAATCTAGCCCTAAATCTCTATGGCTAAAAGTAAGCTGTTTCTAAAAAACCCAACACTTTAACACAGTATACCCTATGTAATTTCAGCACAATATGGTATATGGGAAATGCACCATTATAGCCAAGCAGCAATATGTAAACCTGCTTATTAAGAACATCTGCACCATATGTTTAACTCTACAAGGAATATAAACATGGCTCCTGCTATTAGACACTTATGAATGCAGTTTTTATTTTACTTTTCTCAGTGGTTACATATTATATCTATCTATCTATCTATCTATCTATACACACACACACACACACACACACACACACACACACACACACACACACACACACACACACACACACACACACACACACACACACACACACACACACACACACACGAAAGCAAAACCTATGTGAAAGCATCAGGACACCTGAAGAAAAGCTCCATGTAAGCTTAAAACCTTGTCTCTCACACCAACCCAAGTTGATCTGACAAAAGATTTTACCTCAGCAATCTTGTCTGTCTAATATTGTTGAACCAACATAGCTACAACACTGCATGCAATGATAATAAGTGAGTTAGTCCCTTTTCCCCACCGGTAATCCCATTTGTTACAATACTTATGGGACGTAGGGTGACCAGACAGCAAGTGTGAAAAATCGGGACAGGAGGTGGGGGGTAATAGGAGCCTATATGAGAAAAAGAGACAAAAATTGGGACTGTCCCTATAAAATCAGGACATCTGGTCACCCTAATGGGACTGCTTACAGGATTAAGCGCTAATGTTGAGTAGTAGGTGTCTGCAGGTTTGGGCCCTTTGCAAGGACAACACTGCTTCACATTTTCTGATGCATATGTTACAGGATCAACATGGGCAGTTTTTTCCTTTTTGACTTTTATTTTACAAATCGGAAACTGCAAATAAAAAGCTCATCTAGTTTTTTCTTTTCAGAGAATAAGAGGAAAAAACTGGCATCACCAGCAAGGAAGACATAATCAGTTACTCTTAAGCTTTTATTGACTGATTTTCTCAACTATGATCCTGTGTTGTTCACCTCTATTGATCAAACCTAAATTAGTGATTGATTTTTTATTTTTTAAAGTAACAACTTTATGACCTTTACATTACTAACAGGAAAGGATGAAAGTGTTAGTTGAGGCACATCATGGAGAAGTCTCAGCATGGACTCAAGTATAGCAAATAACTACTCACAAATCCTTTTGCAAGCTATTGACAGCTTATTGAAGTTTGTGGTCAGTTTCTGTGACTGGAGAAAATATTCGTTTAGTCTTTCCTAAACTCCAAAGCCAAAAAATTGTTCAGTTTCATGTGTCTGTTATCACAAGCCCATGTTTATTGTCCTTTTACTACTTGTTATGCAATTCCCATAATTTAACACGTTAATTAAACAATAGTATACAGCACATTATACAACTTCAACAAAACTGTTTCCATACGTATCATGGTAATGTAAAGATCAAACAATTTGAGGTGTCTCATCTCGTAACAGAAGTACTGAAGAACTTTTTCCTTGGGAGCTTCTCAATTCACAGATGTTTTATGAATTAGGGCTGGGTTCTCCACATGACGCTTTTTCCAGCTTGCTGGATTTCTTGCCTTGCATGATGTTAAGAGTTCAAAATGATACACTTTTTACTGTCCCTTTAAATTATTTAAAGACCCAAAACACCCATAACATTCATGTTTATAACAGATCAGAGAGTCATTTATTCTAAGAAATCTAGGACACATATTTTCTAGTTCTTTTATATTATGCCCAATCCATAAAGTATAGTATACACTAGAAAAGGAATATGATCACTGTCCTGTGACATTACCACAGCAGTGGATTCCTAACATATAGTTGGACTGGACTAGACTATCTTTCTAGGATTAAATTCTGAGCTGCTGTTCTTCTCTGCCACTGGTTCTTTTACAGACATACACTGGGCAGTTGATGTGCCTGCTGATTAGCACATAACTGGCATGGAGGTATATTATTTATATAAACTCCTACAGGTGCCTGTCACAGATTCGGTCAGGTGCCCCCTGCAGGCCACCTCCTGCACTGCTACTAGGGGACTCCAAGCCTCTGGGTGCCTCCATCCCTCCATGGTTTAAGCCTTCCTTGGGTCTCAGCAATTTTGCCCAGTATCTCGGCCTCTCTGGCACATTTCCTGGGCAATGACTGTCTGCTACCCCTACACAGAGTTTCTCAGCCCATGTGTCTTAGGCCCCCAGGACCAGCGCTGACCCCCAAGATACTCCAGTTTCTTAAACACACCCTGTCCCAGAATCTCATGGAAAAATGTGAGCCTTCTGGTTTACAGTTTAATTCTCTCAGGAGGCACGTGTAATTATGAAGCATATAACACATATGCGTTGCCCAGAGTCTAACACAGTTTTCTTGTACTTAATCATATCAAGCACAAGAGAGTATGCATCAGTTAGAAAACATCCTAGCTGCAATGCCCCTCGCTAGTCCACCCTGCCCTTGGAAAGCCACCTGCGCTCAGGAAGGCAGGCACAGTTTCCCTGCCTCATGCAGACAGTTACATGCTGAATGGCTTCTCCCTCATGGAGTCTTCCTCCCCAACCTCTCCCTCAGAGTCCCTCAACTGCACCCTCTCTGTTCCTGTGTTTCCTCATTTAAATCCCTGCTTTCTTTGTTCTGTGTTTGGTTACTTTCCACTGCTCCAAAAACATTCCTCAGAGAAGACTGGTTTTCTTTTAGGATGCAGTCTGCTTTTAGTATAACCTTTGCGTGGTCAAAGCACTATAATTAATGTTAAGTATTCCCCACTGTTCTCAGTCTGCAGTGTGCGCTTGCAATATGACTTGTCAGCAATAGCAGATCCATACACGTATAGGCTTACAACGACATAGTAATGGTCATGATAATGTCCTATCATCCAAAATTCATAAATTGTACAGAGTCTCCAACTCATCACAATGCACATCCCATAAATTTAAAATACAAAATTCTATGTGAATGGTACCTCATGCCATCTAAGTATGCACCATCTTAAACCGAAGCACCTGAAACAACCCGCTGTCCACCTTCTACACAAAACCTTGGAGGAAAAGAAAACAAGGAAACTGAGGTCTCCCAAAGGAAGGTTTCCCAACTGTGCCCTTTCTTCCATAGTATAAAGATCCCTTATTGGTAACCTCTGATTTTCCAGACAGGATTTCTTGAATGAAGCAAATATTCTCAATTTATAATAATGTTTTCACGGTCTCTTAATAGGTCCGTTACAAAGTTTACTGGATTTCTATTATATATTTTACTCTCCTTCTGGAAGTGTAGATCATCTGCACTATAGCTATTTATGTACTGAAAGAAAAAAAAACGGTTTCTAGGAAAAGCAGGTTACAGATATAAAGGTTTTTAGATGGAAGTGACAAGGCACAAATGTACAGCTTGTGCATGGCTGCCACACTGGCATACAAAGCATAAGACCATAAGAGCAGTCATATTGGGTCAGACCATGGCCCATTTTGCCCAGTATCTTGTCTCCGACAGTGGCCCATACCAAAGCTTCAGAGGGAATGTACAGAAAGGGCGATTAATGGAGTGATACACCTGTCTTCCACTCCCAGCTTTTGGCAGTCAGAGTTTTAGGGTTGCCCCGAGTGTGCGATTGAGTCCCCAATAAACTTGGCTAAACAGTTATTGTTGGACTTATCCATGAACTTAGCCAAAAGTATAACTGGGTTCAAAAAAGAATTGGACATCTCAACATCCCCTGTCAGTTTCACCTTTTCCAGTTCCACTGTATCCTTTTTGAGATGGGGCAATCAGAACTGGACACAGTATTCAAGGTGTGAGGGCACCATGGGCTTATACAGTGGCAATAAGACATTTTCTATCACTTTCCTAATAGTTCCTAACATCCTGTTAGCCTTTTTGACTGCTGCTGCACATTGAGCGGAAGTTTTCAGAGAACTATCTGCTTTGACTCCAAGATCTTTTTCGTACGTGGTAATAGCTAAATTTAGAACTCATAATTGTATATGTATAGTTGGGATGATTTTTTCCATCTTTGTATTTATCAGTGTTGAATTTCATTTGCCATTTTGTAGCCCCGTCACCCAGTTTAGTGAGATCCCTTTGTAACTCCTCACAGTCTGCTTTGGACTTAACTATCTTGAATAATTTAATGACAGGGTGGAGAGAGGAACAGGGACTCTCCTTTGCTCACTTCACTCATTGGCCAGGCACAACTGCAAACCTTGCACTATCTTGAACAAACCCACCCTGAGCTACCTTGTGGAGGAGCAGTTTGAACTGCTGGTGATGCACTACAGTGTACAACTGCCACAATTGATCCCACTTGTATTTTTAAGAGAACCACTGCAGACATGTTAACCACTAAAATCTCTTGGACATTATTAACTGAATAAATATGTTACTACTAGAGCAGGTGGACTTTTTCAACACCATTTAAAAAAATGTCTGCAAAGAGGTGATTCACTAATTCCATATGATTTCTGTGAAACACTCCTAACAGATCTGTGATTTTCAGTTAATATAAAGATGTATACAGAATAAAGAATTATTTCCAACAAATTCCCTCTTCAGTAAAGTGGGCTTAAGGAAAGAAAAAAATATTAAATTCTGGATTACAGAGTAAATCCTACACTGGTCACCAGTAACTTATTTAACAAAGGTAAGTAGTTCATATCAATTTGTTCTGCAAGTACTCGCTGTGCTAAATACAGGAAATACCCACAGTGATACCATCTGCTTTCACAGACAAAATGCAATGGTGACCGCCATACAAAACAGTTCTTCATTTTCCAATGGTACCCAAAGCCATTGCTGACACACTGGCCATAACTGTACAGTTTTCAAGCAAGGATTAAAAATGACTTTTTTTGGTTTTGTTTAATGATTTGTATTATTTAAAGAAAAATCATGTAATCAAACACAAATGGCTCATCACTTCAGCTTCCAGAACAAGAGAAAAATGCACTATGGCCAACTAAAAACTATACCCCCAGCAGGTTTTATGGAATCATGCAAGAGTTGTTGGGATAGCTGCAGGATTTCTACAGAATTTTACACCCAGCCCACATTGTGAATAACACCACAGACTGCATGAGTGTGCAGACTGTGTGCACCATGTGTGTGTGTACAGGAAAAGTATTGTAATTGAAATACAGTAGATTAGGTTTAATAGCAACCAGGATATTAACAACTGCTGGTTAATAGCAACATTTTGCCAGGAGCCAATCCCCTCTTATTGACTTTAATGTTAATGGGATTCGGAGATTGTTAATAAGCAGCATCCCCTTGCCAATGTTTTTTGGAAGAAAAGCGCTACCTGCAAGCAGATTTGCAAGGCTGCAGCCAGAGAAGGAAGTGCTGAACGTGCCTGCTCTGGTTGAAGTCCCAGAAACATGCCCGGGGCCATTGAACAGACCATTCCAGCTCTTCCTTCTGGGGCTGCAGCCCTGAAAACCTGCCTGTGCACAAGAACTGCACAGGAGGGAAGGGGCTGAGGTCTGGTAGTGGAGGCTGTGAACAGGGCTGTAGTGGGGAAGGGGACTACAGCATAAATGCCGCAGTTGCATGGTACCTCTCCCTGTGCTGCATCCTGCTGGGGGGGACTGCATGTGGGGAAGGAAGTGCTGGGACATGCTGATCCCCAACCCCTGGAGAGAGCAGGGAGAGCGCCTTGTAGAAAGCCCTGGCATCCAGGCTGCAGCCCTCCTCCCCACTGCTGTCTTGCCTACAAGCAGGTTTGCAGGGCTGCAGAAGGAAAGGCACATCCCAGCACTTCTTGTCCTGGCTGTTGCCTAGCAAACCTGCCTTCTGCTTATTAGCAACTGCTGGATATTAGCAACTATTTGCTGTTCAACTGAGGGGTTGCTAGTAAGTGGAAGCTACTGTATTTCCTGTTTTTACTGGAAATGTTACAAATTTTTAACTGCCTAATGGTCTGAATTATTTTCCATTAAAAATGGAATATAATTCACAGTTAAGTTACTAACCTTCTAAATTCTCCTTTTCATTTGCAAGGCAATGATTTGTTCTCTGAATTTAGATTTTTTTTTGGTATGGGCACCAATGGCATCAAGAAAAGCACCAGAACCAACAACAAACAAAGTGATTTTTTTACCTTGTTCCAGAGACTTGAAATCAGTGGGATTTAAAGAATCTTAGTATGCTATAGTGCAAAATATTTTGAAATGTCATACAGGATGTAAAGCTGATTTACTTCTAGATATTCAGAAGTATATCAGCTATATCCAAATTATATACTATTAGTAGGGAAGCTCTTTTGTTCTGTGCTTGTACGGCACCTAGCACAATCAGGTCTTGGTCCATGACTAGTGCTCTTAGATGCTATGACAATACAAACAAACAACATGCTTACTTGCAATAGGCTATTCAATAAAGCACCCTGCAATGGAATGGAAAAAAGCAGGGGGAAACAGCAATTAAAAGAGTATTGGCTAGTTCACTGATGATGTCAGAAGATAGAGTGTTTCAACATCTTATTCAAAGGATTAGGTGTAGTAAGTAGCAGACTATTATTTTTCATTTCTGATCAGAAAAGTTGTCTTATCCTTCATTTCCTTTCCAAGAATAAGTTAAAAATAATTATTAATCTATATTCTATTTTCTTGTTCTTGTCTATAGCAAGAACTCAACACAAAGTGTATAGAAATGCCCAGACTTCTGTTAGACATATTAAACAAAACCCCATCACTGCCCTTCAAGGTAACTGTATGGTTATAATCAAAATTCAAAAATATAAAAACAGACTGCAAATATTGAGGGCTTTAATATTGAGGGAATGTAATGTTAAGTAACATTACAGTAAGTGTTTTGCAACATAATTTGTAAAATAAGTTTATGAGAGAAGTGACTGAACTTGATGAGGAGATCTGTGTAGTATGGTTTCCGGATCCTTATATTCATTGGCTGGATTCATCACAGCTGCATAGATATCACTGTAGGCTCTGCAGACCAGTTCTGTGGACTGTTTTATTATCTGCTCTCTAAAAAACAAAAAAGTTATGTGAGTACAGTAAAGTTACGATCAAGATATTAAATCTGTAACAGAATACGTGTGGAAGATTTTCCACTATCCAAGACTTTTGGATGCATCAAAAGTCCTTTGTTTCAACAGTGAAAATAATCAGGTTAGAGTTTACAACAAAAACTTTTTCTGCGTCTGTGTACTATACATAAGACCACATATGTGATCTTGATAAGCATGGAATAAGCCTCTTTATTTCTGCAACATGCAAAATTGCAAAGAATGGAATAAACTGCATTTAATTTGCATACATGCTCTTTTTACCTGCAATTTGCTGGGAATACTAACAGAATGTTAATCCTATCAAGCGGTTTTTCCTCAGCTACTATTTTTTTAAAATAAAAAGAATTTACCACCAAAATGTTTTCCTTCCTTTGTGATATATTACCTCACAACATGACTCAAATATAAAGCAGGTATTGAAAGTTTCCCAGTTCTGTCCAGCGTATTGTTATATTTTACTTTGGACCAAAAACAGTATTAAGATTCTGTCATCTTGTTAATTGTTAGGGCTAGAAATGAATGTTACTGGAAGTAGGAGAGTTTGGAGACTAAAATCATAACATTCTGATTTCCAGAAAATATTTTAGCATTTTAAACAATGAATTAGTGTTATTTTTTTTTCATTCTACCTGTACATTGAGTTTGCTTTAGTTACCATAACAACTTGTCTATTGTTATGCATATCTACAGTACATAGCTAGATGTGGATCAACTGTACAGTAATTGTACCTTCTGCTATGTAGGTTCACAAACACCGGGAGTTCTCAATGATATCAGGATGATCATGGGTCATATTCACACCTGGTGTAAAATGCAGTAACTCCAGAGAAAACAGCAGAGTTATACCCACTAACGCCATGTCTCAATTTGGCACCAGGTCAACTGGACCAGTGGGATTTGAGAAGTTAATAGAATCTCAAGATGTATGTTTGTAAGTCTCCAACTATTTTTCAACAAAATGTCCTGCTTTTAAATATTTGAACACTAAGCAACGGAATTTATAGCAAATGGGATTAGCAGAAATAAATTATTATTAAACTGTATTTTCTTTTGATACACTGCTAAGAATCAGGCCTTTGGATTTTCTAAATTTCTTCACTATTACAATACATGAAAATGGATCAGACACATAATAGCAAATCCAGAAGTCCTACAAGTACAGGAATACATTCACATTTTCTGGGTAAACAGATACCAACTCTCTTCTCAGCACAACCTAAAATGTTAAACTGCTGAAGTGTGAAAATCTTTAAACAAATATTTTATGCAGCTACTCATCTGGAGCTGGCAAACTAAATTACATAAGATAATATTCAGTTAAAATAATTTGATGGAAAATCAGTTTCTCAAAAATATCTTTATTAAGTACTGAACTGCATCAACACCTGAGCCTTTTCAACAACTGGTGTCAGTGGTGTACGTCATTAATTATTGCATTCGGATTTCAGATGTCATAACATAATACAACTTCTATCAATACAAACCACTGCATTTTCTAAAAATAGCATCTTATTTCAATTTTCAGGCCATTGAGCTGATAAGCATAGAGACTGAAATACTTTACCACCCTTAGAGGTGGTCACTCTAAAACAAAAGGCACTTTAACGTAAAGAAGCTTGCATTGCCACAGCCCAGGTCTCTTAAAAAAAATCATCAGGCAGGCAGAACTCCTGTGATACCAAACAAGGAAGAGTGAGCACTAATCAGCAGGCTTCATCAACATTGCTAGCAGCAAGAAAGCAGGGGAGGGAAATGCTAATGGATTCTTTAAACTTTATGGCGGCAACAATTATTTTTCAGTCATATATACAACCATTTTAGTGACAAGACAGTGTCCTGTGTAATGCATACATACAAATGGACAGTTAATGCTGCTGATACTGCTGACTTCTGTAGTATTAAAACAATAAATTTAATGTCATATTAACAGTTTTTCATATGATCCTAGTGACAAAAATAGTGGCAAGAGACCTTTTGATAGCATATCTAATTTTTTGAATGCAAGTGTTATACAATGTCTTCATGAGCTTCACATTTAACTGGAAAGAAATTCTTGGCATAGTCTAGCCTTAGGGTGAGTATGCCCATATTTGTCATATTTTAAAATATATTCATGAAAACAAGAGGAGAGATGCATAATAAAATCCTCACTTTTATACTTCAAAGTAGAAGTCACAAAATTCAGCAAAAAATAATTGCAGCACTATATTAAATGAGACAAGAGTATCAATATTCAATACAGTGCAACAAAGTTGTAGAATTCTATCAAGTAGATATAGAAATAGGGATAAAAGAAAAATCTTTTACGGAAGGGTTATAAAATAACAAAATTTCCAACAGAGATGAAAAACTGATAATGATACAGGGAACATGTTCTAAATAGATTAGTGTGATTCATAGGTTCGCCAAGGCCAGAAGGGATCATTGTGATAATCCAGTCTGCCTTCCGGTATAACATAGGCCACAGAACTTCCCCGAAATAATTCCTAGAGCATCTCTTTTAGAAAATCATCCAATCTTGATTTAAAAATTGTCAGTGATGGAGAATCCATCACAACGCTTGGCAAATTGTTCCAATGATTAACTACTCTCACCGTTAAAAAAAATTATGCCTTATTTCCAATCTGTATTTGACACGTCAGTGTGTCTATGGACTCCGGAGTAGCTACATTAGAAAGTTATAAAATTACTCCTTACTAACTACTCAAGAAAGTGTAACAAAAATAAACTAACGTAGAATCTAAAAGCACATCTGAATAGCATTTACAATTGAATAATTCTACTTCTAACATACTCTGCTATATTCCACTCAAGTCTGTACTTTTGCACATTAAAAAGGTACTGAACATAGAAATTCAGTCAAAACACTTACTTCACAGTAGCACTTAGAAGAAAATTCAGTTGTGGCATTAACAGATTATCAGGAGCAGACAGGTAACGATCAAACTGAACCTAGAAGTAGTAATAAAAAGTAAGAGCTTTGCAACATATACTACACCAAAGCACCAAGAACATTCTACAGATCTCTACATGCAAATTTCCTCTAAAATATAGTCCTCTGAAAAGTGACTATATTAAAATGGCACCTTCTTACTCAGGCAATTAGCTCCTATACACACACACACACACACAATGTTAGTTGTATTAGCCCTACAGATACAACATAGCTATGAGAGAATGAACTGATTTTTTTCCCTCGCTAATTAACCAACAACATTATTAACAATGGTACATTTGCAGAAACACTTTTGCAATCCCACTGAACACAACTGAGTTGCACTGGTGTTAATTAACAGCATAATTTGAGGGGAAAAGGGCTACACAGACATAACCGAGGGCAGATTTTAGTCTACAGAATCTTTATTAATAGTGACAATGCATGAATCAAAATACACAGCATGACCTACACAACCCAGTTTGAATTTTTTAAGGCTATAACTCAGGAAAAAAATTCTTTTTTCGTTTATGAACTCAGCAAGTTTCATATGGAAATCACTAAATCCAAGTAGCTGTGGAACTCTAAAATACCATTTGCACAGATAATAGCCTTTTCAGTGAACTGTACTTTAAAGGTTTACTGAGAAGATTGACAGTTCATTTATAGCTAGCTGTTGAACTGTGAGATTGCATTTGTGTCATTTAACTTTTGCATGTTGTTTAAGATGAAAACCATTAACTGATCATTTGTTTTTAAATCTACAGTATAATGAAACTTACCCCACGCCCAAAACCAAAAAATCAACTGAGACATACGCCCAGTACCTAACTTTTAAGCTTCACTGAACTACTTGCATAAAATGAAAGCTTTACTTTTCCCTATCATTTATAACTATAATTCCTGTATTTCAAAGCACTGAGGCAAAAGAAATCTCAGTGATTAGAACTCATTAGAATATTTGCTCTCAGCAATTCAAAATGTTTCACAGTGTAACATTATAAGTAAAATTTTGGTTCTCAAGGCTTAGAAACTTGATAGTCTTACTACCAGTTCACAAATAATTTTGTATTTGTACTACTTCAGTAAGTCAAAGGCCCACTACTAGAAACAATTAAAATATTCCAAAACACAATTTAATGGATTTTTAAATTTTAATGAGTGTTTCAGAAGAGTGTGATGGTTTCTATTATGTGATGCAAGATTACTGTACTTCAACAAGTTATGACTAGGGCTGTCAAGTGATTAAAAAATTAATCACGATTAATCACACTGTTAAACAATAATAGAATACCATTTATTTAAATATTTTTGGATATATTCTACATTTTCGAATATACTGATTTCAATTACAACATAGAATATAAAGTATACAGTGCTTACTTTATATTTTTTTATTACAAATACTTGCACTGTAAAAAACAAAATAAATTGTATTTTTCAATTCACCTAAGTACTGTAGTGCATCCTTTATCATGAAAGTTGAACTTAAAAATATAGAATTATGTACAAAAAAATAACTGCACTCAAAAAAACCACAATGTAAAACTTCAGAGCCTATGAGTCCACTCAGTCCTACTTTTTGTTCAGCCAATCGCTCAAACAAGTTTGTTTACATTTGCAAGAGATAATGCTGCCCGCTTCCTGTTTACAACGTCACCTGAGAGTAAAAACAGGTGTTCATATGGCACTGTTGTAGCCAGCGTCACAAGATATTTACGTGACTGATGTACTAACGATCCATATGTCCCTTCATGCTTCAACCACCATTCCAGAAGACATGCGTCCATGCCGATGACAGGTTCTGCTTGATAACGATCCAAAGTGGTGTGGACGAACGCACGTTCATTTTCATTATGAGAGTCAGATGCCACCAGCAGAAGGTTGATTTTCTTTTTTGGTGGTTGGGTTTTGAAGTTACCGCATCAGACTGTTGCTCTTTTAACTCTTCTGAGAGGGAAGAGGTGTGTGGAACATGCTTTTAGATTTAGGAAGACACTTCAGATTCTTAAATCTTGGGTCGAGTGCTGTGGCCATCTTTAGAAATCTCATATTGGTACCTTCTTTGCATTTTGTCAAATCTGCAGTGAAAGTGTTCTTAAAATGAACAACAAGTGCTGGGTAATCATCCGAGACTGCTGTAACATGAACTATATGGCAGAAAGCGGGTAAAACAGAGCAGGAGACATACAATTCTCCCCCAAGCAGCTCAGTCACAAATGTAATTAACACTTTTTTTTTTTTTTTAAATGAATGCCATCAGCATGGAAGCATGTCCTCTGGAATGGTGTCCGAAGCATGAAGGGGCATACAAATGTTTAGCATATATGGCACGTAAATACCTTGCAATGCCAGCTACAAACATGCTATGCAAACACCTGTTCTCGCTTTCTGGTGACATTGTAAATAAGAAGTGGGCAGCATTACCTCCTGTACATGTAAACAAACTTGTTCTTCTGAGTGATTGGCTGAACAAGAAGTAGGACTGAGTGGACTTGTAGTCTCTAAAGTTTTACATTCTTTGGTTTTGAGTGCAGTTATGTAACAAAAAAATCTACATTTGTAAGTTGCACTTTCATGATAAAGAGATTGCACTACGGTACTTGTATGAGGTGAATTGAAAAATACTATCTTTTATCATTTTTACATTGCAAATATTTGTAATAAAAAATAATAATAAAGTGAGCACTGTATCCTTTGTATTGTGTGTTGTAATTAAAATCAATTTATTTGAAAATGTAGAAAAACATCCAAAAATATTAAATAAATTTCAATTGGTATTCTTATTGTTTAACAGTCCAATTAAAAGTGTGATTAATCGAAATTAATTTTTTTTGAGTTAATCGCGTGAGTTATGACCCAACACAACATTACAAAATTTCTTTGTGACATGATTGCTATGGGAAACAGTTGAAAAATGTTGTGAATTCTTGAAGTCTTTGAATCAGTTTTGTAATAACACGTTACCATCTGTATCAAAATACCCCATTTTATTCTTGAATAATTTCTGAATAAGATAAATGTTCATTTTTCTTTTCCAAACAATATAATTGATTTGTTAAGACCTACAGCTAGATGAAAACATAGTTAAAGGGTCACAGGATGAAAACCAAATGCACAATTTGGCTTAATTCTATTGGAAGTTCCTTCTATCATAGTACATATCTACAATTTTAATTCAGTATATTATGTGTGGGTTTTAGACTGTTTTTTACCCCTTAGAGTCTCATGAATGGATTGAAAAATGTTTATAGAAGAAATACAGATATTAAGCTCCAAAAACAAAACAGATTTTTAGATAAATATTTTTGGCTTATAACTTGGACACTATTCCTTTAAAAGCCATAGCAACAACGCAGCTCAACATGAAATTGCAAAAAGCTCACCATTGCAGCCTTTAGTGACACTGAATCCAAGCTAGGCAAGTTTGCCAGGGACCCCTAAAAAATAGGTAATCAAATAAAGCGGCGTTTTAAACAAGTGGATAAACTGTGAAAATAATCCTAGATTAAGATGTTATTGTAATCCAACGCTAGATTGTAAACTCTTTGGGGCAGGGACCATGTCTGACTACCTGTTATGACTGTCAACAACTACACCTATAGGTACAGGAAAACAGTAATAATATTAAGTAATACATTTACTAAAAAAGGCCATTTATCATTTCCTATTCACTTCTTTAAATTAAAAATAACTAATACTGAGCTCCTCATCTGTCCTCCCAACCACCTCCTTCTCCCTTTTCATTACCACAGACAACATCACTACAGTCTCCACCGTTTTGCTATATTATAAATTGTTTCATGGAATCAATATAATCTAGAACAGAGTTTGAAAATAGGCTTAGAATAGAAATGGGTCTCTGATGACCAAGAAATCAAATTTAGCATCTTAATGGGGATTGCCATGTTTAAAAATGCTTGTTTCTTCTAGCTGAAGAGAAAAGGGAATTTCATAATACCTGTAGTATAACAAATAATCTACATAAAAAGATGAGTGAACAGGAGCTAAGATTGCAGGTTCTCAACAGATAGTAAAATCTTATTTTTGTCATGCTAGTTCTGACCGTCTTGAAGTTAGGATAGCCACAACAGAGAACAGATAGCATCACACTTTCAACAGTTTCAGGCAAAGTGAAGTACTCCATTGGCTGCTGAAAAAGTAAATACTTACCTGCTCTGGTTTGTGCTGCTGCACAGATTTGTATATGCAACTTAGACCGGCTCTAGTTAACACACAGGAAGCTTGTTCATTTATTAGCGTATCCAAATGTGCTTCAATCTGAAATTTGGAGGGGAAGAAATACTTTAACATTAAATAAAAATTCTTAAATTACAAAGTGACAGTTTAGTGGTCATTCAGAAAATCAACTCAGAGTAAAAGGAGAATGAGCACCTAAGAATTCAAATCACATGCACTACAGAAAACCAAGGTTTAATTTGCAAAGCCAATTTGGATCTTGATTATTTTATATTACCAGAGAGCTCAGTGAAGTAAGATGTTTTGCCAAAAGCTGAGGTCCCAATCCTGCAGTGAGCTCCACGCAGGCAGACCCTCTGCACAGATGAAACCCCACTAACTTCAGTGGGGCTTGACTTGGACTCATGGGTCTGCCTACATTGTGATACTGTGGCCTAAATGCTCAAATCTGAAAAATCCATAGCCATAAAAGAAATACTAATGCTTAAAATTAAAACTTCAAAAAGTTACAGTAAAATATCAAAACTAGAATAATTCACTGCAACTACATGAAAGAAATAATCAAATTCTTGTTGAAAATGCTGAAGAGTGCAAGACAAGAGCAAACAAAAAATAAAATGAAACCATTAAGATTTCATGAAGAGAATAAAACTGAAACCTAAACCATGTTAGGCAATCAGTACAGGATTCAAAAGGCATAATTTAATTTATTTTAAAGTTAACTACAAGCACCTATTCAAAAAGAGTTATACAGCTCTTCATTAGGCAATGAAGAGCTGTATAACTGTCAGCTCTGCTTTTATCATTTTCAGAAAAAGCTTCCTTATTACTTCAGACATCAAAAATGCTGTATATTCATAAAATCATTTTACAATTTTTGTAAACTGCAATTTTTCTGGAGATAAAAACAAAGAACCCAAATCCAGTCAATTCAACCCAAAGGAGCAGCAATTTTCTTCTTCAGGTTTGAGTGGCCTTAGAAAGATGTGAAGAAATATACTTTTTTAAATACATAATCCTCCATTTACTTTATTTCTCTCCTGGTCTACACAAGAAACAAAAACTTCTATTACAGCACAAAAAGTCCTATTTAATTTAATAGATATAGCAGATACAGAACCTTTATTAGGTATCCTACAAATCTTTGATATCTCAAGAGAAGGATGATCATTTTCTGATGAATTTATGGAAACTAGAATAAAATATATCTTTCCCTCCTGATCTCTAAGGAAAGCCTAATATTTGAATATGGTGATTTCAATAATTTTCAAAGGTCTTGATTGTCCTATACAGTAAATTATTCTTGATAAATACCCCCAATAAATGTTTCTGTTCTACACTAGTCTCTCTCAAAATCAGTCACCTCCTTTTGCATGACCTCAAGACATCCCTTCTAATTTAGATGTAACTGTGAAATGTTTATTGAAAGTGAATCCGGGTTAGTAGCAAATGTTTCCCACCTAGTCTCTAGATTTTGAATCGCAGAATAAATGGATTCCAGAAATATCTTAAAAACATCACACTATTAGTTTGGTTTTAGACAATCTGATTTTTTTTTATTAGTTAAATGGCCAGCTTCAAGTGCCACAGTTTCTATTGCTAATGACATAGTGGTGATAATGAAGAGGTGTAAGAGAACCTCCACAACCCTCTGAAATATTACAGGAGAGTCACTAATTAAAAACTTGTCCAAAGAAACCCCTTGTAATTGTGCTTCCTGTTGGGAAACATTTTAAAGAACAAAATCAGGACATGGGATGCAGTGCAACGTTGCGGGCATAAGGAATCTATACATTTGAAGATGGATTGTGCTGAATGTGTCCTAAAATTAACAATCCGAAAAGCATATATTTTAATGTCTTAGTGAACTGTGGATAGTGTTAACATTACTTATTAACTTCAAAATATTACAATATGTAAAATATTATTTTGGCACGTTAAATAAAAATAAGCACGAGGGGAAAAAACTTAACATCTAATCCTACCATGGATATATCCCCATGTTCAGGGAAACAGAATTTGATTACTCATAATCATAGTTTAAGGCCAGAAGGGATCACCAGATTGTCTAGTCTGACCTCCTGTATATCACAGGCCACCAGCACCTGCTCACTAAACTCAAAAATCAAAATTAGATCAAAGTATTACAGCCCACAGTAGACTATTATATACCACAGAGAGAACAGGAGAGACTGAGGTGCACAAGTGCCCAATTTCCCCCACAGGGAAATTATTAAGTGAGATATACCCACACAGTCTTGGCAAATGATCCGCATCCATATGCTGCAGAAGAGGATGAAAACCCCACAAGTCACTGCTGATCTGACCTGGAGGAAAGCTCCTTCCTGACCCTACATATGGCGACCAGTTAAATCCTGAGCATGTGAGCAAGAACTAGCCAGCCAAGCACCTGAAAGAGAGAATGCCTGGTGCCAGCTCAGAGCCCTGGCTCTCCCTGTCCAATGTCCAACCTCCAGCCATGGTCATCCCTGACGCTTCAGAGCAAGGAGATAAAAAAAAATAATTCATTGACGGATGATCATACTTTGATCATTACTCCTGGGGGAATTCTATGCCAAAACATTAAAAATTCTGCATCAAAAAATTAAAAATTCTGTGCACAATATTTTAAAATTCTGCATATTTTATTTGTCAAAATATCACAAAATAATCACATCAGTTTCAGTTATTTTGGTCATTTATTTCAAAAAAACTGTCAGCAAGTATGTCTAACAATACAGACAACAAAAAAGATTCAGGAATATTTTTTTTGACAGCTAGATTCCTTACTAGGCATATTAATATAGAACACTTAGTAATAATTAATTTAAACTACAATACAGAACTGTATTACCCGCACCCCTCAGAAGCAGTGCAAAGGCTTGGGGGTGTCAGGGGTAATGGAGGAGCTGAGAGAGAGAGAAGTAATTTCTGGGAAGGAGCCCAGGTGTGAACTTCGAGGGTTATAGGGTATGGGTGGGAAAAGTAAGGAACGGGTGTTTTTGGGGGGCAGGGAGGGATTGTTAGGGAGCTTCCACCATGCAGACCCTGGCTGACCCCTAGCCTCTCCCATTCAGTCAGCAACATATGCCCCTGTCCCCATGTGTCCCTGAACCACATGTTCTTGCACCCCGTCTATGAGTCTCTCCACCTCCATTCAGACACCCCTTCCCTCCATCCCCTCCCTGTCCCATGTGTCTTTGTGCCCCCACTCAGTCACCTCCCTTCCCCCATGTGTTCCTGCACCTCCTCAGCCAGCCTCCTCCAACCATCCCCATGTCTCTCTGTGCCCCCCCTCAGTCACCTCCCTTCTCCCATGTGGTCCTGCACCTCCCCCGTTCCCACATGTTCCTGCACCCCCTCAGCCAGACCTCTCCCCATATCTCCATGTGTGTCTGGACTCCCTGTCCCCATGTGCCCCCACTCAGTCACCATCCTTCTCCCATGTGGCCCTGCACCCCTCCCTCCTCCCTGTGGCCCTGCGCCTCCACTCCCATTCAGCCTCTGCCCCAGTCTGTCCTGCCTCACTAGCCCTTATGAGCCTCTGTGACCCCCCACAGCAGCCCCATGCTGTCTGTCTCCCCATATCCCCCCGTCTCCTGACTTGGCCTGACAGGTGCTGTGAAGAAGGCACTGCAGGCTCTCTCTGTTCCTTAGCTGGCTGGAGGTGGGCAAAAGGCGGAACTGCAGCAACTTTCCGGCAAAGCTATTTTCTGCAAAAAAATTAAAAATATGTGTGGCACATTAATTATGCACGCACGCAGTGGCGCAGAATTCCCCCAAGAGTAGATCATTAGGGATATTGCATATTGGTGTTTATACTTCCATTTGTTTTAACTATCTCAGATCGTTTGTCTTAAGAAATGTGTGACTGGAATAATAAATACTTTCACTTATATTAGTTTACTTTCAGATAAAAATCACAGGCCAATATGTTCAAACCTGGGTGCCTGAAATCAATATTTAGGTGCCTAAATAAACGAGATGCAATTTTCAAAGATGCTATGTACTTTCAGCTATCACTGATCTCAGTGGAAGTGGGGCTGCTCAGCACCTATGAAAATAATGCCTCATTTAGATGCCTACATATGGATTTAGAAGCCTAACTTTAGGCACCCATGTTTGAAAATGTTGGTAATGTCTGCTATTCACAGCTTACCAGCTACAAAACAATATGTGATTACCTTTCTACTTATTGTCGACACTTACCTGAAATTGCAACATTTCCAGACGTTTGTCAGTGAATTCAAAGAGAGCCAGGGTAGTCTTCATCATATAAAGTGAATTTACCATGAAGGTTGCCATGTCAGCTGTGCCCAAATTACTAGCAGACACAGTACATAGCTGTAATAATGGATCTAGCACACAAGACAGAACCTAAAATGGAAATATGAAGAAGAGGGAAAAAACGTTTCATGAGACTTTAGACTTGCAGGGCAGTGACCATTTTGCCTTTATCATCTATTTATTTCCCAAAACAAAATTTAAAAAAATGAGAGGTCCCCTATTGAGATCTAGTGGAAAATAGCTCTTGACCAGCAGGTGATCAGCTACCAGACTAGTGGTGTGATATAAGAACCTGAAAGGAACAGATTTTACCGTAGTAGGAGATGGAACAACTCAGAAGAAAAGATTGGTGGTTCATAGAATCATAAAAATATATGGGTGGGAGGGGCCTCAAGAGGTCATCTAGTCCATCCGCCCACACTGGGGCAGGACCAAGCATATGTGCATAGTATATATATGCAATTAAAAAACAAACTATCAATAGGATAACAGAATGTGGATATTGTAATAGGATATTCCGCTGTAATGTAACTATCCATTTTATTAGCCACAGTCTTATCAGTATTAAAATCTGGGGGGGCAGGAGGAAGCCTATAAACAATTGCAGACAAAAACCATAAGAATGACCATACTGGATCAGACCAAAGGTCCATCTAGCCTGGTATCCTATCTTCCGACAGTGGCCAATGCCAGGTGCCCCAGAACAGGGAATGAACAGAACAGGTAATCATGAAGTGATCCATCCTTGTCACCCATTCCCGGCTTCTGGCAAACCAAATTCATGCCTCTTCAGTATTTTTTATATTGAGATCAAATTATGTGCATATTTTTCTGTGTTCAAATGAACTCTACAAACTATACCTGTACAAAGTCAGCCTGACGAGCATCCAGTGGCACAACAGATGAGTCATGGGATGCCAGAACCTCACGGAGCAATGCGAGTGTTTGATTCAGTGCAGAGCTTGGGCCAAGATCAGGTGGTGGGAGTTCAACCTAGACAACAGATAGTTTATTCCCTACTTGTGTTATATTCACAGGAAATAATAAGCACTATGTATCCATGTTACTAGGTAGCAATCAGATACTGGTAAAGTCACACACAATCAAGCAGAGATGGAGTTCAATATTTTGACAGTGGACAGATCTATAACTTGTTCCAAAATATACTTGCCTATGACTCGCAGCATTACAATATCACTTATTACTTACTGACAATAAACAAAACCAACCTTTCCCTGACATCTGAGTCAGATCTAGCATTAAATTTAGTATTCAGAAATGTGCATCATGGCTGCTTCAAAAATTGGAAAAAATTAAAATCTGTAGTGGCTTGTAAAATGGAGAGGAAAAGTAATATACACTTCTTAAGTCATTTTATTGAAGTTTGGAATGCTGGAAGTGAGTCAATAGCCCATCATGCTATTTATACAGCTCTTCATAATGGATAAATAATTTAGACACCTTGTACAGTTTCCAGGGAATAAAAGTAATCAGAGGAACAGAGGCTATCAAGTGGACAAAATCCTGCAGTGAGTATGCTACAAATCCTCCAGAGAGGCTGGGAGAACAGAACCTTCTTGAATAAAATCAGAACCAAAAATGGGGAGTATTCTGGTTAAGAAAGGACAATTTTCCTCCCCCTTGGATCTTACACATAAGCTTTCATAATTTGTACATTTAGGAAACATTTAAGGCACTGTGAATATCTACCTGCTATTGGTAACAGACTGAACAAATAGAACATTTAGGTCACATTCTTCTTGATAGAGTATAGACCAAATGTTCTTCCACTTTAGCTTTCCAAGTGAAATTATAATGAAATGTATAGGGACTCTATGAACTTACCAATGGAAACCTAAACTACATTCAGGGGAATCATCCATCTTTCAACTTAATCTTGATTTTCTGATAGCTTTAAACAGAATACTTTTCTGGTGATAAGGGAACAGCAGCAGTAATGGTTCAGACCACATCACAAAACTTTTCCATTTATAAATGCAAGCCTTTCTGGTAGATGTCTTTGGAAAGACCAGGAGAGGACATAAGCCATCTACTCAGAGATATCATGCCTAAGGAGCTCTATACTGTTCAGTTAGGATGACAAGTGGATGTGTGCCATGGAAGCTACAAGATCCATTGAGGTAATGGGATTCAGTATTCAAAATTCCATCTCAATGTTGGCAGCTAGCTCTAGAGCTTCCCACTGTTTGAGTGGAGAGATTTCAATCTCTAATCTGGAAAATGAGTTTGGGAATGAGCCATACATACAGAGCTCTTACTTATTCCAAACGTCTGCTCTGTAACGTTGGAACTTTACAGTCATTTATTTGAACTCAGTAATTCCAGCATCCTGATAGGGACCTAATAGATAAGGGAAGACATATATTGTACTAAAAAGTATAACGGTGTTATCTGAAATTCAAGGGGCAATGTGTCCAAACAGGAATTCAAACATATGTTTCCACTGATAGGTCCCAGACAGGAGTTCCCAAATAGCTGAGTTTTAATACAGTACAAGGCTGCATTGTCTATCACAGGGCTTGTAGATATGGGAGCAATGAAGAGCCAAAGCACCTCTCATGAGCCAACTAGACCAGAAATATTGATGATGTCTTGAGACATCAAGAAACATCCCAACTAGCTGCTAATGAAATGGTGCTTGACCCACACCACTTACCTACCCACAATCTTGGAGCCTAGGTCATACACACACTGATGTAGTAATCTTGGGAAGAGGCAGAACATTGACTGAAGGCATCAGTATGGCATGAAATCCACACTACAAGACCCCAGTACTAACAATCCTTTCTAAGATAAACCAGAAGGCAAGGATGCTAACTGCACTGACAGAAGCAGCCTGTGCCTGGTCCTAGTAATCACAACTCTGTTTAGGGCATGTGAAAGTTATTCACATAAAGGTCAGCAAAATATGTTGGGTGATGCAAATGTCAGCATCCTTGCTGGGAGATGGGAGTGCCTGTATGAAATAGTGCCACAGAATCTTCCCACTACAGTGGGACAAGGGAACACACACTGGCAGGTGCAGAGTTGGGGAGGAAGTGTCAAAATTTATAGAGTGCAAAAGCATCACAGTTGTAGGACTTCAGGCATTTTAAACCAAACAATGAATGTACAGGGAACACCAGAAACCATACAATATAAGGGCTCAAACTACTAAAGGTGCCCACATTTTAATGACACCAGTTCAGAAAGCCAATGAGGCAATGGTATGCCAATACTCCCAAGGAGCTAGCTAATACCACATGCCACATGATATTCTAATGCTGATATCCTGAGGGCTCTGAGCAGCCATGTTATTCTGGTACTAAACCACAAGAATAGCAGAGGAAGAATCCAAAATTCCTAGACTTTTGATCTGCCAGCACAGAGCTAACAGAGGCATAAAGAAGGATACATAGGGATTGAATAACTCTGTTTGGTTCTAAACTGCTCCACCAGCATTGATACACTGAATTCAAGAAGGCATGGAGAAGACAGATGCTGAACAGTTTCTTCAGGATAAGAACCCTGTGGAAGTGCAAGAAAGGTCCCCTGGCAACAGATTATTCTGACAGTGCTGATGCGCTGAACACAGGAGGCTCTGGGAAAGTCCTTATTGCTCAACCAATCCGTTGGCTCTGACATACGGATGCCAAGGCGACATGGGGAAGACTCCCTGACACTGAGCTCCTGTATAGCCTTGTGTCCTTAAGAGGCATTCTCTGGTATTGAATGGGGATGGAAAGACCCACACAACTGATGCACTGTGGAGAAGATCCCTTGCTACCAAACTTTGCCATAGGTGTCAATGCTTCAAGCCTGGTCTGGGGAACCAAGGCAACTTCCCAGTGCCTATACTCTCCACAGGCCAAGATTTACTTATCCTCAGGCACCAAGCTGAGGATCTACATGTGTTACTGATGTATAATATTACAGCTCCTGAGAAGCCAAATCAAAAGCCTGAATAGAAGCAGGAAAGAAACAGAAAAAGGATTCCAGCAAGAACTGAAACTGTGTTGGTTGAATCTGCTGGGAACTTTTATTGGATGACCACAGAGCTGAAGCCTCAGAGATACAGGAAGTATGCTCACTAGTGCAGTGCTCTTGAACAAGCCGCCATGTGCCACATAGGATCAAAAGCCCTTAAGAGCTAAGGGTTTTCCATCGTAACTTATACTGAATGCATGAGGACCAAAGAGTGAGAATCCTGAACTCATGGTATCTTGAGAAAAAAACACTTTGGTAGCTCTATGTACTAGTGACACTTCTTATTTACTAATATAATGTGGGGCACATCAGTACTCAAGATCAAGAATTGCTCAAATGTGATTCTGTTCTCTCCACAGACTACTAGACATAGAACATAGATCTATCAAAGCAGGCAGCACTGCATCCATATTGTGAGACTCGACATTTCAGTTTAATCTAGACAGTCATTCTGCATTAATTCCCTCACTACAGCAAAAGTACATTTCCAATTCAGCATTAGCAAGTGGTGTAAAAGAGCCCTAAGTCAAATGTATAGCGCATAAGCAGGAATAAATGGTCTAATCATCTGGAATTCAGCATGTGAACAGTAACTAACAAAAACTAAGAGGTCCTTTAAAAAGAAAGCAGTTCCAGGAACCTAAACGGCAATTTATTTAAAATCTCCAGATAAACAGTTTAAGACTTCTGAACTACCCCAAACAAATTAAGCTATCAAGGGAATATTATAATCAAAATTATATTTTAACCAGATCAGATTTATTTCTAGTTCTCACACAAAAACAGTCTAATTAAAAAAAGTGTTCATTTGGATTACACAAAATAAGTTTAGTAATTACAGGCATTCCTAAATTCCTAATTTAAAGTGATTTTTAATTGCTTTATAAATTAATTTTATTTTATTTATATACTTAATGAATATTCAATATCCTCTCTGAAACAGGCATAACAATCAAGAGACTTAAGATCTTATTGTAGTTCCTTTAAATTACATAATTCAAGCAATAATGAAGAAACAGGGGAAATTGTTAATCTAGAAAAAAAAACAATAAGCACATTTTACTTTTACAAACAAGTATTCTCAAGTGTGCATGCCAGGTGATGTGCACTGAATCCTTAGTAAATGGCATACTGTAAGATCAACTGACTGCTTTCTAGTGCTATAATCTTCCCTGAAAACCATAACGTTTTCAGAAACAGTTCCAATGTGCTGATACATGCACATAAGCACAATCTAATGAACTGGTAAAAATGTAGTGATGTGAATAGAATAGAAGTCCCCCACCCCCGCATTCAAAACCAAAGTGTGTGTAGCACAATAATAAAAAACTGGATGATTAAAAACAACCTTGTGATCCTTCCTAATTAAAAAAAAATGACATTCACCACCAACGTAAAATCAACAAAAGGCTCCAGTATAAATGTTTAGCTGATTGTCTGTATTTTTAAACTTTTACAAAGGTAATGAAAATTAGTTACAACTAAATAAAACACTTTATTTTATGGACATTATTTTGAGTATATAGTTGTCTCATCAATTTTGCATTTTTTTTTTAATCAATGTAGAATTGATTTGAATCACAAGAAATGCTACTACACTGGATCAGACCAGTGGTCCATGTACGAGATGCATATTGTATTAATTTAAATGGAATATATGGGCCAAAGGTGTTAACATTATCCAGTCGCTGTCCAACATTAAACTGTGTTAAACAAGGTCCAGGGTTTGGTATACAGAGACCTCAACTTTCTTAATGCCATGGCAAACACTCCCTTAAAAAACCTTTTAACTTTGTATTTTTTTTATTTTATTTTTTTTAAAAAGGGAGGAAAACCAGTTAAAGCATTTGAAATGTGAAGTATTAGGTAAGGCTTAGGTAAGGCTTTCATTACAACATCCCTTATCCTTTAGCTGGAGTTTTTAGAAAGAAACCTTCTCCACCCCCCTTGTTGACAGTCTCACATGGTAACAAAGATGGTAATATCTGGCCTTCTGGTGAAAAGAGAAGAAGCAGTTAGCTGAGATGGATTGACGCTACTGTTGTTGTTAAAGTCTGATCCCATTTCATTCCAGATGGTGTTTGGGATTCCGCTGGAGCATAGAGGTGGTGATATCATCTGGGTCCCTCTTTCTGGCCCAGTTTGGTCAGGACCTCTCTCATGATCAGGATGACTAAGGCCCAGGGTCTCAGGAGATTGTGGGTGTGGCAGCCATGATGGTGAAGCTCCCTCCAATAGCTAATTTCTCTCCTAAAGACTCTTTCTTTCAGGACTCACAAAGGGAATGGTAAGAAATAGAGTCTACCCCCTCATCATTTTGTCCACCAACTAGGCCTAGTTTCTGACACACCAATTTTGGTTCACTGATTTCTGGTCCACACTTTCCTTGTTTATCAAGCATGGTCTTAACACAGTTCTTGAGTTATATCAGTAGGCCTATTTGTTTGGACTAATACAGTCTGTCTCCCTTTCTTGTCTTTTCCCATAAATATTTGTTCTTCTTCCTGCCAATAAAGTAGTCTTCCTCCTAACATGAGGCAGTTAGCAATTAGTTTAACCCCATTAACCATTTTTAACATTTTAAACTCCCTTAACCCTTAAAAATAGTGTATTTGTATATATTACCATATGAATATTTTTTATCCGTTTTTAGACTTACATTTATTGAATGTCTTATTGTATTAGGAGAAAGAGTAGAGTTTTTATACTCTACTCTCAATAATAGTAGAACTTCCTATACCATTCATTATTTTGTATACCTCTGTCACAACACTCCTTATTTCCTCTGTAAAGTGTGCCAGTCCTCTTGCATTTGAAAGTGTTTCCATATTCCTTGTCATTTTCTTTGCCTCTCACAATATCCCTTTATTTCTGCTATATCAGTTTTTGAGATGAGATACACAAAATACTGTGTTAAATTTTAGTTAAGGGAACACCAGTGATTTATATATTGGAATTATAATATTTTCTGTATTATTTTCTATCCCACTGTTTACACATACTAACATTTTGTTTGCTTTTTGAACTACTACCACCGCACACTGAGCGGAGATCTTCATTCAACTGGTCACAACGATGCCCGGGTCTTTAACCTGAGTTTACAGTTATTTTAGAACCCAGTAAGATGTATGAATAACACAAGCTATTCCTTCTAATGTGCATTATCTTGCATATGTCAATATTGATTTTCAATCAATATCCTGCTGCCCATTCACCTAGCTTTGTTACATTCTTTTCGAATTCTTGATAACCTTGTCTAGTCTTAACTAACTGAAACAATCTTTTCATCTCCAAGTTTTGCCACATCACTCATTTTACCATTATTGATAAGTATATTAAATACCACCAATCCTAGAACCTACTTTTGGGATACTCACTCAATATTTTGCCATGCTGAAAACTCATAGTTTATGCCTATATTCTATCTTACTTGATCCTGTAGTAAAACAATTCTGAATTTGTGATATAAGCACTTTATACCATGGTTTATGACTCCTTTACAGAATCACTTAAAGAGAAGATAAGGGCTATGGGGAAGAAAGTACTTATCAAACTACAAATATCAGCAAAAGGAAACCAGAAGGATACTAGCCAGTAAGATGGTGGGCAGTTTCATCTGTCAAGGAATGAAAATAAAGCCCCAAATATTAGTCCTTTTAAGGCCCCTTTCCATGGCACTTGCTTGTTATCCACTAAATAAAGGTGAAACCCAAAAGTAAATCAACTGAAAGAGACTGGGCAGATGGTTCCCCAGAGGCCTTCCTTGCTTTTGACAGCCAGCAGGGGAGAAGATATATCCTTCCTTACAGCTGCCTTTTGACCTAGCTTTTCCTTCCTTTTATTCTCCACCCCAAGCAGCCACATGACCTGCAACTACAGCCACCACATTTAAAAGGCCCAAGGGTTGTAATGCCCTTGGATTTGCCGAAGGTCCAATGCTTTGTTACGGAGCCTAGTAAGAAGGGCACATGAATGTTTATTTTCCTAGTTTGCTGTAGAATGAAAATACTTCTCCAAAATACAGTAAGACTTCATTTTATATTTAAAACCAAAAAGCAGGTTATGATAAACTAGTATATGTCTGCAGGTATCTATCATTCTGCAAACTCCATTTGTTTAGAGAAAGCCATTTTGACTGTAAAACTGAACTGTGCCTTCACTGTTGTCTTTTTACCTTCCTTTTAGACTAGGATTCCAAGAGGTGTTAGCAGAGGGCTAACAATGCAGAACAATCAGAAATTGCTAAGCTGGATGGTCTTCCATTAAAATGCAAGCATCCTAAGACAATGATCCGTCTGCAGTCTAGGTGCAGCCAGGTGCAGTCTCGGTCTGCACACTTGCTACAGCCAAGCAATAGATCACCTGACAAGGGACACAAAAGCAATGAGAAGAGTCACTAAATATGTGGACCAGAAACTTATAAAAGGAAGGTTCTCTCCCTGGCCATTTAGAGAGAGAGGAGACCAGGGTGAGAAGGCAAGGCTGTGCAGCAGGAGAAAAAACAAAAGAGTCCTTGGATCATGAAATGACATTGACCAAAACCCAAAGGGCTGTAGGGGTGGTGTGGAAACTGAGGCAGTGTTGTGTATGTAGGTTTTGGTTATTTTCCACAGATCTGTATATCACACGTGCTGTGTCTATGAGTAAAGTATGACTGGTTTAGAAATTCCTTTGCAAAGGCCGTGTTTCTTGATTTCTAATTCCTGAAGAGTGAAACAGTAACTGAAGCTTCAGTAGAACTCTGAGAGCATGTAAGACCTAGTGGGGATGTTTGGCAGAGCCTATACTTGTTTCAAGGGCTAGGCAGTTGAACTGGGCAGTTTAAAGTCTCATCTCTCAGAGAAGGGTGTTGGATGGAGGATCTGTACCTTGAGAGTGTGCCTAGAGCCCCAAGACCGAAACCATACTTTAGATTCCTCAGACCTAGCAAGTCAACAACAGATGGGATCCAGAGGTTTGGATCCAAGTACAGTAACCTGGTGAGAGTACACCGGGGGAGCTCATCAAGGGTTGTAACAAAACTTGTTCTGGGATAATCTGATTCAAGGAATTAAAAATGACATTCTAATAAATGCAAAGAGCAATGCTGACATTAGTCTTTAGAATCAGTCATAGAATCTAATTTTACATTTGGCTTGTGCGCCAGAAGGGTTAACATGGAAAACCTCAAAACATGAATATATTAAAATACAGACTAATCTGTAAAAAGGAATAGCCTGAGACACACTCTTTTCTTAAAAGATTGACCAAAAGTATCTCCATCAATGTCTGCAAGTCCAAGCCCATGCTGAATACAGAACACCTATCTATAAATAAACTGATTTTTGCTGGACCATGTATTCACTGGTCACTTTAGGCAAGTTTTATTATATAAATTTTCATTTTATTGTAAAAAAGTTAAAGTCACAGTACTGCCTTCTGAATAAATATTGATGCAACAGTGCAAATATAAAAGTAAAAGTAATAGTAAAAGTAACAATTACATCAGTATAATTTTGACTTATGTACTAGCAGACTAGTTTGAAAATTTGCATGGAAATAAAATGGATAAAAATGGAGGGGGGAAATAGAAGCAGTTACTTAGCTGTACAGTAACCATTTCTTCAAGATGTTTTGTCCCAATGGGTGCGCCACCACAGATGTGCGCATACATGCTCCTGTGCATCTGATCTGAGATTTTTCGTCAGCAGTGTCCATGGGTCTGCACCTAAGCCCTACACAATCTTGTGCTTTGGGCTGAGGGTATATAAGGAGGGATGGACCTGCTGCTGCTTCCGTTCTTCTCACCACAGAGTCTAAAAAGACAAGGACTCTGTAGCAGAGGGGAAAGGAGAAGATAGTGGAGCAAAATAACTTGAAGAACACCAGTTACTGTACAGATAAGTAACCTCTCCTCCTCTGACTTATTATATCTATGGTGACTCCTATTTAGTGTCTTGATTATAGGAGAAGGTATTGAGGAGACATACTTAGTAGTTCATAAAACAGTCTTGCCAAAGGCTGAATTTGCTCTTTAGGCATGGAGGATAGCATAGTACCAGGAGAAGGTGTGCACAGATGATCTGGTGGCAGCCTTGCAAATGTCAATAATGGGTATGTTCTTAAGTAGGGTTTTAGAGGTTGATTGTGCCCTCCTCTCACATCCAGAATATTCATAGCATGCCATGATACATCCTGATACCCATGCAAAGAGAGATAGTCTTTGAATGGAAATGTGAGCTCCCCCCTTCATCCTTTCTGAGAAGGCGCTAAAGAGTGTAAGGGAGGCTCTACATGGCTTAGTCCTGTTAATATAGAAGGCAAAGTCTCCTCTTACATCCAGAGTATGGAGACTGGCTTTTTCCTGTGAAGTCTGAAATTGCAGTAAAAAACAGGTAACTGATTGTCTTGATTGATATGGAAGTCTCAAGAGAATTTAGAGATGAAATGAGGATGGGGACAGTCTCACAAAGACAAAATCTTCAGCTAGTAGGTGAATGGCCACCAGGTGGACTTTATACGCCTTAAAGACAAACCTACAGTTTTTAAATTGAACAAGTTGTTGCCCTGGATTTGAGGGGTGTGTATACCCCAGAATCTGATCAAGTTAATTGCAGCCATATTATGTGCATTCAGCCACCCTAAATTAATGAAATAGAACACCACATAGTTAAGGGTTAATTTGGAGACAGGCTTTCAGAAGCAAGGTTAAATCTAGCTGGCAGTTTCTGCTAATCAGAATAGGAGGAGGGGGCAGACAAGTAAACAACAGACTGAAAACCCTGGTGGTTGGAAAACCTTGAATCTAGACGCCTCTCATATTAAAAGTTTATTGAAAGTTAGAAAAGTGATGATCCAGTAGGTGTCATTATGACCTATGTGTTTTGTAGAAGTAAGTTATAAAAGATTAGCTAATAGAGTGTACTTGGGAGCATCCTTTGAAGCCATCTTGAGAGATGTTTTTCCTGACACCTTTTCTCCCCGGTGGGTGAGCAACTGGCCACTGCAAACTGCTGTTAGTTACTCAATACCGTTCCAGATATTAGGTAAAAAAGATATTCTAAACCTATTGCTTATGTCTGTGTGCACTTAAATCTAATAAACTGCTGTTTACTGCATGCTTACTTGCATGAATCTTATCAGACGGAATTGCTGTGTTCCTATTAATTTATTCCTGACACCGCGTGGAGTGAAATAGTTAAGTTGCCCCTGTTGGAGGGTCTGAAAACCCCAGGTAACAAAAGTAGTCAGGAGTTTAGGAAAGGCGAGACTCAGTTGGGGACAATGACCTCTGGTCACACCAGGACTGGAAATGCTTCATGTGTCTATTTTTCTTCTCTGTGTCAACTTTTCTGCTATTCAACCCATTGTACCTCAATACAACAATCCCATTGTACACCCAAGAGCCATTTAGGATCCAGGCTTTGAAGTGTAGCGGTGAGAGACTGGGAGAGGGCTATGATGCCACACTTCTGGATCAATAGGGGTCTGTCAACATGGGAAGGTGGAGATGTGACTTTAGGGATAGGCAAATCAGATCGGGGAATCATACCTACCTCAGACATGATAGAGCAATGAGATTAAGTTAATGCTCTTTCCTGTTTCAGGACCCCAAGAGGTAGCGGTGTTGGAGGACAGGCATGTAGCAGAGTTTGAGGCAAAGGAGTGAGAAAGGCAACTTCCAGAGACTTACAACCAAAAATTCCCCTTGAGTAGAAAAGTTGGCATTTCATGTTGGACAGTGTTGCGAAGAGATCTCTCTGAGATGACGCAGAAGATAAAGAAGTTCCAAAATACAGAATCACTTAGCTCCCATTTATGATCTTGACTAAAAAGTCTTCTCAAGGTGTCTGCTATAGTGTTCTCCAGACCTGCAAAATGGACTGCTGAGATGTGTAGTCAGTGCAGTATGCACCAATTCCAAAGTTGTATTGATTCTGCACATAATGGCTTTGATTTTACTCCTCCCTGGTGGTTTATATAGTACATTGTTGCCCTGCTGTCCATCATAAATTATATGACCTCTGTTCCTGAGTAGAAAATGAAGGCATGCATATCCAACCGCCTGAGCTCTAATAGGTTGAATGAAGGGATAACTTCTGTGGAGTCCATTTGCCTTGTGCCATGAAGTCTCGAAGGTGAGTTTCCCAACTTAACAGTGAAGTTTCTGTGGTAATGACTTTTGTAGGGGAAAAGAATGGGTCTCCCACACAAACTGAGGAATCCCTCAAGCGGTGGAAGGACCTGAGGACTCTCTGAGGGACCAACATTCCCTCAGACAGGTAGCGCTTGTTGGGAGTATAATGGTTCTGAGACAGCTTTGTAGGCATCAAGAATGGAGTCTGGCATGGGGTATTATAAACGTGCAGGTGGCCACATAGCCTAGAAGTTGAAGGCAAGACCTTGCTATGGTTTAAGGGCTCTGCTGCACAGAGGAAATGAGGTTGCACAACATGACAAACCTGGTATGCCACTGTGACAGGGTAACCCTGAGCTAGCCCTCTGTCACGCCAGCTCCAATCAGGAAAGGGGAATTGGAGCTGGCTGAGTAAGCCCAGACCTAACTGGCAAATAGGGGACAGCTGCCGGTCTTGTTAGCAAGGGGCTACATAAAGGCTGGCAGGAAGGAAGCTGGGGGAGAGGAAAGGGAGGAGCTAGGGAGTTAGAGGCTGCTATCCCCTGCTGGCTGCAAAAGCTAGCAGTCCCTGAGGCTGTGAGCCTGACGCTGTCTGTACCTACAAGGTGGTGGGAATTTGTACTGTAAATCAAGAGCACAGGTGATTGCACCAAAGCAGATCTCTGGCTGGTTTGTCGGTGCAGAAGAAGCACAAGATAGAGGGTCCTGTCTGCAACCTATTACAGCCATGCTGATTGTCTAGTCCAGGGTGGTTCCGATCAAGTTGATAAGCTAGACAGGTGTGTCTGTCGATTTTTTCTGCATTGAAACAAAGACCCAGTGATTGGAAGAGGGCTAGGGGCCTTGTTGACTGATGACTGAACCTCTGGAAGGAACAAACTTTGAGGAGTCAATTGTCCGGGTAGGGGAATATGACTATTCCCGGCTGTCAAAGATGGGCTGCAACTACTGAAAGGACCTTTGTAAACACCCTTGGAGTGGTCAAAAGGCTGAAAGGAAGAACTCTGCACTCATAGTGGCTCTTGCCCACAATGAACTGCTGGAAGTATCTGTGGCACAGAGGCACGGAAGTAATGTAGTCCATAGGGCTAGCTTGCCTTTATTGTATTCTGGCTTGCTTTCATTATATTCTGTCTTATTATAGTCAGCAGTAATGCAAGGAACTTACAGGCCTGTACCCTGTAAGACACTGGCTTCAGCAGTTAGCCTAAGGTTTGAGACCTATGAACTTTGGCACAGACAAAATGACCTAATAGTCACTCCAAAGTTTTGAGGAACTGGAAACAGAATGCGTGACCCCGACAAACCAGCTCAGGTTAAAATTAACAGGCCAGTTCACCTGTGCCTTTAAAGGCATGTCAAGGGGAAGTGCAATTTAGTCAGGCTAATTCAATTGCATGTGAGTATCAAAGGGATGTTAAATGGGCTATCAGACACCAGCCCATTCACTTGTGTTGATAAGAGATCAAGGAAAATGTGGATGGTATTGTTTTCATCAGTCTGTATCCTGTACTCAATCAACCTTCAGATCAAAGATGTGTATATACTGCATGAAACTAATGATATTACCTGTATTGTCTTCAATTATCTATCCCTGTTATAATGAATGGCCGGCAATTACCTTACCTAAATCAATGTAACTGGATTATTTGTGTATGCATAGGAAGTAGGAGGTTAATGTCAAAGCAGGGGTGGTTGGTTTAACAATGGAGATTCCTTTGAAGAAGAATCGGTAATTCAGACAGTTTTTAAAATTCCCAAGTGGTAATAACGATGGTCATCTTGCTAGCCTGTTTTAACTATAAAAGAGAAGCCTTGGGCATGATGTTGCCATCTCTAATCTGCTAAACTCTAAACAGAGGAAGTTTTGAGTCACTGGACTGAAATCCCCAAAAAGCTAGTTTTGGGAAAGCCCTGAAAGACTTATGGAGAATTAGCAGACACAGTATCTCTGCTATCAATTGGATTCATAAAACACATTACAGTTGAATCAGAATATATCTGCTTTATCCTTTCTAATAACTCATTTCTTTTTCTTAATTTATATGTAGTTAGTTTACTATGGATTAGCTAACAGCATTGTTTATGATGAGATCCTGAAGTATCCAGTAAACTCGGGTGAGTGACCAACCCTTTGGGGCTGGAAAAACCTAGTAGTGGTGGTGGTGGTTTTGGTTTTAATAACGTAACATCATAAGATCCAGTTTGCCTGGGTGGTAAGTACTGTCTGTACTCTGTGGTAAACTAGTACCGTGATCCACAAGTACCCTTTTATTACTGGCTTGGTGAAATCTATACCACCAATCTGAGGTGTCTGCCCTATTTTCTGGCAGTGTGTCCTGAGTCTGGGCTCTCTCATCTGTGGCCCACTCTAGGCATCGCAACACAGGGGGGCGGAGGGGGATTTTGTCCACAATGACATCAGCCAGCCATAGGAACATGAGCTAACACCAGTTTTTGGATAGAACATCTGAAAATGTCTGACCACAAGAGTGCCATGGCAATGAGAGCTGACATACATGATAATAAGCTGAGATCATTAATATGCTAACCGACAAGAGAATGACACCCCAACATTAGTAGGGCGAGGAAATACAAACAAGAGGGGAGAAACCTCTCCTGAATATGCATTAGACACAGTGGTGTCAGCGTAACATAAAAGCTGTATCCCAGCCTGTGCTTGGGAGGGAAGAGAGAGAGAGGTAGTCCTTGGGAGGAAGGTGACGGTGATGAGGAAGATAATGGCCAACATCACAAGTTGTTCTGATGGGATGTTGTGAGTACATGGATGTGAGTATATGGATGTTCAGATGTACATTTTGTATTATCTCTATCTACCTTACTGAATTGGTTTGTGACTTTGCTAAATGTATTAATAAACTACTGTAAATATAGAAGGGTTCTTATACAGTGAGAGTGTTGCAACTGTGCACACAGGGGGTCCCAACTGTACAGTAATTTTAATAATACTGAGCCTGATCTTGGGACAAGAATCTGTAAAACCTCAAAGTGATAACGAGGAATGCTTAAGTATAGTAGAACCTCAAAGATATGAACACCAGAGTTACGGACTGACCGGTCAACCAGACACCATCAGGCAGCAGGGGGGACAAAACCAAAAAACCAGCAAATACTGTACCTGTATTGTATCTAAAAAGTAGGCACATCTGGGCTGCCTGTCCCCTCTCCCAACCCCTTACTCACCACATGGGGGGCAGCCACTTACAGGCAGGAGATGAAGATGGTGGGTTTCACAGGCATAGCCGTGAGACCCTGAGCAGGCAGAGCTGGGGTCTGTGGCTTTCCTAAGCCATGGGTACAGGTTCCCTCCTCCCCTTTCCTAAGCTCCTGCTGGAACCTGGCCTGGAATGTTTGCTGCTGGAGCCGGATCCTAAGCTCCTGCCTGCATGCTGCGCTCTGGAGGAGCAGCTCAGTTTTAAAGGACACCACGTGCCCACTGACACTGCAGTGCCCCAGGGTGCCTCACTCATCCCTCTTGCAGCCAAAGGGCTATAATCAGCCACCTATGCACACGCCCACCCACTGGGCAGCCACTTACAGGTAGGAGGTGAAGATGCTGAAGTTTGCAGGCACAGCTGTGAGCCCCCGCTCCAACCAGTCCACCTTGAGGAGCATCCCATAATGTCTTGTTCGGAGTTACAAACATTTCACAGTTACAAACAACCTCCATTCCCAAGTTGTCTGTAACTCTGAGGTTCTACTGTAATCAATATAATTAATACATAACCTATAAATCAGGCTACAGTATGAATCACAGAGGTTGAGGGCGATGAATCAGTCCCCCAAACCTAAAGTTGAAATTATTGCTGCAGGCCTTACCATCCTGAATCACTGTGCATGGATAAAATGTGTTCTAAGTCCTGAGATCCAAGATCTGTTTACATTCTCCTTTTTTCGTGGGGCCTAGGAAGTAGCAGGAATAGAAACATTTTCTGCTGAAGTTGGGAGGAACATGTGGGATTGTACCCGCCTGTCTTTAGAGACTCCTGAGAAATGAGTCCCTGAAAAGGGACTGGGGATACAGGAGGGGGGTAGAACTGAATTGGATAGAATAGCCTTTGGAAACTACTGTGATACACTTGTCCAAAGTAATGATCTCCCAGAACAGTAGGAAATAGGAGAGGCAGTCCCCATAGGGTAGATGGAAGGTAGGGCAATGGAGTGATTCATTACCATCTACCAATGGGTCAAAATGGTCACTTGGGAGGCAACAGAGAAAGATGGCCCCTGCTCGTGGACCCTGGGCCTCTTTTTGGGAGGTTTGGTCCACCTCTGGGAGGTGAAATACTGTACTGGGAGAGATCACTGGGCTGTCTGTGATCTACATTTTCTTTTTGTTGTAGTAGCATAGACTCTCAGGGATCGCAATGTTGCCCTAGAGTCCTTGAGAGAGTGGAGAGATTTGTCCATGCTGTCACTAAAGAGTATGGGTCCTTCAAAGAAAAAATTCTCCACTATGTGCTGTACTTCCCTGGGAGGACCAGAGGACTGCAGCTTTGGAGTCTGATGCATAATTATGCCTATTGCCATAGAGAGGCCTACAGAGAAGCCTTGGCAGTCATCTGGCACTTGGAGATGAGGGTTTGTGGTAGATGGTCAATAAAATGAAAAAAATGTACTATATTTCATGTAGTCACATTTTGCCAACAAGGCATCGTGGAACTGCAGTGAAGCCAGAGATTGATTTATGGCCAAAAAGGTCCAGGCATTTGAGCCCCTTATCATGAAAAGCTGATCTGGATCAGCACCATCTTTTTCTTTTGTTAACCACATTGACCACCAGAGACTTTGGGGTAGGGTGAGAAAAAAGGTACTCTGAGCCCTTGGCTACCACACAGTACTGCTTGTCAGCCTTCTTGTATGTAGGTAGGAGGGTAGTTGGTGCTTGCAAAATGGTATGGGCAAGTAACAAGAGGGCATCATTAGCAGCAGGGCTATCTTGCCTTGAGGAAAGGTATGCACGATATCTGCCAACAATTGTTGAGATTCCTGTATCTTCTTTAGAGGGATCTGCAAAGTCTCAGCCAGTCTCTTGATCAGTTCCTGAAAGATGCTGAAATCATCAGCATAGGATGCAGGAGGAGGCAGAACATCCTCATCTGGGGAGGAAGAGGATTTGTTTGAAGGGGGTGTCTCCTCCTCTACCCTTAGCTCCTGTTCTTCTAAAGGGTTTCCCTAGGGAAGAGGGTCCCATCTACTGGTGCCTACTCATTTTGATGGTGCTTCTTATGTGGGGACATCCTATAGAACTGGTCACTATAGGGAGCCTCAGGTTCCAAAAAACACACTGTGGAGGAGCATAAGCAAAGGGGAAGGAATCCCAAGGTGTTCCTGCCAGGGAGGATGGGTTGGACAATGACTAGTCCTTAGAGTCTCATCATCCAGGTACGCGACCAAAGGAGGCTGGAATGGGAAGGATTCCACCCCCTGGAGAGAAATTTCCAAGTCAGAGGAAGTGTCATCCCCTGTATCCAAGAAAAGAGCTAGGGGTGTTGGTACTAGTGGCCATGTCGGTATTGGAGGCCAAGTGAGTATTAGCATCCGCATCAGTACCAGTGGCTGACTGTGTGTGAAGGTGCGGAGGTACTGGAGGACATGTCAGTGCTTTTCTGATACTTGCAGTAGAGGGATTCAGGTCCTTCCAACACCTGGAGAACCCCATGGAGGAGAAACATGGTCAGTACTGGTGATCCTGGGCACTGCTCCTCAGGATGGGATGTGTCGAGCAGTACTAGAGACGATACAGATGGGCGGTCTGTATATTCCTCAGGTCTCAAGGAGAAATTCATAAGGAGTAGCTTCAATCTGTCCTCCCTCATCTTTCTGGATCTACTTTTGAAGCCGGAGCAGACCTTACATTCAATGAGATGTGGGACTCTGAGGCAGCTGGAATGACCCTGGCTGAGGGGAAGGACCAGGGACAGATCTGGCATGGTTTGAAGCCCATAGTTTTGGGCATAACCCATGTAAGAGAGGCCGCAAACAAAAGAGAGGCTGTGGGGGCGAAGGCCATGACTACGAATGGGGGGGGGGGGGGGGGGAGAACCCTCATGAAAGTACAAACCTATGCTATAAAATAGAGAAGAAAACTACAAACTGAATAAAAAAGAACAAAATACTAAAAAAGTAAAGAAGAAAATAGGCAAACTAAGGAGCTAGCTAGCGGACACTGCAACACTCTGTCTCAAGCTACACAGGCGACTGAGACGGAACTGGAGTGGTGGTGCGTCTCTCCCTACCTATATACCCTCGGTCTGGAGCATGAGGGTGTACAGGGCGCAGGCATTGACCTGCAGAAGCTGCTAATGAAAAGTCTGATCAGAAATGCGCACACATCTATAGTTGGCAACTGGCAGGGATAATAATGTGAATAATAATAATTAATTCATCCCACCCTCATTTACTATATGTGTTATAGAGCACATAGCAACATGAAATGTCAATTTTAAGATAATGAATCAAAATGTAAACAACAATTTTTACTCCATTAGTCTCCTTACATTAAGGAAAAACTGGAGAATTTGTTTTAAAATATGAAAAGCTTATATTCTGAAACTAACCTTTTCCATTAGTTTACTTGCATGTAGGCTCAGACTATTGAAGAATATCTTTTTGCTTAACAAATGCATTTCTTCAATTGTGGTTAACAACGTGGCTGCACTGTTTCCCAAAATGCCACTGAAACCAAAAAGAAAATACTTTGTTAAATCCAAGAAAGAAATATAAAACAGATCCAGATATTTTAGTCAATGTTCAAGAATATGACAACAAGTCTAAAAGTTGGAAACGCACAGTGAACTGTCATAGGAAACAGCTTCCCCTATTAACCAATTCTAATAATAATTTGTAAGATAGGATGATTAGTGAGAACAAGCACCACCAGCCAAGATAATAAACAATTAGATACTATCTCAGCTATAACATATGCATAACTCAAATTAAGTAATATATTCAATAAAAAAATACTGGAATTACAGCTTTGTTAAAAAGAAAACTACCTAAGCATCCAATTCAGGTTTTGCCTTGTGGATTTTTGTTTGTTAGAATGTTTAAAGCCAACAAGGAAAAGAAAATGCTACATTTTCAGTTATACAGCAAAAAACGTAGTACATAACGAAACTAACATTTTATTTTTTTCAAGATGGTCTAAAAATATTTACCTATCCAATATGCTAATGTCTTTTTAAATAAGTGGGAAAAAATACTCAACTTTGTTTCTGCTATAGAGAACAAAATCCAAATGTGAAAGATGTGTTTATAACGTCATCTCACCTCCACTACTTTCCAGGTAAATGTGTCTCTTCACATACAAATTGTAAATTTTTAAAGTGTTAAAGAGTACATGCTTGGCTACTGGAAGTGTAAAATTAGTTTATTAGTTTTACAACAACTGTTTTATACCCATTATGCCATGACACTTTTCTACACACTTCTTGCATAGGAGTTTGTCGTCTAAACTAAAAGTGATCCTAAGTTACAGACTATCTTGGGTTAAAATGATCATATCTGAGTGGGACCAATGTGACATCCTTAAAAAAAAAAAATAGCAGCTTGGTTTTCAGAGCACCATCAGCGCCAGTAAAGTAACCATCTCTCAAATTAGACCTTGTTATAGTATTAGATCTGTTTCCCTCTATTTTTGAAAAAAACATTTGGCTAGTAGTATCAGTGCTATAATCTTTGACCTTTAAACAATACAGTATAGGCAGCAATGCCTATAGTTAAGGCTACAAAACACTCCCCATTATAAGATTGTTTTCAGTTGCTTGTAACTGCTAAACTTTAACTGTTTGGGCTTAAAAATTTTTTTTTAAAAAAGGTATTCTGGTTGTCTTCCTTACCCATTTTTGGAAAGTTTTAGCAAAAATGGTTCTGCCATTTTGAGAACAAGATTAGGAGAAAATATGCTGTTTAACTTATGTTAAAAACATTTCTTACAACTGTTTTACTGAGAAACTGTACTGCCTCATGCTTTAGAGTAGGGTTGAAATTTGGCAGGCAGATTGACTTTATGCCTTTTACTGTTCCCATGAAAAACTGCCAAGATATAAGCCTCTGAAAAAAAAAATCTCAGAGAGTGTACATATTCAGAGACTTGTAAAACATTTAAACTGAAGCTAAGGTTTGCATAGGTAAGTTTAATTCTGGCATTTCCTAACTTGAGTGTTTTTAATTTTGCAACCGTAACGTTCTTTTAATGGAGTTTTTTGTGTGAACTTTAATATCTACAATGCTACAGGGTGATAAAGTATGTCTATATATTGAATTTTTTTTCCATTTACAGTCAGATTTCTATTAAAATAATTGATTACTACTTCAGGTCAGGGCTGTGTCTTCCTCTTTGGGCTAGTCTACACTACCTGCCGATTCGGCGGGTAGCAATCGATCTTTTGGGGATCGATTTTTCGCGTCTAATGTAGACGTGATAAATCAATCCCAGACCGCGCTCCCCGTCGACTCCGGTAATCTACCCCGATGCGAGGCGGAGTCGACGGGGGAGCAGCAGCCTTCGACATTGCAGCATCCTCACGGCGAGGTAAGTCGAGCGAGGTACGTCGACTTCAGCTACGTTATTCATGTAGCTGAAGTTGAGTACCTTACATTAATCCCCTCCCCCCGTGTAGACCTGCCCTTAGTTCCGTAGAAGGCTGAGCACAATCAGAACTCAAACAACCACCACCCCGCCCCCCCCCCCCAAAAAAAAAACAACCCAAAGCAAAACAGAGAGAGTGTTTTTTACTGTACTAGAATTGATGTATGTTCAAACAGGAGAGTTACTTAACATGTTTAGTAATTTTGTATACCTGATTGTATGGTGATAGAACTTGAGAAGATTAGATATTTTGTATAATAAAACTGCTCCCGGTTCAGCAACAATCACTTGCTCAATTCTGACCTGTGGAACAAAAAATAATCTTTATTTATAGGCACATTCTGAAAATCAGCCTCAATGCTTTTACATGCATTAGGGATATTCATGGACAAATAAACTTTGCAAGAAGCATAAGAATACCACATTGTCCGCTTATATTGCAGCAAGTTGAATGGCAGAAAACAAGCAGGTATATGTCACTCCTTAAGAATGGCCCTGTTTCCCATAGTTTTGTATGTAACTTGTTGCTGGAAATTTCTATATAATGAGATCATTTTGTGGATTAGCACCAGTACATACTGGAATTCCACTCAGCCCCGAATAGCAAGAACAGCTACAAAATCCCTAAATTACAACAGATCATCAATGGCAGCACTCACTCAGCAGAGATGCAGAATAATCAGAACGGATATATCAGGGGGTTTATTTTACCTGATTTAATCTCACCTCTAAGCCATGACCTCTAGCCAGTACTTTATCTTGAAAAGAGATGCTAACGGTTGGTAAGCAGATATATTTGAAGCTAATACAATGCATTTATTGACATGCTGACAGGGCCAAGAGATGGTGGATTACAGTGCAAAACAGGCCTGACTTCTTTCATCTTCATGGCACATGCAGCCTCAACACAATCATAAGAGATCTGCCCCACGATCAGTTTTTAGGCATTCAGGAAGAAATCATAGTCAGTGACTATTATAGCACTATTCCCCAAGTGCTTATATGTGACAAATCCATCTACATATTGCTAACCATTCATCATCCTTCCAAATTATTTGTCTGCTGCTCAGTGTAGCATACCAGGGTCAGATTTACAAAGAATATTAGGCGTGGTGACACTGAGCATTGCCATGCCTAAATTTTAGGCACCTAGAAGGTCACTGAGATTCACAAAGCCTGAGTTTGGCATGTAGGCTCCCTAGTCAATGAATGGAGATTGCAGGATGCTGCATCAGAATGGGATTTACAAAAGCCAGCACCCTAGGCAGCTCCTCACCTAAGCTAGTCAATAGGAAGTGCCAAGCAAAGGGCATATATTAAACTTCACCCCTCTTGGGGATAGGTGCCTCTGTTTGGGCTGCAAGGAGGCATTTCCCTCTGCTTGGGATTCTCAGCTGCAAAACCTCTCAGCATTAGGCAGCTATGCATTTTAGCAAGAAGCCAAGGGGAGACCATGTAACTTAATGTCCAGTGGTCAGGGCACTCACCAGGGATGTTGGAGTCCACAGTTCAAATCACTGGATGGGGGACTGGATCCTGGGTCTTCCACATCCCAGGTGATACCCTAACTACTGGGCTAAAAGTTGTAAGGGAGCTCCTCCTCCCCCTATAGGAAAATTTGCCAGGCTGACATCTATCACCATCACACTTTGATTTTATTTATTTTTTGGTTCTGTGTTTTGAGAGGACAGATAGGATACTAGGAATTCTATATTTAATTGGCTTTAGTAGAATATCAAAACCTTTTAAATATTTAATTACCAGACATGTTACAGTATTAGTCAACTAGTCAGATAGGATATTTTAAGGAATTTTATTATAATTTTTCCACTTTAAAAAGCAACTGATTTATAGATTACATGGAAGTATGCCTTATTAGTACATTTACTAATTTTAAATTAATTATCCTGAATTTATTTTTTATTTGTGCTAAGTCTAAATTATAATAAGTATGGCAATGTCATGTATCTGATTTGGAGGTTTTTCATTACACTTAATGAACAGAGCTCATTATTATATGCAATGAGGTAGAATGATGATTTGAAAAATTACGGAGTCCACTAATCTCTCATTTGTTGCATAATTACACGTTTATTAGGAATCTTAATTAAATGTGTTCTTAATCCAGTGTTTCACACAAAAGTATTTTGTACTTGAAGGTAAAGACACAGTATTGTAAATCAATTTAACTCCAAGTTAAGAATTTTCCTTTCTTTGCCTTTCTAGAAAGAAAAAGGAGGCTTTTATGACTAGTCCCAAATCTGAACACTGGATCTAAGCACCCTTGAACTTTGGAAGACATCAGATATGGATCAGAATGCCTTAGAACCATATATAAAATGGGAAGACCTTTTTTTTTTTTAATACAGATGTGCTATAAAAACTTAAATTTAATAAAATCTAGGGCCCTACCAAATTCACGGTCCATTTTGGTCATTTTCACTGTCATAGGATTTTAAAAATCATAAATTTCATGATTTCAGATATTACCATCTGAAATTTCACGGTGTTGTAATTGTAGGGATCCTGACCCAAAAAGGAGTTGTAGGGGGCTGACAAGGTTATTGTAGGGGAGGTTGCGGTACTGCTACCCTTACTTCTGTGCTGCTGCTGGCGACAGTGATGCCATCAGAGTTGGGTGGTCAGAGAGCGGCAGCTGCTGGCTGGGAGCTCAGGTCTGAAGGCAGAGCCGCCACCACCAGCAGCAGCACAGAAGTAAGGATGGCATGGTATTGCCACCCTTACTTTTGCACTGCTCCTGGCAGGCGCTGAACTTCAGAGTTGGGCGCCCAGCCAGCAGCCACTGCACTCTGGCCACTCAGCTCTGAAAACCACGCAGAAGTAAGGGTGGCAATACCACACACCACCTAAAATAACCTTGTGACCCCCCCCCCCCCCCCCCCGTAACTCCCTTTTAGGTCAGGATCACCAATTTAAGAAACACTGGTCTCCCCTGTGAAATTTGTATAGTATAGGGTAAAAGCACACAAAAGGCCAGATTTCACGGGGGAAGACCAGTTTTCATGGTCCATGACGTGTTTTCATGGCCGTGAATTTGGTAGGGCTCTAATAAAATCCCTCAATATTCAAGTTATGTATATACCACTCTTGGTAATACACCGTTATTGTCTTCAGTTGAGATATCTGACAAAATGCATTTTGCAATAAAAACACAATACAGCTTTAATGAGCGGGAGGCACACACAAACACACACAAACAAAATATTCCACCTTCAGAGGTCTGCAAACACCTTCTGTGATGTGCCCAACTACTTCTTGTACATTTTCTTCCATGCCTACAGTTAAAAGAAAACATACAGTAAGCATTATACAAATGTACTTTAGTTTCTTTTCTTCCACACATTTGCTAATTGTTTTATCTTAGGTCATACCACTCCACTAAAAGCAATTTACATGCTCCCTGGAAAAGCTGGTACATAAGACGCATATGCACTATGTTTTAACCACACTTACTTCCCTGCCATAGCATACCATAACACATATTTGTTCATTGGGACCTTAACTAGTTCAAGTGAATAGCGCAAACACATCCTTCCTCACAAAATAAATCAACAACAAACCTATTGTCCTATCTTCTTGTATGAAACAGAAAAGCAGTACGGTCATAAATTTATCCAACCAGAAATATCTGCCCTACAGGTCTCAATATAATACTGTCTCAAAATATATTATCAGAGTCAGTAAATCTCCAATTGTAATTTAAAACCTATCAACCTCAGATGAGGCCCATGAGATAAACTGTAACTAAGTGTGGTTAAGCCACGTGATAAAATCAGGTGACACTAGGCCATGTTACTTCCCTATTTCACACCAAAACAGATTATCTTTCAGCCACAAAATGAAGACACACATTGTGAACACAGTAATCCTTGGGAAGCAAGATCAGAGACAAACCACATCATTGTATATTAACGTGAGACAGGTTGCTTATGCAGAAGCAACTAAAACAAGGCAACTACACTGAATTAAGAGTTTTAATGCCATAAATTGCTAAACCAATAGTCACTCAGAAATTTAACATGTATAAACATTGACAATAAGGAAAATCAGCTAACATAAGAGCATGATGCACCTATTTTGTAACTACTATCTAAAAGAAATGTTCCTGATTCTGTATTATCCCATTTAATAGTTTACCTGTAAGGCTATCTGGAGCCCTCACATTTTAGTGCTCATCAACACAACAATAAATCCTTGCCCACATACACAATAGCAGATTAAAAACAGGTTAAAAATGAAAAATCTATATCTTAATACATATGGGTTAAATTGTAAGTTGCAGAAAAGTAAAAATGCAGGTAGTAATACTTTACACACAGCAACAATGATTTGTTCATACTGCATGCATATACGCGCATTAATGTAGATTGTTTTTGCATTTAATTTGGTAATTTTCATTTAATAAAAATAACCCTGCCAGCTCTGTTAATTGCACAATAGTTTGCCGCGCTGACCCAAAAGATTGCGAACAGGGCTGCAAACAGGGGAGTTTGAGAGGAATTGCTCCAGGTAAAGCAGGAGCAAATACAGGACCCTTGGGGTAAGTGGCTGTCTGTAGTGTGTGTTTGGGGGTACTTGTGTCTGTCTGTTCATTCGTTTGTTCGTTTGCAGGACCGTGTGCTGTGGCTGGCAGTTGGAAGCTGTGAGCTTCTACACCACGGGGCGGGGCTAATCAATCAGGCAGGCCAGGGCTTTATAAAGCAGTGAGCAAGCGACCAGGGAGCTTTGCGACCAGGGCTGCAAACAGGGGAGTTTGAGAGGGAGTTTGGAAGGGGAGTGCGAAGGGAGCAAGCTATCCTTGCCATTCCTAACTCCTTTAACCCAAACTAAAGGCAGAGGCAGAGCTACCAGGGGGCTGCAGACGGGGGAGTGACTATCTGTTGAGGGGACAGATTGGCAGTTTGACCGTGTGCTTGATTGTTTGATTTCCTGTTTGAATAGTGTGATTTGGGAGTGCTTTGTTCCAGGCTCTTCTAAGAAGACAGTCAGTCAGCTGTGAACCAGCTGAGCGAGGAAACTCTTCAAAGGAAGGGACTATGGATGCTGAGCGATCCGCTGTCGTGACCTGCACAGGATGTGCCATGTTTGTCTTTCTTCCACAGGATAGAAGCGACTTTGTCTGTACAAAGTGCAAGCTGATCTCCATATTGGAAGAGAAGATTCAAGGTCTGGAGAAACGAGTATCAACCCTGCATTCCATAAAAGAAAATGAGGAGTTCCTGGATAGACGTCAGGATCGGCTTCAGCGGGCACAGTGTTCTGAGGATTCAGAGCAGGCTAGGCAGCGGGGACAGAAGGCCAGTGAGGACAATTGGCGGCATGTGACCTCCAGAAGAGGAAAGAGTATGAGACAAGTCCATGTACCAGAAACGCATATTCAGATGAGCAACCGTTTTCATGTTCTCTCTACAGGTACTAGTGCAGAGAGTGGAGTGAATGATACATCTGAGGGAACAGAGCAGAAGGAGACTCCACTGACTGGAAGGCATGAGATGCACAGTCCTAGAGATGGGGGTTCCACGACCACCACTCCCAAGAGGAGGAGGAGGGTGGTGGTGGTCGGGGACTCTCTCCTCAGGGGGACTGAGTCATCTATCTGCCGCCCTGACCGGGAAAACCGAGAGGTGTGCTGCTTGCCAGGGGCTAGGATTCGTGATGTGACGGAGAGACTGCCGAGACTCATCAAGCCCTCAGATCGCTACCCCTTCCTGCTTCTCCACGTGGGCACCAATGATACTGCCAAGAATGACCTTGAGCGTATTACTGCAGACTACGTGGCTCTGGGAAGAAGGATAAAGGAGTTTGAGGCGCAAGTGGTGTTCTCGTCCATTCTCCCTGTGGCAGGAAAAGGCCGGGGTAGAGACCGTCGAATCGTGGAAGTCAACGAATGGCTACGCAGATGGTGTCGGAGAGAAGGGTTCGGATTCTTTGACCATGGGATGGTGTTCCAAGAAGAAGGAGTGCTAGGCAGAGATGGGCTCCACCTGACGAAGAGAGGGAAGAGCATCTTTGGAAGCAGGCTGGCTAACCTAGTGAGGAGGGCTTTAAACTAGGTTCACCGGGGGAAGGAGACCAAAGCCCCGAGGTAAGTGGGGAAGTGGGATACTGGGAGGAAGCACAAGTAGGTGAGTGCAAGAGGGGAGGGCTCCTGCCCCATACTGGGACAGCAGGACAATCGGTGAGTTATCTTAAATGCCTATACACAAATGCAAGAAGCCTGGGGAACAAGCAGGGAGAACTGGAAGTCCTGGCACAGTCAAGGAATTATGATGTAATTGGAATAACAGAGACTTGGTGGGATAACTCACATGATTGGAGTACTGTCATGGATGGATATAAACTGTTCAGGAAGGATAGGCAGGGCAGAAAAGGTGGGGGAGTTGCGTTGTATGTAAGAGAGCAGTATGACTGCTCAGAGCTCCAGTATGAAAGTGCAGAAAAACCTGAGAGTCTCTGGATTAAATTTAGAAGTGGGAGCAACAAGGGTAATGTCGTGGTGGGAGTCTGCTACAGACCACCAGACCAGGGGGATGAGGTGGACGACGCTTTCTTCCAGCAACTAACAGAAGTTGCTAGATCACAGGCCCTGGTTCTCATGGGTGACTTTAATCACCCCGATATCTGCTGGGAGAGCAATACAGCGGTCCACAGACAATCCAGGAAGTTTTTGGAAAGTGTAGGGGACAATTTCCTGGTGCAAGTGCTGGAGGAACCAACTAGGGGAAAAGCTCTTCTTGACCTGCTGCTCACAAACAGGGAGGAAATAGTAGAGGAAGCAATAGTGGATGGGAACCTGGGAGGCAGTGACCATGAGATGGTTGAGTTCAGGATCCTGACACAAGGAAGAAAGGAGAGCAGTAGAACAGAGACCCTGGACTTCAGAAAAGCAGACTTTGACTCCCTCAGGGAACTGATGGGCAAGGTCCCCTGGGAGAATAACATGAGGGGGAAAGGAGTCGAGGAAAGCTGGCTGTATTTTAAAGAATCCTTATTGAGGTTGCAGGAACAAACCATCCTGATGTGTAGAAAGAAAAGTAAATATGGCAGGCGACCAGCTTGGCTTAACAGTGAAATCCTTGCTCGTCTTAAACACAAAAAAAGCAGCTTACAAGAAGTGGAAGATTGGACAAATGACCAGGGAGGAGTATATAAATATTGTTCAGGCATGCAGGAGTGAAATTAGGAAGGCCAAATCACACTTGGAGTTGCAGCTAGCCGGAGATGTTAGGAGTAACAAGAAGGGTTTCTTCAGGTATGTGAGCAACAAGAAGAAAGTCAAGGGAAGTGTGGGCCCCTTGCTGAATGAGGGAGGGAGCCTAGTGACAGAGGATGTGGAGAAAGCTAGTGTACTCAATGCTTTTTTTGCCTCTGTCTTCACAGACAAGGTCAGCTCCCAGGCGGCTGCACTCCGCAGCACGGTATGGGGAGGAGGTGACCAGCCCTCTGTGGAGAAAGTAGTAGTTCGGGACTATTTAGAAAAGCTGGACGAACACAAGTCCATGGGGCCGGATGCACTGCATCCGAGGGTGCTAAAGGAGTTGGCCGATGTGATTGCAGAGCCATTGGCCATTATCTTTGACAAATCATGGCAATCGGGGGAGGTCCCGGATGACTGGAAAAAAGCTAATGTAGTGCCCATCTTTAAAAAAGGGAAGAAGGAAGATCCGGGGAACTACAGGCCAGTCAGTCTCACCTCAGTCCCTGGAAAAATCATGGAACAGGTCCTCAAGGAATCAATTCTGAACCACTTAAAGGAGGGGAAAGTGATCAGGAACAGTCAGCATGGATTCACCAAGGGCAAGTCATGCCTGACTAACCTAATTGCCTTCTATGATGAGATAACTGGCTCTGTGGATGAGGGGAAAGCAGTGGATGTGCTATTTCTTGACTTTAGCAAAGCTTTTGATACAGTCTCCCACAGTGTTCTTGCCAGCAAGTTAAGGAAGTATGGGCTGGATGAATGGACGGTAAGGTGGATAGAAAACTGGCTGGATGGTCGTGCTCAACGGGTAGTGATCAATGGTTCCATGTCTAGTTGGCAGCCGGTATCAAGTGGAGTGCCCCAAGGGTCGGTGCTGGGGCCGGTTTTGTTCAATATCTTCATCAACGATCTGGAGGATGGTGTGGACTGCACCCTTAGCAAGTTTGCAGATGACACTAAACTGGGAGGAGTGGTTGATACGCTGGAGGGTAGGGACAGGATACAGAGGGACCTAGACAAATTAGAGGATTGGGCCAAAAGAAATCTGATGAGGTTCAACAAGGACAAGTGCAGAGTCCTGCACTTAGGACACAAGAATCCCATGCACTGCTACAGACTAGGGACCGAATGGCTGGGCAGCAGTTCTGCAGAAAAGGACCTAGGGGTTACGGTGGACGAAAAGCTGAATATGAGTCAACAGTGTGCCCTTGTTGCCAAGAAGGCTAACGGCATTTTGGGCTGTATAAGTAAGGGCATTTCCAGCAGATCGAGGGACGTGATTATTCCCCTCTATTCGGCACTGGTGAGGCCTCATTTGGAGTACTGTGTCCAGTTTTGGGCCCCACGCTACAGGAAGGATGTGGATAAATTGGAAAGAGTCCAACGGAGGGCAACAAAAATGATTAGGGGGCTGGAGCACATGACTTATGAGGAGAGGCTGAGGGAACTGGGATTGTTTAGCCTGCAGAAGAGAAGAATGAGGGGGGATTTGATAGCTGCTTTCAACTACCTGAAAGGGGGTTCCCAAAGAGGATGGATCTAGACTGTTCTCAGTGGTAGAAGATGACATAACAAGGAGTAATGGTCTCAAGTTGCAGAGGGGGAGGTTTAGGTTGGATATTAGGAAAAACTTTTTCACTAGTAGGGTGGTGAAGCACTGGAATGGGTTACCTAGGGAGGTGGTGGAATCTCCTTCCTTAGATGTTTTTAAGGTCAGGCTTGACAAAGCCCTGGCTGGGATGATCTAATTGGGTTTGGTCCTGCTTTGAGCAGGGGGTTGGACTAGATGACCTCCTGAGGTCCCTTCCAACCCTGAGATTCTATGATTCTATGATTACAGGATACCTTTTTCCCCGCAAAGTCACAGAGCTTTAGAAGGCACTGCACAGTGGCAGAAAGCAGATGTGAGTAACAGGCAGGAACATATCAAGTATCTTTCTCCCACTCAGTTTTGGATGCTTCTTTACAGTGGAATCCCTTTAACTTCACAGGATGGGGAGTCTCTGTTGCTTCCCTTTAGCAGAATTCTTGAGATTCTCCCTTCCTGTGGAGCTCAAGAACTCTGCAAGAGAGGAAAGTCTTTGCTATTTCTTTCTGCTGGAGCAACTAAGCTCCACAGAAGGAGAGAGAATCTGCCTCTCTTCTGGCTCTACAATGTGGTGGGTTAAATTTCTTTGCACTTGCTATTAGCCCTTTCACATTTAAAACAGCACAGTTGTTGGACTAAATTAAAAGTTAGAGTTTGAAATGCAAAGCTTTCAAATGGTTTAAAACTATTTTTAAACCATGCAATTATGTGCTATTTGACTATTTTTATTCAAAAACAAAGGGCAGTTTTCTTAAAATGGGAGCTTGGACTTTTCACATTTTTCTTCAGATGTGTCACTTGAGCCTTGAACAGTTTTTCCTCCAACACCACCAAACCTCCATCCTCCTCACTCTTCTCGCACTCCACACTCCGTAGGGAGGGCTGGACATATGGCCTTGTGTTTGCAGACTAAAAGAAGTTTTCAGGTGATTCATACATTTTCCTTTTCTTCATTGCTGATGGATTCATAGACCCTACAGGGGGCTTACTAAGAAGTGTGAATTTTTGGAGGCAGACACTGAAGGTAAGAACTATTTAACTACAAAAATTATTTATGATAGAATTAAGTTGTGGCATCTTACTGAGCTACCTCATTGTGCAACACCAGTCATCTGAAGTCTACATCAGTTGAGGGTTACATAATGATCTTTTATTACCTTAGCTGACATACTCAATGTTGACCAAGTAGCAGCTTTCCATATTTATTTGTACGAGACATATAATCTCTTAGCTCAGGATCTAGCTACTGCTCATGGCCTGATCCAGTTCCCACCTAAGCCTTCCAGTTGATTTCAATAGGAGGTGGAATAGGCCCTTAGTGAGTAGTCTCACCTAGCAGGCTTATGGATGATTTGGAGTCCTTTCCTCAAACTGCAGGAGAATTTTTAAGTAGGATATCGTCTTTAACATCTCTGTGTACCATGTTCTCTCCAGAATGCTTGGAATTTGGAGAGAATGACAAGTGACCTATTTTTGTGCGAAATGAAATTTTACTTTGAGCTTGAATGCTGGGTTTGCCTTAAGACTACATTGTTGGAGTGCAACTTTCCCCAGGAGATTCCCAGTTTTGGATAGCCTGTTGTGGGTTCTCAGTAAGGTGCCTGGTTCTCCCAGAAAACTAAACAGGAATTGTGGTCAGACACTCTTCCCATGCACACTCATGGTTTTCATATCCTCAGATATGTTGGTCCAGGCTATGGCTAAGGGTGGTTATGGCTATAGATACTACAGGTGTGTGTGTGGTAGAGCATTTAACCCCCAATTCCTATTATATGACCTCAGAAGGGAGCATTTAAGCAGTGAGCCTTACACTCCCAGTAGACAGTTATTTCAGAGTAGGAGGTGAGGCTGTGGGGAGAGGAGTGGCTGTAAGGCACAGCCTGCAGCAAAAGCAGAGCATGGAGATGGACTCTGTGATTCCAACTTTCAAAGAGCTCTTCCTAAGAGAGTGTCTCCCCACAAAAGAAGTGGAAGCATAGGGCTCCTGTGGCACATGTAAAATTAATGGAATTGACATGTCTTTTCCTCTTCCACACCCCACAGCAGTGTCTGGGCTTTTTGCTCCCCTTTCTTTAGTGGCTAGAGTTTGTAATGGGACACCCCCATCAGATTGTCAGTAAATAAATATATTAAACACCACACAAAAAAGTATTCAACTTTTATAGCGTGCCTATAACTGGAGCAGAACTGATAATGTGGTGAGAGTTGGGGATAGGAGTAGAAAATGTTTAAACATTTTCAACTGACCAAATATACACAACCACAAAATAGACAACATTTCCACACTTCTCAATCTTTGGCCTTATTGTGGTTTGACTGAAACTGGGAGCTCTTCCAACACCCTTCTTGCAGATGTGACATCTATTAGGAATGCCACTTTCCATTTCCAAAAGCACAGGAAAACAATGGTGCATTAAACAAGTTGGATTAAATTTAAATCCCAGGGCAGGCCCTGTGAACCAGTTAAGGTCCAAGTAGTTTGTATCTCAGGAGGACAAAAACTTGGCTTTCACTGGTAACTCTCGATACTTGTTATAGGTGAGCATGTATGCTCAGCTGTAACAAGGCCCTGGTTGTAGCTACGGAGGTAGATCACACTGGCATCTTCTACAGGGATTACCACTGTACTACTGACAACAGGTCCAAAGGTGCCTCAAAAGCTGCAAACAGGTTGAAGACTCGATGCAGGCTCTGTGGACTAGCTAATGCAGAATTTGAAGATTATGGAGTTGCATAGGTGTAATCAGGGGTTCTATTTGGCATTTGGAACATTTTAATGGTGATATGGTACAAGATGGAAGGAAGCCAGACTCGACTCAGGCTAAGCAGGAGCATGCAGTACAGGCTGTTAGAAAAATATTTGTGTACTAGAAAAAGTAAGTCTGATACCAAAATCCCCAAGATACAAGCAGGGTACCCTACAATGGCATTTTTACAAAGTTCCTTTTCAGAAATGCACTTGAGTTCTGAAGTCTAGCATGAAAAAGTCCCTTCTAAATCTAAATATATTTGAGAGGGCAGGAAAATGCACACATTAGTGAACTTTGAAATACTGTCTTTGATTAATGGTTTTCTTCTTAGCAAACTGAACTATTACATTTTCTGAAGTCATTTTCAATACCATTTACCCTTAGTGGAGCAACTGATGTCCACTCTATGAGTTTTGTTGTAGTTTTCTGGCATATTGCTCACCACTAAGTTCAGTTTCTATAGATTTGCAAAATAGGCATTAAAATCTAATAATACCTTGAGTAGTTACAAGCTTTAACATAGCTTCCAGATGTTCTTTTTCAGAAGCAGTAGCTTGATGCAGCCATGCCAACATGTCTCCTACATACCTAAATAAAAACAAGAATTGCTACATAAAGGATTTATTGTATGAATGACAAAAAGATTATGTAATGAACAGTTTCACCACTATCCTACCTCAAAGGATCATGGGAGTGCATTTCTATAGGTCGAGGAGTACCACCTGGACCTCCTCTGGTAAGAGCATCTATAAAACCACGGACTACTGCACTTCTTCGAGCTGTTCCAAACTCATCCAGGGTGTACCTACAATTGAAACATGACGATACTCAGAAAAAACATTTTATCCCTCACAATTTACATTAGCCTAATTTAAGAGCATTGTACTAGTGCCCATTCATTTGGCTATATATAAAGTTGTGTCAATGATTCCACTATACAAAGTCCAAATTTTGAGGTTTGTGATTTAGCTGTAAAAATCTGATTCACGATGACCCCCTCTCTGCATTTTTTTTTCCTTTTTAAGAAAACTAAAACCCTTTTCAAGGCTTGGACCTCTGGCCAGATCACAATAAGGTATCAAAGTCTCACAAGACTTGCTGACGGTATCGTTCCCAGCAGTCCTCCAACTCACTTTCCCAGTAGCTAGTAAGGGAACCCCGGGCCCGCCCAATACTCTGGGTTCCAGCCCAGGGACCCTTGAACCAGCAGCCATGGTCCTCACCATCCAAAACCTTACTGCCCTTTTCCTGGGCCTTTCCCTATTCCACCCCTATCAGGCTTCCTTGTCCACCCTTCCCTGTGTAAACCTTCCCCTCAGGGACAGGATCCCAGGGCGTCTATTCTCCCCATGTTTCCCCCTTTCCCTCTCTAAACCCAGAGAGTTACTATAGGCCTTCATGCTGCAGCCCTCTTTCTGCTGCACATTTCCTGGCTTTATACTAGCCCTGCCTGCTTAGCTGGGCTTCATTCTCAAACAGTGCTTGCTTATCAAGCCTGACTCTTCCTCAGGTGTGGCCTACCAGGTTATTTACCCCTTTTGGGCCACATTAACTCTTTCCAGGCTAGTATGAGTGAACACCCCATTACATACCCTCCTTTAAATTCTTTATTAATAGAGTCCTATATGAATCATTCCATTATTTTGCCCAGGATCAATGTCAGGCTGACTGGCGTATAATTACCCATATCATCCCATTTACTCTTTTTAAATATTGGCACAAATATTTTTCTTCCAGTCTTCGGGAACTTCCCCAGTGTTCCAATACTTATTGAAAACCAACATTCATGGTCCAGATGGCTCCTTGACCAGCTCTTTTAAAATTTGTGGATGCTAACTATCCAGACCCGATGATTTAAAAATGTTTTACTTTAGTTTAGTAGCTGCTGTTTAACATCCTCCTGAGTTACTACTGGAAAGTGTAGTATTATCATAATATGGTATGACTACATTATCTAGCTTTTTCCCAAATACAGAACACTTCTGCCTTTGCTGCATTAGTGACAATTCTACCATTTCCAACTAGTAACAGACCAATATCAGTTATAATTCTTTTTGTATACATAAATTCTTCCTTATGGGTCATTATCTATGCTGGATATAGATTTTCCTTATATTCTTTTGCTTCTCATATCAATGTTCTACAATTCCTAGCTTCTGGTTTATATTAATTACTACATATTTCCTCTTTGTTCATTTTTTTAAATTGTATTTTGTATATCTACTTTTACTTCCCCTCTAAGCTTGTGAATGCTAAAAGCAAATGCATCTTGAAACTTTATACAAATTCTAGAAATCTTGTGTCTCTGCAAAAGAGGAAAAAGTAATCATATATTACCAGAATGTTCTAAATAGGGGCATTACTGCCCCCAGCTTCCAAAGGCTGAGGAAAGCTCTACAGCATTTTCAAGAAATTTTGAGAGGACAGAATCACATTCTGTATGCCATAAGGTAAAGAAGGATTTGTGATAGTCATATACCAATAAGTACTTTTAAAAAAAATACACACTGAGATTGCAAGGGTATTTACTTTTAAATAATTTTCTTTTTGCACACAGTTCATTCACAATGTAGTGCTCTTTTGCACAAATGGTGAGGTTACTATGCTGAAGGGATCAATAAGAAAAGTTTTATTTATCTTGACTATAAATTGCTAGTTACTTTTTTGCAAACAATACGTACATTGCTAGGTACTTAAATTTCTGCATAATCCATTATATTTGTACCCCAAAATTAAGTCTGCTTGCCACCCACTGGTAAAAAAATGTAAACAAAATAGAGAGTTAACGTCAACTCATTACCCACAGCACAGGGACAGCAGTCCCCCTGTTCTCCCCATCCCCCGAAAAAAAAAGCACAAGACCATAGGTGTTTTGCACAAACCAAATTGATTCTTTTTTCCAAAGCAATGATATTATAGAGTATCAGATTTGGCAAATGACTAGATCTTGTAATTTTGTTCTCATTGGTTTTGAGAACTGTAACATAATACTGACAATTATGTTGCAAGAGGAAATCGAAAATTATATTTTTCTTTTTACCTTCAATAGAATACAATTATGACATTATTCTGCATTGTATAAAAATTCAGCAATAACTAATTATTATCTGCACTTGAAATGGTGTATTTACTACAGCTTTATAATAAGTATTCATTATGGAGAAGGAAAATAGTAGTTGGATTCTTTTAGCTTCTCTTCCAACAATAGGCCATATTCCCAGTGGAGCTATAATTGCAGATGAGGGAGGGAAGAGGGTGGAAAAAACCCTGAGAAATCAGCAGGGAAATGTCCCTTCTTGCTGTGGCTGCTCATGCGTCATCTACAAAACCCACAGTTTTCAAATTTGTCTTTATTCTAGTCGGGAAGAGGAAGTGAAGACCCAGATGAAGCATTTATTTCAGTTGCTCTGGGCTGACTGCAACTCCAGGAAGTATGTCAGTAGCGCTATTAAGTTTTGTTAACTAAGTTTTAACAAGACAAAACCCAAAACATTGAAAGAAAAATTGCAGATTTTTCTACTGTTGCCCATTCCCTATTTTCCTAACTTTTGCTTGTCTGAGGAAGACTCTGTATTAAATGTAAGCACAATTTTTTTGGGAAGACAGCTAGCTTTCAGTTTGCACAACAGCACTGTTCAAATCTCTGAAAATCTCATCTAGGAGGACAATACCAGGTTTGAACACTTTTGAAGTGTTTGTTCCACTACTGGATTGTGTGCAAGAATGGCTGTGGTTTTTTGGTTTTGTTTTTAAATGGAAAAAAGAGTAAAAAATATAATCTTCAATTCAAATCAACACTTTATGTACATTTTCTCCTTTTTAGGCATCACTCTGGCCTCACAATCAAAAATACAATACAAAGGCTAAGATGTTTAAGTATCTCTCAAATTTAAAAATTATATGAACACTAACGAGAAATTAAGTCTCTAAAATACTGAGAATGTTTCCAAAATACATTGATTTTACAAACTAATTTGAACATTTTTTCATTGCAACCTTTGTGTCCTAAAATATTATGATCATGACAAACATTACTGCTGTTCTTGAAACACTTAAATAAAAACGATGATCATTTCCTAACCAATCAAAGCACAGTTAGCTCAAATTAGCACACACGAGGCAACTGCACTTGAGCTAGCCTAGTTCCAGTGACCATACTTCAAAACCACACTCAAGTTACAGAGTGATTTGATTAGCAGCACAAATGATTAGTTGCAGAGGAGTTGTGGTATCTCGAGCTGTTGCATCTCCACTGCATTGCCAGCTTAAGTTTCAACCCCCTTCCTGAACTAGTTAGCTCAAGCTTAATGCACCACTTAATTAGTGGGAAAACTTCAGTTATAACTGAACCTGACTTTGCTGTGAAGATTCGCTCTCACTCAGAAAAAAAAATGAACATACTTTAAATGTTATTCCTAATTAGGTAGAAACTTTGTGGCCAGTAAACTATAACTACCACCTCTGTTCTTTTTGTGAAAGCCTATTATTGGCTCTAGTAAAGATTTAGGGCATGTCTTCACTAGCAACATTAAAGCGCTGCCGCAGCAACGCTTTAACGTTGCTAGTGAAGACATGCCGCGGCAGCACTTTAACGTGGCTGTGTAGTAATGGCACCAGCGCTGGGAGAGAGGCCTCAGTACTATAAAAAACCCACCTCCATGAGGGGAGTAGCTCCCAGCGCTGGCGCACTGTCTACACTGGCACTTTACAGAGCTGAAACTTGCAGCGCTCAGGGGGGTGTTTTTTCACCCCCCTGAGCGAGAAAGTTGCAGCACTGTAAAGTGCCAGTGTAGACAAGCCCTTAGAGACCTTTAATTGAAGCAGGCATTAGTATTTAATCTTTGAGATTTTATAAAGCACCAACAGGGTGTCTCATTAGTGTTTACCTTTTCATTTATGAGAAACAATTTCTTTCACACTCTTAGTTTTGCAGCAAGAACAGACAGACATCTGACGAACACAAAGAACCTTCAAAAGATATCTGAAATATATTTCCCAGAGACAGTAGTACTGGCATTACCAAAGATCAGAAACTTTCTGTAAAGGTTAACACATCACTGCACTTTCCCAGGTTTTGAAGTAGGATAATTTAAACACAAGACAGTATTTATTGTAGAAGTATTGTATATTATTACCCTAATAAAATATAGTGAGCAATATTGTTGGCTACCCTAAACTGGTCTGAAAAGGGCATTGGGGAGAAATTTAAGGAATCTCCATTTATCCCCAGAGGGAGATGAAAATAATTTTTATTTCTATTTAAAATTACTTTCATTTCAAATTACTTATACATATAATTACTGAAAATTAATTCTGCATTCAAGTCACAACACAACAACACAATGGCTGGAAAAAGAAAATGGATTTCTGATGTTATTTCAAGAGTTTGATGTTCAGTATGATTATTTTCTTTCAATTCTGCCTCACATATTGCTGCTCATAAGGCCTTAATTCAGCAAAGCATGTAAGCCCCTACCTAACTTTAAGCACTTAAGTAGTCATATGGAAGTCAAAGTGACTAATCGTGTGCTAAAAATTTGACACACTTAAGTATTTTGCTCTATCCAGGCTAAATGCAGTACAATGCACAACATGCTAACATGAGCATCCCAAGCAGAAACAAAGACAGTTCTGATAGTGCCACCTTGTGGTTAATTTGCATTTATCATCAGCAAACTGGATTTAGGTTTAAAAGTCTTGTTTTTAAATTCTGATCAAGAATTAAGCATTCACTATCGAAGATAAATAGTTACTCTTTAGCTTGTGCAGTCCATTTACTGTAGTGTGGAAAATTAACAAAGTTTTCTTGATGTCACTAAAATAGTTACACACAATGTTCTTTCTTTATAAAACAGAAATTCATATTTTAAAAGTTAAAGTTATGCTATTAAAGTAGAAAGTTAAAGCATTCAAAAGACAGAAAAAAAACAGAATTAACTTTATTAGGCTAAACACAGACCTGTAGAGGAGGGGATATGAGCAAGACAGAAACCTGGAGAACACACAATTCACCCTGATCTCTCATTAGTACTAGTGAAGAGATGTACTTGTGCATTTTGGATCAAGTCCTGTAAATCCTGACCAAGGCCTTGACTGGGAGCCTCCAACAATGCAGGAAATGAGGCTGTCAGATGATCTCCATTTTAAACCACTTACAATACTTTGTACTTCATTAACTTTTTAAGCAATATCTTCACCTATTATCTTCAAGTGCCTTCTTTATATGAAAAGAAAGCATGTAGGGCATATATATAATACATTGCTTTAATTTACATATTAGGAAATACTCTTAGTATTGGTAGAATCTGTATAAAAATTAAGTAGGCTTTGGCAAATTTTTACTTTCCACAAGGAAATGGGGTAATTAGATGCCTTGCATTCTGACAAAGGAAATCTAGACTAGCCCAACTAAAACAAAAAACAAAAAACCTTAAAAGAGAGCGCACACATTCACATTTTAATTGGATGAAAGTATAGCTGGTGTAACATTTTATTTGAAATAAAACCCAAATATATTTGCAGAAGACCAGCAGTGAGACTTCTTATATAGTGATTGCACAAAGAATATACTGAAAGTTTAGAGACACTGAAACATGCTTTGTTTAAAGTTTTATGCCAGACTAATCATCATCATGTTCAGTATCATTCTTTGTACACGTATGTACCTCTGTTACAGACTCGGAATGGATCTATTTGCTAAGAGAAGAAAAGATATCCTACATGTGTTAGAAATAATCATAAACGTTTACTTACTTATACAGAACAGGTCTATCCTGCAGGGCTTCCATGGCCTGGGTGAGAACTGGAGAAATGTCACATGATTCTTGTGTCAAAGTCCTGCACTCACCTATAAAATAGCAATACAACATCAGGAAATCTATGCTATTTAGACAGTAAAGATGGTATAACATCTCTTATGTCTTGCTATCATGCAGGAGATAGAGAGTTAGGTGAGAAAGTCCCAGAAAGATATTAGGCTACAAGTACAGTCTCTTCATTTTACAATATAACTTTCAGAATATGTAACAGGTTGTACCTGTATCACTATAATTTCCCCAAGAGCAGTATTTTTCTATATGAGTGACCTGGGTCTCAATTCTTAAACAAATTTTTAAAACAGTGCAAAATGAGGCTTACTGAATACAGATTTGTGCATGCCATCAAGTTCGTATTTTTAAACCAGGAGTATTACTGTATACAAATTTAAATAAAGAACATTAAATGGTTTTAAAATACTGCACCTTTTACCTCAATTTTAAATGAAGTAGTGCCTACAAAGAGATAACCAGACACTCCTATACGGCAAGAAACAAGCTAGCTCAAAATGGAATAAAGCCACTTACAGGTAAAATTCTCACACTGGCCATTGATTTTGAGTGCCTCAGTTTGCGTGTACCGAATGTATGATTTTTAGAAGTTCTGGGCACCCACAACTGCAGACAAAAATCAATGGAAAGAGGCAATGCTTAGGAACTCTGAAAGTTACCAAGTGAATTTGGTTCTCAGGGAAGTCAGACACAAACGGCTCTTAGCATCAGGTTGTATGTAGGTAAGAGCTGTGCAAGCTTCCAACCAGCAAAACTGTGTCAGTAAATAAGGAACTGCAACATTCCATGACAATTATTGAGAAAATGAAAGTAGATTTAGTTTTGATCACCTTTATACATGAGTGGTTTTTTAAGTGATGGATGTACTATGGCTTTCTAGTCTTATATAATTCATGTGAAAAGGCTGATACAATCACGTCAAATTGTGTAGTTTGATTTTTGATATGGATAAACGTCTGTTAAGGAGTTGGCTGTAACTATCAACCTCATTTTCCATGTGACTTAAGATGAATATAAATTTAAGTCTCTGCTGATTAAAAAACTAACCCATAAATTCACTGACGGTATCAGCTGGTCCCAGGAATCTCCGTTAATCTCTTAGAGAAGAGAGATACAGGACATTTGCATTTTACATTGCCAACATGTTTTGGGAAATCTTGAATCTTAGAACCAACGTTGATAGTAGTTATATGAGGAAAGAATAAAATGTTACTATTAACACAAAACATCCCAAAACCAAATATTCTTTCTGTAGCATTAAACCACTCCTGCATTCTACACTACAGTTAGCGATTGCCAATTAACACCAATCAGAACTTTCCTGATACCATCAAAAAGTCAGAACATGATGTCCTGTGTCCCAGTAGTATGACCTGGGGTACCAAATTTTATTCATTTAGGATGCTAGCCATGGAAGAAAGTCATGTGACAAGCAAGAAATTAGTTTTAACAACAGAGTCCAGATCAGTCCTGTGATATAATGGCAGCTCAGAGAAGGAACAGACTCGCTTGGTGACTGGTTTAGTTCTCAGCTGCTAGCCAATTACACAGGTCTTTCTACAGCAGTGGTTTTCAACTTTTTTTTCTGGTGACCCAGTTGAAGAAAATTGTTGATACCTGCGACCCAACGGAGCTGGGGATGAGGGGTTTGGGGTGTCGGAGGGGCTCAGGACTGGGGTAGAGGGTTGCGGTGCGGGGGTGAGGGCTGCAGGGTGGGGCTGGGAATGAGGAGTTCAGGGTGTGGGAGGGGGCTCTGGGCTGGGGCAGGGGTGCAGGCTCTGGGGTGGGCCAGGGATGAGGGGTTTGGGTGCAGAAAGGGCTCTGGGCTTGGGGGGGCTCAGGGTTGGGGTGCAGGCTTACCTCAGATGGCTCCCCATCAGTAGCACAGCAGGGGTGCTAAGGTAGGCTTCCTGCCTGTCCTGGCACCATGGACCACGCTGTGCCCCGGAAGCGGCCAGCAGCAAGTCCAGCTCCTAGGCAGAGGTAAGTGGCTCCGCGCAGCTCTCGCCTGCAGGCATCACCCTCCCCCAGCTCCCATTGGCTGGGAACAGGCCAATGGGAGTGCAGAGCTGGTGCTTGGGGCGGGGGCTGTGCATGGAGCCCCGTGGCCCCCCTGCCTAGGAGCCAGACCTGCTGCTGGCCTCTTCTGGGGTGCAGCGCGGTGTCAGAACAGGTAGGGACTAGCCTGCCTTAGCCGGGTAGCACTGCCGACGGGACTTTTAATGGTCCGGTCAGTGGTGCTGACCTGAGCCGCCGCAACCCAGTACCTTACATTCCCTGACCCAGTACTGGGTCGCGACCCACAGTTTGAAAACCACTGCTCTACAGTGTAGTGTCTTACATTTCCTTCTGATTTAGTCAAAGAAAGGGTTCTAGCTAAGATTACCTCAATTTTAAAAAGAACTAAAAAGTTGACCACCCTAATATTCATAAATCTAAATCTTCTTAAAAAAAACAAAACACAAAAGTGTAACCCTACTTTGAGCCCATCTGTAAAGTCGCTCATAAGAAGTCTCTTGGAGCAAAGCCATCTGTTCCATAATTTCTAGGCTACAAAATAAAAATATTTTATTAGATGTTTATAGAAGCATCTAAAATCTAATTTAAAAAAAGTTAGCATTATAAAGAAATGGACATTTAAAAATGAATTCCTGTTATATTATGTGTACATTTTGTTCAGATTTGCAGTGCCTTTTGTCATTTGAAAGAACAAATAAGGCATGTCCATACAATTACCGTTTTAACTATTAAATGACTTCTTTGCAGTTATTCAGATTAAACTCACCCTGTTCTCTGTTGGTTTGTACGGAGAAGAATCTTGACATCATTATGAATTTGCTTTACTCTTCCTAATGCCTTGAAAAAATCCTTTAAAAAATGAATTTCATGATTTAAAACATTTCCAGTTTTTAAATGAAGGAAAATAAATTGAATAGTACTAAAATGCTACACTGGAGGTTGTACTGACAACTACTTGATATTAGAAGTCAGCATTTTTGGATGAAGTGGCGTATGCAATTGGGCAGTACGTCTCATCCACAGCGCACACATACACACAGAAGCCCCTTGTGGCAACCACAGCAACCGCATACATGGAAAAGTAACGCTGGAATGACTTTTGTGCAATGAACATTTTGTCCCTTTTGAAACAGAGCAATCAGACGCTTGCTTTTGCTCTTCTGTTCGGATTTTCTCCAGTGACAAAAATAGCAACAGCCAGCAGCACATAAGCAGCATGTTTGGAACACCAGCAAATGTTCCGTGGATCATAATTAGGAAAACTCTGCTCTACACACATTCCACTTTGTGACCTCTGCCATATCTAGAGTTTCTGCAAACATTTCATTACATCTACCGTCTGACCTCTCCCACATTGGGTTCAATTTCACATCTCCAGCAGCCTCACTTGCTTATCCGTTTGAAGAACCCACTGCTATCGCAAATCAAATATGATAAAAACTGAACTTATTCCTCCCTATCCCTCTTTCTTCTCAATTAATTCTTGTTCAAATATTAATAGAATAATAAGGAAACTAAGTATTTGCAGTGGACAAAATAAAATCCAGAGTTTTTTTAATCGTAAATCATTCTGCGTAGCAAAATAAAAGCCAAAAATATACAATACACTATCAGCAGTTAAAAAGACTCCCACGATACTCACTTTTTTGTATTTTATGTTATCATTAAGGATGTACCATATTTGCACTATTGTCTCTGATTTGGGGGATTTATAACCAACATGGTGGCAAAATAAAGGTTTTCTTTCATTTTAAAAAAATATTAAAAAGGCAAAGTTAATCTTTGATTAATTTTGACATGTAAGGTCTCCCCAGAGAAAATATCTGAAATTTGAACAACTTCAGAAGTGTTTTTTATAGTTTAAAAATTTCACTGTCTCTAAATCTGAAAAAGTACAGAATCATTGAGCATGTGTCAACTTTTTATTTCCTAAGAAGTTCATAATACTTTGTAGTGCATGCATGTCTGCCTGCACAGTAAACTTTGGCCAAAATGAGTTTAGACAACAGATTTAAAATTATTCTACAGATATTTTCAGATTGAAGAGGCTGGTATTTTAAAGTTTAAATGCATGAGTGAGGGAGTTGGGATTTGAGAACAGCTTTGCAAATTCACATACTGTAAGCTACGTACAAAAATAGTAAATTTCTGACAGAAAATAATAAAAGCAAAGAAATCAAAGCTAACATACACCATAAATTCTTTGCTAGCATAGCACACTAGTTGTCTGGTAGCTTTCTGAATTAACCCTACTGTGCTTAATTATTGGAAGACACACATGAGGTCATCATGGTCCACTAAACATCCACTATACTTTTACACAGGAAATCTAACTTTAAAAATTGTTTTGTTTACTTGAAGTAGTCATTGATTGTATAATTAACTACTGTATTTTGTTATCACCTGTGTTAAAGGTAAGAATCAAATAAAACTACCTTCTGATATAGTTTTACCAACTGTGTTTTTCAATCCTGAGGAATGTATTCTCAAGTCCTACAATAATATATATTTTTAAATGCACTGGAATTATCTACAGTCCAGGTCCACACTAGACTTGTAACTAGCTGACTGTGCATCATCTAGTCTGCTGCTTCAGTACCCCAACTGCAATTCTATTCCCACAACTTCTGCACAGTCTTAGGTAGATTAAAAAGAATGCACAACAAAGGAATGTTCCCTGCTCTGCCCTGAGCCAAACATTGAGTAAATTTACTCAATTATGTGGGTGCTCATGTCCCCTACTCTTCTCCATCCCTTCCTACACAAAGAGAAGAGAGAAAAACTGAAAGGAGTTTCATGGATTCATAGCCCATACGCCATTTATACAGGGTAGGGAGAAATGATCTTCTTGCCACTGCTGGAGAGCTCACCAGGAGGAAATATACATTTTCTCCCCGGAAGGCAAGGAGGAAGACAGCAGAGAACCCCTTTTTTCACAGGTGTGGTGTAGTGAGAAGGGTTAGGACATGGATTTAGTTTAGTTTCTGTCAGAGTCTGAACTTCAGCAACTTCATTCAGGAATGGGTGAGAATCTTTTAGGACTTGATCTTGTAAGTTACTGCACTCCCTCAACTGTAATTGGATTAGGGGGCATGCAGCATTTTGCAGGATTGCCTCCTACCCGTGAGGAGGAGAAGGAGCATAGAGATAACTACAGAAATAAAGGCTAGGGCCTAATCTAAAATCCACTGAAGTCAATTAAAAAAACAACAACACAAGGAGTTTTGGATTAGACCCTTGAGAAGTAAACATTTGAGAAAAACTTATGAAAATGTCTGTATTTTGAATTTATGGTTTTCTATCACAACTCAAATGTTTCTTTCAAGGTAACATTTAGTGTTTTATTAAATATATGGCAATTACTCAAGTGCATGATCATTTAACATGCTTTCATTTGTGCTTTCGCTAGTATTGTTTATGGCTATCTGCTCCATATCTTTAATAATGCTCTCACTGCTAACAGGATGTCTGTGGAAATGAGATACTGGGTCTCAGCAGGTATTCTGTATTTCATTGAAAGTTTCCATGTAACTAAAATAATAAAAGCTATTAAATGTACTTAATTCTCTGGATATTTTAATTGCTTTCACCAAAGAACAATGTGCTTTAAGCAAAAACATATCAATATGTTTAACAACTTAGCTTAGAAGGTGACTAAAAATAAGTGAGTCAGCACCTAATATTTCAAACAACAACAAATGGAACAATGAGGGAAAGTCCTACTTTAAATCAACTTAAACAATTTATATATTGCGGTAGCCAAGCAAAATATATATACATACACACACAATAGTGGTGCTACATGATCTGAAAGTACCATGAACTGTTCAGTTTCTTTACTTGGTCAAGACAGAGTTTTAACAAACTAAAAATACAGAATTTGAGGCTTTAAAAAAAAAAACTTTTTACAGTGGAGACCTACAACATTAAAATATCAGTTTTATTGCCCCTCACCAAAGTCATTAATTAGAACAGAAATTTTTACTCTGATTATTTTTACTCATTATGATATCCTGACACTTAAACACATTTGAAATTTATCAGAAGCTCATCATTCTATTAATAGATGAATTCATTCTATATAAAAGGAAAGTAATGATGTGATAGGAAGGTCTATATATGCTGCTAAAATGGTATTATAGTGTTTTAACTCAGTACAAAACTTATAATGTATTATGAGTTACCTCGGTAATTGGGCCATCTCTTGTGCCTCGAAGAAGGTTCATTTCATCTGGACTCAGTTGGAATTTTTCTATGAAAGCACCTGCAACTTGTGCTTTCATTTCTAGTCTTTGACTGTAATAAAAGTGCCAAGGACATTAGTTTTTTATATTATCTCCAACTTATTTTGCATGTACTGATTTTTGAAAATATTAGTATTTTAAAAATCAATGCTCTCTTTACTTCTAATAGTGCAATCTTAAATTGCATCACCATATACTTGATATAATTACCTATTAAGCTCACACACATCTTCATCGATTTTACTCAGCAATGTGAGCCCATGTATTTGAAAGTAGGAACAAGTTATTAAAATATTCAGTTAGCATTTATATAATAGATTATCTGGCACAGGTATCCACACTTCAATATATGCCTGTCATTTCCCTTCAAGAAGTTCATTATGAGAATGAAGTCTGCCTGAGCCTTTAGCTCATGTTTTCACAGATGCAAAAAAGGCTGTACCCACAGAACACCAGAACTGAACCAATTGGCACAATAACTCACCCATTTTCTGGAGAACAGATGCAATTTCTGTTTAGGAACATACTGTCAGGAGTCATTTACTAATTCCATACACCCTCAAAAATGTATTAGCCAGTTGATCAGATTTAGGCTGAACTGTCTATTTGTGGCCATCTTTTACTGAGATTGTTAAGTTATTTTTATAAATATTCTTAACTGTACCCTGTTTACTTATGCTAGTTTAAATTTTCATAAATGACCAATGATTCTGGAAACTCAATTTTAAGATGCTCTGCTTATGTGGCCTGATTTACAGAAGTACTGAGGCCCACACTCTCAGAAAATACAGTCCCTTTAAAGTTGTCTCAGGCTGACCACTTAAAAATTGAGGCACTCAAGACCCAGTCACTTTTGAAATTTTAGGCCAGTATTATTACAATCTTAAAGATTTGGACATTTGAAAGGAACAATCATACTACAATACGCAAATGTAGTTGCTCTGGAGCAAATTACCTTTCAAAAGAAAATACAAAAATAACTGTGTGAAAGCAGCCACCATTTAGTTACCAAAGAAATGGAAAAAATCAGCATTCCTTTCCTCTCAGGGTTCACTAGCCACATTCATAATCTTTTTATTCATAACCCCAATCCATCTGCAACTATCCACCCACTGAAACTTCACTCCTTCCAAATGTCCTCATTTCGTATGATCATCTCTCCACCCTTTCCCATCTCTCGAACGTGGTCACCAGGGTCAGGAGTGATGCTCCTCGCAAAACAATGTGCTTTAAATCCACTTTAGCCTCAATATGTCCTTGGTGACTGCGAGAACAACAAACTGACCCACTTTGAATTCTCACAATAATCAAATAATTTCAGTAAAACACAGCCTAATGCAGTAAAACCTGAGGATTAGGGTTGAACTTGTCAAATATCAGCGTTGCACATTGCATACAGCAAAATATGCAAGAGCCTCTAGGTGGCAGCAATGTTTTATCTATATCTTATACAATATAATTTGATTATAAAGAGGAAAATTATAAAAACAAGGATTCTATCAGTTTGTGTGTTAGTTAAAACCCTGTTGCTTACTCATTATGATGTTCACCAGACTGACATTCAGCTGATAACTTGTTTAAAGTAGTTAAAAATCCCTTTCTCTCCATTACACATCCTTTCCCCACCTCATAGCGAGGCTTCCATCAAAGTATGTTAATACTGTTCTTTAAGGGACTGTTGTGTAACAAAGGACTTCTTTCCCTTCCAAGGGATTTAAATTAGTTGCTTAAATATAGGTCCAGAACCAGATTATACTGCACTTATGTTTAGACTTGGAAGAATTTGATTTATACTTCTTTATAATTTCAACCGATAATACTGATGTTTATTTTAAAGCATTTTTATCTAGTTAAATTTTCACAGTTGTGTGAAATTATGGGAAGGTCAGACAATTATTTAACAACAGTAGATGTGGAGATTCAAAACATTAAAGCTTCATAAACCACTGAAAACTTGTCAACATCAGATACCTGTTTTTACTATTCATTCTTTAGTCCATTTGTAACAAGCCTAATTCAAAAAGCCTAAATCACTGGATTTTGACTAAAATTCTCAAGCAGCATTTTTCTTGCTTGATCTATTCGAAAATTCAATTATAGATAGAAATATTTTTGTTGGGTCGTGGTATACTGTGAAATCGATGTTTACCAGCATTTATCAATACAAATTTAATCCTTCCAAGCCTACTTATGTTGACTAGTACTTTATTATGAAAGTAGCCCTACTGATTTCAACATGAATAAGGGTGACAGAATCTGACTCCTAGGCAGCAGGAGACTGGAAAATGAACCAACGTCTTCCACATGGCAGTATACAGCATTAATATAAAGCCACTTATACTTGAAATTTTTTAAAATAAGTATATTTTCTTGAACAGCATGCATGTGAACTCTGTAGTTAAAATAAATTGTGGAATTTAATATAATAGTTCCAAGAGCCATCAATTCAGCAGAAAGCAAGCACAATCAAAGATACTGCTAATGCATATGTTTGTGCATTGCTAACACACACGATGCAAAAGTGCTGTGCAATTTATAATGTACAACAACAAAAATCAGAGGGAGGAGCATCTCTGACAGATTCAACATAATAAAGAGATGTGTCTAGTACCTGGCACAGTTTTCCAGGCCCTACTATGTTATCTGACATAGTGGAGATCATTTTTAAAAATTGTGTGCTGAGCATGTACATTATAGTAGAGGGTATGCAGATACTGTACTGCTATGCAAAATACAATGGTTCCTTTCAAAAGTCAACTCTGCATAAAAGAACAAAACCAACATATCATGGGAACATACCACCAATGCAAAAAGGGGAAGTACCAAACACAGTTGCACTTTAAGCTCTCAGGGGGAAACCAGTGAAGAGCAATTTCCCAGTTAATAGTTACCATGGAAACAGAATACTTCTGTGAGAGCACTCAAACTGCTGGGAAAATTATGCACTTCATGCACTTTTCCCTTGAACCAAACACAAAAGTGCTCTGTTTGTTAGGATTATCACCTAGACTCCTCAAAGAATGAAGTGGGGGAGAGACTGCCTTTTCTGAGGTTCAGTTTTATATTGCTACTGAACATTTCCTGGCAGTCTGTTAGTCTCCTTCATATGAAGACTCATAGCAGCACATTCTGACCCCTTGAGAAATTAATTTCAGTTTAGTGCACTAAGGGGATTCATCACATTTTAAAGCTTTGAAATTTACAAGTTTTAAGATCAACCTATTTTAAACAAAACAAAAATAAGAATAAAAAGAGACCATAGCCGTCATTTTTAACCCTCCTCCCCCTCTCCCCCCCAGTTGTTAGAAAAATATTTTTCTATGCTGTTTTTTCAGGGAACCTATACTGAAAAGGAATATACACAAAATAAAACATAGGATGACTTCTTCTGGAGACACTGGTAAGTGCAAGGAAACCATCCGCAAACATGCACTTCAGCTGCAAATAGGAAAACAAATGTTGTAAATGCAGAGTGGTAATGTACCATTAATGTTTATGTTTTATATTTTACCTAATAAGCACACATTTTAATACAAGAGGTTAGAACCATTAGTTGCTGAATGTCTTCACACAGTAAGTCAGAGGATATAATAAAGGAAAACTATACAACGGTAAAAATTTTAAAATCATACTAAATAGCCTCAATGCAAGCTAGGGTTGCCAACTTTCTCATTTGCACAAAACCGAACACCCTTCCCCTGCCCCATGTCCGAGGCCCCGCCCCTTCTGAGGCTCCCACCCCCACTCACTCCAGCCCTGCCCCCTCCGTCACTCGCTCTCCTCCATCCTCATTTACTTTCACTGGGATGGGGCGGTCTGGTGCCAGAATTGGAATATGCGTCCCATCTATCGCCCCTCCGCAGTCAGGGAAACCCATTTGTGCAAAGCCAACCACAATGTCATGCACGTTACCCAGAGTCATGATTCTTCTGAGCAGGATGCGATTAATGGCCCTGCAAACTTGCATCAACACGATTCCAACGGTCGACTTTCCCACTCCAAACTGGTTAGCGACCGATCGGTAGCTGTCTGGAGTTGCCAGCTTCCAGATTGCAATAGCCACCCGCTTCTCCACCATCAGGGCAGCTCTCATCTCATGTCCTTGCGCTGCAGGGTGAGGGCGAGCTCATCACACAGTCCCATGAAAGTGGCTTTTCTCATCCGAAAGTTTTGCAGCCACTGCTTATCATCCCAGACTTGTATGACGATGTGATCCCACCACTCAGTGCTTGTTTCCCGAGCCCAAAAGCAGCGTTCCACGGTGGTGAGCAGTCCGCGAATGCCACAAGCAATCTCGTGTCGTATGTGTTAGTCAAACTGATATCATCGTCTGCGTCCTCACTGTCAGTTTGGATCTTAAGGAGTAACTCGACTGCCAAACAGGACATGCTGGCGAGACTCGTCAGCATATTCCTCAGCAGTTCGGGCTCCATTCCCACAGACCGAAAGGGAAGACAGAGCGTGCAACACAAAAAACGTTGAAAAATGGCGCCAAATGTGGATGGAAGCACTGGGATACGAACCGATGCACCACGGGGTGTTGGGACAGGACCCAGAATGCCCCGCACCCCTCGCCCCCTTCCCACAAACCACAGCACCAAAATGGGAAGAGGTGCTCTTTGGAATAGCCGCTCATAATGCACTGCTCCCAATGCTGCTGCAAGTGCCGCAAATGTGGACACGCCAGTGCCCTTGCAGCTGTCAGTGTGGACAGACTGCAGCGCTTTCCCTACTACGCTCTCCGAAGGCTGGTTTAATTCAAAGCGCTCTACATCTGCAAGTGTAGCCATGCCCTAATGTATTTAGAAGCACAAGTCTCACTGAAAGTTCCTAAATCCATTAAAGAGACAAGAAGGGTGAGGTAATATCTTTTAGTGGACCAATGCTTCGGTGAAAATTCTACTATGCTGACGGGAGAGCCTCTCCTATTAGCATAGTTAATCCACCTCTGTGAGAGGCGAGAAGTCTCCTATCAACATAGCGGGGTCTACACCCATGGTTAGGTAGGTATAACTGCGTCACACAGGGGTGTGGATTTTTCACATCCTTGAGTGATGTAGTTATACTATCTAAAGTTTATAGTGTAGCATAAGGTAGTTACACATACTGTGTGAGACCATTCAAGGTGAAGTGCCCAATTAAGACCTCTGCAGTCATCACAGGACAAAAAGGGGGACATGATTGTAATAAGTCATAAATCCAGTGTCTTTAATAAGACTATGATTTTTAGTGTCTAGCAAAGTTATGAATTTAAGCTCTGAGGCTCAACTTTCGAAGGTGTCGTGTAGGTTTCCTTTTAACACAAGGACTGAGAGGTCAGATATGGTGTGCTCATTTTGTGAAAAGTGTACGCCCACAGGTGATGTGGTGTTTTTGTCTTATTTTCATGTGAGAGTTCATTTAAAAGTGTGGTGATTGGTTTCACCCACATAGTTGCTATTAGGGCCTATCACAACATGTGGGGTACCTCATCCAGCACATTAAATGCCCCATTAGTTACTCATGATTTATGTAACCCTACGCGTGTGTATGTGTATATATTATATCAACCTAAAATTGTCCCCCTTAGGTGAATGCATTACGATACAGTCTTTAAACGATCACTTATAATTTTTTCCACATGGGAAAAACATATTTTGAACTAACCTCATTTTTAAAAATTGCCACCTTTTAGCTGAAACTTTACAAAAATCACCAAAGGCAGAGTTAGCATGACAATTTTCATCCCAAATGGTAAAAGTTTGGCAAAGTTATAAGCAACTGAAAGCTGGGTCTTATGAGAGGAGGTAAAGGGCAAATAATTAGAGGCAACGGTGCCAGTTCCTTTTATAATAAACTATGTACTGTTTCATTCAGAGACACCATTCAGTTTCAGGCCACCACAGTTTTACGCACTTTACAAATGCAGACAAACAACCTCCCTCCCCCTCAAAAACGTCCTGAGAAGATATAATCTAAAGACAAGCAACATATATGAGAGGAGGGGAAAAGGGGAGAAGAGATGGGTAGAAGAAAACAATAAAATATTCAAGTCACTTAATTATACTTACATAACAAATAGAAACATTTTATTGTGCAAAAATTAGTTCTGCTTTTCTGAACCAGCCTGCTTCAAAAATGCAGTAAATACCTATGAAGAGTTTTGAGAGTGTTCTAAGGAGCACAATATTGAAACACAAAGGAATCATCAGTACCCTTTTTAGCTTCTTACTAGCAGATTTCAGATTACAAGCTACTTTGAATCTGAGCTACTTCTTTGACACATACAAATGCTTTGGTGCCAAGATTGTTGTGCAACTGTCATCATGTAGGTGTCCCTTACCTGGCTGAGCAGCCTGCCTGAGTCTTATCTGTTTTAGTAAATTGGTGGGAATCGCTCATAATTTATCTTTATCACATGCTGTCTCTCCTCAGTTCCTTACCCTTATGCATTAGCAGTGTATTTCAATGGCTGGAATAAGTAAGTTAGTAAAATACCTTCATAGGATATAAATTAAAAAGGAAAGATGAATTTCATAATGTTTGGTAACAATCTGAGTTGTGCGGGGAATATGTTCAAGCAGAACTGGGCCTAGTTCATCACTGTTGTCCAATTTATACAAGAAGAATAGTTTTTGGCTTGCTTGTGAAGGATCCTGTAGAGCTAAAGTATGTTTCAGAAAACAGATGGCCAAGATAATTTCTAGCAGCATTACACATTAGTCAAGATTTTGTATCCTACGGCAAAGATTAGCACCAATAAAGTCACGTAATCCCATAAACCTGCAGATTACAAGTCTGTCCTGACAGATATTTCCCTAGCATAAAACAAGTGCAATTCAAATTATAATAACAAAACAAGAAAAGAAACAAGCTCAAGGCAATCCTTCAATACTATACTCAATATTGAGTGTGAAGGGCATGTTGCAGCAAGTATCTTCCTGTGTATTCCGAGTGGAAAAGATGACAGAGCAGAAAAATTGTCCTGAAGGTATGGAGAATGGAAGAGAGGGAAACTGTAGTTTCAAAAGAGTTATGTCACTTCCTGAGAACCATCATACAAACTGTTTAAATAGCTTTTCAGCCTATAGTAGCTCAGTTCTTGCTAATTCTTGATTTTGGTGAAAAACAACATGCTACTCTTTTTTCATCCTAAGTATAATGTTTTATAAATATATGAGAGAGGTCAGTGGTGTAGATATGCTTGTCACTCTCAAAATGCTTGGCAATTTTCCACCAGGATGACTGACAGAAACATCAGAATTACAAATTCACTGCAAGTGAAATCAAATCATAACCCACAGTAGAACTAACTAAGCAGGATAAATATATATTTGTCCATTTTCTGCTACTGCATATGACTTGCTCTCTCCTATAATGGCTGTGTATCTTGTATTCTGTTACACTGTTTATATCCAACACACTTATTAGGCAAGTCCAGCTGTGAATTAATGTCAAGATTATATATAGATGGAACACGTAATAAATCCCAATACACATCACAGTTTAGACTGAACTGAGATACACAGAATCTTAAAACAAAAATGAGATAGGTAAAGAACAGTTTGCCCCCACAAAGTTCTACCACTGCATCCCAGAATGACCTAAGAGCAACCACATCTCGGAGGAGGTTAGGTCAGTGTGCAGTAAAGGAGGATGGAACAGTCTCCATTACTACGCTTTTTAAGGTCTTTTTTCCAATAAAAACTGCCAACATTCAATTATTATTAATGGAAATTTAAGTATCTTTTTCAGCAGACTTTCACTGTCATCAGTTCATTTTTATTCCATTTCATCTTTTCAATGACTTCAATACCAAAGAAACTGCTAGCCCTGCCAAAACAATGTGTGATATGAAAGTCAAGCTGTGTACTTTCAGGCTGCACATTACCATCAGTAATAAGAGATTCTGCAATTGGAACTTAATACTTTTGATAATGATACATGGACCAGAAAAGAATCCTGCTCACTCTATCATAGCTGTATTGGCTTTGCAGTGCTAAAAAGAGGAAAAAGCTGTGAAATCTTATTTTAAATCACTAAAAACAACTAGTTACCAGAATGTTCAGTAAGAATTTTACATAGTAACTTTTCTGAGCACAATTACATTCTGTACCCAGGTATGCATCGATAAGATGTGCTTTTTTAAAAACCAAACTACAGCAGATGGTTTGTTTGTTCATTTTTTATTTGTTTTAAGGTAAAAATCAGATCAGCAAGATTTACAAGGTGCATCTATGTGGTAAATGTGGCTGTCTTATAGGAACATTTTATATTTGTATCGAGTCGCAAATAATATTAAGATAATTTCAAAATATACATCCACCTTGGTAGTGAAAAGAAATTTAAGCTGTCACTGATTCTAGCCATTCTTAAACAAGAATTAAATGTTCAATGATTCATAACAAATCTGTAGATGGAAATTCTAGACAAAAGCAACAAAGCCCTGAGACAAGAAAAAGTCAATCAGCTCATTATGGCTCATTATTTTCAATGTTTTGTTTCTCCCAAGAAAGCATTCAATTGTTTCTTAACTGATCTCAGCAGCTCAGCCTGAACAATCTTGCCCAATAGGCATTTCCATATGTATATTACTTTGCTTAGCAGAGCACTTGAATTTTTATCTCCAGTATAATAAAATATGTATTTGGGCTGACAAAATTAAATGTAGTATTTAAACACTCATTTTATCCTTTTAAACTATTTTCATAATTACAGCATTACTTTAGTCTTTTGGATAACACATTCGTTTTCCTTATCTTATTCTTATGGTGTTCACTAGGTACTATAGTCTCTCCGCCTTTCCAGTAATTAATTTTGTGGGCTTAAATTTGACCAGAGGCACTCCCTCCAAGAAGAAAAAAAACCTTACCAACTTGTTTCAGATACATGCCTCATATTCAAACCATGCTACAGTGAACTCTTAAATGGAATATAAGCTTTTCATAATACTTATCTAACGAATAATAAATGTTCTGTGAAAAAAGAAAAGGTAACAATACCTGTAGCCCAATTTTTTCAAAGTGATTTGTAGGGTAAGAATAACAACACAATGCTTTGTAATACTGCAGTGAAAGATCCTATGCCACAAAATCATCATAATTGTTAATGTATTTTATCTAACCAAAAAATGTTATATATAAATGTTATATATAAAATGTTTTATATACATAAAAATGTATATAACAGTGGGCTGAATTGAGCCCAGTTATTTTAACTACTGAAATAATCATCTTACAATCTCAGACCCAAAAATGTATTTCTGTTGATTAATAGACAACGTAAGACAGCTAAGGTTAATGTCAACCCACAGATGCATCAAATTTCAGAAGTTTACCATTAAAACAAATATAGAGCCCTTCACTAAAAAAATAAGTTATTATATATGTAAGCAAGTGCTTATTATCTTTAAAAAATATTCTACATTAAAATAATGTCCAAAGGCTTCTTAAGCATGTACAAAAGTAAGGAATGTCTTTGCTATATTGCTATTTTATTCCTTGCCTACCTGGTATATCTAAAGCATTACAACTCATTTCATGTTCATGATTCACCACTGTTCTGAGGCTTCCAAGAAAACCATCTGAGCTGCAATTGCTAGAAAATATTTAAACAAAATGAAAAAGATATATAGCTAAACAAGTACCTGAGGGGAATTACTAGAGTGGCATGTTTAGATAGGCCGACAATAGCAGATCTAGGAAAGCCTCCGTAGAACCAAGGCCCCAGGCAGTGCCATGCTGACGTAAGGTGTAAATATGCTCCTAAATCTTCACCACTGTGAGCTGACAAAAGGACTTGTCCACATTATGGGCTAGATTTTCAAAAGAGCTCAACATTCTACAACTCCCATTGTGCTCACTGCTTTGGCCAAGCCTGTAGGATCAGAAGAAGCCCCTAAAGGAAAAGACCCAACTTCTTTGTTAAGGATTATTTTATGGTAATCCAGAGGAGGACCCTTCATTTACAGACTCAATCAATTTCCCCCGAGTCCTTCTCTAAATCAAAAAGTAAGTTATCAATAAGTGGGATGGCCAGGTCGAAAGCCTTCAAAAATTGTCTGACTAACCAGGAACTGAGTCAAATGACCTTTGTACAGCATATGAGATGACTATATTTCAAGCAAAAAGAAAAGATAAACAACCAACCTATAGAACATAACTGAATAACCCTGCAGGGTCCCTGCACTGGGCCACTATCCCAGCTACCTTGGAAGAGATCAACGGGAATAATCTGCAAAGATGGAAGCACCAACTGAAGCCTCAGAGGACTCAGATTCCTCTTGCACTATGATTTTCTTGTCCACTGGCTACTCTGGGGAAATCGCCTACCCTTTCTAGGATGGTGTGATTCCTGCAAAACATGAGCAGCTACCTTTAAAGGACAGTATTAAGACCTGTGATTTGTGTGAGACGAGAAAAATGAAGAGAGGTCTATATGTTTGTGAGGTAATTAAAAAGTTGTAAAGTAAGGGGGGAAAAGGTCTCTCGCATTATTTCAATGTTTCAAACAAGTGTTTTGTTTGTATTTGTGAGACCCAAGTGAAAAAGGTCTCCATCCCCCATTCGAGTCCAAGTATTTTTATTTGTTTTCGTTTTAAAGTGAACCTAATTGCCAGACAATTTCAAACTCAATACTAATTACAACACCTGTTAACAAAATGTTCTTTTAAGTGAGAGCTGACTAGGCATGAGGTAAGCCTTGTTGAGTTTTCACCTGTCATTTATTGAAAACATTCTTAAGAATGTAATAAAAATATATCATTGTTCAGAATCAATGCTAATCCATTTAAGAATCTTACCACTCATGTAAGAAGAGGAAAATGTAAGCGGAAAAATTATGTGGGAAAATAACTTGCAACATAATTTGCAAGCACAAGTGATAGTGATTATACACAAACACTATTTAGGCCCAGACGTCGAGGGAAAATGGATTTTCCCTATATCCATCACTTATTTTTTAGTACAAATGATATAGTTGAAAAAAAATTAGCATGCATTACACTGGTCTACAATTTTTGAGAAGTTGTCTGCTTCAGAGATAAAATGTGCTATTTAGTATGTATTTTGATGTGCTGAATTCAAATATGACAATTAAAACAACTGACTGGCTACTGTTTAAGATATTTAAGTTTTTACATTTTATGTCTATGTATATTGTGTGGATAGTAGAGTTTTAATCATAAATTGTAAACCTAGGTCTTTTCATGTGTTTATGGTTGCTTTACATGATACTATTTCACCTGTCCTGTTTATGTAACACTTTAAAAATCAGCAAAGGGGTTATATAAATAAAATTTAATATGAAACAAAAAGGCAAAAAACTATTATGTACATAGTTTAGTCCTATTCAGTGTCTACTCAGCGCTTCTTGGCTTGTCTGTTGTATTCATTAAATGGAGCATCTCTTGTCACTGTCCAGCAATAGTCTGCAAGCCTTGATGGGCTCCATTTGCCCTGATAGCGTTTCTCCATTGTTACAATGTCCTGGTGAAATCGCTCGCCGTGCTCGTCGCTCACTGCTCCGCAGTTCGGTGGAAAAAAATCTAGATGAGAGTGCAAAAAATGTATCTTTAGTGACATGTTGCAACCAAGGCTTTTGTATGCCTTTAGGAGGTTTTCCACCAACAACCTGTAGTTGTCTGCCTTGTTGTTGCCGAGAAAATTTATTGCCACTAACTGGAAGGCTTTCCATGCCTTTTTTTCCTTGCCATGCAGTGCATGGTCAAGTGCATCATCTCGAAGAAGTTCACAAATCTCAGGACCAACAAAGACACCTTCCTTTATCTTAGCTTCACTTAACCTTGGAAATTTTCCACGGAGATACTTGAAAGCTGCTTGTGTTTTGTCAATGGCCTTGACAAAGTTCTTCATCAGACCCAGCTTGATGTGTAAGGGTGGTAACAAAATCTTCCTTGAGTCAACAAGTGGTGGATGCTGAACACTTTTCCTCCCAGGCTCCAATGACTGTCGGAGTGGCCAATCTTTCTTGATGTAGTGGGAATCTCTTGCACGACTATCCCATTCGCAGAGAAAACAGCAGTACTTTGTGTATCCAGTCTGCAGACCAAGCAAGACAGCAACAACCTTCAAATCGCCACAAAGCTGCCACTGATGTTGGTCATAGATTATGCACCTCAAAAGTTGTTTCATGTTGTCATAGGTTTCCTTCATATGGACTGCATGACTAACTGGAATTGATGGCAAAACATTGCCATTATGCAGTAAAACAGCTTTAAGACTCGTCTTCGATGAATCAATGAACAGTCTCCACTCATCTGGATCGTGAACGATGTTGAGGGCTGCCATCACACCATCGATGTTGTTGCAGGCTACAAGATCACCTTCCATGAAGAAGAATGGGACAAGATCCTTTTGACAGTCACGGAACATGGAAACCCTAACATCACCTGCCAGGAGATTCCACAGCTGTAGTCTGGAGCCCAAAAGCTCTGCCTTACTCTTGGGTAGTTCCAAATCCCCGACAAGGTCATTCAGTTCACCTTGTGTTATGAGGTGTGGTTCAGAGGAGAAGGATGGGAGAAAATGTGGGTCCTGTGACATTGATGGTTCAGGACCAGAAGTTTCATCCTCTTCCTCGTCTGACTCAAGTGAGAATGATTCTGGTGCATCAGGAACCGGCAGTCCTTCTCCGTGGGGTACTGGGCGTATAGCTGATGGAATGTTTGGATAATGCACAGTCCACTTTTTCTTCTTTGACACACCTTTCCCAACTGGAGGCACCATGCAGAAGTAACAATTGCTGGTATGATTTGGAGAGCTGTTGGCTCTCTCCAAATCATTGGCACTGCAAAAGGCATAGATTTCCTTTTCCTGTTCAACCACTGGCGAAGATTTGTTGCACAAGTGTTGCAGCATATGTGTGGGGCCCACCTCTTGTCCTGATCTCCAATTTTGCAGCTAAAATAAAGGTGATAGGCTTTCTTAACCATAGTGGTTATACTGCGCTTTTGTGATGCAAAAGTCACTTCACCACAAACATAGCAGAAGTTATCTGCACTGTTCACACAAGTACGAGGCATCTCTGCTCACTTTGGCTAAACAGAAATGTGTCCCTTTGCAAAATCAAACACTGACAAATAAGGGAGCACGACACTGTATGATTTCTAGAGCTGATATACGGCAATTTGTTCAGCAGAGTGATGTAAGCTTCGTTATGATTGCATCATCCATGACTTCTAGGAATAACATGATGCAATTCATATCATGTATGATGCAATACCAGCTTCAGATTGCATCATTCATTGTTTTGCCTAAAAAGCAAGTACTGTCCAAACCCAGTCATAGATTTATTCATAGATCCAGTCAAAGATGTATTTTAGTCATTTCTGGTTTAAATTGAGATCCCTTCCCTTTATAACTCACTTATCCTCCGCCATTCCCAAGTCAAGGGTCGTATATACTGACCCAATAGCATGTCTTGAAAACTGGAGCCAATCAACAATTTTAAGCATCATTTTCATTCTCAGTGACCCAGAATTAGTAAAGTTTGACTACATTTATTTCAGAAGCATTTTGGCTGTAGAGCAGTGTTATTGAGTGTACCTAAAGATACCAAGTTGAGGGTACCTTTGAAAACCAGGCCCTTCATATTAATTCCACTGGCTTCCTGTTCTCTAACACATCAAGAATAAACTTCTAGTTTCCCCTTAAAGGCCTTCAACTGCCTCAAACTCTGCCCTGCCTGCATATCCACTTTAGTCCCTTATCATAGTTCCCTGTTTCCAATGTCAGCCTCTCCAACAAGCATTTTTGTACTCTTCTTGTCACATTACCCCCCTATGCTTGGAGTGCCACACAAGCCAAGTCCGCTCAGTCACTAAGTCTCAACGAAATCATTCAAAACTCACTTAAATTCATATAATCACAGAAATGGAGGGCTGGAAGGGACCTCAAGAGATCGTCTAGTCCAGCCTACCATGGTGAAGCAGGACCACCTATACTTAGACCATCCCGATCAGTATTTGTCTAACCTGTTCTTAAAAACCTTCAATGGTAGCAATTCCACAACCTCCCTTGGAAGCCTATTCCAGTGGTTACCTATCCTTATAATTAAAAAGCTTTCCTAATATCTAACCTAAATTGTCCTTGCTGCAGATGAAGCCTTCCTGCCATACCTTCAGTGGACATAGAGAACATTTATAATAAATCTTTGCATATTTGAAGACAGTTATCAGGTTTCCCACCTCAGTCTTCTCTTCTCAACTGTCCCACATTGTTGGTTCATATTCAATTTGTGATTCACTATAACCCCCAGATTCTTTTCATCAGTACTACACCCTACCCAATATTCCCCATTTTGTAGCTGTGCATTTGATCTTTTTTCTTCCTAAGTGCAGTACTTTGCACTTGTCTTTATTGAATTTCAATCTTGTTGATTTCAGACAAATTCTCCAATTTGTCAATGTAATTTTGAATTCTAATCCTGCCTTGCAAGGTTGGTGTCATTCACAAATTTTATAAGCACACTCTCCACTCCATTATCCAAGTTATTAATAAAAATATTGAATTGTACTGGACCAAGGACTGACATCTGTGTACACCACTGGATATACCACAAACAACTGATACATATCAAAGAGTGTGTTTTTTTCCAACCAGATGTGCAACCATGTTACAGTAATTTCATCTAAACCAGTGGTTCTCAACCAGTGAGGTCCACAAACTATGTCTAAGATTTCCAAAGGAGTCTTCATCCGCATTCAAAAAATTTTAGGGGTCTGCAAATGAAAAAAAATGTCCAGAACCATGGATCTAAACCGTATTTCCCTAGTTTGTTTATGAGAGTGTCATGTGGGACTGTGTCAAAACCCATACTAAATATTAATATATAGGACATCTACTGTTTCCCTCCTATTCACTAGGCCAATAACACTGGAAAAGAAGAAAATTAGGTTGGTTTGGCATGATTTGTTCTTGGCAAATCCATGTTAGCAATTCCTTATCACCCTATTATCCTCCCAGTGCTTAAAAATTTATTGTTTGATCATTTCTTCCAGCATTTTTCTAGGTATCAAAATTAGATGTCACAGTTCAGGGCAATGGCTCCTGTATTCTTCCTTTGTCGTCCATGGAGGCCACCCACTTTAGGCTTCTGGCTCCTCAGCAGTCACCTCTCTTGGGCAGAGACCTGTGCCCCTCTCCCTCCTGACTAAGGTTTCTCCAAGCTGCACAGTTCTCTGGTGACACTGCATTATTCCCAGCAAGTCAGATTGCCAGAACAGGCCAATGCCTGCATTTTGCTTCCTCTTTGAAGGCTATCGACAGTGCAATGGCACACCGACATAAGTTAGCACAAAGATTTTTCTAAGCAAGCACATTTATTCTTAAGGTAAAAGCATAACAGAGGAAATATATTAAAAGTGATTAAAAAAAACCTACACACATACTAAAAATCAGTCCTTTTGCAAAGTTGGCTATGAGGGTTAGAAACTGTTTTAGCCAAAGGATTGTAGATTGTTAAATTGTAGTCATTAAAAAGTGTGCTATACTCTGGTTTTATGTGTATCCATATTGTTTCTCTTATCCTTGCTTAATATCACTTGAATCTCTACTCTTATTAATGCACTTATTTTGTTTTATTATAAATTTATCTCAGGTGTGCATCCTCAGCTGAGCCAACAGGCTGGTGTGTATATTGTCTCTTTGGAGATAGTGGAATAGATCATTTCTGTGAGTGTCCAGTGACAGGGGCTGGATACAATAGGGGAACACTCTCCAAGGGAACTCAGGAACTAAAGTGCACCAAGTGTTACCTGCAAGCTGAAGTAACGGCTGAAAGGGCCTTGAGGTGTTTGTTGGGCTAGCTAACAGTCTGGAGTATCAGGGAGCTGACAGTTTAACAGCAGCAAACCTCTCTTGCACTGAGGCAGAAGGGTAACAAGGTGGTTTACAGTTCTGAACACCCCAAGAAAGCATCACAGTTTTACCTCTCAATCCCTGAGTTTGTTAAAATCTGTATTTTTGAAGTCCATTGTCTTTATTCTGCTGCTTTCACTCCCTTTCCTTAGAATCATGAAATCTATCATTTCATGATCACATTCACCCAATTGCCTTCTACCTTCAGATCTGCAATTAATTCCCATTAGTCAGAAATTCCTGCAGAACTACGTTCAACTACAAACAGCCATTTGTTATTAAAATATATTTATATAGCCACAAAAAGAGATAACCACATCTCAGTTCTAACCATTTCACATATTCATCTTTCAAACTAATGAATTATCAGTTACCTACCTTTTACTCAATTACTTATTCAAAGGGTGAAATTTGTATCAAGGTTTTGGCAAAGTCAATCACCTCTTTAATTTACCCAACATCCTACGTCTTACTTTAAATCTACGTTTAAATTACAGTACAGCCCCACACTCACACTGTCATAGGGCACAATCCAGCTCCCAGTAAAATCCATGATACACTCCCATTGACTTCCTCGGAAGCAAAATCAGGTACACTCTAGTTCCTAATTTATGTTCTAAATAATTATTTCCTCTGATAAATTAATCTCCAGTGATCTACATATATTTTTCAGAGGAAGAAGACAAGAGCAAACAGCTTCATTCTCCTTAAGATGACAATAAAGACTGAAGCTGTAACAAGATATGTCCTAACCACAAAACACGTAAAGAGTATATAAAGCTACCATGGGCCATGATGAGTCCCTTGAGTAAAAGCAATGAAAAGATCAGAATACAAATCTTTCTTTTCACTGGTACTGAGTATCTAATGGGGTTTAAGTGGAAATTATTCATTTTAATTCATATTAAAGAGCAGTTTTGCATTTCAGAATGGACTTTAAATATGGCAAAATAGACCTGTATTGTGATTTTTTTTTTGTACCAACATACCCTTTTTCTCCCTTGCAGACTTAACACAGCACAATACTAGCCCACTGGATGAGTGATTTTCAACAAAAAAACAACCTACAATGGGAGACTGAGCACTGGGATCTAGGTGATGTTTGGTTAAGAAGTTATTTGTCTAGAATTTGTAAATGGGAACAGATTGGGGGAGGGGGGGAATCTATTTAATGATGGAGAACAAATTTTATAGCCTGGCTCTGTGAGTGACAAGTGCTTCCAGTAAAGCTAATGGGAGTTGAGTACTTTTGAAAATTTGGGCTGATTTGCCCAAGGTCACACAGTAAGTCAGTGGCAAAGACGGAATAGAACCGAAGTCTCCTGACCCATCCCCCTACTTTATTAATGTTCCAAGATTTTTCTAACTTTACATTTATAAATTTGAGGAACTTGCTTGACAGACACAGATACTCTCCTTTTTGAATTTGTAAATCCTCTTTCCCTTATATACCAACCAAGCATTTCTTTGCAAGGTGGAGAGGTCCCATTTAACAACAGTTGAAGCAGAATCAAATCATACCACTTTCTATCAAAACAGTGCAAAAATCCCAGTTATATGGGAACAAGTATAGACAGAACAGTAAACAGTCATTAGTATTAAAATTACAGCAGAACCACTCTGAAACAAACAAGAGTCTATATAGAACTGTAAGACATTAACTCCAATGCCAAAAAAGCTTTATCACAGTGTTAAGTCAAATATCAGATATTGAAAGTCAAGCATTCTAAGTGTTCCCAAATACACAAGTACAATAAATAAGTTAAAATGTCAACATGTATTTAGAAGTTTTACTTTATTGAACTGATGTACCATGGACTATGTATAAGGCTGCGAGTTTGTAAGATTCTGTAACTTTCCACGACCTCCATGACTTTTGCAGCGGCTGGTTCGCCTGGCTCAGGTGCACCAGCTGCTGCTGGGGCAGTCTAGGGCCCTCGCACCCCCCCTCCCCTCCCAGCAGAAGAGACTGGGTGTGGGAGGGGGTTGGGGCACGGGACAGGGTAAGGCGGGCTCTGGGTAGCACTTACCTGGGGTGCTCCCCGGAAGCGGCAACATCCCCCTTGCTCAGCTGCTAGGCGGAAGCATGGCCAGGCAGCTCTGCACACCGTCTCTGCCTGCAGGTACCGCCCCCACAGTTCCCACTGGCCACCTCCCAGCCAATGGGAGATGTGGGGATGGTGCTCTGGGTCGAGGCAGCACGCAAAGCTGCCTGGCCATGCCGCAGCCTAGCAGCTGAGCGAGGGGGATGTTGCCGCTTCTGGGGAGCTCCCCGGGTAAGCGTGGCCCAGAGTCCACCTCACCCGTCCAGTGCTCCAATCCCCTACCCCTCCCAACCTCTACTGCTGGGGTGGGGGTGGCGCGGAGCCAGATAGGAACCCTGCTGGCTCCGCCAATCCCCCCGCCAGCACCAGCAGGGGTCCCAAGATGCACGCTGCTGCCCGCCCCCCCCCCCCCCCCCCCCCCCCCCCCCCCCAGCACCAGCGGGGGTCCCAGACAATGCACCACCACCCGCCCAACCCCCCCAGCACCCAGGCCACCCTCCTCCAGCACCTGGGGGGCTCCCAGGCAGCCCCCCAAGTTTTAGTCACCAGTATTTTTAGTTAAAGTCATGGACAGGTCATGAGCAGTGAATTTTTTGTTTACTGCCAGTGACCTGTCTGTGACTTTTACTAAAAATACCTGTGACTAAAACGTAGCTTAACTATGTACCATGAACTGAAATATAATGTATTATTGTAGTAAATGTTATGTACCAGCTAAGCATCAGATAAAGTGCATTATTGTTCATCATACTATAACACAGTAAGTTGTTTTTTTCTACTGGAAACACTGACTTTTGATAACAAGTAGCAGTGTGTTAAAGAGCTTCATGTCACCTTATCATAACAACTAGAACCCAATTCTGCTACCTTTATTTAAATTGAGTTTCAATTGAGACCACTTGCAAAAAAAGGTTCTTCTTAAAACAAGGATGGCAGAATCCAGTTTAAAAGCAATCCACAATATTATATAAATTATAAATAAGGTAGCGTACATACTTTTCTGCTTGTAGCTTTGTCGTCTTCACCATCAAATCCTGGGTCTGTTCCTTCGCTGCCTAGAATATAATTTGAATCACTGTAGCTATATGAAGTTAACATACAGTACCAAACTAATTCCATTTCTACTGTTTTTAAATATACTTTTAAAAGCCCTCTAATTACAAGCCATTTAAACAAAGTACTCTTTGAAGGAGAACCGCTTTGTTATAATAACCATTAATCGATTATTTCCTAGTTTTCAATATTTAGGCATTAGGCATAAAAAAAGGAATTCCATTTAAAATTCTTGACCTGTGCTATAGAACCATTTCAACACATTATAATTAGTTTCAATTATTTTATTTGGTCCTTCAGTTGCAAATACTTGGTACTACAAATGAGTTGGACATGCTCATCTGAATGCAAAAGGTCTCAGATATCTATTTAGCCCTGTTCTCTCGGCAGCCTTTAAGCATAGTACACCCAGCATAGGCTCTGGCTGCTGGGCAGTGACAACACAACAGAGAGCTGTGGCTCTCCCTAGTGTCAAAACGAAACAGCTCAGGAATGTGACTTTGAGCCATGAGGTAATGAGCTCTATTTTATTACTGTTGGTCTATCTGTGCTCCCTCTAGAAACTGTGGATGTCATTCCAGTGACAGAGGAAACCCTAAAGCAAGATTTAGACTGAATATCAAGAATAACTTCCTAACAGCAAGATGTATTCAGCTGCGGAACAATCTCCTAATAGAAGTAGTGAAAAAAGAACTAGAAAGATATATGATAGGAAACAATCACGTAATCACAGAATCATAGAAATGTAGGGCTGGAAGGGATCTCAATAGGTCATTCAGTCCAGTCCCCTGCTCTGAGGCAGGACCAAGTAAACTTAAACCATCCCTGATAGGTTTTTGTCTAACCTGTTCTTACAACCATCCAATGTCAGGGATTGCATAACTTCCCTTGGAAGTCTATTCCAATGGTTAGCTATTCTTATAGTTAAAAATCGCCTATATCTTAAAATCCAACTTAAATTTCCCTTGCAGCAGATTAAGCCTTCTTATCAGACTTTGAGTGAACACGGGGAACAAATTATCACTGTCTTCCTTTTAACAGTGCTTTGCATATCTGAAGACAGTTATAAAGTTTCCCCCTCAGTCTTCTCTTCTCAACTGCATCACACTGTGATCCACTATAACCCACAGATCCCTTTCAGCAGTACTACACCTTAGCCAGTTATTCCCTATTTTGTAGCTATGCATTTGATTTTTAATTCCTAAATGCAATACTCTGCATTTGTCTTTACTGAATTTCATCTTGTTGAATTCAGACCAGTTCTCCAATTTGCAAACATCATATTGAATTCTAATCCTGTCCCTCCAAAATGTATGCAACCCTTCCCAGGATGGTGTCATCTGCAAATTTGATAAGCACACTCTTCATTCCATTAGACAAGTCATTAATAAAATGAATGAATAGTATCAGACTCAGGACAGACCTCTACATGACTCCACTTGATATGTTCCCCCCAGTTTGTCAGTAAACTACTGATAACTACTCTGAGTATGGTCTTTCAACCACTTTTGCACCCACCTTATAGTAATTTCATCTAGATCACAGTTCCCTAGTTTTTTTTTTAAATGAGAATGTCATGGGGGACTGTCTCAAAAACCCTACCAAAATCAAGATATAATATCTACAGTCCCCCTCTATTCACTAGGCCAGTAGTGTCAAAGAAAGCGATTAGGTTGGTTAAGCATGATTTGTTCTTGACAAATCCATGTTGGCTATTACTTATAATATTATTTACTAGATGCTTACAAACTGATTGCTTAATAATTTGTTCCAGTAACTTTCCAAGTAATGATGACTGTTCTGTAACTTCCCAAGTCCTCTTTATTTCTCTTTTTAAAGACAGGTACCATGTTAGCCCTTCTCCAGTTTTCTAGGACCTCACCTGCCCTTCATGAGTTCTCAGAGATATTGTTAGCAGTTCCAAGATTGTTTCAGCTAGTTCCTTAAATATCCTGGGGAACATTTCATCAAGCCCTGCCAATTTGAATACATCTAACTTATTAATATTCTTTAATGTTCTTTCCCTATTTTGGCTTATGTTCCTTCCTCATTGTTAATATTGTGTTAAGCATCTGATCACAATTAACCTTTCCAGTGAAGATAGAAGCAAAATAGCTTTCTTAGGGCTGGTCCACACTAGGGGGCAGGATCGATCTAAGATATGTAACTTCAGCTACGTGAATAACATAGCTGAAGTCGAATATCTTAGATCGATTTTTAAAAGTACTTACCGCGGTCCACACGGCAGCAGGCAGGCTCCCCCGTCGACTCCACTTACTCCTCGCACGGAGCTGGAGTTCCAGTATCGACGGGGAGCGCTTCTGGGATTGATTTATCGTGTCTAGACGAGACGTGATAAATCGATCCCAGAACATCGATCGCTACCCGCCGAATCGGGCAGGTAGTGTGGATGTAGCCTTAATGCCATCCGTTATTAACTCTCCGTCACCACTAGGTAGGGGCCCTACACTTTCCTTAGTCTCTCTCTTGTTCCTAATATATTTAAAGAACCTCTTATTGCTTTTTTATGTCCCTTGCTAGGTTTAAATCATTTTGTCCCTGAGCCCTTTATGATTTTTTTGCTGTTGTTGCTGCATGCTAGTGATATTCTTTTGTACTCATCCTTAGAAATTTGTTCATGTTTCCACTTTTTGTAGGATTCTTTTTTGAGTGTCAGGGCATTGAAGAGCGCCTGATGGAGCCATATTGGCTTCTTCCTGTCTTGCCTCTTCATCAAGCTAGTTTGCTGTTGTGCCTTTAGTATTGTCTCCTGAACTACTTTATTACTAAGATTGTTCTACCCATTGGCCCTTACCTACCAGGTAACTGAGTTTATGGTCTGCTTTTTTGAAGTCCATGGGGTTTATTCAGAAAAGGATCTGGGGGTTGGTGACAGAACATACCCATGTTCACACCCTACACAGCGTTGTAATAATTTTTGTACAAGGCATATCTTATGAGGTATCATTTCAAAACTCAATTTGCTGATCAATAATACCATGACAAAATGCACATAGCAGCATTATATGTGAAGATATAAACACAGGCTGAAATCATGACTAAAAGTATGGTTGCCAGCTAAGCCTGGGGAGTGGCCAGAGACACAGGACAAGCTGACACCTCAGCCAGCTATAAACAAGGCTGACAGATATTACCCACTAAGTAGCCATTCTTGGGCAGGAAAGGGGGTAGGGGCAAAAATCTACATCTTAGCAAAGCAACAACATGGAGTTTCCTTCCACGCAGACTGCTGGTCGCCTTGCTCCCAGCTGGAAATGCTTCTCTAAGGGGGGAAAAGGAATATCAAAAGAAGAGGCAGATACCCCCCCTTTCTCTTTCCCCCTGCCCACTGCAACAGAAGAGGCAAAGGATGCAGCAGTTGGACTCTAGGGGAGCGGTCCTAACCAAAAGAGCTGACGACGACAACAGACAGACACCCCCCACCCCCACCTCTGCTCTGGCACAGCAGTCTTTTCTGAAGCAACCAGCTCTGCCTGCGGTTCTGTGATTCCCTCTGAATTAGGGTGACCAGACAGCAAGTGTGAAAAATCAGGACGGGGGGAGGGGGGGGCACGGCGGCGGATAGGAGCCTATATAAGAAAAAGACCCAAAAATCTGGCCTGTCCCTATAAAATCAGGACATCTGGTCACCCTACTCCAAGTTCCCCCACAACCCCTCTGTGAGCTATCTGTGCTGATGAATGTCAAAGCAGCACAGCAGTCCCCCCTGCTGCTGTGTTCATAGTGCAAGGCAGAACAGGAGCATTCCACATTAATGATTTGCTATTTGTTCCCCTAAGGTAGCAGCATGTTCAGCTGTCAGTTACCTCCTGGAGTTTGAAAGGGGAGGGGCACATGCCTGCAGGGCAGCAGAGATCAAAACAGTAAGCAGAGCAGTCATGGCAGGCATTGTGGGATACTGGTGGAAGGCAGTTATGTCAACAAAACAAACAGTGTCTACACTGACGCTTTGTTGCTTTAACTCTGCCACAAAAAGCTTTATGCCTTTCATTGAGGTGGTTTTGTTTTGCCACCAAAAGTAGCTTTGTAGAGTGTACACCTCCCCCATTTTATTATCAAAAGGCAGCTTTGCTGACAACACTTTGTACTGTAGACAAGGCCTTAGACAAGAGACAACAGATGGACATAGACCAATGGGGAAGTACAAGGAACCAATGAGACAATATTGATCAGAATGACAGGCACTGGTTTCGTATAACAGAGGACCAAAAAGAGCTAGAAGGGATTCAAACATGCAAAAAATGAACAAGTTGTTGTTTGTCACTCGCTGATCCATGACTGTAGTGCTTTTAGTTCCTCCCCATCTTCTCCTACTAATTCAAATTCCCATTTACCCTTCAACCTCTTCACTCATTGCCCACTCCCAGGCTTGTAGCCTCCCTATCAATTCAGCTAATAGCTACATCGAATTCCTGCCCCAGATCATGGTAGGAAAGTCACTATATGAAAAAGGGTCACACTCTTCTGGCCAGGGGAAAAAAGGCCATCCTGGTCACTGGTCACTCCTGCTGTAAACAGCTGGGGAATCCAACAGTTATTCCCAACTTGAGTAAAAACGGTAGACACATTCAATTAAAAGGAAAAATATATATTACTTGCCATATTTTCTATTTGCATTGCTCACTCTATCAGCATCCCTCCCATATTATCCAGCTTGAGCTTCAGCTAATTTATCTGTCCCCCATAATCTACTGAACAGTTGCTAACGCATTTGACAGCACTGGCTGTGTTTGATGAAAGTGATCTAGAGCTGGGTAAAACATTATTGCTCATGAACTTATTCATCCTCATAATAGTTCCATACACACATTAAGAAGGAACAAGGTAATTTTATTATACTATACAATACACTTTTAGATTCAAAATTAAAGTACAGCATTCTTTATATAATCAGTTTTTCACTATAAAAAACTGATGGATACCTTAATACTCTGAAAGAAACATACTCCCATAACTGAAATGGAAGTAGTGATATGTAACTCCCCCCAATGTCGTTGAACGCCTTTTCCTTAGAGCTAGAAACACACTGATTACTATATTGAGATAAGAGTTACATATTAGCATTAATATTCTAGAGTTGCCTTAACAGAGCTGTTAACAGAAAAAACTTCTTTGGTTACTGTGTTAACAGAAAGCAGTTAAGTAATCTGCCAAAATTCAGCAGGGAAAGACAGGGAAAAAAACAAACAGACATCTATTCCTACAGTACCTGCAAACGAATGGTCATGTCCTGACAGCAGTTGCTCATTGCCTGAACATCTTCATTTATACTTTCGAGCTCCTAAGAATAGAATAAGACTGGTAGTTTATTTGTATTGAGGTGTATTTTTTGTAATGGTCATGCTACATCAAGTCTACAATTTGAATCTATCTACAGAAGTTTTCAAAATGTTGGCATGCATGATTTATCTATGTTTCAGCAACAGTTCCCCTTCCCCACCCTCTCAGAAGTAGAAGTTATCCAGTCCAGTTTTCTTCTTGGGTGTACTTTCCTAAATTTGCTTAATTTCACTCAATGAGAATACCAGGGAGCTTCTTAAAATTAAAGAACAACAGATAATATTGCCATTTTATCTGCCAAGTAGTAGTGCTTACACTATCTTCCATGATGCATCAGCATCTGTACAGAGTGTTCAGTATACTGCAATTCTGCTTTGCTGAGCAAAATATGAAGGACCTTTTATTACTACAGAATAAAACTTGCCACTGCTTTGGCTCTTCAGTGCCAGTCTATCATACCAATAAAAACTAAATCTGGATACCACAGAACATTTAGTTGGTTCATTTTTAAGGGAAAAAGAGCTAGCTTTGGAAGTTTAGCGTATCTTTGCTTCTTGTTAGTCTGACTCAGACTTGTATATTATAGCCAAACTGATTTCAAATTGTAGTACTGAGACAATTCAGTAAAGAGCATCTGTTTTGCTTGATTTTAGTGAAATCACTTCATGATCACATCCAGTTACTGAGGGCTCTATCCAACAAATATTTACATGCACTGAGTCAAGTCATTTCCAGTGTATTTATGTTCATAAGTCAAAGTGATGAACACCTTACACGTGAGAAAAATGGTTGAATTATAGAAGATGCTGAAACAATTCTACTATGATGGTAAATTTGCTATGGAAAAGGAAAAATTCTTTGAGGCTTGGTTTTCATGTAATCAATACTAGAGAGACAAGGTGGGTGAGGTAACATCTTTTACTGGTGAAAGATGAGTTTTCAAGCTTACAGAGGTCTTTTTCAGATCAATTCTAGATGTTTTAAGATGATTTGTTAACAAAAATGTTACCTCCTTAACTTGCTTGAAAATGCAGACAAATTCTTCATTTATGGCTAAGCTACGGCGCTCAATGTCTCCACGTAAGTTTCTTCTGGTGCGCAAACTGTTTTCGACAAAAAAGGTTGAAAGAGCCTTGAGAGCTTCCAGCATTTCCTGTACAATATAAGAAAATTAACTAAAAACTTCTGTTCTGAGATACATTGATGTTGAGTATTCTTTAACCATCTAAAGTTAACGCATCTTTAAAAAAATTAGAACTCCTAAAGCAGTTAGATTATCTCTATTTTAATTTTTTTTTTCAAATTTTCATATGTGACATGGTGCACAACTTTCAACCACTATATTAATAACTGATATGACTGTGTCATGAACCAATCAAAATTTAGATTAATATAAATAATTAACTGTAAGGTGTACTTCAGTGTGAATTTCCTTATGGTCAGAAAAGAGTGGCTGAAACTCTGATGTTAATTTAAACACAACATATATGAATTTTAATGTCCAAGTAATAAAGTCTTAAAAAAATAAGGTTGTGACAGAAACACATAATGTAGATAGTATTTATTGCTATTCTGATTGCAGTTATGGGATATTACAACTGCCTGCTGAATATTTTGTGTTGCAAACCGCTGACCATATTGCAATACCTCATTAAAACTACTGTGGCCAATACCCCATAACATACTATTCCAATTAAAAAGGTAAATGTGTACTTTGAAAAGTTTGCTTCCATAGCTGAAGCTTGTTGGAGGACTCTTGGAAAGAGATCTAGGTGCCTTTATATAGACCAATGAACATACTTTACTATCAACATTACAGGTTTTACACCCAGAGGACCAGATACCTACCCATGGGTTGCAGGCCTGAGCCACACTTGGGTTTTTACACTCCAATGGGAAGATGACACAGGATAAGAGAAGAGTGTGTGTGCGTGCTGTGGCAGACAGCATAACCCATTCATTCCAACATCAAGCCACCCCTACCGAAGGCTGGCTCAGTAACCCGCCAGGCCCAGTGCAGTGGGTCAGGGTATGAACAACTGTGAACACCTGCTTTGGGACTGCATGAGAGCATTTCAGCACACACCAACCACCAGACCGCGCTGGAGATCAGTCAAGAAGGGTTCACCTCTTCCCCGGGATGCTCAGGGGCCACACGGTGCAGAGGATCGATTCCAGGCCCATTAGCCCCCTACATTCTCTCCACCCCCACCAGGGCATCTCCCCATTGCCCCTGCTCTAGTACTCCCCACAACTTGCATGGGCAGCCCGCTCCCCTCCCCTATACTTGCAGCCCGCTGCCCTCAGTACCTAACTCCCAGCCCCACTGCCCCCCAGACAGGGCAGATTTAGTGTAGAATACTGCTCTGCGTAGTAATGTGCTACTTATGAGCATGCTCAGTTCATCTGAGCATGCTCAATACATCTGCTGAAGCCACTGCCCTTCGCCCTTCCCTTATTACCCGTAAGATTCTGCGGACTGCTTTTGACATGGGTTAAAAAGTGGCAAAGGGGACAAATCGGAGCAGGGGGGTGGCCAGGGTCTGAGCAGGGGGTGGAAATTTACTGGTCAGGGGGGTCAAGCAGCTGGAGGCAGCATTAGGAGAGGGGCTAAAGGGCAAAATCAGGGATGAGAGGGGGAGGAGGCGGAGTTAAGCCCGGGAGTGAGGCACTGGCAGAGGGTGACAGAGGGCAAAACCCAGCACAGGCGGGGCACAGGGGGTAGCAGTTACCCCAGTGGGACTGAGACACCAGTGTTTGCCAAAATTGTGGGGGGGCAAAGGGGCTTTTTTATTTCCCCCTCTCATAGACAGAACCTCTCAGCATCGGCTTCCCAGGGCTGGGTTCTTAAAGGCACAAGTATCCCAATGCCTAGTCAATGCAGCTCCTCTTTGTCTGATCTAACCTACAGAGGCTATGTCTACACTACAAAGTTCAAAGTGCTGTCGCGGGTGCCAGTGCTCCTGGTAATCCACCTCGATAGGGGGATTAGCTCTGAGCACTGGGAGCCGAGCCTGTCCACACTAGTGCTTTAAAGCACTCAAACTTGCTGTGCTCGGGAGGGTGGGGGGCAGGATTTTTTGGAAACAATCTGAGCTTGTGGTTTCAGCATCCAACAGAACATACCACACATTACAATTAACATTAAATTTATCAGAATAAAGAAAAGAATAATTGGGTGTAACAATTTTTAAAGTTGAAGACCAAGAGGGGGCCCATCCTTTAAGAATAGCATACCAATGGTGTGTTATAATTTTTTCTGCTTGTGCAGACACTCTTTTTATTTCAGATCCCTGATGTAAAATAGCCAAACTGCCAGTCATCATCTAGCACCCGCTCACTGGGGCAGACTGCAATCTGTCATGGCCACTCATCATTGGCAAGGGATTAGGATCTGCTGCCTTTGCCTATCCCCAGGCTGCCCCTCTGCAGCCCCAGTACCTTTTCATAGGCCTTCATCAAGGCCTGAAGCCTGGGGGTTTAACAGGCTAGAGCTCCCCAGCTCCCCTGCCCTTCCCCAGCACTGTTCCACTTCAGGTACCTTGCTCCCCTTCCCACTCACTCCAGGGCTAGAGTGAGACTTCTCCAGCTTCTGGCCCACAGCCCTCTTATCAGGGCCAGCTGGGCCCTAATTGAGCTGGCCACAGCTGTGTACCATCCAGAAACACATGTAAGGAAAAGGTTATGTTCATGTTTTGTCAGCAGAGGAGTTAAGACAGTCATATCTTTAGCTCGTACCCAATCCATCTCACTTTCTGTTAGCATAATAGCTAATAATTGTTGTTCAGAACACCACAAGGCTAACAGGTATGGCTCTTCACAGCGCTCAGGAACTGCTAATGGTAAGAATTCACTAAGGACATCTGATGTAGCTAATTCCTACAGACAGCAGTCTCACATATCAATGGTGTCTGAAACTGCTGTCTGTAGGAATTAGCTTCATCACGTTGCAGTGTTACAGGTAGCACATCCCTATAGTTTGCAGGGGTAGGTGGGTGGGTGTGTGAGAGAGAGAGAGAGAGAGAAAATGCTATCTGTAGGACGGTGCTACAGCGACAGGTCCTACTTTGCTAAAAAAGGTATTTCAAGCAGTCTCACGTGTAAAACCAACCTAATGGCTTTCTTTAACAGTGTAACAAGCCTACAAGCGGTAGATGTGGTATATCTTGCCTTCAGTAAGGCTTTTGATACGGTCTCCCATGACCTTCTCATAAACAAACCATGGAAATGAAACCTAGATGGACATAACGATAAATAAGATGGGCATAACGAGTGGGGCTCTCCAGGGATCAGTTCTGGGCATGTTTCTATTCAAAATCTTAATGATTGAGATAGAGAGTACACTTAATAAAGTTGGTGAAAATTTAAGGTCTAGAAACCATGACCTATGAGGGAAGCTTGAACCATGAGAACAGTTTTCAAGTATGTACAAATAACGCAGCATCTTCTAACAAAAGCGGTTTCTTACAGTCTATAGGTATCACTAACTGCTACAGAGAGCACGTTTCTTCCTACACGTAGCAATTCCACATACACTATAGTGCAAGAAACTGCGATCTGCAGCCATTTGCTACATCAGGCAGCTGTTTAATACAACAGCAGTTTCTTACACGCACCGATCAGTGCTGCCGGTAGCACGCTACTACCCGGAGCGGAGCGGGATCCTACACTACCCCGGCCGCCCAGGGACGCGCGGAGCCCGCCCCGCTCTCACCTTGTCGTTGTCCAGCCGCGTCTCCAGGACCTTGTGGAGCTTCCGGGAGAGCGGGTTGCTACTGGGGGGCGCGGTCCCGGTGCTGCCGGGGAGCCCCGGAGAGGAGCCCGACGGCGGAGCCGCCGCCACCTCGCCCCGGCTCTCCGCCATCTTCCCCTCCCCCAGCGGAGCCGCGCCCCCGCGAGCCACCTCACGCACCTGCCGGGGAGCGGCCCGAAAATATTCCCCCCCGGGAACCGACTCCGAGGAATTTGATTCCGCTGTCTAGGCCCCTGGGGGACAGTATGTGCGGGGACACCAGGGGCGACTGGCGGCGGGACTCTGTGGAGGCGCACGGCAGGATGGGGGCGGGGCTCCATGGAGATGCGGAGGGGAAGCGGATAGGGTCGGGACTCCATGGCGACGCACGCGGGTGTGGGGGCGGGGCTCCATAGGGATGCGGAGGGGAAGCGGATGGGGGCGGAGCTCCATGGCGACGCACGCGGGTATGGGGGCGGGGCTCCATGGAGATGCAGAGGGGAAGCGGATGGGGGCGGGGCTCCATGGAGATGCGGAGGGGAAGCGGATGGGGGCGGGGCTCCATGGCGACGCACGCGAGTGTGGGGGCGGGGCTCCATGGAGATGCGGAGGGGAAGCGGATGGGGGCGGGGCTCCATGGCGGCGCAGGGAAGGAGTTGGAGCTCTGTGGACACGCCCCAGCCGGGTCACTCGCCCAGGGAGCGGGCCGGGGCCGCGGGCTCTGCGGTCTGCCCAGTTCGCGCAGGGCCTAGCGCCGTGTCTCCAACCTACTTACGCCCAACATCACTTTTTGAATTAAAGGGCAACCCAGGATCTACCCCACCCCCTCCCTCAGGCCCCGCCCCACTCACACCTTTCCCCCCCTTCATCACTTGCTCTCCCCCACCCTCACTCACTTTCACTGGCCTAGGGCAGGAGGTTGGGGTTCAGGAGGGGGTGCGGGCTCTGGGCTTGGGGCGGAGGCGTTCGCAGTGTGGGAAAGGGCTCTGGGCTGAGCCTGGGGCAGGAGCTTGGGGTGGAGGAGGGGGTGAGGGGTGCAAGCTGTGGGAGGGAGTTTGGGTGCAGGAGGGGGCTCTGGGTTGGGGCAGAGTGTTGGGGTATAGGAGGGGGTACATGGTGCTGGTTCTGACAACGTGCCCCTAAAGTGGGGGAGGCGGCACGTGGCTCTGCACATGCCCCTTTCTGCAAGCACCGCCCCTGCAGCTCCCATTGGTCACTGCTTCCTATTCCTGGCCAATGGGAGCTGCAGGGGCGGTGCTTGCAGAGAGGGGCAGCACGCGGACGGAGACTCCTGCCCCTGGAGCCGCGCTGGTTGCTTCCAGGAGCGGTCTGGGGCCGGGACAGGACGGGAGCCTGTCTTAGCGGCAGCCCCGCTGTGCCACCAGAGTTCGCAATTGACTGGGAGATCCTCTAGGATCGACTAGTCAATCATGATCGACCGGTTGGTGACCGGTCAGCCTAGGGAGGCTGCGCAGTGGGCCGCTGCCTTCAGCGACAGCGCACAAAGCCCCTCGCCTGGTGGGTGGCGCTGGGGAGCCTGAGGGTGCTGGTGGGATGTAGCGAACCCAGGAATTATATGGATCCCCACCCACACCCAGTGATTGCAGTCCCCGGGGGGAGGACATGGGAATAGCTATGTTCCCGTGGGAGTGAAGGACTGATGATGATGTGGAGGCACACAGCCTCCATGTAGATATTCCTGACCTCTACTGGATTTCTGGAGATTTCTCAGGGGTTTTTGCCCCTTTCCATGGTAAGCCCCAACCCTCTCAAAGGGAGATTAACAAGGAAACACCACAAGTTAATGGTCCTGTATTCAGAAATGAACAGCATAAAGGGGCTGCACGTTTTGTTCTTTCCTAGTTGTAATTTAAAAATAATAAAGATAGAAGAAACAGTGAGGCAGGGCCAGTGTGATGAGTATGCATTCCACTCTGTTATTGTCAGGGGAGGACTAGCCTACTTAGATGAAGGCCGACAGATGGGAACCTCACTAAGGCTAGTCCAGCTCTGGGGAGTTAATTAACACACTAAGAAGGGAGAGTGTCTGGGAGGGAAGGAATAAAGGAGCTGTGTGGAGAGGACTTGCTTGACGTGTTTGGGACTAACCTTAAAGGCACAGGGTCTTGTTTTGTTTTCTCATAATAAAGCAATGCTAGATTAAGACATATGTGCTATGGGACTGGGGCTAGGCTCCTTCAGTCACGTGATGAAATCAGAATCTCATATTTCATTAAAAAATTGTGTTCCTCTTCCTCATGGCTGCAAAGAAACATTTGAAATTGTGGCCTGAGTATAACTAATGCCTTTCTGAGTCTCCTGACAGCCTGAATCAATAGCTCTAAGGGATGTGAAATGCCCCAGGCCATTTGTCTCAACTCTGAAACCCTCTGCTATCCCAAAAAGGGGCAGGGTAACAACACAAGGGTGAGTTTATGAGGGGTAGGGGCACGTGGGTAGTGCCTTGTGCCCTGTATTGCTTTCTTTGACCTTATAAATATTCCAGGTGTTTGAACTCTATCAAGGCATGAGAATACTTCCTTGATCAGCCTGGCTTATACCGGTCCATCACATAGAGAAATAAAGGCAAGATGTGTGTCCCTTCCTGCTAGGATCTAATTCAGCCCCTCTTATGCAGTGTGATATCTGCTCATGCAAGTGGCACCATTGGGCCTGATTCTCCTCTCACAGTCATGTAACCCTGAGTAGCTCTAATGAAGTCAGAGGACCTGCACCACTATAATACAGCTGTACATGCAGGGCCGGCGCTATCACTAGATGATCCTAGGCGGTCTCCTAGGGCGCCAGGATTTGGGGGCGGGTGCATTTTGCCGCCCTCGGTGGCAGGTGTCTGCCTCCTGCCTCCCGCCTCCATGCTCAAGCCGGGAGGCAGGAGGCAGCCGCATGCTTCCTCGCGAAGCCCTGCTGTGGCGAGGGGTGTTGCCCTGCCGCTGGGGCTCAGCAGGGCTTCACAGGCAGCTCGCCGCAGCTGCCTCCTGCCTCCCGGCTCAGCGTGGAGCCGGGAGCTGGGGGTTGGGCAGCTCGCCGCGGCTGTCTCCTGCCTCTCGGCTCAGAGTGGAGCCAGGAGCTGCGGGGGGGTGGGGGCGGGGGGCGGCTCGCCGCGGCTGCCTCCTGCCTCCCAGTTCCATGCTCTGCTCAGCAGCTGAGCGTGGAGCTGGGAGGCAGGGCGGCTTGCCGCGGGCGGGGTGGAGGCTGCCGTGAGCAGGGGTGTTATCTGGCGTGGGGGGGGGGGTGAGGAGCCGACTGCCACGGCCCGCAGGCAGGGGGCTGAGCTGCCGCGGGCAGAGCCGCCTGCCGCAGGCGGGAGAGCAGGCTGCCGTGGGGTGGGGTGGGGTGGGGTGGGGGGCGCGCAGGGCTGGTGCAACGAAGTTTCGCCTAGGGTGCGAAACTTCCTTGCACTGGCCGTGTGTACATGGGAGGAGAATCAAGCCTGTTGACCTCATTGGGATCGATATTGTGAGCCAGTATTATGCAACTTGAGAAAAGCTTTCCAAATCACGCCTATAATTAGCAATATTGTTTTCACTGTCTGTGCTTCATGCCACACACAGCTTAGAACTACACTGCAGCATTATCAGTTTCATGCGTTAGTAATTCCCCCTTGAGCTTTGTATATATTGAAACTATATAAACATACCTGTACCACATTCTTGAAGAACTTGTTCATAATTCTTCAGTCATATTGTATTTTCCAGAAAACTGGGGTGGAGGCATAACTGTTATGATGAATTATTAAACATAAATGTTTGAGTGTCAGCAAATATTATAAGTTGTATGAACAAAAGATATAGGTGTAATGATAAGCAAGAGAGTTCATTGCCCCGAGGACAGTTATTCACTTTTATTTGATGCCTGGTGCATAAATGAGCACGTTTATACAATCAAAGTAATATAAATTGAGTGGTAGTTGTATATATTAATATGAAAGAAAGGTACAGACATACATCACACCAGGAAAAATTCATCCAATGTAGGAACAACCCATGTAAGAGGTCTGCCTGAAACTCCATGAGTTGAAGCACTATCTTATACTCATTCCATGAGGGGTGAGAGGGTTGCACCCCTATGTCACCACAGAACAGCCCAGAAGTGTGTCTCCTGAGCCAGTAGGTGTCCTGAGCTCTGTACCTCTTCATCCACGGTAACATAGCCTTTGCATATGTACTCCCATTGGCCAACTATCCTATACCTGTACAAAGCCTTTTCTGAAAGGACAGCAGATGTGGAGTCTAAAGGCAGCTCTACACTACAGATACCTCTGTAGAGCTTAAGTGAAGATGCTCGTATGCCAATGGGAGAGAGCTCTTCTGTGGCATAGTTAATCCACCTCCCCAGAGGCAGTAGCATGTCAACGGGAGACGCTCTCCCATTGACATAGTGCTGTCTACATGGGGGGTTATGTCGATATAACTATGTCACTCAGGGGTGTGGATTTTCATACTGCTATAGGTCTGTAGTATAGACCAGACCTAAGGTAATGCTGCTTCTGGCTGTGTCAGAATAAACATAGATAAATGCTTGGATATCTGCTTCCTCAGGAGGGGAGTATACCACAGAGCACAAATGCCCCACGTCTCCAGCCTTACCCCATATTAAACCCTGCCCAAATGGAGTTCTGGCCAAGGGGCTTCTTTGAGCTTCCCTGGAGGAAGAACATGTGAAGTAGAATTGCTGTTTGCTTCTTTCAAGACTGCTACTCTAGTTGTGCCCTATGAGGCTTCCTTCTGTATACTGAAATGGAAGGGGTCATTGTGCCCAGTTTCTATCATAAGCAAATACAGTCAACACTGTGTGGGAGTTCTACACGGAATAAAGCATGCATGTCCTGCAAAGTCTTACTTATTCCTATATACAGGGATCAGTTGTTCCATTTATGAAAAGCATTGCATTGGAGCAGGACTTCTGTGTATGTGTGTGCAGAACCACTCAGCCCCAAAGGGTGCTGGAGACGGATTGTGCTCCAGGAAGTTCAATCCCCGCGTTCAGCCCACCCTCACTTCACAGTCCTAGTATATAGGGGGAATGAGCAAGATGCACCGCCCTTTGGATAATGCAGCCTGCTTCCCCAAGGCATGCTGGGCCAGCTCACTGCAGGAGGTGATGGGACTATTGCTCTGCCTCTGTCACCTTTGAAAAATTTCTGCCCCCAGCTGAGCATAGGGAGAGCAGATTTTGTGCTTCCTTGAACTAAGGGATTGCATTATGGGGTGTGCACAGGAATAAAAATTTGGTCGCTTTTGGAGAAGCACTTTCTATGGCCCGTGCAGTGGAAGGAGCTGGCTCTCCCAACCCCCTCCCCCGACCCCATGGTCAGAGGAGCTCCTGCTTCAGTCCCAGAGGAGTTCTGTGCCCCCTTGTGGACACCCCTAAGTGCATAAGGTGGGGGGAGGTCCACAATATACACAGCGTGTGTGTACAGTACACTCTTCTTGTCTTACCATACAGTTATATAATGTAAATGAATCTTCCCTATAAAGAGCTAAAAATATTTTCTCATATTCGTGTGTAGAGGATTCTGTATATAAATCTCATCTCAAGCATTGGGGACAGGAAATATATCCCTCTGTCTGTGTGTGTGTGAGGGGGGTGGTTGGTTTGTTTTTAAATTTAGAGGTGAAGTGCATTCAAACAAACCTAGAAAGTTGGACCTGTGACAATGGATAGTACTGGACTGCTAGATTCCAACAAAGCTGTGTTTGACCCTTTTTTTGCTGACAAGTTGCAAACTATTTTAAAAACTGATTTCTTACAAATTACAAAATCTAATCCAGTGTCTATTGAATTCAGTGGGAATCTTTCCACTGACTTTAATGGGCATTGGATGAAGCCATATTCAATATTCATTCATGGTTTCATGATGACACTTAATTGTCTAATTTTCTGCAGGCTGTGACCAAGGTCATGAGGGTTGGTGTTTTGTTTGTATTGTCCCCGTTTGTTGTACTACATGCCTCCATACTGACACATGGTTGCAAGGGAGGGCAAAGCCTCCCCATGCTATGGAAGGCGTGAGCTCTGAAGGCATCATAGCCTTACAGAGTGTGTATGTTATTGAAAGTTTATTCATTTGAATGATAGTATATGGATCAAATAGTGGATGGGAACCTGGGAGGCAGTGACCATGAGATGGTTGAGTTCAGGATCCTGACACAAGGAAGAAAGGAGAGCAGTAGAACAGAGACCCTGGACTTCAGAAAAGCAGACTTTGACTCCCTCAGGGAACTGATGGGCAAGGTCCCCTGGGAGAATAACATGAGGGGGAAAGGAGTCGAGGAAAGCTGGCTGTATTTTAAAGACTCCTTATTGAGGTTGCAGGAACAAACCATCCCGAGGTGTAGAAAGAAAAGTAAATATGGCAGGCGACCAGCTTGGCTTAACAGTGAAATCCTTGCTCGTCTTAAACACAAAAAAGCAGCTTACAAGAAGTGGAAGATTGGACAAATGACCAGGGAGGAGTATATAAATATTGTTCAGGCATGCAGGAGTGAAATTAGGAAGGCCAAATCACACTTGGAGTTGCAGCTAGCCGGAGATGTTAGGAGTAACAAGAAGGGTTTCTTCAGGTATGTGAGCAACAAGAAGGAAGTCAAGGAAAGTGTGGGCCCCTTGCTGAATGAGGGAGGGAACCTAGTGACAGAGGATGTGGAGAAAGCTAGTGTACTCAATGCTTTTTTTGCCTCTGTCTTCACAGACAAGGTCAGCTCCCAGGCGGCTGCACTCCGCAGCACGGTATGGGGAGGAGGTGACCAGCCCTCTGTGGAGAAAGAAGTAGTTCGGGACTATTTAGAAAAGCTGGACGAACACAAGTCCATGGGGCCGGATGCACTGCATCCGAGGGTGCTAAAGGAGTTGGCCGATGTGATTGCAGAGCCATTGGCCATTATCTTTGACAAATCATGGCAATCGGGGGAGGTCCCGGATGACTGGAAAAAAGCTAATGTAGTGCCCATCTTTAAAAAAGGGAAGAAGGAAGATCCGGGGAACTACAGGCCAGTCAGTCTCACCTCAGTCCCTGGAAAAATCATGGAACAGGTCCTCAAGGAATCAATTCTGAACCACTTAAAGGAGGGGAAAGTGATCAGGAACAGTCAGCATGGATTCACCAAGGGCAAGTCATGCCTGACTAACCTAATTGCCTTCTATGATGAGATAAGTGGCTCTGTGGATGAGGGGAAAGCAGTGGATGTGCTATTTCTTGACTTTAGCAAAGCTTTTGATACAGTCTCCCACAGTGTTCTTGCCAGCAAGTTAAGGAAGTATGGGCTGGATGAATGGACGGTAAGGTGGATAGAAAACTGGCTGGATGGTCGTGCCCAACGGGTAGTGATCAATGGCTCCATGTCTAGTTGGCAGCCGGTATCAAGTGGAGTGCCCCAAGGGTCGGTGCTGGGGCCGGTTTTGTTCAATATCTTCATCAACGATCTGGAGGATGGTGTGGACTGCACCCTTAGCAAGTTTGCAGATGACACTAAACTGGGAGGAGTGGTTGATACGCTGGAGGGTAGGGACAGGATACAGAGGGACCTGGACAAATTAGAGGATTGGGCCAAAAGAAATCTGATGAGGTTCAACAAGGACAAGTGCAGAGTCCTGCACTTAGGACGCAAGAATCCCATGCACTGCTACAGACTAGGGACCGAATGGCTGGGCAGCAGTTCTGCAGAAAAGGACCTAGGGGTTACGGTGGATGAAAAGCTGAATATGAGTCAACAGTGTGCCCTTGTTGCCAAGAAGGCTAACGGCATTTTGGGCTGTATAAGTAGGGGCATTTCCAGCAGATCGAGGGACGTGATTATTCCCCTCTATTCGGCACTGGTGAGGCCTCATTTGGAGTACTGTGTCCAGTTTTGGGCCCCACGCTACAAGAAGGATGTGGATAAATTGGAAAGAGTCCAACGGAGGGCAACAAAAATGATTAGGGGGCTCGAGCACATGACTTATGAGGAGAGGCTGAGGGAACTGGGATTGTTTAGCCTGCAGAAGAGAAGAATGAGGGGGGATTTGATAGCTGCTTTCAACTACCTGAAAGGGGGTTCCAAAGAGGATGGATCTAGACTGTTCTCAGTGGTAGAAGATGACAGAACAAGGAGTAATGGTCTCAAGTTGCAGAGGGGGAGGTTTAGGTTGGATATTAGGAAAAACTTTTTCACTAGTAGGGTGGTGAAGCACTGGAATGGGTTACCTAGGGAGGTGGTGGAATCTCCTTCCTTAGATGTTTTTAAGGTCAGGCTTGACAAAGCCCTGGCTGGGATGATCTAATTGGGTTTGGTCCTGCTTTGAGCAGGGGGTTGGACTAGATGACCTCCTGAGGTCCCTTCCAACCCTGAGATTCTATGATTCTATGATTCTATGATAAGGCTCGAACAGCAGCTCATCTCTTTAGTAGTTTGGGGGCATTTTTAGGCTATTGTTTTGAATGTTATTCTTAAAGTGGAACTGCAAGTAATCAAGTGGATCTTGGCTTTAAGGCTAAGAGAAGCTAATAAACTTCTAAAACATTTTTAGTTCGCCGTAATTTTTTTCATGTGAACTACTCATGTCAAGAAAAACTGCAAGCTCAGAGCCCATCTTGTCCATGAGGACTCAGTAGCAGCCATTTAAAATTAGTACGATCAAGCAAGTGCATTGAACATTTTCAGATTTCATCTTTACTTTTTGATTGCTTCGTCAAATGGTTTCAGTATATCCGACCTGTACTGCAATCCTCTCTATATACAGAGCCAGCTTCCCTGAGCTGGCTCTACAACTTCTCACTCCCCAACTTCAAGCCTGCCAGTTGGTCTGCAGCCATTCTAGGGCCCTTTGCATCCCTCCTCAACTCCAGTTCTTCCCCCTTCCTCTCCTACTGTACCCTCAACAGCTCTGTGTTCCCCTAACATCCAGACATCCCCTGCATCCAAACTCCACTTCACAAGCCTCTGGGTGCCACTAATTTCACAATTCCCACTTCCCAGCCAAAATTCTGTTTCAACTTCAGAACGAAGGTGTTTAAACTACACACAGACACAGATGTACTAGATCTGTGAGCAAAAAGATCTTATTTAAAAAAACCTTGCAAAACCAAAACCAACACCCCAAAATTAAAGTGGGTGGTGATAGCAGCCAAGATGAACAAAGTGTAAAAGTATAATTAAATTGATGGATGAGTTGACAGAATCAAGGCACACCTAAAAGTCAGAAGAAATGAACATCTGAACCACAACTGTGAGCTAAGTCTAAGTCCTTGCCAAGTCTGATTTATGCAGGTTGACCCATGAACATCTAAGAAACCAGAGTGATGTTCTCAATAGGTTCCATCACTCATTGTCTTTTGAGGGATTCACTTTTGCTTTCAGATGCCCCCCATGGGTGGATTTGTTAAGTAGTTTTATCCATCAGACAAAAGGCAATTAAATATTATACACTGGCAGGAAACTTGGAATGTTTTTTGTTTTTGACTTCACTGGAGAATTGAGCAGGGATTGTCAAGAAAGCATATTCCAATCTTGTGAACCTGAACAGGCCATTTGTATGAGGCACCTTGGCTTGTTTTATATCCTTCTTTTAGGCATCTTAGAGGCAATTTTAAAATGCCTTGCTTTTTTTGAGATGGAAGATATTTCAGGTCAGAAATCATATTTACAGCTAAGTTTTAAACACCTAAAAATGCAGTTTTACAGCGAAGTCTTCCTCTAAACCTCAGCTGCTGTCCAATGGCATGAAAGTCACAAAAGTGAGAGTCAGCCTTTGAATAAAATTCTTGTGTGTTTGCTTCTCCACTGAAAAGTGTTTTTCCCAGTCAGCCAGTTTGGATGTAGATTGCGGAGAACAGCAATCGGGAGCTCATGGTCTGAAGATGTCAGGGGCGGGGTTGATTTCACAAATCAATCACCTGGCACAAATGGAAGGCGGTTAGTTGACATTGTGCAATTTATCTGAGCACCGAATTCCTTTAGCAAAGCTATAGATGGCAGCAAAGTGGTGCTTAGCAAGTAGAATTTTTTATTGATTTCCTCATCCCACTTCCTTATTTTGGCAGAAGCAGACAGAAAAATAACTCTTAAATCAGCACTGAGCTGATGAAAGGGTACAAAAATCATGCAAGCACTCTGCATAGGGTTGCCAACAGTCCCATATTATAATGGATGTCACTTTTTAAAATAAAAAATCGCCTGTCCTGTACTTAATCAGTACTGAACATCTTTTATCTCTCGTTTCAACCAGGAGTGTAGTGCTGCCAGAGGGGTCTGAAATCCAGGCATCCTGTACTGATTTAGAGTGGTGACAGGGGGGCAGCTAGGCCAAATCTGTTGCAAACTTGTTCCCTGGGGTCACGCCACCACTCAGATATGGCCCTGCCACCCCTCCATTAAGCATGTCCTGTATTTTTGAAAGACAACATAGACAATCCTAATGCCGTATACTACGAATAGGAATCTGATCTGACATGCAGAAAATGGGCATGTGGTTTATGGATTACACCCTGTCAAATGACCAGACCCAGCAAATAAGATAATAGTATTTTGCAATCCTAGCAGCTTGTGAGGCTCAATCTGTGCTTGTCAAGTACTTCAACATTCCTGTGAGGTAGATATCTATCAGATGCTTCAAAAGCCTGGGTGCCCAGGCAAGTAGAAATTTGCACTGGGCCAGGAACATAGTAACTGGAGCCAATGTGAGTCCTCACTCCTCTGGGCAAGCCAGAGAGCAGAACAGCCCAGAGGCTGTCCTCTTAAGTGGTGGGGAGCAGGAGCCTGATGGAGGTGCATGCAGGCGGGTGCATGATAGCGAGAAGGGAATCTGTTCAGTGGGTGAGAAGGGAGAAGAGCTTGAGGGGATCAATTTTAAAAGGAGGAATACAAGAGGGAGAGAAAGATCATTTGGGGAGTAGGGTAAGAGATAGATGTAGAGACAGAGGATAAAGAAGAGGAAGTAGAGAAAAAGAACACAATGTAGGGAAAGAAAGAGAAAAAGATACAAAGAGATGGAGGGAGAGAGAAGGAAACAAGGGAACAGCTCTCTCCGAACAATGCAGAGAAGATACTACATGATCTCTCACAGAAAACAGAGGGAGTGAAGCCAGGGAGGGGAAAGGTTGAACAACAAAAGCACAAGGCACAGAATGTCACTTTTTCTTTAAAGTTTATTAGTTAGAAAGTTAGTTGACAGTACTACAGTTGCATACAATTCACAGGCCCTGATGCTCTGAGATGTAGTGAAGAGTAGTATCTGCAGGGTTCTAGTTATGGCTTCTGCCCCTCAGCTACCCCGCCCCTGGGGAAGTTAGGGCTGCAGGCTGCATAGTCGACCTTATGGCAGAGGAGGATCATGCCCCCTCACCACAGCCTTCCCCTAAAATGAATCTGATGTGCCCCCTCCTTTCCTCACAAGCCTTCTGCCAGCAGAGAGTTCCCCTGCACATGGGGAATTTTCTACCAGCTGTCTCCAGCATTTTAAGGCCACTTTGTTTCATGAGCAGTCGGGAAAATCTGGCCCATAGTTAACTGTTTTATTTCTTTAAACTTCAGGGCACTTGGGGGGTTTTGAGGGCCTGGTGGCAGAAATTCTTCACCTGCACTAGTCGTCATAGTCCTTGAGATAACAGGTCAATTTTTCAAGTTCCGGTAAGTATTGTCTCCAGTTTACAAATCGGCAAAGTGAGGCACAGAAGTTAAATGACTTGCTAAAGGTCACACCAGCAATCTGTTGCAGTTTTGGGAACAGGACACAAGACCTTGCGCTCGCCATTAGTCATGTGACAAAGCATCATGTTGCACAATCCAGTTTATGAAGAATGCCATGTTTTCTGGGGCTTGTAGTGAAGCTCGTGCTCTCTCACTTGAAGATTTATGGTCATGCCTCGGAATCTGCAACATGAAAGATCAAATATATAATGCTGAGTCAGCCACCTGGCCCAGAAGCTGGAAAGCACCTGTATGTTATGGCTGACTGAAAACATAACAGCTAACAAGACAGTACATAATCCAGCTCATACCAAACCCATGAAGGGCCAGATCCTGTTTGCCTCATTCTAGCAAAATGCCCATTGACATCAAGGCTGTACAGTGCCAGCAAAGTGAACAGGATTCTGTCTAAAGTATATTTGGCATTAGGTTTCTAGCAAACAGTGATTGTTGAGTTAACTACGAATGGTGTAATGCAGACTATATTGGTGAAATCCTGGCCCCATCAAAGTAAATGGGAATTCACCCTGTTAGCTTAAAAAGGAGGATGCATTTTGGTTTAGTGGACAGAGTCCAGAAGTTGGAGTCAAGATAACTAGATTCTGTTCCTGGCTCTTCCACTGACAGCCTGTATGACCTTGGGCATGATATTTTACCTCCTTGTACCTCAGTTTCTCCATCGGTAAATGGAGATTATAATGCTCAGCCTCCTTTGTAAAGCTCACTGGGTATATAGCTAAAAATGCTACATAAGAGATTATTATTACTATTTATTATTATTGTGACAGTGTAACATTTAAGAATTTTTGCAGAAAGAGTAGATTTAGGACACTAATAATATATGACATATATCCATTAATAGTATCTTAGACTTGAAATTCTAATCTATGTTTGCACAGTGCCTAGCGTAATGGGGTCCTGATCTCACTTAGGGTTCCTACTAGCAACAAAAACAACAATAATATTTAAATTGTTGTGCAGTTTCTTTGCCTCATCTGATCTGTACAAGATTATATATGTCAGGTAATAAGAGATCAAAAGTAAATCAATATATTTTATAACATACTGAGATCTGGTGTGGGGTCTGACCAATGACTTGAGCTTGAATTTGAAATATGAATGGAAAAATTCCTTTTAAGGGTGTAAGTTAACAGCACGTTTTACCACACTTTAAAGACAGTCACTAACCAACAGCTCCCATTAGTGTAAAGCAGCATGTCGGTATCCTACAATGGGAAACTGTTTCAAAATAACTGTTCATATAGATGGTCTTTATGTCAAATGCACTAAAAGCTATGAATGCTACTCATGTAGCTTTAATTCAGTGAGACCACGTTGGCATAACAAGTCATACACATTGTCAAAGAGCAAGAAAAACTCAGACCCCCTCTGACACCTAGTTATGGGGTTTGATTCCCTGTGTCCATTGGTCATTACTGTCCATTCCTGATCTGATGGCAGAGTGCTATGTATGGGTGCAATGCCATCTCCCTCTTTTCTTTCAGGCACTGTTTTTCTGTTGGGTTTTTTGGGTCTCTTTTATGATTCCTGATAATATGAGGAAATGTTTCTTGTCCTGTCTCTCATCTGGGATACTGGAGAGAAAGTGCCTCTTTGTCTCAATCTTTCCTCTGTCCCACTGGGCTGCACAGTGGCTCCTCTCTGTATTTAGACTGCATTTGGCGCCTCCCAGTTTCCATCTTTAGTTTGTGGTCACTGATTCTGTGTTTGGTGAGAGTCTGCCTTAGTGTTGCACATTTCATTGGGGTGAGGTATCTGCTAGCATGACAGTTCTGTGCAAGGATCTATAGTAATTTAGCTGGTTGCTTACGTTGGTGTATAATGCAACATCAACTGATTTGAGAACAACTGTATGTTCTCTGGTAGTGATTAAAGAAACTCTCACAGCATCTCCAGATACAATATTAATAACAAGAGAATTTCTAGCCCCAGAAGATGGATCTGAAACTTTCCTATATGTTGCAAAATAGCAAGCTCCATATTATTCAGTTCAGTTTGAATTGTCCCAAAATATCATAGTTCTGTTTATACAATACAAATCACTGTCAGCTTTGCTTAAACAATGACATTTTTGAAGTTCAGTTGTGCATACATAATATGTGTCTTGGAAAAAGTGAAGGTCAAAGTGAACAAATTACCAGTCTTTGATTTCTTACTATTTCAATGTTAATTTTAGATGTTTAGGGTGCCCTGCCTGTCTCTGTCCCATGTATGTCCCTTTACATGAAGAAGCTGTGTCCTCTAATAAGGTAGGTGTAGGCAACATCATCAAGGAGCAAAACCAGCCACAACAACCGAGGTAGCAGCTGCGTCAAACACCAGCAGCCCTAGGGGTTGGGGTAAAGAGTCTGTACTTCCCCTACCTGTATTAGAAAATATGGTGGGTGGGGGATGGAGCAAAGAGCATCTGTCCCCCTCCTTCACTGCCCTGCCTCATTGCTGTGGGAAGCTGCAGGCAGGAAATATTGGAATTCAAATCCAGTTATGGAGCTGGTGTTTCCTTGCATTGATCATAAAATACAAAGCTGGATGTTGCATTTCTGCAATGACACAAGGGAAAGTATTCATAACTAGGTAAAATATTACCCAAGCAGTGCCAGTAGGTACACGATACCATCACTCAAGTGCAAATCAGTTTGGGTAATAATATCATACACTTGCAAGTTACAAAGGTTAGAACTGCCTAAAGGCTAATTTAACTTGTGCACCTGACTTCAAAACACCTTTCCAGTTTTTCATTCAAAAATCAGTGGCGCTGCCTAGTTCACAGCTGCTTTTCCATTTTTTCTTCTTCCCATCTCCTTTTTTAACTTGTGCCTCCAAGTCTTCCCCTCTCCTTCCTCCCATTCAAATCCACATATCAGAGAGAGACATCTTACTTTGTGTCAGGTAACCCATGCTGCTGAATAACAGTATTTGCATACATTCTTCTTCTGTATGATGGAATTTAGGCACAATTCTTATTAGAGATAATGAGAATAATAATGTTACCCCTCCTTTTGACCTGAGTGGTTAGCTAAATTTGGAGTGGGTTGTTCCACTTAGGAGGAGAAACAGATGAAAGAGTCAGGTATTTCTGTGATGCAATCTTGTTTATTTACAAAGATTATATATAATATTTGGTTTCCCTGAAAACAGGAAGAATTAAACAGCAGGGAGACAGTTCCTTTGCTCACTGATCCAAACATGCCTTTCCAGCTAGCTATCTTAAATGCTTTCCTTTTCATTGCCTTTCCAGCCAGCTATCTTAATGAGAGGGGGGCGATCACACCCAACAGCTCCAACAAGGTTTAACCCAATTCACAACAATATATATGAGTACCAGTACAACAGTATGAGAATATAGAGCTTGAGTCTGATCCGTTGAAGTTAATGGTTGTTGACTTCAATGAAGTAGGTCCATAGAGCTCAGTCCTGCAAAATGCTGAGCTGTATGGTCCCAATCCAGTAAAGCATGTGACCGCAACTGGACTACTCACATGCTTAAAGTTAAGTGTGTGCTTTAGTGCTTTGCTGGATCAGAGCCAGAGTACTCAGCACTTTACAGAGCTGAGGCTGCAATCATAGGCGCCAACTCCGTGGGTGCTCCAGGGCTGGAGCACCCACGGGGAAAAATTGGTGGGTGCAGAGCATCCACCAGCAGCTCCCCGCCATTCCCGGGGCCCGCGCCCAGCTCCCCGCCAGTCCCGGGACCCGCGGCAAGCTTACCTCAGCACTGGGAGACGTTGCGGGGCCCCGCCCCCGACACTGGGTGACATTGCATCGGCGTCAGGGGCGGGGCCCCGCAATGTCACCCGGCGTCGGGGGCGGGGCCCCGCCCCCGACGCCGGGCGTCAGCCCCCACCGGCGCCACCGGAAGTCGGCACCTATGGCTGCAATCTCTTATTTTTCAACTACCAAAGTTACATAGAAGTGTTCGTGGCTTGATGTTCCTGTGTAAGTTACATTTTAAACAATGGTTAAAGGGGACTGAAGCAGAATCAGGAGCTCTCACAGCATCAACCAAAGAGGAGTGAAAGGATTCGGAGAACACTGCTTACCCAAGCTAGAGAGAAGAGAGGGAGCAAAGGGGCTCAGCTTCCAACCCCCATTCCCCTACTCCAGATCTGAAATGCACATGGGATGCATACATTATTCATGACATGCTTTCTGAATATAAAGATGCCAATGGATTTTTCTCTCTTCAAACAAACAAGCAAACACAAATGGTTTAGCTGATATCTAACTTATTTTAAAGGTTATATGTGGATATTTTGAAAAGAAAGCCCTCGGGTTCAATGGGTAATTTTCCTTGAAAATAATAAACTCCAAATTAAATGGCAAAAAGCAATTAATTATTGAAGTGATAATATCCTTCTAAAGGTTAAGAGGTAATTTAAACTAAGTACCTACAAGCACATTAACTGAGTTACTCTCTTCCCTCTTATAAATGATAACATTAATGACTTCATTAGTTAGCTTTTTCATTGGGAAAAAAAATCCTGAAAAATGCAAATATACAGAAGCACAATACATGCATATGTGATTTTGCTGCAGCATAGTGTGTAGTGAAAACTATTTCAATGATACACAATCAAATGTCCTTTAAAGAGCACAGAACTTTAAGTACAAATGGGAATGAATGTATCGAAATGCCATTTGGAGAATGATTAAAACTTACAAGGACAATGTTGGCCAATCCCAAATGTCATTTCAGACACTCAGTGACTCCATGCATAAACCGTATAACAAGAACTAACCATTGTGTTTATGTAATAATCCATTATAATTATTATTACTGAGACATTAATAAAGTGCTCTTCATCTAAAAACGTTTCAAAGGGCATTACAAACTAGGAGCTTTGTGCTCTCCTATGTGAAACTAACCCATATAAGGCAGTAACTTACAGTTTCCATATCAAGAAATGGGAACTACTTGAGTTTCAAATAACAGTTCCCTGGATTTTTTTCCACTAGGAGTGAGGCCATGGAAGATTTCAGGGGGTCCAATTTCATAGTTTCCCTGAGATCCATGCAGCTCTCAGGGGCTCTAGTGAAGGCAAGAAACTTCCCCTTGTTAACAGAACCATACTTTGTTCCCATCAAGAAGATTTTCATCTTTCCTTTTTTAAAATGGCACTCTCTAGCCGTTTTCCTTGAAGATGGCCTTGAAAATGTGAACCAAGATGACCCAGTGCAAATGGTCACTACGGCTCCAGGGAACATGCAGTTAGGCTGTGGGTGAGGAAACCTAAAGATTCCATCGACCTCATCTTTCACACATGCACACACCCCTTTTATGCATAATAAGTCAATGAAGTCTGGGGTATATCCCACACAATCAGCTCATTGACCCACCTTCAAAATCCTTAGAAAAGCCCTACACATGAGAATGGGATCAGGATTGTTAGTAATTGGTTATATTTTGTGGGGTTTTTTTAAACCCTGTATGACAGGCCCATCCAAAATATTAAGGCAATTAAAATATTAACTTCTGGATCTAAGACTGAGCTGGCTGCTGCTCATTCAAGGACTTGGCTGCATTTCTCCATTGCTGCAAAATCTAGGATCTGAGCACAAGGGGCTACAAGGCATCTTTATGCCTTCAAAAAGACCCCGTTTTCCCTTTTACATAGCTGTCTCCCTCTTGATAGATACACCATCCATTACCACAATTCTCCAGCATTGGATCTGAGTTAATAGCATTAGTGACTGTCCAGCAGATAGGTTTCAGAGTGGTAGCCGTGTTAGTCTATATCAGCAAAAAGAACAAGGAGTACTTGTGGCACCTTAGAGACTAACACATTTATTTGGGCATAAGCTTTCGTGGGCTAAAACCCACTTCATCAGATGCATGGAGTGGAAAATACAGCAAGAAGATATATATATGCAGAGAACATGAAAAGATGGGTGTTGCCATACCAACTCTAACAAGACTAATCAATTAAGGTGGGCTATTATCAGCAGGAGAAAAAAAACGTTTGTATTGATAATCAGGATGGCCCATTTGAAACAGTTGACAAGAAGGTGTGAGTAACAGTAGGGGGAAAAATTAGCATGGAGAAATAGCTTTTAGGTTGTGTAATAATGACCCATGTTCTCTGTATACATATATCTTCCTACTGTATTTTCCACTCCATGCCTCTGATGAAGTGGGTTTTAGCCCACGAAAGCTTCTGCCCAAATACATTTGTTAGTCTCTAAGGTGCCACAAGTACTCCCCGTTCTTTTTGTCCAGTAGATGTCACTGTTTAGTAACGCAAGCCATAACCACATGCTCCTGAGCAAAACACAGCCTCTGTCCTGCGCTTTGATAACGTGGGGAATAAGACATGTCAGTTTATGATTCTAAAATGAGCCTTCCACTTGGGAGCCAACCTCTGATAGAAAATTCTAATTTTTAAACAAAAGATGCATTCCTTCATAAGGTATGTGATGTTTCATTCATTAAACTACCATATTTTTCCAGACATAGGCTCTTACAAAGCATATAAAAAAATCATTGCAAAAACTGAACTTTGTTATATCATTCAGTGGAATTTTTTTACACTGACATCAATGTAGTATTGATGATTTATATGTATGTTACTCTGGTGAACCTGAAACCTTGAATGAATGAACTAACTGTCCTGGGTTCACTATAAGCAGAGAAAACAGAAACAGTAGAACAGTTTTTACAGAAACAAATGCTCCATTTTTAATCCAACCATTCCTGTTTTAAAAGAGAATTTTTAAATGCCGTTGTCAACAATGGAAATCTTGCTGTCATGAGATTCTGGCCACATTCAAACTTGAAAATACGCACCTTCCAGTTTCAGATCTGACCTGGCAGCAAAACTATATGGGTGTAGTTGGATTTAGCAATTCAAATTTGGCTTCCTACCTTACCCTGGCTCTGAAATTTGTAGGGGTTTGGATTCAAGGGTCTGGTTTTGTCCTATTGCTATATAATTGGTTGAATATAGTAACAGTAATTTATATGAACCAACCAATATAGTTTAGAATAAACATATTTGATTAACTACTAAAATAACTATCAACATTCTTTTTTTCTTAATAACTATAATCTGATTTCTTATATATCTGTCTAATCTATGTATTTAGCTATCGTTTTACAATTAAGGTGTGGTTTTATTTGAATAATATTGTATTATCTTTATCATGCCTTCAGTATATAACATCAAATTAATGGCTCTGTCTATACAGTTCTGTTAAACCTAGTTTTAATTCAAGTACAGGCCTGGCCTAAAGATCCAGTTCTGTGAAGTGCTGAGCATATCCTCAAGGGGCTCAGAACCACACCAGATCATGCTCTAACACATGCTCAAGAGAAAACCAGATGAAGGTCTGCAAAGGAAAGACACTCCCTTATTTCCCTCAGTAGTTAAAAGGAGTGAACAGTTAGATACAGGTTTGTTGGAGACTTCATTTTGCTCTAAATTCTTGAACATATTTTCCCCTGTGCTACCTAATCTGACAGTGAAATGTCTTTTGTTGTATGCTTTGATTAGACAATTAATCTGTCATTGAATCTGTGATGTTTGTCCTGGCTTGGGTTCGTTTACTATAAAGAAAGCTACAATTACATGATTTTCTCTGTTGGTTCTGCTGTGCTGATCAGCACAAAATAGTCTTTAGCATGTCTCAGCCCTGCTGCTATGTATCATGAAAATCAGATATGGTGAGATCTTGTCTTGTCCCTTCCCCTACCAATATAGAATTGTTTCTTATAGTATACTCTTGAGTGTTTTGTCCAATCCTGCCTTTAACGACTCCAGCAATGTTGTGATTTGCCTATTCTTTGCCTTACTGGTGTTCTTTTACTGGCCTTCTCAGCACAGGGGATATTTTCTCAAAAATTCCAAACAAGAAGAACTGATTTTAAAACCAGCTGGAGCTTCAGTGTAGACAAGGCTCTGGAGACAAGAACTGTTGTTATAACTAGTTTAGTTAAATCTGCTTTGAGGAGGGCTCACTAAGCGCTTTATAAGAATGGCGCACTGCTGGAGACTTGTGTACCCTGTGCTTCCAAATACTTCTGAAACTGATTTGAATATTTTGATGAATTTCCCCTGTGTAGACAAGAGTGGCAGTCATTCCAAAAATTGTGGAAGGAGCAACAAATGTTGCCATTACAGCAGCATCTGTTGAAACATGAAAATGGAGCAAATGTTTGCATATTAACTTATCAAAAGTGATTTGTTTAAATTTAATTCAAGTCAAACCAAGACTCACTCTTCTCTAACAAAAAATTGATGGTGAAATACAGCATATTTCCTGTAAGTGAAAATGCTTGGTGCATGCCTATCTTAGGGAAATTCAGAGACTATAGGCAAGATAAAATGCTTCAGGATGGATGCAGAATCCTGGTGATTCTGGAGTCTTCATGAATGGAAGGTTACATTGCAGCAGCTACCTCATGTGTACTTGTATATAAATGCTCCCTTCAGATAGAACATATAATGTAAGTAAACTACATGCTGTTGACACACGAGTAGCATGCTAAACAAAGATTTAGGTACCCTGGTGTAAAGGTTACAATTTCAGAGAAACCACTCAATTTCTAATCCAGACACTCCTGTTCTAAAGGAGAATTTTTAAATCCATCTAGGAACAATGGAAATCTTTCTGTTTCCACAGTGAAGGAGATAGACTACAAATGCCCTGCACTAATAAATAAATGTTTGTGAACTTGTCCCCTGAAAGCTCTTTTATCTTCAGCAGTTTTAACTAAAAATCGCCTTATATATGTGAGTTAGAATGTCAATAGAAAACTTTTAAACAATTTGTATGCATGTCTAATTCCATCATAGACATAATTTAGACACATTTATCACTGCATTACTCTTAGACCCAATCCTTAAGGTCACTGGGAGTTTTGCCTGAGCAAGGAGTGCTGGATCACGCCTTAAACAATGATAATTTAACAATAATGCCCTATAATAATAATTTGCATTTACAGAAGCTTTCAAACAATAATCTCAGAGCACTTTGCAAATGTTAAACCTCACATCTCCCCTATGGGATTTGACCATCATCATCATTTCTTGGATAGGAAAAGCGAAGAACAGATAGATGAAAAACCTACATGTGGAAAGTGCTGACTGGACAGATGTCAGTTGTAGTGAAGATTCTCAGTGCTTGTCAGGAGGTGCTCTATGCCTTGAAGGAATGCACTCGAACTGACTGATGCAGTGTTACAAAGAAAGTCCGTGGCAGAGCCAGGGCTAGAACCAAAAGGCAGGATGGTCCTGTCCATAAGACACTGGACTGGGATTCTGCATTTCTAGATTCAACTCTTGGCTCTGCCACAGACATCCTGGAAAAGTCATCTGACCTCTTTGTGCATCAGTTCACGCTCTGTAAAATGAGAGTAACAACATTTCCTTTGCCTGTCTTGTCTAGTTAGCAAAGCACTTCAGCAGATGCTTAAACGTAAGCATGTGTCTGTGTTCTTCAGAAAACGAGGCCCACAGTTTAAGGCCAGAAGGGGCTTGTACAGCATCTAGTCTGACCTCCTGTATATCAGATTGAAAACTCTTTGGGTCAGAGACAGTCTCTGTGTATGTGCAGTGCCTAGGACAACAGAATCCTGCTCTTGGTCAAAGCTCTTGGTACTACTGTAATACAAATAACACATTAAAAAGACAATAGCCCTGATTTCCAGGATCTTGTTCTACCCACTAAACCAGACTCCTTCTATTTCTCCTTGAAACAATGTCCCTTTAGGAATGCACTTTTGAATTATATGATGAAAGGCCATTATTTCTATACACATTAAAGCTTGCTTTTATCTCCCTTGAGAAATAAACGGGCTTGATACTACTCTGATTTTAAAATTTTGCTGTTTGTAAAAAGAGTCTTACTGAAAAAAAAAATCACCAGCAAAGCAGGTCTGTGATCTAATTCTGAACATGGCATTTCTTTCATTTAACATCAGTAATATTCATGACTAGTACTTAGATCCCAAGCTGTGTTCCAGGATTGAAAAAGAAACGCTGGGAGGGAAATTTTGCATTTCTGCTGCAGATGTGATTTAATCCTGGCATCAAAGTTTCTTGTCCGAAAGAAAAAAAAAAAACTTACTCAAGCTAGGAAAAAACAAAACAAAGCAGGAAATTTTTCATTCTCAGTGTATTAAAAAAAAAAGTTTGCAAAAAACCTCTTCCCACTAGAGACACTTTGGGAAAATGTTGCTTCCCACAGCCCTTGGCATGACCTATCCCAGCACTGTAGGGCTGCAGCAGCATTAGCTAAACTCCCACCCTGCCTCCTTTGGTGGCTCCTCACGCCCGTACCACATTTCTCCTCCCTGCAAGGCAGCTCCCAAACTGTCCTGATCAAAATGCTGGAGCATCCGCCCCTGTCCTCAGGGGCTTAGCCCATCTTCTTCCATTTAAGGACTGCAGCCTTCACCGCTCTCCGATCTTGGCTTGTGCGCCTCCAGCTCACTGTTGGGAACAAGCCTCCCCCCGGAAGAGCCACAACCCGAGGCACGCAGGCAGCAGCAGGCCCCACTGCAATGCAACTTTCTCCGCTATTCCTCAGCCCGCGTATCCATCCCCTTCTCCCCACTCATCGCTCCCCCACCCCCGCCCCTTGAAGGGTCTGGGGGCGGGGCCTGGGCGGGGCTGCCTTGACTGATGCTTCTCCGGGGAGTTTGACACCCACCCGCCTGTGCCGCCCCGCTTCTCAGTCTCCAAGAAAGTCCCGGCCAGGCAGCCCCGCAATTGCCGTGCCTGCAGCGGGGTCCCGCCCGGCGAGCAGGCGGCGGTGGGAGGGGAAAGCAGCCGCGCGCCCTGCCTGCCTTGAAGCCCATTGCGTGGCAGCGCCAGCCGGCCGCCTCCCTGCGCCCCACACAGCCCTGTGCCGGGAGCGCCCGGGCGCGGGGGGCAGGAGCAGGGGACACGCGAGCCTCCCAGCCCCGCCCCCGCCTGTGTCCTCCAGCCCCGTCCGCCCCGCGCCGCTGCCGGGAGGGGGGAGTGGGGAGTTCCCCGCGCGCCTGGGAGCCGGAGGATCCGAGCGAGCCCTTGGCACAGCGGGTCAGTACCCGCCTCTCCCGGCCCGCGGGCTGCCCCCCCCCGCCCCGCTGCTGAGCACTGCTGCTGGCTGGTGTCTCTCCAGCCCCGCGGAGCATTGCCGCGGCTGCCCGCCCCGCCGCAGCTGGGAGCGGCGCGGCGCCTCCTCCGGACTGGGAGTTGGCCGCCTGGCCGTCGGGCAGCTGCTTTCCCTGCACCCGGCGCCTTCTCACCTGACAGGGGCAGCTTCCCCCAGCAGACAGACCCGACCTGGCTCATCCCTGCCGCCAGCTCGCCCGGGCTTCGCTGCGCCGCACGGTCACTCGCAGCCGCCACGTGAACCAGGTAACGGGGGTTAGCTCACTGCGGGGGCTCTGCCACGGGAACTCGTCCTGGAAAGTTTAGGGGGGGCAGCGTGCGGGGGAATGGGAGAGCGGTTCTACCCCCGGACCAGTTGACACTGACATATTGGGTACGTTGTTCGGCGCACAGAAAGTAGAGCGCAACATGGGTTTGTTTTTTTAAACCAGCAAGTTACACTATGAATGGAAGCAGACCTTCCTAGGGCGAGATCCTGCTCCCGTTGAAGTCAATGGGAGCTTTGCTGTTCACTTCACAAGGAGTAGCACATCTGGCACCTTACCACCAAAGTCTCCATATTGTCCTTTATTATAAAGCACGTGATCTTTCCTAATAATGGGGAGGGGGGAATCAAGCATCGTGATCTACCTGTATGTTGTTAATGATCATCCTCAAGCTAGTGGGGTGTGGACTGCATGATCCACAAAGATAAGGACAACCTCTGGTCCAAAGAGCCTACCACCTAAGGAGACACAGAGGAGACAGGGTATGTTGTGGACCACTTTCTAGGTTTTCCTCCCATGTTTTTGATCTTTTATAGGTCAGAGGTGATGTGAATACATACAGATGATGGGTACAAATACATACAAACAGACGCTTCTGCCAGAAAATAAGCTTCATAGCAGAGGATTATTTTTCTTAAATAAATTAAAAAAGTAAACAAACTTTAATGTGGTGTGCATGGTTAATTTCATTTTAAGACCCTTTCCTACATTCCCTGCTGGTAAAAATGCAGTATTAATTTTATTGCCTGTACATGAAATGAATTCGCTGACTTGGCATGTAGCCATGCCTAAAAAACAAAGTAAATAGCTGTCAGAATTCATTTGGCAGCAACTGTGAGAAATGATCTTAACCATACAAATGCTTTTGGATTCAGACTTAATGATCCATCGTGGATTTAAAAAATATATTCTTCCAACTTTTGGAGAGTAGTGATTAGTTCTGTACTGTAATCGGAAGTGGGCGGATGCTTCAGTGCTACATTACAAATATGTAATTATCAGAGAAGGAGGCTGAGAACCAGACTATGTTCCTCAGGTCTTGCTGAGTGATCTTTAGCAAGCCACTTGCAGGCAAAATTTTAAATGTGGTCGCTTCTTTTAAGCAGCACAGATTTTGAGTACTCAACTTGGGATAGTTTGGTACTAATACGCCTACAGCTGTCATTGACTTTAGTTGGAATTGTGGATGCTTAGCATCTCTGTAAATCAGGTGCAAGGTGTCTCCTTTTGAGCACCTGAACACTGATGCACCAAAAATCCCTGGCCATTTTTGACAAACTGTTAACCTCTTGATGTCTCATTTTACTCATCTGTGAATTAGGTGCTTTAATACTACTTACGTAACTTCCCAAGGGCCTCAATCCTGCAAAAACTTATTCCGATACTTAACTTTACTGTGAGTCAGCCCATTGAATGCATAAAGTTAAGCATGTATGTAAGTCTCTGCAGGATCAGGGCCTCAACTGTTAAGGATTAAATAGATGTTTTCCTTTCCCCTGTTGCTGTGTGAAAGACCAACACAAACAACAGAGGAAAATGACTAACTTACTACATAGGGGGTGAGGTGACGGACACTGAAACTGGCTCTACAGTGCTGGCAAATGAACATAGTAAACAAAATGGAATATTTATTCTCTAATCTCTGTAAACGGTGGCAATTCTAGGTGCTATTTGTAATAATAGTAGGGAAAACATTTTGACGTAGAAGTGTGATTTATGTGAACAGTGTCTCATTGCTTTGAGATTCCTGGAAGGAAAGCACTACACAGCGTGGAACTGATTTTTATTTATTTTATTACTTTAATATTATTTAATCTTTATTTTCCTCCATGTTGTTATTTAACCAGGGACCTTCATCTTCATGACCGAAGAGAGCGTCATGGCCTTTAGGATTCAAGATTTTACTAGACTGAGGATTGACCGGGACTGAAAGATTCTGGGTTACTCAAATCTCCCCAAACTAACACACACACACAGTTCCTCTTTCCTCATTGCTACCGTTATTGGTTGTGAGTAAAAAGATGGCATCCAGCCTTACTTGCACTGGGATGATCTGGGCACTTCTCTCCTTCCTCTGCGCTGCTGTCTCCTGCATAGGATTCTTTATGCCCTACTGGCTGTTGGGGTCTCAGCTGGAGAAGTCAGTGTCCTTTGGCACTTTCCGGAGGTGTTCCTATCCAGTGCGGGATGAGAGCCGCCAGACTACAGTGATGGTAGAGCAGTGTGGCCGCTACGCATCCTTCCAGGCCATCCCAAGTGCTGAGTGGAGGATCTGCACCGTGGTGACGGGGCTGGGCTGCGGCCTCCTCCTTTTGGTGGCGCTGACTGCACTTATGGGCTGCTGTGTGTCTGAGCTCATCTCCAGAACTGTGGGCAGGGTAGCAGGAGGCATCCAGTTCCTGGGAGGTAAGTCACAAGCTTCTGATTCCTGTGCTGTGATTGAGTGACTGCATTATTTTCTCCATTCTTACCATAGCACCTCTTCAGGTTGCAGTCAACCTTGTTCATTCTCATGTACTGAAGTTCCTGCCAGGCCGGCATTTAACCTTTCAGAATAGTATGCTGCATTAAATCACTTAAAACTATTATTAGGTTGTAAGAGTACAATTAAATTGTAAGCTCCTTGGGGAAGGGATTGTCTTTTGCCTTGTGTTTTCACAATACTGTTGACTTCAGTAGGGCTCTGCATGGGGGCATGGGTTTGCCCACTTGGATCCAACTGCAGGGTCAAGCCCCAGATTCCAACTGGACAATCTTTAATACAGAATAGAGTGATCCAAAGCCAGGAAGACTCTCACGTCCTAGATGGAGTTTGCAGTGCTGACAGTTAAGGGGAAATTTTTTTTCTTATAGATTGAGATCAAATTTGTCCTCAAATTTCCTGAGATATTAAACTTGGAACCCCACAATGCTATGCTTATAGAGTCATTTTTCAGAGTAAATCATCACTGTATTGGTGTAAGTGGTGCTGGGGTATTGCATATGTTCCGGCAACACTTTCCTCTTGAATAACCATTCAAATGAATGAGATTTTAGGCTGTACTATTTACAGTGAAGTTGTGTATTTCAATGGCATTCAGCGCGGAAACCATCACAGCTGCAATGTTTCACATGTCCTGTAATAGCCATTTCTAGGAGTGCAAATTGAGAAAGCATAGTCGTGTGCTTCACTGGGACTTGTAATTCTCTCCCCTCCAGACGGCTCACACAGTAATGAAATGAAAATACATTTTTAAGCGTATCACTGCAAACAAGACTTCACTACACAGTTTAAAGTTGAAAATCAGGGGAAAGGAAAGGAAGACTATCTGGGCCAGATCCTCAGCTAGTGTAACTTGTAGCTCCATTAAGGAGCTCATTTATATCAGCTGAGAATCTGACCCAAAGCTTTGAAGTAATTTCTACACTCGGAAATAAACTGACACTGTTATTTCAGCCTTCTGTCTGCTGTGTGACTTACAGGCATTTCTGTATTTAATATGGCTCACAATCTGGAAGAAAGTAGCAATGCCTTGAGAGAGAATTGTGACAGTAACTTGCAGTTCCAAAAGCCCACTTTGTCATGAAATTCCACCCTCTCCCCCTCCCGCAGGCAGAGGGATAGAGAGATATTTGATTAAATAATATGTGTGATCCCACTCAGACTGGTTATTTTCACATCCACCCACCACAAAGGCTTCACTCCTGCTTGCTTTTTAGCCACTGTTTTCTGTTTTCAAGTTGTCTCTGATCAGATTATTTTAATTTTAGTTGATCCAGTTTTTGCGGCAGCATTCCCCATTTCTGCAGGCTTGCTGGCCGGGCTGCTCCTGCGTCTGATTACAATCCATGCTAGTGAAATATGACAACCTCCACAGCCAATATTGAGGGAAGGGGAACAGGAAGAGTGGAAAACTCACAGGTCTTTGTGGCTTTGTCTTGTGCTGTAAGTATGCCACCCCTCTCTGACTGCTGATGGAGACTCGGAATCAAATGTGATGAGGGAAGAGGCATCCTTAAGGTTACAGTGCAAGCCAACGGAGTTTTCCAGCATAGACTGCAAAACAATTTTCCAAGGAGGGGTGGACATAAGTGTTCAGAGTTTATTTTCAGTAGGTGCAATCCAAAAGATCAGTGAACTTGTGATATGAAACGAAAATCACAGACAACTTTACTTACAGTGCAGAAATTATTTACACAGCATGTGTAATTTCTGCCTCTACTGGGTTTTAGGGTTATCTCTGATTTCGCGCAGCAATGCTGTAAAATGCGCAAGAAATGAACTAATTGAGAAACCATCACTTCTGAAGGTACATAAAAATCAACTTAAGGCATTAGGGATGCGGGAGGGTGTGGTGGGTCAGTAACTTGGACAAGTTAAAGGGACACTGTCAAAGTAAAGAACATGGGTCAGATCGTTAGCTGGTGTAAAGCTGCATAGCTCCATGGCCTTAAGGACAATGGAGCTATGCTGATTTATACCAGCTGAAGATTTATCCCAATATCCTCCCCCAAAACCTTACTATTACTCTATGTATATTACTAATCAAAACCTAGATTATTGAAAGGAAAAGTATGTTAACTATCTAATGTATTTTTATGCTGTTTGTTTATCTTTTTGCCTTTCACTCAGTTTGGCAGTGATTCTAGGTCAGTCAGTTTCACCTTCTGTTTATAGATGCTTTCACCTTCTGATTCTCCTGCATCAGCCCACTTGTTGAGTCTGCTGTCAACAACTCAGGGGGAATGTTTGAATGTAAAGGAATATTAACTGACGATAAACACGAACATAAAAACATGATAGATTTTCTAGCTCATGGGTTTTGATAGGTACTACAGTTATGGGCACTAAGTGTTTTAAAACGCACTAACTTGGGTGAATAAACTAACTGGCCAAATGTCTTGTAGTGGGAGATATAAGGGCAGGTGAGAACACGATACAGTTCGGATACAGCGGTTGGGAGGGGGCCAGTATTGACAAATTGATCCGATTGTCCTGTTTTGGTATCAGAGGCTTTTTACTCTGCTATTGAGATGATGTGGGTGGGCACTAGTAGACACAGGGCCTGATTCTCCTCTCACCTGAGTGCAAATCAGGAGTAACTCCAGGGAGGTCAGTGGAGTAACCCCTGCGTAAAACCAGCTAAGCCTACCCTAGTGAAATGGTGCTAAGATTTTACAGCTGGGGTTTCACAGAGTTGTTGCTGTATGTGGCGACCAAGAGTTAGTTACTCAGGGGTGCTTACCATAAACCAACTCCTCTCCTAAAAAATGAATGGTAGAACCTGCATGAAACTGCAAATCCCCACAGACTAGGAACAGCTGTTTAGAAACTGGTTTGTCTGGCATTTAAGAGGCTCGTTTACTGTTTCAGACGATCCCAAGAGTGGGGTCTGTATATATTTTAAAACAATACTAGGATACTATGCTCTAGGGTTCTTAAACTTTTTCAGTCTTAACACAGAGATTGCCTTGTGGACTCTTCCCTCTCATTCTCAATCACACGAATCACTTCCCATCCTATTTATGATCACGATATCATTGCAGCAATTACAATTGCTTACATGGGATAGCTCAGTGGTTTGAGCATTGGCCAGCTAAACCCAGGGTTGTGAGTTCAATCCTTGAGGAGGCCGTTTAGGGATCTGGGGCAAAAATTGGGGATTGGTCCTGCTTTGAGCAAGGGGTTGGACTAGATGACCTTCTAAGGTCCCTTCCAACTCTGAGATTCTATGGAAAAGTAATATTAGGAAAGTGTTTAACGTATATTTAGTTTCTTCTTATGTACTTAGCAGTCAGAAACAAGGAAAAGGAGCCAGCAGCATTTGGCCAGCCAGCTCTCTGTTGACCATCAGTGGCGCATAGACCATAGTTTGAGAACTGCTACTGCTGTAGCTGATTCTTTACAAGCACTTTTGTTTCTGAGTACTGATAACCAATGTGAAAGTTATTCTGTCTATAGCCTCTTGAGGGCACAGTTATGTAGATGTATACAGTCTTCACTGAGAACAGTAAGTGCAACGTATCTAGCTGATTTACTCTGAATGTTTGGAAGATTGAGACATATATCTTGTACCTATAATAGACTGTATTGAAAGGTATGTCTTTAAAAATAACTGTTGAGAGCATGATTGGCAAAAAGTAAAGTTTAACAAGTCTACAGCAAACTGTACTCTAATTATTGATCCTCTTTTTTTTTCATTGCAATTTGGTTAGATATGACGTACTAATGTGATGAATAATTTCACTCTCTGAATGAAGAGCAATCAAATTAAAAGCATAATGAACTAAAGGGTTACCCAGTTTTATTACAAGCAGTGTAGCAAAAGATACAAGTATTTCACATATAGTAAATTTAAAGAACGAGGAGTCCTTGTGGCACCTTAGAGACTAACAAATTTATTTGGGCATAAGCTTTCGTGGGCTAAAACCCACTTTGTCAGATGCATGGAGTGGAAAATACAGTAGGAAGATATATATAATTACAGAGAACATGAAAAGACAGGTGTTGCCACACCAACTCTTAACGAGACTAATCAATTAAGGTGGGCTATTATCAGCAGGAGAAAAAAAACTTTTGTAGTGATAATGAGGATGGCCCATTTCAAACAGTTGACTGATACAAACTAACACGGCTACCACTCTGAAACCTGTCACCATGCAAGGCAGTACATTTAAAGAGCATTATGCTAGCAAGGTGACTCTTCATAAAAAGGGTCAGCACACAAAAGAGAAGGACTGAAATCTGCACTTACTTAGGCAAAACTCCCTTTGACTCTATGTTGAGCCATACTCAGGAGTGAGTGAAATGGTGACCCACCATCTTTGACACATCTGTGAATTAGACCCATTGGTCTTAATTCTGGGATGCATGTTGTCACAGATCCTGGCGAGCGCCCCTTTTTGGCTGTCCACTAGGAATGCCAAAGGGACTCCAAGCCTTTGAACTCTGAATTGCCGAAAGTGTTTCAAGCTCCTGGAGCCTGAACGGAGTCCAGCCACTGCCCCAACCTTAGGCACACTCACAGGGCCCAGACCTTCTATCTGGCACTCCCCCACTGTGTGTTGGAACCTGCTGTCCAATCACCTACCCTTGCTGGCTGACCCTTCAGAATCTCAGTACCCAAACACACCCTCCCCCAGAACTCCACCCCCAAGGTATAACGCTTCTGGTTTACAATTTGACTCCCTCAGGGGCACACAGTATTTGTTAAGGTCTCTCTCTCTGTCACTCTTACTTTGTTTAATTTATCAAACTTTATGCTCTTTATATTTCATCATGTAAAGCACAGGAGAATACAGATCACACCAAACAATAAAACCTTCTGCACACAAAGTCCCTCATTAGCTCATCCTTCCCTTGAGAAATCATCTGTATTCTGGCAGGCAGGCAGAGTCCTCCACCCCGTTGCCTACCTTGCCCCTGCAGCAGCTTCCTGCATCTTAATGTTTGTAGTGCAAGATGGTTCTTTCTCCTCTCATTCCCCCTTGTCAGTCCCTTTATAGACTCATGGTCAGGTCATCTACTTCTTTTGTTCTGCCTTTTGGTATTTTCCATTACTCTCAACCCGCCCATCCCTTCAGACAAGAGGAGAAAGTGTCTTCTCCCAGGCAGAACAAACCTATTATCCTAAGGTGTTTTACTTTGAATAGCTGATCACTGAATAGTGATCATTCACCATTTTCTCTGGCCTGGAAGAGACATAACACAAGCCTGCTAACTCATGGGGGATCCACATACATATAGGCTTTCCATGACTTAGTAATTTCATAAAATCAAAATTCAGAAGAGGTCAGGCTGAACCCCCAGTTTATTATGAATCTGAAAAGTGAGTTGCTTTTTTGTAGGTAAATCTGGTGTAACTGACTAGGTTGCACTGTCTTGATTCTCCAGTAGTTTTTATACCGGAATTCCACAAGTTCCGCCAGGAGTTCCTTTTGGCAGTGGGAGGAGCCAAATGAGCAGGCCTTGCAGACCTGCTCTCTTCCCTAGTTCTCTCTCTTCATTCATTTGTGTCTACACCAGCAGCTACTGTAACCCATGAACTGATGGCCCTTTTATTGTAGCATGGGGAATTTGGAACATTTGGCTATATGGAAAACAGGCTCAAGCAGTTTCTAAGGTAAATTCTGAAAACATCTGCAGAAGAAAAATAACCCTCTGGAAAAGCCACTGTAAAGTTCCTCCATCCCTCTGCCAGGGCAATAGTCCTGGATTAGCCTGCACAGACCCTTGCCTGCTCTTGACAAGCAGTGGCTGAATGTGGAGGATAGAGCTGTTTGGGAATTTTCCACCGGAATGATTATCTGATTGAAAACACCCTTTTTTCAAAATCAAAATTTTCCATCAGAACATTTCAATTTTGCAAAAAAAAATTTCAAGTTTTCCATCAGCAAAATTTAAATGATGGCTCCCAGGCTGCCTAGCTGGAAGGCTCTTGTCAATTTCAATTTCTTCCTGCTGGAAAACAGTGAAATTGACAAGAGGCTTCCAGACAAGGAGATGGTAAGCCAAAAAAATCCACTTCAGTTGTCTCTAAGTGGAATTTTTCTGGAAATCCCTTTGTGCAATAAATGTTTGCATTTTTGACTTTTTGTCACAATCTGCAGTTCCCTCCAACCCTTCCAAAAAAACCGTGACAATTTTTCACAGGAAGGGATTTCCATATTATGGCCTGCTCTAGTTGAGAGCCCTACAGACAATAATCACATGAGGTGTTTTCCTGCTTTTTCCTCTCTCCCATTTTCTGTGAGATAGGAGACCTCAGTGACTTTCTCATGGGTGCGGGTGATCATCCATGTTACACAAAGACAAACTACATATTTTTACACACACACACACACACACACACACACACACACACACACACACACACACACACACACACACACACACACACACACAAAGACAAAAGCATGGAAAGCATGCCACCCCAGAAGACATAGGTGCCAACTGTGTGGGTGCTCCCGTGGGTTCCCAGCACCCACCAGTGGCCTTGCGGATCAGCTCTTCTCCCTCCCTCCCAGCGCCTCCCAACTGCCGCGGATCAGCTGTTCAGCGATGGGCAGAAGGCGCTGAGGGGGAGGAGGCAGAGTGTGGGTGGGGGGCACTCAGGAGATTGGAAGCGGGTAGAGCAGGGCGGGAAGAGGCAGCGCGGGGGTGGGGAGAGGTGGAGTGGGGGCAGGACCTGGGGCGGAGCAGGGGTTGAGCACCCCTGGGGAAATAAGAAAGTCGGTGCCTGTGCCAGAAGACGTCAACATTGAGGCAAACGAGGAGTATGGCATTGGCTGATGATGTTACCAAGTAGAATCTCTGTACATTAGCTTTATGCTTCAATTAAGAGCTGCTCCAGTTCACTCCAGCTGCCCTACCTGTTTTACATAGGAGGCACCCATCCAGAGACAGAGTGCAGTGTTTATTTGTGCAGACCACACCCCTTTTTAGCTTAGCCTCAGCACTCCTGGATAGTACATCTTGGCTTGCAGAGCCAGCCACTTTTGTCACTAGTGGTGATATTTAATGCCCACTTAACACCAACTTTACACAGGTGCAGCTGCCTACAACAATGTAACACAGTACAGAATAAAACCTCCTGACTTCAATGAGAGTTTTGCCTTTGCAGGCAATGCAGGATCAGTCAGGCCATAAGTAAGGTGGTTGTTGTGGGAAGACATGATAAAAGGAAAGACATATAAAAGGCAATGCGATCCTGTGCAGATTTTGCAGCCCATATGGTAGAACATTAGGTAATAAGACCCCCTGCTGTATGCTTGCAAAAGTGACAATTTAAGGACAGTTGGACAAATTCAGAAGCAAGTCTAAGATGATGTAATTTACAGCTTGTGGGCTCCCTTAGTATGTAGATTACATCAATTTCACCTCTCTCTCTCTCTCACACACACACACACACACACACACACACCATGTAATTCTCCCCTCTTAATAGTACCTCTGAGCCTGGCCCACTGAATATGTCTGTAAGGGAGTCTAAGTTAACATACACTTATATGGGTCAGAAAAAAATATAAATATAGACTCTCCGATGGTCACTTAGACTCACACTCCTCTCTAAATTTGATCCATTTTGTTGGCCTAAACCTTGTGTCTTCCTGCTTTAGTCAGCTGAAAGAGAAAGGAGCAGATCCTCAGCTGCTGTAAATTGTCATCACTCCATTGAAGCCAATGGAATGATGACAGTTTACACCAGCTGTCCCAAAGTGTTGAGGCTGTTTGGTTGGAACCTAAATTGAAAATGGTTCCAAAGATGAATGTAACTGAAAGAGATGTTAATGGGTATGTTTTCATTTGTTTATAGTGAGCTGTGCTATTTTTGCAACAATTTTTACTACTACAATAAGCTTCAGCTAATTAAGGAGAAAAATTCCATGCATGCCAAATTTCAGCCTGGAGCAAATTTTTAAAAGTCAGGTTATAAACCTCTGGAAAGCATGTGTATTATGGAAATGCTGACATGCACAAAAATGAAACAAAAAACCCTACAAAAAGAATGATGCTGCTAAAATATTGGGAAGAGTTGTTTTCCTTCTCCTTTCTTTGCTATTGATGTTGAATATAAAAGTACTCTGTGATGCTTTGATTATTGTTGCAGCTGTTTGGAGTTTAAGCAGAATTTTGCATTAAGACCAGACTTTTTGATCTAAAGAAAACTGAGTACTGTTTTATTTATATATAGAAATGCTTGCTTTTCTCATTTTTTAGCTCCTTTTTTTATACTAGAGAGTAACAATACTTAGCACTTGCATGGTGCTTTATATTTCAATGGGTTTTACAAACATTAACTAATTCATCTTCAGGATGTAACATTCAACATTCATAAGGATGTATTATCTCCATTTTACAGATGGAGAAACTGAGTCCCTGATATGCCAAGTGACTTGTTCAAAGCCAAAAGGGCATCAGTGACAGACCAAGAGTCAGGAGTTCTTAGCACACAATGAATCTCATGCTCAGGCCTTGCTGTCTAGTAAAACAAAGTCAAATGAAAGGGCTCATTTTTCATATTAATGAAAACCTTTGAGAGAGACACTGATTCACATTAATGGAGAAGGGGGGCCGGATACTCACCTGGCATAGATCAGCATTGCTCCATTGAAGTCAGGCCCAAGTTTGAGTTATGCCAAGAGAATTTGGCCTAGTAAGTAAGGGTGATTCTATCAAGAGGGGTCTCTATACATTTTGTCAATCTGAGACATAATCACATTTATAACTATTATAGTACCACTCTTTTTGGAGGTTATATTCCAGCCCTAGAACCCCATCCAGCAAAGCCCTTAGGGCCAGAGTGTGAACCCCTTACTCACAATGGTGTGCAGTTACTCACCTGAGTAGCCCCACTCACTCATGAGTTAATGCTTGGCTGGCCTGGGGTTGTAAGAACTCGGAGGGCTGTGCAAGATAGAAGCTAGACAGGTCCAGGAAGGGTTGGCCTACTGCAGACCCAGCATTCAAAGCTTGTTTGGAGCTTACGTTGCTCAGAAAGCTACCAAAATATTCTGCTAGATCAAGCCCCAAGAGCAATGAGAGAGAATTATGTGGTAAGAAAATTTATTCTAAAATAAAGATTATAGAAAATATTCCATGTTCAAGCTTTTAAAATATCAACAGTTTAAATTAAAATTAATTGGAAGGAGTTGGGCAAATTCTGTGCTCCTGTGCTGTGGTGTAAATCCGGAGCAATTCCAGTTAAATCAGTGGAATTACTCTGCATTTGTGTTGGAGTAAATGAGAGAAGAAATTTGGCCCCAAGTTAGTAATTTTGTTTCTGTGTTGAAAGACTCAGCTCGTTTTGCTTCCTGAACACATTTAGGTGTTTGAATGTTATTGGAAACTTCAGGTCACTGAAATGTTGCAGTATTTTCCAATTAGCAATGAGATCATGTGCCGAAGTCCCACAGACAGTGCAGGATTGTTCCAGACAGCACATTTTCCAGGGCTTTGTCCAATCCAGTTTTAAATGACTTCTTAATGGGGTTTTTCTCAATTCCTTTGAGAGATAGTCTAATAGGAATTCCATTAGAAGTTTTTTCCTGATATTCAGCCTACATTTTCCTTTACTTAATGTCATCCTATTACTTCTCTGTGTAGACCTCCTTTTACTATGTGAGGTGTGGGGCTCTGACTTTCAAAGGTCTAATGAAAACCTCTTCTAACTCCTTAATCATGAAGGTGAGGTCAGACACATGGCTTGCAGACTAGCAGTGCAGTTGTTTTCATATGGCGTGGCAAATAGGAAGGGGCTTGACCTAATTTAGAAACTAGAAGTCACACAGGAAGGAAGGGCTAACTTTGCAGTCACATGACCTCGCAGGCCAGAGTGACAGTGTTGCACATAATGGTCCATGACAGTCCCCTGCAAGTCACTTCACATGGCTTTGTTTCTTTAGCTTAGGCATGAAAAGTTGCACACAATCAACAAACTTGACATTGTCAGATTATGCCAGGGGTTTCCCATGATGCCATGGACTTGAATCTGATCGCATTTACATTGCTTATATTGCCACTAACTTGCACTGGTGTAACAGAGCAGAACTAGGCCCTCCCCCGACCCCCAACTGTGCTTTCCTTTTATACATCACTCAGGGCCTGCTCCTGTTGAAGTCAATGGCAAAATTCTTCAACTTCAGTGGGAGAAGGAGCAGGCCTTATGGTTCAAACCTGGCAGCTCCTCAACATTGTCAGTTCCTACTGAAGATAATGGGACTCAAGGGTGCTCAGCTTCTTCGAGATGGTGCACAGAACTTTTCAGGAGAGACCCTTAGACCCTGATCTTACATGCTCATGTGCTTAACTTTAACTTCAGTGGGACCATTCATTACTTAGCATGCGCTTAAGTGCTTTGCTGGATCAAGGCCAGACTGCTGGGTGCCTTGCAGGATCGAGCAGTAGATACCCCAAAGTGTTTTTTTTATGATAACTGACTATTTTGAATATTGATTTGTAAGTAAAATTTACTGCTGGGCTGACAGAAAATCTTTAACTGAACTTACTACTAGTTGGTAGGAATTTCATGGAAATGTCACACACACACACACACACACACACACACACATATATATATATATATATATATATATATATATATAAACTTAAAAAAATATTATAAAACACTCTTATTTCTTGTTACATAAATCAAAATCCTCAGGAGAGAATGCAAAAGAAATGCACTGCCCTGATAAACATTCTGTATCGTTGCTGTGGTAATGTAAAGATTTGACCTTTCCTTTGCAATCTGACAGTTCGGTTGTCTGGTATTGTCTCTGAATAAAGATGCCTTTGTACAATAAAGTGGCATTGTTAATTCCAGAAGAATGGTTTTCTAATCAATGCAAAGGGATATGGAGTTTGTCCCTTGCTTTAAGGATAAAGGATTTGAGATAAAGCCATGAATGATCAGTCTGGAATGATAAAAGCTGCTTCTAAAATAAAGCTCTCAATGAAAGGGTATGGACCCTGCTTATGCAGTAGAGTACAAGAAATAGCCCTGAGGTTTCCAAAGAAAGTGTGCTTTCTGACTTCTTCACAAGTTTGGGCTTTTGTCTGTGGCTGGAGCTACTGAAAGCCAATTTGGGACTAAGGTTTTTTAAAAGAGAATGAACTTGATATTTAGAACACCATAGGCAATTCAGTTTGGCCACAATACAGTAGAACTCCAATTATCCAAAGTGTTTTTAAAAAGCATTCAGATTAAAAGGGTTGCAGATGCTTTGGGTAGGAATGCATTCTGCTAGGGGACCTCAGTGAGTATGTCTGAGTGAATTTAACGGTACTTTGGTTTAACCAGGACATAAAGGAGGTTAAACCCTATGTGTAATAGGCACCCTCCAAACACTGTAATACTTTTACAAGCTTTAAAAGTCATGAAGTGATGTTTGGGGGTTTTTACAGCTGCCTATGCAAATTTGCACTTCAGTCCACAGTTATTTATTATTATATTATTAATTTATCTCATAGTACAGCCTAGATGCTGCAACTGAGATCAGGGCCCCATTGTGCAAGGCACTGCACATAGAGTAAGAAACAGTCACTGTCCCAGAAATGTTGCATTTGAAAGACAAAACAGGTAAAAGGTGGTGGAAAGGGATATAGCATTCAGTCTAAGTCAATAGACAGATGGCTTGCAAATGTTATGTTAGTTTTATGATTTTTATTTGTGTGGTTTAGATTTTTTAAAAATCTATCATGTTGGAGCAGGTTTATATAGTTTAATGTATTATAAATAACCAGGCATTTCCAGCCACTATGTTCAGTGCAAGGTGGACTCCTGATACTATTGTAGTACAATAATAATTATAAGTTTTCAAGGTCTTTTAAATCATTTGTAGTTTGCCGTTTTAGTCCTTCATCTGCTCAGATCTTAGCTCTCATGGCAGTCATTAGTTTTGCACCCCATTCCTGGGGACTCCTCTCACACTTCACTCATAATGGAGCAATACTTGTGTAAAGGTCTGTATTGCCAACCCCAAGCATTCAAAACCATGAAATGGGCCCCTCAAAATCACAGGATTGGCTTAAAAATCATGAGATTATAAAATGGTGAATTGGAGTTCTTTATATTTGCCTTTTGGATTTTGAGCCTATAGGATTCGTGTTTTACTCTGAGGGCTAGAAACTTAGGGGTGGTTTTTCTAAATGAAGGCTGAGATTTTCATGCAATCCCCTGACTTCAGGGCGTGGGCTGTAAGGCAAACACTAAATCTCATGAGAGTTGGCTGCGCTGAAGATTGGCGTGAGAAATTAACTAAGCCTATCTGTAGAGTTTTACAGAGCCATTCAAAAACACATGCTTTCAGCCCGACTTCAGTGAAGTTACTCCAGATTTACACCAGTGTCACTGCCAGCAGAATCTGGGTTATTGGGCTATGAGCTCATACTGGTGGAAACCCCAGTGGAGTAACACTAGCATAAACTAGAATCAGGCCTTGAGGCCCAATTCTCAGATATGGCCAAGCTATGAAGGGTGAGGCAAAGTAGGATGTATTTCATCTTTGTGCTCCACTGATTTCCAGCACTGCTACAGGCCAGCTCATTCCTCCAGAGTAAATCAGAGCAGCCTCGGGGATGCTCTAAGAAGTTACACCAGCAAATAACACTACCCAAGGGACTATACAGCTTTCCTGCCCCTTTGTGCCATTGGTGTTCAATGGGACTGCTCCCTTGAATAAAGTTCTACACACGTGTAAGTGTTTGCAGGCCTGTGCCCTTACTTTTTAACATGTTTCAGTCTCCTATGGGATGGAAGATCCTATCTACTAAACATACAGTATAATTATTTATTAATGTTTGTTAATGGAGCGCTGCTTTGGAAACCACTCATTTTGTGAGCAATGAGCCCTCCCTTGAATGGTGGCCATTAGTTTCTGATTATCTTATTTTATTTTTTGTGCTTCGCTGGCAGTAACACAGTCTGAATTCACTCACCACGTCAGCACATTTGAGTGTGGGGCTGCAGCTAACTTGTGCTGAACTATCAAGAACTCGGTTCGGTTTGTTCCTCTTTTCCATAACAGAATGAAATAAAAATTATGTCAGGAAGGAGCGCTTCTGTGGTGCATTCAGTGACCTGAAAGAGCTGTGACAAACCTTAAACTAGGCAAGGAAAATTCTATATTGTGCACTAAGCCCTGGGATCCGATCTATGAACACAGGAAGTCTGGAGGATATTTTAACTTTTCATCTCATGCATAAGAATTACATTCCTGTTTTGATCTCATGGCAGAGAAAAGTCGCTCTGCTTATCTCATCTACCCTAGTGGCTAGTCTGATTACAGAGCCCCCCTTCCTGGCACCTTTTTAAATTCAGTTTGGCTGCCTGTGCCCTTGGCACTCAGTAGGTTTCATTAGGTTTCACAGCAGTTAGTTTTCATTCCCTGTGTGGCACTTTTTTTTTAATCAACATTTGACTCTAGCGTAATTTCAGGCAATTATGCTTTTTGCAAAGTACTTGCACAATAATAATTTTGCTGAGCAGTTTTGGAAAGAAGATTCAGCTATGATTGCATCACTGTGTAAAAACGAATGAATAGGAAGATGTTTCAGCTTCCAAAGTGTTTTTTGCTTGTGATGGTAAAATAAAATATAAAGAAGCTTCTGCTTTTTTCAGTAATTAAGCGTCTGGTCCCTTGTTTCAAGGAGCGTAGATAAATAAAGGGCCTAAAGGTTGATATCATTGATTTCGAACACTGTCATAATTGCAGAGTAAAATACTATATGAAGTCTGCAAATTCTATTTCCTTAGGGATAATGACATTTTTTCTTTCAAGTGGAATTAGTGAATAGCTGTAGAATACTGAGCCAACATATTTATCATTGTGGGTCAAACTTTTCTGAGACTGTAAGTGATCCCTGGGGTTTTGCTGGATGGCAACTGGATATGAGCTTCTTTAGCAAGACATAGGTCCCAGTTTTCAAAAGTGTATGCTTAAGGTTAGGCTCCTGGTCTTACATTTGCCAAAGTGATCAGTGATTTGGGGATAACCTACTGGAGACAATATAAAGGGTCCTCATTTTCAGTGGCTAGTTGTTTAATACTTCTAAAAATCAGGCCACTTTAAAGTCTCTCACATTGGACACCCAATAATGAAGGTATCCAAAAATCACTAGTCATTTTGAAAATAAAGGGCCTAAAGGTCAAATTTTCAAAAGTACCGAAGAGACTTAAGAGCCCAAGGCCTGGTTTACACTACAGAGTTAAGTCGATGCAAGGCAGTTTGTATCAATCTAACTCTATAAGCGTCTACAAGGCTCCCACCAATGTAACTCGCCCACTACACCGACTAAATCATGCCATCTCCATGAAAGGCATAGCGCTTCAGTCGATGTAGTTAGGTCGTCGCAGTGTCAGTGTACATACTGTCCCACAATGCCCTACACTGGCAGTTAAATCGGTGCAAGAGCTCCTGATGAGGACATGCACCACCGACACAAGGAGCACAGATTGAACGTGTAAAACTGATTCAATTACTGCAGTGGCTGTACATCAACATAACTTAGCTCAACTTAGGGCAAGTCTATGCTACAAAACTAAGTTCCATTTCCGAAATAGCATAGAAGCCTATATTTCACTGACAGTCAATAGGACTTAGGCTCCTTACTGCCTCCCCCTCCCTCCCTGCACCTCCTGATTAGCTGTTTTGTGGCATGCAGGAGGCTCGGAGGGGGAGGAGCGAGGTCATAGCAGGCTCAGGGGAGGGGGTGGAGTGGGGGCAGGGCCTGTGGCAGAGCCAGGGGCTGGGCAGTGAGCACCTCCCTGCGCATTGGAAAGTTGGCACCTGTAGCTCCAGCCCCGGAGTCGGTGCCTATACAAGGAGCCGCATATTAACTTCTGAAGAGCCGCATGTGGCTCCAGAGCCACAGGTTGGGCACCGCTGTGCTAAACAGAAATTAGGGACATAGAAAGTGTCATATTGGGTCATAGTAATTACCACAAGTGCTGACTCCACGGAAAAAAAATAGTGGGTGCTCAGCACCCCCCAACCCCCCGTGGACCAGTTAGTTGCTCGGTGGGCCAAGCCGATCAGCTGCTTGATGGTGGGTGGGAAGTGCTGGGGGGGAGGGAGAGGAGTGGGGATGGGAAGAGGCCGGGTGGGGGCAGGGTCTCAGGGAGGGGGCAGAGCGGGGACAGGAAGAAGCAGAGCGAGGGTGAGGCCTTTGGGGAAGGGGCGGCAAGGCCTCGGGGCAGAGCGGGGATGGAGCATCCACCCGCAAAGAAGAAAGTCAGCACCTATGGTAATTACTATTCTCTGGCATTCTCAATACCAGGTGCTTCTGAGTAAGGTGTAGATCCTGCCCAGCAGACAGTTTTGCAATAATACAGCTATGGAGGAAGTTTCTTCTTAGCTTGTGTAGTTAATGATTGGTTTATATCCTGAAACACGAGGATTGATCTTTATGAATTTCACAGCTAGTATAATTTTGAATACTTTATTAAAAAGGGACCACAAAGGATCATCTCATACTTGTGTTCAATTAGGCAGTGTAACCGGAGGACTGTAGCCCTGTAGCACCCTCTGGCAGTCTGCTGCAGAACTGCAGTTGTCCCTGCCTCAGTTTCCCTGATTTGGTTCAAGGATAGAACCTATATCCATCACGTCAGTCTTCATCTGTAACTCCTGTCCTCTGGCTGGGTTACGTTTGTCTCTCCTTTCAGGACTGAAAGGAGTCTGGCCCCAACCAGAGTTCTACCTGCCCCTTTAGAGGACCTTCACTCAATAGTCCCAGGAGTTTGGGCCTTTGGCTCAGGGCCTCTCCTAAACTGCTTTCTGGTGCTGCCTCCTTTACAGGTTTCTTCCCTTTTTTCTTTAACAAGGCAGAAATAAAGTAAGTTAAAGCAGGACCACAAAGGCAATGTCCAGTATTCCTGTTATTGCTGCCACCCAGAGACAGGGTTCTTCGCAGCCTCTACCTCATCCCTACAGGAGTGCTAGAGGGGCCCAGGCCCACCTTCTCCTTTGGCTCCCTGCTCGGGGACCCTGGGTGGAGCAATGAGGGAATTTGTTTAAATCTGCTGTTTCCCTGGGCTGCTGCCTATCTCAGGGCCTTACAGGTACCTCCTGCCTGGTAATCTTCTCCAGTCCCTTCTGGTGGATAAGTGATTTCTCCAGGCAACTTCCTCCACTCTTACCTTATGGCACTTCCTCACTGTGGCTTTCTGTCTCCCCAGCAGCCACCCTGGTCTGCAGCCTTTTATCCTTGCTGTCCTTAGCCTGCCTCTAGTCTACAGCTAGGGAGGTGATGGCTTCCCTTTTTAACCCTTTAGTATCTGTTCCCTTGTAGGATCTATACACCCTATCACAGGCAGCTTTATCATAGACAGCTAATCCTTTATATAAGGTATATAAAATGTTTTACACTCATGCTCAGTGACAGCCCAATAATATAAAGGGATATTTGAAAATGCAGATATTATGCTGCATATACCTTATAATTCTAGTACAAGTTTAGTAGAAGGCTTTGTATTGTTCAAAGATGATCAGTTCTGTAAGTCAATGGTGATGAAAACTGACAGTCTCGGTCCTTATTGTTTTTCAGCTCGAAGACAAAAAGAACGAACGGTTAGGTTACGGATTGTGACAGGCTGCGTGTGTGACACGTGTGCACATCCATATACAGATGGTGATTAATATTTTGGAATCTAAGTTCAAGTTAATACTTGACATTTCTATAGGTGTCAAGGTGAAATTAATCAGAACTCAAAGGTGTGTAGCCTTATTATCATGCTAATAAAGGTGAACATATAACCCATTTAGAAATAGCCCACTGAAATACAGAATGTAATTTGGCTTTGAAAGAGGGGTCTATCAAACTAACTGCTCTGTGGATCAAACTCCCGGCTGGTGTTAGAGTAGCGGATTTAGAATCTAGCCCAAATGGGTGCAATATTCCATTCACTTAATAAGTTGCTTGGAAACCTTCTCACTTATACAATATTAACATTTTAAAGATGTAAAATAATCTCTTGAAACAGTTCAGATAAGCAGCCTCCTTCAAATGTACAAACTCAGGATATTTTTAGTCAATGAAGCTTAGCATGCAAATGCTGTCACTTCAATTGCCCTCACAAGGATAGTCAAAATTTACACTTGGTTGTGATTTTAGACTATATTAAAGACTTTGCAGTCTCTCTTTGTAATAAAGATAAGATACCTGAACAAGTTTCTGTAAAAAATAAATTAAAAAAAGCCAATGATAATCTTTACACATTTCAAAAGATTGTAAATTCAGAGGCTGTTTGAATACAATTCAGGGCAAATCTACTGTGTAGGCAGATAAAGTGGGATGAGCTTTTTAAGAAATTGTGCTTTTATTTGTTCTTGTAAAATGAAACCCTAAAGCAGGAATAAACTGCAGCATTGTTAAATCACTCCTCCTCCTAGTCTCCAAGTGTACGTCTGTAAATAGGTCATAATTGTCCCTGGTGGACATGTAAATTACACATTCTTTGTGTGAGCGACAAAGGGTCCTGTGGCACCTTATAGACTAACAGAGGTATTGGAGCATAAGCTTTCGTGGGTGAATACCCACTTCGTCGGATGCAAGCAGTGGAAATGTCCAGGAGCAGATATAAATGTGCAGGGAAGAGTCAGGCTAGAGATAACGAGGTTAGCTCAATCAGGGAGGGTGAGGCCCTCTTCTAGCAGTTGAGGTGTGAATACCAAGGGAGGAGAAACTGCTTTTGTAGTTGGTTAGCCATTCATAGTCTTTGTTTAGTCCTGAGCTGATGGTGTCAAATTTGCAAATGAACTGAAGCTCTACAGTTTCTCTTTGGAGTCTGGTCCTGAAGTTTTTTTGCTGCAGGATGGCTACCTTTAAGTCTGCTATTGTGTGTCCAGGGAGATTGAAGTGTTCTCCTACAGGCTTGTGTATATTGCCATTCCTTATATCTGATTTGTGTCCATTTATCCTTTTGCGTAAGGACTGTCCAGTTTGGCCGATGTACATAGCAGAGGGGCATTGCTGGCACATTATGGCACATATTACATTGGTGGATGTGCAGGTGAATGAACCGGTGATGGTGTGGCTGATCTGGTTAGGTCCTGTGATGGTGTCCCTGGTGTAGATATGTGGGCAAAGTTGGCATCGAGGTTTGTTGCATGGATTGGTTCCTGAGTTAGAGTTATTATGGTGCGGTGTGTAGTTGCGGGTGAGAATATGCTTCAGGTTGGCGGGTTGTCTGTGAGCGAGGACTGGCCTGCCTCCCAAGGCCTGTGAAAGTGAGCGGTCGTTGTCCAGGATGGGTTGTAGATCACCGATGATCCGCTGGAGACATTTTAGCTGAGGACTGTAAGTGATGGCCAGTGGAGTTCTGTTGATTTCTTTCTTCGGCTCCATTCTTTGTGTGATTCAATGGAGCGTTAACAGGAAGCCAGCTTTTGTTTTCAGGTGGTAGTATACTTTGTGATTATTTTTATTTTAGTTTATTTTTTGGATCTGAATGTCTTTGTGGACCTTTTAAAAATGGAGGATACCTCCTAGTAATTAAGCAATTCTAATTGAGGGCACCTGAATGCAAACTACTTCATTCCCAATCTGCAAGGATGGCAGATCATTTGTGAATATCAAAGGGTTGCAAAGAATTTAGAAACTTTGCTCAGATTTTTTTTTTTCTTGGCTTGGCAACTACTTCCTCCAAATCAGTCTGAAACATGGAATTCTGTGTTTGTTTCTGGAATTTTAAAATCAAGATTTCTACAGAGCAACCAGGCAAAGCAATTGATAGGAGAGTGTGCAAGGATTGGGTTATATTAGCCCCTCTTCTCCAGCTTCACTTTAACTTGTACCTTTTTCTAGCTCCTTGATGTGAAGATTACACCAGTTGAGACTTCTTTGACAGATGTTTATCTTTTGCCACTGTTTACATCAGCTCTGAATTTGGTCCAATCTGAGCTCAATCCTGGTCCATTGAAACTCATTGACACTATTGAGACCAGGATTTTACTCTGTCTGCAAATCTTCTCATTTGAATTAATTCCTGATTTACACACTTCCAAATTGTGGCTCTTGCATTCTTCACAGAAGAATCTTTATTAAAGCAGTCATTACTATCCCACATTCTCTTTCATTAGGCCTTCACTACAAAGGTAGATAGACCTATGTCAGCTTGCAACTAGTTGTGCATGTGTCTATACCAAAATTTGTGTCCCACCGACGTAAGCAACCTATTACAAGGATGCCACCTCCCTGAGTGACACAGAGCCATGGTGGAACTTCCGTGGGTCAGTGTGGTGTGAGTGTAAACACTACATTACCTGTGTCAACCCTAACATTCCTCCAGCAGGTGTCCCACAATGCCCCTATCCCCACGACAGTGGTTGCTCTGGTCACAATTTGGAATCCATTTCCCAGGGGCCACAGAGACTGGAAACCTGCATCCCTCTCCCCTTTAAAGCCCCCCCGTGTGTTTTTCAAATCCCTTTTCCTGATTGCCCACTTTAGTGAGCTCACCTTTGTTAGCCATGCCAGCTCCATGTGCACAGACCTCTACTAGATACACTGCTGCTTGGAGTAAGCAAAAAGTCTTGGATCTTCTGTGTGTGGAGAAGAGGCTATGCAAGCATTTTATTTCAATGCCACTACTTGTTGTGAGTATGCAAAGTGCTGACGCAAGCATCCCAGCAGACAGGCGCCTGAGTGTTATACAGAAGTCTATGCCAATGTAGCTTGTGTTGACTGAACTTAGTAGGGTAGACATAGTCTTAGGCATGGTGCTAGTGTTTGGTTTTATTGAAATCCAGACGGTGCGGACTGTTTTAAATGTCACAGAGATTACATAGACAAGGCAGGTGATACAAGAGAAAAACACCATATCACCCATGGGCGAATGCTTTTCACAAAATGATCACTCCACAGTGGACCTGTTAGTCCTCGTACTCAAAGGAAACCTGCACACCTTCAAAAGATGAGCGTGGGAGCTTAAATTCATGTTTTTAGTAGATACTAAAAATCATGGACTCAGAAAAGACACTGGATTTATGGCTCATTGCAACAATCTGTAACCCATAAACCCTCCTTTTTCCTATGACTGCAGAGATGTTAATTGACCTCTTCACCTTGAATGGTCTTTTGCAACATGTGCTAACTCCTTATGCTGTTCCACCTTGTACTCTGAGTTCCACAGCTAAATACCTTTCCCAGACCTGACGAAGAATTGTGTTAAGCTTGAAAGCTTGTCTCTTTCACCAACAAAAGCTGGTTCAATAAAATAATATATTTCACTCACCTTGTCTCTCTAATATCCTGGGACCAACATGGCTACAACAATACTGCAAACAGAGATTACAGATTATTTTAAATTTATACAGCGGATACAGAATTGAAAAAGGACATCTGAAAGCTCTTCTGTCCCATGAACCATAGGCGCGGGGGTGTGCTGTAGAATCCCCAGGCTCCCAGGATCCTGGCTGCCGGCCTTGTGCACTCGGGAATCTGCTGCTGCCCCGCGCCTGGGGCTTTGCCCCCGGTCTCAGCTCTGGGGAGGGGGGTGGTGGACAGGGGTAAGGGGGTTGGCTTTCAGCACCCCCACTATTAAAAATGTTCCAGCGCCACTGCCATGAATAGGTGGGACAGGTGTTTGCTTTGAGATCTCAAATACAGTTTCACTTTGAAAGTGAAATTGGATTGCAGTAAGCTAAAGGGACAGGCTGTATAGTTTGCAGTGACCTTGAACAGTACATAAACTAGAAAGGAAAGCAGTCATATGTCTGCAGTCTCAATAGGTTTAAATTGAAATTCACTAATTCCAGTCAGAATTTTCCTTGCAATTTATCCCCAAATACCTTAAAGTAAATCTGAGAGGGCAGATGAAATCTTTAGTGTGGCCCACAGTTTGTCAAACTGTTACATTTCTGAGAATGCTGATCTTTCAGATGGATAACACAAACAGAGCATGATGGTCAAAAATATAGGGTTTGGAGGAACTTAAAACTGCATGTGGTTAATTTTTTTAAGACAAATTTTTTCTGTAACCTCCACTTTCATGATTTGATGTCATCAAATTACACTCATCAGCGAATGATAGCAATGTAAAAAGGAAGAAACTGGTAGATTACAGACTAATTAAGTACCAGCTATCTGTTTTGTTATTCATATAGCCGCCATTACTGTAGTATCGGAGCACCTCACAATCTTTAGTGTATTTATCTTCACAACTCCCTTGTGAGGATATTGAAGTGCTATTATTGCAGCTGGGGAAACTAAGACACAGAGAGACTCAATGGTCACGGCCACACAAGGAAACCTGTGGCAGAACAGGGTTAAACCCTGGTCTCCAGCTCCTAGGTTAGTGCTCTAACCATCTGAACATCCTTTCTATGAGTCAGTACATGTATGTGCATCAGTTGTATTTATCTGAGTGTATCCCTCTACTATGCCACTTGTCTTCTTAGAGCTAGAATGGGACTAGCGCTACTGTGGCAGCACTGGGGAGTAGCATGGGGGATTAAAGATTTCCCAATATCCACATTCTGTGACTGTAATAGAGCTCACTGGATTATAGGGAACAAGGAGATGGAGAGTAGACTGAATCATGTCTTTGGTCCTCTTCTGTACACAGGAGGGAAAAAACTGCATTTTAGACTGGCTGTTATTCACCCCTCTACACAGAGTGACTGTGCTGTCCTGAGATACATTGTGACTGACTGTGGCAATTAGTCAGGAATATGCATAAAATACATAATCTAGCCCTTAGAGTGTATGTCCTTTGGGGTGGGGATTCTGCTCTTCGTGTGTGTTTGTACCACACCTAGCACAGTGGGTCCTGGATGGGGCCTTTGGGTGCTACTGCACTAGGAATATAAACAAATAATATATATAAAAAAGAGGCATTTCAGTGTGTAAAAGAGACTGTGTTAAGAGTATAAATTATACACCTGACAGAGGAAAATCCTCCTCTTTGTTCTGTAAAATGGAGTCATAGATTCTACGGCCAGAAGGGACCAGTGTTATCTAGTCTGACCTCCTGTACAGCACAGGCCATAGAACTTCCCCAGAATAATTCCTAGAGCAGAACTTATAGAAAATATGGCCAGTGACAGAGAATCCACCATGACCCTTGGTAAACTGTTCCATGATTAATTACTCTCACCATTAAAAATGTACATTTTATTTCCAGTCTGAGGGCAGGCCTACATTTACAGCACCACTGTAGTGCTTAGTGAAGATGCTACTACGCCGACGGGAGAGCTGCTCCCATTGGCGTAGGTACTCCACCTTCCCAAGAGACGATAGCTATGTTGGCAGGAGAAGCCCTCCTGGATTTTCCACGCCCCTGAGCAACATCACGTAGTTCTACCAGCATTAGTTGGGGGGGTGTAGACTGTGACAAAGTTCCTCCTCTGCTTTGGTGGGTCCTGCGCTTATTGGCGGATTTGCTCGCCTCAGAGATTCACGACAGCCCTCAGTTTGGCCACTTTTGCTAGTGGCTCAAACCTGCCGTTCACTCAGTTAACCTCATCACCGGCCAGCATGGGGAAAGGGAGGAGAACAATCCCTGCGGTCTCTGCTGATCCACCTAGTGGGCTGGGGGACAGGCCAGGGACCTTCCCCTCTGGTGGGACGCACAGTCCAGGTCACCTCCTTTTGTATCAAATAGGGAGTTGGGGGGATGGGGGGAACCCGGGCCCATCCTCTGCTCTGGGTTCCACCTCAGGGCCATGTGGATCGCAGCTGTCTACAGTGTTTCCTGTAACAGTTGTGTGACAGCTACAACTCCTTGGACTACTTCCCAAAGGCCTCCTCCCAACACCTTCTTTATCCTCACCGCAGGACCTTCCTCCTGATGATGCTTGTACTCCTCAGACCTCCAACAGTACGCCTTCTCACCTTGTGCACCTCTTGCTCCCAGCTCCTCGTACGCACCTCACTAACTGAAGTGAGGTCCTTTTTAAACCAGGTGCCTTGATTAGCTTGCCTGTCCTAATTGATTCTAGTAGCTTCTTAATTGGTTGCAGATGTCCTAATTAGCCTGCCTGCCATAATTAGTTCCAGCAACTTCCTGATTGTTCTGGAACAGCCCATTATCTTACTCAGGGAAAAGGGACCTGCTTAGTCAGGGGCTAACATATCTACCTTCTATCACTCTCCTGTAGCCCTCTGGCCTGACCCTGTCACAAGACTAAGCCTGAATTTGTCTACCTTCAGCTTCAAGCTATTGGATCATGTTATACCTTTTTCTGCTAGATTGAAAAGCCCATTCTTAAATCTTTGTTCCCCATGTAGCTATTTATAGACTGTAATCAACTCAGCCCTTAACCTTTTCTTTGTTAAGCTAAATAGATTGCACTCCTTGAGTCTAGCAGTATAAGGTATGCTTTCTGGTCCTTTATTCATTCTTGTAGCTCTTCTCTGAACCCTCTCTAATTTAGCTTCTTGAATTGTTGACACCAGAACCAGACACAGTGTTCCAGCAGCAATCACATCAGTGACAAATACAGAGGTCAAATAACCTCTCCACTCTTACTCGAGATTCCCCTGTTTATGCATTCCAGGATCCCGTTAGCTCTTTTGGCCACAGCATCATGCTGAAAGGTCCTGTTCAGCTGATTATCCACCATGACCCCCAATTTTTTTTCAGAGTCACTGCTTCTTAGGGCTAGTCTACACTGGCAACATTAAAGCGCTTTAATGTAGCTTGTGTAGTCATGGCAGAGTGCTGGGAGAGAGGTCTCCCAGCGCTCTAAAAACCCCACCTCCACGAGAGGCATAGCTACCAGAGCTGGGACACCCCTGAGTGAGAAAGTTGCAGTGCTGTAAAGTGCCAGTGTAGACAAGCCCTTAGATACAGTTCCCATCCTGTAAGTGTGGCCTACCTTCTTTGTTCCCAGATATATACATTTAGCCATATTAAAATGAATATTGCTTGTTTGCAACCTATTTACCAAGTGATCTCAATCAGTCTGAATCAGTGACCTAGTCTCTTCATTTTTTGCACTCCTCCAATTTTTGTGTCAGTTGTAAACTTTATCAATGTTGATTTTATTTTTTCTTCAAGGTCAATGGTAAAGGTGTTAGATAGTGTATGGCCAAGCACCGATTCCTGTGGGAGCCTACAGGGAACAGACCTGTTTGATGACAATTCCCCATTTACACTTACTTTTTGAGACCTATCAGTTAGCCTGTTTTAAATCCATTTAATGTGTGCCATGTTAATTTTATATTGTTCTAATTTTTTAATTAAAAAGTCATGAGGTAACAAGTCAAATGCCTTGCAGAAGTCCACGTATATTACATCAATACTATTATCTTTATCAACCAAACTTGTAATTGCATCAAAAAAAAAAAAAGAGACATCAAATTAGTTTGACAGGATCTATTTTCCATAAACCCATGTTGATTTGCATTAATTACATTACCCTTTTTTAGTTCTTTGTTAATCAAGTCCCATATCAGCTGCTCCATTATCTTGCCTGCTATCAATGTCAGACTAATCTCTGGATCTCTTCAAGGGGATTCTACTCTCCCCACATGCTGAGAACAATTTATGAAGAGCATAGACTAGATCTAACATGCAGATTGGAGAGAAGATTTTAGCCCATAGCTCTCATGGACTGTAATAACCTTTAAAACCAGTATGCATTAATCTGTTGGGTAAATACATGTTCAAAAGATTAATGTAATGTGGATTATTTACCCTTTTCAAAGGAGCCATTAGTATGTGTGGTGTAAACTCATATTCAACAACACTTTAAAAATGTATCTTTGATCCCAGAAACTAATAGCTCCATGGATTACATGTCATTTAACATATAATGCTTTGCAACAATCCATAATATACAGTGTTAAAACAGAATGATGTGTTTTAAAAAGTTGTGATTGTGCATGAGTAGTGGATGATTTTCAGGTTGTCATTCCAGCTAAAAGAAAGCCCCCAAAGTTTAACAGCCCTCCTCCGCCCCATCCTGAAACCTTCTTTCTTTCTTCATTGTGAACTCCAGACTTCCAAGAATTTGAGGTTTTTTTCCCCTTATGGTTGCATTAGAGGTTCAAGAAATGAGTGATAGCCTCTGTTGCAGTTAGCTGAGTTTGTGTGCTCATCAAAATACAGAATTGTGAATGACCTGGTTTCTGTCCCCAAACACCCCCTTTCAGTCTCCTGAGCACCCCCATGCCCTAACACCGGGGTTACTGTTGCACTTTTCCTCTTGAGGCCTAAGGACTCCATGATAGGCAAAGTGCAAATAATCCGTAACAAAGGTCCGAAGCCATATCACCCCCAGTGCATTTAGTCCTTAGAATCCCACAACATTTAGCCCATCAGCATAGCACATACCACGCTCTGGCATCTTTCACCACAGCTGGGTTCGTCTTTGGTCCTCTCCTGCTCTTCTGCCAGGACAGCCACCCCAGTCCTTTCAGCCAGAGTGCGACCTCACTCTTGCTGGTGGGAAACCCCTCCTCAGCCTTTCTGCTGGGAATTCATCTTCACCAGGGGAGCATCCATCACTGGCGCTATCCCATTGTTCTCTCAGCTCAGACAGGCCAACAGGTAGGCCTTCCACTCTTCCCCTGGCCTTCAGCCTCTCGCTCTCCAATATGGAGACATCGGCAGGTAAGCCCTTCCACCGCTTCCCTGCCTTCAGCCCTCTGTGGCTTGGAAGTCAGCAAGCAACCTCTCTCTTGCTCTTCTGCCTATAGTTTTCTCCAGCCCTAGCTCAGGAAGGTTGGCCAGCACATACTTCTGCTACTTTCCTGCCTTCCCTCAGGGACCTCCTACAGCTTCCTTCAGGTGTCTCCTCCCTCTCTGAGTTGCCCTGATCCATTATAGGCCCAGATGCAGCCCCACCCTTCATTGGCCAAATGGGGAGCACCTGTTCTGGCACAAGAGATCTGGACCTTCTTAATTTTAAAAGGACAACAATCCCCCCAAAAGAACTTGTTTATCTCTTGCACAATGGCCCTGCCACTGCAAGGTGTCTGTAAAGCTGGCATATCTTGCCATCATGGACTTTCTCCAGTGTACAGGGAATATTTGGGTGATACCGAGTCTGTGTGAGAGCTCTACACTACCCATGGCATTTTCCAAGGGGGGAAAGATCTGGTCTGAGGACTGCTGCAGCATTGCAGATACGCCTGGCTGCTCAAGCATCTTTTTGTGGCCATTGGTAGCCAGACACAAGTTAGAGCAGTTCTAGCTTGTGCTGAGATCTGAACTGATCCCTGGAATGTCTTGGAATAGGGGGAGTACAAAAGTGGCGTTGATTAGAATTGGATGCATAGTGTTCTACCAAATGACACAAATTGACACTGCAGGGCTGTTTCCACAAATATACATGTGTGCTTACAAGCCTAATTTGCACACGCACTTAAGGATTTGTATGTGCAAATGGCTAGTTAGAATGTTTGTGCATTTTTGAAAGTTATATCTTCCCTTTTGGAAGTTTGCTGTATATATTTTGTCTTTTATAAAGCATTATTGATTATTTTAAATTTCTAGACTTACTTTTTATTTAAAATATTTGCATGAAAACATATTACAGTAGATGCTGGTACTCTTTTTTTATGCTGTGAGACAATTACATTATACTCCTGAACTTTCAACAGCAATTGTTCAATACCTCTTCCATCCTCTGATTTAATTATGACTTTATAGCTGTATGTAGGCAGCAGTCACAGAAATAAGTCTCTTCAGGTTGCTCTGTTGTGTGGCGCTCTTTCTGCATTTGTATAATGAGCTTGGTTGACATCTGGCAATGACATAAAATTGACTTTTTGTTTCTACAGTTCAATGGAATTGTTGTGATAATAGGCATCAGGTGATATAGCTCACCTTTTGCTTATGTGGCAGAGGGTCCATGGCATTATGAAAAAGAGCAGGTGAAATAAAGGATAGAGGTACCAGCTACTTTTAATATTCCTCTTCCAGCTTCATACCCAATCATTTCAGGCTGTGGTATTGCATGCATTTTTATCATGGACACCTTCTCCAGCTTTTTCAGCTGCTGCCAGACCGAAATGTTTACTGACCATATTACAATTTAAAATTCAAGTATGCTTTCAGCTTTCAGTAAAAAAGGATTTTTTACACAATAGAGGTATTTCTTACAACATTGCTTTATTTAATGAGGACTGAATTCAGTTGCTGGAGTCTGTATTCCTCTCAGTGCAAATTCTGTTCTTACACTTATTTAATTCCATTGATTTCAAAGGAAATACTCCAGGCTCACACTGGGGAAACTGAGATCAGAGTCTGGCCCCTTGTAGTATGCCACTCTTAAATCTCTAAAGGGTATGCAGGCACAACTCCATTGACTTAGATGGAATTCATCCACTTAGTCTGGCGTGAACTTGGCCCACCGTATACAGCTTTTTCTCCCCTTGCTCAGATTTGTTTGCTTTCTAATATTTAGCAGACTTGACTTTGATCTGTATAGTTTTTAGCTCACTGAGGATTACTGAACTCATACTGGGATTTAAGTCACAATCCATAAAAGACAACATTTTCAGCAGTGCCTAAACCCCAGATCCTAAAATGATATTTTTATACACTTGACTCCTATTGATTTCAGTGGGGTTTAGGCACCTAAATGTTTGAGGAGCTGAGCCTAAGTGATTTAGGAGCTTACGTCCCACTGACTTTCAAAGACTAGACACTCCATATTCCCACTTATAGTGAATGGGCCAGATTCTGCCACACCTACATACACCGTTTGAGTAACCTCACGGAAATCAGTGGTACTACTTTGAGCCAATGAAGATTTCCAAAAATGAGGCTAGATTTTCATTTAAACAAAAAACATTCTGATTAATTTAACAGCTGGTTAAACTAACCATTAAATTAGCTGAAGTCATTAAGACAGCAACAAACACAGAATTTACCTTGAAACAGTGAAGAACCTGTCTGATTTTTCAGTAGTCTCCAATGTGACCTGAATTTTTTCAGTCTTAATCTGCCTCATGAAACTCAGTTTCCCACTGGGAAGTAAAATGCTCTATCATTAAAATTGATGTTCCCAGAGAGAGAGAAAGAACAATCTTCTTTACTAAGCCAAAATACTGAAACAATAAAAAGGAGTTCTAAGGCCTCTTTGGAATTAATATTTTAATACATATTTCCTACCTGATAAATATTTATTTGGGCTACAAATCACTTCTTTTTAATCTGTAATTACAACAACTCTTAGTACTTACATAGGACTCAATCTCTTAAAAGCTTTGTACAGACATTGATCCTCACAGTCACCTTGTGTAGATACGCGTTATAATAATTTCACAGATGGGGAGGTTGAGGCAAAGCAGTGTGCTGGTTCGGCCAAACTTGAAGAGGTAGTGAGTGGCAGAACTGTGTTTGGAACTCAGGAATTTTTGATTCCCATTGTCATGATCAACCCACTGAGTATGCATGTCATATGTATAAGTATAAAAGTCACCTTATTTTTAAATATGTACAAAGATGGACAGATCAGGTATCTTTCCTTGCAAACCAGTACTTGCAGAGAAGTCTTTTTAATATATTACATTTGTTTTTAACCTTTCAATCAAAAAATATTCCTGCTTAACCACAATAGGGCAGATTCTGTCTGGTTCTAACAGCACAGTAGTCATGGAAGACGTATGAAGCCTACTCCCCTTACTCCCATGGGCAAGCACAGCACACAGTGGGTGTGATCCAAAGTCAACTGAAGCTCAAGGAAGAATGGAGCTGGCTGCAAAGGAATCAGTGAGTGGGGAAGTCAGAGAGGAGGCCTGGCAGTTCGTAACCACCAGAGGCAAGAGGTCACGGCAGCCCTCTGCATGGCTGGAGATAGGTGAGGATAGGCAAACTGTGGCCACCAGAGAGAAGAGAAGCAGGAGGAATCCCACACAGCTAGACGTTTCAAATCGATACCAGGACCTCAATGTGGAAACTATGGGAGATGACTCTGAAGATCCAGCAGGTTCAAGGGAGTGGAGAGATGTATAGGACACGTGTGGATGGCAGTTTGGCCCAATCTTGGCCTAACCAAGCCTTGCCCACAAAGAGTTCTTCAGACATCCAAGAAGACACATGATCCTTGTTGGAGATTCAATACTCAGAAGAATTGAAAGAATATTCTACAAGGGACAGACAGACAACAGGACAGTGTGCTGCCTTTCGAGAGCCAAGACATGAGACTTCACTCTAAGATTGCACAGGCTGCTGAGGTCTATGGGCAAGGATCCATTGGTGATGGTTCATATCAGCACTAATGACACTGCGTTGTGGAATATCTCACAGACAGTAGATGACTTCAGGGAACTCAGAAGCATACTGAAAAAGAAAAATGTCCAAGCAGGTTTTGATTTTGTGGAACATTGGTCCACTTCTCTGGGGAGAGAGGGTTATATGACCTCCAGCTCAGTAGTGCGGGGACCAATCTCCTTGGGGATAGGCTGGCTAGCATAGACAGGAGGGGGTTAAACTAATAGCAAAAGGGGAAGGTAAAAAGGGGGAAGATATGAGCACTCATATCAACGTCACAAAATTGAGACGTTGATAAGAAATTTAACCAAGAAACCAAAAGACATGGAGAAGAAATTATTGAATTGCCTACACTAAGGCCAGTAGCCTGAATAACAACCAAAAGGAATTGGAATTGCCGATTTAGGAGCATAAATTTGATCTAGTTGGTATTAATGAAACCTAGTGGGATGATTCACACAATTGGAATGTTAAAATCAAGGGTTATAACCTATTTAGGAAGGATCGAGTGGGCAAAAGGGGAGAGTGAGTGGCACCTTACGTCAAAAATGGCATTACCTGTTTCCGAGTCATTGATCAGTCAGAAGAAAATGATCTTGAATGCTTATGGATCAATGTCCTAACAGATAAAGCATATATATGGGTATTAGTTGGTGTCTGACCACCAAACCACACTAGGGAACAGGATGACCTTCTCCTTATGCACTCTCTGTAGTCAAGTGTGTAGGGAAAAAAGCTGCATGATCCTGGGGGACTTCAGTTTGAATGACGTATGCTGGAGGTCTCATGCTGCCAGTATTAAAACTTCCTTGGAATTTCTAAACATATAGATCACAATTTCCGAACTTAAAAAGTATTGTAGCCAACATGGGGGAATTCTTTATTAGATCTTGTCCTAGTAGATAAAGGGAACTGATCATAGAACTAAAAATTAATGGTAGTTTAGGTACAAATGATCATGACTTGATCACATTTATACTGTGTAAGCAGACTAAAGTCCAGACCAGTAACATACATACTTGGTGCTTTAATAGGGCCAATTTCACAAAGCTGAAAACAATTATAAGCCAAATCAGCTGGGAGGAAGATTTAATCAGAAAAATGTGAATGATAGTTGGCAATCATTTAAGAACAACTTACTAGATGCCCCAAAAGTCACAATCCCAAAATTGTGGATGAAGACCTGATGGCTAAAAAAACAACCTGGTTTAGAGTGGAGGTGAAGGCAACTGTAATATGTATGTAAAATATATATAGAAACAAATGGAAGAAAGGGGAAGTTGATACTAATGAATATAAATCAGAAGTTAGGAACTGTAGAAGAATGAAAAGGGAAGCCAAGGGACCCAAGGAGAAATCTATGGCTAGCAGAGTTAAGGATAGTAAGAAGGAGTTTTTAAAATATATTAGGAACAAAAACAATCCTGACATTGGTATTGATACATTACTAGATGGAAATGATAGAATTATCAATAGTAATGCAGAAAAGGCAGAAGTGTTCAGTAAATATTTCTGTTCTGTACTTGGGGAAAGATAGACCATGCTGGTTCTTCACATGGTAATATGACTCTTTCCATTCCACTAGTATTGGCGGGAGGATATTAAAAGAAGCTACTGAAGTTAGACATTTTAAAATCAGAAGGTCCAGGTAACTTTCATCCAAAAGCTTTAAAAGAGCTGACTGAGAAGCTTGCTAGATCATTAATCTTGATGATCAATAAGTCTTGGAGCACTGGGGAAGTTCCAGAAGACTGGAAGAAAGCTAATGTGCCAATTTTTAAAAAGGGTAAATGGGATGACTCGGGCAGTTACAGGCCAGTCAGCCCAACATCAATCACAGGCAAGATATGGAGCAGCTGATATGGGACTGAATTAATAAAGAACTAAAGGAGGGTAATGTAATTAATGCAAATCAAAATAGGTTTATGGAAAATAGATCCTGTCATTAAAAAAAATATCAAGTGAGTTTGAGATTACAAGGTTTTGGTTGATAAAGGTGTTGAGGTAATATACTTAGACTTCTGTAAGTCATTTGACTTGGTACCACACAACTTTTTGATTAAAAAGCTAGAACAATATAAAATTAATACAACACACATTGCGTGGATTAAAACTGGCTAACTGATAGGTCTCAAAATGTAACTGTAAACAGGATGTGATGGAGTATTCACTCCACACTTGCCCTAAAAGGGTGAAGGTAGGCTAAGAAGGGGGCCAATTAACCAGACAGGCCACAGCTGAAGGGAATCAGGTGGCTTAAGTAATCTCCTGAGTGAATGAGGGAGTCCAGTTGAGGAGGAACAAGCTGGGCTGGATTTATAAAGGCCGGAAGCTGATAGCAGAGGGGGCTGCAGGGAAGTAATCTGTAGTCACTTCATGGCAGAAGGGATGTGTGTTTGGGGCTATACAGGCAGGTAGCCTACAGTTACTCCCTGGGAGAAGGAAGTTGTGAGGCTGGCAAACCCAGAGAAGGCCCCCAGAAGGTAAGGAAAGGCTCACGGAAGAGGCAGCAATGTTCAATTTCTTCCGGCCTTTCTTTTCACCCAAGTCATTTACCAACCTTTTGACCCTGTTAGCCTATATGAGTTTGTGGCACCCAGTTATTTCCTGTGTACTTAATTCCCAATTGTCCTCGTATATTCACATAGTGCTCTTACATTTACTATTTCCATTAACCATAGCCCAAAAGTTTAAATCTAACAATTTCATCCTTAAACTTATAGACATTTCTCCAGTTTCTATCTGCAGCACACACAGTGGAGTAATAATACTCACAACCTCATGTGATTCACAGAGTTTGGGTGTGGATCAACTGTAATTTTTTTAGTGTTGATTTAGAAGCTGAATTAGAAGCTTGGCATCCATAATCTATAACTGGTCCTATTAATGCCCTTGCAGCATTAACAATCTGTTCTTATCTGCACCCCACTTGTTCCCAGCAATACTTTTAAGCAGATTCATCCCATCTTTAAACTGAGTCTTGATATTATCTATGTGACCCTTCAAAGTTAGTTTGTTATTGAAAACAACTCTTAAGAATTAAAATTCTCAACTACCTGTATTTTTTCTATAGAGATATAGGTCCCAATCTTCCTTTTTGTGAAGATCATTCCCTTTGTTTTACCAAATGAGAACTTCAGTCCCCAAGTAGCTCCCCATTCTGAAATCCCCCTGAGCATCTTATTGGTTCTCTCCACAGCTATCATAAGTCTTCTATGTTTGGCCCGTATAGCACCATCATCTGTGACTAGAGTAATATGTATTCCTGCCCATACACTCTCTGGGAGATCATTAATCAGAATGTTTAACAGGGGTGGGCTGATAACTCTCCCCTGTGGAGTACCATTAGTAAGTTTATAAATAGTTGACACCGCCCCCACCCTGACTTATATGGTTCTATTACTTAAGTCTCTTATTGACCAAACAGTCTTCCTCTTAGTCCAGTTGTGGCTAGTTTATAAAACAAACCTTCCCTCCATTGCATGTCATACTCTTTGGACACTGGGGAAAAAAAAAAAAAAAAGACAGCTATCAAACACTGGTTTTTTTGTATTTGTTTCTAGTCTTACAATATGATCACTGTGCATCTTCCTTTCTTGAAACCACTTTATACACAGTTTATAATGTCATTTTTTCCAAGTATGCTACTAATCTCTCATTTATTATACGCATCAGGTCTTGAGTGTAATTAACCAGGTTTTCCCATTGGTATAACTGTCACTTGCTTCCATTCTGCTGGTAGTATTCCTTTCCTCTTATATTTTATATAATTTCAATAAAACTCGAACTCCCTTCCAGTTGGTTCTTTTTTGAGTTCCCGTATTTTAAAATTTTCATTCAGAACTCCATTTTTGTATTCTTCTCAGCCATGTAAGAGCTCAGTTTTCTTCAGCAAACGCTGCTTTTTGTTCATAAAACTCTTTGCCTTGATTTGTGTCACTACTAACTTTTTGGAACTCTTTTGCTAAAATGTTTGCTTTTCCTAAGTTAGAACTTTAAACTTTATCATTTACTGTAAAACCAGGTATAAATTGGTTTTTACTCTGTATCCCATTCATTCTTTTAACTTGTTTGTATGTCTGTGAAACCTGGGAATCTTTGTTCATTTTCCCACAATACTTTCTCCAGCTTCTCTTTTTAATCATTCCTTGTTCCACTGCTTTACATCTTTTATAGTTCATTAAGTCCTTGCTATTCATTGTGCTTTTTGCTTTTTTGTATGCCTTATTTCTTTCCTTAATTGCTGCTTTGCAATCTTCTTTACACCAGGGAACTGGAATTCTCAGTTCATGGCAATTCAGTGTCTTACATATAGCTACGTTGGCTGCTGCTGCAACTCCCTTTATTATGTTATCATGAAATTCCTCTAGATGATCACTTATACAACTGGTACTTAGATACTCAGCACATTTACTCTTAAAGAGTCCCCAGTTTGCTTTTCTAAGGATCCAGGTAGGAATTCCATCAGTGTTTTCAACATTACCTTGGCCTTGGTATGAGTAGTATAGGGAAATGATTACTTCCCTTACATCATCTTTATAGATTTCTGAGCTGCATTTACTTGCTATATTGCTTGTTGCAATTCCCAGATCTAAATATGATAAGGTTCTATACACCAAATTAAACCTAGCAGGTGCACCAGTATTGAGCAATACCAGGTTGTGCATGTCAATGAACTGTTCCAGGCATTTGCCATTATAATTAGTTTCTCTGCTTCCCCATAATTCATTATGGCCATTAAGATCTCCACAAATAATATATGGGCTTTTGACACCCTTAAGTAAATTTTCCAATTCTAGATTTGTCTAGGTTTTTATATGGGTCGTAAATGTTATAGAGTCGTATAAAGGTACTGTTATTCTGCAGAGGAATGTCAATAATATACTCAAAACTTTAGTTCTCCACATCTATGTCAATGTAACTAAGACCTTCCTTTATAAATATACAGATCCTTCCTCCTCTTGTTATTTCTCTGTTATGTCTGATTACATCATATCCGGGAAGTCTAAACATAAGTTCTCACTAATCACATTTCTTGTACACATCAGGGTTGTTTTCCATTTTAAAAAACAGTTGTCTTTAATTCGACCATGTGCTATTAAACTATGTGCATTCAAGCAAAACACTGTTAGAACTGTGTTGTTTAACTTCACTATTACCTTCATTTAAAATTGCATGAATTCAGTCTATGCAAATAGCTCCATTCCTGCTACAAACTTTCTCTCTTTATACTAATCCCCAGCTCATTCCCTAGCTGGGATTCATCATGGGTGCAGGTGCCTAAATTGAGCTCCCTCAGTCTCATTAAGCCTTTTCTTGTTAATACAGGGTGTACAACCCATCACACAGATTATAATGTATATATGTTTTCAACAGTAGTCTTCAGACTCTTGCCTTATAACATTTATGTCTGAATCCACCTTTCTGAGTCACTGCTCAAGACTGTGGAACATTGTCATTATTCAATAGATAATGCAGAGGATTTCACTAATCCTTTTTTTTTTTTTTTTTTTAAATGAACGGCCATCCTGCAGATGAGGTTTCGAAAGCCAGGCTTTACATACTGTATGTTTAATGAGTACAACTAAAACAACTGCTTTGGTTCCTTCTGTGACGGTATCAAGCTTGTAGTCTGGTTTGGCTGTCAACGCCACCATGGATATCCTATAGCTGACAATTAAACTCTGCTGTCTGGAGGAAAGAAAATGGATTTGAAATTTCAAAATGAGGGCTATTTCTAATACAGTTTTCCCCAATTTAATTTTGCATGTAATCATGATGCAGGCTGGCATCAGCTGTAATGCCTAATGCCGTGCTACTTCATGCTGGTTTTACCTAAAAACTGGTTGTTAGTAAAGGCTTGAGACCAGGTTGAGAAAATTTTCACTTTTTCCGTGTAAACCCATACAGAAGTAATGAAAACGCCTCAGACCATCATCAGCTAAAGTGTCGTTATTATGCTTAAGTGCCTTATGATGCCAGTAATATCCTAATTACATACGTACTAAAATGAGTCATCATGTCACTTATGTATCTTCACTACTTCTTACTTTGCCTGGCAGTATGGAAGTAGGCATGTAGCATTTTAAACTTCACACGTGTGTTTCCAGATTATAGGAGTCTTCTGTTTTCAGCTGTAAAACAAAGAGCAAACTTCCTTAAGACTCTTTCTACATCATTACAGGGTAGACTAATCTTAAAATAGACACAGACCTATATTTTACAAGAGAAAGAACTGCAGAGATGTCTCCTCTGTAGTGTGCTGGCAGTTTCAATCAGAAAGGTGGCAGATAGGTGACTTTGACCTATTATAAGATTGTTAGTCCCAAACCTCTGTGCCGAAACGGTCAGAGGCTCCAGAAATCTTACCAAATTGCACAGGGTTTTGTAAAGCACTCACCTGTCCATTAGTACTGAACTGAGTTCATCCAACATATTTCATTTAGGATTAGCTCGCTACTGTCCAGTGGTGAAAATGTGAGCCCAGTTTCCAAGTAGCCAATTGGCTTCTAGTGAGACATTTTTCTTTTGAAGCACACTGTATTTGTATACATTTATTGACTCCTCTTTTTAGCCTGCAGTATATTTTCTGGCTTCTGATCTATTACAATGGTGCCAAGGTTTTAACGAGTACATAAATATCAAAACCACAGCACCAAAATTATAGATGGAGTTCAGTTTGCACTATTTTAGCCCAGCCTTGTCATCTCAAATTTGTGACAGATGTAGAACGAAGAGAACTTCCCCCCCAAACCTCTGCCCCGCCCCCACGTGTGTGTGTGTGTGTGTGTACACAAAGTCATTGTGATACAGTAGCATTTTGTAATGTATGGGTGACTCTTTTTTTTTAATGATCAAAGTCAGAACAGACATCTGCAAATGCATTCCTGTTTGTTAGACATGGTAAGTATCACATTTTAATTCACCTTCTTATTAGTACATCCAGTTTATAGTACATTATATTCATAGCCAAATTCGTTAGCAGCTAGATTGAAAATACTCTGATTCCCTCCCCCTCCCTCCAATTCTTTGAAAACTAAACTTTTCAGATATCCATTATCTTTGTAGGAACGTGATGCCCTTACTGGCAAGGATAATGAACATTCACATATTGGGGGAATATCTCTGAAAACAATGAAAATTACGTTCTTTCCCAAGATTTCTCCAGAATTTGACCCTTTGTTTAAAAATCAATTAAGTCTCTACTCTTTTTGGTTGCATATGTAGCCTTTATCTTTATAAATATGGTTGTGTCTCATGACACAGTGATTAAAACAGCACCTGAGAACAGCAAATGTCCATATCCATCTTAAGGGAGTATTAATTCTATTGCCATTTATATAGTGCAACTAGAGTGCAAAGTGAAACTTGCAATCTAAATGAGACTAAAAATGATAGAAAAATAGATCATCATGATATGTAGGGAAGTTGGGGGCAGAAATTTGGAAACTAAATCAAAAGTTTTACATCTAAAATCTAAATTTGAACCTCAATGTTAAATTATTATTAAAAAACCACATAAGATTATGTGATTTAGATTAGGGAGGGAGGGATAGCTCAGTGGTTTGAGCATTGGCCTGCTAAACCCAGGGTTGTGAGTTCAATCCTTGAGGGGGCCATTTACAGATCTGGGGCAAAAAAAAAAGAAAAATCTGTTAAGGGACAGTACTTGGGCCTGCTAGTGAAGGCAGGGGACTGGACTCGATCTTTCAAGGTCATTCCAGTTCTAGGAGATTGGCATATCTCCATTTAAAAAAAAAAAGGTGTCATTTTTGACACCCACACAACCTCTCACGTTCTGGTAGCTCACCTATAGTATCTGGTTTAAAATATTTAGCTGACTTTTATCTCACTTTCTCACCACCTTGCATCCTGACCGTAGGGAACATAAGTGTTGGAACTAGGTGCTGCTGCACCCCCTGGCTTGAAGTGGTTTCCATCATATACACGGTTACAGTTTGGTTCAATGGCTCTCAGCATCCCCACTATATACATTGTTCCAGCACCCCCAAGTATTGCTGGTGTTTTCAGGGATGATAAGGGGCAGTGGCATTGATTTCAATGACATCCCCGCATAATCCTCCATCATGAGTTATGCTTTGATGTACTGAATTTGTTCCCTAGGACAAACTTTTGAAGGTAAAATTTGTGTCTTCTCAGTGTTGACGAGTCTCAATGTTTCAATGACAATGATTGAGTATCCAACTGTGTTTCACTCTTTGGATAATCTTTATATAAAGATAATCTGTGTGAATAACTATACTATATATTGTAGGCTGCACACTTACTCAGCTGCAGGTCCTGAATTATTCATTGGTTTACATAGGATACTTTTGTGACAGACATGGAAATTTCTTACAATATCTTTGGGAGATCTTCCTGTATTAAGTTTACGTATGATTTTTGGGCCATGGATTGTATGAAATTCCATAAGTGAAGGTGACCAGGAACTAAGAACTGTGTGTGTGTGGTGTGATTAGGCAAATTCACTCAGTTTGCAACACATCCAGAGAGATACTGCCATCTGCAGAGGCTGGTTCAAACTGGATTCTTCAGAGCCCAACAGACAAAGAAAGGACTTTTAACTAAATAGTTTGAGTTCAAATTGCTTTCTGATCCATCAAACAGCAAGGATCTTCTTTCTTAGGGTGACCCAAATCCTTCCTGGGAAGCATGGGAAGGAGTTTGGCCAACTGAAGCCACATAAGACTGATGGGTGACCTCTCGAAAGCTTGTAGCATGCATAGAGATTCTTCTATTGTTTTTAATGTTTTAACATAGAAAAAAATAGCATAGATTCTTTCTAATGGTTTCACCTTAAAAACAAATGTGCTTGCTTAGAAAGATCTTTGAGGTAATTTATAACAGGAGGCCATTACGTTGTTCATAGCCTATAAAGAGTAAGCAAAATGAAGATGCCAGCCTGGTTAGGCAGTCTGGCTTGCTGGGAATAACATAATGTAAGAAAGGAACTGTGGAGCCTGGAAAAACCCAGGTCAGCTGGGAGAGGAGACTTGGTCTCTGCCCAAGAGAGGTGACAGCGAAGGAGCTGGGAGCCTAGATTGGGTGCCCTTGATGGACCATGGAGGAGGAATACAGATGCAGTTGCACTGAATTGTGACAACTGTATCGTCATTGGACTCCTCCTTGTTTCCTGAATTTAGAGGAGGAAGACTCCGTGCAAAATCCCTTATTCACACTGATGACATGGGAGACTTCGTTAATCATCCAAGTTTACCAATTAAGGGTGAAAATCATCCCTGTGCAGAGATCCATCACACAGCCTGTGCACCACTTAAGTCTCTGTTTCAGGTGGTGCATTGACCTCATGCTGGCCTACTGCATAGGGCGCATTTCACCCCTAAATGTGAAAAAAATAAAAAGGATCAAGTCTAGCTCATCACCAAACGTGCTCTGTTAATGTACTTGGATAAGTGTAGCTGAGTTTTAATTATTTATAACATCTTCTAGCCTGTCAATAAACATACCATCCATCGTAGGTTTTCTAAAAGTAATCAAGTCCTAGAAATGAGACTTTACTCCTAAACTAATTACATCTGTGCCAAGAAGTGGAATGAAGCCACTAGGGTTTTGGGTGTGATTTAAAAAAAAAAGTGTGGATTAGCAAAGTGAGAATTTAATGAGTTGTTATTTATAGAGGCAGCATCTGAACAGTCTTTTCACCATAATTTACACCCTCCTCCCCCACAAAAACACCCTGGACACATTTTGCTTGCCCTCAGCTAGAGACTTTCAACTCAGTGATATGTTTCTTGTGGAATCAAAATTTCACAGTACTTTAAATGTGGTCTTCTTACTGCCTCATTTTGTGCCAGAATAACTACTATTGATTTATGTCCTGTTTGTATATAATAGTTTTCTACAATGGGCCAGAGCCTCAGCTAAATGGCGTAGCTCCATTGACTTTGATGGAGTTACACTGGTTTGCCCCTGTTCAGAGGCAGAATGGTGCAGTGGTTAAGGTACTAGCCAACAATTTGAAGGACCTGAGTTCAGTTTCCTGGTCTATCACAGACTTCCTGTTTACCCTTGATCAAGTCAGTTCCCCACTACGTTAAAGGTTGTGAAGTGCACACATACTATGGTGATGGGGAGCCATCTAAGTAAGTACTTAAGGTAGACTGAGGATATGACCCAAGCTTGCAAGACATGGAACATGTTATTTAGTAGCATTCTATGTTGTGCTGTGGTATTTAGGAGCTGTTTTGTACAGGAGCATAGGCATTGCCATACTGGCTCTGACCAGTGGTCTCTTTACCCTGGGATCCTGCCACTAACAGTAGTCCGTACTAGGTGCTTCAGAAGGTGTAAGACACCCCATATAGAACAATTACGCCCTTTGAGGAAGAAACTTCCTCACTCCCCGTTAGTTACTGGGTGACTATGCCCTGAAGCATATATATCCCTTATACATTTTTATCCTGTCTACTGTAACCATTGATATTCTCATTATCTATATAAATGTCTAATCCTGTTTTCTGAATAGTATTAAGTTCATGGCCTGAATGACATCTTGTGTCAGTGAGTTCCACAAATTAACTGTCAGGTTAAAAAAAAAAATATTTCCCTTTGTCAGTTTTGAGGCCTCACTACTAAATTAAATGACATCTCTCCTGAAAGAAGGTAAATCATGATTTCCTTATTCCTTTTTTCCATGACCTAAAAAGTTCAAACATTTTGTTTGTCTAAAGGTGATCATCACCATAGTATCTGAGTGCCATGTGGAAATCATTCTTTGCCTTTGACCCAGGGTTGCCAATTTTGGTTGGATGTATTCCTAGAGATTTCATTATGACATAATCTTTAATTAAAGATTAACCTTTAATTCATGGAGACTCCAAAACAATCCTGGAGAGTTGGCAACCCTACTTTGACCATCAGCATTCATAGATCCTTATAGTTTAAGGCCAGAAGCAGGGGTGAAAGTAACTTAAAGGACTTACAGGTACTCTGGAGTCCTGAGCAGGGGGCAGGGCCTCAACCGTAAGAGGTGTGGGCTCTACTGGAAGAGGCGGGGCTTTTAAATCCCCGAGCCCTTTAAATCAGGATTTAAAGGGCCCGGGGCTCCGGGTGCGTTAGCAGCAGCTGGGAGCCCCGGGCCCTTTAAATCGCCGCCGGAGCCCCACCGCTGCCTCCCCAGGGCTCCGGCAGCAGGGCTTGGGTGGCTGTTTAAAGGGTCCGGGGCTCCCACTGCCGCTACCGCCTGGGCCCTTTAAATTGTCCCCAGAGCCCTGCTGCCGGAGCCCTAGGGTAGTGGCAGCGGGGCTCCAGCGGCAATTTAAAGGGCCTGGGGCGGTAGCGGCGGCAGGAGCCCCGAACCCTTTAAATTGCCCCCTGAGCCCCACCGCGGCTACCCCAGGGCTCTGGCAGTGGGGCTCTGGTGGCAATTTAAAGGGCCCAGGGCTCCCCAGGTCCTTTAAATTGTCGCCTGGGGAAACTGGTCCACCGCGGTATGGCACACTGGCTCTTGCCAGTATGCCGGCGTGGGGCGTACCGGCTTACTTGCACCTCTGGCCAGAAGAGACCATTAGATCATCTAGTCTGACCTCCTGTATATCACAGGCCCTTCAATTTCACCCAGTTACCTTGGAATTCAGCCCTGTCTTGATCTGAAGACATCAAGAGATGGAGACTCCACCATTTCCCTTGGTAGTTTGTTCCAATGGTGAATCACCCTAGCTGCTAAAAAAAAGATTTTTTAAAAAAATTGTGCCTTATTTCCAACTTCAGTTTGTCTGGCTTCAGCTTTTAGCCACTGGTTCTCGTTATATCTTTCTTCACTGGTTATATCTTTCTTCACTGGATTAAGGAGCCATTTCATTGCTTTTCCTTCATTTCATCAAGGTGCTTATACACTGTAGTCAAGTCACCTCTCAATTTTTTTGATAAGCTAACCAGAAAGAGCTCTTTAAATCTCTCACTGTAAGACATTTTCTCCAGCCCTTGAATCATTTTTGTGGCTCTTCTCTACACTCTCTCCAATTTTCAACATCCTTTTTAAGATGTGGACACCAGAACTGCACCAGTATTCTAGTATCTGTCTCCCCAAGGTCGTATACAGAAGGTCATCTCCCTACTCCTACTCACTACTCCCCTGTTTCTACATCCATGAATCATATTAGCCTTTTTTGGCCACAGCATCGCAGTGGGAGCTCATGTTCAGTTGTTTGTCCGCTATGACCCCTAAATCCTTTGCAGAGTCACTGCTTTCCAGGATGCTGTCCTCCATTCTGTAGGACTGGCCTGCATTCCTTGTTGCTAGATGTATAAAACTTTTCTGTGGCTGCATTAAGACACATTTTGTGTGAATGGGCCCAGGCTACCAAGCAATCCAGATCTCTCTATATGACTGCCCCACCCTCATCATTATTTACCACTCTGCCAGTTTTTGTGCCATCTTCAAGATCATTGATGAAAACATTGAATAGCTTCGGGCCTAGTCCGATTTCTGCGTAAACCCACTAGAAACACACCCATTGGATGATGATTCGCCATTGACAACTACTTTGTCAGTTAGCCAGTTTTTAATCCATTTAACATGTGATTTATCGGTATTGTTTAGCACTAGTTTTTTTAAATCAGAGTCAGAACTGTAGTATCTGAGTGCATGTTTTTTCAATGCTGTTGTGCAATTTTCTTTGCCTATATTTGGATCCTTTTGTTGTGTTTTCTGTTTTAGTCCATTCTTAATCCATTGCAGCACTTTAACACTCACCCATGACTAGTTAGTAACTGCACTATACCCATGATCATCTCCCAAGGTGGAAATGCAATACAAGATTACACACAACTGCACCTGCTGTGTTAGTGATCATGTTATATATATTTTAAAACACACACACACACACACACACACATATATATATTTTAAAATGCCTGATGAACAAAAAATGCCACTGTGATTGACATCCTCCTCTGGAAACAGAAGGTTGTATACCTCCTCTTCTGGGAACAACAGATTGTATGGCATCATATATGATGTATGCCTGTCTGCACCATGTAAGGCCATCCCTGTGCTCTGCCTGTCTTTTTCCATTTTTCTGAGCCAGCAGGTTATTAAAAATCACCAGAATTCTGCACTTGAGAGTACCCCTTTAATGCTGTTTTGTAAGCTTTAGCCTCTATGATTATTTCTGGTCCCCAATCTCAATACATAAACACATTTATTGAACGGTCTGAGTCCCTTATCAGCCCATAAACCTAATTTATTCCAGTCACTTTTGAATGTGTTTGCTCTCCTCCTTTGAAGGATGGGAATACGTATGTGCCGTTTGTCCCCAGTTTCAAAACGACAGCATGTTTAACTATATTTTTCAAGTGTCAGGGTCCGCTTGAGTTTCCCCATCCTTTTTCCTCAGATGCATGATTGTTTTCAGCTTTGAAATCAGCATTCTTAATGTGTTTTCACTCCCTCTTTTGATTTTATTCCAAGTGTTAATTTAGGTTTTTCTTTGCCTCTAATTTTGAGTAGCTGTTTTTGTCGTCTCCTCCTGAAGTGAGATTTAATTGTTCAATATATAGTTTCTTTCCCTGGATCATACTGAAAACCCCCTTACTCAGACAAGTAGGTTTCTTTCATTTTTTTTACTATTATGCCTACTGCATTCATTACAAACTGGCAGCCACAAACTTTGTGCATAAAATATTTTCCCCTTTAATACTCTTTTCCCTCTGAAGTTTTTTTCTTTCAGAACATGGGATAGATTAAATGCATAGCTGCTATTAATGGGAACCGCAAGTGTAAATCGCCCATGGATCAAAAGGGGACTAGACCCTTGTGTCTTCATCTAATATCTCATCCTATTGAATTTTGCGTTATACTTTTCTGCTATTGGATTTGAGATTCCACTCCTCTTTCCCCCCCCCCCCAATCAAAAACAAACAAACAGCAAAAAGCAAGTTACTGGGAATTATGGGACACAGCAAGTTACAGTACAAATACAATACAGATATCAAAATCCACATTGAAAAATGGATAAGTTAGAACTAGAAAGTATAACATACAGACATTCACCAAGGAGGGGTGCTAAAGGCAGGCCATGCCACGCATAATTAGATGAAACATAAATAAAGTGGTGACATGATTTGTTTTCCCAGTTACCTCACGATATGGCCTAGAAACACTGGGTGACTCTTCTCACGTATGCCAGCTTCTGGCCACAGGGAATGGACCACTTATTGATACCTGCTCTGTTCATTCCCTCTGGGGCACCTGGCATTGGCTTCTGTCGGAAGACAGGATACTGGGCTAGATGGACCTTTGATCTGACCCAGCATGGCCGTTCTTATGTACAGCAGGAAACTGAGCTGATTTCAGTGGCATCATTCCTGATCTGAAATGATGAAAGGGAGAGGACTATTGGGCTTATTTTGGGAGATGACACACAGCAATCCTGTTGAATGAAATGAAGCTACTGGGCCTCCTGTCTGAAGTCTCCGATTATAACCTTGTGTATCTCTGAGCATAACTCCTGCTACCACCATCCGATCAATTAATATTTATCCTGGAATGGATATATCCTGTGGTATCAGTGTGTCTTGTGGGCAGGATGGAAGAAAGAACCATGAAGGAAAGAGGAAATCCAAGGGAATTTAGCCATTTGGTATAATACAGGCAGCTGTATTGTGGAGGATACCTCTGTTTAATATAAAGGGCTAGTGGTTCTTGGGGTATTGCTAGAGCTGCACAGCTGCAGTGCTGGAACTGCACTGCTTTAGTGCTGTTGTGTAGACACTTACTAAGTGACGGAAGGGGTTCTTGCATTTACTATAGTAAATCCATGTCTCTGAGAGGTGCTAGCTAGGTTGGTGGAATAATTCTTCCGTTGACCTAGCAGTGTCTACACCAGGGGTTCGGTCAGCTTAATTACATTGCATAGGGAGTGAATTTTTTCCTAGCCTTGAGCCAGGTAGTTAAGCTGACCTAACTTTGTAGTGCAGACCAGCCCTTAGTTAGCAAGCATCACCACATGAGGCGTCACTGACATACTTAAATATACTAAACATTCTACTTTTAAAAAAATAACTGGAACAGATTAAAGGGATATAATGTAGTTATTGTACTTTTTAAAATTTATGAAAACTGCATAACTGGTGATTATTGTATTTTAAAATAAAAACTAGATCCGTACGTTTATAGAAAATGGTCTGTTACATGTGAGCATAGTATGAAACACACTGTGGGCTTGAACCAGCTCCCATTGAAGACTATGGCAAAACTCCCACTGACTTCATTAGAGCGGGATTAATCCACATGTGCTGGCTTTCTATGAAAGCATTATTCTTATTACTACTTGGCTATTTATTAATTTGTATAGCATCCTAGCAGGCACTTTACAGACAGCTAAGAGAATGTTTCTACCCTAAAGAGGTTGATTTCAATGAGACTATGGTGTCATGGTTTTTATTTTGTCTATTGGGCTAAATTCTATCCTGCAGCTTCCAGGGAAATCTCTGGGTCAAATTTAACAACGACTTTAACATTGGGGTGAGATATACATCGGCTATTAGTTATTTATAAAATAGGTGCACATAAGTGTAAGTAGGTTCTGTTCTGCTCTCACTGGTTTTACACTGTTGTGGCTCCAGTGAAGTCAATGGAGCTACTTCTCATTGTACACCAGTGTAAATCAATGGAAAGTTAGGCCTAGAGATTACATTGTCAATTACAAGGATTGTTGCCACCTCCCTTTTTCTTCTGACCAAGTTAGCCCATGGCCATGTGATCCTTTTATTTTACTTGGGTAAAGAAATTGGTAACAGTGTTAGAGAAACCAAGACAAACATTACTGTACTTGAAGCTAGTTTAGCCAACTCTCTATCCTGGGAATTAAGCTATTTTTAAGAGAACAATTAACATTACACACTACATTAAAACTTGTAAATAATGATAATAACAATACCCAGATTTTATATAGCCAGTATCTTTTTATTAATGGTATTTTCCAGCTATGATAAGATTGTGTGAACAGTCTTCTGTGAATTCATGTTCTTGCTGTGAAAATATCCAGTTCAAACAGTAGTCTTTAGTGAACACTTGGTTATAAGAAATCTTTATGGAAAATGGTCACTTGGGAAGCAATTATTAATAATTACAGACTCCTTCATCACTGCTTTTGATCTCCTACATGCATGGATCTTCACTCCTAATATTCATGTTGCTCACAGTACAGCACAGTTCAACAATATGCTTTGATGCCAATAAGAACAAAGAGGCTTCTTAGAAATATTCAATTCAGCAATTACTGTCATAGCCTCACTCCTCAAATATAGTGTGGTGTGTGTGTGTTCTTTGCAATTAATGAATTCATACTACTCCCATAAGGTAATACCGGGTTCTCAGTCCCTTGCAGTTTTCAAATGAGAATTGTTTAATAATCTACCATCACTAGGTGTTTGGGGTGTGTGTGTGTGATGTGTACAATTACTTTTGAATCACAGACAAGATAATAGCTGGGTCATTTCCTGCCCCAGGCAGGGGATACCTGCCAAGCATATATTGTACCCTGCCAATAACACTACAGCCTTCCACATCCCCACAAAATTAATTTTTCCTGAGGCTTTGGATAATTTGTCTTGTCTAATGAAAGTACAGTCATTTCACAAGCTACATGCAAAATTATTTTAGAAACTTGCATTGTAGCAAGCACATGCTGTTTTAAACGTGGAAAGGAAAAGTTCATTCATGGAGTTGGTAATTGTCAGTTTAATTTTCTTGAGATGCTTGAGAAGGGAAAAGAAAGTCTATGGTGGGCAAATCCCCACACTAAGGCCAGGGGTATTTGGAAGAGGCCTTGAAGTCCGGGAAGCAAAGACATTTCTTTATCCATTGTTCACTCTGCTTGTGTTTTATATCCTTTCACCCTATCTGGTGTCTGTCTTGTCTATTTTCACTGTAAGATCTTTGGGGCGGTCTTCTATTCTGTGTTTGCCCAACATCTAGCACCATTGGGCCCTGATCTTGGTTCATCCCTGGGCATTACAATATTACATTATTATTATTAGCTGCTAACCAATAAGAGAAACTGCTCTTTAGCTGCTTTGCCTTTGACTCCATTGGGAATTTGACTGGTTGATCCACCAATCCCAACCATCCTTGAGTCTGTCCAGGCCCAAAACGTCCCCACTGGAATGTCCCTGAAAAGCCTGTATGTTGGCTCTCCACATCCTCTTCCCTCTCCTATAGGAGGGCCATGCTGGGTGATTGTTTTCTGTGGATGGAGTGGGCTTTGCACCCCAGTTTACTGTTTACTGCTAGATGAAACCACTGAGTGTGTGTGTGCATGCATACCTGCCTAATACCTGAAACCCAAAGAAGCAGAGTTCATGGGAACCCTATTTGGTTCTCCTTGAAGATAGGTTTGTTTTTGTTTTATATTCAAAGACTTTTGTTATCTTATATTTATATCATTATATTTACAATGCCCAAAGGTTTCTGTCTGTCGAATCACCTGATTCATAAAATAAAGAAGAAAAAAGTCACATTTGTAGTTCTTGTACTAGCAGGTTAGTATAGCCTGAGACAATATAAAAACTGTAGGATTTGCCATACCAGATCACGCTACTGTTGCATCAGTTCCAGTATCCTGCCTTTAGCAGTAACCAATATCTGATTCTTCAGCAGAAATAAAACCCGCTCCTCACCCAGTACTTTAATGCACTGAACAGTTTCACTGCCTTTGATGACATAGGCAGGTGGGATTCCTTTGTGATCAGTTTATGCCGTGGGGTATCATGATTTGATTTCCCATATCTTAGCAAGTATAACCATAAATGTTCATTCAGTCATCTGGCTCATTGTATAATCCAATTTCAGTTTGAGATGGAAGATAGTTAACTGTGTGACTTCTCATACTGAAGACTGGTGTATGGGACAGAGGCTGTCTGTTGTGCATAGATGTATTTGTATTCACCTCATTGGCTGTTATCTTAGGACACTTGATCAATCTCTTTTTGGGACTGACTGTGTCTTAAATGAGAGTAATCAGAACAATGGGCCAGATTCCAGAGTGCATCTGATCTGCACAGAATACAGATGAGGTGGGTGTACAAAAGAGGTCTAGAAATGCACCTTTGATCTCCCCTGAACATGATTCTCTGTTTAGGACCTGGTGTGAAGTTAGAGCAGTCCCAGCTCAAGGATGGCTGATGCATGTCTTTTCCAAATTCTGAAATTGTTTAGCATTATCTTGCATGGACAGTATCTATCTTTTGGCCTCATTTGCTGAGTAACTGTAATACACATCATGGGGTGCACATCTTAAAGCCCAACTCTGAAAATATGTTTCTAACTCTCATGCAAAATTCCTACTGATTTTTCTATCTTCAAGAACTGCAGGGCTGGGCCCTAAGTGCTGTCTTGCTTGTATGTACTTTCTGCTGCTTTGTAGCAGTTTATTTCCAGAGGATTATTTTGAACGCCTGCAATTGCATGCTGGAAGTTTGCCACCGTTGTTCTGTGTCCATATTCTCCAGGGATTTGATAATTGTTTTGGTTGAGTTAACTCCATTTTAAATACACTTCCAATTTTAAATGTGATCCCAGTAGCAGATTCAGTCAGTAACAACATAAACAACCTCCACTTCCTCTCACTGAGCTCCTGTGAATGAACTTCTGATACACTGTCTAAGTGAGAGGTGGCTGTGGAGTTTCAGTGACCCTTAGTTTATCTTTCTGTCAATTTAAACAAGAAGAAACTCCTCAGTAAATCATGTAATTACAAGGGGCACAGAGATATGAGCCTGCAGCCTGCTAGATTAGGGAGGATCTACCTATAGTTAGCTTCCTTTGTGTTGGTTTCCTTGATGCCTTTACAGTGGGCTTGTAGATTTGCTTTCACATCAATCAACATGATTCTTAGCCCATACATGAATCACCTTTTTAGATAATGTGCCCTTCCTACTGTATTGAATACTATGCCTTCATTTCTGTCTGGAAATGCCTAACACATTGTGGACATTGTCAGAGACAAGGTGTGTGTGGTGTTTTTTAAAAACTTTTTAAATTCCATATATTTGTATTCATAAAACTGATTCTCATTTTATAAATATAATTTCACTTTTTAAACAATATTCGTTGGCTTTTGCAGCTGATTAAAGAGGTTGCGTCTAAGTTTTGTATTCCCTCTTCATAGAGTATGCTGATTGTCATTTAAGACAATTGCTTGTAGTTTTTATCTCATGGCTTTTGGACAAGTGTTTCTGGGACAGGGAGAAAGCAAAAGAAGACAGAGCATGGAAGGAAGGGAGGATTAGGGAGTTTAAAAATAACTGTATACATATGCACTGTAGCGTGTTTGATATATCAACAGACTGTGGGGCTGATCCTTCACCCTTTGCAATAGGAGTTTTTTTTAGTCCATAAGGATTGCAGGAGCAGGCCCTGGACAGGTTATGGAGCAGCTGCTACTTGCTTGATAGTTAAGATTGCAGCTAAATTCCTGGTTCTCTCTGTCTCTGTCTCTCTCTCTCTCTCACGCACCCCGTTGTTTTGGAAACTATGGCATGGAATGCTTGCAGTATAGTAATCACTGTATTTCTGAGAGACCTTCCCCACAAAATATCCTGTAGGGAAGAGTGAGGTATACTGGACTGAAAAGACGTGAATTCTGGGCTGACCTCTTTCACTGAAAGTGTTAGTATTTAATATTAAGAGTTCTTTTCCTGTGCTCATCGCCATGCTATCTGAGTGCCTACAGGAACTATGCTTGCCTCTTTTCACAAACTCAGCAAAGAGTGGATTAATGCAATTTTCTGTTCCCCTCATTCACTCATTTGCTTCGGGCACCAATAAACTCAGCAATAAGAGCAACAGTCAACTTTCAACCAGCAAATACATTCCTTGATCCCTAAACTCAAGTCTGGATCTACCAAGAGTGAGAAATGCAAACCATATTAAAACAAAGGTATGCAAACATAATAGTCTTCTTCCCTGGCAAAGGGAAACAACTAAACAAACCTTTGCAAACTTCACTCAATACTAAAAACTGCTCCCTCTTTGCCCCCCCTCCCCAGCACCGGTTTAAAACAGATGCATCCATCTCTCACTCTCTTTTGCTCAGTTTCATTAAGAGTACTGGCTCCAAATTCATAGTAACCCCCCTTTGAAGCAGAAGAATCTTTGGAAATTTTGCCAAACAGTGAGAATATAGTGTTATGTTACTGCTATTAAAATGACTGAAAGATATCAAACTGTCATTACAGGGAGCTCAGCATTTTATATTGTATACTTCATTATGGGACATTTGATCTCCAGCATTTTGTCTTGAGAGATTTGCTCAAGGTAACGTTCCATCACTCATGAATGTTACAATGAGAAGGCTCCAAAAGATTGTGTATTTTAGCTACGTTACATGTCCTTTGTTTGACAATTTGAGTAACAATTTGCATTACATTAACTTTTATGATATGTATACATTTTAAATAATTGACATTTTGTAGAAGAGCAAATATCAAGACAAAACTGATGCCTGGATTAAATATTGATGAAATTTGCAGGACGAGCTGTCATGAATCTGTATGTTATAACTAGGGTTCATGGAGTACTGCCGCATCCTAGGGCCTGGATTCCTCTCCCATATTAAAGGAGCAGCTGAGTTTTCCTCTTTCCATACATTGAACAAAGAGTCACCGACAGCTTAGCATCTGCAACATACCAGGAGCTCTGATTTGCAATAGCAACATTTAGAGGGCCAAATTCTGGCCTCAGATTGACTTTAATGGAACCTCTACACATACATCCAAGGGCAGTTGTTCTGTACCTTTCCATGCAAGAGTCTCCTGACTGCTGGGGGGCTGAGCTGGCAATTCAGTGTGGCTGTTACGGAGGCAGGCCCACTGGGCGCTCTCACCCAGGGACACGTGTTTGTTTTCTGGTATACGTTTTGTGTCTTGTATATGGAATACACAATACCCTTGATTCTGGTATCCACCCCTACACACTTGATCTGTCAGAGCCTGAGTCAGTTGACAGGCATGCCTTGCAAATCTGTTTACTAAGGCTTTTTCTGAGGGAGCTGGTTGCGGGATGTTCTTGTTTGCATTTGTATTGTGTTTTCTTTTTACGGTTTCTGTTTGTATATGTGCCTCAGGGTTGATGAGAGCGGTCCCTCACCCATTTAAAAGTAATTAAATAAAATATATCACTTGAGTAAGCTGAGGAGGCCTTTTGACCTTTGGACTAAACACTTCGAGAAATAAAGTAAAGTGTCAGGACACAAGAGGAATTAACTGTATCACTAAGTCTAGCTGGAACAAAGCCAGCCTCTCAGACAGAGGGCACTGGATTCTCACACTGATGGAAAATGATACCAAAGTAAAAATCATGAGCTGCTGTCACAGGAATCTGTTTGCCTATCATCACTAGTGGGGCCTTGGTGCACCCACAATAAAAATAAATAATCATAATCAACCCTCCTAGTCATGCACAGGGGCCAAAATAGTCAAACCTGGGTGCCTAAACCCATATGTCTTTGTTTAGATTTAAAATAATAAAGACATCTGTCCAGGCCTGGAGGTGCTGGGACAAAATTAATTATAATTTAATTGTACTGATTGCATATCTCAGAGGCATTAAAATGATCAGTTACACCAGAACTCAGCCAGCCACCTCCTGCCTTCATTCTCTAGGAAGCATCCCTCAGCGCTCTTATTTAGATACCTAAGTAATAGTGGCCTGACTTTTTTCCGAAGTCCTGTGCGGTTGGGGATGCTCAGGATTGCTGAAGATCAGGTATCTTGTATTCAGGGTCTAACTTTAGATAACAAACTTTGAAAGTTTTAACCTATGTAACCCTTCTGCCAGTCAGAGTTGGCAGCAGCAAGGGCCAAGTTCAGTATCTAGGGGTTCCGTTCCAATAACACAATGCAAAACCGGCTCAAGCCCCCACCCAGTGACAAATATATAATCACCCCCCCCCCCGGGTGCCTCTTAGAGGCAATACTTCCCCTCTCACAAGCACAGAGTCTGAGTGTAGCAAAAACCTTTTAATGACAGAGAGAAACAATGCGGCATTACGTTGGGGAAACACATCATCTAGGATTCATAAACCAAACTGTGAGCAAAGACCCACCCTAGCAAATTGGCCATGTCCTTTCCCTTTGGTTCTTGAGTCCAGCAACCCCAAAAATTACCCAAAGTCCCAAAAGTCCAGACCCAGAGTTCAAAAGTTCATCTGCAGAGTGTTACACCACCCCCCACCAGTCTGGGTGGAAATGGGGAGGGGAGAGGTAAGGGGCACCTTATGTGGCTCGAAGCTGACTGCCCCGTCCCTTCGTGGGGCTTCGCTCTGCTCTGCTCGGCTCCGCCAGCCATCCCACGAGTCACTTCACTCTGCTCTACCAGCCGTCCTGCAAGCCGCTCCAGCTGTCCCGCAAATTGCTCCGCTCCACCAGCAGCTCTGCTCCGTCAGCCGTCCTGCAAGCCGCTCCGGCTGTCCCGCAAACTGCTCCGCTTTGCCAGCAGCTCCGCCCGTCAGCCGTCCCTCCAGTTGCTCAGCAATACATCTTCAGGCTCCCCCTCTACTTAACACAGTGCTCAGTGATTTCAGCTTGTAGTAAGGGGAGCCTTCGTGCTCATTTGCACCATTACCCCAGAGTGATTTCAACTCAGCAGCCTGTAACTAGACTCCTAAAGAACTCAAAATTAGCTCTGATATTCCACAGTGGAGAGAGAGAGAAGGAGGTGCAATTGACATTTAGGGCCCTCAGAAGAGGCCTATGCCATCAGGTAGGAACAATCCGTTTCACACATACAGAATGGGAGGAGACTGTCTAGGAAGGAGTACGGCAGAAAGGGATCTAGGGGTTATAGTGGACCACAAGCTAAATGTGAGTCAACAGTGTGATGCTGAAAGCAAACTTGATTCTGGGCTGCATTAACTGGTGTGTTGTGAGCAAGACATGAGAAGTCATTCTTCCGCTCTACTCTGCGCTGGTTAGGCCTCAACTGGAGTATTGTGTCCAGTTCTGGGCACCGCATTTCAAGAAAGATGTGGAGAAATTGGAGAGGGTCCAGAGAAGAGCAACAAGAATGATTAAGGGTCTAGAGAACATGACCTATGAAGGAAGGCTGAAGGAATTGGGTTTGTTTAGTTTGGAAAAGAGAAGACTGAGAGGGGACATGATAGCGGTCTTCAGGTATCTAAAAGGGTGTCATAAGGAGGAGGGAGAAAACTTGTTCATCTTAGCCTCTGAGGATAGAACAAGAAGCAATGGGCTTAAACTGCACCAAGGGAGGTTTAGGTTGGACATTAGGAAAAAGTTCCTAACTGTCAGGGTGGTTAAACACTGGAATAAACTGCCCAGGGAGGTTGTGGAATCTCCATCTCTGGAGATATTTAAGAGTAGGTTAGATAAATGTCTATCAGGGATGGTCTAGACAGTAATTGGTCCTGCCATGAGGGCAGGGGGCTGGACTCGATGACCTCTTGAGGTCCCTTCCAGCCCTAGAATCTATGAATCAGATACAAATACCTGTCCTCAGCCTCTCTCAGTTCACTGGGTTTTGGAACCCATGTCCCTTGCCTAGCAAGTGCTGCTTAGTTGATGGAGAGTCCCTCTGTCATAAAACAGCTCCACTGTCCTTGATTCACATAATTAGGGTAACAACACTTTATTCTTCCTGCCCCAATAACAGAGAAACTGGGGATCCCACAGCAGCCAAAGTGACCATTTGGGCAAGCGGTCCATCATGCTAGGCAGGGTGGGTGTGTCCATGCAAACAAGATCAGCCCCTGATGTCCCTTTCCACAACTCACCACCAAATGTCAGGGTAGAGCTCATCCTGACTCTGCTTACGTCTATAATTCCCATAATACAATCAACACAGTCCCAACTCTCCTCATAAGAACTCTTGGTGAAATCCTGGCCCCGCTGAAATCAGCTGGATTTTTTCCATTGACTTCATTGGAGCCATAATTTCACCCGATGTGTGGAAGTCTCCAGTGGAGCAATGGGATAATACAATGCTGTGTGAGCAGAGAGAAGAGTGCAGTGAGAATCCTAATGACTCTACTTCAGAGGGAGCAGGGCCTTGCTTTTCAGACAGGCTTTGGTAAGGATGGAGACAGTATAACCGGGAAAGAAATGAGCCGGTTCTTCATTTTAATGAAACCTTGGCTCCTCTCTTTCCTTTCCCCCTGGCCTCCTCCCCAAGATATTTCAGGAGATACAGGGGCTCTGCTCCACTTCCTCATGTGTACAGGTCGAGGGATTTATAACTTTAAGAGTATACAGACAGTTCAGTTCCTGGCTCGCTCGGAATCATACATAGTAAGTAGTGGCCATCATTCTCTGTGTTTGTATCAGGCTGTGAAATGCAGCCTTAGTGGATATATACTCCCTGGCCATACTAAAGCTGATTGTTGGTGTTCCAAGGGTACAGGACGAAGCAAACAGGACATAAATTCTCCTTCTCTGCAAACAAATGCTCTAAGTGCCATGACTCTTCTATAGGAACGGCATTCTCATTTCACCCGCTTTTGACAGAGTGCATGTTAAATGGCTACAACGTGAAGAGGGCTTAAAAAACCTTATTTGATCTTCTTAGATATGCAACTATACTATGTTTTTTAAAGCACCCTGAAGAAAATGGATTACCAAAAACATGTGAAAGGGAATAGAATTGAGGCCAAATTGCTCATTAGCCCATAGAACTAATCAGAATACTGATTCTCATTTGTTTATCTCACTAGTTCCCTCTTGGACTGTGTTCTGTCCATTTGGCATAGTAATACTCATTACTGAAGAATTATAACCCCCATGTGCTACCCTGAAGCTGCACACAGCCATTTTGCCCTAATCCGTAGCAGTTTACATTTTCCAAGCACTTAAACATTAATTAATCACCAGGACACCTCTGTAAGACTCAGGGCCTAGTTTTCATTTTAGAGAAACAGGGCCTAGTTTTCAGAGATAAGGGTGAGCATGCACCTCCCCTGTTGGAGCCAAGGGGACCCATGATTCTTTGGCCCTCAGTGGTTTGTACAAGGCCACGCAGCAAGTCAGTAATGGAACTAGGATTGGAATTCATGGCTCCTGGCCCGGTCTCACTCTGTTCTGACCTTGAAACTTCGACATTCCTCTACTCAGATGTTTTTGTTTTTGTTGTTTTTTTAACCAAAAAACTTTTTTTCAATATGCAAAAAGGCAGAAAACTTGATGTTTCCCTCAATCACCATCTCCATGAGTCTCAGTCAGGAGCCGAGCCTGTTTAAGTTTCATATAACGATGCATATTGTAAAAGTTTATTACAAAAATAATGTAAGGGCTAGGAAGCAAAAGTCTGCAGGCTGAAGCATTTCATGAAAGGTAACCTTTTAATAGAAAATTTTGTAGTGATAGTTAAGTCTGATTAAATTTACCATCTTATTCTTCGCAGTGTCTTCCACAGATCTATGTGAGGTGGGGAGAAATCAAGCCTGATTCCCCACTGCCTTGCTTGGTCATTTATACCGGTGCAAGCAGGATAGAGAGTGCTCCTAAATCCCAGTGGTAGCACTGTATACCCACTTGGCACAGATGCAAACAACTACACAAGGGGTGAGGCAGGTAAATCAAGGCCAGTGTGAGTGATCTCCCCAGTTTTCCTCTTAGGGTATAAACTTCAATGGTATCATTCTCTGTTGGATGTCAGAGCTGGTCCCCTACGTTTCCGTGGTTCCATGGTCGAGCAAATTGATGACCAAGGACTAGCCTTTTCTTCTCCGGGCTTTGCAAGGAATCATTTTTACTCTTAAAACTTTTTTGCCTTGTTTAGGTACCTCAACTGGCTGTGTTTTAAAAATGCAAATGAAATATTCCTGCGAAGCGCTGATTGCCTCTTTTGAGGCATCCAGGATGTCCATTAAAAGCAATTTTCCCCATTGGGCTGCGTCAGCATTGGATGCCACTACTCTTTAATGGAAGGAAGAACAGCTAATCTCCATCACCAAAGATGAACCCTTTTAACTATTAAGGGTGCTTTATGGCATCCCTTGCACATGCGCACTGAATTTAATGGCAGTTTTGGGTACACAATGAAGGCAGGATCTGATGAGATCCTAAAAAGCTTAGTGAAGACATAAGAACCTAGGAATGGCCATACTGGGTCAGACCAAAGGTCCATCTAGCCCAGTATCCTGTCTTCCGACCGTGGCCAATGCCAGGTGCCCCAGGGGGAATCAACAGAACAGGTAATCATCAAGTGATCCATCCCCTGTTGCCCCTTCTCCCAGCTCATGCCTTGCTGGCTGGGTGAGAGGGGAGCCTTGCCAGGCGATGAGGAGGACTGACCAATAGGCACTACTGCCCTTAAGGGACCAGCTACCGTGTCACAGTAGGCTTAAAAAAAAAGCTTTCTTTGCTTTTTGTTTAACATTTATTGTTGTTTTTTGCAGTGGAAACACATTATAGACAACATCTTACAAACCAGGAAGAGGTCTGCGAATTTATTTTTCTGAGAATGCTATTTAACAAACTTGTTTCATGAAACATACGTCCACTCCCATTGTAATGTAAAGAGGCTGTATTCTCGTCCTGTTGGGAAATTCCCCATCTAAAAGGGGAACACATTACCAGTGCCACCTAGTGGTCAGGCAGCAGTGCAGCAGGTTATTGCCCCTTTTCAGCTATTGTCCTGTCCTTCAGCTCCCCCAAGGGCATCACGGCTTTCACCTTAGTACAGCGACTTTGCGGTCTGTGCCCTTGAACAGTCCAGGTCGTCCACAGGACTCTACCGAGGTGAAGGCTTCTGTTCATGTCCCATGTTTTGTGTGTGGGTAGGGAGCCTGGGCCCACCAGGCTCTGATCCCGGGCTCAATTCTAGGCAACTTTGTTCTGCACCTTGGGGTGCTACACAGCTGCCCCCCAGACCACTTCCCACTCAAATTTCCCTTTTCCCCATGGAGTAAATTACAGAAATGCAAATAAAGTTTCTGACCTTCCCAATCAGTCACCATTCTCTCCTTTGTAGGTCCCGTCAGGTCTGTTTTCCCAGGTTTCAGGCCCCAAGAGTCCTCAGCCGCGCTTCCCGAGAGCAGAGGTCTGCTCCCTTCCACTGCTTGTCCTCTTCTGAGCTGCTCTTTTTCCCAATTTCAGCCTGACCTCCAGCCTGTGCAGGCTTTGCAGGTGTGGCTGTGCGGGCTGCCTGGATCTAGGGCTGCTCCTTAACCCCTTGTTTGCTAGTGTGGGGTTTGTACACCCCATCACAGTCATGTAGAAGTGAGACTGCATGTGGTTTAACTTTCCCAGTGGAGAAGTCTTTCAGCATATGTTTTAGCCTTAAGATCTAGTTTAACAATGAAATGCTACATAGTGATATCTGGAGAATAAAATCATAACAGATAGTTGTAAGGTGGAAACGAAAAAGAAACAAAACCTTTACTCTGTGGAATTTTCTGAGACAAGAACATTTCAGGCTCCTATCCCCAGCACAAAAATTATGGGCCAAATCTTCAGCTGGTATAAACTGACATAGCTCTGTTGACACATTTGACCAGCACTAGTAGTTTCATTTTCCATGTGTGGCTTTTAATTCAGTCCAGGCCTTTATTACTTTTCATAGGCTTCTTCCACTCCTTGGTTATCCATGGAACCTGTTTTGTATATCCCATTACCATGATGATGCCTTCTGTTGAGAGCTGTTGTGATCCACTGCAGACATCTCCCTGTCTCTGTGTGACAAATCCCCTTCAATTTGAGCCTGATATATCACAAGGCCAAGCAAATGCAAATTATATAGTCCAAGAGCAAACAAGAACATTGGCCCCTGCCACCATCTTAAACACTCACCACACAAGGTCAGGACAGGATTCAGTTAAAAAAAAATTCAACTGGCTTCCACACAGAATTTGCCTGTGCCTCTTTCTGGAAGTCTTATAAAATTTCATAGGGATGAAACCAACAGTATTCCACAGCAATATAGTAGGGTTCTATAGACATTACTCTAAAATCTGTAGAATTTAATAGAAGGCGAGGTCCTTTCTGTAGGTGTTTTGAACCATCCTATTTAATTCTGCAGAGGGGATATAAATCTATTCTATTCAATACAATTCATTCGGAATAAAAGTGGCCTTAAGGTTTAGTTTAATTCACTTCCAAAGTGAATTAAGATACAGCCATTTTTATTCCAAATAGAGTGTCCACAAATGGGTTTAATCCAGTTTAAATTCAGAATTTCAGTTGATTCAAATTAATTTTCTTGAGTATCCCTGGTAGGCAAGCCCTGAGGGGAATCTAATCACAGTATAGGCATGCCTGAAGGATTCAATCAAGGACCTATGCAAAGACTTAGTCTGACTTCAGGAAAAGGAGCAGACTGTGTGGTACTAATTTGAAGTTAAGGGGAAGACAGGTTCAGACCAGATAGTAGGAGAGGTTTCTTCTTCCAGGTGGTTATAGTAATTTAGAATAGCATGGCTATGCATAGTGCAAGGACCTAGCAGTACTGAAGAATTTATTGTAAGTATAGACATTTACTTCATTGGCTATGCTTGGGTGAAAAAGAAGGCTTAGCAGCCAAGAGGCAGTGGAATGGACTGGGTGACCTTCTCTTCTCTCCTTAAATATTTGTGGAGTATATCTGCATATAATACATGCCATGTGTTTATACAGCACATTGCACGATGGGGCTTTGATTCATGATTTGGGTTGCTAGGGCACTAATGCAACACAAATAATAACATCATCATCATGTTGGTAGACTCTACTGCACATTCAGTGAAACTTTCCGAGCATAGTCATTTGGCATGAAAAAAAATCACTCTATCATAGAGAACTCATTATACCAGAAGATAAGTACTGGACTGATAGCCACTTCCTACAGTGTAGTAATGTTCTATATTTATGATCAAAGGGAATATCATTAATTATTATATGCTCTTGTGAGATATGTGATATTCTGCAAGTGAAGAGGGCTCCATTTAGCTACCATATAAACACTTTATTGGATGTGCCAATGGAAGGTCCTATCCAGAAGGGAACACATGTTCATAACACATGTACATGGAACTCTACTTCATTTCCTACTTAGCCTGCAAAGCACATAATGTATCTGATAAGAACTGGTGCCTCCTGAGGGATTCCTTATCTTAATGTCACAAGTAGGGCTAAATTGAGTTTTCTGTTTTGAGAAGCTTTTCATTCAAAGTGAACAGCTTGAAATGTGCTGCATCTCTGAGTGGAGAGTGAACTCAGGTACCATAGGTTAAAATTTATCATGCTTAACAGGAATGAGCAGGAGGAACCTTAGAGGCACACTATACAGAATTGTTCCTTGAAAACAAAGCATTATTTTTTCTCCAAGACTACATAAAACAATCATCTTACACCTGTGCCATTTGGTAGCTGAGGAAGGAGAAACAACAATCAGATCCCAATAAAATAAAGAATAAGTCCTTTATAAATGTCCCTATACTTAGCTAAACAATGACACTCCGTTATGATGCTGCCAGCATATATTTTCAGAGATTCTTTCCATGCACCGAAAAGCCATTCAAAGCTCCAGAAAACCAAGTAACTGCTAAGAGCGTATGTCTTGTTTGAACTCCACAAAACAAAACAAAGCAATGGTTAAGAAAACATCTCTTGCCTTGAACTCTGCTATAGCTTATACTGGTCCATGCAAAATGAGCTCATACAATTTGAACAACATGTCCATTTGAAGAAACAACACCATGTGACTCAAAACAGAATCCAGCTTCAGCAATGTGCTTAAATTTAACCAGAGAAGACAAAGTGCATTAATTTGATTTCTCCAGAGCTATTTGCAGAGTAAGGTGTTTCTCAGAGTGAATAAAGGTGGTGGAATCTGGCCCTAAAGCACATAATAAAATGAAACCAATCCTTCTCCCAGGCATACTGTGTAACTAAAGGATACACTGCTTTTAAAAATGTCCATTTTTCTATACTGACAGACTAAGTTAAATAATTACCCATCCATAGAGAGATCAAACTCCAGGTGTGTCACAGCATACTTGAAACAGTGGAAACATTTCAAGGGAAATGTGTAAAGTTAGAGCCCAGAGGGTCAGAGCTAATTTGTGCATTGTCAAACTACCCAAAGGCAGACTGCACATAAATGATCTATTTTGTGCTTTAGTTTGTCATCACTGCAAAAATTGATTCCTCATTCTGTGAGCTTAATATTTATAGGCAAAGGTTACCTCATGAAAAAGAAGCTGTACTAAGGCAGTTTTTAATTGCATAATTTCTGCTTGCAGCAGAACAAGATGAGGGATGTCATGTCTTTTGATTGTAATGTTGTTTGTAAATTAACATTGTATACTTGGCCCCAAATGCTCACTCAGAGTTCAAAGCTTTCATCCACAGGCATATAACCAACTGCAGAAGTGAGGACTGAACTAGGTGGTATTCAGAGTCTACTCCACTCAGAGAAGTACAAGACTTTTCTTTTCTGTGCTGATATATAATTAGACCCTGATCTCACATGTATTTAACATTATACAAGAACTGACTTCAGTGGAACTACTTACACGTGCAAAGTTAAGCATGTGTGTAAGTGTTTGCAGGATTGGGGCCTCAGCCTGGTTAGGGTTACTGCAGACCAAGATCCATCAGAGTAGTGCCAGCCAGTGACAAAAGGCTGGCTTTCCTTTAAGCAGAGAGCTGTAACCAAACTTGCAGACTGTGGACCACATTCTGCTCATTGATGACTTATTCTGGCTTTACACAAAGGTAACTGAGAACAGCATTTGGTCCATAGTGGTACCAGATTGTTTTTCATAGAGACACACTTGTCACTGTTTAAGGGGGTTCAGATTCAGGAGACAAATCCTAAATATTGTAAGGCTAGCAGAAATAAGGTACTAAAGGAATACGTGTAAGGCCAAGACATAATAAAAGTGTGACACACCAAAGGGGGCTGGCAAGAAACTTGTTTCCTGACCTTAGTTAACTTGATTAAATACAATGCACATGGCAGGGGTCAGTATCCATTCATGCCACCCATTACAGTTGCACAAGGGATAACGGCTGTTTTTCCCTTAGGAATTGAGAAGTATGGTAGGAAAACAGGAAAAATCATTGTAAAATTAAAAAACATCCCGTTATATTACAGTAATATCTAACCACTGCAGTAATATACTGCTTTGAAGCTTTACTGTAGTATCCTTTTTAAAATAAGGGTTTTAGAACAAGCTAAAAATCAGCAGGTATGTTGGGCCCGATGGTTTTCCCCTGATCCTTGTCTCTTGTACTTCTGGGAAGCTAAAGAAGTAAACGGTGTCCTGACTTGGGAGGGCTGGCTGCCATTTATTTCATTTGGGTTGGGTTTTTTTTCCTTTCGTTTTTTGCACTGCTGTGAACCACAGTGGGCAGAAGGCCAAAAAAATACCAATATGCAATAACTCACTGTCTTGTTCCTTCTGGGAAGGTGTTTCAGTTTTCCAGCAAATATAGTGATTTCCTGTTTTAAAGTCAGGCTAGGTCCTCTCAGCTACATATTTTCCATCAACTGGAATATGCTTTTGGAGAGATGCTATGTAAACAGATTTAGCTCTTTGGTTAACAGATCTCTTCTGGTAACTCTCTCTCAGTGGTTCAGTGATGAACAGTCAGAAAACAGCAATTTTCCAGGTCTAGCTTAATTCCTGCTGGCTTGGCTAATAAAACATCAGGCAGGACACCTAGGTTTAGAGACCTCCAGGAGAGGCTCTTCACAACTTTTGCTTCTTTGGGCCAGCAGGAGCTGAGAGTGTTCTAGATTTCATGGTCCAGTTTTAAGAGATTTTGGCTGTCTTTATTATTCTTGTCTATTTTTTATAGCACCAGAATTATATTTGGCATATTATAGATGTGGAAGCAGACAAGTGGCCAGATTCCCCACTCCCTTGCACCTCGGGTAGTTATTTACAGTCTGACTTGTTGGCAATTTACATCCTTTCATTTCCCTCTCCACCGCTCTCAACCCCACTTGGCACTCACTGTGCACAGGAGTAAATGACTGCACAGAGTGCGAGGCAATGGAGAATTGGGCCCAAAGTGTTCACAAACTAATGAACGGATCCTGAAAGATGCTGAGCACCCGCAACTCCCATTGAAGGCCCCACCCCCAGTTTTAAAGCCAGCAGGAAAGGTCTGTGGATGTTCCCTTGTGGAGTTCGTCCCCCTTTTCCCCATCAGAGGGACAGGCCCCACCATGGGAGAGTATGTGAATCCCACCCACAAACCAAAGGGATCTGCATGAAGCCAGGATCATCCATGCTCTGGCCTCCAGTGCTTTCACCCAGCTTCCTGATATTGTGGCTCCATTGGAACAGCCCTATCAGGGACTCCCTTCCTTGGCTGTGGCAACCCTAGTATGGTGGGTGTATTCTCGGGCGATATCTGCAGGAGTATGCCTTGGATGATGTTGATCTCACCCCTGGCTACTCTCTGTCCCCAGCACTCATCACAGAACCTGGACAATGCAGAGAAGGCTCACTGGGGCAGGACGGAGGAATGGCCTGTGGGACTACAAGAGGGACAACGTAGCTCCCACTGTGCCTGGGCTGTCCAGACTCTGCCTCCTCCTCCAGCACAGACCACAGACTTCATAGAGAAAGTGTCCTGGGACTGAGGTCATGGTGTCATACAGCCTCTATGATAGAGGCAGCAGAGCCCCCTTCTGCTCAGAGTGGGGATCCCTCTGCTAGGAGATAGGCTGCCGGAGAGCATTGGACTCTACATTTTCTTTTAAGTTTTCTTCTAAGAGCATCCCCAAGTTGCTGAAAAAGGTGCTGCTTGTGTGTAAGGCAGCAGGAAGGGGATGAGGGAATAGCTCGATAGGAGAGAGGAATCATGATTTCTGTGGAAGGGTGGTTAACCTCCCTAGGCCAAATCCTCTATGTTGAGTCACTTCTTCATGAAGAAGTAGCCCTGTTGGCATTTAATAGTGGTTAGAATTATGGTCAAGTGGTTCAGAGAGTTTCATATTAATGCCTAGAGCTCCCTTCCTCAAAAATAAAGCTGAAATCCAACAGTGCCAGCTTGTAGGGTTGTCCAGGATGGATCATGGGGCTTGTGCCCCACTGGTTGGGGCCGAGCAAGCAGCAGTCAATGGCTCACAGCCTCCTGGCAGGGCAAACAACAATTAACAATCTGGGCTCTGACCCCCGGGGGGAGGGGCAGACCAATAAGTAATCATTAACCCTGAGCCTCCAGACTAGGGCTGACAGCAAGTAAGAGCCTAGGCTCTAGCCCTCTGGGCGGAGGAGAGCAATGAGCTGTCTTTAGCCCAAGCCTCCTGGCTAGGGCAAGCAGCGATATAACAGTCTATAGCATGGCCTTCTGGTCTCAGGTGAGTAGGCCACCACCCCAGGGGTGGGGTTGGCAGCAGAGGGGTAGAGGGACCCGGGCCCACCCTACTGCACCAGGTTCCAGCCCAGGGCCCTATCAGTGGCGGGTGGTTCTGCCACGGGTCAGTGGGGAAATCACTCTGCCTCAGTTCCCGGCAGCACAACTGAACCGAAGTCTGGTTGCCCTGGGCTACTTTCTACCCCACTTGGTTTGTGCTGCTCCTTTGAGTGGGGGCTCTGTCTTGCCGCCTCACAGTCAGGCAGCGGCCACTTCAGCCACTCCTCGGCATCCTCTGTCTCTTTGCTCAGTAGGGCGCTGGTTGGCTCGGCTGTTGGTCTGGGATCCTGCAGGGGTTGCAGCTCCTGGGAAGAGATGTCTGCTCCCTCCGGTGGTCCAGCACCAACTGAGCTCCAGGGCTCTCCTCTTATACTTTCTGTCCCACCCTGGTATTTCCAGCGAGGGGGCGGGGTGATTTGGCTCCACCCACCTGGGGGAGGGGTGCGGTCCCTCACTATCCAGTCTGGAAGAGGCCACTCCGCCTCACTAAACAGCAATACTCATACTTCAAATGCCCGTTCATGAGTGTAGAGCCCAGTTTTCAAAGGTGCTGAACACTCTCTGTTCCAGGTGAGGTTAAACAAGCCTGCTGGTGATCAGCACCTTTGAAAACTGAAACGCTGAAATATAGTGTCAACAAACAAATGGATACTGGTGTACATTAGAGTGAGGCCATGCTGTGAAGTGGTCAGCCAAGTTCTCTAAATGGTTCTCACCAGTCTGTCATTGATTCAGGTGACCTGCTTTTCTCACACTTTTTCTGACTCTAGCGCACTCCTGTCAAAAAGGATTATTATAAAATTAGGTTCTGGAAAATCTTATTTGCATAGCAGAAGTTATTTACCCTTCCACTGAATTTCTTGCTCTATTGATGCAGTCTTTGATCTTTTCTTCCAGGGGTTTAAAAGCAGCAGTGCCACACAGTCTTTGGCAGGTTGGTAGCTGCGGCGCTTTGTGAATAATCTACTTTCATGCCAACTTGCTTTGGCTGCTTTGGAGCTCAAGGTCTGAGGATTCCTAATTTAAGTGGACAATTTTGTGGGGAGTACCTTTCCGTTTTAATCTACATTTTTAGCATACACCTTGCAAATCCATTTCAGCTGCCCGAATTCTTGGCATTGCCACAGAAGCCCAGTGTGTGATTTATCTTTCTTGAGCAAGACTTTCCCCAGTGCAGATTCTGCCTGTCATAAGCAGAACAAAAGCAAACACAGCTATCTACACACAGTTAATACTTTACATCCCATTTGTTTTGTGCATTAAATCTGAATGAGCCACTGAATGAATGCCCAGAAACACTTCCATAAACATATCCACCTATGCTATAAAGACTATACTGTAATTATTTAGAAAAGTGAAAATGCTGTAGGGTCCAATAGCAGCCAATTAATTTTCCCCCCGCAAAGACAGACCATGCCTCAAGATCTATTTTTATACCCGCTGACACATTATTCCTATACTTCTTTCTTCCTGCATACAACTTTGAACAGTTAAGAACACCTGAGTTACCATTCCTTTGCTCTAATGTCTTAGCATTGCATGAGTTAACATAGAGTAACTTGAAAATAATTGCCCTGACAAGAGAGCCAGCCAGGTAAGTGTATTATTCCTAATAGCTCAACGAGAGGCTTCATGAATGCTGCCCTTGTAACAATTTTTAATTAACTTAATATCTTCGCTATCTGCAGCGAGAAGCAGGCAACTGTTTCAGTGGGAGTTATTGTCTCTGTTCTTTATCCCTCCCAAACATCAATCCTGGAATGGAAAGAGTTTGAAGACGCTCCTTTTAAAGGCATCATGTTGTTAGGAGTTAGGAATGTCAGCTATCATGGCTCTTTTGCCATTCCCTTTCTACTGTCAGCGTGCGTTTACGCAGCATTACTGATTTACCTTGACAGGTGTCACTCGTTATGTTTCCAGCAATGAAATGTGCAGTGACATGGGTGACTTAGCATTTCTGGGTTTTCCGGGGGAGCAAAGGGAATTCACATGTGCGTTGCAGTATGACTCCCTCAGGCTATGCCTACACTACGGACCTTCCAGTGGCACATCTGTATCGCTGCAGTTGTGCCGCTGTAAGGTGTCTTGTGTAGCAGCTCTATGCTGGCAGGCGGGAGCTCTCTTGCCTGCATAATTAAACCACTCCCAACCATCGGTGGTCGCTACATCGGCGGGAGAGTGTCTCCTGCCGGCATAGCGCTGTCCATACCGATGCTTTTGTCAGTGACACTTATGTCAGTCAGGGGTGTGTTTTTTCCACCCCTGATTGACAAACGTTTTCCTGACAAAAGTGCTCACGTAGACATAGCCTCGTTAGGTATTGCATCTGTTCTGGCCGGGTGCTGAAAGAGGAGCCTTGCCATCTGCCTTAAATTGTCATCATCCTTCAAAGCTGGAGTCACGTTTTATTTCAGTCAATGTAATTTATGTGTTTAATTTGTCAACTGCTGCTGCTTGGAAAATGAGTCTAGAATATTTTAAATAAGAGAAGAACCCTCTCCCCCACCCAAACAAAGACTTTGAACCGGCAGTCTAATCCAGGTGGGTGGACTGTTGTACCTGCATGAATTCCCACCGAAGTCATTCCTAGTGGGACTCGGGATGGTGCAGGGATCCACCCACACCAATCTGAGTGCTGAATTAGACTGTGTTAACTCCGCTCATCTCACTATTATGATGAATGATTAATTGTATTACAGCAGCACCCAGAGTCCTGAGCTAAGATTGGGAACTCGCTGTGCAAACACTAAGATGAACTTGCAGGGCTGGGTCTTGGATATTAATATATTGTGCTGTGTCGTAACCTTTTTATCTTGCTGATGTCACTCCTGCCTTTCTTCCCCAGCCTCTTCCTGTTGTCCTGTAACCTGCTTGTTTTGCAGTGTCTAAAATGAGTCGGGGGCAGCGATCCCGGTTTGTGAGCTGCAAAATCCAGCTCTAATTATGGCCTGTGCTCTACTCTGGTTCCACCCCCAGGACTGGCATTGACATCAATGGGAGTTGTCTGCAAAGCTTCTTAAATTAAATCTGCATGTATCCCTGCTCCTGGAAAGGAGAAGCATTGACAAAAACAGCTCTCATGCTGATACTAGCTACAGCAGTTCAAGTATTCAGTGTATGAAGTGAAACTGGAATCAATCTGTTCTCACCTCGGAGTGTTGTATTGTTTCTGTCTTTGGAAACATGATGGCTTCCTGTGGAGTGGAGCCATATTAGGCAGCACCTACTGTATCTGTACAAATCTATGGGAGGGAGAAATGAAAGAAGTGCTGGACTTGTCAACAGCAATGAGACAGAGTATTTTTATTACTCACATCAAGACAGCACTGCGTGTGTCCAAACTGCCAAGAACACAGACACAAGAAAGAAACCTCTTATCTGCATTGGTTTGTCCCAGGAGGAATCCCATTTATTTGTCTTCTTCCTTGCTACTATATCAATGCACCTGACAGCATTCCCCTCACTTATTGCCTGATCTTATCTGGTAGCCTGCTCAGAAGAGCAGCCATCTTCAGCATGGAAAGCCGGCCATAGGCCAACAGGATTTGGGGCTAGAAAGGGGAGATGGGGATTAATGTTGTGCTACCAAAAAAAAAAATTAAAAAAAAATTCATGTTTGCTCAATGGTCTTGCTGGCATTTTTGTTTGGTGTCTGTCCTGTTCGAATATTCATTCTTGTGAGTTTAGCATAAGGTGGAATTCTGGTTTCCCTGTTAGATCTAGATATCAGGTGACAAAAGAAGAAACCAAGAAAGGAGCTAAATTGTACAAAACAATGGAATACAATAAAAGGACACTGCCAGGGTATTTTTCAGCCCCCCACCCTTTTTTTTTTTTTTTTTACTCCCTGCTTATAGTAACTTCTTGGGAGCTTGAAAATGAAATTCCTCCATAATAGGGACATGATCCTGCATGTGGCTGTGCACATGCTTAAGTGTTTTACCACAGTATGCTCACCACCTTGAGTGATAAAATCCTCTGGGCCCAGTCCCACATATCCTTATGCACATGAGTAGTTCATATGCAAATAAATCTCACTGTGATATATCCTGGGAGTAAGTGTAACGCTGACAGACCCCGATCGTTGGCGGGCGGGATCGAAACTGAGACCTCTGGAGCTTAGTGCATGAGCCTCTGCCGCATGAGCTAAAAGCCAACTGGCTGTTAGCTAAGGCTGTAGAGCAAACTCATTAATCTCTCTCTTTAAGTGGTCTCGGTGCCAACACCACACCCAAGAGGTGTGTGGGTTACATAAGGACTACTCATGAGAGTAAAGGTTTGCAGCATCAGGTCTTGTGGATGTAAGGAACATCAGTGGGAGCTGCACACTAGTACAGGGTGCGGAATATTCAGTAGAGATTTGTACTGCAGATATGAGTGCAAAATATTGTCCTGAGTTTGTTTTTCCCTCAGCCCCTTTTACACTCACTTGTTAGTGGATGGTTGCTGATGAAGTAGCTCCGGGCATTATAGTTTTTTTTAAATTTATTTTTAACAATGGGATCATTGCTTCTTCTCTTTTCCCCTTCCTCCCCGCAAAATAATTGTTTTTTTAATGTGGTAGAGCAAACTTTGGGACAGTATTTTAAGTATCCATTGTTCATGCTAGATAAGTTAGAAATAAATATTTGGGAAGTTGCAAAAAGTTGACACACATGTGAGGTAGTAATACAGAAGCCTGAGAGCAGAGGATGAACTGAGAGGCCCAGATCAGTCCTTCCCATCAGAAAATCCACAGCAGGATTGCAGGGGAAGGAAAACAAGCCTCGGTTTCCTCCAGAATTCTTCTGGCAGGGAAGAGCTGGGGGTCTGACAGAGAGGGGTGCCCTCCTTGAAAGAAGCAGAGGATTCCCCCCCACACCCCAACCCATGCATATGGGTGTCCCAAAATCCACACACCATCTGCATAGGTGCTCTGTTCTTCCAAACTGGCTCTAGGGCCTCCTGATGCCTTGGCTCCTTGTCAACAGGCAGGAGTTGGCACAAATGGTCTCAGGCAGTGTGACAATGCACACAATGTAACCATTCCGTCTTGGACCCATTCCTAGTTGAGCCTTCTCCTCTGTAGGATTCAGGGACTAGAGGGGTTAATGTTCTGGAGAAACTCACTTTCTTTTCCACATGGGAAACCCTTCCCATGCCTGGATCTTGCAGGGATGCATCCCCTCCCCCCCACAATTGTGATGGGTAGTCCCTGAAGAAGACAGAGATAGAAGCTGACATAGCCATAGACCATTTGGAAACTTTTGCTAATGACCTTCTCGCTCCCAAAGCTAAGTGCTAATTTGCATGATGCATTTCATTTGACATTAGTGTTTACTGTCAGAAATGCTGACTTAAGATGCCAAGAGGTAAAGGCACTGGACATGGCATCGTACACAAAGATATTTAGGAAAGCTACCCAGGCTCTATTAATAGGGCAAGACGGCTAAAAAACCCAACCCATTAACCCACAACTCTGATTAGAGGTGACATCATTTGCTTTAATATATTTTTTTTAAAGGGAGCAGCACAATACAACTCAGGGGTTCTCTGCTTTATATTATTAGATTCATAGGGTATGTCTATATTGCCCACAGATTGCCTGCGGGAGAGAGCCTTCCAGCCTGGGTCAGGAGCCTTGGGCTCGCAGACCTCGCACTAGGGCTGTAAAAATAACTATGTAGACAGCACTTTGCAGTTAGGGCTAGGGCTGGAGCTCGAGCTCTGAAACCCATTTGCTCCCAGAGCTTCAGAGCCTGAGCTGCAGCATCTAAACAGCTATTTGTAGCGCCGTAGCACGAGCCCCACTAGCCCCAGTTTCTCAACTTAGACTGGAAGCCTCACTGCCGTGGGCAGCGTAGACATTGCTATAGATTCCAAGGCCAGGAAGGACCATTGTGATCATCCAGTCTGGTGGCTCTCAACCTTTCCAGACTACTGTGCCCCTTTCAGGAGTCTGATTTGTCTTGTGTGCCCCCAAGTTTCATCTCGCTTAAAAACTACTTGCTTACAAAATCAGACATAAAAATACAAAGGTGTCACAGCCACACTATTACTGAAAAATTGCTGACTTTCTCCTTTTTACCATATAATTAGAAAATAAATTGGTTGGAATATAAATATTGTACTTCCGTTTCAGTGTATAGTATATAGAGCAGTATAAACAGGTCATTGTCTGTATGAAATTTTAGTTTGTACTGACTTCGCTAGTGCTTTTTATATAACCTGTTGTAAAACTAGGCAAATATCTAAATGAGTTGATGTATGCTCTGGAAGACCTCTGCATACCCCCAGGGGTTCTCATACCCCTAGTTGAGAACCACTGATCTAGTCTGATCCCTTGTGTAACACAGGCCATAGGACTTCCCCAAAACAATCCATTTGAACCAGAGCATATCCCCAAGAAAAACATTTAATCTTCGCTTTGAAATGGCCAGTGATGGAGAATCCACCATGGCCACTGGTAAACTGTTCAAATGGCTAGATAACCATTGGTGTTAAAAAGTTGTGCCCTATTTCTAGTCTGAAGTCGTTTAGCTTCAGTTTCTGGCCATTGGATCTTGTTATGCCTTGGTAGACTGAAGAGCCCATTAGCCAATATTTGTTGCCCGTGTAGGTACTTATTGACTGTCATCAGATCTCTCCTTAACCTTCTCTTTGTGCCTAGCAGGATTTTCACAAGTGTGATGACTGGTGAGTGTGTGTTACCTTCCTGCTCCCTGTTCCTGGTTCCAGTTTGTTTCCTGCTTCCTGAACTCTGTGTTCCAGTTCCTATTCCTCTGTGCGAGTGTGTGTGTTGCACGTGCCCATCGCGTGGGGTGGGTGCAGCTACATAGGGCCTGCTGCTACATATCTGCTATTTGGACTTTATGATGTTTTGTTCAGACTGCTGCTGTTCTAACTGGTTCCTGGTTAGTGCATGTTTTGATTGACAACCCACCTGCCTGTCTTGCTTCATTTTGTGTGGGTGTTTTTGGGATTGTTGTTCTGTGGTGCATCAGAGCGTAACGTTTTGGCAACGAGAGGCACCCCAAGCTGCCTGCACATCCTTCGGCTGTTGACTGGTGATACTTTATTCAGAATTTCCGGAACTTTGTGCAGCTCATGTAATTCTCCCATGCTGCTAGGTTACCCTTGCTGCAGAGCAGCTTAGGTTGTAATGGCTTTGATATTTATGATGGACTCCCCGAGCCCAAGTCCTCCTTTGATGTGGCTATGCAGCACCTGAACGAGTATTTCTGGCATTGGAGAGTCTGTTCTATTAAAGAGGAAAAAGTTGTTTGAAGCTCACCAGGAGCCCAGCGAAACCATACATGAGTTTGTGTGGCATTTGCGGTGGTTGGTTGAGGACTGTGAATTTGGGGCGGTTACGATAATCATGCTCAGGGATGTTTTTGTGACAGGCATAGCCAATGACCGCCGGGGCAAATGGTTCCTAGCTGAAGGTGCTCGAATGCTAACTTTTGATGCTGTGGTTGCTAAGAGTGAGGCACATGAGAGGGCTCGGGCAGAAAAGGCTTCTCGGTCTCAGACTGCTGCTACATTTGTGTCTACGCTTAACTTGTCAGCTGCTCCTTCTGCTTCCGTCTTCCAGAGTCAGATGACACTACTGACTCCCCATCCCGGTCAGTGAAAGTTGCCAGTTCCTCACTGTTTCTGCTGCAGTAGACCAGGCCACTTGGCCAATCTCCCTGCCTGCCTGGCTAGAACTGCTAAGTGCTGGGCTTGTGGGACGGAAGACATTTCAAGTGAGTGTGATGCGGTACACGAGTTCACAAAGAGTGCATACTGAATTGCATACGGTGAATATGGGCTGCATGAGACCACCTTTACCAGGGACCCTGGTGTTTCCTTTGGTAAGATCTCATGTGGCAAGATGCCAGAGCTGGTATCTCATATCATGGAAATTAATGTACGCCCTTAGAGTGCATGGTGGGTATGAGTGCTGAAGTGAACATTCTCCCTTCTAGGTTAGTTCACAATCTGGACATTTGCATGACTGCAGTGGTTATAAAAGCTTGGAATTTGCATGCTTGGCAAATGGGGTGAAGCTGTATGCTCTGTGCTCTAGACAGACTACCAAGATTTGCACTGTTAAAGGTGCTGCTGCAAATGCTGCTCCATTATTTTCTTATGATCTGTGCCTACTAGGTGACCAGACAGCAAGTGTGAAAAATCGGGACAGGGGGTGGGGGGTAATAGGAGCCTATATAAGAAAAAGACCCCAAAATCGGGACTATCCCTATAAAATCGGGACATCTGGTCACTCTAGTGCCTACAGCTTGGTATTATGCATGAACTTGCACAGGATACTTGAGGTGTGATGATGGTAGCTAGAACAGAGGGGGATACCCAATGTATGGGTCAGAGACACCATGATGTCTTCTGTCCATGGGATATGCGTCCTCTCTGTTGCTGGATTCAAACTTGGCCCTTTGCACTGCTTGCACATCGTGTACCTCCTGCATTTGTGGACAAGATCTGAGCAGAACAGCAGCGCATGAAAGATAATGGTGGTATTTGGGAGGGGGAAGGGCCTATGGATTGTAGCTCACCCATGGTGATCGTATACAAGAAGAGTGGCAACATTCAACTATGCATAGACTTTAAGGCACGTAATAAATGTGTGACACATGAGCAGTTTCAATTGCCAGCCTTCAAAAAGATGACATGCTGGGTAAGTGGACCCCAGATTTTCTGTGTGTTGGATTACCGATTCAGTTATTGACAAATACCTGTGGCTGGAAGTTCACAGCTGTTACTGACTTTCAGCACCCCATTTGCGAGGTATTGTTATCAACAACTCCCTTTTTGGTTTAGTCTCTATTCCTGAGGTATTTCAGAGAGTCGTTTCTCAGCTCTTTGAGAATATCCAGGGTGCATGTTGCTATTTCAGATGACTTTCTCACCTTTTCTAAGACCCTTCCTGAGCGTAATACTATCCTAGAATAGGTGCTAACTAGACTCTAAAAACTGGTATAAAGTTGAATGTGGCAAAGTGCAGTTTTGTAAAAGATGCTATCGAGTTTCTAGGGCATTCTTTGTTGGCCAGTGGTGTGAACCTGCCACTTGAACAGCTACAAACTGTTGCTACTTTACCATTAACCACTGATCATAGCAGTTTACATTCATTCCTTAGCCTAGCTCAGCACATAGGTGGCCGCGTTCTGCCCCATTTTAGTACCCTTGCCAATTTAACCCAGGGCCAAGGACAGTTGGTTTGAACTAACGAGGCAAAGCAGGCTTTTGAAACCCTGTGTCAAGCCCTCTGTCGGATCCAATCTGGTGCTTATTTAGATCCAAGGAAGCCCATAATGATTCAAACTGATGCGTGCAATCAGGGTCTAGATGCAGGTCTACTCCAGGAGGGATGGCCATTTATATTTGCGTCCCATACTCTCAACCCAATGGAAGCAAAGTATTCCCTAATTGATGTAGAGTTCTTGGTGATGGCTTTTGCTATTGTACCCTTCAAAGTCTACTTAGTGGGAAGACATTTTACGTTAGAAACTGGTCATTTGCCTATTCTGGGCTTCTTTTATAAGGCCATTGACCTGCCGAGTGTGAGGTTGCAGCGGTGGATTATTCAGTCACAGCAGTATGACTTTAATTTGATATATCTCAAAGAAAGAAGTAATTTACTTGCTGGTGCTCTTTTTAGTAATTCTGCTCAGTTGGCACACTTGTCTGCAGAAAAAGCAGCGTATACTGTATGCTTTTTTGCTGAAAGATAAGCCAGTTGACTTAGGGCAGACCACTGACGTCACTCTTCAAGATGCTGAACTGTGCAAGCTGATAACGTATTGTACAAGCAAGTTAGATGGACCCGGTCTTTAAGAGAACTTTGTCTACATTCTACCAAATTGGTTCCGAGCTCACAGTGAAGACATGTGCTACTTGGCATATCTTATGCAGAGGTGCCCAAGGGATCATTCCAGCAGCATTGTGACAAGAAGTCCTGGATGTGGCTCAGGAAAGGCATGTGGGAGTTGTGTAGATGAAGGAATTTCTGCATAGTTATGCTTGGTGGCCAGAGCTGCACTCAGACTTTGAGTAACATGTGAAGGCATGCTCAGTCCACCCAATGCATGGAATGACTGGTTCTCTGGCCCCTTTGAAAGCAGTAGTCATAGGCTTGGCAAAGAATTGCTGTGGATATTACTGGCCCCTCGATTGCACTGTGTGCACATTGTTGACTGTTACGGACTATTACTCACAGTAACCCTTTGCATTAATAATTTCACAAGACCCCTCAAAGGCCCTCTTTAGCTACTTCATTTGTGATGTTTGGCCTACTAGAGAGCCTTGTTTCAGATAGTGGGACACCTTTTGTATCAAGAGAGTTTGAAGGTCTTCTGATGATTATTGGTACAGTACACTATAAATCTGGTGTGTGCCATCCCCAAGGAAATGGTATAGTGGAAAGACTGCATGGGTCTCTGGGATTGCTGCTCTGGAGTGCCTCAGAGCGTAACACGTAGGCACCTGGATGCTTTTGAAAATCCTATGGGGCACCTCTTTGCAGGGCCGGCTGTACCATTTTTGCCACCCCAAGCAGTGCGCCGAATTGCCGCTGCGGGCGGCTGAAGATAGAAGCTGCTGCTGAATTGCCACCGCGGGCGGCTGAAGAGAGAGGCTGTCGCCGAATTGCTGCCACCACGGAAACGCACGTGCCGCCCTAACAGCACACAGACTGCCGCCCGTTGCAGATTGCTGCCCCAAGCACCTGCTTGGAACGCTGGTGCCTGGAGCTGGCCCTGCCTCTTTGCCTTTTTAGGTACTTAAATACCTTTGAAAATTTGGCCCTTAGTTGCCCAGTTTACACAATGTTACCAACTCCATCATTTTATTGCGAGCCTCATGAGGTTTGTTTTCCTTAAAGCTCATCTGCTGGAGTCATGTAAATATATGAGAAGTTTCTAGCCTTCATGATGGTGGACAAAAGCAGGAAAACATGACCTCTAATGGCTCCAATCACAGAAGGCCAATAAAAAGAACACAACACTTACTCTTGTCAAAAGTCTTGTTATTTTTCAGCCAATCTCATGATTTTTTTGGAGTGGGGGGCTGACACAAAGTTTTTGAATGCTTGGGATGGGCAATACTGCTTTTGGCACCCACGTTTGAAAATGTTGGATCAGATAATTGATACGTCTATTTACATTTCCTTTTGGGATTAATTTAGCAAATGTATGGAAATACTGAGTACCAAGAGTGCATGCAATGACCACATGCCAATATTCTTACTGGAAACTGTTCAGTTGTTGCAGTCAGTAAAACTACAGTTCAGTTAGAAACTTCCTTTTCATTCTGCTTGCTTTGTTCTCCTTCCCTTTACATCCACAACAATGCGCGTGCGTGCACACAGACACACAGACACACACACACACACACACACACACACACAAAAAATAGAAGGCAAGATAATGATGGAACTTGATGTGACATAATATAAGGGAGTTGCAGAAAACTTTTTAAGTCCCACTTGCCATGTTTCTATTCAAGCTGAAGGGATCATGCAGTCAGCACAACACATGGCAGTGGATTGCTTAAAAATAGAGTACTTGTGTCAAACGTGGAGGAAGTATTGATTGAAGCCCGAAGAGGAGTTAGTGCTTCCTTCAGTGTTTCTAATCTGGCTAAATGACCCACACAAAGAAACCAGCTGCAGATTTCTTACATTGGCTCTCACCTGCAAGTGCAGAGCAGACAGCAAAAGGAAATCAAAGGGATGTCAGGTGGACTGTGTAACTGGGTCAATGCACAGCAAATGGAATTTAATGTAGAAATGTAAAGAAAACAGCAGACTACAAATGTGAAATGAATGGAACTAGCAAGAACAGCTTGGAAAAGGCCCTCAGAATAGCAGTGTCCTGGCTTACTAAAAGGCTTGAACTATTGAAAAATCAATTTTCAAACAGTAAATGAAAAGCTGGGAAATTGCTAACTTCTCTGCCTGGAGCAGTGAGATACTAGGTTTAGGGGCATAGTTCTCAACAAGTGGATTACGATTCCCAAACTCTCTTTGTCAGGGCATGGAACCTGCTCCCATTTCCTGTCTCTAGGTTGCTTTGGCACTTGCAACTAGTCTTCTTAATGTGCCAGAAGAACTCCATAAACCATTCCACCAATTTCCATTGCATCTCATGTGAAGTGCTGCAGAATCCTGTCTCTCTTTAGAATATGAGGAAAGAACTCGGGGGTGTATCTGAAGAAGACCAGTTGCAAGTTGTTGGATGTGGGGTATTGAAAACCCGTTTTTAGCTATTCTGGTGATACTTAACACAATGTATAATTAAACCGTGGAACTCATTGCTACAAGATATCAACTGCCTGAAGTGAACAGAATAGGGCAACAAGCCAATTCTTATACAAAATGATTTAACTGGTGTGTTAGGAAAGACTCATCTCCAGGAAAGAAAAGCTTGAGGCTGCGGAATACAAACCCTTATATGGTATGAAGAGGCAGTTGCAGGCCAAGTAACTGTTTCTGATTTGACAAAGGAGAGGGTGCGTGAAAGTTATTGCAAAGTGAATTTAGATGGGAGATTATGGATCATTTTTTCCTGTTCTCTACACACCATTCAGGCGTAGGTAGCAAACCAGCACAATCAAAGCCTAAAGTTCAGGAGCTACCTCAGGACTCTTTGTCCTTCTTCCAGCCAGACAGTAAAGGTAATATATTAGCTTCCAGAGGGTAATGAGAGGCTAGAGCAAGGATTGTGCCTACTACATTGCTCTGAAATCACCCACCACTAAGTGACTGCCAGGTTTGTATGGATACTGATGTTGATCCCAGTGAAAGTGCATATCCTCCTCTCTTGGCAAGGAGTACAGTGTCAGGATGGAAGGTGGAAAAAGAAAGAGGCTAAATGGCACAAACTGGCAGCAAAGAAAGGGGCACCTATGGAATGGGTAGAAAGACATTGCCCAGGGGGTCCTTTATTGGCAAACCTAAGTCAGTCCCATTACAATACAATCAGAGTAAAACATGTATTCATTTGGCTGTCTGTGCAAAGCCATTGAGGTAGAGCAGGGGTTCTCAAACTTCATTGCACTGTGACCCTCTTCTGACAACAAAAATTACTTCACAACGCCAGGAGGGGGGACCGAAGCCTGAGCCTGCCCAAGCCCCACTGCCCAGGTGTGGGGGGGGCCAAAGCCCGAGCCCCACCGCTCCGGGCATGGGGGCCAAAGCTGAAGCTCAAGCTGCAACTTGAGTCCTGCCGCCCAGGTCTGAAGCCCTCAGGCTCTGGCTTTGGCCCTGGGTAGTGGGACTTGGGCTTCAGCCCCAGGCCCCAATAAGTCTAAGCCAGCCCTAGCAACCCCATTCAGAGGGGATCACGACACACTTTGGGGTCCCAACCCACAGTTTGAGAACTGCTGAGGTAGAGCAGCACTGAGGTCATTCAGTAAATCATAAGCTGCCTTCTTAGGGGAAATAGAGCATGAAATAGAAAAGTTCAGTGAGCTTTGATGACCCAAATAGCTATTCTTGTTCCATCAGTTTTTAGTAATTACATCAGGTGGATTTTTCTGTGTTTGTATTTATATTTGGACACTGCGTTGTGTCTCCTGAAAATCACCTGGACTCTAAGTTCAGAGAAGCTTAAGGTAGCTGTCACAAATTGTCCTCCCAGGAGTGTCCTTTGCCCTGGAGAGGTAAATGGAGAAGAAGGAACACCATAGACTATAAAGGTGTTCTACTAGGAATACAGGAAATCAAACCAGGATTTGCCAAGGACTAGGAATGAAACCAATAGGGAATAATCAGTATTTTAAAATATAAAACAGCTCTTCCAATAAATGATGGTGTGTATTGCTCAAGAGGCATGAATTACTCGCCCTTCCCCATCCCTTTCTGTGCTGTCTCTTCCCGAGGACTGTTACCTTTCACACAGATTCCTTGTGAGGAGAGGGGCGGAAGGATAATGAGTGTCATTCTCTGGCCCAACCCCAGACCCAACCTTTCTGCCCCCTTTTTAAGAAGTGGTCTTTTTGGCGGCTGGTTTTTCTTTGTACCCCCTGTTCCTACGTTACAGTCATCACAAAAGCCAGCGAGGAGCTGAAAAGATGACAATTTGTCATATTGTGCTCTTTTGGTAGAGAATGTCAGCTTCCACTGGAAAGTATTGATTTCTGCTGATCACTGATGAGTAGGTTGAACCTTAACCTTCCACAGAGAAATTGAGCTGATTCAGCCTGCCGAAACGGTCAGCTGGGCAGGTGGAATTTCCCAGCTAGTGATTATCTGTAAGGTTCACCTGCAAAGGAAAATTGAGGAAAATCCCCACTTGCTCTTTCTCTTCAATTGGTCTTCAACGCACTTTCTCCTGAGACAGCTGCCTCCCCCCAGCAGAGTGAAAGCTGCTTGTGGGCTGCACCGTTTTCTTTAAGGGCATAACGAGCAGTCCTTAAATCAGGAGGTGAGCCTGGATGACCGTGAACATTTTTGAATGTAGCTACTATTGGAATGGCTGAAGATCAGCAGCCTGGATGAGAGAGCTCTGGAATGGGTAATGTCATGCATCTACAGTGTGAGGCAATCAGCCAGACAATACTAAATAAAATTCAACTGTCGAACCTTCCTGCCCATTTCTGTGGATGTTTTATGTATACACATTGTTATCCTTAAATCCTGACCATCCTGTAAGAAAACATTACTGATAGGTTTTTAAAAATTGTTCACAGTTTGTTTGAGGGCCAATTTATGCCCCCCCTCCAAATGCTTGCTTATATATATATATGTAAAAACTATGCTTTCTCTGCCACACCCTGAGATTTATTCAGCTGAGGTTTGATATTTTTGATGTATCTACCAAGTCAGCAAGTCACACCTTAAGCAATGTCACATTTTTAGCAATTAACTATCATTTTGAAGAGTCACAATTCTCATTCATCCCTCCCGCCCAACCCAAATCTTACCCAGTATTATTCTTGCAAAATCACTGGCAGCTGGAGAGCTAGTCCCTTTACCCTCAGCGTCCAATTTCTGCAATTCACTTTATAGGAAGGTAGTTCACTTTGTACTGCATATTGAGATTTCAAAATGACTCAGTCTCCTCTAGCTACAGTGCTTTGATATCCCGGTGATGTGTGCTATATAAAACTTAAAACAGATCCTAATGTTAATAACGTAGATTACTTCAAAAATAATACACGAACATGGGAATTGCTAAACTGGAGAAGACCAATGTTTCACCTAGTTCAGTATCCTGTTTCCAACAGCAGCTAAGAAACCACCCTGCAAGAGGCAGTTAAGAGCAAGCTTCCTCTGAACCCACAATACCTAGAGGTTTGAGGCATAGGCCTCAGTGCTTGAGGGTTCTATCTCTTTCATGTTTATTGTGTTTAATATTGACTGGTATAACTCTGTATATTCTTGTTATCCACACAATTTTTTGCTACCAAATATAGTACCAAAAAGGGGGTAGCTGAAGAGCACATTAATTTTAAGACCTTTGCATGATGGGGTAGACCAGTGTTTTCCAAACTTAGAACAGTTGTGTACCCCTTTTGAGACTCATAGACTCATAGACTTTAAGGTCAGAAGGGACCATTATGATCATCTAGTCTGACCTCCTGCACAATGCAGGCCACAGACATTTGAGACATTTGTCTTACCGGCGTATCCCTTTTCCGGCGAAGATAATTTGAGGGGTGGCGGTAGCCACATTTTTATAACACACTCCTAATTCGTTTAATTCTGGATTAAATGTTTATTGGAAATAAATACAAAATTATATTACATACAGTTGAAACAAAAATTTTAATAGAAATAATAGTTACATATAGAAATAGTACTAGAAATAATTAAAATAATAGAAGCGAATCAACAGTCTGGCAGAACAGTGTGTGTGTGTGTGTGTGTGTGTATATATATATATATATATGATGATGAATTCTTATCATTCTAAAATTAAAATACACTGGTTTGGTTAGGTTAGTGAAGAAACCATTAGTTTTAATACTTACTATTTCGGTATTGAAAAATTTTCAGTACAAACCAAACTATTCAGTGCGAGGGATGGAACTGCTTTTGATCAGACACTATCACAGGGATATCTGGCTTGATGTTTGTGATCTTAAGATGAAGATGGGGCTCCATGTCAATAAAACGATTTCTTTTTTTGTTTTGATGCCAACCAGCGCCAAGAATCCGATCTCGCACAAATATGAGGTGGGAAAAGGCAGAAGATACTTGACAGCTTTGTCCGATAGAGCTGGGTATTCAGAGCTAACCCCCAATCAAAATGGTCAGTGTATTTTGCTCAAATTTTGTTTTCAGGAAGCTATCTGAAGCCAGCTCCAAGAGCTGTTCTTCTGAAGCAGAGAGGTTATTTGGTAATGTTTGAACATTGATGATAAAAGGGTTCCTTATCCATTCATAGGTGCCATCCAGTTCAGGGAAATACTTACGAAGATCTTTCTGCAAGCTTTCCAAATGCTGCTTCATGGTTTGCAACACATCACTATCAAGTTCGTTAGTCGAGTTTATTACTAAGTCATGAAGAGATGGAAAGGAATCCAGTTCACGATGACTAAGACGTTTATGCCACAGTTTCAATTTTGCGACCATGGCGCTCACTTTGTCTTGAACATGGAATATGGATATGAGTTTCCCTTGCAAGGATAGATTGAGGTTGTTTAAATGAGCAAAGATATCTGCAATATATGCTAGTTTGCATAGCCATTTCCAGTCGAGTATACGGTCTCGCAGGTTAAAGGTTTCATCTAAAAAAACTTGCAGTTCTTCTTGCAGCTCAAACAGGCGATTCAGAACTTTTCCATGCAAAAGCCAATGCACTTCAGTGTGAAATAGGAGTTGTGTGTAATCACTGCCCATCTCATCACAAAGCTGAGAAAACAGCCAGGCGTTCAGAGGGCGGCCTTTCACAAAATTGATTATTTTCACAGTTTCATCCAGTACTTGCTTCAGATCTGCCTGCATGTTCTGGGTCGCGAGTGCTTCCCTGTGAATGCAACAATGAGTCGATTTTGCTTCTGGCGCAACAGTTTGAATATGTGCAACAACTCCTTTCTTCGAACCAATCATGGCTCTGGCGCCATCCATGCTTATTACAACACAACGACTCCAATCCAAGTCATTGGTTTTGATAAAGTCATCAATAACTTTAAAAATTGCTTCTCCAGTTGTATGTGTTGGTATAGGTTGGCAGAACAAAATATCATCGTGGACTTCATTATTCAGCTCGTATCTGGCAAACAACAAAAGATTAGCTAAATTCACAATATCAATGGATTCATCTGCATGCAGTGCATAGTAGCGATTCTTTTGTACTCTTGACAATAATTGCTGCTTTACGTTTTCAGCCATATCTGTGATTCTACGATGAACAGTGTTATTTGAGAGGGGGACACAATCTATAGCTTTGCTAGCCTTGTCTCCAGTCATCACTTGCACTATTACTTTGGCTGCAGGTTTTACTAATGTTTTGCCAATCACTTCAGCAGCTCTGGACTTTGCAATTAAGTATGCCACAGTATATGAAGCTTCCAAAGCTTTCATATTTTCACCTCCCATCACATTACGAATTGTTTTCTGGGACTTTTGGAGATCTTTGCACCTATTTTCAAAGAATTCTACAGGTTTTCCCTCGTATTCTTTATATTTGCTATCAAAATGGCATTTTAGGTTGGTTGCTTTCATACTTTCATTTGTGAGAGTCTCGTAACAAATCACACATAGTGGAACAGGCTCCACCTCATCACCAGTCCACGAAAATCCCAGTTTAAGATATTCTTCAACATATTTGCAGGCTTTTTTCGTTTTCTTTGCGGCTGATACGTTCAATAAACTTACAGATAGTTCACACGGTTCACTGATTTTGTCGCAATTGTCTGATGTAGCCATATCATTGCATTTTTCGTCATAATCATCACTAACATTTGTATTTCCTTCATAATTTTCTTTTGTACGTTTCGAACTTCCCGATTTTAGCCATCGTTCCATTGTAAATGGGTTTAACAAAAACAAAACGAGAGAAATTTTGTATATAAATACACACCAAGTATGTACTTGCTACGATCTTTAGATTACTTCGAGTAGTTATTCACTTTTATCTTTTATCCATAAGTATGACTTCTGCACATGCCACAAAGGCAAGTGTATTGCCCGAGCCGTGGTAACGCGAATGCGTGGTTTGCGTCGGCTCTGCTGTGCTATTAGATGTTACTGAACACGTTATCATATTAGTTACAATGTAAACCTCTGTGTATTTCTACTGTACAAGCGTACACCATTCTTATATATTAAATTTTCATAGAATCATAGAAATATCAGGGTTGGAAGGGACCTTAGGAGGTCATCTAGTCCAACCCCCTGCTCAAAGCAGGACCAATCCCCAATTTTTGCCCCAGATCCCTAAGTGGCCTCCTCAAGGATTGAACTCACAACCCTGGGTTTAGCAGGCCAATGCTCAAACCACTGAGCTATCCCTCCTCCCCCACAAATTTTAGCGAATTGTTTTCTGCTGCTTAAAAAAAAACTATGATAAAGTAAAATAAAAAATTCTGCCGTGTACCCCTTGAAACCCTTTCGTGTACCACCAGGGGTACACGTACCACACTCTGGGAAACACTGGGGTAGGCAGCTGAACAGCTGGGCCACATATTGGGTCTAACTACTTTTCATATGAGCTGTGTTGTTTTGTATATTGTATTTAGGAGATTAAATTGCCCTGGGAAGCCCATGTGAATAAAATTAGCTGCAGCGTTTCCTTTTACAGTGAGGTCCTTCTTTTAGCCCATTTCATAGTTTGGTTAGTAGAGCCATAAGGAGGTCAAGTGACTTTGCCAAGGTCATGCAATGAGTCAATGTGTTAGCCTTGATGAGGTCTCTGGTCCCTCCAGGCTCTCACTCCTTGCTTTACAGATTCTTCAATCTGTTAATTAACACCGAAGCCACACTTGCTATTCTCCTGAAGAACGGGCTGCATTTAAGAGACGTTGTCACAAATAGGGGGGGTTATGGGAGCTCAGTCTGAGTGTGCTGTATTTTTTTAAACAAGAAAGTAAGAAACAGCTACAAATCAGAGGTGATGGTTTCTAGTGTGCTAGATGTAAAAATCAAAGGATGCGTAACCTTGTGCTTGTGAAATCAAGTCACTTCGTGGTCCAGCACACACACAAAGCATGTAGCTGAATGATAAGTTGTCTGCTGTCTGGTATCTGAGGCATGAGCCGGAGAATGTGGGGTGGCTTGTAAATAAATTACCTCATTTCAGTGGTATGAAAGCTTTGCCGGGCTGGAAATGTTTTGTATTTGTTTCTTGTATGTACGGAATAGCTGTTGAGGTTCTTTGTGTTGTGTTGTTGCTCTAGGGCCTTTGCTTTGTTGATAACATATGTTAAGTGTGACTTACAGGAACAGAACGAGGAAGATGCACCAAAAGGATTAAACAACATGAAAACATAATTAAACCTCCATAGAATTTGGTCTTTGGGGGGCATGTAGCACAAAGAAAATGGTATGAATTTAATTTAAATATGCATACAGTGGATAAAGCAATGCATATAATTAATTCCACAGGAGCCTCTGCATTGTGTAACTTGTTTTGTTTCTAATCTATGATTACATCATACAGCAGGGATACCTGACTGAGTGAAAGCAGCGACGGTGTGTGTCGTGAGGAAGGCTTTGAACCTTCAGTGGTCTGTTTCTTTTTTTTAAAAAAAAGTCTTGAGTCACAGCTTGTTTAAAAATTTCCTAGCTGACTGACATCCCATTCTTTAACGAAGCCAAGAAAGAGTGCACTCAACGGTAAGACTCCCTTAGCATTCGCCGTATAGCCATGGGAGTGGAAGGAGCTACACTGCATGACAGTGGAGAGCTGTCATCAGGGAATAGGGGTAAACCGGCACCGCATCCCCTCTCTCCCACATTCAATTCTGTAGCATCCTTCCAACCCATCTGCCATGTCAGGTGCTGAAGAACATGTTCTGGGTACAGTCCTGGAACATGCTAAAATACCTGGCCACAGATGTGGACAGAAGGGGGTTTAAACTGCGGAAACACATGGAAGTGCTGCAATTTATGAGCAAAGGAGACTCAGGGAAAGCGCCTGCCTTGGCCATCAGATGTGCAGCTCGTTCATTATTGAATTTGGCCCTTAATAATCTCTGAATAACTCATTTTTTCCCCTTCTATGTGTAGCACAGCAACAAGGAAGCCGTGGTGAGCCTGATGTTAACACACAGATAATCAGTGAACTAATTAATCATTCTGCATTGATAGCTCTGAGGCTGCTTTGCTTGCTGGCAGAGATAAATAGAGAGGAGAGTGATGATATAAAATAATATTTTAAAACCAAGGCTGGTGTTTACATATTTGGTGTTTCAGTTGCAACATTTGCAGAAGGGGTGGGGCGGGGACAAAAAGGGACACGGTATTTTCCAGTCCTTGTGTATAGTTAGTAAGTAAATAAATAAATATATATATAAACAGCCAGCTCTGGTACTTGGTATATCAATAAAGGTGACTAAAGGCTAATTTGATCCAAAAATACATCTGTTCATTAACTGTAAAGTATGTAGTCGTGTTCTTTGCAGCTGCTTTGTTGTTGCTCCGTAGAAAAAAGAACCTGAGTCTTGAAAAGGGATTTAATACGTCAGTAGAGTGATGTTTTCTAGTAACACTTGAGTCTGTGGGAGATATGTCACATCTGGGTGAAACCACAGTTCAGATCCTTGTAGAATTCTTTTGTGAGGTTTTCTTAGTGGGACAGACATCTTTATGGCCAGCGAAACGTGTCAGTACAAGAATAGAATCAAATAATTGAGGGTTTCAAAGGAGTCTGACGGAGCTTGGGACCCATTCCCATGAAAAGTTAATGGTTACTGGGTGCATAACTGCTTTCAAAATCCCAGCCAAAATCCTTTGTGGACTGAACTGTGCAATGGATTTTGTTAACTGTGTGGCCATTCCATCATATGGCAATGATGTCAGTATTAGTAAAGAACAGAGATTCTCCAAGAGAAAAGGACTGTTCCTTGTTAGTGTTTAGACATCCAAAATATTCAGTGGTCGGATTTGTATCTCCAGGTACTCACTGGGGGTGAAAATCCAATCAAAGCTCCCTTCACTAGCATGTGCCGGTGGCTTCCTAGCTAAGAAATAGTCCGTTGATCCAAATGGATTAATACCCATTGCCACATACTCTGTGTGTGAAATTCACCCCTGTGCAGAGGACCAGCACAAAGCCTATGCACAACATAAAGCCCTCTTGCACACACAATCCTAGTGCTTCAGTGGGACTTAATTCACCCCATGCCAAGGTCGAAACACAAAGCCTATAAATCGGTAAGTCCTACTCCACATCTTTGGGTGTGATGTGTAGACTTCAGCACTCTGCACAGGTGTGAATTTCACACACAGCGTGCGTGACAATGGAGGGGAATAAATACAACAGCACACCTCAATTAAAACATTTTCTTAGCAGGAGACTTGTAGAAAAGCTGCCAGGTTTCAAAATATTGAATTCTTTACTTTCCTGGCTTTCAGAACATTTGCAGTAAAAGGGTTTGTTTTCCGAGTCGACAGGAGGCATTGGGGTCTAAGCCAGGTGGATCAATGGACTTTTTCATAGCTTGGGAGACACTGGCATATGCTAGCAAAGGAGCTTTGATGATCTAGCTCAGGGGTCTCCAAACTACGGCCGAAGGGCCGGATCCGGCCCACGGCTTCAATTTGTCCGGCCCCCCAACCTATTGCTTCCGCTGCCTCGGCGGCACTTTGGCGGCAGCTCAAACGCTGCTTCCGCCTTGGCGGTATTTCGGCGGCAGTGCCCCGTCAAAATCGGGCCCCACACTCCCTAAAGCCAGCCCGCGAAGCCCCTTCAAAAATCTAATGTGGCCCTCGTCTCCTAAAGTTTGGAGACCCCTGATCTAGCTTGATGATTCCTGGGCAGATTAGCTTTTGCCTCTCATACCGTATTCCTTGTTATGCAGATCTGATGAAAACTGTACTTTTAAAAGGACCGACGGCTTTAAAAAATAAAGACCTTGAAAGCACACAAGCCAGGAGCTATGACAGAGTTGATTTCTGGCAGCTCTGTGCCAACTCCTCCTCTCCTGTGCTGGCCAGGCCATTGTTGCTATGTCAGGGTGAAAGCTACATTGATCTCACTTCAGCCCAGGCCAGACAATCATTTACCTTTTCCATACATTATTCTGATTCCCTGTGCTCATATTACTGTTGGTGTGTGTGTGGGTAGGTCGGAGGTTGGAGTGTGTGCGTGTGTAGGGACGTTGTAGATTGGTGTGTGTGGAAGTAGGTAGGTATAATTGCTGCTATTAGAAAAAGAGCTAAGAAAATTGGGGCAGGTTCTATCACCTTTTCTTCTTCAGCTTGAACACTCGAGCTTTGAGTAGTTTTTCGTACTCTACAGCAGAAAGACTGAGAATTGAGGTCACCACTCTAATTTCACATAGGTGATTCTCATGCTGGAGGTGAACTTTGGTCCCAATTAGTGTTATATAAAAGTCAGCCTCTACCTGTTAGATGACTTATTTTAATCCAAAACTTTTTGGTCCTTTTAACCTTATATGCATGCAAGTCTCTCCTCTTCTGATCTTCTCCCCAAAATACGAACATGTTCGTTTTTACAGTACAGGAAAGAGACCAACCAAAACTGAGCAGGCATTAGTTCAGGGGTGGGCAAACTATGGCCTGCGGACCACATCCGGCCCACGAGCTCGTCCTGTCCAGCCCCTGAGCTCCCAGCTGGGGAGGCTAGCCCCTCCCCCATCCCCTGCTGTCCCCCTGCCCCTGGAGCCATGCTGCCGCGTGGGCAGCACTCTGGGTGGCAGGGCTGCGCGCTCCAACCCGGCCGTGCGGCTGCCAGACATGCTGCTCTGAGCGGCATGGTAAGGGGGCTGGGGCCAGGGGGTTGGGTAAGGGGCAGAGGGTCCTGGGGAGCAGTCAGAGGACAGGGAATGGGGGGAGGGGGTTGGATAAGCATGGGAGTCCCAGGGGGCCTGTCAGGGGGTGGGGGTGTGGATAGTAGTCGGGGCAGTCAGGGAACAAGGAGCAGAGGAGTTGGATAGGGGGTGGGGTCCTAGGGGGTGATTAGGGTTGGGGGGGGTCTTGGGAGGGGGCAGTAAGGGCACAAGGAGCAGGGGGGGGGGTTGGATGGGTCGGGGATTCTGAGGGTGGCAGTTAGGGGGCAGGAAGTGGGAGGGGGTGGATGGGGTGGGGGCCAGGCTGTTTGGGGAGGCACAGCCTTCCCTATCCGGCCCTCTATACAGTTTTGTAACCCTGATATGGGCCTCGGGCCAAAAGTTTGCCCACCCCTGCATTAGTTGCTGTGATGCTACCACCACATAGATGAGCTCAGATTTGAAAGGTGGATGCAAGATTCCGATTGTTTGCTGAGACGATGGAATCGCCATTGTTTGACCATGGAGCATTGCAGGTCATAGGTTCCAAAGCGTCTGTCTTCAGTTTTTAGGTCTTATTGGGCACAATCTTGAAATGCTGATTCAGGTTTTACTCAGGGAGAACTTCCTTTGACTTCAGTGGGAGATTTTCTGGAGCAGAGACTGAATAAAAATTGAGTAGGCCTCGAGGAAGTATAACTTGGATCTGCTGTGGTCTGGAACCTTCCAACAACCAGTTCTAGCTGCTATTGAAAAATTACACGATTGCCACAAATGACAGCTTTCTTAGTGACCTGATTATAAACCATAGGCTTTCTTATTGCCTATGAAGGGAGTTGGTGTGGTGTATGTATGTATGCTATATAAAGAGGGTGCAGAACCTTGTTTGTATATGTCAAGACTTTAGAATACCAATTGTTTTATATCACCATTCCCTTCCCCCTTCAAAACATCATCAGAAGGGGAACTTAGGAAAAATTCTGGCCTGATGAAACTACAAAGTACCAGGTATGCACCCTTAAAATGTAGAGATACTCAGTAATTGTAACAAGGCCTTAGTTATGTTCCCAAATATCCCAGCCACCAGGCCTTTTACAGTTCCAGAGACTAATAAATGCTTTAAAACGGCCACACTTAGACTCATGACCTTTGAGATTCTTTTCAGAGCGGTTCATTTGCTACATTGCCGTTTCAGGAGATAGCCTAAAAATCTCTCCATGGGGGACCAGAATAGCACCCTTAGAAATGTCTGATTGTTTGAAGGGATTATAAAGATTAAAGAGTGTTCAGGGGTCTCTTTAGGCAGAAGCTGATTTGCAAATCTGAACAAAAAGCAGATTTTGAAGTAAGTAATTTTGGAAGCTTAATGTTGCCTTCCAAACTGTGTTCCTCTAGTGCTGCTGTTAATTAGTTTATAATCTTCTGTAATAAGGTTCTGTGCTTCTGAATGTGTCTATATGGGCCTGATCCAAAGCCTTTTGAAGTCAACGGCAGTCTTTCCATAGACTTCAGTGGGCTTTGGATCAGGCCCATATGCATATAATATTGGATTACATGGTACCTGTGCATTTTCCATAGTACTTAGCAACAACAAAGCCGCCTCCCACGGTGTGCTTTAGACCAAAGTGGGCTTCACAGAAGAATGTGAGGGAAATGCCTCAGAAGCAGTTCGCTCATTATTAGGCTCCGGCTGCTTCTGTTGCCTTAAGAACTGCTCCCTTCACATTTCATGCTGCCGGTATCACCCCCTCCCACTCGCTTACCTAACGATGTGCCATTTTTAATAACCACATGACAAAAGCAGGTCAGAAATTTCTAATGTTTGCCTTGACATTAGAGTCTTGCAGGCAGTTCTGAACTAAAGTGGAGTTTGGAATTATGTCATTGCGAGATGTGACTGGGTCAGGCTTATAGGGCAGAGAAATGCCCACATTTCCCACCCACCCCCAGCTGAAGGATGCATTACTTTATTTGCAAGGAGCCTGGCGGGTTGTGTCTCAGCTACGTAACAATTTGCATTCTACTCAGTGCAAATGTTCAGCCAGTAGCGCTCCTCCTAGTAGGTAAGATACCATTATAGTTATGATAGGTAAGAGTCAATTATGATGAATACAAAGGAGATTCTTTATTGAAGTTCTGGACCCAGACAAACCCTGTAGGTCTCTGTGGCTCTTTTGCTTTCAGAGTAACAAAACTCAGCCTTGTTTCATCACACTGAAGGTCTCCCCAAGCCCTGCCCCAGATCTTGCAGTCACACAAAGGACTCTGTTGACTGTGCAATAGGACTACCAAGGACTGCAGATTGCAGAATACAATGTTCTATTTTGATGTGAGTGGAAGCTGCTCAGATCAAGCTGATGCAATGCGTATTGGGACCTGTTGTCTTTGGGCCTGTGATGGCTCATGTAGTAGGGTGGGCATTTGAGGTTACAATATGGCCACTTCCATACAGGGCAACCGCACACATAGTTGGGTAATGTGATTTTTCCATGCCTTGCCGACAATATGTTCAGGAAACAAAGAGGCATAACAGAACTTAAGTGTATAAATGAGACCGTATCTCTCCTCCTTATATTTACAGCCTGGGTGGCTCTGTCATCTTTGATAACACCAAAGGACTGTTTGCTCAGAAAACAGTCTCGCATTGTTCAGGAAATTACCATTTAAATTTATTGTACATCTACTATTTGACTACCCACAGCAAGGGAGCATCGGAATGTATACAAAGCAATGAGCGTGCTGAAGTCTAAATCAGACTTTAATAAGGGAATGTCATGTTTCATTAAAAAGCCTCTCCTTACTTTCCTTTTTTGTGCTGTCAAGTGAAAATAAAATGAGGGTTATAATTACATGGCTGCCTCCACTCTGCATTATCTGTGAGATCTCTCACGTTTTTTTCCCCACACCTTTTCCCCACCTCTCTGACTTTGCCACTTACTTAAGAGTCTGTCAGAGTCCGACCTAGAGCTCTGTTGAATAGGCAATTGACTACCTGTGGTCCTTGTTCATCAAGGGGTGACAAGCCGAAGGAATAAATGACTACCCTGTGGGAAGTACCCTGGTAATCATCCTGACCTGGTTGGGTAGAAAATGAGGAGGTGGCTTTCGCTTCCCACCTCACGCTGGAGCGTGAAATCAGACTGAGATGAACTCTGACAGATGCTCACTCTCTTCTTTTGTGGATCTTATTGCTGCTCTCAGCTTCATGCTGCTGCTTTGAGTCTTCTGTATTACAGCCCACAAAACTCAAGCCTTGCTCCTCCTTAAACTGCTAAACAAAAGTCAGGTGCAAAAGCCATACTCTTTTTACATAGCCCCTGAGCCCCACACCCTTTTCATTTCCATTCCTCCATATTATCCCCTTTCTTCCTGCTTATTCCCTTCCTCCTTCCACTTCCTTTGCACTCTTACTTCCATCCCTTCTTTCCTACTCCTTTTGCCCCTCTCATGCCTTAGTACCTTCCCCATGAGTAGCCCCTCTCCCCAAATATATGTTGCATCCATTTCCTCCCATCTTCGTCTGTCTTGGCTATCTAGGCCCACTGATCCTGCACTGAGAACTACACAGGCAAACTCTTACACCCACACTGTAATACAAATAAGTACTCATAATAAAAGATTGCACAACATTTTGCAGATTTCTTTTGGCAAACATTTTAACCTCATTCAGGTACATTGCTGAGGGTGTTACGTCCACCATGGATTTTCCTTTTGAACATTAGAAATACCACTATGATGCTTAAATCTTCACAGGTAGGGGCGGAAATGAGCGTAACTTTTGACCCCAGAACACTTTTTGCTGTGTTTCTTCATCTGATGTAGCTTCTTCCCAAGACGAGGTGCACTAGGGCTGCTCTGGGTGGAGGAGGGCTGCAATTTAATGTGGAAAACTGGTTGATGGCCTGACCCAAAGCCAGTTGTAGTCAGTGGAATGACTCCCATTGACTTCAGTGGGTTTTAGATTGAGCCCAAAGAATGCACAGGAGCATAAGAGCTACATAACTCCAGTTTGGCGGCTTTCATATTCAGAAATGTTACAGATATCCCCGGTCTCTTGAGAGTATAACTGTGACAAGCAAACCACTTACCGTATGCTGCATTTGCCTAGTTTAGAGATTTGCCATGTCCAAAATCTTCACCAGGATTTATCAGACATTTGTAATGGTCATATTTGACTGGAGACCCAGAGAGATAAAATAACAGCATCTGGTTGATAGTTACAGTAGCATTAGTTCCTGAATGCTCATATTTTGCCTGAATTTATTTATGGGTGGGGGAGATCTGCCCAAAAGCAAACTATACTTAAGTAGGTCTAGAATTTCACCCTACATGGTTGAAGAAGCACAAAGCCGGAGTGATACCAGCAAAAAATTACCAACAGAATGGCACAAAATATAGGATAGCGCAGTCTCCACTTCATCTTACAGTACATCTGTTGGTAAATTTTCCTGATATAACCCCATTCTTCCATCTATAACATATACTGATTTGCTGTCTTGACATTTATACCACCCCTTACATCACCTGTGAATTTAGCCTTCAAGTTTTCTCAAATGATTTAAAATCTAGGCACCACTTTTCAGATTCAAATTCAGGAAGTAAACCAATATAGGATGTAGCAGATAAGAACCAATTCACTATTATTCCCTTGTATGAAGAAATACAAGTGCTAGATGTGACAGTTCCTGTTTTGAGTTAGCAATTCTTCCCACAGACATTTTATGTCCCATGCAATGCATTGTGATTTTTTTTCAGTTCATTTCCTGTGTGTGCGTTTTTAATTGGCTAGCACCAGATATTAGTCAGTTTAGCACTGGAAGTTGAATGGAACATGAAAACACAGTTGCCTGGTGGCACCAAACATAAAACTCATAATTCTTGGATCTAAATTTATGGATATTTGAAGCAAGTTCATACTATTGCATGTAGGTCTATAATATGCAAATAGGGCAAGGTAGCTTGTAAACACATGATCAAAAGCAAAATAACAAGTTTTTCTTGTCGGTATGTATGTGTGTTTTGGTCTTTTAATGTCCTTGGTCTGGAGGATCATCATTTAATATTGTGTTCTCCTTACTTATGTCCTTGAATAATAAATACAAGTTGTATTAACATAAATCCTCGTAGTTAGTTTTATTAAGCAAAATTGTTTCCGAAGTGTCTGTCAATGTGTTGCTGGTCCACAGAATGTTAAACGTCTGTTCTTTCATTTCAAATTTCCTGAGCCCTTTAATGTCAAAATTAAGGCCTGGAGCTTGTGCTGAGCATCTGCAGTAAAAGTTTGTTCCCTGCTGTGGAACTGCTAGCCAGGGTGGCCTACTCTGCTGTCTCCTAGTGAAATCAACAATTCCAGGTCCACTTTTGATCTGTGTTAATTACAGTGGAGCATGAAAGCAGTGTTAATTGTTCAGCTTCTGACTCCTTTCCCCCCCTCCTCTTAGCAATATGTTTCTTCTCCCTTATTGACTTTGTGCATGCAAACAGATATGCCTTTGAACTAGTGGCTAATATCCTTGCTAGGGATCTGTGACCATACTTGGAGCAACAATCCATTCTGCACACTCCATGTGGTCAATGGCATAGGAGCAGGCTGCAGAGATTTGGGTTTTCTTCCTGTTGGGTGGGAAATTTGTACAAATAACTCTCCTCTCCTAAGAGAAAGCATATATTGTTTGCTGACTGTTGATTTTCTTCTGTCGACGTGAATATGTCTATTATGGGCAATATTAATAATTGACAGAGGGCAGGAAATACAAACAGTTTTAATCTGAGCTTCATACATTTATTTAACACAATGTATTCATTTTTAATGGTGTTGTGGATTTTTAAGTGGAAAAAAGCATTCATTCTAGCACCAGGCTGTGATCAAGGTCTTACATTCCTACCTGGGAGAAACAGTTCAGAGGTGACTTTGAGGTCTTAAATACTTAGGACACTTCTGGAACTTACATGAACTTGTAAAAACTTTTTTTCAAAGGCAACTCCCATAGATGTGATTGCTAGAATGAATTCACACAGGTCTGTGTATTGCTGCTGTGTCCTCCATACACAAAAAAAGAAAGAACTCCTCAGATGACCTTTATTAAATTATCAGTTCTGTGGGAGATTACAGAATTTGCCGCAATTTAACCTATTACTAGGCTTTAGGGAATTATACTAAAAACTTTTTTTAAAAAATCCCCTAAACCCAGCACCAATAAGAGAGGAATGACAATGATAAGCCAACCCACTTTTGCCAGGGCCTAAATAGTGACCTAGGTACCCAGCTTCAGGCACTTCTGTTTGAAAATTTTAGCCATAACTTCTCTGTGGAATCTGTAAAATGGAGAGAATAATAAATACTTCCCTACCTCCCAGGAGTGTTGTGAGGATAAAATCGTCCATGACTGTAAATTTGAGATTCTCCAGTGTATTGTTATGACTAGATTGCCCTTCTAATACTAGTGAGAGCAGGTCTGTTTTTTAAGGGCAGCCAGCATATTTGCATGGTGAGGGGCAGGAAGTAAGTGCAATTAGGTGTCCTCCTTTTTACAGGAAAACCTGAAAATGAATAGGGAATGTGTATAATGTTTAATGCAGGGGGCTGGGACTTGGGCCTTTTGGAATCTCTGGCTCTGTCACTGACTTGCATTGTAACCATGGGGCAGTCACTTAGGACCAGATTTTCACTGCAAATTAAGACCTAGTGGGATTCTCAAAAGCTCTAAAGCTGCTTTGGAACCTATCTGCATCTTTAGGTGCCTAAATACTTAGAAAATCTGGCCTGTAGGACCCATTCTTACAAGGTTCCTTAATGCCTGCTCAAAGGTTCTGAGTACCCTTGACTCCCAGGGTGCTCAGCACCAATTGGGGTCATGACCTTACCCTCTCTGGAGTTGTTGTCATTAGTATATTAGATCATGTTAGGACACCAGCTCTAGGTGTCGTCTGTACTAACATGATGTTAAACACAACTCCAGTCAGTGTAGACAGAGACAAGTTGTGTTTAACATCATGCCAGCTGGTCACAGTTAAACCTATGGCTCCAGTGGGGTTCAACCATGACCTGACTTGATGTTAAACAGGGAAGTCCCTGCCTTCAGTGACTGCAGAGTCCTGTTTGACATCATGCTAGTTAACATGACTCTTCGAGACTGAGTTCCAACATGACCTGACTTTCTAGTGAAGGTAAGCTCTTCGTGTCTCAGTTGCCTCATTTATAAAGTGTGTGTAATAGCATCTACCTACCTTGCGGGGGGGGGGGGGGGGGAGTGGGGGAATGAGGCATGGTTAATATGAGGTCTATGGATAAAAGGTGCTACAGAAGTGCAAGGTATGATGATTAAAATGGCAAAATGTACTCAGCAGGCCACTGGTTTTTTTTGATTAACTTCGCCCAAGTGAGGTGTAATAAATGAATTTAATACGTAAGTGTTCTGAACTGGAAACATGTTCATGCATGTGGGCAGAGGCTGCTGTAATGTCAGAGTGGTTCACTGCAGAGACATCCCTTGCTTATTTTGCCTGGGATGCCTTAGAATTTAAAATCCATTGTGAATCAGAGGCTTTCCTAATTAGAGGATTAATTTTAATCAATTGTATGTGTGGGAATGCAATGTAATAACATGATAGGGAAGTTGCCAAGGTGACATGAAAGGGTCTGATCCTTATTTCGGTGAGTAATGTTTCCTCATGCAAATAGTCCCATTGGATTTCAGTGAAAAAGTGAGGATTACTCGCTGGAGCAAGGTTTTTCAGGACCAGACCCAGAATTATTAACCTTACAAGATTGGCATTCAAATCCAATAGCAAAATACCATTAGTCAAAGTACTCTTCAAGGGAAGAAACCTAAATATAACAGTAGAAGTTATTTTTCCTAGAACCACTGCCACATTAGTTACATGGTCGATATATATTCAAAATTGGTAAGAACAAGTGTATGTTAACTGGTAAATAGGTCTTAGTCTCACCAAAGTAGTTCACTGCTGTATCTTCACATGAAATAGTGGGGATCCAGCCAACAATGGGGAACCACTTAAAAAAGTTATATCATTGTTCCCAAAACGAATTAGTTTGCCCAAACCTGGCTTTGCCTAAGAAAAGACTTCAAAGGGAGGAGCAAGAGAAAGAAGAGAAACCATTATTAGCGTGAACAGACTTCCTTTTCTTCATGCAACCCACTGTAATCAGTGGAGCCACGCACACGTATTTGATGGGAGAATTGGGTCGTATCACTTGTCACCTTTGTGTCCTTTTTCATTTTGAACTCTTCTAGTCATTTCAGCTTTTGAATGAAGCTGGTCTCGCAATGTTAGGTAAGGCACCTGGATTTTCTCTGTCTCCCCTTAACTTTCATTCGGTGGTTAGGGAGTTATTTATCCTGACTTCTACCTATATCCCAGCCCAAAGTTTAAATAGGGCATTGGCTGAAGGCACTTTTAGGCATATTTGGTGGCAATTTACTTCTATGGTGTGACGTTAAAACTGATATATGGCTCAATCTACACTTCCCACAAAAGGTGATTGTTCAATTTTATTTTTATGGTACTTCAATTTATAGCCGGTAGTTAGATTTTGTATAGGCTTATACATTTTAGATGGCAAAACCCTGTGATTTTAGTGTGAGGGTTTCACATAACCCACCTGTGGACTGTATATTAAAGAGACTGGCAATTTTGTGTACTGTGTCCCTTGACAACTTTGTAGCACCTGTGGTTTAATATTCTAGAGTATTAATCATACCTTATAGACTGCACCACATATTTCTCCATTACCTGCCAAATAAATACCTATAGGTGTCCAAGGCACTGAGAGGGAAAACGTTATCTACATTGTTATTAGTTTACTACTTTTCAGCAATAGGTTAATCATCACTATCTCTTGAGGATTTTGCAGCTTTGGAAGCTGCATGTAAATTTCTCATAGGAAAGGGCTATTTTATTGGTAAAAATTATTTTCATGGGTTCTCAAGCGTATTATGAATTTTAGAGAATAAGACATACAAATGTCATAGCATGCCATGTGTTATTTTATTTACAGCACATAAACATAATGGGGTATGAAAAAAAAAGATGCTGGTTTTAATGAGTGCCGTGGACAACAGACTCGTGGTTCTCTCTTTCTACACCTCTATTTCCCAACCAGTTGGCAAACAAAAATAGTGAATTAGGCCTATAAAAGGAACAAAGCCGACCAGATTTTCGAAGTGTAACACTTTGTGCAAATGTCTATTGCTCATTGCAACATGCCTATCGTAGTGCTGGGGCATACAGGATATTTATGGTGAAGGTCGTAGATTTTAAGACCAAAAGGGACTATTATGATCATCTAGTCTGATCTCCTGCATAATACAGGCCAATGAAACTCACCTAATAATTTCTGCTTCAAGCCCATAACAGGACATTTTATCTATGATACATGACCCCATCACCATAGTATCTGAGCACCTCACAGTCTTTAATGTATTAATCCTCATAACAACCCTGTGAGGTAAGGAACTATGGTTGTCCCCATTTTACAGACCGGGATCTGAGGCTAAGTAACTTGCCCAAGGTCGTACATGAAGTCTAAGGCCAAACAAAGAACTGAATCTGGGTCTCCCACATACCAGGCTGGCCCCCTGACCACTGGATTTCCTCTCAGTTCAGGGAGGTGCACCCGACCCCATGACTCCACTATCTACTCTCTATCTTCAGGCCCAACCTATTTTTAATGTTTTAGATCTCTGAAGCACTGAGTCCTAACATATTTCTTCTTCTACTGACCCAGTGTGGCATTTTAGAGGTTACATTGGAGCAGATGAATTACCATGGCGGATAGTGCCCGTCAGTCTAGTCCAGTGTCCTGTCACCAATGGTGGCCAATGCCAGATGCTTCAGAGAAGAGGTGCTAGAATCCCTGTAATGAAGAATGATGTAATGACCTAGCCACAGGGGAAAGCTCTTCCTAGCCCCTAGTAGTTAGTAATAGGTTTATACCATGATGAAGCCTGAGATTTTATGACCCTTATATATATGTTTAACCTTCCAAATTCTGGCTGCTGTTTTAAAGTTCATCCTAAATAATTTAGTCATTTGAAAAAGTTGCCACCTTGCTGCTCATCCTCTTTTCAAAATCATTAATAAATCTATTAAACAACACCAATTTTAACACAAAACTATGGGGGCACCCCCACTGTTAGCCTTTTGTCATACTAAAAATAGACCATCTATCCACTCTGTGATCTCAACCTCTTTCTAATGCATAACAGAATTTGACAGTTCACCCCATAGCTACTTAGGGTATGTCTACACTACCCGCCCGATTCGGCGGGTAGCGATCGATGTTCTGGGATCGATTTATCGCATCTCATGTAGACACGATAAATAGATCCCAGAAGCGCTCCCTGTCGACTCCGGAACTCCAGCTCAGCGCGAGGCGTAAGCGGAGTCGACGGGGGAGCCAGCCTGCGCCGCGTGGACCCGCAGTAAGTACTTTTTAATTCGATCTAAGATACGTCGACTTCAGCTACAGTATTCACGTAGCTGAAGTTACGTATCTTAGATCGATCCCCCCCCTCCCCCCCCGGCCCAGTGTGGACCAGCCAGGCCTTAGTCTCCTTAGCAGTTTCTCGTGAGCGACTGTGTCAAAGGCTTTTTGAAAGTGTATACAAGTATCTCTACCAGTTACAGCGGGCCAGTGTGTTTCCAGTTCAGAGTGCAAGTCTGGCTTGAGTCATGTGAATCGCTTGGAGACCGTGTGCTTGATATTTGAAGCCCGGTTTTATAGTTGATATTCTTTCCCACCAAATTTTTCCCAAACGTGTTTGTTCTATTTAGAGATGGGCCTATACCCCCACCCCAAAAAGGGGATCCAAAAGCCCGAAGTGTTAGGAACTTGGGTTCTGAATCCAACATTGTAGTGCAAGAGTAGCTACAAGAGGACACAAAATTAATAACTATGGTCTTCCTTGAAACATTGTGCCCGACAGCCTGCTTGTGCTAGCTAGGCTGGTGCAAAGGGGCTGTAGGGTAGGCCTAAGACTCACTGGGGAATACCCCCAACCCAAGGAGCCTGTATGCCATGCACAAAGCTCGTTCTGGCAGCTTTGAACTGCCTCCACAGATGCTTGTGACAATCTGGGGTAGGGTTGGGCTAGAGGAGGAAGGGAGCAGGAGGTGGTGGGGCTGGGGTGGATGACGTGGCACAGAGGAGCCATGGAAGCCGGGATGCAAGCTAAGCTAACTCTGAGGGCTGCCCTATCATACGTGAGGGGCTGACCTGGTAGCTCCCGAACAGGGGAGGCACAGACAATGCACCTCGTGCCTATACTAGCACAGGGAAGATTGTGCCAATATTGTTGAAGTAGCTTTATTTTCATTTGGGAAGCCTTATGTAATGCACATAAAGCAGCAAGGAACAGGGAACCATATCCAGAAATCTCTCTAGCGCCTTCTTTATTCCCTCCAAGTGGATTTATGAAGTCACTGAGACAGCTAAGGGCTAAAAGAAGATGTATTAGAAACTAAGGGCCATATACAATACTCACCCTGTGGCAGCGTTTCCTTTGCTGGCAATGAGATACGGTCCTAATGCACTGTACAATTGGCCCAAATGTATTTGAGATCCAGAGCATGGCAATTATAAGAGGCTGCCCTTACGAGTTCTGAGGGCTCATTAGGTATTTCCCACAATATATCTGACTTGGTTACCTCTGTCCATAGCTCCAGCCAAGCATCTGCAATGATGCTAGGCTTGGAAATATCAGCCAATTACTCTAATTTCCTGCTTCTAGCTCATTTAAGCAGTAAGTCCATTAGGATATAATAAATAACATGGTAGTTTGGTATACTCACATGCTTAGCCACTTATTTAACAATAATGCCGGTAGCCAGAGAGAGCTATCCATTATTTATTAGTAGCACTTAAGAAGGCGAACGCTATAGTAAATACTCTTGAAAAGCACATGTGGCCAACTCACACGACTGTGGAATTAAACTCAGTAGGTGAAACTTTCAAAAGGTTGTGCCCAGAAAGGGAAGGACAGGGCAAGTTTCCTGTTCCAATTCTGGGTGCACAATGCTTGCAGAGAGGCTGCTTTGCAAGTGCTTCCAGTGTTGCTGCTCTAGGGTGGGACCAAGCTGAAAACGTTATGTGTGACGATGCAGCCCCTGGGTCCACACACTCTCATTCTGGGCATATTGCTCCTAATATGGGGATGGGAATGGCCACAATATAGCCAATATACAGTATTGGAGTTTTAGGACAGGGCCAGCCACTATGGCCCAGGGGTTTTTGTGTGTACTCACCCTGACCCAGCACGGCCCATTAGGGTGACCAGATAGCAAATGCGAAAAATCGGGATGGGGTGGGGGGTAATAGGAGCCTATATAAGAAAAAGACCCCAAAATCGGGACTGTCCCTATAAAATCGGGACATCTGGTCACCCTACGGCCCATGACCCCACTTCTCTGTGCCACCGTGGGTATGCCTAGCTCTCCCAGAGGCTCTTCCACAAAACAGTCCCTCCACACAGACAGATCAGGGGCTGGAAATGTGGCAAATCACTATCGGGAAGATCCAAGAAGGTGGAATTTCTTGTGCCTTAGATCCCCATAGAAGCCAGCCACAATCTAACCTTTATTAAGCGCCTGTTTTCTTTCCAAACCCAAAGAACACCAGAATTTGGCCCAGGCTTTGTGCTGTGATGACATAACCCAACTTCGGGTGTTTCTTTCTTATACTCAATGCACCTAATATCAAGAGGAGGTGGACTATACCATGTATTATAAGGGCGGGGGGGCCTCAAACCTGGACACGGACAGTGCTAGGTACTGTATAACTAATCAAATCTTGTGGCTAGTATATTAGGATATTAAGCATATGCTAGCTGTGGTACAGTAGTATTTTGCAAGTACACTGCTTTTCTGTGAGGGGGAAGTCAGGCTCTGCTGTAGCAATCTGACCGCTCCAACTCCAACCCAACAAGTGCAATAAATATTTGAACTCAGCTGCCTGACAGGAAATGAGAGAATTAGTATGTGGTTGGAGGAAGAACAGAAAGGGGACATTTTATTGCTTTAAAAGCACCTAGACAAACTTAAAACAGCTGGGCTTTGGTCAAGGCTCCTAGAAAATAGGAACCGTCTGTTATTCCGATGAGCATTTCACTGGAAGAATGATCTTGTGGCCAGATAAGTGGTGGTATCCAAACTTGGTAACCATGAAAAAAAATGTACCTAATAAATCACTTTCTATTTTCAGGGGGAAAAAATAGCTAATGAATGAAGAGCTATGAGAGTATGATAACCAGAGATGGGCCTGAATAGTGATGTTTAAATCCGAGCCTGCACTTCGCCAAAGTGTGGGTCTTTCCAGAGGAGAATTCTTAGTTTGGGTCCATCTTTAATAATAGCAAAATAATTTTTTTTTTCCTTTCTCCCCATCTTTTTTCTTGTCTTTTTCTTTCCCCCCCTCCCCCCCCCCCACTCCTGGAAGTGCTGGGATCCCTGACTCCCAGGCAGTCTGCATATCTGGCTGCCAAGGAGCTCAGCAGGTGAGCTGGGAGGCAGCCAGACTGTGTTCCATTGGAACGTCATCAGAATTGAAATGTCTGTGTGCAGTGTTGTAGCCATGTCAGTCCCAGGATATCAGAGAGACAAGGTGGGTGAGGTAATATCTTTTATTGGGCCAACTTCTGTTGGTGAGAAAGACATGTTTTCGAGCTACACAGAGCTCTTCAGGGCTGGGAAACTTATTCAGAATGTCACAGCTAAATACAAGATGGAACAGATTGTTTAGAATAAGTAGTTAATGTATTTCAAGGGACTTTTCAAGGTGAAGTGGCCCATTAACACCCCGCTAGTAAGGGAGGAAAGGAATGCGGGTGTGTGAAAGCAGCTGCAGGGGGTGTGGTTAGTAGGTTGTAGATGGTTGTAATAAGCCATACATCTCGTGTCTCTGTTCAGGCCCATGATTTTTAGTATCTAGCAAAGTTATGAATGTAAGCGCCCAGGCTCATCGTTTGAAGGTGTTATGCAAGTTACCTTTGAGATGAGTACTGTGAGGTCAGATACAGAGTGATCGCTTTGTCTTTTATCATTTTCCTGTGTGAGTTCATTCGAGAGCATAGTGATTTTCTGTTTCATTCACATAGCAGCTATTGGGACATTTAGTGCACCGGATGAGGTGCATCACATGTTGTGATAGGCATGTGACAGACCCATGGATCTTGAAAAGTGTGTTGTGAGGGGTGTTCATCATTGTAGCCATGAAGATGTTAGGTAAAAATAAGCTTGTCCTACTTACCCCACTGCCCGGGTAGGGCGGAGTTGGGTTGGAATTCTCAAGCTGTCAGAGACCACCGAAAGAAATTACGCGTACAAGAGGTTCTTTGATCAAAGGGCTCATACCCCCCTCTCAGTTCCATATAGCTGTGAAGGTGTATGGCAGCTTTATTATGACAGAAGCTGAGTATTTATACACTTAAAACAGATAGGGGTGGTCCCCTCTACTGAAAAAAGAACACTCACAAGGAAATGATAAATCAACAGGCGCTTTCTGGAAAACATTCTCATGAAGGGGAGCATGGGGACCCCATTCTTAGAACAAGAACATCCTGCCCCTTATCTGTGAGCATCCTGTTCCTATCAGTAGCAGATGGTTTAACTTACCCCCATAGCAGGGGAAGAGAGAGACCAGGCCTATCCTTGGGACCGGACCCAAATATCACTCAGCAAGGCCTAGCCTTGGGACCTGGCCCAAATATCACTCAACAAAGATATGCCTGCAGATTTTGCATCTGTTGTTCTGCAGGGTCTGGTGCTGCTTTGAGTTGGTACAGCCATTCATCTTGAATGGTCCCTTGAAATATGTAACTATTTATGCTAAATAATCTGATCCATCTTGTAGTTCTCCACACTCTGAGTGCAGGTCTACACTACCTCATAAGTCGATCTAACTTACATCGCTCAGGGGTGTGAAAAAGACACCCCCCTGAGCTACGCAAATTACAGCGACCTAAGCGCAGTGCACACTGACGCTATGTCAGTGGGAGACGCTCTCCCATCAGCAGAGTGTCTTCACCAGACATACTACAGCAGCGTGGCTGCACCAGTTCAGTGTGCCGATGTAGTGCCTCTATTGTAGACCTGCCCTCAGTAAGTTCCCCAGACCTGAAAAAGAGCTCTGTGTAAGGTTGAAAGCTTGTATCACCACTGGAAGTTGTCCCAATAAAAGATATTACCTCACCCATCTTGTCTCTCCATGAAATGTTTTGATGTTGATGAATCAGCACGTTCCTATGGAAAAAATGATTTGTTGGAATTTTTCCAGCCAGCTCTACTTTCTAGACGTTTCTGCCTCCTCCAGACCCTCAAAATGTATGGTGAAATCCTGGGCTCATCAAAGTCAATGGCAAAACTTCTATTTACTTCAGTGGAACCAAGATTTTCTCCATATTCTTGTTATTGGCATTGTAGTTTTGCTGGGTTAACTTGCTATGAATGTTTCTATTGTGAAAACTCTCATTTCCTCCCTCATTAATCTTTGTAGGAAAAAAACCCTCAAGCATCCTGAACTGTGATACAGCAGGTCAGTGAAATCGCTTTTAAAAGACGTTCCAGGCCTGTCATTGCCTGCTGATGTAATTAGGGCTTAAACAGTTCAATGCAGTGACCCCCTAGGAGGTGGAAAGGGAAGTGTTTATTAATAGGAACCAGTGGAAGCAGAGTAGATTCCAAGGCAAAATGGTGTGAACTTGCTAATCAGGAAGCTAATCACGGCTGCATCAGGCTGTTCGGAGGTTATGACAGCGGGCGTCCCAAGTGATTCAGTGGAGTGTGATGCTCCACTATTGGTAAATGGCAATATTGCATTGCACGGCCGTTCCAAACTCGGAAAACAAACCAAGATAATCCCACATGGATTGTTTCCAACCTGAAAGGCATAAAGAACCCATTCCCAGGATGTTTGCCCCAGGACCACACAACGTGCATTACTGCACCATGGCTAGTAGTATTATGTCCTGGGAAGGAAATAGATACAGGAGGTGGATGAAGATTATCTTTGTGGCATTCTTGATTTACTTGGAGGAGCATAAACTGAAACTTGTCTGGGTCACCACCCAAACCAGCAGCCGACCCATCTCAGAATAAGTGTCTTATTGTTTGCTTGTACTCCTCTGCCTGTCAGTCTCCATCCATCTATTTTTTCTTGCTTTACACGTAGTATATCTACACTAGAGACCTTACAGCGGCACAGCTGTGCTGATGCAACTGCGCTGCTGTAAGTTCTCTCATGTAGCAGCTCTATGCCAATGGGAGAGAGCGCTCCTGCTGACATAATTAAACTACCTCCAACGAGGGGTGGTAGCTGTGTTGGCGGGAGAGGCTTTCCTGCCAACATAGTGCTGTGCACACTACAATTTATGTCGGCAAAATGTATGTCGCTCTGGGGTGTGTTTTTTTCACACCCCTGAGCAACGTACGTTTTGCCGACATAAGTGATAGTGTAGACATGGCCTTAGATTGTAAGCTCTCTGTGGCACGGACTGTCTTTTTTGTTCTGTGTTCATACGGTGCCTAGCACAACGGGGTTCTGGTCCATGACTGGGGATCCTAGGCACTATGATAAAATAATAATAATAACAATTAATAAACTCTGCAACCTAGCCCATGTCGAGCTTTAGCTGTCTTAGCAAGTCGATGCTTCATTTGTGACATAAATCACAAAAGTTTCCTCAATAACATTGCATGGTCTTGTTTTAAGCACCCACATATTAATAGTTATTAATATTAATAGTTGGTGTAGGATGCTAAGGTTTCCAGGTACACTGAGGCAGCTCTAGCACTAATACTTCTAAGACAGACTTTCAATGATTATGTGTGTGTTGCCTTGCTGAATTCTGAAGCAGACAAGCCCTGCATTTGAGAGAAGCATGAGCTGGCCTGATAGAGAACCCACTGTAAGAAATACTTGCCATCAGATTGATGGTGCTGTAAGGATTGCTATTCATTCTCCAAGTACAAGAAAATGTTGTGTGTATGTGTATGCCAAAGTCTGCTTTATTGATACCGAATAATGTGTGTTTTGTGTTAGGGGGGAAGGATAGCTCAGTGGTTTGAGCATTGGCCTGCTAAACCCAGGATTGTGAGTTCAGTCCTTGAGGGGGCCATTTAGGGATCTGGGGCAAAAATCTGTCAGGGAACAGTACTTGGTCCTGCTAGTGAAGGCAGGGGACTGGACTCAATGACCTTTCGAGGTCTTTCCAGTTCTAGGAGATTGGCGTATCTCCATTTATTTTTTTTATTTTTTTTATGACCGAACTTGCTTTGCAACCTTGAGATAGCGTTGTTGTCTTCTGTGAATTGTCTTTTGCTACAAAGTTGTCCTCTGTACGTTTATTTTATATTTGTTGAAGCATAAGGTGTGGAAGGAATCATTTTCTTCCTACCGAATAAATATTGACCTGCAATAGACAGAGTTTGTTAACCCTTCAGGGTAGACTGCAAGGCCAGTCATTTCTCCCTCCCCGCATAACAAGATGGGAGGTGAGAAGGGCTGGGAACAGCAACTGTGGAAATCTAGTGAGGACTCGTTGGACAAGGTTACATCTATTCATTTATTTGAGTATTTTTCAGAGATTATCAAGTATGCCCAGAGCTGCCGTTGGCAGCTCTCTTATTGCCGGTTAGTACAAATCTAAATAATTAAATAAAGGCAAGATTTGCCCCAAGGACAGCAGCCATAGTATGAGATGGCAGGCAGCTGTGGTACCCCAGGAGCAAGGAACTGTGACTTTCCCCCTTTGCTCCTAGGGGACAGTAGTTTGCTGTGTTGTTGAATCAGCAGTAAATATTTACCCCATTCTGCTGGCCACTAGTGGGGGTGGATTCAAGACTCCAGTCCCAGCCCCTCTCCACCTTCTCTCCATCCACCTGATCTGAGGAGGGAGTACAAGGATATGTAGCTCTAGGCCCTAAACTAAGCTCCAGGTAGGCCCGGGGAGGGGCATAAGTGGGAGGTTGTTGCTCTTACCTTCGTGCATGAGTGTGCAGTCCAGTCACAATCTAACCCTATATAAATACATCTGAATTGGGTTTTAACAGTGGAATTTGCTAATGAACTTGGTTAAGAATCTAAGCCACCTGTTTCCAAACTCTGTGTTAGTTTCTAAAATGTTTTTAGCCTATTATGTCTGTGATTGTTCAACTTTCTTTTGTGTATTGATGGGAGGCTGCGTAACAAAAACCTCAGCACAAGCCTTGGAAGATAGGACCACCAGCCATAATGAAAATGTGCTATTTACCAACAATTAAATAAAGACAGGAAATAAACGATCTCATTTTTGGTATCTGGAGCTGATTTGGCCGAGCACATTACTCAGTTTTGGGGAATGCATTGTATTGCCAAGGTGGATGGCACATACATTTATCACTATTAACAGCTTTGGGATGAATTGCTTTCCAATAGCCTCTTCTTTTCTCTGTGAGATTAACTTGTTTTCAAGATTATAAATCCAGTGTGTGAAAAACAATTCCGTACCCAATCATTGGAGAGCTAAAAGCATTTCTCCTTTGCACAGAAACACATATTGCACTTGCCATTTGAACCATGTGATCTTCATATTTTATTGTTGTTCTTTACTTATTATCTAATAGCATAAGGGTGCATCAGGCTCGACATACAAAGGAAAGCGAGGTCCCTATCCCAAGGAGCTGAAATGGCAAACCCTCTGCTATTGGATCTACCCTGGTTGTCAGTGGGAATCATATGTCTGCAGAGCTTGCAGGCCGATGCCAAAATTTTCATATCTCGTACCTACTCTTTGGAACCCAAATCTATATTTAGGCACCTAAATAAAAGCTATTGGATTTTTCAGAGCTGCAGAGCATCCTCAGCTTCACAGCACCGCTGCAAATCAGGACTCTTAAATTTTGGTGCCTAATATGGATTTAAATGCCTGATCTCAGGCCCCCACTTCTAAAAAAGAATCTGGTTTACCCCAAAAGGAGAAAGCAGGGAGAAGAGAGGGAAAGGAGTAGAATTAATGAAAAAAGGAGAGGTGAGTCAGGGTGAACATTTATTCTGCTTTGTCCAGTGAGATGCTAAGGCTGAGTTCTTGTGTTAGATGGTGTAACGATGCGGCCTCTGGTGGGACATAACTGAGAGTATCAGTTCAGGACAAATTGCTTAGAGCAGGACAGTTATAGCCCAAGGCCAGGGTTCCTTGCACACCAAACCAGCCAAACAGAGAGGACTTCGGTTTTACCCCACTGGCTAACCCAAAGTCATGCAAGCGATTTCTTCAGACACTCCAGTTTCCCAGTATCACCACCAGTGCCACTCATTATGGGGACGAATGGTTATGAAAACCAATACCCCAGTGAAAGAGAGAGGTTTTCTCGATCCCAAAGGACCAACCCCCAGGCCCAGGTCAATATACAAATCAGATCCTAACCATAAATCACACTGTTGCCAATCCTTTGGAATCTAAAATCTACAGGTTTATTTATAGAAAGAAAGAAATATAGATGAGAGTTAAAATTGTCAATAACGTCACAGATGATTAAAAAGAGAGTCCCACTAGGGTGACCAGACAGTAAAAAATCGGGACAGGGGGTAGGGGGTAATAGGAGCCTATATAAGAAAAAGACCCAAAAATCGGGACTGTCCCTATAAAATCGGGACATCTGGTCACCCTAAGTCCCACAGAGAGTCCCTAATGGCCAGGCCTGAAAGTGGCAGTGCAGGGACCCAAGCAGGAGTTAGCAATGAAAAGCTAGCTGAAAGAACGGAGTCTGATTGGCATTTTAGACCCAATTCTGCACCATTGAAATCGAAGGGAAATTCACTATTGACTTCAGTGGTGCTGTATCGAACTCTTTGTATTGTTATTATTTTATTACTGATATTGCAGTCACACCTATGAGCCCTAGTCCTGGACCAGGACCCCACCGGGCTAGGCACTGTACAAACACAGAACAGACAGTCCTTGCCCCAAGAAGTTTATCATCAAAGTATAAGACAAGAGACAACAGATAGATACAGACGAACTTATGGGGGAGTACAAGGAAACACTGAGACAGTATTAGTTGTAGGCGTGGTCACAGTACACCAGCAGCCCAATGAAGAAAGGAACATTCAGCTAACTACTGTACCTGAAGCAGTCAAATACTTTTGCAGTTATCTGTCTGTATGATTTTTCAGTGCCCACATCACTGTGATAAGTAATAACCACCTAGTGCCTTAGTAGCAGCTTCACATTAACTCCTGATGGTGGGAGGTTGTTTTATGGCAAAGTCTAGGTTCCTCCTGGAAACCTCTCTGATTTTTACTTCAGCTGCAATAACAGTTTCCCTTCAATGATGTGATAGTGCTGGTCTGCTGCTGCTGTGAATAGGGCACTGAGATTCCTGCTTCCAGCACTGAGCACCTTGTCTGCCAGATGGGTGACAAACCAGTCCTCCAAGTGGGGAGGCCAGGTGCTGGCTGCTTCACAGCTAGAATGCCTCCTGCCAGCTAAGGCACAGACTGGCAATGAAAATGTTGTCCTTCCTGCTGGAATTGACGAGCCAAAATCATGGGGCTTATGAAATGTACATAGCTGGATGCAGCCCATGTTCCCATAAGCCAATGAGTGAAAACAATAAGAAAAGGAGAGAAAATCATTTCAGTATGCTAAAAGAAAAAAGTCAATTAAAAAAAAACCATTAAATCAATTACAAGGGAGTTAGTTGATTTATCTCAGCAAAATCCTAATAGCTTAGAACCCAAGAATCCATTTTCATTATGAAGTCAGTTATTTGATCATATGAGGGGTTTTTTTTCCAATAGGTTTTATATAACTACAGTCCCAGAAATAAGCTGATAGCTGCTCAAAAGTGAGGAATCTCTAGCTCATAAAAGTGGAATGACTGTGGAGTGCTTGTGTAATTGTCCTCTTCTAAATGAGCACCATTAAACTGAAAAGAATACCACATTATGCAGCCAGGAAGATAACTGACACTACTTGTTGCTTTTATCAGTTATGCCCATTATAGAAAGCAGGAGTTTTAGCTATCTTATGCTTAAATAACTCATTATAAACATTAACAGGAAAGTTAAATTGAAGTATTCAGCAGAAGCCTTGTTCCAAATCAAGTGATGGTCAAGCACAGGTACAGAAAGAAAATAGTTGTTAAATATTTTAAGCACCTCGGAGTCCTCAGTCAATACTTACATTTCATTTTCAGCTTATTCTGCTTTCTTGCTCACTGTGCATTGATTAGTCCACCATTTTCCATAATGGCATGAAGCTGCTTCTACAAATTTCCATATGTTTGTGTCTGGACCAAATATACTTGTGGCCGCGTCTCATTTTTTGGAGTGTTGAAATAGTAAGGGGGGCCCAAGACTCTGATGGTTAGTTTGGAACATTCTGTAGCATTGCGTGCCAGATGTTTTCCTGGCTGCTTCTGATCAGGGCACTCTGAGCCAGCATCTCTGCCTGCTCCTCTAATGTGAAATGGATGAGGTATGGTGTACATTGGACTGTCAGGGGTGGTAAGCTCAGGCGTGGTTGTGGCATGAAACACTTTTAAGATTTTTTTTTTTTTACTTTAACGCTGTGTTAAGAGAAATTCTGCAGCGTTAGCTTAATAATTTCTCACTGCTAAATATCAGCGACTTTAAAAAAAAATACAGTAAGAATTTAAAATTTTATCTCCTCTTGTAAATAATTATAATGGGCCAGAACTTTGCTATGATGGACAGATCTCGGCGGGCTCCATTTCTGTCTCCCAGCACTAGCCCAGGACACTACCAATGCCCCTGCCCAGTGGTCTGTATGGAAGAGACTCCCAGGGTGTTGAAGGTCTGAGGCAAAGGAAGGAAGAAGTGGACTATGCAGATAGCTTAGTAGGAGTTAAGGCAACATGCAGCTGTATTAATTCCTCCTGGGTCCCTTCCATGGCTGCAACCGAGCAGGCCCCCAGCCAGCGGAGAAGCCATATAATTATGAGGAAGGGGGCCTGAGCAACCGTTTGTGCCAGGAGACACCCCTGGAGAAGGACTGTGCCTCTGCAGACCTGGGATTGCCCTTCTTCATAAATCCAAGGATCCAGACTTCTCCCCTTCACAATCTGAAAGCCTCTCCAGTCGCTGCTACTTAAGGGGATACTTCATGGACATGTTGTGTGGGGCAGCTCGGCGGTAATTTGGTTGGTTCCCCCATATGGAATATTGCTGGTTAATGATGTATCCCCCCATGGTGCACACAAACATCGCCACAGTCCAGGGACTGCCTGAAAAGTTGACTTGCAGAATGGAACAAAATTCTGTGCTTATTCTTGTAAATAAATGTTGGGGACTTTTCTTTCTTCTCCTTTAATGTCCCCTTTCCATGAAAAATATTATCAACTTGCTGCTGGCACTTGGTGAGCTAAACGTACTGAGCCTAATTCTCAGCAACTCTGTTCCTGTGCTTGGGGCAGGGATGCGGGGGAGGGGTAAAGGTACATTTAAGCCACCTGCAAATTCTGTGGCTGTGCAGGGGCCAGCTGGCTCCTGGTGTAAGTTAGGCAGCCTCAAGGCTGCTCTAATTTATGCCCAGCTTCCCATAGACTCATAGACTTTTAAGGTCAGAAGGGACCATTATGATCATCTAGTGTGACCTCCTGCACAATGCAGGCCACAGAATCTCACGCACCCGCTCCTGGAATAATCCTCTCACCTATGTCTCAGCTATTGAAGTCCTCAAATCATGGTTTAAAGACTTCAAGATGCAGAGAATCCTCCAGTAAGTGACCCGTGCCCCATGCTGCAGAGGAAGGCAAAAAACCTTCAGGGCCTCTGCCAATCTACCCTGGAGGAAAATTCCTTCCCGACCCCAAATATGGCGATCAGCTGAACCCCAAGCATGTGGGCAAGACTCACCAGCCAGACACCCAGGAAAAAGTTCTCTGTAGTAACTTCTAACATCCCATCATTGACCATTGGTCCTATTTACCACTGATGGCAATTAATTGACCTTTGACTAAGATCATGTTATCCCATCAAACCATCTCCTCCATAAATGTATCTAGCTTAATCTTGAAGCCAGATAGGTCTTTTGCCCCCACTGCTTCCCTTGGAAGGCTGTTCCAGAACTTCACTCCTCTGATGGTTAGAAACCTTCGTCTAATTTCAAGTCTAAACTTCCTGATGGCCAGTTTATATCCATTTGTTCTTGTGTCCACATTGGTACTGAGCTGAAATAATTCCTCTCCCTCCCTGGTATTTATCCCTCTGATATATTTAAAGAGAGCAATCATATCTCTCCTCAGCCTTCTTTTGGTTAAGGTAAACAAACCAAGCTCCTTGAGTCTCCTTTCATACGACAGGTTTTCCATTCCTCGGATCATCCTAGTGGCCCTTCTTTGTACCTGTTCCAGTTTGAATTCATCCTTCTTAAACATGGGAGACCAGAACTGCACACAGTATTCCAAATGAGGTCTCACCAATGCCTTGTATAACGGTACTAACACCTCCTTATCTCTACTAGAAATACCTCGCCTAATGCATCCCAAGACCGCATTAGCTTTTTTCACAGCCACATCACATTGGCGACTCATAGTCATCCTGTGATCAACCAGGACTCCGAGGTCCTTCTCCTCTTCTGTTACTTCCAACTGATGTGTCCCCAGCTTATAACTAAAATTCTTGTTATTAATCCCTAAATGCATAACCTTACACTTCTCACTATTAAATTTCATCCTATTACTATTACTCCAGTTTACAAGGTTATCCAGATCTTCCTGTAGGATATCCCGATCCTTTTCTGAATTGGCAATACCTCCCAACTTTGTGTCATCTGCAAACTTTATTAGCACACTCCCACTTTTGGTGCCGAGGTCAGTAATAAAAAGATTAAATAAAATTGGTCCCAAAACTGAACCTTGAGGAACTCCACTAGTAATCTCCCTCCAACCTGACAGTTCACCTTTCAGTATGACCCACTGTAGTCTCCCCTTTAACCAGTTCCTTATCCACCTCTCAATTTTCATATTGATCCCCATCTTTTCCAATTTAACCAATAATTCCTCATGTGGTACTGTATCTAATGCCTTACTGAAATTGAGGTAGATTAGATCCACTACGTTTCCTTTATCTAAAAAATCTGTTACTTTCTCAAAGAAGGAGATCAAGTTGGTTTGGCACGATCTACCTTTTGTAAAACCATGTTGTAATTTGTCCCAACTGCCATTGACCTCCAGGTCCTTAACTACTTTCTCCTTCAAAAATTTTTCCAAGACCTTGCGTACTACAGATGTCAAACTAACAGGCCTGTAGTTACCCGGGTCACTTTTTTTCCCTTTCTTAAAAATAGGAACTATATTAGCTATTCTCCAGTCAAATGGTACAACCCCTGAGTTTAGAGATTCATTAAAAAATTTTGCTAATGGGCTTGCAATTTCATGTGCCAGTTCCTTTAATATTCTTGGATGAAGATTATCTGGGCCGCCTGATTTACTCTCATTAAGCTGTTCAAGTTTGGCTTCTACCTCGGATATGGTAATAACTACCCCCACATCCTTATTCCCATTTGTCATGCTGCCACTATTCCTAAGCTCCTCATTAGCCTCATTAAAGACTGAGGCAAAGTATTTGTTTAGATATTGGGCCATGCCTAGATTATCCTTAACCTCCACTCCATCCTCAGTGTTTAGCGGTCCCACTTCTTCTTTCTTTGTTTTCTTCCTATTTATATGGCTATAAAACCTTTTACTATTGGTTTTAATTCCCTTTGCAAGGTCCAATTCTACATGCCTTTTAGCCTGTCTCACTTTATCCCTACATGCTCTGACCTCAATAAGGTAGGTTTCTTTGCTGATCCCTCCCATCTTCCACTCCTTGTATGCTTTCTGTTTTTTCTTAATCACCTCTCTGAGATGCTTGCTCATCCAGCTTGGTCTAAAACTCCTGCCTATGAATTGTTTCCCTTTTCTTGGGATACAGGCTTCTGATAGCTTCTGCAACTTTTAACTTGAAATAATCCCAGGCCTCCTCTGCCTTTAGGTCCATAAATTCTTTATTCCAATCCACTTCCCTAACTAATTTCCTTAATTTATTAAAGTTAGCCCTTTTGAAATAAAAAACCCTAGTCTCAGATTTATTTTTGTTTATCCTTCCATTTAGTTTGAACTGAATTAGCTCCTGATCACTCGAGCCAAGGTTGTCCCCTACACCCATTTCTTCAATGAGGTCCTCACTACTCACCAAAACCCAATCTAAAATGGCATTGCCCCTTGTTGGTTCAGCAACTACTTGATGAAGGAATTCATCAGCTATCACATCTAGGAAAATCTGAGCCCTATTATTATTACTAGCACTTGTTCTCCAATCTATATCTGGGAAGTTGAAGTCTCCCATGATCACACAGTTCCCATTAGTATTTACTTCCTTAAAAACATTAAAGAGGTCTCTATCCATATCCAAATTAGATCCCAGTGGTCTATAGCACACCCCAAGCACTATCCCAGGGGAGGCTCTAGTAGTTTTCTTCCCCAATGTGATTTTTGCCCAGACAGACTCTGTCTTATCCATTCCATCACTTTTTATTTCTTTACCTCATCATTGATATACAATGCTACTCCCCCACCTTTACCTTTATTTCTATCTTTCCTAAACAGCACATACCCTTCAATACCTGTACTCCAGTCATGACTACTATTCCACCATGTTTCGGTTATTCCTATGATATCTGGTTTCACTTCCATGCCCTAGGAGCTCTGGGAAACAGAAGAGCCATCATGTATTGCACTGAAGTCATGCCCCTGACCCATTCCCTGTGCTGGAGCTAGAAGCAGGGCCATTACGCCCTTATGCGCTCTCTGCTTCACCTGACCTGGGGGGGACTGCTCTGCACAGGTGGCATTTTCAGGGGACCCTTTCTGCTCACTTTAAGGCCTCTTTATGCTATCTGAGTGGAATAAAAAGCCTTGGCATAAATGAGACTCAGACCCACTAGATTCCTGAAAGCAAATCAAGCCTCTTGTTTAGGACTTTCCAGACTCTTAGAATTCCTCCTCCACCACCACCACTGCTGCTGCCTCCTCCCCCTCTCCTCCTCATCACCATCCATGATCCTCATCCTCACCCTTTATATCCAGCATGGACTTTGTTAACTGACCAAGCTGATAATGGGGTGTCCTCCAAAAACCAAATAAAAACAGGGGAACACAATGTCGTGGGTGTGGGGTTGTTTTCCTTTCAGAAATATAGTCATAGCTCTCCTTCGTTCTGACCCAGGGTGCAGGGAGAAGGCATTAAGTGCTCTGTCTTTAAATGATTAGTCTGTAAGTCAGGGAGGGCAAAGGGGTGGTCTCTGTAGCACAGTTGGGAATCATGACTCCAGGTCAAATACCATGGATATTTATATAGCAAGCATCAATCAACTCTTTGGCATGTAGGATCCTGTGGTAAAAACTGGCCTTTGTCCAAACAGCAGGAGAGGACTTTTGTCTTAATATAGGTTATTTTTGTCACCTAAAAAAAAAAAAAATATCCACTGGATATGATGCTTAAGCAAAAATGTCAAAATGTTCCAGGATTCGGAATGGGGGTTAGTTTATGAAACAGGGTGAACTTGAGCTGCTTGGGGCTAGTCGCAGATAATAACAATTTGGCAGTGATGGGGGAGTCGGTTAGTAATGGATTATAACACATTGCCCTTGTTTAGGGTTACTGAATCATGTCAGAGAGTGATCAAGAGATGGGTACTAATGCATGAGCCAGTTTTGCTAGTGGGAGTGAGGGAATGCATCAAACAAAAGCTGGTTTGTGGGGCTGGTATTTCCTCTGTCAAAATAGAAGCTATTTCTAAACACTTTGTGAAGAACCAATCGAGGCTTCTCTCCTGGGACTGACCCTTTCAAAACTCAGTGTTGGCCAAGTGAAAAAAGCTCAGGCTGGAACATTAATAAATGTTATTTTTAACTTTTATATAAAGGAAAGAAAAGCAATGGAGAAAAAACAATCAGTAGGAACTGTTAAGAAAAAGCCTTAATCTCTTTAAAACTGGACCTTGGACAAAGGATTTAAGGGCCAAGTCTTCAGGCCCAGATCATCCATCACCCTCCAAAACATGCTCAAGGAAGGGACCCTTCACATGTAGATCTCCCAGTTATATGCAAGGGATGGCTTCAGTTGCTTTCATGACCCCATCCACATAGCCTTGTGGAGGGCTCTCCATACAGTCTGGGGTTAGAACAGGGAATTGAGACTGACTGAGTGGACAGGAATGTGCATCATTCCACTCAGGCTCTGCAGAAACTAGTCAGGAAGAGAGTCCCAGATTGTATTTTCTTTCCCAAAGGCCCCTCTCAGCCCCTGCTGGGACTCCCAGGGGCAATGGTGCTCTGAGGAGAAAATCTGGTGTAGAGGCTTTGGGTCTTCCATAATGATGGCCCCTGATCTGCTGTGGTTCTGAAATGTTGGGGCTGGGACTATGGGTGCTGGAACAATTTGTATAGTGGGGGCCCTGAGAACCATTGAACTAAACTGTAAACCATGGATATGATGGAAACCACTTCAAGCCAGGGGATCCAGCAGCACACCTCGTTCCAGCACCTATGGCTGGGAGTGTGGCCTTTTCCAGGGGGTTGATACCTTCCCCCCTGCTTGGATGATAGAGGGGGGTCTCCATGAGGGAATCATTGTGGAGACTTCCTCCCTATGAGTCCCTGCCTGGGTGGACTTTTCCATGGGAGGGGGATGGTCTGGGCCTCTTTTTTTTACTTTGGCCTTACTCAGGTAAATCTCCCATACAAGTGAATGTGAGTTTGGCCTGAGTCAAGGCCTGAGGGTTTCTGAAACCAAGTGAAAAGAATTGAATGACAACTGAAGTCTCTAAAAAAAACTGAAGAAGAATTTACAGCTGAATAGTTATATTGACCAAATGTGTTTAGAAAAAGAAAAGAAAACCTCCAAGGCTATAAAAGAGGTTCCCAATTGCATCCTTTACTTTTAAAAACTTTATTATTTAAACTTTTTATTGCATTTCCACAGCCCACAAGATGCAGAGTGCACAATAGCAGAGTCATAAAAAACTATCGAGTGTACATAAAACATCGGTAAGCACAGGCTTCCTGACAGCAATTGCTTCATGCTATTGTGCTTTTATACAAGCAGATAAACATCCAACATTTAGACTGTCCACCACCAATCGATAAGTCCATATTGACAATCTGCATTCCACCAGCTCCATGTTCCAACGCTGCCAACAGCCCAGAACAGAAAAGCTGCTAAATGTCGGTCTAGTTCAATAAGGTTTTCTTTTTAACATTCTTTCACTGGAAGCCTTAAGCAAGTGGTACATATCCAGTGGGGGTGTAGGAGAGGGGAGCAGACTCACATTATCCCCATAAGCAGAATGCATTCTCTAGCACTGATCTGTGATAGTGGTGATATTTCCAGCGTGCTGGGGCATGCCATCAGACGGAGAGATTGACTTTTGGGTAGTGGGGAGATGAGCAGAGGAAGAACAACAGGGAAAGAGAGAAAGAAGAGCGTGGGATGGGAAAAGAGACAAGGGGAATGCAAAATGTTAAGGGGAAGCAGAGATAAAGGGGCTAGTTCACAGCTCACTTACACCAGATTTACACCAGGAAACATAGTGGTTCCAGTGGAACTACTCATAATTTGGAGTCTGATCTTGGACCACTGAAAGTCAATGTGGACAGGAATGTTGTATGTGAGACAGAAGGTAATAGTCCCACTCTACACGGCACTGGTGAGGCTTCAGCTGGAGAACTGTGTCCAATTCTATGCTTCACACTTTAGGAAAGATGTGGACAAATTGGAAAGTCCTGAGGAGACCAACAAAAATGATAAAAGGTTTAGAAAACTTGACCTATAAAGAAAGGTTAAAAATACTGGGCATGTTTATTCTTGAGAAAAGAAGACTGAGAGGGGACCTCATAACAGTTGCTAAGCGTTACAAAGAAGACTGTGATCAGTTGTTCTCCATGTCCACTGAAGGTAGGACAAGAAGTAATTGGCTTAATCTGCAACAAGGAAGATTTTGGTTAGTTATTAGGAAAAAACTTTCTAACTATAGGGTAGTTAAGCTCTGGAATAGGTTTCCCAAGGGAGGTCGTGGAATCCCCATCACTGGAGGTTTTAAAAAACGGGTTGGACAAACACAAGTCAGCGATGGTCTAGGTTTACTTGATTCTTCGTCAGCTCAGAGGGCTGGACTTGATGACTTCTCGAGGTCCCTTTCATCCCATTTCTATGATTACTATTAACCACATCCTAATGTAGTGAGAGCCTCCAAAGTCATTAAGACAGCTCTGGTGGGAGGAGACTTGGGCTTAAAACAAAATATTGAGTCCTACAAGGGATACAGGTGCAGGGGATGATGTGGGGTGGCCAAGTTGCTGCATCTTGTTCTAGGCCCTGTAAACCTGTCTGCAGCCTTAGGGGGAGAGAGAACTGAAGCTGCTGAAGAAGTATTACACTGGAGTTATGCAGTGAATCCTCCCATATTCAGTGAAGGGAAATGATGAGGTAGGTGCTTGAATTGCTGTTGTTATTAAGAGAAGTTGGACGCTTCACTGTCCTTGCTGATGAATCTACCATTCACTATTTCATATCGCTATTGGTGAGAAGCAAAAACTAAACTACTGAAGTAGGTTCTAAGAGAACTGTAGGCTTGTCTTTAGCTGAGTGTCTTGAGTTCTATAGGGAGGAATTTAGGCTGGGATCTACAAGGAGGCCTGAGGGAGTTAAAGGCCCCACTCTCAGTGACTTTCAATGGGAGTTTGGTACCTAACTTCCTTAGGCTCCTTTGAAAAATCTCACCCTTAATTACTGTGGGCCAGTTCATCCCCTCTACTCCAACATGGAGGAGATCTAGATCAAGTGGATATGGTCTGGTGGGGAAGGGAGTGAAAGAAAGGCAAGAGTGCAAGAAGAATGGCAGACGTGTTGTAATCGGCGCAGTCTTAACGACAGCTGAAGTCCGATCGATCCAGGTGGGGAAGGGAGTGGGATAGTCTTGACTATTCATCACTGTGCTCCAGGGGCCTAGCTGTGTGGGTTGGAAGGACCAACCCCTTCAGAGACAGCAGGTCTCCCTGAAGGGGCTTTATAGATATTGGCAGGAAAGAACTGCACGGGAGACCTAAAGGAGCTGTGCGGAAATGAGTGCCACTGGCAGTACTGCGCCTCTGTGGATGTCCTGACATGTGTAGGCTCAGGGGCCAAACTCGCTGCCTGTCCCTTAGAGGGAGGAAAACTCCCCCTACCCTCATTGCAACAATTCAGAAGGAACTCTGCAAGTTGAAACTCAGCTTTCTGTTCCCAAAATGTCCCCCCGCCACTACCTCAAGTAGGGAATTACCTAGCCTCATATAAACAAATATATTTACACCCAATGCTTTGATTAGGGTAGGAAAAGAAATAGAGCAGGCAAAGATTTTTACAATAATGATACTTATTATTAAAATGAAGTCACTGTTCTGTAGCTCTGTCTTAGATTCGTTGTAGTTAAGAAAAACTGAGTAAGCACATTGGGTACGTTTTCTCTGGCAATGAAAAATGACTCCACTAGCGGATATGGCGCTATGAATTGATTGTAGATCTATTGGGCTATGTTCGCTGGGGCAATGTGGCTGCTTTGCACCACACCACTGGAGTGATCAGACCCTAAATCCCACTGGCCCAAGGAGGCTCACCCCAGTTGCCACGGTGACCCTTCAGTGGTACAGAACCAGTGTAGGTGCTCCTATGCCACCACCCCTCTTGTTGATAGAGTAGCAGGGGAAAGGGGGGTCTGGCTGGAAGAACAGGGGTGTGGTTGGGCCTCCCCTGCATCCCAGTGACCCACAGCTGCCTTTTTCAGCATTCTGGGGCTATTGCAGCCAGGTGCAAGTGAGAGCATCACTCAAGCTGCTCTAACATGGTGCAGAGGGACCAGCCTTGCACAGAGGTGTAAGCAGGATCATAGCAATGCAAAGGTGAGATTTAAGCTTCTCCCACCCACCCCAGCTTCTTCTGAGTGCAATTCATCTGTAGCCAAGGATCTGACCCATTTCCCCTCATTCGATTTTTCTCTATAAACCTTAATCAAGAGCTTTAACCATGTTGTGATTTTTGCCACAGTGGACAAGCAACATTTAAATACAATTTATTAATAATATTTTAAGACTGAATCCACAAATAGCCAAACAAACCCCAGGTGGGTAAACTACATTTAGATTAAACTGATCCATAATTTATTTCACTTTTTGTTACTCCGCAGTTATGGTCACAACATACGTGGCTATGGTTTTGTCCCAGAACATATGTGCAGGCTTCCTTAGTCTTCATATGATATGATTACTAATGTAATGTCAGCTATAGATAAAATCTTAATTAAAAACTGAAGAAAGGCGTGCTTCAATATTTTCCAGAATAAGCCTGGATTTTGATTTAGCTCTTTGTTAGGTCTGTGCAGAATATCTGAAGCTTTTTGTTTGGGAGCAAGATCAGTTTTGACTAAAATGTATCCACTTTTACACAACCACAATCCTGTTTTCAAACCAACCCTTTATTGTTTTGACAAAGATAAGTTTTTGCATAGAAACACAAGAAATCTTCACATTTCAGAGGTTTCAGTGTGAAAACCACTGTTTCACAAAGTTAAATTTACTGGCTGATGAAGAGAACTGAACTGAAATTGAAGCCATTTTTGGTGAAATTTTGTCCAAAAACATTTGCTGCTTTCAAACAGCTGTAATATTTGCCCTTGCTCTTCACAAAAATATGTTAATAAAATGCATCAGCTGAGTTCCAACCTGGTAATGAGTAAAGAAATCATCTGGACCTTATTCTGCTTCCAGTGTTGGTTGTGTAAAACTAGAATCACTTCACTTATTTTCCACTGAAACTGAGCAGAAATTGAGAGTACAATGGCCCAGTGGCTCAAACATTATGGGTCACATCCTCAGCTGGTGAAAATCATCACGGCTCAGTGGAGCGACTCCAATTTACACCAGAGAAGGATCTGGCCCTGTTTTTCTGCCAGTTTCTGAAGTGGCTTTTGCTGGAGTAAAACGTATGCATCAAATTCCTTTCAGAAATAAGTAAAATGAATGAAGATGGCAGCAAGCAAAAACACCTATGTGATAGGTACCCACTCATCTGAAGCTGGAAATAAAGTGATTGATATGTTGGGGTTGTAGGACAACAATAGAGCTCAAAGAGAGGGTTTGGGATATGAAATGTCCTCACTGATTTTAGTCTCCCCTTTCACCATTATCTCAGAGCCCGGGCTCCAGGCTGAGCCCAAATGTCTACACTGCTATTTTAAGCCTTGCCATGCGAGCCTGAGTCTTGCTGCTATGGGGTTTCGGGTTTTTTGGCTGTGTAGACATACCCTGTAAAGATAGTATATAGTCAGAACTAGCTGCACTCTGGAGGCTAGGGTGATACACAGTAGGTATTTCTTCCAGCTGACATAATAGTTAAGCCATTACAAGGCAATCTGAGCATCTTTTAATATATTTCCGGACTTCAGCTGCTGAAATCTCTGGAGGATCGTGAACCTCAAGGTGATCAGGGGTTTGACCTTTCTTTTATTGCCATAGCAACCAAATCTATCTTTAGTGTTTAAATTAGTTAATCAATTGTGGTTCCTGATTTACGGTAGTTGGCAGCTGCCATCTCTGAAAACTACTGACTCATTGTTCTTCCTTGACTAATATGTGCCTCTATTACAGGAGGGTATTCCCAGACATGAATTGAATAAAACTATCTGATAGGCTTACAAAATGAACGAATTCTTCTAACATCTCATGCAGGGCTAATTAGCTTGAATAACTACTATGGCCATGTTTCTTTTTCCTACACCCCGTCTTTATTCTGGTTTTCAGCCTCGTGGTGGAGGGAGGGGGTGCATCATTTAACTGCAAAGAGCATGTTCCCTAATTACTTTAAGAAAAGAGGAAGATGCTCCACCTTTGAACTGCCAGCCTATGGCAAATTAGATTAACATGCACAAACAAATTATGCACTTAAAAGAGCTATTTTAAATGAAGTCAAAATATGAACCATTTTGTGTCTAATAGGCATGTTCTCTTGATCCACTCTCTTCCTCTGAAAAGCAGTGTGAGATAATGGGTTGGGGACAGGGCCAATATCCAGGATATTTTAAGATCTAATCCCACCAGGCCACTGATTTACTCCATGGGCTTGGATAAAATAAGTCACCGCTATGTGCCTCAGTTTCCGCTTCATAAAATGTGGATAGCAATACCCACCTTCCTGTAGTGTTGGAGGGCTAATTAGTTAATGTTTGTTCTAACAATTTTAAGTGACAAGTAATTCTTCTTCTTCTCTATTTCTTTTTTCTCTGTAAACTAACAAATTAAAGACTCGGAGTCATCCCTTCTACTGAAACAGCAATATATTTAAAGTGCATTCCAAATCTGTTTAGTGATTAGGATTCTTCTTTCTTCTGCCACAGTTGATGTTAATATCCCTAACAATGACAAGTTTGGCAAAGGGTGGAAACATCCTGATGAACTGCCAAAAGGCAAAATACAATTCCATAGAATTTTGTAACTTGGGTCTAGATCTTCAAAGGTATTTGGGCTCAATTTGAAATCAATGGAAGCTAGGAGCCTAAATACCTTTGAGAATCTGAACCTTGGCTAAGATGTTCCTGTTCTTCCTGTTGTTGTTTTCCAAAATTCTGGATCTCAAATGCTGCCACCATATTTAATTGATACAGTGTATTTTCTCTTTCCTGTCATGCTTGTTGACTTAAATAGGCTTTGGATCAGGCCTTAAAAGAATATGGTACCTTAATGTAATGCTAAAACATAGATACTGATTCCTGAAAGAGCCCCACTGACCGCTTGCACTGAGGCAAAGGGGAAAGAGCCTTTTGAGAGTAAATAATAGGACTGAAGCATCAGAGATGGCCACAGTTGGAGATGGGACACTGAATAGGGTGGACCACGGCTCTGAGGTGGCACAGAGCATTTACTCTCTCAGCTTCTTGGCTGGCCGGTTCTTGCTAACATGTTCAGGGTCTGACTCGGTGGATCTGAACTTATTTACCATTGTGGGCCGCATATGCAGTTCTCTAGGTGTTATGTGGGCCGCATCCACACAATATATATACTACCTGTATGGCCTTGAGGATGTCACATGGGCCACAGCTGTGTGCTGATTGGGCCATGGGTTGAGACCCACTCCTGATTGCCATATGTGAGGTTAGGGAGGAATTTCCCCCACAGGTCAGAGTGCCAGTGACCTTGGGGTTTTTTTGTCTTCCTTTACAATGTGTGGGTGTGGGTCACTTGCCAGGATTATGTGGGTAAATCTCACTTAATCATTTCCCTCCCACTACCAGAGCCTCAGGCTCTGGTGCACCTCAGACTCTCCTACTCTGTGCCTGTGGCACATAATAGTCTAGTCTCCTGTGGGCTGTAATACTTTGGTCTCATTTCCATTGCTGGGTTTAGTGCAAGGTGGTGCTGGTGGCCTGTGCTATACAGGAGGTCAGACTAGATGATCTAGGGGGTCCCTTCTATGGCACTATGAGTGAAGGCACTTGGTGATTTAAAAAAATCCCTGCAGTTCAACATGTTGATCCTTGTTGTTGCCTGCTATAATGCCCTTAGGGATATGTTCTTCTGAGCTAGATGTTGGTGACATGACCTCATAATTATGCTAAATCCATGTTCTTCATGTCTTTACACAAACAGACTTGCAATGCAAATGAGAGCACTCTCGGTTATTTTAAGGAGCTGCTGGTACCAAAGTGAATCATTTTTCTTTTGATTAGCATTTTCAGAGAGTAACCTTCTTGCATTCTCCAAGGGGGCTGCTGCTGCTGCATGTCACGTATGGTCGCATTTAAATCCTTTAATGTTCTCGGCCTCCAAATACTGCTTTTATTGGGACTCCTCAAGACATTCACTTTTGCTACACAGTGGCAAGCTGGGATTGTCCTTTTCAGCTTCTTAAATGAAAGCGTATGCATGGTCTGCGAGATACAATCCTCATTTTACATTCCTCATTCAGTGCCAACAAGGCAATTGTCAAAGGGGAGGGGACCTACGGGGACAAGCATCTTGATAATTTAAAATGGCAGCCCATCTGTCAAAAACAAGGGATTGAGCTGCAGCTAAGAGAATCAATTAGATCTGAGTGATTTTCATATTCTTACTTAGACCCTTGAACCTATTTCCACTCTAGAACTAATAGGGTTTTCATTTGGGTAAATGTTGATGGGAGCTTTGATCATGATGTTGAGCCTTTGCCTTTGCATGGAGGGCTATCAAATGAGTTGACAAGCTCCATATTTGAAGTTCCACTGAACGTCACTGTCAATTTTCAGAGGGATTAATTAGTCATGATGCTCAGCCAGAGAATTTCAATAGCAACTCAAGGAATGTATTGCTTAATGTAAAATAAATGAGGTGGGGGATTGGGATGGGTCTGATTTTTGACTTCCATATTCTGTAGTGTTTAAGCTGATTGCAGGAATTCAAAAGAGTTCAAAAATAGCTTTGGCACAGGTTGGCACCAGCAAGGGGAGTTTAAATCCTGTTTTGTTGTCTGATTTGATGCTGTTGCAGATAGGCGCACATCAAACCCTTTGTGAAAGTATGAAAATAAGACAAATCATTACAGCAGCATGCCAGTTTTCAAGTGGTTAACTGCCGTAAGTGATCCTTGGTGTACTAACACCATTAACGGTTGCAACATGATTTTGGTTGAAGTAGGGGCTCCATGTGGCCCTTAGGCAGTCCTGGCAGCATTTGAAAAGTAACTATAAAAACAGAAAGACATGGGCTTTGGTAGTCTCTGTACAAATAAGAGTAAACCAGAAAGATGCACAAGACAAGGCAACCATTTGTTCGTACTAAACCATATTTTAGAGGTAGTTTGTGTTTGACTCCCAGGCCTGCTCTTTGGCCTGACAGCAATTGTAACAGATCCCGAGGTAAGAAAATATCATGGAGACTGTGGGGGCAAAATACTCAGCTCTGGGGAACAAAGGGAGGCCTTTACATCACTCCATGGCAGCCCCAGTGCAATAGGTTTCATGCATATAAATTCCTATGTGAAAAGGAAAGTCGGGTGGGAGGATTCGGTGGGGTAAGAGAAAATGTTAGCAAGGTGCAGTGATCTTGCCCAGACTGCCATTTTAGATGGATAGTAGTGAAGTCGTGGACTTCATCTGAATGGTCAGAATAGTGAAGTGACATCAAATGAAAAGGACTGGGTAACAAATGTGAAAGGAAATAAACCGGGGTGTGCTTGTGGGGCCCATGTTGTTCACATGGAATATTTTAATTTGTGTGCAGATCAGGTAGATGATCAGGGAAGATTTTCTTACATGTTATTTCATATTCTATTACTATCCTTTAACTTTCCTTCTTCCTGTTTCCTCTGTTTATTTTTCTCTTTCTTCATATTTCTGCAGCTCCCTTTCCCTTGCCTTCTCTGCTTTGTGGAAGTCGGTAGAGGGAATTTTGGATGCAGGCCTCTATATGAGCAAGAGTCAGGCTAACTCTAGCTGTAATAACGCGAGATTTGTAGAAGCAGGGCTCACGTCAGAAGTGGGTGAAAAGGCAGCAGAGTAGAGTCAGCGTGACCCAACCTTGAGATAGCTATGTTTTGAGAACAGAAGTGAGAAAATACAGGAATGGGCAAGACATAATATAAACAAACTGTTGATCATTACTGTATGTAACAAAAAGTATAAATGCTTGCCTTAATTGTTTATCTTTTGAGAGACCTGCCCAGGAGGGGGAAACACTGTGTCCTAGTGCACTCTCTCCCTCTGTGCAATTGCTTGAGTTAATAAAATGTATCTGCCTTGCTGCACCCAAAGAAAGAGTGAGAACTCTGTTTTTCTCCGACAGCTTGTTTCTTTTAAGTTGTTCTTTTAAAAAAAACAACAAAAAGAAACAGTTCACCTGTCTGCCTTACCATCTGCTCTCTCCCCTCTGAGGGTTTCCTGCTAGATGGCTGTGATTGGAAATACATTGCAGGTATAAACTGTTCTTGCAATATTTCAATGTAAATACTACAATAACAGCTGTTCCTGCAGTGATAAAATGCACTCCAAAATAATGAAAATGCTATTGAGCTGGACACAGAATATTTTAAAGCAAGATCAAGTCATACCAAAATCCCTCATTTTAAGATCTGGGGATCTAATCTAGAAGGTGTCTAACTATTAGAGGAGTGAGGGTCTGGAACAGCCTTGCAATAGGAGTAGTGGGGCTACCAACCTAACTTTAAAGTGGATCTTGATAAGTATATGGATGGGATTATCAGTAGCGCAGCCAAGTCCGGAGCGCAGGGGGAGCGGCGCTATAAAAGGCGCCTCCCCCTGTACTCACCCGGCGGTGCTCCGGGTCTTCGGCGGCACTTCGGCGGCTCACTCCGGGTCTTTGGTGGTACCCCGCGCCAAAATGCCACCAAAGACCCGGAGCGCCGCTGGGTGAGTGCAAGAAGTGGCGCTTAAAAAGAAGCAGCACCTTTTTTAAGTGCTGCTAAAAAAAGGTGCCGCTTCCGCTGCTTCTGCTCAAGGGGGAGCGGCCGCTCCTCCTGCTCCCACACTGGCTACACTACTGGGGATTATATTATTGCCTGCAGTAGCAAGGGACTGGACTTAGTGACCCAGGAGGTCCCGTTCACCTCTCTGTTCCTAATTTTAGATGTCAGAACTTGTCTCTGCACAGTATTTCTCGCCATTCCTCTTCCACCTTTTCTTTTCCTCTGACATCACTTCACCTACCAGTCAGCACACAGCAACATCCACAAAGTGCCTCCACTCCTTCAAGTGACATCTCCAGATCATTCCAAACCAATCTACATTCCCAACAGCCTTGGAGACCCATCCACCACATGAATCTCTCTGAACTGCAGGTACTCAGTCTGTACTTCATGGTTCAGCAAGGTCTGTATGTTCTGAGGAATGTTTAATGGATGCTCTGTGGACATAGGAGAAGCGACTGCTGGGAAAACAGCACACGAGAGTCCTCTTTTGGCTAGCTAGAAAAAATGTCAGGAAAGTGACAAAGAAGCAATAGTGATGGAGACTGGGTGAGAATCAGAATAGAATAAAATGGAATAGAATAGAATACAATGATATTTACTTTTGTAAAAGCTTTCATTTAAATATATTAACAAGGAACTCCCTTAGTATTTGGCATCTCATTTGCCAGTATTTTCAGAGATCTTATTATTCTGATTCACTTTAGTCATTCTGAATTCTCCAGCAAGGGCCATTTCTACTCATCCAAACTTTAGAAAAGATCAGTTTCTCCAAGGCCAAAGCAAATTGAGAACAATTTTGTCCCAGATCTAAAAACCAACCCACAGTCAAAAAGCATGTGTGAATAAGAACATTAGATTCATGCTAGCCACCACATTGAATAACATGCTCACTCTCCTTCTGTCTTTGCTGAATGTATAAAAGTGTCTGCTAAAAACAAGAGAAGGAAACGCAAAGTCCTTCTTCCCTGTAAATACAGTAGCCGAATTGTTTAATAATATATTTCACTTTGTATTTAATTTCCTTGATTTCTGCACTTTTCAACTGTGTGTTTTGCTCATTTGACAGAAGCTTTCATTTCATAGCTTAACACGGGTAAAAATACTTTCATCTGCTTTCTCATTTTGTAATGCTGTTTGCCACTAATAACTCATGCAGATAATGTACACACTTCATAACATACAATAAATACCACTGGGTTTGCTAGAAGAAAGGTAATACAATATTTGACAGCCTCGCTCTCTGGAGGAAAGAAATTATAACTGTTTTCATAATGTGTTTGCTTTATTACTTTTGAGCTGTTGCCGTCTGTGGTGCTACATTCTTTCCACCCACTATTTGCACACAGTAGGCTAAGTTCTACTTAACTCCATGGATAGCAATAAACTACTCCAGATTTACACTGGTGTAAGAGAAAGAAGAATTTAGCTGAGCCTGGTCTTGTTTGGGGGTGTGAGATAGGCATACCTGCTCAGGAGCTGGGGACAGTCACAGTCCTTTCATTGGGAGAGTAAAGACTACACAGCCGTAGCAATGCTGCCGGCCCAGAGGGGTAGGGAGATGAGAGATTCATCCCACAAAGGCAAGAAGTGCATTCTGTACGTCAGTGGTGCTGTACGCTGTCAGACAATGGAACTGTGTGGCCGCACTTGTCAAGAGCCTGCAGTCATTGGGTGGGATTCTGTGCTGTACCTCTAAGAGAACTCGCAGACAGTGGGAGCAGGCCAAGGTGATTTTAAGCTACCTTTGCACCCTCCCCAATGCTGTACTGCTGCCGCAGATGGAGAGGCCTCGGACATAACTTAGGGTACGTTCTATACTACCCGCCAAATTGGCGGGTAGTAATCCATCCCAGAAGCGCTCCCCGTCGACTCCGGAACTCCAGCACGGCGAGAGGCGGAAGTGGAGTCGACGGGGGAGCGAGCCTGCGCCGCGTGGCCCCGAAGTAAGTAAAATTACTTCAATCTAGGATACGTCAACTTCAGCTACGCTATTCTCGTAGCTGAAGTTGCGTATCCTAGATCGACACCCCCGCCCCCTCCCCCCCTGTAGACCAGCCCTTAGATGTCCCTGGAGGCCTACGTTATGGCAGCCTCCTGGGTCTGTCCTTCCTGTGGGCTGCAAAGGCAATCTTACAGCTATCCTCCACAGTGCTTGAGCCGGGGGCAACAGGGGAGGAAAACCTCCCCCAGCTGGGTATACAGCTTTTACAGGCCCCCCACCCATCCCTTTTACCTGATGTAAAGGGGCTAGACCAGGGGTGAGAATCACACACATTGGGCCTGCTTGTGATTCCAGCGCCATGCTGTACCTTAAAGGAGTAATTTGGCCCGAGGCTCCGTGATCCATAGCGTAATTCCAGGCTGTGTTTTATGGTTTTTAAGCCTACTTTAACCATAATTTTTACTCAAAGATGAAAACAAAACAAAAAGCACCTCTGTTTTCAGCGAGGGACTCACCTCATAATCAGAAAAGGGGAAGTGTGGTGCGTGACACGCCTGAAATTGTCTTTCATACAACAATATTTCAATCCTATTCCTTCCATATCATTTTGTTCACTATGTTGTGAAAATAGCAATTGCAGTTTTATTCCCAAAATCTGGAAGTCTTGAACAATGGCTTACACATTTTTGAAAGGGGCCAGTGATTTTGGATGCATAGCCCAGACTGAGACACCTTAAAAGGTTCTGATTTTCAGAGGGTGGATACTCAACACTTTCCAATAATCAGGCACCTTTAAGAGGTCATGTAGACGGGTGGCTGTTTACTGTTTATAATGTTCATGGCCAGGTATCATTTTGCAGACACCCTGCTTCATTGCTTCAGTGGTTTGAGCATTGGCCTGCTAAACCCAGGGTTGTGAGTTCAATCCTTGAGGGGGCCATTTGGGGATCTGGGGCAAAAATTGGGGTTTGGTCCTGCTTTGAGCAGGGGGTTGGACTAGATGACCTACTAAGGTCCCTTCTAACCCTGATATTCTATGATTCTATGATTTAGCTCTTAAGAACTGCACACAGCCTTTCATGTGAATAACCACATACCCTGCATAGGGCTCATTTGACAACAGAAACAACACTTAAAAGTCCATCACCAGACAACAGTCTGTACTTAGCATTAGTGATTTTTCTCACGAGTCAGAGTGCTTCTTCCGTCCCAGTCTGGTCTCACACCCATCTTCCCAGCTCTTCCTAGCTGAAGCTTAGCCTTCTGGCAAAGGCCTGTGGGCCCCAGATTTCTAGGCCCAAACAACATCCAGATTTCCCCACAGGAGCCTTCTGCTCCCTGGGTTCCCTTAGTCTCAGGGTCTTCCCTGCAGGAGCCCTTCAAACTACCTGCAGTCTCTCTATACTTCGCCCCTTCATTTCATCCTCCTGGTGCTCTTTATAGAGCAAGCACCCTGATGTCTCCCAGATGTGGCTCATACTCTAATAAGGGTCGGCTGGCTTTGGCCCTTAAAGGCAAGCCAGCCTGTTATAGGTCTTAAGTTATGCCCTGTGATGGGGCAGAGCGGCCCTGCACTGGTACTGCAGGGGTTAACTCTTCCTTCCTAGCAGAGGAAGCCACGCCCCTGAGGCTCTGCTGGGCATGCTCCAACTGGAGAACAGGTATAAAAGCCTGTGCTCCAGGATCTGGAGGCCAGCCAAGCCGGGATGCACCCTGATGCCCAGACGGAGTACGTCACAGGAGGGGAATAGACCAGAGGACCCCCCCGAATAGGAGAACCCAGAGGTTATGGTAGGAAGTGACCATGGGGAACTTTAGAGGAAAACGGTGTTAGAGCAGCACAGAGGCTCAGCATGTTTTGGGCGGATCCCCACCAAGCCGGTGGCAAGGGGAACTTGCCACTACCAGGGCCCTGGGTTGGGACCCAGTGGAGAGGGCGGGCCCGGGTCCCCCTAACACTCCCCCACACCATGGGAATTATACGGACTCTGGCCACTATGTCACACTATCCTGTCTGAGAGGGGTGATTATATGGACCCTGGCCATTGGGCCTCACTGCCCTGACACTTGGGGGAGTTACAGGGACTCTGGCTGCTAGGCTGCACTATCCCGCCTGCGAGGGAGGAGTTATATGGACTCTGGCCATCGGGCCGCGCTGCTCCAATGCTGGGAGCAATTTATATGGACTCTGGCCGTTAGGGCACACTACCCCGACCAAGGGGTGATTGGATGGAGGGAGGCCATTAGGCCACATCGGGCTGCCCACAGAGAGGCGAGCATGTGAACTTGGGAGTGGCGAGGTTCCAACACCCCATCCCACTCCTTCCTGAAAGGGGTGGTGTGGTGCCAGGCCTGCCACATGCCCCAGAAACTGTTGCACCAAAATGACTAGTCACTTTAGAAAATGTTGGCCTATAGTTACATAGGCCATTTCACTCTCTTCATTGAAAATTTTTTTCTCCCTACTTTGTGCATTTTCACGAATTGCTAATTCAGTTTCCAGCTAAAGATAAATAGTTTTCCAGTAATAACTGGAGATGCTAACAGCCATGTTTAGGATGTCATAAAGCCTGCTGTCTGTGCTGTACTGCTTAATCCTGATGACATATCCAAGAGAGACAGGCAAGGAACAGAAGGGATATAAAAATGTCTCATTCAGTATAAAGACAAGCACCTCCCTCTCCCTCCCCCACCTCCCAATCAGCTGTTTGGTGGCGTGCAGGAGGCTCGGGGTGGGGGGGAGGCTCGGGGGGGCAGGGGGAGGAGCGAGGGTATGGCAGGCTCACAGGAGGGGACGGGAAGGTGTAGAGTGGGGGCAGGACCTGTGGCAGAGCCAGGGGTTGAGCAGTGAGCACCCCCCAGCACACTGGAAAGTTGGCGCCTCTAGCTCCAGCCCCGGAGTCGGTGCCTATACAAAGAGCCACATATTAACTTCTGAAGAGCCGCATGTGGCTCTGAAGCCACAGGTTGGCCACCCCTGGTGAAGTTACTCTTTTCATGGATTCCATTCCTAAACCTTATTAACTAGGTCATGTGGCTTACTACTTATAGCAAACCATTGGGAGTCTATGCGATCTGATTCCTAACCTTGTCAGGGCCACTGATTTAGTATGTGTCTGATCCCTTTTAACAAGTCATTGACACCTCTTGGTGCCTCAGCCAGCCCAGATGGAAAATTGAATGAAGCACAGGAATGCTGAAAACTGTATGCTATCTCTCAGCTGAGTTCTGTTGGGCAGATGCATTACATGAGAAAGAAGTCTGCCTCTTACATGGAACTCCAGGTGATGCTAACCACTATAATTTTAACTACAAGACCTTCTATATAGAACTCTTCATGGAAGCCAAAGACTTAGTGTGGTATAAAGAAATTACTTAAAGAGGACTCCAAAAAAGCAGAGAACCATGTACAAGGCAAAAACCCTTAATAAAGACCCTTGTAGCGAGGAAGCTACTCACTAGCTAAGGGATTGTCTACACAGGACGATACTGCGCAGCAAGCCAGGTTGTGACTGTACAGCGCACTAGTGTGCCTGGCAGTATCATACTGTGTGGACACTGTTACAGGGCAGTGAAAGTACCAGAGTGTGCTTTGACGTATTCCTGTTTGCAACTGGAAAGACTAGGGTGCATTTATAAAGCAACAAGGAGGTGTAATTCCCAGCTCGGGTGAATGTAAATGTGCTATCTCTGCTCTACTTAGTGCCTAAAAATAGAAGCGTGGCCTCAGCAGCATGGGTTTCGGCTTGGGCTAGCCACCTGTGGATGTACCTAGGCTGTCAGGTGGGATTGTAGTCGGGCAGCTAGCCTGAACTGATGCCTGTGCTGTGGCAGCCACGCTGCTATTTTTGAGCTAGCGTGTGTACGTCTGGGAAGTACACCTCCCAGCTGCTACACAGATGGACCCTTAGTGTCACTAAAACGAAGAGGGGGCTTGGAATTAAATATCAGGGTAGAAGATTTTGGACTGTTTAATTGTCTCTTCATAAATTCACTCAGTGGTGTTGCAAGGGCCTGAACCTCGAAGGAACACCTCCTGTGAGGAATGACATGCACTCAACTCCCACAGCAGCACTGGGGAGTTGCTGGGCTGGGTCCCCACTGCATACTTTGCTGAACTAACCTGAAACAACTAACTCATTTAGCATGGCAGATTCATTTATTAGCCTTAGGGCAGGAGCTCAGGCTTGTAGGCTTCAGATCTTCTCTTGCAGCACAAAGCACCTGGAAAGGTTTAACTGATCCCCTGAAGAATCCCCTTATTTAAAAGGAACACAGAGGGAAGGACTGTAGATGCTGTGTGCTAGCCTCTCCTCCTGGCCGAAGGTACAGGGGTATTCGTAGGACAAAGGGGCCATCCCTATACTCCAATGATCCTCAGGTATTGGAACAGCCTCTGGGGCCAGTGAGCAGCCAGGTGTAACAGAGTGACTGAGAGTCATTTTCACTCCCCGTCTGCACAGCTTCACTGATGTATACCAGGATCTAGAACTAAGTATAGTCACAAATGCTGCTGTTATTAATTATTATCATTATATGATTTAAGAAGCTGACTTCACAGATGAGAAGCTCTTCAGGTGTTATTTACACCCGCTGTATTTCACGTAATTGTCCAAGAGAATGGGGATACACAATGGAAGGCCAGAGTACAAAAGATGGACATCACAACTGCAGCATACCAACATGTGCTGTGACTTTGGAATGTATGTTCCAGGATCTTATTTGAACATCCATCAGCAGAAAGAGTTACGGTGCAAGTAACCAGACATCCTTGTACTCCCCAGAATGAGCTGTTTATGTACACTCCAACCAGATTTAGGAAGGAATTAATTTAGCCTAGAGTACAGTAGTATGTAGATCATTAATGATGCCAACGTATTGTACACATTTATTCATCCTCTTTATTTTTCTCTACATGTTGAGGTTGGTTTATTTCTGAGCTTAGCATAGGCTTTGTGGGCCAGATTGGAAAACTTTTATATCAGTGAACATTTACTCACCCAAGTAGTCCCATTGACTTCAGCAGGATTACTCGAGTGTGTAAGTGCTCACAGTCAGCCCCAATGAAATCTGGCCATCACCTCTGTACCTTTGGAAACTTAAAAACAACACATTTGGCTTGCAAAGGATACTGATTTATGTAGCACATCTGGAAGAGTTGCAGAGTCTGACGTGTTTCCATGGCTAATAAATGTCTTGCTGTCATTAGAGAGTGTACCACTCTTATTACCCAAACAAAATAATGCGCGGAATCACTTCCTTCTTCGTTAGTTTCATTGATCCTGCTAAAAGATTTTAACTTGCCCTTCCAGAGAGAAAGCCAAAGTGAAAATCAGCAGCAAGCAAGCATCTGTTTTCCTGTATTGCAGCCAGATCTGTGCCATGTTTCCAAAACAGAGCACTTTTCAATTCAGTTTGTTTAAATGCAGTTTCCATTGTAGTTTGTCAATTGGCTGTAAACTGTTTAAAAAAAAAAAAGTTGGTTGAACTTTAGAGCATTGGGTGAAATGTGGTTAGTAAATCTGAGGCATTTCATTAGCTGCAAGTCAGCTTGAAATTTGACGGTAACACAAACCATCTGAGAGTTACTAGCACACAGAGACCCAGGAACCCCCAAGGTAAGCTTCTTGGAGGTTACAAAGGGAGAATGTCAGAAGAAGCATTTTAACCTCACTGTTCCATTCATATCCAAATCTTTATACAGGTTTGCTGTGGGAGTGAAATCCTGGACCCACCAAAGACAATGGGAGTTTTGCCATTGACTTCGATGGAGCCAGGATTTCACCCCAGGTATTTTGTTGCTGCCTCTCGAAGTCCAGCTATGTAGTGGCTCCTTCTTATTGTCTCCATACAATTGCAAGTGGTTAGGGGAAGGTAGAGGCAAAGGAAAGAGAGAATGAGAAAGAAGGATAGATGGTATTGATCTCATTGGAGCCAGATTGTGGCAGTCCCTTATGCAGGCATGTGGACAGAGCAGGGCAGCGAATGGCACGAGAAGCTTTCTTGCCCTTGCATAGACTGAGTAAGGGCCAGGCCCGACTGCCTTTTCTCCTTCTGTGTGCATTTGGGGGCTCCCGGCTCACAGCAACACAAATTGGGGGGGAGGGGGGGGACGCGTGAAGCCAGGTTCACTCCCCTACACCCTAGCCCCAGAGCAGAGTAGAACAGAGTGTCCTGCTCAGGGACCACCCCCATAGGGCAGTCTGGGTTCGTGCTATATATTTTGTTCAGGACTGTGTCTTAAAGGCATGACCCAGCTTCCCTTTATCACAATGAGTACATAATGTAATTGACCATGGCTATGTTTTCTACTTCAGGAGATGTATTACAGTAGAACCTCAGAGTTATGAACACCTCGGGAATGGAGGTTGTTCGTAACTCTGAACAAAACGTTATGGTTGTTTCAAAAGTTTATAACTGAACATTGACTTAACACAGCTTTGAAACTTTACTATGCAGAAGAAAAATGCTGCTTGTAACCATCTTAATTTAAATGAAACAAGCACAGAACCAGTTTCCTTACCTTGTCAAATCGCTTTTTAAACTTTCCCTTCATTTTTTAGTAGCTTATGTTTAACACAGTACTGTTACAAACTGTCTTTTGTGTGTGGGGGGGGGGGGGGGGGGGGATGTCTCTGCTGCCTGATTGTGTACTTCTTGTTCCAAATGAGGTGTGTGGTTGACCTGTCAGTTCGTAACTCTGCGGTTCTACTGTACTCGGTCTTGAAAAGTTCTGAGATATATTGCCTGTTCTTTGCTAATGTTCACTCATTTGACAATACCTCTTCCTTATTACCTCTCATACCTTTTCCAAGCAGTTATATGAGAGATTTGTTGGACATCCTCATTAGTGCACATTCCTCTTTCAAAAAGTTCTCATTCAAAATAGCTGAATTCATTTTAAAAGCGACAGATGGAGGGGAAAATATCACAATACTCAGCTAATTTCCCCGTTAATCTTAGTAATGGCTGATTGGCTGCCATTTTCCCTTGTTTCTTGGCCATGGAAAAGATGCATCATTGTTATATCCTAAGTCCTTGTATAAAATAAAATAATTAGGATCCAAAAGATAATCTTCTTGATCTATGCCTTGAAATAAAATCAGAAATAAAAACACTGAGATAAAACTCAGTCTTTGGTGCCTCCTTCTTTTTAATCCTACAGTTTTAGAACTTGATATCAATCTTAGTGGCCCAGTTAATTGCTTTCATTTAGTTGGTCCTCATGCTTTAACAGAGCATTTCCTTCATAATGTACTGGAGCTTAACAAAAAAGAAAAAGAGAATGACTTTGCTGTGTTTTAAACATAGCCCTACTGCTGTGCCAATACAATGGTTATCTTTATTTTCTCTAACTAGAACATTGAATTCTCACACAAAATCGGCAGTACAATATCTGTGTTAAAACTGCAGCTACATCTTTCAGACTTTAGTAATCTTCTGTATATTGGGTCCATACTTCTTGTTCATGCTTTTAAGGCCCTACAGTGCTCAAGCCTGGACTTTACAGATGACATTCTCTCCAGAGCTAGTCAAAAAAAATTAGAATTCACAATTGCAAGTCTGTTTTTTAATCTAAATTTCAATTTAAAAAAAGTTTGACATTTTCACCAAAAATGTCCACAATTTCAGCCTGTTATTTCTGGCCAGATACAGGATTTGTCCCCCCCAAAAAAACACACCACAAAATTCAAAATTTCCATTAATTTTCACCCAGGAAAGAGACATTTTTGCTAACATAACCTTGAACATTGCATCCCATTTTTTTGACCACCATTACATCTCCTTCCATACTTCCTCCCACCGCTGAGCTGTGCGAGTGACGCTAGCCATGCTACCCCTTTCATATCCCTATTCTTCCTTCTATAGAGCTCCCCCATTCGTGGTACCCCTCCTCCCAAAACGTGTACATCAGGCCACTGTCCTCTTTCTCGTTCCAAGACCTCCTAAGCAGTCACTTCTCCCATGCTGCCTACAGGGAGTGAACTCAGTCATAAATAACTAAATAACAGGCCATCAAAGTGGATACATTCCCTATTGGCATGAGTGTGAGATCTGATTACTGTAACTGTTCTCTTCCTTCGCCTCTTCCTTGCCTTTTGTTTGTTCATAGCCCTCACTTGTTCAATAATGTAAAAAGTAAATTCTCTGGACCATGGAATCATCTCAGCTGGTGTAAATCAACATAAACCTGTTGAAATCAATGAATCTATGCTGTAGAGCCATTTAAAATCAATGGATTGACACCAATTTATACCAGCTGAGGAGTTTGCCCCATGTCTTTATTTGTTTATGGAAAGCCCCAGCCTCACTTTGGGTGTTTAGTAATAAAAGGGAACTTCTATGTTATACCCTTTTCATTAACACATATCTTGTAAATGGATCTTGTAAGTTTGGCTCCTTTTCCTTTTAGATAAGCCTAATTCTGACCTCGGGAGGAGTTAGTGGTTACTTTTCAAATGTGGGAGAAAGACCATTATCTGTAATTCATGATTTCTTGTATCCTGATCATTCAAAAAGGATCATCAAGGCATATTAGCATAATGGTTTCACTCATCTAAAAATGGGACCTTCGGCTGGCTACAATAGAAAGGGATATGTGTGTTTCACAGCAGAAATTCAGCAAGGCTCAGTAAAGTAAATAGAGTGTTTAAACAGCTGTGAGAAGGTTACATAAGTAAGTTATTTGGAGACATGTATTTGGATGATCTTGCCATTCCTTTCAAATTTCTCAGTGGAGAAATAACAGCAGGGCCAAAGTTTATATCTGTTTTGAGGTATGAAGAGCCATATATCACTTTCTCTCCATGTGCACTAGTCCTAGTGATGTTAGTGTGAATTTTGCATATGGAGCAAGAGCAGCGCTTAGCCCTAAGACTCACTAACATTGTGGAACTACAGGTTTCACATTTACTCATTAAGATGATTCTTGTTTTTCTTATCTTTGGCTATATGTAAATGAAATGCTAATTATATAGAGCCATCTGTTGTATTTAAAGGATTAAAGTTTAAAGCTGTTCTGTAGAAGTTTGTTATTTTTCAAGACCTACTTTTTTGAGTATAATTTGTATTCAGAACAAAGTTCAGGAATCCAGTGAAGTCTACGGGTTTCCTGTCATATGGTTTGAACCAGATCTTTTCTCTCTTTTGAGAAGTCTGTGACAAAGAATTTCACTCACCTTCGCCAGAAATACTAGCATTCTTTGACATCCACTGCAAGCATATGGAATGTACATTCATTGGACATTGATAGGTCCTGCTTTCCCTCTCTCAAGTAAATTATAGCAAGTGGTCTGGTAACCACTCACTGTGAGCATTTCTACAGATTTATTTGCCACAAGTGATTTACAGAGAATTTTGTGACATTCTCTGGCACTTTTGAAAGGTGGGGAAAAGGAAAGGAACATAGTTTGAAAGGGATCATATTCCAATCTGGAAGTAAGGTGATCTCTCTGGAAGTCTTTCCTGTACATCTGGACTTAGATGCAGTGAGAGGTTAGATTAAGCCATGATACAGTAGGAATATTGTTTCATATTTTGAGCCTGAATTCCTGACATGGAAAAAAGGAGCCTCACATGGAAGAGGATCCTGGACACTCAATACTACACAAAGAGGGAAGGTATAAATCTTTAGAAATGTATATGTAACAAATAGGAACAATAAAACAAGATTTGGACTGCAAATCAGAGTAGTTTTTACCATCCTTATCATTCCTTCTAGCCAGTTGAAAAGCTAAGTAATGCTGGTTGGGTTGTTTCTCATGAGTTCACTATTCCTTAGATATTTTTCCTGATATTATTTGAATGCCACTGCCGCTTCCATCTTCCTTTCAGTGAACTTGTCAGAGTTCAATGTTTGGGCCAAACCCTGACATTGAAAGGAATGTTTACTAAGTTAAAACATAGAGCTTGTCGGAACTTAGCACTACAGAATTTTTAGTGTGCAGTGGCAGGGTCCACACGGCCAGTCACACCCTGGCTTGCCACTCACTAAATCACTGTGTAGACAAGGACTTACTTAAAATTCAGGATTTGACCCTCGAATGTTATCTTCTGCTGCACAAACTTCAAGAAAACTCACCCCACCGCTGACCCATCAGTCACAAGAGAGATGCAAGGGGAGTTCCCCAATTCTTTTCTTATTCTTTGGTGTTTCATAAGCAGGTAGGTACCTCACAAATTCTTGATCCTTGAGAAATATTTCCTGTTGGAGGTCAGCATGCCACAAGGTTCTATAGTTCTCAGTGGAGGCTGACAACACCTGAGACGGTGTATACGCAAATCTGTCATATAAACATCTCAGAGCCAGGTTAGAGTGGTGGGTTAAGATGTGATACAGGGTAGGCAAGGCCTACCAGAAGGACCCTCCTCTGCCTGCCCTATTGCATCCCAGTGCTCTCAAGAATGTGTAACCAGGTCTGAACAGCTTCAGTTTGTTAGGCAACAGCTATTACAGGCTTGAAGGAATGCAATCAATTTGTATTTGCATATTGGCTACCACATTTTCCAAGATCTACCTTTCTGTATTGATGCTGTCACAATCTATATTCCATCAATGGTAAGACCTTCAGATCCTCTTCTGATAGATAAAGTACTGAAAGGGCTCTAATGCAATGTGACACCTAGCAGAAGATACAGGATTTGTAGCAAAGGCTGGCTCACATATTCTGAAAGGTTTATCAGAGATTTTTTTCCCCCTCCAGGCTGGGATTTTATATAGAAGATTTTTTTTTAATATTAAAATATTTCCTTTTTTCTATTCTGTCTTTAAAATAAAACCTTTGGGGCTGTTAATATCTCAGATGTTATTGCTTTGAAGGCTGCATAAAAAAGATTTTAAGGGAGAAAAAAGCTTTTTAAGGACTCATTCAGAACATTCCCAATCAGTCTATGACTTTGTAGCTCTAAATAGAAGTGGAACCTTTGACATAACAGAGGTTCAGGGCTTAAGCTTTTGCATGACAGTTTGAGCAGATGTGTATTTCTGAGTGTTGAATTTTCATGTATTAAGATTTCATTTATTCAAGGATATTCAAAATTCTTCTATAAAACGCTCTGCAACTGTTTTTCCCTGTGCATGTGACTATAGATTACAAAGTGCACAAACGTGTCCTGCTGCCTTTTATATAGCTAATTCTACAAAGAAAAAAATTGTACATTCACTTTTTTAGTAGTGAAGAATATTTCAGAAGATTAACCCCTTCATTCATTATGCAGCACCTCTGAGCCTCAGTCATGGACTAGGACCAAGTTGTGCTGAGCACTCTACAAACACAGCACAAACAGTCCCTGCCCCCTAAAGAGTTTCCAGTTTGCCCACTTCTCTTTGGCTTGGAAGGAAAAACTCAGTGATGTCCTCATTAGGAAGCCTTTTTTCAAATCAGTCTGTAGAGGCTAGTTTAGAGTCCCTAGAATCTTGATCTGGCAACAGCTATGTCATAATCACCTAAGATACCATGATTGTCTTTCTAGGTCAAAAAACAATATGTACTTTTGTTATTACTGAAGTAACATCACTAACTCTGCTCCTCTAGTCTTAAGCTTCTTTTTTGTCCTTTCCCCTCCATTTTTCAAAGATCTGTCTATCTATCTACCTATTCACTTAAGGTGATCACTGTTGTCAGACGGCTACTGGTGTGGTGCTCTGCTCTGTTCAATGTTGATATCAGTCGGCTGCGTGCGTGTTCCCTCGGTTTGCTGCCCCAGATCTGCACAGATAGCTGACACAGCAGACCCCAAGAAAACCCCCAAAGACCACAGCCTCTAGTAAGGTATGAAGGCATGTTGGCCAGGTTTATTGTCGAAGAGAAGCACAGTGATAGTTTCCCGTAGTCTCTACAGGACATACTATGGAATTTGTGCCCCCTGGCAATGGACCGGCTCAGTCAGTGGTGGGACTTTCCACTGCCCCCTAGCCAGACAAAGAGACCGCCCCAGGGCTGCGTTCTTATACACAGGTACAAACAAGTTACATAATGCTCCTGATGTATTGAGGTGCAACCCTTCTACGTAAGAAGATACAACCCCTCTATGTAGTAAGGTGCCGCCTTCCACCTTGTACATGTTGGTTCGAACAAAACAACACTATCCATCATATTACCCTTTTGCCCCTGTCTTTAGGATGGGACAGCCTGTTCCCTGTTATCTGTGTGGAATGTACAAGTGTTCTGGTACCTTTTAGGTTTGTGTACTTTTGCAACATCAGCCCTTTCCTTGCCAACTTCTGTGAGCAGGGCCTGCCTCTGGCTCACAGCTTAACTTTGCTTTATGTTAGCAAAGTCTTGACCATTACTTTAGCTCAGGCCTTAGGCCTCATACTGGGCCTCTGATACAGGGGTTTATGTTTCAGGGCCTCATCTTACTACAATCACATTTAAGAGTTGCTTCTCCTTTGAGAGATATCAGTAATAGAACCAGTTTTCCCCATTCTAAGTACATGCAGGTGATAGAATCTTTCCAAGTGGAAGAAACATTTTAGTGAGCCCACTTTATCTATCTATGGCCTGTTGTGATAATTGGGCTTACAAATTTACCCTAACTGTGGGCTCCACTGTAAGAAGTACGTGAAAGTTCATAAGATGTCAATCACCTATAAAGCCAGGTATTGTAGGGAAAAGGTATGAAAGGGAGACAGACTGAATAAGTCCAAGTAAAAAGGTCTACTGATATAGCTCAAGGACTGTGTTAGGATCATGCTTGGTAAACAAGAAAAGTGTGGAACCAGAAATCAGTTAAAATGATTTGTAATTATATGTTTGCCATGGTACTAAGCAAGTTGAGGTCTCCATGTACCAAACCCTGATTTTGTTTAATATTGCTTATTGTTGGACAGTGACTGGGTCATGTTATATCTTTAGTCCATATATTCCACCTAAATTAATACAGCCTCATTATCTTAGTATTTAAGATCATAGAATCATAGAATCTCAGGGTTGGAAGGGACCTCAGGAGGTCATCTAGTCCAACCCCCTGCTCAAAGCAGGACCAAACCCAATTAGATCATCCCAGCCAGGGCTTTGTCAAGCCTGACCTTAAAAACATCTAAGGAAGGAGATTCCACCACCTCCCTAGGTAACCCATTCCAGTGCTTCACCACCCTACTAGTGAAAAAGTTTTTCCTAATATCCAACCTAAACCTCCCCCTCTGCAACTTGAGACCATTACTCCTTGTTCTGTCATCTTCTACCACTGAGAATAGTCTAGATCCATCCTCTTTGGAACCCCCTTTCAGGTAGTTGAAAGCAGCTATCAAATCCCCCCTCATTCTTCTCTTCTGCAGGCTAAACAATCCCAGTTCCCTCAGCCTCTCCTCATAAGTCATGTGCTCGAGCCCCCTAATCATTTTTGTTGCCCTCCGTTGGACTCTTTCCAATTTATCCACATCCTTCTTGTAGCGTGGGGCCCAAAACTGGACACAGTACTCCAAATGAGGCCTCACCAGTGCCGAATAGAGGGGAATAATCACGTCCCTCGATCTGCTGGAAATGCCCCTACTTATACAGCCCAAAATGCCGTTAGCCTTCTTGGCAACAAGGGCACACTGTTGACTCATATTCAGCTTTTCGTCCACCGTAACCCCTAGGTCCTTTTCTGCAGAACTGCTGCCCAGCCATTCGGTCCCTAGTCTGTAGCAGTGCATGGGATTCTTGCGTCCTAAGTGCAGGACTCTGCACTTGTCCTTGTTGAACCTCATCAGATTTCTTTTGGCCCAATCCTCTAATTTGTCCAGGTCCCTCTGTATCCTGTCCCTACCCTCCAGCGTATCAACCACTCCTCCCAGTTTAGTGTCATCTGCAAACTTGCTAAGGGTGCAGTCCACACCATCCTCCAGATCGTTGATGAAGATATTGAACAAAACCGGCCCCAGCACCGACCCTTGGGGCACTCCACTTGATACCGGCTGCCAACTAGACATGGAGCCATTGATCACTACCCGTTGGGCACGACCATCCAGCCAGTTTTCTATCCACCTTACCGTGCATTCATCCAGCCCATACTTCCTTAACTTGCTGGCAAGAACACTGTGGGAGACTGTATCAAAAGCTTTGCTAAAGTCAAGAAATAGCACATCCACTGCTTTCCCCTCATCCACAGAGCCACTTATCTCATCATAGAAGGCAATTAGGTTAGTCAGGCATGACTTGCCCTTGGTGAATCCATGCTGACTGTTCCTGATCACTTTCCCCTCCTTTAAGTGGTTCAGAATTGATTCCTTGAGGACCTGTTCCATGATTTTTCCAGGGACTGAGGTGAGACTGACTGGCCTGTAGTTCCCCGGATCTTCCTTCTTCCCTTTTTTAAAGATGGGCACTACATTAGCTTTTTTCCAGTCATCCGGGACCTCCCCCGATTGCCATGATTTGTCAAAGATAATGGCCAATGGCTCTGCAATCACATCGGCCAACTCCTTTAGCACCCTCGGATGCAGTGCATCCGGCCCCATGGACTTGTGTTCGTCCAGCTTTTCTAAATAGTCCCGAACTACTTCTTTCTCCACAGAGAGCTGGTCACCTCCTCCCCATACCGTGCTGCGGAGTGCAGCCGCCTGGGAGCTGACCTTGTCTGTGAAGACAGAGGCAAAAAAAGCATTGAGTACACTAGCTTTCTCCACATCCTCTGTCACTAGGTTCCCTCCCTCATTCAGCAAGGGGCCCACACTTTCCTTGACTTTCTTCTTGTTGCTCACATACCTGAAGAAACCCTTCTTGTTACTCCTAACATCTCCGGCTAGCTGCAACTCCAAGTGTGATTTGGCCTTCCTAATTTCACTCCTGCATGCCTGAACAATATTTATATACTCCTCCCTGGTCATTTGTCCAATCTTCCACTTCTTGTAAGCTGCTTTTTTGTGTTTAAGACGAGCAAGGATTTCACTGTTAAGCCAAGCTGGTCGCCTGCCATATTTACTTTTCTTTCTACACCTCGGGATGGTTTGTTCCTGCAACCTCAATAAGGAGTCTTTAAAATACAGCCAGCTTTCCTCGACTCCTTTCCCCCTCATGTTATTACTTTTTTCATGTGGCTTGCCACATCTGTTTGGAGCTCTTCTTTCCTCCATCCATGTCTTTGAGTCACTTTCTGTGTTTAAACCATCCCTTAAAACCTTTCTTTCCTATTTAGCGTATGAAATACTTTTTCTAAAGTGCTCTCTGATGTTGTGTCTAAGGAAGGCAATATACTGCATGAATACATTGTATTGTAATCTGAAAATTAATACACTGAAAAAAATGCCAAAATGCACTATGGAAGCTTTCTGGCTGTGAACAATTGACTAGGTAGTGAGCTCTACTTATTTGGTATCTCAGAGATTCAAACTCATAATTTATGGATGAACAGTATGAGCATGAAATCTAGCTATATCTTGATCCATTATGCAAGCCTCCATTGTGCTATGGTCTTCTGGCTGAATTTTTTAATTCTTTATAAATCCGATTTCAAGAGGAACTATTAATGTGGCTGCTACTATAACTAGTCCCTTAGAAAGGTAAGATATCCTTCTGAATCTACAATATATTTTAATTGTATTATAACAGCCTCACTAAGGAATTACTTCCACTAAAATATTAAGAAGACACTGATTTGTAGTCACCATCAATGTGATATTATCCACTTAACCAATGTCATGTGTACCAGGTGCATTTGAAAGGCCTTCATCTTCCTACTGAATGCGGAGTTTGTAGTACAGCCTTACATTTTGTTCACTTCAAGGCAGCATCCACTGAACACCATATGGTGCATATAAGGGAAGGATCTAACTTTGTTAAAAGACGTTGAGACTTTTAATAAAGTTTGTGTGTGTGTGTGTGGGGGGGGGTGTTCAGGGCAGTGCTTCATCAGTGTCTGGGATACAAGTGGAGCAAAAGGCCAGTGGAAATAGAAAATAGAATTCCTAATGACATTTGGATCACTAGGTCAGCCTTCTTCGGAATCAATCTGTTTAAAAAAAGACAGAGATCAGATTCTGTCAGCCTGACGCAGAGTAGTACTTTATTACTTGAACATGGCCCATAGTTAGTGCCTGTGTTCAGACTGCTATCTTTCCACTCAGTGAGGGCTATGTTCTGAAATCCTCACTCACACTGGGCAGCCCTTACCTGTTTGAATGTTCCCCGGGACTCCAATGGGATTGCACACGGAGGTGCTGCATTTCATGAGTAGGAATCACAGAATTGGACCCAGTGTTGGGGACAAGTATGGGCAGGGTAACATACAAGAGGCCAGCTCTCACTCCCCTTGTATGGCCCACACAAGGCCCTGTCGCAGTTGCAGTTCCTGCTCCTGAGGGTGTCTGACACCCCAAAGGCAGCAGGGAGAAAGCGCTGGCCCTCTATTACAGCCAGCAGAGTGGACAAGTTGAACTAGGGGAACATGCTGGATTAGACTAAAGGACGGTACACCCTGTGCTCCGGTTCACCCAAGATGGGATTCTGCACCTGTGAGCAGCAGATAGGGCGGTGCTGTTCCAAGACACCCCTTGCTCAGGCTAGTGGTTAAATGCCACAATTTAACCCTTAGTATCTTAACAGAGTATAACAGGTTTATGAAGAAAAAGCACCATAAGCTCAGGTCTGTGCATTCCTGTTTGCAGCTCACTGGTTTAAACCTAGCCCAAGTTAGTGGCAACTGAAATTGAATTGCTGCGTGGGGACCCATGTGAAATGAGTTGGTGGTCTCCCCCCAGTTGATGGTGGACAGACATCTTTTTTATCAAAAAGGGCATCACATTTGATATGAATGGGCACCATCAGTAATACATTGCTGATCAAAGATCCTAAAGACTGAACCAGCTTCTCTACTATAGACCGAGGGTCCCTTTGAAGGAATTGAGGGACATTACTGGGGGGGAGTAACAAAGACTGTACTGCCACTCCTCAGGCTTTACTTGTTAAGGGTGTCATTCAGGATGGAACATTTCCCACACATTACACTCATTTCAATTATGTTTTAATGATGCTGATGATTAACTTTATAGATTCCTATCACATTCGCTAAACAAGCACAAACTGTAGTTTACTTTATGTAGTACACTACAAATTAAATCACGTTCTTAAGATTTTCTTCTATATTACTTAGCTCCAGGGTATCGTAATCCTGTGTTTAAAGTGGCGGCAAAGAAAGATTTATTGAACGTCTGATCCTCTGTTCCCTTAATGTTCATTCTCTCCCCATTCATCGGATAGGAGCCTAGGCACCTAACTCAGACTTTGTGCATTGCTGTGATCTTCTAGGCTACTAACTCCCTTTGTACATTCAGGCCATTGTTTGAATAACATCGTTCTCAAAAGAAACTAGGTGAAATTAGTACACTAAAAAAGTAAGTTAATAAAATAAACGTACATCTCAATATACCGTTCCCATCTACGCAGAAATTAGAATTATGAAAAACAATGGCTGCCCGTGGATAACTCAGTTTTGAAAGGAACATATGGGAAATGACCAATGATTTTAGCCTTTTGCTGGCATTTTCTTTCCTATATTTCATTTCAGCTGCCCAGTGTTGATTGAAACATTGGAAATCCTTGATTTGCTATGAGAAAATCTGTGAGAAGAAGAGCATTAGAAGAGACTACATTCCAGAGATTAAAAATGGCAATTCTTTCATGGTTTATCTGCCTATTGAAGGCTGGTCAGGCTGAGCAAAGAGCTGAAATAGAAAATGTAACGTCTCCTTCAGCACTGAATAGTCATATGATTTGTTTAGTGTCTCATCTGCCAAGTGAGAAAATGACGCATTAATACCTTCCTTTGTCTGAAATACTAGTGCTTGCACTGCTTTTTTCAGACACCTGATCAGGGTTTATTGTACCAAAAAATATCTTACTGGACTTTTTCAGTTTAATCAGAAACAGAGGCTATCTCTGTGTTTTCCAGACCAGCTGGCTCATTCTGTTCACTGATGTAAATGAACTCTGAGCCTGTTCAGTCATTCACCCATGGATGGAGCAAGGTTAATGTTCTCATGGAAATGAAAATAATTATGATTTTTGTGGATCAAATTTCTTGGAGTATGAAATAAAATACTGAACAAAAGCTATAATTCACCTAGCAGAGTCATCCTGGAATGACATTTCTGGGTTGTTTCCTAATTATTTCAAGATACTATGCCATCAAACCTTAATACATTTTATTAGAATAAGCATGTGTTTTATATGACATGAGCAGACAGCCTGAGGGAATGAGTGAAGCGCTCTGGGGCTTTTCTTGGAGGGCGTTCTTTCATTGTATGACTTATTGGGTCTTAGAATTATTTTTATGAATCTGCTTCTTTGAGTGATAAGCACTTTTTCATCCTGGAAACATCGTAGGAAACAAAAGCCATGCAGGAAAATAATATACATTGGTACTGTGCATGCACAGTTAATATAATGTTACAAAAAAATTGATCTCCAAACGACATCAATTACTTTCACAATATGAAACTGCTCAAGATGCCAACTGGCCTTACACAAAGAGAATCATATTGACAAAGGTTTTGATTGTTCTTAGCTAAACTAAAGACAGTCTATAAGGACTTTATAAAGGAATTCATAATTTTGTTCTCTGAGGAAACTCTGGGCCTGATTCTTGTTTATATTAAGGCCATTTTGCACCACCAGATAAAGTGGTTTTAGTGTAACAGATCTCTGGGTCTGTATACCTCCTGGGGTTGTGTGCAACTAGCAATAATGGCAGCTAGACATCTATGATGAGTGGAGATAAAGCCCTAAAATATTCACATGCTTATCTGAACCACTTCAATTTTCAGAATTTGGCTGGCAATTCTGGGACAGAGGGGGCAGGCTTTCATGTGAGATTTCCTGTACTTCCTGCTTCAGTCAGGCCAGAAATGCACTCACAACTCCTCCTCTTGTGGTGTTTTTGACACTGACTCTTCCACAACAGACAAGAACCAAGAACATCAGGGGCCTGTGAAAATGAAAGATAATGATGGTTACCTGTTACTAAATAGCAGAGTAGATTTTCCATAGGTATTCCTCTGCTTTGGCAAGCCCAGATATTAACATAAAGTAGACACCCCAAAATGTTTGTTTTTTCCTTCATTGGGAATTAAACATGAATGAAGATTTGTGCAAATGTATTCTCTGGCTGCTATTCTAATAGGGTGAATGTCATATGCACCAACTCTGCACCATCGGACAAATTAACAGAGAGGGCTGAAAGTAGGGTAACAGTGAGAGCTGGGCCCGGGGAACATTGAGAGGGCTGGGGAATGAGGAATGCTCCCCTGGTGAGGGTGATCTCCCTGCAGAGATGCTGGCAGGGTGGGGCAGGTTTCCTGCTGGGAAGGGCTGGGTGGCTGTTCTGACAGAAGAGGACTGACAAGGAGCCTAGGTGTGGCAGCAAATGTTGGAGTGTGACACGTGCTATGTCAGTGGGGAAGAGGATGTCTCATTTTAAGGACTACATGCACAGGGTGTGATAAATGGCTGCATTTGGGGGGACTTTCATTAGGACTATTTGCACGATGTTTTTGATAAGAAACCAGCACCAAGGAGGGGAACTGTTATGCAAGAGAGCTGTCTTGGAGTTACTGGAGACTCTGACAGAGGGGATGAGGCCGGCTCGCCTGTTCTGCTGCGGCCTGACACTGAGCTGCCCTGTGATAGGACCTTCTATGGCCCCTGAATGGATGGGAGAATTTCATCCATAGCCGTTATGGGCCTGATTCTGATCTCACGCTACGTGTGCCCTAACATCATTAGCTTCTGGGGAGTTTTTCCTGATTTCTACCAGTATGAATGAGGGCATAGTTTGGTCCATATTACAGTGTCGTCAGTTCCCACAATTTTCTCAGGAAACTTGGTGTTTCTGTTAAAGTTCTAGTTCCTGAAGTCAGATGATTACGTGATAATCTCAACTTTACGTTTCTATCCCTAACAGTTGTGGAGAAAACCTTGAAAACATGGATCTTAAAGGCTCAAAATCCAGAGAACAGATACCCCTACTCCCCTGCATTTATTATTCGATAAACTCATAATTTTGTGAGATGATCTCATGATTCGTGAGGGCCTCACTCGTGATGTATGAATACTTGAGGTTGGCTGTACTACCGATATGTTTTGTCCAGCTCATTAAGGGCCTGCTTCAAATCCGATTGAAGTTAGTAGATGCCTTTCCACTGACTTCAGTGAGGCTTGTTCAGGCTCTATCTGTCCTTTCTGAGACCGTTTAGTAAAACAAATGTAGACAAATCTAAAGTAAAATGCATTTTAGAACTATAGTGCTCCACAGAACCTAGCAATCTTGAAAAGACAGGAAATGTGTTCTCAAGTGGAGTATTTCCATGATGGTGAAGATGCCTCTGAAATCCATTTCCACCTAAGATCTGTTTTGTTGCCCATCAGCCAGATGGGCCATAACTCTAGTCAGACCCTTACAATAATAATAATGTAGTTATTATTGATGGAATTTGATATTTCATGGGCAAATCAACTTCCTATCAAAATAAGTACATCACAAGCCTGTAATAAAGCTGAATCTATGTGCTGGTGATTGTGGAATATCATGATCTAATTAAATCATATTTTGCACCTTTTTGCTCCTTCACGTTAATCTCCCGCAGAGTTCCGGATTAACTGGACTGTTTACATGCTGTAATCCCCACAGTGGGTTTTGCCATTGTGGGATTTTGATGTTAATGCCAAGGAGTCAGTGAGCACTGAAAAGCCAAAGCTGTTTAATTTTTACTCAGCTAAGACAATATTGTGAGGTTTCTGTGGCTACATGAGATATTTGATTTAGATAACTCAAGAAAATCCACAGCTGTTATTTGGTGAATCAAAAACTCCTGCTTTAACGAGGGATTTGCAGATTTCTGTCATTCAAAGCATTGGATAATAATCAGTGTCTGACAAATTCAGACTGATGTTAGCTTCTGCTGTTTTTAATATGCAATTTCCACTTACCCCATCTGCCACTTGCATTACAAAGAGGAGATGCTTTGATAAAAGAAGAGATTTACGTGCTGTCTGGAAAAAAAACATCAGCACCCAGTTTCCAGAGCCAGGAGTATGTGAGATCACAAGTGCTCTTACTTCTATAGGTGATCACTTAGGGCTTCATTCAGAGTCCACTGAAATCAATGGAAAGACTTGCACTGATTTCAGTGGACTTTGGATCATGTCCTTGCATCTAAGCATCCAAACATTTCTCCCTTTTTCAATTTTTTCGTGGGGAGAGAATCCAAACTTTAAAGTTTCTCCATCCTTATAGACAAGTTCTAGGTTATTGAAACCAATGGAAGTACTCCAGATTGAAAGTATCTCTGTATCTCAGGTATTTATACACCTGCCCACCAGTGTAGTATCTGAGTGCTTCACAAGCATTCATAGATTCTAAGGCCAGAAGAAACCATTGTGATCATCAAGTCTGATCTCCTGTATAATAACACAGGCCATAGAACTTCCCCAAAATAATTCCTAGAGTGTGTCTTTTAGAAAAACATACCATCTTGATTTAAAATTTGTCAATCTTGGAGAATCCACCACAACCCTTGGCAAATTGTTCTAATAGTTATTCTCATTATTCAAATCTTGACCTTATTTTCAGTCTGAATTTGTCTAGCTTCAACTTCCAGCCATTGGATCGTGTTATGCCTTCCTCTGCTACATTGAAGAGCCCATTATTAAATAATTGTTCCCCACAGAGATCCTTATAGACTGTAATCAAGTCCCCCTTTAGCCATCTCTTTGTTAAGCTAAATAGATTGAGCTCCTTGAGTCTGTCACTCAGAGGCATGTTTTCTAATCCTTTAGTCATTCTCATGACTCTTCTCTGAACCTTCTCCAATTTATCAACATCCTTCTTGAATTGTGGGCACCAGAACCAGGCAGACCAGTGTCAAATACAGAGATAAAATAACCTCTCTACTTCTACTCTATTAATGTACTTGTCTTCACAACATCCTATGAAGTGGGTTCTATTATTCCTATTTTACAGATGGGAGACTGAGGCAAAGAAACTAAATGACTCACACAAGTCTCACATGAAGTCTGTGTCAGAATAGAAAATGGAACCCAGATCTCCTGAGCCCCAAACAAGCAATCTAACTACTGGGAATAAGGCCCATCCTTTCCTCTTTCCCCTGTAATAATCTGGATTTTGATTCCATTGGTTTGTATCTGAAAGTGCATGTGTAAATTAGGCTACATAAATGAGTTTGTAATTTAATTTTGTTGAATTTTAAGTACCCCTCACAGCATTTTAAAATTCTATAAAAGGAAATTAACATCTGGTTCAATTAATTAATGAACTTTAAATGTTCAGAGGGGAAAAATAAACCCCATTAATAAGACTCTTCAATGTCACATAAATAAGGGAATTCATGCTTCTTCCCACAACTGTGGAGCCAAAGTATTTAATGGCACTATCTGCGTATGATACAGAGGTGCCCTAGATGCAAAGGAACACCAGTTACTCACACTCTCTCTTCTGGTAATGCTTTAAATCTTCTAATGATACCATCTCAATGACTCCACATTTCTAACCCTTTTTTTTTATGCTGTAGTGCTATGAATCATATTCAGATACAAGACCTATTTTACAACATCGGGGCCTGATCCCACAGCCCTTCAGCATCCCACTGTCTTTAGTGGGATTGCTGGCATAATAAAGGGTTGCAAGATTTGGCCCTCTGTGGGTGGAGAGGGAGAGGGGGAAGTGTCTTCAGAATTGGAATGCAGTCCACATGAGAGCTTCTCTGCACCAGTTCCCTAGGCTGCTTGGCATGGTTATAGTTCACTGACGTACTCAGTGATAACAAAGACGTGATTCTGTGTTGAAAGAAGGGGAGAGGGAAAAAAAGAATAAAGATGAGGTCTGTTTAGAACAACTCATTCAACTAATGAACTTCTGCAGAAGGACTAACAAGCAAGCTTTGCTGTGCTGGTTTAAAAGAAGCAAACTTCTTCCTCTTCCACTTCTCAGCATGTTAGACCTCTTGATTAAAGTACATCAAGATCTCAAAATAATAAATAGCATTTTTCAGAGGTTAGTGAAGTAAAAACGCCCTTTACCTTCCAATAAAATCTCAGAAATGTACTGCATCTCATTAACAGCGTTTTCCCTGTCCAGCCTTTGCCTGGTTTTATGCAGCTGTCATGACCTAATTTAGCTCTGTCAATCAAACAGATCCACACTAGTTAACAAGGCAGAGAACTGTACTGTACGGTTAAGCTACCCAGTTTCTTTTCCATAGCCATGGCTGCCGGCAGACCTGTGCCTTTTAGGAAAGGCGCTGTAGTGCTCCCACATTCATAAGAGGATCACACTAATCTCCCTGCCTATGAACTGGATGGCATGGAAAGCAGTAGCATTAACTCTTTTTTCCTGAGGGTCCGGGGTAGGGACCCCAGTAAAAATAATTGTTAAATGGTTTCGAATTTTTTTCTGGAATAACGTTCACTGCAAAGGCTGAAATAATGTATTATTGTTTGTCTGCAGCATCTTCCATCTGTATCAAATAAAAAACATCAAATAAGGTCCTCCTGCTCTGAGATCCAGAAGATGCTGACCTGGTTAAAATAAATAAATGGGGGGTGGGGGGGAGAGAACTGTGACCGAAAGCACCCCTGTATTAACACCCTATACATTAATGTAATAATCTTGTGGAAAATATGCCTTGTGATGTGTCACTGTAAAACTATTAACACACTGATCATTAAAATTCTTGTGTCCTGTGAGTTTGAAATGCATATTAAGAGTTATGAACATAAGCTGAAATTATGACTACAGTGTGTTTACCAGACAAGTCTGGGGAGAGGGTAAATGGTTTCTCAAAGACAAAGGACAAACTGACACCTCGAGCCAGGTATCATCAAAGTTGATTGGCAGTCACCTGTCAAGTAGCCATTCTTTGGCAACGAAGTGGGGCAGGAGCAGATCGGTCTGCATTTTAGCAAACAGCATGGAACCTCTTTCACCACGAGACTCCATGTCTCCGTCCTTGCACTTGGAATGAAATTTATCTAGGGATAAGCCTCAGGAAAATGTATTTCAGAGGGTGACTGACCTATAAAAGTGAGGGGCAAAAACACCCCAAGGGATCTCTCCTGATCTCTCTCTCTTTCACCTAAGAAGACAAAGGAACCAGCCCTCTGACTACGTGGGGGATCCTGACCTGAGAAATTGGTCAGCCATGTCGCTGGGAAGGTAAGGATTTTACCTTCTATCAAATCTAGTTGATTCAGTTTTAGCTGCTAGGAAGCATTTGTATCTTTATTTCTCTTGTAATCATTTCTGACTTTAATATCTTATACTTGTACTCTCTTAAAATCTATCTTTGTGTAGTTAAATGAACTTGTTTCATTTTTAATCTGAACTAATCCAGTGTTTGTGTTTAAACTGAACTGTTTGGTAACTTCAGTTAAAATAGCAAACTGTTGCATATTGACCCTTTACAAGGGCAATGAACCTCTAATATCTGACCTGCCCAGGAGAGGGCTGGACAGTGCAGAACACACGTTTTGGGGAAAATCCAGGACTGGGAGTGTGTTGGGGTAACCCTGCAAGTTGAGGTCACCAAGGCTGATGGAAGCCAGAGTGTGACAGGAGTGTTGCTGATAAGCTGCTGGGGTTAGAGCTGCTGGGCCAGGGCTGTAGCTATATACAGACACTCAGGGTGTGACCTGCATGCTGTTAGGCTGTTTGTGAGTGGCCCTGGTTCGGAGCTACAACAGCAAAGCATTGTGAGGCACCCAAAGTTCTGGGACTGGTAGGGAGACAATCTCTCATTGGTCTGGTTTGCACCCCGGAATGTGACAAGAACCCTGTGATAATTTTTTCTCCTTCCTGTAACTCTGTTACTCAGAGGTGTAACTGTTCCATTTCTTCTTCCAGGCTTTCAGAGGCAAATGTTGTATCTGATCCTGTGAAAGGCAAAGACTGGTTCAGACTGTTTCTGGAAAGCTCATCAGATATCATCATGGGAAAGGGTTCATCTAGTTCTGTCTCACCTTTAACAACTGATGAGTGTCTGTGAAAGCAGATCAGACAGTTCCATAGTTAGAACCACAGGGACACAGAAACTGTTCTTGTTTTCTTTTCGATCAGTATGTGTTAAAATCTTTCTAATGTGCTATTTCAGCACCTAGATACTGCAGTGATGACCACCCTAGAAATACCCAGGACAGATAGACAGATCCCTCTACCATTAGAACTGCATGAACTATTCATGGTGAACAATTTATCAGTTCAGCTCTTTCTTCTGTATCCAAATGATCTGCTAACAGACTTGGATTTTCACAAAGGTTCTCCTCCCCACCACCAAACAGCCATCATCTTTCTGGATGATGAGGTTAGTGTTAGGATTTTCTTTCAATGTTTATGGCACCCAAGCAAAATGAAGGGTTCCATATGCTCAAAAGGCTGAAAAAGACCTGCCTCATACAACATTTGCTAATCCAGAAAGAGAGAAACCAAGGGCACAAATCAAACCCAGGGCGATTACAGAACAAAACACAAAGCCCACCTACCATTCCCAGTCCGTGCTGACTGGAGCACAGAGATGGAACTATATCTTTACCATTACTTTCTAATAATCACATTATTACTCTTGGAGGCATTTTAACACCATGGTAATGGGTGCTATACAGGAATCTAGACAAACACAAAAAGAGACAGTCAGATGCAATGACAGGCCCACACAGATAAAAATCCAACCTGACTGACAACCTTTGTAAGCTGCAATGATTATTATCATTTATTATTTGTATTCACTAGCGCCCTTAGACCTAAACCAGATTTGGAGTCCCATTGTGTTAGCAGGGTACAGACAGAGTAAAAGACACCCTGCTGCAAAGAATTTAAAACCTATGGGTTACATTGTGCTATTTGTATGCACTGCGTAAATGCATCGTTCCAGGCAGAGCACTGGGAAGCACTGAGTCTCAAATACACCCCATAGAGAGAAAATTCCTTGTGGGGCTCCTTGATTGTACTGGGGAGAAGGGATAAAATGCATCTTTATGGTGGCAAGTAACTTTATATTGTGAATTGTCTGTCTGGCTTTACTTTCTGATATGAAAAACTTGTAAAGAGCATTGTTGTTGCTAAGTAGTTCTGGCTTTAGAAAATATCCAAAAGCCACTGTATTAGTGTCAGCTAAATGGTACAGTAGTGATGGGGGAGTCCTTAAAAGGTTTGTCTCCTGGTAGTTCATAAACCATTAGACATGTTACCGTTGGCACAGCTTAGCAGAGGACTTTTTTTTAGGCACTAAGATGCAATGAATCCGTTTCATGATTGCCAGCAGTCCGTTTTCAGATAACACTGATCGTTGGAAGAGCCTCCACGAAAATGGGATTTGGAGGCATTCTTAACTCCTGATCAGAGTAAAGAGTTCTGTGTTGTGGTGATGTTCTTTGTGAGCGCAGTGCTTGTGTTCAAAAGGACTATTGCATGAAGACCACCTGCATGAAGAGAGTTAAGCTCTCTTCAGCAGTATACATCACTCATCTTGGCAGTGGGAACTGAATTTTCTCCTTCCTGACCTCTTCTGGTTACCTAAGCCAGCTTCTTAGAATTGTAGCATTTGGAGGGACCTTGGGAGGTCATCTAGTCCAGTCCCCTACACTCATGGCAGGACTAAGTATTATCTAGACCATCCCTGACAGGTGTTTGTCCAACCCGCTCTTAAAAATCTCCAATGGTGGAGATTCCACAACCTCCCTAGGCAATTTATTCCAGTGCTTAACCACTCTGACAGTTAGGAAGTTTTTCCTAATGTCCAGCCTACACCTCTATTGCTTCTTGTCCTATCCTCAGAGGTTAAGGGGGAAAAATTTTCTCCTTCCTCCTTGTAACAGCCTTTTATGTAATTGAAAATTTATCATGTTCCCCCCAGTCTTCACTTCTCCAGACTAAAACAAACCTAAGCTTTTCAATCTTCCCTCACAGGTCATGTTTTCTAGACCTTTAATATTTTTTGTTGCTCTTCTCTGGACTTTCTCCAATTTGTCCACATTTTCCCTAAAATGTGGTGCCCAGAACTGGACACAATACTCCAGCTGAAACCTAATCAGGGTGGAATAGAGCAGAAGAATTACTTCTCGTATCTTGCCTACAACACTCCTGCTAATACATCCCAGAATCACGTTTGCCTTTTTTGAAACAGTGTTACACTGCTGACTTATATTTAGCTTGTGATCTACTTTCTGTAGTACTCCTTCCTAGGCAGTCATTTCCCATTTCCCATGTGTGCAACTGATTGTTCTTCTTAAGTGGAGGGCTTTGCATTTGTCCTTATTGAATTTCATTCTATTTTCTTCAGACCATTTCTCCAGTTTGTCCAGATCATTTTGAATTTTAATCCTATCCTTCCTCCAAAACACTTGCAACCCCTCCCAGCTTGGTATCGTCCACAAACTTTGAGTGTATTCTCTATGCCGTTATCTAAATCATTGATGAAGATATTGAACAGAACTGGACCCAGGACTGATGACTATGGGATCCCACTCGATATGCCCTTCCAGCTTGACTGTGAAACACTGATAACTACTCTCTGGTAATGGTTTTCCAACCAATTGTGCACCCACCTTATAGTAGCTCCATCTAGGTTGTATTTCCCTAGTTTGTTTATGAAAAGGTCATCCGAGACAGTATGAAAAGCCTTACTAAAGTCAACATATACCACATCTACTGCTTCCCGCCGTCCACAAGGCTTGTTACCCTGTCAAATAAACATATTAGGTTGGTTTGACACAATTTGTTCTTGAGAAATCCATGCTGATGGTTATTTACCTTATTATCTTCTAGCTGTTTGCAAATTGATTGCTTAATGATTTGCTCCATTATCTTTCTGGGCACTGAAGTTAAGCTGATTGGTCTGTAATCACCAGGTAGTCCTTACTTCCCTTTTTATAGATGGGCATTATATTTGCCCTTTTCCAATCCTCTGGAATCTCTCCAGTCTTCCATAACTTTTCAAAGATAATCGCTAATGGCTCAGTTATCTCCTCAGTGAGCTCCTTGAGTATTCTAGAATATATGTCATCAGGCCCTGACTTGAAGACATCTAACTTGTCTAAGTAATTTTTACTTGTTTTTTCCCTATTTTAGCCTCTGATCTTACCTCATTTTCAGTGGCATTCATGATGTTAGATGTCCAATCACTACTAACCTTTTTGGTGAAAACTAAAACAAAAAAAGTCATTTAGCACTTCTGCCATTTCCACATTTTTGGTTATTGTTTTCCCCTCTTCACCCTGTCCTTGGTCTTCCTCTTGCTTCTAATGTATTTGTAGAATGTTTTCTTGTTACCCTTTATGTCTCTAGCTAGTTTAATCTCATTTTGTGCCTTGGCTTTCTAATATTTTCCCTACATACTTGTTATTTGTTTATATTCATCCTTTGTAGTTTGACATAGTTTCCACTTTTTGTAAGACTCTTTTTTGAGTTTCAGATCATTGAAGATCTCCTGGTTAAGCCAGGGTGGTCTCTTGCCATACTTCCTATCTTTCCTCCGCAGTGGACTAGTTTGTTTTTGTGCCCTTAATAATGTCTCTTTGAAAAACTGCCAACTCTCTTGAACTGTTTTCCCCTTAGACATGCTTCCCCTGGGATCTTACCTACCAATTTCCAAAGTTTGCTAAAGTCTGCCTTCTTGAAATCTTTATTGTGCTCTTTTTCCTCCTATTGTTCCTTAGAATCATGAACTACACCATTTCATAATCACTTTCATCTAAGCTGCCTTCCACATTCAAATTCTCAACCAGTTTCTCCCTATTTGTCAAAATCAAATCTAGAACAGCCTCTCCCCTAGTAACTTTCTCCACATTCTGAAATAAAAAAACTGTCTCCAATACTTTCCAAGAACTTGCTGGATAATCTGTGCCCTGCTGTGTTATTTTCCCAACAGATGTCTGGGTAGTTGAAGTCCCCCATCACCACCAAGTCTTGTGCTTTCAATGATTTTGTTAGTTGTTTAAAAAAAGCCTCATCCACCTCTTCTTCCTGGTTAGGTGTTCTGAACTAGACCCATACCTTGTTTTTATCCCTTTTATCCTTACCCAGAAACTTTCAACAAGTCTGTCTCCTATTTCCATCTCCACCTCAGTCCAAGTGTATACATTTTTAATATATAAGGCAACAACTCCCCACTTTTTCCCCTGCCTTTCCTTCCTGAGCAAGCTGTACCCTTTATACCAATATTCATGTAATATTATTGTGGACAATGTCATTGTGTCACTGAAATCTAAATGAATGAATAAATTAAAGCTGAGGCATTTTGAACTGCTGAATTGCATGCAAGTTTTTTATCACAATCATGAACTTCTTTTCTGATGACAGACATAATGATACTTAGTAGGCAGTGAAGCAGGCAATTATAATAAATGAATGTGAGAAGTACAGTAGCTACCCTGTACATGAGAGAACTGAGAAAGGATTATCTCTTAAGAAATATCTTTCAACACCAATTGCCTTTTGACTGGAGAGCCTCTTCATAATACAAAACAGTTTATTCTTCCTTGGTTATGTAACTTTGGAGTCTCTATCCCACCCTTTTCCTCCTTGACCTTTTGGCTGCCTTTAACACAGCCAGTCACTCCCTTTTTGAATTCTTTCTCTCCTTTGGCTTTCATTCTCTCCTGGTTTCCTGCCTCTTTGACCATGCCTTCAGCATTGCTTTTGGAGGGTTTATCCTTTCCCCTACCACTTTTCATTGTTGTCCCTGTGACAGATATGGCAATTTCCTTCAATAACCTTGAAAAACCGTATTGAATTATCTTTGGAGTCCATTGTATTAAATGCAAAGGTTGTGTCATATTGTGGGCCTGGATGATCAAAGGACTGTATTGAACAATGTGGCAGACAAGAATGGTCTTTTGGGACAATACATGTAAAGTGGATTTCCTGGGATTCTGGGAGACTGGGACTGAGTCCAGTTTAGGTGTCCACACTTTCAAAACAATGTTGAAAAATTGAAGGGATTCAGTGAGAAGCTCCAAGGATTATTCGTGTTCTGCATATAGACCTATTCAAAATGTTCTGGCTTTGGGCCAGTTTAAATTAGACAAACTACTCATCAATTTGAATAAGGGATTCATAATCTAGCCCTTTGTTTTAGCTTGGCACAATGAGATTAGTAATGGGAAGATATTAAGAAAAGTTTAGGCTGAGTATAATGAAACACCTCTTGACTGGGGCCTTGATTCAGAAAAGAAACCCTTTTTGAGGAAACCACTTAAGCACACGCTTAACTTTAAGAAGGTGCGTAAGTGCATTCCTGAATATGGATGGTTTTAAGCATGTGCTTAACTGTTTTCCTGAACTGGGCCTAGGGTGAATGATCCCTGAGGTGGTAAAACCTATTTGCTTGGAATTTTTTAAAATTAGACTGGACAAAGCATAATGTTTAGTACAGATAGGAACAAGCTACTACAGGGGACAGTGCACTATAAAGTGCTGGGATACAAGGTTCCCCTGGTGTGGGAGTGGACTGGGTACAAGCAATTATTTTTCCATCTGTATTTTGATTGGTTTTATTGGCTTTTTTGGGTTGCTGTTGCCTGAGAGTTGCAAAAAGCACCTCCCATGGCGCTTGTGATTTCAGATGGGGTTTCTCCTTCATTAAAAACCACAAATGTGCACATAGACTTGGAGTGTATGCTCTGAAGTGGGTTATCAGATCCTTAAAGGATACATACCATCACACTTCTACCTAGAAATTTGTTACCTACTACTGTTACAGATAGAGTTTAAGATTACTGTAACTAAAGGGGGTTACGGAAAACAAAAACCATATTTCCCTATTTTTTGTCAGTGTGTGTTTGTTGTTTATTAAAAGAATGTTGGATTGTCACATTGGATCGGCCCATTGGTTGGTCAAGTCCAATATCATCTCCTGGCAAGGGCCAGTATCTGATATGAAGCTAGTGCAAAGCATTTCCAGTTGTAGCTAACTTTTACCCTCATCTCTACCATGCTTCAGACACAGTTGTGGCACAGAGACAGTTTTAGTTACAATGGCAGATGATCTTTCCATAGCTATGGACAATGTCAAGTCATCTTTGATTTTCCTATTTGATCTATTTGCAGCATGTCACGCAGCCAGCCATGAAGGATCACTGGCCTGTCTGTAGAGCCTAGCAGGACTCAATGGTAAGGTGTCCACTCAAAGAGAACTCAGAGGTCTGCTCCTCCTCTCCATGATCCTCATCTGCCGAGTCAGCCTGACAGGGCTCGGTCCTTTCTCCTCTTCTGTTCAACATCTATATTAAACCCCCAGAGGATATAGTGGAACACAACAGGGCAAAATGACAACTATATGCTAAGGATAAACACCTGGATGATTAACAGCTGACTGAGTCTTAACCTGAGCAAGATGGAGAGAGCCTGGTAGGCAAGGAGAAGTATTTCAAAGACCTAACAGAATATATCACCACTCGCTTATCTGAGGACATTCAGGCATCAGTTGTCAGGCAGACGCATAGTCTGGGGGTCATACTCAGCTCGGGTCTCTCATCCTCTATATTCAGGTTGTGTCAGAGCTCCAGAGTGTCCTTTTCCACCTCTAAACTGCTGAAAAAACAGTGCTTGCACCTCACGGATGAAGTCCAGGCCAAAGTGGTGCACTCCTGTGTTGTTCCACCAAGGCTGGATTAGAGCGTGTTTTGTACTTGAATGGGTTCCTCACTCTCTCATATATATATGCTGCTTTTAAAACTGGATGGAAGGAAATGCAGTCCTAGATATTCTGTCAAGTCAATAGGGAGTTGGGTTCAACCTGCAATAAAAGCCCAGGCTCCAGTGAACTGTTCTGTTGTTGTGCCCTAGTCTGGTGAAGCAACAAGTCATACTTTGCGTTACTTAGCACCTTGCACCAAAAGATCTCAAAGCATCTTTCAGACCTGTATTAAGCCTGATACGCCCCCCTGACTTTCAGAAATATTATCCCTATTCGTCATATGGGGAAGTAAAGGCCCCAAAAAAGACTAAATGACTCACATATGGTTACACAGAAAGACAGAGTACAGGCAGAGCCAGGAGTATATCCAGGCCTCTTGATTCCACAGCCCTGGGGATTAGCTGCAAGAACACCCTCACCCCCCCTTGCAGCTGGGCCTTATCTTTTGTGAAATGTTATCCATGGTGCAGCATACTGCTCAAAAGAAAATATTGCATTTAAATAGTCCACTGTGGAGCAGTATGTTATTCTTTATTCCATGTTTTTTTCCAAGGCATTCCCTCTGCCTTTTGAGGCCTGCCATCCCAAGAGTTAGAGCAACTTTGCTTTTTTCCAGACCACCTTGGTTAGTGCAACAGCACTGTCTGAAAACTCAGAAACAGGAACCCAGAGGAGGCAGGGTGAAAAGTGCTGTTTGGGGCTTGGTCATTTCTGCTTCATTACCCCTAAAAGTATACCACTGCCTGTCTGTTCATTTGCATTCAACCTGTTAGTCCTGCTTCCAGGCCTCCCCTCTTTTCTGAAGCTGACAGGATGTCATAAGGAAGTGACAGGACAGCAACAGTTTGTCTGTCATGGTCCATGCCTATTTGAACTTGATTTTTTCCTAGCAATGAATCAAGCCACAGGAGTCCAGTCTGGGAATAAAAAACGTTTCAAGGAAGGAAACTAAAGCTGAATGGTTTTCAGCCCACTTGGAAATATGAACATGTTAAAACTCCACCCCCTCTTTCTTTCTAAAGGTAGAATGGGTATAAAAGGGGGTTTGCATTATTTACTACAGTGTCTCTGGTGCACATAATAAGGGCTATAAAGTATGTAAGAGTTTTTAATGGTCTATCTGAAAGAAGTAATCCCATGGGGCCTGTGTAAGGATCAAATAAATTATGTTTAATTAAAGTGGTTATGCCAGGAATATTAGAAGATTGCTTTTGGTTGGAAGAAGAAAAGAAACCCTCATTACCATACTTTCTTCTGCCACAGATTTTACAATTTTCAGCAAGATTTCTGATGCCCCACTTAAGATTCCAGACTTGTTCAAGTTGCAAGATACTTAAACTCCATTTATGCTTCTATTTGTATATCTAAATTGCTTTATTAATCAGCTTTGCCAGAACCCTTCTATCCTATGTAATTTTGCTTTTAAGTGGGGATCCCAGAGCTCCACTCTCCACCATTGATGCATCAGCTTTCAGAAATAAAACCTTTAGCTTTTCTTCTTGGGGGATACAAAGCCATTTTCCCCTGAATCTAATAACTGGTCTACAAAGGATTCAGTGATGATAAAATTTAACGAAAACAGTGAATGCTGGACCTAAAAGCTGAGATGGGATCACTTTAAAATGAACATTTATGTTCCAGAAAAGCCTTCATAGGGATGAGCTCTAATCTCCTGTCTTGCTTACAGAACTCTCCTGATGCTTCTGTGCATAATTTGTGCTGCAACAAAGGTGCCCAGTGGGCGGTCCATAGGCCAACTCACTGAGTAACACAAGGCGCAGGTGGAAAAGACCTAACAGAACATGCAGTAGGGAGGAATTATTGGATTTCATTCTATGATCTGTATTATGCAGGAAGTCAGACTAGGTCAGTGTTTCCCAAGGTGTGAGGCGGGCACTTTGATTTGAATGGGATTGGATCAGGCTCCTTATGTATGCAAGAAGCCCCATTGAAGTCATTGGGTGAAGTCCTAGCTCCATTGAAGTTAATGGGCACAGGATTTCACCCATTTTGACTACTTCTGTCACAGTTGCAGCTGCTCCATAGGCCCCTGGAGGACTTAGTCTTGTTGGTAGCCTGGCTTGAACAAAGGGGAGTCAATGTGCTGATGACTCTGGCAGGGGGCAGAGAAGGCCTGATAGACCTCTTCACAACTACTCTAGGGTGACCAGACGTCCCGATTTTATAGGGACAGTCCCGATATTTGGGGCTTTTTCTTATACAGGCTCCTATTACGCCCCCCCGTCCCGATTTTTCACACTTGCTATCTGGTCACCCTAAACGCCTCCCATGAGTAAGGGCTTCAAGATCAGGCTCATCACTTGTACACATTGTACACTAATTTCAAGATTTTAGGAAATCTAGACATATGTCATGTTTTCTGGTAGTTTCTCCTATCGATGTATATTCTAGATTGCTTCTTCCATAGAAATGCATATAATATCTTTGAAACAAAGTATAGGTGGCATTGTATCCTCAGTACTTCCAGTGCAATTCATCTTTTCATTATTGTTATTATTAAACATTCATATTACAGCACAGTTTAGAGGCCCCACTCATGGTGGGGCCCCATTGTCCAGCTGCTATACACACACACACAGGATGAATTCAGTGTGCTTAGTACATATTTTGAGGTGCATTCATAATAATTGTTGCAACTGGGGTAGAACCAATTTATATTTGCAGTACTCTAGGATCAAGTGGCAGGTAAACATTTGGCACACATTGGGAGGATCAGAAAAGACTGAGGAGGAAAATCTCAGAAACATTTCTACTCAGCCAGAATTATGAAGAGCCTAGGAAGTGTGAGCCAAATGCACTGATCAAGATAAATGGAGGCTTTGTTTCTGAACTTCTGGAAGTAAATCAAGGAGAGTCAGCACAGCCTACTCACTGAAAGCCTTGTTCCAATGCTGGGCTTGGGCTAGCTGCACAATGCATGACTCTGTCAAATGTCATTGACATGAGACCATTTGCAGATGGTATGCATTTGCATCACAGTACACACAGTGCCATGCACAAAAGCACCCATTTCAGATTTTAAGTATAAAAATGATGGGATACATATTCGAGCGGAGATCAACAGCACAAGCAGCCAGTGAGCAGCTGGTACATATCCGAGAAATCATCTGTTTTTTTGAGTGGAGAGGTTTTATAACGCTACAGATAATGTTTACTAAATAAGTGGAGATAAAAGCCTAGATTTTCCTCTGGAGGTTTCAAGGCCCAGATCATCAAAAGGTATTTAGGCTCCTAATTCCTGATGAACTCAGTGGGAGTTTGGCACCTACATACCTTTGTAGATCTGGGCCCAAACACTTAGAACTCCATTACTAGGGACGTCTAAACTGATTTTTGTTTCATTTTATGGCTTATTATTTTTGGGAATCAGTCTGTCTTCTCTGTATGTCCTTTTTGAAGGACTAAATACTACTACTACTTTTTAACAGTTGCTTGTTCAAATAATCTACACATTAATTAAGACTGATTTATATATTGAAGGGTTAATTCATTGTTCATAAAGCATCATTTCTGAGAGGCTTGTAGGCAGCAAGAATAATAATGAGCGGTTAGAGTCACACACAGGAGCATACTTTCAACCAGCTAGATTTGTCACCAATTGAGATGTTGGAGGTTGCACTAATAGTTCTACAAAATATCCCAACATTCAGCTTCAGGGCCTCATCATCGCCACTGCTACGACGTGCTTTTTTTGGATGTCAATGAGATAACACACAGTGAGTAAAGTTAAGCGTGTGGTTAAGACCTTGCCGGGCCTGCAGTGGAACATAATCTGAAATCATGGGAACAGGAAAGGTGAGCTAGAACCTCAAATAGTGTAAATTGGCACAACTTCATTGACTTCAATGGAGTTACACAGCAATTTACCACCGGTGAGGATCTAGCCCATTATCATCTTCCTCCCGAGGCTTAGACATAGTCCTGGGATATCGACAGACATGCATCATTGTCTGTTTCTAGCGGTCTTTAGTTTCTGGATAGCTCCATCCTGAAACAAAAGAAACCAATGCCAGTCAGACAGAGGGGGTCCTGGGTAATATCCCCCATTGGTTATATAATTTGGACCAGTTCCAGTTCCACCATCACGAAAATGAGCTGACAGTCACATCAAAGTGAAGGACTTGGCTAAGACAGAGTGTTATTGCTGTAACAGGCATCTCAGACTATTGTTGCTCATCAATCATTTTGGGTAATCTCATGCAGTTGTCACTGTGAAATACCTCGGAACATCTTTAGGGTATATGTGTGGTATGGCAAGGTAATTCCACTGGGACAGTCTTAATCAGTGTCTGAAAACTTGAAGAACCAGGGTGCTCTCTAGTGGTTAAGGAACTGGACTGGGATTCAGGAGATCTGGGTTTAATTTATGGCTCCATAACAGACTTTTCCTTTGTGTCACTGGAGAAGTCACTAAGAGTATGTCTACACTGCACACTAATCCTGGGCTCTGACTCAGGTCAATAAGCACTCAAGACCCGGGTCCTAGGACCCGGCTAGGGGGGTGGTGAAGAACCCCAAGTTTCACTAGACTCAGGTCCAAGCCCTGTCATTTTGCAGTGCGGATATAGCTGAAGCCACAGACCCAAATTAGAAGGCCTACGTAGTGCAGGATGGACACATTAGCACGGCTGTGAGACCTGGGTCCAGGAATTGTAAACCCAGGTTTACAAGGCGGTGTGGATACTCAAGCATGAGCCTGTCTCTAAAATGAAGATAATAATCCTTCCTTTAGTCTGCCTTTTCTACCTAGGCCCCTTGTTGACTTCAATCGGGCTCCATACAGAAGTAAGGGTCTGCCCTCATGGTCCTCTTTTCAGGATCAGGGCCTTAAATGGCAGCGTCTTTGGAGCAGGGTCTGTGTCATACTATGTATACGCGCATGGGCACCCCAACCTCAATGGTGGCCTCTAGTTGCCATTGCAATTCAAATAAATAATAATAAATCTGCCTTGTCTCCTTTCAAGTAGAACACAGGTTTTTTAAGGAATATGTTTTTTATATAAGGGAAAATATCATATAGTTTGGCTCCATGAAGTTAGCTGTGAAATGTCTGTTATATCAGTGTTCATAATTATCCTCATGTATTTAATGGAGGGATTTTATGTAAATACGCTATGTCACATGCCTTATGCAGTTCTAGCCTGTTTGAACTGTCAGCAATTTGGGTTTGAGCCATAGAATGTTGGGGAAAGCACACAGATGGGTTGTCACATAAAGAAGTCTGATGGCATGTGAAAACTTGCTGTATTTTTTCACAAGGCTAAGATTGTACAAGCAGTGAGCATGGCTCGCTGTACAAAATGAGCTCCCCAGTCAAATTCCAGATTCCATCTGAGCATTCTTCAAGAATTTTGGTTCCAATCTGCAACTCACCTTGTTGTTCCCATCCTAGCCCTTTTTAAAGCAAACCCTGCCAGTCAGACACAATTGCATGTTCATTTTGTAGCGGAAGAAACCTTTGCTAGGAACTCGCCAGAGAGACAGTTTGGCATAGATCCCTAGGGCCACGGCAGAGGCTGCTTTGAGAAGGCAATGCGATCTTGTTTCCTCAGCAATGAGGCCCTCCTCAGATTTGATATACAGATCCAAAATGGCACACAGGACTCTGACCGCAGCTGATCTGATCTGCTCTCATCCCCCTACAGTCACATCCTCCTGTGTGAGGATGGGCAGGATTCCTGGGAGTTGCCGGGGCAGCTGCAGCATTTGGGCATAATGGCAGTATCTCCTTACTGAAGATAAAGCACAAAATAAAGTTTATTTTGTTTAAAATACATGGGCGTTGGAAGAAGGGGCAGCAATATAACAGAGCTGGTGAGGGAGAGCTCAGCGTTAATATTTTCTTCTAATGCCGCATGGTTTACTGAGTAATTTTGCTGGGTAAATAGTCTGTTGGTTTTTCCAAAGAGAAACCCAAAGTCCCACATACAACACAGGTCAGTTCACTCCCACCTCTCGCTCCTTATGTCCTACCGACTGCTTTCACTCTGCGATTTCATTTGTCTCCTTCTCCCCGTCAGGCCTTTTTTCATGCTGTCCCCAGGCCTGGTAAGGCCTCCCTGGATCCAGGCACTGAGAAACCTCACTCTCCTTCAAGTCCCTCCTCAGAACCTGCTTTGACTTAGCTTTGCTGACTTGCACTCCAGCTCCACCTGTTCCTGTGTCCAACCCAACCCCCACCTCACATTCCCAAGCTGGTAACGAACAGGGTGCATGTACAACAAAACAAAGCAAATCACGTTGGCAGAGACCTGGCTTGTGAGAGTTCTGTAAAGCCCACGTACACCTATTGTGCTGTATAACAAATAATTCTGTCATGTAATGGATAATATACTGTGATGTCATTTTATTTAAAAGAAAATAAGAAAGAAAGAAATACTTGTGGCACCTTAGAGACTAACAAATTTATTTCAGCATAAGCTTTCGTGGGTTAGAACCCACTTGCATCCGATGAAGTGGGTTCTAACCCACAAAAGCTTATGCTGAAATAAATTTGTTAGTCTCTAAGGTGCCACAAGTATTTCTTTCTTTCTTATTTTCTTTTTGCTGACACAGACTAACACGGCTACTACACTGTAACCTATTTTATTTAAAGATCACATAACTTCTCCTACTAGGGTTCTATTCTGGTGCTTAAGATGTTGCTATGTAGTACCTGGAATCTGTTTACTGCTGATTTGTACAACTAAAAATAGTTATAGGGCCTGATTTTCAAAGGTGCGGGGCACCTGGGTGGAAGCTATGGGAGGTGCAGGTTCTCAGAGCCTCTGAAAGTCAGGCCCCTAATGCACAGCGTTTGGAAAATTATGCTGGCTGTTTTATTACCTTTCTGCATCAGCAACTGCCTCTACCCCATGAGTTTTACTTTTATCAAGAAGCAATCCAGCCATTTACTAACTCCCATTCCATGTATTGGCATAACTGTGCTTTAATTCCCCTCCCCCTTCACAATATCTGAAGTATTTAATATTATTTTAGAAGCTGTCAGGAACAATTAGAGCAAATGGGGCTGTTATCCCATAGGTAACAAGATAGCCTGTATGAGGGAATTCCCTCCAGGAGCCTGAAGCTCCTCTCCTGTAATGAACATGCCACCTTTGATCAAGTGAAAATCAAAGTGAAGTGAAGATTCTTCCACACCCTCTGTTACAGACTGTGCATTTGTTTCCCACAGGCAGTTCAAAAGGTAAGGTTAGGATTTTGAAAACTACATTTGATTCTCTTTTGATACACTCAGGCTACAGCTAAAGCTGCTGGCGAGGATTGCAGCTTTTTGCTGTGCCGGATGCTTGCATCTGAGAAGCATTTATAATGCCTTTTCCTGTCTGCACCTCTTTCTTCTTGCTGCCAGTGGGCCTTCTTTCATATACTTTCTGAAAGGGGGAGGGGGGAAGCTTCTCTTCCATCAGTAATCATTCTCTGAGATTTTCTCACATCTGATGCAAAACAGAACTTGTGCTCACAATGGGAAAATGGCTCAGAACAACAGGGAAAGTGTCCTTTGCAGGCAGGACACTGATGAAACAAAAGGAGGAAAACTAACAAAGCTGGAGGCCTGCATGTATTAGTATGAAACCTGGGGATCTGGGCTTTGAGTGAAAGGCTGGGCCGTTTGTGCTCTGTTTGAAAACCCAGGGACTAATGGACCAAAAGAGAGAGCAGAGTATTGGAGGCAAGATCCCTGCAGAAATTAACAGCATAATTTTGTTTTTGAATTTTTGGACCCCGCCCCCTCACTATCTGCGTGTTTAAGTTGAGGATCACTCCAACTAGGGTGACCAGATGTCCCGATTTTATAGGGACAGTCCCGATTTTTGGGTCTTTTTCTTATATAGGCACCTATTATCCCCCCACCCCCGTCCCGATTTTTCACATTTGCTGTCTGGTCACCCTGCCTCCAACATTCTGCTTGATTGTTTGGAAGAAAAATCCTGACCAGGCTGATTTAAGGGTTGTTTTTATTACAAGGGTTTCAGTGGTAGCAGGCAGGCATTGAGTGGTGTGGGGCTGCCCCACCTTATGAGGAGCACTGGGAGGAATTCTGGAATTTGTGACAATTGCAACATCTCTTGAGGGAGTGCTGCATATTCCCCAGTGTGTGTGTCCAGTTCCTGTGCCATAACTCCACCCGCTAACATCCCCTCCCCATGTAGGGTGTTTTGCTAAGAGGGAACAGTTGCTGTGCTCAGGGCAATACAAGGGTGGTGCTGGGGTGTCTTGTGTCCCCACCGGCCCTTGTTGGAGTAGCACAGCACACTGGCTCTTTAGTAGCTAGACCTGTAGGAGCCTGCAATAGAAACCACTGAACTGTGTGTCAGTGCAATCTTCTCTGAGGTTCTCAAACACAGATTTTAACCCACAGTCCCTTATGGGGGTCTGCAGACTTTCTGGGAAAATGGGAGGGGGCTGCAAAATGTCCCCTGTACTGTTTGTGAATGTACACAAGAATGGAGATCACAAGTGCACTGTCGGGGGCCGCTTCCCCCCCCCCCCCCCCCAAAAAAAATTAGAAAAGTTAAAGCTCTTGATCAAAAAGTTTGAAAACTTTTTATCCTGAGGCACAGTTTTATCTGTTGTACAGCAAGGCAGATACCAGAGATCACACTTGCAAACCTTCCCGTTGTCTTATCTGATTGAAAAAACCTCCTGATTCACAGCTAAGGAGAAGTGGTTGAATTTCTGTGGTGCAGATCACAGACAAAACTGAATGTTAGAACTTCTGCCTGAAGAGGAGTCCCTGGGGAACTACATACAAGAGCAGGGCGAATAGGAGTCCTAACTCTATCACCTTAAAAGGAGAATTCTATGAGTGCCTGCAGATCCATATTTATAGGAGAACTGTTTTGAATGAGCCTGCATGACTAGTTATGCCAAAAACAGCAATGGAAGAATAACAAACATGGTTTGGTGATCTGTCCTTATTTTTATGCCTCCCTTGAATTTGGGGACAGTGCATAAGATTTATAACATCAGGTGATCAGCAGCTATCCTCAAATCTACTTTGATTAAAATAGCATTTGTCTGAAGTATTTTAAATGTACTGTACATACTTGAGCCCTACTCTAAAATCATTACGCAGGCACTCCTCCCACTGAAGTCAATGGGAATTTTGCCTGAGTAAAGATAGCAGAATTTGGCTACTCTGTCATATAGGATTTCACTTTAAATCCAGTTTAGTTGCAAGAGCACATCTCTAAGCCAATGACACAACAATCCACATGCTTTAGCTCAATCTCACTTTCATGCTGTAAGCTTCCTTTTATAATGGATAAATGCTTTAGAAACGTTATGTCAAGGAGATTTTTTAAACCACATGAAACCGAGAGTCAAACTCTATGTTGCATTTGAACCTTGTTTTGGAAAGGACTGTAGCTCAAAGTGACAGATGGGAATGTGAAAACTTGTCATCCTTGAAGTTTCAGAATGGCTTACAGACAAAATATGTGAAAGGGAAAAATCATAATTAAAATGGTCTTGAAAGGAATGAGTTTCTTTCAGGTACAGCAGATGGCCTGAATATTTGTCAATGGAGCAGTGTTCGTTAGAATTGCCCAGAAAAAAAAACGTACAAGGATTTCTTTTTGGTAATGTCCCAAACTGTGACTTAAGGAAAAAAAGTAGGAGATAGAAAAAAGACAAGGAGATATTTTAAAGGGTGGTTATTCTCTGAAAAAAATATTATAAAAATGGTATCATGCAGTTCAGTTTTTATTTTCTCTCGGTGACTTGCACATCAAGTCAAGATGTTTTTTCTGTTTACCCTGCAAGTTCAACCTGGGATCTTAAAAGTCAAGGTGGGTTCCTTTCATCTCACGCTTCACTGCCACTCATAAAGGTTTTGTGGGCCCTCAATTACATCTGTGCAATCCGTTTGCTGTTGCCTTCAGATTATGCCCTTGGTGACACCTGTGCAGTCCCATTGCTTTCAGTGGGTTTGTAGGGTGTAACTGATTGGAATTTAGGAAACAATTCGATGTAGGATGCATAAAATGAATAAAATCCCTAACACCCATGTGAAAGGTGTTATGCTCTTCAATGACCACAAGTGGTGTAGCACCATTGACTTTGTATCCCATTTGGAAAGCAAAGCCTGTGTCAGGGAGTAAGACTAAAAGGACAGTCTGAAGTTAAGCACTCTCTCTGCTATCAGTACCACTTTCTTTCCTCAGTGATCACCATTAGTTTTTCCATTATACGCCATTGAATCCTGTACTGTGTTTAGGCTCCTCCTTTTAAAGAGATGGGATAAAATAGTTGAAGATTTGGCATTTCTTTACAGGCCTTAAATAATGAGACAACAATCAAATGGACTGACATCATACCACGTGTGTGCAACATAATAAGAGGAGGCTTCAAGAAGTATGATGATGGATCTGAGTTTATAACATAGTCAAAGCTAGTTAATGTCTCTCAGCTTATTAATCCACTCTATGTATTGTTTCAGGCTTGTCCAGACCTAGACAATTCCCCCTGATTTTAATAGATGTTAATATTTTACCTCTGAGTGGCTGTCTGATTGCTTAAAGCCACAAATCATCGCTTTATAATTTCAAAGATGAAACTTAGTTCTGTGCAAAGACACTAGCGTAATTACTGCCTGCCTTTTCCCTGCCTAGCAGTATCAGCCATAAACAGCAACTATTTGTATGTTAATTGGTTTTCAGTCACAAACTCCAATCCATACAAACATAAAGCACTTTTAAAGTCCAAAGTGGGAGTAAAATACAAGTGCTAATTATGCCTACAGCATGAGCAATAGTGAAGCTTATTGTCTGTTTTGTAGCAATGTGTCTATAATGGGGGTGGATGAAGCTCACTCACTGTCACTCATCATTCTACTACCCATCACCCCGATAACTCAATGACTTAACAAGTCATTGGATAACTCGGTTTATTGCCATGTCAATTTTAGGACCCTTGATTGTGATCCAGGGGCTGCCTGTCCTTTCATCTCAAATTTTATTTGTGTATTTTTTGTGTAGTTCTACGAGAGAAAGCAAATAAGGAACTTGCCAGCTTAAAGACCAACTAAAAGGCAAAAACCAGGGAGTTACTGGGTTTGGAGATCACATCCAATAGCTCCTTATGTAAAAAAAGATTGAGTAAATGGGGTAACTATTGTAGTGGGGATGGAAATGGATTGGGAGCTTTCTAAAGCTTAACAGGAAGCATCGTGTGTTTCTATAATTAGATTTTTTATGAGGATGGGTTGTTGGCCTATTGCTTAACCCCAACCTGGAGGACGAGTGAGCTGCTTTATGTCTGGTCCCTACCCTTTGACCTGTCTAGCTTAGGTGACCCTACAAAGAACTAAATATGACTTAGCTCACAGGGTCATTGTAACACACAAGCCTTCCCACCCCATCAAGATGCAGTCCCCCGGGAAGGACCTAAGTGGGAAAGAGTCACATTCTGGGCTCATCTGTGTGACCCACCTTCCCTTCTCCATTCCAGTGTGAGAATTTGGTAATACACTGAATCCTGTGCTAAGGAGGACTGCTATGAAACAGCCTAGCCTTAAGCAACCACCTGAAAGTATCCCCAAAATCCAGTACAATTTTGTTCTACCTTTAATTAAGAAGCCTTTGGAAAAATTCCTATTGACATCAGTGGAGATAGGGTTTCACCCCAGGGTTCTAGTTTCTACCATGGCAAACAAGTAACTCCCACTGAGGTACTCGCATCCTATGGCAGGAGAAGGGGGCCCAGGTCTTCTAGGCATCCAATCTCTTCTCTGGTTGTTTAAGGCCAATTTAACTGCATTAGGTTCTACAGTTAAACAATGCATAGATTATATTCCAGGAACCAGCTGACTTGATTGACTAATTCATGTACAGCTGGAGAAGTTGGGTAACCATCCTAGCAAACTCTAGTACAAATGCTATCATGAGGCCCTGCCTTCTGATTTGCAGGTGAAGGAAAGAAAGATAGTGTCTCTACAGTCCTGCTTCTGGCATGAGAGACTGGGTCAAGCCGGGAACTGCAGAGCTCACATGGTGAGTGTGGCCACCAAAAGAGAAGGGCCCGGGTGGCTGCTTGCTTTGCTTGTGTTTAAAGCTAGCCGTGAGTATCAGAATGAAAGAAGTGATTCACAGATTCCTGGCCTGTACGCGGAGTAAGAAGCCCTTCACTTCCAGTTGTGAAATCACTCCAGAGGGCTGCTTATAGTGCCAGCTCATCCTCCATGACCCAGCATGTCCTCCAAAACAGATTTAGATATGCTCATTACTCCACAGGTTTTGCAGTGACGAGCTAGACCTCTCCTACTGACTGATCCCGTCCCATCTGAAAGCTGTGACTCTCCTTTATCCATCTGCATTTTATGGACACATCTGCATGCGTCCTGTTCCTTTTTTAACATTTTCTTTTGATGATTGTAATGGGTAACAAAAGAGGACAGACGATGGTAATGACAACAGGGTGCTTTTTTCTAAAGAATGTCACAGGCATTCTAAACATGTTAAGCAGCTGCATGGCTGGGTGTGGAGAGTTGGAAAGCATCGCAGGCTAAATAACTATAGGGCAGACCAGGATGTGCACGCTGGAATTACATTGGTGGTGGCTCTCCACTGAACTTTCCAAATTAGGTTAGGGTTTTTCATTGCTTTCAGGGCAGTTTGATTTAACTTGGCTCTTAAATGGAGGCTGAAGCCTTTCAGCACAAACAGTATTCCTTGTGGCTAGCTGAATTGCCTGCAAACTTGTGTGTTAAAGTATCAGGATTGAAAATAACCGGAGATTATAGTAAACAGGCTTGATGCTCATACAGGTCCTGAACCAGGTGGACACTTACAACTATGCAGAGTCCCGCTGAAATCAATGGGGCTTCACTAGTGCCAGTCGGATTGCAGAATAGGCACCATAGGGCTAATCCAAAATCTATTAAATTTTCAATTCAATGAGAGTCTTTCCATTGACTTCAGTGGGCTTTGGAACAGACCCTTAGGGCTGGTCCGGGGGGGGCGGGGGATCGATCTAAGATACGCAACTTCAGCTACATGAATAACGTAGCTGAAGTCGAATATCTTAGATCGATTTCAAAAGTACTTACCGCTGGTCCACACCGCAGCAGGCAGGCTCCCCCGTCGACTCTGCTTACTCTTCGTGCGGAGCTGGAGTTCCGGAGTCGACGGGGAGTGGCTCTGGGATCGATTTATTGCGTCTAGATGAGACGCGATAAATCGATCCCAGAACATCAATCGCTACCTGCCGAATTGGGCGGGTAGTGTGGATGTAGCCTTAGTCTTCTTGCAAGTGTTACATTAAAACAAAAGGCAGAGATTTTCAAAGGAGTCTAGAGGACTTAAACACCTACCTCCCATTAAAATTAATGGACTCTGTGAGTCTAACTCTTCTTGACTACTTTGAAAATGTCAAGGAGACACCGTCTGTATGTATGTTTGTAATTAAACCCCATTCATCTTATTGTCATGTGGCTCCATGCACTGAACAGTCCATTTGGGCTTGGGTTGTTTCAGTATTCACTAAAGAGAGTGCACAAAGAGCCTCTGTGCACCAAACTGGCACATGCATATCTGGCTGTTATATCTTCCTCGCTCTCTCTGCACTCAAGCAGTTGCTGCTTGTGCTTCTGTGTCTCATCATAAGCTTGATGTCTAAGCAAAGCTAATCCTATTTTGATTTTACAGCGTCTGTCAGGAAATGTGGAAAGCTCTGCAATATTGGTTATTTTGGATTAATAAAAAAATCAGTTCTTGGCTGACAGGCGCCAATTTCGCTACATCAATTTTTCACTAGGGAAGCCATGAAGTTAGGTGTCAGCTTCCCGATTGATCTCATTGTCACTGCCTGGAGTCAGAAGTCAGTGCAGACTTATAGATAAAGGAAACCACAGTGGCTGGCTTATACTCCACAAAAGAAACTGAATGTTTGCTTGTTGCTGAAATATAACAGCTCACTGGGCGTGGGGGAGAACTGTCTCTCTTTGAAACAGGGAGTTGATCTGGTCTTCACACAATTATTTGCCATTTTCATTGTGGCTTATTAGTTCCTGGGTGATCAGAAATCAGTGCAATGGGTTAATTATTGGAAAATGTGAACTATTTTTAACACAGTGCAATCATTTGAAAGAGCACTGCTTGCTCCTGCTGCACGTCCTTTGGAGCGGCTTAACATTTCAAGGGTCATGACAGCCATACCTTAGATTTTTTATCAATTAGTACCACATTACAAGTACCGTGTGTACATGATGGGCTTTGTTTCCGATCTCACACTGGCTTCATGCTGGTTTCTTCCCATTAACTTCAATGGAATTCCTCCAGATTTACATAAGTAACTGAGAACAGAACCAGACCCAGTGCCTTTGACTGTGTAGTCCTTCACCATGGCAAGATGCTTCCTTTGATTTGTGATGTTTTGACTCTGCCAGGCCCCAGAATTTCCTAGTTTGGTGAAAGAACCAAAAAGGAAGCTGAAACACAGAAGCGGTATTTATTATATTATTCATTTATATTGCTAGTGGTCTCATCTAGGTCAGGGTACTTTTGTGTAGGTAATTTACAAACACATAGTAAATGACAGTAGCTGACCCAAAAAACTTACACCAGGAAAACTGAAGAGAGATTTATCAGCATACTTTGAGCCAAACTGGGCCCTCAGATATGCAAATGGAGATCTTAAATACTTTTAGTGAGAAATACATGCAGTATCTGAGAACAGAATATGTCCCTTTCTTCTAATGAATATATGGGAGGTGTTTTGACACATTTATAATAATAATTAATAAATAAAACTTTGCATTTTTATAGCCCTATCCATTTGAGGATCCCAAAATATTTTACAAACATCTGTTATTTAGATTCACAACATGCCTGCAATATAAACTAGAATTATCGTCCCCATTTTACAGGTAAGGAGGCTGAAGAGAAGAAATTAAAGTCACAAAGGGGTGTGACAGACCCAGGAGTAGAATACAGGTCTCACCACAAGAAAAAGAGAGAACCTGGGAATATTTGAAAAGGTTGCTGTGGACTTGTGTTGGCTCAGAAATGCGGCTTGCTTGCCCTGGAATGTCCCCTAGGCTACAGATGTAAGGTTTATTTAAATCCACTGCTGTGTCACAGAGGAATTAAAAGCCAAAACACCAAAATCAGTGAATGAGTTCTGCCCAGTGCTCTGCAGTACCTGTCTTCTAGCCATGCACATGATGTCCAACATGTTGGGCAGAGACAGTCAACAGGACAAAAAGAAGCCCGTTTGGGCTTTTGCTGTATTAGGGATCCAGCAAAACACAATCCTGTCAACTAAAGGACAAAAAGACCCAGTCCTGGGTGTTTTGCCATCGACTTCATTGGGAACAGGTGTGAGCTCAAAATTAATAGGCAATATTCTTCCTCCTAGGAAGTTATTACAATTGAGAGACAAAATACAGTTAACAACAATATATATAATGATAGCAGGTTCCAGAGCAGACACTTCAATAGTCAGCTTTGTGTAGCTGAGCTAGGAGGGTCGTTTTCTTGGTCACTGGTCCGTGAGAATTTTGCAAATATAAAATATTTGTGAATGCTGTTGATACAGACAGCTGGCAGCACCGCTGACATAGTATTCCCATCTGGACAATAGAGAATGATATCTAGGTGACCTCCAGAGAAAGCCATTCCCCCGCCCTCTGTGTTGCAGTTAAGTTATGTGGGGAAATCTGGGTGAGGAAAGAGCATAAAAGATTAGCTCTCCAAAGGCACAGAGTCTCGGTATCCAAATGTGCTGTTGGAGAGAATACTCAGAACAGGACGTTCAGAAGAGGTTGGCCTGTAAAAGGGGATTGGGGGGTTGGGAAATGTTTGGAGCAGTATTTGTGGAAAAAACACTGTCACCGAAACTAAACCTAAATTGAACTGGAAACAAACAGCCCTTTATGAGTTTTACATGCAGCCTGTACATTTTTACCACCTGATGAGAGTAACTGGCAAGGGCTGTCTAACAGTTTGTTTTGCATTCTTGGCAGGAATAACATTGTTATGTTAATATTCCTTTCACTTGAATGCCAGGGTGCTGAGCTGGCTTTGAATGGAAGGAGTTTTGAAGGAGGAGGAATTCCCAGGACCCATTTTGCTGCTTAGGGCTTTCTTTAGTGTCTTGTGCTTTCCCAGTCTCTTGTAGCTATCTGGTTTTGAGAGGTGAGGTGCTTTCATCGCGCCACTCACAGCTATGGCTGCTCAGAACCTTTGGCAATCAGGCCATAAATGTTACAAAACGATTGGAAGACCTTTGTCTCTAAACTTTTATATATGTTGTAAATATTCAGTCCTCGTCTGAGAGGCCCTGTTTGGGCCTACATTACGACTGCTACTGCAGGGGAACAGCCTCTAATCACTACATGTTTAAAATTGACTGAGAACATAATTCAAAGTGGCTCCTTTTTATGTCAGTCTACCTGCTTCTGCTGGCTCTGCAGCCTTGGATAAATATCAAACAATATCCCTAGAGCAGGCTGCCTGGGGCAGCGAGGGCAGGCTCATGTGATATGCTGAGATTATCTGCTACTATATGTTGGAGGAAGCAAACAAAACTAGGTTAATTTTATGCTCCCACTATTAAAGTTGAAGTTTTCAAAAAAAAAAAAATATGGTCAGAAAGAGAAAATATCTTCTTCTCTTGCTCCCCCAACTATGTCTTCCCCTCTTCATAGAATCATAGAATATCAGGGTTGGAAGGGCCCTTAGGAGGTCATCTAGTCCAACCCCCTGCTCAAAGCAGGACCAATCCCCAATTTTTGCCCAAGATCCCTAAATGGCCCCCTCAAGGATTGAACTCACAACCCTGGGTTTAAGCAGGCCAATGCTCAAACCACTGAGCTATTCCTCCCATCTGATGTTTTGGTCCTTTGTTTCCTTCTTCCACTCATCATTCTGTGTCTTTTTTTCAGACTGTCCCATATCCCCAGAACAGCCTCCCTTCTCCTAAGTGCCAAAGAACCACACGTTTTTCCTTCAGATTGTACTTTAGAACACCCCTCCCCTTCCTTTGTTAATCTCCTGCCCATGCTAACCACTCCCTCACTCACGCCTGATATAGTTGTTTAAAAACAACAGCACAAAATCTACAAATAAAAATCTGGAATGACAGTGAAAGAAAGTATCAGAGGGGTAGCCGTGTTAGTCTGGATCTGTAGAAGCGACAAAGGGTCCTGTGGCACCTTATAGACTAACAGAGGTATTGAAGCATAAGCTTTCGTGGGTGAATACCCACTTCTTGCAAAATTGAAAAATTTCCACTGCTTGCATCCGAAGAAGTGGGTATTCACCCACGAAAGCTTATACTTCAATACCTCTGTTAGTCTATAAGGTGCCACAGGACCCTTTGTCGCTTCTACAGTGAAAGAAAGAAAGAAAAACACAAAGGGCCAAATTCAGCCCTGGTGTAAACAGATGCCTCTCCGTTGATGCTAGTGAAACTGTGCCTGAATGCGCCAGAGCTGAATTTGGCCCATAACCATGAGTCACACCTGATCTGAATTCTGATGCTGAATTCTGATGCTCCAACAGTGCGGATTCTCCTCCCCTTAATTGTCTATTGTCTCCTCTACCCCACCTCCATTATCTGTGGTCATCCTTTGTTTATGACGATGTGCCTTATTTAGGGCCTTTGTGCCTGGCTGCCCCAGGATTATGCAAGAGGATGGAAAGACTCAAGAAGCTTTGTGCCCTGAGCAGTGGCCAGGTACAATTGCAGCTTCTGTGTTTTTTCAACACAGGTACTGCTCCCTCCTAGTGTGAACTCCTGGCCCAGGTGACGTCCAAAGTAAAATTTCCATTGACTTCAGTGGGGCCAGGATTTCACCCCTCGTGCGCCATGGGCAGTATCATGGCACTTCACAGAGGGCAAGCTAGGAAGGCTACAGAAGCTGTGTCCCTTCGTACCCACCTCACAGGAAGTAGTGGAGCTCTGGGCTCATGGATGTTGCATAGTCTCGGGAGTTAGATGAGACAAAGTAACCTGACTAGCAAACCCTGACTGCTTTTCTGACTGTTTGCCCTAAGGGGAGGAAAGAGGGTCTTGGAGCTAAGGCATGAAACTGGGATTCAGGAGATGCTGGTTCTATCCCAAACGTCCTGTGGGTTCTTGGGCAAGTCACTTCATGCTTCAGTTCCCCAGCTGTAAAATGAGGACAACACTGTTTCCTTACCTCCCAGTGGTGCTGTAAGGCTACACTCCTTAGTATTGCGAGGAGCACAGATGCTAGGGTGATGTGACGAAACAAGTACCTCTTCAATAGGATCACCTTGGAGTTATTTGTCTGAGTGAGAATTCCTCCCAGAGCTCCCCCTGAATTGGTACAGTTCTGCACGACCCCAATAGGAGCCAGTGCCTATAAATAATACCTAGCACTTATATAGCACTTTTCATCAGTGGATCTCAAAGTGCTTTCTAAAGGAGGTCAGTATCATTATCTTCACTTCACAGACGAGGAAAGGGAGGCAGCGGAAGGCTGAGTGACTTGCCCACAGTCACCCAGCAGGTCAGTGGCAGAGCCAGGAATAGAACCCAGGTCTCCTGAATCCTGGCCCAGTGCTCCGTGCGCTAGGTAAAAGACATGATTATGCCTCTGGATTGCAAGCTTTGTAATGATCTTGTTGACCTATAAATCTGCAAAGTACCATGTGCCCCTGGGTTAATGGAAGTCTTAATTAACTATCAAGCTTCTACATGGCCACTATCAAAATGAAGTTAAAAAATAAAACTATGCAGTATATTTTTTAATGCCCTGTAGAGTCTTCCCTTTTAAAGCTGCAACAAAAAGTTCACCATCACCAGCTAGACACTGCCTTTTCAGCAGCGGGGGCAGCAACAGCTGAGAAGAAAGTTTGATAAAAATGTTACATCTTTGCAATAATCATGGCCTTGTGAAGATCTTATGAAGAGATGGAGTCTGGCAAAATACACATCCATTCTGGGTGGCATGAGGGGCTGATAAATCAGCACATGCAACTGTTAAGCTTCCAACATAGTACAGTAATAGGTGAAGTGGTTCAAAAGTTCACTTGCTTTTGCTGAAATGGTTCATGAACATCGTATGTTCTGGGTTCCGGAGATATGAATTGATCAAGTGACATTAAGTCAGTCTATTTTGGCCCTGGAGTATGTGAAAGAGGAGAAAAGGAATGAAGGATTAGAATGGTTAGGCTTGATTGTTGGTTTACTTTTTCATGTTGGAACCATCCTAGAGCATGACTGATTGTTGCATTAATTAATCAGAAGCAATCATCTTTTAAATGCTGTGATTAACGTAGCGCCTGTTTAACCATATGCTGAATTTTCCAAACAAAATATGTAGCAGTTTTGAAGCATAAAAAGGAAAAGTTAAATCCAAGCTAGCTACAGAGTTTCTTTTCCACTGGACTCATATGTTTACACAGCAGTGTAAGCACAGGCGAGAGCCCGGGCTCTAGCCCAGGAGTCTGAAACTTGCGGCCCATGAGGTTATTTTGTGCGGCCCGTGAGCTCCCCGCGCCCCCCCTCCCCATGTTTATCTAGAGCAGCTCCAGCCTGGCGCGCACTGGGGGCAGGGCTTGCCTGCCCACCCTGCCCCCCGCATCTGTGTGTTTCTCTGGCCGCTCCTCCAGGTACCTCCCCCGAAGCTCCCAGTGCGCGCCAGCCAGAGCCGCTCTAGGTAAACGCAGGTGCGGGGGAGCCGTGGGCTGCCCCCTGCCCCCCTCCTGCAGCCGAACCCCCTGCCCTGAGCCCCCTGCTGCACCCTGCACCCCTGCCGCGAGCCCCCTGCCGCACCCCGAGCCCCTGCCCTGAGCCCCCTGCCGCACCCTGCCCCCCTGCAGCACCCCTCACTCCTCCTGCACCCCACACCCAAACTTCCTGCCCTGAGCCCCCACCACACCCCACACCCCTCCTGCTCCCCCGGGGACAGAGTTGGGGTGGGATTTCAGGGACGGGGTTTGAATGGGGGCAGGGGCGGGGTGGGAAGAGGCGGGGCAGGGGCGGGGCCTCATGGAAGGGGTGGAGTGGGGGCGGGGATGAGGGCGGCGTTGGGGAGGTGTCAGTGATGCAGCCCTCGGGCCAGTGTACTAGTCCTCATGTGGCCCTCATGGTCATTTGAGTTTGAGACCCCTGCTCTAGCCTAATCTGCCTTGCATCCGTACACCAATTGTGTTAACCTAAGGCAGGCCTGCACAACTCGTAAAGCGTCAAGGGCCATATTACTCGAAAGAAAACAGCTGAGGGCTGAAACCCCCCAACCCTGCGGAAACACACACCCCCACCCCCAGCGCTGCCCTCCCTGCGGTAACAACCCCTCCTTCCCCAGCGCTGGGGTGTGGAAACCTGTAGAGGGGGAAAGAAACAGCTCATCATCTCCCCACCCACCCCCGCTCGCCTCCTCAGCCTCCCCGCCGCTGGCTGACCTGCCGCCCTGCCACTGCCCGCCCACTCGGCTCGTCACGCCCCACCCCGCCCGGCTCGCCTACTCACCCCCCGCCGCCCGCTTGCCTCCTCAGCCCCCCTGCCGCCGCCGCCAGCTCGCCAGCTTCCCCCGCTGCCAGCTCACCTGCCTGTCCGCTGCTGGCCTCTTACCTTCTGCTACTGCCCCTGCCGCTGGCTTACCCTCACTCCCCAGCCTGCCCACCCGCCGGCTGGCCAGCTGTTGGCTTGCCCCCCCACCCCCCGCTTGCCTACTTACCTCCCCGCGGGCCACACAGTGAGCCCACGCGGGCCGCATTCGGCCCCCGGGCCGCATGTTGTGCAGGCCTGACCTAAGGCTTGAACCTAGGTTCCCAGGGCCATGAAGAACTGGAGGGTCTGAGCCCATGTTAAGATGGAATCTAGGGTCTGAGCCCTATTGCTTTCCTGTGTGCACGCAGCCCTGGATGGACTTGGGTCCTGTATGCCAGAGTTCCCTGGGGCAACTTTCTTGGTCCTCTCTATGCTGACAATCTGTGGTACAGTCTATTGCACTCTGTTGCAGACGGAAGCCACACCTCCCTTTGCAAAGGGCAGCCTCTCAGGTCAGCATTAACCCATTGCTGCTGAGCACCAGTCTGCAAGGGCACTATCAGAGAGCCTGCAAGGTTTTCAATGGAGACAGATCAGAAGAAGCTTTTGCAAAGAGAGCTGCTTCCTGGTCACAAGAGCACAGCCAGATTTTGCTGCACGTTGCCTGGGCGCCCCTGCCCACGCAGCCCCAGGGGGCACAGTGTGGGGTGTGGGGCCGAGAGTGGAGCAGGCACTAAGTGGCTGCCCTGCAGGGATGGGGAGCAGCAGAGCTCCTGGGTCAGCATGGTTGGGGGAGGGATGACCCCCCCCCAACATTCTGGCTGCTCCCCCTCCCTGCAGGGCAGCCGCTTAGTGCCTGCTCCACTCTTGACCCCACACCCCACACTGTGCTCCCTGGGGCTGCGTGTGCAGGGACGCCTGGGCATCATGCACAGTCAGGGCAGCAAGCGGGAGCCAGCCCCAAACTTCCCCACAACCTCCTGCAGCTCCAGCTCCTCCTCGCTGCTGCGCAGTTTGCCTGCAGCAGGGAGCAAAGCTGACAGGCAGGAGGCAGCAGCCAGGATGTTGGAGGTCATCCTTCCCCATGCCAAGCTGAGATGGAGGCTCTGCCGCTCCCCAGCCCTGCAGGGCAGCCACTTGGTCCTGCTCCACTCTCTGTTGCTTGCTCCCAGGTCTCCCTGCCCTCCCTGGGGCTGCGTGTGCAGGGGCGCCCGTGCACTGTGAGGGCCATGAGTGGGAGCCGGCCCCCAAACTGCCCACAGCCTCCCAGAGAGCCTTATCTCTGCCTCCCGGGATAAAGAGGGGGTAGGGAGGAGGGATTTCCAGGGGGTGCTGGAGCACACTGCTCCACAGCCGGAAGGGCCAGGCCCGGGTGTGTGTGTGTTTTTCCTCTGAAAACTACATTTTATGTCAAAGTTCAAAACAGACAAAAATAAACACAAAACCAACCAAACACAAATACACCGGACCCTCGGTAGAACACGTGTCTATATAACGCGAATTCGGTTATAACGCGTCGCGGCCATGGATCCCAAATTTAACCCTAACCCCAACCCCTAGCAACCAGGGGACAGGGGAGAGATGCCTTTCACGGGCTGCGGCAGCTCCGGGGGCAGAAGGAAAAGCACCTTTCACGCGGCTGCGGCAGCTCCGGGGCCGGGGGAGAGGCGAGTTTTGATGCTAATTTTGCTAATTTTGATGCTAATTTCATTTTAACATGGTCCCCGCTATAACATGGTACTTGGCATGGATCCCAAGTCCCGCATTCTAGCGAGGGTCCGATGTACCTTAATTGAACGTCCCATTTTAAAGATGAAGAATTGCAAAGTTTCACTTTAATAGTTTGACAGCCCTGGAGACTGATGTCCTCATTAGCCACAGAACAGGTGCACACAGGCATTTTCCTGCTAATGTGACTGAGCCTAGAGGTGGAGAGCCCAGTTCTCAGATTAGATAGTAGTTTAGTATAAAGCCTTCTCAATTTGCAGACAACCTACTGAGACAGCCATCAAAGGAGCTAATTATACAGTTTATGTACCCATGCTCTGTATGGGTACCAGAGTACCATCAATAGCACTGTCAGTTAGGAAACAGGGTGGGCAGTAGAGATTTCCCACAGTGCAACACATCCATAGGGCTAGAGCGTCAACACCGGAGGAGGGAGGGGTGCTAGGCACTCTGGCATAGAGTTACTTTGACTCGGGTCTGTGCACTGTAGTGTGGACGTCAGAAACCGAGGTTCAAGCATGGGTCAAAAAATCTTTACCTAGGGTTAAAAGGCAGTGTAGATACTCAAGGTTCCCAGACACGGGTTAGCTAACTTGGGTCCCACTAACCCCAGGCTTACATTGCTGTGTAGACATACCCACAATAGAAGGAGTAGTAGAGAAAATGATGCATGCTTTGCCAGTGATCCCAGCATAGGTGCCTCATGATAAGAAGTTAATGTGACCCTTTCATGTAATTCCAAGTATTGATTTTACCTGCAGGCCTTAATTATGGTAATGGTCGTGGGTTGTATTAAGTCTTGTTTTCCTTTCTCTCCATAGGCTTATTGATTGGCTCTGGCTGTGCTCTCTATCCTTTGGGTTGGGACAGTGAAGAAGTTAGACAGACCTGTGGTAACCTTTCCAACCAGTTTGAATTGGGTAAGTAATTGTCAATGGATCTCAGTTCCTTTAAGTTCAATTTCATCTATTGTCTCTAAATGCAGAAAGAGGCCTAGAGAGCAGGCTTACTGGGAGCAATCCTTGCATATTTGCCGGATGCTAGTGTGTATATTATTGTATTGCTTAATGTAGTGTGCTAGGGCATGGGACTCCTTAAATCTTTACTATTGATATTTTCCCGTGGAACATCACAAATATCATTAAAAGGAAAAACTCTTTTTGAAAACAGAATATCTAAAAAGAAATTAGAAGCAGTTACATCAAAAGCGACTGAGGGGTGACAGGAGACAGCAGTTTAGATGTGAATTTGCAATGGCATATGGCAGCAAAAAAGTCAATGGAGGTTTTAACTGCATGTGCACAGGCATCATGTCAACAGAGCAGGGATAAAACACTAGGAAATATTCACAACAAACATAAAGCATACTCAGACTGAGCATTGGGTTTGAGGTTTGATGTATTCATGGACCTCAGCTTACGTTTGTGAGCATCTGGGGCATATAGTTTATTCTCACACCTGGGAAACTGGTGAACTTCTCTTTTTCCCTTCAACAGCTTCCCTTCCAACAAGCCACTGGATTTAACTATTTCCTATTCTAGATGTGCTTGGGTGGTCTTAGGGCTTGTTCTGTATGTGGAGGGGGGAATCCATGGTTTACTGTGGGGGGGAGTCCATGGTTTTCATCTGAGAGGTATAAAGGGGCCAATTGTGGAGAGATCATAGAATCATAGAATCTCAGGGTTGGAAGGGACCTCAGGAGGTCATCTAGTCCAACCCCCTGCTCAAAGCAGGACCAACCCCAACTAAATCATCCCAGCCAGGGCTTTGTCAAGCCTTACCTTAAAAACCTCTAAGGAAGGAGATTCCACCACCTCCCTAGGTAACCCATTCCAGTTCTTCACCACCCTACCAGTGAAAAAGTTTTTCCTAATATCCAACCTAAACCTCCCCCTCTGCAACTTGAGACCATTACTCCTTGTTCTGTCATCTTCTACCACTGAGAACAGTCTAGATCCATCCTCTTTGGAACCCCCTTTCAGGTAGTTGAAAGCAGCTATCAAATCCCCCCTTATTCTTCTCTTCTGCAGGCTAAACAATCCCAATTCCCTCAGCCTCTCCTCATAAGTCATGTGCTCCAGCCCCCTAATCATTTTTGTTGCCCTCCACTGGACTCTTTCCAATTTATCCACATCCTTCTTGTAGTGTGGGGCCCAAAACTGGACACAGTACTCCAAATGAGGCCTCACCAGTGCCGAATAGAGGGGATTGATCACATCCCTCGATCTGCTGGAAATGCCTCTACTTATACAACCCAAAATGCCATTAGCCTTCTTGGCAACAAGGGCACACTGTTGACTCATATTCAGCTTTTCATCCACCGTAACCCCTACGTCCTTTTCTGCAGAACTGCTGCCCAGCCATTCTGTCCCTAGTCTGTAGCAGTGCATGGGATTCTTCCGTCCTAAGTGCAGGACTCTGCACTTGTCCTTGTTGAACCTCATCAGATTTCTTTTGGCCCAATCCTCTAATTTGTCTAGGTCCCTCTGTATCCTATCCCTACCCTCCAGCGTATCAACCACTCCTCCCAGTTTAGTGTCATCTGCAAACTTGCTGAGGGTGCAGTCCACACCATCCTCCAGATCGTTAATGAAGATATTGAACAAAACCAACCCCAGCACCAACCCTTGGGGCACTCCACTTGATACCGGCTGCCAACTAGACATGGAACCATTGATCACTACCCGTTGAGCCCGACCATCTAGCCAGTTTTCTATCCACTTTACCGTCCATTCATCCAGCCCATACTTCTTTAACTTGCTGGCAAGAATACTGTGGGAGACTGTATCAAAAGCTTTGCTAAAGTCAAGAAATAGCACATCCACTGCTTTCCCCTCATCCACGGAGCCTGTTATCTCATCATAGAAGGCAATTAGGTTAGTCAGGCATGACTTGCCCTTGGTGAATCCATGCTGACTGTTCCTGATCACTTTCCCCTCCTTTAAGTGGTTCAGAATTGATTCCTTGAGGACCTGTTCCATGATTTTTCCAGGGACTGAGGTGAGACTGACTGGCCTGTAGTTCCCTGGATCGTCCTTCTTCCCTTTTTTAAAGATGGGCACTACATTAGCTTTTTTCCAGTCATCCGGGACCTCCCCCGATTGCCATGATTTGTCAAAGATAATGGCCAATGACTCTGCAATGTCATCGGCCAACTCCTTTAGCACCCTCGGATGCAGTGCATCCGGCCCCATGGACTTGTGTTCATCCAGCTTTTCTAAATAGTCCCAAACTACTTCTTTCTCCACAGAGGGCTGGTCACCTCCTCCCAATACCGTGCTGCGGAGTGCAGCTGTCTGGGAGCTGACCTTGTCTATGAAGACAGAGGCGAAAAAAGCATTAAGTACACTAGCTTTCTCCACATCCTCTGTCACTAGGTTCTCTCCCTCATTCAGCAAGGGGCCCACACTTTCCTTGACTTCCTTCTTGTTGCTAACATACCTGAAGAAACCCTTCTTGTTACTCCTAACATCTCCAGCTAGCTGCAACTCCAAGTGTGATTTGGCCTTCCTAATTTCACTCCTGCATGCCCGAGCAATATTTTTATACTCCTCCCTGGTCATTTGTCCAATCTTCCACTTCTTGTAAGCTGCTTTTTTGTGTTTAAGATGAGCAAGGATTTCACTGTTAAGCCAAGCTGGTCGCCTGCCATATTTACTTTTCTTTCTACACATCGGGATGGTTTGTTCCTGCAACCTCAATAAGGATTCTTTAAAATACAGCCAGCTTTCCTCGACTCCTTTCCCCGTCATGTTATTCTCCCAGGGGACCTTGCCCATCAGTTCCCTGAGGGAGTCAAAGTCTGCTTTTCTGAAGTCCAGGGTCTCTGTTCTACTGCTCTCCTTTCTTCCTTGTGTCAGGATCCTGAACTCGACCATCTCATGGTTACTGCCTCCCAGGTTCCCATCCACTATTGTTTCCTCTACTATTTCTTCTCTGTTTGTGAGCAGTAGGTCAAGAAGAGTTTTTCCCCTAGTTGGTTCCTCCAGCACTTGCACAAGGAAATTGTCCCCTACACTTTCCAAAAACTTCCTGGATTGTCTGTGCACTGCTGAATTGCTCTCTCAGCAGATATCGGGGTGATTAAAGTCACCCATGAGAACCAGGGCCTGTGATCTAGTAACTTCTGTTAGTTGCTGGAAGAAAGCCTCGTCCACCTCATCCCCCTGGTCTGGTGGTCTGTAGCAGACTCCCACCACGACATTACCCTTGTTGCTCCCACTTCTAAATTGAATCCAGAGACTCTCAGGTTTTTCTGCACTTTCATACTGGAGCTCTGAGCAGTCATACTGCTCTCTTACATACAACGCAACTCCCCCACCTTTTCTGCCCTGCCTATCCTTCCTGAACAGTTTATATCCATCCATGACAGTACTCCAATCATGTGAGTTATCCCACCAAGTCTCTGTTATTCCAATTATATCATAATTCCTTGACTGTGCCAGGACTTCCAGTTCTCCCTGCTTGTTCCCCAGGCTTCTTGCATTTGTGTATAGGCATTTAAGATAACTCACTGATCGTCCTGCTGTCCCAGTATGGGGCAGGAGCCTTACCCTCTTGCACTCACCTACTTGTGCTTCCTCCCGGTATCCCACTTCCCCACTTACCTCGGGGCTTTGGTCTCCTTCCCCCGGTGAACCTAGTTTAAAGCCCTCCTCACTAAGTTAGCCAGCCTGCTTGCCAAGATGCTCTTCCCTCTCTTCGTTAGGTGGAGCCCGTTGCTGCCATTGACTGCTCAAGTACATTGAACTCAAATGACAAATTAAATGTGCAGAGAATTCTTCACTTCCAACTCCTTCAAGCAAATCGGTAAGGTCACTCTTTGAATCCTTTCATGACCTGCACTTGGTGGAGTTTGTAATTACCTGGCAGTAGTCCCTCTCTAAAGGACTGTGGCACACTTATCATCAATCTCTTCTTGCCTATGGGGGTGAGGATAAAACTAGAATGTTTCTTAATTTTGCACAAATATTTTAACCAGGTCTATAGCCAAACCATCCCTACCTGAGAGATGTTTGTCCTTGGCTCATAAAGCTACTTAGGAACCTCTGCAAACGTTTTGACCTTGGGATGCAACAGATTGTCCTGAATGTCATAGATTGGAGTATCCAGGCCAAGAGACTATTTTTGGCAGTCTACCCTCTGAAAATATTATCCCGTCTTGAAATGAATTTCTTAATTCAAATATTCTTGGCGATTACTATGTTTAGTACATATTTTCTTCCAGTGAAATATAAAAATTCCTTCAACTATTCTATGAATATTTGCAGTATGCAAACACCAAGGATGGAGAGGAATTAAGAAAAGGAAGACGTAGGTTAACAATCAGGGCAAATTTCCTGAGAGCAAGATCAATAATACTCTGGAATGGTCTCTCAAAGGAAGTAGAGGAACTCCACTGTGAATTAAGATGAGACAGAACACTAGAAAGTAGATTGCAGGGAACAATCCTAATAGGTGTTGTGCATCTCTGATTTCAATTATTTCATTCTAAGTACCACCATTTTGCTTTTGCCAAAGTACAGCAAACAGCTACATTTTTCTGCTCTGTCTTGGGAAAGCACCACACAAAGACTGTTTTGTGTGACAACTTGGGGTCTTTTTGATGGCAGGGGCTACAAGAAGTTCCTAGAATAATTTTATGTTTAAATAACTCCTTGGTGGGAGAGCTGTGAATTCAGTGAGTTTAGAAGCACTCCCTGCCCTCTCTTGTCCCCTTGATCATGACTCATGAGCCTGGCATGTGAATAAGTCAGGCTATTATAACAATACATTCAATAAAAACACTTCTGAAAGAATTCAGCTGTCAGCTTTTTCTTCCAGGAATGCATAAGGAATATGAACAGGGGACATATAATAATAATTGTGACGCTCAATACTCTGACCGTATTTTCTGGATTTCAAGGCTATTAGGCATCTATTATGCATACCTAAGCTTGACTAGAGTCCTGGTTGTGCTGACTGTTAGAATCTTATGTTACCATAGCAATTAACAGATTATAATGAGACCAGAAATCTGCTAAAAGTCTCTCTTCAGTATACCTTGTCTGAATTTAAATGCTTGGTTTTGTATTTTTACGTGTAAATCAGTCGATGTTGGTGCTGAGTTATGCAGGACATTGGCAGAGGAGAGGTGGAGTACTGGGACTGCATATTAGCCAGATTGCTCATTTATTTTAATTTAAACCTTACAATTACTGATAACCCAAGCCTAGGCTTTTTTATTTAATCATTAGAGACTGGTGTTCTCATTATAGCTTTAGGGCCAAAACCGGTGTTTCACAGAATCCGCCTCACTAAGTCTCAAGATGCATTTGAGTAATTATTACTTTCATTTGAATATTTAATTTGATTAAGCAGCATTCATTTGATTTTTCCTTTTGAATTGGTGAGACCACTTGACTCCAGAATCACACACAAGTTGCATTTAAACGATATGCACAGAAAGATGAGCTGTGAGTGTGGTGGGACAGAGGCTTGTCAGCCTCTGAATGGGTGTGCAGTGGGTGCGTATGGAGTTCCTCCTGTCACTTCTTCACCCTAGTGCAGGAGCTAGCTAGAATCATGTAGCATAGCTCCTGCTCCAGGCTAATACTCTCACAGGTGCTAGCTGTCTGCAAGGACAGAGAGCTGGCTGGGCACTGAGCAGGAGAGCATGCTGCATCCTCTTCAAGGGTATCAGAGCTGCTGCTCTAGTACGGGCACCCTAGGAGCACCTGAAAGACAGATGGGTGGTCCAAAGGGGTGGCAGAATGGAACCCCACTGGACTCTGTAGAAGATGAGCCAAGAGAACTCCAAGACCTTTCCGAAAGGAAAGTGTGGAACTCTGGGCCACAAAATCATCCACCCACAACAAATCACACAGACAAATCAGCAACATCATAGCAAAGACTACTCATAGCTCCAATAAAATAGACAGACACCTGGCATTCATCCTTCACTAGTAGCTATCAGCCAAGGTGGTTAACTTAGTTTCTAGGACTGGCACTAGACTGACAGGGATTCAGGAAGTCAGATGGTTCTAGATCAGGAGCCTCAAACACACGGCCCACGGAGTTATTTCCTGCGGCCCAGCATAGGTGCCGACTCCACCAGCAGCAGAGCTCCCTTACCCTTCCCTCCCGCTCTCCCCCCCCCCCCCGAGTGCACCGCATCCCCACTCCTCCACCTACCTCCCAGCGCTTCTCACTGCCAAACAGCTGTTTGGTGGCGCTTAGGACTTTCCAGGAGGGAGGGGGGAGGAGCGGGGACACAGCACACTCAGTGGAGGAGGCGGAGAAGAGGCGGGGCTGGAGCAGGGATTTGGGGAAGGGGTTGGAATAGGGGCAGGGAGGGGGCAGAGTTGGGGTGGAGACTTTGGGGAAGGGGTTGGAATAGGGGTGGGGAAGGGGTGGGAAGGAGCGAGGCCTCATGGAAGGGGTGGAGTGGGGGCGGGGCCAGGGGCAGAGGCGGGGGCTTTTGTATCTTTGTATGAAAAGGTGTCAGTGATACGGCCCTCGGGCCAATGTACTAGTCCTCATGTGGCCCTCGTGGTGATTTCAGTTTGAGATCCCTGTTCTAGATGAACCCAGAGTTACCCTGGCACAATCTTCTGGGTTACCTTCCCCGAAAAGAGAAAGCTAGAGGCAAAATGGCATTTGGCAAACTTGTTTTAGTTATATCAAGTGATGATTGCTTAGGCATAACCAGCACTTATAAAATGGCTAGCAGGCCAGTTCTGCTGGTCTGGACAGGGGCCAAGAATAAGCTATTTTTGGCCTCCACCATAGTAACATGTCAGGAATGTAAACTTCTCTATGCTACATTTGAATGGATTTTGAGCAAGTTTTCTGCCACTGACCCATTAGTCTGTGACAAATTAACTAGCCAGGGAAGAGGCTATCTGTATACCTCTGAGGATGGTGCAGAGAAAGGTGGTGACAGGAACAGTACATGAGAAACCAAATAGAGAAATTAACGAGGAATTGAGTCAACATCCAATGGTGGCAGAAAACAACTGGAGTACTCTAGAGAACTTGCTGGGACTGACAGAATTGACGTGGAGCTGCTGCAAGAAGTGTGGGCCAGGAGATGAGCTGCGGGAAGCAGCAAAGGCCGAGAAGGCTCTGTTGTGACTGTAGGGAGCCCCAGTTGTGGTCAAAGCCAGGCCAGCAAAATTGGTTAACTGGCGAGGGAGCTGGGAACTACGTGGTGGGAGGAGGACTGGGGCAGTCTGGAGAAAGTGAATGACTGTCCTGGTGCTGGATCTTTAGGATGGGTGGATGAGAAGAATGGGCTGGTGGGTCTGGGATTTCAAGTCATGAGATAAAAAAAGTGGCTGAATTTTGCATCATGGTAAGACAAGGCTAGCCAGAAATCTTCAGGAATTAACAGTTTAATGTAGTGGGCTTAAAAAAAGAAACGCAACCCCCCAAGTACAAAATGATATAGATGTACTTTGCACACAGATAGACAGGGAAAAATAGTAACAGTGTATAATCCTTAGTGGGTGTGTAACCCACACACCTTCTGGGTGTGGTGTTCCATCCTACCTAGTGGCACCGAGACCACATAGAGAGAGAGATAAAATGAGCCTGCTCTATAGCTATAGCCAACAGCCAGTTGGCTTTTAGCTCATGTGGTAGCGGCTCATGCACTAAGCTCCAGAGATCCCCAGTTCAATCCTGCCCGACAATGACTGGGGTCTGTCAGCATTTCAGGTACATTAGATAAGAAGTGCTTCTCCATGTCTGCAGGAACATTGACAAAGACATCAGATTAGTTAGACACTCCAAATGCAGCTGAGATAGGCCATATTGTGAATTTCAAAGTGACATTTAATATCGCTACAGGAAAACTATTCATGCTTTTAATCTACACAAAAGTGGATTTTTGTATACTTTTCCAGAAACTCTGACTTGGCACTATTTGGCATGCCCCATAGTTTGATGCCTTCCTTGAAATTTGTTTAAAAGTGAACTGTGTCCAAGTGCATTTGATTTAGTTGGGTTTGATGGGTAACACAATGTACAACATCTACATTTTTCAATCAAACGAAAATATTGGTATAGATCAATGCATACACAAATGGAGTTGTGGTTTAGCTGAATATATACAGCCAGGTAGAATTCATGTAGTCCTATCATGGATCAAATAGCATCCATAGACTCAGCCTCTGTGGAAATGGGGATGGTGTGATAACCTACCTAGATGGATGGACAGATAGATTGGAGCATATCGGTAGAAGACCCTGCAATATACTAGACTCATGCACTACTGCTTTTTTTGTCAGTCAGAAAGAAAGCTACAATAATAAATTATCTAAATTAGCATTTGGTTGCAGGCTAACCCAGTTGGCACAAATGATACACCAGTCATAAGCAAGGAGCATAAGTGCCAAGGGATTCTTATTCTTCCACAAATATATAGGATCAAAGTCATTCCCATCTCCTGTTGCAGCATATGCTGCTATTGTTATTTATTCACTATTTATATTGTGGAGCTGCCCAAAGGCCGCAATCAAGATCAGAGCTCCATTGTGGTTCTGAGCTGCTAGTTGAAAGAAGTTAAGTTGATTCAGATATACAGGATCATATTTACAGCAAGAGCAATTAGCAAGTCATTTTCTCTAAAAGAATCTCATCCAAACAGTTTTAGAGCACATTTAATTTTGTCTGAGCTAGATACAGTACTTAAAAACACACCACCACATCACGCAGGAGTAACAGCTGAAAAGTGAAGTTCCCAGCAGAGAAAGGTTTGACAGGTTGGTGAGAGCTTGTCAAGAATCATAAGGAATTTGCATTAAAATTAGGACTGTGCAAAATACTTGTGACAGCTTTGAGATTTTGCAAAATCTAAACCACCATTGTGAAAAGTTTCTGAAATGCTGCTGCTTTGCTTAAAAGCCGGGGGAGTCTGTATGGGTTAGAGGAAACTTTCAAAGGCAAAAATAGGAGTAAGACACCCAACTCCTTTTGCTGTTTAATAGGAGTTGAGTCCCTTGAATATCACACTGGATGGTGACTTAAGAGATGTGGGTTCTGTTCCCAACTCTGCCACATCCCTGCTGGGTGACCTTGTATCTGTGCAGTTTCCCCATCTGTAAAATGGTGGTGATAATACTGACCCTCCTTTGTAAAGCACTTTGAGATCTACTGATGAAAAGTACTAGGAATTATCATTAATAGCTTTTTGTGTTTTTGACAATCACCTCCAAGACCATTTCTGAACAGAATCTCTAGGAAGATAATCTATAACTATTTATACAAATCCACCAGAAGTGCCACCAAAATATTTTTTACATCAGCTCTAAATGACTTTAAAATACACACCACATATTAAGTTTGACTTGCAAAACTGAGCCTTAGCTGGCATTTAGTGGGATAGTCCTGAAATTATAGGAAGGTGGCACCTAGAAAGTATATTTCTATGTGTCGGTATGTTATCAAATGCTTAGTTCACTGTCGTTTTCATTTTTTTCCAGACATGGGGCTCTCACCACTTTCCTTGGAAGATTACTGTACAATTGGCTAGATTTCATGGTATCTTCCTGTGCTCAACGTTTTTCTGGCTTGTGATTGTAGATATTAGAGCACCCTGACGACACTCTTGTCCCATTCATTGAGGTTTGCTTGTATTTTACTACACCATGGACTCTAGTGTAGCTTTTTGTTTTTAAATGTACGAGGTTTAGCCTTTGCAAATAAAGGCAACAGTGATCTCAAACCTGCTGTGCTCCACTGCTTTGAGCCTTTAGAAATTTAACTAAAAGAAATGGGTCTTGATGAGATGTTCTTACCATCTTCTCTCTCTATTAGTACTCTAAGATACACCGGAGCCTCTACTTTTTGCTCACTTTGCTTTGGCAGATTGAGCTCTTCAGACACAGGCATTTCCTTTTTGTGAGGCATATTATGGAAGTTGCATGCTGCTGCAAAGGCTTGATGGGCTTTCAATGGAGAGTGTTACAATATGACCCAGTCCCCTTCCCCACCCCCATAGAGTCTGTTGTGACTGGACCCAGTCGCTGGGTACTACATGTTTCCAAGCGAGTTGGGTGTGGGATAGAAGCTAGTCACTGTTTCTAGCTCTGGGACTCTAAGGCATGCTCCTGGGCTCAGACATCTTATCTGTCACCCCTCCTTCTGATGTGGGATGCTGCTGTCTGGCTTTCCTAGACCCTGAAACAGGAATCAGACCTCCTGAGCCTTTAGTCACTGACAGATTCTCCTCCTGAGTTCTACCTAGGTTGTGGGTTCTCTGGACTTACCAGTTTAACCCCTTTGAGGACAACATGGCAGGAAAGCAAGGAACACAGGCTTTAGCAAAGGAATTTCTTAATGTGAGTTACAGATCTTTGAAAACAAGAGAAGTCCTGAGGTGCCCCCTTGTCTCACCCCTCTTGTGAGTCTGTCATCAGTGTTTCAGCCTGGGCAGAGTCTCTCCTTCCCTCTCTGTCCCCAAGGTCCTCCTTACATGTGGTGATGGTCGGCCCCCTGCAAAGAGCAAAAACCCGCTCCCAAATAAGGCCTCCATCTCCAGGCCATGTGCTCAAACTGTCACCACCAGTCATGGTTGCTTGCCCACTTGCAGGCCACTGTCTAGAAAGAGCCTGGTACCATGGGGGTGGCCCAGTAGTTGAGTCGGTCAAAGTGGATAGACCCAGACTGCAGCCTTGATGGCTCTCAGTGATGGCCTTTCCACAATGTGCCAAACACCTTTCCTGAGCAGGGCAGTTATCTGGAGTGCAGCATAACAGGCTGTCCCTGGGCAAGTCCAAGTCCAAACGAATGTGGTCACACTGCCAATATTTCAACACAGGTATAATACAGACTTCAGAATTTGATAGTCATATCTCACCCCTCTCCATCATGTCCTGTGCTAGGCATGAATCTAAACTTCATTCTAAATATCGCAACATTTTCTTTCTGTCAAGGGATGTGTTTGTATAAGGACTTTATTATAGTTTCCCTTTGCTACTTTCAGAGGGTTGGAAGAGAGTGTGACAGGTTGGATCTCAGAAACCCCCTTGGGAACTGCCAACTGATGTGCTGAGACTACTTCTAACCCATTTTTCCTGCCAGCGTGGGACTCCAGAAACTTGCCTTGTTTGAGCCAGACACACTTGCCTGCTGCAAACACAGACCCAGGTCTGAACCACTTCCCCCTAAAGCTGCAGGCTTAACTGAAAACGGCTTAAGAAGTGTTCCGGTCTCCAACGCTCAGATGCCCCACTCCCAATGGGGTCCAAACCCCAAATAAATCTGTTTTACCCTGTATAAAGCTTATGCAGGGTAAACTCATAAATTGTTCGCCCTCTATAGCACTGATAGAGAGATATGCACAGCTGTTTCCCCCCCCCCCCCCAGGTATTAATACATACTCTGGGTTAATTAATAAGTAAAAGGTGATTTTATTAAATACAAAAACTAGGATTTAAGTGGTTCCAAGTAATGACAGACAGAACAAAGTGAATTACCAAGCAAAATAAAATAAAACACACAAGGTTAAACCTAATACAGTAAGAAGCTGAATACAGATAAAATCTCACCTTCAGAGATGTTCCAATAAGCCTCTTTTACAGACTAGCCTCCTTCTAGTCTGGGTCCAGCAATCACTCACACCCCCATGGTTTGTTCCAGTTTCGTTCAGGTATCCTTTGGGGGTGGAGAGGCTCTCTCTCGAGCCAGCTGAAGACAAAATGGAGGGGTGTCCCAGGGGTTTAAATAGACTTTCTCTTGTGGATGGACACCCCTCCCTCCCCCTGTGTAGAATCCCAGCTACAAGATGGAGTTTTGGAGTCACATGGGCAAGTCACATGTCCATGCATGACTCAGAACTTACAGGTAGCAGCCATGGTTCACATGCTACCTTGAACATCCTCAAGTAGACTTCTTGTGTCGATTGGAGCCTTCCAAGATCCATTGTCTGTTACATGTTTTTTGATTGGGCACTTAACTTGCAAATTCCTTTCTAACGAGGCTGACCAAATGCTTTACTAAGGCTACTTAAAATCAAGCAAGTACACAGCCAATATTCATAACTTCGAGTACAAAAATGACACATTCATACAAATAGGATGAATATGTTCAGTAGATCATAACCTTTACAGAGATATGTTACATGGCATATGTAGCATAAAACATATTCCAGTTATGTCATATGTACATTCATAAGCATATACCCATAAAGCATTATGGGGTGCAACGTCACAGAGAGGATCGTAAGAGAACTATTTAACTGATAGGCACTATTGCCTTAAAATAATTATTATAGTAAATTGCCTTTACAAATAAACAATACAGTTACTAAAGAACACAAACGTCATCTCTTTGGGAAAACACCAAATATAGAACAGCTTTGTCAAATTGCTAGGTGGCATCATTTCAGCATCCTGGCTGACCGTCGACATCGAAAGGATAAGACCATGGAGAAGAGATTTAGAAACCAGGATGTTTTTTAGAACACTATTAACAATGAAAGATTTTGAAACTATTTGTCATGAACAGTCAGAAATCTGACTTCTCTTCACAAGTTATCTACAAACAGATTGAGAGTATTTTTTTTTAAATCAGACTAAAATGAAGAGAGAGATAAGTACAGGAACTGCAGGTCTGAATGCCACAAAGCTAATGGAAAAGGTAATCAGCTAATAAAGAAGAGGACCTGAACTCTCATGCAAAGCTGGTTACTAGAGTTGCTGCACAAGGTTTCTGAGGAGGAGGAGTTTTTAGATGTGTGGATTAATCAGTGATGTTTGCCATATGCTTTTTAGTACCGTATTCCACAGTTGGAATAATTCTCAACTCTTTGTCTTAGAAAATGGATCCTACTTAAAGCCAAGTTATTAACATTTGCCAGGTTCTCCAGGCTTCTAGCCCAGTGCAAGTTTCATTGATTTCAACAGTAATAAAAAAGGGCCCAATTTAGGTCTTGCAATTAACATAATAGGTTCATATCCCAGACACTCTTATATTCTGGAGTTTTCATAAATTTCATTTATTGGATATTTTAGATAAAAATCACATGTATTTCCAGGAATGCTTTATGTACTTGTGATTTTTTTTTAATAGGATCGTGTGAGTTGAAAATATACTACTAAACCCCAGTCCTGCAATTGGATCTATGTAAACAGATCCCATGCGGAGTCCTATGGTAGATCAGGGACTAGCACTCCTCCAGCTGCCTAAATTAACTCCGCTTCATATTTGTCATGATAAATTTTGGGGAAATCAATGGCATTATGGGAACAATATCATGTCCATGGAAATCATAGCAGAAATTAGGAAAAGTCACATGTTTTGCAGTAAACTGAACCATCACTGCATAATTAGGTTTCTACAGATTTTTCTTGCTGGTTTGCTTTGGGTATGAAGCTAGTGCCCCTTTCCCTCCTCCCATTCTTTGATTTCTTTTATGTAACACACTCTCTTACATCTTAGAGACACCTTCCTGCTGCCCCTTGTTATCTTATCCTGCTCATCCAGCATTGGCATAATAGTTCTTTGGATTCCCATTGCCAGTCCTCAAGAATCGAGTGCTTTGTATCCCTGCAGTGTTGTTACTGATCTCGTCTGCACCTTGAGAGGGGTTCTTCTCCTAAGAGCCAGTGAAGTCTGAACCCCCATTGATTCAGCCATTCACTCTGTCACTTATGGATTCATTCACTTGACTGGCCATTTATTCACTCATGCAAAAAGCATGGAGATTTATTTCAAAAAGCTGTTAAGGCGATGCACTCCGTAACTCTCACGACAGCTGGGACACACCCGCAGCTTTGTGTTGTGGTTGCTTTTCCTGTTGTGGGCCAGATTATACTGCTTGAGGCATAGCCCTGAGTAAGGAGCAGTGCAGAGAGAGAGACTGCCCCAGGGCAACCACCAGGAGGCACTATACACCATGTCATTCAGAGGTCCTGGTTACTGCAGCTCCAAGTCCACCCCTAAGGAGGGGACAGTGTGTGCTCCCTCTACAGCCAGCCAGCTTCACTGACTGGATGTGACCTGCCTCCTTCTTACCCCTCCCTGCTCCCTACAAGGATCCTAGTCCTAGCAGCCTTTGCTCCTAATGGAGCTTGGGCTGTAATTGTTTTTACGTCCTGTACTGGGGACAGGTGGTATGGAGGGAAATGTTCCAGACACTCACTGTGCAGCTCCCCCGCTTTGTTCACCTGCAGTATATGTTTAAGGGCTGTGACTTGAGGGTTAATCCCCAAACTGATTTCTAGCTGCCCACCCAATCCCAAATGTCAGCAGCATTAAACCCCATTTTAAAAAATGTCTCGCTGGCTGTCTCCAATCTTGCCTGGGCTGTTGATGGATGATACTGCCCCACTAGCCAATCAGAAGGCCCGGAGCTCCAATTATGTATGCTGCCTATCAACTTCCTTGCCAAAAATCACCAACGAAACCAAAAGCTTTCAAATGTCCAGTGAGCATGCAGCACCAGCACAGCGATGACTCCCCAGCTCCTGTTGCTGCCAGAGTCCCTTCCTCTGTCCTGCACTGGAAGGTAAATACTGGTGTATAAAAATGAGCACAGCATCATTCCAGAACATGCAACTATAATGCATGACAACTTACTTAGATAGGAAGGTATTTCAAGTATTTTTAGATCCTTGGAGAAATTCCATTTTCATGAAACTTAAACCATGCCATCCCCACAAATAAAAATTTTCTGTCTCTCAAACACTCACAATCTCTCTCACACACACAGAGGGATTTTGAGCACAGTGGGGAAAAGATGCACATTATTTCACCTTATTTTTTTTAACTCTAACAAAAAACACGGCCTACATATGTAATTGTGGACCTTGCTTTTCCTTTTAGAGCTTTGATTTCAACAACAGAGCATCAAATAAAAAAGCAATATTTATCATGCTTAGCAAGACAAGCAAAATACTGTACCTGATGGATGAATTTAGGCCCCAATCCAGCAAAGCACTTAAGCACATGCTTAACTTTCAGCATGTGATTAGTCTCATTGAAGTAACTGTGATAAAAATTAAGTATGTGTTTAAGAGCTTTGCTGGATCAGGGCCCTACTATGGTAGCTGCTCTTATAACTGCTATACAAATATAAATCAGGAGAACTAAATGTTTTTGCTCTCAAGTGTATAATTTCTGCTCGTGTATTGCCATTTGATCTGGCCTCTAGTCTAATCATTTGAATATTCTGTATCCTGCCCTTTACAAAGCTTTACCACCCTTCTAAATGAAAGAATTTAATGTAAAAGTCATTTCACAGGTTAAACTGCAGCTAAATTGCCCAATTATTGACAACCAACAATCTTTCCTTAGGGTGCAATGGACTAAAATAGCTGGTACATTCAGCAAAATGAAAACACTGGAGCAAAAACATAAACTAGAGCATTCACACACACACACTCCCGCCCCATAAAATACAAGATTACAAAGAGAGTACCATTGTTTCAATCTAACACTTGGCCATTTGTTGTAGATGATCGTTAATTTCAGCAGGTAAATTTGAAACATTTTATTGTTGGCTTGAGAACTATAATCAGAACACTGCAGAGATCACTTTCACCCCTTCCAACAGCAGGCTCCTCTTCAGTGTTACAGCTTCAAATGCTGCCCCATTCTGCAGACTCCACGTATACATCAAGCTATTTTAGCAAGAGACTCCCACTGCTTCTGGCACTCAATGGAACTAATGAGCAGGTTGACTTTCATGTCACTGTTGCTCTAAGGTCAGTGTCCCTGCTGTACTTCCCTGTCCCTTTACTTGTTCTTCTTGACCCTGCGCCCTCTTGTGAGCTTGAAAGAGCAACAGACTGCCTGCCATTCCTTATATGATCAAAGTGGGTGACGGTGTTCCTTGGGGCAAATGGAGCACTGTGAGGGGGAAGCCATGGCTTGCCAAGACGAAGGTTGAATGTGCATCCTGTATTTCTCGAGCAATACTGTGACAGTGATCTAGCAGCTGGCTCATCATGCATAAACACAATCCTCACTATACGTCTCCCCCTTGTCCTCTGCCAAGATACAAAAGTTGAATTCACCCCATGCAGAAGTCAAGTCTCCTTATTCCTTCCTTTTTCCCGTAGGGCATGATTGAGACATTCTGAATGATCCCAGCAGGTGAATTTTTGGTCCCGGTTCTTTTAAAGTAGCATTTCAGCCAGCACTTTCTATATTCAGGTTCATCACAGAGAAAAGTGACACATCTCAAGGCAGTGGTAGAATTCTTATTTTGTTGTTTTAGAAGATACACTCTGGGAGTAGTTAGTGGCCAAAAGGCACTGTTATATGGAGTCAATCACTCTTCCAAGACAGGCAGGAGCCCCCCCAAAAGATGCATTATGAATACAGGGATTTTCAAACCAGCCTCAGAGATTTAGCCACCCGTCTTCCTGAGGCTTTGTGAAGCTGTCTGGTGTGGCTCATGAATGCAAGTGCCAACCTCAGGGCAGACTGTTACAAACCAGGGCACAAACCCTCAAATTGGTTGTGTGTTCTATAATTAGATATCACCAAACAGGTGTCAAGTATGACTTCTTAAGCACTATAACAGCCTTGAGATGGAGTCAGAGACAGTCCCCTTGGGCACTTCCAGGCAAGCCTGGCTTTGTGACAGATGGTCCCATAAACCAAAAATCACAACAATATTCAGGTTACTCCCAGTCCCAAAGGACCAGTCACTGACCCCAGGTTAATGGTACCTTAGATACCTCACCAGAGATAACACTTATAACCACCCTGTAATAAAGAAAATAAAGATTTACTAAATAGGAAAAAGTAGTAAGAGTTATTTACAGGGTTAAAGCGGGTGAACATACACACACAAATGAGTCACAGTCGTAGGTTTCAAAAAGTAATAGAAGCTGCTGTAATGTGCAAGCTCTGTATGTCCTGTAGGGCTAACCCAAGCTAAACAGCTTGGGGATCCCTTGCTTATGCTTAGAACTATAGCCCTCTCCAAATTCCAAGCAGCACAGTGATACAGAGCCTTCTGGTCAGGGATTTTTATTTCCTTCGCCCAGAGTTCAAACAGTAACGGGATGAGGGTTTGTATACATCCTCTCTTCCCAGGTGTGGGGAGAGCAATCAATAAAGTATTTTGTCCACTGGCCTTCTGTGGGCCTTCTTTTGTTGGACAGGAGATGACACCCATTGTGGTAAACTAGTATTTCACACTTGGTAATGCTTCTCTCCTGATTCGGGGGGTTTCCAGTTTCATAGAAAACACTACTATAGTTACAAAGCAAACACTTAAATATTACCTTACAACATGGGGTACAAATATTATAAGTGAGATTAATGCATATAGCAATTCATAAGCATTTCGTACAGTCCAAACACTAAACATCTCTATAAATGTAATACCTATTTGAACAGTACTAACACACAGGTGAGCCAGATTAGTTTCCAGATATGCATTTGTCAGTGTTCAGTAAGGCCTGGGGGCCTTGGCATGACTTGACACTTGGTCTGTCAGCTTCTTTTGAAAATCCCAGCTGAAATTGTTATGCTTGCGCAGAGGCAAAAGAATGGATTTTTCCATGTGCAAGCAATATTTATTAGATAAGAGTTCTCTGTTGTAAAATCGAGCTATCTGAACCAATCATCATCTCTGGGCACGTATCCCAGAGGTTAAAACACACAAAGTAATACAGCGGAATATAATATATATAAAAACAGCTTCCCACTTCCTCCTCAATAGCCTGAGAACATAGAGAAACATTCTGACCTTAGTGACTGCATTCTGCTTGCCTGAATTCCACCTGAGCTTTCCATTGGTTACAGGATTCTTCTTCATTAACTGTTTTGTGATGTTGCTGTGCGCTATTATCAGGCTGCAGATTCTCCCTCCAATGTGGCAAATAAGCTTATTCTGGTGGGAAGGTAGATTGGAAAGGAGTGTGGGATCCTTGAGGAAGAAAGGGGGTATATCGGTGTTATAAATTGCTGTCAATAGTCAGGAACACATACTGGAATATGCCCTATACATTAGAGCACGGGCAGGCTAAACTCTTACTTTTGGCTCTGCACCGGCCAGACTTGCCATGGTGTAGGGGAGCTGAAGGATCTCCACACCTGTTCCACAGTGGGACTCGCATCTTTTCTGGGATTGGGTGGCTAAGGTCCTCCTTCAGCCAAGCTTCCTGCCCTTTGGTAATGCTCGAAGGATTCTGGTCCCGCACAGGAGCCACAGAGACCACCACCAAGGGTGGATTAATCCTTATGGAGTAGCCACAAAAGTGGGACCTAACAAGTTGCTATGTCTGGCTGCCCTCCCAGGGCCAGATTAAGGCATAGGCTGTATAGGCCCATGCATAGGGCCAGCTCCTCAAGTCATCTGATTGTGTCAGAATTGCAGCTCTTTAAAAAAAAAAAAAAAAAAAAGTTTCCAGGTTTCAGGATTGTGAAGAAAACCCCAAAAACATGCAACAAGTTTAACAGTGGTCCTGCAGACAGCCTGACAATTGCTCTCAGAGGTGAGAGCTTCCCATTCATCTTCATAGGTTCTGAACGCCAATATCCACTGCTTTGGGAGTGCTGCCAATACCAGCCAACAGAGAATGAGGTGTGCCCAGAAGGTGCGTGGCAGGGCTGTGGCCTGACCCCCCTGCCCAGCTACAGTCTGGTGCCTGGGGGTAAGCATCTTCCAACCCTGCCTTTCTAGAGGACAGGGGGGGACACTTGCTGTCACCCCTGCTGCTCCTGGAGGGAGGAAGGGGGCCTCATGCTGTTGCTCTTGCCTCTATGGGAGGGAAGGGGGCCCCCTGCCACCCCCATTCAAAATGTGCCACGAAAACAGCCGCAGGGGCCGCTGTGTCATGGTGTGCTTAGGACCCAGGATTGCCTCAATCTGGCCCAAATAAAAACGACCTGTGGGATGGATAGGTGTCCTGAAGTGGGAGAGCAGATGTCTCCTTGATCTCCAGTAGGGCAATTTTTCCCAGATAGAGGCTGCGCCTTCTCCCATTAACTATTCCATTTCTGAGCTGGTGGTAATGTCAGGCTGCGTGGTCTCCTTTAAATTCCTCAACACCATACAGGGAATCTCCCCTCACCCCTCTTCCCAACCCCTGCAACAGAGTTGTGATGGCTCTTTGCCTGCAGTGCCTCCTATCCCCAAGGGCATAAGGGAGTGGGTTCCTGGACTCCATCCCCTGAGCAGGGGGAGAGGTTTGGGGACAGAGAATAGCCACACGTGCGCCTTCCCCCAGATCAGACTTTTGGTTGTACTGTTCATCTGTAGAATCAAACTGGGTCCCAGGTCTCTACAGGCAGCTCCATGCCACACAGCAAATCACCATCCGGATCTGGCCCACTGAGTATTTCTCCTGTTTGACTGGCACGGGGAAAGGCTGCTTGCAATGGAACCCTGGGGGTAGTTTTGGGTAGCAGTTTAGAACTTTGTTACAATTTTCAGACCAGTTATGATAAGGGCAGAGGATGATTCGTGCAGTTATTTCCGAGGAGGCATGTAAAAGTTCCAGAACGGAGTTATTTGCAGTGGGACCCAGTGCTCTGTTACAACAACACCAAGCGACTCAAAAGCTGCCTGTAGGGCAGAAAAAGACACCAAGAAAACAAAACAAAATTAAAAACATCGACCCTTTTGATTTGCAGCTGCTGTGGAAACCAACCCCACAGCCTCTCTCTCTGGACTTGGCAGGGGGTGGAGCTGTCTGCTCCACTGCTAACCTATTTTCAATGCCAGCAACCTCTACTTTAACTGTCAAGTGTAGTTTTCCCCTGCATTGAAAACAGCTATTTGCCAACCAAGTAAGCTCGAAGGCTTGTCTGATGAGCCATTATAGACAACGAAGGAGAACAATTTAAATAATTTTGCTTCTTCCGTTTCCTGAAAGGGTTGTAGGCAAACCAAATCCTCTAACTGAATATTCCCTGTTTAGGTGAATTAAATATAGGTGGACAGAACTCTAGAAGGAGCACTGCACCTCGGGTCAATAAAGAGCAGCCTCTTAGTTGTATTTGGAACTCCTCTGAAACCCAAAGGAAACTGCTCTGATGATACTTTTCACTTTTTAAAGTCTCTCTTCACCAGCAGCCTAAAACACTCCTGCTCTTTCATTATGCAAAAAGGTAATAAAGGCCCAGTCATTCGCAGCTGCTTCTTTTATGCAGTTTAAGGCAATGTCCTTTCTATTTTAGTGGAACCGTCCAAAACTTGTTGAGTTTCCTTCCTTGGGGAAATGGTGCAGTAGACGGGGGCATTTCTTCAGTGTGAAATTTCAGAGTTTTATAAATGTTGTTTTAGAAGCATTTTTTTAAAGAAAGGCCCACAAGCCCTGCTTTTTATTATGACAGACTTGTATAACTATACTAGAGAAAGGGGAGGGGTTTTGTATCTTCATAGATTCACCAGTTTTGCTTCAGATGTGAAAACTTCTAACAGGCAAACTCCACAGCTCTGTCCCTTCCAGCAGAGTGGCATCAGTCTGAGGAAAGAGGAGTAGAGTACAGTGAAGTCTGAATATCTTTACTCGTTGAGGTTTGGAAATGTAGGCTACAATTCTGTAAGAAATGCACGCAGGTGATCCCTTTACACATGTGCAACTGTAACAACTGACAGACCCCGGTCGTCAGAGGGGGAGATCAAACCTGGGACCTCTGGAGCTAAATGCATGAGCCTTTACTGCATGAGCTAAAAGTCATATGGCCCTTAGCTAAGGCTGTAGAGCAGACTCAATCTCTCTCTCTAAGTGGTCTCAGTGCCCCTCGATGGGACAGAACACCACACCCAGTAGGTGTGGGGGTTACATACTTCCCCCTAGCTGAGGAAGCGCATCCCGAGCTTTAGAGACTTCCCAGCTGAAATCCCGGACTAGCCTCCACTTGTAACACCGACAGACACTGGTTGTCAGTGGGCGGGATCGAATCTGGGGTTTTTGAGCTTAGTGCGTGAGTCTCTATTGCATGAGCTAAAAGCCATATGCCTGTTAGCTACGGCTGTAGAACTGACTGATTAGTCTGTTTCTCTCTCTCTCTCGCTCTCTCTCTAAGTGGTCTCGGTGCCACTAGATGGGACAGAACAACACATCCAGGAGGTGTGTGGGTTACACAACTCCACTGAAATCAGTGAGGCTCTGTGCAGATACAAGGGCCTGCCTGTCTACATTTCTTTGCAGGATGAGGACAACATGCCTCCATTTTGGAAGTGGCTGGTGTAGTTTAAGTTGTCTGCCTCATGTTAAAGTGAATGGAAGTTACCAGGCTAAACCCACGAACTGCACACTTACTCCAGCATAGACAGATCCAATCTTTTTGGTTTACTGACTACACTGAGCTAGTAACATGGTGTAGGGCCCTGTGAACCAACTCTTTTTATCACAAGCTAGAAGTCATACCGAGGATGAATTTGGCTCACCACATCCATTCACAACTACTCGGGGGGTGGGGGGGGGAGGGAGGAGTTCCAGTATTTTATATTCCCTTGGCAATAGCCCAGGTTCCCTGTTGGATTTGATGCTGTGTAGATATATTCTCTAGGGTTCTTTTACCAGTTTGGCTCAAGTCCACATTCCAGCACAGACTTTCTGTCCATATAAACACTGTGTAATAAATCCATATTGTAAATAGCTATAAGATCCTGAAGTGCTTATGCCAATTATAATTAGCCATACTATAGACAGGATTCTATAGATCTGTATCATTTAATGACTTGCATCTTTTTCAAGTCATGGCCATGTTCAGTATTTCACTTATTGCAATAGTGCTGAGAAGCGCCAGTCAAGACAAGGCCCCAGTGGGTTAAGCACTACATAAATGCATAAGATGATGCAGTCACTGTCCTGAGATATTTACAGCCTTCCAGTACCTCGCATTAGCATTACATTTAATACCCCCCCCCCAAAAAAGGCTAGAAAGTTCCTATATGCTCAGACACCAAATTCATGAGCACCTAGATAGATTAGACAGCACCGATATCTGGCTGCCTTCTACCATAATAGGAAGGCTTTGGATGGAGGCGTATAAATGTAAGTTGCTTCCAAGGAGAATGAAACCAATACGTTGATACAGGGGATAAAATACACAGCATCATATGATGTGTTTGGTTGCTTCTGCTTTCATTTCCCTCCAAAAGGAAAGAGCTTATAAAGTTATGGTGAAAGCAAACCTCACCTCTTGAATAAAACAGTGTTTCCTTGGTTTGTTTGTTCATCTTAGGCACTTGTGAAATTGGCTGGGCTTACTACTGCACCGGAGGAGGAGCCGCTGCCGCTATGTTAATCTGCACTTGGTTGGCCTGCTTCTCTGGCAAGAAACAGAAACAGTACCCTTACTGAGGCAGGCGGCCTGAGAGTCCAGTTTAGAGAATGAACGAGCTTCGAGAGGCCGAAGTGACTTGCAGGCTTCTTCTTCTGAAAAAAGTGCTTTAGCTCCTAACTGCAGAACAGTCGGTATGAAATGAGAATGGACGTGGTCAAAGACGTGAGGTGACACTGTGAATTGCGGGGAGGGTGGGGAGTCTGGAAAGCTGGACCAAACGCTGCGAATCTCGGAAGGCATCTGCAGTTCTTGCTTGACAGAGTATATTTCTGGTCTGTTCTGGAAGAATACAATTTTACGAGCAAGGAATGCTCCCCTTTGGTAAATTGTGAAGGTATGGGTGTACCAATGAATTGAAAGACTGGTGAAAATAATATTTTGGGTAGGGTATAATCTTCCAAAGTTCCCCTTCAGCACAACACTCCTGAAAGTGTACACACACACACGTATAGACCATGGCACAGAACAAATAAAATGCAAACTTATTGGTGCATTTTTTTTCTTTTTTTTTATTCATTTGATGGTTTAAAATTCAATGTTATACCACTTTTTAAACTACACATGAAACCTAATAAATGGACCAATAAGCCACTTTAACAGTATTTTGTATCTTCTCTCTACTCTTTTTCCCAAAACATTTATTCACTGCTTATTCAGCCCTATAGAATTTTTATTTAGCTTCTGTGTTTTCAGCATTATTACAAAAATGCAACATTTTACTCAGCATATATAGGGGCTTTGCCTATAGTACTATTATGAAGGGCAATAAATTAACATCTTTCAGTCCAGGGAGAATTCCACTCATGGTACTGTAGGATATTGTTGGTTACATAAGACTAATGGGAAATGTCTTCCAGATATAGATTTTGTCATTGTTACGTTTAGCTCATTGTTGTATTGTGCTGTACCATGTTTATTATTTCAATATTCATTTTTGTAAAAAAATATATAAATGTGCTATTATGTTTGTATTCGAAAATCTCTGTAAATAAATTTTTCTCTGATCAATACTGGAAATGCATTATAGTGTCATTGGATGAATCAGTTCATTTCTTAGATCTCCATAAAAATGTCTTGCAAATAATCACATCCTTCATACTCCTCTTGGGTACATTCCGCCCCTAATGTACACACAATTTAACTCCCATAAGAACCTTTCACAGTTATAGAACACCTTTCCTTCAAAAGGATCATTAACCTAGCAGACTGATATGCAAACTATTCACAAGTGACTTCATCAGTCTTTGGGCTGAAACATAGCAATAATTGACAGACATAGCTGCACTACACATTTCAGGACAGGAAGTGAAGGATAGTTGATCCAACCAGAAATGAAGTTGCCAGTCTCAGCTAGGCAGAATGCAGTTTTGGAAGGTCATGGTCATGTGAATAAATCAAAAGACTGAGTGTCTGAACACCTGGGTTCTAATACCTGGCTTTGCCACTGACTTGCATTGTGACTGTGGGCCTGTCACTTATCCTCTCTGTGCCTCAGTTGCCCTATCTGTAACATGGGGAGAATAATACCCAGGATGTGTACATGCAAAATATTTTTTTATTTATTTCAAATGATTACCCAAGCCGGATTTTGGCCAGGATACCAGAGCTAATGCCTTGCAGATATGAAAAATGCTATGGGATCTGTAATGATCACCAGTGGGGTAAGGATCTTGAATTTGCATGTCATTTGAAAGACAGAGAGTCAAATTCTGCCTTCATTTATTCCAGATTTACTTTGGTTTGACTCCACCGACATCAGTCAAGTTACTTCAGCTGTATAATAGTATAACTGAGCAGAATTTAGCCAAGAGCTTCCAACAGCAGTATGGGACACCATGCTGGGCTAATGTGAGTTATGGAGACATCAGGGTGGAAATCCTAGCTCCATTGAAGTCAATGGATGTTTTGCCATTAACGTCACTGGGCTAGAATTTTACCCCGAGTGTAGAAGAGACCCCATAATTTTAATACTCTGGTTAGAAACATATGGTTGCTTTCTAAACTATAATTATTCATATTGCAATAGCGCCTAGAGGCCCCATCTGAGATTTGAGCCCTATCTGTGCTAGGTACTGAACAAACACCTAGTAAAAAACAGTCCTTTCCCAATCTACAATAGACAAGACAAGCAAAAAAATCTCATTTATTTCAAGGAAAGCAGCATGATCATAGAACGTAATTCAGCATTTCCCAACTGATGAACTTGCACGTTTATTAATCATAAAATTAACTGATATTCCATTTCAAAATGTATTTTTCTATTCGTATTTTTCCAGTTGGTTTTTTATATATAATTATGTATGCCACAGTTATGATGTTTGTTCTAGTTACCACTTTGTGGCTTAATAACCTTGGAAAATTGTACAGTGGGGCTGGCCAAATAAATTGGACAGAGTTTCAGAGGTGTGGTTGCTGTGGGAGTAGTTATGTCAGTTTTGAATGATTAATTCTGATCTTCCTAAACTGATTTGTATTGGGTTTTACTCTAGGATGAGTAGTGTTTATCCACTTTACAGTACTATGTGCTGAGAAGAATATTGTGCCCTGTACTTTCCAGATTAGCCCATAATAGCCATATCATGTTTACCTCGAGTTTCCATTAAGAACCACACCAGCTATATTGTGGAGACTTAGCGCCATATACTGGCCTAGATCCTCACATGGATCTTCCATTGGTATCAATGAGAGTTGTGCAGAGTGCTAGGGCCCTTCATATTTCTGTTTTAGGGTTTTCAGAGCATTACATTCTCATTACAACATAGCACCAAATTCGGACCTAGCGTACATGTGAAACACTATTGACTTCAGTGGAGTTCCATCCATTCACACTAAGGCTGAATTTGCCTTGTAGAGGGGTTGAGTGCAGCCTTTTTAACATTAAGGGTAAATAGTCACATCTCCCTATGTGGTGGTGGCTCCCCAGGTCCTTTGCTCCACATGACCTTTAGCAAAGGGCTCGCTAGAACTTGCCTGCCTCTGCACATCACACCGCCACTGAAACAATGTTGTGGCACTTCCTCTTAAACAGCAGTGATTTACAAAGTTCCAGAGACTCAATTATGCAAATTTGAGTACTCGTCTTCTAAATTTAAGGAACCTTGCACATCCCCATTCTCTTGGACTCCTGGTGGTTTGCATCATAGGGACTTCTGACATTCGTTAGATCGTTCTATGGCTTGATCTGACTTTCCATGGCAAGTTGAAAATATAAAAGTATTCCAGGATCAAAATTTGCTTGTTGGAATTATGCAATCTAATTACGGTATGACCGAGTTCATCCGAATTAGCTTGCAATTTTAGTTTTATTTGGAGTTGAATAAAACAGCAGTTTTGAATAATCTAGTCAATGATGCATGCTGCACCTGCTCTGTCACTGGTTAACATACAACTTTCAGCTGCTGAGACATAAATAAACCAATCCCAGTTTAATTAGGTTTGCCTGTATTCATATGTTTTGGTTTTGACATCCATTATGTATTATAATATAAATGCTGTTTGTTGTTTGTGACCAAGGGACTTCTTGATGCTGACAGGAAGAGGGCAACATAGGGTTACAAGGATCCATTGTATCTGGTATCTACATCCTAGTTCACCAAAGCATGTTATATAAGGTTGCTACCGGAAGCCTGTGTCACACAGATCATCATAATCATTGTGAAATTTATGTACAGATAATATGTAAGGAGTTATGTATGTATACTTAAAATTACATTCTTAGGTGCCAATTCACAGACCATGTCATAAACGTACAGTTAAGGTAGCCTAGAATCCCTCCTTTACCTGTAAGGGGGTTAAGAAGCTCAAATAACCTGGTTGGCACCTGACCAAAAGGACCAATAAGGAAAGAAGATCCTTTCAAATCTGTGAGGGGAGGTTTTGTTTGTGGTCTCTTTGTTGTTCTCTCTCGGACAGAGAGGGACCAGGGCAGGAAAAACCATCTACTAAAACCCTACCTGAAATAAGCATCTAAGATTACAAAAATTGTAAGTAAAGGCAAGCAAATGCATTAGTTTATCTTTTGTTTTAGCATGTGGATTTTCCTATGCTAAGAGGGAGGTTTGTTCCTGTTTTTGTAACTTTGAAGTTGAGTCTAGAGTGGAATCCTCTGTGTTTTAAATCTTTTTATTACCCTGTAAAATTACCTTCCATCCTGATTTTACAGAGGTGCTTCTTTTACTTTTTTCTTTATAATAAAGTTCTTCTTTTAAGAACCTGATGGGTTTTTAGTGTCTTAAAAACCAAAGGGTCTAGTCTGTGCTCACTTTGTTAACCTATTGGTTAGTATATTATTCTCAAACCTCCCCAGGAAAGGGGTGAAGGGGCTTGGGGGGATATTTTGGGGAAATAGGAACTCCAAGTGGTCCTTTTCCTGAATGAAGAAAATAAGAAAGAAAGAAATACTTGTGGCACCTTAGAGACTAACAAATTTATTTCAGCATAAGCGTTCGTGGGTTAGAACCCACTTCATCTGATGCATGGAATGGAACATACAGTGGACAGATATTTATACAGTCAGAGAAACATGATAAGGTGGAAGTACCTATACCAACCTTAAGCGGCTAATTAATTGAGAGGAACCATAACAGCAGGGGGAAAAAAACCTTTGAAGTGATAAACAAGATGGCCATTGCGGACAGTTGACACACAGGTGTGAATGAGGATCATTAACTTAAGGGAAATAGATTCAATTAACGTAATGGCCAAGCCATTCCAAGTCTCTATTTAATCCAGAGTTGATGGTATCTAGTTTGCATATCAATTCAAGTTCAACGGCTTCTCGTTGTAGCCTGTTTTTGAAGTTTATCTGTTGCAAAATTGCTACCTTTACGTCTGTCACTGAGTGATTAGGGAGGTTGAAATGTTCTCCTACTAGTTTTTGAATGTTATGATTCCTGATGTCAGATTTGTGTCCATTTATTCTTTTGCGTAGAGACTGTCCAGTTTGGCCAATGTACATGGCAGAGGGGCATTGCTGGCACATGATGGCATAAATCACATTGGTAGATGTGCAGGTGAACAAGCCCCTGATGGCGTGGCGGATGTGATTAGGTCCTATGATGGTATCACTTGAATAGATATGTGGACAGAGTTGGCATCGGGCTTTGTTGCAAGGATAGGTTCCCGGCTTAGTGTTTTTGTTGTATGGTTGCAACCGTACAACACACCTAAGACTGTGACACATTTGTGTGTGTATGTCTCTAAGGTGCCACAAGTATTTCTTTCTTTCTTATTTTCTTTTTGCTGACACAGACTAACACGGCTACTACACTGTAACCTTTTCCTGAATCTTTGTCTACATCCCTTGGTGGTGGCAGCAGTACTGTCCAAGGACAAGGAAAAGATTTGTGCCTTGGGGAAGTTTTTAACCTAAGCTGGAAGAAATAAGTTCAGGGGGCTTTCATGTGGTTCCCCACATCTGTACCCCAGAGTTCAGAGTGGGGAGGGAACCCTGACAGGGCCCATCACCAGAAGTTGATAAACCAGTTTCTTTCATGCAGAAGATGTTTATCAGTCTGTCTCCATGTAAATTGAGTATTGTATACTTTACAATGAATGCCTATTTACAGTCTGGGCAAAATGCTAATCAAGACCAGCTGACTGCTCTTGCCAAAGCTTTAGGCCTCAGCCAAGCACTGACAAATTAATTGCTGGAAACCAGTCTGGTTCACCTGTGTGTTAGTAAGGTTACAATGGTATTGGACTTATAACAGTGCGTTTAGTGTTTAGACTTTATGAAATGCTTATAAATTGCTGCATGCATTAATCTCACTTTTAAAATCTTTATCACATGCTATAAGGCAATATGTACGTTTTTGCTTGATGAGTGTAAAAAATGTTTGCTCTGAAACTATGAACCTAGTCAGGAGGGATCATTGCCTAACTGTCAAGAAGGCTACCAAGACTAAATGGGCCATTGTGGGACATCACAATACAAAGACTTTATTAATTTCCTCTTCACACCCATGAAGAGGCTACGTGTAAAAGGGCTCATCCCATCAGCTTGATTTCTGGAAGAAGGAAATTAAAATAGCTGACAAGAAAATTTTTCACCTCTTTTTTGTTGTTTGGACTCTCACAGGGCCGGAGCTATGAAACAGAAGCAGAAATCCCCAGGGTCATCCTGGTGTAGCCCTAAAAGACATTCAGAGCTGACAAATTGCTGCAACTCTGCCATTTTTTATAAACCATAGACTAACTCAGTTGTGTATATGTGCTTGCCTGCTTTAACCATGTAATAACTCTTTCGTTTATTTTTCCTAGTTAATACATCTTTAGTTAGTTTATTATAATCATTGTTTTTGATGAGAGATCCAAGGTACAAGTTGACATGAGGTAAGTGACTAGTCTCTTGGGACTGGGAGCAACCTGAATATTTTGTGATCTTTGGTGTATAGCAACCAACTATCACTAAATCCAGCTTTCCTGGCTGGCAAGATAGACTGGAATGCACAAGGGGACTGTCTGTGAATCTATGGTAAGACTGTTACAGTGCTTCAGGAGTTCACATTTGTTTCTGGGTCGGTGACATCTAATTATAGAGCACACAACCAGTTTGGGGTCTCTGCCCTGTTTCTTGACAGATTGGCACTCATGGTTGTGAACCACTCCAGACAGCGTGACTCTCCAGAGGAGATTCTGGGACAGGAAAACACAAGCAGCAGGGATTATCATGTTTGCAAGAGAAGACAATGGATTTTTGGATTATAACTGTAAGGACACAGACAAACTCTGGATCTTTCCACTGAAGAGGCAAGAAGACAGTGTGACTTGTCTTGTGAATGGAAGATCACAGCCAAGCCTGGGTGTAATACTCTGAAAGGATTTTGGGTGAACTTTTGCTCTATATGACATGGCAGTGTCGTGGCAGGTAAGTGTAGTATGCATGTTATGATTTTATTTTATATGCAACCCTTTGATTCCAATATTTCTACTTGCCATGATTTGAATTTCTGTTCTTTGTTAAATAAACTGATACTTGCTTTCTCTATCAGCAAATCTAAGTGCCATGCATTAACCAGAGCTGTGTTCTACGGTGTGACCGGTAAGCTGTAGTGTGCTATTCCTTTGGGAACAAAGGATCTAGGAATTCTGTAAGGGTCCAGTGAACCAGGGGCTGAGCACTCCAGGGAGATGCTTGGAGGACTGCGGAATTGGAGTGTATCTGTCATTAACCTGTAAAGAGAGAGCAGGGCTTGCAGAGGCCTGGAAGGCATTTCCTGTGTTGACAGAGGCTGGTGGTGTTGGAGAGCTGACCCACAGCAAGCACAGACAAGGTTTCCTCATGCTAAGGGCAGGTGGGAGTGAGGTGCCTACATTCCTATCACAGTTACAAACTGAGGTCCTGCTAACCAGCTCATCTGAGTTTGTAGTCTGAGAACTCATGTAACAAAAACTTTGCTTTGAATTTAAAAGTTTAAAACGTAAAATAGATATTTATGGAAAACATACTTGAAAGGCGTTTGTGTATATGGTTACAATATTTATCCTGGTGAATTTCCTATTTAAATGTGGGGGTTTTTTGGGTCGCTATTATGGGTTCAATCTTGCAGCCATGACGCAAGCAAAATTTCCATTGACTTGAGTCAGGACTGAAGGATCAACCCCTATTTTTGTGTTTTGAAAGTTTTGTTACAGAAGAATCTACATACGAAACATATGTTTTAGGAAAGTCCATTTTGATTATGTGCCACATTGAGTCCTGAGACCACAACACTGTCTATGGTTCAGGGCATCTCCGTAACAGAAGGACACCAACAAGATAAACCAGAGGCTGTAATACTTTGGTCTAATTTCAGTGGTTGGGTTTAGTCTGTGGATGCTGGGTGGTGTTGGTGGCTTGTGATGTACAGGAGTCAGACTAGATGATCTGGCGGTCCCATCTGCCCTTGAACTCTATGAGTAACAAAATCAACAAAGGAGCTAAATATGTATAGCTTAGCTCGTTGTGGTTTTGGTGACCCTCAGCCCAGACCAGCAAAAGTTTGACAAACCTGAAACTTGATTGCTCATCCATCTGGGAAGACTGAGAACTAGAGATGGTCAAATAAAGGGACCATTTCTCACAAAAAGTTTTAAACCACTTGACTGAATACTCAGGGTGGGATCCACAAAGGTATTTAGGCACCTAACTCTCACTGAAATCAATGGGAGTAAGGCACCTAAATATCTTTGTGAATCCCAGCCTTAGGGCTTGTCTAAGAACTCTTCTCTCCACATTTTCCTTGCTATCTGTCTCCTGTCCAGAAGATCCTAGCACCTCGCCCCTCAATGAACCTCATCAAAGGTAAGAAGGAGGAATCACAGAGTTTGTTGGGCTGATAAGACAGAGAATTTATGGTTTAGGGAAGGCTCAACTGTGAGGGTTTTCCTTGGAGAATCAAGTTCAATAAACTCCAGCCTTCAGGTGTTGATTTATTTCTCTTCCTGGGAAACCACAATCCAGGGTTCAGTTCACCAGCTGCTTCATGAAGGGAGCCTGTTATACTTGCACAATTCTAACAAACAGGAGAGAGAAAGAGAACATGATTTTGGGGCTACATGGATGAAGAAAAAGGACACTTAAGCCTTTGTTAGACTTCGAGAATTGTCTCCTGAGGGAAGCAGTGGAAGCTCCATCCCTTAGACATTTAAAGATGGACTGGACAAAACACCATGCTGTCTGGAACAAATCCTGCACTTCTAAGGAAATTGTCACAATTAGCTACTGTAATTTTTATGGTTTCACAATAAATTGTCATCTACTGTAAGTCTCCATTCTGACATGCTAATTATTCAGGGACCCACTATTGACTAAAACATAGCTTTTACATTGTTTGTATGTATTTGTTAAATGAAAATTTTAATAAACATTATGTAGGTTGCTCCCCCCAAAAAACCTGAAGACGTAGAGCCATGGAAAAACCTTTTAAAATCTTGGACTATCAAAGAAAGGTAAAGAGTTCTTTACAACGCTTAATCCTCAATTGTTTCTTTTTTCCCTCCCTAGGTACCACACAGAAGTCACTTGCCACTACAATTTACATATCATTCTAGAGCTGAAAATGCTCCATTGTACATACCAAATCGAATGACAGACAGACAATCTACGTGTCAACATAATCGTTAACTCTCCCGCACATACTTAACCTCTGAGAGTCACAATGGTGAAATTAGATATAAATGCAAAAAGCCCATGACATTTTAATGTTACCCTTTCAGCAGGGAGGATATAAAAGATATGATTTCTAGTAGGTATTATGCATTTTTATTATTATTATTATTCAAATGATGATGGATCAGGGAGAACAAGGAAGAGTTTGAGACAATTAATTTAAAGATACAACCGTTTGAGTAGGTGGGATGGTTAGTACATTAACCCCAAATACAGGGGCCCAGTCCCACACTCCTCACTGAGGAAAAGTATCCCATTAAAATCAATAGGGAGTTTTAGAAGTGTAATGACTGCAGGATCAGACCTCTTTTCAGAGAAAACTTTTCAGGACATTTCATGCTGCTGGAGGTACCTAGTGGGGATATAGGTGTGTTAAGAACACCCCCAACACCAAGTTTACACATCCAATCTAACACTTTAAAGCAACAAGATGGGTGAGGTAATATCTTTTATTGGACCAGCTTTTGCGGGTGAGAGAGGCACAGAGCTCTTCTTTGGGTTCTGGGAAAGGTGCCACTCTCAGTACCTTTCCCAGAACCTGAAGGAGAGCTCTGTGTAGCTCAAAAGCTTCTCTCTCTCACCAACAAAGCTGGTCCAATAAAATATATTAACTCACCCACCTTGTCTCTCTAATATCCTGGGACCGACACGGATACATCAACACTGCATACTTCAAAGCTAGTAATTACAAGGGAAATGATCATTCTAGTGTGGGACACATGGAGCCGATTAGGAGTTAAAAGATGTGCCATCTACATGAGTGTTTTAGGCCCAGATCCATTGAAATCAATGGATGCTAGATCCCTAGGTACCTTTGAGGATCTGGGGCTTAGGCACTTTTGAAAATCTCACTTGGCACCTCTCTGCACCCTTTGGCGCCTCAATACCTTTAAAAATCTGATCTTAAGGCTCCACCGGTGATAGAGCTCAGTTTGACCCTATCCACACTGGCCAACAAAACCATTTTAGTAACACTGTGTAGCCACCTGAGTGTTTAATTATGCTTAAGAATGTTGAAACAACAGGTCGTTGTCCTGGGTAGATGGGGTGACGCCAGGGAAGAACTTTGGTCCAACCAATCATTAAAGCAATACACTTAGCAATATAAGATGGCTCTTGCTTAAAAAACAAATTGTCTGAAGTGTATGGCACAACCGTCTCTCAGAATTGTAGGCTAGTCTATTTAAAGGTCCTTCCAACCCTTTCGGCCTCAGACTTTTACTCTGGTTACAAAGTCTCAATCAGGGATCCCAGATGTAACCACTCATGTATGATGGGCCCATTGCAAATACAGTAGCTCGTAAATGGCAAGTGAGCTGTTCACATAAGTACTATGTTGTGCATTAAGACTCCATTGACTTCAGTGGGCTTTGGATCAGGACCGGTTCTAACTATTTGGCCGCCCCAAGCAAAAAAACAAAACAAACTCCCAAGCGCCGCCCCACCGAAACAAAAAAAACCAACCCCCCCCACAGCCCACAGTGTTGTGCCACAACAATTCCCTCCCCCCCTCCCCCCCCGTTCTCCTGGCCGCGGCCGGAGCGCCGTGGGGAGGGCCGCCAGCCCGGCCCCGCTCTCCCAGCCTGCCACAGCCCCGAGGGCGACTCTACAGTATGTTTAAAAAAAACCCAACAACAACAAAAAAAACCACACAGGAGTGCCCCCCCCTTAAGGTGCCACCCCAAGCACGTGCTTGGTAGGCTGGTGCCTGGAGCCGGCCCTGCTTTGGATAAAATCTTAAACTCCTAATCCAGTTCCTGTTGGAGCAAATAGCAAAACTACAAATGACCTAAATTGAAGTTGAATCAGATCTTAATTCAACAAGAGAAATGCTATAAATATGTCATATCCTACATTGTACTGTATTATGGTTAATCTTCTAGTATTCATTTCTATAGGAAAAATATATTGTATATACATACATCTATAAAATATCTCAAAATCTCTCTTTTGGTCTATATATCCATCCATATACTCTAAACAATACGTCGTCTGAAAATGAACATTAAAAGATGCCACAAAGTCAAAAGACATGACATAATATTGCAAACAGGTATTAATTTGGGGATCACATTTTCACTTACTAACGTAGATTAAGAATGTATTGTTATAAACCACTTTAAAATGTTTTGTATTCATTTTACAATCAGTACAAGCAGGTGGGGTTTGGTAACAGAGTACACTTTTTGGAGTGCAGGCCAGTTCGTGAGTCAATAGCAAATCCTTATCTTGCTCATTCCAGAGGGAAAAAGTGAAACATGCATTAATTAAAATAATGAGCAATTGTACAAAAGATAAAGTAGAATGTGCAGCGTGATGGAAGGCTTCATTTCTAAATGAGTGTCACAGGGATAGGGAAAGCGTGGTGGGATTTGGGGTGGGGTTTTTTGTTTTGTTTTTGTTTTGCTTGCAAAAAGGAACCGAAATTAATAGCAGTGCTGGAGATGCAGTAAGTGTGTATGCTAGTGTAATGGGGGATTTGGGGGAACAACACTATAGTCTAGTGGCTGAGAAGAAGAACTGGGAGTCAGGACTTCTAGATTCTATTCCTAGCTCTGTCCCTAACTTACTGTGTAAGTCATTTAAACTCTCTGTGCCCCAGATTAGTTTTCTGGAAAATAGATCTAACAATAAGCAGTCTTTTTATTCTGTGTCTGTACAATGGGCTCATGGTCCACAACTGGGGCTCCTAGGTGCTACCACAATACAAAAGAATAAATAATGATAATATTTACCACACAGGAATGAAGTGAGGTTTAGAGGATCTTTGTTAGCAATGTAAAATAATCTCAGTAGGTAAGGAGATATGAAAAGGAAATCTGAGTTGAAAAGCAAGATATAATTAGGACGGCATAGTTGAAAGGGTAAAATATGTGCAATTGCCAGGAGATAAGTGACCAGCCAAAGAATTTTGAACATCAGACATTACAGGCTTATTTGTTTTCAAATAGCTGTCAACACATCATTTGTCCTCTATGACTCTGGGATTAGTATCCAACCATGGTGCAAGCGGGAGTATTACCACAGCAATGCAGTTTAGAATATTTGCTTTCCTCTTTCTAAAAATCAGCTGTATTTTTGCAAAGAACTTGTGACATCCAGTGCCCTATTTGTTGAATCACAAGTTTGCATTTCTTACAGATATGCCAGGGACCTCCCTTTTCTATTTGTTTTCATAGACCATGATCTCAGTGGGAGTAGGAGATTTCCCACCATGCTCGCTGCCTCTCTGGCTGTTAGTGCCACTGTAAAGTATTTCAGACCATCTCATGCTTAGGCACAGTTTTAAGCTAATCTCTCACTAACCAGTTGGAGCTTTTTCCCTCAGGTTATTCTTCCTCTTTATTGCACGAGAAAGGTTCCAGCACTGCCTTGCTATAAGTCCAGTGGTTAATAATAGCTATAAAATCAACTCCAGTCATTGCTGATGTGGTTTCTACATCAAATTACCTTGTAGCCTTTTCAAAGACATTAATATAGCGCTAGTTACTATGACCTGTCTGTTTTCATGCCCTGTAAGTTGTAATTTACCAGCAGGGTTTCCAGTGAATGGGACAATATCTGAGTGTGTGTATAAAACTAATGCTGTGATACACAGATGTGCAGTGACATTTTTAAAAAACATGCACTGACTTTTTAGAGCTATGCCAAATGACTATTAAACAATCAGCTCCATGTACCATTGCCTAGAAGAAGCACTTCATTCTCTCTCTCTCTCACTAGGGAATGCTTTTTCTCAATGTACAGGAGAATGGTGTCATGGCACCTCAGTCTATAAGCTGTTATGCCTCTGGGTAGTGTCAGCATCTGCTACTGTACATTATGGGGCTGTTCTCTGGCACAATTAGTCTCTCCAGGGGAACTGTGGTGGAATCTTAGCTAATAGCATCAGATCACTGAGGCAGAAATGTTCAGTAACTTGTTTTTGTTCTGCCTCTAGCCAGTAGGATAGCTGTGCACAACTTACAACCACTAAGCAAGTCATAGAGGCAGGGGTTGGAAAGATCAGAGAGAAAATATAATGACAACTGAAATGATTGGAAAATTATTGGGGTTTGGTTGAGGAATGAGTTATTTAGAAAAATGAACTAATTTTTTGAAAGAAGGCTGTTTTCACCATTAAATAAAGACCCTTGGAATTCAAATTCTTTCTAACACACCTGCTTCAATTCACCCAATGGAAGCAAGACTAGGCCCTTAAATAACTGGTTACTATGCTCTTTTTGTTCCTAACTGCACTGCAAAACATTGCTATTCCTGTCAGAATGAACTTTATCCACTGAAATAAATACTCCTTCCTCTTGCATGGCGATGGAAAAGGGCCTAATTTCTGGGCTGGATTATTTCAATACAAACGCTTTCTATAAAGGACGCCGTGGACACTGCATCCAGTCAACAGGCCCTTGCCTTTGTGAACTACAGTAAGATGAATGTGGCCCTCATGGTTGAGAAATCCACTGACCTTCATTGCTGGGAAGCACCAGAGCTGGGACAGTGCAGATGGGCGATTTAAACAGCGATGTGAGCGAAATGGTACTGTGCTTTTCAAATGAGCACTACTTTTACATTCCGAAAACAACAGAACCATGCAGCTACATGGTTTTTGAATGTTTTAATCCTACTTTGCGCTGTGTTATGCCATGTGAATAATTGATCTTTGCCGTTAGCAATGCACTGCTTACACTTGGGTGCAGTGCAAAGCACTGTGGGTCTTTGAACATGTTGCTCAAGAGTACAGTGCTAATACATCAATTGGCAGCACACATTTTTTTCTCGGACAGCAGGCTGTGGGTTCAAGTTTGAAGACTGCAGGCAACATAGCTACTAACACCCAGTGCTGACTTTGCAGTTGTGGTTTAGGCAGGTGCGGCATTGCTGGAGGATCTGGGTGAAATCCTGGCCCCATTGAAAGTCAATGAGTTTTGCCATTGACTTCAGTGGGGTCAGGATTTCACCTGATGTCTTTTGGAAGGGACATTTCACGGAAGTCCTTTCTGCCCATTGCTGCTGGCTGCTCATGTAGGAACCTGGGGGCCAGTGGATACCCTCAGGAAAGGTAAGAGCAAAGTGAGGCTTACTCTTCCATGACACCAACTCAGTAGCAACTGAAAGTCATTGCAATCTGTTAGTTTGTTCAGTGGCCTATGCAAAATGAGCCAGTGATCTCAGTCATGATCCTTGTGGACAAATGTCCACATTACAAAGAAATAATTGGGCACCTTTGATCATCTCAGCAGATGAGCCAAAAAGAGAATGGGCCTTGAGACTGAGCTACACTTACCCCCATAGAGATGAGTTGAGGCACATGGGTAAGAGAGGTTCGGGAAGCTTGCTCTGCCATTACCTGTGCTGGGGAGGCAGTAGGTACTGGTTACTGCTGTCAACTTTTTAGTCTGCTACAGTTGACCAAAAAGTTTTAGAACTACTGTACTCAAACCAGAGTCAGTCTGTAGGATACACTCAAAAAGCACCAGTTTACACACAAAGACAACATTTAGATCAAAGCTTAGACCTGGTCTACACTAAGAGTTTATGTCTAATTTAGCAGCTTTAAATTGAATTAACCCTGCACCCGTCCACACAACGAAGCAATTTATTTCGACATAAAGGGCTCTTTAAATCGATTTTTCTACTCCTCCCTGATGAGGGGAGTAGCACTGAAATCGACATGGCCATGTCGAATTAGGGTTAGTGTGGACGGAATTCGACACTAATAGCTCCGGGAGGTATCCCACAGTGCACCACTGTCGCCTCTCTGGACAGCAGTCCAAGCTTGGATGCTCTGCCCAGCCACACAGGAAAAGACCTGGGAACATTTGAATTTCATTTCCTGTTTGGCCAGTTTGAATTTCATTTCCTGTTTGGACATCGTGGCGAGCTCAGCAGCACTGGTAACGATGCAGAGCTCTCCAGCAGAGGTGACCATGCAATCCCAGAATCGAAAGAGGGCTCCAACATGGACTGATCGGGAAGTGTTAGATCTGATAGCTGTATGGGGAGATGAATCCATGCTATCAGAGCTACGATCAAAAAGATGTAATGCAAAAATCTACGAAAAAATCTCCAAGGCCATGACTGACAGAGGATACAGCAGGGATGCAACGCAGTGCCGCGTGAAAATTAAGGAACTGAGACAAGCATACCAGAAGACTAAAGAGTCAAACGGACAAGGTCACAGCCCCAGACATACCGTTTCTACGCCGCGCTGCATGCCACCACCACTACCCCACCCCTGCCCGTGGACTCCGACGATGGGGTATTCTCATCAGTCGCTTCCTCTGAGGTTTTTGCGGACGGGGAAGATGATGAAGGAGATGATGAGGACGAGGAAGTCGACAGTGCTTTGCATGCCGATTTCCCCGAAAGCCAGGATCTCTTCATCACCCTGACAGAGATCCCCTACCAACCCTCCCAAGGCGGTATCCCGGTCCGTGAAGCCGGAGAAGGCACATTAGGTGAGTGTATCTTTTGAATAGAATAGACATGGTATTAAAGCAATTGGTTTTTAATGATTAACTTGACCTGAGGACTTGGGATGCATTCGTGGCCAGTACAGCTACTGGAAAAGTCTGTTAACATGTGTGGGGATGGAGCAGAAATCCTCCTGGGACATCTCCATGAAGCTCTCCTGGAGGTACTGTGAAAGCCTTTGCAGAAGGTTTCTGGGGAGAGCAGCCTTACCGCGCCAGGCCAGTAGCAGGTACTCTGGTATCATTGCCTGACAAAGCATGGCAGCATATGGCACCGGTGTTTGCTGGCATTCACGCAACATCCGTTCTTTCTCTGTCTGTGTAATCCTTATCAGAGTGATATCAGTCATGGTTACCTGGCTGGAATATGGGAATTTAATTATGGGGACTGTTTGCCTGTGCCTTTTAAGAAATCCTCCCCACAGTTTCCAGCCACTCGGCGGGGGCGGGAAGGGGGGTGATTGATGCTGAGTGGTCTGCGGTCAGCTAGCAGGGATCTTCCCCGAGACCAGCCACGCGGTGGTGGTGGGGAGGGGGACCGTTCATGCTGAGCGGTTCACGGTCAGCTAGCAGGGATCTTCCCCGAGACCAGCCTTGCGGTGGGGGCGGGAAGGGGGACTGTTCATGCTGAGCGGTTCGCGGTCAGCTAGCAGGGATTTTCCCCGAGACCAGCCACGCGGTGCGGTGAAGGCTAAAGCGACCATCCCAGAGAATGGGATGGCTGGGGTTACTTTGGTTTCTGCCGCTGCACGTTAACCCGCACAGCACAGCAGTAACTGGCCAACTCAAGGATCTCTGCTTGGAACGGGAAAGGAGGGCGCTGCTGTTAAGTAAGGTTTCAGCAGCCGAAAGTCTACGGCTTACCATGGCCGCCTGCTATCTGAATTCCGTTGCCTGGCCCTGCTTGTGTGATCTGTACACCAAAGCCCCAGGCACTCAATATAAAGATGCAAAATGCGACCTTGTACTGAAAGCACATGTGCTAGGTTCTGTGAATGGTCTTGTTCACCGCGAAAGACAATATTAATTGTTCTGTAAAATGTATCTTTTTAAAGAATTCACTCCCTTTTTTTCATCCCACAGCTGCAACTGTATCTAGGCTTCCTCCGGCATCTCCTTCCCAAAGGCTGTCACAGATAAGGCGGCAAAAAAAACTCACACGCGACAAGATGTTATCTGAACTAATGCAGTGCTCCCGCACTGAAGTAGCTCAGCAGAATGAGTGGAGGGACAATTTCCCAGTACAAGCGAGCGGCCAGCGAACGGGAGGACAGGAGGGATGCCCGTGAGGACAGGAGGGACGCTCGAGATGAGAGGTGGCGGCAGGAAGACCAGAGGGTGACTGAGGCGATGCTTGGGCTACTGCGGGAGCAAACCAACACGCTCCGGCGTCTGGTGGATGTTCTGCAGGAACGGAAGCAGGATGACAGAGCACCACTGCAGCACATCTATAACCGCCCTCCCCTGCCCCCAAGTCCCATAGCCCCCTCAACCAGATTCCCAAAAACGCGGGGGGGGGGGGGTGGAGGCTCCGTGCGAACAACCAGTCCACCACGGCGGATTGCTCAAGCAGCAGAAGGCTGTCATTCCCCAAGTTTTGAAGCGGCCTTTCCCTCCCTCCACCCGCACCCCACCCTGGCCACCATCCCAGTTCTCTCCCTTTATTAATAAATCTTGAATAAAAAATACTTGTTTTTTGAACAATGGTGCCTTTATTTCCTTTCAAAGCAAGGTGTGCTTGAAGAGGGGGAAGGGGGTAATTAGAGAGGATAGGCAATATAAACAGAGTAAACAAATGGGGGCAGGTTCTCATCAAGGAGAAACAAACATAAGAGTCACTGGTTACCCTGGTCAGTCTGGAAGCTAGTTTTCAAAGCTTCCCTGATGCGCAGCGTGTCCTGCTGTGCTCTTCTAATCACCCTGGTGTCTGGCTGCGCATAATCAGCGGCCAGGCGATTTGCCTCAACCTCCCACCCTGCCATAAACGTCTCCCCCTTACTCTCACAGAGATTGTGGAGCACACAGCAAGCAGCAATAACAACGGGTATATTGGTTTCGCTGAGATCTGAACGAGTCAATAAGCTGCGCCATCGCCCTTTCAAACGTCCAAAAGCACACTCCACCACCATTCTGCACTTGCTCAGCCTGTAGTTGAAGAGCTCCTTATCACTGTCCAGGGCGCCTGTGTACGGCTTCATGAGCCAGGGCATTAGTGGGTAGGCTGGGTCCCCAAGGATCACTATAGGCATCTCCACATCCCCAACAGTTATTTTCTGGTCTGGGAAGTAAATACCTTCCTGCAGCCGTCTAAACAGACCAGAGTTCCTGAAGGCGCAAGCGTCATGAACCTTTCCCGGCCATCCGACGTTGATGTTGGTGAAACGTCCCTTGTGATCAACCAGTGCTTGCAGCACCATTGAAAAGTAGCCCTTTCGGTTAATGTACTGGCTGGCCTGGTGGTCCGATCCCAGGATAGGGATGTGCGTTCCGTCTGTAGCCCCACCAGAGTTAGGGAATCCCATCGCAGCGAAGCCATCTACTATCACCTGCACATTTCCCAGGGTCACTACCTTTGATAGCAGCAGCTCAACAATTGCGTTGGCTACTTGCATCACAGCAACCCCCACGGTAGATTTGCCCACTCCAAATTGATTCGCGACTGACCGGTAGCTGTCAGGTGTTGCAAGCTTCCAGAGGGCTATCACCACTCGCTTCTGGACTGTGAGGGCTGCTCTCATCCTGGTGTCCTGGTGCTTCAGGGCAGGGGACAGCAAGTCACAAAGTTCCAGGAAAGTGCCCTTACGCATGCGAAAGTTTCGCAGCCACTGGGATTCATCCCAGACCTGCAGCACTATGCGGTCCCACCAGTCTGTGCTTGTGTCCCAGGCCCAGAATCGGCGTTCCACGGCATGAACCTGCCCCATTGCCACCAGGATGTCCAATTTGCGGGGTCCTGTGCTTTGAGAGAGGTCTGTGTCCCTGTCATCGTCACTGTCGTCACCGCGCTCCCGTAGCCTCCGCGCCTGCTTTCTCAAGTTCAGCCTATGCATAAAGTGCACGATAAGGCGCGAGGTGTTGACAATGGCCATAACTGCAGTGATGATCTCACCGGGCTCCATGCTCGCTGCGCTATGGCGTCCGTGCTGTCAATCCAGGGAAAAGGGCGTGAAACGATTGTCTGCCGCCGCTTTCACGGAGGGAGAGGGGGAGCGAGGGTTGAATGACGACAGTTACCCAAAACCACCCGCAACAAATTTCTTGCCCCATCAGGCATTGGGAGCTCGACCCAGAATTCAAATGGGCAGCAGGGACTGCGGGAACTGTTGGATAGCTACCCACAGTGCACCGCTTGGAATGTCGACGCTTGCCCCGATACTGTGGACTCACAACGCCGAATTAATATGCTTAGTGTGGACACACACGTTCGACTTTGTAATATCGGTTTCAAAAAATCGGTTTAGGTAATATTGAACTACTATCGTAGTGTAGACATACCCTTAGAAAAACCACCACTCAGGGGAGGCACTGACTGTAGAGATCAGTTTGTTGGCTGCAATCCGAGTGCCTGCCATCATGAATGAGAAAGTAACAGCTCATTAAAGAAAAGTGAAATTCCAGCATTTCTCAGGAGTAAAGCTCATGTCAGGTTAATGATATTAGCCATATCCTTTGCCCATTGATGTCATGCTTCAAATTCCTAGAATGAATCTGAAGCAGAATCTGGCCATGTATGTCTCTTCATGTGTTTTAAATAAAATGAAAATGAAACAGACGTGTCATGCTGCATGCCTACAGATAGACTTCATTGTATACCCTCTTCTCCCCCAAAATCAAGGAATGATGCCCCCTGCCACGAAGATCCTTCTAATGCCTGGAATGCATGAAGCTATTGTTTATACCATTTTACTGTCTCTTGAGTAATGGAACCTGTGATCAGAAATCCTTTTTGTGGGAAAACAATGTCACCTCCGTTACCTGAAGAATATCATTAATGACTTTCTCACGTTGTCAGTGTTCCATTGTATTGCTTGGCAATCCTGTTGGCTTCTTATTATCACACTGTTACAGGGAAAAATTAATGTAATGAAATCAGAGAACTGCTGAGCGTCTGTTAAACAAATTGTTTTTCTCTTTGTGTGCATGAATTTTAGGGGTTTAGCTGTTGACTTTTCCAGGATTATAACTGCCAAGAATCCGGCAGAAGCCCATGAATTTTGCATGGAATAACTGAACCATCTTTAGGATGACAAACATTGCTGCATTATTATTCCACAGTGTCTAGAGGGATTCTTTTCTGGGACCTGACAGAACTTGAGCCTTCTTTAGCAGGCTTTGGATTACAGGCACAGCGTGGGTTCCCTCTGGCCTTCCATGTCTAATGAGAAAAAGTCAATGAATTTTCAACTGTCATTTGATCTTAGTGCAGACCTAGCCTGCCCCGTAAGCGCCATAATGCGATGAGATTCTACAGCTTTGCTAGACTGGCTTTATGGTGGATCAGCTGCCTCTGGAGAAGCAGCATTCAAAAATAGCAACGCGTGTTGAAGGGACACACTGGAGAGCGCTTGGGATGCAGAGGCAATCTCAGGGAGACAACAAGAGAATTAAATTATTTCACTGCTTTCCATGTTATTCATATTAGTGACAAAATGCCACCTTAGTCTCAACTTCTTAGTAATGAGGAGTCCAGTGGCACCTTAAAGACTAACAGATTTATTTTATTTGGTTAGTCTTTAAGGTGCCACCGGACTCCTCGTTGTTTTTGTGGATACGGACTAACACAGCTACCCCCTGATACTTAACTTCTTAGTAGTCAACATTGTGACTGTATCATCAGGGTGGGATATGGAAAGAGTTTCTGAAAGGGCAACCAGCAGATGCCACACTGAACATTGACGTCATGTAAGTCTTGATTAATTAAAATAAAGGTGTAAAACAAACAATACCCAGGTATCTTAGAACAGTGGCTCCCAGCCTGGTAATGTATACCAGTACTCATCCTTCAGTCTTTTGTAATCAGTACTCTAGGTTTCCCCTCCTCCTCTTATGATGAATTTTTGTATCTAGTGTATTACGGCTACCTGCCTCTCCCTCTATTGTGCATACTCTGACTGGCAATAGACTTGGGTCTTTCCAAAGTCCAGTCCTGCCTTCATTGCAGGTCAGAGCATGCAGAGTAAACTAGGAATCTGCAGGCACATGCTGATACAGCCCTAATCACTGGAAGCCCATATCAGTACCTAGCAACTACTGCATTTGGGGCTCTATAAATACCTTAGATAGAGTAAACAGAGACCTGAGTTTTCTAGAAAGGCAGAATTGCACAAAAAGATTGAGACCCTTTGTCCTAGAATACCTAGCTCACCAGTAAATCTCAAAGTGCTTTACAAAAGAGCTCACACTCATTTCATAGAGTGGGAAACTGAGGCACACAGCAGTGAAGTAATTTAGCCACAGTCACCCCACAGGCCTGTGTGGCAGAGGTGGGAATAGAACTTAGGTCTCCTGAGTTTGAGTCCAGTGCTGTACCTGGTAGGCAACACTACCTTTCTGTAAGCAGCACTTCCTATTAGTTGTATCCACCAACTTTTACTAAGCGAGTCCCCAGTCAAAGTATTGAAAACGTTTTTATTCTAGACAGTTTGAGTTTGGATGGTGTCTGACACCAATTGACCAATTGGATGGTGTCTGACACCATTGCCTAAGTGCATTTGCTATGGCAGGTGTGCCTAGTTCTGACAATCCGCCACAAACACAACTATTGAATATATTATATTCTCTGGAAAATTAATGCACTTGTTTTATTCTTTTAATTTTCTCTTCGCTCCATCTCCTTTCATTTGAAATCATGGACGTTAAAGCAGTGATGTACTGCCAATAGTTTAAAAAGGGGCCCTTACAAAAAATTCCCACCTCCGCTTGTGACACATCCCAGCTGCCAAAGTTGCTTGTACTGCAGAGAAGTGAGACGCTATTTTTATGGTTTCCCATTTAAACAAAAACACTTCCCATAATAAAGAAGGAGTCAACATCACTTGACAAATACATTTATTTTACGTGCACTTAGCTGGAAATACTGACAAACCCTGAGTAGTTACATGATGATCAACTTGCATAATCTCATCTTGTGGGCATGTATCTAATGAGAACTTTTGCAGGATGGCCATGACACAATTTGGTAGGTGCAAACTGATCCAGGCAATATCTACTCTCTGGTTCTCCCCTGAAACCATTTTCTAGTACCCCATACCCAGTTCAAATCTGCTCACACCCATTAATACTTTGTGCAACTTCTCATTAACTTTTCCAGCCCTCACTCTCTCCCCCCAATCTAATTAATTCAATTCTGTCTCCACCCTCCCTCCAATTTATCTCTATTCGTTCTCCCAAGGAATTAATCAGTTCTGTGCCCACCCCTCCCCTTAATCAATTCAGTTCTGCTCCTGACCAATACATTTGTTCTGACTGCCAATGTCATTTCAATTATGTTCCCTTCCCATCAATTCTACCACTCTCCCGCAGTGCATCTATTAGGCACGTAGGAGCTGCAATGCCAATCATACCAGTGGCCCATCTAATTCCAGTAGCCTGGCTCTGACAATCCCCAGTATCAGATGTGAGAGAAAGATTCTTCCGAACCCCAGCCAGTGGCTTGGATAGCTTATCCCTTGAAACAAGGGGGGTGATGTCCCTTGGGACCGCTTTCATTCTAGAGCTCACTATGACCTCTGAATCCTACTCCTCTGAGCAGAGCTCATCATTGACAGAAATCTTCCAGCAGGAGGGAAAAGATGTATTGCTCACTGCCTGAAGGGCCGCCGGCAAATCCTACATACAACAAGCAGCCCCTGAATCGCTAGGGCTGGCCCCTCATCTCCTTTCCTTGCGGCTCCCTGAGCTGCTTCATCTGTTCAGTACACAAACATTGAGTTGATGAGGGGGAGGATGTAGTTGACATACGGTTTCAATTTAGTTTTTATTCGACTTCCTGCAGTGCTGGGTCTTGGATCTCTGCCAAAACCACAGAGCTTAATTTCCCACCTTTGTATTTCTCTCCTCTCAGGATCTTCCCATCTGCTGCATTTCATCTGCGTAGGTAAAGTTATGTTTGCCAGTTCTTTACTTCCAAAAACATTGCAGTCTTTGCTTCAGTTTCTCCAGACTTCTTTGACTTTGATTTCAGGTGCTGTGAATATTGACTCATCCCCCTGGCCACATCAATCTGATTCCAACGTTGTCTCCTGCTCCACTCTTTGCAGTTTTGTAGCAGTGACTTTACATCTGAAAAGTTAAGGGTCTGTTAATATTTCCACCATAAGCACCTACTTTTATACTCTGCAAGGGCACTCATCAGCACTTGGTTTTTCTATAAATAAGGACTGATATAAAAAATTCAGCAGCTGCTTTTATGTATTTTTATATACTGCACCCAGGGAGAAAACACAGTGCTGAGCTCTCTAACGCAAATGAGTTCAATTTAATTACTCGATCTATTTTTTCCATTTTTATTTTATATTCAATTTCAAAATCCACAAGTAAAAGATAGCAGCCACAAAACCCTTTATCCTATTTATTGGGGTTTAGACAGCAGCCTCAAAAATGTGTCCATGGAATTAAGGAAGGGAACATTAGGCTGATTATCAGGAAATAGGTTCGGATGGTGCGCTCTATCAGTCTGCAGTATATTTTCTCAAGGGAAGTGGTAGAAACCCCATTGTTGATGTATTTAAAATTGGACTGGGGGAAACACTAGGATACCTGACCAACAGTTATAGGTCTAGATTGTGACTAACTTCGGTAATACCCCCCTGCTAGTCCCCTGGGCAGCTACATTTGGGATCCCCAGGACTGAGTCTGAGAAAGGGGGAGAGAGCAAGGGCTGTGCACCCAATATTCCCCACTGCTACAAAGTGGATGGGGAATGGGCAGAGACAGATGGGGCCATGGTTCTACTACCCATCCCCCATCAGGACACCAGTCAGCAGAGGTGAGCCAGCACAAGGCGGGAAGTTAACAGCATTCGAGGATCCTCTACAGGATGTAAAGGAAAGTCACAATTTATTTCCCCCAAGAAGCACAGGGGAAACTGAGTGTTCCAGTCCCTTCCTGGGATTCCTCCAGGAGCTGTAAAGACCCTGCCCTGCCCATAGGCAACCCTGAGGTCAATTTGAAACAGGTCAGTTGTTGGGGAGAGGGCAGTACACCAAACTCTCTGAGCCTTGTGGTACTGGTATAAACTAGTGAAATTCCACCCCAGGGCAATGACAGACCCAGCACTTCTTGGCATTAACTCTACAGATGTACAGTAGGCAATGAACCTGAACAGCCAACCGATGGACTAAATGTCCTAACAACATGTCTAGGGTCAAGGGGTGCATGGTGCCTTTCAAAAGTCCCAGTTCCCCGGAGCGAATGGCTTGTTGAGTTGACATGATTAAGATGAATCAGTTTCATAGCCAAGGGAGTGATGTGGGAAGCATCATATCCAATTGCCTTTGACTAACCTAACCTGATGGATCAGGGACCCAGTTTGCAGCTGGGTGAACTGGAAGTGGTCTTTCAAGGTATGTCTACACTGCAATGTAAGACCAGGCTTCAAACTTAGGCACCAGCCTATTTCCCCTTCCATCTATGCACAAATTGTCCCAACCTAGATCTTGGACCCAGAGTCCCAGGACCCCACAGGGATGGAAGATCCTAGCCTGAGTCAATCCAAGACCCATGGTTCAAGTCCTATTGCTTTTGCAATGTAGGTGCAGCCCCCACTGGACTCATACACTGGAGTCTGCCAAAAGTATGGCACAGGCTGACTTTCTTTCTCCTCTGGACAGAAGTTTTCCCACCCTGCACCATGAACAAAGGGCTAGAGCATCCACATTTTGGAAAGTCTGGGATACAGGTGGTTGGACTCAGGCCCACATAATGCAGTATATGCTAGAGCCCCAGAATTCAACAATAGCTAACCTAGTGTTGTAAACGAGCATAGATGTTTAAGCCCTAGGTTAACAAACCAAGTAGCTGTTAACTCAAGGTCTACTAACCCTGGGCTATATTGCAGTATAGACAAACTCAGCGTGAAATTTAGTGAGACTCAAACCCATGGCCTTCAAAATTCTAGTGAGGGATCTTAACCATTCAGCCCCCCTTTAACTAGAAGCCTTAGCTGTATCTTATTTAAGGAATCAAAACCTGTGCTTCAGGAGACCAATTAAAACCCTTCCTTTTGGAAGCTAGGTACACCATATCCTGCTCACCTGTTCCTCTGTCACATCTTGGACTTGTTTTTGCCTATCCTTATGGTTCAATCTCTCTCCCAGAATGTGATTTAGGAGGACTCCAGCAGGTCCTGAACACTGGTGGTGAGGTTTAGTGTTACCTGTGCCAAATGTCTCTTCTGTGCTTTAGTCACCACACTGCATTTCAAGTACATAAAAGGTTGTTACAAGGAGGAGGGAGAAAAATTGTTCTTCTTAATTTCTGAGGACAGGACAAGAAGCAATGGGCTTAAATTGCAGCAAAGGAGGTTTAGGTTGGACATTAGGAAAAACTTCCTGTCAGGGTGGTTAAGCACTGGAATAAATTGCCTAGGGAGGTTGTGGAATCCATCACTGGGGATTTTTAAGAGCAGGTTGGACAAACACCTGTCAGGGATGGTCTAGATAATAATTAGTCCTTCCTAGAGTGCAGGTGACTGGACTAGATGACCTCTCGAGGTCCCTTCCAGTTCTATGAGTCACATGAAGTTTTATACATCACTTAATACTGCATGGTCTAGGCATGACTTATTTGACTTGCATTTTGCTTCTCTATTGTCCCATCTTTCACTCATTGCTCTTCGGGTACAGGCTTATCGACTGTACCTAAATACAGATTGGACAGGGCAGGCACCAGAGCTTTTGTTAATTGTGCCCAAAGGCTATGGAACTCTCTGTCAGCAGATCTCCCAACTGAAAACAGGCTGCAACATTTCTCACTGCTGAAGCATTTCACTCAGCCTGTTTGGCTTTTCTGAACTTTTAATCTCCCTTTATAACAGAGTCAAAAAACCCAGACACTCACCATAAAGTACTTTTACAATGGGATCCTCCCAGTCTTCTCCGAAGCAAACTCATTAATTAGCTCATCTCAGGCTATCTGCCTTGTTTCCAAGTCCTCTGTAGAAAGAATTGGCAGATAAGAACAGCCGTACAGGGTCAGACCAAAGGTCCATCTAGCCTAGTATCCTGTCTTCTGACAGTGGCCAATGCCAGCTGCTTCAGAGGGAATGAACAGAACAGGCAATCAGCAAGTGATACATCCCCTATTGCCCATTCCCAGCTTCTCGCAAACACATACCATATCTTGCCCACTGGATGTTCTTAGGTAAGTCTTGATTAAATTTAGCTTGCTGAAACTCCTCTAATTAGCAGCCATGGTGACATGAAAACAACAAAAATATGCAGCCCTGTTTCTGTGTTAGGGAAACTCGCATTTAAAGATATTTTGTGAATGTGGCTAAGGAGATCAATGGGCACTTTCTTTCCAAGTCATCCTGAAATATTCTCTTGCAAAAACTGGTGAAGAGCTCAATCTCATTCTGAAAATTCTTAGCGTTTAAATCCTCAGGGTAGCTACTTGCAGGGAGGGATGGGGTGGAATTGGGCAGGGCAGGAAGCAGTGGGGACAGGAGGGCAGAGAAACTCCTCTAATTAGCCACCTTGAAACAGGTCCCATGGACTCAGAGACCACCCCATCCCCACTGTCACTGCACCCCCAGCCCCAGAGAGACATGGCACCCTACCGAATCTTAGTAAACCTCCCCAACAGCTGCAGAGAGACCCCAACCCCACTGAATCACTAGCCTGTAACCCCAGAGAGACCCCCCACTCCGAGAGGACCCCTCCCCCGTCCCATTAAATCTCACAATGACATCTACAAAGAACTAAATGTGGCCCAAATGGTCCATTTGGAGCACTAAGCAGGGCCCTGAATGCACTGTTTGGGGGACTCAGTGGGGAAGGTTAAGGCCTCACAACAAAAGAAAAGAGGGAGAAGTAAAAAACAAAACCAACAAACTTTAGAGGCCTGGGACCGGTTCCACTGGAACCATTTGAAACCCCCTTCACACAGCCTCAGATGTGATGCAATAGTAACTCAGGGCCTGATCCCTATCCCAGTGAAGTCAACGGGAGTCTTTCAGTTGGTCTTATTGGGCTTTGGATAAGGCCCTCAGTGAGAGAAATGCAATCCTACGGTTTCCTGCTGGGACGGAGGTGCCTGGTGCATAACTGGCACACACAGCACAAAGCACAACAGTGGTAGGGGAGGAAAATTTGGGTGAAGGCCAGAGTAAGCCACTCTAGAAAGTATCACGGGATCTTTAATATCCATGTGGAGATGACAGGACCCCATGCTTTCATTCAAAAGACCCATACAGAGTAAATTGCCTAGATTTAATTTATCAACCTCAGAAGGATGAAGGGGTGGGTCTATAGTGCAGGGATTTGGGTTGTAGTATCAGGAAGTCAAGGTATTTCTAACTTCAAAGAGAGATGTGCAGTCCAGTGATCTAAGCATGAGACTAGGAAGCAGATGCTCCTGACTTCCAGTGTCAGCTCTGATGTTTTCTCTGCTTTAGTGAAAAGTTCTGGGTTAATCACCATCCTGCAGTTTTCCTATTTGAAAAATAGAAATAATATTATTCACCTGTCACCTATGGGCATTCTGAAGATGAATAGAGATTTGTACAGAGCTTTAAAGGTGAAAAGGCCTATTTAGTGGTCATTTTTTAAACCTGATGGTTAAACCATTATGCTGTCCCTCTCTATGTGTCCTTATTACATCTTCCAATTTAAAGTGTTAGCTCAGAATTCCTCCCCCGTGCAACTGGCCTGTATTTTGGCTCTGGCATTAGGGCTTGCCAAAAGGAAGAATTTTTTGTTCACAAAATAGTTAGTGAAAATTTCCCCCCATTTTTCCATAAAACTATTTTTCAATCAATATTTTCTGATCACTTCTATTTGGAATTTATCTGCCAGAACCAGCAAAGGGAGCACACATTCATTTCCACAGGGGCTCTATACTCTCAACTATAGACGGAAAGAAGAATGCATTAATTCAAGTCTACCTCCCTGCAAGTGTCTGGTAAATGTTTTTTTTAACTTAAACATTTTAATGTAATAGAGTTGCAGATCATAATCTCCATGCTTAGGGCTAGGGTTGTTCTGAATATTTTTGGGAATCAGTATTCCTAAATATTTCATATAAAAGGATGGCCATTAAAAGTCCCAGTTTGAGAAAAGGCCTTGGTGGGCATATTTATTAATGTATAACATTTCTTATTTACCCCTGTGATGCTAGTAAACCAGGTGCCAGCCCTTATCAACTCTGTAGGTGTCAGCTGAGCACTGAGAAACTCATACCTGAAAACTAAACCAGCTCACCTGTATGTTTGTTTAGTTCAAAATAGGTATTAGTCTTATAAGAATGGATTTAGTGGTTAGACTCTATGAAATGCTTGAAAGTTGCTCCGTGCATTAATCTCACTTGTAATGTCTGTATTCCATGCTATGAGGAAATATGTAAGTTTTCTTTTATAACTTTGAAAATGTTTGCTCTCAAGTTGTGAACCCAGGCATGGGAACTGTCTCCCCTGCCCATTCAAGAGGCCTATCAGGATTAACTTGGCCATTAAGGAACATCATGATACAAAGGATTGGTGAATGGCCCTATCACACCTTGGAAATGCTACGTGTAAGGGAGCTCATCTCTTGGACTGGAAGGCCAAATGTAAAAAATAAAACAAGGGTCACACATTTTTAAAAAATCTTTTTGCTGTTTAAACTCTCACTGGGCCAGAGACACTAAACTAAGACAGAGATCACCAGGGATTATCCCTTGGTCTACCCTGAAAGGCATTGAGTTGACAGATTACTACATCTCTGTCCTCTTTAGCATCCATAGATGGTAATTCATTTGTGGGTACATGTTTGCTTGCTTTAACCTGTAAATAGCTCTCTCTTTTTCCTAGTTAATAAACCTTTAGTTAGTTTATCACAGGACTGCTGTGAGAGCTGAGATACAAATTGATCTGAGGTATGTGATTGGTCCCTTGGGACTGGAAGTACCCTGAATATTTTGTGATCTTCAGTATAGGTGACCAAATATCACTAAGTCCAGCTTGCCTGGGTGGCAAGAAAGACTGGAGAGCCTAAAGGGACTGTCTGTGACTCCATGGTAAGACTGGTATAGTGATCCATGAGTTCACATTTGTTAGTGAGTTGGTGAAATCTAATTATTGAACATACCACCAGTTTGGGGTGTCTGCCCTGTTTTCTGATAGTCTGCCCTGAGATAGGCACGCACAGTCGTGAGCCACTCCAGACAGTGCAACAACCCCAATTAATTGTATATCCTGAGAGGAGTCCACACTTATTAATAGTGGTTAGAAGGTTAGGAATGGTAACCTCGTGCTTAGAATCAAATACAAGAGCATCATCCACGTGGAGTATAATTTTGTGCTCTGTTTGTCCCACTCTCATACCATGAATATGTTGATTTGCTCAGATGGCAATGGCTAAAGGTTCTAGAGCTAAATCAAACAAGAGTAGAAAGGGGGAAAGCCCTGCCTCACACTTCTCTATAATGGAAATGGGGTAGAAATAATACCATCAGTAACTACCCTGGAAATCAGGGTAGAATATAAAAGCTTAATCCAAGCAATAAATTGTTTACCAAATCCAAATTTTGCCAACACATGAAAAAGATAGTCCCAGACTACACAATCAAAAGCCTTCTCAGATTCTAAAGAAATGACAGCTAAGGGTTCTTCAGAATCTCTTGAAACAATAATATCAATCAGTTGATGCAAATTATCGGAGCCATGTCTATTACGAAGGAAGCCTACTTGGCGTATGTGTATAATGTGTGAGAGAACTTTGTCCAGCCACAAAGCAAGAGCTTTAGCTAAAATCCTAGCATCACAATTGATTAAAGAAATTGGCTTGCAATTGCTTCATAGTCCAAGGTCTTTCCCAGGTTTAGAAATAATTGAAATTACAGCTTCTCTTAGAGCAGGCAGGAGATTTTGCTTATTCTTTAACATATTCAACATCAATGAACACATTTGATAATCTCTAGGTGTTAAAGTTTCAGAGAACTCATTGAAAAATTCAGTTGGGAACCTGTCTGTGCATGGAGTCTTTCTGACCTTCATTTCTTTTATAGCCTGAGTCAATTCCATGATTTCTAGAGGGGCATCTAAAAGTTCCTTCTGAGTGTCAGAGATTTGGGGCAGAGAATCCACTAAAAATGTTATCTAGGGCATCTTTACTGATTTCCTCTTCCGCTAAATATAGTTTTGAATAAAACTAACCTTTATCTCCTTTTAAACAGTGTCATAAATATGAAGGGAAGGGGGAGAGGATCTGATGCAGTGCTATAAAATCCTCTTTCCAGTAAAGGGTTAAGAAATGCAGGTAGCCAGACTGACACCTGACCTGGCTGGCATCTGACCAATAAGGGGACAAGATACTTTCAAACTTTGGGAGGGGGGAAGGTTTTTGTGGGTGTCTCTGTCTGAGTCAGAGTGATCTTGGAAGACAGAAGGAACCTGCAGAAAATCAAACCTCCCTTTTCTGAAGTAAGTTTAGATAGCATAGCGCATCGATTTCTGTTTAATTTCGGCTTGGTGTATTCCCTGTGTTAGAAGGGGCAAGGGTGTGTGTGTGTGTGGGGGGGGGGTGTTATTCATGGTTTTCTGTAACTTTAAGGCTTTGTCCAGAGGGGGAAATCTCTCTGAGTTTGGAAATATAGTGCCCTGTGAAATAGTTACCATCCTGATTTTTACAGAGATGATTTTACCTTCTTTATTTTTAATAAAATCCTTCTTTTAAGAAGCTGACTGTTTTCATGGTGTTAAAACCCAGGGGGTGGGTTTTTAGATCACTGTATAACCAATTGGTTGGGAGATTGTTCTCAAGCTTCCCCAGGAAAGGGGGTGTACGGCTTGAGGGGGTATTTTGCGGGGGAGGGAAGTTCAAGTGATTCCTTTCCTGGATTCCTGTTAGATACTTGATGGTGGCAGCAAGAAGCATTTCTCAGGGTGCAGGGAATTTTGTACCTTGGGGGATTTAACCTAAGCTGGTAAAAAATAAGCTTAGGGGCTCTGAATGCGGGTCCCCACGTCTTTACCCTAGAGTTTAGAGGGGGGAGGGAACCCTGACAAACAGTGACTGTCTTTCTTCCCCCAGTGAAGCTTTTCCAAAACTTGTTCTTGATGTGTACCAAGGTCCATTTCTTTCTTCTCTGAGGTTCTTTTCTGAAGGGAAAGTCAAATCAACATGTGACAAATGGATGGATTTTACAAATAGTCAGCAGGGAAATGCTAATAAGTTCAGTCAACTGCATCTTTCAAAGAGCTTGAAAAGTTGCTATGCCTTTGCCTCTCCTACCAAATGTTGCATCCTTTTTCAGGATCACAGATTGTTTATAGTGGGAGGCATCTAATCAGTTTCCAAAGGAAAATGCTCAGGGATTTTCCTCAAAAATGTATCACTTTCTTTCAAATGACTAGAAATGTTGGTTTCAGGATTATCTTTAATTGGAAATAAATTATAAAAAGTCAAATCCAGAGTCTTGATTAAACAAAAACAATTGTGTCATTTGCTACAGATGTGCATTTACTTTGCATTTTTTACATCTTCTGCAGAATTTGTGGAGTGTTTACCTGAACTTCTTATCACTGTTACTCAATATGCCCTTTGTCTTAATAAACAACTGCTGTACATTTTCTCTGTACGTTTCTCTACAATTCAAAAAACTTCAGCTTTTTTATTATCAAAGAGCCAAGACCCATTAGTTCAAAAAGAATCCCCAGCAAATACTTTGATGGAGGTCAGGCAAATAAAAGTGGGACCTCTATGATTGGAAGTTGAATTCTGATGCTGTAGAACAGTTTAATGAGTGCATATAGTTAGAGCATGCTAGAAGGAATGGTTCCATGATCTAAGCATCAGATTTGAATAACCCTTTTGACCTTCAAAACTCTTTTACAAGCATGTACTAACCAATGCTCAAAACGGCCCTGTGTGGTAGAGGACTATTATTGTTTCCATTGGACAGGTAGGGAAACTGAAGTAGAGAGGGGTAGTAACAGTGGATGTCACTGTTAAAGCCAGGACTAGAACTCAGGAGATTATTCTTCATCATCAACGCTCACAACACACTAGACCATATGCTCTCTGAAACTTTCAGTTCCTAGGCCTCCTAAAAAATCCTGGCAGGGTTGCAACAGCTTTTCATCCTTCTGGGGCAGATACATTCAATTCCACGTAATTTCCTGTGTGGAGGTCTTTCAGATAAGCATCTTAAAAAAACCCAAATTCTTGTATGGACAAGAAAGATAATGACACTTTTCATAAATATAAAGGTTTGTCCTGATGTCCTTGGCCAAATTTCCCATTACCCACTGTTATGAACTGCATGCTGTGCCCGATGTCTGCTTAGCTACTACTGACCTTCACACTTCAGTGCTGCTGAATATTTATGTCTTATAGGAACATGGGAATTGCCAGACTGGCTCAGATCCAAGGTCAGTCTAGTCTAGTATCCCGTCTCTGACAGTGGCCAGCACCAGATGCTTCAAAGGCAGGTGTAAGAATCCTGCCACAGGCAGATGTGGGATGATCTTCCTGCCCACAACTTTAGGTCTTATACTGATTTCTAATAGTTAGAGATTGGTTTACCCCCTGAAGCATGAGGTTTAATATCCCTTCCAAAATTTTGTCAGCATTCACTATTATAACACAAAATCGTTTTGATACGCATATCAGTGTCCAGTGTCTTTTTCAATCTTGTTAAGTTCTAGTGCTCAGTGATTTTCTGTGGCAGTGAGTCTAATTATAGGTGAAAGAATTTCCTTTTATCAGTTTTGAATACCACCTTTTAATTTAATGGAATGTCCTTGTGTTATAAGGCAGGGAGAATAGAAGCTCCTGATCTACCTTCTCTAGACCATTCAATTTATGTACTTTTACCATGTCCCCTCTTAATTTGTCTCCTTTCTAAGGTAAACAATCCCAATCTTTTCAATCTCTATTCATCTGAGTTTTTCTGGGGCTTTCTTTGATCATTCTTGTGGCTTTTCTCTGAATCCCTTCCAGTTCAGCAATAGCCTTTTTGAGATCAGGTGACCAGTACTGCACATAACATTCCAGATGAGGTCCCATTATTGATTTATATAAAGGCATTATATTTTTGGTATTATTCTCTGTCACAGTCCTTATGCACCCTAACATCTTGTTTCTAGGCTTTTTTGACTGCACCTTTGATTCAAGACAATACTTTGCCTTTCAAGCACTGATTACTTGTACACGACCATGTTGAAAGCCTTTTGGAAGTCTTAATATTTTATGTCAACTGGTTCTCCTTTATCTACTGCTTTACTAACATGTTCAAAGAATTCTAAGAGATTAGTGAGACACGACTTTCCTTTGCTGAATCCATGCTGGTTAAACCCTGTCAGACTATGATCTTTCAGATGTTTTGTTATTCTGTTTTTAATTATTGATTCAATCAATTTGTCAGGTATGAATGTAAGGCCTACAGGTGTATAATTTCCCGTACCTCACTTACAGCCTTTTTAAAATATGGATTCAGCATTTGCTACCTTCCAGCCTGCTGGAACAGTGGCTGTTTTTAATGGGAGTACAAATTTTGAGAGCAGCTCAGCTACTTCATACTTGAGCCCTTTCAGACTTCTTGGACACACATTGTCCAGTTCTACAGCTCTGCTTTTATTCTTCTCACATCAGTCTCTGAAAGTACCTCACCTTAATTACCAGAAAAGAGCAGGTCCAGGACAGAAATACCCCCAAAATCCTTCGTAGTGGAAAACTATTCAAATAAATCATTTAGCTTCTCAGCTATGTCCTTATCTTGTTTAATTGCTCCCTTAGTGATCCAGCAGACCCACCAATTCTTTGGCAGGCTTCCTGCTTCTCATATACTCCAAGAATCTCTTGTTGTTTGTTTTTATACTTTTAGTTATTTTCTCTTCAAATTCCATTTTGGCTCTTGTACTTTCCATGTTACTTTATGCCGGCTACAATTTATGCTTCTGTTTATTGGCTTCACTAGGGTCAGATTTCCAAATTTTAAAGGCTTTGTGTTTGGCTCAAATACTGTAGCTTCTCAAACTGTGGCATATAAAGCACTTTGGAATCATATGAACATAAAAATGGCCATACTGGGTCAGACCAACGGTCCAGCTAGCCCAGTATCCGGTCTTCCAAAGGTGCTGATTAAAGAAAGATGAAAGTGCTCTAATTAAATAAACTGCATATTTTTCAGTGTGTAGATGAGTGGCTGCCTCACAGAGCCGCCAGTGGCTTCAGGCCAGTCCCGAATGCTGCCCCTAGTCTCAGTTTCCCTTTTTAGATCCCCAAATAAACTCCACATATGGTTTTTCCAATTCAATCACAACAGCCCTCCTTAGGGTCTGATTTATTAATTTGAAGTCCAAAACTAAGCACAAAAGTCTTCCCACCAGCCTTCAGCTGGGTTCAGCCCAAGGTTGCCTGGTCTGGATAGAGTCCTTCCTGCCTTAAGAGGCTACTCCCAGCCCATCCTAGCTGAAGCATTTCTCCTTGTCTCAGCATCTTCCCTGCAGTAGCCTCCTCAATCGCTGTAGTCTGACTACAACCTCCTGAGCTTCCACCATGCTGTGGCCACCTTCTGCTCTTTATAGGAAATTGCCTGAGTCCCCTCATGTGGGGCTTATTCTGTAATCAGGGATGGTTTGGCCCCTGGCTCTCTAGCCCAACAGCAAATCGTCCTGTTACACAGTGTTACAATAAATTACTCCAAAGGTTTCCGTCTCGCCTTTCCCAGACTATTTGCTGGTGCAATACCTGGGGCCTTTTTGATGGCAATGGGAGTCACTAAGGAGCACAGATCTGGTTTTCCTTCTTCCAGTTATACACTTCTAATAACTAGCGCAGTGTATTGAATCCCTAGCAAGCATCACATTCATCACTGTGCAACACACGAGCTGCACTTCCATGACGTAGCTAATTAGCTGTTGATGTGTTCAGATTTCACATCGGCTGGTTCATTAGCAAAATGAAAGCCATACGAGTCTTCATTTCTCAGTGTTTTCTTAAAATAAGACCTTTGGCCCAATCCAGATTTTCTTTGCAACTTATTTTCCACTGTTACATGCAAGCAATTATTGTCTGATGTCTGGAAAGTTCAAATACATACCATCTGTTATAGAACCCCATTAGTCATCACTACACACATCTATCACAACTTCATCAGTGTTGTGATAGCCAAGGTAAATAGAAAGTGAAATTTGAGAGGCAAAGCACAATGTATTTGTTAGCTTTGTTTCTCTTTCAAGGTTGCTCCCTCAGTTAGCAATTACTCCAAATCAGGGCCTTTTGTGCTTTTCCTTTGCTTATAAATCCTAACATTTGGAAGGACTCTACTCCAAATGTTTATTCTTCATCTAGCTATGGCCATTTTCTGTGCTTTCAAGCTAAAAAGCATGAGATACATTCTTCAGCAGAAAGATTGGCCAATACTTTCCTTTAAAATAAGTGCTTTGCAGCTGGATATTTTTAGAGAGGGGTTCTTACTGCTTTCTAGCTGCTCCAGAAATCTCCACAGAAGACTATACCATGCTTCACTATGACCAGGTTCTGTCTTCTGAAGGTACACCTGATATCCATGGCATAACCTTGCTCTAATTGAAGACCAGGGGAAAAGTTGCCATTAACTTTAGTGGGGCAAGAAACTCCCATTGGTATCAAGTATCAGAGGGGTAGCCATGTTAGTCTATAAGGTGCCACAGGACTCTTTGTCGCTTCTACAGATCCAGGCTAACAGATGTATTGGGGCATAAACTTTCGTGGGTGAATACCCACTTCTTCAGATGCATCTGAAGAAGTGGGTATTCACCCACGAAAGCTTATGCCCCAATACATCTGTTAGTCTACAAGGTGCCACAGGACTCTTTGTCACTTCCATTGGTATCAAGAGGGCCAGGAGAGATTCACCTGGAGAGATTTGCCATCAGTTTCAGTGGAGCAGGACCAATTTCATGACCAGCCTGGAGACCTCAGGTATGATTCTGTGTGGTGGAAGGCCCAAGTGGAGATTGGAAAAGCCATGACACAGCACTACCCAGGCTCGGTTAAAAGGAGACTTAAAGCTGAGTACAATCAACTGCTTATGGCACTGGAACCTACATTTCCCATAACAGGCTCACATTCACATTTACTTCCTGTGAGAAATGTTCTGGGTTGGAGAAGCTCACTGAGTGCTGGGATAGAAGTTCAGCAGAAGGAACGTTTGCAGGGAGATCTGTGTGGTGATCAGAGAACCATGTCCAGGCCACATCCATGCCACCCAATTTCTTCTCAGATCTCTGGGAATTACGGGTAAGGAAATAATATCCTGGTTCTGTGCTCCAGTCTCAAGCAAATGCATCCATTCCCTGGTCTTGGGAATCAAGTGCCTACGCTGAACCTGGTTAACTTGACTGGCTTGATAGAGGTAAACCAATTGACTGTTGGAGCTCTCAGATGCTGGCAATCTTCCCTGGTACATCTGCGAGTGCACATTCATCCTACAAATGGACCTGGGGATTATAATCTGAAACTTGAACTGACAGATCCTATTGTTGCATTGGCAGAGGTTCCCTTTTCCCCCTACCACTGTGACAGGTATCTCTGGAAGAAAATCTCTGTCCCTCTAAGCAGGAGAAGTGGGCAATGAGCTTTTTGACCATTTTTTCTTTTATTGAGGAAGCAAAACATACAGTAAATTAAACTTGATTTGAATTGACCGTGAATTGACAAGTGTAACCCACACGCCTCCTGGGTGTGGTGTTCTGTCCCATCTAGTGGGGGGGGGGGGGGGAGAGAGAGAGAGAGAGAATATGATTCTGCTCTACATCCTTAGCTAAGTGCCATATGGCTTTTAGCTCATACAGTAGAGGCTCATGCACTAAACTCCAGAGGTCCCAGGTTTGATTCCACCTGCCGATGACTGGGGTCTGTCAGCCTTACACAAGGAAAGAGGCATTGTCAGTAGCCCTTACTGAAAAACTGAATACAATGCTCCCTTTTCATTCTCATGTTTCTATTATATTGGAAATAAAATAGAGGAGAGTCCTCCTGTAGTTTCATTTTAACTTACACAACTTTCCATAAATGTTAACTAAACACTATGGGACAGATTCTGGTTTTATTTAATCTGGTGTAAATCCAAAGTGAGTCCATCCACTCTAATGGAGTTCTTCTAATGGAGATCAGAATCTGACCTTCTAGCTTAGTGTCTAAACTGCTTGCAAACATAGTGAATTCAACCCGCATAAGGAGCTATAGTGGTATTGGAATTTTTTCATAGCTTTCATTGCTTCAGTGCAAAATAGATCACTGTGTTTTCAACACTTGATTATTTTTGCAATCTAAAAATAGTCTGCATTTAATGAAAAATTTTAATCTCTTTTTGAAAGCAAAACAATGTTAAGATTTTGTACGTGCTAAGGAATGTTAATGTTTATACTTCATACCTTTTTATATCCACATTTCTGTTATTAATTTTACAACTGTTCTCAGCATCTTTCTATAGCTTTCAGGGATGGTGAATTGGAAACTCTCCGCTGGTTAAAATAATACTGTTTATAGCCCTTGGACATTAGCCAAAGGATGTGTAGCCTCGTGATTAACATGTGAGGTGCATATTTCAGAGGTAGGGAGTTCCCAATCTGTTGAGCTTGTACTTTTACTGACATTACTGTTTTCCATCTCTGTGATTATTGATTATATTTTTCCATTTTGTATAGGGGAAAAAAACCCAAACTGACTTAAAACAAAGCATTTCATGTATAAAATAGCCAAGTTCTCATAATTAAAAAGATCAGTTCAGCCAGATTTGATTTCTATAATACCCGCAGCAGTAAAAAAAAAACCTCCTTAGGGTCCTGTTGTCGCCTTTTCCATAGCACTCTGGATGCTTCAGAATGAACAGGCTTTATCATGTGGGACTGAGCAGGCAAAGGCCAGGAGGCAGTAGAGCTGGGGGATGGTCACTCTCTTTGCTTTCGTCACTCCTAAATCCCTGGCACTTTTCCAGCATGAGAATAGCTTATCTGCTGTTCCTCTCTGAGCTGAGGAGCCCTCTCTGAGGTGGGAGTTCTAGGCCAGAAGGAGATAGCCTGGGAGCATAGCTCCTGCATGCGCCATGATAGCAGGGAGCTGGAAGCCAGTGTAGAGGCATGGGGTCTCTATGTAGATGCTCCTGGCCTCAGTAAATCCCCCAAATCCACTAGTTTGGGCTGCGTAAACACCCTATATCTTCTGCTGGGAGCAGACAAGCCAACATATCTATCAATCTCCGAGCAAGGGAGAATAAGGCCAGGGTTGGGCTGGCCCACAAGGATAGTAGGAAAGGGCACTGCTCCTGGGTGTTCCTTGGCTCTAACTGTGCAAATGTATTTTTTAAGTTCTCTCTCTTTGACATTAGCAAAGAGCCAGGTCTGTGACCATACTGTCTACCATCCAGAGGCCCCCTAATAGTTCACCCTCAGCATTCAAAAGCCAGTGGCCCCACTCAAGATTGGCAAGAGGGGTGAAGATTCTCCCAGGGAGGTCGCCTCACCCTCTAATGATAATGGGGAGAGAAGAATCAATGTAATGTTTTGGAAAAGACTTGAAAAAGAGTGACTGACAGGCAAAGGAAACAGGTGCATTTTTCAGGGCCCAGAAAAAGAGAGGTAGGGAAAGGAATGGGATGGAGGAAGAAGGAACAATTAGAGGGACAGCAGATTTTTCAAGACACTAAGATACAGCAAGCTAGAGAAATTATGGAAAGAAAAATGGAATGAAGGCAGAAAGAAGCTCTTGAATATGAGAAAGTTAATTAGAAAAATTGCTATTCATTAACACGAATCTCCATGCAATATCATGATACCCAGTTAAAGGGAGAGGAGGAAGATAAAGTGGGCATCTAATTAGGACACCACCTAAAGATGAGTGCCATGGACAATGGCAAAGAATGAGAGAATTAATTTCTTTTAACACTGAACAAGGAACTTTTTTAAACTGAGGAAAAGAGTATTATCCTTAGAGCTCCTTTCTCTGCCTCTCTCTTTGCTTCCCTATCGAGCTGCTACCTACAGTCTTCTCCAGACATGCTCCTGCTTGCCTTCCTGCAACAGATTTATTCAGCATAAACTATCTTTAATAAGAATTACTGTTTAATCAGCAATCATTGACCCGGAGGAGCCTCCAGCTTCACCCCTCATCCAGATCTGACTTTGAGGAGGGGTTTGTCCATTTGATTCACTGGGATTATCAAAGCCCATAGGTGTAGACTGCTGCTCAATAAGTTTAATGCTCATCAAATGCATGAGCTGTGAAAGGTACTTTGTCTAGGTCTTCACTTTTTATTAATGTTACAAGAGCCTTGTGGTCTGTCACTAGCCTGAAATTAGCAAGACCCTGAAATTATCTTGTGAACCTCTTGCATGCCTATACACTCACCGGTGCCTCTTTGTTGGACATACCTGATCTCAGCATCTGAAAGCCATTTGGAACAATACTCTGGGCATCTAGTCATCCCCATGTAACTAGAGTAGCACCCTACTGCGATAATAACTGCTAACATCTGCTGAAAGGACTCTACAATGCCAGTACTGGGGATGTGGTCAATAGTCTTTAGATCCTCCTTAGCGTGTTCCTATGCTTCATCCCAGATCCACACAGAGTCTGTTTTAAACAATCCATAAAGACCATGGTCTGTTGAGGTCAGGCTAAGAATGAATCAAAAATTTGCTCATATCGAGGAAACCCATCAGATCTGTTATATTTTTAGGTGCCATTTCACTTATAGCTTTGGATCAAGATTTTCAGTAGACACCAATGACAATTTTCTGGGTGCCTGCGATCGTGCCTTCAAAGAGCCAGATCTTTTAAAAAGTGCTAATCACCTACCCTCTGAATCTCTGAAAGTGGACACCCAAAAACTGAGGTACCCTAAATCACTAGTCACTGTTGAAAATCTGGGCCTTGACTTTTTCTAGATCTGCTCTCACCCCCTTTTTAAATCACTCTGATGCCTTCAGATCTGTTGTCAGGTTTGTCACACCAGACATTTTTCTCTAGCAGTCTCAATTACTTTCAAATCTTGTTTTAACCTTACATTTTCTCTCTCAGACTTTTCATAAAGCAAAAATGTCATCCGTATAAACTTCTGCTCCTTACAGGCCATACAGATTCTCACTCATTGTCATGGGGACTGCCAATAGTGCTACTACAATAAAATAAGTTTCTCCATCATAATTGGTCATGATCCTCTAAGGTTACATTTTGCTCCCTCTTTTTTGGGAGGAGGCGTTGTTGCCATTTCAAATCATTTAAGAAATGAACCCTACTTCACGTTGTTTGTCATTTCTTGCTTTTTCTTAATACCAATTTCATCCAAACTATAAATGGCTTTCCATCTCTGTTAGCCTAGGTTTTCCATAGTTTAGCCACAAATTGTTGGAAATTTCCCTTGCTCCATGTCAGTGGACTGGAATTGCAAGCTATCATTTTAAGAGTAGGGAGTTGATCCTGCTTGCAGGTGGGGGGCTCTGGAGCAAAGCGTGCGGTCAGAGTCATTCTCGGAAAGAGCCAGCTTAAAGGTGAGTTGAGTTGTGCCTCTCTGCCTTAGCAAACAGGCTGCTCCCTTTCTCCTTCCTTTTGTATTATTGTTCTGAATTCTCAGAAATAAAGTAATGTTACTCTGCAATCTTTCACCAGAGTATTTATGTCTTTATCTAAATTCTCTGTCTGTATGCTAGAAAAATAACATCCATCACCCACATACCTGGTCTCTTAGAGGTACCTCTTGTTTTCATGGAGGTCTTTGTTACCCTCACCTGATGCTGGTTAGAGCCCATACGGATCAACTTGAATATGGCCCAGCCCTCCTGTCTTGGTTCAGAGTCTCTGTGTCTGAGTCTATGACCCCTATGGCACTGATCCATTTAGCCCTTGTTGTGCTTTATTTAACTTAACTATGAAATAGAAGCTCTTTTCTAACATAAAAACAACGAGGAGTCCTTGTGGCACCTTAGAGACTAACAAATGTATTTGGGCCTAAGCTTTCGTGGGCTAGAACCCACTTCATCAGATGCATGGAGTGGAAAATACAGTAGCAGGTATATGTACATAGTACATGAAAGGATGGGAGTTGCCTTATCAAGTGGGGGGTCAGTCTAACGAGACAATTCAATTAACAGTAGAACAACAAGGGAGGAAAAAAATCACTTTTGTAGTGGTAATGAGGGTGGCCCATTTCAAACAGGTGACAAGAAGGTGTGAGTAACAGTAGGGGGAAATTAGTATGGTAAAATCAGTTTTTGTAATGACCCATCCACTCCAAGTCTTTATTCAGGTCTAATTTGATGGTGTCCAGTTTGCAAATTAATTCCAGTTCTGCAGTTTCTGGCCAGCAATGCCCCTCTGCCATGTACATTGGCCAAATTGGACAGTCTCTACGCAGAAGAATAAATGCACACAAACCTGACATCAGGAGTTATAACATTCAAAAACCAGTAGGAGAACACTTCAACCTTTCTGGTCACTCAATAACAGACTTAAGAGTGGCAATTCTTCAACAACAAAACTTCAAAAACAGACTCCAACGTGAAACTGCAGGACTGGAATAGAATTGCCCAGCTCTCATTGCTTTGTGCTTGCCCTGACCGGACAGAGTTGGGCTGTTCCAAACTCCAGTCCATTATTGCTGATTAGAGCACTTGAAGGATTCAAGCACAACCAGGGTGCACTATTAAATGGATACAATCACTTTTCCATTTATGGGGAAATGCAAATAGAAGTATTATTAATTTGTATTCCAGTAGTGCCCAGAGGTCCATTTAGACGGATGAGGCCCCACTGTGCTAGGTGATGTACAAAGAGCTAACGAGAGCCAGTCCCTCTCACAGAACTTACAACCTGAATTTAGACAAGATGTGACAAGTTGGTATAACCAACAAATGGAACTGGGGGAGAAGGAGGACAAGGGAAATTAGGCCCAAGGGATGGGGGTAGTTTTGTTGGGAAATTAATAAACTATTTTAAACATCTCTGCCATTATGCATTTCTTACAGGCCTTACTTACAAAGCTGGCGCATGTGGATCCAATCTGTCCTTTGTGTGGGGCGGTGCATGGAAGAAATTTGTTCTCAGAGAGGCACAATTCTGACTCTGCTCCCCCGTGCTCCAGTGGATAGCAATCTGCTACCAGCCCTTACAAGTAGCAGATTACGACCCCGCCCCTCACCACAGCAGCTCAGCTGTTTTGGCTGGAATGTTGGGGGCATACATTCCCATTTGCTCTAGGGAATAGTGAGTATGCAGCACCGACTTACCCCTATGTGCCTTGACTTATGGTGCAGAGAGGCCCTGCAGGGGTGTGGGAGGTGATTTTTATGCCTCCTTATGTTTTTGTGCAGCCCTGTAAGCCCAGACATATTATGTGTCTAAGCCTTTTTAAGCAGTATCATGCCCTTTTCCTGGAGTCTGTGGCCAGAGTCCTCTCTGGAACAGGTTTTACACCATGATGATTGATGATGATGGTGATGCATACTGGCATTTCAGGAGATGCTTTCCAAACATAAATTGACATATTCAGTCCCTGTATGTAGTCCCCATTTTAAAATAGATGTGGAAAAACCAGGAAGGGTGCAAAGAAGAGCCACAAAAATTATTCAAGAGCTGCAAAAAATAAAAACACCTTAGTGAGCCATTTTCTGCAGAAAAGGACCTAGGGGTTACAGTGGACGAGAAGCTGGATATGAGTCAGCAGTGTTCCCTTGTTGCCAAGAAGGCTAACGGCATTTTGGGCTGTACAAGTAGGAGCATTGCCAGCAGATCGAGAGATGTGATCATTCCCCTCTATAATGCATTGGTGAGGCCTCATCTGGAGTACTGTGTCCAGTTTTGGGCACCACACTACAAGAAGGATGTGGAAAAATTGGAAAGTCCAGCGGAGGGCAACAAAAATGATTAGGGGGCTGGAGCACATGCCTTATGAGGAGAGGCTGAGGGAACTGGGATTATTTAGTCTGCAGAAGAGAAGAATGAGGGGGGATTTGATAGCTGCTTTCAACTACCTGAAAGGGGGTTCCAAAGAGGATAGATCTAGACTGTTCTCAGTGGTAGTAGATGACAGAATAAGGAATAACAGTCTCAAGTTGCAGTGGATGAGGTTTATGTTGGATATTAGGAAAAACTTTTTCACTAAGAGGGTGGTGAAGCACGGGAATGGATTACCTAGGGAGGTGGTAGAATCTCCTTCCTTAGAGGTTTTTAAGGTCAGGCTTGACAAAGCCCTGGCTGGGATGATTTAGTTGGGGTTTGGTCCTGCTTTGAGCAGGAGGTTGGACTAGATGACCTCTTGAGGTTCCTTCCAACCCTGATATTCTATGATTCTATGATTTAAGGATCTCAATCAATTTTGTTTATCCAAAAGAAGATTGAGAGGTGACTTGATTACGGCACATAAGTACTTTGATGGGGAGAAGATACCGGCTGCTAAAATCTAATGGAGAAAGGCATAACAAAACCAACATCTGAAAGCTGAAGCCAAACAAATTCAAATTGGGAATAGTCACACATTTTAAACAGGGAGGGTGATTAACCATTGGAACAAACTATCAAGGGAAGTGGTGGATCTCTTGAAGTCTTCAAGAATGCCTGTCTGGAAGATATGCTTTAAATCAGACTTGGGTTATTGGGGTAACTGGGTGAAATTCTATGGCCTGTGATATACAGAGGTCAGATCAGATGATCTAATAGGTCTCTTCAGGTCTTAGTCTATGAATCTATGACTACTCCCTGGCATGAAGAGTTTGCAGTCTATAAAGAAGCAAAAACAGAGGAAGTAGGTGTTGGTGGGCAGGAAGGAAAGGGACACAATCTTACAAAGTGACCAGGGTGGTGGCATGCACATGTACTCCTACTTCTGTATATTTTTCTTGGGGAAAGGGAAGGATGAGTGTGGTTTTGCTTGGTTTCAGAGTGTAAATATATCAGGATGCTTGGGGTTTTTTGTTTTGTTTTTAAGGCAATGCTACAAAACTGGATTTAATTTCAGTGCTACTACTCTGGAGGTGGATTGGCCTCAGGCCCCGTGCTTAGAATATTTTTGTATATCTAAGATACCTGTGACTGATACCATAAAAACTTTAGGAGAATCAGATTTGTATCTAAAATACCCATATACTGGTGTGAGTCACACCAATATAAATCTAGAGTGTATTGTAGGACTTCAGTGGGTTGTTTGGATGCCCTCTGAGGGCATTACTTCAGATTTACGCCAGGTTAACACAGAGCAGCAGTTCTCTTTCTGTGCCAAGAGTTCCACACCCCTCTTGTGATGCAAAAAAATGAAGTTAACAAATGCTGCTTCCTAATACTTGAAATGCTTATGTACCCAAAAAATTCTAGAGTCAGTGCCAAAAGCAATTTTCCAGTTTATGTTTGGAACATTGGACAGTGGACAGTCTGCCAGTAATATCCAGCATACTAAGAAACTGATATAAATGTCTGATAATAGCTATAAAGATAAAGCACTATGCAGTAAAAAACAGAACTGTGCTGAACAGACCAGTATAGAACAGCCCACACAGGAAAAGAGAGAAAGAGGTCATGACACTCTATATTAGAGACAGAGGAGCCCGGTCTACTGTGTCTGCAAGAGCAAAGACAGGCAAATGCTAAAACAGGAAAATCTGATGGATGAGCCTGAGAAAGAAATGCTGTTTCTAAGCAAAAGGAAGTATCAGGTGTGTGCAGCTGAATTGAGTTGTGGCTGGTGGCAAGCCAGTAAATGCTCTCCCAAGTATTTGTGATTTTCCTCAATATTAATTTTCTTGCCCAAGCCCTCAGGACCATCAGGAGCAACCCCACTGAAGTTAAGTGAAATCACACTTACAGCAGTGAACAACTGCTGAAGGAAAGAGGAGAATCAGGACCATTACATCTGGATTTTCTATAGCATAGCATCTGACATTATGGGGCAATGGCAGTTCATACCACTTGTGACAGAACTTTTCATCTTTGAAGCTTTTTATATACATAAGCTAATGAATCGTCCAAACAAGCCTCTGAGGGACATAAGCAAATTACCCACATTTTATGGATAGGGAAACTGAGGCAGAAATGTTTGCAGACTTGCGTAAGGCCACAGAGTCATTGTAAGAGCTAAGGTTAGAATGTACAAGTTCCTAGTTCTCTGCTGAGAACACTGCACCACATCTCTTAGCAGCCCGTTTGCTGTGCAAAGGAGTACTTTTATGAAGTTAAATGAGAAGGCGGCACACACGGCCATTCCATTGACTTCAGCATTCTGCAGGCATGCAATCATTGTAGGATACAGGCGTGTGACCAATTGGTTGGGGGAATAGAGAGTACAAGTCACCAAAAAGTAGCTGGGATTAGAGACACTCAGGAGACACATACAAATATAGTGCTGGAAGGGACCTCAAGAGGTCATGTCCAGCCCCCTGCGCTCAGGCAGGATCAAGAAACCTAGACCATCCCTAGCAGGTATTTGGCCAGCCTGTTCTTAAAAGCCTCCACTGAGGGGGATTCCACAATCTCCCTTGGAACATGTACCTCTGAACAAATTGCACGTACTAGCTCTATGGAATGTGTGGCTTAGCAAGAATTTGTGATTGTTAATTTAAACTAAAGCTGGACTGAAACTACAGGATTTATTATCACCCTACCAGTGCCCCACCCCCACCCTCTGAGGTTTGGTCTTCCCAGCTGAACTTACATAAGGGATTGATATGAGAAATTTAGACATATAGCTGAACTCCCCCCATAACTCAACCAGCTTTAGTTCTGATAGCTCAGGTTTAATTTAAATCAAACCAGTTTTTCAAATAAAAGCAATAGCCCCAGTTAGAGCAGAACCACCACCCACTAGCCAGGAAAAGAAAGGTTGAAAAAGCAGCTGGGTTCACTTTTATAGGGGATCTGGTTGAGCCTAATTGGGGTGAATAATAGAAAGGCTTAGTTCACCTGTGGGTTGTTTGAGCTCAGCTTGCAAGTATAAAAACTGCACTTTGGGCACTCTGGGACAGAGGCATATATACAGAAACATGAAGAGAGTGAGTTTCTAGTTTCCTTAGTGGCCTTCTGCTTAAGAGTTTTGCGTAGAAGGGTGTTCCTAAAAAAATGGTTTATTTAGTAGGAGTATTGTCTGGAGAGACATTCTTGGAAGCATTTCCCCTAAGTGAGGTTTTGGTTAGAAAGTCATTCTCCACAAGTATTTTTCCCTAGTAGAGCAAATTACTTAGAATAAATTTTTGATGACATGTAAAAAGTTATACTCTATTTTTGTATGATGTGTGACATTTAAGTATGAAGTAAACCCTTTGGCACAGAATGATCATAGCTTGAGGACTGCTTAATCTAAGGTGCTTTTTACTGTTTGCAGGCTTCCTGTATTCAGTTTCTGCCAGCATACTACCTGAATCACATACAACAAAATAAACAGTATGATTATTTACATGATAGTGAAGCCAAAAATGAGGTAATCCCTGAATATGCACAAGGGAAGACAGTCTCTGCCCAGTTCATCCGACGAAGTGGGTATTCACCGACGACAGCTTGTGCTCCAATACATCTGTTAGTCTATAAGGTGCCACAGGACTCTTCGTCGCTTCTACAGATCCAGACTAACACGGCTACCCCTCTGATACTTTCTCACTTAGTTCAACTCAATGTGAACTTAAAATTTTAAATGTAACCAGGATACCAGGGTAGATTATGCACAATTACCATTAAATTCACCTTCCCCATTTTAATTTTTCAAAGCAAAAGAGTTCTGTCTTATGAGGAAGCATTATGCTGAGTCCAATCCAGTGTTGTTGTATTAAAAACCCTGGATTGTGGGTGGTAGGGTGGCATATGGAGAAATCTGCCCCCCGCCCCCACTGCACTAACCAGTACAAAAATAGAAGCATTGCTCTGTGCCAAAAGCTACCACAGGCACCCTTTAAAGCTTGTCATGTACTGCTTTTACAGTTATTGCTGGTGTTCCTAATACTTGTATTTCTGACAAGTAGAATAGGGAATTATTGTAAGTATCACTCTACACATTTACAGAACTGTGGTCCATGCATACCTTTGAAACTCATTGACTGTTCTTTGCCGGCTGGAGCCAGCTGAATATGCTATACTGGAATTTCCATTATGGGACAGATAGTATTTCCATATGCTTAGAAAAGAATATGCCACAGCACTGCAGTCACTGCAGAGTGGCAAATGGTAAGTTGATAATGCCACCTGTTATACAGCCTTGGTTGAAAAGAAGTATGTTTGTTTAGCTCCTGTTTATGCAGTGCAGCCAAAAGTCCATCTAAAACTAAGAGACTCAACATTATGAGTAGGGATGGGAGACCCAGTTCTGACAACAAAAGAAGCAATTCAAACATTTGCAAAAATTTTGAATGGAATGTTTTTGGATCCTTGAAAAATGGTAAACCTAAACAAATCCTCATGCATTTGCACTTTCTGGCTTCACTGGAGGTGCAAGTACCAGAATAGCGCAGAAAAGGCTGTTCTTGTGGTGTTTCAAGCCAGGGCAAAGCTGGCAAACTTTGCAAATATAGCGAGAGTGCCCAGCCACCTTAGATTTCCAAAGCAAAGAGGTGTATTTGGATAAGCTTCAATGAGCCTTTTTCTTCAAATCACCCACCACAAATTATTATGAATAATGTGCCACATTCTGCCTTCACTTACACTCGTATATTAATGTCCCAAGTTACTAGAGTCCATTAAGTCAAGGAACTGAGACTTGACACAGATATGTAAACTATTAGCTTTATTGATTACGACTAATCATATCTGTACTGGTGAGGAGTGTCGTCCAGAGCACGCTGAAATCAATGGCAAGGCTCCCATGTACTTCTAGAGGCTTTGGATTGTCCTGTAGGTGCATTTACACAGCACTGAGGAAAGTCCTAAAGTCTTGGCCCGGGATGCAAAGAGTCCAGTGTAAAAACTGAGAAAGATCTTCTGAAGACAATCCCTATGTTAATTGTTTCAAAATTCTGGTCAGGAATCTGGAGAAGAGATCCCCAGAACATATTACTGTACAACCCAGGTGTTTCAGAAATGTAACTGAAGGTAGAATTAGGCCCTCAGTATGGACTGGCAACTGGAGCACAGCATTTCTTACCTGGAAAATATCTTTACTGATTCATAGCAGATGAAAATTAAAATATAGTAGCTATTATGGAAAAATTACCAGTTAGTTAATAATAGATCTGAACTTTTAGACCAGCTGGTTACAGAAATGCAGTAAGTGCAAAAGCAAATCTGTCTAAGTATATGTAATGCATTTTGTTGAATAGGAAGCATATTTTCACAGGATTCACAAAATGTATGTATCCCAAATTGATTGTAGTGGCATCTTGGGCAGGGACAAATTCTGATATCATTTACTGCAATGTGAAAATGAGATTGAAACATGACATTCATTATTTAAACAACATCCAAGGATCAAAAGCTAATTCTGTAGCATGTAGAAGCAGGGGTGCTGGAACAATTTTTATAGTGGGGGTGCTGAAAGCCATTGAATCAAACTGTAAACCCTGTATATAATGGAGACCATTTCAAACCAGGGGGTCTGGCATCTTGGAAAAGAAACTAAGTGGGGATATGATAGAGGTCTATACAATCTTGAGTGGTGTGGAAAAAGTGAATAAGGAAGTGTTATTTATTCCTTCCGATAACACAAGAACTAGGGGTCACCAAATGAAATTAATAGGCAGCAGGTTTAAAACAAACAAAAGGAAGTATTTCTTCATACAATGCACAGTCAACCTGTGGAACTCATTGCCAGAGGACGTTGTGAAGGCCAAAACTATACCAGGGTTCAAAAAGAACTAGATAAGTTCATGGAGGCTAGGTCCATCGATGGCTATTAGCCAGGATCGGCAGGGATGGAACACCATGCTCTAAATGTCCCTAGCCTCTGATTGCCAGAAGCTGGGAATGGGCGACGGGATGGTTGATGATTACCTGTTCTGTTCATTCCCTCTGAAGCACCTGGCATTGGCCACTGTCGGGAGGCAGGATACTGGGCTAGATGGACCATTGATCCGACCCAGTACGGCCGTTCTTATGAGAATCAGGCCCTTGAAGTCCAAACTAAACCTGCTGATTCTTTGATCTTACAAATGACTTTGGCGCAGATCCTCAAATGGTGGAAATGTCAGAGCACGACTGGAGATCTGAGCTGGACACCTGCTCCTTTGGCATTGCACAGCTCATCCATGCCCTTTTGTTACTGCACATTTGGTTTGTCCTCAGCAAAGAACGCAATGAGATACCCTCCTGACTTTGCTTTAGGAAATCAATATTTATTGTGCGCCACAGTGGCAGAGAACTAGTGGGAAGAGCTATTATGGTTTCCTTTTTCTCTTCAAAACTATTAACTGAAATACAGCTATTGGGACAAATTGGCCACAGCAGAATAAGCAGCACAATAGCTCTTCCCACTAGTTCCCTCCCACTGTGGCACACAATAAATATTGATTTCCTAAAGCAAAGTCAGGAGGATATCTCATTACGTTCTGTTTTTCTGGGAATTCTTCTGGGGGAGGGGAGGGTGTTTTGTTAGTCAAAATAAATGGTGAACTTACCCCACAATTCAATTGATAAGAGCACAGATAAAACCGATTTCTTGGGCTCTAAGGGGAATGTATCTTCCTGTACATGCAGCTGTTCATCCTTCTATTAAAAATGTCAGGCAAAACACTGCTTTCCTAGCTGAAATATAGATCTCAGCGCTCTAGTGCAATTGCTGCATGGATCTGTACCAGACAGCTGCATTGTGGATGAAGACTCCTCTACTGACTGTGTGGCCACGCCAGGATTTCACAGCTGACAGCAGGGATAGAATGCAAGGCCTTCTGTCCCAAAATCATAAGCCACAGTTACTTGAACTTACTAAGAATCTCTACAGATTGTATTAGTATTCAAAGATTTTATCCTCTCTGGAGCCAAACTCTGCATGATCACACACTTGCACAGTTCAGATAGTCTATCTAGTAGAAGGTACTGTCTAGACACACTGCTATCTTCAGAATGGATTGGAGACTCCCCAAATCAAGAGATTAAATACTGGTCTAAAGTTCTACTCTTCATCACCAAAAGTTGATCTCCTGAGTATGGATTTCACCAGCACCTCCTTTAGAACAACTGGCACCCAACTTTTCACCAAGGGGCCATTGTGTCACCATTGACCTTCCCCAATGAGGAGGGACCAGGGCCTGGAGCATAGGTTGGCCGAAAGCATTCCCAGTGCTTCTAGAATGTCAGTGAATGACATTGGATGAAGCTCACAAAAGATTGGGCACCTTTCCCCAGAGACACTGTCCTGCCCACAAAGGCACAGCAAGCTCCATACAAATCTAACTGATTTTATCAGCAAACTATCCAGCAAATTTCTCACAATAAGAGAAACTTAATTCTGTTTCCAAGTGGAGGCAGCTTGAGTTGAACCAGCTGCCTACCTCCTGGAACAAGTCTGCTGTATATCTCCGCTGTGTCTACTGAGATCTGCGAAGCAAATAAACTTTTCTCTGCTTCCCTCATAGCCATGGCCGTCATAGCCAAAAATATGTATTGTTCCCATTGGTTAGACCCTGATAGAGACTTCTGCAACTAGCTTTTAGCCATTTTCCCTTTGTTTTCATTGTACACAAGTCATCTGCGAACTATGATGATCTTGGAGGGAGAAGTTTTATTTTGTATATTATTTATATAGTACTGCAGTGCCTGATGTGATGTGGCACTCCATATGCTTTATGAAAATATGCTTATGAATGTGAATGATGTAACTGGAATATGCTTTATATAAAAGGTCTCTTGAAAGGTATCATTACAAAGCTTATAATCTACTGAGTGTGTTCATCCTATTTGTTTGCATGTATTATTTCTATGCCTGGAGTTAGGAGAATGAGATATAAACTTGTATTACTGATGTAAACATATTAAGTGGAAGCCATTAAGGGTGCTTCAGAATCAATGAACTATAAATAGCTCTGTTTACTTGCCAAACTTCCTGTGTACATGTGGGCCAGTCCAGGAAGAATGGAGGCTGGGGTCTCATAGGACATATGATTATGTCACGGATACTGGAATCCATCTTCAATCTGGTACTTTTCCATTTAGAAGAAGGGGTGAGAACCCAGAGAGACAAAAGATTCCCACTATGTGCCAAAGCTATAAAAAGGGGTGGAGCAGGACAAAGAAGGGGCCAGTCATGAGAGAGCCCCTGCTTATTACCTAAGATGTCTCCTGGAACTAACAAGGACTGTACCAGGGGAAAAGATTGGGCCCAGACTAGGAAGGAGTCTAGTCTGTGAAAGAAGCTTACTGGAACATCTCTGAGGGTGAGATATTACCTGTAATCAGTTTCTTAATGTATTAGGCTTAAACTTGCGTGTTTTGTTTTATTTTGCTTGGTGACTTACTTTGTTCTGTTATTATTTGAAACCACTTAAATTCTACTTTTTATACTTAATAAAATCACTTTTGTTTATTAATATATCCAGAGTAAGTGATTAATAGCTGGGGGAACAAACAGCTGTGCATATCTCTCTATCAGTACTGTAGAGGGCGAATAATTTATGAAATTACCCTGTATAATCTTTATACAGAGTAAAACGGATTTATTTGGGGTTTGGATCCCATTGGGAGCTGGATGTCTGGGTGCTGGAGGCAGGTAACCTGCTAAGCTGTTTTCAATTAAGTCTGCAGCTTTGGGGGCGTGGTCCACACCCTGGGTCTGTGCTGCAGCAGGCTAGCGTGTCTGGCTCAAGAAGACAGGATTCTGGAAGTCCCAAGCCTGCAGGGAAAACAGGCTTAGAGATAATTTCAGCACATCAGGTGACAGTCCCAAGGGGATCCCTGTGACTGAACCCGTCACATCTGGTAGCCCTAGTCACAGACCAGGACACCACTGTGATAGGCACTGTAAAAACTCAGAAAAAAAGAAGGTCCCTGCTCCAAAGAGTTTACCATCTAATTATAGGACAAATGACACCAGATGGATATAGTTAGACAGGAGAATACAGGGATATAATGAGACAATGAAGTTGGATAAGAAAATATTTAGGAGCCATGTATCAATAGTCATGGGCAAAAGATCTCCTTGATAACCTATCTCAATAGAATAGTCAGTTGGAAACATAGCATACTCAGTCTTCTCAAACTTACCCAGTTCCATCAGCTTTTTCACTTACACTATCAAAACAGGCCCTTTGCCCGCAACAGAAAAGAACACTCCAATCTCAACTACAATCAGTTATACCATGATTGGTTGGAATTGAAACATCAAAGCTCAGTGTTTCTACATGTGCTCTGTATGGCAGTGAGAGGATTTCCTTCACTGCAAACTTCCCATTCCCAGAGTTCAGGATTTCTAGGTATCAAAAGACTTTGACATTTTCCCCGGCAGTTATCTGGTATTTTCTTTCCAAATTAGGATGTTTGGCAAGCTCAAGACACAGAAATCAGAACTGCACTCACTGGTATTGCAGATGTTATAAATACAAGTGGATAGTCAAAGGTTGTTAATTTTTATGTGTATAAAATGTGCACACACAAGGGGAGAACATAAAAACAGATGCATTGGCTCCCTCTAATGCTTTGCTTGTAATGTTATATTAAATACTGGGAAGGTCTTTTGTTTAGTCAATACTCTTTTTATTTATTTATTTTATAAGTGTTCGTGTGTGAATTCAGCCCTTATTAAGACAATTCTTTGAAAGCACTAGCCGAACAAGCCATAGTGCAGTCAAGCACTCCATAAGCTTCCCTGCATAGTTGACTCAATTCATTTTTATTTCATTCTGCAAGGTTGTTGCTATTGCAGTCTAGGTTTTATCCTAAGCAGAGGTTGCCAGTGGGGCTGAATATAGATTGTCCTTTAAAAACAACTAACCCCACCAGTTCTTTTGGAAATTAATCTCTCTCTCACTCATTCCTAAATGGAATGTGTATTTCAAAAAGTTTGAAATGGCTCTATGTGGGGCTGGCTGGGGATTTTCCATCAAAATGATTTTCTGACAGCTAGATCTAGTTTCTGCAAAATTGAAATTCTCTGTGGAAAAATATTCAAGTTTTTTCAATTTTATGTCAGGAAAATCTAAATGAAATATTTCATTTTGGGTCAGTTCAGCTCTAACTGAAAGATATGGGTTTGTTGAAGTGAAAGATTTTGTTTCCGGTTGGTTCAAAATTAAATTGCTTGTGGTCTTTCCTCTTATTGAGCCACCGCAGAGCATCTGAAAGTTGTAGTCCAGCCAGAAAGCTCACCCTATGTCAAAGAATGAGGATGTATGAGGCACCCAAACTACAGCGCCCATGAGGCACTTTAGACAGATGCAGTTTAATGTTGAACTGACTTGAATGAAATGTGGATTTGGTTCAGTGCACCAAATTGAAATGTTTAGATTCAGGAAAGTCAGAACGTTTTGTTGCAATCCATGGCTGTTCCCATGGTTTGGACAAAGTGTTTGTTGTTGAATTTAATATTGTTCTAGCTGAGTTTGACGATGCATTTGTGGTGAATACTTGAGAGTTGTCCATTGTCTTATACATATTTGAGGCAGGCAGAGATGCTGTCATTGTGAATGATGTTGGTGTAAAGCAGTGGTCACCGACCGGTCGATTGCAATCGAGTGGTCAATCCTAGAGGATCTTCCAGTTGATTGTGATCTCCAGTGGTGTAGTGTGGCTACCGCTAAGGCAGACTCCCTACCTACCCCGGCCCCAAGCCGCTCCAGAAATGGCCAGGGCAGCCCCGAGGGGGGGGAGCTGGGGGGCTGGGGTCTCCCTCCGTGCACTATTCCTGCCTGCAAGCACTGCCCCCACCGCTCCCATTGGCTGGGAGAGCTGTGGGGGCAGTGCCTGCAGAGAGGGGCAGCGCATGGAGCCATGTGCTCCCTGCCCCCCCATCAGGGGCCGCAAAGGCGCATTGGCCCCTTCTGGGAGTGGTGTGGGGCCGGGGTAGGCAGGGAGCTTGCCTTAGCCTCTCTGCGCCTGCCACTGACCGGGAGCCGCCAGAGGTAAGTGCTGCCTGGCAGGAGGTTGCACCCCAACCCACATCCCTGAGCCCCTCCCAGAGCCAGCACCCCATACCCCCTTCTGCACCACAAGCCCTAGCCCTGACCCTCCTCCTAGAGTCATCACCCTCCTGCACCCCAACACTCTGCCCCGGCCCAGAGCCCCCTCTTGCACCCAAACTCCCTCCTAGAGCTTACACTCCTCACCCCCTCCTGCACCCCAAACCCCTACCCCAGGCTCAGCCCAGAGCCCCTTCCCACACTGCGGACCCCTTAACCCCAGCCCATAGCCCACACCCCCTCACGAACCCCAACCCCTTGCCCCAGCCCGGTAAAAGAGAGTGAAGGTGGGGAAGAGCAAGCAACGGAGAGAGGAGGGGATGGAATGAGTGGTGCGGGGCTTTGGGGAAGGGGTAGGGTAGATCCTGGATTGCCCTTAGATTCAAAAAGTGATCTTGGGCGTAAAAAGGTTGGAGACCACTGGTGTATAGGGAGGTGTCAACCATGGCAGCAAGGATGGTGTTCTGAGGGAAGTATATATCAACAACAAACACTTTGTTCAAACCATGGGAACAATCATGGGCACTAGGAGGGCTCTCTGTTATGGGGTGCCCAGCGCACACAAGGTCTGGAGGGGGTAAAGTGGGTAGGCAGGCCAATTAACTGCCGAGGCCGCACCTGAAGAAGGAAAGGCTTGGATAAAGCCCAGGAGCTGTGAGCCACAGAAGGCTGTAAGGAAGTAGTCTACAGTCACTCCCTGTGGGAAGGGAGCATGGGCTGACAAACCCAGAAAGAGGAAGAAGTCAGATAAGTAGGAAGAAGCCCAGGAAAACAGCAGCAAAGGGTAGGAGACCGTACAGACCTTGGCTGCTTGTTATAGAGTCCCTGGGCTGGAATCCAGTGTAGAGGATGGGTCTGGGTTCCCTACCGGATACCAGAGGGCCAAGCCACGAACAGGAAACTGAATTTCTGGGAGTGAGGGGGGCCACAGGGTGAAAGAGATGATGGGTAGATACCGCCATAGGCGGGCAACACCTGGCCAGAACTAATCCCCAGAGGAGAGGCCATGTGCAGTGAGTGAACCCTGTGACACTCCCCAATATACTAATCTCTTCCTGAGCCACCTTGAGGAAGAATTTCTGGGCAAATGCATCATGAAACCAATGATATACCTGAGATATACCTCTGGACAGACAATCTAAACTCCCTCATAGATTTCTACCACAACTTCAACAATCACCACCCATCCATTAAACTCTCTCTGGAACACTCCCACCCTAGCATCAACTTCCTAGACACCATGATCAGCTTCAGCAATGGAACCCTACAGACAAATATATATAGGAAACCCACAGATCACCACACCTACCATCACAGATCCAGTAACCACCCCAAAACTACCAAGAAATCTGTTATCTACAACCAGACACTCAGATACCACAGAACATGCTCCAAGGAGAAAGGCTGGGATACACACCTGACACTTAAAACTGCCTTCACCAAACAAGGACACTCCACCAGAGAAGTAGATCATGGAACGGGCCACCCAAATACGCTGAGAGAACTTGCTTCAATATGGAAATAAAACCCATCCAAGAGCAGACCCTTAATTGTCATCTACCACCCCATACTGGAACCCATACAGGATATCATTAAACAATTACAACCTATGTTTGGTATGGACCTCATCTCGAAAGAAATCTTTCCCAAACCTCCTCTTCTGGCATTCAAACCATCCCCCAACCTCTCCAAGATCACTTTCACCTACAGACCAGGACACACCAACTTGAAGCACCACCAAACCCTCCCAGAACAACATAAGCAAAACCTGTAGACGTATCTCTACTGCTATGATGATCACCAACCCCCACCTCATGCCTTTGAAGATCCATGGGTCCTACACATGCCTATCACATGATGTGGTATACCTCATCCAGTGCATTAAAAGCCCCAATAATAACTATGTTGCTGAAATGAGACAATTACTCTCTCAAATGAACCCTAACAGAAAAATAATAAAAGACAAAAACATCACAACCCCTGTGGGTGAACACGTTTCACAAAGAGATCATGTATAGAGTGATCAATCAGTCCTCTTCATCAAAGGAAACCTGCACAACACTTTCAAAAGACGAGCCAGGGAGCTTAAATTCATAACTTTACTAGACACTGAATATGGCAATCTATAACCTACTAAATCCCTCCCTCTTGTCCCACGCATTTGTTTTTCCTCTCCCCTTACCACCATTACCCTCCTCCCGCCATGACTGGAGAGGTGTTAACTGATCACTTCACCTTGAATAGTCCCTTGAAATATGTGTTAACTACTTAGTTAAACAATCTGTTCCACCTTGTATTTTGCTGTGACACCCTGAGTACCTTTCCCAGACCTGAAGAAGAGCTCTGTGTAAGTTTGAAAGCTTGTCTTTCTCCCCAACAGAAGTTGGTCAGATAAAAGATATTACCTCATCCTTCTTGTCTCTCTAATATCCTGGGACCAACACAGTTACAACAACACTATTTACACACTTGGATATCTCGGTGAGTCCAGCGGGGATGACTCAGATTTGCAAAGTTACTTTTTTCCACGTTGCCATGATTGGGTTCTAAATTTGTCCCTTGATACATGCCTATCTGTTCCATGTTGTGTGGCTAAGTTACGAGTTGCTGTGGAAACTACAATTCTGAATTTTCTGACATTCAATAAAACTAAAATAGTTGGAGTGGGAGGAACAGCTGGCCAGGGTACCATGAAGATCCCATGTTTTCCTCTGAACTGCTTTACACTGTATTTCAAAGTTCAGAGCAAAATTTATATGCCTCTCCCTGCAGCTGTGTACTCCAGTGCACTGCTAAAATAATTGAGAAAAATCTTCGCAAACATGGATGCAAAGAGATTTTCAAACACTCAGTACAGTTATTTCTAAATTAAGTGTGGTCAGACATGTCAAATGCATGTACCCACATTGAGGAAGACTATCGGCCAGATTCACAACCCTGCTCTGCTTCCTTTGTGTTGCCCAGCTGGTACAAAGGGAGTGGAAACCACGCCTATATCACCAGATAGGGGTACTCCAGTGTGGTGGAGTCCCCAGCTAGTGTAGAGTCAACAGATCCAGTTCCATGTGCGGGGCGGGGGGGAAGCTATCAGAGGAGATGCAAGAGCATGATGTGCTCAATCAGTACTCAGCTAGTGTGTGATCAACAGGAAAGCCATAGCCAACGGGTGCAGTTTGGAGCAGGTCCCAGGCTGCTCCGAACTGTGTCCAGGACTGGGACTGAGGAGAGAATACCCGCAGAGCTGGACAACTCCTTGGCAGCCTACCCTCTCTGGTGTGCCCAGTATGAGCTGAATGCAGCTAGTCAGAAATTCAAACGTAAGCCATTTTTAAAAACATGATATGTACAAATCAACCATTCATTCTTTAGTGAGTGACAAACACCCACCCTACCTCCCACCTGCAACCTTGGAGTCAGATAACTGAGAAAGATAGCATGGAATTTTACCAGCCCAGAACCAAAAGTTTCCCACTGGCTTCAGAAGAAACCTGGGAAATCTCTGCCCAAATGAAATTTTTTCTTTCTTTCAGAAGAACTACAAGCACATACAATAAATGGGTTTTATAATGCAAGTTCCCTCTCAACCTGAACTATAGCATCTCCACTGTGGCACTATAATGTTAAACATTCTGTTATGAACTTCTGAGGGAACATCTACACTACAAAATTAAGTTGACCTAAGTTACATTGATGTACAGCCACCGCAGTAATTGAATCAGTTTTACATGTCCATGTTCTGCTTCTTGTGTCAGCGTTGCACGTCCTCACCAGGAGCGCTTGCACCGATTGAACTGTCAGTGCGGGACATTCATTGTGGGACAACTTTTAAAAGGCAGCAACAGTTGGTGTAAACAATGCAGTGTCTACACTGACACTGCATTGACCTAACTACATTGACCCTAGCACAACGCTTCTCACGGAGGTGGTATTATTAAGTCACTGTAGTGGGCAAGTTACATCGGTGGGAGAAATATTTTAGTGTAGACGCCTCAAGTAGTGTAGTCTCTGTAGTGTAGACCATAGCTGAGTCATTTCATTTTATTCATTTGTTGGAGAATATGGGGGTGGTGATTAGAAATAAAATCCTTCTGTTGCAGATAGGTTTCTTTGAATGTTACAAATGAAAATAAAAAGGCAGAATGCTTTATGAATCAGAAGAGTTCTTTTCCTCATTTCCATGAAAAATAAACCAATAAGGCGATACACATGATAACGTTGCATTGGATAGGCTTCTAGTGGAAGGGGCATCTTTCATAATGAGATAAAAGTGTCATTTCAGTAACTGCTAACGCTTTAGCTATGCTCTCTGGAAAAGGAGCTCTTATCACCAAACACAGCTGTAAGCTTTACAAATGTATCCTTCGGCTGCCCAACCTAGGTCCCATTGTTTAAGCCAGTGTTAGAAAATTAATATGCAAATAACTCTATGGTTTCTCATCCTTGGGCTAAGTGTGGCTGCTTATCAGGAATTTAGTGATACTTGAGATTACGCACCAAACAATTGAATCTGAAACATACGATGGGGAAAACTCATGTACTGTCACAATTCTTGAACTACTGAGTGCAAAGTTTCTTTCAGATCAGTAACTTTAGAAACATTTGGTGGGTTTTCAATGGAGTACAGAACTAGATATGAAGTTATGGACTAGATTGTGTGTAAGGGACCACTAGATCATCTAATCTGACCTCTTGGATATCACAGGCCATTACATTCCACCCACTTACCCCTGTATTGAACCCAATAACTTGTGTTTGGCTACAGCATATCTTCCAAAAAGGGATCCAGTCTTATCTGAAGACCTCACGAGATGGAAAATCCACCACTTTCTTTGGTAGTTTATTCTAAAGATTAGTCACCCTCACTGTCAAAAACGTGAGCCTCATTTCCAATTTGAATTGTCTGGCTTTGACTTGCAGCCATTGGTTCTTGTTACACCTTTCTCCACTCGATACAAGAGCTCTTTAGTATCTGGTATTTTCTTCTAGGTAATCATGCCCTGTAATCAAGTCACCTCTCAATCTTCTTTTTGATAAAATAAACAGATTGAGCTCTTTAAGTCTCTCACTGTAAGAAATCTTACCCAGCCCTTGAATTGTTTGTGTTCTTTTTTTCTGCACCCTCTCTAATTTTTCAGCATCCTTTCTAAAATGTGGACATGTGACCTGGATGCTGTATTCCAATATCAGTCTCACCAGTCCCAAATACAGAGGTAAAATCACCTCCCTAGTCCTACTTTCTACTCCCCTGTTTCTATATCTGAGGATCACATTAGCCATTATTGTCTCAGTATCACTCTGAGCTCTCATGTTCAGTTGTTGCCCACTATGACCCTTTCAGAGTCACTGCTTTCCAGGATGGGCCAGCTCTAGTTTTTTTGCCACCCCAAGCAGCCAAAAAAAAAAAAAGCTGCGGCTGGAGCTGCAGAAGCAAAAAAAAAAATGGCCCCAGGAATGGCTGTAATGCCGCCTCTTCAGATGTGCCACCCCATCACCTGTTTGCTTTGCTGGTGCCTGGAGCTGGCCCTGTTTCCAGGATACAGTCCCCCATTCCATATGGCCTGTGCTCCTTGTTCCTAAGTGTATAAATTCACATTTGGCCATATTAAAACATTTTTTGTCTGAATTCTTACTAAGTGATCCAGATTACTCTATACAACTGCCCTAGCCTCATCATTATTTACCATTCAAAGACACTTAAGCACTTTTGAAAACTTTACTCTGTGTCAGTTTGTCACAGCCTTAAGTAGTCGAGGGTATAGGGGAAAGCCACTAGGACCAGGGAAAATCCTTAGTATTGACAGTTAAGAGGCGAAGGCTGCAGGAGATGGTGATGCTTGCTACAGCCGGCCTGAAAGAAGGTTCAGTACAGAGCTGAGACTGAAGGAGAACCAAGGTGGTGGAAGGTGAGGGTTTCTTGCCCTGCGGTGCCTGACACAGGATTTGTTAAAGTACTGGGAGGTGCGTGCGACTGGTAGTACTTGAAAGGCGATTTCTTTGAGTGGTCCATATTGAAGATCCTGCAGGAGGATCCATGGACTTGAGGGTTTTAGAAACCCTAAGGAAGAGGGACCGAAGAGACTGGAACATTGAGTATTGTTTTATGTGGTTCTGGGAGGGGAGTACCCTGAAAGGGGTGTGCAGATGAATTGTGACCTAGCCAGAGAGCTGAGTTGTGAGGAGAGATGTACCACCTCAGCAGCATCTACAGAGGGCTCTAGACAAGTAGAGCTGCTATGCCATGCCCGACCACAAGGGGGATGCACCTGCCATGTGTCCACTCTTCTACAAGGAGTAACTTACTAGACATGCTACAGAACTCTCATTAATGCAGGAGCTGGTTCCTCTTCTCATCCTGTCCTGTTCAACACAGTCCCTTTCCCTTAGAAGCAAAACACTGGACCTAAACAGTTGCAGAATCAAGCTCTAAATACCTTACGTGTTTCTGAAGTGGGTTATTAAACTATGTTTCTACTAGAATTTCATGCTGATTTATTGTTTTCAGATGCCTATAACTTTCTGGAAAATGTGCCCTTTGGGTGACATTTATTGTGCTTGTTCTCAGCCCAGAAGTGAACTGTATTTCTGCAGAGTTTGAGAACATGGCATGTGGTCAGATCAGAGTGTGATGATGAGAACTGTGCGTTTGAGGGCTGAGCCTCCCAGACAGAAATTCTGAGCAGGACACTGTGAAATTCTTGGTGTTATGCACAGCCAGTTGGGACCCGATACAGGAAAAAAAAAGATCTGTTGCAAGCTCTTTACGTACTGAGGCATCACTGAGCACCACACAGAGTATGAAAGATGGTGGTTTTTTTACCAGTTATGGACACTTAGAACCTTGTTAAGATCACAGAGAAATGATAAAAAAAGGCTACTTTCTAAACCTGCTGACAGAAAATAAAGTTACTTGAGAAATAATAATGTAGTTATAAGAGTATGAAAACAATGCACCGCACAGGATATTTTCTGCTCAATTTTCTAATATTACAAGCAGAAAGAGCGGGAAAACCTGAAATGCATTGTCAAATAGGCAGTTTGAACTGTCCCTTTTTACTCAGCTGTTCCAGATTTCCCCACACCCTGCCCAGATGTTCATGTCTATTTCTGTCTTTATTTGAAGGTAATCATTAGAGTGCACATTCAATCCAAATTGTGTTATCAATGGGGCCATGTTCCACAAAGTGCACTGAGCCATACAGATCATGTGGAATTGGTAACTGCTGTGTGGAGCTCTGGGAAGAAAGGTTGCCATACTTGGTAGCCCCTATCCAGTGCTACCTTGTGATTAGGAAGACAAAGGTCTAAACATTTCTTTCTTCTTTGCAAAAATACAAACGCTACATTAATAGAACATAATGGTTGAGATTTTACAACCGCAAAAGTCAAGAAAAGCAAAGTTATAGCTCCTCATAACTCATCCACATTGCGCTACATATTAAAATAGTGTTCTACTCAGGAAAAGTGACTCTAAAATTGGCATTGCAGAGTTCCATATGCACTGTCTTTCATTGGTTTCCATAATAATATTGCTCAGTTTGCAAGAAGTATGTTTTTTTTCTAGATTAATTTTCTAATTTCTGAAAACTCAACCTGAAAACCAGAATTAAGTTGGGGTTCCTTCCCTCTCATACTTAATCATCAAAAATAGTGACCAAATTATGACCGCATTGAGAACTGAGAAACACGATTGTCTTCACATTTTGCTTTCAGTTACAAACCCTCATGCTTTAGGCCATAAGCCAACTACAGGAGGTTAGGAAGAATCTTGGACAGGATAGTCCATGACTGCCCATTGCACAAGTTTCTTGCACCATCTGCTAAAACATCTGGTACTGGCCACTGTCAGGACAATGGATTAGATAAACCCCTAGTCTGACCCTGTATGGAAGTCATACGTTACTTACAACCGCAAACAAGAAATAAATGAGTGACAAGCTAGTGTCTGGTTTTGGCCGGTTACACTAAAAACAGTTACATGATACCAAATCTACATGCATTTTACTGTGTATGCATTGGCCTTGCTCACCAGAAATCTAAACAGAGACTAAATGCCCCAAATGTTCCACATGTTGTCCTTAGGGGTTGATATCTCACAGCTGAAAAATCCAAGCAAAAACCAAGAAGCAATTGATTTCCACCCACCCACCCACCCACCCAATCGTTGCAAAAAATCAACCTTGCCAGAAAATAAGGCAGAGAAAAAGAGCAGAACTGAGCAGCTGGAAAAAGAGAAGAGCTAACTCTGATTGCAGAGGGCAGGACATTACGAGAAACCAAGAAAGTAACGTTATTGAACCATACCAGGGAGATGGCCTTTGCCTGTCTACACCATTAGCCTGATGAGGACCACAGCAAGACACAACTATGGGCAGGTCTTCTCTGACACAAATCCTACTGCCAGCAGAGGCCCCGTAATGTATCAGGGACCAATCCCTGTTAGTACCCACCCCCACCAATGTGGATGAGCCAGTTTAACTGCCCCTCCCCTCCCTTCTCCAATCCCTATGGCATGCACCATCAAGATAACAAAACCCTCTGTCAAATAAAAATGGTCTGATGCCCCAACGCTCTGAAAGCTGTTTTCTTAAGTTCCCGCAGCGCATATGTAGCTGGAGAAGCTGGTCACACACTGTGGCTGATCTTTGAATCTCCCTTGATTGTATGTACAGTTGCACGCCAGCCCACACGCAGACCCCTGAATGTCCCTCCCACCCCACATACCCCATCCCACACAGACCCCAGAATATCCCTCCCACTCCACCCCACCCCCCATACCTCACCCCACGCACAGACCTCTGAATGCTCCTCCCACCCCTCTCTGCACATATCTCACCCCACACACAGACCCCAGAATATCCCTCCCACCCACCCCATACATATCCCATCCCACCCACAGACCACCCCCAAATGCCCCATCCACCCACATATATACCAAGAACCCTCCCCCAGCCCCCCACTTATCCTGACAGCCCACACGCACATCCCAGCAGCCCTGACATACAGCCCACTCACTGCAGCCCCCAACACCTTAGCCCCCTGGCCACAGCCACCAACGTCCTCAACTCACTCTCAGCATCCCATCCCCACCCCACAACCTCTCACCCAGCCACTCCCCTCCTCCCCCATAGCCCATTAACACCTCACTTCCAACCCCTTACCCTCCATCCCTGGGACCTTCCTCGACACTCACTGGCATCCCGCCTGGCTCAGCGCTCTCCTTCCATTCCAGGCTAGGGCAGTTCCTCCCAATCTCAGCCACCCTGCATTCACAGGACTGTGCTGTTCAGGTTTGGCCCGGACAGAGCGGTGGGGGGACAAATTTAAGCGAGTGCTGTTGTGACCTGGCCTACGGGGGTCGCAGTGCCAGTTTGGGGTTTTTTTCTGGTGGTCAGGGGCTCTCCTGAGACGGGGGCCCTGTGCAAGTGCACTGAATGCACACTGGCTAATTGAGGGCTTGGTTGTTGGATACAAGCACGCAACTCCCTTGGACTCCAGTGGAAGTCATATGCATCACAGAGCCATATGCATCACTATGGTATGTAAGCCATGTACTCTGTCATCAGTGACAGTTACCTGGTTTGGGGAACCTCGGGTACTAAAGAAAATAATTGTGTAGCAAATTAATCAAATATTTTTCAGAGGATGTTCAGGAAAACAAGCCATCTGGCTTCTCTGTAGTAGTTTTTAGCTCTCCAGTCCCCCGCTGTGCAGCACATGAGAAATATGTCACTCATCTAAGAAACAATTATAAATAAACAATAGTTTGTTCAAATGAAAAATGTTTCCCCAACCAAACAAAATTAACCTAGAGAAAGCAAAAAAAAATAAAAAAAGTGGGGCGTGAACATAAGAACATAAGCACATCCGTACTGGGTCAGACCAAAGGTCCATCCAGCCCAGTATCCTGTCCACCGTCAGTGGTCAATGCCAGGTGACCCGGAGTGAGTGGACCCAACAGGTAATGATCAAGTGATCTCTCTCCTGCCATCGGGGGGGGGGGGGGGGGGGGGGGCGGGGGAGGCGGAGGGAGGGAAATGCAAAATCCTTGGCATGTGATATGTTGGAAACAAGGTGTCTCACCTTTCAGTGCAAAGGAGACTCAGAGCTGGCCCGAGAGAGATGCCACGTTTTAAAACAGGTTGTAAGTGAAAACATGGATGAAGGGATTACTACTATTTATCATTCCTATTACAGTAACGCCTAGAGGCTCTAACCAAGATCAGGACCCGTTTTTCCTAGTCACTAACACGTAGTAAGAGAAAAATGCTGCCCCCAAAGAGTTACAAATCAAGTAGACCAAGACAGTCAAAGGGTGGGGAACAGAGATTTATCCAAGGTTACACAGTACATAACTGGCAGTGCTGGGATTAGAACCCAGGTCTCCTGAGAACCCAGGTCTATTGCCCTTGCCCCCCGCCTATAATCTGGATTGTTGCATAGTGAGAATCTTTCTATGCCTTGGCAGGTCTGTAAGTCACAGAAATAGGATTGCACAACCCAATCATCAGAGATCCTGGTTTCTTTGGGATATGAGATAAACTGTTAGGGGTTAGCAGCTCTCAGTCATACACACATTCTTCCAATATCACAAAGAAAGACCGATGAAAAGAATGTTAAATTATTGATAGTCAGTTTCATCCATAATCTACCTGCTGTGTTCATTAACAGGATTGCCTTAGAGTGACACCTCCTGGGAGAGACAGCAGTAGCTTTCCATAGGCTTGTGAGTCAATAGGCCATGTTAACTTGGATACTGCTCTGTTTCTTTTTCATTCCCTAAGCAGCCAGAATTCAATGCTTGTGCAAATAATATTGGAAAACACAGAGCAATTTCATTGTGAGTTTGATTTCCCAGTAGACACTAAGCCACATACCACAGCACTTGGAGGCCAAGACCCTGGCTACTAAAAGATTAAAGAATTATTCTTTTTCAGACAGTCTTTTTAAAGAGGCATGGGCCTGATTCTGCCCTTAGTTACAACTTGGCGACCCACTGGAATTTGATGAGATATATCAATGGAGTGCTTCTGGCTTTATACTAATGGGAAGAAGAGAAGATTTGGGCCTGGGGGGGTGCCCAGCTGTAACTAGGGGCAGAATTTGGCAGTGTATGTTTGCATGGATACTCCTTTATATAACTGGGCAAACTACTGAATTTCTTGTATTTCTAATAAAAACATGAAATAAAGAGGCATTATGGGTATGTTTACACTGCAGTCACGAGCTGTGACGATAGCCCATGTAGACATGAACAAGCTGGCCTTGGTACTGGGCAGTGAAGCTGCAGGAGCATGGACGTCAGCACAGGTTTGCCACCCATGTAATCACTTAGAGCTCTGGACTGGCTTGACCAGCCTGCGCTGAAGCTTGTATTGCTATGACCTCATTGCTTTGGTACCCAAGCTAACCAGATTAAAGCCAACTCAGGTCTGCCTACACAAGCTGCGATCACTCCCTGTGACTGCAGTGCAGACATACCCTAAGGTAGATTCTGATCTCAGTTACATGGGTGCAAATCAAGAGAAATGCAGCTGAAGTCAATGGACCTTCAACATGACCATCCTCATGCCAGGTGAAAATTAGGCCCACTACATCTAGTTATTACTTGTAATTTATGTTGGCTGGAGGATTTATCACAACGAGTCCTCCGGACCTTCATTGCTCCTATCGACTGTAATGATCTCTGCTGATCAGGAAAGAGCCACTGAGTAGAATACTTCTGAACTGAGATCCTGATCCAGCCAAGCATTTAAGCACAAGTGCAAAGCCTTCAGCGTGTGACTGTACTCCCAGGGACTTTAATGGAACTTGCTGGATGGGGCCTTTCCATCAGAATGCATTGACGCTTTCCCAGGGGATTCAAAATGTGAACTTCCTGGGAACTTTTTTATGCACCACCTTTCTTACCTCCCTCTCAAATACCAGAGCAGCTGAGCAGCAGCCAAGCGTTAAACTATATTTTTACCACTAGAGTCTGCTAATGTGCAGCAGAAGAGTAAGTCGGCTTGAAGCTGAGTCCTTCGAGCTGAGGCTGCCATTAATTATCCAAGCCTACGTTTATTTTGTAGTCTGTTCGGGAGAAAGAAATAGGGAACAAATTTCCGTCTTTACTTGGGCAATATTCCAACAGAAGTGCAAAGAGGTTTTGCCTGAGTAGAGACCAAGGTCTGCAGGATGTGGCCCCAGGTTGCCACAGAGAAGAGTACACAGCTTGCTTTCCAAATCCCGAGTACGGGGTGTGAGTAATGTATACTGTATCTCACTTATTCAAATAAGAAACACGCTCATATGTTTCCTATTACGCATTGTTTGACATCTGCAATGTAGCATCTTCTGTAAGTCATGAGCCAAATGCTGCACAAGGCCTCTCTTTGGGCTTCAGGCTGGAACAGGAAATTCAGCATGGAACAAGAATTCTCTGTCCAATGAACTTTGGAAACTGGATCTGCTCTGTGGAATGTTTGGGTTTTGAGCAACGGAAGAATGTGGAAAATAAGCACTAGCAACTGCTTTGTTAAAGCACTAGCACGAGTCAGCAAGCCGGCTGCATGTGCTGTCAGCCCTCACTGGGCACGTCTACACTGGAAAAAAAAAAGCCCCCTCAGCAGCCAGTCTCAGAGCCCAGACCAAGTGACTCAGGCTCATGCTACATGTTTAAAAATAGTTCAGGCTGGAGCCCAGGCTCTGAGACCCACCCCGCTTGCTGGGTGGTCCAATAAAAGATATTACCTCACCCGCCTTGTCTTGCTAATGTTTATTTGCTCAGATTAAACATGTCAGCAGTAGCCCTGATCTCTTCAAGGCTGACTTTATGATATGCAAAGCTTTGGACAAGAGTGGGACCCCGGGCTGCTTAGAGAGGGAGAATGGCAAGGGAGATCCCCTCTCACGCCAGGCCTATTGTCAGAGGTTGAAAGTGGGCCAAGCTGTGAGTTAGAGTCAGCGCAATAACACAGGGGCCCCCAGAAAAGCACGGGAACACAAATGATTACTGTCATGGACCAGGGCATGGGTAGTCATGCCTAGTGGTTGCAGCAGCGGCGGTCAGGCCTAGTGGTCAGTGCCAGAGTCAGGATCCAGGATTCAGAGCTGAGAGTCAAAGTCGGAGTCAGAAATCAGAACCAGGAGTCAAAGGCAGAATCAGGAATCGAGCAGGGAGGCAAGGTTGCAGCACAGTGGAGCAGGGTTGGAGCAAGGCTGGGAACAAGGCAGGAAAAGGAGCGATCACGGCTGTGGGCGTAAGCATTGAGCAGCCGCTGGCCAAGTGCTACTGCTGGGTTTAAGAGCAGCCTGGAAACACTGCTCAGCCAATCAGGTGATCAGTCCAATTAGGGGTTTCAGCTGTGGCTAGTTGGCTGATCCCAGGCCCTGCTACAGGCCCTCATTCCTCACAGTACCGCTCTCTTTGAGGGTGCCTCCCAGGGACCCTGGGGCCTGGTTGATCAGGATGAGCCTGGTAGAAGTCCTGTACAGGTCCAGGACGTAGATGTTTTCAATTAGTTCCCAAGATCAGTTGTCCGGACTGTACCCCTCCCAATCCACCAGGTACTGGAGTTTTCCTCTCATTTTCTGGGAGTCAAGGATTTGCTGGACTAAGTGTTCTTCTTGCCCCGAAATAGTTATGAGCAGTGGTAGTGACCTGGAGCTATTTGAGAATTCAGTCTGTGGCTTAAGGGGGGAAATGTGAAACACTGGATGGATCTTGAGTAGTTGCAGCTTGAAGGCCACAGGATTGACACATTTCAAGATCTTGAATGGGCCAGATTCTGGTGATTAAGTTTGGCTGACATGCGGGCTGACTTGAGGTTCTGGGTAGGTAGCCAGACCCTTGTTCCCCACATGTAGGATGGGGGCAGTCCGATGGCCCTGGTCAGCATGGTGTTTGTAAATTTCCTTTGGAGATCTCAATTGCTCCTTAAGCTCTTGATATACTTGCACAGGTGGGCAGCTCAGTCTCTGGCTGCAACTATGGGAAAGTTTGTGGGTATGTCATGATGAAACTGAAGATGAAAACTGGTAGTTTGCAAAGAATGGGCTTTGTTGGGTTGAGGTGTGGGTTGCAAAGTTATAGGTGAATTCCGCATGGTGGAGTAAAGAAAACCAGTCGTCCTAGTGTTGATTCAAGAAATGACATAGTTGCTGTTCTAGAATCTGGTTGACTCATTCTGTTTGATCATTGGTCTATGGGTGGTATGCAAAAAAGGTGAGGGACTCTATGCCGAGAAGCCACAGAAACTCCCACCAAAAACGAGACATACCGGGGGCAACATGATTCCAGTAGGTAGCCTGTGGTAGCAGAAGATGCTCTCCAGAAAAAGGGTGGTAAGGCTGGCGCAACATGGAACAAAAAGCACCATTTTAGTTAGGAGATCAAACATGATTAGGAGGATTGCTGATCGATAGGGAAGTACAGCAAGAACAGGAGCGAGCACTGATTCATAAAATCATGGAACTGGCTGCAGTCACCACCAAACTCGTCTGGCAGCAGAATATTAGGTGCCCAAGGGAGAGGAGTTGCAGGTGATGCCACCTGTGCCTGTAGCCTAGCATTCAGGGGGGAGAGATAGCTCAGTGGTTTGCGCATTGGCCTGCTAAACCCAGGATTGTGAGTTCAATCCTTGAGGGGTCCATTTAGGGATCTGGGGCAAAAATCTGTCAGGGGACAGTACTTGGTCCTGCTAGTGAAGGCAGGGGACTGGACTTGATGACCTTTCAAGGTTGTTCCAGTTCTAGGAGATCGGCATATCTCCATTTATTTATTCATATATTCTGCACCTGCAGGGAGTCTACCTGCATATGTAGGGCACCCAGTGTCGCCAACGGGGATGTGCTGGCCTTAGCAGGATCCATTCCAGTAACCAACCTGTGCCGACTTCCCTTCTTCTCTTTGTTTGGGCTGCTCAAACTGTCACAGCAGTCAGGCCTAGTGGTCAGAGCAGAGGCACTCAGGCTCCCAGATTCAGAGCCAAGGTTGGGAATCGGGAGTCAGAAACCAGGAGGCAGGAACCAAGCATGGGGGCAGGGCTGTGGCACAGTGGAGCAGGGCTGGAGCAAGGCTGGGAACAAGGCAGGCAAAGGAACAATCACAGCTGTGGTCATAAGGGTTGAGCACCCCCTGCCCATGTGCTAGTGTTGGGCTCAAGAGAAGTCCTGGTAACACCATTCAGCCAATCAGGTGATCTGGCCAATTTTAGGGTTTCAGCTGTGGTTAGCTGGCTGATCCCAGGCCCAGCTGTAGGCCCTCATTTCTGACAATTACTTATTGTGCTTGGGCCAAGAGACAGCCCTAGTTCTGTTCATTTGGAATATTCGTTGGGAGCACAAATAGTGAGTGAGGAGAATAAAAACATTCTGATCAGAGAATAAAAATGAATATGCCAAGGGATTCATGTTTTTGTTGGATCCTTGAAGTGGTTAGCTTTAATATTTTGAATCCTTGCCATGCTTTTCATCTATTAACATAGTATAAAAGTCAGCAGCAAAATTCTGTGAAATAATGTCCTCTTGCCTTATGATCATTCCCATCAGTAGCGTAGCTGGGGGGGAGCGGCCGCTCCCCCTGTGAGCAGAAGTGACGGAAGCGGCGCCTTTTTTTAGCAGCACTCAAAAAAGGCGCCGCTTCTTTTTAAGCGCCGCTTCTTGCACTCACCCAGCAGCGCTCCGGGTCTTCGGCGGCGGGTACCACCGAAGACCCGGAGTGAGTGAGGACCCGCCACTGAAGTGTTGCTGAAGACCCGGAGCGCCGCCAGGTGAGTACAGGGGGAGGCGCCTTTTTATAGCGCCACTCCCCCTGAGCTCCGGACCTGGCTGCGCTACTGATTCCCATATGCTCTGCTTTCTCTTGATTCCCAAGAAATAGTGCATACCAAAAAGAATGGTGATTCCTCTAGGTGTTAGGAATAAGATTTAAATGTGTTGTCTCTCTTTTCACTGTGTCACATTCCACCCCCACAGTCTCATTCAATACAGTGTCCATAAGGGGTGAAATCCTGGCCCCATTGTAATCAACAACAAAACTCCCATTGACTTCAATGGGGCCAAGATTCCACCCACAGTCTACTTAATAATAATAAATAGGGTGGTGGGCAGGGGTGGGAAATCCACAAAATCTTTCCTTGTTTGGAAACCCGGCTTTCTTGCTTTATTTTTCTGTGAAACATGGGAGTCAAATGCTACTAGTCGGATTTGGTTGTATTTTAGGCCCAGTTTGCAAGCACACTTATTCTCATACGTAACTTTAATAGTCCCATTATCTGCAGTGTCCCTACTTTTACTTACTATCTAAGGGCTTGATTCTGCAAGGTGCTGAGCACTCTGGTCCTGACCCAGCAAAGCACTTAAGCATGTGCTTATCTTTAAGCATGTGAATAGTCCCATTGACCTCAAGGTTTTTTATGTTATATTCCTTACAGGATTTACTGTTATCGCCATTTTAATTTTTCCCTGCCTTGTTTATTTCCCCTTCCTTTCCCTACCTTTTTTTCTTCTCATGCTCTCATTCTGAGATAACACATTGTTAAAAGCTGGGCAAAATCATGTTATGGGTTGAATTAACCCCCCACCCTTGAGATTGATTGGTGTGAACTCACCCTTCGATTAACATAACTGTAAGCATAAGCCCTCCTCTTCCCCCAACCCTAATGAAAACTATGTGTGTGAACCTGCCCAGGAGGTTTTGACTAAGTATTGTTTGGCTAGGCATGGGGCAGGGGAAGAGAAATCTAACAGAAACTGAGGTCAGACAAGAACAGAGGGAGTGAGAGAGAGAGCCTGAAGGAGCAGTTAAGACTGTGGCTGACCCTGGAAGAAACCTGGTGGGTAGGCTAAAAAGCATTCTCTTGATGCTGTGAGCAAAAGTAGCTGTTTCCTGTTATTTGGTTCCTTCTGCATTCAGAGACCCAGGACTTCGTACATTCTTTGTAAATCAACTAAATTGCATCAAAGAGATACTTGCCAACCATCAGTTTCTACCTTGACTGGAACACCCACAGGGCCTCAAACTTTGACTAGCCGCTTGGATCAAAGGGGCCACACTAGTGTTAGGAGTGGGATTTGGTTTGCAAGGAGAAGATTGTGAGCTGGTATTCCTGTTGAACCAAGAAGGAACAAATACGAGCGGTGCTTGCAGAAATCAAAAATGGCCAGCAGGATTTAAAACAAGACCTAAAACAGGAGCTGGAGATGTCACAAAAGGAATTAAGACAAAACCTAAAATAAGATCTAGAACAAGAGTTGAAGATTTCTCAGAACGGGTACAGAGATGACTTGCAGGCTGAGATGGGATCCCAGTTGGAGTAGCAATTACAAAGTAACTAGAGACACTGGGTAAGCCAGCTGCAACACACCAGGGCTGGAATGGTAATACGGATTGATGAGTTGACCAGCAATCTAATTAACAAAAATCACAGGCCTTTGCATGAAAGAGCAGAGATCACACAAACTTTGGTCAATCTGGAACTTGCCAACCGAGAGGAGCTGTAGCAAGGATTTATGAACCTAAAACATTAGCTATAGCGGGAAATCAAAGGGTCCCTGTCTGACCATAATGGTAGACAGCCACCTGGATAACAGCTGGGGTCAGCCAGAGAACTTGGGTAAGACTAGACATTTACAGCCATTTTTACCCCATATATAACCTACAGAGGCCTGGAGGAGAGAGATCAGACTGTCCCAGCTCACATAATGCAAAATCTTGAGGGGAAAAATCCTCATGAGGCTTATTTGGTTCAATTCAACATTGTAGCTCAAATGAACAGCCGGGAGGAGGGACAGAAAGAGAGTTTGCTAGCAGCCAACTTGTATGAACCAGCTCTGATGGTGCTTCAGAAATTACCACCAGCAAAGAGATGGAGTTATCCAGACTTGAAGTTAGTCCTTGACATGTGGTTTGGAGTTAGCCGTCAATCTAAGCTAGCAGGGCACAGGTAAGGGCTACAAGGAAAGGGAAAGAAGAAACCCCACCGTAACTGGCAGAGGGCCTGCAGAAGCTTGTGTTTTTGGCATATCAGGATTCCACCAAGGCCTTCTAGGATAGATTATAGATAGGCAATGGACCAACATATAGTCCAGCTGGACTTGGACTTGCAGATCAGGATTGGTGAAAGAAGACCAGAGATGCTCTGAGAGGCTGTGGAATTTGCATCTTTGAACGTGAATTTTTTTTGCAGCGGTGTACCAGTAGAGGAATATATATAAAAAATAGGAGATATGCCGATCTCCTAGAACAACCTTGAAAGGTCATTAAGTCCAGTCCCCTGCCTTCACTAGCAGGACCAAGTACTGTCCCCTGACAGATTTTTGCCCCAGATCCCTAAATGGCCTCCTCAAGGATTGAACTCACAACCCCTGGTTTAGCAGGCCAATGCTCAAACCACTGAGCTATCCTTCCCCTGGCCAGTAGGGGCTAGTGAGGAAATATGTAAGCCTGTAAGTATGGCTCTGTGTTGAATATGGATGATGGAGGGGATTCTAATCTGGTTCATGACCATATTGAACAATTAGAACAAATGAGAAATTTGGCTTGTAAAACAAGGGAAATTGGAATAAGGCAACAATTAAAGGAAGCAGTTCAGCTAAACGCTGCCAAGTGTGACAAAACTGGTCACAAAAAGGAGGATTATTATAAATTTAAGGCAGATTGTCACAGACGTATAGTGAAAGCCTCTCTCCCATTCTGGGAAATCAGAGGACAGCAAGCTGAAGGGGCAAAACTTAGGTACAAGGATCAGCTCCACAGTTTTTATTTAGATCTGGGCAGTTAAACATCAATAAAGGGAGTTTGGCTATCGAGGGTGTAGTGGGATCTGTGATGCGTATAGGGATAGCTGACAGGCTCAAGCATAAGTTGTTAGATCAGACACGTTAAAAAGGAGAGGGACTAGGGGATCCAAAACTGAACTGCCTAATTGGTCTCCAATGGAGACAGCTACTGGGGCAAGGGCACCTGTCAGTAAACTGGGGAAATTGGGTTTGAAGACTGGACCTCTGGGATTTGAGCAAGAAGTCTAGGTGGCTGAAATGGATGAGCTAATAATTGGCTTGGATTTCATTATGGCTAATAACTGTGTAATCAATGCCAGAAAAGGTGTCTTACAAATTCAGTCTGTGGAAATCCCCATTAAAGATATGGCCCAGGAGACACAAAGGTTTGTAGGCAATTGGTTTGCAGTGAATAAATTATCCTGCCCCTAGGGTCAGAAATCATTATAATGACTACAAGCTGTAGTAGCTTTCCAGCTAGGGAAAGATGGGGAGTGGTTGAAACCTGTTTGGAGACCCTGGGTCTTGGGGGAATCATAGCCGCTAAAGCTCTTGTGGATCTGAAACAAGAAGTGATCCCTGTTCATTTGCTGAAAGTTTTGGGTAAGGAGCAAATAATAAAAAAGGGGATGGCAGATATGAAATGTCAACCAGGGGATCTGGTAAATACTGGTATAGAAGAAAACTACAAAGGAACAGGGGCGAAGGTGAACTCCCAGGGTTTCTATTGGACTTGTTCCAGTGTCATACTGTAGATTTAAATGGGGAACAACAGACCAGTCTAAGGGACTTTCTGATTCGGAATCAGGAGTTGTTTTTTCAAACCAACAAAGATATAGGTTGTACTGCACTGGTCCACCACAATACTGATACTGGATGAAACTGAGGGAAGAGGTACTACAGGCCATCAAGGAAATGTATCAGGAAGGCATAACGGAGCCTTCAATATGTCCTTGGACCTCACCCATAGTTCTGGTTAAGAAAAAGGATGGCAGCACGTAATTCGGTATGTACTATAGACAATTTAATGAAGTCACTTTAAAGGATTCTTATTCATTACCACAAATGGATGATACCCTGGATGCTGTAGCAGGTTCAGTCTGGTTTTCCACACTGGTTCTTAAAAGTGGCAAGTTGAAGTGGATACCAGAAGATGGGGGGGAAACTGTTTTCACAGATGGACAAGACTTGTAGCAATTTGAAGTGATGGCTTTTGGCTTGTATAATGCACCAGCCACGTTTGAGAGGCTAATGGAGAGGAAATTTCATGGTATGCCCTTCTCAGCCTGTCTGTTATACCTAGGCGATATCCTGCTACCTGTTAAAACATTTGAGCAAATAGTCTGTGATAAGCTGAAGGTGGCGAGTTTGAATCTGAACCCCCAGAAATGTGACTTGTTCCAGAAAGGGGTAATTTACCTGTGGCACACAATTAGTGAGGAGGGAAATTCCACTGTCAAAAAGAAAATGGAGGCTTTACAGAGCTAGCCAACCCCCTGGGCCCTCACAGCTGTGCAGTGTTTTATAGGGCTTGATTGCAAAGCCACAGCATAGACGGGGTGAGAAAAGGAAACAATTTCAGTGCTCAGAGTGTGATGTACCATTTTCAGAGTTGAAAAAGGCTCTGGTGACTGTTCCTGTTTTGGCTTATCTGTGTTTTAAAACCCCTTTCATACTGGACACTTATGGTTTGAGAGCAGTGTACATAAGTAACTTGAGAGGGTGATAGCTTACTATACAGTTGGATCGCAGGAGTAAATGCAAAGTTATCCATAACTTAGCATGGATGGATTGTTCCCATACTGGACATACATACTCTGCTATGGAGTAGCACAAGGTGATAGCAGTCGTCTGCAAAGTAACTGGATTGGCTCTCCGCTTGGAGGTGACCATCTTTTGGAGGATATTGTTACAGGTGTTAACTTTCCCTTTCATCTTCTCTACATGTGCTTTGAAGGAAAGTGTCCGGTCCAGTGTCACCCCCAGGTAGAAAAGGCTCAGATGATTACAGTGGGATTCCATCCCAGGTGGTGTTTAGTTTTTGCTTGGCTTCTAGATGGTGCAGGAGAAAGGCCATCACCTGTGTCTTGGTCAGATTGGCATGAGGCTGGTTCTTATTGTAATAAATTGAGAGGTTGCTCAGTGCACATGTTAGTCTATTCTTGACAGTGGCAAAGTCCTTCTCCTGTGACGTGATGCATAGATCATTAGTGTAAATGAAGCTCTTCATATTGCTCTGTATGGGTGGTCATTGGTATATGTGCTGAAGGGGCTTGGTGCTAACACACTGCCTTATGGGAGGCCATTTCATTGTCATCTCCAGCGGCTGTTTCTTGCACAGTTCTACGTAAAAACATCTGTTTTTCAGAAGCGATCGGGTGGTAGCCATGTGCCATATCATAGACTTTGGCAAGCACGTTTTGCTGGTTGACTGAATCATGTGCAGCTGATAGATCTACAAACACAACACCTGTTATCATCCCTCTTTGGAAGGAATCCATCTTCTATATGCTGGGTGATCTTTAATATTTGGCCAGTATAGGACTTGCCTGGTCTAAACCCAGCTTGTTCTGGTATTAGATGCTGTCCACTATGAGGTGAGAGGCAATTGAGAATGAGGCATTTATAAAGGTGGCATACAAGTGATATTGGGCTGAAGTTCTTTGAGTCAGAGGCATCCTTTCCGGGCTTCAATAGAGCTATTACATGATCTTATCACCATAATTTAGGTATTCTAAGGGTTGATGAGTAATTGGTAAAAAGGCATAATTTGGTCAACTTGGTTACAGGAACAAAATGCTTAATCTGCTCCGTGCTTACATCGGTGAGTCCAGCTGCTTTGCCATTCTTCACATGACTTATTCTGGCACAGAGTTCATCTAGTGTCTATAGCACGCTGAACTGATTTTCTTCCAGATCAGTTTACTATCTAATTCATATTTTAAACTGCTTGTTCAGAGCTTTCCCACAGAGCAGAAATTGGTGTGCCAGCTGACTGGCTGTGAGGTTGTGGTGTTGCTCTACTTTCTTTGGATCATTATTCAACTTGAGAATGGTCAACCATGCTTTTCTACTAGTGTGGATCACATCTATTTCTTCAATCAATTCTTTCCATTTCTGTCATCTTTCTTCTTGAAGCTTGTTAGCTAGGGCTGTCCTGCTGCAATAGCGTCTTCTGGAAAAGGGTCTCTTTGGCACATTTGTTGGTATTTTTTATATTCGGCTGCTAGCACAGGACTGAACCCTGGTATGTGCTCAGTTCTACATCCTCAAGGTCTATACCTCTTGTAGGTATTGCACAGTGCATTCACAAAGAGGTCGTAATTCTCTGTGAGTCAATTTTTCCACTGTGAAACGGCATGCAATAATTAACCAATATTACTGTTATCTTCTCCTTCTCTCTTATTAAGGGAAGATGGATGTGTGTTTCATAAACCTATATCATCATTATGGTACTCCAGAACATCCTCATTAAGAAGAATGATGCAGACAATTAAAGATTCTCATATTTTTTTAATTCATGGTTAAGAATGTGAATGAACTAAACACATGAGTTATTGGTACAATTTTGTACTCAAGGTTTAAAGATGATCACATGGTTTGCCATACAGAGTTCCCATTATATGAAAATACTTGCTAATATCTCAGTTTGCTTGTTAGCTTTCAGAGATGAGTAATTTCTATGTATTTAACAGACCTGCTATATTTCATACTTCCAATATAAACAATTTGCACAGATATATTGCTTAGGAATTGAGAGTTTATTTTTAGCCCTTCAGAATTTTAGTTGAATCACTGACCCCAAGTCTGGAGATCTCTTTATGTCTCAGCATCAGTGCTATTTGATAACTGGGTAGTAAGGAGAGCAAACCTCTCGGAACACCTTCCTGAGCTAGGCTCTCTTGGGTATATTGTAAAACATTGGAACAGCCATTCCAGAACAGACTAATGGTCTGCTATTCCATTCATAGTTCCAACTCTTGTGTCAGATGCTTCAGGGATGACACAGAGCTCCCATTATGCACCTAAATTTGTAGACTACTCTTGTGTACTATAACATGCAAGGACATTTTTCTGACTTCATTGGGGATCAGCTTATTCCCTAAAGCAAAACGGAAAGAAGTTTGATTATAATGTAAAGTGACAGAGATGTTGCACGTACTCTTCTCATAAAGATGCCAGTGGCTCAAAAAATGGGGATGCTTTCTATAGGATTTTATCCTGAGAGGTGCAAATGTGGTGGTCATCACCTTAGCCTACATCAGAGATTGAACTGGGGACCTTTACTGGTGAAAGCATGAGTCTCTACATTTTGAGCTAAAGAAAAATGCTCTGTAGTGGGAGGCTGTAACAGACCTACATACTTTGTGAATCAGGAACAAAGGGGGAACATGTAACATAAGATACACTGATTAGTAGGTTATATTATTGTCCTCAACTTCTGTTGACTTCAATGGAAGTTGAAGGTGATCAGCATCTAGAAGAATTAGGGCCATAATGGGTGAGTGTGTGTATGTTGGTTTGTTTGTTAAAATATTTACTTAACTGTTAGGGCAATGCCATTTTCTAGTTGTCATTCCATAAAGGTAACATTTCCTTTAGGTAGTATTTCTGAGATACGTGATGCAAATCCCAAAGCACAGATTTTCTTGCATTATATTGTACGTGGAATTATCAACATCCAGATAAATTCCTGGAATGACGTAACTGTGTACTTGATCAGTGGGTACACTATATTTGGGTGAAGGCACATAATGGGATACTCTCCTACCCACCCACTTTTATATATGTATGTGAATATCCCATGAGAAAGTAAACGTGGATAAAATCATCTCACCACTTAACCTGGGCACTTGCAGGCCCCTCAGTGGTACAGTACCTAAGGAATTCCATGCACGCCTGCTAAAATATTGGAATCCTCAGAGCTGGCCTGAGAACCCCACAGCAAAGACTATGACCATGGACCTTCCCCTATTTAGGGGAACAAGAAACCTAAAGGAGAGTCTTAGATTTAATTTTAAGACATATGTCTGCCCTTTTATGAAGATAGCCTTGGAAATATAAACGGATGTAACACAACATGCACCATATGGCATAATTTCGCATATCCTCCCCAAAATCATGACCTCAGCCTTGTACATTGTGATGTAATTCATGGTGAACAGGAGTCAGTTGTGTTTGGGGAAATGGGCAACAAAGTTAGACAGGTCTGTCTAAAAATGTTGATGCTGATTCTGTGAGTCCATCTGGTTAATATCCTGTGATCTGGTATTTCAAGTCCACTTGGGTATTCTATAGTAAACCTCTTGTACATTCTCAAAGTGAAAGATACAACTCTGATAGTTTAGCAACCTTCCAGTTTATTGTTTACCTCTCCTAAATATTTAAATTACCTAGTTATTACACAGCTGTTTTCACAAAATGTCCTTTATTAAAAATGCAGAATTTTGCAGGTAATTTGTAGCTCTGGGCTGCTCTGCCAACAAGGAAGGAGTATAAATGTGTGGCCATGATTTAAAGTTAACTCAACAAAGATTTAAACCAGGTGTTTGTTTGGAAAGCTTCCCTCTCCATCTTCCAGAGAGCTGCTAAAATATGGAATTATTGGTCACATGTCCTTAGGATATTAAATTGCAGGATTTTTTCATTTTTATATAATTGTTAAACCAACAACTAGCTTCTATAGCAGGGATAATGTTCTCTATTAAATTTTATGGGTTGTTTATAGTAATTTGTATGGAATTCTAATTTGTATAGATTTCATTCCTAATCAGTTATAAAGGATTTTTCTATAAAAGTAATAATGATGCTTAGCATTTATATTTCACTCATCTTCCAAAACCTAGTGCACATTAACTACTTAATTCTAAAGACAACCCTGGGAGGTAGGTATTTTAATCTTGATTCCGCAGAAAGGGAAGCTGAAGCACAGAGCTTTGACTGTCTCATGGCTGCAGAAGAGATCTTTGATGAGAGTGTTGGTTAAAATGGAGAGGTTTGAGGCTCCTGGTCCCGTGCTTAGAACATTAGACTCAAAGGGTCAGAAGCTCTTTGATAAAATGGGGAGGGGGTATCTATTCAAAACTTGATAAATACAAAAATAAAATGAAACTGCCAGCACAACACAACCAGATCAATTCACCATCAAGGGCAGCCCACAGCATGCCCTGAAGGTCAAAAGCCCCAGGCTCTCCTGCACTGTAGGGGAAATCTGTCCAAGAGCTGAGGGCCTCTCACAGAAAATTCCCTCCCCCCCGCCCACCCTTTCTCTCTGAAATCAAGAAAGATCCAGCTCAAGTGCCTCCTCTGCTTGCAAGGTGGCATGAGGGGAAAGATGGTCCCTCAGGGGCCCAAGCTCGTCAGTGCTAGTCAGCACCAAAACCCCAGTGCCTTAAATTCAATCCAGAAACCAATACACAGCTGGTACACATCATAAGGTACAGGTGTCGTGTAGCCACCAAGAAGCATCACCTAATAAGTGTGCTGCCACATTCGGCATCAGCTTAGGTTGACCTAAAGCATGGACACGTGTAGAGCTTATTGAAGCCATCCAGGCTTGATATGAAAAGAGCCTGGACACTGGAGGCAAGGTCCAAATCTGAAAGAAATAGTTATAATCTCCGAGCTAGGCACAGAGGGTAAAAAGTGTTCCTGGACACTCGTGCTATATGAGCATTCAACAGCAGCCGAGCAAAAGATACTGTATACGAGGATAGGAAAATATACTCAGGCACTGTATTTGTTGGCTGCATAGTCAGTGTTATAAGGTGGAGGCATGGAGCAGTCAGATCACTGGCTCTCTCTGTCCATAAATTCTGTACATGGTTTGTCTCCTGTTTCTATAGTCTGATTAATTTTTTAATAAAACGCCCACGTCCTCACTGCGGTGAAGTGTGATCCATAACAAAAGCAATAAAACCATTATAAAACCCAAAAATACCAATGGAATCTTAAAAGCCTCCCTGTAAACTGAACCCCCTCCCCATGAAAGACAGAGCATGGCCCTGTGTTTAGACTAGTGACTAGGGTTAAGCATGTGAGTATTCCTATTGACGTTAATGGAGCTACTCATAGGCTTACTTAGGGTATGTCTTCACTACCCGCTGGATCGGAGGGTAGTGATCGATCAATCAGGGTTTGATTTATCGCGTCTTGTCTAGATGTGATAAATCGATCCCCAAACGCGCTCCCCGTCAACTCCGGAACTCCACCGCCACGAGAGGTGGAAGCGGAGTCAACAGGGGAGAGGCAGTGGTCAACTCGCCGCCGTCCTCATGGCCAGGTAAGTTGACCTATGATACGCCGACTTCAGCTATGCTATTCGCGTAGCTGAAGTTGCGTATTGTAAGTCGACCCGCACCCCCTTCCCCCCAGTGTAGACCAAGCCTTAGACATGTGCTTAAATACCCTGCCAAGTCGGGGCCTAGGACAGGGTAAAGGGAAGGTTGTGTGTATGAGGTCTGACAACAGTAACGAATAAATTAGCAGAAGAAAAGGTTTCGAGTGTTGTTGAGAAGCAAGGTTGGGTGGATATAATGGATGTCGAGAAACAGCGTGTTCTACTTCGCAGGGGCTACTGCAGTAATAGTGTGATCACCTGCTGTCCTCAGGGGTAACGACGGGTCTCTAAAATGCAGGTGGTTTTAGAGAACAGATACCCCCCCCAGGAGGAAGCTCAAGTAGGGGGTCCGTAATATAGCCAGGCCCTACTGTATGGGGGAGGGGCTTTAAAAACAAACTGTTCTAACTCATAATCAGTCTGCCCCAGTGAGCAAACATTCTGCTGCATGAACAGAGAAGAATGGCTCGAAGCCCTGCTGAGTGGGAGTTAAAATAACCAAGCCCCATGATCCTGAGAATGTCTATTGTTGGTACAAGGTCATTGCAGGATAAACAAAAAGGCAGGTGGAACATATTGTGTCAGTGGCGGGGGGCCCAAAAAATCCTCTGTATCTCATCCAGCTCAGGACTTGCCCTGGAAAGGACACAGCTCACCGTGATAGATTCCTAGCTTGGCTCGTTCACTCCGGCTGAACCCCTTCAATAAACAGAAACACCACCTCTTATCGATAGCCCACTTCCTATTAACTACAAAATATGTTGGAGATAAGCTTAGATTAGTCCTCAATAGGATTTGTGGCATTGCCTCTCTCTTAGGCTATCTGAATTTAATGCCTGATGCTGGCGAGTGCTGAGGACTTCCTGTGTGCTGCTCAGCGTTTTCAATAACTGTTAGCATCAGTGAGTGTTAAAGGCAATCAGTATGCATGTAGGATCAAGCCCTTATGGATCTGGCCCCCTAGAATGGCTTGGTGAGATTTGGAGACACGGTACAGTATTCAGGGTCAGCCTCTGGATTTGTCCAACCCCGACAAAACAATCCATAATGTTTGCATCTTCACATGGTTTTTTATTAGTGCACCATGAAGCTATGGGGAACTGATGCAACATTAAAATACAAATACACACTGTTGTACTGCTGGGAATAAATTCAGACTTTTCAATTCTTCTGTAAACTAGGTTTGTGGAACATGGTAGGGCAGATTAAGATAGGGACAATCCTGTCATGGTTATCAAAGGACTCATACAACCTTACACTGCTGAAGCCAGCCCTAGCAGATGTAGCATTAGGATTTCATGAAACTAAAGAACAAACAAACAAAAACAATTTTATCAAAATGTATTTCCCCAAGCAGAGCCTGATTCAACTGTGCTGTGTACCGTATGTTGTCATTTACACTTGAGCAGAGTGGATGCAGTGTGCTGCCAAGTCAGAACGCTGGAAATGACAACTCAAGGTGCAAGGCAGTGAAGAATCAAGCCATGAGCATTTCTGCCTCAGATTATTTTTAAAGCGTGGAAGTGCATAGGAGTTTAAAAATCTGTAAATAGCCAGTAATATGGTACAATACTTAAACTGGTCTCTTTACAGCATCATCTTTCATAGTTTGGAGCGATCTGTAGAGGCTCTGCATTTTTAATCATGTCGCCTTTATGATTTCTCCTCTCTGGGCAGTTACAAGAAAATTTGAACGATCAGAAATAAAATTAAGATTCAGTGACTGCAAATATCAGGAAAACAGCATGGCCTAAGCTCGGAAAAAGATTTACAGAAAGGGGAGAACATAGTTAGAATGCAAAATATGGTATAATTTGAGTTCACAGTATAACTGTTGAGTGTTATCAAAGTAAACTGACTGCTATGTGAAAGGCAACAAAGTTCACTTTGCTGCCAGAGTTTTAATTGAAGAAATGCAGACTCAGAAGAAAAACTTCAGGCCAAATGATGGTGCAATCCCCCCAGGAATCCCTATAGGGAATACGCTAAAAGGAATCAAACATTTGGACTGGAATCCAAAGAAACTTTACATGTTTCATATCACTTGTTTCTTTTTGCATCTGAAAAAAACACACTTGCACCTTATTAATGGAAATCAATTAGAAACAGTCTGGGAATCAAATAGAAGCCAAGTGAAATGCAGAGTTGACTAGAGGCTCTGAAGGAAATGTGCTTTGTGTTAACTAGGCTTTTAGAGAAAACAAAATATAAAAGCACTGAGAGCTTCAAAGACATGTCATGGCCCCGGTCCAAATTCCCAGCAACACACTGGGCTAGAATAGAATCACTGGGCTGTCTGATTTATTTAACCCTTTCATTTCCTAGAGGAGGTCATGAGAACCAAATATCATGCACACAGTGAATATCAATAAATCATGTTGCATTTCTTTGAAAGCGGTAAATTGGGGCTAGATCAAAGTTTTCATTTTTCACTTAAAAGCTACTTAGTATAACTGGGAGCTAAACTGGCTAGAAGATTAAGAAAAGAAGAATGTAAACAAGAGAAATCTCAGGGACTGGAAAATGAAGAGGAAGCGATAAAGACAACTGGAGAGAATTGACTGGTATGACTGGGTTTTTAATTTCTCCGCAGAATCCTTTGTGGTTTACCACACCACAATATTTCCCCAATGTTAGGAGTTTGATGCAGAAGGGAAGCTATAGAAATCCTATCGCAGGCAGGAGCACTCACCACTTGATCATTCTGAGTAGGGATCGCTAAAGGAAGAACTGTGACCCTACCCCTCACTCCCTGGAGAACTGGTCACAAGAGACAGAGCTTCACAAAGCTACTTGTCTTCTATGATCCTTTTCTGTAGCAGGTGGGAGGAAGTGTCATTGTCCCCCTCTCCTTTCATCCAGTTGGGTCCTGGCTATTTGAGGCCCGAAGGCCAACTGGGCCATATTCTCTTCCGATGTAAATTGCATCGATTTCAAATGGCAGAGAGTTTGACCAGAAGTCTATTTTGTTAGCCCCTTCATATTATGATTATTTTTTGCACAATAGCATGACCATTTTCCAACCACCTCTAGTTATTATTATGTGTTATGTTTATTACAGTTGCACCCAGAGGTCTTGATCAGGATCCTGCTGTGCTGGGCATGTACAAAGATTATGTATATAAATATAATTTTGTGACAAAGCTCTGTCCTTGTCTCCGTGGGTCCTGCATTTCCTGGCAGATTTCACTAGCCTCAGAGGCTCACTGTGACCCTCCACGTAGCCCTTCTCTCTCTAGAGGCAAGGGTCACAGCCTACTGAACCATTTTCATCATAAGCCAGCAAGGGAGGTGAAGAGAAGTTACCTTCCCTTGCACAGTCTCTGTTGTCTCCCAGTCTCAGTGATTAATCAGGGGGCAAAGGGGGGAGCCCGGGCCCGCCCTCTACTCCAGGCTCCAGCCCAGGGACCCTAATAGTATCAGCTATGGTAGCTGACTTTTTAGAAGCAGGACACATACAATTCCCTGGGCCACTTCCCCACAGCAGCTCCCACTTCCTCAAGATCTACTTAACCCTTACCTCAGGGCCTCCTTCCTTGTGCCTGATATGGTTTGTACTGCTCAGTCTCTCCAACTGCATGGCTTCCTCCTACAGCTCCTGACACACCCACACACCTGACTAACTGGGAGGCTTTTAACTAGTTTCAGCCAGCCCCTGATTGGCTTCAGGTGTCCCAATCAACCTAGCTGTTCTCCCTGCCTTCTGGAAAGATCTTAATTGGCCCCAGGTGTCTTAATTGACCTGGAGCAGCTGCCATTTGCTTATCCTGGTAACAGGGATTCGTTTAGCCTGTATAAAAGATGGTCCCTGGCCCATAGAGCTTACAGTCTAACTAAGGATAAGATCTGACAAGTGGATGAAGAACAGAAGGAGAGAGGGTTGGGAGAAGGGAATGACAAGGGGGACAGTAATAAGAACACCAGGAACACAAGGCTGCATAGATTAACTGTGTGCATAATTTACAGCCTTCTGTTTTTTTAAATTTACAAATAAGTGAACAGGAGATTTTAATGGATCTGTCAGAAGCCACCTGCTTAGTCATGATCATTAGGCAGTCAACCATGGGTATCAAGGTCGATTTTGAGATGCAATTTTGAAGGACAAAGTAGTGGCCTTGCAGATGGATTCTGGCAGGGTGTTCTGTGCATACAGAACATTACAGGAGAAGGTACAAAGTCATTATGAGCAGACATGCTAGCATGGAGGCTGCCACAGATGAAAGAAAAGCAGGAAGATGGCTGCCACAAAAATAAAAGCAGAGCTATTGTATATTGTCCCCTTTTGCCCCCCCCCCCACCTAAAGGTTGTAATTTTTCTAATGAATCAAAAGAAAATAGTAGGCTGCAGATCCAATAACTTAATCATTGTATTTTACCTTCTGGGGCGCTGTACAAACACAGAACAAAAAGATGGTCCCTGCCCCAGAGAACTTATTATTTAAGTTCTTATACTTATTATTTAAGTATAAAACAAGACACAACAGATTCAGACAGACGGGAGTACAAGGAAACAGTGAGACAATATGGGTAGGGTATGTACGATGACCATGGTCCACCAGAAATTAATGTTTACTTATCTTTCTTTTAACATGGGGGACACTAGTAGCTGGTTTGCGAGTGTTCAGAGCAATTACTGATTTCTCTCATTGCCAATGGGGGAAAAACACATTGCAGCTTTTCTTAGTCTAAGATAGTTTCCCTTTCATGGAACAGGTATCTTTAATTACTCTGGGGTTAACCTCAAAAGAATATTTGCAGAAGGCATCACAATCTGGCCCAAACCTCTTTTCTATGGCAGTAATGGGTAAACACTTCACTTGTGCACAATTCTGAGGCTTTTATGAGTAGGGCCCTACCAAATGCATGGCCATGAAAAATGCATCGCGGACCATGAAATGTGGTCTTCCCCTGTGAAATCTGGTCTTGTGTGCTTTTACCCTATACCGTACAGATTTCACGGGGGAGACCAGTGTTTCTCAAATTGGGGGTCCTGACCCAAAAGGGAGTTGTGGGGGAGGTCACAAGGTTATTTTAGGGGGGTCATGGTATTGCCACCCTTACTTCTGTGCTGCCTTCAGAGCTGGGCATCCAGATAGCAGCAGCTGTTGGCAGGGCGCCCAGCTCTTCAGGCAGCAGCACAGCAGTGAGGGTGGTAATACCATACCATGACATCCTTACTTCTGCTCTGCTGCTGGCGGCAGCTCTGCCGTCAGAGCTGGGCTCCCGGACAGCAGCCACCGCTCTCCAGCTGCCCAGCTCTGAAGGTAGTGCAGAAGTAAGGGCAGCAATACTGCAACCCCCTCCCCACCCCCCAGCAATAACCTTGTGACACCCCTCCCCATTCCTTTTTGGGTCAGGCACCTACAATTACAACACTGAATTTGGTAGGGCCCTATTTATGAGTATTACTAATGTCATGAAAGGGAGACTGGTGAATATAGAAATAAGCAAAAGAAGCTCTAGAGATTTAAATTCATTCTAAGTAATGGTCCAGAATCTGTATGAAACTTGAGTTTTATGCCAGGGCGAGTCCAGTGTGGGTTCATGGGTTCAGATGCACCCACAGAAATCATGAAACTGCAGGTGCAAAACAGGCAAACACACGCTTCTCCCAGGCTGGTGTGGAGGGGAGGACCTGGGGGAAAGGGTGGGGCTAGCGAGCGAGCCCGCCCTGCACTCATCTCGCAGTGGAGGCTCCTGTCCCGTGGCGTTGGGCTCAGCTTCCCACTGGCTGTTGTGTCATGACAGAGGGTGGCCACGCCAAACCTGAGTGACGTTGGGAGCCCGTGCACCGGTTACAATGCCCAGAGTGAGGAGCTGGGCCCAGCACCATAGGACAGGAGCCATCATTGTGGGATGAGTGTGGGGTGGGCTCACTCTCCACTGCTGCTCCTCCAGAGCCTCCTCTCCACACCAGGCTGGGATTAGGGTTGCGGTGCTGGGATGGAGGATGAGATAGAGCTTAGTTATGTCCATCATCCCCAATGTGTGTAGCCTTAACTTTGGCATTTCCGCACTCTTGAATGCTTATTGTTGTCATTATTATTTGCACTGTGGTAATGGCTAGAGGCCTCATTGTGCTAAATGCTGTATAAACACATAACCAAAAGATTGTCCCTGCCCCAAAGGGCTAAGCAACCATGTAATCTGAATGTTCTCTGAGTATAGTCTTTTGTGTGGGAATACTATGGAAGGTTAGTCATTACAATTTCTGTACATGGTCAGTGAATAAAGCCAATGGGCCAAATTTTGCCCTCACTGTTATGAAGCAACCAACTGATGTCAATGAGTCGGTGCTGGTTAAGTAAAGAAGAATTTGGCTCAGTGTGTCCATACCTCTCAATACACTGGTGCAGGACTTAGGGTGCCAGGCTGGAACTTGGGAGATTTGGGCTTCATCTTGTGTATTGCCACAGACTTCTTGTGTGACCTTGGATGCGTCATTTAGTCTCTCTGTGCCTCAGGTACCTCAATAGAGATAATGGCTCTTCTCTACCTCACAGTGGTTTTTCTTGGGGGGGGCGGGGGGGAGTAATATAATATTGTGAATGCTCAGATACTACAGTAATGGAGGCCGTGTAAGTGCCAGAGTTAGGCAAAACACCGTTTCTGGATACTTACATATTCCTAGTAACTGCTCTCTAGGGTATATGCCTGTGTAAGACTCTTTACAGGTCCATGTGACAAGCAAAGTAACTGTGTGCGTTCTCGCACATTGAATATATCAGTAAACTGTGGGAGCTGCAGATCTTTCTTCTAGTCAAAAGCAAACACGCAAACAATAGTTGTCTGTACCTCTGGCAATGTTTATGGACAAGACCCTTTCACCTTGCTATCGGGGATGTCAAGCACATCTTGGTAGTACTAACCTGACACTGGTTGGCAACAGGAGGTGCTCACAGCAGCCATATGTTCCTCTTACTCAAAGTGTGACAGGAGTTCCCGAGTGTCTAGGAAAAGATGGGACACAATTCCAATAATGCAGGCACAGAAAGAAAATCAACACTGATGATAACATTTAGCACAGACTATTTACTGGTTGCCGTCAAATAGTCAGTATTTGCCTACAGTGGTGTTTGAGATAGTACAGCTTTGCCATATACTAGAAAATAACCATGGTATCTCAGATACCACAATTGTACGTAAATGTTGGCATTGTAAGGACAATCACAATATGTAGCCCTTTTTCTCTTCAAAACACTTTACAAACAATATCTCATTGAGCTCCACACTATACCTGCAAGGCACGTAAGTGTCAATATTTTTATGTAGCCCATACCCACTTAATGTCATACTGATCTAATATAGTGATAGCTGGGCTACTCAAAAAGGCTGGTGAACCTACTATAGGCACAGCTAATAGAGCTGCATCTTTTAGCTCAGACAGTAGAGATGCTTTGAGGTCCGGGGGTCCCAGGTTCAGTCCCCACTGATGACGACCCAGCCAGAGGCACGGCATTACATTTGTTTTACAGATGAAGTAGAGAATTTAAATAATTTGTCAAAGCCATAGTAGATATAATTAACAGAGCTGGGACATAACATAAGAATGCCTGGCTCCCAGTACTGTGTTCACACAAGTAAACCATGCCTGACCAAAAAAAAAAAAAAAAAGGAAAGATTGTCTTAGGAATACTGTATAAATTACATGTGCCTACATGCATCACAATACAAACGGAACTATAATGAATGGCTAGAAATGTAGGCAGAAAATAAATGGAAAAATACAGCCTTGTACACCCAAGCGGAAATAACCTGACACACATACTGACTGGAGGGCAAACCTGAAAAACAGAATGCCAAAAAAAGACTTAGGGATGGTACAGCAACAAATATCCTAGCTAATCTTGGAGCCATACACAGAGACAATTAATGTCAGACTCCAGAAAACTGACAGTCCCAGGCGACTGGGAAAAATCTAGTGGCCCACAAGCTCTGGACAAATGAAAGTAATATCTAGCCAAATGAGAGTGTCTGGTTTCCTGCTCATCTGATATGGACAACAGGGTGTGGGGGCAGGCTGTGTGACATCAAACACAGTAGCATTGAGTTGCCACAGAGGAGGGTGGTCCTGCCTGAGTGGACAAAAGGGAACTGAGTTGCCCCAGGGTAGGTGGAGGTAGAAGTAGGGGCTGAATGGAAGGACAGAACTGAGCTGTCAGTCAGAAGAGAAGAAATGAGTCAATGTCAGCCACACAAATAATGCTTTGGGAGAAAAGGTTGGGGCCAGAAAGAGGTGCATTGCTTATCCTCCCTTTGAATGTGTTGTCTGTTAGTTAGTTCTCTGATAAATTCAAAGATAAGTTCAAAGATTGTTATCTTTGCCAGAAGGGCAAGCAGTTGTTTAATTTTCCAGCCAACCCAGAGTAGGCTGCGTAGCCAATTTTAGTGCCTGCTGCTGCAAGACACAGTTTGATCTGATTCTATGAGGGTGAATAAGGTTTGCAAGCTACCGGTTGTATTCAGATAGTTCAAAGGCAGTTATTTTTGCCAGAAAGGCAAATAATAGTTTGACCTTCAAGCCAAGTCAGAGAAGATTTTGTAGTAAAATAAACTACAATTTGATTGCCACTGATGATGCAAAACACAACTTGATTTGATTTGTGTGGGGAGATGTTAGAGCCCTTTGCAATTTCTGCTGCTTCTGCCAGGGCCAGGCAGTTTAATTTCAACTCCGTCCTTGATTTTCGCACTAAACACAAGCCCATCCTTCACAGATCTCTGGGAAATGGGTTCACAAAGAAGCCTCCCACTCGTTCCTTATGCAGAGTTGGTTCTGGTGCAGGGAATAATGCTGCACGGATTCCTGATGATTATACTACATGAAAACATTTTCTTCCATCTCTGATTTCTGTGATTCTTTGCCTTTAAGATGAATGAGACACAGGGCTCCTAGAGATCTCTGAATTCTGACCTTGTACCCCATGAAGATTATTACACTGAAGCAGGAGCTGGTAGACACAAACTATAAACCGAGCAGCTTGCATGCCGTAATCAGTGACTCTGAAGTGATAGTAAGTGGGAACCCTGCACTATTGTGGGTTCACAGGTGAACTTTATATTCAGCTTTTCTTCGATTCTATACAGGAGCCTTAACCATCTGTCAATAGAAGTTTTACCACCACGATGGGACAAATTACAGCCCAGGTTACAAATCCATCTAACATCTAGCAACAGTGATTAGCAATAGACATTTTATTGTGTAATTATCTTCCCGGAATGAAATCAATAATGAGCCTGATTACACTGCTATCTCTCATGTGATGCCTCTGCCCCCTTCTCTGAATAGAACCGTAAAATACTTATTTTAATATTATTACCCAAAGGGGTTATGTTTGCACCTTGTTCTTGTTCTCATTATCATCAGTGTCATTAGAAGAGATTCATTTTGTGCCATATCTTGTTCTCATTATAATCTTTGTCACAAGAATATGGTGTAGGATCAGAATTTTTATGCCTCATATATTCTTTGAAAGATGATGACGGTAGTAAACTCTACTGCTTTGACCTTCTCAATGTTTTATAATTTGATTCATTGGCCATACCATTCTTTCTCCCCCTCCCGCATCCCCTCCTGCCCATTTATAGCCTGAAACAACCAGTGAAGAAAGGCTCTGGCGCCAACCAATCAAAATACAGACTATTTACAAAGTTGAATGGACCCTATTTATAAGCCTATCCAAAGTTTATAGCCTTTCATAGACTATACCGAGCATTACCATTCTGCCTCATCCGCCAGACAAAGCTTGCAACGAGAAAATGGAATAGCAATGCACAAATCTCGTCTCTTTACAAGAACTATAACAAGGATACAAACTGGCACAATTACCATCTATTCTTATGACAATGATTGAAATGGGCAATAGGACAAAGGTAGCCTCTTCTCTGCATTTTCAAGACTATGAATTACTGATCCTCTTGGACACCGTGTAAGTGTTTGGGTAACATATGGATAATAGGTTGATTAGCGACCTGTTAATTCCTTCAGTGCTGGTCTTCCCTTGCAGGTACCTCTCTTGGTGTCACCCCATGAATTACTCCTGGGGGCATTCTGCAGCAAAAAAATTAAAAATTCTGCAAATTTTATTTGTCAAAATAACACTACATAATCACGCCAATTTCAATTATTTTGGTAATTTATTTCAAAATACCTGTCAGCAAGTATGTCTGTAACCATACAGACACACACAAAAATTCACCCGAGGGTAGAGAGTTAAAGAAACTCCTATGACAACCCAGTTCCTGTTTTTCTACCCCCTTTTCCACCTCCAGAGCCCAGCCAGGGGGCCAGACACCGACAACCCCTCCTCCTCAGAGCTTATCTGCAGGGCCCCCCGAGCCAATACACCTGAACCCCCTCCTCACCAGAGCCCAACTGTGGGCCCCTCCCCAGCCCAGATACCTGCCCCCTGCACCCACCCCCCACAGAGCTCAGCTGCAGGTCCCCCCACAGCCCAGGCACCCCCCTCCCAGAGTCCAGGGATCCAGAGGGAGAAACAGCCTGATGCTCAGTCCCAGGCTTGCACAGAGTTTCCTGTGCACCGCCCTGTCCTTCCCTCAGGGCATGCTGGGAACTGCAGCTTCCAGGAACTCTCTAGTTCCCTCTCCCTCTCACCCTGCATTCTCTTCTGTGTGCAAGCTGGGCTCTGCTGAGTCCAGTAGCCCCTAGTGGTGGCAAGCAGCACTGCAGCCCATTTCTGTGGGGGAAAGGAAATTCTGGGTGCACCTTAATTTCTGAAAAAATCTGCATTGCGCAGTGGCGCAGAATTCCCCCAGGAGTAATTAATGTTCCAAGGCAATGGAATGTTAGGGTATAATAAGAACTTTAAGCAGTGGAGCAAGTGTGCTCTTCCAGCATGGGCCTTGCTCACTGAGCTGCACAAGTGGTATGTACTCCCGTACCTAGTACACTCATCAGCGTACCTAGTACACTCATCATTTAAACGAATGGACTACAATTCTGTTATTTTCACAGGCTCACTGATTGGAGGGAGCCCTTTTGACTTATGACAAAGATTTAGATGTGATGCACAGAAACTGAATTGGTTTAGCCAACCCATAAAAACAAGAAACAGGTGGAGAGAACGACAGAGTTTTTCTCCTCACTCCTATAATGAACAACTACTTTTCAAGAGGCATATCAAGAAATAGGGACCTATTCTTTCCTGCATCAAGATCTGCTTGGCACGGAAGAAACAAAGAAATCAGGGAATGGATTATGGCTCCCTGATTTTCAAGCTACCCTGCCATGACTTATGAGAGCTGGCTATGATCCCCTAAAAGACCATATATCACCTGTGTTAGTGCAGTGGTATCCAACTTCACGTCATCATTCCCTTCTCATTGGGTAGGGAGGTGATTGGCACAGGAGACAGCTGAGAATAGCCTCTGCCAGAGGACTTCTTAGCTTGGCAAATGCAGCCAGATTCCAGGTTCTTTGAACCACTCATGTGAATATTATAGACCAGAGAGAGAGTACGAGATATGGTGAAAGACAAATTTCTTAAACTGTCACCACAATTTACGTATCTAGCTTGGGCCAGGAAAGTATAATGAACGTCTATACAACCTCAATACATCTAAAACATGCCGATGAGAGTCCATAAAATGGATGTGGGGGTTTACAGTAAAACAAAGCTACAATTTAATCTTAATTTTAACCAATTTACATTTAATCAATGTAATCCAATCTTAAAAAATAGTTCCAAGGTGAGTCAAAGGCAAATCACATAGAGATCAGCATGACAGCCCTTACATTGACCCCACAACCTTTACCAAGGGGCTGGCCAAGTGGCTATTCTAGAGCCACAAGTGAAACCAACAATTTGGCTAATTTAGAAAATTCCACTGCTGGAAAAAATTGTTGATATTTTTATCCCCCAGTAACTGGTGCCTGCATGCAGCCAATGCAATCTGAGGAAAGCAGCTTAATGGCTTGACTGCTGTCTAATGTTCCAGATATGTGTAAGCAGAATGCACCTGCTGTGTTACTGAATGTCCTGCCATTTCACTGAAGTTCAGTGAGATGTGCCTAGAATCACAGCAGCATGGCAGGTGCAGTGGGTGACCAGCACAGAAGTAATCTAACCCTCTGCTGTGAATAAAACAAAGACATCATTTTCTTGGGTAGGGGGAGAGGTATGTAATTGCTATATAAAATCTGTGATAAAAATTACAGCTCAAAAAGCTAAAATACAAAAAATGATCTATTAGACACAATAAAGTGCTGGTGATAATTTTTACAGTGAAATATTTATTTTTTGAATGTAAATCTGTAGTATGTAAAATGTATCTGTAAACAAATAGACAATGCAGGATGGACCATATTCCCTTCATGAGTAAATGGTCAGTTGTTGCAAGAACAGTTTGGAGCATAAGCAATTTTAAAATGACATGTAGCTAGCCAAGCATTGCCATAAAGATATGAGTGAATTCACACTTATTATTTACCAGTGATTGTCAGGGGAGATATTTAAAGCCAAATCAACCTAATGAGGCAGGTGAGCAAAGCTATGGTTTCATCTATATTGGATACTGGTATAGCTGCACTTGTGCAGATACCTAGCATAAACATGATTTACAATGATGCAGTGTGATTTAAACAAGCACAGTTTACTCCAGTTTGAAACTAAGGAGAGCTACACTGTTTGAAATTGTGTCTAACCCCCCTCACCTGCAAGCCTAATTAGTCATACTCTGTTACTGGGTAGGTGAGTTGCTCATTGGCTCCTGGCCAGAGGGGGTGGAGCTAAGCCATAATAAGTGAATTAAGGAGTTCAGTTGAGGGAGAGACTGGAGTGGTGACAGGTCTCTCTGGCCAAGAGAAGCCCATGATTAGGGTAACCGACAGATATTAAGGGGGTAGAACACTACAGGGGCAAGTATCAGAGGGGTAGCTGTGTTAGTCTGGATCTGTAGAAGCAACAAAGAGTCCTGTGGCATCTTATAGACTAACAGACGTATTGGAGCATAAGCTTTCGTGGGTGAATACCTACTTCGTCGGATGCATGCATGCATCCGACGAAGTAGGTATTCACCCACGAAAGCTTATGCTCCAATACGTCTGTTAGTCTATAAGGTGCCACAGGACTCTTTGTCGCTACTACAGGGCAGTGTAGGCTCTGCAAGGGAATTCCCAGGGTAGGGTTTTGCAAGCAGAAGATTTCAGTAGCCTAAGGGGTCATAATAAATAATCGAGTTTATTTTGACTTGTTTACAATACCCCAGAAGTAGTTTGAACTTTGTGTCTTGGCTAGAGAACTGAGCCACAGAAGACATGGAGCCAGAGGCAGCCAGCTAGCAGGAGGCAATGGAGTTGAGGGTCTCAGTGAGTTTATGCCAGCCTATAGGGAGGTGCTCCCAGAATGAGTGTGCCCCCCCCCCACACACTTCCCTGAGGGTTTCTATTGGTGCAGGTGTACCAGTAGCTGAAATTCTAGTGAAAATGAGACCTATGTCTTTTGTTCTGTTGATCACCACTGGATATGTTCTCACTTTGATAGGGCAGATTTTAAATGATTTACCAATATAATGGAACTAATAATGGTAAACTCCCTTCACACATCAAATACAGTGCAGATGTCTGGAAAGTTGTAATAAAGTGTGAGGCGTCATACTGGATAGCAAGTGATATGGTACAATAATGGTGGCCAAAAAGTCATTACTGTTAGAAATGGTCCTGAACTGAAGCTCCAGTTGCCAAACATTCCCAAAATCTGGATCCAGACCAAATATATTGGCTCTAAGGCCTGATCTTGTGCACATGAGTAACTTTAAAAATGTCTAGATAAAATTTTACTGCAACATATCAAAATGCCAGTTTGGGCACCCAAATATCCCCTCCTGCTATGAAAGGAGCAGCATGGGATCCTTTTCCTCCTTCCTACAGAGGACCAGGGAAAGTTTAGAAGAGGAGAATCTGAAATCCGGTGTCTCCCCTGGCTATGGTTGTAAGTATCCTTATGTGTGAATTTACTCCTCTCTTTATGGCAATACTTGATTTGTTATATGCTGTTTTAAAACATGTATATTGCACCCCAAACTCCTTCTGTCCTCTGACAGCCAGAGGTGGGGGCTGGATTGGTGAGGCCATCTTGTCCTTCCTGATTGACAAGCAGGAGGGCAACAAGATGGGAGGAGCCACAATACATTCTTCTCCTGTATGAACTTGAAAAGTGAACAGTGTGGGAGACAATCTCCCCTGTGTGTCAAGGGTGAGGTATTGGGGACTGTGCCTTTAAGGGCTGTATACTGAAGATAGCATGGGGAAGGGACAAAGAGGCAGCCCAGAATGGGAAGAGAGTTGTCACACTCCTTTTCTGTGGGAGGGGGGAATAGGGAGTGAGTTGACAGGGCTGGCACTGGCTCAAAAGTAAAGTTAAATTAAATAAACATGAATAGCTCAGTGAAAAGATGGTTTGATAACTGTCTATGAAAGTCTGAAAAGAGAGGCCAAACTCTGTTCCCACGTATACGGATGTAAATCTGGAGTCACTCTAACATGAAACATATGAATTTACTCTGGTTTTACACTAGTATAAATGAGACCAAAAGCAACCCATTGTCAAATTTTATAGTGCTTGGGGAACAAAGGCATCTCTCATGTGTATTCAGAATTCACTGATGACTGCAGACAGATTGAGGTGGAAATATGTTCTCTACAGTACTCACGAAGTCCAAGACTCTTCCCAATATGAGGTGGAAGGAGTCTGTTTGCACAAAGGGAATGCTAAATCTGCACATGGTTTTTTTTTTAATTACAGCACAACTGCTTTGCAGCCTAGTGAACTGGACATCATCTCCAGTGAAACATTTGCAGTCATTGATGACCTATGAAATGCATTCTGGATATGGTGTTACATGTGTTCTAAGATTTGAGACCCTGGGCAGGATGGAGAGAAATTTACTGCCATCTGCTATAATGGGAAATGCCAAATACTCTCCGTTCACCCTAGTCTGATTGAATTCGAAAGCACCAGCTCTGTTTATTTCACATTAAATAGTATGGCAGTCTCAGTCTCACTAAACATTGGCATTAGTACTGGAAATCCAATATGCAGTCATGGCTGTCACTGCCAGCCATGGCTAATCATCTAATTTTCTTTTGGTCTTATGCTTCAGCTGTCTCTTTTGGACTCCACAGAGAATTCAGTTCTCAGATACAGTCATTCCAAGTGCCTCATTCCAAATCCAGGTGAAAGCAGAGTGAGAGTAAGGGCTAGTCTACACTAGAAGCGCTACAGTGGTGCTGCTGCATCACTGTAGCACATCTGGTGAAGACTCTCTAATCAGATGGGAGAGAGCTCTCCCATCGGCATAATAAAACCACCTCCCGAGAGGCGTAGCTATGTAGATGGGTGGGAGCAGCTCTCCTATGCTCCTCTGCCAACCAGGTCTAGGCACAGCCTGGTCACTTCCTAGCTCGGGGTCTTTAAGGCACACTCCCCGGGGGCAGGCCACAAGTCTGTCACCCTTCCTTGGGATGTGGGATTTGAGTTTTTGGAAACTTTTGCTGTGATGTCAACTTTGGAAAAAAGTATCCCACTTGTACTGTGAGTGAGCATTGTACAGAAATTCACTGCCCTATTGGTCTAGAAATGTTCAACTTATTTTTTACCATTCATAACTGGTAACACAATAATAAATATGTATGGTCTTATTTACAAGGGTTTTATTATAGAAACTGATAACATATTCTCTTAATATTAATAATAGTTAATTCCTCAGTGTTCCACCTTGCTATGGGAACTCCAAGCTTCTTGATTAACTTCTTCAGGGACAATGTGTCAGACAAGCAAGGAATAGAGCTCAGCAAGGGAATTCTTTAATCATAGTAATTTTTCCTTTCCAGAAAGCACTGGAGAGTTACAGATCTTTGCAAAATAATGAATAGTTGTCAGACATCCACCCCGACCAGCTCCAATCTTTGTGATAGATTTTATGTTAATATTGATGCTAATGCTAATGTTACATCCTGTAAGAAGGTACAATGTATATGATCTTTTGGAAAAACCCTTGAACATGTTAGGAGTGGTACATGAGAACACATTTGGTGCTAGAAATCCATATGGTAATGCTGTTGTACTGAATTAGAACACACTTTATGTTTAAAAGCCTGAGGATACTAATGTTTCACAGCCAGTGCCTGTAAACAATCTTAGAACTTTTCACAGTAGAGAAGCCATTACAAACTTGATCTGCTGTATGAAAGGGGAAACTGAGGCATGCCACCGCATTGTTTTCCTGGCTAAATGGCAAGATACCTACACTGTGAAGAACATTAATATCTACATTAAGTTGGTGTTAGATGGGTTCCAAACATTTGCCAGAACGTGTGTGAATCTCTTAGCTATTTACAATAGCTCCTGGCAAGGTCACATGAAACATGCAGGGATTATGCTGCAAGAGCAGGTCCAATCCACTAGTGGTCTGACCAAATATGACGATGGGTTTGTAAAGGAATTCAGTGACATTGTTACTTCCATTATGGACTTTACAAAGAAAAAACCTGCTTTAATCAGACATGATTTTGACGAACCGTTTCTGTTATACACTGATACTTGTAATATTGAGTTAGAAGCCAGAATAATACAGGACCAAGAATGGGAAGTTCCGAGGATGCATTCAGCAGTGTCTGGGCACCTCTTCCTACATCAATTTTGCGTTGGGGGTGTGATGCTTTATGATTGAAAATGACCATTTGTATCATTGCTGCTACCACTATTATACAATTGCAATAACTCTTATACAAAGTGTATCATGTAAGGTGTATCTAAAGTTATGAATATTGGCTATGTACCCGTATCTTATACATGTGTTGTATGCCTGGGTAATACCCAGCAGATAAGATTTACACCAAGGCTAGACAGCTATGTGTTGTTGGCCCATTCAGGACACGTCACTGGAGCAGTGGGCCACAGAAGAAACTCCTACTGCTCAGCACGTCTTCCTGTAGATGCCTCTCACTGCGAAGGGCCAATGGCCATCCCCGTGAGTCAGCAAGCCATGTAAGTACATGCGATATGCTCATATGACCCTGGACTCCATCTTGGGCCAGTAACTTTCCACAAACATGGGCTGTCGGCTTTGTTTGGGGAAATAATTTCCATGCACATGGCAGAGGATATAAAAAGGCTACTAAGACATCTCAATTTGTATTCATTTCTTGCTTCATTTCTCTGCACTGGATTTCCAGCAAGGAAACTCTAAACAAGGACTGATGACTCACAATCTGTTTGGGTGATTCCAGAAAGACTTTTGAAAGCTAACAGTGTATTCCACGAGTGCTACAAATCTGATATAAGAACTTTGTAATCACTTGTATGTATATGATCTATTAACCATTTATAACTCTCTTCTTTTCTTTAGTAACTAAAATCTAAAGGTTTAATAATAAGAGGATAGGCATCAGCATGATTACTATTAAGATCTAAATTATATATTGACTGGCTAAATAGCTGATCTGTTGGGATTAGAAGGACCCTATATCTGATTAAATTGATTTTCAGCAACCACACATCATAAAGTCTAATGTCTGGGTGGTGAGCCAAAGGCTGGAATGCCTAAGGGGACTGCATTTTTGATTTCTTGTTAACCAGTGTGGTGAGACAGTTTACTTTTGCTACTGGCTTGGTATAATCTAGTGATAGAATAACCACTGGTTTGGGATGAGTCCACTCCTTTTCTTAGCAGTCTGTCCTGCATTTGGTATTCTCAGCTGTGACTCACTGAGGCATGGTAATACCAGGTCTCCAAGGGTATGTCTTCATGGCATTGAAAAACCTGGGTCTGGGGAAACCAAGTCTGCAGACTCAGTTTTTCCAAGCCCATGTTATTGCATCTACACTGCATAGTGAACCCGGGTTTACAGTTTCTGGTCCCAGGTCTCACAACCATGCTGACTTGTTCATACTGCAGTAAGACCTGAGTCAAACCTTCTGATTTCTATCTCAGCATATCCCAGGCTTCCTAGCACCCTCCCTAGCTGTACTGCTCTAGGCCTTGGTTCATAGTGTATTGTGGAAAAACTTTTCTGTCCATCCTGTGACACTTGACCGGATGTAGTCTCAGCCCATCAACACATCCAGCCAAGCCATAATCACACTCCCAGTAACTAGAGCCAACAACATGGAAGAAGCACTGTTGGAAGCATTTGTCCAGCTTGCCGCTTTTGCTCTGGTTTCAGGAAAGAGGTAGAGTGTTTGTGAGACGCTGGTGGGCATTCTGGTGACATTCTTTGACCTAGTCACACAGAAACAGAGGAAAAATGGATGCTAGCAATATCAACAACTTTAAAATAAACTTGTTAAAAAGAAAAAAGAATGTAGACCGTCTCCAGCACTCGGTAAAGATGTGCTGGGGTATTCTTCTCCTAATGCCAGCTAGTGATTCAGGGCTTGTCTTCATGTACTGCAGCACAACTGCGCTGCTGTACAACTTTAGTGAAGACACTACCACACGAATGGGAATTCTTCTCCCGTCAACATAGTTAATCCACCTCCCCAAAAGGCAATAGCTATGTTGGCGGGAGAAGCTCTCCCATTGACATAGCGCTGTCTACATGGTGGGGTTAGGTTGGTATAATTACATCACTCGGCGGGGGGTGTGTGTGGAAGAGTGTGTGTATTTTTCACACCCTTGAGCAATCTAGTTATACCGATATAGGTCTGTAGTGTAGACCTGGCGTAAATGTTATAATGCAATTTAAGCTTTCCATCACTTCCCCCACTTTTAATCTTTCTTCTTCTGCATTTTAACAATTCTAAAACAATTTCCCCCCCAAACTAACTTGTTACTCATTCCTAAATCACACTGTTCTTTTTTTAACTATATGGCCAGAATGAGTAACATATTGGTGACAAAGCTGCCTTTTATTTGCTAGGGCTGTCTCTGGTGAGTTTGGAACAGGTGAATAATCTTCTCCTGGGTCTTCATCTGCAGTCTGTAGAATTGCTCAGTTGATTGATGAGTCTCTGGAATGAATGGAAGATGTTGATGATTTCTGTTGAACTCTTCACAATCTGGCTCAATAGTATGATCTGGGCAATGCAGTCTTTGTCTTTACAACACCTGGAGTTCTGAAACCCTTTCCCCATCCAGTTTGACACAGACATGGTCATCAAGTGCCAGATCAGGAAACGTGCTCTCTCTTAGACCACATTACACTGAGGTATAAATTGCTCTTCAAAGTTAGCTCTCACCACAGTGCAATTGTTCTTGTGGCTCTCATCTCCAAAGGCAAAGGATTAAAAAGTATGTTCAGCTTCCCTGTCCATGACATAGATTAGGGACTAAACCTGCACCTCTGCACTCTCCTTGTGGAGTTCAGTTGCAATGCGAAAACATGCAAACCACCCCTTCCAATCCGGCCAGTCTAGTGGTCTGTCGAAGCTGAAGCTCTGTGGGACATGAAACTTTGGCACTGTGACAAAATTCTGCAGTTTCTATTGTTTTCCTTCTGATACCTTGTCAGGTTAGTCAGAGACAGAGGTAGGGGTGAAAGTAAGGCTGTATGGGCCGGTACAGCGTACCGATAAAAAGTGGCCACTGGTACTGGCCCCCTACTGCCTTACTTTAAGCTATAGCTTAAAGCGCTGCCGTGGCGTCGCTGCCACTTTTGCGTCCCCCGTTGGCAGCCCTGCTGGGTCCGTAGTGACAGGGCCGCTGATGGGGGAGCACAAAAAGGGCAGGTTTCTTAAAGGCGCAGAGCCCCAGGCCCTTTAAATCACCGCTGGAGCTCCAGGAGGCGTGGGCCAGGCAGCGTGGAAGGGCTGTCTGGGGGACGCTGACCCCAGCCCTGCCCCTTCTGGGAGGGGAGAGGACCCGAGACGGCCCCTGTACCGATAAGTTTTCAATTTTACATTCACCCCTGGACAGAGGCAAAATCAGTGTCAGCAACAACAGCAACTTTATGGGTAGGAGGGGCGGGGGAGAATGTAGACTGTCCCCAACACGCAGTAAAGGTGTGATGCTGTATTCTTCACACAGTGCCACTTAGGGTCTACACACTGTAATGCAGTTCAGGCCTTTTATCTCTCTACTGAAGGCATGTCTCAGAGGGGGATACTGACATGGCAGACTCCAACCAGATGTTGCTGCTCATCACACTTGCCTGAGCCACAGGTTTTCCAGATGTAGATTGGCACTTCTGGAGCAGGGCAACAAGCACAGTCTGGCCCAGGAGATTATGGGATTGCATTGGTGGACTATTGGGACACGAGTCTGGAGACCCTGGTTTGAGCTGCATCCACAAGACAAAGCTTGGAGAGACAACTCCAGTGTGTCCTAGGACTCAGGACAGAAATACTTGTGTTGGACAGTAGTGTGTGTGTGTGTGTGTGCAGGGGGCGGGGGTTTGGCTCAAATATGAGTCTGAGCCCAGGTTTACAATGCAATATAGACATACCCCAAAGTCCCAGGCTAGCTCCTTAACCACTGGACCATACTTCCTCCCTGTGTTTCTAGGATATTGCACCAAGTAAAAGTACAGTACAAATATTAGTGTGACACAAGACTCGCTTAGCGCTATAATATGGTTTATGCAACAATTTCTCGTGTAGACTTTCCATGATAAGAATGGCACTCCCAATACTGACACCCAAAGAAAACCCTTAAAATATAAAATAAACCTGAAACAAATCAATCCCCAAACAAACATTAAAATAAAGGAATAAAACCTAAAAATCAAACACAAACCCTACCTCGAGTGGAAAGTATACCCCAAAACAGGGAGAAGTGCACTAGGGACTTCACTATTGCTATGGAAGGTACCCAGATGAGCAGCCACATAAAAGCCTTAGAGGTAATGCTATATAATGTACTTTCTCATTCATTAGTACAGGAATAGCTCTTGCTGAGCATGAGTAAACTTGCACATGAGTAAACTTGATTTGAGTGCAAGGTTAAACTGTAAACACGGTTATGACTGGCTGTGTGCTAGAAACAGTGGTTTGGGGCTAGTTGAAATAAGTAGGAACACCCTGAACTGATAAGCTTGAAATGTAGATAAGGTGAGGACATAACTAATTGGTCCTTATACGATCTGCAAAGTGATTGGTCCTTATATGAATCTGTACAATGTCCAAACCAATTAGATTCAAGAGGTAGAGATGTTAGTAGCTACGAAAAAATGTGCATAAACTGTGTAGTGTATGCTATGATTTGGAATTGTGGTATCACCCTGTAGCTAAACCCCATGTCTTGGCCTGATTGGTGTGGGCATAGAGCTGTTAATTAGCTGTGGCTAATTAGGTAACCTGAGTGATGAGCTGGAGTTCAAGGGAGTTTTTTGACCGAGAGAACTGGATGAGGTGTTATGGATGAGTCAAGTGGAAAAGGTCTCAGAGGGAATCCCCACAATTAGCATCAACCCGCAACTCATCTTTGTTGATCTAACCACTGCTATACAAAATGACCTACTAGTGACTGATTTGGGGTAATGCTTTGGAAAAGTGATTCAGTATCCTGCATGACGGGGCCAAAAGATTTGATAAAAATTAGAATGGTTTTAGAAACGGAGAATGAGGGTATATTGTGGTTGTTGTGGGTTGTTTTTACAGGGCATGATGAGATGTGTGTTATAGAGTGGGGATGTGACAGTAATTGCTCACAGCTGTGTGCATAACTAAGCCGAGCCTGTGGCAGGCTACATTTATTTAGTCTCCTTTTTGCCAGATTTTTCCCTGCCAGCTACGCTTTTGGTCCCTAACAAACACTTTTTAAAAAAAAAGAGCGGTGGTGAATGCTTGTGAAGAGACCTGGATTGCCAGTGTCAGGGACTGAAGAAACTGGGCCTGTTTTGGCCATGAACAGACAGCAGAGGATTCCCCTAGTGAAGGGGAACCCATAGGTGCTGGTGCTGGGGTTGCTGCCACACCCCCTGGCTTGAAGTGGTTTCCATCATATCCAGGGTTTACAGTGTGGTTCAATGGCTCTCAGCACCCCCACTATACAAATTGTACCAGCGCCCCTGGGGGAACTGGCACTGTCCCAGCAGCTGCTTGTCTCTGGCATAAAAGCCACATCAGGGAAGGGAGGAGGTGTGCTGAGATGAGGAAGGAGCCCCCTAGTTAGCTCTAACTCACAACAGGGCTGGGTTGCCACAGAGTCAAGAAGCCATACCCAAGCCATACCCTGGAGCTTGGACACTGGAGAACAGAGCCCTTTTTGTTTAAATAAACAACAAGTGCAGCCCAGGGAGTGCAAGATTCTCCAGCCACTCCACCAATATGCCTTATCCTTAAACAGGAAAGAGCACGCTATGGGCCAGAAGATAATTCAGCCTCTTCTGTGGCCATACAGTCCCTGGCCCCTCTGCTAAGCCCTGCTACCGTGTTGTCAGTTAGTGCTAGTTAAGATGTAGTTTTTATGATATGGACACGAGTCCTCTAAGAACTGGATGGAGACACACCTCCCCCAGCTCATTTCACCTGGGCCGCTAACCAGCCATCACATGGTAATAACTTTTGACTACTCCTGATCAGTTGCCTAGAAGTGAAAGGTTCCGTATCCCATTATAACACCCACGAGCCATTCATTTCTCTCTCTCTCCTCCACATCCTGTGCCTGACTGGCATATAGTTCTCTCTGCAGCATATCTGACCCCACCCCTATGTGAGCTAAGCATCTGATAAATGAGGTTCAGAAATTGGTCACTTGCAGGTGAGTCCCTGGGTTAAGTTAATCACTAAAAGACTTTTCAAACCCAATGTTATGCATTGTTCTTTTAAATTCATAAAGGTAAAATAATACAGGGTAAGAACATATCTTCCCATGCCATTTGACCAGCTCCCTCCCTTTCTTGAATCTCAGCATTGATTTCCCTTGTCTGTATTAAGTACAAATTGTTCACCTTCAAAACTTTCCCCAGCTCCATCCGTCCCTACATATCCACCCTCATCTCCTCCTGCATCTCCCTCCCTTCCTATGCAATGCCCATACCCCTCTAAAAGATCCCTGTCTCCTTTTCCCCTTCAGGCTCTGTGCCTTCTTCCCCCATCACCCAACACATTTGGAACCACCTCTTAACTGATGTGCACCAAACCCCTCCCGCGCCTTGAGAACTGTTGTCTTAATTTTGATGGACTAAATAGGCCCAGAGTCAAAGGTGTTAACATGACCCTGTCATTGTCCCAAATTAAACAGTGTTAAACAACATTTGGGATTTGCTGTACAGAGATTTCAGCTTCATATCATAGCAAGCATCATACAAAAATCCTTTTATCCTTTTATTAAAGACACAGAAAAGATTACGTTTAACAACATCTCTTGTTCCCTTTCCCTTCAGTTGTGGACAGTTTTTAGAGAACCCCACCCCCTCTATTTGGCAGTCATTAGATGGAACTAAAGATGGTGGTAACTGTCCTTGGGGGGAAGAGAGAAGTTAGCTGAGATGAGCTGGAGCTGTGGTTATTGCTGTTATTGTTAAAGTCCAATTCCATCTCTTAGAAGACAAAACAGACAAACACACACAAGAGAGGAGAGAAAAGAACAGGGAATATAGAAAATGCAGCTTCTGTCTCTGATGTTGACACTCACTTGCAGCCTTGCTGCTGGAAGAACACAGGCACGGTACAGAGTCATGTCAGCCACTCCAAGACCTGGCAAACTTGTAGCAGCATCGGGCTGTTTAGAGCATTGCTTTTAGTTGTCTCTCTAGTCACAGTCTTACATCAGTGTTGCCTAGTCTAGTCTGGCTAAGCCAGACTCTTATTAGACAGAAGGGAAAGAAAGAGAAGAAATAAGGGGGGAAGGAAAAGGACACACCGGGGTGAAGGCGGAGGGGCAGAGGGAGGAACAGCAGGGACCCAAGGTGGCGGTCAGAATTTAGCTGAAGCCAGTGAAGGAGGCGATGTCATCCTGGTCCCACTCTCTGGCCCAGTCTGCTCAGGACATCTCTCAGGATCAGGACAACAAAGACCCAACAGTGTTACAGTAGATTCTGGGGTCCCAGGAAGTGATGAGGTGGCAGCCATAATGGTGAAGTTTGCTCCTTCCTGTTCTCCCATCGTTCGGTTAGCCAGCACCTGCATCTGTCCTCCTCTAATTTTCCTTCAAAGTCTTTCCTTTTAAGGACCCCAAAAGGGAGTGATGGGTGGAAGAGCCCACCCCTACATTATTTTGTCCACCAGTTAGGCACGATTTCCAACACACCAATTTTGATTCACTGATTTCCGGTCCCACACATCTCTTGTTTACCAGGCATGAATTATATCAGTGGGCCTCTTGGTCTGGACTACTTCAATTTTTCTGTCTCCCTGTGGCACCTTTTCCCATCAACATTTATTGTTATAGGTTATTGTGACATTTGATGAACTTTCACTCATCTTTTTGCAGTTGAGCTCACAATTAGGGTAAATTTGTTGGGGGCAATTATTACAACAGACGTCAAGTCTTGATAAGCAACCTATGCCATGATTTGCTTTGTACTCATTGCATGATTTGGGTTACACATTCACACACTGAACCTTGAGTGCAAACCTTTTGAGGGCAGACACTTATTATTTAATGAGCATGTTTTACCTCTAGTTCTGCACTGTTTGCACAGGCAGTGCAATATAAAAAGTCAATGACATTGCATAGGAGTTCAGAGGCTATGTATAAAGAGCTTTTTCTGGTATGTCTTAAAGTGATTACAAAGAACACATTAGACATTAGCAAGACTGATTCTGTTTGAGGAAAAGAACTACGAACACAAGCACCAGCAGACACACCTATACTCCTTTATGAAACTAAATTTAGAGATGCAGCAGGTGGCTATTAGCTGTACAACTATTTTTGACTTTTCATTAGAGAGGAGGCCTCAACTGGAGCCTCAGGAGTCTTCTTGCTCTTCTTCAACTCACTCTTTTAAAGATCCGGCTGTCACAATCACTCTCCTGGCTGAGGAGGACTAGATAAGAGACTGATGGCACTTACTTCCTTTAGTCATTTGATCAGAGAGTTTGCTATTCAACAATCTGCCATCCCAGGGGATGAATAGCGCATTTGCTGGGAGTGTTTGTTCATATTTTGGTTCTGAAAACTATACTGAATATATCAGGAGTTTACAATGGAAAACATTATGTAATGTTTACCTATTGTTGCAACTGCTATACACCAGTGATAGCAGAAATTTAACCACAGGTTCCTGGAAGCCCCCAAGAATCTTTTCACGTACAGCACTGCATTTAGATCACATCTGTAGCCAATGATTTTAGTTTAGTATCCATTTATTGTGCAATGTTATGATTAATCAATATGTTATACCATATATATTCATTGTATGTTAACTCGAGTTGATTTGTAGGATTATAAAAGTGTAAGATTGATCAGTATTTAGAGGAACTATGTAGTAGACATAAGTAAGAGAAGCTGAAATGCAAGAAACTGTGGGCTGAGGCTTGCAAGACTTTAGCTTAGCTATTTTAGGCCTTGGAGACAAGAAATGATGGCGTAAATCAATAACTGAGAAATAACCCGAAAGATTATGGGAAAAGAGGTACCAACTGGTAATATTGTGCAAGTATAGCTAGGAAGATTAAATTGAAATGATAAAATGCTATAATAACAAATACTGTCTCCAACAAGTGTCTTAACCACAAGATAAAGGTGGTACATTGATATTAATGAGAACCTACGCAGCCTATAGAATTCGGGGTCCCTTGTGTTTCTACAGGACACAGACCAATAAGAAAGAGAGGGTTGACACTTTCATACACATGCGCAGAATGTAGGTATAGACAGAATCACAGTATAAGAAAAGGTGCCCAGAGCAGGAAAATTGAGCTTCCTATGGGAAACCCCACCAGGAATCACTCCCGTATTGATGATCAATCCATGAGAGGGCCAACAGACTCTAACACCATCTAGGAGGATGTGAGTCTATCTGTAGGTGTAACTGGTACATTGTACTTATCTTTAGGAATTGTATATGCTGCAACTTTGTTTATAACTTTGTTGGTAACTTTAATAAAACTGCTAAAAGATGCTCTTGTAATTGTGTGCATTGTTTGTTTATGGTTTCATGTGTTCCTATGGGCTCTGGATCCAGAACAAACAGAGATAACTCTGTTGAACTTGAGACTGTAGCCGCCAGAGCTGAACCCACTGGAGTATAATTAACATTAAATAGAATAAAAGGCTACACGTCCGTCTCCCTGTTAGAATGGTATTGCTCCTGTACTCTGTAGCGTAGAATGCCCTCTACAGTCTAGTTTTACATTGACTCACGTTAACGGGTAGTCCGTCACTGGGCCTAGAGATCAATATACTGCATGTCCGTAGCTGTACCACACCACATAGGCGCCGACTCCATGGGTGCTCCAGGGCTGGAGCACCCACGGGGAAAAATTGGTGGGTGCAGAGCACCCACCGGCAGCTCCCCGCCATTCCCGGGGCCCGCGCCCAGCTCCCCGCCAGTCCCGGGACCCACGGCAAGCTTACCTCAGCACCGGGAGATGTTGCGGGGCCCCGCCCCCGAAGCTGGGCGACGTTGCATCGGCATCGGGGGCGGGGCCCCGCAACGTCACCCGGCATCGGGGGCGGGGCCCGGCGTCAGCCCCCACCGGCGCCACCGGAAGTCGGCGCCTATGCCACACCATACATCCTGAAGCACTTGGCATGCTAAGCTGAGCCCGAGGCTGGTCTGAACTGTGCAAACAGTTGTGCACAGTTACTGTCAGAGCCCCACTCGATGGCACACGTCTACTCAGACCTTGCAGGAAGAACCCTGAGCACCACCACTTTTGATGGGCCCAATTCTCCATTGCACTTCATCTATGTGTAGTCATTTATGCCTGTAGAAAGTGGTTGTAAAATGTTCTCTCTCTAATCAGGGCTTGTTTTACACCAACTATAGTGGCATAAATGACTAAACAAGGTTCAGGGCAGTGGAGAATAAGGCTAGCATCATAATTAGACTGTAAGCACTTTGCGCAGCGACCATCCATTAAAGTGTTCCAGCACCTAGCACAGTGGTGGCCCTGGTCTTTGATTCGGGCTCCTAGTCACTACCATAATACATGTAATAATAACAAACTGCTAAAACCATTCTAACAATTACTGGTAGTCTATTAAACCTGCTATGAAAGCTATTCCTAAGTTCTTAGAGCAAGAATCCTTTCCTTACGGCCACTCTGGGAAGATTCAGGAATTCTCTCGAGTCTCATTTTTGGAGCTACTCATTATTTAAATGCATTCTTTCCATAGCAACCGTTTTAGACCCATAAAAAAATAACAGTACATTCTGGGTCCTTGTATGGCTGATTGCTCTCCTCTTTGCCCCAACAGAAATAGAATAGTGCCAGCGGTATGTATGCACAGGGAACAGACCTTTGTTTTACATTATTTCTGATCAAGTTCAAGAATGACAAGAAGTGCTTTCCTCTCTTGGGTTCAGAAACATTTCCAGTGCATTTTTCTAAAATTCCTGGGAATACAGACTAATATTAGCGGCTAGCAAATGTTTTTATGAGGAAAAATAGGTAAAAATTTCCTTGTTATAAATTCATAGAAGTATGTATAAACACACCGAGAGAGACTTCAAGAGAGGAAAGCGTGATGAAAGGTCTCTCCATCCAACACTGCATCTACACCATTGTTCTTAGTTGGGAGTAAATGAAGCAAATGACAGTACAGAGTCACAACTACTGTTTTCTCTTCTAACTGATGTGAAGTATTTATTTATTTTGTCTGTGGCATCATACCCAGAATTTGGCAGTACAAACCAAAGTGCACCCCACTCAGCATGTCAAACTTCCTTTTATGTGACTGAACAATCCCGTTTTCTAAATTTTCTTGTGAACAAGAACTCTGTAGACCTGATACTCAGGCCCGGTCTACACTAGTTGTGGGGGTCGATGTAAGGTACGCAATTTCAGCTATGTGAATAACGTAGCTGAAGTCGACGTACCTCGCTCGACTTACCACGCCGTGAGGACGCCGCAATGTCGACTGCCGCTGCTCCCCCGTCGACTCCGCTTCCGCCTCTCGCCGGGATGGATTACAGGAGTTGACAGCAGAGTGATCGGGGATCGATTTATCACATCTACACTAAATGCGAAAAATGGATCCCTGAAAGATTGATCGCTACCCGCCGATTCAGTGGGTAGTGTAGACCAGCCCTTACTAGCAAACTGAACTGCTGCTGATGAAAACCAAAGGAGACAATGTCAAGGGAAAAATAAGAGTTGAACGACCTCAAACAGTGTTCTGTGCATATTCATACCAACTAAATAGCAAATTCAGTTTGATTCTTTTTGTGCCTCTTTAGGATTTGCTTTCAGTGAATGTTCTAGTAAATGAGGTTAGGAGAAGGAATGTTCATGGATTCAATGTGTTTTTAATGTCTATGAGATTCTTATGGAAGTGAATTTCTGACATGTAAACAAAACTATAAACCAAAAGCTCGAGTCTCTGAAACAATGTCTTTGGCCCTAGGTGTCCAATCAAAAGTAACCAACACATCTCAAACTTCAAACTTTAAATACTTTCAACAAACTAATCACAACAATCCACAAACCAAGAATTAGGGAAAATTGCGCCAGATTAGTTTGAACTCTAATTTTAAACTGATATAGTTAATCAAGAGCAAAAACCCCATGTAGACACTCATTTCAGTTTAGGGGTAGCTTATTTCAGTTTCGTTTAAACCAGTTTATAATCAATTTAAGCAAAACCAAAGTTCTTCAGGATTTATGCCAATCTCTAGCTACTATAGATCAGGATAAAACGTAGGGTATGTGGAAGGAGCAGATTATCCCACATCTTCCTACTTTGGCATTCTTCCTCCGAAGCATCTGGCACTGGCCACTGTGTCAGCTACAGGATACTGGACTAGATGGACCGGGGTCTGATCCAACATGGCAGCTCCTATGTTCATAATAAGCTTGGTTTAAATCAAAATAAATGTCCATACAGACTTTTCCAACCGTTTAACTAAATTGCTTTAAAATCACACCACTGAAACCTGTGCATCTTTCTCTTGTAGACAGGCCCCTATTCACTGAATACTTTTGAAAAGACAATGAAGTCAGGAAAATTGCAATCAGCTAGTGGTCAGCTTGTGAACAGAAATAGGTGCAATCTGTATAATAAATTATTCACAAAGAAATATTCACTCAATCTAAAGCTGAATAGCCCTGTTAGCTCTCTTTAGAGCACTCTCATATTGAATAGACAGATGCTGCATGTCACACTGTCACATAGATTTGATTATAATGGGAGTTAACTTTGAAAAGAGATGGCATACAAAGAGTTACTATGAATAAATGGATTTATTTTATGTTTTTTAGTCATCCACTGGGAGATTAATTTAACAGTGCACCAACTCAGAATGGTACTTGCCATGGCTGGCAGTGTCCAACAGACCTAAAATGGTATGTATTCATTTTATTTCTGTATGTATGACGTTAAAACCATACAAGCCTCTGAGTATCCTCACATTAATTTAACTTGTGATAATCACTCAGCAGCAGCAAATACAATTTAACTCCACCAGCCGACAATAATCAAACAGAGGTAACGATTTGCCTCAGCCAGCACTGCAGACACTAAAAATTAAACTCCAAAAACTCCTCTCACCCACAAACTATAGCCAGGAACATGTCCTTATCCATCCCCTCAAATCCTATTGAACAAGTGGCTTTTGTAGCATGCCCAGAGAGTCATGAAAATTCAGGCTATTATAACAAGGAGTATCCAATCTGAACGCCTCTGCTGACTGCAGCCATGGCAGTATGGCTTGGGGAGAGAGGTGATCAGTCAGATAGGCCGGTCCCAGGCCAAAACGGCCACTGCCCCTTCATTAGCCAAAGATGGACAACATCTGAGTATGGTGCAGTGATTCTACCTGGAAAGTTAGTACATGTATTTCGCTGTCTTCTGCCCTAAGATATGCATATGCAATTCCCATTGACTTCAATGAGAGCTGCACGCTCAGAAATTACTTAGACATAAAGCACCCCTGTAGGTAAAGTACTTTGTGATTATCAGATGACAATGAAGTGTATTTATTTATATTAATATATCTTACATTTATATAGCACCTTTCATCTAAAAATATCCCAAAGTGTCACCTATGAAGTAAAACACAACAATGTAGCACACAACAACACTATGCACCAGGAAGTAAGGGAGAATACTAGATGCATTTGAAACTCTAGGGGGAATTTAGGCAGATTATAGTTAACTAAATTGGAATTTGAGTAGGACTCACATGCCTACTTAGAATGCCTGAGATTTTTAATGAACACTATTTTTCAGAACCTTGGTTGTACATTTTGTCCCAAAATACAATTGTTTACTTTGAATCAGTTGGCAATCCTTTTCCCCAGCCATTAACAAATCCTCAAAGTCGTTACTCAGTATTTACTCTATACTTATTCAGACAAACTACCATTGAAGTCACTGAATAATAAAAATTCAAATCAACAGAAATTTGCCTAAGTAGAGAACTCAGTGAAAAGTGAGTATGGAGATCAGGATTTGGCCTATGGATATTATGCACTTGTATTAGGGGTATTTGAAAATTGTCTGTTAAAACTGTTTTGGATTGAAAATTGGGATTTTGACTAAAAGACACTTTTCACGAGACGTGTCTGCTTCCTGAAGAAAACTTTGATTTTTTGTTGAAAAACCAAATGCCTAGAAACTGAAATGTTTTTGATTTTTTTTTCAGTTAAAATACACAAATTGCCATTTGGTTATGCCATGCCCATGCCTTGTGGGATTTGTAGTTCAGTTTCTGCTTGTTCCTATTCTCTAGGGGCTGGGCTCCCCAGCCAGACTTCATTTCCCATGATGCACGGTGGCAGTGGGATCATGATGAACCACTTCTCACCAAGAGGGGAGACTGTGGTGCATTATGGGAATTGTAGTCTGACAAGGAAGCCTGACCTATAGACAAGAATGGGATTATAAGGCACCTTAATTACAAGTCCCTTGAAATAACACAGTGGCATTTAGAATCGACATACTTTGGATTTTGGTCAAAATATTTCAGGTTTTGATTTCTTGCTGAAAATTCAAAATTTTCTGTAGAGAAAACAAACATTTTCTGACCAGATCTAAACTTTTATACAACTGCGAATACAGGGCCAATTCTCTATGTCCTTATTCAGATTTTACTAAACAAAAGTCTCATTTTCAGCAGTGCCAACTTCAGCTATTTTATCAAAATTCTCATGATAAATGGTGTTTGTTTTTTCTTAAAGCCCCATCTCCTGAAGTTATGTGAACAGTTGAGATTCTCGGTTTTTATATATGAAAACAGAAGTATCCAGCCCTGTTGGCTGTCGAGAAAGGTAAGAAAACATAACCTGAATGTATCCTAAAGGCTCAAAACCAGAAGGCAAATCGAAATAACCCAAAATATATTCTTGTATTAAAATTCCCTAATTTTTGGGAGCCTGGCTCATTTTTTTTAATGTTTTGGGGTGGCAATACTGCATTTTCTTCAGTGGGAGTTTTGACCAAGTATAGAACTTCAGGATTGACCTAAGATCTAATAAATCATTTTATCACCTGACAACAACAAGACGTTACTTGTATGAATAATAAGTCATATTTGGAGCTGTTGGACAATGTAGTCAAACACTGTGGTGACTACTTTACTTGGGTATAAAACTCCCTGTCTGAAGAAGGAGACAGTTCCCAGATTATTAGCTGATTTATGACACCTCTTTCTAATTAGTAACTAGACATAGTCTACGATGCCTTAGTACTCCAATAGGGTGCATGTTGCATAAAAACCTCCCTTTAAATGATGGATTTGTCCCACTCCTGTCTATTTGTGGTGTTATTACAAGTAAAAATAAAACTCTCTTGGCAGATGTTTTTGTATTACAACAAAGAGTTGATAGCCTTGTGAATTGCAGTATGTTTTTTATGGACACACATTACTCATTCAAATCTACACTGCAGCAGACTAGGGACCGAATGGTTGGGCAGCAGTTCTGCAGAAAAGGACCTAGGGGTTACGGTGGATGAAAAGCTGAATATGAATCAACGGTGTGCCCTTGTTCCCAAGAAGGCTAACGGCATTTTGGGTTGTATAAGTAGGGGCATTTCCAGCAGATCGAGGGACGTGATCATTCCCCTCTATTCAGCACTGGTGAGGCCTCATTTGGAGTACTGTGTCCAGTTTTGAGCCCCACACTACAAGAAGGATGTGGATAAATTGGAAAGAGTCCAGTGGAGGGCAACAAAAATGATTAGGGGGCTGGAGCACATGACTTATGAGGAGAGGCTGAGGGAACTGGGATTGTTTAGCCTGCAGAAGAGAAGAATGAGGGGGGATTTGATAGCTGCTTTCAACTACCTGAAAGGGGGTTGCAAAGAGGATGGATCGAGACTGTTCTCAGTGGTAGAAGATGACAGAATAAGGAGTAAAGGTCTCAAGTTGCAGAGGGGGAGGTTTAGGTTGGATATTAGGAAAAACTTTTTCACTAGTAGGGTGGTGAAGAACTGGAATGGGTTACTTAGGGAGGTGGTGGAATCTCCTTCCTTCAAGGTTTTTAAGGTCAGGCTTGACAGAGTCCTGGCTGGGATGATTTAGTTGGGGTTGGTCCTGCTTTGAGCAGGGGGTTGGACTAGATGACCTCCTGAGGTCCCTTCCAACCCGGAGATTCTATGATTCTATGATTCTAAGACTTCTGGGGTAGGCACGTTCAGAAAAAGGCAGATGAATACTTGTGATGCCTTTGCTTTGTGGATACCAGTTATGCAATTAAATCATAGGATCAAAGCTTTAGAGGAACGAGAGCGCACATATACTAATAAACTCACCTGCAAGGCTATCAGAGTTAAACTATACAATCAGCGCCTTAGATGCTATCAAGGATCTGAAAGAACACACATTAAATACGACATTTGAAAGTAATACAGTTTATTACAGCATATAGTGCTAGCTTTGGAAGGGAGCTTGACAGCTAATAAAATGATCAAAGTAGTTTGATATGTCTCATTTTGGCCCACATAGCTGAGCTATATTACAGCCAACAGAGTGGTTTCTTTTTGTAACTTCCTGAGGGAGCAGACCCTCAAGTGGAAATGGCTTGTGTGACTAGCACAGCACCACAGCATCTATTTATTATTCTAAGTTAATAACTAAATAAGAAATCAAACATCTGAAGCCTGGAGAATAAATCCAACTGCCTGTTTGTTTTATTTTTCCAAATCAGTTTGAAAATTTGTCTAGCAAACAATGAGTGTGAAGACTTGAAAATAAAAACCTTACAGTGGATTAATTGCTTGTATGTATTTCAGTGTACTATGAAATTGAGCTATTCACTACCAGGGAAATGTGTGCTATTCTATATTGTCATAGCACAGGTGAGATGAAGTGGAAAGGAATGGAACTTTTACATCAATAGGAAATGAGTTATATAAGTATTACATTCAGTGTATTCCCATGAAGCATCAGAATTGTATTGTCTTTGCCAACTACAAAGAGTAGAAATAAAGCCAATCTATTTTATTCATGTTTTCTACAAGACAGTTTATGGAATTATTAATTAAATTGGACTGTGACACAGATTTCAAAAACTGTAGTTGAAATTCTTCAAATCTCTCTGAAAAACAGAACCCGTAACTACGTATTTTTATAGCAACTTCCATCCCAAGGATCCTAGATGCTTTTGCAAATTAAACTAAATATGGGAAATCCTATTACCGACCACAGAAATAATCAGCTTAAGGCAATGAAGTAGAGCAGCTGTGTTGGCCCAGAATCTCTGAGTGGTTTTTTTTGCCCTAGAAAAGCCTTGTCTGAGATTGTGGGAGATATTCCAAATGCTAACTCAATATTTCTGATTATTTTGATGTACTCTCTGTAATAGCGTGGGGGATCATTCATTGTTATTACTGATTTGTACAGTATCAGTAATGTGCTTGGAAGTAGATGCCTGACTAGGACCTTAGAATAATCTATAGGATGCCCACAAGGAGTAGATTAAAGCTGGATCTATTGATCCACAGATCCAAGTCCCAGGCTGGGAGATGGTCCTTGGACCCACAAAGTTTGGATCCAAGGATCCAATAGAGAGCACCATGACCAGAATGCTGTGGTCCACTGCAGAAACAGGGAAATATGAGAGTGTGTTGGCAGGATAGGGAGACAGGACCATGATTTCACAGCTGTTTCTTGTCCCTACCCCTGTCTCCTAGCTTCTTCCCCAAGCTTACTCTGTCCATGCCTGCTCCCAGCCAACCAAGAGCAGCTCTACTGTGAGGCTGTGTGTTGAAGTCTGCCAACATGTAGAAGAGTAGAGCTGTCTGGGAAATGGTACCTATTTTCTATTCCACATTTTTGAACTAACAATTTTTTCCCCAAGAAAGGTTTGGCAAATTATAGTTTAATTCAGATCTTCCATTTGCCTTCACTGCTCTCAGTGTTTTCATCGTTAACCCTGAACTTTCCTTCTCCTCACACCTCTCCTGTCTATAAACCAGCTGGTCACAACTTCTGCCACATTGTCAGTGTTCTGCACACTGCCTTGACTCCACGGCTGCTGAAAATCCTCATTATGCCTTTACCTCCTCTCCCTTTGACCACCACAGTGCATTTTCCTAAGGCCTCCCCAATCTCCAGCTGTTCAGACTCCTGAAAGTGCAGCATGATGTTGCCAGTAACCATCTACGGCCTAATACAGCTTCCATTGAATCAGTGGAATAACTCCAATTGACTTCAGTGGTACAGTAACTCCGCACATAAAGTCGTCCCGGTTAAGGTTGTTTCGTTGTTACGTTGCTGATCAATTAGGGAACATGCTCATTTAAAGTTGTGCAATGCTCCCTTATAATGTTGTTTGGCAGCAGCCTGCTTTGTCCACTGCTTGCAGGAAGAGCAGCTTGTTGTATCTAGCTAGTGGGGGCTTGGAACCAGGGTGGACCAGCAGCCCCCCATCAGCTCCCCACTTCCCTAAGTTCCCTGTGCGGCAGCCACACAGGAGGCTATCAATTGCCGGCAGTTCAGCTGTCCCTCCCCCCCACTGCCATGTGCTGCTCCTGCCCTCTGCCTTGGAGCTGCTCCCGGGAGCCTCCTGCTTGCTGTGCAGGGCTGGGGGTGGGGAAGAGGGGGACCAATGTCAGGGTGTTCCCTTCTCCCCTGCTCCTGCCCCCCCTTACCCCTTCTCCATATAGAGCAGGGTGGGAACATGACAGGCCTCAGGACAGAGAGAGCTTGCTGGCCGCAGCTGCTGTCTCAGCTTGCTGATCTACTTAAAAAGGCAATGTACTTAGAGTGGTGTCAGCATACTTAAAGGGGCAATGCACATCTCTCTCTCTCTCTCCCACACTCAGGGATTTTGTGTGTGCCCAATTTGAGACACCTTGGCCCAGATCCTCAAAGATATGTAGACACCCAAGTTGTATTGATTTTAATTGGTGTAAGGCACCTAAATACCTTTTAAGATTCTGGGCTCCAAGTAACTGGTCCTACAGTTCCTATAGAACTCAACAAGGCTTAAGGGGTAATATGTTGTGCTGAAGATGCTCTGGCCAGCTTCAGTATTCACGAGTGTCCCAGCTACATTTTTTGGTTTTGATTCAAATGTTCTCCTTGTCCTAAAACAAATGAAGCAGAATTTGTTTTTCTAGCTAGATTTTTTCTTACAAGAAAATAACAGTTCTTAACTAACTATAACAAGACTGAATTGCTTAAGCCCTCTCTGGTGATTCTAGATACATATTTAGCTATTGAATATCTCTCTATAACTTTACAATCCTAGAATTGGAAGAAGGACAATATACCGTCAATAAAAATGAGAAACTATGTACAAGAATGAAGCCTCTACTCGTATTAACTTCCAGATCTTGTTTTGTTCAACATTAGTATAGAATGTAGAATATACTATTGAGGTATACTAGTTTATAATACTACTTTCTTCTTACATACTTTTAACTTTCATTAGAGGATTTCAAGCCCCACACTTCACCCAACCCCCCCCCCCCAAACTCCCACTCCCCCGCCCCGCCACACACACACACACATGCCACTAAGGAAAACAAGGGTATATATTGTAGTTATAATTTCACATACCACCTCCATGCAGGCATCTCTGGTGTGGAATGTGGTACGCATGGCAGCTGTTTACTAGCTGCACACAGTTCAAGAAGAAAGTGATGAAGACATGAAAATGGGAGTCTAAGTAGGCAGACTGGGCTAAATCATCCCCTCCCTCTCTGTGGCCAGCAGGGAAGAAAATAATATGCTTCCATTTGGCTTGTGTGGAAGTGGAATGTGGTATGTATGGGGAACAGGAGGGGGCCCATCAGCCATCTCTGTGGGTGTCTTTACAAATTCTTTTTCACTCAACAGGAAAAGAAATCCAAACTGAAACCCTTCTTGGGCAGGTGGGGTTATTTAAGGATGGGATGATGTGGTTTAACTCTAGATAAGGCCTTGATCTTGTACAGTAACTCCTTGCTTAACATTGTAGTCATGTTCCTGAAAAATGTGACTTTAAGCAAAACGATGTTAAGTGAATCCAATTTCCCCATAAGAATTAATGTAAATAGGGGGGACGGGAGGTTAGGTTCCAAGGAAATTTTTTCATCAGACAAAACACTGTGAAAAATTTTGTGTGTCTCTGTCTGCCATGCGATCTCCCCTCCCTCCATTCGTGCTGCCTTGTAGAGTATGAGGCTACATTAACAACAATGTGTTAACCCTTAAGGGCTCAGCCAAATGTTAGTTCATCATTTAGCAGTAAGGCATTCCCTGGGAAATATCCCACCCTCTTCCACCCTCTAACTTCACCACCTCAACCAAGCTTCACAGTTCCCCCTCTATCCTCGTTCCCCCTCTATCCTCTCCCACATCTCTCTGGCCCCTGCCCCCTTCCACCTCTGCTCCTATCCTCTTGCATCCAGGGTCTGTGCCTATAAAACCCCCTCCCCTCTGTTCTCATCCACCCCCTGGCTTCTGTTCCCCTCCTGAGTGTTGCCCCTCTGCCAGCTCCTGTCTCCCCACTGCTTCTCCCTGCTTCCAGCTACTGTCCACCCACCCCTCTGATTCTCCCCAGAGTCTGCCTCCTGCAAACCTCTTTCCCTATGTGTGTCCCCTATTTCTTCCCCCCAACCCAATTCCTCATGCATCATTCTAAGTCAGGCTACCTTACCTCCTTACCACCTAGGTGCCACCAGGGGAGATGGGGGCCCTGAGAGCACAGAGAGGGACAGGCTCCATGATATCAGTTCTGGCACCCAACACCACAGTGGCCTGAAGCAGCAATTGCAGGGAAAGCCCTGCTCAGCCCCTGTGTCACCATACTGGAGCACGCTCATTCATGCTACGGGGGTGGCACATCACATGCAAAGGCTGGTTGGCACACAGAAGCTGTGAGGGGATGGAGCATGCTCAGGGCAAATGGAATCTTTGAAAAATCTCAGTCCACACATGCTCAGTAGAAACATAGAGTTTTGCTGCTAAATTTTGCAAAGACTTGTAACTTGGCTAAATATGGGCAGTTTGTCATGGGACCAGCAACAGGCACATTTCTGGCACAAATGTGCCCCTCAGAGCTGATAAAGCTAACTGGGAATCACCTGAAATGCCATTCGTTTCAAGGTCATTTAAGCACTCTGATTTGAAAATGAATGATCTACCATTAGGAAATCTTATTTATTTTGGGATTGACGGGCCAAAGCAATCTATTAATTCTAGCATCTATCAATAGCTGCCACCTTATTGACAATCACCATTTGAAAATGAATGAGCTCATATTTACATAACTTGACTGGGTCTTACTGTGCTTCAGGAACGAGCTACTATTTTATTGTTTTTTCAAACTAGAGAAACAGACGCCTAGTAAGGCTTTGTAAATCATTGTCAAAACTTAAAATTCTGCCGAGTGCTTGGTTTGGGTTTTACCAAACTTCTTCACCTGGCAACTTGTTTTGCAAGCACCAAGCCAGGGATGGTTTGTGTATATATGTAGTAAGACTTCAGGAGTCAGCTTGGTGAGGGAAAAATAAAAAGGAGCCATTGTGGTTCACTGAAAAAGCACTATCCGAATAGCCACAAAAAATTGTGAGGCCACTTTTTGTGACCTTTCAAATTGGGTTTGGTGGAAGTCAAATAGTTGAAATCACCTGGTATATCACTTGTTCAAATTGGCGTAGGCCTTCAGGTGGCTTATGTGTTCAGAAAGGTCAGCAGAAATTATTTCCTCTTTTCTCTGGGGGGTTTTGTGGCCTGTCAGAAAATAATTAGTGTCTGATATTTTTACGAAGCTGAGACTCGGATGTCAAAAGTGACCACTAACTTTGGGTGCTCAGCTTCAGATGCCTACTAAAGGCTGGATTATCAAAATTGTTGAGCACCCACACTTCAGTTGAAGAAGTCAGTTCTAAGCAACTCTGCAAATCAGGCTCTGGGCATGCAAAAATGGAGGCACCAAAGACTAAAGGACAATTTTGAAAGTTTTGGGTGTCCCTCCACCTAGGAGGAGAAGGTATTCTTGACTGAAGTAACACGCATGAGTTGATTCACAAAGTGTGATGTTATCTGATTAAAATATGACCATGTAGATCATTGCTGCTGACACTGTTATATAATTGCAACAAATCTTCTACAAATTATGCCAAGTAAGGTGTCTATGGAAAGGTTATGATTTGCTGAATATGATTTTGCTATTTGTATGCATGTGTCATGTTTGTATTTGAAGTTATGAGTATTGGCTCTATGCCTGGATTTCAAATATTTGCTTCTGGGTAGCACCCAAAAGGTATTTAGCCAGAACATTATGAAGGAATTATCTAAGTTGAATGGCCCATTAAAGAACACTTAGCTCACAATAGAAGATGTCCATCGACACTTAATGGACTTTCCTGCTGTGACTAAGTGAAATCATGCATGGACATATGACTTGCCCATGTGACTCCAAACACCATCTTGCTACCTGTAAATTTTCCACTAGCTGTGCTGAGGGCTTTGTTTGAAATAATGGATTTCCCTTCACATGGCATAAGCTATGAAAGGACCTGGAAACATCTCTATTTGGCCTCTTTCCTGCTCAGACCTCTGGACTATGAACTTGTACTAATGGGAGCATTCTAACCAAGGGCTGAGGTCCTTTCACTGATTTAGAAGCAACCAGAGACTTAACAAGCCAGCAGTTTATTCCATCACTGCTACAAGCCTGATCCAAGAACTTTGTATATCTTGTATGCATTTGATTCTTTAACCAATTTTAACTCTCACCTTTCTTTCTTTTTCTTTTTTAGATATTAAAGGATTGGCAACAGCGTGATTATTGGGTAAGATCTGAGTTGTATATTGACCTGGGTGTGTGGCTGGTCCTTTTCAGATCAGAAGAACCTTTTATTTGATGAAATTGGTTTTTAAAGAACCACTCATCTTTAAGTCTAGTGTTTTTGGTGGTAATTGAAGGACTGGAATACCTAAGGAAACTGCTTTTCTGACTTCTTGTTAGCCAGTGTGTTGAAACAGAAGTTTACTTTTGTTGCTGGTTTGGTATATCTCATGGGAGAATAAGCACCAATTTTGGGGTGTGTCTGCCCTATTTCTCAGCAAGTTGTCCTGAATTTGATATTCTCAACTGTGACCCACGGAGGCATGATGACATGAAGTAATCATGGTTGAACCAATTAGTAACAGTGATCACAGTTTAGTTAACGTCAACATCCTTGTAGGAAGAATAGTAGGGGGAAACACACACACACATACACACTGAAGCTTAGAAACAGGGCCAGCTCTGGCTTTTTTGCCACCCCAGGCAAAAAAAAAAAAAGGGGGGTGGGGGCAGAGCATAATGTGCCGCCCTAAGATTGGCCTGAATACTGCCCCTTACAATGTGCCGCCCCAAGCATGTGCTTCCTAGGCTGGTGCCTAGAGCCGGCCCTGCTTAGAAAGGAGGGTTTAAAAAAAAAAAAAGGGAAGCTTTCTTGCCATCTCTTGAGAAAGATTAATTGTATGGGGATAGTGTGCCACAGACTCTGGCGGGGGTCTCCATCAGTTTGCATACACTTTCTTTGAGTGAGCTTCACATTAAGATCCATTGGTTTTTGTAGAGGAAAAGTTACAGACATCGGTACAGAATTAGTCAAGCCAATAACCCGAGGTAACAATCTACTACAAGTTTATAGAGTCATTTTTATAAAACAGATTCATTGAAACATGGGTCTGTCAATGGTTATTTAAGAAAAAAACAAGTGTAAGAAAACAGTACAAAAGAATATCGGTTACTGGTGTCTTAGCGCTCAATAACGTTTGGCGGAAACATTAGCTAGGCCCAATTTGGAGATGATTGGTCCCTGCTAAGCAAATTTCTTTGGTCTTCCAGGCTACATCAGTTCTTCGAATTTTATCCAGCATACAGGGATACCTTCTCCCAAGGGTCCTTCGTTGTAAAGCTTCCATTGATAATAAGTCTGGTGCTGTATGGCTACTAATTCTATTGAAGACCATTATAAACTCCAGAATGATACTAAAGTTCATTGAAATCTCCACTGGCTACATAAGTCATCTTCATTTATCAACCATCAGCAATAAAAACCACTAGCTTTCAATTTTCTACTCTTGATATCCCCCCAGTTTAAGGCCCTTGTCATTTCACGCGTTCCCTAATCGCAACGTGTATTTCTCTAATGAATGAAGCTTGCAATAGCTAAGAATCATCTGTGTAGTGTTTGGATTAATTTAAAACTATAGTGAACATGCCAGGGTTTGACTTTGCAGACTCTGCACACAGTACAACTGGCTTCCCTCTTTTCTCCCCCCACAGAACTGCAGGATGCTACGTTCCTTTACCTGAAGCTTTCCTGCAAACCTAGCAGGAGAGCTGATATCTTTATAAAATATGAGGAATAAACAAGGAAAGCTATAGAAAATTGTCAGTGGGAAGTTCATGAATCAAACTTCTGCCACCTAACAAGATTCAAAACTGGCTGCTTTCTGAGGACACTAAACACGACCTCTCATGTTCCAGGCGGGATCTTTTTGACTCTGGCATTACCTTTGAAGTAAACATGACAGAAATTCTCACTCCTCTTGTCAGTCAGAAAGGACCATCTGGTACTACATTAGACCAGTCTTCTATTAAATTCACCAGCATGCTAATTAAAGGATGACAAGAGGATGGTTAAACTGCCAGATGCTATGAAGATATATCACTGTCTTTTTACGTGGTTAGGCAAACGTTTAATTAAACCTGCAGCTGCTGTGTCTGCTCTACCTACTAAGATATCTAAATTTCATTTACCCGGGAAAAGAATGTAGCTATCGGTGTCTTTCAAGGGGTAAACAACTTAAAACAGCTTGCTGAAACGTGCAATGCATATGTACATGATTTAATTATACACATCAATAATTTAATCAAATCCACTACAAGCTATTTCACTTCTTTCCCTTCGATAGTGGTGCCTGATACCTGATTTAATCTTTCACCACACATGCCAGCTTTAACAGCCTAGTTGCTCTACAGTTTAATGTTTATTGGGATATACCGAACATAACCTTATTGAAACACCAAGATATGGCCTATGATATACAGGAAGTCAGACTAGATGATCTGATTGTCCCTACTAGCCTTAACATCTATAGATATTTGTAACCAGTGGGCGGGGATTCTGCCACCTTTACTCATGCTGTATACTACTTTGCTCTGGGACAAGTCCTACTGAAAATAGTAGGAGTACTCCCAGAGTAAGATACTACTCAACATAAGGGTGTGTGATGGGGTGTCCAACCCACACAAGACTTGAAGGGATTAAAGTGGCCAGGTGAGCCAATTAATTTCCCAGGCTGCACCAGGAGGAGGAACCAGGGAGCAGGGAATGATTAAATGAGGCTCAGCTGGACAGGAACAGGAGGGCCCTGTATAAAGCCCAGGAGCTGAGAGCAGAATGGGGCTGTGGGGAAGTAGTCTGAAGTCACTCCTAGGAGAAGGGAGGTGAATTTGGGCCTAGAGGTAGGTAGCCTAGTTACTCCCTAGGAGGAGGGAGTTTGGGCAGGCAAACCCAGAGAAGGGGGAGAGTCAGAAAGGTAGGAGACTCAGGGGGAAGTCAGCCAGGTATGGGGTAGGGCAGGCTTGGCTGCTGATGAGAGGGCTGCTGAGTTGGAATGCAGAGTCGAGGGCAGGCCTGGGCTCCCCTACCAGCCCCTGGTGAAGTGGTGAAGAGCAGAGAGCAGGCTGCCTGGGACAGTTTGCCTTGGAAGACTTTGATACCCTGGAAGGGGAGGATAATAGGGATCTGGTGAGGGGGCCAAGTCATGAACAGGAAGCTGCAGCTCCTGGAGCAAGAGGGGCCACAGGGTGATAGAAGAAGATGGGTGGAGAGACTGCCAGAGGGAGGTGCAGCACCTGGAGGGAGCTAATGCCTGCAATTGTCAGGAGAAGGTGCAGCGGTGAGTGGACCCCATGACACAGTGGCAGAATTGGGCCCAGTAGTGCTCACCATTTATATTCAGCTGCTTATTTTAAGAAACACTAAGGGCTAGATTCTGATAACCTTTCCTGCACTCCCAGGTCTGCCACAGAATCTGTGTGACCTTGACTGAGTCACTTAGGGTAGAATTTTCAAAAGTGCTTAAGGCCCAGATTCCTAAAGGTTCTAAGAGGTTGATCTGCTCAGCATTGCAAGGCCTAAGTCCTATTGTTAAAGATGACTTGGGGTCCTAATGCCCATCAACTTTCAGTGAGGTTAGGCTGCTAATGGCCAGGTTTACAAAAATATTTAGGCATCTACCCTGCTTCTACAAATCTCTCCCTATATGCCTAACTCACTTTTGAAAATGGGACTTACAATTTTCAAATGGGCCTATCTTTAATCTCTGTTTTTCAGTTCCCCATCTGTAAAATGGAGATAATAATACTCCCTTGCTCTGTCTTGTCTATTACACTAAAAAGCTCTCCAAGGCAGGGATTGTATTACTCTGTTTGTACAGCACCTAATAAAATGGATCCAGTCTCCAGTAGGGCCTGTAGACATTACTATAATACAAATAAATAATGACCAATGTTATCTCCAGTTAACACATTAAAATGATGAATGTATGCATCATGTTCTGTAGGCAGTGTGCCAATCATGTGATAAGGCCACTACCATAGAAAACAATATGGACAGGCACCAGATAGACAAATACAGACTCATGTGTGGTCTTTGCAGCTGGAAAGCTGCAGGGATAAAATGGCTTTTGAAAAATGACTCCGAGGAAGAGAGGAGGGATTATTGGCACATCAGGAGTTGGAGGCTGGAGAGGGCATGGAAGATGACACATAGCTAAAAGTGAGTTTTACCTGCAGAGGGCTTGCGGGATTGGCCCCTGCAAAGGAGTGAAAGGAAAAGGAGCTGTGTGAGGCATAGGAAGAGATGTGGCCAGAAATGAAAGGAGCAGGTAAGGTGGAGTAGAGCAATCTTGAAGGGATTAATGACACGGACACTGATTCTGCAAGCTGCTGGAATGCTGAGCCTCTGCATTCGTGCTGAAGAAAAGGAGAAGGCAATGAAGGGCTCCTAGGTTAGGTGGGTGGAATATTGTACAATAGGAGATGATCTTAGCAGAGGCACTTTTTTCAGTCTGGAGGGAAAAGAGGCGAGATGAAGGGAGGTCACAGAGAAGGAAAAGCCAAGAGCTAGGTTTCCGGCCCCAGGAATGAAGAGGAAAGTATGGCAGGAGGGCTAGCTCAGTGGTTTGAGCATTGGCCTGTTAAACCCAGGGTTGTGAGTTCAATCCTTGAGGGGGCCATTTAGGGATCTGAGGCAAAAATTGGGGATTGGTCCTGCTTTGAGCAGGGGGTTGGACTAGATGACCTCCTAAGGTCCCTTCCAACCCTGATATTCTATGATTCTAACTGTTATAGAGGAAGAAATAAAATATTTTCATCACTTCCTATTTCAAATTATATACAGCCATTTATTTTAGTTTTTTAAAAGTCTATCCAGGTTATAACTTTCTTCTTCATTCATGAACCCAGTCAGCTCTTTACCATCTGGGAGGCTCTGTCCTTTCCTTCCATCCCACTTGTTACCTAAAGATTAGACTTCTGCAATATTCTCTACATGGGGCTGCACCTTAAACCCACTGGGAGACGGAAGCTGGTGAAGAGCATAATAGCTCACTTGAGAAGAGCATCACATGGGGAGCACATGACACCAGTGCTCTGGGAACTGCTTGGGCAGCCCACTGGACTCTGAGTGGAGTTTAAGGTGTTAGTTGTGACCTATAAATTCCTAAATCGCCTGCTACTGGCCTACCTCTCTGTGCCATGCTGCCACAGCTACGGTTAGCAGATCCAAGTGGATTCCCCTTGTAATGAAAGAGGGGGGACAGCTGGTAGGATTCTGGAACTAGCTCCCCACCTTGATCCAAAATAGCCTGAATTTGGTGACTTTCTGCAAAAGACATCTTTTGAGAGGGTTTTTGGAGGACATTGAGGGATGCTTCCTAGATGATGAAGGGGGCAAGTGGACCTGATTTTAATGCTGCTCAGTTTTAATGTAATTGTCTTTATTATATAATTAATTATGCCAGGATCTCCTAGAGCATCTTTGTTATTTTGAATCGAAATAAATAATGGCTGATTGTATTAATTAATGCTAGATTTCAGCTGACAAACTTCAGGCACAACACACATTTCTAATGGAAGCTTGCAGTGCCAGAATCAACTGTAATTTTACAAGAATACCAGCTACATAACTATCTTAGACCACAAAGATTCTGTGATGTCACAACATGTTCCTCTGTGGATTTGCATTCTGGCATTTAGTATTAATCTCTTTACCCAAGCAAAAAAATCAAAACAGTACACGCTGAATTTCATAATAAACTGAGGGTAGTTGAATACCAGTGGTAAAATTATCATCTACATTCAGTAGCCCTATTGGTGTGCATGGCGCTTTACAGGTAAATAAAACAACAAAGTCCTTGGCCTGAGGAGTTTGTGCCACACTCTGTTACTTTTATTGACAGTTATCTGTCCAGCAAGCCAGCCAGCCTCTTATATAGAATCATAGGACTAGAAGGGACCTCGAGAGGTCATCTAGTCCAGTCCCCTGCACTCATGGCAGGACTAAGTATTATGTAGACCATCCCTGACAGGTGTTTATCTAACCTGCTCTTAGAATTCTCCAATGATGGAGATTCCACAAGCTCCCTAGGCAATTTATTCCATATGATTAAAGGTGGCAGAATCTGGCCCTAAATAAGACAGATAAACAACAATAACCACTTAAGGGCCTGGGGGAAGGGTGTTGACAGGAGTAAAAGGGGAAAGAGAAAATGGCTTCAAGGGAAAACATTATTGGGAAGGAATTCAGATTGCTTATTTTGTGTGGTCTGCTTTCTTATTAATAAACTTGCTTTTCAAAATTAAACGTTTAAAGTAAAAATAACATTTTTTTTTAAGCCATAACGGGGAGGGAGAAGATAGTGCCAGAATGGAGATCAATGATGGCAGGCTGATAAATAAATAATGTCATTGCTATTACATGTCAACTAATGTCACTGATCACTGTCATGCGAAGTGAGGCATCCCTGGTATCTCCTCCTCTTCTTGGTGGACAATTTCCCTGCCGTTCTGCTGAAGAGCAGAGGAAGGGGCAGCCTTCATCCAAAAAAGAGGTTTTTTTTTATTATGTAGTATGCAAATCCCATTAAAAAGAGAATAACACTACTGATTGTATTGCAATGTCAGCTCAGAGTTTCCTGGTAGTATTTCCTAACTAATAGTGAGATTGTGATTTTAGACAGAGCCCTGAACAAGAGGTGGGGCATAAACTGTGCTCCCCAGGAGTAGCCTTAAAGGGCATCTTAACTCAGAGATATAACATTCCTGCCCTGCTTCTTCCTTGCTCTGGAGTACACCAGCAGCAAATTATGACTCCTCATGGGTTGCTCAGCTGCACTGCCTAGGGAAGTAGGGGTGTGTGTGGAACTGAAGCATTGCCTGCTCCCTGCCAGCCTGCTCAGGGTTGGGGGGCAGGTAAACACAGGCAGCACCTCCTTACTCCGTCTCCTACACACCTGGACTGAAAATCCAGGTAGCCCAAAGGGAGGTTTAGTTCCTCTCACTCCCTGTGACATCCCACAGGGTACAATCTGGACTGTTGAACAGCTGTGTCCCCTTAATTCCCTAGCCTGGGGTGCCTTTTATACTGCTTTGCTGGCCAGTTCATACACATCCCCCAGCATGTAAAATCACTCCCAGCTCAATACATGAATGCCATGGCTAGCCACTCATGAATTACACACAGGGCAACACCAGCAAATCCCTAGTCCTAGCCTTGTTCCTCAGAAATGTATGTCTTTTACTCCTCCGTACCCCCTCTGAACTGTATAAGCTCATGGAAAGTCCATCATTTCTTCAAGGGAAAATGATAATGCACCAGCCTTGTTATCCCCAATGGAGCTTCCCATGCACTTTAATACAAACACACCCTGGTATAGATAACACAGTAAGATGAGTTTATTAATGACAGAATGAGAGATTTTAAGCGATTAGAAGTGGTGATGCACAAAAGACAGGATTAGTTACAAAAGAAAAGAGTAAAATGCAAGCTAATGGCTAACTTAACAAACTAACAGAATTTAAAGAGAAGGTTTTCCTCACCATACGGTACAGTAAATTTCACAGGCTGGGTCCCCTTTCAGCCTGGGACCAGTCCCCCTTAATTCAGTGTCCTCCAGGTCTTCACTGTTGTCATGAGCGGAGAGGTGAGATGGCGGCCACAGCCTCTCATTCTTATACCACTCTCCCTTCTTTGAGGATTACCGGCAGCTGGGGTGCAGGTGACACACAGTCTCTTGTGGACCTGAGGTTTGAAATATAAATTTCTTGTTTAGCTCTTTCCCCTGCTGGAGAATTGCCACGTAAGCAGCTGATAGTCCTTTAACACCTGGCTGGGGCCAGTGTGTCTTCGTTCTGAAAAACTGGTTGGTGGGTGTTACCCAGAATTACAACATATTCAATAACAATCACACAGTCTTATAACTTCACCTATAGTGTTGTTACACATATTTCAGTGGGATAATAATGTTCAGCATATTATGACTTTTCAGATGACACTTCACAAGGCATACTTTGTACAAGGAGGGGAGGGGTAGCTCAGTGGTTTGAGCATTGGCCTGCTAAACCCAGGGTTGTGAGTTTAATCCTTGAGGGACCCCCGAGGGATCTGGGGCAAAAATCTGTCAGGGTCCTTGGTCCTGTTAGTGAAGCTAGGGGACTGGACTCAATGACCTTTCAAGGTCCTTCCAGTTCTAGGAGATTGGCATTTCTCCATTTTTTTTAAAGTTATCATGGTCTTGTAAAAGTGGTGACTGCCACACTCCCTGCATGGGCACATAGTCTAAATCACAAGTTGGCCTGAGTCTTGGACTCATCTGGCTGCCCTATCACACATTCCTGCAGCCCAACTAGATTCTCATGCCTCCTGCTGGGCTGTGTGAAGGCACCAGGCATTTGCCTATAGTTGTGCCTTGAAGCCACATGGTACCTTGTGAATAGACAGCAAGTTGGCACCTCCCCATCCCCTCTCGCTGCTTCCCCGCTGGATCCCAGCAGCCAACCATCGCCCCCTCACTGGTCCCCAGGTGCCCCAGCATACTCCTGGCTAGCCCAGCAGCCACCTTATGCCCAAAAAACCCCTTGCATCCTCCAGCATCAAGCAAGCACACCCCCAGATACTTCAACAATTACAGGCACCCCACCAGTCTTAGTTACCGTAGCACCACCCATCCAGCACCTCAAGCTACCTGGCTGCCCCAGGTGTCCTATCCCCCAGCCCTGACCACTCCCAGCTTTCCTTCCTGACTATCTTCACCGTCCCAGCTATCTCCCAGTCACCAGCCTTCCATCCTGTCACCCTCCCACCTACCCACCCAGCTATCAAGTTTGGATATTTCCGCCAGGTCCTATCCCACCGCTCTTTGGGGAAGGGTGTACAGACCATAATCTGGAGGATATGCTTATATGCAAATTATTACACAAATTAGCCTATTAAAATATTAACTAAAAATGAAGTCAGGAAGCTGCACAAAACTCAGCAGCTCTTTGTGCTCCACACGTGTCCTGTCTGAATCTCTCTCTGTAGCTGTAAAGCATCAATCAATCTGGGTACTTTGATGAGACATGTCGGCAGCAGCAGGCTAGCACTGACTTACTAGCACCAACTGTCTATTTTTCTTTTAATGCCTCTTTTCTTAAAAGTGAATGAAGTCTGCAAATTATCCTCCATGAAACAGAAATTTCAGCGCTGAGTTTAGACATGAAGTTTGCATATTAGGGGATGTCAGTTCCCTGGGGTGCTTCTAAGACATCACGCTGGCCTCTACTATTCACTTTGCTTGCCTCTAACCTTAGGGGTATTTCTCCCCCCAAAATTACATTCTCTGAGGCAGGAGAAGGAAGTAGTGAAACATTCCGTGAGGCAATTGTTTTTGTATCCCAGAATAAAAGCAAAAGGACAAATTTTCATACAGCTTCTTTATTCACATCTGCAAGATTTTGGGTGCACAGCTTTGCGTGCTCCAAATCTCAGAGCTGTGAATGCAAGCAGCTCTTTTGCATGCAAATCAGGTAATTAGATGTCTAGCTGCCCGATTTCCTTGAAAAAATGCCATTTACAGCTGTACTACTACATTTTCGTGGGAGCAAACATTTGTGTGCCACAAGCTGAAATCTCAAAAACTAGTGTGCTCAAAATTGCAGGCCCAAATTTGAGGCCTGCTCCTCTCCCCCTTTAAAGGAATGGTGGTTCAGGGAACACCCCATGCCTCACTTCAACAATTTAGTCTCAAAAATAACTAGTGGTGCCTGGGCCATTCTGCCATCTCTTGCCTCTTTCCCTCCTTATAAAGAACCAGGAGCAGCGAGGCCACACTGCTCCCTGCTAAAAAATTCCCCCCAAGCCTGTGGCTCATCAGGCTGAAGCGGTTAAGGTGCACCAGTTCCATAGCTAGTGGTACACAAGGGAGTAATATGGCCACCTTCACATCTGATGCCTTTGCCTGCCCTAACCTGACAGATCAGGTGTCCATTATGCAGCAGGGTGAACTGAAGGTGGCCTTCCAGTGTGAGATGAAGCAAGACACAAAGCCACAACCTTCAGCATCGTAGTCAAGCACCTTACATTACTCAGGTACTGCATACAAAGAGTGATCTGGGCAAAATTTCTACTAGAGTAACTGTGCCTTCTTGTGGGGCCCTTCTCACCCTAAGTTTCACAGTATGTACGACCAAGCCCTTGGTCAGGGTATGCCAGTGAGGGAAAGGGGTTCATGATGCCTTGGTTTTTGGGACACAGTCCATCCATTTTTAGCAATATATTTGCCATTTTCTTACTTTGTTCCTCCACAAAGTTCACTGTGTCCCATGTGTGACTGGGCATCTGGGATGGACCACACTGATAATGCCACACACAGGGCAGACAATCCCCCAAAATAGGTGGTTTATTCTATAATTAGATCCACCAAGCCAGTATCAAAAGAGCTTCTGCAAATATTATACTGGTTAATCAGAAGTCAAACACAGTCGCCTTTACACAGTCCAGCCCTTGGCTCCCATCCAGACAAAAAGGTCTAATATAGTGAGAGGTTACTGAAAACCCAATTCACCATATGTGGGGTTCTACTAATCTCAAAGGATCAGACACTTATCCCCAGATCAATATTTATCTCAGATCTTATTCAAATATCACACCCACAGCCAATCCTTAGTAAACTAACTAAAGATTTATTAATAAAAGATGAGAGTTATAAATAGTTAATAGATCATATACATACAAATGATTGCAAAGACCATATATCAGGTTGTACCGGTGATGGAATAGATGGCTGGCTTGCAAAGTCTCTCTGGTAACTGCAAAAAGATTGGAAGGTCCTCAGTCCATAGTTCAAGATACTCCTTTTAGTTGTAAATCCACAGTCCAGAGAATTAGGAGCAGGAAAAAAGCAAAATGGAGACGTCTCAGGGGTCTTTCATACTCTCTTCCATGTGCATGGAAATTTACTGTCCCAAACAAAGCCCACAGCTCCTGTGTATAGAAAGTTACTGGCCTAACATGGAGTCAAGGGTCACATAAGCACAGAAACCTACTTTTAAAAGATGGAGTCTTAGATCACATGTCCTCATCACATGTCTTTATATGCTTTGCTGAATCACAGGGGTGGCCATTGGTGCCCTGCTGTCTGAGGCATCTGCAGGAAGGCTTACTGGGCAGGATGAGTTCCTTCAGTGGTCTTTTGTGAGAGCTGAGTGTCCTTAATGGGCCATCAACACATTGCTGTCTAGCCCTGATGTAAATCTATCTGGAGGGTGTCACATGTTTAAGATACACGTATACAGCCAATACAACAGGTGTTTAAGATACAAGTATATAGCCAATATTCATAACATCAGATACAAAGGTGAGTCATAACATCAAATACAAAGATGATACATGATATAAACAGGATAATCAAACTTAGAAAATCATAACTTTTCCATTGATACCTTACATGATATACTTTGAACAAGACTTATGGAAACTGTGTAACAGTGTTAACAACAGGGATATAAATATACACCGCATCACACCATATATTTCAATGGAGTTAAAAAATCCCCACTTTATCCTCCCTAGATCCTAGCTATTCTCTTCTACAGCTTTTCCAGGATTAGTGCATATGAAATCCTGAACCTCCAGCAGAAACAGCAAGGCTTGGGCATGTGATCCCCACCCCATGAAGAGAGACTCTGCAGGGTCTGGTGTGTGTAACAGCTGGGTTTATTTGGCCCAAGTCACAACTTCATCTTATTCATACAAAAAACATCGTAATCACAAGCTTTAATGAAATTCAAACTTCACTACAGTCTACTCAGAGGGACCCATGATTTGAATAACAGAGGTGTTGCAGGCAGCTTTAATTTGCATAGATGCTAGGTGGTAATGCTTGTAGAGTGCATAATTGCACTATGTCTGGCTCTGGCAAGTGCCATCTGTTTTTCATTTTCTTTAGCAGTATAATCATCACCTCCACCCTCCCCGCCTCCCAAATTCAAAACGTGATTGCCTTCTCACCTTCAATGCAATCCCAGTTAGCCTGGGTGTCTATTGATTTATTCTACCACAACGCAGTGAACCAACTACTAGATCATTCTCTTCTAAATTAGAAGGAATTTGATTTGCAACTTTTAACAAAGCAACATCACTCATAAAACAGAATGTATGGGGGAAATCAAATGCCAAGAAGACAGTGATGCAAACTAGAACACAATTCTGTTCACCTGAGCTCTGAGAACAGTTCAGAAGAAACGTTTTTAAATATGAATGATAAAAGGAATAAAGCAGCTTAAGTGTTATCTTAATACAAACTAATAATAACATAGTAATAGTGAAGCAGCAGCATGGGAATGGGGAAAACACTTATCATAGCTGGGTGAAGGGAATTATTTGCTTAATGTTTTCTGTTTCAACTAACATTTCTGCTAGTAAACTCATTTGCAAAATACATGTGGAAAGTGAACACAAAAGGGACATGGACATAGTCACAGTGAATTCATTTTAAAATCAGAATATTTGTGGAAGTTTTCCCCCCGCTGGTATTCACTTCACTGTACTTATTAAGCATCTTTCATATATAAGTTTCCAGAAAACTGCCAGATATACTCCAACATGCTCTGCATATGTGGGAGCAGAAAGAACTGAGAAGACAAAGTTATGATTTTGTATAAAATCAACTAATTTCAAACCAACATATGTGGTGGGTCAAAAGATTCAGCGGATCAAAAAAGCAATTAAATTGAGTAATTGTGTATACTTTAAACACCATGAATGTATTTGCTGAAATATGGTACAAAGTAATCATAGAGTCCTGAGTCCTTGAACAAAGACTCTTTCTATTTAAACACGGAGATTGCAAACGATACAAAATATAGTTGCAATTTGGTTTGAGAATAATTACAAAGAAAGCCCAAATGAAAAGGAGAAACTTTACCTAAAGCCCTCTTTGCTTTGTACTTTTCTACACTTCTCAGCTAGACTATTGTGATGTAATTACTTTCAGGGAGAAACACGACTTGACCACCAAAGCTATTGTGCACTGCAAACCCAATGAGATGATTAACAGGACATTGTCAGATTACATATATGATTACACATACAAAACCATGTTAAAAGAACAGTGATAAGGTTAAAAAGTTGAGCACTCAAAGATTAGGAAATGCCAGAATGAAGGTTACTGTGCAACTAGCAGGATGTACAGAAAATGTGCTTCCATTTTACAAATGGAGGAGAGCAAGGGAGGCAGTTGCAAATAGAGAATCCAACCGAAAAGTACTGGGGAGGAGTGCTTTTTGGAGGTGGTGTTACAAACAGGGCCGGTGCAAGGAAGTTTCATGCCCTAGGCGAAACTTTCTTGCACCAGCCATGCACCTCCCCCCTCCTGCCCGCCCAGCTAACACTGCCCCCCCCGCACTCTCCCCCTCCCAGCTAACACCGCCCCCCGCGGCATCCAGTCTCCCCCCTGTCCCTACCACCTCCCTGCGGGCCAGCAGCTCAGCACCCCGCCCGCGGCCAGCCGCCCCCCGCCCCTCCCCCGGCACCCAGCTCAGCCCCGGAGCCGGGAGGGCGGGAGGTAGCTGCGGCCAGCTGCCCCCCGGCTCTCGGGTGAGCCGCGAGGTGGGCGGCAGCCACGGCTCAGCCAGGAGCGGGGGTGGGCAGCTGGCCGCAGAACCGGGAGGGCGGGAGGGAGCCGTGGCCAGCTGCCCCCCGGCTCCCGGTGCCCTAGGCGACCGCCTACGGTCGCCTACTGGGCACGCCAGCCCTGGTTACAAACAAAACCAAGTATAAACATGATTCAACATGTGGTGAAATTCTGAAGCCATCTAGGGAGAGCCATGCTGGCCTGTTCAGTCCTGGGAGGATGGTCAGGCTATGAGGGCAGAAGGCTCAATCACTTGATGGCCATGACCTACAGAGCCACACAACGGAATGTGGAAATCAGACAACAGATTCCCCACAACACAAGTCCTAATTCCTCAGTTTTCTTTTCCTAGGGACCCTGGAGGCTACTACTGCACTGGGTTGGCAGTACCTCCAATGGACCTGCCTACATGAAGGAGAGAAATAGGAGGACCAGGACTGCGGGGCTCACTTTACAACCTAAAACAGATGCCTGAATGGAACTGGAACCACTGGCTTCCGAGTACCTGTATTGCTCCCAGCATTTTTTTTTTTTTAGCTTGGGGAAGTTGGTGCGGGAACGACCTTCAACCCAGGCTGTTTCATTTGGCAATGTGTGTATATGTGAGATACTTAACGAACTTCGGCTCCAGAGGGAGGTGATGGGGCTGGCAGCCTCTGTGCTTCAGTGTGGTGGCTGCAGAATGAGGATGCTCATTGCTCTGCAGCTGCAAAACTCAACCAGGTTGTGAAGCCCAGGCTGGGGTCCCCAACTGCCGGGGAGCAAGGCTAGGTTTTAATTTTTCTTTCACTGCATAAAAAGAGGGAACAGAGCACTTACCCCAGGCACCAGAAACCCTTCCGCTTACTTAAAACACACATCAAGGAACTCAACCAAATCCAGCAGCCAAACTATACTCACCCCCCATAACAAGAATGTACCAAGACGATCTAACTTGGCCTGTGATTTTTAAGTAGACAATGTCCCTTTAATTTTATCCTTCAGTGTGTTTGATTATCTATATTAAAGGCTAATAAATTCTTAGCTAGGCTTAAAGCAGCAGCAGCAGCATTTTTGAACACTCAACCGTTCAGAATTTAGCCCATTTTAATTATTATGCTTCATGAAATGTATCCTGTTTTGCCTTTTCCCATCTTTCTTACAGAGGAAACGAGATCTAGAAACAGAAAATTGATCAAATGCCAAGTCAGTCTGTATATTTGTACTTAGTTACATCTCACCAATTGCCACATTTGATTTGGAATCTAATCTGTGCTTCAGATTTGAAACTGCTAACATAGGAAGAGCACCCATCTAAAGCTCTGAATGCATGCATTGTTGGTCACATTTAATTTGACTCAGCTTATATGAAGCATGACCTAGCGAAAGGGTATGTTTCCAGTCTGTCTTATGGACTCGTGCCTCCATTAAGTCTCACTGTAGGTCTAATTATATTTTGAATGCTTTTTACTTGAGTGCATATATAAACACACAAGGGAAAAAAAAGAAAAACCCATTCCACAAGTGAATTCTTAAAAAATAAACCATTTCAAATGTTTCTCAGGGTTCCCCATCTCTTGATTTTTTCCAGTGTTTCCCATCTTTTCTGTGCATATATTTTAGATGGCAAACTCTTTGGACTGAGCATTTTTGTGTGTGTATTACACAGTGCCAAGCACGTGTTTGAAGCTCAACAAATAATTAATAAGGAAATAATAATCTGGAGTCTTTTGACTTTTTGGTCAGGCTGCAAGTTGTGCTCCTTTGATAAAGCTTTTCCACCATGCAAGTACTGCCCCTTCCCTATCTCAAGCAGCACATTCCATAACCAAAAGAGGAGAGATGAAGACTCCATAAAGTCGGCTAAAACCTTAATATAGCAAGTAATGATGTTTGTTAGACTGGTGTAATGGGAGTTCTTGGGTCCCCACACTGTTCTGTCTTTAGAATGTAAACCTTTCAGGGAAAACATTGTTTGTTTTCTATGGTTGTACAGCACCCCGTACAGTGGGTAATCTCTACTAGGACCTTAGGGCAATAACATAGTATAATATTTATTACTATTCCACTTTCTCACAAACTAATTGGAATCCACACTATCCTAATGCAACATTAAAATAAAAACCAAAGAATTATGATATATCTATAGCTAAAATCCAACAATTTTTGTCCCATTACTGGTTCCTCTCTCCTGAACACTTTCTCCCTTTCTTAGAATAAATGTAGTACTCAGCAGGGCCTGTGTGTTCTACCCTGGTCTGAAAGGACTATTTCTAGGATAGTTCAGTATCCAGGATTGTTCTGCAGGTGTCCTCTCTAGTGAGAATGTCACCAAGGCTGCCAGTTGTGGTGGTTTTTGTGATATGAACACCTATCTATTAGGAACTAGGCTGAAACTCCTTTCACAAAAGCCACTGCACTGCTGTGAGGTGGAAATGACTACCTATCTGAATTACAACCAGAATCAAAGACTGAGAGGTGAAAGGCTTTGAAATCTACTATCCATCCCATGATCTACTCAATGACGCTGTGACGGGTCCGCTTACCCTGCACTAGCCCAGGCAGGGTTGAACCCATGGGATTGACAGCAGAAGTCCCGCCCCCCTGGCAAGACTGGGCATGCTCCAAGTGTTCTAGCTGTATAAAGGGAGGGAGCCCAGCTCATTCTGGGGAGGAGACTGCAGGGGAAGGACCTGCCTGGGGAGCGCCTGCAGAGGGCCACTTACAGCACCAGGAACCGAAGCCTTGCACGGCCTGCCTGGATCCCCTCGAGTGGAGAAGCCCGTGACGACGACCGGACCGGCCAACCATGGAGGACCCGACCCCTCATGGGGTACCCCAACATGGACTCTGGTAGGGGGTGACCCAGGGAGGGCGGCCGAATGGTACCTCCCACCCCGATGAAACTCAGCGTGTTTCGGCTGGACCCTTCCCGCTGAGTCAATGGTGAGTTACCATGCTACTGTTCTGGCCACTAGGCTGCACTGCCCAGCACCAAAGGGAGGTGCTAGAGACTCTGGCCACTAGGCCATGCTACCCTGCACCCAAGGGTGGGGTTATAGACTCCGGCCACTAGGCCATGCTACCCTGCACGAAGGGTGGTGTCATAGACTCTGGCCACTAGGCCACGCTACCCTGCACGAAGGGTGGTGTTTCAGACTCCAGATGCTAGGCCACGCTGCCCGACACGGAGGGGTAGCATCAGAGACTGTGACTGGTAGGCCACGCTGCCCTGACCCTAGGGGTGTGGACCATCACAGACCCCCGTTAGCTGTGTCTGAAAATTGGTAAGGAAATGGACAAAATTTCTGTCTCTGATGTCAGAATTTCATAGCCACACTATTCAGATCACTCACTTTGTTCTCCCCATTCTATAATGAGGAAATGATTTGACCCAACAGAAAGTATCATTCTTATTTTTATTTACATTACAGGTGATTGGTTAAAAAGTGAGAAAGCAGGTACTATTTCACTAGGAGGGTGGTGAAGCACTGGAATGGGTTACCTAGGGAGGTGGTGGAATCTCCATCCTTAGAGGTTTTTAATGCTTGGCTTGACAAAGCCCTGGCTGGGATAATTTAGTTGGTGCTGGTCCTGCTTTGAACAGGGGGTTGGACTAGATGACCTCCTGAGGTCTCTTCCAACCCTAATCTTCTATGATTCTATCTGCTGGGCCATGTATCTACATAAGTATAGAGTATAGTATGTGGTGTTTTTCAAATTAATTAAAATGTGACTTCTTTAAAAATTATCTCCAACTGTTTACATTCCTCCAGTTTACCTGTTTTATTGATGACCCAAAGCTACTTTAATCTGATAGCATCATCTGTTACAAGCCCCTCTGAGGATATGTCTACACTGCAATAAAAGACCTGTGGCATTGGCCCGGCTTAGCTAACTCTGGCTGCGGGGCTAAAAATTGCAGTGTAGAGGTGTGAGCTCTGTCTGGAGCCCAAGCCAGAACACCTACACTGCAATTTTTAGCCCTGTAAACCTGAGTCAATTGACCTGGACTCTGAGACTCAGTGCTGTAGGTTTTTTATTGCAGTATAGCTGTATCCTGAGAAAGCGACAGCCCTGAAGTGTTTTATGCTGCAGCCTTTAGGTGCAGCATAATCCCTGCTCACAGCAATTCCGTGTCTAAATTTTGACAGGGTATCAAATAATACTGGGGATTAGACACTGCGGACCTTATAGCAGAATTGTCATTGCAAAATATGAAGAGTAGAACCACACTTCTATCATTTTAAAAATACTTATTAAAGAAATATTCCTTTTATAAGAATTATATTTTGGTGAAATATTCCTATTGTGTGTCTCTCATTTTATTACAGGAAAGATGTACATGGTTACCATCTATACTTGCTTATAAGCCAAGCACACTAACATGAATATTGAAATTGATCCATGTGTCAGCTGACCATAGACACAAGTATATATGTATCTAGTAGCACACATATGGCTACTATGGACACACCCCAGCCAGGTGAAGATAAGTCAGTGGGGCCAGTAGCAGCAGTTGCTACCTAGGGATCCTGAATATGTTTGAAGGAGGCACTTTCCTTTTAAATTCTAGATTTTTTTTTCAAATGCTTCTAACTATCCACAGAACTTAGCCTGTGGCTGGAGCTCCTCCTGTTTGTCTCAGCCCAACTGTGACTCTGGGTTGTTGAAAATATGGCATGATTCTGCTCAGCAATTTTTGGGTTGCCAACATGCAGGAAGAAAAGTGTTTGTTTTTTACAGCTTAACCCTGGAGGAACTGGACAGTTGCCAGCTGGAGACCAGAGGGCCAAATGACAGGAAGAGGTGGACCACCGGAGGAGCAGAGCACCTGTTGGCAGGGGACGCCAGATGGGGAGAGATCGCCATGTCCAGCCACGAGGAGGTGCTCTAATGGTGAGTCCACCCTTTCACAGAGGCCATTACCAGAATACTGTGTCCTGTTCCAGTATCCACACTTCAAAAAGGAAGTTCAAAAACTGAAAAGGGTTCAAAAAGGAGCTGTGGAACTGTGGCTGGAATCTGAAACTAGACAAATTTAGTCAGAAATAATGTGAAAACTTTTAACAGTGAGGGTACTTAACCATTGGAAAAGTTTATCTAAGGAAGAGGTGGGTGAGGTCACTTGAAGTTCTTAAACAAAGATTGGATGTATTTCTAAAAAAACTGAGCAATAGCTCAAACAGAAGTTATGGGCTTGACGCAGAAACTGCTGGGTGAGGTTCTGTGGGCTGTGTTATGCAGGAGGTCAGACTAGACAGTCATAATGGTTCCTTCTGGCCTTAGAATTTATAAATCTATGACTTAGAATCTATGACTTATAGCTTCAGTTCAGAGGCACAAAACAACAAAAATAACTGGTACAATTTGGACTGAAACTGTTTTATTCAGTTTTTCTTGAGGAAATGAAAAATCAAAAACATTCATTTCAGCCAAAACATTTAGAGAGTAAGTTCAAATTGAATATTTTATTTTGAAAATGTCACTTTGAAACCAAGTGTCCAAATGGTTCATTTAGACACTTCCAAAAATTGTTTTCAGGATGGGTTTTTTTTTGGTTTTTTTTTTTTGCATTTAAACTATTTGTCGAATTTAACCTGAATTTGTGAATAACTTTGGTGCCCTGAACAATGCATTTTTCATCAAATTTACTATTTGCTGGAAAAAAGCTACCTAGCTCTTCTATGACTGTTTATTATTTATACCTAGTTGCATGGGTGTCGCTTAGTGTTCAGCACTGTGACAAACTGCTGTATGTGTGAATTAATCATTACAATTATCACTATTTCACATTTCCTATAAGCAGTAGCACGTTACAAGGTGTTTTATGCTGAACACTGCAAGTCTCAGGTTCTTTCAACCACTTATCATAGACAACCCAATTATGTAACCTCTTCATGCAGTGTGTTATTGCAGGTAATATGACGATGCTGAGGTAAGGCCTGATTCTGACAACCTTACTCCAGAAGTAACCCCATTGATCACACTGGGAATTCTCATGGAGTGAGTTATTACTCAACGGCAGATTACAGGTGGTAGAATGAGGACTGATGAATCAAAATCAACAAGCTTAGTTCTGACTTAACTTAAAGCTTGTCTTTATGGGAAAATTTGCTAGCATTATTCCAGCATTATTATACTGCTACAGTTATACCAGTAACTCATGTGGACAGTTTTTTGGAATAATAATCTTTTTTTGGTTTTACATATGTCACTTCTAACGCAACAAACTCCATTGAAATCTTTGGTGTAAGGAAGAGAAGAATCAGTTCAGATATCTGGTAGCCTCTGGACATTAGATTACCGAAAGGATTCCGTTCAACTAGAAAATGTAATGGAAACACAAATGACCACAAATCCTGTAACAATACACAATCAGTTGTAACAGAATTATCTGGTTTGAAAGGAGAAAATAAAGAACAGTTGATTACTGGTGACTTTCAGATGTGATTTGTTGTTTGTGCTTGCCTTGTACATTGAAGATGCCAGCCATCAATAACAGAGTTTTGGTGCCCTCTTGTGTTTCAAATAAACTATTTCAGTAATAGCCAAAATTTACCTGTTTGCAGTAGTTCTGTTGGTCACAGGATATTAGAGGGACAAGGTGTTGAAGTAATAACAGACACGCTTCCCTGATGGATTGTATTCTCTAAGGGACAACCTATCCTAAATTCTCAATCACATAGGAATTAATGTAGATTGTCCCTCAATTTGCTTTCTACAACCAATTCTCTGTATAACTTTTCATGAGTGATGTACCCAAACACTTGGATGCTAATATCTAAACTGTATTGTTAACCCAAATTTAGGTGAATAAATTTATTTCAGATTATGTACTATATGTATTTTAGGACTTTTAAATCAAACTTTGTATTTGTGGATAATCTAAGTACTGTACCCAGATGTACAGACACTTTCCTTAACCTGTGTATTATATAATTTTAACATTAGTTTTAATAACATTTTAAAATCTCTTCTTCGAGCTCTGTGTAAGCCTAAAGCTTGACTCTTTCACCAACAGAAGTTGGTTCAATAAAAGATATTACCTCACCCACCTTGTCTCTCTAACCCATATTTGCTCATTTGTTTCAGATGTAAACTTTTATGGGTTGACCTGTTTGCTCAGGTTACTTAATTCCCTGATAATGTATCAGAGAGAATAACAATCACTTTTTTATGTGTGTCACAGAACCTCCATCCACTTTGCTGCAAGGGGATTTTCCACAATACTAATCACTGATAATGTCTGATTTGGACAGACCAATGTACAGTTTAGTAGCTATTTTTCAGACTGAAATAGTTCAACTTGTTTTTATTTCTAAATCAACTTTAACAAAACAAAAAATCTTTGGAGGAGTCCCTGGTTCAGGGATTGTTAACAAGATAAACTGGTACAATTGTTATACGTTATTAACCAATGTCATGTTGCAGTGTCATAACATATTTAAATGCTGTTAATTTGTCACAAGAAACTGGGATTTTACAGTGCTTTGTAGCTTTTCAAAGTGTCTTACAAGGCTTTCTAACATAGGTGTCTATAGTAGTTAACACAATGTGATTACTGATTTTGCATACAGAAGGTAGCTCTATTATAATACAAATAATAATTCTCACCACATTCATGTAGACATCCAAGAGTTCGCTCTTCCCATGGGGTCACTACCATGGCCCCTCTACACTGTGTAACTACTGACTGCACAGCAGATTTCCCACAGGATGAAAACACATGTGCATGAAAGTGCCTGTACTTTCCATTAATGTTAGAGGAAGGTGCAGACACTAACGAAAATTGAGGTCAGCTGGCCAAAGCCTGAAGTTTAAAAAAAATAATGAAAACTTTTCTGCATTTTTCTACCAGCAATGAAATTAACTATTTTTTGTACAACCTGGTTATACTGAACAATGGAAAATGTCACCAAGCAAATCCTTTGTCTTTGACAGAATGTGGTCAATTTTTCTTAAGGCATGAAGGAAGAAATGCATCATTACCACACTGCTGTTTTCTACAAGTGCAAGATAGTTTCCCATTCTCCTTAATGAAAAAAAAACAAAAAAATCTGTGCCTTGCCTTCACCCAAAATGGCTTGCATGGCTGAAAAGAGACCAATAATGGTATTTAAAGATACTGGTAACAAATTGCTGGCACACAATTCAGAAGTAAATTACATAAATAAACCTTATTTTGAGGAAGAACTACCACCTCTGGCACTACGGAAATTGTTTGTTTGAAAGATTGATACTATTGGTACACATAAGAAAAGTAAGATAGGTTACATTAACTCAGAACAAACACCTGCCCACCCATCCTCCTTATAGTGTCGGAAGTCCAGCTTCACAAAACTGTTATTAAAATTCACCTGCTCGCTCATACTTATATTGAGAATAATCAATTATAAATACCCTTCTGATGTATTACTCACCCAACCAGAAATAAACACAGTGTTGCTCACCTTGACAGAGTTTTAAGGCCAGAAAGAACCATTAGATCTACTCTGACCTCCTGTATAAACAAAGGTCTTAGATTTCACCCAGTTAATCCTGTATTGAACCCAATAACTTGTTCCAGAAATCATCCAATCTTGGTTTGAAGACATCAAGAGACAGAGAATTCACAATTTCCCTTGGTAATTTGTTTTCAGTGGTTCATCCCCACTATTAAAAATGTGTGCCTTATTTCTAATTTGTATTTGTCTGTCTTTAACTTCCAGCCATGTTCTTGTTATGTTCTTTTCTTCTAGATTAGAGCCCTTTTGTACCTGGTATTTTCTCCCCATGAAGGAACTTTATACATTGTAATTAAGTCACCTCTTGATCTTCTTTTTGAGAAGCTGAACAATTTGAGCTCTTTGTTTCCCTCATTGATTTCAATCTTAATTTAGTATCTGGATTTTTTTTAAGAATTAGTCTAAACCTCTATACAAGATTCAATGTAGCTGGAAATTATTATATTGTTGTTTTCATATCTAGGCTTATGTAACTCAATCATCACATATTAGTAATTACTCTGAGGGAACCATATGATAAACTGTAATAATTAAGATTTATGCATCCATTTCCAATTTACTATTGATGTCAGAGAGAGAGTCATAAGAGTGGTGAGGTAGGAAAAGAAAAGGGACACAGAATTTTAGCTTCCAAGTAAGTAATTTTACTAAGCTGTGTGCAATCAGGCAAAATGTGTTTAAAAACATTTTTTATACAAAACATTGTCATTTAGATGAACAGTTCAAGTTTACCAGTCTGATTTTTTCCCCATTTTCCCCCAGATCAAAAAATCCCATGCAGCCAAAGTCATCACACCAGGCTACAGAAATGAGGAGCACTTTCAAACTAAGCTATAAGGTCCCACATTGTGAAAGCCTAACTTACTTTTTGCCAAATGATGCTAAAATGTAATTTTGCTCAATTATTTGTAATAAATCAATTGCAAGCACTTATCAGTCACCTCTTGAACTAGGTCACAAGAATAGCAGTTAAAAGGAGTTTGATAGCTTCCTACTAATCACGAGGCAACATCTGTTCATACCACAAGTACTTATAAACTGAACAAACACACTTTGGCCCAGATTCTCAAAGGCATTTAGGCACCTAGCTCCCACTGATTCCAAGGATGGGGGGAGGGGAGGGCAGCAAAAGTCAGTCAAAAATGGTTTAAAAAAAAATGATGTCTGAGTGACAAGTCTCAAAGACACAGAGGTCTCTAAGGCACACAGAGAACTTCGTTATCTGCATCACTTGGAAGGCTTCTTGAGCTGCCAATCTGAAGGTATCTGCCAGTACAGTGTCTTTTTCATTATCACAGCCATCTATACAAAGTCTTCTTTGTTCAGGATCGCCTGGTTCCAAAGCAGCAATAATGTCCAGACATGACAACCAAATTTGACTCTTCCTTGATGATTCAGGTAGACTGCTGCTGTAGCATGTCACTTAAGGATCTGGACACCATGGCAAAAAGGTCTTCAAGGCTACCTCAATTTTAGTGAACTTGGTATTGAACTAAGCAATACCACATTCAACTGCTGGGACATCCATGATGGTGAACACTTCCTGTCCCAATGTTTCCACTTCCCATACTCCTTACCTGGGGAGGTAGAATAGCTTAGCCTCTCTTGACCTACTACTAGCACCCAAAATAGCCAAGGAATCAGGATAGTTATGTGAAAAGAAAAGGAAAAAAATCCCCCAGATCATTCTGCAAAGCATTCATAGCTCCTGACTGAACAAGGAGGATGGGTCCACAGTTTCTTAAGATGCATCCAATTTTTCACCAGGAGAGTCATTCTTGACCACTAGAAATATAACAAAGAACTGGTGTTCTTTTTTCACCCCTTCTACACTGAAGAGAGGATACTTTGAAAGGCTGTATAGCATCACCTAAAAGGCTTTGGAATTAACTGTGGACTAGGGAAGGGATGGACATAAAGATGCTGGTGTATGTTTTTCGGAGAAGAAGATAATGAAGCTAATTTATGCAACTCAAAATACGAACTGGATTCAGGGGAAGAATTATAAAGACAAAGACTCTGGAACAGTCACAAAGAAGTCTGCAAGTTCTGTACTAAAGAGAAATCAGCTGCTGATGTATTGGCAGAAGTCCCTCAAAAAGAAGTGGAAAGTCAGAGCTTAATATTGAAAGAATGTCCTTGAAAATCTGAAGGCAGAATAAAAGATCAGACTGGTCTCTAAAAACAAGAATCCAAAGGCCAAATATTGCTGTAGACAACGTGTCTGAGTTTCAACAAGATTAAGAGGATGAAAGCATGTTATAGGTCTCCAGGCCTAAGGCTGATTAAAAGTCTCCTAGTAAATCCCGAGTATGTGCCTCAGGGAGCTCAGATGTGCTCAACTTCAACACATTCTACTTTGAGGCCTTGCTTACACATAAAATTTGTACCCATTTAACTAAATCAATTTAAAAACTCAGTTAGTTAAAAATCAGTGTCACCCCATTGAGAAGACACTCTTAATTTCATTTAAAGTGCTTTATATGGAGATAGCTTAAATCAGTAAAGAACGGATGCCTTTGATGTCAACAGCGGTATCAATGATTACCTAAGGTAGATGCCAGAGATGCTAAAACCTCAGCACTGGCCATAAGTATCAAAGATCTCATTGAAGCCCAGGAGACTATGACATGCTGCATCTTTTTGTTCTGAGTTGGACAATGTTAGCATAAAGGGTCAAGGAAACCTGAAGCAATGTTAAGCTAGAGTCCAGAGCCTCAAGTGGACAAGATTTCTGGAAAATTAAATATGTAGACATTTCTCTCTGCCAGCTAGGATTTTAGGAGGTAACAGAGTGCACTGGCTAGGCAAAGAAGTCATAAGATTCACCCCGGACACTGGAGGTAGAGTGTGTATATTGATTAACAATGGAAATTATGTCTAGACTAGCAGAATTACAAACCTAATGTCTTATGATTTATCAAGAGACAAGGGGAAAAACTACCCTGAAGTTAAAAGCAGGGTAAAACATGGTAAAATGGAACTAATATGCATATTAAATACATTCTCCAAATCCCAACAATGAACAAAAATGAAACAAAACACACAAAACATGCCAGTAAAAACAAATTATGACAGTTCAAGAGAAAATAGCTCCCTGAGTTTGACACAGAAAATAAAAGTGAGAGCAGGTCACAAAACAGTTATTTTATGCATTCTAGTGGTGCAACATGCTGTGCTTATGAGTGGAAGCACAGTCTGCAACGAACGTAAGGAAATCCAGCACAGGTCTTGTAATCCAGAAGAAATGGCTTGTGCTGAATGAACCAAAGAAAACCATTAGGTTAAGGGTACATATTTTTGTACTTGTTGTGCACCAATTTCTGCAACATAAATTGCTCCAGTCTTCACATTTACATCTACAAGGTGTGGTTTAACCTCATCAGCTAGCTGGATTGTGTTTACCACATGGCAATCTCCAATGGATCCTATTGGTGGTGCTGCCAAGACAGTCACTCTGTTAATATTCAGCTGAGCTACAATTAGATATTCCTCATTGGCAGTTAATCTAAAAATAAATAAATAAATTATAATTAACATATTCTTAGAACATTTCATATTAACACTGCTATGTGCTTTAAAAATTATTATCCATATCTAGGTGAGCAAACAGCATTCATGTGCAGAGTGGGCAATCAGTTTTCTAACTTTCTGATTTGGACTTCAAATCTGAGTTCTAGGGTACCCCCATGTATAGCCCATGTGTCAGTCACTTAACATACAGCTGCTGAACTTCTCAAATCAAATGAAAACAATTCTAACATTCTCAGACTTACAGTGCTGTGGAGTATACAGAGTAAGCATGCAGGACTTGTTCTATGCGCTGCTGCTGCTGCTGCTCCTTGGAGCCACAGATTTTGGTGTAATAGCAAATTAATAGGAATTTACACAAAGGAAGTTACAAAGAGTCCTGTGGCACCTTATAGACTAACAGACATATCAGAGCAGGCCTGCACAACATATGGCCCGCGGGCTGCATAGGCTCACTGTGTGGCCCGCGGGGGCGGGGGGAGAGAAAAAAAAAATATATATATATTTTTTTTGCTCAACAACTTTGGCGGCCGGAGAGGGTTCTTTTTTTTGCTCAACAACTTTCCTCGCATCTGGTCACTCTAGTTTCGGCCCTCGGCTGTTTTCTTTGGAGTAATATGGCCCTCACCGCTTTACGAGTTGTGCAGGCCTGTATTAGAGCATAAGCTTTCGTGGGTGAATATCCACTTCTTCGGATGTTAGGGCCTATGCCTGTAGCCTCTACACATTTGAGTAAGGGGGGGAATATCAAGCTCCTAATCATGTTCCCCAATGTCCATGAAACTCACAGCTTTAAATTCAAATGAAAGTCCCAATCCACCAGTTGGACCCACATAGGCAGATCTTATGAAGTCATGTGATTGCAAGGATTCAACTTTACAGATCCTATTGCAGGATCAGGAGTCAGGGCCTAATTCCACAGCAATTTCACTTGCTAATTCCAGAGCCTGATATCAAGCATTTGCTATCAACTTAAAGTAATGCGGAATCTTACCAGAGAAAAAGTAGCATTCTGTTTCCTTTGAAATGTTTTTGTGGAAATACATAGTTACAGTACCTGACAGAAGAGGGACCATCTTCTATGAAACAACTACTCCAGGACCCCAGCCATTCCCCTGTGACTTTATCAAAAACCTGGATTCGTTTGTTTCCTCGGTCAGCAACCCACACCTATTGTACACAGTAAATACAGCTATAATAAAGCTATACAGTATATATACAGCTATAAATAACTACATCAGAAGCATCAGTTCCTTACACATAATGGGCCAAATATAGTGAAGAAAAGAGGGTTACATCAAGAATGAGTGTGGCTCTGCTTTTATTTTACAAAGTTGACTAACTAGGTATTAATTCTCAGACTCCTCAAAAAAAATATCCTTACAATGAAGTTAAACTAAATATTGAAAATCACAGGTAAGATACACAAACTCGTTTACTCTGCCCCAATAGAAATGCCAGTGTCTTATGCTCCCCTCTTTTGTGGGTGCAAGACAGAAATGTTCACCACAGAACACAGGTTTTTCAGTGCTCATATACATACACATATCCAATACTAAGTATCCTGTCACCAAACTAATAATTGCTCTTTTTTTTTCCAGCTACGTGATCTAATTTCATAAGCAGGGTCTAGGAGGTTTGCAGATGTAAATACATATGTGTGCAATGATACTTTGAAAACTGGCTGGCACAGGGAATTCTGGGAATTGGTTATTATCAGTATGCCCCTTATCTAATCAGAAATGTGTGGAGTAGGCTTTTTTCTGTGGATTGTGAATGGGTTGTAATAACGCTGTACTATTAAGATTAAGGCATCCCATTTATTGCAATCGCTGACAGGATAAAACTGTTTTGTTACAGACAGTCATGTTCATCAAACATTTTAGCTTTCTCAGATTATTGCTGCAGGGGCAGAGGTGAGTGACAATTTGGGAACCTTACCTGTGAATTTCCATACTTGAATTTTAAAAATAGAAGTTTACATTTTTTAAGTTATGTATTTATTTGAGAAATTAAAGCATTTCTGAAAGACTGTGTGTGACCCAGGGACTCCGTGCCCAGTGCCAACTGGCAGAGGGCACAAGGGGCACACATGTTTTTACAGGGATTCCCTAATATATACTGAAAATTATGTTCTTACGGTCTTGGAGTTAAGGCAGGTCACCAGGAGTGACATACCTCAAAGATATTCCTTTTGCACAGGAGGTAACTGATACCTATTTCCCGGTCTGGCCATTGGTGTACTGTATGCCACACACTGTACGCCTGTTTGCATACTGAGCCAAGTACAAATTGAGAGACTGAGAAATATACAGGAGAGGAAATTTACAGGAAGAAACAAAGGGAAGGTGTGTGTCCTGTTTATGAATAAAGACAAAGAATTGGTCTGGTATATCTTGGAGTGCTAAGAGACACACTGAATCCTTCATCTCGGAGGCAAACTGACAGCATGCATGTCTCATGAAAGAAGGGTCACAGCCACCCTAGCTGGAAAGTGCTGCAAGGAGTTTGGGTGAGCAGTATCCACTAGACATGAGGGTATCTTGTCAATTAAGTCTAGGCTCCAGAATGCATATTATGATTTTATTTTACATACAATCATTTGTTTCCAATATTTCCACTTGCTATTACTTGAATCTCTCTGTTTTATTAAATAAATTTATACCTGATTTCACTATAAACAAATTTAAGTGCTGCGAGTTAAGCGCAGTGGTGATCTGAAGTTAAACTGACAAGGTGGGTTGTAGTTTCTTGGGAAGCAGCGGATTGCTGAATACTGCGAGTGTCCTGTGGACAAAAGTCTGGACACTCCAGGGAGACACCAGGAGAGCTCAAAAGTTCCAGTATGCCTATTGTTAACCTGTAGAGTGACAGCAGAGCCTGCGAGGCCTAGAGGGGAGTACTTGTGTTGCCCATGGCTAGTAAGGTTGGAGAGCTGACCCACAGCAGTCCAAGACAAGGCTTCCTCACACTAAGGGCAGGTAGTAGTGAGGTGCCACATAACCCTGTGTTTACCTGGGAAGTGTCACAATGTGTACTCAGTCTCTGAGGCACTGTGATGAGTTCTAACTTAGATAGAACCTTAACTGTGTTGTATGTCAGGGAATTTCCTTAGTTTTTAAAACTGTCCCAAGATTCTCTGAAGGAGCTTTGGAGCGACAACACCAAAGGTCCTCAGAGTCAATGCTCCCACCTTGCAGATCCCATAAAATGCACAGAAACAGGGTGGGGGTTGCAGCATATTAGGGGGACTTCCTTTTTCCTGCTCCTTTGCAGTGTAAACCCTTTAAAGATCTGTAGGAGTAGCAGCCTACTCCTGGGGACTGTAGGAAGTCCGTGTATATATGTATGTGAAGAGATTATGGCAGATTGTCAAGACTCCCTCTTACCCTCCCAGCCAAGTCAAGAAAAGGTTTTCAATGTGAAACAGTTAAGCATGACTGCTCCCATGATTAAAATTGTATGCAGTAGGTCAGATCTCAATAATCAAAGATGAAAGAATGGCACTTTTTAGTTTGTCTTTTTTCCCCCTTTTTTTTGCAAAGGACATTAAGTACCAAAAATACTTGTAGACATATTGGAGAAGGCATAAAAGTTGTCTATAAAACACTGAAAAACAGTTTTAATTCTTTACCCGTCCAACAGAATCCACTGTGACACTGTGAGGAATCTTGAACTGACCAACACCTGAACCATTTTCCCCACGCAGCCATATCTCCTTGAAATCTAATAGTAGAAACCATGATAAATAATGAAAAAGTAGTTTTCACTTTTATTATGTAGTATGAATGAGTGAAATATGTTTGGCCTTATTTCCTTTTAAATTATTCTTAGCAACAGAAATACAAGTCATTTTCATAAGACAGGACTTTAAACTAAAGGGATTTAAAACACAATCTTCCTCTTCTTGAAGTCCAGGGGATAGTCCCAATGACTTCAATGGGCACAGGATTAGACTCTTATTCCTAATTTCAAACTTTACTATTCAAAAGGAGACAATTCTATTTACATTTGTGACTCACTAATTTTTCCATGCAGGATATATTTGTTTTTCATTTTATTAATCCATTTGGTGTTTGTGTATGTAAAAAAGGAAGCCGCAGTATCAAGCAGAGACAGAAAAGGGAAACATCTCTCTCCTGGTCATGCTAGAGAGGCAAAGACATTTTTCACTCAAAATAAACTATAATAAAATATATTGCTTAGATTTATCTGTCTACTGCTCACAATAATAAAAAACGGAAGAGTATAACTGGCAATATACAAAGGTCTAATTTTACCGAAAAATAAAAGTTCATGGTCATGACAATGTATTGGTTTCTTTAAAGATTTGTTTCTTCAAAATAGAAAGACATTTTCAAGATGCATGAATAACAGAAGTATGACCTACAGGAGAAACTACAGGGTTAAAGCTCATTGTAGGCCTCTGACACAGATCCTTCCAAGTACCTCCTCCTGGCTACCAGTTGGACTGCTCTGAGGGGGAATCCAAACCTCTGCTGCTCTGGGTCCCTTGGGGGGGGGGGGGGGGGTGAGAAGAGGGGAAAGGGGGGCGGGACGGGACGTTAAGCTTCTGAAGCCCCAGTAGGCTGCAGCAGTGTTTCCTCCCTTAGCCTATCTGGCACATTTCTTGGGCACTGACTCTCAGTCTGCTATCCTTCTTGGAAATGGAGCTCCTCAGCACACCTGCCCAGGACCAGCCCTGACCGCTGAGATACACCAGTTACTCAAACACTTCCCTCTCCCAGAACTCCACCCCAAAGTGTGAAGCTTCTGGTGCATGGTTTAACTCTCTTCAGGGACATGCAGCAGTTGTGAAGCAGTCAACACACACACAGATACTTTGCACAGAGTCTAACAGATTAAAGCTCCTTTATACTTAATCATGTAAAGCAAGCACAGGATAGTACAGATTATTCAACACAATAAAAGTTACAACACGTGCCTTTTACCATCTCATCCTTCCCTTGGGAGTCCTTATGGACCACTGGTATCTAGGCAGGCAGGATGTCCCCTACTTTATGCAGGCTGCTACCTGCTGGGTGATCTCTCCCTTCTGGAGCTTCTTACCCAGCTTTTGTGACCTTGCTGTCTCCTGTTCCATACTTCCTCTTCCTTTCGCCCCTATATTCCTGTGGGTTCTCTTAGTTAAACCCTGTGGCCGGCATTGTTTTGTTCCTGTGTCCACTGCTCCTACCTTTCTCCCATCCCTTCAGAGGAGTCAGTTAGTCTGATTTTCTAAGGATGCAGCTCACCCAGTGTTCCCAGCTCACCCAGTGTTCCCAGCTGTTTGCACCTGAATAGGGTCATTGTGTCCTAAGCACCTCCTACTGTATCTATCTGGTATGTACCTGCTACAGGCCCTGTCAGCAATGGTGAATCCAATACATATTGACAGTTTTTCAAAATACAATTTCACAATATCAATCAGAATTCATAAACTGTACTGGTATAGCCCCAATTCATCACAGCCCCAATTCTGCAAACATTTACACACACTTGATTTCAAGCACATAAATATTCACACTGAAGTTACTGGGACTACTCACATGCTAGGGCCTTAATCTTTACCAAAACAATGAGAAAATAGGCAAGGGTTAAAATAGCAGTGACAGGTATTAAAAACATGACAATCAAGGAGGTAGCTGATTAGGCTGGGTGTTTTTGCTAAAATGATCAGCAGTGAAATAGGCTCTGATCCAAAGCTCATCAAAATCAATGGGGAGTCTGTCAACTAACTCTAATGGGCATAAGATCAGGCCCACAGTTAGCAATGTTGATGTTTAAAACTAGTATTATTAGGCCTCTAAATTTTCAGATGTCAACTCTTGTGTATGTTCCCTTTTCACATACCTGTGGATAGTTTGAATAATCTGTTGTTCATCCCTCCATCTCCATCCACAATGTAGATCTCCCCTGTTTGTTCCACAAATATTTCTGCTGGCTGATCGAACTGCAGCGGATTTAAACCTGCGCCAGCTTTACCTTGAGTACCCAGGACTTGAATAAGTTTACCAGAAGGACTGTACTGTTTAACTGTGTGCCCATACTCCCCTGTATTAAAGAAAGGCATAGAAATTTCTCAGCAAAACCATGGTTCTTCGACATCAACACAGTAATAACAAGATAAAAATCCACTGTCACTTTAAGAATGAACCTGAACTAAGAAAACTCTGTAGTAAGAGAATGATTTCAGATTAGTGAGGCATCAACTGTACACGTGCACAGGACTGGAGCTATCAGGATGGGATAGAGAACAAAAACTATGCATTGAGATGCAAGCTTTTCTGGCCCTACTCCTCGATTAAGATCTGGAAATGTTGGCCAAGATTATCAGCTCTGGGAAATGAGCACATGGCACAACTCATGAGCCTTCAAATTGCTCTACCTTGTACTGGGGAACTGGATCAGTGCACAATTAGGACTCGGGGAGCATGAATCTAGCTTAATGTTCTTTTGGTACCTAATTCAAACAATTAAAATTACTGTTCAAAGGGATACCTGAAAAAACCCTATTTTCTCTATGGCATAATATTTTTAACATGTTCCCATTATACATACCGGTTCCAACATCTGTGATCCATATTGAGGTATTTGTAGGGGTGCTGACTGCAAAGATACCATGAGGCATTTCAAGTGTGGAATTCCATGCATGCAGGAAATATCCTTCATCTGAAAACACTAGTACCTTTGGTACATTAGCCCCTCTCTGAAGGTGTACAAAAATAGGCAATTGAAAAAAGGATCTTATCAAGCAAATAATCTCACCTTTGACAATTCTGTTTAAATGTTAGTAATTTTCATGTCAAAAACCTTTACAGACATTAATTAATAATTCTCACAACAACCTTTGTGATGTGGGCAAGTACTGCTAACACCATTTTACAGCTGGGGAAAGACACAGAAAGGTTAAGTTTGCAACAGCGTTCATTAATTTTGGGACACTTAAGGCCTGATTTTCAGAGGTGCTGAGCCACTGCTGCTCTCATTGTCTTCATTTTGAATTGTGATTGCACACCATCTCTGAAAAAAAACATCATGCCCTAGGTCTCCCAAGATGGGCACACCAAAATTTTAATTGTAGTTAATTGTCCAGGATTGCAGGTGCCATGACTGTGTTTTATAAATAAAAATCTCACCACTTTTGTTTGCATTGCTGAAGAGAGAGGGTCTCAACCAGAATCTAGATACCAACATGTAGGCATGACTAGTACAATTAGTAAAATACTACTATAACGGTCGCTTGGGATGACTGATTTTCCGTCTATCCATCCTAGGTACTGATGTGGCCACTGTGACAGATATGGTAATCTCCTGCAATAACCTTGAAAGTCTTATTTGTCTATTACTGTGGGCCAGGACTGTAGATAACTTCTTTATGAGAGAGATGTGACAAATATTGCAACCCCATGTGTATCTTTGGGGTCCACTGTTTAAATGAATGTTTTATTGTGTTCCACTCCAGGGGGGAAGGCCACCACAGCTCCTACAGGAACCAAAAACAGTGGCTGGTGATTAAGGCAAGTCAGCCAGGTTGTAATCCCCCAAAGAGGTACCACCTCCTGGGGATGCTTGCATATACTAGCTCAAACTAGATTCTCCACAGACGAACAGACAAAGAAATGACTTTGGGATAAATAGCCTGAGTTTAAACTGACTTGGGCCTTCTTTCTGATTTAGACAATGTACAGAACCTTCTATCTGGAGGGGTCGGAGTGAGGGGCTAAAAAATCAATGATTTTTTAAAAAAATATCAAAAAATGTTTTTTATTTAAATTGGCTTTTCTTTTATTTTATTTACATTTTAATAAATTTTTCTTTATAAAAATAAAGCTGTTTAAAACAAAATCTGAATTTAATACAAAATATGTAAAGGCGTAAACTTATCTCTTAAAACATTTAAATAAAAAATAAATATGCTGAATCCATAAGCCTCTATCAAAAACTGAGTTAAAGGCTGCATTTCTGTATAAAGAAAGAAGCAGGGGGAAAACAGCTAACTTTGGATGTCAAGCTTTATAGATAGAGCACAATAGGTCATCTACTGTATGAAGGGCTTGTTTTGTTAAATAAAAATAAATTGTATATGCTGTTTTGTATGTTTAATTAAATTCTATTTACCATCCTAATGCAGCTTGATACAAATTATGAGAAAAAAAGTTAATCATCTAGTAAATAAGCAATATATCACCTTTCTCTAGAATGCACCTTTCTCTAGAAAATAACTGAAGTACAAATGGAAACGTAGATTAAAATCAATCATTTAGATGAGGGGTGGGGAACCTACAGCCCGCGGGCCAGATTTGGCCCACTGCTTCATTTCATATGGCCCGTGGCAAATCTCCGCACTGTGGGCTGGAAGCCCTGAGCCTCAGCACCCCCCCCCCCCCAACCCTCCCGCGAGGCTGGAGCCGCAAGTGCCGGCTTGCCATGCTGCAGGGAGAAGCCAGGGTTGCCAGGCCGTTATAAGTCCAGTTGGCTCTGTGCAGCTCCTGGAAGTGGATGGTATGTCCCTGCAGCCCCTAGGGGCAGGGGTGATCAGGGAAGCTCCGCGCTCTGCCCCCACCCCCAGCTCCCATTGGCCAGGAACCATAGCCAATGGGAGCTGCGGGCGTCGGCAGCATGCACCGTGCAGAGCTGCCTGGCCGTGCCTCTGCCTAGGGACCACAGGGATATGCCAGACGCTTCTGGGAGCAGCGTGGAGCCGAGGCAGGCAGGGAGCCTGCCTTAGCCCCGCTGACTGGGAGCCACCTGGGATAAACACCTGTCAGCCGGAGCCCGCACCCCCTGCCCCAGATCGGAACCCGCTCCCTCATCCTAATTCCCTCCCAGACCCCGCACCCCCTCTCAAACCCTAAATCCCTCCCAGAACCGTTCCCACACCTGCACCCCAACCCCCTGCCCCAGCCCTGAGCCCCCTCCTGCACCCAAACTCCCTCCCGCAGCCCACACCCTGAACCTCCTTCCACACCCTCCCTGAGCCCCCTCCCACACTCAAACTCCCTCCCGGAGCCCACACCCCAAACCTTCTCCCAATCCCCTGCCCCAGCCTGGAGCCCCCTCCTGCACCCCAAACACCTCATCCCCAGCCCCACCCCAGGGCCTGCATCATCAGCTGGAGCCTTCACCCCAAACCCCTGCCCCAGCCCAGAGCCCCCTCTCACACCCTGAACCCCTCATTTCTGGCCTCACCCCGGAGCCTAGGGGAAGCCCTGAGCCTCCCCCATCCCCCGCTGCGGGGCTGGAGCTGCGAGTGCCGGCTTGCTCTGCTGCTGGGGGAAGCCCCGAGTCTCTGCGTCCCCCACGGGGCTGTATGTGGCCCGCAACTGATTTTTTCTGTGGGTCAGTAGCCCCTCACAGAAAAAAAGTTCCCCACCCCTGATTTAGATTGAGGCTTTCCACATGCTGATTTAAATCAACTCACCTAGGGTGGCCCAATCCTTGCAGAAGAGTTGGAAAGACTAACACCTACCAGAGCCCTTGTTGGAGCTGGGTGTGATCTTTATTAAGCTTTTTGGTATGTGTGTAGGTTCCATTATTGTTTTTAACATGTTTTGTCTGTAAAGCTTTCACCTTAAATATAAGTGTGCTTGGTTAGAAAAAGATTTGTGGTAACTTATAATGGCAAACAATTACAGCTGTTCATAGCCTGTGAAGACAAAGCAAATCACAGATGCTGGCCTGTTTTGGGCAGTCTGGCTTGCTGGGAATATCGCAGTGTACCCAGGGAACTGTGCAGCCTAGAAACGCAACGCCGCCCCCCCCCCCCCCCCCCCCCGCCCGTCAGGAGGGAGAGAGATGTGGGTCTCAGCCCAAGAGAGATTTTGGCTGAGGAGCCGTAAACCTAGAATGGTGCCCTTGAGGCACCATGAAGGGGGAACACAGGTGCAATTGCCCTGGACTATGACACATACGGTGGCAGCATATGTGGGATATATGTCAGTGTGAATTGCCATAAGTGCTAACAGCAGTGAAAGCAAGTACCATAGAAGGGAAAACTACAGAGTGAAGTCATAGTTTTTTGAGGAAAGGAATAGTGAAGAGAGAGCCAGGCACAAATGAATTATGAACAGCTGAAGAAAGGTCAGCTGGCTGAGCTATGTAGAGAAAGGCAGCTCAACACAGAGGACTAAAGACACAGCTAGTAGGTTTGCTGTATTTTGATGATGAGAAGAGGTATGAAGTCCAGGTTGGTAGGGAACATTCAACTCCCTGGCACAGGGTCCAGCAGGCAGGGGGAATCTTGGAGCCAACACTTCGCAGGGCAGCATGGAAGAGGCTGACAGAGGCAGCAACTATGTTCTGTCCTGACCGAATCCATCACTGCAACTGGGATCGTGGGCAGGTCCACAGGACACAGCTGGAGAAGGACTGACTGCATCTGGAAACCCAGCTGTTTGCAGACCAGGAGCAACAGCACTAGCATGAAAAGTGCCAGTGTCAGCACAAACATGCAGAGAAGAAGTATTGTCAAGATGGAAAGACTTTGCCAGCAGGACCAGGTTCAATAACATCAGCTCAAAAAAGAGAAACTGCACCAGCAGAACAATAATCTGGTAAGTGGAGCCAGCCACTAGGTACCTGTCCTGGTGAGTGAATGGACTCCACATTTCTTCCTCACTTTAGGGAAGGGGATGACATGGATGTATTTCTAAATTCTTCTGAAATGGGGTTTGAAGGACTGACTCCTACCAGAGCCCTGGCTGGAGTTGGAAGGTGATCTCTGGTAAGCTTATTAGTTTGTATGCAGGTGCTTTTGTTGTTTTAATATGTTTTCTCTGTAGCACTTTCACCTTAAGATTATATGTACTTGCTTATAAAGGGCTGTGTGGTAACTTTCAACTGCTGGCACTTATGTTGTGCATAATTGCCTTGAGAGAAACCAAAATGCAGACCCTGTCCTGTTTAGGCAGTCTGGCTTTCTGGGAATATCACAGTGTAGCCAGGGAATTGTGCAACTTGGAAAGCCCCTTGGTCAGGAGGGAGAGAGAAGGTCTCTCCCCAAGAGAGTTAACAGCTGAGGAGCTGGGAGCCTAGAAGGGGTGCCATTGATGGACCATGGAGGTGAATGCAGGTGCAGTTACCGTGAACTGTGACATCCCCCAACACTGGAGTATCTGAGCACCTCACAGTTTTTGATTTACTAATCCTCACAACACTCCTGTGAGTATTATTATCCCCATTTTACAGATGGGGAAGAGAGGCAGAGAGAAACTAAGTATCTAGGGATGTAAATACTGTTAAAAAAGTGAACCGTTTAAACAATTTAAAAATATGTAATTTAAACGGTTAACTGTTTAAGCAGCTGGGGCCCATCTGGCCGGTGTGGCTGGGGCTGGGCCCGCTCCGTCCGGGTGGCCCTGCTCCGTCCGGGTGCTGCAGCTGGGACCACTCCGGGCGGGTGGCGCTGCTCTGGGCAGGCGCTGCAGCTGGGCCCGCTTCGGGTGGTGCAGGTGGGCTCACTGGGCTGGTCGGTGCGGGGCCGCTGTGGACGGCCAGGGTTAACAGTTAAGGCAGCTAACCGGTAAGACTATGCTTACCTGTTACCCTTTTACATCCCTGTAAGTATCTTGCCCAAATTTACACAGGATGTTTGTGGCAGTGCTGGAATTAAACCCAGGTCTCCCACAGCCCACTGGGCCATCCTTCTTTTGCAGTTTACTAGTTGAGGCAGGGATGCGAAGAACAGTAGCAGAAGTGACATATACAGTTGCCTTGGTTCTCCTAACAGGCTTCCATGTTGCAAGCTAACTGATTTGTATCTTTCCTTGTGGAACTTGCCATTTCAAAACTATTTTTTTTAAGTTTGAAGCCTTTAAAAAACATAAAAGCAACAAGCCCAATATGCACAGGAAGAACCTTCATATCCAGAACTACTTTAACGAAACATATACTATTAATAACCTTAGTCAAATTTATATCAAGAATTTAATACAATAAGCTGTTATAATTACTTTAATATAAATGCAAATAGGAACGCCAGAGGGGAAAAACAATATAATGCTAATAAGGACAAAATTCCAGTGCTATTACTTACTTGTGCAACATAGACCAGATCATGGAAAGGGTCAATAGCAACACAAAATGTTTGCCCAGTGAAATACTCTGGATGTTTAGGCCAACCCACATCCAGCTTGTAAAGCTGTTGCTCTATCCTCCAAGGGGAGTAAAAGGCAATTGCTCTTAATACCTTAAAAATGTAAAAGTAAATAATCATTAACAGTTACATTCCATGAGATTCTACTTTCTATAACCTTTCAGTTAATTATTTTGTATTAGTTATTATTAGGGTGAGATTTTCAAAGACACAAATGGTGATTGGGTGTCCAATTTCCATTGAAAGTCAATGAAAGTTAGGCATCTAGCTGCTATTTGGGCCTTTGTAAATCTTCCTTGTTAGAGCCAAGTGAAATAGCACACTTGAAACATTAAATCAAGTGTACATCCACCAACTACTGAATAACAAATATCATTCTGACATGGGATTGTCTCTAAACAGAGTGCAGGGATGCTGTAGAATTAGAGAGGCAAAATTACACAATTGTTTCCCAGTTGTGTAGTTCTTGGCACTCAAACTCTTTTTTAAAACTGCTAAACTCTTGTAACAATTCTGGATGGTGAGTCCACAATAGCCTTCCAGTAGCTGTATCTGATGTGCTGGCTAAACCGTGTTGATCAGAATCATGTTCAAGACAATTCATCCCAAGCACCCTGAGCAGTGATACAGTTTTGAATTGGGTAATATGGAAACAAGTCATACCACATGTGTTTAAAGAGGTTGTGTGAACTGGGTGGTGGCTAGATTTAATTTCCCAAAGCAGTTTCCATTATCAAGGGACCTTCACTACATAACACTTGTGTGTGTTAATAGGTAGTTGACAGCTCCATCACGAAGCATCCAATGGATCTCAAGACTCTTGCTGCCACAACCACAGAGTTCAACATGACTCCATCCTGCTACAGCCAGGACTGGAATCCTAGTTCTTCAGCTCCCTACAGCTCTCTACAACTTAAGCTAAAGAAGATCTCTAGTGGCTTATTCTAGTAGTAGGTTCCTTATGCTCTTGGTGGTCTTCGCTGAAGGGCAACATCATGCTCACTCTCTTGTACACGTAAAACCAGAACGTTACTATAGACGGAAGGATTCATACACACAGAGGCGGGTCATTGGAGATGAAGGGGGTGACAGTAGACAGGATGAGCACACGTGCATTTCAAAGACTACATCCAACCAGGTCTAACACATTTTGCCACCCTGCCAGAAGGCTCCCATAGAGACCTTCAGCCTTTCCTTACACACTAGGAGAGCTAAGACTCTTAAGGAAACACTTGATTAGTAGCCCTGCAAGCAACTCAGCCTCCTGGCCACAATATGCAGCTGGAATTGTAAAATAAGTATAGGTGTTGCGATTTATTATAATATTTTAATTAACTGAGCAATGATTGCTGTTGTTAGTGCTGATTATTGGTGACACCTATATTTAAGCATTCCTAAGGATCTGTATGGTCAGAGACCCTGTTTTGCACAGAAGGGAAGTTTCTTCATAAACTTCTGCATAAACTGGTGCTGTCTGCCGCTTTGTGGTTTGTAATCCTGACACAACCATTTATTGCACCAAACATCCACATGGAGGGGGAAACTTCCATAATGGTGTGTATGCAGAAGGGTCAGTAACAGGGTTTCATAGGTTCTCAAGTATACCTAGACCATCCCTGCCCGGTGTTTATCTAATCTGGTCTTAAAAACATCCAATGATGGAGATTCTGCAACCTCCCCTGGAAGTCTAATTGAGTGCTTAACTATCTTGATAATTAGGAAGTTTTTCCTAATGCCTAACCTAAATCTCCCTTGTAGCAGATTAAGCCAATGACTTCTTGTCCTACCTTCAGTGGACATGCAGAACAAATGATCACAGTCCTCTTTATAATAACCCTTAACATATTTCAAAATTGTTGCCATGCCCCTTCAATCTTCTTTTCTCAAGACTAAACTTGCCCACCTTTCCTTTTAGGTCACGTTTTCTAAACCTTTTATCATTTTTGCTTTTCTCCTCTGGATTGAGCAGCTCGGGCAGCCCCCGGGCCAGGCGCACCGGCTGCTGCTCCCCACCTTAATCCCCCAGCAGCAGGAGTTTGGGTGTGGCGGGACTCAGAGATAGGGTACGGGGTGGTGTTTACCTCGAGGGGGGGCTCCCCTCCCTCAGCTCCTAGCTCCATGAGCGGTCTCTACCAGCAGGCACCACCCCTGCAGCTCCCATTGGCCGCGGTTCCCAGCCAATGGTAGCTGTAGAACCAGGGCTTGGGATGGAGCGGAGGCAGCACGTGGAGCTCAGAAGCCAGGTAGGGAGCCTGCACCAGCCCCGACAATGCCCCTCCACCCAGCACCCACAGTGCCCCCTTGGATCATCCCCCCAGCACCCACAATGCCCTCCCCAGCCCCCTCACAAGCACCCCAAGTTTTAGTCAGGGATATATAATACAAGTCATGGACAAGTCAAAGGCCGAGAATCTTTGTTTACTGCCCAACTTTTACTAAAAATACCCGTGACTAAAATGTAGCCTCACTCATATTCAATCTGTGATCCGCTAAACCCCCCAGATCATTTTCAACAGTACTACCACCTAGCCAGTTATTCCTCATTTTGTAGTTGTCCATTTGATTTTTCCTTCCTACGTATAGTACTTTGTATGACATATATGGCAATTTCCTGCTATATCCTTGGGAAACCTTCCTGAATTAAGGTTAAGTATATTTCGAGTCCATTGCATTAAATGCAACGGTTATGTATTATTGTGGACTAGGATTGTCTGCACTTCTCTAGGGCAGAGATAGGATATAACCCCCAGGAAGTGTTAATAACTTCAGGGGAGTATACTGAACAATGGGTTAGACAAGAATGGACAATTAGGGTGGTGGCAAGTGATTTTCCTGAGGATCGTTATGGGGAGGTGAATGCAAATTTCCCACCTCTGGTTATGCAAAAAACCCAGACGTTTGAAGCTACACTCTTCAGAGGGGCTCGCTGTCTACTGATTTTCCTTGATCTTCAGATTCCAGGAACAGGTAGTGTTTTTTTCCTAACAATTCTGGTTCTGAGCTGAGGTTGTTATGAACTTGTAACCACAGAAAAACCCTTTTGTGGGGTTTGAAGGACTGTCTCCTACCAGAGCCCTTGTTGGAGTTGAGGGTGATCTGTAGTACACTTATTAGTATGCATTAGTAGGTTTTTTTTGTTGTTTTAATATGTTTTCTCTAGGATGCTTTCACCTTACAAATAAATGTGATTGCTTATAAAGGGCTATATGGTAACTTGCAAATGAAGGCAATTACACTGTTCATATCCTTCAAAGAGAAAGCGAAGTATAGATGCTGGCCTCATTAGGCAGTTTAGCTTGCTGGAAATCACACAGTGTAACTAGGGAACCGTGCACCCCTGGTTAGGAGGGAGAGAAACATGGGTCTCTGCTCAAGAGAAGTGACAGCTGAGGAGCCAGGAGCCTAGAGTGGGCTCCCTCGTGGGACCATGGAGGAAGAATACAAATGCAGTTGCCATGAACTATGACACTGTGAACTTGTCTTTATTTGATTTCATATTGATGATTTCCAACCAATACTTGACTTTGTCAAGGTCATTTTGAATTCTATTCCTTTCCTCCAAACCCTTGCAACCCCTCCCACTTTGGTGTCATCTGCAAATTTTATAAGCATACTCTTCACTCCATTAGCTATGTCATTACTGAAACGTTTGACTAGTGCCAGACCCCCAGTTTGACAGCAAACCGTAACTACTGCCATCTCTTATGCCCCTATCCTACTTCCATATTGTAAATGGTGCTTGAATAGGGAACTGGATTTTGACTGGCTGCATGTGATAAAATAAGTCTTTGGTCACCTTAAGTGATATGTCCCCACAACCATTAAGCTGTTCTGATGTAGCTGACCCACGGACCTACCTTACTTGAAACTCTTTGCAAAAATTGCAGCCTATTTCATGAGAGATTTTGTGTGTGGACGGGGGGCGGTAAATGGGCCACAATTGTTTTGCAACATAAAAGTTTCAAGTAAAGCAGTTCCATGTCTCAGGTACATCAGAACAGCTTAATGGTTGTGCGGACATGACACTTAAGGTGACCAAAGACTTCTTTTATCACTTACAGCCAGTTAAAATCCAGTTCCCTATTCAAGCACCATTTACAATATGGAAAGGGGATGGGGGCATAACAAGTGGCAGCATGCTGCCCAAGTACAAAGCTTCAGGCTGTTGAGTGGCAGCACGGCCCAGCTCCTTCCAAACATTCAGATGGCTGTGGCGATGTGTCATTTTGGGTGACCTGAGAAACAGTTTGTCATGCACAGGCAGTCAAACCCACTTCCTTATTCCATCACCATTTACACTATGGAAGGGGGATGGGGTGCTATGCAACAGCACGCTGCACAGGAACAAAGCTTTGGGGTCCACGAGCGGGGTGCCCCAGCTCCTTCAGAACAGGCTGACTGTTGCAGGGACATCATGCCTGTCAGGTGACCTGAGGCTTATTTTGTCACACGCAGCCAGTCAACACCCAGCTTCTTACTTGATTAATTAGTAATTTACATGATCACGTTCATTAGATGACATTTCTAAAATCTGACTCTTACAGTTAAATAATGTTGCCCTTTGATTAAGTTAACTAGGAGGCAAGAATAAGGACCCGGGAACAGAGAACCAAGTTCAGCTCACTGGGAGAGCGAGACAGACAAGGTGGGAGAGAGTGGCGCTTGGGAACAGACCGAGAGGAAGGAGCGGGCTCCCCCTTCCTCCAGCAGTCACCTCCTGCCCACGCCCGTGGCTGCTCTGCTGGGCTGATCAGGGGAAGGCTTGGGCGCACCCGGATGTCAATGGGAGCGAGGTGCCTGGACACCTGGGCCCGGGCATGGCCCAAGGACACGGGGGGGGGGGGGGGGGAGAGCGGTACGGCTCCCCAGCAGGCACGGGGGGCCCAAGCTCACCCCACCCACCTGTAGGTGCCCCCCCCCCCCCGCGGGGCCGAGCAGAGCGGGGAGCCCCGCCCCGCGCCCAGACCCACCTGGGATCCCGAGAGCGCGCAATAGAAAACCAGCACCGCGACTACCGCGCTGCCCATGGCAACCGCCAGGCCGGCTCTGCCGCGCAGCTTCATGCTGCCCGGACTGCGTCACCGCCGGGGCTCGGTCTTCCCCGCCCCCACCCCTGAGCCGCTGGTGGCTCACGTCGGCAGGAGGCCCCTCCCCGCAGCGTGCGCGAGCCGGGCATGCCACGGCAGGCTCCTGGCAGAGCCGCGGCTCCGGCTGGTTCGTGCCTAGGAGACTGCAGCTTCGTCACATGACAACAGGAGGCGCCTGGGCGCACGTCAGTCACGTGACCTCGAAGACGGTGAGGTCAGGCCTCCCTCCCAATTTTTTTATACCCTGTTGCTCGCCTTTGGGGCGGTGTGAGTGCCTGAGCGCAGGAGAACAAGTCCGGTATCCAGGAATTTTTAAACCATCGATACCGGTCCTCTCGGTAGGATGCTAGGAGCACAGTAGCTCGGGTTATGATCGCTGCAACAGCGAGGCCATTCCGCTCGGATTCAGGCATTCTGCTCAGTCAACTTACTGTTGTGGTTTCTGCCGCATGAGGGGTCCTCACAGAGATACAATGGACGCTGGTTGATGATGTCATTGGGGTGCGATTCATGGGCATTGTGGACCCCCGTGGCGAGGAGGAACCTCGTTGCCGATGGTTATTGCCTGTGCAGGGCGCTTTACAGCTCACTTGCGGCGGCGGCGCCGGGCTGGGGGTTGGCCGTGCCAGGTCCGGAGCCGGGGCCACTTCCCCGGCGGCCTCCCCCGCAGCGCGGCAGCGCCGAGGCTTTTGTTGCTGCTGGTAACAAAGAGCCGGGAGCTTAGCGGGCGATGGGCAGCGGGGGATCCCAGGGGCTGCCGGGCCTGAGGGCCGCGCGCTGACGGGAGCTGCAAGAGGCTGAGGCAGCTGCGCAGCCCTATCGCCCCGTATCCCCGGCGGCACCCGAGCCAGGCGCTGCCCCGCTTCTCACCCCCCTTTCTAGGGTCCCCTCTCTCCCTGCTCCTCATCTCCCCTGTTTCTTCTTCGTCCCCTTTCTCTCCCCGCCCTCACAAAACCACGGAACTCTCCCGCCACCCCCCCCCCCCCCCTTTAATGTGCCAGTCCCGAGGCAGGGAGCGTTAATCCCCGTCTCCTGCTGAACTGTGCATTGGACCAAGCATTTATATCGTGACTGAAATCCGCACCGCTCTCCAAAAGTGTCGCATCCCCTGCCCTGGCCCTTTTTCTTATCGAGTGTTTCAAAATATTTTTTTTCATCTCTGTAAAGTGTCTCTTTCCCGTGCTTTTCTTCTACAATAAAAAAGACACTTCTGCAGTAAAGAGTCTTGCCTGGATGTATTTTTTTTTCTTTAAATAAAAATCTACATTGGATGAACAAGTAAAGATGGATAAGAAATCATTTGAGACCGTGCTTGATGAAATTAGAAAGGTAATTTATCTTTTTACGTTTGGTTTAATTGTATAAATGCAAAACTCGTTGCTGGAGTAAGTATAGTTGGTTAAACGCTGTTTACCTTAATTGTTGTTCCTTCTGGAAGGCAGTAAAAGTCAATTTATTGCCCGCTCTTCAAAGAGCAGAATGTTACGCTGGTAAGACACATTAGTTTTCGCTGAGGGTAAACCGAATTTAGTCTAGTTGAGACTCATCTTGTGTGGCATGTTTGTTTCCTTCTGCATTCCTCATGGCAGAGAGATTACATCTCATAAGATTGTGTTGAAACTTGAATAGTTCATAAAAGGTTAAAAATATAAATGTATAGTAGGTTGAAGTCCACTTTTTAAAAATATCTTTCTTTATTTGCAGACCCCTTAAAAATTTCAAATGGAGGTGGAAATCTTAGTCTGCAGACCTCCAGGGGTCTGTGGACCACATGTGAAAAGCACTGTTGTATGTTGACAGCCTTTCGTGGACCCCTTAAATATAGTCAGTGTACCCCCGAGCTCAGTGGACCATGGGTTAAAAATCATTGTTTTAAATTATTTTGTTCTAGATTTGTAAGTAGTATATATTACATTGTACAGTATAGTTAAAGCATGAGAGTGAAAGACAGCAGATCTGCATTATATTTCTTGCTGTTCTAGAGTTCCTGTGCAGTCTCCATCTAGTTAGGTCTTGTTTACACTATGGGGGGAGATCGATCTAAGGTACAAATCTTCAGCTACATGAATAACGTAGATGAAGTCGACGTACTTGGATCTACTTATCGCGGGGTCCATACTACACTATGTCAACAGGAGGCGCTCTCCCGTCGACTCCCCTTGCTCCTCTCGTTCAGGTGGAGTACAGGAATTGACAAGAGAGCGATCTGCAGTTGATTTAGCGGGTCTTCAATAGACCCGCTAAATCGACCGCAGATGCATCGATCTCCACAGGTCGATCCCTGGTAAGTGTAGACAGCCCCTCAGTCTCTTGTAGCCTCAGGTTTCCTCAGTCTATGTGGAACGAGGCATGCTGTGGGACTTTGTTCATTCATGTATATAAAATGCTGTGAGATTCTTAGATGAAAGGTTTTATGGAAGTTCAGCATATTATAAAGGTTTTAATATTAATACTATATCGTGCGTTTTGTGCTTTTTAAAAAAGTATGCGTAATCCCTCCCCGACTTTTCATAGAATCATAGAATATCAGGGTTGGAAGGGAATTTAGGAGGTCATCTAGTCCAACCCCCTACTCAAAGCAGGACCCATCCCCAATTTTTGCCCCAGATCCCTAAATGGCCCCCTCAAGGATTGAACTCGCAACCCTGGGTTTAGCAGGCCAATGCTCAAACCACTGAGCTATCCCTCCCCCCGTATGAATTATAAAGTTTTCGAACACTTTTCATTTGCTCAGAAAACTGAGACTAAATGACAGGCATTTTAATACTAAAATGGATCATGCTCTATCAAAACTATGTTTGATAATGGGTAACTTTAAATTGTTTAAATGGACAAGCCTGTTCTGTAGCTTGCATTCACATCCCAGATGTGATGAAGATATCTGGAATACCAAAATGACCCATTTATCTTCGATATATTTTAAATTTGCATTGATTTTTTTCTTTGACCAGTTTTAAGGAATATGTTTATAAAGTTATATTCTGCTAAAGATTCATGGGATAGAAGGTAGTTGGAAAGTTAAAATACTGCTACTATTCCATGTGGAATTTGACTAACACTGACATGTATTTGTCTTTATATGTAATACATCTTATTTTTATCGATTTCCCACACTTTATCTTGTTAATATACATTTGTACATCATAGGTGTTCAGTTTAGAAATGAGTTGTTTTTAAAGAGGCAGCGACATCCAGTCTCATGTTTTAAATACAATTTTTGATTGCAAGTAAAATTAATTCAGTATCTTAAGAGCACCCCTAAAAGTTAATCATGCATTGAATTAATTTGTTATCCCATTAGTCAAAGGCCCTGCCTAAACTGGTATTTTTTAATATATTTTTTGTTAATCTTGAAACCACAATTCTTTTAGAGGATATAATGCTTTGAAAAATAACAGTATTTGCATTAAATATTTATTATGGGTATGAGGTTGAATCTTCCCCAGCAAATATTTTTGATCAATGGTAGAAGAAGAAATTCATAAAAAATGCAATTTTAAAAATAGCTTGCTGGTTGGTTAAATAAAATGTGGGTCTTTAATCTTTAGAAGTAGGTTAAACATTCTCTTGTCTGACAAACCGCTAGCCTGAAATGTTCTGCTGATCTACTAACAGTGATGATGAGTGAGTTGCTTAACTTGTTTGCCTCCATTTCCTAGTCTGTAAAATGGGATTAACACTGCCCAACATTAGATATGTTGTGAGTCTTAACTTGTTATTTGTAAGTGATGTCAGATAGACTCATAGACTTTAAGGTCAGAAGGGACCATTATGATCATCTAGTCCGACCTCCTGCACAATGCAGGCCACAGAATCTCACCCACCCACTCCTGGAATAATCCTCTCACCTATGTCTCAGCTATTGAAGTCCTCAAATCATGGTTTAAAGACTTCAAGATGCAGAGAATCCTCCGGTAAGTGACCCGTGCCCCATGCTGCAGAGGAAGGCAAAAAACCTCCAGGGCCTCTGCCAATCTACCCTGGAGGAAAATTCCTTCCCGACCCCAAATATGGCGATCAGCTGAACCCCGAGCATGTGGGCAAGACTCACCAGCCAGACACCCAGGAAAAAGTTCTCTGTAGTAACTTCTAACATCCCATCGTTGACCATTGGTCCTATTTACCACTGACATCCCATCGTTGACCATTGGTCCTATTTACCACAGATCCTAGTATTGAAGGCACGGTAGAAGTAGTTAAGTGGTATCATAGACGTATCATAGAATATCAGGGTTGGAAGGGGCCTTAGGAGATCATCTAGTCCAACCCCCTGCTCAAAGCAGGACCAATCCCCAATTTTTGCCCCAGATCCCCAAATGGCCCCCTCAAGGATTGAACTCACAACCCTGGGTTTAGCAGGCTAATGCTCAAACCACTGAGCTATCCCTCCCCCCGAGTTCACCCTGAATACTTACATAGTGACAGGTTTCAGAGTAGCAGCCGTGTTAGTCTGTATCCGTAAAAAACAAACAAACAAACGTACTTGTGGCACCTTAGAGACTAACAAATTTATTTCAGCATAAGCATATATATGTATACGAGAGAGAGACTAAGTATTCAGGAAAAACAAACAAAAAAAAAAACCAAGAACAAAATAGGAGTATTTGTGGCATCTTAGAGACACATTTATTTCGGCATAAGCTTTTGTAGGCTATAGCCCACTTCATCGGATGCATAGAATGGAACACACAGAAGTAAGATGTGTATATATACACACAGAAAACTTGGAAGCTGCCATAGATTGTAATGGATTTTTTACCTTTAGTCCTTTAGGTATGATGTCCATCTATTTGCATTTGGAAAGGAAGATGATGTCTGTCTGTATCTGTACAAGTTTTTTCATGAAGTTGATGGATTTCCACTCCATACTGCTAAATGCAGTGCCTTGCATAGTGACAGGTTTCAGAGTAGCAGCTGTGTTAGTCTATCCTTTAAAAAAACAAACAGGAGTACTTGTGGCACTTTAGAGACTACAAAAGCTTATGCTGAAATAAATTTGTTAGTCTCGTAGGCTATAGCCTACGAAAGCTTATGCTGAAATAAATTTGTTAGTCTCTAAGGTGCCACAAGTACGTTTGTTTGTTGGTTTGTTTGTGTTTGTTTGTTTGTTTGTTTGTTTGTTTTTTACGGATACAGACTAACACGGCTGCTACTCTGAAACCTGGCACTATGTAAGTATTCAGGGTGAACTTGAAATCTAGTCAACTTTAAAAAGTAGTTTCAGATACAGAATTCTCCCTGAATTCCCATTTCAGTTTTTGCTATTTTATTTTATTATTTTTGAAATATGTTCTCTCTGCTTTTCATTATGTGAAAGGTTTATGCCAACGAAAGGGAACCTCCGCTTCCTGTAGTGTTTTAGTTGTCTTATGCTTCTTGTAACAATAATACATTTTTGTCAGAATTAATTTTTCATATAGCCTCCCATTAAATAAAGTTCAGATTTCTGAGTTATATTTTAGAGATACCAACTGCTTTTTGGTTTAACTTAAAATACCTTAAATGGAAGTTTTATCATGCTATTGTTACTCAAACCTTTAGCAACTTAGCTCTGAACATGTGAATGAAGGAAAGGTTACCCCTGTTTCTTGTAAGTACTGTACCTACAATCCAAGTCCCTTTCTAGTAAATTATTGATGAGTAGGCCCATTGACTGACTAGAATCACTTGTGTAAAAATTTTAAGACCAGGTCTGTACCACAATGACAAATAATTCTTGTATCCGGTTATTATGAAACTGGAAATACATAATTCAAAATGTGGCCTGTAATTGAACAGCAAGCTATTTTGGCACGAATATCACTTCATTCTTCCCCTGAATATATCCTTTCAATTTCTTTTGTTTTCAAGGGGAGTTACCAATGTGCAGCATTTACTGCTAGTCTAAAGCTGAAACAATATCACTGATATTTCTTCTTTTTCCGCAAAGCGTTGTGGCCCTAGAATGCCAGCTTCCAAGAGCTGGGGCGTAATTCAGGAAACAGTCTAATGCTTGAGCTGTATCTTGAGTAACTTATTTCTAACTGGAAAAGAACTCGAGCAGCTGTGCTATGTGTCTGAGGGTATGGCCTTGGCTACACTTGCACTTTATACCGCAATAAAGCCGTCTAGAGCTCTCTACCTTACTCCACGTCCACACTGGCAAGGCACGTAGAGCGCTCTGACTCCCTGGCTAGAGAGCTCCTGGTACTCCACTTCCCCAAGAGGGATAACGGTTGTTGCGTCTTGGCTGAGACGCCCCAGGGTCAGTGTGAACGAGGAGTTAAGTTACTCTGATTGACCTCCGGAAACGTCCCATAATCCCCTTAAATCAAGTGGCCACTCTTTTCTTTCTTGTGAAATCAGCTGAGGAATGCGGAAGTGCCATTTCAAAGCTCCATTTCAAACAGCCGGCTGCTTATCTGCTCCTGGGGTGGAAGCAGTCTTCCTTTAAGTGGCCCCTTCTTTTACAATTACTGCATGTTTTGATTTTATTTTTATTTTTAGTCACGTGCCCGATGTCCAGACTTTTTGCACGTGAAGCAGGTAGTGGTTCTGATTGCATTAACTGCTGCAATTTCCTCAGGGGTATGGTTGCTGCTACCTTCTTTTTTTTTTCTATTTTCTACTTCTGTGGCCCATTTCACTACTCTTGAATAGGTCTCTCTCACTGAGATGCCTAATGCCAGGATGCTTGGTGGTCTGCAGACAGTCCTTCCTTTAGGATTTGGAGGAATACATCATGGTCTCGGGATGTTATATTTTCCAGACCTGAATAAGCTCGGAATGCATTCTATTTCTTTTCAGCATAGGACATGACAGACTCCCCCTTCTGCTGAACCACTGATTGCACAGTCTCACAGTTAGTGGTCTTGGCTCCTAGAACAGCAGATAGTGCATTCCTGAATTCTGTTATACTGCCTGCGTCTGGGTTTGGAATTCCCACTGGTTCTTCAGCCTGATCCCCTCCTGTTGGGTTGGGGTTATGATCTTTGGCCCAATGCCCTGTCTTCCATTTATCTTCTAAGTTGTCCCACACATCTCTGGGGCATTTACACTTAACCAGGATGTGAACATCCTTCCTATGGAGGCCGTGCATTTCAGCCAGGCCATCCAGCTTGTCCCAGAACTCGGTATTCTTGTTATTACGTTTGAGTTCGGGTAAATCAGACAATAGTGCCTGTTTCTCCTGGGGGGGTGAAGGGACAGTAAATTTCAGTTGTTTCTGGTCTAAGTCTCCTTGTTGATTCACCCTCCATATTAACATTTCTGAACCTCCTTAGCTGTGTTTTGATTGGAGCCATACGCTGTACTTGCTCCCCTGGGGCAATTAATCCTTGTGGTGCTCCTCTATTATTTCGGTGGGTGCTTAAATTTGGCCTGTCACACAAAGAAATGTATAAAGGTGGTTCTGATTCCTCCCCTTTGCTTTGTGCTGCTGAGTTTTCCCACAGATCGTTAGCTGATGGAGCAGTTGGCTGACAAATGCCAGGAGTGTGTTCTCCCCCTCCCAATCTGGAGGCGTGTCCCAGGCATGGTGACTTTTGCTCTGGGATCTTTTCCAATTTCCTAACAGTTACATAATTTAGAGCACAGGCTCATATCTTTCAGAGTCTGGTTCTGAGATTTTAAAGTTGCATTTTCTCTTTTCTTTAAGCTGAGTACATCTAGCAAAACAATTACTGCCTTGTTTGTTTTGTCACTTTTCTGATTATTCCACCAAGTAACCAGATCTGCCTCTGGTCTGGCTGCATTGTAATTTGCTTTTTTAACTGCTGCATGTCGAATCTTGACATGCTTGTATTCCAGATACTCTTGAGGGCTAATTATCACCTATCCTTTTGATGCCATGGGCCTTTACTCGCCCCAGCTGCTCACCTTATTAGGGATGCAAATTTCCCCCCCACCCCAGTGCCGCGTTTTTTATCTGCACAGTCTGTCGGCCTTAATGGGGAGTTACGTTTCCCCCTTTTTTATGCTATGGTCTCAATCTCCACAGCCTTGATTATGAGGACGTCTCCCCGCTGTTTTAAATACCGCATGGTCTTACACACACTTGCTGGCCTTATTGGTTGGAGACTTTGTGCTATTCGAAAGCATGTACATCACCTGCCTGGGGAGGGGGAGGCACTCCCCTAGGACTTGCAATGTTCCGTGCAATGAGGAAATGGACCACCAGTTTTGCATGGCCTACCGCTTGCATACCCAGCCAGTCCTGGGCTTAACTCACGGCCAGTCGCTCGCTGGTGGTTTATCCAAGTCCCCTGTAACATACCCCTTAATTTAAACAGCACATGACCCTCTTGCACAAGTCTCTCCTCCCAATTGGTACCCTTATTTAACCTCTCTGCTTGGACTACACGTGTCTAGGTTCCTTCACACTTAAATTTAAAAAGTGGAAACAAGATGTGTCTGGAAGGGGATGAGAGATTTCTATCCCTGGCCTAATGAGGTGGTATAATAAAGGTACTCACCTCCTTTGGATTTCAGTCTCAGATCCTCAATCAGCTCACAAGCTTGTATCCCGGACGAGCCCCCAAACTGAAGGACATAAATCCACACTGTATAGCGGTCAAGCGTAGGAGTTTATTACTTACAGCGCTGACAGAGTGTCACCTTGCTTATTAGGCGCAGAGACGCTGTTAATTGATTACAGTGGAATATATGGATTTTCCATGGTGGGGGGGAAGTGATGAGGTGGGCAGTTCACACCCCGGGATAGGCTAGCAGCAAGACAAGATAAGCACATTAGCCCAATGGTCAAAAGGTTACATGATGTCTCTGCCAATGGTCTTAAGTTTACAAGTTAACATTTAATTAGTACTTTAATTAAATGTATTAGTAATATATATGTATATGTTAAATTTAATTTGGGGTCCATAGGAATGAAGTAGCTCCTCTGATCATTTAACAGTTACATTCCTAGGGATTAAAGCAAAAACAGTGAAAAGTATATGATGATAAGAATTGTCTTTTTTTCTGTGTTAAGGCAGGCTTGGTCCCTAGGAAAGAGAGGTAGGAGGCGGCCTTATTTTAGATTGACATGTCCCAACCTTTTCATAAACTCAAGGTTGGTCTGTGGGAAGATATTCTTCCTACAGAAGAAACTAACACAACAGGGACAGGATGCCTTTGTCCCATAATTGCAACTTTAGAGTAGATACAATTATTTAGTTATTGCTTTAACATCTGGCATATTGCTGACTAGGCTTAATAAACAAAGCGAGGTTATCTTTTGTTTATTTTGGGGTTTTTTTTAGCTAATTGCTATTCACTAGGCCTCTGGCCTTTTAGCCAAACTCTGGATTTTTGGGCCTCTAAAAGTTGACACAAGTTCATATGCCAAATTGTTATACAAGCAGCACATGGATTTTAACCATTCATTGACAAGATCACATCATTCTCTTGAGCAGTTGTTCCCAAACTCGGTCCGCGACTTGCTCAGGGTAAGCCCCTGGCCGCGAGCGGCCATACCTGCGGAGGCAGCAGGTTAACAAACCAGCCCGGCGCACCAGGGGCTTACCCTGAGCAAGCCGCGGACCGAGTTTGGGAACCACTGCTCTAGAGTTAACTTTCATGAAAATAATTTTAGTTATCATCACCTTTATATTTCTAGCAGCCTGTAACCAAGGAATGCCCAGAGTGAGTGTGTCTAGCTTCTTCATAAAAGTAACTAAAGCAAGATATACAACTAAGAGCTTTAAATAGGAATATATATAAGCTGCAGTTTGATGTAATTAACTGCCATCTACTGGTTTCAAGAGCCATTAGAGAATTACTATTAAAGCCAGTGTACAGTATCTAAAGCTTGAAAGGAGGAGCATTATGGTATTCTTCCAGTCTGAACCTAAACAGAGATATGGTGAACTTCTTAATAGAGAAACTAACAAAGTAAAAGAGTTTTTATCTTATTTATTTATTTTAAGTCTCCCTCTGCTTGAAAATATTCACATAATTATTCAAGGAATATTCTGTGGTATAGAAATCTTTCAGTATAATTGCTGCAAATTTTTGTGATATTAGATACAGTATGGTTTTTCTCGTGAATACATTTGTCTTGCAGATGGTATGTTTTAATTGTTCTTTTGTCAGCTAAATGCCTTTCTTTGTCTTTTAGGCTGTGTTGACTGAATACAAATTAAAAGCTATAGAATATGTGCATGGATACTTCTCTAGTGAACAGGTAATATTCTACATACTGCTATGTATGTATGGAAAATGTAAAATTCAGGATTCGATCTATACACTGAAGTACATAGACAATTCCTCCTACTATGCCTAGCCAGATCAGATTTCACTAGTTGCCTTTCTACCAATTTAGGAGATTTGTGACAAATTCTTTTTTACACCAGTTTTAATCTGAAGTAACATCATAATGGGGTCCAGATTTTTACCAATTAATAGAGATCAGATTTTGGCTTTTAGCGTGTGGGAGGGAAATATCCGTAGTTAATTATCACGGAATTCAGAACCTTGATGATGATTGGATATTTTGAACCTGTTTTTATTTTCTAAGTTTATAACTAAAGACTGTTACTTCGGTGCCAAGTACGATAAAGTTATGGGTTGTTTTGTGTATATATATTTGTGTATATATTTGGATGCTACTGTTCGAAATTAAATGATTATAATCTTCTCTAAGGCTTCTTTTTAAAAAGTGTATAATACTTTAGCATATGAGATATTTGATCAGGTATTTGTGTATATCAAAACAACAACATAAAATGTGTGGTTTTTTTTAAATAATTACCTAAAAATCTACCTTGCTACCCGATGGGATTTCAAGGGGTGAGATGAAACAAAAAACACACTGGATAAGAACATAAGAACCGCCATACTGGGACAGACCAAAGGTTCATCTAGCCTGGTATCCTGTCTTCTAACAGTGGCCAATGCCAGGTGCCCCAGAGGGAATGAACAGAACAGTTAATCATCAAGTGCTCCATTCCCTGTCGTCCATGCCCAGCTTCTGGCAAACAGAGGCTAGGGACACCGTCCCTGCCCATCCTGGCTAATGGCTGATACTGTTGTGTAATAACACCTGATCAGATATCTCGTATATATGCACACAGTGCTTAACAAAATCCCACCACACTCAACGAGTAAAGTGGCAGCAAAGATATTTAACATTGTCAGCAGAACACGTGTATATATAAGAGGTGAACTGTAGGTTTTTCTGTTTCAGATTGTTGAATTACTGAGATACTTTTCCTGGGCTGAACCACAACTAAAGGCAATGAAGGCTTTACAACATGTATGTTTTCATGGAGCAATCCTTTGAAGTGTCCGTCTGTTTCCTCTGCTCTTAATTTCCATAGCCACATCTATATTCCTGTCAAATGGTCATAATTTATAATCTGTGTGCTTTCCTCTTCACCTCTTTCTCTTCTGATGGCATTATGCTGTGTGGTTTCTCTTACTCTCTGCTGCTATCGGGAGTATCTTGATTGTACTCTCTGTACCATATATCCCCGGGAATAATCTAATTCTTGGTAATTATGACAAATTTAAAAGTTTTGCAGTAGCATACAGTTTGCCAGAATTGGGGCTCTGTTAAGTATTCAGCACTTAGCACATAAGAATACTGTTCCCCAGAGAGTGTAAGATGATTAATTGTATATTGAAAATCCTGATAATGAAGATTTTAGTACATAGTGTACTAAAAATAAGTATACTGTCTTATTTTTTATTTTCCCTTCTTGTGTTGTCAGAAAATGGTAGCTGTTCCAGCATCAAAAGTGGTTAATATCCTTAACTGCTTCACCTTTAGTAAAGACAAGCTTGTTGCTCTAGAACTCTTAGCTTCGTAAGTATCTCTTTTATGCGTTGTATTTACTTAGAGATGTTTCTGTTTTTACTCATGTCTGAATATGTTGGACAAGGGACAGTTTCAGAGGAGCCACTTTGGACAATTAAGGTAAAACACCTACTTGCTTTAAAATGATTTGGTGTTCATGAATGGAGAAAGTAATAGCGGTAGCTTGTAATAACGGAGATAGGCGTTGCCAAAACTTCCTAAATTCATCTGTCTTGAACTGCAATACCCCTGCTACCCGATTGAAAACTGACAGTTGTGCCAAAGTTATTGATGTATTCAAAAGCCTTTTAGGCTATGTCTACACCACATGTCACTGGCAGCAGCCTATAGGGCGGTGTGTAGCTACAGGCTTCAGTGAAAGGCTCTGGCAGGGGGGCAGCAGCAGGGAAATGCCCCAGCTGCTCCCCCTACCAAAGCCTTTTCCCACTACCTCCCCGCTGCCTGAGCGTTTCTTGCTGCAGGAAAGACTTTGGCAGCTGGACACTACACCGCTAAAAATAGCAGTATAGAACAGGGAGGCGCTTCTTGGGCGTGTACTTACTGTGGTTGCTGGGAGACGGCAGGCCTAAGCCCACACAAAGCTAAAGGCTTGCTCCCTCAACCGAAGGAAAGGGGCCATTGAACCCAGGCCACAATTAAATACTGAGGACAACAAATGGAAAAAAAAAAAAAGACAGGAGTGAAGCTTAAAGGTTAAAAATCGAGGACCTCGAGCAGAGATTCCCTCGACAATGCCCACTACTCCTCAAAGGTGTCTGAGGAGTCAGTGGACACCACCCAGAGGAACTCTGCCCGGGGACATGATTGGACAAGGAACTAGAAACAGGTCCCACAGTAGCAGAGCACCTGCCATCCAGCTTCCTCCTCCTGGTGTGATGGTTGGCCATCTTGGCCAGCACTAAGAGGAGGTTGATGAGGAGGTCTCGTGACTTTTTGTGGGGCTGCGGCTAGGATGTGCTAGGATAAACAAGTGATGGGGAAAGTGAAGTAAGAGGTTCTGGAGGAGCTGGAAGAGGGGCTGCAGCCTGATGCACTCTACATGAAATGTGTGCCAGTGTCTCCCTCTCACCGCAAAAAGAACAGGTGTCCGGAGTTCGTAAATAATGCCAAATACATGCCGGTACTTATGGTTCCATGGAGGAGCCATCAACTAATATTCCCAGCAGGCTGTGATATCAGAGTGGAGTACAGGCTGGTCCACTGAGATTCCTCAGGTGTCAGCAGGTCCCGGAACTTGGTGACAGGACAGGACACAAGGGCGAGGAAGTGGATGGTATGAAGCATGTGTACAGATGTTTTCTGGGTGCGGTTTGGAGACAGATCAGCTGGATGGCATTCAGCCTATTCAAGTGGTTTGTTGGGATGGCCAGAGGGGCTCGGGCAGGGGCCTGATGGCAACTTCTAGGGCCAGGGTGAGAAGTGGGTGGGGAGCAGCACCCTCCTGCAGGACCTGCTCAAGAAAAGAGAACAGGAGACTTTGGATGTGTAGGGTACAGACCCTGTTGGTTCAGGTGTGTCTTTACTCTACATTTGGGGACTCTTATACTGTTCATAGTGTTAAAGCCTATTTGAACATTTCTTAGTATGTAAATTCTTGATGTGAGCAGCTGTTAAACCAGAGAATATTAACACCATAAAAATGTACTAAGTTCATGTTATGGCTGTGGTACAAATTAACAAAACAGAAAAAAGTTAAAGTTGAGCCACTTTTATTTTACACCATTGTGCTTAAGTGTGGCTGATAGCTTTGATCAGCACCCTGATGATCCCATTTACACCACATTTTCCTCTATCAAGAATTCTATTTTAATGGAAAGTAACTATAATCATAGTTGTTCTTTGCTATTAGCTCTCCCTGCTGCTAGTCTGGAACATCTGTGACAGCAGTGTGGCTGCTGCTACCAGGGCCATTAGGCAAACTGTGACCCCAGGTATCGGAGTGCCTACTGCACTTTGAAATGTTTAGTTGTTTGGTATAGTTCTTTATTTAAATTTTGATGTGACATTCGGAGTGTTTCACCACCACTCTACAGCATGGAGGTAACTGCCAAGAACTTCTTCTTTTTGATCCTGGAGGAATCTGTCACCAGGCCACCAGATGGTGGAGAGCAGGAGCCTGTGCCAAGCCTGGTAGCTGCAGCCTTGCTGCTGTGATAAGAATTGTGTGTCAGTCGGAGTGAGAGCTGCTAATGTGAACTATAACAATAAACTTAGGTTTTACTCATCCTTTCAACGTGGCTGTTTTGGCCACTCAGAAATTCCAGTTTGTATTTTCCTGTGTATTGTATTAATTTACAAATAATTGAGAAACCCTATTTCAAGACATAAGCACTGGCGGCATATGTAAGACTGAGTTCATTTCTTGACCTGTAAGAGAGATAAATCAAGCACTACATAGGTTTAGTAATAGTTTGTGCACAGACTAATTATATTTCTTGAATATATTACTGAGAACTGTTTGAACAAATAACGCAGTATTCAAAAATGGTTAGTATATAATATTCCAGGAATGTCACTCTGTGTGTCACTGTGAAGCCTAAAATGCCTGGTTAGTCAATGTAAAGTCGTGGAAGCAGCTACAAGCATGGTTGAGAGCTCTTTTTGGTCAGACTATCACCAGGTTGATCCATCACTGGGTTTTGTGATCTTTTACCATCCAATTTTTAACTTCTCAGCCATTTTCGCCCCCCTATGCCTGTGAAGTTGCATGGGCTTTCAGCTGCTAGTTCCTGATTGTGTGTGTGATAGGTATAAGAAATGACAGTAACTGTTCAAAACCATTTCCTTTATAGCAACATTGTTGATGCTCAGAATTACCGCCTTATTGAGGACCTGTTCAGGATTAACATGTCAGAGAAGAAAAGGTGCAGGAGAATTCTTGAGCAGGTAGTAGATGTTCGCTGATATTGTGTTATTTCCATCCATATGGTCACTGTAGGATCAGGGCCCATATAATTAATAGCTAATGCAAACTGTTGGTTAACAATCTGAAGGAAGTGAGTCTGAAGGAGGAGAGTAAATAATTGGTGGTTGTACGAGAAGAGGAAGACTTTTTCACACACAAAGGTTGTGTAGGAAAAAAGCTATGGTAATGTGAGAGATGACTAGGGTCACAGTTCTACTTTCTTTAAAGTCATTGAGTACTGCCATTGACTTCAGTAGGAGCCATCAAAACAGTGTGGGACTGGATAGAACATATAGCATGCAGTGAATAGGGGAGGAGTAGATGGAAAGAAGAACTAACATACAGGGTAAGCAAAGCTATGGAGAGTTTTGAATCTGGATTTCCGTGTAGGTATATTCATTGTTAATGAAGGCTGGATATCACAATTCATATCCTTTTAAAAGTGCTGAATTTCAGATACTAAATAATGCAATACTATCTGAATTTGTAGTGTTTTAATGTTACTTTCTTTGATTATGTTGCAGGCTTCCAAAGGAGGCTGTAAAGCCCCTCATGCTATGATATCTTCCTGTGGCATGATTCCTGGAAACCCTTATCCCAAGGGGAAACCAAGCCGAATAAATGGAATTTTCCCAGTATGTGAAGTCTACTTAAGTTCTTCAAAGTGCTTTTGATTTAGGATGTACTGTAGTATACCTGAACTGCTGTTCATTCAAATGAAAAGAGGACAACTTGGCCTGAGTGGAATTAAAAGCAATAACTTTTTGTCATATATTGCTGAGTAACCATTCATAGTGAACAGTTAAAAAGAACTCAGATTTCTTTCCTTCGGAGTTCTATGGAAGACATCCTTTTATACAAGAAATAGATAGAAAAACTTTTCTTTTGTACCACAAATATGCTATACAGAATCATGGAAATTAAAGGTGTAAAAGGCTTATTAGTAGAGTGATGAACTTTTGGACATAATATGCAATTGGTCTCTGCACTACATTTACTAGTCTTAGTTCAGTTTTGAATGTCCTATGCTAAATGCTGTCTGTGAACTCCTTGTAGCTTGTCTATCTGGTGGTGAGGACCCTAGAATTGAATGAAGAATTCCAGGTGTTGCAAAAACTGTGACTATTTAATATGCTTCTGCATACAAAATCCCAGTGTTATAATGCAGCCTAATTGGAAAGTTCTTAATTATAATGCAACAAATCCAGAACACAGTTCTGTATTTTGGAATGTGTGATTCATTGAGACTATCAGAATATCTGTGAATTTGAATATTATTCAGAATAAGAGTAAGGTGAAAACCTTTATCTCCGGTTTCTCCTTTTTATTTATTTCTAAATAAAATGCTTAATAATTGATGTTTTTTATGTCTTAGGGAACGCCTATCAAAAAGGAGACTGACGAATGTACTAATGAAGGGAAGGGAATTGCAGCCCGTATACTTGGACCATCCAAACCAGTACGTCTTAATAATAAAAATTAAAAAAAAAATCATAAAGCTTCTTATGAAATGCTGTCACATCACTAGAAAATAAAGAGACTTGAAGAGGGTATGAGGAAGCTTGTCATTAAGTATTGATGGCTTTGCTTAAGTCATTTACTAATGACTTTCTTGTCGTTAGGTATTGATGGCTTTACTTAAGCTTCTTAACTTTAATAAGAATGCAATGCAGTGTCCCAATATTTCTACATTTTTATTAACTATAAAGAGAGAAATTCTGCAGGGGCTTCCATTCGATACAATATGCATATATTCTAGGACACAGTATCAACTAGGCTAGAAAGGAAAGCCTAGCTGGTTCCCGTAGTTCCATCATGACCTGGTCTAGAAGTTTAAACAGTCATGCTGGCTTTGTTTCATGATCTGTGAGGCTTTTCCACATCAAAATCTAATACACAACTCCTGAAATAAGGTGCTTTATGAGGAAATTTATTCTGTGGCGACACAACTACATTTCTAATTAAAAATAAAACTTTTTTTAAAAAACAAATGGACAGCAAAGTACTGAATCTGACAATTTCAGTGTGAGTTGAGAAGTATTGCAGAAATGTATGACTAGTGCTTCTGTTTCCAGGTGTTTCCCAATCTAGTGGCTATATTTTTATTTTATTTGTTTTAAGGACTGGATAATTTTATGGCCATAGATTACATTTGTGGTTGTGCAAATTAAGAGAAGGGAAACAGAATGTAATGCTTCATGGCATGAAAGCTGCGTGGATCAGGAAAGACTTTCCTTTTTTCCTCTCCTATTGCTATATTACACAAATATGTTATTACAACACAGTATTTCACCTTCTTTAGAAGCATTCAAGTATTGGCAGCTTTAGAGACAGGGTAGCAAACATAATGAATCAGCAATGTAATTTGCTACAGCAAATTCTCTTTCCTGGGATAAATACAGTACAGACCTGTTTACGCGCGAATCCACTTAACGCGCGGTAGCGCCATGCCTCCCAGTGTTACCTATTTAACACGCGAGACTCGTTAACACGCGGTACAGGAACTTGCTATGTAGCACTACAGATTTGCTCACTAACTCACTGACATAGAAATCGACAGGAAGTGTGGAGCAGAAACGTGTTGTAGGCCTACTGGCATTTCCTCTTCCTTTTGATCGCCGATATTGGTAAAGATGTATCACGCACGCTTAGTCATTGTCATGCTAGAGAGATATATAATATATAATAGTTACTGTATATAGCATTATATATACTACATTAGAAAATTTTAACCGTAGGCCTAATATAATGGCAGAGGGCAAGCGTCAACGTTCCTACACTATAGAAGAAAAACTAGCTGCAATAGATTGAGTAAATAGCGGAGAAACCCAGGCCAAAGTTTCTAAAGATATTGGGATTGCCGAATCTATTCTCTGAGGATGGCTAAAAAACTAATCTAAACTGAATGGCTTTGTACAAAATATTGATTCTGCCATCGGGCTTAAGTGAAAACGTGTGCGCTATTCAGCAAAACCCACAATAGACAAAGCCATGCACACGTGGTTTGCTCAGGAAAGGCTGAAAGGAATACCACTAAGTGGCCCAATTCTTCAAGTCCAAGCGACAAAATTTGGAAATTTAACGGGGGATGAATCATTCCAAGCCAGCCAAGGGGTTTATATGTCGTTTTAAAAAGTGTCATGGCATAGCGCAGGTATCGATTTCTGGAGAAAGCTGATCAGCCGATGAATCGGCCGCAAACGCGTTTCCCACCGAGTTAAAATCTATTTTACAAAATGAAGACTACCATGAAGAACAACTTTATAATTGTGATGAAACAGCTTTATTTGCAAAACTGCTACCTGATAAGACTTTAGCCTTTAATTACAAAACACATAAAACAGCTGGATTTAAAAAGATAAAAGATTGTACGGCTCTTCGTTTTTGTAGTAATAAGATGGGCAGCCATAAGCTTGCCCCTCTTCTTGTTGGCTGCTTTCAGAACCCTTGCTGATTTAATCACCTCAATAGAGCCAAACTACCAGTAATATATGCTAACAGCAAAAATGCTTGGATGACGAGACACATTTTCGATGACTGGTTCCACGACAGCTTTGTTCCAGCTGTTCGTAAGCATCTGCGGTCGAAGAAACTCGGAGCCAAAGCATTTTTGCTACTTGACAATTGTCCAGCCCATCCTCCAGCCGAATCACTGGTATCAAGTGATGGAAAAATTCAAGTGCTATACCTACCATTCAACACAACATCAAAAATTCAACCTTTAGACCAGGGCATTATTCAGAATTTTAAAAACAATTGTCGACGGGAGGTGATTTCGGCGATCGTGTCATGCACGTCTTCAGGCATTTCTGAATTCCTGAAACAGTTAAACATGCAGGAAATTATTTATTTAAATTATTTATTTAAAAAAAGCTTGGGACGGAGTAAAACAAAAGTCCACTGAAAACTGCTGGATGAAGGCTCTCGATGATGCCTTTTCTGTCAGACAGCTCAGACTCGGAAAACTCCAGCAGCGGCACTGATTCAGAGCCAGACTTTGAAGAATTTTCGGAAGAAGACATCCTACAAACATGCGCGCAGACAAAAGAGGATAAAGGTAAACTTCTCTTTCAAATGATAAAAGATTTTAGTTTGGATATGTCTCCGGAAATCATTACCGAGTGGCTGGAGATGGATGAAGATTGCCCGACTTAATATTTCTTCCTCGGACAGAAATTCTGAACGGGCTGCGAGGCTATGTCGGACCGCAAAAGTGATGGCGAGAATTCTAATAACGCAGGCCTAAATGACAATGATGACGACGACGAGGATGTCTGTGAAAAGGTCAAAATTTCGCCAACAGAAGCCCTTAGTGCTGTAGTAACTGTAAGATTTATGGAGGAGCAAAATGTGGAAAATATCAAAATCATTCATCTCATTCATAAGAAAGAAAAAAAAAAAGTGAGACAGAGCGGAAAATAATGGCGTTTTTTTCTAAGTGAATCATAGACACTTTAGAGCCAAGGACTATATATCATTGTGGACTCTTGGTACATGTAATATATAGTCTGTGCTAATAAATTTTGAAATTGATTCTCGTTGATTTGATTCTAGCGGGAAACCTTTCTTTCGTGACGTGTTTTACACATTTTTAGCTTAAACTTGTGCTTTTTCAAAGTTTTAGTGATTTACTGCGTGCTTAATGTTTTTATTAGATTACACATTTGAATTTATATTCTTGCAAAGTGCTGTTAACAGATAGGCCTGCAGTATTTGGGATGATGTGAATACGTATGTAATCCTAGATAATTATACATGTGTATATACAGATATCTTAAGAGAGCCATGCTGAAATATCTTAATCCACGGTCCATTAACACGCGGTCGTGATGGCTTGACTCTCGACATCCGTGCGTAAACGGGTCTGTACTGTAACAATGATCTATACGGTATCTAAGCATCTAAATGCTAAAATTTTTGGCAGAGAAACATATTACTGCTTTTTTCATTTTTTTTTTTAATGTAGGCTCCAGCAACATACAACCCGCACAAACCTGTTCCATACCCCATCCCACCATGCCGGCCACATGCAACTATTGCACCAAGTAAGGCTTCTTTGTGCTTTAGCTTGATCCTATTATTTGATCTATTTGTTTGGGTTTTTTTTTAAAGGTTCTAGTGTGGTGATACGTTTCTGACCCCAGTTACCTTTTTAGTTGACTGTGCTCCCTGCGTGTATTCTGGGTCCTAACTCTAACTTCTCCTGTTATCACTGTAGAGGCAATACGATGAGTGTGTGTTGGCTTCTTTTCCGGCTTCTGCGTCATTCAAAGAACTGTCAACGCCGTTCTGATTGTAGAATCTCTTCTTACTGGAGGCGTCATGCGTTTCAGAAAAGATGAGGATGATAACTATAGAGTTCTTAGAACGCCATTGAATATAAATATTTGACTTCTGTATCATAAAAGCCGAGAAGCTGGATGTGTTCTTTGAATCTGGTCTCGAAAAAGATATGCTGTCCCTTTTCGGGTATGTCTGCAGAGCCAGTGGCAGCCTACAGCAGGGAGCCTTCAAGCCCGGGTCCACAGACTTGGGCTCATGCTATTCCACTAAATATAGCTGTGTAGACCACTTTTAAGTTGCAGCTTGGGCTGGAACTTGGGCTCTGAAGCCCGCTTCCCTCTCCAGGCTTCAGAGCATGAGCTCCAGCCTGAGCTAGGACATCTACAAGCTATTTGTAACATGGTAGCACGAGCCCTGTGAGCCTGAATCTGTCACCCTAGGCTCAGAGGCTCGCTGCCCCAGGCTGTGTAGACGTATCCTTAAAGGCAAAGACCACATCGTCAAGCAGAAGTGAGTTTATTTCAGTTCCTTTAAGCTCGTTTCATCAAATGCTACACTGCATTAAGAAACTGCATTGTAATTAGTAAATAGTGAACTGAGTCTTGCTTCACTTGACTGTTTTTAAGCCACGAGCAAAACTTGTGTGTAAGGTGTTTTGGTTTATATCGGTGGGGAGTGTTTGTCCCCTCAGTGAATTTAAACTGCTCCTTAGATCTTTGCCATAAATAGTCATGCAAGGAATTTTAATACCTGTAGCATGATGGAACCTCTATAAACTTGAATGAAGAGTATGCATATTGGAAGTTACTTGATGTTCAAAAGCTCCTTTCCATGTTTTGAGTGGTGTTGATAGTGCTGCCAGTATCTTATATAGGTGAATTTGCATATATGCTTTTCACACCCTTTGTGGGGGTGTAGGTACATCGGGGGTTGGCAACCTTTCAGAAGTGGTGTGCCGAGTCTTCATTTATTCACTCTAATTTAAGGCTTCGTGTGCCAGTAATACATTTTAACCCAGGCCAGCAGCGGGTGCTGAGTGGGGCCAGCGGCAGGATCCCGGCTGGCAAGGGGCCAGTAGCCGGAACCCCAGAGCTGCGGCAGGCTGAGCGGCTCAGTCCGCTGCTGCGTGCCATCAAAAATCGGCTCGCGTGCCAAAGGTGGCACGTGTGCCGTAGGTTGCTGACCCCTGAGGTACATCTTTTTATATAAACTCTGATGTCCCTCTTCACTACAGTAACTCAGGGCTAAAACAGTACAACAGTGTGTGCCAGTTACTATACATTATAGGAAAATAAGGAAGCTATTTTTATGATAGGAAACATTTACTATACCTAATCTATCAAGATCACCTGCTATTCCAGTTTAGTACATTATCATTTAAAGAGATGTTGAAGGACGACAGTTCCAAAGTATGACATTTACCTTGAAAGGACTCTTTCTCATGTAAATCTCCTTGCCGGTGTTGGGTTTTTTATTATCAACCCTCCAAAAACAAGGGTTTTAACAGCCTTAAGGTGGAAGTTGTTAGGGTGGGAACAACAACAATAAATACTGTGACCCACAAGTGCATTTCGTATCACTTCCTTTCTCCCATCTCTTTTCTTGTACGACAGCATGGAATTGAAAGGGGCAAGAATTTTGCTCTCCTAGATTGCTTCAGAGAGCAAGAAATCCATTTATCTCAGTCTTCCGTTGACGCTGTTCTTATGAGCCAACGGAGAGCTGCCCTAACTAAAACTTAAATTGGAACACATGCCTTTCATCCTATGCAGCCTGGAGGGTTAAGTGGCTTTGCTTTAACTAATAAGGGAACATTTTAGAGCCTTGAAAGTATCCTTTTAACAGAATGATACTGACTAGTCCACTCTTAAACCATTTGTATTTGTTGACTTTTGTTTGATGCATATGTGTGGTGTTTGGTTTTTTTTAAGGTGCTTTCAACAACGCCGGTCTAGTTCCAATGGCCAGTGTCCTAGCACCAAGCTTACCAGCTCCTCCACCATATACACCTAATCAAGTGGGATCAGGTAAAGCATGTGTGTCTGTATAAATGCTGGCATAAACAAATGTTTTTAAATGTGTGAGAACGGATAACTTATTTCAGAAGTTGTTCTGCCCTTAAATAATTGTTGTTCTCTACATAGAAAATGAAGACCTTTCCAATCAGACAAAATCTTCCCAAAATCAAGGTAAAGTGCAGCTCTTTGGGGAAAATCTGCTGTATTTTGATGTAATTTAATGCATTCCTTTCAGAAAGTTATACATTATTTTTAAACCTCAAGATTTTAAACTTAATCTGAATGAATATTCATACTTTGTATTTTTAATTGTGTGCATATTTGTCCAGATAATATAACAAACTAAGACAAAATACTCTTAGAAATGCAGTGCACTGAAATTCATTATTAGCAACTGGTTTTCAGTTGCTGAAAAAATTGCTTTTTGCCTTATTTGGGGCCTAATCAAGTAACATTTTTGTGTATGTAAGTCACAATGGGAGATTTGAATGCACAACTGCCAAATTTTGCTGATAGCACAATATCTTCACAGCTTGTAACTTGTTTAAATCCAGTATGTGGGGAGGGTTTCATTGCTGCTACTTGTGCCATTCCTATTATGTGGCAGAAACTAAAAACAAAATAACCTGAACTTTTTTCAAGTGGAATTTGTCTTCTGTTATGCACACAAGCAAGTAACCAAAACAAAGTAAAATGGCCGTGTTAAAGGAGCTAACATTAAAAATTCTGGGAGAATGTTCTCTGTCTGTTTTGTCTCCATCCTCTGTGCCCGGGTGTAGTTGCACAGGAATTTTGCTACTTAAAGCCACACTTAGTTATACCCTTATGATAGATACACAGGTAAATCAATACAATTAAAAGGACAACATCCTCATCGAAAAGCAGAGTACCAACAACAATCCTTAGCTATCTTGAACCTAGATTTCTCTGATATCAACTTAATGGGTCAGAGCCAAGAACTGTGATCATTAGTTAATTCCAGGGCTGTTGATTAATCGCAGTTAATTCACGTGATTAACTCAGAAAAATTAATCGCAATTAATTGCACTGTTTAACAATAGAATACCAATTGAAATTTATTAAATATTTTGGATGTTATTCTACATTTTCTTTCATTGTATTCTGTGATGTAATTAAAATCAAAGTGTATATTATTTTTGATTACAAATATTTGTACTGTAAAGAGGACAAATAAAATAAATAGTATTTTTCAGTTCACCTCATACAAGTACTGTAGTGCAATTTCTGTGGCGTGAAAGTGCAACTTACAAATGTAGATTTTTTTTTTGTTACATAACTGCACTCAAAAACAAAACTGTAAAATTTTAGAGCCTACAAGTCCACTCAGTCCTACTTCTTGTTCAGCCAATCGCTAAGACAAACAAGTTTGTTTATATTTACAGGAGATAATGGTGCCCTTATCTTATTTACTATGTCACCAGAAGGTGAGAACAGGCATTTGCATGACACTTTTGTAGCCGGCATTGCAATTTATTTCTTTTCCAGATATGCTAAACATTTGTATGCCCCTTTATGCTTCAACCACCATTCCGGAGGACATGCTTCCATGTTGATGATGCGCGTTAAAAAAATGTGTTAATTAAATTTGTGACTGAACTCCTTGGTGAAGAATTATATGTCCTCTGCTCTATTTTACCTGCATTCTGCCATATATTTCATGTTATAGCAGTGTCAGATGATTACCCAACACATATTGTTCATTTTAAGAACACTTTCACTGCAGATTTGACAAATCGCAAAGAAGGTACCAATGTGAGATTGCTAAAGATAGCTACAGCACTCGACCCAAGGTTTAAGAATCTGAAGTACCTTCCAAAATCTGAACGGGACGAGGTGTGGAGTATGCTTTCAGAAGTCTTAAAAGAGCAACACTCCAATGCGGAAACTACAGAACCTGAACCATCAAAAAAGGAAAATCAACCTTCTGCTGGTAGCAGCTGACTCAGATAATGAAAATGAACATGTGTCAGGCCGCACTTCTTTGGATTGTTATTGAGCAGAACCCGTCATCAGCATGGACACACGTCCTCTGGAACGATGGCTGAAGCATGAAGAGGCATATGAATATTTAGCACAGCCGGCACGTAAATATTTGTGACGGCAGTTTCAACAGTGCCATGAGAACACCAGTTCTCACTTTCAGGTGACGTAAACAAGAAGCGGGCAGCATTATTTCCTGCAAATGTAAACAAACTTGTTTATCTGAGCAATTGGCTGAATAAGAAGTAGGATTGAGTGGACTTGCAGGCTCTAAACTTTTTACATTGTTTTATTTTTGAATGCAGTTTTTTGGTACATAATTCTACATTTGTAAGTTCAACTTTCATGATGAAGAGATTGCACTACAGTACTTGTATTAGGTGAATTGAAAAATACAATTTTTTTTTACAGTGCAAATACGTGTAAACAAAAACAAATATAAAGTGAGCACTGTACACTTTGTATTCTGTGTTGTAATTGAAATCAATATATTTGAAAATGTAGAAAATATCCAAAAATATTTAAATAAATGGTGTTTAATTGCACTGTTAAACAATAGATCACGATTAATTTTTTTAATTGCTTGACAGCCCTAGTTAATTCTTCAATTTGGAGTTCAGGATGAGGTTGTGGAAAGAGAGTCCAGGACATGGGGCATAGATCCTGGTTTTGTAGAAAAGGACAGAACTGAACCTTTTTTCATTTTGTTTGGAAATATCTAAGATGTTTAAGTTTCAAAATATTAAGAGTATTTGCGTATATCGATTTAAACAGTATCCTAAGATCTTAGGGCCGAGTTTTCAGTGGTGGAAAATTTAAGATTATAAAGCGGGGGAGAGGTAAATTTAGGGTATAACTTGGAGTTAAAGAAGCAGTGAGTTTTGCCTCCTGGGTCAGTGTTCTGTACATGGTTAAACAGAAAATGTTACTTTCTAAACAAAATATAAAAGTTGTGTTTTACGGGAAACGCCCAGCATGCCTTATTTCTAATCCATAATGGAGCAAGGGAATTAAATTAAAAATAATGGGAACAAAGAACATGATAGCATTTATAGGAAGAGCAAGGTGCTATGGAAGTGTCTAGAATTAAAGGGCTCAATCCCTACGTAGTATTTACATAGCACTCCAAATTGGTTAAAACACAGTTCAGCACAAATTTTGGGGTATTGAGGTCAAACGGTTCTTACTCAGGGAAGTGCCCACATTGAAGGTGATGGGGCTACTCATATTTAGTAAGAGTTTCAAGACCCATAATAAGCTCTGAGACACCAGCTTTCAGACCTAGATTTAGTGTCCCCTCTCCCATTTAATCTGGTAGTGTGCCTTCCTACTTTCCTCCGGAGAGCATCAATCTTTATTTACTTTGTAGGGTTGATATAAACTGAAATTCTTAGTGTTAGCTGTAGTTCATAGGTACTTGAAGATGGGACATTTGATCCTCAGTTGGAACAAACTGTTTTTAAAGACTTTGTTTTTGTTGGCAGGTTTCAATGTTAGCTAGTACACCTATAGCACACGTGAATCTCATAGTGCACTTCCTCTGCTGTCCAGACTGTGTTATACAGAATCAAAAACAATGAAAGAGTTAAACCTACCTACCAATAAAATAAAAACCAAACTTCTCCTAAAATTATGTACTCTGCAGTTGTGGACTGGATTCCAACATACCCCTGTAAAATCCTGGCATTCTACCTGTTCTAGAATTAGTGTAGACCCTCATATAGCGCTCATGTGGAGAGCAGAAATGGTACCAGTGCTGAATGCTCATCTTATTATGGGTGCTGCTAGATGTTAGGGGCAGGAATTAGCTGTTTACCTGTCTTACATAGAGATATCTCTGGGAGCATGTTTGAAGATCTAAACTCTCTTGCATTAGCTCATGAAGAAGTTGTAAATGGTAGACATAATTGCTAGTGTGCGTAATAGATAATCGTTGAAGGGAGACACACAGATATATGTAATTTATTTACTGCATATTGCACGGCATGTATCACCTATATGTAGATACCTCTACATTTTAGCTTCATAGCCTTCCATGTAGATTGTGTATATACAAACATATGTTAGTTACTGCTTGTGTATCGTATTTTATAATTATATAAGATGCATTTGTGTTGAATTAAAACATTTCTGTCGGTTTCAAGTATTCTTACCAGTTTTGTTTCTTTGCAGCTTTTTCTGCACAAGCGAATCAGCTCTTTACTCCTCATGGTTCTAATCCTTCAACACCTGCTGCTACTCCAGTCCCTACCCCATCCCCTGTCAAGGCGATAAGCCATCCATTAGCAACTGCCACTGCAGTCATCCCTGGGATGAGCATGTCTACCCCTGTGCTTCCTGTTTTCCCAGGGCAGGTGTCCTCTTCCATCCATACATCTCAGCCATCTACCCCGACCCCATCTGTCATCAAATCCCTTTCATTGCCTGGTGTTCCTGTCACATCTGTTCATAATGCAACCACCATCCCTATTCCTGCAGTTTTCTCTGGACTGGCTTCTATCCCTGCTGCTACGCCAGCTCTACAAGGTTCTTCCACAGCTTGTGCCACACCTGCCTCTAATGAAGCTTTTGCGTCTGCTTCTGCACCATTTGCTGGCCTCCCTTTTTCTGCAACCTCTTCAATTGCTTCAGTTAATAATCCTACTCCATTGTCATCGGTTTTTGCTGGCCTCCCTTTGTCCTTGACCCCCACTCCTCAAGGGCTATCTAGTCCCATTCCCTCTGCAATTGCTAGCTCTCCTGCCACTAGCATCTCTGGCCCACTTAGCTTGCATAATCCACTTCTATCTGTTTTAAAGGGATTTCTGACATCAAATGATACCTCATTAATCAATGCTTTACCTTCTGCTGTGACGAGTGAGCTTGCCTCTTTATCTGCTCTTGCTAATCAAAGCTCTGAGCCTCCTGCCGCCTCTGTAAACAAATGTTATACTCCATCTGCCACACCTACACCACAACGTTCTTCCACGCCAGGCCTGGCCATTTTCCCGGGTCTCCCGTCTCCCTCTGTAGCCAATCCTAGGTCCACTCCCCCAACATTGCCAACGCAGTCACCATTAACCACTTCACAATCTATTATACCAGTCAGCTGTGGCGCCTCCGTTGCGCTTTTGCATGGTGCGAGCCCTACTAATCCCGAGCAGCAGATTTCATCAGCCCCAGCTGCCACAGGTATTCCAGTTCTGGTCAAAACTGAACCCATGAGCCCAACTCTCTCAGCCTTCAAAGGCCCTTCTCATTCGGCTGGCCCGTCTCATGGTACGCTAGGATTGTCAGCGCTTGGGCGTGCATATACCTCTGCAACTTCAGTGCCAGTCAGTTTACCTAGTTCCCTTAATCCAGCATTATCAGGCCTCTCCTCTTTGAGTTCTCCCTTAAACAGCTCCACTTCTCTTGCCTCCATTTCCCTTGCCCCACATGCTTCCTCTGCTCCAGTTGCCCCAGTATTTAATGGACTTCCTCCTTTCACGTCTCTGACCAGTAACTTTGCTTTTACTGGTAACCCAGCACTTACACCACCGGTCACTGTCCCGGGGTCTTTGTTAGCCACTCCATCTACAACTGCTTCATCTGTGTCTGCTTCTCATGTGAATTCTACAGCAGCTGTTCTCTCAGGACTCACTGCTTCAGCAACAGTCTCTGCTCCACCCTTTCCGCTTAACTTGTCCAGTGCCGTCCCCTCCCTATTTTCTGTCACCCAGGGGCCTCTGGGATCATCAAACCCATCCTTCCCTGGTTTCCCTGTCTCTAACACACCCACTGTCACTCCAGCTCTCCCTTCTTTCCCTGGCCTCCAGGCATCTTCTACAGTAGCAGCAGTTGCACCGCTGCCGGCAGCTGCCACAGCCCCATCTCCGGCTCCGGTCCTGCCAGGGTTTGCCTCGGCCTTTAGCTCAAACTTCAACTCTGCACTTGTTGCACAGGCTGGGTATGTTTCTGTTTCTGAAGGAGGGCAAAACCATTTCTTTCTCAGCAAATCATTGATTTTACTTTAGACATAGATGGTATTTCCAGGCATAGTTATAAAGCACTTCTAATATTTTAAATGGTTACTTCAGCAGTAGATTTCCATCTGTCTTCAGAATTTAAATGAGGAGGCCAGTCTGTATTTTGCCACTAGTGTACAGGATTCCAGTTTCTATAAGGTCCAGTCCTGCAAGGTGATGAGTGTCCTCAGCTCCAGGTTGAGGGTACTTGGCACCTCCTACAACATGCTAGGATTTTGCAAGAATGGGTCTAAAATATGTATCAATTGACATACTCAGGTAATAGCAGACAATATCCTAGCCTTTTCCGTGTCAAGAAAATCATCCAACACTACATTTTCACCTACAAAATATTCATGCACAAGCAGGTAACGGCACATAAGATACTGGCGTGCATGCTCAAGTTGCATGTGTGTACCAGTGTCCTGGCTTGTACATGCAAACGTTGTGTGAGTGCAGCTTAGGTGTGCTGTTTGGGAAACCTAGTTAACTGAGGTTTAGAAACCCTGGTGCTGTTAGCGAGATAAGAAATCTAGGATAAAATATTGTTGAAAGTGTTCCTAATAACTGCCATGTCTTGGTTATTTCAGCCTGACTTCTGGGCTACAAACCCCAGGAAATACAGTTTTCCCTGGACTCTTGTCTCTTCCTGGTATCCCTGGATTTACCCAAAGTGCCGCACAGTCTTCCCTGCAGGAATTGCAGCATAGTGCAGCAGCACAATCAGCACTACTACAGGTAAGCTGCATATTTCTTGATATTGCACTGCCTTAAGGCCCCACTGGAGCATTAATTGTTCAATATCAAATCTTCGCTCATAGGAAGCATAGCTTACTTTAAAGAATTGGCTACAAGGCTGATACAGTGCACGCTGATAATCCAACATCCAGTTGTCTGAAGATAGCTGTTGCTCTTGGGGGACAGGACTATCATCAGTGGCACTTCAGCTGACTTTCTCTAAAGGCTATGGATGTGTCAAAACCTTTCTTATGGGTGGCATTGTAAAAGTGAGGATGAGGAAAGAACGGAACAGATCTGACATGTAAAATTTGTAGTATCTTGATCTAGTGCACTGACCACATGGTCAGGAGACCTGGGTTCTGTTCTTAACACTAATTTTGTGATTTTAGGCAAATCGCTTAATCTGTGCTTCATTGGTTTTTACAGATGGAGAAATCATTTTCTTTGTAAAGTCTTTAAGATCTAGAGATGGAAGATAAGGGACCAAAGAATTACCTACAGGATTTTAAAATTATACCCATATATATATTGTACTAATGGAAGACATTTTTCTTGTTTGCATGCTTTGATCACTGAAATTAAAACTTTAAATATAGATCTTAGTTAAAAATACAATAAGGTTGTGAAGGAAGGCTTAATGTTAGAAAATTAGTGAAACTTTTCTTAAAACCTCAGTCTCAAATGAAGTCATCTGGAAAACCATCCCGCTTTACCGTCTCTGTGAATCAGACTGCTTTCCTAGTGTTCTGTAGTGGCTGTAGTGTAGATATACCCTGAGTTACACCTGGGAAGGAACGTAAAAGGCAATAAGAAGAGGGTTTATGAATACGTCAGGAGCAAGAGAAAGACAAAAGAAAGTGTAGGTCCTCTACTTAGCAGGCAAGGAGAGCTAATAATGGACAACATCAAGAAGGCTGAGATGTTTAATGCCTATGGTGCTTCATTCTTCACTAAAAACGTAAATTGTGGCCAGATACATAACAAAATTAATATTTGCAACAAGGGGTAAGGAACGCATGCCAAAATAGGGAAAGAGCAGGTTAGAGAATATTTAGATACGTTAGATGTATTTAAATTGACAGGACCTGATTAAATTTACCCTAAAGTCCTGAAGGAATTAGCTGAAACAATCTCAGAAACATTAACGATTATCTTTGAGAACACATGGAGGACAGTTAAGGCCCCAGAGGGCTGGAGAAGGGCAAATATAGTACCTGTCTTTAAAATGGGGAACAAAGAGGACCTGGGGAAATTATAGACCAGTCATCTTAACTTGGATACATGGAAAAATACTGGAACAAATTATTAAACAATCAGTTTATAATCACCTAGAGTATAATAGGTCGTAAGAAATAGTCAGTATGGATTTGTCAAGAACATATTATTCCAAACCAACCTAATTTCCTTCTTTGACCGTTACTGGCCTAGTGGATGGGGGAAAGCTGTACACATGATATCTTAATTTTACTAAAGCTTTTCATAGAGTCTCACATGACATTCTCATAACCAAACTAGGGAAATGCAATTTAGGTGAAATTACTGTAAGGTGGGTGCAAAACTAGGTGAAAGACTGTACTCCGAGAAGTAGTTATCAATGGTTTGCTGTCAAACTTGGAAGATGTATCTGCGGGGGGGGGCCTACAGGCGTCTATCCTGGGTCTGGCACTATTCAATATTTTCATTAATGACTTGGATAATGGAGTGAAGAGTGTGCTTATAAAATTTGCAGTAGAGCACTTTGGAAGAACGCATTAGAATTCAAAATAACCTTGACAAATTGGCTTGAAATCAACAAGATGATAAAGGCAAGTGCAAAGTACTACACTTAGGAAGAAAAAATCAAATGCACAACTACAAAATGGGAAATAACTGCCTAGCCAGTAGTGCTGCAGAAAAGGATCGGGGAATTACAGTGGATCCCAAATTGAATACGAATCAACAATGGGATTCAGTTGTGAAAAGGACTAATATCATTCTAGGGTGTATTAACAGGAATATCTTATGTCAGACACAGGAGGCAATTGTCCCATTGTGTTTTGCACTGGTGAGGCCTTAGCTGGACTACTGTGTCCAGTTCTGGGTATCACACTGCAGGAAAGATAGGGACAAACTGAAGAGAGTCTAGAAGAGAGGAACAAAAATGGTAAAAGGACCTGACCTATGAGGAAAGGCTAAAAACCCCCAAAACCTCTGTATATTAAGTCTTGAGAAAAGAAGACCTGAGAGGGGGACCTGAAAAGTCTTCAAATTATGTTAAGGGCTGTTATAAAGAGGATGGGGTTCAATTGTTCTCCGTGTCCTCTGAAGGTAGAACAGTAACGGCTTAATCTGCAGCATCCTGTTTCCATCAAGGTTTTTAAGAACAGTTTATCTAAACACCTGTCAGGTTTATTTGGACCTGCCTCAGCGCTGTGGGCTGAACTAGATGACCTCTTCAAGTCCTTTTCTGCTCTTCATTTCTATGATTCTATGTTTTAAGGGGAAATTGCTGTGTAGTTAAAGAACCGCCTACACTTAGATATACTTCCTGCCCCTGTCTCCCTCCTCCGCAGGACACCCAACACGCTATTCTGAAACGTCTCTGGTTAAACGTTCTGTAGCATGAACAGGAATAGCTCTCTGCATGGCTTTTTGTTACTTTTTTACAAGTTCCTTCCTAACCTGCTTGTTTTCTCTTTCTTGAAGGCGCATTCCGCTTCAGCTCTAGAGAACTATTCAGCTCAGCCCGATGGTTTTGCTAGCTATCCCTCTGCACCAGGAACACCGTTTTCACTGCAGACAAGTCTACCCCAGAGTGGATGGCAATAAATATCGTCTTTTTCTTGACAAGCAAGACACATTTGAAGACTGCAGTGGTGGCTTGACAGAGCCCGATCCTGTTGCCATTAAGTTGATGGCAAAATACACATTGACTTCAATGGGGACATGATCTGGCCCAGAAATTGGGACAGAGAAGGAAGACAAGAGAGTGACGAGATTCTGGGAAACTGTTCTTGTGTCAGATTACAAACAAATCCATGATCACTCACGTGATCCTGTGATGTGCTGAACATCCTCAGCTTCCTCTGTAGCTAGGGAGTTGTGGGTTTGGTTCCTCATAGGACCAGGCCCTTTAAACACAGACTTCCTGTGTAAATAGAACAATTGGCAGCCAAACTGTATGGGGAAAATGGTATTCTAAATAGTGTGTGGTATTTTTCACCCATCATTCTTTTCAAATGTGTATGGTATGTGTGGTAATGTAGAAAGAACATCTAGATTGAAATTAGACACTTAAAGCTGTAGACAATCCTTAGTGTAGATGCACATCTCGCGTTGCCATCGGTAAGAGTTGTGTGCGCAGATCAAGGTCCGTGTATGGCTCGTGGGATTTATTCTCTCCTTCATATGCATGAGTAACTCTTTATTAGCATCAGTAGTATGTCAAGGGGAGACTAGATCAGGTTCTTAAAATGGCCATATGAAATATTGTTGTGGACCTGCTGCTGAACTGAATACTCCTCTATCTGAGTCAGAACAGAAGGAAGCCAGACGATGCTATACTGTATTCTGGGATAGGAACTGGTTACTTTTAATTGAGTGAAGTTTACCTAGTGAGGAACACTTCTTTACAGAAATGCAAACAAGCCTTTCATTTTGCCTCCAGGATATGCTCTTTAACATCCCCCTCTGTTAATGGAAGTAATTGTATTGCACATAGACTACCTATCCATCACTGTTTGCTGCAGGCTTTTGTGAATGTTTACGGTCATGGACCAAATATTGCTCTCACACTCATGTAACCAAAACTTGGTTATGTTCCGTGGACTAGCAAGTGTGTGAGTGAGTGCAGAATTTGGGCTATGGATTTTTAGCATTTTTCCTTGGAAAACTTACATGATTTTAAAGGTAAATAACTGAATTAACTGCATTGGCTAGGAATGGTATGACACAGCATATTCAAAGGTCTTGCTTTGTAAGTAAAATGCAGCGTGTGCACTCATAATAATTGTAGTACCTGTGGCAGTGTGTAACACATCATTGAATATCATCTGTTTAAGAAAAACTCTTGATCAAGTTCTAAAAGACAATAGAGATGATGATATACAATCATGTGATTTTTAAAATAAACTGTAGAAGATACACTGTAGAACAGTTCTGCACCTAGAGTTTTACTTTTTTAAAGATGGATTCTGCTGGAAGACGTTGCTAATGTATTTTCTTTCAATGTGTGAACAAACTTTTTTAAAACATTAATGGGAATTCCTGTATTAGTTTTTAACACAATTTTTTAAAATAAGTTTACACTCATGGCACAGAGGCTTTAGTGACTATTTGCCTAGTAGTTTATAAAACACTTGAATAAACAATTTTTTACAAAAAAAATTCCTAAAGTTTTTTTATTTTAGATTAATGGAAGTGAGAGATCCTATGGTATAATGCAGAATTTTGTGCTGAACATAATCTAGTTACTTAAAAACCAACAGTGCGATAATACAACAAATATCCTGCTGAATATGCCTGAATGAGACCAGTATTGTTGTTTGATTCTATAATACTTTAAACTGTATGTAACTGTCAACAACAATAAGAGTGACACAGCTGTTTTCAAACATCTGAGATATAACTTATCGTTGTATGAAAATCTTTCAAAGCGGGACAGAACAGTTGCTGCACACATGCTTTGATACTGAAGCTGGGAGAGGAGATCTCTCTTCACTGTTTTCTTCAACTTGGGCCCAATCCTAAAGTGTGCTGAGCAGCTTCATTTTTCTTTGAGGTCATCTTGTGGATTCAGCTGTCTTTTTTTCCAAAACTGTATTTCATTGCACAACTATTACTGCCTAGAACTTTGTTAGTTTTCAGGAGGAGGAAGATAAGGTAACAGATAAGGTTTCTTGTTTCAGTTTAATACCTTGGAAGGTAAGAATTGTGTGCTAGTGAGGATAGATACTGTGAAACAGAGAGTCTGCACCATTTTGGGGCTAGGTTATGTAGTCCATGTCCAGAAACATTAAGGCAATTGGCCAAATTTGTATCTAGTGTAAGTGGGTGCCACTCCATTGAAGACTGTGCCGTTGCTGTACCTGTTTCCATCAAGTCCAAATTTGCCCCTGGTATATTATGTCATTGCGTTTGCCCATAAAATCTCTAATCTTCTCATTGTGCTTTACAACAAATATTAGGCATCAGATATGATACTTGTATACAATATATCGAAAATTTGAAAATTTGGCTGTGGTTTGGCTACAAAAAATGTGATTCTGGCTACTCACTTCACTCCCCATGGTAGGGAAACTGTTTCTGACCCAGCTGTATTAAAATGTGAACCACCTCAGTTAGATCTGTTTTCCAAAGATACAGCAGATATTTCAACTCTCTGGAGATGAATTCTATAAAGCACTAGAGTGCCTTGGGTCAGGAATCCAAGTGCAAGTCAAATGTTACCTTTTAGGCAAAGTAGGAGTTCACACCAGACGTACAGGCTTTCCTTTGGGAGTTACTACAAGGAAAAGACTATTTAAAAATTATCCAGAAGAGCCAATGTCAATTTGCTTCCCATACTCTTTCCCACATCAATAACTGATTTGTGAATATTTTACCATTGAGTAATATAATCGTAGATATGGAACTTCAGTAACCTTGATTTTGTTACTGCAAGCAACAGTGATCACAGTACGGTATATTTAGTTCCATGTTTTCAGTTTTTATTTGTTAAACACAAATATTCCCAGAACTTTTATTTTTATTAAAACCGAGATGAAATCGAGTTTAAAAAAAATTAGAAACATTGGAGAAAAAAGAAAACCCCAAAAGCTTTCATAATACACACATTTTACTACAGTATAATTGAAACTTTTTTTTTACAAAGGTGTTTGTTATCTCTCTCTGAGCTAGTAGTTTTTCCTGAAATCGTGGTTTGCATGTACTCACATCATTTTTTTCAGTGTCCTCACTCGTGTTGAGTCTCTTGCTGTCTTGGAGGTAGTCCAACTTTGAAAATATGCACTCTGTCAGTAGATCCAGAGGATACACTCAAAGCTTGCTGTGCCACTTTGCTGAAGTGGAAAGTGTCTTGATGACAGTTCCAAAAAACTAGCACATCCAATTTCACTCTGTCAGGGTTAGGCATGTCCATGTAAGTAGTAAATTCCCCTTTCAGATTTGGAATTTCATCATTAGTGGCAAATGGTTGGCATAACGGTCATAGTCTGCTGCAAAATTCACCCTGAGAAAGGGGTGCAACACCTGGATGACATGGTGGGGAAGGTGCCCAATTTCCCCCAGCATAGTTCTGCTCTCTCAGCACTTCTTAGCTCCCTCATTAATAAACACCCTCCTCATCAGATTACCCCTAATTTGACCACTGGCTCTACCCATGAGGCACAGTAAAGGTTAAGGCCACGTGAGCCAACATGTGGGTTTTAGCGCATTTAGAATAGTTGTCTCTTAAACGGCAAGTGACTCTCATAACTGCTGCTCCACTCCGATACCCACACAAGCAAAATGATGTTCATAGTTTATGTACTTCATGCTTTTTGGGGGTTCCCACTGTTAACAGCACCTTTAAAAATATGTAATGATTTCAGATGCTTTCTCCTAAAAAAAAAAACGGGGCAGGAAACTGTGAAACAAACTCAATCTCTGACTGCCCAAAGGGAAATACAGCAACACTCTTTCAGGAAAAAGAAAAACACCAGCTGCTTAGTCATCTTCCAAGGGACATATTTATGATCCCCATCAGGATTTCTCAATAGGCAGCAGGGAGCAATTATTATTACTGTTACGTTTTACTAGGTTTTACATAACTATCAAACATGTAAAAGACTGTGCAGATAGTGTTTCTAATGAACCACATTATTTTCAGTAAAATCAGAAAAATATTTTCTGGGACACTGTTACTTGTTTGGTGTTTGCTTCAGGAACATGCACCGCATGAAGCATGAACCTACTTTTACACCCTCCCCAAAGCATGCTCTGCATGGCTTCTGCTGGCTTGGGTGGGAGGCAGATTTGGTCCTGCTGTGCATGTGTCTGGATGATTTCTCATTTGAAAGGCCACCAGGTGGCAGCAAAGAGATGGGACTGAGGAGCAGTCAAATCGCCCAACTTTTGCCCCAAGAAAGTAATTTATAGCCCAAGTCACCTGATGCCTTGCAAAAGTAGCCCCCTTGGTCACAAATTGCTGAGGCTGGCAACACTAAGCTGGAGCTAAAGAGTCCAGCAGCTCAGGGTGGTACGCCCCCCCCCCGGCCTGGCAAAGGGGTTAGAACCCCAGGAGGAACAGAGTGAAGATGGGGCTGTATGGGTTGAACAGAGGGGGGAAACTGGAGGGCAGGGCTGTCCCTAGGAGTGTGTGGGTGTAACGCTGACAGACCACGGTCATCGGTGGACAGGATCGAACCGGGTATCCCTGGAGCTTAGTACATGAGCCTCTACCGCATGAGCTAAAAGCCAACTGCCTGTTAGTTGAGGCTGTAGAGCACACTCATTTTCTCTCTCTCTCTAGGTGGTTTTGGTGCCACTAGATGGGACAGACCACCACACCCAGGAGGTGTGTTGGTTACATGGGGCCTGGGACAACCCCCTCCCTCTGGCCCAGGCCCCTCCCCATTCACCCCTTCCCCCAAACCCTGACCCCACCAATTTCCGGCTTCCGACCCCTCCCCTGAGCGATGCTGGGAGCCGGTGGGGCGGGGCAAGAGGGCTGAGGCTGTGTTGCTTGCTGCTGCCAGCGCCTGCCCCCTCCCCCGCACTAACCTGCCAGGCCACCCTAGACTCCGCATCCCGATGCGCGGGGCCCCCCGCAAAGCGCAGGTCCCAGGGTGGTTGCCCCTGGCTGTCTTATGGACAGGACGGCTCTGCTGGAGGGACAGGATTAATTGTAGGATAAAGAACAGGCATGTCGGGTGAGAGCTCCTGGTGCAGGGGCCAAAAGTACATTACACAATACGTTTGGGAGTGTGGGCAACACTAATTGGCCCACACAGGATGCGTACGCAGTGTAGTTGTAACCATGTTGGTCCCAGGATATTAGGAAGACAAGGTGGGTGAGGTAATAGCTTTTATTGGACCAACGTCTGATCAAAGCTATTACCTTGTCACACACAGGATGGGCAGGGGACATTAAAAACTCAAAAGCCAGACCAAACACCACAACATCATGTTTTTTATTTTATTTAATTTTTTGAGCTGCTCTCCTGATTTTTTGGGTTCTGACTGATAATTTTTGAGCTCTTGAGTTTGGCAATAATGTCAGACATTCTAAAATTTGTCTTTTACTTTCAACTGGAGATATTATTGTTTGCTGGAAAACAACACCACCACAAATGCAGCAAATGATATTGTGATCGTTTGGGGAATCTAGGTAAACGTATGCATTCCAGTTTGATTTTATGAACGCTCTCTAGATGACTGTATTTTTCAGTGTGGAGCAGAACTGCAATGTCATGGTAGGAACAGACCATGACTGTGAATCTGAAACAAGGCCTTTCAGGGGCCCCTCAACTTTGAATATCTTTCACCTATGAGAACAAGGAGTTTGCTAAAAAAAGAGGGTGAGAGTGGGAGGACAAAGTTAAAGCAAACTGGTTCTCCCAGTACGTTTCCAGAGCTGTGATGATCTTGGGAGTCTGTCAATGTGCAATTTATGAATTCTGTTTGCGATTCTGATGTCTGTACGGTTTAGACCTGATGATTATCTTTACTGTGGTCATGCCTCCTTTCCCTTGTGTTAAGGAGCTTGGGCGAGGCACCTGTGTGTTTGTCTCTGACTAAACCATCCACATCTGACCAGATCTTGCCGGAACAGAACCATGGGCATGCTGCATCCTAGGTGCAGTAGTGCAAGTAGGGTGGGAAGAGTCATGTAGGTGAAATAGCTGGTACTTATGATTATGCTATTTCTATGCATGTATATTCATCTTGGTAGCTGAAGTTATGAATATTAGCTATGTTTACTACATGTTTGCTCCTGCGGTAATGCCCACAAGGTATTTAGCCAGCACATGAAAGGACAAATCAAGTTGAATGGCCCATTAAGGAACACTTAGCTCACAATGGACCTTGGAAAACGCCCGTCTACACTTAATGGACTTTTTGTGAATGTTTCAACTAGAACATGGGTGGGCGTGATGGACATATAACTTGCCCATGTGACTCCAAACACCATCTTTCACAGTAAGAGCAGATTTCCCTTTACTTGGCACTTGGCAGAAGCTAAAAGGCCCTGGCCTGGAAACATCTCCATTTTGCCTCTTTCCTGCTCTAGCCTCTGGACTATGAACATATACAAATGGGAGCATTCTAACCAAGGGACTGAGGACTTTAAGGTAATCTGGAGCCTTCATATTTCCTTGCTCCTTTGCAGATGGACTTATGAGTTGGATATGGTACAGAGGCTGGTCTAGCCTCGTTGATTGCTGATTTCTCCGTTGCAATAGACAAAGATCAGATGTCTGCTGACTTTCCCACATGAGTCAGCAGCCTTTGATACCTGTGGTATAAGCAACTTAGCCCTTGCTTGAGTGGTTTTGTTCTTTCTTCTCCAAATGTCAACGCCTGTTCCCATTGAACTCAATAGCAAAACTCCTTTTGATCTCAATGGGAACAGGATTTGGCCCTAAGAGGCCAGAGAATGTGATTTTGATCAATTGCTTATCTGTCCAGAGACAGTTCTCATGCATGTTCTGCCAGGCTGATTTTGATTGCCCCTCATGTCATGCTGAGAAAAATAATAAAACAATTTGGGCTGTAGTGCTATCAAGCTGTACATGGCACACACAGTTCTATGCCTCTTTTCTGTCAAACTTAATTGGCGCAGCATCTTTGCTTTTCTAGTGCCTGGTGGGGAGCAATACTTAGATAAAGACAAGCTGTCAGAAGCTTAGTTTGGACATACGGGAGGCACTGAGAGTGTGTTAAGGGAAAGGGGGGTGATTTTCCTTCCTATCCTTCGTTCATGTAAGAAGTTTACAATTTGGGGTGCTGCTGGCTTCTCAACAACACCTGGAAGTACAGGTGGCACCGGGGGCCCAAAGCATAATTTTACAACTATATCTGTTTAACATGTGCAGTTGTAAAATTGTAGACAGGTAAGGGGGGTGCCGGAGGGGACGGGGAGAGTGTGGGGGCACCGGGCTGGAGTCACATGGAGGGTCACGTGGGGAGGTCACATGGAGGGTGAGGAGTCACATGGAGGGTCATGGGGGGAGGTCACATACCCTCCCTTATGTCCCTCCCATGAGTGCAGTACCGGCAAGAAATGATTTCTACTTGCACTACTGCCTAGGTGAAAGCAGTTTTTGTCAGCTTGTCTGCAGAGAGCTAGGGTTTTAAGGAGTGGAAAATCCCAAGAAGGGAATAGAGACAGCAATGCCAGAGCAGGGGTTTAAAAACACTAAGGCTTGGTCTACACTGAGTTGACGTAAGGTAGCTTACGTCAACCTAATTCTGAAAGTGGCTACACTACAACATTGTGTACACTCCCGCCGATGTAAGTCGCCCACTATACCAATCTAATAACTCCACCTCTGCAAGAGGCGTAGGGCTTAGCTCGATGTAGTTAGGGTGATGCAATATCTGTGTCGACACGGCATTACTTACATTGCCTGTTGGCTATCAGCCCCGCGCCAGGCTAACAGCTGGAGCTCCCCCGGCCCTGGGGCCGACAGCTCAGGGCTGTCAGCCCTGCGCGGGGCTCACAGTGTGATTCATACTGCCAGCCCTGGGGTGGGTGGACTCCAGCGATGAGCGCCGCATAGGGTGCGGGGGGCTCCAGCTCTGAGCCCCACACGGGGCTGACAGCTTGGGCTGTCGGCCCCAGAGGAGGGCGGGGTGCTCCAGTTGTCAGTGCGCCACAATGCCCCACACTATTACATTGGTGGAAGCACTCCTGATGAGGACGTGCACCACCAACAGGGCTCATAGTGTGGAAATAAACCACTGCAGTAATTACTGCGGTGGCTGTATGTCAACCTAAATTAGGTCAGCTTAATGCTTTAGTCAAGGCTAAAGGCTGAGAAGTCACTTTTATAGGAACTCAAAGGGGCAGGTTTCCTAAGCAGCGGGAACCTCTTTGATTGCCTGACCAGCTGTAGCTGAAGAACAGGGCTGCAGGGGGTTACAGAGTCAGATTCCCTGCTTTGGAGGAGAAGCTGGGCTCTGGAGGAGTGAAGCCCAACAAAGGGGACCTAGAACCCTGAAATGACACTGAAACAAATCTCAAAGAATATTCAAGCACTGAGGCTTCATGGAGGGAACGGCATGTAGGTGTTTTGCATACATCGCTTGTGCTGTATAGAGTGACTGGCTTTATAAACCTTTCTGCAACACAGGGCCGGCTCCAGGCACCAGCCAACCAAGCACGTGCTTGGGGCGGCACCTGGAGGGGGGTGGGGCGGCGCTGAGGGTTTGGTGTTTTTTTTTAAAAAACACTCTTCCCAGCTAGGGCAGCGGGCAAGCCCTGCTCCCCGCCCTGTCTGGGGCAGCAGAGCCACGGGCGAGCCCCTCTCCCAGGCGCCACCCCAGCCAGGGCTGCGGGGAAGATGCGCTCCCGCCGGTCCCCCGGCCAGGGCAGCAGGGAAGCCGCCCTTCCCGCCGGCGCCCCGACCGGGGCAGCGGGGAAGACGCGCTCCCAGCTGGCGCCCCGGGGGGGGGGGGGGGCAGCGGGGCCATGGGAATGCTGCCCTCCCCACCGGCGCTCCGGCGGGGGAGCAGGGAGCGCGGCATAGCCCCGGCCAGCAGCGGGGTGGCGGGCATGCCGCGCTCCCTGCCAGCGCCCCCGCCGGGGGAGCAGGACCGCGGGCATGCCGCCTTCCCCGCCGGCGCCCGGCCTGAGAGGGGCGGCCGGTGGCTTTTTTGCCTGTGGCGGCAAAAAAGCCAGAGCCAGCCCTGCTGCAACGTCTGTGTCTGTTTGCTTCTTTTGTCCCTGAAGGGGTGAACTATAAACCAGTGTGCGCCTGTGGAAAGGGTTTGCTTAAGCTACCGGGGAGACAGGGGGCACACTGTTAGTCCTTTCATAAGGGGTACCAGACGGAGAATCTGTGCCCAGGAAGCGTGCCAGAAAGGCTGCAGCCAGACACTGTGACTGGGGCCTACTTGGGGATCAAAGGGAGCTTAAAAGCACAAGGGGCCCCAATTTTTGCGTCCAAACCCACAGCCCGGTGAGCATCCAGCAGGGGGCATTTTGCCCAGGCTGTGACACCCCATCAACTAGGGCTTTGAAGATGGTGAGTGACTCATCTGACAGAGGGGGGATGAAATGTTATTTAAGGGCAGGCTCTGCCCCAGACACTCTCTTTCTCTCACAACTACATACACCAGCAGAGCAATTGCCAGCAAGCAGAAGGACTGCAGGAGGAAGAGGGACCTACCTGCCTCACACACAGACTGGGCCGAAGCACTCACAGAACGGGGTGAGCACAGACTCAGGGCAGAGGAACAGGGTATAGGTGTTTGTTGTTTTTGATATCTCTTGTGCTAAGAGCATTATTATTAGTGTTACCTTAGCGCCTAGGAGTCCCAGTCATGGGTCAGCCCTATTGTGCTAGGCACTGTACAAACACAGAAGCACAAGACAAGCCCTGCCCCATGGAGCTCACGCTCTAGGTAAAGGACTGTGTTTAAGAAGTTCCTTTGCAAAGCCTGTGTGTTCCTTGCTTTATCAATCACATGTCCCCAAAGAGTTTAAACTAAACCCTAGAATGCCCATGAGGTGGGGTTCTGAGGGATGTGTGTATAAACTGCCGGGGAGACTTGGAGGGTTGGTATTGGTTTGGGGGCAAGGGCAGCTGGCCTGTGGGATTCCATCCCCAAAGGAGGGGGCGCCCAACAGGGAGTCTGCCCCTCTGAAGTGTGCCTGAGAGCCCAGCTCCAAAGATGGTGCCTGGATGCTGTGGGTGTGAAAGCCCATGAGATCCAAAGGTTGGGTCCAATATAGCAGCCTGGTGCCCATCCATGGGAAGGACATGGCCAGGGCTGTAATCGGTATTATGCAAAATGTAATTAAATGTATTGGCAGCAATAGGGAAGCAATGGATCTAGAGGGAGAATTAACGTGTGATGGAAAAGATGTCATAAAAATATAATTAATGCAACTAAGTGTGTGTGTGAGAGCGAAAATGGCTCATTCTTTCTGAATTAACATGTAATGACATTTTATCCTATGTCCTTAGAAGGGGCTGACCCCACCCCCTCCCCGCCCACGCACTTTGTAAACGGTTTTGTCTTTTTTCCCCACAATCTAATTACAGCCAAGTCTTGATGCAGTACTAAAGCAATGAGTTTCAGGAACTGTACCAAATGTCCATTGAGCCATATAATTTCTGGGCAATGTAAGGAGTTAAAGGCTGAAAAAGTTTCCATATGGTTGTACAGTGTCTAGTGCAATAAGGCTTCAACTTGGTTGGCCTCTAGGTCCTACTGCAGTATACATGTTTAATAATATTAATAATAATTAATAATGTTAAGGTGTCTCTCATAAGCTAACAAGAGGAGAAGGAAATACTTGTGCCACCTTAGAGACTAACAAATTTATTTCAGCATAAGCTTTCGTGGACTACAGTCCGCTTCATCGGATGCATGGAACGGAACACTCAGTGAGAGGATATTTGTACAGTCAGAGAAACATGAAAAGGTGGAAATAACCATAGCAACTGTAAAAGGCTAATTAATTGAAAGGAACTGTAAACAGCCTTTTACAGTTGCTATGGTTATTTCCACCTTTTCATGTTTCTCTGACTGTACAAATATCCTCTCACTGAGTGTTCCGTTCCATGCATCCGATGAAGCGGACTGTAGTCCACGAAAGCTTATGCTGAAATAAATTTGTTAGTCTCTAAGGTGGCACAAGTATTTCTTTCTTATTTTCTTTTTGCTGACACAGACTAACACGGCTACTACACTGAAAAGAGGAGAAGGAGGATTCACCATGCTCCTTGAAAGCTCACTGGCATCCTTACATTATTATATGTATTGCACTAGTACCTAGGGACCCTAAACAAAATTGGGGCCCCATTACATCGGATACAGTAAAGGCGCAGCTCAAGAAACAATTCCTGCCTTGGAGAGTTTACAGTCCAGCGTTGACTTCTTTTCCTTTTTTGCCGTGGCTTTGAAAATAGTGCCATTCATTGCTGATGTGTGTAGAAATCACGCCCAGAGACGATTCTGCAAGAACTAGAAGTGCTGGGCCAAATTCAACCCTGGAGTAAAGTCATTGAAACCAATGGTGTTACTCCAGAGAGGAACATGACCCATCAGATTTTGTTTTTGTAAACAGTCTTCCCTCACCTGGGTAACTAATCCCTTGAGGACTCGCTGGCAGGTGAGAGCTTGTTCTTCTGCTTTTCTTCTCAGACAGTTTAACAAGCAGTGTGCCATTTGAGGGGGTGTCTTCATTACAGCTTGTGAGGTGATAAGGATCTCTCTATAATGAGATGGATTCCGGGAAAGGCTCCCTTGGGAAAGAGAGTAAGGAGACTCTAGTTGGTAAGTATTCCTTCCATTCTTACTGCAAAATAACCCCAACAAACGTGTGTGTGTGTGTGTGAGAGAGAGAGAGAGAAGCTAAGTGCGGGTCAAAGGCCTCAGATTGCTAGCCCTGGATTCCTCCATCTTCATGGACAGCACTTGTGCCAGCTTCCCCACTGTCCTGCCAGTATGCCTCAACCCTTATCTGGGGACTGATACCTGTAGGGGATAGGCTAATTCAGAGTCCATACCCAATACCATACCATCCTTAGCTTCTCTCCTCTAAGACTAGCTGTGACGGTACCAAATGGTGCCAGTTACGCAGGTGGTTTTGTAATGAAGGCTCCTGAGAATTGGACTGAGACCACCAACTCATTTCACCTAAGCCACCAAGCAACTGAATAGGTAACAGCTTTCAGTCAGTGGTCCAATATGGACTGGAACTATTTACCAGTTCCATTCTTTCTAGGTTTTTCACTGCACCCATTGCCAGGATGTCTGAGCTCCTACAGGTAAAAGACTCCATATTCCATTACACATCCCTGGAGCCATCCAACATCCCCCTGTTTGTTTGTTTGTTTTTTAATGGCTACTAATTTTGTGTGATGATTATAGGTTAGACAGACAATCTATGCTGCTAGCATTTTGGTTTTAGCAATCAAGAGCAACGTAATCCTTATGAAAAAGTCCTATAGATTTTAATAAAGAATTATAAACATTCATAGGGTTTTACACCATTTTAAAGAATTCTAGGATATGGATATAATTCTCTATTATAGGCTATAAGGTGGCTCCATAAACCTATATAAAGGGTAGTATTTTCTACTAAATCCTATAGGACTTTTCATAAGGGCACATCTTTCTTCCTCGCCAAAACACGTGGCTTTATATTCACTTAGTTCTGTCTCTCACAAAATGATGGTCAAAGCACCAATAGTGCTCAGCTCTGTACAAGATCCCAAAATAAAAACAGGCCTGGTGCCAGAGGCCTGGCCCTTCAAAAGACAGACACAGCCAAGACTTGAGGCACTGGGAAACTCAGAGGAGGAAATAACTTGGAAGATTTTTTTATTTTATTTGTTACTATTAACTCACTTCAGAAGGGCATCGGGTAGGGGAAGCTAAATCCACAAAGGGACATACGCATGGTCACACTGACATGCAACGCCTAACATTTAGGCATCCTGCCATCCAGTGGAATCCTTAGCCCCGAGTTAGGCTCCCTATTCAATGCATGGGAAAAGCCTGACACCTAAGAATGGAATTCATACAAGCTGAATGGGAAGCGCCCTAAGCTAGCCAGTAGGAAAAGCTCAAGAGAGGGGTGTGGCCCAAGCTCTGGGCCTCAAAGGGACAGTCCTGGAGTTAGGTACCTACATCAGTTCAGGTCAATCCTTTGTAGCAAGAAAAACACACAACGAGAGCACCTTCTTTCCATCCCCCATTATAACAAGTATCTCTGGGGTTAGGACTGTCTCCTGGGGTGTGGGAGACCTGCTTTCAGTTCCCTGCTCAGCTGCAGGGAGTGGAATCTGGGGTCTCCCATGTCCTAGGTGAGTGCCCTAACCACTGGGCTATCGAGTGATTCTCTTTCTAGCCTAATGAATATTAAGCTATTTACCAAAAGTGAAACAGCTTCAACAAGAGAGACTGAGGGAAACCCACATCAGAGTAGCTAATACCCCAGTGGTTAGGGCACCCATGTGAGAGGTAGGAGCGCTGTATTCACATCCTGCCTCTGCAGTAATCAGCCCAGGTGAGCGGTCTAACAGCCATCACCACACCTGACTTTTGTGCGAGTTAGGTGTGCTCCAAGAAGGCCTACCGGATCAGGCCCCGGCAAGATAGAGTGAGGGAACATCTAGTTCATGAATCGCACTAGGGCACTGAGCAACTTGGTGGGTGTCAGGACAGAGCAGGCTTTGCATGCTCCCATCAGCAGAAACTTAGCCACCTAGGAGATGTTACCAGTGGGAACTTCAGAATTTAGGGACCAGTTGAGTGAGGGCTTTGAGGATCTAGGTGACATGTAAATGTTGACCATAGGCACCTAAGTAAGTCCCTTGGAAGATCTAGCCCAGAGTCTTTAGGAAGGATGTGAATGATGACAGTGGCAGCATGATGAACTGGGATACAAGTATGATATTTTAAATCAGAGTAACTTTTGAGCTGCAGAGAAAAGCGCTGTTGAAACACACAGCCTAGATGGGTGTAAAGGGGGAAGGGGGAGAGGGGATGATGGCATGGGTGGAAGTGGGGAGGATGATGAAGGCCAAGAGGTACAATATGCCTTTTTTTCAGCATCTGTAAAATTCTTCTGTGATTAAAACATGGATGTTTCTTGAGCAATCTTTTGCACTTGGAGCTGACCGGGAACCAATGTTGATACAAACATCTCCCATTATTTGTTCACATTGCATTTGATCATAAGAGTGAGTAGGACATTCAGCTGATGGAAGAAACATTTATCCTCTTGCCTATTACTTAATGTACCAGCTATAGCCTGACACGCCAGTGATCAGGGCCGGCTTTAGTGGGTGCGGGGCCCCATGCGAAGAACGATGGCAGGGCCCCGCACCCTCTTGTAGGAGCAAAAAAAACAAAACAAAAAAACCTCCCACCGGAACGGGGCCCCCTTGGGCGCGGGGCCCTAACCTGGGGAATCGGAGGAATCGGCTTAAAGCCGGCCCTGCCAGTGATGACAAGCGAATCTGAATAGAACAATAACAGGGCAGGACGTATTTGTGGAGAAGCAGCATAGACAGTGTTTTTAACACTAACCCCTGAGGATCCTAGTCTGGCCTCAGCCATATGTACCTGAGGTTTTCATGGTAATTTACTCAAGAGAACTGCTCAAATCATCGGTGCCAGCAGTGGCAAGACCAAATGATATTTTTCTGGCAACTGGCCTGAACCTAACTCCTAGATTTGTGTCTTTTCTGTTACAGTGAGTCAGAACAAAAGCCTGGAGTCAAACTCTCCCAAATGTAGAGTATTAGTGTAAAATGCACACATTGTTCTCATGAAAAAAGCGTGAACAGAAAAGGCAGGACGTTCCAAACAAGGCCTGAAATTCAGTCCTCTTGGGCCCAAACCTCTCAACCTGTGAATGATTAAATCTGTAGCAAGGACCTCAGAAATGTGGAGCAGAGGACTGCAGAGAACAGCATTCTCTCCTCAGGGATTGTGGTGGGGGATTATTTTTTTTTAGAAGTTATACAAGGAGAAGGCTTTTACACAGGGCAAAGTTTGAATCCCAAGCAGAGCAAGTGAGCAGGGAAAAGACCTTAGTTCTGGTATAGGAGTCCTCATACGGGGAAGAGCAGGCCCCCACCACAGGTTGTGTTCAGCCCAGTGCGGGAGCAGGTTGTTGGGAATAGCCGCTACACTCAGAGCCTGTGAGCATGCCTCCCTTGTATCCTGCTCTGGGGTGCTGAGCCCCGAGCTCTCTTCCTCTCCAAGCAGTGGAGAGGCATGGAGCGAGGAGGCAGCAACATTCAGCGTCTCGGTAGCATGCCCACAAAAATCAATTACGGCCACACTCTCCATTGAAAAATTGATTCCTGCGGCTGGTCTTCCCCTGGGATGGCTCCCTCCACTTCTCCTGTCCTGGTTCCTATTGCTTATGCCTCAGCTGCTCCTCTTGTATGGGACTTGGCTGGGCTGGATTCGTCTCACCCTTCTTGTGAAAAAATCTCTGGCTTTTCCTTGCCTTGTTGCAGCTTTGCTCCTAAGTATCCCCTCCCCTGCTAAAACCCCCCCTGGCACCTGACAATTGGGGTCTCCGGGCTCTATCCCAACACAATTAATTAATAATAATACAGGTGCTGAGGAAAGGCAGCAGGACCAGAGAGTTAAAAGACCTGCCCAGAGGGCTAGTCCCACATCTGCACATTTTGACAATCACTGGTTTAAAGCTTTTCTGGCATTAGGTGAACGGGCCAGCTCTCTACAGCAGAAGTTTCAAACCTACACTGTCCTGGGAGTCCCTGTCATTTTCCTCATGTAGAGGTTCTTTGTTGTGCCAGACGTTTTACTGTAAACCCAGCAGATTGACCAGGCAACTGACAACGGTCCCCGTCTTTTTATTCTGTAGCGGATAAGAAGGAAGGAATTGGGGCCTGTGGCTGGATCCTGGTTTCTCTTTCATTCTTGTTCGTGCTTATTACCTTTCCTTTCTCCATCTGGATGTGCTTGAAGGTAAGCGGATGGGAACTGGAGCACTGAGAGAACGGTCTATTACGACTATGTATTTCACCAGGACAGAAGCCATTGGTACCCCATGTTATGGGACAAAGGAAGGATAGTTTTTGTAGTTCAAGATTAGGTTGTAAGAGTTCTGTGTTCTGGTCTATGGTCATCCCCAGGCTTCCTGTATAACCTCAGACAAGTCACTTAAATTCTCTGTGAATTCAGTGCTCACACAGGGATACTACTTCCCTACTTCACAGGGATGGTGTGAGAATAAGGTGCTGGGGATGAGAGACCTAGAAAAACTGATCCATATTTGTACAAAAAAATACAAATAAAGGTCCACATCCTAGATCACCCATGGAAAAAAATAGTAGGTGCTTAGCACCCACTGGAAGCCAAGCTCTCTTAGGGTGACCAGACATTCCGATTAAATCGGGACCGTCCCGATTTTTCTTCTTTTGTCCCGCGTCCCGACCGATGCATGGTCGGGACACCATTTGTCCCACTATCCGGGCGTCTTCCATATTTTTTTACTCAACAAGTTCGGCGGCGGGAGAGGTTTTTTTTTTTTTCTTTTTTTTCCCCTCAACAAGTCAGGTGGGAGGGGATAAGTCCCGATTTTTGGGTCCTTGCATCTGGTCACCCTAAGCTCTCTCCCCCACCCCTCCAGCACCTTCCGCCCACCAACGGGCCCACCAATCAGCTCCTTCCCTCCCAGTGCCTCCCGCCCACCACGACCACCCGTTCTGCAGTGTGCAGGAGGCACTGGGAGGAAGGAGGAGGCGGAGCGGGGACAGGGTGTGCTTGGGCGAGGGGTGAAACTGGGTGGAAAGAGGTGGGGGGAGCAGAGGAGGGGCAGGGCGGTGCAGGGGCGGTAAGAGGTGGGGTGGAGTGGGGGCAGGAAGGTGTGAAGTGGAGGTGGAGCCTGGGGCTGAGTGAGGGTTGAGCACTCCCGGGGAAAGGAAGAAGCAGGCGCCTGTGATCACATGCATAAGTATTTGCAGGATCGGGGCCTGATATTCCACAGCAAGGGACAGGGTGAGGGGCTAGAGGGAGAACAAGATCAAACGTGTAATTACCTACACATCTTTTGCTATAATTATTTTGTCATTTCCATGTGGTTTGAAGGATAGAAGGTCAGGCAAGAGGGAAGGGTGGTGTTAGTGTTAAACTCTATTTTAAAAATATTGTCCTAGATTGTCAAAGAATATGAGCGTGCTGTTGTATTTCGACTGGGACGTATAGTGTCTAAAAGAGCAAGGGGCCCGGGTGAGTAAATGAGATTTTATTCTATTTTCACTGTAACCAGATGTTTCTGCATCTGAAGTTCTCTCAAGTCCTTGTTCAGAGAATGGGTGATGCAAGGAATCTGTACAGGGCACAGTAAAAAGGACAAGGAATTCTTTGTCCATGAACCCGTGCATCTGCTGCTTGTTTTCTCTTGCTGTTTAGAGAGGAAGCCAGCAGATCCTGAGATCTAAACCTGGCTTTATAATAGAGAAAAGATCACATGGAGGGGAAAGATGATCTTGTGCATAACACACTGGACAGAGACTTAGGAGATCTGAATTCCATTCCCCATTCTGCCAGACTTCCTGTGTGACCTTTGGCAAGTCACTCAATCTCCCTGGACTGCAGTTTGCCATCTGTAAAATGGGGATAATAATACTTCCTTTCTCTCACCCTTTATCAGTCTTGTCTGGTTAAAGTTGTAATCACTTTGGGGCAGGGACCGTCTCTTACTAAGTGTGTGTACAGCGCCTAGCACAACACTTGGTATCATAGTTGGAGCCTTTAGGTGCTATTGTCATAGGAAAAGATCAATAATAATAAGAATGCTCTCTACATTATTATAACAAGTACCTTTGCACCATGTGGATGAAAAACAATCATTTGGATAAGGTACAGTGAGACTGTGCAAACGTGGAGTAGGAATGGAGGATGAATCTGCTTATCACATAACCATCATTCTTCCTCTGCAAAACAACCATATGCCCCCAAAAGTGGGTAGGGTCAGGGGTTGAAGGAGGAACCACACTAAGTGGCTAATGTCCTCTGACCCACCATCCTGAAGAACTAACAATCTAAATAGACAAAAGTTTGAGAGGGGAAACAGAGGCACAGAACAAGGAAGTACCTTGCCCAAGGTCACATGGCAGAGCTGAGAACAGAACAGAGTTCTTCTGACTCCCAGACTAGTGCACTAGCTACTTAACCATACTGAATTCACGTAAGTATTGGAACTCTGACATCTGCATTTCCTTCCATTATATATATAAAAATAGGAAACCCCACTCCTTTTTCCTCATACAGAAAAAGAAATGCTGTTGTAATGAAATATGAGTATAGCTCTGAGGGCCATTGTCATTACACAATAGAAATAGTTATTTCCAGAGGTTTGCTTCATATGCGATCAGAGCTTAGCCTTCAGATAAAAGTGTTTCAGCTTTGGCCTTTTCTTCTTTTTTGCAGGTTTGATCATGGTTCTTCCTTGTACGGATGTTTTTACCAGGGTTGATCTTAGAACTGTTACCTGTAATATTCCTCTACAAGAGGTAACAACTACCCAATAGCTATTTAAACTAGAAATCAAACCTAAAGCAGTTTTAGTTTTTAACATGTCAAACTAAGAAAGCAGTTTTATTGTCTCACAGTCTTTGGCAGCGGTACAGACTTACCTTCATTTGCTGTACTTGTTTACTTCCAAATGCTAGCGCCAGAATAACACTGGAGCCTAATCAAACCTGTAACCCTACCAGCTCAGGTTACAATCTTGTCACTCCTGGCAAGTCAAGCAGGCTTTTCTTATTAACTTTTAGCATTCTGGGTTAAAAAAAGAGGAAAGTGAGATTAGAACTGGAGATGTGGGGAGGTCCAAAGATGAGAGAGAGGGAAGTCAAGAGAGCTGAAATTTACCACGCCTTCATAATTAGTCCTCTCTCTAACATCCATGGAAATCAAGCAATAAACTAGAGTGGGTTCCCCAGTAACTATTTTTCCTAGTAAGAAGTAGATTTGGTAAATAACTGATTAGAAATTTATCATTACGAAAGCCTTCACTGAAGTCGCCTAGAAAGTTAATGTTCCAGACAAAACAATGAGCAAAGACCAAATTTGTCACATTTGGTGCCTATGGATAGGTAATTTAATACGTACTTATGTACCTTAACAAATCACCTTGGAGTCAAAGGAAGTTGCAGGTGCTCATCATCTCTGAAAATCAGGCCTTAATAGGGATTTAGGGCCTTCTCTTTAGGCACCCAGGGTTGAAAATGTCGGCCAAAGAAATTAATTTTTAAAAATACTCAATGGGAAATCTCCCACTCCCCAGAACAAGGTTTATTTACATGTAGCTACAATACTGTGCTTCTACTTGAAGAGTTGCCATTTTATTGTGCTTTTCTGAAGAAAGGAGAAACAAGAATCAATAGTGATAGAGCCACAAAGTTTGTGTGTTACAGATCTGAGAAAAGGTTCTTTATAATATAGCGTGCTGCTAGAGATTGTTCGTAAATATTCCATCCAAAATTTAAATGTCTGTGGCCTGGAGTAAATATGCTTAAGGAACCTCCTAAGTTTTAAGAGCTCAAGGGTCTTATTTCATGCAGTGTCAGATTCCCTGAGTCTAAACTCTGTTACCCCTTTTGACCCAAGTGGTCAGCCAGTATTCATGGTCTTGTAGGTTGTCTCCATTAGGAGGAGAAAATGATGATCGAGGCAGGTATTTCTTTGATGCAATCCTGTTTATTTACAAAAAATGTTCAAAGTCCTGTTTCCCTAAATACAGTAGGAATCAAATAGCAGGAGACCGTTTCTTTGCTCATAGTTTCCCACCTATTTCCAGCAGCACTCTGCAAAAGCTCCATCTCTTAGCCATTTCTCGGGGTCATAGTGCAAGTGCTTCTCTGACTGAACATAAGAACAGCCATACTGGGTCAGACCAAAAGTCCATCTAGCCCAGTATCCAGTCTTCCAACAGTGGCCAGTGCCAGGTGCTTCAGAGGGAATGAACAGAGCAGGTAATCATCAGGTGAACCATGCCCTGTCCCCCATTCCCAGCTTCTGGCAAACAGAATCTAGGGATACCACTGCATCTGGGGCTTCCTTGCTGCCTACTTTGTGTGCTTCTATGGTACTGATCCTCCTCTCTCTCTCATACACAAACTGCATTTCATTCAGACCCCAAGGAAAACCCCTCAGAATGTATGGCTCAACTCCTATTCCAGCTTTGCATGTGGTGTATATATCTGGGCGGTGGTTCCCTATTGTTTCAGCTCTCGATTCCATTAAGGAGCTTAACTGCTTCTTACTAGTACCCATAGAGAGTGACTGTTAGGCCCACCAGCTTCAGTGAGGTTTCTCCCAACACCCTGTTAGAAAGACTCTATAGATGGAAAGTCAGCTGGGGTAGAGGGGAAGCTGATGTGAAAAGGGGAGGAGGGAGATGACATGCAGGAGGGATGAAGAGAGCCAGCTCCGAACATGGATAGGTCTGCACAGGAAGGAAGGTGGCCATAATAGCCTGTGAACATACTTACTCAATACATCCTCTCTGTAATCAGTTCTGGCAGGGCTTCTATGGAGCCCTTGGCTGCAAACTAAAGATGCCTCCCACCTATTCCGGTGGTAAGGTAGTGGTGGAAACATCACCTGTGCTCCATCAAGATGAATTGTTCACTGGGGCACAGGGGATTTACAGCTCCCTTCACCAGAATTGGTGAATGTGGCCTGGCAGGCCTACGTAAAGGGACTCCACAGACCATTTAAGAACATGTCATCCAGTTGTTGCATTTTTTTCCTGTCCTTGTGCCTATGATTTTTAAATTCCATGAACCTGCCTATGATTATGCCAAGACAAATGCACTCAGAATCATCACAACTGGTTAACATATTACCGGGCGAGTCATTTAAATACTTTGCACAAATGTTGCTTTGGTTTAGATGGTTGTAAATCCAAGGTGATGCCACTGAAATCAATGTATCTTGATTTCTTCAAATTATAGTGGCTTCTTGTCTCACTACAGGAAACAAACATCTCCATAACATTGGGATTTGTGTGTCCTGGATGATTATCTAATCTCTTTATGTTTGTTTTTCATAGATTCTTACGAAAGATTCTGTAACTACCCAAGTTGATGGAGTGGTCTACTACAAAATCCACAGTGCTGTCTGTTCAGTGGCTAATGTCACAGATGTTCATTTAGCCACCAACCTGCTGGCACAGACCACTTTGAGAAATGTTCTAGGCACCCAAAGCTTGTCCCAGATCCTGTCTGGTCGAGAAGAGATTGCTCACAGTATCCAGGTAAATCCACATCTAATATTCTAGTGATGGGCACAGCATCTCATTTTATGGAATATAATCTTAGAAACGAGTGACCTTTTTAAAAAAAATCATGATTGTAAAATCTTTCATTATCTCCTTTCAGTTTCATACACCACCTACTGCAAAATATGGAAGAAATATTGTAAAGATACTTCCTCAGCTCATCTGATAAAACTAGTAATCCCTTGTTAAAAAGCAAACAAGGCTCTTGGAACTTAACTTTCTGAGAAGTGAATGAGACAGTAAAGAGTCTTGATATGGGGCTCCCTGACACTTCTTTAGAAATGAGCAATAATGTGCGATGGTGGAGAAATCCATAGGTACCGGGATGCTCCATCTTAGACTCATAGACTCATGACTTAAAGGTCAGAAGGGATCATCATGGCCAGCTAAACTGACCTCCTGCACATTGCAGGCTACAGAACATGGGTCCTGGGTATAGGGTGACCAGATGAGAAGACCCAAAAATCCCGCCGCAAGTTGTTGAGCAAAAAATGGAAGACTGGAAATCGGGACAAAAGCACCGGTCGGGATGTGGGACAAAAGATGAAAAATCAGGATGATCCCGATTTTATGAGGACATCTGGTCACCCTACCTGGGTATAAGGGGCTTGGGGAGACTAAGCCTTCCCAAACCAGGCAAGAAATGCCAGATGTGGTGCACCTCTATTTGGAGGCCTGCCGCCACCCCTGGAAGCTCCCGAGAAGTGGTGGGGCCACCAACACCCAAACTGTGGCCCTGTTTGTGCTCTGCCCTGAGGCCCTGCCCTCGTTCCACCTCTTCCCACCCCCACTCTGCCTCTTCCCCCAAGGCACCCCTTTGCCCGCCCATCAGTTGCTCCTCTCTGGCCCCTCTCTCCCCATCACTTGCCCTTAAGACAGGAAGGGCCAGAAAGAAGTGAGCGGCTGGCCAACGCGGGGTTTGGGGAAGGGGCTGGAGAGGAGTGAGAGGCAGATGTGGGGGCCTCGGAACTGGGGGTGGAGAGGAGAGGGTGGGGGGCGATTCAGGGAAGGAGATGGAGAGGAGAGGGGGGGCCACGAAGGAGGGGGCTAGGGCTGCCAACTTTCTACTTGCACAAACCCGAACACCCTTTCCCTCTGCCTTGCCCCTTCTCTGAGGCCCCACCTCCCACTCACGCCATCACCCTCCCTCTGTCACTCGCTCTCCCCCACCCTCACTCACTTTCACTGGGATGGGGCAGGGGGTTGGGGTACAGGAGAAGGTGAGGGGCTCCGACTGGGGGTGCGGGCTCTGGGGTGGGGTCAGAAATGAGGGGTTCAAGATTGGGAGGGGGCTCCAGGCTAGGGTAGGGGGTTGGAGTGCGGGAGGAGGCTCACGGCTGGAACAAGGGGTTGGGGTGTGGGAGGGGGTGAGGGCTCCAGCGTAGCCGGGATTCTACCGAAATGGGCATCAATCGCCTGGTGAATTTGAAACCAAGCCGGGAGATTTTAATAGCTGCTAAAAGTGCGGTCAGTGGCACAGCGGGGCTAGGCAGGCTCCTTACCTGTCCTGGTTCTGAGTAGCTCCTGGAAGTGGCCAGCATGTCCAGCTCCTAAGCGCAGGGGTGCCCACAGGATCTCCGCGGGCTGCCCCTGCCCTGAATGCCGACTCCGCAGCTCCCATTGGCCAGGAGCCACGGCCAATGGGAGCTGCAGGGGCAGTGCCTGGAGGCAGGGGCAGCGCACAGAGCCATCTCTCCGCCCCTGAGCCTAGGAGCTAGACATGCTGGCCACTTCCAAGAGCCACCTGAGGTAAGCTCCACCCGGCTGGAGCCCATACTCCTCACCCCATCCTGCACCCCAACCCCCTACCCCATCCCTGATCCCCCTCCTGCACTCAAACTCCCTCCCAGAGCCTGCATCCCAAACCCACTCCTGCACCCCAACCCCCTATCCCACCCCTGAGGCCTCTCCTGCACTCCAAACCCCTCATCCCTGGCCCCACCCCAGAGCCCAAAACTCCAGAGCGGTGAGTGGAGGGGGTATTGGGGGAGAGGGCAGAGAGGATTGGGGTGGGGAGGCCTCAGAGGACGAGGTGGTGCAGGGGAGGGAAACAGCGGAGCATGGGCAGGAAGAGGCGAAGTGGGAGCAGGGCCTCAGGAGAAGAGGCTGAGTGGGTGCAGGCTTCAGGGTGGAGCAGGGGGTGGATCCACGGTCTGGGCACTGGTGGCCCCCCCATTTCTAGGGAGCTTCCAGCGCTCCCACCACACCTCCCCAAATGCAAAAGTCACATGCTGCCTATGCCACAGAACCTCACCCTCACCCACCCACACTCCTATAATAGACCTCTAACCTCTGGCTGAGTTACTGAAGTCCTCAAATCATGATTTAAATACTTTAAGTTACAGAGAATCTACCATTTACACTAATTTAAACCTGCAAGTGACCCATGCTCAATGCTGCAGAGGAAGGCAAAGCCCTCCCGCTGGTCTCTGCCAATCTGACCCAGGGGAAAATTCCTTCCTGAGCCCAAATATGGTGATCACTTAGACCCTGAGCATGTGGGCAAGACTCACCAGCTAGACATCTGGGAAAGAATTCTCTGTAGTGACTCAGAGCCCTCCCCATCACGTGTCCCATCACCAGCCGTTGGCGATTTGCTGCTGGCAGTTGCAGATAGGCTACATGCCATTCTCATCATACCATCCTCCCCCCACCATAAACTTATCAAGCTCAGTCTCGAAGCCGGTTAGGTTTTTTGCTCCCACTGCTCCCCTTGGAAGGCTGTTCCAGAACTTTTACTCCTCTGATGGTTAGAAATCTTTGTGTAATTTCAAGCCTAAACTTGTTGATGGCCAGTTTATATCCATTTGTTCTTGTGTCCATATTGGCACATAACTTAACTAACTCCTTTCCCTCGTGGTATTTACCCCTCTGATGTATTTATAGAGAGCAACCATATCTCCTCATAGCTTTCTTTTGGTTAGGCTAAACAAGGCAAGCTCTTTGAGTCTCCTCACATAAGGTAGGAGTTTCCATTCCTTGGATCATCCTAGTAACCATTCTCTGCACCTGTTCCAGTTTGAATTCATCTTTCTTAAACATGGGAGACCAGAATTGCGCATAGTATTCCAGATGAGGTCTCACCAGTGCCTTGTATACTGGTACTAACACTTCCCTGTCGCTACTGGAAATACCTCACCTGATGCATCCTAGGACTGCATTAACCTTTTTTATAGTCATATCATATTAGTGGCTCATAGTCATCCTATGACCAACCAATACACCCAGGTCTTTTGCCTCCTCTGTCACTTCCAACTGATACATTCCCAGTTTACAGCAAAAATTCTTGTTGTTAGTCCCTAAATACAATTCCATTTCTATTACTCCAGTTTACAAGTTTGTCCAGATCATATTGTTTGAGAATCTGTCCTCCTCTGTATTATCAATACCTCCCAACTTTGTGTCATCTGAAAATTTTATTAGCAGAGTCCTACTTTTTGTGCCAAGGTCAGTAATAAAAATGTTAAATAAGATCGGTCCCAAGACTGATCCCTGACGAACTCCACTAGTAACCTCCCTCAAGCCTGAGAGTTCACCTTTAGTGTGACCTGTTGTAGTCTCCCCTTTAACCAGTTCCTTATCCACCTTTCAATTCTCATATTAATCCCCATCTTCTGTAATTTAACTAATAATTTCCCATTGGAACTGTATCAAATACCTTCCTGAAATCCAGGTACATTAGATCTTCTGCATTTCCTTTGTCTAAAAAACCAGTTACCTTCTCAAAGGAGGAGATCAGGTTGGTCTGGCAGAATCTACCTTTTGTAAAACCATCTTGTATTATCTTAAGCAGATGCTTGATTGAACTTTGGCACTACCCATCTCTCATTTCATGTGAATAAAATGTATTGAATTGACCTGAACTGGATTGAATTGTTCCAGTGTTTAAATCCCTCCCCCTCTACCCCTCTCCCCTCCCTGTAATCCAGGGAGTGTCACTCTGGTAGTAGAGGAGAGATAAAAGATCTTTAGATATCAGGAAGAGAGAGACCAAAAAAAGTCAGCTCACCTCCACACCCCTTCCAACAGCCAGAAGAAAATGTGTGCGTGAGAGAGGTGATATGACATGATGTTGTGTCAATATGTAATGAGGAGGAGTCAATGGTCTTGATTGCGGTAGTGCTTAGGCGCCCTAGTCATGGACCAGGATCCCATTGTGCTAGGCATTGTGATGCATCATACGGATTCTATGTATTGATGGCAAATAGTACAGTGCAATTTCAGGATGTCACTCGCCCTCTTCTGAGGGTCTCCGGCTCCAGTGGATAACAGAGTGGCTTATTTGCAATGAAGGGTTGAGTGCTATTCTATTACATGAGTGACAGAGAGTCTTGTAGCACCTTACAGAGTAACAGATATATTGGAGCATAAGCTTTCGTGGGCAAAGACCCACTTCGTCAGACACGTGGTAGAAATTTCCAGAGGCAATTTCCACCACATGCGTCTGACGAAGTGGGTCTTCGCCCATGAAAGCTTATGCTCCAATATATCTGTTACTCTGTAAGGTGCTACAAGACTCTTTGTTGCTCTTGCAGATCCAGACTGACACAGCTACCCCTCTGAAACTATTCTTTTACATGGGGGTATTTACCTTTTTATGTTCCCAGATTCTTTTGGTCCTTTATTAACAGCTCCCACTATTGCACCTGGTTCTGCAAGCACTTCCTCACGAGGAATTTAGATCAAGGCAGTGTCTGGAGGTTTGGGCCTGCAGGTCTTTAATTCTGACCATGATAAAGGTAAATGGCTTCTTTCAAAGCTGTTCCCATCGGGCAGAACTGATGCTAGAAAAATAGCACAATGACTTGCCCAAGTGCATCATCTCCCCTCCAACACGTCACAGATCTGAGAGACTATTTTGCAACTAATAATTGATCTGACCATTTTTAGCCACTTGACCGATCCCTGAAATGACCCCATGCAGATCATAATTTCCTCCCATTTATTCTTTTATTTCAATTATTCTTTTGCAATTGTTTTGGAATTCTGAGCGTAGTCGATATCTGAGACATTTTGGTTAATGTGATTTGTCATTTAAGTCACATAGTATAGGTTTTGATATTAATTGTCCTTTTTTAAAAAAAAAAGTCTATCCTCGATAGTGCCACTGGTAAATGGGGAATCCAAGTAGCACGTGTGGAAATCAAAGACGTCAGGATCCCTATGGAGATGCAAAGAGCAATGGCTGCTGAAGCTGAAGCAACACGAGACGCTAGAGCTCAGGTGAGATCCACAGTAATATTTCTCTCATTCGTATAATGTGGTGCCTCTATAAGCTCTGCGTCTTTTGAAGGACAAACCTCCACGTTGGTTTTTCTGCTTCAATTGGAGGGTGGCTTTTCCTCATTGCCACCACCGTGTCCATTTCTATCACCTTTTTAGATCATAGCAGCAGAAGGAGAAAGGAATGCTGCCGAAGCGCTGAAGCAGGCCTCCATGGTGCTGGGCGAGGCTCCATCAGCCCTCCAGCTGCGCTACTTGCAGACCTTGACCACGCTGGCTACTGAGAAGAATTCCACCATTGTCTTTCCTCTGCCCATGAATATGCTTTATTAACAGTAATAGGACAAAACCAAATGGTGACGAAGGCTCTTTTACACTGAATTCCTTAGTTCGGAGAGTTTTACAGGGATTCAGGAGAGGCGAGCCTCTGCAGAGGATCAGAATTAATGTAGAAAGTACACTTTGATACCCTGCCTCAGGAATAGGGTTAACTACACAGAGACAATCACAAGCCAGAACACTGAATCTGAATGCCCCCACATTTCTGAGGGATTCAAAAGTCAGACATCCAAATGTTGTGCCTCAAGCTCATCTCTAGGTAAAAAATAGAAGAGACTGTGTTAAAATGCAGGTTAAACTTAAACTGAGGTGCTCGCTTTTGATGTTACTTGATTTTTACAGAGTCACTCTTTTAGCAGGTATGTGGTGATTTGTCTGCTCACCAAAAGCCTGCCTCTAAAAGCTAATACAACCACTGCATGCAATAAATAGGCCAGCTCCTGCTCTGTTACACTGGGGTAAATTTGTAGCAACTCAGTTGAAAACACCAGCGTAGTGGCGAGAAGAACGTCACCCAGAGGTATTCCTTGATCATTACTGGAACCACCAAGTAATTTGTAAGTCTATGTACCTCCTATAGATTGGGGGCTACATCTACAAAAAGACTTAGCTGCCTATATCCAACATTAAGATGCCACTGGCCTTAAACCTCTCTCTCTCACCTAAGTCCCAGCAGGCTCCTCAAACTCAGTGGGCCCCCATCTATTTCACCTATGGGGACCAATCCAGTTGGCATGCACTGAGCATATTTAAATCCACACAAAATAACAATGACCACAGAGAATAGCATAGCCTTCTCATAACCTTTAGCCAGGTGGTAGGGCACTCAGCCAGGACGTGGGAGACCTGGGGTTCTGTTCTCCCTCCTGACTGATGGGGAGTATGCATTTGAACTTGGGTCTCCCATTCCTGCAGAGAATGCCCAACCATTGGCCATAGACAGTTATTTTCACTCTGGGTCTGTCCCAATCCATATTTAATTATTTCTACACAGCGGAACAACTTTAACAGGTGAGATTGAGAGACACCAGCACCGGAATATCCCATAGCCCAGTGGTTAAGGAACTCTCCTGAGAGGTAGGAGACCCAATTTTGCATCACTTTGCCACAGCTAGCAGATGGGGGAATTGAACCTGGGTCTCCCACATCCTGAAGAAGTGCTCTGACCACTGGGCTAAAGATCATAAGAGGGGCTCCATCTTACAGTTTAGGCGGCTAAATTCCAGGAGAGGGTTAATGTCTGAGAATCCCAAGCAAAGGGGCTTTCTGAGTGACTCAGGGTTTAGACCAGCCCCCCTTCTCCTTGGAACATGCTAATGCCTGGCAGAGGTGACTCCTTGCTCAGCATGCTGGGCCCCATTCTAACAAACTCTCCCCCCCTGCAGTGCGTAGGGAGCCTGAGCCCCTAATTCAGTGCCACAGTTTCTACCGGGTGACACAGCACCCAAAATGTAGGCATCGCAAAGCTGAGCGTAAGTCCCTTGGTGGATCTAGCACCTCCTTCTGCTCTTGCGCAGATGTAAATTAGCAGTAACTCCATTGACTTTAATGGAGTTTTCCGCAAGTGTAAGTGGGATCAGAATTAGGTCTATGTGATATTTGGCACCCAAACTAATCAGTGCTCTGTACAATAAAAGGAAGAGAACGTATTACCGCAGCATTTCTTACACTTTCAAAAGCTGAGCCTACTTTCAGGAAAATGAAGCCAGCCATGTGGGATTCAGTACCGACACATTTTAATGTATGCATCTTCTCTCCCCGCTGCACCCAACTAGTCCTTTGTTTTCCCCATGTCCCCCATATTTGGGACACATTGATGTAGATATGTGTAATATGAGACTTCCTCTCCTTTCACACATGGGGAGTGATGGGCAGTGAAATAGTCGACACTGTAAAGTATCATCACTGGCATATGAGTTAGCATCCTTTAACACTGGTAGGGCAGATCACACTGCAGAGCTATTGTGTCAGGTCTCTATGAACTCTGCTTGAGTTACCTGCCACTTGATCACATTTTGAAGTTTTTCTTCACAGCCATAGCAGCTGACTTAAAAAGAGAGAGAGAGAGAGAGAGAGAGAGAGAGAAGAACAACTGAGAGGTCTCTCTGCCTGCCCCCAGTGGGCTACTGCTGCTAGTGTACATGAAAGGAACATGGTAATTGCCCAACTGGAGCAGACCAGAGGTCCATCTAGTCTAGGACCCTGTTACTGATAGCAGCCAACACCAGATGCTTCAGAGGAAGGTATAAGAACCCTGTTTCAGGCAGATGTGGGGTGAGCTGTCCCCCACCCTCATAAGTCTCACACTGATCTCTAATAGTTAGAGATTGGCCTAAACCCTGAAGCAGGAGATTTAGCATTGCTTCCAAACCTTTGTGTTAGCATTAACTATTAAAACTCTGGATATTCTTGTTAACAATGTAAATGGCCAATCCTTTAAAAAAAAATTTTGCTGGGCTTTTGGCCTCAATGATATCCTGTAGCAGTAGGTTTTATGGTCTAATTACATATTATGTGAAAAAGTACTTTCTTTTATCAATTTTGAATTGCCCACCTTTTTAATGTAATTGAAGATGTCCCCTTTTTGTGTTATGAGACCAGGATAACAGAAGCTCCCAATTTACCTTCTCTAACCCAGTCATTATTTTTTATGTTTTCATCACGTCCCCTCCTTTTCAATCTTGCTTCCTGAGTGATTTTCCATGCCCAATATCATTCTCATCACCCTCATCTGAACGCCTCTACCACCTCTAATTCTGCAATAACCTTTTTGTGATGGGCTGAGGCTGAGACAGAGAACATCCATATGATGTAGCACATCTAACTATTGCCATACGAGCTAGAGTCAGACAACAAATACAGCAATTAATGGCAACTGCAGCTATTGTCTGGGAACAGTTTTCTCTGACGGGGGGACATATCCTTTTAAGGAAGGTATCATTTTCTTGGCCATTTTTTTAGGATATTTTTCAAAAGCGACTTAGGTCCAGAGCAATGTAGTTATGCTGACCTAATCTTCTAGTCTTGACCAAGCCGTAGTCTTTGTTTCAAGGAAAGGTTTGTGCATTTGAAATTATAATTGAGCTGAAATTTTTGCCACGCTATCCCCACACAGTAATAAATCCCATCCAGGGAGCAGGCAGTTATTCATAGAAATACACACAGTAACAAAACAAGCTCTGTTACATGTTCCTAGAACTTTAATGCTTTATGGACCATACCAGCCCAGGGAAAGAGTAGCACTAACAGGTCTGGGGTATGTTGTGTGACACCAAGTTTCAAATGTTGCATTTGTTTATCTCATACACATTCATAAAATCACGGAGGTCAGCGCAAGCTTTTCTGCGAGTGGTGGCTTTGCATGTGTTCCCATCTGGAATCTCCTCTATCCACGTTCGTGAATCAAGGAAGTACTGCATCCTATGTAACAATTACAATAACAAAGGAGGTGTTAATTAATGTTGAAAGACAGCTTTGCCTAAAGTATGTGAAGAGTATAAACCCTGTGGGGTCTGATTCATCCTTGGGCTAACAACTCTAAGCTCAGTAGTGTTGCATCAGCTGTGAATCTGGCCCTAGGCCAGATGAACATTGCCTGGTTTCAGGTTTTGTGGCAAACATGAAACCTGATCTGGGCTCACCAACAGGTTCGCTCAAGTTTGAACAAGTTTTGGATTAGGGCAGTCCTGGGATGATTTATGGCTTGGGGTTTAAACCAAGGTAAATGTGGTAGACTGGGCTAAATTTCACCTTGAGTTTTGGAGGTTCAAAATGTTGTGAAGGGAAAAGAAAAAAAAATCACACAAACCAGAATTTCTGAGACTCCCCAGCTCAGCAAGAGGACTTGCTAAGGTGGTGCAACGGGGTACACAGAGGAGTAAAGAGATATAGGCAGAATCTCAGGAGACATACAGTGAGAGCTAGTAGGTGGTAGACGACCAGAAAGATGGTGAAAGCCATAGTGCTTCGCCTTCAGCCATTTAAAACTGGACTGGAGAAAGCACCATAGGGAATAGCCTCTAACATGATGAGAAATGCTCTGGGGCCCTATCCGAGGCCTACTGAAGACAATGGAAGCCTGTCCATTCACTTCAATTGGCTTTGGATCAGGCTACAAGTAGTCCCAGAACTGGGCCCACAGATTTTACTCAGTCCTTCCTGAGGCAAACCCCTTCTTCATGCAGTGGAAGCAGCCTTGCTTTTGAGAGTTGTTCTGTCCCCATATACACAGCACAGGCTTCTCATTAGAAAGGGCATTTTTGTTTCTTTTTTTAAGCCCACTTTACCAAAAGAACAACATATTCAAATTTGTTCTCCAAACACAAACATAGTTCAAGGGGTTCTCAAGATACTGAACTCCATAAGTTTCCCATTTCCCACACTTACGATAACATAGCCTCAGGGCCAGATTTTCAAAAATAGCAGCCTACCTTGAGCCTCCAGAGTACGCATGCCTGGCTCGAAGCAGGTAATTGTGCATGCAAACATGCAGCTGTGCATGCAGAATAGGTAACTGGACAGTTACCTGCTTGGGTCAAGCAGCTGCATGTTACAGTGCAATGACCATTTCGCCTGTGCCATTGCATATTTTGCAGATGGACGAGGGCAGCAGAATCAGTGCCCGAATAAGGGCCTAAACATTTGTCCCAATCCTTTATAAAAAGAGCATTCTAATAACAATAGTATTCCTCAGTTGCAGACTTCCCTGGAAGATAATAGATCTTGGCACATCTGACTCACAAGTCACCTCACAGTTCAGTATTTGTTGATAGACCTTGCAACATCCGTCACTATTGCTTATAAAGGAGGCACTTTACTTACTTGTTGTTGCGGTCAATGGTTTGCCCATCTTTCCCCATCAGAAGGTATTCTTTGCCAGCCTCCACCTTTAATTCGCAAGATGAACGCTTTAAGAACTGCCGGAGATCACCTATCTGGATGGTTTCATCACCAGCTATTGTGGAAACAAAGAAAGTGCCATAAACCGCGTCTGTCTGAAACTAGTAAAGAGAAAAAGTCTCTAGTGTTCACAGTAAGAACTATGTTTTTTCAACAGTAAAATAAACTTTTAGGGACAGATTGTCACAATGTTCCCTCTAATTTTTGACAGGCCATGTGCGCAAAAAATTTCTTCTGTGCAAATTTTTGACAGGCTGTATGCGCAAAAAATTTCTTCTGTGCAAATTTTTGACAGGCTGTGTGTGCAAAACATTTCTTCTGTGCAAATTGTTGTGCTTCTGTGCAAATTTTTGTGCACGCAGAGTGTTTCGCCATGTGCGCGGGGTTTAGAATCTGTGCGCACGCGCACACGCGCACAGCTTAGAGGGAACAGTAAAGTGTCCTGCACCCTGTGGAGTCATGTACACCATTGCCAAGCAAGTGTACATCATTTCCATTTGCTTTTAGTAGCTTTTTAAAGCCACTTGACACTGGTGTAAATGACACGCAGGGTGCAGGGCACTGGAGGGTCTACCCCAGAAGTTTCCAGATTGTGGGTCATGACCCCAGCTGCGGTCGCACCATCGGCAGATGGGGGTGCTGCTATCCCTATTGTGTGTAGGACACCATTTTGTGCCACACAGTGTGACCTCCCATGTACAGCGTCCTCTGTGCGGCATGATCTCACACATAAGGTACGTGTGAAGTCACCCTGTGTGGAGAATGCCATTTTGCTCTTCAAAATGGTGTCTTCCAGGCTGTCTAGTGTCCCGGCCAGAAAGACTTCATTAAAATGAGGTTGTGCCAGCAAAAAGTTTGGGAACCCCTGCTCTATCCCTTACCACATACTCTTCAAATCTGAAGCAGATTTTTTGTCCTAGCATTTTATTAACTAACTTTTAAAGCACTGAACGCTGCCACGGTTGATTGCTACTAATAAATATTTGACAGTGCTCACTTTATCCTCTGGCACATAGGATATTTGTCACCATTGCATTCCAGGGGGAAAAGTCATTGATAAGACTTAAGATGGTTGAGGAGTCCAATCCATGCTCTACAGGTTCTTCCACATATGTGACTGGTATCTGCTTGGAGAAAGCACAATTGCTGGCCAGAATGCTGTACATTCTCCTTCCTTCTGAGCCTCTTGAGCAAGGCGATTCTCTTCAAAATGGGCTGAGGCTTGATGTGTGATGTGACACCACTGCAGTCTGTTGCTAGTCAGCTCTTCCCAATTCGTGGGGGTCAATGCTTCCCTTCTTAAGATACTTTCAGGGTGTCCTTGTAGCATTTCCTCAGTCCCCTGCAAGTCCTCATACCATGATTAAGTTGAGAAAAGAGGACTTGCTTCGGAATACTAGTATCAGCCATCCACACACAATGACCAGCCCAGTGAAGTTGATGTTTCATAATCTTCACCTCAACATTGGTGATGTTAGCTACAGCGAGAACGCTGGCATTGGTGTTTCAGTGCTTAGTGTAGCAGGCAAAATCAGAAAATCTAAATCTCCAGTGCTGCTGACCTGCCCTACAATGATGCATCCTAATATGCCCGTGGTTTTCAACCCATGGTTCATGGACTTCTGGGGGCCTGCAGACTATATCTAAGGGGTTTGTGAAAGGTTGTCGGTAACACAGAACTGTAGTTTTCAGCCCTGTGGTCCGTCGACCCATGGGGACCTGCGGACTGTGTCTAAGATTTCCAAAGGGGTCCACATCTCCGTTCGAAATGTTGTAGGGGTCCATAAATGAAAAAAACTTGAAAACCATTCTGATATGCTATTCTCTCAGAAACTACTGCATAGGACATTCACTTCCCAGCCATACCAGGGATCATAAGAAGAACATAAGAACGGCCATACTGGGCCAGACCAAAGGTCCATCTAGCCCAGTATCCTGTCTTCCAACAGTGGCCAATTCCAGGTGCCCCAGAGAGAATGAACAGAACAGGTAAACATCAAGTGACCCCATCCCCTGTCACCCATTCCCAGCTTCTGGGAAACAGAGACTAATCTCTGTGTTAAAATGGGTCAGATGATCCTATTCTAGTTCTGGGCCAGAAAGTCATGGATTTCAATATTACTTCAGGACTTGGGCTTGAGCTCATTGCAGGAGTTGAGAACCTACCTCTAGGGAGAGAGAGAAGGTGCTCAGATACCACAGTGACTAGAATGACAGAACACAAAAATACTGACACAGTAGTGCAGTATTGGTAGTACTTGGGTAGGACATAAAAGCAAGGTCACTTCTACCTGCTTCTAGCAACATTCCTGATGGAATTTTAAGATCTCATGACATGTTTTGAAAAGTGCAGAGTGCCACTGTGCTGGCCAAATTTGCCTTCTGAATACAATGCAAAATAGCAGGCATAACTATGGCACATATACAAATCTTAACAACAATTAAAAGGCATCCCAAGCTGTTTACAAAATATTGCTATGTTCATAGTGGCTCCTGGCTGCTTACACAGTCTCTGCACTATAAAGTATTATGGGAGGTGGTGGAATCTCCTTCCCTAGAGGTTTTTAAGGTCAGGCTTGACAAAGCCCTGGCTGGGATGATTTAGTTGGGGATTGGTCCTGCTTTGAGCAGTGGGTTGGACTAGATGACCTCCTGAGGTCCCTTCCAACTCTGATATTCTATGATTCTATGATATGCTGAGTATGAAAAGTTCTGGATATAAAACCTAATCCTAAAGTTGAATATTTCAAAGCTAATAAGATTTCAGTGTATTTTGGAAAAAAAATATTAACCTTTGAAGCCCAACTCTAAGAGAATCTTATTTATTTACTAGTTTAAACTTACATCAATTTTACATACACTATTTCATATCCAAAGAAAAAAGCCATTCAGTAATATATGCTGTCCTACATGTACATTGTTCCCCTGAGTAATACAGCAAGTGCTGCAGATTTGTTGTGTAGTGCAAGACTTGTAGAGCATGTATGCCATATAGTGGACTCAATTTCCCTTACAGCTAGGAATGCAAAGGAAAACAAAGATGGATTGGGCTTGCTTACTTGAGCAATTATGTCATTTTGCCTAAGGCCCATTGTAATTAAATTACCATTGTTTAAAACAATTCTTATGGCTTGTAGGTAACTGTATGACTCATGCTGTAGTCTGATAAGTGTTGAAATCCATGGCAGGATTGTAACTGTTCAAGAAATCACCATAATAGGCTGGGAGAATAAGAGCAAAGGGAACCTTGCAGTCTATGGATTTCCTGGCTAAGACCCTGCAGATTTCCTAGAACTAACAGATCTGTCCAGCATGTTGCTGGACTCCCCCAGAGTCATTGTTCCTAGCATCCTCACCCTCCATATAGACAATGCCAAGAACTGTATTATCCTACCTCCTGCACTTGGAAACCACTGGGTTCACATAAGCTATCTCTGGACCCACACACCCAGGACCTGATCTTCAGCCAAAAACTGGACCACTGGGCACATAACAAAAGTTCTGCTCATCCAGGTGTGACTACCGCTCATCCAGGCAAAGACCAGTGCCTTCATTGCATCCCGTCAGGGAAATGAACCAACAAGGCTGTAGTGACCATGAAGCTTTAGGAACTTTTACAGTTTTCAGATTGCTCGGGGAAGGCAAACCTCCCAGCTACAAGACCAACAGGTTGACAAGCTACTACAACCAACTGATGTCCACAGTGGCTGAACTTCCCCTGGGATCTTATCCACCTTCTTCCCCCCTACTGTGAAGACTGTCCTGGTTTACTGATGAACTAGGTAAATGGAAGTGTGTAGGCGGGGGACTGGAATGGTGGTGGCACAAAGCCTGCTTTGAACCCACCCACCATCAGCACAAAGTCTTCTGCAGGACTACACCACTGCAGCAATGGAAGCAAAGAAATTCTTCTTCCCTTCTGTCATCACAGGTACAAAGTCCAGGCTGGAATGGCTACTCTCTATAGTTCACCAGCTAATTGGACTTCATAATCTATCCATTGGCTCTGAGCACCAAACACTGTGAAGAGCTCTCATACTATCACATGGGAATGATCAACTGAATCTGAGAGAAGCTTTTAAAAGACAGGAAACCCTAAACTGGACCAGATAGGACTAACCACACACTAACCCAATACAGTTCAACTCTATCACACTAAATGAGGGTCTAGACACTTTGAGAAATATTTGAGCCGCTATCTGTAAAACAAATCCATCTTCTTCTTGGCTGGTAAAAGCCCGTATGTAACAAACTCTGTCCATCATGAAAAGAAAAGACCAGTGCCTTCCATTCAGAGACAGAAACTGGTATGCAAGACATGTGTGTGAAAATATCTAATCATAAAGCTCTCCACTGGTCTTCTCTCCCTGAAAGGGAATATATACTACTCCTAGTGAGCAGCATTTTATTCCTCCAGTCTTGTGGAAAGATTTGCTGGTTCATTTGAACCAAAGCTTTTGGAGGCTCTCAAATGTTTAGATCTATTTTCACCACATTTGTTTCCCATTGGGATTGGAACTGACAATGTGCTGAAACAGCATGAGAAAGGCAGGTCTCTGGGTATTCCTAGCTGGGACAGGAGTGGAAGTCCAGTCCTGCTTTCATAAGATTTCCAGCCTTACTTAACAGACTCAGAGCGGTTTGGATGGCCTGTATAACTATTCAGATTTTGGGTGATTATTCTAAACTGAATTCCAACTTGAAATTTGTTGATGTTCACCCATTGTTAGTATGGTTGTACCTAATTAATAGCAAATATCTATCTCAATCCTGCCTTTAAAACAAACAGATTTTTCATTGGTACTCTAGTACAGTGGCCTGAGCATTTCTGTTAAAACATAGAAAATGGAACTATTGAATGTGTATTATTGTCCTTAGAATGCCACCAGTTTGGTAGAAAAAATTACTTTCCTAGGAGAAGGCCAGATTTTGCTGTAAATGAATGCAAAGTTTATACTTACCGACTTTTAGGATTCTTTGGATTTCAGTCTGATAGCAATCAAAAGCATTCTTTTGGGTCATCCCAAGGATCTTTACATGGTATGCTGCAACAGGATAGTATTTGTGTGAGGATGGATGCAAATATTAAATAGCATACAGAAAGGAAAATCAAATACACTCTAAGTGATTTCCAGCACAGAGGCAGATGTGCTACCAAGTGGTACACGAGAGAGCTGGAAATCTGAAAGACAACAGGTAAGGTATGTTCTTGGCAAGGAAGACACCGATCAGGAGTTTGTGGGGTTGAACCCCCTCTGCCAAATGTGACATTATCCTCCCACTTGGAGATAGACCAGACTATGCCGGTAAGTTTCCTGGACTGCTGCACTGGGAAAGGCCTGCCTTTGTCCTATCACTGCATTCATGTGCACTTCACTAAAGCTGCTGAGCCAGTGTTCCCTCCAGTATCTCCTGCACCCTGTATATCCTAGAGAGGAGCCAGAGAGACAAATTAACATATGAAGAGGTATTTAGCTGGCAGGTTTGGGAAGGAAGGAAATGCTAGAAGGAGTCACCTACTGTTTCCTATTCCCTTCCTATCAGAAGAGAAGGAGAGTTCAGTGGCTGAAGCATTAGCTTAGGCTATGGGAGACCGCGGTTCAATTCCCTACTCATGGATGTCTTGGGTGGCCTTGGGCAAGTCATGCAGCCTCTCTGTCCCTATCTGTACAGCACTTCCCTACCTTGCTGGGGTGTTGTGAGGAAAATACATTACAGAGTGTGAAGCTATTTGAGATCTACAGATGAAAACTGCTATATAAGAAATAGGCCTTATTATTTTATTTTACCTAACACCAGGGACCATGAGGTCAGAGGCTCGAATGCCACCGGTTGTCTCTGAACCAGAGTAACATACTGGTATGCATTCTTTCTTCCTCTAACCCCCGCCCAGCCAGACTTCTCATCACCCATTCACTGCCCTTTTCCCCATCCGAGATGAATTCCTTAGAAACCTCTCCTTTTCTCTCCCCTGTCCAGAATGACTTCTCTAAGACCCACTCATCTCCCCATCCCAGATAGACTCCAAGCCAGTCACAGAAACTCTGCTCAGTTCATTATAGAGAATTTACCATTATAGATGTATGGGTCTAAATGAACTGAATGAATTCTCCCCTGACAGCTAGCTGGTAAGGGAGAGACTTCCGGAGCAAACTGTATTTACATGAACACACCTACTCTGCTTAGATATCCAGCAGACAGAGCTGCGTTGCTCAAAATGATCAACTTTGGCTGGTGTTGGGTTACAAATCACTTTAGTACTGTATGCAAGGGTAGTGAAATGCTGTTACCAAAGTTGTTGGCATTATTGTATGAATACAGGGAAGCAGGACTGTGCTTAACCTGTCCCGAATGATGGGGTCATCCTCAGCTGAAAGAACCTCGTTAATCCAGGGGCTTGAATGCCAGAACCCTGTGAAAGTAGAGGGGTGGGGACAGGTGTACCAGCCAGGAGATGGGGACCCTCCCCCAAGGGTCCTCCCTGGACTGGTTTAACCTGTTCCCCCCAACTGTTCAAAGAAAGAGCTAAACAGGCTACATTAAGAGCCTCTTTGTTATTTTAAATGCTCAGTCAGAGCTGAAATCACTTGAGATGGGGCAGTGTTTCTGCCCAGCCTACAAAGAGCTGACAATTACTAAGAGACTGATCTGCAGAGGTCACAGCAGAGAGGCAGATGGCAGTAGAAGGTGACTGACAGTTGGCTGGCAAACAAGTGGCTGGTGAGCCGGACAGGCGCAGCCAGCAGGGTGGCTGGCGGAGAGGTGCGGCGAGAGCGATGAACACGTGGCCAGCAGGATCAGTTGGCGGGAGAGGCTGGCAGAGAGGACCAGAGCAGAGCCCCGCAGAGAGGCATGGCAATCAGCCAGCAGGGTGGCTGGCAGAGACGGGTGGCATGTGAGTGCCTGAGCAGTGGAGTGAATAAGGTGCCTTTACTCCCCTCCTCCACCCAGGGTGGGAGGTGAACTCTGAACTCGGGGTCTGCACTAGGGTGACCAGACAGCAAATGTGAAAAATTGGGACGGGGGTGGGGGGTAATAGGAGCCTATATAAGAAAAAGACCCAAAAATCGGGAGTGTCCCTATAAATCAGGACATCTAGTCACCCTAGTCTGCACTGACCAAGGAGAGCAACTGTGAGTGGGGTGCAGAGACAGATCAGGCACGTGAAAGGGACTTTTGGGTTGCCGGACTCAAGAACCTGAGGGCAAAAAGGACACTACCCAACTTACTTGGGGGTGGGTCTTTTGCTCATGGTTTATGTTTATGAGCCCTGTTTGCGGTGTTTTCCCAAATGAATGCTGAGTTACTTCCCTCCTTTTATTAAAAGTTTCCTTTCTACACTCAGACTCTGTGCTTGTGAGTGGGGCAATATTGCCTCTTGGAGACACCCAGGGGTGGTGTGTAATTTTCCTAGGTTACTGGGTGGAGACTCGAGCGGTTCTGTGCTGTATCGATGGAAAGGAACCACTAGATATTGAACCCAGCCCTGGTTGCTGCTGGCTTTACCTGGCAGAAGGGTCACATAGAGAAACACCTAGTTTAAAAGATATTGACAAACATCTTTCATGCCTTACCGTAGTCTACAATAGAGTGGTAGCATGCAAAGCTTTCACGTGTATCCTCTGCCATGGCTTTATTGAAAGTCATTCTTCTTTGTGGACAGGGACCTACATTGAACAATTTAAATATATATTGAACAGTCCCACTCTATCCTAAGAGAAACAAATGACTGGAAGCTGAAGCTAGATAAATTCAAACTCGAAATAATGCACACATTTTTAACACTGCAGGTAACTAACCATTGGAACAATGTACCTAGGGATGTGATGAATGTTTTTATCATATTAAAATTTTAAATCAAGACTGACTAGCTTTCAAACAGAAGTTATGGTCTTGGTGCAGATACTACCGGGTGAAGTTCTATGGCCTGTGTTTTGCAGGTCAGACTAGATGATCATAACTGTCCCTTCTGGCCTTAAAATTTATGAATCTAAGAACAGCTGGCTGCTATGAAGGAATGAATTCATTTGGAACCGATTCAATCACATTTATCAATACCTTACCTTCAGCACACTGGCAAACCTCTGCATGGCACAGTTTTGATAACATGGCACTCTGTTTGGGTGCATTGTAAAATACACTGCATTTTCTCCCTAATGAAAGGAAACAAAATAATTTAATTCTCGAGCATCCTAAATTGGAAAAGGTAACGATGGGCCAGAGATGCAGAGTTCACCTTTGCAACCGAACTTCTCCAGTGCACTGAGGGTTCTTCTGTGCAACCTGAATGAGTAACTGCAGTCTCTTAAATCTATAATATTGATGGAAACTCATTGTCTGGATTCCAACTGAACAACGTGTTTAATTTTAAACCCGTTTCTTTTTGGTTTCACCACATAAAACATCTGTTTAGAAAGGGACACAGTCAGTACTAATTTACAAGTTTTAAATAATGTCTATTAAGGACCTTTGTCCTGTGAGCCATCTTTCTATCTCTGGGCCAGATGGTGTAAATTGGCATGGCTCCTTTGACTTCATTGGAGCTAGGTCAATTTACACCAGCTGCAGATCTAGCCCAATGTTTTCATTGTGCTCAGAATTATGGCAGGTGGGGAAGGTTGGAATCTAAACATCCCAGGATGGGGGTTAGACTGGGCCCCAAGTGGTTGCTTGTACTTAAGAGCTCTGGAGTTTGCCTGTTCTCTGCTATCCTCATCTGCTAGCAGGGGCAGCCTGAAGAGAGAAGAGAAAGAGAACTCAACAACCTTACTGCTTTTAAGTCCCACAAGGAATGGGACTTGGAGCAACCTCACATCAGTGTATCTTTCTTTTGCAAGTACAGTTCACTACCACAGCATTTACAGAGAAGATAGCAACAACTTTGCTCCCTGTATTATATGCGTCTGAGGAGGCCATTGCTTCTCAGAGTATGTCTACACCACAAATGAAGGTGTGACTGTAGCACAGAGAGGCAAACCTGTGCTAGCTTTAATCTAGCTAACACAGGTTACAGCAGCAGTGATGTGGTAAGACAGGCTAGCCCCCTGAGTAAAAGCCCGCTGGGGACTCTGGAAATGTATTGAGGCTGCTAGAACCATGCCACTATGTCTTCACTACTATTGTTACTCACACTAGCTAGATTAAAGCTAGTATTGGTATGCCTACCCATGCTCCAGTCATGCCTTCATTTGTAGTGTAGACATAACTTGAGAGGCACTATCTTCGCTATGGTTTGATGATGTTTACACAGAGATCACAGCTGCCTCTGACTTTCTTTGAACAGTCTCTCTTTTATTTCTCACCCATCAAGTACCATACACTGACTATTCAGCTTTATCCTGGTTTAATCAGGACTTCAGTTGTATTTTGGCTCATAACGCTGATCATTCCAAATACCAATGGCTCAGTCTTTAGTCACAGAGTCAAGCAAGTGTAATTTAACCTAGTTTCTGTCGGCCTATTGCTACAATCCCCAATATTCTTCCTCACTCCCAGGCTCCTTTATTTTAGCAGCTAAAATGAAATCTCAGATATTTAGATGGGAATAAGGAATGCACCATACCTTTGTATAGTATATAGAAAGCTGCTATAGATGATCCCAACCAAAGCCCCAGATTCAAACAGGTCTGAAGTTTGGGTGATTCCAAATTCTGGATCTGGATTTTGCAACTGGTACCTTGCTTTAGAATAGACCATACCAAAAACTGAAACATCCCATTTTCCCTAAAACTTTGAAATCTGTATCTAGATCTTCATTTTGCAACTTGGTTCCATTTCTAGAAATCAAAAAGTGTCAATGAAATACTCTGTCTTACTATGTCTGTAGAATGCCTAGCATAACAGGGTTCTGATCCTGACTGGGGACTCTAGATTCTACTGGAAGACATATAATATTTTGCAGTTGAAGTGTCTCCTTTCTATAAAGGACTTCTAAGAAGCCTAGGATTTGGAGGACTTAGCTGGTTTGGGGGTTGGATGTTGTAAAGGAAAAGAGATGATCTAATAAACAAAGTGCAGTGGTGGACAGAGCCACAATGGAAAGCTTAAAAGGGAAAAAAAATTACGTAAAACATTTACTGTTTCTTGAAAGAAAAAATTCTGATGCAAATTCATCAATTAAACATTTTCTAGTTGATAACGATCCACATTGCAAATACCACCGCCATGTATGGCATTACTTGATCACTGTGCTAACAGTACCATCAGAGGCCAAGGTTTGAATCAACAGAGCGATTGAACTAGTCTCTTTGGCCCAGATTCTCAAAGGTATTTAGACCTCTAACTCCCATTCAATGTATTGAGTTAGGCACCAAAATACCTTTGAGAATCTGGGCCTTTGTCCTTAGAATTGATCCCAGGGACAAATTTGGGGAAGCCTGGTCTTCTGTGGCTGGTGCTCTATGTGATCTGTGGAGATCAATCTTACACATGCATGAAAAGTTCACTTAAAAAGGCTCATACAAGTAAAAATATGTATTTTCAGTCCCCTACAATCAATGAAAACCAGGAGATCACTTCTTGAAAAGATCTCTGTTAAAGTACACTCTCTCTGTGACATTACCAATAATTATTGAGAGGGGAGTCTTTTCATTAAGCAGTGTAAGAAAAATATTGATTCACACATCGCATTCCAATATACTAGGGTTTCCTCTCAACAGAGAGAAGGGAAAAATTCAACCTTGGCGTCTTGCCCTTTCTAAATAGTTTCATGTTCATTTTTTCTATACTACTGGGTCAGCTTACCAGGGTTGTAAAAATCATAAATGATGGCGTTTGCTGGCTGTACTAGACCCATGGGATTGATTTGCTTAGCCCCAAACGACACACAGTCTGGTTCGGATCCATTACTGAGCTGCATAAAAAAAAAAAACCAGAAACAACATTTATTACGAAAAGAGAATTAATGCTCCCCAACCACTCCCCAATTTATTTGCGCCTATAGTGTTGGTTCTGCTGAACACTTTTTTTTTCTGACAACATGGATGAATTAACTGGCTGTTCCAGCCACAAGTGCATAAGGTTGTTCTTTCCCAGGTTATTGGGAGCTTTGAATCAATATGCTAAAGACTTGCTATTAAAGAATAAGCAGGTTTATTGGCTGTGTACAGCATCGATGATCTTCTCTTTCTGAGATCTTCACTCAGGAAAGTATCCCTAATCTTCAGAGCACTTGCTTTATTTTAAGCATGTGATTAAGTCCCACTGAAGTCATCCTGAACAGAAATGGAGGCTTAAAGGCTTTCCTGAATCAGGCCCTAACATCCCAAAGTATCCTGTGCCAGTATGCACTGGTTCTCTTTTATAGAACTAAGGGACAGCTTTAGACCTGTGTTAACTATGTCACTGCATAGGGCCTGTGGCAGGGTGGACTAGGTCTGGAGGCCCCCTGCTGGAGGCCTTGCGGTCCTGCATCCCTCTGTCCCAGAATAGCGGCGAGAAGTCCTCTTGTCTAGGCAGCCTAGAGTGGCTGCAGAAGAGCGGCCAATCAGAGGGGCTGCTAGAGCCACCAGTAAGGGGCCAGAAGGCCCAGATAAAAGGCAAGCAGCAGAGAAGAGCCATCAGTGGCTGTGTGGAGCCTGATGAGGGAGGACCAGGTGCGTGGCTGGACTGCGGATAGCTCCCTGCAGAGAGCTCACCAGACAGAACTGAACCCAGCGAAGGCTGCCAAAGACTGGATGTCTGGCTGGCTGCACAGAAGAGCAGCAGAGCTGTCAAAAGGTCTGTACGGGCAGGCTGAGCCCGGGGACTGAGCACAAAACCCGGGCAGACCAGACAAGGGTACTGAGATGGGCCCTGCTGGTCTGATTGCAGAATGAGCCCAGGGAGGGCTGCTGAAAACGACATCAGTTGAGGGTACCAAGATGGGCCCCAGCTAGGTGTGTGAAGAAGGCAGTGCCTCTGGGAAGAAACTTACGAGCTACAGCCCCATACCAGGGCTGTGATAAGAACTCGGGACTGTATACCCTGGAAGGGGGGACAGCATGTGTGGCTCAGCCGGAGGGCTAAGCTGCTGAAGACCAGCTGAGAGAACCACCAGCCGGGGGAGGGGTGATGCTTGCAAGAGGTGGGTGCCATCCCGTTGAAAGAACAAAAAACCAAAAGCAGGCTCACACCTAACCAGGAAAAAGGGGGGCCATCCATGAGAGGTGCGTGCCCCCTCACCCCCGCTGTGAAAAGAACTGTGTTTGCAGGCACTATTGGCCAAAGCAAAGGGGGCATGCACGAGAGGTGGGTGCTGACCTCGTTACAGTTTATTTACATTTATTTACATACATTACATTTATTTATGATCCCCACATAAACACAATCACTTTGTCAGCCATAGCAGCACTAACATATCTAATTTTTTTCTCATCCAGTTTGGCCCTTGTCCTTAGTTATTTCTTTTCTTACTGCTGCCTTCTGTGAAAATCACTTGCTAGTGGCATCTATGCTTGAGTGTCACTTAAGGATGTGAAGCATCTCAGATGGCTGAAGGAGGCAGTCATCATGTGAACTGATGCCACAGGGAAGTCAGAGGCATTGTTGATAACCTAGAAGGCAGATAATTTGAGGACGTCCCTGTACATCTCTCTTGTCATGGGCCCTGATCCAGCAAAGCACATATTTAACTTTACACACATGGAAACACACTGTCTGTAATGGGATTACTGTCATGACTGAAGTTATCCACATGCATAATTGCTTTGCAGGATTCGGGCTCTGGGGCCTCACAAATGTTAGCAATTGCTCTGGCTTGAATGGATTCATTAGGGGCTCTGTGACTACTTTGTTCCAAAGTCCTGGTCTGGGACATGGTATTAATCTTTCTGGGTATTACAAAGGCCTAAAGATACCCATTCTTTTCCAAAAGTATGTCCTCTAATTAATACATGATGGTGCACTGCTGTCCTGTGTCTGGGTGGACTACATTGATCTGAGCAGAGGACCAACAATATACAGATTTAAAAGAGATGCCGCTGAACATACTCTCTTCTTTATAATATCACCTGACGGAAGTTGGAAAAGTCATATAGGATTCACTCACCTCTCCAAAGTAGAGCAAAACCTTTCCTTCTTTGTACTCAAAGTGGTCGATGTATTTGTCTGCAGACTTTACCAACTACAAAAACAGAAACATCATTTTTACCTTGGTTTCAAATCTGTTTTGGCTTATGCTGGCTGTTTTAAACTGCCTAGCTGTGTGTTGTACTGGACTGGTTGATTCTTCCTTAGAATGAACAGTTCCTTGGTCTGCTGTTCCTTTATGTGGTGGAGGACCTAGGAAATTTTCTGGATGAGTATATGGAGGGACTGTTTGCTCATTTTTATTGTATTTTATTGATTTAATCCATTTATGAAGGGCATATTGCGAGTATCTAATGGTCATAAGACAAAAGAGTACAAAATATTAAGATTCGAGTTGACTCAAGCAGCCAAACACCGTATCCAGCCAGGGACTATTTAAAAAAAAAAGTCTAGTAGGACAAATCCAGTAGTCATCAGACAAGCCACCTATCAACAAAAGCAATCAATCCCTAACTTAAGGGTATGTCTACGCTATGTGAGCTAGTGGTGCAATTCACATCTCACTGTCAATCGCAGTTAACTCACGCAATTAATTCAAAAAAATTAATCACGATTAATCTCACTGTTAAACAATAGAATACCAATTGAAATGTATTAAATATTTTGGATGTTTTTCTACATTTCCAAATATATTGATTTCTATTACAACATGGAATACAAAGTGTACAGTTGTCAGGGTTCCCTCCCCCCTCTGAACTTTAGGGTACAGTTTTGGGGACCCGCATGAAAGACCCCCTAAGCTTATTTTTACCAGCTTAGGTCAAAAACTTGCCAAGGCAATAGGTAAGAAGCAGGATTGAAGGCTTGGTTTAGGATGGTTTGGAGGAGATGAATTTCTGCCCGGTCCCTCTCAGTCCCAAAAGAGAACAAAAACTAAAAGCACAAACAAAGCCTCCCCCCACCCCATAGGATTTGAAAGTATTTTCTTTCCCCATTGGTCCTGTTGGTCAGGTGCCAACCGGGCTACTTGAGTTTCTTAACCCTTACAGGTAAGGAGGAATTTTAGGCTACCCTTAGCTGTATGGTTATAACAACAGTGCTCACTTTACATTATTATTTTTTATTTCAAATATTTGCACTGTAAAAATGATAAAAGAAATTCACCTCATGCAAGTACCGTAGTACAATCTCTTTATCGTGAAAGTGCAACTTACAAATGTAGATTTTTTTTTTGTTACATAACTGCACTCAAAAACAAAACAATGTAAAACTTTAGAACCTACAAGTCCACTCGGTCCTATTTCTTCGGCCAATCACTAGGACAAACAAGTTTGTTTACATTGACAGGAGATACTGCTGCCTACTTCTTATTTACAATGTCACCTGAAAGTGAGAACAGGCGTTTGCATGGCACTTTTGCAGCTGGCGTTGCAAGGTATTTATGTGCCAGATGTGCTAAACATTCGTATGCCCCTTCATGCTTCAGCCACCATTCCAGAGGACATGCTTCCATGCTGATGATGGGTTCTGCTCGAAGTCCAACTCATGTTGATTTTCATGTTGTTTTTGAGTGCAGTTATGTAACAAAGAAAATCTACATTTGTAAGGCCTGGTCTACACTGGGGCAGGAGAGAGATCGATCTAAGTTACGCAACTTCAGCTACATGAATAATGTAGCTGAAGTCGACATACTTAGGTCTACTCACCGCAGTGTCTTCACTGCGGTGAGTTGACAGCTGACACTCTGCCGTCAACTCTGCCTGCGCCTCTCACTCCGGTGGAGTATCGGAGTCGACGGGAGAGCACCTGGCGGTCGATTTATCGTGACTAGACGCGCTAAATCGACCCCCCCACACACACTGGATTGATTGCTGCCCATCGATCCTGCGGGTAATGTAGGCAAGCCCTCAGTTGCACTTTCACGATAAAGAGATTGCATTATGGTACTTATCTGAGGTGAACTGAAAAATACTAGTTCTTTTGTTTACCATTTTTACAGTGCAAATATTTGAAATAAAAAATAATATCAAGTGAGCACTGTCCACTTTGTATTCTGTGTTGTAGTTTAAATCAATATATTTGAAAATGTAGAAAAACATCCAAAAATAGTTAATACATTTCAATTGAATTCTATTGTTTAACAGTGCGATTAAAACTGCGATTAGTCGCAATAATGTTTTTTAATCGTGATTACATTTTTTGAGTTATTTGCGTGAGTTAACTGCGATTAATCGAGAGCCCTAACTCTTTCCATAATGAAAATGTCTGTCCCGATTCTCAGTTTCCTGTTAATTATTCTGCAAACTTTTGAGAGAAGTGGGGCTAAAAACCACCCCTTTTACTCTGGTGATAAACACAGACTCCCAAAGAACAGTGCAAAAATAATAAATTAAATTACAGATGTCAATGAAAGAAATGCTCCTCACCTGCTCAAGTTCATCTGTGTCAGGTTCCAAGCCACTTAAAAGTGAGAGATCAACTAGAGACATTTTTGGTATATTGGGACCTGCGGACCTTTTAGGGAAAATTGCTGTCAGTAAATGCTTACATTGTACAACGTCTGCAGTGTTGCTGTTGCCATGTCAGTCCCAGGACATTAGAAACACTAGGTGGGTGAGATAATATCTTTTATTGGACCAAATTCCATTGATGAGAGAGAGAGATAAGCTTTCTGTGTAACCTTGTCTCTCTCACTAATGGAAGTTGGTCCAATAAAAGATATTACCTCCCCCACCTTGTCTCTCTGCACTGTACATTTACATTTTGTTACAAAGACGGTCATCTGAAGAGCTTGGCCATTCCTGCCTGGTGGTGATGAAACAGATTCTGATTCCTATTGCTAATGAGCACAATCCAAAATGTTCCTAGCAGCTGTTTGTTTAAACGCATCTACCTAGGAAAGTAAATAGCTTAAATTTATGTCTAGAGACTAAATTCCTAAATATGCAACTGTTTGTTGTGCTTTTCTAATGCACTTTAATTTCCCTCCTTTCCCAAATTCTTCAGAGTTGGATTATTTTTGTTGAGCCATCCCCAAGAAGCTGGAGGTGATGATGGTATGTTACATTTACACGGCTGTTCCAATGTGCTTTACAAATGACAGTGGCTCTTTGATAATTAGTGCTGTGGTAAACCACAACCCCTTAAATCCACATTGGATTGCAAATGTGCAGTACACTGTGCTGGGGAGGACAGTGCAGATATTATCACACACCCTAAGAGCCACATATTCCTGTAGGAGGCTCCAACACAGCAGATGCAGGAGGATTTCAATGAGCAGCCTACCACCCACAATGCAACACTGATAGGCACTTTCAAAGTGCCCTTTATTGTGCCTTGATTCCACGAGGTACTAAATGCCCTCACATCCCATTGTTGTATGCAGGGTTGTTGCAGCCGTGTGGGTCTCAGGATATTAGAGAGACAAGGTGGGTGCAGTAATATCATTTATTGGACCAACTCCTGCTAGTGAGAAAGACAAACTTTTGAGCCACACAGAGCATTCCTTCAGGTCAGACCTGTGTGGCTCAAAAACCTGTCTCTGTCATCAACAGAAGCTGGTCCAATAAAAGATATTACCTCACTCACCTTGCATCTCACCTCCCATTGACACCTGTACAGAACAAAAGCAAGTTATAAAGTCCTGCCTAAAACTGTGGGCTGCTACTGCCTAAGAGCCACCATTGCACAGGAGGAGAGTGAAACAGCAGCCTTAATAAAGGCCCTTCTCACCCATTGGGATCCAGTGCCTCTACTACACAACTGCCAGTTTCTCTTCATTCCCATGGTTCCAACAGAGCCAGTGGCACTGAGAGCCAGACCTTCCCCTCTGCTCTCCACACAACAGCAAGAGAACATGGTCTATCTTTGGAGAAGCACCGCCAGACAATAGTAAATGGACTAGCTCTTTTCCAGGGCATTAATGTGTGCGAGGGAGAATATGTGACATCCACAGGGAGAAGGAGGTTAATCACACAGGGCACACGCCAACACTCTGTAATCTGCAAACTACACTAATCCCACTGAGGTTCCCCTCCTCTTTGGTGTAGTTTATTGAGTTTCTGTTGTTTACATAGGCTGAAGTGCAGCTACCTCTGGGGTGGAGGGCAGCAGCCAGGTGAATAGTTGGCATACAACACAACTATGTGGATATAAGGCAGGAGTAAATTTTTGACCAAGAACACTGGGGCAAAATCTTACATTAAAACAAACAAACAAACAAACAATTCTTTAATGTTATGCAGAGCAGACAGGAGCTTGGTGCTTAAGATCTTGTGTGAATGGCCCATACCCCATGCACTGAATGGAAATCAGCTTTACTGTCTTGGAAGACGAAGAGCTGAGCCACCATGCCAGGATTTGAACGTGTGCTTCCAGAATGTCTAGGTATTTGTCACTGGAGGCTGAGCTCACTAAGACAACAGATGGCAGAAAGATGAAGAAAACCAAGATTTCCTAACCAAAAGCGTGTAATCTCACCAATAAAGTTAACCTAGTCCCAAACCTACCTGACGCAGACTTTGTATCGTAATGATTCTGTTTTACCGGGAACAGGCACCTCTCTTTTCCTTCTATTGCGGATGTCAAACCATTCTATCTGGCTCATGGGCTCATCTCTTCTGGTTTCCATAGCATGGTCCTCCTCATAATCATAGTCCTCTTCCTCAGCGTCCAGAGCACCTGGAGGTGTTAGACACAATCAGACCCCGGCAGACTGGGATGAAAAGCTTGCTGATTTCTCTCCTCTTTGCACTTTGTGAGGGATCAGCGCTGACTCCTGCCACCTCCACTGCTTTTATAAACTTCATTTTCCTCCATCTCTTTATCTCATGTATCTTTTAAATTAAAGCTTGAAATAAATGCCTGCAATAATCACCATTATTTTTAATTTGTATGAGCACCTAGAGGTCCCAGCTGAGATTGGGGCCCCATTTGTAAATACACAAAGACAATTCCTGCCCCAAAGAGCTTACAATCTAAGGAGAAAAGACAGGCAACACTCAGTGGAGGTGCTCTAACTGAAGTAATTTCAGTATAATAAATAGCTAAAAGACAGACACCGGAAATATTATTAACTCTTTTTGGGCGGGAACCATGATACACAGAGATAGTAAGTCATTTGGCCAAGAAGGTCATCCTTGCTCTCTAGTAATAACTAATAATAATAACGTAAGTATATTTATTAAGCACTCTCCAAAAAGTCACCTGTGGGCCTTATAAAACAATTCTTAAAATATTACCAATTAAACACCCTACATGTAATAAAAATACAAATTGTCCTGAAGGCACTATATATCTTTCTCCTTTCCCAATCTAATCAGCTAAAAAGGCATAGGATACTATCAGGGTTTAGCCAAATTTGCCATCATTAAAAACAGATGCTCTGTTTTCTTTTCACTTACTTGAATATTTGACGTTCCCTTCCATTTCAACTTTCAGAATCAAGTCAGTACATGTGTTGTTCTCCGTCTCAACAGAATAATATATTTTTTGTATCTGAAAAAAAAGAGAACACCCTAAAATCTCCTTTAAATAACAAAGAATTTAACGAACCAGGTCTGCAGCAATTTATCTGATTCTGCACATACTGGAAGTTACATGTGATCAGGGAGAGTGAGATAGATTCCACAGAAACTAGTTTCAGGCAGGTTTGTACTTGGTACGATTCAGCCATGCCTCCGATGCAGCTACCAGTGCTATCGCAGCTACCCTGCTTGTGATACCTGTGATAGCTCAATGAGAGCTATCACGAGTCTGTGTGCATGAGCAGGGGAATCACGCCCATAGCTCATAATGTAGCTATAACTACAGATTATCTCCTGATGACTGTAGTGGATACAATGACAGACTGATGTGCAATATTCAAAGACCTAAATGGCCTGGGACCTACCCACTTCAAAGACCCCCTCCCCGCCTCCCACCAGCAGCGCTCAGTAATAACAGAAGTAATTTCAGTGTAATAAATAGCTATCAGGCTGTTCTTCATGAGGCTCCATAGACTTTGAATTTTTCCCTGCATCTGGGTCCAACACAGGCAAAATCTGTGACCTTCAGGGCACTCTGCATGGATTTTCCAGGGATACTGGGGGAGGGCAGGGGTGCATAAGTACAGGGTCTCAGGCAGTATGGGGTATTGATTGCTTTGCTTAGTTACTGTTTGGCAGGATCTGGGAAGGGGTGAGGCTGCCTGATGTTCCTTCCTGCACTGTGTGTGATTGGAAGTGATGGTGGGGCAGGCGCCTACAGATGTGAATTAGTACCGTTTTCTTTTTGAAAGAGAAAAATAAAATGAAACTTATAAGTTTCCAAGCTCCATCTTACGCTCAGCGTCCCATTTCCTTTGCCCTTTACCATCACTTCAACTTTGCTTCCGAGGTCAAACTGCAAACCAAACCAAACAAAACAGTAGACATTTAACACTTTGGCCATTATTCACATTGTCTTTTTCCCATGATCCCTGAGAGTCTTGCTTGTTGTCTGGGACCTGGGCAACCTCACCACGTTAGAAGGTGTTCCCCTTTTGCCATGAGTGATGGACTATAGGGATTCCTCCTCCCTAGTGCAGGGTTGTAACAGTCCCCTAACTGTCATTCAAGGAACTATGGGGCATGTCTTCCCCTACCTCACTAAAGTGATCCCTGCAGTAGGAGTAGGGAGCATTTTTTCAGGCCCCACTGCATTGTGGGTCAGAGCAAGGGACATACCTTGCCCCTTCCCTCCCCCGTAAGATGACCCTGAATGGACAGAGAACCGCAGTGGTCCTTCCCATTGGAGGAAAAGCAGCAATCTGAACATCTGGGAGAGGCAGAAAGGTGCCTATTAGTGCTAAATATTGTTATTACACAGAAAAATGGCTGTAACCAAAGTACATCAAGGTTGCTGAGAAATGAAAGCATTCCTTCTGTTTGCAAACCAGGAAATATCAAAACTTAGAACAATAAAGGGTTGAGTACCTGTAGTTCTTCCTGAATCTGGACATTGTTACTATTCAGGTTAAAATAGTGCTTTTTGTGCCTTCCAGGTAGGTTTAATGCAAGATTCAAAGTGGTGGGATCACTTTCTATAGTCTGTATGCTATACTGCGACAAAGCTTCCAGGGCTACCACTGTATCCTGTGTGAGATTGAAATACAAATGAACATCAGCCTCACTGGAGTCTTTCGGCAATAGCAAAATGCTCTTGTCACATGCCTCTCCTTGTAAGTAACTCCTCATTCAGATCTCTCCTTTTTAGATCTCTGTCCCTTTGAGCTTCTCTCTTTGAAGTCTCCACATGTCCGCTCATCCCCCTCAGTCCATTCACCTTATTTTCCAGATTCTTCTATCAACATTTTGGATCAGATCCCCAGTGGGTATAACTCTTTGCAGCTCCATTAAAGTCATGGAACCCTCACTAACCCATATTGTTCCTTTCCTAGGGCCAAATTCTCAGGTGTTTACTGAATGACCTCAGGACTTGGCTCATTGTGGGCTTCAAATCAAAATAAGCAACTTTCTACCAATGGAAAATCCAGTTTCACCCCATAACATTATGATTCTGAACTACTGTTAAAGACTGCCTGGTTGGACCCATAGAAATATTTATCTTTCCATATTTATTGGACATGTAGGGGTTTTTTTTACAGTACTTTCCCTCCCACTCCATTAAGCCTGAAAGCCAGATACCTGTGTAGAACAGTATCCGCCACCATATGTCCTTTTTTCTGTTAACCATGTAGCAATAGGCTCTGCATACTTGATATCCTTCTGGAGTAACGTCTGAAGTAATGCGTAAGCGGTAGCTTCTATAGAAACTGCATCTTTACCATTTCCCCAGTAGCGCTGTTGTGTTGCTGAAACAATTACTCAGTCTTGAATCAGTCCAGGGAAGGTATTTTCCAAAAATTACTTCAATTTAGCTCAGTTTAGAAAAATATAGGTAATTCATTTCATAGTAATGATTCCACCCAAGAGACACAGCCGCCACCATTCTGACGATATACATAAATAAGTATAGGAAGCAAAGGTTATTAAAAAGCCAAATTTCTAACAGAGCTTTGACTTATTCCAGCCATTATAGTGTATTGATCACAATGTACTGACCCAGTTGTTATAGAGTACTGATCACAATGTATGGAATGCCAACTCAGTGCAGTGCTAAGATTCTTTCTGGGGATGTCTTAAAGGTAGAATTATTATTCCAATAGGTCTAGAGTTCATAATCTGCATACTACCTACATTTAATCATGTTGGCCTTATTGCACCTGATCTTGTTTTTAATTATGTTGCAACAGCGCCCAAGGACTTTGGTTGGGAAGAGTGCTTTATAAATGGAATCATCATTGTAAGAATAATTATTAGTACCTGCATCGAGTGTAGAAATTTCTCTTAAAATCTGTTCTGCCCATTTGGCTTCTGAGCTACTGTCTTTCACAAGAGCCAGAGCATAGGCAGAGATTGCAACTGAGTAGAAGTTCAGCTGAGGTGAGAGTTGTTCATGCACGTAAGCGACAGCTTTTTCAATGCCTTGTTTCTGTGGAAATAAAAATAGATCAATTTGGAGAGTGGTACACAACCAATGCAAAGGTAACATTGATTTGAGATCCAATGAATTATAACACAATGCAGCTATTTCTAAATTAAATCGAATGGGAGTGAGGTGACACTAATAACTGTGCTTAAGAATAATGCAAAACAATTATATTTGTTGAAGATTTTGGCAGGGAATAAAATGATTTTTTATATGAGCACTGGCTGGTCTATGCTAAAATAAATGGGCTATTTGAGTTGCAATTGCTCCATTTACAAGGAGTACAAAATTCTCATCAGAGACTCCCTACCACATACAGCTGATTTCTGGGGGAGAAGAGAAGGCACCTTTAGCATCTGATTGTGGCACCAGATCCTAATTTTCTGGGAGAGGAAGGCTTCGAAGATGATGCAGGCAATAATGTGTGCAATAACAAGATACTTCAAGATGAATGTTTGTCCAATGCACTGAATTTGTAAAGTGCTGAATAAATGCTAACCAGCATTGTTTTGACAAATCCTGAGTTTATTACTTAATTTTTACTTAGTCCTTTCTCAGACAAAACTAGGAGTTTGCCTGATTGGGGACCTCAGGATCTGGGGCTATTAATTATTATTAATTATTATTATTTATACTAGGGTCAAATTCAAGACAAATTAAAAGAAATACATTTTCACACAATGCCCAGTTAAACTGTGGAACTCATTGCCACATGATGTCATTGTAGCCAAAAACATAGCGAGATTCAAAAAGGGATTGGGCATCAATATGGATAATAAGACTATACAGAGGTATAATAGTTGATTCTAACATAGGATCTGGGAGAGAGATGAAACTTCATGATTCAAGGGTTAAGCCAGTCTCTAATTATTAGAGTGAGGAGGTTTCTTGCACCTTCCACTGAAGCATCTAGTGCTGGCCACTGTTCAGTCTGGCAATTATTATATTCTTCTGTTCCTGCTTCCACCTAGAACCATGGTTTTATTACCTCACCATGGATTACAGAATAATTATTGTGTTTGAAGCTCAAAGGACATGGCTTTTAGTCCTGGCTTCATTTTGTAACAGTATTTATAGTGCTGGTTTCCAAGTTTACCCATCTGTTTAATGGATAACAGCACTTCCATCCTCACAGGGGCATTGTGAGGACTGATTCATTTAAATGTGAGATCCTCAGATGGCAGGAGCTATCGAAAAGAAAAGTATCATAAGCACGCCACTGACAATGGCCTGGTTCCCCCAACTGGTGTAAATCACATTTCCCTGGGCCCACTGTTCCTCTTGCACTATAGAAAAGGTTCACCCCAAGGAGAGCAAGTTGTGATGCTGTCACCTGCCTTCCCTCTGGCTCTGACCTGCGGGAGGGTAGCTATAAAATTTGCTAGGGGCTTCAAAGAAACTTGTTAGTAGAGGCAGCCAAGGGGATCCATTGAATCAATGTGTCCTCCAGCCACATTGGCCTGCACTATGTGCTTTTGGGGATCTGCAGTCTTCCAACAGTGGAGGAAAGATTGTGGTTCTTTTGCACTGCGCCAGCCCAGCAGACTTGTGGCCACTGGGGTGCTGTGACTGTATTTCTCCTAACAGAAATTCTAGCTGAATCTGGCCCAAGAAGAGCAAGGGTTGTGCCACAGTGGAAATGCAGCCTCAATCGTGACGATGAGGCCAAGGACATGCTCAGGAATCTCTATGCCACTATACCAAGCATAGCACGCATGCCAGCAGACAACAAATGCATGTAAAAAGAAAACAAAAGATTTAAGAATAAAAGAAGAGCAGGCTTCTTACCACCTCAGAAGACTTAGAGTCATTGAAAGCCCCCATGGCCTCTTGCATAGCGATGGTTATGAAGGCCGTCAAAGCCAAATGCTCTTCAGCTTTGCCAACTCCACCCTAGAAGGTTAATCATTGGAAAGTTTCTAAAGCATAAATGTTTGTTTAATTGTTTAATTGAGCAAATCTAGTTGTATTTCTTTGTATGAAAAATAACCACCACCACCACACAGTCACACATTTGTTGCTACTACACCCCCCAACATTCTTCTCCATTCTTCCAGCCACACTTTTTTTCTATCACAAGTATTTTTTTCATAGATTCATAGCTTTTAAAGTAAAAAAGGGCCATTGGATCCTCTACTCTAATCTTCTTTAACACAGGCCTTTACATGTTCCCCATTTACTCCTATACTGAGCCCAATAACTTGTCTAAAGCACATCTTCCAGGAAGGCATCTCGTCTTGATTTGAGGACATCAAAAGATGAGAATCCACCACTTCCATTGGTAGTTTGTCTCAATGGTTAATCACAGTTCTGGTTAAAAATGTGTGCTGTATCCCTAATTTGAATATGTCTGGCTTCAGCTTGCAGCCATGGGTTCTTGTTATGTCTTTTTCTGCTAGATTATAGAGCCCTTTAGCACCTGGTATTTTCTCCTCATGAAGGTACTCATACACTGTAATCGAATCACTACTTGATCTTCTTAATAAACTGAACTGATTGAGTTCCTTGAGTCTCTCACTGTGAGGCGTTGTTGATTTTTCCCTCCCCACACACAATTATATGGGAAGCAAAAGATAAAAGTCCAGAATCAGGGGGAAACAAAACAAAACAAAATTAAACACATGGCCACATCATCAGCTGCTATAGTCCCAAGGATTTCAGCAGAGCGACACCGATTTATAGCAGCTGAGAATCTGGCCCATATGGGAACAGGTACTTATCTTTTTCAATGACTAACCTGCATAAGTCTGTCCATCACTGGGTGAGGGTCACGAAATGAGCCATCTGCCTGCTGTTGTCCAAGCAAGTAGGAAACAGCTTTGTGTATGTAACGGTCCTCGACACTGATGTATTTTCTGCACCTTGTGAGCACTTTAGCAATGAATGCAGTTAGCCTGTATAAAAGACACTGTTTTCATTTTCTAAACTCATTGATATTTGTGGTTCACTAACACAAATTAGCACTAAGACTATCAAGCAAGCAAAAAAATTAATCGCAATTAATCGCACTGTTAAACAATAATAGAATACCATTTATTTAAATATTTTTGGATGTTTTCTACATTTTCAAATATAGTGATTTCAGTTGCAATACAGAATACAAAGTGTACAGTGCTCACTTTATTTTTTATTACAAAAATTTGCACTGTAAAAAAGAAAAAAGAAAGTATTTTTCAATTGTAGGGTACCATGGAAGATTGTGTTACGGCATAGCAAGGGTGTATTCGCTTTCTCATGATAGTCAGTGTTTTGCTTTCTCACACTGTTTTAGCGGGCCTGTCATTGTCGGTCAAGGCCTGCCCAGCTGCAGCTTGTTATGAATTAGTTAGAACTGCTTTGTATGGCCTTGAGCCAGGAGGCGGCCCCTGCTTGCTTTTGTATGAGATGTCTGTATATAGCTGTATGAGTCCGCCCCGTTTTCGGCACTCCGTACCAGGCCCGAATTATGGTGAGCTGGGTTCCCCGTCTCCGTGACAGCAACGCCAGGAGTCCCCGTTGCGGATGTGTCACTTTGCCTTTAATAAAGCCAATAACACACTGTGTGTGTGGGCCTCGTTCTTGCAGAGCACCCTGGGTAGGCCCGCAGCCTCCCACGAACGTTACATCAATTCATCTAATACAAGTACTGTAGTGCAATCTCTTTATTATGAAATTTGAATTTACAAATGTAGAATTATGTAAAAAAAAAACTGCACTCAAAAATAAAACAATGTAAAACTTTAGAGCCTACAAGTCCACTTACTCCTACTTCTTGTTCAGCAAATCGCTCAGACAAACAAGTTTGTTTACATTTGCAGGAGATAATGCTGCCAGCTTCTTATTTACAATGTCACCTGAAAGTGAGAACAGGCGTTCACATGGCACTGTTGTAGCTGGCGTCACAAGATATTTACGTGCCAGATGTGGTAAAGATTCACATGTCCCTTCATGCTTCACCCATCATTCCAGAGGACATGCTTCCATGCTGATGAAGTGTTCTGCTCAATAACAATCCAAAGCAGTGCAGACTGACGGACATTCACTTTCATCATCTGAGTCAGATGCCACCAGCAGAAGGTTGATTTTCTTTTTTGGTGGTTCAGATTCTGTAGTTTCCACATCGGAGTGTTGCTCTTTTAAGACTTCTGAAAACATGTTCCACACATTGTCCCTCTCAGATTTTGGAAGACACTTCAGAGTCTTAAATATGGGTCGAGTGCTGTAGCTATTTTTAGAAATGTCACATTGGTACCTTCTTTGCATTTTGTCAAGTTTGCAGTGAAAGTGTTCTTAAACGAACAACATGTGCTGGGTCATCATCCGAGACTGCCATAACACAAAATATATGGCAAAATGCAGGTAAAACAGAGGAGGAGACATACAATTCTCCCCCAAGGAGTTCAGTCACAAATTTACTTAATGCATTATTTTTTTAACGAGCGTTGTTGGCATGGAAGTATCTCCTCTGGAATGGTAGGCAAAGCATGAAGGAACATACGAATGTTTAGCATATCTGGCACATAAATAATTAGCAATGCCAGCTACAACAGTGCCATGCGAACACCTGTTCTCATTTTCAGGTGACATTGTAAATAAGAAGCGGGCAGCATTATCTCCTGTAAATGTAAACAAACTTGTTTGTCTTAGTGACTGGCTGAGCAAGAAGTAGGACTGAGTAGACTTGTAGGCTCTAAAGTTTTACATTGTTTTGTTTTTGAGTGAAGTTATGTAACAAAAATATATATATATTTGTAAATTGCACTTTCATGATAGAGATTGCACTACAGTACTTTGAATGGAAAAATACTATTTCTTTTATCATTTTTACAGTGCAAATGTTTGTAATGAAAAATAATAATAATATAAAGTGAGCACTGTGCACTTCGTATTCTGTGTTGTAAATTGAAATCAAATATTTGAAAATGTAGAAAACATTCAAAATATTTAATAAATTTCAATTGTCATTCTATTATTTAACATTGTGATTAAAATTGTGATTAATTGCAATTAATTTTTTGTTAATCACGTGAGTTAATTGCGATTAATCAACAGCCCTAATTAGTACGTCAGAAGATTCTGATACAATTTTGCACAAGCTACGCTACGTGTAACGTTGACCAGTCAATGGTAGTTGTGGGGCAATGCTGAAAGATATACGAGGCATCAAGAAAGACTGAAGAATCTCAGTGCAATTCATACCTTAGGGCACAACACTACTCACTACCACACTGGGCCCAATTCTCTTCTGACACTGGTTTTTCATGAGTGTAAAAGATATAGAAAGATAGATAAACAGAAAGACAGATCCAGCCTCACGTACAATGAAGCCTGGTTTACACACCAAATTGCACTGGTTTAACTAGCAGTGTGAATTTCTATTGTTTTAGTTAAACCAGACAACCCCCTGTGTGGATACTCTTCTTGCATTGATGAATTAAAATTAAACCAATATAAGCAGTTTTAAACATATATAGAAGTGTCCGCCCATGTGTTTGCATTTCTTATTAAACAAAGCTTACACGTGCCCATGTAGTTACATCAGCATTAGCTGTTCACTGAAAGTTGTTCAGAAAAAAAGTCTCACTTTATTAACAATAAAAACTATTTGGCCATAAAAAGCCAAAGAATCAAAGTTTAGGCACACAAACTTGCATCCATATATTTGCAAATACCCATTGTGCACATGTGAAGCCTGCTCACATAGCTGTATATGTAGCTAATTTATCTGTGTACATATTAGATGCCCTCAAGTATATGGGCACAATTTGGCCCCAAAAGCCAGGAACTAAACTTCCAATGCACTGTGTGTGACAACATTGGCATTTTAGAATATAAAACAACAACTAAGGCCGATTATGATGTATACACTACCATGTACTGCTGGGAGTTGTTTTGAATGCTCCATAAGAGCCATCCTCCTTCTGAAATTCAAGAAGTCTCGTGTAACCTGCATAAACAAGCCATCAAATATATTGGTTAAGAATATTAGTGTACATGGACTTGTATTTATGCACTTTGGGCCTTTACATGCAACACCTGGATTAACATGGAAGTGCACTCCACTGCTTTTGTTTGCTCCTCATTTTTCCTTCCTAAGTTAAGTACTTTGTCCTGGTTTTTATTAAATGTCCTCTTGTTGAATTCAGAACAATTCTGCACACTGAATTCTTATCCTGTCCTCCAAAGTGCTTGCAACTCTTCCCGGCTTGGTGTCATCTGCAAATTTTATAAGCATACTCTCCATTACCCAAATCATTAATGAAAATATTGACTTGTACCAGACTCCAGGCTGACCCTGGCAGGACCCCACTAGATATGCCCTCCCAGTTTGACAGCAAACCATTGATAACTCCTCTGATTATGGCCTTTCAACCAATTGAGCACCCACCTTATAGTAATTAAATCTAGACCACCTTTCCCTAATTTGTTTATGAGACTATCATGCGGGACTGTCAAAAGCCTTACAAAAATCAAGATACATCATATCTACTGCTTCTCCCCATCCACTAGGCCAGTAACCCTGTCGAAGAAGGAAATTAGGTTGATCTGGCATGATTTGTTCCTGACTAATCCATGCTGGCTATTCCTTATAACCCTGTTATCCTCCAGACGTTTACAAATTGCTTGTTTAATAATTTGTTCCAGTATCTTTCTAGGTATCGAAGTGAGGATGGCTGTTCTATAATTTCCTGTGTCCTCACTTCACCCCTTTTTAAAAATAGGTACCATGTTTGCCCTTCTCAAGTCTTCTGGGACCTCATCTGTCCTCCAGGAGCTCTCAAAGATAATTGGATATATGGATCAATTTCAATATTCATATTAGAGTGTGTTTGGCTTATAAGCAAGTACAGATGGTAACCATATATATAGCTCTGCTGTAATAAAGACAACAGGAATATGTTTCACCACAATATAATTCTTGTAATGAGAATATTTTGTTAATAACTATTTATTTAAGGGGATAAACTGCAGATGTGGTTCTATTCTGCATGTTGCACAATGACAATTCTGCAGTAAGGTTTGCAATGTCTTACTTCATGCCCAGTCTTATTTGATAGCCTGTAAAAACTTCAAAGGGAATTGCTGTGAGAGCAGGGGCTATAGTGTACCTAAGAACTGGCATCCAGCGATGGAGAGCTGTAGCTTTCTTCATGGGCTTGTGACAAATGATGCTACCAGATGAAAGCAGGGAAAAGTAGCTTTGGATCATCAGTAAAACAGGTAACAAGCTGGAGGAATTTGAAGAGCTGGGGATACTTTTATAGCCACATTTGAATTAATTTAAAAGACACCATATACTATATACTTATGTAAATGCATGGCCCAGCAGCTATCGCGTGGCAGCAAGTGTTCACATGAACACTGCAGGTTAGTGCACGGCAGGTTAGTGCAGAGTAGATTTACACCCCAACTTGCCGTGAACTAAGTGTTCATGTAGAGAAGCCCTAAGTATTCATATCACTGGGAGTTCCATGCCCGTACAGGAGTTGGGGGGAAGAGAAGCCCCTAATTATTTAGAAAAGGCTTGCAGAATTCTAATGAACCAAAAAGAGTCTTTGGGTCAGAGCCTCAGTTGGTGGAAACTGACATAACTCCATTGACTTGGATCTTCATCAGTTCACAGACAGCTGTGGATTTGCTTACACCCTTCCCCTTTGATTTTATAAGTGTATGGAATTTCATTAGTTCTTTCATGATCATCCTGGCAGGTGAATGTGCAGATTTTGTGCCTGGTTGCTAAATGTCCATTATAGTTCTGCAAGTTAGTTAGAATCAAGCTCGGTCCTATGTCTAACATCAATGTTTACTCTACAATGCAAAGAGAGAACAAGTAAAAACAATTTTGTTATTTTTTTGGGGGGGAAGGAGGACGAGGTTCCACATACCTTGTGCAATCATGTTATGGGCTTCTTCTTTCCGTTCAGGTTTAAAGTTGATCCACTGTTCACTTGCATCCAGGTATTCAATGGCATACGTTGCTGGAGCCATTGTCACCATAGTTTGCTCAGCACAACCAGTTGGCACTTTGATAAGCTTATCAATTCCAGCTGGACTGAGACAGTTTTGAATGGACTCACCCATTATGTCTCCTATATTGGCAAAAACAATCAGACCAAAATTATTGTATTTAAAGGTTGGAAAGGGTAAAAAATCAGAGGAAACATAACCCTAAAATAACGGATTATAGGTGGGGCTAGTAGCACTGCCTATTATTAAGGTTGCCCAACAGTTCCCATTTTCATTTGCTTATAACTTCACCAGACTTTAAGTGCTTGGGCTGAACTTTTCCATGCCTGAGGCTGATTTATTTATTTATTTTTAATTTCAGTCACAACAGTTCAGCTATTTCCAAGAACAAGGCTAGGGAATAATGTTAAATATTTCTGACCATCTTTTATTTCAGAAGTTCTAGCACTCCCCATGCTTTGGAGCAGTGACTTGAAATTTGAGGTGTGTGTGTGTCTGTGTGTCTGTGTGTCTGCGTGTGATATGCCTTTTGCCATGCCGGTGAAAAATCTGCCCAAATTTGGCCAAGTTATAAGTCTTTGAAAAATCATAGTTTGCACATGCTCAGTAGACATTTGTTATATCTTCAGTTTAATTCCCTGAAAATTCCTTCTGGACTGGGCATAAGCTAGCCCAGGGTTGAGCAGGACTTTTCCTGCAATTGCAGTTCTGAGACCCTAAGCACACCTCCACGCCAACTGGCAAATGGTTTAGTGTTCTGTAACAGCAAATCTGAGCAGGCTTGACAAACTCACTGCACCTAGCAGACCACTTTCATGGTATTTACCCATAAGGAATGTCATGTAAGGCCTCTAATAAAGGCTTATCTTATACTGATCCTCATAATCATCATGAGATACATGTACAGATGGTATTTAAACATGTTGTGTATATGTATTGAAACTATGTTTTAAAGTCTGTCCCTAACCAAAGAAAAAAACAGGTTTCTTCCAGACAGGAGTTAGGATATATATTCACCTATCCATCTTGGTTCACATGTACATTAAGTATTATAAGGCAACACAGTGGGAGACCAATTTAAACATGAAGTCAACAAGACATTGGGATGACACTGGAGATTAAACCACAGGGGGTTTCTGCTGTCTCTCGGGTCAAAAAAATGAACTTTGAAAAATACAAAACGAATGCAAGGAGACATTTTGTTATCCATTCACTGAGGAAAATCCCTGGCAGAGGGAAGGTGCTTCACGAATGCTCGGATCCTGTTTTTTCAGAAACCAGCTAGCTCTGCATAAGACTGAACCTTTACGGGGGCGGGGGGGTGGGGAATCTACTTCATTATGTAGGGAAGGTAACCACTGATAAGTGTAGACCCAACTTGGCATTTTATGATTTTGTTTTATATGAAACCATTCCTGTTTCCATTGTCCTTACTCACTGTCCCCTACATTTTAGCTTTTGATAATAACCTTATGATTGTTTTTACTGTTGCTCTATCTCAGTGCTGTGATATTATATAGGAACTGACTCTCAATGTACACTGGAGATAGCAAATCTGGCAATTTCTGAGAGTGTCCAGCGACAGGAGCTGAATACTACAGGGGAATGTTTCAAAGGTGATTGAGGACTGGGGTACACCTCTTGTTAACCTGCAAGGCAAAGTAAGGGCTGACAGAGTCTTGAGGAGATTGTTTGGGTGGCTAACAGATGGGTGGTGTCAGGGAGCTGACACCCAGCACCAGCAAGTCTTCCTCTCATTGGGGTCAGTGAGTAACAGTCACGGGCACCCCGAGAATGTGTCACAAGTTCCCAGCTGTGCCAGGTCCAAGCACTAGAACTGTGAGCAGGGAGGCTGTCTCTCCTGTGCTTTCAAAGACTCTCCTACTGGGCCCAGCAGGCGTGAGCCACCTGAACTGAATAACTGAATGCAGAGAGGAAAAGAGCTGGACCTGAGATGTGTGGGGGTGGGGTGGGAGGGAAGACAGAGTGAGTACATTGGGACAAGGACATAGGGATGGAAGGATACGATGGAACTGGAGGCTGAAGGCTATGGGTGGTGAGAGGGAAAATTGGGACCAGGAGTTGGGGGTAAAGGGGAGACTGGTACTGGATGGGCAAGGAGACTAGGACTTGGAGCTGGGGGCAGAGGAGATTATGACTAGTAAGACAAATAGACTGAGACTGGGAGACAGTTGGGGAGGGGGACTGGGACTAGCTGGACAAGGAGATCGGGAGCCAGGAAGGGAAAGTGAGGGGGCACTAGGAGCCAGTGGATGAGGAAGGAGACTGTGGTTGGTCTAGGAGACTGGGGAAGAAGAATGATACTGGCTGAGCAAGGAGATGAGGACTGGGAACCAGTGGGGCCAGGGGAAGAGGTGAAGGGGAGAGAGGCTGGTCTGATGAAATGCCACGGATGAAGCCAGGGTGAAGCGGGAGAACTAAGACTGGAGGTGCAAAGAGAGTGAAACAAGCAGCTGGGTGGGGTGGAAATGCTGGACATTGGAGAAGGAGCCCAGAGAGGGAGACTGGGACTGGAGCTTATGGGGATGGGTAACGAGGGTGTGGGGTGACCAGATGCTTAGGGTGAAGAGACAGATTGAGAAAGAAGCTGGGAACTGGGACTGGCTTGGATGAGAAGCCTGAGGAATGAAGAACGGAACTGGCTAGGCATGGAGAACATGACTGGGACAAGGAACCAAGGGTGGGAAAGAGGCAGGACTGAGACATGTTGGAGGGGATTGGAAAGAAGTGGTCAAGCTTGGAGCAAAAGGGGCAGAAAAGCCTGTGCCCACTAGGGAAAACTCCCCTCCAGAGCCTGTAATGGAACCCATGATTCCTAAGTCTCACCATTCCTCCGCTGTCAGCAGACATCAGTGAAACCCTCTGGCAAAGTGTGTTGCTTTTCCCCCTCTAGTGCTGTTCCACATAGAGGATGACAACTTCTACTGCTATCAGTTACTTTGTTAGCTCAAGAGGCAGAGGTCTGTGCAGTGGATCTAAAAGTTCCAACCCTGCTCATGACCCATGTTGGTGTCAATATGATGCCATATGATGGAATTTCAGGGGGGGGGATTTCAGTTTGCTTTCTTAAAAAACTAGGAAATTACACAAAAATCAGCAATCCGTGCAACCTTAATTTGCTGCCCTCTGAGAATGCATTATGAGCCAATCTTTAATTATATGATCACATACTATTTTTCCCACAGAACCCCTGCCTCATTCAATGCACAGGATGGATTTTACTCTGGGGGTGAATCAGGGTTGTGTAGTGAAAGCAACTGTTTTCTGTAGAGAGATTTAGGTTAGATATTAGGAAAAACTTTCTAACTATAAGGATAGTTAAGCACTGGAATAGGTTACCTAGGGATGGTAGATTCCCTGTCATTGGAGGCTTTAAAGACCAGGTTAGACAAACATGTAGGAATGGTCTAGCTATCTTAATCCTGGCTCAGCAGTGAGGATGGATTGGTATTAGGTATATAAGCAAAGTAAGGTTGTAATGCAAGGTCTACAGGCTGAGGCCTGTATGATTTCAGCTTAGCCATACTAGGCCTCAGGCCTAAGGAGGTTGACATAAGTAGGTAACCCTGTACCAGTAAAGTTACAAGAGAAATGTAAAAAAAAGTTAAAGAAAATATGCCACAATGTATCTGTCTAGACCAATGGTTCTCAACCAGAGGTATATGTACCCCTTGTGGTACACAAGGCTCTTCTAGGGGGTACATCAACTCTTCTAGATATTTGCCTAGATTTACAACAGGCTACATAAAAAGCACTAGCCAAGTCAGTAGAAACTAAAATTTCATACAGACAATGACTTGTTTATACTGCACTATATGCTATACACTGAAATGTAAGTACAATATTCATATTCCAATAGATTTATTTTGTAATTATATGGTAAAATGAGAAAAGTAAACCATTTTTCAGTAATAGTGTGGCTGTGTTACACTTGTATTTTTTGTCTGATTTTGTAAGCAAGTGGTTTTTAAGCAAGTTTGTAAGCAAGAGGTGAAACTTGGAGTATACAAAACAAATCAGACTCCTTAAAAGGGCACAGTGGTCTAGAAAGCAAGACACCCGATTGTAACCTCATGAGAAATTCTGCAGGAACTGCAGGTTACCATCCAGACTTGTCTGCATAGATGGTAATGAGAATAAGGGGAACTAAGGGCAGGACTACATTAAAACACTGCACCGGTGCAGCTGTGCTGCTGTAACACATCAGTGAAAATGTTACTACACTGACAGGAGAGCTTCTCCCATCAGCACAGTTAATCCACCTCCATGAGAGGCAGTAGCTATGTTGACAAGAGAAGCCCTTCCATCAACATAACTCTGTCTACACCGGGAGTTGGGTCGCTATAACTGTGTCGCTGAGGGATGTGGATTTTTCAAACCCCCGAGTGACATAGTTATAGTGATGTAAGTTTGTATTGTAGACCTGGTCTACCAAGATAACCTATGAAAAGCTGAGCACCCGTAAGTCTATAGGGTGTGGAAGTGCAAATAAGAAAAAAGGGGTTGACAGTCTTATGCATATATATGAGCCTTAGTAGGCATAAGCGTAACTCAGGATAAAAGATGTTGCCTGGTCTGTGTAGGGGGAGGGGAGAATAAATGCATGAGGAGATGCCAAGATGTCAACCACGGGTGGTGATGATGACAATGATGAGGAGAATAATGACTGACACTCCAGGGTCCCCCAGAAGGAGATGTGAGTGATACTGGTCATAGGGCTAAACATTTTGCACTCTCTCTGTATCTGCTATTGTATTTTAGTATTTGATGGATTGTTTATCTGCTTAGAGAATTTGTTACTAAAAGAACTTGAAATAAACTGGAATTGTTTCTTGTGTGCTCCTAGGGTCTTCTAATAATAACTAATAATAAATAATAATAATATTCCTGATACTCTGGCTCTCAGGAGACTGAATCTTTAACCAATGCAGTCTAGGAGATTACTCCGTGATCAATATACCCATCCATCAAAAGGCTACATATGTGTCCAGACAGATGCACAGTATTTTGTGACAGAGACGTTTACCTGCTAAGGGACAACCAAGTTATCAAACGTCACGGATTGAATAGCAATGGAAATTTTGTGACTGATCAATGAAGATAAAAAAAATGTTGAATTGCTGCTCCTTAATTGAGTACTGTAGAGTCTATGCACTGAACGAGGCAGGGCTCCCATGGAAAAAAATAGTATGTGATCATGTAGTTAAAGACTGTTCATAATGCATATGATTCTGGCATTTCCTAACTTCTGAAAGCTTTGCTTTGCAACCTTAATGTTCTTTTAACATAATTTTTATGTGTTTTACACAAGCACACACAATATTAGATTATATATACACATTTGCTGTGTAGAGAGTAGATGGCTTAGATTTGGCTCAGATTTGGCTCTGCCACTCTCAGTGATTTGGGCCAAACCAATAGCAGAATATTTCCTGATGAATGACAAGGGAACCCCAGGAAAGAATTGACACTCATATTTACAGAGATCAGCTTATGAACCTGATCCACCAGTTCACATATCATTTTCCATCATTGTAATCTCTGGAGGCTATTTTTACCTTTCAAGCTCATAAAGACATGGCTGTCAGACTCTGGTATCATATCAGAGGGTTTCTTCAGATCAAGAACAAGGCTTTTAACTGGAAAAGAAGATGTGCATGAGAACTGTTTAAGTGTTATCCAATACAATTTAATTTAAAAACATATCCTTCATACCAATATCTCACAATGCATAGCAGTTACAACAGAGCTGTTATATTAGGAAGTTGTGAGAGTTGAGGTCAAGGGCAGACAAGAAGCAGCATGAAGAGCTGATAATAGTGGCCCTAATTCAGCAAAGTATTTAAGCATGTGCTTAACTTTAAGCACCTGAGTAATTGCAATGCAATTTCAATGTCACTACTTAGGTGCTTAGGACATGCATGCTTAAGCACCTTGATGAACAAGGGCCAGTAAGTGCTAGCATGAGAAACTTGTTGTAAGCTATGAAGAAATGATTTTGAACAGCATTTTAATGAGGGATCAGGGACACAGAAAGATGTGGATGAATTATTTTTGATAGACCAGGGGTCTCAAACATGCAGCCCGCGGAGTTATTTCCTGCGGCCCGCCATAGGTGCCAACTCCACTGGCAGCCAAGCTCCAAACATTACTGAGTGTTTATATTTTATTAAAACCCCTCTTTGCATTACAGTTTTTAAAAAGTTAATACATTGACTTTTAATAGAATACTATATTACTCTTCATTTTTTTCATTTTTGACTATACTTTTGTATCATTGTATGAAAAGGTTTCAGTGATGCGGCCCTCAGGCCAATTTACTAGTTCTCATGTGGCCCTTGTGGTGATTTGAGTTTGAGATCCCTGTGATAGACTGTATGGTGTCAGCAAAGGGTTAACAGTTTTCTGGCTATGAAAGTCTTGCAATGAAAGTCTCTCTCCACCAGAGTAGATTGCATCATGGAACTGGTCACCCAAATGCCCTGAGGGAAAGCTGCTTCAGTATGGAAATAAAACCCCCTCCAACTGCCCTCCCCTAGTTGTCACCTACCACCTCACACTGGAAACTATATGGCGTCTCATTAAAAAATTACAACTGATACTTGATGGGGACCACATCCTAAAATAAATCTTTCCTGAACCCCCTCTTCTGGCCTTCAAACAATGCGACAACCTCTCCAAGCTCATCATCAGAAGCAAGCTCCCCACAGACCAGGACACACCAACTCAAAGCAGCACCAGACACAAAACCTATAGACATATCTGCACTGCTACGATAATCAATACCCTCCACAACACACCTTTCAAGATTCAGGGGTCCTACACATGCCTATCACAACATGTGGTGTACCTCATCCAGTGCACTAAATGCTCCAATAACAACCCCCAATAACAGCCATGTAGCTGAAACCAATCACTATACTCTTGAATGAATTCACACAGAACATGATAAAAGACAAAAACTTTTCACAAAACGATCACAATCACGAACACGTTTCACAAAACCGTCACTCTATATCAGACTTCTTCTCATCCTCAAAAGAAATCTGCACAACACATTCAAAAGACAAACCTGGGAGCTTAAATTCATAATTTTGCTAGACACAAAAAATCATAGACTGAATAGCACCACTGGATTTATAGCCTGTTACAATAATCTATAACAGGGGTGGCCAAACCTGCGGCTTGTGAGTCACATGTGGTGTTTTTACAGTTAAAGTTATGACCCTATTAGCCCATATGGTTGTAAAGCATTTTGAAATCAGATTATTAGACTAAAAATGGTGGAAATCTTAAAAAATAAAGCCCCTCTTGTAACTTACAATTATTATTAATGCAAATGGTCTCTTCTTCTGTCCGTAAAATGCCTTCAGTCTGCACAAAGAAGAAAAAAATAGGTCAACCACATTGCAAATTATTGCATCCTGAGGACTTAACTGCTAAAAACATATAATCGCTAACATAATATTGGACCAGTAGATGGCATAGAGTCAGCATTTCAAGTCCATAAATATACCAGCTGAACTGATTACTGATTTTTACTAGTCTTTTTGTTAGAATTTTACTAGTTTTTTTTTCAGATGAAACATTTTACTAAAACAAACAAGAAATTTGAAGCTTTGACATTTATTTTTAGCAAGTGAAACCTACATCTACAGTCCATAGGAGGACTCAGTTTTACAATACACACACACACACACACACACACACTACGCAAAGTGTCAATAAAGGAGCTATGTCTTAATTTTCTTTTAATCAATTATTTTTTAAAAAATAATTAAAAGATGCTGACCATGCCAAGCTCATACAAGTTACAGCGGAGACAACTAATGGCCTTGATTCGAGTGATATAAGACAAACACCTGTCAGGGATGGTCTAGATCAGTGGTGGGCAACCTGCAGAGCCATGGACTGCAAGCAGCCCTTCAGGGTAATCTGCTGGCAGGCCGCAAGACAGTTTGTTTACATTGACCGTCTGCAGGCACGGCTGCCTGCAGCTCCCAGGGGCCGCAATTTGCCGTTCCCGGCCAATGGGAGCTGCAGGAAGCAGTACGGGCCGCAGGGACGTGCTGGTACCCATTTCCTACAGCTCCCATTGGCCAGAAACGGCGAACCGCAGCCACTGGGAGCTGCAGACAGCCATGCCTGCAGATGGTCAATGTAAACAAACTGTCTCACGGCCCCCCAGCGGATTACCCTGAAGGGCCGCTTGCTGCCCGTGGGCCGCAGGTTGCACACCACTGGTCTAGATAATACTTAGTCCTGCCATCAGTGCAGGGGACTGGACTAGATGACCTCTCAAGGTCCCTTCCAGTCCTATGATTCTATGATTCTAATATCTCAGTGTTCTTGATCTCACTAACTGGAATGTGGTACCTATTATCATGACATTGCAGAATTCCAGACTGTTTGTTAAACATGGAAGACCTTGTGCTGGGCATTATCAGGATGAAGGATGATGGCCCACTGAGAAGGACACCAACCTAGGATTTGGGGGGGACAGTTTCAGTTCCCTGCTCTGCCACAGACTTCCTGTGTGGATACTAAAGCAATGGAGGCCATATAAGGCCAATAGTGCTTTTTCCAGCAAAGAGGCAGAAAGTTACCACAAATGGCTGCTTTGCTTCCTGACTTCCCAGTGTCTCCCATCTTCTCTATGTCTTTTAGATAAAGCTTCTTGGGGCAGGCACTGACTTTATCTTTGTGTCTTGTACAGCAGCAAGCACGTTATTAGCAGTGAACATATAAATAAATTAATAATAAAGGCTGCCTCCATTGTAATGGGGATGTGGCCAGTTGAAACTACAGGTTCCCAACATGCAGTGCTTTATCTTGATCCCTGAGGCTGCACCTGCTTATTAACGGTGAGAGCAGCCAGATTCAGTCCCATTATATGTAAATTAGGTGTGTCCTTGGGCTCCTGGCAGGTTGCCAAAGGGACCCTCTGTTGGGCAACCCTGAGCTAGGTTGACTTTTGAAAATGGCATCCCCTCCCACCTTAAGAGAAAAAAGCAGTAAGATTAAAGATTCACCCAAGGCAGCTTTCTTTTCAGGTATGCCCCTTAGTTGTACAACCATTACTGTTGGCTAGGAACAAATGCCATGGTTACTAGGAGTTACCACCATCACAAATATTGCATATAGGTGGGTGAACACCATGAAAATCTTCAGCCACAGGTTCATGGAGGAAAAAAGAACCTCCCAACTGCATATGCAGCACTATATACAACACTATATACAGGTGGAGGTTAAGGACTAGTTAGGCCAGCACTGTTTTCCAACCAGTTGTGATTGGCTGGTCTGGGAGGCCACTCCTTTGATGGTTGCCAGAGCAATTGGACTCCTCCTTTAGGAGCAAACAGCCAATCATACTGGCGTACTTGAGCTACATCAGAGGTAGTAAACTCCTCTCTTCTTCAGGATAATTCAGTAGTAAGCTCTTTTTACCTACAATAGTCATAGAAATGTAGAACTACAAAAAACCTTTATAGGTCATCTAGTCCAGTCCCCTGCACTGAGGCAGTACTAAGTATTTCTAGATTATTCCGAACAAGAGTTTGTCTAGCCTGTTCTTAAAATACTCCAATGATGGAGATTCCACAACCTCTGAAGGTAATTTGTTCCAGTGCTTAACCACCCGAACAGTTAGGAAGTTTTCCTAATGGCTAACCTAAACCTCCCTTGCTGCAATTTAAGCCCAGAACTTCTTGCTAGTCCTTACGTCTTGAGAACAATTTATTACCCTTCTCTTTATAACAACGTTCTATATGCTTGAAGACTGTTATGTCCCACCACAGTCTTCTCTTCTCCAGACTAAACAAATCAAGTTTTTTCAATCTTTCCTTGTAGGTCGTGTTTTCTAGACATTTAATCATTTTTGTTACTCTCTTCTGGACTTTCTCCAATTTGTTCACATCTTTCCCAAAGCATGGTGCCCAGAACTGGACACAATACTCCAGTGAGGCCTTATCATTGTTGAGTAGAACCGAAGAATTATTTCTCATGTCTTGCTTACAACACTCCTGCTAATATACTCCAGAATGATGTTTGCTTTGTTTGCAGCAGTATTAAATTGTTGACTCATATTCTGTTTGTGATCCACTATAACCTTCAGGTCCTTTTCCTCAGTACTCCTTCCCAGGCAGTTATTTCCCATTTTGTATTTCTACAATTGACTATTCCTTCCTAAGTGTAGTACTTTGCATTTGTTCTTATTGAATTTCACCCTGTTCACTTCAGACCAGTTCTCCAGTTTGTCAAGATAATTTTGAATTCTAATCCTGTCCTCCAAAGTGCTTGCAAGCCCACCCAGTTTGGTGGTATCTGCAGACTTTATAAATGTACTCTTGCTGCCATTATCCTAATCATTTATGAAGATCTATAATTAGGAAGGCCAACAAAGAATTTGAAGAACAGCTAGCCAAAGACTCAAAAACTAATAGCAATTTTTTAAAAATACATCAGAAGCAGGAAGCCTGCTAAACAACCAGTGGGGCCACTGGACGATCATAGAATATCAGTGTTGGAAGGGACCTTAGGAGGTCATCTAGTCCAACCCTGCTGCTCAAAGCAGGACCAATCCCCAATTTTTGCCCTGGATCCCTAAATGGCCCCCTCAAGGATTGAACTCACAACCCTGGGTTTAGCAGGCCAATGCTCAAACCACTGAGCTATCTCTCCCCCCACCACCTTGAGATGCTAAAGGTGCACTCAAGGACAATAAGGCCATTGCAGAAAAACTAAATGAATTCTTTGCATCGGTCTTCATGGCTGAAGATGTGAGGGAGATTCCCAAACCTGAGCCATTCTTTTTAGGTAACTGTCCCAGATGGAGGTGTCATTAGAGGATGGAGGTTTTGGAACAAATTGATAAACTAAACAATAATAAGTCACCAGGTCCAGATGGTATTCACCCAAGAGTTCTGAAGGAACTCAAATGTGAAATTGCAGGACTACTAACTGTAGTCTGTAACCTATCATTTAAATCAGCTTCTGTACCAAATGACTGGAGGATAGCTAATGTGATGCCAATTTTTAAAAAGGGCTACAGAAGTGACCCTGGCAATTACAGGCTGGTAAGCCTGACTTCAGTACCTCGCAAACTGGTTGAAACTATAGTAAAAAACAAAATTGTCAGACACACAGATGAACATAATTTGTTGGGGAATAGTCAACATGGTTTTTGTAAAGGGAAATCATGCCTCACCAATCTACTAGAATTCTTTGAGGGGGTCAACTAGCATGTGGATAAGGGAGATACAGGGAATATAATGTATTCAGATTTTCAGAAAGCCTTTGACAAGGTCCCTCATCAAAGGCTCTTAAGCAAAGTAAGGAGTCATGGGATAAGAGGGAAGGTTCTCTCATGGATTGGTAACTGGTTAAAAAATAGGAAACAAAGGGTAGGAATAAATGGTCAGTTTTCAGAATGGAGAGAGGTAAATAGTGGTGTCCCCCAGGGGTTTGTACTGGGCCCAGTCCTATTAAACATATTCATAAATGATCTGGAAAAAGGGATAAACAGTGAGGTGGCAAAATTTACAGATGATACAAAACTACTCAAGATAGTTAAGTCCCAGGCAGACTACAAAGAGCTACAAAAGGATCTTCCAAAACTGGTTGACTGGGCAACAAAATGGCAGATGAAATTCAATGTTGATAAATGCAAAGTAATGCACATTGGAAAACATAATCCCAACTATACATATAAAATGATGGGGTCTAAATTAGCTGTTACCACTGAAGAAAGAGATCTTGGAGTCATTGTGGATAGTTCTCTGAAAACATCCACTCAATGTGCAGCAGCAGTCAAAAAAGCAAACAGAATGTTGGGAATCATTAAAAAAGGGATAGATAATAAGACTGAAAATATCATATTTCCTCTATATAAATCCCTGGTATGCCCACATTTTGAATACTGCGTGATTGCCCCATCTCAAAAAAGATATATTGGACTTGGAAAAGGTTCAGAAAAGGGCAACAAAGATGATTAGGGGTATGGAACAGCTGCCATTGGAGGAGAGATTAATAAGACTGGGACTTTTCAGCTTGGAAGAGAGACGACTAAGGGGGGATATGCTAGAGGTCTATAGAATCATGACTGGCGTGGAGAAAGTTTTATTTACTTCTTCTCATAACACAAGAACTAGGGGCCACCAAATTAAATTAATAGGCAGCAGGTTTAAAACAAACAAAAGGAAATATTTTTTCACACAACGCACAGTCAACCTGTGGAACTCCTTGCCAGAATATGTTTTGAAGGCCAAGACTATAACAGGGTTAAAAAAAGAACTAGATACATTCATGGAGGATAGGTCCATCAATGGCTATTAGCCAGGATGGGCAAGGATGGTGTCCCTAGCCTCTGTTTGCCAGAAGCTGGGAATGGGCGACAGGGGATGGATCACTTGATAATTACCTGTTCTGTTCATTCCCTCTAGGGCACCTGGCATTGGCCACTGTTGGAAGACAGGATACTGAGCTAGATGGACCTTTGGTCTGACCCAGTATGGCCGTTCTTATGTTCTTATGATATTGAATAGAACCGGACCAAGGACAGATCCCTGCAGGACCTCACTCAATATGCCCTTCCAGCTTGATTGTGAACCATTGATAACTACTCTGAGTATGCTTTTTCAGCCAGTTGTGCACCCACCTTATAATAAGCAATTGTAGTCAGAGGTCAGTCCCAGAATGAAGTTTCTTCTCTGTGCTAAATTCATTCTAGTCACTACTTTCTATTGCTATTTTCTTCCCGAGAGTGCCATGCACACAATTATTTATATATTTAATGAAACAGAGGCAGACAGAAAGGGAGCTATTAAATTCCTGCTCCACAGCTGAGCTGATGACATGCTGTAATACTTACCACAACTTTGAGTTTCTTCATAACACTATCGCTGTGCCCAGAAATTGGGTCAAAAGCAGTAATGGTAATTGGAATTTCCCCTACAATGAGCGGAACTAGTGAGAAATAGGCAGGCACTGCTGAGTTTCCCTTAACAGTTAGTTTCTGTTGCACGTCCTTTGTCGCTGTCCCTGCACTGCACACCCCCTCCACTGTGATCATCTTCACTGTAACCTATTGAAACAAGGAAATGCTTGTAATAATGTTTATTACACCACTGCTCAAGGAAATAGATATCCTGACATATAAACAATAAAGAGCAAACCTCAAATGGATCAGAGGGTCAGAGGAGCTAAGGTCTCATTGTGGCTACACAATGAATCACTATCAAAACCAAGAACAGAACTGCAATCTATTAATTCCCAGTCCATCTTGCCTCCCAGCTAAACCACTTAGACTGAGCTGTTTATTCTAAGATGGTGCTAACTGTACTCATCTGCCTACAGGAGGGATGTAAGGATAAATTAGTGAATATTTGTTCAATGCTTTGAAAACATGCAATATAAACATTAATGTTATTTTTCATTAGTCCCCGAAGCTTGAGGGAGCAGGGGAAATTCAACAGTTTTCCCTGTATCCTAGCTCTGCTCCTTTCTACAAAGCCCAAAGGACCCCAGCCAAGTATGGTCAACTCAAACAATGTAGCCGAAACTTCACAAAGGAAGTAAGGATTGGTGGTTGGGTGATTTACATAGCATACAGTTCAGCAATGTACTACAGTAATATTACCTTGAGATCTTCAGAAAGGTAGTTGTAGACAACTGCTTTTACTTCTAGTTGCTCGTACCGTTTAACTGAATATGGTAATCTTATTGATACAAAAAAATCTTTGAAAACCTTAAAGGTCTTGGGGTCAGCTATGCAGAATCCTGGTGGAGGAGAAAACTGGAGTTCAGACCCAGCAAAACCCTGGTATGTTAGCTTTTCAAAGTGCGGTTAGTTTAGATAATCATGAAGATGTTACATTTAAAAAAGAACAAATAGCTGTGCTCCTTTCTTGCCATTCAGAAACAAACATATGTCCAAATCTATCCCGCATCAAGCCCCGCATAGTGCTGGAAGTCCTGGGGAGGTCTAGGAGACTGATTCCTTCCCCAAGTCTGTGGTGCAGCAGCAGATCAGCTTTACAACCCATGACTGCAGCCTCAGGCATGCCTGCTCTACATGACCTATCAGATGGAGATTGCACAGCCGCACCAAACTGACCCTTCCCCACTCTTGGCTTGGCTCCAGTCCCCATCCAGAGCTTCATAAAGGGAGGCAGCTGTGAATTTGTGTTCTGTGTAGCCTACAGAAGTTGCAGACCTGCTAACTAGGCTCCTTGTACCTTTCTCCTCATGGACAACTACAGTGGTTCTGCTGGGGGCAGGGCTCTCTACATGTATAAAGGGGTGACAGAATTTACCCCACACAATACTGAAATAAGTAGCACAAAGTTTGTTGAACTTCTTTCCAAATAATCTCTTTTCTCTGAAAATATTGATCAGACTGTGAATTAGGTTCCTAGGAAATGCCTTTTCCATTATTTTTCTTGGGCAGTACTCTATAGTAGCGCTCCAGTGTTGTAACCGTTACACCAATGGGGACTACTCAGGGGCTTTGTATTTGGCACATGTTAAACCCCTTGCTGAATCAAGGCCTAAATGACTACGGTCCTGATACTGCAAAGGGACATTTCATGTGCAGAGCCTTGCTGAAATCAATGAGATTCTGCATGGGCTCAGAGGTCCATGCAGGCAATCTTTTTGGGGTCTACAATAATGCTTTAGTTAAAGGTTTCAGTGTAGTAGCCGTGTTAGTCTGTGTCAGCAAAAAGAAAATAAGAAAAATACTTGTGGCACCTTAGAGACTAACAAATTTATTTCAGCATAAGCTTTCGTGGGTTAAGAACCCACTTCATCAGTCGCATGGAATGGAACACACAGTAAGCAGATATTTATACATTCAGAGAAACATGAAAAGGTGAGAGTGTCTATATCAACGTTAAGAGGCTAATTAATTGAAAGGAACTGTTATCAGTAGAAACTTTTGAAGTGATACTCAACATGGTCCATTACAGACAGTTGACGCAAAGGTGTTAAGGGTTTTTAAGGAGGGGAAATAAATTCAATTAACGTAATGACCGAGCCATTCACAGTCAATATTCAAGCCTAAGGTAACGGTATCTAGTTTGTATATTCATTCCAATTCCGCAGTTTCTCGTTGGAGCCTGTTTTTGAAGTTTTTCTGTTGCTATCTAAACCCAGTGCTGGCATCCGTGGGAGACTTATGAAAATGCCTGAATTTGCTACGCTTTTACAATAAATGCAACAGAATGGTACTGAGTTTGGTTGTTTACAAACTAGGAGCGAAAGTCTCTGTAGCTATATCTTACGGCAGCTTATGTCTGTGGTTGTGCAAGCTAAAATACTGATAATGGTGATCACACTGTATGCTCCAGACCATAAGCTGCTCACCTGCCAGGTCAGGAGGAAGCTTTTACTCCTGCCCCCAACACTGAACAATTGGCTGGGTAAATTGTGGATTTGTTCTGTTCTTTCTGAAGCCATGAAGTATGAGCCAGTGGTTGGTTCAGCACATTTGGAAACAGGATACCTGACTGGATACATCAATGGTCTTGAATTTGATTTGGTATGGCAAATCCCATGTTCTTAAAATGCTTTGTGGAAAATTTGGTCTCAATACAGGAGTAACTGTATTGAGCGCAAATTTCCCTGCCATTGTTGGGGCCTCGGGCACTGGTGCACCATAGTCCTTCCTATTCTCTGCCTGTGGCCCATAATAGTCTAATGACCTCTGGGCTGTAATACTTTGGTCTAATTTCTACTGGCCTGCTTGGTGATCTTATGGAAGTCACTTCACCTTTCTATATCTCAGTTTCCCCATCTTTAAAATGGGTATAATGACACTGACCGCTTTTGTGAAGCATGTTGAGATCTACAGATGCAAAGTGCTAGGTATTATTATTCAAAACCAATGAATCTATTAATGGTAGTGTACCACATATTAAGTTAAAATCTTCTGAATATGATTACTTTGGAATTTTCTTTCTGCACCTGCTCCCCAGACTTACTTAATATGAACACATGCATCACTAAATACAGTGAAAGATTCATAGGTTCAAAGTGCTAAGCATTTTATTTATCATTATTTACCACATTTGCCATAACCCTCTGTCTAACTGGAAGCTAAAATTAAAAGGAACCATTATGATTGCTTAATCTGATCTCCTGCATAACACAGGCCACAAAATTCCACTCTGTACTTTCTGTATTGAGCCCATAACTTCTAGTTGAGCTAGTGCGCATCTTTAAGAAGATGCAGAGGTTGAGTCAATATTCATGCATCAGTACAGAGTGAACCAATAGGGTTTTTTACCTTTTTGAGGTGATATACTTATTGCTTGAATTTCCCAAGTAGTTATAGAGTCAGGAATAGCATTTGTTATCCTAAAAGGAAAAGAGATAAGGTATGAAGAAGAATGTATGAAATGAAAACAAGTTCATTCCTTAAATCTTGAAGACTGACAAGAAAAAAATATCAGTTGTGGAGGAGAGACACAGCAAGCAGGTACAAATCCCTCTGTAATAGATTCAACAGAACACTGACATTTATGGGTATATTTATATACATGTAGGTGTATTCATCTGGTCAAATAATACAGTACCTATGCTGTCCAGGGTTTTTAATTTCTACTGTCTCCCACCACCAGCTCTCAGGAAAGACACTGCGCAAGTTGATTGAAGTTTCATCAAACACTTCTTCTTCTGGAACGTCACCAACTGGAAAACAGAAATTGGGAGTCTTCCCTGAAGCCTATGGCTGATAACCTTACACTGATTTGGAGAATCAGTTGTCAGAAACAAGACAAAAGGATTAATATGCTGAATAGCTGAATGAAAAGACTGTGCCTGGTTTTGATCTTGTAAACTGCAAAAAAATGCAGAAAGACAACAGACGATGACTAAAAATTGACACTGAACAAAAGGTTAATTCTTCCTTCCAAACTGGGGAACTATATGCTGTCAACCAAAAAAATTCCCCCTTTAGTCACAAGTTGAGAAATTATTTCTTCATTACCACTGTGATAGATGGGCATGAAAGGAGAAGGAGAGAACACCAGTGATAGAAATCATGCTTTGAATGGGATCAGTCATGACACACAGAATTGTTCAATGAAATTGGCTGCCTAAGGGGCAGAATGAAGACAAATGCAAAAAACTTCTCTGCTTGAATTTCATACAGTGTCAGCAGGCAGCAAGAGTGCTTGGGTACATAGGGTGTGATCCAAAGTGCACTGAAATTTGTTCAGAAATTATGATGATAATGATTGGTATTATTTATTTGCATGGCAGGAGTGCTTAGAGACCCCAGGTGAGATTGAGTCACCATTGTGCTAGGCACTGTACAAATACACATTGAGAGGCAGTTCCTGCTAATAATCAAAACAGTTTAAACACTGTGTGGGACGGGCAAGCGAGGCCCAGAGAGGTGAAGTGAAATCCTTAAGGTCACACAGCTGCTTAGTGTTCGAGCTGGGAACAGAAACCCAGTAGATCACAGTGGGAATCCATCCACTGATGTCAGTGGGCTTTGGATCAGGCTTATGGTATACAACTCATGTAAAGAAATTAACTTTTCAATTGAAATTGTAGGCAGCTCAGTGAAGACCTCTGCTCAGTACACAGCAGCAGTCAAAAAAGCAAACAAGATGTTAGGTTGCCTAAGGAATGGGATGATGAATCATGGGGAGACTATTACAATCCCTTTGTGTAAATCCATGGTGCAGCGTCATCTGGATTACTGTGTAGAGGTCACCAGATCTCAAAAAGGATATTGCAGAATTAGATGGTGGTCAGAGAAAGGTAATGTGAATGGTTAGGGGAATGGGAAAATTCATATGGAGAAAGACTGAAAAGATTGGGACAGGGATTAGGAAAGAGCTGAATAAAAGGGACATGATAAAAGTATATAAAAAAGTGAATGGTGCGGAGAAGGTGGATCAGGAGCGTCTGTTCTCCCTGTCTCATAACACATAAACAAGGTCACATTTTAAAGGGGGGGAATTCAAAACAGAAAAAAGGAAATTTTTCACACAACCTGTAATTAGACTGGGGAACTCACTGCCACAGGAAGTTAGTGAGACCAAGAACTGAACAAGACTCAAAAAGGAATTGGACATTTATACGGCTATCAAGAATATCCAGCTTTGTCGTAATTCATGATATCCAAAATGTTGTGGAAGGGATATTAACCCTCATGCTCCAAGGCTTAGGCCAATGTGTATTAGACAACAGGAAGAGACCTAATGAGGGGTGCAGATTACCTCACATCTGCCTAGTGCAGGGTTCTTACACTTTCCTCTGAAGCATTTGGCACTACTTCTGTCAGAGACAGGATACTGGACTAGATGGACCCTGGGTCTGACCAAGTCTGGCAATTCCTGTGTTCTTATGTTACTGAAAATATTAACATGAACAGTCACTATCATTAATTTACAAATTGTTACTTGCTGAGAAAGCAGTAATGTAAACCTCACTATTAATACCGCTGCTCTTCTGAGTGCACAAAGATGTGCTACCAAAGGTGTCCCCCCAAACCAGGGCCAGATTAACACCACTTGGACTATTTACAGATACAGTACTACTCAGTGAGAGAAAAGGTAGGCAGAGTTTGACTTCAGAGGCCCTAATTCTCCACTGCTTTGCACCCTCTGTAGCCATTGACACGCATGTAGAGAAGACACATGCAAAGTGTTACCAAATGAGACTGGGAGCATTTTACTTTTCCTTTGCACAGGTATAAGTTAATGTACAAGGAGCAGGGCATGGGGGACTCAGGCTCACAATACCTGCCCAGATGCACTCACTAACTAAACTCAACATGACACAACAAATGAGGGCCAAAAACATACGAATTCCTGGATTGCTTTCATTGCTCTCACTCTCTGCATGTTTCACAAAGGCATGGGAGGTAGTATTTGTGGTATGGTGAATACGTTTGGAGAAGGGACCTTAAAAATGTAAATGGGAGCATGCAGGAAGGTATGGAGATGTCTGTGAGAGAAGGAGAGGAAAGGAGTGTGGAACTTTGTAAATTACACACAAATCACCATAAAACAATGGTTGTTAAACATTTCAGGTGGGGGTTCAAAAGCTCCCATCATTGGCCTAACTCTGCTCCCACTGAAAACCCCCACTGACTTCAAGGGGAGCAGAGTTAAACCAATAATACGCACTTTCCAAAAATCCCACCCTACTCAGCCATGACATATGTATGCGTGTGTGCATATAATGGAGAATTACATCAGATACATTGCCACTCGTTTACACTGAGACAAACATCATCCTTCATACGGTGCATTATCTCTTTGATAAATGTAACCCAGCATCTTATGGCCCAAAAACCTGAGCTCGACTTTCGGACAGAGCTACATCTGTTCTTTTCACAATCTGAAGTGAACACAGATGTACCGCCTAGAAACCATCGGTAACAAACTACAAGGGCAGCAGGTGCTCAGAATGTTGCAGCATTGGAGCGCGGGAGTCAACAGACGTATTAGGTGCTCAGCACATTGCAGGACAGGATCTTCAAAGTCAGTGCTCAGTATCTTGCAGGACTGATCCTTGGCTGAGTTCGGTGTCATTTTGGAACCTCGCGCTTCGGGAATCAGCTGCACAAACTGCTACAGGTTTTATGAGTGACTAAAGCAACAGGTATTGCAATGACATGTGTCCCCGTGAATAATACTTACCTATGTGTGTCTTCTCTACCTTGCAGCCCTAAAACCACTGTTTTTTTCAGAGATGACTGTATACAATTCGTTTTTTAAAAATGGTATGTTACTAAAAGGCAAAATTCCTTACTTCTTGCCAGTGCAGAAGCTAGTTTCTTCTTTTCCAGCTCCTTCCTGAGGCTCTGAGCCCTCTCACAACAGTACTTGAAAGTTTCTTTGCATTTTATTGAGCCGGTAACTCTAGTTAGCCTTTTGGCACAAGAAAACCTCATTGGATTTAATTTCATTCCATCATGACAGCACTTTCGTAGAGCAGGATCTTGGTATTTGCTAGCTGTAACAAAATTACAGTGACGTCAGTGTTGCAGAGGCTTTGATAAATTTTGAGATATTCAATCATACTTATGTACTTCACCTATGTCATTATTATTAATTGTCACTATTATCACAGTAGCCATAGGAGCTCTTATCATGAACCAGGGCCCCACCCGGCTGGGCATTGGACTAAAACAGAGCGAGAAGAAGGTCCTTTCCCCCGAAGGGTTTACAATCGTATCTTTCCTTTAAGTTCAGACCATGAAGTCACTGGGGGCAGGATCAGCTGACTTAAACTGAAGTGAATGAGAGCAGAATTTAGGACACATTTTTCAAATGCTTGTTTTCTTACACAGAAAAATTTAAGATTGTGAGTTTCAGTTATCAGGTATATTCTCTTCTGCATGAATTATGTTCCTTTATTTCTGCTTTCACCAGAACAAACAACAGAATGATTTAATAAACTAAACACATACTTTGACATCCTCTCCTGTACTCTGCCTACTAGCCCATTTCCACTGAGAATGCTTCCAACATGACTAGCCTTTGAATAGCTTTTCAACGACCATCATTAAAAAAAAAGAACCTGCCACAAAAACATTTCTTCCCATTTCCCTCCCATCCAGGCTCAGATAAAGGTAATGAGTGAAAACTACATCTTCCGTCCTGATCCAGTGACAATGGTAAGTTCTAATATCTCATAACTGTGGAGTGCTAGAAATGAATGCCCCATCCCTTTTGGAGAGCTGAGAAGCCACACTCTCTTAGAGTATAAGGTATTGTTTCCCAAAGCGTAGAATCCAGTCCCAGAGAGGGTTGTAGAGAAGATCCAACAATGTCATGAAAAATTGTACCAAAAATGTAATTGAAACATGACTATAACATTTTGCAGTGGGGGAAAAAAAATGGAATACATTTGTAATTAGATTATAAGTCTTGTATCAGAGGAGTAGCCGTGTTAGTGTGGATCTGTAGATGCGACGAAGAGTCCTGTGGCACCTTATAGACTAATAGAGGTATTGGAGCATAAGCTTTCGTGGGTGAATACCCACTTCTTCAGATTATAAGTCTTGTCATGATTGGCCTGCTGCCTTTAAGGCCATCAGTATTACTGCAACCTGAATCTAGACTAATGCTCAGTGTAGTCTTGAGCAGAACGTGAGTGCAGCTTGCCACTAGAGCTGCTGCAAATAAAACACCTGTACCTGCATTGTTATTTATGATGTACCATAGGACGTGCAAGTCCTCATGCACACAGACCATGATAAATCATACCACTGAGCTGGAACAGTGCACCTGCTGTTAACATGAAGGCCCAATGAGCCTAACATGACATGTTGCCTATGTCATTCCATAGAGATCATTTCTAGCCAAAGGGCTGTCAGGCAGGGAAGGACCCTGGCTTGCTGAAAAGTTTTGTGAATGAGCCAATGGCAAGTGACGTGTTCCCAGGACAGCTCATAAAGTTAACAGAAAACATGAGGATGCAACAATTGGTTTTACATTGACTGATTTGATATCACAGTGTGTGGTATGATATGAAATGCTAGCAGCTGAGACTAAGAAGCCTTCAAAATGACTGTCACTGAAAGATGAACCTGAGGGTTTTTTCCCCTGAGAAAACTCAAAGCCTTGAACAATCAGCAAGACTTAATTATTCAAACGGACTATGACAAGACTCATGCCCTTTAGGCATCTTATAATAAAGATTATTCTATTGTAGAAAATTTTATACTTCCCTGCCCAATGAATATGGGTTCAAAAATTGTATGGCCTGACTCTGAAAAAGATTTGTGGGTTGTGGTTGATAATCAGCTGAACATGAGTTCCCAACATGACACTGTGGCCAAAAGGGCTAATGCAATCCTAAGATGAATAAACAGGGGAATCTCAAGCAGCAGGAGAGAGGTTATTTTACCTCAGTATTGATCGCTGATGTGACTGTGGCTGGAATACTGTCTCCAGTTCTGGTGCCCACAGTTCAAGAAGGATGTTGATAACTTGGAGAGGGTTCAGAGAAGAGCCACAAAAATGATGAAAGGATTAGAAAACATGCTTTATATTGATAGACTCGAAGAATTCAGTCTATTTAGCTTAACACAGAGAAGGCTCAGGGGTGACTTGATTACAATCTATAAGCATCTACAGGGGGAACAAATATTTAACAATGGGCTTTTCAATCTAGCAGAGAAAGGTATAACAGGATCCAAAGCCTGGAAGTTGAAGCTAGACAAATTTAGACTGGTAATAAGATATATAGTTTTGATAGTAAGGGTAAGTAACCATTGGAACAATTTACTACAGGTTGTGACGGACTCTCCATCACTGACAATTTGTATATCAAGATTGGATGTTTTCTAAAAGATCTGCTCTAGGAATTATTTTGTGCTACGCAGGAAGTCTGACTAGATGGTCCCTTCTGGCCTTGGAATCTATGAATCAGCCCTTTGTAAAATGAGACTATTCAATACTGTATCAGTGATGTGGCTGAGAATGTATGAGAACAACTGCTTTCAAAAGACAGGAAAAGGGACTATTTAACAATTCAGCTTAATGAGTCAACAGGTATCTCTGGTACTGGATGGCTTCTAGCGCTCGTGAGGTATGTTTCTGATGTTGCTATTGAAGAAGGCTTGCTCCTCTACAAAGCAGTGCCACAAAAATGCTTATCTGAGACATTTCAGACGCAGTCAAAGACTCCCGCATTCAGTGAGAGTGGTGTATCTCACTGGTGTATCACAACCTGCATATATGGTACCAGGGCAAAGAGAAGTAAGAACAGTGGTGTGGTCACTCAGATCTAACATATTGCACCTCATGGTTTCACAGTTTCAGGCTAACTCAACTGTTTCTACTGAGAGCAGAAGTTTTCCTGAATGAAGATTGAGCTCCCTTGGCAGATGGCTTCAACAATTCAGCAGGGGTCATGCGTAGCTTATGCTGCTGACATTTGGGGGCATCTAAAGGAGCTGAACTTTTCTCTGTCGTAGTGGAATATGACTGCTCAGTACCATGAACAACAGGGCAGAACTTAGAAGTCATAACAACACTTAGAAACTGGTCTTCCCAAGCACAAAGAGGAAATTTGGAGAAACTTTCTTTCATTTCAAACTTTATGGGAACAGATGCCAGTTGGGAGCCATCAGGAATTCAACAGTCAGCATCTCAGAGAATTTCAAACCCAGCGGCAGGACTATTTTTCTGATGACCCACCAACAGGAAAGAGGTGGATCACCAATCTTTTCAGCTAAGATGTTGACTGACTGGGCTGTTGGAAGGCAAGTTGACAGACATCCCTTGCGTCAGCACTCTGGAACTGGCTTTCTCTAGCCAGAGGCACAGAAGATTTTGGGTGTCTCTGAAAGAGGAATACTCAGCTTTTGATGGATCAGTTTTGACAGTTCCCATCTCATTTTCATTCTCTTGTCTCTGTAAATCAGGTTTCGCTGTAACGGTGAATTTATAAATGAAGTATCATGATTGCATGGAGATAAAAAAGAATTAAGATTGTAATCCCCAATTCAGCATTATGTGGGGCATCATTAATCAGTCAGACAGATTCTTCCATCATGTTGATCTATAAAACTTTAGACATCCTTAAAATCACTGTTAAAAACTACATAGTTGTTATGTCTAGGATGGTCATGGTTCAAAATTTCACCTGCCCAAGGTGAGGGCTAGAGGTCTTGCAGGGAGTGAGTCATGACCCTATTGTTATTCCTGGGATAGATAGTCAGTTCCAGAAAGTCAGGAAAACCCTTGGTTAAAGCATTTGTTTCTTATATTGCCAGGTCATAAGATATCAGACCTTCATGAGACAGACTTATAGGAAAATTATGTTTGAAAATGCTTTCTTCAGATCATATATATTTAGATCACTAACACTTCTGTCATTTGGAGCACACTGTGCCAAAGGCAACCTGGCTTTGAAGCAGAAGGGAAGGGAAAATGGTATTAATAAAACATTTTCTAACCATAAAATCATTTCTAAAATGGCTTTCCTCTGAAATCTGTGGCACACACAGAACATAAACATAATGGGTGATACAGTGGAATGGCATACAATTAGCACTGGCATGTCCTCTAAAAGAAAATAAATAGATTTAGCCTGATTATATCCTGTAAAGTAACAAAGTTTAGCGCCTGTCCCTATAACTGAGACCTCTTCCATTCCTTCAGGCAAGCTCCAGCTCCCGACACCCCCCACCTCATCCTTCCCCTTTCCTCCACCCCTGAGGCTCTGGTCCCTAGTTCTCCAGTCCTCTTCACCCTGCCCCAGCAGCCTCTGGCTCTTGCCCCTGAAGATAAATGGCCATACCAATTCCTGAAATTTGCTTGTGAAAATCCAATGATCTTTTCTGTCTTCTGGTAGCAGGGGAACACTTATAGCCTAGGAAAACAGAGCAAGAGAGTTTGGTTAAAATAATACCTGAGGCTGCTCTAAGTTGCTCCTCAGCACCAGCCTGGGACCTGGCAGCCAGAGGATGCATGGTCTGCAAAGCTGATTTACCAGCACCTTTTCCCCCTTACACATTCCAATCTACAATAGATGCCAAATGACCAGTCCCAAGGATGTAGCCTGTTTCACCTGCATATGAGCTATGAACACACAGTATCAGACGGGAAAATGAACATTGGGAAATAATAAGATCACACAGAAGGGAGGCCTCTGAATAGAGCAACAATACAGTGCCATACAAGGTCTAAAAATCAAACCCCAGAAATTCAGTGTGAACTTATTCTACCGCAATTCACTTCTATAGCAAAGGAAGAAGGTCTTTGTTTACCTTGCCGAAAATGTGATTTAATTGTGTCTGATATAAAAGCCAGACCCACATCATTGAAAACTTGAGCGCTGTTAGCACCACCGCCCACTGAGCATCCAAGATCGTATGAATTCATCGCTTCAAAGACCTACAAAATATAATAGCATTGAAGGAAGGTGCACTATTGCAAAACTAGTGATTCTTTTCTGAATAGCGATGTTATATCCTGTTATCGGGCCATATGCAGAAATGATGCAAATAGAAATATTCGTTACACCCCAGCACTGAGATGAAAGAAATCTGACATTTTAGTAGGGGCATAATTGAATTTATTTATGGCCTTCCTCTGAATCATCAATTTTGCCAATATGAGAGTGGATAGGCTACTAGTCTGTTCTGCTTTGGCAAATCCTATGCAAATTAGTTATAAATGTATTATGAATAAATAAGAAAAATATTTTCCCAAATAAGCAATGTCTAGAATAATGTTTTGATTACTAGTCATTTATTATATTCAGATCTCTATTCTCCTATGAAATACTACTTGACTCAATGACACATGCTATTTTCTTTTTAACACACTTACTTTTTTGGCCGTAAGCTTATTCCTTTTGTTCAGAAAGAAAACTGCAGTATCGACCACAGCCAAGGCAACAGTTCCTGCATGATCTGTGTCAATGGATAAATTTACCAGTTCTGTTGGTTCGTATGTGTCTCGGTCTGTTTTCAGTTTAATCTAAATGCAAAATGTTTAAATAACAGAATTTTATATTTCTCATTAGCATTAATATCAAGCATTGATATTAGTGGGGTATTAGCAATATAGGTAATCTCTATCTAAGCTTTCTGCATTTCACACCCCTAACATTTATCTAGTGTCACTTGTGGTATAAGTTTGTTGGCAGATGAAGATTAAGGGGCTGATCCTGAACCGTGCTGATTATCCTTTACTCCAGCTGCTACAATAAAAAACTCAGAACACCAGAACCTTAAAGAATGGAGATACATGTGGGCAACACCCACTAAGAGCCTTGGAAGCTGGTGTGTGTGAAGAGAATTTTACCGTATATATTTAGGGATTCAGAAAAGCATGATCTTAACTTCAATTAGATTTAAGCACCTGTTTAAATGCTTTGCTGAATCAGGGCCTTAAACAGTACCAACTGCATTTAATATCTTTCCAAAGCAAGCTAAAAATCAAAAATACTGTGAAATAAAACTAGTGAAGTGTAGCTTATTTATGTTACGAAGTTAATTAAACTAAAACAATTTGCTACTTCACTTTCTCTTCTCCCACATCCACCTTCTCACTGTCAGTTAATGGGCCAAATTCTGCTCTTGGTTACACAGGTCTAAATCAAGTACATGAGAGCAGAATTTGTCCCTCAAATACTAGGCTTTTAAAAGATTGCAGCAAGGGACCACTCTAATGTAGATCCTTTGTGTATTCAGAATTAGATGGTGGTAATGGTGAAATTACCAAAAGATTATTAATAAATGCATGTTAACCTGTAGGAAACTGGCTTTTGCTTTTTTTGTACATATGGGATCAGATCTTTGGCTGAGTTAGAGCAAGCCAAAAAATTGCTAGGAAATTTCCGCCCCACCCCCAACAGGGGTGAAAGTAAAATTTCTCTCTTACTGGTATGGGAGCGGGATGGAGGGCACAGCTTTGCCCCCTGGAAGGGGCAGGGCCTTGGGAAAAAGGGGTGGGGCTGAAGGGGGGTCAGCATCCCTCAGCCAGCCTGCCCACGTAGGGACCTGGCAGGGCCGCAGACAAGGGGGCGCAAAAAGAGCAGCGACCTTAAAGTCAGCTGTACGGACTGGTATAGGCTGCCACTTTTTATCGGTACTCCATACCGGCCCGTGTCGCCTTACTTTCACCCCTGAATAGGCATTTTTGGTCAAAACAAAAAATTTCCATGAAAATTATTATTTTGGTTAAAACTCTTCATTTTTCAATGAAAAATTCTGTTTAGTTTTGTTGGGGGAAAACACTTTCACTTCTTTACTTTTTCCCAATGGAAAAAGGGAAGTGGAGAAGAGAAAGAGCGAGAGAGTTGAAGGAAAAGAGGGTGTGTGTATGTGTGTGGGGGTGGGAGGGTGGGGGGAAATGCAGCAGAAAAAATAAACAAGAGTGTGAATGGGTTTGTTCCCTTGAAACAAAACTAAATATTTTGAATTTTTTTGCAACATTTATTTTCTCCCACCCCCATTACACACTTTACTTTCCTTCAACACTTTTCAAGATATGGCCTTTTCATTTTTAATTGGCTCATGTAAATTGGCATAGCTCCATTGACTTCCAAGGATTTGAGGATCTGACCCACAGACTCAATTTTCATTGGAATATAACTATGAATTACCATTATCCATTCATCATTTAAGACAGATTCACCTCTTCCAATATAGAACTATAAACTTTTTTTGCCATTTACAGGAGTAACTGAATTCATAATAACCTGTCAGCCTTATTCTGAATAATCTCCCAGATATATGCCATCTGTTACTGCTACTTACTGTACTTTGCAGTAAGAATCATTTCTAATAATTTAATTTCTCATTAAAATTATTTCCATGATGACGTTCACCCTCTAGTTTTAGCTGTCTGGTGTTCATGAACATTCCCTTTCCTAGAACATAAGAACAGCCATACGGGGTCAGGCCAATGGTCCATCTAGCCCAGTATCATGTCTTCTGACAGTGGCCAGTGCCAGATGCTTCAGAAGGAATCAACAGAACAGCACGGAACAATTTTGAGGACTCCATCCTCTGTTGTCCAGTCCCAGCTTCTGTCAGTGGGAGATTTAGGGCACCTGGAGCCTTAAATTGCATCCCTGCCCATCCTGGCTAATAGCCATTGATGGACCTATCCTCCATGAATTTATCTAGTTCTTTTTTGAACACAGCTGTACTTTTGGCCTTCACAACATCCCATGTCAATGAGTTCCACAGGTTGACTGTGCGTTGTGTGAAGAAGTACTTCCTTTTGTTTGTTTTAAACCTGCTGCCTAATAATTTCACCAGGTGACTCAAGTTCTTGTGTTATGTGAAGAGATAAATCATGCTTTCCTATTCATTTTCTCCCCATCATTCATGATTTTATAGACCTCTATCATATCCCACCTTAGTCATCTCTTTTCTATTTTTGTTCTCTATAAATATCCCTTTATTTGTCTTGTCATTACCTTTCCTTCACAGGCATCCACAATGTCTAGCCACACAGAGTCAGCCACAATCTCACTGTGGCCTTGATTTTTAATGAAGTAGTAAGCAATAAAGCGAAATGCAGGCACCATTTTTTCAGTAACATCAAGGGTGATTATTTTGTTTGCGTACGGGACCCTTCCCATTACCTCAACTTTCCCCTTTGTCACTACCTGCAATTCAAAAGCAAATACAAAACAAATCAAATGCTGTGCAATCATGACAGAATCTGTATTACATAAAGGGAATACAAAACATAATAATCATGTCACTTAGGGCCAGATTCTGATAACTTTTATTCTGGTTTAGTAGAACCTAGCTCCATAAGTTCTCCCACTGAAGTCAATGGCACTACTCATAGGGTGATGTTGGGCAACTCAAAGAGGAACAGCACACAACTCATGACCTATGGTTAGTACCTTGGAGCTCCATGGCATGGGAGACCTCATGGAGTCATGCCCTCCTGATTCTGGGCAACTTCAGGGGCTGGAGAGGTCCCTCAGTATAACTTATCCCTGGTAGCCTGTTTAAGTTACAGTAGCATCCCAAGGCTGCCCTTAGAACTGCAGCACTGCCCAGAATTTCTGCATGTGTGTGTGTGTTAGGGGTCCACCCCGACACACTCCTTCACCCCCGACTCTATCCCCAGCAGACCCTTGTACCCGACTTTGCAAAAGGGACTTCAGAAGGCAGTCTTGTGGCTGTCCTTCAGCAGGGTATAGAGACACTGGCTCTTTTACCTTGGGCTGGAGGGGGGATAGGTCTTTCACTGACAGAATAAGGTATTACTCAGCGTGAGTAAGCATATCAGAGTCTGGGTCCTAGTCTTGATTCTGTCACAGCTACATTGGCTAGTTCCTTTCTCTGCAAGTAATCCTATTTATTTCAATTGAACCACTTCTAGAGAAAGTTGTAAGAAAGCCAGAATCAGGCCCTGAGATGACAGAGTTGATAAAGATTTTACCTGAACTGATGCCAGACACTTCAAAATAACAATAACAAGCATGAGACAGGACACAATAAAAACATGGGGTCATTTGGTTTTTGCCATTAAAATGGCAAAAGTAGAACAGAGATCCTCACAAATGAGCTAATGGAGTTTCTCCTTTCAGACAGGTTTTAACTTTCTTACAGATATTGCACTTCAAGGGTACCAAGGTGCCCAGGTAGCTCTGGGTAGCGGGTATTCTAATTCTGGTACAAAATTGTCTTTTTTTTATATCTTACTTGTAAATCTTGGGACTGTGATCTTCAAAACTGTCTAAGGATTTGGACACCTGATTCTCATTGAAATTTAATGGTAACGGGGTGTCCAAATGCTTTAGACAGCTTTGAAAATGTAGGCTGTAAAGTGCAGTTATCGTTAAAATAATGAACATATTTGTCATTCAACTAATTTGTTCTCTGAGTGGATTCAGAGTCAGATCTGCTTACTTTAGTGAAAGAAATATTTTTAATACTTGGTAGCATTGCAGAGTTAATAAAGGCTGTGAGAAACTGAGCAAGATTGTTTTCTGGCTTGTGCATCATGAAGAGAATTGTTCATTAAATTCCAGTCTTAGCCCTGGTCTACACTATAGAGTTAGGTAGACGCAAGGCGGCTTACACTAGGTGTCTACACTAAAATTTCGCTTCTGCCAATGTAATTTGCCCACTACACCAACTTAATAACTCTACCTTCACACGAGACGTAGAGTCAATGTCGATGTAGTTAAGTCGACACAGTGTCAGTGTAGACACTGTGGATGTTGACGTACAGCCAGTGCAGTAATTGAATTGGTTTTACATGTCCACACTATACTCCTTGTGTTGACAGCGTGCGTCTTCATTGGGAGAACATTTTAGTGTAGACGCTTACAGAGTTAGGTTGACATAAGCTGCCTTACGTTGACCTAACAAGTGTAAATCAGGCCTGTGTTGCTTACATCGACTGTTGCTGGCTTTCTTAAGCCATCCCGCAATTCCCCACAGTGACAGTTCAAGTATCAGAGGGGTAGCCGTGTTAGTCTGTATCCATAAAAACGAGGAGTCCAGTGGCACCTTAAAGACTAACAGATTTATTTGGGCATAAGCTTTCATGGGTAAAAAACCCACTTCTTCATCTGTATCTGAAGAAGTGGGTTTTTTACCCATGAAAGCTTATGCTCAAGTAAATCTGTTAGTCTTTAAGGTGCCACCGGACTGACAGTTCAATCGTGCAAGTGCTCCTGGTGAGGATGCACACAGCCGACACAAGGAGCAAAGTGTAGACATGCACAAGCTATGCAATTACTGCAGCGGCTGTATGCCAACATAAGTTAGAGCAACTTAATTTTGTAGTGTAGACATGGTCTTAGATTCAGTCAGAGCTGAACAGGAAACTATTTTCCAATCCTAAAGAAACATCTGAGATTTTGAAATTTTCCATCCTGAATCAGGACAAAAAGCCAAAAATCTCAAAAAAGTAGCAAACTGTTCATCCAAAAAAAAATTCAGTTTGTGTTGCTTCAGATAAGTTTGAAACATATCATTTCAATGTTTATATAATTTTATTTTAAAAAATCAAAACTTAAATTTCTCAACAAAAAAATAATTTTGAACCAAAAAATTGGAACTTTTCATTTTGACAATGTTGAAATGGGACATTTTGACAATTTCATAACAGGCTTCAAAAATATTTCAAAACAGGAAATTCATCAAAACTGACCCTTTCCTGTGAAAAGCATCAGTTTCAACAGATCATTTGCACTGAAAAATGTTTTGTCAAAAAATTCCTGGCCAGCTCTAGTTGCAGGTGATGATGCACTAGCTAGAAAGGACTTTGGGATCCCAGGTGAGTTTTTAAAAAGTATAGTTTTACTTGTAAAATGAGAATCGTTTATCTGGAAGAGACACTGAAAGGCATTAAAGGATGCCAGCAATACGACTGCACTTTAAACTCATAGGGCCTGATTCTCATTTATGCACATATACTTTTCTGCTGACTTTAAGGCCCCTTTACACTGAAAGAGTGATGTAAAGGGGCCTGAGTGTAAATAAGAATCAGGACTATAAAGACTACATTAAAAAAAAAGAAAAATCTGGGCTTATTGCAGTTTTAAGGACCAAATTCAGATCTGGTAGAAGTGGCCCAAACTTAGGAAAATCAGGAGATCATGGAATTTTTCTTCCTAGAACTTCAGTTTCCAAAGCTCTCAATCTGGTACCTTTCACTTCAATTAAAGTATATGGATGTCACAAAAGATCTAAAAATACCAGACATATGGATCTCTTTGCACCAGACCTCTTCCAAAGCTGCATCTTACGTTAACATGCTTTTCTCCCGACCTGGAAAAGGTCAGTTGTGTAGATTTATAAACTACAAAATGATCTGTTCTAACACAAAGTATTGTTGTCACAGTCCTATTTCTAACCATGTAATAGAAATAGTCAATGTTACTGCTGGACCGGTGGACATCCGTCAAGGTAACAAGTAAAGTATCTCCAGGTGCTATGACAGCATGTGGAATGCTAATACTAAGGTAGTTCTGGGTAGCAGACTGGTATCTCTCAGCAGTGGTTTTGGTTCCGGCTGATTCCATGCCAGGTTTCCCCTCTTCAGCCCTCACCTGTGAAGAAAGAAAAGGACAGAGCAAACAGCATGCCAATTAAGAGACAATATCAGGTGCCACGATTAATTAATGTATCACCAAGTCACCTAGAAAACACTGGAGAGTGAGTTGTGTCACCACAATGCACTAAGTCTAGGAGCTTGTTTGCAGAGCTTGGTGATTTCAAAACAAGAACAACAATTCTAAACCTGATTCTCTCTCATTGCTTATTTTGCTGTTGCTATATTTGTCTTGGATATTGCCCTAGAGTAGCTTGCTCAATGACATCCACACTAAGTGGCTTAATAATGATTAATAATACGTATTTTGAAAATAAAATTAACCACCATTCAAATGCTCAGATGACTATGCTAAGTAGCTGTGTGATCTTACTGATCTGTCCTTTGTCATTTCTCACCCCACCCCTTCCCCGTTTTCTATGCATCAAGTCATGTCTATTATTAGGGACCTATCCTACAAATGACCCTGCAGGAAGACCTCTGCACCTGCGTGCAGCCCCACTGACATCAGAAGTTGACTCTGGATCCATCTACACTGCAGCTAGAGGTGCAATTTCCAGATGTGCACACACTAGCTTTTATTGACCTAGCATACTACAAAAAGTGTAGCTGCAGTAGCACAGACAGCAGGATAGGCTATCCATTGGAGTACAATCCCATCTGAGGCCCTAGGTAGTTGCTCAAGTGACTAAGGTCTCCTGCCACTCATGCCGCAGCGGTTACACTGCTATTTTTAGCATAATAACTTGATCAAAACTAGCACATGTACGTTTACCCAAGATAGAAATTACGCCTCCAGCCCAAGCATAGATGTACCCTTTGTGTTCAGGAGTTTGCCCAAGAACAAAACGCATAGTGACCTCAGGATTTTGCCCATCATTTCTGCCTATTGTGTGAAAGTGGAAGCTATATTTTAACAAAATTTGCCTATCACAAACCGAGCACAAATACACTATTATTAGTATTTAACATTTGTACAGAGCACCACAGATGCTGTACAGGGAAAATAAAGAACTGATCCCTGCCCTGAGAAGATTATAGTCTAGCTAACCATACAAATCATTTTACAATGCAACTTTAGGGCCTGAGTCAGTCAACCCTTGCCCATGCAAACAATCCTTAAACACAGAAGTAGTTTCAATCGTATCAGTGAAACTATTCAAGTGCATAAAGATTTGCAGCATCAGGCTCCTACTTTATGTAACATCTTCAATGGAATCGTCCTAAAGATGTTCATATGATGTAAGGAATCATGCTGCAGTTGCCTTGCAGCTTCCATCAAAAATATTCTGGGCATTCATTTGTAAAAACATTGTAAAAGTTTGCCGAACCATTTTTTTTTACCATTATTTGTAGCTTCTCTGCAGCACGAGGAATGTTGAATACAAAGGATACTAGACCTTCTGTACTAGAAAGTGCAGTCTTTTTCTTTGGGTCTTTTCTATCTCGGGTAAGAGTTGCAGTAACAGACACAGCAGCAGCAGGAGAACCATCAGCAGAAGTTATAGACGCCTATTGGGGAAAATTTCCACAGGCAAACGACAGGGTGAAAATAAAATCTTAAAACAAGGAAAATATTTTAAAACAATAGGAAATATGAACCCATAAAAATTATTATTGGGAAATTTGACCATTGGGAAGGAGAAGCAGGAGGTGACTTCGTCTTGTTACCAACTAGTACCATACAACTATACACAGATCCCCTGTTGTGCCACAGCTCTCCTAAGCACATGTTACTCCTGGGGGAATTCTGTGCCACTGCACAAGTGCAGAATTCATGTGCCCTGCAGTTTTTTTTTTCTCCACAGAAAATACATTCTGCTGGAGAGGCGCTGCAGTTATGCCTTTCACCCACTAGGGGCTGCTCTGGCACCAGAACAGAGGCAGCCAGCTCACTGGCTGTAGCAGTCAACAGACAATGGGGAGAGAGCAGAGGGTGTGTTCCTCACAGCGCCCTGCCTACGGGGCCAGGTGAGGAGGCAAGGGATGGACAGAGAGTGTCACATGGGGCTGCTGTGGGATCACATAGACTGGGGTTCAGAAGGGCTAGTGGTGGGAACAACCTGGAGTGGTGGTTGAATGGGAGTGGGGGTGCAGAGACACATTGGGGGGCAATGGCTGAATGGGGGTGCAGGCCTACATGGAGATGGAGGGCAGGGACACATGGGGACAGGGGGTAGAGGTGGCTGAGTGGGGGTGCAGGGACACATGGGGACAGGGGCAGATGTGCCTGACTGACTGGGAAAGGCTAGGGGTCAGCCAGGGTCTGCATGGGGGAGGCTCCTCAACTCCCTAACAATACCTTCCCCCCAAAAAACCCTGTTCCATACTTCTCTCACCCACACCGAGCAACCCTTCAGGTTCACTCCCAGGCTCATTCCCAGCAATTACTTCCCTCTCCCTCAGCTCCTCCATTACCCTTGACTCCCCCAAGCCTTTGCACTGCTTCTGAGGGGTGTGGGAAATATGTTTCTGTATTGTGGATTAAATAAATTATTACTCATATGCCTAGAAAGGAATCTGTTTGTCAAAAAAAACCATGTTATGAATTTTTTTTGTTGTCTGTATTGTTACAGACATAGTTGTTGACAGGTATTTTAAAATAAATTATCAAAATAATTGTAACTGACATGGTTATATTGCATTATTTTGACAAATAAAATATGCATAATTTTGCAGAATTTTAATTTTTTGGTGCAGAATTCCCCCAGGAGTAGCATATGTAATCACTTAGGCCTTGTAGACAAGTGATTATATGAGAATTTCAGCTTCCATAACATTAAGTTTCTAGCCGTGATAGCTGTGCTGAAAAATTTGAAAACATTAACCCTGACAGCTCAAAAACCAGAAGACAAATGAGAAGAAACCAACTTTTATGTTAAAAATCTCTGGATTTGTAAGCCAATTTCATGATTTTTGGGGGGCATGGGGCGTGAGGCACTGTCTCATAGCTTTTGAAGGCTTGAGGTTCACCATTACATCCCTTGTTCCTTTCTTAAAGAGAAGTTCTATATTGTCTACTCTCCACCCACTGCTAGGGCTCTATGTACTCAGAAAGATAAAACCAGAAAATGAACAGAGATAGCCAGCAACATTTTGGGCCTGCACCTGCCAGGTACTCCTCACAGAGAAATCCCATGGAAGCAGCTGGGACTTCGATGGCCAGAATAGCTGCTAGATGAGTCCCTTTTAATGGAAGAAAGCAGCTACTGCAAACTAAACGTTACTTACCACAACGGAGAAAGGTGCCCCAGGCACAAAATATTGTTTGGTGTTGGACAGGTCGATACTATAAGGAGATTTAACAAACTTCACACTACTGAGTTCTTCCTCCTGGATTTCACCACCTATTAATAGCAAACACCTTTTATGACCCAAGACATTTTTTACTCCCACACAAATGTTAAAAGGCATCCACAAATGAAGAAAACTAAAGTACAACAGAAGTGAATGAAACTAAGCCTTCATTTCCAAAGACTCACGGCTTAGTTTATAATGGCATATCACTTTTCTTGGCCTTGGATTCCCTAGTATGCTCAGGCTGCTCTTCAGTCATGTGAAGCAGCCACTCCACATAGCCAATGAAGCTGGGTTGCATTGCCAGTGTGTACTCCTCAGCCTTCCTGCTCTCCACCCTCCCACACACACATACAATCCAGTTTTCCCTTCCCTTCTGAACATCCTACACCCCCTTGTTCCATCCCTCTTGCTGTCCTTGCTGAGGGAATGTGATGCAGGGAGTGGTTTGGGGGAACAAAAACATTTAGGTTAACAGTAATATTTTTATCATTTCTGTGAATTGATAGCAGGAAAGTGATATTTCTTTACTGTTCAAGGTATTACTCAATGTCACGAGGGTGGATTTTGGCCCTCTGAGAGCTTTGTCTTTCACTAGGAGCTTGATTTCATCACTCTCACTCCCTTTCAGTAGTTCTTTTCTCTACAATTAGTTCTATTGGGAGTACTCAAAAAAGCAGGCCTTACTCAGCGTGAGTAATGGTGGATGAATGAGGCCTCAGGTCTCTAACATTCTGGGAGGAGAGTTTTCTTTTCTGGCAAATTCTTTTAATACTTTTATGCTTGTTTGATATTTTATTTTGCAGCTTCAGACCTTTATGATAACTTCGCAATGAGCTCCTGCCCATCCAGCATTATCATTCATTGGTTTTGGCTGGGTCTCCTCCTTGCTGCAAAAAAACTGATACATTCCTAGCCAAAATTCATTGTGGATAGCGAGGAGAGAGGGAAAAAAACCCTTCTATAACACCTATTTGTCACTTGTGTGCTCAAGTCAGGGTCAGCCCCGGCTGAGTAACGGTCTTCATCTGTGTATGCCATTATATGCACAATGATGTCCACAATGTTAAGACTCAGACTAAATTATAGCAAGTACGAGCATATATATTATCCAGCTCTCTTTAAATTGTGCTAAGCAGACAATAAAACATGATGGATGACATCCTGGCCCTACTGACGTTAATGGGAGTTTTGCCATTGGCTTCCATGGGTATGTCTTCACTGCAGAGTTAACTAAGGAGATCTACATTCCAGTTAATTCTCTCATGTCAGCCTAGCATGAGTGAGAGCAGCCACACTGTGAAATAACACTCCAACTGTTATTTCCACATTGATGCTGCACTCAGTTGTGTGTGGCATATCCCATGGCTCTTAGCGCTGCAGTACGCACAGGTCCTTGGAATATAGCTTTGGGATACCCCTTAGCCCATCTGGCTGTGGGGCCTGATCCAAGGCTTGTTCCAGTATCATGGTCTGGTCCTGTGACTCCGCCCCATGTTCTGCCATGGTCTACTCTGGTGCAATTGCCACTGGTCTCAAAATCCCTGCTCAGAAGCTTGTTATGTAGGTCTATGGGCTCTGTGCTTGGGACTGTGGTGAGCCCCCAGTCAAACTCCTTCCTAAGAGGGGCAGGTAGATGGTGATTTGCTAACCTTTGCCTTGCGGTAGAAGGTCTTTAGATGTTTAATGCACTACCTGCGTTGAACAGCATTCCCATCTTCACTAGCCTCTTTGAGATGTTCTCAGGTGTTGCTCCCAAAATCATGCTCCCTGCTGTGCTCATACCACTGGTTAACCAGAACTGTGGCGTGCTCCTTTGGCCAGCTAGCAGCACGCTGGGTGTTGAACTATTTTGCAGAGTTGGGCTGAGCAGGAAATGGAGCAGGCTGAGTGGAATGAAGCGTTAAACGTTGACTGACAAGTAGCTTCTGGTGCATGGGAGGCAAGTAGGAAGTGACTAGGAAAAAGAGCTGGAACATACAAGACCCAGGAATGTGGTATGGCATTGGAGGACTATCTGAACACAAGCTTGGCTACATGTGTATCCTCACTGCAAAATGGACAGTCTGAAGCATGCCTTACAGCAAAATGTGGGCTTTAACCCATCCCCCAACTGTGCAAGCAAACATGGGTTCAAGGCACATAGAAGCATATGCTTTAGGATACTGTGTGTGGATGGTGGTGTGAGGGGTGGGCAGAAAACAAGGATAAGAACACATGATAAAGCCTGTGGCAATGACATAATGTGTGTGGACAACAGTCAAATAAGGACCTGTGTTAATTTGCAGTGAAAAGAAGTTCCATGGACCAAGATTTCATCCAATGAGAATTGTACTGGGAAAAGATCAATGAAAATGTTGTAGATTACATCAGCAAATGCTTAGTTTACTTACTTGCAGTTTCTATAGCTGTAACAGAGACATATAAAAAATGCCCTTCCAAAGCAGTAATGTTCTTTGTTATTTTTTCTTCCAAGGTTTTGGTATTTAACGTGACTGTTCCTTTTCCATTTTGTATCTAAAATCAAGGTGTAAAAATATTATTGCTTTTGGTGCTTTGAATGGTATTAGATTTCAAGGTTATGTTGCACTTCCAGTAAATTGACTGTAATATTACAAGGGTCAGTGTTTTAAGGCCATTTGATATTTCATTTCCACGAATCTCAACAATATTGAACTCAACTGGTATAAAATGGCATAGCTCCACTGAACTAATATTTAATATGATTCAATATTCAATCATATACGATAATCATTTCTAGTATGTTGTACTTACTGAAGGCTGTTGTTCCAGGCCTGGGAGAAAGATTTTTTTATCAGTTTCCTCTATTATGCCAAATCGCACATAGGCAACACCATCTATCCCTTTTCCATAAGAGTGCCTTTAATAGGAAAAAGAATGAAGCAACAATAATTATAGTAATATCCACACAGTAGACATGTGTGCTACTGTGCACTTGCTAATGAACATGAAACGAAAGAGTCCCTTTACCTAGCAATGAGTTAGTACTGTGCCATGGTAATTGAGTAATTAGAACTGAAATACAGCTCTATTAACTAGTGCTATATATATATGATAATCTTTGACAGATTCCTATACAAAGCTGTAGATATACAAAGTACAGATCTTGGATGCGGCACTTAGTCCTTGAGCTAGTCTATACTACAAGAGCATTAACGATACAGCTACACCAGTATAGAGATATCAGCAGAGCCCCCTGGTGGAGACACAGCATATACTGGCAAAAAGACTCCTTTTGTTGGTATAGCTACGTCTACAATAGGAGCAGGGGTTGCCAGCATAGCTATGTCAGTCAGAGATGCGCTTTTTTCACAGTCCTGGTCAACATGGCTCTGCCAGCATAACTTTGTAGTGTAGATCTGGCCTCTGCGCCTCAGTTCTTCATCTGTAAAAAGGGGGCCATTGCACTGCCTGTGAACAATATTGGAACCCCATGCAATATCTGTGGGGTCGCGCTATTCAGTCTCTGTATGGTTTCTGTATCATTGTGTTCTACTCCATCGGGGAGGGTTACCACAGGTCTTACAGGAACCAAAAAACAGTGGGGAGTGATTAAGGTGAGTCATTGAGACTAAACAACCGTAGAGATGTACTACCCTGGAGAGTCTCGTATATACTGGTTCAAACTGGGTTTTCCAGAGACTAGGAAACAAAGAAAGGGCTTTTAGTACAAAAGGATTAGCTTGATCTCACACAAGTCCTTCTTTCTGAACCTGTGCAAGGATCTCATCTTGCAAAACGGTTGGAAAGACTTTGGCCTACTTGGGCCCCAGAAGACTGATGGGTGACTTCTAGTAAGTTTTGAGCATGCACATTGGAGCCATTATAATTTTATAATGTTTTCTCGTTAATGCTTATACCTTAAGAATAAATATGCTTACCTAGAAGGAGCTGTGTGGTAGCCTGTAACTGCTGGCAATACACTGGTTACAGCCCTCAGAGAGAAAGCAAAGCACAGGCGCTGGCCTTGAGGCAGACTGGCTTGCTGGGGATATTACAATGTAAAGCAGAAGGCTGTGCAGCCTTAAAACCCTGGTTAGGAGGGGGAGACATGCAGATCTCCACGCAAAAGAGGTGACGGTAGGAGCCAGAAACCTTAAGTGGGTGCCCTTGAGGGATTACAGACAGGGAATACAGATGCAGTTACCCTGGAACTGTGACACTGCCTGTGATGGGGTGGACTAGGCCCAAAGGCCCCCTGCTGGAGGCCTCAGGGTTCTGCCACACCCATCCCAGGAAAGGAGCAGTGGAGAGGTCCTCCAAGCAGGCTAGAATGGCTGCAGGGGGGAAACAGCCAATCAGGCCCCAGGAAGGCCATATAAAAGGAGCTGCAGAACAGAGCAGCAGTTAGTTGCTGCTGAAAGCTGGAGAAGAAACGACTGCATGCTTGCCTGGCTGAGGGAACTGCAGCACAATGGATGGCAGGGACTGCGGGGAGTGAGAGGCTTCTGGCTGGCTGCTAGGTCTGAGCCAAAGACAGTTTGCTAGCATGCACCGGGGGAGCAATGAAGGAGCTCCCGTCTGGCTGTGGACACTGAGTAGGGACTGAACCTGTGGAGGGCCGCAGGAAGATAGTGTCTCCAGGGAGGAAGCCCTGGGGATACAGCCCCATACCAGGGCTGGACTGATTTAAAGACCGTGGAGATACCCAACCAGAGGGGGTGCTCGCGAGAGGCAGGTGCCAACCCTGTTACACTGCCCTACCTCACAGGGGTGTTACAATTATGAGGTTCTCATATACTACAGTGATGGGACATATAAGTGCCTAAGATTGATATAGCAAGTAAAGAAACACCAAATTTCTGAGACTCTCTGCATAAAGGATCAACTCTGCAGTAACTGCTAATGTAGGACCAGCATTTAGGGTGACCAGATATCCCAATTTTATAGAGACAGTCCCGATTTTTGGGTCTTTTTCTTATAGAGGCTCCTATTACCCCCCACCCCCTGTCCCGATTTTTCACATTTGCTGTCTGGTCACCCTACCAGCACTTCCAATTCAGACTAGAGATGGCCTAAAACAGAACCATTTCTCTGAACATCACTGAATTTTCAGGGTTTTGGTAAAACAGAACCGAGATTTGAAAGGCTCTTGGTTCTGCCAGTCTCTGCTTAAAACCTGTGCATGAGAACATCATGTCTAAGAAACTGTATTAATGCTACTTATTTTTAAATAAATAGTAAACATTGCTCATCTGTTTTCATCATCATCACTCTTTGCTTAGTGGAGGGGAAGTAACGTTGATGTCATTCTAAAACTAGAAGTTGGCCCAAATCAAGCTACGAGATCCAAACACCACTGAGCTTTGGGGAAAAGTTCAGATTTGGGTCTCAACTAACAGCTGAGGTCCATCTCTATATAAATCGTAAGTTACCGGGCTTTAGAATGTTGCTAACTCTTATACTTGCTGATTTTCCATTTAATTAAAAATAATTATCCCTGGTTGTCTTAGGGACGTTTTGATCTAGCAACCCAACTAGCAACCCAAAGAAATTCTCTCTCATCTTCATCTCTTCTATAGCTCATAAAGAAAGGCACAAAGCCCTGTTTCTTTCTTTATCAGAATGCATCTCATTAGCACAGAAGAAGCATTTAACAGCAATGTTTCAAGAAAGAAGAGACAGAGAGAAAGGACCAGAGTATGAAAGATTGAAGGAAAAATGCTTGAAAAAAACCAGACCCTGGTCCCACTAAAGCTAGTGGAAAGTCTCCAACTGATTTCTATTATACACGATCAGATGTTAGATGACCTGCAGCATGTACACAGAAACAAGAATTATGAGAAGTATATGATATATGATCCATAACAATGTAAAAAATCTAATATCTGTCTATTTAGGTACCTATGTGGCCCTCATCAACCTAAGCCTCTAATCTAGAAAACAAAATAAAAAAAAAGATTTGGTTATTTAAGCAAATTTGGTTATTAAGCGATTAAATTAAGCAACGTAGAATTATTAATTCCATCAAGACACTTCAAGTAGTGCATTTTGACTTCTCATATGGCTTGAAAGCATTTAGTCTTCAAATGTGGGGCCCCAAAAGATGCATTTGCCAACAACTGAACTGCCTGTCCTGTCTTATGGATTAATTTAATTATTAATTACAAGGAGTGGAGGAAGTGACAGAGCTCATTTTTTCTTATCCCCAAGCCTCATAAAAAAGACACCATTAAAATATACTTACGTTGCATAAATATCAAATGTAAAGGTCTTGTTCCAAATATGGTAGTATGGCTCAAATGGGACAAGTTTGACTTCAAAAGATGGAAGTTCTGCAAAAAAGAACACAAAAGATAAAGATCGTGTCTAAAAAAGTTCACATTTCAAATGTGCCTTCAACTCCTGAGAGTTTGTAATGCACAAGGCTTTGGAAAAATTGGCAACTCTTTGTTCCTGCACTGAGAGGTGTGCAGAGAAAGTTGAAGTCTCCATTTAAGCTTTAGGCAAAAGCAGAGCAGTCGTTGATAGCCCTCTTGCTAACCAATAGTTGGAGCTATATTACAATGGCATAGAGACAGATAGACTCTGGACAGGAGCCTGATCTCACAAATACTGATTTATAGCCACTGAAGTCAATGATATTTCACATATGTAAAATATATGAGAGATCAGAATCAGGCCTGCTGGCTGAGTGATACCCTTAAAGTCTGCTGTTCCTCACCAAAGTACATTCACTATAAAATCCTCCTGTTCACTAAGGGTCAGATCATGACTGGCCCTTACATGGGTGCCTAGGGACGAGAGGGTGCAAATTCTTCCCAATTCAAGCACCTTGCAGATGGATTGGCTCAGCCAAGTGTCAAGACTGTTCCGCTGTGCATCTCTTTGAGCCCAAAGCACTTTAGAGGGGATAGAGCCATTGCCCTGCTACCTCCCATCACTGCCTCCCTCTCCCCCCCCCCTCCACTGCACTGGCCCACACAGCAATTCAGACACACTGGGGTGAGTAACCATCATCATCTTAATGGATGGTGGAGACTGCACGCTACCATATGCACCAGGGAACTCAGTGAGGGATTACACCTCCTTGAGATATAATCCCACAAAGCGCTGCTCGAAGAATGGTTAACACCACCTCCTACTTGGGTCACTGCCTATCAAGCCCATTTGGCCCTCAGTTATCTAGAAGATTTAATATCTAAGCACAACCAGATACTTTGCTGAGATATAGTCAGAACTTCACGTACCCATGCTCCCAATTAAACATTAGCTTACCATAGTTTTTAACTTCAAATTCAGCTGAACTATTGGACATCTCATACCCATCAAACCAGGCCAGGATTTTCCAGTTTCCAGGACTAGTGTTCAGATTAAATAGAAAGGGGAAAGTTTATCTTACTCAGTAGATTTTCAAAGCAATTTAAACATATTTAATGTATTGCTAAATAGAATAAGGGGAAAAAAAACAAACCCCAGGAGTTGAAACCAAAGACCAATCTCTGCTTCCTTCTTTTGTTTTCACCCCCTAAAAATGAATTTCCTTCATTTTACTTTCCATTTGCTGCTGGGGAGCCCATAAATGTATCTCTGAAGTGCTGCAGTCTGGATTGAAATAGACACTTTGGAGAGGTAGGGTGACCAGATGTCCCGATTTTATAAGGACAGTCCTGATTTTGGTTTTTTTTTCTCACATAGGCACCTATAACCCCCCACCTCCTGTCCCGGTTTTTGACACTTGCTATCTGGTCAGCCTACATGAGGAACAAGCCAATAAATTACCATATTGCAAATTACGTGGAACACAGATTACCTGCTAAAACGCTATATGAAGAAGACAGTCACAATATATTCGCAAGAGGCAAGCTTCATGCTATGAGCTCTAAATAATTCAGCATAGCATTTAAGCATGTTTAACTTTAAGCACATGCTTAAGTCTCATTGAAGTCAATGGGATTCAAGCATTTACTAAACAAATGCTTAAACATAAGTGCTATACTGAAGAGGGATGGATTTAAGCACATGATTACAATTAAGCAATTTGCTGAATTGGGGCCTTAATTTGGAATACATATAGCAGCACCATATAAGCACTAAGCGGTTGAGATGGATCTTGTAAGGATCAAGGTGTCTTCCACAAGGATCTCAGGGTCACACATGACTGGGCCATCATTTCCTGCCAAATGTCATTTTCTAAAAGCATGCCGTAGCTGTGCTTGAATGTAATCAAAGCAGAAACATCTCCTTCACCTGTTACGGGACTGTAGCGCCCCACTCTGTGTCCCCAGGGTGAGGAACCTTTACCCTTCTTGTTTTTAAGGTTTATCTTTTTAGTATGTGTTTCATGTTTTCCAGCAGTAGGGGGAGCCATGGCTGGGCATGTATAGACATGCTGTGTATGTGCATGTGACAGGGTGCATGAGTAGCCTAGGATATATATGGGTGTGTTAAGAGCTTCTCCATGTGCTGTGTGATGGAGACTCTAGACAGAGAAAAAGGTTCATCTGCCTGTAGCTGATACGCCCCGCTAGACCACCCAGCAGGGAGTGAGATTTTCCTTACTTGCTGTAATTGTAGCCTGGAAGCATATATTTAGATCCTATTGTAGTTTTCAATAAATGGTTAAAATCCACCTGATCGCTCTCAAACTTGTCTGAATTGCACTGGGGAAAGGGCAGTTTGTAATACACCTTCCTATATTCCTCTCCCTGCTCTAACAAAGGATGGCAAAACTAAAAAACACTTGGTGAGAAAGGGAAATTTGTTTCCAAAATGAGACTGTGTATCTCTCTAGCCACTTTTAGTCTGAAGAAATTTCTGATGCTCCCAAATAATAATAGCTGTAATTTTGATATGTTTGACACATTGAAGATTATGCCACAGTAACTTACTCTGCAATGTCAGGTATCACAAAATGTCCACTGGTCATTGGTTTTGTCTGCAACGCTGATTTTTTAACCACCATTCCTTTTGAATTCTATTGAGGAAAAAACAAAAACAAAGATACAGCTCATACCCTCAGAATGAAACATTTGTGTCATGAGCTGAAGTTTGCATCCTGGGGAGGGGAAAGAGCAAGACTGCTCTAATTTTTCCTTTCTTTAGGATTCCACTTTTCTGCCCCACCTCCATACTCTACTTTAGACCGAGAAGGACTATATCAGATTCTCTTCGCAGCCTGTATACACGACTCCTCCTCTGATTGGAAGAATTACTGCTAAGTGACACAGTAAATTGCCCTGACAGCCCTCCATGCCCTTTCTGGCCTAGGAAGGAAGGAAGAAATTGGACCCAAGGTTCCAACATGATGGTGCACAGAACTAGTGCTAGGCTACCCAATCAGCCATATGCTGCATGTCTTAATATAATTATTGTTCTTTAACTTATATATAAGGATATACTTTTAAACAATCCCCCTCATGAGACCTGGATGGGAAACTAACAGAGCCTTTCTCATCTACTTACAGGTTCAAGTCTGAACCAATTTGGTAATACTAGGGCTGTCAAGCGATTAAAAAAAATTAATCACGATGTAAAATTTTAGCGCCTGCAAGTCCACTCAGTCCTACTTCTTGTTCAGCCAATCACTCAGACAAACAAATTAGTTTATACTTGCAGGAGATAATGCTGCCAGCTTCTCATTTACAATGTCACTTGAAAGTGAGAACAGGCGTTCTCATGGCATTGTTGTAGCTGGCATTGCAAGATATGTATATGCCAGATGCGCTAAAGATTCATATGTCCCTTCACGCTTCAACCACCATTCCAGTGGACACGTGTCCATGCTGATGACGGGTTCTGCTCGATAACAATCCAAAGCAGTGCAGACCAACGCATGTTAATTTTCATTATCCGAGTCAGATGCCACCAGCAGAAGGTTGATTTTCTTTTTCGGTGATTCGGGTTCTGTAGTTTCCGCATCGGAGTGTTGCTCTTTTAAGACTTCTGAAAGCATGCGCCACACCTTGTCCCTCTCAGATTTTGGAAGGCACTTCAGATTCTTAAACCTTAGGTCAAGCGCTGTAGCTATTTTTAGAAATCTCACATTGGTACCTTCTTTGCGTTTTGTCTAATCTGCAGTGAAAGTGTTCTTAAAATGAACATGTGCTGGGTCATCATCCGAGACTGCTATAACATGAAATATATGGCAGAATGCAGGTAAAACAGAACAGGGGACATACAATTCTCCCCAAGGAGTTCAGTCACAAATTTAATTAACACATTATTTATTTAACGAGCATCATCAGCATGGAAGCATGTCCTCTGGAATGGTGGCCGAAGCACGAAGGGGCATACGAATGTTTAGCATATCTGGCATGTAAATACTTTGCAATGATGGCTACAAAAGTGCCATGCAAACGCCTGTTCTCACCTTCTGGTGACACTGTAAATAAGAAGAGGGCAGCATTATCTTCCGTAAATGTAAACTAACTTGTTTGTCTTAGCAATTGGCTGAATAAGTAGAACTGAGTGGATGTGTAGGCTCTGAAGTTTTACATTGTTTTGTTTTTGAGTGCAGTTATGTAACAAAAAAAATCTACATATGTAAATTACACTTTTACAACGAGATTACACTACAGTACTTGTATGAGGTGAATTGAAAAGTACTATTTCTTTTGTTTATCATTTTTACAGTGCAAATATTTATAATAAAAATAATATACACTTTGATTTCAATTACAACACAGAATACAATATATATGAAAATGTAGAAAAACATCCAAAATATTTAATAAATTTCAATTGGTATTTTATTGTTTAACAGTGTGATTAAAACTGCAATTAACCATGATTAGTTCTTTTAATCGTGATTAATTTTTTTTTGAGTTAATCGCATGAGTTAACTGCGATTAATCGACAACCCTAATAATGACTGAAAGTTGTCACCATTGGATAGCTGTCCAATGGCCATATGAAATAAATTGATGGTCTCTAGTCAGTTCTTAATGGACAAATGCCCATGCCACAAAAACACATCAGTTAACTGGAACTCTTGATGGAGATCTCAGAAGCCACCTCTGTACTAGAAAATTTTTTAACCAAATTCTCACAACTGTGAACAAAAGTGCAGCTGTACCCTCAAAAGCCATCATTGGAACTAATCTCACTCCTGAACTTCCTGGAAAACTACCTACCACAGTTTAAATACTCACTAGTACAATGACTTGAATCTTCTCATTTGCAGGTTTCATTGCATTGTCCAAGGTGAAGATCCTGTACTTGACTGTATAACACAAATGGTAAAGCTGAGGGTTTCATTTTACCTTTCTAAAATACACATTCTAGTTCTAGTTTCATGTTGTTAACTGAGTCAATCAATTCAGGAAGGCAAATCAAATAATCAGAAACATAAAAAAAAACTACCACTGTCTTTTTCAGGTTATACTGTATGAAGCAAGATAAATATGAATAAATGTGTTTGCTGCTTTAAGAATATCTATAATAAAGATAGAGTAAGTTTGGTCTCACTACAGTATCATTACAGGCACTTAACCATTGCAGCTCAAATGTGTAATGTTGAGTTATCACCTAATCCAATCTCATATTTTGTCACTTCACAATCACTAAAGAGGGACATATTGGGTGTCACAAAGCTCTATGAGGGTGTTTCCTCTGCATTTTAATATTATTCTGATAAGAGTCCTTGCTGTGTGCTTGAAGAGGAAGTTCCAGATTTTACTTGGGCCCTGGATGAATGTCTAAGTACTAGGAGATGGAACAACAAAATTCTTTCCCCTTTTGTGCCACTACACAGAGCTATGTCACAATGCAGCAGGCTAGAGTCTACTGCAGCTGCTGGACACACAAAGGGATGGGGGGAGTAATGAGGTTTTTGCCATAAAGTGAAGAATTTGCCATTATTTTTTTCCTTAAGAGCAACCACGTAATATACAGCATTTTTGACCTCTGAAATGTGGTACTATTTTTTTTAACCTTTTGTATTAGGTGTGTATATAGGTTTATCTGTCTGAATAAAAATGTAGCCCTTCTTGGATGACAGGAGGATGCGAGTGTGCTGAGCATGTTCCTTAAAAAGCTCCTTGCTTTCAGTGACTAGCAGAACATACGGTTTTCGTCTTTTCTTGAACATATCTTCAGGCATCAAATCAGGCTTGACCTGAATATAACAGAAGAACAGTGTTAGATCCTCACCTGGTGTTATTCAATGTAGCTCTACTGAATTCCAAGGAGCTATGCCAACTTAGAGCAGCTGAGAATCTGGCTTAAGAAGTTTATCCGATTGAAGTATCCATGAAATAGCTGAAGAGTTGATACCATTTGTATGGCTCATATCATTTTTATACAGATGGTACTCAAATTTATTTCTATTTTGGGACTCTTATTTCTTAGGCATTAGAAATGCATTTCACTCCCTAATTTTCTGACATGGAACTATGGAAAAGTAAAACACCTTCTTCCAACTTAAATATAATTAAAACCTAATTACTTTTTATCCTAAGTACATATTACATTCTTGTTACCAGGCCATTTGGTAGCTGCAATATTACCCCATATTCCCTTATTTATTCAACATTTGGGCATGGGATTAGAGTGTTATCTGATGCATATTAATAAGGGCTACCCTTACTGTCCTATCTAGAAAGGAGCTCAAACCAAAGCTGCAGATCTAAACTTTTGGGATATTCAGATCAAGTCTGAATTTTGCAGCTTGTCTCTGTCTCCACAATGAGCCAAAACCCCAGATCTCAATTCTCCTGAACTTTAAGGACTCATTTCAACAGCCACGAATAACAGTAAGCAGCTTCTTAACTGCTCACAGCAATAGTGTACATTTTTAGATGAGAAGACCATACATTCTAAGGGCTAGCACGTACTTTCCTCTAGGTATGGAAAGTGCCTAACACATTCTGGGTGCTACCACAGTCTTAGGCCCGGTCTACACTAGAAAATTAGGTCAGTATAACCACGTTGCTCAGGGGTATGCAAGATCCACACCCCTGAGTGGTGAAGTTAAAATTGACCCATGTAGACAGTGCTAGGTCAATGGAAGAATTATTCTGTCAATTTAGCTACTGTCTCTTGGGGAAGTGGATTACCTATGCTGATGGAAGAATCTCTCCCATTGGCATAGGTAGTGTCTACATTGAAGCACTACAGCAGTGCAACTGCAGTGGTGCAGCTATGCTGCATAGTGTTTTAAGTCTAGACAAGCCCTCAATAATAAAAGTGAAGAAGACCACTTTATCTAAATGGAACTGTGAAGAGACTTTGCCAAGGCACCAGGGCCAATAGTCCATTCCCCATTCTCATGAAAAAGTCACAGAATCTTTATTCATCAAAAGTGAGCAGGAACTTGGGTCTACATACTGCATAGAAAATAGCACCTATCATCACAAAGAGCCCACTGAAACCATGCTGGGGTACTTCTTTAGTAGTATAGACTCAGAAAACAGAGTGCCACCATCTGAACCAACAATACCACCTCAAACAGAGCTCGAGTTTTCCTATCCAAGCTTTGACCCTGTCTAGTCAGTGATATCACAAAGTCCCAGCTCATGATGATATGGCTGCAGACAGATTTTTAAATGACAACTTTTGGTTACTAGCATGATTGTTGACTCACCATAACTTTTTTCATTTCCTGGTAGTTGTTCCCTTGGTTGAGGGTAAAGACAGTCATGTCCGATAGTAGCTCACTTTTTATCTCATCCTTGAAATATGCTGTAACTTTCACAGAGCTCTGTGCTCCATGTACTTGAACAGTTATTGTCTCATGTTCTCCCACATGTACCACACTTGGTGCAGTAATAAGAAATCTAAAACCAGATAGAATAGACTATTTACTGACTTATGTGGATTTTTTTAAACAGACACTAAAAAGCACCCATCCAGTGCAAACTTTTCAAAAGACACTAAATAAACAGACTTCTCATTCCCGCAGATCAAACCAACCCAGCCACAACATAAATACAATAGAAATCAATCAACTCCTTCCCCACAATTCTCAGCCACCCTGAATCACCACAACCAGCCCTACCCAAAATTCATCTCACATGCAAAGGGGGAAAGGGTGGACATTGTAGGCTAATAATGACCACCAATGCCTAGTTTAATATAGAGCAAGATTAGACAGGCTCACGCTTACATATCTGGAAGTAATACCAGGCAGTGCATTAATAACACTATATAAATATGTGTATTTTATACTTGAAAACATGTACTGATGGACCAATACCTGACCTATACTATCCATTCCTCCAAATGCTTCCATATGTCAACAGGTATCACTTCCATCTTATATATATTGAGTTACAGATAGTTCATCTTCATCCAGATGCCGGTCTCCCTAAAATACTAGCAATACAAGACTATAGAATCTGGGTTTCATGAGAAGGAGATAGGGAGTTGAGTGTCAGCCAGCTATGCTTTCTGTCCCATGGCATTTGTCATTAAGCAGAAAATTAATAAGCAATATACTTACGATGGCACTTGTTCTGCATTGCACAAGAATGCACAAATGCCCAGCACAAATACCAGCCTTTCCATCGAAAACCTCTGCAAAATTTCCTTGCTGCAAAAAAGATCTATCAGAAGAACATTAACAACCTCCCTTTGAGATGGCAGTGGTTAGAACAGGGCTGACCACAGACTACATCAGTTATCAGTCTCTATTCTGGGTTACTCATTAATAACCCTCAATATTATGCAATCAATAGTGACTGAAGGTTCCAGAGATGTAAAAACATAGCCCAGGGATGTGCATTCTAGAGCTAATCAAGACTTTGCATGTTATTATTCAGCCTCCGTTGCCCCGATTCTTTGCAGCTGCAATATTTTCAAATGTTAGTCATTTAAAATCATGTGGAGGGAAGTTCTCATAACATGATGCCTACTTTAATAGTGTAAGTTCTGAAAATGCAATCCTTAAAACCAGTTTCATGAAAAAGATGGCATGACAAAAACAATTGTAATAAGCCAATTCTTCATTCTGATTGGGGAATAAAACAAACAGTGCTTTTTTCTATCTGAGCGTAACTTTGTTCTAGTAAGAAAGTTTCTTTCCAGTATGTTTAAACACTGATTGAATTTAGTGATTATGAAAACATGAGAAACACTGACTACAGCCAAGTATAGCATGGGCAGGTCCTCAGCAAAGTGCACAATGGAACTCCTCCAATGCAACTCCGTCCTGGCCTGCAATACTCAAACTATCACACTCTGGACTTTTCCTGAGCAAAGCCTGAGGGCTGCATTGAACCATGCCAGATTATGTGCTGGATTTGTGATGTGGACAAATGTTTACTGCAGGCACGAATTAAAGACATCCATTCAGTTGGATCTGCTCACACTTTACAGATGTCCTGGAGGCCCACATCCTCTTTTCTCTCATCTTGTTTTAGTCTCTTTTCTCCAAAATCTGGTCAATTGTTATCAGGGCACAGTTCAATTTCCTTGACAGGACAGTGACTGTTAGCCCAGGGCTACACTGGGGGGGGGGGGGGGCAATCTATGATACGCAGCTTCAGCTACGTGAATAACGTAGCTGAAGTCGGCGTATCGTACTTGACTTACCTGGCCGTGAGGACGGCGGCGAGTCGATCGCTGCCGCTCCCACGTCGACTCCACTTCCGCCTTTCGATGAGGTGGATTTCCGGAGCCGACGGGGAGCGCTTTCGGGGATCGATTAATCGCATCTAAACGAGACGCGAAAAATCAATCCCCGATAGATCAATTGCTACCCCCCGATCCTGCGGGTAGTGAAGGCAAGCCCTTAATAGTGAGATTAGCGGACATGCCACTAAGGCAGTGGTTTTCAACCAGGGGTACATCAACCAGGTCTTCCAGGGGGTAAATCAACTCATCTAGATATTTGTCTAGTTTTACAAATGGTTACATTACAAAGCACTAGCCAAGTCAGTACAAACTAAAGTTTCATACAGACAATGACTTGTTTATACTGCTCTATATACTATACACTGAAACGCAAGTACAATATTTACATTCCAATTGATTTATTTTATAATTATATGGAAAAGAAGAAAGTAAACAATTTTTCAGTAATAGTGTGCTGTGGCACTTTTGTATTTATATGTCTGATTTTGTAAGCAAGTTGTTTTTAAGTGAGGTAAAACTTGGGGTACAGAAGACAATTAGACTCCTGAAAGGGGTACAATAGTCGGGAAAGGTTGAACTGCAATGAGGTATGTGAATAACCTTGAAGAATGGTTCAAAATTAAAATGCGTCTAAAGAGTTCAATAAGCACAGTTCTCTGATCCCAGCTCCACCCTTTCCCCTGACTATCTACATGCTGTTTGGAGTTGGAGTGGACACTTTCTTTATGTGATAACAATCACTTCTCTGATTTTAATTAGGTGACACATTCCAAAACATCCTGTTTCTTTTCTCTCGTCATTTTCATGTCAAGGCCTTTTTCAATGTATGTTCAGTGATAAGATTTATCTACAGGGAGTTAGCTTTTTATTGCTTGTTTGTATCTGTAGGAGACCAGAAACAGACCTTTTAACCAATGGCCTTCTCAGCCTCCTGCTTTTATTGCAAGGGGCTCATGTAGTCTCTGTGTTCAGAAACAGCGTCATGAAAAGATGCATTCCGTGAAATGGCCCCTTACACATTCTTATGAAAACAAATTGATTTTAAAATTAAAGCAAAATCAAATCAAGCTACATATTCCTAGATTTGGTCAGTTGTTCCTATCCCAAAACAGATAAGAAGCCCATTTTCATTGTCTAGTTTAAGGCACATATGAACCCAGGCTTCTAGGGATGAAAGGTGAATTTAGCGATTCTAATGCTAGCCCTCTGCTTCAGCTCTTTAGAATGGGAGAGAGAGCGATAGTGATAATACTGAGCTCTCATATAGTGCTTTTCATCTTAGATCTCAAAGCACTTGTTGAACCGAGGTCCCTGGGTCATTGTCCTTGTTTTACAGATGAGGAAACTGAGGCAGAGAGGTGAAGTGAATTGTCCAAGATCACCCAGCAGGTCAGCGGTAGAGTCAAGCATAGAATCTGCATCACTTGCCTCCCACTAGGTAACAATAAAAATAAAGCTTTGATTCATTTATTTGTTTCATCTATTTAGACGCAAAAGTCCTTATTCAAGAGTGGGGCACTCATGTTAGTGATCCATCTTTACAAGGATCCAAGATTAGTTTCTAAAGGCTTTCTATACAATTTATTGCAACAGCCTCCACCCTCTTCTGTGTGGATCATTGGCAGGGATTGAACCGGTGCCCTCTAGTTACAAAGCAGATATTTACCACTTGAGCTGAAGGACTAAGCTAGTCACAAAAGTACTTAGCACAGGTGCTGACTTCTAGTTTTCCCCGAGGGTGCTCCACCCCTGCTCCACCTTTTCCCCCTAGGCCCTACCCTCACCCCACCTCTTCTTGCCCTGACTCTGCCCCCTCCCCGAGGACCCGCCCCCACTCTGCCTCTTCCCACCCCCCTTGCTTCACCTCCTCCCTGAGGCCCTCGCTTTCCCGCCGCTCTCCCCCAAACCCCTCCCCAAGCCACCAAACAGCTGTTTGGGGTCATGGCCAAAGAGCTGTTTGGTCGTGCCTCTGATTAGCTCATCGGGGCAGCAGCAAACAGCTGATCGGCAGTGACGCCACTGAACAGCTGTGGCCGGTGGGTGCTGAGTACCCACTATTTTTTTTCTGTGGGTGCTTCAGCCCCGGAGGACCCACGGAGTCGGTGCCTATGGTACTTAGGCACTTAAACCCCAGACTTACACACCTAAGTCTCAGTTTTAGGCTCCACTGCACTTCCCATAACTCCATATGACATCTGTAGGCACCTGAAAGCACTTGGCGCCTAAGCGTTTGCCGTAGAAGTTCCCTAGGCACCTATGTTTCTGCCTGCGGGCCTGCGCACCACTACCTCCCACTAAGTGTTCAGACACCAGCCTCCTGCCTAGGCCACAGAGCGATTCATGAGCCAGGGAGGACGGTTGTTCAGCCGCCTAAGTTGTGTGCAGGGCCTGATCTGGTAGGCCTGCTTGGAGGCCACCTACCAGCTTTGGCCCTCAAGCAAGTTCACAGAAAATAGACAAGGAGAGAGTGGAAGACTTTTAGCCCAGTGGTTAGGTACCCACATGGGATATAGGAAACAACCAGTTCAAATCCCCACCTCTGCCTGAAGCGCGGGGAGGAAGGGATTTGAACAGGGCTCTGCCACCTCACTGGGGTGTGTTCTACCCACTGAGCTATAGGACATTCTGACGTAGGGCTCCCTTTGTCTCTCCTGAGGAAGCTGTTCCACTGTAAATAAACAAGGAGTCATCAGCCCAAGGGGACTGGATCCTCTGTCTCCCACAGCCCAGGTGAGTGCCCTGACCCTAGGCAACAGCGTCAGTCTCATGCTTGCTTTCTGTCTTTCTCACCCAAATGACTCTTCAAGCTGTCGCACTGTGGACAACCACCCCCCTCCTTGCAAATAAATAAATAAATACAATGCCTTACGTGACTAACTCCAAAGCGGGCTCCTGGCTCTGGATTGCTAGCAGGGATAGGGGGCTCCCTAGAGTCTGGATTTAGGCTCCTATCTCCGTGAGAGCATTGGGGCTTAGCCCACACCACCAAGCATGCTGGCTTTTGTGAATGGTATTTGAAGGAGCCTCTCTCTCCCCATCAGGGCCGGCTCCTGGCACCAGCCGACCAAGCATGTGCTCGGGGCGGCCAATCCTGGGGCGGCACTCAGGGTTTTTTTAAAAAAACACTTCAGCGGGGCGGCGCTTGGGGAAGGGGTAGGTTTGTTTCGGCGGGGTGGCGGGGCACTCAGGGGGGGTTGTTGCGGCGGGGTGTGGCACTGGGGGGGGGTTGTTGCGGCGGGGCGCTCAGGGGGGGTTGTTGCGGCGGGGCGGGGTGGGGCGGCGCTCGGGGGGTTGTTGCAGCGGGGTGGCACTCGGGGGGGGGTTGTTGCGGTGGGACGCTCGGGGGGGTTGTTTCGGCGGGGCACTCAGGGGGGGTTGTTGCGGCGGGGCGCGGTGCTGGGGGGGGTTGTTGTGGCGGGGCGCTCAGGGGGGGTTGTTGCGGCGGGGCGGGGCTCAGGGGGTTGTTGCAGCGGGGTGGCACTCGGTGGGGGGTTGTTGTGGCGGGACGCTCGGGGGGGTTGTTTCGGCGGGGCGGCGGGGCACTCAGGGGGGCTTGTTGCGGCGGGGCGCGGTGCTGGGGGGGTTGTTGCGGCGGGGCGCGGCGCTGGGGGGGGTTGTTGCGGCGGGGCGGGGTGGCACTCAGGGGGGTTGTTTTTTTTTGTTTCGGTGGGGCGGCGCTTGGTTTTTGTTTTGTTTTTTGCTTGGGGTGGCAAAAAAGTTAGAGCTGGCCCTGCTCCCCATTCATTGTATAGGGAGCGGAGCTGTGTAATGCAGGCTTTATTCCTGTGACTTTCTAGGCACCTAAAAGTTAAGTGTTGTGACACTCAGCATCATCACACCTAAGTACCTTTCTGACGCTAACCCTAAGTCCAATAACTAGGAGCAGTAACACAAGTTTCTGTCTGTGGCTCAGCCTCAGAAAGGGAGGAAGACACCCTTAGCCATGGCATTGAACCAGTCACTGTAATTCCAGGACCTCATCCTACAAAGCAGAGAGCACGTCTCCTGAGAAGCTGAGCACCCTCATCTCCTATTGAAATCAATGGGAGTTGGGTGCAATCAGTACTGTACAGGGTTGGATATACAGATGCCATTTAAATCTACAGAAGTAATTAGCACCTAGCTGTTTGTGCTGCTACCAGTTCTTTATTAAAGGCAATACAGAAGCATTAGCTAAAACCACCATCAGGTCTAATCTTAGGAGCCCTTTCCCGGAAAGCTGACTCGTAAACATGGTTTTATTGACAGAAGAAAAGGGAAAATTGCCCATCTGATTCACTGATAACTAAAAACAAGAAGTGAGCCCATGAGAACTGCCCAGATTTTCTAATGATAAACTGCCCTTTGGCATATAACATTTAAGTCTGATCCTTTAATTATTAACGTCATATGCCTGGAACAGGTATTAAAAGGAAGTTATCTAAGAATATGTAGGCTGTATTTACAGTCAAAGCGAGGCCATGATACTTGCTATCAGAACCACCACTACTGTCCCACGTCCATTTCTGCTAAATTTGCTCTGTTGGGCAGGTCTGAGAATCTCCACCCCCCACTTCTCCCTTCTAGTGGCCCATTCCAAACTCACCCAGCTCCTCCATCCCATACTACCCATAAAATGTGCTTTACAGTGGTCAACAACTCCACGCTCTCATTAAACTACAATTCATTAAGCTAAAGCATTTAAAATGAAAAGTCTTCCTGCTACACTAACTGATGGTGCCACAAGAGCAGTAGGTCCCACAGTCCAAGGCAAGCGGGAAAGGACCATCTTGCTAAAGCTGGGAGCTGGCACAAAACCCTCCTACACTTCCATCCATTTATAGAACTCTGGGCCCAGCAGGATAGATGCACAACTTGCAACTGTGACATACATCTGGCTTTGCCAGAGGCTCCCTTTAGATTATCTGGAAGAGCTCCTTTTTCAGGGGGGAGCTGGGGTATCACATGACTAGTCTTAACTGATGTAGTGCCAGCTGCAAACATTATGGGACATTTCCAAAAGTAACTACACAGAGGGCCCAAAATTGTGCACCCTAATTTTGCATGCTTAAAAACATTGACATGGGAACAGATCCAGGGTTTACATGGACAACTCAGTTTATTAGTTTATTAGTTTATTAACTCATGGCTCTGAAAGGGCTGATAGGGAAATCCATATTTGTTTCAACAGTGTCTTTGAGAAGAAAAAAATAAGAGTCTTATGCACGTGGAACAGCACCTTGATCTTCATGCAATCCCAAAGTCAGTGAGGTTACTTGAGGGGTAAATAGCAGAAATCTGGGTCAATTATATTTAGAAAGCTGAACAAAACTATTCCCTTTCTCACGATGCAGCTAATTGACATTAATGAGTAAATATTGCAGAAATGGGGAGTGTTCCAACTGCTGCAAGACTTTCCAGCAGAATCCAAAAGCACAGGCCTGGAGCCCAAGGCTACCACAGCTTTTAATTGTCTCTGTACACAAGTAGATGGGGCACTTGCATACAGAACACTGTCAAAACTTTACTATTTATGGTTATAGTTATATCATATGTAGAAAGCCAGTGCCAGGTTAAACACAGGCCGACAGTAGGGGAAGGCCCCTCCATATAGGAATCTAGGTTCACCCTTCTGTTCTCTCACAGCTGGGTAGACTGTGGATGGTGCAGATGATAGTGTGATGAAATGGCATTTGCAGAGGGGCAGCAGGGCTGGTGTATATGCTGCTTCTCACCGAGACCAGCTTCTCTCAGAAAAAGCCCGCTTCTGACCAGACAGCAAGTGTGAAAAATTGGGACAGGAGGTGGGAGTCATAGGCTTCTATATAAGAAAAAGCCTCAATTATCGGGACTGTCCCTATAAAATCGGGACATCTGGTCACCCTATCCCCATTTTCCCTGTCCCCACAAACACATGCCTCCCGCTCCTCCTCTGTGAAGTGAGGCCTCTTCCCACCCAGCCATGTTTCCTGCTGCTCACCTCCTTCTGGTTCTTTCCCCAGTCTGAGCTCTGGACAGGGCCTGCCCTCTGCCAGCCTGCTGGCTCCTGAGTCAAGGAATTAGGCCACAGTGAGAGCTTAGGATGGGGGCGGAGGAGCGTATCTGGCCCTAGAGAGATAGGCATTATTATGGCAAAATATGAAACACCACAAAAATCCATTTCTCATTTCATATTTTTAATTTAATTTAAAAATATTCAGTCATACATTTAAAGATGCAATGAAACAGATTTTCCCTTAATTTATAAAACAATCGAAGAGGCGAGCCAAATGTCCTAAAGTAAAGAGTGAAAACATTAAAGGCCCTGATTCTTCAGTAGGACCAGCTAGCATGGACCTATGTGTGTCCCAATGGTTTTAAAGGGATTTGTATTACAAATGGCATTTTAAACCATCTGTGTTCTTCCTTTTTGCACTAGAAAAGTTTTCAATTGAGAAACTAACATACAAAGCATAAAACCCTTCCAAGAATAAATAAATAAAAATTAATGAGATTGGCACAACAGAAATGGACAGATAAGATGTTGTTATGCCATTAAGTGAAGCAGAAGTCCCTACAGAATTTCTGTTCAAAAGGCTAAAGATGGTCAAAATGATGGAACACAGTCCTCCTGTGATGAACTTCCTTTAACTTTCAAGGCCTTTGTTACGTTTTCAGAAACATGCTTCATTTTGGACTCGTAATATATTTACTTACTAATTATCAGTTAGATTGTGACCCAGTCACTAGCCTGGGAAAGGGGGCGGGCTGCGTGTAGTTACACTACTGCAGGAAAAGCTGCAGGAAAGAATTGAGGCTAAGAGAGTTGAAGTTCCTTCCCCACTTCTCCCTGCTCTGAGGCATAAAGGAAGTTACTGCAATCCTGTTCAGGGCACAGCCTCTCTCTGCTAGCCAGTGTGTCAGGGAACAGAGCCACAGTTCCACACACTTGGCTGTGAGGAGGGGTAGAGGCCCCCTACATACGCTTTTGGTCCTAGTAATGGAAAGACTGCTAAAGCAGGATAGTTTGACTTGCTCATGCTTTTCTTCTATAAAACTCTCTCAAGAGTTCTTTGTACTGGGTTAGTTCTTATCTCATACATACAGTGTTACACATACCTTGAGATTAGTTTCTCTTAGCAATGTTTAAGACAGCTGCTAAGTATGAGACAGGATGCATTTTAGCAAATCAACTTTCTGGGGGGAAAAAATGGGACAGTACCTGGACTGAGATCTCCAAACATTTTTTTCTAAGCAGCATATTGGATTGGTCCACTGAATTTATGCCAATGAGGAATCACTTTATACTTGTTGAAACTGGGCATTGCTGGTAGATGACTGCAGAAGAAAAATAATCCTCAACATCAAAGATATATTTTAGTTAGACTAGAAGGCTCATGAAATAGGTAATGGGACACAGAGGCAATACTTTTAAACCTGGCTGCCTAAAATTAGGCTCCTAAATCCACATTTAGGCATTTAAATAGAAGTGGCCTGGCCCACTGATGTCAGTAGGTTTAAGAGCCCAGTTATAGGCACCCAGGTTTGAAAGTCTGGGGCCAGAGCCTTTCACCCGAAGGTCACCAAGTCAAATTCTGTCCACCTCAGTCATGACTGAAAATTATTGATGGCTGCTTAGGGCCCTACGTGGTGAGGAAGCATGGACCGGCAAGCTGGGATTTAGTCAACCCAGGTTCAATTCCCTCCTCCACCACAGACTTCCTGTGTGACTTTAGTCTCTCTGTGGCTCAGTTCTCCATCTGTAAAATGAGGTAGCCCTTCCCTGCCTCACAGGTGGAATTGGGAGGGGAAAAATCCATTAAAGATAGTGATGCACTCAGATACTACAGTGATGGAGGCCCTATACATAGCTAAGACAGATAGCTCTGGTCACCATTCATCTATCTCCACGTGACAAAGAACATAACTGGTTCTAGTTGGCACCTTTGTGGGCAGTAGAGTTGTCACCTGCTCCGATTTGCATAATGGCAGGGCTGAAATTGTAGGGACCATCCAGCAGTGGTGTCAATCAAGACTATCAAGAGTACTGATTTTGACTGGCAGTGCTTTGAAGGGTTTCTGAACCCTGCTCTGTACATTTAGGGGTCAGGCAGGCACTCAGCTGGCATAGCCAAAAATGTACTGTGGGATCCTGTCAAAAGTTTGCTTTATTTCCAATCTTCATTATTTGGTGGGAGGTCATAGTACCATTGTTTGGGCAGGCTTATTTGGATATAGAATATTGTTTGTTTGTATGGCTGTGACAAACAGCTGTTTAGCTGTCACTATGCCCCTGAAACACATGAGCTCACAACTAAGACCTTTTCATGAATGACTCTTTAATGATGATCTGAAAAGATTTTTAAAAACCTGGGTTTGTGCCATTTTTAGCTTCCTTACGTATAACACAGCCCAGATGTTTCTTCTATAGGGTGACCAGACAGCAAGTGTGAAAAATCGGGACAGAGGATGGGGGGTAATAGGAGCCTATATAAGAAAAAGACCCAAAAATCAGGACCGTCCCTATAAAATCAGGACATCTGATCACCCTATTCTTCCATTATTCTTCTGTTTCATCCCTGCTTGATTTTTGCCATTAAGAAATATCATGTCTCCTCTGGAGAATCTATAGGACACGTATATTGTTAACATAGTGCATCTTAAATTAAGAGAGGCATGTTGAATCCTTAACAAAGACATCCTTTCTCTAAAATAGAAACTAACTACTGAATTTAAATAGGGATTTGTGCACATGCACACCCCAGAAGAGTTTTATTCAATTAGAATAGAAATTCCTTCTCCTCTCGGTTGCTTAACTTTCCATCGCTGGATCTGTTTGATATCCTTTCATTAGCTCTCGAGTCACTATAGAATCTCCCAATCTAGATAGCACAGGAATTTCTAACGTAACACACAAAGTTGCTTTGGAAGTCCCCTTTAAAAAAACAAACAAACTGACATTCCCTGGAACCTACACCTGTCACTGCACATCTCTGTAACAAGGTAGCAGAAGGACTTCAACTAAAATATTTAAACTGTTGTATATCTTCCAAAGTCAATGTTCTTTTATATTTATCTATCTGCGAAGGTTTTGCTGACCGTAATACTGATTCATTTGTTGAGCCAAAGTCCGATACAACATACAAACACAAAACAGTCTGGGATTCAGATGCAAGTAAAAATTTAATAGTGTACCTCCACTGAATGAGACGGACAATTTTTCTTGAACGTCTGCTATCTCTTCTTCCAGTAACTTCATTTTCACGTCATGGTATCTCATTGTATTTTACATGATAGCAATGGCTTTCTGTTCTTCAGCTTGAAGTTCTTCCAAAAGCACTTTTTTTTTCATCCAGCAAGAACTGAATAAGCTCACCAAACTGGGTTTCAATTTTCTCCTTTTGTGATTACCTCAATCGCTTCATACATTTCTGCTACAGGAAACACCTCCTGTGTTTCCCGCAGAAGAAACCCACGTTGTTTGAAGGAGCCCTGTCTCGTGTGCTGCTTAATCCTGTCAATTTCAAATTTATTTGCTTTTCAATTGACGATTCAAAAGAGACAATGTGGCTCTGCTCCTTTGGCCTGTTCTGAACACCTTTTCAAAATGAGAGTTAGAGAAAGGCGAAATCCCCTGTGCATAAACAGAACAAGAACCCCCAAGCCTAGTAGCCATATATTGTACCTATCTAATAAAGGACACCTAACCCAGAGTTCTAGAAAGTGTCTGACTTGGGGGGGCGAGTGAAGAAAAATCTAAACATTGTAGCAAGTTATTTCCTTTCTGGTGGTCTCAGATGGAGAGCAAGACAATGGACCATTGGGCAGTACTGGCTCCGGATACTGTGAGGTTCAGAAGTTGAAGGATGTCAGGCAGAGCTCATAGACCACAAAAGGAGAGGTCAGGTGTCTTTCAGGAGAAAGATAGATCTCTTCAGGTGAAAGATAGCGTAGACCTGGCTTCAGACTATAAACCTGTGTCAGTATAATTATATCGCTATGTCGACAGGAGAGCTTCTCCCATTAATACAGCTACTGCTTCTTGGGGAAGTGGATTAAGGTGTCTTCAGTTAAGTGCAGCAGCTGCGCTGATGCAGCATTTAAGTGTAGAAATGCCCTGTGTGTGTAAACTGGAGGTCTTAAATACATATGGTCCTGAAACGGACACACTAAAGATTTCTTGTCCCAGGTCACCATGAACCAACTGACTAGCTGAATCTTGTATTGCTTTGTGATAGCTGGAGATGCTGATAGAGATCATACAGATAATGGCATAAATCACTGCCTTCACAAGCCTGACTATCATTCTCATTTTGAAAAGGTACTGAGGGCAGGTCAAAGGAGTAGATCTACAATGTCAATTTGAATAGAGTTCACTGAAAAGGAAAGAAATCTGAAATTGGCTAGATTTGTATTAATGGCATGGAGACCAGGGTCTTATTGGGCAAAGCACTGTATATACATACATAGTAATAGACAGTCCCTACCCCAAAAAGCTTACAGTCTGAACAGATGTGACAGCCAAAGGGTGCGGAGAAAGGAAATATTACTATTCTTATTTTACAGAGAAGAGATTCTCACTGGTTTTCCTCTGGAAGAACTGGCCTTTTCCTCCACATTATTTCTTTTGCATGCTACCCTTCCTACGCGTCTTTGCTGAGGAGAATATACATACTTTTAAAAAGGGAAAAGCAAGTACAACCCATTTACCTGTGAGCCCTGGATTCCCGACATACCACACACACAGACAGATGCCTGGTCACTTTCAGAATACAACTTCAATTCTTCATTATGTTTTCTACACTTTTGGTGACCCACATTATTTTGCTGAAGAAGAGAGGCCTTGGACTTTGTGATCTCTTCCATGAGGTTTGCCACCAAGAAATTCTTAGTGAAACTGGGATCTGGGAAAACCTGTCCAAAACAATCAGTGATGTGAAGGTTAAAATGTGGGGATTCATTCTTTCAGGTGGGATATTTACAATACTGTGCACTGTAAGGTTGAGCTTTAATACTTATGCTCATCAACTCCTTGCAATAAAAACAGGGATTTATGCTGTGATTTTTCAAGCTCCTACAAAATGGCAGAGATCAGTGACATTTTTAAAAGCCAACACGGATTAGCTCAAGTAGGCAGACTAACGAGCCAGGGACTAAATTGGGATTTTCAAAGGGCCCTTAAGGAGTTGGTGCCAAATTCCCACTGAAGATCAATAGAAGCTGACTGCATAATTCTTTTCGGCCCCTTTCAAAGCCCCATCTTAAATTTTTATTGTATGCTGAATCAGAGTGAATGTTCCCACCAGAGCTTGTCTAGAAAAGAAAAAGATTCCTACTGGCTAGAGGCAGATATGTGAGGCAGGGCATCCATGTAGCTACTGATTGGGGGAAGTGCAATGTCCTTCTGACCACACATTCATTTCCACTTACCTGTGTTTTTAGTAACTACGTTGGCTAGCTGCTGCCTCACCAATATGTAATACTCCTCCAGGCTTGCTGAGGGTTCGCTTGTTTGCAGAGGAGGAAGGAAAACTTTTCTTCCCCTCCAGCCATATCTAGCTGCTAGGTGGGGCAGTGCAACTCTTCTGCCCAACTCCCCCCACCCCCTACACACACTATTTTGTTGTCTGCTTCTCTTCTTCGGACTATCTGTGGGTGTGTGAATACACAATGGCAACTGTTAGGACAATTTGCATGAAGTTAAAACTGAAATGTTCAGCAAAGTCCTCCCCTGCCCCCCCACCAACAAAGCTCTTACAGAAGGGAGAAAATTACAGATGCAAAACAGGGGTTTTTAAACAAAGATTTCTGCTGCATTCTGAACTGTTCAAATTTGTTATAAATAAACAGCTAATAGATTATAATTATGTTCGGAATATCTGCAGTGATCAATCAGAAGCTGTCCCCATTTTGGTCCCTCTGTCTTCATTTCCAGGGAGGGAAACCAAAAGAGAAAGAGGAAATGGAGAAGGGAGGTAATTGGAGAAATAAATCATTTTTCCCCTTGTAAATTATAACCTAACTGTTTAGTTGTAACATATTTGAATGTGAAGAGTTTGCAACACTGCTGCATCATCTCACCAGGATACAACCATAACCAGCAGGTAACCCACTGCAGTAATGTGAAACTGAATTTATTTTATAGTAATTCAGTTGGATGATTATTTGCCAGATCTTGTACTGACCTATACTTTCTACAGAAGTCTAGCTGCAACTATAAGATTTTAAAGCAGCTATTTGGTTTGAGGAACACGTTTCCTAGTATCAAGGATCACATTAAGCAGTCAGAGCAGTACCCAGCACAGACGTGGCAATCACAGCACAAATCCAATTCACTTCTGCACTGTCAACCCAACCCTGAAAAAAAACTGCCTCCAACCAAACAATACAAATCATCCAAAGAAGAGAACTGTGTCTGCTCCCCATTCATCCCAATGGAATAAGAGCATCTGGGGCCAGTTAAGACTCCAGAATGGAATCTTAGCTTACTTGATTTTCCAAGGCCCCATAGTCACTACACAATAAGCTATTTTCAGACATGGTTCTGTGCAAACCACATTGATTTGTTGATTGTGGGGACACAAACAAACAGGTAAGAACCGCGCAGATACAAAGACCAACTTCCATTTAGTCCTCAGTGTGAAGGGGTGTATAAGACACACATACAGGCCCTGCATGTGCATAACTTCACCCAGGTAAGTAGTGCCAGTTTTCCAGGTGTGTGTGTTAAAGATCAGACCCCTTTCAGTCACCTCCAGACTGTAAGAGTAAATTAAAGCCCCACCCTGTGGCCTTGGGAGCAGGAGGAGAACTTCAGAGAGATGAGATGCTAATGATTGGAGGTGGGGAGAAGCTTCTGGTTGGGGGAGTTTGCAGATCCCAAGTGTGGCAATCTGTACCTCAAAGCAGCACCCTGGAATCCCCATATTCACTGATGTCATATAATTATATTTCATACAAAGCAGGCCAAGTAAGATATCATATGAGAGGTCATGACCTGCTGAAACCCATCATTCTGTGGGACTATGCACATCATTAGTGTGTATGAAGTTATGAAATTTTGCTGTATGGTTGTTACTGAAATATGTTGTAAGTCAGAGTCTCTAATGCTAGTGTAACCCTTCTGCCTGTCAGAGTTGGCAGCATCTAGGGGTTCCATTTCAATAACACAATGCAAAACCGGCTCGAGCCGCCACCCAGTGACCTGGGACAATTACATAACACCCCCCTGGGTGCCTCTAAGAGGCAATACTTCCCCTCTCACAAGCACAGAGTCTGAATGTAGCAAAAGCCTTTTAATAAAGGAGGGAAACAATGCAGCATTATGTGGGGAAACACCACAAACAGGATTCATAACATAAACCATGAGCAAAAGACTCACCCCCAAGTAAGTTTGGCAGTGTCCTTTTCCCCTCAGCGTCTTAAGTCCAGCAACCCAACAGTCACCCCACCCCCAGTTTCTGTCCTCAGTCAGTGCAGCCCCCAGAGTTCAGAAGTTCATCTGCAGAGTTACCTCCCGGCCTGGGAGCAATGGTGGGGGGAGGGGGGTGGTGAATGGGGAGTGGCATGGGGAGGCTGCCAGCAGGGGCCAGGCCGATGAGGGGGGTGATCCCAGGGCCAGAGCCTGCTGCCATGTGGCCAGGGACCAGGTCATGAGTCCGAAGTTCCACCCGCCGCTGCCACATGTCTGAAGTCTGGGACCGGAGGAGGCAGTGGGTGCCAGGGCAATGGGGTGGTGAGCTTGGGGCTGGGAACTGGGGCTGGAGCCCAAAGCCCCATGGCTGGAGCCTGCCCCCCACCACCCCAGGGCTGAAGCCCAAAGCCCGAGCCCACCATCCCCGGGAAAGTGAGAACTTCATCAAGTGCCTGCTCCCCCAACATTTGTGTCGGGGGTGGGGGTGGAGGGGAAGGATCAGGGCCCTAGCCCTGGGGGCGGGGCTCCTGCTTTGCCCTCCCCACCCAATTACCACCCAAGAGGCTGCAAGAAAAGCCCCTGGTGGCCACATTTGAGAAACTCTGCCCTAAAGTTTCCCACCATTGGTACACTGATGCAGCTCCAGTGATGTTAGCAATGGTGGGCGGTGTGCTGGTGTCTGCTTGCCTTTTTACCAGTGTGCTCTCTAGGCTTGCTCTGAGGAGAGACTTAGTCAACCTAGTGGTAAAAACACCGCTGGCTTCTTCTCTACACGAGTGCTGGGAGGTGAGAAAAGAAAGCCAGCTCGGAGGCACGTGCGCCTTTCCCCTGTGTAGCAATCAACAGTCCCTCGGCACATACAACATGCAGTTTGGAATATATGGGGAGGAGGGAAGAGAACCTGGTCGACCAGCAGACGGGTGCTCTCAGCAGCGTGTTCCCATGCAGATTCCACTATATCAAAAGCCACATTCATTCATGACAAAACAGCAATAATTCCACCTCCACAACCCAACTCAAGACACACAGGGAGCCCATGGTAACTCCTGCCTGTTTGAGAGAGGGTGCCAACTTTGGCCTGACATAGCAACTCTACAACCCCTCCCCACACTCAGAGCCTCTTTTCCTTTTCTTCTGTCCTTTGTCTGTCTTTGGTTGTGGGGGGCGAGGGGGAAATGATGCAAAATCACTGCAGTTTTGTAAGTGAGAGAAAATATTTTGGCTACAACCTATTTGACAGTATTAATGATAATAAGGTAATGACAGCAGCATAATATGGTTAACATCAACATCACATCTTAGGAAGGGTGCAAGAGACAAAGCTGATTTGGGAAGTTACATTTTCCCAGTGGTATGTAGTTAATAAAACTAGAAGGTGTACATCATATGTGTCATTTAGAAACAGAAGCCTGCAGTCATGGAAAAGAATCCTAGAAAATAGCACTAGCCATAGGCTGCAAAGTAATATCTAAAACAATCCCATAACCACAATGTGCTAGAATATAAATAAAGAAGAAGAATCTGTGATCCACCTTTACATACTGTGTTGACAGCAGTTTTCTGTGCCTTCAGTTACAGTTTTCACGTTTTTTTAAAAAAAGTCAGCAAAAGTTAGTAATTTAGAATGTAAATTCCTGGATGCAGGGATCATATCATGTTTGTCTGTACTCAGGTTGCTATATAAGCACTATAGTAGTAGTAGTAAATATGAAAGGTTTACATTCTCCCAGCAACTGTATATGTGTGCAGTAATGGTGCCCTCCAGTGGACAGCTGTGTTAAACACAGTCTGAAGAAAATTAGGAGGCCAAATTCTGCTTTCATGTGAACTCGTGGGATTCCCACTGCAGTTAGAGGGAGTCATCCAAAGGCAGACTTTAGCTCTATATGAAGAGTTATTGCTTTTGGATGCCAGGGTGTCTTTCGCCGACTTGGTGATCTGGGCTTAGTTCAGGTTAGGTCTTATCTACACGGGGGAAACTGACCACATAGCCATTCTGGAATAACGATTCCGGTATAATTGAGCTAGTGTCCCCATGGAACATTCTATTCCAGACCAAGAGTGACTTTGTTCTATTCTTTGGGACAATACAGAGAAATGTGGAACTACCCTGCTGTATAGTATATTCTACCTGGCCACATCAGCCCTATCACATTAACAACTGGAAATGAATATGACCAAATGTTTTGTGCTGATCATTACAATTTATTGCCAAGCATGAGATCCACATCCTTTCTGAAGCAATTACTGCCTCCAGGAACTGCCCCTTTTCTATGGCTTACAGACTTTCTGAATTATTGCAACTCACTCATCTCTTCCTCCTCTATATGATTTAAGAGTATAACACTGTGGTGGTCATCTGAGCAGCACCTTGTGGCCAGGGTGCCCCTGAAGAGCCCCACCTCTGTTTTCCCCTTCTTCAGGGCTCCTGAAACGTCACACAATCTCTCTTCCAATCACAGCCCTTCTTGGGCTCTAGTTGTTTACTAACACAAAGTTCAAAAAATCAAACACAAAAGAAATTTTCCACCCAGCCTTAAACTGAGCACAGTCCCGCCTCCCTGCGGTGCTGCCCTTTCCTGCTCTCTGAACAGCTGGAGAAGATGTCAGGCCTAGCCTGCTTTCTCCCAAAGGATGAACAAAACCTTTTGCTGGGCCTTCTTACCCAACCCCACTTCTGCTCCTCGGGGGCCATTGCAGCTTCACTCTGTGGTTCCCCCGTCTAGCTCCGCTCTGCCCTCACTGAGGCCTCTTCTGAGCCTCTACAGCCCAGCTTCAGCCCTGCCCCCTTAATTGGCTCACCTGGGAGAACCTGCTTTGTCACAGGGGAGCTGTCCCTATTTTAATCACCTCTTGAGGTCACTTCCAGCCCTACATTTTTATGACTCAAAATTCCATAAAAGGATGCTATTCATTTTTGTTAGTGACATCACTCCTTTGTCATCCAGGACCCAGTCAGATCAGGTCTCCTACATTATTCGGTGATGGATTTTTGTGAGGGGATGAACGCACTTAATACAAAGGCCATGCCTGAGAAAGAAACATGCCTTTGGACCTTCTTGATTTAATTGATCAACCCAGTGGGCCAGATTGTGGCTCTCAAATCTGTTCATGAAGAGAATCCTTTGTGCGTGGATGTGTTGAGTGGAAGGGACGGATAAGCCAACTCCATATCATGTCCCCACACATCCTAGATGGCTCTTTTTGTTTGCTAAGCAAATAGTTACTGATTATAATGTGTAATAATGTAGCTAATGTTAGACCATAAGCTTTTTGGGACAGGGATGGCCATTTTGTTCTGTGTTTGTACAGTGCCTAGCACGGGGGGGGGGGGGGGGGGGCTGACTGGGGCTCCTAGGCACTATGATAATACAAATAAATAATTTTTAAGGCAATAGAAGGGGGCACGAGCAATTAACAGCACTAGCTACATGTAAAGAAAAAGATAAAGTACTGGGACTGTAGAGGTGCTTGCATCTTACTGACACTCTAGGTTTTCACAGCAGTGTTGCCTGAGTGTGGAGGCATGATGTGCGTTGCTGGGAGTGCAGCAGCTTCTCTACCATAGTGATAGCAGCAGGAGAGAGATTTCCACATTACAGCCCCACTGCAAAGGGGAGACTAAAGTCTGTGGGGGCTAAGAAAGAAGGAACAGACCATGAGCTCATGCCCCATACAGGGATTAAAGGACACAATTAACTTGCTCTTCCCTCACTACCAATAATAGTGGTGAGGTTGCCCCACTATCTGGTTTCCTTGGTAACGCTTTAGTGATAGTGTGTGTTGAAGGGGCTGGGGTCCTAATAGAGTGTGTGGCTATAGAAGAACCTGTGAATCCATGTAAGTTGATCATCAGAGGGTGGGTGGCTGTGGGCTGGGCAACAAGAGGTTATTTTGCAGAGCGGTAATGCGGGTGTAAATATCCTTAAAGAACAGTGGGTGGCATTAATCACCTGAGGTGGATGTGTTAAAGGTTTAGCTGAGACACTGAGCAAAGGCATTAAGACAAGGTAAAGGGACACTGCCAGGTTATAAAGCTAATTAAAAAGTGTCCATCGCTCTGCTATTAACAACACTTTATTAAAATTGACAATTTTTTAAAAACCTAACTTACTACTTACTACTTGTGCTGTTTTTTCAGACAGTGAATAGAGACTGATCAGTTTCTACTCAATTCCACTTTCAAGGATGCAAGGTTTGGATTGCAAACTGTAAAAGGAGATGGGTATTTGGTTTAAAGCCCACCCCCACCAAACATGTTTCTCACTGGAAATGAAAAAAAGGTTATGTGAACAGTTTAACAAGATCTACATTTGAGACCAGTTGGCCCTTACAGTGTTTCTGAGCTAAATATGTGAAAGAGACAGCCTGTACTTAAAGGCCACGGGGTCAAAACGGGTCACACACATGGGAAATAAAATTTAGAAGCCAGCCAGGTCAGTGTGGGGTGCACTGTTTTAGTACCGGCTTGGGGGAAACCCTCTAATTGGCGGCTTTCCCAACTTGCTCACCTCCTGGGATAGAGCAGCCAATCGGGCCTGCTGCAAGAAGCAGACGAGATGTTCCCCTCCTCTTTGGAGCAGACAGCATTCTCACAGGAGGGGAGGAGGGAGCAGAAAGAGGCCAGCAGTTCAGGGAGACTCTCCTTTCTCCTTTCCAGAACACACAGCCTGGGAAGCTGGCAGGGGGATCCCACTGAAGCCCTCCACGCCTGGGAGAGAGGGATGAAGGACCGCAGGAGAAGCAGAGGTGAAGCTACGGGGCAGAGGGCAGAATTGATGCAGCGAGTGCGGGGCACAGGATTGATTTGGGGCTGGGGGATAGAATTAAATGCTGGGCAGGGGGACAGGCAGAAGTAGAGGTGATGATAGTCCCCTCTTCCTCCCCGCACACTTCTTCCAGACCACTTTGCCCTGGAGCCAGCTCAGGGCAAACTGAGAAATGGAGGAAATTAATCCACTTTTGCTAGAAAAAAAAAATCAAGAGATGAATTTGGAGACCATGACTGCATCCTTTTTTTTTTCAGCCCGGGAAAAACAAGTTTTTCTGAAGGAATCAATTGGTTAACTACCCATCCAATCTCTAGCCATCCTCTGGGCCCTTTCGATGGTGGGGTGGTGTTTTTTTTCTCTCTTGTTTTTAGAAAGCAAATATTTACCTATCCATGCATATTTCTTTAAAATCAACATTTCCACAACAGTTTGGGAGATCCTTTCAAGAGAGATGCCCATCTTACCAGCATTATTGGTCATTCACTAGGAATCCCAAACATGCTCTGTTCACATTTTGAAGGCAAACTTCACAACTGTAAGGGCTAGGAATTTAATTATTTAAAAAGAAAAGCTTAGATTGTGGAGCACAAGGTGGAGCATCTTACCATCTGGCTGAGCTGCTGTGAGTGGGTCCAGGTTGACCCTGGCTCCATCCTCAGGAGCTAAAGGTGTGGGTGGGCACAGAGGAGTTAAAATATACATTCATGATGGTACTTGTTCAGTGAATTTGTGCCTCTCCTGCTGCTTTCAGAAATCTTGGAGTCAGTCCTACAGCAGATGTCTCTTTTTTGTTTACAAGCCAAATTCACTTGCTTCCCAGGCTCCTGATTAGGGTTTAACTTCATACTTTAGCTGAATGAGGCTTTATTGAAATGTCTGGGTACTTGAAAAAAGATTGGACTCAGGCAGCCAATCAGCTTTCATAGCACTCAAAAGCAAACAAATTGTCTGACGTGGGTTCCAGTTCTAATCTGCTACCTTTGCCCTCAATACGAGGAATTTCCATGCTGCAGTATTAACTAGCAACACCGAAAAAATCTCGCAGCAATTGCAAAACGGAAGCCAAACTGGCAAATAGAACTTCACAAAAAAGAGCCTTTTGTCACAGCTGTTATTTTCCAACTGCACTGCTGCCATCACAAAGGATGGGGAAACTGCTATTACTGCATCTTGAGATAAGGCTGGGGAATTAAGCATTGAAGTGTGGGATTTGGGGGTACTTCTTTTTCAAAGTATTGTTAATGATTTATAACCTATCCCGGTGCACAGGGACCAGCCTGGAGAGTTTCAAATTATTTTTATGTTACTTCATCTGATATATGGTAGCAGATGATAAGTGACAAAATCTGGCAGGAGGTGGTGACGACCAGATGCAGCGAGATGGCCTTCGCTATGACTTTGTAGTCCGTGCTGAGGAGACGGGACGCCAATTCTGAAGATCGCGGGGTCCCCCTTCTTTGGCAGCAAGGCGAGCATGGCTCGCCTGCACAACAGGGGGAGGACCCCACTCTCCAAGGACTCAACTTAGACGGTGACAAGGTCCGGCTGAGGATGTCCCAGAACACGCGGTAGAACTCCACGGTCAGCCCGTCCATGCCCGGGGATTTATTGGTGGGCATGAGGCGGAGGGCTTCCGAGAACTCGGCCAGAGTGAGAGGCAGCTCTAGCCGGTCTCGGGCGCCTGCGCTGACCGTTGGGAGTCCGTCCCAGAGCACTCTGTAAGCGTCAGGATCAGTCGTATCCGGGGAGAAAAGGGCTGCGTAGAAGGCACTGGCCCTCCTGCACATCTCTGCCAGATCCATGAGGAGGGTGCTTTTCTCTGCCAGAAGGCAGGTGACGTGTTTCTTGGCCCCCCCTCCTTTTCTCCAGGGCGTAGAAGAAGTGGGAGCCGCGATGCATCTCCTGAAGGAGGCGGATGCGGGATCGAACAAAGGCACCCTGGGCCTGATGGTCCTCGAGGGCCCGGAGCAACTCCCGTTTCTCCCGGCACGCCCCGCAGAGGGATGGATCCTCAGGGCTGGTGGCCAGACCCCTCTCCAGCTCTAAGACCTCCCGTTCCAACTGCTCTATCGCTGCATCCGTCCGTCGGCTGGCACCCCGGGTGTAGTCGCAGCAGAAGAGCTGTGCGCGCACCTTCCCCACGTCCCACCACCGCCGCGCTGAGGGAGAGGCGTGCCTCTGCCCTCACCAGGCCAGCCAGAACTCCCGGAAGGACGCCATGAAGCCCACATCCTCCAATAAGATGTTATTAAGTGTCAATAGACCGGCCCCGGCCTCTCCACACAGAGAAAGGCCATCACGGTTGCTAGGTGGTGATCTGAGAACGGGGCTAGCTGGATGCTGGAGGAGTGGGCCCGTGAAAGGTGACAGCGTGATAGGTATATGCAGTGCTACCGGGAGTGGTGCGACCAATGGACCTCCACCCGGACAAAGGTGAACGTCGAGACGTCGTTCGGGTGGTGGTCGTGCCAGATGTCCACCAGGGAGTGATGGTCGACAATCTCCTGGAGGACATCCATGGTGGCCGGGCACTGCTCGGTCCCCAAGCAGTCCCGCTCATCAAGGGTGGTGTTAAAGTCCCCGCCCAGGACCAGGCACTCGCGAGGATCCAATGAGCCAAGGAAGGCAGAGAATGAGATGGCAGGCGTTTCGAACTGCCCAGAGCTCCAGTAGATTTATGTGGAGATTTGACTCCTCTAGGGACTAGCGGTCCTGGATGGTGTTGTCGTGCAAGTGTGCCCCCCATCCTACCAGAGAGGTGTCTGTGGTGATAGTGACTGATGGGATTTCCTGTTGGAAGGGAATGCTTGAGCAGACATTTGTTTGTTTTGTCCACCATGTGAGAGAGTCTTTCACTCTGCTGGGCATTGTAAGCCATCTGTTGATCAAGTGTCTGTGAGGAATGTTCAGTGCGTAGCCAGGTTTGTAGGCATCTCATATGCAGCCTGGCATGTTTCACGACAAAAGTAGTAGCCAACATGTGCCCTAGAAGTTGTAGGCACATTCTGGCAGATGTTTGTGGGCTGTGTCTTACTGTTGTAACCAGGTTTGTTAAGGCAAGAAACGATTGTTGGGGTAGCCGTGCTGATGCCGTGGCACAATCGAGGTGTGCCCCTATAAAGTCCAGTTGTTGGGTTGGGGTCAGGGTGGATTTCTGGAGGTTGATTTGTAACCCTAGGTTTGTAAATAGGGTTAGAGTGGGGTCAGTGGTGTGAACCGCCTCCTCATATGTTGGTGCTTTCAGCAGGCAGTCGTCTAGGTAGGGGAATATAATCACACCCTGCCTGTGAAGATGTGTTGCTGCAATGGCTAGTACTTTGGAAAATACCCTTGGAGCTGTGGAGAGGCCAAAGGGAAGTACCTTGTATTGGTACTGTAGGTTACCCAGAGTGAATTGTAGGAACCTCCTGTGTGCCGGGTGGATAGTGATGTGAAAGGAAGTGTCCTATAAGTCCAGGGCCGAGAGCCAATCTCCTTTCTCCAATGTTGGAATTATGGTTGCTAGGGTTACCATCCTGAAGCACTGCGTTCTCACGAACTTGTTCAGTTTGTGCAAGTCCAGAATGGGCATCCATCCGTCTGTTTTCTTCGGAGTGAGGAAGTAATGTGAGTAAAACCCCTGATCCCCATGCTGAACCGGTACTGGTTCCACAGCACCTAATTGAAGGAGATGGTTTATTTCCTGCTATAACAGGTACTCGTGAGATGGGACCCTGAAGAGGGATAGGGAAGGGGGGTGGGTAGGTGGGATAGAAACAAAGGGGATGGAATAGCCCTTCTGTCTTATTTCCAGAATCCACTTGTCTGAGGTGATAGTTTTTCAGACTGGGCAAAAGGGTGTAAGATGGTCCACAAATGGACTGGAAATTAGAGGTGACTCTGGAATTGGAGATTGTGGGATTCTCGTGTCCTCAGCAACACTTCAAAATGTTTGCCTAGAAGTGGATGGCTGAGACATAGATGACTGCTCCTACGTTTGATGGCATCTCATCTGGCACTGCTTGCGGTATTGGTCATAATGTCCTTTAGGCTGGGTGTATAAGAATTGGTTGGTTATAGAATCTGCCCTGTTTCTTTTTGTTTGCAGGGTCATAGATTCTGAGTGTCTTTAACGTCATACGGGAGTTCTTCAGGGTGTGGAAGGAGACATCCGTGCTCTCTGCAAACAATTTTAGCCCCTTGAAAGGTAAGTCCTCTACAGACATCTGAACTTCTCTGGGGAAGCCGGAGAGATGGAGCCATGAAGCTCTCCGCATGACAACGGATGTGGCGATGGAGCGGGCTGCTGTTTTAGCAGAATCCAGAGAAGCCTGCAGGGCCGTTCTGGCGATGAGGAAACCTTCAGCTATATCGGCTTTATATTGTTCTTTTTTGTCAGCTGGAATGTGTCAACAAAAGAGGACATCTGAGAAAAAGTGTTGTGTGTGTACTTGGCCAGTAACACAGAATAGTTTGCTATGTGAAACTGGAGGGTCGCTGATGAATAGGCTTTCCTGCCAAAGAGGTCTAGGCGTTTCCAGTCTTTATCATAGGGGGTGGTTTTGGACTGATGTTGCTTCCCCGTTTGATTAACTGCTTCTACCACCAATGAGTTTGGGGTAGGGTGGGTAAACAAAAACTCAGCTCCCCTAGCCACTCTTCTCAGATCTCTTTCAAGAAGGTGGAGCTGTGGCTGGCGTCTGCCATACAGTTTTTGCTGGGTCCATAATGGCAGCATTAATGGGTAGTGCTATCTTGGCTGATGGAGAAGCTTGTAGTATATTTGTCAACTTATGCTGAGTCTCTGGTAGCTCAGCCAGTGAGATGTCTAATGAATCAGCTACTCTTTTAAGCAAGTCCGGAAAGGATTTGAAGTCATCTCCCGATGTGGGGGGAGGCGGTATTATTGTTTCTCCGGAGATGAAGATGAGATGTGGGTAGGTGGGAGGGTGTCACCCTCTGATCTGTCCACAGATTCTTCGGCTTCCTCCTCCAGCAGTTTTGGGGAAGCTGGAGCAGATGACGGGGGCGATCGCTGCATCCTGGACCTGGGTGGATTGGAGGGCTGGATGTTCTGGGCTCTGTATAATACCCAGGTATCTCAGTATGCCCACTGCTGTGGAAGAGTCATGGGAGGGGGCACCCATTGTGGAGGTTGCCAATCTACACCCTGCAGCTGCAAGGGTCCAGGTCTGGGAGAGGAGTGGCGAGGGGTGCCCATTCCTGTCTCCACTTCCTCCTATTCATCACTGGAGAGAGGAGGGGCCGAGCCAGCGGGTGTAATGAAAAAGCTTGTCCCTGACCTGGCTCGGGTACCATTGGTGCTGAAACACAGAGTTCCCAGGGTAGAAGTAATGAGGAGGTCCGCCTGGCTGACAAACTGTTGCGGTACCAGGAGGCTCGGTACCTACCTTCTTGGTAAAAACTGAAGGTTGGTGGTGATTGGACATCTAACATAGTGAATGTCAGTGAAAATGAGGCAGGATCAGAGGCTAAAATAGAGAAACAAGAAATTAAAAATTACTTAGACCTAAGTTAGATGTCTTCAAGTCACCAGGGGCTGATGAAATGCATCTTAGAATACTCAAGGAGCTGACTGAGAAGATATCTGAGCCATTAGCAATTATCTTTGAAAAGTCATGGAAGATGGGAGAGATTCCAGAAGATTGGAAAAGGGCAAATATAGTGCCAATCTATAAAAAGGGGAATAAGGAGAGCCTGGGGAATTACAGACTAGTCATCTGAACTTCTGTACCAGAAAGATAATGGAGCAAATAATTAAGCAATCAATTTGCAAACATCTAGAAGATAATAAGGTGATAAGTAACAGTCAGCATGGATTTGTCAAGAACACAATGTGTCAGAACAACCTGATAGCTTTCTTTGACAGGGTAACAAGCCTTGTGGATAGGAGGGAAATGGTAGACGTGGTATATCTTGACTTTAGTAAGGCTTTTGATACTGTCTCACATGACCTTCTCATAAACAAACTAGGGAAATGCAACCCAGATGGAGCTACTATAAGGTGGGTGCAAAACTGGTTGGAAAACCATTCCCAGAGAGTAGTCATCAGTGGTTCACAGTGATGCTGGAAGGGCATAATGAGTGGGGTCCTGCAGGGATCAGTTCAGTTCTATTCAATATCTTCACCAATAATTTAGATAATGGCAAAGAGAGTATGCTTATAAAGTCTGCAGACAATACCAAGCTGGGAGGGGTTGCAAATGCTTTGGAGGACAGGATTAAAATTCAAAATGATCTGGACAAACTGGAGAAATGGTCTGACATAAACAGGATGAAATTCAATAAGGACAAATGCAAAGTACTCCACTTAGGAAGGAACAATCAGTTGCACACATACAAAACGGGAAATGAATGCCTAGGAAGGAGCACTGCAGAAAGGGATTTGGGGGTCATAGTGGATCACAAGCTAAATATGAGTCAACAGTGTAACAATATTGCAAAAAAGCGAACATCATTCTAGGATGTATTAGCAGGAGTGTTGTAAGCAAGATACGAGAAGTAATTCTTCAGCTCTATTCCACGCTGATTAGGCCTCAACTAGAGTATTGTGTCCAGTTCTGGGCGCTACATTTCAGGAAAGATGTTGACAAATTGGAGAAAGTCCAGAGAAGAGCAACAAAAATGATTAAAGGTCTAGAAATCATGACCCATGAAGGAAGACTGAAAAAATTGGGTTTGTTTTGTCTGGAAAAGAGAAGACTGAGAGGGGACATGATAACAATTTTCAAGTACATAAAAGGTTCTTACACGGAGGAGGAAAAAAATTGTTCTTCTTAACTTCTGAGTTTAGGACAAGAAGCAATGGGCTTAAATTGCAGCAAGGGTAGTTCAGGTTGGACATGAGGAAAAACTTCCTGTCAGGATGGTTAAGCACTGGAATAAATTGCCTAGGGAGGTTGTGGCATCTCCATCATTGGAGATTTTTAAGAGCAGGTTAGACAAACACCTGTCAGGAATGGTCTAGATAATACTTAGTCCTGCCAGGAGTGCAGGGGACTGGACTAGATGACCTCTCGAGGTCCCTTCCAGTCCTATGATTCTGTGTATAAAGACCCAATACCTTTAAAGTGAAAGTAACAATCGTCAAACAGCTAGAAAAAAATTGATGTATTCTTGAAGACTCATGTAATGGACCAAAAGGTGTAGTTCAAAAATCTCTTAACTGATCCATTCGTTATCTGTGTGAATCAAAGTACGGATACTTACCTAGGAGTTTTGATTCACAATGATTACTTGGATGGATCAATTTTCTGGGTAATTTGCAAGAGGTCCAAACCCCCAAGGAAGAATATCAATTAAAAAGTGATTGCAGACCTGCTTTCCCAGTTTAAGTATCAGCTGTAGAGGCTAAATCTAGAGAGTTATTCTGTCTAAAGGTATAGATAGAAAAAGTGGGTGAGGTAATCTCTTTTATTGGGCCAACTTCTGTTGGTGAAAGAGACAAACTTTTGAGCTCACACAGAACTCTTCTTGAGGTCTGGGAAAGGTATTCAGAGTGTCACAGCTAAATACAAGATGGAACAGATTGTTTAGCATAAGGAGTTAACACATGTTGCAAAAGACCAAAGTTTTGCGAGCAGTTAACACCTCTGCAGTTGTAGAACAAAGGAGGATTAGTGGGTTACACATGGTTGTAATAAGCCATAAATCCAGTGTCTTTATTGAGTCCATAATTTTCAGTGTCTAGCAAAGTTATGAATTTAAGCTCCCAGACTCCTCTTTTGAAGATGTCTTGCAGGTTTCCTTGGAGGACAAGGACTGAGAGGTCAGGTATGGAGTGATGGTTTTGTGAAAATTGCCCACTGCTGCCTGTGTCTTCGTATAATACAGGAAACGCTGATAGTACAAAGCTGGGTAACAAATCAAGCCTACGAAGGGCCTGAATCTGGCAATGTTTGTATATTGATCCACAATGTGACCCTTTCCAAACTGAGATTTCTCTTAATCTGCTGTGGGAAAAGAGGGGAATTAAACCCAAGCGTATTTCAGAGGTCATTGTGTAGGTGAGGTATCTCTGCTATCCATCTCCTCACTCTGAACTGATGACTTCTGCCATCTTGCAGTACTGTACCTCCTTCAAGGATCACTACTCTAAAAGTCAGATTTTTAGTGGATTGAAGGTTGCTGCATTGACCAGCACAAATGATCTGACAGGCATTGTGATGTCATTTCTCAGACTACCCCTTTGCGGTCAGTATTTTAGTGATAGCGGTAAAAATATATTGGTCCTTAGTGTGTATGGTACTTCTGTCTATCCCTCAGTTTAGGCACTTCTGATCTTCTGAATCTGTAACACTAGATATGAAACATCCATTCTTTATTGGCCATTCCACTTGTGGTCCAGGAATGAAACCATAGTTCTTAAATTAAAAAGCAAACAAACCTTGCACTAATCATTTTATATTGGGAAACAATCACAAGAAGAATGAAAAAAAGAAAGAAGAGGTTTATTGCTGACTATGGTAAATTTGTGCTTGACTGTCTGAATGATAAATTACAGTACTTACCCCAGTAGTGTATTACTGGCCAGTCTCAATAATCTGATACTTATATATAAATACTTGATTAGTAACCAAAAGGGGAAGTAACTTTATTTTTTTCCTGATATAAATGTCAAATACAACAGCCATAAACAAACAAGTTGTTTCAAATAAATATGGGTGCAAATCATTTTGACAGTGTAACAAAATCTATATGCATCCAAACAACAAATTACAATACAGTAATTACTGTATAAAAGTCCTAACAAATGCTGGTTATTGCTGGTAGTATAAGCTCTCCTTGGGAAAGTAGGCTCAGTACAAAAATCTGCAAATAGGTTAAATATATACAGTTAATTTATTGAGTGCATAGATAAATATAAATGTATCTGTGCACAGTAACTGGGATTGAGGCACTTATTCAAATTACTATACACAAAGCCCATGTTTAAGCAGAAGGGCAAATGTTAATAGGCTCAAATGATCTTGGTGAAAACTGAAATTCTGAAGCCATAATAAAAAGGCATTCTGTTACAGATGTACTTATAACCCACTGAATTCTAAGAAATCCAATTTGTTAATTATGGCACAAATCTGGCAGACTTTACTGAAACCAATGGGAGTTTTGTAAGAGAGGATTTCAGGATTTGACCTCATGTATCTCATTGATACTTGTCTATCTTTTCAGTGTTTGATTCCCCCCCCCCTTTTTTTTTAATCAGCAGCTTTAATTCTATATAGTTTTATACAGTGGTTTTTTTAACCCCCACCCCCAAACACTAGAGGCTTGAATCCCCAACTAAGCAAAAATTTTAAATAAACTGAATTTGGATAACTGCTCAGTTACTGGTCCAGTACCCTAAGGGTGCTGTGCTGCTTTTTATTTTACACTTACACAGTCCTCTGAGTAATTAGTAATTGCGTTGGGCTTGTTTAAAGTAATTACTACACTGCCTAACAGGCTCAGTATTTGGCTTGTAAAATAAATGGGTCCCGGATTGACTTCATAAAAGGAACAAGATGATCTTGTATCAATGCTACCAAATGGCATTCCTATTTGTTAACATTAAAAAGCAGAAAAATAGCTCTAGTGATAAATCCCTAATTTCTGTTTTTATTATAACTTTTTTTTAAACTACTTCTCTGCTTGTAGAAAACAGGCCCATTATAAATATTGAAGTGTGCTATTATTTACATGTGTTCCATTTTACTCTAGAGTCATTTATTGCTGGTTCTCTGTACATGTAGAACCTAGGGGACAGATTCTGCATTTGGCTGTGCATTACTCCCATTGATCTCAGTGGGCTTGGTATGCAGACCCAAAGGCATATTTGGCCCTAGATTGTTGTTGCTACTTATCTACTTCTGAATTTGAGGTAAAAGCAAAAAATATCTGCCAGTTAAATCTTTGATACCTCTGGCATGGGTTATAACATGGGTCTCAAAAACACAAATATCATTAGAGACATACAGCAAATCAATGGTGAACTTAGTGGGAGAAAGTTATAATACATGGGGCGCCTTCTGGGCTTCTGTAAATAATTGTTTCAGGCAAAAAATGTTTGGTAACATTTGAAGGCCAGTATGCTTTCTGGTTGATTTAAACAGGAGAAAGGTAGAGTGTGGCTCTCAGGGTATGTCTGCCTTGCAATTAGACGCTCATGGCTGGCCCATGCCAGCTGACTTGGGCTTAAACTGCCCTTTAGCCTGAGTCCTGCGAACCTGAGAAAGCTGGGCATGGGCCAGTTGCGAGTATCTAACTGCAGTGTAGACATACCCTGAGCGTGCTGAAAATGTCTTTAAATCATACAGCCCATTAGGATAAACCCATAAGGAATCAGTGGGTTAGATCCTGATCTCAGTCACTGGTGCAAATCTAGAATAACTCCTCTGAAGTCACTGGACTCACATCAGTGTAACTCCAGAGCAAAAGAGACCAGAACGGGTCCCTCTGTGATACTATAGTAGAGAAAGAGGATGTTCTAGAAACAGCACAAAGAGCCTGATTCTGATCTGACACTGGTTTAACTCCACTGACTGCAATGGAATTACTCCTGCTTTATGTGAGTGTGAGAGAGGGGTCAGACTCTCTCAGAGCAAGGACAACTGCCCAGGACTGTGGAGATGACAGAGCTTCTGTGGGCCAGCAGCTGCAGAGACACCTTTTGGGTGGATCAGGCCCTAACAGGATAAACGACTGTAATGAAGCACCATTGATCCAGTCTTCTGCAGATCATGCTGCTGTCATATTACCTTAACCACAAAGACAGAGAAAACTAGAATTATCCTTCCAAAAGTAAAGTTACTCATAAAACAGCATGTTTCTCAAGAGGCACAATGATTATGCATCAACTTAATAAATACAACTTGCTCCCATAAAATGTTTGTATTTTCTTCCCATTGTTGCCACTTGTAATGTGGTAACTGCCTAGTAAGCACTGAATTCTACATCACAATTTATAGCCTCAGTTCGGACAGAACTTTGTCTTCTGCATTTGAATCTAACACTATCCTTCCTCTAGACACTGCAATGTTACCAACTCATGCATTTCCCACCATTGGATGTGCATTAACAAATACAATTTACTGTACAAATACTTTTATAATCCATTATAAGCGTAAGAGGACACAACTGTCCAGCGTTTGTAAAAATCAAGCTTCTTTTTGGACATTATCATATTCTTTGGTTTTATATAAACTTAAATAAGGAAAAAAAACAGAACAAGAAAAAAAAAGGCAGATCAAATAGCTGATTGTGAGTTCCCAGCAAAGAATGTGTGATGTATCTTGGCATATGTGCCTGCTTATAACTCTGTTGTGACTAATCTAATTGTCTTTGGAAGAAATGTCAGTTAAATGCAAGGGATACAATTAATCAGTGGTGTAACAACTGAAGCCAAAGGACTTCTAACTGGGATGAATCAGGCCAGAGGATTTTCACACTCTACAGACTAACAACAACAGCAACAACCAAGTTCTTTGTGAGAAACCATTCAGTGTGTCAGCATTGCACCTCCCAAGTAGACAAGAGTACAGTAATAAGAGACTTCCTTTTGTATTGCTGAGAGGGGCCCACTAGCACCTTTGGATAATTTCTTCTTTTTAATTGACAGAAAACACAAAAACTAAACAAAAAATCTCTCCCTTGCGATGCAGTTTCTTGCAATGCAGCTTAACGTTAGTGCATGATGTATGGACGTCAGGGTTGCCTACTGTGCAAAACAGGAGGTTTGGGTTGGATTCTTCCTTTATGTCTGAGAATGCTAGTAAGAGCTCAAATCAGTATTTTCAAGTACAGCTAGAGCCATACGATCTTTTAATTTCCAAGCATATTGGTGACCTGCTCACAGTTCAAATTTATCTTTGGGGCACTCTGGAGACAGGTTCAAATCCCATGGTCTTGGAATCAAACCTCAGAGCTGTCACTAGTGTAATTATGTGGTGGCATCATTGGCTCACTGCTCCCTGAACCCTTTGTGACTTCTTTCTTCTCTGAGCTCTGTTTATGCTTTAACAGCAAAATAATAATTGCAATTAAACCGACGGCAAGTAAAACGGCAGCAGCTCCACCAATGATCGTGATTATGTTGACCTCTGGGTTTCTGTTATTCAGCTCCCTGGGGAGAATTCCATTGACTGTAACTTCTCTTTGTGGGATCTGTTTGTTGTTGGTGCGGTCCAAAGCGATGTGCTGAATGTTAGTTCCTCTGCTGTTTTCGATGCCAATTTCTTTAGCAAGCTCTGGAGCTTCTCTGACCCCTCTCTTCTGACGTATCTGCATTGAAGTTCCTGGATTCCCACTGCTGACCAGAGAGTGATATTGGTACTCCACACTTCTTTTGCCAATACCTCGGTTGGCACTTTCTTTTGATCTCACAGTGTAGATTGTATGTATGTACCATTCTCTACCCAAAGACACCTAGAAAACACAACATTTTGTTGAACATTACCCACCTCGATGAAGCGGTTAAACACCAATACAAACTGAGAAGTAAACTGCAAGCTGTTTTATCATCTGATCCTGAAATGCCTGGACAGCACTCCTGAGGCCATGCTCAGAAAGAATATGCCACATGCCAATCTGCCCAGCACTCCAGCAGGAATTGGCAATCATGCCATCGACTACACTCAGGGTGTGGAGCCCGAGTCCCTCCACAGCCAGCCTCCATTGCTGCCTGGTGCAGATGGAGGCGCATGGGCCATCTCCTCCCTGGCCTTTTTTGGTGATGTTAGTGTCATTGGCCTCACAGAGTCCTTGTGCAAGGACTACAGCTATGGCTGTACTCCAAAAGAGAAATAATCATTGCACATTCTGCCCACTATGCATGCCCAACCCGAGGTGAGCCGCAATCTGGCCTTGTATTTGCACCAGCTCAGCAAAAAGAGGGCATACAATGAATAGGCCATTTCATGTTCGCAGTGTTGTTGAAGCCATGTTGGTCCCAGGATATATTAGAGAGACAAGGTGGGTTAACTTTTATTGAAGCAACTTCTGTTGGTGAAAGAGACAAGTCTTTTCAGACTTGAAGAGCTCGTGTAGTTTGAAAACTCGTCTCTTTCACCAACAGAAGTCGGTCCAATAAAAGACCCTACCTCACCCACCTTGTCTCTTTAGGGCATTTCATGGCTAGTCCAGGTCTAGTTTTAATAAACGACGTTTACCGCCTGACACCCCATGTCAGCATTACCTTCCTATAATTTACTTTTATCCCCCCATTGCCTTCAGTATACCTAGCTACCATTGTCTCTTGCCATTCTCATTGTGTTGTCAGTCTAAGAGGGCAGAACAAATGACTAGATTATTACTGGAAACAGAACCCTTAAATAGCAAATGGGATTTTATGACCTCTATGCCCCAGATTGTGAAACCCTTACTTACATGGGTTACTCATTCAAAAAATCCCACTGGTTTTAATGGGACTCCACATGTGCTTAAAATGTTCAACAGTTAGAGTAAGGGCTCCCTATTGTTTCTTCTACTTGGTTATTTTGACCTTCACATATGTTTTTGCAAATGTTAAAGGGGCAAAGTAAAATTTGTATCGGCTGCATAAATCAAGAGGCTGAGCACGAAAGAAAGATATGGCACTGAAGAAGTAGTTGTATCCCTTACCTGCTCACTTCTAGACATTCTAGGGGTTTTGTGCTTTGGACGGTGTAGAACGGTTGTACAGAAAGTGATACTGTTTTGGTAACATTAGTTAGCTGGACTTTGCTGAAACGTACTTTCAACCTTAACTCAGGAAGCATTTGTTTGATTTTGCCAGTTTTTTTTTTTACTGACCATGAAAAAGTTTATGTTGGGTTGGTGTATAAAGTACAGAGGAGAAGAGCCCTGCTCTGAAAGGTCTTATGAGGTGCATTTAAGGCCTTATCCAACTCCTGTTGAAGTCAGTGGGAATCTTTCCATCAACTTCAATAGGAGTTGCATCAAGCCCTTAAAAGTTTACTGGGATAAGAGTGCCCCTGCCCTGTGTGCCCCTTCCAAGTTCCCCTACCTCATCTCTCTCTGAGACTTCAATTCCAATAGCAATTAGCACAGCTCCATGACAATCCTAGTCCACTGTTCTCATCACTCATCCTGAACTTTTCCTCTCTAGATTTTCCCCACCCCTACCCCTACCTCCCAATCCAGGACTGGAGTCAAAGGCAGGTCACTTTATCATCATTTACAAATAATTTTAAACTTTGCAGTGTACGTATGTACAACAGCTTGGTACATTAGTGACCTGGGCTGTAGCCTCAAGAAACTGGAAAGGGCAAAAGAACAAGGGGAAATCCCACAAAAATAAGACAGAGAGCTGCAGAGGTTTGGTTCAATCTCCATGAATATTGTGGGCCCTGCTTTCATAGAATCATAGAATCTCAGGGTTGGAAGGGACCTCAGGAGGTCATCTAGTCCAACCCCCTGCTCAAAGCAGGACCAAACCCAATTAGATCATCCCAGCCAGGGCTTTGTCAAGCCTGACCTTAAAAACCTCTAAGGAAGGAGATTCCACCACCTCCCTAGGTAACCCATTCCAGTGCTTCACCACCCTACTAGTGAAAAAGTTTTTCCTAATATCCAACCTAAACCTCCCCCTCTGCAACTTGAGACCATTACTCCTTGTTCTGTCATCTTCTACCACTGAGAACAGTCTAGATCCATCCTCTTTGGAACCCCCTTTCAGGTAGTTGAAAGCAGCTATCAAATCCCCCCTCATTCTTCTCTTCTGCAGGCTAAACAATCCCAGTTCCCTCAGCCTCTCCTCATAAGTCATGTGCTCCAGCCCCCTAATCATTTTTGTTGCCCTCCGTTGGACTCTTTCCAATTTATCCACATCCTTCTTGTAGCGTGGGGCCCAAAACTGGACACAGTACTCCAAATGAGGCCTCACCAGTGCCGAATAGAGGGGAATAATCACGTCCCTCGATCTGCTGGAAATGCCCCTACTTATACAGCCCAAAATGCCGTTAGCCTTCTTGGCAACAAGGGCACACTGTTGACTCATATTCAGCTTTTCGTCCACCGTAACCCCTAGGTCCTTTTCTGCAGAACTGCTGCCCAGCCATTCGGTCCCTAGTCTGTAGCAGTGCATGGGATTCTTGCGTCCTAAGTGTAGGACTCTGCACTTGTCCTTGTTGAACCTCATCAGATTTCTTTTGGCCCAATCCTCTAATTTGTCTAGGTCCCTCTGTATCCTGTATCCTTTCACTTATACAGGTTTATACCTATGCAAATTCATTGACTTCAATGGAGTGACTCCAGATTCACACCAGTGTTGGTGTCCTTATTCCAGTGTACCCATCCTCAAGTTCATTAGTCTTATTGTCAAGTATTTCCTTATATGATGCCTGACTCTATTTTAGATTCTTAGAACAGTATTCTTGAGACTGACCCATAGACTGCTCACCTGAAACAGTGGTGTTGAGTCTACTTTAAATCCATCCGAGCCAGGTTGCTTGACTAAAGGAATTGCCTCAGGATCATCTATGGCTAGTCTTGCATTAAAAAGCACATTTCCAAAGTTTGTGGCTTGTGTCTCTGGCTGAGCTTTGTCCTAAATGGTGAAAGGGAAAAATAATTTTGTTTGTACATTCTACATTCGCACATTCACTTCTGTAAAGAAAGAGGTTTTTATATTCACATGGAAATGCAACTTTCCCAGAAACATAATCACCACATACTATTTTATGTAATCTGGTGCATTCCTAAGGAAAAATAAGTTCTCTTCAGCAACATTGTGATTACATTTGACTAGCACTTCTGGTGTGGGTTTTACTGTTTTGAAACATATAATATATGTAGGTTTGGCAGATTTTGATGATTTTTAAAAATAATTTTGATAGAAAATATAGATGTTTATTTTTAAGCATTTTTAAAAATTGTATTTATTTACATTTTCACAGTTGTGGGAAATTATGGGGGCAGGTCAGACAATATGGGCATCAGACAATAATCATTTAATGACAGCAGATGTTGAGATTCAAAGAGTTAAAGCTTTAAACCCAAATTGTCAACATCACATGTCAAAATACATAAAGTAAATATACTTAAATCAAACTCTAATAAGTTCTCAAGCAGCATTTTGCTTACTTTGCCGATCTATAAACTTTAATTATTATCAATGGAAATATTTTTGTGGTTTGTGTGTGTACAGTGAAATCAATGTTCACCAACTTTTACCGATAAAAATCTAATCCTTCCGAGCTTAAACATATGAGACTATACAAGCAACATGTCATACTGTTATCGTGACGAGTCATACTGTAAGATATGCCACAAGTGATGAGAGTCCCTGGCAGGATTAACCAGGTTGTAACCAGCCCACGAAGGTCCTGGATAACAACATTATGCCCTAACCAAGCTGCACTAGACGAGAACTGAAGTCAAAAACTTGATGAAGTTGGTAGGTATGTTCTTAAGAGACCCTTGCCCTGCAGCAGGCTCAAAACAACAAATGGTGTTGAAAATCTGAAAAAATGTACACGTGCTTTTGATTAAATGCAGAACACTTACCACAATCTTAAATCTATATAAGAGGGATGGAGAATCAGCTAGACAGCCATATTCTGCATTTGGTGGACTATACTTGGGTACATATCCATCTGCTCCAGTGCACAGGAAAACCTTCTCAATGCTACAGTAAAAGGAATCACCCAGGTTCTGTACTGGATCCACCATCACACGACCATATATAACATCACCTGAAAACAATCATTGTTTCAAATACAATATATCATTCTGTAAAGCAACTATCCAAGTATGTCAGATGAGCTGATGGTGGCCAGACACGTACTGTGAAACAGGTTATAAGAATCAAGCATGCGCCTTTTAACAAATTGGCCTCAATTCTGAGCTGTGCTCCCATCCCTTTACACTGCTCTAGCAACATAAATGGACTGGAACCCAGTGGATTTTCCCACCAGGAATCTCACTGGCAGTAGGGAACGAGTTGCATTCCATGGCTGGTGTAGTCCTACAACACCCTCCTGCAGAGCTCCCAGCTTAGGGGTTTGCCTGAGGGGCAGGAAGAGGCATGGCTAGAATGCATTGTGCTCCATCTATTCCGGCCCAGAAGAGTAGCCCATAAGTGGCCATTCAAGGCTGCTATAACTTAAAGCAGCCACTAGGGCGATTCAAAAATTGAGTTGGGTGCTGCTGGACCCATAATTCACAAGGAGCAAAGGTATATAGAGCCATTTTTGTCCTCCCCACATCCCATCTTGGACTGAAAAATGTCTTCTAAAAATGCCTTCTAAAAATGTGTCTGGAATAACAAGATACCTTCTATGTCAGCAGGACCTTGGTCACAGGGTATAAGAACTTGCTAATACTTAGTTAGATGGGCAGCACTTGGCACAGTGAAAATGACATCTATTCTATGGGAAATCATTCCTCTATTTCCAGAGTGGTTTTTTCCCCCCAACTCTGGCCTCTTAACACTTGATTAAATCTGTTCACACCTAACTTTGCCAAAACCGAAGAGAGACACATGGAGTTTTCAAGACTTTCTGCTGCCTGCCAAAATTTAAGGCAGGATTTGCCTGCTAAACCCATAAAAGACTTGTGGGTTGTCAAAAATATGCAACAAAAGAGCACTGCCAGTAGCAGACCATGGTAGTCCATGTCCAAGAGTCAAACAAACATCAGAGTGAATAGGACACTGTGAATTTGTCTTGAGAGAGATATGTGGCTTGTTATTTATTATGTGTATTACAGAAGCACCTAAAGGTTTTGACAGAGACTAAAGTCCCATTATGCCAGGCACTGTACAACCACATAGTAAGAGACCATCCTTACCCTGAACAGCTTACATTCTAAATAGCCAAGACAGACACAGGCTGGGTGATTTGCCAAGGGTACACAGCAGATCAGTGGCAGAGACATGGATAGAATCCTGGTCTTCTGAGTCCCAGTCCAGAGCTCTTTTCACTGGATCTGGCTGCCCCTCCTTGGGGTGTGAGCTTAGACCTTGAAAGCAGGAATTCCTGGGATCTAATCTCAGTTTCGACTTTGATTTCCATTGAGAGGACAAATCAGTTAATCCGCCTTGTTTTCCCCATCTATACAAAGAGGACTTACGTGCCAGATATTGGCATCCCATGCACTATCTTCAGGGGACCATATTGTATTAACTTTATGTATCACTCTGAGCCAGGGATTGTATGCAGTGCCATGAGGGAGGGTTACCTCAGCTCCTCCAGGAATCAAAAACAGCGGGTGGTCATTAAGGTGAATCACTTAGGTTGTAAACACCTCTAGAGAGGTACCACTCCCTGGAGAGGCTTGCATATACTGCTTCAAACTGGGTTTTCCAGAGACCAACAGACAAAGAAAGGGCTTCTGGCATAAAAAGGCTGAATTTAGATTGACTTGAGGCCTTCTCTTTCTGATCCAGCAATTGGACAGGACCTTCTGTCCAAGGGGGGTCCCAACCCATGAGGAAGGGTTGGAAAGACTTTAGCCTCCTATGGCCCCACGAGACTGACTGGCGACTCCTGGTATATTTAGTGGGTGTTTAAATATGTTTTATATGGTTTCTCTGTACTCCTTTGGCCTTAAGAATAAACATGTTTGCTTAGATAGAACGGTGTGGTAACTTGTAACTGCTGGCAAAACATTGTTCATAGCCAAACCACAGGCGCTGGCCATTACGCAGACTGGCTTGCTGGGGATATCCCAGTGTAAGGCAGGGAACTGAGCAGCCTTAAAACTTCCCTGTCAGAAGGAGGGGGACATGGGTTTGTGCCCAGAGATAGGTGACGACTGGAGGCAAGAGACGTGTCTGGGCACTCCTGGAGTGGACCACAGGGGTGGGAGGAATCCAAGGGCAGTTACTCTTACCTTTTAGGGATGTTGTTAGAGGATCAGCAATGCTTGTAAAGTACTTAGAATATGAAAACTGCTATTATTATTATTATTATTGCTGCTCTGAGAAGTGAGCAATGAGCTGAACAGGTTTAACCCTGACTGGAGACCAGAACATGATCAATTCCCATGTAGGCCTGGCAAAAGCAGAATGACACGTGGTGGTAGTTTGTTCTGATTGAAAGAAAACGCTGCTAGAGCAGAACACAGTAAAGGGACATCATAAATTAGCCATCATCTATGTACAATTTTACCTTCTGTGAAAGCAACATCGCTCTCTTGCCCAAATCCCATCGAGCCATCAGATAACCAGAGAGTCTTCTTAGAGAGGAGGAACATCTGGGTATTCAGGCTGAACTCAGCAGCCACTGGGTCGCTGACCTAAAATACAGCATAAAGCTCTTCAACATGCAGTCATTAATCTGGTCTATATATTCACCTATATGAATATATTTACCATGAAAAGGCAGTTATTTACACTATCCATTTCTTAATTAATATTAAAATTAGTGTCTACTATGTTTGCCTTTATATACTTGATATAAATCAAATTTAATTATGCATATTACAGTAATACCCAGGGTCAGTTTAATCAGTATTGGGGCCCCATGAGGCTGTGCACTCTACAAACACAAAACAGAAGACATTCCCAGAGCTTACAATCTAAATATGGTCAAGACGTGACAGGCGGCATAGAATACAATGGGTGTGTGTGTGTGTGGCAGAAGACCACAGCAACTGTAATAGGAGAACAAAGATACATATATTAGCTAAGGATACAGTTTGGAGGTTGCACAGGTTTTGTTTTTAAAAAGATAAATAAACAAGAGATATTAAAGAATCACTAACAAAAGAGAGAATTATATATTTTTTTCCAAACGGTAAACGAACAACCTTTTCACTTGCTCTTGTGTGAGGCTGATGGGGTGAGTCGTAAAAATACCATTAGAAACTATCACTAGAAGTTATGCAGCTGACCTACTCATTCCTCTTGAACTCACTTTTCCACAGAACAGACTCCAAAATATCAAAGCAGCAGGATTTGGCAACTGAAAATGTACAACTGAGGTTCTCCTTATAGACCAACTGCTACTCTCCATGGAGATGAAACCTAACAACACTGTTTATAGAAGACATTCCTATCCGATTTGTTTGGAATTTTTCAGTTTTAATGCATGGATTCAGGCTACCGGATCTAAAGTCCTAGAGGTTCAAAACTCAAATGCCTCATTCATACATCTGGGTTCCAGCTTATTTTCACAAGCATGTGAATGAAAATCAAGAGTGGCTGAATCAAACTTTTCTTTTATAGAGAGTAAATGTCTAATGAATAAGAATCTGGAAGTGTATTTTCAGCTAGTAGCACTGGAATTTAGCCATGCAATTTACAGTAGCATTAATGGGAACTGTATAACTGAATCTTATATAAGATATAGTTATGCAGTTCCCATTAACACTATATATAGCTGTGTATAGCTGTGAATATACCCCTGACACATCCACTTTTAAGTCTATTGATTTTTTTGCAATTTCACATGAATGTCTCACTGTCACACACTGATTGACTTGTGGCTGTTACAGCAGTAGTTTAAGCATACAATTATTTTCATGATGGAAACACTTTAAGCAAAGATTCTCAATAACATGACATGTAAAGACTATTTGGGGTGAGAGGAATATCACCTTATTTTCTTTTACTCTTTGACATTCACACCAATATTTAACTATCCTCACTGCAGATGCCCAAATTTTTGTATGGATGACGAACACTGTGGGAATTCACTGAAGGGCACATCAGTGGGACCAGAGGACCTCCTGCAGCAAAGCCACTGTGATCTCTGCTGCACAAAGAAAGGGCAGGATTTGGGGAGGGTGTGCATGGGTTGTACACCCCAGTTCAGCATGGATCCCAATTCCTCTCTATAGGAGTTGTGCAGAAGGCGTTTAAAGGTCAGAGAGGGAAGAGTAGGGGACGGAAAAAAGGGAGAAATCTCCTGCTTTGTGCAAACAATCCTTTCCTTACTGGGGTAGTAGGGTGCTGTTTACAAGGATACTAGTATTCTTTCTTCATGGTCCCCAAGATACTGAGGCTGGGCTTTGGGTAGTAGAGTTGCCACTAGCCATGAAGTTACACTGTGTCTTGTAGAAATACCACGAGGACAGTGCTTTCCCAGGGAAAGAAAAAAAAGACACAAAAAGCTTCAACAAAGAAATGCAAAAACAAAGTATTAGAATGGGAGACACCTAGAATATAAGCACCCTTCCCACTTGATACTTGCTTTTAAAAAGAGCCCCTCATTCATTCATGGTGAAAACAATTCCCCAGACGGACAACATAAAAATATCCATCATATTATTCTATTTACAAAAATAAAAAATTGGAAAAAAAACCCCCACCGGCAAAGTTGTGTAGTCCAGTAGATGGGGCACCAGACAGGGCGTCAGGAGACACAGGTTCTATTACTATTTTCACCTCTGATTTACTTGGACCTTGAGACAAGTGACTTAGGGCTTGCCTACATGGTGCCACAGACTGGTCTACATGTGTGAACTGTAGAGTACTCTCACATGTTGTGCTCTAACTGCCCCATGGAGACCCTTGCTGGTGTGAACTCAAAAGTATCTAGTTCATGTTGATGTAGTCCTGTTTCAAATAGGACTTCGTTAACACACACTACGTAGAGGGTCTACATGGGGCAGTTAGAGTACAACATGAGAGCGCGCGCTACAATTTACACTACCGTAGACCAGACAGTGTTGCCATGTAGACAAACCCTGAGGTCCAGATTGGGATACCTGTACTCATTGACTATAGTGGGACTATTCTTGGAAAAAGGTGCTATCACAATCTGGCCCTTCACCTTTTGTTTTTCCTTCTGTAAAATGTAAAAACCCACCTTTGCAGAGCACTTTAAAATCTTAGGAATCAGTGCTAAGTATTATCTATCTATGTATCTGTGTTCCTGTACTGGTGCCTATTATGATGATGATACAGTTTTGGGATCTCAGTCCAGTCTCCAGTGGATAGTTATACACCACAAAAGCCACGACCAAAATTGGCAACAACTGACACTATTAGCTGTCACAGCAGAGTGGCCAAAGATCACCTGGGTCTTGAGGCTAAGGGCTGGTCTTCACTACCGGGGAGATTGCTGCTGCTGCAATCGATGCAGCAGGTGTAGATTTAGCGGGTCTAATGAAGACCTGCTAAATGGATGGCAGAGTGTTCTCCGGTCGACACAGCACAGTGAAGACACGAGGATAAGTCGACCTAAGCTACGTCAACTCCAGCTACATTATTCACGTAACTGGAATAGCATAATTTAGAGCGACTTACCCCGGTAGTGAAGACAAGCCCTGTGACACACTCTCACTCCTTCAGTAGTCCCTCCAAGTCTAGGCTGAGTCACCCTGGTGGGGGTAGCATGAGTAATTTGCACTGTTATTGCCCATTCTGTACCTGTTCTGTGGATAAGGACTCCAGCCTCCAGCACTGTCAATCCAGCATCCTTCGTGACTATTAAAGACATTTTTAGAACTGAAGTAAAAACCATGCAAAAAATGTCTTGATGGTACCTGTTGGAATCGGATATCAAGGTCAAATGTGATTGGCTCTCTAGGATTACAGATCACTGGTACACTGTACTCCTGGTGAGGTACCGTGGTACAAGCTATCAGCTTCAAGGTGTATGTTCCAGAATAGTCTCGTACCTGTTAAAAGCAAAGGCGAGACATGGCACTTCCACTAACATATTTCAGAATGGGGAGAGAGCAAACCAAGGAAGGGAAAGCTGAGGTTTTACCGCAAAATCTGAAACAAAGCTCCACTGCTGTATTGGCTGGTTGTATGTTGGTTCACTCCGCACGAGGCTGAGGCTAAATGTCAGGCCTGGGTGATCAGCTGACATAACCATGGAGCTCAGAGAGGAGGCTAGAAAGATGTCAACAGACAAGCTTGTCAGTTTAAATGTCTAGCCACAGATTCTCAGAACCTGAAAAGCATTCCCAGCAATTCATAAGCCACAATATGACGGCTGATGCTAATACATTTACACTGCATTGGTTTTATTAACTGAAACGAACAAAACCAATTATAGTCAACACAGCTGAGCCTGCTTGACTCTTGTTCAAACATCTGTTAAACAATCTCTTATGGGGCTATGCAATCAAAGCGGTATAAAGATTAAATTGAACAGAAAGGCAAAACAGGGGAGAATGGAATGGTAAAGATCTATAATCCCTCCTATTTTTAACCTGGAATGCCAACCCAGGGAACATAAAACAATTTCTACTGCATTGTAACTCTTTCAGCTCTGCCCTGGATGTAAAATGCAGGATGTATTTTAAAAGTAAAGAAAGAGTGGAATTGCTATGAAGGAGCTTTTTTGGTTAATGAAACTTGGTTAAACTAAAATAATTTCATGAATGATGCCTTTTTTCTTCAACACACTATTGTATGTGATCTTGTTCGGTGGGTTTAATTTATTCAGATATTCTTCTTCACGTCCAGCATTCATGTCCAGAAGTACACTTAGGTCCCAATCCTGCAATTTATCTGGATATATTGGAACCATACACCTGCATGTAGTCTAACTGAAGTGAATGGGGCTACAATGGGGCACAAGGGTCAACCTGCATGGATTAGATTGCAGGATCACGGCCTTGGATATGATTAAATGCCACTGAGCATTTTATTAACAGCACACTCTCTTTTCTACTCTTGGAAAGGTAGATATGATGGTCAGATCCTCATCTGGTATAAGTCAACATAGCTCTGCTCAAATAAGTGGAGCTACCCCAATTTACACCAGCCATGGATGTGGCATGATGTATTTGAAATTCATTACACATTATGAATGTATGAGCGCAGAGCAATGGTCTTCAATCTCTGGTCCATGGACCCCTAGGGGTTCACAGACAATGCCTAAGTTTTCCAAAGGGGTCAGCACCTCCATTCAAAATTTTTTAGGGGTCTGCAAATGAAAAAAAGGTTGAAAATCACTGCCATAGAATAAAGCCCCTGCTGCTGAGCGCAGCACATTAAAAAGATCCAGATTTTTCATAGCAGGAATGAGATAATAAACAGTATAAAACTCATAGCTATGAGATATTATCAGACCTCAGAGCTGACTTACCAGGATGAGACATCACAAATAAACCATGAAATCGGGCTTCAGTCTTGAAGTTGACAACCAAACGCCCTTCTTCACTGATACGCATACTGGTTGGGTACAGAGAACCTGCCAGCAGATGCCAAATAGCACTGATTATTCAGCATGCAAATGGCTAATAAATGAGTAACGGTTTGATGAAACACTGGCACCATTTTATTTCACATTGCCAAGTCAGTCAACAATTTGGCAGGGAGTCTGCTGACATCCTTTGAATTTACCCATGGTGACTGTCAAGTAAGAATTTATGTGAAGGGCCCATACTTTGTGTGGTACTACAGTCTTCCAAAGTATAAAACATGCCTCCCTGAAACAGAAGGATTTTGGCTTGGTACCCACACTCAAACATTCATCTAGTCAGAGGGAAGACCATAGCCCAGCTTCACTCTTTCTGGTGCAGGAAGGTGCAATATACACCTCTTTACACTTATGCAGACCACTAATCAAGCAGGGATTCAGGCAACTGACCTCCCTTTGGGGTTTCCACTGAGGGAAGGTAACTTTAATCTGTGCCAGCTCTTCAAGAGGAGTCCTACCAGTAGAAGCTGCTGAGGGGATTGTGACAGAATATACCCATGTTCACACCCTACATCCTATTGCAATAATGTTTGTCCGAGGTATGCCTTGTGAGGTATCATTTAAAAACTCAACTTGCTGATCAATAAAATCATGACAAAATGCACCTAGCAACATTATATGCAAAGCTATGAACATAAGCTAAAATTGTGACTGAAATATGTTTCCCAGATAAGTCTGGTAGTCACCGACCCAGTTCCTCAGAGACAAAGGGCAAGCTGACGCCTGGATCAGGTGTTAACAAGGCTGATGGACCATTACCAGCTAAGTGGCCTTTCTTTGGCAAGGAAGGGGGCAGGGATAAATATCTACATTTTAGCAACAAAACAGCATGGAGTTTCCTTTCTTCGTATTGATTTGTTGTGTCCTGAGTCTCAGCTGGAAATGTTTTTCAAGAGTGTGCCTGAAATTATAAAAGGAGGGACAAACACCCCAAGGTACCCTCCTCTCTCCCTGTCTGTCTCTGGCATTGCACCTAACAGCCTTTTTACAAAGGAAAACAATTTTTAGCTTTGCAACCTGAGTCCCGAGAACCCGAGTCAGCTGACCCCCGCTCTGAGGCTCAGTGCCATTGGTTTTTTATCACAGTGTAGATAGACCCTCTGAAAACCTTTTCCCAGACCCGAAGAAGTGCTCTGTGTAAGCTCAAAAGTGTTTGTCTTTTAACAATAGAAGTTGGTCCAATAAAAAATATTACCTTACCCACCTTGTCTCTCCATTATACTGTAACATATCTATTATATCTATCATGGTATATAGTGAGTTTATTTTATATGCCTTATGCTTCCTTTGAGAGTTTAATGCATGTGTCTTCCCTGAGGTTAAAACTGCTTCCAACTATGCAATATTTCATAGCCAGCAGAATAATGAATTCATGTTACTTAAAAGTTTTATAATCCATGACAGCTTGTGTGACAATGGAATAGAAAAACACAACAAATCCTAAATTTCAGTCAACATGTAAGAAAAAGGGAATTTTATGATTTTTCATAGGTGATTGATAAATGTCTTGATATTTTTCATTCAATGCAATAACACATCTGAAGTCAAGTTTACAGAATTTCCAAATCAGAGAGTCAGAACAGAATGGCTGACCAACGGCAGTTTATTTGCAATTAATTATTTCACATATATGCTACAAAGCAATATTTTCATATTACAATTGCTTCAAAAATTATTCTGCTGCATGCAACCTAAAACTTCAGCAACAGAGCAAGAGTAAAAATCAATGAAGTCTGAACACGTACCTTGGAGCTCTGCTTCAGGTGGGCTGCCAATTCCATCCTTCCACAAGATGGCAGTGTCATACACAAAAGTCAGCCGAAGTTCGGACTGTAGGTCAAAATGCTGCCAGCCACCTACACCCACAGGCGAATGGAAAACATAGGAGACATACAAGGGGACCCGCAAGGTCACGTAGGACTGCACTAGGTTGAGGACCTATAAAGACCAAAATCAGTTAGTTAGGTACATAGTAATGAAGTATAGTCCAGTACAGACAACACTAATGCGTAAGCAAAAAATACAGAAGATATAGATTATGGCAAACATTTAGAATGAGATGAGTACTCTCTCTTCCAAATTATAAATGACGAATGAAGCACTGAATTTCAATGGCTTGCATGTGGACACATATCCTCTCAAGTGCCCTGTTTGTATTTGAAGCAGGATATGACTTCTGACAGTAAGGAACTAATTTTTGACCCGTCATTCTTGTTCAATCTTTGTAAATAGCCAATTAACAATGGCTAGATAGAGAATCAGTTGGGGATAGTTGATTAACAAAACAAAACAAATCTTTGCTTGTACATTTTATCCTTCTTCAACCTTCACCTAGGGCTCATCTTCTGAGATGTCAAATCCCACAATAACCTCCGCATGGGAGGACCCTGCATTTGCGTGGAGCTCGTTGCATGATTGAAGCCTTGGATTACATTCTCTTCATGGCTGGAACTGTGGCTTCTTCTATGTGTAGACATTGGGTGTCATATTGCGCACATTCCATAAATAAATACTAATAGTGCATTGAAGGATCAAGTTAGAATACTTTCAACTGAAAAGAATTAGAAAGTTAAATCTGATTTTAAAAAAAGAATATTTTTCGTTTATATCACATAAATACTAATACTCTATTTAAATATTTTCAGCAAGAAAAGGTATATGTTTAATGAAGTAAAGAAAAACAAGGTTAGAAAATCACAATCTATTATATACAATAGGGTTATCTGACTTCTATGCCCTTTTTATTTTCTGGACAGATTTTTTATATCTATTTAATTTAATATTCATTTTTTGTGAAATAATATTGCCGTTACAGCCCTATTATTAGAGATAGGGCCATCGAGAGCCTGTAACTGAGGAACTTTTACAACACCATGGGTTGCATTGGAGGGGAAAGGATAAGAGGGTAATGGAGAAAACGGAAAGATTTCAATTTCAGTGGGAGAGGGACACTTAAATGCCATTTGTGGCTTTGAATATCTCCCCCGGGTTAATACCTTACAGGGTTTTAAAAGTGTTTTGCAAACCTCTAGCATGGTTTTAAAACTTTACAAGTTGTGTGAAATCCAAACCCTCTCTGATTCAGATCCATTTATTGGGTCTCTCTTACTCCTGTTTTATGTTTTCCTATCCCTGGCAAAAAGCACAGTAATGCATGAAACCACAAGTATAGCAATATTACTTTTTTGCAGCACTTCACATTCTGAACTAAGTAAGTACTTGGTTACAGAAAATGTTGGCAGTTGTTAATGTGCTTCTACATGCAAAATCATTTAGCTTGGGTAATGTACTGTCAAAAAACCCTCCTTCCTTTCATTTCATCTGCTTCTGGAGTCATCTTCTAACCCACATTAGCATTTAAACTCTAGACCATCTGAAAACTTATGAAAAGGAGAGTCTTTTCTTACTTTCTCCTGTTTTAAAATATATTCTTCTTAGTAAAAGGCCCTTTCAAATGTTTGTATTTAAAATCAGAGATAGTGTCAGCAAAAGACCACTTGGGTCATCCAGCTACATGATCCATGAAAGCTCAATTAATACTTAGCCAGTTTCTATAATCTGGTCTGTAGAAAAACTTGTTTCACAGTTCAAGGTATAATTGGAAAATATTTTTATAAGGTGTCTGTTATTACTAGTACTTAGCAATTGATCTTGAAATGTGTATTTATGATTCCTAAAGTGCTATGTAATAAAGTAGCCTCACAGCTAATATTAGGTGCTACTGTTACAGTCAGTTAAGATTAATGCTTCTTTGTTGGTTTTAATTAATATGGTCAGGAACTTTTTTTCTGGATCAAGATAATAGCTTTCCTGACTAGGTGTACTGAATGCCAAGAAGTTCTTAGACAAAAAATGTTGCTCCTTCAGTCAACTATGTATTACACAAATAGGGCCAAGTTCACCCTGAGGTAACTCCATTGACTTCAATGGAATTACCTCGGGCACAGATTTGGGATGTTGTTCCAAAGCAATAAAACAGGATATTAACTTATGTTAAGACAAATGCAGGCTGTGATGCAGCTCCACAGGAGATTTGATTTGCCTCTGATTCAGGGGCAATCTTGCACTCCTGGCACATAGTCAAGATTCAAACCCATTTGCTTCCATAACTAAACACGTCTCTACCATCTCTGCCAGCCCACATGGCCTTTTCTTGATCTTTACATATGAGTTTTTGTTTTCCATCTGCATGTTTGCATAGCAAAAAACCAACCAACCAACCAACCAATCAACCAACGGTCTTAAATTCAGTTTGTGTGTGATGAGGGGAGTGGAAAAAAACCCCAACTTAAAGAGCTAACATGGCAAAAGGTTTGACATATATTCAATTACCTGCTGTAAAGAAAACAAGCATAGTGAAATGTTTTGCTTTTCTGTTGCACCTTTTCCTGAGCTGTATGCACCAGACATGGTCAGATATTAATGCATAGTTTACATGAACTAATTAACATAATCTGTAAGCAACAATTTAGACTTGCATTTTCCCCCTCCACCTCCATTCTATAGGGCACATGTCTCTGTATTGGAGACAATTCATTTCTATTGGTGGAAATAAGTCTGCGGGTCCCTGCTGAGCGAAAGTCTACCCGAAAGACGGTTCCAGTGTCACAAAGCACTGACAACCCTTGCTCTCTAGGAGGGCCTGAAGCCTGCTGGTGCAGATTAGAAAGAATAAAAGGCCTGGCTGGGATCAGTGCATTAGGAGATGGGCTAATTCAGCGCATCTCTTGATCATCCTCCCTGTATAGAACTAAAAGCTATCCGCCCCTGGGAGAACCCATAAAGGAAGGCAGGGGGTATTGTCAGGGTTGCCAATTTTCTAATCACATAAAACTGAACACCCTTGCTCCACCCCTTCCCCGAGACCCCACTCCTTCTCTGAGGCCCTGCCCCCTGGTCACTTCATCCCCACTCCCTACGTTGCTCACTCTCCCACACCCTCACTTACTTTCACTGGGCTGGGGCGGGGGTTGGGTGCGGGAGGGGCTGAGGGCTCTGGATGGGGGTGTGGGCTCTGGGATGGGACTGAGGGATTTGGAGTGTAGGAGAGGGCTCTGGGCTTGGGGTCAAGGGGTTCAGAGTGTGGGAGGGAGCTCTGGGCCGGGGCAGGAGGTTGGGGTGCAGGAGGAGGGGATGAGGGCTCTGGGGTGGGGCTGGGGATGAGGGGTTTGGGGTGAAGGACAGGGCTCCGGACTTGGGGGCCGAGGGGTTTGGAGTGCGGGAGGGGGTACGGGGTCGAACTGGGTGGTGCTGACCAGAGGTGGCTCCCAGAAGTGGCCGGCATGTCCGGCTCCTAGGCGAAGGGGCTAGGGAGCTCTGTGTGCTGCCTGCACCTGCAGGCGCTGCCCCCGCAGCTCCCATAGGCTGCAGTCCCTGGCCAATGGGAGCTGCAGAGCCAAGGCTTGGGGCAGGGGCAGCACACAGAGCCTCCCTGGTCACCCTTGCTCCTAGGAGCTGGACGTGCTGGCTGCTTCCAGAAGCTGTGCAGAGCTAGGGCAGCCAGGGAGCCTGCCTTAGCCCCGCTGCGCGGCCGACCGGACTTTCAGCGGCCCGGTCAGCGGTGCTGACTGGAGCCACTCGGGTCCCTTTTTGACTGAGCATTCCGGTCAGAAACCGGGCGCCTGGCAACCCTAGGTAATATTGCTGGGCGTGTGTCAGAGAGAGAAAATATGCCTCTGCCAGAATAGCTGCCCTCTCATGGGTTCAGCGATAGGGCTGACAATTGCACTCCCGATACCCACCAAGATTAAGCAAGTCCATTATCTATATTCAGATTCTACCCCAAATGTTATTAAATAAGTTGCATCACTACACTATTTCTTAATAAACAAGCAGAATCCTGCCAGTGAAAATAATCATTTTAGCCCAGTAGACAGAAAAATAAAATAAAAAAAAAGTGTGGTTCATCTCTTCAATCAAACGAAATAAAGCTACAATAAAATGGGCAAGCTTATTAAAAAGCTGCTGTGGAGACTGGAGAGGAGACTTTTTCCCTGCATTCCAAGTTGAGTTGCCAGTGAACAGAACCCAATGCTTCTGGTTCCAGTCTGGATAGAAAAAAACAAAGAAATCAACCATTTCCATGTAGTTTGAGAAACGCTTTTTCCAGTCCTACTTGGGATATGCCATTCAACTGAATATGGAAAACATTCCTTCCATTGTGATAGCTCCATTTTTTAGCACTGCCAGCAGAGACTAATCAAAGTAGGCAGCTGTTCCTATTTTAACTTGATGTTATGAAAGGAGGAGGCTAACTGAGAGCTATAAAAGTAGAGTATCAGTTTAAGTGCTATGGAGATACAGAACAGGTGCATTACATATTTATCTATTCCACACTCAGTGGAACTTAGCAGTTGCATTATCAGAGTTTTATTCATTAGCAATAAAATAATTAAAATAATATCTAGAATAATTTCTCAGAACGTTGTATGACTTTTAACCTTATGATGCTGAAGTGGATATTTACAGTTCACTATCACACTCAAAGCCAAGAGGGGGGCTGTGGGATCTAGGAAATCGGGTCTAATGCCCTGTAACCAGGTCATGCCTGGAGAACATGAGAAGATAGAACAGAGGAGCTGCTCCAAGCAGTACAAGAAATGCACTATACCAATACCTGATAAAGCTGCAGATCAATACATCACTATAACAGCTGTTTATAGAAGTAATTCCTGTGAGTGAAGGAAATTTTTTATGTCTGTCATCTGTGTGGGGGAGTAGACTTACAAGCATCTCCTTTGCAATCTGAAATGTCAGAATGAGCCTGATGTCTGTTTTTGAACATTGATGATTCCCATGCCAGGATTACAAGAGGTAAAAAACAACCCCCGCCCCCACACACCATTTCTACAGGTTCTCTTTTCATTAGAGAACACTTTTAGATAATACAAATATGTTTCAGTGCCAAATCTGTCACAGCACAGAGTAAATGAGAAAACACATCAGAAAGGACATTCTCGGTTTCAGGTTTTATGAGCAAAATTTTAGGCACATTTTGCTCATAATTTCACTATTGGAACCCCACTGATTTTAACAGAACGGCCCTTGTGTATGTCGGGGCAGAACCTGGCCCAGGAAAATGATCTGTTACATGATCGTTGGGATACTCTCTTATGCAGTCCCTGATAGTGTGTCCTCATCGCTAGGTGTTTATAGAATGAAAAATAGTTAGAGGCAAGCAGTATTCCTTAAATCCTTTGTAATATATTTCTCAGTGAAGCAGGATTTTCATGCTAACTATAATTTTGTCCTCCAAGTTGTCCTAAACCTATTTTTCATTGCATTTGTGGGCTATACCTCTTCAATTTATCCATGCAAGCTTAACAATGTTATCAACCACTTATTTACACAATAACAGTTTGTTAAAGTGAAGAGTCAGCCCCAGGAAGGCAGATAGCCAGGTGAGTTAAAGGTGAAATGCAAAGCAGGTTTGTTTAAAAGACTTTGAATGGAGAGGAGAATGGAACGCAGCCTTGACATGTCAGGCCTCTTGAAATGTTTAACCTTTTACTTTGTTGCACAGCTGGTGCCCATACATCCACAAAGTATTCACTTTATAAAATAGTTTTTCTTTTCATCCTTTACTGAATTCACTTTTTGTAAATAAACTGGGTAGGAGGGGAAGACGTGTTACAGAACCTGGCATGTTTAAGGAAAAATCACAAGTTGATTATGCTAGCTGAGCTTGCAAAACTGCCATGAAAATATATATTTCTTTTTATTTGCAATTTACACAGTCCAGCGAAAATAGCAAGAAAACTAACTCGCAGCTCTGAGGTCCAATTTTGCTGAAGCTAGACCTAGTGAAGATGGAAAAACACTGTCTCTTTAGAGTAAAAATTCGTGAACTTCTGTATATAACTCAAGGTAGTAAAGTGATAGCTTTTAAATGGATTTTTATATGGACCATCTAAACATCTCAACCTACACCATCTGCACTATAAACATGAGCTGAACAGACTGGAAGGGAAATCTTTTCAAACCCTGGCTAGAAGCAGCCTCTCTGTTGCAGAGTGAAATACAACTGCTCGGCTGTATTCCACTACAGTAGCTTCAAGCTACCAATCTGTACATTCAAACATTTTCATGTATGTTCTTCATCTTGTTGTTCCTGGCAGAGACTTACTCTACTTGATGTTGTTAATAAAATTTGTTTGAATGATAATTTTCTTGAGCCGCCATGTCGAGCCTGGTAATGGACTGGAACCAGAGAAAGTAACTTCCACAAATAAACACATGGACAGAACCACAAATTGTCTGGCTCTTGAATGTAATTACAACAGGAGGAAATAAGATCAAATGATACTCTATCAAATAAGTCCAGGCTGACTTTCCCCCCACTATATAAATTAAATATGAAAAGGAACACCAACTTTTCTTAGGTTTTTTTTCTCCATTTTTTAACTTCCTTTCAAAAATAATACTTTGCACTTCTATAGCACTTTTCATCTGAGGATCACAAAGCTCTTCAGAGGCATTAATTCACTAAGCTTCACAACATCGCTGTGCAGTATTTAAGCAACGTATAGGGGTCACAACCCAACCTATATCTATTGCTTGGATCTTTCAAGTATCTCAGATCTATTATTTTAAGCGCTTTATACACTGCAAGTTTATATACTTCATATATCTTGAATTTCACACTTTGGCTTACTGGATTGTGGAGTGTTGGCACAATGAAAACTGTTGCTAACAATAAGGGCTGACCTCAGCTTTAGCCAGAACACAGTTCTAATCTAGACTAACTGGTGTAGTGCCAGGAGATCAGGGTGCACATTTTCAGATGTAGATTCCTAAAGTTAGATAGCTACATCCACATTTAGACACTTAAATAAAAGTGGTTTGATTTTCAAGAGGGGATGAGCACATGCAATTCCCATAAACATCAGTTGTGGATGCTCAGTACCTCTGAAAATCCCTATGAAGTACTTCTGTGTCTCTCTGCTTCAAGAATGCCTGGCAAGAACCTTCCCTAGCCCCTCTTCCCCACCATCATGGTACAGATTGAAGGAAGCTGTGCTCGTATCCTCACACAGGGTTTGCTGGCACTCTGAGGTAGTCCTGGGAGAGAATGCTCCCTCGCAGACAGAGAGCCCCAAAAGAAATGCCACCCATCTGCACAGTGTCTGTGGCGGCTGCACCTCCTGCCCCAGACTGCTTACAGTGTTGCAATGAAATCAAACAAGTCACCGGTCCATTGACATCACTGCCTCATCTCCCCCAGCATGCACCCAATCTTCTCTCAGCCCCTGCCATGGGTGGAACTACCACAAAGCAAAGCCCCATGGCATGAAGAGAGTTGCAGACCCCTTCCAGGAAGTCTATCCATTGCATCCCTCCTCAGCACTACTTTTTGGGCCACATGGGCCAGGTGGGGTGAAGAACCAAGACTTGGCCTTAAAGACAGAAACACAATAAAATCTTCTCACTGACTGGCAATTTATCTGCCAACCTGCTCACCTTGCACAAACAAAAACCAAGACCCACCAGGAGCAGTGGGTAGTATAATATTGCTAAAAGCGTTTTTTGTCATTTCCTTATCTACTACAGTCGGCATTGTGGAACGCAGGGTTCCTTGGCGTGCTGAACCAAGAGCATGGTGAAAACGGCAGTTGCCAATTTTCATCCCACATAGGAGGATTATTAATTGTTAGCTGAAGGGGGAAAAAGCAACAATGGTGACAACTCTGCTGAGAAAGGGTACTGACTGACTAGCCTCTCAGGTCAGCTGGAGGGGGGTCATGTGGAGACAAAGACCAAACTCAGAGAAGAATTAAAAATGAAGAAGGCAGTGAAGCGCGTTATGATTGGGGGGCAGGGGGAGGGGAGCAACATTTCACTGCTAGAACCAATTCAGTTTGATATTTCACTTATAGCACTGTAATCTTTTAACCACATCCTGCGAGGCACTGAGCCATGACTTCACCGCTGCTTGATGCCTCTCAAGATTCCCCCGCCACACAAAATCATGATTCTTACCTACAGTACAAAATGCTTCCTGAGCTTGAAGCAAGTGCCATGTTTTATCCTGAGCTAGAATATATAACTTCTTTTAATATTCTAAAAATATTCATAAAAATGAGTAGCAACAATATCCCTTATTTTTTCCAGCTATGTTTATATGTGAAAAGCATTTTATCTTATCTATCTGGCCTCATCTCTGAAGTATTTACAAGTATTTTAAAATAGAAATAATTACAAAAAAAAATCTGTCTGTCTTCCTTCCCAGGTGGTGGGAGAAATAGCTTCATTAGATTACAGGGGGTTGTCTGTGCTTGTGTGTTAAGGATTGTGTTGTGTGTGTGAGAGAAGAAAAGAATGTGTGGTTTTAGTGAGTGTGTTATATGACTGTGTGAGAGCTCAGAGACTGTGGGAAAGCAGAGCTGAAGACATGAGTTAGTATTTAGCTCTGAAAGCGGTGGGGTCTGTAATCATTCTTATCTTCTGGGAACGAATTCTGCAGTCTAGCTCCACCTGCTGTGTAAGTTTTGCATCCCATACTCACTAGCCTCCCCCTTCTTGCCGATAGTTTCAGGGTTCCAGTGGAATGTACTTCTTTGAGGTTCTGGTTTCAAAGGAAAAAGGGAACTCCTAGGCCAATCCCATGGAGGTCTCTGAATATCAGAACAGAGACCTTGAACTGGACTCTAATAAATGAGGATCCAGGCAGAGAATTGAGCGCTGGGATGATGATCCTCCAGCTCTTGTGTGGCTAAGCACAAAGGCTGCTGCATTTTGTATTAGCTGTATATTTTACAGAGTATGTAGCATTACCCTAGATAGGAGTTACAATGAAGGGAAGGATGGTGCAGTGGTCATGGTGTTGTAGTTTTGGTCCTGTTCTCAGCCTCTGAGACTATTCCAAGATATGACCTTCTCTGTGAAATAAAAAGATAACTCCTCACAGCCAGTGGTGATCTATTCTGGGGCTGAATGGAGGCAGTGTGGGCTTATGAAGCAATTTATTGTACAGAAAAGTTCGGGGACGTGACTTTGCTGTCACAATGGCAGAAAAAATACATGCCCCATTTGCCTCCTTCACAATATTGGCAGAGACTTGTAGAAATTCTTTCCCTGATGGGAAACCTAATTCCCCTGCTTTCACTCTCCCTCCATTTCCAGGGCTCCATATGACAACCACCATATGACACGTAAAACTGGCGGAGTCTCTCTTTCCTTCTTGCCTGAGGGGTTTTCTGTTGAGTGATGTGAAGCACACTCTCTTCCGGAGCTGTCTGCACTCACAACTCCAGGGAGAAAGAGACTAGCACTGACAGCTAAAGCCAAGCCTCCCACACGGCAGCACAGAAAACTGCCATCAGCAAATGGGGTCGGCATCCACGCCTTCCTCTTTAATGTTGCTTTAAGGGGATTGTATTTTGCCTACATCTAAATATCGCAGTACTTCACAATCTGTACTGGAAATGGGCTAACAATCACTTGACTAAAACAAAAGCTTTTCAGAAGGGCTTCACTCCAAAGTAGAACTGACTCAGACTCATAGACTTTAAGGTCAGAAGGGACCATTATGATCATCTAGTCTGACCTCCTGCACAATGCAGGTCACAGAATCTCACCCTCCCACTCCTGCAATAATCCTCTCACCTATGTCTCAGCTATTGAAGTCCTCAAATCACGGTTTAAAGACTTCAAGATGCAGAGAATCCTCCAGTAAGTGACCCATGCCCCATGTTGCAGAGGAAGGCGAAAACTGGAGTGGGATGCCTTCACTACATGTTCAAATGTAAATGTATTGGAGGAAAACCTGGCTACGCTGAAGTCAATGGGAGTTTCAATGGGGCCAGGATTTCACCCATTATGTTTACTGGTATTTAGTGGCTACTGATAGTGTTATGAAATACTCAGGTTCGGGACAGGTCTACGGATGGTTATGAAAGAAGAGGCTTTCATTCTTAACTAAATGAAATTGTTAAGCCACTTAGTCTTAGAGCACATGTAAATCACAGGGAAAAATACTGAACTGAATTCATTCATTTTGAGCCCACTATACAGATAAGAAGTTAAGATTTGGTACCTGTCCATCTGTCCCAATGGTGCCTCCACAATCAGTGAGGAGCTCAGACATGTCATAATAGCTGACAAACTCCCATAAACAGGCCTCCAGGTTCAGATTTCGGTAGAAGCGTAAAGTACTGGGGCCCCTGATTGATGCACTGTGTTGGTAGGGAATGGTCTCGCCAATCACATCTGGATTTTTGGTAGCATCAGTCAAGAAACCATGGTGAGTCTTCACTTCTGTGTAATCCAACAGGTTGGAGCACTTATGATTTCCCACCCTAGTTCCATCAGGACTGAGGGTTAGCTCAAAGTTGGACAGCTCTCTCGTGGAGATAACAGGTAACATGCCTAGAAGACATACGGGTAACTGGTGGCATTGTAAACTACATTTTAACATTCAGTTCTGCCAAAATTTGCCAGTCACCTAACACATTATATTAGGTATATTAGACTGTTCTTTGAACATACAGGAGAACCTCACCAATCAATGCACTTTAAAATGCAAACAAAAATGATGTCCTTTGCATCTGTGTAGCAAAATGTTGGAAAATAATGACATCTTTGTAATATCAGACCTTGGGTAAAATCAGGTGCCTAAGTCACTTTGTAAAATGGGAGTTTGGCTCCAAAGTCACCTAGGTGTGTTCCAAATTTTATCCGGGGTCTTATTATAAAATGTTATTCTGGATAAATTACGTTATAATGCATTCACTGCACATTATTAAGATTCATAATAAAATAATTAAAACTGAGCTATAGCTGTTAAGATAAAAGCACAAAGTGCATTTTGTGATGCAGTTTTCTTGCTTTTTAAATTGTTACTTATTGGCTAATTAACTGATTTCCTAATCATCCCAGCAAATCAGTTCTACTGATTCAGTTTCTCACCATTCATTAAAATGCTTTAAAAACATTCATTAAAGTCTCCTAAAACCTCTGTGAAATTAGTAAACATGATTATACCATCCAGCTTGCAAATGGATAAACCGAGGTCTATTTAGGGTAAGCAACTTGCCCAAAACTGGAGGCAAGACTGGGAAAATAATTCTGTCTGCTCTAACCACTCTACATTCAAGCTAAATTTAAAAACTAGTTCAACAATGGCTGTTGCCAGAATGTTTAGATGCCCATTCTACTAGAGTGACACTTCCGTATAACATAAGCAACTTCTGAGCTCAGTCCATGTGGTTTAATCAGGCTCTAATTCAGGGATGACTCATCTCTTTATACATATATCACTATGACATATTGTACTATCGCAGGTTCAAATTACACATTCATGACATTTCTCCACTGTTGCAAACACTACGAGATTATACTGTGCTTCTGGCTACTTAAGACACTTGCTAAATTAATATGAAGATGATGTGCACTCTCTGGCCTAAAGATGAAATTTTTACATACCATCAATATGAGGCATTGTGATGGTCAGTTTGATGAGATTAGCATAGTCTGGATCTTCTGGGCCAGTGTAGCGCAGCTTGGCAGAGAATGGCTCTGCCCCAACCACACCTGGCACCCGGGGCTGGCAAAGACCTAATGGAAAAGGGAAAAGCAACTTCACTTTGTGTCCAGAAGAAACAACATTTTAATCTGCTTTGCACTAATCTTACATTTCTTTTTCGTTGTACATACTTTGAAAACTAGACAAATTTTCTGGAATGACAAGCAGCCTGTTAGGAGAATCCAACATTAACCATAACTTTGAACAGGAATTGTTACCACAGGGGATTTAAATGGAAATCAGAGCTATTTGATCAAAGTGGATCAAATTTTCAAAACTAGGTACCTAAACTGAGCACACATATTCTAAGCATGTATTTGTATACATCAACAGGCTTGCAAAGCAAGACACTGTATACGAAAACACACAGGTACCTATAGTGCAGAAATGACTGTCTGTTTGCACATGGGACCGTGCTAAATGTGGGGCTATGTAAGTGGTCATTTTTTGAAAGTTTGGTCCATGCATGCATGGGCAGGTTAAAAAAAATATTCAAAATACTCTTCAGAATGTAGTTTGGTTGCATGGTTAATTTCACTTATTTTGAATCAAGATTTTACTTTTATTTTTAAGCGTTTTCCTCATGTTGTTCCTGGATTACATCTCGAGTGCAGAGCAAATTGGAAAACAATAGAAGTAAGTTGTTTATACTCAAATGATTTCTGCAACCATACTGTTGAGGAGGATTTAAGTTTAAACAAGTTTACTTAAGACTTACTTAAGATTATATTTATGCATATTGAACTGTTTATAAATTAAGAAAATTCTAACTCAAATGTCTACTTGTAAACCTGCAGTTAGTTTTCCTCATCATTCCATCTGTGAAGGATTTACATTTGATAATTAAAAATTCTGACTTATTCACCCAGAAATTATACTGGAGTAACTAAGGGTATGTCTACACTGCAAACAATGCCCAGGCGCTGACTTAGAACCAAAGTCCCCCTCCCATCCACATACAAATCAGTCTGGCTCAGGCCAGCAAGCACACAAGACTCGGGGTCATAGGATCCTGCTAGGGGTCAGCCCTCAGTCCTGCTGTGACTCAGATCCAAGCCCTGTCATGATGCAGTGTGGATGCAAGTCAAGCCACAGACCCAACTCATAATGTCTGCCTGGTGCTATATGGATGTGTTAGTACGGCTGAGAGACCTGGGTCCAGCAATTGTAAACCTAGATTTACAATGCAGTGTGGATGCTCAAGCATGGGCCTGGAAACACTGAGTTCACAAGCCTGGGTAGCATAGACCCAGGCTTAGTTTGCAGACATACCCTAAGGGTTCAGGGCCATCAGTTGTAAAAAATTCACCCTGCGAGAGTTTTCCAGCAGTCAAGGGGTCTGTCCATAAATTACATAACAGATTAGAGGATGGGTGAGTCCTTACTTCTGTGTGTTTGTTTCTGTTAGAAGAGGGTGAATGGGTCATGAAAAATTACCCAAAAATGCATTACATAATTTATGGCCAGCCCCCAAGTGCCTACATCCAAAACTCAGCCCCAGAACCTGGAACTGGCCAGCGCAGCCCCGAGAAAAGTAGGCAGAGCCAGTTGGGGAGTGAGTGTCACAAGACACTCAGGCAGAATCCCTTCTGGGATGCAGGGTCTTCACTAGCACAGGGAAGGTGAACTGAGGTCACAAAGCAAAATAAAAAGTGACTAAGTAGAAATTCTATTGATTCAAGCCTTCAGATCCCTTACTCAGTAGAAACTAGAATAGCTTGCCATGAATATTTAGCTGGAAAACGCCAACCACTTGGAATTAAAGTGACAAATACAAGCACAGAATGAACTATTTCATATCTTCTCTATCATAAATGGTATATTATACAAAATAAAAAAGTTACTGTATCAGCAAAGAGAGCAAGGGTGACAAAGAACTGTCTTAATCTCAAATTGAATTTATAAAGTGCAATGCTTTGGAATTCTGTTTTGATTGATTGACAACTATCACATTACACATTAAAAAAACCCTTTGATTTCTGGGATGACCCTACATTTTTATTTGACTTTTAAAATAGGAAAGTCTGATTTGTCATGTGGAAGATTATTTAAAGGTGGTTCACCAAAGGGGAGAAACGTGTTTATGCTTTTTATAACTTCTTTATGATGTGTAGAGAAGGCCTAAAAGGTTTTTCCTTATCCCTCCTCATCTCGCCCTGCAGCCCTTCCAATAAAAAAGTTTATTTCTTGCTTGTTTTTTACATTAGAAGTTCAGGTTTTCTTGATTTTTGAAGGCTCCATGAATGACTAGAGAACAGGCAAGATTATGACATTAAAGATGTCATGTAACTGAAAGCTGATTAAGTAAGAGAGAAAGCCATTTTTTGTGTTGTATGCAAGTTTTGCTATAGTTAATGGATACATTACCCTCCTCTGTGCTTATTGTTACAATGGGACTCATGAGCTCTAGGCCTTCATTCCCATCCGAATTTACAGCACGAGCTGCACACTGGACCCGAGAGCCAGCTTGAAAGTAAATGGAGTCCAGTGTGATTATCTTGGAGGAAGTGAAGAATGTATCAAAGTCAACCTCTCTCATGGGACTGGTCACACCGTCAGGGCCAGTAGGGGCACTAACCAGCCATCGGTATCGAGTCAGCGTGTTATTGATATTCTCGCTGGTGCATATTGAACCTGTCTTGTCATAGTCTGTATATTTAGGATTGCAAGCCTGTGGAAAGAGTCAGACAAGTTATAATGATCTTATTTATTTCACAATAAAGAAAGCAATCCAATTAGTGAGAAAATGATCGGAAAATTCAGATACGGCTTGGCTTTAGCCACTGTTACTCCTGGGGGAATTCTGCGCCACTGTGCATGCGCAGAATTCATGTCCCCCACAGATTTCTTTGCTTCTTTGCAGAAAAATGACTTTCTGATTGGGAAGCAAAGGAAAGCCACAATAGTGGTCATGTGACCCCTCCCCAGCAGTATGTTTTGGGTAGCCGGCAGAGAGGTAAATCACTGTGCGGCAGGGGGCAGGACTGGGGAAGATATGGCTGGTGGCTCCTACCCTGCGCTGGGCTCAGCTGCTAGTCCCGGCTGGGCTGGGGAGGATGGGACTTCCTCTTCCTCTGCACGGGATCCGGGGCTGGGTCAGACTCATCCCCAGATTTCTCCCCAAGGTGCAGGAAGCTCTGCAAACTCTCCCCCTACTTCCTGCACTCATTGCTCCTCAGCTGCAGGGGGAGGGATCCCTATACAGGGAGCTGCTCCCCCACCCGCCCAACCCCCGTGCATCCAGACCTCCTCATACCTAGACTTTTCTGCTAAGCCTCACTCCCAGCACAGAATTTTAATTTTTTTGGCACAGAATGCCCTCAGGAGTACACTGTGGAACAAAATCACCAAATAAACCTTATACCAAAAGTGCAAGTTATGGATGGAGAGCGAACCTGTGGTTTAATCACTCAACAATCCTGACTCAACGTATATAAGTTTTAATGTCCACATTCAGTTTTTCAAAAATTCAGACTCAGTGCACCAAGGATTACAGAAGACCCTGACCTAATTCACCGCACAGACTGGACAGAATGATAAATTGACTTTAATAGTGTAGGATCAGAGACTGAATGAGACAAGGGCCCTGAGGAAAAAATAGTGTGTAGTCATATAATTAAAGACATTGGACAAGGCCCTTGAGTCTGTTCAAGCTATGGTTGGCACAAGAAACGGGTAGGTGGGTGAAAGATGTCTTTCTGTCCCTGTTCTTCCCCCTAAAAGTTGATTTGGCCTCCACCCAAGTTAGAGCAGCTTCTATACTACAGCTTATACTTGCTTGTAATTTACACCACCAGGGATTGCCAAAGTGCAGTACTTTCTCTGTCCACATTCCTTCCTGTCCCCCCTAACACTCCCTCTATTTGAGAGGTGTCTGAGGGGTAATGTAGATTTGGCTACACTGGCTCTATGCCATGTCCTATTAAAGGGGAATCCCCAGCTGCCCCGTTAAGGCAGATTTTGTGGTGGAAAAGGGCTAGATCATGAGCTGAGAATCCAGCCTTGAATTTTAATGTATGCACACAAGACTCAAGTTTGTATGTGAAACATTAACTTTGGCAATTTCCTGACTTTTGGAAGTATAACTTTTAAAAAAACTTAACTGTTTGCTATAAGTTTAGTAGCAAACTCTTGCTTGCATACAACTAATGGTGGAGGAAACTCTTTTAAAGTCAGATCCAAAATAGTATTTAAATGTAGTTTCTATTTTTAATATCTAAATTCCTGTATTTCACATTTGTTTCCTTTTCAAAGATTATAAATTTTCATATTACTTACTCAAGCATCTTGTATAAAGAAAATATAGTATCACACACAGTATTGCAGTGAACAACTTTTCAGGATGCAACATACATACCTTAATAAAAATGCTTTCTGGAGACATTTATTATCTACCATTAGTGCTGAAAGTATTTGAAAAAGGTGTTCTATTTTATAATAGCCCTTCACCACTTCCCTGAAGGAGTATACATTTTCATTGTTTCTTTGAAATCACCCACCTACTAGCTTTGTTCCCACTTTCTCATCTCGATACTCACAGTGATACAGATAACAGGGTAGCCAGCAACTGGACCGGTTCTGTCTTTGACTGTAGAAGTATCATCATATATCAGAAGAGAAGCAACCTGAGGGACTGAAGGAAAGGTGACATCCGCCATGCTGTTCATTTCTTCAATGTACACAATGGCCTTGGCTGTCTGGCAATTAATATACAGAAACACAATTTTTAGTGCAAATTTACAAAACCAAGACAACTCAATCTGAAGGTTGACCAGGAAATACTTCCTAGCAGCAGCAGGATTTGTTAGCCTGCAGAATAGTGTACCAAGACAAATGACAGAAGTGCCATGGGTTGAGTTATTTAAAACTGGACTGGAAGCACTGGAAAATATAGCGCAGGGTGAGAAACAGATCGGGAACAAAATATTTGTATTTTGCAGAAGGATGAAGGCACGAGGCCTTCCACTTTCTGCCTTACTGTGTCCTTGAGCCACACAGGCATAATGGCATAACTTATCTCTATTGAATGCTGCAGCTTCACATGTCTGGTGGATCTGTGGTGTCCGTAACCGCTAATAACAGCTATATCTTTGCTGCCTGACAAGAGAGAGCCAGGCGATAGTTCTTATTTACAACATTATGCAGGTGTGACATAGAGGCCCATTAGGGATTCTCTACTCTGTGTCAGCAGCTCTTGTCAGGCCAGACGTACTCCAGACACCTAACACACTGTCGTCATGATATATATCCAAATAGTGGGATGTAACATATCATTTCAAAACTAATAACTGACTCATTAATATTCCTGTGTATGTGCAGTGTGTGTACAAAGAGATATGGATAAATGCTAGAATTATGTTCTTGAAATGTGTTTGGCAAGCAACGCACAAGCACCGTCTGCTCCAGACAAAGGAATGTGGATTTGCTGGTCACCAGGCAAAGACAATGAAGGCACATTTACATAAATGGTAAACAAAGCCATCAATGTAGCGAGTGGGGGAGCTAGCATCTCGCGAAGAGTGGAACCTCAAATGATAAGTAATTGAATCAACTGATTGTATACAATATTACTGTATTATAAAAGTGTATCAAGTAATGTCTTTTATGAACGTTAACAACACAATGGTGATTAATATTACCTGAAATGTATGTATTAACACTATATGAGGAATTATGAATACTCACTGATATTATGCTTAAAGTCTACGACCTAACAAAGGGAGAAATAGGTTTTCTCCCAGACAGAAGAGAAGGCAGATATCTACCTGTCTCCAATGAAATTAAGCAAGAAGTGACCAAAAACAACAGAACCCCATATTTACGTGAGGTCCACATATAGTGAAGAATGTTTCATGAGGTCATCCTAAGTCTGGGGACAAAACAGCGAGTTTGGGAAGATATAAGGAGACAGAAGTTATCTTGGCATCCGTCACTGGACAGACACAAGGGGCCAGAGCGCTTGTAAGATGAGAAAGATGAGTCTTTACAACCCAGGAGGTTGAAGTCTTTGTGAACTGAATATAGGTGAGAAACCTACTTCACCAAAAATCTTTTGCCTGAGAAGACAAAGGAACCAAGCTGTCTTGACTTTGTGGGAGATGACCAAGGGGGTGGGCAGTCATCTTACTGGAATGAGGTGTGCTTTGGCTCTTTAAAGGAGCAACAGGCCTTATTACTCCTCTGAACATTCCAGGAGAGGGCTGGGCATTTCAGGGCAGACAGTTTTGGGAAAATTCAGGGCTGGGGGTTTGTTGGGGTCACTTGGCTAGTAACAATCCAGACTGATAGAAACTGGAGTGTGACTTTACTGTAACAAACATGCTGTTGGCAACTGAGTTGCTGAAACAGGGTGGTTCTACACACTGATACTCAGTGCATGCTTGTACGCTGACTGAGAGCATACAGACAGGGAGCTACAGCAGCAGAGCATTTTAAGACAATCAGGGCTACAGGATAGGTAGTGACACAACCTCCCACTGGTCTGAGTTGAACCCCACAATGTGACAACTGATTAAGAGGCTAAATAGTATTAAAGATGTTGCACTTCTAAGTCATGAATATGGAGAATGAGAGAAGGAAAGTATGAGTGTTAAATGCAGACAGAATGTATTAATGGATAAGACTGTGCTACTATTGTAGTTCACGCAACAAGTATAGCAATAACAGAACTATTGTAGCAGAAGTTACATTTAATACATGTGTAGGTAGTCTGCTGTTATTACAGGACCCATGATACTTCCACAGCTTCCAGCACAGGTGTCAGAAAGATCCTGTCAGTCAGTGTTTCCAAGATGATGACAGCATTTACTGAGAACTATCCTGATAAAGAGAATTAATTTGCAGGGAGATATTATAGATATTTATTTCATATATGTTCTTAGGAACATATATGTTCTCTGTGGCCCTTTGGGCTCTTCAGCCATGGAGGTGAATTATTTTGGATGGAAATGTTAGGCTCTTCATTATAACCCAGCTGAAGAACAAGGCTACTAGACTAATAACTATAAGAGATCTGTCTGTCTGCCAGATTGTGCTGTTGAATAGTTTGTGTTACCTGTATCTCTGCCACCATGTTCTCATCAGGCTTCAGGTGAACAGTGAAGGCCTCTCTCATCTCCCTAACGCCATCAAAAAGAACCTCAATCTCCACAATGTGCTGTGTTTCACCCTCCTTAAACTCAATTTCTAAAAAACACAATAAGACATTTTAAAAATAAATCTGCTGTTCACAATAGTCAGGCTGCTGATCTATTCTATTCTGGCATGACAGAGAGAGCTACAAAAGTTAACACGTGTCTTGCAAATTACATATGTTCACGTGACTTGAATAAACTAGTTTACATTATCCAAACACAACCATTAATTAATTAATTGATTGAATGTGTACTAACTGGGCCATCTCATTTCCTGTGGGAATAAACATACTGTGTAAGGGCCAAGAAAATACTATTGAGCTGCCTGCACCCAGACTGCCCCACACAGAAACCTCTCGCCCCACACCTGGGTCCCCACACACTAAGCCCCTCTACACTTGGATCCTGCTGGGCTGAGCCTGCCTGTCCCACACCTGGTGTGCCTAGCACACAGAGGCAGGGCCTCAGTGTGTTTCTGGGGCAGACCCAGCCCTTGCACTGTGCCAGGGTTAGATGCAGCCTCACTGCCATGTCCCTGTCCAGAGCAGATGGGAGGCTGCATGGTGATCTCCCAGCTCCATGCAGCTAGTGGCCTGTGCTCCCCATTGCCATGCTGGAGCCTCCACATTTATTTATTGACAAATAAAATTTGCAGAATTTTAAAATACTGTGCACCGAATTTTTAATTTTTTTGGAGCAGAATTTTTAGGTTTTTGGTACAGAATTCCCTCAGGACCAAACAGCAGTGCGGTTCTTGTATGGATAGAGGAACGAATTCCAAAACCTGTCTTTCTGAGACAATGGTGACAGAAAGGCCAGCCACTGGTTTAATCTGTCACTCAAATCTTGACACCTGATGATCATCAGATGAGGAGAGAGATATCTCTGCCTAAAGACTACCAGTAGGGCTGTTACACTCTTTTCTGTGGTGTTTGGTTGTAGGACTCCAATCAGCCATCCTAGAGTAGCAACTCGAGAGTAGCTGAGATCACCAGAACTGTGGTGTTTGCTTTTATTATTTATATTCTGGTAGCATTGGGAGGCCAAAGCCCCATTGCGTTGGGCATTACCCAGACAAGAGGCAGTTTGTTTGTACAAGGAATTTTCTGTTTCCCCTTCCACCAGAAATGTAAATTTGACCAGATCAGCAACTGAAATTTCCGGGTTGAGTTCTGCCTGCATACTGATGGGGCCAACTGAAAAACTCTGTTAAACCACACTTCTCTTCCGTTAACTGGCTGTTACTGTAGGTCATTGGGTCTGGATGAAGGAGTCCCTGCTTTAAGTGGTCTGGTATTTTCTGCAGGTGCAATGGAGGTTCCTTGGTTGTCTATTAAGTCTGAGGTGCCTTCTGGGCCACTGGAGTAGGAGAAGGATTTCAGCTCTCTCTTCCCCTTCCCGGGACATTATTTCCACTGCTGAGGAGGAGTTGTGACCTCTGGTTACTCTCTAGTTTTGGAGGGATATAGACACTCCTGCTTCTGTAATAAGCCAGTCTCTAATGGGAGGTAGGAGGATACTTCCCCTGTGAGCACCATAACTGCTCTCTACATGGTTTCTTCCACCTTCTTCTGAAGTAACTGGTACTGGTACTGTCATAGACACGACAGTGGACTCGATGAACCCACTGGTCCGAACCAATGTGGCCATATCTCTGTTTTTGTTCAGATATGCCATTAGAGCTGTGGAAGTGAACAATACAAGTTGCTTCCTTACAAAGGGGGCACTTGATTTTGCCTTTTTCAGACTCAAACTCTCTGGAGTTTGCAAGACTTTCTGCTGAGACAGCTGTGAGGGGGTTCCCCAAGCTGGGGGAAGCCTCACGCTCCTGGCTGAGCTTCTCATTGTGGAATCATGGCTTCAGGAGGGGGTTGAGGCCTTACATGCCTGCCTGAGTCAAAGCCAACCCCCTGGTAGTGTGAAGGCCAATAGCTTGTGGTAGCCAGGCATAGCTCACTCTCTCCAGCCTGTGCCCTGGCAACATGAGGGTTGATGGCTTGTGGCATCAGGGCATAGCTCACTCTCTCAAGACCATATCCCATCATAGTAAGGTTTGATGGGTTGCGGAGGCAGCAGGGCACAGTTCGCTCTCTGAAGCTCCCAAAAAGCTGCCTCTTGGACTTGGCTCAATACTTGCAGGGCTTCTCTGCTGCTGCAGTGGGAAGCAGACAGCCCACTTGAGTGGTGCCGTACTGGAGAAGAGAGTGGATTAGAACCTCAGTAGTCCATTGATTCCCCACCTCAGGAGAGGGGAAGAGGTGCTTGAAGCTGAAATAAAGAGAACTACTGCATAAAAACAAATAAGAATTAAAGTTATAAAACAAAATGGTCTGAAGAAACTGAACCGCCACCGGAGGCAGAAAATCCAGTGGACTGAGCTTAAAGACAAAGCCTAGTCCCAGAGTCCCCAACAACAACACTGGATCGTCGCTGAATTCCACAGGTGGGAGGCATTATCCATTAGTGATGAGCGAGGAAAGCAGCTGTGCCACCACAAAATGACTATGGAATAGTTTTCCAGATGCAATTGGCATGCCCACAGCCCTCAGCACCTTCACAATGAAATCTAACACCTGCTTGAAACTTGCCATCATGAGCCTAATTCATCCCTAGTGTAAACCCATGGACTTCCCTATAACAGAGGTACATCAGGGATTAATTTGTTTCAATATGGCTATGGCACCTTCAGAATGGCTACCTGATCCCCAAGTAGAGTTTTGTCTGAGGTGAAAAATGGCTGCAGGAAACCATCTTAGGCCTTCAAAGCAGAATGCTAAAGGAGATTAATCGGTTTATCTGTATGAACATTAATAAACAAAGTTGATTAAAAAACCTGAAGTTTTTTAATATTAACACTTAACACAGATGATTCATATTTCCCTTCTAGTCACCTGGACGTTTATTTCAGGTAAGTTTCCAGGATATCTGCGGCCTTCCGGAAGAGGTGCACATTTTCTGAGAGGCCACCCATGGCTCGTCTGGCTGCCACACCTGTTGCTTCCCTTTGTACAGAGACTGTGACTCTGCCCTCTAAATGGAGCATGGGGGAATCACTTTATGGAGGGACTGCCTAATAATTGTCTCAGTGAGGTGTCCAAATATTTCCCCGGCTAACTGATGTCCAGAGAGTCTGTCCAGGCCACACAGGCTGTAGATTACTGTTCTCATTTTACAGCTCTGAAATGGAGCTGTCAGCCGGACAGCAGAGAATGGGAACAAGATCATGTATATCAGAAGGAAGGGTAGCTAAGAGTACCCCAGCAACATGATCATTTCCCAGAAGATTGCTGGCCTATACCCCATCCCCAGCCCTTCTGTCTACTAGAGGTGCATGGAAGTTACTGTAACCCTAAGGCTGCACTAATCTCACCATGACCTATAAGGATGTAGAAGAAAACCAGGCTCAGGGCTGCTCTGCTCCCCACTTCTTTCCAAGCATGGAGTGAGTTCCCTCCACCATCCTTACACATCAGATCTAACAGTCTTCAGGGTCACTCAGTTAAGTGCAGAGCCAGGTTATGTGACCCTCTGAACCTTATTTGACACTTATGGCCACAGAAACTGGATCAGATAGGCTACAGATAGATTATGTGCTTCCCAGCTGCTGCCTGTTTCTAGTAATTTTCTTCTTTACGACAAGGCATATTTCTGGTTATTTCCCAAGGCATTGGTATTGTATACAAATTATCTATATAATCCTGATTTCAGGTCCTTTTACCTCATTTTGCCCTTTGTCTTTCCTGCTAAAATATGCAAATCACATCTATGAGATGCAGCATTAGGTTACTAACTCAGTGTATTTTCTAGTTTATTTATCAGTTATTGCTTTTGGGTTAACTTTGTATAATTCTCATACAGAATTTCAATACAAAAGTTTTACTTCCTTTGAGTTTTTATTCTGTGAGTAGGGTATAGGGGAAAGCATTTTGCATTGCTGAATACTTACTTCAGAATCAGTAATGCTTCCTTTTAAAAGCATTCATAAGATGGACTACTCTCCGAATTACTGAGAATACACTGCAACTCCAAATTATTGGAAGCTAAATATAAAGAATATGAAATTCCATTTCTGTGGCCTTGTTAATCCCAAAGGCAAAAGGCACTAATGAAAGCAGCAAAAAAGTATTAAAATCTTAAAAGTTCACAATGCCTTTTCCCCTTTAAATACTGTACATTTGTGGCTGAAATAATCAATAGGATGTGATATTGATCTGAATGACAGCCGGAGAGAGTCTCTTCATACCTTCTGACACGGGGTGGTAGTCTTCTCCAGAGGTGGCAGAGCCATCCTTTGTGTGAACCCTCACAATGGAAACCTTTGACGTGTCCCCTAGACGAAGCACTGGAATTTTTACAACCACCAGCTGTCCTGCATCTTTGGGTTCACTGACACTAAATTTGGTCTCACCAAACTTAATAATGGCCTCTGTAATAACAGAAAAAAGTGTTTAATAGTGTGCACAAAAGAGCTTTTAAATACCAAAGTCAAAATGATATTTGTAGAGTCAAAAATAACTCCTCACTGTCTGCATGATCTCTGATCCTTATCAGGGTTTCATTTTGTTCACCAATAGAAGCTCCGTAGGAGGAATCACTTCTTGGAGTGCCAAGAACCAGACGCAGCTCCTCCTCTTCTTCATGGAGAGAGTCATCCACAAGCAAGAGGGTGCAAGGTTTCTCAGTCTCACCTGGAATCATCATGCAGAAAGTAACATCATGCAGAACTTAAAATTGTTTCTAGATGTATTACAGGCATTTCTCTCAAGCTGTAATACCCACAGGTCAATTCTATTGGTCAAAGCACCTATACTGGCCCTATATAAGTAAATTAATTAAAGTAATAGCAATAGCAGCAGCAACAACATTTTTATGTACTATAATGGTAAGACTGGGTATTTACATAGCTGTACAGCTAATATCTCACAACACCTCTGAGAGGTTGAAGAGTATTATCCTCATTTTCAGAGGTGGAAAATGAGAAACAGGAAGGTTCAAGACCAAATTTTAAACAACAGTCTCTAATTTTCGGTACTTTAATTTATGGCAGCCCAACTGATTTTCATATCACTCTCAGCTCCCACTGATTCCAATGGGAGAAGTGGATGCCTATCACCTTGGAAGATCAGTAGCTACGTGTCTCAAGTTGAACAACCAGAAAACAATGTGTGTAAAATTAGTGATTACTCTGAACCTTTGGTTCCAATTGTTTCAAGCCCATTTAGAACAGTGGCTCTCAACCTTTCCAGACTATTGTACCCTTTTCAGGAGTCTGATCTGACTTGCGTAACCCAAGTTTTGCCTCACTTAAAAACTACTTGCTTACAAAAACAGACATAAAAATACAAAAGTGTCACAGCACACTATTACTGAAAAATTGCTTACTTTCTCACTTTTACCATATAATTATAAAATAAAACAATTGGAATATAAATATTGTACTTACATTTCAGTGTATAGTATATAGATCAGTATAAACAAGTCATTGTATGAAATTGTAGTTTGTACTGACTTTGCTCATGCTTTTTCTGTAGGCTGTTGTAAAACTAGGCATCCCTGCCCATCTTGGCTAATAGCCATTAATGGACCTATCCTCCATGAATTTATCTAGTTCTTTTTTGAACCCTGTTATAGTCTTGGCCTTCACAACATCCTCTGGCAAGGAGTTCCACAGGTTGACTGTGTGACCCTAGCTTCTGTTTGCCAGAAGCTGGGAATGAGTGACGGAATGGATCACTTAATGATTATCTGTTCTTTTCATTCCCTCTGGTGCACCTGGCATTGGCCGCTGTCGGAAGACAGGATACTGGGCTAGATGGACCTTTGGTCTGACCCAGTATGGCTGTTCTTATGCTCTCTTAGTTGTCTCTTTTCCAAGATGAAAAGTCCCAGTCTTATTAACCTCTCCTCATATGGAAGCTGTTTCATACCCCTAATCATTTTTGTTGCCCTTTTCTGAACCTTTTCCAATTACAATATATCTTTTTGAGATAGGGCAATCACATCTGCATTCAGTATTCAAGATGTGGGCATACTGTGGATTTATTCAGAGGCAATATGATATTTTCTGTCTTACTATCTATCCCTTTCTTAATGATTCCCAACATTCTGTTAGCTTTTTTGATTGCTGCTGCACATTGAGTGGATGTCTTCAGAGAACTATCCACAATGACTCCAAGATCTCTTTCTTGAGTGGCAACAGCTAATTTAGACCCCATCATTTTATATGTATAGTTGGGATTATGTTTTCCAGTGTGCAATACTTTGCATTTATCAATATTGAATTTCATCTGCCATTTTGTTGCCCAGTCACCCAGTTTTGTGAGATCCCTTGGTAACCCACCAGAGTTTGCTTTGGACTTAACTATCTTGAGTAGTTTCGTATCATCTGCAAATTTTGCCACCTCATTATTTACCCCTTTTTCCAGATCGTTTATGAATATGTTAAATAGGACTGGTCCCAATACAGACCCTTGGGGGATACCACTATTTACCTCTCTCCATTCTGAAAACCGACCATTTATTCCTACCCTTTGTTTCCTATCTTTTAACAGTTACTCTTCTATAAGAGAGAAGGTCCTCTGCATCATAAGATTTACATACAGTGGAAAAAACTTGTTATGGGCTTGGAAAAAACAGAAGTTAAAAATGTGAGCATATAAAAATGAGGAGACAAGAAACTGTACTCCAGTCCCGCAAAAGGAGGTTTGGATTGATAACCACCAAGAGGGACTCAAGCAATTTTTCCCTCAAAGGAGAAGTAATACCCAATTTCCTCATGTTCCTTCTTTGGGTTCAACATTTTGAGCCACCCAGGCAGACTGAGAAAGAAGAAATAAGCAGGAAGAATGAGGAGAAACATCAGAGAGCAATAATTAACTTAGCTGTGTCCCTATGCAAAGTTAAAAGGTGTTTACCCATTCCAGCGGCAGATAGCTGGATTTGCTGATTGTATGCCTAATGGGGACAGAGCTTCTGGGGGTTTCCTCTGTGATATCACCTGCTATCCAGCTCTGCCTGCAGCACAGCAATGGGATCCATCTGTTAGGATGAGTGGCTGGGTCTTTGCAAAAAGATATCCCTTGTGTCTCTATAGATGATCCCCCTCTAGTTCAGGATTAAGGCAGGATGGTGTGAGGAATGCTTTGTTGCTGCTGCCCATGCTCTACCTATTCTGTTGAGAGAGAGCTTTGTTCCCCCAAGCAGTCTGTATGGCTGTTGCTATGAGAAAAAACTCACGTGATTTAAAGCAAAACCAACTTTGACCGAATAAAGGATTCTAACAAAGAACTGCAGCTTACCAGGAAGGAAAGTGATGATGGAATCGTCAGTGTTAGGACGTTCTTCAAAGTCCATCATTACCTGGGCTGAACCCTGCCGACTATAGCAGCGCACTGTAGATGTGTAGCGGATATCCCCGCTCCTATATATCATGGCAGAAATCTGTCCATCATTTTCATTGCCAATGTACATAGGTTCTTTAAACTGCATCTTAGGCACTAGACAGACACACAGAAAAGAAGGAATAAAATATCCAAAATGATCAATTCCTAGAGCCACTGCTTTTAATGGGATGGTGTTATGTGCCATGTTATATATGATTATGATGTGGCAAACTCCTCACCAGGTAGCAACTTATTTATTTAGCACATTTCCCACAATTCAAAGAGTGAAATCCTGGCCCGACTGATGTCAATGGAAAAATGTCCACTGACTTCAGTGGGTCCAGGATTTCACCCCAATTGCTTTACGGAACTACAAGCTATGGCCCTGATTTTGATCTCACACTGGTATATATCAGGAATATTACAACTTATGTCTATAAAATTACAACTAGCAAACGTAAAACGAACATAAATGTGTGACGTTGCACTCTGTATGATTTTAGGAAAATATGCTGAGCATGAATATAATGTAACTAGAAAATGCTTCATGCAAAAGGTCTATTGTAAGGTATCATTACAAACCTTATAATCTACTGAGTGTGGTCATCCTATTTGTATGTATGTATCATTCTTGTATCTGAAACCAGAAATATGAAATATAACTCTGAGGGCCGATTATAATTATGCAAAGTGTGGGCCATTAATGGTGGTTTGAAATCTTGATGGCTCCCATCAACCAGAACAATTGACTGTGGATGGCTCTGTTTGCTTACAGGCCTTCCTGTGAGTCAGGCTGGGAGGAATGAAGGCTTGGGGTCTCACAGAACATGTGATCATGTCACCTGATACTGGAATCCATCTTAAACCTGGTGCTTTTCCATTTAGAAGGAGGGGTGGGAACCCAGAATGGGACAAAGGATTCCTGCCTTGTGCCAAAGCTATATAAGGGGGTGGAACAAAGGGGGCTACAATCATGAGAAATCCCCTAGCTACCACCTGAGCTGGAACAAGGGCTGTAGTAGTGGAAAGGACTGTGCCCAGACTAGGAAGGTGTCCAGTCTGTGATAGAAGTTTATTGCAACATCTGAGGGTGAGGTTTTATCTGTATTCAGTTTTCTTACTGTACTTGGCTTAGACTTGCATGTTTTATTTTATTTTGCTTGGTAATTCACTTTGTTCTGTCTGTTACTACTTGGAACCACTTAAATCCTACTTTTTCTATTTAATAAAATCATTTTTCACTTATTAATTAACCTGGAGTATGTATTAATACCTGGGGGGGGGCCCGCTGTGCATCTCTCTCTATCAGTGTTATAGAGGGCGAACAATTTATGAGTTTATCCTGCATAAGCTTTATACAGGGTAAAACAGATTTATTTGGGGTTTGGACCCCATTGGGAGTGGGGCATCTAAGTGTTAGAGACAGGAACACTTCTTAAGCCGTTTTCAGTTAAGCCTGCAGCTTTTGAGGGACGTGGTTCAGCAAGCAAGCATGTCTGGCTCAAACAAGGCAAGTTTCTGGAGTCCCACGCTGGCAGGGAAAACAGGTTAGAAGTAGTCTCAGCAAATCAGTTGGCAGTTCCCAAGAGGGTTTCTGTGATCCAGCCTGTCACAAAATGTATTTATCCTCAGGCTTGATGTACATTTTCTATATTCCCCATGGTTTTAGGAAAATAAGTGAGAAATTATAGCCAGCTGAAAATACATGTAAGTGCCCAGACATTTTATAATGACCACAAGTGGTCAGGAGCCCGATTTTACACCTCATCCAAAAGATCACAACTTCAGCAATGTAGTGTTTCCAAACACCATGCCTGGACATTGGTTCCATATGGACTCAGAAGAAAAAATACTATCTATTGCATTGCAAGCATCATTTTTCTTCCTGTGAAAATAATTAATACTTACAATCAGAGACTGAGTCATTGATGAAGATGGTGGCTTTGCTTGGTTCTCCTAGGATAGCATTCATGGGCATTCGCAGCACAAGCTCAAACTTCTCAATTCCCTCTAATACTGGCTGTCCAAGGTCATCCAGAATGGTCACACGGAAAGTCTGCATGTTGACTCCAGGGGCAAAATCCAAATTACGACTGATGCCTACGTAATCTACCCCAGCTACACAAAGAAACGACATAAAACTGAATACATTGATCGAACTGTTTTTAACAGCATTTAGTTAAAGAAAATAAGGGATCTAAAGTCAGGAAGTTGATGATAGCAACTCATACAAATGTAATTATTTCTTTTTTTTTATTGTCAAGAAGTACTTTTTACTTTATCATTTAAAACACTCTAGATCTTTTGCAGTCATGCAAAGCAAAAAGCTTCTTACCTAGAAGGGATTTGGAGCAGGCCTGATTCTAACCTCGCTTACCCTGCTGATCAGGATTAACACCGTTTAAGTGAATGGGGCTATACTGATGTAAAACCTTTGTAAGTGAGATGCAAATTATAGTTTGGGACCAAACAGAGTGTTCTGGGAGAAATTCCAGAAATGAAGGCAATTCCCTGGAATAAGGATTAAATATTATGCCTATAATTCTAGGGTCAGTGAAGCAAATTATGTGACTAATGTAAAAAGGGAAAACTGAGCAACCAAGAGGCTGATTAAGAGGAATTACACTACTGATATCCAATGAGGTATATAACAAGAATGAAACTTAGGTATAGAGAAGAGGGAAGGCAAACAGATTTTGGACCCTGCTAGCCAGTGGCTAATGAAAGTCCAAGAGAAAGACAAGATGAGTTAAATTACATCCAGACCATGTCAAGTGGGGCCTGGTACACTTCAGTATCAAAGATAGAGTGAACTGGGTTTTCTTAGGAAGAATAATAATAAAAAAAACCTAGAGAGACGTGAAGGAGGCAGGATGTTGAGTTATACCAGAATACGGTGTCTGGGTTCCAGGGTATTAAAGGTACCAAAGTCTGAGGTGAAAGAGTGGACTTTTTGTGCATTTTTTGTGATATCACAGTACAATCTGTTTTACTACTCCAAGAGATGAAAAGCCTTAACACATATTGCTGAAAGAAACAAAAACAACCCCCCCACACCTATTTAACAGTTTATCCAGTGAATGAAGACCAAAAACATGGTCCGGCTGTAAACTCCTATAATGCTATTATGCTTTTCTGGAACAACAATGCATTCAATATTTAGGGTGAGGTAAACCCAGCAGATCATATAAAATAATAGTTAAGAAATGAAATAAATGGACATTCTTTTTAGACATCTTAATAATCTCATTTTCCAAGAGAAAGCACAAAAATGTGGAAAGGCATACTAATACTAAACCCAGACTCTATGTCTTCCTGTCATGGGCATCATAACAAGAAGGCTTATGACAACTAAGAGTATTTTAAAATTATATCAGTAACTAAACACTAACGTCTGTTCATGCTCAGTGTAACCATCTAGGAAAAATATTTGGACTCTTCATGACTTCGCCACATCAAAAGAACGCTTTAGCATACAATGCCATGTTTTAGAAACAGACTGAGTACAGTATGTCTCCAGCTCCAGATACCAAATTAGAACTTGATCCTTTTGGCATGTGGATGAAGGCTCTGAGGGTATGTCTGCACGTGGAGCTGGGGGTATGACTCCCAGCTCACAGAGACATATTCACACTAACTCTCCTTGCACTGGCACACTAAAAACATCTGTGAGCTGAGGTAGCATGGGCAGTGGGTGAGCAGCAGCATGGGCTAGTTGTGCTGAATACCCACCTACCTACCTGGGCCCCATGGGTATGTACTTGGTGCAAATAGCCCGTGGTGCTACTCACAGCTGCCTGTGCTGCCGCACCTGCATGACTATTTTTAGTCTGCTAACTCTCCTCGAATTAGCGCATGAGTGTGTCTGTGTGAGCCAGGAATCATTCCCCTAGCTCCAAGGGTAGGCACAGGGTATGTCTTCACTACCCGCCGGATCGGTGGGTAGTGATTGATCTTTCGGGGATCGATTTTTCGCATCTAGTGTAGACATGAATAAATCGATCCCCGATTGCTCTGCCATCGACTCCAGCAATCCACCGCGGTGAGAGGTGGAAGTGGAGTCGACGGGGGAGCGGTGGCAGTTGACTCTGCGGCGTCCTCACGGCATGGTAAGTTGATCGAGGTACGTCGACCTCAGCTACGTTATTCACGGAGCTGAAGTTGTGTACCTTACATTGACTCCCCACCCTAGTGTAGACCAGGGCTAAGTATAATAAGCTGAGGACAGCAAGAACTGCATGCTGGTGGGCTGGCAAGAACTCTGTGCCTAGCATGTATTGGGAGGCAATGAGCAACTGACCATGAGAGATAATAGTTTGTGGGAACCATTGGAAGGCTGGAGCTCATAATTTGCCCTTGCTTCCATTTCCATCTAAGGGCAGCTCTTAAACACATTTGAATAAGCTCTTACTTCAGCTTAGCAGTAGGAATAACTGCGATATCTAAAAATGGTCTGTATGCATCTCAAATAGATCATGTGAAGTGCTGAGCAGCTTAAACGTTTAATTAAATTCATAGTAGCTGAGGGCAGCCAGCACTTTCCAGGATAAAGCCCATGGTTTCCATTCATTAGCTTTCATTTCAGCACCTGTCCATGCCCTTTCTCTGTTCCTTATCATGCTCACTTTTCCCCTCACTTACTAGCATGCAGTTCAATGTGGGCACAGAGGTCTCCTCATACTTCTGAACATCACACACATGCATTTCTTCACATTATGGAGACGCCTCAGTCTGAAGGTTCAGAGCAAACACCAAGTGTGGCATGCCTAGCCTTGTGGCTCTCTGAGACACTTCTGGGGCTAAACCAGAAGCCTTCAGGATTGAACCTACACTGGGTGTACCAGTGCTCCATGTTAAGACCTATTAAGGAAAAATGACACTAGAGCAAAATGATCACTCACCCTCTGCAGTTACTGGCTCCATTTTGCGAGATCTCACTGTAACAGTGGCAGCTTTGGACAAATCAGTTCCAGTTCTCCAGACACGCACCTCAACAAAGCCAGCACTCTCATCAACATAGTATTCAACATCTCCAAAGTAGAAGGCTGGTTCTGGTAAAAAGGTTAAAGTAATTTAAAATCATTAAAGTTTGCTCCTTACTGGAGAACCTACTTTTAAGCATATATAAAAAAAAATTAAAAATATATACAAGAGGAAGGATGGTCCAGTGGTTAAGGGACTCGGCAGTCTAGGGTTCAATTCCCTGTTCCATCTCTGTGATCTTCAGACGTCTCTCTGTCCCTCAGTTCTCTATCTGTAAAATGGGGATGGCAGCATTTCTCTACTTCAAAGAGGGATTGTGAGGATGAATACATTAATGATCATAAGGTGCTCAGACAAATGTTAATGTAAGTATGGTAGGCAGACAGAAACAAAAGAAGGAAAAAAACATAATGTAGAAAAATATACCAGATGGACTGTCCTCGCAAAGTATGCAAAACACAAACCTGAGTTGACCTACCTAGATAATTCTGCAAATCTCTTATAAAACTTCACCCCTTCCACCAAGACTAAATCTAGTGGTAAGATCTACGTACAACTCTTTCTTTTGAATTGATCTGCACCTGTTCATGCCTTTGATAAGGTCTTCCTGGTAAGCGATTTTATTCTTTGTTTTCAGTTTAGCATATTTTACTTACATGCTGTGTTTTTTATGGTGCACATATTTATGGTGCTATATAAGTAAATAAATATTAACATAGACTCCACTAGCTGTCATTCATTGTAGACACTTTCATTAGTGTTGAAGAGACCTCATGCTCTTACAGATTCTCCCCTCCACTATATTTAGTCTTGGAAGGATTAGATTTTCATTGTTAAATGTTGGCAAACATCCATTTCACCGCACACACACAAACTGATGAAAAAATATTTCCATCAATAATTAAAATGTACAGATAGGCAAAGTAAGAAAAATGTTCATCCCTGCGGCTGGGGAACAGGAGCCCCTTCTGCAGGAGAGAACGGCGCCTCTCCTGCAGCCCCAAGCCAGCCCAGCCCCAGAACTGCTGCGGTCGGGGGACAGGCGCCCCTCCCCAGGCCCCAACCCAGCCCAGCCCCAAACCTGCCACAGCCGGGAAACAGGCGCCTACCAAGCCTGGCCTGGACCTGACACGGCTGGGGGTCCGGCGCCTCTCCCCTCCAGCCCAGGTGCTACTACAGGGAGAGCGAGATGGGGGGAGTCCTCTCTCCCCACAATAACCCCATGGAGCCCCACTGCACCCCAAACCCCTCATCCCCAGCCCCACCCCAGAGCCTGCACCCCCAGCCATAGCCCTCACTCCCCCACACCTTAACCCTCTGTTCCAGCCCTGAGCTCCTCAGCCCCAGCCCCACCCCAGAATCCACACCCCCAGCCGGAGCCTTTACACCCCTGCACTCCAACCCTCTGCCCTAGCCCTGAGCCCCCTCCCACACTCTGAACCCCTCGGCCCTACCCCCACCACATGAATTTTGTGTATGTGCATCAATATGGAGGTGATATGTCACATATCACCTCCATATTGGTGCACATAACAAAATTTATTCCGCACATGGGTGGGAAAAATTAGAGGGAACACTGGACATGATCTATTCTCTGATTTAGGTCCTGACTCAACAAAGGACTTAAGTGCATACGAACAGGAGCAGCAAACAGGGGAGTTTTGCGAGTGAGTTCTCCACGTGAAGGAGGAGGAGCGACTACGTGACCTTTGGAGTGAGTTTGTTGTCTGTTTGTTTGTTTGTTGTGTGCTTGTTACTTGCCTGAAGTTTATAGTGTGGTCTGGTTGGGGGGTGTAAGTGCTGGGCCTAGTGGCCAGGAGGCAAGGCTGAGAGCTTCCTAAGAAGGATATAGCCTGCCAACCTTTGATCTTAGTTCAGCTACTCAGGGAGAACAGGGATTTAAAAAGACAGTTCATAAGCAACCAGAAGAGCTAGCGAACAGGAGAAGCAAGCAGGGGAGTTTTGCAAGGAAGTTTGGAGAGGGAACTTGAAAGCCACATACACCTAACATTCTCTAAGCTCAGGCCAATAAACAGCCCGTCCCTCAAAAAATGAACAAAAAAGCTGCAAGAGTAAAAATAATGCCAGCAGAAATCCAGCGCAGAGTGGGGGCTATCCAGTTAATTGCACTGAATGCAGCATGTACGATTACCTGCCTTATGGGCAGGTGGCGTGCATGTGCATTCAGTGCAAGCAACTCATGGTCCTCAGAGATTGAGTACAGGTTATTGAGACCAGAGTGGCTGAACTACAGGAGCTAGGGGAGAAAGAGTGGTGCAAGACTGACAGCCTCTGTGCTGTTGAGGAGGATGAAAATCTTGGGAAAGGAGAACAAGAAAAGGGAGTGGAGGGAAATGGTCCCAGAGTTGGGAACATCCTTCCAGATGATGTCATGGTGTCCTCTCACACTGAGGATACTCTTCCGAGGGAGGGGACCCCAGTTATTAGGAAGAGACCAGTAACAGTAATGGGGGATATGATTCTTATAAATATAGATAGTTGGGTTTGTGATGATCGGGAGAACTGCATGGTGAATTGTCTGCTGGGTGTGAGAGTTGTGGATCTCTCGGGACATCTAGACAGATTTATGTTCTGTGCTGGGGAAGAGCCCATGGTGATGGTACATGTAGGTACCAATGACATGGGGAAAGGTAGGAGAGAGGTCCTGGAAGGCAAATTTAGGCTTCTAGGTACGAGATTAAAGTCCAGGACCTCCATGGTAGCATTCTCTGAAATGCTTCCAGTTTCACAATGGGTCTCAATGTGTGGATAAGATGATGGTGTAGGGAGAAGGGTTTTAGGTTTATTAGGAATTGAGGAACCTTTCAAGAAAGGAGCACTTCATCTAAACCAAAAGGGAACCAGATTGCTGGCATGTAAAATTAAAAAAGGTCACTGAGGAGTTTTTCAACTAAGGGCTGGGGAAAGACGAGAGGTGCGGAGAAGTACATGGTTTGGAAAGAGACATCGCTTAGGGGGGGGATATCCTAGTGAACAAGAGAGGATAGAAGTTGATAAAGTACAGATAGGAGCTGAAAAGAAACAGTCAAATTAAAAAAAAGAGTCCCATTCAATTACATTACAATAAGGCAGACAACTAAATATTGACATATTTTATAAGTGCTTGTATACAAATGCTAGAAGTTTAAATATTAAGATGGGTGACCTTGACTGCCTGGTATTTAATGAGGATATTGATATAACAGGCATCACAGAAACTTGGTGGAATGATGATAATCAATGGGACACAGTAATACCAGGGTACAAAATATATAGGAATGACAGAGGAGGTTGTGCCGGTTGGAGAGTGACGCTACATGTAAAAGAAAGCATAGAGTCAAATAGAATAAAAATCTTAAATGAATCAAACTATACCATAAAATCTTTACAGATAGAAATTCTAGGCTTGAATAATAAGAGTATAGCAGCAGGAATATTCTACCGACCACCTGACAGGATGGTGACAGTGATAGTAAAATACTCAGGGAGCTTAGAAAAATCTATAAAAATAGAAAATTCAATAATAATAGGGGATTTCAATTGTCCCCATATTGACTGGATACATATCTCCTCAGAATGAGATGCAGAGATAAAATTTCTAGACACCATTCATGACTGCTTCTTGGAGCAGCTATTCTGAGGTGAGGATAGCTGAACTGCTTGGTAATAGTGAGCATAATGTAATTAAATTTAACATCCTTGTGTGTGTGTGTGGGGGGAATACCAAAGAAGCCCGCCACAGTAGCATTTAACTTCAAAAAGGGGACCAACACAAAAATGAGGACGTTAATTAAACAGAAATTAAAAGGAACAGTCACAAAAATGAAATGCCTGCAAGTCGCATTAACACTTTTTAAAAACCACCAAAATAGAGTCTCAAATTAAATGTATACCTCAAACAAAAAAATATAGTAAGAGGATCAAAAAATGCCACCATGGCTAAAGAACAGAGTAAAACAGGCAATTAGAGGCAAAAAGACATCCTTTAAACAGTTGGAAGCCAAATCCTAAAAAGGAAAATATTGGCAAATCAAGTGTAAAAGTATGATCAGGCAGGCCAAATAAGAAATTGAAGAGCAAGTAGCAAAAGACACAAAAACTAACATCGAAATTTTTTTTAACTACACCACAAGCAGGAAGCCTGTCAAACAATCAGTGTGGCCACTGGACAATCGAGGTGTTCATGGAGCACTCAAGGAAGACAAAGCCATTGCAGAGAAGCAAAATGAATTCTTTGCATCAGTCTTCACTGCAGAGGATGTGAGGGAGATTCCCACACCTGAGCCATTCTTTTTAGGTGACAAATCTGAGAATCCATCCCAGACTGAGGTGATAGTAGAGGTAGGTGGTTTTGGAACAAATAAAAAAAAAACCAAACAGTAATAAGTCACCAGGAACAGATGGTATTCACCCAAGAGTTCTGAAGAAACTCTAATATGAAACTGCACAACTACTAACTGTGGTATGTAACCTATCACTTAAATCAGCCTCTTTATCAGATGACTGGACGATAGACAATTTTTTAAAAAAAGCTCCAGAGGCAATCCGGGCAATTATAGGCTGGTAAGCCTAACGTCACTACCAGGCAAACTGGTTGAAACTATAGTAAAGAATAGAATTATCAGACACATAAATGAACATGATTTGTTGGGGTAGAGTTAACATGGCTTTTTAAAGAGGAATCCTGCCTCATCAATCTATCAGAATTCTTTGAGAGGTTCAACAAACATGTGGATAAGACTGATCCAGTGAATATAGTTTACTTGGACTTTCAGAAAGCCTTTCACATGGTCCCTGACCAATGGCTCTTAAGCAAAGTAAGTAGTCATAGGATAAGAGGCAAGGTCCTCTCATGGATCAGTAACAAGTTAAAAGACAGGAAACAAAGGGTAAGAATAAACGGTCGGTTTTCAGAATGGAAAGAGGTAAATAGTGGGGTCCCCAAGGATCTGTACTGGGACCAGTGCTGTTCAACATACTCATAAATGATCTGGAAAAAGTGGTAAACAGTGAGGTGGCAACATCTGCAGACGATACTAAATTATTCAACATAGTTAAGTCCAAAGCAGACTGCAAAGAGTTACCAAGGGAATCTTACAAAGCTGGTGTCAAGTATCAGAGGGGTAGCCGTGTTAGTCTGGATCTGTAGAAGAGACAAAGAGTCCTGTGGCACCTTATAGACTAACAGACGTATTGGAGCATAAGCTTTCGTGGGTGAATACCCACTTCTTCAGATACCACCCCTCTGTACCTGGACCACCCTTATGGGCCCGCCCGCACCCAGCCTCCCACCCCAATGAGCCCCAACCAGCTGCACCCATACCTTCACTCCACAAAGCCCCACTCCCCCAGCACCTGGACCCTCCAGCTGAGCCCCAATCACCTTCATTTAGACCCCCCTGCAAAGTCCCTCACACAAAGTCTTACCCCACCCCGGGTCCCCCCACACTGAGCCCCTCTAGGCAGGGCCGGCTTTAGGCCGATTCCCCCGAATCGGGCCCCACGCCTAAGAGGGCCCCACAACATCTGTGTTTTTGGCGGCATTTCGGCGGCAGCTCAATCGCTGCTGCTGTCTTCGGCGGCATTTCGGCGGAGGGTCCTTCTTCGGCGGTTCGAATCGGGCCCCACAATTCCTAAGCCGGCCCTGCCTCTAGGCTTGCATCCTGCTGGGCTGAGCCTGCCTGCGCATACCTGGTGTATCTAGAACAGAGAGGCAGGGGCCCAGTGTGTTTCTGGGGCAGGCCTGGCCCTTGTGCTGTGTCAGGATTGGGTGCAGCCTCACTGCCGAGTTCCTGTCCTGGGGCAGAAGGGGCCGCAGGATGATTTCCCTGTGCTCCCCACTGCCATGCTGCAGCCTCCACATGTATTTATTGACAAATAAAATTTGCATAATTTTAAAATACTGTGCACAGAATTCTCTTTTTTTTTGGGTGCAGAATTTTTAATTTTTTTGGTACAGAATTCCCTCAGGAGTAAACTCCCTACACACCTTCTTGATTTGGGTCTTTGTAAACCCAGTGTAGGAGGACAGTACCTGCCTTGAAAAGTTTAGAATCTAATTTAAAACCAGATGCAGTATTGTGTATAAAAAAGAGCAGGAAGGAGCACAAGGGATACAGAAACTACACACGTATGATTAGAAATTATTGAAACCTACATCTTACTATCCTGCATACAATTCCCTGCCCTGAGGATAACAAGCAACAACAGAATGAAACCTCACTGAACCATCAGTAGGACAGCAGCTCTCTTCTTTCAGCAAGCATAATAAAGCATTTTAAAAAACCTATACGAGGGGTTTCTGGTATAGTTTACATTAATGCAAAATGACATTGTATTTGTTTACATACTTTGGGCCAATAGGCGATAAATCTGCACATCACACATCTCACTCCCTTCCTGCACTTTCAACTCTAGGTACCAGTGTGTATGAGTGTGTGTGTGTACAGATGAACGGGTTATCTTATTAACCTTATTCATAGCTGGACCTTGGTCACTAGCCAATACATTCCTTGCATTGCTTACTTCAGTGCAAGCAGACAAAGGTGAAGATAGATAATGAGACCTTAAATAGGGTTTCAATGCAGAATTCGGTTATCCAGACCAGATGGGAACATGATGCAGCTTTGTGAACTGCTTTGTGAAAGATTGTCCCACTAAGTATGGGGACAAAACCCTCAATCTGATTTCCCACAATTAACATTTAGACTGAAATCAATCTTATTTCCCATTCCAAACTATGTGAGTACTGTCCTTATCTTAACATTTTAAAGCCCTCAGATTATGAGAAAGAACAGCAAAAAATGGAGGAGGGGGCAAGTTATCCCATTTAATAGTGATATGTTTATCTGCATTTTTCCTCTTTTTTCAGAGAGCAAATTAACAAAGAAAAATGCCTTGCACCTAAATACAGTGTACTGCTAAAGGCTGGGAGCCCTACAGCTATCTCTAAGGAGAGAATCTGGTGTCCAGAGTCAGCACTGCCAGTGATTTTGTGATCTTGGGCAAATCACTTTATCTCTGTGCATCAGTTTCAGGATAATACTCCTTACCTTCCACAGCAGTTAGAATATATAAAGTGCTATACAAATACTTTTTAGTTTATTATTAACATTAGATGCTTTCATAGTAAAAGCCTCACTACATTAATTTTTCATGATTTGCTTAGTGGAATTATTTCAGAATAGCAAGGCTTCAGTATACTAAATCTGCTGCAAAATATCATAGCAGTACATGACTACTAGGATTTAACCAACATCTAAAGAAGAACAAATGGCTCCACGTTTTACATATGGTGCTATGCTATCCCGAACAGGACATTTGAGATCAAACCCTGAATTTAGTTTTCAGCTCCCTGAGAGCAAAGAACAGCACAAAGCCAATTCATAGGGGAAAATCCATTGTGTCATTAAGGAATTCTCAGTGCATGATTAGAAGTCACATTAATTTATGCCCTCCCAGCTGGAAGAGAATTGTGGCAACATGTGATGTGTGTACAGGGAGGGCTGAGGTTACATGAAGGGGAAAAAAACTAAGCCTCTAATGGCAGGCAGGCAGGTGAAAGCCAGACCCATTGAATTTCATGACCTAATCAAGTTTTCCTCAGCTGGTATATATGTTGGAAAAATCTATGACTGCTCCTGCCGTGTGCTGTGTATACTGGATCTCAAGAACACGAGTGACTGTCAGTATGAAAGAATCATTGGGCCAGAGAGAGTGAGCAAGCAAACAAGCATGAGAATGACTCTGTTACCTGGGGGTTGGAGCTACAGCAGTGGTTGGGAGGTGTCAGGTGTGAAACACAGGACCCAGTCCGCCTGCTCCAATGATTTTTTTAAAATTATCTATGCACCGTGGAACAGCTTTAACAGGAGAGATTGAGGGAGCCCCACATCATAATATCCCACAACTCAGTGGCTAAGGAGTTCACCTGAGAGGTGTTGTTCCCTGTCCAAATTCCTTCTCCTGCTTAGGAGGAGGGGGGACTTGAAGCAGAGGTCACCCACATCGCAGGTGAGTATCCTAACCCCTGGGCTATAAATTGTATAAGTTCGCCTGCAGGGGCCTGATGCAGCAGGCACACTCTGAGTATGCTTACTGGATTGGGCCCTGCAGGCAAGTGAGATGGATTTCTCCCGGTTAGCGAATCACCTTGGGCTTGGGCTTCACTGCCTGGTGTGGGGCTGCAGTGCACACGCGCAGAAACACAGACGTCGAGGGAACTTCTACTGCAAAAACATAGGTGCTGAGCCCGTTTAGGTGCCCACCGGGTGCCGTGGCTCCTGAGCAGGGGCCTGATTCTGGGATTTAGGTGCCTCTTGTGAATCTAGCCCTTAGTGTCTTTCACAACGACAGCAGAACACACCGTGCCACTAACCATAATGAAATTATCATCATTAGGAACTGTTCAAAACTATAGTAAACACAGAGAGCCACTTTCACCTGTGGTGTGACTCCACTTCCTAACAGGGAGACACACCTAGGAGAAACCAAAATTTTCTGATTAACCAAGGCGCTTTTTTTTTCTTTTTCTTCCAATTTTCAGATTCAGTTCAGGTTAAACTCTCCCCCGCTAATTTTTCAGAACTGCCGGCGAACCAAAAAATCAGTTATTTGTCCAGCTCTAGTTAGTAGCAGGGCCGGCTCTAGGCACCAGCCTAGGAAGCACATGCTAGGGGCGGCACATTGTAAGGGGCGGCATTCAGGCCAATGTTAGGGTGGCAAATTCCGCTCTTCCTTTTTCGGCGCTCCGGACATTAAAAAAAATTTTTTTTTTGCCGGGGTGGAAAAAAAGCCAGAGCCGGCCCTGCTTAGTAGAGTCACAGCTCAGGCATTTCTAGCAACACGTCCTCAAGCTCTGATTAGAGGAGCATTTCAGGACAAGATGCTGGAAACACTAGATATGTCGACCTGGATGACTGCCCGGTTACAGCTACAGCACTGCTGAAAAACAGGCACTAAATTTGCTACTGCAGCCACAGACCCACAGAGAACCACATTACTGTGGTAAGTTAGCTAGCCTCATATTCAGGAATGATTTTCACACATTTTGAGACATGCATCTGTAATAGCAGACACATTCTTCATGGTTACTCATCCTAGGAACCAAATCCTTACTCATGTTTTGTAGTTAATTTCCTGTAAGTCTTTTCAGGAGCTCCCCAGGGGAAGCAGCAAAGCCAAGATACAAACAGGGAGGCATTGTGTTTCACACATCATGGTTGGAAAACATGCTGCTCCATGATTGGGGGCTCACTTATGGCAGATCTTTAATCTAGTAATCAGTCTGAACAGAGAGCATTGCAAATTTAATGACTTCTCTTTCAGAAATAAGAGAAAGCCTTTCATGTAGCAAACACAGATTGAAGACTGCAGATTTCGCTGGCATACAGTTAGAGTAATTAGAGGAGAGAGGATGGGAACTTAATTCCCAATGGCCTCTGAGAAGTAAATTAAATCTATGTTTTGTCCTTGCATCCAGCAGAATGGAAAGTATATATTAATTAGAACATTAACCAGCAGTCAAGCAGGAAAATTAGACAAACTTTTGAAGCTGCCAAAAGCACATCCACACTTGATCATATCTCGTAAAGGCAACAGGTATAAAAAGAAATCAATGCAAACATCCAGTTTAATGGACCGTTCTGCCTCTAAAACAACATTACCAGCTACCGTAGAGAGACGAAGTATGACCAACCACAATGGGCAATGACAAGAAACATGCTTCTTTGCCAAGATGTGTGCAGTGCTTTGCCTGGTTCTTGGCTTGCAATGCATGATGATGCACAAGCTGGAAAGAAGACTCTCGGATCCCAGGGCAAGATTGCACAGCCACCAATAAACTGAGCAGACTTGTCATAGAAATAACTGAGGGCAGGTCTTCACTACCCGCCGGATCGGCGGGTAGCAATCGATCTATCGGGGATCGATTTTTCGCGTCTCGTTAAGACGCGATTAATCGATCCCCGATCGCGCTCCCCGTCGGCGCCGGCAATCCACCGCATCGAAAGGCGGAAGCGGAGTCGACGGGGGAGCTGCAGCGATCGACTCGCCGCCGTCCTCATCGCCAGGTAAGCCGATTACGATACGCCGACTTCAGCTACGCTATTCCCGTAGCTGAAGTTGCGTATCGTAGATCGACCCCCTCCCCTAGTGTAGCCCTGGGCTAAGAGACAAACATGGAATTCCACTAGGTTTTTCTTACAGTAACTTCTCAGTCTAACTACACTGAAATGAAGGGGGGTTTAGTTTATTATTATTTATTTGGATTGCGGCACCACCTTGGAGACCCAGTGATGGACCAGGACCCCACTGTGCTAGGCCCTGTACAAACACAGGAATAAAAGATGGTCCCTGCCCCAAAGAGCTTACAATCTAAGTCAAATGTTTTGATGTTGGGGTAGTCTGCATGCCAGATCCCATGTACACTTTCAGAATATGCTCAGGAGATTTCAAATATTAGTAAAGAGAACTATATTGACTCCCCCGCCCTTTCAAATGATGCATATTTCCTGAGTAAACTTTCCCTCAAGGTCACTGAGGTGGGGTTGTGAGGTTTGCCCACCCACTTTCTGAGAATCCATTGCTATGGGCTGTTTTGTAAAATATCTGTTTTCACTGACCTACATGATTTAGAGAGGGGAAGAATAATAAAGGGGAACATTTTCTGGTAGTTCTAATATGAAAGTATAAACATGAGGTAGCTGCATAAGCAGTAGATGGAGCAACTATTTACATCTGGACAATGTGTGCTGTGATTATTGACTAGACCTTTTAAATTGGTATTCATGTTGTTTCTGTCTACAGGCTTGAGGCCCTCTTCTTTCTTTGCAGGCTAAACAGGGTGGAATTAGCAGGTGGAAATTGTTTACTAAGATTTTATGATACTTGTGTGGAAATGTGAATTTATTAGGCTAATGTTAATAAGGATAAACGTATATATAATTTAAATAATTATAGTTTCTCAGTTCATGTATGTTAATAAGGACAAAAAATAAAAAGTTTAAAAAGAAATCTATATTCACTAAAGAAAGTTTACATTAGCAAGGAGGACTTTTACATTTGAAAGTAGATAGCACCATTACACAGCTATTTGCGCTTCCTTGAAATTACACAAGTGACTGAGCTTGCAGTTAGTACACTGAATTTGTTATTGAGTGGTATAGAAGCAGGGGTCAAGATTACCTTCAGAGCACAATTCTAGACTGGATACCCCTTGTGAAAATGCCAGTGGTTTTTCATTTGATGTGGTCAAAACTGATTACTTTCCAAATGTATATGCGGCAATCTTAACAGTTTAGTCATCTCAGCGTTATCATAACTTTCACAATCAAAAAATAATCTTGCAATCAAAATTACTAGCTGCAGTTAAAATTCCACATATAGCATCTCAAGCAAATAATATCAGCATTTACATTTGTCTCCCATAGCTCACATCTCTCCTGTACCTTACAGTACCTTTTTTAAAAAAAGAAAGATTATTCAGTATAGTACTTAAAAGTGCAAACTTAATCTTAAAGGTTGCATTTATTTATAGATTTAAATTCTATCTTTTAAGAAATATACACAGAATTTTGTGAACTACAAGGGTAGCTGTATACATTAATTGCCCCTCTAGTTTTATGCGGATGTAACTCAGCTGATTTCAGTAACACTGGGAATAGCACCAAATGAACACTATAAATAAACATGTCATATAAAATCTAGTTTTAAGTGATTTATGATGTATACTACTACATACATGAAGATCTTTGTTTTACTACCTTATCCTTTACATTGAAGTGTACGCATTCTTGGTATTCCTAATTGCTTGTGCTGCTCTGAACCCAATAAAAGCAAAGCACACATTTTAAGTGCTACACAAATTATTTGCACGCAATGTACCAACAATAAAGAAAGCTGCACAGGCAACGTCAATTTGGAGTGTTCTAACATTCACGTCACATATGACATGCATCCAGTCTCTGCATAGCTGGGAAATTAGAGTGCTGGGATTGGTGCAGAGATGCTGTAAGATCAGACAGTAAGCTTTGTTTTATTACAAGTGCAACAGACTTGTTTATTTAAATTCTGGTGGACCAACCCAGTTGGCAATAGAGTTTCCTTAATCCTGCAAAAGGGCGTTCTGCACCAGTCTTACTCTCTTCAGTATAGAATTTACCCCGCAGTAGTCCAGAAAGGCTGAGACACCATTAGTTTTGACTACTGAAGTTCATTTTGCCCAAGGCAATCGTTTATAGTTCCAAATGGATTTTAGAGGCTTCTTTCTGTTTATAAGTGGATTAACGTTTATTGTTCTGTTGCAAAACACTGTTAACCTTTTAAGAACCCCAGATTACCCTACTCATAGGTGCAATTATTATTATTGCAAATGTCCTTGAGACAAATTTGGTAAGCAGGTGGACCTTAGTGCCGTCTCAGACAGGCGAAGATGGCAGATGCTTGCATGACGACCTGACCCCAGATGATGGGAAGAAGTAGTAGTAGTAATAGTCATCCTTATGACCAATCCTGCAGTCCTTGAAATCAATGGGAGTTTTCAGAGATTCCAAGGCCTGAAGGAACGATTGTGATCATCTAATGCAGGGTTCGGCAACCTTTGGCAAGTGGCCCGCCAGCGAAATCTGCTGGCGGGCTGGGATGGTTTGTTTACCTGCGGCATCCGCAGGTTCGGCCGATCGCTCCTCCCACTGGTCGCGTGCAGTTCACCGTTCCAGGCCAATGGAGGCTGCGGGAAGCGATGTGGGCCGAGGGATGGGCTGGCTACCACTTCCTGCAGCCCCCATTGGCCTGGAACGGTGAAACACGGCCAGTGGGAGCTGCGATTGGCCGAACCTGAAGACTCAGTAGATAAACAAACCGGCCCAGCCCACCAGTGGATTTCCCTGATGGGCTGCACGCCAAAGATTGCGAATCCCTGATCTAATGTCTGACCTCCTGTGTAACGCAGGCCCTAAAACTTCCCCAAAATAATTCCTAGAACATACCATTTGCTTGACTAAGGTTTGAGTAAAGGATTGTAGGATTTATTTCATCATTACTGCATAGACCATCCACCCAAGTCATTCACTTATCTGAAGAGTTATTTCATTTAAAATTTAATAAAAATTTTTTAGGCAGCACTCCATGAATAAACACAAGCTTGGGATTTGGGGACACACCTGCACAGGATGGGATTGCCTCCAGCCACCATCTGATACAGTGCATTACTTTCCTTTGGGCTACACCTCCTTAAGTATGTTAAAGGAGTTCAGAATCGTTTTATCATTTTTAAAAGAATGAACAGGAAGCAAAGACTGATGGCTTTCACAGAAACAGCACAGAAATGAGCAATTACAGCAAAATCCTCAAGAAGCTGCTGAAACAGAGAGAGACAAATACATGGGACAGATTTATTAGTAGTGGGTATTTTGTACCACACTCAAAGGCATACTAGGAGCCTCACAGAACACAGAGTCAGGCAGGCCCCTACCTCAAGTAGCTCACAAACCAGGATTTAGACAAGAAATAACAAGTGAGATTGAGTACAAACAAGAGTGGGCAGGGTAGATTTGGACAAAGTTTTATAAACAAGACCAAGCAGAGACTCAGTAGGTGTACATTTTAAAAAGCTTTTCTCTTTGTAGGTTAGTTTTAGTTTCATACAGTAATTAGTCCACTTTTTGTGTGCTTTGCATCAGAGGTTAGCCCTTAGCAGGGATTTGAAGGAGGCAAGTATATTTGCAAAGGCAAAGAGGTTCAGTGAAAATGGCCTGGGAAATTTGAATGTTGTTCTTCCTAAGTGGGGTTAGTAACAACAATGAACAAAAGCAAAAATAAACCAACAAAGCAAGAAACAAAACAAATAAAGCAGGACTATGTATTCTGAACGCTTCTGTTTTGTGATCTATATCTTGTAACATACAGCTGACTCACTATGGTGTCTATCTGACTTGATCTCAAGGATTTCACTATCAAAGTCACCCCAGTAAACAAGGTTTTCCTCACCTAGAGACATGGTACTACCAGGGACCTTTTTCTCTGAAACGGGAAAGTATTTCTTTCCTCTTACGTTTTCAAACTTCTTTATGGGCACACCTCAGAAGGAAAACAAGGGAAGCAAACCCATTTTCACTGACACACCGTTACTTATAAACAAGTGATTGTATAAAGGCTTTTAAGTAAAATGCACCTGCCTGTGTTTGTTGTTCTCTGGAATACGCAAAGTGAGAGCAGGGTAGAGAGGAATTCCTAGAGCATTGATGGCTAAGACTGATTTCTCTGAGTGAAATTTGACTGACTGTGTAAAAGCAAATCCCTGCCGAAAATGTGAGAAGTCTTTTTGTACTAAAAGCCATTTGATTTCAACTGTAACTAGAGCAAAATGGAGTATTTGCTGCTATAAAATCTCAAACAGGATTATTCATTTTCTGAGCCTACTCTCTGCATGAATAATATTAGCTTGGACCAATCAGTAGAATCTTATCATAATCACATTTATTTCACATTTAATTTCTAAAAATATAATTCTCTCTTAAACGTAGTAGAACCTACTTAGTTTCTTTGAAGAACCATTTATGAGGCAGGAAAACATTTTTTTTTTTGGATGAATGGCTTAGAGAACAGGAAGTTGACAGTGAATAATGATGGAGAAATATAAACTTTATGTCTTCCAGGTGACTTTTGCTACTGACACTTGCTGAGTAAGATGCATTGCACCTGCCACAGCATTTATCATACATCTTGAACCAACTCATGATTTCGTTCAATATTTTGTTAAAAATAGTTAAGTCTGTTCTTTTTGCTGTATGGAGATAAGCGCTTTTCTAGATTGAAGGCATCTTCACCAAACTGTAATGCAGCCCAACAAGCATGTTGTCACACTTCTCTCTCCAATTTCTGCCCGTTTAGGGTTCAGCTAACAGCGCTCGCTACTATGCACAGTGCTACCATGGCATAATATGTTTGTTTAACTTGCATGACACACTGTTTTAGAGAGTCCCTGAGACAGGATCAGATTTATGTCTGGCCCACCCTGGGAGTCTGTGTTCGGTGTGGGAGGAAAAGAGGGAAGAAGAGAATTCAAGAAACCTTCTGTTTTCCTGCACCTCCTCATAGGAGCCAGTCAACCATTCCAGTACTTACTGCTGGCACTTGACTTAGCAAAGGAATCAGGGAGAGGGCAGGACAGTGACCTCACCTCCTCCCCGCCCTTTCCATACCGCACAGTGGAGCTGAGCTGGCATGATGGGGAACACGCTTAGTACCACTTTAAACACTCTTGCATCTGCTCCCCCACAAGCATTCTGGCATCATGGGCTGTGGCTTAACAGCTACCCTAATGCACATAATGAGATGGTAATTAGATCTTTAGAGGAACTATGCATAATCCAAGAGACTAGGTCTTATTAGAGCTCCAATTAAGCAAAGCACAGTTTTGGTTTAAAAGACACATGCTGTTTTGCACAATATCCCTACAATCTTATTGGAAGGATTAACCTCAAGAGTAGTAGGAAAAGTACCAAAATATGTGAAAAAGCAAGATGTGATACAGTGATACGCTCTCTGGTGAGGAAATAGGGAGCGTCACATCTTCTGCACTGGAGAGCCTGTTATTTATATTTAAAACTCACCATGGACAAAATCACAGAAAAAACTTGCTGTTTCTTTGAATGATAAGTTGAGCAAAAATAATAAAGCATGTCAAGCAACAGACAGCAAATGTCCAGAGCAATATTAATAGCATTAAATCAGCTGAAGCTCACATTTCAGATATCAATGATCAATAAAATGGCAGAGAATCAACATAAGGAGCTGCAAAACACACAAGATGATTTGGAGAATTATAGAGAAAATTGTAGGCACCGAGATGCCCAACAGAACTATTTATTAACTGGACCCCAGAGATTCTGAAGATGCCCTCAAAAAGGAACAAGCTGAAATATCAACAGGGTCGACCGTGTATTTAGGACTGCGCCTAAAAACAGAGAATTCTCAGCTCACCTCAGTGAGCTCTCTGATATCACAGTGATCCATCGGTCCTGCAAATAACATCACACAGCAGAACTACCATTCAATTTTAACTCTGCCTAATTCAGTTAGAGGCACCATTCTGTATGGGTCAGCACCATCTTCTGTGATATGCTTGTTAGTGAGTATTTGTGTATTTGCTGTTAGGGTAACAGAAGTAATGTGGAGTACCCAGAAGCATCTATTCAAAATCTCTCTCTGGAAGGGACCAATTTTTAAAAGTTATCGCTATATATAAAATCATTGACAAGAAAAAAAAATCTATCTACATATAAAACCATTGACAGTAACAGGTGCTGTAAGAAAAGAAAATTTCAACTAGTCCCGGTTGTCTCTATGATACCCCCCCCCCGTCTGAGATATGATGTTAATTTATTGCTGCAATAGACAGCCAACAGGAACTTCCTAATTTATCAACTCTTCTATTATAAACGGAGCATTCTGTTTCACTCATGGTGAAGATGGCCAATGTTTCTAATAATAAAATATTAGTGAAGAACCATGGAGTAGGGCATGTGTGATAAATTGGCAGACTTCCATTGGCAGCCTTTGCCCTGATCAGCTGTCAGTTTGGCCATCTGCCAAAGGCTGGAGAAAGAGTAGGGACTATGTAGATATTTTGCATACAAAAGGGACAAAAGAAATGTGTAGGACAATGTTTGTCCAAAACATAAGAACGCAAGAACGGCCATACTGGGTCAGACCAAAGGTCCATCTAGCCCAGTATCCTATCTTCTGACAGTGGCCAATGCCAGGTGTCCCAGAGGGAATGAACAGAACACGTAATCATCAAGTGATCCATCCTTGTCACCCATTCCCAGCTTCTGGCAAACAGAGGCTAGGGACACCATCCCTGCCCATCCTGGCCCATAGCCATTGATGGGCCTATCCTCCATTAATTTATCTAGTTCTTTTTTGAACCCTGGTATAGTCTTGGCCTTCACAACATCCTCTGGCAAGGAGTTCCACAGGTTGACTGCACGTTGTGTGAAAAAATACTTCCTTTTGTTTGTTTTAAACCTGCTGCCTATTAATTTAATTTGGTGGCCCCTAGTTCTTGTGTTATGAGAAGGAGTAAATAACACTTCCTTATTTACTTTCTCCACACCACTCATGATTTTATAGACTTCCATCATATCCCCCCTTAGTCATCTCTTTTCCAAGCTGAAAAGTCCCAGTCTTATTAATCTCTCCTCATATGGAAGCCGTTCCATACCCCTAATAATTTGTGTTAGAAGAGATTAACTGCTGGAAAAGAGCATAAAATCAATGCTTTGGTATGGCAGACCCAGTAGAAAATTAAAAATGACAGAGATCTAAAATACTGTGGCTGTATTAGAGGAAGGAAGCCATACTTGTCTCTTCCTTTAGTTCCCTCCAGACAGATGGTACTACTCTTAGGCTATCCTGAGGTGGTTGTAGGCACCATTATAACGTTGGGCATGCTGCATCTGGTGTTTGGGCCAGCACTTGGAGATTGGATGGATGGATATTTCACATCCCTCATGTACCTATCACTGTTGCATTTGGTTTGAGATTGTGGCACACAACCTGATGATGAGGTGAAGGACCTGTTTTGATGGACTGCCTCTGGAGGCTGATGGAACTAATAGGATTCCACATAGCCTTGTGGGATAAGATTGTTTTTCTGACTAATCACTTTAGTGATAGTTTGATAGGATATTATAATAATCTTTTGTCCTCCACTATTGATCCAAGCCACCTCTTCAATGTCTCCTTTGTCTTTATCTTCACAGGTCACCATGGTTTAACAAATTACTTTGCAGATGGCAAAGAAAAGTTTCATCTCTATTACAGCATCTGCAAAGGCTCACACAGTCACACCGTTCTGAGTAGTTGAAAGCTTAATGAATCCCAGCTGCCTCCACTCAGTTACTGAGTCAAGTTTTTCCTCACCGTGAAGAATGTTCATGTTACTTTGCAAATAAAATGGCTCACAACACTGAATAAACTGACTGCCACGGAAAAAGAACCGTGTTCCAAGACAAAGAGTGTCTTCTCTTCTCGAGTTTTAGTCAGTGTTGTTCAATGAAGTAATGGAGGTGTTGGGGCAGCTTTGTGCTACAACCTGTGAGTTGGACCTAAGTCCTTTCCATCTTGTGAAGAGTAGTGGGTAAGGGACTCACTCCATTGCTGTTCTTCACAGAGACAATTAATGCTTCTTTATGGGGGCAAGGGGAGAGTTACTCTTAAAGAAGCTACTGAAAGGCCAATACTCAAAAACAAAATAAGTTGTTGATCTTGCTAACTATCAACCAGTATCTCCCCTTCCTTTTTAGGGGAAGTCATCGAGAAGGATGCAATTGGGGCAGCTCTGGCAGCTTCTCGAGTCCACAGATTACCATGACTCAGGCCAATCAGGGCATAGGACTGGGTTTGGTACAGAGCATGCAGAGGCTGATCTTCTCTTAGCCATGCATGAAGATATATTGACAGCACACATTCTTTTAACTGCCAGCAGCCTTTGATATCGTTGACTGTAATATTTCATTGAGCTGTTGTCAAACCCTAGGGAGGATGGAGTCATTCCAATGGCTTTCATAGGCGCTAGAATAACTGAAACTAACAAACAAAAGTAAAATGGTTAAGAATGGCTCTGATCGGGAGCCAAATTCTGATTGCCTTACCCCCTGTGTAACTTCACAGCAGTCAATGGAATTAGATGGGAGTCTGTGTAGAATGTGGCTTTTGGTCTGTATTTTTATAGCATCTAAACAGAAGGACTGTATCTGACAGAATGACCTGGCCATCTAAAGAATTTTCAGAGGAAAAGGGGGTTGGGACTTATTTTAAAAGTTCATTATGTGTTTGGAAAGAGCCAACAATATTGAAAAGGGAGATTTGAAATAGGAAATGTAGGTGTATTTTCTTCTGCTTATGATGCTAGGAGTTTGGAGTGAGTAGTTCAGCCCAGAAAATATGGGGCTGATTCTTCTAAACTGTGACTGCCTGATTGCACATGCCAGGTGTACTTGCATAGGCATAACAGTAACTGAATGCACAAATTAGTAGTGCAATTACTTGGGCATTTTTGCTTTCACATACTATAGACACATAGGGCCTCATTTTCTCTCTCAGACAATGAATTATCCAAATCGGGTACTAAAATAAGGGAGCCAACCCTCAGTCAGTGTGAACTGGCATAACTCCATTGAAATCAATGGGGCTATGCCAAAGTGCATCAGCTGATGATCCAGTCCAGGATATTGTACTGAAATTAAGTTAATGGGTTTTATTTAAGAAGGGCAAGTGCAAAGTAGGGCACTTATGAAGGAAAACTCAAATGCACCCCCTACAAAGTGAGGAATAACTGGCTAGGCAATAGTACTGCAGAAAAGGATCTGGGGGTTTATAGTTGTTCACAAATTGAATACGAGTCAGCAATGTGATGCTATTGCAAAAAAAAAGCGCTAATATCATTCTGAAGAGTATTAACAGATGTGTTATATTTGAGAGTACTGTGTCCAGTTTTGGGCACCGCACTTTAAGAAAGATGCGGACAAATTGGAAAGAGTCCAGAGAAAAGCAACAAAAATGATATATTTAGAAAACCTGACCGATGAGAAAAGGTAAAAAACCCAGCATGTTCAGTCTTGAGAAAATAAGACTGAGGGGGGATCTAATAACAGTCTTCAACTATATTAAGGGCAGTTACAAAGAGGATGGGGATCAATTATTCTTCATGTCCACTCAAGGTAGGACAAAGAGTTATGGGCTTAATCTGCAGCAAGGAAAGGTTAGGTTGGACATGAGGAAAAACTTCCCAACTAAGGATAGTTAACTACTGGAATAGATTACCAAGGGAGGCTGTGGCCTCGCCATCATTGGAGGTTTTTAAGAACAAGGTAGACAATCACCTGTCAGAGACAGTCCAAGTCTTCTTGGTCCTGTCTCAACCTGGGGGGGCCAGATGATCTCTCAGAGACCTTTCTAACCCTACATTTCTATGATTCTATTATATTAGAGTTTTTTATGCCTATCATGATACTTAATGCAAAGCCTTGTACTTAATGCAAAGCCAGTCAGACACTGCATTGTTGATTTTCTGCCCCATTTCAGGTTACTAATGGAAGATGTCGGCAAAGACACCTCGGGCCAGCTAAAGAATTCCTTTGACTATTTTAATACTCGGAAAAAATTGGACAAATAGAGAGTTGGTGGCTCATGAATACTGTATGCTTCCTCTAGGGATATTTACAGTTTAACTGCTTGCAGAGTGAGTGTCAGCTAGTGGTCCAGGTAAAATACTAGAAGACCCAAGAAAGTTGGGTTCTGTTCCTAACCCTTCCACTGGCTTGCTGTGTGACTGTGACCAACTCACTGAATCTCTTAATCTGTCAGTTTACCCATCTGTAAAATGGAGCAGAACTGCTCTCCCCTACAAGGGATGGTGTGAGGGTTAATGTGGTCATTTTCTTTGACAAGTTAAATAAACTGAAAACCATGCTGTGATATAAGCCTGTGGCCTTCACCTCCCCAGTAATGGTGCTGAAATGTTTAACGGGTTCAGCAGGAGGAGTCTGAATGGCTGCTTGCCAGCCTTATGTGAGTGAAGTGGAACAAATCTGTTGAATGCCCTACCTGCTGTGAACAGTATGGTTTTTTCAGCAATTCCAACAAGGCAAGAAGAGCGTTCGTATGTCCTGCAGAGTGGCAGTGTGCTCTCTTGGAAGCACTAAGTATTCGGGAAGAAAAAAAGAACACTTGGAGAGATGATAACCTCCCAGGCAACTTAAACCGAAGAAAGCCTCTCACAAACAGTCTCCTTTTTGCTGTGCTCTACCATTTTATTCATCAGTGCCGTTCACTTTCAGATTCTAAACATGATGATGACTTAAGAGTTTGATATTGGCACAAAATCCATTTTTACAACAACATAACACTATTTAGTTCAATCCCCAGGTGCTGCAGCTGTTCGTTTTCAACTGAGTGAATTGGCAATCAGAGAGAAATATAGTAAAATCAGATCATTGCATTAAGTGATCAGTAGTGCACCTCTGAACCCAGTCTTTATGCCTGGCCTTACTTCCCTGATCTTCTTGCAAACAATGTCTCCACACCTGTTTGTGTGGGCATCGCTCCTCTATATCATAGTTGTCTGACTCAGACTTAAAGCTCACTGAGGCAATGACCTTGGGCCAAATTCTGCTCTCATTTTCACCAGAGCAATCTGAGGCGTTCAGCTGGGTGGAGAGGTGTGGCAACAGAACTTGGTCTGAGCTTCTCTTTAAGTGTACATGAGCTGTGCACTCTCACGGTGCTCTGAACATAAGTGTACAGAAATAAGAATCTATTTTAAAAGGACAGCGTACAGTCTAAAACATGCTATCTTTTGTTGGGAACTACCATTCTCTTTAAACACTGTGAGCCAAATCCTGCCCTTATATGAGCATACACAACCTTCACTGACTTCAATGGGAGATAGATCTACATTTCCTAGGGCAGAATTTAACCATGGTAAAAATTATACTTGACGGTAAAGTGGTTTATGAAAAAGTGCAGCTAAATTATACCCCTGGATCTCCCTGCAGGGGATTCCATGAGAGTAAGTGAGGGCAGAATCTGGCCTGTCGTTTTTAATACAGGGCATTTGGGAGCAAGATTATATACTATTCATTACCAATGGCACTGTACTGTAAAATCTGATACAATCTCTTTATGCTGTTCTATTTACCTAACTGATTTATTTGCTTATATGCAGATGTAAAGCAACTGGGTAGATGGTTAAGACAATAAGCCTATCATCACTGTATTAGTGATTATTCAATGTAAATTGTTCCAATCTGGTTATTTTATGGAGAAGATTTAACATCTGCTGTATTTAATGCAGAATCTGTTTGTTTGTACTTTTAAATGGCCACTTACTTTTTTTATTCAGAGAAATGTTGGATCAGTTTGTTTATTAGATGACTAAACATTTCATACAAGTACAATTCCTGTGTCTAAAGAATATTGCTAAGCCTGATTATTCAGTTGGCTGAGTGAAGATGCTGAAATGAGCTTTTAGTTAACAAAATAATATTTCACTAGTGAAAATTAATGTATTAAATGCAAGCTCATATTGAACAAAATATTTATTGTTAGCAATGGTGAATACAGTTTTTCAATTTTTGCTTATTTTGGGGTCTAATAATTCATAATATCTTATATTGTTATGGTACCAATGGATCCCAACACATTTACAAATGATAGAAATACAAGAATAATTTTGCCTGGCACCGAAATGCAGCAATGTATGGATTGGAAAGTGGACCAGTTTAACAGCACACAAAAACACTGCACAAAAAAGTGAAGAATATGGTATCCAGTTGACACTTATATGGTGTTTTTGTCTTTTATCATTTTCCTATGTGAGTTCATTCGAGAGTATAGTGGTTGTTTGGTTTCACCCACATAACTGTTATTGGAGCATTTAGTGCACTGGATGCGGTACATCAGATGCCGTGATAGGTGTAGAACACTGTACCACCTGTGGTGAACACTTTTCACAGAATGATCACCACGTATCTGACCCCTCAGTCCTCATCCTCCAAAGAAACCTCCACAACACCTTCAAAAAGTGAGCCAAGGAAGCTTAAATTCATATCTTTGCTACACATTCAAAACAACAGTTTTAATAATCACACTAGATTTATGGCTTATTCAGTGGTGGATTATCCACTGGGTCCACTGGGCCCATGCCCATTCCCATTGGGGAGCCCCGCCCCCAGCAGACAAGCGCCGGGGCACCCTGTGCTCCCCCCTCAACACTGCTCCCTGGCAGCAGCGCTGGGCAGAGAGAGGCAGGGGCAGGGGCAGGGCCAGACTTGGAGTCAGAGAGGAAGGGGCAGGGGCCAGAGCCTCTCCAGCTGCACTGGGACGTGGCCCGCAACAGCTGCCTGGGAGAGAGCCCGGCTGGGGAGAGGAAGCAGCCCGCTCCTTGCCTGGGCTTGGCTTCTGGGGACAATGGCTGAGTGAGCGGTAGCCCCTTTTCCCACCCTGGAACGTTCGGCTCCTGTCCCCAGAGGGCTGCTGCCTCTCCCCAGCCAGGCTCTCTCCCAGTCAGCTGGCTATGCTGCACAGAGCAGTGCCTGGGAGCGACCCTGTCCTGTTTCCCGCCCGGCTGAGTTGCCAGGGAGGGCGGGGAGCAGTCAAATGAGCTGGGGCATGGGAGGGTGCCGGAACAGCAGGAGGATAGAGCCCCTTCACCCAGGGGTGAAAGTAACTTCCAGGACTTACCGGTATGCCGGAGTCCTGTGGAGGGGCGTGGCCTCAACCGGAAGAGGCAATTTAAAGGCCCCAGGGCTCTGCCTGGGAGCCCTGGGGCCTTTAAATCACCCCGGAGCTACCAGCTGCAGAGGCGTCTGGGAGCCCCGGGGCAAATTAAAGGGCCCGGGGCTCCAGACGCTGCAGAGGTCTGGGCATTTTAAATCCTTGCTGGAGCCGGGCTGCCAGAGCCCCGGGGGTGCTTTAAAGGGCCCGGGGCTCCCTGCACTGGGTCCTTTAAATCACCGCTGGGGAAGCGGATATGGCCCGGCACGGCGTACTGGCTCTTGCCAGTACGCCGTACCGGACCGTATCGGCTTACTTTCACCTCTACCTTCACCCCAGAAGTAATGGGTGGGGGGGAGAGCATGGGCCCTCGAGTGGGAGTGGGGACACATGGGGAGGTCACGTGTCCTCCCCTTTAGTATGGGGATGGCTGGGAAAGCGAGGTGTGAGAAGCCCCAGCGCCCCACCCCCCGCCAAAGCGCAGGGCGGTGGGGGAAGCCCCAGCGCCAGGACCCCTGCTGTGGTCCCGGGACTGGAGGAGCTCTGGCTCCATGGGTGGCAGGTGGAGCCCCTCTTGCCTGGAGGAGCCCCAGGCCGGGTAAAGCCCCAAGCCTCCCCGGCCTGGAAGTGCCCCGAGCCTCCTCCACCTCACGGCCCAGAGGAGCCCCGGGTCAGCTGCAAGCATGCCTCCTCTCCCTAGACCCCGAAACACCACGGGGAAAAGCGGCTCACTCTTGTCCTGAAGAAGCTTTTGATATGCCCCATGCAGGTTCCGGGGTGGCTGAGGAGGCGGTATTTGTTACTCCGGTGGAAAGTTTGGGGAGGGGGGCCACAGGTGGAAGATGTGGAGTGGAGAGGGGATTCCCCCCCTTCGCCCCCCCACTCTGGCCCAGGGCCCCAGGAAAACTTAATCCGCTTCTTGGTTTATTACAACCATCTGTAACCCACTAAACCGCTCGTTTCGTCTTTGACTGGAGAGGTGTTAACAGGCCACTTCACCTTGAATAATCTCTTAAAATATATGTTAACTACTTAGTCTAAACAATCTGTTCCATCTTGTATTTAATTGTGACACACAGAGTATCTTTCCAGACCCAAAGCAGAGCTCTGTGTAGCTCAATAGCTTGTCTCTCTCACCAGCAGAAGTTGGTTCTTGCTTCTTTTAGTAGGCAAATTTTAGGCCACTTTGTAACATATACAGTTGCCAACTTTCACGCGGTAAATAAGCACCCCAACTTTCACAATAAGCCAAAAATGAAGCTAATCCCATTTCAAAATAAGACCAAAACAAGCCAATCCCTAAAAAACCCAATGCTCTATGTGACTAGATCCCCCTGGCATGCAGTTTGGGTCTGTGCTTGGCCTGCTGTGCACCCCTGACTCTTCCCCCTTGCTCCTGCTTGCTGGGAGCAGATCAAAAAAGAAAAGCAACAAGAAACAAGCTACAAGCCAAATGAGCAACAAGTTACAAGCCAAAAACTAGCCAACAAACAACCCACAAGCCAATTAAACCGAAACCAAGACTTATTTCTGTGTTTTTTTCGTGGGTTTGGCATGTCTGGTAACATACTATGTAATCACCGCACACACTGCTGTTCCTGTTTCTGGGATCTCCCTTTCTGAAAGCAATCATCCCATTTTCTGAAACAATTTTCTACATTCAGCTTATATTATTCCTAAATAATTAGATATCCAGTAAATATTCCTCCCTACCTTGGCTAAGGTTTTCACAACTCTAAAATATCCAGTAATTTTAAAGTGATGGCAGAGACTCAATTTTCTTTAATTTACCTAACAGCCTGTTGACCTTTGTGTCCGTCACTCGTTATTTCCTACCTCCCTCATTTCCTAAATGATATTGTTTCTTAAAATTCCATATATCCTACAGAGATGAAAGACTTCACAGTAGTATTCTGAGGTGACAATATATTTCCAGATGGTTGCGACTGCCAACACGAGGCTTGATCCAAAGCCCAAGAATTCCACTGACTTTGGATCTGGCTCAACATTTCTGGTTCCAGATTGCTTTAATATGAAGGTTTTCCATCAATTTTAACTGCTTTGTTGTCTGTCCTTATAATACCACCTCCACTCTTCTCACAAGAGGACCAGGATCAGTGGACATCAGAGTGGGAACTGTGCCTTCTTTAACATACCCATTCCCCTGTGCAATCAAGCCCTATCAGGAACAAGAGAATTTAAGTACAGACTCAATGGGAAGATCCCCTACTCAGCACCAGAGGATGACAAGATTATTCTCAGTACTAACCACAGTACGATCAAAGGTCGCCCCAGAATGTTGCAGAGAGCTGCCCATATTCATGGTATTTGTGCTCCCCCTTACAAGCACTAACCAGGCAATGTTTAAAATGTGCCTAAATTCTATCTTACTGTACACCTTTCAGACTTTCTAAAACCTGAATTTATTATTTTCATATCATTGCCACCTTTGTTACTTAAAAGTTGCATTCAGAGTTAGATCTTAGTACCCTTAAACAGACTGGCTATTAAAAGCGCTGCAACTGCATAAATGCAGCCCAAGGACATGATTTTTCCATTCAGATGTCAGAATATCCTGAAATTGTAGACAGCGCTTTTGATTCTTTCTGACTTTAAATACCTTAAGCCTTGTGGTAAGTCCCTTACAGGGTCATAAATAATGAAATGTTTTCTTTCTGCAGTTGATTACCAGCTATCTACTTCTGTATTAAAGAAATGTCGTTCAGATATTTAGTTCAATGTTTAAAATTTCAGAAATATGATCAAGGAGAGTGTTTGCATATCTATATCTATATATATAATTTCACTGAAAATTATTCTGTTGTTTTTAGTGGTATGGAGGAGGAGAGGGGGGTTCTGCCAAAGGTAGAAAGGCTTGGTTCCCTTTACTCCCAGAAGAGTTTCACACAGTCAAGTGTTTATGACTTTGGAATTGCAAGTTGAAATGACCATATGTAAACGCTCTTTCTGTGGGTTTCTTCACCTACTGTATGTCCTTATACATGTTATGGTTTGTAACCTTAATCTCTGACTCAAACAGATCCATGTTATTATTTAACATTTCAATTGTGATAGCATATGTAACATTGAAACAAACAATTCCAAATGCTATTTACATCATGGAATCATAGACTAATCAGGGCTGGAAGGGACCTCAGGAGGTCATCTAGTCCAACCCCCTGATGAGGGCCTGGTCTGGTGTTCCTTTGGTTGATTTTTTTTTTTGCTCCCTTTCTATCCTCAAGTTTGTGCTGTATTAGGGAAACTCAGTTTCAAAGTAAAAATATCCCCACAGCACTTTAGATTTTAAAACCATGTTTCCTCAACCTGTAATACACCTGTACTTGTCTCATTTAGAATTACTTCTTTACAAATTTTTGTTCTGACCACACAGTTTAACTGCACATAAGCCACATTTAAATAGTCTATTCCCTGGGGGGGTTTATTACACTTAGCCCTGGTCTACACTACGAGTTTAGGTCGAATTTATTAGCGTTATTTCGATTGATCCGTGCACCCGTCCACACGACGAAGCCCTTAACATCGACTTCTAGGGCTCTTAAAATCGATCTCGCCACTCCACCCCCAACGAGGGGATTAGCGCTTAAATCGATATTGCCGAATTGATGTAGGCTTGTGAGGACGCAATTCGACAGTATTGGCCTCCTGGATCTATCCCACAGTGCAACATTTGACCGCTCTGGACAGCAGTCTGAGCTCCAATGCTCCGCCCAGGTAGACAGGAAAAGCCCCGCGAACTTTTGAATTTCATTTCCTGTTTGGCCAGCGTGGTGAGCTGCAGGTGAGCGCAGATCTCATCAGCAGAGGTGACCATGATGGAGTCCCAGAACCGAAGACGAGCTCCAGCATGGACCGATGTTGAAGTACGCGATCTGATCGCTGTATGGGGAGACGAAACCGTGCTAGCAGAGCTACGGTCCAAAAGAAGAAACGCCAATACATATGCCAAAGTCTCCAAGGGCATGCAGGACAGAGGCTACAACAGGGACGCGCAACAGTGCCGCGTGAAAATTAAGGAGCTCAGGCAAGCCTACCAAAAAACCAGAGATGCAAACAAACGCTCTGGGTCAGAGCCCCAGACATGCCGCTTCTATGATGAGCTGCATGCCATTCTAGGGGGTGCACCCAGCACTGACCCACCCATGTGGTATGACTCCGTATGTGGATCATCAGAAACCACAGAGGAGCATGATGATGATAATGATGCTGAAAATAGCGCCCAGACACAGCAAGGAAGTGGAGAAGCCCTTTTCCCCGACAGCCAGGAACTCTTTGTCACCCTGGAGCCAGTACCCTATGAACCCACCCAAGGCGTGCTCGATGCAGGAGAAGGGACCTCTGGTGCCTCTGGTGAGTGTACCTCTGTTAATTAATACATGTTTTATAAGCAAGCGTGTTTAATGATCAATTCGCGGCCAGTACAGCTACAGCTACTGGAAAACTCTGTTAACATGTTCGGGGATGGAGCAGAAATCCTCCGGGGACATCTCCAGAAAGATCTCCTGGATGTACTCCCAAAGCCTGTGCAAAAGGTTTCTGGGGAGGGCAGCCTTATCCTGTGCTCCGTGGTAACACACTCTACCACGCCAGGCCAGTAGCACGTAGTCTGGAATCATTGCTTTGCAAAGCATGGCGGCGTATGGTCCCGGTGTTTGCTGGCATTCAAGCAACATCCATTCTTTATCTGTCTGTGTTATCCTCAGAAGAGTGATATCATTCATGGTCACCTGGTTGAAATAGGGGAATTTTATTAAGGGGGTATTCAGAGGGGCTCCATCCCTGCTGGGCTGTTTGCCTGTGGCTGAACAGAAATCTTCCCCGCTGTGACCCACGCGGTGGGGGGAGGGGGAACAGCGAACATCTTGGATGTGTGTCTGTGTGTGTGGGGGGGTGTCGATTAGGTTCGCGCTGCACGTTAACCCGAAAACCGCCGCCCCTCCCTTTTCAATTGCCAACCAGTTTTAAATTGCCAGCCCAAAGGCTGTTTGTTATGGGAAATGAGGGGGTTGCTGTTTGAAAACATTCCCACCTGTTATGAAGGTTAAAGAAGCCTATAGACTGTGGCTTACCATGGCTGCCTGCAAGCCGAATTCTGTTGCCCGCTGGACCAACTTGTTGCTTGTGTGATCTCTCACACCAAACCGGCAGACCCTCAATATAACAGGCAAAGTGCAACCTTGGACCAAATGCATATGTGATATGTAATGTTTGGAGCATTGTTCTCTAATATGTGTCTTTTAAACTACTCCTCTCCCGTTTGTTTCCTCCCGCAGCTGCAAATGTTTCAACGCCACCCCTTTCATCACCGTCCCAGAGGCTAGCGAAGATTAGAAGTAAAAAAAAAAGGAATCGAGACGATATGTTCTCAGAACTCATGGAATCCTCCCACACTGAAGCTGCCCAGCAGAATGCGTGGAGGCAGACACTGTCGGAGTCCAGGAAGGCAGAATTTGATCGTGCGGACAGGTGGCGTGCTGAAGACAATGACTGGCGGGATGAAGAGAGACAGCGGCGGGATGAAGAGAGTAGGTGGCGTCAGCGTGCAGAGAGAAGGCAGGATGCAATTCTGAGGCTACTGGAGGATCAAACGGAAATCCTCCGGCTTATGGCTGAGGAAAGGCGTAGGGTTCAGGAAAGGCTGCCTGAGCCCAGACCGCCGCTACAGCCCCTGTGTAACCAACAGCCCTCCTTCCCGAGTCCCATAACCTCATCCCCGAGACGCCCAAGAACGCGTTTGGGCGGCCTCCGTGCACCCAACCACTCAAGTCAAGAGAACAGTCCAAGCAAGAAAGGGCTGGCATTCAATAAGTTTTAAAGTGCTGTGTGTCCTTGTCCTTCCCTCATCCCCTCCTCCACCACCCATCCTGGTGCTTCCCTTCCTCCACCAGCTATCCCGGGAGACTGTGGCAGTTAGCCCCATAGTTCCCCCTCTTTGTTTTACGAATTAATAAAGAATGCATGATTTTTAAGCAACAATGACTTTATTTCCTCTGCGAGCGGTGATCGCGGGGGGGGAGGGCAGGGCGGTTTGGGTAAAGGGAAGTAGAGTGAATGAAGGGGCGGGGCTTTTCATTACAGGGGAAAAACAGAACTTTCACACAGCATCCTGGCCATTCATGAAACTGGTTTTCAAAGCTTCCCTGATGCGCAACGCACCCTGCTGTACTCTTGTAATAGCCCTGGTGTCTGGCTGCGCATAACCAGTGGCCAGGCGATTTGCCTCAACCTCCCACCCCGCCATAAACGTCTCCCCCTTACTCTCACAGATATTGTGGAGCGCACAGCAAGCAGTAATAATAATGGGAATATTGTTTTCGCTGAGATCTAACCTAGTCAATAAACTTCGCCAGCGAGCTTTTAAACGACCAAATGCACATTCCACCACCATTCTGCACTTGCTCAGCCTATAGTTGAAAAGGTCCTGACTACTGTCCAGGCTACCTGTGTATGGCTTCATGAGCCATGGCATTAAGGGGTAGGCTGGGTCCCCAAGGATAACTATAGGCATCTCAACATCCCCAACGGTTATTTTCTGGTCTGGGAAGAAAGTCCCTTGCTGCAGCAGCCGAAACAGACCAGAGTTCCTGAAGATGCGAGCGTCATGTACCTTTCCCGGCCATCCCACGTTGATGTTGGTGAAACGTCCCTTGTGATCCACCAGTGCTTGCAGCACTATTGAAAAGTAACCCTTTCGGTTTATGTACTCGCTGGCTTGGTGGTCCGGTGCCAAGATAGGGATATGGGTTCCGTCTATCGCCCCACCGCAGTTTGGGAACCCCATTGCTGCAAAGCCATCCAGTATGAGCTGCACATTTCCCAGACTCACAACCCTTGGTACCAGCAGCTTGGTGATCGCCCTGGCTACTTCCATCACAACAGCCCCCACTGTAGATTTTCCCACTCCGAATTGATTCGCGACTGACCGGTAGCTGTCTGGCGTTGCAAGCTTCCACAGGGCTATTGCCAGTCGCTTCTGTACTGTGAGGGCTGCTCTCATCTTGGTGTCCTGGCGCTTCAGGGCAGGGGAAAGCAACTCACAAAGTTCCATGAAAGTGCCCTTACGCATGCGAAAGTTTCGCAGCCACTGGGATTCATCCCAGACCTGCAGCACTATGTGGTCCCACCAGTCTGTGCTTGTTTCCCGGGCCCAGAATCGGCGTTCCACTGTATCAACAAGCCCCATTAACACCATGATGTCCACCTTGCGGGGGGGCCTTTTTTGAGAGAGGTCTGTGTCCATGTCCTCATCACTGTCCTCAGGGCGCTGCTGTCGCCTCCTCGCCTGCTGTAGCTCTAGCAGCTCCTGGTTCTCGTTCTGCATATACTCCTGGACAATGCGCGTGGTGTTCATAACGGCGAGAACAGCCGCGGTGATCTGATCGTGCTCCATGCTTTCCCTGGTATGCTGTTTGCAGGACAGCAGAGTGGCAGCAGAAGCAGCGCGTGGATAACAATGGAGTCAGCAATATGGCGCCCATATGAAAAAAGGCGCGAAAGGATTTTTTGCTCCCCCCTCAGTTGCTTTCACGGAGGGAGGGGGGAGCAAGGGTTAGGCTCATTTCCTTCTAGCTGCAGATGGTACAATATGCGGTGAGCAAGGAGGCGCCTTCCCTTCTAGCAGCAGATGGTACAATATGCTTGATATCCATCATCAGCTCCTGGCCCCCTCAAGGACTGAACTCGCAACCCCGGGTTTAGCGGGCCAACGCTCAGACCGCTGAGCTATCCCTCCGCCCGTGTTCCAGGCAGTACTGAATCTCCCTTAAACAAAACGTAAAAAAGAGAATGACCAGAGTCACTCTGGTCACTCCCATTTATGTCCAAGCGCCCCCGGCCAGCCACACCATCGGCCGCCGGCCAGGAGCACACGAATACCAATCATATTGTACAATCTGCTGCGAGAAGGAAAGGAGCTTCTGCTGTGTGGTCCCGCGACCACGACCATTTATGGCATATTGCACCATCTGCAGCTAGAAGGCAAGGCGCTCCTGCTGTGTAGTCCCGCGACTACCAGCCTCCGGCGGAATGGCCCCCTCAAGGATTGAACTCGCAACCCCGGGTTTAGCGGGCCAACGCTCAGAACGCTGAGCTATCCCTCTGCCCGTATTATAGTGTGACTGAATCCCCACTAGACCTAATGTCCAGGCGTACGCTGGAGATGTACGGTAATTGTGAGCTGAGCAGGCTTCCGTAGCAAACACGGAAACCCCGGAAAAAAGGCGCGAGAAATATTGCTTTCACGGAGGGAGGGATGACATGTACCCAGAACCACCAGCGACAATGTTTTCTGCCCCATCAGGCTTTGGGATCGCAACCCAGAATCCCAATGGGCGGCGGAGACTGCGGGAACTGTGGGATAGCTACCCGCAATGCAATGCTCCGAAAGTCGATGCTAGCCCCGCTACTGTGGACACAGTCAATCGACCTCATGGTCTTAACGCTCTTTAGTGGGGACACACACAATCGATTCCATAAATTCGGGTTTTAAAATATCGACTTCTATAAATTCGACCTAATTCTGTAGTATAGACGTAGCCTTAGTCTTTCTTGGGTTCACCATAAAGCTTGATGTGTGTCTTTTCACTTATTCTTGGTTTATTAATTGTCATTATTATATTCAGACTCAACTATTTTAGTTTAAATCCCATGGATTTATACCAGAAAGAAAATAAATTAATTAAAGGTTTTGAAGATGAGTATTTCCTAATTAACTTGCACTGAATGCCAGTGGATATAGGCAAAACGTTTCTAGTGCTGACTTGACTTTCTTATGAAAGACCTGATGTTGAATTATTAAACTTTGACCTTTCCTGTTTGTGGTTTATGACCTCTAGACACTGATGCATGATGTTAATCCAGTCACAGTGTTTTGGGAAATCAGCACAAAATGACAGGCTGTTACATTTGGCCAAAGAACCTTTGTTATCTAAGTGTAAATCCCATTAACAAACAAACAATAAGGATAATATAGCTCCATATCCCCTGCAGATGTGCAGTAATGCGACTCAGGCTGACTACAGGATTTAGTATGATAATGTTTCTGCACTTGATAGGTTACTATAAATGTGTCACAACCTTACCTGCATTTCCAGCAGAGAGATGTTTTAGATACAAGTATATTTATAATATTACAAAGCCAATGAAAATGCTGTTTCTTTCATGTGGCATATTTTTAACAAATCAAAAGACTGAACACAATTACTAGGAATTTTGTGCAGCACACACAATAATAAATAACAAATGCTTCTTAAATTCTACTGTTCATTTTATGCTACTTTCCAAAATATTGACTTCTCAGGTGACCTACAAAATATTAAATACAGGACACTATCAAATCAGACAAAACCAAAAAGCATTATACTTCTGAATCAATCCCTCTAGTATACTTCTTTATAGTACATTCAGATTTTTTCAAACTCTAAACAGAAAAGTGACGTGCTAAATAAATTGTCAGCAGCTTTTTTAAAACAATGGAATTTCTTCTGGGAGAAGTTTCACTGACACAGAAAGCACTGCACAGCTACCTCTGTGTGGGATGGCCTACAAAATATTTCAGATATACCAGATGCAACATATTAGGCTGTGACAGATACATTGGGATGTGTCTAGGAACTTGTACCTAAAAAGAAAATTTACCTTTTAACAGCCAAAACAGCTACTGCTTTTCTTTTGCCAGACTATATAGCCTTGGTCTACACTGGGCGGGGGGTCGACCTATGATACTCAACTTCAGCTACGTGAATAGCGTAGCTGAAGTTGGCATATCGTAAATCGACTTACCTGGCCTTGAGGACGGCGGCGAGTTGATCGCTGCTGCTCCCCCGTCGACTCCGCTTCTGCCTCGCACTGAGGTGGAGTTCCAGAGTCGACGGGGAGCGCGTTCGGGGATCGATTTATCGCGTCTAGACGAGACGCGAGAAATGGATCCCTGATAGATCGATTGCTACCCTCCGATCCAGCAGGTAGTGAAGACGTACCCATAGAATGTTCAGTTACTTCACATTAGAAATATAACACCCACATCCATTCAACACTTTTGCATGTGAATAATTGTACTCAGTGAGACTACTTGTGGGTAAAGCTACTCATGTGTGCAAGTGTTGGCAGGATTGGGGCAATAGTGTTCATGAACGCAGTGAACACTACAGTAAAAACTGAGATGGTACACGAAGCAAACTGCTTTTGTTGTAATGTTTCCTACTACTGACGTTAGCATAAAGATTTTTGTTTTTAATTCCATCTTTGCTGCATGGCCATTATGTAAGGTAACTTGATCTTAGTTTTTCTGGGCTATGTTACTGTTGATCAGTTAACCTCCTTAGCTACCTACTCAAAGACATCCTGATGGTAATAAGAGATACCATATGGGTAGTGTGTTAAAGTGTGGGCATAAGCTGCAACTGCATTTAACAAAATGAGTGACTCTATATTATTATTCTAAACATTTTCACTCAGTGGGATAAATGCCTAACACAGTTCTCAGAAGCACTGGTGGAGATTTCACTGAAGTCAGTGCTTTGAACCTCCATGGGATTCCCTGCATTTCCAGTAACTTCTGCGGGGGATGCCTGTGACATTCTTTTCAAATTTTAAGAAGTCTGCATATCTTATAGCCCATGTACGCAACTGGTTTGTGCGCAGTCTTTAATAAGCCTGCAAACTACAGGTCCCAACATTATTCTGTCAGATAATGGCTGAGAAGTTTATGAACTCAGTAAAATTCCCCCCAAAACATCAAATATCTTAAAAATTAACTAATTAAACTTCCAAAAATGCTCCAAGATACCAGTGTTGGCCCAAGGCAATGAAGTAAGCTAATTATGAACATTCTATGTCAGCCTGTGTTTGAAATATGACATGACTAATAAACTCTGAGAAACTTTACAAGAAGCACAATTCCTGGATATTTCAAACTGCCATAGGCTCATGAATGTTGCAGCTGATTAGCTCAAACCTTCCACACAGAAAACAAAATCACCTCTGTCACGTCACAGGGTCACATGTTAGAAATTCCAGGCAGACTGGGTACGTATAGTGTAATTAGGAGGGATATCAATTTTCAGCTTTTTAACAGGTAACTGTTATATCCTTAAGTACTGAGAAACTACTTTGCCCATAATATCCTGAAATCAGCCTTACACAGGGCATGCACTGTACTGTATGGTAAGGATACATTTTTTTCATATCGGCCTCTATGAGACATAAGAACATAAGAACGCCCATATTGGATCAGACCAAAGAAGTATTCTGTCTTCCGACCGTGGCCAAAGCCAGGTGCTTCAGAGGAAATAAACAGAACAGATAATCAAGTGATACATCCCCTGTTGTCCAGTCCCAGCATCTGGCAATCTGAGCATAGGGTTGCATCCCTGCCCATCCTGGCTAATAGCCATTTAAGGACCTATCTTCCATTAAATTATCTATTTCTTTTTTAACTATTATAATCTCAGCCTCCACAACATCCTCTGGCAAAGAGTTTCACAGGTTGACTGTGCATTGTGTGAAGAAATACTTCCTTTTGTTTGATTTAAACCTGCTGCCTATTAATTTCATTTGGTGAACTTCTAGTTCTTGTGTGAGAAGGAGTAAATAACACTTCCTTAATTACTTTCTCCACACCAGTCATGATTTTATAGACCTCAATTATATCCCCCCTTAGTCGTCTCTTTTCCAAACTGAAAAGTCCCAGTCTTATTAATCTCTCCTCATATAGCAGCCATTCCATACCCCTTATAATTTTTGTTAGCCTTTTCTGAACCTTTTCCAATTCCAATACATCTTTTTTGAAATGGGGCGACCACATCTGCATGTAGTATTCAAGATGTGAGCATACCATGGATTTACATAGATATGATATTTTCTGTCTTATTATCTATCCCTTTCTTAATGATTCCCAACATTCTGTTAGCTTTTTTTTTTTTAACTGCTGCTGCACATTGAGTGGATATTTTCAGAGAACTATCCACAATGACTCCAAGATCTCTTTCTTGAGTGGTAACAGCTAATTTAAACCTCATCATTTTATATGTAAAGTTGGGATTATGTTTCCAATGTGCATTACTTTGCATTTATCAACACTGAATTTCATCTGCCATTTGGTTGCCCAGTCACCCAGTTTTGTGAGATCTCTTTGTAGCTCTTCGTAGTCTGCTTGGGACTTACCTATCTTGAGTAGTTTTGTATCATCTGCAAATTTTGCCACCTCACTGTTTACCCCGTTTTTAGATACAGTAATTTATGAATATATTGAATAGTACTGTTCCCAGTACAGACCCCTGTGGGACACCACTATTTACTTCTCTCCATTCTGAAAACTGACCATATATTCCTACCCTTTGTTTCTGATCTTTTAACCAGTTACTAATCCATGAGAGGACCTTCCCTCTTATCCAGTGACAGCTTACTTTGCTTAAGAGCCTTTGGTGAGGGACCTTGTCAAAGGCTTCCTGAAAATCTAAGTACACTATATCCACTGGATCTCCCTTGTCCACATGCTTGTTGACTCCCTCAAAGAATTCTAGTAGACACAATGATCTCACTGCAGGCCAGGTCACAGCCTGACAGGAAAAAGCATTCTACTGGAAATCAGAGAAACTCCACAATATTCCTTTCACAGAATTTCCAGCAGAACAATCCTCTTGAGTGAGGAAAGGGCTTTCGACCCACACAAGTCCCTAAAACTCATTGAGCTCAGAGCAGAGTCCACTAAAGGCCTGGGATTGTTATCTGTAACGTTACCTGGGACTCCTGCGGAGATTGCACAAAAGATGATGCTGTCTCAGGCTGCATTAGTTTTCGTGTGCATTCTCTACGAGAAAATGCAATGTGTGTCCCCACCCCCTCCTCAGCCCCACACCTCTCCTGTCACAGATCTCTAGTCTAGACCATCACCAAAGTTCTGCTCCTTTCAAAGCAATACATCAGAGCCATGGGTCACTCTGGCCAGAAACAAAGCATATCATTGTGTTAGTCTCCTGATACAAAATATGAACATTATTCTGACATCAGATTTGTCAATAGATTGTATTCATATTTTGTAACAAGAACAACTAGACTCTTTTGGATTATCAGGAGGCAGCAGCCTTTGCTTAACTAGAAAGAGTAAGAAATGTGGATAACAAACATCATCGATTTCCATTCGATGTGAACTCCCAGATCCCACCCTCCAGAAACTGTGATATCTGACAGTGGAAAGGTAAGTTCCCAACACCCAGCTAATTTTATAATGACTGCATGTTCTTGAAGTTTAAAATAGCAATACTGACTTTTAATTAGGGGGATAGTGATTTTTTAAAAAATCATTATTCCCCTAATTATGCTTTCAAAACTTCTGAAGGCCATGATCATGCATTTGTATCAAGTGAGGGAGAGAGAAAGTCCAATAAACCCGGCTCTTACATCATGATTGAAGGGTCTTATTATATGCCATTTCTGTCCCTCACTGGTAATACCATCTTGATAAATTAAGTCTTACCATCATCTTTGTCAGGCACAATAGTAACCTGAGTCCCTGAGAATTCCGAACCAATTCTTCCACCCATAGGCATGCTCAGCAGAACATCAAATGTCTCAGCTTCTTCATACAGGGAATCGTCTATGATGACAATACGGCACATTTTCTCTCGTTCATCTTTGTCAAAGCGGAGAATGCTGTTATGGTCCTCGGGCCTGGATATGTAGTCCGAGTAGGACAGCACAGATGTTGGGACAGTACCAGTTGCTGTTCCTGTGAGATAGAAGTAAATAAGCACCTGTAATATTTTTTTTAAAACCCTATGATTTAATTGTATTCTCTTTAGCTTTCCGTTTTTATTCCTATTTATTTTTAGACTGATAAGATGCATCCATTGCAAAGTATTTAAGCGCATGTACAAAGAAACACAGGAGTTGCCATACTGGATCAGGTCAGTGGTCTATCTAGTCCAGTATTCTTTCTCCAAGAGATGCCAGTATCAGCTGAGTCTGAGAAAGATGTTAAGAAACAGTGAAGTAGGCAGTTAGGAGATCGTCTGTCCCACGGAAAGTTTCCTTCTAACACTCCCAATAGTCAAAGGCTGACTGAAGCCTTGAAGCATGAGGGTTGCTATCTCTTCCAGAACTCTTTTTTTTTTTTTTTTTAGTATTTTCTATAATGCTACATTGGTATTATTATGATGTACAAAATAAAACAATTCTTAATAGCAGAACAAGTTGACTAATGACAAATCAATGAGCTCCTCCCTCAAATGAGGATTTTTTCGAACTGGGCTAGGGCTATGTTCTGTGTGAGAAGATGGCCTTAAAACTGCCCGAATGGCAACTAATGCAAACTCTATTTGTTTTAATGAGCATAAAGAACAATAGTTTTCATTTCTCTGTTTTTTCCTTTTTGCTGGCAAGACTCTGAAGAAGCCCAGGGTACAGAACTGATAAAATATAACAATTTCTCTCATCTGAAAAATGTTACAAAGTCACCGCTGAAATACCCCTGCATTAATCCTCTCCAGCTACACCTTTTAGAACCAAATTCTGGCACTCTGTTTTCATTCCCAAACCAGTGTGCAGTAACTATATCTCTTTGGAATTTCCAGATAGGAAACTGCTGTAATATCCACATGCCAATGTCGTGAAAAAGATTAAAATTCAACTCAACATTTGGCCACCTAACCTTGCATGAAATAACCGGTACAACTGCTGAGAAACTATTCCACAAATGTATTTACAAAATACTACACATTTCTGCCAATAAATACGGCATTACACAAAAGAGAGGTTTTAAGTAGTGCAATTTAACATGTCACTTTAACATGTCAATCACTGGGAGTTGTGCACAGTTCAAGGGCACAACATAGCCTAGAAACTTTTGGTTAAGAAGAAAATGGGTTTCAAGGTGTTATGACTTTTCATAAATATTCTGCTTTAAAAGTCAGCAGATTGTCTTGTACTTGAAAGAGGTGAACTTGGTAAATGTACATATATTTAACAATAATAAGGGGAAAGGACATACTTAGGTAATCAGCACTGTTGCAGTGTGTGCCTTGCTTTCAGGATTTTATTACGAGCTGCAGATACACCTAATTTAATTCTCCAGCTTGACAACTATGCATCCAAGCTGATCTACAAAAAGCATTAATCTTTCCTACTACCCAGATTTATTTTATTAAGTGAGTCTCTCAAAACACTACTCCATTTCTGTGCCTTTAATTTGGTGATCTCCAACCTTTCAGCTATTCTGAGCCATATGTAATTATTCTTGGGTTTGCAAGAGCCAGGCAGTTAAGTAGGTGAGAGGAGTTTTAAGCTTATGCTCTATAATTGTACTGAAAAAGCATTTCATTATGTGCTCAGCTACATGCTTTAACATCAAATACCTCCACACAGTGTAAAAAAACCTACATTGTGAGGTGAAAAATGTGGTCGAAAAGCTAACCACATCAGGTTTTACAAGCAAAAAATTAACCCAGTAGCTTTCATCAAAGGTCTCACCAGTTTCAGAATTAGAGCTGATTGAAAGCTGGAATTTCTGTCCCTTGGGAAATTCTTCCAATGTTTATTTTCATTTCAATTCAGGACAAAATGTTGAAATATTGAAAGTTTTCATAAAATGAAAAGTTTAAAAAAATGGATTCAGAAATGCTGAAACATTTTGTTTTGACAATGTTGAACAAAACAAAACATGTTTACATTCCTAAACCAAATGTTTCATTACAGCTCAGTTCAGCATTGACTTGTATTCAGATGAGCTGCCTGGTGCCTCATTCTTCTGTTCCTCCCTATGGGATGAGCTCTCTGGTTGAACTACATCTCTCACGATCCACCAGGGAGGTTCAGCTAGAGGAGAGACCACGGTACATCACAGAGGGGAAATGCAGTCTGGCCAAGGAGTGCAGCCCAGAGGTCTATGAGTCTATGAGTCAGAACAGATGCATGAAGCATCTGACAGACCATTGACAGAACAAGGAGTAATGGTCTCAAGTTGCAGAGGGGGAGGTTTAGGTTGGATATTAGGAAAAACGTTTTTACTAGTAGGGTGGTGAAGAACTGGAATGGGTTACCTAGGGAGGTGGTGGAATCTCCTTCCTTAGAGGTTTTTAAGGTCAGGCTTGACAAAGCCCTGGCTGGGATGATTTAGTTGGGGTTGGTCCTGCTTTGAGCAGGGGGTTGGACTAGATGACCTCCTGAGGTCCCTTCCAACCCTGAGATTCTATGATTCTAAGCACCCGAATACATATCCCACAAGGCACTGCAGGAGCTCAGCTTGTCATACAGAGCCACAATGAAACATTCTGATTCAGTAACCGAGGTATTGGAGCATAAGCTTTCGTGGGTGAATACCCAGTTCTTTGGATGCAAGCAGTGGAAATGTAGAAAGGACATTTCCACTGCTTGCATCCGAAGAAGTGGGTATTCACCCACGAAAGCTTATGCTCCAATACCTCTGTTAGTCTACAAGGTGCCACAGGACCCTTTGTCGCTTCTACAAATCCAGACTAACACGGCTACCCCTCTGATTCTGATTCAGTTCCACTAACCTAAGTATTTCGATTCAGGGCAATCTGACCAAAAATGAAATATTTCATTTTAATTTTCTCAACAGAAAACGGAAAACCTTTGGTGCAGAAACCACATTTTCTGTTGAAAATCATTTTGACGGAAAAACACAGGACAGCTCGAGTCAGGGAAAATAAAAAAAATAAAAAGAAACATCTATATACAAAGGCCCTAATTACACATCCTATTTTGTGCTCATTATTTTGCAGATGCAAACAACTCTGGGCTCTACATTGGACCTGCAATTATTTGTTGCTGTAATAGAGGTAATTTAACAGTCTACTTACCTGAGTTTCAAACATTATGTTATTTAGGTATCAAAGTGAATATATGATCACTGAAAATAATTTGCAGATGCCAAAAGGGAGTCTACTATTTACAAATCTAATTTAGAAGGGGGAGAAAAACAAACAGCTAGCCAAAATAAGTGCACAAAAGGCTTAACAGATGGGGGGGTAAGCAGAAACAACAACAATAATAAATACTGTTTTTACTTCTATAGAGCTTTCCATCCAATTGTTTCTTTACAAACATCAATAAAGAAACCTTCCTGGAGCTCAGCTTTGTAGCATAGCCTCTCCAGACCTAGGCCTCTTTGAAGCAGAACTATAGCTGCTTTATTGGCATTCTGTGGTGTTTCTATAAATACTAGAATTTCTCACTAAAAAGAGGAAACCTAGGAAAAAAAGCCAAAATATATTCCTCTCTGTCATAAAAGCTATGCACTTAGCTATGCTAAGCACAGCTGTATCTTGAAAGCGCTATCAGCTCAAACAACATTTTTTAAAAAGCGTGTCACTGTTTAATGAATTCAAGTGGAAAGACTACTTCTACTGTTATACTACCTGTAGAGAATCTTTCATCTGGAGGATCTCAAAAAACATAAATGACATTACTTCCAGACATTAGGTACTGTACACAAGACCCTGTGAAATAGGCAAGGAATATCGATCAATGAACTGCAACTACTTCTAGAATGGAACACAGCATCTATTTAACAATACACCACAACAGTTTAAGACAAAGTGAAGAGGAATAACACTACCAATTGACATAGAAACTATACAAGCAGAAAGTAATTACCAGTGCTGGGAATTATTTGTATATTCTGCAGAGGGAAATAATAATTATTGTAGCTTTGGTAATTATTTTCACTTAATCTAGATTCTGTTACCTTGCTGTGTATAGCAGATCACCATCAATTCCTGGCTGACATCTCCACTTCTTCTGACAGGAATAAACAGCTCCCCAATGTCTTCTTCAATTGTGTAAGTAGACTGAGGAATAAAAACTGTTGATTCTGCAGAAATCAGACATATTTATTTGTTACACTTTATATACTCAAAGAGTCACAGGAGAAATAGCCAGAAGTTTTTCCTACCATAATAAATTCAATGTAACAAAATACTAATTTCTCAATGGTATAGTGATATGTTAGTGAAATTTTGCAGCCAAAAAGAAAGCCAGAACCAAGGCCTCATGCTCTAAGGAAGACGTTCTCAAACTTCATTGCACTGTGACCCACTTCTGACATCAAAAATTACTACGACTCCAGGACGGGGGGACCGAAGCCTGAGCCCATCCGAGGCAAAGCCAAAACTCAAGAGCCTCAGCTTCGGTCCTGGGTGGTGGGGCTCAGGCTTCGGCTTCAGCCGCTGCCCCAGTAAATCTAAAGCCAGCCCTGGCGACCCCATTAGAATGGGGTCGCAACCCACTTTGGGGTTCTGACCCACAGTTTGAGAACCTCTGCTAAGCCCTTACTGATAAGTAGTTCCACTTCCTGGGATTTAATCACTGTAATGGGACAAATCACATGATTTACCATTACACCTGTCAGTAAGGGTTTGAAGGACTGGTCCTCCAGTGTGCATCCAGAATACTATCCAAGTTCTTTTAGTATTTCTAGACTATTATTATTACTAGCTGTTAGCCAGGAAAGGTTCACCACTGATGATCCCACAATCATTTCAGTATCCTCCTCTCTGATAGAAGTTCGTTAAGACCATTCTTGCTCATTTTGCACACTCAAAACATCTGTTGGAGTCCTTTGCCATTTGGGGTGCTTAAGATGCAGGATTGGGTCCTTTGTGACTTTCCCTTTGACTCTATACTATATGAAGTAGTATTGTCCTTAGTACAGAGACTATATTTTTGTTCTCTGTACAGTGGTTAGCACATGGTGCTACAATAATACAAAGAAATAATAATTTCATTCTATAAGAAATTTACCAGCCAAAGAATGATCCCTAATTTTGTTCTTTGTTTGATTTTTCTGAAACAGTGTAACCAAAACATAGACTTCAAAAGAAAACTGGCCATTAGTGTGAGCTCACAGAAAATCCTGTAAAACATGTAGGATTTGGGCATGTCCATTATCTCTTGAGGCTTGTATATAAAAAAATAAGACTTCTCTTTCATGTTCTCTGGAATTCCTTTTTCTTATCTAAATAAGTGCTGCAGGCATATTTTTTCTTGTAACCAGTTTTGCTCTTTTGGCTGGGATTGTATCTTCTGTTAATTAAAGCTAGTTATTTCCTTTTGGGTGCCAGAAGGGAAGACAGAAAAAATTCACCACTAGCTTTGAAAGATATTTTAGCATTCTCTACTTCTGCAGAATTCTTAAAAACATAAGGCGTAAGAATGTCAGGTCCTATTTTTCAGACAAAGCAAATAAAACACTGAACAATATGAAAACAAAAACTTCTAGTTATTCTACATTCCTATAAAGGCCATTGGCTTTTATGGTTTTGGATTTCAGATTCTATTTTCTTATGCCCATCAAAAACTTAAGAGAAATAGATAGTTGTGGATACAGAGTATCCATCCACCCTTACAATTTCAGCAAAGATTATCTGTAATTAATCAACGTTACTTTTATATAGAGAGAAACACAAACAAACACAGCTCCATATTTTAAAATCCAACTGCTGTAATGATTCTGTATAACTTAGATGACTATGCAAAGCTAATTATTTGGTTATTTCAGAATTTTTTGTAAGCAATTTCCTGAAAGTATAATGCGATTTCTTTGAAAGGATGTCCCACTATGCATTTTCTGCAATTGGAAAATGCTGCTGGCATGAGAGAAGGTCAAAAGACTGCTATGAAAATGCTGTAATTCTGGTTTGATAAGATCTGTTGACTTTTATTATTTCAGAAAGACAAAAAACATCATCGGAAAAATATCAACCTTTTGTTTTAAAGTAGTACCAGTGTAATCTTTAAAGAATTGATTTCTCTTTTCCTGTGGAAAAAAATTAATGCAGAAAAATTATATCCTGTGGAAAAAATGTTAAAGATGCAATACATTTTGTGCATCCTGAGTTTGCATGACTATGTAACTACACTGTTTAAAATCACACGCAACAAGTTAACAAATCTTACACGTGGAGGTAGCAAAAATCTTTGGGAAAATGGTCTAAACCTTTCCGTGTTATGATAGCTGCCTAAGGCTGACTGAGTTTATGTTTTCTAGAATTAGCATATGAAAATTCTTCTTTATTCAACACCTTCCTGTTGTAACACAACAGTACTTCCCACTTATTAAGGGCTGGCTCAGCTTTTAGCAGGATCTCATTATTTAGTGCCTAATTCTGAACCACTTTACTAAAAGTGGGAGTTTTAACACGGACTCCAGTCAGCACCTACACACACAATCCACCGACATTTTGAAAGATGAATTGAAAGACGAACCTTATTTCTCCCCCCACACCCTCCAGTTGCCAAACCAGCCTCAGGTTCCCCTAGGGTGATCAGACAGCAAATGTGAAAAATCAGGACGGGGGTGGGGGGTAATAGGAGCTTATATAAGAAAAAGACCCAAAAGTCAGGACTGTCCCTATAAAATCAGGACATCTGGTCACCCTAGGTTCCCCCTCTTACCATATAAAATTTTGAGGGTTGGCACTGATTAAGGACCACACATAACCCTGATAGAGCTCACACTGGTGATTATAGGAACTGCATACTTAGTCATTTCCATGTCCTCACCATAGTGTATTTAATTTTGAACTTGATCTACAAACAGTGCTGCCCTCTGTAACTAAATAGGGATGCAAGATAACCCCCAGGTTTGATATATTTTAAATCTGAAACTAGCAAATGAAAAGGATCTGCTGGACACATTTTTTCCTGCCCAGCCACCTTCAAGTGTTAATTCAAAAAGAATCATATAAAACAAGCTGTTCCAGCCTTTGCTTCTCTCAAGATTCCTTACTGACATCTTTCTGTGACCATGACCACTTGTTTCAAGTGTCTGGATGCAGTTCAAAGGCAAAACCTCCAAACGTTAGCAGGGCTGCTACTCCAGCACATGCTTTTGTTATCGCTTCTCTCCTCACCTACATTCAACTATCGTTTTCTCTATTCTTGATACCTCAGCTGTCAAATTTATCCCTGAAAATAATCCAGTTGTACATTCACCCCAATGCTATTTCTCTCCCCTAAATCCCTGCTCGGGCAGCAGCAACCTGTGCAGAGCTTCTGAAGTTGGGAGGCAAGAGGAGCTGGAACAGATCTTTATATTATTTTGGGAGGCTCAAGTGTCACTGAAGGGGCTTGCCCATCCCTTACTCCATCTGTGGATGGGTGGAGAGGGGGAACAGGGGAAAATAGTACGTTTTGCTGAGGAGCCTCAGCCAGGAAGGCTTATCTTGGTCCATGAGCCCCTGTCAATCTCCCCAGCTGTCATTCAGCTCTAGAGAGGTATTTCTCACTCCCATAGGAACACCAGCCCTGAAGTTAGAAGGCAAATGTTGTTTCAGAGAAACAGGGTTCCAGGTACATCATGTTGAAGCCTCTGTGCTGAAGGCACAACTTGAGCTAAAATTTGGCTCAATAATGCCTAACTGCTTATTATGATGATGAAGCTAGAGTAACACCCAAAGAGCTTACAATGTAAATTGAAACCAGATATAACTAACATAGCACTTAACATATTAAAGGGATTTGCAAACATTAACTAAACTCTGAGCAACTTGCGTTAGCTGAAAATATTAGAGGAAATAGGAGATGTCTTCTGAGCTAATCAGAATGATTTGGTAGAGTCACACATGCAGCTAATGAAATCATGAGTGATTTACTTAAGTCTGGGGTAACGAAAGTGGTTTCTGAATTTAGAACTACCTTTGGAGGCCACTGGAGCAGGCAGATGTCTACTACCACATGAGCGCTACCGAGAGCATGGATTTTCATTTGAAAGGGGACCCTAAAAGGTTTAAGAAGACTATGAGCCTCAAAGGCAGCTCAGTCTATTCAGTCCACAATAAAACAATGCAGAACTAATAAATGAGGGTAAAGACATGAAAAAATATATTACACATATAAAAACATACCACATTCATTAGGTTCTCATGAACTACCACTAAGCTGAATGTGACCTCTGAGAAAACATCAAGATGATACCTAAATCTGTCCTCAAAAATATAATATTGAAGGAATCACTTTACCAGTCCTTTCTTACAGTTTCCTCTGCAACTGTGTCTACAGATTCAGAATAACATTTTTGAAATGTTTTTACCATCTCCTGGGTCAATAATTTCCACTGTAGCCACCTCAGGAAACTCTAGGACAGCCATGACAGGCTCAGAAAGCACAATTTGGAAGGTCTCAGACTGCTCATGTTCACCATCACTCAATATCCGCACTCTCCAGGTAGCTAAGGTTTGGCCAGGATTGAATTGCACCTGCTTCTGGGCTTTTCCTTTGAAGTCTTTATCCTTCTCAGCAGTACCATCTTTAGTGCTAATACCTGCAGAGAAAAACAGAAAATAGGACCATTAACAACAGATCAATTCTATTTTTCTGTCATTCATAAATTTCCAGGTGAGTAGGAACCATTGTTATCATCTAGTGACCTGACCTCCATATGATACAGGCCATAGAACTTCCCTGAATTAACTCCTGTTTGAACTATATTCATCACTGATTTGCCATTACCAAATAATAGTTTAGAAAATATACACTTTTCCCAGCAGAGGGTATCTGCAGGGTTTAGGCTGTGGGGTAAATCTTCAGAAATACAAAGGAGCCACCCAACATAACCCTGTTACTCTGTTTCAGAATTTGTGTTGGAACATCCAGCACTGGTAAACACAGATTAACCAAGGCTGGCTACTGCCACCCAAATCTAAACTAACTGCTGGTAAATTCAATACTTTCCATGCTAAATGTCAGCTTTTCTACCCCAGGACATTTCAGCTACATAGTTGCTCAAAAGAACTTTCTGTTTTTGTTCTTTAATTCTCTGCTACTCAAAAATGCCTGAACCCTTTTTGCTGAAACTTTCAAAAAACCATTTACCACTTTCAGACAGAGACCAAGCCTGGAAAATTTTAGCTTGAAAGATGAAAGTTTGGGAAAGTTATAGGCAACTAAACACAGGAAATGACAATGAAAGGTTATGAAACCTGAAATATAGTGACATTCCCACTACAATAACTATGTTTTGGTGACATCAGCTTGTTTCAGCCTTTATATAATGGCCACCATTAATCTCAAACTTTTCATGGTCAACTCAGGTCAAAATCGGGTAGCAAAGCCAAGGGATGAAATTCAGCACTGTGCCCCATACAGAGACAACATAGAACTTGCAGCCCAGGAGGCTGGGGGTCTGAGGTATCTTTAAGTCATCTTTGTGCCCTCCTGAGCTTGGACTACCTCAGTGTAAATTAGACAGCCTGTGAAAGTTGTCTCCAACACATATTTCTGCCCTCATCTCCACCACTGGAATGCCCCCCACAAGAAGGGTTTCTGAGGAGGTTCTCAAAATACAACTTGTGGCTGTCTTTCCCACTTCTGGCACTGGGGGAGTCCCCCTGCCAGATCCAGGGCTTTTAGAGACCCTTTTGCTACTCCACGCCTTTTACCCTGTATACAGAGACAGGAGAGGGGGATAAGAATCTCCCCTAACAACTTTTGCATTCTTTTAGAATCCTGGAATTACACTCAACAGGATTAGGTTAGTCAGATGCAAGTTAACCAGCCAGTCAGTCTTGGGATCAGTTCTTTGTTGGAATCAGAAGAAAAGGTATTTAGAAACTAATCTGAATTCACTTTACAGAGATGGAAAATTTTGTACATACTCTTATTGAAAGGGTCAGATGACAAATTTGTATTGTTACTTCCTTGAATAAAATCAGTATCTGTTAGCCAATGTCAACAACAATTTAAACCAATCAACAAAATTCCTTAACTTGTGCTTTATTATTATACATAGGTGCTGGAATTATGGGTGCTGGCTTGAAGGGGGTTACTATCATATACAGGGTTTGCAGTTTGGTTCAATGGCTCTCAGCACCCCCACTTTACAAATTGTTCCTGCACCCCTGTTATTCTATATTATTTTCAGATGTAGCATTTGCTCTTTGAAAGAAAAAAAAAGTATGCAGCCAAGTTAATTGTCATAAAGAGTCACTTAGACCCTGATTCAGCTAGGAACTTAAACATGTGCCTCACTTTAAGCAGTGCCTATTGACTCCAGTGGGACTACTCGAGCTTGAAGCGTGTCTTGCTGAATCAGGGACTTAAACTGTTTTTCCTCTTCTTCCAATCAGTTTAAGTCCTGCCTGTGCTTTGACCTGAACCTGTGCAAGGTTAATATTTCAGAGTCCAAATGTATCACTATTGCCAGAGCAGAGGGAATTGGAATTTTAAAAAAAGCAGACTCAGAAGCCAGAGATATGTGTGAGGTTGTAGAATGTGATAGCACTTTTTTCCCCCTTCTCACTCCTCATCCACTGTGAGCAGTTTTCAACACCTCTTAGATCAACCACAAATCACTGGCAACACTGAGCGAAGAAAACGAGCCTACTTGCTGCAATTCCTAATGCATATGCTGGTCATTGCTTGATCTCATCAGTTCACAGCAGCATGGCTGATAAAGGATATATGTTAATGTTTGTCTTAATAGTTTCTGCCCGCTGTATTCTACGAAACAAATGCACAGGAGATAAACTTTATGACTATGCTCTCAAAACAATTCCTAAATTTATAGGCAAAGAGTTAGTGCTGTCTTTGGATTTAACTGGGGCTAGAATCCAAATTCTTTTTTTACTTTATTTATAAAACACGCATCTTCATGAATGTAAGCTCCTCAACAGATGCTCTTCTTCGGTATTCCACTAAACATAAATGGATTCAACAACAACCAAAAAAAAAAGAGGTTACTGTCTTTAGTGAAAATTCTGCATCTCTATTATTCATAGACTCAGTATGTGTGAATTCGTCATGTTTAATGACAAGATCAAATACTGCTCACTCTGCTAGGGTGACTAGTCCTTATCAATTCAATTATTCACATTTTAATTGATCTATGTGCTACAGATAGACACAATAACTGTATGCAAATCACACACTGGTGTGTGATTAATTGTATATAATAGCTGTGTCTGTCTGCAGCACGTAGATCAGTGGTCCCCAAAATGTAAGGTACGCCCCCCAAAGGGAGCGAGGATAAACTTTTGGGGGGCACATGGTGAGGCCCATGCCAGCCTCCATGGGGAGTGGTAGGGAGCACCACCCAGCCCCACTCTGCCCTGAGCCCAGCTTCAGCCACAGCTCCACTTCCCCCATTCTCTGCTCCCAGGCCAGCTTTGCTTTATTCCCCCCTTCTCTGCTCCCAAGCCCAGCTCTGCCTCTAGCCCCAGCTCTTCCCCATCCCCAGTTCTTCCACTGAGTCAACTGTGCAGCAATGTGGAGAGAGGGCTGGACAGATTCCATTATTGGCAAGGGGGGGCATGACAGGAAAAGTCTGGGCACCACTAATGCAGATTAATTCCTAATACATATGCCTGGGGAGCCAGGAATGGAATCCTACTCTTTCCACTCAAAAATACCGAACTAAAGAAAAACATTCAGAACTATAGTAGACCCTCTATTACAAGTTGTAATAAGTCCCTCAGCCTCCCCAGTCACTCAGCTACCAGAGAACATCGCACATGTGTGTGTAGGCATGTACACACACACACACACACACACACACACACACACACACACACACACACACACTGGTTTCTAGGCAAGCAGGATTCGCCACACTGCGGGCACTGGCAGCACCATGTCAAGATACTTCTCCTATTGGATTATACCATCCAATCACCCAACCTTATCCCTCATTTTGTAAAAATAAAAAATGTAGCATTGAGGGAAGAATCCCCCCCCCCCCGCCCCAAACAGCTCTTGTTTTAAACTAGTCCTCAATCTTTCCTCAGTATTGGACTGGCCACGTTTGATGTGGCAATTGGTTGTTTAAGCTGTTTCATTGTCCTCTCTTATATAGGATTCTGGGGAACATTAAGATTTATCAAGGAGCAAGTAATTGAATGTTTCCATAAGTACTATGCAACATTGGAGAGGATATGAACTTACTGTTATGTATGAATCCCAAAACTCTATTTTCTGCTAAGATCAGGTAATGTTATAGTCGGAGTTCATGTGGGTAACGTATTTTACATTTTGTGGGTGAATGTAGCTTCCATTGAAGAAAAGAAGTGACTTGGAACAGTCACAGTGTAATAGGCTGGAAAGTCTGTTGAGCAGAAGCTTCAACCATGCTAAAATCATGCAACACTGTGGTGGGTTCGTGGTGTGAACAAATAAAGGACTATGATTAAAACCACTCCCCCCACCTTCCCACTTGTGGTCCCAAAGGGTATGTCTACACAAGGATAAAAGACCCAAGACACAGCGGGGGCTGGCCCGGGTCAGCTGACTCAGGCTTGTGGGGCTCAGGGCTAAACATTGCTGTGTAGATGTTCAAGGCTCAGGCTAGAGTCAGAGCTCTGGGACTCTCCACCACAGCCCAAGCCCAAATGGCTACACAGCAATTTTTCAGCCCTGGCGTCTTAGTCAGCTGACCCGGGCCAGCTGCAGGTTTTTTATCCCTGTGGAGACATACCAAAAGAGGCTTTAACCTAGGAATCTGCTGCACCACGTCCTTTATAGATGACCTATTCTATAAACCAAGGATGTCCCTCCATTTCCATCTAAATGGAACAATTTGATTAATAAGATAAGTTTGAAGTCTGACCTGATTTACCTCACTCGTAATTTCTCTGAAGTCAATGGAGTTAGTCTGGATTTACAGCAGTGTAGATGACAGGAGAATATAATCCACAAGTAGCAAATAAACAGTTTTAATACAGAAATATTCTCCTTTCAAACTCATATGGCATATCAATTCCTCTATGAGCACAAACTCCCACTGACATCCAGGGGAATTCCACATGCACAGAAAGTACAGAGTAGCAGGGCTGAGATCAAATATGTGGACTGGAAAGGAAACTTTTCCCCACATTGCACAATTAGAACTGAGCTTTGTATTAACTATTCTTGCAGAAACTTTGCTCTAAGTTAAGTATAAAAGCATAAAGTTTTTGCTTGTTTTAATTTGGATAAAAAGATACAGATATAGAATAAAAATGGAAAGCAATGGACAACCTCCGGATTTTCTTGACATGCTGCAGTACCCAACACATCGTAGAAAATATAGATTCTGCTAAACTCTCAATCCTACTGCAGTTCGTTATTATGACTGATGAGGATGAGCAGGCTACAAATGGAATGCTTTTATTTCCCAGTTGTTGAATAACATTTTGTGGTTAATCACTTACAGGGGTAGCACACTAGAAATGAGCTGAAGTACAGCTGTTGTGGGATTGAATTCCTATGTATGGAAATAATTCTTTATTAAAAAGGTATTGTTAACTGTTATATTTGAAGGCATTTGGCAAATTCCGCAAATTGTAATTATTATAAAAGTTAGTTTCAAGTTGTAAGTTGTTTGAAAAGTTTCAGTAATGGAGTTTATTAATTAAACTTACCTGTTTAGCTGTGGTTAATCAAATAAGGCTACTCAATAACATATGAATTCATGCAAAACACAACTGCAGATGCAAGTAATTGTAAGGATGGATAAAAAGCTTTCTGATCCCAGTTTGACAGTTCCTTTCCACTAGTAAACAGACTTAGACTATGAAGTAAGTGTATGTACATATGCATGTGTGAGACAGAGGGTGACATTTACAAAAGCATTGAAGAGCCAGATTTGTAGAGGTATTTAGGCACCTAAAGATGCTGATTGGTGTCTAGTGGGATTTTCAAAAGCACCTCAGCATGTTAGGTGCATAACTCCCCTTAGGCACTTTTGAAAATCTCACTAAGCGTCTAGATGCATCTTTGAAAATACCTTTGAAAATCTGGCCCTTGGTCACTTAGATGCTTTTGAATATTTTGTCCAGTCCATAACTAAAATTCTGTAGCCTTAAGTCAAGCAAAGTTCCCATTGACTTCCCAATTAATATTCCCTAGCAAACTCTTTTTATCCATTTTGAACTTTTCTCTCTCAGAAAACTTCAGAGCATTTACAAACTAGAACCTTTTCAAGGTTTTCCTTTAGTTTTAAGACCTTGCTTAAAAGACGACTATTGATAACTGTTCATAAGCAGCATAACTGGGGACTAACACTACTAAAATCAGAGTGCAACTTTTTAAAAAATAAACTTTTGACATTCCACATTTTTGTCTGGCTTCCAATCTGTTCATGTGTATTAAAAAACTGACATACCCAAAATATTTTCTCATCATATATATATTCCACTTGATAATGGAAGAGATAAGTGCCCTTCTTTCCTCACCTCTCCTAAAGTGTTCTCCTGGTTTATGACTATACAAGCCCTCTCCCTAACTATCAGGCCAACAGTCCCATCCCTAAAAGAAAGTGTTTCACAGACTGGAACTGCTGATGTTAACTGTTGCTGTTTTATATTGAGCATTAATAATCAAAGTCAGCTAGAGAAACTTCCCCTCAAATCTTTGCATTTGACACTCTCAGTCTTGTAATGACAAAGTTCAAGGAAAATTATGGGTAGATACAACACACAATTTATACTTTCTGATGCCGTACTGTGGCCAATTCTTTGGAAATATTATGTATCAAATGGAATTGCAAAAGGGTAAATTTGTTCTTTTCATTCTTCTGGCACTGTGAGTGACAGACCCTGTACATACTAACTTGAGCCAAATGTTCCAAGTAAGTTCCATAAAAATTCATCCCAGAGTCAGAAATCACAGCTCCATTCAGTGGGCTAATGGATATTTGGTCGCAGTCTACAAATGAGGTATTTTCTACAGGTGTGCTATGCACAACACAGATAAACATGCATAAAACGCACAAATTTATGAAACCACCATTTTTATTGCACATTCTTTAGTTTAAGCATTTTTAGTTTTCAGTGTATAATGGATCAAATTTAGTACTTTTTTAATTAAAAGGCTTCTTCATATGAAAAAGGAGTTTGGGGAACTAAATAGGGTCAAGGGGGCCCTTCCAGAGCCACAATTTCAATCCTGTTAACCTAATTTGCTTGTAAAGATATATGGCCTTATTTTGCTTCCACTCAAGCAAGTAGAATTTTTACATTTGAATTCAAAGAGAAGGATTCGGTCCCTGGCAGCTATAACCAATGATGAGTTGCTGCAGGAACCAAAAAATGTATAGATGAAAGATCCAATGTGGTTACTGTTGAAAAGGAAATTCCTACTAAAGATTGATTTTTGACTCGAAGAGGACATAAACTATCAGTAACTGATTTGTAATTTCATTTTGTGCCTTAGTTTAAATGAAACATACAATTATTTGAACAAAAGAACCTTGTTCTAATAAATATGCATTCTAGTGTACCTAGTTGGATGAATACCAAACAGTACCAAGGTAACATACTGTGACACACTTTGCTAATCTTGCTGGTCTACGGCTCAGAAGTAATTTATAGGATTGGAACTTACTAATAAAAGAGGTTTCTCCCAGGTAACCTCTCCGCTTAAGAACAACATCTAGATATTTAGAGTCTTCATTTACCAAATAATATTCCTTCTCTAAAGAGATCCAGGCCCAGTTCAAACGAAAATGCTGGCTCTTCAGCTTATTGCCGCCTGTAAAACAAAATGAAAACAAATGCTTATTTACCTTGCCTTTATTTTCTCTGTGATGCAAATTAATGTATCCTATCTAAGCCATATGTTTCAGCTGTAGATTCAAATTCCTAACATCGTGGAGGTTTAACAGTAAGAAAGAACTAATAATGAAGTAGTCCATGACATATTTCGTATACACAGAAACAAATTCTATGCTGGATGCATATAAACAGGTCATATTATAACTAGGATATGGATCAATTAATTGATTTTGAGTTTTCATCAAATTAATGCTTGAGTTCCCTGTATTTAAAACAAATGAATTAATGACCCAAAACTTTCCAAGTCTGAGTTTGTATTTCCAAAACCCACATTACACAGGATATCATGTGGAATTTCTGAGATATGATCAGAGTGCCTCAAGCAAAGGAAGGCACGTATTATCTTAAGAAATCGGAGATGATATCTGCAATCATTCAATCTGCTACAGCAAAATTAAATACAACTTCTGACACATCACTCCACAATGGCAAAGAGACTAATTTCTGTTACTTGGGAAATTAACCTTTGCCCATACAGCCTGCTTTGAAAGATCATTGTTTTGTTCACTGATCCCAGTGTCTTTCTGGCTCAGAGATTCTATGTCAGGTATGTGTTACATAACGTATTTATGACACAGCTTTCACATCTTATTAGCAGATGGTTTGAGAAAGATTATATCTTCCTGATAGGTGGGATACTCTTCAAAAGCATATGAAATTATAACTGTAGACTTAATCATAAAAGCATGATTTATCTACGTAATTTAAGGTGATTTAGAGCACTGCAGATAGTTATTATCACTCCCATGAATCACTTTGGGAAAACACATGCATGTATACTAGATTCAGCAATGATTATTTTCTTCTGAGGCTTTCAATTTATATATTCTATTGATTAAGCTCCCAAACCGAATCACCCAGCTAGCTGGAATTTTTTGAAATTTAAATTACTGCACATATAGATCTAGTGATGTCCCTAACAGTGTCTGTGACGTGGCACAAGAAGCAACCCCTATGGCACAACTGAGTACCACATCCATGGAAGCAAATTGAAATCCTGAGTGGGGAAGTTCCCTAGTAAAGCAGCAGCACGACAACTTCCCAGGAATGGTCTGGGATGCTGCAAAGCCTGACTGCCGTACATTCAGACACTGCAAGTGAAGTCCAGCCTGGCAGTGCCAGCTCAGTGGGAAGACTGAATGGTCAACATGGATTGAGATGGCATTTCTGGATGGCAGCTCTATGTGTTGATAACATCAAGTTGAAGATCATACCCACACACTCATCAATGGAAAGAGCCTCCACAACACTCTTCCTCCCATTCCTGTGTGGATAATGCTTATATTGTTCATCATGAGTACCTGACTTTTTTGACCAGGTTAGTACAAAAAAGAAGAACAGGATCCACAGTTGGAAAGGAGAACTCATTCACATGCCTTCCTACCCATTCAACTCCAAGCATCTGTATAACACAAGCGTGCAACTAGGTATGGACCTGCCCCGTTCCTAGCACCAGTCACGCTCAAATGCATCTACTTTACATGGCCTTATGGAGTTTACACAGTCGGAAGAACATAGCACTTAGATATGGTGAAGATGGGCACTATAAAAAAAGACAAACCAGACAGATGGAGCTTAATCTACTCTAAAATAAATGTTTCAGAAGAAACATTTGTAAACAGATGACACTGTAAAGCCTACATAACAACACAATGTTTTGTCAGATGGAAAGATAAGAGTTGCACGGAGGTAACATACGTATCACTGGCAGAGAGCTACATACTGCTTGCACATGCTTATTTATTTGTATAACAAGCACAAAAACCCCACCCAAACAGATTGAAATGATGATGATAAAATATAGCACAGTTTTATTTTCTTATGTACAGTTTACCTCCATCTGCTACAGATTAACCTTGGTGAAAGGACAACATAATGTCAGATTGTAAATATAGGTATTCTGACTGTCACAGACAAAAGTTCAGAACTCATCAATATTGAGTCTGGTGGAGTCTGTCATTACTCTGCTGGGGCCCTTTATTTCCAGAGGAAGATTAAAGCAGTGATCACCATGGTCATGGGAAAAATATATATCTAGCACCAGGAACAAAGATGTTCTCTTATCAACAGAGTGCTAGGCCTATTTGCTCCTGTGAGAGTATGCAGTCTGGCTCCCTTCTCACAAGGCGCGGCTGAAGGGCAAGGTTTGCAGGGATAACTGCTGGCTGAACTGTGCAGCAAATTGACTCGAGAACTATTGTCATTTAAGATTTTTATAAAAAACTCATAAACAAAATATCTTTTACTGGACAGCAGAGAAATATTTTCAAGTGTTTTAGTCCACGCAAATTTTAACTACAGTAGGAAGGGACAAATGGAAGGTTTTTTTATAATGTGTTCCACTCCATTCCCTTGAACAAACAGACAGCCTTTTAAGTTACTTCCACTCTGCTCCCAAGATAAGCCTCTATACGTACTTCTTTATGGAGCTATCAGAAAAAATGTGAAAGCTTCTGTACTATGTAAATGAAAGCAAAATAGTTATCAAAGTATCACGCTGAAGTCACTGACCTAACCTATTATTGTTCATTTGAACTCTACCAACTGTTGTGCAGAGAGGTGAATATTACAAATGGATGTACCAGTAATTGCTGTACAGGAGTGGTCTCCCACCTTTTTACGCACAAGATCACTTTTTGAATTTAAGTGCAATTCAGGATCTACCCCGCCCCTTCCCCGAAGCCCCACCCTGCTCACTCCATTCCCCCCTCCCTCCATCGCTCGCTCTCCCCCACCCTCACTCACTTTCACCGGGCTGGGGCAGGGGGTTGGGGTTCAAGAGGGGGTGTGGTCTCTGGGCTGGGGCTGAGAGATTTGGAGTGTGGGAGGGGGCTCTGGGCTGAGCCTGGGGCAGGGGATTGGCGTGCAAGAGGGGGTAAGGGATGCAAGCTCTGAGAGGGAGTTTGGGTGCAGGAGAGGGCTCCGGGCTGGGGCAGAGTATTGGGGTGCAGGAAGGGGCTTGGGGTGCTGGCTCTGGGAGGGGTCTCAGGGCTGGGACAGGGGCTTCGGGTATGGTAGGGGGCTCAGGGCTGGGGTGTGTTCCCGGAAAATGGGCGCTGCGAGGGCGGTGCTTGCAGGCAGGAGCAGTGTGTGGCGACCCCTGCCCTCCGCCCCAGGGGTCACGGGGGCATGCTGGCTGCTTCCGGGAGTGGCGTGGGGCCGGGACAGGCAAGGAGCCTGCCTTAGCCCTGCTGCGCCACCGGACTTTTAGTGACCGGAGATCGCAATCGACTGGCAGAGACTCCAGGATCAACCATTTGATCGCAGTCTATAGGTTGGTGACCACAGCTGTACAGTGTTTATACACTGAGCACAACAGTTAAAACACTAAATACAGCTATCTAATGTTAATTAAGCCTGTATTTACTTTAGCTAAAACATGGTTCTATTAGCCCAGGGAAGTTCAGAGTCAATTTCATAATTAGAAGGAAAGGAAGGAGTGAGATCAGCAGAATAAGCGCAATAGACTTCAAAAAAGCAGACTCTACAAAACTGAGAACTGGTAGTTTTTATTCCCATGGGCCTACCTAAGGGAAAAAGGAGTTCAGGAGAGCTGGCAGTTTTTCAAGGAGACAATATGAAAGGCACAACTGCAAACTATCCCGATATGAAAGAAAGACAGGAAGACTAGTAAGAGGCCAATCAGGCAGAGGTGCTGGAACAATTTTTATAGTGAGGGTGCTGATCATGGATTGGAAACCATGTATTTGGTGTTTATTATTACTACTTCAAACCAGGGGGTGCAGCAGCACCCCCAGTTCCAGCACCACTGCAATCAGGAGCTCTTTAATTACATGAAAATCGAAAAGGAATCCTACAAAATAAAGGAACCATGGACAAATTCCTAAGTGGACTACAAAAGAATAGCTCGAGCATGTAGGGACAAAATCAGAAAGACTTAAGCACAAAACGAGTTACACATAGCAAGGTGCATAAAAGGCAATAAAAAGAGATTCTTTAAATACATGAGAAGCAAGAGAATGACAAAGGAAAGTGTAGTTAGAGCTAATAACTGATGACATCAAGAAGGCCAAGATGTTTAATGTCTATTTTTCCTTCAGACTTCACTCTAAAAAGTTAATGGTGACCAGAGATTCAACACAATTAAGATTAAGAAAAGGGGGGAAGGAACACAAGCAAAAATAGGGAAAGAACAGGTTAAAGAATATTTAGAAAAGTGAGATGTATTCAAGTCAGCAGGGTTTGACAAAATTCACCTTGGGGTACTTAAGGAACTAGCTGAAGCAACCTTGAGACCGTTAGCAATTATCTTTGAGAATTCCTGGAGAATGGTGAGGCCTCAAAGGACAGTAAAATAGCAAATATAGTACCTATCTTTAACAAGGGGAATAAAGAGGACCCAGGGACATGGACCAGTCAGACTAACTTTGATACCGGGAAAGATACTGGAACAAATTATTAAACAATTAATTTTAATCACCTTGAGAATAGGTTTATAAGGAATAGCCAACCTAATTTCCTTCTCTGACAGGGTTACTGGCCTAATGGATAGCGAGGAAGCAGAAGATGTGATATATCTTGATTTCAATAAGGCTTTTGATACAGTCCCACATGACATTCTCTCTCATAAAGAAACTATGGAAATACATTGGACATAAACACTAGTGGAAAGACTATACTCAAAGAGTAATCATCAATGGTTCACAGTCAAACTGGGAGGGTGTATCTTGTGGGGTCCCTCTGGGGTCAGTCCTGGGTTCAGTATTATTCAATATTTTTATTAATGACTTAGATAATGGAGTAGAAAGTACGCTTAGACAATTTGCAAATGTCACCAACCTAGGAGGGGTTGCAAACACTTTGGAGGACAAGATTAGAATTTAAAATGACCTTGATGAATGGAGAATTAGTCTGAATTCATCAAGAGGAAACTCAGTAAAAACAAGTGCAAAGTACTTCACTTAGGAAGGAAAGAATCAAATGTACATCTACAAAATGGGGAATAAATGGCAGTGGTATTACTGCTGATAAAGGTTTGGGGGTTACAATGGATCACAAATTGAATGAGGGTCCACGTGTTGCATTTGCAAAAAAGACTAATATCCTTCTGGGGGCGTATTAATAGAAGTGTCATATGTAAGACATGGGATGTAATTAAAACTGATGAAGTCTCAGCTGGAGTACTGTGCCCAGTTTTGGGTGCTACATTTTAGGAAAGATATGCACAAATTGGAGACAGTCCAGAGGAGAGCAACAAAAGGTAAAAGGTTAAGAAAATCTGACCTATGAGGAAAGGTGAAAAACTGGGCTTGTTTATTCTTCAGAAGAGAAGGCTGGCGGAACTTTGTTAATAGTCATCAAATATGTTAAGGGCTGTTATAAAGAGGATGGTGATCATTTTTTTCCAGGTACACAGAAGGTAGGAAAAGTAGTAAGAGGTTTAATCTGCAGCAAGGGAGATTTAAATTAGATATTAGGAAAAACTTTTTAACTACATGGTAGTTAAGCTCTGGCATAGGTTACCAAGGCAAGTTGAAAACATTAAGAACATCATTAAGAACAGGTTGGACAAACACTTATCAGGGAGGATCTAAGTTTACTTGGTTCTGCCTCAGTACAGAGGGCTGGACTTGATGACTTCTTAAGGTCCCTTCCAGAAGTACATTTCTATGATAATGTCCCTTATTAGCTTTTTAAGGCAAAAATGCATGGGGATATTTTTTAATACTGTGTTGCAGACACAGGCTTTTACACAACATTTTAAACAGCTTATTAATGGTTTTGTAATGTGTCTCAAATTTCTTGTTCACTGTTTTAAATAGTTAAAACCTCTTTCTGGTCTACTTTATATTGGCACACAGTTTTGTGCATGAAAAAACTATTACTTAACAGAAAGAAACAAACTAGTGTTAAGGAAAAACATTCACATTGAGAAACCTAATTGGCCAGCTACCAACCTAATTTATTTTTGTTGTCTGTGCTACGGAGGTTGGTAAAATTTACTCTGTTGGAAACATAAGGTTAGATTAAATATACCATTAAAAAGTTCAGAGAGAAGAGTAATGTGAAACATTTTATATTGCCTAATTTCCACTTCTTTTTTAGATTACCCTCCACATTTTAAACTACTTTATTGTAGACAAACTTTTGGGTGAGGTTTTCAGAGGGCCTTCAACATATCCTTTATTTATGTAAGTCTATTGTTACTATTATAATACACAATGTTGTTAACTCTATTCAAATGAGCAGCACTGTACTATAATAATTGACAGATTATAAATTTAGGTGAAGAAATTGTATATTTTTAAGTATTTTGTGCAAAATTATTAAAGTAAATATACAAATAATTTAAAGAGAGTCAAAGGTTATTCTGAGAACAAGAGAGTTTTATTTTCATTTCAAATCCCTTTCAGAAGACGATGCAACTACTCATGCTCCATTCTAGCATACTGAAATATTACATCCAAAACCAAAACTATATTAAAAGAATATTAAGGTTTTAAAGTCAAGAAGTCAAACATAAAAAAATGACAGAATTAAGGTGGTCTGTGCCACCTTAAATTAGACTCCTGCTTAACTCACTACCTATGCTGCCTATAGTAATAAAATAAATACCTGAAAATAAATCAAGGGTGTTTGTATCTCTCATGAACCCTTCCCTTGGGTTTAAGCCAAACTGCTGTGCAAATAATTAAGGTACTATAAATCAGTGACAGTTTTGCTTTCATTCCTCTCCCAGATAAGTGCTTGTAATACAAATATATCAGAGATTTAGCGAGGGGAGCCATTACCACAGTGATTTTAAGACTAAACAAAGGGGCTGAGGGCCAAGTTACAATGATGTAGTCCAAGGAAACTCCATTGTCATCAATGAAATTTGCCCTTGATGGTGTAACTATGATTATGCTTAAAACCCAATGCATTTAAATAAATATGCCAAATTAGTCATTAACTTATCTTTATTTCTAGCAGGGCTGCTTCCAGAAAAGTCAAATCATGTATCATCTCCAGTTGCAATTACTGAATACAAAAAGTTATGTTAAAGGAAAATTAAAAGGGTGAAACTAATCATTACACTACATTACGGGGAAAACGGTTCAAAAAATTAACATTCCCATTTAAGCAGATGCTTGAAAGTCTGAACATCTTACACCTTTCCGGTTCCTCTAATTTACCAGCGTACCTAGGGTGGCCATATGCATTTAAAGGAAATAAAAACTGCATGAAAAATACAGGATAAAACCCTTGGGTCAGATCCTCGGCATTCACTCCCATGGTGGAAAGCTGCCCTAACATACAGGGATTACTACTGGGTGACATAAAGATGGCATAGCCAGCTCTATACCATCTGCTCTTGCCCACAGTGCTGGAGAGGCTAAGGCTGGAGCTCAGATGCACTTGAGGAGTTAGCCCTTATGTTTAAGGAACCTCATCCCAAATGTTTTTACTCAAGATAAAAAAATCATACTACTGTAGCCCAGGGTATAATTCTTTGCTTGATTACTCATTGACAACATACGCCAAAATCAATTTTCTACGTTACTGTATATTTTACATTTATTAGCATTTATGAAGCTCTGAATTTTTAATCACAATTGAATTAATAGATTTTTCTGGAAGGGGTTTTATTATTAATATTTTATACCCACATTAACACCCGGGTTTCTTTCTTTTCCTACCACAGCCTCATTCTTATGCTTCTTTTCCAAGAATGGAGGCATGCTTTGACATGATTTTCTTCCCAACTGCAGCCTGAAAATATTGAACACTACGGATCAGTTTCTGTTCTCAGTGTAAATGTATAGAACTCAACTGGAGTTTGATGGTGTGACCGAGATCAAAATCCAGCTATACGAACTCCAAGATTACTTATTGCTTCCTCCCTGCTATGGCTAATAGTGGTCCCCTCCTTCTCACCTGCAGTGCTGGGTGGTAAGGAATACTGAGAGTAAACCTTAGTTCTTCTGAATGCCTGGAATATGTAGCCAACTAGAATAATAGAACCATAGGATCAGAAGGGATTGATTCTATGATTCTATGAAAGGGTCATCTAGTATAATCCCCTGTCAAGATGCTAACATTAGTTCTACTTGCCGAGATTTCAGTACCAGCATTTATGACTGAAATTAATATGGCACATACAGAATGCTTGGAGGGTGCGCATCATTTTCCTCTATATAACAGGATATGGCATTAATGCCTCAAGTGGGATACAAACACCACCCAAACAAGTACCATTCTATTAACTGAATGACAGCTCTCCATTTCCAAAGTAGAGAAAGATCATGAAAACCATGAACGTTGTGTTATGGTCCATTGGTAACTATGCATACTACAGGACACTGAATCACAATCAGAAATGTGTGCTAAAAGGAAGTATGGTCTAGAATACAGTGGCCATCAGAACAGGGCTCAGAAGCACTAAAAAGACAACCTGTGTTTGTCACCTGAACTTCCACCAACTCCTCGGTCTTTGGATTTCACCCATAGTTGCATGCTGTAGTCACTGACAGTACATCGTCATGAGAAAGAACACCACTGTAAACTCCTCCTCAGCTGAGCCCATGAGTGAAGGGTTAGGTTCCAGAATCCCTTACCTTTTGGCATTTCTCCTTGGAGGTGGAGTCATTTCTTTGGGGTCATCTGAGTGAAGTTACCTTACAAAAGTAGCTTTCTCAACAACAAGATTTATTAAAAATAGAGAGAAAATAGTAATAGAGCAACACACACAGTTTGCATAACATATCTACATTTACACTTTTCATAAATTAAACTAGATAGGCATTCTTGGCATCCTTGTCCTCACTGCATGCTAACACTGGTGTAAACAATCGCGGGGCAGTCAACCTGCGGTAGTCTAACCTGCACAAGTACAACCACACACAGTATGCTGTCACTCCCTGCATCCACAGTAGCACTATATCTGGCCATGACAAGCAATACAGCTATCTGGGAGCATATCCCAATATTCATAGCACCACAACTCACTGTATCACTTCATGGTCGCATTCACAGGCTGTTGGAGGCTACTTGTCTGCTCACTCTAGGGACTGTGGGAGACAGTTTCATGCAGAGAACATGTCAATAAATTCCTTGGTTTAGGCATTTAGGAAATATCAATCCAAAGAGAAACAGAACTTAACAGAACATAAAATAGAATAAAATTAGTCAAAAGAAAAAGAAAACAATTAACGATTATTCTTTTTATGGTCTGCCTGATAAGAAGAGCGTGGAGAGAAAAAAGTTCTTTTAAAGCCTAGTACTTTTCTATCTTTACCTCACTTTAAATACTTGAATGAGTCAGCCTTTAGAATATGCAGCAGTGTTGTAGCCATGTTGCTCCCAGGGTATTAGAGAGAAAAGATGGGGGAGGTAATATCTTTGAATAGACCAATTTCTGTTGGTGAGAGAGACAAGCTTTTGAGCTACTCTGAAGGTTTGAAGAAGAGCTCTGTGTAAGCTCAAAAGCTTGTTTCTCTCACCAACAGAAATTGGTCTATTCAAAGATATTACCTCACTCATTTTGAGCCTTTAGAATAGCCTAACAAGATATTAATGGCTCTCACTGAAAATTCAACTGTAGGTACTAAAGCAGTGTCTGAGAGTTAATCAAAAAGTTGGATTAGAAATACAGGTTTGGAATGGAGTGTTTGAAATCTAGTAAGAGGTTCACTAGTGGGCACCGTTCTGCTTTATCAAAGACCTATGATGTCTGAGGCTCGAGAAACTGTATGTAGGTACACAGCTAACTGCAAGTAGGATGCTGAGCAGAGGCAGATTAAAAGTCCACTTCTGATCAGGGGTCAGACACAGGTAGACAGCAAGATAGTACAAAGGAATAGGTGCCAAGGGGATGAATGAAGGAAAGGGACTGGAGGACCATCATATCTTGATTGCTGTGACTGCCCATAGTTGCATGTTTTCACTGCAGTTATCTTGGGGAAGCAACATGCAACAACAGATACTTGGGGTCTGCTTTATAGCTCAAGGAGCAGCGGCTACCATGTTGTGTGGAACTAATAAAGGTGTATGAATGTGTGAAAGCGAAGTATGGTGAGGGTAGGGTGACCAGACAGCAAGTGTGAAAACTTGTGACGGGGGTGGGGGGTAATAGGAACCTATATAAGAAAAAGACCCCAAAATCAGGACTGTCCCTATGAAATCAGAACATCTGGTCACCCTAGGTGAGGGGAAAACCCACAGTTGAGTCTAAGTTAAATCCGTCATGAAGACAAAGCCTTGTAGACACAGAAAAGAGAAAAGCAAAGCTTGTATCTCTAGAGATCAGTTCCCTCTGACCATTCCCTGATCTGCACAGACATAGCCTCCCTCTTTGTTTCTGTTGAAGCCTCCCCCACACCCCCATCCCTCACCAGAGTTGTTTATCAAATCCCAGGTATTAGATTTCATCATCATATCAGGATGAGGTTACAACAACATTTCCACAATGGAGTTTTTGATCAAGAGTAACAACAAAGAAATACAGAAATCTTTGTCCCCCATAAAAGGACTATTGTCCCCAAATTACCTGTGAGAGGGTCCCTCAACTTCCTGTCTCCAAGTCCAGCATTTTACAGACCATTTTGATCTCTACTTCTTTAGCCAAGCCTCACTAGTCAAGCTAATTTACTTTTGATTTGTATATGCATTGTTCTTGGCTGATCATTGAGGCAGCATTTAAAAATAGCTTGCCTCTTTAAATTCCTCATCAGTTTCTTATCAATTTTCTATTGTCATGAAATACAAATTATTGGCAGATCCCCACATTCCGTGTTCCAGTGTGTCTCTCCCACCTGATTTACATGCTAACAGCCCCAGTCCTGCATGTAACACCACGAAGGTGGACCTTTGGGTCTTCATGGAGCCTCACTGAGATCAACTGAAGTGGCATCTTAGGGGTCTACCTGTGGGGAGCCACCTGCAGGGTTGTAGCCCGATTCTCTTTTATGCTAGTTCTCTTTCCCCATGTTCAGAGTATATAAAATCCCAGACAATTCTGTCCAATGCCCACTGCAGTCAGAGAAAGATATATAGTGGATTTTATATGTTTAGTTTGGGAACTAAATTTCAGTCAACTCTAACTGATTTTCCAAAGTACTATAACCTTGTATGTTATAGGTGTTGTGCACACTAGTACAAATGAAAGAAAACACAGATCTACACAGTGAACATTTCTTCTACCATATATAGAATTTTCCAGAAGAAATGTTTAGAGAATAGGTAACAAATGCTCATTTTTCACAGTATTAGAGCTCTACACCATCCACTGTTTATCTGCTGTGGAACATAATTAGAACTCACATATCCTACAAAATTGCCTCTCTTTGGTCTAGAAATCCTAGCAGCAGCAGTAACATACAAGCAAACCCAGTACATTTTATGCTTCATTGAGTGGGGTTTTGAGATTGATTTTAACCATCTCTATGGTGTAAGTGAGTCAGATAGTGTTATCTGAAACAAATTAAAATGTTTCATCTTTACAAGTCCCTTTCAAATGCTGTCATGACACCCTCTCTAAATTAACCCTCTGAGGTTTCCACTGAATTCTCCCCTTCTGAACTCCGTCTGCTTCACATATGCCATTGCAACTCAATATATTTTCAGAGTAATGAAGAATCACAACCTCTAATTAATCCCCATCTCAAAACAATGGATTTTCAGATTCTTAGGAGACAACACACACTTCCTATCATCACAACCTTACTTTGTGCCTGATTGAATGCAATTGCTGGGTATCCACTGAACTGCAGACAGTGCTTGACATTAGGGCTGTCGATTAATCGCAGTTAACTCACATGATTAACTCAAACAAATTAATCACAATTAAAAAAACTAATTGTGATTAACCTCAGTTTTAATTGCACTTTTAAACAATAGAATACCAATTCAAATGTATTAAGTATTTGTGGATGTTTTTCTACATTTTCAAATATATTGACTTCAATTATAACACAAAATACAAAGTGTACAGTGCTCTCTTTATATTATTTTTATTATAAATATTTGCACTGTAAAATTATAAACAAAAGAAATAGTATTTTTCAGTTCACCTCATGCAAGTACTGAAGTGCCATCTCCTTATTGTGAAAGTGCAACTTACAAATGTAGATTTTTTTGGTTAAATAACTGCGCTGAAAAACAAAATAGTGTAAAACTTTGGAGCCTATGGGCAGGTCTACGGCGGGTAGTGATCGATCTTTCAGGGATTGATTTTTTGCGTCTAGTGTAGATGCGATAAATCAATCCCCGATTGCTCTGCCGTCGACTCCGGTAATCCACCGTGGCGAGAGGCGGAAGTGGAGTCGACGGGGGAGTGGCGGCAGTCGACCCTGCGGCGTCCTCATGGCAAGGTACGTCGACTTCAGCTACGTTATTCACATAGCTGAAGTTGCGTACCTTACATCGACCCCTCCCCTAGTGTAGACCAGGCCTATAAGTCCACTCAGCCCTACTTCTTGTTCAGGCAATCGCTAAGACAAACAAGTTTGTTTACATTTGCAGGAGATAATGCTGCCCGCTTCTTATTTACAATGTCACTAGAAAGTGAGAACAGGCATTCGCATGGCACTTTTGCAGCTGGCATTGCAAGGTATTTATGTGCCAGATATGCTAAACATTCGTATGCCCCTTCCTGCTTGGGCCACCATTCCAGAAGGCATGCTTCCGTGCTGATAAGGCTTGTTAAAAAAATAATGCGTTAATTAAATTTGTGACTGAACTTGGGGGAGAATTGTATGCCTCCTGCTCTGTTTTGCCTGCATTCTGCCATATAGTTCATGTTATAGCAGTCTCGGATGATGACCCAGCACGTGTTGTTCATTTTAAGAACACTTTCACTGCAGATTTGACAAAATGCAAAGAAGGTACCAATGTGAGATTTCTGAGGATAGATACAGCACTCGACTCACGGTTTAAGAATCTGAAGTGGCGTCCAAAATCTGAGAGGGACGAGGTATGGAGCATGATTTCAGATGTCTTAAAAGAGTAACACTCCAATGTGGAAACTACAGAACCCGAACCACCAAAAAAGAATATCAATCTTCTGCTGGTGGAATCTGGCTCAGATAATGATAACGAACATGCAATGGTCTGCACTGTTTTGAATCGTTATTGAGCAGAACTCATCAGCATGGACACATGTCCTCTGGAATGGTGGTTGAAGCATGAAAGGACACATGAATCTTTAGCGCATCTGGCACGTAAATATCTTGCGATGCTGGCTACAACAGTGCCATGCGAACGCCTGTTCTCACTTTCAGGTGACATTGTAAACAAGAAGCAGGCAGCATTATCTCCTGCAAATGTAAACAAACTTGTTTGTCTGAGTGATTGGCTGAACAAGAAGTAGGACTGAGTGGACTTGTAGGCTCTAAAGACTGACATTGTTTTATTTTTGAATGCAGGAATTTTTGTACATAATTCTACATTTGTAAGTTCAAGTTTCACGATAGAGAGACTGCACTACAGTATATGTAATGGGAGAATTGAAAAAAACTATTTCTTTTGTTTTTTTACAGTGCAAATATTTGTAATAAAAATAAATATAAAGTGAGCACTGTACACCTTGAATTCTGTGTGGTAACTGAAATCAATATATTTGAAAATGTAGAAAACATCCAAAAATATTTAAATAAATGGCATAAACAGTGCGATTAATTGCACGATTAATTTTTTTAATCGCTTGATAGCCCTACTTGACATATGAAGAATAGATAGCTGTGAACACTCACTGGGATAGAATGCTTTCCCAGCGCTGTCAACAGCTACCACAACTTTTTTTGGGGGGGGGGCGGGGGGGCAGTTAGGTCTACAGCCTAGAAACAAGTTGTAAATGGCTGCATTTGCCAGTGTTCAGAATAAGCAAATGTTTAAGCAAATCTTTTAAATTTGAAGTATATTGTGTATTTGCATTACAACAAAAAGTGAAGGGGGGTGAACGGGAGATATGAGAGAGAAATATAAAGGCCAGGCAGTATATACAAAGAAACGGGCAAAATCTGGATCCTAATGAAGGAATTCGACAAAGCAAGCAGGGAGTCATTCCCTGGAGAAAGAAAATAAGAAAAGGAATACTCGAGCCTATCATTACGTTAATTGAATCTATTTCCCCCAGTTTAATATCCTAGTTAAATACCCTTAACACCTTTGTGTCAACTGTCTGTAATGGGCCATGTTGATTATCACTTCAAAAGTTTCTTTCCCCTACTGATAACAGTTCCTTTCAATTAATTAGCCTTTTACAGTTGCTATGGTTACTTCCACCTTTTCATGTTTCTCTGAATGTATAAATATCCTCCCACTGTATGTTCCATTCTATGCATCCGACGAAGCGGACTGTAGCCCACGAAAGCTTATGCTGAAATAAATTTGTTAGTCTCTAAGGTGCCACAAGTACTCCTGTTCTTATTTTCTTTTTGCTGACACAGACTAACACAGCTACTACACTGATTCCCTGGAGAGACTGTTATTGACAGGACACCAGCAAAACAGGGAACAACGCATCCAGACGGACAGAGCAGTACACAGGACTTAATAGAGCCCCACCTGCTCAGCTTAACCTGCATTCAGCATCTCTTTGCTAATGAAACATGGTGGCAGCATCTGAGCTGGGAATTCCCTGAAGTGCAGCAGCTGGCAGCATGAGCCATGGAGCTTGGTCTGACGACCCAACGAGTGGAAGGAGGAGTTTGAGCTGTACACAGACCTGGCCACGCAGGACAATGACAACGGCAGGAAAGCAAAACCGTTACTTTACCTTACTGGGGAACAAGGCAGAGAGGTCTGCAGCTCTCTGAAGCTCACCACTGCCACAAGCCTCACAGCAGTCCTAGGAGCCCTGGGGGCTTACTGCTCCTTAAAAGCGGAACAAAAAACTATGGCGTGACCCAGGTTTCTCACTAGATACCAATTCGAAGGGGAGGTGAGAGACCTGTATGTTACTGCCTCACACATGCTGGCTGCTACATACAAATGTGGTGATTTGCCAGACTCCTTCATGTGGGACAGGATAGTCTGTGGCACTTGGGATCACCACTGACAGGAGCAGCTGCTCTGGGACAGCAATCTCACACTTGACAGATGCTTAGACATGAGGCGGAAGCTTCAAGAGAATGAATGAAAGTCCTAGGAGCCACAACGCTCCCAAAAGTACATGCAGTGAGACAACAGCAAATGACAGCAGGTGGCCATATGAATTAACTGTGGGTGACAAAATGAGGGGGTAAAGGAGAAGTGCCATGGGCGGTGGGTATAACAGGCGCAGCTGCACCCGAGGGACACCTGGTTCCACAGTGGCCCCACTCCTTCCCCGAGTACCCCCACCCATCACCTGCTGCTGCTGCTGATGCCTGCCTACCTGGCACTCCACCTCCCCGCGCCCCCATGTCCAGGGGCGGAAGAGGCAGGGCCAGCGGGCTAGTCTCCCCAAGTGGGGGTTCACCCACCACCCATGAGAAGTGCCTCACACTAGAACAACATTGCAAGGAATGTGGTAATGCAGATCCCACATAGGCCATTGAAAGGGGAAAGGCATAGGGGGGCACATCCATGGTTATCATACCATGGGAAGGGTGGTTTCTCTTGATGTGTTTTGGTTTTCAGTTTGCCCCGTGCCTCTTTCCCTTGGGGTGTGGGTGAGTGGAGTGGCGAGAAGACTCCTCTAGCTCATCTAACCCACTATCCGTAAGTGCCATTGGAGAGGTTGGCTGTGTTAAAACTGGCAATCCCTCAGTACTGAGGAGAAGTGATTGAGGTACCAATGGTATGGTGATGTCAGCGTGCATGAGGAATTGTTGTGGTACCGATGGTGTCAGTACCATTGTATCGCTTTGTCGACTGGAGGGCTTGTGGTTCAAATTGGTCAGTGCTGGGTCCTTGGCGGTGCCAACCGTGGATGTTGATGCCGAGGTAGATGTTGATAGTGACGATGTGGATGGTATTGGGGGTGGTGGCATGGTAAGTGTCAGCTCAATTGCATCGGTGCTGTGGGGGAGACATGTGGTGTTTTATGTCCTGACTCCTTCTTTTTGGCTTTCAGCTCTGCGGCACGGCTGGTGCCAGAGGTACCGGTAAAGTCGTATGTACTGATTCTCGGAGCCGTCTTCACTGGAGATAGAGACCGCGCAGGGGACTGTTTCTTTTTCTGTGGTTCCCACTGTGGAGAGGCCGAGGTCTCTTCCTCTTTTCTGAGGAAGATGGAGCCATGCTCCTTGACGGGTCAGACTGTGTTGGTGAGCACTTTCTGGAAGACCTGTGGTCGTCCTTGTCTGATCCTGGGAGAAGTATCTTTCTTCATTAGGATCATCTTCAGGCGGAGGTCCCGATCTCGGCGGGTTTGTGCTTTCAAGTGGCTGCAATGAACACACTTAGAAGGAATTTGCATCTCCCCGAGGCACCTCACACATTGCCGCATCTCTTAAAGCCAGGGGAACCTGGCATAGTCGTTAACGTTAATGTATGTGCCCTGAGGGGGACTACGAACTAAGGAGAACTAACAAATCTAAGTATCGAAGAATAATTTTTTTAAAGGAACTATGAAACTACAATAAAAGAAAACTTATTTAACTATTAATTTCTATTTTTTTAAACTCTAGGGAGAAAGGGCTGTCACACTGAGGAGAGCTCTGTCTTCAGCTGAGGACGGTTGAGAAGGAACTGAGGGGGGGCAGGCCGTGCATGTGCGCTCAACGGGACAGACAGGCACTGCGAGACAGTTGGAGCGCACGCGCAGCCCAGCCAAGCACTGCTATGGAAAAGCCTCCGATCAATGGTGCCAGGACGCACCGTCACCTGAAGTGGAGCATCCACAGGGACAGCACTCGAAGAAGAATATAGCTATATAAGTTGATGATACACCCACACCTTGAATATTGTGTTCAGTTCTGGTTGCCTCATTTCAAAAAAAGATGCATTAAAATTGGAAAAGGTGCAGAGAAGGGCAACATAAATGATTAATGGCATGTCACAGCTTCTATATAAAAAGAGATTAAAAGGACTGGGGCTGCTCTGTTTAGAAAAGAGACGACCAATAGGGGATACGATAGAGGTCTATAAAATCATGAATGGTAAATGTTATACACCCCTTCACATAACACAAGAACCAGAGGTCACCTGATGAAATTAATAGGCAGCAGGTTTAAAACAAACAAAAGGAAATACTTCTTCACATAATGCATAGTCAACCTGTGGAACTCATTACCAGGGGATGTTGTGAAGGTTAAAAGTATAACTGGGTTCAAAAAAGAATTAGAGAAGTTCATAGAGGATGGGTGGATGGGTCCATTACTGGCTATTAGCCAAGATGGTCAGGGATGCAACCCCATGCTCCGGGGGTCCCTAAACCTCCAAATTCCAGAAGCTGGGACTGGACGACATGGGTGGATCACGTGAAATTGCCCCATTCTGTTCATTCCCTCTGAAGCATCTGGCACCAGCCACTGTCAGAGACAGGATACTGGGCTAGATGGACAATTGGTCTGACCCAGCATGGCTGTTTTTATGTACTCATGTGTTTGTGTACATGTTTAAGTACCTTGCTGAATGACCTTTAATGGGAGTGAAGTAAGTTCAGCTACTCCTGCTAGTCCTTTGCAAGATGGAATGCAGCAGTGGTTGATAAACTATGTTCAGAAATGAAGGAGACACAATAATTACACGCAATTGAAACATTTATCAGCTAATCTCCAAATATATTGCATGTTGTTTCCATGCATGTTTTAGTGGAAGATGCACAAAGAGAACATAATACCATTGAATCAATAAATCCAAACCAAAGGAACACCGTACAGAAAACCAGGCACACCAAGTGACTGCTCACACTTCTTTGTCTGTAATTTAATATTAAAGGATTATCTACCGGTGAAGCTTTTTCCTTAAAAGAACAAAGTACAAGAAATTAGGGTTAGGATACAGTTAAATCAAGGACACCTCAAACAGACTTCAGTACTGTAACCTTTAGCTATTTCACAGAAGGGGCAGATGGGTAAACAAAAGAACCAATATATTGGTTAGTCTACTTTTGTGGCCAAAGAGGACAAAGATTGTTATACTACTTACAAATGTAAAAGTATACACAATGCAATCAGAGATGCCACAGTGCTGAGAATAGCATATACATTCCTAATCCAAAATCCATTGACGTTAATGGAAAAATTGCCATTGATTGTAATGGGCTTTTGATCAGGCCCTAACTGCCTACGTGGATTAGATTACATAGAAAGATTAGATAGAAGTGCATTCAGTGCTTTCATAAAAGTACATAGGTACCACTATAACGTGCATACTTATCTACCGGCATGCTTAACTGCAGTAGTTCAATTTCAATGGTAGATGAAGGAACTCAGCACCAGACAGTATCAGGTCCTCAGTATGTTATTTGACTAGTTAACAACAATCTATTCACATTTACAAATTACATTTGCATGATTGCACCTATAGTGAATCCTTTCACAAAATACTGTCTCACTAGGTGTGCCTGAAATCTCCTATGAAGTCAAAAGGAGCCTCTCAAAACATTGTAGGATCAGATCCTAACCTTGTAACAACATGTAAAGAATAAACAGACATTTAAAAATGAACAAAAGAAAGAGCAATATGGGAAATTAGAGTACCAGGATGCACTGGTACCTGTATTTGCAACTGCGTATATTTCTAAGCTAACTTTTCCAATATTTAAATATCACTTCACGTAACTATTACATTGATTTTACATTTTTAGAAAAAGTAGGTTTTTTATTAAGCATTTTTTTCTGTTCCTGAACAGCTTACTGTTTTGTATAATAGCAAACTAACCGAAGGTTGGCAAAATAATTTAAACTCTGTTGCAAGTAGTCCAAAAGGAAAAAAAAACCTGTACCATTTAAACCATCACATATGCTTTTAAACAATACTCATTTAACCTAGAGCAGAATGTTTTTTCCCAAAGGGATTCACACCCTGTGCCTCCCTGTGAAGAAGAAAAAAAAGCACCTGGTTTAGTATGGTTTCATGCTTGCATAGCCTGCAGCTATAAGCGAAGTTATGAGATCTCTGGCAATGCATTCTTAAAATAAATTTAATTGCCTTGAGGTCTCTGTTCAAACTGTAAGCCTAATTCCTTTTGTGGCGCCAGACCACTTCCCCAAAACAGCAGACTCTGCCTGGAAATGAAAGCAAGGTTTATTTCACTCAGTCACAGAATAACGCGTTTAGCACGGTTTGTTTTGTTAATACCCCTGTGTGAAGTTTTCTTCTGATTTATATTTGTAAAACAGTACCACACACATTATCACATGTAGATTAACAGGTAAAATAGTTACTGTAATTAAAGAGCCTGATTAGGGAAGGTGTTGCAATTGAGGATTCTTTTAGCATGGCACAAGATATGGCCTGTAACTTGCAGGAACGGATCCCAAATTAACTACGCTCCATATTTTAAAAAGTATGTTATGTCCTCACAAATAGAATAAATAACAGAAAAATATTTAAGAATCAACATTGTTATATTCTATATACTGTATGATTGTAAAAGGCCATTAAAATATCATTTCCCTTTCTTTAAATTATATTTCCATTTTAACAATCTAGCCATGATCCTGCATGTGCTTAACTTTAAGCACGTGAGCCATCACATGATTTTAATTACACTACTTACATGCTTACAGTTAAGCACATGCATAAATACTTTGTTAAATCAGGGGCCTTAATTTGTAGTTATTATTTTGTAATAGTGATTTGTAAAGTAATTAATCTGTAAACTTCTTGAGCAGTTGAACTTTTAAATCTTGACTAATGAAAGCTGCATCTTTGAAGAGCATTTCTATCATCAGATCACAATGCATATTTTGAAACTTTGGGTTCAGAGTTTTAAAAGGAACACATGCAAATAAGGATTAAAGTTATTACAATATTATTTTGCAAAACACATTTTATAAATTGGATGAGAGTCTTATTTTATTCTTGCTGTACTAAGTTAACTCTTGTTAAAAAACTACACTTTTCCTCCCCATGTCAAAGCGATTGAACTGGTCTCTTATTAAGAACATATCTTTAAAAGGATTTGAATTTTGGTTCCCTTGCTGTTCTGGCAACACAAGAAATAAAATGTCAGACTGAGTGGGGGAGAACAAATGCCATGCACTTTCATTTAACATTTACTTTTAATTTATTTCAGATTAATTGTGCTGGGTAATCTTTAGTACTTAACTTTTAATATTATTTGATCAGACACACTCCTTTGTGGCTGCTTTGATCCTTTTAAAGCTATGCCAACCCTAAAACTGTAGTCCTTGCAGGTGATTTAACTCTACCAAGAAAAGACAAAATAAAAAAGACCCTTTGTTTAGATAGTTTGATACTGAAAACAAAGACAAGAAAAGGGTTCATTTTTAATGCATTATAACCTTGTATCACTTTGTTCTATCTAGAGATATTAGCTCAAGAAAACTACATGAACATGAACTACATGAAATATTGCTTACTCAAACTATCTTAACATATCAAAATCGTAAGGATTTTTACTGATATTATGGGGGTATCCCAAAAAGATCTGTATATTCCCAACACTGCAACATCAGTATATATGAAGGTGAGATGGATATTTGGTAAAATAACCCAAACCACCTATCTCAGAATTTCCAAGTCAGGTTGTAAATACCTAAATTTGCTGCCATTAAAATGTGGAAATTATATGTAGGAGAGAAACTACTTTCTACTCAAAAGCAGAAGCAAAGATTCAATGCTAGTGTGAACACTGGGAGTTCTCCAGCACTGCAGCACGTCAACAGCCTGCTCCAGGAATAAATGAAAGGGGCAGGTGAAAAGGTGGTGGTGGAGGGGTTATAAAGGGTGTTATGAGAGTTCAGTGTTCATGATACTTTCTTTCTTAAGTTTTGGGGGGAGAGGGAGGAGTTTAAAAGCACTTTTAACATTTCTTAGCACAAACATGTAAAATTTGTAAAGGACGTTCATCATTCCAGCTTAAAGGTGAGCTGAAAAGCTTTCTACCTGCCAAGACCTGAGCTCAGAGTTCTGTGTTTCTTCTACAACAGTTGATAACATCATTAGCACATAAAATGAAGCAGGTGCTGCTGCATTCCCTGCATTCCTGGTCCACAGCTTGAGGTGCTTGTGACATCCTCAGTGGTGGAGGGAAAACACCTTTGAACTCAAACCTCAGCAAAATAAGAAATGCAGCTTAAGTTCTACTATGTTGTTTTAAAATGCATTTAACGGTAACTCTGAAGTTGACACCTACCTTCTGGTTTTAGTTTAGGATATTAAATCTTTTATTTGTAATATCATTTCATGTCAATTTAAAACTTTTACATTCCTCATCAACTCTATAATCTCTTTGCTATCAATTATTTATTATTATTACTTGCATTGCATTGTGCATACGGGCCCAGTTATTGATCAGGACCCCACTCTGGCACCACAAAACAAAAAATGGCCTCATCCCGGAGAAGCTTACAATCTAAACAAACCCTGAGAGACAATAGGCGGATGCAAGAAACCAAAGAGAGGGGCGGGGAGCACAAAGAAACAAGACAAAACTGGTCATCATGATAAGCAGCAGCCAAAGCAGACCAGCTGCCCAGTCCCATTGAATGGACATTCTGGTTAAACAGGACTGACCAGGTTTGGCTGTGCTCAGATATTTCCCCCACCCCATCCTCTCTTTGTTAGTATTACCCAGATTAAACCAGTTTTCAGATTGAAAACTAAAATCTTTAAGACCTTTTATACCACAGAGTTTTGAGCAGAAGTTTGAAATCAGGAGTGGGAGGATTCTGATTAAAAATAGACAGCACAGTGTACCTTATGTAACCTACTGCCTTAGTTTCTGTATATACGTTAGACCAGAGATCTCCAACTGTGTGGTGTGCTCCCCTGGGGGGGGGGGGGGGGCACAGAGGAATGTTAAGGGGGGCACAGCAGGTCCCAGGCCAGTCCCCATGGGGGGCAGGGAGCGAGCACCACCTAGCCAGCTCCGCTTCCAGTTCTGCTCTGGCCCCGCCCCCAGGTGCAGCCCCAGCTCCCAGCCCCGCGCCGGCCCCCAATAGGGTTGCCAACTTTGTAATATTTAAAAACCGGACACTCCACCAGGACTGCTGGAACCTCACCTTCCCCACCCCTTCTGCCTGAGGACCCGCCCCTGCCCCTGCCCTGCCCCTTCCCCCCAGGGTTCACCCCCACCCCACCTCTTCCCCCAAGGCCCTGCTCCAGCCCTGTACCTTCCCCCCAGGCCTCACCTGCTCCACATCTTCCCCTGAGGTCCTGCTCTTGCCCCTTTCCCCTGAGGCCCCACCCCCATTCACTCCTCTTTTCCCCTCCCCTCATCACTCGCTGCTCTTCCCTCTCCCCCACAACTCTGCCCAGGTCGGGAGGGACCCGCCTGTGGAGCCGCACCTGGGAGCTGCAGCTGCCTGATGCAGATCAGAGGCGGCCCTGGCTAAATAGCGGCTGGCACCGGTGATGACTTGGTGCCTCCCCGCCTTCCCCACATGCAGTAACTGGAATTTGAGTGTCTGGTCAATAGATCTGACAGGACATCGTCGGGTCCCCTTTTTGACCAAACTTTCTGGTCAAAAACTGGGCACCTGGTCACCCTAGCCCCCAAGTGTGGCCTAACCACTCCCAGCCTTAGCCCCTGGGCATAGTTCCCTTCCTGGCCCAGCTACGCCCCCAGCTATGGCCTCAGCCCCCTTACCTCGGTCCATGTCTCCCCGCGCCATGGCCCCGCTCCCAACCCCCAGAGGAGCAGACAGGGGTAAGGAGGGGTGCAACCCTGAAAAGTTTGGGGACCACTGAGTTAGACCATTACAGACTTTAGGCTGGTTTAGTGATTTAACAGTATTTCTCCATAGGAGACCCACTTTCAGCTTCCAAACTGTCCCTCGCTCTTCCAAGCTGGAAGAAGCTTAGACTCTGAAAACACATGGGACCCCAAATTGTATTTCTTGAAAATGCTTGAAATGTGGTTTAAAACCAACCACATGAAGCTGAAGCAGGTGTAACGCACAGCTTGGGATGGACCAGACACCTATTATCCAGAGGCCAGATATGTAAGATGGAATCAGGAACAGCACTCAAATGAAAGCCCATGGCTCCTTGCAAAGAAGATATTGGAATGGTTATCAAGGTGCTGCTTGGGGGTTCCTTCTCTCATATTTGGCTTAAAAGTAGAATTCTGATAAAACACGGATCCCTGTATCTTCTGATTGCAATAATGGGCATAGGAGCACACTCCTTTTCGCTGTGCCTGGCCACCACGAGGGACACAGCAACACTCTCGCCCCTGCCTTCACCCTGCCTGCTTGCCACAATGAGAGTGCAACTGTCCTCATTATGTTTTCTACACTGCTGGATGGTAGAGAGGTGAGGTCTGGTTTGGGGGTGAGGAGGGGACAACTAAGGAGTTTCCCCTTCCTTGAGATGCCGGAAAATTCTGTTTAATCTCAGGAACCACATGTCAGGACCCAGTGTATCCAGGGCCTTCCACAGCATGCCAAAGCACTCAACGATCCACATGAGAGTGCGTGAGAAATGGGAATCCGCAAACCTTTAGGGTAGCGAATGGGAGCGGCAAACCTTTAACGTGGGTAACAATTTCAGGCCATGTTTTGAAATTGTCTTCAACTTAGCCTCTAAATTTAAACAAGCAAAGTTTTGGCACACGCTAAAATTCAGAATCACACCACCAAGCGCTGTTTGTGCAAACAATTCCTGTAAACACCTACTTACTGGATATGGACACAAAAATCCTATTTGTGAAAACATAAGTTTTTGTGGCATATCAAAACATAAGCAAGGAATTTCAACTCCATAAATTTAAAAACATTTATCAATTTTTAAAATGCAGGGGGAATAAAAATGTGGCTTTCTTTCTGACTGCTGGATGATTAGCAACTCAATCAAGAGTAGAAACAGGCCAACATTGCTCAGTATGTGCAAAACAACCTACTTCAAATAAGTGGACACATATTAAAACAGGTTTTGGTAATGGTTTGCTGATTTGCTTAAAGAGATAAATACGACAGATTAGGAGATAAATAATAAGGCCCATATCCTGCTAATACCTGCACATGTAACTTTAGTCACACAAGTGTATAAGCACTTGCTTGATCAGATCCTCAAGTTGCTAACTGTGAAGAGCTTGTCTACACTGGAAATGTACCACTTTATCTATATCAATATGTAGCGCGCACACACACACACACACACACACACACACACACACACACACACACACACACACACACACACACACACACACACACACACACACACACACACACACACACACACACACACACACACACACACACACACACAGTGGAGGCAATTATCAACATAAAAGTGCTTCCGACTCAGGAAGTGAAATAAACCATACCAGGGTAAGGCACCTTTATACCCACATATCTGCATCCACACTAAGGCCTGGTCTACACTAGGAGTTTATGTCGAATTTAGCAGCGTTAACTCGAATTAACCGTGCACCCGTCCATACAACGATGTTATTTATTTCGACATAAAGTGCTCTTTAAATCGATTTCTGTACTCCTCCCCGACGAGGGGAGTAGCGCTAAATTTGACATGGCCATGTCGAATTAGGGTTAGTGTGGACTGAATTCGACGCCAATAGCTCCGGGAGCTATCCCAGAGCTATCTGTGGACGCTCTGGACAGCAGTCCGAGCTCGGATGCTCTGACCAGCCAGACAGGAAAAGCCCCGGAAAAATCTGAATTCCTTTTCCTGTCTGGGCAGGTTGAATCTCATTTCCTGTTTGGACATCGTGGGGAGCTCAGCAGCAATGGTAACGATGCAGAGCTCTCCAGCAGAGGTGACCATGCAATCGCAGAATAGAAAGAGGGCCCCAGCATGGACTGATCGGGAAGTCTTGGATCTGATCGCTGTGTGGGGCGATGAGTCCGTGCTTTCGGAGCTGCCATCGAAAAAATGGAATGCGAAGATCTACGAGAAGATCTCAAAAGCCATGATGGAGAGAGGATACAGCCGGGATGCAACGCAGTGCCGCGTGAAAATCAAGGAGCTGCGGCAAGCGTACCAGAAGACCAAAGAGTCACATGGACGCTCCGGATCCCAGCCCCAAACATGCCGTTTCTACGAGGCACTGCATGCAATTCTAGGAGGGGCTGCCACCACTACCCCACCAGTGTCCGTGGACTCTGACGATGGGGTCTTATCTACGGCCGCTTCCTCAGAGGTTTTCGCGGATGGGGAAGATGAGGAAGGAGATGAGGAGGACGAGGCAGTCAACAGCGCTTTCAACGCTGATTTCCCCGACAGCCAGGATCTCTTCATCACCCTGATGGAGATCCCCTACCAACCCTCCCAAGGCGGTAACCCGGTCCGTGAATCAGGGGAAGGATCAGTAGGTAAGTGTTTTAAACATTTATTTTGAATAGAATTGGCATGGTATGTTAGCAATGGGTTTCTCATGATTATTTAGGCCTAGGCTCTTTAGTTTTTAGTCGTTGGCAGTGCAGCGACTCGAAAAGTCTGTCACCATGTCTGGGGATAGAGGAGAAATTCTCCTGGGACATCTCCATGAAGCTCTCCTGGAGGTAATGTGCCAGCCTTTGCACCAGGTTCCTGGGGAGAGCGGCCTTATGGCCTCCTCCATGGTAGGAAACGTTTCCGCGCCAGGCTAATAGCTGGTACTCCAGTATCATTGCCTGGCAAAGCATGGCGGCATACGGCCCCGGTGTTTGCTGGCAATCACGCAGTATACGGTCTTTCTCTGTCTCCGCAATCCTCATCAGAGTGATATCAGTCATGGTTTCCTGGTTTGAATTAGGGGAATTTTAGTATGGGGACTGGTTGCCTGTTCCTTTAAATAACTCTACCCGGCGGTTTCCAGCCACGCGGCGGGGGCGGGGAGGCGAACCGTTCATGCCGAGCAGTTCGCCGGCAGCATGCAGGGATCTTTCCCGAGCCCAGCCACGCGGTGGGGGCGGGGAGGCGAACCGTTCATGCCGAGCGGTTCGCCGGCAGCATGCAGGGATCTTTCCCGAGCCCAGCCAGGCGGTGGGGGCGGGGAGGCGAGCCGTTCATGCCAAGCGGTTCGCCGGCAGCATGCAGGGATCTTTCCCTAGCCCAGCCACGCGGTGGGGGCGGGGAGGCGAGCCATTCATGCTGAGCGGTTTGCCGGCAGCATGCAGGGATCTCTCCCGAGCCCAGCCACGCGGTGGGGGCGGGGAGGTGAGCCGTTCATGCCGAGCGGTTCGCTGGCAGCATGCAGGGATCTTTCACGGGTACAGCCGCACCGTGGGTGTGACATGGGGAGAGTTCATGCTTGCCGGATCGCCGGCAGCAGGAAATGGCCAACGATAGGAGCAGTGCTTGGAACATGAAAGGAGGGCGCTGCTGTAAAGTAAGCTTTCAGCAGCCAAAAGTCTACGGCTTCCCATGGCGTCCTGTTAGCCGAATTCCGTTGTCCAGCCCCACTTGTGTGACCACGGGCACTCAATATAAAGACAGAAAATTCGACCTTGTACTGACAGCACATGTGATAGGTAGTGTGCATGGTCTAGTTCACAGGGAAAGACTATATTCATTGTTCGCGAAAATTTATCTTTCTGAGGAATAGACTCCCTTTTTCCCATCCCACAGCTGCAAGTGTCTCCCGGGCTACCCCGGCATCCCCCTCCCAGAAGCTGGTGCTGATCAGGTGGCGCAAAAAAAGAACACGGGACGAGATGTTCTCGGAACTTATGGTCAGTTCCAGAACTGAGGCGGCACAGTGGAGAGAGGACATCTCTCAGTACCGGTGAGCATCCAGCGAATGGGAGGAGAGGACTGAAGCTCGTGAGGACAGGTGGCGGCAGGAAGACCAGCGGGCTACTCAGACGCTGCTTGGGCTAATGCGGGAGCAAACGGACACTCTCCGGAGCCTTGTAGATGTTCTGCAGGACCGGAGGCAGGAGGAAAGAGCCCCGCTTCATTCCATCACTAACCGCCCTCCACCGCCACAAAGTCCCATCCCCCCCTCACCCAAAGTCCCAAGACGGAGGGACGGGAGGGGCCGTGGAAACAATCACTGCACCCCTGTGGACTGCTCAAGCAGCAGAAGGCTCTCATTCCCCAAGATTTGATGGGTCCTTTCCTTCCCTCCAACCGCACCCTGCCCTAGCCACCCTCCCAGTTTCATCCTATAACTGTGAAGTCCTTAATAAAAATTACTTTTCTGTTAGGTACTGTTTCCTTGATTTTCTTGTAAAAGACGGTGTATCTGAAGGGGGGGGGGGAAGTGGGTTGGTAATTAGAGGCGATAGGCGCCTTTAGCAGGGTAAAGACAGGGGTACAGGTTCACCAGAAGGTCGCAGTCGCATTGCAGCCGTCAGTTTGGGAGGTGGTTTTCATGTTCTGTGTGGGGTGGCTCTGTGGGTTTGTGGTGGGGGAGGGCGGTTACAGATCTTATGCAGCGGTCCGTAGCCTGGATGACAGAGCCATGCAGCAGGGGATCTGTAACCGCCCTCTCCCACCACAAAGTCACATAGTCCCACCACACAGAGTCCCAAAAAGGAGGGGTGGCAGGCTCCGTTGAAACAACCGGTCCACCACTGCGGACTGCTCTAGGAGCAGGAGCCTTTCATTCCCCGAGTTTAGAAGCGTCCTTTCCATCACTCCACCCACTCCCCAACCGCAGTATGTGTCCCAGTTTCAACCCTTTATCGAGAAATCCTTAATAAAGAAGACGGTTTTAATGAACAATGTTTCATTTATTTTATTTTTAAGGGTGTGTGGGAACGGGGAGAAGGGGTTTAGTAATTGCAGAGGATAGGCAACAGTAACTGGGTAAAGAAATGGAGGCAGGTTCAGCTTCTGCTTAAACAAACGTAATAGTCACAGGTTACTGTTGCTTGTAGCTGTCAGGCGTTGCAAGCTTCCAGAGGGCTATGGCCACTCGCTTCTGGATAGTCAGGGCTGCTCACATCCGGGTGTCCTGGCACTTCAGGGCAGGGGACAGCAAGTCACAAAGCTCCAGGAAAGTGCTCTTACGCATCCGAAAGTTTCGCAGCCACTGTGATTCATCCCAGACCTGCAGCACTATGCGGTCCCTGGTCAGTCTGGAAGCTAGCTTTCAAAGCTTCCCGGATGTGCAGCGCGTCCCGCTGTGCTCTTCTAATCGCCCAGGTGTCTGGCTGCGCGTAATCAGCAGCCAGGCGATTTGCCTCAACCTCCCACCCCGCCATAAACATCTCCCCCTTGCTCTCACAGAGATTGTGGAGCACACAGCAAGCTGCAATCACAATGGGGATATTGGTTTCGCTGAGATCAGAGTGAGTCAATAAGCTTCTCCATCTCCCCTTCAGACGTCCAAAAGCACACTCCACCACCATTCTGCACTTGCTCAGACGGTAGTTGAAGAGCTCCTTTTCACTGTCCAGGGCGCCTGTGTACGGCTTCATGAGCCAGGGCATTAGCGGGTAGGCTGGGTCCCCGAGGATCACTATAGGCATCTCCACATCCCCAACAGTTATTTTGTGGTCCAGGAAGTAAATGCCTTCCTGTAGCCGTCTAAACAGACCAGAGTTCTTGAAAACGCAAGCGTCATGAACCTTGCCCGGCCACCGACGTTGATGTTGGTAAAGCGTCCCTTATGGTCCACCAGTGCTTGCAGCACCATTGAAAAGTAGCCCTTTCGATTAATGTACTGGCTGCCTTGGTGGCCCGGTCCCAGGATAGGGATGTGAGTCCCATCAATAGCCCCACCGCAGTTTGGGAATCTCATCATAGCGAAGCCATCTATGATCACCTGCACATTTCCCAGGGTCACTACCTTTGAGAGCAGCAGCTTAACGATTGTGTTGGCTACTTGCATCACGGCAACCCCCACTGTAGATTTGCCCACTCCGAATTGATTCGCGACTGACCGGTAGCTGTCAGGCGTTGCAAGCTTCCAGAGGGCTATGGACACTCGCTTCTGGATAGTCAGGGCTGCTCACATCCGGGTGTCCTGGCACTTCAGGGCAGGGGACAGCAAGTCACAAAGCTCCAGGAAAGTGCTCTTACGCATCCGAAAGTTTCGCAGCCACTGTGATTCATCCCAGACCTGCAGCACTATGCGGTCCCACCAGTCCGTGATTGTTTCCCGGGCCCAAAACCGCTGTTCCACAGCATCAACATGACCCATTGCCACCATGATGTCCAGGCTGCGGGGTCCCGTGCTCTGTGAGAGGTCTGTAACCATCTCAGAGTCAATGTCTTCACCACGCTGCCGTAGCCTCCTCGCCCGATTTTTCAGCATCTGCCTCTGAAACAGGTGGACGATAAGGCGCGAGGTGTTGACAACGGCCATAACTGCAGTGATGATCGCAGTGGGCTCCATGCTCGCGGTGCTGTGCCGTACGCACTGTCAATCAGTAGAAAAGGGCGCGAACTGATTGCCCGCCGGCGCTTTCACGGAGGGAGGGCGGGAGTGAGGGTTGAATGACGACAGTTACCCAAAACCACCCGCGACACATTTTTTCCCCCAGCAGGCATTGGGGGCTTGACCCATAATTCCAATGGGCAGCAGGGACTGCTGGAACTGTGGGATAGCTACCCACAGTGCACCGCTTGCAATGTCGACGCTTGCCCCGTTAGTGTGGACTCACAAAGTCGAATTACTGTCCTTAGTGTGGATACACACGTTCGACTTTGTAATATCGGTTTCACAAATTCGGTTTAAGTAAAACCGAACTACTCTCACAGTGTAGACATACCCTAAGGCTTGTGTCAGTATAACTTTTCTAGTAGACCAGGCCTACATTGACAAGAACTTAGACTTATGTCGATGAACTTACAAATACTTTCTATTCTTTATTTACCCTGATTTTAGATTTTATGGGATTCACCTTTTGACCTTGAAAAATTCCTTGTTTAAAAAAAAGTTTCTAACAGATTCTGATCTCCTCTTATTATGCTCATTTACGCTGGAGTTTACAGTAGATTCTGTACCTGGCCTAAGTGTGAATAATATCTCTATTCTTTGTCACTTAACATACACAATGTATAGTTCATTGGAAAGGTTATGAGCCCAAAGCATTTTACCACAATCCATATATGGTCATGGAAAAACACTTACTTTCCCCTTTATTTGGTTAATGTGCAACTCTCAGTGTGAGTTCTACAAAAATCCTTATGGTAAAGGGCATGGGAACCATGGAGAATTTCTACATAGCAAGGGAGGGGTAAAATGAAACTTGAAAGGACAGTCTCAAGAACTAGTGTTCAATGCAGACACATTTGCTGTAATCTAACTTTCAGTGTGTGCTGATATGAAAGAGGCCCGTTTGTAGTCTCAGCAGCCTTTTATCAATGGACATTACAATTTACAACTGTGAACCTGCCTCCAGTTCCCACCTTGAGATATGAGACATATGAAGAAATAGCTTTATTTCTGGCTGGTATGAAAGCACATGAGGTGGGTATTTTCTATCCCAGGGATTCTCAGCATTTCTCATAGTGTGAACCACATGTTAATTGAGAGACTGACTTGCAGGCCACCTCCTTACCATTCATGGTAACATATCATCGCTGTGGCATGTACAGAAATTGCTTACATGGAAAAGTGATATTTTATTTATTTTAAGCTTCTTTTAATACAATTTAACAGCTGGAGAGAAGGAGAAAAACCAGTAATATGTGACCAGCCAGCAACCTAAAGGATACCAGAAAGTATCCATGCAGATTACAGTAATCTATGAACCACAGTCTGACAACTGGTGTTCCACCAAATTTCTTTTATTTAAATGTATAACAGAACAGACAACCACATCCCAGAAGGGTACGTGGGGTTTGGAGTTCATTTAAAGTATTATGAATCCGTCTCTCAGGGGCATTTCTCAACAATTCTCTCCAATACAGAGTAAGCTTTCTAACTGAAGGAGAATAAGAATTTGTGACATTATCTGATTGAAACATGACCATATAGATGATTGTTGCTACCACTGTTATATATTTGCAACAAATCTTGTACACAATGTGGCAAGTAAGATGTCGATGAAAAGGTTATGATTTGCTGAATATAATTATGCTATTTATATGCATGTATCTTTTTTGTATTTGAAGGTATGAGTATTGGCTCTATACCTGGATTTCAAACATTTGCTCCTGGGGTAACGCCCACAAGGTAGTTAGCCAGCACATCTTGGAGGGACTATTCAAATTAAGTGGCTCATGAAGAAACACTTGACTGACAGTGGACCATGGGAGACACCTATCTACACTGAATGGGCTGTCCTGCAAACGTCCTGTTTGAGGTATAGGTAATGGCTTCTACTGTGTCCAAACCTTCATGCATGGACATGTGACTTGCCCATGTGACTCCAAACACTATCTTGTCACCTGTAATTTTCCACTAGCTGTGCTGAGGTTTTTGTTTAAAACAGTGGGTTCCCCTCCACATGGCAGAGGGTATAGAAGGCCCTGGAAACCCCTCCATTTTGCCTCTATTCTGCTCCAGCCTTTTTCCTGCCCACGCCTCTGGATTATGGATTTATACTAATGGGAGCATTCTAACCAAGGGCTGAGGTCCTTCCAATGATTTGGAAGCAACCAGAGACTTGACTTATGCCACCAGTTTATTCCATCACCGCTACAAGTCTGAACCAAGAACTTTGCAATTATTGTATGTATTTGATTCCTTTAATCAATTTTAACTCTCACCTTTCTTTCTCTTTCTTTCTTTTTATGAATAAACCTTTAGATTTTAGATAGTAAAGGATTGGCATCAGCGTGATTTTGGGGTAAGATCTAAGTCACATATTGACCTGGGTATTTGGCTGGTCCTTTGGGACCAGAAGAATCTTTTATTTGATAAGACTGGTTGTAAAGAACCACTCACCTTTAAATCCAATGTTTTCGGAGGTAATACAAGGACTGGAATGCCTAAGGAAACTGCTTTTATGACGGCTTGCTAGCCAGAGTGGTGAAACAGAAGTTTACTTTTGTTGCTGGGTTGGTATATCCTATGGGGGATTAGCCACCAGTCTGGGGGTGTATCTGCCCTAATTCTCAGCAGTTCGTCCTGAATTTGGCATCCTCAGTTGTGACCCACTGAGGCATGATTACAGAATCCATACAGTGTTTGGTCTGGAAAGGTTACGTCCCTTTACAGTCAATCGTTGCTCCTTCATCAGATGCGCAACATGTTTTGAATAACATTTGATCCTCAAATGCATGGAAATACTGATTTGCATTACATAGATTTATTACATAGTAATGAAAGGGCGGAGTTGTTTGAATTCAGGTAATATTCCAGTATCATTGCTGAAGCTCCATAGGACACCCATCAACAATTGATACTCTGTGTGGAAACTTTAAATAAGAATAAAAGAATGTTCCCAGGTCAACCAGAGCTGAACATGACACAGGAACTGAGGCAGGGTGGGGGAAAATGGCTTTTCACCACCTTTTCACCTCCTGAATTCTGAAGGTCCGAACAGCTGCTCTAAAACTCTGCTACACAAAAGACCTCCATGGGTCTTTGCAAGGGGCCAGAAGAGCTAGAGCACAGTGCACTCCAGTCACACCACCTGCATGCCCCAGGGGACCTGGAAGGGCAGGTGTTGGGGGGGAGCAGTGTAGGTCATTTCTGTCAACCCTACACCACTGAGGGAATCCTCTTATACCTGGGTATTCTGCCATCTATGCAGCTACTTATGCCAGAATCCAGAATCAGGGGCAGTAGGATTAAAGGAGGGCTATTAGTAATACAAACTTTAGTCAGATCAACCATTTTTTCATGGGTTCTAAAGCTGCAAAGTACCTAATGGGACATATTTCCCAAGCAAATATGCAGTAATCAAAGTGCCAAGAAAATAGGGAGGCTGACAAAGTTTTAGCAAAGTTTCCCAAATAAATGTATTTGTTTGTTTTGTCAGGGCTAAACTGATCAGCAAACACGGGTTCCACCTCTGATGTGGCTCACCAAAGTGGTAAAGCTGTTTTGTTAAGCAGAAATATCAGCTTCCCACCCACCCTAAAAATAAAAGATTATGCTGCGAGGAGCTCCAAAAGACTGCTAAGGCAAATCAACTATTCTGTGCAAAAGTTAAGTCATCTTCCAATTTTAATTCTGATCTCACTCACAGTAGCTTTTCACACCTTTCAAACATCAGTACCCTTCAAACTGAATCCTAATCTCACTCTGCTCCATTTCTTTAAACTGCTTTAGATTTGGCAAAACATAATTCATTTGGTCTGATTTAAAACCAAACCCTGATAACAGCTTTAAAAAACCTGCCAAAAGATCCTTTTTAGAGGCCGTTACAATAAATCACAAGAGACTCGGTTTTAGTGCTAAGTAAATGAGCATTGCTGTAATCACCATCCTGAGACTGGCATCATATGAAGAAAGGAAGATGACCCACATGCTTTTACCAGGTCTAAATCATTGTTCAGACCTAGTCAAGTCTCAGGAAAGAATGTATTCCTTCGGTTAGTATCTGTAGAGAGCCCATCAATTATAAAATGGAGTAAGGACTGGTCTTTTACACAATGAAGTGCTTATTGATAGCTATAAATTCCACTGAAGTCAATGATATACCATATAGCCTAATCTTTGACGTTTTGGAGGAGCAGACATTTTCTGCCCATGCTATGGCTGAGACAAAAGTGGCACCACACTAGATGAAACAAGTCAATGAGCCTATACCAGGAAGTAAGCACTATGCCTGGCAATAAGTGTTTGCAGGATTGGACCCTAAAATACTGTGGGAAGAAACTGTATTAATGAATTATAATAATGCAAAAGTCAGAACTCGCTAACCATATTGCCATTCATCATATTAATATGCATTGGCAATTACACATATACATCACTAAACAACTGCAGCAGGCTGGAAAACTAATTTACTTGTTTGTAGCCATGTTATGTCACCACCTATGAAATTAAACAAAGCACTGGTCACTCTACCTTAAATGTCCATAGAAAATTATGTAAAGAAATGTGAGAGAATCATAATACCAAAGCAGGTTGAAAGAACACTGTATTTTGATAGGATCCTGTCCACCCTACAAACACATGATGATGAAAGCAGTTTTTAAGTCGCTGTTATGTCCCACATTTATTGTAACATGAAATGACTAACTCTTTGCAGCCTGTAACCGGGCCCTGTGAAACAGCAGCATTTGTAATGCAGACCGAAGGTCAGTCAGTCCTTACTCAGGAGTTCATAGGTGTTGTGCCTGAATAAGGATATAAAAAGACGCTCTAAAAATCAGATTGATGTCCACTGAGAAATATAAATGCAATGCAATTCCATTATCATCTTAACAACCCAAATCAGAAAACTGCATTATTGCTTAGCGTTGGGAGCTCCAGTCCACTAGCACAAAATGGACATGGCCCAATGGAGCCCAAATTCTTTGACTGTCAGGACAAGCTGTAAGTGCTACTTAATTTCCCAGGCTTTCCTGGAGGCTGTTGATTAAAAGGGAGCGTATTTCAGCTGTGTTGTGCCTTGAACTCTGTACCATTAATACATTGGCCCTATTCAATCAGAAGGTATTTTTGTAAACTGGTTGCAAATGCACCTCATTTTAGATAGGTGTATTTTTAGAAATCAAAATAAATTAAATTATTATAAGAAACCACAATCCAGTTCGTAAAAGCAGTATAAGAATTTTTAAATAAAACTGATGGCTGTTATTTGATGTCAAGCTTTAATTTATATGTAAGGATCAGACATTGACAATTGAAATGGACAACAATGTGTATCATATAAAAATGGACTTTCAAATGTCTGTAATTGTTTTATTTTAAATCCATTCCCCCCTCGTGAAACTCTTTTACTCCTCAATGAGTCCTAATTATGCATGCAATTTGAAATGTCTAGGTTCAGCTGTTTATGGGATATCCTATGGAAAAAACCCACTTTGGTCAAACTTGTTACAATGGGAAAGATGTTTTGTTTACCTGATGTGATACTAAGCACCCCTGTATTCAACCCTTGCACACTACTGTAATAATCTTTATATAAAAGACGCCTTGTAAAGTGTCATTTGAAAACAAATAACTCACTGATCATTAGTTTTCTTACATGCTGTACGTATGCAATGGGTATTAAGAGTTATGCATATATGCTGGAATTATAACCAAAGTGCGTAAACCAGTTGTGTGAGGGACAGCTGTTAAATAGGTGTATCCTCAACAAAGGAATGTATGTTTACTTCAATTTACATATAAGCAGTAAACAGTCCCATCACATTTACAAGGGGTGGAGGCAAACCTCATACTAGAAGACAGCATGGCGTCTACACCCAGCAAAAGAGAGAAGCTTGGTCTGGGTTTTACTTTTCAGAAGAACCCATTTCCAAGGTTGACTGGTCTGTGAAGACAGGGGTGCTGAACCTCCAGGGATAAGCAACTGAAACAACTGATTGTACACATTACTGCATTATAAAAGTGTATAGAGTGAGGTCTTTTCTGAAAGCTAATGACACACCAGTGATTAATATAATTGTGAAATGTATGTAGTAACACTAGATAAGGAATTCTGGATACTCATTGATATAAGAACAGCAATTCTGGGTCAGACCAAAGATCTGTCTAGCCCAATATCCTGTCTTCTGACAGTGGCCAATGCCAGGTGCCCCAGGCAGAATGAACAGAACAAGTAATCATCAAGTGATCCAGCCCCTGTCACCCATTCCCAGCTTCCGGCAAAAGGCTGTACAGTCTGCCCAGACAGGAGGGAATGTCATAGCTATTTGCCTGTCTCCTATGTACATAAAAGCATGGTAGAATCGAAACACAGGAAGCCACATTTACATAGAAATCATACAAGGGGATGGGAAGCCCACAGGAAGGGAACGACAGCATGAGGTCATCCTGCCTCTTGAAACAAAGTCACTGTACTTTGGAAAATGTAAGCAAGGGCAGAAGCCATCTTTGGCATCCATCATTAGACAGACACAAGAGGCCAGAGCTCTTGCAAGCTGCTTAGATAAAGATCTTTCATTTAAGAAGACCAGGGAAGCCAGGATCTTGTACTTTTATGGAAGGTCCTGACAGACGGAAAGTCAGCCATGACGGGGAGAAGAATGATTGGTGAGAGAAACCATCTTGAACAAAGCCTGTATCTTGCTAAATTAAATTTTAAACTTTTTGAAGTGTATTTTGTTTTGTTTTACTTGTAACTCTTATCTTCATTCCTTATACTTAAACTCACTTAATCCTATGTATATTTTGTTAATACATTTATTTCATTTTTACCATAAACCAACTCAATGCTGTGTTTAAAGGAAGTATGTATTTATCTCCCAGCTAAGTTAATAAGCTGTGATGTGTTTTGTGTCTTTAAATGAACCAACAAACCATATTATTTCTCTGAACTGTCCAGGAGAGGATTGGATATTGCAGAGCACACGGTTTTGGGTAAATTTGGGACTGAGAGTGTGTTAGGATCACCCTGCAATTAGTAACCAAGGCTGGAATAAGGCAGTGGGGTAGTAGACAGGCTGCTGGTATCAGACCTGCTCAATCAGAGCTGTCTAGCACAGTGGTTCACAATCAGAGGTAGGTGTACCCCTGAGGGTACACAGAGGTCTTCCAGGGGATACATCTAGATATTTGCCTACTTTTACAACAGGCTACATGAAAAGCACTAGCAAAGTCAGTACAAATGAAAATGTCATACAATGACATGTTTATACTGCTCTGTATACTATACAGTGAATGTAAGTACTATCTTTATATTCCAACTGATTTATTTTATATTATATGGTAAAAATTAGAAAGTAAGCAATTTTTAAGTAATAGTGTGGCTGTAACACTTTTGTATTGTTATGTCTGATGATGTAAGCAAGTAGTTTTTAAGTGAGATGAAACTTGGGGGTACTCAAGTAAAATCAGACTCCTGAAAAGGATGCAGTAGTCTGGAAAGGTTGAGAGCCACTGGTCTAGCACACGGAAACTCAGGGTGTGATCTGAATGCTGGTAGGCTGGTTGGGAGCAGCCCAGGTTGGGAGCTACAACAGCAAACCATTGTGGGGCACCCAAATTTACAGGGCAAGTGATGGCACAAGCCCTCACTGGTCTGGCCTGCACCCTTTCATAAGTCTCAACACCAAAGAGATATTATGAGATTTTGCTCAAACTTTCAAAAACACAGATCTTGAGGCAGATTCGCTAGTGTGGATCCCCACTGCAAAATTGGTCCCCAAAGACAAATGTTTAGGAAAGTCATGAACGTGTAAAAACAAGGGTTAAGAATGGAAACTATTTTTAATCCTTTACTGTTGAGCATATCGTGAATGGTGGGGTGAACAAGAAAAAGGAGTGCTGACCCCTTAATGATTGCAAATTGAAATGTCATGTTAAACAAAAAGCTTACACTACTCAGAGCCTTGTCAAAGGCATACTCAACAAGATAATCCCTATATAAATTTGACAATCATATACCCAATATTTATATTCTTTGACTTTTGCCAGAATATTTTTAACAGGATATGGAAATGTATAAATGTTTATGCCTCTAGTAAAATTAATTTCTACTATCCCTCTCCATATTTAGGCTTACATTCTACTCTATTTCAAACACCAATGATGAGCTCAAATTCATATTTCACTTGAGTTTATCTTATTCTGCTCTGAATTTACTGTAGTAAAAATAATCTTCAGCACACAATCCACTATGACTAATAATGATAACACCAATGTCACTGATGCAGAATAAAAACTAAACAGATCCTAAATCTGGCCTCTGTAGAACAACAGAAATACTATCAACACGACGGAACTGCAGAATATACATTTTTGATATGTACAAATTGTTGAACATGACAAAAACATATTGAATCCATTGTGTGCATTTAAAAATTCGCAAACAACTTGCGTAAAACTGCTAGAAAGTTTATTTTTTTCAAAACAGAAGCAAGCAGCTTTTTTACAAAACAACTGATATTTACTATGACAATCTTAATTCAATGCTTATTTGAGCACTGTCAAGATTGTAAGGAAAAACGTAAGATGTGCATTTTTTATACTAAAATTCTACAGTGTGCACAGTATGCACAAACTGCAGGTGCTCATAGACTATGGCAATTGGCACAGTATGGCAATTTGGACATAATAAAATAGTACTGTACGTTAAATCCATTCCACACCAGGGAATGTGGGATCGCCACTGGTGTAAGTAGTCAGAGCTCAACTGAAGACAATGGAGCTATGACCATTTGCACCAGTTGAGGCTTTGGCCCTAGAGTCTCTGTGATATGGAATGTTCACGGTACATCTGCACAGGAGCCAAAAAGGGAGGAGCTGTGCAGGGAAGCCTCTATGTTACTTGTTTGCCAGGGACCGTGCTCCATACCAGCACCCAGGGATTGGAACTGAGCAGGTGCACAGTGACTTTGTAAACTAGTGCTTTTTTTTAAAATTTAACTTCAGTGTTGTGCTCCAGAATCTAAGCTTTCATTTTAAACAAAAGTAAGTCTGTATCTACAGTGGTAAAAATGTACTAAGTAGACTTAATCCTTGGGCTAATATTAGGCTGAAATACACCAAGTCACACATGCACCACCCCAAGCCATGCCCCCACCTCTGTGTCTCCTGCTGGTCAAGAATCCTCTCACTCACAGGGTCTGAGATCCTGGTCTCCAGCTTGCTGAACCTTTAGCTCAGGCATCGGCAACCTTCGGCATGTGGCTCGCCAGGGTAAGCCCCCGGCAGGCCGGGCCGGTTTGTTTACTTGCCGCGTCCGCAGGTTCGGCCGATTGCGGCTCCCACTGGCCGCGGTTCGCCGTCCCAGGCCAATAGGGGCTGTGGGAAGCGGCCAGTGAACAAACCGGCCCGGCCCGCCAGAGGGCTTACCCTGGCGAGCTGCGAGCCAAAGGCTGCCAATCCCTGCTTTAGCTCCTAATTACTGCTGGCTCCCATGGCACACACCAAACAAAACAATTAACATAACTTCCCATCACACACACACACGATTAACAAATTAAAGCTTCCACCTCTGCCAATAAATCCATTAATTCCAGGCCACCTTCTACTCTACTCTCCACTGAAACAATTTATTCTGCCCCCTCCCAACAGATTAATGCGAGGCATCTTTCTCCCTCCCCTCCAAATAACTTAGTTTATATGTTGGTCCCAGACATAGAATTGTCTTCTGGGAGGCAGAGAGGTAAAGTTTCCATCCTGGACTGGTAAGGGGCAGGTCCCTGCTTGTTCCCCATACCAAGGGGAACTCCCTGCCAACACCACTCCACCAAGCAGAGAGTTCTTTGAGGGAGAATCTCCTGGGATAAAAGCAGAGGGTTTTGTGTATGGGACCCCACTACTACTAACCCAACAGAGACTGTCCTGAGGACACACCCTCGCCAGAGATTACCAGGCCCATAGACATATGCAGACGCCTTTCCCAGGGTGGTTATGGAAGCCTCCCCCCAAGGCACATTATTCCTAACAACCGCACTTCTTTGCCCACTCTAACAGTGCCAGCAACAACCAGGCTCCCTCTCCTGCCATTAGCACAGGAGTAATCTCTTTGCAGACCTGGGAAGACATGACTGCATCCATTTACACTCAGTTCATGTTTGGTAGGTTTGCTTTGTAATTATAAGGTCTGGAACCTTTAAAAAAATGGTAAAAAATGAAAGCTTATTTTGCAGAAGGTGGTTGCATTCACACAGGAAAGATTTCTATTTGCAAGCCTGTTATGGTTGTGAGCAGGATGTAAGCCAATACACTGATTTCTGCCTGTGTCTGCAGACAGCCTGAAACAATAGCTCTGAGGTGTGACATGCCCCATTCTTCTCAGAAGGTTAATTAGGAAACCTAATAATAACAATTGCAATGTAAGATTCATAGTTTCTAGGGCTGGAAGGAACCTCGAGAGGTCATCGAGTCCAGCCCCCTGCCCTCATGGCAGGACCAATTACTGTCTAGACCATCCCTGATAGACATTTATCTAACCTACTCTTAAATATCTCCAGAGATGGAGATTCCACAACCTCCCTGGGCAGTTTATTCCAGTGTTTAACCACCCTGACAGTTAGGAACTTTTTCCTAATGTCCAACCTAAACCTCCCTTGCTGCAGTTTAAGCCCATTGCTTCTTGTTCTATACTCAGAGGCTAAGATGAACAAGTTTTCTCCCTCCTCCTTATGATACCCTTTTAGATACCTGAAGACCGCTATCATGTCCCCTCTCAGTCTTCTCTATTCCAAACTAAACAAACCCAATTCCTTCAGCCTTCCTTCATAGGTCATGTTCTCTAGACCCTTAATCATTCTTGTTGCTCTTCTCTGGACCCTCTCCAATTTCTCCACATCTTTCTTGAAATGCGGTGCCCAGAACTGGACACAATACTCCAGTTGAGGCCTAACCAGCGCAGAGTAGAGCGGAAGAATGACTTCTCGTGTCTTGCTCACAACACACCTGTTAATGCAGCCCAGAATCAAGTTTGCTTTTTTTGCAACAGCATCACACTGTTAACTCATATTTAGCTTGTGGTCCACTATAACCCCTAGATTCCTTTCTGCCGTACTCCTTCCTAGACAGTCTCCTCCCATTCTGTATGTGTGAAACTGATTGTTCCTACCTAAGTGGAGCACTTTGCACTTGTCCTTATTAAACTTCATCCTGTTTACCTCTGACCATTTCTCCAATTTGTCCAGATCATTTTGAATTATGACCCTATCCTCCAAAGTAGTTGCAATCCCTCCCAGTTTGGTATCATCTGCAAACTTAATAAGCGCACTTTCTATGCCAATATCCAAGTCGTTGATGAAGATATTGAACAGAGCCGGTCCCAAAACAGACCCTTGCGGAACCCCACTCGTTACACCTTTCCAGCAGGATTGGGAACCATTAATAACTACTCTCTGAGTACGGTTATCCAGCCAGTTGCGCACCCACCTTATAGTAGCCCCATCTAAGTTGTATTTCCCTAGTTTATTGATAAGAATATCATGCGAGACCGTATCAAATGCCTTACTAAAGTCTAAGTATACCACATCCACCGCTTCTCCCTTATCCACAAGACTCGTTATCCTATAAAAGAAAGCTATCAGATTGGTTTGACATGATTTGTTCTTTACAAATCCATGCTGGTTATTCCCTATCACCTTACCACCTTCCAAGTGTTTGCAGATGATTTCCTTAATTACTTGCTCCATTAGTTTCCCTGGCACAGAAGTTAAACTGACTGGTCTGTAGTTTCCTGGGTTGTTTTTATTTCCCTTTTTATAGATGGGCACTATATTGGCCCTTTTCCAGTCTTCTGGAATCTCTCCTGTCTCCCATGATTTACCAAAGATAATAGCTAGAGGCTCAGATACCTCCTCTAGTAGCTCCTTGAGTATTCTAGGATGCATTTCATCAGGTCCTGGTGACTTGCAGGCATCTAACTTATCTAAGTGATTTTTAACTTTTTCTTTTTTTATTTTATCTTCTAAACCTTCTCCCTTCCCATTTGCATTTACTATGTTAGGCATTCCCTCAGACTTCTCAGTGAAGACCGAAACAAAGAAGTCATTAAGCATCTCTGCCATTTCCAAGTTTCCTGTTACTGTTTCTCCCTCCTCACTGAGTAGTGGGCCTACCCTGTCCTTGGTGTTCCTCTTGCTTCTAATGTATTGATAAAAAGTTTTCTTGTTTCCCTTTATTCCTGTAGCTAGTTTGAGCTCATTTTGTGCCTTTGCCTTTCTAATCTTGCCCCTGCATTCCCGTGTTGTTTGCCTATATTCATCCTTTGTAATTTGTCCTCGTTTCCATTTTTTATATGACTCCTTTTTATTTTTTAGATCTTGCAAGATCTCGTGGTTAAGCCAAGGTGGTCTTTTGCCACATTTTCTATCTTTCCTACCCAGCGGAATAGTTTGCTTTTGGGCCCTTAATAGTGTCCCTTTGAAATACTGCCAGCTCTCCTCAGTTGTTTTTCCCCTCAGTCTTGATTCTCATGGGACCTTACCTATCAGCTCTCTGAGCTTACCAAAATCCGCTTTCCTGAAATCCATTGTCTCTATTGTGCTGTACTCCCTTCCACCCTTCCTTAGAATTGTGAACTCTAGGATTTCATGATCACTTTCGCCCAAGCTGCCTTCTACTTTCAAGTTCTCAATGAGTTCCTCCCTATTTGTTAAAATCAAATCTAGAACAGCTTCCCCCCTAGTAGCTTTCTCAACCTTCTGAAATAAAAAGTTGTCTGCAATGCAGTCCAAGAACTTATTGGATAGTCTGTGCCCTGCTGTGTTATTTTCCCAACATATATCTGGATAGTTGAAGTCCCCCAGTACCACCAAATCTTGGGCTTTGGATGATTTTGTTAGTTGTTTAAAAAAAGCTTCATCCACCTCTTCCGCCTGGTTAGGTGGCCTGTAGTAGACTCCTAGCATGACGTCACCCTTGTTTTTTACCCCTTTTATCCTAACCCAGAGACTCTCAACACTTCCGTCCCCTGTGTCCATCTCCACCTCAGTCCAAGTGTGTACATTTTTAATATATAAGGTAACACCTCCTCCCTTTTTCCCCTGCCTGTCCTTCCTGAGCAAGCTGTACCCATCCATACCAACATTCCAATCGTGTATTATCCCACCAAGTTTCGGTGATGCCAACAATGTCATAGCTGAATTTATTTATTAGCACTTCCAGTTCTTCCTTGACCATGCCACTCACAGTAGTATAGAGTTATAATGACAAGCTGGAAACTCCAAACTGTTTCCAAATGCAAGGGTCTGAATGCTGCTGAAAAATGCAAAATTATGCCTTTACTAAATGGCTGTCTGGAAATCTCTCTGTGGTATCTGTTTTTAAACACTCATTTATCACTTCCTAATAGACTAGGGTCTGGATAACTAGGAACTGCAACACTTAAAGGTCTTGAGAAGTTTTAATGCAATTAAGACAATCATGACTCTAGACGCCAATAACTTTAACAGGAATAGATGACATGGAGGCAAATATGGAAAAGCATGGCATTATAAAAAATAAGTCAGTTAATCCAGTGAGTTCTTTATCCACACTGAAATTTACTGATCTGAACTGTACCAATTATTGCCAGTGTGTTTTGCCGAAGAATGTCCTGCATCCAGGCATGTCGTTTTTATTTGTCTAAAGTCTACTGATTAATATTGAACCTATAATCCTTTAGGCAGAGATCATATTCAGCTTTGTGTTCTGTGCAGCACCGAGCTCGCTGTTGATACTCAATAATACATAATTAAATAATAAATAATAATAATAATGCGATAACATGAGCTGTACAGTGAGACTTTTGCTGCCCTGTGTACTCTGACAGTGTTACACTCACATTAGGAAGGACAACATTGTCAAGAAGTGGAACAAAGTAACCCTTATTAAAAAGTGACCCAGTGTTACAGTCAGGTATTTTCATGTGTTCTTAGTGTATCTGTCACTAGTTATGATAATTAATTACTTTAGCGACATTAGCTGTTTAGAATTACCTAAATTTTCTATATTCTTAGTTATTATAATAAAACAAACCTGCAGAGTACACCGGCAACTACTTCACTCTAAGTCACGTTTTACGATGGCAACTATTAAAGATCAGGCAACATAATATAAAAATAGTTTATAGAAAAGCAAGGTGACCCAGTGGTGTTACTGCACTAGACAACATTTATCTACATTGTATTGCCAACACAGAATCTGAAGAAATTTGACTGATTCATCTTGAAGTTGCAGGAGTGGGCATCATGGCTGATTCAGGTCAGGATTGAAGCGTATGGTCAAGAAAGATAGTATATGAAAGATGGCTCATCTAGTGCCTCTACTACAGGCAGATGAGGACAGTGTTACCAGTCTAACTTCCACTCTCAAACTTTATAAAGAAGGCAAAACAAATTTTAAGGTACAATATTTTATGAATTACTATTTTGCTTGGGGTTCTTTTTATTACTATTTACATAAGAACACGTGAATACTTTACTTATCTTATTACAGGATTTTAACATCCAGTGATAAAAATGGCAAAGCTTTCAGTATATGGTCACACATCTCATTCTGCCAGAGAAGTACAGTTTTATGAACTCATCCACACACAGTCACCATGGATTTTGATGAAAGCAAAGCGATTGCACTGTTTGCTCTGTTTACATCATTTTGCAATAAAAATCTTAAATCTGCCCTCTGACCCTAAACTACATTAATCTTAAAGAATACTTGACAATCCAATGTCCAGGAGGACCAGGTAATATATTTTCTGTCAGACCAGTACATTCTTTGACCATGGGGTGACAGGGCTGGAGGGTTAGGTGAAGTTCAGGATTCTTATCATGCAGAACAAACTTGATGGTACAGGTAGATACATGGACATCCAGAACCCTTATGCTTTCTGAGCATATGGACAAGGAAGCGTTAATGCTCCCAGGAACTGCAAAGGGGATGGGATCATCATACTGGCAGCTGACTGCAGCTGACACAGGGAAAGCACACGTCCTGCTTCCAGTCAGAAAGTCTAGGTGCTTTCTCCGTGCTCCTCCAGTGACATTCAGGGTCTTAGAAAGGCACACTGGAAACCTAAGGCAAAAAGTTTTAAAACTTTAATCACCTAAATTATGTACCTAAATAAAGTGGCCTGATTTTCAAAGGTACTGAGTACTCACAGCTCCTTACTGGCACAATATAACCCTAATGCATCTAGTCATACTGAACTGAAAGGTAGGGAAGCATCATCCCCTCCACTTTAATGCTGAATATATATCTATGAGTATTTAATGTTGACGCTTGTAAAACACTCAAATGTCATGATGCTGAGAGCAATAAAAGCACCTAGTGAGAGAGATTAGATGTGGTTGGAGGAAGACTGAGATGCAACTTGCCCAACATCACAAAAGATTTCTATGGCCGAGCCAAGAGTAGAACCCAGGTCTCTCGACCTCCAGCCTTATTTTTTAGCCACAAGACCATCACTGGAGAAAAAAAATCACGTGATGTTTGCACCACAAGCAAATGTAGAATTGCTGCTTTTGGGGGGAGAGAGGGGAAGAGGAGGGAGGAGAGAGTTCACTAAATTTAAATAAACTAATAAATAAACCCCAATGCAGCCAATTTATTTAGCGTGTGCATAGTCATCTAGCCAAGCGATGGCATCTTCAGCGGCGTGAGGCAGTTCTTCTAGGCCACCACTGACCCTAGTCAGCAGGCACTCATCGACAATGTGCATCATCGTCTGTGTTGTGCCACAGCTGCACAAAGGGCTGTCATGAAGGCCCCAGCGATACTGGTTGGCTGCACAGAGACCTTGCCCGGTCCGGAACCTGTTCAACAGGGACCACTGATGATGGGACAGATCAAAACCAGGCAGGCAAATTGCAGCAATGAGGGACTGGGTGGGGATTATAACAGATATCCATTCCTCTTGCCAGAGTGTTTCTGCCCTAGCATCCTGGCATGGCGGATGAGACCATAATGGGCGACGTGACGGCAAATGTGCAGCTCGTGGTTTAAAAAGGTCATTGCGCAGTGGCAGGCTGCAGCCAAGACAAGCACACACTATGATTTAGGACTGGCTGTTAAAAGCAGTTACACTGCTTTCTTACAGGTTAGATATAAGGCCAAGGAATTTTTGCTCTTTTCACTAAAAAAGTGCGTTGCTGAAGGTTTCCTATTTGTTCTTCTTATGGTAAAGGCTAATTCTCTCCCAAAGATATAGTCAACAATATTTCAAATATGCAAAACCCCAAATTTTGCCAACATCTTCCTTTTTCTTTATGGGTCCAGTATGAATTAGAAGTGGCTCATACTTTGTAAATAGCACACTTTCTAGTGAACAGGACTTTCTTTTTTTCCTCATTTGAATTAGGGCTGGTCTACACCCAGTGTTTATACCAATTTAACCGTATCAAGGTTTTTTTCTGTTTGACAAACAGATATAGTTAAATCAGTACAAAAAAAGTATGTAGACAAGCCCTTAAAAACATATCAGTTTCAAGAAATGACCCAGTCTGCTCAAGTGTGAGTTCACTTCCTTTTCAAGCAAGTGCAGTTATGAGTATAAACTTTGCTAGCTTTTTGACCTTTAGATTTGTACTAAGAATAAATGCTCCTAGGAACATAGATTGCAGGTTATTCTTATAGTAGCTGCACAGAATTCCGAAACATACATAGTAGCACTTCAAAAAATAAGAGGTGGAATTATTGGCTGGGATGGGGTGGATGCAGAGCAATAGAAACAGCAGCTGTAGAACAGAACAGATTTCACACAACACTGAGATACTATAAGAATCAAGAATGTTGCAGTTTAAACATTCTTGGCTGAATTTCCAAATCTGGCCTGCATTTCTGTACGTCTGCCTTTGAGATCACAACTGATGTTGCCTTCAAAAATAGCCATGCACACACTTTGTATGCAAACCAGGCAGATGGAAAGACTGAATGTTTTAACATGCTAAATGTGTGTATACCACTTTTTCAGCCCAAAACAGTGACAGGACTGAAAATTTGGCCCTTTGTGTAGATACAGCAGTAAACATTACAGTTCATTTTCTGACTCTGACACAATCAGTCTACCTTTCTAAAGAGATTTTACATCAATGGCCTACCATTAAAGTTAAGGCGAGATACGCATCTAAAGTATAACATCTTATTCTTTCCTTATTTACTTTTGGCATTATAACCCACATTCAGCACTTCTTCGTGTTTCTTATTGGAAATCTTAACAGTAAAGTTTTTTATTTAAATACATTTAGTCCCTTTTAAAAATTGTGTTTTGGACAGGCCATTCTGTGGAAGACTGATCTAACAATCAAGTTCAATGCTTTTCTGTAAGCCGCATATCTTCAAGGGCTAAATGTAAACAGCCTGTTTGTAATGGTAAGCAGTTACACACACACACACACACACACACACACACACACACACACACACACACAAACTAACTTCACAGGAACTACTCACGTGAGTAGCTCCTCACCAGTGTTAATGAGAGACTCACAATCTGGCCCCATATGTTTCAGGTTCATTAGAGATGGACAAACCAAAAAACAATAAAATATCTGAAAGTGAGGAAATAAAGTTTGATAGTAAGAAAAATAAACCCTAAATGATGCTACTAATCACTGAAGCACTATGGGTGATAAGATCTCTCTCAAATGCTAAGTGCAAGTCTACACTACAAAACTAAGTTGACCTAAGTTACGTTGACTTACAGCCACCACAGTAATTAAGCTGCTTTTGCATGTCCATGCTATGGACCTTGTGTCAGCAGTGCATGTCCTCACCAGGAGCGCTTGCACCGATTGAACTGTCAGTGTGGGGCCTTGTGGGGCTTCTGAAAGGCAGCAACAGTCGATGTGGGCAACTGCAATGTCTACACTGATGCTGCCTTGACCTAACTACATCGACCTAAGCGCTACGCTTCTCGTGGAGGCGGAGTTATTAAGTCAGTGTAGTGAGCGAGTTACATCGGTGGGAGCTGCGTTTTCGTGTAGATGCTTACAGAGTTAGATCGATGTAAGCCACCTCATTTAACCAGCTCAATATCCAATTCCAGTCAGCTTACACAAAAGCAATTTTTGTTGGAATGGTAACGAAAAGAGACAAACATAAAATGCATGTTGGTCAAAACAGTCAGACAGTTAGTAAGCTGTAAGATAAAGTGTTCCTAAAACTGGTTCCAAATGTTAGGTGCAGGATAATGTTAAATGGAACTGAAAACCTAATTGAAATCCCTTTTGGTGGCACAGAGCTCAATCTAGGTGCCTTTTTCTTTATTCTGAGTCCTGAGTCTCAACTCACAACCTATGGCTGCACCCCTTCCCCTTCCTGGCTGGTGAGAGTCATGAACAGCTGGTCCCGCTCTGGACCGAAATAGCCAATACTTCAATCAAACTTGCAACACTAAAGAAACCAACCCTGGATACATCTGCTCTTGTCAGCTACTGCCAAAACCTTCTTATCTGAGTAAGCTCACAGAGAAGCTAACCGAAAGCCAACTACACGCTTACCTAATCAAAGCTAATATCCTAGACCCAGCACAATCTGGATTCAGACCAAGACATACAATGAAAACAGCTTTAGTTTCAATAATGGATGATTTCCTGCTGTCGATGGATGGTAATCAAACATCCATTCTCATCGTCCTGGACGTCCCTGAAGCATTCCACACTGTCAACATCAAGATATTGCTGTCTCACCTGAGAGAGGTGGCAGGAAACCAGGGGAATGTGCTGAAATGGTTTAAGTTGTACCTGGAAGGAGAAACTGAAAAAGTAGTGAGAGGAAACTGTGCCTCTGACGCTAGCCCCTTCACATGTAGAGTCACACAAGGATCAGTTTTATCTTTGATCCTATTCAACATCTATGTGCAGCTACTAAGTGAACTGGTCAGACAACGTAGATGCATTTTGCCAGCACTGTGCAGCTGACACATAGCTTTACCTATCCTTCACCCCAACAATCCCACCCCTATCATCAAGATGGCCCACTGCTTGGACAAGATCAGCTCACGGATGAAGAGCAGCTGATCGAAGCTGAACCTGAGCAAGAAAGAGGTGATGCTGGTGGATAGAGGAAAGCACACGATGAGTTTTCAGCCACCGAGCAGTCTCCTTTGGTTGAAGGCACACACCCACAATTGGTCGGTTCAGTCTGTAGTTTAGAATACATCACTAACACCCATCTCTCACACAGCAGCATCCAAGAGATGATTTCTACCATCACTGGGTGACTAGGAGACTCCAACCCATCCCACCGGATGATGACCTGGATTTAAGTTATATATTCCTTTGTCACCGCTGGTCTGAACTATAGCAATGGAATATATCTTTTCATAAAGCCACCAGCCCTTAGGAAACTTCAACGAGTACAGGACACAGTAGTGCATCTACTCAGCAACACAGGCTACCACGAGCTCCTCAGACCTGTCCTCCACCTTCTACACTGGCTTCCCATACAACACTGAGTCAAATTGAATGTCTCATCATGGTGTTCCAAGAGCTGGGCACAGCATACCTAAAAGATTACCTAAAGCTCCAACTCCAGTCATGAGGTACAACAGAGCTTTCTATCACAAGGGTAAAGCACGTCTCTGCAGGAGACGGAGCTTTCTCAGGTACTGGTCTGAGACAGTGGAAAGAACTCCCACAGGAATGAAAGCCTATCTCAAACTTCACCACTTTCTGCCCAAGTGCAAGGCACATTTCTTTGGCCTGCCTTCTCTAACACACACAGAGCAGTAGGTACATGAAAAAACAAACAACCTACCAAAAAAAATACTACACTGCACACTCAATTCTCCCTGCATGGAGAGAATGAGAGAAAGAACAAGCCTATGTGACACCTACTAGTAGGTGCTCAAATACAGTGATAAGTGAGGTATCACCTGCACAGAACAGAAGAGCCTCAAAGTCTCAAGTTCCAGCATGCTTCAAAAAAGTGTTTCCCTGTTCCAGGGCGGTGGCTGTGGTTTTATCAGGAACACATTTTCTTTGTCTTCTCCAAAAGTCCACACCTTCGTAAATCAACTTGACAGGTTATCCATTAAGACCCCTTCCTAAAACTAGAAGCATTATGAACAACCTTGTAAACATAGCGTTCAGCTCTCAATAAGCCAGCCCCGAAACCAGGGAGTAATATTGATAGTAGAGTGTATTACTGATAAACGTACTCTTAAATATGAAGTGCAACAACATCATATGAATAGATGAACTTTCTATTAGTCACCTTTGGTTTTCAAGCAATGTTGCCCGGTAACCAATATATTTCTGTAGGTTTCTCACTTTCTTCCATTATTTTCTCAGAGCCAACTAAATACCAGATTGCACATCTGTTCTTATGTAAACCCAAGTAATGCCCTTGTTGGGATTTAAAATTCTTACAATCTGCAAATCCTTGTTTAAGGCACCAAATTCTATACAGTTCCTAGAAATACATTATTACATTAATCCTAGCTCGGAAAACTGATACTAAGATAGTTTCCTGTCTCCATTCCAACTGGCATTGTACTGACAGTTGTATGTTTTATCACAAACAGAATCTGTGTATTTCTTACTCGACTGCAGACGTACAATAAGAGGAAAGGAAGAGACCAGTTGACAAGATTTGATTGATGGGTGAAACTAAATACAATGTGCAAATACTATTTGTCTTGCAAAATAGTCATGAAACAGTTTTAGACACTAAGCAAACTGACAATAAAACTTTATGCTGTACATTTTATTGTGCCACATATGTTTTCATTTAACAATGTATTTGTCATGATTGACCTTGTAATCTTGCCACATTTCTCAAAGTGACAGTTTTGATAGTTACAAGCTGCACTTTAAAGAGGCTTCTTGAGGAGATTTATATATGTAGGGCCAAATTCTGAAGTCCTTACTGTATTTTTACTCAGTCATTGAAGTCAATGAGAACTTTCCCTAAGTAAGGGCTAAGTAAAACCTCAGTATGGGACTTGGGTTTTGATACTTGATACCTCAAATAAAACCTCTGTCAAAAACAGAGAGGGTAGTAGTTTCTATCCATGAGAAAGAAACACCCTTAGCTAACTGCAGGAATGCAAAACGAAAATAAGAAAGAAAAACTTGTAGCACCTTAGAGACTAACAAATTTATTTCAGCATAAGCTTTCGTGGGTTAATACCCACTTCATCGGATGCATCCGATGAAGTGGGTATTAACCCACGAAAGCTTATGCTGAAATAAATTTGTTAGTCTCTAAGGTGCTACAAGTTTTTCTTTCTTATTTTCATTTTGCTGACACAGACTAACACGGCTACTACACTGAAACCTATCATTATGCAGGAATGCAGTGTCTGTGGCTTTAAAAGGCAAATCAGTTAGGAAGATATAATACCACATAGCCCATTTTAAGAGGATCATTAAAAATATACAATCACCACACTCCTATTTGCATGTGTGATCCTGTAAGGTACTGTAGTACTTCTCTTTTTGTCACTGTTACTTTGCTGGCTGTCTTTCCCTAACCCAGCAGTCCCCCTGAAGCCAGGGGCACTGGAACAGAGGGAGCCAACGGACCATGGCCCTCCCACTTTTTACCGGATGTAAGGGCAAGTGATGGGGGGAGAAGGTGGAGAGGAAAGAGTGGGGGGGGGCGTGGCCTCAGGGGAAGAGGTGGGGTGGGGACAGGGGCTTGGTGCAAGGGAAGGGGCTCAGGGGAAAACGCGGGGCGGTGTCATGGTTCGGGAGCCTGTGGCTCCCCCCCACTTTTAGGGCACATCCGCCACTCCTGCCTGAAGCCCTCATCCTTCGTAGAATCAGATTGTATCAGGCTGCTCAAGCAGTGCATAAGCAATGCTGGGCCAATCACAGTCTTTGCAGTGACTGTTCCCTCATGGTAAGAGACCACACAGAAGATGGGGAGGGAAGGTGTATGCCCCCAGCCCCACCTCCACATCGGTCAGCAGAAATGGTCAGAAGCGTATGTGTAACCCACACACCTCCTGGGGGGTGGTTTCTGACCCATCTAGTGGCACCGAGACCACTTAGAGAGAGTTAAGCGAATCTGCTCCATAGCCTTAGCTAAGAGGCATGTGGCTTTTAGCTCATATGGTAGAGGCTCATGCACTAAAACCCAGAGGCCCCAAGTTCAATCCCGCCAGCCAATGACCAGGGTCTGTCGGTGTTACATATGCATACCAGGGAGCTGCGGGAAGAGTTATGTTTCCTGAGCCAGAGTTCCTCCTGGAGTTTCTCTTGGGCACTGCTGCTCTGCACTGCCTCCAACAAGGGCAAGTACTAGTAAACAAGGGCCTGTGTTCTCCAAAGGAAGATGGACCTACATTCTGCAGCAAGGCCCCCAGATTTCTACAACTCAGATACAGCAGACTGGAAATTCTATAGCATGCTCATTTACATTTTAAAAAATGGAGGGTTGTATTTAATTAAATATGAAAATGAGTAATGCAGTCACTACAGTAGTCCCTATAGTATATATTTTGATGCTAAATTCAATTAATTTACACAGTCTCCACATTTTCCATTTTCAATGTGCTGCAGCTAAAAGGTGTTGTACTGATAATGTATAACTGCACTGGAGAAGTTGGCAGAGAGAGAGAGGAAGCTAGGGGTTTGGGCAGCTGGCCAGTGGTAATCAGGGCTTTTGGTATCCAGGATGTCTTGGAAGGAATGTGGGATTAGCACATGAGGTGACTATTTCTGCTAAAACCATCAGCAGTGAAATAGTTAAAGATTATATTTACATTGTTATTTTTAGGTTTTAGTGTTAAACTATTGGTGATTCATACTTCTCAAAATAATTGTTTTAGGATGCCTGCAGACCCAGGAAGACAACACTGCATTAGATACATTGGTTCACATTTTAAAGTTTTTCTTCACAGTCAGAAGGACTAAAACCAGCTTTTAAAACATGAAAATGCAGGGTGGAATTTTAAAAAATGCTCAGCAGTAGCCTAAGTTTGCTTCCACTAAAATCAGTTGTAAAATTCCCAGAGGGAAGAGGTAGATCAATGGTGAGTCCCCTTAAAAATACCACATTCTGGAGCACAATACATGAGCTGTACTCTGCAGCAACAGCTTTATGTTGCTGCAGAGTACCATTTCAGGTTATGAAACCTCTGGAGCCTTGTCTAGAAAACCCAAGCGAGTCCTTAACTAACGCAGGGTCACCATTTTCCATGTGCTGAAGGCATCATTGATATCTCCTGTATTGAAATTAATCTTGATTTCACCTTGATATAAACTTGTGTTTTTAAAGCAACAGATCCCGCTGATAATCAGTTCTTTGTTGTACAGGTGCACCAGTGAGTTGTGGCTCTTTTGCAACAATAAAATACCAACTGAGCCACAGTCAGCCAGAAAAAAAAAGAGCTCAAGCTAAATTTGGTCTCTCCCAGTCATGAGCTGGCAAGGGTTCGAAGGATCATGAAAGAATATTACTCAGCTCCTGACAGAGGAGGATCAGTCTTGTGATGACACCTACTGGCTAACCAGAAAGGCATTAACTAAGTCCTTAACGGAACTCATTTCAGTATTTTCTATTTACAAATGTGGACAGTAAAGCTGTCATGATGTACACTAACTTAGAGACTAGCAGCTGAAATATTTAGGGAAAGTAAGGCCTTTTGAGAACTCAAATTTGACCTAGCACCCTTTCTTTTCCCCTCTACTGCCAATGCTCGTTCTAATTATACCAGTCTCCTCCCATGATCTAAAAAGTTAGCAAAATAGAGACAGGAAGTATCAGGGTAAATTTGGAATGATTCAATATTGAGAGTGGAGATTTCCCTATTCCAAGTGTTATTGTAAATGTCACTAGTGCTTCTGAATGTGAAGTTGTAACATCAGCGGCAAGATATGTGTTCTCCCTGTCAGATGACCAGGGGTTCTTTTTTTCCCCCTCAGAATTAGCATGAATGACAGAATCTATACCTTGCAAATAATCAGTAAGTGTATTAGTACACACATGCACAACAAAGAAAAAGGATAACCCTCAATTCACCCCCAAAATAGGAAAAGGAAGGGGGTGGAGAAGAAAAGTTATCTTCAGAGCTCCAGTCTTCAAAAAAAACCCAAAAACAAAAGTGACATCTTATTTTCCGCCCATTTTCATGTCCACTTAACCTATTAAACTGTTTGTTTTAAAATGTGCATTGGTCCAAAAAACAAAACCACAAAAATGTAAGAGATTTCATGATATATTTGGGGTTCGTTGTGATCTGAAAAAGCAACTTGAATCTATGTCCTCTGTAATGAGAGGAAGGATGGTCTCATGAGTAGAGCACAAGCCAGGAAACCTGCATTCTGTTCCTTGGGTAGACCACTTAGGCCTGCAATTTTCCAAAGTGTCCACATACAGGACTTTATTTTCTGAGGTGTTGACTTCTTTTGCAATTGTGGGAAATCAATGGGAGCTGAGGGTTCTCAGCACCTCTGAAAAACTATTATGCTCTACATGTCTCAAGTTGACAAAATTGAGGCATCCCAATTAGTGGATGCTTTCATACTTTTAGAATACACTGACCTTTCTCTTTTCTGTGCCTCAGACCAATATGTAAAGGATTGTCTACATTTACCGAGGGATGGATGTGCGGCGACTGATGCATCTGCGGTTGATTTAGCGGGTCCAGTGAAGACCCGCTAAATTGACAGCAGATCGCTCTCCTGTTGATCTGGTGGAGCACAGGAGTCGAGAAAAGTAAGAGGAGTCGACGGGAGAGCGTCTCCTGTCGACATCACAAAGTCGACGGGAGATTGTGCTATCTTGTCTAGATGCGATAAATCGAACCAGGAAGTGCTCCCCCGTCGACACTTGTAATCCTGCTCCACGAACAGAGTAGGCGGAGTCGAAGGGGGAGCCTGCGCGCCGCGTGTGGACTCCGGGTAAGTACCTTTTCATTCGAACTAAGATACTTCGACTTCAGCTACGTTATTCACATAGCTGAAGTTGCGTATCTTAGTTCGAATTGGGGGGTTAGTGTAGACCAGGCCTTAGGTTGGCTTAACTATGTCACTCATGGGGGTGGATTTTTCACATGCCTGAGAAATGCAGTTATGCCAACCTAATTTTCTCGTGTAGACCAGGCCTCAGGTTAACTTCTCTTGAGAGAGAGCAGCTAAATAACAGGAACTGCACAGAGTAGATTGTATTAGTAGCACAAAGTGATTGTGCTATCAGTTGATGAATTAGGCTAGCTCAAGTTGCAGTCTATACCCGCTGAGGGGCCAGACAACTCAAGTTAAAAGCACAAACTCACTTGAGTTAAGGGTTTGTGTGTGTGTGAATGGGCCTCAAGTTAGTGGCAACACTCGAGTTATAAAATGTGAGTTAACTGTGCAGTGAAGACAAGACCTAAACTTTTTTTAATTGGATAGCAGGATTTTTCCTTAGCCTTCTTATTAGCATAAGGCACATGTAGATGTTTAAATTAAGATTGAGATATTATCCCTCAAAAGAAAATTCTGTCACATTTTCATGTCTTGGCATCCCATAAAGAATGTTTATATGACAATATGAGAACTAAGGTTAAATAATCAGTCCACCAATCAGTGTTTCTGCTTCTATCCACTGACCTTTTCGATTAAATGTAGGACACGTTCCTGGATGAGATAAAAGATATTTGAAGCTTTAAGTCACATGAGTGGGACAATTGCCAGAAGCAAACTAGTACTTTGGGAGAACCCTTCCCTGATCACTCTCCCTGTGTTCATTTAGTTTTATGCTTCTTTGTTCCCCTTGGGCAGAATCACTTGTTAGTCACATATCTAAAATGCACATATGCACATAGTTCCCTGATGTCAGGAAATAACTTCTTAATGCATCCTGCCTTTCGGCTTTGCTAATGAATGGGTAACTCCTGGGTTAAAAATTATCTTTCAAGGTGTACCTTTCAATGTTTGTTTATGCACCTTATGCCAGCAACAGAAAGTAAGAGTAAAATTAAAGAAAGGTGCCACTTCTGTGCAACAGCTTATTGCATATTAAAGCTATCCCGACCACTGTGGATGTGTCAAGTGGTGTAAAACATCAACTATTTGCCAGTACGCTAAAATGTATTTTTGGGAGGTTACATTGCTTGCAACTCCCCCCCGCCCAACCACACACACACAAAACATGAACTTATTAACAGCAGTCATTTACATTTACCGAGCTCCTGAAAAACTAAGATTTACCCCCTAAAGAGTCATTTTTGTAAATTCTGTTGTGATGTCTTACATTCAACACGCTAGGAAGATTTCCCTCTGAATTCCCAACCAGAATCAATGAAGAAAGTAATATTACTAAATATTCAATACCACGTTTTACACACACTGAGAATGTTAAGAGTAAATTTTGAGAAGTGGCCATATACAAATATACTGAAGAAAAAAAGGGGGGGGGGGGGAATCCTGAGAGAAACAATATTGCATCATTCATGTACCAGATATAGTGCAGAAACATCCCACTATATTCTACTGTAACCCCACTCACTGCAGGGTGCCATGGTGACTGCACCAGGCCTGTATATGTTGGGTGTACCATGAGCTCAGAGGCAAGCACTATGAGCGCTCCAAACACTAGACTTTAGCCCTCAGAGGGCTCCCAAAACAGATTCCAAATAGGGAAGTGGAATCCTTTTCCTTTCTTTACTACATAAGTAAGAGGAATCTACTTCCCTTTCTGCCAGAAACAAATGGTGGAAATCCCCCAGCCAGAGTTCCTTTAATGGTTCCAGTAAATGAACCAAATGACAATCCCTGACTCAGCCCCCTAAGGGCAGACCTGTACAGGAATATGAAGGTGAGTCTTTTCCAGCTCAGGGCAGAATGCTCCTTTGGGGATTCAATCGGACAGATCCCCAGGCCAGAGTTTGGTTCTTTTTATCCATTTTGTTCAGACCCATCTGCACAGTTATGCTGTCTGCGCCCAAAGATCTCTCATGGCTACCTCTGGCCCCCTGACCCGCAGCAGACAGCTTCCCAACTGTCAGTCCCAGATCCCGAACAGCCTTTTCTCCGCAGCCAGCTGCAGTATTAGCCACCCAGAGTGTTCAAAACTCATGAGTCAGGCCCCAAGAATAATGAGATTGGATTCAAAAGAAATCCAGGGCTACACACTTATGTTTATGTTGAAAACGAGAGTGGAAATAATCTCACCATCTCATATTCCAACCACTGGAGCTTTAAGAAAAACACCAAATATTACAAGACTCACGATAAAAATCACAGCAGTTGGCAAGGCTGCTGCTCCAGCTCCCACATAGCCTTGGGCTCCCCTTAACTCTGATAGGCAGTACTTTCCTTTCCTGTACTCAGGAGGTTATGGAACCTCTGCGGGCTGGATGCTACTGGGTATAAATGTGGTGCCCTGTAATGAGCTAGCAAGTATGTTACAATACATTGATCATTTGTAACCACCAATCTGGAAGTACTGCAATGTGTCTCGGTATGTCTGAACTGTTGATGAATAGAAATATAGAACTTTTAAAAAACTGGGGTAAAACTATTGATGGAGACAGAAAACCCTCAATCAACATCTTCAATTAGAAGGCAACATATGATACAGCAAGTGGGCTTGGTGATGGATAACTTCGAATAATAATTTTTGATCCTGAATTTTCTGACAATCACTTTAGAGCTGGACAGACGCATTTACATGAAATCTCTGTTCCTCATGGGCTCTCCTTACTCAATCTCATGCATCCAAAAACTTTAAGAAAACATCAAATGAAGTTCCAGCAATCAAAAACTTCATCTCATATCAACATACATATGGACTGCAAGGACATCATAATTAATTATTTGTATTACATTAGTACCTTTGGTTCTAAGAGCTGTACATAAACACAGTAAGAGATATTCCTTGCTACAAAGAAGATATAGTCTACATAAAGTCAGAGAAAGTGTTGGAGAAAGGAAGTATTACTATTTCCATTTTAAAGATGGGGAACTGAAACAGAGATGAAATGATTTGTCCAAGATCACATATCGCGTGTGACAGAACTGGAAACTGAACCTAGATTCCAAATCACAATGTAGTCCCTTCATCACAAGGCTTAGCTTCCTCTCATGCCTCAGGCCTTCTGAAGTAAACTCAGGTTTCTAGAATATATAGAGAGGTGGGAGGACTTTTACACCTCTCTCTGTGATCCCCTTTAATGAACTTAAAAAGAAAAGAAAATAACTGAAATACCCTTTTCAAAAGATGATCAGTTCTCCTGGCTTCAATTTCTTATACTGGGTTAAATTAAATTATTTTTTAAAACCTCCTTAATCAGATCATCCACAAAAAAAAAATCGCTAAGAGCACAGAATATATCCATGAATTTTTATATGGCAGTTTGTGAAAAGAATTTCTTGGTAATCTTTCTCTCACCAGATACAAAACTGACAGAGTACGTACAAAATGTTTAAGACATAGTACTCTCTTGTATAGGGACTGTGCTGTACCCTATACTTAGGCCTGGTCTACACTAGGGGCGGGGGTCAATGTAAGGTATGCAACTTCAGCTACGTGAGTAACGTAGCTTAAGTCAATGTACCTCGATCGACTTATCGCACTGTGAGGATGCCGCAGGGTCGACTGCCGCCGCTCCCCCGTCGACCCCGCTTCTGCCTCTCGCCGGGGTGGATTACCGGAGTTGACAGCAGAGCGATCAGGGATAGATTTATCGTGTCTACACTAGACATGAAAAATCGATCCCCGAAAGATCGATCGCTACCCGCCGATTCAGCGGGTAGTGTAGACCTCCCCTTAGAAATCTCTATACAGTGCTATAGTATAATTAATCTTGAGCTCCCCTCTCAACTTTGGTTATTTTATTTCAGTGTAAAATTTTCAAAAGCATCTAAGTGATGTAGGAGCCCAAGTCCCACTAAAGTCCCAAGTCCTCAGTAACAGGAAACTTGGAAATGGCAGAGATGCTTAATGACTTCTTTGTTTCGGTCTTCACCGAGAAGTCTGAAGGAATGCCTAAGATAGTGAATGCAAATGGGAAGGGGGAAGGTTTAGAAGATAAAATAAAAAAAGAAAAAGTTAAAAATCACTTAGATAAGTTAGATGCCTGCAAGTCACCAGGACCTGATGAAATGCATCCTAGAATACTCAAGGAGCTACTAGAGGAGGTATCTGAGCCTCTAGCTATTATCTTTGGTAAATCATGGGAGACAGGAGAGATTCCAGAAGACTGGAAAAGGGCCAATATAGTGCCCATCTATAAAAAGGGAAATAAAAACAACCCAGGAAACTACAGACCAGTCAGTTTAACTTCTGTGCCAGGGAAACTAATGGAGCAAGTAATTAAGGAAATCATCTGCAAACACTTGGAAGGTGGTAAGGTGATAGGGAATAACCAGCATGGATTTGTAAAGAACAAATCATGTCAAACCAATCTGATAGCTTTCTTTTATAGGATAACGAGTCTTGTGGATAAGGGAGAAGCGGTGGATGTGGTATACCTAGACTTTAGTAAGGCATTTGATACGGTCTTGCATGATATTCTTAACAATAAACTAGGGAAATACAACTTAGATGGGGCTACTATAAGGTGGGTGCGCAACTGGCTGGATAACCGTACTCAGAGAGTAGTTATTAATGGTTCCCAATCCTGCTTGAAAGGTATAACGAGTGGGGTTCCGCAAGGGTCTGTTTTGGGACCGGCTCTGTTCAATATCTTCATCAACGACTTGGATATTGGCATAGAAAGTGCGCTTATTAAGTTTGCAGATGATACCAAACTGGGAGGGATTGCAACTACTTTGGAGGATAGGGTCATAATTCAAAATGATCTGGACAAATTGGAGAAATGGTCAGAGGTAAACAGGATGAAGTTTAATAAGGACAAGTGCAAAGTGCTCCACTTAGGTAGGAACAATCAGTTTCACAGGTACAGAATGGGAGGAGACTGTCTAGGAAGGCGTACGGCAGAAAGGGCTCTAGGGGTTATAGTGGACCACAAGCTAAATATGAGTCAACAGTGTGATGCTGTTGCAAAAAAAGCAAACTTGATTCTGGGCTGCATTAACAGGTGTGTTGTGAGCAAGACACGAGAAGTCATTCTTCCGCTCTACTCTGCGCTGGTTAGGCCTCAACTGGAGTATTGTGTCCAGTTCTGGGTACCGCATTTCAAGAAAGATGTGGAGAAATTGGAGAGGGTCCAGAGAAGAGCAACAAGAATGATTAAGGGTCTAGAGAACATGACCTATGAAGGAAGGCTGAAGGAATTGGGTTTGTTTAGTTTGGAAAAGAGAAGACTGAGAGGGGACATGATAGCGGTCTTCAGGTATCTAAAAGGGTGTCATAAGGAGGAGGGAGAAAACTTGTTCATCTTAGCATCTGAGGATAGAACAAGAAGCAATGGGCTTAAACTGCAGCAAGGGAGGTTTAGGTTGGACATTAGGAAAAAGTTCCTAACTGTCAGGGTGGTTAAACACTGGAATAAACTGCCCAGGGAGGTTGTGGAATCTCCATCTCTGGAGATATTTAAGAGTAGGTTAGATAAATGTCTATCAGGGATGGTCTAGACAGTAATTGGTCCTGCCATGAGGGCAGGGGGCTGGACTCGATGACCTCTCGAGGTCCCTTCCAGCCCTAGAATCTATGAATCTATGAAAAAAAGTCAATGGGTCTTGTGCTCCTAAGTTACTTAGCCCTGGTCTTCGGGGGGGCGGGTATCGACCTAAGATACACAACTTCAGCTACGAGAATAGCATAGCTGAAGTCGATGTATCTTAGGTTGACTTACCTCGCGTCCTCATGGCATGGGGTCGACTGCCACCGCTCCCCTGTCGACTCCACTTCCGCCTCTCGCCAGGGTGGAGTACAGGAGTCGACGGCAGAGCTATCGGGGATCAATAAATTGATCCCTGATAGATCGATCACTACCCGCCGATCTGGCAGGTAGTATAGACGTACCCTTAGACACTTTTGAAAATATTACCCTCAGACTGTATTCAGTCAAGTCTACCGGAGACTTCATGGGAGTCACTTACTTCACTGGAAGCTTATGCCTGATTAAGGACTTCAGGATTTGGCTGAACACCATATTGCAACATCAGGAATTTAATTTCTTCCTGGACCCTCTCAATGTGTGATATCTATTCCATGATAAAAATACTGCACCAAATTATCTTCTCAGTTCCCCAGGTACAACCACAGTCAATCATATGTTGCACCTGATATATCCTCCTGAGTCAATCTCTCCAAATTTTGTGTAGACAGACAATGTTCTTTGAAAGAAACTAGTCAGCACTTTAAGGTTAGATTGCAAAGGACAAATTTCAGCCAGAAACAAATTTCAATGATTTTCTATTGCAGTCTGACCTATCAGTGTTGACTAGTTTCACTACACAGTTTGCACCTAGTCCTTGCCTACCAGAAAACTGCCACTGACTTTGAAAAAAAGAGTTAAGGGTAAAAACTGAGTAACTGCTGTAGGATTTGCGTTTCTGTAAGAAGTCACATCAACACCTACTCGGTGAGAGAAATTCAGCAGCAATATAAACATTAACTTGTGGTTTGAAAGAAATTAAACTGATCATGTGATGGGCCAGACCTTTGGCCTCACTAAGGCTGGACGGCACTGCTCCAAACCTAATTTTGGCTTAATCTTCCAACGGAGGATTCTTCCATTCTAGACAAAATCCCCACATAGCATCAAGCAACACCAGCTCATCTGACATCCACCATCGCTGCCCCCAGCACAAGTGCCTCACCTGGGAAAGAAGTATGGACAAAGTTACCCTGTGCACCAACAATTAATGTCTTCTGGGACAATGCCTTGGAATCGAAGACTGATCTAGGCTGCTTTTTTTTAATGCCGGAAACCTGCTAAATCCTCCTCAGTCTGCTTCAGGATTGGGATCATAAAGTTAATGTCAGATGCAACGCAGGATTGGGTCTAATGTCTCGAAAACAGAGTTAAAAGTAATCTTATTTTAAATCAGCTTATCAAAAAATGCAAAAGAGTAGTATGTGGTTTTATTTCCAGCTGGACATCACCCTGATCAGAAGAAATAGCAAACTAACATTTCAGTATGTTCCTTGTATAAAAGTCACCTTTTATTAACCCTTAAGGTATACCATTACTACATCATTTTGAAAAATTGGAAGAGTCCCATTTATTCTTTCGTATGGAATGCAAAGTCTGATGTTTTATTTTGTAGTATTACAGTAAAACTGTGTTATCTGGCCCTGTACCAACCGCAAAGCTCTATAAACTGGCATTTCTAATCTTCATAAAAAGTCTGGTTTATAGTCCGATTGGCACGGGGCCAGCAGGCTCCCTACCTGGCTCCACATGGCTCCCCGGAAGCAGCGACATGTCCCTGCTGCTCCTAGGAAGAGGCGCAGCAGGTGGCTCTGCATGATGCCTCCGCCCGCAGGCACCACCCCCGCAGCTCCCATTGGCCGCAGTTCCCAGCCAATGGGAGCTGCGGAGCGAGTGCTTGGGGTAGGGGCAGTGCACAGAGCCCCCTGCCTAGAAGCAGCAGGGACAGGTTGCCACTAGCGGGGAGCCGCCCAAAGTGAACGCCCTCTGGATCCAGCACCCCGGACCCCAACCCCCTGCCCCAAGCCCCCTCCTGCACCCAAACTCACTCCCTCTTAGTTAACTGACATTTTTCACTTACTGGCACCCCCCATTCCTCCAACATGCCGGATAAAAAAGCTTTTACTGTACTTGGATCACAGGTTAAAAACATTTCAACACCAAATGAAAATAGAAACAGGAAGTTAGCCAAACCCCTGAGGACAAATGAAATTATCTACATATCTGCATCGGTCATCTAAAATGTTTTTCTGCAGCAACATCCAGAGGCTAAGTTTTGTTCATTACACAATTGGGAGACAGTAAAATGTCAGGGTAATTTGGAATCAATACAGACGTAGCATGTCTGGATAAAAGTGTTGCAACTTCTTGGTACATTACAGCAATATCTTTGCACTTTTCCTTCACAGTTATAGAAATGGGATGGTAGAGTTTTGTCTTTAATTTCAATTGGAGTCTCATTAACCCACTCACTTGTGTAAAATGTTAACATTTAGGGTTTCTGTATCTACGGTCTATCTTCTTTGCGAACTGCTTTCTATGCTTTAAAGAGAAATACATAGTTTGATCAACATCAGTAGTTGAGTCTTAATTTGTTTAATTATGCAGCATAAACTGTAACCTCTTAGGGGCAGGAACCATCTTTTTTATTGTGTTTGTACAGCACCAAGCACAATGAGACCCTGGTCAATGACTGGGGCTACTTGGCACTACCGCAATACCAAGAATGTAATGTTTTCCAAAGAATTTACTCAATGTAAAACATGCAAGTATTATGGAATTTCTCAATATTCTCTTCTCCAAGGATTAACCAGATACTTCTCAATTTTACGCTCGAAAGATTAATACAAAATACAAAAATCAAGTCTCTACTGAAAATGTGCTTTTCAAGTTTAAAAAAGAAAACTGTAATATGCCAAAGACATCTTTATCCAGACCTTAGGTCCAAGTCTATGCTACAAAGTTAGGTAGATACAAGGTGACTTATCAACCTATTTCTGCATTTTCTGCATTTGTCTACACTCAAATTTGTCTCCAGCCAATGTAAGCACCCCATTATGGCAACACAGTAAAATGCCCTCCCCAAATGTTGGGGAGCCATGGTTGACTTCCTGAGATCGATGCAGCATGAGTGTAGACACTAAGTGACCTGTGCCGATACTAACAGTCCTCCAGCAGCTGTCCAACAATGCCCCATTCCCTGTGACAGTGATGGCTCTGATCACCGTTGAAAACTCCACTGCCCAGAGGTTATGGAGACTGGGAGCCACCTCACCAACTCCCTTAGAAACTACCCACGTATACCTGAAATGCCTCTTCCTGATTGCCCAGCTTGCTGAGCATCCCCAGAAGCTCTCTCTTGTTGTGTGCAGCTGCACAACTGACCCTGCTGGCTGCACGCTCTAGATGTGCTCCTGCCTGGAGTAGACAGGAAGTATTGGACCTCCTGGGCCTCTGTGGAGAAGAGGCTGTGCAAGCACAGCTATGGATCAGCCACACCATCTATGAAAAGGTTGCACGGGATGCAGGCAAAGGGGTAGGACTGGGATTAGCAGCAGTGCCGTATGAAAGCAAAGAAACTGAGGCAGGCATAGCACAATGCCAGGAAGGCTAACAATCAACCTAGTGCTCAGCCACAGACCTGCCACTTTTACAATGAGCTGAATGCCATAGGTGGCATAGACTCCCCACCAGCACTCTGCAGACCACCATGGATACAGCTCAGGGGCGCCTGAGACTCCTGCTGTGAACAGCGAGAAGAGGGGTAAGAGGAGGAGGAGGAGGTGGAGAAGGTGGAGGGGAGAGATGTGGCAGGGGGTTCCAGCGACGCCACGAGCCAGGAGCTATTCAAAACTCCACCACAGTGTAGCCAGTCCCACCAGCCAAGCAAGGACAAGGCCAATGAAGCGGAAGAAATCTCAGGTAAGCGTGTACATGCATTTTCCCTTACAATGTTTAACTTTAAAGATGGCATCCAGCCCACCTCCAAGTTAACAAGACACAGGTATCGACTTTTCATTGTTTTTCTCATATGAGAAGAGGTAATGGTACCAGAAAACTGGGTTAGGCAGGAGGTGAGTTGGTGGGGAGAAAAGCCATGCAAAACAGTTTGTTTACACACGTAGGAATGTACCTTGTATCCGCCTGAGAGATCTCGACTAAAATTTTTCATGGAGATACTCTGCAGTCCTCTCCTGAAGGTTTCTAAGGATGGCTGCCTTATTTCTTCCTCCACAGCAGGACACTCCCATGCCACTCCACGATGAGTGTGGCTGGACCACTACAGGAAACAGGCTAGCAGCATATGGGCCCAAGTGGCTTCAGGTTGCCAGTAGCAGCTGTGTTCTCTGGGGCTTTGTTACCCGCAGGAGTGAGATATCAGCTAAACTCACAACTGCCTGTGGAAACTAGTGCCAGCTATTCAGTGCCATTGCCCTATACTTCCACCCATGGAATACGGACCAAAATTCGATTGTTCTTTGCAACTGAAAATCTTAATTCCTTCCTCCTTCACCACCCACACCCACTCCTGTTGGGCCTCACTCACCATAGCGGGGGCTGGAAAGCAGTGCTCCAAAGCCGAAGTATAAATAAGCATGTCTTATTCAAAGTTTTTACGGGAATAAGTGAAGCAAGTTTTGAAACATACCTTTCCCTTTCCGTTGTGACTGTAAATCCAATGCTACATCTGTGTGTTTTTATCAGCAGCTACTGCCCTTGCAGTCGTGAGGATTGCCCCCTGCACACCCACAGAACAACTGACCCTGATGAGGCGGAGAAAGAAGAGGGCTAGAGAGGAGAGATCAGGGAGATCCTGCAAGCCAATCTTCATCGGAACATGAGCAAAGGGGATGGAGAGCCAATGTGGCAGATGGCATGGAGAAAGACAGAGCAGACAGGAGAAAGGCCCAGGAATCCCAGCAGGAAAAGGAGAGAAAGATGCACCAGGACATTATGGGTCTTCTCAGGCAGCAAACTCAAATGTTGCAGATGCTGACTGACCTACGGGTCCAACAGTCCAGAACTTCCCACCCACAGCAGTCCTTGGAGAACTCCATGGTAGCAGCTCCCTACATCACATCCTTACCTCTACCACTTCATGCCAGGGGACAGCAAGGAAAACCACAGCTTCACATGCACCAACCATGGTTCTCACAGGTCAGTGTATGTCTAGTTAAACAGACTACATTTGTGCACTGAAATGGACAAAAATGTTTGCTGCCTTTCCAATTTTAAAAAGTGTCATTAATTAACATTAATAATGAGTATTAAATTGCCTTTTTTGCATTGTTTTTCTGCATTATTTTTGCTACTCAATAAATTTCTATTTTTTTTAAAATAAAATCATCTTTATCAGTTCACCATGCATTTTGAGGAATGCATAGCAACACTCAAAGCACCCAGTACTCATAAGTGCACTGCACCTCAGAACTCAGAGGTTCAAGAAAATACCTTGTCTAACATTTATAAATGTGCAGCAATCACCACATAATTCAAAGCCACAGTAAAACAGTCTAATATTTATAAATGTACAGTGAGCACCGCATAATTCATCGCTTCAGTAAAACAGTCTAATATTTATAAATGTACAGTGAGCACCGCATAATTCATCGCTTCAGTAAAGCAGTCTAATATTTATAAATGTACAGCAAGCACCACATAATTCATCACTTCACTAAAACACAGTCTAATATTTATAAATGTACAGCAAGCACTACACAATTCCTAACAGCAGCCAAAGCTTCAGGGCCAGAGAACAGTCCAGCACAGAAAATTAACATGGCTGAGCACTGAACTGCTCTTTCAAAGCCTCTCTCAACCATATAGTTCCATGCTGGACTGTTAATATTAATATATGGAGATATGCCTATCTCATAGAACTGGAAGGACCTTGAAAGGTCATCGAGTCCAGTCCCCTGCCTTCACTAGTAGGACCAAGTACTGTCCCCGGACAGTAAGCGCTCCTGATGAATATGCACAGGACTGACGCAAGCAGTCAAGCATGCACGTGCACGAGCGACATACTAACTTTGGCATCTGTACCAAAGTTGATAGTATAAACATGACCTTATGCAAACAAACACCCACTGAGGTATTTGTCTAAGAAAAGGCCTCAGGATTTGGCCCCTAACTCACTATCCATTCTAATATCCCAAAAGGGATGCTGCCCCCATTCTCTGCTGTCAGCATGGATGCCATACTCTGATTTGGTCATTCAGGTGTTAGGACTCAATTTGGTATATCACTCTCAAATCATGCCCCCCCCACTTTTTCTTTTTAATACACAAGTTTTAAAGCAGTACAGTGTTGCAACATACAAAAACAATGCATGAAAACATCATACAAAATCTCTAAATTAGGGGGAAAATAGTGATTATCATTTTGTAACAAATCCACTTAATGTCTACCATAAAATAAACTTGGAAAAGGAATTTCTCTTTATCAAGGAAAAGGAAGATGAAAATTCTCCTAAGAAGTCCGTTTTCAAACGTATTAAAATAATTAATTCCACAATCTTATAATTCCAAACAATTGAACATGCATCACTCTGTGTGATTAGTCAAATATATAGTGAGAAAACAAAGTTACAAAACAAATTATGTTAATGGATGTAATGCAACTAAGCCCATCCAAAGCAACATAATGCTATTATTCTAAGAAATAAAATTCTCAGTAAGGTGAGAGCATGACCCATCATTTCAATAATCAAAATGTGTATCTCCTTCAAGACACACACATCCCTTTTGCCACATTCTTAAGAAGTTTAATCCACTAATCTATAGCCTATATTTCTGCAGGGTACTAAAGAAAATCAGAATGGATCTTCTCATGGTATGACTGAAAGAATCTGTATGAAAACTGGGAGATACTAAAGTAATCTGAACTAGAAACCATGACATTATTGTAACCCATGTAATTTCTACTTTTTCTATCCTATCATAAATATTAAAATATTTTGCATAAGTCTTAAACACCTGCATCACTTCTCCACTTGCTCCTCTGTCATTATTTTAAAAAGCGGTGTAATTGTTGGAAATGCTCAGGCCCTGCAGTTTGACAAAACTATAAAATATATTTTAAAGCATTTACAGCACTATGTGAAACAAAAAGCCTTCCAGGTGTTACCATGGAATACTGCTTTCACGTGGGAAATGGATTGCTAACATTTTAATATATGTCTATTCTGCTTTACTTATAAAGCTACCATATTAAAGCCAATGTTATATACTGTTCAATCAGATACAATAAAATCTGGAGATCTGTTAAATTTTGTAGATATGGCTTATTAAACTTCTGATTCATTCATACAGGTTAAAAATTGAGGAATAAGTTGTGATTCAATGCCACAAAATTCCAAAACTGCATAAAATAATCTTCTCATAGTTCATTTCGTGAATTAATTCTATTTTAAGCCTTTGTTTTATATTCATACTTTTTAAATTGAGGAATAATTTTGATGGTCCCTAATTTCAAAATTAGTAAATTTAACAGATTAGCACTTTTCTAGTTTGTCTGCCATCTCCATGAGTCTCATAATTCTACCAGCAGCTCCGTATAGGAATATGGAGCAACAAATAGCATTAAACATTTAAGCTCAAACCCACTACACGTCAGATACAAAGAGGAAGAAAAAAAGAGCCTCCAGCTGTTTCACCAAGAACCAGGTATTAAATGCTAATAAATCCTGAGAACTCCTGCAGCAGCCTTTAGTGTGAATTTCCCCTCCCACTATAAGGTCTATTCACAACATAAAACTAGTGGTTACTGGGTGACTCCTCTGGTTTATGCTGCGTATGGAAACCAGCTGATAGTCTAAACTCAGATGGATATGATTCAAAGTAGCCTGGGAATGCCTCTTGCTTCATAGCATGTGAAAATGTGTGAACTGTTTATATACTTAATGCTTTAAGATTATCGTTCCTGTGAGGCTGAATAGAATGTCATTATCACTGTAAAATGAAAGTACTGGTACATCTAGCCTGATATATCATAGCATGTTCCCCACGGTTAGGAATTCATAGGTTTAAAGAAGATATTTTTGTACATTAAAAACTATTTTCTTATCTAAATGTATATATGCTCATGTCCAATCCATATAAAGTTAAATACTGACCACTTACTATTTAACAACATGAAGCTTTTCTGTCTTAATATAATGACTAGCATAATCCAAGAAGTGAAAAAAGTATAAATATTTTGAAGGGTTTATGTGTAAATGTCATTGTCAGTATTATAGTAGCATTAAAGTCCCAACAAAAACTGGGGTCCCATTGTGCTAAGGTGTTTACACCTGCATAGTAGGAGACAATCCCTTCCCCAAGAACACTACATTTAAATAGACAAACAAATGGTGGGAGAAAGGATTACCCGCATTTTACAGATGTGGAATTAAGGCACTTAGTATTATTATTGGGCAAGACACTTATCTATCTAGATCTTACGCAGTGGTTTTCATAGATCTCAAGGTCCTTTACAGGGCAGTTAGCATTGTCCCCATTTTACAGATGCCCAAGTCACACAAGGAGTCTGTCACACATCCAGGGATCCAGATCTCGCAAGTCCCAGTTCAGTAACTTCACCACAAGACCACTCTTCTTCCACTTAGAAAGACAAAAAAAATCAGGAAAGTAGATTTTCCCAGTCATAATGGTTTGTTTTACCTAAGAACTGGGAACATTCAGTTTCACTAAAATTGTTTCTGCTTCCTTAATTTCATTGCCACTAACCGGATTTTGGGCATCAACCACATATACATATATATACACACAGACATGTTATTAGGGACATAGTCTATATTCACACCACACAGAAAAAAAGCACCTACATGTTTATAAAGAAGCACATAAATTCTTTTGGCTTACAATTCTGTAAACTTCAGTGCTCGACTCCGTTTTCTCTAATCACTTGGTATCTTAAAGGATTATATGTACAGATAAAATTCCCTTGCATCTTTTAACATTTTCTTTTATCTGCATCATAACTTTCTTAGTATTTTGCTCCACTGACAATTATCTCTGTATTCTTTTTCAAACTTTTAGATGAAAGGAATGACTGATGTACTTGTAAGTGCTATATCATATTTACAGTCAAGGCAAAGAAAACACAATTTTACTTCCATGAAGTCCACCAGCTCATTAAATTAAGCCTGTTTTAATCATATACTGTGTATGTCAGAGCTGTTTTCTTTTTAAAGAAATAAGCTGCAACAGTGATAGCCCCTAGTTCACAAAGTGGGTAAAACACAGAACTTTAACTTTAGCTTTAAGAACATTACGCTTATTGACTGCACAGAGTTTCAGTGAAGTTTTCTTGATTTATATTGATATAAACTGAAACCAGACAGCACAGTCTGGTCTTTCCTAATTAGGATTTTATAAATGCCCAATCTCTATGGTAAATGGTATTCTGGACAACACATTAGACTAATTGTCTGGCCTTCAGCCATGGTGCCTTGAACCAAATGGAGGGTACATTTGATACATTCTGCAACTCAGAATATAACAACAATAAAAATACAAAGAAAGTCTTTACATGGGTTGAATGAGTTTTTCAAGTTGGAGAAGAAACATGGCAGTCCATCAAAAATACTGGTCTCTGGGTAACAGGATTCTAATCAGTTTAATGCCAGTTAGATGTTAACTGTTAATGTTTCTGCCTGATTAGTCCCATTTCAACTGATTATTAAACTAAATATTGATAATGTTCAGTTAGTTTAGTATATTCCTCTTTTTGGATTGGACTCCCAATTATTGGACCCAACTCTTACTTACAACAGTACTATTCCATTAACTTCAGTGGAGGGTGCAAGAAACCCCATGGTGGACAAATATGGAATTACAATCTACCGAGGAAATTTCTTCCTAACCTCCAGCAATTAGTGGTTGGGCTAGGCCATGATGCATGAAGGGTTGAAAGTTGCATCCTTTAAAAAAAAAAAAAAAGAAAGAAAAAGAAAATAGACTTACTCTAGCTCATGTAATTTTGGACATTTCCATGTCCCATATCAATGTTTATCCTTTGTTAACTTATTAAGTTCCACAGGTTTATTATGTGATGTGTGATGTGTAGAATAGTATTTCTTTCTACATTTTTGAATTGGTTGCTTTTCAATTTCAATGGCTGCCCCCGTATTCCTGCATTATTAGAAATTGTACATAGGAGCACCCAATTTTTCTCCTCTCCACTCTTCACTATTTTGCATATCTATCATGTCCTCTTCTGTTTGTCTCCTCTATAAACTAAACAGTCTTATTTTTTCCATCTTTCTTCATAGAAAATACTTTCTTTCCATATTTCTAATTATTCTGTCACTCATCTTTGGACCCCCTCCTTTTTCTTCTATATCTCAGAAAGAGAGTGACCACCAGTGAACATAATATTCCAAGTGAGAACATGCTATCAGTTTCAATATTTTCAGAATTATTTTCAAACCCATTCCTTATGTACTCTAATATTTTTTTTTATCATGGCTGCACACTGAATATATGTTTTAAACAAACTGTCCACAATGATGCCCAGCCTTTTTTTTCTTGAGTGTGTAAGGTTAGAACTCAGCAATGTGTATTAGTTCAAATTCTTTCTAATGTTCATTACCTGGATTTTATCAACAGTGAATTAATCTACTATTGTTTTGTCCATTCATCTACCTTTGTTTGGGTCCTCTGAAGTTCCTGACGGTTTTCACTGATCTTGACCACTCTAAACATTTCCAGTTCCACTTTTCCAGATCATTACTGAATATATTAAATATGACCATTCCTCACAAACATTATGTTTGCCAAGATGAAAAATGACCATTTATTCCTATTCTTTCTTTACTGCCTCTTAATTAGTTTGCAATGCATGACAGAATTTTACCTCTCGGCCTATGATTATTTAGTTTCCTTACAGCCACTTGAGAAAGACTTTGTCAAAGACTTTTGGAAGTCTAAAGCAAGTATGTCAAACAGTTCCTTTTCCACCAGATTCTACTACATGCTAAAAGAATTCTAGTAGATTAGCGAAGCTTTGCTGGCATGTTTATTTCATATCATATGCATGTAGGTGTTTTAACATTCTAATTTAAATTATAGTTTCAACCTGGTCCCTGGTACTACAGTAACCTTATTGGCCTATACATCCTAGAAACACCAGTAGTGCCTTCCCCTCCCTACCTCCTCCTCCCAAAACAGATACAATATTTACCACCCTGCAGTTCTCTGTTATAATAGCTGATTTTAATGAGGGCATAGCTTTGTTAGATGCACAGGCACTTGATTTTAAGTTCCTCTTGGATGTACATCATCCAGGCCTGGTGAACTGGTGCTTTTCAAATTATCAGTTTGCTCAGTTTGTTCCAGGACTTCCTCTTTGCATACATCAATCTTTGACAGTACCAGATATTTATTACCTAAAATAAGTAGATTAATGATGAGTCATTTAAACTATATTTCCTTTAATGTGTTTTAAATTTGTTGTATTTTAGATCCTCTTTAAACTTTCAGTTAAATGCTAATATAGGCTGAGAAACTGTCAAGACTAAAATGTAGATTTTCAAAAAGCTTAAGCACATAATTGTGCATACAAAATGTACACCTAACTTGTGTCTGCAATTAGCATGACTGCACTTTGAGCTGGGTAAATGACTGTTCAAATGAGCAGCCTAACCCTAAAGTGCATAAATGGTTTCAAGACAGAGCCTGTATAATGTATCATATCTCTGTTATGAAAGAGCCTTAGGATGAGAAAAGGATAGGGACATTAATTAATTTATTTCATAAAGGTAAAAAAAAGTCCTTGGGACTAGAGTTATAAATCAGTAGTTTCAAGACAAGGCTACACATACGATGAACTGAACTAGGAGATGCTCAGACCCATCACGGAAATTACTGTTATGCTGGGCTAGACGGCACAAAATAGAATTAGACAAGGTCATTTATATATAGCCCCTAACTACAGAATTACACTTCCCAAGGTCACTGGTGCACTGACAGATCCTAAAACCATATTGGACAAGGTCATTAATGCACTGCCATTGTCTGTAGACAAGAGAAGTAGATAAGACCACAAACACTGCAGGCGAGCTAGAATACTAACACAAATGATAAAGCCAAATGATTGATACTAATCCGAACAGGTACTGTATAACAAAATGCATGAATTTCCCTTCATGAAAATATTTGGTGCAGGAAAACTACTAAAGGTAAATTTATCAAGCATACTGAAAACTTCCATTGATTTGAACTGGTACTTCAAATATTTACATTTAGAAGACTGACACCATATGTACTGATTAACTGGACAAAAATGGTAATAAAAAGCAGTTTGTCCTGCTATGGTATTTGTGGTCTGAAATGAAATTTTAGAAAGGTTCATGAACTATTATTTGTAATAACCAACTCTCTCTAATAAAAATGATATTACCATGTTGTTAGTCTGAATTGCAAAAATCAAAACTTCAAAGACATTAAAGCAAAACAACAATTTTTGTTACACCTTAATTAAAGAGAGGGCAGAACTCACACAAAGTTATTGCCATAGTTTTCACTTTACCAATTCCAATTTTAAAATGTCCTTATACGGAAATAAACTGCAAGCCCTGCTAGTTCAGCAAAATCCTATTAACAGAGCAGTCATTTAACACACAGCCCTGAGTGGAGGATGGTGCTGAGCTGCGCTGCCTAAAGTGGATTCACAGAGAGACAGTGCTTTAAGGGAAGAGAAGAGGACAGGTGTTTTTCCCTGTGACAGGGAATCTCAGTCCTTGGGATAGTAGATTGTGGAGTAAATATCTTAAGCCCTTTCAGTGGAACTTGCAGTTAAACAAAATTTCTTGTTGGAAAAAAAGGCTGCTAAAATGAAGGCACAAATTTACTGATAGATACTGCTTTGCACTGAAACCCACCCCAAATATTTCATTCTACTCTTAATCTCCAAGCCCTCATTTATCAGCTTCTTGATGATCTCTTATCAATTTTACAGTGGAGAGGTGGGTTGGGCCTGAGAGCTTATGATATTAAGAACAGTGAAAGCTAAAAGCTGTTCCAAAAGTATAACTTAAATGTCAAACGACAGTGCCACCCACCCAGCCCTTCCCCATGTTTTCCAAGAAAAACTTTGACTCTTCAGTGAAAAGGATAAATATACATCATATACTTAACACACTACTGCTTAAAACAGCATGTTATGTCTCCTACCCATCTAGGTGGCTGACTGGATGAACAATATCTATAATCAAAGTTTGAGGAAAGAATTGTTTATGCAAAGCTGAGCACTGAAAGAAATACTTGCCTTTCTTCAGGTAGGATGCCAGTTCAGGCATGACAAGAATTCAAAGTTCAAGACACCATTGTGAGCCACATTACCTGCTAAATCAACCTCAGCTGAATACAAAAAAGAGCAGGAGTAGAGCAGAAAAAAAAGATGACCTGTTTGAAAATGTACTAGCCACACAACATCAAGGGCCCTGGTAGCTCAAGGAATTATTAGTCAGCTACAACGCCTTCTGTCTTTAGGTCACAGGTTCAAATCCAACTCAATTAAACAATAAACTAGAATGAAACTTATTGCCCTCACCCAACTGGTGGGCCACATGAGATGAGTTGGTGGTCTTCGTGTCTGGTCATGGCAGGAAACTGTCCGTAGCATTGCATTTGGTGTTAAGTGACACCATGGCTAGCAGTGAATGAGGATAAAATTATTACAGCCTTGTTATTTGAGGTGTTCTGTCCAGAAGAAGGGTTTGAAGCATATTGGTGCGACAGTGTAGAGAAGCTGCCACACTGGCTACTAGGTACACAACAGGGGAGTCACGTGTGTAGGCGAAATATAAAAGGTTTAAAGACATGGAAATAAATCCTGCTCTCCTTTCCACCACTCTAAATCTGGATGACTTCCCTGTATTCTAGATTTATCTTGCTGTAACAGAGCAGAGCAGAATTTGGCCGAGCCCTTACGTATCTAGTATTTTCTCCTGTGAAGATACTAATACACTGTAATCAAGTCACCTCTCAATCTTCTTAAACTGAACAAACTGAGCTCTTTAGATCACTCACATTAGGAGATTTTCTCCAGCCCTCAAATCATTTTGTGGTTCTTCTCTGCACTCTTTCTAATTTTTCAACCTCCTTTTTAAGCATCTTTTAAAACATGAACTGGATGCAGACTATTTTAGTATCAATCTCCCCAATACACATACAGAGCTGCTCCTACTCACTACTCCCCTGTTTATAAATGCAAGGATCATATTGGACCATTGTCTCAGCATTGCACTAGGAGCTCATGTTCCATTGCTTGTCCACTATGACCTCTAAATCCTTTGCAGAGTCACTTCTTTTCAGGCTACAGCCCCCCCCATTCTGTAACTATGCCCTGCTTTCTTTCTTCCTAGCTATTCACTCTTACATTTGGCTGTATTAAAATGCATTTTGTTTGAATGGGCCAGTTTACCAAGCAATCCTGACGATTGCCCTATCCTCACCATCATTATTTACCATTCTACGAATGTGACATCTGCAAATTTTATCAGCAGTCATGTTACATTTACCAATCGTTGATGAAAGTATTGAATATTGTCAGGCCTAGAACCTATCCCTGAGGAACTTCATTTGGAACAACTCCACATTCAGTGATGATTCCCTTCATCGACTTCATTTGATATCTGTCATTTAGGCATTCTTAATCCATTTAACATGTGCTTTGTTGTTGTGTTGTATGGTGCTAGTTTTTTTAAATCAGAATATCATGTAGTTCTAAGTCAAACACTTTACAAAAGTCTAAATATATTATATCTACACAGTAAATTACTCTCTTTTCCAACCAATGAAATCAGGTTTCAGTGTAGTAGCCGTGTTAGTCTGTGTCAGCAAAAAGAAAACAGGAAAAATACCTGTGGCACCTTAGAGACTAACAAATTTATTTCAGCATAAGCTTTCGTGGGTTAAGAACCCACAAGACCTATTTTCCATAAAACCAAACTTATTCTGGACATACATTAAACAAAAAAACAAAACTGAGTAGAGGCAATACCATGGAAAGGAGTGCTTAAAAGTCTCCCTTAAGTCAAAATGAACACAGCTATGTTACTGTACCTAAAGTGTGTTAAAAGACTGTTATATTTAGGCTGCAAAATCAAGCATTCAAAAGTTATGAAATGTCAGATTTATTGTTGCCCATTCAATTTTATTTGTGCTCCTTTGTGTATCTATCCTGTACATTGAATGAAGCCACAATTCTATAGAAAAACAGGATGTAATTGAGCTTGGCAGAATTCAAATTTATCTATTTTTATCATTTTGATGGATATCAAGGTTTATTTTTAAGCATCTTTTTTAATTTTTATCAATTTACATTTTCACAGTTGCAGGAATTTATGGAGGGATCAGACAATAATTGTTTAGTGAGAGTAGACGTTGCAATTCAGAAATCTTAAGCTTTATAACCTTTAAAACACAAATGGTCAACTTCACATGTCAAAATATACAGTCAATATCCTTAAATCAAACTGTAATAAGTTCTCAAGCAGCATTTTCCTTATGCAGTCTATCTGCACATTTTGATTATTATCTATAGAAATATTTTTTCAACGGTTTGTATGTGCATGATGAAATTGATGGTTTACTGATATTTACCAATAAAAATCTAATCCTTCCAAGCCTACATGTAATCATGTAAGTAAAATACTGTATCATCAAGCATATGCACAAAGGGGCTGAATGAAGGTACAAAAATGTTTTCAGGATCAAGTCCTTATAGATAGATCCAGTGCTGCCTCAATGAGCTTATCCATAAATAGGATCGCCAAATAAAATAAATCAAAATTCCAATAAAAATACTGTAAATATTCCCAGGAAGTGATATAAACCAACACAAGACAATATTTTGGTAGTGCATAAACACCAGAAAGTAGTAAAGACTATGAACAACATGAAGCTGACCCTTCTTGTTTAACTGTGAAACGTGAGAGAAATGCAAAATGTAGACAGTATAAATGGTGAAAAACTAGATATTTAAAATGATTTCAGTTTGAATAAGCTCTGGTGCAACTGAAGCAAGAAAAGGAGTATTTTATAGAACGCATTGGGCCACATATTTTAAGGCAGAGTTCTGATCAGGAGCGACTTCTGCTTAAAAATTGATGGTATGATATGGCCCAGTGTTTTTACCTTGCTAATGTCCCTTTAAACAATAGTAGAAGCAACTTGCAAACTAATGATGTAAAACTGCATTCACTCATTATTGAATTCACTTTGCAGTTATTAGAGCTTTACCATAAACAATTTAACTAACCTGACATGTAAATCTAAGTTATAAATTCCTTTGGGGCCCTATTCTGCTCTTTCAATATGTAAGCACTCTGAAAGTAGCAAAGAGCCATTCCACAGAAACTTAATTCTCTTGACTGCCTGAAAAGTGGGATTAGTAAAATGCATTTAGCATCTGATGTGTGGGCTGTTCTAGAGGACTTAGTGTGGGGGCTCAATAAGGAGCAAAACCAGACCCCCTGAAATATCTTTCTTCCCCCTCCTCCTCAACCATTCTAAATGTGTGGCAAATATTTGCAGGTCATTAATGCATCTTGAAAAAATATGATTTACTGTGACCCACCCTGACCTATGGGTTTAGCAATAAACTTGGAATGTTATGGAAATGTATTTTACTGGGCTATTTGTCCAAAATGCATACATACCGCATATCTAGAATCCTCCCATTTGGTTCAACTCATTAAACTAAAAATTGGAATAAATCATTTTGCCTTTTAATTTATTAATGAAAAACACTAAGAATTCTGATGAGAGGCGATCATTATGGAGACATGAGAAAGAAACTGTCACAAAGGATAAGGATACAAGGATACAAAATGTGAGCTGCTGCTATGTGTACTCAGTGGCAACAGGTACACATATGATGGATGACATGTTCGAGAGGGAGAAAGTGCAATAATGTTGAGGCTAAATAAAAAAAAAAGCTAACTGGACATTTTGATTAACAAGTGGCTATGCTTTCTTCCATTATTGCTCTCCTTTCTGGTGGTTATAAAAGGTGGAATTATGGGACAGTTTATTGTTGAAAGAAATAAAAATCACATTTTGCTGGATAACAATGGTCGAGAGGGTCTCATTAAAATTACTTGAAAAAAAAGAAATGTATCTTAACCATTGTAGTTTGTTACTTTTCATTCGTTAATAAAAAGATTACACTTTAAAGACAATGGGGCAGATCATCAGTGGCACAAATTTTCATAGCTCCATTGAGCACAGTGGAGTTATGACAGCTTAAACCAGCTAAGCAACTGCTGCAATATATTTAAAGGTAAATACACTGTACATAGTAATTTTAGTCTTCAAAGAGTTATACAGGCAACACCATCTATGTGAGACACTAGATAAATTTAATTTTGCAAAGAGAGAAACTGAGCCACAGAAAGGTCAAGTGACTTGCCCAATGACGCTCTGCAAGTGATTGGCAGAACTGGGATTAGAACGCAATACAGTTGCTTCCATATCTTCCTTCACAAAGCCTTCTATGAATGGTAAAAGCTTCCAGAACTCATCTGCAAGTCCCCTGCCCTGTCCAGATTTAAGTCCATTTTAAAGATTCCAGCCGTGCAGGAGTGTCATACTATGGACAACCTAGCTGATCTGTATAAAAAAAAATCCCTAGTTGTTGTTCTCTTTTCCCTAACTTCTATTTATCTACCTGACTATCTGTTCTAATGCAATGAGCAATTTAGAGCAAGGACTGTCTCTTCATGAATTTCTAGGTTTCAGAGTGGTAGTCGTGTAAGTCTGTATCAGCAAAATCAACTAAAACAACAGCAGGATACTAAGGGAGGAAAAATAACTTTTCAACCCCCGCAACAAACCCCTGTGTCAATTCTGGCCACATATCTATTCAAGGGACACCATCATAGGACCTAACCACATCAGCCACACCATCAGGGGCTCGTTCACCTGCACATCTACCAATGTGATATATGCCATCATTTGCCAGCAATGCCCCTCTGCCACGTACATTGGCCAAACCGGACAGTCTCTATGCAAAAGAATAAATGGACACAAATTTGACATCAGGAATCATTAACATTCAAAAACCAGTAGGAGAACACTTCAATCTCTCTGGTCACCCAGTAACAGACCTAAAAGTGGCAATTCTTCAACAACAAAACTTCAAAAACAGACTCCAACGTGAAACTGTAGAACTGGAATTAATTTGCAAACTGGACACCATCAGATTAGGCCTGAATAAAGACTGGGAGTGGTTGGGTCATTACAAAACCTGAACCTAATTTCCCCAGTACTAATTTCCCCCTACTGTTACTCATCTTCTTGTCAACTGTCTGAAATGGGCCACTCTCATTACCACTTCAAAAGTTATTTTTCCTCCCTTGGTATCCTCCTGTTAAGTGAATTGTCTCGTTAGACTGACCTCACACTTGGTAAGGCAACTCCCATCCTTCCATGTATTTATACCTGCTCCTGTATTTTCCATTCCATGCATCTGATGAAGCGGGTTCTATCCCACGAAAGCTTATGCCCAAATACATTTGTTAGTCTCTAAGGTGCCACAAGGACTCCTCGTTGTCTTTTTTTTTTTAATGGGCCTAGCTTATCACAGGTGCAACTAGAAACTAGAAATTAATAACAGTCCCTCCTTTCCAATCCCTTGCTTGCTTGCAGAACCATACCGCCAATTCTCATCTGGAAACAAGACTGAAGCCCACCATTGTTTTCCTTTTGGCCTTAACTGGACAGTGAAGACGACCAGAAATCTGCCAATAGTCCCAATTTGACCAAAACCATCCTCAGTTTTAGAAGTTTGTCCTGGCTCAAACTCGAAATCTCTGGGACAGCAGTGAAAAGTAGCTGGCGGGTTTTTTAATCTTTCCCTCTCACCTGCTGCTGGGGGGTCACTGTTGCAGCTGTTGGAGCAAGTAGCTAACAAATTATTTTTCTCCTGCCCCAGCCCACTCAATGCTCTTGATGCTGGTGGTTCCTTCTCCATACAGTATGTCTAACTACAAAGCAGGAAGAGGAACTGAGGCAGTGAATTTAGTGAGCGGGAAAGGAATCAACTAATCCAGCAGTTAGATGCAGCAATGCTTCGTCCCTGCCTTTAGGAGAGTGAACCACAGAGGAAAAATATATGCCTCTTGAAGGTACTACATGGGGAGACAGCCAACCATCCCTGTAGACACTGAAGGAGGGGAGCTGGAGTTTTAGAGAAAGCAATGGATGTGAAGGATTGAACGCTTGTGAGACTAAAAGATGGTTTGATATTTCAGTAAAAATTTAGATACACGCCCAAATTTTACAACTGTACATAATGTATTTTACTGAAGTCCATTTCTCTAATAGAATCTGATCTTGAGCCCACTGAAGCCCTGGCAAACTTCCCATTGACTTCAATGGTCCTTAACTTCTAGGCACAAATGGCGGATTCACAAAGGTATTTAGGTGCCTAACTCTCACTGATTGCAGGAGTTAGGTGCCTAAATACCTTTGTGAATCCCACCCAAAGGGCCTCATCCAAAGCATACTAAACTCCTTGGAAAAGCTCCCATTGACTTCACTAGTCATTGGAACAGGCCCTAAATTTGCACCAAAGGCATCCTTACTGCTTTAATCAATGTGCCCCACCCTAACTACAAAGCTTTACCCAGGCAGCAAGGTGTGTAATAACAGCATTCCTTCACTCCCAAAGAAATGTGTGTGAAACAGTAAAGTGACAGAAGCAGTGTGCTAATACTTAAGTTACAAGTAACTGGAATTTGAATCCTGGCAAACATACAGGGAAATGTTCTATCAAGTCTATCAAGTCTAAAGAATTAATGTTTTACTAATGATTCTACCGTAAAACAAGCTGAAAGCCTGCTTCTGAAAGAAGAAAATAGAAAAATCTCTCTTTTCACAGAGCTTTCTAAGGGCCTTGTTCTTAACAAAATTCCTTCTATTACTAAAACCAAAAACTAATTAGTTGTTGAGAATTCTGTAAAAGAAAGATTAACTGAAGAGACTCCCATGTAGGCAACCAAACCACAATATACCAGTTTAAGAAATTCCCATCTGAGCCAAATCCAAACAAAAAACTACTTCATTTACTCTAATGATGATTTTTCACTTTGCTGTTATTATTCCCAACTTCACTCCTCTCACCTTCCTCTTTTTAAATTCTTAGTTACCAGCTATAGAATATGTCCTACTACTACAGTGAGAACTTGAATTGCATCCAAATATAGTGTGTGTGTATTAAATAAAACCAATCTCTTCCTTTCTCCAGAAGTACATGAAAGTGTTGATTGGGCCAGAATGCTCTGCATCTTTCAGGATCGAGCAAAGGCACTTAAGCATGTGCTGAACTTCAAGCACATGAATGAGTAATACCACAGCTTAAGGGCTCTGATTCAGGATAGCATCTCCACTCAGGAGAACACACACTTACTTGTCTTCCCAAACCGGGTCCAGTTTTGCTGGATCAGACTAGAGGGGTCAGCACCCAAAAGATTAAAGATATAGATCAATAAAACAATAACACTGCCTTTCATCCATAGATCACTGGTTAAAATTTCGCTCAGGTGAACAAAAGTTGCTAAGGTCATTCCATTTCCCAATAAACAAATTTCCACATCCCAAATAGCATCACAATTTGCCCCCATGTTGGCAGTCTCAATGGAGAGGCCAAGTAATGAAGAGACAGAGAGAAAAACATTAATGGATGTCTCCATACAAACTTAAAACATTAAATTTAAAAGCAATCCTGATGATACATCATATGTATGTTGTGGGGGATAAGGGAATTCTTTACCTATTTGATATTAGATAGTAACACTCGCATGAAAACTTTGGGTGAAGAATCTCTGCCCCACTCAAGTAATATAAAGAATGCAAAGTCTGACCTAAGCACTTAGCTGTGGATACACTTGGCATGGGGAAGTAAGTCTCCAGGAGATGTAAACTCAAGAAGCTGGCTTTTAAATGCTTTCTTCACTGCATCCTGTGGTACAGGGGGGAGTCAGGGCAATGGAGGGACATGTGTGGGGTGTGGAAGGATGTGCAGGTGGAGTGGCTAGAATGCAAAGCTCTCCAGAACCTGTTAGGTGGCATACAGCTGTTTGGGGAGCATGGCCAGCTAGCTCAGTTCAGAGCAATTCCCAGGCTGCTCTGACCTACACTTGGGGCCAGAGTCAGCAAAGAATCTGGGAGCTATAACCAGCTCCCTGACAGACCTCCTGGTATGATAAGGGAATTCTGTAAAAGAAAGATTAACTGAAGAGACTCCCATGTAGGCAACCAAACCACAATATACCAGTTTAAGAAATTCCCATCTGAGCCAAATCCAAACAAAAAACTACTTCATTTACTCTAATGATGATTTTTCACTTTGCTGTTATTATTCCCAACTTCCCAAATAGCAGGGAAAAATCCATGGTTGGCAGGGCTCAGGGTAATGAAAAGGATTTTTTAAATGTATATTAGGTACTAAAGAGATTCTGACAATGGTATAGGCCCAACACTAGATGGAAGATGGTAATGCTGCTAATATTAATGCAGAAAAGACAGATGGGCTCAGTAAACATTTCTGTTCTGTATTTGGAAAGAAGCAATATGATGTGCTTGTAGCACGTAATGAGGATGAAGTACTTTCCAGGCCATTAGTAACCATGGAGGATGTTAAACACCATCTGCTGGGGTAAATGTTTTTAAATCAGAGGGGTAGCCGTGTTAGTCTGGATCTGTAGAAGTGACAAAGGGTCCTGTGGCACCTTATAGACTAACAGAGGTATTGAAGCATAAGCTTTCGTGGGTGAATACCCACTTCTTCGGATGCAAGCAATCCGAAGAAGTGGGTATTCACCCACGAAAGCTTATGTTTCAATACCTCTGTTAGTCTATAAGGTGCCACAGGACCCTTTGTCACTTCTGTTTTTAAATCAGCAGTCCTGAATAACTTGTACCCAAGATTCCTTAAAGAGCTGGCTGAGGGAATCTCTGGCTTGCAGATGTTCATTTTAATAAATCCTTTAATACCAGGGCAATGCCAGAACACTGGAAGAATTCTAAAGTTGTGCCAATATTCAAAAAGGGCAAGTGGAATGATCTGGGTAACAATAAGCTGGTTAGTCTGACATCAATACTGGGCAAAACAATAGAAAAGCTGATATGGGAGTCAATTATTAATGAAAGAATAAAAAGACAGGAATATGATTAATACCAGTCAACATGGTTTTACGGAAAACAGATCTTATCAGTCAAAATTACTTTCATTATTTGATGAGATTAGAAGTTTGGTTGATAAAGGTAATTAGAGAGATTTAATATACCTAGACTTTTGTAAGGTGTTTGACTTAATACAACATGACATGCTGATTAAAAAATTAGCATTACACAGTATCAATAAAGCACACAATGAATGGATAAGAACTGGCTGACATATCTCAAAAAGGAGTAGGCAATAGGACATAATCATCAAATGAGAGTGCTTCTAATGGGCTTCCGTAAGGATCGATCCTAGGCCCAATGTCATACAACATTTTCAACAATGATCTAGAAGTAAACATAAAAATCACTGCTGAAGAAATGTGTGGGTGAAACAAGGACAGTAGCGTAGCCAGGGGGGGAGGGAGCAGGGGGAGCGGCCGCTCCCCCAGTGAGCAGAAGTGGCGGAAGCGGCGCCTTTTTTTAGCAGAACTAAAAAAAGGCGCCGCTTCTTTTTAAGCACCGCTTCTTGCACTCACCTGGCGGCGCTCCGGGTCTTCGGCGGCATTTCGGCGGCGGGTACCACCGAAGACCCGGACTGAGTGAGGACCCGACGCCGAAGTGCCGCCGAAGACCCAGAGCGCCGCCGGGTGAGTACAGGGGGAGGCGCCTTTTTATAGCACCGCTCCCCGTGCGCTCTGGACCTGGCTGCGCTACTGAACAAGGATTGGTGGAATGGTAAATAACGAGGACAAGGCAGTAACACAGGGTGATCACGTTCACTTGGTAAGCTGGACCCTCTGAAACAAAATGTGTTTTAATATAGTCAAATACAAAGTTTAACATCTAGAAACAAGGAATGCAGGCCAGGCCTAGAGAATGAGGGACTGCATCCTGGAAAGCAGCGATTGTGAAAAAGATTTAGGGGTCACAGTGGACAAGCAACTGAACATGACCTCCCTGTGCAACACTGTGGCACAAAAGGCTAATATGAGCCTACACTGTATAAACAGGGGAGCAGGGAGGTGATTTTACTGCTGAATACAAAATTGGTGAGAGCGATATTAGAATACTGCATCCAGTTCTGGTGCCCACATTTTATAAAGGATGCTGATAAACTGAAGAGGGTGCACAGAAGAACCACAACAATGATTTGAGGGCTGGATAATATGCCTCCCCGTGAGAGATGTAATGAGCTCAATCTGTTTAGTTTATTAAAAAGAAGATTAAGTTGTTACTTGATTACAGTGTATGAGTATCTTCCTGGGGAGAAAATACTGGGTACTTAAGGGCTCTTTAATCTATCAGAGAAAGGCATAATAAGAATTAATAGCTGTAAGCTGAAGGCAGTCCGTTATTTGGGAAATAAGGCACAGATTAACAACAGTGAGGGTAGTTAACAACTGGAACAAACTACCAAAGGTATTAGCGATTCTCCATCTGTTAATGGCTTCAAATCAAAACTGGATGCCTTTCTAGAAGATATGATTTACACAAACACAAGTTATTTGGTTCAGTGAAGGGGTTTCTGGGTGAAATTTAATGTACAAGAGATCAGACTAGATGATCCTATGGTTCCTTCTAACCTTAAACTCTGTGAATCTATGGGGTGTCAAGTGGAAGATGGACACAGCAGCGAATCTACACAAAATCTGGGGCAGGCTCTGCTCTTCTTCTTCTAAGTTTCAGCTCTTTATATATTGATATTCTAAAACTTTTATTTCTTTCCAATTTCTATACCTGTGAGTCTCGCCTCAGTCAGGAACACTAAGGTAACTTTCAATAATAAACCTCTCATTTTTTTTGTGTGACTGTCATTTAATATCTTTGGAGGGGACACCTTTCTATGATGAAGTCTCCCCAGTTCTTCACGACTGGCATCCTCATGTCTTCACTTTCCACAGAGGCAGGGACACAGCAGGTTCAGAAGGCCAAGTGGGCACACATATCCAGGACCACAGAAGCAACAGGTCTGGTGCCTTTATAAGTAGATGCCTTTTTCTTCTACAGAAAACCTGTATTTTAAGCCCTACATGCAACAAAGGCTGACTTTTAACATGGACTTCATCACCCCTCCTTCACATCACAGTGAATGTTTGCCTAGGAGCAAGACCACCTACAAAATCTGGTGCTTTTTCCTCAGATAGCTGGTGTCTTTCCAAACAGCAGCACTAATCCATCCTCTCACTAGAAGGCTGGAAGCTTCCGCTACATCATAGTCAAAACTCCTGCCAAAACCCCTTTCACAGAGCTGAGTCGGGAAGCCAACCAGGGAGGAGTCAATTCATGGAGTCAGTAAGTCATATGATGCAATACAAATACGAATTTGAATAAAGATATTAAAGAGGCAATAAAGGCCATCATATGGTCTCTGCTAATATGCTGTTAAACTGCCACAAAGAGGAATTATTATGATGGCAAAAGATAAACGTGCTTCATTTAAGAAGCATGAGCTGTAATTGTTTAATGCCAACAGATACTTATATTATTTAAATTAACATATCTCGTGTTTTAATGTTCTCCAGTAGATCAAGAATCACGAACTTTGTTTGTCATAAAACAATTCTAACATAGCTCTGAAGTTAATCTCTATAAAATCAGATTGCATAAATACAACTTTTCAGAAAGGCCAGATTCACCCAGTATAAGACTAAATAACTTTCTGGGTTAACATCCTCTGGAGAGGCAGAATTTGGCAAATTATTATGGGCGGAATTCAGGGATCTGATGTTATTAACTGATGGATAAAGCTATAAATAAGAATAATAGTCATAGCTCCATTCTGTACCCATCAGTGTAGTATACTGTGCAACCAAATTGCGTGAGCTATTATTCAGTGAACAAGGAAAGGATGGAGCTTGTCTACTTCAGCCAACATCCCTTCTCTCATCTCATGTTTCTCTAGCTCGTATTAGGCTCCCTCAGTCAAAAATGTCTGTATCCAAACCCTGGTGTTATTGCACAGCCTTATAACAACTCCTTGTAGGCACTAGTGTTTTTCTGTAAGTTCTCATTTCACCAGGAATCCATTTTATCCCCTCGAGGCCTCAGTTTTTCACTTTAAATCTAATGTGTCTCCTTAATCTCTTAATATTTGTATTTGGACCTCACTTTACTGACTATTGCTTTTATTATTTTTACTGTTGGCCACGCCTTTTTATGCATAATAACAAAAGTCAGTAGCTTAGTTTTTTACATTAGGTACCTAAGGAGCGTGCACTCAGGGCAGCCTGCTTTCATTGGGTTGCCTCATCACTTGGCCTCTCCCCCGCCCCCTTTTGGCTCTGCTGTTCCAATTACCTCCCCCCTGCCCACCACTTCATTTTATTTATTTATTTTGCCCTGCTCTTTGTTGTTGTCATTGGGTTTGTTTGTTTTTTAACTCAGCTATTCAGAGGACAGCAAACACATTTTTCATAGGTGCAGCAAAACACCTACAGCCAGCCCTGTTAAGTAGTTCATGTCTGCACAGAACTTGAGTGTACAGAGCATTATCTGAGCCAAATCTTGCTTACTTCACTCACCAGAGTACTCCCGATGAAATCAGTGGGCCTACTCAGGTGAGCAAGGCAAGCAACATGTGGCTCTAAAAGAGCTAAACATAATGGAACCAATCCAACTCCTACTGAAGTCAATGGGAGTCTTTCCACTGACTTTAATGAGAGCTGGATTGAACCCTTTACATTTCCCACTGTAATCACCTGTTGGAAAAGGGCATGGGTCCTCTCTTATTCTTTATGTTTTTCTACATAGCTCTTCATTTAGCTTTGACTGTACAGCCACATAAAGCAATGACCAAAAAAAAACAAAACCCCGAAGATTCAGTTACAGAAAAGATTTTTTTATACTGTAGTGTCAAGCTACTATTTAAATCTTCTGGTAAAGCTTACAGAGAAATGTGGCATGTGGAAAATTGTCTGGACACCAAAACAGCTGCAACAAGGCTAGCAATAGATCAGAATACTATTCAGTAGTCAGCAAGGGAACATCTACCCTGCAATAAAAGGCACACAGCACAGCCACAGTTGACCTGGTCAACTGACTTGGGCCCATGGGGCGCGGGCTGTGGGGCTAAAAATTTCAGTGTAGACATTTGGGGTAGGGCTCAGCCCAAATGTCTACACTGCAATTTTTAGCCCCGCAGCCCAAGGCCCTCGAGCCTGAGTCAACTGTCCCGGGCTCTGAGACTCAGTGCCGCAGGTGTTTTATTCCAGTCTAGACACAGCCCAAGTGACTAAAGGTACCACTAGCATAACACAGGATGCCCCAGTTTTTGTGCCAAAGATAAATGTAATTGAACTTTCCTTCCATGACTGACATGCCCAAATCCCACAAGAGAGTCCACGCAAGGCTACTCCAAATAATTCTTAATGTTATTTTAGTATATTGATTCTTTAAGAACTGACAGATATTTTGATACAAGTCCAAAACTTCTGTTCCTAAATTATTATACCACATACTGGAAGCCACATTAGTGTTGTGGCTTCAAAGAAATAGCACTGACACCTGTTTTAACACTATAATTACATCCAGGAACAGCACACTGCTCGCTCTCTCTCTCTGAAATGAACAAACTGGGGAGGGATTGAAATTCCAAAAATGTTTTATGCAATGTTTATATAAATAAGGAATATGACACAGACAAAATAGTGATACTTTATAAGGTTAATAATGGAAGATTGCTTTAAGTAGACGATCAGGGTTTCTTTTATTAACATAATTTCTTGTATAAACATATATGGAAACTGTCTATGAAGTTTACCCAGAAGTTACTTTTAAATGCTCAATTTACAGACTTATCTTTGAAAGCTTCCTTGATTCTCTGAGGATTTAACCAAGTCATAAATCAGTAAAGTGTGCTGCAGTGTTAAGGTATTTAGGGATCTGAAATGAAGCGTTCAAGTGATACAAATCGCCATTTTCAGTGAGCCTGGGCTTTCCAAGGCTTTGGCGTAAAGACAGAAAGATTGCTCAAAAGAGCCCTAATCACAGATTCTTGTTTCTCTCCTTCACTGGGGATCCTCAGAATTCCTGGTACAACCATATGAATCTTTGTTTCTTCATTCAAAATCATCCCACCCTCAAGGCACCATATCGCAGCCACAATACAGCTGGTCAGGAAGGATGGGACTCCTTAAGAAGCAGTTCTGACAGACTCCAAACTGCAGGCTGGGGTGAGGATTACTGTTGAGACTAGGGCTAGGCAGGAAACAAACAGTTTACCCATTCCATGAGAATTTGAGATTATGAAATGTGTTCCCATCTCAAATCAGGACAAGTCAATCTTGAAAACGTTTGAGATCCGAAACCCTCCCCCCGCAAAAAAAAATGTTGATTGGGTCAATCAAAATGTTTTGATAATTTTGAAGCATTCTATTTAATTTCAACTTTGTCTTTTTACATTTTTACTATAAATTAACTTAGATTTTGAAATAAAAAGTTATTTTGAACTGAAAAATGGAACTTTCCTGAAATTGTTGATACACACTGTTTTGGCATTTTCAAGCCTTTTTTTTAAAAAAATTATTTTTAAACAGGAAATTCCTCAGAACCAGCCCCTTTCTCACAAAAAGTTTCAGCTTTGTCAAGACAGCATTATCTGATAGAAAACATTTCATCGAAAAATTCCCAACCAGCTCTAGTTGAGACATACAACCTGAATCCCTTCAATCAGGGCCTCAGTTCTGTTCTTAAGTGCTCTGAGCACTAGATAACTTGCAGAGGAAGAAGAGGAGGAAACAAACCAAAAACCGCTGCCATTAAAAGGGTCAGACAAGAAATGAAAGACTCAGCAACAAGGTGCCTAAATGTAACGTGTACTAAGGGTCAGATTCACAGCAAGTGTAAGTCCAGGCACTTCCACTGAAGTGAATGGTGTTATGTTAATTTATACCAGGTTAAGATCTGGCCTTAAATGTTTCAAAGGTATCTGTCATGTCAAAATAGAAAGGATAATTTTATGTGCAAATAAATGAAGCTACGCACTCCCTGATGGCAGTGATAAAAAAGAAGGTTTTGAGTTTTCTACTGCCAGCACTGTATGAGGGAATGAGTACAGTAACTCCTCGCTTAACGTTGTTTCGAAGTTACGATGCTGCTCCATTAGGGAACATGCTCATTTAAAGTTGTGCAATGCTCCTTTATAACGTCGTTTGGCTGCCTGCTCCATCTACTACTTGCAGTATTCTGTGGAAGAGCAGCAACTTTACAAGGGAGTATTGCACAAGTTCCTCGTCTCCGCCTCCTCCCCCTCCCCCACCCTCCCAGCGCTTCCCCCGCTGCCAAACAGCTGTTTGGCGGCGCTTAGGACCTTCTGGGAGGGAGGGGGAGGAGCGGGGATGTGGCGTGCTCCGGAGAGGAGGTGGAGTGGGGGTGGGAAGAGGCAGGCCTGGAGTGGAGCAGGGACGGGAAGAGGCGGGCCTGGAGCATCCCCCGGCAAAGTCAGCGCCTGTTCTTCTGTGGGGAAGCTGCCGTTGCTGCTACGCAAGGTGCTTCCTAGCGTCCTTGCCTGCAGCGGGCTGTGCCTGCGTGAGGTAAGCCAGGGGCACCTCCCAACTACAGTACAGTACAGTATATAATGCCTTTTGTCTGCCCCAAAAAAATTTCCTTGGAACCTAACCCCCCGTATTTACATTAAATCTTATGGGAAAACTGGATTAGTTTAACATCGTTTCACTTAAAGTTGTATTTTTCAGGAATATAACTACAATGTTAAGTGAGGAGTTACTGTACAGGATTGGGATCAAACAATGCCTGGACTCCAGTATTAGCTCTAGCATTCTTGGCTGTGCGACTCTGGGCATAAGACAACTTTTCTGTCAATGTTTTTCCCTATCTGTTAAATGATTTTTCCTCATCTTACAGAGGTATTTGAGGATTAATTAGTTAATGTCTGTGCAATACTTTGACATTATGGTTTCAGATTCTGGGGTATGTTCTGTCCATTTTGCTCTGCACTAGCAGCAGAATCTGCCCATAAAGTCAGTGTAACCCATCTAAACTAGTTTCATGTTTCTTGAGACATACACCGAACTCCAAAGAGGAAAATGACACTTTTTCATAGATTGAACAAGACAAACATTTAGCTCCACATTCTCATTCAGATAACATAAAATAAATCTAAAGCACACCGGGCATAAAATGAAGGAAGAATACAGTCCTTAGCTGTCAGCCATATATTTACTTCCATCATTTCTCATCTAAGAAGCAATAATGCTCCACATAGTGGATAAGGGGATATGGTGTGGAATTTTCTGCAAGAGGACAGGGGATCAATGAACTGAAACGAATTTGTGCATTAACTTTCATTCCAAATGGATTAGAGCCATTTTGCACAGTTGAAATGCTAACTCTACATAAATACAGAAGGCACCATGTATCAAGTTGAATTGACTTCTTTAACACTGTAAAGTTGCCATACTTATTAAAGCCTATCATAAATCTATTATACTATGTATAAATTACACAGAGTCTGTCTTACACCAATTAAAGGCTCAGACATTTTTAGTTAAGGTTGAATCTCAATCGTCAACCCAATAAATATACTTATGTACTACAGGAGTCTCTGAAGAGTTTGTGACAGTACATCCCATAAACATGTACTCCCAACAACATGGGTAAAGCCCAGGAGTTCAGCCATCACCCTGGGTTTCCATTTCTTTCTACCACTGCCACTTCTGCCTCCTGTGTTCTTTCCTGCTTTCTGGTAATATTGGTTCCTTTGTTGTTAATATAAACATGTCAAGGGATTCCAGGCAGTTAAGCTTCAAAATTCACTACATTTAAATGTTTGCTCATATGAACAGGAGGATTTGTCCAACATTTTTTTCCCTTTTTCAACTTATCACTACATGATTAGTGAATGATTAAAAGAAAAAAGTGTAAGTGTGGCTCTTGTGCCACTATACATAATCAAAGCCCAGTTTCTGCACTAGGCTCAGCACCGACGTGGACTCATATTAATGTCAATGGGACTTCACACAGGCGTAGGGGGTATGTACCAGCAGATTCCAATACAGGACAGATCAGTAAATCGGATGATGTGGAGTTACCACCATTAAAACCTCAATACAGTTACCACATAATAATATCTGAGATAGTACAGTTATTTCCTGTTCTAAGAATAGTGAAATTTGTCCAAGAGACCATCCCTATAAAGCAACTTGCTATCTTAAGAGACTGCCCCAAAGAATTCCCAAACATAGTAAGCACAACTCTGCTCCACCTTTAGTAGAATATCACTTTTGAAAGTGTTTGTTCAATACAGCTTTTGACTTACCTAAAATAGTATTTCTGGAGTAATTTGAACAAGCATTCATTCTTTGATCAACTCATAGTCTGACTGATTTCACTGTTTGCACTGTGGTGCAACTCAACCAGAGTTAAGGGTTCCCATAGGAAGAGTGAATTACTTATTTTACACTGTCACAGAGTGTAGGGGAGTCAGCGCCTGCACCCCTCTTCCTGGGATTCACTGGGAATCTCAGCCAGCCAGTAGAACAGAAGGTTTATTAGAGATGCCAGGAGCACAGTCCAAACAGAGCTTGTAAGTACAACCAGGACCCCTCCTGCGGGCCCTTCCAGGGGGCAGGGAGCTTAGACACCAGCCTGGGGCTCCCTGCATTTCACCCCACAGCTCCAAACGGGGGGGGGGGGCAGGGAGGCCAGACCCTGTCTGCCCTTCCCCCCTCTTCGTTAGCCAGCTCCAAACTGAAACTGTCCAGCCCCTCCTCTCTCCTTTGTCTCCTTCCCGGGCCAGGAGGTCACCTGATCCCTTTGTTCCAACACCTTCAGCTCCCACCTTTGCAGAGAAGGGTCCCAGACCATCAGTTGCCAGGAGACAGGGTGTCGGCCATTCTCTGTCATCACAATGGCCCTCTAGGGTTCTGCAATCACACACCTTTAGCCCACCACCTAGAGACTTAACACATGCCTCGGGGAAACTGAGGCATAGAAACATTAAGAACAGTCCCATTCCGTCACATCCACCTTTAGGTAATGTACAGTAGACGTCACTACCTTGTTTACTATTGCAAAATTTCAAAAAGCAATGCTAATTCGGGAGACACAAAGCAAGACAGGAGAAAACTGAAGCATGTCATATATAAGTCTATGGTGGGTTTGGGTATTCTGTACTGAATCTTTCACTCCTTAATTTTGTGTTTATTCTTTCAGAAGTAGCTGGCTTTGCACCAAGAATATAAAAACAAACGTCTCTGCACCACTGACATTCTGCCAAAAATCTATGTGACCTGCGCAAGAGAGGCTTTGATGTCTTTTTGAGGAAGGGTGAAATTTAGAAAGGCAAGTTTCTGCTTTTTTTGCACATGAAATTATAGATCCTGAAGAGCCTGCTAGTATAATTTAGTTATTATTCCAAACAAAGAAAACTATTAGTTTCTCAGTCCCAAATTTAATCCCTCCCAAGTCCTTTAGCCAACCATTTCTCACAAAATATGTTGAAATACAATACAACTCAATGTTTCCCATGGTTTAAATAAAGACTACAACATTAATGTTAGTGTTACCTTACCTAGGTGGTAAGGTATGTGCAACATGATAATGTATCGGGCAGAGCCCTGTTGAAAATACCCAAAGGGTTAGAAAATCAACAATCAACTTTGAAGCAGAATGATTCTTTGTATTATTATGAAAAAATCTCATAGTATTACAGGTTACAATTGGACACAATAAATACTGTTGCCCCTGTGCCAAGTGGAAGCAGACGTCCAGGACTTTGCAAGCTGGCTTCCCAGTGAAAGAAAAATCAGTGACACGGAGTCTGGGTGTACGCTATGGGTACCTTATTGTAGCTACACCTATACACCAACAGTAGTGGCCAAACAGTACAGAGGCAGATCTGGCCATCAGGAAGCTCTGCCCATCACCAATGCCCATGTCCTAGGGAGAAAATTTGTCTCAAGAATTGACTCTAATCACAGACAAAGGCAGAGAACAAACTCTCCAGCTGCTCACATAGCTCCCTCTACTCAGAGCCTTGCGTAACAAAACTAATACCACCATACTGCTAGTCTTCCTAACACTGGAGCTCACACATTAAGAAAAAGAACTTGGGAAACTCCGTGTAACAACAATATTTGGTGACACTTGCCATAACAATACTAAGGTATTGCATGCAAAATATTGCACACAGTGTTTCATACACATATCTGTACTTAACTTTTCATTCCCCTGATCTAGGTACTGGTTTAATTAAAATATTTTGGGAAAATAAACGTGATGCCATAAATAATTAGTTCATCTTTGGGTCAATGGGCCAGTACAGATCAGCAATCACATTTTGAAAAGTGGTCTCTAATTCCAAGAGCCTCATTTGTGCCTCAGGAGACATCATCTGTTAGACAGATCCCTGACACACAGGAGAGGGTACACTCTGTGCCATCGAGAAGGGTGGCATAGAGTGCCCCACCCCCAGTGCATTGCCCACTCCACAGGCCAGTGAGGATCGGCTCAGGGCTATTGCCAACCTCATTTGGGGTAATTTGCTAACTATGTAGAGGGTGAGCTGAGCAGTTTCTGCTCACAGAGACCTCTATTGCAATTGGTTGTTAGATGGACAGTGCTTCTTGTCTTTGAATGTGTGTGTGTGTGGAGGGGACACAAGGGCTGATCACAATCCAGCTCAAAATAGCTTTGTTCTTGAAAAAAGATTTCAGTGTTAAATTAAACAAACTAAAAATCACTGTTGCTTACACATAAAGCAATTTAATTTATTGAAAAATATACTAAAGTATCTTAACTTAACAATCACCTACCATGCCATAGGGACATCTACACCTAGAAAGGTCTCTGGTCATTTCTTAAAATGTAACTCACTGATAACAAGTTAGCCACGTTCACACATATTGTTTCCAAAATCTTGTATCAATATTTGTTTTGTACTGGTAAGCCGTTTTCGCTGAAGAGCAACTGTTAGATATATTTTAAATACAAACATTTTCCCCCACCTCCAAATTCTCAGATGAATTATTGAAATTCATCTGTTACTGATCACCCTGAGTAAGGCCCTGCATGTGACCAAACCCCGATGGACTTGAGGGGAAGGATACGCAGAACGGGGACTCCACATGACCTGTGTGCTGAAAAGATTGGATCCATGATGGCTCCTAATATTCTTCTTAGCGTATGTGCAACGTGCTTCAGGTAGTACGTGACCAGGATTCATCACCAAATTTGATCTGCTGGTTGAATCATTAGCTTCCCTGGCTTGGGCCGGGTACTGATGGGGAGTGCAGAGAGAGGTTTTGGGCCCCGTGGTCAGGAACCCCAGCATGGGGCTTCTGAAGGGCAGCAGCTACTACTGCAGCTCATAAGCTGGTGCAGTAATTGCAGAGAGATTATGCTGCAACTATGTGTCTGGGTTGGGGATATGCAGGAAAACTGCATAAAGCCCCATAACTTGAGCTTTATGTGAGATTTGAGGATTTCACCCTTTTACCATAGTAGTCTAAGTATTTTCACATTGAATATAGTTACCATTCCTTCAAAGCAACTTTTTGTAGCCACAATAATAATAGTCCACAATACTGAAAAGCACAGAAGCTGGTGAAGTAACAGCTTACACAAGCTTCCTGTAATTAACCTAAACATCTGCACAAGGTAGTTCAACCCACAGAAAGCTGTTCTAGAAGTTGAGTACTTACCACCATCTTCAACGGTAAAATGGAAAAGGTCACTTGTGGCATTATCACCTTCTCTTAAAACATAGCATATCTTCATGTCATCAATATCAGCTGGAAAATGTCAAGACAAAGAAACACATTTTAACTTAAATGTAAACAGAAACAGTTTGAAAAGGAACACTTAATTATCATTAATTTGTTCATCAGAGGTCTGACTTCACTATTAGGTTATGTCAAATCTGCAATGTTAGTCCAGAGTTAGCAGAACTTGAGTTAGGAGACACCGGGTTTGTTAACCTAGTGCTTGAGCGTCTACACTCATTTTTAACCCCTGGCTTGGAATTGTTGAACCTTGGGTCCCACCCTGGGGCTCCAGAGTCTACAACGTATTATCTAGACCCAAGTCCAACCACCCACATCCCAGATTTCCTAGTGCCCTCCCAAAATCTGGCCAATTCTTGCCCTTTACTCGTGGGGCTGTGTGGGAAAGCTTGACTGTCCAGAGGACAAAGAAAATTGACCTAGGGGATTGTGGGATACTTTTGGCAGACTCCCAGAGCATGAGTCCAGTGGGGCTGTGTCTACACTGCAAAGCAATATGGCTTGAACAACAGGTCCTGGCTTGACTCAGGCTTGGACTCTCCATCCCCGTGGGGTCCTAGGATCCTGGGTCTAAGCCCTGCGTTAGCATGATTTATGTGTACATGGAAGGGGGATTAGGTTTGAGTCTGAATTCAAACAGACGCCTAGGCTTACACTGCAGTGAAGACATACCCTTAAGAGTCAGAGGATTTCACTATTAATGGATTGCATGTTTTAAAAAACAAAGTTAACTGTTTTTTCCTATTTATATATATTTGATAAATAGAACTCAGAGGAAATGTGCATATGTGTGTTATAAGTGCTGGTAAGACGGTATGGCTAATGGTGAGGGTTTTACATGGGGGGGATACATGGGGGGGTTGTTTTGTTTTTGTGTAGCACTTTGCTCAGCTGAAATCATCACTAAGGGCCTGATTCTGCTACTGTTACTGGTGCTGACTAGTACCTCACTCTGTAAGTAGTCTAGAATATGGTTCTACTCAACACAGATGAAGGTTGCAGAACAGGTCCGGAGTGCCTTGCCACTCATTCTGAAACATACACTAACTTAGAGAATTAGTGTCTTCTACAGTTACATGAGGTGTGTCAAGCATGATCATTCAGATCACTGTATAACATTGGTTTTCTGGATCAACAAGCTATCCAGCAACAATTTGGACAATAAAAAAGGAGAAAAGGGATCAATCTTGCTGGTTGTACAACTAGGGAAAATCTTGACACTCAGAGGAAACCTATTGCTATTACTTACCACTTTAATGAATGCTATTGCAAGGAGGTGCACTGCATAGACTAAAAGAGAATGAAGAAGCTGAGATAGATTATTGTGACCTAAAAGTGCACAACATAGGAATGTCAATAACAACAAAGTTACGGATGCTAGAACCCACGTTACTTGCCTACCTCTTTCAAATCCATCCTCTGAATTTACTCTTAGAACAAGCTTTTATTAAATTATAAAAACTTAAAAATAAAACAAGGAATTATTCTATGCCATATTTTAACTGCATTATTTCACATCTTTCCTTATTTACTTGTGGTAAAACTTGCTTTTTTCATTTTAATTATTGCACTGATTTGAACATGCCTGTATGCAATGTGTTTGATGTCAAACAGGAACCATGCAGCCAAATAGTGCCTTTACTTATACACCAAACTGAAGTGAAACCAACTAAGTCCTTTGAATACCAGTTCAGTGCCCTTGTCACTAGACCATCCTTCCTACAGACCATCTACTCTACAGAATATGGTTTACAATCTTTATAACTGAGCCATCACAAACAGAGGTGCTCAGACACTAGTGGTGATGCACTGAAAAACCTAGACAAATTCAGTTAAACTAAGTAAGAGAGAATTCAACCTATTTAGTTTAATAGATGTTGGAGCATAAGTTGCAGCAAAATAAATAGAAGGGGAAAAAAGCAAAAGGCAAACCAGTTATTTGTTAATATAGGTTTTCTAGTTTCTTTATGGGGTGTCATTAATTTGTTAGTAAATACAAACTTGTCCTTGTCACTTACTTTGAAAGAAAAATCCTTTGTTTTTCCCAACCATACAGGGCATAACAACATGAACAATTTTAGACAAAACTTTATAAAGTAATAGCATATAAGTGGAACTCAAGTATCATACAGATTCTCCCCACAAGTCAGGACTTGTGTATTGGTTGGTAAAAACATGTCAAAAGCATTTTTGTTAGAGGTTGTGTGCCCCTCTGCATAATAGTTCAAAAAAACAGACATGTATCTTTTGTTAAATAATTATCTTTAGTACATATTTTTTACTTTCTTTTAAACAAAGAACTGCTAGAGTAATAAAGCGGTTGCAAGTGAATATCCTCATGTCAATGTGGCAAAAAGTTAAAACTATGATCCTGCAAACAAACACACAAGTGCTTAACTTTACACATACAAGTAGTCTCATTAAAGTCGGTGGAACTAACATTCATAAAGCCAAGCACCCACGTAAAGGTTTGCAGGATCAGCTCCTAAAACGATAACATCTACCAAAATTTTATATTTAGATAAAGCATCCTATATGGATGTCTTTCTTTCTGTTTGTTAAACACATATTAGCATTATTTGAGCTAACTTACATTATCCTTCCATAGCTCATTTGGTTACATTAGCACTTTCTTAGTTGCAAGCAGTAATGCATTCCTTTGAGACTACAAACTCAGCTAAACTCTTGCTGAACAGTTTCTGGAATTGTGGCCTGATCTGCAATCCTATAGCTTTCTCTTTGGCAAGGGTTACATAAATCTGTTAGCCACACAAGATTAGAAATTTGATTTCCCAGTTAAAATTAAGCCAAATTCATTTGATTGTCATGATTTTCCCCCCGCAATAATGTACAGTACTTTTATTTTTATTTTATTTTTTTTTAGAGAGAGAGAGAGAGAGAGATAATGCCTTCAAAAGCACTTGCCTCAACAGGGGAAGGTGTGGAGCCATACCACCCCGGGGGAAGTGGGGGTTCAGGGAGGAATTTTGATGAAGAATCCTGATTGCAGCACATTCACTAAATCCCTTGCACAGTGCCAGATCTGTTGGCAGGTGTATTAGAGTTAGAGATCAGGCAACAGATCAGCCCTCGTCACTGGCCCCATTGGGATATCATGTGCCCTGGAGGATTGTGCCCTATTTTTGCACACAATTGTAAAATGGGCTTCTTTTGCTTTCACTCACTGGCACACCTGGTCATGCTCTTGCCCTTAATAATCAAAGCTAACCAAATTAGATTGAGTAGGCCCCAAAATAGCACTATGCATGTTCAAAACACCGAAAAACAGCAGCTAATTAAAAGCTACATACATTTTATTTTCCTTAATGGAAAAGACTTGGCAGTTTGTTAATAGAGTTCCCCTGTTCACAGTCAATTATCTAATCTTAATGACTATCTTCTATGAACAAATTCCAGCCCTAACTTGCAGAGATGAGTGCTGTGCGATTATGCATAAGCAATTTTCTTAGTAAATATTTTTGTCCTCAGTAGAAGTGAGAGTGAGTTTGAAATTACTGGCTGGGGAAGGATTTTTGTTTTCATACATGCTCCACCTTTAAAATCCTTGCAAGCCTAAAGCAAGTTATGTGAAAGTAAAAGGGGAAAATAAAATAAATAAATAAAGCAAGCAACAGAAAGTAAATTATTTGAAGTTGAAACAACTTGAGTAATAGGAAATAGCGTTATTATATATTTTCAAATATTACAAAGTAGTTGGTCTTGTTTTAGGAACATTTGATCCTTCTATCTTGCTGGCCTTTTTACTTCTTTATACTACATTAATATTTTTAAGCGTATGGAGGAAGCAAGAGCAAGAAGCAATCCTGTATGCTTGCAAAATCTTGGAACTTATTACCCTGGGGCTCAACTCTTCTAACTTGTAATTTACTCATGTGACTATTATTTGTATTATTTTAGTGCCAAGGGGCCCCAGACATGGACCAGGACCCCACTGTACCCCAATGAAGTCCACTGACTACTCACGTGAACAAGATGCTACCTAATGTAAACCTAACAAAAATATCTAACTTCCTTTAGTAACCCAAACCAACCCATATTCTATACCTGAGCAAAGGAAGACATGGCGCAGGGAGAAAACCTGAACCGGATCATCAACTGTCAGTGCAAACTCCTATAGTGTGTGATGTGTCCAATTACTACTCTGGAGTTTTCGATAGGAGTTTGTGGTTTACCTGAAATATCTGGGTGGTTTTCTTTCCAGCATTTCGTAAAATATTAACAGCTATGGAAAAAATAGCCTTCCCAAATAGTAAACAAAAAGTTATTGTGTGGCTAACATTTTTCCCCCCTGGGACAGTTGCTGCTAAAGCACAGTGGATCTCAAATCAGACGAGTTCTCTCTTTCTATGAGATCAGTCTGTTCGTTAATATAGTTAAGGAGGCACCATCTTAGGGATCGGAAAACAGTGTGGGCAGAAGTGTCTTCCCCCATGCTTGGTTCATCATCCAGTAGCTAAAGCTCTAAGGCTAGGACTCATGGCAATAAAATGGCCCTTTTTGGGGGGTAGGGGTAAGGAAGAGAGGTTAGGACCAGAGCCTTCAAACTGCTGCATACCTCCTGCAAGAGGCTGAGCTTTATCAACCCACAGTGACATTCATGAACATTGAGGGCATTCAGCTCCTCACAGGAGGTTATCTGTATGTTGCAGGATGGGGCCCTTAAAAAGGGAAAAGATATAAGATAAAAAAAGAAAGAGAGAGATTGCAGTAGGAGACTCAGAGTCAGTAACCGGAAACGCCCATTGTCAAAATTGACTCTTGACAGTCTTAAAAAAAAGGGGAGGGGAGAACTGTACTCACCGTGGGCCCCAAAGATGGGAGAGGTTCCACAGGAAGAAAGAAAGGCTGTTGCGTAATCATTTATACCAGTGCCCCATGAGAGTGAACAGGGGGTAAAAGGCTACCCATTCTGGATTTGGTAATGTTTTACACACTTCACGCCAGTGTAATGGCTACACAAGGTGCAGAGCATCAGCGAACTGGGTGCAGAATTCTGTCCAAGCTCCTCACTCTACAGGACTGAATAAGCTTCTCTCACTACCTGTTGAAACAAACTTTCTAAGTCTAGCCAAGAATCTCCCCAGCACTGATAACCCTTTCCACACACCCAGTAGGAGATATGGTGAAAAGGGCATGTGGGGCGAAAGGGAGCATCAATGATTTTTCATCCACATCTTCCACCTCCAGTTTGCCCTACTAATACTCCTGCAGCTTCCTATCCTTTTTCCCTTTCCCCAGCAGCGCTGATGTCACCTTCTTCACTTGAGGGGCTACACTTGCCCTTGACTAGGGCCTTCCAATTTTGCAAGACTGCTGCCCCTAACCAGGAGTTCCTCCCATGCCTTTCACAATGCCTAGAGTTTCCTCCAAAGCCCTGCTGTGGGACTGCTCCTTTTCTCCCCAAAACTGCTACCTTCCCCAACCTATACCTCTTGCTCCCATGTTCTTTCCTCCTTCACCTGAAGGCACCTGCCAGGTTTGCCTCCCTCCTCTTGGAAGCACATGCTTCTCCTTGCTATGACTATTCTACATGCCTACTTGACCTAGTCTGCACTAGGCTTTTTTTTTTCTACCACCAGTGGTAGACTACTGCAGACAAGGTGCTGGAGGACACTGGCATTTTAATACATATGCTGTATAAACCTGCTCTGAGCAGATACACACACAGTGCACTTAAAAACAATGGTGCCTGATGGAAGCCTTAACTACACTAGCACTACCACCATCAGCACTGTTGTTGGAGACAGCAGCTGGTAGCAACAGTGGAACATTTTTGGCAGAAAAGCCCAGGTGCAGACACACCGTAGTATGGGTGTGTTGCAGGGAAGTGTGGAGGGTAGTAACTCCTGCACTCCCCAATAGCTGCAAATGTCTGAATTAGGATGAGGTAATTAATCATTTATATGGCACCAGGGTTGTACACCCTACTGAGTACAGCATGCACAGTTTCACTGCTTGGCCTCTTACACATCCTATCTCTTCCTCCAACATGCTCCATTCTTCTGCTATACAGGATGTAACAGCCAGAGGGCTGCATATCTGTTAAACGAGGTGGGTGGGCCGACAAAGTGGCAGGCAGTAACAAGCTGTCAGTATTCTCACAAATGAACCTCCTTGCTTATCTGGAATGCTGTACAGTGGTTTGCTCCTAGGAATACACATGACCCAGTATATTTCAAAATGTAAGACAAGGCCCTTTAAAAGGAATATTTCCACTCAGGAGTGCATACTCCCTACTCCTCTGTACTTCTCCCTGATACTCACCACTTTAAAAGGTCCTAACACAACATCAGGGGGAATGTTTCTTTATACATCAGCTGTGTTGGTTCCCACAGTTCAGGCAGCTTGAATTTCCTGCCATATTGCAATGATTTGGTTGGGGTTTTTTTTAAGGTTTGCCTATCACTGCAACTCTTGGGATACCTTTGGCATTCAGCCAAAATATGTAAGGGTTGGGTGGCGGTGGGGTCTGTTTGCTGGATTTGCAACTCAAGCAAACAAACTCACTACAACTAAGGCTCTACAAAGCACCATTTCACCTTTACTCAGCCAGCTATTAACTAACAACAACATAATACTGAAAGCTCCCCAGTGGATAGATAATACACCCTTTTTGACTCAAGGAGGTTATTCCACAGCCTTGCTTTAAGGCTTTATTTCAGTGCATATAACATATGTGGTTTCCATCCTAACTATGCCACCTAGTACAGTTTAAAAAAAAAAACTAAGCAGCACTGACAATTTAAAATATTTACATTACCTCTTATTTTACTACAGAGATTTTGTGATTAAAAGTTTGTGCAATTAAGGCAGTAAGGTAGTCATGAGATATTTGCTCCCTGGGCTTAGTTAGGGATAGTTTAAAATTATGTAAAGTGCACCCAGGCAGTACATGACCAGTGCCTTAAATATGCTATGATAGTTACTAATGGAGCAGTCAACTATTACTATTTGCTAAGGAAAACAATTTGAAAAAAAAATGATATGAGTTTCTAATGTTTTATGGACCAATCCCATAACCTGTACTCATGTTGAGTAGCTAGCCTAAGACCTTGAGCAACTGACACTCAACATGAATACAGGATGCAGAATTATTTAAATTGTAAAATCTTCAGGGCAAGGACTGTCTTATTCTGTTTTTGTCTGCAGTGTTGCTGGAGCCGGGCTGGCCCCACGATATTAGAGAGACCCGGTAGGTGAGGCAATATCTTTTCCTGAGCCAAGGTCTGTTAGTGAAAGAGACAAGCTTTCAAGCTCTTCAGCTGGGTAGCTTGAAAGCCTGTCTCTTTCACGAGTAGAAGTTGGTCCAACAAAAGATATTACCTCACCTACCTTGCCTCTCTAATATCGTGGGATATTACCTCACCCACCCAGTCGCTCTCATTCTGTTTGTACAGTACTGAGCACAATTGGTAGCTGTTCTCTGTTGGAGCCTGGACACTACCACAAATATACATTAACAACAACAACAACAACAAAGAATCAGGCCCTTAATGCTGTAAACAGGCTCTTTCTGGGATCAATTATTTCAGAATTAAGCATGCTTCATTCCTGGATGCATGTTTCCAGTGCTCTAAAGAGAGGGGACCAGACACGGAAATACCTTGTGTGAACTGAGTGATACTATGATTGCCTTTTCCCAGGTGGATCAGAAAGCCATGGCGAGGAGCCTCTGTAATCCTGATCTTGAGGGTAACGTGTAAGCTGTCCCGGTCTTCCACTTTGAACACTTTGTTGGTAATTGTAAACCCCAAGTGGCCAGTGGTCAAAACACGGAGAGAAGGGGCACCCTTATTTACTACAATTTGGGGTACACTATTGTCCATGGCCATTATCCGAATGTTCATTGTTTGGGGTTTCCTTGTTTCAAACACAGTGTCGGGGAAGACATAGAAATCAGTATGGGTCCCATCTGTAACAGTGAAAGAGAAGCTGTCTTCAGTGGACTCTGTGCCATCATGTTTGTAGCTTATAAGATTTTCATTCAGATCCTGTTTGGTAAAGGATGTAACCGGCTTGGTGTTATTGAACATGAGCTGACCATGAACTGGCACTTGGGTGATAATAAATTTAAGCAACATATCAGGGGTGTCTCTGTCTTCTACCGTCAGTTCAAAGGGGGTTATCAGTTTATTTTCACTTTCGCTCACCACCAGGTTATGGATTGTGATCACTGGCTTTTTATTATCCACATCACTAATGGAAATTCGGAAAGTACGAAATACTGGGTTATAACCATCAGTCACTTCAAACTCAAAACTGTCCATTTTCACCTCATCTTCCGAGGTGTGAATATAGTAGATTTTATTGCCTGCTAACTGGAGCTGAGTGAAGGTTGTGATGGACACCCCAGACTGATCTGTGCATTCGAGATGGCCACGAACAGGTGCCCTGGTAATACTGAAAACCAAGTTCTCATCTGGGCTATTCAAGTCACTGGTGCTCAGTAAATCAGTGGTAAGTGTAACTTTCCCCCCTTCCTTCAAGGACACCCCTTTGCTGATCACGTCTGGGAAGACAATATCAATGCTACCTATGGTCACATAAAAATATCGGTCAATGAGAGGATTTATCCCATCTGTCACATCAAATTTGATAAGATCCCGAATACCTTCTTGGCCAAAATGCATGTACTGAATTAAGTTTCTATCTACTTCCTCTTGGGTAAAGTTCATTCCCAGCGTGATATTCTCAACCCCACCTGAAAGCTTTATTCTTTGTAAGAGGCCTTGCCCTGGCCCATACCTTATAATGTAAGTCAAGGTTTTGTCTTCAGAATCTAGATCAGTAGCCTTCAGTATTCTGCTGTGGATGATTTTAGTCTCCCCTATTTCAATTTCCAGCCCATCATTGATGGTCATTCTGGGTGTCTCATCATCCACAGGAATAACCATGATGAGCACAGTTTTTTCTACAGCATGTTTACCATCTGTGAGTGTCACCTCAAAGCTGTCTTCCTTTGTTTCAGAGTCATCATGTTCGTAGATAATGCTGGAGCTCTCCGTTATCTGATCCAGCGTGAAGCTCTCCACTAAGACTGTCCCATTGATCAGCTGGTTCACAATGTGGCCATGCTTGGGAAACTTAGTGATAGTGAAGGTCAGTTCATCAGCAGGGATGTCCCCATCTGCTGCATTGAGTATGGGAGTATCGATAACTAGACTCATGCCTTCCATCACTACAAACTCCCGCATAAAGATTTCAGGCTCTTCATCATTGGTTGGGATAATGACAATGGGGAAGAAGTGCCTTTCGGAAAAGTTAATGCCATCAGAGCAGCGGAACGTGAACCTGTCTTCAACAGGCTCCACACCCTTATGGATGCTTTGAACGTAAAAAATGTGCCCTTGCCTGAGGTCTTTCAAGGTAAAGGCACTTATAGCTGTACCTGCTCTGGATTTTTCAGATCCTAGGGCTGGAGAGATGTTCTCTACATAACCAGAGGTGGGCTGAGCAACTATGGTGCACAGAATATCATCACTGGGTGTATCCACATCTTCAGCCCTTAAGTGGGCATTTGTAATGACCCTTTTGTCACCCTCCACTACCATTAAGTGTTCCCCCACAAAAACCTCAGGGGCTTGACTGTCAACAGGAAGGATGGTCACCAGCACTGAAACTCCCCGAACCACATTGCCCCCAATGCTCCACTGTTCAGACAGGTCAGACAGAGTGAGGTTAAAGGTATCTTCTTTGGGCAGCAGCCCTATTTCACCACCCGTGTGAGCATATACCACAGCCCCATCTAGCAGGTCTCTCTGGGAAAACCTCTCTGCAGGCACCCCCTGGACTAGGATGTCCCCATGTTGGGGAGGGTCCTCCACAATGAAAGTCAGCATCAGATCATCCGTATCCTCATCCGTGCCCTGGATGACGTTAGTGGTGATCTCAGCAGCACCATTCTCCAGCACGTCCAAGTAGGAGCCAAGTGTCCCTGGGGGCAGCCGTAAGGTGGGCACCTCATCGTCCACAGGGTGCACAGTCACCTTCACTGTGATAGGCACCACATGGACCCCATCACTCACTTCCAGGCTGCAGGCATCATTGTGAGACTCAGCACCACTGTGCGCATAGACCACCCTGCCATGTTTAATATCCTCCAAACCAAAGGCTGCTCCCAGGGCCAGGCTATGTCCAGAGAGCTGCAATTGTCCATGCTGGGGAGCCTGGGTCAGGGTGAACCGGAGGTGAGGGGGCTCAGTGTCAGTGTCGCTAGCATCCAGCTCAGCCAGGCCCAGCACATGCCTGCCCCCCTCATGCACAGTAAATCCACTGTTGGTGATCTCAGGGGGCTGGTTGTCTATGGGCTGCAGGTAGATGGTGAAGGTGCCTTGGGCAGCATTACCAGCTGCATCCTCCACCCGGTACTGGAACTGGGCCAGGCGGGGAGCCACCCCCAACTCCTGCTGTGGGGGCCGGTAGGAGATCTTGTGGTGGTTGATCTGGGCCTGGGTGAAGTGCATCACCTCCACTGAGTGGTCATCAGTCAGCACCAGGGATCCCAGGCGGGTGCCCTTGGCCCCCCCGGGGTGGTTGGAGTCTGTGTCAGTGGGGGGCTGGGTGATGGTGTAGTGGATCTCACGGTCCCCAGAGTCCTGATCTGTGTAGCGCAGGTGCTTCCTCCACAATGGGGTCACCTGCTGCTCAGCCACCACTAGGCGCAGGCTGCTGCCACCATGAAGCACTGGGGCCAGGCGGTCCACTGGGTGCACCCGGACCACAAAGCTCTGGGGCCCGGAGCGGTTGGGCGGGTCGTTGTCATCCTGGACCCTAAAGACAAACTGGTCCAGCACCACCCTGGGACCGGGGCGCCCCAAGTGCTGGTAGAAGAGCCGCCCCTCCACGATGTCCTGCTGCAGCCACTCACTCACCAGCCTCTCGTACATTGGGGGGTCCCCAGACAAGCCCAGCACCCTCCTCCAGGAGGAGCCCCCATTCTCACCATCCCAGTCCAGAGGCGGCTGGGCTTGACGGAGCAGCAGCTGCCCTGCGGCAGGGCCGGACTCCAGCATGAAGCGCAGCGTAGCATCGTCTGAGTCGATGTCGGTGGCGCTGAGAGCACGGGTGGGGATGGGGGCCATGTCGCCCTCGGCCAAGGACAGCCCCGTGTTGGCGTTGAGCAGGGGTGGCTGGTCATCAGTGGGCACCAGGGTGATGGGGAAGAGGAACTCGACGCGGTGCCGGGCGCCGCCGTCCTCCAGCCGCAGCACCAGGTTGTCGCTGAGCGGGGACTCGCTGCCGTCGTGCTGGTAGATGACGCGGCCAGCCGCCAGCTCGGCCACCGTGAAGTGCTTGCGGGCCTGGGGCTCCCCAGCCTGGGGCTCCTCCAGCAGGGCCAGGTGCCCGTGCCGCAGCCCCGCCAGCACGCTGACCCGCACCTGCTCCAGATCGTCCTCGTCGCTGATGAGCAGGCTGGGGCTGGGGCCCGGGCCAGAGAGCGGCCGTGACTGCCCCTCGTAGAGCACCAGGCCCGTGTTGCGGGTCACCACGGGCGCCAGCGTGTTCATGGGCTTCACCACAATCATGAAGGCGAAGGGCTCGGAGGCAGCCCCCTCGGGGTCCAGCACCTCCAGCTCCAGCTCGAAGAGCCGCTCCTGGGCCGAGTCCTCTGCAGGCGGCTGGTAGGCGACCCGCAGCTCCCGCACGTCCCGCTGGCTGAAGGAGACGATGGGCAGGCTGCGGTCGTCGGTGCTGACCACGTGGCCCTGGCCCGGCCCGAAGGGGGAGGTGATGTTGAAGAGCAGCAAGTCCGGGGCGGACTCGGCGTCCTCGGCCGCCAGCATGTCCGGGGTGAGGGCGGTGAGCACGAACTGGTCCACCTCCATCATCAGCATGGCCACGAAGCTGGGCCGGGGCGGCGTGTTCTCGGCGCCCGCCCGGATCCGCACCAGCACCTGGAAATGCTCCCGCTTCAGCAGCGCGCCGGCGCCCGCCGCCTCCCGCAGCTCCACCACCATGGGCAGCGAGTCGCGGTTCGGGGAGCGGCCGGCCGCCGCATGCCGGTAGCGCAGCCCCAGCCGCAGGAAATCCGCGCACTCCCACCAGACCGAGGGCGACGGGTCGCCGGCCGCCGAAGGACGCCACCGGGCCGCCGGCTGGCCGATGAGCTCCCCGTAGCGGGGCAGCCCGCCCAGCCCCGGCAGGGCGCCCACCCGGCAGCGCTGGCTGCCCGGCTGGAAGGCGAACTCCAGGCTGCGGCCGTCCAGCGCGTTGCTGGTGCCCCGCAGGCTCTCCACGGCGAGCGGCAGGTTGCGGGTGACGATCTCCAGCTGGGCGAAGAGCACCTCCACCTCCAGCGCCAGGGGCAGCACCAGGGCGCGGCTGGGCGAGTCGTAGCGCAGCTGCAGGCGGACCCGGTCCCGGGCCGGGCTGCGGGAGCCCAGGTGCCAGTACGTCACCTCCCCGGGGCCGAAGTCGCAGGGGAAGCGCCGCGGGGTCAGGCGGCCCGGGCGCAGCCACAGGGGATCGTCGTCCAGGACGCGCAGGTGGCAGCGGTCCCCCGGCTGCACCTGCAGCACCAGGTCGCTCAGCGGGTCCAGCCAGACGGAGCGGCCGAAGGGGACGCGCAGCCCGCGGTTGGCCACCACGATGGAGGCGTCGTCCAGGGGTCCCAGCGCCGAGGGGTAGGAGAACGCGGGGCTGGCCGGCTGCTGCGCCCGGACCCAGCCGCCGCCCCTGCCTGTCAGCAGCAGCAGCAGCAGCGCGGGCAGCAGAGTCCGTGCGGCGGGGCTGCCCTGCATGGTCCCCGCCTGCCGAGCACAAGCCGAGCGAGTCCCGTCTCAGCCCACGCGGGACCCGCGCTGCACAGCCAAGCCAAGCCAAGCCCCCTTCCCCTGCCTGCAGCCCCCCTGGGCCCGAGCCGCCGCTCCGCAGCCCGGCACGCAGGCTGCGTTATAAACTCGCCCCCTAGCCCGCCGCCAACAGGGGAACGCAGCGAAATCCCGCCCCGCCGTCCCCCACCTCACGCTGTCCAATAAGCACTCGAGGCAGCGCGGTCGGCGGCGGGGATTGGCCAGCAAGGGTTGCCAATCATCCAAGTTGAGAGGGGACAGAAACTCACCCACCCCCTCCTCGCGACAGGTCACTTGGAGGGAAGCCGCGGGACAAGCAGCTGCAGCTTAGACCCCCTCCCTCCCCCCCCCCCCCCGAAGGGTGGGTTAGCAACAAACGGGAGCTGTGGGGAGCCGACTAGGGGAACCAGCGTCCTGCAAGCCCACGGACGGTGCAAAATCTCTGGGGAAAGCCGGCAGCCAGATCGCAGGATGTTCAACACACCCTGCCCGAGCATCCCTCTCTGCAAAGGGGGAGTCTCGTCCCTGCCCCAAGGTGGGCTGGGCTGTAACTCACCCCGCCCGAGCACTCTCCCGCAAGGAGAGGCATCTCCCTTCTACCTAAATCCTCCAGCCCCGCCAGGAGAGAGGTGAAACACTGCCTTCAAATTCATCCTTAACAAGGCGTCATTCCCCTTTCCAATGAATGACAATACTCTAGGCTACTGCCGTCTGCAGCTTCTACAAAATACCGTCTAGAGCAGAGGAAGCAATCCTAGGAATTGCTCAGGGGAACTATGAGTTAATAAATCCAATAATTGTGGGGGGCGCACTTTTCTTTCCACGGCTAAAAGAGGGAGACGAGTTGTCTATAATTGGCAAGAAAGACAAATTAAGGGAGGGAGGGAGGGAGGACGGTGAAGCTGGAAAACCGGAGGAGGTTAAGGAAAAAAGTGCCCCAAGGCGCCGAGAAAGCAGGCACAGTGCAGCGCTGTCATTTGAGAGATATATGACTCTGTTTTTGTTGCAATAATTAGAGTGCAAATCTGCTTGTCAGCATCACATTTCTTTGCACCAGAAAGAAAACTGATAAATAGCTGTAGGGCAAAACACCTTAAGTTATATCCAGTTTCACTCTTTGGAGGTGAGTGGTTTTAGCGGTGGAAGAATAAAAGTTTAAAGCTCTTTCTGCCCCTTCTGTTTGTAAGTGTGGGGTTGTTTTTTTTTTTTGTTTTTTTTTAAGAAACTACAAGGAGTAGAAACGTGCAAAGGAATTAGATTCCCTTTGGATTTTTAATAAGAGAACATGACCTTTCATTCATCAAGTTTGTCATCTCAACTTCTATCTTTCATGAAAATGGAAATGCAATCTGTAACAATAGCTTTGGAACAGAATTATAGGCAATTCAAAACAAAAAGGATGTGGGGAAATAAGTCTTAGAAAATATATTATTTTCTCTTAAAAACTATTTGAAATTAGTTAATGTCTATGCTAAGGAGACCCTAATAAAGCAAGCTATTGTTTTTTAGATGGAGCATTACATGTGGAAAACTAGGTGGCAACAGCCCTAGAATACGTAATGAAAACAACTTATTTATATTATTGATATGGACACAGATGGAGTTACTTTAGCAATTTGGTATGATGGATATCACTGAGGTGACACCTTTACAGGCTTAGATGGGTTACACTGTGGCCAGCAAATCCATATTTATTTTAGCATAATATAAATACAGCTATTATTAAAAGCATCTCTGTGATTGTTATAATTACTATACTTCAAGCTTGCAACATTTTCTTATAGGGATGGAAACACCTAGGTGCTAGTAACCCATTATGATAGGGGCTATTATAAGAACCTAAGCAGAAAGAGACACATAACTAATAAGGTTCTATTTTGTTAACTGCAACATTATACAAATCAGTGTACACTACATTTACATTTTCTTTTAAATTTCTGCTTCCTTGTCTTGAATGAAAGATGAAGAACTGACACAAATATCTCCTGCATTCAAGGATATCCCTCAGATTAAGAAATGCAGCATTAGAGGTGACCCTTTATAGAAGGGATGTGGTGAGGGAGATTACCAGTACAAGGTGATGGAAGAACCCCATACTTCAGGCTCTGGAGTAAAATTGTCTGGGTTTTATTTTTAAACTTAAGTTTTGGGGTTGGGGAGTAGTAGAGTCCAAAGTAAAGGACCTTCAGGACCAAAGTAAAGGACCTTCACCAACATATGTTAATTTGTTAAAGGGGTCTTGTCCTTTTAAATTTGACCCCATGTAAGTTTTGTTAAAAGGAAGCTTTCGCCCATTGTTGGTCCAATATGAATGTTCTCATTAATTTCAGTAGAAACTGTTTAAAAAAAAGACTTCCCTAACCAATGTTTGCAATTCATATAATGCAAATTTATTTAAAAGGACATTGAAGCCAGAATGTGAAAATAGATTAGAAACCAATCACAAACAAAGCAAAACTGACTAGGATTTTCATGGTTCATCTTATTAAAAAAAAAAAAGATAAACCAAATAATATAACAAATAAAAAGTGCGGTCATTTTAGAAGTCTGCTTTTGATAATCAAAATCTTACACAGGTTAGGAAATTTTTAACCTGACAGTGTTGCTTGAATCTCTTTTGAAATGTATCAGTCTGTTTTAAACAGAGTTGAATGTTTGCTGTGATGTTTCACTAAACAGACTACACACCCTTGAGAGGCCATCCTGTCTTTTCACCATAGGCCGGTGGGTGCTCACGCCCCCAGCCCTGCCCCAACTCCACCCCCGGCCCTGCCCCTTCCCCAAATCCCCACCCCCACCTCCTCCCCCGGACGTGCTGAAGCAGGAGAGCACACACTGGGCCCGGCAGCTCCCCGCCAGCCCCCCCCGCCCCCGCGCGCCCAGCTCACCACTCCAAGGCTACACCGGATGCGAAGGGGCAGCCACTTTTCCTGGAGGGGTATGGGGAGGAGATTTACCATCAAATAGTAAATCTACATGCGCATAAATCACAGCAATCCTCTATTTTTAGTGTTTTCTGTCCTGTCGAGCAAGTCAGCAAGCTCTTAGCTCACAATCCAGACTAGAAGTGAAAGATAAAAAGCATCTTCTTTTCATGGATAGAGTAAACAAAAAGTATCCAAAAGGTGGCCGAGAGGGAGGGGGGGAAGGGGATTTAAAAGGATTTTACTCTGTTTGCTATCTCGTGGAGTTTGCCTCATCCAATTTAGATTTTAAGAAGTTACTGTGTTTGTGATACAGAGGCTTGATCTGCTCTACCAATACTGCCTACAAATTCCTAGTTATCAAAGTCTGCCCTCTGTTGTTATATAATAGTCTTACATGTTAACTCTTGCAGGGCATGATTACAGTACTCCTGGCAGGATTTCAGCCTTACAGAATTAATTTCAGTAATTAAAATTTAATTAAAATTAATTATAAAAAATAAGTGACTAAAAACTGTACCATTCAATTTAAATGAGACCAGTTATTTCAAAATAATTTTTGTATGCTTCTAAACAGATAGCACCAACAACAGGCATGCATTTCTTCCTAACCTACAAATAAATAAATAAAAACTGTTTACATTACTTCACCAGTGTGTGTTGAGTGCCTTGCTAAGAGGAGGAATTCAAAAACAAAAACTTAATTGGTTGGTGGGGGCATTCAGGCATACATGAACTCAGATTCTACAGCCCTAAGGACCTTTTTCTGTTAGATTGAAGAGCCCATTATTAAATATTTGTTCCTCATGTAGGTACTTATAAACCAGGCATCGGCAACCTTTGGCACGCGGCTCGCCAGGGTAAACCCCCTGGCGGGCCAGGCCAGTTTGTTTACTTGCTGCATCTGCCGGTTCAGCCAATCGTGGCTCCCACTGGCTGCGGTTCGCCGTCTCCGGCCAATGGGGGCTGCGGAAAGCGGCGTGGGCCGGGGGATGTGCTGGCTGCCGCTAAAGCCCCAAGCTTCCCCCTGTCATCCCCCAAATGGCTACATCTCACCTTCCTGGTTATCTTCACTCCTCTACAGTTCCCTCCAGCTCCTTGTCCCCTCTCTGCCCTAATCTTCCCCTTCTCTCACCACCACAAATCTAGGTCCCACATCCACATCCTCCTCTTCACCTCTGGTGACATTTATCCCAACCCCACCAACTCCCACACCCATCCCTGCCCCCACCTCTGCCCCTCTCATACTGCCATTCCTAACCTCATGCCCATTCTCCTCCATTGCCCCTTCCCCATCCCATCTTGTGCTGTCTCATTCCATCTGTCCCATTCCATCTCTACAAAAGGTCACAGTCATCCAGGACTACTTCATATTATGCTCCCTCCAGCACCTGGCTCTCTCAGAGACCTGGATTCCTCTGCCTGACATTGCCTCTGCAGATGCTCACACTTCCTCCCTGGATCAGACCATGCTGGGGGAGTTGGGCTTCTCATCTCCCATTCCAGCTGCTTCCTCCCTGTGTTCCCCTTCCCTCACTGCACTGTATCTGACTCTTCTCTCCCATCCCCCTCATGTTGCTGTCATCTACCATCCACCCATCTCCTTCCCATCAGCCTCCCTCTCTGATTTTGACTTCTGGCTGTCTCTCTTCACAATCTCCCCCTCATCCTTGGTGCCTCAGCTTCCATGATGACCCACCTGACCCTTTAGCTGTACATTTCCTCACACTTACGTCTTCATTTGACCTGCAGCCCTGGTTCATCTCTTCTACTCAACAAATGGCCCATTCACTTGACCCAGTCTTCATCAAGCACTGCTCTCTCTCTCTCTGCAACCCGCCCTCAAGTTCCCCCTCTCTTTCAATCACCTGGTCTCTTTCAGTATCATCCATCAGCATCCCACTCCTCACCCTATCAGTGACTTCTAGTCTATCAGCACTGATGACCTCTCATCTGCACTCAACCCTCTCCTCCCTTTCTTCTGTTGATATGGTTGTCAAGTCTCTCCACTCTTTTCCACCCTTAACTCTTTTGCCCCTCTCTCCCATTGCAAAGTCTGTCCTACCAACCCCCAGCCCTGGCTCAACCCAAACACCTGCTTCCTCCATGTCTCTGGCAGAAATGTCATGACCAGGCTATCTTCTTCCATTACAACTTCATTGTCTCCTCCTTCAGTTCTGCCATCTGCCTTGCTAAAGAACTCCACTTCCCCAACTTAATTGAATCCCATGCTTGCAATCCCAGCTACTTTCCCCCCACTCCTTTTGACTCACTCCTTAAACACTCTTCTCCTCCTGCCTTCACTTCTCTCTCGGCACGGGATCTTGCAGAGGTCTTCCAAATTGACAGAATATAATGTGACTTTGAGCTTTCTCCCATGCTGCCCCACATGCTTGGGAGGAGCTCCCTATAAACGCCACAGACATACCTCTATCCTCCTTCAAATCCCTGCTCAAAACACTTTTGCGGTGATGGGTACAAAACATGACAGCAGTTAGGCTGCTGGTGTGCTGAGATCACTGCCTACCATGATGACCAATATTGTCTCATTGTTTTCTGTATGTCTGCATCCATCTGTTGTCTCCTCTTATGTTTGGATTGTAAGCTCTTTGGGGACAGGTACTATCTTTTTACTGCACCTAGCACAGTGGAGTCCTGGTGCATTACTGGGGCTCCTGGATGCTATAGTAAAAACAGCTAGTTAAAATAAATGTATGAATCTATTACTATTTGACACTTTTTTAAAGTAAAATGTATATTGTTGCCTATTTTACAGTTGCTGCCATAACTTACTGTCTAGTTCCATTTTATTATGAATAAAACTTTTTAAAATATCTGTTTTAATGTATACACCCACATTACAAAAGAAAAGTTACAAAAGATAGTTAATAGTCAAAGGATATTAACAATTATTACAGGTAAAACCCAGCTAAAATGTCTTAAACCTCCCTATCATACACTTAAAACCGCCCCCCCCCAACCCCAAACTTTACACAGTCCAGAAATTAGCATTTAGGCATCAGCCTCACCACTTTCAAACACCCACCCTACATTAGCTACCAAATCACACAACACATTCAGCCCCACCTGTGTTGGATTATAGGGATTTTCTTGTGTTAGGTTTTTTTTAAATGGTTATATATGTAAGCAGCAATCATTTTTTTTATTTTTTATACTTTGAGTGGATGCAATTGATACTCAGGGAGGATGTTTTGTAATATTGTGTGCATCAGTTTCACTGTTTAGTATCACAAAAGTTTGTAGAACGTGCATGTTATAGGTGTAGTTTAGGGGACACAGTTATGCTTGAATGAATGTGTGATTTGTTTATGAGAGTGATACGGTTGGTTAAATGATGCATGGACTTTTCCTGCTTGTTGCGGTGAATTGAGTGCTACGGTTAATGTCAGAATTGTTTATGCAACCGTGGCTTGTAATTTCCGTAGTATTGAATGTGTGTGGATTTTTCAGATGCACATTATGGGAATGCCTTCTTTGAATTGCACTTGGCAACCTTGCCTGGAAATTAATGAAATTTTGTGTGGGGACAGATGAGGGGGATTATGCAGCCCGTATGCACAGTGGCGAGCAATTACTTATCTGAGTAATGCCACCAACTTCCATAGGCTTACTTAGTTGAGTAAGAGTTAACCAATGTGAGTAAAGATTGCACAGTTGGGCACTTAACTAAAACTCTCATGTCACAGATGGAGTTGAGGATGAAATAAATGTTGCTTTCATTCAGTAGCCTGTTTTCATAGAATGAATTTTACCTGTGTGATCAGTTGCATATGAAAAGTAGGGGAAGAGGGAACTCAGGTGGATAGTTTAGGACTCGGGAGAAAAGCACAGCAAAATACTGAATTTGAGCTCTTTCAAGCGTAAGATCCCCAACTCTTCAACTTTAGTTTATCCTGGGTTTTCGGACTGTAGAAAAACAAAACAAAAACCAAATTGAAATGCATTTCACTGTTGTTATTGGAAGGGTGATCTCAGGATGAGTGAAGACTGTCGATCGGATGACAACTACAACTGAATCGAAGTAGAAACTTGAGAAAGGAGTTGGGATGACAGTTACTATTCCTTGTTCTGCAGTGAGGAACCACAGATGAGGAAGAGGAAAGGGATTGGGGGTGTTCTGTCTGGTAGTGCTGTGGAGAGATAAGTACCGAGAGAGGCAACTCAATATGTGAGGCGACTACGATGGGTAGCATTGGTCTAGAGCAGCCACTGATTTTAGGGAGAACTGTGATGATACAACTCACACTGTGTCTCTGAAATTGTGGCACCCAATCCCTGGCAGGAAAAGGTGGAATACAAAACATAGTGTCCTGCTGTAGGGATGGGGATAGGGAGTGCAAAGCACTTCATGATTGCATAGGTGATGTGGAGCAAGCTGAAGTTATTTCTATAACCAACATCAAAAGAACATAAGAACATAAGAAAGGCCGTACTGGGTCAGACCAAAGGTCCATCCAGCCCAGTATCCTGTCCACCGACAGTGGCCAATGCCAGGTGCCCCGGAGTGAGTGAACCTAACAGGTAATGATCAAGTGATCTCTCTCCTGCCATCCATCACATCCCTCTAACAAACAGAGGCTAAGGACACCATTCCTTACCCATCCTGGCTAATAGCTATTAATGGACTTCATCTCCATACATTTATCCAGTTCTCTTTTAAATCCTGTTATAGTCCTAGCCTTCACAGCCTCCTCAGGCAAGGAGTTCCACAGGTTGACTGTGAAGAAGAACTTCCTTTTATTAGTTTTAAACCGCCTGCCCACTAATTTCATTGGGTGGCCCCTAGTTCTTCTATTATGAGAACAAGTAAATAACTTTTCCTTATTCACTTCTTCCACACCACTCATAATTTTATATACCTCTATCATATCCCCCCTTAGTCTCCTCTTTTCCAAGCTAAAAAGTCCTAGCCTTTTTAATCTCTCCTCATACGGGACCCGTTCCAGACCCTAATCAAGGAACTGTTTTAGGAGGTGTTAAGCACATCCTAGATCAGGCCCATGGAGCTTAAGTTCTCCATCATCAAGGAGTTGAAAAGAGCCCCTGGCACGCTAAATGCAGGTCAAATAGACATTTGAACACAACTGACAAACAAATCAAGAAAAGAAAAAACCCTTGTACATAACATTGAAGATGATACTTTTCTGCAGTAACGTTCACTTCATCTTCTATGGCTGTGTTATACAGGCAGTCAGACAAGATAATCACAGTAGACCCTTCTGACCTTGGAATCTCTGAGTTCTGTTGTCCCTCTCTCCTAATAAACTGAATTCCAGTTTTTATTTGTTCTGCATTTGCTGTGCTAGGGTTCTTTCTAGTTACTTACTGCTGTAAGATCTCATGCTGATTGCACTAGCATTTCTGAGCACTTAGCAGGAAGAGTGGTTACTCATTTGTTAAGCATTCTTAAATCTATCAACAAACAGTCCTCCTTCCTGGATTTTTTGGTGGCCTTCAGTTTACTGGTGTTTGGATTGCTTATCTTCTCTACTTCCAATTTTTCTGTTCTGGTTATAAGTAACCAGGGCTGGCTCCAGGCAAAACAACAACAAAAGAAAGCGGCCGGAGCGCTGCCGCCAAAGAAAAAAAAAAATTGCCACCGCAGGAGATAAAGATAGACGCTGCCACAGAACTGCCGCTGCCACGGAACCACACGTGCCGCCCTAACAGCACACGGACTGCCGCCCCTTGCATATTGCCGCCCCAAGCACCTGCTTGGAACGCTGGTGCCTGGAGCCGGCCCTGTAAGTAACTGACATTATGGCTGCAAGGACTTCTTCAAATGTTGTCTTGTGCAAAATTCAAAGGTGTCCTATGTCCACTCAGCATGCCAAATTCTGCTCTTGGATGAACATATGCAGTTCACATTAACTGCAGCAGGAACCAGGCACGCACATCAAAAGGTAAAAAAGTTTGTCCTTAGCACAAGTGAATATCACCATGTGTTTTACTGTCTTGTTAAACAATTATGGTAGTGAGTAGTAATACTTTTATGCTGCCTCTCAGATTAAATTTGAGCCCAATAAATTGAGCACATGATCTGTCCAGCTATAGCAGAGGGATGTCTCCTACTCTGTTTATTGAAATATACACTCATCTTAAGCCAATCAACGAACAAAGATTTGCAGTCTTTACTCAGGTAAAATTACCAGTGATGTATTGCTAGGTAACAGGCATGCACCTAAGGCCAGCTTCTGATCTCATAACTGTGTAACCAAAATTGGGCATATTGAGTTTTGGATGCCATGTAGTGGTATTTCAATTGCACTGCTTCTTAGTACAAGAACTCCCTCTTGCTCAACATCACCCAGAATAAATGACAAGAAGTTGGGGGTGTCCACGTGGTACCATTCAAACACAAATTCTGGAGATTGCTAGCTGCACACCTCTCTCTCTCTTTTTTTTAAACCCCCTAAAATCTAACATGTGGACTGACTACAGTTACTACTCCTGCTTCATTACCACTGTGATAACACCTAGAAGCCCCAGTCAGGAATCAGGGCCCCATTGTTCACTCTGCTTGTATGTCATGCCCCTTTCTCCTCCCCAGATTCAGAGATTCCAAGGCCAGAAGGGACAACCGTGATCATCTAGTTTGACCTCCTGTATAACACAAACCACAGAACTTCCTCAAAATAATTCCTACAGCATATCTGTTAGAAAAACATCCAGTCTTGATTTAAAAAATTGTCAGTGATGGAGAATCTACGACAACCCTTGGAAAATTGTTTTAATGGTTAATTAATCTCACTGTTAAAAATATAAATCTTATTTCCACTCTAAATTTGGCTAGCTTCAGCTTCCAGCCTTTGGATCATGTTATATCTTCCTCTGCTAGATTGACGAGCCCATTATTAAATATTTGTTCCCCATGTAGTACTTACAACCTGTAATCAAGTCACTCTCTAACCTTCTCTTTGTTAAGTTAAATAGATTGAACTCTTTGAGTCTATTACTCTAAGGCAAATCTTTTCATCATTCTCGTGGTTCTCCTCTGAACCCTCTCCAATTTATTAACATCCTTCTTGAATTGCGGACACCAGAACTGGACACAGTATTCCAACAGCGGCTGCACCAGTGCCAAATGCAGAGGTAAAATAACCTCTACTTCTACTCAAGATTCCCCTGTTTATACTTCCAAAAACTGCATTAGCCCTTTTGGCTACAGTGATGTGCTGGGAGCCCATGTTCAGCTGATTATCCACCATGACCCCCGCCCCCCTGCAATTCTTCTTCAGAGTCACTGATTCCCAGCATAGAATCCCCCATCCTGCAGGTATGGCCTATGTTCTTTGGTCCCAGGTGTATACATTTAGCAGTATTAAAATGCAGTGTGTTTGCACTCAGTTTACCCATCAATCCAGATTGCTTTGCCTTAGTGACCTGTCCTCATTATTTATTTACCATTCACCTGCAAAGTTCATCAGTGATGATTTTATGTTTTCTTCCAGGTCATTAATAAAAATATTAAATAGCATAGGGCCAAGAACCGATTCCTACAGGCCTCACTGAAATATACCCAGTTGATGATGATTCCCTGTTTACAATTACATTTTCAGACCTATCATTTAGCCAACTTTTAATATATGTAATGCATGTCATGTTAATTTTTTAATCAAAATGTTGTGCGTTACCAAATATAAGCACCAGGAGATATCAAGTTGGTTTGACAGGTTCTATTTTATCAAACCCATGTTGATCGTCATTACCCTCCTTTAATTCTTTATTAATCAAGGCTCATATCAGCTGCTCCATTATCTGCCTGGGATCGATGTCAAACTGTCAAGCCTACAATTACCTGGGTCATCCAGTTTATCCTTTTTAAATATTGGCCCAACATTACCTTTCTTCCAGTCTTCTAGAGAGCTTCCACAGTGTTCCAAGACATAATGAAAAAAAAAACATTACTGTCCAGTGAGCTCCTCTGCCAACTCTTTTAAAACTCTTGGATGCAAGTTATCTGGACCCGCTATGTCCATCTAGTCTATTTGCCTCTCTATCAGAGAATGGCATAACAAGAACTAATGACTGGAGGCTGAAGCCAGACAATTCATATTGGAAATAAGGCACACATTTTTAACAATGAGGGTAATTAACTATTGGAACAAATTACTAAGGAGAAGAGGTGAATTCTTCACCTCTTGATGTTTTCAGATAAAGACTGGATGCCTTTCTGGGAGAGATACTTTAGTCAAACCCCACTCATAAGCTCAATATAGGGAAAACTGGGTGAAAACCAGTGTCCAGGGATATACAGGAGATCAGACTAGATCATCTAATAGTCCTTTCCAGCCTTAAACTCTGAATTTAGATTGTGAGCTCTTTGGAGAAGCAACTGTTTACTAATCTGTACAGTGCTTAGTAACCAGCTCAGAATGGGGCCCTTGTGATGCCATAAAAAGCCACGATTAAATAACATTGTGCAAGGCAGTAAGAAAGTTAATAACTGTTTGTATTGTGGTAGTGCCTAGAGGCCAGCCACCATTGTGGAAGGCTCTGTCAAAAATTAAGAGAGATGGTCCCCATCCCAACTAGCTTACAACCCAAGTATAACACAATAGACAACAGGTGGATACATTAAACAGATGGGGGGTGAAGGGGAAAGCACAAGGAAACAGTGAGATATTTGTGAGTAGTAAAATAAGCAGCCATCACATCACACCAGCTGTCTAGCCTTTGAAATGACACTAAAAAGCCTTTACATTTCAGAAGGCCTTCAGCATGGCACTTTGGTCTGATCTCACTTAAAATAGACAGTATAAAATGAATGTATTTCACACTATTGCCAACACTTAATGTTTAAAGTCAGGAGTCAGCCTCCCAAAAAGTTACGAGATTTTAGAAAATACATTATTTGCTTTATAGATTTTGAACTTCAGTGTGCACTTGGCTGCAGAAAAATAGCCTCAAAACAGAAACCATGAATGTTAATAGTGTAGTGTAGTCTAGTATTTACATTGTGCTTTTCATCAGTAGATTTCAAAACACTTTATAAAGGAGGATGGAATCATTATCCCCATTTCACAGATGGCGAAACTGAGGCACAAGGAGACATGACTTGTGCAAATGCACCCAACCCACCAGTGGCAGAGACACTAATAGAACCCTGGTCTCATGAATCCTGGTTCAGTGCTCTATCCACTAGGCGACACTGCCTCAGGCTCTTTTTTTAAACAAAAGCTGATATTCTTGCCTAAACACTTGTTTCCAGGAGTTGGGGCTCTAAGTAAAACACCTAGAATCATAAGAGTTGGCAACACTGATTTTGTGCACAACCCTTGAGCAGCTTTTGATGGATTGGAAGCTAATAAATTAAACGATTGGCTTGGGTATTTTTGTTGATGGCAATACAATAATTTTACCACTGACAAAAAACATTTAATTTAACAATATTTAGAGTTATTGGAATTTGTTTTTGTTTCAAGATACTAAATAATAGTATTTGTTACTAAATAATAGAGCTCCCCTTTCCTCAAACAAAATATATTTTTACACACATAGTGTAAATATTTTACATTTTGTATATGGATTTGTTCCATTACAAAGACAGTTAAAATAGACCAGGAGTTTTAGTAAAAAAAAATGCCCCATATCCTCATGCTGAATACTTTTAATGATGCAGGGCATTTTGGTATGTGTCATAAAATGCAGCAAATTCTTTTGAAAGACGATCCTGCTGTCTCTGGGCTGACCTCGTACAGCTATTAACAGACATATCAAAGGCTGCTTGAAATTGTTATTCAAGAACATATAGTGCTTTTAATTGTAATTCTCTCTCCCCTGCTTCACATGAGAAATGTTACCTAATCTTTGGAGCCACGGTTATCATAACAAAACCATCACACAGTCTGTTTCATCATATTATAGTTTAAACAATGTAGCTGCCAAATACACACATTTTCTTGTCTCCTGTGAACTACTAGCCTTTACGCTGGCAATGTTGAATAGTGTAGAGATGCTGTGAGGTGAATGAGGAAGCTGCAGTTTGAAGGCATTGAAAGGACCAGAGAAGCAATGCACACACACCTTTTCATACTAAACTAGTGATGTCAGTCACTTAACCCATTTCTTCTCTCAGTAGAGAATTTCCTAAAATAAATCAATATTTGCTTTGCTCTTATCAAACATATACTGGTTTGAACACAGTTATCCATTGAAGCCTGATCCTGGAGTCTCTCCTTAGGCAAAACTCCCACTGATTTCAGGAAGCTTTGCTAGAGTAAGAACTGCAGGATTTCCAAGACCAAAGTGGACAAAAACATACTGTAGATAGAGGGGCTATAAAAGGAACACTGAATGTGAAACTTGTGGATCAAATTAATTTTTAGTGCTATTCCATTGATGTAAATGGTATTGCACCAGGGACAAATTTGGCCCTCTATGTTTAAACAAAATAATCCTAACCTGCATTCCTATTAACACCTTGGAGGGAGATGGTCAAAGGCACAAATGGCTGTTAAGCACCAAACTCCCATTGGCTGTCAAAGGTTGTGAGGTGCTATGCTGGAAGCCCTTCCCTCTTCTTCCCCTCTGTAAGGGCCAGACAACAGTAGCACCTGTTTGGAGGAACACTGTTACTGCATCCCCAGGAGTACAAGTCACCCTGCACACTCAAGGAATGGTGCAGCATATACATTCTCCCTCCTGCAGGTGATGCAATTCCACCCTGCCCCCAACGCTCCCTGGCTAAGATGTACGTTACATAATTTGGCCCATTATTTTAACCTGCATTTTGGAGCAAACCAAGCTGACTGTGTCTCGATAAGCATGAGCTTTTCAAATGTGCTAAGTAACCTTAATTGAGGCCAGATTTACCAGAGACCTCAGCATGTTACGTGCTGGGCTTTTCTTAGTCTGTCTCCATGCATTGTGCCATTTCACATGTGCTCATATTCCTCAGGGAGGGCCAAGTCTCTAGAGCATCCTCAGAATTTGTCCGAAGATGGCTGGTTTTAATACTTGAATGTGGAACAGAATACAATGCATAAACTTCATTGTTTTCAAGGTTAGTCATGTAACGGCTGTGATTTCTAAGTGCCTGGTTTACAAGAAATTCTAAATCTTAACTATCAGTTTCAAATTACTACCTGTGGTTGTGATGTCTCTGTCTTATAGCTAGCACTTAGCAGACACAGAAAGCCAAATTCATCCCTGGTAAAAAATCCTCTCAAATCAATGGTGCCATACCAGAATAAATTTGGCCCAGATGTGCAATAAAGGGATAGAGCAAACAATATTTCATGCTGAGTGACTGCTTCCTGACCACTTAAAGACAAAGTAAACCAAAAGTATGCCTACCCTCCCCACTCTTAAAATCAGTACACTATAAAACTTTTTAAAAATGCTATTTGCCATTAACAAATCAATTAGAAAACATACACTTAAATAATGCAGGCTGGGGGGTCAAAGGTCACCACTACATGACCCGCCATAAAGTTTAGTCTTACTATATAACCTAGGAACCTCCAGTGGAGCTGGTATATCAAGATCTCTACCATGACCACTGAAATTTTGCCAACTGCCTTCGAGAGCTAAATTAATATTGTAGTTAGATAACCTTAGCATTTGCAGTATTCATGTATCTGACAGTGTGGTGCTGAAAAGTAAAATTGACAGTTTTTTAAAGGTCCACCACTGTAAAGTGACAGTTGTCTCAGTATTAATTCCTTTGGATTTGTCAACATTAAGCTTCATCTGCCATCATGTTGCCCATTCACCTAGTTTAAGTTTATCTGAATCTCCTACACTTTGTCTATCTTGCCTATTTATCTCTGGGGCAGGGGCAGTAGCTAAATTCAATAGACCCCAATCTCATCAGACCCCCTCTTCATCCCTAACATCCCCCAACCAATCAAATCACTCCTTCAAAAAAAGACAAAGCTCCCCCTAAGTAGAGATTTTACCTCAAAAAGGGGCAAAGCACCAGAGACTCCATGAAATCCACTAGGGACTTTGCTATAATGTGATTTATTTTGCATGAACAAGGCTCAGGTTTTCATGCTGATGGCAGGGGTTCCCAAACTTGATTCACGGCTTGTTCAGGGTAAAAAAAAAAAAAAAAAAAAGGGTGGGCCACAAAACACTTTGTTTACCTGAGTATCCACAGCTATGGCCGCTCGCAGCTCTCAGTGGCAGTGGTTTGCCATTCCCATGTGTCACCTCTGCATTTGAGTGACTTGTGCATGGTCACACAGGAAGTCTGTAGGAGACTAGCCTGTAGGAACTGAACCCAGATCTCCTGGGTCCCAGCATACTACCTTGGCCACAAGGTCATCTTTTTGTGTCTCTCAGTTTCCCCTCTGTAACAGGAGATAGAGTACTTCCCTATATCACAGAGGTGTTGCGAGGATAACAGCATTAAAGACTGAGGCACTCAGATACTGTGGTGATAGGGGCCATATAATTACTATAAATAGATCTCAAGAAAAACAAATGGTTCCTGGGTGTAAAGTACAAAACCTGCATTTCCTCTATAGTGGTATAGTACATTTTATACTATATCTTCCTTTTGCTTATTCTGTCTATTTTATGGTTTTCGATACTGCCCATCAATACAATGTCTAGGTGCTGATGCAGCTGATATTTTGCTCTTTATATGTTAGAAGGAAATCACCATTGATAGACGGAGTTTTAATTTTGAGTGAGATGGCCAACTGCAATGACATCTCTAAAAGTGTACGAAGGTTTGCCTAACCAAACTATCCACTTGTAAAAAGTTGAAGCAGGTTAATTGTGCTGCATGATTTATGGTGTGTACATAACCATCTACCATAACAGACTTAGCCTAAAGTTAGTGAAAAGCAGAAAGTATCTCAGGATTAATAATGTCTCAGACTAATGATGCATTGAAATTAAATCTACCAAACGGTAATTAATTAACTTAATCAACAGAAACAATGAAATGAGTAAAATAATACACCTGAAGCTCAGTTTGTTTAACCAGAACCTATTTTAAAGGATTGATTTGCCATTCATAAAAGTACAGTGTACCCAATTAATCTCTTGCCAGTGCCACACAATGAATTAGAGAGTCCATCCCTTCATTTGGGGAAAGAGTATTGGGTTTGGTTTATTGTGTGCTGGAGTTGAAAGAAATTAAACAATGAATAGAACTAAGTTTGGGTTTTTTCCCGAGTCAAAGTATGTTGTGCCAATAGAAATATTAATCGGAAAAAACCACCCCACATTAATGTAACATTAATGGCAATATCTTGGCCTTACTTACCCAACTTTCACTGTGGGGAATGGAGCAGTGGCAGCTGAATAGAAGACCCAGATGCCATTTTGTTGTTGCAGGTGAAAAAAGTCTCCAAGGTGCACAGGCAGCTCCATGATGTTCCTTACAAAAAAAAGGACAGCTCGTACCTCTCTCAGTACCCAATGATGTCAACATGTGGATAGTAAAGTTGGGGGCTGGCCTCTTTAAGCCATGCAGTGCCAGCAGGAGTCAGGTCTCCTTTTAGTGCTCAAGAGGGCATATTTTCTGCCTGAGCCCTGCTTAGTGTGCTGGCTGAGAAGAGGCTTCTCTGCACCTTCTTGACCCCAAGTGCTCCCATGAAACACATGCAGGAGTTTTCCCTAAGGGTGAAGATTTAAATAAAAGGTTACTATTAGATTGGCACCAAAATTGCCAGTCCCGCATTCAAAAAACCATGAGATTGCCTTAAAATCAAAAGTTTTAAGTAACAATTATATTCTTTTTATTTGCCCTCTGGTTTTTGAGTCTTTACAGTTCATATTTTCAAGCTTTTCGCAGTAACCATGAAGGCTGGTTAATTAATCTCACTGTTAAAAATATAAATCTTATTTCCACTCTAAATTTGGCTAGCTTCAGCTTCCAGCCTTTGAATCATGTTATATGTTCCTCTTCTAGATTGAAGAGCCCATTATTAAATATTTGTTCCCCATGTAGTACTTACAACCTGTAATCAAGTCACTCTCTAACCTTCTCTTTGTTAAGCTAAATAGATTTAACTCATCTTCCTTTGGCTGGGCAACTGGATAATTTACACCAGCTCAGAGGTTCTCACATTTGATTCTGCTCTCAATTAACACGAGTGTAAATCAGGATTATTTCCATCAAAGTCAATGGCGTTAGAATGATTTTAGACAAGTGTAACTCTATTGATTTTAACAGAACTACTCTTGATTTATTCTGGTATTAGATCATAATCAGGACCTAAGAGTTTGACACCGAATAAGGTTGTTCAGAGTTTTAATACTAATAGTCCTCAATCCTTAAAATGTAGATGTTACTGACATCAACATGAAACAGCTTGGTGGTGGTACTATTCATTATTGACTCAACAGTAATTCTTAAGCATCAAGTAAAAAGTAATTATTAACTTCTCTCAATACTTGAAATGGAAATTGGCTTAATATTTAAACAACAATTGCAATTCATTAAGTACAGCGACTACACTAATCCCCATAACTGATGCAATCTTCATACTAAGATTCCCCCCACCCCTTTATAGTTTCTATGGCACCTACTTTGTGTACTTTAGAGATGTGCAGAGTAAAACGTATGAAGCAGGTCTTTTTGAAAGCTGCAGGATTTTATTTGTGAATGGACTTTGGTAGTGTCCTTTTGCAGGCAGAACAAATGATGCCAGTTCACTTGGAGAACTGAGTTCTAGCTAAAACCAAACCTCCAGGAATACTTCCATCTCCACTCCCCTGGAGCCAAGAGAGAGCGTGAACCAGTGGGTTGTAACTTCCATGATGGGCCGTTAGAAGAGGGGCGATTATTCAGATAACTCATTCCTAGACCACAGATGGCTTTATAGGTGATAACTAATACTTGAAAGAAGTCAATGGAATTTTAGGCTGCATATGCTGAGGCACCAGAAGTAATGTGAAAGGAAGATGATAGCAGAGGTCTGACCCCACTTGAAATATTGCAGTCAGTTTTGCCTCCTCTGTACTAAAAGGATATGGACAACCTAAAGGGAATTCAAAGAAGGACAACTGGAGTTAAAGCAGGGGTGGGCAAACTACGGCCCATGGGCCGGATCCGGCCTACGAGCCATTTTAAGCTGGCCTGCGAGCTGCACCACACAGCTTGGCCCTGCTCCGATGCTCTGGCCAAGGTGCCAGGTTGGGGACCGGACCAGCGGCTCGGCCCCACTTCGGCCGGGGCGCTGGGTTGGGGGCCACACCACGCTGCTCGGTCCCGCTCCAGCCGGGGCGCTGGGTCGTGGGCCACACCACATGGCTCCTGGAAGCTGCGGCATGGCCCCACTCCAGCTCCTACGTGCTCCAATGGGAGCTGGAGGGGTGGTGCCTGCGCATGGGGCAGCGTGCAGAGCTGCCTGGCCGCGCCTCTGCTTCCTAACTGTCAGGGTGGTTAAGCACTGGAATAAATTGTCTAGGAAGGTTGTGGAATCTCCATTATTTGGAATTTTTAAGAGCAGGTTGAACAAACACCTGTCAGAGATGGTCATAATACTTAGTCCTGCCTTGAGTGCAGGGGACTGGACTAGATGACCTCTCGAGGTCCCTTCCAGTTCTCTGATTCTGTGATCAGTCCATTCTGTACATCATGTTTCTTACATTTGTATACTTGCTTTATGTTCTATTCCACACTATCTCTGTTAGTGTGGCAGTGTAAAGTATGTCTATTTTAAGAAGTGTCTGCCAGTAAAGGGCTCAGAAATGTCTGTTCTAATGAAAAAAAAATCACCTGAGCATCTGGATGTTTTAAAACCAAATTGTTGTGTTTTATAGTTTGCTGATGAGGAGTGCATTCTTTCCTTTAGTGTTTTCAGACTGTGGCTTTACGTTAAGTGTAATATGCTACTACTACTAAATAGGCACAGAAAATATCTAGATATTTAAATGTTTTGTGAGTTATTCCTGCCTAAGTTATTACTACATAACTTTCTCAGCTGATTCACTCCTTTTAGAATTATTTAATATTCAGGTTTGTTTAGGAACTATTTATGGATGCAAGAACAAGATTGAGGATTTAGAACATTGACATAAGTTATGCAGTCCAATCATGCACTGCACGTTCTCCACATGTACACACACGCTCCCATCCATCCACCCACAGACACGCCCAAGCTTTCATGCATGCACGCACAGCAGGCTCCATAGAACTACTAGATCCCTGCTTCCTGGCACAGGTCAATGGGAAACGAACAGGTAGATCCTTTGCTTTGCCCTCCTCCCAAAGGTAATAGGCATCATAACTGTGCTGGCATGTCATGCAGTGCACACTGTGCCAGTTGTGGATTGTGCGGTTCCCTCTCTCCTTGGAGATGCACGGGAATGAGGAGGGAGATTGAAAGTCTGTCATTCGCTCCCTCGGGGCAGATCCTTATCTCAAATCCTTGCCCTATAATGCCTGATCCGTACACACTCTAGTTTGTTGAAATTCATCTGACAACTACTCCAGTAAAAACAGAAATTGGCACACCCTACATCCTTTCTTGTGACAAGGATTAAAAAGCATTAGTCAAGACATTTGTTTGAATATCAGCTATGAATGTCACAATATTTTGCTGATATTCTGGGTAATGTTAGAAACAATCTGGGCTGTTCGAAGAGTGAATTGACCAGAATCTGACCTCTCCCTTACAGTGGTGTAAATTTGAAGTTATTATTTTCAGTGGCATTACTCCAGATTTATAAAGATATAAGCAAGTGTCAGAATTTTGCCCAACGTGTTTAACAAAATCACAATCACCTATGAATGACAGTGTTTTAGATGCTTGGGTGAATAGTGATCTCTCTTTTGAATAAAAGAGCGCCACACTTTTGGAAAATATGGTTTAGTTTTTCACTTGATATATTTCAAAGGAAAATACACAGTTAACCACTTTCCGGAAGGGACTCTTCATGTGGGTAAGGTGAGCAGGATTTGGGCTATTAAAAAGCTTATCTGCCTGAATGTCAAAAAATGATGACTTCATTGGCATAAGGAAAGTGATTAGCTATGTATTTTCAATTGCAATACATCAGTTGATGTTACATTTCCTAAAAGTATGATATTTTTCCATTATTGGGACTATTTTCATGCATAAGGGAAGTATGATACAGCCCATTTCTGAAGTCATAAGGGAAATGGTTTGCTCTTTGCTACTTTTCTAAATATATTTAGTGGATATAAAAATGTACGTTTTTTAGTAACAAGGAATAACGTAGGGGCCTGGCCCATGTCTGGGGGGCTCCTATGCACTATGATAATACAAATAATAAAATTATAAAATAAAATTATAGACTGGTAGCAATGCCTTCTCAACTTATTTGCCATTGTAGGCTGTATATGCCGCACTCTGTGTGTTATATGGGCCGCATCCATACAACATATATACTACCTGTATGGCCCGAGGATGCCACATGGGCTGCAGCTGTGTGCTGACTGGGCCACAAGCAGCCTGCAGGCCACAGGTTCAGAATCACTGGCCTAGAGTTACAGTGCTTAACACTTTTCATTCAAAGACCCTGGTTTTAGCTGCTTATAGAATTGCCAATCTGAAACTATTCAGGCTGAAATTTTCTATTCTAGGTGCCTGCCTCAGGCTGAATATTTCTGGAAAGTTTCAGCAAGAAACATTGAGCCATTTCCAAGAATCACATTAAAAAATATGTTGTTAGCCCATGTTAAATTCTTATATCAGTTTCATTGAGATGCTCTAGCGCCTCCATACTTTGGAGCAGAGACTTGACATTTCCAGAGACTTTCTCTGCCATTGCTCCTGCCAACTGCCAAGAGCAGTTGTGAGCATGGAATTGTGAGAATTCCAAAACAGAATTGTGAGAATGGAAGATTCACTCCTGTGCTCTCAAATGATCTCCCTGCTGACACTTAGTAGTGAGGAGGAGAAAGAGGAAGAAACCTGACTCAGAGGGGAGAATAAGTGTTGGCTAAGGGTGATAGGAACCTAGTGGCAGGTGGGTAATAGCTGGGGAAGATCAGGCACAGAGATCTAGGGGAGTCAGAAATAAGGGGGCGGGGGTGCAGATGAATGGGGCAGAACAAATGGAACACACTCCCCTCCAGAACCTGGAATTAAATCCAGCACTCCTGAGTCTCAACATTCCTCTGCTGTCAGTCAGCAATTAGCTCTGAATCTGCTGGCAAAATGCACCTCTTCCTCTAGTGGCTGATCCACATGGAGGATGATAACCTAATACTGCAGTCAGGTACTCAGCTCAAGTGGCAGAGGTTTGTGCGGTGGATCTAAAGGTTCAAACCCTGTTGAACCATATTGACTTCCACATGGTTCATCAACATGATGGCATTTGTTTTTTAGTTTCCTTTGTTAAAAACCTAGAAAATTACATTTATCCCCTTCCCGCATATGTTAATAGCACATTATGGTTTTAAAGTCCAGCAGTCAAAAGTAAGGAAATGTCAGAATTAAGGTTGCTTGGGCAGAGGGTGAAGGAAGAGTGGAGCCAGGGGGAGCATAGTCCCAGTCGCAGAGCACAGCTGCCATGTTCCCCCCAAGCACCAGGGCTGCAGCTATGGCCAGCCCATACATGACCATGTAAGGGCATTGTCCTTACCTTCATGAACTCCTCTATATAAGGGCCAATTCCAATCTAACCCATAAAGAAAATATTTTGAGTGAATTATCTCTTTCCTTCAGCTCCTTTTCTTTTCTTCTTTATCTTTTCCTCAGAAGTACCATGTGATGTGTCTGGATCCTGTAATCATAACAGCAATTGCTGCTACCTGGTTCTCTAACTGGAATGCTTGAATAGTTAACACACACTGATCAGACTCCAGAATGTAAATTTTCTGAGCAATGATAAACAAAACTCCATTCTTTTGGCTTTCTCTGTGGTTGGTTTTCTGATAGATCTACTTCAGATTTCTTTGGCATTAGGGCATACATTTCTGAATAGGACAAGATAGATGGGACACGTGTGTGCATGAAGGGATAACTTCTCACGCCATTGTGAATTTACAAACTAGCTTTACAAGCTTATTGTACAATTCTTGTCAAATGAGATTTGTGGCCCAGATAAATTTTCCGATATCTGAGCTCCAAATTCAAATTGAACATTGCTTAGTATGTGGTGATGAACATTGTTTCTTTGTGAACGTTATTTGTGACGAACTATTTCACATACTTATGAACTGGGAAGCCTGGTATTCTGGGTGAGGAGAAATTACTCTTACCCAGACAATCCAAGTCATTGAGACACAGTTGAATTAATGCTTGTGGCATAGTACAGTTCTGCTCTGAGCTGGCCTCTGAGCATTGTAGATTATTACTATAGTCTAGGGTCAGGGTTTAAGGCCAGAAGGAACTCCCAGTCATCTAGTTTGATCTCCTGTATAGCACAGGCCACCAATACTACCCAGCACTGGTGCACTAAACCCAACAACCGAAATTAGACCAAAGAATTACAGTCCACAGAAGACCAGACTATTATGTGCCACAGGCAGAGCACAGGAGGGTCTGAGGTGCACCAAGCCTGGGGCCCCCACAATGTCAGGGAAATGAGAACGTGAGATATTCCCAGATAATCGTAGCAAGTGACCTGCACCAACCTAGGTATCAGTGATTTCAGCTCTTCAGCCTGTAACAAGACACTCAATTGAGTCTAAATTTGCTCTTTTAATATACCGTGGAGAGAGGAAAGGTCAATTGGTGTCTGGACCCCTTCCCACACCACTAGGTACAAGTACCTGTCCCCACCCTCTCTCAACTCATTGGGCTTTGGAACCCATGTCCCCTGCCTAGCGAGGTCTATTCAGTTGAGGGTGAGTCCCTCTGTCGGGGTATGCTCTTCTGCCATCGGTTCGCACAAGGATAACAACCCTTTATTACTCCTGCCCCAATAACAAGGAGACTGGGGATCCAACACCAGCCACAAGTGATCATTTGGGCAAGCAATCCTATCATGCTGAGCACCTAGGCAGGGTGGATGTGTTCATGCAAACGAGATCAGCTCCTGAAGTCCTCTTCCACAGCTCACCACTAGATGTCAGGGGAGAGCTCATTCAGACTCTGCTTACATTTATGAATCTCATTCTCAGTAAGACTAGACAATGGGTTTGTCTACATAGCCCTGCAGTTTGAACTATGGGAGTGTGTGAATTGCAGCACCCACCAAACTGCTGCACTGTAACTGCCCAATGCAGATTTTGTTGGCAAACCGAAAGATACCTGGTTTGCCTTCAAATAGTCCTGTTTGAAGAGGCCTATGTTAATGCAAACTAAGTACCTTTTAGTTTGATCTAACAACAGCCACATATGGCAGTTACAGGGCAGTGCACTATACAACTTCAGTGCATGCTACAGTTTACACCCCTTGTAGTCTACACTACAATGCAGTGTAGACATAGCCTTATTTTTTCACCTCTTGGCTAAATTCTGTTGTTACACTCTTGAAGAATGAACAGAAGACCATAAGAACGGCCATACTGGGTCAGACCAATGGTCCATCTAGCCCAGTAACCTGTCTTCTGACAATGACCAGTGCCAGATGCTTTAGAGGAAATGAACAGAACAGGGCAATTATCAAGTGCTCCATCCCCTGTCGTCCAGTCCCAGCATCTCGCAATCAGAAGCTAGAGCAGGGGTGGCCAACCTGTGGCTTCGGAGTCACATGTGGGTCTTGAGAAGTTAATATGCGGCTCCTTGTATAGACACTGACTCTGGGGCTGGAGCTACAGGCGCCAACTTTCCAATGTGCTGGGGGATGCTCACTGCTCAACCCCTGGCTCTGCCACAGGCCCTGCCCCCACTCTACCCCTTCCTGCCCCCTCCCCTGAGCCTGCTGTGCCTTTGCTCCTCCCCATCCCCCCAGAGCCTCCTGCACACCATGAAACAGCTGATCAGGAGGTACAGGGAAGGAGGGGGAGGCGCTGATCAGCAGATCTGCCAGGGGGTGGGAGGCACTAGGTGTTGGGGGTGAGCTGACGGGGGGCTGCTGACGTAGTACTGTGGCTCTTTGGCAATGTACATGGTAAATTCTGGCTTCTTCTCCGGCTCAGGTTGGCCACCTCTGAGCTAGAGATACCCAGAGAATAAGGTTGCATACCAGCCCAGCCTGACTAATAGCCATTGATGGACCTATCCTCCATGAGTTTATCTAGTTCTTTTTTTTAACCCTGTTATAGTCTTGGCCTTCACAACATCCTCTAGCAAGGAGTTCCACAGGTTGACTGTGCGTTGTGAAGAAATACTTCCTTTTGTTTGTTTTAAACCTGCTGCCTATTAATTTCATTTGGTGACCCCTAGTTCTTGTGTTATGATAAGTAGTAAATAACACTTTCTTATTTACTTTCTCCACCCCAGTCATGATTTTATAGACCTCAATCATATCCCTCCTTAGTTGTCTCTTTTCCAAGCTGAAAAGTCAGTCTTTTTAATCTCTCCTCCTATGGAAGCTGTTCCATACCCTTAGTCATTTTTGTTGCCCTTTTCTGTACGTTTCCAATTCCCATATATCTTTTTTGAGATGGGTCAACCAGCTCTATATGCAGTATTCAAGATGTATGCATACCATGGATTTATATAGAGGCAATATGATATTTTCTGTATTCTTATCTATCCCTTTCCTAATTATTCCCAATATTATGTTCGCTTTTTTGACTGCCACTGCACATTGTGTGACTATTTTCAGAGCACTATCCAGAGTGACTCCAAGATCTTTCTTGAGTGGTAACAGCTACTTTGGACCCCATCATTTTATATGTATAGTTGGGATTATGTTTTCCATACTTTGCATTTATCAACATTAAATTTCATCTGCCATTTTGTTGCCCAATCACCCTGTTTTGTGAGATCCCTTTGTAACTCTCCAGTCTGCTTTAGACTTAAACTATCCAGAGTAGTTTTGTGTCATTTGCAAATGTTGCCACCTCACTGTTTACCCCTATTTCCAGATAATGTATGAATATGTTGAATAGTACTGGTCCTAGTACAGACCCCTGGGGGACACCACTATTTACCTTTCTCCATTTCTGAAAACTGACCATTTATTCCTACCCTTTGTTTCATATCTTTTAACCAGTTACTGATTCATGAGAGAACCTTCCCTCTTATGACTGTAACAGAAAATTTGGTTCCACTACCTTTCTTTTAGGGCAACTAGGGTTTAGTATAAGCAGAGTTATTCTCTCCCCCAGCCCCCCATTATTTGATTAAAACTTTTTACCCAAACATCTGTATGGAGAAGAGAGTCATTTTACTTTCCAAAGTGAAACTCATAGCAAAAAACAAATTGCTTGTTTTTCTGTGAAAAGGTGAGATATACAAATCTAGCTTTCAGAAATATATGCTAGGAATAGATCACTGACAAGTGCATATTTGAATTGCTGTAGAGGAACATATTCTCCTATAAACAGTCCCCTTCCGCATAAGCACACAAAGCTTTCAAGGTAAGGAGTGAGAGAACCATAAAAGCTTGCACAGAAGAGAACGGAGGAGAGATTACTTGCCTTGTTTAGTAATTGGAGTTCTTTGAGAGATCTGTCCCCCTGTGGGTGCTCCATTTTAAGTGTGCATGTGCCCCTGCACCTTTGATCAGAGATTTTTGGTAGCAGTACCCGTTCGGCACTCGCAGGTGACCTATACATCCTGGTGCCCTGTATCGAGGCTATACATGTTTATGAAGAGTCATTTATAGTTATGTAGCTCTATAAATGGTCTTGTTTAATCTGAATGCCTTTTTACAGGGAAAGGGGGGTGGATCTGACAGAAATACAGAAGAATGTCAGTCAGTGGAGATAAGAGTGGGAGATAAAAGGATAAACTGAGAAAAAACTCAGCCAACAGAAGGGTTTGAGAGAAATCCCTCTATTGGTGAAGAAGACCACACTCCTAAAATGTAGAGATTGGTGCTCCACTCAGGGCCAGTGCAACCACTAGGCGAACTAGGCGGCCGCCTAGGATGCCTAGTGGTTGAGGGCGCCTAAAAGCCCGCTCAGGCGAGGAGGTGGTGTGGAGGTGAGCTGGGGGGGAGACTGCCGCGGGCAGGGTTAGCTGCCACGGGGGGGGGGGGGGGGGGGGCTGCAGTGGGCGGGGGTTAGCTGCCGCGGGCTGGCACTGCTGCGGGGGGGTTAGCTGCAATGGCCAGGGGTTAGCTGCTGTAGGCGGGGGGGGGCTACCGTTGGGGGCGGGGGTTCACTGCTGCGGGGGGGGGCGGTAGGGGGGTTAGCTAGGCGGGCTGTGTGTGGCGCAAGGTGGAATTTTTGCCTTGGGCGCGAAACTTCGTTGCACCGGCCCTGGCTCCACTACCCCTCTGCTTCAGAGCTGCCTCTGTGGACTTTGTGGTAGAAAGGGAACTGAGGGCAGTTTGCCCATGCAATTCTATATATTCTGAAGTTTGGGGCTCTTATCTAAGTCTTTCATAATTCTTTATATACACTTCAGGGCCTAATAACCTTTCTGTCCAGCCTTGACACAACCCTTATACATTTTGAGTCTCCTCAGAAGTTCATGCAGTCATGTGGCTAGCCAATATCTCCTTGGTTGCTTTTCTGTCTCCTCCATGCACACAGATTATTTTCATTCCTCAGTGACACCAGGCATAATTCAAACTAACAGGATTTTTTCAATTTAAATCTATTCAAATTAAAACAAAACAAACATTTTTAAAAAACATTTGAAAGTAAATTTTAGTGCTAATGGAAAGGCCACCACCAGCCATCAAATAACATTCAGTCAGAATAGATCAAACTAGTGCCCTGGGGGTGAAAGGCTATCTCAGTCCCAGAATTCCCCAGGCCTGAAGCAATGCTTCAGACAGATTCTCCATTGAATATTGCAGTTTGGGTTTCAGCCCTTCCAGTCATTTTGGACACAAGCCTTTCTGGTAATATACTCATTCAGTTTTAGTGCTCTCACAGAAGAGACCCTCCATTCTACAATTTAACATCCCTTACTTTGACCTTTAAAGACAGAATCAGTGTTAGTCATTTTGTTCAAATGACTTTTGATCTCTGTGGCAATTAAAATTATGATCAAATGCAATGACAGCTATCCTAATTTTAATGTGGCATTTAGAGTTGCTAGCTGGTCTTACAATTGCAACTTCTGAAATGGAACAAGTATACTGAAAATAAGAAACAGCTGCTACATAAATAATAAATTGCATGTGTGCCACTTAGTACTTTTGGCATCAAACCCAGATTTCTATTCTTTTTCTAGTAACGCTTAACACAAGCCTTAACTAAAGGCTGATGCCAATAATAGAATGAATGTTACTGACATTACTTGTCTTACAGACTCCTGAAAAGAAGTTTTACAGAATAAAGGTTTTCTTTTTGGGGGGATGGAGATGGTGGTTGTGGTGGTGGTGGGTGGGGGGGTTTAATACAGTATGGACATGTGAAGTTATATTACTGCATTTGTTTTCTATCCATTGTATTCTCAGTTACGGATACATTCCATCAAAAGATTTGTCTAAATAATTGCATATCCCAAGGAACTACAGTGCTGCATAAAAGTGCTAGTGAAAAACTGAGAACATCTTACAGAGTGAAATGCAATTTGTTGTAATTAGTATTTTTCCTTAAGTAATTAATCCATTAGCTTAACTCCAACCTCTGTTTCATTCCAACTTTTTTGCTGTTGATTTTGAACTTCTAGTTTGTTTTGGAGTAAATAAAATAGAATTCTAAAAATCAAAGTTAGAGGAAAACAAATACCAGATTAGACTGAGGAATATTTGAAAAATTCTTAACCCATTTAATTTTTATATGAAAATTTAAATTTAAATATCCAACAAAAAACTGCATAAAGTAAAATAAGAGTGAGACAAGACAACTTTACAGATTTTAACCAGTACAATTACCATATTCAAATTAGGCTTGTATTTTTTCTTTTATTTAATTATTGAACTGTTTATTTATCACACTATTAGACACCTGCATAACAGGAAGTTTTCCTCATTTTTACCCATCTCTCTTTTCCTGTTTCACTGTTCACAAAATATACTATCTAAGAATTTAACAACTTATCCACTTCCACCAATGACATTTGGGACTGGCAAATACAAGTGGCTCACATAACATTTCATAGTCCTCATCAATAGCTTTAAACACTTGAAAATGCAAATGAAGATAGCCTAACATATTGCACAGAATAATTCACATGACCATAGTGTAACTTTCAGAACACTAAAACTTACTACAGCAGATGCAATTGACATCAGACAGTTAAAGCAGCATGTGTCAGTTACAATAGTCTTTCATCACAGGTTTAATGTTTTCACTTCTAAATCATGCCATCATGGTATTTGTTTGTTTATCCTTCATAGGCACATGTACTCTTCAGGAATTTTTATGCTCAGAAATAGTAATACTTGTGGCTCACATTGATACCAATGGGAGTTGTGGGTTCTTGGCACCTCTGAGGATCAGGCATTAAATGAAAAAAAAAAGATGTTTTGATTTAAATTTATTAGGAAGAGCCTACTAAAGTACATTCAACATTGCTAAAAAAAACCTTTGGCTTTAGATACTCCTTTGTGATTAAGAAATGGAAACCTCTAGCAATATGGAGGAAGCTAATGTTCTGAGAATTCTCATACTTGGTTCTTCAGAGGATTAGTTCCAAGAGAAAGCATTACACAAGAGAAAGCATTGCTTGGACAGGCAAACAATTTAAGAGAGCTGGTTAGGCAGGTCTTGTACTGCAATTCCACTGAGGTCAATAGCACTGAACCTGCTTCCACCATTGGTGATTGAGTCTCATGGACTTTTTCAACCTTATTTCTACATCTGTCTTTCTTGAACAAATCTGTTAGGTAACTATTTTGAAGTTCTAGTAATGGCTGCTACATTGCTTCTTTTGATCCTAAATTAATGTTTTTAAAAACTTTGTTTGGTCACCAAACCGGTAAAAACCAGTTATTTATACAACTCTAGCAGCAAGTAGGGAATGATCATAAGGTATACATTCTTGTTCTGGCATACCTTTGGTGGGTGTGTCATGGGTTCTGAAATCTATATTAATGTCAGTTCCTAGCAAAATTCTGGCTATGGCAATCTTGTAAGTTTGTCTAATTTGAATTGCTAGAGTACCCAGCATTAGTTTTCATAGATTTTAAGACCAGTAGAGGCCATTGTGATCGTCTAGTCTGAGCTCCTGAATAACACAGGCCATGTGACTTCCTTGAATTAATTCCTTGAAGTCCCATAGCTATGATGGAACTAGATCATAGTTTTTAAAAACCATGCAATCTTGATTTAAAGATTTCCAGAGCTGGAGAATCCACCTTAACCCTTGGTAAATTATTCCAATGGTTAATTACCCTCACAGTTAAAAATGTGTGTCTTATTTTTAGTCTGAATTTGTCTAGCTGTAATTTCCAACACTGGATCTTGTTATATCTTTGTCTACTACAAGGAATAACCCTCTATAATCAAATATCTATTCCTCATGTAGTTACTTCTAGACTGATCAAATCACCCTAATCTTTGTTAAAATAAATAGCTTGAAGTAGCTCAATCTATCACTCTAAGGCATGTTTTCTAATCCCTTAATCATTCTTGTGGCTCTTTTCTGAACCCTCTCCAATTTAGTAACATCCTTGAATTGTGGACATCAGAACTGGACATGGCATTCTAGCAGCAATTACATGAATGCCAAATACAGAGGTAAAATAACCTCTCTACTCCTACCAGGGGCATTGGAACACTTTTTAGAGTGGGAACATTGTGCCCCCCTTACCCATCTGTGTCCCGTTGCGCCATAGAGATGGGGCCAGGAGCAGGGCCGTGGCTCTGGGAGTGGGGATGTGGATGGGGTAAGGAGGGTCTGAGGCTGGGGCAGGCAGCCAGGATCCCGCATAAAACCTGGGGGTGCTGCAGCACCCCCCACACCGCTAGTTCCTGTGCCTATGATTCCTACTTGAGATTCCCCTGTTTAGGAATCCAAGGATTGCATTGTCCCTTTTGGCTACAGCATTATACTGGGAGCCCATGGTTCAGCTGATTATCCACCACAACCCCCAAATCTTTTTCAGAGTCACTGCTTCCCAGGATAAAGGCCCCCATCCTGTAAGTATGGCATACATTCTTTGCTCCTAGATGTATACATTTACATTTGGGCATATTAAAAACACATATTGATTGCTTGCACCCAGTTTACCAAGAGATTCAGATTGCTCTGTATTTGTGACCTGTCCTCTTCATTATTTCCCGTTCCCCCCAATCTTAGTGCCATCTGAGCACTTAATAATTAATGACATGTAAGAAAACAAAATTGTCAATACAAATATTAAATAGCATAGAGTCAAGGACCAATCCCTGCAAAACCCCACTAGAAACAAGTCCACTTGATTGCACGTTTGCAGTTACATTTTGCGACCTATCACTTAGCCAGTTTTGAATCTATTTAATGGGTGCTGTGTTGATTCTGTATTGTTCTAGGGTGTTTTAAATTAAAATGTTGTGCAGTACCAAGTCAAATGCCTTACAGAAGCCTAAGTTTCTCACATCAACATTACTTTATCAACCAAACTTGAATTAAAAGAGGGTAATGACAATCAACATGGGTTATGGAAAATCGATCCTGTCAAACTAAATTTATATATTTTTTGAGATTACTTTATTAATAGTGTGCCATATCATCCATTCCACTCTTTTTTGCGGGGTTGATGTCAGGCTGATAGACCTATAATTGCCCAGGTCATCCTATTTATCTTTTTTTGTTTAAATACTGACACAACATTATCTTTCTTACAGTCCTCTGGAACTTCACCAGTTTTCCAAGACTTATTGAAAGTCAACATTAATGGTCCAGACAGCTCCTTGGCCAGCTCTTTCAAAACTCATGGCTGCAAGTCATCCAGATTTACCGATTTTAAAATGTCTAACATTAGTAGCTGCTATTTAACATCCTCCTTATATTTAGTGTTGGAATGGAAAGTATATCATCGGAAATAAATACATCTGGCTTTTTCCAAATACAGAACAGAAATATTTATTGAAAGCGTCTGCCTTATTCTCATCACTACTGACAATTCTACAACTTCTACCTATTAATGAACCAATACCAATTTTTGTTCTGAATATATGGAAAAGACTCATTGTATAACGCCGCTGCTGGCTAGAGATTTATCCATGTGTCCTTTTGCTTCCCTTATCAATTTATATAATGTTTCGCTTCTAATTTATTTTCATTGCTTTCAACGCCCCCTCCCTCCTCTATGCATATAATATTAATTATTGCTGCTTTCACTTCCCCTGTAAGCCAGGCTGTTTTTTTTTTTAAACAGTGTAGACTTCTCTCAGTTGTGGCTTTTTATGCAACTGATAAAGTGTTTTTAAACAGCTCCCTGTTATCATCCACATTTTTCTGTTTAATGTCTCTCCTGCAGCTGATTTGGCTCAATTGTTTTCAGCTTTGTGAAACTGGCTCTTTTAAAGCACCAAGTATATGGAATTATTGGTCTGGACATTACTTTTGTTATGCGCAAACAGAGTAATCAAGTCATGATCACTCGCACCTATGCAACAGTAATGCCGACAGACCCCAGTTGTCCAGAACTCTGGCTCTTAATGGATGAGCCTCTACTGTATGAGCTAAAAGACACGTGTCTCTTAGTCAAGACTGTAGCAGGCTTATCAATCTCTAGCTGGTCTAGCTGCCACTAGAGGGGGACATAGTGCCACACCAAGCAGGTATGGGTTACACCACCACTAATTTTTAGTTATGTGATCAGTTCTTCTTTATATTCAAGACAAAGTCCAAAGCAGAATTCCCATTTTGGATCAAATATGTTCTGAGTTAGGAAATGTGTCATCTATGATATTTAGAAGTTCCACTGGCAATGTGAGACCTCTAACGTGTCTCTCATATTGAAGTCTCCATGATAATGCAGCTTTTCCCCCACTACACATAAACAGTCATCCTGTTCTCTAGTATTATTTGGCAGTCTACAGACAACACCAACTAGTACCTCATCTTATGCTTTACCTGTTAAAAACTGAATGCTTTTGGATCCATGTTCTATTTGCTTCTGAGTTGGCTCAGAAATAGGTAATGCCATTTTTAAAACAGAGTGCCACTCCCCTTCCCCTTTTGCCCACTTGATCCTTCCTAACTAGGTTATAACTAGAGATTTTACATTCCAATCCTGTGATTTATCCCATTAGGTTTCAGTAAAATCAACTAGGTTGAATTTATGCTTGTAAATAAGCAATTCAAATTCCTCGATTATTATCCAGCTGTGCTGGTAAGCAGGGATTGGGACACTTCATCTTTCTAAAGAAGTATGGCATTTTTTCTAACTTTGGGGGGCTCACGTCAGGCTTAAAAAATTACATTATTCAGACAATATTCTTGGATAGCTTCTGTGTCCTGTACTATTACAATAACATGCTGGCCTGAGACCCAGCAAGTCATACTGTGATATTATCTGTGTAAATACTATGCTTCCTAATAGCTGAATACAGTTGCTGTTTATTGAGATTGCGTGTTTGGAACACAAATAGCTAAAACTATGTTTAAAGCGTTAATCTGAACTTCAGTTCATTTCATGGCATTATGCGCCCTCTGAAATCCATGAGAGAGTAAAGATGTTATCTGAAAAAAAAGTGAGCCAGCTGCCCAGATACTTAGTTAAATATGGAAGCTGATGAGTGCTTTGTCATATGTTATTTCTAGATGCATATTTTAGAATAAGTAAAAATAAATGGAGCGGCCATTGATATTTGAGAGGTTACAAGATATATAGGTCACAGCAGGAGATGGCCCTATGTTCTATCATTATTTTTGTTATTTCCTGTCATGTTCTCTCATGATCAGTTATGAATTACCTGTTTCAGCCGAAACTCCCGAATACAATGAAACCAAAACCTGTAGTCAGATATTTTCCAAAATATTAACTTAGAATCTTGTACCAAATTTTGAGGTGCCTTGCACCAGTGTACACGCAAAATTTACGCATAGAAGCCAGACACACCTCAAAGACATCACCCTTGTACAATATTACCTGAATTCCAGTAGCCACTTAAAAATGTGGATGCACGAATATCTGATAAGAACCCATCATTGCGCTGGAAAAATAAGAGAAATGGCACACCCAAAGCCCTGCTCCTCACATCACGCCAACCCCCAAAATATGCACACCTGCTATATGAAGCATGCAAGTAATTTATGCCAGTGAATAGATGGGATAAGTCAGAAGTAGAATATGGGAAGGTGAGAGCCCTACTTTAAGCTAATAAGCAAGCAAGTGGACTGATTATAGGAAAGGATCATTCTGCAACCAAGTCAGATGCCTCCACCTCTTTCATGTTGGCAGTTGTGTGATTGGGAAATGTGGCTTCTACTGACTCCTTGCATCTCCTGAGAGGGATACCTTGGCTTGATGCATTTATCTATGGGACAAGTGGGCTATACCCTGGGGTAGCAGTAAATGACGGGCAACATCTAACTTGCAGATGACAAAACCTAGGCACAGAGAGGTTAAGTAACTTGTGAGGAAATGAGCCTGGTTTTGTGGATTAGGTATCCAGCATGGTGTCAGGAGCCCTAGGTTCTACTCTTACTGTGCCAGTGCTTCACTGGGTAGCCTTGGGCAAGTTACTACCTCTGTGACTATCAGTTCTCATCTCTGAAATGGTGACAATACCGCTATTTCCTAGGGTGGTTGTGAGGAATAGTTCATATCAGTGAAGCACCTTCGGTGAAGTGTGGCTTGGAATGCAAAGTATCGCTTCACAGAAGGGGAAATAAGGGCAAACACAGCTCGTTAACCCATGACTTGCATAGGAGACAGTGGCGTTTAGTGCAGTGGTTCTCAACGGACTATGTCTAATGGGTCCACAAAAGGACAGATTGAAAACTGACTGAACAGAATTCAACTGTATATACATACAATAGATTTTTAAAGGGGCCCGCACCTCCATTTGAAATGTCCAAAGGGGTCTGCAAATGAAAAAAGATTGAGATTGGATTAGGTGCGAGACTGGAGGTCAGGAGACCTGGGAGACCAATTCTAGGTCATCCAATGACTCACTGTGTTGCCACAGGCAATGTGCTTAAAACATCTCTGAATTTTTCACATCTGTTATATGGCTAAGAATTCAGCTGGAAAAGAAACTTTTTTATGCAAATAGCTCTTTTCCATTGAAAAATACAGATGCAGGTTGACCAAAATTATTTGTGAATTTGGCTCAATTTTGACAAGTAATTTTGGTCAAGAAATTTTTTTTGGAAATGTTGTAACTGTTTACTTCTGTTTTGAGAAGATGTTTTGTTTTGGAATTTCCCTAAATTTTATTAAAACATTAGACATTTAAAAACCCTGAAAACAAAAACAAAACATGTTTTGGGTCAAGGAAAACATTTTGTTCAACCCAAAAAAAAACCTTTTAACTTTCATTTAATTGAGAAACTGGAAATATTTTCATTTCAATTTGATCTGAACCAAAAATTTCAGAAAATTCAGTTGTTTGTCCAGCTCTAGTAATGTATAAAATGGGAACACCACCACTTTACAAAGGCAACAGCTAATATTTGTACTGTGTCGAGATGCTTGGACGAATGTTGGCATATGTGGTTTTATTAAGGGCCTACTCTGGACGAGGAGTTCCTGGGTCCCAAATCCTAGCCCTTTAGTCAATCCATTGCTTACACTGTGGGTCGGAGATCCAACAGTTTGACTCACTGTCTCAGAGCAATTCTTTGCAGACTCTGGAAAGCTCATAAATGGATAGTGAAGATTCTTAAGGTGGTAAAACCTGTTGTGTAGAATTAGGAATCTAGTGGACTTCCTAAACTATGAATAAAATGCTCTTAACTAAAAATATTTCACATACCCAAATTAGTCAAAAGGATCAGTCCTCACTGAGGCCAGCTGGTAAATCAAAAAAACACAAAACGTTTAAGCTCAAGATTTGAGATATGATAAACCAAAGGAACATTCTGAAGGTGTGAAACTGCCTCATTTTTAACCCTCTAATCACAAAACGTGTCTGATTTGCCCCCAGCCCACCAGCAAAACTTCCAGATGGATTGATTTTGAAGGCCCACCCCTAATTTTACCAAAACTAAAATAAACTAAGAATGAAAAGTTGAGTTTCAGCTTCAAACTAGGGAGAGAACCGCATCTGCATAACACATTCTCTGCTTAGTTCTTGAAGGATAATCATTATCCTCAGTTTAAATGGGCTGTGCTTATATGGGACGTAAATCACTTTGATAGAAATAAATCTAGCTTTAAGAAATAGGCAAGATGTAAAGCATAGTGCTTTCTTTTTCCTCCTGGAAAATGTGGGTGTAGCCATAGCAGCTTATCTCAACACTTCATTTCCAGAGTGTAATTTGAGATGGATTTCTCAAAATCCCTATAGAAAGATGGAATTAGATACGGTCTGTAATCCAAGAAATAAGACTGACTTGGACTACTGTACCAAACAGTTACTGAACATAGGAGGCACTTTTCCTTATTTAGGGCCAGAGTCTGACTGGCCCTTCCACAGTGGTGCACCATGGGAAGGGAGGGTCTAAAAAGCCTGCCCCAATTACACAATCCCTGCAATCCCTTTGGCTGGAGTTGCTTCATGCAACCACGCGTCCATGCACAAGTCACATAGCAGCCAAAATCCTACAACTGGCTGTAGTAGTGGCCACGCAGGGTACATCCACATTGCAAAGAAAAACCTGTGGCTGGTCCATGCCAGCTGACTTGCACTCATGGGGCTCAGGCTGCAGTGCTGTGTAGACTTCCAGTCTCAGGCTAGGGCCTGGGCTGTAGGACCTTGCAGGGTTGGAGGGTCCCAGAGCCTGGACTCCAGCCCAAGTCTGAAAGTCTACACAGCAATGTAACAGCTCCGCAGCTTGAACCTTGCGAGGCTGAGTTGTTTGGCACAAGCCAGCAGTGGGTTTTCTTTGCTATGTAGATATACCCCCAGATTTTGCACTCCTGGCAGGAGCAGAATGTGTCGCCATGCTCTCCCTGGGTGGTGGTGCTCTGCCCTTCTTATGGGCTGTGCCCAGCTCTAGTTCCATTCTGCAAAGATCCTGGAAGTTTGTCCTCCACATCCCTCAGCTAGGCACAAAACCAAGATAAATAACTAGAAAGAACATCCGTGAATATTCTGGGGATAACAAAACATTCTTATATGGGAGCTCATCTGGGGCAAAAATCTGACAGTACTTGGTCCTGCTAGTGAAGGCAGGGGACTGGACTTGATGACCTTTCAAGGTCTTTCCAGTTCTATGAGATAGGTGTATCTCCATATATATCTGTATCAGGCACAGCTGTTGAAACTCTTCTACTTTGTCCAAGGTATACGATTCTCACCAAGGACCAATTTCTGCCACCCTTACTCACATTTAGCATATTACTCCATGAGCAATCCCACTGTAAATTCCGTATAGGAACTCAAACACTTTGGAGCAGTTCCTGAGATGGTGTAAACTAGCATAACTCCAGCTGAAGTCAGTGGAACTACAGTAGGACCTCAGAGCTATGAACACAAACATTACGAACTGAATGGTCAGCCACAGACTTCATTTGGAACAGGAAGTACACCATCAGGCAGCAGCAGAGACAAAAAGAGGCAAGTACAGTACTGTGTTAAACATAAATTACTAAACAATAAAGGGAAAGTTTTTTTAAAAAGATTTAATAAGGTAAGGAAATTGTTTCTGTGCTTGTTTCATTTAAATTAAGATGGTTAAAAACAGCATTTTTCTTCTGCATAGTAAAGTTTCAAAGCCGTGTTAAGTCAATGTTCAGTTGTAAAGTTTTGAAAGAGCCACCATAACATTTTGTTCAGAGTTATGAACAGCCTCTATTCCCAAGATGTTCGTAACGCTGAGATTCTGCTGTATGCTAATGTTCCCCAGGTGAAGATCCAGTCATTTGAAATGACTGAAAGAATCTCATTGATTTAGTGGCCTTTGAATCAGGCCCTTTTGAGGGTCTGACTTTCTATTCAGAAGGCAGTAGAACACCCATGCAGACAAAGTCAGTATGCGACAAGGTAGACTGCACTGTGGGAGTGTTCAGGTCTGCGTCTAATTAAGGAAATAGAGGCAGCCAGAAAAAGTGGGCACTGGCAGTAGAATTCAGGAAAAGGTCAAGCCCTTTAGTAATTAGCAGGATAATGGATCAAAGAACTTCTGCTTAGCACAGGAAATATTAAAGCACCTCCTCCTCCTAACTGGATCTGATAAAACTTCAACAGTTCTACATTTTCTACTAAATGAACTGGAGGCAGCTACGAACAAGAAGCTATTGTTTAACCTCTGGGAATTCAGATGTGGCTGTTGCATGCTTGACATGCTACAAAACAGGAGCACTTATGTCCCATACTGATGTAGGTCTAATGATCCATTAGCTGTACAACCCAATGATCAGTGGGGTGGTAAGCAAAAGAGCAATCCTTTAAAACAAAGTCACCTCAAAAGAAATAATTTTCTACTTCCCTTCACGTATTTCTCTTTTCTTCTCAAGTCACACAGATGGAGATACCAAGTACTTGAAGCCTTGCTTTCTAATTTCCCCTCACCTACACAGCAGTTTTCTGAGTAAAAACTGCTAGCATGAAACCAACAAACCCAATTCAGGTAGCCTACACTTGAAATAAAGACTTATGGGTACCCAGACACCCATAATTTATTTATTTTAATCCCTGTAAATTAACTTTCCGTGGGTATTGTACTGCTCCAGGCCCTTCCCAACTGTCATTGCAGTGACAACATTCTTCAGCAACTTAATTAAGGAAATAATCTTGTGGTATTTGCTTGGTCACTTTGCTCAGACAGTCTAAAAAGTGGTTGGTGGGTTTTTCCCCGTCATTTGATGCCTGTTTTTCAAATTTTCCTTGAGAAGCATCAGAGTGTCAAGTCAAGATGCATCAGTCACTGTGCATTACCCATGAGCAAGGCAAACAGCCATAACATGTTGCAATATACTGCAACATATTTGCTAGACTGTTACTGAAGTATGCAGCTTGGAAGTCTTTTTGGATATTTGGCTGTTCCAGGATGACCTCGTAGCAGTAGTGGTAAAGAGTGTTGTTCTCCCTTTAGACTTAGCAGGAAAACAACGAGCTTTTCTCACAGAAGTGTGCCTTGGCACAGCTATCTATGTCTTTGTACATTAGTTTAGTGTGCTTCACAGTACAATAGGAGTCGTCATGGATTGCCACCTAGAAATTTAGCTGGAGCAGAATGTACCTGATCATTTATTAAGTGATACTTAAAAATTGAATTCTTCCAAGTCTATCAGTAAATATTGGTAAATGGTTGATTTCACCGTACACACAAATTAATGAAAAAATATTTCCATTAATAAAAATTTACAGATAAACCAAGAAAAATGCTGCTTGAGAACTTAGAGTTTGATTTAAGGATATTTACTTTTACATTTTTACATTTGATGGTGACAATTACTGTTTTAATGGTTATAAAGTGTTATGGTTTTGAATCTGAACACCTGCTATCATTAAATAATTATTGTCTGCCCCCCCCCCATAATTTCCCTCACTGTGAAAATGTAAATAGATAAAAATTGAAAGAATGCTTAAAACTGAACATTGATATCATTCATCAAAATTGTAAACAAAAAAATTAAATACAAAATTTGAAATAATGCCTAATGATATTGCATGTAGGCTAGGGAACATACACCTGTGCTCTGTAATCTGCAATGGCTTCCAGCTGTTTTCCAGGTGACATTTAGTATTGATTTATAAAGCCCTAAGCAGTTTTGGCCCTGGATATTTTAGAGACTCCCTCTCTCCTCCTCCTTCTCCTGCCATGCCTTGACCTAATCTACAACACATATCCTGCCATTTGAAAGTTGTATTTCTGAGTTTACAATATGCTTCATTTCAGATCATTTCGAAGGATAAGGATCGAATTTAACTCCCACGGAAGTCAAGGGGAATATTTTGAATGACTAATGAAATTGGATCAGGCCCTAACTAATTAGGAACAAACACACTGTTATGATCAAGTTATAATCACACACAACATAATCACAAGCCTTAATTCTGTTCTTCAAATGCTGATTCTTCATTATGGTGAGCTTTGCAACATTTTATGTTATGTACACACATTTCTTTTGTTGTGTAGATACATTAAACTGAAACAGCGCAGAATTTATGAACAGCCCAATAGTTAAAAAAATCAACATGATTAAAAAAAAGTCAGTCACTTAATTCAATTACCACCAAAAGCCGTCTTAGTAGCTAAACTGACTAAATCTTTATTTACAAAAGCCTGATAAATGCACTACTTACAAAGCATCCAGGCCTCCCCACAGTTCACTGGTGCCAAATGGATTAGGCTGGCAAGGATTCTGCTCACTTAATCCTCTTTAATACCTTGCCCTTCATGCTGCTCATCAACTAGACTTTAGCACTAGTTCTACACTGAGCTCCTCAGTGACATGGTTTAATGCTACAGATAAGCGTTAGTTAGGCCCATCAATATGAAGCTGTGCCTTTCCCTCTGTTCCAGGCCTTTCCCTCATTTAAAAGAGCTTTTGAAAAATAGAATTTCTAACTAGAATTTTCCTAGCCTAATGACCCGTGCAACGCAATGACAAGCCGCCTAGAGAACTAATCAAGAATTGCAAGAGTTTTAATGTGAACTTGCATCAGTAAGTAGCATTTTAAACCTACACTTCCGCACTATACATACAGCCCTTCCTGAAATGCAAATAATTAGAGTGAAAAAACAAACAAATCCTTAACAAAAAAGTATTGTGAAACCTTGGAGGCAGTGATAAATCTGCAGAGTGGCTTTGAGTCACTAGACCTGAAGAAGAGCTCTGTGTAAGATTAAAAGCTTGTCTCTTTCACCAATAGAAGCTGGTCCAAAAAAAATTACTCGCCCCCATGTCTCTCTGATATCCTGGGACCAACATGGCTACAACATTTGAATCACTACAGACAGTTGGCTGCTGAAGAACTGACATATTCTACAGCAATAGGAAGGCTATGCAATACTGAATATTTCTGGTCAGCTCAAAAGGCCCAGTTGTGATCTTGAACTCATGTACAGTATCTTTTAAAAATCACCTGCAGCATGAGCATTCACTGCTCAAATATAGCTTATTATTATCCAGTGCACAGTAATTTGCAGGCTTTTCTGATTGATATACAATGAGTTGAATCAGGTCTTCTTCTCCATACCTGTGGAGGGAATCTGGGCAGAATCAGTGCGGTTCTGTTCTCTGGGGGTGAGTGGGCAGGATTCCGAGTCTCACATATGCAGCATGCACCTTCTGTGTCACAACGCACACTTCTGTGGGGCTTTTTTCTGCCCACTACTGGAAGGTGGTTGGAGTGGCAGGGGCAAGCCAAGGGAAGGGTTGAAGGTCATGGCTGCAAGTCCATTTCCCCCTTCCCCACCCCCATGTAGTGTCTGGGAGGCAGGGTCACACAATGGCAAGTCTGCTCCATGTCTCAGGGGAGGACTCCATCTCTATCCTATGCGGGCCCTGGGGCTCCCTAGCCAATCCTGTTCATTTGGGCTTAGCAGAGGGGGAAGATCTGCCCCAATATAAATATGCAATGGTGAACTGCTTGGATATTCACATGTAGAACTGCATGGTGGGATGTGGGAGGGTAATATTTCTACCTGGAGTACAATACACTGAAACTTCTGGGAATAGTGACATGCTTAAACCCAATCTCCCCCTCCCCCTCCTCCCCCCCCGATTCTTCCTTCTGTAGCTAATGCTACATTTTGTCTTCTGAATTTCTCTCTCAGAGGGTCATTTCAGCTCCATTGATAACAAGAGCACTAGTGCAGACAAGGCACCAGAGGCTGCTGGTATTTCATGAGCTCGCGCGTGTAGATCTGATCGGAGGGTTACCTGGCTCCCTATCCACAGCAGCACTTCCACTAGCATTACCACCACTGGAGCAGGAACCATGAGATCAACAGTGGGAAATGTTAGCAGAAGTGTTCTAATGCAGGCAAGACTTCTGTGGGCCTATACAACCCCTTTGAAGTGGTGTGGCTGCCTGGGCAGAAAGGCGAGGGAGCATTTGGCCCTTCAACTAAATTTTCACCCCCACATCTGTAAAATGGGAGTAAACTTTTTTACTAGCTGCCTGGTCAGTAAATATGTTACAGGTAAAGCTTTTTAAATTTTTTTTAAATATATAAAGGGTATACTGGCTCCCAAGTCATTTATAGATTTTTGAAAACGTTATCCTACTTGGATTGGGTCTGATCCAAAACCCATTGAAGTCAAAGATTTAATTTGCTTCACTGGTTTTGGGTCAGGCCATCTGTACATGGCCCCCATGATAAGGAATGAGATGCCATGGTAGAACAATGGCATATTTTTTACTGTGATCTTATGGTACACAGATATTTATCATTAAAAAAAATTTAAAAAGAGTGGGAAATGCTTAAAAACATTAAATTCTGAGCCAAAATTCTGCTTTCAGTTACACCAGTGACTTCACAATTCTGAGAAGAGAATTCAGCACAGCGGTTTTAAAGAACGTCAGTAACCGATGAATGTGTAATAGGCAAAAGTCAGTAACTATTTTGTGCTGTCTCCAGAAATAACCTTTTATCGTGGTTTGCTATCAGAAATACCACCGCGTAGTTTATATATGCCCAGAAACAATGGGAAAACTTGGTGCATTACTGATGAGGTCTGATGCAAGTCAGAAGTTATTTCTGGTCTTTATTGCTTGTAGATAGCATATGCCTTTGTAATATCTTGGCACGTAATGCCAGAAATAACCTAGCATAGCACTGCCATGAATCAGACTTTTAGTATTTTGTAGATTATAGTAGCAGTAAAAAAAATGTTACCTGTTATAATACATTGAAAGCTTCCCCCCCCCCCCTGTTTAATATAATAAAAGCTTCGATACTAAGGCAAATAGACCTTGAGAGAGATAAAGCAGACTGATGATAGATAAAGATATGCAGCTAACTGGGACTACTGGTGCCCAGACCTAAGATGGTGTGAAGTGCCAGGATTGCTGGAGTGATCTACACTATTGTGTGCTGTATTGGCTGACAGCACAGCCCTAATCACACCTGTTGCTAAGTGCCCCATGGAACAGCGTGGCTGGCAAACATCTCTGAAAGCAGGGAAGGCTGGACACTAGATCTGTCAAGCAACAAAATCTTAGAGGCGCCGTGTTGGACTGTGGAGTGGGGAGACAACAGCTGTTCTGCATACCACATTGGCCAATGCATGGGGAATTTGCATTAGATTGTGACTTCACGTACAGTAGATGACAGAGGCATTAGTAACCCTGGCTTCAAGTGAATTGTGAATGAACAAGTTGGTGAAAGGGCTTAAATGCTAATGCCATTTTGATCTCAGAATCGCCTAGCGGAGCTTGTAGAGGTTTTTGCCATTAGGATTTGCTAGTCTTCCTAGTTACTGTTCCTTCTTGGACAGCTATATTTCAAAATCCATACAAGCACTCAGCGTTTATATCAGTCACTGTAGTACCTTAGCTAGAAAAGGTGGATGTTGGGTCTACTCTCTTCACACCAGTCTTAAGTGTCCTTGATGAAGAAAATGTAAAAACAGCCGGGCTAGTCAAGTTCTCTTATTTTGAAGGAACTCTTGATAATGAAACCTCAACTTATTCCATAATGGGTTGATCTAAACATCTGTTAAATGCATGGAAAACTCCCATAGACTTCAATCCGGTTTGGATCAGGGTCCCAGTTTGTAAGTGTGATCAGTGGCAGATTAGCGCTTCCAGTCCCTGGGTACTTCAGGCCACTTTATGATGGGAATGGGAAAGGATGACAAGCTGAAGGGAAAAATGAACCTAAATTAGCTGTATTATTCTGGAAGGGAAATTCCTGCCTCACAGGACCTTTGGCAATAGAACAACAAGGAGGATAAATGTGAAGTGGATTTTTTTTCCATTGCAGTGTGGTCACCTCATTAATAAATCACTCTTTTGCATGGGAACTGAGACCCTCCAAGATCCATAGTTTACATGACAAGCCAGTTTTAAGATCTTCCCCCAAGTTTTGTACTAAAGGTCTCTGTGATCTGAGGGCCAAATTCACTATTGATACATGCACTATTACGGTACGGATAGGAGCAGACTTGAGCCACTTTCCAATCCTCAGACTCCAAATGAAAAAGTGTGCCCAGTGTCTGCCCTGCAAATCAAATACTCATCTGCTGCATGTAACCGTTTATTTCTGGAGACAAACCAAACCAAACCCTGGTAAACTTTAAAAACTTGTTTAAGGAAACACAATGAGCTTCTCCTGTTTTTGGAGAGCAAGTCATGATTTTGAATTAATCTCCTAAAAAAATAAGCGGTAAAAGCCAGAAGAAATATTGAGGTAATGTCACTTAGGAATTATGCCAAAAGCCATTTATCTGCTTTATCTCCAGTGCCCAAACTTGACTATGTACGTACTGTAATAGGTTGTTCCATCATGTGTGTGATAACATGAATCTAATATCACATATAATCTTAGCATTCTGAATGTATGAATGTTATAAGACCTGAACTGTTTCTAGATTATTACATTGAAGGACATGCTAAGCAGGACTGAAAAGTTCGGGTTTTTTTGTTTTACAGTATGGTCATAGTTCAAACCTCAAACCATGTCAGTAAATATTAGTGATTGTCATGTAGGTCCTGCACAGGCAAATAAATATTTGATTGGTAAATTAATGAATTATTGGCACATCTACAAGGATAAACTCAATTAAAAATATATTAATTTCGGAAATTCAGTTTACTTTTTTTTTTTACTCTGATTATAGGTACTCGGGCAGAATTAACCAATTTTTCTAGAAATTGGTGTGGATTCATGCACTATTTGGAAGTATATTTGAGTGTTTTATATAATGTAAAATCATTTCACTTTGAAGTTGTGGGATTTTTTTTAATTGTAAATATTTCAAGAGGGCAAAACTAAACTGATTTTTCCCCCGGGATCTAATTAAGTTTGAAAAATAATCTCTGTAACATGTTGATCAGCTTTTGGAATAAAGACTATGGAAATCCTTTAATGTTCTGTGATTTATTTATTAGTAGGAAAAAGCAGCCACGGCTGAAATTTCATATGGATTTGAAAGAAATAGCACCTAGAGCAGCATTGTGCAAACTTAGGACACAATGTACCACACTGGCAACTAATTTGCTCATACACGTTATGTATTTATTTATATAAAATAAAGATGAAGGGTAACTTCAGAAGACAGTTGCTTTTGCTTGTATACCTCCCTTGGTAAATACAAACTGCTTGTTTGAATTCAGCAGCACAATAAAAACATGCTATTGAAAAGCTGGTCTTCATCCCATGTTGCACAGAGCTAGTCCAGGAGTCACATTTGGCCATAGTCCATAATAGAGTTAGATACTATAGACAGTGGCTTGAATTCACAAGCGCCATATTTCAGCAGTTTAAAAATCACATAGCTCGGACACATGAATTCATTGGGTTTTAAGCTTAATCTCTCTTTAGACTGGAAAAAATCCTACAAGATATAAATTTAACCTGGAGCCACTTAATGAAAGGATACTCCCTAAAAGAAGGCACGGTCTGACTTTTTTGCGTGGTGGGGGTGGGGGGAGAGAGAAGAACTCTCCATTAAACTTTACCCATGGCATGTTTTTTCTGAACTGAAAAATCTGAATATTTCCAGAGAAAAGGGGCTGAAGCAATCATCGCCCCTCAGCGATGTACACAGGACTGATTCACAGCAATTTGGGGGAAGGGGGGAGTCCAGAACACCAAACATGTTCATATGCTTCATTTTTACCTTTACCTGCTCCACTTAAGCTATGGCTGCAATAGATCAGAGCACAGTCTATGAACTGCAAATGATAAAATCCCTCTGCTTTTGGCAAACTGTTTATTACCGATGACGTCACATGACAGAAGATGAAAGAAGGTGAGGCAACGTAGTAAACGCTGTAGGCAAAGCCTGTTTTCAAAGACCCCACTGCCAGATATTAACCCTTTGGAAAATACCAGTTTTTTGAACAGCTGCCCAGAGGGAATACTTACATAGTAGAGGAAATGTCTTGTGGTACTTTCACTAAATGCCTTAAAAATAGGTACGAAAGTTTCACTAAATGCCTTGAAGACAGTCAAGTAGGCAAAACATGATTCTTTTGTCTAAGGCAGGCTGGGCTTAGGAGCTGCCTACTGAAATCGTTTTTCGGAACATATTTCCTGCACACATCTATAATTCTTGATTCATCACCCATCCATATCATGCAATAGTATTAATGTCCTGCATATCCCCAGTTTGCATACGATACCTTACATGACACCTTGTAGGCACAGAATATAGTAATGGTAACTTTGGCTATGAATGTCTCAGGCCTTATGTGAGTATGGTATGGTGTGTCCCCTGCCAGCTGGCAGTTTGTGTATGGGGGAGGGGGGTTCCTGAGTCAGAGAGTTTAACATCTAGCCAATGAAATTCATTAAGCAGTGATACAAAAATAATCTGAATGCATTACAAAAATTGAACCTGTCATGATAGTAAATAATTTTCTTCCAACCAAACAAGGAACTTACTAGAATAAGACACATGCTTACCCCTAAAGCTATATTCTTTCACTGTAGTGTTTCTGTTGAGAACTTTGCCCTGCCCCTCCTGCCTGATTTCCTACTATACATTTAAAGAAAGAAAGCATACAAATAGTCAGAGCTCTGTTCCTGCGGTAATATGCCTGTGCAGGGTCATTAGAAGTCTGTAAAGACTGACTGGCATTTTTGTTGCCATTGCTGTTCCGGATTTTCCCATAAAGTGAAAACATAGTAACTTTGTACAGCTTTCTGTGGATGCTCTTAATTTGTGCCACCATAATCAAAAGCTTCAGCACAGTGCAGTAATAATGGGGTTATGTTCTTCAGACCCTCTTTCATCAGGCAACAAGTGTCCAACCCTCTAATAACACGTGACAGCACTGATGGTTTAGTACTGTGGTCTCTCTATGAATATAAATAGTAAGGCGCAGGTTCTCAGATCTCCCAGTTTTGCAAACATTCAAGTGATAGCAGTTCATTGTGCTTCAGGAAAGCCTCTGGCCTCTACAAAGATTTATATTCCATTATAGTAACAGCTGAGCTTCATGTTCTGTAATGCCTGTAACATCAGTTAATGTTTGCTGGTGTGCCTTGACAGTTTGGCTGTTGAAAGGAAAATTTAAGGTGGATATTTTATATTCTCACCACATATCAATTCAGAGCTTCTGCTGTTTGATTTTTTTAACCAAAGACCCCATCAGTCATACTTCAGACAAACCTACCAGGATGTTTAAACAATATCATGCTTTAAAATAAGTTCCTTTACAAACAAAAAGCTTACATTTTACTAGACAGTTTTACTAGGACCTCAGCTCTTTAATGGGGTTTTAAAACAAAAGGGCCACTGTGTGGTAAAAGCAATTCTTGTACATACTAGTCTTATCAGATTCTTCTCTCCAGGGATTTGTATAAAATAAGAAAGTAGATCATTCCTAAATACCAGAGTTGTGATTGTGTGATAGTACACAATAATCAGAGTATAATCAACCGGCTAAATGCCCCCAAAACCATACATCTCTGATATCTATTGGGGGTTATAGGTTGAAAGATTGAGTTTCACATTCCTCACTAATTAGGGGTCAAGCCATGAGCCCAGTGCACACCCTGAAGAGCCAGGCTGTGCACTGAGAGATTCTATTGGTGACAACAGGGAATGAATTCTGTCCCACAGATTGTGTGCAGTGGCAAAGAAGCTGGCCTTAGGTAAATCTGCCTCTGCTCCATAGGGAGAATGGCTGGTCAAGCAGCTTAGTCACTGATCCAGTGTCAAGGACTGGCGCTGTTGACCCCATTCTCATATTGTTAGGCAAGGAGGCCCCATAGAACTGTCCCTCATGGTATGCACATTTGTGGACTTCTTTGGTCTTCTCCTCAACTCCTGACCCCACAGAGAGAAACTACACTAACTCTGCTGCACTCAGCCTTCCAAGCACATAAAATTGGGTGGGGGTGGGGAGCAAACAGCGTAACTCTACACTACCACCTCAAAATATTAAGGGTTTAAATTGCAATGCTACCCAATCTAGTCTGGCTGTCTAATGCTCCATTCTTGGTCGTATTTGAGTGATGCAAAATATAGTCAATATGGCCCCAGGGAGCAACTTCCCAAACATTTCATTGAAGACAAGTCAAGCCTATACACATTTGTAGGGTGCTAAGAGGAGGCCATGCTGAGGAGAGGTGATCATGCTTTTTAACTGTTAATAGGGATTTTCTGACCTATTTTAAATCCTGCTTAGTGACTAGCAAAGATAGCAGGCAGCTGCCCCAGCCTGGACCTGTACCAATAGCAGAAGACATTAGGTGCTACTCTCTTATTTCATAACAGTAACTCAACCCCCCCCCCCCAGATATACTGGATAATTGACCCGATATCCATTAAATTAAGCATGCCTTGAAGTGTAAGAAACCAGAGGAAAAAATATGGACATGAGGGTTTCCATCTAGATATTTCCACATTTGGGTGAAACTATTTGAAGTAGTTTTGTAGCAAAATAAAGTAACAAAATTGGACTGATGTCCTTGAAATAAAAAAAAATGAGGCCAGAATGAAAAAATTAAGAATTATTTGTGTATCAGACTATGGGAAAAGAAATGGAAAAGAAATCTTTCAATATTACTCATGGAATTCTCAAAGCCCATCTTTTAGAGATTCACATCAGTGAATTTTGCTTGCATACCCACAAAAAAGGTGTATTGTCCCCAATCCTAGAAGAGTACTGGTGATGTGTACTATGGTAGCTGTTGTATGAGGAATCACATCAAAGTCAGCACACCTGCGTGATAAAATTCCAATAGGAATTTTCTTCTGCGATGTTGCTAGATTAATGAAAAACCAAACATTTTTGCTACTATGAACAGACTTGCTGTGCTGGGAACAGAGCTGGTGGTATGATGAAAAAATGAAGTTTGAGTAAAATGACTTAAGTTTGATTCACTGTGCCCTGCTATTCATTTGCAAATATTTGGACTGCTGCTATTCTCTGCAATACATGAAATCCTGATAGTTTCATAAATTCATTTCCAGAATGCATTCTTTACTACTCGCTCACCATTTGTTATTCTCTTGTTAAAGTATCAGCTGTCCGGTCAAGGAGCAGAAACAGTACCATGTGACCAGCCAGCATTATTTGCAGATAAACATAGCAAGTACTTCTTGCAAACAGTCTGGAAGCCACCCATAGATTTAAAGTTACTCATCCAAGTTACTCAGTGAATATTTACATTGGTTCCACTTAATGTTATGTTAATTCCTCCCAGAAAATTGTGTTTAGCATTCTGTTTCTTCCTAGTCTCAATGTAACCCAATTTTCTGCTGTTTTTCAGAGCTCTATAAGTGAATCAGAGATGCAGGGTTGGAAGGGACCTCAAGATGTCACCTGAAGTCCAGTGTCCTGCGCTGAGGCAGGACAAAGTAAACCTAGACCATCCCTGACAGGTGTTTCCTCTGCTTGCTCTACATATCCCCCAAAGTGATAAGCTGATGTCCGACACATTCACTGATTTCCAAGTTCAAGCTAACAGTGGGTTCCTGTTCCCTTTCCCCATAGCCTCTGCTTAGATTGTCTATTGTTTAATCTTGATCTCTGTGGAGGAGAGGCTATCCTTGAGCATTTACAAAATGCCCAGGGGGCGCTATTCTATAAAAGACGAGTATAAGAATGGCCATACTGGGCCAGACCAAAGGTCCATCTAGCCCAGTATCTTGTCTGACATTGGTCAATGCCGGGTGCCCCAGAGGGAATGAACAGAACAGGTAATCATCAAGCGATCCATCCGCTGTCACCCATTCCCAGCTTCTGGCAAATAGAGGCTAGGGCCACCATCCCTGCTCATCCTGGCTAATAGCCATTGAAGGACCTAGCCTCTATGAATTTATCTAGTTCTTTTTTGAACTCTGTTACAGTCTTGGCCTTCACCACATCTTCTGGCAAGGAGTTCCACAGGTTGACTATGCATGGTGTGAAAAAACACTGTTTTAAACCTGCTGCCTATTAATTTCATTTTGTGGCCCCTAGTTTTTGTGTTATGAGAAGGAGTAACTAACACTTCTTTATTTACTTTCTCCACACCAGTCATAATTTTATAGACCTCTGTCATATCCCCCCTTAGACTTCTCTTTTCCAAGCTGAAAAGTCCCAGTCTTATTAATCTCTCCTCATATGGCCATTCCATACTCCTAATCATTTTTGTTGCCCTTTCCTGAGCCTTTTCCAAGTCTAATATATCTTTGGCTATATTAGCAACAAATGGGGCACAACCATATTCATCCCCCTTCCACACTCTAGCCAACAGTGGAACTTTGTAAGTGACATCTCAAAATAGAGTTTTATTCACCAACAGCCTGTAAAAAACAGTCAGTTTTACATCTTTCACTGCGTAGCTGGCTAAGAGCCACCCTACTGCACCCACTAGCTACTTTATATTGTTCCTAATGGATCAGTCCACTAGGTTCTACAATGGACTGCATGCAGAAGCAAGTTTATCCGGTGTATTGCTAACGTACAGTTGCATTGAGTAGTGCCTTGTACATGCATCTCTTTTGGTGCAACTCCATGCAGATGTGGGTTCATGGGGCAGCTGCCAGACAACCTGGTCATGGAGAAGGCGTCAGAAGAAAATGAAGAGTTGTTTTGGTTTTGCTGTGTGTTTTGCCTCCTCTTTGGCCTTTACACAAATAGCTCTTTTGAAAATGGAAACTATTGTGAGAAGATGGCACTGAAATGATGATTTCCTGCACTGGGTTTTAAGTCTGAGGGGAATTCAGGGAGTGCTCCGTGGAGGGCAAATTGCAGGGAGATGACAAACACGTGACTTTGCTCCACCCTCTCCTCCAGCTCATAGAGCCAGCCAGTCTCAGAGAGGGGAATCCTCTGTGCCATCCTAAAGGGATGCCACAGCTCTCACACTCCCCCTGCACTTCCTGGAACTCCAGGAGGCTGCTTCGTGAGACTTAGTGCTTCAGGAGCTAACCCTGGCCCATGCAATTCCATTAAGTAATTTAGTGAAGTCCTATGGTCTATGTTATACAGGAGGTCAAACTTCATAATCAGGTGATCCCTTCCGCTCTGATAATCTTTGAATCTGTTTGCCCACTGTCACAGGATAACTGGCCCATTAAGAGGGAGCTGAGGCCAGTACACCTGGACTAATTATCTATGGATTAAAAGGAGGGCACCTGGGCATTGTAAGGGTCTGAGTGCCTCCTAGAAAGGGAAGTTCAATTATAATAACTAACCCCAGCTGTGGGAGGGAATCAGGGTGAAAAATGAATGGAAGTGGGGAGCTCAGTGAGCAAGTGCATGGAGGACCAAGCAGCAGCAGCAGCTATGAGGGAGGCCTGGATGAACAGGTGCTGAGCGCCTAAAGCAGTGGTCCCCAAACTGTGGGGTGCACCCCCGTGGGGGAACAGAGGAACATTCAGGGGAGCACAGCAGATCCCAGGCTAGCCCCCACGGGTAGTGTGGAAGGAACACCACCCAGCCCAGCTCTGCCCCCAGCTCCGGCTCCTGGTTGCAGCCCCGGATCCTGGGGAGGACATGATGGAAAAAGTTTGGGGGACTACAGTCCTAAAGGAAGTAGTCTCGTACGCCTGTGTGACATTATTGACAATAACTGGGACTGTATAGAACATTGTTGCAACCAAGGTCCTGTAGTGGCACCAAATCTTATATACAGGGGGTCAAATGAGGTGTCTAAGACCAGGTTATGCTTGGCTGGTTATGATTATGCCATTTATATGCATGTATCAGTTTTGTAGTTGAAGTTATGAATATTGGCTCTATACTGTCTGTATTTCAAACTTGGGCTGTGCTTCTGGGACCCCAGACAAGCTATCAACTCTGCCAGGCCTGCTTGATGGCCCATTAAGAACCATCAGCGATACAATGGCCCCATTGAGAGAAGGCAGACATGCCTGTGACTCAGCAAGGTATGCAGGGACATGCCTATGGACTGAACTCTAAGGTTGTTTCTTGCCGTGTGCCCCAATGCTTGTCTTTGGAACAAAGAAAGAGAGGCCACATGATAAAAGGCTATAAAAGACTGCTGCAACTCCTCCATCTTGTCTTCTTTCCTGCTTCTTCCCTCTGGAGGGACTTTGCTACAAATGGAAGCTCTGAACAAAGAACTGAATGACCCATCCCAGCTGTGGATGTATTCCAGAGACTTGATTTAAACTTGCAGTTTATTCCATCTCTGCTGCAAGCCTGAACCAAGAACTTTGCCATTACGGTATGTAATTGATTCCTTTTAACCAATTCTAGCTCTCATCTATACCTTTTTCCTTTTATGAATAAACCTTTAGATTTTAAATTCTAAAGGATTGGCAACAGCATGATTTGTGGGTATGATCTGAGTTGTATATTGACCTGCTCTGGGGTTTGGTCCTTTGGGATCAGAAGAACCCTTTTTCTTTTACTGGGGCATTGGTTTTCATGACCATTTGTTCCCATAACGTGTGGCACTGGTGATGAGACTGGGAAACTGGAGTGTCTAAGGGAATTGCTTGGGATGATTTGTGGTCAGCCAGTGGGGTTAAACTAAAGTCTTCTATGTCTGGCTGGTTTGGTTTGCCTTAAAGGTGAAAAAACCCCAGCCTTAGGCTGTAACTGCCCTGCTTGAAGCAATTTGTCCTGAACTGGCACTCTCAGTTGGGTCCTGCCAGAACCAGCATCGTTACAGCCTGGAAGTCAGAAAGATTGCAGCCCAGAGAAAGGACCCTGGGGAATCCTCACAGCTCTAAAGGGAAGAGAGTTGGGGGGAAGTAGCCCAGGAGGAGGACGTGTTGGTGATGGATATTATAAAATAGACTTCAAGGGAGAGGATCGGTTTTCACTTGGAGAGAGACTGCTGTGTATCCCACAAAGAGGTTGGGGAGAGACTGTACCTTAGTTATGTACTAGTAAACTAGCCTGAGAAAGGGTCCTGGCCGTATGTTGAAGAACCCAGCAGAGACAGAAAACAGAGGATGGGTACCTGCTGAGCCACCAGTGACTAGTAAGGGGTTCTGCAGAGCAGTCATACATGTACTGATAGACAGGGAGGTGGATGAATGAGCAAGATAAAATATTCCTTTTATAAATACCATTTTCACGCAACTCACATTTCTAAACAATTTGCACAAAAGTTTTTTGCCCTTTTGGGGCGAATAGCCATTTTCCTCACTCCAGTGAGTTTGTGATAAGGGTTAGCTACTCTCATACTAACTACTCTGTTACCATTGCAAATGGAGGTAGGCCCTTGGCAGTCGGAGTAGCTCACACAGAGAAGTTCTGGAAGGAATACACATACAAAGCACCAATTATTTAAACCTTCAATAGTTTTACAGCAGGTAACTCCTGTCAGACAGGCTGGATGTTGTCTATCACATTTGTAAATATGGGACGGATTAACGACAAGATGGTTTTTGTTCAGTGGTGGTGCCACAGTGTTTGATAAGATCTGCACTAGACTTGTACATCATCAAAATCAACAATAAAAGACTCATAAGCCTGGATCATTTGACATCGTTGTTAAAAAAAGTCTAAGGAGCAGTTCAAAACCTGTATGTTTTTCTTGCTTACTTGGCCTGAAAACATGAAGATGTTTCAATCACAAAGCACATCCCCAGAGGCCAAAGGAGGAAGAGGTGTCTCCTTTCTTTTGGTACCTGTACAAAGTATTTATTTGGATATGAATGTATTTGACCTTGCTTGAACTCTCCTTAGATAAGCAATCACATAGCATATGGACTCCTGCAGTTTAGAGAAGTTTCCTCTTATGTGTAACTACAGTAATCATCAAATGTTAAACAGCCTCCAATTGTGTGCTTGTGGCTATCTCTGGATTACATTCCTCAACCAAGACACTGCTTGTTATTGTACACTATCAGAAAAGATTTACATCAGCTTAAAACCCTTTTCTAACTGATACAGAGAACTATAAAGAAGTCTTTTCTAAGATTTTCCTTTTATCTTTATAACCATGGCAAAGGACACCTTGATGAATGTTTGCGTGTACTGCCCCTTCCCTCAGCATGGTTTGTATACAAAGGCAATGGACCCATGCATCACCAGAATTCATCATAAACTAAACTTTGCTTAGGATAGGCAAACAGAATATTTACAGCTAATGGGACCTTTAGAAAGACACCTAAAGGAGTTAAGCACCCACACTCCAATGATTCGCTAGGCTATCTAATGTACAATTTAGTTTGTGGTTCATCTGTGTTTTACAGGTGTGGATACACTATAGACCCAGTCTAATGGCTTAATTTTCAAAACTCTAAAGAGCCAAGTATGATAATTTGCAAAACTATCAATATGAATCTGTCAAACAACAACACTAAACAGATTTCACATTTATATACAACCCAGAAGAATACCAATGTATTTTGATAAGTTTGATCTAAACTGCGTTAAAATGATTGGAAACACTCTGAGATTTTAGGACATGCTTCAAAGCCCATTATACTGCAAACAAGAGTTCGGGATTGCCTGGAAGAGTTCCTGGGAAATGTGAATACATAGAATTCAAGTCTTCAGTTGGATGTGCAGAACTGGTTAGTTGCCATTGTGTTCATTCCAGACCTTGCAGGATTTCTTCACCTCCTCTTAATCACATTCTAGCTACCTAACACTATAGTGGCAATTGGATAATGTCTTTGTGTGTGCCTAAAATATCATGTCAATATGTTCCAGGCTGCAAACTCTCAAATCAATCTTGGATCCTGCTGCTTCATTTCATCACCAGTTATGAGCCTTATCAATTCATTTGGGTGATCAAATGGAAACACAGTCTCCCATGTTCATTGGACTAGAATCATAGAGGTTTGCTCAGTTACCAAAATACGTGGTAACAAAACCCATCTGCCAGTTTCTGGTTCTGATGTGCTTCTTTGCAGTATGGCCCACCTGGAAAATAAAAATTGAATTGTTCAGTGTTCCTGTCTCTCATGCTGACCAATAGTGTCTCATTACCACCTTGTACTCCCCTATCTGTCTCCATCTGTTGTCTGTGGTCCTGTACTTAGGCCTGGTCTACGCTAGGGGCAGGGGAAGGGAAATTAAAGTCAACGTGCTTAGATCTACTTACCACGGTGTCCTCACTGTGGTAGGTTGACTGCTGACGCTCCCCCATTGACTCCTTCCACTTCTCGCTCTGGTGGAGTACCGGAGTCGATGGGAGAGCGCTCGGCGGTTGATTTATCATGTCTTCACTAGCTGCAATAAATTGACCCCCGCTGGATCGATTGCTCCGGAGCTAAGTGTAGACATGCTCTTAGACTGTAAAGTCTCTGGGGCAGTAACCTTTCTTTTGTTTCGTGTTTGTACAGCACTTAACACTATGGGGTCCTGATCCATGACCGGAGCTCCTAGGTGCTACAGTAATACAAATAGATAGTCATAAAGGCCCAGGCATTGGATTTAAGACAACGTAACCTTACGTTTTGATATGTTGCTTTCATGGAAATAGGAGGAACCATGCAGGGTTGTCAACAGGGTCAAAATTGTCAGCTCTTTTGGGTTCCCCAATTGTCTTAAAGTTTTAAATAAACCACTTTTAACCTTATTTTAAGAAAAAATATCTGGGCCTTTACATGAGTGTTCATTCTCAGTGAGATTAAGAGTCTATAAAATGACAGAAGACATTCTTGCCAGCATTGTTTAAAAAAAAATACCGCCGATTAACGGCACAGGACGAATTTTAAACATTTTATTTGCTTTTTACCCTTTACAGTGGTCAGTCTTAGTGTGACAACCCAGGGTAAATTTTGACTGTCTGTGGTGTATGAGATCTCAGAGATCACCTATTCTACATACAGTGAAACACTGCAATCTTGGATACCTCACAGTGTTATTTTAATGGGAAATTGTTGATTCTTTAATGGTGACCACTCTGTTTACCTTTTGCATTTTACTTAGTTTTGACAGTAAACTTTGTTTTGTTTCTAGTCAATTTCATATTCTGGTTCTCATTACGCTAGAAGAAAGCTGTCATATCCAAGTTGCAGATACTGCTGGGGAATATTTACATAAATAGAAAAAAATTGTTTTAACAATAAATATTTCTATTTGCAGTAGACTGACTTTCCCGAAGCATAGCATTTAAGTATTTGTTTAAATTGCCCCTCTTTTAATTTCTTTTGAAAGGTTTCTAGATAATTTGACTACATAGACAATATTATATTTCACTATATAATTTCTTGCTTTTTCTGAAATCATTGCAAAACAGTACACTGTAGATTATCTGATGATATACTTAACTGATATTTTAGCTGGGGACATGATGCACTGTAAATATGTGCATGTTGCAACGAGCTCTCCCCAGATGCCCTATTTCAGAATGGAATGCAGATAGTTCTTTGCTTTCTAAAAGGTAGCCCACTGAATTCTAATTGTAGCATTTCAACTCTTAACATGGAAACAGTAGATAGATAATGCAGACAAAATATATTGCACCCAACGATGCACTTACTGCCACAAAATCCTGGAATACAGGCTTCAGTTGTGAGGACCACATTACCAGAAAGAAATTGAAGGTGGCTCAGAGACTAGCAATAAAAATGATCAGAGGGAAGGATTGATTTATGAGGAAACATTAAGAGAAATACGTAGTTTGGCTAAGAAATGACTAAAGGGAGGACATAAGTCTAGAAGTATCTGAGAAGTACCAATGCCAAGAAGGTAGAAAAATTAGTGAGGATGATTTAAGCGGACAGACATGTATGGGATGAAATTAGGCTGATGTTCATCCTACATTTTCCTAGTCTTGTCTCACTATTCCTGTCAATAAGATTTATTAAGGGATGGAGCTGGCTTCCCTAAGCGGTACAAATCCCAGTAATTGACATATTTAAACCGACTGGACAGAACAATAGAAAATATACAGAGACCTATCTGCATGTTCTAAACAAATAAAATCTTATGCCACAAGATTTGCGTAGGAATAAGCCTTAATATGCAAAAATAAGCAATCTTTCAATTTTGAGTTTGGTTAAATTAATCTGGTACAGTCTCAAAATTCAAGATGGGAAGATGACTAAGGCATGGACAAGTGATTTAGCTGTCAGGACAGAAAGAAAGGTTTGGATTTTCAAAATCACAATGGATAATGCTGCAAGACTCATTTACAGTCTGAATTTATGGGAAGAAAGAAGGAGGAAACAAAGAAAATCCCAAAGTTGTAAAGCTAAGAGAGAGAGGGGATAGTGGTTTTGTCCACAATGGTGGAAAGAGGAGGTGGAGGAGAGGGCATGGATGGAAAAATTGGGAGTTGGTAATGGATTAGCAGAGCAATTACTTATTTAGTTTACAGTAAATGCCCAAGGGGACCATTGCTCAGATATACAAGACTGGAAGGAGAAGTGAAGAGAGGCACATTGGGAGTTGTCATAGCTGGAGCTGTGTAAACAGAGGAAGACATCCAGAGACGTTTTAGAGGGTCCCTTCCTCTTTTCCAGTCACAGACTGGTGGGATGTCTGAGTGTGTGGGGGAATGAGGAGCCACAAGAGAGGTACTGAAAGGAAAAAGTGGTAGAAGAACTCAGCCCACAAAAAGCCAAGGAAGGAAAGTGTGTAGGGGAGGCGTGATCAATGGGCTCAAGTGAGGACAGAGTGAAATCTCCTACAGCTCTTTTCCACAGACAGGGCCGGATTAATGCAGGGGCTTTAGAGGATGCATCCCAGGGCCTCGGGCTAAGGGTCCCCCCCGCAGATCTCCGGGTCAGATGCGGCCCACTGCTTCTTTTCATCTGGCATTCAGGGAATCTATGTGCTGGTCCTGTTCCCAGCGCCGGCTCTGCAGCTCCATTCATCAGGTACCGCAGCCTATGGGTACCTGCAGGCACAGGCAGTGTGAACCACACAGAACGGCCTGGCCCCTCTGCCTAGGGCCTGGACATGCTGGTCACCTTGAGGAGCAGAGCAGCACGGATCCATGGCAGGCAGGGATCCTGCCTTATCCCTGCTGTGCCGCTGACCAGGAGGCACTTACCTCGGGCGGTTCCCGGCTGAAGCCTGCACCCCCTCCTTCACCCCAACCCCCTACCCCAGCCTGGAGCCCCCTCCTGCACCCACACTCCCTCCCAGAGCCTGCACCCCTAACCTCCTGCTGCACCCCAACTCCTTGTGACATCACTGGCCCCACCCAAAGCCCACCCCCCAACTGGAGCTGCACCCCCATACCCTGCCCCAGCCCTGAGCCCACTGCAAACCCCTAGGGGCCCCACAAAAATTTAATTGTCCCGGGCCCACAGGAGCATTAATCCATCCCTGTCCACAGATGTGGTAGAAGCAGAGATCTTTTTCCCCCTTGTCCATGCAGCTGCTAGATCCCAACCAGCAGAACTTCAGGATAGTTAGCTGCATCCCCAGCTGATTATGAAGAATTGTCAGTGTATGGTGCTGGCTTCCAGATTAGTGCATTGACCATCTATTTCACAGAGATCAGGTTAATCTGGCATGATATCTGTAAACAGGAAACCTACACCAAACTCAGGACTAGAGACACCCCCACCCCCCTCCAAAAAAACCCACCACCACCAAAAAACCATACAAACACCTATAGTTTGGTGCTTATGAAACACTTTCAAATTCCCATCTGGTATCCAGCCTCCCTTTCTTTTGTGCACTTGAATGGTCATCTGAAAAAAACAAACAAACAAAACAAAAAAAAACAACACGATTTTCAGCTCCGTCTATCCAGTGCCAAGACCCTGGAGCCCTCCAAGGGAGGAATCTAAGCAGAATGCAGAATGGAAACAATTAGTTGCATTGATGGATGACCTACTCTTGTCACTAACAAAGTTAAGACATTTATTTTCATATCACTAAGTTGTTTTCAGGTATTTCTCAACTCTCTCTCATTGTAGCTGTTCCACTTCAAATAAATTAAATATTCATTGGGCCACAGGTAGACTTGAACCTGCATGTCCTACAGCCCAAGTGAGTGTCCTAATCACCAGGCTGAGCAGAAGAAACATTCCCAATGAAACAGTCAAACAAGCTGTACATCTTACTTCAGTCATTTTACTCTATCACTATTGTCCAGATCTTAAGCCTTGGCCAGGATGGGAAATGGATGAAAGGCAGCTGGGTGAGATTAAACTGAGGAAGACTGAGGCAATGCTGCTGGGAATAGGAAGATTAAGAGGAGCTGCTGTAGCTCTTTAAGGTATTGAAAGTGGTTGCCTCAAATAGCTAGATCAGTCTGTAGTGTAGGAGATTTTTCTGGTCTCCAAGTAAATGGGGCTAACCAACCAAACAAACAAAAAAACAAACCCCCACACCTCTTTCATCATTGGCAGGCAAGAAATAGCATGCCCATAGCCAAATAGTCAACTGTACAAATTATGGGTATAGTCACTACACGATACCTGTATAATTTGCTATATCTGTATTGTTCTCTGAATCGTTCCCGGTATTGCTAGCATCTGGTCTTTAAGCATTGTGCAACTGATCCTTGATGGACACAGAGCAGATGTAAAGGAACCATTTTGCAGACTGACCAATACCATGGTAATCTGGGCTATTTTTAGGATGCTGACAAACCTACCAGGCTACAGTATCTCAAACAGATACTAAACCACAATAAAATAACCTGAACACATCAGTTCATCGCTGTCCCCATTTTTCAAGTGCATTTTGTATTGTAATAGGATTCTGGAAGAATTCCATATAGCTGCTATTGCTGGATAGTAAGAAATCAGATCTACTGAATAGACAAGTCGGCTGTTTAAGGATATTGTCCGAGATACTACTGCATGCATGGAGACTGCATCTGCAGTAAAGTTTTAGCAAGGAAATATTTGAGTAGTTAATGGAAGTGTATATTAGAAATTTCAAAAACAATTGGTAGTCAAAATATTGGGAATTAGAGAGAGTTAAAGTAAAAATTGCAGATTCACCAACCAAAATAAAGCTTAAATTCATAATGATTCATAATAGATGGGTCAACCAAAGCTACTGGGCCCCTCTGCATACACATATTCAGGATTTATTGGATTAAAAAAAACACCATCTATCTACCCCAAGGCACCAGTGACTCTTCTTTCACCTTGTTTGGCTAAACAGAAATGTCTGTGCTGAAGTTTAGCCATCTCTGATTTTACTGCTAACTTGATGCAGCATATGATGCCACCTTCTGGCCTTAATAAACATCCTTTAGCCACAGAGCAGGTAGGCCATATATTTATTGTACTTGACTCAGGTGTACCATCTTTATTACAGAGTTCCTATGCATATAATAGGATATTAAGTTTTAATTAACTCTTTCAGCTTTTATCACCTCTTGCCTTTAATACAAGGAACAGACCCTTTCATTAGTGAACTAAGAATGAGACAGAAGAATTAATAACCATGCCTGTAAGGCTTTGCAATCCAAGTTCTACTTATGGGAACAAAAATGTGGCTACCTGAGCTGTCCAACTCTACATACACACTTGTATCCATGGAAGCTACGTTTGTTCTTGCAGACAGGGTTTTATGCATGTTAAAATGGATAACTGTCTAAATCAACTTTGCGAGCATAGGTAGCCTTTTTGCATGTGTATGCACAAACAGGCATTTGCAAATATGGGTTTTGCATGCACAATATTTTGCAAGCAAGCTTTAAGCAGACAGGAAGCCATGGAAACATTGTGCTTCCTAGGTTCCACAGTGGAAGCAGCCACCTCTTACTTTAAAAGGGGGTGGAGTGGAATCTTTTTGATACAACTATTTTACCTTTTGAATCCTGATCTTACCTGACTGCTGCTGTTAATCAGTGACTGGCACTGTACTGATGCCTCTTCTGTACTATGTCCAGGTGATGCCACAACATTATTAATCCTGAGCCTGTTTGTGTGCTGTGTCAAATGGTTTCTAGCAGTGTCACTCAGGTGCCATACTAACCGAATGCTAATTGACTGCTGTGTTGATACTGATGGTTGCCCTTTTGCTGACTGTCCATCTACTCAGATATTTTCCATAGAAGAGAAAAAGGTACTACTGTAAAATCTAAGTGACAGACTCTAAATCAATGATTATTCATAGTCATCTACTTTGGCATTCTCCAAATAGCACAGATAATATTTAAAACCTTCTCAGAAGATGAGTGGAGTCTTAAGTAATGTAATACTGTAGTATGTTCCAATGGAAAAAAAACCCCACATGTTTAGCTCTTTATGTATGGTCAAGTGCTGAAGGAATTTTCTATAGATCTTCATACAGTCCAACTGTAAACATTCAGATAACTCAAATTCCTGTAATCTGTAAGTAGCTTCATGTAGCCTTTAAATATCACGATCTGGAGTTTTGCACTCTGGATACTAATAGAACTTGTCCCGCTATTAAAGAAAATAGAGGCTTGGAAAGAAATAGCAACAACACTGCATCTGAGATATTACAATAGACAATTTTGTAATAGAAACTGAGAAGAATGTAATATAGGGAAATATTTTTTTAAAAAAAGAAATGTTCAACATATTGAAAAATATTTTTAAATGTTAAAATAGTATGTGACAGTATATAAATATAATGGTAAAGACAAGGTAAAAATCTGGAAATATTTGTTTTTGTGTTTCATGGGGGGGAGGGGGAAACTTATTTGTAGCTAAACTTTAGATTTTTTTTTCCTATGCAAGATTGGAAATTCCCAGATAATCCTTTAAAAGACCATTATCCTAGTGATAGGACATGAAATAGTCACTTCCAAGAGATCAGTGTTAAATTCAAACCACATTGACAACCTTCCATATTTCCACAGTGATATCATAATGCAATACGAAATCTAAATATTGGCCTCATACTTGGTTAAAATAGTCCTTGGTACGTTTAATTCCCTGTGCACTAGTCAGTTTTTTTAGGCATGTTATTTATGTGCATATGGGGTTCTAGAACTGGGCCCTTACAATACATAGACCAGCTCTTTAATGTAAAAATATACGAATATATATCATTTACATTTTTAACATGATATTAGTATATTGTACATATGTCAGCATATATCAAGTAATGTACTAAAAATATTTATAAGAGAAGTCTTCCTCATATGGAAAAATACAGTGGAGGTTGAGTTAACAGTCAAGCCAGAGCAAAAATACTGTCTCTATATTCCTGGAAGAGGTCTTCACTCCCAGCACCTTCAGGAATTCCCTCGGATATTGGAAGCGGTTATTTAACTTAGGGTCATGACATCCTTTTAAACGTCCTTTCTCCATTTAATTTAGAAACTACATCCAGGAAGACTTCATCAGTTCTTGAGAACCAGGAGGTAGTGAAGTACAGGGAAAGCAGTACAGCAACATCAACAGCCCCCAAAGGCAGCATCGTCATGCAATTAAGAGGAACGCTGCCTTATTTTCTCAAGGGCGGTTTCTTGTCTATTCTCAAACTGCAGTCCATCTCCCTCAGAGCTTTCCCTCCTTACAATGACAGGGTGCTAATCGCTTTTCTGGTTCCAGAGGGAAAATGAACCAAGAAAATCAGCCAGAACTTGTGCAATCCTGGATCTTACTTACAGAATCATAAAGATATTTGAGCAAAGTAAAGCAGGGTTAGTTCAAACTCAAACCTTTCTTAACTTCAGGGTGTATGAACCCTTGTAGAGCACCTCCATTGAAACTGAACTTGGAAGGGTTTGCACAGCTCCACGGTGGGGTCTTTTGTGTTCTTCTTTTGCAGATTTGTGCAGGGGCGGCTCTATGATTTGTGCCACCCCAAGCACGGCAGTCAGGCAGCCGTCAGCGGCGTTTCTGCGGGAGGTCGCTGGTCCCGCGGATTTGGCGGCGTTCCTGCGGGCGCTCTGCCAGTCCTGCGCTGTCGGCGAACCCACTGCTGAATTGCTGCTGAATCTGCGGGAATGGCAGACTTCCCGCAGAAACGCCGCTGAAGGCCGCCTGACTGCCGCCCTCATGGTGACCGTCATGCCGCCCCCCCCTTGGCTTGCCGCCCCAGGCACGTGCCTTCTGCGCTGGTGCCTGGAGCCGGCCCTGGATTTGTGTCTCTGTGGCCTAGTCTACACTAGAAATTTAGATTTGTCCCTCAGGGGAGTAAAAAAAAATCCATATCCCTGAGCACCAGAGTTAAACTGATCCCTGTTGTAGGCAAGGTTAGGTCGATGAAGGAATTCTTCCTTCGACCTAGCTACCACAGTCAGGGAGGCTGTATTACCTACAACAATGGAAAATCCCCTTCAGTTGTAGCAAGGGTCTACATTATGTCACTGCAGCATCCATTGAACAGACATAGCCTCTGTAAATCATAAAATGGGAATACACAATGGAATTGGACACTTTTTATAATCTCTAAGTATCAGAGATGTCTGCTTTTGCCCACGGGCATTCCACAACTCAAAGTTTTGACAGGCATGTTTTCTTTAACTCCACCCAATGGCTGCAAAAGCTCACTTGACCCTGGTAAAAGGATTTTAGGAATCAAGTTGCCTGATGGCATAAATGTGTTTACAAACAGAGGAGCCTGTAGAGACAAGTTGAATGGCATGTCTTCACATTGGATTAGGTATATCATTAATGCTCCTTGTGTGCATTTCTGAAGGCTTCCCTGGAGAAAACAAAGCAGAGTTTCTCTTACTGTACTGCAATATAATCTTTGGGGCTAGAAATAGGCCAGAGGGCACAATGCTCCCCCTTTATACCATCATCTTTTATTTAACATGAAGCTGGCCTGCAGGGCATCATGACTCATTTTAGTGATGGTGGTGGACCACATTATTTCACACTCCAGAGTCTGTATTGTATATTCCCAATGATTTTATATTACGAGTAATTAGAGGGAAAGGAGAGTGTCTGAAATCCACACACCAGATTAAGGAAATTCTTGTCTCCTCTCAACACAAATCCGCATTAGCTATCCTCCAGTCATCTGGTACAGAAGCTGATTTCAATGATAGGTTACAGATGACAGTTAGTAGTTCTGCAATTTCACATTTGAGTTCCTTCAGAACTCTTGGGTGAATACCATCTGGTCCTGGTGCCTTATTACTGTTCAGTTTATCAATTTGTTCCAAAACTTCCTGTAATGACACCTCAATCTGGGACAGTTCCTCAGATTTGTCAACTAAAAAGAATGGAGATTCCCAAACCTGAGCCCTCACTTCCTCATCGTCCTTGAGTGCTTGATCATCCAGTGGCCCCACTGGTTGTTTAGCAGGCTTCCTGCTTTGAAGTACTTAGGGTTTTTTTGCTATTACTTTGAGCCTTTGGCTAGCTGTTTTTCAAGTTCTTTTTTGGCCTAATTGTATTTTTACACTTCATTTGCCAGAGTTTGCTTCTTTCTATTTTCCTCACTAGGATTTAACTTCCACTTTTTAAAAGGATGTCTGTCTCTCACTGCTTCTTTTACTTTGTTGTTTAGCCATGGTGGCACTTTTGTTCTCTTGCTATGTTTTTTTACTTGGGGTATACAGTTAAGTTGAGCCTCTAATATGGTGTCTTTAAAAAAGGTTTCCATGCAGCTTGCAGGGATTTTACTTTTGGTACTGTACCTTTTTTTATTTCTGTTTAACTAACCTCCTCATGTTTGTGTAGTCCCCCTTTCTGAAATTAAATGTTACAGTGTTGGGCTGCTGTGGTGTTTTCCCCACCACAGGGATGCTAATTATATTAATTAATTATATTATGGTCACTATTACCAAGCAGTCAAACTATATTCACCTCTTGGACCAGATCATGTGTTTCACTTAGGACTAAATCAAGAATTGCCTTTCCTTTTGTGGGTTCCAGGACTAGCTGCTCCAAGAAGCAGTCATTTAAGATGTCAAGAAGCTATTTCTGCATCCTGTCCTGAGGTGACCTATACCCAGTCAATACGGGGATAATGAGAGACTTCAACTGAGTTTATTTTTGTAGCCCCTCTAATCTTCCTGAGCATTTCACAGTCACTATCACCATCCTGGTCAGGTGGTTGGTAATATCCCTACTGCTATATTCTTATTGGAGCATGAAATCACTATCCACAGAGATTCTACAGTACAGTTTGGTTCATTTCAGATTTTTACTTTATTTGATTTTATGCTCTTTCACATAGTGCCACTCACCCACCAACATGATCTGTTCTGTCCTTCTGATATATTTTGTATCCTGGTATTACTGTGTACCATTGATTATCCTCATTCCATCAATTTTATGTAATATCTATTCTATCAATATCCTCATTTAATATGAGTCACTCTAGTTCAATCATCGTATTATTTAGACGTCTAGCATTTGTATATAAAGCATTCAAAAGCTTGTCACTTTTTAGCTGTCTGCCATTACATGATGTAATTGAATGGGACTTCTCATTTGACTGTTTATCATCTTCCATCCTCTCCTCCTTACTAGGACATGGAGGATCTATTAACAGAAATTCTCTCCTAAGGGATGTCTGTCCAAACCATGTGCTCTTCCGCACCTGTCGGCTTTCCCCCAGCCCTTTACATATAAAAACTACTCTGACCTTTTTAATTTTAAATGCCAGCAATCTGGTTCCATTTTGGTTTAGGCAGAGCCCACCCTTCCTGTATAGGCTCCCCCTTTCCTAAAAGTTTCCTAGTTCCTAATAAATCTAAACCCCCTTCTCCCTACACCATTGTTTCATCCATGCATTGAGATCCTGCAGTTCTGCCTGTCTAACTGGCCTTGAGCATGGAACTGGAAGCATTTCAGAGAATGTTACCATGGAGGTCCTGGACTTCAATCTCTTACCTAGCCGCCTAAATTTGGCCTCCAGGACCTCTCTTCCATCCTTCCTTATGTCCGTGGTACATGTAGGTACCAATACCACTGTCTCCTCCCCAGCACTACATACAAGTATCTAGATATCTGAAGAGATCTGCAACCTTTGCACCAGGCAGGCAAGTCACCATGCGGTTCTCCTGGTCATTGCAAACCCAGCTATCTATGTTTCCTTCACTGAAGAAGCAAGCTAACAAAGTGTTTGTCTTATGATTAGAGAGCCACAGCCAATCTCAGCTGTAAAGCACTGAAAGACGTTGCGTGAGTTTTGCTTTAAGACATGCAAGTATCTAGTTAAGTGAATCTAGGCTCTAGAATGCCTGTTATGATTTTATTTTATATGTAACCAATTGTTTCCAATACTTCTTCTTGCTATACTTTGGTAAATAAACTTAGTTTTCACTATAAACATATCCAAGTTTTGAGTGTTAAACAAGACAGTGATCTGAATGGAACTGGTAAGCTGGGGTCTACTGCTTCTTTGGAAACAACAAATCTGACCCATCCAACTCACCCCTCCCCCCCGCTCCTTGTCACCTGACTGACCCCTCCTGGGACCCCCATCCCTAACCACCCCCTGGGACTCCACCCCCTATCCAACCCCCCTACTCCCTGACTGCCCTAACCCCTAACCCCTATCCACACCCTCAGCCCCTGAAAGGCCTCCCAGGACCCCCTACCCCTTATCCAACCCCCCCTGCTCCCCAGCCCCTTACCGTGCCACTCAGAGCAGCAGGAGCTTGCAGCCATGCCCTGTGCTGCCCAGCAGGAGCAGCGGGCCAGAGTGCTGGCGGTGCAGCAATCTGAGGCTGCAGGGGAGAGGGAAAAGCAGGGGAGGGGCTAGCCGGGAGCTCAGGGGCCGGGCAGAATGGTCCCATGGGCTGGATGTGTCCTGCAGGCTGTAGTTTGCCCAACTCTGCTCTACTGCATGAGCTAAAAGCCACATGGCCCTTAGCTAAGGCTGTAGAGCACACTTGTTACTCTAAGTGGTCTCAGTGCCACTAGATAGTACAGAACACCACACCCAGGTGGTGTGTGGGTTACACAAGCACAGGGGAAAGCCATGTCAGCAAAACTCTCCACATCCAATCATATAGATGCTTAGGGTCTGGCTCTTTGTGCTTCATTGCTTCCTGCAGGGTTTGAAGCTCATATTCCCCATCTCCCACTTCTCCCCACAAAAGGACCATTCCAAGAAGGCTTCTTAAGGTAAATGTTGGAAAGCTTCCTGGATCATCAGTCCCTCTTCCATAGATTTTGCCACAGTAAGGGTAGGAAAGAGCTATAATTTAACAAAAGCATGTTTTATTAAAGTCAAAGCTTCGTTAGGAAATATTGAAGCTTCCTTTGACACCCCCAGAGTCACAGAAGTAAAAGTAATACTGTATCCTGCATTTGTTTACAGGCAGTACCTGGGTTAGCTGAGGGGAAAGGGTGTGAAAGGATTTCCCCCATATGAAAGGAACAGCTTCTAATTTTACAAGAACTAAAGAGACTGTCTGGTAAACCTGTTCAGTCCTGGCTTTTAAAAGCCTTTAGCTATAGCTAAATTACCACAATTAAGTTAACTGCTTATGGACTTTTTCCATGTTTTGCTCAGATTAGTCAGTTTCTAACTTGTTCAAGATGAAAAAAGCAAACAAGTTTTGTGCTGTCTGATTTCTGTGAAATTCAGGTAGTGGGAGCATTGATTCTCCCATGCTTGGCACCTTGGATAGCCATCTCTGTGCAGACTGGGTATAAGACACTAACAAAAATCGGAATGATTGTGTTTTGCATTCACTTTGTTGAGGACTATACAAAGTGCAGTGACAGAGAGAAACAGATTCCAACAGATTTTGTTCTAGAGAGTAGTTGAAGATATATTCTTGAAATCTTTAGAACAAGTATTTAGTACTATCCAATACACAATAGTCCTTAAAACACTATTACAAGAGGGACCTTCTCTCATTAGACATTTTCTCTTTGAGTAATTTGAAGTCAAGCAAAGGTGGTTGCAAGATAATACATTTGCTGACATTGGGATATTATGTATACATCCAAGACTAACTGTAAAAAAAGAAATTGAACATTTAGCTGTAAGCCCTAACTCCTTCTACAAGAACACCTGCTTTATAATAGAAGATCAAAGAAGTTGCAGTATTGGGAGAGGTACAGACTATATATTAAGCTGCCAAGTGTTTCTATTACTTGCTTGCAATTTCTTTCATGTCTACAAGAGGTATGGTGTGGGAGAGTCAGGAAAATCTCCTACAAAGCTAGGTTTATGGCATTATAGGTCAGAAGAAAGGTTAGACCTTGATAATATATCTGAACTGTTAACATGGTGATTTCATTGCTATTCACTAATAAATTTTTGGTTACTTTTTAATCTAGAGAATAAAAATGGAACGTGCTACATCTGGGCCAAAAAAGTATAGAAAAGGGAATCCAACAATTAAGTGAGATTATGTTAATTATTCCAGCTCAAAAAGCCAGTGATAATTCAGAATGTCAGAAGTGGGTGTTACATTTTCCCACCCTGCCCTGTACGTCTCAGTAATTTACTGCTGAACTTTTTCTCCTCAGCTTTGAAGAATGATTACAATATTTACAATTCTGTGATTGGAACACATGTGCTTTCACACTTGTGAATAATTTGTATTCATTTATTTTAAAGCTTATTGCTTTTAAAGTGGTATCCATATTTTAAGCCACAAAAAGTGCTGTCTTACTACAGGTGAATCAGGGGATTTCCTGGAGATACAGATCTGTAATTGGTATGAGCCAAATTGTGCTCTCATATACAACTTTGACTTCCATCAGTGAAAGTTGTCCCTCAGTTTCTGGCCTCAGACTCTGACCCTGTAGGTCAAAAACATCCCTGGTATAATTCCATTGGCTTAAATGGAGTTGGACCTACTTGCACCAAAGCTGAATTTGGTAATATACCTCTATCTGAAAAACAAGCAAGCAAGCATCTTCTTTCAAAGAATACTGCAGTAGTTTCACGGAACAAAGTGAGAAAAAATGCTACTGAGGGTAATGGGTAGATGAAGCTATAGCAGATAATGAAAACAGATACTAGCTGGTGGCATGTCTCCAGCTAAGGAATTTGTGCCAGATCTGCGGTACTACTCCAAATGTGCTTGAACAGTGGGTTAATAGCACTGTTTGCAGTGCAACGTTTGCCATTATACTTTGTTAACCTTAGAGTACGTGATGGTAGGCTAGGCAAAAATGGTTTAATACAATGAGGTGTTCGTGAGCTTAATCCAAGCGGATGACTTACAACTTCCTATGCTTGTGTGTCAAGTGTGATCACTAATGCAGTGGTTCTCAAACTTTTGTACTGGTGACCCCTTTCACATAGCAAGCCTCTGACTGTGACCCCCCCCCTATAAATTAAAAACACATTTTTATATATTTAAACACCATTATAAATGCTGGAGGGAAAGCAGGATTTGGGGTGGAGGCTGACAGCTTGCATCCCCCCATTAATAAGCTCATGACCCCCAAGGGGTCCCAACCCCCAGTTTGAGAACCCCTGCACTTGTGGGAATAACACTTCTCATAAAAAGGTTTTCAAGAACACCGAAACAGCCAGCACTAGCTAATGTCACCACTGCCATGATTTCCAAGAGCAGCTCCAGCAAAATCTCCTAGCATTTCAGGTTCATCAATTGCTCCCAGTGGAGAATGGAAGTGAAGTCCATTTCTGGCTGAGACCAGCTAAAAACAGGCACAAGAGACCACCTTTGGTTGTTCAGGCAAAAAAGAGTTTTGTTTGATGGTGGCCCTGGCTCTTTTGAGAGAGGAAGGAATAGGAAAAGGGGTAGATAAATCAAAATGAAGGAATAAAAATGAATAAAATGGTGACAGATGAGAGAAGAGGAGAGAATACTCCAATTAAAAAAATTATACAGGGAAGAAAACCAAGAGGGACAACTGGAAATGAAAGATAGTCTTTGAGTGATTTAAAGGAGAAAGAAAACTAGCATGAAATTTTACTTACGTCTGGGGCAAACCATGTTCATAGAATCATAGATCATCAGAGTTGGAAGGGACCTTAGGAGGTCATCTAGTCCAACTCCCTGCTCAAAGCAGGACCAATCCCCAAATGGTCCCCTCAAGGATTGAACTCACAACCCTGGGTTTAGCAGGCCAATGCTCAAACCACTGAGCTATCCCTCCCCCCCATTAAAAGAGTTGAAAGAAAACAGAGCCAAATATAGAAAGAAGACACATGGAGAATAGGGAAAGAACATGAACAGAGATGGACCCAAAAATTCTTCTGTCATAGAAAGTTGGCTAAACACTATTTGGGCAAGATTGTCATTTCACCATCCATGCCATATAGGGGCCAGTATAGTTGCATTATATCCACCTATATTTTCCTCTCCTCTTCTCCTTAAAATTTGGTCTCTTCCAATTTAAAACAAACAAACAAACAAAAAACCAACCAGAGCACAGAATTTCACACCTAGCTAAGCACCACTTAACTAGTTGGCACTGGCCAAATGCATCCCCACAAAGTGGTTATTTTGCTAATGATGTGGCAATTAAGTAGAAATCACCATCCACTAAGGTAAGGCTAACCTAGCTCCTTGTAACATCTCTCAAGGAGGTGGGCCCTCTTTTAAAGTGTATCTTGATTAAATGGAGCATATTTCTTTGAGCATACTATTTGCTGCCAAATTAATGAGTTAAAGATGTATATTGTTTAGTGGTTAATATTTGTATTTGCAGTTTTACTTATGCTCCCCCCACCCTTGCACTATTAGAAAAAGGAAGCTGGGTGTGCCCAGAAGGACTAAGACAGCATTTTAAAAAAAATTCTTCTTGTTCCAGAACAGCTGTTCCAGCTTCAGAGTTTTGCTTCCCCATAAATACTTTGCTCTTTCCTAGGAATTTTATTGTATTAGATCCAGCCATCATTCTGAAAGGAAAATGTTTCCTTGTTCTTTCATGTTTTACACAGAGTAAGAAAGTCTCCACTTTTCTTTACAGTTGCTCAAAGTGACCTAAAAATATTTCTCATTGGCATGGTGACATTTCATATCCAGTTCCCCTATTTACAGGATTCCAGATGCCTGCGAGATAGTTTAGGTCACTTGCACAGTCTCTGCCTCGAAGCCTAGGCTGCTATTATTTATATTAGGGGAGGAGGGATAGCTCAGTGGTTTGAGCATTGGCCCGCTAAACCCAGGATTGTGAGCTCAATCCTTGAGGTTCCGTTTGGGGATCTGGGGCAAAAATTGGGGATTGGTCCTGCTTTGAGCAGGGGGTTGGACTAGATGACTTCCTAAGGTCCCTTCCAACCCTGATATTCTATGATATTACTTCAGTGCCTAGGAGCCTCAGTCATGGACCAGGACCCCATCATGCTAGGCACTGTAGGTACTTCCTGTCGTGAACATTAATTTTCCACATGTGTTAGAGCAAGAAGAATGTGCTGAGTGAGATTCTTTGTGAACAGGACAAGACATTCAAGTTAATGGGATCTAATCACCCATATGAAAGGGAGAGAGAGTGATCTAGGAACACTAACTGCCTTACACAAGAGAACCCAACATATCTCTACTCATTTTCAGCAAAGCTGTAGTTTACTGTAGTAAAGTGACGTATTCAAAAAAAGATGAATTTGCAATTGTTGCACTGTCAGACTGAGGAAGCTAGTGAAAACTGATCTGCAGCAACTGGTTGGTTGGGAAATAGCACATGAGTAAGTAGTAGCAGTGATGAGACTGGTCAGGGGAAGCATAATCAGGTTTGAGACCAAAGCCATGGGTAACAAACCCCAATTGTGCAACGCACAGGGTTTTTTGTGCACCTGGTTAGATTTTAAACTGAGATTTAAAGAAAAAATCCTGGTTACAAAAACAATCTTTCACAATCAAGGATTAAATGGCATTCAGATAGGTAGTATACCGAGTCACAGCCTAGCATCATGAAGGTGAGGGCTGCCCTAGTCAAATCTCATGCCATACATACTGAGGCTTGCCTCACAGGTTGGAAACCATTAACCCATTAGGTCCTTCTACTCCTAACTTCTATGTTTCTGTTAGATCTGTGACACTCATAAGATCTCAGATGCTATTGCAAATTACACTTGATAAAATTACACCTGATAAAACACGTCATCTAAAAATAATATCCTGTTTAGCATAAGTGAAATTCAAAAGGAAACTCAATACAAAGTCTGGATAATAGGCTCTATATCAGTCTAGGTACTAGATCACAACACAACATTCCTCCCCTGCCACAAAGTTTATACTTAGAATGTTGTCGTGTTCAAGGGTATGGTGGTGCTTTGACAGTTACAGAGTGGCAGCAGATCTCTTCTAGTTACTGTCAAATAATGCACATGTTGCAGATTTAATGTGGTAATTAAATAATCCCTTTGGAAATATCTGGAAAAGAGTAACTCACTTTGACAATATTCCTGAAATAATAAATGACTTGGACACCATTGTATATATTATTTTTAAATAAATGCAACAAAAAAATCACTGCTAGTATAATGTATAATCTGATAGTATATGCAGGCTGACTATGAAGTATAATCTTGGAACATTTAGATTAGATTAATGCATCACTAATGACATCATATGTAAAGAATTTTAGGGTTTTGTTCCTTTAACAATTAGATCTTTGAGGTGGTATCCACCTTAAATATGTAACTAATTAAAAATGAGAGTGAAAGAATTAAATACTGACAATGACTTTTATTGGAAATCCAGTACCTGCTATTAGATTATGTTCAGTTGAAAACTGAATATACGTGGCAATTGCTTGGAGCTGACCTCATCTTGACACCTTCAAAAGAAGCTGGTACTGCCATACTAAGTTAAACAAGTGGACTGTGAGAAAGGCCATGCCTGCCTTCAAGCTCTGAAAAAGATTGACTGTAGTTAGAGACCCAGAGCAAGATGAAGTATCTCATCCAGCTATTCAGAAACAGTTCAGTACCTTTTGCAGTGGAACCATGACCTAATCTCTAGTGTTCATACCATTTTTGGACTTTAGTCTCATCATTTTTAATAGTTTGCCTTAGATTTACTGTGGGGGAGATCATAGTTACCTTACCATGTATGGAAATAAGTGAAATGTACAAGGAGCTCTCTTGTATGCAGCCATTGACATTAAAAATCATCTGCTAACATTTACCTTACTCTAGTATCTGAGATTACCACAAATTTACTTGGAAAAGGAAATACCATAAGTGTGGTAATGGTTGGCAAACATTTCAGTGGCTTCTGCCAGGTGTCAAAAGCCAAGCTCTGTGAGTTGTGTAAGTCACCTTTCAAAATACTCAATATTAAAGGAGCTCAAAGGAGGTGTTCTGAATGTTTAAAATTATCCAATTCAACTTATTTTTTTAAATTGAAGGTCATACTGGCCTCCAGCCTTTTCCAAATCCACACACACTGCATCAGGGAGCTGGTGTTTTAGGCCTTTCCACATATACTCATTAGGAACTGATAAGTAGCCAGGTATGAGTTAAAGAAGCCAGATAAAGTAGTCTCATGATTACTTATTAAAACTATGCAAAGGAATTATTTGGACATGATATTTTTTTCTAAAATAGTTACTGGGGCAGAATTTCATTAAGATGAGTTGAGAAATAATGCAGTTGGGGGGAGGGGGAAAGCAGCCACCCCTCTAAGAGTATGTCTACACTGCAATGTAAACCTGGGCTCAGACTCAGGTTCAAGCCCAACTCTTCCCCCCCGCAACCTCACTATCAACACACAAATCTGTCTGACTCAGGCCCCAGGCCCCAAGACCAGGCTAGGGGGTGGATCCAAGCTTGAGTCCTGCTAGGGCTTGGGTCCAAACTTATTTTTCGTCTCCTGGCCAGAGAGTCTGCAATGGTATCCCACAATCCCACTGGCCACTGTTTCTATCCCAAGACTAACCAATCAACTCCCAGGAAATGGAAAGAAACCCCCCTGGTTTAGGTGTAGCAGCTCAGCATTTAACCCTTCCTTATTATTCTGATCACTGAACTGGAAACAGAACTGTATCCTGTGTTAGCTATGGGCAGTGACAAGCAGCAGCACACTTGGCCAAGGACTGCTATCTGGTCATGGGATCATCAGATTTTGGTAAATCTCTAGTGTGAGGCGAGCAACACATTCTCCTTTTGCAAGAATACTAGAAAGGACTATGTGTGCCAACAAATAGAGAAGTTTGCTGTGTGGAGGATTCAATGGATCAGTAACTAATGCAGAGATTGGCTCAAATGGCTCAAGGCCAACTTTCAGAAAGCCAAGGATGAGAACTCCACCTCTGGGAACTCCCCATCATCCTTCTTTTAGGAGGGCTTTGATCATCTCTAGGAACTGTGTCAAACATGGAGCCCCTAGCAGTTCACAATAGCCTTTTCAGCCGGGATGGTGACCTTCTGAGCCCCAAATCTGAAACACTGAAGGGAAGCTGGCAAATCAGGCTAGTGAAATGACTTTGGTGCTCACCCCAGTCCCAAAGGAGGCTATGCCACTGGAGCAGCTACGGCACATCCTAGGTCCATACTCAGGAGCTGTTTGATGACACTGTCATGCTGGCTGGAATGGATCATGTCTGAGTGCTAACCCCAGGGTAGGCTGTCAAAAAGCAGGGCAGACACCCCAAACTGGTGGAATGTTATATAATTAGATTTCACCAACCCAGTAACAAATGTAAGCTCCTAAAGCACTAACAGTCTTACCATGGAGTCACAGACAATCCCTTTAGATTGGAATGACCACCTTGCCACCCAGACAAGCTGGACTATATAATAGATGGCCACTTTACACACACAAAAAACCCCACCATAATATTCAGATTACTCCCAGTCCCAAAGGGCCAGTCACTTAAACCAAAGAGCCTCTAGCCAATCCTGTAATTAACTAAAAATGTATTTAAAGAAAAAAAAGTTACTTACAAGATTAAAACAGGAAACTTATACATGTGTTGGTCTTAGATTTAAAAGGTAATAGAAAGTTCTGTAGTTAGAAGCTCTATGTCCTTTAGGGCTGACACATGCCAAGCAGCATGGGGATTTTTTGCTTATGTTTAGGAATCTTTGACCCTCTGAGTCCAGACAGCATAAAGAGACCAAGTTTCTCCTCAGAGATTTTTATCCCCTTCACCATAGAATCCAAGCTGACGGCACGAGTTCATGTGCAGACCTCCCCTTCCTGAAGGGAGTGAGGAATGCAATGAACAAGATCACTGTCCTTTAATACGACAATCCCTCATTTGCCATCAATGGGTCATATTGTGTGCAGGCTGAGCACTTCACCTTAATGTTTCTTTCCTGTTTGGTGAGTTACACAAGTACGAAGGTTTACAATGCAAACACTCAATATAACTTTATACATGGATTACAGAGTTTACCAGTGAGATCAATGCATGCAGCCTAGAATCACAGAAGTGTAGGACTGGAAGGGACCTCAATAGGTCATCTAGTCAAGTTTCCTGCACTCAAGGCAAGACTAATAATTAGACCATTCCTGACAGGTGTTTGTCTAACCTGTTCTTAAAAATCTCCTATGATGGAGATTTCACAACCTCCCTGGGCAATTTGTTCTCCTGCTTAACTACCTTGACAGCTAGGAAGTTTCTTAATATCCAACCTAAACCTCCCTTGCTACAATTTAACCTCTGATGATAGGACAAGAAGCAATGGGCTTAATAAGAATGTTTTTTCACCCTCTTCATTGTAACAACTTTTAATGTACTTTAACACTTATGTCCCATAGGCCTGAGTTTTTTCCCCCAGGGTGCTCCACCCCCATGCTGCCCCTGAGGCTCTGCCCTCACTCTGCCACTTCCCATCCCTGATATGCCCCCTCCCCAAGGCCCCCACCTGCTCACTGCTCTCTGCCCTTCCCCAAACCCCTCCCCCAGCTGCCACAAAGCTGTTTGGCAGTGCCTCCAATCAGCTAATCAAGGGTTCTGCCAAACAGCTGTGGCTGTGGGTGCTGAGCACCCACTATTTTTTCCCCATGGGTACTCCAGGCCAGGACCACCCACAAAGTCAGTACCTATGTCATGTCCCCCCTCACTCTTCTTCTCCAGACTAAAACCCAATTTTTCCAATCCTCCCTCATAGGTCATGTTTTCTAGACCTTTAATCATTTTTGTTACTCTTCTCTGGAATTTCTCCAATTTCGCCCCATCTTTCCTGAAATGTGGCACCCAGAACTGGGCACAATACTCCAGCTGAGGCCTAATTAACACAAGTAGAGTGGAAGAATTACTTCTTGTGCCTTGCTCACAAAACTCCTGCTAATACATCCCAAAATGATGCTCACTTTTTTTTGTGTACAACTGTGTTCACACTGTTGACTGCCTTCAAAGGAGTACTGCAGAAAGGGATCTGGGGCTCATAGTGGATCACAAGCTAAATGAGTCATTTCCATTTTGTATGCATGCAACTGGCTGTCCGTTCCTAAGTGGAGTACTTTGCATTTGTCCTTATTGAATTTCATCCTATTTACTACAAGCATTCCATAGAGTCTAAGCACATTTTTATAAAACTAATATCTATTTTAAACCTTACTAACCCACAGGTAAGTCAGACTGGTTTCCGACTATGCATTTGTCAGTGAGGCCTTGGGCATGAGCTGGCACCTGGTCTGTTAGCACCACAGACACCCCTCCAACTCCTCCCCTCCCCCCAGAAGAGCAGCTTGCTACAGAACAGGCAGCAGAACAGAAGAGGCAGAATTAGCCCTGGAACATGGTAAGTTCCTACCTCCATGCTTGTTATTAATATATGAATGGAGGGACTTCCAGCTTACAACCAGATGCAATAATTGTTACAAGCTGTAAGTAGCAGTATGTATCTGCTAATGGCAGAATACACACCAGCACTTTGGCATCTCTCACCCCCATGTGGAATTCAAAATGGGTACTGGGAAACACAAACAATGCCATTTTTACTAGTTACTTGCATTGTTACAATGATGTGCTTGGGTGTTTAAATTCAGAAGAAGGAAGCCTGCCAGAAACAATCAGTAGGACCACTGGATGATAGTTCTAAATGAGCACTCAAGGAAGACAAGGCCATTGTGGGTTAACAAAATGAGTTATTTTCATTGGTGTCCACTGTAGAGAATGTGAGGGAGATTTCCATACCGAAGTCATTCTTTTTAGGTGACAGATCTGAGGAACTGTCCCACACTGAGGTGTCAATAGAGAAGGTTTGGAACAAATCAATAAGTTAAACAGCAATAAGTCATGAGGACCAGGTGGTAGTCACCCAAGAGTTCTGAATGAACTTAAATATGAAAGAGCAGGACTACTAACTGTAGTATGTAACCTAATGCTTAAGTCAGCCTCTGTAGCAGATGACTGGAGAATAGCTCCTGTGATGCTGTGTTTTAAGAGGCTCCAGAGGTGATCCTGGGAATTACAGACTGGTAAGCCTAACTTCACTACCAGGCAAAGTAGTTGAAATTACAGTAAAGAACAGAATGATCAGACAGATGAACATGGTAAGTGGGGGGGGGGGGGGGGGGGAGGGGGAAGAGAAGAGTCAATGTGGCTGTTAGCCAAGATGTTCAGGGATGCAAACCCATGCCCTACAGGTTTATAGACATATTCCCTCGGAAGTATATGGCACTGGCCAATGTCAGAAGACAGGATACAGAGCTAGATGGATTATTGCTCCGAGTATGGCCATTCTGTGTTCTTACGTTGCCTTCCCTGACAGTATGCCACACAGCCAATCTGTACTATGCCACAGTGTAACAAGCCACCTGTAAACTGTACTGGGTGGGGAATAGTGCCTGGGTGATGAATTAACTGTCTGAAATACAACAGAGGGTCAGCGGCAGTGCTCCAGAATGTTGAGTGCCTGAAAGGATTGTGAAGCCATAGACAGTAAACTGTGCACATCCCTCCCTTCCCCTCCTGCCAAACCACACACTCCTCCCTCCAAGGCTAAATGATCTGAAATTGTTACAGATCTCAACTGTAAGTTTCACTTAACCATTATGTGCAAAGGCTTTGCACTCTGCTTAACTCAGTTGCATCCACAGAGTGTCTGGGAACTAAACTGTTGCTCTCAAAACTTATAGAAGCACCATTTTACAAAGTATTGTTTTTTAGCCTTACGATTCCAAAGACACATCTGCGGACGTAATGAGCCTTTTTTGAAACACTGAGACCATGTACAATTTCATGTCTATTTGCAGGTACTTTCACTGCTATAGACCAGCCACAGTCCAGCAGGAGCCTGGTGGGTTAGAACTGGTTGGGACTGGGCAAATGCACCCCATGCAATCCTCCACCCACAAACAGTACCAAATGCATGCAAAATGCACTAGAAGAGGAAAAATGAAAGGGGGGCAGGAGACATACAGAAGTAAGGAAGATTTTGGGGCAGATTTCACTGTTCAATGTTTCTGGTATACATTTTATTTCTGGGTTGATTTTTTCATGTCCGCTGGCCTGCCTGTCAGTTCTTTAGTACTGGCATTTTGTAACCAAATAAAAACATTGACGTCAGTGGACAGTTTATTTCCATCCCTACAAGCAAAATGCATAACATGTGCATTTAAAAAAAAATGAAGACAGACATGAGGCATAACTGAGCTGTATCAAGCAATTTTGTTTAGATACATCTTTTCAGATCCAGCTGTGACAGGTGCATTTTCCAGCTGAGTGTACCAGTTCAGCAACCCCATACTGTCAGGAAACCACTCCAGAGGAAATGGCTCACCCTTGGCTTCACAAACATTGTAAATAGCACAGCAAGCCACAGTAGTGTGGACATCCTGGATAACACTGGAATCCAAATGGTTCTGTAACAGTGCTGGCAGGATTTCAATCTGCCAAATACACATTTAACCACCATTCTACACGTTGAGACAGTAATTAGATCTCCTTTTTCCAGGGCCTGAAGATCAGGGGATGGTTTCATTACCAAAGGCAAAAAGGTATATGCATAGGGTCCTCTAGAATAGTGGAGACCGTTACTCCATTTGGGACAGTGTCATTTGGTGGGAATAGTGTTCTGGCATGTCCATGAAGGCAAATTCCTGATCCTCAGAAAACCCTTTTCCAGTGCAGCCCATGTGGACATCCATGAATCAGAATCTGTGGTCAACAAGGGCCTGCATTACAAGAGCCTTCATGGTTTACGTACTCATGTACTTCAGAGAGCAAAATATGGGTACACTAGTCCATCAACAGCCCTGTCACATTGTGGAAACTATTCCCTCAAAACTGGTAATTGTTCCAGGGACATTGCCTCAGAAGCACTGCTACAGGCTGGGGACCGACTAGCTAAGCAGCAGTTCTGCAGAAAAGGACCTGGGGATTACAGTGGCTGAGAAGCTGGATATGAGTCAGCAGTGTACCCTTGTTGCCAAGGCGGCCAACGGCATATTGGACTGTATTAGGATCATTGCCAGCAGATTGAGGGAAGTGATTATTCCCCTCTATTAGGCACTAGTGAGGTCACACCTGGAGTATTGTGTCCAGTTTTGGTCCCCCAACTACATAAAGAATGTGGACAAATTGGCGAGAGTCCAGCGGAGGGCAACAAAAATGGTTAGGGGGCTGGGGCACATGACTTGCAAGGAGAGGTGGAGGGAACTGGGGTTATTTAGTCTGCAGAAGAGAAGAGTGAGGGGAGGATTTGATAGCAGCCTTCAACTACCTGAAGGGGGGTTCCAAAGTGGATGGAGCTAGGCTGTTCTCAGTGGTGGCAGATGAGAGAACAAGAAGCAATGGTCTCAAGTTGCAGTGGGTGAGGTCTAGGTTGGATATTAGGAAGCACTATTTCACTAGGAGGGTGGTGAAGCACTGGAATGGGTTACCTAGGGAGGTGGTGGAATTTCCATCCTTAAAAACCTCTAAGGTCCCCGCTTGACAAAGCCCTGGCTGGGATGATGTAGTTGGTGTTGGTCCTGCTTTGAGCAGGGGATTGGACTAGATGACCTCCTGAGGTCTCTTCCAACCCTAATCTTCTATTATTCTAAGTCTCTGCCCCCATAGTTGACCTGTCAAACTGGTTATCAATGAACTTGTCACACAGAGGTGTCCAGCTTCCAGATGGTTACAGCACTCTGCTTCTGGACCAGCCCAGCCTGCATCATGTGTGGGTCTGGATACTGGAGGGCTGGGGAAAGCTGCTCACAAAGTTCTAGAAATAGTTTTATTTATTTATTTTACATAAAAAGTTCTGTAGCCACTGCTGATCTTCCCAGGTCTGCATGATGAGGTAATCCCACCAATCAGTGCTTGTGGCCCTGCTCAAGAAGTGGCCATCTACACAGAAGGTATCACTAGCATCTGTATCCTTCTCCAGTAGGTGCCTTCGGTAGGTCAGAAAACACTGCTGAGATGGGCAGAGCATCCATAAGATGCTAGTGGACATTTCCTGAAACAGGTGTGAAAGCATCACCAGGACCAATTCTTCAAATGGTGCCTCATTCACATTACTAGCTACTATTGCTGGTATCATGCAGACCTAAAAGTAGCCAACAGGATGTGTTGGTGGGCTGGGACAACTTCTGGTAAAATGCCATGGGACCGAGAGAGTCATGTTTTCTCACAGTGCACCATAAAGAGCTAGAACATCTACAGCTGGGGAGGGCTCTAGCAAGCTTGGGATACGCTGTTTTGACTTGGGTCTTCATAGTGGAGTGTGGGTGCATGAGCACCAGTGAGAGACCTGGGTCCAGAAATTCTAAAATCAGAGTCACTAATCAGTGTTAACAGTCAAGTGCAGGCTTAGACGCACTGAGCCTACAGACTAGAGTCCCACAGGCCCAGGCTTACATTGCAGTATAGACACACCCTAATTTTCCCATAGCATTCTTGAGTAGTTTTAGTCTCTTCATAATAAAGTAGAAAAACTTGTTTTCCATTATAAGCTTGATTTTAGCTTCATCTAAAATTCTCAGAGGGATCGCCCCACCATCTTATCCTCATACCTCTAAAACAGTAGTTCTCAACTGTGGTCCACCGCTTCTTCAGGGAAAGCCCCTGATGCGCCGGGCCAGTTTGTTTACCTGCTGTAAAGCCCATAGTTCAGCCAGTCACGGCTCCCACTGTCCGCAGTTCGCCACTCCAAGACAATGGGGGCTGCGGGACGTGGCGGACAGCACATCCCTCGGCCCGCGCCACGTCCCGCAGCCCCCATTGGCCTGGAGTGGCTAACTGCCGATGCGGCAGGTAAACAAACCTGCCTGGCGTGCCAGGGGCTTTCCCTGAAAAAGCGGTGGATCACAGTTGAGAACCACTGCTCTAAAATAACCTTCCTGCTTCAAATATAAAACAGAAGTTGATCATATTTTGAGAATGCCAATGCTATTTTGCATCATTGGATCTCAAAGTGTGTCTTATAAGCTTCTGACAACACTTGCTCTTTTAAATAACTGGTGGAGATCTAATCTGTTTGCTAAAAATAGATGTATCCGGTTTGTCAAAGCAGTTAAAAGTTTTCCTTTTTTTCCTCTTCCACTATGGAGCAAGTAACCTTACAGTCCGTGTAAGAATGGCTTTGCAAGCCTCCTAGAGAAGAGAAGAAATATTTGCTTTGTGTTCAAAAGCAGCAGTGCTTTTAGACCTAGGTCAGCTAGCTGCCACACATTAGGGCCACCATTGTTGACCTAGGTCTAAAACCAAATCCAGTGACCATTCTTCTGTTGGTGCTCACTGCTGAGAGTGGACAGGCAGACAACAAGGTTGCGAGATAGTGGAGAGCCAAGAAAGAAGAGAGCAGATAGGGTGGCTGTCCCAGTTTTTGACCAGATGCTTGCTATTTGTCCAATAGGAAGCACTTTATCACCTAATCCTATTCCCTGACTGGGATTGGTTAGGCTATGGAAATAGACCAGGGGTCTCAAACATGCGGCCTGCGGGCCACATGCGGCCCGCGGAGTTATTTCCTGCAGTCCTCCATAGGCGCTGACTCCACTGGCAGCCAAGCTCCAAACGTTACTGAGTGTTTACATTTTATTAAAATCCCTCTTTGCATTACAGTTTTTAAAAAGTTAATACATTGACTTTTAATAGAATACTATGTTACTCTTCATTTTTTTCCATTTTTGACTATACTTTTGTATCATTGTATGAAAAGGTTTCAGTGATGCGGCCTTCGGGCCAATTTACTAGTTCTCAAGTGGCCCTCGTGGTGATTTGAGTTTGAGATCCCTGAAATAGACCCTGACAATCTGGCTAACTTTATGTCATCAGCCCTGAAGGTCCAACCCCACCAGAGTCCACCTCAAATGGAAAGGGACTAAATTGGCCTGAAAGCTCCAGATCAAAGGCTGGAAGGCTACTGTAAAGGTGGGTCAAGGTTGCTTGCACTGAATGTGCAAGAGACTGTCCATATAACTGCTGTGAATATACATATGTTCCAGAGAAAGGGGGTGGCATGTATGAGAGAGAATGCACCTGATTTAGGATGAGCTGCATCTCAAAACTGTACAAATATATAAAAAGGACAGCCTCCACCCCCATATAATTTACAATCCTAGTCAAAGAGGAAAACCAGGTGGATACACCTTACTGGGGGAGGAAGAGCACAATGGAACAGTGAAACAGTCAGTTTAGTACAAGCAGCTGCAGGCACAGCACACCAACTGCCTAGCCATTGTCAAGAGTTTTGCAGGCACCACAGCAGAGGTAAGTGTAAGGTGGGATTTGCAAAGGGATAGTGTAGCAGTTTGACAAGCTGCCTTGATCATCAGCCAACTTTGTTTCTATAACTGTGGACTACTCCTGGTGAAAGAAATTAAAACCGATCTTGCATCACCATGACTTTCCTGTAATTCTTTTTTCCAAGCATGCTTAGGTTTTATTTGTAAGGTAATTTGCATGAAGTCAGGTTCTTTGGTGACTAAAAGTATCAGCTGTAGGCACCAATTGTCCTTCACAGGAGGTTACCATTTGACAGTCACCTCTACATTAAACAGCTGTAATATGGCTAGCAATTTACCTTCAGGTGCAGCATAAACAGGAACAGACAGAATCTTTTGCAGTGTAGATGTTTCTTTCATGCATCCATTCCTAGTAGAGCTAGGGGGTATTACCTAAGAACAGGGGTCTTTTACCTATTACCTAAGAACAGGGGTCTCAAACTCAAATTACCACGAGGGCCGCGTGAGGGCTAGTGCATTGGCCCAAGGGCCGCATCACTGACCCCACCCCCTCGCTGCCCCCAGCCCTGCCCCACCCCACCCCTTCCATTAGGCCCTGCCCCTTCTCCGTCCCCTCCCATGCACATGGCTTCCCACTCCTCCCACCTCCCTCCCAGAAACCGCGAAGCTCTTCCCATGCGGCTCGCGGAGCTCTTCCCCGCGCCCCCATTTTTTTTTTACCCCCAGGCAGTTCCCCCTGCCAGAACAACTGTCTGGCGGCCCACAGGGAGCCCGGCGGGCCACAGGGAAGAACTCCACGGGCCACATGCGGCCCGTGGGCTGCATGTTTGAGACCCCTGCCTAAGGAGGTCTCAAAATAGCCTGTTCAGGAAAGCTTTCATGGGAAGTCATTGGGGCTTTAAGTTTTTAAGAGACATTTAAGAGGCCACGAGCTAAATGCTATTCATTGTACATACTTAATGAGCCATACAGAAACCAATGGGGACTGCTTATGTTAGTATGCCAAGCAGGAGGTGTTCCAAAAAAAGAGCCAGTGGCTGTCTGGTAGTCATTTTCTGCCCAGCCAGCTAGCTGGGGCCTAAGGCTCAGCTCTCTAAGGGCTTGTCTTCACTACCCGCCGGATCGGCGGGTAGCAATCGATCTAGCGGGGATCGATTTTTCGTGTCTCGTTTAGACGCGATTAATCGATCCCCGAAAGCGCTCCCCATTGGCTCTGGAAATCCACCTAATCGAAAGGCAGAAGCGGAGTCGACGTGGGAGAGGCAGTGATTGACTCACCGCTGTTCTCACGGCCAGGTAAGTCGATTACGATACGCCGACTTCAGCTACGTTATTCACGTAGCTGAAGCTGCGTATCGTAGATCGACCCACCCCCCGCCCAGTGTAGCCCTGGGCTAAATGGCAGGAATGATCCAGGGTATGCAGAATAGAGCTGAGAGATTAAATTGGGGTTTTTTTTTGGTTGCTATCAGTTCTGGAAAACAATTCACTGAATAGTTAAAAATAAAATTGAAGGAAACTTCAAAGATGTCAGAACAAAACAATGATTTTGGGGGTGGTTTTTTTTTATAAATCTGAAACAATTCAGCAAGCACCTAGCACAAAATTGCAATAAAAATTTTCCTGTTGCCAAATCTGCACCTTTTGCCAGAAAAGGTTCAGTTGAAAATTCCCGCCCCCCCAACTTTAAAGCAGAGTCCCCGTCACATTCACAGAAAGTTCCCCCCTCCAACAATAATTTTGGGGTGGCAGAGAGCCTAGCTGTCCATGACTTACAAAGCTGTGACAATTCACTTCTTAAGTCACATGTCTATGTATTTGTATTCATAGCAGGATTTTGGACCAAGAATATAAATAGACATTCAAGTATCAGCTTCTCAGAATAGCTTTCACTGCCAGTTATTCCTGACTGTTTGTGATTATCAGTTCTATTTCCATCTTTTCCACTAGTCTTCTGGGTGACCGTAGGCAAGTCACTTCCTCCTTTGTGCCACGGTTTCCCCATTTGTAAAGTGGGGCTACTGATACTGAGCCTTCTTTGTAAAGTGCTTTGACAGCATTCTTTGTCACTAGATATGCAAGAGCTAGGTATTAATTAGTATTAGGTGTCCATTAATATCCCACCAGTGGACCCCACCTTCTCAAAAGATGGGGTCCACTGGTAGGATATGAATGGACACACTTCTAATAAGCACGTTCACCAAGACAAGCCCTTCTCATTAACATATAAAAGCAGCATAAAAATCAGCTGGTCTCTGAACAGACATTTCAAATAGTTCCAAATCAGACCCCATGATGCAGAAAAATACATTTAACCAAAGAAGTTAAACATTCAGAGCGAGCAATGTGATAAACTCACACCCCAGTTTTAGGAGAGAGTATATATGTAAATATTTCTAATCTACAGAACAAAGACTGCATTAGTGATAAGTGGGTGAAATCAAACACTCGATCAAGACTATTTTTTCCTTATTGCTCCAGATTTGATTAGGCGGTGTGCATTCCTGTACAATCTATTTGTGCGACTTAAATTGCACATTGTTTGCTAAACCTGACACTTAGCCAAAGAAGTACTTAGAGGCACTAATACAAGGACTAGTGATCAAATGACACAGTCTTGCCAAAGCATCATTATCTTTTTGATGAGTGACAATTTAAGCCTCACTTTGCTGCGAGTTCTTTTTGAAAAGTGTGGGCTCCAAAGACACAGCTCCCAAATTGACCATATCCTAAGAGTTGTTAGTTAATTGCTCATGCAGGCATGAGATTACTAAATATTACTCCCCTCTAAGTTAAAGAAAAAGAAGGCTCCACTTCTTTGATGTGAAGAACTGTGGGGCACATGGAGACAGATAATGGGCCAATTATGTACAGATAACAAATAGTGTGCAGACTCCAAACTGTTAAGCTCCTATTAGGAATCTTTTGTGCACTGTACTGAACCTTTAGTAGGAATAAAGGTCTGGAGCTGGAAAAGACTATGGGATACACATGCCAGTCAACCTTTCAAGTTCACGTTGATTACCCATGGCAGTGCCTCCCATGAGGTCCTTCCTGACTTGCCCCTGTATGGACAGTCAGACAGGAGGAGTCAGTGACTGATGTTACCCCCTCCCACCCCAAAAATGTTTACAGCACTGCCTTGGGGTATCTTGTTGTCCAGTCATGGGTTATTTTCACTGACCTAGCTGTAGAACCCTGCTAGCACCATGCCATTGTGTTTTCAGTGAGCTGCAGTCATATTTTAACACTCTGGCCTGAGCTTTTACATGTTAAGCAGGGTTAGGCTTAGTCAGTGTTTGACAGCAGGTGCTGCAGGAAGGGAAGTTCTCTATTTGGTTGGTGACTGAGTCAGTACTGGAGCACTGGTTCAGTACTGTATTAAGGGGCACCGTGCTATTAGAAACGTTTATCTTGTAAGGCAACATATAAACCCAGTGGTCATTTAAAAGACCTCCTGGCATATTTTGCCAGAGCAGAAATGTTACACCTCGGCCAAGTTCCAAATATTGTCACCTGCACTGAGATTTTTGTCTGAGCAAAGACAAGCAAACAGATAGACAAGCCCTTGACTAGAGACAAGCCCTTGACTAGAGTCAAAACTCTTTCTCCAGAGCCCATGGAAACACATTTGCCAATTTCTCATTTCTAGCTCCAAAGGCCCTGCTATTGGTGAGATGGATTAAGCTGGGACAAACCATTATGTGCTCCTTACAATGCAGTGGCTAGCTCCTGCATGCATTTTGCTGCTCTTTGCAGTTCTCTGCATGCAGGAGATTGGGGTCCTGCCCAGGTATGAATGGCAACCATGCTCCCAGGAGGAAGAGAGAAACTTGGCTAGTACCTTGAAGGTGCTAGTACCGTTGATGCTGCTTCTTCCATATCCCCCCCATATAGTCTGGGAATCTGTGTTCAGAGACTGTGCACCCAGCCATCTATGCACCCCTCAGTCACCTCCCTTCCATGCCTTCTACTGCAGGAGGGTACACTATAGCATTAACTAATTGCATTCTGCTTGCTTTCTCCTTGAAAAGTTGCAGAACTGGTCTGAAAATCAACAAGATGAAATTCAGTAGAGACAAGTGTAAAATACTTCACATAGGAAGTAAAAAAAAATAAATCAAATGCACAGCTACAAAATGGGGAATGTAACTGGCAAGGCAGTAGTACTGCTGAAGACCTGGAGTTTACAGTGTATCACAAATTGAACACAAGTCAATGTGATGCAGTTGTGCAAAGAGCTAATATTCTGGGGTGTATTAAACAGGACTATCGTATTTAAGACAATGGGGACAATTGCACTCTTTACTCAGCCCTGGTGGCTTTGCTCAGCTGGAGTACTATGTTCAGTTCTGGGCACCATGCTTTATGAAAGATGTGGATAAACTGGGGAGTACAGAGCACAGCAACAAAAATGATAAGTTTAGAAAACCTGACCTATGATGAAAGGTTAAATAACTGGGCATGTTTAGTCTTCAGGAAAAATGACTGAGGGAGAGACTGATAACAGGGCTGTTATAAAGAGGACTGATAGGGCAAACAACTTATCCCTGAAGGTAGGAAAAGTAGTAATTGGCTTAATCTGCAGCAAGGAAGATTTAGGTTAGATTCTAGGAAAGGACTTCCTCAATAAGGATAGTCAAGCTCCAGAATAGGCTTCCAAAGAAGGCTGTGGAATCGGAGAGTGGAGATTTTAAGAACAGGCTGAACAAACACTGGTCAGGGATGTTCTACGTGTACTTGGCCTGCCTCAGTGCAAGGGGCTGGACTAGATGACTTCAAGTTCCCTTCAAGCTCTACATTTCTATCAATCATTCTTCCTCCTTGTACAATGCTTTATAGATATTAGGCTTCTTTAAAGTCATTTGACTGTACAATCATCAGCTCTTTCCATATTAAAGATATTTTAAAAAAGTCATTCTGCAGTATTTTGAAACTGTGGGGGGTGAACCTAAAATGAAAAGAACAGGAGTACATGTGGCACCTTAGAGGCTAACAAATTTATTTCAGCATAAGCTTTCATGGGCTACAGTCCCACTTCATGAAAGTAAAGCATCTCAGCTTCCCACAATACACTAGAGTATAACAAACAATACATTTCAGCTTATTGTGCTAAATTTCACTTAAATTTTGTTTTTAATAAAAACTGTCACATGAGCTCAAACTATCAGAATTTGGGTAAAGACCAAGGTTTTAAATATAGAAAGATATTGCCCTCTACTGGCCATGTGAATAAAACCTCAAAATAAGAGCTTTTAACATATACACATGTGGACATTGAAAACATGCTGAGTAACTACAGCTCCTTTTGATTTGAGTGTTGTGGGAGGTCAGTACTTCTGGAAGAGTCAGGCCCATAAGATCATTGAACAAATTGTCTTCTTACCTCAGTGGCACCTAACTTAAGGTTAACACCAAGTTTCTCAGAATATACTCCGTGCTAGAGCTCAGCACACTGAATAAGTCATTGTGAAGTTTGCCCTTTGTTTGGCAAGTTAGGAGCATTTCAACACTATTTAGAACTACTAAGCAGATAGCTTTGGGTGAACAGTGGTGGACTATAGTTTGTGAACTGTTCACTGTTTGTAGTATGAATCATAAGATCTCTAAATCTGGTAACTAAAGTTTCAGTTATTCATATTTGTTTACATCACATGTATTTGTTTGAAGTACAGTCATTCCCCCAAATTAGTGGAAGAATACAAGAAGAGTTACACTGACATACAAATTAAGTGGCACTTGCCTAACTGAAAATAAATGGGTCAGGAGGACCCTGTCCCAGTTTCATACTCTTTGCAATATTTTACTCTCTCAAGTCGGTCTGCTTGTAAGAGGATTTACATGGCTAATGAGTGAAGAACGCAAACAATCCAGAATTCTGGTGAATCATTAGCAGTTTGGTATGTCTGCATTTTTAATACTATTGATTGCACAATTCCCAGTTTCTTAGTGTTCACTTCAGTGAAGTTGAGTCTGATTAAGCTAGTTGTGAGTAAGACCCACAGAGTATAAGCTCTTCTATAGGCACATTTCTAAAAGACTGCTTACTGATGAACACTCGTTGTGCAGTACATTTGGACTAGAAACATGGTCAGGAATTTTTCAAGCACATGGGTTGGTCAGAAAACACCAGTACATTGAAACCAGAACTTTTTGAAGGAATGCACTAGTAATAACTTCTGTCAGGAACGGTTTCTCAGGTCCAGGATGGAATCTCTGCTCAAAACCAGAGCAATAGATCCACCCCAGAATAGCTCAGGAGTTCGGACACTCAGCTGGGACGTGGGAGACAGAGGTTGAAGTGCTAGCTCCAAATTAGACAGACTTGCACCTGTGTCTCCCAACATATCTAGTATCAGAGGGGTAGCCGTGTTAGTCTGGATCTGCAGAAGCGACAAAGGGTCCTGTGGCACCTTATAGACTAACAGAGGTATTGAAGCATAAGCTTTCATGGGCCCTTACCACTGGGCTATTGGCTATCTGGGGTTAGGATGTCCAGTTTTTGACCGGAAAGTCCAGCCAAAAGGGGACCTGACAGTGTTCAGTCAGATCTATTGAACTAACACCCAAAGTATGGTTACTGCAGGCAGGGGAGGTGCCAGGTCACCACCCACCCCAACCCCTACTCAGCCAGGGCCACCGCCTCTCTGCATCAGGCACTGCCACTGCAGGTGAGTCCCTCTGGATCAAGGCAGAGAGGTTGCTTGTGGCTTTTCATGGGAGGGGGAAAGAGGAGCAAACAGGGAGCTTCCAGGACTCCACCTGGAGTGTCCAGTTTTCAATTACCAAGTTGGCAACCCTCTCTGGGGTGGGCCTCAATTTTGAAAGGTCTCATTTTCATCTTGATATGGAATGAGAACAGTTTTAGAAATCTTGAAATAAATATATGGAATGGGAAAACCATTCCCCACCCAGCTCTAATTTGGACAGCTAACATCACAGTCCACAGAAGGGAAGCTCAGACAGTGGAACAGGATTAAATTATTAGTTTGATGGGTAGATCAGCCCTTTAGTCCCATATTCCCATAGCCTTGTGCTGCCCACATCGATTAGTTGGTAAACAGCACTTCTAAACCCTCACCTGCTTCAGCAATTAATACATTATCCAGGATTAATGGATTTCTTTATCATCCCTAATGTATGTCAGATTTATTGTAGTATTGTCTAGGGACTGTAATTACATTCCAGAGAAAGTATTCTGGCTTTGTTTCATCATGCTGTACCCAGAACATTTCCCCTGCTGCTTCTGTAAAACTAATTTCTCATGTCACTATGCCTGTCACTTTGAAAATTCTTAAAGAGGTGGTGCTGTGATTAACTGATCTTTTGTCAGTTTTCTTCTCTGCAGGTTGCATCAGACTATAAGCCATAATTCTTTAATATACTCCTATTAAAATGTTGAGTCCCTCTTCTCTCATATTCCAAATACTTAGTCCTTTTGTATCTTTTATCAGCATCTGAACTCCAGCATGCAGAGTTTCCCCATCAGTTCTCTTTTAGCATTCTAGAATCACTGTTAAAAAAAAAAAAAAAAAAAAAGGTCTTTTATCATATGTTTGTTAGACCTCTATTGTCTGATAACACCAACAGTGGAATAAGGGCTAACACTTTTATTCAGATGGTACACTGACTTAGTACTTCCTACAGCAGGTAATTAACATTGCGGCAGGGTTAGCCAACTCTTTGTTGCTGTTGGAATATCCTCCCTGAACAACATTGTACTGCAGATTTCCTAACTGTTGAAAGAGACTAGTATTCTCTGAACAAGTCATACCAAGCCCATTAAGAAAATTGCAGGTCAAGACATCACATGGCATCCTAACAACAAGAGGGTGTCACACTTGGAAGAAGTGGTAATTAAAAAACAGCTGTACACTGATGAATTGAACCTGCATTTACGTATGTAGGATTGGTTATCATCACTATTGCAGAGACAAGGTGGGTGAGGTAACCTTTTATTGGGCTACCCTCTGTTGGGGAGAGAAGCTTTTGAGCTACACAGAGCTCTTCTTCAGGTACTCGGAGCATCACAGCTAAAAGCAAGGGGGAACAGGTTTAGAATTTGTGTTAACTACTTATGCTAAAGGGACCATTCAAGATAGAGTGGCCTGTTAAAATCTCTGCCGTCATAGGACCAAAAAAAAAAAAAAAAGGTTGGTGGGTTTGATTGTTATAAGCCATAAATCTAGGGTCTCTGTTCAGTCTATGATTTTTAGCCTGATCTGTAGATTATGAATAAAATTCCCAACTATCACTTTGAGGGTTGACAGGTTCTTGTCCCAAGATCAGGCCCAGTATTACTCAAATTATTATATAGTTGGTAACCCCGATGTGCACAGGTGCAGCACTCACACTATAGGAACTCTTATTAAGAAATACATTTAGCAAAGTCATGCACACTAACTCAGTAAGGTAGATCGAGATAATACAGAAAGTACATCTGAACATCCATACTTACACCATCCCTTTCAGGACAACCTGAAATGTTGCCAGTATCTTCCTCATCTTCACCAGTGGCCATCATTCTGGCCCCTCCCAAGGGCTATGTCTCTCCCCTACTGCCCTGGGATGCCACTTTTATAATATGTTACCATGTCTAATGCATGGTTCCATGTCTAGGCACTCTTGCGGTCAGATGTTCCGTCCAAAACCTTCCAGAAGCTGGTGTCAGTTCATGTTCTGTGGTTGGCGGATGTCATTATGGACAAAATTCCCCCCTCCCTCCACTCTATTTCCAGTTCCCCAAAATGTATGAATTACCTACATTTCTCTATGCCAAAGATCATAGGCCTCCAGGCTCATGCTAATTGCTGAAGCCAATGTCTTACAGGAGACGAGCCTGTAGATTCCTTGCATTACCGCTGAATATAGTAAAGCAGATTAGAATGCAAAGCAGTGAATATAATAGAGGTAAGCTGGCCCACTGGGCTACAGTGTCTAGCACTGTTATGAATTTAAGCTCCCGGGCTTGTCTTTTGAAGGTGTTGGGCAGGTTTCTTTCAAGGATGACAACTGATTGGGTGAACACTTTTTTCCAGTGATCACCCTCAGGTGATATTGTGGTTGTCTATTGTTTTCCTGTGAGAGCTGGAGAGCATAGTGATTGTCTAGTTTCACCCACAGTTATTGGAGCATTTAGTGCCCTGGGTGAGGCTCTGGGACCCTGGAAGGTGGGAGGATCCCAGAGCCCAGGCTCCAGCCCAAGCCTCAATGTCTATACGACAATTAAACAGCCCTGCAAGCTGCAGTCACCTGACATAGGCCAACCACAGGTTTTTAGTTGGAGTAGATATACACAGAGAACAGCTTATTGTACAACTCCCATCTCCAGCTGATCCACTATATTCATATATATGTAGAGATCACAAAACTGGATTTGACTAGGACAACATGCAACTTCTATTTGTTCAATCAAGTGAGTAAAGGATCAGCCCTGCTTGAGATCTGGGAGCCTCTCAAAGGATACAAAGAAGACTAGAGCTTTACAATCAATCAGTTACACAGAAGCCCTGCAGCTTAGAGTACACAACCAGCAGCTCCAAATCATACACAGGAAGTGGTCTGAAACTCTGCATTCGTAAAATAGACAGATCCCCTATATAATAGCGCCAACATGGTCTACGGTATTAATTCTTGTCTCTTGTAAAGATAGCGCATTTTGAGCCAAATTCAGTTAGACCCATTGCACCCACCCCTAACACTCCATTGCATAAAGGGAGGATACATTGATGCAGCTTACACGACTAGGAACAAAAAGAAAGTAAGTTACTCAGGGATTTTCAGGTCCACTCCCATGGAAGTGCCTGTAGCAAACAGAAAAGGATAATCACTTATACCAGCCTATACCGATAATTCAGTTACAGAATACCACAGGATGATTCCAAAGCTTATAGAAACTTATTAAAAGAAAATGATTCATTTTAAAAACTTTAAAAAGTATTTCTAGAGAGCCCTATAGAAGTCTATTAGTTCCATCCCTATTAGGATCTAAAGGCCTTTTATAGAAAGGCAAGGGTTTGGTTGCAATTATTACAGAGCTAAAAGTCACCATAGAAGTCAGATCAAGGCTTAGAGTCCAACTCCTATCCCCCAAATTTGGGAGTTTTAATTCCATCCCATAGTTCCTTAATATGATAGCACAAGTTTCTTTGACACTTTAGCATAGAATAGACAAACACACTGTGGTCTTCCCCATGGATATAGACAAGCTGTGTATTGTATTTGTATTACACAGGATAATGGATTTTGAAGAAATGGCACTGTGAGCATTACATAGTTGAATATGTAGGAAGGGGTTGATGGAATTATCTGGAAATAATTGTTTTTAAAGGAGACAACTGAATACCGATTAAGATTAGAGTTTTATAGAATAAGCAGTAAATGTCAGTCAGTAGAATACAGAAGTTTAAGTTGTTTTAAGTAATTTTAGTCCAAGTCCTCAACAGTTTTAAATTTGTTTTATATGCTTACATAGTGACCAGTTCAGTTTCCCACCCTAGATTCAATTTGCTTGGTATAGAAGACTGCAATATTTAGCATCTACCCAGCATGTTTTAGCTACAGATCTGAAAGCATTTCACAGAGATGAGGAAACACATGGTCCTGCATTCAAAAGGAGTTCAGGGCAGGCCAAGAGAAGAAATAAAACCAAAAAGAAGCTCTTTTTTAAGGCTTAACCTAATCCACTACCAAAGATGCCACTCTTCAGGGTCAAGACAAACAAGAAGCCCCACACCAACTTACCTTTGGTTTAAGGTAAACAAAGTTTTGCAAGTTAAGCACACACCATTTCAGCAGAACCCTAGGTACAAGCAGCTAGCATCCCTCAGAATAGTTGATTACCTCTTCAACTAACCAACCCTAACCCCTTTTCTCCTCCTTTTATACCCTCTCAGCTAGTTTCTGGGGAAGCTAATTGAGTCCAGCTGTTTCTAGGTCCTGATCATTAACTCTTGCTTGCCAAAACAGAGCTCCCCACCCCTGTATATGGGGCTCCCTAGTCAGGGCTCCAGATGGGTAGTATACTCTGGGTATGTCTACACTGCAAAAAAAAGATCCATAGAATATCAGGGTTGGAAGGGACCTTAGGAGGTCATCTAGTCCAACCCTCTGCTCAAAGCAGGACCAATCCCCAATTTTTGCCCTAGATCCCTAAATGGCCTGCTTAAGGATTGAGCTCACAAGCCTGGGTTTAGCAAGCTAATGCTCAAACCACTGAGCTATCTCTCCCCCTCCCAAGTCAACTGACTTAGGCTCAAAGGGCTCATATTATGAGGCTAAAAATAGCAGCATAGACATTCCTGCTGGGGCTGGAGGCCAGTCTCTGAAACCCAGTGAGAAGGGACAGGGGAGGATTTTCAGAGACTCCACCCTGAGTGTTTATGCTGCTATTTTTAGCCTCACAGTGGGAGCCCCACAAGGACAAGTCAGTTTACCAAGGCTCTGAGACTTGCTGCCATGTTTTGTTTTTGCAGTGTAGACATACTCTCTACCACTAAGGATTATTATCCTCATTGCACAGATGAGGAAACTGAGGCAAAGAGGCCGATATTTTCAAATGTGAGTATCTAACTTTAGCCACCAAAATCTATACTAAGGCAGCTAAGGCACCCACTTCTCAAAAGCTGTGAGCTTCGGCAGCTCCCATTAACCCTCTCTCTCCCCTTTCACTGTATAAGGAGCCTAGGTGCCTAACTCAGGCTTTATGGATCACATTGTTGTTCCAGTGTTTGTCTAGGTGCCTAAAAGGTAGGCATTGTAGTGCTGAATGTTGCAACTCCTAAGTCCCTTTGTGGAGCCAGGCAGGCCCCACCTCCACTGACTGGCCCTGCCTCCCTGAGTGCATACAATAATATACTTCACTTCACTTCCATTTGAAATAGTGACATTTATCAAGAGGAACAGTAAGATCTACAATTCATAATCCCATTATGCCAAGCTTCTGGGGCAAACGTACACGCTGCCCTGACTAAGAACTCAGCTCTATCAACTAGTGTCTACTGCCTCTCATTCACTGTATGTGCTTGCAATTGTGATATCAGTTCTAGACCAGCCTGTAAACCAGTCTGACATTTAGAGAACAGGAGGCATGCAGCTAGGGTGACCAGACAGCAAGTGTGAAAAATCGGGACAGTGGGTGAGGGGTAATAGGAGCCTATATAAGACAAAGTCCCAAATATCAGGACTGTCCCTATAAAATTGGGACATCTGGTCATCCTACATGTAGCAGTGGCCAAATAAGGCTGAGTAAAAGGACTGCTTACATTAGGAAGAGGGGCACTAATTTATCAGCTTCTTCAAACCTCAAGTACATGTGCTGGTATCAGTACCAGTGCTTGCCAAATACTGCAATAGGTTATATTCTGTACAATACAGGTTCTAGGAACTGGGCTCAGATATGGGACAGTGATAGAAAAAACTTATCTGTGTACGTGGGGGTGGACAAAGACTTACTGTACTTGGGATATTGCCAAATAAATAAGGACTCAGTTGCATGTAACATGCAGCTGAGTGCTTTGAAATATGCTTTCAGAGCATCAGGCTGTGTGATCTAATGCCTCAAGAGATTCTAAAATTATCTTTAATTAGCAGGTTACTGTTTCAAGAATGGAGATGAAAGTAAAAAGAATGGAGATGAAAGTATTTGTTGCAACTGAAATAAATACTGACTCCTTTACAGTCCGAATACTCTGTAGATCACTAAGACAATATCTGTACTTTCTGCTACTTGAATCATCACCCTTGTTGCCAACTAATCTAAATTCATTCCCGTTACTAAATATTCAGTCATGAAGAGGTAGTATTTTGTTCTTGGAAAAACCCAACCTCTGGTACAGAAAAGGAAGAATATCTCTTTGTGCTATTGAAAAGATAATAAATGCAATATCAAGAGCTGTAAGAAATACAACAATGCAGCAGGCCAATGTATCCACTGGGGTTGGTTTTACATGGGAAATAGTAATGTTTCATATCATTGATCCAACTGAGCATCGATTGATATGTTCTCGATAGAAGCATGTGCTTCCAGAAGATTGAACGAATTGCTCTTTCTTATTAAAGATGATAGCAAGTCTAGAATATAGAGTAAGCCTCCATTCCAGCAAAGACTTATGCACATGCTTAAGTTTACGAACTGAGTGTAACTCCACTGAATTCATATTCAGGATTGGAGCCTAAGCATGGACTTTGATGGAATGTGAGTTCAATATAACTGTTTATATTTTAATAGGGTTAAAAGAATAATCAACATCGATTTGTCAAGAACAAATCAGGCCAAACCAACCTCATTTCTTTCACTGACAGGGTTACTGATCTAATGAATGTGGGGGAAGCTGTACACACGATATCTTAATTTTTAGTAATGCTTTTGGCGCAGTCCCACAGGACATTCTCATAAGCAAACTAGGGAAAAGTAGTCTAGGTGAAGTTACTATAAGGTTGGTGCACAACTGTATGAAAGACCATACTCAAAGAGTAGTTATCAGAGGTTTCCTGTCAAACTGGGGGGGTATGTTTCTAGTGTGGCCCCACAGGGGAAAGTCTTAGGTCTAGTATTAGTCAATACAGTAACACCCCACTTAACGTCCTCTTGCTTAACGTTGTTTCGATCTTACGTCCCTGCTCCATTACAGAACATGCTCCATTTAAAGTTGTGCAATGCTCCGCTATAACGTCGTTTAGCTGCCTGCTTTGTCCACAGCTGGCAGACCCTGCAGATCAGCGCCTTCCCCCTGCTCCCCCTGCCTCCTGCCCACGGCAATCAGCTGGTTTGTGGCATTCAGGAGGCGTGGGGGAGGAGTGAGGACTCGGCTCACAGCCTCCCCCTTCCTCCCCTGCCTCCTGAATGCCGCAAACCAGCTGATTGCTGCAGGCAGGATGCAGGGGAGGGAGGGGGGAGGAGCGAGGATGCAGCATGCGGCGTAAAGGGGGAGAAGATGTGGCGGGGAGAAGAGGTGGGTTAAGACTGGCTTGCAAATCCTGAGTGATGACGATCCTGATAGGGAAAGCAGCTCCAAAGTGATTAGGGGAGTTGGTCATCTAATGACTTGCTATAAAGAAATTTACCAAGAAAAAAGAAAGGAAAGCAAAACAACAATCTCTAGATGTGTTTTTTCAAGTTCAGAAAGTTCAGCAAGAACAGCACGAGGAGCAGATGGACAATCCACCCTCTTCCACTCTCTGACTCCACCACCTCAACCAAGCTTCATACTCAGCAATGATGATTGTAGTATTAAATTGTTTATTTAAAATTGTTTAAAACTTATACCTGTATTAAATTGCTTGTTTAAAATTGTTTAAAATGTATATAATGCCTTTTGTCTGGCAAAAAAAATTTTCCCTGGAACCTAACTCCCTCTATTTACATTAATTCTTATGGGGAAATTGGATTTGCTTAACATCGTTTCACTTAAAGTCACATTTTTCAGGAACATAACTACAACGTTAAGTGAGGAGTTACTGTATTGTCATTAATTACTTGGATAACAGAGTGGAGAGTTTGCTTATAAAATTTTCAGATGACATCAAGTTGGGAGGGATTGTTAGTAGTTTGGAGGAGAGGATTAGAATTCAATACAACCGTTACATAATGGTGAATTGGTCTGAAAATCAAAAAGATGAAAATCAGTAAGGATAAAGGTAGGACAAGAAGTAATGCCCTTGGTCTGCAGCAAGGGAGATTTAGGTTAGAAATTTATTGCTAATATTTAACAATAAGGGTAGTTAAGTTCTGGAATAGGCTTCCAAGGGAGGTTGTGGAATCCCTATCATTGGAGGTTTTTAAGTACAGGTTAAACAAACACCTCTCAGGAATGGTCTAGGTTTAGTTGGTCCTACTTCTGTACTAGAGGCTGGACTTGATACTTCTCTTGGTCCTGTCTAACCCTACGTTTCTGTGATTCTAACCAGGTATTGAAAGTTTCATTTAAAGAATTCACGCAACAGATATTTCCTTTGCTAGTTAATGAAATCTAAAAGGTATCACAGAACACCGTGAGCCAGGGTTCAAAACAAACGCTGGCATGACTAGAATAATGCTGGTATCTGACAATCTATATTTATGAATTGGATAGAACATGTTATCACACTTGGTAAAAGCACTTCAATGCTGTTCTGCACCTTTGTTCTTTTTCTGTCTTTGGAAGAGTATAAAAAGAAAGTGGAGATCAGATTTAATTATCACATTCTTGTGTTAAAGACAATCATCATTTGCACATTCCCACATGTATACTATTCTGTAACTGAAACACTTGAGAGAGTTAACATATTTTGGGGGTTGGAACAGGCTCAAGACTACGTCTACATAAAGAGTAAACTTTATTTACTTTCCAGAGGAAAAGTTTTCTTTTGATTTAATTCATTGATGGGAATATTCTGAAAAAAATTAATATTGAAGCTGCATAACAAATAAAATAACCTTAAATATTAACCTTGCTGTAGCCTTTCTATAGAATAATTCATGACAAACATAACCTTTTTAAAATACCGCTGTATAGTAGGGTAAATGGTGAGGTGTTTTTTTTTAAAGCCAATCACTTCATTGTGCTCTACGTCACTGAACCACTGAACAACATTTGTATGGAAGTATTATTTCCATTTTACAGACGGGTAAGCAGGCAGAGACGGTAAGTGAACTGCCAAAGTCAAACAGCAAGTCAGTATATGGAGCCAATACTAGAAGTCATATGTGCCATGTTCAGTCCACTCAACCATAGGACTAAAGCTCCATGTCATTAATAGTCTTGCAGCATTTATTCAAAATTGTCTGGAGTTTATGGAGAAACAACCCTATACTAACTAAAGCTGTCAGTCAATAAGGTTTGCAAGTGCTTGCTGCCAATGTGCTCTGTTGGTGAACAGGTTAAAACAAGGGTGAATTATTCTTCTATGCTAAATATACACAGAGCAAGGTACTGGCATAGTATTCTTATACAGAATTTACCAAACAGTTCATATTCATTACATTGAGACACTGCACACAGAAAATAGTGACCTGAAGGCTAAATGTTTGATACAGGCATGTACCATAGAGGAGAAATGTATTCTTCATGAAAGCTGCCTGTGGCTGATAGAGTAGCCTTGATCTGCACCTGAAGTCGCACTAATGTCAATGTGAGCTTTGTGCATATGGACTTCTGTGAGGAATCATTTGGAATGCCACTTTGAACTTGAACTTATTGCTAGGGAAAGAGAGAGACTTCATACTGGAGTCCTACCAATTAGAAGCATTTGCGCGTCCAAAGGGAAAAACTTATGGCTGTCAAGAAAAATGGAGTGGAATTTTCAAAGACCCGGTGTTGATCTCATTCTGATCCCATTAAAGCCAATGGTGCAGATTGCACCCCACTGCACCAGTGAGGTGAATCAAGCCCATGGAAGGAGGTGTAATTTAGACTCCTGCTTTAATGATGGATGTATGTTAAGTCGTGACAAGTGGTGTACCTCTGACTAATTACTCTGCAGCAGTGCAAGTACAGCAGCACGGTCCGGTGCGCCGTACCAGTAAGATATTTATAGCCGGTACGGCTTACTGGAAAGACACTGAAGGAGCCGGTGGCCCCACGCCGGCAGCTCCTCTGGCGTGGCTTTACCACTCCCAGCCCCACCCTCTGCCCTTCCACAGAGTACAGCAGCAGCCCCGCTGGAGGACAGAGTTGGGGGGTGGGCAGGGCTCGGGGTGGAACAGCCACCAGAGGAGCTGCCGGCATTCTGCTCCTTTCCCTGCTGCGGTTTCCAGTGGGGAAAGGAGCAGAACACTGGCAGCTCCTCCAGCGGCTTTACCGTCCCCAGTCTCGCCACCCCACCCCGCAGCCCTGTCCTCTGGCGGGGCGGCTGCTGCTGTAGGACACGGACGGAGGACGGAGATGCAGCTTTGTAGAAGGGCAGGGGGTAGGGCTGGGGGTTCTGCTCCTTTCCCCGCTGCGGTTCCTGGGAGAGCCCTGAACTGCAGGGCTCTCCTGGGAACAGCAACAGTGAATGAAGCAGAATCCTGTCAGCTCCTCCAGTGGCTGCACTGCCCCCAGCCCCGCCCCACCAGCCGTGTCCTCCGGCAGGGCTACTGCTGCACAGACGGAGGAGACGCAGCTGCGTGGAAGGGCAGAGGGCGGGGCTGGGGGTAGGGCAGCTGCACTGGAGGCCCCACATTTCGCTCCTTTCTCAGCTGTGGTTCCGGAGTCTCCTCTGCAGCAGGAAGAGGCCAGAGCCCCCCTCCCCGCCGGTAACATGGAATGGATCATAGGGAGGGGATGGGGAGAGCATGGGGTCCCGGGCTGGGGGAGGGGCAGGGAGGAGTCACATGGAAGGTCATGTGGGGAGGTCATATGCCCCCCTTAGCTGGTGCCACCCCCCCTGTGCTGGTAAGAAACGGATTTTACTTGCACTACTGCTACCACCTGATAACTGGACAAATCACTCACTCTCAAATTCACCGCATACTGTGTCTTATTGATAAGGGCATGGAGAGTACACTTATAAAGTTTGCGGACAATACCAAGCTGGGAGGGGTTGCAAGTGCTTTGAAGGATAGGATTAAAATTCAAAATGATCTGGGCAAACTGGAGAAATGGTCAGAAGTAATTAGGATGAAATTCAATAAGGACAAATGCAAAGCCCTCCACTTAGGAAGGAACAATCAGTTACACCAGGAGTGGGAAAACTTTTTGGCCCAAGGGCCACATCGGGGTTGCAAAATTGTATGGAGGGGCGAGTACAGAAGACTGTGCCACCCAACCAGCCTGGACCCGCCCCCTATCTGCCACCTCCCACTTCCTGTCCCCTGACTGCCCCCATCAGAATCCCTGACCTGTCCAACCCCCCCACCCCGCTCCTCGTCCCCTGACTACCCCCTCCAGAGACCCCCTGGCCCCTAACCACCACCCCCCGAGATCCCACCACCTATCTATGCCCCCCTGCTCCTTGTCCCCTGACCGCCTCCTCCAGAGACCCCCTGCCCCTAACCACCAGACAGAAAGCTGAAAGTGTTTCCTAATAAAATTGCCTTTGAAAATTGAGGAGATACTAGGGTGCAGAGAGAAGTGTGGCACGTGACCTCTTCATCTCATTATGGAAAAAACAAACTAATCAAAGAGACCTCAAGTATAAAGAACACATGCTCAGTTCTAGTACTGGATTACACCGTGATATATATTTAAAACAAAAAGAACCAACAAAACATCTGGTTGCAGACTTTCCAGACATTAAGAATACTTCAGGAAAAAAAGAGATGGCAGATGAGCATACAACTGAAAAAAGTACATCCAACCTTTACAAACAATGTAACTATGCAGAAGGATAAAGACTTCACCTTTTGTGGAATGAAGGAGACCAAGGTGCTAAAGATGGTTGCAATGCTGGCCTATTTGTGTGGCATGGAGAGAGTTCTTAAGCCATTTCAAAATAAAAGAGAGGAGAGCAGCTGCCTTCAATTCTTCAGGTCTAACAGAAGAGGAGCTTTATGAATGTATTGAAAAACAAAATCACTCATCATTTTGACAACAGCAATTACCCTTTCTGCAGAAATGCAATTACCCTTTCTGCAGTCGGACAACCAAAATAGTTCAGGGGTAATAAGAAGATTGCAGAAGATGAGCGTATATCGAAAAATGTATATCCAACCTTCCACAAACTATGGAATCACTCAGAAAGCTAATGCCTTCACCCATTGTGGAATGAAGGGGAATAAGATGCAGAAGATGATAGCAGTGCAGACCTAATTGTATAGCCTCTGATGCGAGTTGCAACTTCAAAACAAGAGAGAGAATAAAGCAACTGCCTTCACTTCCCACGGTCGAGCAGAATGATGGGGGGGCACTGTGAACATATTCAAAAAATAAAAATAAAATATAAATTATTTTTTATATTTAAAACATTTCAGTTTTATTGCCTGGACATAGAGTGTACTGTCATAAAACATCACAATCCTTGATTGGCTCTACTTCCACAGAAATGTTTGGATGAACTTCTGGCTAAAAAAATAATAAGATGTCACTCTAGACACCTGCAATTTTCCTTCAGAGATACTATTATGATGGTTCTTGGGCTGTCCAGGACTCAGAGTCACCTTATCATTCCTGGCCTCCATTGTAAGGAAGTCTTGCTTGTCTTTGGCTAGGTGTCAGCTCCCTAACACCACCGGCCTGTGAGCCACTAAAACAGTCTACTCTGGGCAATGTTAGACCTTAGTTTGCCTTGTATGTTAACAGTAGGTGCACTCCACTACCTTAATCCCATTGAAGCATTTCCCTGTGATATCCAGATGCTGGCACTGGCTACTAACAGAGTTAACAGATCTGTTGTTCCAAAAGGCACAGTATACACACCAGATTGTAAGATTCAACTCAGGACAGGCACTTTACTTAATATCATAGCACTGAGATAGACTTGTAGTGAAAATCTATTATCAAAGTCTAGAGATTCAGGCGACTGTGAGTAAATGTGTTGGAAACAAATAGTTACATATAAAACAAATCATAACATGCTTTCTAGAGATTAAACTTAACTATCAGGTAACCTCCTGTCTAATGAAGTTTATCTCACCCAAAATCTTTTGCAGCATCTTCAACCAGGGTTAGCTGAGATCACATTTTCATGAATGTGAACACACTGTCATTTATTTGATATGTGAAGGATGAGGGAGTGTCTCCTTTGCTTTCTAATTTAAACCCCCCAAGTTAATTGCCTGTATTCAGAAACAGAATAACCGCCCCCCCCCTGTAGATTGTTTTGCCCCAGGTGCTGCTTCCCTGTTGACTTCACATCTATTCATTGACTTTTTATGTAAATGGAATCCATTGTGCTAGCCTACAGTAATTTATAGCCTAACAGAGAGAGAGGTAAATAAACATCTCTTGTCTGACAGAAAACCTGTTTTTTCACCTCTGCTGGTGACTCATAGCTTGATACAGACTTTTGAACATATATACATAACTCCTTACATTGTATCTGTATATACATTTCACAACAATATTAATGACCAGTGTGACCCCAGCTTATATTTAAGACATGGCATGACATTTTTTGGTGAACCAGAATGTGTATACCAGAATCAGGACATTCCTGTAACTCCCTTGCCAGTTGGTATTAAGGGGTGCTTGGGTCACAACTATGTGTGCCAAGATAGATTTTGACAACAGTAATTACACTTTCTGAAAAAGAACACAACTTTGAGATATGAATACAGCTGCATGCTGACTTGGTGACAGTAAATATCCTCAAATCCACTACCAATCACAACAGATAATTGCAGCTCAAAAGGCAGACAACATCAGCCTATGACTTTGCAAGTCTTGCAAAAGAGGCCGGGGACATAGCACAGAACTGTCTATTGATCTTATGACTCACTGGAAGGAATATGAACCCTGATGTGCCTTTCATCACCCTGATCACTCTCTCATATTTTGTATCCTGCTCCCAATCTTTTATCTGATCCTTTTCTTTTTGTAAGCTCTTTAGGGGAGGAACTCTGTTAAAGCACTGAGGGCAAGGTAGTCTGCTCACACACTTTCCAGCAAAGACAGATACTTCAGGAATAATAAGAAATCTCCAGGAGATGAGGATAAATCTGACATTTCATACCCAGTTTTATACAAGTGGGACAACCTCTCACAGAACTAACCACTTCCCTTGTTCCATTATGCAGGAAATGGCAGTGGCAGGTGCCTCATCATGTGGCCTGGGGACAGCTCTTATGCATCTTGAACAAAAAAGAGAGAGATGTTTCCTTCATTTCTTGCGGCTTAACAGAAGCAGAGCAGCAGTATTCTCAGAATGGAAACAATAAAGCACTCATGAGCCTTACTGCATGGCCTGGAGAGCCCTATCAAAACAGAGCCCAAGCTTTGATGAGCCCTTCCTCAATATAAATGCTTGGATAAACATCTGCCTAGAATCAATAGGGGAGATCACAAGTAACATGACAAGAATATACTTGCTAGTTGAGACTCTTGAGCAAGTTGGTCATATCCTATACTCTCTATATAGGATCATATAAAATCATACACACAAACAGATCAGAGAAACACATATTCAAGGTTGAGGGCCTATTGGGGATATCTGATCTTAACAAAAATATATATGGGAAATGTATATATTGTATATGATAAGATGAACACATTCTGATTGTATTCTCCTCCTCAATCCTCCATAAGTTATTTGTTCCGGGGGAAGAGACTGAATTCACTGAATTGCCTCTCATCACCCTAACCACTTTTTCATATATTGCATCCTGCTCCCACTCTTTTGTCTGTCCTTTTTTAGATTGTAAGTTTTTAAAGAGAAAGACCCACTGAAGGTGCCTAACACAGAGAGCCCCAGATCTTGATTGGCCTTCCTGGAGCTCCTATAGTGCAAATAATAATTTAAAAAATAGAGTGAAGCTGATTGAAACAAACACACAAAACAAACCCTGTCACAAACTTTCCGGCAAACAAACATACTTCAGGAGTAATACAAAGACTCCAGGTTATAAGACTATATCTAAATACAGTCTTATAGAAGCGACAAAGGGTCCTGTGGCACCTTATAGACTAACAGAGGTATTGAAGCATAAGCTTTCGTGGGTGAATACCCACTTCTTTGGATGCAAGCAGTGGAAATGTCCCCACTGCTTGCATCTGAAGAAGTGGGTTTTCACCCACGAAAGCTTATGCTTCAATACCTCTGTTAGTCTATAAGGTGCCACAGGACCCTTTGTCGCTTCTACAGATCCAGACTAACACGGCTACCCCTCTGATACAGCCTTATAGATACATGTAGAAGTTGGTAGCGGCAGATGCTGTTTCATATAACCTGTAGACATTCCTTAAGACAGTGGTTCTCAACCAGGGAGCCCAGGGTCCCCTGGGGGCTGCAAGCAGATTTTAGGGGGTCCACCAAGCAGGGCCAGCATTGGACTTGCTGGGGCTCATGGCAGAAAGCCGAAGCCCCACTGCATGAGGTTGAAGCCTGGAGCCCCAAGCCCTGCCACCCCGGGCTGAAGCCCAAGTAATTTAGCTTCATGTGCCCCCTTGTAGCATGAGGCCCTGGGCAGTTGTCCTGCTTGCTACCCCCTAACGCTGGTCCTGGCTTTTATATGCAGAAAAACAGTTGTCGTGGCACCAGGGGGCCATGGAGTTTTTATAGGATGTTGGGGGTGGGGAGCTCAGAAAGAAAAAGGTTGAGAACCCCTGCCTTAAGAAATATAGACCAGAAAGACAGAAACAAGTGGTTGCTTTCATTTCCTGAGGCCTAACAGAAGCAAAAACAGTGATATGTGAGAACTCGGGGGGGGGGGGGGGGGGGGGAAGAGGTCCAGTCATGAGTATGTGAATATATTTATTCTTACTCCATGGGTATGGAGATCACTACTTCATCAGAGCTCAAGCTCTGACTGGCCCGTCTTCGACTGAAATGCCTAGAATAATAAAAATAACCCTTAGTATTAGACATCTGCATGTTGCTTTTAAAAATACTGCATGTGCCAAGAAAGATGGCAGGAGGAAGGTAAGGAGAAATGAGTCCAGGTATCTATTAACTGCGTCAGAGAGTATCTCCAAATTCACCACCCAATTCCAGCAGATACTGTCAGCTTAAAAGATAGACAACAATCTGAGACTCACCAGTTCTTGCAAAAGAGGCTGGGAAATCAGGACACAGCTTTCAGTGTATGTTTCCTCATCAGAATGAATGTAGCCACAAGAGGCCTGCTGCTGATACGACATCACAGAACAATGCCACAGTCTTTGTTAGCAAGTTTCTCTAGAAAGTCCGCAAGGGACTCTAGTGCATAAAGAAGTGTGGTATACAGCCTCTTCATCTGATATTGAATAAGCAGCAGTTAATTCAGTAATCAGAAATGAGGCAGACATGTTCAGTAGGAGTAATGGGCTTGATTCTAATCTACCAGAAATAAATGAAGACAGCTGCTCACAGATTTTCCAGCAGATACTTGAGGAGTGATAGGAGACTCCAGAGGATGAGCAGATATCTGAGAAAACTCATACCTAAGATGTACATATTACACAGCTAAACATAGAGGAATTGACTCCCCCTGTTCGTCCATTAAAGTGTTCCAAGGCACAGGATGGTAGTGATAGATCCCTCATTGTATGGGTGGGAGACCGTTCTTCTGCAGTTTCAAGTAGAAAGAGAGGGCTCCCTTCTTTTCCTGAGATCTAATGGCAGCAGAACAGTTGCATTTGCCTTTCAGGGGGGAAACACTCTTGAGGGGGGCTAACCCATTTATCCTTACTGCGGCATTTCGGCAGCGACTCCTCCTCTTCTCGGCGGCATTTCGGTGGCGACTGCGGCATTTCAGCTGCAGCTCCTTCGCTGCAGCGTCATGTTTTTTTCTCCCTTCTTCGCCACCTAGGGCAGCAAAAAGGCTTGCGACGCGCCTGAGTATGGAGTTCGCTACTGAAACAGAGCACATACCTTGGTTGGCCCTTCTTTGATAGAGTGCTTGTAACTGCATTTTCAGAGAAATAAGAGGACATTGAGAAATTAGTCTAAGTGCCCAAGACAGCAAATCTTCCAAAATCTATCATCTGATCACAACAGATAATGGCAGAGAAACAACATCAACTTGTAACTCACCAGGCCTTTCAAAAGAGGCTGGGAATAAACAACACAACTGTTTATGGTTTTGATATTTGGGGGAAATGTTTCCACAATAGAAGTTCTGTCGCTGATGCAACAGAGTAATACCATAGTCTTAGTGAATTCATTCTTGAAAGCTCACAGAGGACTCCGGTGTACAAAGAAGTGTGGTGCATGATATTGTCATCTCACTCCAACTAAAACTAACCTGATTTCAAAAGAGAGAAATCAGATTTGAGAAAGATGCGCTCAATATGAGTAATGGACTCGATCAAAGTTAACAACACCAAAAAACAAACAAAGAATTGGTCACAGACTTTCAAGCAAACAAAGATACTTCAGGAGAATGCTCTAAGGCATGAACATATATCTGAGAACATTCATACTGAACCTTGTACATATTACACAGCTGCTCAGAAAGATAATGATTCCACCTGTTCTGGAATGATAGGTGCCAAGGCACAAGAGAGGGTAATAGCAGATGCCATGTCATGTTACTTGGAACAGCTTTTATTCAATTTCAACACAACCATGTGGCAACTCATTTGGAGTACTGTGTCCAGTTTTGGGCCCCACACTACAAGAAGGATGTGGATAAATTGGAAAGAGTCCAACGGAGGGCAACAAAAATGATTAGGGGGCTGGAGCACATGACTTACGAGGAGAGGCTGAGGGAACTGGGATTGTTTAGCCTGCAGAAGAGAAGAGTGAGGGGGGATTTGATAGCTGCTTTCAACTACCCAAAAGGGGGTTCCAAAGAGGATGGATCTAGACTGTTCTCAGTGGTAGAAGATGACAGAACAAGGAGTAATGGTCTCAAGTTGCAGAGGGGTAGGTTTAGGTTGGATATTAGGAGAAACTTTTTCACTAGGAGGGTGGTGAAGCACTGGAATGGGTTACCTAGGGAGGTGGTGGAATCTCCTTCCTTAGATGTTTTTAAGGTCAGGCTTGACAAAGCCCTGGCTGGGATGATCTAGTTGGGGTTGGTCCTGCTTTGAGCAGGGGGTTGGACTAGATGACCTCCTGAGGTCCCTTCCAACCCTGAGATTCTATGATTCTATGAACCAACTGCCTTTATTTCCTGAGGCCCAACAGAAGAAGAGCAGCAGTATTGGGGGGGCGGGAGTGGGGAAAGCACCCGCACGCATGTCAATGTGTTTACTTTTCTGACAGTGAATTTCAGACTCAATCTCATCACAGCAGGAGCCATGCTGGGCCCTTCTCAAAACAAACCTTTTAAATGAATTTCCAACCTAGAATTTTAAAAAAAACCAACCCTCATTAGCCACCTTCAATTTACATACAAAAATATGACATGCCAAAAATGATCCTGGCAAAAAAAACCAATTTCTCCTTCTAGCACTCTGCTTAATAAACATTTTGCCAAAAGGCAGAACAGAAGGCTGGGAAATGAGCCCATGTACATTTTTGATCTCTACAGAGAATATCTCAAAATCCAGCAACAGCTAGCGATAACTCAAACTTCATGAGCAGAGGTGGTATAGAAAATTCTCACAGAACACTGCTGCATCAGCAAGTGCTATGAAACAGCCCTTCATTTAATGTGTGGATTGGTGTTAGCCCATAATTAACAATAGTGGAAAATTACAACATGTGCCAGATACTGCAGCCTTACCTACCAGAAACGTTGATATAAACCAATTTTCCAGTGAGGTCTTGCAACCTGTCTTGACATACCTATCCTTCTGGGTGGAGAATTGAGTTCTTCTCTGCATATATAAGATAGTCAAATCGGAGGCTTCAACTCAAGCTATAATCCATTGACTAAAATCCATCAACACTCCTCAGTTGTCTGCCACAGCTTTTACTGTTTCCAATGTTGTTGCAGTTGTGTTGGTCCCAGGATATTAGAGAGACAAGGTGGGTGAAGAGACAAGCTCCACAGAGCTCATCTTCAGCTTTTACAGATCTTCATGAGTCTTCTTACAGAACTTCAAAAATGACAAAATCTTGAAAAAGTAGGATGTGGAAAAAGCAAGTTTAATATATAAATGATAAAGTTCTGGAGCTGCAACCATGAAGGTTTACAGGAAGGAAGTAATATAAGAAATTCAATATTTTAAAGCCACCGGAATAACTTTAAAGTTGCGTTGACTCCTTTGATAGTTAATTTGGCAGAACATCTGTATATTCTGCAGAATCAGAGAGAGAGTATGGACAGATGAACAATTTAAAATTAAACTGGACTATTTATAACTCAATATTTTCAAGCGTAAAGTTGCAGTGGCGTGCTATTATAATTATGTATATTAGAGTAGCGTCTGAAGGCACTAACAAGATCAAACCCTATTGTGCTAGGTACCATATACACATAATGAGAAATAGTGCCTTCCCCAAAGAGTATATAATCCAAGTTTATGAGACTGACAGATGGTAGGAGGGGAAACAGAGGCACAGAGAGGTGAAGTGACTTGCCCTGCGTCACACATCAGGCCAGTGGAAGATGTGGACATTGAACTCAGGCCTTCCAGCTTGCAGTTTATAGCCCTGTCCTCCAGATCATAGCAAGCTGGGAATTCTGCCTCAGTTTTACATAATGTACAATATCAATAATAGACATTGTGATATCATTGTATCATTAAATATGTTAAACGCTGTGCTTTGTTATAAGATATATAGCTCCATCTTTGATAAAAAGTTCTATTGTGGGGGAAAATATGTTCAATAAACTCACTTCTCTTGAGACTCAGCGTGCACAGTGTTGGTTTGTTTTTTTACAGCAGTGGCTTTCAACCTTTCCAGACTACCATGCCCCTTTCAGGAGTCTGATTTGTCTTGCGTATCCCCAAGTTTCACCTCACTTAAAAACTACTTGCTTGCAAAATCAGACATAAAAATACAAAAGTGTCGCAGCACACTATTACTGAACAATTGCTGACTTTCTCATTTTTACCATATAGTTATAAAATAAATACATTGGAATATAAATATTGTACTTACATTTCAGTGTGTAGTATATAGAGCAGTATAAACAAGTCATTGTATGAAATTTTAGTTTGTACTGACTTCACTAGTGTTTTTTATGTAGCTTGTTGTAAACTAGGCAAATATTCAGAAGAGTTAATGTACCCCCTGGAAGTACCCCCGGGTATGAGTACCCCTAGTTGATAACCACTGATTTACAGTATCCAAACGCAAGTGTTTCTAGAGTGCAAACACTAAACAGGGCAACGAGGATGGTCCAAAAGAAGTGAACTTGGGGTAGTGAGAGGAATCCAGCAAAAGAAAATGTAGATCAAAGAACAAGGAAGCATTTCTAACCGTGAGGCCGATACTCAGTCAGGGCTTCAGTCATTAAAACTCAGACTGGACAAAAATCATCAGAAATACATTCAAGGGATCAATCCAACCCTGATCCAGGGAGATGCAGTAGGTGATCTAATAGGTCATTTATCATGCTACAGCTCCATGAGAAAAACTATCTTCAGTTTGGCTGTGTTTTTCCTTTGGGTTCCTGCTTCCCACACCCATTCCCCACACCTCACACTCCACCGTCTCCTCCCTGTTTTGAGTTTCCTAGCCTCAGAGCCCAGGGGACAGCCATCTTTTCTGAGGACAGCCTTGACTTCAATCTTCATCACAATAATGGGAGATGGTTGCCAACTTTACTGGGGTCTGCCTCACCACCACCCATAATAAATGTGATAAAAGCATATGATTTGGTAATTGTGAGGTTAGCTCCTACACTTCTCCCAAAAGTTTGAGAGAAGCATTTTTTAAAATTACTAAAAACAGGGCTCCAGTTTCCTTCAGAAACCATTATGGGTGAATGTCACAGTTATGGTGATAGCTGCACCTCGGTTCCCTTACTGATATTTCTGAGTGCATGCACCTCAGGTGATTGACCTCTTGCCCTTACCTGTCTCATGGTGAAATCTTGCAATTCTTGCACCTTTCACTGGGATCTTGGGACACTACACGGTGAGTACCAACCACTTATCACCCAACACATCTGAATGGGATTTGTTTACCCTCTGTTTCCTCCCTTAGGGAACCTGTGACCAGTGACACTGACCAACAGCCTTCTTGAAACAATATATTTGTATTTAGCAGTTAGAGTAAAGCATTAGAGAAAAATGAATTTTACAACAGTCTACAAACGTTTAGTTTAATCAAATCAAATCTTAAACGTTCCTGTTAAGTTACAGGAACTGAACAAATGTATATTCTAGCAAAACCCAGATCCTCTTGTGTGTCTTTGGTTTTCTCACTCTGCTTCCCTCTGATCCAACCTATTCAAACTGGTTTTGGTGCTCCCTCAGAACAGAAGATAGTAGGGTGACCAGGTGTCCAGTTTTCAACTGGAACACCCGATCGAAAAGGGATCCTGGTGGCTCTCGTTAGCACCTGACCAGACCATTGACTGTCTGGTTGGTGGAGCCACGGAACGGGGCTGGCAGGCTCCCTTCTAGGCTCTGCGCTGTGCGGCTCTCGGAAGCAGTGGCATGTCCCCCCGTCTGGCTCCTATGCATAGGGGCAGCCAGGAGGCTCTGCACGCTGGCCCCATCCCAGGCTCTGCTCCCGCAGCTCCCATTGTCTGGGAACTGCAGCCAATGGGAGCTGCAGGGGTGGCGCGGCCAATGGGAGCTGCATGGGCAGCACCTGCAGACGGGGCAGCGTGCAGAGCCACAGGGCCGCACCTCTGCGTAGGAGCCAGAGGGGGTACATGCTGCTGTTTCTGGGAGCTGCTTGAGGTAAGCTCCATCAAGAGCCTGCACTCCTGATCCCCTCCAGGCCCCAACCCCCTGCTCCAGCCCTGATCCCCCTCCTGCCCTCTGAACTCCTCAATCCCAGCCTGGAACACCCTACTGCACCCCAAACCTCTGATCCCCAGCCCCACCCCAGAGCCTGCACCCTCAGCCAGAGCCCTCACTTCCCCCCACGCCCCAACCCCCTGCCCCAGCCCTGATCTTTCTCCTACCCTCCGAACCCCTTGGCCCCAGCCTGGAGCACCCTCCTACACCCCAAACCCCTCATTCCCAGCCACACCCCAGAGTCTACACCCCCCAACCAGAGTCCTCACACAACCCACAGCCTGGACCTCTGAGCCAGCCCAGTGAAAATGAACGAGTGAGTGAGGGTGGGGAGAGTGAGCAACAGAGGGAGGGGGGATGGAGTGAGTGAGGGTGGGGCCTCAGAGAAGGGGCAGGGCATGGGCGGGGCCTCATAAGAGGGGCGAGACAGGGGGCAGGGCAAGGGTGTTCGGTTTTGTGCAAATAGAATGTTGGCAACCCTAGCAGCTAGTGAGCCATTATGCCTATTTGCTCTGACATTGTCTCTTAATAACCCTTAGTGTAAGTGGTTAGGCAACTATTAGAATGGGCTTCCTTCTTTCACTAGGGGGGTGAGGCTCTGCTACCCACTGAGAGTCCTAGGTTGGACTAACCATCCCTATCAATGGTACAGAAATACTACCATAGTGACAGCTCCAGATGCACTATTAATACTTATAAAAGAGCAGCCCACATTTGTCACATACCTCCCCTCTTTACTCATACACTGATAGACTTTAAGGTCAGAAGGGATCATCGTGATCATCTAGTCTGACCTCCTGCACATTGCAGCCACAGAACCCCATCCACCCGCTCCTGTAATAGACCCCTAACCTCTCGCTGAGTTACTGAAGTCCTCAAATCATGGTTTAAAGACTTCAAGTTATAGAGAACTCACCATTTACTGTAGTTTAAACCTGCAAGTGACCCATGCCCCATGCTGCAGAGGAAGGTGCACTATCAAAGGCTAATTAAGGGGCCTAATTATTAGTGGTACTGTGTACCTACAGCTCCCACTAATGACCATGGCCCTGATTCAACAAAGCACTTCCGTGCTTAATACTTTTGTTCATTATGGGCCAAATCCTGCAGTCCTTATTCAAACATAACTGCATCTGAAACTGGACCTCACTGAGACTAGTCAAGTGAGTAACTCCTCACTAATACAGGAAAGAGGTTCACAAACTGGCCTTCTGTGATCAAGGTTCACAAACCAGCCTTCTGTGATCAGTTAACCTCTCTGCTCCTGTTTCCCCAGCTGTTCAATAATGAGGGTATTAGGCTTAATTAGAGAATTGGCCTGATTCTATGACATGCTCAGCTCCTCAGTTTCTTTTTTCCAGAAGGAAAAATGCTTTTAAAAAAAAAACCAAACAGCTTTTTATTGCACTAAAAGGATTCATTTGTTAAAACTGCCCTTCATTTTGTGGTCGGCAGCAAAGACTTTGAGGCAAATCTATAATTTTTTTCAGTTTTTCACAAAACCACACAAGCATGACTTTTGGCAAATGCTGACAATGTACCATCCTTGACTGCTAATCACAACCCATGTTTCTCTTTTCCATTCAATATTTTAAGAGTTAAGTATCAGAATCGAATACCTGGGGATATATTTATTTAATTGACTAATCCTAATCTACATTGAACCAGGCTGCTTGATCCTTGTCATGAATAATGATTTCAAATATTGTAATGATGTGACCATTTCCAGAGCATGATCGTTATCAGAACAATCCAACAGAGTGTGCTAATGTACTGTAAAAGCTGAAGTTGCATACAATGGAATATCTTTTATTTTTAACCACAGTTATCCTTTCTGTTAAAACCATGATCAGCAGAAACTCCTCTGTCTGTTTTTTAATGATTTATAATGTCTCTAAAAGAAAGAAGCGCTTTCTACTTAATTAAATGGGGAAAAAATCCTAGATGAAGATTGAGGGAGGAAACACTTACCCCAAAATCAGGATTCTGTAGATATAATGTAGGGATTAACTGAGTTATTACCTGGTTGGTGATTTTAGTCAGCCACATCTTGCCGATGCATTAAAAGCCAGGACTCTCATCCACGATCAGGTTGTGAATGGTACTGATTTATTGACCGCCAATGTTGCATTTATTTGTAGAAGCTGGCGGAGGCGCTGGGTGTGGGTCATGCCTGGTCCACCATCTGTTTCTATGTCATCTGAGGAAAGTGGAATAATAATGGACAGTGGTCTCCTTAGCACTAGTCCCCTTGGGATGAATATTGTAGTGGGTGGCTTTGTGCAGGCTGTCATGGTCTTGACAATTTTGCAGCTAGCAGTTGTATTCAGCGACTGGGCAGGGTGCAGCATGTAGGATTGATTTTTAAAGCCCATAATGTCATAGCTACTTGTCTGAATAACAGATGGCAAAACAAAGAGGTGCACTTTTTTAGTAGCCTAATTCCAGGGTGTTGGTAGGGAAATGTTCTGGTGACTAGACTGAATATTGCCCTGTGAATGGCAGGACAGAGGGTGGAGCATGGGCAGAGATAGGGCCAGGGAACCCACTGCTCCCTAGACCCTCCTGTCCCCAGCCACTGGAAGGCAGGGAAGCTGCGTAAGTGCCTCATGGGTGCTACTTCAGACATGATGCGTCTTGGGCTTCAGTCACTCTGCAACCTGTGGGGGATAACCTCCTGCTCATTCTGTGCATTTCACCAGCATCCCCAAACTGCTGTTTCAACACCCACCACCTTTTGTCACGTTCTGACTGAAAAAACCTGACCACCCAATTCTTAGTGTCTTTTGTTAAACACATGTACTGAGCCAACGGATCTGATAACTCTTAGTCCAAGTTTCAACAGAAAAGTCTTCAAACTTTCAATGCACAACCTTTGCCACCCACTACCTGGTGTTTAGAATAATGTGTAAAAAAAGGAAGGAAATACATTTGCATTTGAAATTCAGTTAAACTCATTTCTTCCTCAGCAACAGAGTTCTCATTTCACTCTAAGTTTGGAACTAATAACACTCTATTTCTATAGGTAATTTTCCTTGGACACCAAACTGAACCAAAGCACAAAGTAATTCTTGTTCTATGCCCAATGCCGCAGCATTTGCAATTATAGTATTGTGGGTAACAGCGGGGCAAGTTATGAGCTCCAGAGAAAGAGTTTGATTTCCTTATACCCTTCATGACTCATCTAGTACAGGCAAAATGAGAAAGAGCAACATAATGTTTCCTGCACAATAATGGTCATTTCCAATACTGAGTGCAGAATAAAAATGATCAACATAATGACTATTTGGCAAAGATCAGCCAATGTAAATCTTTAATCTAAAACCTTACAATAAATAAAAGGTAGTACACATACAAAAGAACTAGTTATTATTTAAGGAATCATCACATGTTCAAGCCTATGATTACACTTCCCGCTTTTCCTCATTGCACCTTGAAGTGCAACTAGTGTGAAAATGAGGATGTCAAATAGGGTCTATTCTTTCTTCGTTGCACCAGAGTAACTGTGATTGATGCTAATCAGAGTTAAAGGACCATAGTAAAGGTAGTGACACAGTTTTGAAGTGTTTTACATCTTAAAAAAATCCCACTCTGTTCATAATAACTCTTTGAAAGCTTGAAACTGAAATTTGTTCTCTAAATTTTAAATACAATCTTTATTGCCAACACATACAGTACAGTGCTTTGCTATTACTTCATAAATGCTTCATAAATATTAGGCTGCTAACACTAAGTATTTGAGGAAAATGATGCAGATATATTTGACAGCTCTGAGCCCTGATTGATTAAGGCTAGAGTTGGCCCTTTCGCTGTGGGATAGGGGTTCCCCAGGACTAAGGGATAGAATGTCAGACATGCTCCATATCATGTCATCCATCTATAGCTAGCCACTATCAGATATAAATCCTAGTAGTTGTGTAGCTAGTAGAGATTCTCCTCAAGTGATGGCTGCCTCTGATTCTGGAGCAGAAAGTCATGAATTCTATCCCTGTGGATGACTTTAGTTCATGTGGCCATGACATTGTTTAGAAACAGACTTTGCAAATAATATGAGGAAGAAAAGGAAAGTCTACATTTGGATCTATGAACCTGGATAGTGCAAATTTAAGGCTTTTGTAGTGTTTCCATTATTATAAACACCCAATTTTGTTTTCAATGAAAGATATTGAGATGTGGATAGCCTCCCCCCTTTTCTTTTAAAGTGAGAAAGTAACAATATGGGATAAATCTTTAAGCTGGGGTACGAAGTAAAGCCCACCAATGAGCTTCTGAACTGGAGAAGTATGTGGATAATATGCCACTAAAACCGCTTCTGATTCACTGAAGCAGGTTTTTTTTTTAAAGGCCAGAACCAGAGCAGTGCTGAGCATCTATAAATCCCATTGAATTCATTCCTCTGAGCACTATGCCCTGTGTGGCACATCTAGTGTTTGTACACAGTAATGTATTTTTGTCCTTTAGATTCCTAATTATTTTCCTATAAATACATTCATAGCTGCAAACACTGTTGCTGCTTTTGATAGTCAGTTTCTCACAGCAGTCACTGAACATGCAAACATTTTCTCTACATTTTTATGCTATCTAGTATCAGTTTTTGCAAGCTTATTTTAGATCTTATTCTCGCCTCAAGTTTACCTCCTCTTTAACCTGAAGAATTCTGTACACACCTCTCTTCCAGTTCTTCCTTATTCTTCTTGCGCTATAACATCCAAAACTGTGCACAAGACTTCTGGTTGTAGTTTCACAGAGAAGAAAGCCAGCAGGTGCTGCTAGATCCCCATGTAGTGTCTGTCAGTATTATAAAGGGAGCATTTTGGATAATGTAAGTGCTGACTTGGATTTTTTTCACATTATGTTTTCACCATTAAACATGTTATTGAGAGGTCTGAGAAAACCAGAATAAGTTTCATTATGAAATAGATGTGGGTTTTGTTTTCAGAAGTTTTTCATTTCTCAGCTCCTTCTCTCATCCTCTTTCACATTCAATCACAGTCTCTCTCTTGCTGGTCACATTTTACAGAATTCTGTTGTGGTGTTTCTTCTGTCATTATGTTTTCCTATCTCCCAGATACTTTTTAGTTCAATCCTGTCCCAACCCTCTCTGGAATCCACCTCCCACCCATCTACCCCCTCTCTCTCACAAACCCCTATACAGAGGGTGAAGAGGCGCTCACAGGTTTATTCTGCTTTTCTCTTCTCTCCTCTCTGACGTAGACTTCAGTTCAGCTTACCATGTTTCACTTGGGAAGAGCTTTGCTGGGTTACACCAGCTGAGGATCTGGTTTAGATATGATTTAGACCATCTGTATAAAATCTCTCTTGAAATCTATGCCAGATCACCCTACCTGTTGTGTTTAGCTTTAGACTCTACAGGAATGTTTTACTAAAATTTTGCCCTGTTAATATTCACTACTCTGCATCACTTTCCATCAGAAATCTTTAGATACACCTTGCTGTAAAGGAGAGCACCCCCATCTGACATGGTATTGTTGTAAACATTTTTGAGGACATTTAAATCTTGCGCACACACAAACATCTGAAAGCAAACCATACTGTACCTCATTTGGAAAGAGCTAGTCCTGCCTACTTGCATTAGTATAGTGGAAACTGGACACCATGGTATCTGAGAGCCTGAAGAGCCTGAAGGAGACCATACATAGCAGCAACTATGAAAACTCTTGGGTTTTTAAAAGTTTAATTTTCTGGTCAGCAAAGTAGCTGTAAAATACTACAATAATCCTTCAGGTTTTCTTTCTTCATCTCGGCTTAAATTTCCAAAATGGCCAGTGATTTTTGGATGGCTTGGTTTTGGATGCCAAATGTAAGACATCTTTAAGGAACCTGATTTTCAGAAAGTGCTGAGCACCTCCCTTCTGAAAATCAGGTTAAGCTGGGGTCACAAAAGAGAGACACCCCAAATCACTCCACTTCTGAAAATGTGCATTCTGACTTCCAGTGACGATTGAGCCTACTGGTGAACCATTCAATAAGTTGAGCTAAGAATTGCAAACTATAAAGAAGCTGGTTTCCCAGACTTTGTGAGTGGAACGAACAGTTCCCTGTATCTCTAGTGGCATTCAGTACCAAAAAAATTAAGTAGCTTCAAGGAATATGGGGAACATTTGCAGATTTTCTATAAGAGGTAACTATCTTGATCAAACTTTTGTTGTATGCAGTATTGTTGTAGCTGTATCAGTCCCAGGCTATTAGAGAGACAAGTTGGGGTAAGGTAATATCGTTTATTGGATCAGCTTCTGTTGGTGGAGAGACAAGCTTTTGAGCTTACACAGAACTCAGAGCAATGTGTACGCTCAAAAGCTTTTCTCTCTCCCCAACAGAAGTTGATCCAATAAAAAAATATTACCTCACCCACCTTGATCAAACTTTGTTTGAACTCCAGTTGATTCGCAATGGGGCTGCTGGTACGTAAGGAAAAATGATGATCTGAACATAATTCACCTTGTTCTACAATTGATGCAGTAGTGGCTATTTAAAGTTAAAAATTTGCTTTTTCATAAAGTGTCTCATGGTTTTGATTCAGCATATTTGACTGATTGCTTGACTTCCTGCATTATATTTCCACCTGTATTTGAGATCTGTGATAGCAAACCTTTGGGTTGTGCCAAGGTTTCAAATGAGTTTATAATTTAATGCATCGTGTCCTTTTTATGAGACTCTCTTTTAATAGAATAACATGATACCACTCCCAATGCTGCTTTTATTTGTTTTTAATCTAGGCTGCAATAGTCTCTAGATTTCGCTCCTGGACCCTTATGTTACATTCATGTATAATATACTGGTTTGTTTTTCTTTGAAAAGTATGTGGAGAATCTTTGTGCAGTCAGAATAAAACAGAAAAAAGCATTTTGAAAAATGGTAAACCTAAATATGATTTGTATAAACTGATATAATTTTCAATGAGAATAGTCAAACATAGCCCTGTTTGGCTTGTTGAATCAGTTGTCTACGCAATGTCGCTTATGACAAACAAAAGCTGGAACCATTTTTCAGGAGACATGCTAAGGCTCAATTTGTAGTGCTCTTTCCTGACCAACCTGTCTGATTTCAGAAGCAGCTGTTGGCTTTGTCAAGATATGGGGATGGCTCGTGATGGATTAGAGCAGTGGTTCTCACCTCACAGCCTGCAGGCTGCATGTGGCCCAATTAGCACACAGCTGCAGCCCTGCTCAGCTCTGTGCTAAAGGCTGGCCGTCGTGCCAGGGACCGCCAGGTTCCTAGCTACCAGGCGTGGAGGGGTCTGGGCTGCCCCGCCGCCGAGCGCGACGGGGTCAGGGTCAGGGCTGCCAGCCCACCCGGTGGGGTGGGAGTCCAGGGTCGGGGCTGCTGGTTGGCCCCACAGAGTCCGGGGTCCATGGCAGCTGCACAGTGGAGGTCCAGGGTGGGCAGCCAGCCGGCTCCACACGGCAGGGGTCCAGGATCGGCGTCGAGGTCTGGACTGCCACTGCCTTGCCACCCGGCTCCTGCTGCCTAGGTAACACATTGTGGGTCGCATATGAGAACCACTGGATTAGAGTATTCTGACTGTTTTGTTAAGAAGGAGACTAGGTTATATCACAGTAAATATGAACCCCCCCGGTCTCTCGTCTGAACCAGCAACCATCCTCAGGAGATAAAGGGTCCTTTTACTTTCATCTTACTCTGCATGGGTAAGGTAAGAGAGAGAGAGAGAGAAAGAGAAAGATTAAATTTAGATATTTGGGGCATCTACTGCCAAAACAAGGAAGATCAAAGTAGTACTTGTTTGTCTAAGAATAATTTTGTCTTTAGTATTTCAATGTCAGCAGTATTTCTGATACTATTAGTTCAGGTGCTGAGAAGACTTGGCTCTCACTAATATTTTCCAAAACGATTACTAGCAATCGAGTACTTACTATTTATTTTCTGCCAAGTTTCAAGCAAATCCATCACAAAGCGCAGTGGAATGTCTATTTGTTTCTAAATAATGTAAACAAGATATGCGGAGACAAGTGGAGTTCTTCAAAGAGACAGAATGCACAAAAATGCAGGTGAAGTCTTCTTTGAACACTCAAGTAAAACTGACGTGAAATAAGGGCCATGAACGCCTGAAGAGAACTATGCAAGAGGAGTTTAGCAAACACACAAGAAATCTCTATATGCCTCCAAGATCATACAAAATGTATCAAAGAGCAACTTTTATTCCCTAGGAGACAGACAAAATTTGAAATTATTACTGGATAAGAATCCCCGAGTCTTATCTGATTATTCTGGGAAACATAAAATGTACAGTATTTTCCTTTGGTTTATTGGACTAAATTTGATTAGATTCAGTTCACCGAACACTGCTAAAGTTCACATCCGCATCAATTGTGAAGGGAACCTCTACTTTAAAACATTTTAAAGTGGAGAGTGAGACTGAAAAGCTTTTTAATTTGAATTTCCTTGTGTAGAAGCCTTCTTGCCAAAAAACTATCATGCTCAGTCAGTGGATAATTAATTTCAAACTCTTCTATACTCCATAAAAGGTATATTTCCAAGGGCCTTCATTCCCAGCCCTTTCTCTAGCTAGTTTTAATTATTCACCTTTTTTATGAAACGCAAAGAAGTGATAAACTAAAAATGCCTCCTGGTACTCAATTTTATTCACAGGTCTATATACTTCCTTTTTGTGATGCATAATGGATCAAAATCATTCCAGTAGAATTGCGGTAACATATCCCCACACCGTGTAGCCACTTAATTGTTCTTTATGCTTTAATTGCACAAACGTAGCTCAGTGAGAACAGTGGGGGAAGTGGGCAGAGAGGAAGAATTGAAGAACAGCCCCTCAGTGCTATGTGTTATCCATTCAGCATGATGGGACTTAGGATGCTGTAACGGGGTTTGCACTCACCCCTGCGGCGCCTCCTGCTGGTCACTCCAGGGAATTAACTTGTCCAGCCTCCGGAGCGCCCTCTGCAGCCTGGTGATCCACCTGACCACTCTGGCCCCCGTGTCCCTCCCAGGACCCGGTGCCCCTTTCTCTGGGGGGCTGGCCCCCGGCAATACCCCCACAGCCTTATTCTCAGGGTCTCCCCCCTCCCAGGGGAACCCCCACCCACTATCCCCACTTCACCTCAGTCATAGGCTACTGCCAGTCACCAGCTAGCCCCCGCTCACTGGGGCGGACTGCAGTATCTGCTACTCATCACAGGCAAAGGGGGTTTGGACCTGCTGCCTATGCCTGTCCGTGGGCTGCCCCTGCAACCCTAGTACCCCTTTGAGCCTTAGTCTAGCCTTGGAGCCTGGGGTTCTCTCAGGCCTGAGCTCCCCAGCTCCTCTGGCCTTTCCCCAGCCCTGCTCCACTCTAGGTACCTGCTCGGGTCCTTGCAGCCAGGCCCTTCTCCCTCTACGGGCAGAGGAAGACTTCTTGCTCTTGGCTCACTGCCTTCTTATAAGGGCCAGCTGGGCCCTGATTAAACTGGCCACATCTGTGGCTGCTTCCAGCCTCAGCCCTCTCCCAGGGTTGTTTCCAGCCCCTCAGGGCACCCCGCTACAGATGCATTAGGCAGCATAAGTTACTGCTGCTTTCATCGGCAGTATCTCCACCTTTGTGGCTTCTACACACAGCTGAGGAGGTATGTGGAGGTGACTGGTGTATTAAGCTGGTGCCAGTCATGTTGTCAGTGTTGTGACCCTGTAGGGGTGCTGAGACAGAGTCTAGTCAAACACCTCCTCTCAGGCACTCACCAGGCTGCTGTGAGGCGATGGGAAACACTGAATCCCTGTGTGCTTTAAGCCCCCACAGTCTGAATAGAGTCCAGGCACACTCTTGGGTTGCAGTGCCTCTATCAAACATCCTCTTCTGAGCCCTCTCAGTCCAACAGTCCAACTGTTTAAGCTATGGGGTATGGAGTCAGGAATGATCCCAGGACCATTGCTGACCCCATACCCCATAGCTTAAACATACCCTCTCCTAGAACTCTAGCCATGTGAGTGCCCTGGGATCACAGGTTAACTCTTCAAGGACATCTGATTATAACACAACACACATACCCACAGACTTGCCACAGGATTCTAAACCACCATTGGATTAGTCACATGAGAAACACACAGATCTAGACAAAAATAATCATCCCTATCTCAATTTCCTCACTACTCCTGAGTATTCTTTGGGTTGGGAGCAGAGTCTTCTGAAGCATCCAGAGCCTTTCTCCTGCAGCACACGGCTTGTCTTCTCAATGTCTTCTCTATGTCTCTCCCCAGGTCGGCCTACTTTGACCTTGGTTGGTCCCACAGCTAACCTGCCTGCTATGTCATCTTTGGTCATCTTTTCCCTTCTTTGACTCAAAATATCCCATGCTGCTCTGTAAGGCTTCCCTCTATTTTGTGTTTTTTAAAGGCTAGTATCAACACCTGGTATCTTCGTCCTGTGTGTTTTCTATTCTCTCCCCTTTCCCCTCCTAGCATCCCCTTCTGGAGATACTCCTTTGAATAAAGGTGGAGAAGATGGAGAAAGCTTTGAAGAACCTCAGCCAAGTCCTTGTAATTCAGTTGTTTCCATCTTCATAGGTGTCCATTGAATTCTAATGACTCCCACATTGTATCTGGAATAGGAAGGCCAGGACTCAGCCCTTGTCTGCAAAGATGAAATCCACATAATGGTATTCAAAAGTACAGCAGTTTTATTAGAACAACTTCATAGGATCAACCAGAGTTCAGAAGTTGTACAGATTCTGCAAATCATCAGTGTAGATGAGTCAGTGGCAACATAATATTGGTGCTAGTCATGCTGTTAGCGTTGGAGAGAGGCAGTAGGGTTTTTGGAACGCTGATAGGTAAGGGAATGCTACTTTGCTAGTTTAAAGGATTCTTGGCCTTTGTTCTCATCTCAGGCTGCACACCACTGCCACTAGCTACATGTACTCAGCAGGCTAATGATAGAGCAGATGCAAGTTACTTAAAAGATGTGCATCTTCTTAGTTAACTCATGGAAGAAGAGGACTTTTGGACTAGGAAGGGGAGGAAACATCTTGCAACTAGGAAACTTATTTTTCAATGTGAAAATCTTTCTGCTTATCTCCCAGCCTTTGAGGCGAGATCTAATACAAAAGTAACAAGGCTGATGAAATTAGCTTCATGAGTCATCCTGAAGCACTGTCAGACGCAATATCCACATTAAATTAGATACAAAATTGCAGTATGTTGGGCTCAGGGGCGGCTCTATGATTTTTGCCGCCCCAAGCACGGCAGTCAGGCGGCTTCAGCGGCGCGCCTGTGAGTGGTCTCCTACTCGTGCGGATTCAGTGGCGTTTCTGCAGGTGATCCGCTGGTCCCGCCGACGGCCTCCCCGCCGCCGAAGCCGCGGGACCGGCGGACCTCCCGCAGAAACGTGCCGCCGAAGGCTGCCTGACTGCCACCCTCACAGCAACCATCACGCCGCCCCCCGCGGCTTCCCACCCCAGGCACGCACTTGCTGCGCTGGTGCCTGAAGCCGCCCCTGGTTGGGCTTTCTAAAGTATGAATTAAAATTACAGCCAATGCACTAATTTCATACCTGCCTGCAAGGTCTCAACAGGTTATGACACTGTCACAGTTTCAGGGTTAACTGAACCTTTGATCCCTCCTCCCTGGATCTTTCTCCAGGGCATCCTCTTAAGATTTCCAGCATTACTTCTCTCAGGCAGAAACCTGTGTCTCTCTTCCCCCAGACTGGGGGTTTAAGCTTGCAGTGCCTCTACACCAAACTGGCTATGACTACGCAGCAATTAAACACCCGCGGCTGGCCTGTGTCATCCAACTCGGGCTGGGGCTGTGGGGCTATAAAATTGCCATGTAGATGTTCTCTGCATAACCAGAGTAGTGGAATCTGCATTAACCACTCCCAGGGATTCCCCAAGAGTTCATGTCTGTCTGGCACAGCTCAATATAATCTTTTGAACTCATTACACTTCCCATGACTCAATCTGTCACTGGCACCATGGAGCATTTCCTCCAGAAATAATGGCTTGATAATAACTGGTAGGAAACTGACTGTTCTATAGCAAAAGTGAAGGAAGACACACTAATGGAAAGTAGGATTTATTGCAAGATTTGTTGCCTAAGTTTGGCAAGTAACAGTTTCCAGGAAGTGAGGAGATCAGGTTTTCATTTAGCATTTGATATGCACATTTTTAAAAGCTCAGTGGATGCTTGAAAAAAAAATCTCTTTGTACATCTCTGCATTGCAGCATGTCTTATTAGGCCCTGGATTCAGCTCCTTTCATTTCACTACATTATAATAAATATAACAAAATAAACTGTGTTCCTTGTTTCCATCATAACAAAGTTTTATGGACCTTAGTGCAAGATACAACATAATAACTATATCGAGCCAATCAGATGCTTTTGAACATCTCTTAGAGATTACCAATAAACTCTTTTCATTCTCTTACACCCTAACATTAGGGACTATTCAGATTTCTGAAAGCCATATTAACAGGATCCTGATTGCTCCTTGACTGACAGTTTTGATATCAATTTTGATGCTGATGACAAATATATCATGATTTGCAACATGTAGTTAGCAATTAGTCTGGAGCTCTTTTTAACTGCATCAAAATCGTTCGGCGAAGAATGCTGTAGAAAAAAAAACACAGAGTGTTTCCATCTGGGAAAGTTCTGGATGAGTAAAGCTTCGAACCCCATGTAACAATGCTGCCTTTGGCGGGACACAACTGAGAGTATCAATTCAGGACAAATTGCTTAGAGCAGGGCAGTTACAGCCCAAGTCTGGGTTTCCTTTACTATTAAGGCACACCAAATGAGCCAAACAGAGAGGACTTTGGTTTTACCCCACCAGCTAATCACAAGTCATACAAGCAATTCTCTTAGACATTCCAGTTTCCCAGTATTACCACCAGTGCCACTCATTATGGGGACGAATGGTTATGAAAGCAAATACCCCAGTAAAAGAAAAAAGTTTCTCTCGATTCCAAACGACCAAGCCCCAAGCCCAGGTCAATATACAAGTCAGATCTTACCCACAAATCATGCTGTTGCTAATCCTTTAGAATCTAAAATCTAAAGGTTTATTTATCGAAAGAAATATAAATGAGAGCCCAAATTGGTTGAAGGAATCAATTACATACAGTAATGGCAAAGTTCTTGGTTCAGGATTGTAGCAGTGATGGAATAAACTGCAGGCTCAAATTAAGTCTTTGGGGTACAAACATCTCAGCTTGGATGGGTCATTCAGTCCTTTGTTAAGAGCTTCAGTTTCAAGCACAGTTCCTCCAGAGGTCAGAAGCAGGATTGAAGACAAAATGGAGATGATGATGATGCTTTTTATAGTCCTTTTGCCATGTGGCTTGTGCTTTCTTTGTTCCAACCACAAGCCACCCAGCACATGGCATGGAAAAACCTTAGAGTTCGGTCCATAGGCATGTCCCTGCATGCCTTGCTGAGTCACAAGGTGTATCTGCCTTCTCTCAGTGGGTCAATTGAATAGCTGATGGTCCCTAGTAAGCCATCAATCAGGCTAGGCAGTGTTGACACCACATTTTCTGGGGTGTTACCCAGAAGCATAGCACAAGTTTGAAATACAGACAGTATAGAGCCAATACTTCTAACTTTAAATACAAAAATGATACATGCATACAGATAGCATAACCATAACCAGCAAATCATAACCTTGTCATAGACACCTCACACGACAACCTTTGCATATTATTTGCTGCAAATATATAACAGTGGTTGCAACAATGATCTATACAGTCACAGTTTATATCAATAACGTCACACCCCATCTCTTTGCTCGGCCTACCTAGATCTTGGATCCAGGGTTGGTGCAGGAGGCAAACCCTCCTCTCCCGCCACTGTGCACAAGTAGGTGGTCTGAGGGCTTGAGAGTGGGTGGAGCACCTACTCACTCACCAGAGTAGCTGGCTAGCCATGAGAGAGGGAGTAAATTGTATCCTTTCAATAGCTGCAGTAATTTATTTCTTACATTGCTTCTGGAGCAAGAGGAGAACAGGAAGGAAGGAACTGGGACTGAGTCAAAAATCCTTCCTAGGGCTGCCTCAGCATGGAGCTGTTATGCAGGGTTAAGACAATAAGTTCAAGAAAACCCTAAGCATCTACTGATAAGCAGGGATCCTAGAAATCCTGAATACCACAGAATGTTTTTACAAAGAATCTTTAGTTTTTATATTTTGTGAAAAAAAATGTATACAGTGGACTCCTGATTATCTGATTTAATGTGGGTCCGGGGCCAGATCAGATAGGAGAATGAGTTGGATTCTGCCTATCAGCCCTGGTTGGCGGGGCTCCAACTGTCAGCTTCAGACTTGTAAATATATCAATAAAACATTGCGTTCAACTGATACGTATATATATCGTGGCTAGGGAAACTAAAGTTCAGCATTTCATATTAATTGCTGAAAAACATGGATTTCGATGTTTTTTTATTGGAGTTTCTTTTCTTTTTATCATGGAAAACTAGGATCCCTGCTGATAAGGAAGCCAATTCTGCACTTCCTAATTCAGCAAAATTCCTAGGCCTGTGTGACCGGGGTCCCAGTGGGGGCCAGCTGAGGTCACTCAATTAGGGTGAACTTCAAAGAATGGGGCAGACAAATCCCAAAGCTGGTGGATAATTCAATACTTAGATTTACCAAGACAGCATAAAACAACTTCTTAATTACCTCACTGGTTATTCAGGAGTCAATAACACAGTTCCCTTAAAGTACCCAGCCTCAGGCCTCCATCATATTTGAGTTGGGTACCTGGATGAAGATTCCTGTAAATCTTTTTTCATCATATAAAAGAAAAGGTTCTACCAATCCCCAAGGATCAGACACATTACCTCCCAGGTTAATGAATATTCCAGATCTTACCCAAATACACACACACAGCCAATTCTTATTAACTAAACTAAAATTTATTAAAAAAAACAAAGAGAGTATGGTTAAAAGATCAATATACGTACAGACATGAATTCAATTCTTGAGGTTCAGATACACAGCAGAGAAGGTGAGTTTTGTAGTTGCAAAGAGTTATTTCAGGAATAGTTCATAGGTTATAGTCCAATGTCCAATATCATATTCAGGGCAGACCAGTCAGCACTGGGATCCCAATCTGGTGTCTTAAGCTTCCCCTAATAAAGCATCAAGCAGATCTGAGATAAAAAGGATCAGGTGCAAGGATCTTTTATACAATTTCAGGTCTTTTTTGACAAGTTGGAGTCCCTAGAGGAACAATAGGCCCTTATTTCCTAAACATTATCGTTAGTTATTCACACAGATTAACATAAGGCAGTCTATCACTGGTACTTAGCTATACAAATTAACATAAGGCAATCGCCTGTTCTTCCACCATTCACTATACATTTCAAAGAGAGATGAATACAGAGATATCCCATGTTTAAAATTCATTTAAATGCTAGGATATTCTTTTGATCTCGGAATGATCAGAATACAGCATAGACAGGGACTGTTGATTATATCGTTGACCCTACTCATATGTAAATACACAAAACCACAAACATTACCTTCCCACAGGTCTTTAAGGGTTGAATTTGAGTCGTTTATTTTGCAGGATGTTTAACCCTTTCTAGCCATGCGTCTCAGCCTGTCAATAGGGGCTATCTCTGAGTAATGCATAGGGTACTGGGCCCAAAATATGGAGTAAGATTAGCTCTGGCATCATGCAATTCTGTGACTGACATCTATTTTCTCCCTTTTTGCAGTGTCCTAAGTCTTAGAACTCTGAAGCTGTATTTGCTGTGACTGAGAGAACACCTGTGGTTTTGAGTTCATGCTGGATGCCAGGGACAAACCTCTAATCAGCTTGAATCCTGCTTCTCTATTGCTAAAGAAACTCAGAGGAGAGAAGTCTTTGTAAACTCTACTTTTGTTTAGCAGTGTTCCCTGCTCAGGGTCTCATCTGTGATAATATTAAAGTCTATTTATATGCACAGCTGAACATTCTCAGTTCCATCCCATTAACCCCATTAGATATTGGAACAACTCAATTATTTTAAAATCATTTAGGAATATTCTCTGTGTTCAGACCTCATTCTCTAAAAGAATCCAGATCCTGAGGGTCACTAATATTGCTCTAGAGTTGTCTATTTTTTGAGGCACATAGCTATAGATGTTAGGATTTGCCCTGCATTTCATTGGCATGCTTCAAGAGGAAAGAAAAAGAGAGCTTTTTTCCATATCCAGACCCCCATTGTTTCAAGTGTTATGCTGTAATTTTCCAACTGCACTTTCAAAATGGTGAATCATTACTTCAGATGACAGAAAAATTGATCAACTAGGTGTGTGGACAAGGTCAGTGTTGTTTTAGGTTATAAAGCATCTAGGGGTAATCATGAAACCGTCTGGCAAAAACCATTAACTCATAGATGGATTACAGGAATGACATTTTGAAAAAAATGCCTCCCTGAGCTTGTGTAGTAAAATGTGAGCTGAGCGTATTTTGGTGATGAGGAACAGAAGCCATAAAATGGTGTTACCTCTAAAGTAAAGAAAAATAGCCAGTTTACAGACAGGTCACCAAAAGGGAAAGTTAGAGATGTATTCAATCATGCAAAACAAAACTGCAACAAGTTTGTTACATTCTGTGATTTTTTTTTCATTTCAGAATTATTATTATTATGGTGCCAAAAGGCCCCAGTCAGAATCTGAGTCCCATGTTGGGAGGTGCTATACAAACTTACAGAAAGAGACAGCTTCTGGCCCAAAAAGGCTGCAATAAACCCCCCCAACACAGCAACATATATTGCATGAGAAGACTACTGAGCCCATGCTATAGGAGTCAAAGACGTTCTGTGCTTAGACGACAGTCTACGCCTGCACAACACACTGCAGTTTTGGGGGGTCAATGACAAGCTGCAACAAGTGGTTGTGACAAACAGGTGGAAGGGGGTGGGGAATAAATGGTAACAGTAATAAGATCAGATAGTTAAAGAGGCTAACAATGGCTGAGATTTTAAAGCAGTGCACACCTTCCATTAAAGTTCACAGAGTGTCTAATTCCCCTACACTGCTCTGAACATTTCTTTGTGCACAACTTGATCATTCTGAATCATTTGAAAAAAACTAAGACTAAATAAAATATTGACTGACACTGACTGCCCCTCAAACTGGACAACTTGTAGGCATCACACAAGGAGTGAGTCTTGAGAAATGATTTGAAGGAAGAGAAGATAATGACCTTATGGCAGTGATGGGCAACTGTGGCCTGTGGGCCGCACGCAGCCCGTTAGGATAATCCACTGATGGGCTGTGGGACAGTTAGTTTACATTGACAGTCTGCAGGCATGGCTGCCCGCAGCTCCCAGTGGCTGCGGTTCACCGTTCCTGGCCAGCGGATTATCCTGACGGGCTGCAGGTTGCCCACCACTGCCTTATGGTGTAGGTCAGGGAGGGCATTCTATATGGAGAGACCCGTGTGGACCTAGCCAGTATTTTCAGACTAGCAAAGCCTTCAGCCATGAGCCTCCTCTAATTTGGAAGACCCCAAAAAGCTGAGATTTTGCTCTGCATTCATTTAAAAAAATAATGAGAAGATAGCCCGGAAAATGTAAACTGGGGAAAACCAATCTGTAGGGCTGGGGATTCCTCTCTGACTTTTCCTAAAGATGCCAAGTTATACACACAGCCGTCACATCCCAGCTACCCATGGCTGGCCTTTGGATCCAGAAGAACCATAGCTATATGTTCCTTGACACTTGGGAAGACCCCGAGTTCACAGCTTTAATGGCCTTTAGAGGCAATGCTGCCCAGGCTACTGCTGATGTTGCTAGGAGCAAGCCAAGCTGCCTACCTGAGTCAGTGCCTCTGCTGAACAACCTATGTGACTGTTAGTGCCAAGGTGGGGCAGCTCAATAGCACAAGTGGCAGTCTGGTCTGAATTAAGCAAGGGCCTGAAAGAAAGGGAACCCACATGCCACCCTCCAGAGTTGGGGGAGTGGGCCACTGTCTGGATCATGCCTTTTTTACAGTTCAGAGTTACTCACTCAACTCATGAACTTAGAGGTGATTTCAGAGTTGTGTCAGAGCACCGTCTTAATGGGCAAATGGCTTTTAAGATGAAGGCATTTTTACAACAATTTTTTTGAAAACTGAATTTTCACTGACATGCAGTAGCAAGGATGTAACGGTATTTTACCCATTCAATCCTGAATGGCACTAACTGCTATATTTCCCTATTAACAAGCCTGTCCTCTGGTCTATTATATTTACAGAGAGAGACACATTGCTGTGTGATGAAAGTTGTGAATTGTAGCCAACAAACTAGTTTTCAGATTGAATCTGTCAGTCTCCAGAACATGAATAGTGTAGAGAACTTCTAAATGCTTCTGACTAAGGATATATGATATACAGTAAAACAGAATAACCGTAAGAGAGCTCACAAATGTATAATAATGCACAGTTGTGCTTTAAGATGTTTCAGTGGCACATCTGTTTAGAAGGCAGCTGTCTGATTGCATGTTAGGGGGTCTGCTTCTTCACTGCCTTGCATCTTGTGCAGTCACAGCTGTGTAAAACAGAGGTAAAAGGCTACCATTTGGATCTGGTAGCCATGATTCTAACTTGTTAAGGCCTTGCAATCACCTTGTTCATATGTAGGTCCTACCAAATTCACTGTCCATTTTGGTCAATTTCATGATCATAGGATTTTAAAAATCATAAATTTCACGATTTCAGTTATTTAAATCTGAAATGTCAGGGTGTTGTAATTGTAGGGGTCCTGACCCAAAAAGGAGTTGTGTAGGGGGGTTGCAAGTTTATTGGGGGGGGGGGTTGCGGCACTGCTACCTTTACTTCTGTGCAACTGCTGGTGGTGGCGCTGCCCTCAGAGCTGGGCAGCTGGAGAGCGGTGGCTGCTGGCTGGGAGCCCAGCTCTGAAGGCAGAGCCGCCGCCAGCAGCAGCGCAGAAGTGAGGATGGCAATACTGCGACCCCCCCTAAAATAATCTTGTAACCCCTGCTACACAACTCCTTTTTGGGTCAGGACCCCCAATTTGAGAAACGCTGCTCTCCCCATGAAATCTGCATAGTATAGGGTAAAAGCACACAAGACACCAGATTTCGTGGGGGGGAGGGCACCCAGATTTCACAGTCCGTGATGCGTTTTTCATGGCCGTGAATTTGGTAGGGCCCTATACATATGTAAGTGACAATACAAGGTGCAAGGCAATGGAGAATCAGGTCCAGAATGTGTAGAGTAGTAAAATCTAATGGGTCAAATTCACATTTACACTCACAAACCCCATTGACTGTAGTGAGGTTAGCAACAGCAAGTGAAAGGGGGATTTGGCTTAATAGATGTGATGTACGTAGACATGCAGGCACCTAAAAGGGAAAGAGGACATGTGCAGCTAAAAACATTTCAAGCATAGTATAAATTGTAATCTTAATAATTTAGCATAATTTATCAAATCTATTCATTAAATAGAGATTATGCTGAATGCATAAATACCAGAGGCCTCTGAAAATAATTTTCTTTTGAAGATTCATTTGCTTGTATACATTTCAAATATTTTGTCAGATATCCATTTTAAAAAGGGTTGGGCACATTTAGGGAATGAGTTGATTACTCACTCCATGGGTGGCAGCTGTGTATGGTATACTCCAAGCTGTATTTATAAATTATTTTATATTTTCTCAGATTTCTTCCTTTTTCTGTTATTTAAGTGACTTTTTCAGTATTGTACTTCTATCTTCTCCTTATGCAATCCCATGGATTTACTGTGATTTATTATTTTTTTAAATCACAACTGAATTTTGTATTGTAACATAATGGAAGGAAATTTTCTGTTGCTTAGGATTTAGCAATATTTTGTTATATCATGGTGGTTAATAGTAAATGATTCTGTCACAGGAGATTTGAAGATGAAAGGTTCCCATGGTGATTTTCAGTGGAATCACATGTCATTCTTAGTCTCAAATAGAAGATAGTAGACATTTGCCAAAGCAGATCCAGTAAACTATTTTTCAAATGAAAATGATTTTTTAAAGAAAAGAATGTGCAAGAGTGTAATTCTACTGTTTTGAATTCAACGCTAATAAACCCATATATTCAGGAGGATAAAGAAGCCTGCAAAGTAGTACTGCTGCAAAAGACCTAGTAGTGATTGTGGACAGCAAATTAGATATGAGTTTAGAACATGATATGTCTGCAATGGGCTACATATTGCCCAAATATCATGTGTCAGAGAAACTAGACTCTGCTCTTTCTATGGCTCTACTGCCACAACACCAAGTGAAATCCCGTCCCCACTGAAATCAATGGAAGTTCTTCCATTGACTTCAATGGAGCCAAGATTTCACCTGTAACTTGGGCCTGATCCTTCATGTAAATAGGCATGGCTTCATTAATGTCAATAGATTCCAAGGCCAGAAGGGACCATTGTGATCTCCTAGTCTGACCTCCTATGTAACACAGGCTAGAAAATTTCCTCAAAATTATTCCTTTGGAACTAATGCACATTTTGATTTAAAGATTCCCAGTGATGGAGAATCCACCTGACTCTTGGTAAATTGTTCCGGTGATTAACTACACTCTCTGTTAAAAACCTTATTTCCAGTCTGAATTTATCTAGCTTCAGCTTCCGGCAATTAGACTGTTATACTTTTGTCTACAACGGTGAAGAGCCAATTATCCAATTTTTGTTCCCTGTGTAAGAATACAGTGTGATCAAGTCACCCCTTATCCTGTTCTTTGCTAAACTAAACAGATGGAGTTCCTTGAGTCTATCAGTATAAGGCATGGTTTTTTTTCTAATCCTTTAATGATTTGTGCAGCTCTTCTCTGAACCTTCTGCAATTTATCAACATCCTTCTTGAATTGTGAACACCAGACATGGACACAGTATTTCAGCAGCAATCGCACCAGTGCCAAATACAGCAGTAAAATAACCTCTCTACTCCTACTCAAGATTCCTCTCTATGCATCCTAGGATCGCATTAGCCCATTTTGCCCCCATCACCACCCTGGGAGCTCATGTTCAGCTGATTATCCACCATAAGCCACAAAATCTTTTTTTCAGTCACTGTTTCCCAGGACAGTGTCCCCCATCTTCTAAGTGTGGTCCACGCAGGTGTATACATTTATATTTAGCTGTATTCAAATGCATATCGTTTGCTTGTGCCCAGTTTTCCAAGTTCTCCAGATTGCTCTGTATCACTGACTTGTCCCCTTTGTTATTTACCACTCTCTCAGTCTTTGTTATCTGCAAACTTTATCAGTAATAATTGTATATTCTCTTCCTGGTCACTGATAAAAATGTTAAATAGTGTAGGGCCAAAAGTCAATGTTATGTTAATTTACACGAGCTGAGAATCTAGCCTGTTGTGTTCAATCCCAGGCACTACTTTAGCAGAAAGATTTTAACAAATTGTCGAGGTTTCAGGCAACAGCAACAAAAGGGGTCGGGAGGGAATGATTAGAGGTAAATAAAGTGCTAAGTATGTATCTTGTCTAAGGGACAACTGAGGGATGGGTATTTGAGATGTATTAAAACAAAGAGGACAGGAATTAACTTATGTAGTACACAGGGTTCTAAAAAAGAGTAATGGGTTCAAATTAAGACACAATGTAGCCTGAATATTGGGAAAACAGCCTATCAGATCTATAAGCCTGAGGAATAGTCTCCTCAGGCAAAAGATGGAAACCCAGTCACCTAAGGCTTTTTTAAAAACTAGTCAGGAGAAACAGAAAATGTACTTTAGGGAATGGTCCTGAAGCTGCAGGAGAATTGGATACTCTCTTTTCCATCTCTAAAGTCTCCATGTGAAATCCTAGTTTTACTGCAGTCAATGGCAAACCTCCCATGGATTACAATGAGGACAGGATTTTACCCTATATTCCTAGGCCTGGAAGAGCTTAGTCTGCACAGTAGTCTTTTAGCTTAAATTTCCTGAGAGAAACCTGGGAGGAGCAGGAGACCCGGTTCAGAGGCTTGGTCCAGTATATCCTCCGTTTGAGAGAACAGCTTCAGGCACTGGGCACCCTGGCAGAGGGGAAGAAGAGGACGCCTCGAATCTGGATGAATCTGAGGAAGGGGTAGGAAGTGACCCAAGGAGTCCTTAAAGGGGAACGGTGTGAAGACTGTTCAGGCTGGCATGTTTCAGGAGGATCTCCACTGGACCTCTGCTGAGGAGAACTCGCCACCAAGAGGGCCCTGGGTTGGGACCCCGGGCAGGGGGCGGGACCAGGTCCCCCTACCTCAGCCACCCACCTTTGAAAGGGGGTGGCCCCACATAGTAAGTTGGTTGGACTTCAGCCGGTAGGCCGCTTTACCCCACCAGAGGGGAATTAGATGGACTCTGACCATTGGAACGCACTGCCCTAGGGGTGCATCATATGGACTCCAACTGCTAGGCCGCATTATCTTGCTAGGGAAGGGGAAGTAGATGGACTCTGGCCCTTGGGCCACAATGTGCTAACTACATAGGGGTTTACAGCATGGACTTGGGCGTAGAGAGGCTGTGTTACCTCCCACCCCCTTGACTTAAGGGGCTGTCAAGGTACAAGCCCCGCCACACACCCCTTCTTTCTGCATGCTGGGGATGGACTCCCACAGGACAGGGCTCTTCCCAATTCAGTCATCCCTTTCCTGACATCTGCCCCTCAGGATAAGCTCCCAAACCATGGCTTCCTCTTAGCTGGCACTGCTATACACCAGATGTTGTGAAGACGATTGCATTGTGTCACAAAACAGTTCAGGTTCGGTGAATTTTGTGTTAACCTGAACAAGAATTTGAATCAATTCTACTTCACCCACCCAGAGAGAATAGAAAATGCATAAAAATAGTACAGCAGAATACATACTGCAAATGTATGTTGTTTCTGGCGAACCCTGTTCTCCCAGGAGCTACACAAAGATTGTCTTGTTTGATTTGTCCTGGTGGTGACAGTCTGTGGGAGGGAAGTAGCAAGCTGTTTTCACTGAGGTGCTCTGAGGCTTTCTGCTGGTGGAGGACAGAAATAGGCAGTAGAACACTCCTGACATCTACTTCTGAAAAGAGCACTGTGGTGCATATCTGATCCTCAGTTAATACCTCCATACGCTAGCACATGCTATCGGGCCAGGACCTGGCCACTCCAACACATCTGGCCATCTTTTGAACTGTGAAGCACTGATAAATCTGCTAGGCAGCCTTTCTGCCACTCAAGGAGTGCTACTGTCAGCATTCAGACTAGATTCTGCAAAGGCTGTAATGAAGAGCTCTTTCCCGCATACACCACCAGAATAGGCCACCCAGAATCTAGACCAGGCCTGGGGGGGGGGAGGTGTGAGTAGGTGGGCTCACTGTGCGGCCCGCGGTAGGTGAGTAGGCAAGTGGTGGGGTGGGGCGAACCAACAGCTGGCTGGCCGGCTGGTGGGCGGGGTGGTGAAGAGGCCAGTGGCAGGCTGGGGAGTGAGGGTGAGCCAGCGGCAGGGGGTGGGAGCAGCGGCAGAAGGTCAGAGGCCAACAGCGGGCAGGCAGGTGAGTTGGCGGTGGGGGGGTTGTTTCGGCGGGGCCAGGGGGTTTCGGCCCTCAGCTGTTTTCTTTGGAATAATATGGCCCTCGCCGCTTTATGAGTTGTGCAGGCCTGATCTAGAGAATAGTCAGCAAAATGCTTTGGGATAAAAGGTGCTATGTCAATATACATAATTTTGCTGTTATACACTATAATAAAATTATTATTATAATTATAGCAGCAATCATACCATGAGTAAAACTTTTATGTTAAGACACATTTGATTCCCACCCCAAATACTAAAAAAAAAACAAAAAACAAACCCACCTCTCCACCCACACCGAAACTCCAATCCATTTAGTAAAAACACATTGAAAGTATTGAATATTAGGAATTCACTAACCTCTCGAATGAATTCAAAGGTGAAATAAAGTTAGGCTCTCCAGTGACACAACCTGTAAAATCAGAGCCATTGTTGTCTATCATTATGATTAGTCTTATTCTTACTAACATAAGAAAACTTAACAAATTTCGCAACAGGTGATTCCACTATTGACAGAGCAGGGAAATCCCCTGTTCCTTTTACCAAACCTAATATTCTGGTGAATTTATACCTCAAAGCACTGTATGACAGTGGTGATAGCACAGTTCCTGTCATTTCCCAAATGCTGGATAAACATATGGCGTCACTGATATCAAGCAGATAATCCCTGTAAAAGATTTATTCCTAACAGACCCGTGAAGCGTGCTGAGTCCTGAGCACTGCAGTAAGCTGAGTTTCTTAGCAACATAACGATGGCCTGTGGCAAAACGTAACAGACTTGACAACGACAATGCACGTGGAATGCAAAGTCTCTCTATGGAAGAAGGAGTAATAGGAATTAAATTTTTACACTTAAAATACAATAGGTGTATTCTCAAAACAGGCAAGCTACAGGATTCCTAAGGCTTTCCACATATATAGGTACAATAGCAGGAAAGCCATTTCCTTTTTTAAAGGGTACTGTATGTGAGTGAAAAATGAAGGGGGAAATGTTCCTCAATTTACATTTCCCCCTTTGAAACTGTGATTACAAAGTTGGCCCAGGAGCTGACAAACCCCAGTGGGGGGAGTGGTTACATTACAATCTAAAGACTAGCTTGTGCCCGATAAGCACAGTTCTGCCCCCGGGTAGTACCAAACAGTGCTAGTAGAGCATGCCATTTCAATCCAAATAATGCATATTTGCTATTTTGAGAATGGTATTTATGGCATCAAGATGTGGTTGCTCACCTCCTGGATATCTTGCCATCAACCCAAGCTTAATATGGCCCAACTAAACTCCTTTTCTTCTCCAATTCTCTGTCAATGCGGACAATACCATCAACCTTCCCGTCACCCATCCCCATAAAATGGGAATCATCTTTAACTCTACCTTCTCTCTTGCTCCACAAATCCAAACCATATCTGCACTCTGCCATAGTTTCCTCCAAAACATAGAATCATAGAACCATAGGGTTAGAAGGGACTACAAAGGTCATCTAGTCTAACCCCTTGCCAAGATGCAGGATTTGTTGTCTAAAAACCATCCTGGACAGATGGCTATCCAGCCTCTTTTTGAAAACCTCCAGTGAAGGAGCCTCTGCAACTTTTCTAGGCAGTCAATTCCAATGTCCCACTGTTCTCACAGATAGGAAGTTTTCCCTGAGATTTAACCTAAATCTGCTATGCTGTGGTTCCCCTTGATTTATTCTTTTCCGAACTAAACCTTTAGCTTAGTTTGCTAAACTAAAGGTTTAGTTTAGCTTTTGCTCATATGGCTTGCATTCCATCCCTTTGATCATCTTTGTTGCTTGCCTCTGGATCCTTTCCAGTTTCTCTACATCCTTTCTATACATTGGTGACCAAAACTGAACACAATACTCCAGCTGAGGCCTAACATTTACAAGATCTGTCAGTTTCTCTCTATCCATACTGCCAAAACCTGCCATCTCCCATTTTGAGTAATGTAACTTCCTCTTATTTTGCCTCCCTGACATCCATGCTACCCCTACAGAATGCTGCCACCAATATCATATTCCTAGTTTGACAATTTGACCACGTCTTCGTCTTCTTTGAATCCCTCCTCTGGTTCCCTCTTTCACAGTATTAAATTCAACCTTCTTGTTCTCTAAGGCCCTGCGTAATTCATCCCTGTCTATCCACTCTTGTGACTTTTCATATCAACCCCAACATCTTCACTCTATCAATAATGCTGGGTGCTCCCACAAACATTTCCATGTCTTCTTCAACTCCACTGTCCCATGTCTTTTCTGAACTGGTTTACAAAACTACTCCTCTTGTTTCTATTCTCTTGAAGATCTAATTCTAGCATAAGACCCATACAACATTAGCCAGTGGACTAAGTCTAGGCTATGGGTATTTGGGGATAATCTGACAAAATAATTCGTTGTGTTTATAAATTATATTACCCAATATGGACAGCTATCACTATGACCACCTTTACACCTCTTTCCTTTATCCTATGACTATTTGTATGTTTATTTTGTCTTTTAGATTCTAAATGCCTCAAGCAAGGAATATGCCCATTATGACTGAAAAATGCCATTTGGGTTCAACCAGAAACAAATAATAAACAATTATCAATCATTATATCCATATAAATAACGAAATCCTCTTAAGATCTTTGTTTTTCAGCAGTGCATTCCATAGGCTAATTCTGTAAGTAAACTCTTTCCTTTTATTAGTTTTAAATATGTTGCTTGCAGTTTCTTGAGGAAGTGTTAAAACAGGATAATTGCCATTCTGGGGTAGAGAGAAGATGAACAGTACTTTATTTGTTTCATTCAAATGCACTGAGAGCTAGTCTGTATGAGACATTTGTACAAACATATCCAATAGAATATTTACCAAACATGAACAAAGCACTAGTCAATATATGATAGGAGACAATCTTGCACAAGAAGGGGGAAAAACTAGTGACAGAGTAAATATTTTGTCTCTTTGATTTCTGAGATTCATTTACTTGTTGTCATGCTAGGAATTATTCTGACAACCTAAAGGTGCTGAATTCTTTCACTAGAGGCAGTAGAGAAATACTTACTTATATATTATGGTAAAATCAATGGTAGTTCTAGGTCAAAATTTTAGGTGGAGCACTGTAACTCTTGAAGGACTGCTCAGCTGCACTCAGGGGCTCTGGAACAATTTTTATAGTGGGGGTGCTGAAAGCCATTGAACAAAACTGTAGACCCTGGATATGATGCAAACCACTTTAAGTCAGGGGGTGCTGCCGCACCCCCAGCACCCCTAATTCCAGCACCTATAGCTGCACATGTACTTATCAGTTAAAGGTGCCTTTGAATGTTCTTATTCCATTACTGCTGTTTGTTTGTATAACCCTAGAGGAGTACACACTCTATAACACTTAGGAAGCTGTTGCCACAAAGATCCTTCCCTTAGCTAAATGAAGTGCTGTGCTGTTAAATCCACAGCTGTGAAAAGCACATGAGAAAATGTATCATTCAAATTCATTTTTCTCAGTGGGGCAGTTCCCAAAAAGTAAACCCATGACTAGAGAAAGAATTAATATCCCAATATATTCCTGTACTATTTTCATTTCCCTTCCTATATGAATACAAGTATTATCCAAACAAGCTCAACCAAGGTTACTTCTCAGCTAGTTATCTAGCACATAAAAAAGCAAGACAATTGTTGACCTTTCCTTGGCAAGTTCCTTTAATTATGTAGTTTTAAAGATGCACTGGCTTTTTGTACAGTGTTTGATTTCTTTTCAATGATGTGAAACAAACCCATTACTAGTTAATTAGCCCACATATTAACAAGTGTCTCTAAAGTACACTACATTATTTCAGCACCTAAATAATATATTTTCTCTATTCAAAAAGAGATTGGTCCCGAATGTCCTTTGATGCCAGGAGTTGGTATTTTCCAGTTTCTTTAATTAAGGTAAGATGAATTAACCCTTAAAGAGTGACCTTGAATTTTTAAACATAGGCCCTGAATCAGCAAACACTTTCACACATGTTTAACTTTACACACTGTATGTAAGTAGTCCCACTGAAGTAAATAAGATGACTTGGACTGCACAAAGATAAGCATATGCCTAAATCTTGCGGGATCAGGACCTAAAGCAATTTAAAAATGCTGTGAAGATCAGTAAGGGGAAAAATGTGTATGAGAATCACTCTTTTTGGTGATTCATCAAACTGCTGTCTCCTGCAGAAACAATTCCCATTCTGCACAGAGAACAACATACTGTCACCCCAAACAATAGACAATATGGCAGAAACAAACTAGTAATAGTATCTTCAAAGTTTTAAATCATGCCATGAAAAATGGCAGGGAAACCACAGTCATTAACCTGGTTGCAGCTGAATCACAAAACTGCTGGGAAATATATACTCCTGTTGATAAACGTGATATTCACGTCATCCACACACACATATTCATGGAATGAGGTTTTGCACCATTAATCTCATGGTACGGTGCCACAGTGACAGGCAGTCTTATGAAGACCTGAAAAGAGTATTGTGATATTCCAAAGAATATTTGGAAAAAATTCTTTGAACTCCTTGGATAAAAAGTATAATAAGTGCATTGTGCTATTGTATTAATCTAGCTATACAATATTATCACTGAAAATAATGAAGATACAAATGTTAAAAATTTTGGATGTGGTGGCTTTGCTACGGTCAATTCAAAGCCATAAATAAGTACTCATGAATTCCCACTCCTGCGTAACAGACAGTGAGTTTTATGTAGGACTCACAGGACTGGTCTGCCTCCAGAGACCCAAGAGGAATTAATTAGCCTCTTAGATTTGGTATGGCAACTTCCACCTTTTGTATGTTCCATTCTATGCATCTGATGAAGTGGGCTATAGCCCATGAAAGCTTATGCCCAAATAAATTTGTTAGTCTCTAAGGGCTGGTCTACACTAACCCCCCCGTCGAACTAAGATGTGCAACTTCAGCTACATTAATAACGTAGCTGAAGTCGAAGTCTCTTAGTTCGAACTTACCTGTGGTCCACACGCGGCGCACAGGCTCCCCCGTCGACAGCGCTTACTCCTCGTGGCGAGCTGGATTACCAGCGTCGATGGGGGAGCACTTCCTGGTTTGATTTATCACGTCTAGACAAGACGCGATAAATCGAACCCAGAAGATCTATCCGACGCCTCCGATCCAGCCGGTAGGTGTAGACTAGCCCTAAGATGCCACAAGTACTCCTCGTTCTTTTTGTGGATACAGACTAACACGGCTGCTACTCTGAAAAGAGAAACTAAAGACTCCCTTGTCCAGGGTCCATGGACCTACCTGGGAATCACAATGTCACAGGCTCCATTCACTGCTAGGCGCCTCCTTCTGTGTGTTCTGGGGATTAGCTCCTGCCTGGTACTGCACCCTCCTCTGACAGTCTCTCCACTCAGCATTCGCTGTCACCCTGCAGCCCCTCTTGCTCCAGGAGCTGCAGCTTCCTCTTCATGATTTGGCCCTCCAGCCAGGTCACTATACATGTTTCCCCCTTCCGGGGCATCAGAGTCTTTCCCCACAAATGGGCTTAGGCAGTCTTCCCACTCACTGTCCAGTAAGCGCCACTTCCCCAGTGGCTGGCAGGGGAACCTGGGCTGCCCTCTACTGCAGGTTCCAGCTCAGGGACCCTCTGATCAGCGGCCAAGGTCTGCACTAGGGGAAGAACCTTTCTGTTCTTCCCCTAAGCCTTTCCTACCTTTCTGGCTCTCCCACTCCCAAACTTCCTCCTCCCAGGGAGTAACTATAGACTAAAATCTATAGTCCCAAACATACCTGCCTTCTGCCAGAGAGTGACTGCAGACTACTTCCCTGCAGTTCCCTATCCTATCAGCTTCCTGCCTTTATAAACCCAGCCCAGCTTGTTCCTCCGCAGCTGGGCTCCTTCATTCAGTCAGGGGATTACCACCTGATTCCCTTCAGCTGTGGCCTGTCTGGTTAACTGGCCCTCTTCTTGGCCTACATTAACTATTTCAGGGCAAATGTGGGGTGAACACTGCATCTCATTGCCATTTTACAGGCCTAAAAAGTTAGGTCAACCCAGCTATGTCACTCAGGGGTGTGAAAAATCCACCCTAACCCCCGGTGTAGACAGTACTAGGTTGACGGAAGAATTCTTCCATTGCCCTAGCTACTGCCTCTTGGGGAGGTGGAGTACCCACACTGTTAGGAGAACCTCTCCCATCATCGTAGGTAGCATCTACACTGAAGCATTACAGCAGCGCAGCTATGCTGCTGTAGTATTTCCAGTGTAGAGAAGCCCACAGACGGGTAAATCAAAATGGAAAGTTGCTCATCTAATGTTACACTAAATAAGTGACTTGGGGCCTTATCTAAAATTTATTAAGTTAATGGGCATCTTTCCTTTTACTTCAATGGGCTTTGAATCAGGCCCGGTCTAGATTACAACCCTAAACTTCTAACTATTAGAGTGCCTATTCTAAGCATTAGACAACAGTGTCTCACACCATCATTTAGGGCAAGATTGTATGCCAAGGACAGAGCCCATAGTAAAAACTGCACCACTCAGGAAGCCACATTTCTCTGCTACTCCCTTTCTCCCTAAGTTATGTTGGCCTATACCAGCGGCTAATTGCAACCTCTCCCCGCCATGTTCCAGCTTATTCCATTGGCTGACCAGTATTGAGGGGGCAAAGTCAAGTCACCAGCCATTCCTTGTCCACCTGTTCACAAGGGGGAAGTTATACAGGTGTAGAGTGCCCTGTTACCCTGTGTACCAGTGAGTGGCCTGTATGGCCCCCGCATAGGGGCAAGAGGAAATCTTACTCCTCTTACAACCCTGTGCAAGCTTCCAGTCAAAGCTATAGTATTGCCTTTTTTTTAAACACACAGTGGTGTTGACTACTATCTTGACCCAAAAGGCTTTTGCCTTTGAACCACTGTTGAACAAAATTGAGAAATTGGCTCTCCGGGCCTGAAGAAAAGTGGGGAAGTGACAGTGCAGTCAATGAACCCTCTGTGCTTACTACAAAACACATCAGGGCCCCAAAGTGCTTCTCAGCTCATTTGTGAAAAGCCCTTATTGCTCATTCTTAGTGATCTTTAATATTTCCACTGTAATTTTCCCAGCAAAAAATGTATCAAGCAGCAGAGATTCTGCTGTCTCCAGAATAGGCTCCAGTGAGCTGACAAATCTGTTCAATCTATTGATTTCCCAAGCTGTAAGGAGTGTTTGAGTTAGATTAGAATAGCTATAAATATTTTGATTTTATCTCTAGTCTAAAGCTTGTATAGGGCTGCCCCAAATACAAATGCAAGATCCTAAGAGATTGGGGTCCACAAGATCCATATATTTGCTCACGTCTTATAAAAACAGCAGGCCCTTTTTTCTTATACAAAATTACTTGCCACTCTGTAAAAATAGGTATTTTACTACTACAATAGGGAGCTGTGACTCACTGTTTATATCAAGAGTTTGTAGTTGAGCCACAGATGAAAACCTGTGAGTAAGCACAGTATTGGTAGCAAACAGGAAGAGAGCAGATAACAGTCCTGCTCCAGAGGGATTACACAGAAGCCTCTACAGATTGTGGGCCAGATCCTCTGCTAGTGTAAATAAGAGCAGCTCCCCTGAAGTCAATGGAGCTATGCAGATTTACAGTAACTGAGGATCTGGCTTGCAATGATAAATGACTGAAGAGATGACAGTTTCTCTGAAAAAGGATGATGAAAAGAACAAAAAGCAGCTAATGTGGATTCATGACTGATTGCTCAAAGGTCAGAGGGTAAAATTAAGTACCACAGACTGAAACTGGGAAAGCAGGAGGCAACACAAGAAACAAACAGGAAAAGATTACAGTCAATCAAGAGAGAGAGGATGATTAGGGCAGGAAATGTCAAGTTGAGTCCAAGCCAGCTGAAGGGCATATGGCAAATAAGAATGTAATTCACAGATAAAGCAAGGGGATAATACTGCAGTGAGAGTAAATTCATTAATAAAGGCCCCATTGTGTGATGTTCTGAGCACCTCAGACACATCACTGAGAGCCTTCAACTTCCACTGGCTTCACTGCAGTTCAATGGAAGTCGAGGGTGCTGAGGACTGTGCCCTATGTGCCAGATTTTTATTAGAGTTAGTCGACATTTTTGGTTCAAAAATGTCTCTTGATGAAAAATAGCTTTTTTCATAGAGAGGATTTTTTTTTTTTTTTTGCTGTAAGTGTCCATTTTCCTTGATGTTTCAGCATTTTGACAAAAACACAAAGAACTAAGAGAAATATCAAGAACAATTCAAAGGTTTTCTTGGTGAATTTGTTTTTGATCAATTCTGTTACCCTTTACATTGATTGTAACTCCCAGCTCCAAGTAGTGCCACTGAAGTCAATGAAAGAGAAGAAATGAATGACTTAAAATGGCTGAGATAGTAAATTTCTTTTCAAAGTCTGTGCTTAACACAAATTGTCATCACTGGTGATTCCTCAGAGGTTGAGGATGATTGTCTCCCATAAAATGATAGCTAGTTATCACAGTGGATCCATAGGTGGCTAATGAGACTGATCCAGGATCCACAGATCTTGTCACAGTTGAGGCAGACATTTCCTGGTGGAAAGTGTGGATCTGGATTGTTGAGTCAGGCTGTGGCTCATTCTTTCTTCCTTTCCCGTTTCTCCATTTCCTGTTATCTTTGTTAGATCTTGAAATCATCAAATCATAGACGATTAGGGTTGGAAGAGACCTCAGGAGGTCATCTAGTCCAGCCCCCTGCTCAAAGCAGGACCAACACCAACTAAGTCATCCTAGCCAGGGCTTTGTCAAGCTGGGTCTTAAAAACCTGTAAGGATGGAGATCCCGTCACCTCCCTAGGTAACCCATTCCAGTGCTTCACCACCCTACTAGTGAAATAGTGTTTCCTATCCAACCTAGACCTCCCCCACTGCAACTTGAGACCATTGCTCCTTGTTCTGTCATCTGCCACCACTGAGAACAGCTGAGCTCCATCCACTTTGGAACCCCCCTTCAGGTAGTTGAAGGCTGCTATCAAATCCCCCCTCACTCTTCTCTTCTGCAGACTAAACAAGCCCAGTTCCCTCAGCCTCTCCTCGTAAGTCATGTGCCCCAGCCCCCTGATCATTTCCATTGCCCTCTGCTGGACTCTCTCCAATTTGTCCACATCCTTTCTGTAGTGCGGGGCCAAAAACTGAATGCAATACTCCAGATTTGGCCTCACCAGTGCCGAATAGAGGGGAATAATCACTTCTCTCGATCTGCTGGCAATGCTCCTACAAATTCAGCCCAATATGTTGTTAGCCTTCTTGGCAACAAGGGCACACTTCTGACTCATATCCAGCTTCTCATCCACTGTAATCCCCAGGTCCTTCTCTGCAGAACTGCTGCTTAGCCAGTCAGTCCCCAGCCTGTAGCAGTGCATGGGATTCTTCCTTCCTAGGTGCAGGACTCTGCACTTGTCCTTGTTGAATCTCATCAGATTTCTTTTGGCCCAATCCTCCAATTTGTCTAGGTCACTCTGGACCCTATCCCTACCCTGCAGCATATCTACCTCTCCCCACAACTTAGTGTCATCCGCGAACTTGCTAAGGATGCAATCAATCCCACTGGGAACCTTGCCACAAGGTCAATTTCCATTTTGATTGGTTGGGGGCTAAGGATTCCTATGAGTTTATATCAATATTGAACTTCTTCCTGTTGGTTTTGAGGGCATTTTTGAAGAGCTTTTTTTGCCTGCCCGTTTGTTGGCCATGGCTCAGTTGTGAGAACATGACTCATAGACTTTAAGGTCAGAAAGGACCATAGTGATCACCTAGTCTGATCTCCTGCACATTGCACACCACAGAACATCACCCACCCACTCCTGTAATAGATCCAGAACCTCTGGCTGAGTTACTGAAGTCCTCAAATCATGCTTTAAAGACTTTAAGTTACAGAGAATCTACCATTTACATTAGTTTAAACCTGCAAGTGACTCGTGTCCCATGCTACAGAGGAAGGCAAAATCTCCCCACAATCTCTGCCAATTTAAACTGAGGGGAAAATTCCTTCTCAACCCCAAATATGGCAATCAGTTAGACCCTGAGCATGTGGGCAAGACTGATCAGGCAGATCCCTGAGAAACAATTCTCTGTAGTAACTCAGAGCCCTCCCCATCTAGTGTCCCATCTCCAACCGTTGCAGATTTTTGCTACTGTCAGTGGCCAATGGACCTCATGCCATCATAGGTAGTCCCATCATACCATTCCCTCCATAAACTTCAGGAGTCAATTGTCTGACATTCAAAGTACATGACCAGCCCAACAGAATTGGTGGCAGATGATCATATCTTCAGTGCTGGAGGTTTTGGCTTGGGACAGAACACTGATGTTGGTGTGTCGGTCATTCCACTTGATTCAGAAGATCTTGTGCAGGCACCGTTGATGGTATTGTTCAAGAACCTTGAGCTGTCTACTGCACATGACCCAGGTTTCAGCACCATACAGCATGGATAACAATGGCCTGGTACACGAGAAGCTTGGTTTGATTCTTGATGTCACAATCTTCGAAGACACATTTTCTGAAGCATCCAAAACCTCCACAGGTGCATTGGAGGCTGTGTTGAATTTCCATGTCAATGTCAGCTTTCTGTGACAGATGGCTGCTGAGGTGAAAGAAGTGCTCAACATTCTCCAGGGTGTCTTTATTGATCTGAATTATGGGAGCAGGAGCCTGTTGGTGGAGTACTTTCATTTTCTTGATGTTGAGTATGAGGCTGAGTTGGTTGTAGGCCTGAGAAAAAATGTCAACTATTTTTTGAAGATGCTCAAGAGTGTCAGGAATTTAGAGTCTGTTGCAGGGAAATAACAGAGACCTTGCAAAAACAGCAAATGCTAAAAAGCAGGAAAAGGGAATACTGTAGCATACTTGGAAAACATGATCACATACAGTGCAGCATCTCAAGGGGACATAACTCCTTGCATGTTAAAAGAATAGGCCACTGAATTAGTGTATCATGGTCAATAGTTTTATTGACATTGCAAGTTTGCCAAAGTTAATACAGCAAGTGTCTGTGTCTGTTATCCTTTTCACACTGGCAATAGGGTTTACAGTGTATCTTTCCATATTATTGGCCAATTCTGATTCAATGTCAGGCTGCCACAAATCAGGAGACAGTTGCTGCAGTCTCTTTCGCTGTATCAAGGTTGTGTACATTTTTATTTTTCACTTTTTAGTTTAATTTTTTTTGACTTTCTCATTCTTCATATTTTGAAAAACAAAGTGGGAAATATCCCTCAGATTCAACTCCCCACTTGAAACACTGATTACAAAGCCAGACCTTAAGGGATTTTCGTTGTACCCTCTCTCCCAGTTTCTGTTTCCACTGTGATCACTGATTCTTCGATATACTTGTTAAAAGTCCACCTGCTGTTTTCATATGTTGATGCCTAATAGATTCCAACTTCTGTGCCATGATCTATAGCTTGCTGGTTTTTCTGTTTTCTCCCAGTAGACTGTATGATGTTTTTAATCGTTTAATCTAGTGTCAGGAGCACTATAGGGTTGCTTGAATTAGGAATAGAGATGCTGGTTTTGTTTTGATTTTGGTATAATGTAGTATAAGAGTGTAGGATTTGTGTTCCATTTCTACTTTTTGCCTAGTCTCTCAGCCTTAGTCGTTTGTGATAGAGAGAGTATATATTGTTTTGATTTCAAAGTCCTGGAAGCTGAGGATTTTAATTAAGAATGAGTTGTCCTAGTTCTGTTCCTCAGCTGTTGCTGAAAGCATTTGTTTGTGCATCTAGAACTTGTCTGCAGCTGCAGGTTTTCTAGTCTTTTTTTTACCCTATTCAGTATCATCTGCTATTGTATTTGTACCCCAGATTTTACTCCCACATAGCAAAATGGGTCGAATTAGAGTGAATAATTTTAGAAATAGTTTTATCAGGGGTTTATATATGTCATAGAATATCAGGGTTGGAAGGGACCTTAGAAGGTCATCTAGTCCAACTGCCTGCTCAAAGCAGGACCAATCCCCAATTTTTGCCCCAGATCTGTAAATGGCCCCCTCAAGGATTGAACTCACAACGCTGGATTTAGCAGGCCAATGCTTAAACCACTGAGTTATTCCCCCCACCCCACCAAGTTGTGGTTTATTTTTTTAAATGGAGGAAACGTTTTGCAGAGAGTTTTTTAGTAGGACTTTTCTAGCCAGCTTGCAACTTCCTGATACACGGGTTGAGAGGAGAAATGTAGTATATCAATAAAGGTGGTGTGGGGCATACTGTGTGTGAGGATTGTGCTGGGTAATTTTGAATGGGATCTATTTTGAAGTTTGTCAAATACAGTTTTTTAGGGTCTTGAAAAATCATTATTACTGGGCTGCTAACACTTTACGTAAGCCACTTTATTGCATGGCATTTTCCAGTTTTAGGATATTTTGCTGAGCTATTTCCATTGCACTTGCATTTTAACAGGCAGCCTTTAAAGCTCTGTCTCATTCAGATAGCAAGTTGTTCTTTGGCTCACTGTCCAATCCACAAATGAATGCACCTCATTTAGAAAAGTTCCAAACTTGCAATTTGCAGATAGTTGCGTTAAACATACATTATCTAGTCAGAAACAACTTTTTCTTTCTTAGTCACAGCAGATTTATTTTGATGTACTCTACTGAAAGCAGCGTAACAACAGTATAAAAGTTGAGTAACCCAGTGGTGAATTAGGCCCCCAAACTCTAAATGTGGACCAAGTTAGTCAAAATATTGGTGTCTAATGTACCTAGGACTTTATTACAAAGCTGGGCCTAGTTTTGAGCAAACTTGGGCAGAACTTAGCCATGTACTGAAGCCAATTACAAATGCCTTCAAAATGAAAAACATGAAATTGTCTTATTTTGACTGAGCTTGCTTTGCTTGTGTGGGGATCCATTTGAATCAATTGAATGCTAAACTCAAATAGGTACAAACTGACAAATCAAACACCAAGAAAATGGAAGCAAGAACCCCACTCACAATGACACTACCACATTTTAGTCGGATCTTCTTTCTCGTAGCTAATATAACTAATGAGGCTGCTATTGATATACGTCAGTGAACTGGAACTTAGCAGAATAAGAATTTGCCTCAATAACATCTAGAAATGGGCTAAAATTGGATGCTGTTTTGGTTTTACAAATGTATGGTCCATTTTTTCCCCCTAGATCTAAATTGAAATTAGGAGCAAGTTGAATCCTGGTCCCAATTTATCCAGACAGCTAAAGATTGTAGCGGTTATGGGGATTTACAATTCCATCTCCATCCTGAGAAAGGGAGATCCACAAGTTAACAGTACACGGAATTTAAAAAAAATACCCAGTTGAAATGTCAAGTGTCCTCTTGTTCTTTCCTTATGTGACAGAGTAAATAGGTTGTACACTTGGGGCCAGATCCTCAGGTGGTGTAGACAATCTACGACAATGGAGCTATGACAATCTACATAATGTGAAGATCTGCCCCATTGCCTAGATGAAAAACACTATTCAGCACTGTGGCAGCGATGCCCCTTAGAAGCCTAAAGCGAAGTGGGCTGCTTGGTGTATTCATTTGCACATTAATATTCTGGGTGCTCTTCCAGCTGAAAGTTATTATATTTACACATGCTGGGATCTGAGCAAACAAAAGCATTTGGGAACACTTGTGTATGTTCTGTGGTCTTTTCTCAATAAACACAATTTTTGATAAAAGCTGAGTTGCACTTTAAAAAGCTCCTATTTTTTGTTCTTGCACTGAAGAGTATTTATCTTGCGTTCTATATCATAAATACACAAATCTGTAGGTCACACAAAACAGACCTAGATATACAAGGGAATTTATTTTAAATGTGATGTGCTAAACGGAAAGGAATGGTTACATTACATTTGGAAGTGGGAAGAGGTTATTGTTTGCTGTCTAGTCTGAAGTTCCCATTTAGCTGGAAAGAACACACTGTAAGGTAGACTATAAATCAAGAGAGAAGCTACTTTTTAAAAAAGATGTGGAGTGAGGCATCATTTTAGTGACTCTCTTAGGATCCCTTTCCTGCCCCCCCCCCCCAAAAATCCTACATTAGAGGTCTCTGTGCAGCCACATAGTTTTGCTCTTGTGCTTCCTGAAGAGGAACATTTCAAACTGATGTAAGACACAGCCTTCTCCCCTACCCAAGAAGCTGATCACTCTTCTCATGCATTGCTACGCTGGTACCAGGAAAGAGCGAGTTAGTTACAGGAGGTGCTAGGACTGTATAAGAGAATGTAATAATCACTATGGGTAGGATTTGCCAGCGAGCCTAAGGGTAGGTCTACACTGACGGCAGCCGGTAGAGTACATATACTGCACGCCTAGCTAGCACAGGTATAAAAAGCAGTAGATGGTGAGGAACTGCTTAGGTGAGTGGGGTAGAGTGCCCTACACACGTGAACCCTAGGGTCTCTCCAGGCCCAAGAAGTGCCCCCTGTCTACACTGCTATTTTTAGCAGTGTAGTGTTCCTCTGCCGCCCCACTGCCAGAGCCTTTCCCTGCTGCAGTGAAAGACATTGGCAGGAAGAAAAGGCTCTGGCAGAGCAGAGGTAGTTGGGAAAGGCTTCAACAGCTCCCTGCTGCCTCTCCCTTGCCAGAGCTCCGCCATGTGTAGCTACAGTGTGGTGCAGCCTTCCTTTCCCTGCAGTGTGTAGCCACATATTCCCCACACGTTGCCACAAATGCAGACAAGGTCTAAGTGAGTTAGGCACTTCACTCCCACTGACAGTCAGCTGGAGTTAGGCACCTAACTGAGGTTTAGGTTAGGTGCTTTTCAGACATCCCACTTGATGTACTGCGTGCACATCCTTGAACTCTTTAAAGCACACATTATTCACCAATATATTAGTTTGCGTGTTTTAGACTTAAAGTACCTGCCACTCTTTACACAAAGGTACTTTAATTTGTCTGGATTTTGACTCCCTTCCCCCTTCTTGTTTGGTTTACTTATTATCTGTAGTGCTCGTTGGTTATGTTTATTCATGAACTGAAGCAGCTGAGACTATTTTTGTGTGTTATTTTCATTCTTATGTATGTTTAATTATTACAACAATTTTACAATTATTACAACAGTTATTTTACAATTATTACAACAGTTTACCGGTTATAAGCCCCCTGCTCGATTGGCATAGAACTGGCGCCAGGGGTTGCTTCCGACAGTGGGAGGGATCACCATGTCTCACTAGACAACTATCGCCTGCCTCAAGCTGGGCAGCCCCCAGCCAATATGGTGTTGTCCCACCACAGTTCACCTGCTTCACTGGGTGCATGGGGCTTAGTGTACGTGAGTACCCGACAAGTGGACTGCGAACCATGCACCAGGCAACAACAAAAGAAAACCAACATTTAAGAAACCAGCCCTCAAGTTAGGATGCTGGAACGTACGGACCATGACAACTGGCCTATCACAAGACCTTCAGGCAATCAGCGAGGTTCGGAAGACTGCAGTCATCAACGATGAGCTAGCATGACTCCAAATCGACATAGTCGCTTTGCAGGAGACACGGCTGCCGGACGCTGGGACTCTCAGGGAAAAGAACTATATGTTCTTCTGGCAAAGGAAGAGTGCCGAAGAAATCAGAGAGTGTGGTGTTGGATTTGCCATGAGAAATTCTTTACTGGGGATGGTGGAACCTGGTCAACAAGGAACTGAAAGACTGTTATCACTCCGACTCCACACATCCACTGGACCCGTCAACCTGATCAGCGTGTATGCACCAACACTCGGCGCCAACAGGGATACCAAGGATGAGTTCTATGATCAGTTAGACACGATCATCAGGAGTATCCCTAAAGAAGAGCACTTGATACTACTGGGTGACTTCAACGCCAGAGTGGGCGCTGACCACGACTTTTGGCCAACCTGTCTTGGAAAGTTTGGCGTTGGAGAAATGAATGAGAATGGACAACGACTTCTGGAACTGTGCTCGTACCATGACCTCAGCATCACCAACTCATTCTTCCAGACAAAGCCTCAACACAAAGTGTCCTGGAGACACCCTCACTCCATGCACTGGCACCAACTCGACCTGATCATCATCAGGTGGTCTGCCTTGAAGTGCGTCCTGCTTACTCGCACCTTCCACAGTGCTGACTGTGACAGTGATCACTCGCTGGTGTGCAGCAAGATGAGGCTACAGCCAAAGAAGATCCACCGCTCTAGGCCAGAGGGCAAACCCCGCATCAATGTGAGCAAGACCGCACACCCAGACAAGGCAGAGAAATTCACCCATGAGCTCTCCGAGGTGCTGAACTGTATGCCTCCCGGTGGCTGCACCAGGGAGAGATGGGACCACATCAGAGACGCAGTACACAGCACAGCCATGAAAGTTTTTGGAAAGAAATGAAACATGAATAATGACTGGGTTGAGGCCAACTCCGCCACACTCACTCCAGCCATTGAAGAACTCCGCGCTGTTCACCTGGAGTACAAGCGTTCCCCCAGTCAGAGGACTCGACAAGAGTATCGATTTGCCAGGAGCAAAGTACAGAGACTAGCTCGACAGTGTGCAAATGATTACTGGCTCCAGCTCTGCCGGAGCATTCAACTATCTGCTGACACTGGAAACATCAGGGGAATGTATGATGGCATCAAGAAGGCCATGGGACCCACAAAGAAGTGGAGAGTGTCACTAAAGTCTGCAACAGGTGAAAACATCCAGGACAAGGGCAAGCAGATGGATAGATGGGTGGAGCACTACTCTGAAGTGTACTCCAGGCAAAACACCATCACCAAAGCTGCCCTCAATACTGTGGATGGTTTTCCCGTTGAAACTGAGCTGGACGAGAAGCCCACCATGGAAGAACTGAAGAAAATCATTGAGAGCTTGTCCACAGGAAAGGCTCCAGGAAAGGATGGCATCCCACCAGAAGTTATCAAGTGTGGCATCAACGTCCTCCTAGAACACCTCCACGACCTCCTCTGTCAGTGCTGGGACGAAGGTGCAGTACCTCAGGATATGAGAGACACCAACATCGTGACCCTCTACAAGAACAAGGGTGATAGAAGTGACTGCAACAACTACAGAGGCATATCGCTCCTGAGTGTTGTGGGTAAAGTCTTCGCACGCGTGATCCTGAATAGACTGCAGAACCTTGCTGACAGAGTTTACCCAGAGTCACAGTGCGGGTTCCGAGCAGGGAGATCCACAACCGACATGGTTTTCTTCTTAAGGCAGCTGCAAGAGAAATGCAGAGAACAGCACAAGCCGCTATTCCTTGCCTTCATAGACCTGACCAAAGCTTTCGACCTTGTGAACAGAGATGGGCTGTTCAAGATCCTGGTAAAGGTTGGCTGCCCACCGAAGCTGCTGAGCGTGATCCAGTCTTTTCATGACAACATGAAAGGCACAGTACTGTATGATGGCTCGTCTTCCGATGCCTTCGACATCCACAGTGGAGTAAAACAAGGCTGCGTTCTCGCTCCCACACTCTTTGGCATCTTTGCAGCATTGCTGAAACGTGCCTTTGGAAATTCCACAGAGGAAGTCTATCTCCACACTCGGTCTGACGGGAGACTTTTCAATCTGGCTTGACTAAAGGCCAAAAGCAAGGTACAGGAGGCAACAATCAGAGACATGCTGTTTGCAGACGACGCTGCCCTGGTCACCCACACAGAAATCGATCTGCAGCATCTGATTGACCGCTTTTCCAGAGCTTGCGAAGAGTTCGGGTTGACAATCAGTCTTCAGAAGACCAAAGTTATGGCCCAGGATGCAGAACATCCAAGCATTGCCATCAATGACTATGTACTAGAGGTGGTCAGTCAGTTCACCTACCTTGGATCTACCATCACGGACAAGCTTTCACTGGACCCTGAGATCAACCGTAGAATCGGCAAGGCCTTTACAATTTTGGCCAGATTGTCACAGAGAGTATGGAACAACAACATGCTGACCATCAACACAAAGGTCGCTGTGTACCGTGCATGTGTGTTAAATACTCTTCTCTACGCGAGCGAAACTTGGACCCTCTACACTTCGCAAGAAAAGCGACTGAACACCTTCCACATGCGCTGCCTCCGTCGCATACTCGGGATCACTTGGAGTGATCGAATAATGAACAACGAGGTGCTGGAACGTGCCAAGATCTCCAGCATGTTCATTCTCCTCCATCAACGCCGCCTCAGATGGCTTGGCCATCTAAGTCACATGGAAGATGGACGGATCCCCAAAGACCTGTTGTATGCCGAACTTGCCTCCGGAAACAGAGCTATAGGATGGCCCCACCTTCGCTTCAAGGATGTTTGTAAGAGGGACCTTAAGACTGTTCAAATTGATATCAACAACTGGGAAGAGCTCGCCCAGGACAGATGCAGATGGAGACACGCTCTGACCACTGGATTGAAAACTGGCGAAGACAAGCTGTGGCAGCTTGCCGAGGAAAAGCGGGTTCAACGAAAAAGGAAGCAGCGGCTCCAACCCACAGCTGACACCGCCTTCAAATGCAGCAAATGCAATCGAGACTGCCACTCTCATGTGGGGCTTCACAGCCACAACAGACGTTGTACAACCATCAACTAAACATTCCCCATGGGTGCATATCCATCGTCTCTCAAGACTAACGGACGCCAACAATATTACAACAAAGAGTATCTTTTATATTGTTAATAGGCATCTAGTACTCTTGGCTTAAATTAGTCAATGATTTATAAACCATCATGGGAAAGGTGCCCTTGGGAAGCATTCCCTTCATAGCACATTTGCTTGTTCTCATTTTTATCTGGGGAAGGGGGCTATGTAAATGAAGCTTTTTGATTTAGCCCATTCCCACACCTCTTTGCACAGAGGTAAACTTCGCACAAATTGAGAGAAGACTGGTACAAAGTCTATGCACCACTTAAGACCTCAAAAACAGGGGCTCGACCTTTGAGAGCATCAGTCACGTGGGGTAGTGTCAGCAGGGTGAGATATGCCTTTCAGGCCTGGTTATGAAGTCTTTGTTCAGGCAAAATGTTCATTGAAATCAATGCAGCTCAGATGACTCTTACTCTGTCACCACCCGGTGACTATGCTTTTATATTCCTATTTTGCCCTGGTGCACATGTCCACATTAAATACATACATCTGAATGTGGAAGGATCTGGATAAAAAGTGGGGCCATTGATGAGGATAAAGGAGAAAATGAGAGATTCTAATCGAGTCCCTAAAAGCATCATATCTCAGCATAGCCGAGCCTTTGCCTTTTATTATGGTTCTTGTTACATACAGTCTGATGAAGTGGGTCTTCGAAAGCTTATGCTCCAATATATCTGTTAGTCTATAATGTGCTACAGGACTCTTTGTTGCTCTTGTTACATACAGAATCCCTTAAAGTGTGTCACTTTTCTAACAGGAATTGCTTTTTAGTTTTAATCCATGGGCTTAATTTGCATGTGCCAATGTCCTCCTCTGCCCATCTGTGCTCCTGGAGAAGACTGGTCTGTGTCCATCATGAGTCTCCAACAAGAAAGGCTTCTTGGCCTTCTTGCCTGTCTTCCAGACTTGCAACCTAAGGGCCAGACTGATAACCTAGTAGACACACCGGTGGGCAGTTACTCCCAAGATTATACCCATTGAGTCTAATGTCATCTGCAATGGTGAACAACAACTCCCAAGGGAAAGAGGTTCACAATCTGCCCCATTTCATTGAGAGCCATCAGCTTGTGCCTATGTAACCACATGATCTTACTGTCACAATTTCACAGCTACATTTCAAGCTCCTTTTTACTATAGTTTGCTTTCACCCCCATTTCTAATAGTTACATCCAAATGATCAATCATTCTTTTATAGAAAACCCTTCCTTCTAAAATAGAATTAGTAGAATGGAGTTTTGTTTAAAAGAATTACAGCTACCGATCATCAGTGCTACCTATTAAAAAAATTACCCTACTAGAGGTGTGTCAGAGAACTGGCAAGAATTTAAAAATATATACATCTCACATTCAGTAGTTAAGGATGAATACATGGTGCTGCTTTAGAAAGGAGAGATTTGCTGAGACAAACAGCATGAAAGCACAGCATGCTTGCCATGTGCACAGCAGCAAACTCTCAGTAACTGAATGCAATATTCAGGGTTGACATAGTTATTTATAGATTCAAGATCTATTTAAATTCAATGAGAAATTAAGATGTAGAAAAGCAGAGAAACCCAAAGTTGTTATCTAGGACAAATTAGACTACGGAGAATTTTTAGGCATGCGATAAAGCTATGTGTGGGTCTCATTTATGACAAGATGGATACAGATCGATAATTGACGGTGTGCAGCTATAAAAATATAAACATGATGTAAGTGTTAAGTATGAGTATTATGAATATGCACAAGGAGATGGACAGTAGACAGACCTAGATTGTAATATAGATGAACTGTAGCATGCCATGTACAGGAACAGTTTAGAAGTGTATACACTGGAGCATTGTTGTTAAAAATGTTAATTGGATACTTAGAAGTAAATATGAGAAATGGGTAACTAGCTAAAGTGAGGTTCTACCCTGAAAAGTGACTATGTAAAATGGCATAGTTTATTATGCCATGTTTATTATGTCTTAGTAACACTTAGACCAAAGCTGCTCAATTTAACAAGGAAAGTGTTTTTTCCACCACAAACCCTGTAACCTCTCTGGCTTATGCACTGCTCTATATAGATTCTGTAATTGGAGCTGAGACACTGATTCTGCAATGCACTTGATTAACTTTAAGCCTATGCATAAGTTTCATTGAAGTCAACAGAATAAGTCTAAAGAAATAACCATTGATTGGGCTCAACAGTTCCCTGGTGCAATCCTATTGATGTTACTTTGAGAATGAATTTGATTTTGTGTTTGTGTAACCCACTGGTGAGCGTGTCATACAGATTCCCCTCTGTGCCAATCTGCAGATGATAGGAGATGTTACAATTCCCAGCTTTAGAGCCACGGTTCCACTTGTGTGATGACTACCCTCTTGGCCACCGCACTGGGGCTCTGGATCTCCAGAGCTACAAGCATGAACAACTTGAACTAAGGAGCCAAAGCACTGTGGCTGGGGGCTGTAACAGCCTCATATCCTCTGCAGATTGGCACAGGGTGGGGAATCTGTAACACGCAAATGTAACCCACTGATGAGTATCTTGACAAAGGTTATCAATATTCCTTAATAGGCCTCACTTTACAATTTCAGAATGTTTTCTCTTAAAAACTTTCATATTTGGTTATATATGGCTAGAGTATAAAATGCAACATAAATACAAAAGGACAAAAGGACAAAAAATAGGAGTTTTTAAAGTGCTTTTATCAAAACTGGAAAGGCTTTTGTGGGAAGGACCTCTCCCTAGACTTAGAATTCCCCTTGGCCCTGCAGCAATGCACATTCATGCTTGCACTCTGTGACAAATGAGCCATGCAAAATACTGTCCAAAGCTCTGTCAGCATCTCCTAGCAATAAAAACCCTCCCTTATTGCTTTGAGCAAGTGGGGACCCAAGGTTCTCAGACATGTCCAATCTAGCTACTTATACTGTACCCAATAGTGTGGTATAATCCTTCCCATCTAATAAATAGGCAAGCTCTAGTGAGTCTTTATATGCTTTAACAGAAAAGAATGAAATCTTTATAAGGAGTCCCAAGCCAGTCCACTCCATCGACTTCTGATAATGAATGACTTCTCCCCACTTCAAGAGGGAGTAAAATGTAGCAGAAGAATTTCCAGAGACACAGTAAAAGAAACAGCCCATCTGTTGCATGCTGTCCCCTGACAACATGGCTGCCTCTATATGTGCAGGGCTGGGAGTCTTTGGCTTTGGCGTACGGGGGCATGGTTTGTGAGATGCTTACGTTGGCACCAAGTGGATGTAAGCCCAGAAGTTCCTTCTAGAAGAACTCCCCTATTGTGGCTTCTACCTTCCGTGGTGGCACTGGTTTAAAATGTAGGAATACTAGCCCAATGTTAGTACAGCTGCATTGATAAGACAGCGGAGTGGAGGAGGGAATGCTTCACAGGGATGGCTATAAAATTTGCTACACTTCATACCTTTCGCAGCCTCACCTAATGCCCTTGCTCTTCTCCTGTCCCTCTACCCACATTACAGATTCCTCCTTCTTGAAGGGAGGACATCACAAACTCTGCAAGTCTAAACTCAGATTTTTGAATGGATGTATTATCTTTTGATGGCTCTGTCCACAGGAGGATAGCATGTACTGCGCTGTCTGCAGCGTACAGCAATCTCTCTGAGTAGTCCCAAATGTGAGAATAGTGCATGTTTCATTCTGCCTCGGTCCTCGTGCAGCCCTGGGGATTTCACATAGCTGAAATGTTAAGAACAGTAATTCAGCTTTAATTTCTTTACTACAACCTGGACTGTGATTTTGGGAACTAGCGAGTGAGTGATATTTTTAAGCGTTCTGTTTTTCTGCCCTCTAGTAATCCATAGCCAACACAGTGACAGGCAAGGAGGATGTTTTGCTGAATTGTTTGCTGGCTGGTTATTCTAAAACTGAACTGGTAGATGGAATGTAAGTTCCCTATGTCTGGGTTTGGGGAAAAAATGGTCCTCTTGGGAACGAGATTGGGTCCAATTCTGCTCTGTGTCCAACTCCACTGCAGTCGATGGGGTTACAGAAATGTAACTCAGGGCACAACTTGGCCCAGAGTTTAAGAAACGTGGAAACTATTAAAGGGAGCTGATACAGACCGCAAAGACAAGAACTATAAAAGCAAGCAGGGCCTAGAGCAGCACTTAGAAACATGCATATACCTAGTGTTCACTTGTAACTCCACAGAACCTACAGGCTGCACAAGCAAAGCTGACAGAGCCTGCAAGCACCACAAACTGGATACCTCCAGACCTTTTCTTTATAGCCAAAACCAGGATATTAAATTCTGACATGACTGCACAAAAAGGTTGTACATTTAAAACCAAAGGCCTAATTTTCAATAATGACTATTGCATAGCCTCAATTTTTAGGTGACCAGCTTGAGACAACTTATCTTTACCTAGGTATTTACATGGCCTCCATCACCATAACACCAGAACACCTCACAATCTTTATCCTCACAGCACTCCTGTGAGGAAGGGCAGTGCTATTATCACCATTTTACAGATTGAGAACAGAGGCTCAGAGAGACTAATTAAGTTGGACAGGTCACACAGGAAGCCTGCAGTAGAACAGCAAATTGAACCTGGGTTTCCCAAGTTCAGGCTACTCCCCTAACTACTGGATCATCCTTCCACCAAAGTAGATACACAGACCTACCTGAAATCAGGTCCCTTTAAGGATAGCTCAAGTTGAGCACCTAAAATTGAGACATCTAATAATCACTGTTTGCTGCTGAAAATTTCAGTCAGAGGCCAGATGCTGTTCTCACGTGAATTTTACATCATTGTAATTGTGCGATGGAATTAGGGGCTGGTCTGATGAAAGTCTTTCCATTGATCGGGCCCTTAACTCATGACTGAGCTAAAATATTTAGTTCAAAATACTTGACAGCTCTTTAGCTATACATTTAGCACTAGGGGAGATGCTGCTAAAACACCAGTTTGTTGTCAGTAAAAAATGGGGAAAATGAAGTCTAAAGTTCAAATTAAAATATAAGGTTCCAGCACCAATGCCACGTTCATAGTGGTACGGTATTTATGATTTTTTATTCTTGTTTTTTTCTGGTGAAATGTTTCCCACAGATTATTAAGATTCGTGATGTAAAATATATACCATGAAGCAAAGGGTGTACAGTGATTTGATGTTGCTGTTAGAACTTTTAATTTTCCAATTCCTGACTTTTAAAATATTTTAATATTTTATTAAATAATACCTGTGTAACCATAATGTAGCATTAATAGGGTTTGTTTGCTTTGTGCCAATTTCAGTGGAGTTACTCCAGAGTTAAATCTTTGCAAGGGAGAATCAGGTCCATTGTCTTTGCAACCTACTGAACCAGACTCCTCTATGAATGTTTGGCTCTTTATATGTTCAGTGTAGTGCAGTATGTTAGTGTAACGTGAGTTTGAACTACTAATTATTAAACAATGTAAAATAGTTTTATTGTAAAATATTTAGCTCAAAATACTCCGATGAACTGGGCACATGGAAGGTTGTCAGCCCTTTAGCTATACCATTAGCACTAGTGCAGATGCTGCTAAAACACCAGTTTGTTCAGTCAGTAAAAAATAGCTCTGAAATACATTGTTATTCATTCTTCACAATATGTCATGTTGACTACTCTTCCCCTACAGTCCAGGAATAAAAATAGCAAACACGTCTCTACTTTCCATTAGAAAAATTGGACTAACTTTTTTTTGCGATATATAAATAGGTTATATTTTAAGATTGAATTTTCTATGAACTATCACTCATTCCTCCTGTTTTCTCAAAATGCAATGATTTTTAAATAGAATTCGGTACTGTGAGATTTCAGAGATGCATGATTATGTTTGCTGGCCTAATGTTTCCATTATCTCCACCAGCTGCATTCACAATTTTGTTGCATGGATTCTCTGAGCCAAAACAGGCAGATAGGCTTTTCTTGTTGGTATTTCTATAATAACAACACAGTAGTTAGGACATGTTTCAAAATGAAGCCAGTGGATGTAATTCCTTTTTGCTAGGAGGGGGAAAAGCCAGCAGAACCATGTTGACTGAAAAAGATTGATCAACTCTCTCTCTCTTCTTTATATGCCTTCATGAAAATGCAGCAGTTCTAACGTGCTCCTGTTTTGCAGTCAAATTGCCCTGTTTTAATGATCAATATATATGCAGTTGATTGATAATCCCTAAAGTAACCAGTAACATTCCCGCTACCTATCATGCACAGTACATTAATGTGACAGTTTTCTTTGCTGAACATCCTTCTGTATATTGAAAACACGGCAGAGTCTGGCAAAATACACAGCCTCTTTTCTTAACTCAAGATGTGACTAACACGAGCTCTGTGGACTAGATTTGCAAAGGTACTTAGGCACCTAAAGATGCAGATAGGCTGCTAGTGGGATTTTCAAAGAGGCAGATAAATCCCACTAATCTGCATCGTTAGGTGTCTACCTACCTTTGAAAATCTGGCTTTTTTGTATTAAAGTGTTCAGTAGCTATTAAAAAAAAGTTGGAATGCTTTAAATTAGGGTTGTCTAACCACCAGTTAATGTTACTGAGCACTATTTTTATATTATCATTGTACACAGTGCTATCCACAGGGGAAGACATGGTCAATGCAACAAATTGCTTAAGAACTAAGCCATGTGTTTATGTGGTTTGCTGAACTGGGGTTTACAAGACGGTAAACTTCAGACACACAATGTCACACACTGTAAAGGTGCAAGCATATCTGGTCACCATCACCTGCCAAAACCTACATTAGTCCTCAATATTTTGTGTGCAAGACAAGTGCAAACACAAATTTAGGCTGGGCTGAGGTGAGAGCTATCACACTTTTGCTGTGAACAATATTCCTTGAAATCAGGGCCACCTCCAGGCACCAGCCGACCAAGCACGTGCTTGGGGCGGCACCTCTTAAGGGGCGACCAATCCTGGGGCGGCACTTGGTTTTTTGTTTTTTGTTTTTGGTGGGGTGGCGCTCGGGGGCGGGGTTTTGTTTCAGGGGGGCGGTGCTCGAGGGAGGGGGGGTGTTTCATAGATTTCATAGATTCATTCATAGATTCATAGGCTCTAGGGCTGGAAGGGACCTTGAGAGGTCATCGAGTCCAGCCCCTTGCCCTTTCGGCGGGGCGGTGCTCGGGGTTTTTTTGCTTTTGTTTTGGCGGGGCGGCACTCGAGGGGGGTTGTTTCGGCAGGGGGCTGCGCTCGGGGGAGGGGAGTTTTGGAGGGGCGGCACTTGGGGTTTTTTTGTTTTGTTTTTTGGCGGGGTGGCGCTTGGGCAGGGGGGGCTTCGGCGGGGCAGCGCTGGGGGGGTGGTGTTTTCTTTTTTTCGGCGGGGCAGTGCTAGGTTTTTTGGGGGTTTTTTGCTTGGGGCGGCAAAAAAGTTAGAGCCGGCCCTGCTTGAAATCCAACCTTTTTCCTTTCAGTGAGTTATTTAATAGACCTAGATTTGTGCATGTATGTTCACTCTGCATTATTCACTGTGACTATTTGTGCTGTGTGATTGGTGTCTAAATCACCTGTTATTATTTCTCCTTTCTGACTAAGGACCAGTAACATTATGTTCTCCCTGGCATCAGTGTGAATAAAGCCTGATAGGGGGTTTCTTCGAAAATGTAGCCCACAATGGACTGAGTGACCAGAAATCTATTTCTATCACATAACAGTGTAATTTTAATATATACATATCTATTAAATATGAAAAGCTCAATTGCTTGGCTGATTAACACCAGCAGGCAGTACATAAGTGTTCAGCTGTATAAAGAACCCATCTTAAATTCAGCCCAAGCACTAATATGACAAAACCTGTTTAAAGTTCAGACAAGTAAGAGTGTGCCTCAATTGTCCCTTACCAGTGCTGCCTAAGGCTCCAATCCTGCAAACTCTTACACTTATGCTTAATTTAAAGCACAGGGTCCATCCCATTGACTTTAATGGGGCTACTCACGTGCTTGAAGTTAATCACATGCCTCAGGACCTGTCTAGACTCGGAAATCGGGTCGCATTTGAACAGAGGTTGGCTAACACGTTTTAACTAGCATGTATTTGAACACAAGTGTAGCTAGGATGGTGAATCCTTGTGGGGTGGGAATTCTATGTTCATGGGTAAGCTCTGAGTCTTGCACACGCATTTGGGGATTGTGCGTGCACTTTTGTGCATGCACTTTTGCTAGACTCTGATTCTGGAAAGCATCCCTGTTCAGGAGAACACCTCGGTATATGCTGTAGTCCCATTGAAATCATTGGGACTTAAAGTTAAGCATGTCCTTAAGTGCAGGATGAACTTAAGCATGTGTTTAAGTGCTTTCCTGAAAAGGTGTGGGGGGCACAAACTTGCTAGTTGTGATGCTATAGAGCATCAGGGACTGAAAAGTAGCCAAGTTGGAGCACAAATTTACAAGTTTCCCTTAGAAAGTGAATTGTGAATGTGTGACTTTGTAGCCTTCAAGATTCTGCTGCTTTTCAGCAGATGGCACTGTAGTTAAGATTGTAGAACGACTTGCATTAAATTCCTCTAAATTCAGATATTTATATCCTGGCCATAAGCTACTCAGTTACTGATAAAACTTCACATTTACAATAAAGGTGATGATTGAAGAGATACTTTTTCTTCTTTAACAGTTGTTGTTTTTTTGGGGGGGAGGGCAGGGGGCAGAGGAGGCTAAGGAGAGGAAGATTATACATTTGAGTGTGAAAACCATAAGTAATATTGTATTGATTTGGGACACTTTTAAAATATTTATATTACTCAAAATATGCCTAATGAGATTCTAGTGCCTTAATGGAATCTAAAAATCAGTCTTCTCTCTTGTCTTCATGCTCTGTATTTAAGAACAACTTCTTCCAAGGTTTCAGGGTCAATTTTCTGCACATGGCAATAAGTAAGAGAGGCAGTAGATAATGCCAAGCTCACCGGGCTAAATTCTGCCCTCAAATGTTTGTGTGGGTTAACCTGAACTTTTCTGCTTGTTAAACTGATGGGAGGGAATTTAGCCTCCCTCCCTATTATTCTCTCGTAGGTATTTCTAAGGTGCTTGTCACGCTGGTATCTAAAGCCTACCCAGATGGATAGGTACAAAGGAAACGGATATTAGGTTTTGAATAGGTACTTGGCTATTGATCTAATGATTTTTCAAATCTGAATACAGGGACACACTGCTCCCTTTTCAAAATACCTGTGGCATGGCCAGCTCAGCCACTTCTGACCTTTTCCTCCTCATTGCTACGTTATCCTTGTTGGTTCACATCCCTCTCTGTTACCAGAACTCACTCATATGACATCTCTCTTCTCCACCTTCAGTTCTCTCACCGCTTCCTTCCATGTCAACTTCTTCCTACTCCCTTCCACTGTTTATTCTTAGCAGCTCAGCATATTTCTTTTCCCTGCCCCCCACAACTCTCAGTTCATTTTCCAGTTTCAGCTCTGTGCTTTTTTTAGGAGGTGCTCAGATCGTACGGTCATGGGCGCCATTATAAAAACCTACATAGGCTTTTCTGTCACAGAGTACAACAGTTGCAGCTCTGACCTACCCCAGCACTCCACACAGAACCAAGAACCCAGCCCTCATTTAAAAAAACACCTCTGTGTGAGGCCTAAAGAAGAAATGACAAAATCATCACAAAGCTGTCCTAGGAGCTATATGCAGAACACCATGGTAGTGAGCACAACTGCATGTGGATTGTTTGAGGTGTTAAAAGAAAGTTTTGATGGAAAACTTTTGAACAGCCCTAACTAAGCTACTTTGTTTTAGCACACATCTTCATTCATTGTTATAATAGGAGCAATTAAGGATTCAGAGACCATTAATCTTCTCTACCTTTTTCAGGTAAAGGTACCCAAATAGAAAAAAAAAGAGATCTGGATTTTGTTCCCAGGTCTGCCACTCACCTTGAACCAGTTACAACTCCTCTGTGCCTCAACATCCCCATCTGTAAAATAGGGATAATAATTCCAGCATCCAGATGACCTGCTGATGGGTGGTTTTTTTAACAGAAAGGCAGGCACATAAAGAGGAGAAAGAATTGTAGTGATAGATCTGCATGTTCCAGGGCTGAGTTCCAGGACAGCATAGAGGAGCATGGGTGTGACCCAGGAATCCCTGAGTGTCAACTGTCAAGGGGGTTACAAGCAGATCCTGATCCTGATATGTACATTCAGGTTCACCAAAGAAAGTCATGCAAGGTCTTAAATGGAAGCCAGGGTGACACTGGGCATTAACAGTGTTGTGAAATGTACATACAGATAATATGTGAGGAGTTATGAATGTATGCCAAAAATATGTTCCTAAAGTCTATATCAAGACACAGTTGACACACAGGTTTTCTGCCAGACAAAAGATATTTATTCACCTCTCTCTCGGTTGGCATGCAAGTTAAGCATTGTAAGTCAACACAATGGAAGCTCCATTTACATATGAAGTCAAGAGGGAGATGTGAAATCAACAGGGGGAAAGCCACACACAGGAGAAACAAGGATTTTTACTGCCCCCTGAGGATAGACAATGAACTTTGAAAACATAAGTGGAAGGCAAGGAGACACCCTTTTATCCTGCATCTAGAAAGTAAATGGGCGGGACATCTACATTCCTGAAAATGGGATCTCAACCAGGCTTGGTTGAAATGCTCCAAAGGACATTTGGGGTGAGCTAACCTTCTTTAGACAGAGGGTATTAAGTCTAGTCTGTAGAAATGGTATGATTTTGTTTATAACTCTTTTTTGTTTCCATTATCTTTAATCACTATCTCTTGAATCTTAGACCTTTGCTAATAAACTTATTGTTGTTTTCACTATAAATCTATCTCAGTGCTGTGGTGTGATACAAAGAACTGATCCTAAGTTGAATCATTCAAGCTGGTATGTACAAAGCTGTCTCTGGGATAGCAGACGTGGTATTTCTGTGAGTGTTCCATGGAAAAGGGGCTGGGATATTACAGGGGAAAGCTTCAAAGGGACTTTGGAACAGGGGGACACCCGTGGTTAACCTGGACGGCAAAGTAAGGGCTGGCTTAGCCCAGAGGAGAGCACTTGTGTGGAGTCAAGAAGCTGACACCCAGTTCAGCACAAGAAAGTCTCCCTTTCACTGGAATCAGCAGGGTAATAATATGACTCACCTCTGAGGCTAGTAGGAATCACAGATCACTGATCTTGAAGGGGGGGAATGTTTTAAAAGATACCGGACAAATGGAATAGTTGTAAGTTGATCACTGCTGTGAAAAAAGTGTAGGTTGGACATCATGCAATAGTATCCATTGGGCTGGGGAGGGGATCTCTTCTTGAAAAAGGATAAATCCAACAGGGAAGATGCTGTTTGCTGATGTGCGTGTTAACAGGCTTTTCCACAGGGAAACAAATTAATGACTATACTAAAACTTTTAAGACAGAGCCCACATTAAAGAGGAGAGCTGCAGAGGAGCTATTCAGCAATTCTGGTGGACTCATTAGACTGCCCAGAAGGAACGCAACTTTCCTTCAAAATCCAATAATCATAATTCAGATTATAAGAAAATTATACACAATTCTGTTTTGGAAGGAAATCTTTCATTGTCCCAATATATTCTGACACATTTTCTATATTTTGTAAAATCTGGTAGTGTTTTATTGCAGAAAGAAATCTGATTTGAGTCGCTCAGTAGTTATCACTCAATGCTTCTTATTCCTGCCTGTTACAGAACATTTTCTGAAGGTATTGCCCATTCTCCCTTCTTTGCCTTTAACACTGCATTCTCATCACACAGCATTGACCTTTCCACAGAGGATTAAAAATTACATGTGCTGAAAATGGAATCACCTTGGAATATATGCTTGCAATCACACAGCCCCAAATGTCTAACTCTGCTTCAGACATTTGCAATTCTGATTCTTCAGTCTTGCAGCAATTGATTATTTCTGGTAGACTGTAAACATATTATTGTCAGTTCTTGTTGATATCTTGCTTTTCAGAATTTCCCAACAATAGTGACTAGGAATTGGAACAGTAAACACATAATAGCATTGTATTGAAAACATGTCAGCTTCTAAAGGATTTCAACATTTATGCAAGGAAAATTGTGACTTTTTGCAATAAACTCTTTAATGCTCAGATTATAACATTATTATACAATAAAATGCAATTATCTCACATGTTCTATTGTAATCAGATCTTTCTTTCCCTGGGAAGTCAAGTTCTTCTGAAACCTGGAAGATGCAGGCAACTGAAAAATAGCAGACGTCAAGAAACATCACAGACCAAGGCTTGCAAGCAGGTTCTCAGAGGACAGCCTTACAGCTGACTTCTGTTGTGCTTGCACCAGGGAAATCCTTGCCCCTGGCCAAACGTGGGGCTTTTAGGGTCCATTTATGTTGATCCAGCTCTTTCACCCAGTATAAATGGGACAGAGCAGGGGTGAGGATCTCATCTGAGATCTGCAAAATTGAGCGGTTTAACTTCACAGTGGTTTCTGGGGATGTTTTCCTTTGCTGTCAATCCATATGGGTTTATATCCCCAAATCTCGAAACAAAACTCACTGCAAGCCTCAGTTATACATATCTCTGTATTAAAACTCCTGTCAAACCTGTACAATTTTCCCCTTTAAACAAGTTAACATTTTGACAAAGCTGGGTGCCAATTCTGCGAAGATTTGTGACCAAGCTTAATTTTACACACTGCGTGTAATCCCATTAATTTCAGTGGGACTCCCCACAGTGCATGAAGTTAAATGCATACATAAATGTGCAGGACTGGGGATTTAGTCTGAATTTCAGGTGTGTAATGAGATCTGAAGCAAAGTAGTTTTTGTATGTTGCAAACATATGAACAGTGCCACTTAGAAGTAGTACTGAAACCAACAGAAAGAAAGTTTAACACCACAATCCATATCATAATGCCGTGGGTAATTGCTCATAGTTTGTACCATGACTAGGAATCACAGCTTGTCTTACAGCTGTCATTCGACAGAAATTCACATGCTTACACAAGCTCTCACTATCTCAATTTCTGACTTCCAGTTGGGTTTGACCTTGAACTGGAACACTAAATCCAAGTACTTATGAACTTCTGGGATGGTTTGGATTTGGGTTCAGATCATCTGGGGCACAGCCATGATGAGTGTAAAGTGTTTGTAAACCTGGAATGAGTTTCATATTATTAAGCAAACCTAAAACTAAGTGAAATGTGCCTGTTTTCAGGCTCCGTTATTAACAATTTACACAGTTCTACTCCTTAGCAAGTTCTATTTTTTAAAAATGTAATCTTCTGCCTCATGATCACATCTGCCCCTCAGCAGGGTAACCTGACTTCCCCTTTTCTGCTCTTACTCCACAGCATTGGGGTGGCGGTGGGGCAGCAGCTGAAAACTCCTCTTACTCAAGAAATATTAACTTTTTGGTCTCCTGTTTTCCTCCACTTTCTCCAGTTCCTCTCTCTCTCTCTCAGCCTATTTCCAAACTGCCTGAACCTCTCCCTCGCACGGTATATCTACGCTGCACTTAGTGTTTCCAAGCCCATGCCTGAGCATCCACATTGCATTGTAAACCAGGGTTTACAGTTGCTGGACCCAGGTTTCACAGTCAGGCTACTGAGTCCATACTGCACTATGCAGACCTACTGCCTCAGGTCTGCATCTTGCTCTGCATCCGCACTGCAAAATGGCAGGGCTTGAACCTGAGTCGCAGCGGGACACGAGTCTCATCAATGGCCCCGATGCAGTTTGGAAACCCCATTTCTCAAAACCAGCAATTACTTCAGGAGTATAGTTTATGCCTGCTACCTTGGGGTAAATAAACCACATATGGGACTGCTTCAGAAACCTCCACCACCACTGTACCTGCACTTGGATTTTCCACCACCAAACTGGCTTGCAATGGACCTGCAGCAGTCTGGGCTAGCCAGCTTCCAGGTAGTCATAACAACTCACTTCTGCACCAGTATGGCCATCCTCATGCATGTGTCTTGACTCTGGAGGGTCTGAGTAAGCTGCTCACAAAGATCTAGAAATGTATCTTTCTTCATCCAAAAGCTCTGGAGCGACTGCTGGTCATCCGAGGTCTGCATGATGATGTGATCATGTGATCATGTGATGATGATGTGATTTCAGGGCTTGTGGCCCTGCTCCAAAAGTGCCAGTGTACGTAGGGGGCATCAGCAGCTGTACCGAGAGCGGAGAGCAGCATCAGCCAGTTTGAGTCTGCCATGTCTGTAGCATCATCCTTCTCATCACACTCCTCCTCCATCAGGCATCTTCAGGAGTTTAGAAAATGCTGACGAAATGTCCACTAGCATCTCATGGATACTCTGCCCAAGCAAGCGAAGTTCTTCAAATGGTGACTCCTCCATGTTGCTAGCTCTGGTTGGCAGGATCATGCCGACCCCAACTTGGCACTGAACAGGGTGTGTTGGGGCGGGAGGGGCTGCCACAACTTCCTGTAATGTGCGGGATGGACAGTCAAGTTTTCCCACAATGCACCACAAGCCAATGACTAGCCACAGCTGTGAAGGGCGCTAGGAAGCCTGGGATCTGGTAGTCTGACTCAGGTCTGTGCACTGCAGTGGGTATGCCAGATCCCAGGTCCAGAAATTCTAAACCTAGAATCACCAAGGAGTGTGGATGTTCAAGCCCTGGGCTTACTAACCTAGGGTCCTCAGACACAACTCCCACTAAGCCTGGGCTTACATTTCAGTGTAGACATAGCCTTTGATTGCAATGAGACTTCTGTGGCTACACGCTCTTTATTTGAATGAACTAATTTTATTTTATCATAGCTGATGTTTCTGTTGACCTTTCCTTCTTTACTTAGGCTGGATTAAATTCCTGTTAAATAGAAGAGAGAGAAAAGGAAAGAGAAACTTGGATACAAAGAATAACTATAAAGTGTGTGATGGTTCATATGATTTAATCAGCACAGTGCACCTTGAAAACAGATAAGCAACTGAGCCTAGTGAGGCTCATGTGTGAGACTGAAGCTAAAGGATTTAAAAGCAATGCTTTCTCAATGGCCTGAAATTTAAAATAGTGATTTCATAGAATCATAGAATCTCAGGGCTGGAAGGGACCTCAGGAGGTCATCTAGTCCAACCCCCTGCTCAAAGCAGGACCAAACCCAATTAGATCATCCCAGCCAGGGCTTTGTCAAGCCTGACCTTAAAAACCTCTAAGGAAGGAGATTCCACCACCTCCCTAGGTAGCCCATTCCAGTGCTTCACCACCCTACTAGTGAAAAAGTTTTTCCTAATATCCAACCTAAACCTCCCCCTCTGCAACTTGAGACCATTACTCCTTGTTCTGTCATCTTCTACCACTGAGAACAGTCTAGATCCATCCTCTTTGGAACCCCCTTTTAGGTAGTTGAAAGCAGCTATCAAATCCCCCCTCATTCTTCTCTTCTGCAGGCTAAACAATCCCAGTTCCCTCAGCCTCTCCTCATAAGTCATGTGCTCCAGCCCCCTAATCATTTTTGTTGCCCTCCGTTGGACTCTTTCCAATTTATCCACATCCTTCTTGTAGCGTGGGGCCCAAAACTGGACACAGTACTCCAAATGAGGCCTCACCAGTGCCGAATAGAGGGGAATAATCACGTCCCTCGATCTGCTGGACATGCCCCTACTTATACAGCCCAAAATGCCGTTAGCCTTCTTGGCAACAAGGGCACACTGTTGACTCATATTCAGCTTTTCGTCCACCGTAACCCCTAGGTCCTTTTCTGCAGAACTGCTGCCCAGCCATTCGGTCCCTAGTCTGTAGCAGTGCATGGGATTCTTCCGTCCTAAGTGCAGGACTCTGCACTTGTCCTTGTTGAACCTCATCAGATTTCTTTTGGCCCAATCCTCTAATTTGTCTAGGTCCCTCTGTATCCTGTCCCTACCCTCCAGCGTATCAACCACTCCTCCCAGTTTAGTGTCATCTGCAAACTTGCTAAGGGTGCAGTCCACACCATCCTCCAGATCGTTGATGAAGATATTGAACAAAACCGGCCCCAGCACCGACCCTTGGGGCACTCCACTTGATACCGGCTGCCAACTAGAAAGTGCCAATTTATTTGAAAGTGAAATTTAACCGCTTGCCCCTCCCCCCTCCCCCCACCCCCCACACAGTACAAAGCTGAGTTAATTTTAAGAAATTATGTCCTTGGCATCAGTCTCATGACCCTTTTTATCAGATTGGCACTATACCACTAGTTTCTTTGTAATATGGGGAACATAGCAAATAAAAAACTACTTGTGTAGTTTTTATATGGAAAGATCCAGCATGAACTGTGACTAACATCATTAGACCACTTATGTTTCTAGGATACCAGTACATCGAGTTATGTGATTTCAATGCCGACTATTCTGAATAGAGCTAGGTAAATGATTTAGGCAGCAATATGTACTTGCTCCAATTTAGCTACGTTTGAGCCTGCTGAATGAGCTCTGAAGGCATAGTTTGGCAGAAGCCTGCATGACAATGCGATGGTGTTGTGGTACAACTAGAGCGGAGCAAAATTTTTCACCCGGAAAAGTTTTCACCAAAAAATGCAGATTTAGGTAGACTGAAACCTTGTGGATTTGTGTTGATTTCATCTAATTGTTTCCGTTGGGAAAAAAGCCTTTAAAAAATTCCCCAAAAATCAAAATGTTTCATGTGGACATTTTAAAATCAACTTTTCATTGCAAAATCTATTTCTGTTTTATTTAAGAATTTAAAATGTTTAAAACAACTCAAAAATGAAAGGTTTGTTTTGGGTGAAAAAAGATGTCTTGTTTGACCCGAAATAATTTTTTTCTGATTTGCTTGGAACATCCAGCAAACCAGAAAAGAAAGTTATTTGTACCATTCTGGTTACAGCTCTGCAACAAAAGCATCAAGATGCTCCACATGCTGAATGGTAAAGCAAGGCTGGGTCCATGGAAAGGCCTGGCTCAGAAGAGCCCATGTTTTAGGACTCCATCCCTCCAGCCTGCACGGCAGAGAATGCCATCCTTTATCTTGGAGAAAAGGCTGCCAGAGGTAGCAGTTACTCAAGCAGCTGGCCAAAAACATCTGCCCCTGAACTGGGTTCAAATTCAGGTTTGCCAAACTTCGTGGTGCTGACACAATCCTGATTTGAACTGTTGTTGATTTTCCCTAATCCTAATCATTTCACACCCTATGAAAGTTGAAACTATTCCAATCCAGTGTTTCCTGGGCAGGTGCAATGCACTGACAGATTGAGTTAGTCAGTAATGTTTGAGTTATTGAAGAGCTATGTAACTGAGGTTGGAAGGATGAGGCAAAAGCATTATTGTTAGTTGCAAAAGAAAGAACTACAATCTGAGTTCGGAAGTTTTGAAATAGATGTACCTCAGTAATGGTTACCCTATCTGCTGCTTGCTAAAGGCCACTGTGAGGTAGTAAAGCACTTAGGTCTACATCTTACTAGGCAGATAGCCTAAACTGTTATATCTCCTGGCTGAAATGACTTCAAGATGAGGTGATGAGAACAACCAAAACTGATCTGAATTACTACAGCTATAGCATCTCTTGTTTGAAAGCTATGGTTCCTGTTAGGTCCATAACTAGCTCCTCAGATAGCATAAATCAGTATAGCCACTGAAATCAACAGAATTCGCTGATCAACATCAGCTAAAGATCTGATCTTTTGTTTCCAATCAACTCCAACTGCAATTTATAAGTTTGGAACTCTTGAAGTCCAAAATGTTCCAGGCTTTAAAGGTGAAGTCACCACAGTTCTTAAATCACCAGACACCAAACAAATTTCCAAAGCCTATAAAATCCATATATCAACTAGCCAATAGCATAATCAGCTCATTAAGAAAGAAGGAGTTGATGGTACATTGCCTTCAGGTTTAACAGTGCTTGAACTGAGGGACAAAGAAAATAACAGTATACTCCAAGTTCTGTTTTCCAGGAGTTTAAACACCTGGAGAACATAAATTTGGCTTGTGTGGGTAAAACTGTTTTCCCACACAGAATACTCAACTCAGTTGGACAGTGGAGGAGTAGATAGGCTCACAGGCTTTTCTACGGTGCTCATCACTTCACAAACAGTGCTTCACAAACAGTAACCCCGGTGAGGTGAGGGGGTGTTATACCCATTTAATGGCTGGGGTACTGAGGCACTGAGAGATTAAGGTCAAACTATCCAGTAATTTTGGGTGCCCAGTTTGAAATGACTAGACCTGATTTTTCAGAACACATAGGCTTATATAGCACTTTATATGTTAAAAGGACAGCTGATAGCAGTAGTAGGTTGTCATCCTTTATGTAGACCAGCGCTAAAGTGGGATGAGACACCTGCTTTGCCAGTGGGTCTCACAGATGTTTGCTGACAGCAGAGGAATGATGAGACTCAGGAATTTTGGGTTTCATTTTAGGCTTTGGAGGGGAGTGTGCCCCAGTGGGTATAAGCTCTTCTGCCCATTTCCTCCAAGCTTAATCCCTTTTGTCCTATCCCCTTCAACTTTCCCTGTCCCAATCCTGTCTATTTCCTACCCCTGGCTCCTTATCCCAGTCCTAGTCTCTTGGCCTGCACAGTTCCAGTCTCCACTACTTAGGCTTCTTTCCCCAGTCCCACCTTCTTTGCCCAGCCAGTCCTAGTCTCCCCCACCAGGCTCACTGTCCAAGTCCCAACCCTTCTTCCCTTGCCCAGCCAATCCCAGTTCCCTGCTCCTCGTCTGATCTGTCACTTCTTCACCCAGCACTGGCTCTCAGTCCTAGTCTCCCTCTCTGGACTCCTCATCCATTCACAGTCTCCTCCCCGTCCCCTCCCTGGCTCATTGTTCCAGTTTTCCCCCTCTCTGGCCAGTCCCAGTCTCCTCACATAATATTCTTATTCAGTCTCGGTACGCCACCCCCCATCCCAAGCCAGCCAAGTAGCTCCCAGTTCCCTCCTCTGCTCCCAGCCTTCCAGCCACACCTGCTTCCCAGTCCCAGTCTCCTTGCCCAGCTAGTCCCAGTCTCTGCCCCAGACTCCTAGAATTCAAATTCTAATCAGGCAGCCTCCAACTCCACACTCTGTGAACCAGCAGGGAGGTCACTGAGAGCAAAGAAGAAATAGGCTCCCTGCTCTCATGTTCAGTGCCTGGACCCACCCCATCCCTGTAGCTAGGGTCCTTAAACACACAAACCAAAACACCCTTGCCTCGCCCCTTGCCTGAGGCCCTCTCCCCCACCCTCACTCACTTTCAGTGGGCTGGGGCAGGGGGTTGGGGTGTGAGAGGGAGTGCGGGCTCTGGGCTTGGGCCGAGGAGTTTAGAGTGTGGGGGAGTGGGAGCTGGGCTGAACCTGGGGCAAGGGTTGGAGTGCAGGAGGGGGTGTGAGGTGTAAGCTCTGGGAGGGAGTCTGGGTGTGGGAGGGGACTCAGGGCTGGGGCAAGGGGTTGGGGTGCAGGAGGGGGTGCGGGTTCCAGTCAGGCAGCACTTACCTTGGGCGGCAGGGCTAAGGTAGGCTCCCTGCCTGTCCTGGCTCCGTGCCACTCCTGAAAGTGGCTGTCACATCCCTGAAGCCCCTGGGAGGGGACCAGGGCACTCCGCGAGCTGCCCCTGCCTGCAGGCACCACCCCCGCAGCTCCCATTGAAAGCAGTTCCCGGCCAACGGGAGCTGTGGAGTCAACACTTGGGGTGTGGGCAGCGTGCTGAGACCCCCTACCCTCCCCCCCCCCCCCCCACCGCAGGGCTGCAGGGACGTGCCGGCCACTTCCGGGAGCTGTGCGAGGTCAGGGCAGGCATGGTGCCTGCCGTAGCCCTGCTGCATCATCTGACTTTTAGCGGCCTAAAATCTCCTGGTTTGGCTTCAGTAGCCTCTGGGAGATAAAGCCCGATTCTGGGAGACTCCCAGCGAAACCGTGAGGGTTGGCAACCCTATTCTGGGTTTAAGCATGCGCAGGTACCATCCCCTCAGAGCAAGTGTGCAGTCTGGTCAGCACTAGGAACAATGAGAGGTTCAAGCATTGCTCAGTGAGGGTGCACTCTTCCAAGATTTAACTGTTAAAACTGAAGATACCTCTACTGAGCACGTGTGAACTACAATTTTGCAAAGTCTTATATCTTGGCTAAATTTGGGTGGATTTTGCTCAAGGACCACACAAAAAGCACATCCTTGACACGAAGGCCACCACCCTGCCAAATTTCACATCCCTGTTCTAAATCATGGTGTGTCCAGAGGTGCTCAAAGAAAAAGTCTAAAGAATTTAACATGGGCAAAACAATGAATTTTCTCTTAAACGGGTGAACCAAATTGCTGAAACTTTCCAAAAGTAATCGTCCCGAGGCAGAACCTGACCTGGAAGCCTCAGCCCAAATGATTAAAATTTAGCAATTTATAAGCAACTGAAAACAAAGTCTTATAAAGGGAAGACAGGTACCCTTAGTGGAGGCTGGAAGCACGGCCTATTATTGTCATTAAGTATGTCAGTTTCATAATCATTAAGTAGATTATACACATATATACTAGCAAATACTTACTAAATACATACAGTCTATAATATACCATGTAGCAAATACTGGCTGTAGGGGAAATGCTCTAGAGGACCACATTCCCAACCCCCCTGAATAGCCTACATAAAAATTTTTAAGTGTATTTGTCTTCCTCAGTATCTTTTAAAATTAGGAGTGACAATGTTGTACGTATTGATATAATGTCAGTATGGGGCACAGGATGCTTTTGTAATGCATCAGACAGACATAGGAAGGGATTGCTTGCTGAACTCAAACCTTTCGGTCTGATTCTTCTTTTGCACTGGTGCAGCTCCATGGACTTCAATTTACATCTGTGTGAGTCAGATGAGAATCTGGCCCCCTGTAATTAGTGCTGTTCCTACAAATATAGTACACGAAAATTAGAAACATATTAGCCACTAGCGTCATCTTATTGTAAAATAATTGCATGCTACATAAGGTAGAGATCAAGACTAATGTATCACAACAAAACAAGATTACTTTAATCAGATCACTTCTGAAGGCATAGAAGAGGCTCAATGCTATCTGCTAGTAGTAAAAATATTTTCAATACCTAAAAGTTGCCTGTATAAATAACAGGTTTCCTCCTCAGATCACAAAGAAATTACAGTAGAACCTCAGCGTTACGAACACCTCAGGTCTGGAGGCTGTTCATAACTCTGAAATGTTTGTAACACTGAACAAAATATTATGGTTGTTCTTTCAAAAGTTTACAATTGAACGTTGATTTAGTACAGCTTAGAAACTTTACTATGCAGAAGAAAAATGCTGCTTTTAACCTTCTTAATTTAAATGAAACAAGCAGAGAAACCGTTTCCTTTCCTTGTCAAATCTCTTTTTAAACTTTCCCTTTATTTTTAGTAGTTTACTTTTAACAGAGTACTGTACTCTATTTGCCTTTTTTTTTTTTTTTTTGGTCTCTGCTGCTGCCTGATTATGTAGTTCTGGTTCCAAATGAGGTGTGTGATTGACCGGTCAGGTCACAACTCTGATGTTTGTAACACTGACGTTCTACTGTCCATGTTGGGTATTTAAGTTTTGGCATGTTATTCTGCTGTTTCTTCTAATCTTTTCTTAAGTACTGTGTGTACATACATAGCTTCCTGTGCACATTTTATACCAAACATACATGCGTTAAAATTTTCATTTAGCCCTCTGAACCAAGAAGTCAAGAACGCCAAGTAGATTTTTCCTTAGCAACATATTGGGGTGATGGGTGTCCCAGCAATTGTGAGAGAGGGTTTGAGGAGCCATTGCAACATGTACAATTCTAGGCTGGGATCAAGGGGCCTAAGGGAGTTAGGCACCTGATTCCCATTGGAAATCAAAGATCCTGAGGTCCTTTTGAAATACCTAGCCCCTATCTCCAGAGTGTCAATACAACATCAGCTAAAGTAGGAGACATCATGGTCCTTATGGAAAAATCCTATATAAATTAACAGAAAATTGTATCTCTGCTATGGAATTATATCTGATGGTTAAAAAAATCGATATATGAAAAAGGGACCATTCTTTTTAAATTCTGTAACGTTTATAGAATAATTGCTATAGAGATTTGGAAAGTCTTCTATTTTCTATTAGATGCTCTTCTGTTACATAACTTTAATATAGCAACAGTAGCTTTTAAGTTCCTTTTTTTGTTGGGGTGGCAGAGAACAAAAGGTGGGTGGTAGCGTGTGGGAGTGGAAGTATACAGTGTACAGAAAATGAGATTGATTTGGTAGCAGGCTCTGCATTATGGGATATAGTGCACTCTCGTTCTCTGGTTAAAGGACACTCTGTGCTAGTGCCACAAAAGTAAAGATCAAATGCTCAAAAGGCGGTACGTGTCTGTGTGGGGAAATCAAGTGATTACAGTAACACTTTGTATGTCTGACTGAAATCTCAAAGCACTTTACAAACATTAATGAAACACCACAATGCCTGTGAAAGGTAAGGAAGTGTTAGTATAGGTGGAATGATGAACAATAGAGATCTTGAATGACTTGCCTACGGTTAGACAGGAATTCCGTGGCAGAGCCAGGAACAGAATTGTTAACTCCCAATCCTTAGTTCTGTGCTTGACTTACAACACCTCTAAACCAGAAATACATCAAGGTGCAGTGACAGTGACTTGAGGTAGCAGATCATCATAGGCACTGTCACAGAGTACACTCGCTGCTAGGGGTGCCACCTCCTGACCACTCTGGGAATTAGTTCCTTCCAGGTGCTGTGCCCTCCTCTGATGTGTCTCCACGCATCCTCCTCTCTCACCCTGCTGCCCAACTCGCTCCAGCTTCCTCTTCGTGGCTCTGCCCTCCAGCCAGGTCACTATAGTCCTCCCCTTCCAGGGTATCAAAATCTTCTAGAGTGAACAGTCCCAGGATGTCTGCTCTCCAGTGCCTGCTCTGTGCTACTTCCTCAATGGCTGGTTGGGGTTGCCAACTTTCTAATCACATAAAACTGAACACCCCTGCCCCACCCCCTTCCCTATGCCTTCCCCATGCCTTCCCCAAGGCAACCTCCCCCACTTGCTCCATCCCCTCTTCCTCTGATGCTCGCTCTCCTTCACTCTCATTCACTTTCATCAGGCTGGGGCAGGGGGTTAGGGTGCAGAAGGGGGGTGAGGACTCCAGCTGGGGGTGTGGACTTGGGGTGGGGCTGGGGATGAGGGGTTTGGGGGTGCAGGAGGGGGCTCAGGGCTGGGGGAGGGGGGGAGTGTGTGGGTGTGGGCGCTGGGAGGGAGTTTGGGTGTGGGAGGGGACTCTGGGCAGGGGACTGGGGTGCAGGAGAGGGTTTGGGGTGTGGGGTCCCAGCAGTGGTTACCATGGCTCCCGGGAAATCAGCCGCCAGGTCCCCGCAGCCCCTAGACACATAAGCAGCCAGAAAGGCTCCACATGCTGCTCTCACGCCCGCAGGCACCACCCCCGCAGCTCCCATTGGTCGCAGTTCCTGGCCAACGGGAGCTCCGGACCCAGCCCTCGGGGCAAGGGCAGCGCGTGGAGCCTCCCTGGCCACACATGTCTAGGGACTTCAGAGACCTGGCGGCTACTTCCAGGACCCACGTGGAGCTAGGGCAAGTAGGGAGCCTGCCTTAGCTTGGGGCCTCCGCTGTGCCGCTGACCAGACTTTTAACAGCCTAGTCTGTGGTGCCAACCGGAGCTGCCAGGGTCCCTTTTTGACACCTGGCAACCCTATGGCTGGCAGGGGAAACCAGGCTTTCCTCTACTCTGGGTTCCAGCTCAGGTACCCTCTGATTTGTGGCCAAGGTCTGCACTATCTTGCTGTTCTTCCCCTGAGCCTTTCTAGCTCTCTGGGTTTAGCCAGCCTAAATGCCCTCCTCTCATGTAGTGACTGCAGGTTACTTCCATACAGCCCCCCAGCTCCTGGGCTTTAAATAGGTGCTGTCTGTTCCAGTCCAGCTGAGCCTCATCTAATTAATCCCTGCTCCCAGGCTCCTCCTCCTTCAGGTGCAGCCTGGGCAGTTAATTGGCCCACCTAGCCACCTTAACCCTGTCAAGTCTGGTGAGTGAGAGGGGTGAACATCATAGCACTATGGGTTTTAGCAAGACTCACCTTAGCAGAGGTTGGTTCCGTCTCCTTACTGACTTTTCAAAGTAATAATTATGTAACTCCCAGGACTGAAATCCTGGGCAATTAACCTAGCATTTCACAGCTTCAGAGTGCTCAAGGAAAACAGACTTCTAGTGTGTGTTAATTCTTCACTGGGTGAGAAATCACTGGACAGATTCAGGAGGATATTCTTCCTGAGTCTTATTTTAAGTAATAGCAAATCTTTGCAGCAATGATTCCAAGTTCAGAGCTCCACATGGACTGCTGTCTCTCTGTGTTGTGTTTCAGAAGCTGCTTTACTATTTACTTTCCCAAGTGCATGCTGACCCCAATACTGGTGTACCTGGGTATATTAACCTTGTCTAAAAGAATCACTATATACGTTTGTGTTGGTGCTGTTCCTTAGGCATCACCCTGCAGCCAGGTTACTGGATATCGGGCTAGCACTGGTACTGTATCTTGGTGAGTTTATCCTGTCTGTGATACTGCCTCCCTCCATATGTAAAAAGAACCAATGTCTTTTAATACCAAAATAGAGTAACAGCAAATCTATAAATATGTCAGCAAATGCAACAGTCACATGTTTTTGAATGAGTGGGCTGGGTGGCTGCATTTGTAGGAGATCAATAAGTCTGCAGAACTGTCTCCCAAGAGAAGTGATGGAAGTCCCTCCGCTGGGAACTTTTAACACCATACTGCACAGAACTAATAAATATGCTGTAAAAACCAATCCAACATTTGCAAAAGGATGAACTTGATGATCTAATAGGTTTTCCTTTATCTCTAATTTCTGTCATACCCTTGATCTACTCCTGTGTATGGCCCTTTCATGTTAGACTTCTTTTATTCCTTTTCCTTGAACTTTATGTAGTCTATGTATATGGAGATTCCTTATACTCCTACTTAACAATATCTTACTTTTGTCTAAATACATAAAGATTTTTTTTAACATGTTAGACTATATTGATCACCATCTTTCTCCCACCACTCAGGTCATTGTAATTCTAGCTCACAATGGACTGAGCTTCAGCCTTCATTCTGAACGTTCAGTGGTTTCAATCAGACTCTGCATTTGATTTTAAAATGTTAAATTATTTCACTTCAAGGTGATCTTGATTCAGCCTCCTTTTTTCCAGCATATGCACACACACACACAAAAAAGTTACAGGCACAATTATTTGTAAGATGACAGCTGCACTGACAGCCTGATCCTAAAGGTGTGGTTTTGTGTTTGAAAGTACCATTAAGTACTATTACTTAATATACTGTTGCTTAAGACAGCTCTTGTATAGCATTTTTCATCTACAGATCTCGGAGCACTTTGCAAAGGATGTATTATTCCCATATGATTTTTTTAAAACAAAAAAGTAGTCATTTTTATCTTGCCCCTAGCCCCATTTTTGCTGCCTTAGGCAAAAAGTTTTGCTGCCCTGACCTCCAAGCCCTCCAAACCAACCACTATTCTGGCAGCCAGTACCGCCTGTCTTTCATGACTGTTTTTTCCAAGCACAATCAACATATTAACTGTTCTCTTCAAGGAAGTTTTCTCTTCTATTTCTCTGGGCCTCCTCCCGGGAGTCTCAATTGAGCTGTCTTAGTTTTAATTTCTGTGGCACAGCATTGCCGTGACACTTCTATTATGTTGGTCATTTAGCAAAAGTGGACGTGGAAATTAATTGTCTTTGCACCTTTTCTCCCTAACGGATGTTTTCACTGAATCAGACTCACTCTTCCTTTTACCAGCTGTTTTCAATTACACTGAAGTATGTTCTCCCTCTCATTCTCTCTTCTCCCCCTGACAAACTTGCAGAAAATAAACCTACTCCAGAAAATGCAAATTTTTTGGCAAAGCTAATTGTATGAAGTGATGAATATTTCATGTGGCTTTTAAAGGTGGAGAAGCAATAATTCCCTAGGGTGGCCTAAACCAGAAAGATGGCTCTATGGTTTTCAGGTGCTTACTCTGAACATGAACTGACCAGAGGAGAGGTTCTAACAATGTCTGATGCTTACTATCATCTATACAATATCCTCAGCCCCCTATTTGCTAAAATATTTGAACCAAGGAACAAAGCATTACAAACATATGTATTAGACAATCATGGCCAGAAAGTGAAGGCTTTATAAATACATATAAAATCTAACATGGATTTACCATCTCAGGCCCCCAGACAATGGAGGCTAAAGTACATGCCTTACAGAATCACATTGTTCAGATGACAGTTGCATCACAGTTTCCCTCCCTTCCCCCACCCATTTGCAATAATTTTCTTTTGTCCAGGTGATTATGGTGGTTCCTTTAGAGAAGCTCACTCTGAAGAAAACTATACTGCAATGAGAAATGGACTGATCCTGCACTCTTTATTTAATCAAGAGTCCTCTTGGAAACTTTAAAGCACAGATTCTTCAATGAGAGTTTTACATGAGTTAAGAATGTAGGATCTGGGCTAAAGTGGTTCAGTATCTTGGAGACGAGAGATTGTTATTGAAAGGGAAAAATCCGGAAGAAAAGGGAAAAAATTTGTGGTAATGATAAAGGGCTGGGCTTGCTATCCAGCCTGATTATGTGACAGCACAGAGCTTCATTGCCCCAGGAGCTGAGCACAGAGTGCCTTTGCTCCATGGGGAGCTGCATCACCACTTTTCCTGGCCCAGTTTACCTTCCTCTCTGCACCATCTTAGCTCAGCTGCTCTGGGTGTAGGGTGACCAGATGAAAGGACCCAAAAATCGGGACTTGTCCGAGCAAAAAAAAAACCACCTCCCGCCACACTTGTCGAGCAAAAAAAACCACCGGAGATCTCCGAGAGGAAGGATTAAAAAAAAGCCCTGCTGGAGTTCTCCTAGCCCCGCTGGAGATCTCCTAGGGGAAGACCAAAAAAACCCCCTGAAGCCCCGATATCGGGACAAATGGCGTCCCAACCATGCATTGGTCGGAACCCGGGACAAAGGAGGAAAAATCAGGACACTCCCGATTTTATCGGGACATCTGGTCACCCTATCTGGGTGGCATGTTGGCAGAGTGGAACAAGCTCCACACCTCTGTCCCCCTGTGTTACTGAGACCCGTTGGCAAACAACTCTGACCGCAGACCTGACAAACTCACTACACCAAACACCTTAGAGGATATTTATTCATCGAGAGTAACATGTGAGGTATCTACAGAAAGCTTTTAACTTGTCAAGATTCATAATCAAGGCAAGATGTGGGTACGGGTAATATTTGAGGAATAATGTAATTATACTGAAAGTATGCTTTATGGACTTGGAGTAAAAATTAGTCACCATATGTTTCAATGATGGCCCATTCAAGCAGGAGGGATTTGTCACTGTACCCTGTGTTGCTGGTGATGTAATTCAAGGCTTAATTGTTCAGCTTTGCTCCATAAAGACTATCAATGGAAAAACAGCAGAAGCAACTGCAAACAATCAAAACCACCTGCAGGTAAAAAAGGACCATTACAACAAGACTAGGCTTTGCTGTGTCTATGAATAGAAATGAAAGTGTGTTCCATCCAGTATAATACAGGTAAGGAAACGGTTTTCAATTTTTAATTGAAGAGATGCTTTGGGAGTGGCGCTATTGAAAAATTGATCCCTGGTTTCTGTGAAGCCAGCCAGCCCACTCTGCAGCAGACTGAACTTCAGAAAAGAAAGCGATTTTATTAGATAGGAAGGTTACATAATAATAAGTGTAGACCCAGGTTCACATTTTATTTTGTTTTGAATTGTAACCACTTGTCTTGACTAGAGTCTCTGTACTTCTTTAAATAAAAGTGATAAAAGCAAGTGTGTGATTTTTCCAGAAGTGGTGATTTAAGGCAAACCTATAGTGCTCTTTTGGGAGCAGAGGAGCTGGGATTTCCTTGCATAGCCAGCATTGGGGATTAGATAGATCAGGGGAAAAAATTCAAAGGGACTTGGAGGCTGGGGTGCCTCTCTTGTTAACCAGCAAGGCAAAGTCAGGGCTGGCATAGCCAAGAAGGAGAGTGCTTGAGTGGCTGAAAGGCTGGTGGTGTTAGGGAGCTGACACCCAGACACCATGGGCAAGATTTCCTCATGCTGGAGACAGGGAGTAAGAAGGTGACTCCCATCCTGGGTACCCCAAGAACCATCAGACCACCCACTTGCTTCTCACCAGTACAAGAAGTAACAGCCCAGGAATAGCTCCTCTTTCCACATCTCCTCCTCCCAGTCTCTGACAATATAGGTAACCTGTAGGAGTACCCCCTTGGGTGGTCATTGAGCCCAAAGAGTCAACACTCTTTGCTATTTTGTGTTATGTTATATGGATGCAAGCAAGTCATTCAACGATGTACTGTATGAGGAACAGCAGCACACAGTTAAAGAGCCATTGGCAAATGCCGTTACAGCTACATGTTTAAATCTGAAGGGTTAGAGCTGCGAAAGCACCGGGGAAAGGATTTTTGTGAACTTCTTTAGATTCTAAACTGTCTTTCCATCCAACTATATTGGCACAGCTTTTTGAGGTGCTTTTGAAACACTATTAGGTGTTATGTTCCTACCAGTGCTGGGGGAGGGGTGTATTTCAGGCTTGCGGATGAAGTTAGCTTTGGGACTAAATTACATTAATTTCAGCAGGACATGGGAATAGGACATGGCTCTCTTTCTCTATCGTTTCTCAAATGGTGCGTGGAGGCAGCTGTTGAGATATCAAGGTTGTAGAGACCGAATGTTATCCTCCATCTCAGGAGATGGGCTCTGGACTGCAGAGAGATCAGCGTGAACTTCAGGCTGTGGTGAACAGGATTTCACTGGGTTTCAGTTATGTCCTCTTTAAATAAAAATAAATGTAATTCACTCTTGTTTCCAAAAGCAAAAAAAATCACAAATAACCCCCCCCCCCCCCACCAAGCCTCCCATTGTTTCCTCCCACAAGGATCGTGTAATTGCGGCATGGTGGAAAAGCATGGGTGTCTCTAGATGGGGTGGGGGGGTGTGGTGGTTGAAGGTGTGATGGAATGGATGGCTGGACTGGAGCTGGTGAGTGGACGGGCAAGGTGACAGACTACGTATACTGATTTTTTAATTTTTTTTTAAGCTGCAGCAGGAAGCCAGGACAGAGGGAGGGTTTGGAGAAGGTTGGATGCAGCCGTTCTGCAGTGAAATGGAGAGGGAGAGAGCGAGAAGAATGTGTAGGATTAATACTGTTTTCTTTAGTCTATTGTTCCTTGTTGAGTACTAGAAAAAACGAGTCATTCCATGCTTTTCAGAGCTCACTAAAGTTAATCTGTGTGTGGTAAAATCTTTCAGCTATGCAGCTGGTATGCATGGCACCAGATACACAGGTAGTGATGGACCAATTCTTTATCACAGTAGGTGGTCTGCGTCTCCCGTTGTAGGTTCACAAGGAGGCATGTATAGTCATATATCTTGTACTCTGTGCAGTAAACTGTGTGGTCCCCACACTGACTAATCTGTTGCTGGTAATCCACCTCCACAGTTACAGTGGGGGTTCTACTCTGTGATAGGGGGCTGCTATTGTTAGTGCCAAGAATTCAAAAACCATGGATCAACTGCCCCCCAAATGAGATTTAAAAAACAAACAAACCCTAGTGATTTGGGGTCTTTTTATTTACTTTCTGCTTTTTGAGCCTCTGGGGCCCACTTTTTAAAGCTTCTCCCTACAACCATGAGGGCTAGAAGCCTTCCTTAAAAAAATGAAAGCAGGGAGTCCCTCATAATCACGAGACTGCAGTAGCTGGACTGGGGCTTTAAGAAAAGAAACCTAAATATCATAGGATTCTGTTGTTTCACTTCCATAGTGCCTCCTAGTGCTTGGGGGTGGGTTGCAGGGGGTTTCTCAGTCTAACACCCCCTTAAATTGTGTTGGTGCCACAATGGTTTGTGGACGTATGCAAGCTAGCTCTCCAGCCAGGGCACTGCTCAGTCCATTCCCCTTCCAGGGATTAATAGAAAAGTCCAGAAAATATGAAACTCATATCTAATGGCCTTCAGGCCACTCGCCATTCTTGGCTTCCTTTATTTTTGATACCTAGGCTTCCCTTCTTGGTCAGGTGGGGAGCAGTAGGGGAACCCAGAACCACCCCTTCCACTGGATCCAGCTCAGAGCCCTTGTTTGGAACAATGAGAGCCAGTTCTTCTCAGTCCCTTGCTGCTCTCTGAGCTACTTCTTACCTCAGTAGACTTCCTCAGCCTCTTGGTTCTCCCTCTTTCTTTTCTATTTTTCTTTTGTATGGCAAAGCAAATTTGACTGAAAAGTCTGTAGCTGCCACCAACTATAATTCCTCCTTTGGAGCATTGGTTCATCTGGCAGCTTTTCACCAGTCTGCTGGCAGGATCCTTTCTCTACAATCCCTCTCTAACTGAGGCCCTTAACTCACTGAATAACTAGGAAGCAGTTAATTAGGCAGGGAAGCACCTTGGTATAATATAGATTTAACTACTCCCAGGTGAACCTGAACTGCCTTGTTCCCCCTTGTAGAGTCTCTGACAGGTAGGCTAGGCTTCTGACTCCTTCAGAATGACAGCTGTGGGCTTAGCTGAGAGGAGAAAGATGGCTGCTGAGTCAGGATGTTCTGTGACTACTCTGCAGCTCCAACACAGAGACCCAGGGGATTAGCAGGAAAGGTTTGATTCCCTCCTGCAGGGCTCTCATTCAAGGGGGTGGGGGAGAGAAGGAGTTGAGGAAAAAGGAAGGAAGGAAGGAAGGAGAGCAGAAAGAAGCATTGGGATGGGTTTCAGTAGTGCATGGCCACCAAGGGGTAGTTATGGAGAGCAGCCTAGGATAGCCCAAAAGGGCTGGGTAGGAGAGAAGGGGCCTGTCTCCCAAGCCTAGTGGAAGGGCAAAGAGTTCTTTGGGGAGCCTGCCCCACCAAAGGGAGTTCTTGCAAACCAGAAGACTTCTGGGAGCAGTAAGTGGATTAGAAGATGGGGAGGATGTTGGGGTTCAGGAGGACCAGGTGTTTGGAGAGGTTGGGGAAGAAGACCCAGGAGAAGGCAAAGAGAAGTATAGCAGTAACAGCCACAGGATTTGGGCAGGGATTTGGAGTGTGGCAGGGGGGCTCCGGGCTGAGCCTGGAGTAGGGGGTTGGGGTGCAGGAAGGGGAGTGGGGTCTGGGAGAGAGTTTGGATGTGGGAGAGGGCTCACGGCTGGGGCAGGGGGTTGGGGTGTGGGAGGGGGAGTGGGGTCTGGGAAGGAGTAATGAGTGTGGGAGAGGGCTCAGGGCTGGGGTAGGGAGTTGGGGTGTGGGAGGGGTGCAGGTTCCGGCTGGGTGGCTGTACCTCAGGTGGCTCCTGGAAGCAACTGGCATGTCCCTCTGGCTCCCAGGCATAGAGGCGGCCAGGTAGCTCTGCAGCTGCTGCCTCTGCTGCCTCCCTGAACCGCAGGGCTCTCCCAGGAACCACCGTGGGGAAAGGAGCAGAATGTGGGGCCACCGGGCGGCCCCATGCCGGCAGCTCCTCTGGCGTGGCTGTACCGCACCAGACCTGCCCCCACCCCACCCCAGCCCTGTCCTCTGGCGGGGCTGGCTGCTGTACAGACGGAGGAGACCTTGTGTGGAAGGGCTGGGGCAGAACAGCCGCGCCAGAGGAGCTGCGGGTGTGGGGCTGCCCAGCGGCCCCACATTCTGCTCCTTTCACTGCTGTGGTTCCAAGTCTCTAGCACAGTGGGAGGAGGACAGAGCACCCCTATCTTCTCCTCCCCAGGTAAGGGGGGGGGGTGGATCATGGGAAGGGGATGGGGAGAGGGTGGGGGCCCTGGGCTGGGGGCAGGGCAAGGAGGAGTCATGTGGAGGGTCACGCGAGGAGATCATGTGTGCCCCGTTTACCCCCTATACCGGTAAGAAATGGATTCCTCTTGCATCACTGTATTAGCCCCAGCCTGGGGCCCTGGCCACAAGGAAAGAGCCCCACACAGCACAGCACCAGGAAGCAGGTGGAGTGTGGTGGGGCCATGCAAAGCTGTTTGGGGAGTCTTAGCCTTCCCCGGCCTTCAATATCTGCCGCCCATGGGGGAAAAACCCTCAGTGCTACTGAATGCAGCTAGCATTACTGTTTAATGCTATGATTAGACTATTGCAAACTGCCATATTGGAGAAAGTGACAGGGAATTGATGTCAGCTACTAATTTGACACAGTATTCTACATACAGTCACTGATTTGAGTCAGGGAGTTATTCAGGCAATTCTCTGTATTGCTGAGACCATTAGAGACTGAAAGTGTCAGGTAAAGGGACAATGAAATAAGAGCTAATCTAGCATTTCAGGTGCAGACTGACAATTCCTGAATAAATTAGATTAAATGAGGCTGGTTTTACACAAAATAACAAGGGCACGCAATCTTATCTGCAAAATAAAATATAATAATTGGATTATTGAGACTTTTCCAGTAGCGTTACATAAACCAAGTCTGGTCCTTCACAGTCATTATCTGGTTTATCCAAGTTATAGGATTTGAGCCGTAACATGCACTGGGCAACTTCAGCCTACATTAATATTACAATGTGAAGGGAAGGAATGAGAGGATTTTGACATTTTTAAAGAGTTATTTTAAAAACATTTGTCCAGATTTGTTTTTAACACCGCTCTTTGGTAGATTACTGCTTAAGGAGCTTGGCAGAAAATGAGTGTTTTAAGAAAGGCTATTAGTGATGAGGGTGCTTGATGAACCAGGGCCGGAAGGAGGTTCTAAATAAAAAAGGTGGTGGGGAAGAAAGCTCAAAGAAGACAACTGTATAAGTGTACAATCATTGGGAGTTAAGGCGATTTCTATGTTTATATAATGAGTAATGCATTTGTAAGTGTTATTTTAAAGTTCAAATGTTTCTCCAGCCATGTGATTGTTCCATCAAGTATGTGCAAGAGAGTGGAAACTGAGTAAAAAAGATTAGAAACTCAAAATAATTACCAGTAAGTCTATTTCTATACTGCACATATATTTTAGTGTTTTCCATTTGTTTTGCAATCAGTGGACACCAGCCCAGGACTGTTATGTCTGAAGATAGGGAAATGCAATATTAGAGCCAGATTTTTTGGAAGCGGTCAGCTCCTAGCAGCTCGTGTGAGAACTATGGCAGCCACTGGGTGCTGAGAAATTTGAAAATCTAGCCCATTATAATAATTTTATTCAATATATAAGCAAGTATTTGTGTGTAAATAAGTCTGCTCCCAGTCCTACTCCCCCAAATCCATCAGTTTTTTTCTCCCCTCACTTTTCTAGTTCCATTCTCACCAGACTCCTTGTCTCAATCTGCTGTACTGTCCTCCCTCCTTCCCAGTCCAGCTGTTGTCCCATCTGCATTCAAGTTTGGCAGCTTTCTCCTTCAGGCTTCCTCTGAGCTAATAAGGGTGGAGCTGATCATTGAGAGCGCAGGAAAGAGAGGTTCCCTGCTCTCAGGACTAGTACCAAATCCCACCCCTGGGATACAAGCATACTCTGTTGCTCAGTGAGGATGACACAGGCACCTATCCAATTACACATAGATGTGAGGGGATGGAGAATGCTCAGTTGCTCTATGCTAATTGCTGACCAGACTGCACATTTGCATGTAGGTAGCTGTGAGAAGATGAAGCATGCCCAGTAAGGCTGGAGATTTGGAGATTTTTAGCTGCTAAGTAAGTATCTATTGAGCATGTGCAAATTCATATATTTTCCAAATCTTATAATTTGACCAAATTTATGTGGCTTTTCATGGGAACAGCAAAAGCCATATCCCTCACACAAAAGCCACCTTTCTGACAAATTTCAAGTCCCTTCTCCAAAGCATGGGGGCACTAAATCTTTTTTCTTTTTTTTAAGATTGGCCCCCTTTTTAAGAAAACAAAATACAGATTTTTCCTTTACATTATTTTGCAATATGAGGTATTTTCCCCTTGTTCTCAGAAACAGCTGGACCATTTTGTTTGAAGCTTTCTAAAAACAATTTGAGGTAGCCACCTGGTATAGAATACTTCAGCCCAAACAGTTAGTTTGACAAAGTTATAAACAATTGAAAACAGGGTCTTATAATGAGAAGTGTCAGTAAACCTAAGTAATAGATGGTGCTACCAGACCTGCCTATAATATAAACACACACATCAACTTAATGAAAGGTGCCAGCTGGTGGCAAGGTTCAAGATGACAGGGAATAGTTCTGAAGAAGGAAAGCAATTGAAATTGACAAAATGGACTTAAAGAAGAAAAAGGGTAAGGTGACAGCAACAGATTTTATGAAATTTTAATTAAGCACAGTGAAAACAGAGTATGGAATGAGTATGTGACAAAGAAGAGGCGACTTTGTGAAAAGTACTAATCACTTGGATAACCGAATTTCAAACTTTCTCAATTGAGAATTGCATTAGAGTAAATAAAGGGAAATAATTGACAAATCTGTCTGAAGATGACACAGATGGAAGGGAAAGGAGCAGCGCTTGTCAGAAGAATCATAAAGCAGACTGAAAGATAGGAAAGGCCTCAAGCCCATGTAGAATACTGCAGTTGAAAATAAAGATGACAATGTGAACGAAAATCTCATTAGGCCCTCCAAACATTTCAAACACCTTAGGAAATTTATTAGGACTAGGAGTGGGCAGAATTAGACCCACTGAAGAGAAAGCAAGACGAAATACAGACTGAGTGCTCAAAACGTATAGCACTTCTTAGCAGGTGTATGACGGTTAGGGTCAACCTCCAAGAGCTAAGTGCTATTAACCTATTGTGACATTACCCAGGATACAATCTGGATTGATGGACAACTGTGTCCCTTTAATTTTCCAAGCTGGGGTGCCTATTACCTTGCTTCGCTGTGAGAACAACAAATCCTCCTCTGTTCACACACAGCATCCAGCATGTAAATCACTCCCAGCTATATTGTATGAATGCTATAGCCAGTCACTCATGAATTACACTGCAGGGTGACACCAGCAAATTCCCAGTCCCAGACTTTGCCTCAGAAATGTATGACTTGTACTGCCCAGCACCCACCTGGACACCACAAGCTCATATAAAGTCCATCATTTCATTATTAAGCCATGAACAACTTGTTTTAATATGCTGGTAGAATTACTAAATAACACAGTGCCTAAAATATTTATCAAATCTTTCAAATGTCAACATATATCAAAGGGCAGATTCTTTTATATTCAGTTATGTGTATATATATATTTTTTAGCAATGGTGATACATTAAGATTGCAAAGCCAAGCACTCAACAATTAGGAAATGCCAGAATTAAGATTGCCTCTTCTATGCCATCTTGGGCCCCTTGTGTGTATGAATTATGATACAGTCTTTAGTTACATGATTACATGAGATCTTTTCCCATAGGACCCCTGCCTCATTCAGTGCACAGGATGGACCTGCTCTGGGAATGAATCAAGATTGTGTTCCTGGTACTGTTGAATATGCCTTGTAAATACAAATATTTTACTGGAAGCATAAAGCTCCATGAGTATTGCTTCAAATATGCTATGAAGTATGCCAGCTGGAGCCTTTCTGAATCTGTCTTAGTTACAGGAAAGCATTTCTTTAATAAATCTTAATGTTGCAAACTGGCATTTATTCTGGTTTTGCTGATATGAAGCTACCTTGCCAGCCAGTCACAGCAACAATACAGTGAACCGGTAGGTTTTTCCTGATATTTGTGTTTATACTCTTTTGTAATACAGCTTTACTAATTCTTGCTATGTCTTTCTTGCATAGAACTGTTATTCTGTAGTGCCAAACTGTAGAATTTATGCTTTTAAGAGACAAATGAAGGAACAGAGGTGTGCTGTTTTTGCATCCATTTAAGGCATTTGCCTTCTCAGTAAGCTCCAGCACTAAGTTTTCATGTAAGCTCTCACCTGCCCTTTGCTACGTGCAGAGCCATACATGGGAAAAACAGACTTAATAAATCAATAAGGTTTGATTTATGTTATTATTTGGCCTTGCTTTTTCTTAGGAACGCAGTGAATGTACTTTTATCTTATACTGGGACACAGCGTCGTATAAATAAATCCTAATATTTCCAAGGGCATAATGTAAGTTCTTAACTCTTTCCAGCTGCATTTTGCAATAACAAAAAGTGCATTCATCTGCCTTTATAAAGTAAAAAAGTAGTTGACACTTCCTCAGCAGGGTCTTCTTTTAAAATCTTAAGTTTTAGAAAGGATTTTCCTCCCTAATTTTGCTTTTCAATTAAAAAATAGGAAAAAGACCCACCCCACCTCAAAATATGAGAGATGAAAATGTATAACGGCGAAGACAGAGCTCACTAAATAATTACAAGTCTATTAGGGCTGTACCCTTGTTGACTGATGCATGTATCATATTAGAAAACCAATTTGTAATGGCTCCATGAATATACTGTTCCTTTTAGTTTCTGTACTTAGTGTAATCTTATATATGCTTGTTATCCCAGTCTCTAATACTTCATATTAGATGCTTTATATAATTCAGCAGTCATTTCTTTAAATAATGAACTCCTTAGTGTTTCCATTAGTGACAATGGATATTGTGCCAGAATAATCCAAGTTCTATTCCTAAAGACTGGCTGTAACTCAGCTCTGTCCATGAAGACAAATGTTCCAAGGAAGGCCTGAGGAAATCTTCTGGCATTATGATCTCCTTTCAATCACAGTAGTTTTATACAGCGTTCCACGTATTTTTAGTGAAGTACATAGCCACAGTTTCAGGGTAACTGCAGCTCTGACCCCCTCTGTGGTCTTCTCAAGGGATGCCCCACTTCGATCTCAGGCCTCCAGCTGTCAACTCGCCGTAGGCAGGGGACTACATCCCACTACCTCCTGACCAGAGATTTAGGCTGCAGTTCCCCTGCAGTTCACTGTGATTTATCCCAGCAGGTTTGAACCTAGTCCTGCACCTAAGGTTTGTTCTCTCAACAGCTCTGACACTGAATCTCAGCGACCAACCAGCTTTCACAAAGCAAAGTACCTTTTTCTGAGAACAAAAGCCTTATAGAGAAAACATATCAAACCCAATAAAAAGGTCTAAGCAAGTTAGGCTTACCTAGTGTTAACCATCTCCCACAGGGAGACCCTGGCAAGTTCCAGCCCTTATATCCCTTTGAGCTGGGTTAGCCCCTTTGGTTAAGGGTTCATGTCAGTTTGCAGATCAAGAAGGATACCCCTCTGTCAGCTCAGGCTAATACTTCTATATTCTTCAGGGCTTTTGGTCTCAGGCCTCCTGGAAGAAATAAAACCTGTCACGGCCCCTTTCCCCAATGGGTACAGCTTCAAAGGCTGGGTCTCTGCATAAACCGCCTTGGGATTTTGCATCACTCACCCCTTCCTGATTCCATATTTCACAGGGAACCTACTCAGAGAGCCAGGAATGCACAAATACAAGCAGGGCGGGCTCCAGGCACCAGCCCACCAAGTACGTGCTTGGGGCGGCACCTGTGGGAGGGGCGGTGCTCTGGGTTTTTTTTTGTTTGTTTAAAAAAAAACCCCTCTTCTTCTCTGGGCGGGGGGGCAGGCATTCTGCCCTGCCCTCCCTGCCGGCACCCCGGCCGGGGCAGAGGGACCGTGGGCGCCCTGGCCCCCTTGCCAGCACCCCGGCCAGGGCAGCGGGACCGCGGGTGCCCCAGTCTCCTCACCGGCACCCTGGCCGGAGCAGCAGGACCGCGGGTGCCCCAGCCCCCTTGCCAGCGCCCCAGCCGGGGTGGCGGGCGCGCTGCGCTCCCCACCGGTGCCCCGGCCAGAGCAGCGGGCCCGCGGGCGCCCCAGTCTCCTCACCGGCACCCTGGCCAGAGCAGCGGGACCGCAGGTGCCCCAGCCCCCTTGCCAGTGCCCCAGCCGGGGTGGCGGGCGCCCCGGTCTCCTCACCGGCACCCCGGCCGGAGCAGTGGGCCCGCGGGTGCCCCGGCCCCCTCGCCGGCGCCCTGGCCAGGGCAGCGGGACCGCGGGTGCCCCGGCCCCCTCGCCGGCGCCCCGGCTGGAGCAGCAGGACCGCGGGTGTGCCCCGCTTCCCCCCGGCGCTCCAGGTGGGAGAGGCGGGGGAGGTTTGTTTTGGTGGGCATTGGAGGGGTGGGGTTTTTTTGCTGGGGGTGGGGGGGGCAGCGTTTGGGGTTTTTTTGGTTTTTTTTGCTTGGGGTGGCAAAAACATTAGAGCCGGCCCTGAATACAACATGGATTGATGCAAAGGTCTATGAATATTCGACAAACTGATATTGTCTGGACCATCTCAATAGAATAGTCCTTGAATTTACATGCTTCAACGTTCTGGCTCACAAGCATGCAGATAACATTTATAAAGTTGATACAAAATAGACTCAAAGATATGCTGGAACTCCTTCCATTGTACACTGAAGGGACTCATTTCAAGAGCATTTGGAATGAGAGGCACAGAAGTGGGAGAGGAATGACTGTCTGACCTGCTCCCCCTTTCCTTGTCCCATGAAAAACCTCTCAGCAGGTCTCTTGCAGGCATGAGCTTCCTGGGCTTTGAAGGGTTGGGGACTAGCAGGGTTAAACAGGTGGGTTGAGGTGCATTGATGTCAGAGGGCTAGATTCTGCCCCTCTTACTCAGGATAAGCAGTATTTTACTCTGCTAATAGTCCCACTGAAACAGGCAATAAATTTACGAGTGGCAGAGTCTAGTCCTCTGGCATCAGCTCAAACTAATCCATTATTATACTATATATGCTAATGCTTGTGACTGGGCAATCAGAGGGGGAAAATAGTACTGTCTAAGAAGGACTAAAGATACCAGCACCATAGGATGAGGGATCTTGGTCTAAGTTATTCTGGTATAGAAAAAGAGTGCTCTGCGGGTTTCTTAGGGTATCTGTGTCCTTTTTTGGGGGGTCTATTGTATTTGATTATAACATAAACATCTGTTAAAAAACACAAAAACCAAACCACCCGCTTGCAACACTTGCAACTCACCATCACACTGGACCTGGAATATCTGGACCTGTATCTTTCTAAGTCAGTTGGGCTTCCCCTTGTCTAAAACAATCCTTGGCTACATCTCCAGAATTCTCTTACTCTAAATGCAGAGCATAGCACCTAGTTAGGAGCTGAAACCATAGTAGAACTAAGATGAAAGGAGCTGCCTCACTCATTAATAACGACAAACAGGCCCCAGTCCTGCAACTGACAGCCCACCAGTCCTTCTGTGATTTTATCCATTGGCTTTACTGTGGCTCCATGGGTGTGCAACAGGCCACCTGTTTGCTAGCAGCTGAAGGATCAGAGACGTAAAATGCAGCAGTAGCATCCAATGATGCAAGTAAGGGCTAGGGCCGCAGCCCCCATTGTGCTAGGTATTGTACACACAGGAAAAGGTGAGGTTAGTTTCACAAGGGGGACTTATTGCAACATCTAACTTTTAGGTGCCTTGCTGCCTTGTGGAATTCACAACCCTGAGTTGGGTGCCCAGGCTTCCCACCCACTGCATGGGAAGAGTTAGGGATTCACAGAAGCCAGAATATTGAGCAGGGAGCCACTTTTCTGGCCCAATTAAGGTTTAAGTATTTCCTATAAAATGGAACTGCTTCAACAGGGAGAGGGTCCCACCTCAGAGTATCTTCAGCTTGAGGTGCTCACTGTAGCAGTGAAGGAGCTGGGCTCTGGCAGAGTGGGTATTTGAACCTACATTTGCCACATCATGTGTAAGTGCTTTAACCACTTGGCTTTTGGGTGGGAGACACGTGTTACCAAATTTTGCACAGGTTAGGTGTGCTCTGAGCACACCAAGTGGCTTGTGCCGAAGAGGTGAGATAGGTGGGGAAATGCCTCGTTTGTGAATCCTGCTAGGGTTGAGGTGTGCATTAGGCACTGAGCAGCTCAGTGGTGTCAGGACTTAGGTGGCTGTGCATTTACTCACTGGCAGAAATGTAGGCATCTGGGGGACTTTTCCAATGGAATTTAGGCACCGACAGGGTTGGGTGGCAGCTGAGCAGGGCTTTTGGGACTGCCGGCAGTGCCCTAAATATTGGACTTAGGCACTTAAAAGTGCCTCTAGGCACTTAAATCCACCATGTGAACATAGGCCTTGGCTCCTCACCAAAGTGGCTATTAAATTAAACTGAAATAAATATAAATGAAATAAATATTTTTGTAAAATATGGTAAATCTGTGACTAGCAAGGCCCCGACGTAGCAAAGAACTTAAGCACGTACTAATTTTGTAGCCTACACACACACACACACCTACAATTAAGCACATGCTTAAGTGCTGGGCTGGATTGGGGCCTAAATGGCAGCAGTTACTAACTGCCTTGTAAATGAAGGTATATAGTACATTAGCTTTCTGTCATATTAAATCCTGAGCCAAAGCTCAGTGAAATCAGTGGTTTGACTCTGGTAGGCTTTGGATGACCCTTAGTTGATTCTTATCTAAAACAAACCTTACAAACTGAAAACATCCTACTCCCATTTGACAGCTTGTGTGAAAAATAAATTAAGCTTCATCACAGATGTGAGAAGAACCACCACTTAAAATAAAAATCTGTGACCTGAAATGACTGTTGAATAATCAATGACCTGAAACAAGGCAACTTTCAAGATAACAAACAGCAAATCACCCCCGCCCTGAATGGTAACGTGGGTTTTAAAAGCTCAAGATGAAGCTAATGTCTCCCATAATCTTTCCCCCTCATCGACCAGCACATACAAGTACCATTCAGTACAAGTACCTGAGCCTTTCCACTAACACAAGTGTAGCTGTCTTGAAACAATATGGAGAGAGTGAGAGAAGACATAGATTAAAAGGAGAAAAGAAGTTACAAAACAGTGATGGCAAATGCTGCTGCAGTAGATTTGGGATTAAGACAAAAATCAAAACAAAACAGACAAGAAGACAGACACTGATCAGGAGGGCTTGGCAGAATGTGGCACTTATATTGCGCTGCCTAAAATAAGAGTGTGGAAGGAGGGTGCAGGTGGGTGACAGGAAAGGAGGCGGCACAATAGCAATAAAAAATTGGAATGAAGTAAAACCTGTGCCGATGATGGAGATTCTGAAAGGGATTAAATAAAAAGAGGAAGCCTATTGAAAATATAAAGCCAAAAGGATGTGGATAGAAAGGTAGATGTACAGACAATTATGTAAAAAGGAGCTGATAGTGAATAATGCATCATTAAATGAAGTAAAAGAATGAAATCTTTCAATGCACGCTGCAAGAAATTAATTGAACAGACAGATATGTTCATAAGATTTCAAATTAATTTACTGCTTGAGTACCTATGAGACAAGTTTAATTAAAGCAGTTTAGACAGGCACTATGTGCGCAGCTTTTCTCCTCCCTAGTTTATAATCAGTTTTTTAAAGAGCTGAATAATTTTAGGGCCCATATTAATGTGTGTAGTTCTGCAAGCTAAGCGGATGAAGACCTCCAGAGAACAGGAAGTAACTCTCCCAAATATGAAAAAATGATTAATTAACAAGGTGCATTGTGGGAGATTTTTACTTTCCTCCTCAAGCGTTAAGGGTTGATTAAATACAGACAGAGAAAGGATAACCAAGTAAAGGGAATTACTTAATGCCTCATCTGCGTTCTTATATGATGTCCATCATAAGATCTCAGCCCATTAGCTTCAAAACAAAAATGAATTGGAAAAACTACAAACGAGTCGTTAAAAGATAAGGAGCCCAATCTCGCTCCCATTGAAGTCAATGGCATAAATCCCATTGCTTTCAACGGACTTGATTCTGTGTCCACTAAAGCGCTCAGTGACTTTAATGGTGCAGGGTCAGTGTGAGCAGGATTGGTTCAAGTGGCAGGACTAAGTGAGTCTTCTTAATCTGAATTAAATAAATCAAACCTAAAATAGACCATATCATCATTAGAAGGTGATTTTGCCTTAATTGTCATCCAGAGTAGATTGAAGTTTCATGCTTTGGCATTAACTATCTTGCGCTTGGCAGGATGCACTATACACTTGCCCATTCTCCTCATCCACATAGGTGGAGTGTTTAGTGATGGTGAACACATATACTTTGTGTTAGACACAATGGTACTGAGGATGCCTACTAGTTGCCTTTGTCAACAAGTATTTCAAATAGTATTTGGATCTTTTCAAGAGCTATAAGGATAGTAAAGCACCGGGATGGGTTACCAAAGCAATTGGTGGAATTACCCTCATTGGAGGTTTTTAAGAACAGGTTAGACAAACACCTGTCAGGGATGCTCTTGGCATATTTGGTCCTGCCTCAGCACAGGGGGGCTGAACTAGATGACCTCCTGAGGTCCTTTCTAGCCCTATGTTTTCCTGATTCATATTCTAATATGAATGGAATAGAACACTGTGGCAAATTAATTCGGTCTCTGCTGCTAAATCACCACTGTTAATGGGAAATGTCAAAGTGAAACTGAACTGCAGATCTTAATTTTCAAGAAACCTGGATGCTGTGACAGCATTCTATTACAATGACTTCATTTACATTTTCCCAAGTGAGTGATGTATCAACTGGAAAATTTATTGCGGTGAACACTTGCTCCCTGAATCACTATTGATTAGCGACACCCTACGTGGATTTTGTCTGTGTTTTAACATTTTTTAAAATAAAAAAAGGTTAATTTAAAAAAATATTTGACTATCATTCATCTAATAATAAATAATAATTATACACCTAGGTCTCCTTTCATCCACCAGTCTCCAAATACTTTACAATTTCTATGGACTGAACTGTCACAGCCCTTCCTCAGCTGCAGAGGGGAGTAAACTCCCCTGCCCAGCCTTGTTTGGACTGCAATGCCAGCAGAGGGAGGAGAACAGGGGCTGATACTCCCTCCAGGTTGAGTGTGGAAGGGGGTGGACAGGCAGAGAGAGCGAAAGGAGCAGTGGCTGTGCCCTTCCCCCACTTGTCAGCCAGACACCCAGGGCAGAGTAAGGAGTGAAGTAACTTATTCTTCCTGGAAGCAAAGGTAGGTGAGGGAAGAAACTGTGACTGAACAGGGCAGATGCCAAAGTTAGTCTAGTCCTAAATGGTGTAGGGACACACAACTTGAGGAGGTGGGCAGGTAATAACCTCTCCATTTGACAGATGAAGAAACTAAGGCATCATAGCACTGAAAGTCTGATCCCACACAGTAGTGAAAGCCCTCAATTCCCACTACAGAGTTACTCATGTGAAGAATTTGCTTCCAGGAAGAATAACTCATGTGAGTTTGGCTGGTAGTAAAGGCACAGAAGGTCCCTTCATGTGGATCTTCCCTGCCTATGTGGAGATAAGGGGTCAGCCGGCTCTGTGGCTCTGTCCCCAACTTCCCTGGACCCCACTGCAGCATTCCTTCTGTCGTCCTTCTGCACAAAGTCCGGGGCAGGAGAAGTTTGGGGAAGCCCCGACAGGAGAGTTCTTATGGAGTCATGCTGTCAGAATGCGGGCAGGACAGGGGGAGTGGCTGCAGAGACACAATCCACACAGACAGCATCAGCTTCTATACTGAATTCCATATAGAGCAGCAGAAAATAAAATAAGTCTAAAATGATAAAATTAATTAAGTGGGTAAGTGTCATTATTAGAGAAACATTCTATGGTAACTCCGATACATTATAGACTGTTGATAGCAGACCCAGGAAGGTTCAATCACGTGTGTGTTACAGGATATATTACAGTATATCTAATGAATTATCATCAGATGCCAAAGATAAGAAAAAAGTGCTCTCCTTGGACCAGAGCCTCAGTGCAACTTGGCCACAGCTCATGAATTAAACCCTTGTTGGGGATGCAGGTAGATAGTCTTATAATAATAATAAAAAAGAATAAAGTCATGTCCTAATGTTCTAGCATGTATTCAGTTTTGATCATAATTATATAATGAATCTACCCGGCCTAGATTCTATAGAAGGCGGAAATATATTGCTGCAATTTTCTAACAGAATAATAATTGACTAATGGGTGGATGGACCCCTGTGGCCAGACAAAACAGCTAGCAGGGTACGGGCCATTGTTTCCACGATTTTGATTTATTAAAAACTTATTCTTGATATAAAATTGTGATATTAAGTAAGTAAAACAAACAGCATTATAGCTTTCTTCTGATATCCCACTATTAAATCCTACTTAAAAGCCTTGTTTTGTGGGTTTATGTAGGTTTTAAGCAGTACATAGGCCTTCTACTAGCCATCTACATTGGGGTAAATTTCACATTATGGCCCTGATCCTGCAGCTGGATCCATGCACATGGATCATAGAAGATTAGGGTTGGAAGAGACCTCAGGAGGTCATCTAGTCCAACTCCCTCCTTAAAGCAGGACCAACCCCAACTAAATTATCCCAGCCAGGGCTTTGTCAAGCTGGGACTTAAAAAACCTCTAAGGACGTAGATTCCGCCACCTCCCTAGGTAATCCATTCCAGTACTTCATCACCCTCCTAGTGAAACAGTTTTTCCTAATATCCAGCGTAGACCTCCCCCACTGCAACCTGAGACCACTGCTTCTTGTTCTGTCATCTACCACCACTGAGAACAGCCTAGCTCCATCCTCTTTGGAATGCACCCTTCAGGTAGTTGAAGGCTGCTATCAAATCCCCCTTCACACTTCTCTTCTGCAGACTAAATAAGCCCACTTCCCTCAGCCTCTCCTCACAAGTCATGTGCTCCAGCCCCCTGATAATTTTTGTTGCCTTCCGCTGGTCTCTCTCCAATTTGTCCACATCCCCTCTGTAGTGGGGGGCCCAAAACTGGACACAATATGTGGTCTCACCAGTGTTGAATAGAGGGGAATAATCACTTCCCTCGATCTGCTGGCAATGCTCCTACTAATGTAGCCCAATATGCTGTTAGCCTTCTCGGCAACAAGGGCACACTGTTGACTCATATCCAGATTCTCGTCCACTGTAATCCCCAGGTCCTTTTCTGCAGAACTGCCGCTTAGCCAGTTGGTCCCCAGCCGGTAGCAGTGCATGGGATTCTTCCGTCCTAAGTGCAGTACTCTGCTCTTGTCTTTGTTGAACCTCATCAGATTTCTTTTGGCCCAATCCTCCAATTTGTCTAGGTCATTCTGGACTCTATCCCTACCCTCCAGCATATCTACCTCTCCCCTCAGCTTAGTGTCATTCGCAAACTTGTTGAGGGTGCAATCCATCCCATCATCTAGATCGGGGATCAGCAACCTTTGGCATGTGGCCCATCAGGGAAATCCACTGCGGGCTGGGATGGTTTGTTTATCTGCAGCGCCGCAGTTTCAGGTGATCGCAGCTCCCACTGGCCGTGGTTTGCCGTTCCTCAGCACGGGCCGTGGGATGTTCTGGCCGCTGCTGCCTGCAGTCCCCATTGGCCTGGAACGGCAAACCGCAGCCAGTGGGAGCTGCAATCAGCCAAACCTGTGGACACTGCAGGTAAACAAACCATCCCGGCCTGCCAGTGGATTTCCCTGATGGGCTGCATGCCAAAGGTTGCTGATCCCTGATCTAGATCATTAATAAAGATGTTGAACAAAACCAGCCCCAGGACCAACCCCTGGGGCACTCCGCTTGATACTGGCTGCCAACTAGACATCGAGCCATTGATCACTACCTGTTGAGCCTGACAATCTAGCCAGCTTTCTATCCACCTTATAGTCTATTCATCCAATCCATACTTCTTTGACTTGCTGGCAAGAATTCTGTGGGAGACTGTGTCATAAATATAAAGGGAAGGGAAACCACCTTTCTGTATACAGTACTATAAAATCCCTCCTGGCCGCAGGCAAAATCCTCTTACCTGTAAAGGGTTAAGAAGCTCAGGTAACCTGGCTGGCACCTGACCAAAAAAAGACCAAAAGGGGGACAAGCTACTTTCAAATCTGGGGGGTGGGGGGGTGGGGGGAGTGGGGGGGGGGCGGGAAGCTTTGTCTGTCTGTTCTGTGTGCTTGCTGGAGACAGATCAAGAAACAATCAATCCAGCTCCATTAAAATTAGTAAGTACTAATCAGGAAATGTGTTAGCTTATCTTTGTTTTGGCTTGTGAATTTTCTCTGTGCTGAGAGGAAGGTGTATTCCTGGTTTTTCTTTTTGTAACTTTAAGGTTTTGTCCAGAGGGGATCCTCTGTGTTTTGAAGCTGATTACCCTGTAAAGTATTTTCCATCCTGATTTTACACAGATAATTTTTACCTTTCTTGTTTTAATAAAATCCTTCTTTTAAGAACCAGACTGATTTCCCCATTGTTCTAAAACTCAGGGGTTTGGGTCTTTAATCACTTTGTAACCAATTGGTTAGGAGATTATTCTCAAGCCTCCCCAGGAAAGGGGGTGTAAGGGCTTGAGGGGATATTTTGGGGGAAAGGGAACTCCAAGTGGTCCTTTCCCCTGGTTCTTTGTTTAAATCACTTGGTGGTGGCAGTGTCTACTTAAACCTAAGCTGGTAGAAATAAGCTTAGGAGGTCTTTCATGCGGGTCCCCACAACTGTACCCTAAAGTTCAGAATGGGGAGGGAACCCTAACAGACTGTATCAAAAGCTTTGCTAAGGACAAGGTATATCACGTCCACCGCTTTCCCCATATCAACAGAGCCAGTTATCGCATCATAGAAGGCAATCAGGTTGATCAGGCATGACCTGCCCTTGGTGAATCCATGTTGACTGTTCCTGATCACCTTCTTCTCCTCCAAGTGCTTCAAAATGGATTCCTTGAGGACCTGTTCCATGATTTTTCCAGGGATTGAGGTGAGGCTGACTGGTCTGTAGTTCCCCGGATTCTCCTTCTTCCCTTTTTCAAAGATGGGCACTATATTTGCCTTTTTCCAATCATCTGGGACCTCCCCTGATCACCAAAGATAATGGCCAAAGGCTCTGAAATCATATCAGCCGACTCCCTCAACACCCTCGGATTCATTGCATAAGAACATAAGAATGGCCCTATTGGGTCAGACCAAAGGTCCATCTAGCCCAGTATCCTGTCTTCCAATAGTGGCCAGTCCCCAGGTGCCCCAAAGGGAATGAACAGAACAGGTAATCATCAAGTGATCCATCCTGTCGCTGATTCCCAGCTTCTGGCAAACAGAGGCTAGGGACACCATTCCTGCCCATCCTGGCTAATAGCCATTGATGGACCTATCCTCCATGAATTTATCTAGTTCTTTTTTGAACCCTGTTATGGTCTTGGCCTTCACAACATCCTCTGGCAAGGAGTTCTACAGATTGACTGAGCATCCAGCCCCATGGACTTGTGTATGTCCAGCTTTTCTAAATAGTCTTTAACCTGTTCTTTCATCACTGAGGGCTGCTCACCTCCTCCCCATACTGTGCTGCCCAGTGCAGCAGTCTGGGAGCTGACCTTGTCTGTCAAGCCCGAGGCAAAAAAAGCATTGAGTACTTCAGCTTTTTCCACATCATCTGTCACTAGGTTGCCTCCCCCATTCAGTAAGGGTCCCACACTTTCCCTGACCTTCTTGATGCTAACATACCTGTAGAAACCTTTCTTGTTACCCTTCACATCCCTTGCTAGCTGCAACTGCAATTGTTTGGCCTTTCTGATTATACCCCTGCATGCTCGAGCAATATTTTTATACTCCTCCCTAGTCATCTGTCCAAGTTTCCACTTCTTGTAAGCTTCTTTTTTGTGTTTAAGGTCACAGAAGATTTCTCTGTTAAGCCAAGCTGGTCGCCTGCTATATTTGCTATTCTTTCTGCACATCAGAATGGTTTGTTTCTGCACCCTCAATAAGGCTTCTTTAAAATACAGCCAGCTCTCCTGGACTCCTTTCCCCCACATATTAGCCTCCCAAGAGATCCTGCCCATCAGTTCCCTGAGGGAGTCAAAGTCTGCTTTTCTGAAGTCCAGGGTCCATATTCTGCTGTTCTCCTTTCTTCCTTTTTTCAGGATCCTGAACTCGACCATCTCATGCTGCCCAGGTTGCCACCCACTTCTACTTCCTTTACCAATTCTTCCCTGTTTGTGAGCAGCAGGTCAAGAGGAGCACAACCTCTAGTTGTTTCCCCCAGCACTTGCGCCGGGGAGTTGTCCCCAAAAAGCTCCAAAAATTTCCTGGATTGTCTGTGCACTGCTATATTGCTCTCCCAGCAGATGTCAGGGTGATTGAAGTCTCCCATGAGAACCAGAGCCTGTGATCTGGAAACTTCTGTTAGTTGTCCGAAGAAAGCCTCGTCTACCTCATCCTCCTGGTGTGGTGGTCTATAGCAGACGCCCACCATGACATCACCCTTGTTGCTCTCACCTCTAAACTTAACCCAAAGACACTTAACAGGCTTTTCTCCAGTTTCATACTGGAGCTCTGAGCAATCATATTGCTCTCCTACATACAGTGCAACTCGTCCACCTTTTGTCCTGTGCCTATCCTTCCTGAACAGTTTATACCCATCCATGACAATGCTCCAGTCATGTGAGTTACCCCACCAAGTCTCTGTTATTCCAGTCACATCATAGTTCCTTGACTGTGCCAGGACTTCCAATTCTTCCTGCTTGTTTCCGAGGCTTCTTGCATTCGTGTACAGGCACCTAAGATAACTAGCCAATTGCCCTACTTTTTCAGTATGAATCAGGTGGCCTCCCCTGTTGCACCCTCCTCCTTGTGTTTCTTCCCACTTCCCCACTTACCTCAGAGCTTAGGTCTCCATCCCCTGGTGAACCTAGTTTAAAGCCCTCCTCACTAGGTTAGTGAGGATCCCTGCACCTGTGTGGATTTGAAGGCAGAATTGTGGCCTATGTAAGTAACATCAAAGTTCTGCTAAATATCATTCTTTGGCATGATCAATTCCACAAGGATCTTTATATATACATGCATGCTATGATAAATCTTTACCTTGGTCTGCAACTTCCAGGCCTTTGCATGATCTCCTGCTTCTAGGAATTTCCAAAATTAATCACTGATAATTAACCAACATTATAATAATGATGATTTATTATTTGCATTGAAGTAGTACCTAGGAGCTCCAGTCATGGATTGGTGCCCCATTGTGCTAGGCGCTGTACAAACACACACAAAAATTGTACTATCCCAATCTTAGTAAATAATAAAGATTAAATTTAAAATGCACAACTGAACTATTATTTTAAAGTGTGTCATTATTTAGGACCATAGTCTGCTATCCTTAGTTACGTTGAGTAGCAACATGCTCCACAAGTAGCCGCCTTCATTTCAGTGGGACTGGTTACTCATACTTTTACTCAATGTGAGTAAAGGTGGCAGAATCTGTTGTTGTTTTTTTGACAGTTTAATTTTGGAACTCTCAAAGAAATTATAGTTTGAAGAGTCACTAATTTATTACCGGGCTACACTTAAGTGCCCCTCAGACTGTATATTTATTTAGAACTTTTATGACATAGAATAGGCAATTCATTTGAGACTTGTATCTGATAAAACAGAAAATTCAGGTGAGTGCACAAATTTTATAATAGAGCTTTTGGCTTATATGTTGTCTCACCTAGCTTCACTCACCAATAAAGCGCAGAGTTTATTTCAAGCAAGAGAGATTTACTCGTCATCTACTGTGCCAATTCAATTTTCTAACTGGTTATAAAAGCTACTAGTTTAACCCAGGCTCAAATTCTAATCTCCCAAGATTATTCATTTAGAATACAGTAGTGATGCAGTACAGTAGCCATTTGTAGGCTTGCACAGAGCTCTCACCATCAATTTTGTGAGATGTGCAAAGAGACAAACAACATGGCTGCATTTTCCATCTGACTCCTAACAACCAGCTAACAATCATTATGTTTTGTAATAGCCTCTGAAATATTACTTTGTATGAAGGGATAAAATAAAATCTGCAATATCAAACGATTCAGATGACATGTAATTGTCTTGATGGCTCCAGAGCATAAAAAAACCCTGTGGCACACATTAGTTCAACTTTGGTCTCCTTTCAATACAGTAATTATGAGATGATCAGCAATATAGCCTAGTTATTGCATTGCAAGTATGAGATGTACAGACACATAGCAACAAATTATCAGGATAAAAAGTTGTGGGGGTATGTTCCTTGAAAATGTAAATTTTTTAAGTAAGGAAACTGCTGTTGACAACTGTAATTAGACTTGGAGTTCCCAGCTAAATGTTCAGGGAAAACAATTGCTTTCTTTGTTTTCCTTCCTTTCTTTTCTTAGAGCCACATTCACTGACAAACTGATATATTGGCTGATATCTGTAACTTGTTTTAATGGCTATTTCAGAACAAAAGGTAGGTCGGTTGTTCCAATCAAGCCAGATTGTGCACCCCTTGCTCGTGTGAGAATCCCTACACTCGGAAGTAATCTGTTTGACTCCAATGAGGCAACTCACATGAGGAAGCATTGCATGGTCAAGTGCTTATATTTTGTGCTAGATTTTTATTTGGGCCCAGCCCTGAGCAAGAGGTGCTGCACAAGCTGCACTGCCCCAAGAGAAGCCTTAGGACAGAGGTCGGCAACCTTTCAGAAGTGCTGTGCCGAGTCTTCATTTATTCACTCTAATTTAAGGTTTCGCGTGCCAGTAATACATGTTAATGTTTTTAGAAAGCCTCTTTCTATACGTCTTTAATATATAACCTAACTATTGTTGTATGTAAAGTAAGTAAGGTTTTTAAAATGCTTAAGAAGCTTAACTTAAAATTAAATTAAAATGCAGAGCCCCTCAGACCGGAGGCCAGGACTCAGGTAGCGTGAGTGCCACTGAAAATCAGTTCGTGTGCCGCCTTTGGCACCCATGCCATAGGTTGCCTACCCCTGCCCTAGGACTACAGATACACATCTCCGACTCACAATTTTGCGTCTGCTTCTTCCTAGCTCCAAGGAGGCAGTCATTTTCTGCTGGCCTTTATCACCAGCAAATCACTACCTACTCACCTGCATTAGTTCAGCTTCTCTGGCCGGTGAATGGAGGCAAAAGGAGGCTCCCTCCATTCCCCAGCCCCCTTCTTCAAGGAGGAATAAACAGGTGCATGGCCCCACTTACTCACATGCACATATACCTAAGGTCCAGGTATGGAAGTAGGGCTGTAGGGAGTGTTCTTACTCTTTTTTATTCCCCTGCCCAGGGGTAGTCTAAGTCACATCTTCTAACTCTTTATTTGTACCAGGCTGTTTTCAACGATGTTGTTTGACAAGTGCTACAAAGCAACAGCATCTGATAACTCAAACCCGGTATCACTGAACATTCAAAAGGAATTCTAGTATAAAAAGTCAAATGGTTTTTAACATAAACATCAGCCTATCATTTGAGTTATTCTGAGTGGCTGCAGAAATCCTAGCAAAGTTATGAAAAACAGCTTACGGTAATTATCGCTCTTGAACTTTAACTCATTGCCTCAAAATGCCTGATCCTTGCCACAAAAAAAATCAAATAAATCTAGTAATGTGCCCTGTCATTAAATCATAAAGAGAGTAAAGCAATATAGTACAAGGGCACTACAGATCAGACATCACAATAAATAATTCAATGTACAATAATAAGTGATAGGACACCTGAGGTACTCCTCGCTCTCATATACACTGTCTCGGGAGCAATGTTATAATTTATAAATCAGGTGAGTCAGCGAGGTCTGGGCTGCACATATCTAGTAAAGGCTGATGTAGAAAAAGCTAGGATTGTAAAATGATGGAGATGCACAGAGGTACAAGATGAAGCACATTCTTCACAACTATTTTTCTTTAGTTCTGACAGCCCCCATGCCTGTCTGAGTCTTCTTTAGAAAATACGTGCACTGTATCCTTCAATTAGTATTCAGCCTTTGATGCAAAATCCCATCGGGATAAATCCTGCCCTTTTCTCTGTGCGCGCCGTCAAAACGGCAGGTCAGTTGTCTAGATTTGGTAGAAGATTTCAGGGTCTGCACTTCCTCCATGCCACCAAGCTTATCTCTACAGTCTCCCTGCTTGTCCATAAAGGTTTATTTTGGAGCAAGGTCTGTGGATTAGCTGCTGTGTGAATCTATAAGCTACTTATCCACATGAAATGGATCACTAGGGTCCTGCTGTAAGACTGGAGCAATGGTTACACAGCAACTCTGCTGTCTTTCCACAACCTGAGCAAGAGGATTCCTCCCTTTGTCCTGCCAGATCTGCGGCACCCAGACCAGTTATTCACACTTGGCATTGGGAACAGAATTTGCACTCTAGCAATGAAGAGCATTATACTTGAGGTCTACTATTTGTACTTGTATCTTGAACATTCATGTGTATTTGAGTCTTTTCACATTGCTTTACAGGGACCTTTTAGTCACTGAAGGTAGAAAAAGCAGGTAAATAATATACACAAAAGAAATGCAGTAAAAGGAATGTAGCTCCTCTCTCTGATAGGTGAGTGTATTATTGCTTGCTTGCAGATGGAAATAAATTAGAAATAATTTTAAATTACAAATCCAATTGTAAAATTTGACAACTGCTGTCTGTTGCTAAAACTACAGCAAGCAAATTGAAAGAGGAGAGCTCAAATATAGCTATATAATGAAGAAATGACATGCAAAATAAGATCCTCTTATTATTTTGGCTTCAAACTGGACCATGGGAGCTTCATATGCCCTGCTACACTAAACATGCATTCAGATCCAACACTAGGTGGGTAGATAGGACAGTACTTGAATACTATGAACACAAGAATGGCCATACTGGGTGAGACCAAAGCTCCATCTAGCCCAGTATTCGGTCTTGCGACAGTGGCCAATGCCAGGTGCTTCAGAGGGAATGAACAGAACAAGTAATCATCAAGTGATCCATCCCTGTTACCCATTCCCAGCTTCTGGCAAACAGAACGACCATATCTGCTTCTTGCCGTTCCAGCCTCCTGGGAGTTGGTGGAAGCAGTGAATGAAATTTACTGTTGTGCAGAGCACTGGCATAAAGACAATGCACCACTTAAATCCTACTGAAACTCATTAAATATAGGACATAGGGCTTGTGCTGTCTTCCCGCACCCCCACGGGGAACTCTTTGCCAGAGGATGCTGTGAAGGCCAAGACTATAACAGGGTACAAAAAAGAACTAGATACGTTCATGGAGTATAGGTCCATCAATGGCTATTAGCCAGGATGGACAGGGATGGTGTCCCTAGCCTCTGCTTGCCAGAATCTGAGATTGGGTGACAGGGAATGAATCACTTGATGATTGCCTGTTCTGTTCATTCCCTCTGAAGCACCTGGCATTGGCCAGTGTCAGAAGACAGGATACTGGGCTAGAAGGACCTTTGGTCTAACCCAGTATGGCCGTTTTTATGGGTGAATTTCACCCAGATGGAGCACGTAACTAATGACAAGATTGTTGAAATGTGATCTCAGCAATGACATTAGGCTGATTCAAGGATTTAGTTTCATCTTGCCCATTAAGCTCTTCAGTTCACCCATCATTCACAAGCTGTCATATGAAGGGCTGCTGCATCCATAATCTTTGACAGCTACTGCCAGTCTTTAGTCACACCAACAGCGTTCCTCCTTTCACCCTGATTGCATCTTGTATCCTTTGTACTAGCAGGGGCTAAACATTGAAGCAGGTGTTAAAAATCTGTGTCTTCCCTCTGAGAAAACATCCAACACTGGGATCTGTCATCACCAATTTTTACAGTGATTTTTCAGCCACAAGAGGATAACTCCTCCTCCCTCCCCTCCCCCCAAAAATAAAATAAATCTTTTGCTCTCCAAAACCTGAGTTTTGCTATGGTTCAACTCTGTGGGTTGGGAATACTAGTAACAGAGATAGAAACAGTGAGGAAAGTACTACCGCCAATAGCAAATGAGCTACTACTGAGAGCAGGAATTTTAACAGCAGATTAGAATTACTCAATTCTTCCATAATCTACCAGTCTCTGTGCAGTTCACTCCCAAGTAAATTTCTTTGATAAGAGCTTTATTAATGTATATGCCTGTAGCGGGACAGAACCCCGCTCATGCCCTGAGGGGCTTGAAACAGCCCTAAGTAAGGGCATTGCTAAAAGCTGGGCTGAGTGGGAAGGCAGGCTCAGCTGGGGGCCACGCCCCAAACAGACAAGCCTGGCCTTATAAAGGCCAGGGCAGCCAGGAGAGAGAGAGCACCTTCCTCTGCCTTAGAGGAAGGAGGGCCTGGCTGCAAGGACCCAGAGCAGAGCAGAGCAGAGCAGAGCTGGGGGGAGGCTAGAGGAGCTGGGGAGCCCCAGTATAGGAAACCTCCAGGCCTGCTTAAGGCCCAATAGGTACAGGGGTTACAGGGGGTAACCCACGGGTAGGCCGAGGCAGCAGGTCCAACCCAACCTTGCCTGTGATGAGTGGCTTAAACTGCAGTCTGCCCCAGGGTGTGGGGGCTAGCTGGTGACTGGCAGTAGCCTAAGACTGAGGCGAGGTGGGGGTAGTGGGTTGGGGGTTCCCCTGGGGAGGGGAGACCCAGATCTGTGGGGTACTGCTGGGAGGGGCAACACCCTAGTTAAAGGGGCACTGGGTCCTGGGAGGGACTCGTGGGCCTTAGAGGAAAGTGGGCAAGCCGGATCCCCGGCCTGCAGAGGGTGCTCCAGGGCTGGATGAGCTAATTCCCAGGACAACCAGCAGGAGGCGCCGCTGGGTGAGTCTGAGACCCATTACAAGTGGTGAACGCAGGCACGTGCGGTCCGCCCTTGATACAAGGGGCAGGGCAAGGGACTGTGGACTATTGCCCGGAGTGGAGAAACAGAAAGGTGGAGACAAGAGACAATGGAGCCTATATACACGGGGGTGTATTACGGAGAGGCCCCAGGTACCATCCCTGGGTGGGGCCCGGCGTCAGCGGCACCAGGGAAGGGGGCTGACAGCCTGAAGGGTTATTGGAGCACCCAGGATGGCCTATGGGAGGTGCAGTGGGCCCTCCAAGGACAGCTGGCCCGGCTGGTGGAGGAACAGCGGGCCTTGCGGGAGCTCCTCCAGTGCGGGTTCAGGAGGAACCGCCGAAGGCAGAGAGGAGCCTGGCGCCAGGGCCAGGAGGCCTGGCACCGAACAAAGGACGTGTTATGCCTGTCGTAGGTGGGGGCATTTACAACGGGACTGTCCCTATTGGGGTGGGGGCAGGGCGCTGCCGCCCAAGCAGGGACCAGGACAGGTCCCGAAGATGGTCCGCCGGGTGAGGGATGGTCTGGCTGCGGACTTGTTGGGCCGGTGGGCAACCAGGCCACATAAGGTGGCGATGCCCAGGCTCGACGTGGAGGCTTCACGTCAGTCCCATTGAAGGGACGGAACCCCAGAAGGAGAACCGGAAGTCCCGGGCGGCCCAGAGGCGGGAAGCCTGCTGGGGCTGCCGGGAACCGGGCCATTTAAAGAGAAACTGCCCCCTCAGAGGGACTGAGGGGCAGCGGCAGGAGGTGCCGGTAGGCCCAGCGGGGCCAAACCTAAAAGGGACCGAGTCGGTCGCTGGGACAGAGGGGAGCCCGAAGGGAGTCGGGACCCAGACTGTCGCCGGGCTGGGCTGGTCCTGGGAGACCCAGACGGACTGGGCCCAGCAGGAGGCTGGGACCCAGATGGGGGTAGAGCAGGTGGCGGCAGGCACCCAGACCCTGAAAGAGGAGGGCCTGGGGGACCCGAACTTGCTGGCCCGGCTGGAGGCCGCAGAGCTGGCTCGCAGGAAGGCTGAGGCCCATGCCCGGGAGATGGCCCGAGGCTGGGAGGCTGCGGAGCGGAAGTGCGTGGGCCTGGAGGGGCGGGCCTGGAGGGTCCTCCCCGGAGGGCTAGCTCTGGGGCGCACAGGCCAGGAGGCCCGGTGACCCCCAGGAGTGGGGGTTTTGAGGAGGGGGTGTGTAGCGGGACAGAATCCCGCTCATGCCCTGAGGGGCTTGAAACAGCCCTAAGTGAGGGCATTGCTAACAGCTGGGCTGAGTGGGAAGGCAGGCTCAGCTGGGGGCCACGCCCCAAACAGACAAGCCTGGCCTTATAAAGGCCAGGGCAGCCAGGAGAGAGAGAGCACCTTCCTCTGCCTTAGAGGAAGGAGGGCCTGGCTGCAAGGACCTAGAGTAGAGCAGGGCTGGGGGGAGGCTAGAGGAGCTGGAGAGCTCCAGCATAGGAAACCTCCAGGCCTGGTTAAGGCCCAATAGGTACAGGGGGTAACCCACGGGTAGGCCGAGGCAGCAGGTCCAACCCAACCTTGCCTGTGATGAGTGTCTTATACTGCAGTCTGCCCCAGGGTGCGGGGGCTAGCTGGTGACTGGCAGTAGCCTAAGACTGAGGCGAGGTGGGGGTAGTGGGTTGGGGGTTCCCCTGGGGAGGGGAGACCCAGATCTGTGGGGTACTGCCGGGAGGGGCAGCACCCTAGTTAAAGGGGCACTGGGTCCTGGGAGGGACTCGTGGGCCTTAGAGGAAAGGGGCAAAGCCGGATCCCCGGCCTGCAGAGGGCGCTCCAGGGTTGGACGAGCTAATTCCCAGGACAACCAGCAGGAGGTGCCGCCGGGTGAGTCCGAGACCCATTACAATGCCCTAGAAATACATTTTCTCCATCAATTTACAAATCTAAGGACTGACCAAAGCTCTTTGACACCTTTGGTGGATAGGTTTTCATGGATTATAATGTTGGCTCTTACATGCAAATACTGACTTGTGTCACACACACACACACACACACACAAATTAAACTTTTTACACTGAAAAATTATAGTTGCTTGAATATTTGAGACCTACTCAATGCACAAACCAGCCCAAGAATTGGCTTCATGTGTCTGTTCACCAAAGGAGTGATCCAACACATACTAAAGTCAAGGAAAGTACTTCAGTAAACTTTGGATTAGACCCCAAGGGGCAGATTTTCAAAAAGAGCAACACTCACAATCAGAGCCAGATTTTATGAAGAGAGCAACTCCCATAAGTAGCCAGATTCCAAAAGTACACACCACTTTGGATGCTGAGATCTATACTGAGCTCCTTTGAAAATCTCACCTCAACTATGAATGCTGAGCCCTTGGAAATTAGTCCCTGTTTATCTATGCCCCTCCCCCCAATAACCAGTGTCAAACATAATTTGGTCATAACAAAATGGAAAATCACATCAAATTAGATTGCACACCCAGAGTTCAACAAGCCTTTTACTACTGATGCAAACACATTTGCTTTAATGGTGAGGAGAGTTATGCCCAGGTTTAAAAGAGAGAATACACACATGCAATACTAAGTGATCATTTCTTGTTTCAAGTTGCTGAGATCCTTTTCACAATATTTACTCAATTTTCTTACTTACAATTTGAAATGTCAAATCTGTTTATTAAAATAGCCAAGGTATTACTTGAGTTTATTTATAATATATATGGTATATATCATTTGAAATTATTATTTTTACCTAGTTCCCTTTATATTATGCATAAAAAGATCCTGAAGATTTTCAAGTGACCTTAGAATCTGATACGCTTTAAGATGTATTGCACTTTGTACAGACAAGAAAACTTCTTGATTAGAGAAACCCCATGTTTGTTTTTTATGCTCTGATAGCAAGTAGTTTTCAGCTATCCAGCCAAACAGTCTTGAGGACAAAAAGTAGAAGCAATTAATTCTGTTCATTTTAATTGTATCGTGGCAATAGATTAATAGAAATTATGCACTTTGCCCTTTAAATCAACCTACCATAAAATTTACTGTAATAGGGATCTCTAATTTATAATGAATTTCAGAGTATATTGATTAAAAGGTGTAAGTGCACAATTTATAATTTATTACCATAATCTAATTAGGAAAATGATAAATGAACACAAGTTGCTTCAATTCTTTCTTTTCTCCCTCCCCTCCTCCCAGGATGCTGTTTACTCTGCTAAAGGGAAACCAAAATGCAAGCAGTTCAGACAGAGCTGAAAAAGGCAGGAGCCCCTATGCTGCCTTCACATGTGAACACGTAGGGGCCTCCACATGCACATTTCTTCATCTCCACTAAGAAGAGGACGCGGGTGCCTGTGCATAGCATTAGCCACCATCACACCCTTCTGGGTCCCCTCTGGGTCTGTTTTCTGAATGAGATAAAGACAGACATGACAAATACTTGTTTTTACAAAGTATTATCGTTTATTGTTCAATTTTTTGTAACCTCAATAAAGTAAATGTATGAGGACAGATAAAATGCAATAATGATTTGTTTGGCAAAATGCATATTATCTTGAAACTGCAGTATATCATTGTGTGTCAAAACAAGACATACTGGTTTCTCCAATGTAGGTCAATGGTCGATGTAACAATTTAACTTCAGACAATTTATAAACAATGCTTAATTTCTGAACATACAAACATGCAAGTGATTCCAACGCTGTTTCCCAAGTAACATATAGTAGCAACAAACTGAGACTTTTCCTCAAATATGTTTGCCGATAAAGGAATGTTGTATTCAACAGATAAGTCCCTATCATACAGTGCATGGGATTCCCATGATTTGTGATTTTACAACACCTTTCAATTGAGGGCACTTTATTTAAAATGTTAAATCCAGTATCAGTGAAAATTTGTAAAAGCTAGTTTGACCAATGAAGCTCAAATGAAGATTTAACAAAAGTACATTTATTTTTCTTTAATTAAAATTTTTCCAGTACCTTACCAATATAGCCAAGTATTTACATTTCTTAGAAATTCTCTGCATATTTCAGAAACACAAGAGTCTGAAGTTTTCAAGATACCTCTTTTATTTGGACTGAAAATTTTAACTGTGAGGAAAACTTTCTTTGAGTTTGACAATGTACATTATACATAATTCAGGGCTTAAACTAATGTTTCTTAGCTTTCAGGAGGAAAGAATTGTCTCCTACTGGTCTCCTTTTCTAAAAATCAAACACAGCTTCTCCTTTCACAAAATGAACTTCTAAATACAGGATTCTGTTGTTAATCTATCACTCATAGTTGTATGTTTCTACTGACAAAGTTTGCCCTTTTGTTTTCAATAACATTTCCTAAGAGGTTCTGTTACTAAAAAGAAAGAGATCCATCCTGCTTTCAAGAATATAGCATTACATCAGACCATTCTTCTGTTACTAGATGAAGGGCCAGGCCAGCTTATGATTTGTTAAATGCTAACAGGGAAAGAAAATGAAAACTCTGTTTTTAATGAACTTTTAAATCCCAGGAAGTCATTGTAAGTAATTTTAAAACAGGCTGATTCATTAGTTGTACTGTAGAATTCCAAAATAAATATGACCATTTATTCTTTAGCATGGTGATTTCACTTATTCCAAAACCACGCAGTAGATATTAACAGCTCCCAACACGATCTCTGGGAATAATCCGAAGTTCTGAACCATGTTTTAGGAAAACATTTCCTAAACAAAAAAAGAGAAAGTTGATCACCCATAGGTTAAATTCAGGAATGTGTTAGCAATAAGAGCTCTTCAAGGAAATCAGTTACCAAAAGTTGTAAGTATGATCTTAGGAACAATATCATCATGTTTCAGTTTTCAATTACATAGTCAGAATTTCTCTTATGCATGAGAAACTGACTTTATGCTTTATAACATTTTCCAGTTCCTCTCACATATGCACAGTCTAATGAACACTTTGCAATTTAAAACAAAAAAGCCAGGCACAAGGTGACATATTAAGCTCATTAGTTAACAATATCAATTAATAGTTTCACCATGATTTTAAAATTCAAGGAAAGAATAAAAAGCAAAGATATTGCAAATACAATATGCTTTCAAGGCCTCCCAGCATTATGTACAGCCTGCTGTGTCTGTTTTATTCATCCCATATACTGTGCATGGTAGTGATTTTTTAACAGTTTGGATCAAGTTGCATAGTCTAGCTGGCTGTCACAAAAATTAAACAAAGTGCTCAAAACCAAACACCCTTGCCCTGCCCCAGAGTGGGGGGTGGGGGCTCCAGCTGGGGGTGTGGGCTCGGGGGGTGGGGCCGGGGGTTTGGAGTGTGGGAGGAGGCTCGGAGCTAGGAGCTGGAGCGCGGGAGGGGGTATGGGCTCCGGGAGGGAATTTGGATGCAGAAAGGAGTTCTGAGCTGGGGCAGGGGCACGCGAGGGGGTGCAGGCTCTGGGAAGGAGTTTGGGTGCAGGAGGGGGCTCAGGGCTGGGGCAGGAATGCGGGAGGGGGTTTGGGGTGCAAGCTCCAGGAGGGAGTTTGGGTGCGGGAGGGGGCTCAGGGCTGGGGCAGGTTCCCGGCCAATGGGAACTGCCGAGTCGGCGTTCGGGGTGGGGGAAGCACACAGAGCCCCCGTGGTCGCCCCTATGTCTAGCAGCCGGAGGGGCATGCCAACTGCTTCCTGGGAGCCAGGTAGGGAGCCTGTCAGCCCCGCGCCAATCGGATTTTTAATGGCCTGGTCAGTGGTGCAGATCAGAGCCACCAGGGTGCCTTCTCGACAGTGGCCAATGCCAGGTGCCCAGATGGAATGAACAGAACAGATAATCAAGTGATACATCCCGTCGTCCATTCCCAGCTTCTGGCAAACAGAGGCTAGGGACACTCAGAGCATGGGGTTGCAGCCCTGCTCAACTTGGCTAATAGCCACTGATGGCCCTATCCTCCATGAACTGATCTAGGTTTATTTGTTTTTTTTAAACTCTGTTTTAGTCTGGGCCTTCACAACATCCTCTGGCAAAGAGTTCCACTAGTTGACTGTGTGTTGTGTGAAGAAATGCTTCCTTTTGGTTGTTTTAAAGCTGCTGCCTATTAATTTCATTTGATGTAGTAAGGAGTAAATAACATTTCCTTATTTACTTTCTCCACACCAGTCATGATTTTATAGACTTATCATATTCCACCTTAGTTATCTCTTTTCCAAGCTGAAAAGTCCCAGTCTTATTAATCTCTCCTCCCTCTCATTCAGTGTATATATGAAGATGTTAGTGGATTAGACCCTCATTCAGCAAGGTGCTTAAGTCCTTTGTGGGACTGGGCCTTAGTGGGAAAGAAAGAGTTGCTGTATCTCCAATGTGTTGAAAACATCCAGCTTCATTTTTCTCTCTCTTTTGATCCCAACAGAGTGGTTGTGCGTCTTCCACAATGTTTGGTGGAGACTGGGGCACAGATGAGTTAGATCTGGCTGAGGCTCAATCCCGATAAGAGAGAGATGATATTGGTAGGCTGGGGAAAGCAATTAGAAGATAGGGCAAAAGCCACATACGTTCCACCTACTGAAGGTGTGTGTTCACCAATTGTTGCTCATGTTTGCAACATGGGAGTCTTGTTAGATTCCTAATTATCATTGGATGATCACTGTTCAGCAGTAGCTAAGACTACTTTTATCATTTGTGTCTGGTTAGAAGGTTGTGACCATTTCTTTCCAAAGTGGACCTTGCCAACATAATTCATACCTTTGTCACTTGGAGGCTAGACTACTGCAATGTTCTCTTAAGGTTAAACCTTAAATTTATTTGGAAGGTAAGCTAGGGTAGAATGCAGCACCCTGCTTTGTAAACAGAGCGTCTTTCCTTGAGCATACTCAATCAAGGCTCCAAAATCTGCATTGGCTGCCTGTGTGTTTCTGGGTGCAGTCTAAGATATTGATTTTAAAATGACGTCAAACCTTTCTATTTGAGAGACCACCTCTCTCTCTGTGGCACATTGCCACAGTTGAGATCAGAAGAGGTCCTTGAACTGGATCCCCCTTGATATGAGTGAGAGGAGACTGCTGGCAGGAATGTTTCTCTCTCCCAGTCCAAAGTAGTTTTAATCAGTTGACCTTCAGGGCACACTGCTAAATCTTTTTTAAAAGGCTGCAGAAGTAGTAAATATTGCTGGGTGATGTACAAGGGAAGTTAAGGGTTTTTGTTTTTTTTCCCCTGCATGGTTATTTAGTATTATATTATGGGGTTGCTATTTATTTTTCATTATCATATTAAGTATTTATGAGAGGGCTCTGGAATATTAGCTAGGCGCCTACTGTTGTTTCACAGATCTAAATAAACAAAATATTGAGCAATAATTATATGATCTTAATAATGTTTGACATGAGGCTTTGGATGCAGTTTTCTGCCATTGTTGAGTACTTCTGGATTCCTATTTGAAAAGTTGTTAAAACCTGGATAAACCAGATGAGAACATAAGTCATTCACTGTGGTGCATCATAACTGAATAAAACATAATTCAGTTTTTTTTAATTGGGACTTCACAAATAACTACTTACCCGCTGTCTGTGCCGGGTTTATTCCTATTCCATCTAAGTTAAAAACAACAACAACAACAACAACATTTAATTTTGGGGGCTAAAACAAAAACAGATCCAAGTATCTAACAGTGTAAACTTACATTAAAATGAATGCAAAATATACAAGGTTCTAAACAATATACTGTAATAATTATTAAATACCAGTCTTTATTAATTTCCTATTGCCAAAAGGTATCGCTAGTCAGCTTTATTACTTACAACTGATGATAAAAATGTCAGTATAGTGAACCACAAGATATGCTGTAGAATAAAACCTCTCAATAGCAATAAAATTTTAATGGCAAAACCCCATGCACCAGCATTACGTATAACAGTGAGGTATTACTTTTGAAGCTCAGATGTTTGTATGCTGGTTAGGTTATAGAGAAAACCTGCTTATACTTTTCTGGAATACAGCTTAACTGAATCAACAATATAAAAACCATATTCTTACCATTTGTTATAATAGCACTTGTTGCTGCAGGAACTTTGAACTAAAGGAAACAAAAGTATGACAAATTAATTTTAAAGACAGAAAGCAGAAAATACTACAGTGAACATTCAAACTCTGTCGTAATTTTAGATGCTTAGGCCTGTATGAAGAATAATTATGGAAAAAAGTTATCTTCAGATTGTATAGGACTATCAAAATAATTTTTTACAATCAAAGCTTATTATGCACTAAGAGGTTATATGGAACATAAAGTACACAGTGTTAAAACAGTTGATGAGATTTAATAATCTGGAAAAAATCCTCTGGAAATAATGTCAAAATTATGCTAATTGAAGAGTTAAAAGAAATAATTCTGATAATACTGTAAGGAGCAGCACCAAAAATGTTGATGAAATTGAGTAACTACTAAATTGCATACATTACTGGAACAAATATGCCATTTTGTTTTATAATGTGCTTTAATTTAAATTGATCAAATATAGATACCAGAACCTTCTGGAATAAAAATGGCCAAATAAAGCCTTCAAACACTTATGTACATAAACAATCTCATGGAATTTACTCGAGTATCATTCATGGGCACAAAGTTAAGCGTGTGCATATGCATTTGCAGGACTGGAGCCTTGGTCTTTGCGTAAAGGTGATTTTATTTTATTTTTTATTTTTTTTTAAAAGACATGGTTACAGCAAAAATGGCTGAAGTCTGAAATCTGACACATACCCAGTCCTGGTATTGAGAGCTATGGTGTTTTTCAGTACATGAGCAACTGTAAAAATCACTTGTGTGCATATTTAGTAACATTTATTAAGATCACAATGAGCGGAATCACAATGCAGAGTTCCTGCTTGACTTGACTTGGGGCTGGGCAGGTATGGTCTGCTACTGGGACAATGTATGTGGGGGAATTTACAATCATTTCATAAACTGCTAACTCATTTTAAAAAAAAATGAAAGAAAGAAAGAAACCTGTCACAGCTGGCCAGATAGAAAATAGTCTCTACTCTACACTTCTGACCATATTTTCAATAAGTCTTTCAAAAGTCTCTTGGATTGAAACACTTCAGGCTACTTGATTTTGCTATATTAAGGTAATGCAGTGAAAATAGTTAGGAATTTTGATGGACTACAATATTATTTTTATGTGACAGTACTGTCCATAGGTCCCAGCCAGAGTTGGACCCCATTGTGCTAGGTGCTGTACAAAGATAAAGTAAAATACAGTTCTTGCCTCAAAGAGCTTCCAAGCTAACATCCCAATCCTGTAAACATACAGGTCCATAAAGTTACTCACAACCTTAAATCTTTGAAAGATCTAACCCAGTATGCTCTGTTTCTGGACTCAAATGGTTTTCTGCATATCATGCTTAACATCAGGTACAGGAGAAAATAGGTGTGGACAAAGAGTTACTGTTACCAGAGAAAGTCACATTGATACAAGCCCCCTTTTCTTTTTTTAATCTGAGTCCTGGTCTACATTTAAAATGTAGGTAAACATAGATAATAATATTTGCAAATGCATCAATGACAGGAGAGGTCCCGGAAGACTGGAGAAGGGCTAACGTAGTGCCCATCTTTAAAAGGGGGGAAAAGGAGGAGCCGGAGATCTGTAGACCAGTCAGCCTGACCTCGATACCTGGGAAGCTACTAAAGCAATGTATAAAACATTCAGGCCTTGGCTACACTTGCAGATGTACAGCGCTGTGAGTTAAACCCATCTTCGTACAGCTGAGTAGGGAAAGCGCTGCAGCCTGTCCACACTGGCAGCTGCCAGCGCAGTAAGGTGGCTACATTTGAGGCATTTGCAGCTGTATTGGGAGCAGTACATTATGGGCATTCAAGTGGCTGCAATGTGCTTTTCAAATGGGGGGGGGGGTGAGGGGGACTTTGACAGGGAGCGTGTTGGGAGAGAGAGTGGGTTTTTGGAATCTCCACAGAGTGTCAGCTCATTATCTCCTAAGTTTACACACCTCCACATCCCCTGCCTCTCTCTCAATCACTGAAAGCAAACAGCAGGGGCGTTGTTTGTTTTTAAAGAGCAGATAAAAGAGAACTTTGGGGGAAACAGCCCCCCGCCCCCCGCGCCGTCTCTGTCCAAGGCAACTTTGCTGCCGGCATTCCTAATGGAGCCCCCCCCCCCGCCCCCAAACAGTAGCTATGTTTGTTTTTTTGTAAAGCACCTCAAGAACGGAGCTCTGAACTCCAACCCGGAAGTGCCGTTTCAAAACAAAGGGAGCTTCCGGAGGTCAGTAACTGTGGAATTCCTCGGCTATATTGAAAGACCAGCGTTCCACCCACTTTGCAACAGTAGCTATTCCTCTCGGGGAGGTGGAGTACATGCAGCGCTGTATCTGAGGAGATACACCGTTGCATGTGCCTTGCAAGTAGCCAGTTAGTGAGTTACAGCGCTGCAGGCAGTTTTATTGCGCTGTAACTCGTAAGTGTAGCCAAGGCCTCAGTATGTGAATACCAGGAGGATGAAGGGGTAATCACTAGCAGCAAGCATGGATTTACCAAGAACAAATCATGCCAAACCAGCTTGATTTCCTTCTTTTGCAGGGTAACTGGTTTGGTGGATAGAGGGAAAGTGGTGGACATAGGAGCTGACTTCCGTCGGCCCCGCAACGTCGCCCGGCGTCGGGAGGGGGGGGGGGGGGCCCGCAACGTCGCCCGGCGTCGGGAGGGGGGGGGGGCGGGGCCCCGCAACGTCGCCCGGCGTCGGGAGGGGGGGGGCGGGGCCCCGCAACGTCGCCCGGCGTCGGGAGGGGGGGGGGCGGGGCCCCGCAACGTCGCCCGGCGTCGGGAGGGGGGGGGGGCGGGGCCCCGCAACGTCGCCCGGCGTCGGGAGGGGGGGGGGCGGGGCCCCGCAACGTCGCCCGGGTCGAAGGTAAGTGCTCCGGTAACGGCTGCGGGGCTGGCGGGGAGCTGCCGGTGGGTGCTGAGCACCCACCAATTTTTCCCCGTGGGTGCTCCAGCCCTGGAGCACCCACGGAGTCGGCGCCTATGGTGGTGGACATTAATATACCTGGACTTAAGCAAGACTTTTGACACAGTCCCACATGACAGTCTAATAAGTAAGCTGGAGAAATGGGGGCTCAGAGGAAATGTCATTAAGTGGATATATAACTGGTTAAACAACCACCACCAAAGAGTAGCTATGAATGGAATGATGTCAGATTGGAAGGAGGTCTCAAGAGGGATTCCACAGGGATCTGTTCTGGGTCCAGAGTCATTTAACATCTTTAGATTCTAAAACACCTCAACGAGCAGTGGTAGCTACGTTGGCGGGAGAAGCTGCCCCACCAAAACAGCACTGTGCACACAACCACTTATGTTTTTTTCACACCTCTGAGCGACATATATTTTGCTGACGTAAGTGGGAGGGTAGACATGGCCTAAGTCTATGACATCTGGGATGAAAGGGGACAGCAGCAGTAATCAGTGCTTACAGGGCTCCCAACGTTACTCATTATTTGCTTATGTTCCATTGTAATCAGGTGGCTGAAACAATTAAGCTGACTCCACCCTAAACACAGGCCCATGTCTCCAGCCAAAACAAAGGCATATTCTAGCCACTCAGAAACATGAACTATGTGGACGGGGTCTCAGCTGGGCATTGTTTAAGGGGGTGTGTGTGTGCACATGAGAGAGTGAAAAACAGGAGAGACCGAAGCAGCAAGAAAGCCAAAAGTAACAGAAGTGCTGGTAATGTGGGCCTTATAGAAAGCTAAGAAAGAAAACTATCAGGGCACAGAGTGCTGGTGGCAAGGCAGGTATGGAAGTGCAAGTAAAGAAACTGTCTCCTGCTGTTTGATTCCTATTATATTCAGGACTTTATGTATAATTTTAGTAAACAAACAAGATTGCATCAAAGAAAATACCTGTCTCTGTCATCAATTTCGCCTCCTACCTGCAACACCCCAAATTCAGCTAACAGCTCAGTCAAAAGGAGTAACAATATTAAAAGGTATAATATTAAAAACATTACTCATATGAAACCTATTCACACTATATTTAGGAACGAGAACATCTTAATAAGCTGAACAAAATATCTACATATTTCAGATGGCATGCCAAAGTAAAAACATAATTTAGAAATCATTTACTTCTTTACCTCTAGAAACACATTGTAAACAATGCTTTTTTAAAATTCTAAAACAGCACTATCATGTTTATTCTGAGGGGCTACAAGACATTCTGTATGTTATCTTAAAAAATTCCCTCCCCAGTAAATGAATGATTCATCTATTCAAATGACTGAGTTAACATTAAACTAAGTGGTTCAAGGAGTGTAGTCCATTTATAAAGCCAGAAACCAGGTCTTGTTCTTTTCAGTGCTAAATACATGCAGTACCTGTGGTCTGAATTAAAAATTAAATCACACCTCTCCCCTTCCCCAAAGAATGTAGCTAATAAGCAAGGAAGCAACGTCTTTTTACTCTATGTTTGTATAGCACCTAGCACACTGGGGTCTTGGGTTCATGACTAGAGCTCGTTGGCCCTACTGTAGAACAAATAAATATTATAAATAATAATAAACACAAAAGACAATGCAGTATTTTTAAAAGTGATCATTTCATTATTTCCTCCTCCCTTCAATAGATCCTTGTACCAGCATGTGAAAGAGCTAAATATCGTCATATTGTATTAAAGGTAGCTTCCAAAAAAACCCTATAAAAATATCAAAACCTATCTTTTAAAAATAAAATGTTTTCTTCTGTGCGCGCTAAGTGGATTTATATAACTGAACTCTAATGATATGTGGGGTACAAGAGCCCACTACAACAATTGTTCTTCATTTTCCCTCTAAGCCTCCTGAAAACAGCTGTAATTATCCCTCTAGGTTGTAAACCTACACAAAGGGGATGATTCAAAGCCCACTGATGTCAACAGAAAGACTCCCATTGATTTCAAAAGGCATGCTCCAAAGTACATAAATACACACTAGTTGCAACTGTATCTTGTTTAATGGGACCATTTTAATAACTAAGCCTTTGCTAACATGGCTGTTTTTAAAGCATGGGCTGCTAGTGTACACGAAAGCCTTCGAAACGGAAAAGACCTGTAAAAGTCTGGTCTACACTTAAAAGTTTTACTGGTATAGCTATTTTGCTTAGGAGTGTGTATTTAAAAAAAAAAAAATCACATCCCTCACCAACATAGCTATGCTGACAAAAGCCCTACTTTGGATGCAGTTATATCATCAAAAAAGTCATTTTGCCAGCATAGCTTATTTTGTTTGGGGAATTGGTATAAGGGGTCAGCAACCTATGGTACCCGGCCCACCAGGGTAAAGCCGCTGGCAGGCCGGGCCGGTTTGTTTATCTGGAGCGTTCGCAGGCACGGAGCCCCACGGCTCCAACTGGCCATGGTTTGCCATTCCTGGCCAATGGGAGCTGTGGGAAGCAGTGGCTAGCATGTCCCTTTGACTTTACCCTGGTGGGCTGGGTGTCAAAGGTTGCCGACCCCGGTATAAGCTATACTGGCAAAAGCACTCTTTGCTGGTGCAAACTGCATCTCCAGTAAGAGGATCTGCCTGAACAGCTATACTGGCAAATCCTTTTTAATATGGAACAGCCTACGTCATCAAGTCCATTCCCTCTGCCAATACGTTATTATTTCTTCTAGTACATTTTCCGAAGAGTAAAGTGGGATTGTACTTGTGTGGCTAGCCTGAGCCACTGCAGCCATACTGTTATTTTTAGCCATTTTTTGCCATTTAACTGAGGCACAGAAAGAGAATAAGGGTTTGACTACACAGGAAAGTTTTACCAGTTGTACTGATATAATTACACCAGTACAGTTAAATTGATAAAATTACACCGATATAGCTTCTTGTGTGGACACTGTTATTCAGGAATAACAGCATCCACACAAGAAACTATATCAGTGTAATTGTATCAGTTTAACTATACTGGTATAATATTCGGGAATAAGAGTGTCCACACAGTAAGTTATACAGGTATAACTATATTAGTTTAAGGGCACGACTACACTGCCCATGTTATAGCGCAGCCACGGCAGCGCTGTGACGTGGGCAGTGTAGTCACGCTTTATTGCCAGGGGAGAGCTCTCCCGGCGATAAAAAATAACCACCCCGAATGAGGGCTGGTAGCTTTATCGGTGGGACCGCAGCTCCTGGCAATAAAGCGCTGTCTATACTGGTGCTTTTCAGCCCTAAAACTTTTGTCGCTCAGGGGTGTGTTTTTTCACACCCCGGAACAACTCAAGTTTTAGCGCTGAAAGTGGCAGTGTAGACACAGCCTAAATTCACATCTTACTTTATACTGGTATAAACTTTCCTACAATGGCAAGCCATCAGTAACTTGCTTGAGATCACACAGGAAGTTTGTGGCAAAGCAAAGAACTGAACCTGGGTCTCCCAAATCCTAACCTGGCACCCTAAACTCTGGACCATCCTTCTTCGCTACTCCTTTTTGGAGTTTATACCCTTCAAATACTTATAAGCTATGCCTCCACCTTAGTTAGCACTTAGCAATTTATACACATTTCTCTGGCTCTTTCTTCACATTTATCCCTCCAGCCCCTTCATCATTTTTACTTTTGCTGAAATCCCTCCAAACTATCACTTTCCCTTGAGTAAGAAAATGCTCAAAATATCATAATATTCCAGGTGTAGAGACACCAATGCGAAGTGGACACACATCATTTCCCCACTGAACTGTGATGTGGCACTTCCTCATACACAGCCCAAAACAAGTTTAATGTGTTATAGCAAAAAAGCCAATGATCTTTTGTTGCCCACAATCACTACTAGAATTTCAGCATTACTGCTTTCCAGGTTTCTCTTTTTCATTAACAATGTTTACTTCGTATTCTCTACCTCTGTATATTTTTAAATCATACACACACATTTTACACCCATGTAATAAGTTATGGATCAGATATCACTTATTACATAATTATTATTTTTAAAGTAACTGCCTTGATGAAATTCCAATTAGCTTTTTTCAATAAAAGCAAACTTGCAACATGAATCATTCTAGCCCCAGCTATCTATAATTTCACGCAAAAATTTACATGAGTCTTGTAATTTAACTCTTTGGTTATTGGTGTAAACATTGCCACAATTCAACACTTACTTCTTCTGCAGCAAACTTCAAGACAGCTGTGAAAGGTGTATTTTCAGGCACACTTAACCTGAAACAAAGAAGAGTTAATAAAAAATATGATTTCTAGACCAAATTAGAGACTAATTCCAATGGTTCTAAAGTTATTGATAATTTCACTGAAATCAATGGGAGTGCTCGTGCAGTTTAAGTTAAGCATGTACTTATATGCTCTGCTAGATCAGGGCCTAAAACACTGAAAGAAGACTCGTACATTGCAAAAAAATAACTGAAGTTTTTATTTTTAAATAAATTATTACAGGCATTCCAGAAGAAGTGATGTCAACAGGTCTACCGCATAAGAATTGTGAAAGACTTCCCAGTATCTACTCTCCATACTTTTTTGAGTGTGTGAGATTACATATTCAACTTTCCCCTACCAACAGCCTGATCTTGCAAACACTTACTATGGGGCAGGATGTTTAATACCATGAGTAGTACCACTGTTTTAATGATAAGACCTCAAAAACCACATTGTGGTACCAACATGATGAGCAGTTACGAACTCAGGACTTTAGTGAAGATGCTACTACACCGACGGAAGAGCTTCTCCTGTTGGCATAGTTAATCCACCTCCACAAGAGGCAGTAGCTATGTCGATGAAAGGGCACTGTCTACACTGGGGTTTAAGTCGGTATAACTGTATCACTCAGAGGTGTGCATTTTTCACATCCCTGAATGATGTAGTTATACCGATGTAAGTCTGTACCGTAGACCTGGCCTCAGTGCTACATCATACAGATTAATGGGGAGTCCTGTGTGTCATTCCAGTCCACAGTGATAATACCTAGATAAATAGATCAGAAGCAGTAGAAAGCTGTATACCATCTATAAAGAATACATCTGTTTGATGTGGAAGAAAATAAGAGCTCCCCTTTTGTGCATCTGTAAAGTACCGTCCGGGTGACAGTAATAAAAAATTAAATTCAGCCAGATCAGAACCAAGTTTCATTGAACCACACCCTAATACTGCACATTTTTAAACTTTACCTAGTTATAAAGAATACCACTCATTTTAGATCATATATTAATTATTACGACTTAGGATATGTCTACACAACAAGGTTAAGTCAATGTACAGCCACTGCTGCAATTAAACCGCTGTTGCATGTCCACATTATGCTCCTTGCGTCAGCAGAGAACATCCATGGTAACAGCTCTTACATCGATGCAGAAAGAGGTACACCATGGGTAGCTATCTCACTGTGCAATTGGCCACAGGGTGTTTTGGGAAGAGTTTGCAATGCCTCATGATGGCAAGTTCAGCATCACATGATGCAGGTTTCACAAACCCATCATTCCATGGGCATCCTACTAGATTTACAGCTGCTTTTCAACTGCCCTGCTAACCTGTGAGCCAGCCATCTGTGTCAGAAAGCATGGAACTGCACTGCTCTTCAGTACTGCACTGTGCGTTATGAACACAAGACTATAAGAGGCGTTCAATGGGGGAGAAGGGGCGCTATTCACCATCCCCCTGACTCCAGCCCCCTCCTTGTAGAAGCAACATGTTTGCAGCTCTGCACCAGAGGCGACTATTTGCCTCATAGAATCATAGAATCTCAGGGTTGGAAGGGAACTCAGGAGGTCATCTAGTCCAACCCCCTGCTCAAAGCAGGACCAAACCCAACTAAATCATCCCAGCCAGGGCTTTGTCAAGCCTGACCTTAAAAACCTCTAAGGATGGAGATTCCACCACCTCCCTAGGTAACCCATTCCAGTTCTTCACCACCCTCCTAGTGAAAAAGTTTTTCCTAATATCCAACCTAAACCTCCCCCTCTGCAACTTGAGACCATTACTCCTTGTTCTGTCATCTTCTACCACTGAGAACAGTCTAGATCCATCCTCTTTGGAACCCCCTTTCAGGTAGTTGAAAGCAGCTATCAAATCCCCCCTCATTCTTCTCTTCTGCAGGCTAAACAATCCCAGTTCCCTCAGCTTCTCCTCATAAGTCATGTGCTCCAGCCCCCTAATCATTTTTGTTGCCCTCCACTGGACTCTTTCCAATTTATCCACATCCTTCTTGTAGTGTGGGGCCCAAAACTGGACACAGTACTCCAAATGAGGCCTCACCAGTGCCGAATAGAGGGGAATGATCACGTCCCTCGATCTGCTGGAAATGCCCCTACTTATACAACCCAAAATGCCGTTAGCCTTCTTGGCAACAAGGGCACACTGTTGACTCATATTCAGCTTTTCATCCACTGTAACCCCTAGGTCCTTTTCTGCAGAACTGCTGCCCAGCCATTCGGTCCCTAGTCTGTAGCAGTGCATGGGATTCTTCCGTCCTAAGTGCAGGACTCTGCACTTGTCCTTGTTGTACCTCATCAGATTTCTTTTGGCCCAATCCTCTAATTTGTCTAGGTCCCTCTGTATCCTATCCCTACCCTCCAGCGTATCAACCACTCCTCCCAGTTTAGTGTCATCTGCAAACTTGCTAAGGGTGCAGTCCACACCATCCTCCAGATCGTTAATGAAGATATTAAACAAAACCGGCCCCAGCACCGACCCTTGGGGCACTCCACTTGATACCGGCTGCCAACTAGACATGGAACCACTGATCACTACCCGTTGAGCCCGACCATCTAGCCAGTTTTCTATCCACCTTACCGTCCATTCATCCAGCCCATACTTCTTTAACTTGCTGGCAAGAATACTGTGGGAGACTGTATCAAAAGCTTTGCTAAAGTCAAGAAATAGCACATCTACTGCTTTCCCCTCATCCACAGAGCCGGTTATCTCATCATAGAAGGCAATTAGGTTAGTCAGGCATGACTTGCCCTTGGTGAATCCATGCTGACTGTTCCTGATCACTTTCCCCTCCTTTAAGTGGTTCAGAATTGATTCCTTGAGGACCTGTTCCATGATTTTTCCAGGGACTGAGGTGAGACTGACTGGCCTGTATTTCCCTGGATCTTCCTTCTTCCCCTTTTTAAAGATGGGCACTACATTAGCTTTTTTCCAGTCATCCGGGACCTCCCCCAATTGCCATGATTTTTCAAAGATAATGGCCAATGGCTCTGCAATCTCATCGGCCAACTCCTTTAGCACCCTCGGATGCAGTGCATCCGGCCCCATGGACTTGTGCTCGTACAGCTTTTCTAAATAGTCCCGAACTACTTCTTTCTCCACAGAGGGCTGGTCACCTCCTCCCCATACCGTGCTGCAGAGTGGGGTATGTCTTCTGCTATGCCTCCCATGTCTTCTGCTATGCCTGCCTCAGCTCTTTTGAGTTTTACACAGCACTGCTGTGTGTGTCCTATCAAAGCCCTTCCCCATACCCCTCCATGCCCCCAAGTAAGTTCCTGCAGCTGGATTGGAGCTGTGCCTGCACAGCATCCTCTCCCCACAGACCAAGGAGATCCACCACCTCCAGACAGGAGCGTGTTTGCTGCATGGAGCTGGCATGCTCAGCTGGGCAGTTGCTATGAGAGCTCTCCACACCGAGCAATCAGGAAGAGCAAGTTCAAAACTTCCCAGGGTTTTAAAAGGGGAGGGGTGTTCACCTGTGTACCTGGCTGTGGGGAAGTGGACTTCAAAACGATGACCAGAGCGGTCACAGTGGACATTGTGGGATACCTCCTGGAGGCCACTCATGGTGACACAAGCAACACAGTGTTTACACTGATACTGTGTTGCTCTAACTACGTCTCTCTAAGCTTTACGTCTCTCGTCAAGGTGGTTTTATCATGTAGGCATAGCAGGCAAGTTAAAGTGGAAGGAGCACTGCAGTGTGTACACCTCCATAGTTAGTTTGATATAAGATGCCTTATGCCTACAAAACTGTGTAGTGTAAACACGGCCTTAGTACACTACACAAAAACATCAATTACAAATAACTGTGCAACAAAACAGTCCCATAAGAATACCATTTCTATCTGCGCTACACTTGAAACAAACGTTCTTGAAACCAAAGTTACAGAAAAATGCATGTTAAAAATATGAATTACACAGTGCCATGAGGCTCTTTGTTAAGCCTCTTCCACATAAACTATTCCCAGTCTCCCACCCGTGTAACCAAATTTCACGCATATACGAGCTGCAAATTTCCAGATTATCTCTGACTTCCTATAAATTGCCGCAAACCATTGCATTTCCCCTATATTTAAGTATAGAGCACTGGACTAGGAGTAATAGACTGCATCATTTATTTTAGGCTTTTCTATAGAGTAATACATAAACTAATCTTAATCTCATCCTGTCACCTTCATTCTGCCATGCTAGGTGAGCAGTGTTCACAAAAAGAAGAGTCAATGTAGGGCAGTAACCACAGACAAAGCAGCAGATGTGGAACAGTGTCTGCATGGAATGAAACTGAAGCTATAGGCATGGGGCAATACCCACATGGAAAGAGAAGGAAGCTGAAGTAGCATGAGCACTCACTCATGTGCTTTGCTGGCTTGTTCTTGTTCACATGTTCAGGGCCAAACTCACTGCCATATATGGGGCTGAGAAAGAATTTTCCCCCCAGATCTGTGAACCTTGGGGGTTTTCACATTCCGGTGCAGCATGAGGTTACTGAGATTACCTGGGTATATCGCAATCAATTTTCTGCCATTGCAAGGCCCTTTGGCATCAGTGCACTTCAGTCCCTCCTGTTTTCTGCCTGTGGCATATAACAGTCTAGTCTCCTGGGGGCTGTGACACTTTGATCTAATTGCCGTTGTTGGATTTAGTGTGTGGTATTGATGACCTATGCTACACAGAAGATCAGACTACATGATCTGGTGGTCTCTTCTATCCTTAAACTCTGTGACTATGGACATGAGGCAGTGTCTACATGGACAGAGAAGTCTGTGGGAGGGAGCAGTGCCTGTAGGCAAGACGGGTGAGTTGGGGGCACAGCTCAAGGAGGATTACAGACAGTATCAGTGGGCAGGGGTGGATCAGTGTCTGTGGGCAGGGCAGTAAAAGGGGGCATATTGCCACGGGGCAGCGGGAGTTGCGGGGGTGAGGGGCAATACCCATGAGCAGGGAGGGTCAATGGCAAGGGGGCTGGTGTGAGGGAGCAGTGCCTGTTGGCGTGGGAGGGGCTGGTGTGGGGAGGCAGTACATGTCGTCAGGGTGATTGTGGGGCTGGTGTGGGGAGGGGGGGCGGTGCCCATGGACAAGGCATAGGGGTTGGTAGCAGGGAGGTTCGTGGCAGGGGGCTAGCGAGGGGGGACAGTGCCCATGGGAGAGGTGGAGGGGCTGGCATGCAGGGGGTTAGTATCTGGGGGTGGGGCAGTTACGGGATTAATGCGGGGGTGGTGCCCATGGGCAGGCCAGAGGGGTGGTAGCAGGAGGGGGCTGGTGGAGAGGACAGTGCCCATGGACAGGGCGGGGTGGGGGGAGGGGCGGTGCCCGTGCAGTGATGCCCCTGGGAGGACGGGCGGGGGGGGAGGGGTGGATGTGGCAGCGCATGCGCACCAGGCACGAGCCGGCGAGGGGGTCACTCACACTTTGTAGGGCAGCCGCGGGTCCGAAGTCAGCGTGATTTTAAAGGTGACTTTCGACCTGTTGAGGCAGAGGACAGAGCGTTAGAGCCGGCGGGGCAGGGGGAGGCCGCGAGCGGATTCCGGGGGGTCCGTGTCACTCACATGATCCGGTCCGGGCCCAGGAACTGCCGCCGCCCCCAGGCACACGTCGGCCGGCCGAGGGGTCCTTCGCCGCCGCTTCCGCCCCGCCCGAGCTGCCCGGCCGCCGCCTGAACAAAACCGCCACGGCGAAAGCGCGACCCTGAGCCGGCGGGGGGGGCGGGTCCTCGTCAGGCAGCGGTGGGGCAGCTACACTGGGTCCTGCCGCTGTGAGGCAAGGCCGGTGCCTGGCCCCGCCCCCCTGAGCCCAGCCCCTCCCCCGGCTCCCGTGGGGGTCCCTAGGCGGACTGCGCCGCTGGGCCCGTGCGAATGCCGAGCGCGGGGACAGGGGCGTGGGGGCGGCCCCCCTGCGGGGTGGGGTGCCCGGAACCGGCAGGAGCAGCCCGGGGGGCTCGGGAGGGACCTGCCCAGGCTGGCGGGGACCTTGGGGCGGGGTTTCGCCGGGAGTCACTTGCCAGGCACGGCTGGGACGGGCGTCTCAGTCTTTCCCCGCCGCGGCGCGGCCCGGCCCGGGGCAGGGGAGCCGCTGGGGGCCCGTTCTCGGCCTGTGGCGCGCCGGGGTGTGAGTTCGGTGGTGGGGTTGAGGGGGCAGGTGCGGGAGGTCGGTCTGGTTCTCCCCGGCGCGGGATGGGCCTGCCCCTGCCAGCGTGACCCCATTGGGCACCGCAGGTCATGGTGTCCGTGGGGTCGTGGCGGTGGCGCAGCGCATTCCTCTTTATGGAGGGGCCCATCTGATAGCAGACAAACCCACGTCCGCTTTTATCTCAGTACCGCGTGGGGGACAAACCACCCCAAAAGAGGACTGTGGACTGTCTGGTTCATAACTGGACGACTGCCCTCTGCACGGGTGGTTCCTTCTGGCCTGAAACGCTGTGATTATGTCTGCCTGTGAGGCTACAGGGAGGGAAGGGTGGAGCAGAGAAGCAGGTGAGAGCCGGAGCCACACATGGGCCACTCGTAGTGTGGAGTCAGGAAGACTAGATCAAAGGAGGACTGAAGCCCAATAGGTCATTTAGCAGCTTGGCGAAGGAATAGAGGAGTCTGGTAGGATCCAACCCGGAGAGAGGTGTGGCCCGGTCAGTGTTTGCCCACCAGAGGCTAATTTCCAGAAAGAAGGGATAGCGGGAACGTTGCAAGATTGGAGATAGCTTTTTGTGAGGGTTTTTTTTTTTTTTACTTAATGTTATAACTTGTTATCCTACTTGTTACTCTTCTCACTTCAACAACATTAAAATCCATAGATTCCAAGGCCAGAAAGGACCATTATGCCTAACTAGTCTGACCTCCTATATAACATAGGCCACAGAACTTTCCCAAAATAATTAATAAAACATATCTTTAGAAAAAAACATCCAAAGTTGATTTTAAAATTCTTAGTGATGGAGAATCCACGTTTTTCTTATTCTCACCATTAAAAATTTGTGGCTTATTTTCTGTCTGAATTTGTTTAGCTTCAACTTCAAGCTATTGGATCATGCTATATCTTCTTTTGCTCAGCCCATAATTAAATATTTGTTCCCTATGTAGGTAGTTTTAGACTGTGATCAAGTCACCCCTTAACCTTCTCTTTGTTAAGCTAAATAGACTCAAGAAGATCAATCTATCACTCTATGGCACGTTTTCTAATCCATTAATCATTTTCATAGCTATTCTCTGAACCCTTTGAAGTTTATCAACATCCTTGATGACAGCAGCAGTTGCACCAGTACCAAATAGAGCTGTAAAATAACTTAGAATCATAGAACTGGAAGGGACCTCAAGAGGACATCTAGTCCAGTCCCCTGCACTCAAGGGATGACTAAGTATTATGTAGACCATCCATGACAGGCGTTTGTCCAACCTGCACTTAAAAATCCCCAATGATAGAGATTCCCTACTTCTACTTGAGATTCCCTTGTTTCTTCATCCCAGGATCACATTAACTCTTGGCCACAGTGTCACGCTGAGAGCTGATGTTCAGCTGATTATCCACCGTGACCCCCAAATCTTTTTCAGAGTCACTCACATGGAGGATAGGTCCATCAACCCCATCGGGGGTTGGACTAGATTGCCTCCTGAGGTCCCTTCCAACCCTGAGATTCTATGATCAATGGCTATTAGCCAGGATGGACAGGGATGGTGTTCCTAGCCTGTTTGACAGAAGCTGGGAATTGGTGACGGGATGGATCACTTGATGATTACCTGTTCTATTCATTCCCTGTGGGGCACCTGGCATTGGCCACTGTTGGAAAATAGGATACTGGGCTAGATGGACCTTTGGTTTGACCCAGTATGGTCGTTCTTTTGTTCTTCTGCTTCTCAACATAGAGTTCCCCATCCTGTAAGTATGGCCTCCATTTTTTGTTCCCAGATATATACACAGTAGCATAGCTGGGGGGGGGGGAGCAGGGGGAGCAGCCGCTCCCCCTGTGAGCAGATGCGGCGCCGCTTCTTTTTAAGCGCCGTTTCTTGCACTCACCCGGCAGCGCTCCGGGTCTTCAGCAGCATTTCGGCGGCGGATACCACCGAAGACCCAGAGTGAGTGAAGACCCGCCGCCGAAGACCCGGAGTGCCGCCGGGTGAGTACAGGGTGAGGCGCCTTTTTATAGCACCGCTCCCCCTGCACTCCGGATTTAGCTGTATTAAAACACATATTGTTTGCTTGTGCCCAGTTTACCAAGCGATCTAGATCGTTCTAAATCAGTGACCTTTCCTCTTCTTTATTTGCTACTACCCCAATTTTTGTGCCATTTGCAAACTTTATCAGTAATTTTGGTTTGGTTGGTTTGGTCTTGGTTTTGATTGTTCAACAAACAAAATAATTTTTCAACATTCATTAAATGAACCCAAAAGAAGACAGAAGAAAATAAACAGAACCTACTAAAAACATTTAAAATTAAAAATTAAGTCTTCATTTTAACAATTCCCATGTTTTCTCTATAGAATGTTTCAAAAGTAAATTCCTTGCCTGACATTCTTGTTGTTCAGTTGTTAGAAGATCAGAGGCTACAGTGTGTGACCCAATTGGCCATTTCTGTATTTTGGCTTTTCTCCTCTGGCAAATGTTTGGCTAAATTGCTTTTCTTTTCCTCTTACTGGTTTGTGGGAGGTAAATTTTTCATTGCAGATTAGGCTGCTTGTTATCGCTTATTGCTTTCCAAACTGGTCACAGCAAAACTGTTGCAAAATTAAATCTGTCATAGCTTGCTGAACTGGAGTCTTATTAGATAGAAGGCAAAAAGAAAGAAGAGATGTAGAAAAAATAAGGTGAAAGAGGAAACTGACATGTTGAGGAGGGGGAAAAAATGGACCCTAGATTCACATCTCAGGAGTGGCTCAGAACACAGCCATTAAATGGTTTCTAATTCCTTCTCTTTGGATGGTAAGAAAAAAATCTTTCAGGATCAGAAATGTGATGATGGATTATGCTCCCTGCCAGGTGTAAGCAAGTTACTAAGTGCTCCCCAGGAAAGCCTGTCCAAAAGCACTGGCAACTTTATCCTGTAAAAACCCATCCAAAGAATAGTTTGTGGTTCATATCTATATATACAGAGTCTTTTACTAAAACCATTTTGTAGCTTCATCAGAAGCCTAGAAAACCCTTAAACATCAGTTTTTAGTTGAGACAAACTGTTTAGATATGTGGTGACTACATTCTGTGGGTTTTTTTTTTTTTCAACAGTAATTTTACATGCCTGTTTATAGATTAAAATGATCTTTTCCGCCAGTTTTCATTCACCTTGGTAATATCAAGTTTTCAGCCAAGGGTAGGGTTCAACAAGATAAAGAGAGAGCTGAGAGACTGTGGATGGAGAATGAACTTCCAGAGGAGGAATTTAGATGATTCGAGAACAGGGGTGGGCAAACTACGGCCTGCGGGCCGCATCCAGCCCACCAGCCAATTTAATGTGGCGCTCGAGCTCCCGCTGGGGAGCAGGGTTGGGGGCGCTCTGCGCGTGCATGCCGCAGCTCCGCACAACTCCCGGAAGCAGCGGTATCTCCCCCCTCCGGCTCCTATAGGTAGGGGCATCCAGGGGGCTCAGCACCCTGCCCCAATTGCTGCCCCCGCAGCTCCCATTGAGCAGGAATTGCTGCCAATGGGAGCTGCAGGGGTGGCGCCAGCGGATGGGGCAGCACACAGAGCCACCTGGCCATGCCTTCGCGTAGGAGCCGGAGGGGGAACATGCCGCTGCAGCCCAATCCTTGCCCCAGCCCGGAACCCCCTCCCGCACCCTGAACTCCTCATTTCTGGCCCCACCCCAGAGCCCGCACCCACAGACAGAGCTCTTACCCCTTCCTGCACCCCAACCACAATTTTGTGCGCATTCTTGGCCTGCCATAAATTTCCATACCCAGATGTGGCCCTCAGGCCAAAAAGTTTGCCCACTCCTGTTCTATAATCTGACTTTAGGAAACACTGCAAACTTTCTGGTTTATAAATCTTCTACCATAACCAGACCATTCATAGTCTGAAGTGGTCCCTTTCTGCGCCCTCTGCATCAACAAAACAAAAAAAAAACCCTATCTCAAGTAGAGTTTCTATAATCTGGAAATGAAGAACCAGAGATTCCATGAACTTTGCTATTGCCAATATATTTTGCTCAGAAGGCAACTGGGTATGGTCATAGGCAGTAATACACAGTTTTAAGTTAGGCAGTTTTCACAATGCATCCCACTACAGAGAGGGTATTTCAGGAGCTGTGGCACAAACTGGGATGAATTGTTTGACAGGTGGTTAACCATGACTGAGATGTATGAGGAAAGATTAAAAGAGTTAAATATGTACAAATTGGCTATGCAGTGACTGAACAGAGGGACATGATAACAGATGACAAAGATGTAAATACCAAGGAGAAATTAATTTACTATGGTACACAAAGGTATAAGAACTAGGGCTCATGGGGTGAAACTGAGAAAGGGAACAAGTGAGATAATGTTAAAAGAACTTCATAGTGAAATCTATTCTATTGTGGCACAGTCTTCTCATTTGTTGAAAGCCCCAGAGTTGGGATATTTAAAATTAGATTCAGGACCTAAAGTGTTCTCAGAGAAGTGCTTGCTCTGTTGTTGCCAGACACTGGAATTTTATAGTTCATTGCATTCTAGGTCTTGTATACTAATTTAAATTCATTTATACCGCTATTGCTTACTTTGAGTGGCCCAGCGAGGTTTTTTTTAATACTGAATAGCAAGACAGTAGTTATGATCTGAATTTGCCAACCAGGGAGTATTGAGTTATTCCATATACAGATCCAGCCAGGGATGGACTAGAGCTGAAGGCTACATGTCTAATTTAATTATGCACAGCAAATTCCTTCTCATTTCCAGAGACGATGTAAACAAAACCCCCTAAAAAACTACCCCCAACTAAGTCTCCTCTCTTTCCCCAAATGAGTGAGACTTGGGGCAGCAATTCTAGAGTTGGAGGTTCATTATTCTATTTACGTTTTGCTCATTTGTTATTTACACACCCTTGAGGTATTGACTGTGTTGTGTGATAGAAATGAGGCACAGATAGTTAGCCGGCTTTTCTAGCAGTGTGTAATTATAACACATCAACTGGAAGGCAATATTAGAGATTCAAACAAACAAATAGAAATAAACCAGTAGAATGGAAAGCGTTAGGCAGAAGAGATTAAAAACCCCACCACAAAACAACAGAAATATCCCTCTGAATGGCATGATGTGAATGTATTTGAATTAAAGAAAAAAAACCCAATGCAGTACTTTAAAATAATAATTGGAGTTGTAATTAACGTGTGAAAAAATAAGCAGGAAGAGGGAGGCTACTCCTAAAGATTGCAAAACAAAGACACTTTTCTTCTCATTTGCCTGTAATATAAAGATATCCACCAAAATAGACCTGTTTTAACTGTGTTGAAAAGGAAGTTAAACAGGACAATAAGGAAGTAGAATAAAAATAGGATAGGTACAAAGTTTTTACCTTATTGAAATCTACATACGAATATTAAACTTACACTGAGCTGTATTATTTTCAGCCCCACCCTCCCTTTCCTCAAAAAGGAACTTTTTTTCCTGAAATTTTACAGGCTGCATCTCATCCCAGGATGAAATTTTTTTCTCGAAAGTTTGGTTAAATAAATAAATAAAATCAGACCCCAGAGAGTTCTACACTAATGCAATTCCATGCTGGCCACATAAGGCCAAAAGCCAATCCTATAATTTATAACAATCCTTTGGTTGCAATCCTCTACTAATTATTTATCCATGTGCCAGGTGGGTGTAAGAGGCTACTATTCTGATTTGGTAGCATTTTATACCTGCTGCCCAGAAATAAGACTACACAAGGTACAAAGCAGTGGAGAATTGCACCTAAAGGGTTTTTTAATTATGGATCTAGTTTGAGCTGTAAGTGGCCAGCAGGGAATTTCCCTGGTGTAGAACTCCATGCTCCCACAAATCTGACAGGGGATGTTCCTGCACCAGCCACAATACCTCCCTTCATAATCTGGGCATATTAGTCATATCACACATGGAGTAGCAGAGTTTTGCAACACCTATCATCCAGTGGTGTAGTGTCCATTTAAAATACTACACAAGTGGCATAAGTTAGAGAAGATCTAATTCAGGTCAGGACTGGTGCAGATCAATCTTCAGTACCAGGAAGTCATAATCTGCTCCCTAATTCCTCCCCATTACACTACCACTAACCAGAGCTTGGCCACAGGAAAGGATCTGGCCCAGGGTGTGGAGTTTTGAAAATGCAGCTGTAGATTTCTTTTTGAAAAGTTTTCCAACAGTTTTTTAGCTCATGATATGTCTAAAATGTATTGTCCTAGAAACTTTGTATTTTGTTGCCATTGCTGATGAGAAATGCCTTTTTTAAGAGTGTAATTTTAATTTTATTCATTGTTATACAGTAAACCCTCAGTTTTACAAACACTAATCTTATGAATGACCAGTTATATGAACTGTTCTTCCTGATGGAAAAATAAATAAATCACATCATGAAAGTGATGTTGATTAAAGAAGAACTCGACATCCCCTCATATTTCAATGCCTTAAATCACTTTGAAGTGGTTTGAAGGACAAGAAGAAAGTGATGCACCACATTTACTGTAATTTTGAGATGCTCAATTAACTGTTTGATTTTATGAACTTATTCCCCCGTTATTTTATAAAACAGGGCATTCTGCTGAACTAGAACACAAGGCAGTTGACAAAAAGTTACCCTCATCTTCCAGAGAGAGATCAAAGCAAATACATGTAACTGTGTGTGTGTATATGTTTAAATCTAAACATTAAAAAAAATTGCCATGCACAAAGTGTTTGTCTCTCTTCAAAATAAGACAGAATCAAAAGAAATTTAAAGAAGATAAAACACGAGGAACACAATGGTTCCATTTGCGTATTTTGGAAAATGTATATGAATGAATACATCTCAATCATCTTTATTTAGCAAAACATGATTAAAATTATCCTTACAGCTCTCTCATTTATGTGTCAAACATAATGTACAAAAATAGTTTGTCAAATCAAACAAAATAGTCAGTCATAATGATTAATCATATCAATCATAATTAGGGTTGGTAGAATTCAATTTTTTAATTTATTTTGATTAATAATGTTTATTTTTGAACATTTATTTTAATTATCAATTTAAATGTGCAGAATTGTGCAAAATATGGGTTATAAGAATTTTTAATTGTAATTGATTTAAATTTTCACAGGTGTGGGAAATTATGGTGGGGACAGACGGTAAAAGGGGCCAGACAATTATTTAATGAAAGTAGACATTGAGATTCAAAAATTAAAGCTTTATAACCATTACAACACAAAATGTCAACATCACACGTCAAAATATATAAAGTAAGTATCCTTAAATCAAACTTTGAGAAAAATGCTGCTTGGTAACTTGTTACTTTGCCTATTTGTAAATTACAATTATTGGTGAAAATGTTTTTTCATTGGTTTGTGCGTGTACAGTGAAATTGAGGTTTACTGACATTTACCAATAAAAATCTAATCCTTCCAAGATCACATATAATGGAGAATCTTAGGGTGTGTCTACACTGCAATTAGACTGTGGTGGCTTATGCCAGCTGACTTAGGCCAAGGAGCTGTTCAATTGTGGTGTAGATGTTCAGGCTTGGAATGCAGCCTGAGCTCTGGGACCCTTGCGGGCCCTAGAGCCCAGGCTGCAGCCCCAGCTGGAATGTCTTCATTGCAGTTGAACCGCCCCCAAGTCAGTTGCCATAGACAGCTGCGAGTTAGACATACCCATCGACTAGGTCTCGTATGTTGCAAAATTTCTTTTCTACAAATTGATACAAAGGCGGTCCACATACATATATAGTTCTGATACTTGGCGGCCAAGCAAGCAGTTACATTCTTCCAAAGCGAGAATACTGAAGGCATTCACCAGCTGTAGATGATGGTCCTCTTTTCCACATGTGGCCAGGAACATTTTTTAGCTAAGAGAAGTTGATTACTGAGATTTTAAAAAATGAGTCAGAAGGATATTTAGCATCCTACGGGAAAAATAGCTGGACCGAGTGGAACTTGTCCTGTGATCTCATTTGTGATGTCTTTGACCTTGGACCAGAAATTTAACTATAATGAATGAACAAAGCCACCATAAGTGTATAAAGGGACCAGGACATTTTTTAAAACAGATGAACGTATGAATGGTTTACAAAACTCTTGCCAAACTTGGTTGGCACCTAAAATCACTTGGTGCCTAAGTTTCTGAGACAATTCTCAGGGTACCCAGGACTGCCAGTGACTTTGTTACTCCCCGCCTCCAGGGAGAAGGCGCCTTTCTTGTGACATGTGTGTTGGCTCCCTGGCATTTCCAGCCCTTCAGCCACTCAAGCACTCCTCTGGCGGGCATGTTAACAGTAGGTACACTCAAGTCCCTTTGAATCTTTCCCCTATGATGTCAAGCTCCTGACACTGGCTACTCACAGAAATTCCAGATCCCTTGCACTCAAAGATGCAGCGTACACCTGCTTACTAGTTTATTCTTAAACCATGACTCCTGTAAAGTACACAGCACTTGTGAGTACTTATAATTAGGGCTCCATGTCTGTCATGGAGGTTGCAGAATTCACGGATTCCATGGCTTCCGCAAACTCCGTGACTTCTGCAGTGATCAGCGTGGCTGACCCCAGGGCCACCCAAGCAGCAGGCCCCAGGGACAGCTACATCAGCCGCTCAGGCAGCCCCACAGCCAGACACATCGGCTGCTGCTGGAGCTGCCCCAGGGCCAGACGAAACAGCCGCTACTCGGGTGGTCCCAGGCAATTGGCCCTGGGGACCACTTGAGCAGCGGCCGGTATGGCTGGCCCTAGAGACCGCCTAAGCAGCAATCCTGGGGGCGGCGGGAGCAGTCCCAGGGGCAGCCAGAGCAGCGACTGCAGGGATGGCCCCAGGGGCGGCTGGAGCAGCCGTGGCTCAGCATTTCCCGGCAGCCTATGCTGCTGCCTGTGTGCCCCTCGCCCTCCCCCCGAGCAGTGGCTCCCGGGGACCATCCATGACTTTTATTAAAAATACCCATGACTAAATCGTAGCCTTACTTATAATAAAACAAGTGCAGGTTTTTTTAAGAATAAAGATTTACCTAGAAGTGAGAGAAAGTGATGGGAACAACTGATGACCAAACAAAACAAAATCATAAAATGCGAATCTGGCTCTACATTTATCAATACATATCTTTCCTGTATAATAAAGTAGGCTTTTTTCTCAAAGTTCAGGCTATTGCAGATGTGGCTGGTTTCACAAAAAACACGATTCAAACATTCATGAAAGCACCCCCACCCCGCCCCCAACCAGGCGTTTTCCTGATTGAATGAATACAGAGTGCTTTTCCCTCCTCTGTTATACTGAAAACAGTCTTTTGTTTCCATTCACAGATAGGACAAACTCCTGTCTTCTTGTAATGTTCCTCTTTCACCTCCTAGATGTTTCGATCATTTATAGTTGTTTCTGATGGTTTTCAATTGATAACCTTGGGAGCGAGCAAGGCTAGACACTTCACTGGCTAACCAGGGTGTGGTGACAACTCTCCTTTGCCCAAATGAGCATCAATGAGACACATTATCCCTGGTGAATATTTTTCACTCTAAATCCATAAAGCATACCTTCAATATAAATACATAATTCCTTAAATATTGCCCATACTTCCACCTCCCAATGATTATGAATCTTGGCAAGTTACAAGATTTCTGTAGATACCTTACATGTTGCTTTTTATGGATACATATCCTGTAAGACCTGTTTGGTGTGGTGAGTTTGCCAGGTCTGAGCTGAGAGGAGTTTGCAAAGAACAGGAGACTCTTTGCCAAGGGGTTTCAGTGTCGCAGTTTCTGTTTCTGGGCATACTCATTGCTGCCTCACTCTTGGCGTCTGGATGCCTATCTCCCACCTAAGCCCCAGAGCAATTCATGAACCAGAGGAAGACAGGCTTTTGGCCACCTAAGTCACATGCAGGGCTCAAACTGGTAGGTGACCTCTGGCATGCCAACCAGAGCGGGTGCCATTCAAAATCAGGCCAGAGCAGGAGGTGGTGGTACTGCTGCCCACTGTATAACTTTTAGCCTCGTGGTTAGAGCACTCACCTGGGATGTGGGAGAGACAGGTTCAATTTCCGCTTCTACCTAAGGCAGAGAAAGGGGGATCTCCCACCTCTCAGGAGAGTGCTCTAATCACTGACTATGGGATATTCTGATGTGAGGGCCCCTTCAATCCTGTTGAAACTGTTCCACTGTGTATACATAATGAAAGAGCAGTGGTGTGCCATCTGTTTAAACAATGCATGCTTTGCATGTCCCAGGGCCGGCTGTGCCCGTGAGGTGATTCTGTCCAGCTCCCGAATGTACATGGAGGGTGCCACTTCGTATGCAAGTGTAGAATTGCATGCCTAATTAAAAATGTCACAGCACATTGAAAGAATGATTGGAGCAGGGGGACTGCTTCCTGGATCTCCCACCTCTCAGTCATTTTCTCTCTGGCCCCAATGATTGTTTCACAGTGGGTAAATACTTAAGTAATCAAGAATGGGGGAAGGGAGAATATGAATGAATGATTCTGTAGTCCAGTAGTTAGGGTGCCCACCTGGGAGACCCCTGTTCAAATCCTTTTTCCTCTTCCAACAGAGAGAGGGAAATTGAACCCAGGTCTCTCACATGCCAGGTGAAGGTGTTAACCACTGGCTGCCAGCTCCTTACTTAGGGCTTGGCTACACTTGCAAGTTAGAGCGCATTAAAGCAACCCCGGGCGCCCTAACTCCCAACATGTCCACGCTGGCAAGGCACGTAGAGCACATGGACTCTGCAGCTGGAGCGCTCCTGGTAATCCACCTCCACGAGAAGCATAACGGTTGCTGCGCCCCGGCTGAAACGCCCGGGTGTCAGTGTGAATGAGGTGTTGCATTACTGCGCTGTGATTGGCCTTACATCCCATAATCCCCTGAAGTCAAGTGGCCACTCTTCTCATTATTTTGGGATCGGCTGTAGGAATGCTGATATCCCCTTTCAAAGCTCCGGGACAAAGCAACCATTACTGTGGAATGCTGTTGCTGTGAGTGTGTGTGTGAGAGAGAGAGGCGGGGTGGGGGGCGGGGAGAGCTGCTGCTGTCTGAACTTACAGGACAGCATGCTGACACACTCTCTGCCCCCCACAATACACTCTCTCCCCTCACATACACACAACACACACCCTGTCACACTCCACCCCCCTCCCCCCATTTGAAAAGCATGTTGCAGCCACTTGCACGCTGGGATAGCTACCACAATGCACTGCTCTCTGTGGCACTGCAAGAGCTGCTAATGTGGCCACGCCAGTGCGCTTGAATCTGACAGTGTAAACACACGGCAGCGTTTTCCCTGCTGTGGTCTGGTCTCCGAAGGCCGTTTTAACTCCCAGCACTCTACATCTGCAAGTGTAGCCATGCCCTTCAGTCTCACAAGAAACCCCTTAGTTACCTAAACTGCCTAACTCCAGGCATCAGGTTCCTATTCATGGATCGCTAAGCAGAGATAGGCATCTCCCTATCTCCAAGAGAGGGTTTTGGCTTAGCACATTGGCTGGCTTAGGTGGCTTCCTGCCTAACATTCTGGGTTTGTGGATCACATTTTTAGGCACCTATCTCGCCTCATTCATTATATGGAGAGCCTAAGCGCCTAACTCGGCTTTGTGGATTGCAGTGCTGTTTTTGTAATTTTCTAGGTGCCATGACACTCAGGGTTGCAACACCTTAGTCTAGGGGTCGGCAACCTTTCAGAAGTGGTGTGCCGAGTCTTCATTTATTCACCCTCATTTAAGGTTTCACGTGCCAGTAATACATTTTAAAGTTTTTAGAAGGTCTCTTTCTATAAGTCTGTAATATATAACTAAACTATTGCTGTATGTAAAGTAAATAAGGTTTTTAAAATGTTTAAGAAGCTTAACTTAACATTAAATTAAAATGCAGAGCCCTCCAGACTGGTGGCCAGGACCCGGGCAGTGTGAGTGCCACTGAAAATCAGCTCGTGTGCCGTCTTTGGCACCCGTGCCATAGGTTGCCTATCCCTGCCTTAGTCCTTTCATGAAGCCTACTCTTTGTGCCCATGCTTTGTTGAATTGTGATATGACTGCAGCTCTGTTGGTACAATTTAATCGCAGGAGTGCTTATTTCTTTACTGCTGGGTCATTTACTGTTACCAGCAAATGCAAAAGATAATCCTTGTATGATCACACTCCATAGTTCAAGAAGGTTTCATCCAGTTATACAGAATGCCTTACCCATTAAGCTTGCCTCTGGGTTGATTTCCCTACTTTCATAATCAGGCCACGTAATGCTATAATTGACTTATTTATACACCGTAATACTGTAGATTGGCTTGTTAATGGAGATGAAATGACCTTGTTTACAAGATGACTCAGAGAATCAGGCAATGTGCACAGACATTACAGGCTCATACAGTAAAACAAAACAGGCTAGAAAGATTTAAATTCAGTCTGAGTACATTTTTATTGCAGTCTGAGTATCTTTCTGTTTTTGGAAAACATTAACATTAGTCCAGACCAGGTTGCTTCCTGATTTCTAATGCTAACTAATGGGACCCTCTCACAGGTTTTCTACTTCAGGTTCTCAGTAAAGCATTGCTGTAATATTCAGGGCGAAATCCTGGCCCTACCACAGTCCATGAGAATTTTGCCATTGACTTCAGTGGCACCAAGATTTCACTCTCAATCTAGGGCAATGATAGAGAAACTAGTGTGGGCCCTATTTCAACTGTTGCTGTAATTCAGTTATTCATGAAGTGCTTATGCTGTTAGGACTTTTCCATTAGGACTACATTCCTACTGCAGTTAATTTAGTTTATTGTAACGACTTCATAGTTATATATTGATTTAGTTTTATTTTCTTACTTCAAGAAATAGCAGGAATTGGACTATATAATAAGAATTTAATGTCAGCTTCTGGAAGGTTGATTAGGACAGACTGAGTACAAGATGTCAGTTACAGTAACCATCACAGTACTCTAAAAAAGGTCAGTGGGTGCACATATCCTTCATTCTGTCATTCATTACTCTCCTATTCCCCTTTTTATGTTCTTTGATGGCAAGCCCAGAAAAGGGTTTGTAAAGTCTGCAAGTGGTGCTGCAGGAGGACTGTTTTCACTGACAGGGAGGTGAAGTTATGCAGATCAGTAATCTAGTGTTTCTGAAGAGTGTAAAAGTGAGATTTACTGAGACAGCACAGGATAGTGCATGTGTCTGCAATTTACAGAGAACACCGTGCGTTGTATTTGTGAAATCTGAGGTTTTCAATTGCTGAAGCCCCTGTTTGGCAGCAAAATAAACATGACCTTTTATTTTCTTCATCCAGGACAGGTCTTTCTAACCTGTTGCAGCAGAAGACATCAGAAAAGCTCTTAAGACTGTGTATTTATCAGACTTCAGCTTCTAATTTCTTTGAGTACAATGCCAAGATCCACTCCTCATATGTCTCTTTTCTGTGGATTTTCTAAGGAGTTAGAAGTTTAGTGGGAAAGTTCTGAATTGGGAAACATGTCTGCAAATGAATCACCTCCTCTAATGCAATGCTACAGTGCTAAAATGTGTTTGGTAAGTAGAAATTTAATACACTGGCACAGAGAATGTTTTTTACGCTTCAAAGAGTAACAAACAATTTAAGGCAATAAATAATATCTAAAAAACAGTAGAAAGTGGCCCTTTAATGTCAGAAAAGGACCCAAGCTTTGCATTTTTATATTATATTTTAGTTTAAAACTCAGTCCACTTGATTCCTTTGATTTTGTACTTGATTTCAACTGCAATCTTTCTATAACACATTAACAGGTTAAAACAACTTTCTGCCACTTTCTGCACACTTTGGTTTGGCAAAGCTTTAAAAATATGTAAAGACTTCTAAATGTAGTATGTATTAATCTCAGGTGCACCACTACTAACATTAGGGTGGTTCATGCCCTGGGTGTCCTGCTGTTGACACTACTGATGTGAGCCCTGTGACCATCTCCACAGCTCGCTGAGTGAACACTGATATTTTGTGAGCTTAGCGATGGACCTGGAGACTCCTCTTCTTTGTGGATCAGGAAGAAAAGTGATTGCTGGGAAGAAAGAGACCTTCCCTGCATGTGGTCAGACTGGATGGTCACATTGGTCACTTCTGTCTTTATAATCTATTAATCTAGTGGTCAGGGCTGGGGCCTGGGCAGCTTGGTGGAGGGGTTAGTGTCAGGCATGGGCTCAGGGGCCAGTTACCAGGAATGAAGCTTGGTTGGAATGCCAGGAGATCAGAATCGAGAGTCAGGATACCAGGAGGTCAGGATCAGAAGGCAGGAACAGGTAAACACCAGACTAGCAGTCCATGGCAGGGTGAGACCCAGTTGTACAGAAAACTTCTTGTTTCTTCCTCTGGCTTAAATAGGGGCTGCGGCCCAATAAGGAGTTTTGGATCTCACCCAGTCAGAGTGTAGGGGCCAGTCTTGTGTGCCAGTTGGGCTTCATGGACCCCAGTCCCACGTGCTGTCTGTTAGCTGGTGGGTGGAGAATTGGAATGTGATGACTCCCAGGACACCTATGCACCCAGGTTTGAGACCCGCAGGGCATTAGATCACCCCCTCCCTCCAAGGAGTGCCCTCTGGGTGCTGTGGGTCTGGGCTTTTCAGGGTGGTTCTTCTGGATAGCTTATTGTATTAGAGCAGGTGTATGAATGTATTTCCCAGGCTCCCACATATGCTCCTTATGACCATTGTCTTCCCAGTCATTAAGGTGTAAAAGTTTACCCTGCTGGCATTTAGAATCCAAGATCTCATGTATGACATATTCTTTGTGGCCTTATACACACACTGTCAGGGGAGGTGGTTGGGTCCTATATAGAAATGAGTTCTTGGTATAGGGTTCAGGAGGGATATGTGGAATACTGGGTGAATCTTGAGAGATCGGGGCAGGTGTAGTTCAATGGTGACCTGTTTAAATTGGTGATGGATTTGATAAAGGCCAAAGTACTGGAAGTCCAACTTACTTGAGGGATCTGTTCATGCAAAGGTGCTCTTTTAAGAGCCAAACTTTTTGTACCACTGAATAGGTGGGGCCCGGTTGATGATGTTAGTCTGCATGTCACTTGTAGTTAGCTTTGATGAATCCTCTGCACTGAGTCTGAAGTGATGGAGTTAGGAGAGGAGTAGTTGTGAGTAGAGTCAGGGGTGGAACCCATTGTTGGGTGAGAAGGTTTTTTTTTCCCTGTGGATGTGTGATCTGCGTTATTGTACACAAATTCCATGTAGGGTGGTAGTGTGAAGCAATCCTCTTGATGGTGGTTAATATAACATTGTAGATATTGCTCCAAAATCTGACTGATCCTTTCCATCTGGCCATTGGACTGAGGATGGTAGGTGAAGGAGTAGTGAGGTTGGACCCCTAGAAAATGTAGGGCCTCACACCAAACTCGAGCTGTAAATTGTAACCCTGGGTGTCTCTTTGGTAGAAGGTCACTTGGTACAGGGCACAAAATAGACCATTGTGGTGAAGTGGTCTTCCACTGTCAAGATTGCCATGAACCTGTTGGACTCAGGGAGCTCCACGATACACTTCAATGCCATAGTGGCCCAGGTTCGGGATGGAGTGTCTAGAGATCAGAGTATACTGCAGGGTTTGTGGCATGGCGCCTTGGCTCAAGCCACATCACAGAATGGTATGACAGCCCATATTTGGGGCTTATTCGGGGCCACCAGAAAAGACATGGTATCAATTGCTGAGTTTCAAAGCGACCCACGTGTCCTGACAATTGGAGTCGTGTCATAGCTGTAAGGCTGCCACTCTAGCCTGACCTGGAGGAACGTAAATGCCATTATTCATGGACGTGACCCCTTCCCGATTGTCATATAGTTCCCTGTTGATGGCAGCTAGTTCGCTGAGCAGAATTTCCAAGTCAGAGTCAGAACAAATCAGTGCAACTAGGTCTTAGCAAGGAGCAGCATTCAGGAAGTTTTGGGGCTTAAGGATGTGGGCCGGTTCCCAGCTAGGTCCATGTGGTTCAGTATCAAAGCTCTTGGACAAGGCGTCGGCCTTGCTGTTTCTGGTTCTGGGGCAACATGTGATAGTGAAGCTGAACTACAAAAAGAATAGAGTCCACCAGAGCTGCCGTTGGTTTAATGTCTTTGCCTTGAGCAGATATTCCAGGTTTCTGTGGTCAGCATATAGTTGGAGTGGATGGTGAGCCTCTTCTTAATAATGTTACCACTCCTCAAAGGCTGTCTTAGTGGCTAGGAGCTCCTTACCCAGGATCTCATAGTTCTGTTTGGTGGGGTAAGCTTTCGCAAATAATAGGCACATGGGTGTAGTATTTGTTCGGGTCCGTGTTGCTGGAGTATGGCCCCGTTTGCCGCACTAGAGGCAACGGCTTTTAGTAGAAAGGCTCATGTGGCAGCAGACAGAAAATAATTAGGCTAATCAATTTCCAAAAAGTTGGAAAAGAAGGATAGTCTTGGGGTTAGGCCCTGAACTGGGATTCAGGAGTTCTGGATTAAATTCCTGCCTCTGCCACAGATTTTCCATATGATCCTGGGCAAATCGTTTAATCTCATTGTACCTCTGTTCCCCATCGGCATAGTGGGAATGACACTTCCTTTCTCCCACTCTTGTCTAGGTAGGTTGGTAAGTTCTTTGGACCATGTATCAGTACAGGGCCGAGTACAATGAGGCCCTGATCTTGGTTGTGGCCTCTGGGCATCAACTTAAAAATTTAAAGCTTCTTGACATGAGAATGTATACAATTTTCTCTGCTGGGTAATGTATCTTCATTTGTACAGGGTCACCTCTCCTTTGTTGTCTGTGTCCCTACTATCTCTTAATTTGAACATGATCCAAGGCATGAGAGCTATAGATTGACAGACTACCCCCACTGTGTAATTTGCAGGGACATGTTAAGTAGTTATAGTCCAAAACTTGTTTTGTTAAATTTTATAGACAAAACCTTAAATGTCAATGAAAATTCTTGATTTCATAGGTTACAGTGTAGTAGCCGTGTTAGTCTGTGTCAGCAAAAAGAAAATAAGAAAGAAAGAAATACTTGTGGCACCTTAGAGACTAACAAATTTATTTCAGCATAAGCTTTCGTGGGTTAGAACCCACTTCATCGGATGCATGGAATGAAACATACAGTAGACAGATATTTATACAGTCAGAGAAACATGATAAGGTGGAAGTGCGTAAACCAACCTTAAGAGGCTAATTATTTATCTTATTTTCTTGATTTCATAGTAAATTAACTTAAACATTTTTGCCATGAAATAAAAAGTTGAATTATAATAATGCATTTAAGGAATATTCTCATCCTGAGTAAATTAGGGAATATAATAGTCATGTAATTCAAAATAATGTTCTGTGTATTGTAGTAGACATAATGTTTACTCCTGGGGGGAATTCTACGCCACTGCGTGTGCCCAGAATTCATTTTCCCTGCTGATTTCTTTGCTTCCCCACAGAAAAATGGGGTGTGCAACACTTCTATTCATATCCATAAATCATGTCATTTGTAGGAGGAGGAGTAAGACATATCTTTGAATTTTACACACTAATGTATACTATAGCTCATTTGAAGCATTTATAAAATAAAAATTATGACCTAGAGGATATATTTTTAGCTGAGTGAAGAGATTTGTTAAATTTTCTTAGTCATATAGGGAGTTTATGTACACTCCAATATGCGCGTATATGTTGTTAAAATATCTGCTTGCCTCAATAGAATGTTTACTGTAACTAAGGAAAGCAAAAGATTCACAGAACATTCTTGAACTCATTAATAAAATTGGGATGATTAACCAGAAGGTAGTAGATCTGATTAAAAAATGGGATGTAACTTTCATTTTTTGACAAAGAGGACAATGAATAAGTCCTGAAAAAACAAGGTATCAGATAATTGAAAGAATATGCAATGTAATGCATAGACATTGGGCTACATTACCTTGTTTTGAATAACTACAATAATGTAGGTGGAACTGCAAGTCTGATTCAACAAATTCTGTGTACAAACTTTGCTATACGCACTTTAAAATTTAGATTAGAAATTCTAGCAGGCTTCTTGGAGTAGCACCCACCTGAAACATGAACATAGTTTCTGAATCCCAGGATACAGGCAGCTGCCTTTCTTGTTCACCATGCCTATTTTTTTCAAGCTACATCACATTTTATCCTTTATCTGTATCTACTCTTTTAGGGGTTTTCATAACAAACATTTTGGTGGCCTCAGACAATTTTTCCGGCACGTTCTTGTCTTTTTTCTTATTGTTTCTTTTGCTTTTTTGGTTGCTTTTTTTAAAGACTTGTGAAAAGTGATATTTGTGTGTTTCTTAATATCACTTTTCACTGCAGACTAACTCAACCCTGGCAATCCCGGGGACAAACTGAGCTGTGGATCGGGAGGTGGGTACGGAGGCAGCAGGAGCTACGGGCAATGGGGCAGTAGGAAAGGCATTGGGGGCCAGAGGTAATGGGAGGGATTTTGGCTTGGGAAACAGAGGCCAAAGCCCTCTGACTTAAGCCTGCCACCTGCCGCCCCAGGGCTGAAGCCTGACCCCACTGCCCCTGGGAAGGTGGAGAACTCACTGGCTGCCTGCTCCTCCAGCTTTTGTGTCCCTAGAGAGGGGCCACTGCTTTTCCCCGCCCCCACCAATAACCACCCAGAAGGCTGTGGCCTCAAGGAAAACCCCTGGTGGCCGCATGTGGCCACCGTGGCTGCATTTGAGAAACGCTGATCTAGATGCCCCAATTTGATGCCCCAGTTTGTGGGTTTACAATAGTTTTCCTATTTTTCCTGTCACCTGTTCCATAATCAATCCATGGAAACACAAACTGTCTACACGAGGGAAAGAGTGAAACTGCTATACGTAATATTGCCAGATGCACAAAGTAAACAAAATGGAGACAAATAGAGAATTTCTGTTCTGTGATTGTTCATTTTATAGTAATCTTTGACATTGCTTGTAAAAATAACAGGTAAAAAGAGTCAGACAGAGATATGATCTTTAAGTTAATGTTGTTCCTATCAATGCAGTCTCACTGTAGCTATGTTGCTAACAGCTACTGCACCCCTAACAAGACTAGAGATGTTGAGGCTCAAGCAAGAGAAGCTGCATTCACCATTATGAAATGCATACATGCGTTCTTCAGGGCAACAAATTCACCTGTACTTTGCCACAGCCTTAATCTCATTGAAATGATACAGAGCAGTTGGGGCAGTGGGGTGGGGAGGGCAGAGTGAGGGCAGCTGGCTTCAGTAGTGTTACTGAGCATGCTCAATCCAGGCGAGCATGCTCAGTACAAGCCAAGCCGCAAATCTGGGGAGGCACGTGGTCCCACATGTCTGTCCCATACATCTCCTCTGCGTTGGGGGATGGAAGGAAGAAGGAGGAGAAGCATAAGAAGCTGAAGCATTTCTACCACTGAGTATAGTAGTTTTCCTCAGCATGTTTTCACAGATTTGTTAGGCAGATGTTGCTTGAATCACTCCCATCCTACCAGGATAATAAATAGGTAAACTGAGCAAGGGTTTATGCGATTGGGTCCTTTTATTTTATCTCCAATTAAGAGTATTTTTAATCTGATTTAGTTGTAAAAAAAGGAAAAAGCGGGAGCACAGTCTCTCCTGAAGCTGTTTGGTATTGTGGAGCGGGGATGGGATTTGTGAACTTCACAAATTAATCCTCATGGTGTGTTGTCCCCATTGTATGGACCAGACCAGAAGCTCAAAATAAGTTTGCATTCCAACAGCCCTTATGCAATCAAAAGTGTATGAATGGAACTTTTAGAGGATTGAACAGTATGTTAATGTAATGAGAACAGCATTAAGCAGATTTAAAAAAAATAATAGGCATCTATGTCACCTCTCAAACATTACTTCATCATACTCCAGTAGAGATACTGACAGTGAGATCACACACAACACTCATATACCATGCAGCAGGTGCAGTGAAATCACTCCTAATCTTCAGCACTTCAGTACAGGTGAGGTGTGATGTCTCTACTCCCTCAGTATAATGAAGAGCCTCAAGCCAGACAGTAATACCAGAAGACAAATGTAAGAAAATTGATGGTAACCTAATGAAGAGTATGAGAGAGTTAGGATTACTTTTCTCACTATAGCCTGTAATGAGGGTTGACAGAAAGGAGTGAGACAGAGGTGCAGGAGGGGGAAATTCATTTAGTTAATTTTCAAGCTAGCAAACATTTGATAGAAGGCGGGAAAGATAGGCTAAATATAGACTTCACTAAGCTGGGAGAGATGCTTCCTAGATATTTTTTAGTTTTGAGTCACATATAGTAGTAAATTCAGTTTAAAAGAAATTCAAATTACTGTGCTTCATAAGCTGTGCTGTTCAACCAGCCTGTTTCAGTAGAAATAGAAAATACGCTGATCCTGTACTCCTCACATTTGCAAATTGTTTGTTTCTTTGCGGGCGGGGGGGAACTAATTTTTGTAGCCTGCTTTTGGCAACAGCTCAGTTTTGCAACGCATATTCAATATCCATATCTTTAGCAATTCCTATGCTTGTTCAAATGTTTCCCCCCCGCCACCATCCCTTTTAATGCTTGGTTGATCAAAGCAGGAAATAAATCGTAAACCTGGTTCCCCAGTGAGATCAAAGCATACAGTAATGGTATAGCTCTGCCCTGTCTTCTTTTGGAATTAATAGGCCTGGGTTCATTGTCTAACAGGGAGGGTGAGATGCCTCTGTTCGAGTACAGCTTGAAAAGCCGGATTTCTTTTGTGTATGGTATACCCAATTAAAATGGTTGTGAACACATTTGCAAGAACTCCAAGAATTCCTCTAAGTTACAATATAGGCAACCACATATACACACTTCTCAACTATAGAGAGAGTAAGGAATACACCAAACAAAGCCCCCATGATTTTCTTGCGATGTCTTTATTATAAGAATTACATTCATCCAGTCAGGAAACAGAAAGGGCATCATGTGTCTGATGTGGCCAATTGCAACTAACTTATGCAACTTGAATTTAGAGTATAAAATATTGAATATTGGAAACACCCTGTACACACTTGATCCATAAGATTAAATAAGTTTGCAAAATAAATCTGAGTTAATTCGAATAATGAACACATGAGAAGACATCACAATTTGCAGGTAGACATTCTGTGAACTGAAAAAATGTGTTAGTCTCTAAGGTGCCACAAGTAATCCCGTTCTTTTTGCTGACACAGACTAACACGGCTGCTACTCTGAAACCTACCATTACATGTACATTTTCAAGTTGATTCCAAGTATCTCCATCCAGTAATACATTGTTTTGTACTATTTTCTTCAAGAATATTAGCATTGTATTGTACAGTAGTGGAGAACTTACATATTTCAGTAAAAGAACCTTTCACTATCGCAGAAAAGTACTGAAATACAATAGACTGAGAAGGGCTGAAATGTAAGCCCTTTAATGGATTTCACTAAATATAAGAATCTGATTCTCCACTCCGGTAGAACACTTATGACAATGTGACTGCAGTGGAGCAGACAATCAGACCCTAGGGCTTTGTCTACACTAGCACTTTTGTCAGTCAGGGGTGTGAAAAAACACACCCCGACCCAAGTGCTGGTGTGGACATCGCTGTGTCGGCGGGAGACGCTTTCCCACCAACATAGCTACTGCCACTCATTGGGGTACTTTAATTATGTTGGTGGGAGAACTCTCTCCTGCCAGCAAAGAGCGGCTACACTGGAGACCTTACAGTGGCGCAGCTGCAGCGGTACAGCTGTGCTGCTGTAAGGTCTGTAGTGTAGACAAAACTTAAATCTCCATATGTTTTAATGAGGTCACATTTTCAAAAGGGCCTAAATCACCAAGGTGCTTTTGAAAACAGTCCCCATTATCCCATTATTCCTATGTGTTTTTAAACTAAGAACATATTAATAGACTAGACTATATTTAAGAGTTGCTTTGAAGACTTTTGTGAGGGGTGTGGGATAGAGACAGCTTTGTATCCTAAACGGCATGAGAGCTGAGAATTGTTCCCTGGGACAGAGCAATGGACAGTGTTGTTAAAAATTGTCTTCCCCTTTTTAAATAATAGCATTCTTATCATCATCATTTTAAAAGTACAAAAGTATAATTAGGCAGGCCAAAAAAGAATTCAAAAAGCAACTAGCCAGACTCAAAAAGTAACAGCAATTTTTTTTCAAATACATCAGAGACAGGAAGCCTGCTAAACAATCAGACCACTGGATGACCTAGGTGCTAAAGGAGCACTCAAGCAAGATAAGGCCATTGCGGGGAAACGAAATGGTTTTTCTGCAACAGTCTTCACTGCAGAGGATGTGACGGAGATTCCCACACCTGAGCCATTCTTTTTAGGTGACAAAATCTGAGGAACTGTCCCACATCGAGGAACAAATTGGTAAATTAAACAGTAATAAGTCACCAGGTCCAGATGGTATTCACCCAAGAGTTCTGAAGGAACTCAAATATGAAATTGCAGAACTACTAACTGTAGTATGTAACTTATCATATAAATCAGCTTTTGTACCAGATGACTGGAGAATAGCTAATGCAACACCAATTTTTTAAAAAGGCTCCATAGGCGATCCGGGCATTATAGGCTGGTAAGCCTAACTTCAGTCAGTACTAGGCTGAAAGTTGAAACTATAGTAAAGAACAGAATGAACTCGATTTGTTGGGGAAAAGGCAACATGGCTTTTGTAAAGGGATAATATGCCTCACCAATCAATTAGAATTCTTTGAGGGAGGTCAAACATGTGAACAAGGGTGATTTAGCACATATAGTGTACTAAGACTTTCAGAAAGCCTTTGACAAGGTCCCTCAGCAAAGGCTCTCAAGCAAAGTAAGCAGTCCTGGGATAAGAGGGAAGGTCGTATCATGAATTGCTAACTGGTTAAAAGATAGGAAACAAAGAGTAGGAATAAACGGTCAGTTTTCAGACTGGAGAGAGGTAAATAGTGGTGCCCCCCAGAGGTCTGTACTGGAACCAGTGCTGTTCAACATATTCATAAATGATCTGGAAAAGGGTAAACAGTGAGGTGATAAAATTTGCAGATGATACAAAATGACTCACGATAGTTAAGCTCAAAGCAGACTGCAAAGAGTTACAAAGGGATCTCACAAAATGTGACTAGGCAACAAAATGGCAGATGACATTCAATGTTGATAAATGCAAAGTAATGCACATTGGAAAACATAATCCCAGCTATAAATACAAAATTATGAGCTCTAAATTAGCAGTTACTAATCAAGAAAGAGATCTTAGAGTCACTGTGGATAGTTCTCTGAGAACATCCACTCAATGTGCAGTGGCAGTCAAAAAAGCGAACAGAATGTTAGGAACCATTAGGAAAGGGATAGATAATAAGACAGAAAATATCATAATGCCTCTGTATGAATCCATGATAGACACCCAAATCTGCTTGCAGATCTGGTTGTCCTAGTTCAAAAAAGATATATTGGAATTGAAGGGGTACAGAGAAGGGCAACAAAAATGATTAGGGGTATGGAACAGCTTCCATGTGAGGAGAGATTAATAAGACTGGGACTTTTCAGCTTGGAAAAGAGATAACTAATGGGAGATATGACTGGTGTGGTGGACGTGAATAAGGAAGTGTTATTTACCCTTCACATAACACAAGAACCAGGGGATTACCTAATGAAATTAATAGTCAGCAGGTTTAAAACAAACAAAAGGAAGTACTTCTTCACACAACTCACCGTCAACTTGTGGAACTCATTGCCAGGGAATATTGTGAAGGCCAAAACTATAACAGGGTTCAAAAAAGAACCAGATAAGTTCATGGAGGTTAGGTCCTTCCATGGCTATTAAACAGAATAGGCAGGGATGTGACCCCATGCTCTGAGTGTCCCTAGCATTTGTTTGCCATAAGCTGGGAGTGGATGACGGGATGGATCACTTCATGATTGCCTGTTCTGTTCATTTCCTCTGAAGCACCTGGCATTGGCCATTGTCAGAAGACAGGATAAGGGCTAGATGGACTTTTGGTGTGACCCAGTAAAGCCATTCTTATATTCTTAATTATTTAATATGTTTTAATAATTTCATGCATTATCTTGCCATTTAGAAGTTCGAATCAGGATCAGGGCCTCATTCTGCTAGACACTATATAAAAACACACAAAGACCTGTAGCCAAGTTTATAAAGATATTTGGGCACCTGAGATGGTATTTCCTCTTCATTCATAGTACCTTCTGCTGGTCACTCTGGGGATTAGCTCAGTCTCTCAACCCATCTTCTTAATGTATGTGGCCTCTCTTGCTCTTGCCACATCTGGTCCATGGCTTGGCCCTCCAGCCAGGTCACTAAGTCCCTCCCCTTCCGGGGGAAATCAGTCTTTTCATATCACCTGTCACTTCCAGCATCCTGACCCACTACCCGGTAAGGGAACCCAGGCACACCCTCTACACTTCTTTCCAGCCCAGGGACCCTATAACACACAGCCAAGGCCTGTACTGCCTTTGACTTTGCTGTTGTTTCCCTGGGCTCTTTTCCTACCTGACTCCCCTCCACCCCCCAGGTTCACCAGCTTTTCCACTCCCTCCTCTCAGGGAGTCTGTGCAACCTGCCTTCCTGCAGCCTCAAACCCCCATTCCCCCTACTTTCCAGGGACTGCCTGCTCTTCCCTAGCAGTCACCCCTTACCCTGTAGTCAAATATCTGACTTTTTACAGGCCACACCTGTTCCAGCCCAGGTGAGTCCGTTCCTTCTCAATTAACTTCCTGGCTTTCAGACTAATTAGTAGCTTGGGCCCATCTGGCCCCTCCCCCATCTCTTGCTGGGCCAGTATGGGGTGCACACACCCTCACAGTGCCTAACGATGTGAATGAGTGCCTAGGCACTTTTGAAAATCCTAGTAGGCACCCAAATACCTTTAAAAATCTGGTCCTTTGTCCCTGCTTCAAAACATTTATTATTTAATTTTGAGTCCATATTTTAAAGGGAAGGGTAGGGACTGTGCTTATTTTGGGAAACACGCAACATTTTGGAAGAGAGATTGAACATCCTGTGCAGCAATTTACTATGTTCCTGTGTTTATGGACTATGTTCATTTGTTTTGCTCTCACCACATGCCTCTGCTTACCAATATAACAGCTTGTTCATGAAACACATTACTGTGTAAATGCTAATGTTCTGAAGGAGAAATGATTTAGATGGAAAACATCACACTATTGTATGTTACTCTAAATTATTTCATTTCCTCGACAAAGGGGCCAAACTCCATTTCTATTTTGAATTTACCCTTTCATTTTTGTGTCCGATTAGGTGAATGATCAAAAAATTTAATTTTTCCCTTCCATTCTCGTTCTGTTTTCTGGGCAGTTGAAATATCATTAAACAGCTAGAGAGATTTGGTAAGTGCAGTCATAATCGTGACCTGCAGCAAATCTAGAGCCAAACATGGCATAGCTGATTTCCTGTTTACTGAGGAGTAGATTGTGCATCCCTTCCTTAAGCTGGCGGTGGGGTTTCCAACATGAGTAAGTGCTCACTGAAAAGAGGAAAGGCTGTACAATCTAGCTCCAAACTAAGTGGTGGTTTATAGTATTGTTACTCAGAAAGTTCCTTGGCCATTTTGACATTGGAAAGGAGTATATAAAGTGGATATAGCCTAGTTAAACATTTGTAAGTGTTATGTATTCTTAGGCATTTAAATTACTCCCTCTTGTGCTTGTGCCTGATCTTATTCCATTCATTGTGAGTTTCCCCTGGAGACAACACCCTGGTGTACAATGAATGGACACTAAATCCTTGGGCCAGTTTTCACATCTCATTCAGCGTAATTCAGTTCATAACCTACCTGCCAACATTTTTTCCCTTCCATATTAGGAGCCAAGATTAAATGTCCAGAGAGAATGAAATTCCCCAGTTCTACTTGGGATTCCCAAACATGCCTATATGTAAGTGGACAGTGGTGTGTGTTTAACTACTATAAAATTTATCCAATGATATTACTCCAACTACAGGGCAAAAATACATCTTTCTTCTTGTAAGCAAGAACCTTTAGCTGGAAATGTTGGGAAAGGGATTAATTTTATGTGGACATGATTTTAATTCTAACCTTTCTGGATTAAACCAAAACATATTAATCACCCCGAGGATATTTTTAGCACATGGAAAGGTAATCAAACATAGTATGTCCCTTTTGATATGAATTTTAATGAAACGTTGTATTATGGATTCTTCACATTACTACAGACTGTGTTTTCTGCAAGGTAACTTCTCTGTCAGCTGGAAAAGCTGACCAGCTATATAAACCATACCACTAGCAAAGGAAAACATTGTGTCAGGGGATATAACAAAGAAATATTTACCTACTGGATTAAGTGTGGACTACACATAACAAAGGGGTGGGGAAGGGAAGCAGATTTGTGCTAATTGGACCTAATTCCTTCCGACCACTCATTTCCCAAAGCAAGCCTCATCTACAATGCAGTGCCACAGTCTATTGTCGTGAATATTCATTTAAATATACAGACTAGTTAAATCAACTATCTGCATAACAATTTTGTGGCTTTATTCTGACTGCATTTTATGTTCTGTTTACAGATAGTTCAATTGGAAAAGCAGAAATGCACCTTGTCTGATAAAATGAGACGGTGGCAACCTGAACTTTGGGTCTTGCATAGCTGTATATATCTGGTATGAACAGACACAACCAAAACAAAGTGCAGGACAATGGATCAAGGGTGGGGGAAAGGATATAGCACAGTTATGCACAATTTTAAACAGTTGAATGCCTTGAGATGCAATTTGGCTTTTTTTTACTGGACTTAAGTGGTAAAGATTTAACAAGAGGAACTGGATTTCCATTCTGTCATCTCAGACATCCAGTTGTATCCTCCCCCTCAACTAGAGGCTGGCTTCACTGGCAGATATCCTAAGGACTCACTGACCTTGGCAGGATTGTGAAGCAATTTTTGAATTGTTAGAGAACAGTACCATCAATGGGTTAGGCACACATATGGTTTACTTCAACATCATGCATGTCTCACAAATAGAAGATTGGTGTCTAAAAGTACCCAGGACTCACACTGTTTATAGACTTTAGGCTTTATAGACTGAAACTAACATCTTCATTTACAACTAGAAATTGGAAGTCCAACTACAGGGCAAAAATGTTTTAAAATGGGGAGCCACATCCTGTGCGGCCTAAAACTTCAAAATGGTCTTTGGATGTACCCTAAAGTAGAACCCATCGTGGTAAGCCAAGCTGGAGGTGAGAAAGGCATAGCTAAGGTGACCAAGTATCCCAAAGGGAAAATGGGACACCACATGGGGCTGGCCCGAGTGGTCTCCCGAGCCCCTCACTGCCCCCACTTCCACGCAGGGCTAGCATTGCTGCTCGCCCGAGCCCTGCGTGCCCCCCCACCCAAGCCCTCCCTGCAATGTTCCTCCACACCCCATTTTTTAGACAAAAGTGGGCATATGTCCCATTTGCTCTTGCCAACTGACCAAGCCTGAATTGTACATTACACAGTAATGAGATAATAGGACATTTTGGCTATCCAAAAGAGACCCCTGAGGGCAGACATGCACTTTCCGAACACTATCTTCTGGGTCCTTAGACATACACAAATGTGCTGTTGGAATAAGTGATCAGCCAAACCACAGCCAGTACCAATTCACAGTTATATATTTTTTATCTCCCTTCTGCTGGAAAGCACTGTTGAGGAGCTGCGGGGGGGTGGGGGGGAGACAAATGTGTACTCCCATGTCCAGCGAATTCCTAGTGGAAGTTTGATGCACCCAGCCTTAAGCTTATTAGATCCACTTTCTCACCAAGACTATTCACAATTCTGACACATTTCCTTTGTGTCCCACTGCTCGGCTTCTGAGACAGCCTGTCATTTTAGAGTCCTCCTTAATGCACCTGAAATAAACCTGAAGATAGTAATTTCTTTTGGCGATGTCATTGTATTGCTCAATCAAATCTCAAAATAAAGAGCAAGTGATGGCATTTCAATGTAAAGAGGAACAAGTTATCCTTTTTGTGATTATTTTACTGAGCTGTGGGATGGGGTGGGGGGACGCCAAACAATGTTGGAAGGAGCATTCTTTAAATTTGAGAAGTTGAAGGGGTGTGATACAGGAGGGCCAGGGAGCAGCAGTAGTAGAGTGTGAGAGCGGAAATATATAAGCCCTAGGCTAATTAAGGCGTGGTTCCCTGGAGACTAGGGAGTGTGGCTACAGGTTAATTGGAGCACCTGCAGTCAATTAAGGCCCTCTCAGGAACCTAGTAAAACCCCCTGCTTCAGGCAGACAGAGGAGGAGGAGGAAGGAGTTGGAGCAGAGTGGTTTGGAGTGGAACAGAGAGCAGTTTGGAGGAGTTGAAGCAGAGTGGATTGGTGGTGGAGCAGAGAGCAGTTTGGAGGAAAGCAGAGGAGAGTTTGGAGAAGTGCTGTGGCAGGCTAAGAAGACCAAGACCCTAGGTAAAGGGACACCTGGCTTGTGCAGAGGGAAGGCAGGAAGCCCCACAAGCAGGAGAGGGAAGGAGCCCAGGGGAAAGTATCACTAGTACAAGTGGTTTACCCACTAACCTAGGGCCCCTGGGCTGGGATCCAGAGTAGAGGGCGGGCCCGGGTCCCTCCCTCTCCATTCCCCTTCTCTTGGATACTAGTGGGACAGCTGATACCCCAGTTCAGGGGCAAGAAACGGTGCCCTGAAAACCCCCCACAAGAAGAGAAAGTGCAGGACCCTCATAGTAGTGCCAGCAATTTGCCACACTTGGTGTCAGGAGTGGGATTACCACGCTGGGGACTTAAACCAGGGTTAGCCAAAACAATCCAGTCCTTAAGATGGACGATGTGATCAAGGCCCTAATACAAGCCGCTGCCGCTCAGCAGGAGGCTACCTGGGTCCAGGCAGCTACCCAACAGGAGGCCATGCAGCTGCACCAAGAGACCAATCGCCTGCTGATGACCCAGGCTGCCCAAGATCAGGCCACGCTGCAGGAACTAGTGAACCAGGTGAAGGCCCTTACGGAGCTGAGCTGTGGGTATGACGGGACATGGACCATACGGGCCAGCTACTGTCTGCAGAAAATGACCCGGGAGGATGATGTGGAGGCATATCTCCTTGTCTTCGAGAGGACAGCCCTGCGGGAGGCCTGGCCCCGAGATCAGTGGTCAGGCATCCTTGCCCCATTTTTGTGTGGGGAGGCTCAGAAGGCCTACTATGATATGACCGCAGAGGAGGTGGCAGATTACCCCCGACTGAAGGCGGAAATCCTGGCCAGGGCAGGGGTAACGACGGCCTTGCGAGCCCGGAGGTTCCATGATTGGCAGTTCTGTGAAGACAAGACACCATGATCACAACTATTTGACCTAATTCACCTAGCCCAGAAGTGGTTAAGCCCGGAGGCTCTCAGCTCAGAGAAAATGATGGAGCTCCTGGTGCTGGACCACTATACAAGGGCATTACCCTCAGGCCTCCAAGCCTGGATAGGCCAGAATGACCCCTCCACCTATGACGAACTGGTCACCCTTGTGGAGAGACAACTGGCAGCCCATGAACTGTCTGAAACCCCGGGAGATGGAACACGGCGTTTCAGGAAACCAGTCCCAACCCCGAGGACCCGGATCATCGAGAACTCCAGGAAAGCCATAGCTGGAAGAACAGGCACCAAGGAGCAGCCTGAGGCCCCAAAGGGACCTATGGGTCCTGGGGGAGAGGGTTGGAGGAGCGAGTTAGAGGGCCCAAGACAGAGGGCAATCTCCGGAATGAGATATCGCTGTTATGAGTGTGGGGAGTTGGGGCATATAGCAGCACAGTGCCCCAACAGGGAGGAGCCCATGCAATGTAATCTGGGGGATCCCGGAGACCAATGTGGCCTAATCAGCCTGGTGGGGGTCGTGATGGACCCACATGAGTACACCAGGCCGGTAAAGATGAATGGCATCCAGACCATAGCTTTGGTGGACTCTGGGAGTGCTGTCACATTAGTCTCAGGGAAGTTAGCAGGGCAAGACCAACTGAGCCAGGCCAAGAGTACCGGAGTGACATGTGTCCACGGCACAGTAAATTTCTACCCCACAATTCCAATATGGATTAAGATCCAGGGAAACACTACCAAGACGACTGCAGGGGTGGTCCCCAAGCTCCCCTACCCGGTCTTAATTGGCAGGGACTTTCCTGGGTTCGAGAGCCTACTCCCCCCCATCAGGTTAGGGGAGGGAAGTAAACCCCGAGCAGAGTTTGAGGTGCCCATGGAGGACCCTACCACAATTTTTGCTGGGTTTTCCCCAGAGTTATTTTCAAGCCCTGGAAAGTCCCGGAAATCCAAACAGGAAAGAAGGGCAGACAAAAGATTAGGAACCAGGATTTTGGTGGCAAACCAGAGAGCTGCCCTGGTTGGGAGGAGGTCCCGTGGAGACCCAGAGACAGCTCCCAGCACAAGCAGAAGCACCCCTAGAGAAGGCGGGGAGCCCAATCAAATAGAATCAGGCCAGATCGGTCCTGCACGCGAATATTTTGGGCAGGACCAAGCCAATGACCCACTGTATGCGAATGTGAGGGAGGAGGTAGTAGAGGTAAATGGTGTGCCAGTAGAAGGGAAAACCAAAGGCCCAGGGCCATACTATATACTCAAGCAGGATCTGTTGTACCGGGTAGTGCCAATACAGGGGGAAGTAGTAGAACAGCTCTTGGTGCCACGGAAGCACACAAAGGCTGTATTAGAATTAGCTCACAGTCATCTGTTTGGGGGACATTTAGGAGCAGACAAGACCCTGGATAGAGTCCTAAGGAGTACTGGCCGGGAGTACGGGCAGAAGTCCAGCGCTATTGCACCTCTTGCCCAGAGTGCCAGCTGCATAGCCCCCGACCTCAGTTAAGGGCCCCATTGGTACCCTTGCCAATAATTGAAGTCCCTTTTGAAAGGATAGCAATGGATCTAGTGGGCCCACTAGAAAGAACACCCTGGGGCCACCGAAGCATACTTGTAATCCTGGACTATGCTACATGGTACCCCGAAGCCATTCCTTTAAGAAACCCCACGTCCAAGGCAATTGCAAAAGAACTGGTGCAGGTTTTTGCTAGGGTAGGCATCCCTAAGGAGATCCTGACAGACCAAGGGACTCCCTTTATGTCGAGAGTAATGAAAGACTTATGTACCCTGCTCCGCATCCAAGCCTTGCGGACCTCGGTCTATCATCCGCAAACAGATGGTCTGGTTGAGCGATTTAACCGCACTCTCAAGAGCATGATCCGAAAGGTGGTGGCCCAAGACGGAAAAGACTGGGATACCCTCCTACCATACCTGATGTTTGCAGTACGAGAAGTTCCCCAAGCATCTACTGGTTTCTCCCCCTTCGAGCTACTGTATGGACGCCACCCACGTGGCATATTAGACATCGCGAAGGAGGAATGGGAGGAACAACCTAACCCAGGGAAGAACGTCATTGCACACGTAGCCCAGATGAGAGAACGAATAGCCCAAGTGACTCCCAGAGTACGAGAGCATTTGGAGATAGCACAAGAGGCCCAACAAACCTACTACAATCGTAGGGCAAAAACACGGAAATTTCAACCAGGAGAACGGGTGCTGGTATTGGTACCAACAACAGAAAGTAAGCTCCTGGCCAGTTGGTGTGGACCCTATGAGATCGTGGAAGCCGTTGGGGAGGTGAATTATAAGGTGAAGCAGCCAGACCGCCTAAGGCCAGAGCAGATATATCACGTTAACTTACTGAAACCCTGGTTCGATCAGGAGACATGCCTGGCTGTCCTGCCGGCTCCATCCCAGGCAGATGGCCCACAAGGGCAGGTAAAGATATCCTCTGAATTAGCCCCAGAACAACGAACAGAGGTCATTGAAATGATCCAGCGGAACCAAGACGTGTTCTCTATACAACCAGGCCATACGACGCTGATCCAACACCACATCGTCACCTGTCCTGGAGCAAGAGTGACGATAAAACCATACCGTATACCAGAGGCAAAAAGAGAAGAAATTAGGGCAGAAGTAAGGAAGATGCTGGAAATTGGGGTGATTGAGGAATCACACAGCCAGTGGTCCAGCCCTATTGTATTGGTCCCGAAGCCTGATGGCAGCCTGAGATTTTGTAATGACTTTCGGAAGTTAAACAAGGTATCCCAATTCGATGCCTACCCAATACCACGTATTGATGAGCTGGTGGATCAGTTAGGCAAGGCCCGATACTTGACCACCTTGGACTTGACAAAAGGCTACTGGCAGATCCCATTGGCTGAGGACGCCAAGGAAAAAACAGCTTTCTCTACACCCGATGGCCTTTTCCAATATACCGTCCTCCCTTTTGGGCTCCATGGGGCCCCCGCGACTTTCCAACGTTTAATGGACAGATTACTTCGACCTCATGCCAAGTATGCTGCTGCCTATTTAGATGATGTGGTAATCCATAGCCCTGACTGGGAGACACACCTGGGGAAAGTAGAAGCAGTACTGGATACTCTTAGGCAGGCTGGCCTCACCGCTAACCCGTCCAAATGTGCAATAGGGTTAGCCGAGGCCAGATACCTCGGGTATGTAGTCGGAAGGGGCCTGGTGCAGCCCCAATGGAACAAAGTGAAGGCAATACAGGAATGGCCTCGCCCGATCCGCAAGAAGCAAGTCAGAGCCTTCTTAGGGATAGTGGGGTACTATCGCCGGTTCATCCCTCACTTTGCCACAAGGGCAGCGCCTCTGACAGACCTGAGAAGAGCTCGGGGGCCGGAGATAGTTAAATGGACTGAGGCAGCAGAGGAAGCTTTCACAGACCTAAGGACAGCCCTTTGCAGCCATCCGGTGCTCATAGCCCCAGATTTCAAAAAGGAATTCATCCTACAAACGGATGCCTCAGAGGTAGGACTTGGGGCCGTCCTTTCACAGATGGTGGGGGATGAGGAGCACCCTATCCTTTACCTTAGCCGAAAGTTACTGCCCAGGGAGCAACGGTATGCCGTAGTAGAAAAGGAATGCCTAGCGGTTAAATGGGCCATGGAGATTCTACGGTACTACCTGCTTGGGCGGAAGTTTACCCTTGTGACAGACCACGCCCCACTCCAATGGATGCACACAAACAAGGAAAGAAATGCACGAGTGACTAGATGGTTTCTATCACTACAACCTTTCCACTTCCGGATACAGCATAGAGCCGGAAGTCAACACGGCAACGCGGACAGCCTGTCACGACAACACTGTCTCTCGTCCCAAGTAGCCCAACCCCATGGTGTTGAGCAGGGGAGGGGGATATGTGATACAGGAGGGCCAGTGAGCAGCAGTAGTAGAGTGTGAGAGGGGAAATATATAAGCCCTAGGCTAATTAAGGCGTGGTTCCCTGGAGACTAGGGAGTGTGGCTACAGGTTAATTGGAGCACCTGCAGTCAATTAAGGCCCTCTCAGGAACCTAGTAAAACCCCCTGCTTCAGGCAGACAGAGGAGGAGGAGGAAGGAGTTGGAGCAGAGTGGTTTGGAGTGGAACAGAGAGCAGTTTGGAGGAGTTGAAGCAGAGTGGATTGGTGGTGGAGCAGAGAGCAGTTTGGAGGAAAGCAGAGGAGAGTTTGGAGAAGTGCTGTGGCGGGCTAAGAAGACCAAGACCCTAGGTAAAGGGACACCTGGCTTGTGCAGAGGGAAGGCAGGAAGCCCCACAAGCAGGAGAGGGAAGGAGCCCAGGGGAAAGTATCACTAGTACAAGTGGTTTACCCACTAACCTAGGGCCCCTGGGCTGGGACCCGGAGTAGAGGGTGGGCCCGGGTCCCTCCCTCTCCATTCCCCTTCTCTTGGATACTAGTGGGACAGCTGATACCCCAGTTCAGGGGCAAGAAACGGTGCCCTGAAAACCCCCCACAAGAAGAGAAAGTGCGGGACCCTCATAGTAGTGCCAGCAATTTGCCACAGGGGGTATAACAAGACTGAGGGGAAGCCGTTAGCCTTGCTGAGATTTATTTATTATTGTGATGGTTCTAAGTTACTTACTGAACTTTGGAGGGCATAGCATATCACTGGCTAAAACTGTACACAGCATTCTCCATCTTTTCTTCACATCACACCAAGAGGGCTTTATGGCACTGCTTCATGTTTGGCTATGTTATGAGATGATGTGTTTTCATACTAAATTGTGTCCAAATGCTCACATACAACATCAGCAGTTTTTCAAACTAATTTATCAGGTGCCTGAAATGTAAAATAACTGAGACCAAACAACCCTCTCAATGTAGCCAATTCCAGTCTCCCATTCTAGGCTGTGGAACTTGAATCTGGTTGCAGTGATCTTCTGAATCACAATCAGCGGCTGTGGCTTTTACTGTCACTTTAGTTTTTGTTTAATTTCACTCTATAGTCTCAAGGTACAAGTTTACTGACTATACAGATTACTTTCATGTAGTTAATTGTGTCCCTAGCTGAGCTTTTTAAACTTGGGAGTTGTCCAGTTTATTAATTCTTATGTAAAGTGGTAGGGGAAAGAGCTTTACAATTATTTGCTTTATTTTAGTGTTTTAATTTAGTTAGTATATGCTAATGTTGCCAGCCTTTGCAGCCTATTGATTCATTTCCTCTGCGCTTTCTCCCATGCCGCCCCCCCCCCCCTATGTGAGGCACAGCCTCCCCTATAAAGCCATGCCCTTATCTTCCATCAGATCCCTCCTTTAGAAGACTCAGCTCTGCTTTGATGCCTATAGAACACGGTCAGTTGATAATTAGGTAGGTGGTAGGCTATTTTGTGTGCACAGCTAGTCTACCTAAAAACGTGGTCATATGATTGTTACTTTCTCATGCTTATTCCCTCCATATTCCCACCCCTACCTCTTGGTTTCATCCACCTGATGTTTCTTATCAATAACCTAGATTGTAAGTTCTACAGCAGGCACTGTTACTTCACTACCTGTTTCTAGACACCTAGAATGATGGGGATCTAGACCCTGCCTGTAGCCTCAAGGCCTTACTGTAATATATTAAAAAAATAAGGTAGGAATTGCAGGCTTTTTTCCTCCATTGCTTTATTTTAGACTAAAGACTATAAAAAATTAGTTCTCTAAGACTCCAGGATGAATAGTGATATTGAATATGTTGGATATTACTGAGACAACTCTATTTTGGATGAGGGATAAAGGTTATATTTTTTCCAAGTTATTTTTCAGTCCTGTGAGAGGATTAAAAGAGTTCTGTCAAACCTACAACAAAATATTTATTTGTGCAAATATGTGGGAGTGACTGAGTATTAATGGATATTAACTTACTTCACTGAACATGAGATTTGCATTCCTATTGTTACAATAGCTGGTAAAATAAAAGAAGAAAATTCAAAAGTAACAAAGTAGAAATGGCATTTATTGATCCTAATGATGCAAATGCCAGAGGTCAGCTCATCAGTTGTATCGGAGTCGCAATCAGCACAACTGGGAGGTTAGGGGCAAAGGTGTCTTTTTGGCCCATTACAACTTAGAGCAGCATTAAGTTGTGCTTGCTTTTAATGGCTCTTTAAGGGCCATGACACAAGTGACAATTGCTGAAGTGCAGTGTACTCCACCCGTAGCCCCTAGATAGGGTGTCACAGAGCCAGCTATGCTGTCCTTATCCCATTTGGGGGATTTCCTCATTCCAGGGTCTCCATAGTTGCCCATTTAGGGTAGCTTGAAGCCTCCCTTGCACTGCTGGGTGGTGCAACGAGGAATTAGAGGAGCCGAGAATCTGGCCTCAAATACCTAATTGCCCCTTTTATGAATTTGGTTCAATGTATCAGAAACTCAATATAGTAGAACCTCAGAGTTACAAACACCAGAGTTACGAACTGACCAGTCATCCACACACCTCATTTGGAACCAGAAGTACGCAATCAGGCAGCAGCAGAGACAAAAAAGAAAAAGTGAATACAGCACAGTACTGTATTAAACAGAAACTACTAAAAATATAAAGGGAAAGCCACATTTTTCTTTTGCATAGTAAAGTTTCAAAGTTGTATTAAGTCAATGTTCAGTTGTAAACTTTTGAAAGAACAACCATAAGGTTTTGTTATAAACATTTGAGTGATGGACAACCTCCATTCCCAAGGTGTTCATAACTCTGAGATTCTACTTTATAGAATGTGATAAAATAATTATTAGTAGGCTATTTAGTCTACTCCAAGATGACACTTTGATAAACATCTGCTTGAAAGAAAGCATCTAAATCTTCAAGAAACTTAATATTCTATTTGAGACACAAGTTGGGCGAGGTAATATCTTTTACTAGACACACTTCTGTTTGGTGAAAGAGACATGCTTTGGGGCTTGCTCTGAAGAAGAAGAGCTCTGTGTAAGCTCAAAACTTAGTTTCTTTCACCGATATCCAATAAAAGATATTCCCTCACCCAACTTGTCTCTCTAATATTCTGGGACTAACATGGCTACAGCTACACTGCAAATAACAATTACTATTCTGTGTGAGTCAGACTAAGCCCCACAAGAATCAGTTATTAAATGATAGTTCACATATTTTGAGAAAATCCATGAATGGCATCCAATTAAATATCCGTCAGGGGATTTAGACCTTTTGGGAAATTCTGTCATTTAAAACAATAGGACTCAAACATTAGCAAATGTATTAGTTACCCAGGAGGCTTATTACATGTAATACTCTAAATTTTTAATCTAGTTGTGCTAGACTGTATACATTCAATCATGTTGGACACTTATGAATACAGAGGGGCAGATCTGCTACTGCTAGGCATTGTACTGACTAATGACTTACAACTTTATGATACATTTTATTTCATTGAACTCACCAACATTTATGAATCAAACCCAGTTTAAGGGTAGTGTGCCTTCCTGTACAACTGTAACACAAATTAGAGTCTGGTTCTCAAAAGTGTGTATAAAAATAGTATTATGGTAGTCTATGTTTGCTGTCTCTCAATGATTTTCATAGCAAATTTCCTCAATTTTGCAATATAATTTTAAATGCCAGCCTTGCAAACTAGTCTTGGGCTCTGCAAGTCAATTTTTTTATGATTATCATTATTTTAATTTCTGCACATCATCATCAGTAATAAAGCTGCTGCAGACCATGTTATACTCTCAGTAAAACCTATGCAACCGAAATAAGGCTAACTAAAGGGCTGAACATTTTAAAAAATATCTCTACTTGTCAGCTGAAGAATTTCAATATGGATGTCACTGAGGATAACAGATATGAACCACCACCACATTTTTAGGGGTACTTGTGAGAAAAGACTGTACTTTAAGTTGGGAGCAATCCTTGTCTTTTCACTTTACACTCATTCCTCTGGTGATCTCACCCACTGCTATGGTCTCAGCCCCTCTACCACTACACCAGCTTGCTGCCAACTTACGGATCTAACTCTCTCCCCAGGATTGTTTTGTATCTGACCATTATCACAGCACTGCCCACCACTCAGGTATCTCAGCCTAAAAATAAAATGAATCTGAGCTTCCTTAGCTCCTATAACTTCTCAGTCACCATTAAATATTGAACTATCTTGCCCCTCATGAAGATTCACATCTTTGGTCATCTCTGACTGTTCTCTGTCATTCACTGCTCCTCACCGGTAGTCCTAGCTCTCACCAAATCCTGAACCTTTACGTTATAAAAATCTTCCCCATTCCTTTGTTTTATCTGTTACAATCCTGGTCCATGCCATGGTGATTTCTCAGTTTTAAAAATCTATTTAAAATTTTGCCACCAAAATATTCTTCCTTTCTGACACTGTATCATACATAACTTCACTGGCATCCTTCCAACAACCCTCAAATTCAAGCTTACGGGAGTCACCTTTAAGACTTTGAAAAGTATGACCCCCTAGGTTCTTAGACCTGGTTTCTTCCTATACAAGGATTAAAGTGTCCCACTTCAAGTTAGATTTGTCCAAAGTAGATTGGCACGTGGCAATATTAAATGCATCTGTTCAAAACAGCCAAAAGCAGGTGGAAGTCGTACTCTTAATGTGGCAAAAGCCATTCATCTAATGGATGGCTTTTGCCACATTAAGTTTGGTAAAAAAAAGTATGGTAAAGCTTCTGAACATGGGTAAAATAGTTGTGTTAAGTTGTGAATGAATCAGTAATAATGATGCTGCTGAAATGCTTGCTGAATATAAAACCACAAAGTGACATGGGTGTGGCCTTGCCATTGACAATATTTAATTTGACTAGAGAATACATGTTAATAATAAGAAAGATTGTAAAATAATAGTGGGGAATAAAGAATATTAAATATCCTTATATGGAGATAATACCTTATTATTTGTCACTTAGTCACAGACAAGCCTTTCTAGAAATCAAGACACTATTAGGGAATTTAGCAATATATTACAGGGCACATTCAGCAAAGTGGGATTAGGGTGGCAGAAGGGATAAAATGCTTAAAATTAGAATAAATAGGAAACTGACAAAATTGCCTGTTTAATTGCCAGCAAAATAGTTTATTCACATCATGCCTGGAAACTAACTCAGATACGTGGAGCAGAAAAATGCGGAAAAAAAAAAAGTTCTCAAATAACTAAAGCACGAGGGACGATTGAGGCCTAATCTAAAAGGTGCACATTACTAAAATGGAAATAGGAGTTTGGCTTTTCTCCAGTCCACAGCAATATGTAATGACTCCAAATGGTGAATGTTTAGATATGGGATGGTTTGTGAGGACACGGAACTCCCTGTGGGCACTGAAAATCTAAATCACAAATACTATATTTTTAAATGATTGAAAGATCAGATCCCCAAACATGCAATTAAATCAAAGATATTAAAAGTTTTTATGCTGCAAGTGTTTTTGCTTCACCTCTTTGTATATTGTGTATTACTGTCTAATAATAGTAAGTCTTTTTTCTAGAATTCATCATACAGTTTCATATGCCTTTTAGGCAAAGTTTGAATAAGACCTAGATAACAAAGTTAGCAGCCATATCTATGTTAAAATACCACCCATTTGTTGCATTAAGTGCACAAAAGTAAGGCAATTAAGAGTACCAATGTACCTCTGCCCTCCTGTGTGTATATATCACAAGAGGTTTGGTTCATTCAAGCACCTAAAGGCCTGCATGCTAATATAAACATTTTGGGTATGCAAAACTGAGATGAAAATCTCATGAAGACTGGCTATATTAGATTTCCTGCTTCCAGTCAGGGTGGCTATACCTCCAGAATAGATTTATTTGTTGGAATTTTGGCACTTTCATTTCCATCTGAAGCCAGGAAATGCTGAGGCATGCAAAAAGGAAATCAATTTAAAATAAGTTCCTTTCTGACCTCTTTGAACTTCAAAAAATCTGTTTTGGTCAGGTCTTATTTTATCCGAACTGATTCTCCCATCCCTACTCACCTTATCTTCAATTTCAGCAGTTCTACTGGCTGTTGGAAAAGCTTTCTCTCCTTCCTCTCCAGTCAGCCTTATCTGCAGAATTATTACTCTTGTCACCCTTATTTTATATTTGCTCTTTAATGGATGTGTTGAGATGTGCAGTGAGGAACTAACCTAGGGGGCAACTGTAGTAAGGGTTCTTGTGAACCCTTACAGAATTTAATCACAAGAGTTCAAGAAACTGTGGCTCACGGTTTTGTGACGCACTACTCTCAGGGGGATTACCTACATCTTCTGCAAACTCAAGGACCATATTTAAGCCTAGATTCATACTGTTATGTATGTGTCAATTGGGTGAGTATGGTAGGTGCACCATAATTTAGGAGAAAGTTAAACAATGCTTCCACAGCCCAGACCTAAGACATATTACATTAACTCCCTCATCTAGCTGAATGAGAATTAGATTTTATGCACTAGCTAGTTTTTGGGGTAAGAAATATGAAGGATAAAAGCATCAGTTACAGTCATAACATTGCTATTTGTAGTGCAACAACATTTTCTTTAAAATTTAACTCTTTCTATGTAAGAGGCTGCAAATTTTCTTAAATATTGGTACATTTTAGCATTACAAAGTCACTCACTTCAGGTGTGTTTCTATTGGGTCCCACAGAGAACAGTTCTTGGCCCTACCCTATTTGCCATTTTTATCAATAACCTGTAAGAAAACATAAAATCATCACCAATAAATTTTGCAGACAACACAAAAATTGGGGGAGTGGCAATTAATGAGGGCTGATCACTGATACAGAGCAATCTGGATCACTTGGTAAACTGGGCGCAAGCAAACAATGTTTTAATATGGCTAAAGTAAATGTATACATCTAGGATCAAAGAATGTATGCCATACTTACAGGATGGGGGACTCTATCCTGAAAAGCAGTGACTGAAAGATATTTGGGAATCATGGCTGATAAGCAACTGAACATGAGCTCCCAGTGCAACATTGTGCAAAAAGGGCTAATGTGATTTTTGAATGCATGAAGAGGGAAATCTCGAGTAAGCGTAGAGAGGTTATTTAACTTCTGTATTTGGCACTGGTGTGACTACTACTAGAAAACTGTGTTCAGTTCTTGTGTCCACAATTCAAGAAGGATGTTGATAGATTGGAGAGGGTTCAAAAAAGAGCCACAAGAATGATTAAAGGATTAGAAAAACCTCCATTATAGTGATAAATTCAAGATGCACAATCTATTTAGTTTAACAAAGAAAAGATTAAGATCACAATCTATAAGTACCTACATGGATAACATAAAATTGATAATGGACTCTTCAGTGTAGCAGACAAATATATAACCTTTCAGGAAGGATGTGGACAAATTGAAAAAAGTCCAGAGAAGAGTGACAAAAATGATTAAAGGTTTAGAAAACATGACCTCTAAGGGAAGATTGAAAAAATTGGGTTTGTTTAGTCTGGAAAAGAGAAAACTGAGGGTGGACATGATAATAGTTTTTAAGTACATAAAAGGTTGTTACAAGGAGGAGGGAGAAAAAAATGTTTTTCTTAACCTCTGAGGATAGCACAAGAAACAACGGGCTTAAATTGCAGCAAGGGAGGTTTAGGTTGGACATTAAGAAAAAACTTCATAACTGTCAGGGTGGTTAAGCACTTGGAATAAATTGCCTAGGGAGGTTGTGGAATCTCCATCATTAGAGATTTTTAAGAGCAGGTTAGACAAACACCTGTCAGGAATGGTCTAGATGATACTTAGTCCTGCCATGAGGAAGGGGACTGGACTAGATGATCTCTCAAGATCCCTTGCAGTCCTATGATTCTATGAACATGATCCAATGTCTGGAAGTTGAAACTAGACAGATTCAGACTAGAAATAAAGTGCAATTTTTTAACAGTGAGGATAATTAACCATTGGAGCAATTGGTCAAGGGTCATGGTTGATTCTCCAACAGGCAATTTTTAAATCAAGATTAGATGTTTTGCTAAAAGATAGCAGTTCAAAATAAATTATTTTGGGGGAAATACTCTGGCCTGTGTTATACTGAGGTCAGACTAGAGACGATCAAAGTGGTCCCTTCTAGCCTTGGATTCTATGAAGCCCTGCCAGTGGTGGACTCTCAGACTCCATCCTCTCTGATTGTCTTGTATAGCAATCAACAATAATGGAATGGTTTCAAAGAGCAGGATCCTCCCTGGCTGACTGAAGGAGAGTGGCCCATTAGATTGAACATCTCATTAACTTCAAACTGAGATTGAGGGTGGGATTTCAGAGAATCTCACCTCAACAATTCTTGGTGATAAGAGACACCTCCTGATGACCTGTGTCATCATGGATTCCATAAAAGATTTGTTTATAATGCATATGGAGTCACCACAACTGGCTGGACCAAATTGTTGGACCTCATAGACTATCCAGGATAACAACTCTCATTCCACTACAAGAGCATGTCACAGGGGTCATATTTCTCATTTGTTTTCTGACCCTTCTCCAGAATAACAAAAATAAAGACGTATTTGTCCTTCCTTTGGAATTGCCTTCACTCAGTAGGTGGAGTCTCAGGTAAACTAAAGGGGATACCTGGCTATTCTCTGGATCTTTATATTCTTCTAGCATAGTATTTCCTTCATGAGAAATCTTCTAGCCCTGATCCTAGCTTGTCACTCTCAAAACTTTGTCCCATACCACACTTAAATCTATGAGAACCACAAAAGGTGATGTGATTATAGTCTTATAGTTCTCCTGCTGTGGTCAAGCTGTGGAGATCATCCTTCATAGCATCTATTTCTCTTTTCTTGAGTCATAGTCCTCTTCATACATCCCCTGTGGGATCTTTGACAAACTCTCTGAATCACCATTCTGGATCCCAACCTTTCATTGGATGTCAAAATGAAACCGTGAGAGTGCTGCCAGCGATTAATGGCTCACTGCATCTGACTCGACTATAGTGAGAACTTATATTAGTGAACTGTTGTCAGTCATTACTTCAAATCCTACACCATGTAAGCTAGGTTAGACATGAAATTTCTCTCCCTGTTTCTGTGCAAGAAATTGAACTTTTGGACAGTATAATTTCTCACTTCAGATCAGCCCATGGCTTACATTTGCAAACTTGCTTTCTTGGATCTGACAGAAATGCTGCTTCCAATCTTGGGAAACTTGCCTCAGTATGCAGGATAAGGCAACTTCCAAATGCCTGTGCTAGTATAGAGATTAACTTAGTTTTCCAGGTATTGACTGAAAGCCTGCTAGCATTCCACTGTCCAGAAACCTATGATGTCTTTCTTGATGTACTTCCTCAGGCCTTTTCCTTTTGTTTTACAGCTTAGTCCCTTCAGCAGGGCATTCAGTGTCTTTGCAATGACAGAGGACTTCAGGGCAAAATACAGGTAGTGTCTGGCAAATCCAAAGAAGGAGAGTAGATCCTGGACATAATAAACCTTAGCCGTTTCTCTGTCACAGCTGTTTTATTTATCCTGTCTTCTGAGTTTGTGTTCCAAAAACCTGACAGATCTTTGAAGCAGTTTGCATTTTGAAGGGGAGAAGTTCAGCACATGATCAGGTAGTTGCTTCACTAGGTGACCCTTAATTTCCTTCACTATTGAAAGGGTGAGTCACCTCAGGAGGTAACTGCATCTTTGAGACTCATGACTTACTTCATCATGTTTTGGAAGACAATTAGGCTATCTGTCAATACCTGGGGCTTCCTCTTGAATTGTTGGATCCTCACAGGTGTAGATAAGGCTGTCCTTGCATACTCTTTCTCCACTTTCACATAGTAGTAAATCACCCTTTAAATTCTGGACAGAAAACCATAAGAATGACCATACTGGTCAGACCAATAGTCAATTTAGCCCAGTATCCTGTCTTGTGACAGTGGCCTATGCCAGATGGGAAACGTTGGGAATAAGAAACCATGGCAAATACCTCCTCTATCCATGGAAATGGATAGGCATCTTTATATGTCAAGTCAAACGATAAAGCGTGTAGTAGTCCATAACCATTTAAAGAGAGTTCTATTTTTCTTTCAGAGAATTACTACTGGTGATATATAAAGACTGTCAGGCTCTTCAGTGATTGATCATTAGTTCATACAGATGTTGAATGTAAATCCTCAAAAACTACTTCTTCTGACTCTGTATCTGAAAGGACTGTAATCCTCCAGCCAGATCTTATTGGTAAGCCAAAGATATGTTCACAATACAGGTCATACCTGGAGAAGGAATTCTCAAATTTCTCAGAGACCCTTTTTTCAATGTATTCTCTCTCCAGTTTATCTGGAGTTGCCTCGTCAAAGTCTAGGTGAAAAGATGGTGCTTCAATAATCATCCCTTGCATTTGAACAACTCCAATTGGCTCCTGTGACAATTACTTTCTGGGGATATTGTCATCATATGATCTCTTTGGAACAAGTTCTTTGGCTGCAGTTGACTTTGGGAAATCCACATAAGTAGGTTTTGGAGCATAGTCTCCCAGAGAAAGAGTTATCTATCTGTCTAGTCTGCTGGCATATGGATACTGGCCTTCTGTAACGGGATGCCTGTTGTGCCCCTGCGTATCCAGCCCCTTAGCCCTGCTCCTCAGACTCTCCAAGCTGGTGCAACTTCTGTGCTCTTTACTTGTGTCTGTTTCCCACCACCAGTTTCCTACTATATACAGGCTATTTACAATGGCTTGGCCTAACACAAGCCTGGTCAGCAACAGAATAGCAAGCTCCTACCTCTCCCTGAGCCTCCTGGTTACCCCCTTCCACTTCCTCCCAGTCTTTTAGCTCCTGCTAATGAGGCTGGCAGGTGCGGGCAGTTCCCAGGCAAGCTCTGGCTATTTATCCAGCCCCTATTCATTCCCCCTGTTGGGTTGGCAGGAGCTGATTAAGGGCTTTCCTAGCAGCGCCCTGCCACACCTTTCCTGCCTCAGTTTCCTCACATCTTCGGATTTGGCATAAAGTTTGGCCCTTTGATGGTTCTGCATTATAGGTCAGATTTACAGAAATGAAGAACAAAGTCCTCTGCTTCTCAAGGAGTTCCTTTGTCTGAGCACTAACCTGTCTTGCTGCGCAGAAGAGCCAAGAAAAGACCCAGAGCTCTTCCTCCTATGACTGCTGTATGTCCGCAGCAAAACGATACAGACTCACTGGGAATAAAAGGGGGTAGCTGCATTGTGTGAGAGGTGGGAGCAGGACAGCCTCGCTACTGAATCGGCTGGCTTGTTTCACAGCTAGAGCCACAGATATTTTCAACAGGATGGAGCTTTAAGTGCATTAGTAAACCATTTGATGCTGAGAGAATAAAAGATACAAAGAAATTGTAAGAAAATCACACCCCCTCCTATCAGATTGGAACACACTGGATTTGCAATATAAACCATTAGGCTGCTCACAATCTTTCATTAGACTCCACGGGAGAGGAGATTATTTTTTGCAATAGGAACATACTGTAGTGAGAATTACAAGTAAAAATTAATAAAACAAGTAAGGGATAAAGTGTGCAAGCCAAATCTCTTTCCTTGATTGTACCAAGAACTGAACATGTGAAATTTCATACAAACCAGATTGAAATTCATGTATGTTTACTTTTTTGCAGTACAAATATAACACCGAGAATTTTCCTATAATCTAACTACCTATTTCTCTGTGGATATGGCACATACAAGAATCTTTTTTAAATGTGATGTTAGAATGGTTATTATGACTGTACAAAGGCACAAAGAATACAGTTCCAATGCCTGGTGTTGCCACCATATTTGATCCTTTATAGACAATGCTCATGATTCACCACTGTGCTACTCCATTGATTTCAATGGAGTTACATTAATGTAAAACTAGAACACAGTGGTGAATCAGGCCCCATAACACCAATGCATTATTTCTAACATGGTTTGAGTCACTACCCTGATGCTCAGTATCATTTGCCTTAGAGTTTGTTAAAGAAAATGAAATACTGGCATTTCATTTCACAATCTCTAGTCTAGAGTTTAACTGGTGGCATGGGTTGCATTGAGCTTGCTTGCAGTATCTCAATGAACTGGCTCTTTCCTGTGATGCCTGAATCTTGTACTCCAGAATCCAAGCTTTCATTTATAGAAAAATAAGTCTTTTGATTATGATAACTACAGCTGATTGGAAAGTGGTGGTGGTGGGGATTGTTTAATGAAGAGTTGACAAAATTTTGTTTCCATTCTTTTGTTGAGATTTAATAAAATCTGAATGCCACTTCCTAGTGTTCTTGCAAGTTAAGAAATTGCATTAAAAAAAATCTATTCCTGTGGCAAATTCCTGTTTTTCATAGAGACACTTATGGGAGGGGAAGAGGAAGGCAGGAAAACTCTTAGGGAGGAACACCTCCTGAGTTTCTTGTAGAATATCCCCTTGAAAAGAAGGTGTTTAGAAAGCCATAGAGTTCTCTGGGAGAGAGGTCTCCCAAAAATGTGGAGTGAGAAATAGAGCACATTTTCAACTTTATTGGCAAAATATCCACGGATGTCAGTGGGGGCAGGATTTGTGAATACTGTTTGATATGTTCAATAAGGTATGTTTTCGGACAAAGCTGCCATTCTTCTAATTGTAGGAGATAAGCAATTCGAGTACTTATGTTTTTAAAGCATTGTTTCAAATCTTTAATCCCTTCTAGGCTTTCCAATGAAAACAAGTAAATTAGTGTTTTTTTAATGCATTTATTGCTCAAGACAATGCACTGTAAATGTTTCAGCTCTTGAATGCATTTTGGTTATAATTAGAGAAATGCCAACTGAAAACATGCTGGGGAAAGAAACACTCACTGAGAAATATTGCATCCCTTCAAAACTTGTTTTTGTTTTGTCTTTGCTGCAAAAATAATCTCTCTCTAATAGGTATTCCTATTAACTTCCAACTACCCTTTGTCTGCGTATCTCATGGCCAACTTGGTCACAGGGATGTCATTTTTCATAATGTTTCAATGGGTGTTTTTTTTACCTGGTGGTGCCCATCTCTTCCCTGGAACCCCTTGCAGATGGGGAACTGAGGTACAGGGGAGCTAAGTGATTTGCCCAAGGTCATCCAGGACATTCATAGCCAAGCAGGGAATTGAACCTAGGTCTCCTCTGTCCTAGGCCAGTACCCCCAACTACTGAGTCATCCTTCCTCCCCTTAAACTGTACATATAGAGATAGTTTTAGCATTTATAATATTCAGCACGAATGCAAGGAACCTACAGACTGGTATCCTGTAAGACATTGGCTTCAGCAGTTAGCATAAGGCTTGAGGCCTATGAACTTTGGCACAGATTAATGGCTCAATGGTCACCCTTAAATTTTGGAGAACTGGGAATAGAGTGTTTAAGGGGGAAGTTTATCCATAACGACACCAGCCAACCACAGGAACATGAGCTAACACCAGCTTTTGCATATTTTAGGATAGAAACATCTGCAAATGTCTGACCACAAGAGTGCCATGGCAATAAACTGACATATCTGATAATAAATTGAGATCATTGATATCCTAACCTATAGAAGAAGGGCACCCCAATATTAGTAGGGTGAGGAAATACAAATAAGGAACAGTGGAGACGACCCTACTAAATATGCATTAGGCACAGTGGTGCCAGTGTAACCATATTATAAAAATTTTAGCCCAGCTTGTGTGCAGTGGAGAGAGCGATGTAGCCCTTAAGAGGTGCCAGGATGATGGCCATTGGTGACGATGAGGAAGGTGATGGTGGTGAGGAAGATAATGGCTAACATGTGAGGTTGTTCTCAAGGGATGGAGTGAGTATATAGATGTTCAGATGTACATTCTGTATGATCTTGCTGGGTTAGAATGTTTGTGATTTTGCTAAATGCATTAATAAACTATTACAAATACATAAGAATAGCTATATTGGGTCAGACCAAAGGTCCATCTAGCCCAGTATTCTGTCTTCCAACAGTGGCCAATGCCAGGTGCTTCAGACAGAATGAACAGAACAGGCAATTATCAAGTGATGCATCCTCTGTCGCCTATTCCCAGTTTCTGGCAAACATAGGCTAGGGACACCATCCCTGCCCATCCTGGCTAATAGCCATTGATGGACCTATCCTCCATGAGCGTATCTAGTTCTTTTTTGTGCCTTGTTGTAGTCTTCCTATACAGTTTTCCTAAAGTGTGAGTGTGCACATCAGGGTTCCCAACTGAACATTGATTTTAATAATACTGGCCTGATCTTGGGACAAGAACCTGTCAAACCTCAGAGTGATAACTGGGAATTCTTATGTAATCAATACACAATCCATAGATCTGGCTACAAAACTATCCCTCTCAAATTGATAATTCAGTGTCAGTTCCCTGAGATTAAAATTGCATTGATTTTCCACAAGATGGCAATGTAAGAATCACAGTAACTGCATTTTAATTAATAGAATCCATTTAATATATACTTTATATATGTCAACTGCGTATGCATATTCATAGAAGTGATGCCTTCTAGGTTGGAGTGTGCTATTGATGTTCTGTTTAAATAGCTATAATGTACAAAGTGATATGCCGGCTGCAAATAAATGATTCTGTTGACCAGCATATCACTTATATAATTAATCCGAACTAAATTCTAACAAACACCTTGCACCCTGAAAGTTAGACTAAATTACCTTTGCGGAATCTTCAGATTAATTTTGAAATATAGACTAATCAAACATTTGAATTTTATAAACAGAGAAATAAAGATCATTAATAATGTTACCTTAAGTTAGGTAAAACATTATTTTGCAGTAAGCATCTAGCCCAGTATTTAAAAATCTATATGATCTTTCAATTTTAAGTTACAAGGTATTTGTTTATTTATCTCACTATATTACATACCAACAGCTGTGACTGTTTTTATTCATAAACATGTCCTGTACAAAATCAGAAATTAAGAACTGACCCAAATCTCTGTCCCAAACTCAAACAAGTCCACATTTGTGCAGGTCTAAGATGTACTACTATTTTTTTCTTCAGTGTTGTATACTTCAGCATCGTCTTCATTTCCTGGTTCTGCAGCAAGTAACAGGAAGAAAAGCTACTAAACTAACATGAACAAGGCTGTTCTTGCAATATTTAAGCCTGTCTCAATTGGAAACAAGAAGTGCCAAAAATCAACCGTACTCACACTTTTAGCACAATTTTGCAGTCCAGAGAGATTTGGATAAGCAGCATATAAACTTTTGAGTGTTCAGCCAGACTGAGCAATGCCCTTTCTCCCCCGCAACTTTAATAGGATTCTGCATGGGCTTAGAGATCTGCCCTAGCCCTAAAGTGCCCTGAAAGAGGATTGGGACCTAAGCACCACACTCTTAGCCCTGGTAAGGCTGCATTGCACAACTAGGAACACAAAAGCAATCTTAAAGCCAGTTTAGTTGACCAGCGGAGAATGCCCCATGCAGAGTGGAGGGGAAGGTTTATGTGCAACTTTTGTGGGATGATTTCTTCCCCTCTCCCCTCAAAAAAAATACAGATGGTGTTTTGGGATCAGTAAGTCTAGATAGAAATATTCAGGTTTTATATGTATCACTTTTACAGAGTTTTTGTTGACATTTCTCTCCCTCTTTTGAGGAACAAGACAATCAGTACATCAATACTGTGAAAACAAACATCATAGGGCCAGATCAGCCACACTCCACAGGAAATGGTATCTTAACCAAACTACAATGCAGCACAAAATATTGTCTAGACAGCTAATTTAGCATTCTCTTTGCACTGGAACGCCAGCTTTCTGTATGAATGCAAGAGACAACAATGAATGATTAGTATACTAGAGTCCATGTCAAAACAGACAGAAAAGAATGGCTTGCGGTTTACTAGAAAATGCTTGCTGTTAAAGGTCTTATTAGCCATTCCTACACTATTCTGAGACTGTCAGATTGCTATCATAAAGGTAGTGAAAGAGCAATGAGTGCACTTATTTTAAATGAGCATGAGACAACTGTAATGACAAAGGTGACAGTCATCTCTGTCCATCTTATGCCAAACCTGGGTCAGCACCCTCTGTGAATTAAATGGCAAGAAATATGATCTACAGCATGCCCTTTACTACCCAATTCTAAATTCAGAGCCAGTGAGATGAGCAACAGAGACATAGAAAACCATTTTTAGTCTGGATCATTTTGAAGACATCCTTGACTTGAGATCACTAACATTTGCATTTACTGTTTTTAATCAATTTAAAAGTTACTATAGAACAGGAACATTTTGGAGAGGTCACTCTGGATTCAAATTCCAAAAGGAAAATCTTTCAACTCTGCTGCTGGTACTTTCCCATCTCAACAAGGCATACCATAACCCCTGAAAATGCCCACATGCTGGCATCTTTTGGAAACAAACCTTTCAGCAAATGTAGAAAAGGAGAAGGAATATGATGACATGGATAAGTAATCAAGAAATGTACTGAAATCAGACTACAGCAACAGGACTTCATGTGCACCTGCGGTCACAATTAAGAACATCTTTAATGTCATGGTTAGTGATCTACAGCAGACATCGACTCCTTAGCCAAGCTAGTGGCATTGACAGCTGCAGTATAAATAGCTGCTTTAGTTGGCAGGACTAAAAATTTTTGGCCTGAGGTGGCTGCATCCCCTGCAAAGAGGTTGCTCCATTAACTCATGATATGAAATTCAAATTGGGATCCACTTTTCCTCACATATACGCACTGCTTCATTAGCCCAAGATGTCAACTTCACCATGAAAAGTTCAACAGCTGGTCCAAAACAACAATCTTGCCTAACTTTGGAGTTCAAACTGAAAATACTTTGAACCTAAACCTTCTAAGCCAAGGCAAGCCAATTCCTACCTTATAGCTTTTAACAAGCCAGATTGTGTCTAGCCTCTCCCTAGCTATGTAAGAAGGTAAATGGCCAGAAGGAGCCTTCCCCCTGAGCCTGCAAACCTATGAACAGGGGAAGCTACAGTCCAAGTCTTTGTGATCCCTGAGTTCAAGAACCTGGGACAGCACCGCTAGTAGTGCAAAGTATTCCAAAAGGGTGTAGCATGACAGAGGTACGGCCATGGTCTTACCTCCTTCAGCTACTCCCTTCTGCATGGCTGACAGGCTGAAGCTGGTGGAGTGATACTTCAGTGTAAAAATGAGCCATTACTAATCGCATTCTCTTCAGTACCCCAGAGGCATTCTGCCTGCCTGCCTCCGCCCTGCAAAAACAAAACATCTTCAGAAGATGGTCTCAGTGCAGCAACTGTGCTCCCTCATCACAGCTGTGTCAAGCTAGGTAAAGCTCTAGCAGAATCTTCATCTGTATTTAAAATACTCCCTCATTATCATACCTAATACTATTGTAAACAGCTGGCTAATACACAAGGCAACTCATTCTCTTACCGAGAAGCTTTAATTATCAGCTTGTGTCAATAATTAAATCATTCATCTGAATTTGCAAGTCTACACAACTTATTGTTAATTGTATCCCTTATAATTTTAACAAGATGATTCTTAAATCTTATTTTAAGTAGTAGCACTCATTTGGTGACTATACTAAATCTATTCTAATTGTGCTGCTAAATATGAAAATTCTAGTAGCTTAGTTTTTAGTTAGCATAATTCCTTCAAAATGCTCCAAGCAACATTTGTATTGTCCCATGGAAGTGCTTCAAATAATAACATATGGATGTTAACGAAAATAGAATTCAATATTATAGTTTTAATTAGTCCTCTATAATTAATTGGACACATTATGTGCTGAGTAAAAAAAGTTTTTTGGGGAAAAAGAGAATATTAAAGTGAAATAAAATTCAGTATTACAGTTTTAATTAGCCCTCTATAATTAATTGTACACGTTATGTGCTAAGTACAATTTTGGGGGAAAGAAAATATTAAAATGAAATAAAGAAAAGTTTTACTTATTTGCTGTCTCCATGAAAAAAGCAAAGTTAAAACCTTTATTCTTAATAACAATCAGGTGAAAGTGGGCAGATTTACATTTGTAAACAAGTTGGCAATTTCCCATATCAGTATTGCTAATAGCATGGCCCAAAAGCAGGTCAAAGTTTCCTTGATGTGCAGACTTGAAGTTTATTTACAGAAAAAGCAGAGATATTTCTTGTACATGATGCCACTCTCACCACCAGCAATGGTGAGGATGGGTGGCTAGTGGAGAGGGAAATGAGCAGGGAATTGCTTGGTTGCATGAAACTATGAGTATGGGGCAATGGCACTGAATACTGGCACCATTTGCTACTAGTGGTGGTAATTTAAGCTGATATCTCATTCCCAAGGGTAACAAAGGCACAGAGAGCACAGCTGCTGCTGGTGTCCCAAAGCCAGCTGGGCCCATATGCTGCTAGCCTGGTTACAGCAATGGTGCCCTAGTCACAGGCTTCTGCTGTGAACAGCAAGGACAAGGAGAAGGTGGAGGATGGGGGACATGCGACCGGTGGGGGGAGGTGGGGGGAGGAGGTCTGACTATGCCCCAAGCCAGGACCTATTTGAGATTCCACTGCAGACTAGTCAGTTCCAGCAAGCTAGCACAGGCGAGCCCGATGCAAGGGAAGGAACCTCAGAGAAATGTGTAATTGTATTTTCTATTACATCGCTGTCCTGATAGCAGCCCCAACTTACCAGAATACAGCTATTGGCTTTCCATTAATTTACTCATACCAGAAGAGCTAGTGGTACAACAAAGAGAGGTAGTGTTGTTATCTGCTTGTCATTCCTCTGTAGAGTTAGGCGGGGGGATCACGTGGAGCAGTTTGTTTAGGTATACAGGATGTCCCTTGAATCCTCCTGAGGGATCTCGATTAAACGTTCATGGAGGAACCCTGCAATTTTCTCCTGAAAGTTTCTAGGGACAGTAGGCTTATTTCTTCCTCTACAGTAGGACACATTCCCATGCCAGTCAGCGATAACTTTGGCAGGCACCATTGCAGTAAAGAGGGTAGGCAGCATACAGGCCTGCTCGGCTTCAGAACACCACCAGCACCTGTGCTCTCCATGCCTTTGTTACCCTTAGGAACGAGATCTCAGCTAAAATTACCACCACTAGTGGAAAATGGTGCCAGTATTCAGTGCCATCACTCATGGCTGGTGCTGTGAGTGGTGCCATGCACAGGCATTCCAAAGCGGAAGTGTCTATGAGCATGTCTGGTTTAAAACTTTAGGGGAGCAAGGAAAGGGAGTTCTGAATCTTAACTTTCACTTTCCACTGTGACTAGGGTGAGACTGCAGCAGGTCATACTGAAAGGTGAACTGTCAGGCTGGAGGGAGGTTACTAGTGGAGTTCCTCAGGGATCAGTTTTGGGACCAATCTTATTTAATCTTTTTATTACTGACCTCGGCATAAATAGTGGGAATGTGCTAATAAATTTTGCGGATGGACACAAAGCTAGGAGGTATTGCCAATACAGAGAAGGGCCAGGATATCATACAGGAATATCTGGATGACCTTGTAAACTGGAGTAATAGTAATAGGATGAAATTTAATAGTGAAAAGTGCAAGGTCATGCATTTAGGGATCAATAACAAGAATTTTTGTTATAAGCTGGGGACGCATCAATTGGAAGTAACGGAGAAGGAGAAGGACCTCGGAGTATTGGTTGACCATAAGATGACTATGAGCCGCCAATGTGATATAGCAGTGAAAAAAGCTAATGCAGTCTTGGAATGCATCAGATGAGGTATTTCCAGTAGAGAGGTGTTAGTACCGTTATACAAGGCACTGGTGAGACCTCATCTGGAATACTGTGTGCAGTTCTGGTCTCCCATGTTCAAGAAGGATGAATTCAAACTGGAACAGGTACAGAGAAGGGCTACTAGGATGATCCGAGGAATGGAAAACCTGTCTTATGAAAGGCGACTCAAGGAGCTTGGTTTGTTTAGCCTAACCAAAAGAAGGCTGAGAGGAGATATGATTGCTCTCTATAAATATATCAGAGAGATAAATACCAGGGAAGGAGAGGAATTATTTAAGATCAATACCAATGTGGACACAAGAACAAATGGCTATAAACTGGCCATCAGGAAGTTTAGACTTGAAATTAGATGAAGGTTTCTAACCATCAGAGGACTGAAGTTCTGGAACAGCCTTCCAAGGGAAGCAGTGGGGGCAAAAGACCTATCTGGCTTCAAGATTAAGCTTGATAAGTTTATGGAGGGGATGGTTTGATGTGATAACATGATTTGGGCAATTAATTGACCTTTGACTACCAGTGGTAAATAGGCCCAATGGCCAGTGGAGGGATGTATGATGGGGTGGTAGCTGAGATACTACAGAGAATTCTTTCCTGGGTGTCTGGCTGGTGAGTCTTGCCTACATGCTTAGGGTTTAGCTGATCGCCATATTTGGGGTCGGGCAGATTGGCAGAGGCCCTGGGGGTTTTTCACCTTCCTCTGCAGTGTGGGGCATGGGTCACTTGCTGAAGGATTCTCTGCACCTTGGAGTCTTTAAACCATGATTTGAGGACTTCAATAGCTGAGACATAGGTTAGAGGTTTATTACAGGAATGGGTGGGTGAGATTCTGTGGCCTTCGTTGTGCAGGGGTTCAGATTAGATTATCATAATGGTCCCTTCTGACTTTAAAGTCTATGAGTCTATGACTATACTGACAGTGGTAACTTGGTGTGTTTTATCTGTAGCTGCTGCCTTTGTGACTTTGAGGGGTTCACCCTCCACATATGTGGAATGCCTGAGCCAGATAAAGAGGAGAAAGAAGACTCAGGATGACATGTTCAATGAGATCCTGCAAGCCAGTGCTGCATCAGTCTGTGAGCAAAGGGCCTGGAGCATGAACATTGCTGACAGCTGGAGAAGGAAAGAGCAGACAGGAGAAAGGGTAGAGGAATCCTGGCAGGAAAAAGAGAGGGAGATGCACCAGGACATAATGGGGCTTCTCTGGCAGTATACACAGATGCTGCAGATTTTTGCAGTTCTAAAGCTTCAACAATCCTTCAGCTTCTACAGCGTCAGCGACTCCTTTTGCAGTCTGTGGAGAACTTCAGCATAGCACCTCCTGCAAGCACCCTCCCCCCCGTCAATAGTCTATGTAGCATCAGGAGGCACATCCCTACCACTACCACTCTACACTAAGGGACATTAAGGACAACCACAGCTTCACATACACTGATCTGTGAAAGCCATGATTGCTGTGTGAGTAGGTAAAGTGGACATGAATGTTCTTTCCCCATGTTAAATTCTGTTCATTAATTTATTAAGTTTTTAATGCATTTTCTTTTAAATTGCACAATTTGTTATTTGCACCGATTTTGTTACTGAATAAAATTATATTATTTGGAAAATAATCCATCTTTATTGGTTCACAGCATATTCTGTAGAGGGCCTAGCAGTAGTGACAGCACCCACTTACTTGTTATTGTACAGGATGACACAACACATAGGATCAGTGATAAAAAACAATATAATAATTATAAATGTACAGCAAGCACCACAAAATTAATAGGTACATTGTCAATGTTATATTTATAGATGTACATCAATTCCCAACAGGCCCCAAAACAGCAGGGCCCGGTACAGCATAGTACACCACAGTGCATTAAGGTGGCTCAGTGTTAAAGTGCTCTTTCAAAGCCTCCCTGAGCTGTATAGATCCGCGTTGAGCGTTTGAATAGCCCTTGTGCCTGGCTGTTCAAACTCAGCAAACATCTGCTCCATCTCCTTTTCCGCCTTTGAAGCACAAATATTATGCAGGACACAGCAGGCAGCTATAACCAGTGGACATTTTTCTCACTGAGATCCAATCTTCTGAGTAAACAATGCCAGCCACTCTACCAAAAGCACATTCAACTGTCTTTCTGCACCTGCTGATCTGGTAGTTGAATCTTTCTGTGGTATTGTCAAGGTGGCCAGTGTACGGCTTCATGAGCCAGGGGAGCAAGGGCTAAGCCGTGTCCCCTAGAATCACTATTGGCATTTCAACATCACCAATGGTAATCCACCAGTCAGGAAACAAATTCCCTGCTTGTAGTTTTATGAACATACCTGTGTTCTTAAAGATGCAAACTTCATGCACCTTCCCCAACCAGCCAACACTGATGTCAGTGAAGCATCCCCAATGATCCACCAGTGCTAGTATAATCATGGAAAAGTAGCCCTTTCTGGTGATGAGCTCTGTGGCAAGGTGGTATGGTGCTAAAATTGGGATATGCATGCTCTAGAATCATAGAATATCAGGGTTGGAAGGGACCTTAGGAGGTCATCTAGTCCAACCCCCTGCTCAAAGAAAGACCAATCCCCAATTTTTGCCCCAGATCCCTAAATGGCCCCCTCAAGGATTGAACTCACAACCCTGGGTTTAGCAGGCCAGTGCTCAAACCACTGAGCTATCCCTCCCACTCCATCACAGTGTGGGAACCCCATTGTTGCAAATCCATCCACTATGTCTTGCATATTGCCGCGAGTCACAGTCCTGCATAGCAGATGTTTAATGGCCCTGCATGACAATGTCCCCCACAGTGGCTCTTCCAAATTCAAAATGGATTTCCCACTGACTGGTAGCAATCTAGTGATGCAAATTTCTAGTTTGATCACCACTCGCTTCTCCACTGTCAGTACAGATATTATTCTGTTGTTCCTGCACTGGAGGGCTGGGGTGAGCTTGGCACACAGATCTAAGAATGTGGCTTTGCACATCCAAAAGTTCTGCAGCCACTGCTCATTATCCCAAGCCTGAATTACAATGTGATCTCACCAGTTAGTGCTCATTTCTTGGGCCCAGAAGCAGCACTCCACCATCTGCAGCTGCTCCGTGAATGCCACCAACAACCTTGAATTGGTTCTTGCTATGTCCCATAGCAAACTGTCCTCCAAATATCTTCAGGTTCCCTGCTGATTTGGTTCTTACGGCTCTGCAAATAGTGGAGGATTGCGCATTCTGTGCTTGCAACACTCATGACAATAGTACCGAGCTGTGCAGGCTCCATGCTTCTGTCAGAGATGGCAGTATTTAATAGGCAGCAGGTTTAAAACAAACAAAAGGAAGTATTTCTTCACACAACACACAGTCAATCTGTGGAACGCTTTGCCAGAGGATGTTGTGAAGGCCAAGACTATAATGGGGTCAAAAAAGAACTAGATAAATTCATGGAGGGTAGCTCTATCAATGGCTATTAGCCAGGATGGGCAGGGATGGTGTCCCTAGCCTGTTTGCCAGAAGCTGGGAATGGGCAACAGGGGATGGATCACTTGATGATTACCTGTTCTGTTCATTCCCTCTCGGGCACCTGGCATTGGCCACTGTCAGAAGACAGGATACTGGGTTAGATGGACCTTTGGTCTGGCTCAGTATGGCCATTCTTATGTTTTTAAAGCAGACAGTGAGGGGGGCCAGACGGATTCATGGGATTTTTAAAAAGGTGCAAAAAGTATGGGATATAGGTGACATTATGGGATAGATACAGTTACACACTCATTTCTGCCCCACTATGCATGACCAAAACTTCACAAAAGACACTACACTGGATGGTGGCAGGTTGCCCACTGGGATACTTACCCATTGTGCAATGCACTGTGCATGGATGCAAGCACTCCTGGTGAGTTTGCACTGTGCTGATGCAAGGAGCCAAGTATGCACGCACACACGTGATATACTAACTGCAGTGGCTTTTATGCTGACATAACTTGTGTCAACCAAAGTCTGTAGTGTAGACATGGCCATAGACACATGAACAATGAGGTTGACACAAGGCGACTTACATTGACCTAACTTTGTAGTGTAGACCAGGCCTATGGGAAAAAAGAATACAGGATATTTGACAGTTTTTCAAAGAGGTATACTAAGAGCACAAGTGCAACCTATTCTACTGCATAGGAAAGATAGGAAGTATGGTAAGAGACCACACTGGCTTAACCAGGAGATCTTCAGTGACCTGAAACTCAAAAAAGAAGAATAATTAAAAATGTGGAAACTAGGGTCAAATTATGAAGGGATGAATCAAAAATAAAAACATAGGTATGAAGGGATAAAATTAGAAAGGCCAAGGAACAAAACAAGATTAAACTTGTTAGGGACATAAAAGGTAATAAGAAAACATTTTACAAATACATTAGAAGCAAGAGGAAGACCAAGGATGGGGTAGGTCCATTACTCAATGAGCAGGGTGTCAAGGTGTCTGGTATGGCTCATGACTCTGAGTGCCTATGTCAGGGCAGGCTGTCAAAAGCAGGGCAGAGCCCCCAAACTGGTGGTACATTCTATAATTAGATTTCACAAACACAGTACCAAATGTGACCTCCCAAAGTACCACACTAGTCTTATAATGGAGTCACAGACCATTCCCTTAGGCACTCCAGTCTATCTTGCCATCCAGGCAAACTGGGTTATGTGATAAATGGCCACTTAAATGAAAAATCACAAAATATTCAGGTTGCACCCAGACCCAAGAGACTAGTCACTCACCCAGATCTATTTGCTTCCCGGGTCTCACACCAAAGACAATGCTGGTAGCCAGTTCTATAGTAAACTAAATAAAGGTTTATTAGCTAAGAAAAAGGAATGAGTTATTGAGAGGTTAAAGCAGGTAAAAATATAGGTGCAGGTGAGTCACAGTCTATAATTTTAAAAGGTAGCAGAAATACAGTAATTTACTAATTTCCCAGAAGTCTTTTAGGACTTCCAAGAGTAACTCTGGGGATCTCCATCTTCTTGTTTGGTCCTTCTACCAAGTTAGAATCCAAACAGTTCAGAGATGAAGATTTTTTCCTTGTATCCATATTTATAGCTTTTCACAGAAAAACAAGTTGACAGTTCAGCTACCCACGTGGGCTCTTTCTTTGATAACCGAGAGAAAGGAATGCATTTAGAGTCTTTGATCTTTGATCATCACACACGACTACTTGCTTTGAAATGCACAGGAATTAGCACCTTCCAGTTATAGTCCTTCATTTGCATTTTCATGAGGCTTCCTTCTGGCCACTGGGAGCGGGGAGTCAGTGCGGGGGCAGCATGTGGAGATCCATGGCCCACCCTTCCCGCCTAGGAGCTGGATGTGCTGGCCACTTCCGGGGCACATTGCAGTACCAGAACAGGTAGGGACTAGCCTGCCTTAGCCCTGCAGCATCACCGATCGGACATTTAATGTCCTGGGCTTTCTGGTCGAAAACCGGACACCTGGCAATCCTAAAACAAGCACAGTTTCTGGTTTCTTCTGCCGGAATAACCCGTGATGTGGCCCCAGGAATAGGGCTGCTATATATTTTTTTCTGAATAGTATACAATATCTATTCTCCTCTCTATCAACAAGGGGCTCTTTCCTTTTCTTCAAAGTGCTTGCAACCCCTTCCTCTTTTACATTATGCATGTAAAGCAGGCCTAGATCGTTGCTGTCTCCTTTGGTTGCTGGAGGTGCCTTGAGCTGGCAAACTGCTGTATTTCCTCCCTTTTAGCCCTTTCTCTGGGTTATGCTACAGTTTAAAAACATTTCAGTCCCTCTACTTGAGGAGCCTGCTGCAGCTTAATGTATCCCGTGTTGATGGGGTCACACTGGGCCGAGCTTGAGGTCTGTATTTAACTCTTGATATTGATTGAATGCCTACTGAGCCTCTAATAAGGCTTTGTGGACACGAGTATTTTACATTCGAAAGCCAGTGACACTCTCAGATTGCTCTTTTATTTATTCCAATGGATTGACTTTGGGTAGGGTTACCATATTTGAACATTTGAAAAGAGGACACTCCACGGGGGGGGGGGGGGGGGGGGTATGTGGGGGGAATATTTGTATGGAGGGCCGGGTAGGGAATTCTCTGCCTCCCCAAACAGCCTGGCCCCACCCCTATCCACTCCCTCCCACTTCCCACCCGCTGATTGCCCCCCTCAGAACACCTAACCCATCCAACTGCCCCCTGCTCCCTGTCCCCTGACTGCCCCCTCCCGGGACCCATGCCCCTAACAGCCCTCCCAGGATCCCACTCCCTATCTAAGCCTCCCTGCTCCTTGTTCCCTAACTGCCTCCTCCTGAGACACCCCCCCACCCTGACTGCCCCCCTAGGATCCCACCCCCTACCTGTCCCCTGACTGCCCCGATCCCTCTCCACACCCCTGCCCCCTGACAGGCCCCCCTCAGAACCTCTCCTCCAATCCCCCGGCCCCAGCCCTCTTATTGCGCCTCTCAGAGCAGCAACATGCTGCCCTGCGGAGAGCGCAGCCCCGCCCCCCAGAGCGCTGCCCTCGCGGCATGCTGAGGCTGCAGAGGAGGGGGGCATCAGGGGAGGGGCTCTGGCTGCTGGAGGCTCCAATGCGAGTGGCTCAATCCAGCCCAGCTGCCGTGTCAGCCATGCCGTGCTCTGCATTGTTGGGGGGAGGGGAAAAAAAATCCCGGACCTTTTTAGAGATTTACAAATTCCTCCTGGACGGCTATTTAAAAATCAAAAAGCTGGACATGTCCGAGAAAATACAGATGTCTGGTAACCCTAACTTTGGGGGAATAGTAAACATACAGCTATCCTTTTTCAAACATGCCATAAACCCAACAACATAAAAGCTTCCCTCCCAGCTTCAGGAACTGCACATTTTCTTCTTACCTTGCAAACCTCAGTCTTCCTTATTTCTGTCTGCTCTATATACATTCACACCACTATAAACTGAAATTAACGGTCATCCTATTTCTTACATATTATCCAGTGTACATAGTGTATGTTCTCAAACAAGGTGATTTTTTTCATTAATTGAGTGGTATGGTTGCAGTTTGACTGATCTTTTTTTCATGTTTTAATTTTCCTCTTAAGTCAACTGCAGAATTTCACACTGAATAGTCTCAACATCTTTATAAGGAGGAGCAGTTACCTGATTGTAGATATTCACACTGAAGTATAAAGTACTGCAGCTGAGATATTCTAGGCCAGATAGATTTGATCACTTCTAAATGTACGTGCTGTTCATCAATAGTTTCAGTGATTTTTTGGCTGAAAGCTTTGAAAATAGATTCTTGCTAGTAGTGTCTGTTGGTCCACACCTGTGCTCTTTCTCTCCTCATGCTTTGATCAAATGGTATAAGGGGCGGGGCAGACCAGCCACCTCACCTCTCCAGCCACCGATGGTCTGAGACTGAACCCTTCATTATCTGCAGATTGAAACTCTGATTGTTCCTGTAACTATTGAAAAAAAAAAAAGGTAAATACTGTAAATACCTTAAGGATAGTTAGATTTGGGGGCACCTTCCCCCTCTCTGCTTGCCCCTTCCCAGTACAGGACTCAGAGTTGCAGGCTTCAAGAACTGCCTGGCCCTAGTCAGATCTGGACCAGGCAAACGCCCCTTGTAACATTGGGCTGAGGTGTGCGCCACTCAGTAGTGTCATTTCAGTAACAGGGGCAGGCAGGGGCAGAGTCAGATTGGCATACACACAGGGACTGGCACTCGAAGGAGAACCATTTTCGAAGGATAAATAAAAGGTCTGTCTTTCATTGTCTGTCAGGTATTAGGACTAAGTCCAGACTCAATCTGCATGCTGAAGTGCAGTCACCTATATAGAAGGCTTGCAACTGAATTACAGCCAGATCAGAAGGGGCAGAAGTGGGTGCACAATGCAGAGTGTGTTGTACCTCGCAGAGGTTGTTCCCTGCAGTGCAGAATGCTTAGGGATCCCAAGAGCAGATCTGACAACTGTATCAGACAAGCACAGACCAAGCTATGTGCTCACACACGAAACACCTGTGCAGTAAGATGCCAAGGCCATGCTGCATCCCTTTCCTCAGGGGGGTGGGGGACTAGGGAAAAAGTACCCACCAGCTGTTTACCTTGCCCACAGCCATTCACAGCTATGCCCCAATAGGTGATGGGGCAATCACCATTCCAGGGCAGCAGATCTCCCTTCATAGCTACAGGGGTGGGAGAACCCATTTGGCCAGAATCTCCCTTCTTGTGTGTTGGTAGTCAGACTCTCTCCACCCCAGCTGTGCACCCTTCGGTCACCCAGCAGTAATAAAACACCTGAGCCAGTGAATCAATCACTGGGTGCCAAACTGAATAGACCAGATGCCCCTAAACAGAGGAAACGTGGGACACCAGCACCCACTGCAGGGGCAGCGGTCAGAGATGTTCTGTTCTGCCCTCCTTCAGGATGCTCACCAGCACGTTCATGGGACCACTGAGCTGAGATCTGTCCCACTCCCATCAATCCACACCAAGGAAGGGCATTGGCTGCAAAGAATCACATGTCAGATGGCACTTGGGGGTGTTTCAACAGTCCAATGGACATCAAAGTTGCAAGGAGGGAGTCATGTCCTGCGTCCTGTATGGAGAAAGCTCTGTTGCCTCCCATAGGAGTTGGATCAGGGCAGAATAGAGTTGCACAAGCACTTGTATACACTATGAGTCTTGCATCTAATCAGCAAGGTAAGTAGCATCTTGCGTGTGCCCTTGAATGACCCTGGTCTTTCCACTCCCTCCACCACACTGCTGTTGCTGTCAAACACTCATTCTTGGACCAGTGTGTTGTGGTCAGTCCCAGAGTGGTCTGTTTGTCCCCGCTTGCCTTTATCATCTGAATCAATGCACTCAAAAAAGTGCATAGAAAGCCATTGCACTGATTATCTACAAGTCAGATACTTTGCGTCCCTCACCATGTTACCCATTCACAGAATCATAGATGATTAGGGTTGGAAGAGACCTCAGGAGGTTATCTAGTCCAACCCTCTGGTCAAAGCAGGACCAATCCCCAACTAAATCAATTCCTCCCTGCCCATGTTTCCCACCTGTGCTGCCAGGACTCCAGCAGCCTCTTTTCAAGGGGTGCCTTTTCCTTTTGCAAGCTTCCTCCAGTCCCATTGCCCTCACTGCCATAATGCCGGATCTTGAGCCTCAGCTCCCTGCAGTGCCAGTACAGATTGTTACAGCTTGGATCATTTGATCATGGATGTGTTCAGTTGTATGGGGAGTTGTGACTTGGATGTGAGCTGCTGAGGCTTATTAGATTTGCATTCACAACAGTGACTCCAAGTATAAGCCACTCATCCTGGCAAGTGTGATTCACAGATGGTGTGTGAACCCCACGAGGCCATGTCTGCCTGTCACAATTACCTACGTATGAGTCTATTTACACAGTGATGTCCTGCTCTGGGGACACATACTCATGTCACCGTGATCTCTCTGCCTCTCAGGCCCCCAGGGCTCCCTGGAGTGCAGTGCTATTAGCCACAGAGTACCACATGATGATAACACTGATTCACCCATCACGTCTGGACCAAACAACCCTAAGCATCAGGAGAGAGCACCATGCAGAACCTTGTGGTGAGCCCTGTAGTTGTGCTTTTGCCTCCACTCATGCTCAAACCACTACTGCATCCAAAGAGCAACTTCACAACCTAGCCCTGGTGCAGTATTGAGGGTGGATTGTGCACACTGGTCTACAAGTCCAGTGAAGGTAGTGGCTGATTGAAGGACTACCACAGATAATTTCTTATGGGGTGTACAGGCCCAGGCCAGCAACAGTGAAGAATTTATGGGATCATGACACAGAGCAACTGTGCGCCAGTTCTAACTTCCACAAGCAGTTCCTCCAGGGTATTAGAGGAGAAATGTGTATCCAGATCCAATGGATGTTCGTCATTTATAGGGAATCAAGGGAGGCCTCCCAGGAAAGGATCACGAGATTGAATTGTCTGACAGATGTTCTCACAATGACAGATGCCCTCCCACAACTCTACTTCCAACTTTGTGTAAGGCAGCCACGCACTCATTTTCCATAACATTCCCAGATAAGCTATTTGAGCTCTTCTGGTAATGCTATTTTTGTATAAAGAACAGGAGTACTTGTGGCACCTAAGAGACTAGCAAATTTATTTGAGCATAAGCTTTTTGCAGATACAGACTAACACGGCTGCAACTCTGAAACCTGTCACTATTTTTGTATGTTTCAAGTCAAATAAATAGATATTTATCACAGCATGGGTATGGTTTTATATATACTGTGTCATTTGTCTTCTTGAACCCTCTTTTTAAAAAATTATTTCCCCCCATACATTGTGAGTAGGTCACCAGTCATTATCTCTGTGCATCTCTGTGTAGGGAAGCACATAAAGGGGCTATACTAGAACTGACTAGAGGACAACAATTTTTGTTTCATGACAACTTTAGAGGTTTCAAAATTTGGAATGAAAACAAAAGCACGTGTGGTGCACATGGCAATTAGGACACAGCTGATCACTCCAAATCTGGCACAGCAGGGACTTGAACTTTGCTAGCACCTATCCCAGGCCAGTTACCTGCACACCCAGCTAAAGGAACTCTTTTACTGTCTTTGCTACACCTTTCTTAGATCCAAAGAGCCTTCTACATGACCCTTTGGTGGAATCTTGTGTGTCTCTGTGAAATGTTTCACTTTGATGAATCACCGTATTTCACTGAAATGTAATTTTGGGTAAAATGAGATCTAGTCTGAATGCTCCAGGCGGGCTGCTTCCTAAAAACAGAAGGGCTATGGGAGGGGGAGAAGCCAGTGGGGCCATTGTATTTATAACTACATCAATCCTATGGCCAACCTCCCCAGTCATCATCAAACATGGGCGCCGATTTCCCCTCTTCCCCGTGGGTGCTCAACCCCTGGCCCCGCCCCCAGCCCCACCCCTGCACTGCCATTGCCCCACCTCCATTCCACCCCTTCCCCAAAGTCCCCACCCCCTTCCTGCCCCCATTCCATCCCCTACCCCGAAGTTCCCGTCTCTGCCTCACCTCTTCTCCACCTCCTCCCCTGAGTGCGCTGTGTCCCTGCTCCTCTCCCTCCCCCCTGGAAAGTCCTAAGCACCGCCAAACAGCTGTTAGACTGCAGGGCGGCAGGAAGCGCTGGGAGGGAGGGTGAGGAGCGGGGATGTGGTGTGCTCGGGAGGGAGAAGGAGGCGAGGAGGGGGGAGCTTGGCTGCCGGTGGGTGCAGAGCATCCACTAATTTTTCCCCATGGGTGCTCCAGCCCCGGAGCTCTCACAGAGTCGTCGCCTATGCATCCAACTATATAAGATGGTGGTGCCACCCTGAGGGAAAGATTCCAAAATACTTGCAGAGCTCCCAATGTAGACAGCACAATTACGTGGGTCACACACAGGGAGTAAGATTGGCACTCAATTCAGAGATTTTGAATATTGATAGGGACATCATTCCATGAGCTGAATGGCAATGTCAGGTGGAACCCACTTTTAGAACTTCAGGCACTCATTCTGGATTAAGGTGACTATATTGTCAAGTGGCTAAAGCTAAGCACTAGAATTCCTGAGACTTGCGTTCTGTTACTAGCTCACTGTGTAACCTTTGGCAAGTCACAATTTTCCATGGAAAACATTAAACTTATGATGCTGTAAGGAACAGCCCTTAGAGAACTGAAAGCTGTCCTAGGGATGGAATTGCCCCAGCAGCCCGTGTATATCTTTCACTGCCATGTCATCAGAGTGAACCCAATAATTCCAAAACTCCACCAATACTTTTACTGGTATTCTAGGTTCCAGATTGGACACCACTGATATTCACACTGTCTATTCTTTTCAGCTCTTTATAAATAAGAATTTATTCTCACTCATTGTTACGCAGACTTTTACTTAAATGAGCATCCCTACACCTACCTTGCTCATTCATGAACACTGAAATGAGATTTTGGAGTATGCAGCTTGTCATGAGAACTATCCTCAAGTCATGCATTTCCCACTGTTGGTCCATGAGTCCTATACTCTTTGCCAACTGTTTCATACAGTGATGAGTAGTAAGAGAATCATAGAATATCAGGGTTGGAAGGGACCTTAGGAAGTCATCTAGTCCAACGCCCTGCTCAAAGCAGGACCAATCCCCAATTTTTGCCCCAGATCCCCAAATGGTCCCCTCAAGGATTGAACTCACAACCCTGAGTTTAGCAGGCCAATGCTCAAACCACTGAGCTATTCCTCCAACGGTTCTGCCGCTATCCTGAAAACACCAAGGTAGTGTCTTGCCAATATCCTAGCTTTGAAAAGCCGATTAAGATCCATCCATTCATAGAACTACAGACCATCTCCATTAAAAAATTATTGGAAGTCCACAGTCCTAGGCAAATTGCAAGTGAAGATGAATCCCTGACAGTTTGTAAACAGGCAGGATCCCTGCAGTACATGCTCAGTAAGCATGCCTGGGATAGGATTAAGCTGCACGAGGTCTGTGAAAACCACACTGATTATTTTTACAACTTTGAGTATATTAAGGGAAAAGCCCCTGGAAGCAACCTGCAACTTTCCCAGCATAACAAGATGTTGAGTCTGGGGCACATGCACACTCTGATACATCTGTTCTAAGGCTGGCCCTTTAAGAGAGTTGGGCTTAGCCTCACCTTTGCCTGATTTAGCCAGTCAGAGGACAGGACTACAGAATATCTGGCAAGCCTGTAACTTGGCTTATTGCTGGGTGAAGGACTGTTCAGAACTCCCGGGCAAAGTGGAGGAGGAGTCTGCTGATGGGAAATTACAAGTGGGAAAAGCTGCAGAGCTCTGGAAAGCCCAGGAGGGAAGGCTACTCCTTTTTTCAGTGTATGTATCAGTTTGTATTTGAGCCCAGAGCCAGATTAAAGGACTGTAGGTTAAAAGAGTGACTAGGGAGCCCTGGTGAGCTAACAGAATATGGGAAGCCCTGATAGAAGGTGTGACAGATGTGAGTCCTGGGACGTGTAAGCAGGGCCGCCCTTAGGATTTATGGGTCCCTACGCAGTATAATTAAACTGGTGCCTCTATGTCTGAGAGCAGCCTGAGCTCGCAGCCCGGGGTGGTGGTGGTGGGGAGGGACAAGATAGCAAAGGATAACAAGATGCCCATCCGGCTACAGGCACCAACTTCAGGCGGCGCCTGTGGGGGCTGACGCCGGGTGACATTACGGGGCTCCACCCCCGACGCCGATGCAACGTCACCCGGTGTCGGGGGCGGGGCCCCGCAACATCTCCCGGTAAGAGGTGAGCTGGGCGCGGGCCCCGGGGCTGGCGGGGAGCTGCCGGTGGGTGCTGAGCACCCACCAATTTTTCCCTGTGGGTGCTCCAGCCCCGGAGCACCCACGCAGTTGGCACCTATGCATCCCGCCTCAAGGTGGTGGAGAGTCACAGTTCCCTGCAGAGACCCCCATACTCTCTCCCTCATGCAGAATGGACATGCACAAGGTACCTAATTAAAAGCACTAAATTTGGGAATAGAAAATGTCAGTCACAGGTTTTTTGATATGCCCTGAAGTTTGTCAGACATTTATTTGCAAAATCTTTGTAGTAAGGGTGAGTCAGCTGTCTTGCTGAATACAACATTAAATATTATAAAATACATGATGCAGCTCTTCTCTGTTTTACATTTTCTTAATCAGTATTTCTAAGCTGATTTTATATTTTAAATGTACTCTTAAGCCTTCATAAAGCATTCCAGATTAATACATATTTAACTCACTGAAACAAAGACATTATTTTAAATGAATCAGTCACAGAGGTTTAGTGTGTTCATAACAATGTTCATTGCTTTTAGAAAAAGGGAACACTAATTTACTTTGTGTGATCTCCATAACAATAGACATGTTTATGAAATTTCACCAACTTTCAAAAATATGTTCCCAAAGATTTTAGGCATTACAAAGGATTTTGTATCTTACTAAGGTACTGATTTTGCTGGAGAGTTCTCTTAAAACTAGTTCATCAGATAGTCAGAAGTAAAGAAAGGGAAACTCTTTGTCTAGCTATCTGGAAGGAAAGGGGTGTTGTCCCTTTAAGGTCTCTCTTCAATGTGTGGAAGAAGGGGTGAAGGGAGAAAGGGATGGACAGAAAGGACAGGAAGACTTTGGAAACAAGGTTTTTTTACTATAGTAATTAAAAGGTGTATTTTAGATAAGAGTGGTCTTTTGAAGGATTTATTTAAAGATCCAAGCATTTAAGGCTAAAGATGATTGTGCATCTAAAAATCTATGCAAGGATTTTTTAGAGATGTGATTTTATAATCTTCACCAACTCACTAATGAAATATTTTTAAAGCAAATTTTAAACTAAGGTCCTGTACACTGACATGTTCTGAGTAAATATTACAGTAATGCACCACTGTTTTTGTCAGTAAATTCAGAAACTGACAGTATATACCAGGGGTTTGGCAAATGCCTGTTAAATGGCTTCATTACCCCTGGAATGGCTCTTTAACAGTTTCAGTGTTGTGCTAATAGATCTGGCAGGCTGGAAGGCTTTTTCACTTTTAACTACTAGATCCCCTCCTGAGGAAGACTCACCAGACTGCAGCAGCCAGCTGTGGGAGCCTGCAGGAAGGGTCGGAACAGGGATAGGAGAGCCAGAAGGGTGGACACTAAGACCCAGTGGTGCCTCAAATTGTCAGGTGCCCTACGCGGCTGGGTATGTTGTGTATGCCTAAGGACGGCCCTGCGTGTAAGACTATATTGAGACGTGCCAGATAGTCATGGACTTTTGGGATAATAAGTGTTAAGTGGGCAAATCCCTGGAGAGTGGTTAATGCACATTTCACAATTCCGGTTATGCAAAAAGCCTTTGGAAGCTATGTCCTGACTCAGGGTGACCAGATGTCCTGATTTTATAGGGACAGTCCCGATTTTTGGGTCTTTTTCTTATATAGGCTCCTATTACCCCCCACCCCGTCCCGATTTTTCACATTTGCTGTCTGGTCACCCTAGCCCTGAGGAGAGGGCCATACACTGGTGATTACCTGTGCTCGGAAACTGGAGATCAAAGACTCAAGCTGTATAAAGAAACAGCTGAACTGTCCAGTTGGGTTTCTGGTTCCCGACCTAAAAACCGAAATGGACTTGAAATAGGGTGACCAGATGTCCCGATTTTATAGGGACAGTCCTGATTTTGGGGTCTTTTTCTTAAATAGGCTCCTATTACCCCCCACCTCTGTCCCGATTTTTGACACTTGCTGTCTGGTCACCCTAACTTGAAACCAAGGGGGCTAACCCCATTGTGGGGTTTGAAAGACTGACACCTATCAGAGTCCTGTGTTGGAGGTGGATGTGACCTCCGGTAAACTTTTAGCATACGTGTTGGTTTTTTTGTTTTTTATATGTTTTCTCCATAATGCTTTTTGCCTTAAGAATAAATGCTGCTTGCTGTGTGAAGGCTGGTTGATATAACACTTATATAGAGGTTGATCACAAGTGCTGGATCCCAGTCAGACCTTCTGGGGGAATTACAGTGAGGTACAGTGGGACTGTAAGCCTAAATTCTCAGTCTGGAAGGAAAAAGACATGGGTCTCCACCTGAGATACCTGACAGCTGAGAACCGGAAACCTCTAGGAAGATCTGAAATGGGAATAAAGGTGCAGTTAACCCTAAAACTGTGACAAAAAGGTCAAGGATTGAATGTCTGTAGCTGCTGAATAATGGAACCTTTGTAAGGGAAACATTGCACTGAACCTCAGAGCTGTGTTGAAACTTCATTGAGTCAGCACCTGACAAGGAGGGAAAACTGAGACAGTGGGCAGACCCAACCTTGGACTGGGTGAGCATCTGCTAAACCCAGTTATTTCACAAAAAACAGGGAAAAAAATTGTTTGCAAACTGGTTAGTTCCTTCATGGAGCAGGCTAGCAGATATATGGACGACCGTTTCCCACATGTCCTGTGGCCCTTTAGGCCTACTGAGGGTGGTACTGTAACCTAAAGCAACCTCTAGCCCAGGCCTGTACAACATGTGGCCCGGGAGCCGCATGTGGCCTGCGTGGGCTCACTCTGCGGCCCGTGGGGGAGGGGTGAGTAAGTGGGCTCACTGTGAGGCCCACGGGGTGGGGTGAGTAGGCAAGGGTTGCAGCTATCTGGAGGTGCCTGCCTTCCACGCCTTCCTCATTCACACCTCATTCATTCAACAGAGATTTATCTACAACTGCATTGATTGACTGTTGTGTGCAGTAATATAGTGACCCCTGGGGTGGGGGGTGAAGAGGGGTGTGATGGTGGGGCCAAGCGGGGAGGGGGGCGGGTCCTATTTTACTGCTGTGATCTGGTCACCCTATGCGCACTGTTTCTTTCCCCCTCTACAGGCTTCCACACCCCAGTGCTGGTGAAGGAGGGGTTGTTTCCGCAGGGCAGGCGGCGCTGGGGGGGAGGAATGTTTCCGCTGGGCTGGGGGGTTTCGGCCCTCAGCTGTTTTCTTTGGAGTAATATGGCCCTCGCCGCTTTACGAGTTGTGCAGGCCTGCTCTAGCCCATGAGGAAGGATTCCCTAAGCTCCTGGTTTAGCAAAAGCAGAGTTAAGAGGAGGTAACTGTTCTCAGAAGCTAAGCACACTCAGCTGTGAAGTACATCAGCAGGAGGGTGCATTTCTCCTCAACACTCACCAGTACAAGGAACACAGATTAATCATGCACATGCTGCCTTAGAAGCAGCACATAGGAGGCAAGCATATGTGAATATCTCATCTTGGCTTGGATATGCAAATCTCATCCTGTATTACCATGTCTTCATTATCTACCAGCAGAAACATGAAAGCATCTCTCAGAGTTTTCTCCAGTTCCAGCTCTTTCATAATATCAAGTCTCATAATGGATCCATTTACTTCTGAACACAGAACCGAGGAGAGTGCTGAAAGTCTAACTGTGCAATTTTTTTGTCCAGTCAATTCTATCAACACAAAGGAAATTGTAACTTCAAGAGATGCAGCGTGTACTTCAAACAAGATAGAAGCAGGGACCCCTGATACTACTATCCAAAACAATCAAAGTCAGAATTTTGCTTGGAAACATTTCAAATGCTACCACATTTCTATAGAGCATTGATTATAGTTTCTGTAAGTTTGCATATTGCTGTGCAATAAAGAAGTGAAGTGTAAACAAGTGAATTCCTGGAAATGTGCACAAGATTGGTATGCCTACTCAGACACGGAGGACATAAGGGAACAAAGATTATTCCAAACAAAGGCAGGACAGAGACAGTTAGGTGGGTATCTCCAAACAGGTTTTGTATTCAGCCAGCAACCGCCCAGCCCTTGAAATCAAAGGCAAAGACATTGAAAGCCAATTCAGGTGAATACTGCTACATGGAAATCGTTCATGGTCAAGAGTAACATTCCATTATGCCCTGGGGCCTCCAACAGCAGATGGGAGAACATGCCGGGCACCCAGTCATTGAACCATTCCAGGAACCATGTCCTTGATGAGACCGTAAACATTCTTGCATGAAGCAGGGACACCCAGATGTGTTTTCCCAAGCAGATTCATACATTTTAGAGACCACGTCCAATCATCTGTATAACACAGGCCATACAATTTCACCCCATGTTTCCTGCATCAAGCTGATAACTTCTGGTTGAACTACAGCATATTTTTTAGAAAGGAACCCAGTCTTGGTTTAAAGACTTCAGATGACAGAGAAACCACCACATCCCTTGACAAATTGTTCCACTGATTAATTATCCTCACTATTAAACATTTTTCACTTTAGGGCTTGTCTACATGGTGGGGTAATGTGCACTGTAGGTGATGGTGGTGTAATTTCTAAAGTTCCCTAATTGGTCTGTGTAGACCCTACTGGTGTGTGCTGAATGTTCCATAGTGCATCGCAGCAAGGTCTACACAGGCCAATTAATATGCAACATACTAGTGCACTTTATATATCACATCTCCTGTAGTGCACATTATCCCGCTGTGTAGACAAGCCCTTATTTCCAGCATGAATGTATATCTCCCAGCCATTGGATCTCATTATTCCTTTGTTTGCTACATTAAAGGACCCTCTATCAACCAGATAACTTCTCCCCATATAGGTACTTCTAGACTATGATTAAGGTTAAGATTTTGTCATGGTTATTTCTTAGCAAAAGTCACGGACAGGTCACAGGCAATAAACAAAAATTCAAGGAGGCCCGCAACCTATCCGTGACTTTTATCAAAAGGAATGGGGCGCGGGAGGCTGACAACTGGGGGAACTGAAGCCCGAGCCCCATGCGGGGAATGGAGGGGACTGACTGACAGCCAAAGCACCACCACACGGAGGTGGGGGTGACAGCTCCAGCCCCTGTTGCTGTCTTGGGGGCTGACAGCTCCAGCCCCGCTGCCGATGCAGGGGTTGAAGCTGAAGAAATCACAGATGTTCATTAAAGCCATAGAATCCATGACCTCTGTGACTAAACTATGATCAATTCATCTTTTAACCTTCCCTTGGATAATCTGAATGGTTTGAAAGCTTAGTCATCAAAGTCTCTATCTCTGAAACCAAAGACAAGTTCAGATGAAATATGCTGCAGGGAATCAAGTGTTTATAGCAATTAATGTGCAGCGTCTATAGAAAAAGTCTCTGGTGTTAAAAAGAGACACACAGCGAGCTTGATTGCCAGCTCTTTTGTGTGTCAAGCTGTGCAGCATTTTAGTAATTCCTGAACTAGAATCTGTGCAGGATGGATTGTTTTGGTCAGGATCCCCTGACCTTCAGCAGCTGGTTTTGCTGATCAAAATGTTACATCTAAAACTCAGGATTTTATGTTTTGCAACTTTTGAAAACAGAACTGGTCACCTTAGAGCAAATGGCAAATCTGGATTTCGTAGTATTTAATTATGATGAGCTCTTTTGATGCTAATGTGAAATTATATGTAATTTCAAGGCCTTTTCAACAGCGCTCTTCAATTTATATCAAAAAGCAGAAGGAGCTTTTGATCTGGTCAACGTTAATTAACTACAGAAAGGAAAATAAAGAAAAAATTGCCACTCTAACATTTACTCTGAAAGCAGGTGAATCTATGACAAAGGAACAGTGCAATGCAATACATACATATAATATTTATTTTCTGTTAGGAAAATAAATAAATTAAGATACGGTGCAAAAAATAGGACAGTATTGAAAGTGGGAAAGCAGCTAAACTCAATGAAAAAGGGACCCTATCGTGACAGATTGTACCCCTATGTTCACCACTTTTACAAAACTGTGGTAAATCTTGTACAAAGTATGCCTTGTGAGTTATCATTTAAAAACTCATAGTTTGCTGATCATTATTGTCTTGGTAAAATATGTCTGGCAAAGTTATAAGATCCTACTGTATGATGTTACTAAGACATATTCCAAATCTGGGAAAATAGTCCAAACTAATATCTCAGAGACAAAAGGCAAACGAACACCTTAGCCAGGTGTCAACAAAATCAACTGGGCAATCACCTGGATAAGAGGCCATTCTTTGGCAGGAAAAGGATAGTGAGTGAAAAAATTACATCTTGGCAAACAGACTCCTTTATTTTGAATTCACTTTGCTTGATAAGTTAGGTATTAGTTTGCGTTTTACCTTTTATTTCTTTGTAACCAGTTCTGACTTTTATGCCTCATTACTTGTAATTACTTAAAATCTGTTTTTCTGTAGTTAATAAACTTGTTTTATCTAAACCAGTGTGTGTTTGGATTGAAATGTTTGGGAACCTCCATTTGAGATAACAGAGTTTGTGTTTTGTGCATATCATTTTCCTTTAATGAAATGATGGACTTCTATGAGCTTGTATTGTCCAGGAGGATGCTGGACAGTACAAGACTCACATTTCTGGGGACAACTTTGGGACTGAGAATTTGCTGGTGTCACTCTCTAATATAATTCAGGAGTGGCTGGCTAGAACACTCATATAATTCATCTGGGAGTGATTTTGCATGCTAGAGGCAGTGTGTGAACATGCCAGGTGTGGTGGTTCTCACAGCAAAGCAGTTTAAAAGGCACCCAAGTTGGAGATTTGAGAGGACACAGATGTTCAACCATCCAGATTGTACCATGGGGAATGTCACATCTACCCTCACTGAGATTAGCCTTGCTACATTCTGTGGCATGGTGTTAAACTGAAGATGTTGCTTAGCACCTGGCCAGTCTTCCTCCTCAGAACTCTTCTTTCTCCTTCTTCCCCACAATGGTCTCAGTAACTTGGTTGATCTTCTCCTCTATCTATTTAGATGTGCTCTCAGCAGGTCTACTGGATTGGGCCCCAAAGGCAAGATTGGTGGGGAAACACCTACTTTTTGACTCCTTCTGGCGCTGAGGTATGTGTTAGGCCCCAAAGTGGCTGGGCAGTTTAAGGACTGAGGCATGCTTGAGCAGCTTGAGCATGCACAGCCACGGAAATTCAAGCTTCTTGGGGACTTGAATGATGAAAACTTAGGAACCTAGGGGCAGATTCACAAAAGGACTTGGGCATTGCAATGCTAAGTATCGCGGGACCTAATTTTTAAGGTGCTTAGAAAAATCACAGGAACAACACTGATCCACAAAGCCTGAGGTAGGCACCTAAGATCCTTCTAGAATGTATGGGGAGAGATAGGTGTCAGACTGCAATACACAAAGCCAGCATGCTAGGGAGGGAACTATCTACACTAGCCAATAGGAGATGCCAACAAGAGGGAAGTGTCCTAAGTTCTGCCACCATTTCAGAGATAGGCACCTAAATCAAGGCTGAAGGGAGGCACCTATCTCTGTTTGCGATCCACAACTGGGAAATCCTCTCCCAGAGTCAGCCAGCTTAGTTGGTTTTTGTGAGAATGAGTCAGGCAGCTGCCTCAATCCCCAGAAAGTGGGCGGGGGCAGTGGTGCTGACTTTATAACTTATTAGGCCACTGGTTAGAGCACTTTTTCCCCATGTAATTCACATAATGGTTACTGGAATTGTTCCTTTCTCCCATGCATCACTAGTTATTTCTATTGATATGTAAGAAGAATATCTAACCTCCACAAGGGGGTGTTAAGCGAAAAAGGCAAAAGTATGCATTTACTGTAGGTCATAAGCACTTACATTTATGAAGACATCTAAGAATTCTGAAAAGGAGTATTCATATGTGGTGTCAGCCCTAGAGTACCCATAGCTTATGCATTAACCACATACATAAAATCAATACACATAAAACTAGTGTAATTGTACTCTAAGGGATTCACATAAAATACCTCTTAAAATACATTAAACATGATGCACACGCCCTATAAGGCATGTTAGAAATATGAAGATTTGCTACAGCAAAGGAGACAAATCTAGTCTGATGGCCCATTGGTGTGAACTATCCTAGATATTTCATATGAACAAAATGCACCATATTAACAACAATTGTAATAGACCCATTTCATAGAATCACTACTTTGATTTGGAAAGGACCACTTACTAGGTCAGCTATGTCTAACCCCTACATGATGGCAGCCACAAGTAAGAGAAGAAACAGTATGAGGGAAAGGAGGACAATGGGTGAGGGTAATAAGATCATGCAATTACATAGGCTAACACTCTGTACAACTTGATGGTTCCAAATGGTTTGAAAACAACAAGGAGTCTGGTGGCACCTTAAAGACAAACAAATTTATTTGGGCATAAGATTTTGTGGGTAAAAAACCCCACTTCTTCAGATGTATGGAGTGAAAATTACAGATGCAGGCATTGTTATACTGACACATGAAGAGAAGGGAGTTACCTCCAAGTGGAGAACCAGTGTTGACAGGGCCAATTGGATCAGGTGGATGTAGTTCACTCCCAATAATTGATGAAGAAGTGTCAGTTCCAGGAGAGGAAAAGTTGCTTCTGTAATGAGCCAGCCACTTAGGGTGACCAGATGCGAGGACCCGAAAATCGGGGGACTTATCCCCTCCCACCGGACTTGTTGAGCAAAAAAAAAAAAAATGTCCCGCCGGAACGGAAGAAGCCCGGATATCGGGACAAATGGCGTCCCGACCATGCATCGGTCGGGACGTGGGACAAAAGAAGAAAAATCAGGATGGTCCCGATTTTATCAGGACATCTGGTCACCCTACAGCCACTCCTAGTCCCTATTCAAGCCCAAATTAACGGTGTTAAATTTGCAAATGAATTTTAGTTCTGCAGGCTGGTGATTATGTGACCATCACTTATTTGCATTGTAGTGTCACCATAAGTGATGGTCACATAAACACCACCCTATACCAGAAACCTATTGACTGCTACGCTTACTTACATGCCTCCAGCTTCCATCCAGGACACATCACACGATCCATTGTCTACAGCCAAGCCTTAAGATACAACCGAATTTCCTCCAATCCCTCAGACAGAGACAAACCCCTACAAGATCCTTTTATCAAGCATTCTTAAAACTAAAGTATCCACCTGGGGAAGTGAGGAAACAGATTGACAGAGCGAGATGGGTACCCAGAAGTCACCTACTACAGGACAGGCCCAACAAGGAAAATAACAGAACAACACTGGCCATCACATACAGCCCCCAGCTAAAACCTCTCCAGCACATCATCAACAATCTACAACCTATCCTGGAAAACGATCCCACACTCTCACAGACCTTGGGAGGCAGGCCAGTCCTCGCTTACAGACAGCCCCCCAACCTGAAGCAAATACTCACCAGCAACTACACACCACTCCACAGAAACACTAACCCAGAAACTAGGGTGACCAGATGTCCCGATTTAATTTGGGCTTGAATAGGGACTGGGAGTGGCTGGCTTATTACAGAAGCAACTTTTCCTCTCCTGGAATTGACACTTCCTCATCAATTACTGCAAATGGACTACATCCACCCTGATGGTATTGGCCCTGTCAACACTGGTTCTCCACTTGTGAGGTAACTCCCGTCTCTTCATGTGTCAGTATAACAATGCCTGCATCTGTAATTTTCACTCCATGCAGCTGAAGAAGTGGGTTTTTTGCCCACAAAAGCTTATGTCCAAATAAATCTGTTAGTCTTTAAGGTGCCATCGGACTGCTTGTTATTTTTGTGGATACAGACTAACACGGCTACCCCCTGATAAATTATTTGAAAGGGTTTGTTTTCCTTTATTTTACATACAGTCAGGTATCCAGCGACGCTGACTTCCGTCAGCGTCGCTGGGTGCTGACGCCCAGCGTCGGGGGCGGGGCCCTGCCCCCGATGCCGGGCCCCGCCCCCGACACCGGGTGACGTTGCGGGGCCCCGCCCCCGACGCCGGGTGATGTCGTGGGGCACCGCCCCCGACGCCGATGCAACGTCTCCCGGCGTCGGGGGTGGGGCCTTGCAACATCGCCCGGTGCTCCGGTAAGCTAGGCGCGGGCCCGGGGATGGCAGGGAGCTGCCGGTGGGTGCGGAGCACCCACCAATTTTTCCCCGTGGGTGCTCCAGCCCCGGAGCACCCACGGAGTCGGCGCTTATGCAGGTATCTGAGTACTGCTGAAGCTGGTCTACCTTGGCTGGCTGATTTTTGGTGGGCACTGCAGAAGACATGGAACTTGAAGAGGAATGTGAAGGAGAAGAAGGCAATGACTTTAATGCAGGCCACATGTCACCGTTAGAGGACTAACTGTACCTTTATTCCCTTTCTGGACTGTGAGTGAACCCCTCAGGTGATAGGTGTCTTGCCCTTACCTGTCTCGGGGTGGAGTCATGCGATTCTCACACTTAGACCAGAATCTAGCTATAGGATCCTGTGTATAGCAACTGCTTACCATTCTGCAGGTCCACCTGGGTTTCAGGCCCCAGCTTTTCCTTTCCTTGGGAACCCATGGCCAGCGAGTGATAGTATCAACAGCTTTCTTGAAACAAAATATGTGTTATTTAGCAGTAGGAACAAAGCATTAGAGAGAAAAGAGGATTTTAAAACACAGGCTATGGGCATAGTTAGTATCATCTACACTTCATTACAAGCTGTTAGATAAAAGTTAAGCCTATGTTGCAGAAACAGAACTTACATTCTTTGAGCAAGCCAAGGTCATCTTGGGCTGCTGCTTGGTCTCAGTTTGTCTTTGAGGGTATGTCTGTACAAGCTGCTTAAGTGAGCCTCACAGCCTGGGTCAACAGACTTGCGCGAGCAGGGCTTTCACTAGCATTCTTAAAATGGCTGTTTAGATGGTGCTTTTAAGTTGTGACTTGGGCTGGAGCTCCTGCTCTGAAGCCTACAGAAGGGATAGGTTTCAGAGCCCAAGCTGCAACTTCAGTGTGCTTTCTACACCGACATTTTAAGAATGCTATTCTCTCCTCTCCAAAGGAAAAATGTCTCCCCCCCTCCGCCCCTCCACCTGTGTGTCTGGGTTTGATTACCAGTGCTCAGCGATGTCTCTGTTACAGGGCCTAGGTGTGAAGACTTCCTTCTGCCTCAGACTGGTTTTACCTAGTTGGCCCAACAGGTCATCTAGGAGAACATTCCTGTGATGGTTGCCCCATCGTTGGGTAGTTAGACGCATTCCACCTTAATGACGTAATCACTGGTCTTCTTTCGACCATATCTACCTATGAGGGGAGGAGGGTGTGCTGAAGTAGTCTGACACCATCTTAGACCAATACATAGAGCACATTCTGGGATACAGATCAGTAATCCTTAGGCCCTGTTCCTTGCAGTCAGGAAGTATGTTACAATCCCAGAAGAAGTGTCACAGTAGGCACACACCCCACTCTTCAGGGGGAATTCTCATTGTCTGAGGCAGAAATCATTCTGGAGAGCTCCTTGGGGTGGTGGTTGTAAGGGCCACCGGAGCCCTTGTGTAGTCCTTTGCTGTTACACAAAAGCAATCAGATCCTGGTTTCTTTCTAAATAAGACAACTGAGTATTTTGGCCCCAGTAATTGCTCCACAGAAACTTGATTTATAAAAACACAAACCACTTCTGACAAGTAATGAAATGACCTTGCCAAGAAAAATTATTCTCAGAATTTTTGGTGTTGTCATCTAAAATGTCATTAAGATCATTAATTATGATTTTTTATGGGAAAGACTTTTAACAAACTGCTTTATATTAATATTTTCATCATAATTCACATCTAGCTACAATGACTGGAAGTCACTTAGCAATGGAAAGCTAACTGGAATATGAGGTTTTAAAAATGAACTGAAATTTACATCCGGACTAATCATTTTCAAAAATACAAGATTTGTTCCATTTATTTTAATTTGTAGGATGTGGGTTTTTTGCTGGTGTGTTGGTGCATATAACTGTTTTCTAACACATTTTTGTTCTGTTTGCATATGGAACAGGAATGATTTCCACATTAAGAAGTGTGGTTATGGTTAAGGAGACATTATAAAATGGCACCTTCTTACTCAGCACATCTATTCCCTCTGTTTATTCCAGATGATGAGCTCATTTTATTATTACTCATTTATAATAGGGAGCCCAATTGGGATCAGGGCCTTATTATGCCAGGCACAATACAAACAGAGAATGCCCCTATCCTAGAGAGCTTACAGTCTAATAACATAACTCAAAGGCCTGGTCCACACTGGGGGCGGGGATCGATCTAAGATACGCAACTTCAGCTACGTGAATAGCGTAGCTGAAGTCGAAGTACCTTAGATCGAATTACAAAGTACTTACCTCGGGTCCACGCGGCGCAAGCTGGCTCCCCCGTCGACTCCGCTTACTCCTCGCGCCGAGCTGGAGTTCTGGAGTCGACGGGGAGTGCTTCTGGGATCGATTGATCGCGTCTACATGAGTCTACACGATAAATCGATCCCAGAACATCCATCGCTACCCGCCGAATCGGGCGGGTAGTGTGGATGTACCCAAAGAGAGTGAATGGATTCTAGTATGACTTGTGATTTACAGTCGTTAGCTGAATGTGGAGCTGCAAGCAGCATTATGAGCATGTTGAGGGTGAAGCAGACTCCAAACTGTTCCATCCACATACATTAGTGGAGGGCATGGAAACTTGTGTGGCATCAGCCCCTCAAGAACTCTCTCAGACCAAATGGATTGGGAATCCACACACAGTGAGGGACTGAGATCCAGAGGCAGAAGCACCTGCTGTCTTCCCTCCCCCCAACACCTGAAGGAATCAAAGTTCACCCTGAGTCAGTATTACTTTTTGTTTGCAATCCCTTATGGAACCTTCTCTGTTGAAGCATTACAGATTCAGCAGCCAATGGAATAGCTGCTAGCAGATCCCCGAAAGTCTTCAGATTCAAGATCTTCAATTTCCCTCCCACTCGGTGGAAGGGAGGCCAAACACTGACCATCTGAGACAGCGAGCAATGGAAAGGAAATTCTAGGGGTGGGGGTGGGAAGCCTGCAGATCCTCTACATAGTTGGTGTTCCGGTGGAAAGCCTGACCTGAGCCTAACTTCAAATTACACAATCTCTACTGATTACACATGCACCAGAAAGGGCACAAGTCCCAATTTAGATTTCAAGGTGAGTTTATGCTATAAAACCCCCATCTGTGGTCTTGCAATGTGACAGCATTTTTTCTGTACGTCACTGAGAGTCAAACTATAGAGTCACATTTCACAGTAGAAAAATAAATTAAACTCAAGTTTACTTTAAATCAATGTTTTTTAGTCATTATAATGTTTAATACAGCACATGTATAATATTCTGGGATAGCAGCCCCTCGTATTTCTGACATTCTGTCACTCTTGCTGCAGACATCCATCTGTGTGTTTCAGCAGAAACAACTCAAGCATGGCTAGGAACAGCCAGTGTTATTTAGAAATGGCCTATAGCAACACAATTGAAAAATCAGGTTCTTGTAAAAAAGTTGCTTCATAATTCATGTGTATGCAAGGATGCAGTTTTCATTTATAAAGCATAAATTATGTTGACAAGAAGATGGCGCTGCATACGAATGAATTTGGTTTTCAGGACATTAGTTTTGAGGTTGTAGCAGGCACACTCAGAGGCCAGCAGGCCTAGTGGGCAGGCTGTGGCTCAACAGTCCCCAAAGTGCTGGGATGGCCTTGCCAGTGGTCTGCAGGCCTGGCAGCTAGAGCTGCAGTCCATCACTCTGTGGTGCTCCACGAGTTCTCCTGGCTGGATGTGGGGAGGGAGAAGGTAGGGGGACCCCGGCCCTCCCTATCCACCAGGTCTTAGCCCAGGGCCCAAGGGAAGGGGAGGGAGACCAAGCGTGTCTGAGTTGCCACTTCCTGATACACCAGACCAGCCTCCCCTGGGCCACTTCCTACCTTCCCCTTCTCTCTTTAGTTTGGGTCTCCTAGACACGTTTTTAAGGTCAGGCTTGACAAAGCCCTGGCTGGGATGACTTAGTTGGGGATTGGTCCTGCTTTGAGCAGGGGGTTGGACTAGATGACCTCCTGAGGTCCCTTCCAACCGTGAGATTCTATGATTCTATGACATTTCCAGGTGGGGCAGAATGCTCAGCTATTATGCAGCCTCTCTTGTTATGAAATACAGTGGAACTGGCTTCTGCAGAGCTTGATGGAGGCCCCTGATTCCATAGGATAGACTCAGTCAATCACAGACATGGAAGAAATATTACAAAACTTCCAGCAGACTTGTGCATGGAGTTGATCTTGGTATAACATTATGCTGGGGTTTGTGTAATCACACAAACTCATTGGGCAGGCTAGCTGCCTTCCAGTCAGGCTAAATGAGGAAAATTAAGTGCCTCTTTGTTTAGTGATAGGTGAAAGCTACTGCCCAAGAATTAGACCTCATGCAAGCCTGGGCAGTGGCTCAGCCATGTAGTTCAACAGTTTCCCTGGGGTCTGATAACAATGCAGGGGTGGGGGATTGATTTGATTGCAGGTGTGTGTGAGCACATGCACTGCAAGCAGCAGAAACACCAGAGAAGCAAACAGAAGACAGCAAAGAGGCCTCAGAGACAATCAGAAATACTTGCAGCATGACCCTGAGAAAAAGCTCAGAGAGATTTCTGGGTAGAGAGCTGACCGGAAAAAGGTTTGGAACAGTGAGCAAAGGAACTGTCTCCTGCTGTTTGATTCCTACTAAATTCAGGGAACCAGGACTTTCTGTGCATTCTTTGTAAAGACAGGAATACATCAAATATACTTGTCTCCATCACCAGTTTCTCCTCCTAATGGAAAGAAACCTCAAGACCCCAAATGTTGGCTAACCACTGGGGCCAAAGAGTAACAATTTAAACAGGGATAGCCTTACCATTTTGAGACAGGCCTGCAAACTATTTTTCTACCTATGCTGCCCTCCGACCATAGGCGCCAACTCCGTGGGTGCTCCGGGGCTGGAGCTTGGCTGCTGGTGGGTGCGGAGTCTGCAGCTGGAGCCCCAGTAGCCGGAAGGACCAAGCTTCTGCCCCCGCAGCTGCCCGGCCCTGAGGCCCCCTGTCGTTGGGGCGCCCCATGACAGGGCACCCTGTGTTTCACTGTAAATTTGCCTCTGCTGCCAGGATCACCGCTATGAATTAATGTGAACTAAGTCTCATAATTTTAAACAAGTGTTTAAAAATCTAATCACCTCAAAGAATTGTAAGCATTTTAAGCCTCACACAACTGAGACTTTCAACAGGGACCTTACTGACTTTTTTGCACACAAAAGTTGTCTATCAATCTCTTGTACTGAAGGCTTATTGGCAGGGCCATCCTTAGGATTGATGGTGCCCTAGGTGGGATTATTAAACTGGTGTCCCTATGCCTGACTTGCTCTTAGCAACATAAACATAAGCTTACAATATTGGAAAACTTCTTCTACTTCTAAAAAAGCATCTCCTACGTCTAAAAATGTGACAAACGATTCCTTAACTGTAATCTGTGCTGAATCACTAATGTCGACAAATCTCACTACTAACGACATCTGTTCTTGATGACTTATGTCCGGAGTGCAATCTAGAATTACAGCAAAATATTTTGCCAAAGTAACCAGTGAAACAATTTTGTCTCTCACTTTATCACTCATTAGCATGATCAGTTCATTTTGAATTCTTGGTCCCAAATAGTGGTCATGTATTTCATTTTCAGTTACTCTTCGGGGATGTTCATTCATCACTGTGTCAAATTTTCCCAGCAGTTGTACAAGGCCCAACAAATTGCCATTTTTGGGCTGGAATAATTTCTCAACGCTTCCTCTAAAAGCAAAATTGTTTGTTGGAGGATATTCAACAACAGATAATATATGGAGATATGCCTATCTCATAGAACTGGAAGGACCTTGAAAGGTCATCGAGTCCAGTCCCCTGCCTTCACTAGCAGGACCAAGTACTGTCCCCTGACAGATTTTTTTTTTGCCCCCAGATCCCTAAATGGCCCCTTCAAGGATTGAACTACTAACAACATCTGGGTTTAGCAGGCCAATGTTAAAACCACTGAGCTATCCCTTTTTAACTCATATTAACTGTGTATTTACTTTATGAAAGTTGGACAAATCATTGTGCACTGGAAAAAAAAGCAAGAGACTCTTAGTACGACATATGGTCACTCTATACACTAGTCAGGAGATGAGCATATTACAGTTGTTGGAGGGCTCTATTTAGCAGTAACAGGGCTATAAGAAAGCCAGACAACATTTTTTGTTTCTCTGATAAAAACTGGCCCACTCCCTGCCCCCAAACCAACTTGTCACAAATAATTGTCAACAACTTAATTTTCTGTTTTGGGCTAAGATATTCATTCTTTTAAAAAATATATTGAAATTGGATTCAGGATTGTTAGCAAGTATTTTTGGCAACGTTGTTAAATGACAATCTAAATGGCAACACAGTATTGCTTCCATGCTTGGCTTACCGCCCCAGCTTGCTGGTCCAACAGCTGCAGTAGAGGAGGAGATAGATAGAAAGCTGCAGGACCCCAAAATCCACCTCTTGGGGTGCAGAGTGGCAACAGCAGCAGCAAACCTTCAGGTCTAATCACATGCCACTGGGCACCACTGCCAGCACCATGGACCATGGTGAAGTTAGCACAGCATCTGATCTCAGGGATGGGGCACCCACGGAGCCACAGCAGCTCATCCTGCCCTGTGCAGCTCCCCCCCGGATGAGATTGATCGCTGCCAGCCCGGGGGAGAGACGCGCTCCCCAGCTAAGGTGACCAGATATCCTGATTTTATAGGGCCAGTCCCAATATTTGGGGCTTAGTCTTATATAGGCACCAATTACCCCCCACCTAGAGTGACCAGACAGCAAGGGTGAAAAATCAGGCTGCCGGTGTATAACTGCTCCGGTAGCACCTATGTGGAGCAGTTTAATACACTACACCCGCAGAGTGTGTGGTGCCCCAGACCTAGTGGTGCCCTAGGCAGCTGTCTATTCTGCCTATGGCTAAGGATGGCCCTGCTTATTGGAAATTCATGCTCTGCTGAGATCATGGCAAGACTTGATCATCTTTCTTGACTCATAGACGTTAAGTAGACATGGATCAGATTAATGATTCTGAAAGCTACATTTTGCACTGCAGAAGCCTTAGTGATGGACAGTCAGGAAAATATGCATGCATCCTAGGTATATATGGGGAAATCTGCTGTACTTTACACAATAGAATCTAATGAAGAAGATGTAGTTAGTGTCATTTCAGCAAAATATTTAGCGCCTTTGTCAGTTGCAAATGAAAGTGATTAGTGTTTTTCAGAACTTCATGCTTTCCTGTCTGTTTATCCACAGAAAAGTTGCTGTGATTGATGTTAGACAATCCAAATGTATATTGGAATTCAGAGAGTTGCTGAAGATGCTCATGAAGTGAGGATAATGTTGAGTTTAGCAAAGTACTGACAAAAATCCAGGTTGAATTTAAGCTTTGGATCACCTTTTTGCTCATCGTGCCTTTCATAATCTCTTCCATTTTTGATTACTCGTTCCAGGGAATTCAAGTGATACATCCAGATCTGTTACTATCACAGTGGCATCCTTTAGAATACACTTGAAAGCATAGATGACTCATGCTTCCTGATACAGGGGGGTGGGGGGCACAATCTAAAGGGAAGGACACGTGACCTCCCCATCTGTCTCCTCTGCCCAGTGACCTCCCTGCCTTGTGTCCAGCCTGGGGCTGCTGCGCTCTCTCCACCCCAGCAGAGTGACCTGTGGGGCAGAGGGTGTTCTGTTCTTCTCCCGCTGTACCTCCCCGCAGCACGTTTCCCTGGAAGCCAGACCTGGGGGGGAGCAGAAGGAGTGGGATGGAGCTGCTTCTCATGCCGACTGAAGCTGGCCGCCCCGGGTTGCTGACTCTGTGCAGCATGGTGGCTGCCTGAGAGAGAGCCTGGCTGTGATGGCATCGGTGGCCCGCCCCACCCGAGCCCGGCTGGTGGGGACCGGGGCTGAGTGAGCTGGAGCACCTCTCCCCCCCACCACATTTCCAGCTCACTTGGCCCCTGTCCCTGGCACCCGGGCCTGGCTGGCAGAGGGGTGGGGTGGGCCACCAGACCAGTCAGGCTCTCTTGCAGGCAGCCACCGCCTTGCACAGAGCAGCAACCTGGAGTGGCCAGCATGAGAAGTGACTGGTCCTGCCCCTTCCACTCCCCGCCTAGGCCTGGCAGGTACAGCAGCCGAGTGTGCCAGGGGCAGGCACTGCAGGAGAAGTACACAGCCCCTCGCCCTTTCCCCCCACTCCCAGCAGGTCAAGCAGAAATCTAGGCGGCAGGCATTTGACTCCACATCTCCCCCTCCATGCATTGCCTATACTTGAAAGCATTTTCTCTGTATTTCTTCAATGTAACACATCACAATTTGCATTAAGACATCTAATGGAGGCAGATATTCCAGTTGTGCAGTATCTTGTTGACAACATTTTTTTAAATAAAAGCGCATTGTACCAAACTCAATTTCACACAATTGGTTTGTAGGACTGCAATGCATCCAGTACTGTGATGGGCAGTACAGACCCTTTGAGTGTTCACAGAGGTGACCTTGGGGGTTATGGTTTGAGCCAGTGAGAGAATTCCCATGAGGGAGACCACCAGTGAAGCTTTGTTCAATCCAGAGAGGAGGTCACAAAGAGAAAAAGAGGGAGATGGCTGCTGTTTCAGTGGACTCTCTCGATGCCTGAGTGGATTGTTTAAATCATAGGTACATTTTTTATGTAGTTTGTGGCCTTACCTGTATTCAATTTTGGAAAATAGTCCAATGGGTGCCAGTCCTGGTTGAAGAGGAGCCTTTTGTTTAATCAAACCGGTATCAGAAAATAAGATTCTCACTGTGATCAAGTGCCTGGGATGGACCCCACTGAAAATGGCACACTCAGGGCGGACTGCCAGAAACAGGGCAGACAATCACCCAAACCCGGTGGTTTATACTACAATTAGATTCATCAAACCAGTGACAGAAGAGCTTCTGCAGTACCACAGTGCTTAACAAGAATCCCAAACACAGTCTCATTTAGGCATTCCAGCCCTTGATTTCCCTCCAGACAAATTGGTCTTGTTCAGTAAGAGGTTACTGAAAACCAAATTACTATGCCAGAGGTTCTATCAATCCCAAAGGATTAGACACTTCCCCCAGGTCAATATGTATATCAGATCTTACCCAAATATCACACTGTCAGCTAATCCTTAGTAAACTAACTAAGAATTAAGAAAAGAATAGAGTTATAAATGGTTAAAAGTTCATATACATACAAATGTTTGCAAAGTCCTTATATCAGGTTTGTAACAGTGATGGAATAAACTGCTGGCTTGCAAAAGCCTCTGTTAACTTCCAGGCAAGGGTGAACGTAAGGTGGTACGGGCTGGTACGACGTATCGGTAAAAGGTAGCTGCCAGTACCGGCCCGTACCGCTGACTTTAAGGACTCTGCTTTAACGTCTCTGCCCCTTTTGTGTCCTCCATCGGCATGCCTGCTGAGTCCCTACCAGCAGGGCTGCCAATGCGGGGGCGCAAAAGGGGCAGTGATGACCTGGCAGGGCCACCGATGGGGCCCCGTACCGGTAAGAGCTCCATTTTACTTTCACCCCTGCTTCCAGGAGATTGGAAGGTCCTCCATCCATTGTTCAAAATACTCCTTTTAGGTGGAAATCCACTGTCCAGAGAACTGGAGCAGGAATGAGGTAAAATTGAGAAGTCTCAGGTGTCTTTTATATCGTCTGCCATGTGCATGGAAATTTACTGTCCGAAACAAAAGCCCACAGCCCCGTGTGTAGAAGGTTACTGACAAAACATGGAGTCTGAGGTCACATGTCCATATCACATGTCCATATCACATGCCCTTACATGTTTTGCTGAATCACAGGAGTGCCCATTGTCTTCTTGCTGTTTGAGACATCCTCAAGAAGAGCTTTCTGGAGAGTTGATTCTTCTTACTGGCCCATCAAGCTTGAATAGTCCATTCACAATGGGCTGGCAAGACTGGATGTAAACTACCTTGTGGGTGTCACCCCAAGAACAAACAGCTGAGATACAGATACATAGCTAATATTCATAACTTCAGCGGCAGTGATGATACATAGATTTAACCAGGATAATCATACTTGACAGATTGAAACTTTCCCTTTTGACATTTTACATGATTCTTTGTATCAAATTTACTGCGACTGTGCAACAGTGGTAACAACAATGATAGAAATGGTCATCTTTAATCAGACAGCAACACACCCACAAGAAGGCTTTACCTCTTAGACTATTCTGAGAGAAGTGGTTGGGACTGGTTCTGAAACTGGGCCCTACAACAGAAGCTGAAACTGCTTGTAGGTTTTAGAATACTTCCTCTAGTTCTTGAAGTGCATCTGACAGTGAATTGGCTTCACAGAATTTATCCTGCACTCCCAATGAGTTACAGAAAGTAGCTTTGGAGTCATGGCACCTGCTCCTTCAAGGTTTACCAGAGATATTGTGAAGGACATGGATTGTAAAGATTCTGCAAGAACTCAAAGAAAGAATGAGCAGGGCCCAAGGAATGGGTATGAACACTGACAACAAGGGTCAGGATAAGGCAGACACATGAGACATAAAATGCTCTAGAATTCAGCTCTCTCCTGAATCATCATGTCTGCTTCCTTTTTTTTAAAAAAATCACTATGTTTTTGTAACCTTTTCCTTGGCATTCCAGAATATCCAGGTTAAATTCCTCAAGTGAGGGAAGAAATGTCTGCTAGTTCTTCACCTGCTGTGTCAGTCACTAGAATGATTTCCATAAAATGCTCACTGATGTAGGCTAGCAACCTATTTTAGCTAACGCATGTCTACACTGCACATTGGTCTCCAGTTCTTAAGATGTTCTAGTGGTCTCATGTTTGTTAAACTATTTAGCTATTTCCCAGGAGAAAATTTCCAGTCAGAAGCTGAGTTCTGGTCTGTCTGAATAATTTACACCAGAATAAATCTGTTCACCTTTGGGAAAATAGGTCATCCATGTGTGCTGAATTTTCCTCATTGCCCATATTACTGAAGAAGTTTTCAGGTGTAAACTTCCTCCCTTCATCCAGTGGAAAGTTTGAGAAGTTTGCTGGTGTGTATTCATGACTATACTTTACTGCAGCCAGTTGAACTTGGCTATAAAAAGTATCTGGCAAGTTTCAAAATCAGGTAGTAAAATTTCACAAGGGCCCAGCAAAGCATATTTAATATTTTCACAATGTGGAAGGGACTACAGATTACAGCTTGCTCCTTTTCTCTTCCTATATTTATGGTAAACCTTCCTTTCCAGGCCAGCTGGAAAGATACTTCTGCTTTAACAACAGAAGTCTCCTACTCCACTGCAATAGCAGGGCAAGATAATGGTTTGGAATACATGACTGTACAAGCGGGTAAAGAGGAGTAAACACCCCTCTTGGGTCCAGATGAGTAGGAGTAAACAGGGTTATTCTCTTGTAATTTTCACTTCTGTAATATAGGAGGTGCTAAGGACTTGATTTGTGAAATTGTCTCCACTCACACTAAAATAGGATGTAATTGATAGTGCCTGGTTACTTAATGAGCCCACAAAAAAGCCAGGATTTTTGTTATTGGAAATGTTACCAGTAACAGAACAAACTGCAGGGGAGATAGATAGCAGTCTTAAATGATAATATGCAACATCTTCAAAGATTCATGGAGCCTATTCATATATCCAATGCTGCTAAAGCTGTACCAGAAGGGCACAGTCAAGAACAATCTAATGTTATGATAGCCCTCATACTGTAATTCAGGAAGAATTAGCCAGTATTTCAGTAGCTGTGTGTCCTATCTTGTCCTATACGGGATCTATGTGAAAGAAAATGAAAAGAATAAAATTATATGATAAATCACCTATGAAACCTTTGTGTTCAGATCAAGTGGTAATTTAAACAGCAAACATTACATGAGAACTTTATTATGGAATCAGCAGTCACCAGAAAATGTGTCTTGTACAAGACAACAGCCAGTGATTAGCTGATAAAAGATTGTAGCTAATAGCTATTATTTTAAAAGCATTATTTCAGCTGCTGTAGTCCATACATGCAGTTGTCAGGAGAATTCATAGCTAGTACCACTTGCCTATGCCATTTTTATGAAAGGATATTCAATGATGAAGTGAGCTTGCATAAAACCACTAATGGTTCTGAAGGTCAGCATATAAGTGTGCTTCTGAACAAGGTTCAAGCAAAGAATTTGGCTCTCTATACAACTTAGCTTTCTTTCACTTGAGAAAAAAATTGATGGCATAGAATTCACTGGTTTACCAAAATTAGCATGGAAGTGATCCTGAATTCAAGTTTGACTTTCCATTACCTGCATGAGCCTTCGTTTTCAGTTTTTATTTTATTTAAAATTCCCAGGAATTTATCAATGTTTATTACAAACTTTTTTAAAAAGTGTGAAAATGAGCGCAAATAATTAACTATGGTTAATATCATGATTAATATCAGGAGATAGGAGGACAGGGGAAAAAAGCAACAAATAGAGAAAAAAGTATAGGAAGTAAAAGCAGTTTGATTCTATGGTTTGTTTCATGAACTATACATTAATAGTACACCACACATGCACACACAGGTCACTATATTGTCTTATTTAACAAGCAACCTCACGTTTGCACTTAGACCAGTTTATTATTAACATAAACACATCCACCTACTGTAATGTCTTGGATTTTCTTAACATAATCAGTATTTTAATGTATCTAAGGGCTCCAAAATGTAGGCAAAAAAATTAAAATAAAATAAAGAAGGGCCTTATTTACCTGCAAATATCAGAGTCTTGGGTATTGTGTTGGAGGGCAATTTTCTGCCCTTAGAATTTCTTCAGATAAAAAACCCTACAGACAAACAAAAAAACATGTTAACTTCCCACTGATGTCAACAGGAGTTGTGCATGCATATTGTAGGAGAGAATTCAGTTCTAAATGCTTTTGGTAGCAACGTGACATATTTCTCTAGAGGCTCGTGAAGCTATACCGTGGTTTAAAGATACTTGCCTGATAGAATCAAGTACTCTTTCACTTACAGAAACGGGACCGCAGGTCATCAACATGTAGAGTTATTGTGTTTAGTGACAAAAGAAATACTTGTCTGTTAGTGAGAAATTCCATGTGCGTGTAAAAGTCAGGGGCCACAGTCCACAGCATTACAAGGTAAGGAAAGAAGCTGTTTGTTCACTAACTATACTAACAACATTTTCCAGATCATCCCATGATTCTTCAGGTTTTTTTCCTTTTTTAACTCTTGGTTGATTTTTCTGACTCCTTTATGCATTTTTTTTTCTCTGCAGTAGCCTTAGGAAATAAATTCATGATTTTTTTAAAAAAGGCCTCTAGAATCTCTTTCTTGGTTACCAGTTCACCTGCAGGTCTGCAGATGAATAACAAATATGTATAATTATCATTTTCTTTGATTGTAAGAAGGAAAAGGGATTTCTTTTAATTATTTTTCCATAACACAGTGGATAGAGTGGAAATTTATCTCACTCCTATATATGCATCATTGTAGCCTGAAAGGTGTCTGTTATAATGTATTAACTTAGAGGAAGGACAGTGACAAATGGCTTGAAAAATATTTTAAACAGCCATTTACTGGTTCAGAAGAATTTGACAAATCTCAAGAAGGTGACATTTAAATGGCTCAAGAGCTATTTTTGTCAAGAAAAATGTCTAGCTTTAGAAAAAGTAGAGAAGTAATTCATATGGAAAATGTAGAATACGTGAATTTTGAGATAATTTGCTTTACAGAACCTTTGATGAGTGTAGAAAGATGGGAAAATTGAGACCCTGAACAGAGAAAAACAAAACAAGAAGTTACACACCAAGTGATGTGTGCTACAAAAATTGCTCTGAGTAAGCTCTAAAGCTTATCTCTCTCGCCAATAGAAGTTGATCCAATAAAAGATATTCCCTCACCCACCTTGTCTCTCTAATGTGCTACAAAGGTATCTGGAAGGAGATTGCTAGTGGCCTTTTGACCGATCCCCCCCCTACTAAAGTCAAGCAGGTGTGATGTTATTGACAGGGACTGTGACCATATAGATCATTGTTGCAACCAGGATCCTATGGGTGCACCAGGTCTTGTTCAGAGGAGGCCAAGTGGGGTGTCTATGGAAAAGTTGTAGTTTGCTGGTTATGATTATGCTGTCTGTATGTGTGTATCATTTTTGTATTTGAAGTTATGAATATTGGCTATGTATTTGTTTGATTCTAAGTAGCCTCAGTGAAGCATTTGGTCAGCTTCTTGAGAAAGGACTATTCTCAGTAAGTTTCTTCTCAATCAAGAAACACTTAACTGACAATGGACGTTGGGAGACGCCAATCCACATCTGAGCTTTCCTGGGAATGTTCAAACTAACATGTAAACAATGGCATCTTCCTGAAAAAAGCTGAATCATCCATAGACATGTGACTTCCCCAGGTGGCTACAGACTCCATCTTGTTGCTGTGATTTTGCACAGGAGAACAAAGGGGTTTCCACCCACAAAAGAGAGAATATAAAAGGCCCTGGAAACCTGTCCATTTTGTCTTCAGCTGGATCAGAAGATAGCCTCTCCACTCCAAAGAGATGACTGAAAGAAACTGGAACAAAGGACAGTAACTACGAGGGTGTGAGTGATTGCTGGACCCAGACTAGGAAGGCGTCTAGTCTGTGAAAGAAGCTTATTAGAACATCTCTTAGGGTGAAATTTACCTGCATTTAGTTTCCTACTGTATTAGGCCTAGACTTGTGTGTTTTTGTTTTATTTTGCTTGGTAATTCACTTTGTTCTGTCTGCTATTACTTGGAACCACTTAAATCCTACTTTTTATATTTAATAAAATCACTTTTTACTTATTAATTAACCCAGAGCAAGTAATTAATTCCTGGGGGAGCAAACAGCTGTGCATATCTCTCAATCTATGTTATAGAGGGTGAGCAATTTATGAGTTTACCCTGTATAAGCTTTATACAGAGTAAAACGGATTTATTTGGGGTTTGGATCCCATTGAGAACTGGGTATCTGCGTGTTAGAGACAGGAACACTTCTTAAGCTGTTTTCAGTTAAGTCTGCAGCTTTTGGGGGACGTGGTTCAGACCTGGGTCTGTGTTTGTAGCAGGCTAGCGTGTCTGGCTCAACAAGACAGGGTACTGAAGTCCCAAGCTGCCAGGGAAAACGGGCTCATAAGTAGTCCTAGCGCATCAGGTGGCAGTCCCAAGGGGGTCTCTGTGACCCAACCCATCATAGCAGAATCCTGGAGGAGGCCACTGGTGGCTTTTCTCTTTTTTTACAGAGCAAAATCCACTCTCATGCCACATTCCCAGCCCCTCCCAATCTCCCTTTCTTCCTTCAGCTGCATAAGATAGAAAAAAAGTCCAACTGAAGAATTATGAATTGAATTAAGATAAACTCAAAATAATATATAAATATAGGACTTGTCCTATAACATCAGACTTGAGATCCATCTAGCCTACTAGCCTGTCTTTGACAGCCACCTGCACCAGATACTCCAGAGCAGGGGTCTCCAAACTTTAGGAGACAAGGGCCACATTAGATTTTTCTTTAGGAGACGAGGGCCCTGCCGCCAAAATGCTGCCAAGGCGGCATCGGCGTTTGAGCTGCCGCCGAAGTGCCGCCGAAGCGGCAGCAGCGTTTGAGCTGCCACCGATGCGGGAGCAGCAATTGGCTGGGGGGCCGAACAAATTGAAGCCGTGGCCCGGAGTTTGGAGACCCTTGCTCCAGAAGAAGGTGCAAAAAATCCAAATAGGCAGTTAAAACCTACACCTTGTTTTACCACTGAAGTACACTTTTCTCAACTATAAAACTTTATGCTGAAGCATGCTGCCATCTTACATTTCACGTATATATTAATTATACCACTCTTGTAGTGTTTCTTACTTATACTGTATATTTCACAAATCTCTTACTGGGTGCCACAAAGGTAAAAAAGCCAGGATCATTCCGGATCACAAGATGGAAAGAGCCTTAATGGTGACAAGGATCTGAGCCATTAAATTTTCCTCAATGCAAGACCAAAAAGGGAAATTTCAAAAGTTGTAACTCATAGTATAGATACACTATATATTTCTTTGGACGTTAGTTTCAGAGATAATGTAAAGCAGCACAGTGCTGCCCTTGAAACTGTTTTTCTTGATTCTAATTGATAGTTGCAGACACTCAGGGACAGATATGCTTTATGCACCTCATGTTCAAGAGCGAGCTCAGCACTCCTACCATGCACAAAACTTTCCCTGCATTGACCCAATCACAGACATTAAATGCACAGCAACAGATGGGAAAACTTAATGTTTAAGCATTTGAATTTCATACTCAAACTTATTTTCATGCAGTTTGACATACTACTCTGGAGTTATTTATCTCCTTTATATTCAGACCGCCAATATATCTGGCATGGCAAATGATTTACTAATGGAGATGACCTGCTCTGTTTAATCATCTAGTAATTACTGTATGTCAGTTGTCTGCTATATTAGCCATTTATGGTAGAAAACCAAGTATGTTCTGTTTAACCACTATCCATTTAAAGCAGATAGTTACCAGCAACTTTCTCATTTTGGTTGCCCCCGATCCCACTGTTGTGCAACAGGGCCATCCCTCACCCACTTCATGTAGAAATCTGTGCCTTCTTCCAATGCTGCCCTTATTCATGATTCACCTTCCCGGAATAGATTTATAACTGTACAATCTCTACCCAAGACACACCTCTGCCAGCCAGAGGCAAGATACAGGAGCTGACAACAGATAGCACTTGTGTAATCCATTTGGAATAAAAAGAATTGTGAATGTGTATTCCTCTCTCCACTTCCTGAATGTCACTTGTCTACTTAAACTAAGCAATTAGATATAGGGACTTGTTCAGTGCTACCATGAAGCATCTTGGATCTTCATTAGGTTTTCCAGTTACTATTGCTATAAAATATCAAGCTAAAATCATCCCAGATATAGCTTCCAAGGGCCTGTATATTGGAGCGCAATGTGTTCTGCTCAGCTAACCTTGGTGCAGACAGCAGTATGCAGCAGGTCTGCTTTGCATAAACTATAATGGGGTGAGACGATGAGAGAGTCAGTCTCATTACTTAGCTCTCAGCCATTTCATGGCTCGGTTCTACTTTGATCAGCAGTTGGTTGTGCTGCCTGTATGATTTCCTCATAAGAGAAGCATTGACACAGTATTGTCATGTTCCTAAATGAAATGTGCGAACCACCACTACATTAAGGCTTTATCTACACTACTGCTTATGTCGACACAACTTATGTTGCTAAGGGTGTGTGTGAATAAATCTCCCCAGACATAAGTTACACTGACATAAGCGCCAGTGTGGACAGCGCTATGTTGGCAGGAGAGCTTCTCCCGCCGACATAGCTACCGCCGCTTGCGAGGCTGGAGTAGTTAAACCAACGGGAGAGCTCTTTCCTGTCGGCTTAGAGTGGCTGTATTAGAGAGCTTACAGTGACGCAGCTGCATCGGTGCAGCTTTGCCTTGGTAAACTCTCTAGTGTAGCCGTAGCCTAATTGTCAAGAAATAGACATCAGAAGTCAAATTGATCCAACCACTGCAGCATCTACAATAACGTCAACATTTAAGTGCTCCATTTTGATATCAGTTACATTTGGTGAGTGCAGAATGTCAAAGTGCTGCTAACAGTTAACAAAACAGAAAACCTGCCTATGGCTGCCTCTTATTAAATACAGACTTAGCTTGGAAGTTCTGGTCTGATGGTCTGCCATTCTCCAGACAACCTGTCTGCTGTCAGTGGCAGAACAGTGACTTACTTTTTATTTTATCTAGTGACTTAAACTTGGCTGTGATGTTTGATTAAAAATCTTAAATGGAATTTTTTTTTTGCCACCAATGTTACTATGGACTGTGAAGGGATATCAAGCAATGCCATCACCTTGTTTAGGATATGCATGAAATGGTCAATCTGTCAATGGTCTTCAAAAATAATAGCAGCCATATGCTACGTGCTTTTGGTGAGCACGCGGATCACACACTAATGGGGTGTACAGACCCCTACATTGGGCCTGAAGGGGTTAAAGGGCAGTACTGGGCCCAGGTAGCCCTGCCTCTCCAGACCTACAGAGCATGCTCCAACCGGAGAAAGGGTTGAAAAGGGAGCAACCCAGCTCAGAAGGGGGAAGGAGCACAGACCTGCCCTGAAGGCTCCTAACAAGGGTGCCAGCAAAGCCTTCCTGAGGGAAGGAGACTGTATGTTGAGCCCAATTGGGGCTGACTTTTTTGGTTTCTGTCAGGGTTCTCTTGCCACTCTGAACTCTATGGTACAGATGTGGGGACCCGCATGAAAACCCCCCTAAGCTTATTTTTACCAGTTTAGGTTAAAAACTCCTCAATGTACAAATGTTTCCTTGTACATGGGATTAGGTACACTGCCACCATCAAGTGATTATAACAACAACCAGGGAAAGGAACCACTTGAAGTTCCCCTTCCCCTCAAAATACCCCTCAAGACGTACCCCCCGCTTTCCTGGGGAGCTTGAGAATAATCTCCTAACCAACTGGTTACACAGTGATCTAAAAATCCACCCCCGGGGTCTTAGAACAATAGAAAACAGTCAGCTTCTTAAAAGAAGGATTTTATTAAAACAAAGAAGGTAAAAATCATCTCTGTAAAATCAGGATGGTAACTATTTTACAGGGTACTCAATTTCCAAACTCAGAGGGATTCCCCCTCTGGACAAAACTTTAAAGTTACAGAAAAACAGGAATAACCCCTCTCTCTTACACAGGGAAAATTCAAGCTACAGAAAACAGGCATAAACCTCCCTTTTTACACAGGGAAAGTTCCACAAGCAAAAACAAACAAAACCTATTCGCAATGCCTGACTAACTGACTTGAAATGGTGAAGGTTTGATGAGGTTTGGTTGGAGGAGACTGATTTTCTGCCGGTCCTTTTAGTCCCCAGAGATCACACTGACCCAGATAAAGAGCCACACACAAAACCTTCCCCCCTCCCAAGATTTGAAAGTATCTTGTCTCCCTTATTGGGCAGATGCCAGCCAGGTTACTTGAATCTTAACCCTTTACAGGTAAGAGAATTTTATAGTAGTGTATCAGAGCTTCTTAACCCCTTCCCTTTATATTTATGACAATTGCCTTTTCCTTTTGCCTTATATCAGACTGGAGGCTGGAGGAGAAAGGCAGACAGTAGAAAGTTACCCAGGGAGAGTAACTCAGAAGGCACCTTCAGGGATCAAACGCAGTTGACCCTCCTAGGACCATGTGTCAGAGCCTGGTGGAGTGGGTGGGTGAGCCTGGGCTTCCCTATAAACTGCCCCTATTACAGGAGGAATGTAGACCACCTGCCTGCCTCAGTGCACCTCTGATTAAGAGAGGGACTGGACTGCAAACCCTATCCATAGATGGGTGGGGTGATGGATGCTAACCACTAGGCCACCTGACCCACTAAAGACCCTATTACACGCACTGAGGCAAAAATATTTTATGAAACAACATGGCCTGTTAAATGTAAATTAACCATAGTGTTAAGCACTGACTCTGGAAATTCAAGTTGTTTCTTCTTTCTTGACATGAGGCCTTCACCATGTTAGACACGTCATTTACCAGCTTGCAATAACTTTTAGTACTGCCTTTTGGCCATTCTTACCATCACTCACAACTGAAAGAGCCACACTTGCAACTTCACCATGCAACTTATACTATATCTCATACTATTGCTTGAATCTCTGCTGCTGTGGAATAAGAACTATTTCAGGAGTGTAGAGATGTACACCGAACATCTTACTTGCTGCTATCCATATGTCTGCACTGAGTGGCATGTCCCACATAACTTTGCATGCCAGAACAAAAATAGTGCCTCTGGATGGTTCTCTCACTTAAGCGGAGCACATGAAATATTTTTTTCTTTCGGTCTAAAAATGGCAGAAGTGATCAAATAATGTACCAAGATCTCACTGTCTGCTCCTTAAAAATAAAACCACTAATGTTCTCCTAAAAGACATTTGTCTCTGCATGGAACAAACTAGTGCTCAGCTCCATATTCACAGGGATCATAATTAATGAGCATTTTTGCTATCTATTCCCTGATATCTATTTTGGTATCTATGCCTCATTCTTCAGCTCTTCTCCTTGTTTAGTACAATCCTGACTTCCATTTGGGATGTGTGTTGCCATACTCTCTTTAGTCTGTTTTTTTTTTAAAGTGTGCTGATCAACACTAAGTGCATGAACAAAAGGAATTAAATCAAACATTTACAAAAGGCTCAAGTCCAAGAAAGGAGTCGCCCAGTTATAAGTATCAAAAGCCAGCTCAACATCTTGTACCTCTCCTGGGAAAATCCATGAGAACACGTGCAACATGTCATGAACATAATCAGATCCAGACCCCTGTGTTCCAAATGCAGAAGCAAGGTAGAGTCCAGGCTTCTATAAATTGGTGGAACGACTGATCAGGAAAGAAAAAATTGCACACAGGAAGGCCTTTCTCAAGAGTTAGATTGTTGGTTATAACAAGAACAGAGAAACTCTGGATGTGAAGCATGGTGTAAAGAGGTGAGAAGGAGAAAGCAGTGTCCAAAGTTAAATTATGTGGTGTAGTCTGGGCTGTGAAGGTGTGTCACTGGGTTGGGTATTCCTGCAGTATCCTGAGGGGTCAAGCCCAGCTCCTGAGAGAAGCTGCCCTAGATCAAACTCACATGGCTGGGGCAAGTGAAGCCATTTGAAGTAATGTGCCTTGCAGGAGTACAGCTCACTATTGCCCCAGGAAAGCATCACAATTAAAACACCTATGTGCAGAAGCAGATGACACAAGGATTGGTAGAGTGGTAAATAATGATGACAGGTCATTGACCTCTTGGAAAACTGGGTCTGGATCCCTTGGAAACCTGTGTCCATTCATATGGAATGTGTTTTGAGAACAAACACATGCAAAGTTATATAACTAGCATGACTCTGAGACGGATTTAGGGGTCATAGTGTACAAGCCACTCAGCTTGAGCTCCCAAGCTGAGTGATGCTATTGAAAAAAGGGCTATTCTGGTTCTTGGATGTATGTACAGGAGAGAAGTAAGTAGGAACAGGGAGGTAATTTTTACCTTTGGGTATAGCATTGGTGAGACTGATGCTGGAATACTGTGTACAGTTCTGATGTGCACTTTTAAATTTTTTAAAAAAATTTAGATAGAGGGTATAGGAAAGATCCATAAAATAAGTCAAGGGCTGGGGATAATGCCTTATAGTGAGACTTAAAAAGCTGAACAGATTGAGTTCACCAAAAAGACTGAGAGATGACTTGAGTAGTATATAAGTACCTTTATGGGAGAGAATACATGGATCCCAAGGGGCTCTTCAATCTAGGGGGTGGCGGGAATCATAACAAGAACCAATGGCTGGAAGCTGAAGCCAGAAAAATTCAAATTGGAAATAAGGCACAATTCTTTCATATTTGTATTTAAAAAAAACAGTGAGGGTGATTAACCACTGGAACAAACTACTGAGGGAATTGGTGGACTCTTCATCTGTTGGAATCTTCCAATCAAGACTGGATGCTGTTCTAGAAGATGCATTAACCAAACACAAAGTATACGTCAGTCAAACACAAGTTATTGGCCTCAGTAAGGGGGTTGAGATGGCAAGGGGAGTGTTGGACCTGGAAGAGAGGTATTCCCCAGAGCAGCCAGCAGGAGGTGCCACCAGCAGTGAGTACCCCATGACAGGGTGATTAACCACTGAAACAAACTATCAAGGGAAGCGGTGTTCTCTCCAACTCTTGGAGTCTTAAAATCAAGACTGGATGCCTCTCTAGGCAACTTGGGGAAATTGAATGGCCTGTGATGCACAGGAGGTCAGAGTAGGTAATTTAATGGTCCTTTCTGGACTTAAATTCTATGAACTCTAAGAATTTTTTCCATCTCTTTATTGAATGGGCTTTATACATTTTGTTTCCTTGACTATTCTTATTATAGCAGGTTTATACGTAATTGAGGTATTAAAATTGGTTATGCTGTTATGGTCTGTGAATTTAGAAATGTTAAGTGCTTGGACTTATGCTTTTGCTATCTATTATTACATGTACTATCTTTTCTTGTTGCAAGGGTGTGTAATGAGATGGAAGCACTTGTATTTTTATTGCATTGTCCATAGGCTTCTCTATATGGGAAAAAGATGTTCATAGTTACCAGCACCCCAAGTTTTTTCCTCCACAACACTATCTACAGAGTAGGTTTTAACATTATCTGTGGTACTTATATGACCCCCACCCACAAAATCATAATATCCGAACAATTTACAATGTTTACTGTATGTATCCTCATACCACTGCTGGAATGGAGACTATTGTCCCCATTTTACCGCTTTGAGGCCCGCAGAGACTGAGGGAATTGCCCAAGGTCACTCAGGAAGTCTGTAAGAGAGCAGGAAAATGAACCCATGTCTCCTAAGTGCCAGGCCAGCACCGTAGCCATTAAGCCATCCTTTCTGCCTCATGACTTAGAAAGAGGCAGATGAACTTAGGGTGACCAGACAGCAAGGGTGAAAAATCGGGACGGGGGTGGGGGGTAAGAGGAGCCTATATAAGAAAAAGACCCCAACATCGGGACTCTCCCTATAAAATCAGGACATCTGGTCACCCTAGATGAATAGCTAACACATCCTGCTCCTGAAACAGTCTGGTGATTCAGTGGAGGATTCTATATGGAATGAATGCTACCGTGCTCTTGAGTGACCTGAATCCTGAAGGGCAGGAGCACCTCTTCCCATTCTGGTGCTGTGGCTTGAAAGGGAAGGGGGCGGGAGGTTGCGGGGCATTCTGGGTCCTGTCCCAACACCCCGTGATGAATCGCTTCGCATCCCAACAATCCCTGTGCTTCCATCCACATTTGGCACCATCTTTCAACGGTTTTTGTACTTTAAATGCCTCAGGCAATAAAGCTTGCAACAGTTCTTTTGGAAGACTCTTCCCCAAGTAGATCATACTGGGCCAGATTCTGATCCTATGGCACTGTTTCTTTCACCCTTTCCAGATCATGCAAAGGCCACTCACTGTGATCCATCCTGGGGGACTGGGAGGATTTACATCCTCCTCTACATGTTAGTCAGAAGAGAAGATAGCCCAGTCTACGTTTTCTGCCTAAGCCCTTATGAGGACATTTCTGCAGGTGTTGTGCCAGACTGCATAGGCACTAGTCACCTGGAGCCATGCTGACACAGGACTTCCATGCTAGTGGACTTGGTGTTCTGAGGATCTGCCAGTTTTGGGGGGCAGGCCATGCACCCTTTACTGAGGTAATCTCCCTTCTATAATAGCTTGATGAGCGATCCTTGCAGAGATAGATTCTCCTTTGGAAGAGTATGGTTGGGATTGTGTCAGGAAAGGGTTTTTTTTAATTAATCAAAAATATTTATTTTCATCCACTTATTCTAAATTACATTCCCTTGTTTTGTGCTAAGTCTCTCTCTCCTTCCTTGGCATTTACACATCTCAAATACTTATAGACTGTTTTAATGTCTCTAACATACACCCTCATAGTCATTCATTAGCCAAGGGACAGCTAACTAATGGATCTTTCATTGTAAGTCACAGCAGCATGTCAGTCTTCTTGATTGCTAACCTGATATTTTTGGGCCAATTCACGCCCTACCTGAGACTCCCTCAGCAGAGTCAGGAAACTATGAATATTTATCATATGTGGCATTTCCTAAACCTCAGTCTGTTGAAGTTGTCTTGGGTTTTGTCCCCCTTCTCCCGAAGGGAAACAGTAAATGAGCTGGCACTTGGAGCCAGAAGAAAACTCACATCTGGAGAAAAGTTGATGGTTAATAATTATTTCTGTTTTGGTAGAGCCTAAGGACCTCAAACAGATCTGGGCCCCCTTGTACTAGAAATATCTGAGGCTGGGGAAACACTTTTCATTTGAGAGTTAAGTAGCTATGTCAGTTAGCTTATTGAGGAGTGGGTTAAGAGTAGACTCGATTGTGATTTATAAGAAGTTCCATAAGTTGCTTTTGATAATAAATTATTTCCCTTCATCGGTAACCCCTTCATTTTGCGCTCACTGTACAGGGACATCATTACCTAAAATGAAAACAAAGGCCAACATGCTGATCCCTTTGAAGTGATATAAGATGAAATCCTGACCACACTGAAGTCGATGGGCCCAGTAGGCCCAGGATTTCATCCCTGCTCATTTTGACTTTATTGGACAGCTAACAAAAATTGATGCAGTGTTGTTCTAGCCATGTTGGTCCCATGATGTTAAAGAGACAAGGTGGGGGAGAGAATATCTTTTATTGGACCAACTTCTTAGTGAAAGACAAGCTTTCGGGCTTACACAGAGCTCTTCTTCAAGTCTGGGAAAGGTATTCAGAGTGTCACAGCTAAATAATAGGTGGAACAGATTGCTTAGCATAACGAATTGACACATTTCAGGGGCCTGTTCAAGGCAAAGTGAACCATTAAAACCTCTCCAGTCATGGAGGGAAAGGAAGGGAAAGAGGAAAAAAGGCTGCTTGGGGAGTGGGGGTTGTTAGTGGGTTATGAATGTTATAATAAGCCATAAATCCAGTGTCTGTTCAGTCCATGATTTTTAGTGTGTAGCAAAGTTATGAATTTAAGCACCCAGGCTCATCTTTTGAAAGTGTTGGGCAGGTTTCCTTTGAGGATGAGGACTGAGAGGTCAGATGTAGAGTGATCGCTTTGTGAAAAGTGTTCACTCACCGGTGATGTGGTGTTTTTGTCTTAACATTTTCCTGTGTGAGTTCATTTGAGATTGTAGTGATTGTCTGATTTCGCCCTCATAGTTGCTATTTGGGCATTTTGTGCACTGGATGAGGTACATTACATGTTGTGATAGGACTCTGTAGGGCCCATGGATCTTGAAAGGTGCATTGTAGGGAGTGTTGATCATTGCAGCGGTGGAGATATGTCTACAGGTTCCGCATCTGTTGTTCTGGCAGGGTCTGGTGCTGCTGCTACAAAGCAATTACTCTACACCTGACCTCTCAGTCCTCATTCTAAAAGGAAACCTGCACACACCTTCAAAAGACAATCTTGGGAGTTTACATTTATAACTTTGCTAGCCACTAAAAATCATGATCTTAATAAACATACTGGAATTATGGTTTATTACAACAATCTATAACCCACTAAAAACTCTATGACTGGAGAGGTTTTAATGGGCCACTTCACCTTGAGTGGTCCCCTGAAATATGTGTTAACTCCTTACGCTAAGCAATCTGTTTCACCTTGTATTTAGCTATGATATCTTGTATTTAGCTGTGACCCAAAAAGGGAATTATGACTGCACTCATTGGTTTAATTGGGCAAGCTTTGACAGAGTATCTTGCATGTTAAAGCTAGGATAAACTGAGTAGAGTGGCCAATGTTACAATAGTACTTTGACTAAAGTAATCCAGGTAATCTCGCTAATAAAAATTCATTCAGTCTCATTAAAATTTCTGCTCCAGAGAATGCAATATGAAACAAACCTTGATGTCTTATAACAGGAGCTGGATGAGAGACAGTGAGTTCTGCTTTGAAGACTGCATGGAATAATAAGACCTAACAGAAGAGGATATTGTTTTTAGAAATTTATAAATTGGATAACTCCAACGTGTCAAACTGAAAACCACACTATTGCTGGAAAACTCCACTGTTGCTCTGTAGTTAACAGGATCTGAAAGAAGAATTTAACTTGCATCTTCTGTGTCAAAAGTTACTAGACAAGTTTGTGGATATTGAGTTAATTCGGCAGATACCCTGAAAGGGAAAACATGTCTAAAATGACTAATTAAATCTTGTGATTAATTCAGACTGAATAAATTGAGAACTGACCCCCTCTTAATAGGGAATAAATTATCTCCAGTTCAGACAGTTTTTGTTTAAAAATTATTATTATTATTATCAAAATTATTATTGAGCTATATTGTTTGGATAAAAGGAAAAATCTGGTTTTAAAGTGAGGACAGGAGAATACTTGCAGGGGTCAGAACAAGTTTGTCACACATTTCATTTTATGAGTGAAACCATTTTTATAAAAATCATTTCACAACACCCCTGTCACATAGCTTAGTGTGCTTTTGGTCTCATGCCAGAGCATATGTAAAGTGTGGTCCCATTTATTGCATAATTTTGTCATTTTCTGTTGCTTATTAATGAAGCTACATCAATATACAACTCTCAGTGAAATTATGTTTATGATGAGGGACAGCAAAGCCTGGTCTACACTAGAAAGTTAGGTTGATGCAAGGCAGCTTACGTTGACCTAGTGTGCATGTGTCTACACTTAAATTGCTTTCCCACTGATGTGAGTGCCCCATTACACCGACGTAATAACACCACCTCCCCAAACAGTGTAGAGCCACAGATGATATACGATGAGTGTAAACACTGTGCTACTTATGTTGAGCCTAGCTGTCCTCCAGCAGCTGTCTCATAATGCCCCACACAGGGGTCACAGAGACTGGAAGACCCCTTCCATTTAAAGTCCCATCCCACACATTTTTTAAATACCTTTTCCTGATTGCCTGGCTAGGTGAGCACACCTAGCAACTCTCCATTGTTGAATGGAACTGCCCAGCTGAGCATGCTGGCTATACGTTCCAGATGTGCTCCTGCTTGGAGTAGACAGGAGATATTCGATATCCTGGGCCTATGGGGAGAAGAAGCTGTGCAGGAAAAGCACCACACCAGCCATAGAAATGTCGACACCTACAAGCAGATTGCTCAAGGGATGCAGAAAAAGGGCTATGATGGGGACCAGCAGCAGTGCAGTGTGAAAGTCAAGGAGCTGGGCAGGCATAACAGAAGGCAAAGGAGGCCAACAATTGATCCAGTTATGCATACCTGCATACCTGTGCTTTTACAAAGAGCTGAATGCCGTCCTTGGTGGAGACACCACCACCACTATGCAAAGCACTATGGATACCTCCGAGGAGCCCGAATCACTGGTCTCCACCATGAACAGCAAGGAGGAGGACATGGTGGACAAGAGGAGTATGGGAGACTGTCGACTGTGAGGAGATGGCTGCAGAGTGAGCCAAGACCTGTTTTTGACTCCACTGCAATCCAGCCAGTCCTGCCCGTTGAGCACGGGCGAGCCCAATGCAGGGGAAGAAACTTCGGGCAAGCGTGGAGCTAAATTTTCAATTACAGGGATGGCTCTTCCAAAGTTAGGTGGGGGGGCGGAGAGCATGCAGAGAAATTTGTTATGTACACAGGGATGTCCCTTGAATTCTCCTGAGAGATCTTGATGACATTTTCAGGAAGATACGCTGCAATCCTCTCGTGAAGGGATCTAGAGAGGGCTGCCTTATTTCTTCCTCTTTAGCCAGACACTTTCCCATGCCACTCAGTGATAACTTCTGCAAGTACCATTGCAGTAAACAGGCTAGCAGGATACGGGCCTGGACAGCTTCAGGATGCCAGTAGCAGCTGTGTTCTCTGTGCCTTTGTTACCCTGAGAAGTGAGATATCAGCTAAAATCACCACTGCCTATGGAAAATGGTGCCAGTATTCTGTGCCACTTCCCTACACTACTAGAATCATGCACCCAAGCAACTGCCTCCTCATTTCCCCACCCTCCGGCAGGCCATACTCATTATGGCTGGTGCTGTGACTGGTGCCGTGCAAAAGCACTCCTAGGGAGAAGTGCTTAAAACTTTAGGGGGGCAAAGGGAGTGAGTTCAGCACTTTAAGTTTCACTTTCTGTAATGAATAAGCTCACAATGGTACCTCTGGGTGTTTTATTGGTAGTTGCTACCGTTGAGGCCTTTGGGGGCTCCCTCTCTACTCCCATGGAACACCTGAGCTAGATAAGAGGAGAAAGAAGAGGACTCATGGTGACATGTTCAGTGAGAGCCTGCAAGCCAGTGCTGTATCAAATCATAAGTACAGGGCCTGGAGAATGAACATTGCGCCCAACCTGGAGAAGGAAAGAATGGACAGGAGAAAGACCCAGAGCAGGAAGAGGAGAGGAAGATGCACCAGGACATAATGGGGCATCTCAGACAGCAAACACAGATGCAGCAGACTCTGGTCGACCTGCAGGTTCAATAATCTCAGTCTCACTTCCCTCTGCAGCCCATTGAGAATTCAATATCAGGACCTGTATCTACCCCCCACCAACATTGCACATGGCATCAGGGGTTGCTGCACTACCCATACTGCTTCACCCCCGGGGACATAAAAGACAATCACAGTTTCACATACACTGACTGGTGAAAGCCATGGTTGGTATGTGTGTACCTGAAATGGAAATGAATGTCCTTTCCCCTTCATAAATTCTGTTATCTTAATTTATTAAGTTTTTAATTTATTTGTTTTAAAATTGCACAGGGTTTTTTGCACTGATTTTGTTACCGAATAGAAATCTAATAATTTGGAACATAATTCGTCTTTATGAGTTCACAACATATGCTGCCAAGCGCTCAGCAGTTCTCAGCACAGTGTCACACAACTCAGAGAATCATTCACAAACAAAATTAATCGGTGCACTGACGATGGTATATTCCAGTATGTAGAGCAATCACCACATGATTCCTATCAGGTCACAAAAGAGCAGGGCCAGGCAGAGCACACTACAACACACACTACTCTGGCTCACTGTTAAAATAGTCTTTTAAAGCCTCCCTAAACTGTCCAGCTCCGTGTTGAGTTCTTCTAATAGCCCTTCTGTCTGACTGCTCAAATTCAGCAGACAGATGTTCCACCTCCACCCGGATGGAAACTTTCTCCACTTTATTTCACGTACATTATGCATGACACAGCAGGCAGCTATAATCATTGGCATATTTTTCTCACTGAGGTCCAATCTTGTGAGTAACCGATGCCCCTTCAAATGACCAAAAGCACATTCAACTATCATTCTGCACCTGCTGAGCGGGTAGCTGAATCATTCTTTGGTGCTGTCGAGGTGACCAGTGTATGGCTTCATGAGACGGGGAGGAAGGTGTAGGCTGGGTCCCCTAGGATAATATTGGCATTTCAGCACTCCCAATGGTAATCCACCAATCAGAAAAGAAAATCCCGGCTTGTAGCTTTCTGAACAGTCCTTAAAAATGCAAGTGGCATGTACCTTCCCTGACCAGCCCACACTAATGTTGGTGAAGTGCCCCTGGTGATCCACCAATGCTCACGTAACCATGGGAAAATAGCCCTTTCTGTTGATGTATTCTGTGGCAGGGTGGTCTGGTACCAAAATTGGGATATGCGTACTGTCTATTCCTCCACTGCAGTTTGGGAACTCCATTGCTGCAAATCCGTCCACTATACCTTGCACATTGCTGAGAGCTACAGTCCTGCGCAATTGGTGGCCCTGCACATTTGCGTCACAATGGCTCCCACAGTGAATTTCCCTACTCTAAATTGATTCCTGACTGACCGGTAGCATTCTGGCATTCTAAGTTTCCACAGGACCATCACCACTTGCTTCTCCACTGTCAACGCAGCTCTTTTTGCTATCCCTGTGCTGGAGGACCGGGGAGTTCAATGCACAGATCCAGGAATATAGCCTTGTACATCTGAAAGTTCTGCAGCCACTAATGTTGGTGAAGTGCCCCTGGTGATCCACCAATGCTCACGTAACCATGGGAAAATAGCCCTTTCTGTTGATGTATTCTGTGGCAGGGTGGTCTGGTACCAAAATTGGGATATGCGTACTGTCTATTCCTCCACTGCAGTTTGGGAACTCCATTGCTGCAAATCCGTCCACTATACCTTGCACATTGCTGAGAGTTACAGTCCTGCGCAATTGGTGGCCCTGCACATTTGCGTCACAATGGCTCCCACAGTGGATTTCCCTACTCTAAATTGATTCCTGACTGACCGGTAGCATTCTGGCATTCTAAGTTTCCACAGGACCATCACCACTTGCTTCTCCACTGTCAACGCAGCTCTTTTTGCTATCCCTGTGCTGGAGGACCGGGGAGTTCAATGCACAGATCCAGGAATATAGCCTTGTACATCTGAAAGTTCTGCAGCCACTGCTCATCATCCAAACCTGCATTATGATACAATCCCACCATTCAGTGCTTCTTTCATGGGCCCAGAAGCAGTGTTCCACATCTGCAGTTGCTCCGTGAATGCCGCCAACAATCCTGAATTGGTTCTTGATATGTCCCACAGCAATCTGTCCTCCGGAATCATGATGTTTCCTTGTCATTGGGTTCTTCCTGCGGCTCTGCAAATACTCCAGGATCGGGAGCCCTGTGCTTGCAACACTCATGACAGGGCCGAGCTGGGCAGGCTCTAGGCTTCTGTCAGAGATGGTGGACAGCCAGGAGGGCCGTGCGGGCTTGTGAGATTTTGAAAAATAAGTTGTGAAATTTATGGGATATAGATAACATTATGAGATGGAGACAGCTGCAAATTGGGACATTGATCCCATGCTCCCACCGCAGCACGACTTGTTTCAGCCCTATCATGTATTGCCAAAGCTTCCCAAAAGAAGTTTAAGTTTAAGGGGCCACATCTAAAACATGGCCCCTAACTGTCTCTTACAGCTATCTTAGACAGAGGACTTGCTCACACATCAGTATAAATAGGTCGTGATCTCAAAGGCCAGCTCCCTACCTGCAACCCAGTGCTATGGCTGTGTCAGAGCCCAAAGAGGAATGTGGGGCTAAATGTTCTCAATGGTAAGTGCACTGCTGTGGGGTTTCCTACCCCCTGGAAACTAGAGGGTCAGCCCAAGTCTTGCCAGTTATTGGGTTTGCATATCTTTGCATAAGACCTTTCAGCTTGGGTTTTCTAGCTGCAGAATAACAGCAAGCAACATCTTCCCTGGAGACAATCAGGAACAAACCCATTTAGAGATAATGGCATAAGCAATGGAGAACATAGTCCTCTCATATGGAATTAATGCTATTCTTAATTAGCGTAAATAGTGTTTAGGCACAAGAGTAATCCATGAATTATAAATGAATAGATAATTAGGCAGATTACTTCCCTTGTAATCTCATTTCACCAGCTTATGTGCTATACACTTTTTAGGTTGTAAACAGTTCACTTAATTGCACTGATAGCACATGACAAACACCCTAGCCAGTTTTGAGCTCTCCTACACTTTTTAGTTTATTAAAAGGTATCCTCAAAGTATAGTGGAAATCAATACAGGACACTGCACTCAACTGGTAGTAAGAGCTTGAGGAAGTATACTTTCCAGCAAGGATTACATTTTAAATCTATGTAGATCACATTGCATGAATCTAATATCAAAACAACAAAGACATGGATGATGGTGGCAAAGTCCATATCTGTGATAAATGGTTACAACATTCTGGTCATATGTAAAAAAGGGGGGAAAAACACCCTATTGTTTCTTGTATAGTTTCAGTTGAGAATCTAACCATACTCCTAGATTGCGTGAAGAGAGACAATAGGCAGACACACTCCAAGCAGAGCAGATGTTATTCTTGCCCTACCTTCCAATTATTTCTCCCAACTAATCAACATTTCAATCTTATCTGGATTGAGTATCCACCAGTTAGCCCTTATCCTCCTGATTTGATTTTGATTATTTAAATCCATTGTAGCAAATGAACAGTGGATGGGCTGCTGGATGGATGCACACTGGATTGCAATGCTGTATTAGTGGGTAGTTCTTTTGGGCCTGGGGATACCTTCAACAGTTTACATACTCTAAGCTATTAGTATTAGATCCTTGCATTCATGTTGTAGATTGGCTGAGGTTTTCACCTTTTGAAATAAACAAAACACAGGAAAAAACTCATATTTTGACCAGTACTGTAGTAAATACTACACACATAGGCATTTATAGGGATATTGGACTATGAATGCTGATTTTAAACAGCAGGTGCTGGTAAGAATGAACGGTACTTTAGCTCTGAATTAACTTGCCACTGTCATCCAGGGTTTTTCTTCCACTGTTATAGCTGTATTTTGTTTCTGACCTTTGAGTGCTATAACCATTCTAATTTTCTCAAATAATTGATCATGAATAAAATAATGAAAAAGACAGTACCTGAGAGCTAACAAAGCATTCATCTAGAGAGTTTAAGAAACAATTACAAAGAATATAAAGCCAAGTTCCCTGCTGTCTAAAATACTCTATATTGTAGAACCCAGCTAGTTATAAAGGATTCTAAATTCTTCAGCTCCTAGTTATGTATCTATCTTAGATACTCATAAGCCCCAATTACCATACTGAGTTCCTCAACATCTATATGTATCCTCACAACACCTCTGAGAAGTAGGGAAGTACTCTTTTCCCCATTTTACATATCAGGAACTGAAGCACAGAAATCAATAGAAGTTAGGAGCCTAAGTATCTTTGTGGATCTCGGCCTAAGGGTGTCTACACTGCAAGTGAAAGTCCACAGCTGGCCCATGCCAGCTGATGTGGGCTCACAGGGCTCAGGCTAAGGGGCTGTTTAACTGCAGTATAGGTGCTTTGGCCGGAGCCCGAGCTCTAGGACCCTGCAAGATGGGAGGGTCCCAGAGCTTGGGCTCCAGCCCAAGCCCAAATATATCTACACCACAATTAAACAACCCCTTAGCCTGAGTTAGCTGGCTTGGGCCAGCTGTGAGTTTTTAACTGCAGCATAGACATAGCGCCCCTTCCCCCAAATGGCGCCCCTGACTTTACTTGTCCCCTTTTCATTTATTGTGGCATATGCTTTGCAGATGTTAAAGCAGGTGGGCTTTAGAGCTATTTTTAAAAATGTGTTTCAAAAATATGTAAAACAAGGTCTTCTCTCGGTTACTTTCTCTTTACATCACGCATATGTTATAAGAATAAGTTCTAGTAACTATCTTATGGATGCCAAATTGTCAGAAGAAGCCTCATCTCATAGCTAATTGACATATACCTCATTTTCCATTATCTCAGTTTACTGTGTGTTGATCAACAGGACCAGCTTTTCTTTGCTTAGTGTAGTAACACAATTGCTCTTGGATAATTATTCATACTCCTGTACAGTTTAACTTCTTCATTAGGCAAACCAGATAACAAAACTCATCTGAAACAGCTAGGCACTTTCAATTATGGCTCCACAAGTCAAATTTCTATTAGGAAAAGAATATGTTTTAAGATGAACAAAAATGCAGTGGTATCAAACTTATAATTAGTTCCTACATGCTCTGGGAAAGCTACTTGACAGAGGATTCTGTCAGAGGTTGTACATGATGTTCCAGAGGGTAAATTAGAAAAATGTCCTGTACTGGAACTAAGGGAATTTGATCTAAAGAAGCAATAGGGAGGCCCACTGGCTATAAGAATTGTGCTTTAATTTGCTTGTCTAAAAGTGCTGGAATCAAAATAAGTGGATCATGTTGAGAAAGTCTGACAACCATATGGATGTAGAAGCAATCTGTAGTTATGAGAGGTTTTTTTTGTTGCTGTTATGGGTTTAATCTGTCAAAACTGGAAAAATCTTAATTAGTAACTTAGGTTTTTGAAGTAAAGATATTAAAGATATTATGTCATAGCTGTAATTATGAAATAAACTAATTAATCAAGAATCCATGTTCACTCTGCAGTAAATTGTTTTGAAATCTAGGATTAACCATTATTCTAATTCAGAAATACATGATATGATTTAGCATGTTGATGCTTCTCTTTTCCATCATTTGTTCACTTTGAAGTGTGGCATTCATTTTATTACAGCTTTCATTCTGATACTTCCTGCTAGCATTACAGGTAATGAAATGTGATGCAATGCACTTTAAGATATATTGTTCACACCACACACCTGAAGTCACAATTGTGAAATCCAGTGACAAGAGACAGAAAGTTGTTAGTCTTTTTTCTGCCGATGCAAAAAAAAAAAAAGTATCAGAGGGTAGAGTAACTGGCAGTAAATGCCTGAAAACTAAACATGTTAAGTTTAGAATGGGTTTAGATAACAATAATCCTTGACAAATTTTCCTAGATTGCCTGAGGAATATTTAAGGCTACCTTAGAATTTCAGTTTCTCTATTTTATCTATTTTAAACACCACAAGTAGCTCATTAGAGAAATTGATTATTGTAAGACTTGGGGAGGCTGCTGTAAGCAGTAATAAACATCCAGGTGTCAGGTTTTACAGGAGAGAAGTCTCAGCTCTTTTAAGTGCAGAAGCGCTCAGCTCAGTCTGAGTTTCCTGAGGTTTCTGGAAACATCTAGTTCATACTGGCAGGCTCAGAACCTTAATGCAGTCAGTAGAAGATTCGCTCCCATATTAATCTGACATCATCCTAGTTGCATAGTAATTGCTCTACTAGTTACCTGATACCTTAAGAGCCATTTTAATAAACTCCTTTGGACAGAAACTTCATCTTATAACTATACATCTCCACACACCACTGTGTCAGTTTAGTGATCTCAACCATGGGTGTGGAGACCCTTGACTGCAGTGGAACCAGTGCAGATCTGCCATGCATGGGGAAGGATGACATTTGGGGAGTCTGTACAGTTGTTCTACACCCATGTACACCTCTGAAGACAACTCAAGAGGGTTTCCTGCAACCTACTGCAGAGGGTAGGTTTTGAGGATGGCGTAAGGTAGAGTGCAGGGGAGGACCAACAAAAATACGGATCTGTTGGCTCATCTCTCTCATGCAAGGTAAGCTACTAAGGCCTAAGACTGTACCAGCAGCTGTTTAGTGACTCCACCGCCATTCTGTGCCCCAGCAGAATACGTTCCCTGCTAGCCTTTGTGAAACACATCAGCCCAGTTACCAAGCTATGCCCCTTTACAAATGATAATATTAATAAAACCAACTAAATATTAGGCACAGATAGGGGGTCTGTGTGAGCATTCTGTATCTATGTTCCCTTTCCACATAGAAGGCTGCCAGAAGGAAACATTAACCTATGAACTTATCAACAAGTTTCAGGTATCATAGTGAGTGACTTTAGACTAAAATGACTGTGAAGACTGATCTGAAAATAAGCACCATATCTATATTCAGTAATTATGTGCCATCCGTAGTGGTCAACTGAAATGCCGTAAATCTGTCAGCATCATTATTAAACTGTGAGCTGTGGCAAAAGGTGAAAATGGTTAAAGTTTCAATTCCATTTTCAGAAATGATACACATGGTACAATTCTGTTTGTGGCTGCTTCCTTTAGTATTTTCTTCTCTTTGCCTTCAAGGCATTGTGATTGATGTAGTGGATACAGTCTTTTTATTTTATTTTATTTTTTGTCTGCTTAATATGTGATTCAGATTGAAAGCCTGAGGATCATAGGACATATATACTGATAAATGAGAAGCTTGTGCTAACTGTGCCTAGAGGTAATTACCATGCTCTACAGGAAAAGACTGGGGAGTTAGGAAAACTAGCTTCTATTCCCATCTCTGGAACTGATCCACTGTGTGATTTAGTGCAACTCACTTAATCTCTCTGTGCATCAGTTTCCCTACCAGTAAAAGGGGATAATGATACTTGCTACCTTCAGCATTGCACCTTAAGATCTATAGATAAAAACATCTAGCACCCCACACAGCTTCGGTGGGCATTCTGCAACAGCACAGGGGTTTAGCAGTGAGGAGCCATTTGCAGGATCAGGGCCACAGTTTGAAGGAACCATGTTTTCCTATGAGTTATATAGCACCTACTATATCATGGCCCTTATCCTGATTGGAGTTTCTGGACACGTCTGCACTGCAATGAAATAGTCAATAATATTTTATTAAAATATTCTCTCTACCAAAATATTGCTGTGCATAACTCACATTTTATATATCTGAAAGGTCAATACTGGAAGCACATTGCATTACATAAAAAGAATGGAGCATGATCTTTTCCCCATTAAAAAAATATAAATCTATGAACCCATAAAACAGTGAATTTCAGAACTTCTGGAAGCATAGCACTTAGAGAAGATCTTTTAGTTTAAGACAGACACTGCAAGGGCAACAGTCTAGGCTACATTTTTATAAAGTTATGTTTTTAGAAAAGCTGATGTTATAATGAATAATAAGTGAGACAATGCATAGGAAAACACACAGACACTATAACAGAGCAGGGGATGAGGAAAAAACATCAGAGGCACCCAAAACCTGCAAATTGTCATAAAGGGGAAAATGTGTATAATTTTGGATTGCAAGTGGTTTCAAAATATTAAGAGATTATCTGAAATATATATCCGGATTCTTGCTTTGATATCATGATCTCTCTCTCTATTACAACAATAATTGGCAAGGCAGGGTGAATGAATTGCTCGCAATGCAACAATTAGTAGAATGAGGAGTGAAGGTCAGATTTGCATTGAGGAAAATGTCAAACAACTCAAGTTAGGAGATATGTAAACAGAGCTATATCCGGGTCAGAGCTGTCAATTACAATAACAATTAATACACCAGCATTGACCAGTTTTTCAGGTGAGGATATACATGTGTAAAATAATCTCATCTGCCTGCTATCTTTTAATAGAGTCCCTGTAGGACTCTACTGTTTCTGACATACTAACATTCCAAACCTCTGAGCAGCTTCAAACAGGTGCCCAAGGAATGTTTCCTGCTTTCTTCCCAGAGCAGGGTGGGCAAACTACGGCCCGCGGGCTGGATCCGGCCCATCAGGGCTTTGGATCTGGCCTGTGTGACTGCCACCCCCATGGTGCCGCAGGCCCCGCACCGTTGCTGGAAGTGGCCGGCACCACACATCCCTGCAGTCCCGGGGGGACCGCTGCCACCCTGGAGCCACTCCTGCACCCCGCACCCGAACCCCCTGCCCTGAGCCCTCCTAGCCCTCTGTCTTGAGCCCCCTTCCGCCCCCTCCCACACCCCAACCCCCTGCCCTGAGCCCCCTCCCGCCCCCTCCCACACCCCAACCCCCTGCCCTGAGCCCCCCTGCACTCCGTACCCCCTCCTGCACCCCAACCCGCTGCCCTGAGCCCCCTCCTGCACCCTCCTGCACCCCAACCCCCTGATCTGATCCCCCTCCTGCACCTCAACTCCCTGCCCTGAGCCCCCCAAACCCTCTGCCTTGAGCTCCCTCCCGCACTCTACACCCCAACCCCTTGCCCTGAGCCCCCTTGTACACCTTGCACCCCTCCTGCACCCCAACCCCTTGCCTTGAGCCCCTTCCTGCACACCGCACCCCCTCCGACACTCCGCACTTCCTCCTTCACCCCAACCCCCTGTCCCAGCCCTACATTCATGGCCCTGCATACAATTTCCCCACCCAGATATGGCCCTCGGGTCAAAAATTTTGCCCACCTCTGTCCCAGAGGAATCCTTCCTCCACAAAGTATGTGTGTCCAAAGCACAGGAAGCACAACATTCAGGCCAGTGATGGGGTTTGAAGCCTGAGACCTTGCATTCCTGCAGGGCTAAAAGCTGGAGAATGATAACTTTGGAAAATGGAGATTCTCAGACTGTCAATTGGCTTCTATCCCTGGGAGTTCACAGTCATGGCTTCACCAGTTCTGAAAATGTGCCCATCCCAACCACATGTAGATAAAACCTTCATAGCACACTGCCATTTCTCTCATGTGGATACAGATCATCTCCAAATTGTTAACATCTGTGACTTTGGGATGAGTGCACTTAGGATTTCTGTATAGTTGCATTTAACAGGAACAGGAATTTGGGAGCTATTGATCCATCTCCCACTGAAGTTAACAGGAATCTTTTCATTGACTTTAATAGGAGCTGGATCAGGCACAAAGGCCTGGACCCACAAAGGTACTTAATATTGCAATGCTGAGTTTTGCAATGCCTACACTTCAGGTGCCTAGAAAAAAATCACGGGAATAACACAAAGTCTGAGTTAGGCACCCAGGCTCCCTAAACAATGCACAGGGAGAGAGCGGTGCTTAAGAATGGGATCCACAAAAGACAGCATGCTAGGCGGGGAGCCACTAAACTAGCCAGTGTGAGATACAATGAGAGAGATGTGTCCTAGGCTCTACCCCTCTCATGGACATAGGCAACTCCCTGTAGCTCCGACTTCATAGACTCATAGACTTTAAGGTCAGACGGCTCATTATGATCGTCTAGTCTGACCTCCTACAGAATGCATGCCACAGAATCTCACCCACCCACAGCTAGCTCTGTTTGTGATTCGTAGGTGAGTGTGGTGCTGCTGCCACCACTCACCTTATTACTTTTAGCCCAGTGGTTAGAACACTCAGCTGGGATGTGGGAGACTCAGTTTTAATTCCCCCCTCTGTGTGAAGGGGATAAGCACTCTTTCTACTGAGATACGGGATATTCGGATGTAGGTGTCACTTAATTTCCTCTGATCAGTTGTTACATTGTGTATAAATAATTACAGAGTCACTTAAACCAGGGGCACTGGCCCCTCGTGGGTTTCCTAATCACCAGGCTATAGCATCATACTCTCCCTTGACTCTAAATACTTAATCTAAAGGGGAACAGATTCAACAGGAAAGACTGAGGGAGCCCCACATCATACTCATAATATCCCATAGCTCAGTGATGAGAGCACTTACCTGAGACACGAGGGAGAGAGACCCCTGTTCAAATACTTCTCCCCCCTCAGGCAGAGTAGGGAATTGAATTTAGGTCTCCCACACTCCAGGTGTGTGCTCTAACTGCTGGCTAAAAGTAATAAGCAAAGCACATGTTAAATGGGACCTAATTTGGTAGATGTTCTGGTAGAAGGTGCTGGGGCTTAGATGGGAGATACGCATCCTGACACCTAGAGGGAGGCAACAGAGTGCATGTCCAGAGGCAGAAATACAGACACCTTGGGAACTTTTACAGTGCAGATTTAGGCACCATTTAAGTTTAGGCTCCAGCCAAGCAAGCATTTTGTAGATTGCAATGGAGTCAAAAATTGGGCCTAAAATTTAGGTGCCTATATCTGAAGTTTAGGCACCTAAGTACTTTTTAGGATCTGGGCCAAAATTCAGATCTATAACTGCCCCATCACAATTATGGGCAGATTTTGCCAGGTGGCTTCTGATTAATTTCTTATGAGTTTGCCTGCTAGCAAATCCATTTACATCCCCAGACGTTTGGATGAACAACATCTAGTACAAATTATTAGAGCTGACTCAATTTGTAAATAGGATACAGGAATGATGGGTACTTCATAAATACTTGCAATAAATAAAATACATCCTACTACCAAACTGGGAAAAAACAAAACAGAAAACAAGTTTGAATCTCTGGGGTTTACATGTTCATTTTGGTTTATCATTTATTCACAATCTACGTAGGACTTGATTCATCCATCTCTGAGAAGTAATAGTGTGACTATCTAACCTATTTCTCATTAAGCACTTCATTTTAATTATATTCAATCCCTTGATATAGAATCTAAAGATGGGAAAAAATCTTTATCTCATCTAATACCATGCAGAATTGTTCTCTAGGATATATTTTCCAGTGATTTAACTATTCTGTTTTTAAATAACTTACTCAATGGGTTTCCACTACAAGGTTATTCCATAGACTAACAGCTCATTTAAAAGAAAAAATGTGATATTCAGCCTTAATTTTTCTAGGAGATGAAGTGACTTCTAAATACATTGTACGGTAAATCTGTGGAATTTATGTATTGTTTAAGTTACTGTGGTCCTGATGCATTTAAACTCAGTTCATAGCCGCTTGGATAATTAGAAGAATCTTGGCAAACACCAGAATAAATCTGAATTAAAATAACAATTTCTATAATTAATCTGATCACGGCAGCTAGTTTGTTACTAGTGTCACCAATATGCATATTAATTATGTAGAGCTATTTTGTTCTTAAAGTTGATACTTAGTGTTCCATTTTGCTCTCTAAAGCCATAGGGCTTAATTCATATCCAAAACTACACAGGTTGCAGTTTGCACTCTCTCCAGCTGCATAACTGGTAGATTCACCCCTGAAAAAGAGCAGCTTATCATCCAGATAGGTTGATAAGTGTGGTAACATTTTCTAATGAAAATCATCTCCTACCTGTATAATTAATGATTTCAAAAAGGTCTTCTTTGCCGTCTAATCATTTAAACATCCTTCTTTTCTTGTTTAAGACATTTAAAAAGAAGTTCAGTATCTCAGCCTGGATCGGCGAACCGCAGCCAGTGGGAGCTGCGATCGGCCGAACCTGCAGACGCTGAAGGTAAACAAACCGTCCTGGCCCGCCAGCGGATTTCCCTGACAGCCCGCGTGCCAAAGGTTGCCTATCCCTTCTCTATATTCTTCTTTCTCCCACCCTTTCCATTTCTAGAACAATTCTTTTTTTAACCTCATATGTTTGAACAGTCCCTCAAAAAACAACAACAACAACCCTAAAGTAGCCATTTCTTCTTCTCCTGCACTCCTCTTTTTCAGATTTTGACATGACCTCGGTATCAGGGGAGGAGGAGTTGAAGGGATACCTAACCTGAACTATGGGCCTGAGTACCAGGGAGAATGGTGGTATGGTCAGCCATGCCAGGGAAGAGCAGATGCTTTCATTGGGGCTGGGAAGGAGGTGCAGCAGTAGCAGCAGCAGAAAAAGGCAGAGGGAGAAAATGAGTTGCTCCTTGTCTCCCATCTATGGGTTGTATCTTACGGGTTCAGAATTCTTTCACCAGACCATATGACCTTTTATAGAGGGAAAGGAATTATCTGAGCAGTACAAGGAGAATAACTGGGAGCAACAGAATTAAAGTAAGAAAAACCTGCTAACAGTGAGATCTGATTGGGGTTGTGGAATAGTCCCCCTTCCCTGCATACTTGATGGAAGGTCTGTCACTTGGGAAGTTTAAAACTAGATGGCCAAAGACACAGAAAATACACAGTACTGTAATAGGGAATGATCCTGCATTGGCATGAGATAAACTACACTAGATGGCCTAATAATTATTCTGCATTTCCAACCACACCTATCCGTGGATTTTTATATTCATATGCATAGATAATTTTTTTTACTTTGGCTGACTCACAGAACTCTCTGGAGATTTAAAAATACGTTTGCTAGGAAGCAATTGTTTTGCCCATTAACAAATGAATCAAAAAAGTCAGCAAACAAACTGTGTTCGTAGTTATGATTTGACAGTGATCTGATCATCTGAGATGGATGTAGTTTCTAAAAGCATGACCCTGTAAAATGTAACTGTGTGTAAATCTTAACTTCACTCATCTCACAGTAAAAGATTTTAACTTTTGGAAAAGTGCAGATATAAAGTCTGGAATATGCTAGCATGCTGAGGATGAAAATGAATCACACGTTCAGCCTAAGACATCCAGAGAGAATGTTGAGTAGAGAAGCTGGGTTTGCTTTCATTTTGATGTTAAATTTTTCAAAAGTCCAGCTGCTACATTAGTGTGAGTGAAATTTTTGTTCATATACTTGTCAATGGAAAATGAATTTTGGGCCCTACCAAACTTCATATAATCATGTAAAGGAAATCTCTTTCTTCTCAAAATTTGGTTTGGATGGAAGTAGTTTCTAATCATTAGCTCATCCAGTGAGGAACCAAAACAGTACCTTGGGTGGGCATTTGCTCAGTGTGACAAAGTGACTCATCAGCTGCGTGCCACCTTGTGACAGGTGGGATGTCTACACTTTGAATTGTGGGTGTGATTAGCAGCTGGAGAAGACATACTAGAGTTAGCTCTGATTGAGCTAGTGCACTAAGAACAAAGTGTAGCCATGAGCAACAGGGGGAGCGGCCACAAGTATGTGCCTATGGTCTCTGACGCATACATAGTTGGGGTGGCTAGGCCCTTTGTGCTGCTGCACTACACTCAATTTTTAGCATACTAGCTTGATCAGAGATAGCGTATGTGTCCTCAAGCTGGGAATCACACACCCCAGCTTGAAGAGTAGGATTACACAGGTTTTTCCTCTCCATAGCTTTGCTGTCCTGCCATTCAGGTCTGCTGGTGGCCCCCTTTGAATTGTGACTTCAGCCATCCAGCCAGATCACCTTTTAGTCTCACCCCTTTTGGGGTAAGTCAGAATCCAGTCCAATAACAGTCCAGCAACCTTGTGTCAGGGCTCCAACCTAATTCTAGACCCACTAGGCCTTATGACTCTTGCCCAGGGCCTTAACTTAGCCTTCCCTTTCCCCATCCCTCCTTCTACCCTGGGTTACAACTCCTGAAGCAGGCAATTACATTCTACTTCTTCAGATCTCCTGCTTCTTCCTTGGGCTTCTTCCTACTGTGGACTGCCTCCAGGGGTTCCTCCACTGCCCTCCTCAGGTTTCAGGAAAGAAAGGCATAATATTAAAAAAAGTTCTAACGTGTCCCTGACCTCGCTGCTGCCTGGAGGTACCTGATGAGCTATAGCCTGGCGCAGTGTCCTCAGGGGTATCATGCAGGGTTTGTAAGAACCCTTTGCCAGCTTCAGCCTCTAAGGGGCCCCTTCCTGGGAGATAGTGAGGAGAGGTCTGGCCACCTCCCGGGGCTAGGGGCTTCTGTGTGGGGCTTCTTCCTCTTAAGATGGGCATGCCTTGCAGGTGTGTTGGGGCAGGGATGTCTGAGCCCAAAGGGTATCCTCAGCTGACCAGACACAGCTGCTTTGCTGGACAATTTATGCCATGTAAGCAGTACAAAGGGGCCAGAATGCAGCTGAGCATGTGGCCCTCCCTGATACTGAAAAGCAGCAGCCTTCATTTAAATCAAACCAGCAAATGGGTAACATAAAAGAATAATATATTTTGTAAATTGCAACTTTAGTATTAGAGCATAACCAGAAAGTGACATTAAACCACTTCCTAAGCTAGAACCAATAGCCAAAAACTAATTTGGAGGGAAAGCAGCCAAATCTTCTAAGATTTAATTAGTGAGGAAGAACACATTAAAGTAAATTTCAAAACCCACTCTGTCTGTGTAGAATTGAAATGTACTCACCGCATGGAATCCTTTTTTTAAAAGATTGCATGAATGTGCCTCTCCTCTGCGTTTTAGCAGCACTGATGCTCTAGATTAATAGCTATTAAGTCAAGAAGGGTCAACTGTGATCATTCAGTCTGAGCTCCTTTCTAATAGTCTATTGTACAGTTACCTAGTAATTCTTGCTGTGGAGGGAGTTATTCCTCCTTAATACTTTAAGCTAATAGTATCCAGCCCAATTACTTGGGGACTGAGCCACAGCATATTTTTTAGAAGACATCTGGTCTCTATTTAAGTACTCCAAGTGATGATTTGTATTAGTTATTATTGCCCCTGGAAAGCGGTGCCAATGATTAATTACCCTGTCTGTTCAAAGTTATGTCTTAAACTTAATTTAAATTTAAAACAAAGAGCCAAATTCTTATCTAGTGTAGATCAGCATTGCTCCGTTTAAATCAATGGTTTATATGAAGTAAGGTTCTAGCCCCATATGGTTTGCTACCAGACTCATCAGGAAGTCATACAGATCAACTCTTCTCCTATGGCTGGTATCTGCCAGTCAGAGTACTGTTATAGGGGTCAGGACCTACACCAGACCAGCCAAGAGTACAGTAGCATTGGAAATAAGAAAAGCGAGGCTGCAGAGAGGTGACTAGAGGACAAAAAGGGTGTAAGGTAGAGCCCAGTGTTGAATAAGAAGAGTCTGAAGAAGGGTGAGAAGTCCTTAATGAGTACTAAGAAAGCTTTAATTTGTATTTGGAAATAAATCATCACAGTCTATTATAGAATAACATTACTAGTGTGGCTCCCTTGTGATTCTATTAACTTCTATAGCTACATTTCAAACACGTTTGTCAGGTCAAGTCATGAACAATTCCAATAATTGAAATAAATACATGGTAAAAAGCCCAATTATATTCAAAAATGAGCTAAAGAGAACTAAGATTATAGAGCCAAATGTATTCATGGTTCTACTTCATTGAAGTAAGAGTTACATTTTGACCTATAAAGCTGAAGATCAGAAATTTCATTAATAATAAGGAAAAGGTACACTTTTCTACCATTAAAATTCAGTCAGATAGAAATATTAAAATCCATCATGTGATAATATTTCTTGGTTCAGTCAATGGCTGGGACTTATATTAGGTTAAAAATTATTACAATGGGGACTGCAAAAACCAGCACAACAGAAACACAACATTAGATAATTAAACTTTCTTAGAGGGGCAGATAAAACCACTGTATTTAAGCATATTGCATATTTGAATTTCCATAACACTCACTTCCTGCCTTTTGTGGTATAAAATCTTAGCTATTCTTAATTGCTTCAGATTGATATTTGGGGACAGAGTCACACAGGAGCTGCAATCCCTAGTGCTGTAAAACAATTTTAGTTCAAATTTCTAGTGCTGCTTTTCTACATTCCTCCCTTTGGCCAGTCACAAATACAAAAGCGCTTATGATTTCATCATTGTCACACTCTGGCACGATTACATGCTGAGCATTTCTTAGAACTGTTTCTGATTTCTTGAGCTGTGTGGGTAGAGAGTGGAGTGTTTTTCCTTAAATATGAGACACACGCACGCATGCACGCACGCACGCACACACACACACACACACACACACACACCCATGTAGTCAATGGATTTGATTTATAGTTATACAATTTTCCACTGCTCAGGGATAATCTTAGTTTCTCAATTAATCCTTCCGATAATTTTGAGATAAAGTGGTAGAGGAAGCCGTTCCCTCTGACTGTAAAAAACAGAGCTTAAATCCCAGGTCCAGGAAAACTGATACCCTTCTTACTACCACTATGATTTACATGAGCAGCTAAGCTCCCAGCTAATAAGCCATATTTGCATTGCCCCGATCCTAGGGCCATCTAATGTGTTCCCTGTCATTGATACAATCTAGTGCAGTATGAAGGCTTTTCTGTGTGGCCCTGAGGGCTGGTATAGCCACCAAAGCTCAGCTGGAAACAGAAGCACACAGTCAATGACCTTTCTCTCTGTCTATATTCCTTATGTCTGACTGGGAGGGAGATGAGCGTAATTGCCTCTATGGGGGCAATCTGTCACCCAAGGATTTCTCTAGGCAGGAGTAATCCTAAAGTGACCCAGTCCATTGGCTTTGGGGCTGCTTTGTGCTTCTGGAGCATTTTGGAAAATTGAGGCCCATGTTTTATTTCAGCCTAAAACTGGGACAGAAAAGCATAGTATCAAGAGCTGCAGTAGTAATATTTTGGTGTGTCCTGATGGGAAAGGGTGGATCCATATTGCTCTTGAAGGATATGACAGAAGAGAGGTTCAATCTGTCACTCTGACTATTAGAAGCCTTTCAATTCCTTGTAGAACTGTGCTCTCCATTACCATCTGATTCTTATTCCGTTTAGTGTGCTCTCATTGTTACTTTCCTTATTGTTAAAAACAAATGACAACATCAAAACAGTAATATAAACCAGGGATAAAAATGCATCTTCCTCCTAATATCTCCAGTGCTACTCAAACCCACATGGAAAAATGAACGACTTTGAAAGCAGGGTTAATTCTTAGTGGCTTCATTATTATTTCCAGATAAATTACCTTCGGGAGTGGCTGGGAACAAATGCTTATTTGTGACCCAACCATGATTCTATTAAAGCCTGTGGCAAAACTGTTATTGGCTTTGATAGTGTGTGATTGGGAATATTATGACTATGGAGGATGATGCTAGATGGTTTTTATTAGTTTATAAAAAAGACTGAAATGGGGAAAATATCAATAATTGAGTGAATGGGTTGCCAGGGAATTGTAAGTAGTTCCTGAATGTGAATTAATGATAAATAAAATTCCAAAAAAGCATTTTAGCAACAATAATAAGTGGTTAAGAGCTGATTCTTTTTATGTTACCGCATGATATATGCCATCATAGAATATCGTGATCGATCTGGGGCTTTACTCAATGTAATCTTAGCTTAATTATGTTTTTCTTTGTCTAATTGCATTGAAAACTCTTATTATTTGGGCGTATTTCTTCCTTACACTTTTTTTCACTTGACATGTTATCATACATATTAGTATTAATGATCAAATATATGTTAATAATAACAGTGTTTTACATTGACATTAGTGATGGGCAGGAGACCCAAGTCAAGTGTCAGCTTGGTCTGATTGTAAAATTCTCCAGAATTTGGGGATTGTCAGGATCTGGGGATTTGGCTTAGACCCAGCTTTAATTTACGTAGTGTCAGGTGTGGTATTCATGTTGCATAGTATCTTACACCACAAGTGTAATGGGACTTCTTATGGATTAAGGTACTATTTAGTGTAAGGGTGTCCTGATTAAAAGGTTAACTGTACCTCTGTCCCCTTTCTGGTCTCATGAGGCTTAACATCCCCCTCAGATGTTAGGCCTCATGTCCGTATTTATGCTGGGGTGGAATCCAGTAGTGCAGCCAGGTCCGGAGCGCAGGGGGAGCAGCGCTAAAAAAAGGCGCCTCCCCCTGTACTCACCCGGCGGCGCTTCGGGTCTTCGGCAGCACTTCGGCAGCTCACTCCGGGTCTTCGGTGGTACCCGCCGCCGAAATGCCGCCAAAGACCCGGAGCGCCGCCGGGTGAGTGCAAGAAGCGGCGCTTAAAAAGAAGCAGCGCCTTTTTTTAGTGCTGCTAAAAAAAGGCGCCGCTTCCGCCGCTTCTGCTCAAGGGGGAGCGGCCGCTCCCCCTGCTCCCCCCCTGGCTACGCTACTGGTGGAATCCCATGATTTTCCCATTCCTAGACTAGGCCCTGAGCTACAATACCCTATGTATTAACCTAGCAGATCCAACTGAGTTTGACATCTGGGCTCTTCCACTTGGGAGGTGGTGACCTGTGGCGTACAGTGATCAGACAGCCTTCTTAAAGAAAGTATCATTTGTTTTAACAGTGGGAAAGAAATGTTAGAGAAAAAGGTTTTTAAAAATAACAGTCTACATGAATGTCTGTCTTACTTAAAGGCTTACCATCCTCTGATGATAAGTGAGGTAGGTTTAACATCTTCAGACACCACCAAAAGGTATCGTGTATCTCAGGTTACGTCCACACTTACGGTGGCATGTAGCATATACAGAAACTGCATGCCCAGCTAGCACGGGTATAAATAGCATTGTAGATGGTGAGGCACAGATCAGGTGAGCAGAGTAGAGTGCCCTATGTTAGGAGTATGTGCTGTGCCTCTAAGAGCAGAATAGAGGACATGTTACAGGGAACTAGAGTGCAGCTAGTGAGAACCAGTTGGAAGCAGTCAAGAGGCAGCGTCATCAGATACACAGCTAGGAGCTCATAGCTCTGCTTTAGCTAATGTAACTCTGTTTTAGTTCTAATTAAGCCTTACTTCTTAGAGTCCAGACTGTTTCTCCTTCTTATGAATTCTCAAGACAGCACACCCTCCATGCCTGAACACTAGGATATATATCCTACACACTCAAGCAGTTTTTTAGCAGTGTAGTATCCCGCTGTCTCTGGGCAGCTGGAGCCTTTCCCTGCTGCAGTGAAAGGCTCAAGCAGCGGGGAGGTAGCAGGGAAAGTGTCTGGCAGCATGGACGCTGCTGTCTGTCTGCTTTGGGCTTTTCACTGCAGTGTCTAGCTACACACCACAGTGAATGTGGACACAGTCTGCATTCTACACACAGTCTGCACAGACTACATGCTGCCACAAGTCTAGGCACGTGTAGACAAAGTCTCAGCCTGGTTCTTCAAAATGCCTACCTCCTCTCTTGAGAGAGTGGGCCTTTTTAAACCTGCCCCAATTCTTTCAAGCTCCCGGGTTCCTGGGCCTTTTCCTCTCCTGGCATTGTCTCTGAACACTCTCAAGTGTTTACTGAGAAAGGGCTTCTTTTGAATCATTGTTTCTCTTCCTGCTTGTATTCCCAACAACCTCCTATCAAGCTAAACTAATAGAGTCATACAACAAACACCCCAATATCTAGGCCAACATGCAGAATTCATAAACTATTACACAATGTAGTAGGAAGAGAGCCTGAGACATAAGCCTTTGTGTCAGAGGCTTGGTATGAGGCAGGACCTTCTCACAGAATCTGGCAAGAACCAGGCTAATATTGCAGAAATACACACTCCTAAGAAGTGCTAAGCATGGAGTACTCACACAAACACATCCCAATATCAAGTGGTTACTAGAACAACCCGATATCGAGGATGGTACAAAAACATTCCCCAAGAATAACAGAAACACACTGACCCCTCCTAAAAGATAAGGTCAGAATGATAGTACATAATAGAGATGTTTTAATTGAACCAACGTGTAAAAGATGATGGGTGATAATTAGCCATGTCAGGGGGCAGTAACTAGCTATGTCAAAGGCAGTATGTAACTTGTTTATATTAGGGTATAAAGATGTATCTCAGAGGGAGTATTTTTGTCCAGCCAAGGGGGGAATGGAAAGTCCCGCTATTCACTGAGCTGTGTCCATTGTCATGGGATACATGTCTTAGTATCCTCATAGAGTCTGCCAGGTGCTTTGTTGACAATAAACCTGGCCTGGCGCCTTCATACTTTAACGGATCTTGAGGTTATTGGGCGGTTCGCTTGAGGTCTGCTGTGCTGGCTACCTGCGCAGAGCTGGGGCAGTACACCAGGAGAACATACACATGCAGCCGAACATCTAACCACACACAGCAACTCCAAATCTGTCACAAAGTGTATCGGAATCTTGTCCAGAGTGTCTTTGATGAGAGAATAGTAAAGCTCTTTAATTTTATTTGGGACTGCTGATCTTAATTTCTCTCTTTAACAAGTATTTTTATAACTTATGAGCCAATGTTCCTTAATGCACTTGTTCATTCAATACAAGACTTTAATGTGATTTTGAAGCAAGAAGTTTTCACATATTTTGAAATCTAAGATAATACTTTCATTTTTATTCATGATTGCATACTACTATACCACGGTGAATACAATTTATAAACAAAAACATTTTAAAAATCACGATCCACTACAATTCATTCAAGGCAAATAAAGATGGGAAACCTCTAATAAACTGATTATCATGATAATAAAAATCTTGCTGGAGCAGCAGTAGGAGCCTTATTTCAAATACACTTCAGATTATCGTTGAGAAGAGGCAAATTTTATCCCCAAATGCACTGGGAGCACCACCATAAGAATGATAAAGTTATTAATTCCATAGATGTTTTAGCTTCCATGCACAGTCTTGTAGGTTGACAGCAATTCTGCCATGAAAATGAAACTGCATGAATACATATATGCATATGCTCCACATTAGATAATACAAGTATCTCAAAGACAATGGTCTTGAGGAGCAGCAGTGGTTATTTTATATACATACAAATTCATCTTTGCTGTTGTAAAAATTGTAGTCTCTTTGCAGAGAGCTTGTGAAAAGAAAAAAGGGAAAATTTGCTGAATAAATTGTTCATTGCAGATTGTTCACCCACCTCTATTCATGACCTAAATTGTCATGACCATTCATGCCTATGTTCATAGTGTTCTTCTTGCCTCAAGATGCTAAGAATATCATATACCTTAAACTTTTTTGCACAAAGAATATGAAACACGAGGTTGTGACTAAATTCTACTCAGTTAGGGCCTGGTTCTGATTCTGTTGCTTATGTTGAACTGTACCTTACTATACAAGTACTATTTAAAGTCAATGGGTTTACTTATTTATTCAGTTTTTTTTATTAAACTACAACAAAAGAGCATCCATCAAATAGTCTCAGCACCCTTGACAATCTTTTAAAAATACACTAATAAACAGATTCCGAAATTATCTCAAATGAATGAAATCGAATAATCTAGCAACAATATAAATGTAACAAATTAATCCACCTCCCCACACAGTCTCCACCAGAGTATGACACCACCACTGCTTACTACTATCCAAACACCAATTTTGTCACGAAGAGTGAGGCTATATCTACACCGCCCTGCAGTTCAGACTACAGGGGTGTGAATAGCAGTACACACCAAAGTTGCACTGTGGAAGTTCTCCCATGGGGAAGCTGTGGGCACAAATTAAAAGCTTCCTAGTTCACATCAGTGTAATCCTCTACAATACATTTATGTGAACTAGGAACCTTTTAGTTCATGCCTGCAGTGTCCACATGGGGAGTTACAAAGTAGCACTGTGATGCACACTGTTATTCATACCCCCACAGTCCAAACTGTAGGGCAGTATAGACAAGCCCTAAGAGGGAGTCAGATGCTTCTTAGCATAAGTAGTGGTATCAAAATCTGGCCCTTATAGAATAGCAGGATGCATTACCAGAATAGTCAGTGGACTGACCTTTGTATTTAAAAAAGTGAGTGAAAAATACAACTAACAAAATAATAGTGAAAAGTGATGTATTGGCCTCTATTTCTCTTTGAAGTAAACATTAACACTAACATAGCATCAAAATTAGGAACAATATAGTTCATTAATTTCTTCCTTACACCATCCTGGAACTTCATGAGCTAATGTTCTGTTTTATTACCGTTAAAATGTTAATGTATTGGGTGATGTAAATAGATGCATACCATATTTCAGATTTGTGCCAAGTATTTTGTGTTTGTTTGTTTAACAAAGCATGTTGCATAACATTAATCCTTTCATGCATCCAAGTCTCAAACAAAAAAAATAACTAGGGTGGATTTTGGAAAATATATTATCTGAGCAAGTTTTAGTTCTGTTGGGTTATTATACTATAAGATACAAAGCAAATGTTGAAACTATATCACTGCCATAAGCCTGAAAGTGATGCAACAGAATCCTATTGGTCTCAAGTATGCAACATGCAGTAATGTAAAGGGATATTTTATTCAGACTCATTAAACCCAGCTGTTAAAAAATACATTTTTTTCTCGAGTTGTAGCTGGTTTGGTATCTCCAAATGTCACTTGTTCCCACAGTTAAACATATAACCTCAGAGCAATAGTCTCTAGTCTAAACAACATTATGCAGCAGTAATAAATCATTTCTTAGTGAGGTTGGTTAGTATGTTCACCTTGCATTAGTTCCAAGATCAATGGTATGAATATTAACATAGTTCCATAATCTCTGAGAGCGTCCGCCCCGCATGTGGTTGAGTCTGCAGGGCAGAAGGGAACTGAACTTTCTGTACAAAAATTCAATTGGTGAAAACAACTTCTGCAACAGAACTGTCTGGGTGAGAAGGATATTCAGCCATCACAAGTGACAAGCTGTAAGAAAACAGCAAACAAACTGCCAAAAGTACACTAGGCATTAATGAAAAACTGAACATGAATCTTGAGTATTTTCAGCAACATTACCTCCTACTTAGAATGAGCAATACTGAAATTTTTTCAGTGTGCCTAATGATTGTGGGTGTTAAATGACCATTTTAGCTGGATCCAGCAGTAGAAAAAAATATTAGACACTTTCATTATCATTTACAGTAGCAATAATTTAGAGCAGCAATGATGCTTTTGGGGGGAGTGGTTCTCCAACGGTTTCATTCTGTGGAAACTTTGTAAAACAAAGAGAGACTCCCAGCTCAACTTCCTTCCTAAACTTTCACTCTCACGTCTGCCCTGCATCAGTTTATGCCTCTTGTGCGTGCAGACCACACTGGGAAGTAGAGAAGAATATTGCCTACTTGGTTACATTTAGTCTTTGACAATTGGCAATTAAGAATGGGAACACAATAGGATAAAATTGTAAAGTGTCAGTCTTTTGAAGAAGCCAAGAAGGTGAGAGGAACTATGAAGAAAACAGAGATGAGAAACAGAAGGGACTTATTTTAATGAAACATCCCAGGTTGACATTTCATAGGATTTCCTTTTTTTTCCTGAGAATATCTCCTCAGCATAGTATTAATCTGTAAGTAACATAGTAACTGTTTCTGTTTAGAAAGAATCAGGGAACCATGTATAATATGATTATGTAGCTGTGCAAATGGCTGCAAAATTGCACTTTTAAAAATTATATCAGGAAATAAGCAGCAGGAACAGACACACTCACAAACATCCCCTTTAAATGTATCTAGAATAAAAACACCAAGAGAAGGGAGACAGAAAATATATGTTACGTATTTTCATGAAAGAATTTTTCACTGGGTAATTATAGATTCATAGATTCAAAGGGACTACTTTGATCATTTAATCTGACCCGCATTACATAGGCCATAGAACTTTCCCAAAATAATTCCTAGAGCGCATCTTTTAGAAAAAACATCTGATCTTGATTTAAAAATGGTCAGTGATGGAAAGTCCATCACAACCCTTGGTAAACTGGTCCATTGGTTAATCACTCTCACTGTTTTACACCTTATTTCCAGACTGAGAATGTGTCCACCTTTAACCTCTGGCCACTGGATCATGTTACACCTTTCTCTGCTAGACTGAAGGCCCATTCTTAAATATTTGTTTCCAGTGCAGGTAGTTATAGACTGTAATCAAGTTACCCCTTAACCTTCTCTTTGTTAAGATAAATAGATTAAGCTTTTTGAGTCTGTCATTATGAGATATGTTTTCTAAATCTCTGAATCCTCTTCAATTGATCAACATCCTTTTTGAATTGTGGGTACCAGAACTGGGCACAGTATTCCAGCTGCGGTCACACCAATGCCAAACATAGAAGTAAAATAACCTCTCTTCTCTGACTCAATATTCCTGATTTTGCATCCCAGGATGATGCTAGCTCTTTTGGCCACATCATACTGGAAGCTCATGTTCAGCTGATTATACACTGCCCACCCGACCCACCCACAAATATTTTCTGAATCACTGTTTCCCAGGATAGTGTCCCTAATCCCCTAAGCATGGCCTATTTTCTTTGTTCCTAGATTTACATTTATATTTAGCCATATTAAAATGCATATTGTTCCCTTCATTATTCACCACTCCCCCAGTTTTTGTGTCATCTGCAAGCTTTATCAATGATGATTTTATGTTTTCTTCCAGGTTATTGATCAAAATGTCAAATAACATAAGGCCAAGAACCAGTCCTTGCAGGACCCCACTGGAACCACTCCTTATACCCCTGTTTACAATTACCTTTTGAGACCTGTCATATTAGCCTGTTTTTAATCCATTTAATGTGTGTTAATTTTATATTGTTCTAGCTTTTTAATCAGAATGTTATGTGGTACCCAGTCAAATGCCTTACTGAAGTCTAAGTATATTATGTCAACACTATTACCTTTATCGACCAAACTTGTAATCTTATTAAAAAAGGTTATTTTGACAGGTTCTATTTTCTATAAACTCATATTGATTTGCATTATTTACATTACCATCTTTTAATTCTTTATTAATCAATCATGTCTGGTATCCGATGCTCTATTATCTTGCCTGATATTAATGTCAAGCTAACAGGGCTATAATTACCCAGGTCATCCCAGTTACTCTTTTTAAAAACTGACACAACATTATCTTTCTTCCAGTCTTCTGGAACTTCCCCAGTGCTCCAAGACCTATCAGAAATCAACATTAATGACACAAAGAGCTCCTCGCTCAGATTTTTTAAAACTATTGGAGGCAAGTTATCTGGACTTGCTGATTTTAAAATGTCTGACTTAAGTAGTTTCTGATTAACATCCTTCAGAGATACTTGGGGAATGGAAAGATTGTTCTCATCACTAGATGATGAGACTATATATCTATTTTTCCCCAGATCCAGACTAGAAATATTTATTGAACACTTCTGCCTTTTCTGCATTATTATTGATAATTTTACTATTTCCATTTAAAAATGGATCAATAGCACTGTCAGGATTTTATTATTTATTCTTATTCCTAATATATTTTAAAAACTACTTATTGTCCTTACCTCTGCTGGCCAGAGATTTTGCCTTGTGTTCCTTTTCTTCTTTTATCAGTTTTTTGCAATTCCTAACTTCTGTTTTATATTCATTACTGCCAACTTCCACTTCCTTCCTTAAAAAAATTTGTAAAGCTGCCTTCACGTCCCCTCTAAACCAGGTGGGCCTTCTTCCTTGATTGTGGCTTTTTGGGCCTCTAATAAGGTATTCTTAAATGATTCCCAATTATCATTCACATTTTTCTGATTAAATTCTTCCTTCCATCTGATTTGGCTTATAATCAGTTCTCTAAATCCACTAATATAATAGACTGTTTGTTTTTTCTAGGAGTTATCATTTATATCTGTTTTATACATTCACAAAGAACCAGGATTATGGACAGAGCACAGAGTATGAAAAAGTTGCTGTGATCTTCCTTGGGATATCTGATGTTTCTGAGCATAGTTCTAATTATTCTGTTTCTCTAAAACCAATTCATTAGTTTGTCTACTAGATCAATTTTTTTATAATGTTCTGGGACATAGACTAGACTAATTATTTCATATTCTCTTTGATGCCATCACGTAGAAAGCTTAAATAAAAGCAATACTTTGAAAGGGCTAAATTGTTTTTGTTACTAAATGGATTTCTTTGAGATGGAACTTTTTGTCATTTCTTTTCATTAATAGTAATGTTAGTTTCCATGCATGGCTGAGGTACTCTCTTTAAATTCTATTCTGAAAGGCAAAATACATTTCCTCAAGGAAAAGGCTAATAATTATAATTGCAATGAAATGTTCACTCTGCCAATGAACCCAAGTAAACAAACCCCCAAAGGCAGTAGATCCTTCAAAGTGCTACACAGGCTGGGCAACAGAATTACGGACCAACCCAATCCCATTCAGAAGAAGACTGCTGCATTATCATGATCATGTGCTGAATATGAACTGAAGGGGAATGGAGAGCAAACCCATAGCTCAGCCAGGGAGTGGAGAGGGCAAGTGAGAGAAAATGAGGAAACATAAATTAAGCACATGAGTGCCAGACCCTCAGCTGGTATAAATCAAAATATTTCCATTGAACTGACTGGAGCTATGTTCATTTATGTTAGCTTAGGATCTGGTGCTAAAAAATTGAGCATGATTTACTATTTACGTTTACATTAATTTCATTTATCTTGGAGTAAGTGCCTAGGTGTCAGGTGGCATTACTGATGTACGGTAGGCACATGTTGCAGTAGTGGCAATCAGATGTGCTGCATGTCCATAATAATAGAGAACTAATTTTTTTAAAGTAATGCAGTAGTAATTTAATGGAAATCAGGTGAATGAGTGCAGCACTTACCAGAGTTCTGAAAATGGGAGGAGGGAGCCACACTGACCCGGAGGAGATCCAAGGGGGAAAAGGAGCCATCAGCCTTTCAGAAGACACTGATGGTAAGAAGGTGGGTTCCAGGATCCGAGGAAGGAGGCAGATGGAAGGAGTATCCAAAATTAAAAAGGAGGTCCCCTTGCCAAATCAGTAAGAGATAATTCATTGCCAACCACTTCAACCAGACCCTGCAGGTCCCAATTCACGTAGTTCACATGAACCATTCTGCAGAATTCATTCAGCTCTGATTACTGCTTTAGCACCAAGAAGTGCTGAGCCAGGCAAATATATACCAGACTTTTCAAATGCCAAGTTGTTATTCTGTTTGTTTGTGTCCATGTTAGGATCCATTCTTAGGTTATCTGAACCCTTTTCCCTGTTCTTGCTCTAAATTCTCAGTACTTTTTAAGGCCCCCCTCTTTGCATAACAGTCCAAATGCCTTATTTTTATTTCCAGGCAGTATTTAAATTAACTTGTGGGGATACTTTGTTTCCAATGAAAAAATCAGCATTCTGTCAAGAATGGCTCATTCGAGTCCAATAGTGCCACATGACTGCTGAGGTATACTATTATATGTTAATATGTGCAGCGAGGTCTGCAACATTTTGAAGATTAATTATTTGAGCTATTAATAATGCAAACAACTTGTGTTCCTTCATTATTAATTACTGAGGTCTAAATAACATCTTCCTGCACATCCTTGGTGGCTGTGCCACTTCCTCTGTTTCAAAATAACACTGATAGCGTACTTAGTTTCAGAAAATTAGGACTACTTGGAAACATTGCCAAGTAACTTCCTGTAAATCTGAGGCCTCATTCTCTTCTCACTTACACTAATTTTAGAATGGACTTAAATAGAGTTATTCCTGATTTACACCAGCATAACTGAAGGGAGAACCAGGGCTATCTCCTTTTAATGTTTGACTGACCAGTGGATCTAGACTTTGGAAAGGCCTTAGTATCACATATGACAGGACTAAAAAAAAAAAAAATCTCATGTTGTCTAGTCTTATTCCATTCTATTTTAGTCTATGCTGAACAGGACATTTTTATACATTAATTCCACTAATGCATTTCTGTATGTTCTGCCTCCCCATGGCAATGGAACTGTGTTTTATCCTCACAGGAGCTCTAGAAACCACAGATTGTGAAAGGCCATCTGTCATCTGCTCTTAGTCAACTCCCAGATGCTGCCCTTTCCTGAACTGAAGTAACAAGGATAAATTTCTTGACACTTTGTTCCTTTGACTCGCCCCACGTTTTATATAATGTCGGTCCAGGCTATATTTGAGACCATTTTATTGAGCCTTGCCCTAATGTGTATTTGCATTCAGCATCTCACTGTCATTTCTTACGTCAGCAGGTAAATATTTCTCTGTGGTGTGGACCTTGGTCTGCGGAACTTTCATCCTTTTCTCTGTCAATCCATTACAATTTTAAAAGAGGCTTTCCTTTCCAGAGGCATTTGTAATGATCATTATTAGTCCCTTACTTACCTTTTCCCCATTTCTATTTAATATTAGAATCTCTTATTTTATTTTATTTAAAGACACAGATAAGTGTTTGTATTATATGTTAATTGTTTTAAAAAATTCTCAGTGCCCTGGCTGCAGATCCACAGCTGTAACTAAGAACAGAACTTGCTCCAGTCTACCTTATCAAAAACCCTCACATCTTCCCAGTATAAGCAGTATTAATCATATACAAGTATCACAATGCCTAGCACTAATACCTCTCTCATCTTGCTACGCCTGTTAAACAAAACTGGTTGTCTGATGTGATAAAGGCATATTGAAAGTTTACAGTAGAAAAACCATAAGACCTGATCCTTCTCATTTATTGCAGTCATTTCTGTTTGGGTACAGACTTCTGAGTATCCAGGAAAGCCATAACAACTGTGACAAAGAATCATGAAGTGATGACAAACATAAACAGTGCCATTATCATCTGATAACGTGGCACCATTGGCAAATCATTGAAGAACATAATGTTGCCACAAGTCTGATCACACAGACATGCTCTGAGCTCTTATGAAGGGCATTTAGTTAATGCACATAATCACTCACTATATATCTTATATTGAAAGTAATCTCCTTAGCCATGCAGGGTTCCAGGCTCATGATTTTCAATTTTAATTTATCAGTCCCAAAGCACTGAAGAAGAAGCCTACAATCTAGATAGAATAAGACTCTGGACACTAGATTCAGGCTTATACATCAATGTAAAATTGTGGTTTCTCATTCCAACAGTCATATTACAAGTACTTATTGTTAAAGATGGCACGTTGCAACAGGGAGATATCGTGCATAAAGATATGATATGAACTATTCACAAATATTCCAAATGGTTTCCTTTTAGGTTTTGAAAATATTTATTTAGATTTCTAAAATCCCATACTCTGGGGCCATGCACAAATACTACTTGATTTAAACCAAACTAGCCATTCAGTCCTAAACACAATAACAAACTCTCCAAATCTCACCAGTTAACTCAAGGTTCCCCCACCACCTTAACCCAGCAATGTATCCTTCCTAGCTAGGAAAAAAAAAGGAAGAATAAATAGTTCTTGAGGGAAGACATGAAAGTCAAGAAGGAAGAGCGGCCAGCACATCCCTCGGCCCGTGCTGCTTCCCGCAGCCCCCATTGGCCTGGAGCAGCAAACCGCAGCCAGTGGGAGCTGCGATCGGCCGAACCTGTGGACGCGGCAGGTACACAAACCAGCCTGGCCCGCCCGGGGCTTTCCCTGAACAAGCAGTGGACCGGCTTTGAGAACCACTGTTCTAGATCACTTAAAGGAAAATCACATTCTGCTTTTAAATAGTTTTGAGACAACTTGCTAAACCACAGAAAATCTTGTTTTGTTTTTTACTAACTCAGCATCAAATCTTGTGCAATCAAAAATGTTATCTCAGAGGATGAAACCTTTTAAAAGTGTTAACTTTAAATGAAGCAAGCCTAACTCAATCTTGTCTTTTCTATTTAGAATGCACTTTTCATAACTCATGTAGTAATGTTTTGAAGTTAACAAAGCCTTACCCAGTTTGCAGCAAACAGCAGTAAACACATTTTCTGAAACTGTGATTTGTGAATTGCATTGGGTGTGGGATTTCCATCACAAGGAAATTATGCTAGAAATATACTGAAATACTTGCTCTTATTTACAGATCTCACCATTAACACAGAGCTGCTACTTTTTCATTCCACATTAACTCATGGATTTTAAGATCAGATGGGACCATTATGATCATCTAGTCTGAACTCCTTCATAACACAAGGCATAGAGTGTCACTCAGTTTAATCATCAAACTTCTGTTTGCGCTATAGCATATCTTTTAGAAAGCTATCCGGTCTTATCTTAAATCAGGGGCTCCCCAACTTTTTGCTGGCATGATCCCATTTTAATGAAGTCTTTCCTGCTGGGACCCCTGACAGAATGGAGGATGCCATTTTGAAGAGCAAAATCCTCCACACCATGACTTCACAGGCACCATCCATGCGAGGTCACCCCACATTTTGCTCTACAAAATGGTGTCATCCACACACTGTGACCTGATACATATGTTGTGTGTGACATCACACTGTGCAGAGATACCATTTTGTAGAGTAAAACGGCATTCTCCATGCATCAAGACCTCACATCCACCATACATGCGAGGTCATGCTATGCAGAGTAAAATGGCATCCTTCACACAGTAGAGATCTCTGTGACCCCATCTGCTGATGTCTTGACCCCATTTGGAGTTGTGACCCACAATTTGGGAACCACTGACTTAAACATTGCAAATGTTGGAGAATCTACCAAATACCTAGGCAAGTTGTTTCAACAGTCAATTACCCTCATTATTAATAATTAGCACCTTATTTCTAGTCTAGCCTCACTGTATTCACTGATGATAGAGCGCTTAACTATGCAAACACATGTCACCCATTTACACATATTATTATTTAGATAGTGAAGTGCTCCCAAAGTGCTAGATGCTTTACAAACACAGAGGAAGACAGTTTCTGCCTCAAAGAACCTACTGTCTAAAGCTGTGAATATGCAATTGGATTTGCATGTGCAGATCCCCATGCTTGTATGTCACACCCGTGAGGTACTGAAAAATCTGCTGGTCGTCTAACCAGAGCTACCATAATATGAGAGATGTGAGTATTACGTCTACCCATCTGAGCACAGTTTCCATTTCTGATATCCTGTAATGTTTCCTGGATCAGTGTGAGTTTTCCCCTATTACTCAATGGTCACAACATAGACCCTGCCTGACTCCTGAATGAATATTTGGGACTCAGAGCAGGAGAGGGGAGCAACAAATGTGCACAGCAAATAATTAGGCTCTATAGTCTAGTGTAGGGTGACCAGATAGCAAGTTAAAAAATTGGGACGGGAGGTGGGGGGTAATAGGAGCCTATATAAGAAAAAGACCCAAAAATCGGGACTGTCCCTATAAAATTGGGACATCTGGTCACCCTAGTCTAGTGTGTCAGATGTTTTCTGTAATCCTGGTGGCTGAGCATATAGCTTGGTACAGAGGACCCAGGAAGCTTGCTCACCCAGAGCAAAGACAGGATCTCCAAAACGTCATCATGGCCCTCACACGTCTTTGCCTTTGTTTTTCAAAGCATCCAAAGTTAAGTATTCACACTGGGTACTGGGCACCCAAATTGCCCTCCCTGATTCCCCCTCCCTTATTCCCTGCACAATAATGCCACTACTATGAAATATACTAAATCATGTTGATTTTCTGAGGTCCTGGATAGTTCTTCTATAATATTTTTCTTTTTTTCAATGTATGCTTCCATATATGTTGTCACCTTCTATTATCCATAAACTATTACATAGTGAGATGTTATTCACATTATTATCCTCTCTCAATCTTTTTATTTCATCAGTAATTTATACATATTTCAAGTATCAGAGGGGTTAGTCTGGATCTGTATAAGCAATAAAGAGTCCTGTGGCACCTTATAGACTAACAGATGTATTGGAGCATAAGCTTTCGTGGGTGAATACCCACTTCGTCGGAGGCATCTGACGAAGTGGGCATTCACCCATGAAAGCTTATGCTCCAATACTTCTGCTAGTCTATAAGGTGCCACAGGACTCTTTGTTGCTTATACAGATTTGTATATTTTACTTTTATTCCTTTTGGGCATCTCTTTCTTTTATCTGAGGTCTTCTGGAAATATATACCTTTAAGACAAATAAATTAACTCTCTCTTTTGTTCCCAAACTTGTATCCTGTTATGTTACCACCTTGCTGATCAGTTTTGTTATCTGCAGTTCTTGTTTATAGTAGCTTTTACTTTTATCTTATAGTTGTTTGGAGCTATTTTTATTTTTAGCACTGCCTTACATAAAATACAGCCTGTTAGTCAAGGAAGAACCTATCTCCTGAAGGGCTCTTCTAAATAATGGAACAATTTATTATTTTGAGTCCTTGTCCTTACCTGTCAATTTTTAGTTACTAGACTTGGTATTTTCATTTATTTCATTTTGATTAGCAATGAAGATTTGCAAGTTTTATTTCCTATGCCACATGTACTTTAGTTCCCTATCATGCTGATCATATATGTTGACTAACATGGAACATTACAGTTATACTGAAGTGAGTTATAAAAGGAAGATTTGATCCTAAGCATGTGCCCAGAATGCTAGAAAAAGTTTTGGGAAATTTAAGTTTGCTAAGGTCAAGACCAGAGCAGTGGCCCAAAGCAAGTGTGACATGATGGAATACATTGAAGTATGGAAGGCAGTTTTCTCTGCACAGCTAATATATTACAGGAAGTGGCTTTTGAAAATTGATATGAAGCAGCTATGAATGATGAGGGCACTCTCATATTCATTAGTGGCCCTAATTCAGAACTGCATTCAGACTCCCTTTCTTGATGACAGGATATAAAATAACAATTAGGAAATGTAATTTGCTTGCATCTGTTCTGGAGTATGCCAAAAACATAGACTCTTAGACTCAGTACATTACTTTAATCAGAATGTATAATGTTTTAATTAAATTATTTCCCTAAATGATCACTAAAGTTGCCTTTAATTTACATTATGGAGAAGGCCTTTACCTCCTCCACCGTAACGCTTTCAATGCATTGCTGCTTTCAGATTTAGGCTTCAATTCTGCAACGTTCATTCTTCTTGAATAGAACTCACTCACGCAAGTAGTCCTAGTACTTGCAATGGGATTATCTACACAAGTACGTTTTACTTAGTATGAGTCAAGGTTATACAACTGGGCTGTGGGATAGCTGGAATCATAGAATCATAGAATATTAGGGTTGGAAGAAACCTCAGAAGGTCATCTAGTCCAATCCCCTGCTCAAAGCAGGACCAACACCAACTAAATCATCTCGGCCATGGCTTTGTCAAGCCAGGCCTTAAAAACCTCTAAGGATGGAGATTCCACCACCTCCCTAGGTAACCCATTCCAGTGCTTCACCACCCTCCTAGTGAAATAGTGTTTCCTAATATCCAACCTAGTCCTCCCCCACTGCAACTTGAGATCATTGCTTCTTGTTCTGTCATCTGCCACCACTGAGAACAGCCTAGCTCCATCCTCTTTGGAACAGCCCTTCAGGTAGTTGAAGGCTGCTATCAAATCACCCCTCACTCGTCTCTTCTGCAGACTAAATAACCCCAGTTCCCTCTGCCTCTCCTTGTAAATCATATGCCACAGACCCCTAATGATTTTCGTTGCCCTCTGCTGGACTCTCTCCAATTTGTCCACATCCCTTCTGTAGTGGGGGGACCAAAACTGGATGCAGTACTCCAGGTGTGGCCTCACCAGTGCTGAATAGAGGGGAATAATCATGTCCCTCAATCTGCTGGCAATGCTTCTACTAATATAGCCCAATATACCGTTGGCCTTCTTGGCAACAAGGGCACACTGCTGACTCGGATCCAGTTTCTCATCCACTGTAATCCCCAGGTCTTTTTCTGCAGAACTGCTGCTTAGCCAGTCGGTCCCCAGCCTGTAGCAGTGCATGGGATTCTTCCGTCCTAAGTGCAGGACTCTGCACTTGTCCTTGTTGAACCTCATCAGATTTCTTTTGGCCCAATCCTCCAATTTGTCTAGGTCACTCTAGACCCTATCCCAACCCTCCAGCATATCTACCTCTCCCCGCAGCTTAGTGTCATCTGCGAACTTGCTGAGGGTGCAATTCATCCCATCATCCAGATCATTAATAAAGATGTTGAACAAAATCGGCCCCAGGACCGACCCCTGGGGCACTCTGCTTGATATCGGCTGCCAACTAGACATCGAGCCATTGATCACTACCCATTGAGCCTGACAATCTAGCCAGCTTTCTATCCACCTTATAGTCCATTAATCCAATACATACTTCTTTAACTTGCTGGCAAGAATACTGTGAGAGACTGTTTCAAAAGCTTTGCTAAAGTCAAGATATATCACATCTACCGCTTTCCCCATATCCACAGTGCCAATTATCTCATCATAGAAGGCAATAAGGTTGGCCAGACATGACTTGCCCTTGGTGAATCTATGTTGCCTGTTCCTGATCAACTTCCTCTCCTCCAAGTGCTTTAAAATGGATTCCTTGAGGACCTGCTACATAATTTTGCAGGGGACTGAAGTGAGGCTGACCGGTCTGTAGTTCCCCGGATTCTCTTTCTTCACTTTTAAAAATATGGGCACTATATTTGCCTTTTTTCAATCATTCGGGACCTCCCCCAATCACCACGAATTTTCAAAGATAATGGCCAACTTCCATTATCACTAAGAGGGTCATTAAGGGGAATCCAGGGGATGCTAAGATGGCTACCTGAAACCAGAGCTCTGAGGGGACAACAAAGTAATCTGCCTCCATAAAAACCCTAACCCCCAACACCCTCCAAGAAAGTAGAGCACAAAGTTGCTAAGGGTGGACTCTCCTGCCCCATCCTCACCAAACAAAACAAAATTAAAAACTCCCCTACACCTCCCCAAGAAGAGTGTTTCAGGATCGCAGTGTACAGAGTCCTCTCTGAGTGCAAGTAAAGGACATAGCCACCAAAACAGGCAGGAATGACAGGACTGAAGAAAATGAACTGGCCATGAAGGTATACATCAGGGAGCTGATCTCTGAGTTTAAGGCCCTGAGAAACAATCTGATATCCAAGGTTCTAGCAGTAAAAAAGGAAGTTATTGACTTGGAAGATCAAGTTGCTGTGCTAGAAACTGGCTTAGGAGAAACAAGAGAGAAACAAAGTTAAAGAGCCACATGACACTGTTAGAAGAGAGAAAGAGAGAGAGAGATGCATCTTAAATTAGGTGATGTAGAAAATAGAGAGATGAGTAATAACATTAAAATTAAGGGGTTGCTTGAAAGTATCGAAGGAGAAAACCTCATCTGATACATCTGATAAATATATTGTGGTTAAATCCAAGCTCTCTGGAAGAAGTAAAAGTGCATAGGACATTGTTCCCTTCACCTGGGCCTCATAACAGATCTAGAGATGTGATTGTGAAATTTTACCATTATCAATAGAAATATTTAATTATAAAACTAGCCAGACAGCACTTTTGTTACTATTTGGTCAATACTCAGACCAAGTACATTTATCTTCAAAAACACAGCATCCCTGCCGAATGTTTTGATGATGAAAAAGGGCTCACTCTGTACAATGACACCACATTGCCAAATAGAAAGATTTGATTATTATACTACCGCATAATGTTTCTCTAAACAAAAATATAGGCTCAGTGTTGTAATGATTGACATTTTATTTTTAATGCTTATAGGGGGCTGAGTTGTAAACCTGTTGAAACTTCCTAAATACTAGTTCTTAAAAAAAAAAAGTCACTGAATATCAAACCCGCTACAGTAATCTATTTATTGTTCCTGGTGTGACAGACTTGGTGATACTATGTAATAATCTTAGGCTACATCCACACTACCCACCCGATTCGGCGGGTAGCGATCGATGTTCTGGGATCGATTTATCGCGTCTCGTCTAGATGCGATAAATTGATCCCAGAAGCGCTCCCCATCGACACCGGAACTCCAGCTCCGCGCGAGGAGTAAACGGAGTCGACGGGGGGGCCTGCCTGCTGCCGTGTGGACCATGGTAAGTACTTTTAAAAATCGATCTAAGATATTCGACTTCAGCTACGTTATTTTACGAAGCCCTAGTGTGGACCAGCCCTAAGAATACTGAGATGTAATAATTTAGGAATACTGTATGTGACCGGGTTAGTGAGGTAAAGTTATTGTATACTGGGTTATAAAACTTTCCTGTATGAATGTATTGTTTTAGCTTAATAGAGGACTGAGGGAAAAACAAGCAGAGAAGTAACAAAATAACTATAGATAAGCAACCCCCCAGCAAACCATGGGGGCTGGGAGAGCAGAAGCAGTTACAGGATAATAGCATATTTCCAGGCCCCTGGGTGAAGTAGCACACCTGGTCTGCCAATGCTGGGAATGAAGAGATCAAAAGAACACTCAACAGTTAAAAAGGTCTTCTCAAAAGAGATGATGTAGTCAGGAGCTCTCTAGGGAGACGGGCGGACATGGGGAGAGACTGTGCAGGGAATGTAAAGAAGTTGGGCCTTCCACCAGATCTAAGGAGTGATAAACCTTAGGGGAAGACAAGCGTGAAAATAGACCGATTTATTATTTTTAATATGTTTTTCTCTTAAATGCTTTGGTTCTAAATAAATAATACTTTGCTTGCAGAAGGCTGTTTGGTTACTGGCTACCACTGTCACTGGTCCCAAAGGGAAGAAAATTGCAGGTACTGAGCATAAGTCAGACCTACTCAGGTACTCACAGTTGATCACAGGGGACTGAATCTTAGGGCCCAATCTGAACATTCCACCCTGAGACATGTGACAGTTTGAGGCCTAAAATGGGGTGGACTCAAAGAAAGCAGGAGGGGTCAGAAGCGAGTTAGCCTGGTACTTTAATTGTTATATATAGTATGTTTTTTTCCTCTAAGAAATAAAATTTTCTTGGAGTCAGAAAAAGTATCGAATGTTGGATATGTTTTGTATAATTTATTCTTTAAATTCATATCCATGCTTTTGAGGCAATTATAAACTGCACAGGATGAGTGAGTGATTCATCTCTCTCCTCCATAAATAGAAAGGCAGGGCCTGTGGGAATCAGGATTGTGAAAGAATTGGAGAAACTTTTAATTTAAAAATGAAAAACAAATTAAAAGCCTGTTTCTGCTCCCACTGAAGACCAGGCCCCAAATCACACCCCACCCCAATAGTAAATTAATAAAGTCTAGACATATCAAAAGCAAAACCCTTACCCTAGATGTTTTTCAAAGGGATATACTCTAGGGATTATTTTGGGAAAGTTCTATGCCCTGGGTAATACAGGAAGTCAGATTACATTATCGGAATGGTCCCTTTTGGCCTTGGAATCTGTGAATCTATGAATCCCAAGTAGAGTTTTTACCCCAAAAAGTCAGAAATTCCAGGGACTCCATAAAGTCCTCTAGGGACTTCACTAGTGCTACTGATTTTAAAGGTACTCACATATTTTGGTGATGGGTAACAGTGTAAAACCCATAGATAGAGAGATCCCCATCAACATCGATGAGGGTGGGAACAGGCCCTAAATCAAGGTACAACAAAACAAAAGACAGTGTCAGCTGGTTTGGAATGGGATGTGGTAAACCCTTTTGCAGATTTTCTGAGAGAGCTATCTTCCCCAAGGGTTGTTTGTTTTCTCTGAATAAAAATTATTGAATATATTAAAGGTGAAAGAGTGGATCACAGACTCTTTATTGTAAAGTACTTCATTTCCATTAAGAGTTGTTTATTATTTAAGAGTAAGTTGTTGTCAAGGTTTAAAGCAGAAAATCTATATAGCTAGCTGAAATGATTGCTTATTTTATTACTATTATTTTGTCTTTTCTGAACCATTCAGCTGTTAAAAAGTGATGCTACAGAAAATTTTACCCACTAATGTGGAAAATATGCTGCTGCTGCTATGATTTTATGCATATACATTAATAATTTTGTAGTGCATATTTATCCTTTAGCAGATTGCCAAAGTATTTATAGTGCAACTGTCTGAAAGAACAGAGAACATTTCAGTATGGATGCTATCACAAAATAATTCTAGGCATGCTAAAATGAGTAATTATATGTGCAAAGATCAATCCAGTTCATGCTACAAACAACTGAAATTTATGGCTCAATGATTTTCCCGAGCGTGAGGTGGCCTCAATGAAGATGTATGCTTCAGAGAGATATCCCTGATTGATGGTTTGCTGATGCACTTGCAATGTCAATTATACTAACACAATAGTTCCTTCCATGACTGATATGAACTTGTTGACAGGAAGCCATTTTCCAGCAGTGGATTGCCTTTCCCACACTGAGCTGATATTTAACTCAGCAGTCCGTTAGTTTAAATGGTCTCATCTAACAGCTTGTACCAGTTACAAGAAGGGCTTCAAGAAAGAAAAGTATGAATCTTTTTTTTTTTTTACTCTATGGTTTATCTTTGCAACATAACCACACACACAAATAAAAAATAAAAAAGGAAAGAAAAGAAAAGAAAAATAAGGTCAAATTAAGCTAGTGATATCAGGAAAAGCAAAGAAATCATCACCGTAGCCTAAGTAGAGATGAGGAAGCCTCAGGCAGAGCTGTGAATCAATGTTCTAAACCACACTGAAAATGTCATTTGGTTAACTCTGTGGATGATCCAGATCTCACAAGGTCAGAGGTTTGATCTTGACATTTCTCCTGAGGAGAACTCATTTGTGACTGGGAGGACTCAGTAATGAGTAACTTATGCACATGAGTAACTTGACACAGGCTATCCTTCTAAAGGAAAAACCCATGGAAAGAGATTTAGTGGGAGGCAATCTCCACAAGAATCCCTTTAAGGAGCTCCCTTCACATTATCCTGTCTGGAATCCGGGAAGCAAAGGCCATCCATTTGGAGGTCCTGTGCTCTCGTGCCCAGATCCCACCCCACCCCACCCCACCCACTGGAGTCTTGATGCCAGAGATGACTCTTTGCTGCAGCTGTCCCCAGGATCAAGCTGAGCTTCACAATGTAATGAGAGGTCTGAGAAGAAGAAAACTGTGAAGCTCCAAAACTCCATTGATGGGGGAGACACAGGGAAGGGGCCATAGCTTGCACAATTTTAAGATCCATATTTACAAGAATTATTGGAGCAGCTGGGGACCCTGTGGCATTGGCTCTGTGTGTTTATGTATGTCTTTGTGTCTGAGGCTACGTCTACACTCAGAGCTCGGGATTTGAGTCCAAGCTCATTCAGATACACCCACGCTAACATTGCTTGAGCTTGTGGGCTAAAAATAGCAGTGTAACTGAGGTAGCTTCCCAAGTATATATCCGGGGGTCTGGGCAGGTATGTACTTAAGGCAGATAGCCCAAGCCGCTACCCCGGCTACAATGGTATTTTTATTGTGGTATATTGAGCAGAACTAGCGTAGGTACATCTGCACGAGCTGGAAATCATATGCCCAGCTCCAGTGTAGACATAGGAACAGAAAAGCAACAAAAAAAAATTAGTAACTAAGTTTAAATTTCAACTAAGTGTGGATACCAAAGTATATTAGTCATAACCCCCGCCCACCCCACAAAAAAACCCAGCCCAAACTTTTAAAAGTATGGAAATTAATATTTGGGGGAGGGAGTGGATATATATCAAAATACTCTCATAGTGAATATGACCTCTTCATTAAACGGACACTACATATTTCAAAATAATCTTAGTTCTGCCCCAACATTCAATGGCTGCCTGTTATCACATCCATCTGTTGACTTCTCCAATTCCTGCATAAGCTAAAACATATGAGCTTTGTCATAGAATTAAAAGAATTCTGTTTTTGAATGCAAGTCTCATATGAAATGGAAACCATTGTTAGGTGCAGATACTACAGAGCTGCACACCAATAGAAGAATGATAGGAAGAAGGATGGTCTTGTGGCCAACGCCTGGTCAACATTACAGAGTTAGGTCAATGTAAGGCAGTTTATATCAACCTAAATATGTCAGTGTCTATATTACAGCCTTGCTCTAGCTGATGTAAGGGCATGTCTGCACTTATTGGGGTATCGACACTGCAGTGATCGATAAACCGGGGGTTGATTTAGCGGGTCTAGTGAAGACTCACTAAATCAACCACAGATCGCTCTCCCGTTGACTCTGGTACTCCACCAGAACAAGAAGAGTAAGGGGAGTTGATGGGAGAGCATCTCCCGGTGACATAGTGTAGCATGGACCCCGCGGTAAGTAGATCTAAGCTATGTCGACTTGAGTTATGCTACTAATGTATCTCATATTGCATAGCTTAGATTGACTTACCCCATAGTGTAGACAAGATGTCAGTCCCCTACTACAGTGAAATAATAACTCCACCTCCATGCGTGTAGGGCTTATGTCGGTGTAGTTAGGGTGATGCAGTGAACGAGACAATGATATTACGCCACTGAGACAATACTCCATTGACAGACCATTTCTACATGATACAACATGTAGAGAGTCCATAATGCAATATGGTTATCAATCACATTGCCAAAGGAGAGAGTGCAGAGTAACCTACACACTTTATTGGTGGGGGTGTGCTGAAATCACAGCCAAATCCAAAACCTACAGAAGTCAATGGAAATTATTTTATTGACTACAAAGGTCTTTGAATAAGGACCCTGGTGCAAAAACAAAAATGTAATAATTATTGAGTCATGTCAGCTTGTGCCACATCAGAAATGGGGTAAAAAGTTATAAAATGGAAAAGTTCAAAACCAACAGGGAGTTGATGGTTCCCATGAAGCACTAATCACTTACCAAGACTGAGCTCGATTGGCTTTAAAATCTTCACAGTTTTGTCTTGCAAATAGATAACTGCTGGGAATTTCATAAGCACCTGAATGATGTAGGATCATACATCCCACTGAAAATTCCAGCCATTGTAGTCCCCAAGTTTAGCATGTACAGTATTCTCCATACTATTGTAACAGCAGTTATGTGCAAAGGAAATTGTAAATGTTTAGACTCCAAATGTGAGTATTTTAAACAAGGATTGGACTATGTGAGAGGTAGATGGTCAATATTAGACACACACAGGCGAAAGTCTTAAGATAATTTATTTTCTCAGTTTTATTAGTCACAAAGCTTCCAATGAACAATTTCTCTGGAGGAGTGTCCAGTGAAGGAACTTCCATCAGGAGTCTTTGCTAAAGCACTACCGACATTACTTACTTGGTAGTTTTATGAAGATCTGAAGGTGGCTACACTTTATTTTGTGCCTCTAAAACTGCAGGACCCTGTTCACTGACCAAAGTCTGATTCATATGCCGTCACACCTGACCTCATCAATTCACTGGTCTACAATTTTTGAGAAGTCATCTGCTTCAGAGATAAAATGTGCTATTTAGTATGTATTTTGATGTGCTGAGTTCAAATATGACAATTAAAACAACTGATTGGCTACTGTTTCTAAGATATTTAAGTTTTTACATTTTATGTCTATGTATATTGTGTAGATAGTAGAGTTTTAATCATAAATTGTAAACCTAGGCCTTTTCATGTGTTTATGGTTGCTTTACATGATACTATTTCACCTGTCCTGTTTATGTAACACTTTAAAAATCAGCAAAGGGGTTATGTAAATAAAATGTATTATGAAACAAAAGGCAAAAAACTATTATGTATATAGTTTAGTCCTATTCAGTGTCTACTCAGTGCTTCTTGGCTTGTCTCTTGTATTCATTAAATGGAGCATCTCTTGTCACTGTCCAGCAATAGTCCGCAAACATTGATGGGCTCCATTTGCCCTGATAGCTTTAGAATCATAGAATATGAGGGTTGGAAGGGACCTTAGAAGGTCATCTAATCTAACCCCCTGCTCAAAGCAAGACCAATCCCCAATTTTTGCTCCAGATCCCTAGATGGCCCCCTCAAGGATTGAACTCACAACCCTGGGTTTAGCAGGCCAATGCTCAAACCACTGAGCAATCCCTCCCCCGCTTGTTGCAATGTCCTGGTGAACTCGCTCGCCATGCTTGTCGCTCACTGCTCCGCAGTTCGGTGGGAAAAAATCTAGATGAGAGTGTAAAAAATGTATCCTTAGTGACATGTTGCAACCAAGGCTTTTGTATGCCTTGAGGAGGTTTTCCACCAACAACCTGTAGTTGTCTGCCTTGTTGTTTCCGAGAAAACTTATTGCCACTAACTGGAAGGCTTTCCATGCCTTTTTTTCCTTGCCACGCAGTGCATGGTCAAAGGCATCATCTCGAAGAAGTTCAGAAATCTCAGGACCAACAAAGACACCTTCCTTTATCTTAGCTTCACTTAACCTTGGAAATTTTCCACGGAGGTACTTGAAAGCTGCTTGTGTTTTGTCAATGGCCTTGACAAAGTTCTTCATCAGACCCAGCTTGATGTGTAAGGGTGGTAACAAAATCTTCCTTGATTCAACAAGTGGTGGATGCTGAACACTTTTCCTCCCAGGCTCCAATGACTGTCGGAGTGGCCAATCTTTCTTGATGTAGTGGGAATCTCTTGCACGACTATCCCATTCGCAGAGAAAACAGCAGTACTTTGTGTATCCAGTCTGCAGACCAAGCAAGAGAGCAACAACCTTCAAATCACCACAAAGCTGCCACTGATGTTGGTCATAGTTTATGCACCTCAAAAGTTGTTTCATGTTGTCATAGGTTTCCTTCATATGGACTGCATGACCAACTTCATATGGACTGCATATAAGGAATTCAGTGCACGCTTGGATCCATAGTTGTAAAGTGCTTTAGGATCCTTTTAGAGGAAAGGTGTAGGAAGTCATTGTAAAATGTACACTTCCAGTTCTACTTCTCCTGAACACCATCCAGGTAGAGTGCTGGTCATATACACTGTTAACTTCCCATCATCTTGAATATTATCCAAGAAAACTGGAAACTTTATTGCAAAGATATTGACTGTTCAGAAAGAGAAATCATGCAATTGTATTGTCATTTAGCTTGTTTAGGAATGTGGTTATATTACCTAAAGTTTAAATATAGTTGCCAGAACCCTGTAGTCTGTGAGGCGTAATCAATTGATAATTTAGAACCTACTAAATATTAAAAAAAAATATTTTTTTAACCAAATATTCTATGTTTAAATTCAGCACTCAAGAAAGCAGTTGGTTAATCCCTACCCAGATGGCACTGCACTGCTGCATTTTATATGGGTTGTTGATTTTCTTGCAGCCAATGGACCCATATGGCTCTCTAGAGAAAAATGCATTTAAAAAAATCAACATTTACTGATAGTAGTAAAATATCTGAAGACAGAGCTGCTGGCCTTCCTTAAAATGGATTTGGTTTCTGTATATTTTAACAAATAATCTCTTTATTCAATCTCTTAATTCGGAAATTAATTGTATCCTGTGAGAAATCTTATCTTTTAATGATTTTATAGTGGGGAATGTGACTTAAAATATACAGTACAAAAGAAAAGTAACCAGTCAGGATATTAAAGGTTTAAGATGTTCTCTCTTTCGAGTTAACATCTTCTCTTATTTGCTGGCCATATTCCAGATTAGATATTTGCTAAGGCTGACTTGCACAAGGTCCTCAATTTACCCCTGATTTTTGAGAGCATATTTTATATCACTTAGAAATCTAAATTCAAGTTGACCCTGCAAGTTCCTTCCTGTGCAATGCACTTACAAAAATGTAAGTACAAAATTGGAAGTCATGCCTGATACGTGGGTTCAAAGAGCCAAATAGTGATCATCTGGTCAGAAAATCATCCTACAGACTCACTACCAGTTTATATGTTGCATTCAGTAATATCTTTGTTATAACATATTGCTAGAGGTGTAGCTATAGGGTTGATTGGTTGGTTTGTCTGTTTGTAAGTGGTTGTCCTATACAATGAAGATAGGAATTTGTTTTCTCTGGCATTTGGAATCTTCTAACCTAGTATTTTCCATGATGGGTTGAGAAAGGGGAGGGCTTGAGTGCACTTTCTCAGAGTGAAATAGGTTTATCATTTGTTCTGAGGGCAGCTGGCATTTGTTTACTCTGAGCATAGAACATTGTGTGAATTCTAAAGGAAAGCAATTTTGCGTATTTATTTTCTTCCTTTTTAAGAGGAGTATACCCCAAAGCTTTTAGAAGTCTTTAAGAGCACGTATTCACATGAATTATCTTTGACTGAGCATTCTCCTGAAACACCTGTGGAGTGCAGAATATAATAAAGCTTCAACTGGTTCTTACTGGGTGTGTAATTTTCTATTCTTTTCCTCTCTATTTCTAGCTCTAGGGAAATAGAGGTTTGCTGTGAGACTGGCTCTCTACCTGTTTCTTTGCATTGTGTTGAGTAAGTTATTTGTCATGCCATTCAGTTTTGCAGTGCGACACTACTGTACCAGGGAACGCTTTTAATTTTGCTCCAAATGCAACTGAATTTCAGCCGGGGTTGGAACACAGCAGCCATTTTGCAACAAGAATATTATATAATTTTTTAGGAGGGGGAGGGAGTAATAATTTCCGGTCTAGCAGGATTTGAGCCAGATATGGTGCTGTGAGCAAAGAACTCAAGTATTCTGATACTTATTCACTGTGTGGCAAAGGAAAAGTCACCTGGGTTCAAAATTAAGTGCTTAAACTTTGTCACCTAAATCCATATGCAGGTACCTAAGGGTATGTCTACACTGTGATCAGAAACCCACGGCAGGCACGTGCCAGCTGACATAGACTCACGGAGCTTGGGTTAAGGGGCTGTTTAATTGCAGTGTAGATGTTGGGTTCAGGCTCTAGGACCCTGCGGCGTGGAAGGGTCCAAAGCTTGAGCTGCAGCCTGTGCCTGAATGTCTACACCCCAGTTAAACAGCCCCTTAGCCCGTGGCGGTGGGTATAATAGCCAAGCCTGCCCTTGCGCAGCTGCGGCTGTCGGACGCCGGTCGTGGGTTAAGCTGGGGAAGTTTTTGCTTATTATTATGCCCCATGCAGGTTCCGGGGTGGCCAAGGAGGCGGTATCTGCTATTCAGGTAGCAGGGAGATTACTGATGAACCCAGGAAACAGGCACTGCCTCCTCAGCTGCCCCAGAACCTGCATGCCGCATAGCAAAATCTCAGATTCTTCTTTTGGACGAGAAGAAATGAGATTTTCCCATGGGGTGGCTTGGGTTCTGGGAAGGTGTGGTGTGGCTGGGGGGGGCTCCAGCTGGTCCAGGGCTCCTCTGGCTATGGGGAGGGGGCTCAGGGCTCCAGCTGGTCCAGGGCTCCTCTGGCTACGGGGTGGGGGGGGCTCAGAGCTCGAGCTGTCCCAGGGCTCCTCTGGCCGCATGGGGGAGGGGACTCTGGGCTCCTTCAGGCAGGGGGCGCTCATGGCTCCGGCTGTGGTGGGTGGGGGTGCAGGCAGAAGGGGCAGAACTGGAGGCTGACCTCCCTGAAGCGGGGCTCCAGCCTTAGCCCAAGCCCCAGGAGCTTGGGTCCGCTGGCATGGGCCAGCCACAGGTTTTTAATTGCAGTGTAGACATACCCTTTAAGCACTGGGGTTGGAATGTGTGTGCTGGCGCCTGTGTACAGCTGTCACAGTCACTCCTAAGGTTATTACTATACATACAATGTGCAGCAGCTAGAATTATTACAGACATTACTGTCTGCTGTCCTTGAGTTCCGTTGCTTGTGCTGCACAATGACTAGTATATTACTGAGTTAATACCTTTAGTCCAGAAAGACTTTCATTTTCTTTCACTGTAAAAAAGGGGGAAATAAACGCAGCGCTGATAAACAGCAGAGATGCACTGTAACTAAGCTAAGGGATTTGTTTCACATGATTTTCTTTAGCGAGCAAAGGCAGGTGGTATTACTAGAGCTGAGTGAATAGCGAAAAAAAAATCCAGTAATTTGTCTGAATGCAAGATGTAGTTTGCCTTGACAATGCTCATGATGCTTTTGTGATGAAGTGTGTAAGATAAACTCTACCTCCTCAAACCACAGACAATGATTGTTACATTTTGGTTAATATTTTCATGAATAACCAATTGAAAGAGCATGATTCAAAGGTCACAGTAATTAGACTATTATATATGATATTTTTCTTGTTATTTCATACATTTGTATCTTCTCTGATATGGCTTAACACTTCAGGATGCATGTAGATTAGTGATACAGCTGTATTAGCCAATTTGCTATATCTTTTTCATACAAGGCAATGGGGAGACTGGCTCAGTTTCTCCCTTATGCTATTTTACCAAATAAAGAACAGCATAGTAACTTTGATGGGGGGTCAACAAACATGTGGGTAAGGGTACTCTAGTGGATATTGTGTACTTGGACTTTCAGAAAGCCTTGGACAAGGTCCCTCACCAAAGGCTCTTAAGCAAAGTAAGCTGTCATGGTATAAAGGTGAAGGTCCTCTCATGGATCAGTAACTGGTTAAAGGACAGAAAACAATGGGTAGGAATAAATAGTTTTCAGAATGGAGAGAGGTAAATAGTGGTGTCCCCCAGGGGTCTGTGCTGTAACCAGTGCTGTTCCACATACTCATAAATGATGTGTAAAAAGGGGTAAACAGTGAGGTGTCAAAGCTCGCAGACAATATAAAATGACTCAAGATAATTAAGTTCAAAGCAGACTGTGAAGAGCTACAAATGGATCTCACAAAAGTAGGTGACTAGGCAACAAAATGGCAGATTAAATTCAACATTGATAAATGCAAAGTAATGCACATTGGAAAACATAATCCCAATTATATCTTTGAAATGATGAGGTCTAAATTAGCTGTTACCACTAAAGAGAGAGATCTTGCAGTCATCCTGGATAGTTCTCTGAAAACATCCACTCAATGTGCAGAAGCAGTCAAAAAAGCTAATAGCATGTTAGGAACCACTAGGAAAGGATTAGATAATAGCACAGAAACTATCATAATGTTACTATAGAAATTCACGGTATGCTCACACCTTGAATACTGCATGCAGTTCTGGTCACCCCATCTCAAAAAAGATATATTAGAATTGGAAAAGGTACAGATAACAACAAAAATGATTAGGGGTGTGGAACAGCTTCCATATGAGGAAATATTAAAAGGAGTAGGACTTCTCATCTTGGAAAAGAGACTACTGACGGGTGGGGTATGATCGAGGTCTATAAAATCATGACTGGTGTGGAGAAAATGAATAAGGAAATGTTATTTACTCCTTCACATAACATAAGAATCAGGAGTTACCTAATGAAACTAATAGGCAGCAGGTTTAAAACAAATAAAAGGAAGTATTCACACAAAGCACAGTCAACCTGTGGAACTCATTGCCAGGGGATGTTATGAAGGCCAAAACTATAATGGGATCCAAAAAAGAACTAGATAAGTTCATGCAATATGGGTTCATCAATGGCTATTAGCCAAGATGGTCAGGGATGCAACTCCATGCTCTGGGTGTCCCTGTCCTCGGAGTGCCAGAAGCTGGGAGTAGATGATCGGGATAAATTGATGATTGCCTGTTCTGCTCCTTCCCTCTGAAGTACCTGGTATTCGTCACTGTCGGAAGACAGGCTGCTGGGCTAGACAGACCAGTGGTATGACCCAGTATGGCTGTTCTTATGATCTTAACTTACAGCACTACAGCCCAGATCTACAGAAGATATTAAAAAGAAAATAAGAACGAAATACTTGTGGCACCTGAGAGACTAACAAATTTATTTCAGCATAAGCTTTCGTGGACTACAGTCCGCTTCGTCGGATGCATGGAATGGAACACTCAGTGAGAGGATATTTATACAGTCAGAGAAACATGAAAAGGTGGAAGTAACCATATCAACTGTAAAAGGCTAATTAATTGAAAGGAACTGTTATCAGTAGGAAAGAAACTTTTGAAGTGGTAATCAACATGGCCCATTAAAGACAGTTGACACAAAGGAGTTAAGGGTATTTAACGGGGGTGGGGGGAATAAATTCAATTAACGTTATGACCAAGCCATTCACAGTCAATATTCAGACCTAAGGTAATGGTATCTAGTTTGCATATTAATTCCAGTTCAGCAACTTCGCGTTGGAGTCTGTTTTTGAAGTTTTTCTGTTGTAAAATTGCTATCTTTAAATCTGTCATTGTGTGATCAGGGAGGTTGAAGTGTTCACCTACTGGCTTTTGAATGTGATGATTCCTGATGTCAGATTTGTGTCCATTTATTCTTTTGCATCGAGACTGTCCAGTTTGGCCAATGTACATGGCAGAGGGGCATTGCTGGCACATGATGGCATATATCACATTGGTAGATGTGCAGGTGAACGATCCCCTGATGGTGTGGCTGATGTGATTAGGTCCTATGATGGTGTCACTTGAATAGATATGTGGACAGAGTTGGCAACGGGCTTTGTTGCAAGGATAGGTTCCTGGGATTTTGTTTTTGTTGTATGGTGTGTGGTTGCTGGTGAGTATTTGCTTCAGGTTGGGGGGCTGTCTGTAAGCGAGGACTGGTCTGTCTCCCAAGATCTGTGAGAGTGAGGGATCATCTTTCAGGATAGGTTGTAGATAAATAAATGCAGTATCAATGTAAGTGTCTGTCAGAGTGATGCTACAAAGGAAAAAGAAAACAATTGTCTTCTCTTAATTTTAAGGTTGTGGTCCCTGATCTAGCATTCATTGAAGACAATGTAAATTGATTTCTGGAGACTGGACCGAGCTCTGCATTAGAAATGACATGCTAATCCTTATTTCTGTTTATACGTAGCCTTTATTTAGTAGTAAATTCCCACTGTATCCTTTCCTCTAATCTAACCTGTACTTTACTTCATGTTCTAGGGAAAATGTCAGGAAATCAGTCAGGCTCAAATCCACCCTCTCTGTGCTCAGTTAACTGGCTCCATATGCGAGTGCACTGGTGGTGGGGAGGGAAGTGGGGGGAATGGCGGAAACAGAATCTTTCCTTCGGGCTGAAGGCATGTCAACAGAACTGTTCCACAGCTGATGTGCTCCCTCCATGTGGGAGGGCTTGGCTGATCAATGGTAGAGTTGTGTGTTCACCAGTTGTACCCTCTTACCTCTTAACCTCTGATGGTGCTTCCACTGTGCAATTCACTGAGACATGGCTCCACCATATACAGTGAGGTGGGACCATCTCTGCATTGGCTCTTCACCACAGAGGGGAGCCAGTGTAGGCCAAGGTGAACTGCATTGGTTTCACTGCCTCTCAGGCTTGGCCTGATCATAAAGTTACACGTTAGTGTTTGGGCCTTAAAGAAGCTCCTCTCGCTGACCCCACATTTTCTCTCTCTCATTTTGCTCCCAGTAAGAAGGTTGTCTGACCATTTAGTTATTTTTTTTATGCGTTTACTTTACATTGCCTTGGCTTCATATTTAACAGAGATGCACAGTACATTTTTTATTAATAAACTCGGTCATTCATTATAAGCAGGTATTCTCAATTCTAATTACTCTGAGACAGTGGTATTCACCTGGCATATGCCTGAATTACTTATGGCTCAAGTTCTTGTACAAGTGGAACTCCTATCTCAAGGTGAATACTCAGTTCCCTCAAATATGTGGTGTCCTTACGAAGGGAGGGGTTTTTGTCTTTGCCTTTCCAGATTAGAAAGTCAATCACTGTGGATAACATGCATTATTATTATTATTAGCGTTTTACCATCCGACATCCTCATTAACACTTAATCACAATAATACTTAGCACTTAAGCACGTTCAATCAGTAACTAATCTTCATAACAGCCTGGAGTAGGCAGTAATATCCTAGTTGTAGAGATGCAGTGTTACACTACATGCCACCTCCGTATTGTTAACAGAGGGCTGCTGCATCAGTTTTCCCTGCTTTATCATATTTCAAAGTTTTTTAAAAAGTCCTTCTTCCTTATGACTCACTTAAGTCTTCAAACACCAGTTCCAAAACATCCACAGATCTTTGTCCCTTGTAGCCAGGTTTCCCCAAGCCCTTCCCTGAAGTTCCAGGGCTGTCCCTGGGTGCAGGAATTTCAGGCTGTCCCCTCAGATTCATACTACCTCCAGGATGTCCCCAGCTCACTCACCATCTTTCCCTCCACCCCTGCAGTCAGGAATTTTAACCTTGGCTTCTCCCCACATTCACCCTGTTCTATCCTTGGTCACAGTGGTTTAGTCCTTGAGCCCCTTAAACTCTTTCCCTGACTTCTGGCACTGAGGACCTAACAGCCGAGTCTGCTCTTCATTCTTCCCCAGGAAGAGGCTCCCAAGTCCCCAGGTACCTCTCCCCAACTGAAAACAGGGCTAGCATTTTATATCTTGCCTTAATCTCATCTGAGTCTGATTAATAGTAACTTTTTCCCCATAAATTTGGGATTATGTCAGCAGAACTGGACAATGATGAGAAAAAAATGCATCCCGAAAGTGTAAATTAAAAATTGTGATCAGAAACTAATTCACATGTATTTGGGGTTAAGGAAAACCAACTGGGAGCACCACCATTAAAGTCACTGATCATAATTGTGATCACAGTCCAGTTCTGGATCTGTTTAAAAAGATGGATCTGCTACATCTTTTGTTTGGACACAGCATGGTATATTATTCCTGGGACAGTATGTTCACTCTTTCCTGATATTGGACGTTAATGAGGGAAGAAGAAAAGTATTAATGGCTCTTTAATTAGAATTAAACAATGTTGTCTCAATAGCTAGTCCCATTTCCTGCAAAAGATGCATATTTTCTTTGGAGGTCAAACTTTTTCAACATTCAGATTTGGATTAATTTTAGCAGTCCCCAATCGTAGTAGACAAGATCAAGAAGATATTGCTGGAGCCAATAGTTTATCAGATTCAGATGTGGATTTATTTAAAAATTCTATAATAATGAAACTCCAGAATATATATATTTTCCCTGACCAAGCAAAAAACACAGATTTTAGGCATTTTAACTTTTTTTTAAAAGTAAAAAAGCAATGATACTTTGATGCATTTTATGATAATAACATAACTTATATAACTCTGCCATTTTTATATATAAGTTAATATAAAAAGGAGTTGTAGTATGCGTCAATCTTTCCTTTTCTATTCCCCACTTTGTAATATGAACTGTTTCCTTGGTGACCTTTCAGTTCCCTTTCCCATTGTCACACAGACCAAGCAGCAGAGCTGGCTGGTAAAGTGATGAATGGGAGACTGTGTCCTGCAAAACAGTGACTCCGCAAAGGATTTAGGGATCATAGTGGACAAGCAACTGAACATGAGCTCCCTATGCAATGCTGTGACCAAAATGGCTAATACAATCCTTGGATGTATAAACCAAGAAATAGTGAGCAGGGAGGTGATTTTACCTCTGTAGACAGCATTGGTGAGACCAGCACTGGAATGTTGCATCCAGTTCTTGTGTCCATATTTTTAAAAGAATGTTGTGGGTGAGGGGTGTAAATCCAAAGAAGGTGGGAAAAAAAGCCATAAAATAATTTGAGAGTTGGAGAAAATGCCTTACACCAAGGGTATGTCTACACAGCTGCTGGACTGGGTCTTGCAGCCCAGGTCAACAGACTTGCGCTAGCTCACACCGCTCCCTAAGCTTCACAACCCGAGCTCCCATCCAAGCCAAAACGTCCAATTTGCTATTTTTAGCATGGTAACGTGAGCCTCACTAACACAAATCTATAGACTTGGGCAGTGAGATTCACTCCCAGCGGCTGTGTAGACACACATTAAGAGACTTACAGAGATCAATCTATTATTTTATCAAAAAAGAAGATTAAGAAGTGATTTGATTATAGTACACAAGTACTTTCAAAGGGAGAAAATAGTGAGAACTAAAGGGTTCTTTAGTTTAGCAAAGAAAGGCAAAATGAGAAAAAGTGGCTGGAAACTGAAGCCAGAGAAATTCAGATTAGAAATAAGGCATATACTTTTAACAGTGAAGGTGATGAACCTGTGGAACTGCCAAGGGAAGTGGTGGATTCTCCAACTCTCAATCACCTAGATTAGACTAGATGATCTAATGAACCCTTCTGGCTTTAAACTCTATGAATCTATGAAACACTTAACACAATTATCAATTAAAAATGATTGTGCAAAGGGTGGGGGAGAGAAATTCCAATCTTAACCCAGTTTCAGATACGATTTGCTGCTCATACATGCTTGCTTATTATATCATTTCTTACTCAAGTTATTCAACAGCAAGATAGAACTATTTGGACTGCACCTGCAAATATTAAAGTCAAGTTGCAAGTGGCTGGACCTTCAACAGCAAGGAAACTGAGCTTTGGCTATGATATTAAGGCAATACTGGCCTAACATAGTTACTTGCAACTAAATGCCTGCTCTGTGCTACTGGATGAGACAGCTGTATTCTCATGCAGTGGATTTTTTTTAACATCGTTTGAGAACACAATATTAGACTGTGCAAAGGAGTTCAAAAGAGCCTTCCTTAAATCAACCTGACAGTACTTGTAAGAAGAATTTGTTGGAGACTATACACAGAATATTTGTGCTGGGAAAACGATAAGGGGGGAAATGCAATAAACCAATTGTCAACAACATTTACATTCTGTAAAGAAACAATTCAGTTCCTTGAATACTCTGTCATAGTTTCAGGATCACACTGCACCTGCGTTTCTCCCTCTGTGATCCCTCGAGGGCAAGTTCTTAAGCGTTTCTGTCTCCCAGCTGTCACCTGTCCTGGGCAGATACCCATAGCTTACTCTCTTCTGACCGGGGATTCTAAAGATGCACAGCTTCCTGTTCTACACAGTCATATCTGGTCTCAACTCCACCCACTCCCTTTCTTAGGTCGGTGGAAGCTCTCCTGGTGAGGATGCTCACCACCAACCCAACAAGGGTAGTGTGGACATGCACCACTGCAGTAGTTACTCAGGTGGCAGTAAATCAACTTAGTATAGAATCATAGAATATCAGGGTTGGAAGGGACCTTAGGAGGTCATCTAGTCCAACCCCCTGCTCAAAGCAGGACCAATCCCCAATTTTTGCCCCAGATCCCTAAATGGCCCCCTCAAGGATTGAACTCACATCCCTGGGTTTAGCAGGCCAATGCTCAAACCACTGAGCTACCCCTCCCCCCATGTATAGGTCAACTTACATTTCTAGTGTGAACATATTCTGAGATATGCTGAGCACTCACAATACCTCCTGAAGGCAATGGGAGCTGCAGCTGCTCAGCACTTTTGGCAATCATGCAGCCCATGTATTAAGATGGTTAACTTTAGGCAACAAGTTTGAAAATTTTGACCTAAATTCCCAGTTCATATTTTTCTAAATGCTAGGCAGGCTTTAGTATTCATTTACTTAAGCAGTATGTCAGTTTTAAGCCAATGTTGTTGTAGCCGTGTTGGTCCCAGGATATTTAGAGGTGAACTCTCCTTTAGATCTGGGGTTGACCTGAAGAGCTCTGTGTAGCTCAAAAGCTTCTCTCTTTCACCAACAGAAGTTGGTCCAATAAAAGAAATTACCTCACCCACCTAGTTTCTCCATTTTCAGCCAAGGTTTCCTGAAAGGTTTTTCAAAATCTACCCATCTCTAAAGAAAATGCTATTAAAATAAAAAGCTCGCTACTTCAAAACTTGTTTATATTTGTGCCATTTTATCCTTTTGCTTCCACATTATCTATTGGTGCTGTCTGAAAGCTGAGAACACTTTTCAAACGTCCCGAATCCCCACGCTCGTAACACACAATTTGACAGTAATAGTTGCTTCAAAATAATAGAATCTATGACTTCCCCAATTCCTCTGTCATCTGGCCTCAGCCACCTACTGGCCCAGTGATACTTTTTTGGGTAAAGGCCCTAGCTCATATCCCCCTGACCATCTTACTGACCAAAACTTCTGCCTGTACTATTTGGCAGGTAGCCCCATTTGATCTAGAATGGCTGCTTTACTATATCATAGTCAGCAGCTTGTGAACCACTCCCAGTGCCATATATGTACCTTCTGCCTCTCCCGAGAGTTAGGGAGCCAATTGGAGGACCTATACCCTCTTCTTCCAGCCTACTCTTGATGACATCCTCTCAAATGTTAACAAAAAGGTGTCTGGATCATGTATCAGGCCCATTTTGCACAGCCTTATGCCCACTGCCAGATTATCGCTCCCTGTCTGGGACTCACCATATCCTCCAAGCTGTTGTTGCACCTGTGCCTGGCCCGTACTGAATTGCTGTAGCTGCTGCCTGCCAGGATAACAGGGACTATTTCTCTTGTCACTGGGCCTGCTGAAACACTTGGAGGGATTTCTGCAACTCTTCCTGCTGTTCCACTACTCAGTGCATGAGTTCCTCCATGCTTCAGCGCACCTTCTTGTTGGTTCCCCTCTCCAGCCTTTATCCTACACCAGAGAATGGAAGATCCAGCCCTTTGCTTGAGCTCCAAAACTTGTGCCCTTCTCGGGGCATTGGCAACTTCGTCAGTGGGGGGATCCACACCCACCCACTAATCCAGATCCCAACCCAGGGACATTACAAATAGCAGCCATGTGCTGATTCCTTTAACAGTTGCTGCTGCTTCATGTTACCTTAAGGTTACGGTCCTTGGGATCTCTGTCTGTTCCCTGTTTGCCTTGCGCACTTTTCTGGCCCCAGCCAGGAACTTACCTGCTCAGGCCACACAGATCCTTTTAACTGAGCCTGCTGCACTCCAACTGGCTGCTTCCCTGCAGCCCTTCTAGGCAGGCCTGGAGGACCCACCTTCACTGCTCCTTTTCTGGGCAGAGTGTGGTAGGACCCGGTCATGTTACACAGAAACCAGCTTTCATTATTTCCGTAGTTAGGAACATTATTTCACTTATGTCATTTTTGCTTTCCAGAGTCCCCGTTCTGACTGTCATAATGCCTGACAAGGAATCAGATACAGTTACAGCTGCAGCCAGTCACACATCTCTAATCCCAGTTAGTGCCAACATCACCCTTATTAGTTCAGCCATCAGAATGGTCACACAATGTGATACCCTTTTAGATTTCTGGATTCCAAGACTAGGAACACAGAAGGCTGTTCCCACTCTACCCATGCCATCATCTTTTGATCCATCTATATAGACTTGACAAAGTTGTCCCTATTTTTCATCAGTAAATTCAGAAATGTCATTGGTCATAATGTGCTTTTCCTTCCCTTGTTTTTTTCCATATAATTCCAAATCCACAAATGGGGGAATAACTGTCCAGCTGTAATTTGATTTCTCATGATGAAATTTTTTTATTTCTCTCACTTTTTATTTTTTTACATATCTCCTTTACCCAATTTTTGACCCTGATAGTATGAAGAAGTCTGTGGCAATCCATAGCATTTTATCTACTAAGGTCCCAGCAATCCTCATACGTCTGTTGTGTACTTCTATTTTCATGATTCCCTTTTACCTTTGCCCAAAAGGTTAGATCTAATAGTTTCAGCCTTAGATTTACAGATGCTTCTCCAGTGGCTATTTACAGCACACACACACACACACACACACTGCTGTTATCATTGTGCCACATGCCAGTCACAGAGCTTGGGCATGGCGTAGTTCCAAGTTTCTAACAGTTGTTTTTGAGGCTGAACCAAAAGCTTGGCATCCGTTGTTTAAAATTAGTCTTATGCGTCATCATCAATACCTTCATATCTGCCCCCCACTTGTTTCCAGCTACACTTTTAGGTAAGTTCATCCTATTTTTACACTTTTGTATGATATTATCTATGTGACCTTCTCAAGTTAATTTATTATCAAACACTACTCCTAGGAACAGAAACTTTTGGACTATCTGAATTTTTTCACCATAAAGAAATGAGTCCCTGTCTTCCCTAATCTTCTTTCTTTAGTGTTTGCAAGTGAGAATTTATATCCCAAATCATTTCCCCCTCTTGGAAATTCTCCGGAGTGCCTCATTTGTCTTTTCCATGGCACTGTCATCTGCAAAAAGGGAAATACGTATTCCTCCCTGCATGCTTTCTGACGGGTCATTTATCATAATGGAAATGAAAGTAGGGCTGATGATATTCCTTTGTGGAATTCCATTTGTAAGCCTGTAGATTTTTGATAAAGCTGTTCCCACTTTGCCTTGTATAAGCCTGTCACTTAAAAAGTCCCTTATCCACCAAAAAAATCTCCCTTTTATTCCAATTTTGGCTATTTTATATATGAGACCTTCCTTCCATAGCATGCCATATGCTTTTTCAATGTCCATGAAGACTTACCATAAAGTTCATAGTCTTTATGCTTGTTTTGTCCCTCCATTTCTAGTCCCATTATATGGTCAACTGTGCATCTTCCTCTTCTGAAGCCACTTTGTACCTCACTTATAATATAATTTTTCTCCAAATATTCCACTAATCTTACATTTATAATTTTTTCCATGAATTTCCCCACACATTATCTGAGGGCAACAGACAATAAGCATCAGGTTTTGTATATACCTGGCCTGGTTTCCTAATTACTATCACCAATGCTTGTTTCCATTCTATTGGCAGCAGTCCTTTTCCCCATACATCTTTACATAACCACAATAGAATCTTTAGACTCCCTTCAGACAACTGTTGAAGCATTTCATTACTTATTACAGTAGCTTTACCTGGAGCTGTATCTTTCCTTTTTCTAATGGCTGCAATAAGCTACTGCGCACTAAAACGTAACACATTATTTGTATATTCTCTCCCGGCATTTAATAGTTCAGAGTTCTCCTCAATGAACCTCTTTCCTGCCCCCATGATTTATACCGACATTTTGGAATGTTTTTGCTAAAATGTCTGCCTTTCCTAATATGGAGACCTCAATATCATTGTCTATAATAAGACTAGGTACACATTTACCATGAATTTCATTAGTCCTTTGAAATTGCTTATATATTTCCAAAAGCTTTGAATCTTTGTTCAATTTGCCAGCTGTCTTTTTTTTGTCTTTTTAATAATCCTTTGTGTGCTGCCTTACATCTTTTATAATTAAGTCTTTACAATTCATTGTGTGTTTTGCTTTCTTGCATAACTTATTTCTTTTCTTGATTGCTAATTTGCAATCCTCATTCCATCAGAGAACCTGATTTCTAAGTTGGAGGAATTTGATGTTTTGTAGATGGACAGATCAGCTTTTATTATGTTATAGAATTCTCCTAGGTTGTCACTTGTACAGTTACTACATAAATATTCATCACATTTAATCTTGAAAAGATCCCGATCAGCTTTCCAAAAATTCCAGTTAAGAACAATTTCTTTTTTGACATTTCCTTGGGTTTGGTACTCAATAAGTGTATGGAAGTGATCACTTCCCATTACGTTTTCTTTATAATTTTACCAGCTGCATTTACTAGCTGTAGGTTTTGGGAATTGCCACAAATTAAAAACTGAAAAGTATCCATCCACTGAAGTAAATCTAGTAGGCACGCCTGTATTCAATGTTACAAGGTTATGCATATCAATACATTGTTCTAAGCATTTACTATTTAGGTCAATTTTCTTACTTCTCCATAGCTCATTATGACTATTAAGGTCTCTGCAAATTATCAAAGGGTTTTTGACATTAACTAGTTTTTCTAATTCTAAAATAATTATTTTTACATGGATTATAAACATTATAAATCCATGTACATGTTTTTTTCCTGCATGGTAACATTATGTTCAAAACTTAGTTTCTACAAATCCATTATAACCTCTCGATCCTTCTGGAGCCTCTCGATCCCTCCGGAGTTTATCATATCCTGGTAGATTGAACACAAGTTTACTTATTAGCCATGTTTCTTGCAAACATTTTACATCAGACTTTTTTCCCCCATTTCAAAGATGGCTTTCTTAAATGCTTGTCCTTGCATTATTAAACTATGTGCATTCCAGCTAAGGGTCATTAAAACCATGATATTTAACTTGTATTATTGTTTTAATTTAAAATCATGTGAATGCAGTTTAGATATTTTTATTTGCTTTTGCTATGATTTTAATCCTTTCAGGTTTTTTCCCCATCTGCAAGGTGCAGTTAATTACTTCTATAATGAACACTATACATTTTTCTTTACCTACATGCAATATGTCATCTCCCATTGTTCTCATATTCTCCTCCCTGACCAGTTATGTATTTTGCTTCCCCTGTACGTTTTCTCTTACTTGAGTATTTCTCTTTTTCTATTTTCTGCAGTGGGTATCTGCAGAAAAACTAGTTACTTTTTGAATTATTTTAATTTTTGTATTTCTTTAGCTCATTTCTTTAGCACGTCCTTCACATGTTGCATTGTGTTTCCCCCTGCTATTCCTGCATTTGGGTTCTGTCCCTTCTACACAGTTCTCATAAGTGATTTTCTCCAATCATTGGTCCCTTGCAAATGGAACTTGCATGTCCAAACCTTTCACAAGTATAGTATTCACAAGTATAGTATAGAGAGAGGGGAATATATGGTTTAACCTGTAAAGACTAATGCCCCATTTGGATCCTGTGTGAAAGTGTGCCACCTTTAAGTTTTATGGGTATGGTCATAGATGGCTGGTTTTCTCCCTCTCACCTACTAAATAGCCATTTAACAAACAATACTTCATTGTCACCTATACTCTTTTTGAAGTCATCCTCAGACAACCCTAGCAGCACTCCATACAGAACCCTTCTTGCTTCCATCAGGAATTTAGGCAGTTCACCAATAAGTTCCTTAATGTTACACTTTTAAGAAGTATTTCAGCTTGCTCCTTATATGTACATTCTATCAGTAGATCTCCATCCTGCATTCTTTTAGCTTTTTGTATGTCACCAAAACCTCATTTTATCCATTCCACCATTTTTAGGGGGTTAACTTCTCCTATTTTCACATCTTCTATCACTATAGTTATGAAGGTTGACTTTTATCCTGTTTGTTTTTCGTTCCCATACATTCCTTCTACAAATCCTGACATATCTTATCTTGCAAGGAAATGGAGTCCTGATGCTAATGACACCCCCTTTTTGTTGAGTTTATCACTACCTATTATTATTGTCACTATTATTATTATTTCCATCGCTGTTATGCCACCAACATACCTTCACTAATCCAGGAACAGATCAGTCCGGATACCCGTTTCTGGGGCTCAACCAGATCATAGTTCCAAAAGGCATCCATCACACCTACCTTTCCCAGGGCATTTGGTGACCTAGACAACTGTTCTCCATTCAGATCACCCCTTGCACTCCTTCATTTATCACAGTCCAAACTGGGAGAAACTATCTAAAGAAACAAAAGAGTATAAAACATATTCCAGACATCTAACTCCCATAGACTGAACAAGACAATTACCTGGGCACAAGCTGAAAGCAGACAGCACAATCAACATGAACTAAAACTGATCTGATCAACTCAAGATCTCCTGCCTGCAAACAATAAACAATACACAGCCTAGACGACACTGTAAGATCTGTGCTAGCCCACATTCTCCCCAGGATATTTGATACGTCACAGACCCAGACAGTACAAGAAGGCAGGCACACTGCATTCATCTTCTCTGCAAATATCAGACCCAAGGGAGATGCCTCAGGTAAGATAAGTTCATTTGAATTTGTGAATCTAACAATAGAAACCTGAGCCAAAGGTAACATAGATCTCATTTACAGACCACCACAGCCTAAAGAATTCATAAAGGAGCTCACTGACACGTTTCCATTGTTGTTTTGCCACCATATTAGCCCAGACTGGTCCTGGGAGATTTCAACACATACATCAACAAGGCCACAGTTATAAAAGCCCAAAACCTCATCTCCTCACTTGCCTCACTTCCAAAAGAATCAATTTTCTCTCTGGTCATGTTCAACATCTACATGCAGCCACTAACTGAACTGGTGAGACGACATGGACTGAAGTGCTAGCAATGTGCAGCTGACACACACCTCTACCTATCCTTCATCACAGATGACCACACCAGTACCATCAAGAGGGCCCAATGCTTGGACAAGATCAGCTTCTAGATGAAAAACAGCTAGCTGAAGCTGAACTTGTGCAAGACAGGTTATGCTGTTGGGACAAGGAAAGCACTTTGAAGAGTTTCTAGCCATAGAGCAGTATCCTTTGGTTGAAGGCTTACACCTATAATCAGTCAATTAAATGCATAGCTTAAGGGAGTGCTCTTGGGTTCCTTGCTAACAGGGAGTGCTCATATAGCAGCAGCCACGAGTAATGATTTTTACTGCCTCCTGATGTCTAGGAGATTCTATCCCATCCTAGTGGAAAATGACCTAGACTCAGTTAGTCACGCCTTTATCACTTTCTGCCAGGATCACATAAATCCAACATAGGTGAGCAGGAAGCCTTTAGCCCTTAGAGAATTGCACCTAGTGTAGAACACTCTAGTGCAGGGGTCTCAAACACGCAGCCCGCGGGGCAGCTCTTCCCTGTGGCCCGTCGGGCTCCCCGCGCCCCCCCATTTTTAATTTTTTTTTTTTACCCCCAGGCAGTTCCCACTGCCAGACAGTTGTTCTGGCAATGGGAACTGCCTGGGGGTAAAAAAAAATGAAAAAAAAATGGGGGGGGGGACAGGGGGGGCATGGGGAGCCTGGCGGGCTGCAGGGAAGAGCTCTGCGGGCCGCATGGGAAGAGCTTCGCGATTTCTGGGAGGGAGGGGGGAGGAGCGGGAAGCCTTGCGCACAGGGGAGGAGGCAGAGAAGGGGCGGAGAAGGGGCATGGCCTAATGGAAGGGGTGGAGTGGGGGCGGGGCCGGGGCAGCGAGGGAGCGGGATCAGTGATGTGGCCCTCGGGCCAATGCACTAGTCCTCATGTGGCCCTTGTGGTAATTTGAGTTTGAGACCCCTGCTCTAGTGTGTTGTTCAGCAGCATAGGCCATTACAAGCTCATCAGATCTGTCCTCTGCTCTTTACACAGACTTTCCATGAGATATGGAATCAAATTCAAGGTATGAGTCCTTAACTTGAAGGCACTCAATGGCCCGAGGCCAGGAATATCCAAAAGACCACCTGGGATGAAGACTGTGGTCAACATCTCCACTCCTCTCTATAACAACGGTAAGGGCTGGACCAAGACCGTGGAACAAACTCTCAAAGGAATTAAGGACATCACAAACGTTACCACCTCCTGCTACAAGTTCAAGATGTCTTTCTTTGACTTTGCCTTCTTGAATTGTGATGGCATCTACAGAACCCACACTGAACCCAGGAAAGAAATAGAGCAATACTGGGCTAGGGTGACCCCACCAGGGCATAGTCCTGTTGGATGAATAATTTAATAGGACTCTGGTAGCCTAGGAAAAAGTGGGGAATGAGCTGTAGATTGCACCAGGAACCAAGGCTGATGCTGGAAGCTATAATAGGAAATATTGCTGCTATGTTCAGGCTGTTCAAGTAGCAGGGATCCAGATTCCCAACCCCTCTTTAGGGAGATGAAAGCCCCAAAAGAGACTACCTTTAATTGGACATTAACAAATCAAATGGAGTCTTCTAAGCCAGGAGAAACTGCACTGAAGTTAATGGTGTCACACAGGTATGAAACTGGTGTCACTGAGATCAGAATTAGGCCTAAAGCCTTTCAATCTGGTTTCCCACAACAAGTCATCAGTATCTGAAAAGAGAAAAGTAGAGAAGATGATCAAATTATATCATCAGTACTTCCTTCTGCTGCACCTGAAGGCAATGATTAAACAAACACCAGGCAAACAGTGCAGGGGTGGGGAGGGATAGATCAGTGGTTTGAGCATTGGCTTACTAAACCCAGGGTTGTGAGTTCAATCCTTGAGGGGGCCACTTAAGGATCTGTGGCAAAAATTGGGGATTGGTCCTGCTTTGAGCAGGGGGTTGGACTAGATGACCTCTTAAGGTCCTTTCCAATCCTGATATTCTATGATTTTATATCCTGAAACTATTACTGCTCTCTGCTAATGGTATTAAATTCACAGATTTTGTTCTTCTTTAGTGTCAAGTTCTGTTCATTTCTTGTAAACCATATGTCAGCTCCAGAGGAATGCACTAATTGTCCTCTTACCTCTTAATATTAACTATAAGGCTGATTTTATATCTTCTTGATGATTCAGACAAGAATGTTTTCCCTCCTGTGCTTTCTGTATCTGGGAATTTAGTATCTTTTTCATTTTTTTCTCTCTTTAGAAGTCAGTTCCATGTGTGTATGCTGTGGCGGTGAAGAGATAATCCAACTGTCAGTATCCTCATCAACTAATCATTGGCCAAGATTGACAAAAGTTGAATGAAATGGGGAATGGAGGTAGCGGGAGAGATCTAGCAGAACTGTAACTAAGCATTTTAGTACCCAGGACAAGTAATCCTAGAGGTGATGCGTTGGGTGGTCAGCAGGATCAGGTACCCACCCAGATTTCTACCTCACATTTAGCACAGAAATTTTCAAACTGTGGGGCACATCCCCCTAGGGACCCAGCAGATTAGAAGCTGGTGGGAGCCACCCAGTCTGCTAAGTCCCCTGGTTTTCCATGCTCTGGGAGCTGGGGCAGTGGCTGGGGTGCTGCTCCCCAAGCCAGGCCACCTCTGCACAGCCATGAGTTCCCCAGGCAGGGTGGGTGGTACGGCTCTGAGCTGCGCCCCTGACATGCTCTTGCCTCTGCCCTCAAGGAACTTGGCGCTGGCTGGCAACACCCCCTGGAGCTGGCCCCTGCCCATGGAGCCTGGCTGCGATGAGATGCTCCCCGAGGTGTTCCCTGGAATACTCATCCCCCTTGGGCACCTGCGTCTCAGCCTGGTCACACCCCAGTCCCCGCCCAGGGACCTACCATTGCAGCTGAATCACTCTCCCCACACTCCCTTCCTGCAGAGTGGAACCACCCCTTGCTCCCCTGGGCTGCCCTGCCCCAGCCCCATGGCTACCAGGCTCCCGGTCACACAGCCCAAACTCTGAGCTTGGTCACTTGAGCTCGGTGCCCAGCCCAGGCACTGGGGGCAGGCTGCTGCTGGCAGGGTGGACTGAATCCCACCTATCCCTATGTTCCAGCATATCTACCTCTCCCCACAGCGTAGTGTCACCTGCGAACTTGCTGAGGGTACAATCCATCCCATCATCCAGATCATTAATAAAGATGTTGAACAAAACCAGCCCTGGGACCGACCCCTGGATGCTCCACTTGATACCAGCTGCCAACCACACATCGAGCCATTGATCACTACCCGTTGACCTTGACAATCTAGCCAGCTTTCTATCAACCTTATATTCATCCAATCCATACTTTTTTAACTTGCTGGCAAGAATACTAATTTCATTGGGTGACCCCTGGCTTTTGTACTGACAAAGTTTGTGTAAAGTGGCCTTTATGTGTCTGAGAATCAGGCAGCTTGTATTTATATCTAAGGCCTGGTCTACACTAAGGAGTTAGGTCTATATAAGCCACCTTGCACTGACCTAGTTGTGCGCATGTTTAGATTTAAATTAGTCTCCCACTGTTGTAAGTAACCCATTATGCCAACATAGAAACATCACCGCATTACCTATATTGACCCTAACAGTTCTCCAGCTGCTGTCCCACAATGTCCAACACTGGCTGCTCTGGTCAATTGTTAACAATTGTTAACTCCACTTTCCGGGGATCAGGTAGACAGGAAGCCGCCAATACCCTCCCTTTATTATCCAGATGAGTAAGCATGCCTAGCAGATCTCCATTGCTGCATGCAACTGCCCCACTAACCAGGCTGGCTACGTGCTCCAGATATGCTCCTGCTTGGAGTAGACAGGAAATATTGGATCTTCTGGGCCTGTGGGGAGAAGAGGCTGTGCAAGCACAGCGATGGACCAGTCATCAACATCTATGAGCAGATTGCTTGGGGGATGCAGGAGGGCTATGATAGGGATCACTAGCAGTGCCACGTGAAAGCCAAAGAACTGCCGCAGGGATACCAGAAGGCCAGGGAGGTCAACAATTGATCAGGTGCTGAGCTGCATATCTGCCGCTTTTATAAAGAGCTGTATGCCCTACTTGGTGGAGACCCCACCATGGCTCCACACACCATTGTGGATACCTTTTTAAACCTTTTTTCCAGATCATTTTTGACTATGTTTAACAGCACTGGCCCCAGTACAGATGGTTGGGGGACCATCCACCCATCACCATTTACGTCTCCCCATTCTGAACATGGACCAGTTATTCCTACTCTTTGTTTCCTGTCTCTTAGTTCACAATTCTTTAATGGTGACAAAGGGTCCTGTGGCACCTTATAGACTAACAGAGGTATTGAAGCATAAGCTTTCGTGGGTGAATACCCACTTCTTCGGATGCAAGCAGTGGAAATGTCCAGAGGCAGATATAAATGTGCAGGGAAGATTCAGGCTAGAGATAACGAGGTAAGCTTAATCAGGGAGGGTGAGGCCCTCTTCTAGCAGTTGAGGTGAGACTAACATGGCTACCCCTCTAATTCTTTAATGGATATTTATCTGAAGAAATTCAAATACTGTGGATTATACATGAATTGGGTGGTTGTGATTTGTTATTTCTATCATATAACTGGCCTTTAAATCACAAGATATAATTTTTGTTCGTTGATTGGATGATCCGTGGTTCATAAACTGAGTCTCTTATTCTCTTCACATCACACATGGTTTTTTTTATTATACACAAATTTCTCTCTGTTGGTAATTAAGAAATCTTGTGTAAATAAAAAAAGCTTTGCAAAGCAGCTGCAACAGCTCTTCCGATATATAAACTCTCACAAGTAATTACTTAGTCTGGTATTCATACTGCTTTAGCTCTACACAGATTTTGTACTGTATAACTTGGTTAATTTAGACTTACTGATATGTTTAAAGTGGTACACTCTCCATTCTGTAGGAAGTCATGCCTGTATAAAGGACACCTTATAGCAGTAGTGCTCATTCTCCTTCCCATACAGCAATAGCTTTATACCAATAAAACTACATCCACACTAGGTGGGTTGTACCACTTTAACTATACCACTATAGTTAAAGGAAGACAATATATTCATATCCTAAGATGATTCTTGTGAATGAGACCTCACTCACTTGAATGTTCATAAGTAAAGCAAATCAAAGGATAATGGGTAACAGCAAAGTGGATTTACAGGTTTTGTTAATAAAAAAGCTACAGAACTAAGGGCTTGTCTACACAGAGAAGTGATGTGCTCTACAGTGTCATTTCTAAATTGTACTAACATGTTATGCATTAATTGGTCTGTGTAGAACCTGCTGGTTGCCACCAACCGTGCTATGTTAAAGCACACTAGGAAACTTTTAGTGCACGCCAGCAGAATCCACACGGACCAATTCATGCACAACACATCGGTGTGCTTTAGAAATCACCCCCTATAGTGCACATTACCCTACTGCATAGACAGATTTAATTGTTGGTGCATTTGCCCAGCTCTACTACTGGTCACATGCTATAGTTCTGAGTGGCATTCACTCTAGAACCTTATTTTCATTTGGTCAGATTATTGTCAAAAATACCTGTGTAGCTAAAGCTCCACATTGATTATCTCAGATGAATGGTGAATTATTTTTTAGAAAGTGTGAGGGGGGAAAGTGACTCTGCTGATTTTGAGTTATATGAACCTTAGGAGCCTAAGTGCTTAAGTCATTTTGAAAATGGGGTGTAGGCTCCCCTGATAGTTTTATCTAAAGTTCCTACATGCGTGTTTAGTAAAGGCAGTGAAAGCATAGATTTTTTCCCAGAGGTAGCCAATTCAAACAAAAATATGTACTTCTTTAAACATCAGGAGTCCTTTAATTAATGTTTGTCCAGTATTCAGTATTATACAAATACTGATAACACAGAAGGGAGTTTGTCATGGATCCAGCAAAGGATAAAAAAACTATCATAAGAACTGCCATTTCAATGTAGACCACAAGTCTTCTTGTATGGCATGACATACGTCATTTTTACATGTTATTAATGGTCATAAAACTGGTACAGGAGGCTAAATTTTAAAGTTCCAATAATTGTATTTGAGGCAGTAATTATTGACATTATTCAGCTGAATTATATAACAGGGAAAGACAGTTAAGATTTTTCTCCTGAATCTATAAACAGAGAAACATCAACCGCAGATGTGTAATAAGTAGTTTAAGTAAAGGAAGGGTGAAGAAAGTTGAAGCAGCCATTCTGTATATAATTTTGTGGCCAGCTTTACACAAAGCAGAGTATATATTAAAAACACAACGTGAAATGTTCCTTGTAGAACATAACTAGAAAAGACTCCTGGTGGGCTGCAATGGTTTAAGCAGAATGAGTAATCTATGTCATGAGTGGAATTTTAGAGATGATAACCATCAACAGGAGTAAGTGTCATTCAAATGTCATCAGACTTTTGGAACTCATTGGAAATCAGCCATCAAGCTCTAAGTACGGCTAGATTCCGATACCCTTACTCAGGTTTAGTAGTTCCTTCCTCCATTACTCAATTCTGTCACCTCTGGAAGTACAAAGTATCAGAATCTGGCAGCTGCATCATTTATCTGATCCTGAATTGCATCTGCAGAATCTGGCCCTTAGCAAATAAGGCTTTGTCTGCACTGCCCTGCGGTTTGGACTAGGGGATGTGAATAGCAGCACCAGCATGCTGCACTGCAACTCCCCCGTGTGGACACTGCAGATGTGAACTCAAAGGTTCCTAGTTTGCATTAATGTAGGACTGTTTGAAAAGGACTATGTTAACATGAACTAGGAACCTTTTAGTTCATGCCTGCAGTGTCCATGGTGGGTGGGGGGAGTTATAGTGCAGCACTGTGGTGTGCAGTTGTGCACTGCTATTCACTTCCCTATAGTTCAGACTGTGTGGCAGTGTATATAAGCCCTGAACTAAGATATCTCTACACTGGTATTTCAACCATCAGTGCAAACCATAAGTATAAACACAATTCAAACATGTAAAATGCTATTTGCACTGGTGCTGCTTACCTTGGTTTCAAACTGGAGTGAGCAGCACCACTGTGTCTATACTGGAGGTTTGCACTGCTGCAGCTACAAACAGTGGCTGAAATCCCTGTTATAGACAAGACCATAGAATCTGATCCTGAACAGGTGCAGAGTTGACTTAATGGTAATGCAGAGTAAGTGGCTGTCAAGTATTCAGACAGAGCATAGTGCTTACCTGCTCTTGATACAACAATCTGGAGTAAGGAGAATGCAGCCTGCTCAGCTACTCTGCAGATCATTTATTTATAGCAGTTCTTTCAAAGTGGCATTATGCCAAGTTTTTCTTTACAAGTGAATCCGCTGTGCTAGGATACATGAAGCCCGGGATTTATGCCAACTGAACAAACAGGACCTTAACCTAGTTCAGGCCGTGAGGCGCTATCATATAAATGTTAAGTAATAATGTTCCTCATGGCTCCACTATGTACAATGGGTTAACATTTTGGAACTAATCAGATGCACAAACAGAAATATTATCAAGCTGAGTGTTGGACCTTGCTTTGCTTGACCAAAAGAAGAGTATTATTTGGTCTTACCGTCATAAGAGTAATTTAAGAAATGAAGTTTAAACAGATGATGCAGGATAGGGAGGTCAAATTTTATCATCAGTCTGACATTTCTGCTTTTTGTTACACCTTAATGTATAAAGATGGAAAATAATTGTACAGATGGAATTAATCAATTGACCTGGAAGAAAACATTAGATTTAACTAACCTATAAGTCTTTAGCCAAATGAAAGATAAAAAGTATTGTCTCTATTTTTATTACTGTATTTTACTAACACTTCTATAGTTACTGACTATCTCACAGGTGGAAGATACATGTTATTTTAGATACACAGGTATCTTGAAAAATCTGCTAATGCATTAAGAAGTACTCCTGTCCATATATATGAGCAGATAGCATGTATGTTCCTTTATATTTGGGGTCATAATTTGACTGTAATGATATTTATCTAGTTTGCAGTTTTCTGCTGCTGTTTAATGGTGGACCCCTGCTGTTGTGAACCTTTCAACTGTGGGATTACACAATCATATCTGTTGAAAAAAATAATGTCATAAATTCCTTCAAAAAAATTCTAGGAAAATAACATAAGAAACAGTTTGTAATATAATATTGAAGTGATGATTTTTAGAAGACATCCATGTTCAGGAAGGGCACTTAGGCACATGCTTAAATCCCACTGAAGTAATGGGACTTAAGCATGAGTTTAATTTTAAGCACATACTTAAGCCTTTTTCCTAATCCCTTCTAGGAAAAGCATAATTTAAGATTTACATAGTACTTTTCGCTCACCCACATTGCATATATGGACTACTTTGGATCACTTATTATGCAGTCAAACATATTCCTTCATATACGATAGGTAGAACTGGTGAGTTAACATTGCTCTAAAAAGTATACAATATATTATGAGTTTTATTATGTGATAGAGAATAATTTAGGGGTTTTTTTAAATATAGACAGAGCATTTCATATTCAATGCATCTCAAAATGCTGGTAACCATTTAAGCAAATGGGGAGCTATGATGTCCTTGTGATAGGCTGCTCAGACAGCCAGGTGGCCTAGCTGTGAGCACATCTGACTTCCAGACCCTTACTTGTCTGACCAGGCAGCACAGGTGCCTGATTCCTGACTTTAGACCAGGAATCTTCAGGTCTCCACCCACATCTGAGTCTCAGCCCTTAAGGGGGCATGGTGGGGGACAGGGTCCTCCCTCTGCACCAGGTAGCAATAGCAGTAGGATCCCCCCTGCAGCGAGGCCCAATCCACTGGCCTGGGCTATTTTCTACCTATGTCCCTTCAGCTTGCGGCATGGTCCCTATCATCAAAACAATCTGTAGGGGCTCATCTAGAGCAGCACCTCTTTGTGGACCTTTTGCAGCATCCCTGTGGGCAGAGGCAGATGTAAGGTTGGAGGGGCCTCTACCCACAATGTCCTTAAAGTCAAAAGAGTTTAGTTCACTCACTGCTAGGTGATAATAAAAGTAATGGTTTTGCTTGTTTTTAATCATGTTTTTTAACCATGTTTCTCTAGACCAGGGGTCTCAAACTCAGTTTACCTTACGGCCAGTGCCAGTCCTCAAATCCTCCCAGCGGGCCAATAATGTCACTCATGCCACCCAGAACCCGCCCTCCAAAACTCTGCCCCCCCAAAACTCTGCCCCCCACCTGCCTAAGGCTCTGGGAGTGAGTTTGGTGGGGGAGGAGGTCTGGGGTAGGGGATTGGGGTGCAGGCTGTGGGATGGAGTTTGGGTGCAGGCTCTGGGCTCAGGCAGGGGGTGGGGATGTAGGAGGAGGGGGTGGGGTTGCAGGCTCTGGGAGGGAGTTTGGTGGTGGGAGGGGGTGTGTGGGAAGGGGGTGCAGGCTCTGAGAGGGAGTTTGGGGGTGTGGGGGTGTGAGGAAGAGGTGCGGGGAGGGGGTGCAGGCTCTGGGAGGAGGTTTGGGGGTGGGAAGGGGGTGGGGGTGCAGGGTCTGGGAGGGAGTCGGAGATTTGGCGCTTACCTGGGGCTCCAAGGCGGGGTGGGCCAGGGGACCTCCGCGTGCTGCTGCCCCAGGCACGGCCCCCGCAGCTTCCCATTGGCCACAGGGGCGCTTGGGGTGGGGGCAGCGTGGAGGCACAGCCCCGCCCCGGGGCCGCAGGGAGGGGCTGGCAGACACGTGGAGCGAGCATGCAGACGCCACTCAGCTCTGCTGCGCTGCCAGGGCCCCAGGCCATTTTAAATTACCTGGGGGTGGGGAGCACCCAGGTGTGGCAGGTGGGGCCAAGGGAGAGACCCGGCCCCAAAACTGCTGGAGCCTTGCGGGCGCACATTGGGGAGGTTTGCGGGCCGCAGATAGCCCGCGGGCTGCAAGTTTGAGACCCCTGCTGTAGACTGTCTATTTTTAGCAATTTGGGGCTAGATTCTCAAAGAAACATAGGCATTGTGACATGGAGCGTCATCACATCTCACTTTTAGGTACCTATAAATAACCAGGATTCACAAGGCCTGAGTTAGGAGCCTACACTTGCTCTACAATGAATTGGGTGAGATAGGCACCTCAGAATGGGATTCACAAAAGCCGGTGTAACGCTGACAGACCCTGATCATTGGCGGGCGGGACCAAACCCGGGGCCTCTGGAGCTTAGTTGCATGAATCTTTACCACATGAGCTAAAAGCCAACTGACTGTGAGCTCTGAAGGCTGTAGAGCAGATTCATTTTATCTCTCTCTCTAAGTGGACTTGGTGCCACTAGATGGGATAGAACACCACATCCTGGGGGTGTGTGGGTTACATCAGCTTGCTAGGCGGCTCCTTCCCTAAGCTAGCCAATGGGAGAGGCCAAGCCAGGGTGTGTGTGCTAAGCCCTGCCCCATTTCGGGGACAGGCACCTCCCTTGGTTTAGGATTCTCAGCGGCAAATCCTCTTTTGCAGTTAAGTGCCTATGCTATTTTAGCAAGAAGCTGGGAGGAGTGTACAGGGGGAAGTGCAGCTCCTTCATAATGTTGCGCCAATGGTTAGAGTACTCACCCAGATTGGAGGAGACCCCCAGTTCAAGTCTGCTCTGCCTGTGGGGAAGAATGGATGTGAACTGGGCTCTGCTACCTCTCAGGTCTGTGCTCTAACCATTGGTATGGGGGAGGGCCTTCAATCTGTCCTGTCCAGTCAAAGCTGTTCCCCTGCAGTATCAGAGTTTTCACCAGAGGAAAGCTGTGTTCAGCTGACCTCTGTAATTTAATTTTATCAAGCCTTTATAAACTAGAAGGAGAAACACTGTACAATTTATCTGTCTTGGTGTGCAAGTTAAGGAAACAGACCCAGCATGCAGGCAAGTTTGTTGTCTTTATTGTTGTTGCCATAGGCAAAATATTCCACTGATAGCAATTCCATCTTGAAGTCTAAGTTATTATTATTCACTTTATTTTGCAGGCCCCTGTACACTGGCTGTCAGGCCACACACAAACACAGCAGCAGAGGACTATAACATAGTTTATTCCTCAGTCATTCTGCAGTGGGTGATTATAGCTATATGTATATTCTAAGATGAATCCAAGAGGCATCCCCAAAAGATAGAATTTAAGCAGGAAAAAAAAATGCCAAGAGATAACGGTGCAACACTAAGGCATTTAGATCAATCATCTTTATTGCTGCATTTCCCAATGGCTAGTCACTGGTGCACAGAGAAGCTAATGTGATTGTTATTAAGCAGAAAATAGTAACCAGGGACAAATAGCAGGCCTGATCCTGAAGCCCTTACTCCTATGAGGAGACACCCTGAAGATAACTGAAGTAATTAAAGGCTGAAAAAATTGTGCCCAATAGCGATGCCATGGGATGAGATGGACAAGGACAAGTACAATCACTTTCTTGCTGTGTGTGCCAAAAATACACAGCATTCCTCCATCTAGTTTTTCTCATTTCCCTCCTTTATTTCAGCTTCAGGAATCACTCCATGATTTGCAGTTTAGAGAAAAAATGTGCAAGCAAAATGTACAATTTACACAGTATAGAAATACACAGGACACACATCTTGCCTCGTGGGACACCCGGTTTACTTGGAAGTAGACCCACTTGCCAAAGCAGGAGCAGCTTGATCACTTCCATCAGACTCTGGAGTCTGCCTATAGTACCCCAGGGAGAGTCTTTCCTTCAGGGGAGCGTAGAATATTAAACTCAATATCAGTCACTGAGAAAGAAAGAAAGAAAGAAAGAAAGAAAGAAAGAAAGAATATGTATTTCATATTGAACAGGGTAAAAGGTTGTAAGGCCACTTTCTGCAGATCTGAAATGAAATATAGTAGTAGTGTAATTTCACATATGTAGCATTTTGAAATAATAAATCATGTTTTATTGCACTGGACTGAAGATCTCTTCAGACAAAGACCCTGATGTCAGTGCTTTATGAGCACTAATTGCTGAGAAATAGCCTGAATATGTGGATCTTCAGGACATCTTTTTGGTAGGGCTTCTGAGGAGGGAGGGGGAGCAGGGCTGGAGGGAGAGGAATCATCTTATGGTTTTTTGCTGTTGCATTCATTGTTGGTATAGTTATATCTGTATTAAGGGTAGGGCTGCCAATTTTGGTTGGAGGTATTCCTGGAGATTTCATCACATGATATAATCTCTAATTAAAGATTAATCTGTAATTCCTGGAGACTCCAGAGCAATATTGGAGGGTTGGCAACCCTAATTGAGAGTTGATATAGGGTGACATTCTTATATGGATATGAATCTAATTACTGCCAGGGCACTGAGAGCTGGTGTATAGATTTCTGTTTGCATTGTTAAACCCAAAAGACAATCATTAAAATAATTCCCACAATATCATCCCTGTAAGAGGCTATCATTGTCCATTTTACAAATTGGCAAAGTGATGGGACAAGGGAAGTTAAGTGACTTGCTCAGGGTCTCAGAGGAAGCCAGTGTCAAAGCTGGGAACAGAAGCCAGAAATCCTTACTCTCAATTTACTAAAAGCACTGAACCGTGCTCATTTTTACCTTCTCACACAATTCTCTGAACATACCTGCCAAAAGCTCCATTTACAGCATAGGGCACGGTGAGTGCCTCCTCTATCTCTATGCAGATGATCTCAAAAGCATGCACATTTAATTAAGAGATACTGCATTTTAATATGAAGAAATCGTTTCAGATTAACATATCAGCCCTCTGGGAGCTGTGAGGCGAGAGTCCATCTTTCCCTTCCATATATGCTGCTTGCCTTTATTTTGCTTTTCATTGTAGGCCAAAACCAGCACACCTGTTCCTCTCTGGAAAGGGATGGGCATGATTTTAGCATGTTGCAGAAAGACTTTGTTCTCCCATGTGCAAAAAAGTTTGATGGGCCACGCGACTTCATGACTCTGCAAATCTCCCAGTGGCTTTCCTTGCAAAGGGGAAGAATGACATCTGTGCAATGGGAATCAAACAGTTCCACAGCCTGGCGTACCGCTGCAGAGTTCCTCCATGCACAACCCAATCATTTGGGCAGTGAAGTGGTTTTGGGATCTCTGATAAGAGTTGTACATCTCCAGGATATCACTTCAGCAACCACGACTATTGTTTAGCACCCAATGCCTATTGCTCATTGCTTGCTCAAGGAAGGAAGGTTGAGCAGAGAGGCCTACTTATTTTAACTAATCAATCATCTTCATCCTACTAATGGGCAATGATTTAAAGATGGCACATTGCTGCTATTGCTACTCTTACAGTCCGATTTTCACTGCAGCTGTTGTGGCTGCTAGGTTGCTGGAGGTTCTCTTCTGCCAGGCTGAGGAGGAATCTGAATGGCTAGTCCCACTTTCCAAATTTCCTGATCAATTGTTGTGTAGCGACTCAAAGAATTAGGAAGTTCTGGAAAGCTGGAAGTTTACTTTACATTTCCCATTATATCCCTGCCTGGGAGGGAGTAGATTATTGACTTTTTTTAAATTGCACTTACATTGACTTTTATTTTTGTTTGCAATTTTTTTCTTAGCATTGCAGAATCTTGGGCCATATTTCCAAAGGTATTTAGGCATCAAAAGATGCAGATAGGTGCCTAATGGGATTTAGATGCCTAGTGGGATCAACGGGAGTTAGGTACTTTTGAAAATCCCACTAGGGGCCTATCTGCATCTTTAGGCATCCAAATATGTTTGAAAATCTGGTCCTTTTTAGCTTAGCCTTCACTTGCTGCCTGTGCCCAATAGTGCTCATCATTTATTATTGGGGCTCAGATCCTGCATCGAGAACCATATGGGTAGCCCACCATTGTAATGGAGCTCAGTGCAGGTGCAAGGCACCCACTCATACAGTTCTCAGTGCATTGATTGCATCTATATGTATGTGTCTATAAAACTGTTTGGGGGAATGGGATTTTGTCTAGCTGTGTTTTTGTAAAGCACCACATACAAGTTCCCTCAGATCCTGTGGGAGGTAGCTAGAGATGGACCGATGCTGATATGCCTAGCTGGATCAGGCTACTGTTGTTATCCCAACACAGGCAATCACACCAGCCTGTTACTATGGTAAAGAAAGGTCAAAGTCTCAATTCGGCTTTCACCTCAGTGGAGTTATTCCTGATGTGCATGGTGTTAATGAGAGCAAAATTAGGCCCCAAAGGTGAAATCCTTGTCTTAGTGAAGTGAATGGCAAAATTCCCCTTGATTTCAATGGGGCCAGGATTCCACCTCACGTGTTTAATTCTAGCATTTATTAAGCCAACATCCCAATCCTGCTCCCAGTGGACGCTTTAGCTTTGACTTCAATGGGAGAGGGATGAGGGCCATTGCTGGCTGTACTCCCTTTACCTTTACTTACTGCTGACACAGGAAGATCAGAAGGGGGAACTTCCCACCACACACACTTCTTTGGACTATGGAAGGGGATAAGATGAGAGGAGCGGGAAGAAAGGAATGATTTTGCACCGTGTTGTGGTGATCACTCTCCCTCCACAGGCCCAGAGCCTTCTCACAAAGGACGGCATTGGCACACACTGCAGTTCTGAATGACTGGCAGACAGATGTTTCATCTTGTATTTACTTGTTAGTGAACCAAAGAAGAGAGTTACCTACATCTACTGGCACCAAGATAATAATTACAGTTAAGAATCCTTTTCCCTACCTCACTCAGTGCTTGAATGAAGAGCCTCAACTCCCACACCCTCTGACTGTTAAATAATTATCCCACTCCCACAGCATTCTCTGCAAACTGAGCAGCACATGGCAAATTAGATTATGTGGCACCTGCTCCAGCAAGGTCTTATGTAGTTGATTGTTTAACAGCTGTGGGTCTAGGGATTTCAAGGGGAAAGAACTTGCACAGTCCGCATTAGAGAGACTTGGAGGAATTGTTGTCAGGAAGCTTCTCTTTCTGATGGTTTCCTCCTCTCCCCTCCCCCCTCCAATTTGTGATATTTGTGAGCTCAAGATTAGTTATACACTTACAGCTCATGGAGCCTCACTCAGCTACACAGCATCAAAAGGTGGAAAAAATGGGAATTAGAAGATTGGAGAGGTGACTTTAAAAACAGTGTGTTACAGACAGATACCAAGAACAGACATACCTTCTGGCTTCGAGAAACCTTTTAAAATATTTATCTTTAGTTCAAATCAATATGCTGCTACTCTTTATCTATTTTTTTTTTAAAAAAAATACTCACTTTCTCTAGTAAAGGTTCAAAACAGTACAGCTCACAGTAGAACTATTGCAGTTCTGGGCAGGGGTGAAAGTAACTTACAGGACTTACCGGTATGCCGGAGTCCTTGGTGGGGGCGTGGACTCAACCGGAAGATGCAATTTAAAGGCCCCGGGGCTCTGGCTGGGAGCCCCAGGGCCTTTAAATCACCCTGGACCTACTAGCTGCAGAAACGGCTGGGAGCCCTGGGGCAAATTAAAGGGCCTGGGGCTCTGGCTGCCGCAGAGCTCCGGGCATTTTAAATCCCTGCTGGAGCCCGGCTGCCAGAGCCCCAGGGCTCTGGGAGCCAGGCTCTGGTGGGGATTTAAAGGGCCCGGGGCTCCCCGCAGTGGCAGGAGCACCGGGCCTTTTAAATCCTCGCCTGAGCCTGGCTCCGGTAGCTGGGCTCCAGCGGTGCTTTAAAAGCCCCGGGACTCCCCGCAGCGGCTGGAGCCCTGGGCCCTTTAAATCACCGCCGGGGAAGCCGGTACTCTCCGGCACGGCACACTGGCTCTTGCTGGAACGCCGGACCGGACCAGCTTACTTTGACCTCTGGTTCTGGGACATGATTATAAAGAATATCGGTGTATTGTTGATGTTTTTTACATCATGCTATAGATCAGTGGCTCCAATGGAATAGGCGCACGCCTTGTCCTAGACCTGTTGTTCACAGCAGGCAACTGTTTAGTCACATATGCTAATATATGAAATAGAATTTGAGATCAGTTTTACTAAAGGGATTTGAGATCAGTTTTTATTTCAAAATAATCAGACAGTCACAGGCACTTTTCATGCCACTACCACGTGAGCAAGCGGGGAAGCTACAATCTGGAAAGACTGATGCTAGCTGTTCATCTTTCCTCTGTAAGCTGGTTACCTTACTCTAGAATGGAAATGTTGTTTTCTTTTCCAGGAACCATTTTATATTCATTATTCCTGTTTTCTACCTTTTTTTCTCAAAAAAACCCTCCTCTTTTTTAAATGTCCTGTTGCTAAAATGCATATGAGTGTTTGGAAAAACAACCTGTTCAGACAGTAAACTTCCTAACTTTGTTCCCGCACCTTCTGTTGTGAACAATGAACGGAATAAACTAGGTTGCTAACAGAAAAGTTTATAACTGTTTGACATTAAAAGCAGTGAACTCCTTTTGAAAAACAATTGCATGAGATTTCATCTGACACTTGTTTGGAATAGGAGATGTCAGGAAATTTATCCACCTAACACAAGACATGCCTGGAAAGCATAAACTATATTTTTTGCCATTTCAAGCTATTCTGACTGAGAAGTTCATAACAGATTATTATTGTTTAAAATAAAAAGCCCCCCGCCCACAATGGCATGATTTATTGGGTGGCATTTATGTACCAGTAGTTATCTAAGATCCGTGCACTAGCTCACTTTTCTGGTGATATAGTATTGTCTAGTAGCTTCTCACACTGACATGTAGAAAAGTATATGATATAACTGCACCTTTGTGATCATCCCTTAAAAGAATATGTAAGAACATCTGTATACATGTGTCATGGTATGCACTTTTACTGTGCTATATTAAGTACATTATATCAGGGGTCTCCGAACTTTATGAGATGAGGGCCATATTAGATTTTTGAAGGGGCTTCGCGGGCCGAAGTGACGGTGAAAGAAATTAAATATATGCAAATATATGCAAAATTGTTTTAAAAACGACACTACTGTCTACTCTACTCTGTCAGTGTTGCATTAAATTCTAAATCAGGTATAAAAGTTAATCGATGCAGGTACTGTGAAATCACACAAAATATTTGTCAATACATTAAAAATCACATTCAGATATACAAAAATGAAGAAATATTATTTTAGGATTAATGAGAAGTATGGTACTGATGTTTTTCTGACAAAATTGCATTTAGCTGTGGTTCAAAGTTAGTGTTCCCTATCATCAAAATTGTTGTAAATGTTCATCAGACAAGGTCGATCTGTAGCTGGCTCCCCTTTTGGGGGGACACTGGCTCCCGGGGGCACTCACCCCTCTGCCGAACTCAGCTGTGCTGCCGTCCCGCGTTAGCTGCTGTTGGCGGCACCTCCCCCTGCCTGCTCGGCGTGCCTACTCAGCTGTTTGCTTCTCTGGTTGGTTGGAGGGCCGGACAAATGGAAGCCCTGGGATCCCGCGGGCCATAATTTGGAGACCCCTGCATTATATGATGATCAAAAACGTTTTCAAATTCTTAGGCCTGATCCTCTCTTTTCAGGGTAAAACTTGTAGGAGGCAGCTCTGGTGGAAGAACACTCCATGGAGATCCTCTCACACCGCTCCCCTAGCTTTCTGCTTGGGGGGAATGGGGTTAGCTACAAGATCTGAAGGTCCAAACCTGGTGTGTTCCCAGGGATTCATACATAACACTCACGGAGTTTGCCAGCTCCTGGAACTCTGGACTGAGCCTCTATGGACCACAACAATAATGGTTCTCAGAGCCCTCAGACTGCAGCATGTGTGAAATGAGGGGTAGGGGTCAGAATGAAGTAGAAACTCCTGCTGAGGCTAATTAGGAGGCTCTTACATGGGGTGATATGGACAAGCTGTTTGTTGGGTCAATGATGAGCCAGGGCTGCCCAGTCCCTCAGTGGGAAGGGACAGCCCAACTCAGGAACAAAGAGACTAGTTTTAGTCTAAGTTTTGAGCTTTGAATTTGGAGCTGAGAAAGACGCAGAACAGCTCAGGGAGTCTCTGATTAACTCCCCCTCCCTTCCCACAGAGGGAGTCTTGGCACTGCTGTGGGATCTAGTGCATGGGCCAGGCCGTTCCAGCCCTGCAGAGACCAGTGTCCTGCGTGGCAGAGATCTGACCTGGCATCTGCTACTATGAACCAGTCAAGACCTTCGCTAGACTCCAGACCAAGGACCCAGGAGAAGACCCTGCCCCACCCAGAGTGAAGGCACAGTAAAAGGACCCTTTTATTTTGTTTAATCTGCCAGTGTTCAGAGTGCTGCAGCACTCATTTCAGGACTTATCTCCAACATACCAGAGCTGGATTTTGGGGAAGAGTTGTGATTGTGGGAAGATGGGAGATTTACTGATGTTTAGTACTTATTAGTTGCCCTTAACCCTCTCCTTCCCCAGATCCAATTTTTGTGTTCCAGTGAAGTCCCCCTTTGTTATATTGTTGGTTTGGGGTGTGTTATTTCTTCACTGGGATGTGTGTTGATGTATTTTATTGTTTTTTGTATACCAGGTTTTATACTCCTTGCTGGAATTGGTAGGTTTACTCATTTCCCCAAGGGACACCAGCCCTTGTGTCTTGGGCACAGTGAGGAGACACCTTGGGTGGAGGCACCAAGGAAGACCAAAACAAAAACAAAAACCACAGGGCCAATCCCCTGCGAGGAGAGGGGAGAAGCTACCCCCCAGTAGCAAGCACTGGGGAGGAAGTTTGAGCCCTCTTTCAGAGGAAGGCCTATACATGTATCTGTTTCACTGAAATTTTTGCTGGGTAGGTTTCTCAGCTCCAGAATGGAATTTCTGGTCCAAACCAGAAAGAACCTCACCCCATAATTCCCAGTAGGCTAGGCCTCTCACCAAGGATGTGGAAGACGCAGTTCAAGTCCCTACTTTGAATGAAGAAGAGCAGGGACTTGAATGTTGGTCTCACTTCCCAAATGAGTCTTTTAGCCACTGGGCTATTAGCTACTCTGGCATAAGTCTCTTGCTTTCTCTCAAATTTCAGACAGATCCAGTTTCTTCCCATGCAGAACAAAAGCTCAGCTTTTTTCCTGAAACAGAATTCTTCTCTTCTGGACAGCCCTACTGACAGACTCCACAGGATCCTGCCACATATCCCTGTTCACCGATCTTCTTCTGGACACACTTGCCTATGTCTATCATGCTTCAGCAACAGCTTCCGTGGTAGACTGTTCCCAGGGAAAACTTTCTGCTGCCCCTGCTGCCATCCTTTGCTGGGATAGATTGCACAATCCTCTACTGTAGCCTTCCTTTCAACAGGCTTTCAGTCTCCCCCTTGCAGTGACTCCTAGATGTACAGGCAACACTGTGCAAATTCTCCATTCACAAGAGAAAATTTAATTTCACCAGCAGGCTGTTAGCCTCTTTTTGATTTGTCTTCGGTTCTCATTTGAGAGGGTTACTGTGAAATGATTGCCTATAACATTTTCCGGTTCATGTCTGTGCAAATAACTATTGTTACTGAGACAAAGGGTATGTCTACACTAGGAGAGTAGTTCGATTTTACCTAAACCGAATTTGTGGAATCGATGTTACAAAGTCGAACGTGTGTATCCACACTAAGGATAGTAATTCGAGTTTGTGAGTCCACAGTAACGGGGCAAGCGTCGACATTGCAAGCAGTGCACTGTGGGTAGCTATCACACAGTTCCTGCAGTCCCCGCTGCCCATTGGAATTCTGGGTCGAGCCCCCAATGCCTGCTGGGGCAAAAAATGTGTCGAGGGTTGTTTTGGGTAATTGTCGTCATTCAACCCTCACTCCCGCCCTCCCTCCGTGAAAGCGCCGGCGGGCAATCAGTGCGCGCCCTTTTCTGGTGACTGACAGCGCGGACGCCACAGCACCGCGAGCATGGAGCCCGCTGCGATCATCGTTGCAGTTATGGCCATTGTCAACACCTCTCACCTTATCATCCACCTTTTTCAGAGGCAGATGCTGAGAAATCGGGCGAGGAGGCTACGGCAGCGCGGTGAGGACATTAACTCTGAGAGGGGCACAGACCTCTCACAAAGCACGGGACCCCGCGCCATGGACATCATGGTGGCAATGGGTCATGTTGATGCTGTGGAACGGCGATTCTGGGCCTGGGAAACAAGCACGGACTGGTGGGACCGCATAGTTCTGCAGGTCTGGGATGAATCACAGTGGCTGCAAAACTTTCGGATGCATAAGGGCACTTTCCTGGAACTTTGAGAGTTGCTGTCCCCTGCCCTGAAGCGCAAGGACACCCGGATGCGAGCAGCCCTGACTGTCCAGAAGCAAGTGGCCATAGCCCTCTGGAAGCTTGTAATGCCAGACAGCTACCGGTCAGTCGCGAATCAATTTGGAGTGGGCAAATCTACCATGGGGGTTGCTGTGATGCAAGTAGCCAATGCAATCGTTGAGCTACTGCTCTCGAAGGTAGTGACCCTGGGAAACGTGCAGATGATCATAGATGGCTTCGCTGCAATCGGATTCCCAAACTGCGGTGGGGCTATTGATGGAACTCACATCCCTATCCTGGGACCGGACCACCAGGGCAGCCAGTACATTGACCGAAAGGGCTACTTTTCAGTGGTGCTGCAAGCACTGGTGGACCATAAGGGACGCTTTACCAACATCAGCATCGGGTGGCCGGGCAAGGTTCATGACGCTCGTGTTTTCAGGAACTCTGGTCTGTTTAGACGGCTGCAGGAAGGCATTTACTTCCCGGACCACAAAATAACTGTTGGGGATGTGGAGATGCCTATAGTGATCCTCGGGGACCCAGCCTACCCGCTAATGCCCTGGCTCATGAAGCCATATACAGGCGCCCTGGACAGTGAAAAGGAGCTCTTCAACTACCGGCTGAGCAAGTGCAGAATGGTGGTGGAGTGTGCATTTGGACATCTGAAGGGGAAATGGAGAAGCTTATTGACTCGCTCTGATCTCAGCGAAACCAATATCCCCATTGTGATTGCAGCTTGCTGCGTGCTCCACAATCTCTGTGAGAGAAAGGGGGAGACGTTTATGGCGGGGTGGGAGGTTGAGGCAAATTGCCTGGCTGCCGATTACGCCCAGCCAGACACACGGGCAATTAGAAGAGCCCAGCGGGACGCGCTGCGCATCCGGGAAGCTTTGAAAGCTAGCTTCCAGAGTGACCAGGGTAACCTGTGACTATTACGTTTGTTTAAACAGAAGCGGAACCTGCCCCCGTTTCTTTACCCAGTTAATGTTGACTATCCTCTCCAGTTACCAACCCCCTTACCCCCCTTCCAACACACCTTTACAAATAAAATAAATGAAACTTTGTTCATTAAAACCGTCTTCTTTATTAAGGAGTTCTCATTAAAGGTTTGAAACTGGGACGCAGACTGTGGTGGGGAGCATGTGGAGTGATGGGAAGGATGCTTCTAAACTCGTGGAATGATAGGATCCTGCTTCTAGAGCAGTCCGCAGTGGTGGACTGGTTGTTTCAACAGAGCCTGCCACCCCTCCTTTTAAGGACTGTTTGTGGGGGGGCTATGTGACTTTGTGGCGGGGGAGGGCGGTTACAAATCCCATGCTGCTTGGCTCTGTAATCCAGGCTACAGACCGCTGCACAAGATCTATAACCTCCCTGCCCCGCTACAAACTCACATGCCCCGCCCCCTGAACATGAAAACCACCTCCAAGACTGACCAGGGTGCCTACTGACTGCAATGTGTGTGTGACCTTCTGCTGTACCTGCCCCCGTGTCTGTACCCTGGTAAAGGTGACTGTCCTCTCCAATTACCAACCCCTTTCCCCCCCTTCAAAGACACTGTCCTCTAAAAGAACATGACGGAAACAGTTATTAACAGAAATGTATTTTTTATTAAGAACTACACAGTTATGGGATGAAACTGGGACGGGGGCTTGGATGAGGTTCGATTGGAGGGAAGGAAAGGACATATCAAATCTTTGGGAATGAGAGCCTTCTGCTACTTGAGCAGTCTGCAGAGGTGGAGTGACTGCTTTCACGGCCCCTGCAGCCCCTCCTTCTTGTGACTTTGGGTGAGGGGGGGATGGGACTTTGGGGCGGGGGAGGGCGGTTACAGATAGACTGCCGCGGCACTCTGTCCTCCAGCCTCCGGTCCTGCAGAACATCTACAAGGCGCCGGAGCGTGTCCGTTTGCTCCCTCATTAGTCCCAGCAGCGTTTGAGTCGCCTGCTGGTCTTCCTGCCGCCACCTGCCCTCCCGTTCGCTGTGTGATCGCTGGTATTGCGACATGTTCTCCCTCCACTGGGTCTGCTGTGCCGCCTCGGTTCGGGAAGAGATGATAAGTTCTGAGAACATCTCATCCCGTGTCCCTTTCTTTCGCCGCCTGATCTGCGCAAGCCTCTGGGAGGGGGATGGCGGGGTAGCTCAGGAGACACTCGCAGCTGTGGGATGGGAAAAAGGGAGTGAATTCCTCAGAAAGATACAGTTTTGCAAACAATTAATATAGTCTTTCCCTGTGAACAAGACCATGCACAGTACCTATCACATGTGCTCTCAGTACAAGGTCGAATTTTCTGTCTTTATATTGAGTGCCTGGGGTCTTGGTGTACAGATCACACAAGCGGGACTGGACAACGGAATTCGGCTAGCCGGCGGCCATGGTAAGCTGTAGACTTTTGACTGCTGAAAGCTTACTTTAGAGCAGTGCCCTCCTTTTACATTCCAAGCACTGTTCCTAGCGCTGGCCAGTTCCTGCTGCCGGCGATCCGGCCAGCACGAACTCTGCCCCTGTACCACCCCAGGCGTGGCTGTCCCTGGTAACGGTCCCTGAATGCTGCCGGCGAACCGCTCAGCATGAACGGTTCGCCTCCCCGCCCCCACCACATGGCTGTGCTCGGAAAAGATCTCTGCATGCTGCCGGCGAACCGCTCAGCATGAATGGTTTGCCTCCCCACCCCCACCGTGTGGCTATGCTTGGGAAAGATCCCTGCATGCTGTCTGTGAACCGCTCAGCATGAACGGTTCGCCTCCCCGCCCCCACCGCGTGGCTATGCTTGGGAAAGATTCCTGCATGCTGTCTGTGAACCGCTCAGCATGAACGGTTCACCTCCCCGCCCCCACCGCGTGGCTATACTTGGGAAAGATTCCTGCATGCTGTCTGTGAACCGCTCAGCATGAACGGTTCACCTCCCCGCCCCCACCGCGTGGCTGTAAACCGCTGGTTAGAGTTATGTAAAGGAACAGACAATCAGTCCCCATACTAAAATTCGCCGAATTTCAACCAGGTCACCATGACTGATATCACTCTGATGAGGATTACGGAGACAGAGAAAGACCGCATGCTGTGTGAATGCCAGCAAACACCAGGGCCGTATGCCGCCATGCTCTGCAAGGCAATGATACCGGAGTACCTGCTGCTAGCCTGACGCGGAAAAGTTTCCTACCATGGAGGAGGCAATAAGGCCGCTCTCCCCAGGAACCTTATGCAAAGGCTTTCACATTACCTCCAGGAGAGCTTCGTGGAGATGTCCCAGGAGGATTTCTGCTCTATCCCCAGACATGTTAACAGACTTTTCCAGTAGCTGCACTGGCAACGACTAAAAAGTAAAGCGCATAGGGCAAGCAAATCATGAAAAACCCATTGCTAACATACCATGCCTATTCTATTCAAAAGAAATGTTTAAAACACTTACCTACTGATCCTTCCCCTGATTCACGGTCCGGGTTACCGCCTTGGGAGGGTTGGTAGGGGATCTCCGTGAGGGTGATGAAGAGATCCTGGCTGTCGGGAAAATCAGCGTTGAAAGCGCTGTCGACTGCCTCGTCCTCCTCATCTCCTTCCTCTTCTTCCCCGTCCGCGAACATCTCCGAGGAAGCGGCCGTCGATAATACCCCATCATCAGAGTCCACGGACACTGGTGGGGTAGTGGTGGCGGCACCACCTAGAATTGAATGCAGTGCCTCGTAGAAATGGCAAGTCTGGGGCTGGGATCCGGAGCATCTGTTTGACTCTTTGGTCTTCTGGTACGCTTGTCTCAGCTCCTTGATTTTAACGCGTCACTGCGTTGCGTCCTGGCTGTGTCCTCTCTCAGTCATGGCTTTTGAGATTTTCTTGTAGATCTTCGCATTCCGTCTTTTCGATCACAGCTCCGAGAGCCCGGACTCATCGCCCCACACAGCGATCAGATCCAAGACTTCCCAATCAGTCCATGCTGGGGCCCTCTTTCTAATCTGCGATTGCATGGTCACCTCTGCTGGAGAGCTCTGCATCGTTGCCAGTGCTGCTGAGCTCGCCACGATGGCCAAACAGGAAATGAGATTCAAACTGCCCAGACAGGAAAAGGAATTCAAATTTTCCCGGGGCTTTTCCTGTCTGGCTGTTAAGAGCATCCGAGCTCGGACTGCTGTCCAGAGCGTCCATGGAGTGGTGCACTGTGGGATAGCTCCCGGAGCTATTAGCATCGAATTCGGTCCACCCTAACCCTAACTCGACATGGCCATGTCGAATTTAGCGCTACTCCTCTCGTCAGGGAGGAGTACAGAAATCGATTTAAAGAGCCCTTTATGTCGAATTACATAGCTTCGTTGTGTGGACGGGTGCAGGGTTAATTCGAATAAACGCTGCTAAATTCGACAAACTCCTAGTGTAGACCAGGCCAAAGTTCCTCCTCTGCCTTGGTGGGTCCTGCGCTTTTTGGCGGATTTGCTCGCCTCGGAGGTTCATGGCAGCCCTCAGTTTGGCCGCTTCTGCTAGAGGCTCAAACTTGCTGTTCACACAGCTAACCTCATCACTGGCCAGCATGGGGGAAAGCGGAGAACAATCTCTGCAGTCTCTGTTATCCCACGTAGTGGGTCAGGGACAGGCCAGATCCCTTTCCAAATTAGACCTTCGCTTCTGGTGTTGCTCACAGACCAGGTCAATTCCTCCTGTGTCCGATCAGGAGTTTGGGTTTTAAGGGGGGAACCCGGGCCCGCCCGCTAAACCAAGTTCCAGCCCAGAGCCCTGTGGATAGCAGCTGTGTACAATGTCTCCTGTATCATCTACATGACAGCTACAACTCCCTGGGCTACTTCTCCATGGCCTCCCTGCAGCACCTTTTTTATCCTCCCCGCAGGATCTTCCTCCTGAAGCCTGATCACACTTGTACTCCTCAGTCCTCTAACAGCACGCCTTCTCACTCCCTGCTCCTTGCATGCCCTCCACTATCTGATGGGAGGTCCTTTTTAAACCAGGTGTCTTGATTAGTCTGCCTGCCATAATTGATTCTAGTATGTTCTTAATCGGCTCCGGGTGTCTTAATTAGCTTGCCTGTCTTAATTGGTTCTAGCAGGTTCCTGATTGCTCTAGCGCACCCCTGCTCTGGTCACTCAGGGAACAGAAAACTATTCATCCAGTGGCCAGTATATTTGCCTTCTACCAGACTCCTGTACCCCACCAGTCTGGGACTGTCACACTACTTGTATAGCTTTGCATCTTGCTTTAGGGGAAGAGATTAAGAGGACATCAACTGAGCAGTATTTAAGTGAGTACTGCCCTCCCCTGTCCCCTATTCCCCACAAAAGCAAACAGCATTGCTATTCTGTCATGGTGCAGAGCTAATCATTTCTTGTTTGCTCCAAAGAATCATAATAAACGTGGAAGTTACTATTCTTTCATTGGGAAATCCAATTTTGGGAATAACACATATGACATGGAGTAAGTAATTAGATAAATTAATGACCTAAACAAAAACCAATAACACCCTAACCCATGTAAAAAACAAAGCACCAAGGGTGAAATTCTCTACTGCTGTAAAGCAGTGTAACTCCATTGACTTCAATGGAGTCAGTGTTTTCTGTGGAGTAAGTAATCAGAAAGTTCAAAGTTTGTTAGTACAGGGAAATTGGAAGCTCACAGCAGTTTGGGACCCAGTAGAGCTGTTAGACCTATTAGCTACACCAGATTATCAAAGGTAGGTGCAGAGGAAGCAGAAATAAGAGCAGAGGATTTAGGACTGAATTGGGAAAATTAGACTATGATGGGAGTGGTGAAATCAGGCTTGCATCCAGTGCGCACAGGCAGGATCAAGAAGTTTAGAGGTTGGTGTGATGCTTATCTGAGCTGAACAGATGAAATCTGATGTTTGGGACATCTCACATGGTGGAGTAGCTGATAAACTAAACAGAACCTCTTTTGTACAGTGTTTATAAGTTTTAGGAACAGATCTGCAGCTGGTGTAAATCACCATAGAACAATTAAAGTCATGGGGCCTACACTGATTTGCACCGGCTGAAAATCTGGCCCTCTAACAAATTCAGTTGAGTCTTTTTCTCATATAGACGTGCCAGCTTTTCAGACAGTGTAAATCAGTGTAGGTCCCTTGACGTTAATGTCTCTATGCTGATTTACACTAGCTGAGGATCTGGCAGTAAAACTTGTATAAGCACTGTCCTTTTGAACAGGCAGATACTAAGAAAGGATTAACTCTTGGTGATGCTTCCCTTTCTCAAAGTGAACACAATATTCAGGCAGTGTATTTCTGAATATCACCACAACACAGCAAAATGCTTTGGTACAAAATGCCTGCATGTTTCATTAGAAAAATATGTATTTCCACCAAAACCTGTATGGTTCCTAGTGAACACTGGGCTAAACATTGTGTTCATACCGGGTGACATTCACCTCTACGTCCCATACTATTTAGGCTGAGAATTGCCTGTTTTAAGGGTTAGTAGTGCATTGTATTGGCCTCTGAGACTGGGGTGAATTTCACCCATTTTAGACCTTGCCTAGACTAAGAAAATGAAGTGTGTTCAAAAAATATGACCTAAGCCACGCTAAACTAACACGGATTTAAACACCAGCTACTTTTGGCAAAGATAGTGCCAGCTGGGCACAATTATCCCTTCATTTTCTTAGGCTAGGACTACACTGTGCACCTTACAGTGGCACAGCTGTGCCGCTAAAGCCTTGCCGCCATAAGGCATGCAGTGTAGCCGCTCTGTCAGCAGGAGAGAGCTCTCCTGGCGACAAAATACCTCCCCACCCATGAGGGGATGTGGCTTTGTCGGTGGGCGAGCGTCTCCCACCGACAAAGCACTGTCCACATCGGCACTTTTCGTCGGTAACACTTTTGTCGGTCAGGGATGTGTTTTTTCACACCCTGGAGTGACAAAAGTTTTACCGATGAAAGTGAAGTGTAGACAAAGCCTTAGGCAATTGAACGACAATATTTTTTTGTCTTTCAAAGGTGTTAACCACATCCCCAAATGACAAAAGTTTTGCCATGACAAGTGCCAGTGTGAACAGCTGCTCATTGCGGGTAGAAGTTTTTTGTCGGCAGGAGAGCCGACAAACAGCACATACACTGCACGACTTTGAGTGGAATGGCTGTGGCAACACAACCCTATCGCTAAAAGCTGTGTAGTGTAGACATAGCCTTAGTCTAGGCAGAGCCTCACAGTAAGACAGGGCCTTAGAGTATAAGGATAAAAATTCTGAACATTTTCCTGCAAACACTTTCTCATGAGTTCTCTTCCTGACTGATGCAAATAGAGACCTTGAAGTGAATGGAATAACTCCCACGACTCAGGGCTATTGCTCAGGTGAGAAAGGGTTTGCAGGGTCTGCCCCCACACACATGCCCTAAGGATCCAGTATTTTTAATCCTCTTTATGCCCTGTTGTAAACAACAACAACAACAAACAGGGAGGGGAAATAAAATAAAGAATCAATCAAAATGACTGACATTCCAGGCTCCTAGAGAAGACCGTGGTGCAGAAGAGGATAAAGAAGAAAATGAGCCCTTTCAGATTTTAAGAAGGATGACTGGCGGAGCAGGTAGAAAGAAATAGAGCAGCTAAATAAGATTAATCAAGCATGTGCTCTCTCCATCACAGACACACACCCGCCCAGGACTTTTTGTGTCTCAGTTTTAGATTTTACCACATTTGCAATCATTGTGGTCCCCAAGGAAAAAGCTTCTCAACCAAAACAAAGCTCAACCTAAATACTCTTTTCTGAAATGATTGCAGATTGCTCACTTAGAGCAGAATGAATGCAGTTGCAGGAGATGAGCACTGTAGGCTCCCATGAGGAGTGCTGTTGCACATTATGTGGTATGCAGCTGGAGATAAAAATCTTTTTTAAGCTAAAAACAAAATGTTGATTTTGACCTTGCTTCAAAATCATTCCAGGAAGGAAGTGTGTTCCTGTAATTGCCTGATTTCAGTTGTTAGATACTAAAATGTTCACATCTCTTTGTCAAATCTGACAGGGCTTTCCATGAAGGCAGAAATCCTAATTAAAAGATGGTCAGTCAGTCTACACTGCAAAAAACAGACACACAAACCTGGTGGCAGAGAGTCTTGGAGCCCAGGTCAACTGACTCGGGCTCACATTATGAGGGTAACAGTAGCAGTGTAGATGTTTCCACTTGGGCTGGAGCCTGGACTCTGAAATCCAGTGAGATGGGGGAGGAAATGTCTACACTGCTAACTTTAGCCCCGCAGTGTGAGCCCAAGTCAGTTGACCCAGTCTCTGAGACTCATAGACTTTAAGATCAGAAGACCTCCTGCACAACGCAGGCCACAGAATCTCACCCACCCACTCCTGTAATAATCCCCTAACCTATGTCTGAGCTATTGAAGTCCTCAAATCATGGTTTAAAAACTTCATGGTGCAGAGAATCCTTCAGCAAGTGAACCATGCCCAATGCTGCAGAGGAAGGCGAAAACTCCCAGGGCCTCTGCCAATCTGCCCTGGAGGAAAATTCCTTCCCGACCCCAAATATGGCGATCAGCTAAACCCTGAGCATGTGGGCAAGACTCACCAGACAGACACCCACGAAAGAATTCTCTGTAGTAACTCAGATCCCACCCCATCCAACATCCCATCACAGGCCATTGGGCATATTTACCGCTACTAGTCAAAGATCAATTAATTGCCCAAATTAGGCTATCCCATCATACCATCCCCTCCATAAATGTATCAACCTTAATCTTGAAGCCAGATATGTCTTTCCCCAACTGCTTCCCTTGGAAGGCTGTTCCAGAACTTCACTCCTTTGATAGTTAGGAACGTTCATCTAATTTCAAGTCTAAACTTCCTGATGGCCAGTTTATATCCATTTGTTCTTGTGTCCACATTGGTAATGAGTTTAAATGATTCCTCTCCCTCTCTGGTATTTATCCCTCTGATATATTTATAGAGAGCAATCATATCTCCCCTCAGCCTTCTTTTGGGTTAGGCTAAACAAGCCAAGCTCTTTGAGTCTCCTTTCATAAGATAGGTTTTCCATTCCTCGGATTATCCTAGTGGCCCTTCTCTGTACCTGTTCCAGTTTGAATTCATCCTTCTTAAACATGGGAGACCGGAACTGCACACAGTATTCCAATGAGATCTCACCAGTGCCTTGTATAACGATACTAATGCCTCCTTATCTCTACTGAAAATACCTCGCCTGATACATCCCAAGACTGCATTAGCTTTCTTCACAGCCATATCACATTGGCGGCTCATAGTCATCCTGTGATCAACCAATACTTCGAGGTCCTTCTCCTCCTCTGTTACTTCCAACTGATTCATCCCCAGCTTATAACAAAAATTCTTGTTATTGATCCCTAAATGCATGACCTTTCACTTTTCACTATTAAATTTCATCCTATTACTATTACTCCAGTTTACAAGGTCGTCCAGATCTTCCTGCATGATATCCCGGTCCTTCTCTGTATTGGCGATACCTCCCAGCTTTGTGTCATCTGCAAACTTTATTAACACACTCCCACTTTTTGTGCCTAGGTCAGTAATAAAAAGATTAAATAACATTGGCCCTAAAACCGATCCCTGAGGCACTCCACTAGTAACCTTCCTCCAGCCTGACAGTTCACCTTTCAGTAGGACCCATTGTAGTCTCCCCTTTAACCAGTTCTTTATCCACCTTTCAATTTTCATATTGATCCCCATCTTTTCCAATTTAACTAATAATTCCCCATGTGGAACCGTATCAAATGCGTTACTGAAATCGAGGTAAATTAGATCCACTGCGTTTCCTTCATCTAAAAAGTCTGTTACCTTCTCAAAGAAGATCAGGTTGGTTTGGCACGATCTACCTTTTGTAAAACCATGTTGTATTTTGTCCCAATTACCATTGACCTCAATGTCCTTAACTGCTTTCTCCTTCAAAAATTTTTCCAAGAGCTTGCATACTACATATGTCAAACTAACAGGCCTGTAGTTACCCAGATCACTTTTTTTTCCTTTCTTAAAAACAGGAACTATGTTAGCAGTTCTCCAGTCATACGGTACAACCTCTGAGTTTACAGATTCATTAAAAAATCTTGCTAATGGGCTTGCCATTTCATGTGCCAGTTCCTTTAATATTCTTGGATGAAGATTATCTGGGCCCCCCGATTTACTCCCATTAAGCTGTTCAAGTTTGGCTGCTACCTCAGATGTGGTAATGTTTACCTCCATATCCTCATTCCCATATGTCATCCTGCCATTATCCCTAAGCTCCTCATTAGCCTCATTAAAGACTGAGGCAAAGTATTTGTTTAGGTATTGGGCCATGCCTAGATTATCCTTAACCTCCACTCCATCCTCAGTGTTTAGCAATCCCACTTCGTCTTTCTTTGTTTTCTTCATATTTATACGGCTATAGAACCTTTTGCTATTGGTTTTAATTCCCTTTGCAAGGTCCAACTCTACATGGCTTTTAGTCTTTCTCACTTTATCCCTAAATGTTCTGACCTCAATAAGGTAGCTTTCCCTTTCCCTCCCATCTTCCACTCCTTGGAGGCTTCCTCCTTTTTGTTAATCACCTCTCTGAGGTGCTTGATCATCCAGCTTGGTCTACAACTCCTGCCTATGAATTTTTTCCACTTTCTTGGGATACGGGATAGTTTCTGCACTTTTGACTTGAAGTAATCCCAGGCCTCCTCCGCCTCTAGATCCACAAGTTCTTTAGTCCAATCCACTTCCCTAACTAATTTCCTTAATTTTTTAAAGTTTGCTCTTTTGAAATCAAAAACCCTAGTCACAGATCTAGTTCTGTTTATCATTCATTCACTTTGAACTGATTAGCTCATGATCGCTCGATCCTGTACAACTATTTCTTCTATGAGGTCCTCACTACTCACCAAAAATCAAATCTAAAATGGCATCTCCTCTTGTTGGTTCAGCAACTACTTGGTGAAGGAATCCATCAGCTATTGCATCTAGGAAAATCTGAGCCCTATTATTATTACTAGCACTTGTCCCCCAGTCTATATCTGGGAAGTTAAAGTGTCCCATGATCACACAATTCCCATTAGTATTTACTTCATTAAAACCATTAAAGAGGTCTCTATCCATATCCAGATCAGATCCCGGTGGTCTATAGCACACCCCAAGCACTATCCCAGGGGAGGCTCTAGTAGCTTTCTTCCCCAATGTGATTTTTGCCCAGACAGACTCTGTCTTATCCATTCCATCACTTCTTATTTCTTCACAGTCTACCTCATCATTGATATACAATGCTACTCCACTGAGAGAGATGAACTAACTGCCATGGATGGCCCATCCTCCTTAAGAAGCCAACAGTGTTTGACCAGCTAGAGAAAAAAGGAATGAGGAGAGGCCAGGTGGGGGATGCCCACCTGGGAACTGGGACAAACAGCAGACAGAGAGGGAGCCCAGGAGTTCTCTACAGCTTAGCTGGGGCTCTGGGTTAACCAGAAGGAACTATGCTGTAACTTTATTTTCTCTGTGCTAACCAAGGACTTCCTATGCTGTGCCCAGTTGACTAATAAACCCTACTGTTTTTACAACACTGGCAGACAGTAGCGTAGCTGGGGGGGGAGCAGGGGGCGCAGCCACTCCCCCTGAGCATATTTTCCAAAAGTGGCACCTTTTTAATTTTTGAAAGGGTGGAGAGGGAGTGGACGGAGGTGGAGCGACAAAATAACGCAGGGGTCCCGCCGCTGGCCCCACCAAGAGCCCGCTGCTGGCCTGGGTGAAAAAACCCAGGCCAGCAGCGGGCTGAGAGACCCCGGCTGGCAGGAGCCTGAGGGGGGAATCCCAGAACGGGGTGGGCTGAGTGGCTCAGCCAGCCGCCGCTCTGGGATTCCCCCCACGGGCTCCTGCCAGCAGGGGTCCTGCAGCTGGCCTGGGTTCTTTCACCCAGGTCCGGTGGCGCCTTTTTTTATGTGTTCGCTCCCCCTGGTGTTAGAACCTGGCTACGCCACTGCTGGCAGAGTGTTACTGCAAATGTTGACGGAGGGGTGCATTGCTCCCTAAGCTTGTACAAGTTTCCTTCAAGGGTTTGTTTCAGTTGGACTCAACGAATGGAGCTCACAGTGTGAAGCTGGGGTGCTGAAGGAGCAGAGGTCCAGCCTAAGGAGGTTGTAAGGGGAGCTCGGACTCACCCGGCGGCGCCTCCTGCTGGTTGTCCTGGGAATTAGCTCATCCAGCCCTGGAGCGCCCTCTGCAGGCCGGGGATCCGGCTTGCCCACTTTCCTCTAAGGCCCACGAGTCCCTCCCAGGACCTGGTGCCCCTTTAACTAGGGTGCTGCCCCTCCCGGCAGTACCCCACAGATCTGGGTCTCCCCTCAGGAACCCCCAACCCACTACCCCCACCTCGCCTCAGTCTTAGGCTACTGCCAGTCACCAGCTAGCCCCTGTGCCCTGGGGGAGACTGCAGTATAAGCCACTCATCACAGGCAAGGTTGGGTTGGACCTGCTGCCTCGGCCTACCCGTGGGTTACCCCCTGTAACCCCTGTACCTATTGGGCCTTAACCAGGCCTGGAGTTTTCCTATGCTGGAGCTGCCCAGCTCCCCTAGCCTTCCCCCAGCCCTGCTCCACTCTAGGTCCTTGCAGCCAGGCCCTCCTTCCTCTAATGCAGAGCCACTTATAAGGGCCAGCTGAGCCTTAATTGGGGCGTGGCCCCAGCTGAGCCTGCCTTCCCACTCAGCCTGGGCTACTTGCTCCAGAAACAGCCCTTGCTTAGGGCTGTTTCAAGCCCCTCAGGGCATGAGCGGGGTTCTGTCCCACTACAGAGGTGAAAAAGGCTGTATGGCTTACACTGGAGGAATAGTGAGACCCTTAGCCAGTCTGGTACACTGATGAGATTCCTCCCAGAGGCTTTTCCAAAGCTGGGGCCATAAGACCAGCCCTGTGAATCTATGACAACTTCTAAAAACAATACTTCCTGTAGTGGTGTCATTTAAGGCACTGTCACACTGCTGCTGCAAGGATTGATCAATTGGATAAACACCCTACCCCATTACTTTATGTGGCTACCTCTATATTTGGAAATATCCAAATTTTCCTGCACATGATAGGTCAAACTCCAACTAATGCCCCTAAAATGTGTAGTAATAAAGAAATTATACTCCTTTATTTTAGCCCTGGGTGAATGGAATTTAAACTAGCCACACTGGAGTTAGTCAAGAATGAATGTGAACTTTACAAGTCTGAATTCAGTAGACAGTGTTCTGCTGGGAAGATATTTTCCTTATGACACTAATACCAGTTCATCGTGTTGGCACTTCAAGGTCCCATCTCCAGAGGATAGGGGGACCTTCAAATGTGCTGAATTTTAGTTGGCTTAGAACCCAGACACAGTGAGACTTGCCCAACCCCTGATATTTTATGTTCTTTTTTCCTTTGTTTATAGAATTCCAAAATACATGGGTGATGTGACCTAATGTCTTTCAAATTCATTTGGCTTGACAGCATTGACCTGTAAAATAATATTAATAGGTCAAAATGACCTCGTAAAAACTAAGAGAGACTACTTCTGGATAGCAGCAGAAAATCTTTCATGTATAGAATCTCCTCTGTATTCTCTTCTTAATCCTAGCATAAAGAGATGCTGATGCTCCATGGGAACTTTATAAAATATTCCATGCAGAAAGAATTTTGATTCTGTAATCATAGAATGATTTTCCATAGAAAAGACATAACCAACAATGTGAGATGACTGGAATCCTGTGAGTTTGACATCACAGTGGTAATGATTAATTAAAAAAAAAAAAGATGATAGTGACCATAATATACCTCTGCCACAATGTCCATAAGAAGACAGGCAGTTAATGATGGACAGGTGGAGGGGCAGATATGGATAGCTGGGATTTTTTCATATATATATATATATATATATAAATATATATATATATATAAATATATATATATATATATATATATATATATATATATATATATATATATATATATATATATAAATATAAATATAAATATATAAATATAAATATATATATGTTTCTTATATATATATATAAAATATATAAATATATATAAATATATAAATATATATATAAGAAACACAAGTGTATAAAGTAAATATAAAAACTGAATATGTTTGATTCTATTCCTTCCCTCCACCCCTTTATGAGTCATTTGTTTCCTTAGTCATATGGTATCATAGAAATATGGGGCTGGAAGAAATCTCGAGAGGTCATCTAGTCCAGCCCCCTGCACTGAAGCAGGGGGGAAATGTACCAAGACCATTCCTGACAGGTGTTTGTCCAACCTATTTTTAGTCCCCTGATCCTATGATTAGCTCCAGGAGGGCCAACCCCAATGAAGTCAGAGGGGCTCCATATTGGCACAGCTACCCACCTGCATGGAGCTCATTGCAGGACTGGGAACTTAGCTCCTTGTGGCGGATATGTTTTCTTACAGTGTGCAGTGCAAAGCAGTCCTAATCCTGATTGCTGTCTCTGGGCACTACTGCTCCATCTCCAGGCAATTTGGTTATGACTTATACAGCAAACTGGGATGGCTCGTTAACAGGCAGCATTAGGCGGAAGTGAACTTATATGAAACAAGGAACCTATTTTCATGCTAATATCCTTGATACTAAAAAATAATAATGAAACAAATCTATAGGCTATGCACTGCTGTTGAGCAAGCTCTTTTTCTAAAGCCACCAGAGCAAAGAGATGAAACCTCTGAAAGTAAAACCTGAAGTGTTTTCCCTGAACAGATTTCCAAATTGCGGTGCAAGGAGAAAGTGGATTTCATCAGTAAGGAAGTATCGCCCAGTGGTTACGACACTAACTTGGCACATGGGAGAGCTGGGTTCCAATGCCCTGCTCTGCCATGCGACCTTGGGTGTCACAGTCCTTCTGTGTCTCAACTTGCTATCTGTAAAATAGGGATAGCAGCACAGGGGTGTGTGGCATTAATTTATTTGGAATACATGGGCTAAAGGTGTTAACTCAGTCACTACCCAACATTAAACAGTATCAAGTAAGGCCTGGGGTTTGATATATAGAGACCCCAGCCTGCTTAATACCATGGCAAACACGCTATGAAAGTCAGACTAGGAAGTCATTGATTTAAATACACAAAAGGAATAGAATCGAAGTTGATTGTTTATGCAAAACAAACGTAATCAAAACCTATCTAAGTCCATTCTGGAGACAGTTAATATTGGTTAAAGTTTCTTATTCATTCAAACATCCCTTCTTGGTGATGGAGAAAGGGTTAGTTCTATTGCTCAATTCTAAACTGAGAATGGTAATCACATTCCTACCTTAGAGCAAACAGACAGACACAGAGAGGAAAGATAATAAAAATGGGGAAAATACATCTTTTCTCAAGATGCAGGGTGGCTGGTCAGTCACAGACAGGTGCTTTGGGCTGGCACATTGGTCATGACATTTGTTGTTCAGGACACCAGCTCACCTCCCCAGTTGGGGACATAATCTGGTTGGTCTGGTCAGGTTCCACTCTTTCACTGGTCCTTCTCAGGTGGGCAGCGCTGGATGGGCTGTTTCTTCTTACCAGGCTGGCGCCTTGCAGTACAGTACAGTAGATTTAATTACCCAGTGAAAAGTTGAAAGAGAGAGAGAGGATTGGAAGAAGATAAGGGGACAGAAATGAAGTGTATACAAATGCTAAAAATAATCAGTTGTATAAGACTCCATACATTGTGTGAAATTTTTCCTGGAACAGAGAAAGCAACATTTGAAGATATCATATAGCTTTATATTTAACCATAATAGAAGCATGTGACTTCTAGTCAAAAATGCTGCTCAGTTTTATCAAATGATAACTGAAATTAAATCTGGAAAATTTCTGTATTAACTCCACGCAGCGGAGGTCTCTTTGGCAGCCATGGATATAAATACTGATCCCTCTTTATAGAAGTGACTTTTAAATCAGATAAAGCCAAACTAGTCAGTTGCATGCTCAAAGCTATTTAATATTGAAGTAAGATCAGTCAGCAGAAGCAATTATGAAGCAAAATAGTATCCAATGTGTTAGTAAGGGGTGTATGCAGGAACTTTTTATGAAACTCTAGGTCTAGAAGGTACAAGACAAAGAATTTTCCTGCTTATGAATCAGTTTGACACCAAGGAGCAGTATTTAGATGGAGAATGACTCATTAAAATGATATTAAAGTAAGATCAGTCAGCCGTAGCAATTATGAGGCAAAACGGTATCCAATGTGTTAGTGAGGGATTTCTGCAGTAATGTCTTATGAAACTATAGGTCTAACAAGACAAAGAATTTTCCTGCTTATGAATCAGTCTGGCACCAAGGAGCAGTATTTAGATGGAGAATGACTCATTAAAAATCTTAAGTGGTGACTTTGCTAACTTAATATAGATAAGGGAAAGCCGAAAAGCCCACTTATTGTCTGCATACTTTAAAAATTGTGTCAGATCTCTGATAAGCCAACTGTATGTCAAGAAATTCCTGCTTTTTCTATGTTCTTCTTTATGTATAATTGTTTCCCACAATATTACCTGGAAAATGCAGGCTTTATCTCTGAGCAACAGAGTGGGGTGTGTGTGAGAAAGAGTGAGTTTTGGATAAATAACTGTTATCTCTTTTTCACTTGAACAGACATCCAAAGTTCAGGGCCCTGTGGGTTGTTTCCATTAGGAGGAGAAAGTGAGGATAGAACCAGCTATTTTCTTTGATGCAGTCTTGTTTGTTTACAAAGATTACATACCAAGTCTTGTTTCCCTGAACATAGTAAGAATCAAACAGCAGGAGACAGTACTTGGCTCATTGCTCCAAGCCTGCTTTCCAGCCAACACTCTTCCTAAATAACTCTCTTAGCTTTGTCTTAGGGCCATATTATCAGCACTTCTCTTACTCTCTGCCTGGCTTCCTGGCCACTTCTGCTTCTTTGCTCCTTCTCTCTCCTACACAGAGACAAAAACATTTCCACCAATCAAAGCCCTAGCCCCAGCATTAGCTATCCATACCCTGGGAAACTCCTGATGCCAAATGATTCAGCTTCTACTTGGGCTTTTCCATGTGCTACCCTTATTATTTGATCCACCTGCTTACAATGGCATCATTACATTTATCCTGAATGAAAGGTGGCAGTTATGTCAGACTCATAACAGCAAGGTTTAATCCAACCCAGAACAATACCATAATACTTAGATGCAGGTACCTGAATATGAGGACCTCTGAATCTGAGTATATTCCAAGTCCAAATACAAAACCAATTGCCCATCCTTATTATTAAGGAACATAGAATCGTAGAATATTAAGGTTGGAAGAGACCTCAGGAGGTCATTTAGTCGAATCCCCTGCTCAAAGCAGGACCAACACCAACTAAATCATCTCAGCCAGGGCTTTGTCAAGCCAGGCCTTAAAAATCTCTAAGGATGGAGATTCCACCACCTCCCTAGGTAACCCATTCCAGCGCTGGAAGCCGCTTTTGGGTGCCCCCTGTTGAAATTATCTCCGTCAAAATGAAAGAATAATTGTATAATTTCCTGCTTCTAATTAAGTTCAGCTTTCTCTGTACATTGCTAAATCCAGGGAGAACCATTTTAGAAGAGAGAACATTTTGCATTTGAAATGCATGAGATTATAAGACCCTGCCTCCAAGCCCTGCCCTCCTTTACTTTGAAAAGCAGTATAACTTTCTTTTCAAATTGAACAGGTTGAATTGTGCGCTGTACTATCTGTATATTTTATGTTACAAACTTTGCCCTACAATGCCCTTAATATGTTTGCCTAAGTGCTTTTCCTTCTTCTTTGGTGAAGACTAAATGTTTTTATAAATGGGACAACAATCAAATAGATTCCCACTCTTTCACCCTATTTCTTTGCAAGCAAATGGAATAGGGACCTTATCCAAAGTCCACTGAACTTAGTGGGAAAACTCTCTCAGTGGGCTTTGAACAGGCCCAGTGTGAGTGGAATGTTTCCGGGAGTCCCTTTCTAAAACAATGATAAAATGTTATTGCTCTGGAATGGAGCACAGCTGTCTTTGGAACACACCTGGTCTCTAATTCTGATTTAGGCTCCTTTGAAAATCCCAGCCTAAGGGGAGTTAGGTGCCCAACTCCCATTGGATTTCAGAGGGATTTGGGGATCTAAATCACTAAGGTTCTTTTGAAAATCCAAGCCTACACCATTTAATTTGCTTCCAAGTCAGAAAGAAGTTGGACTTTTCTTTGCCTTTCATGTAGATAGAAAATTAAAAGCTGTTCTAACAACCTTGAGTCTGAATCTGGGTTTGGCTATGACAATGCTTGTATTTTTTCTTGTTCAAGCCATTTATTTCCCTGATCAACATGAGATCATATGCTGCTTCTTTTTATGTGGCAGGTAACAGATGCAGGCTTTTTAAATGGCCTTGTAACAGGCGGTCACCAGGCCCGCACTTAGGCCAGAAAGATCACTCTATCACAGTACAGACACATACATGGTCAATATCTGTATGGGCATGAACTATAGGCACCCTCAATCCCTTTTATTATGTTTTTCTTTCCTTCCTCTGGCTAAAGTATCTTTCTTTTTACAATATTTACCAAACATTTCAATTTAGAAGTGTTTATAAGACAAAGGTCCACCCTTCAAATAACAAAGCATTTTGCTCAGGAGATATTTTTATTAAACAATTAACAAGATTACCTTCAAGTTCATTCCAGCTGCCAAACACTTAAAATTTCAGGTGCGTAAGTGACATCAATGATTCAGACATCAAAGAACACAGGTGCTCAAAAAACAAATCTTAATTTCCTCGACAGTAGGTTGATGGTGACTGCTACTTAATCTAATTCTCTCTCACACATAGAGATCCTGTATTAAATAAACATGAAAACTAAGCTGACACTACACATTAGGATTTGTAAAAGGTAACATTCCATTTGGCAAGATGATATCAAAGATGAGCTCTGGTGTTACCATGATGAATGTTAGTGTCAGCAGTGATTTCAGGGTAGCTAGCTGCTCATTGCTGCATCTACTACAGGAAATCTGGACAGTACTACATATTTATTTGAGCAAAATCTTGCTGCCAAGAACAAACCTTCACAAATTTTTGGCAGTTTGGTCAGCAGGCAGCCAATTAAGTCAGATTATTTGAAAGTGCTTGCTGACAATATTCACAGTTTTCCTTTGTTATGTAGCCTATGATTTGTTTCAAATTTTACAGATTATACTGGGCATGGATTTTATTAGCTTCTAAATCTAATTTTCTCTGTCCTATAGATCATTATAAGTTCAAAATCCTTAAAAGTCTGAACACGTAAATGCGTCTAAGAGGCGGCAGTATATGGAGCAAAAAAGAAAAAAAAAGGTTTTAAAATAAAACAATATGAAATAGCGATATGTATGCTTTTGCTTGTCATGAAATTAATACAATGAATGATTTTCCATAGAAAGACTTAGTGCCATTTATAGTGCAGATGAGCTAAAAGTCTAGTAAAGTTTGGTGATGGTGAAGGAACCTCCTACATGGGAGTATTTGGAGGCCTGCAAGTAGCACTGATATTCTGGTAAGCTTATTCAGACAGGTCACTTCAGCACCACTGTAGCTCTGATCATTGATTGCTAGCAATAGAGTAACTATATTTGAAGATACTGTTTGGCAGCAGAACCCCCAGCACTAACTTCTTCTAAAGTTGGTGGGAATTTTTGGAAGGCAAGCAACATATAGCACCTCATAGCTTGAATGGGTGAATTAAGAAAACTGTTTAGATCCATTTCAGTGTAGTCAGGCAAATACTTTTAAAAGTGCTGAGGAAACTCATAATTGCTTCATTTTAGGATTTCATACTGTCAGGATTACTCTCTACACCTCCAAACCAGCTACTCTTTGGTAACCCATTGCCTATCATTTCAGTTTAGTGTAGCAAAAACTGAATTCCTGCTTTATCACGTAATGTTACCCTTAAACAATTATCCTTACGGGCAACTTCTGCTGGAGACAGTGTAGCTTCCTTTAAGCAGCATAGTTATGGTAACAGCAATGTGTAACTTCAAGACATCAGCACAGTGGGAGCACTGTGCAACCCCTTTCATAGGGTCATAGAATATCAGGGTTGGAAGGGACCTTAGGAGGTCATCTAGTTCAACCCGCTGCTCAAAGCAGGACCAATCCCCAATTTTTGGCCCAGATCCCTAAATGCCTCCCTCAAGGATTGAACTCACAACCCTGGGTTTAGCAAGCCAATGCTCAAACCACTGAGCTATCCCTCCCCCCTTTCAATTTATATTGTCAGATAGATCTTATATTTACTATTGTTTGTGTCTGAGAGGCAGCGTAGGAGCTATTTACAAACTGGGCCAAAGATCTGATGTTTGATCATTGTGTATATGAAGCACTATTCCCAGAGGAGATGGACTGATGATTTAAGAAGTCTTTTCCATCCCTAATTGCTACAAATGGATATCAGTTTGGATAAGCCACTTGTCACAAGTTGTGTGTGATAACTGACCTAATGTGGTTCATAAATAAGAGACCAGACTGTTTTCTTTATGGTAGCGATATTCTGAAATGAAGCACCTTGTTGCGTGGATTTCAAAATATATTGTTTCTCCCCTTCTGTTAGTGGTTATTATTTGTATTACTATAGCACCTAGAGGCACCAGCTGAGATCAAGCTCCCATTGTGTGAGGCAGTACACAAACACACAGTTCCGAAGTGCCTTTGGAGATGTGGCATTTTAGGTTAAGGATACATTCTTGCACAGACACACATTTATACTTGTTTCTTATATTGATAAAGATGGACGTTCTCCATGTCTGTCTTCGGGGCTTTCATTTTAAATCCTCTCCTAAATTGGACCTCCATGTGGATTAATGTCTCTGAAATTCATTTATCTTTTTCAAATTAAATGTGCAAAATGTATTATCAATTCACTATTGCACCCTCAGCAAAAATCCTGCTGTTTATTTTTAGGAAATGAATTCGCTCATTAGAGTAGTTGTTAATATTCTCTGAAGCCAAACTAATAGTGAGCTACAATCTTGCAATACCAGCCAGCTGATAATTAATCAGGTGTAAACAGAGCAATTATTACACCTCAGAACTCTTAATAAGGAGATCACTTTTACCAGAATGCGAAAGGTGCTGAAAAGCAAACTTGTCATAAGACATATATGCATTGAAGATGATGAAGAGCAGAGCTTCCAGGGAGATAAAATCTCAGTCCCTCTTGGGCTGAGCATCATTAACAGGCTGCAGGAAATACAGCAATTTAATTTGAAAGGAAAAAGAATCTAGGAGGCAGAATATCTAGGTTTATTGAATATTAAAAGGGGCGAGTAAATGAGCTTCAGGTAAAATGTATATGAATTAGTCTCAGGACCTGCTTTATGTAAAAAAATTAAAAGATTCTTTGCATAAGAAACAATTTGCTGTGGATTAAGAATGAAATGAACCAGAATGTGACTGGCATTGCACTGGTGAGTGAGACTGCATAAAAGTGATTCCTAGGCACTTATGCCATACAGTCTGATGGTTTGGGTAAATTCATATTAATAAAAAATAACACTTGTTCTTGGGCACAGAATAACTTTAGAGAGTATACCTTGTTACGCTGTGTAGGTATACACTAGATACCCAATTATTACAGGTGAAGTTGTTTGTTGTTTTAAACATGAAAGCATCAAAAGATCTGCAATAATCTACCTCTTTCCAGTCTCTAGCGCTTCAAATGCACATTCTTTCAAGGGAAGAGAGTCTGTGATTTCAATCCACAGCTGCTTCTTAAACACAGCAAATCAATGTTGTTACACTTTGAAGATAAAATGACAGAGTCCATATAAGATGCATCAAATGAAAGCAATATCTGAATCTCAGAAATATATGTTGTTTGCAGGGTAAGACAGATAGGACAGGGAAATCCATTTGAATGCACTGCAGCAACAAGCCATTGACCTTCACCGCACTAAAAGTGTTCTATTTAGCTGGACAAGAAAGGCTGATAGAAGCAGCAAATGTATCAGAATCACTGGTGCCCAGTACAATTCTCAGTGCAGTACACAGAAGCATGGAAATGTAGGGCTGAAAGGGTCATGGGAGCTTTGCCACACACTTCAGGAGAATTGTCCCAAACCCTGACCTTTCTCAATCAAGAGAAAAGCCTTGATTCAATCTGTAAGAATCAGATGGAAGAGAGAGAGACAAGCCCCTTCATTACATCTGTGTGAGACTACAATAAGTTCCCTGTCCTCTCCCCATTGTATGTAGTCTGGAAAGTGCCTGAGATTGATTCACTGGTATAGATTCATAGAACCATAGGGTTAGAAGGACCGCAAGGGTCAGTTAGTCTAACCCCCTGTCAAAATGCAGGATTTGTTGTATCTACACCATGCAAAACAGGCGGCTATCCAGTCTCCTTTTGAAAACCTGCAGTGAAGGACAGTGGTGCTGGAACAATGTTTATAGGAGGATGCTAAAGGCAGAAACCATGTATGTGGGTTGTTATTACCACTTCAAGCCAGGGGTGCGGCAGGACCCACAGCACCCTTAGTTCCAGCACCTATTATGAAGGAGTTTCCATAACCTCCCTAACCAGTCTGTTCCATTGTCCTACTGTTCTTGCAGTAAGGAAGTTTTTCCTGAGATTTAATATAAATCTGCTATGCTGTAGTTTGAACCCATTGCTTCTTGTCCTGCCCTCTGTGGCAAGAGAAAACAACTTTTCTCCATCTTTTTTATGGTAGCCTTTCAACAGCTGTATGGTTAGCTATGGTTTTATTTATGTGATTGGGCAATTTTAGTTGCTCTTTAATTTCAGTTTAAGAAATGCACCCATTGTATCTGCAAAATGTAAACAATATTATTATAACAAATCTGAAATACAAGGTAGTCACTCCAGTGGCTGACATAAATATATCTCTGTGTGTCACTTAGCCAACAGCCTCCACTTTTAATAGATGAGCTTAAAAGAGGAAAGTGGCAAACTGGACAAAGGAATTTGTGATACTCTGAAGGAGACTCTTAATTGAGAATCTCTTTTTATTAAGTTGGACTGTACTAAACCTTTCACAGAGCAGGCAAGCACATTTGAGGTAGGTTTGGAAGAAGTTTTGTGCCAGGAGAAAGGAGAAGAACAATATCCTCTCCTGTATAGACAATTGTTCACTAATGAAGAAACAGTACAGTAAAGCTAAAAATAATGTCTTATTTTGAAGTGGCAACATTGAATTATTACCTCCTAGGCATCACTTTCACACTTATTATAGGTGACTGGAATTAATAAGAAGCGGGGCAAAAAAGCATGAATTGCCAGGTGGCTTTTAGACCTACAATCTTAACAGTGCAAGGTGAGGCGTAGAGCAGGAAACAAGCATAAAAGCACAGATCATGTACTTGGATGGGTCTGAAGAATGAGAAAATCAGAAATAGATTTTGCCTATTAAGGGGTAGGGGATGTAACAAGGTAGTCTCTGTGTACACTCTGTGTCCAGGTCTGGAAAGGGAATTTACTAGATATTTATTAGTTATTAGCAGTCATTAGAACCTAACTTGCCCAACTGTGGTTAGATGAAGGGTACAGGTGCAAGAATTTGCAATCAGCTGAATCTGAGGCAACATAGGACTTCTGCCATATATATTCAAAGCCTAGCAGCAGAAGCCTGGTAAAAAAGGATAAGTAGTTTTTATTCTTGGATAATGAGTGACAGCTCTGTTGAAGTATATCTTTTAATTACCCACGGTTGGGCAGGTGTTTGCCCATACCAGTAAGAATTTGGAAACCAATATGCTTAATGCACAGTCATTTGTTTGAGAGAGAATCACACAAGCAATTAAGGATACTTAATATACATTTTTTTCCGTAAGCCTCAGCTCCCCTAGCATAAACCCTCAGTAACTATGTTGGCCTTACACAGTATCCTGATTGGCAAACAAAGCAGACATATCTACCAGCTCTAGATGGAGACTACTTCTCTTTCTTCTTTCCCCTCTCAGGCACTTGGTCCGTTCCTCGAAGCAGAGCCTTAGTTACCCTGACAACCTCTGGTTCTAAGGTCCCTCAAGGTGGGGCCTCGGTTACCCCCAACAACTTCTGTCTCACAGTCTCAAACCTCTTTGGATGTTAATTGGGGAATTGATCTGATTTCACTCACTTTGCTTAGCATTTATATACCTTTTTGTTCTCAAAGGTGTCACATGTTCCAGAAATATGCCTCGTAGGTGTTTATTACTGGTTTACTTCATAATTTTGGAAGGGACTGCAAAGCAGACACACAGACAGACCAAAGCTCATCCATAGTTTACCCTCTCATAAATCATCCACTGAAGCTCTTAGCGTGAGGTTCTCCAAAAAGGGTAATTCTGACCCATGTCAGCCATGTCACCAAGCTCACTGATCGCATGATCTTACGTGTTTTTTACTTTGTGAGCGGATTCTCTGCTGATATATTCCAAAGTTTGGGGTTAAAACACACACACCCATCAAGCCGTTGTAACCATTCCAATGCAGTTTCAGCACCTTCAGTAGTATTCCACTCCATTTGTCTAATGCTAAGAGGATTCTGCTCCCAGAATCCTCTAGTGGGTTCAGACATACCAAGCCATACCAAATTTATGCTTGCCACATTTATCCATATCAATCACCGCAATTCATAATAATTTGGCACCCTCTCAACAAGCTCTATCTATAATTTGTTAGGCTGTTTTTGATTTATTTTCGTGTATATTGATACATCTTAAACATTTTATCTCCTCCTTAATGCATCATTTTGCAAGCCAATCCAGCATGGAGGTACTGCAACTTCCGGGTCAGGTGAGAAGGCCTTATACAGCTGTGTCTCACCATATATTGACGGCAATAGATTGCACATTCCTCTCAAATGAGGGAAGCACAACAGTAGCCTGGGAAACCTGCAAGAGAAAATGTTTGTGTTGGAAAATAAGCTATCTACAATGCCGTCTCCTTCCCTGGGGGCTGAACCTTGACTCAATGAGCACGTTTGTGAGTTCCAATGACCCTGATAGCTATTCTGGCAGGAGTTTAACCCCGGGTATGGCCACTCCAGCCAGACAGGTTAGAGATTAGGGACCAGAAAAATGGCAGTCCATTGTTGTGGTAGACCAGACTCCTTAGGTCTGGTAGGAAGTTGGTCTAGGAGAAGGTATACTCTGTATTCAAAATGGGGCTGTCTGGCCTGCTAGCCAGTCATGGGCAATGGACTTCAGTGGAACAGCTGCTCTCCGCTTCAGTCTGCAGTGGCAAGCTTTGGCACAGCTGCACAGCCCAGGCAGTTGGCTGTGGTCACTTTGGCTTTTAAAGGGTTCTGCATGAGACTGTCTCAACTACTTCACTTGCACCTCACAAACAGCTGCATCTTTGTTTGTCAGCCCACACACCTGCTGCAACCTTCTCCCCTAGTGGACAAAATGGACAACAAGGACGAGAGAGTGCAACTAGTCATGCACAACCTAGTACCAATGCAAACAACTCTTTGTGCTGGTCTACGGTCCTTATTTTTTGCTGAAATGACGTGGTCCATATATCTGACAGTAGAATACTAAAGAGAGTATTTTATGGAGAATTGCAGACTGGCACTCGTTTTAGAGGCAAACCGAGGAACCAGTACAAAGACACTCTGAAGGCCAACCTTCAATCTGTCAAGGTTGACCTCAACACCTGGGAGCTCTTAGACCATGACAAGAGCCAATGACAGCAGCTCTGCCACCTCAGACTGAGAGGAGACCATAATGCCATGAAACTAGTGAAGTCTTTAATACCATATTAAGGCTTTCAATTAGATTGATGGATCTAAGGTAACAGAGGACTCCAATCATTGCAAGAGATGTTGCTGCACTACATTGCCAATAGCTTTGCCCCCCCCTCCCCAAAAGGGCAGGGTAACCTCAGGAAATAAGGGATAATTTTGAATGGGAAGGCTAATTAACCATTGGAACAATCTGCCAAGGGTTGTGGTGAATTCTCCATTACTGACAATTTTTAAATTAAGATGAGACGTTTTTTCTAGAAGATATGCTCTAGGAGTTATTGTGGGGAAGTTCTCTGACCTGTGGTCATGCCTTCTTTTTTACCATGCCTGAATTATGCTAAAATCTCTTATCTGAAAATAAGCCCTGTAGTATGCTGTCCATGACCATATTTCTCTTTGATCAAACTCTTCCTATCCCCACCACCAACCTGTGCAGACATGAACACATACTATGCTATCCAGGGCATCTATGGATAGTAGTGAATCTACAGTTTCAGAAATGCCCTTTTAAAACACCAGACACTGAATTGAAATTTACCCAAGTCCTATATTCGATGAAACATACAAATATTTTACAATGAAAGCAAAATATTTTGAAACTACCAATGATGTGCCAGTGACAGCATATTTCCTGTCTTTGACATACTTATATTATTTGGACTCAAATATCTCCAGAAAATGCATAATTTTATCAGCCAGTTCTTCACTGACACATGGTTTACTGATCGACGTGAAAATTCAATGATTTTGGAAATAAAAGCACGCATTATTAATGTTGGTATTCCATTCCTGTTCTGTTTAGTTACTGTGGCTGGTTATGATAGTTTCATCTAAATTACATTATAAAGTATCTGACATGCAGCCCCATGTGAAACAGAGAAAGCTCTGGGTAATTAGTTGAGTTACTTTATGAATTATAGATCTGTTTTGAATTAGGTAGCCATCATTTGGCTGAAAGTAGTAATGTATTTATGGATGCTGGGATTGCAATGTAATGTAGCTTCAGTCAGAATCTAACGTTATCACTGACATAAAGCTTCCACTGAAGTCAATGGCAAAATTCCCCTTTACTTTAAATGAGATCAAGTTCAGGTCTAACATGAAACTGAACTTGTTTTCCAAGGTGTAGCTCTTATGTTTTGGTGTATGTCAACTGTGGACAAAAATACTGACCCGTCAAATGCAATTTGATGAACGTGTTATATTAATATCTAATTTTGAAAACAAACAAATTTGAATTTAAAAAAGATGCCCATCCTTTCAGCAAAGCTTGAAGCATAAATACATAGCAGAAGTGAAGGCAGCAGCCATGGAACTTCCTGAAGCTGTGGGAGGTACCCAGAAGTGGGTCTGAGCTTGTCCCTGAGATCAGCCATGGAAGGGAAGAGGAAGTCATGTCTCTCCCCAGCCCGGCTGGGATTAGCAGTTAGGAGCCCCTGGCTGGGGTGCTCCCAGCAGCACGGGGGAGATCAGACCCACCTCCACCTCTGCGAACCTCCCCCAGCTGCAGAAGCTCTGAAGGCAGTACAGAAGTGAGTGGCAATCCTATGACCCCCCTACAACAGACTTGCAATCCCCCCATGATCCTGTTTTGGGTCTGGACCCCCATAGTTACAACTCTATGAAATTTCAGATGTAAACATCCATGAGAGGACCTTCCTACTTATCCCATGATTGCTTTGCTTAAGAGCCGTTGGTGAAGGACCTTGCCAAAGGCTTTCTGAAAGTCTAAGTACATTATATCTATTGGATCATGCTTGTCCACATGTTTGTTGACCCTCTCTAAGAATTCTAATAGATTGGGACTCTTGCTCAACAACTCGTGTTCATCTATATGTCTGATAATTCTGTTCTTTACTATCATTTGTACTTAGCTCTAAGTTGTTACCAAAGATCACTACAGAGATAAAACAAGCCACACTTGAGTACAGACACTATAGCAATAATCATTCTATCTCCTGCAGTCTAGGCCTGCGGGAACTATGAATTCTTCAGGACTGGGGCAGTACTGTCTTTTGGAAAAGAAAAGAAAAGAAAAGAAAAGAAAAGAAAAGAAAAGAAAAAAGAAAACCTCTTCAAAAAATCATTGGAGCCATTTATTGCTGAAGGAAGGAAATCTATGAAAAGTGCTTCTCTAGTCCAGCCAGGCTTGCTGGGTAAGTCCAATCATAAAATACAAATATAGGGCTGGAAGGGACCTCAAGAGGTCATCTAGTCCATCCTGCTGTGCTGAGGCAGGACTAAGTATTCCTAGACAATCCCTGACAGGTGTTTTTCTAACCTGTTCTTAAAAACCTCCAATATTAGGAATTCTACAACCTCCCTTAGAAGTGTATTCCAAGTGCTGAGCTACACTATAATTAGAAAGTTTTTCCTAATATTTACCCTAAATCTCCCTTGCTTCGGATTAAGCCCCTTCAGCGGACATGGAGAACAATGGATCCTCATCCTCTGATAACAGCACTAACATATTTAAAGACTTATCAAGCCTCCCCTCAATCCTCTTTTTTCAAGACTAAACATGCCCAGGTTTTTTTAACCTTTCCTCCTTGGTCGGTTTTCTAAACCTTTTATCATTTTTATTGCGCTTCTCCAGACTCTCCAATTTGTCCACATCTTTCTTAAGCGAGGTACACATAATTAGATACAATACTCCAGTTGAGGCCTCACCAGTGCCAAATACCTCCTGTGTCTTACATATGATAGTTCTGTTAATATAACCAAGAATGATAATAGCCTTTGTCGTGACTGCATCGTGTTGTGGACTCAGAATCAATTTGTGATCCACTATAATCTCCACAGCTTTTTAAGCAGTATTACCATCTAGCCAGTTATTCCCCGTTTTGTATTGTGCACTTCATTTTTGTCTTTACTGAATTTAATCTATTTGACTTCAGACCAATTGACTAATTTGTCAAGATAATTTTTAATTCTAATCTGGTCCTCCCAAAGTGCTTGCAATGTCACCCATTTTAGTGTCATCTGCAAATTTTATGAGCATATTCTCCACTCCATTATCCAAGTTATTAATGAAAATACTGACTAGTACCAAAGTCAGGACAGACCCCTGAAGAACTCCACTACATACATCCTCCCAGCCTGACTGTGACCAGTTGATACCTGATCTACATTGTTGAGGTAGGCCATGGCATGGCTGCCATAGGGCTGAAAGACCTGGTACATTAGCCATTGGAACATTGCTAGGACCCAGTGTAGGCCTACAGCATGGTCCAGACCAGAACTGATATAGGCCATACAGAGTGGCAAAGAATTTTTTTCTTGGGACCCCAGAGTGAGAGGGATTTGCCAGTATCCTTTTGTAAGATCTAACAAGGCATGGAATATGCAACAAACATTGAGATGGCATTGACGTTTATAAAGTCAATGCAAAATAGGGTGATGCCATCTTATTTAGAGGTCAACACGATCAGACATCTCCAGTCACCATTGGACCTTTGATTCACTTCAAGCTCCAGCAGGGGTTGGAGTTCCTGCTTCACAATCTCCCTCATCTTCTGTAGAAGAGGATCATGGATCTCCCTGACATGTTGTTCAATCAGCCTTCTAGGCAAGGAGTTTCAAACTTGGTGTCTAAAATTACACTCCTAAATCAAAATTTCAGTCCCTAAAAAACACGGGCTAGTTTTCAAGGTGCTGAGCATCTGCAGGTCCCATTGGCTCCAGTGTGGTTTGTAGGCTCTCAGCAGTTCTGAAATTAATATATTTATTGTAATAGTATATAAATATACTGCCTTGGTTTGCATGGTGCTTTACAAGGATACAGAAGAACAAGAGAGCAGAGTCTGATCTTACACCAGTTTTACACTAGGATAACTAGCATTAACTTCAATGGCTTTTCTCCTGATTTACACCAGCACAAAAAGAGAATGGGCTTCTTTTTTACTTCAATAAAATGACTCACTGCTCTTCTCTAGCCTCCCCATGCTGTTATGGGAGAATTAAATTTGACATTATTGCAGCCAGCCATTTTGTGTGTCCAGCTACTGTTAGCTAGAAAACAAATACCATATAATTAAAAATAATTGTTAGGCAAGGTCAAATAGAGGTAGAATTGCAGTTTTGCTAATCAAAATAAAAAAATTAAACAAAAATTTAATATATCATAAAATGAGTTTAAATAGGCCAGCTTGGTTTTAAAATGCCCCTAACATATACAATTTATTATCATTTTAATTAAAAATACTAAAAATGCTTTGCTAATAAAAATAATAAGCAATTTGCAAAAGCTAAAAAAAATTGTACCCCAGTAGGGGTTACTATGGTGACCCATTAGGAATCACTCTACATTATGTTATTTGTTTGTTAGCTATAAAAAAAATAAGTAAAAAAAAATACACTTTGTAGTTGTCCAAGGGAGCTTTTATTTTGGGTGAGGAGCTGACATCAAAACTCCCCAGCAGCTGGATGCAAGTAGGGCCTCTGGAAGCCCAGCTGTTAATTACTCAAAACCATCTCAGACTTTGGATAACTATAAAGACTGGGAGTTCTGTGGCACCTTATAGACTAACAGATGTATTGGAGCATAAGCTTTCGTGGGTGAATACCCACTTCTTCGGATGCATGCAGTGGAAATGTGACATTTCCACTGCATGCATCCGAAGAAGTGGTTATTCACCCACAAAAGCTTTTGCTCCACTACGTCTGTTAGTCTATAAGGTGCCACAGAACTCTTTGTTGCTTCTACAGATCCAGACTAACACGGCTACCCCTCTGATATAAAGACTGGGATGCTCTGAACCTATTGCTATAGCATATATGTTTGTGTGCTTAAGAGCAAATAAAAAAATAGTTTTAGGTAGAAGCATGCTGGTTTGTATCAATCATTTAGCAGATGGAGGAGCTGTGTCCCCATTGATTTATTCCTGACACTGCCTGAAAAGAAACAGTTAAGTTACCATTGCTTTGGGTTCTGAAAATCCTGGGTAACCATGCCTCTGTTCCTTACAGTCTGTTCAAACAACCTTAGCTAAAATGACCTCCCATCCCTGTTGCTCCAGCTGTGTCATTCCTTTCAGTGAATCACATCACTGGCTTCACTTGTCTTTAGCATTACATCCAAGCTCCTTGTTCTTTGTACAAACCTGACCCTATCTATATATCTGCTTTCAGTGCCTCTTCCACCACATATCAGTGTCCACCATCTTCCTACCTCTACCTGATTTAGACCTGAAAATGCTTGGTACAGGAACTGTCTCCTCTGCTACAATTTCTCTAGCATTGAGCACAGTCATTAGTCTTCAAATTACAAATATGAGTAATAGTGGATTTCCTACTATAGATTTTACAAGAAATGTAACATGCACTATATTATGGAATTTAGGAGAAAAAACATATTTAGCATGTTAAGGATAAAGGCCTTAAGGGAGAGCAAAACATCTGCAACAATTGAAACAATGTGAAATTATCCTGACACTGGTTTGTTACAAACTTGAGCCCAAATCCTGTAGTTGGATTCACTGGTGCGGCTCTCTGTGCTAGCAGATCTAATTGCAGGATCAGGGCTTTTAACTTAGGTCAGGCGCACAAAAGATTCATGAGTACAGACTGATTTATGGGTGAGCCTTGGACTAGCACTGGCTGGGAATGAAAGCTGGTTACCATGCAACTGCCATATAGTATGTCTACACAGCAAATCAAAACCTGTACCTGGTCCATGCCATCCAGCTCGGGCTCACAGGGCTTAGGCTGCAGGATTGTTTCAGTGCTATGTAGGATTCTGGGTATGGTCTGGAGCCAAGGCCCAAGCCCAGAAGTCTGCATTTCAATGAAACAGCCCCACAGCCTGAACCTCGCAAGCCTGAGTTGGCTGGTTTGGGCCAGCCATGAGTTTTTCTTTGCTGTGTAGACATACCCTTAGAGTCTGGGACACAAGGCCTTCCAGGGTTGTTGGTTCCAAGGCAGCTCTACCATGTGGACTGCCTTGGAGTTGGGGATTGTCAAAGCTTCCAGGATCCCTGCCACAGCAATAGGAGTCTGGGAGCCATGGCTGAGCTAGGACCCTCAGAGCTTGGGTTCCCAGGTTCAATTTCATTTAGAACATTTTGAAACAAAGTGGTTTGGTTATTTTGAAAAAAAAAATCTGTAGGTTTTTATTTTTATCTTCCATGGAAAATTTCTGCTTTTTGTAGAAAAATTCAGAATGTTGGGAATTTCCCATCTGGTTCTGTCTTGTGCATTGCTTATGGAGGGAAAATCTGGAAAACAGTGTTTTCACCCAGCTTCCAGCCAAAACTGAAGTATCTCTGGCCGAGTTTTGCAGAAACTCAAAATACAACACAAGAGGCCAGGTCTTCATCTTGTGTAAACTATATTAGCTTAACTGAAGTCAGTTTACAACAGCTGATCATCTGGCCCCAGGGGTTTAAAACCACACACGGCAAAACCAAAGACAAGCTTGCACAAACCCCTGGAGACCACATAAGAATTCTAGGGAGGCCTGAATACTAAAAATAATAATCAATGAATAAATAATTAACTGATGGGAAAAAAATGAGATCAGTTTACTTGTCTCTCTCTAGACAAGCATCCCCATTTTGTCCAACGTAAGCTTGCTCTTTTGACCTTCAGGTTACCCTGGGAGGAACGTTATTTTTCCCACCTGCCACAATGGGTGGATTCTGACGGGGGGGTTATCTAGGATTTAAAGGGTTAGGGTTTATCTAGGGTTTATCTGGGGAGTTTTACAATCTGCTGACTGATCAATTTTATTTCTGTTTTTGTCATCATTTATGGCATGGGCGCCTATGCTGTTGGATGAGTGCCCCTTTTTATTTTGGGGTACAAATCTAAATTAAATCAATAAAAATATTAATTATCCATAGAGGTGATCAGATAGTAGGAAAAGGTAATCACTAATAGTGATTATGATGATTGATGGGAAAAAATTGTATAAACTATTTCCAGATATATAATTCAACCAGTTTATTTAATTTTTTGAGCTTGCAGGCCTTTATTGGGAACTAAATTGATTAAAGCTTTTCTATAATTGCACAATGTGAACAAAACCACACAGATATTGCCATCCTGCAGTATAGCTAGTGCAGTCCTATCTTAAGTGAGCTGTCCTTGGCCACGGATGATGCTTTACTAGCCATCTGGTAAACCTACATCTTTAAATTGGAAAGATTAATGAGAATGCTCTTAAGATCTAAAGTGTTTTATTTTTACTGATGGTGCTAAATTGGGACTCCATATTTCCATCTGTTTTCTTACTAACCGGTACTTGGAAGTACCTGTCATATACTTGTTAACATTTTAGTTCTATTGCACTTTGTTAATCTGCCAGGATGATGATTCTTACACCTATCACAGCAGTCTCACCCCACTTCTCAGCACTGTGCTGGGGCCTCCAGTTACTAAAACTTCATGACTTTTACACAATCATTCACTAGTGCAATGCATGTCACCATGTAACTGTTTTGGTTTAGTTCTTTGTGTGCTGCCCTTTTAGAGTTTTAGAACTCTTTTCTCTCCATACCACAGAGCAAGGGGATGGCATTGGAGGCAGAGGGGTCAGAGAAGGGACCTGGATATGACCAATGGCTCCACAGCCATGTGGATCCACTGGGTAAACCCGAGAGAGAGAGAGAGAGAGAGAGAGAGAGAGAGCGCAAAGCCCAAAGATTTGTTGGGGCCTGTTCTAACTCCAGTGGAAAAAATCCTGTTGATTTAAAAGAGGATTCCATTAGATCCTTGTTGCTGTGTAACTTACGAGTAGAGCTGGACTGGCGGGGGCAAGGGACTTGGCTCCCTCAAACCATCTCTCATGGAAAATATTTGCTTTGGAGTGGGGTCAGAATACAGCCTTAACACAGCTTCCCCATGTCTCCCCCATCTTTAAATCTGATCAACAGATTGGTGGATTGTTTTTGAAAACAACATAGGTATATATAATCTGTAAATTAAGAAACAACAATAAAATTAATTTGTATAAACAGAACCCCATCAAGTACTCTATAAACTTCACTGAATGGTTTTGCAACTGACTCTTGCTAAATTGTTTACATTTGGTTACTCCAAGCTATACATCTCCTCCATCTTTTATCTTGAAGATACAGTACATTGTTTATTCAGAACCATTAGTTACAGGTAAAATATACACTATGATTAAAATATTGATGACATAACATCCAAACACCCCATGAAAGATAATCCTATTAGATTGTGAATAGGCCACTTTGTTGCTATATGTTTGAGTTAGGACCATATATGAATATTGTGAAATACTCTGATGGGATTCAGTGTGATTATAGGGAAGGGGTTATATTTGCAAATCACTTAGCATGAGTCAACTTCATGAGGTTTGGAGATGAGGATGGCAGGAGGTAAAAGAAAAAGCCTTTTATAGATATTAAAATGTGGAGAAAACTATTGTCTAAAAATAAGGTCAGGATTTTTAAAAGTGCTCTTCATTGGCCTAACTCCGCTCCCATTGGATGTTGAAAGGGGAGTTTTATCACTTACTTCAATGAGTGTTGAGTTAGGACAGCACTGATTGAGTTTGGAAATCCATCCTTAAGAGTTTTTTTTTTTTAAATGTATGTGTTAAGAAAAAAAAATGCAGTCAACTTTTTACTAAGTATTGCAGATTACATAGGGCCAGATTCACAAAGAGATTTCTGTGCTTAACTGCTACTTTAGGCAACTAAATCCAAAAGTTAAAACCTCAAAACTCCTGCTCAGCTGCTGCCTACCCCTGAAGGGGCCTAAAATTCTGTTGCTGCTGGAGGCCACATCTCAGGTGAGTGGGGGAGACCCAGGTTTAAATCCCCACTCTGCTCTATTCAGAGTAGTGTCTTGAACTTACATCTCCCACATGAGTCCCCTAACCACTGGGCTATGGAATAGGCTGGGATAGGTTTCTAGCTCCACTGTTGAAACCATTCCACCTTGTATAAAATATTTAAATATTCACTAGAACAGAGAGACTCTATAAGCTAATGGTTAGGGGACTCACTTGAGACACCCAGGTTCCAGTTCTTTTTTCAATATTTCTAACAAAGTGGAACAGCTTCAGCAGGGACTCACTCCAAAATACCCTATTGCTAAATGGTTGCAGGGGGCATCACCTCGGAGGTAGGGAAATCTGGGTTCAAGTCCCTGCTCTGAATCAGGCAAAGTGAGGGTCTGAACCTGGGACTCCACCTCCAGAAAGATGAATGCTTTAACTAGTGATCCACTGAGTATAAGGGAGTATGTGACACCACCACTTTGTTTTCTGACCTGTTTAGGCAGCAAACTCCAAGAGACTGTTCGTGGCTTTGAATTCAGACTCTGGGAAGGTGCCTGGTTTCAGCACAGGAATTGCCACAAGTGAACATTTCAATATCCCTCGGGCAATAATGCAACCTTGCATCACATTTTAGTTTGGAAACTTTACTTTTGATCTTGCTCCATAATCTAAACATCGACTCCTAATAGCAACAATGATGTTCCACTTAATAAAGTTTCACAGACTAATACAGGGGTTCTCACAACAAAATTTTTGGTGGCTCAGAGTGTGGCCACCAACTCTTGCTGGTGGCTGCACTGATAATTTTTCCTAAAATACGTAATTAACTTTAGGAAAAACAAATAAATATGCACATATACATGTCCAAATCATTGTAATTTACTTATGTAGGTTTTTTCAGACTCAGTAATAAAAATAATGTACAATGGTCTCTATTCTTTACTGAACCTTAACAGAATAGAAACACAAATAGAGTGCTTTGCATGTTCTTGTCTTTTTGTTGTTTCTTTTGCTTTTTTTAAAAAAAACTTGCTAGATAGAAGTCTGCTGCTGTGAAAAGAGATTTGTATGTTTGTTAATATGACTTTTCACAGCAGACTTACTCAGCCCCAGCAAGCTCTGGGACAAATTAAGCCCTGGATGGGGAGGTGGGCAGGGAGGCTGCAGGGCCAAGGGACGATGGCATGGGTGGTGAGCCTGGGACCAGAGCCTGCTATTGTGTGGATGGAGCCCGAAGCCCCGTGGCCAAAGCCTGCCCCCCCACCCCAGGGAAAGTGGGGAATTCACCAGCTGCCTGCACCTCCAGCATGTGTGTCTCTGGAGTGGGGCAGGGCCCAACCCCCACTGGTGGCCCTGGAAGAGGGTCTACTGCTTCCATTCCCCTCATCACAGCCCAGGAGGCTGTGGCCACAACAAAAGCCCCCAGTGGCCGCATTTGAGAAATGCTGGACTAGTATCTACTGCATCAAAACGCTTCTTGATGAAGCAATCACTAACAGTTCTGAGGTGGGGATTGCCAATAAATATTCTATATTGGATGACTAGCTGTCTACTGCATAGGAAGAGTGGACTTTATTTCAGCATTCTGTTACAGAGATTGTTAGGGAACAAGTAGGACTAAGGAACATGAAAAAAGCAAATCTGGATTACAGATGACAACATCAAAACTAGGGTCGGGGGGAGAGAAAGAGACAGTGTTGAATAGATGCCCTTGGCAGGTCGGAGGTGAGTGAAGAGAGGAGGAAATGGGCAATCTAGGAAATGGGCAATAAATGTCTTGAATGAGCAGTTAAGAGGGCCTGTTGGAATGACCCTAATCAGTGGTGGATTAGTATGGCACAGCACATTGAGGAAATCTCTGAGAGACATGACCAGAAATACATCTGAGACTTTGAATGTCCTAATTGGATGTCCATTCTCACAGATTCCACCAAAAAAGGACAAAAATGGAAAATACTGCCAGGATGTTGATGCTCAAATTATGCATTGGTGTGAACATTTTTGTGAATTAATGAACAGATCCCCATCTAGATGTAATCCACAAATTAATCCAAAAATGAACCCAGCAGAAAATAGGCCAGTGACATTAGAGGTAATGATATTTATGGTCAAATAATTATGAAATGGCAAATCACCTGTCCTTGAGAGCAGTTCTGCTGAAATGTTAAAGAATGGATGCCCAGATTTAGTTCACCGGCTTCATAAAATCATCTTAAAAGTTTGGGAAACTGGTCACATTTCATAAGACTGGAAAAGGGGCTACATTATCCTTTTTTTAACAGAGGGAGAGCATTTCTACACGTACTGTAAATTTCAATTTAAACCAGCTAAATCAAAGCTGGGAGATACGTAACATATGCACATCAAGTATGTCCTCGGTCCTAATGGACAGCTATAAATAATAGGTAGTTTTTAAAGTCTGCAATAAGATAAGATTTTGTGTGTCTATTTCTGTACTGGTAAATTTAATACTGTTCCTTGCTATGTTTTGAATCTTGCAGAAGGAGAGTGCTCTTTCATCCAAAATTCTTCACTATAGCAATTTTACTTCATTGTAGTCTTGTCCTACTAACATTCAGAAAAAGCAATTTCTCTGTATTGGTTTTTACTTATAATATAAAGACAAGGAATTGGTATACATTCATGCTTTTTCTTGTGGGAAGCAGCTTCCCACTTGCCCCGACATCTAGCAGATCTGCAAGCATGGTCTTAAAATTAATGCTCACCGTTCTGTATTCAATGAAATTAAATGCTGATATATGACATAACTGTTTAAAACATGTACACATGTATGCAGAGACCTGTAAAGATGAGCCTTCTTCTACACTAGGCTTTTTATTATCTTTTTCAATTTTACCATTTTCAATTTTACCATTTACAATTCAGCATTCTGAAATACATACAAGTTGATCTCAAGACCACATCTTGTATAGTGATAAATAATAATCAGGCACTTATCCATTTGAATTAAAAGTATAAATCTACATGCCACTCATTTATATCCTTCTGTTAATACAGTTCTCACCAGCCCCAGCTTTAGAACCCGATCCCTTACCTATGTGTAACCCACACACCTCCTGGGTGTGGTGCTCTGTCCCATCTAGTGGCATTGAGACCACTTAAAGTGAGATTAATGAGTCTGCAGCAGCCTTAACTAAGGGCCATGTGGCTTTCATTCACGCATGCAGTAGAAGCTCATTTAGCAGAGGTCCCAGGTTCAATCCCACCTGCTGATGATTGGGGTCTGTTGGTGTTACACATGCATACAAAAATATTCAGCTAACATGACCACCACAGAAGTCATTTGACTTCCAACCCAGCTTCATATCTGTCACAGCACATTTGTTTTATGCTGCATCGTCTCATGCAAGACAATAAACTGGGGCTGCATGCTTCCCTCCACTCAGATGGACAGAGTGGAGAAAAAGCAGTCCGAAAATCTGCAGTGATTGCAGAAACAGGGAGCAGCAGCTTCGTGACATGCTTCCACCTCTCCACTGCCTGCAAGAGCCTCTTCTGAGGCATATTTTGTGTCTGGGATATCTGTGGATTAGAAGTGGGAAGGGACCAACCAACGCAGGTGGCACGCTCCACTCTGACTACAGCAAATTTCCAAGAGAAAACACATGTGGAATTTAATGTAGCATAACTTTCACTTTATAGTTCACCCTCAGAGCAGTGTGCAAGCATGTTCTGTGATGGAGAGCCAATGGCAGCATAGTTTCTAAGGGAGCTATATTTCACTGGCTAGAACTGAGAGTGAAATAAGAGGACAGCATTGGTTCAGTAAAATATAAGCCAACTTCTTGTATGGCTTAGGAGAGAGTAGAATACATATGGACAGGGCTGGCTCCAGGCACCAGTTTTCCAAGCTGGTGCTTGGGGCGGCAGGCGAGAATGGGGTGGCAGTCCGAGTCCCGCGGCGGCAATTCGGCGGCAGGTCCGCTCTTCCCGCCGCCGAATTGCCGCCGCGGGACTCGGACTGCCGCCCCATTCTCGCCTGCCACGGCAGTAATGGGGCAGCAGGTCCACCGCTCTCCCCTTGCTGCCGCGGACTGGGACTGCCTGCGTCGGGGGTGGGGCCCCACTACGTCTGCCTGCATCGGGGGTGGGGCCGCCACCCCTGCTTGGGGCAGCAAAATTGTTAGAGCCGCCCCTGCATATGGAACATTTGTTTATTTAGCGAAAACTGACAAAAGCCATTTTCTGTTTGAAATGGAAAATGCGATATACAATGGATGTGTATAAAATTAGACGAAGGTTTCTAACCATCAGAGGAGTGAAGTTCTGGAACAGCCTTCCAAGGGAAGCAGTGGGGGCAAAAGACCTAACTGGCTTCAAGATTAAGCTAGATACGTTTATGGAGGGGATGGTTTGATGGGATAACATGATCTTAGTCAAAGGTCAATTAATTGCCATCAGTGGTAAATAGGACCAATGGTCAATGATGGGATGTTAGAAGTTACTACAGAGAACTTTTTCCTGGGTGTCTGGCTGGTGAGACTTGCCCACATGCTCGGGGTTCAGCTGATCGCCATATTTGGGGTCGGGAAGGAATTTTCCTCCAGGGTAGATTGGCAGAGGCCCTGGAGGTTTTTTGCCTTCCTCTGCAGCATGGGGCACGGGTCACTTACCGGAGGATTCTCTGCATCTTGAAGTCTTTAAACCATGATTTGAGGACTTCAATAGCTGAGACATAGGTGAGAGGATTATTCCAGGAGTGGGTGGGTGAGATTCTGTGGCCTGCATTGTGCAGGAGGTCAGACTAGATGATCATAATGGTCCCTTCTGACCTTAAAGTCTATGAGTCTATGAGTCTAAAATATATATAATGTACCTCTGCATAGAAATGTATAATTAGATAATATGGTCAAGATTTTCAAAATGACTAGTAATTTTGGATCTCTTGATTTTTTTCAATGGCCAGCTTGAAACATATAGAAGGGGTCTCTTTTTCCAGAGGATGGGCCCTTAGCACTTTCTAAAAATTAGTTGCATCCATTACTGTGAATGCAATATTGTGACCACAATTTGGAAATGGAAAAAGAAAATGCCAGTTTTTAATAAGCTGAGGTACAATTATTGAAAGCACCCAAATGACTTAAGCACCTATGTCCCATTGACTTTCAATGAGATTTGGGCCTCAAATGCCTAAGTCACTCTTAACCCTATTTCTTAGGCTAAAATTTTAATCTGAGTGTTATTTTAAACTTTCTTTTTTCATTAATCATCCGATCACCTGTATCTGAGATATCAAAAGCCTTTTGCTATCTAGCTATAAATTAATCTCTCTTTTTGTAAGTTAAATAAAGATACCACAATCATCATTTCCTTCAAAATGGTTTGAAATCAGCTATTATGATATGAAATATAGTTTTCCCCAAGATATTGTTTGTAAGAGTATAAAACCATTACTTCCTTCCTTCAGTCGTTTGGAATAACTACAATGAATCAAACTTTGCAAAGTTTTTGTCAGTTTATCATTTTTAAGCATTCAGCCTAGCCAGTCATATAAAAGGCATGAGCCATTTCCTGAAGAGATACAGCTATATAGCTGACAGAGATTTATGGCAAAATGAATAGTATGATTTTAATTGCAAAAGTATAATTATCTTTCAAGGATAGGTTTTCTTTCTGATTATCTCATGCTGTCATGAGTAGGCAGTAAACCAGATTACATTAATGAATTGAACTCTGAATTATAATAATTTATATATGCATAGCTAAGCAATGTTAACAATTTATATACATAGTGTTTGCACAAGTATGTTAAAATACAGGACTAACTTAAAATGTTAGTCTCAAAATTAGTCATTAATCTTCTATTCAGAATAGGTGCCATGATAATATAATTTTCAGATAAGCAATCCTCTCCAGTGTTGTATTAAGCATCTAAGCATTAGTCTGAAATACTTAGTTTGCCTGGAGCCAGATGTTCCAAGCCTGTCTGGGTCAAGTCAGCCTCATTTCCTACAGTTCCAAAGTTAAAATATATTGAATTCTCCAAACTTTATTGTGTAGGTATCTTAAAACTGAAGTTCTCTCTTTGTTGTATAGCATGCACTTTAAAGAACCAATGGTATTTGTCAGCCTAGCTACATGTCACTGGATGGTGTAGGAGAATGATTCACCAGTTGGTGTGCCCCCTCATGGCAGGAGAGGTGGGTTCTCCTCCTCTGGTGCTGACAGCCACTCTGGCCTTACAATGGTTGACCTTTTCTTGTGTCCCAGCCCTGCCAGAGTAACAGAAAGTCTTACCAACAAATAGTCCAATGGCCTTCAGTCAGGTCTTTGGCCTCCAACTCTGGGCCCAGTGCAGTGGCGTAGCTAGAAGTGGAAATTTGGATGGGCTGCAACTCACAGCTGGACGGGCAATGACAGACGGTGCGAGCTCAGCTCCTCCCCCGACGCCACGTCTTCTTCCTAGCCCTGGTGCCCCCAGACACAGGGCTTCATCTGCCAAGCTGGGCATGAGTGTGGGCCAGCTCAGAAAATGGCAAGGCAGAGCTGCTGGAGCGTAGCTTTCTGAAGGGTGAGCGCATAGCTCAGTCGTGTATTTCAGGTGCCCGAGTGACACTCTGGGCCGCTTTGGCAGCACTACCCCCCTGCTCAGATTTGGATGGACCTGGATGCTAAGTGGGTGGTCTGCATCCCACCCAGGCCCACCCATGGCTACACCCCCAGCCCCGTGGTCTGTACATCCCTGCCATCCCTGGGGCCATCTTTCCTTGATGACCCAAGAGAGCCAGAGAGCTCACCTTCTCTGTAGCCCATGGAGGTGGGAGAGCAAGAAAAGAGGAGAGCCTGTTTAGAAAGCCCCACCTGCAAGAGTCTGAGGCAGTCTTCTATTTTCTAAGGGGAAAGTAGGGACCTCTTGATCTATGCCAACAACAGGGGGTGGGTTAAGTGCCTTGACTTCCCCAGGGAAGGCCAATGCAGAAGCTCAGAGAAGAGTACCCCAGATGGGACTTGAACCCACAATTCTTGGCTTAGAAGGCTAATGCCCTAGCCATTAGGCTACTGGGGTTAAAGCCAAATAGCTTTGCTTATGATGGAAGAACTAAGGCAGCACGTGGACTGATGTATCACCCACGGGGATATGGAAAGACACTGAGATGAGACACTGCAAGAGTGGGAGAGAGAGCTGCTTGGAGAGAGATGGTCAGGCCTTGCAGGTTCTCACATGTAGGTTGCAGCTCGGTTGTGCTTGGGTAGTCATGGCTGAGAGGTTATGGTGATAGACTATAAATCTATTGGGCAATACCCACACAGCTTTGAATCCAGCTGACTATGGGCTTTCCCCTTTGTGTGCTCTACTTTTGCTGGCCTTGAGCTTTCCAAAAATAGCAGACGGGCCTCTGGACCTGAGAGTCCTTGGCCAGGACCCTTCATTGCTCCTGCGGTGCCTTGCAGAGCTGCTTGCTTCCAATTTGGTACTTGCCAGGCAGGGCTTCCTGAAGTAGAAGAGGGTGGTGGTCACTGTCTGATCTTCTTCCAGGTCCTGCCTTCCTTGTGGCTGTCTTTTCCTGACAACTCAAGAGAGCCATACAGCCTCCTTTGTCAGCAGCCCATGGAGGTGGAAAAGCAAGAAAAGAGGAGAGCCCCACACGTGCAAGAGACTCCAAGGCAGACTTCCACTTTTATAGGGGATAGCAGGTGCCTGCCAAGCCATGCCAGCAACAGGAGCTTACAGTGCCTTATTTTCCCCAGGAAAGGGCAGAGAGAACAAGGGAGAAGCTGAAAATGAGCCCTCCACATGGGATTTGAACCCACAAATCCTGTCTTAAGACACCTATGCCTTACACATTAGGCCACTGCTGCTGAACTGGAGGATGCTGCCCCACCTGTGAAAGAGCTAAGATGGCACACCAGCTGATGCATCACCACTGATGGCATCATTCAGCTGGAGAGGGCAGAAGCGAGCCTTTCTAGCCCTGGACAAGGACAACTGCAGGATGCTGTCACCTTCAACCCAGACAAGATCTTTCGTTTTCAAGATAAGCCAGGGCATACTTCTAGGATATCTATTGCTAGCTTTTCTTGGATCTAAGGCTCTGGCCTTTGTCTTGGAATGGCTTCACCTGCTATCTTAAGGTAGTCTCATCCACTCTGGGGACCCAGAAAGAAACTGAGACAAGATGCAGGAAGAGGGGGAGAAAGCACTATGCTTCACAGTCAAAGGGTCAGGTCTTGTAGGTCCTCTCACATAGGCTGCAACGTAGTTATGGCTGAGAAATTATGGCAATAGAGTAGAACTCCACTGGGGAATGCCTGCATAGGTCTGAATCCTGCTGACTATGAGACGTTACCCTTTGCATGCTTGCCTTGAGGTTTCCAAAAGTAGCAGACAGGCCTCTGGAGCTGGCCACGGCCAAGGCCCTTTGCTGCTCCTGTGACACCTTCGAGGGCTGTCCACTTCCCATCTGGCACTTGCCAGGCAGGACTTCCTGGATTAGAAGGTCTTCCTCCAAGTCCTGCCTTCCTTGGGGCCATCTTTCCCTGATGACTCAAGAGAGCCAGACAGCCCACTTTGTCTGCAGCCTGTGGAGGCTGGAGAGCAAGAAAAGGGTGAAGCCTGCCAAGAGAGCCCCACCTCTCCTGCAAGAGTCTATAAGGGCCTGAGGGAGGGTACTACTTTTATAGGGTATATAAAGTACCTTCCAAGCCATGCCAGGGGTTTGCCAAATGCGTTGTCTTCCCAAGGGAAGGGCAGTGAGCACAAGGAAGAGGCTCATAGCAGAGCACCCCAGGTGGGATTAAACCCATAATCCCTGTTTTTTAGGAGGCCAATGATTTATCCATTGGGCTACTAGGGCTGAACCCAAGCAGCCTTGCTCACTGGTGGAAGAGCTAAGATGGCGCATGTGCTTAAGTATCGCCACTGATAGCATCATAACATCATTCAGCTGGGGAGGGGAAAAGCGAGCCTTTCTGGCCTTGGCTTAGGACAGCTGTGGGATGGTGCCACCTTCATCCCACACGTTCCCCTCCGCTCTGGATGCAGACAAGGTCTTTCATTTATAAGCTGAACCAAGTCATTTTCTGGAAGTCTTAGCATACATCTAGGGTGTCAATGATTAGCATTTCTCAGCTCTAAGGCCCTGTCTAAGTCTTTGGATGGCTTTGTCTGCTCTCTTAAGGCAGCCTCATAGCCTGTAGGGATGTGAAAAGACACTGAGCTTAACTCAGAGCTTGTAATACTCCATACCTATTGTATCAAGGGGCAGGGGAGAGGAGAGCCATGCCACTTTCCTTATTGGCTGGTAGGGCAACACAGACTCTTCTCTACTTTGGGTTCTAGTCCAGAAACCTGTAGAGATCAGTCAGGTCTGCCGCTTCAGACTCCTTGATGCCTCCCTAGACTACTTCCTATCTTGACCTGTTGTGACACACTGTATCCCATGTAATACCCATTAGGCCCCCATATTCACCACTTTTATATAGTTATGGGATATTTTGTACAAAGTATGCCTTACGAGGTATCATTTGAAAACTCAATCTGCTGAACATCATTGTCTTGTTAAAATGTGTGTAACAACACTGTGTGTAAAGTTATGAGATTTTACTATATGATTATTACTGAAATGTGTTGTAATTCTTGGGAACACTCACAAACCAATTTCTCAGAAGCAAAGGCACACTGGCTTGCCAACAAAATGCTGGAGCAATTACCGGTTTAACTGGACATTCAGCAGAAAGGGTGGGGGGGGGAGAAGGTATAAACAAAAGAATTTGCAATTCATATGAAGGACTGATTGCAGAGCATGTATGCAATGGAACTGCCTAACCCCATGACAAAGCAAGGACTTTTCCAGCTCAAGGGGCTGGAGTATAAAAAGGGAGAACACACAAATTACCTCTCCTCCACCATCTCTACTCAGAGCAGCAAGATCATTTGAAACACAAGAAAACATCATTGAACTGGGGGGAAATGGTAATAACGGGAAGATTTTCCAGTTAGCATGGACTGCTGAAAGTTTTAGAGAGAGAAATCCTTTTGCTTTCAAATCTTATTTAGCTTGGTAAAGTTTAGGAATTAGTTTCCGGTTCTATCTTCTTATTTTTTTTGTAACCTGTTCTGACTTTAATGGATTTATCACTTATAATCACTTAAAATCTATATTTCTATAGTTAATAAACGTGTTTTACTGTCTTATCTAAACCAGAGTGTTTCAGATGAAGTGTTTGGGGAATCTCAACTCAGGTTAACAAAGGCTAGGGCATCATTACTTTCTTTGATAAAATGACAAACTATTAATGAGCTTGCTCTGTTCAGTAGTGTGCTGGACAGTGCAAGATGTGCATTTCTGAGGTTCAAGGCTGGGCCTAAGACTTTTCGGGTGTCACCCTGAATATAGTTCATGAGTGGAGAGAATTCATGGGAGAGAATTCATATAACTTTGCTGGGTTGGCTTTTACATGCTAAAGGCTGTGTGGGCAGAGCCTGTTTTTCACTACCAAAGCAGTGTAAGAGGCACCTGGGCTGGAGAGTTAAGGGGACACAGCAGTTCAGGTTGTACCCTGGGGGAATGTCATACCTGTCTCTAGGCTTTTTCCCCCACATCCTTTACAGGTTCTGCAGAGTTCTTTCCAGCTTGTAATGGGCAACACCTCCTAGGATTTGCTCCCTGGAGGTCAGGTTCCTGCCCTTTCAACAAAGCTTGCTCCACACATCTCCCCAGTATCTCTTCTGGCCTTTTCCAGAGTTCCCTTCTTGGGAGAGGATCCCAAGGCCTACTCTCCACCTAGGCCTTCTTCCTTCTAACTGCCCTGAACTCCTTCCTTTATTAGTGACTGCCGGCCCTCTCAGCTGAGACCCATCTTCAATTGGGCCTGGCCCACTCTATAAGGTGCAACTTAGTACACTAATTGCTCTCTGGCTCCAGTTATATATTTCTGTAACAGAGTGGGGTACACAAAGTAATATTTTTAAAATATTTTCTATGTATGATATCTGCATATACATTAAAATAGTTTAAATTACATAGTCCTGAGGAAAATTCACTGCAATCCTCTTAATAAATGTTTAAATGTAAAAACCATATAATTACACTCCAAAGCAGAAAATACTAAATAATGAATTTGACAATAAATCACAACCCTAAAATGATTACCTATCTGCAAAGAATAAAACTACAGAAAGCATATATTGTGTCAAAATATAAAATTGAGAATAAGATCTGTTATACTTCTTTGTACCAGAGCATAAAAGCATGAATAATAAAGTGAAATCTGTTCTAAAACTAGAGTATATATTTTTAAATAGCATTCTGTGGCCAAGCTTTTATCATCTTTCCATTGCACTCTGTTTCATAGTCAATGATTTATACCTATTTCACAACATTAGGCTAAAAAAGCTGTTGCACCTTTTGTTATTTAAATCAGTCCATCTAAGCAGCTTCCAAATAGTTATCTAAGCAGGTGAAAGATTATTCTCCTTTATTTATGCAATTTGAAATACTTCCAACTATCAAGGGTAAACTAAAAGACAGAGTTTTGTTTTAATGTTTATTGAAAATGTGTTTCTTCTTATTACTGCTATAGAGCTTTTATCATGCTAGGCGCTTCAGGGACCCAAAAACAGTAACAGTAACATGGTCCCAGTGCCAAAGAATATGCATTTGAAACAAACCAAAAGATAGGTGAATGGGAAAAGAGAGTAACAAAAGCTGCTGCAGTTAGGAAAAAGTTACATTGAGTAGACAGCTTGGTCTAATGGATAGGCCACTTGACTGGGAGTCCAAGTTCTGCCACTGACTTCAACTGTGAGTGGGACTTTGGGCAAGTTACTTCCCTATTCTGCATCCTTTTACCTTCCTGTCCTTTGTCTTCTCTTTTTAGACTGTAAGTTCTTCAGGGCAGGGAGGACTCTCATGTCTCTCATGGTGGGTAGGACAGGACTGAGCACAGTGGGGCCCTGTTCTCAGTTGAGCATTAGAGTAATACAAGTGATCGACAACAATAATTAGCACTACGATTTTCTCATGCCAATTTTTAATACATTTAATGATAGAGGTGTGGGAAAACAACAATATGCCATAGAAAGGGGAAAAGTGGGGGACTATGGGGAGGTGGGGGTGTAGAGCGATCCCTGCCCTGCAGTGGTGGCTCCTGTCCCAGGGGACTGGGCTGGGCTCCCCACTCTGGGTGTTGCAACCTGGCCCATGTGGCCATGACACCATTCGGGTTTGGAGTCTCCACTCTTCTATCTCCGTCTACAGAGGGGAGGATATGCCAAACCAATCCTGTGTGCTAGGTCACAATGCCACTCAATCTGGGGTTATTTCATGGACTTAATTCAAATTCACAGTTTCTGTGGCCTCCATGACAAAATGGTAGCCTTAACAATAATTAGGTCCAAGATATTTTTAATGTAGTATTTACTTTTGTTACTTTCTCTCTCTCTCACTCACATTACCTCACTCATCTTATGTTAACTCTATAGAGAAGGGAGGATGAGGGTTTCTATGCCTGTTGAAGGGGTGTATTATTAGGATGGACTTGAAAGAGAAGAAGATAGAGGCATGACAGAGCAGGTTCTTAGCAGTATAACTCCACTATAGAAAGTAAAACCTGTCTTATTTCTCAATGCCTATAATCTAATTGCTTGACTCCACTGACAACATACTCAGAGAGCCCAGAGTAGGACACCCTGAGAGCTGGCTATATGGCAGACTGAAGCATTCAAGTGAATGAGTGGTCTGCTGCAGAAACCAATTAAAATTAACTCACAGCTCTGTAGTGGCAAGTTGTGTGGGGGAGAGAAGAGCTCATGGAAATGAACTTCCCACCTTGTGTGCTCTGCTGGATCGGATTTTTAGGACACTGAGTATCCATCTGCTGGTACTTGCAGCCATGCAAACTGTGAGAGTTAATGTAATTCTTACGGCTGATTGACGTAAATTCCCTGCATCATTACGAGTGGGAACGGCATCTGTTTTGACTGTGCAAAAATGTAAAATAAAACATCTGGAAGTGCATAGTTCTTTACCTTCAGGGATTTGACTGGAGACTCAGGATGTTGGGGGGATTTCTCACACTCTCAGGACTGTCACCCAAATCCCAGGACTTTCAGTGGTGCAATAAGCTATTTCCGTGCATGTGTGGACGTGACAGTGCACAGAAGAGAGGAGGGAAAGAGAGTTCCAGGATTTTTAACCAAATTGCTTACTGTCATTAAAAGCTGGGGCTATAGTAACTGGATTTGCAAATATTGAAATGAATTGATGTTATTTTTCCAATGACAGAGTGGAGATAGTTCAGCTAAGAGAAAAGTCTGGACCTTTTCATTCATTTGCTGTAGGCAGGGGTATGAAATTGTTTGGAAGAAACCATTCATTTGCTATAGAAGGCCTCTTGCTACCACGGAAAGATTCCTTTGGAGGGTGGTCAAGTCTCCTTCTCCTCTCAGCTGCTTCTTTATAAATGGAACGGATGGAGATTAGTTTACTTAGAAACTTACCTGCTTTCTCTAGGTTACAAAAATGATGGTTAGTAAAACTTTCTGCATAAATGGCTCATTTTCTTTGCCTCATTGGTTTTGCCTCAACCTCTTCTTATATTTAACTTTACAAAGGGAAAATAAAATCTATCCAGAGGGCTTCCCCTCTGAGAACTAACCTTTGTAAAACTTAACTCTTGGCTAAAGGCATAGGAATAGAGGGAGTGAGGCATATCGAGTGTTTACTTTTTTAACATCAGGACTTCTAGCTCAAGCAATTGAAAGCCAAAACCAATACAACTACTGTGCCATATTGAATCTTGTCAAACAGCCTGGAAGTTTCTGTTCCTTCCACTCTCCTCAGCTCAATGTTTGTGTCCATAAATGTAAACACCAATCCCTGTTTATTTTAGTAACTAAGTAAATTTAGTGGACTAGCAAATTTCTTCTTAGAGATACAGGTTTACAGTCTGAATTGGGTGCTCAGCTCCACTGAAAAAATCACACTGAAGTCAATGGAATTGCTGGTACTCAGCACTTCTGCAAATCAGATCACACCATGTTTGAGTTTGGGTGCCCAGGATTCAGCTTCAATATCCATGTGAAGTTACCTAACCAAGTGGCCTATGCTTGACTTAGTTGGGATACTGACAGATTGCTTACAACCTCTGAAAAATCAGGCCACTTTTATTTAAGTACCAAAACATGGAACCAGATTCCTAGCTATACGTGTACTCAAGTTTGAAAATGGTGGCTATAGCACCCATCCCCCTTATGTTATCCCTTTACTCTTGAGATGTTATCCCTTACACTACTAAATCATGCATGCCTTGGTGAGTACTAGGACATCTGATAAGTGTCAGCACTTTTGTTGATATTAATATATTAGCCAACACTTTTGCATGGTCTAGAATGTTATTTCCCTGATTTAAAAAGTCCATCAAATAATATTTTTAATACTTAAAAAGTGTCTTTAGCAATGTGATGAATACTATATATCCTACTATACCAATTCAAATATTTTTGAAAGAGCACTATACTATTGAAAAATACTGATAATACCATTGTTTGTCTCAGTTTTAGATGCTTTTAAAATCCAGCTGGCCGGTAGCTATTCTCAATTCCTCATCCCTAGGTATTGAATCTCTCCTCGTAGCATGGGTGTGAGTTTTAATAGCTATTAACATGTGATAAGTGTTATTTTAGACTTTCATTTTTTATTAATCATGCACACAGAGGGGCATGAAAGCTAACAGAATGGGAAAGCGATCTACCAATCTTGCATTTAAAACACATCTGACAAAACCTCAGTGCACTTATGAGCTCAAATATTTTTTTCTGGAAACTCTGGAAAGGTTTGAGCATGGTCAGATATACACTAATGAACACAAAGGTCCATTATTCAGAAAAACACGTAAACAGGTACTTATCTTTAAGCATGTGCTTAAATTCCATTAATGTCAATGGGACTTACGCACATGTATAGGTGCTTAAATGCCTTTCTGAATTAGAGTTGAAGTTCATAGGCAGGGGTTTTAGACCAAGCTGGATGAGCAAGCATCTCAGAGAGGTGATTAAGAAAAAACAGAAAGCATACAAGGAGTGGAAGATGGGAGGGATCAGCAAAGAAACCTACCTTATTGAGGTCAGAGCACGTAGGGATAAAGTGAGACAGGCTAAAAGGCATGTAGAATTGGACCTTGCAAAGGGAATTAAAACCAATAGTAAAAAGTTTTATAGCCATATAAATAGTAAGAAAACAAAGAAAGAAGAAGTGGGACCGCTAAACACTGAGGATGGAGTGGAGGTTAAGGATAATCTAGGCATGGCTCAATATCTAAACAAATACTTTGCCTCAGTCTTTAATGAGGCTAATGAGGAGCTTAGGAATAGTGGCAGCATGACAAATGGGAATAAGGATGTGGGGGTAGATATTACCATATCCGAGGTAGAAGCCAAACTTGAACAGCTTAATGAGAGTAAATCAGGCGGCCCAGATAATCTTCATCCAAGAATATTAAAGGAACTGGTACATGAAATTGCAAGCCCATTAGCAAAAATTTTTAATGAATCTCTAAACTCAGGGGTTGTACCGTTTGACTGGAGAATAGCTAATATAGTTCCTATTTTTAAGAAAGGGAAAAAAAGTGACCCGGGTAACTACAGGCCTGTTAGTTTGACATCTGTAGTATGCAAGGTCTTGGAAAAATTTTTGAAGGAGAAAGTAGTTAAGGACCTTGAGGTCAATGGCAATTGGGACAAATTACAACATGGTTTTACAAAAGGTAGATCGTGCCAAACCAACTTGATCTCCTTCTTTGAGAAAGTAACAGATTTTTTAGATAAAGGAAACGCAGTGGATCTAATCTACTTCGATTTCAGTAAGGCATTTGATACAGTACCACATGAGGAATTATCGGTTAAATTGGAAAAGATGGGGATCAATATGAAAATTGAGAGGTGGATAAGGAACTGGTTAAAGGGGAGACTACAGCGGGTCATACTGAAAGGTGAACTGTCAGGTTGGAGGGAGGTTACTAGTGGAGTTCCTCAAGGTTCAGTTTTGGGACCAATTTTATTTAATCTTTTTATTACTGACCTCGGCACCAAAAGTGGGAGTGTGCTAATAAAGTTTGCAGATGACACAAAGTTGGGAGGTATTACCAATTCAGAAAAGGATCGGGATATCCTACAGGAAGATCTGGATGACCTTGTAAACTGGAGTAATAGTAATAGGATGAAATTTAATAGTGAGAAGGGTAAGGTTATGCATTTAGGGATTAATAACAAGAATTTTAGTTATAAGCTGGGGACGCATCAGTTGGAAGTAACGGAAGAGGAGAAGGACCTCGGAGTCCTGGTTGATCACAGGATGACTATGAGTCGCCAATGTGATGTGGCCGTGAAAAAAGCTAATGCGGTCTTGGGATGCATTAGGCGAGGTATTTCTAGTAGAGATAAGGAGGTGTTAGTACCATTATACAAGGCATTGGTAAGACCTCATTTGGAATACTGTGTGCAGTTCTGGTCTCCCATGTTTAAGAAGGATGAATTCAAACTGGAACAGGTACAAAGAAGGGCCACTAGGATTATCCGAGGAATGGAAAACCTGTCGTATGAAAGGAGACTCAAGGAGCTTGGTTTGTTTACCTTAACCAAAAGAAGGCTGAGGGGAGATATGATTGCTCTCTTTAAATATATCAGAGGGATAAATACCAGGGAGGGAGAGGAATTATTTCAGCTCAGTACCAATGTGGACACAAGAACAAATGGATATAAACTGGCCATCAGGAAGTTTAGACTTGATATTAGACGAAGGTTTCTAACCATCAGAGGAGTGAAGTTCTGGAACAGCCTTCCAAGGGAAGCAGTGGGGGCAAAAGACCTAACTGGCTTCAAGATTAAGCTAGATACGTTTATGGAGGGGATGGTTTGATGGGATAACATGATCTTAGTCAAAGGTCAATTAATTGCCATCAGTGGTAAATAGGACCAATGGTCAATGATGGGATGTTAGAAGTTACTACAGAGAACTTTTTCCTGGGTGTCTGGCTGGTGAGTCTTGCCCACATGCTCGGGATTCAGCTGATCGCCATATTTGGGGTCGGGAAGGAATTTTCCTCCAGGGTAGATTGGCAGAGGCCCTGGAGGTTTTTTGCCTTCCTCTGCAGCATGGGGCACGGGTCACTTACCGGAGGATTCTCTGCATCTTGAAGTCTTTAAACCATGATTTGAGGACTTCAATAGCTGAGACATAGGTGAGAGGATTATTCCAGGAGTGGGTGGGTGAGATTCTGTGGCCTGCATTGTGCAGGAGGTCAGACTAGATGATCATAATGGTCCCTTCTGACCTTAAAGTCTATGAGTCTATGAGTCTATGAGTCTAGTACAGATTATAAGAAGTGTGAATACTGTGTTTGGGAATGTGCTAATCTCATAGATTTGGAGACAAAGGCCTATGTTTCTCCATAGAGCAGATACAGCACATGCAACAACTGAACAAGCTTATGTGTATGGTCATGCTAATTTGCCTCAGTTCTGATCTGGAGACTGATGATCTGACTCCATAGACTTCAAAAGCGTCAGGATTTCACCTGAGACTTTAAGATAGATGCTATCCATGCCTACTCAGTCCTTGACCTCTCCAGTCAGACTGGAAACCAGGGTCCCAATTAGAGTGGTGATTGTTCTGATGTGGACACTAGTCCAGTGGTTACTGGAATGAGACCAAACTACTATTACTGCTACTGAATAACCATCACGTAGTAAGTTTTTGACTACTACCAATCAGAACTTGAATGACTATTCTAGAAGTCACAGACTTTGTCACTTTATCAATCTGCTGGTTACCCAAACATATTTAGAAAAGTATATAAAAATGAAGAGTTGCATTCAAGTTCTACAAAGGATTTGCACATTGGGAAAATAGATTTAATATTTCCCTAATACTCTAATTTTGTCAAGACTATCACCACAGCAATGCCACACACCTTCATTTTGCAGTAGAAAGATAGTCTTTCTGAGGGTACGTCTATACTACAGAATTAGGTCGAATTTATAGAAGTCGATATTTTAAAACCCGAATGTATGGAATCGATTGTGTGTGTCCCCACACAAAGAGCGTTAAGACCATGAGGTCGATTGACTGTGTCCACAGTAGCGGGGCTAGCATCGACTTTCGGAGCATTGCATTGCGGGTAGCTATCCCACAGTTCCCGCAGTCTCCGCCGCCCATTGGAATTCTGGGTTGCGATCCCAAAGCCTGATGGGGCAGAAAACATTGTCGCTGGTGGTTCTGGGTACATGTCATCCCTCCCTCCCTCCCTCCCTCCGTGAAAGCAATATTTTTCGCGCCTTTTTTCCGGGGTTTCCGTGTTTGCTACGGAAGCCTGCTCAGCTCACAATTACCGTACATCTCCAGCGTACGCCTGGACATTAGGTCTAGTGGGGATTCAGTCACGCTATAATACGGGCAGAGGGATAGCTCAGTGTTCTGAGCGTTGGCCCGCTAAACCCGGGGTTGTGAGTTCAATCCTTGAGGGGGCCATTCCGCCTGAGGCTGGTAGTCACGGGACTACACAGCAGAAGCTCCTTGCCTTCTAGCTGCAGATGGTGTAATATGCCATAAATGGTCATGGTCACGGGACCATACAGCAGAAGCTCCTTGCCTTCTAGCAGCAGATTGTACAATATGATTGGTATTCGTGTGCTCCTGGCCGGCGGCCTATGGTGTGGCTGGCCGGCGGCCTATGGTGTGGCTGGCCGGGGGCGCTTGGACATAAATGGGAGTGACCAGAGTGACTCTGGTCATTCTCTTTTTTACGTTTTGTTTAAGGGAGATTCAGTACTGCCTGGAACACGGGCGGAGGGATAGCTCAGCGGTCTGAGCGTTGGCCCGCTAAACCCGGGGTTGCGAGTTCAATCCTTGAGGGGGCCAGGAGCTGATGATGGATATCAAGCATATTGTACCATCTGCAGCTAGAAGGAAATGAGCCTAACCCTTGCTCCCCCCTCCCTCCGTGAAAGCAACTGAGGGGGGAGCAAAAAATCCTTTCGCGCCTTTTTTCATATGGGCGCCATATTGCTGACTCCATTGTTATCCACCCGCTGCTTCTGCTGCCACTCTGCTGTCCTGCAAACAGCATACCAGGGAAAGCATGGAGCATGATCAGATCACCGCGGCTGTTCTCGCCATTATGAACACCACGCGCATTGTCCAGGAGTATATGGAGAACGAGAACCAGGAGCTGCTACAGCTACAGCAGGCGAGGAGGCGACAGCAGCGCCCTGAGGACAGTGATGAGGACATGGACACAGACCTCTCTCAAAAAAGGCCCCCCCGCAAGGTGGACATCATGGTGTTAATGGGGCTTGTTGATACAGTGGAACGCCGATTCTGGGCCCGGGAAACAAGCACAGACTGGTGGGACCACATAGTGCTGCAGGTCTGGGATGAATCCCAGTGGCTGCAAAACTTTCGCATGCGTAAGGGCACTTTCATGGAACTTTGTGAGTTGCTTTCCCCTGCCCTGAAGTGCCAGAACACCAAGATGAGAGCAGCCCTCACAGTACAGAAGCGACTGGCGATAGCCCTGTGGAAGCTTGCAACGCCAGACAGCTACCGGTCAGTCGCGAATCAATTCGGAGTGGGAAAATCTACAGTGGGGGCTGTTGTGATGGAAGTAGCCAGGGCGATCACCAAGCTGCTGGTACCAAGGGTTGTGAGTCTGGGAAATGTGCCGCTCATACTGGATGGCTTTGCAGCAATGGGGTTCCCGAACTGTGGTGGGGCAAGAGACGGAACCCATATCCCTATCTTGGCACCGGACCACCAAGCCAGCGAGTACATAAACCGAAAGGGTTACTTTTCAATAGTGCTGCAAGCACTGGTGGATCACAAGGGACGTTTCACCAACATCAACGTGGGATGGCCGGGAAAGGTACATGACGCTCGCATCTTCAGGAACTCTGGTCTGTTTCGGCTGCTGCAGCAAGGGACTTTCTTCCCAGACCAGAAAATAACCGTTGGGGATGTTGAGATGCCTATAGTTATCCTTGGGGACCCAGCCTACCCCTTAATGCCATGGCTCATGAAGCCATACACAGGTAGCCTGGACAGTAGTCAGGACCTTTTCAACTATAGGCTGAGCAAGTGCAGAATGGTGGTGGAATGTGCATTTGGTCGTTTAAAAGCTCGCTGGCGAAGTTTATTGACTAGGTTAGATCTCAGCGAAAACAATATTCCCATTATTATTACTGCTTGCTGTGCGCTCCACAATATCTGTGAGAGCAAGGGGGAGACATTTATGGTGGGGTGGGAGGTTGAGGCAAATCGCCTGGCCACTGGTTATGCGCAGCCAGACACCAGGGCTATTACAAGAGTACAGCAGGGTGCGTTGCGCATCAGGGAAGCTTTGAAAACCAGTTTCATGAATGGCCAGGATGCTGTGTGAAAGTTCTGTTTTTCCCCTGTAATGAAAAGCCCCGCCCCTTCATTCACTCTACTTCCCTTTACCCAAACCGCCCTGCCCTCCCCCCCTCGATCACCGCTCGCAGAGGAAATAAAGTCATTGTTGCTTAAAAATCATGCATTCTTTATTAATTCATAAAACAAAGAGGGGGAACTATGGGGCTAACTGCCACAGTCTCCCGGGATAGCTGGTGGAGGAAGGGAAGCACCAGGATGGGTGGTGGAGGAGGGGATGAGGGAAGGACAAGGACACACAGCACTTTAAAACTTATTGAATGCCAGCCCTTTCTTGCTTGGACTGTTCTCTTGACTTGAGTGGTTGGGTGCACGGAGGCCGCCCAAACGCGTTCTTGGGCGTCTCGGGGATGAGGTTATGGGACTCGGGAAGGAGGGCTGTTGGTTACACAGGGGCTGTAGCGGCGGTCTGGGCTCAGGCGGCCTTTCCTGAACCCTACGCCTTTCCTCAGCCATAAGCTGGAGGATTTGCGTTTGATCCTCCAGTAGCCTCAGAATTGCATCCTGCCTTCTCTCTGCACGCTGACGCCACCTACTCTCTTCATCCCGCCAGTCATTGTCTTCAGCACGCCACCTGTCCGCACGATCAAATTCTGCCTTCCTGGACTCCGACAGTGTCTGCCTCCACGCATTCTGCTGGGCAGCTTCAGTGTGGGAGGATTCCATGAGTTCTGAGAACATATCGTCTCGATTCCTTTTTTTTTTACTTCTAATCTTCGCTAGCCTCTGGGACGGTGATGAAAGGGGTGGCGTTGAAACATTTGCAGCTGCGGGAGGAAACAAACGGGAGAGGAGTAGTTTAAAAGACACATATTAGAGAACAATGCTCCAAACATTACATATCACATATGCATTTGGTCCAAGGTTGCACTTTGCCTGTTATATTGAGGGTCTGCCGGTTTGGTGTGAGAGATCACACAAGCAGGTCCGGCGGGCAACAGAATTCGGCTTGCAGGCAGCCATGGTAAGCCACAGTCTATAGGCTTCTTTAACCTTCATAACATGTGGGAATGTTTTCAAACAGCAACCCCCTCATTTCCCATAACAAACAGCCTTTGGGCTGGCAATTTAAAACTGGTTGGCAATTGAAAAGGGAGGGGCGGCGGTTTTCGGGTTAACGTGCAGCGCGAACCTAATCGACACCCCCCCCCCACACACACACACAGACACACATCCAAGATGTTCGCTGTTCCCCCTCCCCACACCGCGTGGGTCACAGCGGGGAAGATTTCCGTTCAGCCACAGGCAAACAGCCCAGCAGGGACGGAGCCCCTCTGAATACCCCCTTAATAAAATTCCCCTATTTCAACCAGGTGACCATGAATGATATCACTCTTCTGAGGATAACACAGACAGATAAAGAACGGATGTTGCTTGAATGCCAGCAAACACCGGGACCATACGCCGCCATGCTTTGCAAAGCAATGATTCCAGACTACGTGCTACTGGCCTGGCGTGGTAGAGTGTGTTACCACGGAGCACAGGATAAGGCTGCCCTCCCCAGAAACCTTTTGCACAGGCTTTGGGAGTACATCCAGGAGAGCTTTCTGGAGATGTCCCCGGAGGATTTCTGCTCCATCCCCGAACATGTTAACAGAGTTTTCCTGTAGCTGTACTGGCCGCGAATTGATCATTAAACACGCTTGCTTATAAAACATGTATTAATTAACAGTGGTACACTCACCAGAGGCACCAGAGGTCCCTTCTCCTGCATCGAGCACGCCTTGGGTGGGTTCGTAGGGTACTGGCTCCAGGGTGACAAAGAGTTCCTGGCTGTCGGGGAAAAGGGCTTCTCCGCTTCCTGGCTGTGTCTGGGCGCTATTTTCAGCATCATCATCATCATCATGCTCCTCTGTGGTTTCTGATGATCCACATACGGAGTCATACCACATGGGTGGGTCAGTGCTGGCTGCACCTCCTAGAATGGCATGCAGCTCATCATAGAAGCGGCATGTCTGGGGCTCTGACCCAGAGCGGCTGTTTGCATCTCTGGTTTTTTGGTAGGCTTGCCTGAGCTCCTTAATTTTCACGTGGCACTGTTGCGCGTCCCTGTTGTAGCCTCTGTCCTGCATGCCCTTGGAGACTTTGGCATATGTATTGGCGTTTCTTCTTTTGGACCGTAGCTCTGCTAGCACGGTTTCGTCTCCCCATACAGCGATCAGATCGCGTACTTCACACTCGGTCCATGCTGGAGCTCGTCTTCGGTTCTGGGACTCCATCATGGTCACCTCTGCTGATGAGATCTGCGCTCACCTGCAGCTCACCACGCTGGCCAAACAGGAAATGAAATTCAAAAGTTCGCGGGGCTTTTCCTGTCTACCTGGGCGGAGCATTGGAGCTCAGACTGCTGTCCAGAGCGGTCAAATGTTGCACTGTGGGATAGATCCAGGAGGCCAATACCGTCGAATTGCGTCCTCACTAAGCCTACATCGATTCGGCAATATCGCTTTAAGCGCTAATCCCCTCGTTGGGGGTGGAGTGGCGAGATCGATTTTAAGAGCCCTAGAAGTCGATGTTAAGGGCTTCGTCGTGTGGACGGGTGCACGGATCAATCGAAATAACGCTAATAAATTCGACCTAAACTCGTAGTGTAGACCAGGGCTGAGATGTGGAATTTGTGAGTAGGATCTTACTATTCACATATCAATAAAACCACCCGTTTTTCACTGTCTCTTTCACTGTCACTTTCACGTACTGTAAGAGTGGGATGCAATGATGAAATGACAAATACTAAGAAATACTTTTCAGGATGCCAAAGAATGCAGCGACCAAGGCGGATGCAGGTTGCTTGAGCTCTGAAGTGGCCCACAGGAATCCCCAACCATCCTCTCCTGAACCGCACCACCCAACCCCAAGAAATATTGCACCTGACTTCTGAAACCCCCAGGATGCCCTCTAGCTCTGCATCTTCTTCTCTGAATCCAAAAGCACAAAAGAAACCAGAGGAGATCTGCCTCCCCCACTTCTACAAACAAAATGGTGCCTGAGCCAGCTGGAAAGCAGCTGATGGATGTAATAAAACAGGTGGCTGCAGATAGTAATGAAATTAAACCTACAGTTTCTATCCTACGGAACACCATGATTGAGATTCTGAGTGTGCTACAAGCTCTATCCAGACGGATTAGTGAAGCAGAACACAGCATTTCTGAAGTGGAAGATGGTTTTAAAGAGAACAAATGACAGGTGCTGAAGAACTGCAATGGTATAAAGACTACTAAAACCAAGCTAATTGATCTAGAAAACTGCTCACGATGAGGTAACATCAGGATTCTCAGTGTTCCTGAGGGAATATAGAAATGTAACCCCCCTGAATTTGTCCCTAAACTACTAACTAAATTGATGGATCTGCTGTTAGATTTTTGTTTTGACATAGTACAGGCACACTGGGCCCTTGCCCCCAAGCCAGCTCCAGGAGGTCAGCCTAGAGTATTGATTGTGAAGTTCCTGAAGTTTACCACTAAGGAACATATACTGCAGAAATCCAGAGGGAAGAAAAGGAACTGTTATGGGGAGAACCTGCACTTAAAATCCTGCTTTGTTCAAGATTATGCCTGTGATATGGTTGCAGTGAATGTAGCTTTTAATCAAGCAGAACAATTGGCCAGGAAGATGGACTTGAAGTATTGTATGAAATACTCTGCAACGCTCCATATTAAAAACGATACGAAGATAGTATCATTCAGTTCCTCTCAGGAAGTTGAATAATATCTTTGAAAAATCTTCAACTTCCTCCCTCGTAAAAGGAGTTATCTCTGGAATGATATGACCGTATGGAATGTATGTATTGTTCTCTGAGATCTGATTGCTTGCTCTAAACAAATTGATGGGTACTAGTTGATACTGATATGTTCTTTTCTTTTCTTTTCTTTTCTTTTCTTTTCTTTCACTGGGGTAGAAGGGTTATTACCAATTTACTTCCTATTGCCTTAATTTACAGAAAAAGAGCATCAATGTAAAATCTACCATTTGATCAGTAATTATGAATATTTGTCATTGTTTCATTAGATGGTGCTTCCTTATGGACTAAAGTATCAGGCTTCTATTGGTAGTAGATGATTACTGTAGTTTTAATGATTGAGGCCCCATGGGCTGTGAATATACCCAAGTTTCACTAGATGGAGCCTCCCCCTTTGGGTGTCAAGTGTATATTTTTGGACTGTTTAAACAGATTCTTCTTTTTGAGTGTACGGTATGAACATGTATTTCTCCACTATATTTTTCTTTCCCACTCCTGTAGAATATGTGGCTAATGATTTGTCGAGATGGAGTTTGTTAAACCTCAGTTTGAGGGGGAAAATTAATATACTAAAAATGAATGGCCTTTCAAGAATTTTGTATCTTCTGAGGGCTCTCCCTATTTCTATTCCTCAAACTTATTTTAACAAATTCAATAATATTTTCAAAACCTTCCTTTTAGGGCACAATTAAGAAACCTAGACTGACTTTGGACAAATTAAAGTTCCCCCATCTCTGGAGGATTTCATTTTCCCGACTTGGAAAAATATCATATTTCCAGAACTTTTATTATTTTGGAAGGAAACTTTCTGGATTTTCTTCTTTTATGATTCTCTAGCCCAAAAAACTCTGTCAAAGACTAATAATTTGAGAGTTGCTTGGAATAAAGACGTGGATATCCAACTATCACTGATCCAACATAATACAATTGTATCTAATGTTAAAAAAGCAACTATAGACCTAAGACCATCAATGGCTTATTCACCAAAAAGACACTTTTTTGAATATATTGGTTCTCACAGAGGCTAATGATAATGGGCCTCATAAATGCTGATCGCTGTTGGAAATGTAACTCCCTTGGTGCTGCATTAGCTCATATGCTTTTGGAGTGCCCCTGTATCAATAATTTTTGGTATGAGGTAGGTCATAGGATCAATTTGATATTGGATGATAAATTGGAGCCGTCTCCCTTAAGTTTCATTTTTGGATATATTCCTGGTATCTGGAGATTATCTAGTAACAAGTCAGCATGGTTTCAACATGCATCTGTGGTCACTGAAGAAGTAATCCTGAAAAAATGGAAAAGTAGGTCCTCACCAAATATTGATGCTTGGTTCAGTGATATGACCAACCTCATAGTTAATGAACAATTGGCATTCTGCAGAAGGGGAATGCCCAGAAAATTCAAAGCAATTTGGGCTGACTTTGTAGAGGCCTATGATTAAAGTAGATCCTGAAGGTAGGTATGTCGCTTCCCCTCCCCTCCGCTTATCCACCTTGTGTATTATGATGAATCTGGTATTTTGGTACATTTGTTGTATTTGGAAAAATTACTATAAAAATTTAAATAAAAACACTTTTCAGTAAAATATTTTAGTCAGCTCCAATAGCCATCTTCTGATCAATGTTCTTTTTAAAATCAACCTTATTGTTATTATTATTAACTATTGACTTTAAGTAGGCATGGTCGTGCATTTACAGTGAACTAACTGAGATGCTCAGAGAAGAGTTGATCCAGATTATTTTCCTTTTACACATAATATATAATTAAATTTCACAAGTTTGCATGATTTAAAGTAAGAGAACTACTTTCAAGAAATCAAATGTTAATAAATATGTCTAGGAGAAAAAATAAAGTTGTTTTGACCTTTCTTTCCCCAAAAGAGAATTTTAATTGGAAAATTAATACCTGTAATGCTCTTGCTGATGTTCAGTGTCAAAGGGTTAATCTTTTAACCACTAGTCTAGGCATGCTGTTTTTTCCCTCCACAGCACCTTGTGAGAGTGCTGTAGTTTAAAGTGTTCATATATTATAAATCTCCTTTGGTTGCTGAATGTTGGTAGGTGTTTTCCTGTAATTGAAACTAGCTCGTTTATATGGCCCTTTTCATATTCTCTTGTTCTAAAATGAAAGAAATCACTTGGCGGCCCTGGTGGAGAAGAATCAATCTGCTGGGTCTTGTGGGATTTGAGCAGGTAGAATAATGCAATATTTCACTTCAAGGTTCAGTAGCAAACAAATATTTCAGGTTTAGCATCCTTTCAACAATGGCAAGTGAATGACAAAAACTAGAGGAGGTTTTCAGACTTGATTAGTGTCTTTTCGGTCTACTTTTTTTAAATGACAGTGTAATAAAATGTAAATTTGACTGGGTTTGTGGTCATAATGATAGCTGATCTCTTGGAAATATTGGGCCAGATCCTGAGGTTGGCATGCTGGCTTCAGTGGCTCAGTGCTTATTTACATCAGAAAAGGAGCTGGCTAATTATCTTTTAAAACTGAAGGAAGAAGATAAACAGGCATCTTGCCAAATGCATTTTCACACAGAGATTTTGAAAATCTGACCCTCATTTAGAGGAACAGTTTTGAAATTCTGGCCCCAACGGCAGGTGCTGAACACTTGAAAATCTGGCCCTGAGCTCTTTTGAAAATTGGGCTATTAAAGGGCATTTATTAAGGGCTAGATTGTGAGCCCCTTAGTCACACTGAGTGGTACCTCAATTTGAAAATAGCCCCATTGAAGTCAATGGGAACATGTGGAATAAGACCCTCACTGAGTAGCTCATTACACTCTGGCCCTAACAAGCTGCTGTGAAATGGAACACAAATGTTCTTTCCTAGTACGATATCCGACTGTTCTGGTTACATAACGTATTCTTCAGTATTCAGATGAATTGTCTTTATTTAGGCAAACTAAACTATTATGGTAAAATAGGGTACAGGCATTTATAATACTATACTTCCAAATATCCCAGGACATCCTAAGCTGTGCCTCTAGGCAGGGAGCACATCTTATTCTGTTTTGTGTACACTGCCAAGTACACTGTAGAAATACAACAAATTAATAATAAAATAAAGCTACTCAATACAGAGCTTTACAGGAGTCTCTTATACTGACTAGAGCACAACAAGATTACAAAGCAATATGTCTGACTATCTTGTGAGACATTATATAATGTACAAGTATATACATTCCAAACATATTTCACCACTGTGCTTACACCTCCTAATGACTTTAACAGTGATTGGGAGCTTTAACTATATGTGCTTCACAGAGTTTTATAACTCAAGCTTAATCACCTGGAGCCAGACTCTTTTCTTGCTTATCCCTATATACATGAGAAGTAACTCCACTGAAGTCAATAGAAATATACTGGGGTAAGTGATTAAAAAAAATGAGTCCCTTTATTTCTAGTAAATATTCCCTTAAGAAAATATCTTTAAAATGTAAAGTAGACTTGAACTTTGAAAGCTAAAGTGATTTTATTATGGAACAAACTGAATCTTTGAAGTAGACTTTTTAGCTATTTCTCCTCAACATTCAAAATTACCCTGTGGGAACCAGTTCTTTAAAAAAAAATCTGCCTTCCCCTTATGAACCTTAGGAGTTCAAATTAAGACAAACAAACCAGAACCTGCATGGTGGTAGATTAAATATAGTTTTTCACTGCAATCTGTGACCTTGAATAGATTTTTATTCTTGCTAAGCTGTTGATTTACATGCTGTGAAAAATAAAATGCACCTTTTAATTCTGTGACTTAGCCACACACTGTGACTACATGAAAGAGGAGAGTAAGTGTGCAGACTACAGGCCAAGTTTGGTAATAAAGGAATGAATCTGAAAAATGGTTATGAACTTCCTCCCCCAGGCTTACCTCTTCCCTCCCAAGCCCCATGCCATTCCTCTGCTGTGCAACTTCTTCCCTAGGCAGGTTGGCACTGCCAAGTGTGTGCTGGCTGCTCCTCAGGGTACCTCTAAAACCTGACTTCCTTTGCCCTGGATGCTCCTTTGCCTGCCTACCCTGACCTACTCTGAGTTTTTCAAAGCCCTGTGAAAAATAGGATGAGTGAGCTCTTTTGGCTTTGGAGCTGGAAGGTTTTCCTCAGATGGGAGGGACTGGACAAATATTGGTCATTGGGGTCGCCCATTCATAACCGCCATCTGCAGCCTCTCCCTCTCTAGTCCTCCTTTTCAACCACCTCCGCACAAACACTATGGCGTCATTTCCCATTCTACTCGACATTTGCCTCTGACTTCTGCTCTTCTTCCTCTGATGCAGTGTAGTTGAGACATGTCGGTCCCAGGATTTGAGAGAGACAAGGTGGGTGAGGTAGTATCTTTTATTGAACTAACTTATGTTGGTGAGAGAGACAAGCTTTCGAGACCTGAAGAAGAGCTCTGGGTGGCTGGAAATCACAGTCTTTCTCACCAACAGATGGTCCAATAAAAGATATTACCTCACCCACCTTGTCTCTCTTCTTCCTCGTACACACCCACATGGCACCCCCGCAACTTTTCTCTTCTTTGCCCCTAAATATCTAGTTCTTTACCTTCTACCACACATCTGCAATGAGTCCCTCCACATCTTCTCCTCCACAACACACACACCTTAAGCTCTTCTCCCAATCCTGCTTATCTGTACATCCTTGAGTTTTTCTCTGCCATACACAGCTATAAACTCCAACTCTTTCTACTCCCAACCATGCTTACCTCTGGCTCCTTCCCCCTCCTGTATGCATGCCTCCAGCTCATTTGCCCTTCTCCATACCTATCTCACTTGTCTCTCTCCTTCACACTCAGGCCTCCATCTCTTCTTCTCCCACCCAGCCATGCCTCCAGGATTTATGTCCTCTCTCTTCCCTCAAAATCCAGCTTTCCTCCACTCCTCAACATATACAAGACCAGGTGATCTGTCCCAAGACCTCCAGTTCTTCTTCACAACCATTATTCCATATCTTCTTCCCCCACCCACCCATGCCTCCAGCTCTTCCTTCCCACCTCTCTGGACTCCAGCTTAAAGAGGACCTGTCCCTCTCCCCCCCACCTTGGTGTTGATCTTTGCCATGGTGGCCATATTCTTCCACATGTGTTCAGCAGATAGGATCTCCTAACAGAGAATTCTTTCATCAGGACAGTAAGGCAAGCACTTTGTGATGATCCCTAAGCTCCCTTCATGGGGCTATTCTTAAAGGCTTCAGAAGATGGAGGCTTTTCTTCTGACTGATGTCCTCCTGCACTGGCACTGATTGTATGAACTTCTAAAGTGTTTCTCCTCACCAATATATGTATATATTTAAAAGCTTCTCTAGGCCCCTACTTACTGAGGCAGACAGTCTGCTGAGCTCTTCCCACCAAATGTTCCTCTCTTCTCCAGTTAGGCTCTCCTAGCTTTTCCTAAAACTGTGTTCTGGCCATGTATTTCAGGGAGAGTGGTGGTAACTGGAGCATGGACTAAGTGCTGAGCACCTAACCTTTGACTACTAGATCCCATTAAGTTGGGCATCCAAAAACTGAGGCACTAATCACTTTTTATAATCTTGGCCTTCAAGTGGAAACCAATGAAAAAGCTCTATGCTTCCTTATAAGGGAGGGGATAGACAAAGAGAAAAAGTGATTTGCTCAAGGCCACAGTCAATGAGAGAGCTGGGTTTAAAACACAGTCCCATGCTTAGCCTACTAGGCTTCATTGCCTCTCTTATGTTCTGCCAAGGTACATCAACAGTTTGTTAGAGTCTCAGTATTCAATGGCATGGGGCATGCCCCTCAGTAAATATAAAGGCAGATTCCAAGCTGGCTTTTTAAACTATAACATGTACCCTTCTTCTAAAAACTATGATGTGACATACTTTTCGTTTTATGCCACATCTCACAAGATGCTGTAGTACCATCTGTAGTGTGTGTGTGTGTGGGGGGGGGGGGGTTTAAAGGAAATTTCCACAAATGAAAAACTCAAAAATGAATTAGTAACATGCATTGAACTATCCTTGGAATACTGTTTAAATTATTAAAAATTATATGAATATAGAAAAAAGTGACATGGATGCATGTAACCCATCTGTTGCATATTTCAGTTATGAACATGGATATGTTGCATTGCTCTGTTACATTTTGTTTTTACATAGAAATGTAGTGTGCCCTTAAAATGAATGTCAAGTATCAGAGGGGTAGCCGTGTCAGTCTGGGTCTGCAAGAGCGACAAAGAGTCTTGTGGCACCTTATAGACTAACAGATATATTGTAGCATAAGCTTTCGAGGCAAGTAGGTCTTCACCCATGAAAGCTTATGCTCCAATATATCTGTTAGTCTATAAGGTGCCACAAGACTCTTTGTCGCTCTTAAAATGAATGACAGTAATAGAAGAGCAGGGGCAAGAAAGAGAAGGTGCCATAACTGAAAGGAAGGGCTAATAATATAAGTTACTTTTTTATCTTTAAAAAGATTGGTGCCACACATCTACAAGATACTCATGCTGCCATTTACAGTCTGATCTCTGAGGCCTGGTCTACACTACACAGTTAGGTCAACTTAAGGTAACTTACATTGACCTACTTCTGTCAGGGCATATTTACACTACAGACTTAAGTCGACCTATGTCAGGCCTATGTTAAGCCAACTTAGCCACCACAGTAATTAATGCAGTGGCTGATGTCCACACTACCCCTCTTCTGTCGGTAGTGCGCATCACCAGGAGCACTTCTACTGAAGAGGGGCAGTGTGGGGGTCTGAGAGACAGGGCTTTCAGCTCTGCTCAGCTCCCTGCTCCCAGACGGGAGTGGGGGAGCATCCTCCTGGGCTTCTTGTTCCTTGTTCCCTGCCAACAACCAATGTAAGTAAAGATGTAAGTGATATCAGCAGGACAGGGCTGTTGTGTGTACACTGACACAATTTGGGTCGATATATACTGCCTTACCTTGACCTAACTGTGTAATGTAGACCAAGCCTCAGTGCACACACTACAGCCTTGTCCCACTGATGTGAGAGCCCTGCTAGTCCAACATAATAACTCTACCTCCCTGGGAGGAGTAGGGCTTATGTCAGTGTAGCTGTGAAGTTGACAAGAAAGCCAGGCAACTAAAGCCCAGCTGGCCCTGGCTTCCCACTCCCAGCCAGGCTGTGCTCTCCTGACTCCCAACTCAGGGAGCTGAGAAACCTGGGTGGCTGCCCTCCTGCTCCTGTCGGGGAATGGGGAGGCGAGAAGCCCGGGAGGCTGCCTTCTGTTCCCCGCTGAATGCGGGGAGCTGAGCAGAGCTGAAAACCCTGGCTCTCAGACCCCTACACTGCCCCTCTTCAGTCAGTGGAAGTGCTCCCTGTGAGGACGTGCACCACTGACAGAAGGAGGGTAGTTCGGACATCAGCCACTTCAGAAATTACTGCAGTGGCTGTAAGTCAACCCAACATAGGTCGACTTAAGTTTGTAGTGTAGACATGCTCTGAATTACCTGAAAAACCTCTGAGATCACACAGCAGCAGCAATCTCCTCGAAGCCTATGCACCTAAAACAACTACTGTTAGATGCTGTTTTTATGTGAAGTGTCTTGCACTTGTTTTTGACAGGAGCTCATGAAGAAGTGAAGGAATAATTCTGAAACCTCAACCTTTTAGAGAAACCAGTCCCTTCTTCGGACATTCAAGGACAAGGTACGTATAATGCTTGTGAACACAAGTATCCAACCACACATACCATTTCGAGTGCAGCATGTAGCTAGCAGACTCAAAAGAACATGTCATTCCATCTTTTTTGGAAGTATGTGCATCCTGATCTCAGTTCCAAACTGAACACTTTGTCATCATAAAGCTCCTCCGTCATCTATTTCACTTGATTTCAGGTGGCTACTTTTTACCTCTGTGAATGAAAATTTATAGAACCATTTTAAAAGAAGGCCCTGAACACATTTTTTTATACACTTTGCTGTTTCAAATATAAATACTTCAGTATGTATACGTGATCAGTGTAAGGGCTTGTCTTCACTACCGCGCTACATCAGTGCAGCTGCACCAATGTAGAGGCTCTGGTGAAGACACACTATGTTGACGAGTGAGCGCTCTCCCATCAATGTAATTACTCCACCTCAATGAGAGGCGGAAGCTATGTTGGCGGGAGAATGTCTCCCACCGACATAGCACAGTGTGGCCACTGCTTTAAGTCGATGTAACCTACGTCGCTCAGAGGGGTGGTTTTTTCACACCCTTGAGAGATGTAAGTTGTTACATTAACTTAAGCGGTAGTATAAACAAGCCCTAATCTTTCCCACACTGCCCTGACAATGTCCCTTCAACTCTCTGAACTACCTTCTTATCCGTTGAGAAATCTCCATGCTGATTCAGTCCCTGGTTTCTCAACGAAGGCTGCCAGCAATTATGTTTGCAGTTGTGATTTTTGTCATGTGGGCCCCTGTTAGCAGTTAGCTGAAGATTACCAACTCATTTTATACAAGCCAGGAAACAATAATCAGATGAGAATGACTCCTGGTCATTACCAGGTTTCAGCCAGTGGTTTCAATAGCTCATTGTCAATATCCTGAGCCATGCACTCCCACTGACTCCTGTGCCTCCAGAGCTTTGTTCTAAAAAGAAATAATGCCTCATACACATGTAATGAGGAATGAATTATTCATGGGGTCATCTACAATGGAGTTAAGAGCTCACCCAGCCAAAAACCGGTGACAATTTAATTCCAGTCCCACACTGACAGCAGGTGTTAGTGTTTCGTAAGGGTTATATTGTTAATCAAGGAGGTACAAGTCTGAATATTTAGAACAAGACTCTGGGTAGTTGTGAACAGTCCAAGCAGCCTAAATTTGTGTGCAACAGATTTTGTTGTTGTTATCACCTTATTTTTAAAATCTGTTGAAGAAGGTGTCGGGTACCAAGCCAGTGGAAGCACAGTCTGAAGTTATTTATGGGCTCAATCCTGAGCTGTGCTGAGCAGCCTGAACTTCCAAATGACTTCAAATGGAGTTGAGGTAACTGAGTATCCCACATGAGGTGATCAGGACCCAAGAGACTTGGAAAAAGATGATATAATTAGGTTATGATTCGCAAAGGCAGCCTGCTGATCTCAGAACACAGTTGATAGTGACGATGAAGATTAGGCAGACCTTTAGAATAGAAGTTATTAAATATAGAATAAAGGATGAATATAAAATATTCCCAAGCTTTTGACATTCTTACCTGACACCTTTCAAAATGTGTGTTCAAGAAAACTGACGTTCATCCAAATTCTGCAAACCTTATGCTGTACAGCCGTTACTCAAGTGAGTCGTCGCACTGAAGCATTTGGGACGACTCACTTGACTACTTCTATATAAAATAAAAATAGAGAACTAAACACTCAACAGATGGGTTGCAGAATCTGTCCCTACACCATGGCTTGAACAACATGTTGGTTAAATATGCTGCACTTATTTACACCAGCTGAGGATCTGACCTGATGTATCTGACAGCTCATCAGAGCAAGAAAAAATTGTATTCACTTCAAGGATTAGCTCAGAAGGTACCTGGCAGAAGCTGATATTTGCTAACAGTGGAGAAGGTTGATCACGAATTCTCTCTCAGTCCAACAACAAAGAACATGGTGACAGTATGAAGGTGGCACCAGCAGCTGTTCACATACAGTTTATACAGAAATAAAGTTCAGTATTCTTTTTAATAATCAAATACTATGTATGCGCTTTTCTTTAAGCATGATAAAAATAGGCATATAGCAACAGTAAAAGCAAGATGGCAACAGTAAAAGTAAGATGGCAAATTCTTCCTATATCAATAAAGACAGCTACAAATGCCTAATGACATGAATAAAGTTCAAAATAACACTATTTATAAAATGCTACTCCAGAAAAATAAATCTTTAAGCAGGATTTCAAACCCATGCACTGCACCAAGATTCCTGATGTGCAGCAACCAAACAAATGTTTTGTAATGTGAAGGATCACAATCAAAGGGGAAAACACAGACTCATAGAAGGACTACCTTGATCCAGTTTACCTTGCAGAATCGTTCCTTGCCATATATTTTCCCGTATTTTGTACCACTTATTTAAAAAAAAAACCAAATGACTGGGCTTCCAACACTTGACTTGTGAGCTATTTATGGTATAACTGAAATCACTAATGCTCAGTCTAAATGTTCTTTTTGCATTTCAGCTCATTGCTTCTAGTTACATGTCTGTATACCAGAATAAATAACCCCTCTCCTTTCTTGGTGTTTACACTTTTAATAAATATTTGTAGATTGATGTCATGGGCCTGCTTCAGGCCCTCAGTTACTGTTTAGCAAAGATTGCTAAAGATGAAAGCTAATAAAATACATATCCTATCTAGGGCCTTCTTCCCCCACAAAAGGAAGACGAGCAGAAGACTCAAGAAATCCACTAGGGACTCTACATTATAAACCTAATTAACCTGGGAAGCGTCTAGACATACAAGTGCACATAACCAGATTTGATCTGCTGGAGAGAATAAAACATTCCAATTGAAATATTTATGTCCGCCTACCTACCCACCCAGCCGCCCATCATGTATATAACAACATAGGACCTAAAATATTTTTATATTTCCTCTCACTTTTTCTCATCTGGGGAAAGCATGAAAGACACAGACCCAAAGTTAAATAGTCCCAGATATTATATAAGCCCAACTAAAAAAACCAGGGTATAAAAACTCCTTTCCGTAAAATTAATAAGAGAAGAAAGGAGTACACACCGAGGGACACTGGCCCATTATTTATTTTGCACAGCAGTTGTTCTGAATGCTTCAGGAACTTCAATATATTTAAGTCTTTTAAGTAGCATTTCATACAGCCTCATTGCTCTCCTTCTATTGAGTGACAGCTCAGTCTATTCTTTTTCCCCAACACCTTCCATCACTGTCCATCACAGTTCCATGTCCCCACCCCCACCATTTCATTTAACATTAATGACCCCATGTTCTATATGTCTGAGGGAAGATAACCCAAGCTAAATACACTGCTGTTTCTGCAATTTATCTAATGAACAGAATCTTCTGCAGTTTTAGAAAGCACAACAGTTTTGTTTAAAGTAGTGAACTGCTGAGTGGAGGATCACAGATATTATTATAGAATCAAAGAGTTTAAGGCCAGAAAAGACCATTAGATTATCCAGTCTGACCTCCTGTATCTCACAGGCCATTACATTTCACTTACCCTTGTATTGAGTCCAGGAACTTGTGTGTGGCTAAATATATCTTCCAGAACTGCATCCAATCTTGAATTGAAAACAGCAAGAGTTGGAGAATCCACCACTCCCTTGGTAGTTTGTTCCAATGGTTAAATCTCCCACACTGTTAAAAAGGTGTGTCTTACTTCTAATTTGAATTTGTCTGACTTCAGCTTCGGCCATTGATTCTTGTTATGCGCTTTTCTGCTAAATTAAAAAGTCCTTTAGTACCTGCTATATTTTCCCTGTGAAGGTACTCATACACTGTAATAATCACGGCATTTTCTCCATCCCTTGAAGTATTTTTGTAGCTCTTTGCTGCACCCTGTCCGATTTTTCAACACATTTTAAAAAGAGTGACACCAAAACTGCATGTGGTATTGGTCTCTCCAATGTTGTATACTGAGGTAAAATCACTCCCTAATCTTACTCCCTTGTTTATATATCCAAGGATCACATTAGCCATTTTGGCACAGTATCATACTGGTAGGTTATCACAGAATCACAGAAATGTAGGTCTGGAAGGGACCACAAGAAATCATCAGGTCCAGCCCCCTGCACTGTGGCAGGATTAAGTAAACCTAGACCATCTCTGACAGATGTTTGTCCAACTTGTTTTTAAAAGCTTCAATGATAGGGACTCCATGACCTCCTTTGGAAGCCTATTCCAGAGCTTAACTAACTTAGAAAACTTTTCCTACTATCTAACCTAAATCTCCCTTGCTGCAGGTTAAATCCATTGCTTCTTGTCCTACCTTCAGTGGACACGGAGAACAATTGATCACTGTCCACTTTATAACAGCCCGTAACATATTGGAAGACTGTTATCAGGTCCCTCCCATCAGTCTTCTTTTCTCAAGACTAAGCCTGGCCAGTGATTTTTTAGCCTCTCCTCGTAGATCTGGTTTCCTAAACTTGATTGTTTTGTTCCTCTTCTCTGGACTCTTTCCAATTTGTCCACTTTCCTAAATTGTGGTGCCCACAATTGGACACAGTACTCCAGCTGGGCCTCATGAGGGTCGAGTAGAGCAGGACAGTTACCTCCTGTGTTTTACATACAACACTTCTGTTAATATACCCCAGAATGATATTAGACTTTTTTGCAGTTGCAGCACATTGATGACTCATATTCAGTTTTGTGATTCACTATAATCCACAGATCCTTTTCAATAGTACTACCATCTTGACAGTTATTCCCCATTTTGTAGTTGTGCATTTGATTGTTTCTCCTAAGTGAAATACTTTGCACTCCTCTTTATTGAATTTCATCTTGTTGAATTCAGACCATTTCTCTAATTTTCAAGGTCATTTTGAATTTTAAACCTGTCCTCCAAAGTGCTTTCAACCCCTCCCAGCTTGGTGTCATCTGCAAGTTTTATAAGCATACTCTCTACTCCATTATCCAAGTCATTAACTGAAAATATTGACTAGTACTGGACCCAAGACTGACCCCCGTTGGACCCCACTAGATATGCCATCCCAATTTGACAGCAAAACATTGATAACTACTCTTTGAGTATGGTATTTCAGCCACCTGTGAACCCACTTTATAGAAATGTCATCTAGAGCACACATTTCTCCAGCTTGCTTATGAGAATGTCATGTGGAACTGTGTCAAAAGCCTTACTAAAATAAAGGTATATCATGTCTGCTGCTTTCCCCCATCCACTAGGTCAATAATGGCATCTAAGAAGGAAATTAAGTTGGCTTGGCATGACTTGTTCTTGACAAATCCATGCTGACTGTTCCTTATAACTCTATTATCCTCTGGGTGTTTACAAACTGGTTGTTTAATAATTTGCTCCAGTATCTTTCAAGGTATTGAAGTCAGGCTGACTAGTCTGTAATTCCCCGCGTCCTCCTTGTTCCCCTTTTAAAAGACAGGTACTATGTTTGCTCTTCTCCAGTCTTCTGTGACCTCTCCCATACTTCAGAAGTTCTCAAAGATAATTGCAGATGGGTCCCAAATTGCTTCAGCTAGTTCCCTAACTACCCTAGGATGACCTTCATCAGGCCCTGCTGACTTGAATAGATCTAACTTATCTAAACATTATTTAACTTGTTCTTTCCCTATTTTGGCTTGCATTAATTCCCCCTGTTGTCAATATTATTTGTGTTGAGTGCTAGTCATCATTAACCTTTTTAGTGAAGACAAAGCGAAATAGCCACGAAGCACCTCAGCTTTCTTCATAGGCGCCGACTCTGTGGGTGCTCCAGGGCTGGAGCACCCACGGGGAAAAATTGGTGGGTGCAGAGCACCCACCAACAGCTCCCCACCATTCCTGGGGCCGGCGCCCAGCTCCCCGCCAGCCCCGGGACCTGCGGCAAGCTCACCTCAGCACCTGGAGACTCTGCGGGGCCCCGCCCCCGATGCTGGGCGATGTTGCGTTGGCATCGGGGGCGGGGCCCCGCAAAGTCACCCAGTGTCGGGGGCAGGGCCTGGCATTGGGGGCAGGGCCCCGCCACGTCGCCCGGCGTCGGGGGCGGGGCCCAGCGTCGGGGCGGGCCCCCACCCCTGACGCCGGGCGTCAGCCCCCACCGGCGCCACCGAAAGTCGGCGCCTATGGCTTTCTTGATCTCATCAGTTACTAGCTCTCCTTCCGCACTAAGTAGAGGACACACACTTTCTTTCATCTTTCTCTTGCTATTAATGTATTTAGAGAACCTCTTCTTATTGCCTTTTATGTCCCTTGATGGGTATAACTCATTTTGTGCCTTAGTCTTTCAGATTTTGTCCATACATACTTGTACTCTTCTTTTGTACTCCTCCTCATCAGTTCGACCATATTTCCACTTTTTGTTGGATAACTACAATCCTACAGAATGTTATGCAGTACTAAGTTATGTTAAGTTTATCAAGCACTATGACCCCTAAATCCTTTTCAGAGTCACTGCTTTCCAGGATACAGTTCCCCATTCCCTATGGCTTGCATTCCTTGTTCCTAGTTGTATAACTTTGTATTTGGCTGTATTAAAATGCACTGTATTTGAATGGGCCAGGCTTACCAAGTGATCGAGATCACTCTGGAGGACTGCCCTGTCCTCATTATTTCCCATTCCACCAATCTTTGTTTTATGTCCAAATTTTATCAGCAGTTATTTTATATTTATTTCCAGCTCATTGATGAAAATGTTGAATAGCATTGGGCTTAGCACCAATCCCTGAAGAACCCCATCAGCAGCATACCTATTTGATGATGATTACCCATTTCTGACAACTTGAGATCTGTCAAATTGCTAGTTCTTAACCCATTTAATATGGGTTTTATTGATACTGCTGAGTTCTAATATTTGTAATCAGAATGTCATGCGGTATTAAGTCAAATGCCTTACAAAAGTCTATTATATCTACCTAGTTAACTTTATCAACCAAAGTTGTCAAAAAGAATCAGGTTTATTTGATAGGTTTGATAGGTTTTTCAAAAAATCATTTTGACTTGCATTAATTATATTCCAAGTCTTAATAATTCTTTATTAATTGAATCCCATATCAGCTTTTCCAATATTATGTCAGGCTAACTGGCCTAAAGTTAGCAAGATCTTGCCCTTTCTGAATATTGGCACAACACATGGGCATTGTATACACTATATAAAAACACTTCTAAAATAGTTAGCATATGAAAAGATATGCATCTCAGAATATTGTCAACCTGAAGCAATGCCCATCAAAAACCACAGTAAAATGCTCATCTTCTTTCACGAGAGGAACAGCTGCTTAAAAGTGTTAAGAGGGGAATGATCTCATATCACAAGAAACTAGGGCCCAGGTCTCCAAAAGTGCCTACTGATTTTGGATGTCTCAATAGTCGGGTGCCCAACTTGAGACATTTTAATGAGGCCCAATTTCAGAACGTGCTGAGTACCCTTATTCTGAAAATCAGGGCCTTTTAGGGTATCGTAAAATGGGGATCCAAAGACTGAGATACCTTAGAACTCCATAAAACAAACAAAATTGCCAATCACTTTTGAAAATCTTGGCCTTGGATATGACTGAGCTATGAAACAGAATGGGTGAAGAAACTTATGTTACCCATTTTGAACCTGCTTAAACATCATAGGCTTGAAAGTTCTTCTCAAATTGGAATATTTTTAGGTTTCCATTCCACTTAAAAGAGGCTGAGTGAGGGGGAGATGAGAAGAGGCAGCCCAAAACACAGGACATATTCAAGGCCAGTCAGAAACTGAACTATGTGAATGGAGGGGTTTCATTGGGGGCTGACAGCAAACACAAAGGGTTAAATATTGTTTGGTGAAGGGGTGTGTGCGCGTACATGTGTGAATACACATCCTGAAACATTTCAGAACAGATAGAGAAGACAGCAGAAGGCTAAGGACAGACCGAGAAGCACTTGTAGCATGACCCTGAGAGAAAGCAAAGAGAGAAAGCTTTTAGGATAGATAGCTGGCTGGAAAAAGAGGTTTGGAACTATTAACAAGAACAATGCCTTATGTTTGTATCCTACTGTGTTCAAGGAAACAGGACTTGTGTAATCCAATTTATTTTAAAAAAACACCTGACTCCATCATCAATTTCTCCTCTTAACAGAAACAACCAAAAAGATCCCAAATATTGGATAATCACATAGGTCTAAAAGGCTAACAGTATTTCTGAAAAAGCATTTTGCATATGCTTAAAATCCAAGATAAGCTCATACTTTAAAAATATTACGAAGAATAAAATATATCACTTTTGTCTATCTTTAATTCAAACATTTTATATGCATCTTCTCTGAAGTATAGCTGTGAATTAAAGTAGAGAAATTCTGTTAAAATCATTGCTATTCTGATGGAGATAACCAGAAATAAGGAATAAACACAAGGTTTAAAGGTTTCTCTTAATTTCCAGTTTCTTTTTATAATACAACCTTTTATTAAAAAGTTCACATTTAAAAAGATACAAAGAAGCAGAAATAGTATTTCAAATGTTTACAAGCATTAGTAAAATAAACTTGTAGAGATTAATGTTTTGTACATTGGATTGAGAACCTCTCTTTGAAGTCTGAGTCTGAATGGGCAATATTTTCCTCTCTAGTGAAAGAATATTTAAATGTGCTTAATGATTATATAAATTGATGTTTGATTTGGGGATTAGGTCCCAATACACTAATGTACTTGAAAACATGCCTATCTTCAAACTGTATAACTATAAGGGTATGTAAGCACTGGAATAGGCTTCCAAGCGAGATTGTGGAATCTCCATCACTGGAGGTTTTTCAAAACAGGTTCGACAAACAGTTGTCAGGGATGGTGTAGGTTTACTTGCTCCTGCCTCAGCTCAAGGGATTAGCCTTGATGACTTTCTGAGGTCCCTTCCAGTCCTACATTTCAATGATCCTATGTTAGTAGTCCTTGAAAGTTAGGCATATGCTTAAATTGAATCCCCTTTCTGTCAATGTAGGAAGCGTCTACAGTACAGCGGCACAGCTGCGGTACCATAGCTGTGCCCCTGAGCATAGACATAACTCCTATCACTTCTTCACTGCTTTATAATTCATGTAAAACTGTCGAACACAGATACAAATTAACATCAAATGATATTGTTATGGCAAAAGGAGCTAATGGGTCAAATGTTAGTGATCATTAATGTATAAGCACAGAGGATGGAATTTCTCAGAGATAAAGATACCATGCAGCAATCATACCCAGAGATTTGTTAAAGGTATTGTGTGGATTAAAGCACTCTCTTTGCCTGGCAGTTAAAGTTCTGTGGTTCTTTATTTTACTGAAAAGTAGCTACTTCAAAAAACAAATATGCCCTAGCTCTCCTTTCTAGGCCATTTGGTCTCAGTGAGCAAGTGTATTTTACTAATGCTTGTAAACATTTGAAAGACTATTTCTGCTTCTTTGTGTCTTTTTAAATCTGAACATTTTTGCCAGGTGTAAACAGAAACTATGAAGTGTTCTACATGAAATCCAACACCATAAATACCACTCTGAAACAAGTTATAAGCCAGTGCAAATACTAGGATACAGATGGAACATGATCCTTGAAAGAAAAATCATTAACGATTGAGTAGACAGCCTGCTACTGCAGTCTGAAGTTTATTTGGTTCTCAGGTGTAGTCCCAAGCCCAGCACATTATGAGACTGAATTACTGTAAGAGCCTGGATAACTGTAGCAAGGTCTATATCCAAGAGAAAATAGCAGAAACCTCGTCATCAAGATAAGATGCAAAAGGCATTCTTGGACCACTGCTGTTATCTCGTTTTCCAGCAGCAGCTGAGGGTCCAATGGGAAACCCAGGATATGGAGCTGACAGCCCCTGGGAGGCAAGCTTTCTCCATAATGAGAACACACTTTATCCTCCACCATTTCTTCTAGTCATTTATCCTAGATGACTAGCAGTTCTTCACCCTTCTCTGGGTTGAGTTTCAGCCAGCTAGCTCTCTGTGACCTGTTACTGGGAGGGTGTGATATTCCCCAGGGTACAAAGTGGACTGTTGAACAGCTGTGTCCCCTTAATTCTCTAGCCTTTTACACTGCTTTGTTGTCTCTTCTAATGGCCTGCTCACACAGCCTTTAAGATGCAAATTCACTCCCAGCTAAATACATGAGCACTCTGACCAGTCATTCATGAATTACATACAGGGCAACACCTACAAATTCTTAGTCCTAGCCTTGTCTCCACAGAAGTGTGTGTCTTGTACTGTCCAGCAAACTACTGAACAGTGCAAGCTCATACAAAATCTGTCATTTCATCAAAGGAAAATGATATATGACGCAGCCTTTTTTATCCCAAATGGAGTTTCCCACACACTGTAGTCCAAACACACTGGTTAAGATAAAACAATATGATAAGTTTGTTAACAACAGAAAGATAGACTTTAAGTCAGTGGTCTCCTAACTGTGGGGCATGCCCCCTTAGGGGTGTGTGAAGGAACATTTTGGGGGACACGTGGTAGAGCCTGGGCCAGGTCCCACAGGGGGCATGGAGGGAGTGCTACCCACCCCTGCTCTGCCCCCAGTCCATCTCCGCCCCCAGTCGCAGCTCCATTCCACCCCTAGATCAGCCCTGCCCCCAGCCACAGATCCGCTCTGCCCCCTGCTCTGACCTCACCTAGCTCTGACCCCAATCACAGCTCCACTCTGCCCCCAGCTCCAGTCCCAGCTGCAGCTCCACTCTGCCCCTGAGCCCAGCTCTGGACCCAGCCACAACTCTGCCCTCATGCCCTCTCTGCCCAGGTGAGCTCCACCTCTAGCCCCAGCTCCTCCCCCATATCCAGTTCTGCCCCAAGCTCCCCTGCTGAGGAAGCCTTGGCTGTGCAGTAATGGAGGGGGGCATTGGCAGATCCCAGTACAGATAAGGGGGGACATGACAGGAAAAATTTGGGCACCACTGCTTTAAGTGATTACAAGTATTGATGCATAAAAGTCAGGATTGGTTCCAAAAGAAAATAAAAGATAATAATCAAGCAAATACCTAATTTAACAAGGGAGGAGGAGAGGTGAGTTAGAGGTTCCTGTCTCTCATATTTATATTCCTCTCCCTTCAAGGATTATCCCCAGCTGGGGTGTAGGCAATAAGCAGTCTTGTGAATGTGATGTTTGAACCACTCCTGTGCTGCAATGTAAATTTCTTATTCACACCTTCCTTCCTGCCAAGGAACAGCTGTTTAACTAGGTGATAATCCAGTTGATTATATTGAGAGCTGGCGGCGGGCACCAGTGTGTCTTTGCCTCTGAAGAACTGGTTTGAGCCTGCCTTTCTAACTCTGGAACATGTTACAACAATATTATACAGAAGAACTTTATAACTGTATATACAATGCTGATACACATTTTACCAAGACAATAATGTTCAGCAGATTATGAGCTTTCAAATGATACCTCACAAGGCATACTTTATACAAACTTAATCATAGTAATAGTATAGACCATCACAGAGGGCCTCTCAATTGCATTATCAAAACCAATTCACCAGATGTAAAACTGGGTTTCATCCATACACTGGGGCCTTGTCTATACTGGCAGTGGCACATTCGATATGTATAACTACACACAGCAGTGAAAATCAGGCTGGGTCCACACTGTGGTGTGAAGCTACCTGTGGCAATGAAAGGCTCTGGCAGGGTGAAGGCAGTGGGGAAAGACTCCAACAGCTCCCTGCTGCCACTGCTCCCTGCTGCTGGAGTCTTTCCTCACTGCCTCCACACAGCCAGAGATTTTTCACATTGCCAGAGTCTTTCCCTGAGGTGGGGAAAGGCTTCCACAGCAGGGAGGCAATGAGAAACTAAAGATAGCAGTGTAGATGGGGGAGGCACTACTTGGGCACATAGAGCTCTGTGTAGGGTATATACCCTAAGGTCCTGGCATGTCTTTCCTCTACTCACCTAAGCAGTGCCTCATCATTCACACTGCTATTTATACCCATGCTAGGGAGGCGTGCCATGTATGCGCTCTATGTAAGGAGTGTGCAGTATAGATAAATCCTGGGACACAGCAGCCCACTCTTCCAATGAGAAATGGCAAGACAGAACCATGCAGTACTTTCAATCAGAAAGCCTATCTAATGACTATCTATCAGTCATTACCACTGTGATTCCTCTCAGAACGAAAACACTGAAGTCACTCAGGAGTAACTTTACCAATTCCTGCCAGGTTCCACAGACATAATTCAGTAGTTCCTATTCTGTCAAGGTCATCTTCCAGTGCCAGACAATTCGAATTCACCTGTTTTTGCTTTTGTGCTAGTCTCATTGCTAGATAGATGTTTAAATTATTTATTGTTGGCCATGGGCCTTTTTCATTTAACTCCTTAGTTGACACCGTGCTATACCTTTTCTACACCATTCTGGATTCAGAGAAAATATTTACTGGTACCTGACATTATTCAATCACTTCCTGAGTGTTTGTTTTAATTTTAAAGTATAGCACACATGCTGCATTTGAATAAATGTCTGAGTTTGAACTGAACTTTTTTATGTACTGGGTACATATATTTATGTGCAGACTTCTGCTGCTCCAACAACCCTTCAGATATATAATTGATAGAGAGCCACTAGACCATTCTTCCTTTTAAAGATGCAGGAGGTATTTTACACCTGAATTCCTCTGGGCGTAGATCTAAAGAGGACTTTACGGAATGAACAAAAGGACTACAGATTTTATAAGTCGTACAACAGTATGCTTTATGGTACCATCACTCTGAAAAGCATGAATACTCTTGCTCAGAAATCGCATAAGAGAAAATAAGATTTGTACCAACACTGGGGCTTTCAAAAATTCTCAGTGATGGCCTAGCGCTGCTGCAATTGTAATAATGGTAAAACTTTCATTGACTTCAATGGAAAGAGAGAACGAGGCTTTCAAAAATCCCTCCCCAAATCTTTACGAAGTTCTCCTTTTATTAAGCTGTAGCTAATATAAAATATACCAAACCCTACATTACTTAAGATCAGAACATAAACTAGTTTGATTATTTGTTAACATTTGTATGTAGTTTCATTTTTGTCTATGAAAGAATAAAGACATGAGATTCCATGCCTGCAAATACATAAGTAGGACTGAGGCCACAGTTTAGAATATAGGAATTGCCATAGTGGGTCAAGCCCAGTGGTCCATCTAATTCCACTATTCTGTCTCTGACAGTAGTCAGCATCATCTGTTTCAGAGGAAGGAGCAATAACCCTATAGTGGACAATTAAGGAATAAACGATCAATAAGGGAACTCAGAGTTTGCCTTTATATTGCTTCTAATTTGGGGGGGGGATTTTTTGTGTTGTTTTGTTTTTAAATGAGCATGTAAGGGCATACAGGACTCAGGTTTTTTTGTTTTTTCCTGATAGCTGCTGTAAACTTTGGTTTTTTTCCTGCATTCTCTGTTAAAAACATTAAGTTAAATAAATCTAGGAAACCAATACTTTAGTTGAACTAATTAAAGTCCCTAAGATTAATATGTCTGACACAATGACTCCCTCAGAGACAGCAACAACCCACTATAAGAAATATTAACTAATCCTGCCAGCAATATACACTCCAAATGCCTATCGATCTAAATATCAATTTGGAACCATATAAAGTACCTTATTATCATAGTATCTGAGTGCCTAATATTCCTTAATGTATTTAGCCTCATAACTCCCCTGTGAGGTAGGGCAGTGCTATCGTACCCATTTAACAGCTTGGAAAGTGAGGCACAGGACACTCAAGATCACACAAGACATCTATGGCACATCAGGGAACTGAACTTGGGTCTTCCGCCAGCACTCTAATGACTGGACCATCCTTCCTTCCTTCCTTGAACCTTCCATTGTTTCTAATATAGGATTTCAGTAGAAGTCCCATATTAGGAACAACTGAGGGTTGGGGCTAAGAGAGGGAACTAAAGCAGTGTGTATTATTCTCATTTGTTAATTATCAAGAAAGAGTTGTTCAAGTTGTCTTAACATCTGGAAGAGTTCTAGAGATCCTTTTTTTCCCATCGTAACTGTTCTCATTCTGGTGCGATGCCCATAACCTCGGATCACCAGAAACCCAGTATTTTTGCAAGTGTATCTTTTTGCTGAAGCAATTTTTATGCCAACTGTCTCAAACAATTTTACCTTTTTCTGGTTTCCACTATTGACAAGTTATGAAACTCATTTTCATGAGACAGTTTTAAGAAAAAAAAACCCTCTCTCTCATGTGTAACCCCAGCCCTGAGATGTGGCTGCAGTCTTCTCCCTTTTCTCTTAGGGTCCTGGGTTCACCTATAAAAGTGCCTGGTGCCTCCACCCAAGGAAACCCCTCCTAAAGCAGGGAACAGAGAGCTTGTCCCCTGGGAAAATATTTAATACACAATCTCATACAGAGGAGTGTCAGTCAGAGCACACAAAAGTAAAATAGCTATCACAATTTCCAGAGTAATAAACCAGTAACTGGGACTTTATTAGGTATGGGGAACTCAGGATAAGGCACAGTGGAAAAGGGGATTAGGATAATAAAAGACAAAAACAACAATATATAAATTTTACCCCTGCCAACATTTACAGCCAGTACAAACCAGCCTGTGCTTCTTTCCAGCACCTGCTGAGGCAAATAGTGAGTTTAGGCTCAGTATTTGATGGATGAAGCAGTGTTGAAGTGGGTGGCCAGCTTAAAACAAAATAGCAAAACAATCCTACAAGAGTGTTCTTACAAAGTATCCACACCAAGATTGGCAAGGACGTCCTTGTGGCTCTCTAGTCTGGATTCCAGTGTGTAGTTAGGCTGGCTCTTGGTAGCTTGACCGTGACTCTCGTCAGCCTCCTTGGTTTCGGGTCTCTGCTGAGCTGACACCATTCAATGTCCCAGAAACCTGAAAAGGACTCAAAGTCTTCCCTTGGGTAGCAGTGTGGAAGGTAGCAGGGTCTGTGATGCTTCTTTCCATAATAACTCCCCCAAACAAAGCCAAAACCAAAAGTAAAACTAAACCCTTTGTCTTTGAGTTCTGGCTTATAATTGTTACTGATAGTGTTGCTAGCCAATCCTAGCTCTGCCCTGTATCCTAGGCAGTCTGTGAAGTGGAGTCCTGAACCTCTGCCACCATAGCTGCTGTAGTCCAGGGCAAGTCCCCTAGAGGCTTAGTGTGGTGTTCCAGGAGCACCCCTCTAAAGGGGTTACCAAGTATACAAAAACTCCCAGTGCGGGTGAAAAATTCCCCAAAACACAGTATGGGCTTGATTTCATGAAATATGGAGTGGCCACAACTCCAAATAAAATAATTGGAAACTAGGTGCTTAGCATCTCTGAAAAACAATAGGCCCTATATATTGCACCAAAGTTTGGATAGATGACTTCATTGGCAGTAGTGGGCACTCAGCACTTTATGGAGGATAGGTCCATCAATGGCTATTAGCCAGGATGGGCAGGGATGGTGTCCCTAGCCTCTGTTTGCCAGAAGCTGGGAATGGGCAACTGGGGATGGATCACTTGATGATTACCTGTTCTGTTCATTCCCTCTGAACATAAATGTTGGAACTAGGTGTGCGGGTAGTGCTGCTGTTTGACGTAGTTTCCATTATATATTTTGATTATATAGTTTACAGTTTGGTTCAATGGCTCTCAGCACCCCGATTATAAAAATTGTTCCAACACCCCTGCATCTGAAGCACCTAGCATTGGCCACCGTCGGAAGACAGGATACTGGACTAGATGGACCTTGGTCTGACCCAGTATGGCCATTCTTATGTTCTTATGTTCTTAAAATCAGGCTACACACTTAAATACCAAAATATGGCTATAGATGTCTAGCTTCAGGAATCTAAGTTTGGCAACTGTAGCTTTATTTCTCATCCTTCCCTATCATCCAGTGCATTGTGATATAGCATATAAGCAAAAGGCAAAATGTGTGCCTATCATTTATTTCCAATATTAGACTTCAAAAAAAGTCACCTAATCTGGAAAATCCAAATGATTAATCAAATAATTTAACAGTGCTCATAATACAACTAGCTGAAAAAAACAAAACAAAACAAAAATCACTTTTTGTATTTAAAAAAAAAAATTCAACCAGCTCTACTGTGAGTCCAAAAATTAAGAGACAAAAATTGCACAAATATTGTGATTTTTTTTTCAAATTTTGAAACATCAAATATTTCAAAATTCTGAAAACTTCAGCCAGTTCTAATACATATGTTTTACTACAATAAGATGATTTTGATTAATATATGCTGAGCACCAATAGTGTGTTTGGACTCCTACTGAGCGATGTGGAGATAATAGACCCGCAGAGAGATTGCATTCTAAGCAGACAAAAGGGACAGTTAGAATTTTTCATATGTTCCCATTTGTTGTTTATAAAATTTAAAACAGACACAAATAATAATTTAGAATTGATTCACAATGAAATATTTTCATTTTGATTTTAATTGAGAGAAATAAAAATGTTTTTTCCCATTTTGTTTTGGTTTGTTGGTTTTTTAAAAGGAAAGGGGACAGAAAAGGTGAAAAAAATGTTCTTTCTTAATTCCCTTTCACTCAAAATGAAAAATTTCAACAAAATTAAAAGTTGTCACAGAAAAGACCCTGTTGTTCCCATTTTTTTGACTAGAGCTAATGACAATATGCATATATTAGAGTGTGGTTGAAGAAATACGGGTGGTATGGATGAACTTTCCCCCCTGTGCTATTTGTTTGTTTCTTCATAGAAAAGAATAAGAAATATGTTTTGAGGAGAGATTTGAAGGGAGAGAGAATAGCAGCATGATGGAACAGGGTAGCAGGGGAGTTCTAGGCATAGGGGGCAACACACAGAGACTTTATAGGGTGAAGAAAGAAATAGGAGAAAGTTTTATACCAAGATGAAATTATCTAACAAGAGAAAGTATTATGATACTTTTTGCCGTGTTGGGACTGCAAATGTCATTCCTTAATGCACTCTGAATATAATTAGCACATCATGAGTGTAGTTTGACTGAACTGTGAAGCAGTTCTTTAGTTTATCTACCGTGCATGTCCTATATTTTAAAAAAACTTGATGGGCAGCAGATTTCTCGTTGTTAGCACCCTGATGGAAACAGAAACATGTCTAGTAAGTGATTATGCCAGGTTTCAGGCTTGCAGGAATAAATTTTGCTGGGAGACATAGTGAGGATGAGAAGCTGAAGAAGGGGAAGAGATTCCTTTCACAAATATTAGGACTCTGTTCCTGACAAACCCAGGAAACTATTAAGTCAAGCAAGCTCAGTACAAAAACAGAATTGCAGCCAATACAAAAACTTTTGTAACCCCACAGTGTATGCATCTATGCCTTTTTATAATGTTACAATGCAAAATACAGAAAGAGTAGTGAAATGTAAACACAGCCAGCTAGAAATACTAAATATCCATGAAGCCTTATAAGGGTAGCCTTCCTCAAGTAAAAACCTACCTCCTGTTGGTTACTTTTCTCTCTGTACTCCAGGCAGTTAACAACTCTCCTGGAATGTTACACTTGTCTTCTGTTTAGAAACTAGTGCCACAGTAAAGATTATGAGAGACTTTTTAGCACAGCTGAAAATTCCCCATTCAGGAAACGTAGTGTCAAGAGGCTGGTCTACAATAGGGGGGGTGTCGATCTAAGGGCTAGTCTACACTTACCCGCTGCGTCGGAGGCTTCGGATCGATCTTCTGGGTTCGATTTATCGCGTCTTATCCAAAGCAGAGTATGGAAGTGGAACAAAGGGACAGTGAGTGGGAAATGTGTGCTTGTTAACCAGCTTAACCTGTAAACCATAGCAGATCAAGCATGAGAATTAAACCGACTTAGTGAGTCATTTTTCCAGTCTTTTAGAGTCATTAAAGAAGTTTGCACTGAACTTGTTCCTTGGCTTTTATGCTAATTAATAATTTATCATGGTGCTAATTTTCTGTTAGGATGCAATTCACGGAATTCTATTATATTTCAGATATACTTGGCAAATAATGCAGAGCTCAACCCTGCCTGGCTAAGATAAGGAGGCTACAGCAGCTAGGAGATTGCTACTAGTTTATTTTGTTCTTTTAAGTAACACATCCAGTAGTTGAGCCTTGGTATGAATACTTCCCTTTTATACAATGTGTTGAGAAGTGGTTGAAGGAGAGACAGTACTTGAAGGGAAATGGAACAGGGGTTGCTATTACAATCAATATGCAGAGAAGTCTAGAATCCATCCTCAGATGGATTAGTGGGCTAGAATTTATGAAAAGATTCCATTTTAAGTGAGCAATCAAGGGCAGAGACACAATCACAAAAAACAGAATTACCTTCAGAGAAGCACTTAGAGCTCCAAATGCAACTATAAAAGAGCACAGCAGACCACCTCCAGCTCTGGTTTATGCTTGGCAGGCGTCACCATAAGACCCAGCAGAGGTCCTCCATGGCAGAATCAGCCAGTTGTCTTTGCAGGTGTGCAAAGTGGCTTCAACCATCCCCCTGCTGGGGTACGTGGGAGAAGGGAGGCAGAGTTCACAGCTACCTTGTCCAGCTCCAGCAGAAAAACTGCCATACAGTGGCAGTGGAAACACTATCTGCCATCCCTGCCTGGGTGAAAGGGAGAGGTAATTTTACACATTATTGGCCCAGCCTTATTGAGTCTGGCCCCAAATCTTTGCATGTGCCATTTTATGCACCTCTGCCCTCCTGTTAGAATCAGATTTAACTGTATGCACACATATATTAGGGAGACCCTTTTTTTTAATGACAATTGCACCCTCTGATCAGCAGTATACGCGCCCTCTCCAATTTTGCTGCCATTTACACTATGTAAACAGTCAGACAGCACTTGATTCCCCTACATTAACCTGGCCGAACTGTTTCATGTACCATATGCTAGATAGCCACATGAAAGGACTCCAAGATAGTAAAACTAAACTGGCTCTGAATAAAGAGAAGTAATTCCAGAGATGCTGTAACTGCAGCTAGCATTCTAGCTATGTGTACATAGACTGAATTCCTGGTTCCTTCTCCTACAACTTGGACTCCTCCCTACAAGTGTCCAGTAGTTTGTTAGACTTAACAACAAAAATAGCAGTAAATGAGCACTTGCTATTAACAATGCAGAGACCAGATTCTTCTTTAACTCAAGATATGAATCTTTGTTCCCAGATCTCCTGTAACTTTTTACAGATCTGAGCTGTAGTTTACCATATCTGTGTCTGCTATACTGACTAAAAATTCTTCCTCCTCAGTCTGCTCCATCTAGGGTGACCAGATGTCCCTATTTTATCAGGACAGTCCCGATTTTTGGGTCTTTTTCTTATATAGGTGCCTATTACCCTCCACCCCCTGTCCCAATTTTTCACATTCACTTGAGGGTGGAGACATAGCTCAGTGGTTTGAGCATTGGCTTGCTAAACCCAGGGTTGTGAGCTCAATCCTTGAGGGGGCCATTTAGGAATCAAGGCAAAAATCTGTCAGGGAACAGTACTTGATCCTGCTAGTGAAGGCAGGGGACTGGACTCAGTAACCCTTCAAGCTCTATGAGATTGGTATATCTCCATTGTTTATTTCTTTCTTTCTGGTCACCCTAGCTCCATCTTCTTTTGGGAATACACTCTCTGTTTCTCTTTGCAGATCTGCTTTGCTTCCTTCTTGGTGGCCCTTTGACTTACTGCCAGGAGGGAGGGAAGCACTCCCAGAACCCCTCTCTCTAAGCTGATTGACTATATCAGATGCCTCACTAAAGAAGACACTCTGTAACTTCTGTTTCATAACTGAGCAATTGTGATGTTAGTGAAGTAGTACAACAAACAAGCAGAGCTCTGAGGGTCTGGAAAGCTCCATTTAGTGACCTGCTACTTTTATTTAAAGTAAATCTTTATTCATTAAAGTCATTTGCTTGTGCTTGGACATGGATACTCCCCACTCCTCTCCCAGTGGTGCATTAAAGCTGAAGTGAGCATATCTTTAAGAAACAAGTCTGTAGATTGTTCCTCTTTTGTCCTTCCCATCAGTGCTTTCCCATTCCCGTTTTAAGCCATCATTTCACGAACAAACTTAAAATGCAAATCCTCTCGCTCTGCCCACCCTCTTCTACCAGGAGCTGCTGATTTCCTCCCACATTCCCTGTTTCATGCTATAATTAGTACAAATATTTGAAATACAAAATATATTTTCCCTCTCCCCTCCTTGCTGCGGGTTCTTATCCTACTTCCAGCACTCTCCTTCACTGCACAAGCATATTTTTCATAAATATCCAGGCCCAATTCTCTGTTACTTCATCTCTGCCCATGGGGCATGCACCTGAAAGAGGTAAAATGGTGGCTTTAAGTTACCTCTATGTTCCCTGTATCCTGGGGCCCTGCCCCCTGGTGTAGGGTAGAGTAGACTCGAGGCTGATAGAACTTATGGTCTATTCTCCTTGGCCCCCTATATGCCCTAGCAAGCAGGTAATAGCAGTGCTGTGCACTCTGGTTATGCCCACTGGAAGCAGAGAAGAGCACTAGTAGACTGCATTTTGGTCCCACTACCCTGTTGTCTGTGGCCCATTCCCAATACACCCCCGCACTAGAGCTGGAAGCATGGCTGGTATAAAGACCTTATGCTGGTTCTAGACCAGCCAAGAAGGCTCTGTCCAACAGGCTTTCTCTGTGAACCATTCCCACCTACTTTAGAGCCCCTTCATGATGCCAGAGGCAGGTGGCATAAATAGGTAAGTGAAAATCAGGCCCAGAATGCATCCTGCTGTGCACTGCGTACTGCTCCCTAACCTGCGCTGAATTTAACACAGTGCTTCAGAGTGGGGCCAGGCAAGAGCCCAGAGTAATGGTGTCAGCAGCCTCTCCTTAGACAACTGCAAAACAATAAGAGAAAATTCAACACACAGTTGCCAGAAATGAGCAGAGGGGCATGTTCACATTTTTCTTAGTTTGACTGGAAACGAATCACTGGCCGACAGTGCCATAAGCACCCAGTTGCACTAATTGGCTTCGATGCTCACACAATCTCTGCACTCCCCGCACCACCACCACCATCATGCCTTTCCACAGCTCTGCTGAGGTCCCACATTTCTGTCCAGCTGCAGGGGGGGAAGTGATTTTTGCTGCAGTCTCCAGCCTTAGTTATAAAGAGCCACTGTGACTGCTGTAGTCCAGGCGGCAGGGGCTGCTTCTTTTCCTCCTCCTTCTGCCCAGCACTTCTCCCACACCCTCTCACTGCCACAGAGAGAGTCAGGCAGCCTGGAACAGTTGAGAGGCAACACATGGGGCCAGGTTGTGCCTATTTGTATAGACCTGTGTTGAGGACAGGGCAGAAATTCATTGCTCCCCAGTGGAGAGGCTCCAGTAGGCATTGGGCCCCAATGCTCCACGGCACGCCAGAGAAACAAGCCCTTCATTGGGAGGGCACAACATAGGTTCCCGCTGCAGACTGTGGGGTGATGGGAGAAGCCAAAAACTTGTCTTCTCTCTGTCCCGCCTAGCTTTCTTTGGGGGTGAACAGCATGTCAGAGAGCATTAGCTGGGTACTGTCCCTGTGCACAGAACAGCACATGAACTGCAGTTATGTCTGTTCCCTTTGCTAGAGATGCAAGAAGGAAAATTTCTTGCAGCTCCTATTCCCATTGTGCCCCTGAAAGAAACTAACAAGCTGTTTTGTGTCCTGCAAAGCCAAGGCTAGAAAAACACTAGAATGAATTGTAAACTAAATACAGTGCCTTGTGAGTGGTCTAATCGGTAAGATAATGGCATGGCAGACAAGAGACCTGACTTCTCATGCTAGCTCTGCCACTCAGCTGAGGTGTGACCACAGATAAGTCACGTCATCCCTTTGTGTCTCTTTCCCCATCTACTCTTTGTCTGCTTCTCTATGTAGATGATTGTAAGCTCTTCAGGGCACAGACTGACTCTGACTATGTTTGTATAGTGCCTGACACCAGCTTTTGTTCTCAGCTTCTCGGCACTTGTACTAATCACTTCTAAAATTAATTATGAGTATTCAAATTGTTATATTATGACCAGAGCATAACATTCATGCGGCCGAAAACTCAAAAACAGCTACATGTGCTCTTGCCAATAGAGAATATACACATTTTTTTGAATTTTTTTGAATTTTCTTTTCAATTCTACGCTCTGTTTCACACAGAACCATAATTATGAAGCACACACTCTCGTTTTAATTATATACATGAAGGCACAGATCCAGAAAAGTACTAAGCAGCCTGTCAGGGTTCCCTCCCCACTCTAAACTCTAGGGTAAAGACGTGGGGACCCGCATTCAGAGCCCCTAAGCTTATTTTAAATCCCCCAAGGTACAAAATTCCCTGCACCCTGAGAAATGCTTCTTGCTGCCACCATCAAGTATCTAACAGGAATCCAGGAAAGGAATCACTTGAACTTCCCTCCCCCCCAAAATACCCCCTCAAGCCGTACACCCCCTTTCCTGGGGAAGCTTGAGAACAATCTCCCAACCAATTGGTTATACAGTGATCTAAAAACCCACCCCCTGGGTTTTAACACCATGAAAACAGTCAGCTTCTTAAAAGAAGGATTTTATTAAAAATAAAGAAGGTAAAATCATCTCTGTAAAAATCAGGATGGTAACTATTTCACAGGGCACTATATTTCCAAACTCAGAGAGATTTCCCCCTCTGGACAAAGCCTTAAAGTTACAGAAAACCATGAATAACACCCCCCCCCCCCCTTGCCCCTTCTAACACAGGGAATACACCAAGCCGAAATTAAACAGAAATCGATGCGCTATGCTATCTAAACTTACTTCAGAAAAGGGAGGTTTGATTTTCTGCAGGTTCCTTCTGTCTTCCAAGATCACTCTGACTCAGACAAAGACACACACACACAGCCTTCCCCCCTCCCAAGATTTGAAAGTATCTTGTCCCCTTATTGGTCAGATGCCAGCCAGGTCAGGTGTCAGTCTGGCTACCTGTATTTCTTAACCCTTTACTGGTAAGAGGATTTTATAGCACTGCATCAGACCCTCTCCCCCTTCTCTTCATTTATGACACAGCCTGTCTCGAGTTTAGGTGCCTAAGTCCCAATTTTGGGTGCACTGTCATCCATGCAACTCCTTTTGAACCTGGTAGACAACAAACTCACTTGACCCCCATTTTCAACGCAAAAGTTCCCTTGGTACCTATGTTTCTGCCTCTAGGCATATGTGCTGCTGCCTTTCTCTAGGCACCCAGAGGCCTGTCTCCTGCCGAAACCCCCAGACAGATTCATGAATTGGGAAAGACAGACATTTGTCTGTCTACGTGAAATTAGGAAGGCCAAATCACACTTGGAGTTGCAGCTAGCCGGAGATGTTAGGAGTAACAAGAAGGGTTTCTTCAGGTATGTGAGCAACAAGAAGAAAGTCAAGGAAAGTGTGGGCCCCTTGCTGAATGAGGGAGGGAACCTAGTGACAGAGGATGTGGAGAAAGCTAGTGTACTCAATGCTTTTTTTGCCTCTGTCTTCACAGACAAGGTCAGCTCCCAGGCGGCTGCACTCCGCAGCACGGTATGGGGAGGAGGTGACCAGCCCTCTGTGGAGAAAGAAGTAGTTCGGGACTATTTAGAAAAGCTGGACGAGCACAAGTCCATGGGGCCGGATGCACTGCATCCGAGGGTGCTAAAGGAGTTGTCCGATGTGATTGCAGAGCCATTGGCCATTATCTTTGACAAATCATGGCAATCGGGGGAGGTCCCGGATGACTGGAAAAAAGCTAATGTAGTGCCCATCTTTAAAAAAGGGAAGAAGGAAGATCCGGGGAACTACAGGCCAGTCAGTCTCACCTCAGTCCCTGGAAAAATCATGGAACAGGTCCTCAAGGAATCAATTCTGAACCACTTAAAGGAGGGGAAAGTGATCAGGAACAGTCAGCATGGATTCACCAAGGGCAAGTCATGCCTGACTAACCTAATTGCCTTCTATGATGAGATAACTGGCTCTGTGGATGAGGGGAAAGCAGTGGATGTGCTATTTCTTGACTTTAGCAAAGCTTTTGATACAGTCTCCCACAGTGTTCTTGCCAGCAAGTTAAGGAAGTATGGGCTGGATGAATGGACGGTAAGGTGGATAGAAAACTGGCTGGATGGTCGTGCTCAACGGGTAGTGATCAATGGCTCCATGTCTAGTTGGCAGCCGGTATCAAGTGGAGTGCCCCAAGGGTCGGTGCTGGGGCCGGTTTTGTTCAATATCTTCATCAACGATCTGGAGGATGGTGTGGACTTCACCCTTAGCAAGTTTGCAGATGACACTAAACTGGGAGGAGTGGTTGATACGCTGGAGGGTAGGGACAGGATACAGAGGGACCTAGACAAATTAGAGGATTGGGCCAAAAGAAATCTGATGAGGTTCAACAAGGACAAGTGCAGAGTCCTGCACTTAGGACGGAAGAATCCCATGCACTGCTACAGACTAGGCACCGAATGGCTGGGCAGCAGTTCTGCAGAAAAGGACCTAGGGGTTACGGTGGACGAAAAGCTGAATATGAGTCAACAGTGTGCCCTTGTTGCCAAGAAGGCTAACGGCATTTTGGGCTGTATAAGTAGGGGCATTTCCAGCAGATCGAGGGACGTGATTATTCCCCTCTATTCGGCACTGGTGAGGCCTCATTTGGAGTACTGTGTCCAGTTTTGGGCCCCACGCTACAAGAAGGATGTGGATAAATTGGAAAGAGTCCAACGGAGGGCAACAAAAATGATTAGGGGGCTCGAGCACATGACTTATGAGGAGAGGCTGAGGGAACTGGGATTGTTTAGCCTGCAGAAGAGAAGAATGAGGGGGGATTTGATAGCTGCTTTCAACTACCTGAAAGGGGGTTCCAAAGAGGATGGATCTAGACTGTTCTCAGTGGTAGAAGATGACAGAACAAGGAGTAATGGTCTCAAGTTGCAGAGGGGGAGGTTTAGGTTGGATATTAGGAAAACCTTTGTCACTAGTAGGGTGATGAAGCACTGGAATGGGTTACCTAGGGAGGTGGTGGAATCTCCTTCCTTAGAGATTTTTAAGGTCAGGCTTGACAAAGCCCTGGCTGGGATGATCTAATTGGGTTTGGTCCTGCTTTGAGCAGGGGGTTGGACTAGATGACCTCCTGAGGTCCCTTCCAACCCTGAGATTCTATGATTCTATGATTCTATGATACGTCATGTGTGGGGCCCAATCAGGTAGGCATGCTCAGAGGCTGCCTACCAGCTCAGGTCCCATTCAAAGTCCAGACAGAGGAGGAGGCAATGGTGATGGTGTCCATACTTTGTAACTTTTATCCTAGTGATAAGAGCTCTTATCTATGATGGGCGAGAGTTGGGTTCAATTCCCCCTTCTCTCTCGGGTGGGGGGGGGAGGGAGAGAGGAGGATTTGAACAAACATCTCCCAAATCTCAGGCGCATAGGCGCCGACTCCGTGGGTGCTCCGGGGCTGGAGCACCCACGGGGAAAAATTGGTGGGTGCTGAGAACCCACCGGCAGCTCCCCGCCAGCCCCCCCACCGCGCACTCACAACTCACCTTCCAGGTTCCGGGTTCCCGGCGCCGCCGAAGGCGCCTCCCGCAGAAGGTGCTTTTTTTAGCGCAGCAGCCGCCCGCCTCTCAGCTGTTCGGCAAGGAGGGAGGAGGCGGGGGCGGGGATTTGGGGAAGGGGCGGGGCCGGGAGTGGAGTTGGGGCGGGGATGGGGGTGGAGTTGTGGGTGGGGGCAGGGATGCGAGCACCTATGCTCAGGAGAGTGCCCAAACCACAGAGCTATGGGGTAGTCTAACATAGTGCTCCCTTAATTTCTCCTGATGAAATTGTTCCACTGTGGATAACTAATGAAAGACTCACTGGAGCTGCAGAACTGGACACTGGGTCTCCCACCTTATAGAATCACTCTCCCTATGACCCAATGACTGTGGATAAATACTTAAATAGTCATGGGGTGTGGGGAAGAGAAGATAGAGGAAGAGAGGTTAGAGCACTCACCTCTGAGGTGGGAGACCCCCATTCCAATCCTTTTTCCCCCTCTGGCAGAGAGTGGTGAATTGATTCTGGGTCCCCCACATCTCAGGTAAGGGGCCTAACCATTATGCCTCCTAGCAGCCGTGTCTCCATGAGAGGGGTGAGGCTTACCATGCACCCCTCTTACGCATCTCCCATTGGTTATCTTGGGCTAGGGTGACCAGACAGCAAGTGTGAAAAATCGGGACACGGGGTGGGGGGAATAGGAGACTATATAAGAAAAAGACCCCAAAAAAGGAACTGTCCCTATAAAATTGGGACATCTGGTCACCCTATCTTGTGTAGAGAACCCAAGTCAGTAGAAGGGAGGACTTGAACTGCAGGTCTCCCATTTTTTCTTCCTGGTCCCTGTAGGTATGAAATTTAGGCATTCCACTACCTAAATCCCCTTGGATGATGAATTGCAAGCCGAGCTAGGAACCTCCCTGCAGGTCAGACTTAGGACCCATCTCCATGAGAAGGTGGGAGCTTAACATACACCCATCTTGTCAGTATGCCTCACTGGCTACCTTAGTTGGCTCCCTACCTAGCGTGCTGGCTCTGTGGATTGCACTGTTAGGTGCCTCTCTCTCCCTATTCACTATATAGGATCCTGGGTGCCTAACTCAGGCATTGAGGATCACAGTGTTGTGCTTGTGATTTTCTAAGTGCTATGATACTGAATATCACAACACCGAAGTTCTTTTGTGGATCTGGGCCACTGTTCACAAAAGACAGCATGCTAGGCAGGGAGCCATTTATGCTAGTCAATGGGAGGTGTCAAGGACAGGGATGTATCCTAAACCCTACCCCTCTTACAGAGTTGAACAGGGGCATCCCATCTCTCAGGAGAGTGCCCTAACCACTGAGTTATGGGACATTCTAGTGTGGGGCTGCCTCAATCGCTCCTAATTTGTGGCTACCAGCAATCAGCCAGCATATATCAGTCGCATTGCATTACAACATTGGGAGAAGAAACTTTTGCTAAGATTACTAGGACAAATTTCTAGTTTTATTAGGATAAGCGCTATGGGAACTTTACGAGCCATGTGGAGCAGTAACCTTGCTTAATTAAGTTTCATCCAACAGACTCACACAAAGAAAGAACATGGTCATTCATTTATGGGCTTTGGAAAGATGAAGAGCTCAGATGATCCTATTGGTACCTGAACACGTAGTTTCTAAGGGTATGTCTACACTGCAATAAAACACCCATGGCTGGCCTCTGTCAGCTGACACAGGCTGGGGCTTCAGCACTATAAAATTTCAGTGTAGGTGTCTGGGCTTGGGCTGGAGCCTGGGTTCTGAGATACTCTTCCCCCTTATGGGGTCCCAGAGTTCAGGCTCCAGCCTCAGCCTGGACATCTACACTGCAATTTTATAGCCCTGAGGCCGGACCCCATGAGCCCGAGTCAACTGACATGGACCAGTCAGGGGTGTTTTATTGCAGTGTAGACAGACCCTAAGGGAGTCTTAATATTTCAAACCTGGTTAGATCACTGAGCTGTTCTTTCTGGCCTTCCTCCAAGCATTTAACTTAATTGACTTTTCCCAAAGTTGAGACAATTATGTAAATTAAAAATCACTTTTATCTTTCAGGGTTTAATACATGAAATTCCAGTAAATACTTGGATGTTGGCTGCACACATTTCAGTAGCTACATTACAAATACACCTCAAAAACTTTTATCCTTCCATTATATTTCTCCTCAGAATACAGTTTCCATACTTGGATATGTCCAGTAAAAGCTATTATGGATTGCACTATCATCAACAGAGCCACTGGCCCAGGCTGTATCACATCACATACTGGATGTCTGCTGCCAATCCAACAATAACTAAACTCCTGTGCTGTAGTTCAGAAGTCTGAAGCAGACTGGAAGAAAAATAGCTGACTCTGTATGGCTAACTGTGGTTGTTATTGACTGGAGTAACATTTTCAGATAATGACTGACAGTTCTGCAATAAAATTATGCTATCTTCCCCCAATAAATTATATTTAGCAGTTTTGTGCGAGTGCCATTTGTTACTGCAGAAATCCAGGCTCTAATTTCCATTTTTAGAATTCAGTCTGAACAATGACACATTCACTCTGTCTCACGCATAAGATTTCCTACTCATCAAAAAATCCTTGCACATTAATGTGAGCACAAAATACGCAGCTGTGATTATATGACTCCCATTGGCAAATATTTATATATGCTACCAACACCACCTTCCTCTTAGTTTTCAAAAGGAGAAAACACTGAAGCAAATCTGTAATATTGGAGGCAACATTTTGAAAAGGGACCACTTAATACTACCACAAACCCTGTCTGGTCACAGCACTCCAGGCTGGGAACTTGCTGCTTTATTCAACTGTACAACAAGACAGAGTAGGTAAGAGACATTCCCCCCACCCCCACTTACAAACAGGAAGGAAGGGATGGCTGGGGCATGACTCCATCCCATAATATTCTGAGTAAACCAGTTAACCCCATAATGTCAATTTTACTACACAACTAACAAACTAGATTTGAATAATAATAAAATTCTTTGCTCTTCCATTGTACCTTTTCATATGAAGCTCTCAATGCACTTTACAAGCCTTAATCACAGAATATAGACTTCATTACGTCTGTCATGGAGCTGAGAGTCACTTCACCAGCCACTGAAATGAAGTCACTTCTGCTGAAGCATCCAGTAGCTGGTTAACAGCATTATGCAACAGTTTAAATCAGGAACAGCAAAAGACCATATCGACTGAAAACCAAAAGGAGAATTTTAAGTAAGCAGTAAATACACTTACTAGAAATTGTGTTAAATAGGAATTAATAAATTAATCTGCTTAATACAGTGGCTGTTTTTGGAGTGTGGTTCCTAATTTTTTTCAGGCAACTGTACTGAGTTACTCCACTAGCTAGTGCCCATCGCCTCTACTTAGCAATGTCATTTGTAGAGCTCCAAACCCCAGGCTCTTTTCAAGACATCTGAAGCTTTTCTGTAGGTTAGAGTGAACAAAAATGATTGGGAGGCAGGTAGCAGTGGTCCAGAACAGAGATGCATTATTAAAGTTGGGATGGGATGTCTAGTTTAGCTGTCACAAAATCCTTTAGTACTAGTACTGGCATGCATCACCATACACGGGGTTGGGAAGCACTGTTTGAAGAAGATGGGGGTGCGGGAGAAGCATGTCTGATCCTGTTCCTACTGAAGTCAACAGCAAAATTTCCGTTGAGTTCAGCAGAAACAGAATAAGCCCTTAAAATGGGGCAACACCTATCCAACTTTTAAGACTTTTAGAAGTTCTAATTGAAGTGAGCCCATGATTTCTCATTTGTTGGAACAGATTTATTGGTTTAAACATTTTCATAAGTTTGCTTCAGTTTTAACCTATGATTCCGGTTTAAGTTTAAACAAGTGACTGTTTTTATAAAAATCCTAAAATTGTTTCTTCATGTAGAAAGATTATCTAAGAATCAGTGGGGTTCCGTGCGGGTGCAGGGAACAGCTGTCAAAAAAATCTCATCCGGGGCCTTAATCTTTAAGCTTCCTTCCAAAGTGCCTTATGAGTTGGCATTCGCAGACACTATTGTTGCCCTGATGTCATAACACAGAGAGCACATTTTTCGTTTGTGTTATAGTTATTTAAGAAATAAAATGTAACCCTCCGTCAGCCGGTGTGCCAACTAGACAATGTAATGTGCGCGTGTTTAGTTCTTAATTGTATTGCAGGCCTAACGAGGCTGGAACCATGCAGTGAAAAGCGTCTCAGTCAGCCTATGGGAACATCCAATTTACCTTCTTTTTGTTGCTAGGAAAGTAGGCTGGGGAGATTATTGGCTGGTTTGGGGGGATGCGCCATCCTGTTTTCATATGCGATGAAATGAATCCAGCAGATGCCAGCAGAGCCACATGAGACCCCCCCCCCCCACTGGGGAGTGGGGCTGCCACAGCAAGTTGATAGGTCAGCGAACATTTACATCATCTGCATGCTGTGGGAGCAGGCTGGGTGCAGTTCCAAATGGGCTGGTACAGAGGGGAGTGTCTAAGATGGCCTGAGCGGGGGGCGGGCCACTGATTCTGTAGGTGTGTGGATCGTTTGGCCAGGCACTCCCAAATGCAAAAGGAACAGAGGGACAGCAGCTTGCTAGATTTTTTTTTGAGATGGGGGAGAAGTCCATCCTTCCACCCCTCTTTGTGGGGACATGCTAATTTCACTCTTCATACACTTGGACAGGAACCTGCTGCCAAGGAAACAGGAGTGTAGGAGGAGGGGTTCTGAGAGGTTGCACATGACTCCTGTTGCTAAGGCAACCACTGCCTTTGTCTGACAATCTTCAGTGCAGCTCTCTTATGAGGAGTTGTGCTCTTGGAGAACTGAGAATCACTTACAGCAAGGGAAAATTGTGGCGCAAATAGAATTACAGTCTTTCAAAGCTGACATTCATTTGGTTGCAACCACTCTAACAACAGTGGAAGGGGTTGTATCACTAGAACATATGCTAGAAGGATAATCAAAATACTTATTAGATAAGCTCTCAAGGGTAGCCAGTATAACACTTAGAGTAAGATTAAACAGGTATTTTTGTTTTGTGTTTAAAGACATGCATTCCTATTACACAACAAATCCACAGCTGTCTTTGGGCTCACCAAAAAAACCCGACAGTTTCTTGCTCACATTCTTTTAACCCCAAATGCCCTGGTACCTCTTGGAACATTGCTCTGTGCCCCTTCCCTGTGCTCCGATTGGCTCACCTTTATGGGCTTCAAAGTGGAGCTGTGTGGACACGTTAAGCTTCCTGAAACCATTCTTGCTAATTTCAACTCATCATGATCCATATTAATTGCAACTTTCCTGCTAACTAACATAGCCAGTAGAATCCCCACTTCTCATCAGAAGAAGAAAGACTCAGCTAATAGCTTCAGTGAATGGAGAGAAAGAAAAAAACTAGAGGGTAGAAGATAGTGTGACGGGTTGGGACCACAGAGACCTGCTTGGTGCTGCCACCTGGTGTGCCAAGGCTACTTCTGCCCCTGCTTCCAGGCCTTTTCCAGCTTGGGACTCCCGAATCCTGTCTGTTTTGAGCCAGATTCCACTGATCTGCTGCAAACACAGACCCAGGTCCGAGCCAAGTCCACTAACAACTGCAAGGCTCCTGGAAGCGCTCTTGCCTTTGACACCCAGGTGTCCAACTTCCAAAGAGGTTCAAACCCTTAATAAATCCGTTTTACCCTGTATAAAGCTTATACAGGGTAAACTCATAAATAGTTCGCCTTCTATTTCAAAGATAGAAAGATATGCACAGCTGTTTGCCTTCCCCAGGTAACAACTCGTACTCCAGGAAACTTAAGTAAAAAGTGATTTTAATAAGTACAGAAAATAGGATTTAAGTGATTTCAAGTAGTGACCGACAGAACAAAGTGAATTACTAAATAAAATAAAATAGAACACGCAGTTCTATGTCTAGTCACCCTGTGTACAGATAAAAACCTCACTAGGTCCAGTAAACAGGCTATCTTCCTTCTAGCCTGGGTCCAGCAATCACTCACCCCCCTAATGTCTTTGTCCTTTGTTCAGTCTCTTTCAGGTGTCCTTGGGGGGTGGAGAGTTTCTTTCTTTAGCCAGCTGAAGACAAAATGGAGGGGTTTCCTTGGGGTTTAAATAGATTTTCTCCTCTGGGTGGACACCCCTCCCTCTCCCTGTGTGGCATCCAGTTACCAAATGGAGTTGGGGTCACATGGACAAGTCACCTGTCTATGCACAACTCAGTTCCTTCTCAGACCAGCCACATTCCTGGCAAAGTTCAGATGTGGATTGGTGTCTGCAAGTTCTATTGTCTGTTAAGTGCTTCTTGACTGGGCACTTAACCTGCACATTCCTTTCTCAAGAAATACAACCAATATTCATAACTTCAACTACAACATGCATATAAACGGGAGGAATAAATTCAGTAGGTCATAACTTTCACAGAGTTATGTTACATGGCACATGTAGCATAAAGCATAGTCCAGTTACATCATGTATACATTTATAAGCATCTCCCCATACAGTTTTATGGGGTACACCGTCACAGATAGAACTACAATTTAATGTTTGAAATAAACACAGTTGCATATGTTAACCCAAACAATGTGTAGGGTAATATACCTGATGGATGCACAGGGTATATTACTGATATCATCACTGCATGCCCCTATTTGGAAATATGACCCTCAGTGTGTAGAATATCTGTAGGGATTCTCTCTGTCCCTCTCGTCCACTCTTATGGGGGAATGGGAGTACTCACATGCTTTAAGTTAAGCACATGCTTAAGCACTTAGCCGGATTGTAGCAGAAGCCTGCACACCTTGCTGAGAGATTTTCATGAGAACTGAGATTCTGTTGGCTATTAGAACACACAGCAGAAGTTGAAAGATGACTAAACACAGGTTTACTCTTTTTATTAAATTGTGATTAAACTTGTATTATCATTCTTCAGTGTGTCTATCAGACCTGCAAATACTGACTGTATAAACAATTAGAAATATCATGTTCATTCATATTTTACCATGTCTTTGCCTGTCTGCTGTAAGAGTGAAGAGAGATGTATAATCAACACAGTACCTTCAAGTTCATACTGAGCTATTACTATATCAACTGGTCAGCCCTAGCATTTTTGGGGACACCTTTTGAAATGATATTTTGCTACTTTCCCACTACCAACACACCTAACATAGCCAATTCTTACACATCATTTTGCACAAGGAAGCTTAAGAATTTTGAAGATGATGTTTTGAGGTACATCCCAAGTGTAATTGGTTGAGTTTACATTAAGAAAGTGTGAGAGAGAGACAGAGTGTTGACCCTGCCAGCAGGTAGGGGATCTTGGGGGACAACTACTGCACTGGTGGGGTGCAAAATGAACTTTATTAAGAAAATGTAAAAACAGGGAAAAATTCAATAGTGAGGGGTATGGGGTTTGTTAAGGTAGACAATTGGGGAGGGATTTCTTTTAGTAAACAGGATAGAGGGTTTCAATAGTGGGGTACAATACAGTGGGGTACAATACAGTTGGTAACCAATTAACACTGAAGTATAAATGTAACAGGTAGCTAACAATTTCTATGTAAAGGGTGTATCACAGCAGCATATAACCAACTAACAGTTATGGGTAAAATGTGTTAAATAACCAACAACTCTAGGTAAAAATGTGTTACAGTAGTGTAAATGTAAAATGTGAGGTGTATTAGAGAGAAAAAAGGTAACCAATGGGGTTTTTATGCTAGACTTTAGTAATGCAATTGAGGTTTGGCAGCTATAGGAGCGGGGTGAGCACATGGGAGAAGGGATTAAAAGAGAGAGAGAGAGAATGGCAGTGATAGAGGAATGAGGTTGGGGGGTGGGGGAAGACACGTGGTGGAGCAGAGACCAAAGGCAGAGGCGCTGCGGAGGGAGATTTAAACTTAGGGAGACACAGAGCAGACAGGCTGCAAGTTTAAACAGCAGAGAGACTGCAACGAGTGACTGGGGAGCTCGAGGGGAGACACGGGCAAGCTCGGGGGGGGGGGGTTTGGGCAGCGGGAAGACAGACTTAACCACAATTATACAGAACACAGCAAAATCTTATCTATGATCTAACTTAACCAAGATTACACAAGTTAGCAAGTAACAGAACACAATGCAACAATTTTTAAAACCTAACTTACAGAGCACAATACAAACAATTCTTTAAACCTAACTTAACCACAGCTATGCAAAATGAAATTACAACTTATCTAGACTAAGAACCTGATTTTAATAGGTGCACCTTACACTATGCCACTTCTTTGATTGGGCGGGGGAGCAGTTTCAGAGGGCAGAATGGTGTGTGCCCAGGGTACAGCCCGGGGGCAGGGGTGGTTAACTAGTGGTGGCTGCAGCAGTGGGGTGGCTGCAAGCCGGCAGCCCAGGATACAGCCCAGGAAGGCACAGCCTAGTAGCGGCACAGGCTTATTTCTAGCAGCAAAGGCGCTGCGGAACAAGAAACAGATTACAGATACAGACCAAGGAGTTAGCTTGGGTCTGTCTGCTGGGGAAACAAAGCCAGCAGCTAGGACGGGGAGTTTGCAAGAGGGAGTTCTTACCAATCCCCAGGACAGCAGCAAGCACAGAGACAGGAACGGCAGTAGCATCGGAGGATGGAGAGAGGACTCGATTCACTTACAATAGTCAGGAGATCTCCAGGCACAAATTCGTTGTTCGTGGGAGGGGAGTTTAAAGACGGGGGGTACGCTCAAAAACAAACGAGAGCGGGGAGAGGGACCCCCAAAGACCCCTAGCTGATCAGACCAGGTGGCAAAGCAAGGACCTTCTCCGAGGTCTGATCAGAAAATGTCCAGTTTTAAAGGCAAACTCAGGCAGTTTCCCACCAGTACTTTTGATTGGCTCCTCTTGATACAGGGGAGGAGAGAAGGCAGGGAAAGGCTTCAGGTAAGCATAGGCATGCCTGGGCATGTTCTGAGCCACAGGTATGACTCATATGCTTAATTAGTTGGCCACTTCAGGTCTTGCATTTCTGGGCAGCGCCCCCCACACCGAGCCTGGGTCTGAACAAAGGAACCAAACCAAGAAGCAAGAAGCCCCCTCCCTAGGCAGAGCAATGGCTCCAGTAGGTCTGTACAAGCCATTCCTATGAATAGGGCTATGACTTTAGTTAGCACAATGGCCGGGAGGGGTGGCCACACAGGACCAACAGAAAGGAGAGGGGAAAAGGGAATGCAGCAGGGGGACAGCTGTAACAGACAAGTGTATGTTTGTGTGTGTTGGGATCATCAGACTCCCTGCTTCCTTCATCCCAGCTTCTGCTGCAGATGTGGAGTCCAGCTGCTTCATTCCTTTCAACCCTTACAATCAGCAGATGTTGATTCAAACTGAATTACATTTTTTAAGTTATCTCTGCAAGGCAAAGGGCTAGAAACATTTTTTTAAATGAAATTTGGGATTCTTCTTTCCATTTCTAGTTCCCTCAAATCAGGGATGACTATAGACATCACAGAACTCAACAGATGGTTTTGTAGTTCCTTATTCCTGGGAATACTAAGGACCAATGAACCCATTACACTGCTGTTGACGGTCTTCATTTGTGACAGCATAAAGTATAGGGAAATATATAGTACTTAGAGTAGCCAAGACTGGGTACAAGAATAAAGAAAGGCAAATTGGAACAATAAATGGCTGCACTTAAATAAAATTTCCTCCATTTTGACAGATTTCAGTGATATTTCACACAGTGTAAGAATAGGAAATCTCTCTCAAAACTGATACTCTTTCAAAAGGGAGGGGGAAAATTAACCATGACCACTGTGCTCTAAATAATTCCGCGATGAAGAATCAGAAGGCATAGCATACAAATAACGAACCAAATATATGTACAATGTACGTAACTGAAAGGCAGGGGAAAAATCCAGGGAGACCTGGGAAAGCTATTGTTTGATCACCACTGCATAACTTCAGGAGTCAAGAGGTTACCATTGTGCCTAGTGTGCTATGCAAAAAACAGCAGACTGCACAGCATGATTCACATACATGATGCAGAGAAGACTGAACATCATTATCGTTGAGCGTGCCAAATTTTTATTTTAGTGAATGAGTTAATCTACACTCATGAAGAGAGATTGTGTCAAATGCAATTAGTCTCTGATCATCAATGTGGCATTTTAGTCACAAGGAAAACCCTTTCTGGCAAAGAAATTCATTACTAGCTATTTAATCCATCACTGGTCAGCATTTGTGTCTATTGAAAATAACATGCTTCCTTGTCAGTGGGCACAATGCCACCCTAACACATGGGGATAAGTCTAGTCTGCAGAATGAACATGTCTAGCTTCATTAGTGGCTGTTAAGGGAAGAGTTATGCAAAAATGCCAATTTTCTGTTTGTGGGTATTAGTGTATAACAATGGCCATTACCCATCTATGATACCTGCCTTTTATTTTCACAAAAAAATGTCAGGCAAGTGTTCCATTTTTCATTAACTTATAAAATAAGATTTGTATTAATTGCGAGTGATATTGACTTCTGTAGTGAAGAACAGAAATATCAGCTGGGACATCAATGCAGTTGATCCTGAGCTCACATGGTTCTGGTTAAGTAAGATTATTACTCATCCATTGCTTAAACAGATTAACTATGCAAATAAGAACAGGTTGTACAATAACACAAAATGGTCTTTTTTGTCCAATGAGTCAGAATTACAGTTCTGACTGGGAAGGCGAGAGGAGTTAGAGCTGGGAAAATAGGTCATAAAAAATTGTGCAACATATTTTGCCAATTGGTTTCATATTATTCTGAAACCCCCAACATTTTGTTTTTCGGGTTCCTGAAAATTGTTCACAGTGAAGCAGCAGAACATTTAAGTTGCTTTTATGCAAACATTGATTTTGTTCATTTTGGAAGCTGTCCTGGAGGAGAACGCAGAGCCGACACTCCCAAAGCCACATGATCTGGTGATTTAAGCATGGGGCTTGAAACCAGTAGATCACATGCTCTAAGGCTACCCAGTGGTAGAGGTAGAAATAATAATACTTTACATTTATTAACAGTTTTTTAGTAGGTAAATATCATCACTCCAGAAATGTACCCATCCCGTAAGGCAGAGGCACAGCCAGGACCTCTTAGGGTCTTATTCTTCTCCTGCAGAAGTGGAGGACAAAACTCCCATTGGTTTCAATGGGGCAGGATCAAGCTCTTAACACCAAAGCCTGCGATTAATCTACCAGACCACAATGCCACCCTGATAAATTATTTAAGGTCTTTTAGATGGAGATAAGACACTGGACTAAGACTCAGGAGATGCCTGGGTTTGATTCCTGAATGCCACTGATTTGCTGCGTAACACTGGGCCAGTCATTAAACTTCCATGCCTCAGTTTCCCCATCTCTAAAATGGGAACTGTAACATTTCCCAGACTTTGTAAAGTATACTGAGAGCTAATGGAACTGCTATATAAAAGAGAAATATCAACAATTTACGCTGTTTCCTCAGTCTTCATTGGTGCAACATGTTGAATTTTGAAACATTTAAACCAGCTTTAACATTCAAAGAAATGGTGGAAATGAGTGAAAAAAATTTACTTCAGAAATTAAAAAAAAGAATGGTAACCAGCTTTTCCCCCTGCTCTGTCAGAATTGCAAATTGTTCCTCATTGTGGTGCTATGGGAAAGCTTGCTGGAAGTCAGCTTGAGCATGGGAAGAGCTAAGTGAGGCAGGGCCTAGCTATGTTTTGAAGCAAATGGCCATGACTACTTGGCAACATTCCTCAAAGAATGCTAGTGTTTGCACACTGAAAGCTTTCCCACACCTGTTCAGTGAAAATAATTACAGCAACTGTCAAGTTAAGATTCCTATTTATCTTTACTTCTATTAACATTTTATATTTAGCTTACATATGGTATAAATAAGGCAGAATTAGAGAGGGTTCATTTCAAATGTGATACAATTGAAGTTTGCAGAATTTAGGCCCCCAGATTAACAAGGTACTTAAATTCTTGCTCAGTTGTAAGCACACAACTAGTCCCACTGAACCCAAGTTAAGTGTGTGCATAAGAAATTGGACCTTGCTGAAGAAGGGCCTAAGGGCTTGATACTGTATCATTCAACTCAATGGGAGTTTTGCCCTTGATGTAAAAGGGATTAGGATCACGATCTAGTTGGGTATAGCTAAGTGACAGAGAGAGACACATATTCCAAACCACAGGAAGATATTTGCATTTTTCACACCTCAGAGAAGGTTTAGGTTTGATTCAAGTTATGGGTTCAGGTGCAAGATTTTTTAAAAACTTTTTATCTGAAAAGTTTTAGCGAGTTTAAAAATCCTTGCCATGTAAATATCAGAAATAAAACAATCACTACAATGGATAAATTTTGTTTAAAGAGACATTATATAGTCATCAGATCTTTCTATTTAAACAGGAAGGGACCATATTACAGAGTAAGCTGTAATCAGCTAGGATTCTTCAATAAAGCAGACAAACAGCACACACACTACAGTCTGTTCTATCATCTGCATGGATGATAGTTGTGCTACTTTTGAAGATACCACATTATCCAGGGAATATTTTCCAGTATTCTGGAAGATATGTTTTATGCAAAAGTATTATGCTTTCACATTACTTAAAATACATATGTGTTAGGCCCCAGTAGTGCTTCAAAATCTACCAGCATGGATTCCTGTGCCTATATGGAGTCCGCATGACCTCAACAGAAGTCTGTGCAGGGGCATGTGCTCGCAGTTGCTTATACAGAATCTTGTCCTTAGAAAGAAATCTATACATAAAACTGCAGAAGTGCTAAATTTAAAAAGCACTGCACTGGGGCAGTAAATGCATATAAAAGAAATAAAAATCCAATCCGCTTTACAAAGAAAGCTAACTTTAATGGAAGTGATGGCATCTGGTCAATTAGAAACAAAAAATATGTAACTAATTTACATTAATCTTTGCAGACAGCTTTTATAATAAAAAAGTATCCATATATGACTTGCTGGGGAAAGGATGTGGATAGACAAGTTACCCTAGAGGAATGGGGTTTGGTCTGGAAAAGAGGAACAGCTTCCTCAGTCTGTAGCACAAAAATAGAAAATGTATTTAAGATACTGTTCCAATGGTACCTCACACCAATCAGGTTAAAGGAAAGAATAGAGAGAGACTGGTGGGGATAAATGTTGGAGAAATTGCAGTGAAAGAGAGGATTTTAAGCATTTTTGAAGGACATGTCCAGTCATTAGAGACTGACGCCTATGTAGTTTCTAGTGATTTTATTAAATTGAGCGAAATCTCTATGTGCACATATTTAACAGACCAGGTATGTCTATCAAATTCAAAATTCAAAAAAATTGGACAGGTGTGCTGGTTTGTTTGCAGAGGAATGTACTTTGAGTACCAAATAAAAGAACCAAATATCTAGGTATTTATCTGTTCTTTTTTTGTTGTTGGGTACATAATTGGTGTTAATTTTTCCATAACCACAACTTCCCATATTTTTTGAACCATTCCTCAATGGCTGGGCTATTTTTCTTTTTCCAGTGAGACGCTACCAATAGCTGAGCATTTTCTAGCAGATGAGAGATTAATTCTTCATTTCCTTTTGTGTGACTTCCACTAGGAAGTCCCAGGAGGATTACCAAAGATCATTTGGTAATACATTTGTGATATCTGGTTGCGGATTGCATCCCAATGCTCTCTAATGACTGGACATGTCCTTCAAAAATGCTTAAAATCCTCTTTCACTGCAATTTCTCCAACATTTATCCCCACCAGTCTCTCTCTATTCTTTCCTTTAACCTGATTGGTGTGAGGTACCATTGGAACAGTATCTTAAATACATTTTCTATTTTTGTGCTACAGACTGAGGCTGCTGTTCCTCTTTTCCAGACCAAACCCCATTCCTCTAGGGTAACTTGTCTATCCACATCCTTTCCCCAGCAAGTCGTATATGGATACTTTTTTTATTATAAAAGCTGTCTGCAAAGATTGATGTAAATTAGTTACATATTTTTTGTTTCCTAATTGACCAGATGCCATCACTTCCATTAAAGTTAGCTTTCTTTGTAAAACAGATTGGATTTTTATTTCTTTTATATGCATTTACTGCCCTAGTACAGTGCTTTTTTAATTTAGCACTTCCGCAGTTTTATGTATAGATTTCTTTCTAAGGCCAAGATTCTGTATAAGCAACTGCGAGCACATGCCCCTGCACAGACTTCTGTTGAGGTCATGGGGACTCTATATAGGCACTGGAATCCATGCTGGTAGATTTTGAAGCATTACTGGGGCCTAACACATATGTATTTTAAGTAACGTGAAAGCATAATACTTTTGCATAAAACATATCTTCCAGAATACTGGAAAATATGTCCTGGATAATGTGGTGTCTTCAAAAGTAGTACAGTGCTGTTTGTCTACTTTATTGAAGAATCCTAGCTGATTACACCGATTGCTCTCTTTTCTCCCTGAAATCTTTCAAGATCTCTAATCCTGGAGCGCCTTAATTATGTTCATCTCAAACACTGTAGTTCTCCACTTAACATTTTTACATTAAATTGCGGTCAGTCAATCTACATTTTGTAATAAATTAGCAATAACATGTATGAATTCATGATCATACTACCCATGTGTAGGACTAGAGAGATCACCTTAGTCTGTAAAAACAAAGAATTTGGGGACAGTTTTACTAAGAATAAGCATTTTCATTAGTGACGATTGTAGTTAAACCATATTGGTCTGAAAGTTTTAAAATTATATTGCATCTCTGCTTGCATTTGAAAAAAGTTTCTAGCTGTTACGGTTGCGAAGCCACCTTACATGCTAGTCACATTTGCAACTGATGCAGCAATGTCTGCCTGAATTTGCAGAGAGTCTAAAAAATATAGATCAGAAGTATGAAAAATATAGCTTATTCATTTCAAGGTGTGTTAACTTTGATGTGAATGGTAGTATTTTAAATGTCAGCATTAACTATTTCACTTCTCAAATCACACAAGAAAGGAGAAAAAATACAATATTAAGATACACTCAGTCTTCTCTGAGCGACCGACTAAGTGGGTATTCACCCACGAAAGCTTATGCTCCAATACGTCTGTTAGTCTATAAGGTGCCACTGGACTCTTTGGGCTAGTCTACACTACCCGCCTGATTCGGCGGGTAGTGATCGATGTTCTGGGATCGATTTATCGCGTCTCGTCTAGACACGATAAATCGATCCCAGAACTGCTCCCCGTCGACACCGGAACTCCAGCTCGGCGAGCGGAGGAAGCGCTGTCGACGGGGGAGCCTGCCTGCTGCCGTGTGGACCGGGGTAAGTACTTTTAAAAATCGATCTAAGATATTCGACTTCAGCTACGTTATTCACGTAGTGGAAGTTGCGTATCTTAGATCGATCCCCCCCTAGTGTGGACCAGCCTTCAGTCGCTTCTACAGATCCAGACTAACACGGCTACCCCTCTGATGTAGAAATCCAGTAAGTCTCTACTGATTATGTACAAACTACATTTTTTCAGAGGTTTATCGTTTAGTCAAATGTGGGCAATTTTCACAGGGATGTCAAAAGCCACATCCCTGACACCTAGGCTAGCCTCTGCCCAGCTTCAAGTCCCTGCTTCAGAGCATGGAGGTGCTATTGCTTCTCGATGAAACAATTGTCAGACTTTTTTTTTACATGAAGAAAACACCTTACTGTTCCTTAATCTCCTTGTCAGACAGGGCTGAACCATTCTAGTTGAAACTTCAAACCTGCTTGAAGCAGACTTCTGGTATGGAAAAATTTCAGCAGAAATGGTTAAAGTTTGGTTAAGTTATAAGCAACTGAAGACAGGGTCTTATAACTGGAAGTGTCAGGCAATCTTAACTCTAGGCGGCACTACCTGTTCCACCTATAATTAGCCATACATATGATCAGGGCCGGCTTTAAGCCGATTCTGCCGATTCCCTGGAATCGGGCCCCGTACCCAAGGGGGCCTCGCTCTGGGGGGCCCTGCTCCGGTGGGTTTTTTTTGCTCAGCTGATCGGCGGCGGGAGGCTTTTTTTGTTTTTGCTCAGCTGATCGGTGGCAGGGCCCTGCCATCATTATTCATGTGGGGCCCCACACCAGCTAAAGCTGGCCCTGCTGTCACCACCACCACACACACACTTTTTGTCTCCTTATAAAGCTGCTGTCGGGTGTTCCAGGAAAACCAAACTGGAGGATGAAGAGAGATGCCGGGAGAACCGGAAAGGTAGGCAGGAATGTGGGATAGGGGAGGTTGGAAGAAGGAAGATTTAAATGCAGAGGCCTCAGTGCACAGGGTGGACGGAACGTGAGGGAGACCTTTGCCAAGATGCAGGCATTTGAAAGATTGCCTTCCTATATGTGTGCCTTTGCAAACAAAAGTAGCATCAGCGCTGTGGCAGAGCGCTTGCTGAGCCAATGCCTCGGTGCAGAGACACTTTATTCCCCTCCATCGGTGTACAAAAGAAGAAAGCTGAGGCAGAAGTGCCGGGGAAGCAGAATATATCTGTGCCAAGGCATCAGTGCCTAAATCAGTGGTGGGCAACCTGTGGCCTGCGGGCCGCATGCAGCCCGTCAGAGTAATCCGCTGGCGGGCTGCCAGATGGTTTGTTTACATTTGCACGGCCGCCCACAGCTCCCAGTGGCCGTGGTTTGCCATTCCCGGCCAATAGGAGCTGCAGGAAGCGGTGGCCAGCACATCTCTGTGGGTGATGAAGTGATGAAATATCAGCAAGGGGATATACTGCAGGTGCCAATTGCTCAACACAGAGACAATGAGCATCCCAATACTCACATACAGCCGCCAATTTAGGGTTGCCAACTGTCAAATCACACAAGTCCAAAAACCCTTGCCTTGCCCCTTGCCCCACCCCTTCTCCAAGGCCATGCCCCACTCACTCCATACCCCCTCCCTCCATCATGTGCTCTTCTCCACCCTCACTCACTTTCACCAGGCTGGGGAAGGGGGTTATTGGGGCAGGATGGGTTGAGGGGTGCTAGCTCTGGGAGGGAGTTTGGGTGCTAGAGGGGGCTCAGGGCTCAGGCATGGCGTTGGGGTGTGGGAGAGGGATCCGGAGAGGGCTCAGGGATGGGGCAAGGGAATTGGGGTGCTGGAGGAGGATTGGGGTGTGGGATGTGGGAAGGAGTTTTGGTGCAGGAGGGGGCTCTGGACTGGGGCAGCGGGTTGGGGTGCAGGAATGGATGCGGACTCTGGGAGAGAGTTGGGGTGGGGGAGGGGCCTCAGGTCTGGGGTGGGGGGTTGAGATACGGGAGGGGGTGAGGGGTACAGGCTTTGGCTGGGTGGCGCTTACCTCGGGCAGCTCCCAGTTGGTGGTGCAGTGGGGCTAAGGCAGGCTCCTTGCCTGTCCTGGCCCCACACCGCGCCTGGAAGCGTCAGGCACATCCCTGTGGCCTCTGGGAAGGAGAGGCCTGGAGGGGTTAGGGGATGTTTGCGTGCTGCCCCCACCCCCACCACCGACTCCACAGCTCCCATTGGCTGGAAACTGTTTTCAAATAAGAGAATCCTGCCCAGTGCTTCTAAAAGGATTAGATTGTTTCATTACACTAACTCATTAGTGTTAGTCACATATCTCTTATTTAAAAACAATTGTTTTGACTAAAAGAAAAGTTTTGCAAAATGTTTTTGGTTTTGACAATTGGAAAAACATGTTTTCAGCTGTCTTAACTGAAAATATATATCCAGTTTTTCCCTACACACATTTGTGTGAAAAAATTCAAAACAAGCAATTTTTTTGTCTTTGAAATTTTTCCTTGCAAAATAAACAAAATTTTTGACCAACTATATTACTTATATTGACGAGCCCTTACTCCTGCAAGAAATTCCACTGAATAGAAATAGTTGTGTGATAAAGGCTCACTAATGGGAGTTGCACAAACTGGCCTTCTGTGTGGAAAGACGCAGGATGAAATAGTTCCGAGTCTTGGCACTTCAAAGCCTGATCATTGTACTGAGTGAGTAGCAATACTTTGACAAGTGTGCAGCACTGTTCCTTGCTCTCATGTACCTTAGAAACTCTGCAGCTGGGAAAGACACAAAGATGGAGATCCTCAAGGTATTTAGGTGCCTAACTCACATGGAAGTCAATGGGAATTAGGCGCTAAATACTGTAGAGGATAGGGGCCCAAGTGCCTTTCCCAGCTTCATAGCTACTACTGTCTGCAGGTTTTTACCTTTCTGCAAACTTCTTAAGTAGCATGAGAAAGACTGTTTTGGTGGTGTCTAGCCATAGAGATTATGACATTTCCAAGTACAGTTGGAAAATTATCTAAACCTTCAAAATCTTATGGTATGTCTACACTGCATCTGGGAGCGTGTCACGTTCCGGGGTGAAATCCAGACCAGTGAGGGGTTGTGTAACTGCCTGCCCTGCAAGCCTCACAATGCTTTGCTGTTGTAGCTTCCAGCCCGGGCCGCTCACAAACAGCCTAACAGCATGCAGGTCACACCCTGAGTGTGTGTGTGTCCTAGATAGCCCTGACACCAGCAACACACCAGCCACACTCTGGCTTCCAGAAGCCTTGGTTACCATTTGCAGAGGGACCCCAACATACTTCCTGTTCTAAATTTTCCCCATAACTTGAGTTCTGCACTGTCCAGTCCTCTCCTGAACAGTTGAGATATTAGAAGTCTATTGCCTTCGTAAAGGGTCAATATTCAACAGTCTGCTACTTTAAATGGAGTTCCATACCATTCAGTTTAAACACAGCACTAGATTAGTTCATATTAAAAAACCAAAACAAGTTAACTACACAGAAATAGATTTTAAGTGAGTGCAAGTATAAGGTATTAAAGTCAGAAATGGTTAAATGAGAAAGATAAAACACTTTCTAGTCGCTAAAACTTTACAAGCTAGACTTTGTTCAAGGTAAAATCCTTACCACAGGTTCCCAGCAACATGGCTGACCAAATTCTCAGATCCTCCACAATATCAAAGGGCTGGTTCCTTTGTCTTCTTAGGTGTAGGTGTGTGTGTGTGTGAGAGAGATTGCTTATGCTTGTGGTGTTTTTGCCCTTCACTTTTATAGTCTAGTCACCTTTTGAAATGCATTTTCCTGAGGGTTACTTCTAGATAAAGTTCCTTCCTGCTGGAAGCATGGAGACAAGTGAAGCTCCTTTTAATGGCTATTTTTTATGAAGAGACAGTTCAAACAGCTATGCTGCTTTACACCATCTAGGAATCTAGCCTACAGTCTTAAATGACATGAGCAAATGCTATTTTGCAGATATACTATATGAGTTTTACTACAATATTGGATACACAGGTAGCTTCTGAAAGTACTCTGTACTGCTCTGTGATTGCTAAACCAAGAATCCATGGAAGTGAGGTATATGAAAAGCATGTAATAAAATACACACCAAGCAATATATTTCATAAGTATGTTACAGGTGCCTGATACATGGAGAATGCAAGATTGCTACAGCACCCAGCTATAACTTGAGCTTAAGCTGTCAAGACTTGTTTAACTCTGGAGGTCCTTGACCAAGATGGTGGCACTTACACAATATTAAATGCCTGATTATATTTAGAATTATCCAGTATTTGACCTGTGTAACTCCATTAACTTTAGTGTACTTGTGATTTGCTCCAGAGGAGAATCCGGAAAAGGGGGAGTTAAGTAAGGTGGTGCTTAATTACGAAACCTTTACAATTATATCTATGGCATTTGACTCAGCTCTAGCCATAAAACATTTATCTAATGAAAGGAAAATATAAATATAATCATGAATCTGTAACTGACATTGTTTTTCAAGACATTGTTTATAACAAGAAGACAATCTGCATATGCAAATCTGATTTCCACATATAACACAATCATAACTGCTGTCATCTTATTAAGACACTATTCTTTTTATATTTCTTGATAGACATCACCTTATGAAAAACAGGAGATAAAGGCATTCTGAATATTCTTTAAGAAGAAAACAAAAAGGAAAGAATTTTATTCTTATTTGATTTAACCTTGAAAATGTGAAAGATTTAGTTGTCACATCAGTTGAAAATAATTAACATTGGATATAAGGTAAATATCTACCAAAGAGATGACAAGATTTTTATAGTTATATCTTAATAATAGGCACTTTAATTAAATTCCTGAACTGTATTTTTTCAGTGCTACCTAATAATATTCTATGAAGTATCATCTACAATACATAAAGGTTTGCTATCCATCATCCAATCAATCTGGCTGTTTAAAACCATGCTGTAGATCAACCAATTTTTGATGAGGTGAAAAGGGAACTTCTGATATTTATGTTCATAGATAGTAATGAAGTGCAACAAAATATTTCATCAGCCATTTTAGGTGTCAATGAATTGTTAATTCCCAGTTCATTAGTTTTTCATTGTATTAATCAAAGAGGACCTCAACATCCACAGTATCTTTAAAAATAGTTTCTGTGGTATGTAATAATCTTGCCATCCTTCCAGAGCTTAGATTTATAAGAAACAAATCTTACCTACAGAATGTTTTTTCATTGTTGCTGAAATCTAACTGTTTTTCAAAGGCAGACTTGCTCTTTTAACTCAGTCAATGAAATTTCTTCCTTGTATTTAGTGTCCATTTCAGGAACTTCCATTAACCTTTCCAAAATATTGAGCTAAGTAGTGGAATTCTTCCCTGCTTTAGCAAAAAATGTTCAGCAATCATATAAAACAGAAGGACTTTTACAGACTATAGGGTATACAACCTCAGTCCAAAGGTCTCTGTGAGACACTTGCAATCATTGGGGATGCTTGCTTTGTAAACTTCAAAATCCTTGAGGACCAGCACCTCAGTTATCCAGCCAGCCATCTAGTTTACTTATGGGTTTCTGACTCAGCTATGGAGAGCTCTGAGAGGAAGAAAGCATGAGAAGAACCCTAGAGTCAAGGAATTTTAGGAATCCTAGTGTTCCCCTCTTCCAGTTCTTCCTTCTGAAGTCACCCAGCAGTCCTCATGCAATGAAGCCTTCACATTTTTGTATGAATACTTTCATGCACAGAAGTTCATATTCACATTCATATTGCTGAAGTCTGTTGGCACTTAACAGGCCTGCAAGGTGCTTAACATCTTGAGAAGTACCAAGTCCTCAGTTCCCACTCATGGGAATTTGATGCTCAACACTTCGTGGGATACACTAAGTGCGTCACAGGACCAAACTCGATATTTGCTTTAGAGCAAACTGATGCATTGATGACTTCAGCACAAAGATTGGTGGCCAACTTAAAAGTCTGCATGAGCTGAAGAGGACTGCTGAGATTTCTGAAGCTCCAGCAGACCTTCTATGATCTAAAGGACTGGCTGCTGTAGATTTTCTCTCCCAAGGTGTGCAGCAGCTTTCCAAATCCTGGAGGCCCTCTCCCGTATCTCATTCTGCCTTCATCTGCATCTCCTCCTGTTTTCCCAGCACAAGACATTTATTTTTCTTTCTGCTGTGAAGAAAATATATGTGCAAAACCTTACCCAATAGAGAAGTGAGGTAGAATGTTCCGCTCCCCACATTCTTCCTTGCCAAGGGAAACTGGCTAGCAGCCTTTAATATTCACTCACTGTTCTGAAACACTCTTTGATCCAGATCAGTGTCAGAAGACATGACTTTGTTCTGGATATCAGAGTGTTTTAGAAAGATGAGCTTCTGCTGTACTAGACCATAAAAAAAACAATTCATCACTTGCAGCTGAATCAGACAATAGTCTTGTTTGCTTTGTCAAATGCTCACCTTAATTATTATTTTTTTATTAATAATGGTTGATTTCCTCTTTCAGTATAGCACCTCCAGTGACAAAGAACCTCCAATTCATCTTGGGGAGCCCTGATATGAAATAGTCACAACCCCTTAAACTACTGGCATTAAAAATGTAAGAGATGACTGACCTGAACTACAACATGTTTTTTAAACATGCTTGTTTGCGTGCTGTCCTGCATTGTATGTAGGATCACTTCTAAGGAAGGATTGTAGACTGGGTAATTGCAGAGTTAGTAATAGGGCAAGATCATCAGTTGGTATAATTTAACATAGTTCTACTGAAGACAGCTGAAGATCTGACCCACTATGCTAATGACAAGACAGAAGACCATTTAAACACAGTTGCTCCATTGACTAGAAGAAAAGCTGTACAGCACATGTGTTCAAACCAATGTATTGTACCTTCCATCATTCCTTTTTTCCATGCAATCGACTTAAGCTGACTTGAAACCGTATAATTAAAGCTTTGATCTTTTACACACAGGATATCAATTTGTGCTTTTGAGTTTCTGTAGTTCACTGAATCCATGTGGTTTAGAATGAAAATACTTTGAAATGAAGGAGGTGGGGGAAAAAACAAGAAGAGAGGAGAGGGTTTACCAAAGAGAGAGGGAAGTGGAGAATGTACCACACAAGGGAGACAAAAGAAAGGAGCAAAGGGGGAAGCAGAGTGAAGGGAATGGATAAGGGTAAAGGAGGACCACCTTCACTTGCACACACAGTCTGGAAATTTTAGCTGAGTATATTTTAGTCACTTTTATTCAACTGCTTCTTTGTTATTGTGGGGAGGGGTATGGTGCCTCTTACCACTAGGTACTCTTGTAGTAATTTTGATTGGTTATATGAGACAAAGGTATTAAAATAACTCACTCACTGCCCAACATTAAATACTTGGAAACAAGGATCGGGGTTTGATATACAGAGCCCTCAGCTTGCTTAGCACCAGGGCAAACACACCATTAAAAATCCTTTAAAACCTTTTATTAAATGACACAGAAAACGAAAACCAGTTAAAGCATTTGAAATGTGAAGTATTGAGTGAGGCTTTCAGTTTAGCAATGTTTTTGTATCCTTCAGCTGGAAAGAGTTTTAGAAGGAAACAAACTTCTTGATGATGGGAGGCACATGGGGGTATCTAGACAGACTGAACTAACCCCGAGGTTGTTTTCTCAAAGCAGGGTTGAGCCTATTGCTGAACTATGTAGGAAACTGGTTTCAAAGTAGCAACCATGTTAGTCTGTGTCAGCAAAAAGAACAGGAGTACTTGTGGCACCTTAGAGACTAACAAATTTATTTCATCATAAACTTTCGTGGGCTACAGTCCACTTCATCGGATGCATAGAATGGAACATACAGTAAGAAGATATTTATACATACAGAGAAACATGAAAAGGTGGAAGCTAATTAATTAAGAGGAACTGTTATCAGCAGGGGAAAAAAAACTTTTGAAGTGATAATCAAGATGGCCCATTTTGGACAGTTGACACAAAGGTGTGAGGATACTTAACTAGGGGAAATAGATTCAATTAACGTAATGACCGAGCCACTCTCACTCTCTGTTCAAACCTCTGTTCAAACCTAAGTTAATGATATCTAGTTTGCATATTAACTCAAGTTCAGCAGCTTCTTGTTGGAGTCTGTATTGTATTTCATTGCCTGTATTGTACTTACTGCATTTTGGGGATGAATAAAGAGTTTAGTTTCCAAGGGTGTCAGTCTAGTGCTTTTTAATTCCCCACTTTCCCTCCTCCTCACCCAGCAGAAAAACACAACCTAACGGAAAAGGGCAAAGCAGTTCAATTTGCACACACTTTAGTTTTTCTGACTTGCTAACTTGAACTCTTGATAGGCAATGATCTCTGTGCAGGATTCTCAGTAGCTTCTGACTCAGCTGCTCCATAGTACTTTAATTCTTGCAGGATGTTTAAAAATACGGAATCTATAGTCCCCCAACCAACATATGCTCCCAATTCTCATCAATGTTAAGATGAACATCATGAGGATAATAGGTTCTTAACTATTTGACTTCTCTTGGTATTCTTACAATCAAGTTTCAAAGCAGCATATAATCCCCATGAAACTTGAAGTAAAATTTCAGGAGATTGTTGGAATGATAAATTATAATTACTAATTTGCCACCATAACATTGAACTCGAAGAACAGTTGCTGTGCTCTATATTTTGCAAATGGCTTTTTTTCCTATCAGAGAACAGATTGTGCTGCAGTACATGGTACATTGAATTGAATTGTTTCCAGCTCATATGTACTTACATTCCAGAGAAAAAACGTAGTCTTTAAGGCTAGGTCCACACTACCCGCCCAATTCGGCGGGTAGAGATCGATCTTCTGGGATCGATTTATTGCGTCTCATCTGGACGCGATAAATCGATCCCAGAAGCGCTCCCCCGTTGACTGCGGAACTCCTGCTCACCGAGAGGAGGAAGCGCTGTCGACGGGGGAGCCTGCCTACGCCGTGTGGACCCGCAGTAAGTACACTTAGTTCGATCTAGGAAACGTCGACTTCAGCTACACTATTCTCGTAGCTGAAGTTGCGTTTCCTAGATCGATCCCCTGCCCCAGTGTGGACCAGCCTTAAGTGACACTGGGGTGTAATAATTCTAGTACATGTGAAAACATATTGCACGCATGAGGGTGAAAGCTCTTTTTGATATGGCAAGTATTATAGGAATGGTTTTCATGAGATGTGTTCTCAAGACCACAGGTCAGACCCTCTGCTGGTGTGAATAAGTGTACCTCCCTTAATTTCAAATGGAGAAATGCCAATTTACACCAGCTGAATATTTGACCTAATGGTCACAAGATTTAACTATTTTTCTTAACATTTAAAGGCACACAAAAAAAGTGAGTGGCAATATCAGATCTTGTATATTTATGTTACCGTAAAGACCTTTAGGGCCTGCTTTTTATCTATGGCTTTTGTTTTTGTGGACACAGTTTGGCTCCCACGAATAACCACATCCAAAATGAATTATGGGTACAAAATATAAGTTTGTCTAGCTACCCTTTTGCATCCACATCTCAAGCATTTGGATAACGTTCAATGTATTTGCCCTCACTGAAAAGTGTGGATGCCGCTATTTTGGACTGCAAAATTGTTCCCACAAGAAGAGACTGGGATGAACTCCACTGAAAAATCAAGCCCTGAAAGTTTCAAAAGTGTTTGTGGCATTTATTAAAATAAACCCCCCAAATAGCTGATAAAATAGCACAGGACCTTTATTATAGAAAAAGTAGACAAATATAGAAAATGGTAATAATACCTCTTTAAAATAGTGTCAGACTAGGCAATACAATCTTTACTACTTAAAAAAATTATGCAATAGGATGTGTGTTCTAACTAGAGTAGTCATTAAATGCTTTGGTTGTCTTAGCCCTTTCCTGAGTCTGTATATTGTCTCTTTAGGGTAAGGACTGGGTCTTCTTTTCTGTTTGTCATGCAGTTGGCACATTGTTGGCTGTATTACTAATTTGTCATTCATTCCCTGTTCATTATTACATTTCCTGTTCATTACTACAAGATGTCTCTATATCCTAAAAGCACAGTACTCAGCTACTGAAATCAACTAGATTTTATGGGCTGTGTGGTGTCGATTCCCCATGCCCCTGTTGAATTAGTAAGCTACAGAGAAAGAGCAGATTCCTTAAGTGAACATACCAAACTGAAGTACTTTTTTTTTTGTTGTCAACTGAAATTACTGATAGAGAACTTGATTGCACTGATGAAATAAAACAGCTGGGAACTGAAATGCATCTCTCTGTCTGGTATCTAATAGCACCACAGTGATAAATCACTAGATTACACATGTCAATATTGTTGTGGTTTTGGTTCTGTCAGTGCAGTGGTTTTCAACCTTTTTTCATTTGTGTACCCCTAAAAAAATTCAAATGGAGGTGCAGACCCCTTTGGAAACATTAGAAATAGTCTGCGGCCCCTGAGGGGGTCTCCAGATCACCGGTTGATAACCATTGCTCTAGTGCAACAGTAATAAACAGTAATAACAAGTCACCAGGAGCAGATGGTATTCACCCAAGAGTTCTGAAGGAACTCAAATGTGAAATTGCAAGACTACTAACTGTCATCTATAACCTATCATTTAAATCGGCTTCTGTACCAAATGACTGGAGGATAGCTAATGTAACACCAATTTTTAAAAAGGGCTCCAGAGGTGATCCCGGCAATTACAGGTGGGTAAACCTGACCTTGGTACTGGGCAAACCAGTTGAAACTATAGTAAAGAACAAAATTGTCAGACACATAGATGAACATAATTTGTTGGGGAAGAGTCAACATATTTTTTGTAAAGGGAAATCATGCTTCACCAATCTAATAGAATTCTTTGAGGGGGTCAACAAGCATGTGGAAAAGGGGGATCCAGTGGATATAGTGCACTTAGATTTTCAGAAAGCCTTTGACAAGGTCCCTCACCAAAGGCTCTAAAGCAAACTAAGCTGTCATGGGATAAGAGGGAAGGTCCTCTTATGGATTGGTAACTGGTTAAAAGATAGGGAAAAAAGGATAGAAATAAATCATCAGTTTACAGAATGGAAACAGGTAAATAGTGGTGCCTCCCAGGGGTCTGTTCTGGGCCCAGTCCTATTCAATATATTCATAAATGGTCTGGAAAAAAGGGTAAACAGTGAGGTGGCAAAATTTGCAGATGATACAAAATTGCTCAAGATAGTTAAGTCCCAGGCAGACTGCAAAGAGCTACAAAAGGATCTCTCAAAACTGGGTGAGTGGGCAACAAAATGGCAGACGAAATTCAATGTTGATCAATGCAAAGTAATGCACATTGGAAAATATAATCCCAATTATACATATAAAATGATGGGGTCTAAACTGGCTGTTACCACTCAAGAAAGAGATCTTGGAGTCATTGTGGATAGTTCTCTGAAAACATCTACTCAATGTGCAGCAACAGTCAAAAAAGCAAACAGAATGTTGGGAATCATTAAGAAAGGGATAGATAATAAGACAGAAAATATCATATTTCCTCTATATATATCCATGGTACGCCCACACCTTGAATACTGAGTTGTAGGGTACCACGGAAGATTGTGTTACGGCATAGCAAGGGTGTGTTTGCTTTCTCACGTTTCAGTGGGCCGGTTATTGCAGCTCAAGGCCTGCCAGCTGTTAGAATTGCTTTGCATGGCCTTGAGCCAGGAGGCGGCCCCTGCTTGCTTCTGTATGAGATGCCTGTATATAGCTGTATGAGTCCGCCCTGTTTTTGGCACTCTGTACCAGGCCCGGATTATGGTGAGCTGGGTTCCCCGTCTCCGTGACAGCAACACCAGGAGTCCCCATTGCGGATGTGTCACTTTGCCTTCAATAAAGCCAATAATTCACAGTGTGTGGGCCTCATTCTTGCAGAGCACCCTGGGTAGGCCCGCAGCCTCCCATGGACGTAACATGCGTGCAGATGTGGTTGCCCCATCTCAAAAAAGATATATTGAAATTGGAAATGGTTCAGAAAAGAGCAACAAAAATTATTAGGGGTATGTAACGGCTGCCATATGAGGAGAGATTAAGACTGGGACTTTTCAGCTTGGAAAAGTGATGACTAAGGGGGGATATGACAGAGGTCTATAAAATCATGACTGGTTGTGGAGAAATTAAATAAGGAAGTGTTATTTACTCCTTCTCATAACACAAGAACTTGGGGTCACCAAATGAAATTAATAGGCAGCAGGTTTAAAACAAACAAAAGGAAGTACTTCTTCACACAATGCACTACCAACCTGTGGAACTCCTTGTCAGAGGATGTTGTGAAGGCCAAGGCTATAACAGGGTTCAAAAAATGTCTATTAGCCAGGATGGACAGGGATGGTGTCCCTAACCTCTGACTTCCAGAAGCTGGGAATGGGCAACAGGGGATGGATAACTTGGTGATTACCTGTTCTGTTTATTCCCTCTGGGTCACTTGGTATTGACCACTGTCAGAAGAGAGGATACTGGGCTAGATGGACCTTTGGTCTGACCCAGTATGGCTGTTCTTATGCAGTATTTACTCTTTTTGATAATGTGTACAGAATTTTAATCCTTTGGCATGTACATTCATGATTTACAGAAAGACCCAGCTTCTCCATGTCCTGCAAGCTGCTGAGTGTGACTGGCAATCTCCTGCACCATGCTTTTTCCAAGCACAGGCTGTCACATCAATACCACCTACTTCCTCTTTGCCAGTGGTTACTGTGACAGGCATGGTAGGCTCTAAAGTAAATCTCCATAGCTGCATTGATTGGATCCCCCTTCTTTCCCTGGCCAATTTGTAATAGTTGTAAGAACGTGTACAGTAATTTACCACAAGTTACTTTGAAAAGGGTGAAAAAAAAAATCACCAGGTGCCCCATTTTTAGGTCAAGGGGATAGGAGTGGGGGAGGATGGTTCTCTAATTCAAATGGCTTGATCTTCCAAGGGACCAACTGCCTCCTACGAACTGCCTCCTAGCACCCTCCATTCTGGTAGACTGTGTCTTAAATTGCTACGACCTTTTTGCTAAAATACTGTTAGCAATTTGCTAATATGTCAGCATAGCTTGTTACCTCATTTAATAACATTGAATTCTTTAAGGGGTCCACAATTTTATTGCAAGAAAAGTAGTGTTCTGTCAGCAGGTAAGACAGGCAAATGAGAAACTCATCCTTTTGGCTGCTCTTTCAGAACCAGATGAGGACCGTGACTATGCTCCTGTGCATGGGAGAAAGGGGTAAGGAGATGCCTGTGCACCAGAATAAGGTTGCACAATTACTGTAGCGGGGAGACAGTAGTGGGTGCTTAGCCATGACTTCACTTCCTTTTCCTGTGGGTGGGTGGAATCTTCCTCTGCCCCCTCGATGCACCAGCCCACACAACTGAAACACTAAAGAAAAAGAAGTGGAAGTAAACAAACTGCATCAGGAAAAGGGCTGGCATCAATTACTTCCCCCATGGACCAAATGGGCAGCAGGAATATAAGGGATGCCTTATTCCAGGGGCCAATCCAACCGCTATTGACACAATAATGGTGTTTGATTTGAAAGGACAAAGTTAAAGGGAGACTGCATCTATTAGCAAAAGTGTCACATGCTTAAAACAAAGCTAACCTCATCAAGCAGATCAGAAATGCATGTAACAACAAGCGTTCTCCAGTGAATACACACTACTTTAATAATTGAATATGGTAAATTTAGGCTAATCTAGAATAATTATGAGAGAAGAGAACTGAGACACAAAAGCAGCAGCGAAGATTCAAGGCTTTTAATGACTTCAGTTATAAAGATATGCTCAAGTAAGTTATTTCTTTCTTCAGTGCAGTATTAAATGAGAAAAGTTTAGATAATAAAGTGTCAAAGCCACTGTTAAATTTTAATTTAAACTAGGCCAGAATCAAAATACTGGACTTCAACCATTTCCATTCCCCACAAATGCTTAGACAATGTACAATCATGGCTTTCAGAAGTGCAGCCTCAAAATAATAGTACCCCACGGAATTATTGTGTAATCTGATTCCACTGGGGCTGATGCAGGATTGAAGCTAAAACCTCTTTTACCAAGAGCAGATGGCTCTTGAACTTGAGCTAAAGAACTAACTCCGGCATTCGGCAGTCCTATAGCTCTAGCAGACTCAGATATCTTATGTGGCTGAGCTACTATAAGGGATCACCATTCTTCCAGTGTAGTTTGCAACTGCACTGTAATATCTCTGGGTTTCTGACTTGACACCATTAGTTGAAAGCACATTTTAAAGTGCTAGGCACACATGTAACAGCACTTTTCAAAACGGTCATAGGGAGTTGGAGCTTGATCTAAAGCCTATTGAAGTTAGTAGAGAAATTTGATGTTGTAGATAAAATTATCTGCCTAATAAAATCACTTATTTTCAGTCAAATTCTACTTTATGTTGAATAAAATATGCCAAAATGCAATCAAACATTCATACAATTATGAGGGCATTCATATTTTATTTAGAAGTGATTTATTCCAATTACAGGAAAATTGTACACGAACAAACAAGATTTCGCTATGGGTTGTTTTTTTTGTGAGGAAACATTTAAAAACAATAAACCTAAAGTGCAGCTTTGCATTTAAGCCAGTACCTTGATTCTAAGCCAGTACCTCACTGAGAAAGATTGGTCCGGTGGTTAGGATGCTTGCCTGGAATTTGGGAGACCTGTTTTCAATTCTTTGCTTCCCCCCACAGCCCTTGGAGAAGTCACTCAGGGTATGTCTACACGGAAAAACAAACCAAGAAAACCCAACCACCCCACAGCAGTAAGTCTGACAGCCCAGGTCTACAGACTCAGGTTAGCAGGGCTTGTGCTATGGTGCTGAAAATAACAGTGTAGACGTTCCTGCTTCCTCTTGGAGACCCATTCCCTTTGCCAGGTTTCAGAGCCTGAGCTCCAGCCCAAGCAGAAACATCAACACTGCTATTCTTAGTGCTGTAATGTGAGCACTAAAGGCCAGGGTCTGAGACTAGCTCTTGTTGTATGTTTTGGGTTTGTTTTTTTTGCAGTGTAGACGTACCCTTAGTCTCATTGTGCCTGAGCTTCTCCTCTGTGAAATGGGGATAGCAGTACTTCCCCAACTCAAAGATCATTGGCAAGGCATTCAGATACTATGATAATGGTGGGTCATGTAGTAACATCAAGTGACAGTTATAGAAGCTGCTGTTGAATACACACACCAAGTCTACAAGTGAAATATACACATAGAGCAAGAAAATTGCTCTACATACCCCACACTGAGGATTTGGTTTCTTTGTTTGATTAGTTTTAAATTTTAGTTTTGGGTCCTCTGGGACTGCATCCAAAGTCCACTGAAGACAGTAAGAGGCCCTCTAATGCCTTCTAACTAGAGTTGGTTAATGTTTTTTGCATGAAAAGTTTATTAAAAAGGTCTCTAAAAAAGTTGCAAAAAAAGTTGACACAATGAACATTTTCATCCCCCCCGCTTGAAGATTTTACTTAAGTTTTTAAACAAAGTTTCTCTTTGCTTAAAAACAGCATTTTTTAAAAGAAAAAAAATCAAACTTGAAGATGTTGGTGAACATGAGACAATGATTTAAGTACAAATGGAATGAGACAGAATGTGGGTTTATTTCAAACCCTGAAAAATGGACATTGCTTCAAAATATTTCCCCTACTTTTTGACTAGCTCTACTTGGAACTTCCTAGAAAAAACAGTTAAATAGTTTAATTGTGTTGTGGTTGCGTGTCATGATGGAGACTATTTTTAAGGGCTAGGCTATTCCCTTAATCTATCTCTGAATTTAAAGTATGCTCATCACCATGATATCAGAGTACCACGTGCACTGACCCATCAGGAGTTCCTGGTGGTATAATGCCTCAACTAGACACAGTTGCTTTGCCTATTTAAGGAGTGCACAGTCAATGCACCACCCTTTGAAAGGAGAAGTGTACATCCCCACCCAGTTCCCTGTACACACACCCTATACACACACACACAGTGTCAGATCTGCAAAATATTTCCATGATTCCATTCCTGGCCTCTCTGAGGAGAGTAGTACCAGGGTGCGTGCTAGTTTCATGCACACATAGTGTTCCTTGAGTGAAAAGCTTGCATTTGTCTCTGTCTTGTGGGAAAGTGGGCTATTTGTCTTTACCTTGTGCACTTATGTAGAGCCAGACAGTCCAACAACATACTTTGCATGGGCGGATCCCTGCACAGAAGCCCATTTGCTTCAATGGAGTCCCATGCAAGCATGGGGATCTGCCTATGTGAAACAAGTTGCAGGATAGGGGCCTGTATGTGTAACTCTGATATCTGCCAAATAAACTTTCTACACTAAAGTCTTAATTACATATGGATAAATGATGGTGCAGTTATTCCATATAATTCATTCAAATACTGTACCTTCTTTTTTTCCCCATGGCAACACCAACTCACCAACTTAGTGAGGAGGGCTTTCAACTAGGTTTGAAAGGTGAAGATGACAAAAGCCCACAGGTAGACATAAAGGAAAACAGTAACCTTTACAGAAGGCTGGAAGTTGTGTGGAATTGAGAGGGGTGAAGAATGGAAAATGGGTCATAGGAGCAACAAGAGGGAATACAGGATGGGAATCTGCTCAGTATCTTAGAAGTCTATACACAAATGCAAGGAATAGAGGAAATGAGCAGAAAGAACTGGAAGTCTTATTATACAAGTACAATAAATTACTACTTGATTGGCATCACTGAGGCATGCTGGGATAAAACTCATGACTGGAATATTGGTATAGAGGGGTATAGCTTGTTCAGGAAGTACAGGTGGGCAGGGCCTTCTCCAGGCACCAGATGGCCAAGTGCGTGCCTGGGGCGGCGCCCTGTAGGGGGCGGCAGTCTGGGGATTCTGGGGCAGCGTTTTTTGTGGGGTTTTTTTGCTTGGGGCAGCCGAAAAGCTGGAGCCAGCCCTGCAGGTGGGGGAAAAAGGAAGGAGGTGTCACATTGTACATCAAGAATGTATACACTTGTTTGAGATCCAGATGGAGGTAAGAGGCAGGCCAGAAGAAAGTCTTTGGGTGAAGATAAAATAAAAAACCCCAGGGGTGATATCTTGATAAGAATCTACTATAGATCATCAAATCAGAAAGATGAGGCATTTCTAGAACAAAGAACAGAAATATCCAAACACATAACCTGGTAGTAAGGGAGGACTTGAACTACCCAGACATCTGTTGGAAAAATAATATCAAAGATGTTCTTGGACTGTATTGGAGACAATTTTTTGTTTCAAAAAGTGGCGGAAGTAACCAGATCCATTTTAAACTAGAGTCTGACCAACAGAGAGGAACTGGTTGTGAATCTAAAAGTGGAAGGCAATTTGGGTAAAAATGATCATAAAATGATCTATTTCATATTCGAAGGAAAGGAAGGAGTGAGAGTAGCAAAATAAGGACAATGGACTTTAGATAAGCAGATTTTAACACACTCAGAGAACTGAGTAAGGTCCAATGGGGAAAAAATCCAAGGGGAAAAGGAATTCAGGAGAGCAGGGAGTTTCTCACAGAGAAAATAAAGACACAACAGTAAACTATCTCACTGTGAAGGAAAGTCTAAGATATGAAGATTACTAAGATGCCAATATGGCTGCACTAGGGGCTCTTTAATGACCTGAAAATCAAAAAGGAATCCTACAAAAAGTAGAAACCTGGACAAACTGCTAAGGATGAGTAAAAAAGAATAGACCAAAGATATAGGGATGAAATCAGAAAGGTTATGGTACAAGGTGAGTTATACCTATTAAGAGACAAAATAAGGCAAAAGAGGGTCTTTAAGTGTATTAGGAGCAAAAGGAAGACAAAGGAAAGTGTAGATCCACTACTTAGTGGGGAAGGAGAGCTAATAATGGATAACATCAAGAAGACTGAGATGTTAAATGCCTATTTTGCTTCAGGTTTCAGAGTGGTGGCCATGTTAGTCTGTATCAGCAAAAACAATGAGTCCTTGTGGCACCTTAGAGACTCACAAATTTATTTGGGCATAAGCTTTCTGGGCTAAAACCCACTTCATCGGATGCATGGAATGAAAAATACAGTAAGCAGTATATATATGAAAAGACAGGAGTTGCCCTTACCAAGTGGGGGGTCAGTGCTAATGAGGCCAATTTAATTAAGGTGAAGTGGCCTATTCTCAACAGTTGATTACTTTCCACAGTGCTAATGAGGCCAATACAATCAAGGTGGACGTCACCCATTTCCAACAGTTGACAAGAAGGTGTGAGTATCAGCAGAGGGAAAATTACTTTTCGTAGTGACCCATCCACTCCCAAATTAATTCCAGTTCTGCAGTTTGTTGATTTTTTGTTGAAGATTTGGCACTTTTAAGTCTGTTGCTGAGTGTCAAGGGAGATTGAAGTGCTCTCCTACTGGTTTTTGAATGTTACAATTCTTGATGTCTGATTTGTGTCCATTTATTTTTCAACAAAAAAACTTCAAAAACAGACTTCAACGAGAAACTGAAGAGCTGGAATTAATTTGAAAACTGGACACCATAAAAATAGGCCTGAATAAAGACGGGGAAGAAGTACTTCCTTTTGTTTGTTTTAAACCTGCTGCCTATTAATTTCATTTGGTGACTCCTAGTTCTTGTGTTATGAAAGAGTAAATGACACTTACTTATTTACTTTCTACACACCAGTCATGATTTTATAGACTTCTATCATATCCCCCCTTAGTCATCTCTTTTCCAAGCTGAAAAGTCCCAGCACTGACCCCACACTTGATAAGGCAACTCCCATCTTTTCATGTACCATGTATATACACCTGCTACTGTATTTTCCACTACATGCATCTGATTAAGTGTGTTTTAGCACACGGAAGCTTATTCCCGAATAAATTTGTTATTCTCTACGGTGCCACAAGGACTCCTCATTGTTTTTTCCAGTCTTATTAATCTGTCCTCATATGGCAGCCATTCCATACCCCTAATCATTTTTGTTGCCCTTTTATGAACCTTTTCCAGTTCTGATATATATTTTTTGAGATGGGGCGACCACATCTGCATGCAGTATTTAAGATGTGGGTGTACCATGGATTTATATAGAGGCAATGTGATATTTTCTGTCTTATTATCTATACCTTTCTTAATCATCCCTAACATTCTGTTCGCTTTTTTGACTGCTGCTACACACTGACTGGATGTTTTCAGAGAACTATCCACAATGACTCCAAGCTCTCTTTCTTGAGTGGCAACTGCCAATTTAGACCCCATCATTTTATATGTATAATTGGGAGACGGCCCCCCTTCCCAGCCTCAGCTCTGTGGCTGCTGTAGCAGGGGAGAGACCCCACTCCTTCCCAGATCCAGCTCGGGGGCTGTGCTGGGGGGTGGAGAGAGGGCACATCCATCGCATTACAAAGGTAAGACTACTGATATTAAAATATGAGTTGTGTGCTTTTACTTGTAGAACAAGCATGGGTGGGGGGGGGAGAAGTGATAGCGATAGCTCAGTGGTTTGAGCATTGGCCTGCTAAACCCAGGGTTGTGAGTTCAATCCTTGAGGGGACCATTTAGGAATCTGGGGCAAAAATTGGGGATTACTCCTGCTTTGAGCAGGGGTTTAGACTAGATGACCTCCTAAGGTCCCTTCCAACCCTGATATTCTATGATTAAGTTTTTTTTAATATAGCGCTTTTATCCAAAGTGCTTTACAATAGTTAGCTAACAGTACAAACAACATTTGGAAAGATCATTAAGTGGTCCATTGAGACTCTCAGCATTTTTCAAGTGGTCCACACAAAAAAAAGTTTGAGAGCCACTGCTCTAGAACATATCTTATGATTTTATGCTATATGTAACCATTTGTTTACAATACTTCTACTTGCTATCACTTGAATCCCTGAGCTCAATCCACGAGTCCTTCGAGCATCCCCCTGCAGTATCCAGCCCCTCATCCACTGGATGTTCATAGAATTACCAGATCCCCTGGTCCCAGAGGAACAGTATACCATAGCTTACTAGTTACTTAGAACACAGCTCTGCTTAACACACAGCACTTAGATTTGTTTATAGAGAAAGCAAGTATACGTTTATTTAACAAAGGGTAGAGATTCCAGTGATAGCAAGTAGAAGTACTGGAAACAAATGGTTACACGTAACAAAATCATAAATTCATAGCTGAAATTAATCATACAGGAGGACCCACCACACACTTTACAGATTTCAAACTGAGGCCTGGTGTGAGCTATGCAGTATTAGAAGGAACATAAGCCAATGGACTCCATGCAGAGCACCTGTAAGTGGGACTGACAGCTGGTGATACATGAAATGGATAGTGCATTTTGAAGCCTTTTTTGTTTTTAAAACTCCAGCCACATTTCAGATCTTGAACAAGCAAAACCCCTCAGACAGTTTAATTATAAATGTATATAGTTAGCAGCATGCATTACACAGTATTTTTCTAGCACACTGGTTTTAGCTCTTTAGTATCACAGTTATCTTGCTTAAATATAGAATATCTGTAGGATGGTGTTATTTCCCCCTCATTTAAATGACCCCAAATATTAAAACTACAAAAATAACTTCAGTAACCTACTGTGTTTAAGTTTTTTTAAAAAAATACATATTAAAAAATGTCCCTTGAGCAAGAGAAAAGTAGAACAGCAGCATAAAGTATATGCACACTACTACAACATGCTAAAACAGTGCCATTTCCATTGGTAATAATCCAGATGATCAAGAGTCTTTCTGAATTTAGTGTTTAACACAGAAAGGGTCACTGAAATTCTATCTCCATATGGCACCCAAGTAATTGAATCACAAAATTAAACATTGCTTCACAACCAACATCTGTTAACATGACTGTGCCCCCCCAAAAAGATGGACCAAACCCAGAACCATTTATCCACCTCCTCCCACACAAGAGTTGAGCCCAGATCTAAACCAGCATGGTTTTGCAATCCAAATCCAGCTGGTGAGGTTTTGTTATGTAGACCAGCCCTGTCTCCTTTGTCAAATATTCAATAGGTTTTAATTTTGATCGTGTTTTAAATGTTATTACTGGCCCATTTATAGCTCAGGGTTCAGTATTTGCTCTTTCAACCTGACATATTTGATCTGGCAATAATGAATTCTTGCCTTTTTATTTTATTCTTCTATTTTAGTCTGTTGTAAAAGCTACTTCACTAAAAAATGTAAACCTACATTTTTAGAAGAAATAGGAGTGCCTGGAAACCTATCTGTTCACCTTTTACATGAACTCTTAATACTTGATTGTGAACTCTCTTGGGCAGAGTTAAACTCAACTAATAAATTGTTTGTTATGAATAATTTTCCTGCTCTAGTACTTAACCAGTCATGTTTGCAAATACCCCAGAAAATATTCAGTTCAACCACAGATGCACTGGGTACTATATTTCATGACCAAAACCATTTCCTCTGACAGGCAGTTATTCTAGAATTGATGTCAATTTCTCCCTCCTTGTTGTAGGGTCTTACATTCATGTCCTAAAAAGCACTGAGTCAAATGTCAAATAAGTAACAAAAATAATATTCACTCTGTGCTTTTTCAGAAACTATCATCCTAGAAAATACCACTTGACAAAGGGGTCCAAAAATGTCATCACAGAAGATAGCCAGATTCATCAGTTCAGAAGAAAATCAGATCATGAGAACTCCACAATATTTGTATTTATAGTTTGCCTTCAGTCCTGACACTGAGCTTTAGTTACTAAAGGTTACTTATGCCACATCTTGTATCACATCAGCATGTAAGTTCACCAGCATGATGTTATCAACTAAAAGCATTGAGGTTTTTTTAATAAGTGTCTATCCATATAGATCACAAGTATTTCATGTGAAAAGATGTAACATGAGGAGATTCTAGTAGCTATTCCAATAATTTAGAAATAATGTATCTATCTGGACTTTTTTCCCATTAACTTTGCCATCTCTGCTTGATTTCTCTTTATGACTCAAGAACACAAGTATTTTTCTACTGTATCAGCAAATCCACTAACATGCAGCTGACAGCATTATTCTTAGTTCCAGCATGGTCATGTGGCAAAATGTCACCCAAACCAAAATATCCTGGATCTCTATTTAAAAGAAAGGATAATTAATAAATGAACAAAATTTAAATAGTGATGTTTGATGTGAGAGATTTGTTACAAAAATAAACTTCAAAGCAGACTTAACCTCTATGAGCCAAACCTTTTAATGGATAATTTTTCATATGCATTGTGTATTGTATCTGATCCAAAATGTTACACATTTATTAAAGAGATCAGAAAAGAAGACAGCCCTATAAAATGTGCTGTCTATAGAAATAGCCATATTTTTCTTTTAAAAAGATTGTCCGCTTGGCCCCTGATTCAGCAAGATACATTAACTCAAGCCTAACTATGCAAGTGAATGATTTCAATGAAGTCACTGCAGTGGGACTACTCATATGCTTAAAACTAACCACATGCAGTAGCGTAGCCGCGGGGGGAGCAGGGGGAGCGCCGCTCCCCCTGTGAGGAGAAGCGGCGCTAAGGCGCCGCCCGAGCCCCGCTGCGGGAGCTGGGCTCGGGGGCGCTTTAAAAGGCCCACGGCTCCTGCCGCTGTGGGAGCCAAGGGCCCTTTAAAGCACCCCCACCAGCCCCGCTGCCGGACCCGGGCTGGGGGGGCGCTTTAAAAGGTTGGCGGCTCCTGCTGCTGTGGGGAGCTGCGGGCCTTTTAAAGTGCCCCCCCCCCCAGCCCCGCTGCTGGACCCGGGCTGGGGGGGGGGGGCGCTTTAAAAGGCCGGCGGCTACTGCCGCTGCGGGGAGCTGCGGGCCTTTTAAAATATTTAAATATTTTCTGAGCTGCTGGTCTGTCCAACATTAAAGTGATGATGCTGTGGAGGAGAGGGACTTATTAGAAGGTCATGATGAGGCCAGAGTGACCTGGGGCTTGAAGACGTGCCATGCAAAGAGAAGGAGGAATACAGTCCTATTGAAGAGTCATTGAACTTTCAGAGAGTAAAGTTTTTAAAAAGTTTGTACAGCCTTTGGATAAGCATCCTACTTTTGGTTGCTTAACTAAATTGATCAGTCCAGTGCAATGAACCTACTGGTTTGCCCATTAATAAGTATTAACCATCAGCCCTTGAACGCTCTACTTTCAATGGAATAATTTTGCACCTCTCTTGTACTCTAGGGTATAATTAGCTAAAGGGAAAGGAGTTTGTTCTCCTTACCCTTCAGTTTCACTTATATTTTCAATGACAGTAGGCTAAAGGGGTATTTGTTTTAATCAGATTTATGCTATTACAGGTAGTGATTCCTATTTTCAGTATTACATTATATTGCTCTGGGAGATTTTTTTAATTGCAATATATTATTTAAGGATAATATATATAAATATGGATAGGAATAAATGGTCAGTTTTCACAGTGGAGAGAGGTAAATAGCTGGGTCCCCATTGGATCTGTACTGGGATTGTACAACATATTCATAAATGACATGGGAAAAGGGGTAAACAGAGAGGTGACAAAATTTGCAGATTACAAAATTTGTCAAGATAGTTAAGTCCAAAGCTGACTGTGAAGAGTTACAAAGGGATCGAACAAAACTGGGTGACTGGGCAACAAAATGGCAGATGAAATTCAATGTTGATAAATGCAAAGTAATGTACTTTGGAAAACATAATCTATAAGTACCTATAAGTACAATATGATGGGGGTGAAATTAGCTGTTACTATTCAAGAAAGATCTTGGTGTCCTTGTGAATAGTTCTCTGAAAACATCTGTTCAAGATGCAGCAACAGTCAAAAACGTGAACAGTGTTAGGAACTATTAGGAAAGGGATTGATAATAAAACAGAAAATATCATATTGCCTCAATATAAATCCATGGAATGACCACACCTTAAGTACTGCATGCAGTTCTGGTAACTCCATCTCAAAATAATATTAAAATTGGAAAAGGTACAGAAGGGCGACAAAATGATTAGGGGTATGGAACAGCTTCCATATGAGGAAAGAATAAAAAGACTGGAATTCTTCAGCTTGAAAAGAGATGACTAAGGGGTCTGTGACAGGGGGACACTCACCTCTAGTGAGTACCTCCTATTGGCTGGGTGTGATCCTGTAGTACTCTTTTTCTTCACTCCCAGCACCCTATCGGCTGCCAACCTTGCTAGGCAAATCTTCAGCAACTCAGCCCTATAGCCGAGTCACACTCAGTCAATATGCATAAAGCAACCCCTTCTGGGGTAACAAAGGTCCAATAGGAACTATTGCTGTGCCCTAATTAGTGTCTTCAGCCCTGTTTCTGGGCTCAGTTCTCAGCCCCTTCTGGGCTAATTTTAAGTCCTTCACTGACTTGTTATAGAGCACTGCCCCCAGGGCTTTCTCCCTGGATACTTTGTCTTCACCAGCTCTCGCTGCCCCAGTTCTCCAGCCAGGTCATCTCTCAAGTTCAGTTCCATGACTGGGGTGGTGATATGGAGGTAGGTAACCAAGAGTTCACCAGATAGTCTCCCTGCCCTTACCAGGGTCTTCAGCCCCATCCCGGAGCCCTTTACATTCCAGAGCTTTTCTCAGGCTTCTAAGAGAACCTTATCCCTTTCTTGGGACTTAGGCTGCTTCCTCAGTGACCTGTCGGAAAATCCAGGTCCACCCACTACTCTAGGTCCGAACCCAGGGACCCTATGAGCAGCAGTCACACACTGCTCCCTTTAACTCCTTCAATTAGCTGCTATTGCTTTCCCTGGGCTTCTTCTCACTAGGTCTCTTTCCATTCACCCATTACCTTAGGTTTGCAATTCTTAGGTCCACTTTCTCCTGCAGAAAGAAAAATGTAGCCAGAAATCAACTTCTTGTTATCTCTCAGGGCTTGGCTTCACTACCAGGGAGATCGACGCTGCTGCAATTGATGCAGTGGGTGTCGATTTAGGACGTTTAGTGAAGACCTGCTAAATTGATGGCAGAACGCTCTGTGATCGACCCCGGTACTCCAAATCTTTTAGAAGAGTAAGGGAAATAGACAGGAGAGCATCTCCCATTGACGCAGCGCAGTGAAGACACTAGGGTAAGTCAACCTAACCTACATCAACTCCAGCTATGCTATTCACATAGCTGGAGTAGGGTAACTTATGTCAACTTACCCTGGTAGTGAAGACAAGCTCACACGCTGTTGTGGCCAGAGCAGAGCACCTTTCCTTGCCACTTAGGTCGCAGCCAGGAACTGACCTGATAAGCCCCTGCAGCTCCTTTCAACTGAGCTTGCTGGGCTCTGATTGGCTGCTTCTTATAAGGCCTCTCTAGGAAGGCCTGGAGGATCCACCTTCGCTGCTCCATGGGGCCTCCAGTTGGAGGCCTCAAAGATCCAGGTACACCCCATCATAGGGGAATATGAAGGAGGTCTATAAAATCATGAATAGTATGGAGAAAGTGAATAAAAATATGCTATTTACCCCTTTCTATAACACAAGAACCAGAGGTTACCCAATTAAATTAATAGGCAGCTCGTTTATAACAAACATGAGTACTTCTTCACACAACACCCAGCCAACCTGTGGAACTTGTTGCCAGGGGATGTTGTGAAGGACAACAGTAAAACTGTGTTCTAAAAAGAACTAGATAAGTTCATGGAGGATAGGTCCATCAATGGCTATTAGCCAAGCTGGTCAGAGATGAAACCCCAGGCTCTGGTTGTTCCTAAGCCTCAGACTGCCAGAAGCTGGGACTGAACAACAGGGGATTAATCACTTGATAATTGCCCTGTCCTGCTCATTCCTTCTGAAGCATCTGGCACCAGCTACAAGCAGAAGACAGAATACTAGGCTAGATGGACCATTGGTCTGACCCCATCTGGCTATTCTTATGTTTTTATGGGTCATATCGTACACTACAGTGTATTGTACAGCAGGAGGGGCATAACGGGGCTAGGAAACAAAGAGGATGACTGTCTGGAGGTCCCAATGAGTTATCGCCTCAGTTGGGAAAGGGTTTGAGGAACACAGAGGGAGCAGTGGTGCAACCCCTCAAACCCAAAGATCCTGGGGACCTGAAGAGCTGGAGGTGGGGGAGAGGACAGGATTACTCCTCTGACCACAAAGGAATCAGTGAGAGAAGAAGTCAGAGAGGAGGCCTGGCAGTTTGTAACCACCACAGGCAAGAGAGACACGGTGGCATTCTATGCAGTTGGAGATAGGTGAGGATAGGCAGGCTGTGGCCATCAGACAGAAGAGAAGCAGGAGGAATCTCACACAGCTAGAAGTTTCAAATCAATTCCAGGTCCTTAGCATGGAAACTACAGAAGATACCTCTCAAAATCCAGCAAGTCCAAGGGAACTGACAAACGTACAGGATACATGTATGGATGGCAGCTCAGCCCAACCTGTAAGAAAAAATCAAGCTTACCCACAAAGAGTTCTTCTGTAAGCCATTTGACTTGGTACCACACAACATTTTGATTAAAAAACTAGAATGATAAAATTAACATGGTAAATATTAAATGGACTGAATCCAGGCTAACTGATAATTGCCAAAATGTGATCATAAACAGGAAATCATCAGAGAGCAGCTCTGTTTCCAGAGAATCCTGCAGTGACTGGTTCTTGGCCCTAGGCTATTTATTATCTTTATCAATGATCTGGAAGAAAAAAGTTATCACTGATAACATTTCCAGATGGCACAAAAACTGGGAGAATGGTAAATAAATAATGAAGACAGGTTACGGATTCAGAGCAATCTGGATCACTTGGCAAACTGGGTGCAAGCAAGTAATATGGGTTTTAAAGTGGCTAAATGTAAACATTTTGATTAAAAAACTGAAATTAACATAGCAAATGTTAAATGTATTGAAACCAGGCATCTGGGAACAAAGAACATAAGCCATATCCTGGTAACTATCCCCTAGCCTTCTGAAAAAGGCTTGGGGGTTGTGGTTGTGATAATCAGCTGAACAGGAGCTCCCAGTGTGACACTTGGCCAAAAGAGCTAATGCGATCCTGGGATGCATAAATGGGGGAATCTCGTGTAGGAGTAGAGAGGTTATTTTACTTCTATATTTAGACTCATGGACTTTAAAGTCAGAAGGGACCATTATGATCATCTAATCTGACCTCCTGCACAACGCAGGCCACAGAATTTCACCCACCCACTCCTGCAATAATACTCTCACCTATGTCTGCTACTGCTGCTGGATTGCCAGGTCCAGAGCTGATGGTCACAATTCAGTAAGGATATTGATCCATTGAAGAGGGTTCAGAGCCACAAGAATGATTCAAGGATTAGAAAACATGCCTTATAATAATAGGCTAAATAGATTAAGTTTAATAAAAAGCAGGCTAAGGGGGGACTTAACTACAGTCTATAAGTACCGACACAGGTGTCAGTGACTGAGTCATGGATAGTCTGGCATAATGAACATAAGAACATAAGAATGGCCATACTGGGTCAGACCAAAGGTCCTTTCAGCCCAGTATACTGCCCACTGACAGTGGCCAATGCCAGGTGCTCCAGAGGGAGTGAACCTAACAGGTAATGATCAAGTGATCTCTCTCCTGCCATCCATCACCCCCCTCTGACAAACAGAGGCTAAGGACACCATTCCTTACCCATCCTGGTTAATAGCCATTAATAGACTTCATTCCCATGAATTTATGCAGTTCTCTTTGGATGGTTGGAGCAACAATCCTGCCTACCAGTTAGAGCTGAATCCAGCCTGGTCAAGGTCCTGGAGTGAAGCCAAAGATCAAAGCTGGGAGTCAGAAGGCCTAGCCAAGAGTTGGCACCAGGAGTCAGAAGCCCCGGAGTCATAGTCAGGAGACAAGGGACTATAGCTGAGGGTCAGTAGCCAGGATGGAGCAGGGGTGGGGCAAGAACAGATACAGGCTAGGGCTAGAGCTGGGGTGGAGGTTGGGACAAAATCAAGTACAGCTGCACGCAAGGAGCACATTCAGCAGCTACTTTGCTCCTGCTCCTGAGCTGTAGGATTCACCTATTGCTCCCGTAGCCAGTCAGGTGGCTCGTCAGTTGTACAACGTCTATCAGGGCCAACTGCACTCATTAGGTTGCTGCTGCTGGTGGCCCCTGACAATACCCTTTTAATGGTGCCTCCTAGGGGCTATGGGACCTGATTTCAAGGGGTATTTCTGGTGGAAGGCACATGCAAGTTCTGGAGTGTGGACATTTACTAATTGTTCCCATGATCACTCTTCCAGTCCATAACCCTTCCAATCCACCAGATAATAGCCAGATAATAACTCACTTGGAGTTTAGGATTCCCTAGATCTCATTTTACTCTTGGCCCTACACGGGTTAGTTTGTGATCTTAAATGGGGCCTAGCTACTGATCATCTAATTTGGCTGAGGGACAGGTGGATTTGAGGTGTCTGAAGGACAGACAAACCTTATCTTCTAGAGACAGTGGGACTTGGCATTTTTTGTTAGTGTGATGTTTGTGTCTCCTTGACAGCTTACAAGTGTTCAGTAAGCTCTTAATGCACCCAGCGAGGGTGGGCAACTAGATTTGCTTGCAGCAGGGACTGGGGAGTCTGCAGACGCAGTCAAATGGAAGTGAGGGTGAAAAGGTAGTTTGCATAGAATGGATATGTTGGGTGGATGCATGGGTGGAGTTGTACACAAACTCTGCATATGGCTGGAGGGTGACCCATTAAGCTTGATGATAATTGAGAAAGCAATGGAGGTATTGTTTGAGGGCCTGGTTCACCATTTCTGTCTGCCCATTTGTTTTTGGGTGATGGGAAGGGAGCTGTTTATCTCCTTGGCGTAAGAGTTTGCACCAAAACCAGGAAATGAACTGCATACTGTGATCTGAGACCATTCCCGTCAGCAGCCTATGGAGCCGAAAAATATTATCTGGAAAGAGTCAGGCTGTTGCCTGGGCAGTTGGGAGGAATGAACAAAAATAAAGTGCACCGTCTTAGTGAGGAGGTCACCAGTGACAAGGATGACAGTGCAACCCTAGAAGCAAGGTAACTTGATGATGAAATCCAAGGATACCAAGTACCAGGGCTGAGACAGGGTGGGCAAAGGCTGGAGAAGACCAAATGGTTAGGCATGTGGGCACTTGCTCTGACAGCACAGATCACATGAATTATTGTACCTCTTAATGTTGGTACTCAGCATTGCCCACCAGAAGTTCCATAACACTAGGTCTTGGAGCGGCCAAAGTGGCCAGCAACTAGGGTATCATGGCATATCTTTAACACCTTGAGTCAAGGTCGGCCATCTGGAATGTAAAGGCATCTTCCGGATAAAGTAGACCCTCCTTCAAATGAAACCCCAGACTGGGCAGAACGCTATCCATATAGGATTTGACCGATATTAGTAGCCTGGAGGTCTTGTGGAAGAGGGACTACATGAGGGACATCAGGGTTCCTGTGTGTTGTCTCTAATAAAATGTGAGGAGTGTAAAAAGATAGCCAAGGGAGTCATGTCTGACTTGGTGTCTTTGGCATCTGCCTTCCTTTTCCATGATCCAAGGCAGTAGGTGATGACAAAGTTGAATCTGGCAAAGAAGAGTGACCGGAGGATCTGTTACTGGTTAAGGTTACGAGCAGTTTGGAGATATTCCAGGTTCTTGTGGTCAGTAAGAACCTGGACTGGCTCTTCAGTCTAACAGAGAAAGGTATAACATGATCTAATGGCTGGAGGGTGAAACGAGACAAATTTAGACTGGAAATAAAGTATAAGTTTTTACTAGTGAGAGTGATTAAACTTTGGAACAATTCTCCATCACTGACAATTTTAAAATCAAGATTGGATATTTTTCTACAATATACACTCTAGGAATTATTTTGGGGAAGCCGAATGGCCTGTGTTATACAGAAGGTCAGACTAGATGGTCAGAATGGTCCCTTCTGTCCTTAGAATCTGCCTGGATCCTGCTGGAATCATGGTGACATTAGACCCACATTTTGTTCCCGTACAAAATCCCTGCTCCAAGAAGGTGCAGACATCAAGCCCCAGGAAGTCCTACTCAGACATTTAAGTTAGTCATTGGCAGACCTGATTCTCATGTACTCTAGTGCTATATAAGGGAGCCTCTAACAGCGCCAAGGCCCTTCAGGAGACTTCAGGCTTAATTGGCCCATTACTACCAGTGCCTGGGGGCTACACCTGGGAGCAATCAGCTGCTCCAGGTGGCAGCTTTTAGCTAATTAGTAATGGAACAGCTGAGCTAGAGAGAGAAGGATAGAAAAAAGGGAGGGAGAAAAGGATCTCTAGAGATGCAGAGTAGGCTTTTGTGGTGTCAAGTCCTGAATGAGGGCTTTGCGATGATAGTAGGAGCCCCAAGATAACCATCAGTATCCATGGGGAAGGGGGACAGAGGAGAACTCCTGTCAATAAGTTCTGGGAAGTGATCTGCTGTTTACCTTTAGACCAGAGAGACCTACAGTTTGAGCCTGGCTCCTGGGCTGGGAGTAGGAAGCTTCTCCAGTGTTTCAGGGGAAAACAAGTGTCTCTGGGTTGCACAATTCCTTCCCTCCCAGACCATAATTGGCTCACTCAGTGTCCCTGCTCCCTGAAATACTGCAGGAGACAATCAGGCCCTGTGTTATTTTAATGAGATTCTTGGGGGAGAGGGAGTTCCTTCAATTTTCTCATGGACTAATGCTGGAAGCAATGATTTTTTAATGCTAGCTTTTCTCAAGTTTGTAGGGAGTAAAATGAACTGACTGACTAAATCAAGAAAACCAGCTTTACAGGCTATAATCCACTAGCTCTCAGTGTCAGCATCTATCACATCCAGAGGCAATTTATTAATGTCAGAGAAAAAAAACTGTCTTAGGTCCTGTTGAGACAGATTCTACCAGGAGCTTTAGTCAATGAACTACTCCAGCTAATCAACAGAAAATAGTTAAATGAGAGATACTTTTGACAGAATAACCCACAAAGCTATCTTTCTTTTTTAATGAAGATCTAAGAGGAAAAAATGAAAGCATGTAAATATAGAAGACTTTGAGACATACAGCACACTCTTGAAAGTGAACCGTCTGATTAATGTATATAGTATACCTTACATTGCTCAAAATTTTGGAGCTACAAGTCACTGTCTATGAAGAACATCATTCAGGCCAATTATAAAGACAAACTGGGCCAAATTCTCTACTGTTGTAAATGAACAACCTCAGTTGACCTCAATAGTGCCCATTTATACCATCAGAGAATTGGACCGATTATCTACCCTTTGAACACAATCCCCCTTTCACTTACGCTAGTTGTACTCCAGTATAGCTCATATGACTTCAGTGCAGTTACTCTGGTGTTAAGGGGAGAATCAGGCCTTTTACATGTGACACAAAGGAATAGAGCTGGCTGGGAATTTAACAACAGTTTTTCATTGGAAAAAGCTGATTTATTGACACTAACAGGAAAGGGTCAGTTTCATTCAGTTTCTCGGGTTCAAGATGGATTTTCTGGAGTGGGTGTGTTCTGTTTTTCCATGAACAAATTCAGATAGTCTCAATTTTGTCTTGATGAAGAATAGGAAAAATTTTGAAGTCTCAACATTTTCCTGGGCCAGAGAAAAACAATTTCCCACCTCGATGTACAAAAGCGGCCCAAATGGGTTTGATCAGAATATTCCATTGCATCATTTGTTGAATTTTAGTTTCCTGACCTCTTTATACTTGAATAAGTGCAATTATTTCAATGTCTTTTTTGTTTGGTTGGTTGTTTTAGATGGAAGATGAGTGGTCATTCAGGTTTACTTACTAAGTGGTTTTCCTGCCTCATGAAAGAGTTGAGATAATGATACTGATCTCCTTTGTGAAATGCTTTGAGATCTACCGATGAAAAGCACTACATAAGAGCTTGGTATTTTTATTACTGTATTGATCAGCACAAGTTAGTGTCAGATCTTAACAATTACAGAACCAATGTGTGGTTAACTCTGTTTAATTTATGTTTTCTCAATTGTCATTACATTTCTAAGGAACTTGGCCATCTGCAAGGGCAGATCCCATTTTGAGAGTCAGTTAATGAATCATGTTGCAGACGTGACTTGAAATGTTGTCCCTTATGCAGGTTACTTGATATGATTCTAGCTTTGTTTCTACCTAATCAGAAATAAATCCTTCAGACTTCAAGGATATGCCAACTTTAGCATAAATAAGGGGTCAAGGGTTATGATTTTAACCCTCGATCCCAGTAAGTCTTATGGACTTGGGTATTCAACTGCAGTATTTTTGTAAAGGAAACTAGAAGCCATTGATTTTGAAGCAGACCTCCCCATTGAAATAAACCAGGAGGGTGTTTGTGCACTTTGACAGCCTATTAGTTAGAGAACTGCAGCAAATGATGTAAGGGATGTGCAAGTCTCCTATCACAAGGGGTAAAGGACCAGTTTGCTCTACTGTATTTGTAACACTGTCTCAGGGCAGCAGTCAGGCGCACTCTGAAAAAGATGAAAATAAGTGGGCCACCCTGCTATTGGAAGCAACGTGTGTTTCCTTTGGCAGTGAGATGCCCAGTACAGAGACTGAGTTTTGTTTTAATAGAGGTCAGATTTGATCCATATTTTGAGTTTCTTCAGGTGAAGGAAAAACGGTTGTAATTTTCATTGCCATTCCATTCTTCATTATGTGGCAAATTCTGCTCCCGCACTCACACTTGCACAGATGCTGAGGACTCTCACGAAATGTTGTTATCTCTGAGTTTTAATGAATAGAAATAACTGGATTTATTAGAAGAAAAATCATTGGTGTCAAAGATTGTGTTACATGCAACTCCTTACAGTGATTGAAGATCACTTCCATCAGGCCTGAAGTATAGTTATTTATCTTCAATTGTACACAATTATTTAGGAGTAAACTGGATTCTGAACGGCTGTTTGTTTTATTTTTAAACTTTTATCTTTCTAAATCAATCTATATGAAACACTGAACCACCTAATATCTTTTGTTACTAATTTTATCTGATGTAATTAATCACTGTTCTACTTTGTTTCTTCTCTCAGGATGCAGAATAGAAAAAAAAATTTTTTAGATGAATGCAGTTTATCTGAATTACTTGTGTGTTTGAAAAGGCTATTACATTTGGAGAAACTGATTTATTTTCACAGTTACAAAGAAAACTGCATTTATGTCTCTTCAAGAAGTCTGGATTGCCAATAGCATTTTACACACAATATTGCTATAAAAAGCAGCTACATTTTCCTAGCAACGAGAATCATTTTAAGTAAGCTGGAGAGGAATTTTTCACTTAAATAATTTTTCCATTGGAAAATCCCATTTTGGAATTCCTGGTCAAAAGGGAGAGACCAGAGTTCCCCTCATGCCACATGAATGCCCCATCCACCAAGTTATTGGCTATTCCAGAGTGAGTGGGTCTCTTGCTGAAATTTTATTGAAAGGTCTCTGTTTTGTCCCGATGCAGAATGGGGACACTTTTTGAAATCTCAACAATTCAAATGTCAGGAAGACCATTTGCCACCCAGCTCTAATTCTGAGAGCAAAGACTATATCTAAAATTACTGTATCAGAAGCTATAGAGTGGTAAATATTCAGAAAGGAACGTCATCACATTTTAATGAGATTGCTGCAAATGTGACTATAGTACAAAAATATCCCAAACTCTACAATGACATTGTATGAAGTTACAGATGCATAAAAATCTATTTGAATCAGGATAGTGGCATGTTATAATTATAATATTAAAGTACCGACTTCCATCAAGTGTTCATGAGCAAAGAGAGGGCACTTGTGTTCAAGAGGGTTTTAAAATGTAGTTAAAAATCTATTGTATTCTTTATTGATCAGGGACTTGATTCTGACTCCCTTACTTATACTGTGTTGGACTATACTCCTCAAGTAGTTCCATCTATTATAAGGGGATTACTCGATGAGTAAGGTCAGGCTTAACATGTGTAAGGGCATCAGAATCAGCTCTTGTGTAGGGCATAACCATGTATTATGTACATTCCTGCAGCTACTGTTACTACAGAGTCATTGAGTTTAAGGCCAGAAGGGACAATAGTCTGACTGCATATTACAGGCCACCAACACTGCCCAGCACCCTCACACTGAACCCAATAACGGAATTAGACTAAAGTATTACAGCCCACAGGAGACTAAATTATTAGGTGTCACAGGCAGAGAATAGGAGTGGACGAGGTGCACCAGTGACTGAGGCCCCCACAATGGCAGAGAAATAATTAAGTGAGATATACCCAGGAGTTAAAAGGTGGGGAGGGTTGTGGGTTTTTGTTGTTGTTGTTTTGCAGTGTGTTTAGGAGCCTAAGCAGTAATGGGCCCAATTTTCAAACCTAGTAGTCCCCCTACCGTGTTCTGTCCAGCATTTGGACACTTAAAATAGCACTTTGAGTAGGAATGTTTAGATCCAATTTGAGCATCAAGTTAAGTACAATGATAAGTCTAGACAGTGTCAATGAGAAGCCAGATTTAGGCATCCTATTAGAGAGCCTACATGTGAAAACTGGTTTCTGTAGAAATACTGGCAGTTATTTTACTTCATCTTGGAAAACCGTACAGTCAAATACACAGCCAGCTTTTAGCGGGAAGCCAATGTGTAAGAGATCACATCAGTTCACACTTAGAGAGTATGGGGGGAAAAAAAAAGCCTACAGAGACAAATAACCCAGTGAAGTTTCAAAGCAGCTGTTGAACCTAGTTCTACAATGAACACTGTATTTCATACTGATGGAAATATGTGAAAACAGCATGAACTTGCTTTAAATAAGGATTTAAATTTGTGATTAGCAGATGCATTTTTTAAAAAAAAAATCAGAGCTGGATGGTGCCATGTTATTGTCTGGAACTGACAGGAACCTGGCTGAGGCTCAGTCTAGAAAAACTGGAGGTGATACGGTTGGGAGAAGCAAATTGAGGCGTTTACAAGGTTTTTGATTGTGTCATGTGGTGATGGAGCAGGTCCACCCCCTGCAATATTCATATTTGTTTTCTGTCACAGAAGATAAAAATGCAGGAACATAACCAGTCTGGTGCCAGGCCCATCCACAGTCTGACGGTTGGTAACTGTCTCCTGGTTCCTGCCCTCTGGTTCTGTTGCCTGAACCTGATGTCCTGGTATCCTGACTTGGGCTGACTCTTGGTAACTGACTTTTGTTAGGGTTGCCAACTTTAGTTGGCCATATTCCTGGAGGTTTCATCACATGACATAATCTTTAATTAAAGATTAATATTTCATTCCTGAAGACTCCAGGACAATCCTGGAGGGTTGGCAATCCTACTCTTGACCCCAGCCCTCTAGTTCGTATCTTGAATCTGATCACCTGGCATTCCAACCTGGCCTGATTCCTGGTAACTGGCTCCTGGTCCCTTGGCCTGTGTCTGACACTAACTTCTAGGCCAGGCTGCCCATACCCTGGTCCTGACAATATGGTTGGGGGCGTTTATCCCAGAAGAAGGCAGGTGATTGTATCACTTTCCCCACCCCAGGAGTCCACCAAGGACTCCTATATCAGCCCTGCCAGCAAAAGGTGCTCAGGACATGCACTGAATCAGCATACATAGCACCTCACATGTGCTCTAGCCCCATCCACTTTTTTGACTGTGCTCTCCAACTCCATTTTCCCTGGTGGCACAGTGGCTACAGGTGGCTTGCATTACTTTTCCATCTTTCCCCTCATCCCATACTAAGCCCACTTATTTAAATGCTGTGCCAGAATTTGTACTGATCCTTTTATTGTAAAGGGAAATCACTGCATTTTATCTGGGTTATATCTGCAGTATTTGATCTATAGGATACTAATAAATGTCAGCCTGATACATAAGTTCTTTGTTTACAACCAGTATGTGTGGAGAAGGTACACACAGGTACTCTGGCAATCAACAATACTAGGGAAGGAAACAGAAAACGTTGTTTGACTGGACCAATAAATACCAAATTTACTTCAAAATGTAGTACAAAAAAGTACACAAAAGCAGTAGCAGCACTGTGAGGAAGTTCATACTGCTTTAGCTGTACTTTGCCCATCACTGTGGTATCTAGGTACCATATGTCTATGGTCTCAGAGAATTGTCTTTCTGAAACTTTCCTTTAAAGCCATAAAATGCCTCAGTCTCCCACATCAGCTGCAAATAGTTCTTTGTTATGAGAGGTTAGAGCCATGCCAGTTTGATGCACTTTGTTCTCGGGTGGGAGTGACTGCGTTTGAAAATGTTGCAAGCCAAAACCTGCTAGGAACAAAAGCCCCTTCAACCCTTTCCTCCAAATGTATATTTCAATGCAGGTAGGGGGCTGAGCTAAAGGTACACTTCCTACATGCTACACTTTCTCAGGGAAAAAGAAGCTAAAGGAAAGTACCGACAATGTGAGCTGAATAATTTTGTCAATGGATTAAAGTTGAGGGGCGGTCTAAGTCCTTAAGCAATTTGAGGCAGAATCTCTTTACATCGAGGAGAGTTAAAATGTAGGACAGGATGCTAGGAGCCATGAGAGAAGCAAGCAGCATAAATCAGTTGAAGAGACTGAATACATTGTGGAGAAGAAAAGAATCTGCGGCTGGAGCGGCATTTGATTCTGATATGCAGTTTGATGAGAAAAGAATTGATTTGTAGTTCCCAGAATTGATAAGGGCCAGTGGATCTTGATGTCTCTCTCATGATGATGAAATGTTTCTTTATTTCTGTTGTATGCACAGAATGGGACTTAAGTGCAGTGGCATAGCCAGGTTTAGAGCACAGGGGGAGCGGCGCTATAAAAAGGCGCCTCCCCGCTCCCTCTGTACTCACTGGGCGGCGCTTTAAAGGGCCCGGGGCTCCAGCCACTGCGGAGCCCCCGGGCCTTTTAAATCCCCGCCCGAGCCCGGCTCCGGCAGCGGGGCTGGGGGCGCGGGGGGGGGGGGGGCTTTAAAAGGCCAGCGGCTCCTGCCGCTGCGGGGAGCTGCTGGCCCTTTAAAGTGCCCCCCGAGCCCAGCTCCTGCAGCCGGGCTCGGGCGGCGCCTTAGCGCCGCTTTTCCTCACAGGGGAAGCGGCTGCTCCCCCTGCTCCCCCCCCGGCTATGCTACTGCTTAAGTGAGTCCTAGGGCTTGAGCTGTTTCTCTGCAGAGGGGTGAATTTCAGTTGCCAAGAATATTCATTCTTGCTCATGAAGAGAACACACAGTGACCTCATTTCAAATAGAAGTTGAAAATTCATTGTTTTGAATGTTGAGTTTGTCTGTGTTTACTGGTTGAAGGGGGTTGATTGATCCTTGTATTTTATTATATTATTGCAAAGGTCCCTGGCACATAGGGATGACAGTGCAGAAAAACATTAGTAATGACAAATAATAAAGTCAACTATAGGCAGACAAGCTTCTATCAAACCACCTCAGTGTCCTCCTTTAAATCCCTCCTTAAAACTCTTCCCTGCCATGGTGTCTACAAACTCGACTTAGCTTTAATCGAGCTAGAGCTCAAGTTTGTAGACATGATGGGAGGGAAAGGAAGCTGGAGCTGTGTGTGCTTCAGTGTGGGTTTCACAAGTCTACCTGGACAAGTACTGCGCTAACCCAGGCTGAACCTTGTGCTGGCATGGCTTCACTGGTCAAGCTAGCAAGATTAAAGCTAGCTTAAGTATGACCACTTGAATGGTAATCACACCCAGTGATTGAATTATAGATGTTCCCTTGGATTTAGATTATAAGCCGCTTAGGGCCGTCTCTCTGTAATAGGCTTGTACAGCACACAATGGTTCCTTGCCCTCTAGGTGGTGTCTAAGCCCAGCAACACAGCCTAACAGGGAAACAATAACAGAAATAGAAATAGGTCGGATCAATTCAGTGAGCACAAACACTATCAGTCCAGATGGAAAACATCAGTGCAGCTGTTCATTTTCCTGGATGGGTCATTGTCTCCTTGCTTTCAGAGATGCCCAAGGATATCTCTGATGTGGATGGTGCTGGATGGCATCTGTTTAAGCAATGCTAGAAATGTGGTGTTTGTTTTAATTATGTTCTAGCTAATAAGCTTGATAACATGCAAATCACATAGTATTCAGACTCATAAAAAGCCAAGCAAATCCAGGCATTTCTGGCCTTTTTTGCCTGCTTGCTAGTGAAACAGCAATCACAGAAGTGCAGCTAATGGCTGTGTTGCATTGTTTTTAAATTAGGAAAAAACGTACATTTGCCAGCCTCAAAAGCTAGATCCATCCCATCCTTGTTCCCTTCCTTGGGAGCCCAGCAGAGGCTTATAGTTCAAGTATTTAAGTGATATTAAAATTAGTAAAGCCCAACATATTTTGCCTCCATGGCTGAGAATGCTGCAGCAATATACGAATGAACTGGACTCTTGTTTCATTTTCAGAGTAGGAGATGGTTCTAAACCTTTGCTATACTTATCTAAGAATCAATAATTGTGCCATAATTTTCATCAGAACCCTAATTACATACTTAGGGCCAGATCCTCTACTTGTATAAATCAGAGTAACGCCATTGACTTCAGTGTCGTTCCTTCTCATTTACCCTATTTTATGTGAGATCAGATTTAGGCCCATATTATGTAAGTGTTTATGTTAGCATATTGATAGTCAATATGCTAACCCTTTCCAAAGTTCAAAGGATCATTCAAAGAATTCCTCTCTTTCAAAATATAGCTATGTTTTCTCTTTGAGAGGAACTGGTATGTCAAACTATTATGGAGACATTTTCAGCATGGTATATGAAACCATCAGCTGCCTACCCCTTCCCTGTAAAATCTTTAGGTACATCTGATGCCTAAGAAAATGAAAAACTAAATAATAATGGGAAAACCAAGTATTGTTCATACTCACTGAAAATTGGTCTTGAAGTCCCCATGACACTTTTATCATGAGTAAAAATACTAACCTTCCCGTAATGGACAGATTCCAACTTGGATAATAATATTCCTTCTATATAACTTCCCCACTGTAGTTTCTAAAAAGTATTCTGTAATGTTAGTATAAAATGGCTACCACATGTCACAAATCCCTGGCCTTGGCTCCCTTTTAGTAGAGGTCAAAGATCCCTATATAGATTATACCTTTAAGTAGAGCTGGTCAAACATGTTTTTCCCCCCTATGGAAAACTGATTTCAAATACCAAAATATTTCAGCTGATATGGAAATTCTGCCAGAGTGCCTCATGGGTAGCGCCTCATGTAGTTCAGGTGCCACATACTCCAGTTCTCCATTACAGGCTGGGCTTCCTGGTTGGAATACATCTCCCATGATGCACTTTTTGTGATACATCATGGAACTCTTTGCCAATGAGGCATCATGGAAAATGTAGTCCATCTGGGGAGCCCAGCCCATAAAAGAAAATGAGATCATGAGACAACCAAACAACAACTCTCTGAGCCACCGTGGCAGCATTTCCAAATTGAAATGTTTTTTGATTTTCAGTCAAAATGTTTTGGGTGTTGAGGGATTTTATTTAAAAAATTGCAATTTTCAATGCAGATTCATTTTGAAAAAAACAAAAACAAAAAAACCAACCTACCAAACAAACAAAAAAAACCCCAGTCAAAATCCTAACTTTCCATCATTTTTTTTTCAACCAGCCCTATCCTTAAGACATAGCACCATTCTATGATGGTGATAAAATTTCAGTGACCAATATTGGGGGAGGGGGAAGAGAAAAATCATGATATTTTGGACCCTGAAAAATGGAAATAACTTTGAAATCTTTTGTGAAATTATTTCCCCATTTTTTTTCAACCACCTCAAGTAATCCTCCGTAGGGACTGCATATTCCATCCTGCATATCCAGTCACTTGCTAGCCCACACATAAGAGAAAACACATAGCTCTGCTAGTCTTAGTCCCTCTCTGCCTGTGCCCCACCAACTCCTTCCTGGGTGGGAGCATCTTGGGAACATCCCCTTTGTTCTCCTGAGCTCTGACCAGGACACTTTAATGTGGACTGAGTCCTTATCTACTGTTACATGTCAGCACAGAGCAAGGATACCACTGGAGATTCCTATCGATTTAAATTGTCTTTGGAGCTGGCCCTAGATATAATATATATGATGTGTTGGATTCCTGCAGGCTGAGAGGAACTACTATAAAGTTAATATAATATTATTCCTACCACCAAGCCTTTGTAAATATTTCATTCTCTTCATTTCCTGATAGGAGGGTGGTTTTTCAAAGTCCGCATCTTTAAAATATATTTAAAATATTTATTGTATTGTCTAGAAACAGGTAGCCAAGAATTTTTTAAAATATGTCTAAAAACCTGTATTTTGTTTCAGCAAATATTACTTGGAGCCCTTCCAAATTATTTCCCACACCAGACCCAAAACGGACAGTATCTAACTTTTTTTTATCAACTCTCCAAAAGGAGATTTAAACATATTTTTTCAAAAGCCTTTTGAAATCCTTATGAGGCCTATTATTTTTAAAACCTCTTTTTCTCTATATGGAATCTGTAAATTTAAGGCCAGAATGGACTGCTGTGATCACATAGCCTGACCAGGATATAAAACTTCATTTTTTTTAACCATTACCCCAACTTTTGTGTCAGATGCAAATTTGTCAGTAATTATTTTTGTTTTCTTCTGGGTGATTGATAAAAATGTTTAATAGCATCTGCAGTATCCCACTAGAAAAAACACACCGGAACTGACTGTTTGAATCTGGATTTAGGAAGGCAGGCTGCTGAACAGTGCCTGATATTCCCCATACACATTAAAATGGAGACTGAAATAATGCTAATGTAGCAAAAGACACTGAGCCACTCTACTTTCAAATACTGCATGATTTCATCTGGAACATCCTTGCCAGGCATTCTTACCATGCACCATATCAAAAATGATTGATTCTGCCAGTGATATATTGTATCCTTCAGTGTCAATGTATTTACAGAATAATAAATGGTAGGAAACAATGGACCTGCTTGTAGTTTAATTAATTCAGTCTCCAGGGCTGTACAACTATTTAAATGATATCACTGCTCCACAGCCAAAATGCTTCTGAAATAAATGTAGTCAAACTTTACTAATTCTGGGTCACTGAGAACGAAAATGATGCTTAAAATTGCTGATAGGCTCTAGTTTTCAAGACATGCTATTGGGTCAGTATATACGACCCTTGACTTGGGAATGGCGGAGGATAAGTGAGTTATAAAGGGAAGGGATCTCAATTTAAACCAGAAATGACTAAAATACATCTTTGACTGGATCTATGAATAAATCTATGACTGGGTTTGGACAGTACTTGCTTTTTAGGCAAAACAATGAATGATGCAATCTGAAGCTGGTATTGCATCATACATGATATGAATTGCATCATGTTATTCCTAGAAGTCATGGATGATGCAATCGTAACGAAGCTTACATCACTCTGCTGAACAAATTGCCCTATATCAGCTCTAGAAATCATACTGTGTCGTGCTCTCTTATTTGTCAGTGTTTGATTTTGCAAAGGGACACATTTCTGTTTAGCCAAAGTGAGCAGAGATGCCTCGTACTTGTGTGAACAGTGCAGATAACTTCTGCTATGTTTGTGGTGAAGTGACTTTTGCATCACAAAAGCACAGTATAACCACTATGGTTAAGAAAGCCTATCACCTTTCTTTTGGCTGCAAAATTGGAGATCAGGAGAAGAGGTGGGCCCCACACATATGCTGCAACACTTGTGCAACAAATCTTCGCCAGTGGTTGAACAGGAAAAGGAAATCTATGCCTTTTGCAGTGCCAATGATTTGGAGAGAGCCAACAGATCATACCAGCAATTGTTACTTCTGCATGGTGCCTCCAGTTGGGAAAGGTGTGTCAAAGAAGAAAAAGTGGACTGTGCATTATCCAAACATTCCATCAGCTATACGCCCAGTACCCCATGGAGAAGGACTGCCAGTTCCTGATGCACCAGAATCATTCTCACTTGAGTCAGATGAGGAAGAGGAAGAGGATGAAACTTCTGGTCCTGAACCATCAATGTCACAGGACCCACATTTTCTCCCATCCTCCTCCTCTGAACCATACCTCATAACACACGGTGAACTGAATGACCTTGTCGGGGATTTGGAACTACCCAAGAGTAAGGCAGAGCTTTGGGGCTCCAGACTACAGCAGTGGAATCTCCTGGCAGGTGATGTTAGGGTTTCCATGTTCCGTGACCGTCAAAAGGATCTTGTCCCATTCTTCTTCATGGAAGGTGATCTTGTAGCCTGCAGCAACATCGATGGTGTGATGGCAGCCCTCAACATCGTTCATGATCCAGATGAGTGGAGACTGTTCATTGATTCATCGAAGACGAGTCTTAAAGCTGTTTTACTGCATAATGGCAATGTTTTGCCATCAATTCCAGTTAGTCATGCAGTCCATATAAAGGAAACCTATGACAACATGAAACAACTTTTGAGGTGCATAAACTATGACCAACATCAGTGGCAGCTTTGTGGTGATTTGAAGGTTGTTGCTCTCTTGCTTGGTCTGCAGACTGGATACACAAAGTACTGCTGTTTTCTCTGTGAATGGGATAGTCGTGCAAGAGATTCCCACTACATCAAGAAAGATTGGCCACTCCGACAGACATTGGAGCCTGGGAGGAAAAGTATTCAGCATCCACCACTTGTTGAATCAAGGAAGATTTTGTTACCACCCTTACACATCAAGCTGGGTCTGATGAAGAACTTTGTCAAGGCCATTGACAAAACACAAGCAGCTTTCAAGTACCTCCGTGGAAAATTTCCAAGGTTAAGTGAAGCTAAGATAAAGGAAGGTGTCTTTGTTGGTCCTGAGATTCGTGAACTTCTTCGAGATGATGCATTTGACCATGCACTGCATGGCAAGGAAAAAAAGGCATGGAAAGCCTTCCAGTTAATGGCAATACATTTTCTCAGAAACAACAAGGCAGACAACTACAGGTTGCTGGTGGAATACCTCCTCAAGGCATACAAAAGCCTTGGTTGCAACATGTCACTAAAGATACATTTTTTGCACTCTCATCTAGATTTTTTTCCACCGAACTGCGGAGCAGTGAGCAACGAGCATGGCGAGCGATTTCACCAGGACATTGCAACAATGGAGAAACGCTATCAGGGCAAATGGAGCCCATCAATGCTTGCAGACTATTGCTGGACAGTGACAAGAGATGCTCCATTTAATGAATACAAGAGACAAGCCAAGAAGCGCCGAGTAGACACTGAATAGGACTAAACTATGTACATAATAGTTTTTTGCCTTTTGTTTCATAATACATTTTATTTATATAGCCCCTTTGCTGATTTTTAAAGTGTTACATAAACAGGACAGGTGAAATAGTATCATGTAAAGCAACCATAAACACATGAAAAGACCTAGGTTTACAATTTATGATTAAAACTCTACTATCTACACAATATACATAGACATAAAATGTAAAAACTTAAATATCTTAGAAACAGTAGCCAATCAGTTGTTTTAATTGTCATATTTGAATTCAGCACATCAAAATAGATACTAAATAGCACATTTTATCTCTGAAGCAGACGACTTCTCAAAAATTGTAGACCAGTGTATTTTGCGATTCTTAATTTTTAAAATGGGATGGTCAATGAAACAGTTTCTGTTTGTTTGTTTGTTCTCTGTTTGTTTTGAACTTTGATATAAAATGTAGGTTTCAGAGGAAAGACACACCCACACACCCCAGCCTGGTCGCTGCTGGCTTGGAGCAGTGAAATGCACCCCCAGGGCTTGCGGTGAAGTGTGCTTCAGCACCCCCAAGGGTTCCCTTCTCCCTGAGCCCTCTGCACCCCAGCAGGCAGAAATAAGGGATTCCTGGGAGGCTGTGGGGAAGTTTTAAGGCTGGCTTCCACTCACAGCCCTCACACCCCATGCAGCCCGGGCACCCCTGCACACGCAGCTCCAGAGAGGGCAGGTGGACCTGCATGCAAGGGACAGAACTGGAGCAGGACCAAGCGGCTGCCTGCAGAGATGGGGAGCGGCAGAGCCTCCATCTCAGCATGGCATGGGGAGGGATGACCCCCAACATCCTGGCAGCTGGGAGCCACCTCCTGCCTGTCAGCTTTGCTCCCTGCTGCGGGCAAACTCTGTGCAGCAGCAAGGAGGAGCTGGAGCCCCAGGAGCCACTCTGCACTGCTGCAGGAGGTTTTGGGGCTGGCTCCCACTTGCTCTCCAGGGATCCCTGCACACACAGCCCCAGGGAGGGTTGCGGGGGCTGCTTAGCACCCTCTCTGCTCTCTGGCGCCCCCTGCCTTCCTTGGGGCTGTGTGTTCAGGGCCGCCCGGGCAGTGTGCACCAAAATCTGGCTGTGCTCTTGTGACCAGGAAGCAGCTCTCTTTGCAAAAAGCTTCTTCTGATCCATCTCCACTCAAAACCCTGCAGGCTCTCTGATAGTGCCTGGAAAAGGACCACTTGGAGTTCCCCTTCCCCCGAAAATATCCCCTCAAGCCCGTATACCCCCTTTCCTGGGGAAGCTTGAGAATAATCTCCTAACCAGTTGGTTACAAAGTGATCAAAGACCCAACCCCTGGGTCTGAGAACAATGGAAAAACAGTCAGGTTCTTAAAAGAAGGATTTTATTAAAACAAGAAAGGTAAAAATCATCTCTGTAAAATCAGGATAGTAAATATTTTACAGGCTACTCAATTTCCAAACTCAGAGGGATTCCCCCGCTGGGCAAAACCTCAAAGTTACAGAAAAAAAAAGGAATAATACCTCCCTTTTAGCACAGGGGAACTTCACAAGCAAAACAAAAACAAAACCTATTCGCAATGCCTGACTAACTTACGTTGTAATATTGGAGGTTTGGTGGAGGATGGGTTGGAGGAGATTGATTTCTGCCCAGTCCTCTTAGTCCCAAGAGAGAACGAACTAACTCACAAACAAAAGCCTCCCCCTCCCCCCAGGATTTGAAAGTATCTTCTTTCTTCGTTGGTCCTGGTGGTCCGGTGCCAACTGGGCTATGAGTTTCTTAACGCCTTACAGGTAAGGAGGAATTTTAGGCTTCCCTTAGCTGTATGGTTATAACAGTGCCCTTGCAGACAATGGGTTAATGTTGACCTGAGCTGCTGCCCTTTGCAAAGGGAGGTGTGGCTTCCATCTGCAATGGAGTGCAATAGACTGCACCACAGATTGTGGGCAGAGAGAGGACTAAGAGAGTTGCCCCAAGGAACTTTGGGATATATCCAGAGGACTTATGGGACCTGAGTCAATCCGGGGCCACGTGCACACAGGTAAGCAATAGGGTTCAGACCCTAGGTCACAGCTTAACATGGGCTCGGACCTTCCAGCCTTGCTGGATACTGGGACCCTAAGTTCAAATCCTAGGTTAACATAACTGGTGTGTGGATGAAAGGATGGTTTTTGCTGTGTAGACATACCTAAAGGTGTGCTGTATCCTGCTGCATTCAGTAGAGCTTATTCCTGTTCTCTGAACATGTAATAATAATGGATCATCTCAGATTCTTAATGTCAAACCTGAATATAGGCAAATACCAATTATCCACAGACATGTACAACCTGAGGGTAACTGGAAATATCAGTTTGCCCACTAACAGTTGCCTCCTTAAAAATGGCGATTGGCTTACATAGCAGACTTGTCTTGCACAGTTATGTAATTTTCTTTAGTTGTTTCCCAGCCCAAATAATCATAAAATAGAATATACACTGTGTGATGTAGCAGTTTGGTGTCTATAAAATGATAAAGTGTGTTTACATAGAATACATCTCTATTCCATTTCTCACACAACTTTTTTCTTCCTAAATTGTATATACTTTTGAATTTTAACAATAAATGTCCTCATACTACTCAGATTCAGAAAAAAACAGGCATATTACCCTCATTGTTCATTATCTACTAAAAACATACAATTAAAATAGTTTTTAATTTAAAATTACACAAGCAATAGACTACGCAATGGATACACAATCAGTAGACTTTTACATCCTTCTGAAAATGAATTGGTTTGTTTAGGCCCTCAACCAGAATTTCTCAGACACATACTGCTGATGAGATAGATTACACTAAAAATTAATTTGTCTGTTAGGGCCAGATCCTCCACTGGTGTAAATTGCCTTCAGTGGATCTGATCCATCCTGTACTGAAAATTACTTGTTAGCAAACTACTGAATAGCTCTAACAATATGAAAATTTGGCTGATTAAGGCGGCTGTAATTTAACATGCCATTACTGATCACACGGTGAGATCCTCCCAAGGTTCCTGAAACCTGTTACCCTCTTGGTTACAATATTCCACTGAAGACTTGCCTGCACTTGAAGCGCTGCAGTGGCCCAGCTGTTGCGCTTCATTGTAAACAGTACCTATGCTGATGGGAATAATTTTTTCCTCTGCCTAGTATGGTCTACATGCAGGTTAGGTTGGCTTCATGAACTCTGTTGCTGAGTGGTGTAGATTTTTCACACCCCTGAGCGACACAGCTGGATCAACCTAACTTTTTAATGTATTCCAGGCCTCAGTCCCATCCACCAGATCTCAATACAAGATGACACAAAACTTGGGAAATCTGAACAGCAGGAGAAATGATATGGTTAATCTATTTCATTTTGTTCTTCTTTCATGTAAAAGCATACACTTTAATTATTGAATAGTTTATGACACAACTTATTTCAGTAATATATTTAAGAGCTTTGTTTTCAGATTGTATAAATTGTCTGTCTAAATTCATGGTTCACCATAAAAGCCAGTGCTTCACCATCCAATTGCTCTTGATTCAGTTCAGAACTCAGTGTAACAGGCAACACTTTTCTGGCCTTTTTATGTCTAAATATGTCACTGCGACAAATATGACAATATCCTGGATAAACCTTATAGAATTAAGTTTAAGTGTTTTGGAAGTCTGCTGTATAGAAAATGCAAACATTCACATACTATTGTGGGTTTCTTTGTAACTTCTTTAGGAGGAAGGACATGATTAATACAGTCTCTGGAAAATGTATAGAATTTTGAAGAACTTTGGAGGACCATGTGTGTGAAGTGGATTTCCTAGGATACACAGTGGGAGGAAGAGGAGGAGAGGTGGTGAGGGAAACGCAAATGACCCACCATAAATCCATCCTTTTGAAGCTGCACTTTGAGCAGAGACCAATTGTCTGGCTGATAACCTATTCACGGTCTCTTTAAAGAACCAAACTGGATAAATGAATGACTCTGTCATCCATTCTCATTCTGAGCAAAAAGTGTGATGAACTTGAAATCCCAGGGAAACCCCTTGGTGGGGTTTTGAAGAACTGCTCCTGCCAGAACAACCCATGTTGGAGGAGGTGATCTCTGTCAAGCTTATTAGCCTTTTTATTAGGTTCTTTTATTGTTCTTAATGTTTTTTCTGCAGTGTGTTAACTTTAAGAATAAAATATGCTTGCTTTAGAAAGAATTATGTGTTAACTAAAAACTGCTAGTCTCTGAAAAGAAAGCAAATAGGCTTGCTAAGGCAGACTGTCTTTTGCTGGGAATAATACAGTGCAGGCAGGGAACTGTTCAGCCTGGAATTACCCAGTCAGGAGCGGGAGAAATGAAGCTCTACACCCAAGAAAGGCAATGACTAGGAAGCCAGAAGCCTGAGAGTGGGTGGCTTGCTGAACCATTAAGGGGAAATACAAGTGTAGTTGCCCTGAACTGTGACAGTCTGTAAACAAACTTTTTAAATTCAATCAGTGGGGCACTTTAAACATACTATATTACAGTCTGACAACTTGGGCTGTATCATGTCAGAGCTTATCGGTGAAGCCTTGTTGGGCCTGGTCTGCATTTGGAATGGGCAGACCTCCAAGAATAGGCGATGCAGGAAGTGGTGGTGGTGGTGTTCAGTTGGGGGCACCCTGCATACTGAATCATCTCTGAGGTAACACAAGATATGGTATCATTAAACACTAGGCTGCTGAAGCTGCTCTGTTACTGATGAAAAGAAACACTAAGGTTCACCAGGTTTGGGGTTTGATTTCAGCTAAGACACCCTTCCCACATGGAATCCCTTCCCCCCAAAATCTCACACTCCTCTTAACCTTTTGTCAACTTCTGAGGGCACAGGCCAGTAATTTGCCACCTGGTTTCTTTTAGAAATGGCTCACTCGGGCTAAGTGGTGCTCTGTCAGAAATAGCAGGACACAGGAGAGCTTCTCTGGCTCCTCTGCAGAGTAATAGGGAAGGTGGCAAGGGCAGTCATTACTCTGAAGCCGCTTGCCAAGCAGATAGCAGAAGACGATGGTAAGAGTGGTGGTGAGAAGAGTTTCATCCTCCTTTCTCTTCGAATACAAAAATCAAAGCTAAAACATATACTTTTTTTAATGTGCCTGTTGTGTTGTGTAACCTTTTTATATTCCGTGTTACTGTGCACTCTGGGTAGCTCAGGCTGCAGACAGAAATAAAATGTCAGTCAAATGGTAGCAGTGGAGTAGGTCTCCTCCAAGCTGTGCTAAGACCTTTTTTACAGAGGATATCCCTTGAGGTTCACATCCTCGAGACATGTGACAGATTCCTTTTCTGCATTGGCCTTGGTTGGGATGCTAGACCACAGTATTTGTATGTGAACATGAGGAACCCTTCTCAAACAGTGCTTCCTTAATTGGCCCAATATTCATTATGACTACATCAATGTCACAGACAGTGAGGTTGCCCTTCTTCTTTTATCACTTTTTGGGGTTCTCAGGTCCCCTGCCAACCCTATGTCCTGCTATGTCCAGGTCTATCATAGAATCATAGAATCTCAGGGTTGGAAGGGAACTCAGGAGGTCATCTAGTCCAACCCCCTGCTCAAACCAGGACCAACCCCAACTAAATCATCTCAGCCAGGGCTTTGTCAAGCCTGACCTTAAAAACCTCTAAGGAAGGAGATTCCACCACCTCCCTAGGTAACCCATTCCAGTGCTTCATCACCCTACTAGTGAAAAAGATTTTCCTAATACCCAACCTAAACCTCCCCCTCTGCAACATGAGATCATTACTCCTTGTTCTGTCATCTTCGGCCACTGAGAACAGTCTAGATCCATCCTCTTTGGAACCCCCTTTCAGGTAGTTGAAAGCAGCTATCAAATCCCCCCTCATTCTTCTCTTCTGCAGGCTAAACAATCCCAGTTCCCTCAGCCTCGCCTCATAAGTCATGTGCTCCAGCCCCCTAATCATTTTTGTTGCCCTCTGCTGGACACTTTCCAATTTATCCACATCCTTCTTGTAGTGAGGGGCCCAAAACTGGACACAGTACTCAAAATGAGGCCTCACCAGTGCCGAATAGAGGGGAATGATCACGTCCCTCGATCTGCTGGAAATGCCCCTACTTATACAACCCAAAATGCCGTTAGCCTTCTTGGCAACAAGGGCACACTGTTGACTCATATTCAGCTTTTCGTCCACTGTAACCCCTAGGTCCTTTTCTGCAGAAGTGCTGCCCAGCCATTCGGTCCCTAGTCTGTAGCAGTGCATGGGATTCTTCTGTCCTAAGTGCAGGACTCTGCTCTTGTCCTTGTTGGACCTCATCATATTTCTTTTGGCCCAATCCTCTAATTTGTCTAGGTCCCTCTGTATCCTATCCCTACCCTTCAGCGTATCAACCACTCCTCCCAGTTTAGTATCATCTGCAAACTGGCTAAGGGTGCAGTCCACACCATCCTCCAGATCGTTAATGAAGATATTGAACAAAACTGGCCCCAGCACCGACCCTTGGGGCACTTCACTTGATACCAGCTGCCAACTAGACATGGCGCCATTGATCACTACCCGTTGAGCCCGACCATGTAGCCAGTTTTCTATCCACCTTACAGTCCATTCATCCAGCCCATACTTCTTTAACTTGCTGGCAAGAATACTGTGGGAGACTGTATCAAAAGCTTTGCTAAAGTCAAGAAATAGCACATCCACTGCTTTCCTCTCATCCACAGAGACAGTTATCTCATCATAGAAGGCAATTAGGTTAGTCAGGCATGACTTGCCCTTGATGAATCCATGCTGACTGTTCCTGATCACTTTCCTCTCCTTTAAGGGGTTCAGAATTGATTCCCCATGCTCAGGTTCCTATCCAGCATCTCCTAAACATGATGCATCAGTCATGCTGATGTGTTTACAGACTTTGACGTAATCCATGTTTCTCTGAAACTGTCCCTTTTCCATGTGCTTACTGCAATCTGCAGACCACATTAGCATAATGATAATCAGTGAATTTTTTTATATCACAATGATATGCTATTAAGGGTGAGGGGAAGAGACAGTGGAATGTGTGCTGGAGTCACTTGCATGTCCCCTGTTGAATATTCTCCCTGTCTCTGAGTGCTCTGACCTGCACTAGATGCTTCCATCTACACAGACGGATGACCCCTCCAACATCAGAGCTGTTATACCAGCGAAGTCACGCACTACAACTTCTGATCAAACACTGACACCTAGAAAGGGGTTAGAAATCTAAAATATTCTGGATGACAGAATATAAACCAAGCACAATCCCCAGCCATTATTGCACTGTAAAGATGTCTATGTCTATCTATGACACCCACTACAGTAAATAAGATGAATTCATGCTAATTATTACTATCGCTGTATTTTGTATAGGAAGGATTCTCTGATATTGTGAAGAAATGTAACAGAACGGGCTTCAGAGATCTGTATTAAACTCCTTGATTTGCTTGCATTATGCCTCTTGAACCACTTCCTGCTATAAAGAGACTTGTTTTTTGTGTGTGTTAGTGTGAATGCCAGCTTTCTTTGTTGTTGGAACTCTTCGAGAGCTTTCCTCCACCCCATCCCACCATGCTCATGCTGACTCCTAACTGTATCCTTTTAGTGTGATTTAAATAATGTACAAAACATTACACCTGCTGATGCCAGGGGTGGGTGTGCTGGGGAGGTGTTTGTGATTTCCTTTGTAACCCATACAACTATTTTGCATGGAAACACATCATGTTTGCCTGAATTTTGCTATGAATGTATGCATTTTTATGGACTCAAAGTGTGAGTCTATGAATGCGAAAAGGAACGAGAAAAAGTGTTTGCAGGAGATTCAGCAAGCCATTTGCTGAGTATCACGCAGCTCTATTGCTAACTACTAAAGTCACTGCAAATCTCTTGACGGGGGAAAGATCAGCAGCTAATCCCTACAAGGCTGCACATACTGCCCAGAACACCAGCATAACTGGGGAGATGAGGAATTCCAAATTCATAGATAAAGTTAAAAGGGACCACTATGATCATCTAGTCTGACCTTCTGTATAACACGGCTATAGGCTCAATTTAATTAATTCAGGAAGTCCTATCTCCTCTAATAATAATAAATGGAGACATACCAACCTCCTAGAACTGGAACAACTTTGAAAGGTCATCAAGTCTAGTCCCCTGCCTTCACTAGCAGGACCAAGTACTGTTCCCTGACAGATTTTTTTGCCCCAGATCCCTAAATGGCCCCTCTCAAGGATTGAACTCACAATCCTGGGTTTAGCAGGCCTATGCTCAAACCACTGAGCTATCCCTCCCCCTCTACTGTACTTGAGTGGAAGGGGATAGATCTATATGCTTAACAGGCTGCAATGTCTAAAGTAGACCTCACCTTCTCCCACCTCATAAGCTTGGGTAGATTAGCAGTACTTCTAGGGGGCCATCTGCAGTGACCTCCTTCTGCTTTTTCGACAGCAGCAGAAAGAGCAGACAGCCCCACAGAGCACCAGTGGCCACCTACTAACACGTGGGACAGGCACCCTAGAGGGGAGAAGAGCTTGTGTAGAGGGACAGGAGCATTGCCTGAAGCTAATAAAATTTGCAGATGACACAAAGTTGGGAGGTATTGCCAATACAGAGGAGGGCCAGAATATCATACAAGAAGATCTGGACAACCTTGAAAACTGGAGTAATAGAAAAGGGATGAAATGTAATAGTGCAAAATGAAGGGTTATGCACTTAGGGACTAGCAACTTGAGCCCTGCGTGGATACAAAAATGTGTATCTGCATCTGATCTGTGATCCACAAAAATTGTCTGTGGATTTGCAGGGCTCTAACTTATGGATCCACACGTCACCGCGCAGCAGTGACCAGTGGCACTGGAATCGGCGGGCCAGGGCCCTCCCACTTTTCACTGGGGTGGACCCTGCCCCCTTCCCTTCTCCTTACCCCCGAGACCCTCCCCATCCCTGGCCAGGCCAGCGTGGAGCCCAGACGGGGAGCCGCAGTGGACCCTCTACCTGTCCAGCATGTGAGGGGGCTGAGAGCAGCCCCCGGCCCTGTTCCCACCCCCCAGGCTCCACACCCAGCAAAAGGCAGATAAAGGGTCCTCGACTCCACGCCAGTTCCCCGCGCAGCTCTCCCCAACCTGGCTCCGGCTGGAGGGGTGGGGCGCCGCAGCCCGGCCACGGTAAGAGCTGGCTGGGCAGCTGTGAGGAGCCAGCGTGGAGTCGTGGACCCTCTACCTGTCTTGGGAGGGAAGCCCAGGGGGCAGGGACATGGGCTGGAGTTTTCTCGGGCCTCACCTCCAGGGCTGGTGGAGGGTCTGCTGTGACTCTCCATAGTTGCCCACCTGGCTCTTATTATGGCCACAAGCCCCCCCCCATCCCAGCCAGAGTCAGGTTGGGGAGAGCGACATGGGCAGTTGTGGGGAGCCTGGGTCCCTCTACCTGCCCTGGGCAGGGGGCCTGAGGGGCGGGTAAGGGCCTGCTTTTGGCCCCAGGTAGGGGGGTGGGCTCCCCAGCTCCCCCACTTTTGGGAGGGCTCTGGCGCCCTTGGCAGTGATGCAGGGCTGTGCCAAGCCCCCAACCGCCCCCCATTTCTGCCCCACCACCTGCTCCGCATCCACTGTACCTCGTTCTCCGCTCTGGGTAGGAAGGCTACACTCCTGGGCCCTTCTGTGCAGTGCTACACCGCCCCTCTGGGGAGGAGAGTGCTTGGACAGCCATAGGCAGCTGCAGGGGCAGTAATGCATGCAGACCCGGCCCAGGCAGAGAGCCGTGATAACTGCTCTCCCTCATAGCATGGGCCCTTGCTGCCTGCTAGTTTAAATTACACACCGCACCAGACCTCTTTTAAAATGGCGCTTGGCTCACTCCCTTGTGGGAGTTGCAGTTTACCTCTGTCCAAGCAAGCTGGGGACTACCACTCCTAGAATGTCCAGTGGGCTATCCCTGCTGCTGCACAATTCAGAGAGCTGAGCCTGGGTGACAGCTGCAGCTGCTCCATTCTGGTGAGTCTGTTGTGGTCAGAGCCCTGTGCGGATACACAATTTGTATCCGCATCCGAGCTGCTATCCGCAAAAATGGTCCACGGATATAAAGCGGATACCTGTGGATTTGCCGGGCTCTACTGACAACTAGAGTAAATGGTGGATTCTCTGTCACTTGAGGTTTTTAAATCATGATTTGAGAACTTCAGTAATTCAGCTAGAGGTTATGGGTCTATTACAGGAGAGGGTGGGTGACGTTCTGTGGCCTGGGATGTGCAGGAGGTGATCATGATAGTCCCTTCTGGTCTTAAAGTCTACAAGTCTAAGACATAGAAATGGTAGAGGGACAATTTGGGATAGTTGTAATCTGTGCTTTGTACGTAACACACTTCAGACACTATTGTAACATCAATCATTAATAATAATTCTTGCTAGCCCATTAGCATTAATTCTTGCTAGCCCATTAGCCCATTAATTCAGGCCATTAGTCCTGAATTAATCTTAGTCACAGAATCCAAGCTGAGAAGGGACCACCAGATCTAGTCTGATCTCCTGCATACCAAAGGTTGCCTACACAACCCAGCACCAACATGCTAAACCCAGCAACCAAAATTAGACTGAATTAGTCAAATGTTTGTTGGGCAATTTCCTTCTGCATATCTCAGATTTCTCAATAGTTCAACTGGATATGGAATTCTTCTTCTCTTCCTCCCCTGTCCTGTTGTATAATGTTGCTATGCTCCATTTAATCGTTACAACTTGCTATGTCAGAGACTGATGCACCTGCGTGCCATGACTTAAGTATCGATCCTACTATGAGGATATGAGGAGGGGTTTTTTTTCTCATGTGAATGTAGGAAATCTTTTAGTGAAAGGTAGAATAGTCAGAACAGGGCTTATTTTTTTTAAGGAATTCTTCCTTATTAACTTTAACTGGCTTGTTTTGAGATGAAATTAGCCAAAAAAAATTTTTTTTAAATAATTGGAAAGTCTGTCCAGTAACTTTATAAGAACATAACATAAGAACGGCCATACTGGGTCAGACCAAAGATCCATCTAGCCCAGTATCCTGTCTTCTGACAGTGGCCAATGCCAGGTGCCCCAGAGGGAATGAACAGAACAGGTAATCGTCAAGTGATCCATCCCCTGCCGTCCATTACCAGCTTCTGGAAAATAGAGGCTAGGGCCACCATCCCTGCCCGTCCTAGCTACTAAACATTTATGGACCTATCCTCCATGAACTAATCTAGTTCTTTTTTTGAACTCTGTTATAGTCTTGGCCTTCACAACATCCTCCGGCAAGGAGTTCCACAGGTTGACTGTGTATTGTGTGAAAAATATACTTCCTTTTGTTTGTTTTAAACCTGCTGCCTATTAATTTCATTTGGTGACCCCAAGTTCTTGTGTTATGAGAAGGAGTAATATTACTTCCTTGTTTACTTTCTCCACACCAGTCATGATTTTATAGACCTCTATCATATCCCCTCTTAGTCATCTCTTTTCCAAGGTGAAAAGTCCCAGTCTTATTAATCTCTCCTCATATGGCAGCCATTCCATACCCCTAATAATTTGTGTTACCCTTTTCTGAACCTTTTCCAATTCCAATATATCTTTTTTGAGATGGGGCAACCACATCTGCACACAGTATTCAAGATGTAGGCATACCATGGATTTATATAGAGACAATATGATATTTTCTTATTATTATCTATCCCTTTCTTAATTATTCCCAATATTGTTTGCTTTTTTTTGTCTGCCGCTGCACATTGAGTGGATGTTTTCAGAGAACTATCCACAATGGCCCCAAGATCTCTTTCCCATCATTGTATATGTATAGTTGGGATTATGTTTTCCAATGTGCATTACTTTGCATTTATCAACATTGAATTTCATTTGCCATTTTGTTGCCCAGTCGCCCAGTTTTGAGAGACCCTTTTGTAGCTCTTTGCAGTCTGCCTGAGACTTTCCTATCTTGAGCAATTTTGTATCATCTGCAAATTTTGCCACCGCACTGCTTACCCCTTTTTCCAGATCATTTATGAATATGTTGAATAGGACTGGTTCCAGTACAGACCACTAGAGGACCCCGTTATTTACCTCTCTTCAGTCTTAAAATTGACCACTTATTACTACCCTTTGTTTTCCATCTTTTAACTAGTTACCAGCCCATGAGAGGACCTTCACTCTTATCCCAGGAGAAGCTTACTTTGCTTAAGAGTCTTTGGTGAGGGACCTTGTCAAAAGCTTTCTGAAAATCTAAATACACTCTATCCATTGGATCCCCCTTTTCCACATGCTTGTTGACCCCCTCAGAGAATTCTGGTAGTTTGGTGAGGCATGATTTCCCTTTACAAAAACCAGGGTGAATTTGTTTTAAATCAAATTGATTTAAATCATGATTTAAATCGCTAGTCAGGAAGACTCAATTTAATCATGGTTTTCTACATAAAAGTGCATTCTTGTTAGTTGTTATAATCTTAATACATATTCTTCACAACTCAGATATAGATGCAGGTTTCATTTGTAGAAGGTACACACTATACATTTTTAAACAGTGTATTATTTTGAAAACTTTTCAGATTAGTTTTACAGCTATATCAGAAAATGAATGATTGTTTGGTTATTTCATTTACCAAAGGTAATTGAAGCAGATATTTATGAAGTCATTGGGAGGTGAACTATCATTAATATTTGGAGGATTTTCTTGCCATGCTGTAGTAGGAGAACATCACCAGACAGACATTTAAATTGTTTTATTTAACTAAAACAACAATGTTAAGTATTCTGGATTTTTTTCTTCAACAGCAAACATATACTATTTTAACAAAATGGGCATATGTCCCTCGCTTCTCACATCTATCTCAAGACTTCTTCTCCTTGTCCAGATCTATTCTGCCCCCAACAATCTTCTATTCATTAACCTTTTTGAAACTTTGCACTTTTAGAGAGAGGTAAGGGATAGACTCTGGGTACACAAATTTGCAGAAGGACAATAGAGTTGAGATCTATTATTTCTCACCTCTGTATATTATTTATTTATTTAAAACATTTTTGCCGTTAACAAGCATGTTACCTCTGGAGACACAAATCCACAGTTCAAGAACTGCAAAACTAAGCATCTCTGATGGTATCTTCTAGACTGAGCACTGAGTCCCACTGAGTAGATAGAAAGACTAACCTAAATAATCTATACAGAAGCCTGTGGAACCCCATAAGATCGTGTTCCTAATCCATGAACTATTGGAACTCATTTACAAAACTTTTCTTAAACATTACATGAATATATTGTCTCATACTATAGAATTAGAATTTATAATCCCTATTCCGTGATGAGATATCTTTGAGTTATAATGTATCTTAAAACTATCTTGAGATAGGGTTTATCCCCAAAAAGCATTTTATCAAAAAAAAAATCCAATTTAAATAAAAAAATCTGGTTTTGTTTTAAATCATTGATTTTATCCACCCTGACAAAAACCATGTTAACTCTTCCTCAACAAATTATGTTCATATATGTGTCTGACAATTTTGTTCTTTACTATAGTTTCAACCAGTTTTGCTGATACTGAAATCAGGCTTACCGGCCTATAATTGCTGAGATCACCTCTGGAGCCCTTTTTAAAAATTGGCGTCACATTACCTATCCTCCAGTCATTTGGTATAGAAGCTGATTTAAATGATAGGTTACAAACCACAGTTAGTACTTCTGCAATTTCACATTTGAGTTCCTTCAGAACTCTTAGGTGAATACCATCTGGTCCTGGTGACTTACTACTGTTTAATTTATAATTTGTTCCCAAATCTTCTCTAATGACACTTCAGTCTGCAACAGTTCCTCAGATCCACCTAAAAAGAATGGCTCAGGTTTGGGAATTTCCCTCACTTCCTCAGCTGTGACGACCAATGCAAAGAATTCAATTAGTTTCTCCGCAATGGTCTTACTGTCCTTGAGCGCTCCTTTAGCATCTCAATCGTCCAGTGGCCCCACTGGTTGTTTAGAAGGCTTCCTGCTTCTGATGTACTTAAAACAAATTTTGCTATTACTTTGAGTCTTTGGGTAACTGTTCTTCATATTCTTTTTTGGCCTTCCTAATTATATTTTTACACTTAATTTGCCATAGTTTATGCTCCTTTCTATTTTCCTCACTAGGATTTAACTTCCACTTTTTAAAGATGCCTTCTTTGTCTCTCACTGCTTCTTTTACTTTGTTGTTTAGCCACGGTGGCACTTATCTTGATCTAAATAACAAAACTCCACCCAATCAAAATAGATAATATACAATTGCTCAAGAAATTGCAAGGGAAGCAAATGTGTTCTGTTCAGGTTTTTATACAGCTATTTCTATCAAGCATAAAGGTGCAGGAGACCATAAGGCATCCAGTGAACATATGGGATATAAACATAAAAGAAAAGATAAAGCAAAAGATGTTTAATTTTCCTGCTTTCAAAGAAGAATTGAACCAGAAAGTAATTGCAGTAGAGATGTTTTTACTGTTCTTCATTGAACATAACTTGCCATTGGCAACAGCAGACAATATTGACCTAGTATTTTGCAAAACATTTTGCAGTTCCAACATTCCTGAATGAAATGACTATGAATGTCATTTAAATATGGCTTTTGCTGTTAATATTTGGGGTTATGCTACTGCTTTTTCAATGGTGGATTTAGAATTTAGAGTTTTATAGAAAAATATCATGCATTGTATTTCAGCAAATAATCCAGTGGAAACAATAACATGTGGTGCTATTATCCCATTACCTGGTGTGGTAAATAAATGGGTATGCCTCCCATCCTGTTTCTCACAGGGCAGCACAATCAAAACTAGCTGATGCTCTACAAGCTATCATGGAAGAATGTTACAATGTCTGGTTGTGTGTTTTGTAGAGAAAGGCCAAAGAGGAAAAGTTCACATCCCGATCCCACAGGCCAATATTTCTGAACTTCCAGCCATGTTCAGGTCCAGGTTCCCTTTAGGTTTGGTTCACTGGCTGCAAAGTTTGTTTCTAAAGCCAAATCCAAATCTTGCCTACATGCAGGGGTATTCAGATCCAGAGTACTAGTTGACGCTCGTCCCAAATGTTGTTGGGATCAGTGTCGTGTGATGACATATCATGATGTTGCATTACATCTACAAATGGGCAAACCTCTAAACGGCCACAGTTTGAGTTCAGTTAGTTATATTTCTTGTTACCTATGTGATTTAGGGTTTATGCTTATTTACAAAAGAAAAGGCAGAGAAAAGGTGCATTTCATCAGTGTCTGTACTTTTTCCTGAAACGGGAATCCAAACAGTCTGAATTCACTTAGTCAGACTGCCTTTCAGAGATTTGTATTGCACCACTGCATTACATTACACACAACAACCTATATCCTGAGAGCCTGTATGTGGAGCATTCATATAAGGATAGTGCCAGATGTTTCTTCACATCTGGCACAAAAGAGCCTGGATTCTGGAAGCCCATCCATAGACAACAAGGAAAAATTGGACAATACAGCCCTTTTAAAAAGAAAAAGGTATTTTACAAGAATAGTTAATTATTTTAAAGGAATAATATTTATATTTTCAACTAAAAAAGGTGAATCGAATAATAGTTTGACTGTAATAGGACTATTCATGTGATTACAATTAAGCATGTGTTTACGTGCTTTGCTAGATTGGATTCTTGCTGTAAACTTGAACTGGTGTAAACTGGATTCAATGGAGCTATGCTGATCTATGCCAGATGAGGATCCAGTATGCTTCTAATGCATACAAGTTCCTGTTTTTATTATATTTTATCTCCTATTAAAGGAAAACAAACAGGTTATAGCTTAAGCCTTTATTCATGTATTATATTTAAATTATTCTGTTTACTGAAATAATCTACAAATAAATACTAGATGAGATTACTAATTTGGTTGATAAAGGTTATGATGTGATATACTTACACTTCTGTAAGGCATTTGACTTGGTACTGAATGACACTTTAATTAAAAAACTAGAAAGATATAAAATTAACATGAGCTTTCGTGGGTGAATACCCACTTCTTCGGATGCAAGCAGTGGAAATGTCCAGAGGCAGATATAAATGCGCAGGGAAGAGTCAGGCTAGAGATAACGAGGATAGCTTAATCAGGGAGGGTGAGGCCCTCTTCTAGCAGTTGAGGTGTGAACACCAAGGGAGGAGAAACTGCTTTTGTAGTTGGCTAGCCATTCATAGTCTTTGTTTAGTCCTGAGCTGATGGTGTCAAATTTGCAAATGAACTGAAGCTCTACAGTTTCTCTTTGGAGTCTGGTCCTGAAGTTTTTTTGCTGCAGGATGGCTACCTTTAAGTCTGCTATTGTGTGTCCACAAAAATTAACATGGTGCACACACTAAATGGATTAAAAGCTGGCTAACTGGTAGGTCTCAAAATGTAATTGTTAACAGAGACAATGGAGGGACTGATTCTTGGCCCTGTGCTATTTAACATGTTTGTTAATGATCTGGAAGGAAACAAAATCATCACTGATATACTTTGCGGAAGACACAAAAATTGGGGGAATGGTAAATAATGAAGAGGACAAGTCACTGATTGAGGGTGATCTGGATCTCTTGGCAAAATGGGTGCAAATAAACAATATGCATTTTAATAAGGCTAAATGTAAATGTTTACATCTTGGAACAAAAAAATGTAGGACATACTTGCGGGGGGGAGGGGAGGGACGACTCTCTCTTGTGAAGCCGAGACTCCAAAACAGATTTGGGGGTCATGGTGAATAATTAGCTGAACATGACCTCACAGTGTGATGCTGTGGCCAAAAGGCCTTAATGCAGTCCTTGGATGCATAAACAGGGGAATCTCAAGTAGGAGTAGAGGTTATTTAACTTCTGTATTTGGCACTAGTGTGGCCACTGCTGGAATAGTGTGTCGAGTTCTGGTGCCCAGAATTCAAGAAGGACATTGAAAAGTGGGAGAGGGTTCAGAGGAGAACCACGAGAATGATGAAAGGATTAGATAACATGCCGAAGAGTGACAGACCAAGGAGCTCAATCTATTTAGATTAAAAAGAAGATTAAGGGGTGTCTTGATCACAGTCTGTGAGTACTTACACAGGGAACAAATATTTAATAATGGGCTTGTAATGACATCAGCTCCCACCTCTCGTTGTTACCCTCTTTTTTTCTGGATGATAGTGCCTACAATCAGAGTCTTTTTACGGGGTGGCACCCACCTCTCATAGGCAGCCCCCTTTGATTGGTTGGGTGTGAGCCTGCTTTTCTCTTTTTTTTGTTCTTTCAACAGGGTGGCACTCGCCTCTCACCCCCCATCCGCTCGGACAGTGGTTCTCTCAGCTGGTCTTCGGCAGCTCAGCTCTCTGGCCGAGCTGCACACGCCGTTGCCCCTTCTGGGATATACAGTCCAAGTTCTTTCTCAGCCCTAGTAAGGGGCCGTAGCTCTGAGGCTTCTTCCCCGAGGCACTGCCTTCTTCAACCACCCTGCCGGGGCCCATTTTGGTACCCTCAGCTAGTGTCCTTTTCAGCAGCCCTCCCTGGGCTCAGTCTGCAACCAAACCAGCAGGGTCCATCTCGGTACCCTCGCCTGCTTTGGCCAGGTCCTCAGAGCTATTAAGGTGCCTAACTCCCAATGAATTCAATCTTAATCTGGGTCGTGGTCCCTAACTAACAAATATACCTTTTAGTGGTTCTGTGAAAATCAATTCTGATCTCACTGTGTTGACTAATATGTTGGGCATATATATCATATAAAATCACATCATCAATATGTATGCCTCCCCAATATATTAATTTGGGTTAAGCTCACAATATCAACATAACATTACATACACACATACATTCATATTTCTAGCTGTTACATGCCCTGAATTGGCCTATATTTTTCTATAACCCATTTCACTTATGCTAAGTATCTTACTTTGGAAAGCTGAAGTTAGCTTTAACATTAGAAAATCGAAAAAATTGTCAAAGGCAAAATACGTTAATGTTCTGCCCCTGTACTAGTTGCGGAGTTACCTTCATGGACCAGTTCCTGGAACGCCAGTATCTAAAACAATAATAAGGAAGGTAGAGAACAAGACGTTAAGGAACTGGTACAAACTGATGGGTTGGATTTTAGTGATGCGTAGAGTTTTGTAATTTATAAAATCACCCTATAAATATTCTTAGCTGAAATATGTAACTTTGGAAGGACACCTTCTGTGTAAGATAAATTTAACAATGCTGCATGATTGATTTGGCCTTCCAGAAACTGGTATCATACTGAACTTTTTCCCCCTGTATTATTATTGACATTTAGCAATAAACCTGAGTGATAGTGGTTATTTGGTCTCTTGAGCATATTTCATAGTAAACCAAAGTGTGATCAAGCATTTGGCTAAACAATTCAACAACTGAGTTAAAGGTTTAAAAATATTTTTACATGCACAGTTTTTTTAATGATAGCAAGATTTTGTGTATCCGCCCATGTGTCATTAACTTTGTTCACTGTTCATTCTTTAAGTTTTTTTAAACACTATTGCTGGGATTTTCAGCAGTAGCGTAGCTGGGGGGGAGCAGGGGGAGCGGCCACTCCCCCTGTGAGGAAAAGCGGCGCTAAGGCGCCGCCCGAGCCCGGCTGCGGGAGCCGGGCTCGGGGGGCGCTTTAAAGGGCCAGCGGCTCCCCGCAGCGGCAGGAGCCGCCGGCCTTTTAAAGCACCCGCCCCAGCGGCGGGTGCTTTAAAAGGCCGGCGGCTCCTGCTGCTGCGGGGAGCTGCTGGCCCTTTAAAGCGCCCCCCCAGCCCCACTGCCGGAGCTGGGCTGGGGGGGGCACTTTAAAAGGCCCGGGGGCTCTGCAGCGGCTGGAGCCCCGGGCCCTTTAAAGCACCGCCAGGTGAGTACAGGGGGAGGGGGGGCGCCTTTTTATAGCGCCGCTGCTCCCCCTGTGCTCTAAACCTGGCTACGCCACTGTTTTTTAAAAAAAATTTTAATGCCAGAAGAGTCCATTTTGATCATCTAATCTGACTCCTGCATATCACAGGCCAACAAATGTCACCCAATAATTTCTGCATCAAGCCTATAACTTCAGTTTGAGCTATAACATATCTATTTAAAGAGAGATCCTGTCTTGAGGGGCTATTGGAATTAGGTGCCCAACTCATAGAAAAAAATCAATGGGAGTTGAGTTCCTAATTCTTAGGCTATGGTTTTCAAAGGAGCCTATATGTTTTTAATATCAAATGTATTACATATTAGTGATCAATATACTGCTATAACATTGCTTTTATGAAGCCAGGAGTTGCAATGTCTCTGGCTATGGTGTGCACTACACACTAGGACTATGGCTCCTCCATATGTACACATACTGGTGGTAGCTTGATGGGAGCGAGTATATGTATAGATAGCAGTGTAGCCACACAGTGTAGCATGGGAAGCGGCAGCTCAGCAATGCAGAATACATACCCACCATTTTCAGGTGGGGTTGTCCTTGGCACGGCTCAGCTGTGCCTTCGTTGCTGCTGCCCCTGATACCATGACTACACTATTTATACACACGCATTCTCTCATGAAGGTACTGTGACCGTGTACATGAACAGAGGAATCACATCCATTGCCCATAGTTTGTATGGCTTGGCCATCACGTTAATTGAATCTATTTCCCTTAAGTTAACGATCCTCATTCACACCTGTGTGTCAACTGTCCACATTGGCCATCTTGTTTATCACTTCAAAGGTTTTTCTTCCCCTGCTGTTATGGTTCCTCTCAATTAATTAGCCTCTTAAGGTTGGCTGACGCACTTCCACCTTATCATGTTTCTCTGACTGTATAAATATCTGTCTACTGTATGTTTCATTCCATGCATCGGATGAAGTGGGTTCTAACCCATGAAAGCTTATGCTGAAATAAATTTGTTAGTCTCTAAGGTGCCACAAGAATGTCTTTCTTTCTTATTTTCTTATTGCCCATAGTGTACACATAGCCTTTGAAAGATTTTAAAAACTGGTATTTCTCCTATCACTTTCGTTTACACAGTGCCTTTTATATACCAATTTAAAGACATCAGTTCTGCTTTACAGTTATCATTTTCTTTCAAGAATGGCCAAACAATAATCCAGAATCTACAGTTAGGGTGACCAGATGTCCCGATTTTATAGGGACAGTCCCGATTTTTGGGTCTTTTTCTTATATAGGCTCCTATTACTCCCCACCCCTTGTCCCGATTTTTCACACTTGCTGTCCGGTCACCCTATCTACAGTGTACCAAAAATACTGTAAGTAAAATAAGTGCAATTAGAAAGGCAAAGGGTTAATAAAATTAATAGAAAAAAATATCAAACAGCACAATGATGTAAGCTTTTTATTTTTCAGTGACTTCAATATTTCAAGGAAGACAGGGACCATCTTTTTGTTCTGTTTGTACAGCCCCTACCACAGTGGGGTCCTGATACAGGGCTCGGGCCCCTAGGCAGTACAGTAATACAAGCAATTAATAAATTAGAGCAGATGCCTCCAATATGTCCATCTCCTTCACTGAACACTTGGGGAGTTAAATGCTAGGAATAAAACTTTTGGCTTTTTGGTCCAGAATCTTCCAGTTCTGAGGAGTTAAAGGGAAGTGCAAACATAACTTGATTTCTAATATTAGCAGGATCAGCATATAATTTTCTTTATACTTAATCTTGTTGATTGTTTTATTCATAGCTTGTTTACATGTTTTCTGAGCTAAAACAGAATCTGCTTTATTTCCAGAGGGAAATAAACCTTACTTTTGGGAAGCCTGATAAAACATTGCATTCTTTTTTTTTTAATTGCAAACTCATTTAACTCTCATTGAATGTTACCATTATTAGGACTATTAAGGCTTTACACATTCTCATTTCTAGATGCTATTGCTGAAGTAACTTATTTTTTCCTTCTAAATCTCTTATTTGCTGGAGTTTGTAACACTGCTTTGGGCAGCTCTAGGGATTAATTTCCCCTGCCAGGTTGCTTCTGTGTCATTCCAGAGGGTTTGCCCTGAGACGTCCTCTGTATCATTGATTACTAGCTATTCCTTCCAGGTATTTGTTACAATGTTTTGTACACTGTAGTGGCGGGACTAGAAAAATAACTGAGACTGTGGACTTTATTCTCTCTTCCTTTTGAATGTAAAAGCTTCCTTTACCTCCATATACATGAGAGTAAGTGTTTGAGGACAGCTCAGCATCCAATACTTGTTGGATTTGAAAATAGAAATTACTAAAAATCTATGGATATCTATACGGTGTCTGGCATGACAGCATGTGAACTCCTAATAACAGGTATCTTTTTCCATCAAGGGGTGAAATCCTTCCCCCATTGAGGTCAATGGTTAAAACTCCCATTGTCTTAAAGAAGACCTGGATTTCACCCCATATGTCTAGTAAAACAATCATCCATGACCCTATACCTTGCTTTTATTTTAGCTGCTGTTTTTAATCTAGTATTACCCCTTGAAACTATCTTTTCAGCCTGAGGGAAAGGGTAGAGGGAGGAGGAATTACAATTGCTAGCACTGTAAGCAATTCTTAGATCTGACCCACAGAGGTATCAAGCTTTCCCTGAAAAAAGGGAGAGCTTCTCCACAGGCAATATTGATATTACCAGCAGTAATTGGCATTGATCTCTATAAGGGCTGGTCCACACTAACCTCCAAGTTCGAACTAAGATACGCAACTTCAGCTACGTGAATAACGTAGCTGAAGTTGAAGTATCTTAGTTCGAACTACAAGGTACTTACCGCGGGTCCACATGCGGCAGGCAGGCTCCCCCGTTGACTCCGCGTACTCCTCTCGCGGAGCAGGAGTACCGGTGTCGACGGCGAGCACTTCTGGGATCGATTTATCGCGTCTAGACAAGACGCGATAAATCGATCCCAGAAGATCGATTGCTTGCCGCCGAACCCGGAGGTAAGTATAGACGTACCCTAAGTGACAAATGGCACCTTGTCACCGCTAATAATCATTGTTTGACTGGATTCTTCTTGATTTAAGCGCTTAGCCTGAGATAGGGGCCTATATCCAGGCTGAAGGGAGGCACCTATTTCCGCTTGTGATCCACAGCTGGGAACCCTCTCAAGCAGCTTAGGCACCATAGCACTTTCTCATGAGATAGTGTTAGGCAAAGCAGCCCACAGTGGAATGGGGAGTGCTAAGGCAGGGGGAGGGGGCCCTCTCTTGTAACCTTTAGCCCAGTATTAAGCAACTCATGTGGGAGGCTCTTAGTTCAAGTCCCTTCTCATCAGGCAGAGGGTGAATTTGAAAAGGGATCTACTACATCTCCGGTAAGTGCCAATGCCGCTTGGATGTGGGATATTCTGATATGTGTTTCTCACCTATTATTAAACAATTGAATAATTAGTAATTGGGGCAGAGAGAATTATTCTATACTCCAGTGGTTAAGGCACTCACCTGACATGTGGGAGATCCCTGTTCATATCCCTTCTCTTCAACGGGCAGCAGGGGGGTTTCAGCTTGGGGTCTCTGACATCCCAGCTGAGTATCCTAACCACTGGGCTAAAAGTGGTGTTCCTCCTTCCTTCCCTTCCACCTCCCCAGCTGTTTTATGTGGAGTTAAGTGGCTTCAGAGCACACCTACCAGATCAGGTGCCTGGGTGAAACAGGCACTTCTCTGCCTATCTTTCCCCAGTAGTGGATACAGTGGGGCTTAGGTGAGAGAGAAGTGTCTAGATGCCTAGAGAGAGGTGCCAGTGCACATGCTCAGAAGCAGAAACATGGGCACCTAGGGAATGTTTTACAGCAGAAACGTAGGTGCCTAATGAATATAGCAGCCTACAGGGTTAGGTAGCAGCCAAACCCAAATGGGTATTTTGTGGTTCAGTGGCACCTAAAAATGGGACTTCGCTGCCTAAATACCTTTGTGAATCTGGACCTACATGACTTGGGAAGCAATTTGTGGTGAATAATGCATAGAAGCAGGATTCAGGTAAGCATGCCAACATGGTCTTAGCTGGCAGAATTCAGAGCTCTGGCAAATGATTTACTACAGCTCTGAAGCCAAGACCTGTGGTGTTATGGAAGGAGGAGAACTCTTAGATTTAAGTAGGATTTTGGAGAACTAAAGTAAAATCAAAGATGTGTTTGAATAACCCCTTTAAACTCTGTTCACTGAGTCAGAAAGTGTCATTAAGCAAATTGCTGAATGTTAAAATGTACTTGCATTTATTATGTATGTCATATGTCATCTCATGCATCATTCCCCATGCTTACGCTTGCAGTGGAATGGACTGCTATGGTGGGACCTAGAAAGTAGGGAGGGTTGTCTCTGTGGCAGAGTCTCTTCTTCACTTATGTGAGACCCCCATTGATGCCTGGGTCAGAATGAGGTGGCCCTTAAAGTGGAGTTTATGCCCAAGTGACCATTGGTCCCGATTTCCTTCTAGGATGATGAGACTGTTCAAAGAACACATGTTTAAAAGTGAGCAAGGCCTGCCAGACGGCAGCATATAAACAGCTTCCTGTTTGTGAAAAGGGAAGGTGGTCTGAGGATTAAGTATAAAGAAAATGATATGCTGATCCTGCTAATAATAGAAATGAAGTTATGTTTGCACTTCCCTTTAACTCCTCAGAACTGGAAGATAAAACGGGTATATAAAACAGGATTAGCCAGCTGGGGAAGCTCTCCAAGAGGCAAATTCTGGGCCAGTGTGCTTCCTTGTGGAAAGGGAGCTGGGAATGAACCTGGCAAGGTGTGCCACTGCAGAGGCACTGGAGGAGACAGGCACCATAGAAAGTAGCTCTGGGAAATAGAGCAGGGCAGTCTTGAGGTTAGGGCAGACAGCTGTCCTCTGGCTTAGGGTGCCAGGGCTCCGGGACAGACAGAGGCAGATGCTGGAGGTAAGCCACATCCTCCAATAGGAGTTGATGGGAAAGGGTCTCAAGGCCGGGGACAGGACAGAATAGGGGAGTATGGACTAACCCCAATAAATAAATATAGCACAGATCTGTATTAATTCTTTCTAGGTCCCCTCTGTCAATGCTATTTCACTGACTGTATGTAGCACAGTACGTTTTATCCAATGCTCTGAAAACTCTGCAGTCACAATTAATTAGGCCTCAGAGCAAATATCTTATGACAAATAATTTTTCTGACAACTACACATTTGCTTTTGTGAATTGTCTGCAAACAGACTGATACTTTCAAAATGTAGTCACCATTCCAAATGATTTGCTGAATGCTTTACCAAAATAACTCTAGGCTCCCAGCTTATTTCTGAGCAGTTCGTTTTGAATATTGTTTCATAAATATTCTGTAATCACAATTTCTGTGAAAATCCCTGTCTATCCATGTTTGCCAGAATATTCAAGGAACTCAGTCGCACACGCTTAAATATGAGAATAAATAATCCTGGCTATATATATGTAACCCTTCTGCCAGGATGAGTTGACAGCAGCAAGGGCGGGGTTCAGTACATAGGGGTTCCCTTTTCAACAATGCAATGTAAAACCGGCTCGAGACCCCACCCAGTAACCTGGGAAAATCTTTACACACCAACCTGGGCACCTCAAAGAGTCAATACTTCCCCTCTCGCAAGCACAGGGCCTCGGTGTAACAGAAAATCTTTAATAACAGCAGGTAAATGACACCAGCATTAAATTGGGAAAACACCGCAAGTAGGATTCATAAACCAAACTGAGCAAGACCCACCCCAGCCAATTGGGCCATGTCCTGTCCCTTTGGTTCTTGAGTCCAGCAACCCAGAAATCACCCAAAGTCCCCAAAAGTCCAAGAACCCAAAAGTCCAGTCCCAGAGTTCAAAAGTTCATCAGTCTGGGCAGAAATGGGGAGGGGAGAGGTAAGAGGCACCTTACGTGGCTTGAAGATGATTGCCTCACCCCTCCGTGGGGCTTCGCTCTGCTCCACCAGCTGTCCCGCAAGCCGCTACAGCTGTCCCCACAAACTGCTCCGCTGGCAGCACCGCTCCGACTGTCCCCACGAACTGCTCCGCTAGCAGCACCGCTCCGCCAGCCACTCAGCGATAGATCTTCAGGCTCCCCCACTACTACACACTGCTCAGTGATTTCAGTTCATGAGACTCTTAGTTCTTTAGTGATTTCAGCTTGTAGTTAGGGGAGCCTTAGTGCTCATTTGCACCCTTAGCCCAGAGTGATTACAACTCAGCAGCCTGAAACCAGACTCCCAATGAACTCAACAGTAGCTCTGATATTCCACAGTGGAGAGAGAAGGAGATGCAATTGGTGTCTTAGACCCTCACCAGGGGCCCATACCACCAGAGACTATGCTTGATCTATAGTCAAAAGGCCTAATCAAGAACCCTGTCCCCAGCCTCTCTCAATTCACTGGGTTTTGGAACCCATGTCCCTCGCCTAGCGAGTGCTGCGTAGTTGATGGCGAGTCCCTCCATCATAACAAAAGTCCACTGTCCTTGATTCACATAATCAAGGTAACAACACTTTATTCTTCCTGCCCCAATAACAGAGAAACTGGGGATCCCACAGCAGCCAAAGTGACCATTTGGGCAAGCGGTCCATCATGCTTTGCAGGGTGGGTGTGTCCATACAAACAAGATTAGCCCCTGACATCCCTTTCCACAACTCACCACCAGATGTCAGGGTAGAGCTCATCCTGACTCTGCTTACATATATACGAAGCATTCATCCAGTTTCACTAACCACACACCTTGAAGCAAATAAGTACTTTTTAATCAATTTTCAGGTAAACTGAGGTAAAAGGGCCAAAATTTTCAAAAGTTACACCTGTTGACTAGCATCCTATTCCATGAATAACCCCACAAATCAATAGGACTAGTCAAAGTAAGAACTACTCAGTGGGCTAGATCCTCACCCGGTGTAAATTATAACAGCACCACTATGGATTTGCAACAGCTAGGGATCTATTCCAATCTGATTAATAGTGGCAGAATCAAAATTGTGCCCAGAAGGAGACTGCAGACCAGCATGGGGGAAGGCTGAGGCCCAGACAGGTAAGATGAACCAAGATTCCCTCGACTGTGAATTCATAGACCAGGGTCTCCTTGAGGCCTGGGGACAAGGCAAAAGAGGGCAGAACTGGCCGAGAACATGAATGCCCAAAAACCATAGCAATGAATGCCCACTGGACAGGGCCGGCTCTAACTTTTTTGCCGCCCCAAGCAAAACAAAAACCAAAACCAAGTGCAGCCGCCCACCCCCAGCAAAAAAAAAAAAAAAAACCAAAAAAGAGCGCCGCCCCGTCGAAACAAAAAAAACCACACACCCCAGTGCTGCCCCACAGAAACAAAAAAAACAAACCCCGAGCGCCGTCCCACCGAAACAACCCCCCCGAATGCCACCCCGCCGAAACAACCCCCCCGAGTGCCGCCCCGCCAAAACAAAAACAAGAAAACAACCCCCCCTCCCCCGAGTGTCACCCCACTGAAGTAAAAAAAAAAAAAAAACCCGAGCGCCGCCCCGCTGCCCCAAGATTGGCCGCTCCAAGTACGTGCTTGGTCGGCTGGTGCCTGGAGCCGGCCCTGCCACTGGAGCTCTGGGTGATACCATCTCTGCCTCAGATATAATGCCTCAGGGAGCTTCCCTTGGGGCAGCTCACTTCCCTACTACCACCCCAACACTGGGCTGTTCATTAAAGGCACAATGCATCCCTTAATGACTTACTGTAAGTTTTCCTCTCTGTGCTTAGGGAGGGAAAAATATTGTGGGTGGGAAAAATATTTCTTCTCTTGTGTAATTGCATCTGTGCAAATAACCCATAATTACTATGACTTTCAAGAATTTCAGGTTTTATTATTGGCATTAAGAATGATGAGTAGTTTGCCAAAACCCTAGAAATTGCTTTAGACATAGAAAAATCACTTATTCTAATTACTGCGCTCCCATGAGTCATACAGCATTTTCTCTCTTTGTAGATTAATTTTCTCTCTATAGAGACCTTTTCTATTTCTAAAATATTTGTATTTGTCATTCACTCACTTTAAATTTACAGAAATATATTTGCTGTCAGCCCAGAAGAAAACATTTATTCACCGACTGTCTTCATAGCTCACACAAGTAGACAGGACGTCTTTGTGGTTTCCTGCTTATAGCTTGGATGGTTTCCAAAATTTAGCACCATTTGAAGAACAAATCAAACATCAGACAATAAGGGCCAAATATTACCAAATGCTCAGCTGCCATCAGCTCTCAAGGCTCTCTATGGGAGCTCCTAAGGGCTGAGCACTTTGGAACATTTGGCCCTTTTGTTTAAGCTTCTGAATGGGAGCTACATTCTTTTGGGGGAAAAAAATTGTGCCTAAATCTTCAAGAAAATCAAGCACAGGGTTCATTTCACAAGGAGGAATGGGCAGTCATCAGGGAGAAAAGGAACACGAGATCGAGAGACTCTTTACATTAAAGAAACAGGGAGGTGATAAACGACATAAGAAGTGACAAAGGGTCCTGTGGCACCTTATAGATTAACAGAGGTACTGGAGCATAAGCTTTCGTGGGTGAATACCCACTTCTTCGGATGCAAGCAGTGGAACTTCTACTGCTTGCAACCGAAGAAGTGGGTATTCACCCACGAAAGCTTATGCTCCAATACCTCTGTTAGTCTATAAGGTGCCACAGGACCCTTTGTCACTTCTACAAATCCAGACTAACACGGCTACCCCTCTGATACTTGACATAAGGAGTGTCATCATTCAGGATGAGATTGTTCTTAGCTATGCTGCAGTCACAGAGGAGTAGAATGAAGCAGGCATTTCCTCCCATCATCCTCCCCACCTCCACCTCAAACACATGGGTGCCTTACATTGCCTAATCATTGTGTTAGTGCTCCACACCAGATGTACCCAGGACAACTGCATTGGGAGAGGCAGGGCGTAGGTGGAGCTGGCTGGCTGCACAGTGTGTGCTGCACTCCGGGCCGGCTCTAGGCACCAGCCTAGGAAAAGCACATTCCGCTCTGACCTTTTTTTTTTTTTTTTCTTCAGTGGCGCTCTGGCCGGCTTTTTTTTTTTTTTTTTTTTTTGCCTGGGGCGGCAAAAAAACCAGAGCCGGTCCTGGCTGCACTCAATACTGGGTTTGTACAAATTGCATCTCTCCTCTCCTGTTCAGTGCTACCTGTGAGCTATTTGTATTCCTGAGGCACAGGGTCTCCCCTGGCTTCTCTGGAGTTGGTGCATCTCCATACAGCCTATCTGCCAGTGACCAGTTGTACCCTATGGTTATAGGCAGAGGTCAGAGCCAACCGTCAGGACTCGGTTACCTGGAGCAGGGCAAGGCAGGGGCTATCTCAGTCATGAAAAAGCCTTTGAGCAGCCACCACACGACTGCTGCTGGGCTTAAGAGCTGGTCTGTGCACTCTTCCAACCAATCAGACCATGTAGCCAATCAGGCAGCCTACTAAAGGCCAGCTGTGCTTGCTAGGTTGCCCAAAGACCGGTTCCAGACTGGATTTGCTGTAGTCCCCACTTCCTGAGACTATTGCCTGCATACAAATGAGAAGATCTAGCCCTTGGTATTGACACGTTATTAAACAGAAAAACTGAAATAAAATCACCATGAGAGAAAACCATTATTATCCAATATAAACACAAATGCGCCTCTCCCTGCCATTACTTGCTTCAGGTTTATCAGCAACACCCGGAGGCACCGAGCGCTGGAAGAACAAGCAGAGCAGCAGTTATGACAAGAATGATAAGGCAGGAGGAATTGTGAGAGACATTGAATTCCACTTCTAGCTTTACCAATCAGCATCTGTATTGCAGGGAATGGTTAAACGACAGCCTGGAGGACTGTATGAAGCACATCTGGGGAAGTGAGGGACTGATGAAATGACAGGGAAGCATAAGCCCTGATTCTGCAAGGAGGACTGTACAACTAGACCATTTTGTTTCACTTCAGTAGGGTTCTGCACAAGTGCAGGAATATCTGGTGGAATCAGACCCTCGGAGAACTGGCATTAGAAATAGAAGAGCTGTTTAAGAGAAAATGGTACTAAACACTGACAGGATATTTGGGGTGACTGGTTAGATACTAGCAAGGGACAAGCTTGGGGGCTTGATCCTGTTCCCATTGAAATTATTAGCAGAAGTGCTATTTACTTAAATGGGAAGATAATTTAGCCTCTGGACAGATATTGGGGAAACTGATGGGAATTAGAATAAGAATGAATTATATGGAAATTTTATGGTCAGTATAATGAAAAACAGAATACTGTATAATGACAGAAATATTTAGAAGGCACCCTTGAGCAAGAAAACACATCTTGTGTTACATTAATGCATCTCTCTGGTATATACTTTCTAAGAGTTGTGTGGGAGTTTTGCTCTGACTGTCAGACTTGAGAGTCATACGTCTAAAACTCCATGTCACGTTTTGATAAATAGGGGTTAATGGTGTGTGTGTATGAGAGTAGAAACAGTGACTTGTTCACGAGTCTCCTTCCTTCATCATTCAGATGTGCAGTAATAGAACGATGTGGCTTTTTACACATATGTACAATGATTGCAAATTGTCTCCACAGCACCATCTATCGGTCTTTCATTGAGAATAATACCATGGAAAATGTGCTACTTAGAAACCATGTATCTGACAATTGATAGAATATAACCATCTTCTCTGCGGGCTTTCTCCCCATCCTCTCTTTCACTCTCCTCTCTAATGCAATATATACTAATATTATATAGGAGACATATTAGTATTGTATATTCAGATAAGTGGAAATAACCTCTTGAAGAATTACTCGTTGTGCATTGGCCTGAAAATTTGGGGAACACGTTATTTTATTTTCCTAGTGCATAAGATCCAACATGGTATAGTAGAGCTCAGTATCTCTTAAGCATAAAATACAAAAATATGGTTAAATAATGTATTAAACAGATTAAAATCAAAGAGATTATTTGCTATTATACTGTGAACATTTCACAAAGCTACCTGCGGTATTCTGAAGTAATAACTATTATTAATAAAATGACTGGGTTCTGTTTGATTCATTTCTATCCAACTACAAACAAATAAAAAAGAACAAGCAAAGGATATTACTCCACAATTGCTAATTGAAAGCAATTTGGGTCCTTTAATTCTCCATTAATATCTTCCTCACAGCCTCCTCATTTCCTACTGCTGTCAAAAGACTTGCTTTTTAAAAAGCTACCTATTAAACATGGCTCTTGGGGTATCACTGTGTGAATTTCTGCATGAATAACAGGATTGACTATCGGATCCCTTATAGCAACTGTTAACTCTTTATGTGCATGAAGAAATATGTATATATTGAGATGGAGATTAACTACTGTCCTCTGAAATGCAGTCATTACTGTGGTAACTGTCCATATTTACAGGCAAATCACACCAAATCCGAGTGAGAAAATGATCCTTTATGTATAGGTTTTGTTATGGTACTTACCACCACAGTATCTGAGGGCCTCATAAACAGAGTGAATGTAGCCTCTCAGCACTCCTATGAAGCAGAGAAGTATTATCTCCATTTTCCTGAAGGCGCCAACTTTCCCTGGCGCCAGTGGGTGCTTGCGCCCCCCACCCTCGGCCCTTCCCCGCCCCCATTCCAACCCCTTCTCCAAAGACCCCGCCCCAAATCCGCCCTCTCCCTGTCCCTATTGGACTCCTTCCCCAAATCCCCGCCCTGGCCCCACCTCCTCCCCTGAGCGTGCAGTGTTCCCCCTCCTTCCCCCTCCCTCCCAGCTGCGTAAAACAGCTGGGAGCTAGGGGGAAATAGCGGGCACGCGGTGCACTCAGGGGAGGAGGCAAAGCGGAAGCAGAGGTGAGCTGGCCGGGGGGGGGAGGGGAGCTGCCGGTGGGTGCAGAGCACCACCAATTTTTCCCTGTGGGTGCTCCAGCCCTGGAGCACCCATGGAGTTGGCGCCTATGGCAGAGAAGTTGAGTGACTTGTCTGTGATCACACAAGAAATATATAGCAAGCTGGTAATAGAACCCAGATCTCAGGCCTTAATTTTTCATAGTCTAGTATCCCATCCACATGATCATCCTTCTTCTGCAAAGGCAGAACATTTTACAAAATGTCTCAAAGTTAGTCAAGAGTGAAATATTATTATCTTGCCAGCTGCAGAAAATAGTCTACTAACATACTGGAATATATCAGACATTTTCAAATTTATTAGCCCCAATCAAAAAACAAATCCCTATGTCAATTTTTCCCTCCTGTGAAAACTGCCTTTCATTTTCATTACAAATTGTATGAGATTTGAAGCCAAAACAGTTTTTAGCATTGCTTCAGATATCGGTGTGGAAAAATGTGCATGTTGTGTCAACAAATTAACTGCCAATTAAATATTAAGAATCAAATTGTCAAAAGGAACATTTAATGTCCTGATATTGCAAGCTGATCCATGCGAGTGGATTTCTATGCCCATGTCTACACTGCAATAAAAAAAACCAGCACAGAGCCTCAGAGCCCGGGACAGCTGACTCAAGTTTGCAGGTCTATAAATAGCAGTGTATAGACATTCCGGCTTGGACTCCCAGGCTTTGAGACCTACTGTCATCGTGGGGGTCTCAGAGCCTGAGCTCTAGTCTGAGCCCAAACAGCTACACTGCAACTTTATAGCCCTGCAACCCAAGACCTGCGAACCTGAGTCTGCTGACCTGGGTCAGCCGCAGCTGTGCTGTGGGTCTTTTATTGCGGTGTAGATATGCCTGAATTCCAGTGACATTGATGCAACCTGGCACTGGTGTAAAGATCCACCCCGGTGGGCCACAGTTTGCAGGATCAGAGTCTATATTTGTGTTCCCGAGTTGTATATACTGAAAATCCTCAAATCTCTTCACGCAAGCAATATTTGAGAGTGCAAGTTGGTTCATTCATAAATCTTGGTTGCACATATAAACCCCAGCTTTTAGAAACACAACAACTTGGTTATTCAAAACTGCACGTATATAAAGACATGAAAAAGCAGGCTTTCAATTTTGGGAACAAATTTAGGAGCCCCATTGAGGCCACTACTAATTGCCACCCCATACACATACCCATTAAACCATGGGCCCCCAATACACTGAGATGGTTTAGAGGGGCTTCCACATCAGAGGGAGGGGAGGATATTACTGCTTAGGATCGTGTCCCACCCTTCCTCTGGAAAACTGGGCTCCTTTCAGTTCTTTTCCTGCCTTCTGAACATAATACTTGAGCACATGATCTAACGTTCACACTAGTTCTGATGTGATAGCCCTGTGCTTTCTTTAAATCATTCTGCCAAAAGGCCATGCAAACCGGACAGCTGGAAGACCTGAAGAAAAAAATAGAGGGATATTCTGAAAGAATGCTAGAGCTCAATGAATAGCTGAGACATCTGGGAACAAACATTGTAAACTCATATTATAATGGATTTTAAAAACAATGTGTTATTCTGTAATGCCGACAGACCCCGGTCGTCAGCGGGTGGGATCAAACCTGGGACCTCTGGAGCTAAAAGCCATTCACCTGGTAGCTAAGGCTGTAGAGCAAACGCATTAACGTTGCTTGCTCTAAGTGGTCTCGGTACCACTAGCTGGGACACAACACCACACCCAGGAGGTGTGTGGGTTACAATTCTGCCAGGTACAATGAGCTTCTGTAAGGATCATTGCACTTTAACACACAAATATCACCAGCTAACAGGAGAAAAATCAATTCCTCCAAAAGCCAGGGGGGTTGAAGTAATTTGTAGCACACCCAGAAGTTTAACAGACCTGGACCCCAGGGATTTGAGGGAGAGGAAGAGGAAAAGGGATGTGAATTCTAAAGACAGGGATCCATTACACAGAACACCCTACCAGTAGCTCCTTCTCATTTGTACTTCAGCTGGGGAATCGTCAGGGATCTCAGCTACAGCAGCATGGCACAGGGAGAGAGGCAGCCAAGTCCTGAGCCATTAAGGGTATGTCTACACAGCAATAAAACACCAGACAGCTGACTCTGCCTTGTGGGGCTCAGGTTGCAAGGCTATAAAGCTGCAATATAGATGTCCAGTTTGGGGCTTGGGCTAGAGCCAGGGATCTGGGACCCTGCAACAGGGGAAGATTTGAGAGCCCAGGTTCCACAGTGAGTCTGAATGTCTACACTGCAATTTTATAGCCCGACAGTCCAAGACTTGTGAGCACAAGTCAGCTGACATGGGCCAGCCTCAGGTGCTTTATTGCAATGTAGACATACTCTGAGGGCTTTGTTATGGAGTGAGGATGGTTGCTCAATAGTTTATCACTGCAGGTGTGTTTAGATGCTAAGTTTCTGGACCCCACTATTCAGAACCACTTTGATGACAACAGCCTTCCACCGAGATTCAGTGAAAAAACGGTGTCCTGATTCTCATTGGTTGCTGAGTATTAGTCTTATTATTTGGATTTCTACAATTATGAAAAGGCTTTCTATGCAGAGCTAGGTGTCCTGTCAAGTTAAAAAAATAAAACTAAACAGCAGCTTAACCTCACGTGCAGCCCACAGAACTAACCCCCCTGAGAACATAACACACAAAAGTCCTCTCCTTCGAAGAGCCTGACAATCCTGGGGCAACCACAGAGGCAGCCAAGTCAGCCAGTGCCATGATCTGTAAGAGGATGTGAAATGTTTCCAAACCATTTTCAAATAATGTTGTTTAGAATAGTCCTTCCATATGTATAATAAAAGCACTCGCCTAACACCTACAAATCCTGCTCCATGGTCTCTATTCATTCACTAAAAAGGACCTTTTCACAGGTATGCAATTTTAAAGGCTTTGGTTTTGAGCCCTAGTCTGCATTTAAGCACAGAAATGGCAATACAATACGCTAAGTGGAGGAGGGAGCGTTAATAATACGGAAGGCCTGGTGTGGGTTGGCTAGAGCAATTTACCCCATGCAAAAAGGGCTATGGTTGGCGGAAATGCCTGGCAGGTAACAATAGAACTAATGGAATTAACCTGTTACGAATTTCAGAAATTAGACTAATAAAGGGCAGAAATGCTAATCTCTATTCTGTGCAATAATTTAGCCTCCAAAATAAAGGTAGAAAAGCTCTGCACTGCAATTAGCAATAAGTATTGTATTTCATAGTTTTTTGCATTTTGTATTATTTTGCATAATAGTAATAGATCTATCTGTATATTTTAAATTGTATGGAAACAGCAAACACCTGAGGAAACCTTCCTCCTTTATGCCTTACCAATGAAAAGCTAAAATGCATTTATACTGAATTGGTTAGAGAGATTATTTTAAATACGTGTTGCAAATTCCTTTTTAATGCATTTTATTATGTAGTAAATCTCCATCTTAAGGAGAATTTCACATTATAATCCTTTTAAATTTCATCTCTCCTATAAGCAATGTCTTTATTAATACAAAGGGCAATGATGATCCTGACATTAAAACACAAGAATGGGAACTGGACCTGCGTTCTATTGTTGGCTATATGGTGGACTTCCCACCTGAAATTAAGCAAGTCATGGGTTAACTTTTCTATCCCTCAGTTTCCCTCATCTGTCATATAAAGATAATGGACCATCTCCTCAGTGAGTGTAAACTGATGCAGCTTCATTGATTCCCTTGGTAGAGCTCTGGTGCTTTACTTCTGCTGAAGATATGCTTCATTAATTCTTACCTGCCTTACAGTGCTGTTGGAAGGCTGAATTAATTAATATTAAGTGGTTTGGTATTCTCAGATTCTACACAAATACAAACTTTCATTAAACTCTGTTTTCTGCCTGTTTATGAGTCCAGGAAATAAAACCAGAGATACATCCGGTGTTAGTTACACATACTTCAGGCACCAGAAAAAATAAGCAGCTTGGGTGGTATTTCAAATACATACAATGCAATAAGACCAGGAGTATGAGAAGTGATCAGCAGCTAACATATTAATGTGTTTTGAGGAGATTTTAGCGTGAGGAGTGGAACTTGAGACGGAGGGTCAGGTTTCAAGAGGGACCTGATTTCTTGTAACATCAGGGGCTAAGGAATGCAGGCCCAGCCAGGCTGCTATCTCACAAACTGTATTGCCTCAGCATATAACACTGGCCTCTCAGTCTCTTCCCTATAACTTTGCTTGTGTGCCATATTGATTACTACTAACGATAAAGTCGGCACCTAGAAATATCACAGCTTCATTTAGATGTGTAAAGACAAAAAGGGTCAAATTCTGCTGACTTTAATCACAGGAGCAATTCCATGAACTTCAGTGGAAATTCCCATAAGAATAAGACCAGCAGGATTTTATCCTGAAAATTAATTTCATTGCAAATGGTAATCACTGGCAAGATGCACAGGGGATTGTTAAGAGGTTATGATACGGAAAATGCTAAAAATTGTAAAAGCACATCTCTACTGGCTTAAAAAACTCCCCACACGGTTCAGTTCATCCCTGGAAATAGGAAATCGCACTTTGATGCACATGCAGAGACAAGGGAATACTGATCATTAAAGATCTATTTGAAAGTGATAAATTAAAGACCTTTCATATGTGCAAAATAGAATTCTCTCTTTTAAGATAAAATATGGGAACATGCATAAAAAAGGTCCTATTCCCCTCCTGCAAGTAAAGAGTAACTACCACTGAAGGCAATGGCCTTCTCTACACTGAGAATTTGAAGCAATATCCCTACTTTTGGTCTAGTACCAGCGCAGTACCTCCAGTGCTAGGAAAGACTGAAGCACAAACAGGGCCGGCACGCCCACTAGGTGACCCTAGGCAGTCACCTAGGGCGCCAGGATTTGTGGGGCGGCGGGCGGCTGCCTCCTGCCTCCCGGCTCTGCGGCTGAGCGTGGAGCCGGGAGCCAGGGAGGCGGCTGGCTGCAGATTCCTCCCGCCTCTGCAACTGAGCCGGGAGCCGGGGGGGGCGGGGGGTGGCGCGGGTGGCTGGCCGTGACTGCCTCCCGCCTCCTGGCTCCACGGCTGAGCCGGGAGCCAGGGGGGCGACTGGCCACAGCTGCCTCCCGCCTCCCAGTTCCGCGGCTGAGCCGGGAGTCAGGGGGGTGGCTCGCCGCGGCTGCCTCCTGCCTCCCGGCTCCGTGGATGAGCTGGGAGCTGGGGGGGGGGGCGCCACGGGCAGGGGGGAGGCTGCCGAGGGCGGGGAGCTGAGCTGCCGCAGCCCGCAGAGGGATGGGGAGCTGCGGGGCAGGGGGAGCTGGCTGTCATGGGGGGATTAGCTGGGGGGGGGGGGCAGGCGCAGGGCTGGTGCAAGGAAGTTTCGCCTAGGGCGTGAAACTTCCTTGCACCAGCCCTGAGCACAAATGTACAATGTGTGCAGACATTTTCACCACTGTATCACCTGAACCTGCTCTGACATGGTGATTCAGCCCTGAAGTCCATTCTAAGCTAGCACTTTTACTCCAGTCCAGTAGCATGATTTTCCCTCCATGCTTCATACCAGCCTTTGCACTAGTATATCTCTTTATATAGTTTATAATTTATATAGTTAGGAAGTAATGGGTTGAATTCAGCATAAAGGAAAGCAGGAGCCACTTGACTGGCCTCAGAGGAATAGACCTGCTTATGGCATGGCTAAATTTGGACCAATATACCTGGTCCTCATCAGTCCAATTAGCATATTCAGGGAAGGATGAGGAAGAGGTCCACTGCTGTGTTTCTGCATTGCCTGCTGCTTCTTACAACTTCCCAGGGGCCCTATTTTTTGCATGATAAGACCCCCACTGGCTACCTCTCCACTGAGAATTTTAGCAATTCCCTCACCAGTGGTCTAGCACCAATGCATGATGCTAGCCTTGGTGGAAGTGGCAGAGTAGAGCCACACAGGGATTTTTATCACTGTCAACTAGATCTAGGTTTGATCAACATCTGATGTCACATGAAACCACCATCATTTCCCTTGTCTATCCTAGCATCCTAGGGGCTGGAGCGTGTGCAAACTGCAGCCATTAACAACGCTGCTCATTGACGATTGTTTTCAACAAATCCCCCCCCCCTTTAAAAAATGTTGCAATCCCCTCCTTCCTCTATTTTCAATGTGACAACCTGCAGTTGTGTAGCTCATTGCCAGAGGCTGGTCTCCTGCCCTGGGAGTCCCCATAGGATTTGAGAGAGCCCTGATATGCAAGCAGAATGAGTGGCTATGAGGGCAGAACCTCTGCCAGCGCCATATTGAACATTGGGCAGGAAGACAATGGAGGAAGTGAGGCCCTGAGTATAGCCAGGCAGTGTTTCTGTTTCTGTGGCACAGTGCCTGGCAGCGAGCATGCATCGTTACGTTTGTTGGCTTAGCCTATTTGCCATCACCAGCCTGTGCACACCACTGGACTGGAGTGTGCCTGGGACTGTCACCTCCCCATTGGTGGGGGCCATCAGGAGCTGGGTCTGCACGGTGGAGTTAGGTTGGAGTAGTGACCAGACCAGCTCTTTAGTCATGGTTCTGAATGGGGAGTAACAGGACGTCTCCTAACTCCACCCACATCTGCCCCTCCCTTTGCCTGGTCAGTCCCGAGAGCTTTCTGCTCAGGTCGGGGGTGGCAAAAGACTCCACCTACATTTACAAGTGTGACTCTGTCAGGTTATTGGAGATCAAGTGCCTGATGCATCCAAAAAGACGCGGGGTCCAGGGTCAGCGCTGAGCTATGCCCCTATTGCCATGACACTGGTTTTAGTTTATTATAGGCAATGCATTGCATCATCTGTAAAGTGCCCGCGTGCAACTCCAGTGTTAGCACTAGAAGGGACTTTCCAAAAGTTGTATCTCTAGGGAGTTGCAGTCTGCAAGGAGAATGGGTCGAAGTGAGTTTAAGTGTTTTCGGTTGGTTATTGGTGAAGCTAAACACAACTGATTTTTTTAATAAATACATGTTAACTCCAGTCTTTGACATAATACTCCTGATGAATAGCTTCTGCAGCCTGGCTGTGCCCAGGCATTGCTTCATGTCATTATGCTGTTTGAATACTTCTAAAGAGTGTTGGCTGGCTAGTTGGTCTTTCCCTTTAAGACTTTAGCAATGTTAGAACACACATGGTTGTGAGCTTTGAAAAAAACAACTATGTTTCTAAATGGATGAGCTAAAGCAGAATGAAACACCAAGACTTCATGTAGGGTTTGTGGTGTTAATTCTAGGTCTGCACCTCTGTTAGTCTATAAGGTGCCACAGGACCCTTTGTCTCTTCTACAGATCCAGACTAACACGTCTACCCCTCTGATACTGGAGAGGAAATATTGTATCTATATTAATGCGAAGGCAGGGTTTTTTATTATTTGTTTACCGTGGAAGTGTGGCGATTTCCTCACCTTAATATCTACTAGCGACAGTAGAAGTTCTTTCTGCGTTGAGCAGGAGTTCAGAATCAGCTGGGATTTGATTTTAAACAGGCAAGCTAGGATGATAGTTAAGTCTGAGGACACAAGCTAAGTTAAGCAAGGAAATCCTGTGTTACCATGTGCAATTGACACTCGTCCGGCTGTGTTCCTTTCCGCGTGTACAGTATACAGCAGCGCACACTGTTCTCCTCGGGACCCCTCTCATGCCCACACTCAGACTTAAGCACGTGGAATTCTTCCTTCTGCACATTCCTAATGGGTTTAACTTGGTGCTATAGCTATTGTCCTCATTTTGATTAAGGGTGACCAATCCCCTTTCCCCTGGTCTACGAGCTCTGGTTTTCTCTGGTATCTGAGTTTCGCGGGGAAAGTGACAGTTCTTGCATTAAAAGAAAACAGCCCCACTTTCAGCTGAAGTTTATCACACGCACTTCCATTGAAATGGTAACGGGTCAAGGAGGTCCACAGCAGGATAATGCTACACACATACACACACAGCAGGAAGGCCGATAGCTAGCTACCCCTAAGAGAGAAACTATTCCAGGATAACTGCAGAGGTTCATTGCTTATCAAAAGAAAGCAGCAGCTGAAACAATTTTACACTTCTGCAAGGTGCGATGTTACTGCAGCTGGGGATGATTGGCTTACCTTTATACTATATTGTTTAGCCAGAACGAATACACAACATGACTGTGTGCAAAAATTGTGGAGTTTGAAACTACTGCACCGACCATCGCTTTTCGCGGGGTAGAGAATCAAACGATTGTTTGCTGCGTCTTTTCACGGTGCATTTTAGGGCTTTGTCAATTATAGCTGTCACATAAGGGTTTCTTTTCAGTCGCTGTTCTGTCCTTTATTTTTTAACCAGTCCTTTTCGCTCTCGTTGGCGCACAGCTGAGAGGTGTCAGTACATTGATTGTTGGTTGTTCACGCCTGACTTCACCCGAGGGACATACATGCTCCTGGACGTTTTATAGAAAATAAAAAACAAACATCAGCCTGAAACATTTTCAAAAGAAAGGAAAAGGTCGCGCCAAACTGGCGAGGAATTTCTCTAGGAGGAGGGTGGCTGAGGCTACAAGAGGCCACCTGCACCCTGTGTTCCATTGAAACGGAGCATGCTGGTTTTGCTCCTCGGTGGGGATTTCAGTATTATCCCCTGATTGTCCTGCAGGCGGCGCTTTTAGGTATTTACCGTGCCTCCCCACCCGACCCAAAGAAAAACGTCCCTAGGAGAAGCGGCTCAGCAGCCACACACCCAGCAGGGAAAGACAGAAAGAAACGATCCTGCGGAAAAGCTGACAGAACAAACCAGCGCGCAAGACAACCCAAGGGGTGCTCTCCCGTGAGAGGTATCTCTTCTGTGGCAGAGGTGTCTGAATACCGGAGAGCGGATCTCCTGGGCAGGAAAGCATAAACTTCAGCTGATTTGTGTTCTTTTCCCTCTGATGTTCATGCCTCGCAGTTTCTCTTCCAACGGGAAACATTTCATGGAAAGGGATTGTTACTTTTTGCAGTCGGTATGGGATTCCCAGGAAGAGTAATGAGACGCCACAATAAACAGCCAGGGAGGAATTTGCCACTCATCTGTTGCACTAAAGCGAAGCTACAGGCGCCGGCTCCTCGGGTGGAAGTGTTGAAGACCACCTGAATTGGGGAAGAGGGTCTGAAAGATGAAGAGAATAACCTAGAAATGGGGAGAAGTGGATGAGGTGGGCGACTGCAAAAAAAAATCATCCTAACTGGATTTAATTTATAAATGGAATTGAAACGTGCCCTGATAACAGTTGAAGTAAAAACGCTGGATAGCAACGCAGGCATATAAACCAAGTAAGTTCTCACCCATTTTGGAATATTTTCATCTTGAAGCTTTGGTTTTATTGTTGTTCTTCTTAAGAGACGCCACCAATTATTGGAATTAACCAACTTTTGCCTAAATAAAAGCACACAGTGACTACAGGGGTTTTGTACCCTCTTGGACCTAGCATTAAGCAACATTTAGGTTGTTTCGCCCTTTACATAATAAACGTGGATATTTTTTTTTTAATGGCAATCAGTTTAATTGTTGACATTGTAGAAAGTGCCATCGTTTGAGTTATTGCAAGTGAAGTCTGACACCTGCAGGACAACTGAGTATATGAAAAAAACTGAAGGGAAATAGTTTTGTGACGACGACTAGATGGCTCAGAAGTAGCGAGTAGACAATAGATTACATAGCGATGCTCATAATGTAAACCCATGGATTAGTGCAGACGGCTAATTCTTTGAGACAGGGCTTTCAGAAGGCGAGTGAAGCTGTTTAACTGGACAGAAGACTGGTTGTAGAGTTAGCGTGCATGTGCCTTTAAAGTATAGCGGAGAGCTGCTAAGTGACCGTGACTCACAGCTGTTCAGGTGAGGGCTCAGACTGTATCAGGAATCACCTTTGTCTCATTTGAGATTTTGAATTTCACACACATATATTATTATTTGGCTACAGCAATGCATAAGACAGCGCTTTCAGAAAAAAACATTTGGGTGGCCGCTCTCCCCGTTTGTGTTTGACTACCACAACTATCACGCTATAGCAAAATATTTTTTTCATGGGTTACCAACCTGTAATTGCTAACACTCAACCTCTTGGAAGGCAGCTGTACAGCCATTGATAGGCCACTTTTTTCTTTTGTTAGGAATGCTGAACTTTCTGAAACTATGATGTAATAAAACTGCAGCACTTGAGTAACAGTGTATTTTCATGTAGGAAAGGATGAGTGATTAGTGTTCTAATAATAATTTATTAGCTAGAAGCCTGGGTATATCACAATGGAGTTGCATTAGGAGGTAATTCAGCAGACAGTAGCAACTCTGCAGGCTGTTTCTTTATACTGCTATCAACTTGCTATGAGGAAGGGTTACTTATTTTAAATAGTGTTTCTTTCCCCTGGTCTCTCTTTGAAGCTTTGACACATCAGTTTTCCTGTGTCCTGTCATTGTGAAGTTAAACATTGTTTCAGTTCTGAAAATCAAAGTTGATGGGGAACGGCTACACACCAAATGCAGCAAATTTCACATACATCTTGTCTTTTTTCAACTTAAAGTATTGGGGGGCTGGGGTTTTTTTTAGTTTTTTTTTTTTTTTTAATTTTAAATTTTCCCTACTAACCATTGCTACAATAAAATCCTGAAAAAACATAAAGAGAATCTGGTGTAAGGAGAGAGTGTGAGGTTGATGGCAAATGAACATTATGAAAATGAGCCTGAGAAAGACTTGTATGGTAAACAAACTGACCGAAAGAATTCACCCATGCATTGGATTTACATTTTCAAGCTCCTGAATATTTTGGCTATTTTACAGTAGTCATCATCCTGTTGAAAAGAAGCAGTTGATGTTCTGGAACCTTAAACAAACACTGACAGAAAATATATACTAAGTAGGGGTTGAATTGTAAAATCCTCTGATTGGCAAGACCTGCAGCTTTGTTGTTGTTTTATTATTATATTTTACAAGGCAGTGTGACTACATTTTTTTGTTTTTTGTTTTACTGGAATCAATTGAGTGAGTCCATGTTAGCATGGCAACTGAAATTTATATTTATCCAAAGGTGCCTCATAAAAGAAATAGTGCCAGTTCTTCCTGAACTAAAATACCTTCTAGCTAGAAGTAAATAGAAACACTGCTCCAAACTGCTTTTGGTTAGTAGGCATTCAAAAACCAGTAGGAGAACACTTCAGTCTCCCTGGTCACTCAATAACAGACCTAAAAGTGGCAATTCTTCAACAAAAAAACCTTCAAAAATAGACTCCAATGTGAAACGGCAGAACGGGAATTAATTTGCAAACTGGACACCATCAAATTAGGCCTGAATAAAGACTGGGAGTGGTTGGGTCATTACAAAACCTAATTTTCCCCATACTAATTTTCCCCCTACTGTTACTCACACCTTCTTGTTAACTGTTTGAAATGGGCCACTCTTATTACCACTACAAAAGTGATTTTTTTCCCCCTCCCTTGGTATCCTACTGTTAATTGAATTGTCTCCTTAGACTGATCTCCCACTTGGGAAGGCAACTCCCATCTTTTTATGTGCTGTGTATTTATACCTACTATTGTATTTTCCACTCCATGCATCTGATGAAGTTGGTTCTAGCCCACGAAAGCTTATGCTGAAATAAATTTGTTAGTCTCTAAGGTGCCACAAGGACTCCTCGTTTTTTCAGTGGATATAATGTACTTAGATTTTCAGGTTTCAGAGTAGCAGCCGTGTTAGTCTGTATCTGTAAAAAAAACAGAAGTACTTGTGGCACCTTAGAGACTAACAAATTTATTTCAGCATAAGCTTTCGTAGGCTATAGCCCACTTCATCGGATGCATAGCATTTAGATTTTCAGAAAGCCTTTGAAAAGGTCCCTCACCAAAGGCTCTTAAGCAAAGTAAGCTGTCATGGGATAAGAGCGAAGGTCCTCTCATAGATCAGTAACTGGTTAAAAGATAGGAAACAAAGGGTAAGAATAAATGGTCAGTTTTCCAAATGGAGAGAGGTAAATAGTGATGTGTCCAGGGGTCTGTACTGAGACCAGTAAACTGGGAGGTGGCAAACTGGGAGTAAACTGGGAGGTGTAAACTGGGAGGTGGCAAAATTTGTGGATGATACACTACTCAAGATGGTTAAGTCCAAAGCAGCCTGAAAAGGTTACAAAGGGATCTCACAAAACTGGGTGACTGAATTTCATCTGCCATTTTGTTGCCCAATGTTGATAAATGCAAAGTAGTGCACACTGGAAAACATAATCCCAACTATACATTAAAAAATGATGGGATCTAAATTAGTTGTTACCACTCAAGAAATAGATCTTGGAGACATTGTGGATAGTTCTTTGAAAACATCCGCTCAATGTGCAGTGGCAGTCAAAAAAGCTAACAGAATGTGGGGAATCATTAGTGAAGGGATAGATAATGAGACAGAAAATATCATATTGTGTCTATATAAATCCATGGTATGCCCACATCTTGAATACTGCATCTCAGAAAATATATTGGAATTGGAAAAGGTACAGAAAAGGGAAAAAAATTATTAGGGGTATGAAACAGCTTCCATATGAGGAGAGGTTAATAAGACTTGGACTTTTCAGCTTGAAAAAGAGACGACTAAGGTAGGATATAATAGACGTCTATAAAATTATGATGGGTGTGGAGAAAGTAAATAAGGAAGTGTTATTTACTCCTCATAACACAAGAAGTAGGGGTCATTGAATGAAATTCAGAGGCAGCAGGTTTAAAACAAACAAAAGGAAGTATTTCTTCACACAATGCACAGTCAACCTGTGGAATTCTTTGCCAGAGGATGTTGTGAAGGCCAAGAGTATAACTAGGTTCAAAAAAGAATTAGATAAGTTCATAGAGGATAGGTCCATCAATGGCTATTGTCCAGGATGGACAGGGGTGCTGTCCCTAGCCTCTGTTTGCCAGAGTCTAGGAATGGGCAACAGGGGATGGATCACTTGATGATTACTTGTTCTGTTCATTCCCTCTGGGGCACCTGGCACTGTCAGAAGACAGGATACTGGGTTAAATGGACAATTGGTCTGACCCAGTATTGCTGTCCTTATTTAATGTAGGTCCTACATCTCAATACAAATATCTATATCTATATATAAAATTAGAGCAGGCTTCATCGGCACTTAAATACTCTAGTGGTAAGGGACATTTAACTTTCTAGATAGAGTCCTTTATGAAAAGAATGGACCTGAATAGTTTAAACAAATTTGCCTACACAATATATCCAGATTGCATATAATATAGCACTATCCACCACAGCAGCCAGTTTTTTCTGTGAAGAAAGAGAAGCTGGATATCACAGTGATAGGTGCCTTGGAAATGCTCAAGAAAGATGAATAACTCTTAGGATCTGATCCTGTAGACCTTAGTGAGGCAAAAGGAAGGATTGGACCCTAGGTTTCATCACCAAAATAATTTAATGGGTCTATTCCCCATCCATGGAAAACATTGACAAAACTTCTGATGGTTGTAGGATGGGGCCCTAAGACAGAATTATTGCTCTATCTTTCCCCATATCTTTCCTTTCTGTTCAGACTGTCAAACAGAGAGATTACTTCAAAGACAATCAAAACATACAGATGGATGTCTCTTAAATTCAACCTTACTCTCCTTCTGTTGATGCTGACACCATTTCTTTTAGTAGCTGGTACCCCTTTTCAGAAGACAGTCCATGAAGAAAGCATTCAGTCTCTCAGTACCTTTTCCTACTTAGCGCCTAGCACTGCCAGGGCCACACTCCTCACCTGGCAGGATTGTGACCATCATTTTGAATATGCCAGGACCAAAATATGTTGCCTGTTAACAAACGTGATCAGTAGCACTCCCTTTTTAATAAAGGTTAGTTTGCGTTAGACCACTAAGGCCAACCCATCAAGTACTTGTTCAAGGTGATTTGTAGAAGAATATAAGAGTGGGCATACTGGGTCAGGCCAAAGGTCCATCCAGCCCGGTATCGTGTCTACTGACAGTGGCCAATGCCAGGTGCTCCAGAGGGAGAGAACCAACATTTAATGATCAAGTGATCTCTCTCCTGCCATCCATCTCCACCCTCTGACAGAGGCTAGGGACACCATTCCTTACCCAAGAAGCTATTTGGCACGGAGAGCTAAAGTACTAGCCTCTCTCTTCCAGAGAGATTTGTTTAAATTAGGGTGCCCAGACAGCAAGTGTGAAAAATCGGGACGGGGGTGGGGGTAATAGGAGCCAATATAAGAAAAAGACCCAAAAATCGGGACTGTCCCTATAAAATCGGGACATCTGGTCACCCTAGTTTAAATCCTAATTTAGGTGACAAGTAAAAAGTGAGTTTGTCTTGTCCAACACCTGGGGAGATTTGTCTCTATCCCCACAACACTGTGCAGTTTGGCAGCCTCTTCTCAGGAGATACACAGGACTGGTGTAGCTGAAGTGCTGCAGCTCAGGATTGGAGTGTACTGGCAAAACAGCAGGGAAAGTCCTGCACATCACCAGACTCTGCCACGCCTGACCAGATAGGCTGTGCTATTATCCCCTCACTTCCTCAGGGCTACGTTCTCTTTTCAAATGTTAATTTTAAAAACAGATTTGCACTGGATCTGAAAAGAGAACATGGAAGCAGCTAGAAAAAGGCTTAATTATAGCATATTTTGAGACCAAGTAAACAAGAATGGAGGGGGAACGCATTCACAGCAGTTTTTCTACTCCGACTAGAGCACATAATGGCTTTATTTATTGTCAGACATACTATTATCTCTGGTCTTCTATTTGACTTCAGATCCAAACTATGTTGGTTTACAATATAGCTGTTTTATCAGCCATAAGTTTTAAAATTACTAAAAGCAAGACAATTTAGGGTTAAGATGAAAATTTGCTTTTAATTCACTCCTTTGTAGCCATATTTTGTATCAGTGTATGGTATTAACAATCAATCCATTTTTTTTTTTAAAAAGCCCTAGACTCGTTGAGGCAGAGGAAAGACAGAATTCTGCCCTTAGCTCTGATTTGAGTGATTTAACATAGAGATTTTGATTATATTCAAAAGCCATGTGCCAATATCCAACTGCTTAGTGAGATATGATATTGATGAACAATTCCTTGTGGTTTAATACACTGTAAATAAAAAGGCTCTAAAAAGTGACCACACACAAAGGAGCTAATAAATTAAACTACTTTTTTGTAACAAAAAAGTAATGGACATCCAGGCAGAAATCCTTTCTAGGTACATTAAATGGTTGACTAATGTAATTTGAAACTGGCAAGGTAAGAAAGCATGAAAATAGGAGTTAAATGCTTTGCATAGCAAGGTTTACAAGGTAATGAAAGATTGTCAGTATGCTGCATAGAAAAAAAAATAACGAATATACCTCCTGTAGATCATTTTTATCCCTGCAGATCTGGGCCATTTCACAGTTTAAAATTCCAGAAGTGCTGCTTCTGCTTTTAAAAAATGTATTTCTTATTTAGATAGCACAAGAGGGGTGCTAAAAACGTCACAGAATAAGTGTGTATAAAATTAAGATTTATCTTTGTTTCCAAATTATTTTGAAAGTGGATTTTAGAAAAAGAGCTTCTTAAAATTTGCTGGATTTAATTTTTCTTATATCAGATGTTCGAGAGCCTGAGCCATCCAAAGCTAACCTCTGCATCTGTGAGCCCAGAAGCTGTGGAAGCTTCCTGGGTTCATAGATTTATAGATTTCCAAGGCCAGAAGGGAACATTGTGATCATCTAGTCTGACCTCCTGTATAACACAGGCCAGAGAACTTCCCCAAAATAATTCCTAGAGCCAGGCAGGCTACACTTGTCTGATTATATCTCCCTGTGTCTATGGTATACAGGATTAGGTGCTCAAATACTATGGTAATGAATGGGAAACTTATAAGTGTGATTATTTTTATTAGGCTTTTCTGTGATAGAGTCTATAAGGCCTCAGCACTCCATTCTCCTGGACTGGCTCCATCCTTGTGTTAGATCTCCCTTGTGATCTAACTGTTGTTTTAGTGTCTAGTGGTGATTTCTCCATCCCAAGATATCACCTCTGTGGTTTTCCAGAAGGTTCAATTTCTTTGGCTTCTGCTCTTTAATCTTTACCCTTTCCATCATTTTCTCTCTATTTGCCTTTACTCTTGTGTTTACACAAATGATAGCTGGAGATATCCCTGGATACTTAAGTGATTCCTCCTTCTCAACCCTAACTTTGATCAAGTAAGCTTGTGGCTTTTATTTCAACAGTCAGCCAAATATCTCCACATCAAAAGTGGATCTGCTGAGTGAGCAGGAGGAGCACTGCCAAAAACAACCCTAGCTTCAGCTCTCCTGTTTACATCCACTAAGTGAAACTGATTCCAATTGCATAAAACCAGAGTATCCAGGCTGTATGTGCATGGGTGCAGAGCAGCTGGGGAGTCTACCACTACTGCAGCCTAGAGCCAGGGTTCAGACCTGCGGTTCATCCCTTCCCTTCCTAACCTTTTGAGAGCTGCAGTTCCAGAAAAAGGGAATTTCACCCATTGTTTGTAATCGTGGGGTCACACTTAAAACTCAACTCTCACCGCCCCCCCTACATTCTCTAAGGTCCAAATCTCATACAAAGTTATTCAGGGGACACATTTTGTACATCTCAAGAAGCAGACCATTGGCTTACCAAGTCTAGCGAACAGATGGTTGTGTCCCACGGAGAAAAGTCACAAGGATATTCTGTGCTTAAGTAGCCCTGATTGGCCAACTTTTTTGGTTATTCACCCTCTGCATGCTCTCAAACCTGTTGCAGGCCATAAAGGCCAAAAAGTGGGCATGACTTTTGTTGGTTTTTCATTTCTGAAAATTTGCCTGTGATGGGGTGTTCACCCCCACACTAGCCGAGAAGGGGGTGATGAGGCTGAGAAGGGGCCAACTAACCAGATAAGCCACAGCTGAGGTGGCCTATGTAACCCCTGAATGATGATGGAACCCATCTGAGAAGAAACAGAAGTGACTAGTATAAAGCCAGGAAGCTGGCAGCAGAAGGAGGCCGCAGTGAGGGCTCTGGACATTAGAGAGGAAAGGAAGGTAAATCTAAGGGCAGAGCTCAGGGAAATGGCAGCAAGGTTTAGATGGTGAAGACATTGGCTGCTGATTAGAGGGTGCCAGAGGTGGAACTTGGCATAGAGAGTGGGCCCAGGTTCCCCTACCAGCCACTGGGGAAGTGGCACAGTCCTGGCAGTGAGGGAGGAGTCTACCATTTTTTGGATGAATGGACTTTGATAACCCCCAGAAGGGAATAACACAAAGTGACCTGGCTGAGGAGCCAGTTCAATGCATAGAGAGGACCCTGAGTCACAGAGAGAGAGAGAGAGAGAGAGGCAACAGGATGCACGAATGAGTGACAGACAGGGGTGTTGGACCTGGAAGGAACTCCTCCCCAGAACAGCCACAAGGAGGCACCCCAGTGGTGACAGTGCCCATCACCCATATACAACTTTTAAAAACCAAGTATCAATTTTAAGAACCAACAAAAATAAAATCTCCATCCTTGAATCCAGACAAACCTGATACTCATTTCATCTGCTCCCACTTCTAGCGAATGGCTCAGGAAAACAGATGGCTGTGCTACTGAGTATGATGCCCAGCTTACTTGGGTTCTGTCAGACCAAGGAATCAGTAGTGAATTCCACAATCAAAGGCACTACACTGAAACCCACCACAACCAGCTGCCTAATATTAAAATCTGGAGGCTATGAACTCAAGCACATTGGACATCTCTATCTTCATGACAGTACAGTTGGGCAGAGAAAGAGGGGAAGTGTTTTAGGTATGTTGGAAGGGGGGAAGGTATGCTGGAGGGTCTTTTAGGTATGCTGGACCCTAGCCATGTAGGGTTTTAAAGAATGAGGCCAACAATTTGAAATTCAACCAGAAGTGAAGAAGAAACCAATATAGTGTCTAGAGAAGTGATATAATGTTTTTCCTATATGGTCAATATGTTTAGGCAGATATATTGCCACATTCTGCATCTGCTATAGATTCCAAGTGATCTTCAACTCTAACCATGCGTAGAGCAGACTAGTTATCCAATATGAAAATGAAACAGGCATGGATGTCAATAGCAAGATCTACATTGAAGAGAAATAATCACTATTATCTGACCAAATGAACTTTTTTTTTAAAAAAAAAAGACGTCCCTGTCTACTTTGTCAACTGGGAAGGAACCCATAAATTGCATAAACTTCCAGTTGCCTGAGATCCATTGTTGGCAGGTTGTTAGTCACCGTCTGTGCAATCCATTTACCCCAGCTTCAGGTCTTTTGAAGCAAATGGTTTTATGCAGAGCAGCACAGAACAGCTCACAACAGCAGCTGTGTGAAATGTGAGTGACTTTAGAGGCTTATTTGTTCAATTTCTTGTCCATCTTATTAAAACAGGTAGAAACTGCAGCCAATGGATCTACAAAGTCTATCATCTGCATGGCACAGAGCCAGCTGGTATGTTGACCAATATAGTTCATGCTGCACGACAGTGGCATCAGTGGGGTGATGCCTCTATCTACAGTGCATTATGGGAAGCTGGCCAGGGCACCTGGGGACCACTTTACCATTCACTACATGTCCATGGGTAAGGGATATAGGATGTTGTGAGAGTGGAATCTGCACATGAAGGGCTGGGAACTCTGTCTCCACCTAGTCAAACTATCCATACCATAGGAAGTCAGGAATCATTGGATGATATATGGATAATATATACAACCATCTGTTTTTTTGTGGGGAGATTAGGGGAGGGGCTTTTGCCTTATCTCCCTGCTATGTTGCACCCATTTCTCTAGGTCAGGACAAGAACTAGAATGTTAATTGTTGTCGTCTGGGGAGAAAAATGTAAAGGCATTCCTTACTCAGCATTTATTTTATCTTTAGTAGACTAGAAAACTTGTGTCATATCTAAGAAGTGTACTGGACCCCACAGAGAGCACGAGCTTAGTCCTAGGACAATTTCATCTTCTATATTGCTGTAGACTTCTGGTAACTTGTTATGAAAACAGAAATGCTGTAAATATAGCTGCTGTTCGTTAGTAAATATTTTCTTCTTAAAACATTTCCTTTTTTAAAAATGGGAAAGTCCCACTTACATTTTCCATAGGGGAACTGAATTAATAGCAATGGTGGTGTGTGTATTTTGGGGCATATTGTGTCTGATTCAAAACTTACGTACAGTAAATATGTAGACTGAGAATTTCAGCAAGAATGTTTGTGCTGACAAATCCACAAGCTGTGGAAAGGGATTTCCAGGCCAACTGTTTCCTAGGCAAACTAAATCCGTGACAGAGTCCTGTCCTCTTCTGCAGGATGCGCTTGATCCTCACCCACTGGCGTCGAAACTCCCATTGACTTCAAATGTACAGGGTCTGGCCTTCGAACCACAGCATTGTGAATACAGCATAACAAACAAGTGCAAGCACCCTGTCATCTGTTCTCCGAGTGAGTTAAAATTCATGTGAGGACAGGTTAGCTAGACTAAAATGTGGTGTGTGTGTGAGTGAGTGAAATTCACCCCTCGGCAAAGTGCCAACCCAAAGACTATGCATCATCTAAGAAAACGTCAGATTTTTTTTATCAAAAACCCCAACACCCCAAACTGGAAAGTTTTCAGCTGCACTCAGACTCACTGAAAAGTCAAAATTTTCCATGGAACCACCCCCTCCATCATTATCCAGTCAGATCTAGCATGGACCCTGCACTGGCTGCTCAAATCCTGCCTCTTGGGAGGAAGAGTTGCACCACCTACACTGCATTCAGTCTGCTTCTGTAGAGGGGGAAGGGCAGCATCTAGCCTTTGCAGATGCTCTGAAAAGTGTTTTGTTTTTTTCCCCTTACAACATACCTTAGTCCACTGAATACTTGGTTACAGCTAAAAGTATTATCTTTGGGTTCTCACATGGTGATATGCTTTCTTTAATCTCTAGCTATGTGGAGTTGCTTGTTCTTAATAGATCATTTCCAGGTAAATCCTCTTGTTAAGCTTGAATGCTAACTACTGCGGCATCCTCTGTTGGAGAGGAATTAAAATATCTCATTTGTATTTTGTTTAGACACACTTTTATTTAAACTAGGAGAGAGAATGTTAGCCTTTCATTTTGGATAATAATCCTTTAAGACAAGCAGTGCTGCAGTCAGCCAACAACACCAGATTTTAAATGTTGTTTATGCTGATATCCGCTTGGTTTTTACATTTAACTTATTTGTATAGAGTGCTTGAACCTGCGAAGTATTCACAGCTGTAAAATTTATGCTAACAAATTCTGCATGGAGGCTTCAAATACCAGCTAGGTGCCATAGAGAGGGATAGTCTGACCTTGTGTAAAATCAGGGACTACCTATAGAAAAGTGTTGCTAACTTTCCCACCCTCCTAGCAAAAGAGATGCCCATAAAAAGGCCAATCCAGTGTCCGAACTTTTATACTTTTTAATTTTAAAGCAAATTTTTTAGTAAGTGGACCCTACAGTGCTATACAATTATTAAGGTTTATGACACTGATGTAAAGCATGTGTTATATCCATTTTTAACTGAGGAGGGGTCTTGTCAAGCCTTAGTTTCCCTAAGGTCTCCCAATCCAAATCAGTGGGAGAGGAAGGAATAGAATCCATATTCTAATTTCTGTGCTCTAAACTACTAGTCACATTTTCTTTTATAGGGGAAATGAAGTCTAGCACAGCACAATTGTAATGCCATATTTTGGTCTCTCCACTTAAATGGAAATATTTTCATTCATGGTTGTTTAACTTAATGGTCTTAAGTTGGAACATATTTGTTTATGTATTGAAGCCAGTTATACCAGATACTTAAAGCTTGGAGATTATACAGTATGTTTATTGCTGCAATATCTTCATGTGTAACTAAACTTCTAATGTGAAACCCTTCTCTAAATTCTCCTGAAGGTTTATTTTTTTCTGCAGCACTTACAACATGCTTGCTAAGTGAGGACTCAAGTCTCTCCTTTATCTGAGTTCCATTTGGTACAGAAGAGAGGTGGGGGAGCTATCAGAAGCTGGTTATGTCTCCTTGATTCTGTGCCCATCAGACCCCACTGTGAGTAAGAATAACCAAAGGATTGCTATAATTTAGGCTCCTGACACATGGTCTGAAGGGCCAGCATAGGGAGTGGATCACTACCACAGCCCTGACATGCCCCCTCTCCTCCCTGGACATAGCCGCTACAACTGGGTGGGGGAATGGCTGGCTGATGCAGGAACTGGTTCTGCTGTCTTTATGCCAGAGGGGAGTTCTTTTCTACCAGGGGAATTCTCCATGGGCTAATTACATATCCAGAATCCAGCCCCTTTACTGTTAGTTGTGGAAACAGGCCAGCTCATAAGATAGAATCTGGACTGAAGTCTACCCATTCACTCTATCCATTTATCTAAGAAACCCAAGCCAAAACACGAGTTTATTATAAACAGACACTTCTTTCCTCCATCGTACTATGCATTCACCACATTGAATAAGCATGTATTCTTATTGATATTATAGAATCATAGGACTGGAAGGGACCTCGAGAGATCATCTATTCCAGTCCCCTGCACTAATGGCAGGACTAAGTATTATCTAAACCAGGGATCGGCAACCTTTGGCACGTGGCCCAGCAGGGAAATCCATTGGCAGGCCAGGACGGTTTGTTTACCTGCAGCAACCACAGGTTTGGCTGATCGCTGCTCCCACTGGCTACGGTTCACCGTTCTAGGCCAATGGGGGCTGCGGGAAGCGGCAGCCAGCACATCCCTCGGCCCGCACCGCTTCCTGCAGCCCCCATTGGCCTGGAATGGTGAACTGCGGCCAGTGGGAGCTGAGATCGGCTGTACCCAGGGCCGGCCCTAGGCACCAGCCAACCAAGCACGTGCTTGGGGCGGCACCTGGAGGGGGGGCGGCGCTGAGGTTGTTTAAAACAAAACAAACAAACAAACCCACTCTTCCTAGCTAGGCCAGCGGGCAAGCCCCGCTCCCCGCCCCGCTGGGGCAGTGGAGCTGCGGGCCAGCCCCGCTCCCAGGCGGCACCCCGGCTGGGGCTGCAGGGAAGACGCGCTCCCCGCCGGTCCCCGGCCGGGGCGGCAGCGGGGATGCCACGCTCCCCGCCGGCGCCCGTCAGCTGGGGAGCGCGGCATCGCCCTGGCTGGGGGAGCAGGGCGGCAGGCATGCCGCACGCCCCAGCGGGGATGCCGCGCTCCCCGCCGGCGCCCCAACCGGGGCAGCGGGGAAGACGTGCTCCCCACCGGCCCCCCGGCCGGGGCAGCAGGGAAGCCGCCCTCCCCGTCGGCCGGGGTGGCAGCGGGGAGCGGCATCGCCCCGACCAGGGGCCTGGGGCCGTGAGGATGCCGCGCTCCCCGCTGGCGCCCAGCAGCTGGGGAGCGCGGCATCGCCCCAGCCGGGGCAGCGGGGCCTGCCGCAGGCCCGCCGCGCTCCTCGGCCGGGGCAGCGGGGCTGCCGCGCTCTCCGCCTGCACCCCGGCTGGGGCGGCGCGCATGCTGCCCTCCTCGCTGGCGCTCCAGGTAGGAGGGGTGGGGGGTTGTTTTGGCGGGCGTTTGCGGGGGTGTGGTTTTTTTTTTGTTTGCGGGGGGGGCGGCGTTTGGGGTTTTGTTTTGTTTTGTTTTTTTGCTTGGGGCGGCAAAAACGTTAGAGCCGCCCCTGGCTGTACCTGCGGACGCTGCAGGTAAACAAACCATCCCGGCCCGCCAGTGGATTTCCCTGATGGGCCGCGTGCCAAAGGTTGCCGATCCCTGATCTAAACCATCCCTGATAGGTGTTTGTCTAACCTACTCTTAAAAATCTCCAATGATGGAGATTCCACAACCTCTCTAGGCAATTTATTCCAGTGCTTAACCACCCTGACAGGAAGTTTTTTCCTGATGTCCAACCTAAACCTCCCTTGTTGCAATTTAAGACCATTGCTTCTTGTCCTATCCTCAGAGGTTAAGAACAATTTTTCTCCCTCCTCCTTATAACAACCTTTTATGTAACTGAAAACTGTTATGGCCCCTGTCAGTCATCTCTTCTCCAGACTAAACAAACCCAATGTTTTTAATCTTCCTTCACAGGTAATGTTTTCTAGACCTTTAATCATTTTTGTTGCCCTTGACCTTCCTCACTTGCCCTTCATTACTCTTGTCACCCACCACCTCATCATTCTGTCAACTCCAAAAATAGTTCATAAGCTCCTTGGAACAGTGATATTGTCGTCTATTTGTTTTGCAATGCGACAAAACTCAGAAAGGAACCAACCCACTTCACCTCCAAGAATGTGGGTGGTCCAAGTTATCCTGTGTGTGGGTAATACATCCTCTTTAATGCACAGGTAAGGAAGATGTGTCCAAGGAACCCATTAGCTGGTGTATCTGCAAAGCAGCTGTCATACTCTGGAGTATTACCAAACGGATTATTAGTTTGTCACAGCTTTCGACTGAACCTATCCGAAAATCTTAATTATCCAGAAGCATTGCTGTAGAGCACCGCTTTCCCCTGCTGTTTATCACCCTGCTTCCATACTATTCCTACCATCTAGGCACTACTGACTAAGGGCAAGGTGGATTGGAGTTGAATGAGAAATCAGGACTAAACATCAAAATGCAATTTCCAACATGGCAAAAAAATGGATGGTATTTCAAAAAAAAATTTTAAGTCAAAATAGCAGGCCCCTGCATTTCAGAACAGCCACATAAATGATTTGTGGAAAAAGCGTAAGACAACTGTGAGTAATATCACCAAATTAGACTATTGCTGCTTGTGTATTTATCACAGATAATTCTTACTGACAGCTCCAAAATAGACATACTTGTATGGCTTGTTTTGCTTTTATTAACATAGCAGTTTGGTACACATTGTACAAGGAGAGCTAAACATGTTCAAGTCTATAGTTATCTTATTTCATAAGAGTTCCCTTGTTCTGTTTCTTATTTACTCAGAGCAAATGTAATGTTCTTACCTTAAACAAACCCTTTGCACCTAAGGAAGGGGGTATAATTAAAGGCTACATTAATCAATAAACACTTAATTGTAAGGAACCTTTATGAGCAACAAGGAATACACTACATTTTGCAGTATTTGGTAATAGAAGCCCTGATTTAGGAACGTATTTGAAGTATACACTTAACTTTAAGCATGTGTTGAAGCCAATGAGATTTCAGCACATGGTTAAAGTTAAGTCCATGTGTAAGTGCTTTCCTGAATGATGATGCTTTCCTGAATCAGGGCCTAAGGATTGTAATTTAAAGTATGAGGTGAAATATTACTTATGGTGACAGAGAAAAACAACAGCATGGCACAACTTCATATATGGTGTTGATGAACCTCAGTTCATGGGTTTTATACACATAAGATAATTTTAAAGAAGTCCATTAGTGCTCTTCCCAGGTATCAGCATATCTGTTCATACACATAGAGCTCAGTGTTTATTCTTTTTTTCCCCTTTAGTGTCCATAGGAACCTCCTCTTTTACATTCTCTCAATGATGTTTGTTATTGTCTAAGAATACAGTATTTCACTGTTGAGGATGCCATATTCAAAATTCATTCCATTACTCCTGCATTATCAAAGCTCTTCTCAAAGTCCCAAAAGATCTAGATATTTATTTATTTTCCATTTGCACCTATCATTATTCTCTAACCATACTAAAATCACAACGTTGATCAAAATGCATGTACCAACAGTAAAATCACTTGGAATTTTGGAGCCCCGATATGAAATCACACAAAAAGTTCCCTTGTTCCTTGTTCTGGATCAGTCAGACTCAAATGGAGGCTACTCCTTCGAAAACTTGGCCCATTAGATATTTGAGAAGAATAACGCCCTACCCATTTTCTATTTTATTCAGCAATTCATTAGTTTATTACAAATATATATGCTTTTATTCTGCACTCCAGTAAGCCAAAATACCTTTATAGTGGCATAGTTCTAATGTAATAGAGTGGAGAATCAAGCCCTAAGTCTTGTTATTGATCATTTAGAAATGTATTTAAAACAACGTTCTATTTTCCATAATTGTTATTTTTCATTAAGAAAAATTCCACCCAGTCCTGCACTGTAAAACCTTTGGCAGGTCTCCATAAATCAGTTTTTTGTGGCAATGCATGAACCTCTATTTTTAAAAACCGAATATACCTCCATGTATAGACCATCAAAGTATTTTTTCATTGAATTTTACCTTAGAATTTGCACACTCACTTTTCTTCAAGAGCAGCACTCACTTGATTGCCTTTACAGCCTGACAACATAGCCCTGAAATCATGTAGCAGTTTGGGTGCCCAGTGATCTTTTACACTGGTTATCTTAAAACTATTGGCTAATTTGCATGGTCCTGAATCTTCATAGGCCTGATCTTCCAAGACCAATGTACACTTAGTGCTTGATCCTGTCAGGTGCTAAACTCTCTGACCTCAGTCCCACAAAGCACATATGTATGTACTTGACTCTCAGCACAGGAATAGTCCAAATGAAGTCACAGGATGTAAACTTGTGTAAGAGCATTCCTGAATTGGAGGCTAATCTACTCAGTTTTTGTAAAGGTATAACTAATTCAGTTATGGGTGTGAATTTTTTTTTTAATCCAAAATTGTTATGCCAGTACAACTAGTTATGCCAGTACAAGTGCTTATGCCAGTATACTTTATATTCTCATATACAAAAGGGAATAAGTTATACCAGTATAAGGCACTTTTACACTGGTATAACTGTGTCCACACTAGGGGGCTGTATTACTTTAATTATACAAATATCTCAATATACTGGCATAGTTAAAGTGGTATAATTTGTCAGTGTAGACAAGGCCCATGTACTTGATTGCACTGGAAAATCAGGTTCTTAGGTGTCTGAGGACATCAACTGAGTCCACAAATCACAAGAAGATTTTTTTACAAATGTGTCCATGAGAATTAACGTGCATTTTTCTTGCTGTGACCTGAAAAGGCAGAACTGGTATAACAATGAGGGTATTTTAATCAGCCTTATATCAGATCTTTGGTTACTTCTTCTGGTTTACAGTGTTTTAAAGACATTCAGGAACCAGTCTGAAGATTTTTTTGATACCGTTGCCAACAGAGAGTAGATCAGTTCTAGGCTGGTGGTCACAACAAAATAATTCAGTCCCAGAAACTCTAATCCAACAGCAAGCACTGGAAAAGTCCAGTGTTAAACATGTATGTGTTCTTAACCAAATTTACAAGAAAATCAGTATAACTATTCTGACTCAAGGTTGCTAATTGCTTCTGTTTTATCTATTTATCTTAAGCATTAAGATAAAAATCATACATCATTAAGGAGTATCAGGTCTTTTAAAAAAATTCCTTTGAATATGTGTATTTCCTTATGAAAATGCCACAGCATTCTATGGTAAGAGTTCTGAACACTATAACACATGAATGGAAGCTGTGGCTTTCTAGGCCATAGACTTTTTGGGCATTTTCTTCTAGGAGTTTTACTGTTCATTGGAATAATTATTTGAAAGATACCGAGTTAAGGATTCCCAGCTGTGGTGTATATATACACACACGATAAACGTTCTAATGGTGTTCTTAGATTCCGTTTTTGACCCCAGTTTGGCCCATTTTCCCCACTCAAGCACACAAAAGGCCATAACGTTATCTTTTATGGCTACCTGTCAGTATAGGGGAAATCCTAAGGGGAAGAGAGACAGTTCTACTCCTCATTAAATCTCCAGTGATCTCCAGCTTGCAGAATGAACCTCTGGCAGGTCAAAGACATCTTGAGGTTCAAATTATAGTAGTCCTAAAGCTGGTGTAATTTATACCTGGCTGGCCCCAAAATCTGAGATCCAAAAAAAGGTGGTATAAAACTACTTTTGTCCTCTCCCATCCCCAGATCCTGTGGCACATGCTGCTTGGCCAGATGCAAGAATTAAGCCAGTATCTTTGATTCCATTCTTTATTATCCACAAAGTGCTTCCCTACCCCCCAAGGTTTTATGTACAACAGTTCTTCAATCAATTAATCATATTCATGTAAGCCTAACAACAACATCTTAGTGTTTGATCTTTAGATGAACTTCACGTGGCCTCCATCATATAAAACTGCTGAAGGAAGCAGGGCACCCTACTCTTATGGGGTTTGGGAGTTTTCATGAGAAATCTGCTTCTGATTTTAGTGTGTTTGATGTGCCTGATAGACAAAGAAAAGGTGCTGAGAATGAATGTGATGAGGATGAAGAGGTGAACAGTAAGATATAAAGGTTTAACTTGGGATGCAGATTGAAAACAAGGATCATAAACACAGAACATAGAATTGTTAGTTCAAGTAAAGCCAACAGCAATTTTTTCCAATAACATAGAAAAATATTTTTTAACAAGGTCCCGTAACAGTAAATTAATTTCTTCAATGATCATTCTCTGGATAGGGAGAATTCAGACATTCACTCAGTGTGTTGTCTCCTTTATTGTTTGACAGCTAATCTTATTATTTATAATCTTCTTATTTTTATTGCTTTTCATTATAATAATTATTTTTTACTGATTAAAAAACTACGTGATCCATGCTCCAAAGAGATTGCAAACTAATTTTGACAGGCCGTAATGAGAAAATGTAACCAGACAAAAGGTTGGATCTGAAGAAAGAATGACAGGAACAACTCCCATTTCTCCCATAAATCTTCTTAGACTTTCTTAGTTTCAATTTTTATCAGAAACAGCCTTTGATTCAAAGGCAAAAAAGACCCTTCCTGTGGTGAATTAGTTTGCCCTAAACCCAGGGAACAGGAGGAGCATATTTTGAGTTAACATATTAATATTTTTACATTTTTACCTTGTGCACATCATTTCCCAAAACCTTTCATAAAATTAAAATACTTACTTTTTAAAATAAACAAGTTAATCAGTTCATAAATCAAATTGCAGTTGAGGTATAAAAGTTGATTGGAGAAGAAAACTAAAAGCAATAGTAATTAAGCATGATTTAAAAGGAGGTTTAACAGCTGTAGAATTGAGAGAGATTAGGAAGGGATTTAAATAAAACACACCACATAAAAGGAAGCACAACAGGGAATAGACAATGCCCATGAGATTTCAGAGAGACATTGAGAATACAGGCAGTGTGCTGTTGAAGAGTGAAGAGCATGGTTTGAAGTATAGCGGATAAAAAGATGAACTAGTACAGTGTAGATAGATTAAATGTTAAGAGAACCTTGAACTCAATCTTGCATTTGGCTAGAAGGCAGTGGAGTGAATAGCACATATGAGGAACATTTCGTTTTTAGAGTAGACAAGAACTTGAGCTGCTGAACTACCTTTCCAATGAAACTGATATTTTTAATTAATTTAGATATTTTCATAGCGTTCAGCTCTATGCCAATCAAATGGTGATTCTAGATGCATGAACTAGTATATACCCTTTTGCAATCCAATGCTGCAAAGATTTATGCATGTACTTATAACTTCATTCACTATGTGTGATATCTTAACCAATATCTTGTTGTCAATGGGAATTTTGCCATTTGGGGAATATCAGTATGTTAATTATACTTATCTATATTGCACAAAATATCCTCTGGAAGGGGAAGACAAAAGCAAAGCAGAATGATCTGCTATGAGTCTTAGAAGCTGGGTAAGGACAACTAGGAACAAAGATAGAAAGGCTTCAAGTAGGGATCACTGATGAGAAATATGCTAAGTTTCAACAAACTAATGCAGTCATGCAAAAGAGAACATTTTTTTCAAATAAATTTGAAAAAGATACTTCAGTTTCAGGCTAGGAGTAGTAATTCTTACCGTTATGTATTTTAAAGTGCTTCATAGTTGTTGTTATTTACTCCGTGAGGTAAGCATTGCTATCCCAATTTACAGTTTGGGAATTTGATACCCTGCATGGAACAATTTGTTTAAGTTATGTCTACACAACAACAAAACCTTGTAGCAGCAAGTCTCCGAGTCTGGGTTAACTGACTAGAGCTGGCATTATGGAGCTAAAAATAGCTGCATAAATATTCCTGCCTGGGCTGGAGGGTGGGCTCCAAGACGCTCCCTGCTTGCTGGGTCTCAGAGCCTGGGCTCGAGCCCAAGCGGGAAGAGCTACATTGCTATTTTTAGCACCGTCGTGCAAGCCCCAGGCACTTGACCTGGGCTCTGAAACTCACTGCTGCAGGGTTTTCTTGAAGCGTAGACATACCCTTAGTGACCCAGTGGGAGAGCTGGGATTAGAATTCAAAAGATGACCGCTGGTATCCTAGGGTGAAATCCTCACCCCACTGAAATCAATGGAATTATTGCCATTGACTTTGAGAGTCCAGATTTCAGCCCCAGAGTTCAGTCCTCTAGGCCATGCTGCTTCTCAAGAAAGGCATGCTATTTTTGATCAGTCAGGGAAAGACATTACTCATTTGACTGCAGATGGATACATTCATTTTGGAAAAGTAAAGGTTTTGCTCCTGGAAATGTTGCATCAGAATTAGTTGTCGTGCTCTCTGTTTAATAACTCTGAGTTCAATTCCCTTTCTCCTTGAACCAACTTGGGAATTGTTCCTAAGAGAGAGTTAACACGAACGGGAATGTAACTGGTCATGACTCATTCAAGCTTAGACAAGAAAGGAAGATTTATCAGATCTCTGCTATTTTGTTTATGGGAGCCTATTTCAATGATGGGAGCATAACTCTCATTCTTCCATTTCAAATGTAGATCAAACAATTCTGTTCCTCAGAATGAAAACCCCTGAATCATTGTGTTCTGGAAATGCTTGCTAATACTAGTAATCAATTGTTTTAATTCCAAAAAATGCATTAAAGTTCTGCTTGCTACATTCCATGACAATCCGGTATTAGAACAACAGATCCAACATGTTAATTTTAAAAAGGAGTTTTGCTATTCACTTGAGCCTTCAGTATGTTTATGGCAACTCTCCACCCACCCGAGCTTGTCACGCTGAGATTGGTGAAGAGATGTCTCCATCAGTTCTACTGACTGTATGATAGAATTTAATCAAGTAGGAATCCACTGAGCCTTTTGCCCATGTGAGAACGGGTAGAGTTAGACTAGACATCGAGGCACTCAGAATGCAGGATTGTTTTCCATTCTTTACAGTGTGATTAAAGAAGTCACAATTTTAACATCTCTCTCCCTCCATCCTCATCTGTCTTTCCATCCTTAAACCATTAGTTCAGTGTTTGTGCTTCTCTTCGGGAAATTAAAGGAGAGTAAACCCAGACCCAGTCTCAGGATTTATGAGTAGGCCAGTAAGATGAGCCCTTGCTTCATTTTATCCCTTTCCATTTATCTATCTAGAAATGAATATTATTATTTGTACTAAGGTAGTGTCCAGGAGTCCCAGTCATGGACATGGAACCTGCTATGCTAGGTGCTGTACAAACACAGAACATAAAGACGGTCCCTCCCATAAAAAGCATGTGACCGCCTCCATCACTGTAGTATCTGAGCACCTGACAGTCATTAATGGATTTTATCAGTGGAATAACCTGGGAGGTTTTAGCTTTAGTATTACAGATGTGCAGTTGAGGCACCCTGTAGATTAAGCCCCAGCTTTTTAACGGTATTAAGGCATAGCTCTGCACAGCACTGCAATGCCTAACCGATTTAGGAGCCAAAGTCATTGAAAGTCTATGGGACTTAGATTCCATAATGCCTAAATCACTTTTGAAAATGGGACTTTGGCTCCTAAGTCAGGTAGGTGTTGCAACTCCTAAATATCCTTCAAATATGGGCCTGTAACTTGGCCAAGGCCAAGGCTGTATAGAAAACCTTTGGCTGAGGCAGGAATTGAATTCAGGCCTCCTGAATCCCAGTTCACCACCAATTCATCCTTTCTACCTCTTAGGTCCAACCTCTTGCTCTCCTTTTAACCATTGTGATCTCTCCCACCCACTGGTTGCTTTTTGTCATCTTCCCCTTTCATTCTGGGTACGCTCCTGCTATCTCATAGGGAAACTGCCCTATTTCCTCTTCCTCCCCACCTCACTCACAATGTTCCAGCAGCTAACAGCAAAGCAAGCTCTCCCATTGCCCCTTCTTCCCCTCCCATATGGCCAAAGGTCTAACTTGCGGATGAAATGAAGGAGCTAATTCAGTTGGAGGTAAATGGCTGATATCTGGGAGGGAGCTTGGAATATCCCTAGGAAAGTCAGGGAAAGCTTAGGCAGCATTCAATGGCCATAAATTGATCAGGGTGCCCACAAAAGTTCAGAAAAGCTGTGGTCACAAGCTTCAGGGTTAGGGTTGGCTGGAAAACAAGAACTCCACTCATGAAAAATGCTGACATTTATTTTCATTAACGAGGCATTTTGAAAAAATTTTGTGGGGAGGAAAAAAAGGAGAAAAAGTGAAACTCCCCCCTCCACACATCCAGTATAGCCAGTAGCTTGAACCTGCATGTCCCAGATACCTTGTGAGTGCTCTAAGCACTAGACTATTGGTTATACTGATGGGGCTCTCTCTCACTGGTTTTCACAAGCAATTCCCTCTTAAAGCTAAGAAAGTTTGATTTCATTTAATTGGAATTTTCCAGCAAAAAACTTGTCAGAAAATTCCCAGCCAGCTCCATTCAGTAGTTCCTAAGATCAACTTTGAGTGGGTACAAGGGAGACCATGAATAATCAGTGATTTTTAGGAAAAATAACTATGATGCTCTTTCCATCCCAACAATCACCTTCCATTTTGAAGGTTTATCTTTGTAATGAAAAGGGCTGGAGACTTACTTAAAAAAAATTAGTCCATAAGCTAACAGGCTATCCAGAACTGAGAAGCAACATCTGCAGGTTTCATGGGCAGCTAAATCTCGAGTAAACCCACTCATTGTGTAAAGTATGCTATATCCTAGTACTGTTATGTGATTTGAAAGTAATAGAAGTGATCTGGGCATGAGACACTTGAATTGTCTTTGCATTTTACATTGTATGGAGTGCTGCAATTTCCTTTTCTCAGATCCTCTAATGCAGCGGTTCTCAAACTTCATTGCACCATGACCCCCTTCTGACAACAAAAATTACTACACGATGCTAGGAGGGGGGACCAAAGACTAAGCCCTGCTGCCCAAGCCCTGCTGCCCAAGCCCCACTGCCCTGGCTGTGGGGAGTGTGGGGGGGTTGGGGGAGGGACAAATCTGAAGCCCAAGGGCTTCTGCCCTGGGCGGGGAACATGTAAACTTAGCCCTGGTCAAAGGGGCGTGGGCTTCAGCCATGGGCAGTGGGGCTTGGGGTTCAGACTTGCTGGGGCCCAGGGCCAACACCAGCCTTCGTGACCCCATTAAAATGGGGATGTGACCCACTTTGGGGTCCCGACCCACAGTTTGAAAACCCCTGCTAATGCAAAGCTTGTCCTCGTTAAAGTGTGTTTTGAACTGGGTGATCAAACATGCACCTGACTACATGAATGCCCAATGTATTGTTGTTACTGACATGTATCAGACTATTTGATAGCTCTTCTACAACAGAGATCCGGGGAAATTACATATTTAGAAATCATGCATAATTCTTCCAGAAACAAATTCATGTATCTACAGAGTAATCTTATTTGAGCTGAAAATCTTGACAGAGATCTTCTGCTGTGGATATTCTTTATAAATAGTTCTATTTATATAAAATGTTGGTGAGAGTAAAAGTGAAATGGCAGAACACACTAGCATATAGAACCTATGAGGTCCTTCAGACCTCTATCCTGCGTGATCAGTGGTGTATAGTCCTTATTGTCTTCATGGTCAAGCAAATGGGTCAATTTGTACCCAACCATTACAAGCCAGTATGGATGTATTTCTGACTTTCTTTTAAGCCTTGAAACATCACTTTCATTCATACAACACATGAAGGAAGTGGGTCCTATAGAATTGAACAGTGTAATAATCAGTCAGCAGCAGCAAGGGCATGAAAAGCAAGACATAGTAACCAGATTTCATTTGGTTTTTTTTGTTCATACTGATTGCACTGGACATCTGGCTGTTTGTACTGCTTACACATGTAGCAGCCATTTGCCCTCTGAGGTGTATCTTGAAATCAAAGAGCTGTGGAACACGCTCTCTCCTTTCTCAGCAGTTTTGGTACAGAAAATGCAATGTATTTTTATACTCTGTGATTTTAGGATCAATGCAGAAGGACCTCGCTGACATGGCTTTTCTTCATAATACATACTGTAGGAAGTCTGTGGAGAATGACACTATGGCCAAGATTTTCAAAAGTGATTTTGGGTGCCTCCGTTTTTAGATGCTCATCTTGACACTTTTAAAGGTCCTGATCTTCATTAAGTGCTGGGCACTAGTCCTTTCCAAATCATACCTCTTTAAGACGTCTCAGTTTGGCCAACCAAAAACTGAGCTATCCAATATAACGAGTTGTTTTTAAAAATCTTGGCCCATCTGCCCACCATAGAACTCTTACTCTGTGATTTTATACTTTCTTGAGGGTTTCCTCTTTGGGGAAATGAATTTGCTTGAAAGGAAGAATTTCACTGCTCCACCATGTGAAGTCATTTCTATTGTGACACTAGCCAAAGACTCCCATGAGGGCTGTATTGTACGAGGCACTGTACAAACAACACCAATATAGTCCCTGTCCCAATGAGCTCACAGTGTAAGATCATAAATATTATCACTCCTTGCATTAGATATTAGTGGTTCCCCAAGGTCTTTCACATATTCACCCCAGTGCAAGGGATCTCATTCCTGTTTAACTGATTGCTTTTTTCCCCCTTTCTGATTTCATTATAAAAATATTTTTCTCACAAACCACACAATAAGCATGTATCCGAATAATGACTAATAATAATAATGTGTAATATAATAGTGCTTAGAGACCCCAATCAGGGATTAGGGCTCCATAGTGAGAGGTGCTATACACATAAGTATCAAGAAGATATCCAAGGTGTTAATTAGTCATTGGATTTCAAGAAACAAATACATATTACCACTCTAAGCCAGACAATCATAAAAGGGACATACAGCTAGATCTGAAAAGGAATTGTCAGTGAAAAATTGTTCTCCAATATGTGAGAGTTAGCTTATAGGTCAGACAATTCCGTCTATGACCTGTGTATTACCCTGAGAATTAAGAGTGAGTCAGAGGAAAGTAGCATTCAAAAGAAGAGAGAAACCCTATCATTCTGCACCCTAGATACAATTCTCTGCTCTGCCAGCTCAGCTAGAAGCATAGCTAATGAAGGAACAAAGCTCAGAGATAGACACTGCTATTGGAAAATACATTCCACAGCTTGGCATCTGGGTCTTGCAGCTGCCAAGTGCAGTCTGTTTATAGTCATCATAAATGTTAACTCTATTGCTAGAAGAGAGTAAAGAGGAAGACAGGAAGAAGCAGGAGAAGCCCTAGCAATAATGAAGATGGTTCAAATTCAGAATTCTCGTAACGGAGTACTTATGGCAAGGCAGACAGGGTGGCACTTCATTCTAATCGTCATTTATGAGGTGGGCCTGATAGCTGCTATGTCAAAGATCTTTATAAACAGACATACAGCATGAATTGCAATTGAGTGCAGTGGAACTATACATTTCACTCACGTGAATATAAAAAGAATGACTACTTAAAAGAATGATCATGATGGGCTTTGATCATGGTGTTCTGTACAGTAGGAAAAGAGATACTAGGGGACAGTATACAGCAAGAGTGTTCTTGAAGCTTGCTTCCAAATCAGTCTGTATATAAACTCATATCAGCAAACTATGCAATAAGCAATGTTGGCTGTAGATGTTACCATGTTCTATCAGTTTAGGTAGAATAAATAGTATTTCAACTATGTTTCAATGTAAAGGAGTACCTGAAATGGTCAAATAAATTTCACACCCCTACCTACCACTTTAGTTTTTAGACATGCAGTACAGTACCATTTCATTTATTGTCATCTTGTGAATGACTAATATTAAGGAGATGACCTTTTAAATGAAAATGTTATAGGTTTCTCAGTCTAATATGCATTGAAATACTTAGAAGAACAGAAAATAATGTTAATAACTGAAAACAAAAATACATAAACATTTATTTAAATGTAATCCCACCACAGTGTGCTCATGCAATTTATTGTTAGCATAGTGAGTCTGCAGAATTGCTTGTTTACTAGTGCAGGCTAAAATACTTACAAAGAAAAATAATTGCTTAGAAAAAAAGTGATTGGCCCTGCATCTGAGAGCACTTGGTTAGTTGCAGGGAGTAGGGACATTTTGTGTAGAGCTGCCTTTTAATAACAAGAGTTGTTATATAAAACACAGAGCATTCTTTCTTACATCAACAGGTACTGCAGCCTCCAACAACTCTGCAAAACATAATTCTCCTTGGACATTTTAATTTAACATAACCTTTAGAAGTTGCTACAAACACTTTGTGCAACTCTTTCACTTGGACTGTAATTATGAAAAGCTGTGTACATGGGGCATGGGAGAGGAAAGTCACCATATTAATTTTCAAAAACCTATTTTGTTTATTCATCTTGAAGTACTGCAGTATGTGCAAATACAATGTAATATGCATATGTCTACATTAGCTCGTGAATTTATTCACTCAGGAATGAATTATTGTCTTGTAAAATGAGAGACCCATCCTACTCTTCCTTAAGTACAGAGGGTGGGCTTCCCTCAGTATTAGTATTCAAATACAGCTGTGAATGAATGTTTTAAATCTTTAGCACTTTACTTAGCACTGGCCTTTGATGGCCAAGCAGTGGGAAATGTCAGATTCCGTGTACTCCTACATTAAAAAATATATTGTCCCCAAACCCTTTCCAATTAAAGATAAGGGGGGAAATCAGGTCTCCACTCTCATAAACAATGGAATATTTTTTATCATTAAATACATGCTGTGACAGAGTGCTGGGAACCAACATCTATTGAGTTCTGGGAGTGGGCAGGCGCAAGCCCTCCCACAGCTGAAGTCTAAGGGAAGGACCTACTGAGGTATAGCTCAGTGGTGAGGAGGAATAGCTCAGTGGTTTGAGCATTGGCCTGCTAAACCCAGGGTTGTGAGTTCAATCCTTGAGGGGGCCATTTAGGGATCTGGGGCAAAAATTGGGGATTGGTCCTGCTTTGAGCAGGGGGTTGGACTAGATGACCTCCTAAGGTCCCTTCCAACCCTGATATTCTATGAACCTGGGGCCCAAGCAAATTTGAGGGACAACTAATGACAAACAGGATCAGGAGTGAGGGTCACAGGGTCATAAGCAGCTAACCTGAGGGGGACACTAAGCAGAGAAGCCTGGACAGAACCCACTGCTCCTCAAAGGTGTCTATGGAGCCAGCGGATGTGGCCCTGAGGAACTCTGCCCGAACTCATGAGAGAAAGGAAGAGTGGAAATAGTCCCCAAAGTTGCAGGGCCCCTCCCCGATCAGCATCCTCCTCCTGGTAGAATAGATGGCCACCATGCCCAGTGCCAGGAGGAGGTTTACGAAGAGGTCTCCTGACTTTATGGAGCCATGGATGTATTGGAAACCAACAGCTGAGCCAGCACTCTGGTCACTTAAAAAGCAATTAATTTCTGCCAGGGAAATTGGCCCTTAATTAATGGATTAGAATGGGCTGAAGGGGAGGACTAATGAGCAAATTGGCCTATTAATACAGGAGGTAAGAAGGCATGGGAAGAAAGTGTATGTGGGCATGCTCTGAGTAGAGAGAGCTTCTCCTCTGGAGAGAAAGAGGAGAAACTAGGTAATATGGTGTATGGCTCAGCAAGGTGGTAGGAAGAGCAAATGTAAATAAATTGCACTGGGGTGTTTATCAACTGAAGGTCTCCACATCTGTAGACAGAGTGGAAGACAAGAGTGGCCTGTTACTTGTGACTATGTGGGCATTTCCCTATCTAGTTATATTTCAACCCTATCTGATTGTGGCATAGCAGCAAGAGCATGGTGAATGGGTATTCTCCAGAAATTCTCCTCTGTGTGTAACGACACTAGGGTATTTTGCTGCTGATTTCCTCTCTGACAGGCCTTCAGTATACCATAATTAGCAGTTTCTGCTTCAGATATAAGCTGCTTCCATTGTTGCTACTATAATAATCAAGTGGAAAGATATGTACGTATGTACTGTTAGCATGTAGTAGGTGGTCTATGATATGAGGGGGGCGGGGAAGCTACATCATAAAATTAAATGTAAAAATTCTATGAGCAAAACCGAGTTGAAATAGTACATTTTCTCTCCTTATTCAGCCTGGAACTGATCCTGTTCCTACTGAAGTCAGTAACAGAACAATAGGTGAAATTCTGGCTCTATTGAAGTCAACAACAAACTCCCATTGACTGCAATATGGCCAGAATTTCAGCCAGTGACTTCCTTTGTGAAAAATCAAGTCCTTAATTATAAAATAATCATAGAAGCTAAAGATGGAAAATATCTTTACTAGATGATCCATTCCATTCCCTGGCTGATGTGGGATTTTCCCTGCAGTATGCTTTGGCAAATGTTTTGGCCAGTCTATTTTTAAAATATACTAATGTGATGGGGATTCCACCTCTTCCTTTTGGAAACTGTTCCATGGTCAAATACATCTGTTAAGGTTTTTTTTCCTCTAGCTAATAGTCAGATTAAAATTTCTTTTGTCCCGGTTCATCCTTATTTTCATATTTATACCCACTGGGACCAGCATATTTTTTCCCTATCCGTGATATCTAAACTCTTCAGCTACATGTAGATAGTTTTACCCTTCCCTAGATGTCATATAGCCAAGTGAGACATATTTAGGGCCCAATCTAATTCCCACTGAAATCAATGATGCTCTTTCTATTGCCTATAATAGGAGTTAGTTATTTTAATCTGGCTTCAGAAGACCATTTTTTTTATGAGTAGAAGTGGGTGAATAATTTAATACAAACATTTTCCCACTAACATTTGTTCAATTTTAGGTATGAATTAGTGTTTGGCACATGTGTGACCCATTTGAGCTTGCTTTCCATGCATATTTGTGGTTGAATTTTACTAGCATGAATTATTAGAGAGCAAATTTAAAACCAGCTTTCCATAGGCATTCCTTAGATCTTCACCCATACGAATGGCCATACTGGGTCAGACCAAAGGTTCATCTAGCACAGTAAGTAGCCTGTCTCCTGACAGTGGCCAATGCCAGGTGCCCTAGAGGGAATGAACAGAGCAGGTAATCATCAAGTGATCCATTCCCTGTCGCCAATTCCCAGCTTCTGTCAAACAGAGGCTAGGGACATCACTCCTGCCCATCCTGGCCAATGGCCATTGATGGAGGATAGGTCTATGAACTTATCTAGTTCTTTTTTTTTAACCCTGTTATAGTCTTGGCCTTCATCCAATCAGGGAACAGGAAGAATGCCATGCAAGGAATCGTAACTGAGCAGTATTACTTGCATTCAGCTATTGAGATTCAAATAGCAACCCACTAAATAAACAAAATACACGAAAATGTTGTTTAGCTCCAATTTATTGGTTATTTATCACTATCCTGCTCATGGACATTCTGCAAACTTTCATCAAGGAAGCTGTTACGCTTTCTTTCAGCTCTAATGATGAGCATGAATGTATTGTAGTGGAGGTATTATACATCTGATTAGCAACTAGGCGGGGAGTGTAAAGAAAATCTTAATTTTTAGTAGTGTTTATTTTTGGAGATCCTTCAAAAATGTGGTTGAGTAGAACAATGGGTTGAGTGTGGGGATAGTGTGTGTGTACACACGGGATCAAGGGCTTGATCCAAAGTCCAAGTAACTCAGTGCCAGCTCTTCCATTGACTTCAGTAGGCCTTGGATCAGGTCCCAAAATACCCAACTTCTTTCAAAAGCCTGCCAGCTGCAGAGCACAAGCATAACTCTGCTGGCCTTTTGCTCCCCTTCCACAGGATTTTTTGGCTACCAGTTATACGTACTTGAGGGCATGCTAGTCATCTTCAATTAGCACAGCAATCTCATTTTTCTACTCAGCCACATTTATGATGCAGATAGGACCAATGGTTTGATCCAAAGGCCACAAGTAAGAGAAAATTGCTTGATATGTAATTGATGTGGTTATTGGGCAGATGAAATGATAGATTTACAATGCTATCTTGTTTTCATTTTAAACAGCGCATGCCTTCATTTTATATTAAATTGCACCGTTACGCCTGCAACTCAGAGATGGAAGAAGCCTCAGACTCTGCTATAGTCAATTCTCCTGTAAATACTTTACATTGAAAGCACCTCACTAGGCATTTAAGAGGCTGAAAAGACATGTGACCTTGTTTGACATTCATTACACAATTTTCTGGGTAAATTCTGGCATGCATTCATACTGACAAGAAATTGTATGAATCTAAAACAGATGTACAGGGCTGTATAGAGGGAAATAACCTGAATGGACAGTTTCCTTAAAAATATTAGCTCCTCAGCTGATATAAATGTGGTGTAGCTCTATGAAGCCAATGAGGCTCCAACAAGTCAAGGATGCATCCTTGCATCCATTCTTTTCATGAGTGCCTTTGGAACAGCCCATCACAATGTCCTTCATAATGTCCCTGAAGGAGCAAAGCACTTAAGCATGACAACCAATTAAATTCACATGCGTAAGTACCATTTAAGTCACTGGGCATTAAGGACATGCTAAAGTGTGTTGCTGACACATGGACAGCTTTCCCCAGCTCTGTCAGGTAGATTGTGATCTACCTCTGAATCAGTAGCTGCTACCAAATACATTTGTCATCCCTGTAAATACTGCCTCAAATACAGAGCTGCCAGGACATTTCCCAGAAATGTCTGTTAAACATCAGTCTTTACTGTGAGATCAACCTTTGATATAACCCTTGAATGAAACATGGCATCTCACCTTATCCAAGTGACTGACTGGTATTCTTAACTGGGAACTGAGTAGTTCCCTAGGGAAAAGGGGACAGCTCAAATATTTCCCTATAAAGTCATCCCTATTGGTATTCTTGAACTGCCATTAAAAGAGGGTCCTGATTGTTAAAATCACATTGTGTGTAAAATGAGACTTTTTTTTCCCCAAGCGGAGACAATTATGCAGCTTTGGAATCTTCCTGTGAGCCCATACAATTAGCATTCCATGCATGATCCTCTCTCCCACTTCTTTCTGAAGCTGCGTTAGCTTTATTTAGACTGAACTGCTCTCCCTTAGTGATAGAGATTGAGTTGTTTGCTTCTGTAGGATGATGTGGCCAGGAAATCTACAAGTGAGGCAGGTCCAGTGTTGTGATAAGCCGTAAATGGTTGTCTCTACTAGTTTACAATAGCAGAAAGAGAAATGGTCAGGGTCAACAGGTAATTGTTGTTTCCCTTTCCTATTACTACTACTAATTTTTATTCTTCAGCACTGCATGCTCAAGAGTCCTTGGGCATCTTAACGAATTCAACCCAATATAGCAACATGCCCTTATAAATATCTGATAACCCCTTGGGTGCAAGATGAGATGAAAAGAATACAAACCCCCCTCCTCTAAATAACATGGATGGAAGGATGCTCTTGTGTTTTAAGGTGTTGGACAAGAACTTAAGAGATCTGGCTTGTACTCCCAGTGCTGCCATGAATTTCTTTAGTGACACTGAGCAAGGAAGCACAATCTCTCTGTGCCTCAAATCCCTGTCTATAAAATAATGGATAATGATATTTCCTTTCATCTAACTCTGTGTCTCTTTTGACTGTAAGGTTTTCAGGGCATGGATTATTTCTTATTTTGTGTATGTACAGTGCCTAACACAATGGGGCCTGATCTCAGTTGGGAGTTGTAGGCAGACTGTAATATAAACAAACTCATAATAAATAAGATAGAAACAATTATTTGAGGAATACCAAAGTACAATACAGCAGGTACCTGGGAATAAGTGTGTCAAGATAATACCGCTGTGAGGGAAGATCTCTGTAGTTCAGGTTGTCAGCCAGCATCTTAAAGCTGGACCCAGAATTAGGCCATTTCCGACTGCTCTTCAAGTAAAATTTCTGATCGGGACTGTGCGCAGCCCAGAGTCATGCTTCCGAGTCTGACAAGAAAATAAATAAAATTTATGTGTTTACTTTTTGGTGACTAAAAATAAGTGTGGGAAAGGGAATCTCTCCCCAAGTGGGTGACGTCTTATGCTTATACAGACTTTACATCATAGACTTTGCAGTGGTGTTGCCATCTATTGTATGGGCAAATAAATGTGGGTAGCGCACCCAATTGATTTGAAAGGAAGTTAGTGTCTATAAAATAACAAAAGAATAAGAATGAAATTAATGAAAGCTATAGTGCAAACCTCTCAAGCATCTAAATAGTGCCTGAGGTGGTATTGTTAATTAGTAGCGTTCCATTATCCTGTACTAAGATATTCAGAATAACATGAAGTCTTATATTGCCCCATGTTGGGATAAGTTAAGGAAACGGGCAGCATTTGTTTAACATCTTTGTTTTTATTAGCACTCTCTCTCTAATTTAATGCAACTTTAAAGCAATGTTGTTGCTGTTTCTTAATTATTTCCAGTTGTAAGTAATATGTTTTAAAAGGTTATTTACTATTTCCAATAATTTAGGGAGCAAACTTCTGCCATTAGCAGACTTTTTTCCCAAAAAAGATTTGACTCGACCAAGTATAGTTCTTATTGTTCCTTATATTCAGTTTATTTAAGATTCATATCTGCACACAGCTTTGTGTCCTTGAGGCAGCAGAAATTGATGCACAACAGAGGTAAATTTTAACCAAGCAGAACACACCCAATGAACCCCCTACCAATGTACAGAAGTAATCTTTACAACAAGACTTTCATTTCACACAGCATGAAGTGTTAGACACTATCCTCAACTCCAACTGTTCGGTGCTTTGTAAAAGGCAGAACTCATTTGTAAATTAATTTCCACTGTGCAACACCTTAATATAACAAAGAAGCTCTCCTGCAGATCAGTGGGAGCACCAGTAGCGTAGCCAGGTTTAGAGCACAGTGGGAGCGGAGCTAAAAAAAGGCGTCGGGAGCAAAAAATAAAAAATGCTCCGCTCTGGCTGCAGCGTAGGAACAAAAGGCATCGGAGCACAAAAAAAGTGCTGCTCCCCCCCTGGCTACGCTACTGGGGAACACCTATTACCTCAGTGAAGCATGGGTTCTGTAAGGGGCAGGTTAGTGTGTATGGATATGTCTACACTGCCATTAGACACCCATAGCTGGCCCAGGCAAGCTGGCTCAGGCTGCAGGGCTCGTTAATTGGGGTGTAGATGTTCACAGGGTCCTAGAGGCCAGGCATCTATACTGCAGTTAAACAGTCCACAAGCTGTATGAGCCCATATGCAGGTTTTTAATTGCTGTGTAGACATACCCTATGGATACAACTGCCTTGTGTGGTCTGGAACTGGATTTGCTCAGCTGTGCTGAGAACTGATGAACATTTTTCATTAGCACAAGCATTAGGTGTCTTTAATTTGAATCCGTAGGATCCGACAGCTGAGTTCTGTTTGGGTCTTCTAAGGTTCCTTTATGGTACCTGCCACTGGGATATTGGAGAATCTTACAAAGTTGAATAACGCAGTATGACTAGGCTCCGTCTTGTGTGATTTTTGCCTCCCTTCCTCGCCCCATGGAGAAAACCAGCATGATTGCTTTATAAAAAATCTGCACTATGAGTTTGTGTTACTTCGGCAGGTGCCTGAGCGTGGCTCAGCCACTGCAATGAACATGAGGACTACAAACAGATCTGGCAAGAGCAAAGGCCCCCGCTTTTATTAACTGTATAAGATAGGAGGTCTAGGGGAGGAGGAGCCAGACAGCCCCTGCCCAGCAGGATCAATCCCATGCAGTTCTCTAACCAAAAGTCCATAAAAGCTGTGTAATTCTTAACGGAAGGCTACCCTGGTGTTCAGGACAGCAACGTCCCTAGGCCTCCTTCCCTTCCCATATATACGGCATGAAGGCTTAGACAAGGTGTGCATTGGATAGTGAATCCCATCCCTCAATTTGCAGTATCCACTACGGGTCCTGCCAGGCGCCACCCAGCCATTGGCTGGGACTGCAGCAGCAACTCTGGCCCCCTTGACAATGCAGGTTAATTGATTAGCAACTGGTTCCACAGTTATGACACCAACAGTCCAAATCCCACCCCCAGCCAAACCTCCTGTGCTGCAGAATGTGAAAGACCCATACCAGCAGCTGTAGGTTTTACCATGTACTTGCAGGGGAATGGGGAAGGATATTGGGAAGGCACCCGCATAATACACAAATGAGCAGTCAAGCTGGGAGTAGGAACTGAAGGTCCTCAAGCCCTGCCACTGCACAAAGCCCCAAGGAGAGGACTGGGGAGGAGTAGAGGATCATCACTTCTTCCCAGAAGCCTAGAGGTACCTTTCTCCCTCTTCTCTCTGGTGAATGAGGGCTTGTAATTAAAAACCCAGTGAAAAACAAATGGGAATGTTTTGCTGCATGCACCTGGCTCTAGTAATTCCTGTGGGCCAAAGCCTATACTCCTTACTTCAGGAAAACAGCCATTGAAGAAGTGAATGAGTATGGCAAGATTTGGATCATTGTACATTTCATGCATTTACATTCAGACACTTGGATTTCTAATAAATTCTGATTCTCTGAAGGTGACAAATGTTTCTTGAGGGTACTCTGTGCTTTATGGGGAACACCTGAATGTTTTGAAGCTTTTAATCTGCATAGTTTGCATAATTAGCACGGAATCTCAGTATGGAGTTCAACTAGCTTTGTTGATTCAAGGAATATGAAGTGAGTGGGAGAGAGATGTCAGTTTTCAAGACAAAAGGAAGAGGGTTTTTTCATCTCTTATTAGAGTGTCATTTGTAGTAGGATGGATCCATAGCTAGATACCCAAGTTACAGTAATGTTAATAGGAATTCATAAAAAAGGTTAAATATGCCACATCTTAAGGCCTATCTTTTGATCCTTCACATCACAGAGAAATTGAATTTTCATGATTTTCTAAATGCAATTACAATAGAGTCAGTCGGTTAAAGCCACAAGATATAATAATGTTATAGTGCCCTTTGCTGGGGTATTTTTTTTTTTCATTTGGGAGTGGAGGGGTATATTGACCTGTTAGGAGTCTCTCCTCCCCCACTAATGCTGATATTGTCCATAGACTTTGGAAATATGCACTTTTACAAATTGTTGTGAGGCAACTTTTTCCACTGTCTTGTGAGGCAACAGTTAATGGGTGTGATTCATGTCACTTACACTTGTCAGAATAAGGAGTAACTGTATTCAGTATAATTCAGTCAGTGGAATTACACTAGTGTAAGACTGGGATCTGGTCTACATTTAAAAATTAGATTGACCTACCTACGTCACTCAGAGCTGTGCAAAATTTTGTTCCCTGAGCACTGCAGTTAGGTCAGCCTAACCCCCGATGTAGTTACAGCTAGGTCAATGGAAGAATTCTTCTGTCAACCTAGCTGCTGCCTCTTGGAGAGATGGATTAACTACATTGAAGGAAAAACTCCTTGTGTTGATGTAGGATGCCTTTAAGCTATGGCACTACAGTGGCACAGCCGCAATGCCATAGCTGTGCAGCTGTAGAGAAGGCACATCCTGATAGGGGAGATGAGAATCATACCCAATATTTGTAGGAGAATCTGGCCTCTTCTATGTAGCCTATCACTTGATTTCGTAATGATATGACCCCACTGACTTCCAAATTGACACTAGCATATAAGTGAAATCAGAGTCAGGACCAATAAGTGTGTTCTATACATGTGCCTTTTTCACTCCACTAGTTAAGGAATGATTTAACTTGAGAGACCTTGTAAGAATTATAAACGTCAATTTTTCATTTAGCTACTTGGCCGCAGATTACAGAAGAGAGTCTGTAAATTCCAGAAGTGAGTTGATTAGTACAATTGTTAGTGGGTGGAATCTATATTGTTATGGTAAAGGTTTAATGAAATGCATATAATGAAATATATATTATATGATGAGAACTTCATACGGAGTGTGTATCTATCTCTTTATATATAGAGAGATACACACTCTGCATGAAGCTCTCCATAGGGAGAGTTAAGTGTAGAGACCTATGCCCAAATGACCCCAACCATATCCAGCCAGTCATTAAGGGAATTTTGTGTTTCCGGTGCATTCTCTGTGGGTGGAGAGAAGATGGCTTTAGTTTGAATTGGTTGTAATTGAACCTGTCTTCAGAGAACTTTTGAGATGCCGAGCAGCTGCACAACACTGAGGAGAAGACAGGGGTGTCACGCCTGAGGCTTGAGCAGTCTGATCTAGTGCTCAGAGCAGGAGTTGAGAATAAAGCTAGGTCAGATACCAGGAGGTTAGAGTCCAAGACAAGCCAGAGGGCCAATGAGGAGTCAGGAGGCAGGTGGCAGGTAAAGTCAGGTTACCAGGAGAGCAGAAGTAGGTATTGTAGGAGAAGCAGCTCAAAGCAGGGAGATCCTGATTGCATGGACAACTTCCTGTTCCTGTACTGGGTTTACATAGAAGCTGTGAACCAATCAGAACCCCCAGCATTCTGCCAATCAGATTCCAGGACTGGAGTCCACTGTCAGGGTTCAGCTTCTATTCTGACAATTGCTAGCTGGTCATTTGGTGGCAGGTTGGAATTTATTATCTTCTAAGAGCCCAGAGGACCAGGGTCCAAGACCCATGGTCTCGGACAAGGGGAGTCAATGCTTAGGGCTATCTAAATTAGCCCATGTACTACTGAGGGCTGTATGATTTTGAAATGAAGGTGTTTCTTAAATGAGAATGAGGAGGAAAGGCAGAACATGGTGTGCCCGCTACGTTTATTTTCCTTAACATTTCCTTGTCACCAATATCACAGTGAAAAACTAGTGCAGATTAACCACTGGCATTTTAACCATTATGTCCTTAATCAAGTATTTCCAAACTTTAACCTTCAGCATTCCCCTCCCCCCACCCAAAGAACTGATACAACCTTCTCATTTTCTTACTTTCAAATATTTGTTTTTTTAATTACTAGCATTCTAAATTTATTTTTAAATAGTCGAATCTTAACTTTGTTTTCACAAAGTTTTTTTTTTAACCTTAGAATATATAGTACATGTTGAGATACCTATATTTGGATTTAACATATACTGTAAGGCAGAGCAGACTTCCTCATAACAAGTTGCTTCAAATTAGCCAAAAGTTACCTGATTGAATATCCTTTGAAATCAGCAGAGTGTTTCAAGTGGATACCAGTTAATCCCATTGATAAGAGGAAAAAACAACCTGCCCACCACTGAGCTGGAGGATGCAAGTAAGCAAATCAGCAGCAGAAACAGATGAACTCTTCAGAGCAATGAGACTGTTCTCCCAAAAATATCTTTAATGCCTAAAAATAACAGTAAATTCAGTTTGGGAGTTGGGGGTTATCTGTTTGAGTAAATTTGTCATGGGACCATGATGGATATAGGGCATCTCTAATAGGAGATCAGATCTAGTTAAGCTGCAAATTTTTTGATCAAGCCCCAAAAAATGAATTGGGTCCAGCAGGTTAGGCTGCAATTCTGAGGTAAATTTAGTTTTGCTAACAGCCTCAATCACATAATAAATCAGACTCAGAATGCTAACTGGAGCCTTTCCTGAGGGAGGAGGGCTGTAAAAGATGACCTGTAATTGAGTTCTCCAGATCTCGAATCAATCCCATTTTTTAAAACTAATGAACAGATTACTTTGCTTTATCATGACTATGATGAGTTCTCAATTCGTGCAGGGCGAGGCGAGGGGTGGGGTGGGGCAGGGGAACACAGAAAAACATTTCCAGTCTGAACACTTTCCCCCCTCAGATCGTTCCTGACTCAGTGCCACTGAAAACTCATTAAAGATTTATTCTCATTGAGACCAGATCTATTGAGATGCATAATTTTATGCTCACCAATTTGAGGCAAAGTTTTGTCATTTCACCTTGCACAGCTTGTAATATGGGATAGTGAGCAACACAATGAGTCTTCTTAAACTCACAGTAGTTTATTATATATAGTCTTACCTGTGCTAATATATTCCATTGCTTCATTTGAGAAGCATGATATTTAGGTAGTTCTGCTGCAGCATCTTGTTCCCTATTCTATAATTAAGGTGATGTCAACAGCTGTCAGCCAGCACTTCCATCATGAGCCCCTGTTTTCAGTTTATATTAACATTCATTTGTAGATGAGACTTAGCTTATTCCACCCATAGAACAAATTATAATCCGTTTTTAAAAAAGACTATTGTATAATTTCCTAACAGTTTTAAGATTTTATCTAATCACACAGAGATGAGTAGTTCTGAGTTTCAATGTGTGCTCAAATAAGGAGAGAGGGAAGATTTAACCTAGGAGATCTGGCTTAAATTCTTATCTGCGCCACAGACTTCCTGTCTGACTTTGGGCAAGTTACTTAACTTCTGTGCCTCAGTTCCCCATCTGTAAAATTTTCTGTCTGGATAGGCTATTTAGGTTGGCTTCAGGGCTCTTAAGATGTTTGTAAAGGACCTAGTAGAGTTCTCTTGGCCTTACTTAATAACAACCCAAAAACCTATTCTAAAAGAGGAAAAAACAACCTGCCCACCACTGAGCTGGAGGATGCAAGTAAGCAATCAGCAGCAGAAACAGATGAACTCTTCAGAGCAATGAGACTGTTCTCCCAAAAATATCTTTAATGCCTAAAAATAACAGTAAATTCAGTTTGGGAGTTGGGGGTTATCTGTTTGAGTAAATTTGTCATGGGACCATGATGGATATAGGGCATCTCTAATAGGAGATCAGATCTAGTTAAGCTGCAAATTTACCATGGGATGCTTATACTTGTGTACATGACATGTAGGCAGATTTGTTTCTAAACAAAATATTTGTCATAGTCTTCCGTGTTTCCTTAGCTGCTCTTCTGTGTGTCCTTAAGTTGTTGTGTGGGAATGGAAGTATTTAGTGCTGGAGGAGAATGTCCAGAAATAGAAATACTTCACAGATAAGCATCCATCTGAAGGACAAAGCCCACCGGTGACTATCTGTACTAGAAATAGCAAAATGTAGTAGAAGTGTTACCAAAGCACTCATCACCCATAACGTTCTATTATTCCATCTGTCTTGAGACAGATATGCGGCCCGAAGTAACTCGACAAAAGGTGTGTAATTGAAGATATGAAATTAAAGGTTTCTGTCTACAGAGCTACATTGTTATACAAACACCAGTGCACACTCCATTATAGCAGAAATTTGTCAGGGATTTTTTCTGCCACTAACTCATGTGAAGATATTGTCTTCAAAAAAATCAAAGACTGTAAATGCTGTCCTCTCCTGAGGTTTGCACTTTCTAAACTTTATTGTAAAATATTTATTATGTTTCAGGCTGTAAGTCTTCTTTCCATAGTCTTTGCTATATAGGGCAGATGCTGATGTTTCACTTTATAGGATTATGCGTCAAGGAAAGTTTTGATTCTTAATTTAGGCCCAAGAATGAACCGTGGAGTCACTTGGAAGGAATATTCTAAGTTGAGAACCAAAACATTCCATGATCCTTAAACTGGAAGATCATCTGACCTTTGTATAGTGGCATGACAAAGATTTAAAGTCCAAACCATCTTATGGGTTTTAGAACTGTTTCCAAATGCATCTGTTTATCTTTGTGAGCATCATTTAGATTCGAAACTCTTCATGGCAGTGACTGTCCTTTTGTATCACAAAAACAGATCCAAGAATATTGTCTGCTGCTAATAAAGGAGAATAAAAATGTCATACTGTTAAAATGCAATTAAACTGCTTTATTGTAAACCTATCCTAAAGCCTAAAACAAATGAAAAATGTCAGCAGTAACTAGTTAGAAATGTACTTTTTTCACTTTGTAAAAAAGGTTACCTCTTTTTCCCATTAACAGAAGCTTTGTGAGGAATTCAGATACAGGACCACAGGGCTGAAAATCAAAACGGCAAATACTATTCATTTCAAAATGAGTGACTTTCAAAGTGATGTATAAAATTATTATAGAGCAGGCTAAACCTGATAAGGGATTTGGATGGCTTAGGAGTCAGGTAATTGGTACATAGCCTCTGTGGTGTTCAGTGATCACTCTAGAAGCGACAAAGGGTCCTGTGGCACCTTATAGACTAACAGAGGTATTGGAGCATAAGCTTTCGTGGGTGAATACTGTGACGGGGCAAGGCCAGAGGGCTATAGGAAAGTGGTAAGGAACCAGTATGTTAGCCCCAGGCTAAACAAATCCCTGATACCTTATGGCAGTTGCTCCAGGTTAATCAAGACACCTGGGGCCAATTAAGAACTTTCCAGAAGGCAGGGAGGTTAACTGAGACACCTGCAGCTAATCAGGGGCTGGCTGAAACTAGTTAAAAGCCTCCCAGTGAGTCAGTGAGGGGCGCATGTCAGGAGCTGTGGAAGGAGGTTGCGTGTGAGGAGCTGGGAGCAAGAGGCACTAGGAGCTGAGAGTAAGAGGGCGTACTGCTGGAAGATCCTGTGGTGAGGATAAAGAAGGTGTTGGGAGGAGTCCATGGGGAAGTAGCCCAGGGAGTTGTAGCTGTCGTGCAGTTGTTCCAGGAGGCACTCTAAACAGCTGCAATCCACAGGGCCCTGGGCTGGAACCCGGAGTAGAGGGTGGGCCCGGGTTCCCCCCAAAACTCTCAACTCCTGATCAGACACAGGAGGCGTTAACCTGGACTGTGGATTCTACTAGAGGGGAAGATCTCCGAGGCAAGCAAAATCCACCAATAAGCGCAGGACCCACTGAGGTAGAGGAGGAACTTTGTCACAATACCCACTTCATCGGATGCCCAAATGCAAACGGATGGACATCATACCAAATGGACTGAAGGTGAAAAATCCATTGCTATCTACATCCTGCACAGACCACAGTGAGAGATTATGCTATACACTATCAAAGAAACTGAGGAACCACCTGATCAGCATCCTATACAGCAAACAGGAAAACATAAAAAAAGAGCTCTCCAACGTGGAGACTTTCATAAATAACCAATCTTCCACACAAACGGACTTTACTAAAATAAGACAGGAGATCTACATTAAACACTTCACCTCTCTACAAAGGAAAAAGGACTGTAAGCTGTCTAAAATCCTACCTGTCACATGGGGCCACAACAGTGGTATCCCCAATTCACCCAGCAATATTGTCAATCTATCCAGCCACACACTCAGCCCGGCAGAAGAGTCTGTCCTATCTCGGGGACTCTCTTTTTGCCTCACCACCCCCACAAATATGATTCAGTTCTGCGGTGACCTGGAAGCCTACTTTCACCGTCTCCGACTCAAAGAATACTTTCAAGATAACACTGAACATTGCACAGATACCCTCCCACCAACAGCACAAGAAAAGGAACTCCACATGGACTCCTCCTGAGGGTCGAAATGACTGTCTGGACCTATACATAGAATGCTTCTGCCGATGTGCACAGGCAGAAATTGTGGAAAAACAACACCGCCTGCCTCATAACCTAAGTTGTGCAGAACGCAATGCCATCCACAACCTCAGAAACAACCCTGACATTATAATCAAAGAGGCTGATAAAGGAGGTGCTGTTGTCATCATGAACAGGTCTGACTACCAAAAGGAGGCTGCCAGATAACTCTCCAATACCAAATTCTACAGGCCACTCTCCTCAGATCCCACTGAGGAATACACTAAGAAACTGCACCATCTACTCAGGACATTCCCTACACTAACACAGGAACAAATCAACATACCCTTAGAGCCCCGACCGGGGTTATTCTACCTACTACCCAAGATCCACAAACCTGGAAATCCTGGACGCCCCATCATCTCGGGCATTGGCACTCTCTCACTGAAGAACTGTCTGGATATGTGGACTCTACTCAGACCCTATGCCACCAGCACTCCCAGCTATCTCCGTGACACCACTGATTTCCTGAGAAAACTACAATGCATTGGTAATCTTTCAGAATACACCATCCTAGCCACCATGGATGTAGAGGCTCTCTACACAAACATCCCACACACAGATGGAATACAAGCTGTCAGGAACAGTATCCCTGATGATGCCACAGCACAACTGGTTGCTGAACTCTGTGATTTTATCCTCATGCACAATTATTTCAAATTTGGTGACAATATATACCTCCAAACCAGTGGCACCCACATGGCCCAACAATATGCCAACGTTTTTATGGCTGACCTGGAACAACGGTTCCTCAGCTCTCATCCACTCATGCCCCTTCTCTATCTATGCTACATTGATGACATCTTAATCATCTGGATCCATGGGAAAGAAACTCTGGAAGAATTCCACCACGATTTCAACAGCTTCCACCCCACCATCAACCTCAGCCTGGACCAGTCTACATGGGAAGTCCACTTCCTAGACACCACGGTGCAAATAAGCGATGGTCACATTAACACCACCCTATACCGAAAACCCACCGGCCGCTTTGCCTACCTACATGCCTCCAGCTTCCATCCCGGACACACCACACGATCCATTGTCTACAGCCAAGCGCTGAGGTACAACCATATTTGCTCCAACCCCTCAGACAGAGATCAACACCTACAAGATCTTCACCAAGCATTCTCAAAACTGATACCCACATGAAAAAATAAGAAAACAGATCAACAGGGCCAGACGTGTACCCAGAAGCCTCTTGCTGCAAGATAAGCTGAACAAAGAAAACAGAACTCCACTGGCCATCACTTACAGTCCTCAGCTAAAACCTCCCCAGTGGATCATCAGTGATCTACAACCCATCCTGGACAACAACCCCTCACTTTCACAGGCCTTGGGAGGCAGGCCAGTCCTCGCTCACAGACAACCCGCCAACCTGAAGCATACCAGCAACTACACACCGCACCATAATAACTCTAACTCAGGAACCAATCCATGCAACAAACCTTGATGCCAACTTTGCCCACATATCTACACCAGGGACACCATCACAGGACCTAAGCAGATCAGCCACACCATCACCGGTTCATTCACCTGCACATCCACCAATGTAATACGCCATAATGTGCCAGCAATGCCCCTCTGCTATGTACATCGGCCAAACTGGACAGTCCTTACGCAAAAGGATAAATGGACACAAATCAGATATAAGGAATGGCAATATACAAAAGCCTGTAGGAGAACACTTCAATCTCCCTGGTCACACAATAGCAGATTTAAAGGTAGCCATCCTGCAGCAAAAAAACTTCAGGACCAGACTCCAAAGAGAAACTGTAGAGCTGCTGTTCATTTGCAAATTTGACACCATCAGCTCCGGATTAAACAAAGATTATGAATGGCTAGCCAACTACAAAAGCAGTTTCTCCTCCCTTGGTATTCACACCTCAACTGCTAGAAGAGGGCTTCACCCTCCCTGATTGAGCTAACCTCGTTATCTCTAGCCTGACTCTTCCCTGCACATTTATATCTGCCCCTGGACATTTCCACTGCTTGCATCCGATGAAGTGGGTATTCACCCACGAAAGCTTATGCTCCAATACCTATGTTAGTCTATAAGGTGCCTCAGGACCCTTTGTCGCTTCTACATCACAACTGGGACTAACTGACAGCTTCCAATGCAGAGAACAAGGACTGAATAGGCACAGAGAACAAGCTTTTGTCTCTCAAAGAGGTGCTGCGTTTGGCTCGGGGTTGAAACACATTGAGCAACAATTCCCTCTGCTTTCCTGCTAGTCAATACTGGTTCTGAGTGTTAACAGTGGGCTACTGTAGCCAGTCCAGGGCATTTCTGAAGCAGTAATGTCACTCCAGGACTGTACAGAAAATTATGGCTTTCGGACAGCAGAGGCTGCCGTGACCAAGGTGGATGTAGGTTGCGAGCACTGAAATGGCCCACAGATAACCCCCAAACATTGTGGCCTAAACCCCACATCCAACCCCCAAAAATATTGTACCCAACTGCTGAAACCTCCAAGATGCCCTCTAGATCTGCATCTTCCCTTCTGAATCTGAAAATACAGAGGAAACAGAAGATCTGCCACATGCATGCCCCCTCCTCAAACAAAATGGTGCCTGAGCCAGATGGAAAGCAGATGATGGCTGAACCACAGCAGTTTGCTGCAGATACTGTTAAAACTAAATCCACAGTTTCTATCCTAGAGAGCACCATGACTGAGATTCAGAGCACACTACAATTTCTATCCAGATGAATGGGTGAAACAGAAGACACTTTCCGAAACAGAAGATTTCAAAGAGAACAAATTACAGGTTATGAAGAACTATAATGATATCAAGACTGAAGACCAAGATAAATTATCTAGAAAGCCACTCAAGATGATGTAACATCAGGATTGTGGGTGTCCGTGAGGGAATAGAGAGGTAAACACCCTGAATTTGTCCCTAAACTGCTAACTAAGGGCAGGTCTACACTACTGCTTAAGTCAATCTAACTTAGGCCACTCAGGGGTGTGAAGAAAACCCCCTAATGAGCAAAGCAAGTTACGGTGACTTAAGTGCAGTCCACACCGGTGCTATTTGGTGGAAGACACAGCTTCTGCCTCTCAACATAGTGCGTCTTCACTAGACGTGCTACAGCAGCATCGGTGAAGCTGCGCCGATGTAGTGCTTCTAGTGTAGACCTGCCCGAAGTTGTTGGATCTTTTGGTAGATTTGTCTTTATATAGAATGGGCACACCGGACTCTTGCCTCAAGCCCGCTCCAGGAGTTTGGCTTAGAGCATTGTGAAATTCCTGAACTTTACCGCTAAGGAGCTTATGCTGCAGCAATCTAGAGGGGACAAAAGGAGCTGCTATGGAGAGAACCAACAATTAAAATACTGCTCTTTCAAGATTATACCTGTGATGTGATTGCAGTGAATGCAGCTTTTAACCAAGTGAAACAATTGGCCAGGAAGATGGACATGAAGTATTTTATTAAATATCTGGAATGCTCCATATTAAGAATGGCGAGAAGGTAGTATCATTCAGTTCCCCCTCAGGAGGCAGAAAAATGCCTAAAAAATGTGCAACCTCCTCCCTCACTAGGAGTCGTCTGTGGAATGATCTGACTGTATACAACTTATGTATTGCTCTCTGAGGTCTGATGTAGTTTAAGGAAGTTGATGGGTGCTAGTTGATATTGATATGTTACTTTTCTCTTTCACATTGGGGTGGAAGGGTTATCAATTTAGTTTGTATTGCCTTACAGAAAAGGAACATCAAACATTTGATTAGCAATTATTTATATTTAGCATTGTTTTGTTAGATGGTGCTTCCTTATGGACTAACGCAAGGGTAGGCAACCTATGGCACAGGTGCCAAAGGCGGCCTGCGAGCTGATTTTCAGTGGCACTCCCACTACCTGGGTCCTGCCAACCGGTCTGGGGGGATCTGTGTTTTAATTTAATTTTAAGTGAAGCTTCTTAAACATTTTAAAAACCTTATTTACTTTACATACAGCAATAGTTTAGTTATATATTAGACTTATAGAAAGAGACCTTCTAAAAATGTTAAAATGTGTTACTGGCATGCGAAACCTTAAATTAGAGTGAATAAATGAAGACTCGGCACACCACTTCTGAAAGGTTGCCCATCCCTGGACTAATGTATCAAAGTTCTAGGATTACTATAGCTGTGGTGATTGGGGCCCCACAGGCTTTTAGAATCTCCAAGTTTCACCTGATCTGGCTTCCCCCCTGGCCAAGGGTTGGTAGTTTGTGTGTGGTTTGGTTTTGGACTGTTTAAACAGATTATTTTTTGATTGTATGATACTAATGTGTATTTCTTTCTCCACTATCTTTTCTGCTTTGATTTCGTGTGTTGTCCCTTTACTTTATTCCTCTTTCTGTCCCCCTCCTGTTACTGGCAATTTTCTTCATACTCTTCTAGAATATGTACTTGAAAGTGACACTCTACCCTTGGATTATATAGCTTTTGCTTAGATATGAAAACTGTATGCTGCTCAGGAAAATTTGCAATTTCTCATTTATTCAGAAAGTGACTTTATATTTTAACAACGATGGCTCTGAAAATTAAATGCTTCTCTTGGAATATAAAGGGTTTTAATAAGCCTATTAAAAGACAAGATACTCGTTGCTTAAAAAAGAATGTTGACATTGCCATGTCCCAGGAGACACATGACAGAACTTGAAGCTTGTAAACTGAAAAGAGATTGGGTGGGTCTCCCAGTTTCTAGGTGCTTTAATTCTAAAGCGAGAGGCATCATATACTAATACATAAAAAGTTGAACCATGTCTGATACTGAGGGCAGATTTACTGATTCCAGAAGATTGGAAAAGGGCAAATATAGTGTCCATCTATAAAAAGGGGAAAAAAGGAGAATCTGGGGAATTACAGACCAGTCATCTTAACTTCAGTACCCACACAGATAATGGAGCAAATAATTAAACAATTAATTTGCAAACACCTAGAAGATAATATGGTGACAAGTAACAGTCAGCATAGATTTATCAAAAACAAATTGTGTCAAACCAACCTGATACCCTGTCAAAGCAAGCTAACAAGCCTTGTGGATCGGCGGGAAGTGGTAGACATGGTATATCTTGACTTTAGTAAAGCTTTTGATACTGTTTCACATGACCTTGTCAAACAAACCAGGGAAATTCAACCTAGATGGAGTTACTACAAGATGGGTGCATAACTGGTTGGAATGTTATGCACCTCAGTGGTTCAGTGTCATGCTAGAAGGGCATAAAGAGTGGGGTCCCGCAGGGATCAGATCTGGGTCCGGTTCTGTTCAATATCTTCATCAATGATTTAGATAATGGCATAGAGAGTATATACTTATAAAGTATGCGGACAATATTAAACTGGGAATGGTTGCAAGTGTTTTGGAGAGTAGGGTTAAAATCCAAAATTATCTGGACAAACTGGAGAAATGGTCTGAAGTAAATAGGATGAAATTCAATAAGGATAAATGCAAAGTACTCCACTCAGGAAGGAATAATCAGTTGCACACATAGAAAATGGGAAATTACTGCCTAGGAAAGAATACTGAGGAAAAGGATCTGGAGTCATAGTGGACCACAAGCTAAATATGAGTCAGTGTAACACTGTTGCCAAAAAAAGTGAACATTAGCAGGAGTGTTGTAAGCAAGACACGAGAAGTAATTCTTCTGCTCTACTCCATGCTGAGTAGGCCTCAAATGGAGTATTCTGTGCAGTTCTGGGTACCACATATCGGGAAAGATGTGGACAAATTGGCAAATATCCAGAGAACAACAAAAATTATTAAAAGTCTAGAAAACATGACCCATGAAGTAAGATTGAAAAAAGATAGGTTTGCTTATTCTGGAAAAGACAACAGAGGGGACATAACCTTTTCTGTACTTGAAAACAGTTACAAGGAGGAGGGAGAAACATTGTTCTTCTTAAAAAGCAATGGGTTTAAATTGCAGCAAGGAAAGTTTAGGTTGGACATTAGGAAACACTTCCTAACTGTTAGAGTGGTTAAGCACTGGAACAAATTGCCTAGGGATGTTGTGGAATCGCCATCATTGGATATTTTTAAGAGCAGGTTAGACAAACACCTGTCAGAGATGGTCGAGATAATACTCAGTCCTGCCATGAGTGCCGGGAACTAGCCTAGATGACCTCTCAAGGTCCCTTGCAGTCCTATGATTCTATGCCTCCTTCATAAACGAATGGAGAGAACATAGAATTGATACCCTTGCAAAGGTATTGATGCCCATTGCTTCTGCTCCCTCTCCAGTTAACCTCAGAATCCGCATCAATCTAAAATATGAAATCAACAAACTTCTGTCTTTAAAGGCTGAGTTGGCTGTCTTCTGTTTGCGGCAAAACTACTAGGAATCTGGCAAGAGAACAGGCAAGCTGTTGGCATATAGACTTAAGCAAAAGGCTAACAGAAATAAGATTGCTGATATTGCAAATATCAGTAATAAATTATATACAAGAATTTCAACAGTTTTATTCAAAGCTATATTTAGCTGAAGAGGGAATCAGTCCAGAAGCCCTAGATAAAATATGTAGTGGATTCTCTGCTACAGATCTGATTCTCAGAAGAAACATTTAGATGCCCTTTTACAAATCACAGAACTGACTCAGGCTATAAAAGAAATGAAGATTGGAAAGACTCCTGGCACAGACAGATTCCCAATTGAATTTTACAAAATGTTCTCTGAAATTTTAACACCTAGATTATTGAATATGTTCAATGAGGCCACAAATGAGCAAAAACTCCCACCTACTCTGAGAAGCTGTAACCTCAGTTATTCCTAACCCTCAGAAAAACCTTGGATTATGTAGTAATAACAGGACAATTTTCTTTAATCAAAGGTGATATGATTTTAGCAAAAACTCCTGCTATGTGATTGGACAAAGTTCTCTCATACATCAGATACAAGTCAGGTAAGCTTCCTTCATAATAGACATAGCTCAGCTATTTTGCACCAATTAATTGATGATATTGCCTGTTTGAGAGTTTCTAAAGAACCCTTAACTGTCATTTCTTTAGATGCCAAAGAGGCCTTTGATGGCATAACATGGAACTATCTTTTTCATGTGTTTATCAAATCTAAATTTTGCTACCAGTGTATTGCTTGGATTAAGCTTTTGTATGCTAACCTGACTTCCAGGATACAGTAGATACCAATGGTATTATTTCTTCACCATTTTCATAGCAGAGAGATGAGGCATTTGTTTGATTTTAGCTATGGAATCTATAACCATTGCCATCCAAGCAGCTCAACATATTCATGTTATTAGGGTGGACCAACCCCCACCCCCCCAATTATTAATAAAAGCATCATCTGCATAGAGCATATCTAAGACCCAGGTTACCATTTCTACCTTCTAATCATTAACAATACATTTGGACTCCTCAGGATATAAAATTAATTGGAGGTAAATCAAAAGTCTTAGGTGTTAAATATACCCACAAAGACCTTTTCTTAAATTGGGACTGTCAATGGCTATCTTATATGCAATATTTAGGAATATCAATTCCCAGAAATATTTAGGGCATCGCAAAGATAAATTAGAACTAATTATTGCCCAAGTGGCTATTGATTTGGAGAGATGGAGTCTGTTAACCCTCAGTTTGTGGTAAAATAAATATACTGAAAATAAATGGCCTTCCCATAATTTTATATGTCCCGAGGGGTCTCCTGATTTCTATTCCTCATACTAATTTTATGAAATTCAATATTATTTTCAGAATGTTCCTTTGGAGCACAGGTAAGACCTTGACATAACTAGTAATTTCCCCTACTCCCCCCAATCACAGTGGAGTAGTTCATTGTTAAAGACACTTCAACTATATAGTGCTCAATCCATCTATCTTTCTAGACAATGTGGTCTGGGGGATATGACACTGACCAGCCTCATTCCTACCTCTGCCACTGACTTTCTGTGTGATGTAGTTCAGTTTCCCCTGCCATCCTTTGCTAGTTTTGTCTATGAATGAGATCACCCCATAAGATAGGGACTGACAGTCTCCTACTATGTCTTACAGCGACCTTCACAATAGGCCCCCGGCTTAAAGCCTCTCAGTACTACTGTAATTCAAATAACTAGATATTTATACCATGGTAATCATTATGGGTAGATCTACACTGCCTGTGGCAGCCAGCCTCCCAGCTCAGGTGGACAGACTCGGGATCACGGGGCTCATGCTACTGTGTAGACAGCACTTTGATGTTGCATCTCAGGCTAGAACTTGGGCTCTGAAACCCACACCCCTCCCTAGGCTTCAGAGCCTGAGCTGCACCATCTACACAGCTATTTTTAGTGTGGTAAGATGAGCCTTGCAAGCCTGAGTCTGTTGGCCTGGGCTGGGAGGCTTGCTGCTGCAGTCTGTATAAACATACCCTAGTAGGCCATCATAGAAGGCTTAGTCCTAACTCACTTACTTTGAGGTTTTGCTTGACGAAAAAGTGCATGATGGAGCCGCAGCGGGTTAGAAATGTTCAACCAGTTGGTTGAACACACATTAATGGTTTAGAATCTTGCTCTAGAGAACTGGCCATTGTGAGACTTTAACAGGATAGTTAGTTACTTGTTTGTAGAGCTAGTCCATTTTCTAAAGCATTTTAGCCAAGCCCTGAAGAAGTCCCCTTTCTTCTGTACTATATTGACATTCAATTAGCATAGCCCTTTGGTCATCATTATCCTGGAAACATCCAGCTGTTATGGAAGACATCAAGGAGTAGGAAACTCCTCTTCCCTTTTAATGTCATGCTTACCAGACTACTGTTGTGCAAGAAAGACAGATTCCAAGAAGTTATACAAGCTATGCAAAAAGGCTTCAAAATGTAGATTCGTTCTCAAAGGAGGATCTCTTCTGAAGATATTTTGGATCATTCTGAGCCCTCTTACTTAAAATATTTCCTTTTCTACAGAAACAAGCATTAGAACAATTAAGCTGTAGGTGGAGAAGGGATGTTTTAAGACTTAGTAATTATTAGGAAAGGCTTCACCATGCAACACAGGTTCATTTAACCAATTTGCCACCCTTGAAGGAAGATTGGAGACTGCATTATGCATTTTCCTAGTGAGGAAAATTATAAATGAGCAGAAATTCTGGCAAGTAAAGTATAATAAGGCAAACCAACAAAGAATTTGAAGAGCAACTAGTTAATGCCACAAAACCAATATTTTTTTAAGTACATCAGAAGTAGAAAGCCTGCCAAACAATCAATGGTGCTACTGGACAATCAAGGTGTTCTAAAGAAGAATTCAAGGAAGATGAGGCAGAGAAGCAAAATGAATTTTTTGCATTGGTCTTCACTAAAGAGGATGTAACGGAGATTCCCATACCTTAGCCATTCATTTTAGGTGACAAATTTAAGGCACTGTCCCAGATTGATGTGTCAACAGAAGACGTTTTGGAACAAATCAATTAAACAAACAGTAATAAATAACCAAGTCCAGATAGTTTTTACCCAAGAGCTGTGAAGGAACTCAGATATGAAATAGCAGAACTACTAACTGTGGTGTGTGCACTATTGCTTAAATCAACCTCTGTACTAGATGACTGGAGAGTCACTAATGTAATGCTGATTTTTAAAAAAAGGCTCCAATGGCAATCCTGGCATTACAGGCTGGTAAACTTAACTTCAATAACAGGCAAATTGGTTGAAACTGTAGTAAAGAACAGAATTATCAAACACAGAGATAAATAGGATATGTTGTAGAAGAGTCAATACAGATTTTGTAAAGGGAAATCATGCTTCACCAATCTATTAGAATTCTCTGAGGAAGTCAAACATATGCACAAGATTGATGCAGTTGATATAATATACTTGGACTCAAAACTTTTTCTGAAAGTCCCTCACCCAAAGCTTGTAAGTAGTCATGGGATAAGAGGAAAGGTCCTCTTATGGATCAGTAACTGGATAAAAGTTGAAAAACAAAGGGTCAGAATAAATGGCCAGGGTTCAGAATGGAGAGCTGTAAACAGTGGGGCACCCAGAGATCTGTACTGTGATCTGTGCTGTTCAACATATTCATAAATGATCTGGAAAAGGTAAACACTGAGGTGGCAAAATTTGCAGGTATACAAAATTACTCAAGTTAGTTAAGACCAAAGCTGACTGAAGAGTTACAAAGGGATCTCACAAAACTGGGATGACTGGGCAACAAAATGACATTGGATGTTGATAAATGCAAAGTAGTTCACATTGGGAAAAAAATAAACCCAACTATACATACAGAATTATGAGTTCTATGTTAGCTGTTACCATTCAAGAAAGAGCTTGGGGTCATTGTGTATAGTTCTCTGAAAACAGCTGCTTAACGTGCAGTGACAGTCAAAAAAGCTAATAAAATCTTAGGAGCCATTAGGAAAGGAATAGATAAAAGATATTATAGTGCCACTATGTAAATCCATGGTATGCTCACTCTTTGAATATCATGTGCAGTAATGGTTGCCCCATCTCAGTAAAGATATATTAGAATAGGAAAAAGGTACAGAGAGGGGAAACAAATGATTAAGGGTATGGAACAGTTTGTCTATGAGAAGAGATTAAAAAGACTAGGACTGTTCATCTTAGAAAAGAGACAGCTGAGGGGGATATGATTGAACTCTATACAATTATGAATGGTATGGAGAAAATGAATAGGGAAGTGCTATTTACCCCATCACACAACACAAGAACTTGCGGTCACCCAATGAAATGAATAGTCAGCATAGTTAAAATAAAAGGAAGCACTTCTTCACAATGCACAGTTAACCTGTGGAACTCATTCAACTGCCAGAAGCTAGGACTGGATGACAAGGGATGGATCACTAAAAATTGACCTATTCTGTTCATTCCCTCTGAAGCATCTGGCACTGGTCACTGGCAGAAGACAGGATACTGGACTAGATGGATCATTTGTCTGATCCAGTATGGTTGTTCTTAAAGGTAAATACATGGACCATCATTGTTAAGACAGAGTTTCTTGATGGTAGCATCTAATTAATTTCTGTTTTTGGATTTAAATAGCACGATGAAATGTAATTCTATAGCATTCAGGGGATCCTATATGATGATGGTTGTCCTGACTTACAAGTGACTACAGGATAACTAAAAGCCTGTTTTCAAAATGGAAAAAAAAAATATTCATTGCCATTCTACAGAGGCTTCTCTGGATGTATTTACAAATCTGAAGAGTTTGTTATACTTTACTACTTGGAATAATATTTTGCTTCCAAGTTTGATTTGCATAATTCCTGAAGACCAGTTACAAGGGCCTATATTAAAACAGCCTCAGAATTTGATTTTTTTTTATGTAGGGATGAAAATTTAGGGCTAGATGTAAAGAAATCTCTCTAATTGTCTGGTCCTGCAAGTTTGCTCCTGTCATCTTGCAAAATAAAAACTGGGTAAAGTTTTAAAAAACCCTCCACCCCACTGTCTCCTATAGTGCCATCCAAAAGAAAAATCACCATACCTGAATATGGTGTGTGTGTGTGTGTGTGTGTGTGTCTATGTATTTAGACACACAGACACACCTGAAAATACTGTGACAGCCTTTATTATAGTGCATATATCACAGTACATGAATCTGGACTGTTTTCACACTTTACATTTGTATTAAAAATCAAGCATATAAAATATCAGTGGAAGACTTTGAAAATAATCCAGTAGTTCCTTTACACAACACTCATACAAACCACAGGGAGGTAATGAGTGGATGAAACACAGGGAATCAGACCTGAACAAATATGTTATATAAGGCAGAGAATTACAGAAGGAAAAACCTTCTGGGGAAGGAAGATTTGTCCCCTGCCTAGTAGGCAAAGGGCACCTGAGACCTTTTTCCATGTAGTCAGAAGGAGAAACGGTAAAACCACCTTCTCAGCAACCAAGTAAGAGGCAGGGTAGGGGAATCCCTTTCCAACAGCCGGGAGGAGATGGAGGGCAGAAACGCCCTTGCTGAGAAGGGGATTAGTTAGAGCTAAGCATAAGAGAGAAAAGTTAGTGCATACACAGGCACATCCAGCCCTTTATGTTTGTTCCCAGAACTCAAAAAGCAGCACTGCCATGAAATTATTATGAGCTAGGGGAAGCAGTATAGCTAATTAATGATCTGTCTTATTCATACTAGTGGTGGCATTTGAGCTCTGGAAATGAACAGGTCGGTCATATTTAATCACTTAAGTGTTCTCCTGTGCACCACATCACCAGAAATGTCAGTAGTAAAAGAGCACAAATGGACTTACTTTATGCCATACATTTTTATGTGCCATTGCAAACTTGTGTGCAGGTACTGCAAGGAGCCTCATGCAGGATGCACACAGTAGGTCTGGATAAACTAAATGGTAAAATACGTGTACTTTATCTTCACTGGTGCTGCTATTGGTGGATCTGCACCAGTGAATGGTTTCCTGAAAAAATCCTATTGTAGACAAGTCTTGTGTGGTGAGACACCTAGGTACATCTGCTTCTACTTCCCCTTTAACAGCTGTTCTGAAGCAGGCCAGCTTTGCATGTTTAAAATCAATGCTCAAGCATTTAATTATTTTGTGATTGCCAGCCACAGTCATGAAATCAGAGTGGGCTTGTTCACTGAAATAGATCTGGCCACCAGCCGACTGGGTTCTTTACTTTCCCACCTGATACAAACTGAAGTTTAACATTTGATTTCATTCCACTCTGACTTGTTTATATTCTTTTCTTTTTTGGAAGGGAGGTGTGGGGAGGATTAACCACTAAATAAAGAGATTTGAAAATCAAGATAGTGGGAAAGATTTCTGCCTACTGAGGACAGATTCCCAGAAATGTAAATTATGACTTTAGTTTTGGAACTTTTTTATTATGTACATGCTGAAAAAGTGAAATCAACAAACTTCTAAAGCACTGCAAAACAGTTGTCTATATACCCACTGAAAGGTACAGATTTACTCAGTATAACGTGGATCTTTTCAATTATTGTAATAGTTGCTGGCAGACAACCACACAGCCTAAAGATTTGCAAGGAGTGAGCAAATTTGCTTAGGTAGTTCATTGTGGATATAACTCTAAATAATGGGATGAAACTGAGCATAGAATAAATATCAGGCAAGCATTTTGAAGTGAAGCTTAGTTCCATAATCCTATATCTCCCTAGGTGAGTGATGGAACAGTTTCATTTTGAGTCACTAAAATCCTGGACCGGTGGGGGGAAATACAAGAGTCAAATATTCCTTCTCTAATTTCTGTGATAATCATTGGGAAATCCTTATTCCTGGTACTACTAATTCCACTGGGTGTTATAGTGGTTGACAAAGCGAATATAAGTCAAAAGGGTGATGTTGCTGTGGAAAGAATTACATTTGCCTTTTTCCTCTATTGCATTCTGGGGTCTATTAACAGAAGTGTCATATGTAAGTGTAATGGGATCAGCACCTGCCTCTCATGAGTGCCTCCTTTGGCAGATTCCATGTCTGTAATCTCTCATTTTGGAATGGGGCAGCATCCACCTCCCTGAAGTACCCCTTCCGGTCAGGTGTGAGCCTGCTATTTCTTAGTTGAAATGGGGTGGCACCCCCCTCTAGCAAGTGCCTTCCCCTGCCCAATGGTTTCTTCAGCAGATCTTCAGTGACTCAACCCTCTGGCTGAATGACACTGTCTGTAGGTGGAAAAAACAACCCCCTTCCAAGGTATAAAGTCTTTACCTTCCCACCAAGGTTTTCTCCATGGAGACACTGCTTTTCTGTAGTCCAACAGGGGCCCATTACATTACTCTCAGTTGGTGTGTCCTTTTTTAGCAGCCCATCACGGTACCCTCGCCTGCTCTGGCTAGCTTCTGGGCTCAGGCCTTGCTTGGTCCCTTCAGCCATCAGCTCCTTCTTCACTCCCCTGGTCTTCAATAGCCCTCACAAGGCTCAGTCTTGCCTGCACTGAGCTGTCCATGGTCCTACTGCTTTTCCAGCCAGTCAGGAACCCAGCATTCCCTCTTTCAGCTCCAAGCAGCAACTGACTGCTTTGTCGCTGCTGCTTGCTTTTAATGGCCCTCCTGATCCCTGATTGGCTGCTCCAGCAGCCCCTCTGATTGGCTGCTTCCCCTGCAACCACTCTAGTCTGCCTGGAGGACTTCTCTTTTCTCTTTTCTGGGGCAGGGTGAGGCAGGGCTGCAAGGCCTCCATCAGGGGGCCACTGGATCTAGTCTACCGTGTCACAGTAAGACATGGTTCTGCTTTACTTAACATGTCTGTTGACGCCTTATTTGGATGTTGTGTTCAGTTTTAAGCACCACACTTCAGGAAAGATGGAAGCAAATTGGAGAGAGTCCAGAGAAGAGTGACAAAAATAATAGGTATTATTGACATATGAAATATGAAGAAAGGTTGAAAGAATTGGGCATGTTTAGTTTAGAGAAAAGAAGACCGATGGGGGAACATAAGTCTTCAGATATACAAAACAATTGTTATAAACAGGGCAGTGATCAATTGTTCTCTGAATCCACCAAGGGCAGGACAAGAAGTAAGTGGTTTAGTTTGCAAGTAAGGGGCATTTAGGTTAAATTTGAGGAAAAACAGCTCGGGGTTATCTATGCCTATGTTAACAACACAATGGGATCTAGCTGGTGACAAAGTCAGATGGTGTAACTCAACTGTGCTGGATATACACTTGTGTACTTTCTCTCTAATTTGACATTTGAACTCATCTTGCTGCTTTTGTTCCTGCCACTGCTCATGCTGGCTGTGTACAAATACTGCTGATCCATGTTCTGCCTGTCTGATATAAATGCCATGAATCCCAATTCAGGGTCCTCTTGTTTAATATCAGGTGGATATGACACGTTGGCACAATTGAATGGGATTTCCATTAGCTATCTGAGAGAATGTGTGGGAAAGAATTTACCTCTTAGAAGAGATGTGTGAATGATTGACACTACAGTACCCAAGGTGTGTGAACATGAAGTGGGTCAGCTTTGGGAGAGAAAACTAGGTCAGGTAGAAAGAGGGAGGGATTGGTGTTGTAGCAGCAGCTTGTGATTTTTTTTAACAGATTTTCCAAAAATCTATTTGTTGCACACACTGAGAGGCAATAGATGTGTGGTGAAGCAGTCACTATGTGTGTGGCTTTGTGCAATTGAGCCATAGGACAGATGTCCATTCACCCTACTTTATTCACATCATAAACTCTAATTTAAAGGGATTCCATGACCTCTACCTCCTCCACTCCCAACCAGGTGGAAATGATCTGTATCAACTATTGGTTAAAATTCGGAGGACACAACATTTCATTTTAAATTTTCTCATATTTTGATGGATACAATAAAATAAAATAAATCTGAAATTCCAAGGAGAGTGAAATTATAAGAGTGTAAGATTGCTTAAGATGAAAATGGGAACCATTTTCTAATGAATGATTGTTAATCTGTTCAGCACTTTTACACAGCTCTCATCCAAGCAGCTGGTTGCTTTTCAGAAACAAACCTTAGACTACCATGAGGTCCCCCAGTCACTGGGAGTGAACTCGGATGCTTCAGCATAAATAGTGTATAAAGAGAAGATGGAAATGGATTGATATTAGCACCTCTTTCTATCTAGCCACACAGTTAGCACAGCTCTTCTCTGAAATGCTCACCTTAACCAGAGCTTCCCTACAACTTAAACGCCACCTAGTGACCTACCAATTTATTGTTTATGAAGAATGCTTGCTGGTTTACATGCAAAAATAGCCACACGTGGCATGTGTTACTACCATCCCAGTTACAGCCAACTGACACATTATGCTGCTTGACATGTTGCCCATAAATTTTGCTTGGCTGAAGTTTCATTTATGGCCCAATCCCTGCCAATTGTTGAGCTCCTTCCAAGTCATGCTAAGCACCCTCCACTCCTGTTGATTTCACTGGAATGCTCAGCACCTTGTGAGATCAAGTTTTAGATATTCTGTTTGACTTCATTGAGTGACTATTTCTAAAGATGGGGATAGGACTTTGCAAGATTCCCCCCCCCTCCATCCATTGTGGTTTGTCTTAAGTTTTCAGAAACTATTAAATTCTGCTTGTCATGTCACTGTGTGAAGCCCATGTAACTGCCCTGACCCAAGCATGGTGTGTAAGTAGTCTCAAGAGGGGCTCAGTAAGCCTGACCACACAATTCCTCTTCAGCATCCTCCTTGTTCCAGGTAGCCCATGTAGAGAGATGAGAGGGGTGTTCTTACACCCTTGTCTGGACACATTGTCCATATCACAGTCTAGCCCTAAGCTTCCTGTGTAGGCATAATGAGGTCAAAATCCATATTGTTTTTCAGATTTTAAACTGTTTGAGTCTCAAAAGAAATTGTCCTTACATTCACAGGTCTAACTGCCGATGGGATGACTTACATGCTACTGTGGTGGTTTTGTTGTTTTATTTTGTCTTTGAAGGCTCATGTAAGTTTCATTCTTTTATGATTTTCAACATATATACCCACCAAGATTGATAATACATCTGATACAGTACCTGTATCTTAATGGCAAAAAAGGGAGAGTATTTTTAGGTGTTATGAAACAAGAAAGATTGCAAATGTTAAAGAGACTAGTGCACTACCCAGATTCAACTTCACTTGTAGCATTCGATTCAGTTGGCTGTAATTGGGATGGTAGTAACACATGCCACGTGTGGCTATTTTTGCGTGTAAACTAGCAAGCATTCTTCATAAACAATAAATTGGTAGGTCACTAGGTGGCGTTTAAGTTATAGGGAAGCTCTGGTTAAGGTGAGCATTTCAGAGAATTGCTGTGCTAACTGTGTGGCTAGATAGAAAGAGGTGCTAATATCAATCCATTTCCATCTTCTCTTTATTAATCCACTCAGTTGGACACCAGAGCTAGAAAGAACTCAAAACCAGTTTTTGATTATTTTCCGTGTGGACTCATTTCTCCTTTTCCTTACCTCCATCCTACACTCTGGCAAATTTTCCTGCCAGCTCATATACATTTTGGATTCGCCCTTACCTATTGTTTTGTACTAAGTAGGACTCTGAGGCCAAGATTTTCTATGCCGAATCTTTAAAGTTAAGTTCCAAAATCCAAATTTAAGCACTTAAATAAGTGTCCTACTTTTCAATAATGCTGAGCACCAGCAGCTTTCATTGACTTTGACGGAAGCATATCAGTGCTTGCTTTTGAAAATCAAGCCCTTTGCTTAGTTGTCTAAGCATTTAAGAGCCTAACTTCAGGCAGTCTATTAAAAAACCCTTGGTGTGAATGTATATTTACATAACCACATTTATTATTTATACCATTTAGAAACATCTTGAGGATTATAAGTATAAATGGTCTAGGTACTACATAGTATCTAAGTATACATTTCCTTCATAAAATCTTTGAAAGTTCTATAGATAAACCAAACTATTCCCTTTCATAATACTGTAACAATTGTAACTGGATTTTAAACTGAGCTGGAGAGCTGCTGTTATTGATGTGCATGCTAAGATAAAGCTGATCAAAACTCAAGCTTCAAGGTAAAATATGACTGCCATAAGGATCAAAGAAGGATTTTTTTTCTCATATGTGCGTCATTGTACAATTAGTTACATGCAGCATGGGATTGCTTTTGCCTTTCTTTGGATCATCAATTATTTGGCCTTGTAGGAGAGAAAGTACTGCACTTCTATCTAATCCATATACTGAGGTTTTTGTAGAATGACATAACTTTCTGAAAATTTATGCTCTTCTGCAACCACAAGAGATTGGGCTAGGTACGGGAATCACTGGGTGAGATTCTCTTGGTCTGTGTTAAGCGGGAGCTTAGCTGAGGTGTCCAGAATAGTCCCTACCTCTATGACTTAATCTTGGCTTCTGAGCTTTATAGATGAAATCCTGCTACAAGGAATTCCTGGTATTTATGACCCCTTTTGCTGAGATTTTCTAACCATTTTTTGATTTCTTCAACTGTTGCCATATTCTCAAATCAAGTGAGTATTCCCAGTGTATGAATACAGCTGTGGGTATGTCTTCAATCTAGACTAACCCCTGGATACACAAGGTGGTTCAAACTCCATGGCTTGACGCTGATTGAACCAGAACTTGTCAGACCCCAGGTTTGGGTACTACAAAGGTGGATACTGCCCCTTGTGTGTGTCTACTTAGTTCTCTTTCAAAGAGGAAGTATCATACTCCATAAATCAAATTCTACTCAGTCACACCAGGGAAAACCAGAAGTAACTCCTTTGAAGCCTATGGAGTGTAAATCTAGTGTGAGTCAAGCTTGTGACCACCCAGAAGTCATGATATCATATATGGTCTAAATATTATAAATGTTCCTGTGTTACTTAATTCCCACTTCTGACCTGAGGAAAATGGGTAATTTTATGTTTAAATAACATGAAACATATTGAAGCAGAATTATGTGTCAGAGAGGAATAGCTTATATGGGAATACAGACCCTATGTAAAATGTCATGTTTCAAGTAGGTTTCATCTCAGTGAGCTTTAAAATAACTTTCCGTGACCAAGATGAAGAAGATAAGCTGTTTGATTTATAGCCCAGTTCCAAAATAGAAAATTGATTGTAAATTCTTGTCTCTAAGAAGGAGCTTGAGGTGATGAGACTGAAAATAAGTTTGAATTTATTTTTAATTTTACTAAAGGATGAATTTTGAGTGACTGGGTTTGGTTGCTAGTTTTGTCCCTGCCTCCTCCTCTCCCCCCAGTCACCAAATTAGCTATTTTACAAGATTTTTACATTGAACTTTCCATAAACTTGTGGTGGCATGATGTCTTTCTAAAGACCTTTTCACCTGGTTTAGACCATGCCAACTCCCTCAAAACTGGCCTCATGTATCTGGATTTTTGATATTTTGGGTGTTGTCACAGACTTACTAGCTCTGGGGTATGTAAAACACCAAATATCTCACTTAAATAGCTGATTTAAGTGAGACTTACTAAGGGTGACTTAATTTAAACCTGACTGGACTAGGCTGCATGGTAGTGCACCTGATAGTGCTGCACCTGATTTGCCCAAAGACCTTGGAGGGAGGTATTCTAACGCAGATGGATTAAGCCAAGTTTGCAAACCATAAGAATCCAGGGTAAGGTTGAGAAGTCTCACTTCCCTCAGGTGGCTTGTTGACATGGAAAGACTGACATTCCAGAACCCCCAAAACTGATCACCTCAGGAAGAGGAAGTCATGACACCAACAAACAGCCCACTCCAGTCTTTGGCCAGTCCCTCCCTGCATCCAAAGGAGTCCTAGCCAGCAGAATATCACTGTCTGGTCCTTGACAGCAGTTCCAACTCCAACTGGCTTAGAATCCAAGAGACTGTGAGAGTTGAAGCATTTGCAAAACACTTTTTTCTTACGTATTATTTTATTTTTCCCACTTCTATTTTGTTTGTCTTTTATTTTTATTAATGGGGAGACATCCCAGCCTTTTTGTCCTTTTTTATTTTTAATGTCTGAAAGTGCGGCTGCCTGCAAGCGTGTATATAAGCACACCCATAAAGTCCACATGGGGAAGGCACAAGAAAGAAATGTTCCCCAGGTTTTGACAGCCCTAAATAATGTCTTATAAAATTACAGTGTGCTCTGTGTTGTATGTTTAAAAGCCTTGAGAGACTTGAAATTATCAACTCTAACTTCTGGTAAATAAAAACTGTCAAATTTCAACGTATCAAGAGTATTCTTTTAAAGTCTGTATTATAATACAGGAAAAAGGGGTTAACTAGCACCTAAGAATAGAATTCTAAGGAGGAAGTATTATAATTGGCTTCTGGTTATGGCATAGACATTACATAATAATTTGGTTTCAGTATTAAAGTACTAACCATCCAAATTACAGATTTCATTGACTTTGGTTAAATTCCTTAGCTGGGATTTATAACCAACGGCCAGCCACCTTCTTAAAATTTGTATAAGGATGGATTGCTTTGGGCATTAATTTTATGATTTAACTAACTTGATAGTTTAACTCCAATCATAGAATATTAAGGTTAGACGAGACCTCAGGAGGTCATCTAGTCCAACCCCCTGCTCAAAGCAGGACCAACCCCAACTAAATCATCCCAGCCAGGGCTTTCTCAAGTCGGGCCTTAAAAACCTCTAAGGATGGAGATTCCACCACCTCCCTAGGTAACCCATTCCAGTGCTTCACCACCCTCCTAGTGAAATAGTGTTTCCTAATATCCAACCTAGACCTCCCCCATTGCAACTTGAGACCATTGCTTCTTGTTCTGCCATCTGCCACCACTGAGAACAGCCTAGCTCAATCCTCTTTGGAACCCCCCTTCAGGTAGTTGAAGGCTGCTATCAAATCCCCCCTCACTTTTCTCTTCTGCAGATTAAATGACCCCACTTCTCTCAGCCTCTCCTCATAAGTCATGTGGCCCCAGACCCCTAATCATTTTCATTACCCTCTGCTGGACTCTCTCCAATTTGTCCACATCCCTTCTGTAGTGTGTGTGTGGGGGGGACGGACCAAAACTGGACACAATACTCCAGGTGTGGCCTCACCAGTGCTGAATAGAGGGGAAAAATCACTTCCCTTGAGCTGCTGGCAATGCTCCTATTACTACAGCCCAAAATGCTGTTGACAAGAAGGCCAACAAGGGCACACTTCTGACTCATATCCAGCTTCTCATCCACTGTAATCCCCAGGTCCTTTTCTGCAGAACCGCTGCATAGCCAGTCGGTCCCCAGCCTGTAGCGGTGCATGGGATTCTTCCTTCCTAAGTGCAGGACCCTGCACTTGTCCTTGTTGAACTTCATCAGATTTCTTTTGGCCCAATCCTCCAATTTGTCTAGGTCACTCTGGACGTTATCCCTACCCTCCAGCCTATCTACCTCTCCCCCCAGTTTAGTGTCATCTGTGAACTTGCTGAGGGTGCAGTTCATCCCATCATCCAGATTATTAATAAAGATGTTGAACAAAACCGACCCCTGCGGCACTCTGCTTGATACCGGCTGCCAACTAGACATCGCGCCGTTGATTGCTACTTTTTGAACCCGACAATCTAGCCAGCTTTCTATCCACCTTATAGTCCATTAATCCAATCCATACCTCATTAACTTGCTGGCAAGAACACTGTGGGAGACCATATCAAAAGCTTTGCTAAAGTCAAGATACCTGCAAGTCACATTCACTGCTTTTCTCATATCCACAGAGCCAGTTATCTCATCGTAGAAGGCAAGCAGAAGGCCAATCAAATATTGAGTCTAGATGTTTTGACTTGATCTCAGTTTGATTTTGATTTGATAGTTTTAATGCTTTGTTAGTTTAGTTTAATATTATTAATAGCACCTTTGCTTCAGTGATATGTCTTGATTTTATTTTTGTTTTAATAAAATGTACAAGAGATTCTGAGTCACATTTCTTTCAATACTCAACCTGGGTCCAGTACCTCTGAGGACCTGGGAGAATATTAGGCAATCAGCTTAAAAGCCTGCTCAGCTCCCCCTCATTAATCCTTGGTTCTCAAATTTTACTCCATTTTCTTTTTCTTTAACAAAGTCAGTCTCCTCTAGGGATCCCCTCAAAATCCACATAAGATTCTGAGTGCAGAAGGCTGCATTAGGATGTTTATACTAGTGAATATAGTTATACACACACATGTTCACTGCTGGCTCCCTACCAGCTCTTCATCAGTAGATGGTGTTTATGGACAGTTTGTTTATTGGGGGCAGGGGCTTAATTTATGTATCTGACATGGGCCACATTTGAAAGTTTTTATTAGCCAGAAAAGCTTGTAATGGTTAGGCAGTGTGCCAACCACACCCCTTTTTGGACCAAATCACACCTTCCCTTTAGAGCTTCACTATCCGAAGCACAAAAAACGTGAATCTGCACATAAACATCCTAGAGTGCCGAAGAATCACTGCAGCCCTCAGCACACCTCCCTCAGATCTCTTTTCAGAGAGAAGCCTATATTGCATGAATACTTCAGGATTTCACCATTAGAGCATAATGTCTGTGCTATTGTTGGAACTGTTACAGAAAGAAACTCTGGTTAGTGCAGCAAGCCTAGAAACCTTTGCTTTGTAAAAGATGAAGTTGGAGAGAGCCCCTCTGATTTAATCTGGAGGAGAACACTGGCCAAGGAGATAGCGAGGTTAACTAAATTGGATGGAGTATTCTCTCCTTTAAAGCTTTCTCTGGGTAATCTCCTGCTCCCTCCTCCCCCTGAAATTGACTGCCTCCAATCAATCGTAGGTGCCAGGCTGACAGCCTTGCAGACTGGAGTCCTCTGTGAATTCACAGAAGAAGTCCCGTTAAGACAGCGGCAAGGAAGTTTCTCTTATGTTGGTCCACCAATATGCCTTAACCCTGATCCAGAGAGGTCCACCAGTAAGGAGGAGCAAGCGTTGAAGGCTCCATGTTCATTCCCTGTCTTTCCTGAGAATGCCAGCATGAGTGCTGCCTGGGAGTTAGAGCTAGTTGCAGTAGTCAGTTTTTAAGTGAAGGCAGCTGTCCAGTGTGAATCGAACTGAGGAGACCAACTAATTTCCTATATACCACTAAGCAGCTATCAGCTAATAATAACTCTGTGAGCTGAACCTTGCTCACTCTACTCACAAGTAGCCACACTGATATAATCGGGGCTAGTTGTGTGAGTGAGGCAAGCAGGATTTGGTCCTGCATTGCTGCCAATTTGGGCTTTATTTGAAGAAGTGTTAAACAGGCCAATTCTTGAGCTTCTGTAAACTCATGTAGCTTTGTTGACTTCAGAGCTATGCTAATCTACACTAGCTGAAGTAATTCCACTCTTCTGTCTCCATATCACTTAAGTCACCATCTGATTCATACTTCACATATTTTAACGGGAAAACAAACCCTGTATATAGTACTCAATGATATAATTCTCATAAGCCCCTTAAACTTGGTCATTAGGCATTTTTCACTCTTGAGAGATTTCAGAGAAGTAGCCGGGTTAGTCTGTGTCAGCAAAAATAAAAGGAATACTTGTGGCACCTTAGAGACTAACAAAGTCTCCAAGGTGCCCAAGTATTCCTTTTACTCTTGAGAGAGGATCCCTTAGGGCTTGTCTCCACTTACCGGGGGATCAACACGTGGCGATCAATGCACCATGTGTTGATTTAGCGGGTCTAGTGAAGACCCGCTAAATCGACCGCCAATTGCTCTCCCATCAACTCTCCCATCGGGAGAGTTTCCCCTGTCAACCCAGCGTGCTGTAGACATCGCAATAAGTCAACCTAAGGTACATCATCTCCCAACTACGTTATTCCCCTAGCTGGAGTTGCGCAACTTAGGTCGATTTAGCCCCGTAGTGTAGACCTGCCCTTAGTCTGTACTCTTTTTGACCAACATCTTGAGTGACACTGGCTCTGGAGGTTTAAGTGTTTCATGTCTTCTGGGATAGCCTGCAAGAAATTTCCAAAGAACCACCTAAAACCAGTGGGTTGTAGCAAAACATTTATTAAGAAAATAATTCATTCAAACCAAAGTAATGCAAGTATATCCAGTCTTAGACTTGACAAGAGCTAATCTAGAAAGGTACAATCTGTGTAATCATGTTCGTGGTTTATGTCTTAGTTTCATTGTTTCTGTTCTCCAGACTGCTAGTTTGTTTGTCTCTTACTAGATGTCAGCGTGAGGCAAACCCGCAGCCAAACCAGGGCTGCTCACTCAGCTGCCCCTCCAACAGACTCCTTCATGGAGCCATGAGCACAGGCACGTACCTGGTGCAGTTCACCACTTCCCCTGACACTTGCCCCCTCTGTGGCATGAGGGAGACCCTGGCACACAATTACACTGGGTGCACCAGATTGCAGCCACTTTTCCAGCTCCTCCAGAACCGTATCCTCAGGTTCTGGCTGCATTTTTCCCTGCACCTCCTGATATTTGCACACCCCTTCTATGGCCCCATGAAGTTGTGAGACCTCCTCATCAACCTCCTCCTGGCGCTGGCCAAGGTGACCATCCACCATGTCAGCAGGAGGAAGCTGGATGGTGAGGTGCTCTGTGACTGTGGGGTCTATTTCCAATCCGTCCTGAAGTCATGTCTCCATGCAGAGTTCCTTTAGGCCGTGTCCACTGGCTCCCTGGACACCTTTTAGGAGTAGTGGGCACTGTCCGGTGTTCTTTGCTGAGTGTTCCCCCATTGGATCCCTGCTTTTACAGCTGTGACCCTCACTCCCATCCCTATTTTTGCATTTTTGTCCCCTGAACTCATTTGATGCCTGGGTCCAGTGACTCCTCCCCTTAGGCTGAGTGGCACGGCCTTTAGATGTGGGCAGGTTTACGCCCTCCCATTCCCAGCGCTTCAATAAGCACCCCTCCAAAAGAGCTTCAGTGAGTCATTCCTCAGGCAGGTGGCAACATTTCAGTGGGACTAACATACCTTACCCACAGAGCCTGCAGTGACTCAGCCTTCAGGCATGTGGCAGCAGCCTATCTCTGAGCAGAGCCTGGGTACATGACCCCCAGGTTCAGGTAGTTTCCCAACCTCAACAGAGCTGCAGATCAGTCTGTGCAACAGCACTACTCAGCCAGGAGCCCTCCTGCTGCGCCATAATGTAACAAAGTATATTGACTTCCAGCCTGCTCTTGATGCAGTTCCTGTTCCTGCTCCAATCTTGCACGAGCCCAGTTCCAGTCTTGTCCTTCCCTACTCTGACCTTGCTCCAGCCCGGCCACTGACCTGCTCTAGCCTTCGCTCTGCCTCCTGACTCCTCGGACTCTGACCACCCAGCTTCGACCTTAGGCCTCTATCTAGACTCCAGCTACACTACTGATTTGCTTTGTCCACAAACTCTGACCACCCAGCTTTGACCTCTTGCCTGCACCTGAACTCTGGCTGTGGTATGGATTTTGGCTTGTTTATGGACTCTGCTCTTGATTCTGACCCCAGATCTCAGTTCCAGCACTACCCTTGGCCCAATCCCAATCCTAAATCTGGCTTCAACCTCCATTCCCAACCACTAGGACTGAGTATTGGGAGACAACACCTGGCAGTCAGTAGGGCAGTCAATGAGAATTCTAGCCCTCAGGTCCAGTAACTCTTGAATCCATCTAGGGGTACGCGAGTTGACTTTGTGACCGGGTGTGATCTTGTTCAGAGAGTTGATCTCAGAAGGAGACATGACAATCTGTCTCCATCATGCATTGTTCCTTGCATACTCTTTAGAATCAGTGGGTTTTGCTGTCAGTTGGGGTTCCTGGCTTCTTTAACCTTTAGAGCAAGTAAGAGCTACCAACTTAAAGGGCAGCCTCAAAAGGAACACCCCAACATTCAATTTCTCTTGCCACATAAATGGCTTTTTGTTTCTCAGCCGAAATTAGTTCCATTCCCCCAGTTCTTGGCCCTAAGAGTGGTTTTATATCAAATAGGACTTCCTGACAGATTAAAGTCAGTCTATCACAGATATAGACTTTAAAAGATCTCACTCTTCCATCAATCTAAGAAATGTCAGGCAATTGCTTTTGCCATGAATAATACACATAAAATATGTTAAATTGATCATAGAGAAATGTGTTCTGTACTTGTCCTAAATGTGTAGGTTTCTTGAGCATAGTGTTCCACATTCACTACCTATGAGGCCCTCACCTTATTCACACAACTAGTTCTAAAAGCAAACCTACAAACAAAATCCAAGGTGCTCCTTCGACATTGTGGTAGCACATGCTACCCTCCCACTGCTAATCCCACAAAAGGGTAAAATATACATGCAAACCTACATGAGTTAAAGCTGCTGGAGTTAAAGTAACTTTCTCTCCTCAAGAATAACAATGGATCAATGGTGAACTCAGAAGTCACTCCTGTAGATTTTACAGAGCACCCTACCATCCTCCCAGGTCCCTGACCTCCATCCAATTGTACCGCACCTGAAGGAGACATGCTGTTATTTGCCATCTTCCCCAGACCTATGCCCAAAAAGGTAGAAGGCACAATGGAGAGTTAGTGTGGGTTCCACCAAAAGTAACTCCAATTTACCAAAGAATTCTTTCTGATTTTAAGGGGAGCATGACCTGGAAGCCAGCCACCTTCTGCCCTCCCGCAAACAGTGGAGATCCAATTTCATGCAGTTAGTGTGGAGGGACCCTTGTGCTGTCTAAGGCCAGGGAGAAGTATGCCGTGGGAACATGTTTCTGTGGGAAAAAATAGTATGTGACTGTTTAATTAAAGACTATATCATAATCCGCATTTACGGGGGAGGGGGTGAATTAAAGCTGCACATGCAGCTGAGACTGAATAGAAGTATTAAGGACTTCAAGACAGATCCGCTGGTGAGGGAATCAGAAACATGAAGCAGTGCCTTCTAAGCTTAGACAATTCATGAGATATAAAAAAAAAATCTGTCAGGGGACAGTACTTGGTCCTGCTAGTGAAGGCAGGGGGCTGGACTCGATGACCTTTCAAGGTCCTTCCAGTTCTATGAGATAGGCATATCTCCATATATTTCTTTCTATTTTGTATGGGGTCTAGTGTATGAGCCAGAGATCTACACTACATTAGCTTTAATTTAGCACTTTGCACTAGTTTTCCAACTTTCATCCACTTAGGTTCAGAATAAGATGTATCTAAATCTTCCCATTTTAACAGTAATTTTAATGGTTTATTTTATTAATCGGACAGCAATATAATTTGGAAGTTTGTCTTTTAACTTAATTTGTCTAGTGCACACATTATATAGTATGTATTGTAAGCTGGTCAGATTTAATCACAGAATTGTACACAATTTGTATACTAAATGAAACTATTTACCAGCTGTTTGTTCAACCATCTCTAGTGCTATTTCAATCATAAAAATAACTATTTGCAAATATTTGAAGAAAGATAGAAACACTTGTAAGCTAAATGATTTGGACTGAATAATTTGATCAGCTGTGCTCATCATCTTTTTTTCTGGATATGGAAAACTAGGGCTAAAAGATTTTGCAAGTAAGTCTGTATTTGGAGATGTGTGCAAAATGCAGATTTTTCAAAACATAATATTTCCAGTGATCTAAAAGTAATCATCCCTAGATAATTTTGAAATGTGTAAAGTCTCCATTACTGAGTGAGGCTTGCGTTTCTGAATATTTCAGTTAAGTCTTTTGTTCTATATTAAACGAAGATTGCTTTGTGCAATCTTGCAAAATAAATGTAGGTACGTTCAGAGGAGTCATTTGTGAAAGAAACAATTAACTGAAGGTGATCATGTAAATTTGACCCTATAGATTGAGAGTCAGATCTGATCAATGTTGTTCTATTAATTTTTAAAGTAACATTATTTTTCACTGTTTATCTCATTGTCGGTAGGTTGGCAGGAGCCCTGAACTCATTGCATGTTGAATTCTAGCTGATCGATTTTCCTAAGTATAACACAGTGGTAGGCAACACTGACATCCAGTGGGCCAGTTCAACATTCAGACTCTTTGGCTCATTTAGAGCTCCAGTGCATGATCTTGCTCATTTTAGGTTTGATCCTGCCAGGTAATGAGCATTTTCTGGGAGGTGCAAAGTACCCTCTGCTCGTCTCACTCACTTCATAGGGAGCAGTGGGTACTGACCATTTTGCCCAAGAAGCAGAGCACCTCCTGGGATCAGGCCCTTTATTTGCAAGATCTCATTTCTCAGTCTCTGGTTTGCTTCATCACGTTATATCTTAGATTCATAGGGACAAATGCTGCCCTCTGTTACACCAGGTGCAATCCCATGGACTTTAATGCTTGTGTGCAACTCAGGACAGAAATTTGGCACAAAAGATGTATATTGCCTTCTGTATGTGATAAGCTTCTTATGGTTCCTAATGTTCCAATTTTTAGAGCACCTAATTTGTCTCTTCAGTATCCTTCCTCTGGAACTCTCTGTGGTTCTGTATCAGATCTGTAGAGTCTGTGGCAGATTAAATCAGTTGTAAATCCACATTTGCTTAGCTTTGCCTTCTCTGTACTTTAAGCAGTGGGTTTTTGGCTTGTCTCTTGATTTTTAAATTTAGGGGATGGTGTTTCTTCTCTGTTGCGATGATTCTGCAAAGGTCGCACCGTCCTTACGACCAGTGCACAGATCTTCAGGAACCATCACTTTCCAAATCTATGCTCTCATTTCCTCTCAGTTCCCGTCCCAGTGGATTGATGGACTGGATCTCTGGTTTCTTTCATGATGGGGACAAATCCAGCCCACAGCAGAAGAATTCAGAGGAAAACCTCTGGAGTTCCTGTCCCTGTTTGCTATTTCCGCATGAGGGCACATCTAGCTCTGAGTAAAGATACCAACATGTGCCACTGTCAATCTATATTTCAAGATGCTTGACGATGCACATCCACTTATCTGTAGAGAGGTCCAAGCCCTAAACTGGTAGTTTGATACATTTGTAATCACCTGCATGAGTGCATTATTATGACTCATGAATATATTGTAAACCATTCAGGGGGGGCTCTATACCAGTAATCAAGCTCTATGAATTAATTACATTTTTTAAACATTTTATTTCAGATGAGATCCTCATATGATGAGGCTGATCTCTTTATTTGCTGAAAATAGAAAGAAAAACAGCAAAAACAGCAAAAACAATCAACAATTACCAAAAGAAGGAAAAGTGTTATTTAGGAAAACGTGTTTGTTAAATGCATGTCATGCAAGGGGAGAAAAGGTTACACTTTTTTTTTGTTCTTCCTTGTTATTCCCTGGTCCAAGAATGAAGATGTTAGTATCACATAATCTCTAGAGATTTCTGAAAGGCTGAGGCCACCTTAATGCCCAGGAAAGAAGGGGAGAGAAATAACAGTTTATTTTTAATCAAACATAAATAATTCAAGTAACACAAGAATAAGGGGACAGTCAATGAAATTAACAGGTGGGCAACTCAAACCTGATAAAAGGAAATTCTTTTTCACAGAGCTAGTAATTAAACGGTGGTACTTGGTGCCCAACGAAGTCATTGAGGCCAATAACTTAAGATTCACAAAGGACTGGAGATTTATAAGGATATTGGGAACTTCCAGAGTTATTGGCACTCAACTTCAGGGCATTTCTCTGTCTGTTTGTAGGTAGCACAATAATTTTTGAATACCACACCCAATCAATCCCAGAATTTCCATGAATATTCTAGTCATCTGTGTGCAGAACGCCATTGGTTTCAGTGAAAATCAGAGCACCAGAAAAGCCTGATTCTGAGGAAGTCAGGACACAGATTGCTTGATGCTCTGGGGGAGGAATCTCTCCTCCTTTCCCTCCCCCTCCCCCTCCACTTTAGCTGCCTACACATATTGGATGCAGCAGGTGATCTACTATGTAGGGAGGTTGTTTGTTGGCTGCAGTCTAAGAGAAGTAAGGGAGCCTTAGAGGGAGGTTTTTTAGGGGGAGAGGCAATGACCTAGAGTGTGGTGAAGGAGCAAAGTGGCAAGAGAAAAAGTGAGGACTTGGGGAAAGAGAGCGTGTAGCTGTGTGGGGGAGGGTAAGTCAGCAGAGACCAGAAGAATGGGGCAGTGGCAGTACGGGAAGCAGGGATCCATGGGGGAAGGGGGACAGAGGCCATGGAGCAGGTAAGGAAGCAGGGAACCAGAGGGGAGTGGGGGAAATGGTAGTGATGGGGGAAGCAGGGACCTGGTGGGGCAAACTGGAGTTGGGGATGGGAGGGAAAGCAGGGATCTGCAGAGGAGAGGTGGAAGAAGCTGGGATCTGGGGTGAGGAAGCAGAGACCTTCGCGGGGGGAAGTGTGGAGGTGGGAGAGCATTGGAGGTAGAAACTTGGGACCCCAAGGGAGGAAGTGGGGTGGAGGGACGGTGGGGGTTGAAATCAGGGACCTGGGAGGAGTGTAGATGGGGAGGGGAAAAGAGGGACAGGGTGAGAAATGGAAGGTGGAGGGAAGCAGGGACATAACACAGCATAGGTTTATCATCTCAACCGCCCCAAGTATTGACTGTGGAAGAAAAAGGGCCATGTGGGGGGTGGGAGGTATAATTGCAGCCCGGGGGTTGGACGGTGGTGGTAAAGGTGGGTTCTGGTGCCGGAGGGGTGTGGACCTCAGTTGGGAAGGGGATGGTGAGCAGCTTGACGAGTCACTTCAAGGAAAACATTTAGAAAAGAAGGTACACAGACAGAACAAGGACACATGCAGCTTGGTTACTGACTTTCCTCATACCACTTCCATAGGATTATGTTAAATTAGTTGTAGTTTGTTTACTAGGGTTGCCAATTTTGGTTGGACATATTCCTGGAGGTTTCATCACATAACATAATATTTAATTAAAGACTAATCTTTAATTCCTGGAGACTCCAGGACAATCCTGGAGGGTTGGCAACCCTATTTGATATGCTGGTATTTTACTGGGTTTCTCCCCTCCTTCAGAGGATTTTTTCCATGCCTCTGTCAAATACCCAAGATTTCCCCCATTATCCTCTTGGTTTGTATGATCCACCATTTTCAAGGCCCTTAGAAATAATTCCTCCTTCTGCCTGAGCAAGATTGGAGCCACTCCTAAATTGGATGGCGGGGTTGTAAAATAAGGGGCTCACTACCGCTCAGAGGCTAAGTGCTATGTGCGCTACACAAATTCTCACAGAGAGAGACAGAGAGAGAAAGAACCTAGGTCACCTGACAGCCAGTCTCTTTAACCACTAGGCAATGCTGCCTCTCTACTTGAACTGCAGGGGGGTATTTTATTGATCATGTAACCTAACATTTTAGATCCCATCATGTTACTACTTTCTTTTAGACCACAGAGGTAACCAGCTAATTGTTGCCCTGACAGAAGGAACAGATATTGCCATGGTCTCACATGGGAAAAGAATACAACAGAGTCAATACATGCTTGGTGATATTTAAGATATTAGAATTGTGATTGGATATTTGTTTTAGTTTAAAATGTGCTAAGGATTAAACCAAACCCTTGACCATTATCTATTAATTCTGGGGATTTTTACATTTTAAGAATATCGTGGTCAATGTATAAATGTTATTTTACCTTTTTAATTTCTAACTCTAGTTTACAAGTCAGACTCAGGATACTTGCTAGAATATATTAGTTTAATAGTGATAAGGCTGAATCAGATACAAATCCTCCAAACTTTAGAAAGTTCACATCTGGATCTGAACTGTGCAAATTAGGTCCATCTTAGGCTTGATAGAATGTGCCAGGAAGGAGCAAAATCTAGTTGATATGGCACCAGACTCAGCGTGGGGAGACCTGAGTGCTTGGCTTGATCACTGTGACCTTGGCCAAGGCACTTCATCTCTTTGATTCTCTGTTCCCCCTTTTGCCCTTTGTCTGTGTTGTCTATTTATACAAGTTTTTCTGAGCGAAGACCATCTCTTATTATGTCTTTGTACAGCTCCTCTAAATGCTACAGTAATGCATATATAATAATAGTAATCAAAAGCTGAACTGTATTCCAGGAATGCATAACTGATGCACACTTTCTTTTTAAATTGCAGAGACAAAGTATTAGAATGGCATAAAATATGGCCCAGTTCTATTACAAAAGAAGCGTCAATGCCCCTTACAGAGACCGCATCCCTCTTCGTATAGTGCGAGCAGAGTCTGAACTCTCCCCTGCCGAGAAAGCCTACTTGAATGCTGTAGAGAAAGGAGATTATGCCAGTGTGAAGAAAGCTCTGGAGGAAGCCGAAATTTATTTCAAGATCAATATTAATTGCATTGATCCTCTTGGAAGAACAGCTCTCCTTATTGCAATTGAAAATGAGAACCTGGAGCTCATTGAGCTGCTCTTAAACTTTAATGTGTATGTCGGAGATGCTCTGCTGCATGCCATACGAAAGGAGGTAGTTGGAGCTGTGGAACTTTTATTAAATCACAAAAAGCCGAGTGGGGAGAAACAGGTACGTGCAAAATTCACTCTTGCTCTTGGTTTGCAAGCAAGTTTCTGTAGGAATATGCCAGGAATTGTCAAAAGGGATCCAAGAGTTAAAAAAAAAAAATTGACTATTTCAAATTCAACGTGTAGTGTTTTCAGTATGATCTATATCATTTTCATTTTGATTTGAGTGTCTCTGTTCTTAGCACGGGGTATTCTGTTCAATAAGATAATATAATTCATGCTAATACATGGGGGATAAAAAGAAGTGCTTTTCTAGGCTAGGTGAATGGCTTTGGAAAAAATATGCAGTTTGAAACTGGGCATTTCCTTTGAACGTTAATTCTATTTCAGATAATTCTGCCATGTCATTGGTGAAATGATTCCTGGACATATTAGGGCAAAATCCTGCTTCATGCAGTATTGCAACCTAATAATAAGAGAACACTAGGGTTGAAATCCTGGTCCCACTGAAGTCAATGGCTACACTCTCATTGACTTTAATAGAGTCAGGATTTCACCCTTGATGTGGAGACCATCTACCACTTCAGTGACTGTGAGGCATGGTCAGCATGACCCCCGGTCTGCATGGTCACAACCTCAGCCTTGTCTGCATGCATAGCGATAGGCCCTCAACCTACTCTCATTGGAGCAAAGGCAAACCTGTTCTTTCTCCCCATCATCCCTCAAAGGGATGCACCATTATATAGAAAATCTTTTTAAGAATAAATTGAAAGAAGCTTTAAGGTGTGTCCCTCTATATCTCCCCCTGACTGCACTAAGCCATCCTCCTTTAGGCAGCCAACATCCTCCATGCCAGACCCATTGTAAGGCCCTATTGAGGCAGGGTAGGATGTACATTGTAATTTGTCAGATTCTTAGGGCTCCTCTGGGATGAAAACCACTCTATAAATAGATGTAAGATTCTATTCTATTCTTGTCTATTCCAATTTCCATATATTATAGGTGCTATATTAGTGCATAGTGAATTGAAATGATTGGAGCCCTTTCATAGGCAATGCATACAATATCATGTAATTACAGTATCTGGTACCTGCTATGGATATAATTGCAGATGATAAGTAAAAAGTATAATTTTTTTGTCAATAAAATAATAGGAATTCAATGTTATTTTTGGTGAAAGAATACAATATGTTGGGCCCTTACCTAACTATGTACGTTTGCTTTCTTTGCTCCCTAGTAAAAGCATAATATCTTTACAGAACAACGGCTTTATCTCAGCATAAATGGATGGAAATTAGATTCATTTTATGCTTGCCTCATTTCCATTATTTCTCACCCTATTGCATAGCTCACAGGGTACGAGAAAACAATTCAAAGGAGAAGAATGGTTTTGTGGTTAAGGTACTGGACTAGGAATCATCAGGTTTGGGTTTAACTCTCCATGAACTCACTTAAACTTTGAAAGCCTTAATTCCTCATCTTCGAAACAGGACTCTCGGAGGGCCAGTTGCCTAGCAGTTAGTACATCTGACCACCAGACCCTTGTGCTTCTGTCAGAGGTGATAGAGATACCTGATCCTAAGTCACAAATGTTTGGAGCCTCTACCCACGTCTGGGCCTTTTCTCTTAAGTGGAGCATGGTATGGGGGATCCAGGCTTTTCCTTTCCATCAGGTCCTGATCCAGGGCCCTCTGGGAAGTAACACTGTGAGGGTCATTGTGACAGATTTATGTTACCAATCTGCCTGGGCCTCAGCTGATCAGGCTAAGGCCACAGGATCATTAAGGGCGGAGATGATGGAACACACCAAGTGACTGAATTTTAAACCTTTATTAATAAAATAACAGCGGAGAGTGCTGGGGTGGGGAATTCCCACCGTCACTCAGAGGAAGGAAGAAAGCGGTAGTGCCCCAAGCCCTAACCCACTTTCATACTCACACCCGCACTACCCGAGGCTGGCCAAGCCTGGGTATAATGTAAGAAGAAGTGGGGAGGAAGGGGGGGAGTTCTGCCCTGTGCACAGGTCGTCCGGGGTCCGCTGTGGTCGCCAACTTGCTTCCGCTCTCGGGAGGGTTTTTAAGCCCTGGGTGTTCCTGGGGGTGTCTCGGCCAGGGGAGCCCCTCCTTGTCCCCCGTGCTCTCTGCTCTCTGCACTAGTCTGAACCAGCGTTTCTATGGCCTCCTCAGCTTCCCCAAAATACACCGGCTTCAGAGATGCTACAATGGTTGTTGTCTCTCTCACTGGCCTCCACTGTCTCACTTGGCTTTGCAGCCCCTGTAATTTTGTGCAGCTGAATCTTCCTTTCTCACGGCTGGTCAGGGTGGAATCCAAGCCCCCGTCTTTCTCGGCAGGCAGCCAAGCATCGGCTGTGTGCTGTGTCCTTGGGCTGGAGTCAGTACCTTATCTTCAGCTGGAGCGTCTAGTTAACCTATTATTTTCTCCCTCCCCCCCCACCCCCGTCGGCCTCTTGTCACCTGCAAAGGAACCTTTCACTCACACTCACGCATTTAACCCTTCCCAAAATACTTGGCAATGCCTGCAACAGCGTTAGCAACATACAATACTGATCTGCCTCCCCAGGGGACTTGAGGGAGGGGGACATTGGGGTGTGACATCATCCCTGCAGAGATTCAAAGCCTGCCAGCCTGGGCTACTGCCTACCTATGTGCTCCTGGGGTATGGCCCCTAAAGTCCAGGCAATCATTTCACAGAAAGTCTAAATGAGCAGGGCCTTGCAGGTTTCAAAGTAGGACAGGGTGGTTGGAGAAGGCATGGCCTGGGACTTTATCTGCTTTGTGGTCCCCTTGCAGGCTCCGCCTTCAGGCTGACTTTCCAGAGAAGGATTCATCTCTCTTGCAGCCTGTCCACTACCCTTTGCCTGGGATTCTGAGTTTCTTTTAACCCGCTCTTCCAATGGAGCGGGCTTGCCAGGCCCAGAGGGGTGGGGTTACCTGGGCCCAGTATTGACTTTTAATAATGATAGATGCTGTAGGTTGGTAATCATGTGGCCTGATGCCAGGAATTCACGGTATAGCAGGATGAAGTTAGGATTTCCTTTTGTGCATGTATTATTTGCATTACCACAGTGCATAGGAACCCCAGCCATGGGCCAGGACCACACTGTGTTAGGCGCTGTAAAAACACAGAACTAAAAGAAGGTCCCTGCCCCAGAAGGTTTACAGTCTAGCAATAAGACGAGAGACAACAAATGGATACAGACAGGTGGGGGAGTACAATGAGACATAGTTGGTCAGCATGATAGGTAGTGATGTGTGCTCAGTAACATTTGGGTGGGAAGCCATAGATAAGGCTGTAAGTTCATATCCTGAGAGAGTTTTTGAACTTCCGCTTTCTTTGGCAAAACAATCCTCCTGTCAGTTTGAAACTTTTTGTACTTTGTCTTAGAGAACTCAGACTTGTATTCCATAACCACACAACAACCACATTCACTCATGCAAACAGCACACCCCAGTATACCCAGCAGAAACCCTGTGGGTTGGCTCTGCAAACACTGCAAAATCTATTAATCAGTTTGCATACCTTGAAATAGTTATGGAATGTTTCACAGACACAAAAGGTGTGAATCTGCCTTAAAATATGAGGTGTTTATAAACATTGCAAGGCATTTTAGCAGAGATTGTGGCCTGGATTTCCAGCCATGTGCCTCCATTTGTGGGCATGCAAGATTCCTCCTGCACAAACATGAGCCTCCACATTGCAAATTCAGACATTGGCATGTGAATATGGACTTTCAGAAAACCTCCTACAAGATCCCTCACCAAAGGCTCTTAAGCAAAGTAAGCTTTCATGGGATAAGAGGGAAGGTCCTCTCATGGATCAATAACTGGTTAAAAGACAGAGAACAAAAGGTAGGAATAAATGGTCAGTTTTCAGAATGGAGAGATGTAAATAGCGGAGTCTCCCAGGAATTTGTACTGGGACAAGTGCTGTTCAACATATTCCTAAATGATCCAGAAAAAGGGGTAAACAGTAAAATGGCAAAATGTGGAGATGATACAAAATTACTCAAGCTAATTAAGTCCAAAGCAGACTGTGAAGAGTTACAAAGGGATCTCAAAAAACTGGAGGATTGGGCAACAAAATTGCAGATGAAATTCAATGTTGATAAATGCAATGTTGATAAATGCAAAGTAATGCACACTGGAAAACATAGTCCCACCTGTATATACAAAACAGCTAATTTAGATTTCACCATTATCAACTAAGAGGGGATATGATAGAGAGCTATAAAATTGAGAATGGTCTGGAGAAAGTGAATAACACAAAAACCAGGGGTCACCCAATGAAATTAATAGTCAGCAGGTTTAAAACAAACAAAATGAAGGATTTCTTCACACAATGCACAGTCAACCTGTGGAACAAGTTGCCTGCAGATGTTGTGAAGGCCAAAACTAGAACAGGGTTCAAAAAAGAACTAGATAAGTTCATGGAGTATGGGTCCATCAACAGCTATTAGTGGACGACAGGGGATGGATCACTTGATGATTACCTGTTCTGTTCATTCCCTCTGAAGCACCTGGCATTGTCCACTGTTGGAAGACAGCATACTTGGCTAGATGGGCCATTGGTCTGACCCAGTATGGCTGTTCTTATGTTGGCCCTTTAAATAGACTAATACTTTACTCACATGCCAGTGTTTGAACTGGCACCCAAAGAAGCCATTAGCATTAGGTTTCTGCAAGTGCAAATGATTTGTTTGTTTTTAGGAATTAGTCATGTTAAAGGGAACATGTAAATGTTGATTTTTTGGCAGGTATTTGCACCTGTAAAGCACATGAACATGTGTGCATATTTTGCATGTGCACAACTGGAGGCTACATAGAGGCCTGGCTGAAAATTCATTACAATAGGCTTAGGTTTTCCAACTCAAATGCCTAAAATTAGCCACCCAAAATCCTTATTTTAAGTACTTAGGAAGAGATTTTCAAAAACACCAAGGGCAGTTAAGCCCCCAACAATCCTGAAAAGTCAACTCCCAAACGTGTCTTTGAAAGTCTCCCTCTTAAATTGTGGCTTGATATTTTAGCGTGTTTTGGTTAATTTGTTAATATTTACCATATGGTTTGAATGAATCGTTTTCAGACTCGGTTGTTTATGTCACTTTAGCACCCTTGTGGCCAAGATGGAGTCTGCTCTGCAGGCAGCTCTGGCCAAGAGAAAGCGCGCACAGGAATGCATCTGGAAAAGTCCTTTCCACCCCAGGGGCACCTGTTCCAAACCCCACAGAGTGAACACACCCACCCACAGGAAAAGTACAATGGATATAAGAAAGGGAAATATTTATTAACAGAGGGATGGGAGAAGAAAAACAACAAGGGGAAATATAGGGGGAACGGTAAACAGGGTTGCATCCAAAGCAAGGCCCCACAGGCCCAGTGGTAGCACAGGGTGAAAGGGCAGACACTGAGCAATGTGTCTGCACACAGAGTTCAGGAGTCCTGAGCAAAATTCCAGTCCAGTGGTGAGTCTTGGGTGCTCCTGGTCGTCTTCGGCGCCAGTGAACTTTCCCCAACAAACCCCTCCAGTGCCCTCTTCTGTCGCTCTCTGCAAAGCCACACAGAGCGACCCCCTCCCCACTTAACTAACTAACAGCCTCCCTCCATATTCCCAATGCAGAGTCACAAGCCCCAGTACTCTCAGCCCCGTGCAGCTCTGGGCAGCAGTGATACAGATCCTGGGTCCAGCTCCAGCCTGTCCTTCTCGGGCAATGTCCCCCTGGCACAGTGCTCCTCCTGGCTCCTGTCCTGGGGTGTCCCCGATCAGCCGCCCTGTCCTTCTCGGGCTTCAGGCAGGTTCTATCCACTTCTCCTCCAAGTACCTGCAGACTGCAGCCTTTCTCTCTCCCCAGCTGCAGACCTAGCCCCTGGAGTTTCCCTCCTTTTTCTCACTGCTCCCTCTCCCCCATTAGGAAAAAGATTTAAAGGGGCCTAGCACTCTAAACCCCAAAGGGATTACATTTACAACTGGCTAGCTTTGACTATGTGTGACTCGCTCTTCATTCCTCCTCATATATAGTTAGTCACCTAGATTCTGTCTACCCTTACAGCAGTGTCTAGAGTACAGGCATTACCCATGTAGTTACATGCTACAGTGAAAGTCAGGCTGCGTCCACACTTTTCACTGCAGGGCATAGCTTCATGCTGCAGTGAAAGGCTCAGTAACCTGCAGGAGCCTTTCCCTGCTGCCAGAGCCTCCCTGCTGCCTCCCACTGCCAGAGCTTTTCCCCCACTGCTGAAACCTTTTTCTGTGGTGGGAAAAAGCTGTGGCGGTGGGTAAGCAGCAAAACACTATACTACCAAAAAATATCAATGTAGACATTGGAGGCACTGCTTGGGCCTATAGAGAGTCATGTAGGATATATATCCTAGGGTTCAGGCATGTAGGGCACTTTACTTTACTCACCTAAGCGGTGTCTCTCCATCTACACTGCTGTTTATGCCCATGCTAGCTGTGCCTGCAGTGTCTGTACTTCTACATGCTGCCATAAACCCTACAGTAAAGTCTTGGCTTCACTGAGGTCAATGGGGCCAGGATTCCAGACCTAGAACTATTTCCTCTCCTTGACTGAATGACTGAAACCGTTTAAAAAGGAGAAAAATAAATAGTGCACAATGATTAAGCCATTTCCACTATATTGCTAAAGCTCATGGAACGTTCAGGATTTTCATTATTACATGGAAGTTGTCTGAATACTTGCAAATAACAATGAATATGGCTTGATAATTATAGTTAAAAAACTTGCAGCTGTTATTTACATAAATATTCATGTATCAATATCTTTTTACTGTTCGATAAGGGGATAATATGTTGTGTGGGGAGGTTGTAGCTCAAACTTACTTCAGCATCATACTCAAAAAGCAATATAAGAACATTTGATTAAACTAAAACTAATTATTAAATATTTTTAGAGTTTAGAAATTCCTAGATAAGGGTCTATCACCAGCATCCACTATGTCCCCAGACCCTACCTACTTTCCACATGCAGTATACTCTGCATTCCAGACAACATAACATGTGTATTATGATGATTTTGAGTTTATTATCATTATATGTATCTATCTGGTGCCATCTGGTGCCTACTAATGAGGTATATATATTTAATCGATTTGGATTCTGCTTGATTCCTTCTGTCATTCAGTTAGTGAGTGAGGCATTTGTGGCATCCATTATAGCAATTCAGGAAAAGGTCATTTTTGTCACTTGCATTTTGTTTTCTAAACTTTGTTAGTTTCCCCAGCTGCTGGATCACATGTAAAAGTGAATAACAGGATTTAAGGTAGCTGAGCTAACTAAACTTATCCACATTCTTCCAAATTATTAATTTTTCATAACCAGATGTCTCAAAAACTATCTGCCAAGATCTTATTGCCTATTATCCTGAGCGATAGTAGAATATCTTTCTGGGAAAAGCTGTTTTCCTTTCAACTTTAGGATGAATAACTGGTTGTTATATCATTCTATTTTGCACTGTGCATACACACCCATGTAATAGAATGGAGGAGACTTTAAACAGATAATTGAATAGAATGGAATCCTGTAACTTTAACTTAATGTTAAAGGTGTGTGCAGCTAGCACCATATATGGCATGCACAGTATTTCATTAAAATTGTGTGAATGGGTATTTTTGGAACCACATATTTCAGAAAGTTAGACTTTCAAAGTTAGATTTAGAAAGTCTTTGAAATAGTTGATTAGTGGAGTGACAAATCAGTGTTGTAACTCTTTCTCTGGTACCGCAGGGGAATTGATTCGTTAAGTTATTCTATTGGAATTCCAGAGGGTATATCGTAAAAATATGTATCAAGTGGATATGCGTAATATGAAGAGTGTATTTAAATGTTTCTCTGACCTGGAGTGTAGAATGAAGTTATCACCTGGGTACCAGCAGATAGGCTCCCTGCTTTCAGTTCTGGTGCCTAGCCATGATATGGCTCACAGAAGCCGGAGTTGCAATTGCCTGCTCAGCCCTTGGCTGGGGCATGCTTAGTGTTGATGGAATCTTTGGGGAATGTGGCAAATCTCCACTGAGCATGTGCAACTACAATATTTCAAAGGCCTAAACTAAGCTGTGAGTCTGTCACAGAAGTCACGAATTCCATGACCTTCATGACTTCTGCAGTGGCCAGTGCTGGCTCAGGACAGCCCCTGGGCCAGCAGTTTGGGTGTGTGGGAGGGGGCTCGGGGCAGGGGATTGGAGGGTGCGGGCTGGGAGCTTACCTCGGGGTGGGGAGCTCCTCAGGTCCCACTGGCAAGGCCCTGCAGCTCCTAGGCGGAGGGGCCAAGGGATGCCATGCACTGCCCGCACCCGTAGGCCCCACCCCTGCAACTACCATTGGCTGCAGTTCCTGGCCAATGGGAACTGCACAGCCAAGCAGCGCATGGAGCCCCCAGGCCTCTCTGCTGCCTAGGAGCTACAGGGACACGCAAAGCCAGGTAGGGTGTCCCTGCCAGCCCCTTTTCCCCCCAGCACCGGTGGGGGTCCTGGGCCACGCGCTGCAACCCAGCCCACCCCCAGCACCAGTGGGGTCCCGGGCTACCTCCCCAGCACCCCCAGTGCCCCCGGACTGCCCCCCCCCCCGAGAGCATCCATGGTCCCCCGCCCAAGTTTTTAGTTAGGGGTATATAGTAAAAGTCATGGAGAGGTCACGGGCCTTGAATTTTTGTGTACTGCCCAGGACCTGTCCATGACTTTTACTAAAAATACCCATGACTAAAACGTAGCCTTACCTATAACTTAGTCAAATTTGGGCAGATTTTCACAGAGATAGCAAAAAGCACATGCCTGACAAAAAATGGCCACATGCTGTCAGATGTCAAGTCCCAGTACTCAAATGCCCAAATCGATGCTCAAAGCGTGGAGGTGCTAAAGCATCTCAAAGAAAAGGTCACAAGAATTTTTTTAACATGGGACAAAACAATGTATTAGCCTCATCCTTGGAAATGGCTGAGCTGTTTGAAGTGAAAGTTTCCCAAAAAAATTCCAGCCTGAGGCAGACTCTTAACTTGGAAAATTTCAGCCCGAACAATTAAAATTTGTATAAGATAAGATATAAGCAACTGAAAACATGCTATAATGGGAAGTATCAGGTAACCTTAATGATAGGTGATGCTCCCAGTGTTGTTTGTAATATAACATACATACATACCTATCTATAGCCATATTTACTCCCCAGTCCTGCAAGGAGGTCTGTCCACAAAGAATTTCTTGCAAGATCAACACCTTAGTTGGTAAATGTTCAGCTTTTCATGGGAAGAGGATATTTGCAATATTGAGGCAATAATATTGCAATTATTTATCATGATGGTTTTACCATGTCCAAACGTCTGCACTAGACGTATCACAAACATACAATTAAGCAAGGACGCTGTCCTTCAGGGTTAGCAGTGCAGATATTAGGCAGGGCACGAATGAAGGGGAGAAAACAGGATGAGGTGGGGTAAGGATGAACAGCAGGGTTAAGTCTGAAGGGGGGAAATGCAAGAAAGCAGGGGATAATCTTTTTTAAAAGAGATCCCTTTTGCATTTTCACAGCACCACTCACTTTCCTTCCTTGCATTTTTTTTCTTCTCTTTAATATACATATTCAAATCATTTGGCTTCAGCTGAGGGGATTGAGAAGCTGAGGCTGTGCATTTGCTAGTGGCAAATCACTTGATCTTTCTGAGTAAACAACGATAGCAGTGGAATTGTTGCCACCGGTCAAAGAAGAGGTTTGCATATTAATCATACAGTTATTGACAAATAACCACTGTGATACAGCATGGCCAGAAGGCAGCAGGAGAGTGATCTAGGATGAGGAGAAGCCTTATTCCCTGTAGATTAATTAAAAGCACCTGAAACCAATTAGAGCACCTGAAACCAATTAGAGCACCTGAAACCAGTCACCTGATAAAATCCCCCTGCTTCAATCAGCCAGAGGAGGAGCTGGAGCAGAGTGGTTTGGTGGTGGAGCAGAGAGCAGTTTGGAGGAGTGAAGCAGAGTGGATTGGTGGTGGAACAAAGAGCAGTTCGAAGGCAAGTGGAGGAGAGTTTTGAGAAGTGCTGCAGCGGGCTAAGAAGACCAAGATCCTAGGTAAAGGGACACCTGGCTTGTGCAGAGGGAAGGCAGGAAGCCCCACAAGCTGAAGGTCAGGAGAGGGAAGTAGCCCAGGGGAAAGAATCACTGGTACAAGTGGTTCACCTGCTATCATAGGGCCCCTGGGCTGGGACCCGGAGTAGAGGGCGGGCCTGGGTCCCTCCCTCTCCACTCCCCTTCCCTGGGATACTAGTAGAATAGCTGTTACCCCAGTTCAGGGGCAAGAAATGGCACCCTGAAACCCCCCCACAAGAAGAGAAAGTGCGGGACCCATCATAGTAGTGCCGGCAATTTGCCACACCACACATTGTGTTTATGCAGATCCATGAATTCTGACAACCATTAATAGCCAATCAGAGTATAGATATAAAACTACTGGGAAATAACTGTGTAATGATTATGCAAATCAGACACCCAGAACCAGAGTGCAGATAACTGCTTGATTTGGAAAATACTGTAGTTAGCTTCAGTAACTGTACAACAACCTTGCAATGTGATTGACTTAGACCTATTCTGTGACAGCATGTCTTGTAGCATTTTTTTTTGATAACCACTATCTGAAAAGGAACATAAAAATATATTGTAGGGGTTGCCATGTTTAACTATTGCTTTCCTGCAAGCTATTTCCAATCTTGCCCAGTTCTGGATGATTCAGAGGAAAGCAGGAAAACCCTAGAATTGTGCTGAGATTCACTAAGGAACTGGGGGGCAAGTATTTCTTCTCTGTCATCTGGCAATTGGTTTATGCACTGGAGCAAGAGGACTTCTACATAGCCAATACTAGGCCAGGAAGCTGCCTCCTTTGGAACGGCCTTGTTAAGAAATCAATTCAAAGTGTGCCCTAAATTAATGAATAGGGAATTACTGGTGTGAGGCAGAGGCAGGAAGAGAGAGGGGGCTGTTAACAAGTATGATATGATAAATTGTACATATAGTAAACAGTGCAATCTGTTAATGCAGTCTTTTGAGTATGCCACCTCCAGAAGCTCATAAATTGCACTCTATCCATTAGGTACCAACTGTGGTATTTGTTTTGAAAATGTCTCCCACAGAAGCTCATAAACTGAGTTCCACACAGTAGATATCAAGTACGCTGCTTAATTGCAGTCCATATGGTAATGAGGGTGGAGGAAGCAATGTGGTGCCATTTTGTAGAGCGTGAAGAGCACTGTCTTGATGTGGAATGTGAGGGCGATAGGGTTCATTCTTCCTCTTGCTAAGCTGCCTGAGTGGTAGCAGAGGATTTTCCCTAGTGGTATCTGATTAATCAGAATTTTCTGACAAGTTGAGAATACTGATAGGCGGAAATGGATGTGAGTGGCTAGGGGTTAGTTTGGTTTGTTAAGAGAGGACACAAAGCAGTCAACTCACATGTTCCGTCTTTTCATTTAATCATTTGATTAGTTGAAGTGTACATTTGGCTGTTAGGGAGAGAGATGCTGTGAAGATAGAGAGGATTACTTGTCTGCTAGATGGAAAGCTGGATTTGTGGCTAGCTTTCCAGGAGTGTTTTTTCCGAAGATTTTCTTTTTATGTTTGCAGTAGAATTGTTCATAAGTGCACTAACCCCTTGGCAAGAAGCCTTAACAATGTAGATGTTTTTGCGCACCAGTAGCGGGGTTGGTGGCTTTGCAGAGAAAATTGTGATCACCACTAAAGCAAAACTTTTGATTCTGCTCCCATAGAATGAATTAATTTTCATGAATTTTCCCAGTTCCTCTTGTATTGCTGCCACAGTGTTTTTGTTTCATAGTGACATTGGCAGGTATTCATCACTTATGAAGGCAGTATGCCAAACTAGATGGACCCATGGCCTTATCCAGTATGCCAAATCCTATGCTCCTAAAATACGGGAGCATCTAGCGTCATACAAAATGATAAAACTCTTTGTTATTGGCAAGATGAGGAGAATATGGCCACAGTTTAGGCTTACAGAAATCTTAGGGCCAGATTCTCAGTGAGTGACAACACTGATGCTGATTTACACTAGCTAAGGATCTAGTCCTTATATTATTAGGGTTCGGTGCACTAGTTTGATAACTTAATGCTAATATGTGTAATACTTAGTTCATATATAGTCCTTTTTATAGATAACTGAGCCAACCCTCCACCAAAAATGTAAAACTTTTTTCAACGTTTCAAAAGGTTTAGTTAAGTTTTGCATTATTTATTATTTTTGCACACTTGCTGGTCCCAGCTGGTACTGCAAAAGTAAGTGCTAAAATATGGAGAGAAAGGTGATCATTGAACGGTGATGGTAAAACATTTTTTAAAAGCTTTGAACTAGAACCAACCACATTTCACAAGCACTTTTGAGGTTTCAGATTTTGTTTTTATTCCTCATTAGACCAAAAACAAAAGCCTTTGAATGTTTTTGCAAAATGGAATTGTGTGAAAACTTCCATTTTCCACTCTAAAAGCTTTTTTCAGTTGTGCACTCTCTCATCACAAGTGACCAAAGAATCCTGAACCTCAGAAGTTTTCTGGAAGAAAGCTTTACCAGAATCAATATATTTCCACAAAATGATTCAGCTTTCACAAAAGAGCATATTTCAAAAATATTTCATTGGAAATGTTCAGACCAGTTCTACTTTGAACATTCTGGCAGTTTGATTTGTCTTTCTCCTAATATGCTAACATCACTCACGGCTTGATTGATCAGTGTTTTGATGTGACAGCAAGAATTCTAGTTTTTCTTTAATAGTTTTTCCTTAACACTATTTTTTTTCAGTGTAATCATGGGCTGATGTATTTTTTCAAACCATTTTCACTTTGGGGTTCTTTTTCACCACTACTGAGTGAGAAAAAACACACATCTATGCTTGTCGTTTGTCATTATGTGCACTCGGGCAGTGCCCAGTGATAACTGGTTATCGACTAGTTTCAAAGAGGCACAATGTGGGGGTACATGGATTTAATCAGAAGCAATTCTCAATAATTTTAGAATATGTTAGCTGCCACTTTTGGAGTGTCTGCTTCCAGGCCACTAAAGCCGTTGACAGTAACTGAAGGAAGGACATGTCTGCCTACCAATAAAGTTGACAAGTCATTGAAAATGAGTGTTTTTACCTACAGGCTATGTGTTGGAGCAGTTTACAGACCGAAGGGAGGAGGAAGAGGACAGTGGATAAAATGCTGAGGGGTTCTTTTGTCACTAATCACACACACACTAGAAAAATCTAAACTGACACAAACATACGGCCTTCTGTTTCTCCCGCCACATGTTGTGGGAGGAAGGGAAGCAAAATAGTCCCCACGCATTTGGGGGGGCGAACATGATTTTTTTGCAGGAAACCCTTGACCCCTCAAAAATGTTCTGCCTCAGTCAGTGCTACATTTGTAATTCCCTGGGTAAAACACTCCTCTGCTTCCCCAGCCCAAATCTAATAGTTCCGTAATCTTTCCTGCCCCCTCCAAAAAAATAATAATCATCCAGTCTCTACTCTTGCCTCCCCAAATTCCATCATTCACACACATTCCCAATCCTCATAGGCCATACTCCCACTCCTCAGAAAAACAAAACAAGAATTCCATACTCTTACCCTTGATGGAAGTATGTCACGTAAAGTCTGTAAGCTCTTAAAGTCTACACAGCAGCTGGGAGGGCACTCTCCAGCACAGGTAGACAGACCAGCACTAAAAATAGCAGTGAGGCTGCAGCAGCGCGGATAGCAGCTTGGACCAGTCGCACAAGTACAATACCCCCTGGATCCATACTTGGGCAGCTAGCCCAAGCTACTGTCGATGCTGCTTTGGCTATTTCTAGCATGCTAGCTCGAGCAGGGCTAGCGTGTTTCTAGCTGTGTTGAGAAGCACACTCCCAGCCACTGTGTAGCCATACCCTTTAATGAGAGCTTTGGACCAGTGCTTTACTCTCTTGTGCTTTTTATCTTTGTGAGGCTAATATATTGCCAAAATAGGTGATGTGATGTAGCTTTTTTAGGCCAAACTCTGATCCCATTAATCACTCCAAGTAATATTATTCCACAAGTGGCCCCACTGAAGTCAGTGGGACCAATTGTGGATAAAAGAGCCTAGTAAAATGAAGGCTGAGAGGGGATACATCAGGAGGATTACCACTAGGAAGGGAAGGGAGAAGAGCTATTTAAACTAAAGGACAATGCTGGCACAGGAACAAATGGGAATAAACTGGCCATGAGTAAATTTAGTGTTTAGAAGATTTCTAATCATCAGAGCAGCATGAGGATCCGGAACAGTCTCCCATTAGGAGTACTGGAGGGCAAACAATCTAACTAGCTTTAAAATGGAGCTTGATATATTTGTGAATGGGATTATCTGATGGGGCTGCTGCCCGCTTTAATGGGAGGGGATTTGATGATCCAGGAGGTTCTTTCCAATCCTATGCCCTGTGTTCCTCTTGCAAAGGTGTCTGCCCCTTTAGGGGTAGATTTTCAATGGCATTTAGGAGCCTAAATATGTAGATAGGTGCCTAGTGAGATTTTCAAAAGCACTTTAGGCACTTAATTTCTGATGCCTAAAAACCTTTATAAATCTGGCCCTTGGTGAATAAGATTGCATTGTCTTTGAGATGCCACATTCTTCATCCATTCACTTTCTCTACACCAACCAAAATGAAAAAGACATAACAGTACTATAACCTGTTTGAAAACTTTCCTTTTCTTTGTTTCAACTGGGTCAGAGAGACACAGTCATAACCCACCTCATGGTATTTGCCCTACAACCCCAGGAATTGCAAAGCCATAACACAATTTTTTCTTCTTTTAAATACTGACTTAATTTTTTTACTTACTCATTTTGAATTTGGGGTGAATTTTGGTATCTTCTCTGATCCATTTTTGTCCAAATCTAGTGATTATAGGACCTGATCCCTGGGCCTGGCTGAGTTATGCTTGGTCCAGCACCTCAGGCTTGGGCAATGGTGCCTGCATGATGCACCTTCAGTAAGACAGCCAGGTGGCCAGTTTGGTCCCTGGTATAAAATTGGAGCAACTTCATGGCAGCTCTAATGTATGGCAGCCTGAAATGGTCCCCTGTCAGACACTGAACCAAATGAGGATTGCTAGAACACAGCATGGTTCAGCCATGTTCCTCTTGCCTCCAAAGTGATTTACTGTGGCAGGCTAGGCTGACTTTATGCCACCCTGGGATTATCCTATGCCAGAGGAATCTCTAGGTGCCCAGTTAGGGTAGTGTTAAACTTTATGTTGCTAGGTCAGTGGTCATCAGACTCAAGGATATGGTTTATAATCTCCTCTCCTTGTAATCTCTATTAACATAAATTCCAAAATGCTGCTCCAAAATGCTGCTTGATATTATACCACTGCGAGATACTAATCAGCCCCATTCCTTGTATGAGCAGCAAGAATTGCCAGGGTTTCCTATTTCTGTTATTACAGTTCTTTTCCTTAAGATATAATAGAAACCCTTTGCACAGTGTAGCTGTTTGAGAGGCTTGAAGTCAGCTGTCCTCACTGTAACTGTTAAGAAACACAAGTGTGTTCTCTTCTAAGAGCATGAGTATTTATCATTCATTAAAAAGAAAAATCATAGGTGACAGGTATGAAAACTGTCATGAGGCTAGTGCTGGGATAAAACAGATGGAAAACAGTTTAAACCTATAAAATTTAATGTGGCAAAATACCTGTGTGCACATAAGTGGAGAGTTAAACTCAGTTGAATGGAATCAAAATGCAAGGGGGGATTAAATTTGATCAAAGACATAGTGGTATAATTAATACTACTGGTATTCCAGCAGAGCGGAATCAGTATTTTGAAGAAAGTAAACAGACATGCAACACCAGCCTTTACCTGAAGGAAGGCTAGCCACAGCTTATAATAATAAATGGAGATATGCCAGTCTCTTAGAACTGGAAGGACCTTGAAAGGTCATTGAGTCCAGTCCCCTGCCTTCACTAGCAGGACCAAGTACTGTCTTCTGATAGATTTTTGCCCTGGATCCCTAAGTGATTCCCTCAAGGATTGAACTCACAACCCTGCGTTTAGCAGGCCAATGCTCAAACCACTGAGCTATCTCTCCTCCCCAGTAAACAGCTTATTATTGTTTATATTACAGTAGCAGCTGGAGGAACTTAACAGTTGAAATAGACAAGGTAAACAGAAGCATAGAGAGGTGAATAGACTTGACTAAGCTGACCCAGCAGCAAACTCAGGACTAGAGCTTAAATCTCCTGAGTCCCTGTCCAGTGCCTTATCTATTGGACCTTGCAGCTTCTCTAAGTGCCCGTGTCATAGCCTGCTATCAAGATTTGGCCACAGACTGACATCATCCCACTATTTCTGTGTGCAAAGTATTAGGGCACTGACGAAGGAGTGCTTCTAGCTGTACTCACTCTTTTAGCCCATTCAAATCCTCACTGAAGATCCTGGGATTGTGATAGGTTAAAGGCATCATTGCTGCCCTGTAGGGAGTTTAATCTCTTACAGTATGTTCTCTATTTAGATTTAGGCGTCGATGAGCACACATCGTTGAGAGTCATTTATTTTAAATTAACGTGAGTTATTTTATTTTGCAATATGTTCCATGCTGTGATTTAGCACAAGAGGGAGTGTTTATGAGTATCAGACCATTAGGGTTTATAGCTGGTGGATTTTATTTAGGAATCAATACAATTGTAAATGATATATTTCTAAAAGAGCATGCATCATTTAGCTTTTTAAAAGTTCGGCTACATTTTTATTATCTGTGTTAGTTGTAATTAGACTCTAAAGAGAAGAAAACAGAAAGTGAAGGATATACACACTTCACCTAGCCAATGTCAATCAGAGCTGTGGCCACAATAATGTTTTAAAAGACACCTCTTGTGTTGGAAATTGAAGTCCTAGAAACATGGAATATCAGGGTTGGATGGGACCTTAGGAAGTCATCTAGTTCAACCCCCTGCTCAATGGACTGGGGGGAGGGATAGCTCAGTGGTTTGAGCATTGGCCTATTAAACCCAGGGTTGTGAGTTCAATCCTTGAGGGGGCCATTTAGGGATCTGGGGCAAAAATTGGGGCTTGGTCCTGCTTTGAGCAGGGGGTTGGACTAGATGACCTCCTAAGGTCTCTTCCAACCCTGATATTCTATGAGTCTATGAAAGCAGGACCAATCCCCAATTTTTGCTCCAGATCCCCAAATAGCCCCCTCAAGGATTGAACTCATAACCCTGGGTTTAGCAGGCCAATGCTCAAACCACTGAGCTATCCCTCCCCCCAAGTCCTGGGTCTATGCAGGTAGCATCAGTCACATCAGGTAGACATAATCCTAAAAAATCAGAGTATGTCTCTAAAATGTGAATGCACATCTGTGTCACTGCAGACTTTAGTCCCAATCATTGTCACTCTACTTACAAATCCTTAGAGTGAGGGTGGTGGTTGGTTTTTTCCTACAAAAATATTCTGTTACCAGATATGTTACTAGGACTTTGTTTTGTTCATTTGGCACAACAAAATCGTGCTTTTCTTCTATCCTAATTTTAGATTTAGGAAACTGGGTGAATCAGAGGATTATTAATGGGGTAGAACACTTTGCTGTGAGGTCTTGGAAACCATGGTAAGGAAGGCAGAGGTTGACAAAATGTTGGATGGCTTTTATTTAACCTATTTCCCACGAAAAACAAAAGCTAAAAATGCTTGGAATAGATTTTTGATGTCACATTTTTACCTAGTTATGTCTATTTTAAATAGTTTCTTTTAATTGGGCATTAGTTTATAGTCATCACCATCATATATGATATTCATTAGAGCTGATTAGGAACTAGACTTTCCATTCTGTGGGAAATTCTGAAATTTAAAATGAGAACAAAAAGCCAACATTTCCTGAGAAATGAATTTTTTTATAAAGGTTGGAACCATTAAAATATTTATTTTCAATAGCATTGAAACTTTTCTTACTGACTTCATCATTTCAATTCATTTCATATTTACTTTATTATATTAAAATAGTAATGTTAGTATTACATTTAGTATTGTGTGTGTGTGTGTGTGTATATATGTATATATGTGTATATGTATATATGTATATATGTGTATATATGTATATATGTGTATATATGTATATATGTGTATATATGTATATATATATGTGTGTGTGTGTGTGTATATGTGTATATATATATATATATATATATATATATATATATATATATATATATATATATATATATATATTGCATTTGATATTGAATATAAAAGTCAAAACAAAATGAATCAAAACATTTCAGCATTGTCAGTGTGATTGCCTGCATAGACTCAAACATTTTGACATTGTCAAAATAACACATTTTAACTTTTTCTCATCAAAAATGTAATTGAAATTGGTGTGTTTCCACAATACACTTAGATTTTGACAAATCTGTATTTTTTAACAGAAAGCTGTTCCACTGAAATATTTTCAACCAACTCTAATATGCATGTGATAAGAGGATAAATGTGTGCTCTTTGTATTATCTTGGAAACTATAACCCATCTGAGAGCTTTTCATTGGCTTGCTATATATGAAACGTCTCTGGTGGCTCTTAGTTCAATTGTAAGTGGACCCAAGTACTTAATAATTATGAATAAAGTACTTTGGCCAAAATTTTAAAACAAGCATATAAAAGAAAGGAAATTTGAGGCCCTGAACTTGCAACTAAATCTGTATAGGAGCACCCCACTCCCCACATGGAGGTCCTGGTAGAGCTCTGCATGGACTGGGGCCTTGGTCTTTAGTTTTAGAATTGTTGGATTGACAGGGCACTATGGAATGGTGAGATGTACAAGGAATTCTATCGGTTGGCCTAGTGAAGCAGCACTGGAGATTGGTATAGACGGATGTCATTGCTGTATACTGACAGTTTCCCAGGCTAGCATGGTGCTTCTTCTGTCTGACGCACTACATTCTGCTTATTATCTTTCTTCATTTTTTATAGCTTGTTTCTCTTTTCTCTTTGCTTTGATTCTTTTTCTATGCATTTTCTGACCATATATAGCAGCCAAAAAATGTACAGTTTTATTGTCTGAGATAATGAATCTAGCTTTGTATCATATTTACCTTTGTATTTTTTTCCTTATTTATTTTCCGTGGTTACAGCTCATCTTTGTTTTCCTTTTAAACAAATAATTCAAAACAAAACAAAAACCTTGAAGCTTAAAGATAGGTACCTAGATATTTAGGCACTCAAAGAAGTGGGCTCATTATCATAGGTGCTGAATAGCCAGCCACACCTAAAATTAAAGTAAGTAGGAACTGTGGGTGAACCATATAAGTGTCTGGATGGATGAATGGATGGATAGATATTAGCGCCTAGGGTCTCATCTCCTCCTTTCTGAGTCTTCGTTACCTCTTCTCGGACAATTTCCTGACTCTCTAAGATTACAACACTCTGAGCTAGAGGTGTGATTCTCCTGCTTGTGTGTATATACTCATGCTAGCTTGCCTGGAGCTAGTAGGAGTATAAATAGCAGAGTAGCTGTGGTAGCACAGGCAGTGGCAGCAGGGGCACAGCTGAGCCATGCCAAGTGTAAGGGGACTCCTGTCCCCTTACTAAAACTCAGTGGGGGTGTTTTGGTTGGCTGGCTCCCAGTACCAAAAGAAAGGGAAATCAGGACCCTGATACTGACAGTCCCCAGGAGCAATGGGGTGAGGCCAATGCTCCAGGTCAGCCTGATTGACAGGGCGGGCAGGCTAATCAGGGAGTCAGGAGGCCAGCAGCAGGGCCGGCTCTAGGATTTTTGCCACCCCAAGCAAAAAAAATTTTGGCCGCCCCCCCCCTGTTCCCCCGCCCCCGGCCCTGCCTCAACTCCGCCTCTTCCCAACCCCTTCCCCAAATCCCCAGCCCCGCCTCCTCCCCCACACATGCTGCATTTCCCCCACCCCATTGCTTCCTGTGCCCCCCCCCCCACAACCCCCCCGCCTTGGCTCACCTCTGCGCCGCCTGCTCCCATGAATATGCCGCTGCCTGAGAGGGAGGGGGGAGAAGTGAAGGGCAGTGTGTTCAGGGGAGCAGGTGGAGCGGAGGTGAGCTAGACTTGGAGGGGGATCGTAACCGTGACTGGGCGGGGAGTAACATTGGGAAGAAGGGTCCTGCCACCTAAAGCCTGAGAGCGTGTGGCCACTGCCAGAGCAACTGTCTGACCCGCAGCATCCCTGCAGCACAGCCAGGGCCTGAGAAGGAAGCCTGGGATGTGTGAGGAACAGACTGAACTTCCCTTACATCCCAGAGACGCTGGTTGTGACGTCTCCATGCCACAGAGCAGGGTTATGTGTTTTCCTTTAACCGTTCCCATTTTTTTTCTTTTTTTTAAACTGATTGCTGTTTAATAAATTGCATTTGCTTTGAACTGTATGCAATGATCAGTGGGACAGGGAAGCATCCAGTACAGAGAGAGCACCCCGGAGTGGGGACACCCTAGCCGCTGCCCTAAGTGACCACAACAAGGTTGGGGGTCGAGCCCCCCAGGAATCCTGGGCCCAGCTTTGTTGGGGTTATGAGGACTCTGCCACACAGAAGAGTGGAAGGGGAGCCCTTGAGGTCAGGCAGGCCTCTGGGTAAAGGAAGTGGGAGCAAGGACTCAGATCCTTTCACTAGCCCATTTCACCGCGGTAGTGTATAAGCCAGGAAAGTTCCCCACAATAGCGGGACCATTCACCCACTTACACATGTATAAACTTGCCCACAAGTACAAACCAGTGGGTATGTTCTCGTCACAGCCCCACTGTGCCTTTGCTGCTGCTTCCTCTGCCGTGGCAGCTACATTGCTACTTATACTTGTGCTAGCTCAATGAGAGCTAGTGTGAGTATGTGTATCCAAGCCCTAGCTCCAACTGTAGACGTCCCCCAAGGACATCTTGAATATCTTATGGGAATTCAGGGGTAAGTCTCCTTTCCATGATATCGCATTTCAAGGAGCAGAAAAAAAATCTTTGATCTATTTTTATTATTAATATTAGTATTATCATAGTGCCTAAGAGCCCTAGCCATGGACCAGGACCCCAATTTGCTAAGTACTGTACAAACACAGAACAGATCTGGTGCTTTCTTTACAAGGCTCTGGTCAGCTTCCCTGTTTAAATATCTTATGCACGCTACAGTTTCCCTGGGTCAGGAGTGCTCAAGAATGCCCCACTCTTACCCCAGGAACTGTTTGAAACTCAGTGAATTTGAAGCAGTCATCACAACAGAGATTTAGATGGATTTCAAAAATGTTAGGAGGCAAGATTAAGATCATGGTACACAAGACTTATGAATTTTTCTTTTTATTATTGCACTAGTGTGCTAGGTACTTACAGATGAATTAGAACAAGATCCCTGCCCCAGCCTGCTTATATTCTACAAAGACAATGTGCAGACAAGGGATGGGAATGAAATACAACAAAAATGGAAGAGCCTGAGCACTGAAATTTGCACATCTTTTAGTTCTGCTTTTCTCTCTTTCATGCTTACACACCCACACGCACACACAGAGTTCTTGGACTCCCCAAGCTTGTCTGCTCATCCATATGAATAATCTTGAGTTGCAAAATCTTCAGGAAAATGTAACAAGAAAACAAAAATCATTTGACTTGGGGCAAATGTAAACAGCTGCACACTAGAAAGCCTTTCCTAACTCTGGGATATGTCTAATAGCCATGCTGATGTTAAGCCTGTGAGAGTCACAGTTACAATAAGATCTGCTAGCTTTCCATCCTCGCAGGACTTAAAGAAGCCTTGCATATCTTTTCTGAGAGCTCTGTCAAGGATTTCAAATGTGTGACTCATTCCAATGAGACATTTGAATAGGCCACATCCTGCGCTCAGAAACCCTGATGAAAATCTGGCATGACTTCATTAACTACAGTGGAATTGGAGTAATAGTGAAAGGTGCTGAGTGCCATGAGAGCAGTCAACTCTAAACAGGATTAATACCTGATAATATTGTAAATGAGAGAACAATTTGACTCAGTCACTTTGGCGTTCCATATATATTTAGTCAAAAGTGAGTGGGAAATCTTAAAATAATAGAAGCAGATTCAGGGGCTAACCCCACGATGTAATAAAAGCCACAGTCTTAGGGCTTACCATTTAAGTGTCAATGTTTCTGTGAGTTAATGTTGCAGTGATTAATAGACTTTTCTATATTTGGATAAATTCAGATGGTCTGAATTCCAGAATGTGTGCATCAGCCTTTAGCTGAATTACTTCAAGATGAAAGACTTTGATAAGCTATGAGAAAAACAAACAGCTAATGGACCAGACATATAGGTGAAAAGACCAGATATACAAGTCAGTCATTGCAATGCTATGCTGTTTGAAGCTGCATCTACATTAACATTTCAGAGAAGATTGCAATTAATGTCATGTTAAAAAAGCCTCAGGTTCGAGCAGGGCTAGAAACAAATATTAGTTTAGTAGAGTCAGACTACAAATATAATAACCTGTCATAGAGACATATGAATATCTTGAAAAAATCTGTGGGTTTTGACTTCTATCTTTATACCTTTGTGTTTTACTCTTTTATCTCTCTCGTCTTCCCCTCTGATTCTCTGATCTGGATGCCCAGGGCAAAACTGATTGGTTGTGGCAAATGCTGTCAAAGTGCAGCAGCTTTACTCAAAGTAAGCCTTTGTTCTGTCATATAAGGGTCCAGAATATCACTTCAAATAACTTCAAATTTCCTCAACCTTACTTTGACTTCATAAATCAAAGTATTGTGCCATCCTCGACAGCCGCAAGCTGTGAACTAGTCAGCTGGCATTTCCATCTGTTTCCAGAGCTGGTGAGGAAAGTACTTACTGCCGCTGAAACTTAGAGGAGAGAAAAAAGGGAACAAATATCATTTACTAAACAAACAAACACCAGGACAGATTAATTTAGTGGTAAAAGAGTGTGATGCCTTTTTCCCCACTAACACTGGCTCGAAGTCTCCAGTCCACCCGGCACTGTGTGAAGAAGAGGTGTGAAGGAGCGGGAGTCCCCAGAGGCCAGAGTTCCTCCAGGGATTCTGGGGGAGTTTACACTGAAGGAGAAGCTCTGCTACCCTTTCACAGGGCAGCCCTGAATGGGCAAGCTGCTCCAGCTCTACTCCATGATGGGAAGGAGGGCTGGGATATAAAGAATCCTTTGGGAAGGCTGCTGCCAGGATAGCCTTGATCTAGTGCTGTGCCTGTGCTCCCTGCCCTGATTGTGAGACGGGGACAGTGGGGTGACCTTGAGCCCATCTCCTTTTCTTGTGTGCTTCCACAAGGGCCAGCCACTCTGACCCTAAAGGACCCCAATCTTGCTGTATCGAAAGTGCCCAAATGGCATATTCCTCCCTCTCTCTCCTTGCACACTCACAAATGGTACTACTTTTGATTCTGAAATAAGACAAAATGTTACTGGAACTTGGGCAGAACCTACTCAGGTCTGGGTTGGGAGGGTTGAATCCCCAGCATAGAGTTGAGCCCTGTATGGGCCCTCTGTTTTCCAGCACATCTGATGGACACGGGGCATGGGCAACCTGCTGCTATAACAATCCTCCTGTACTCTCCCCTGGAGGTGGGAGGGCCATGTCAGGTGTTCCAGAACCCACTCCTGCCATTGGGCTGCTGTAGGGTGTGTGTGTGTGTGGTTGGTTTCCATCCATCTCCTCCCCTTCCATTACATCTTCTCAGCATCTAGTCTAGTTATTCTGGTCTAGCAATGTGCTCTGGATTTTAGCAGTCAAAGTCAGGCATTTCACTTAAGGATGTGTGTAGCTGTGACCCTGAATTTGCACACCACGTTACATAAATATTTCAGCATTAGCAGTATTGCCTCCTGAACTTACTTTCCCATTGCCAGAATACAGCTAATTAATGCCTTAGGGCCCAGTTCTGCAACCCATACACTGAGTAGCACTTAGTCACAGAAGAAATTGAAGGCGTTTGCCTATAAAAGTTGCTCCATGTGAAGAAGGGCTGAAAAATCAGCACTTAAAGGGGGAAATACAGTACTCACTGGCAGCAGGGCAAGAAATACCCATTTTTATTACCAGGCAGTCATATTTCTTTTCAGATAAATTTCACTCTTTTCCTTTCTCTGCTAATTTCTGCCAAGTTCTGCTGGTTTCTTCTCCTCCTCCCATTGTTCTCATGCACTTTGCCTGTTTGGTATTAACTTTTCCTCATTCTCAGGATAGCATTCTCTGAAATGCTTCTAGTTCCATGTGCAAGGCCAGTTAAACAGGCAGAACTGCAGGGTTTCAATGCGAGGATGAGACAATGGTGTTGGGAGGAGAGGTTTAAGTTTCTTAGGAACTGGGGAACTTTTGGGGAAAGGAGAAGCCTATACAGGAAGGATTGGCTCCACCTAATGGGACACGGTAATATCAGAGTACAAAATATATAAGAATTACAGAGTAGGTCTCGCTGGTGGAGGAGTGGCACTATATATGAAAGAAAGCATAGAGTCAAATATAGTAAATCTCTTAAAGGAATCAAACTGTATCATAGAATCTCTATGGATAAAAATGTGTTGCTTGAATAATAAGAGAATAGGAGTAAGAATTCTCTTCGAACCACCTGATCAGAATGGAGACAGTGATTGTGAAATGCTCCAGGAGATTAGAAAGGCAATAAAAGCAGAAAACCCAATAATAATGGGAGATATCAACTATTCCCATATTGATTGGGTACATGTCACCTCAGGATGGCATACAGAGATAAAATTTATAGACACTATTAATGACTGCTTCTTGGAGCACCTAGTCCTGGAACTAATAATTCTTTATGGATCTGGTCCAAGAAGTGAATATAGCTGAACTGCTCAGTCATAGTGACCATAATGTAATTAAACTTAATATGCTTGTAAAAGGGAAATGTCAAAGAAACCCACCAAAGTAGCACTGAACTTCAAAAAGGGGAACTACACAAAAATGAAGAAGCCAGTTAAATGGAAATTAAAAGAAACCGTCACAAGAGTGAAATGCCTGGAAGCTGCATGGAAACTATTTAAAAACACTATAATAGAGACTCAAACTGTATGTATATCCCAATAATCCTAATAAAAAATAAGTCAGAGGACCAAAAAATGCCACCTTGGCTAAACAGCAGAGTAAAAGATATGGTTAGAGGCAAAAGGCATCTTTTAAAAATTGGAAGTCAAATCGTAGTGAGGAAAATAGAAAAGAACATAAATTCTGGCAAGTCAAGTGTAAAAGTATAATTAGACAGGCAAAAAAAGAATTTCATAAGAACTAGCAAAAGACGCAGTGTTGATATGTAAAGTGATGCCCATTGGAAAACATAATCTACATACAAAATCACGGGGTCTAAAGAAGATGTTACCACTCAAGAAAGAAATCTTGAAGTCATTGTGGAAAGTTCTCTGAAAACATCCTCTCAATGTACAGTGGCAATTTAAAAAAACAAACAAACAACCCCCCCCCCCGCCCTGAAATGTTAGGAATCATTAGGAAAGGGATAGATAACAAGACAGAAAATATCATAATGCCACTATGCAAATTCATGGTACACCCATACTTTGGATACTGCATGAAGTTCTGGTCACCCAATCTCAAAAAAGATATGTTAAAATTAGAAAACGTACAGAGAAGGGCAACAAAAATTATTAAGAGTAGGAACAGCTTCCGTATGAAGAGAAATTAAAAAAGACTGGGACTGTTTATCTTACAAAAGAGATAACTGAGGTGGGATTTAATAGAGGTTTCTAAAATCATGAATGGTGTGGAGAAAGTAAACAGGGAAGTGTTATTTACCCCTTCACATAACACAAGAACCAGGGGTCACCTAATGAAATTAATAGGCAGCAGGTTTAAAACAAACATAAGGACATAAAGTTGTAAAGGTCAATAGTATAAGTGGATTCAAAAATGAATTAGATAAGCTCATGGAGGATAGATCCATTGATGGCTATTATCCAAGATGGTCAGGGACGCAACCCCATGCTTCAAATGTCCCTAAACCTTTGAATGCCAGAAACTTGGGCTGGGTGACAGGGGATGGATCACTTAATGATTGCCTTGTTCTGTTCATTCCCTCTGAAGCATCTGATATCAGCCACTGTTGGAAGACAAGATACTGGGCTAGATGGAGCACCGATCTACACTTTCTTTGGACATCTTCCCCCTTCTCCAATGGTTTATTTATTCACCATGCTTCAGGTTAACCTTCTGATTCAACTATTTATCCCTTTTCCTTTTTAAAGGGGCACTGTGACCCAAGGACCTCTTGGTGCTAGCTGGCATGGGGCAAAGAGGGTACATAGGGTTTTACAGGAATCCCCTGGGTCAGCTATATGCATAATAGTTTACTGAAGGGTAGCATGTGAAGTATCTACTGAGAGCCAGGAGCCCACTGGTCATCAAAATTGTTGTGAAATATATATACAGATAATATTTAAGGGGTTATTTATCTATACTGAAAATTATATTCTTAAGGTCTTGGAGTTAAGGCAGGTCACCAAGAGGTGACATCTCTCAGAAATGTTCCTTCAAGGCAGGAGGTAACAGACACTTATATCCCTGCCTGGCCATTTGTGTATTGCATATTGTATGCCACATACTTAGCCCAATTCAAACTGAGAGATTGCAAAATATACATAGAGGAAATCTACAGGAAGAAATAAATAGCAGTGGGAGGTCCTGTTTATGAAGAAAGACAAAGGATTGCTCTGGAGTGTAAAGGAACACATTGAGTCCTTCGCCTAGGAAGCAAACTGACAATGTGCTTGTCTGATGAAAGAAGGGTCACAGCCAACCTGTCTGCAAAAATGCAGCAGGAATTTTGGGTGAGCAATACTGTAGTAGACAGGAATGTATCCTGTTAATTAAGTCTAAGCTCTAGAAGACATACAATGATTTTATTCAAGTATCAGAGGGGTAGCCGTGTTAGTCTGGATCTGTAGAAGCGACAAAGAGTTCTGTGGCACCTTATAGACTAACAGACGTATTGGAGCATAAGCTTTCATGGGTGAATACCCACTTCTTTGGATGCATGCAGTTTTTCCACTGCATGCATCCAAAGAAGTGGGTATTCACCCACGAAAGCTTATGCTCCAATACGTCTGTTAGTCTATAAGGTGCCACAGAACTCTTTGTCGCTTCTAATGATTTTATTTTATATGTAACCATTTGTTTCCAACACTTCTACATGAATCTCTATGATTTGAAAATAAACGGATGCTTGATTTCACTGTAAACATGTCTAAGTGCTGCGTGCTGAGAGGAGCAGTGATCTGAGGTGCTACTGGTAAGCTGAAGTGTAACTGTTTCTTTGGAAGCAGTGGATTGGTGAATGTTGTGAGTGTCCAGTGGACATGAGGCTGGACACTCCAGGGAGACATTTGGAGGGCTTGGCGGTTGGAGTGTGCCTGTCGCTAGCCTATAGTGGGGTCTGTGAGGCCTGGTGAGTGTTGTCATTGCCCGTGGCCAGTGGGTTTGGGAGATGACCCCCGGCAGGCAGAGACAAGGCTTCCTCATGTTAAAGGCAGGTGATAGCAAGGTGCCTCCCAATCCTGGGTACCCCCGGGAAGCGTAACAGGCACCATTCGATATGTTCTGTGTGTTGTTTATATAGCAGTGTGTGTGTCGGGGGGGATTTTTCCTTGTGCACTGTGTTACAGAGTGACTGTGAAAATAGCACATTGGTGCTGTAAACAGCTGCTCCCAATGTGCCTTCAAAGTCTTATGTGCTGAGTTCACACTTCCCTTCCTCTCAGCACTGGAAAGCTGTACAAGAGCAAGCTGTTCTTCATTACATATATACATACTTGGTAGAACTGCTGGATAAGTTCTGATTCCAGACTCTTTATAGCTAGTAAAGATGTACAAAGTAGACACATTTTCAGGATCAACTAGCACTGGAAGCAGTTGGCGAAATTTTATATTGAGCTAAAAACAATTAATCAGAAGTTGTGAAAAAGGAACAAATGTGGAGTATGAAGATGTCATATTTACAAGGTCACTTTCTTGACTGACACTTTAATAGCTGGACTGGGAAAACAGAAGTTAAGCTGGGGTTCCAAAAGAGAAGGAACATAGAAAAGAACATAGGCTAGGTTTACTCCTGGGGGAATTCTGTGCCAAAAAATTAAAAATTCTGTGCACAATATTTTAAAATTATGCACATTTTATTTGTCAAATAAATGTGGAGGCTCCAGCATGGCACTGGGGAGCACAGGCCACTGGCTGTACAGAGGTGGGAGATCACTGTGCAACTCCCCACCCCCACCCCAGGACATGGACTCCCCCAACTCTGACAAAGCACAAGGCCTGGGCCTGCCCCAGAAACACCCCAGGGCCCTGCCCCTCCTTGCCAGGTGCACCAGATGTGGGAAGGCAGGATCCAAGTGGAGGGGATTATTGTGGAGGAATCCAGGTGTGGATTGAGAGGGTTCTGTGTGGGGCAATCTGGGTGTGGCCGGCACAATGGGGGATCTGAGTGTGGGTGGGATTTGGATGCACATGGGCTTGATGGAGGGTTCTGGGTGCAGTGGTAATGGGACTCTGCAGGGGGGGTCTAGCTGATGGTGGTTGGGACTCAGCGGGGGGGGACTAGGTATGGGGACATAGAGAGCTCAGAGTGGGGTCTGGGTGTGGGGAGGGGGCTCAGTGTGGGGGTCCAGATGCTGGGGAAGTGGGGCTCAGTGGGGTAGGGCTCCTGGTGCGGGTGGCTTGTTGGGGTCATTCAGGTGCAGGGGGAGCAGAGTTCATCGGGGCGGGGGTTCTGGGTGCGGGGGGGTGAGGCTCAACGGGAGGGGCTGGGTATGAGGGGGTCTGGATGCACAGGGGTTGGGCAGATGGGGGAGCAGCTCCCTGTACAGTGATCCCTCCCGCTGCAGGTGAGGAGTGATGGGTGCAGGAAGTGTGGTGGGGGGGGGGGAGTTTGCAGAGTTTCCTACAGCTGGGGGAGAAATCTGGGGGTGGGTCTGACATGGCCCTGGATGCCGTGCAGGGGAAGAGGAATACCCCTCCTCCCCAGCCCAGCCAAGACTAGCAGCTGAACCCAGTGCAGGATAGAAGCCCCCAGCTGGGTCTTACCCAGTCCCACCCCCTGTCCCACAATGCTTTACCACTCTGCCGGCTGCCCTGGACACCCAAAACATACTGCTGGGGAGGGATGCATGACCGCTCCTGTGGCTTCCCTTTGCATCCCCATCAGAAAGTCATTTTTCTGCGTGGAAGCAAACAAATCTATGGGGAACATAAATTCTGTGCACACACAGTGGCACAGAATTCCTCCAGGAGTAGGTTATAGAACTATATACAAGGAGAATTAATAAGGGTCAAAGAACAGTTATGAGCTAAGGATTTACAAAAAACCCACACAAAAAGGAAGAGTATTTTAAAACTCTCTTGGGTTGTTTATTATCTGTCCTTTATATGTTATCTACTTAAGGCCCTGTCCTACAAATCATCCCATTTTCCTTCAGTTAAACTAAGCATGACACTTAATAATAAGTGTATTCAGGACTGGGCCTTACAAATACAAGCTCACTGAGGCAGGGACCTCTTTTTCTCTCTGACTGAGAGACTCAAAGCCCCAGTCATTTCTCCAGCCACTTCTCCTCCTCTTTGTAAAATTTAGATTATCTCATCAGGGACCAGAAACAAAACGCTCTTTCTTAAGTGACTCATCACACAGCCCAAATAGACATTGTGAAAAGCTGTAGCTGATTGTTTGAGAATAACCATCGGCTACAATCTGTTAGAGCAAATGATTAATTAAAGAATTACAAATAACTAACAGATGTGAAAAGATCACCTAGTTCACAATTTATGAATCAAAAAAGGACCTGCATTTGACAAATAGAATATTAATTCCAAATTGTTTTATGCAACTTTTTACAAGAAGAACTATCTGTAGCTTAATTTACTGTTGCTGCTGTTGAAATAAGAGTCTATAAATTTTCTCACTTTTTTGCACAGGTGCCACCAATACTGCTGGATAAGCAGTTCTCAGAATTCACACCAGACATTACACCCATTATTTTGGCTGCCCATACAAACAATTATGAGATCATAAAGCTTCTTGTACAGAAGGGAGTTTCTGTACCTAGACCACATGAAGTCCGCTGCAACTGTGTTGAATGCGTCTCAAGCTCAGATGTGGACAGCCTTCGCCATTCTCGATCCAGACTCAACATTTACAAGGCTCTGGCAAGTCCATCTTTGATTGCATTGTCCAGTGAGGATCCTTTCCTTACAGCATTTCAACTGAGTTGGGAGCTTCAGGAACTGAGTAAGGTGGAAAATGAGTTTAAGTCAGAATACGAAGAGCTGTCGCGTCAATGCAAGCAATTTGCAAAAGACCTCCTGGATCAGACACGGAGTTCCAGGGAATTGGAAATTATTCTGAATTACAGAGATGACAATAGCTTGATAGAAGAACAGAATGGTAATGATCTTGCACGATTGAAGCTGGCAATTAAGTACCGACAAAAAGAGGTAAGTGTGCTGGAGAATATTTAGGCATATTTAGTAGCAATAATGTGATAGATAATTGCCTGGAATACAGCCCTTTAAGTGAGACAACTTCAGATTGCTGCTTATTTTTTGTTCCACAAAGGCCTCTTTTTATTATTGGAAGAACATAAGAGGTTGTTATGGTTTATTAAAACTGGAATTTGAAATATTCTATCATATCACAGATCCTGGGGGATGATCTGTTTTGCACCTGAGCATACGTTATCACTAGCACAGAATAATATTAAGCAAATCTTTGGTAACAGAGTAAGAACTGCAAAGAGTACTTCTCAAAATTGATTCATTAACTGTGTCTAGCTGGTAAAGTGGGCATGTCACATGTTTACAAGCTAGTTAAATTACATGCCTGTTGTTACAGAATGGTTTTCTCCGGGAAGGAGTTCAATTTTCTAAATAGATATGGGCTTTGTGAGTCATTAATATCAATAGGTAAATCCTAAAAGTTTGATATTCATGTTTGGTTTGAATAAACATCCAAAAGTAGATACTATTCTAAAGATTTTCCGAGTATGCCAAACTGGACTGGAAATTTAATGAGAGTCTGAAATCCCCCGCATGCCTTTTAAAATTTGTAAGGTTCTTGTATGCTGTGGTACAGTATAAGAAACTAGATAGAAAGATCAGTTTTTCATGAGATTTCCAAAACTTGTGCATCTGATCCTAGCTGGAAATTACCATGTCATTTGGGAGTTTTGCTTTCAACAGCAGCTCCAATGCAGAGGTGTAAAGTCAAGCAGAAAAGTATATCAGAGCATTTCAAACCTTAGTAGTACTGCTACTACTACTACTGCTACTAAAAATGGTTCTATTCAGTCTTAAAAATGGGCAAAGGTTCAAAGTGTCATTACTTTTAATTGAACCTCTTCACCCATTGCTATTAAGTCCCTGATCCTGCCAACAATAACCTACATGCTTTACATTAAGTACATAGATAGAGTTTGCAGAATCTGGGCCTAACCTAGTAAATTGTGGTTTCCATTTAAACTAACATTTACCAACACACGGAAGTCAACATCAAGATATTGATTTACTGATATATATATTTGACTTGGAAAATGTCTATGTTGCTCACTTATTTCATATTTAAATGTCATGGTATGCCATGGTCAAGACCACTCCATATGATCTAATTCTGGAGAAGGACCTACAGTTGGCCTTTAATACAGCAAGAAATGGTTGACACTATTTTTCACTTGCTGCTTCATTATTTCAAGGAACATGCTCACCAGTTTCCTAAATTACTTACTGTGATGTACTTTCAGACATAGTACCTCAGACCTTTTTTAAAAACTAATCTCTGTGTGTCTCATTTGTATTTCTTAAAATGTGGAATCCTACTTTATAATTTATACTTCATTTAGCAAATGTTAGCTGTGACTTGGATTTTCCAATGGATTCATGCATTTAAGAGCAGTTCTGATTTTGCACAGTGATTTGAAATCCTAATTGCAAAGCTTGAATTTTCCTAATTTGAGTCTTAGGGTAGTGAGAGACATCTGCAAATGCAAATGGCTTGTATAGTCCCAGCTGATTTCCATGCCTAATTAAATTGCAGTAATACAGATGATTACCCTTTATAGAGTCCTTGTAATGGCAAACATTAAAGCAATACTGACTCTCGAGGTAATGATTCCAAATCACTGGATCATCTACATTTCCGATATTTTTTTCAATATCTATTAATCTTTTTCACTATTTCTCCCCTCAGCAGCCCCTTAAATGGAAGCAGGTTCTACTTATTTTCTCTGCCATATTCTTTATTTGCCTATTCGATGATGGAACAAATATTGTCAAACACAACAAACCAATTATTTTATTGCTAATGACTACAATAAGAGAAGATATTGTATGAGATACAAATATGGAAAGCCTAGAAAACAAAACAGTTCTATGACAGCAAACTCAGGGCTAAATTCTGTCACGTCCTGTGGAGGTGTATTCTGGGAATTCCATCTTATCTCATCCATTGTATCCACCCTGGTATAGGCACCAACTCTGGGGTGCTCTGGGGCTGGAGCATCCATGGAAAAAAATAGTGGGTGCCGGTGAGCCCCGCCGATCAGCTCCTCCCCATTTCCCCCAGCACCTCCCACCCACCGAGGATCAGCTCTTCAGTGGCAGGGAGGAGGAGGAGCGGGGGAGGAATAAGATGAACGAGGGTGGGGTATGCTCACGGGAGGAGACAGAACATGGTGGGAAGAGGCGGGGTGGGGCAGGGGCAGGAAGAGGTGGGGTAGAGCAGGGGCAGGAAGAGGTGGGCAGAGGTGGGGCCTTGGGGGAAGGAATGGAGTGGGGGTGGGGCCTAGGATGGAACAGGGTTGACCACCCGCTGAGAAATCAGAAAGTCAATGCCTCTGCACCCAGGATACTGCCAGGATCCTGACCTACTACTGTAGCCATCCAGGTGGAGGATATGATCATTGTCCCATCTCCTCTGTGCATTTCTGGTGACTGGCAGAAGGTGTTAGAGGCAAAATAGGCTATTCCTATGTAAAAGGAATAGCAGGGAAAGATGTGGGCTATTCTTTAGATACTCTGTTGTTGGATCTGACCTGCCTTAGAACATCATCTCTTGGGTGATACAACTGTCCTCCCTGCTCTATGGGCTTCAGCCACTGAGAATCAGAATTATGGCCAGATAAGTTTGTGTTGTATCAGGAAAAATATGATTTTGTTTCTCAGCAATCTTGAGTTTTAATCGTTTGGTGGTGATGGTTGGTTGGTATTTGTTTTTGTTTTTCTTTCTCTCAACCTAACTTAGTCAAGAAATAGAAGGAAAAATAGCCTTTACTTTACATCCAACCCCACAAAATAAAAAAAACCAAACCAGCTGAACAATAAATTTCCTTTCCTCCCTGACAGATCAATCATCCCATACCTCTCATCGTTTATTATTATTATTACCATTCATTATTAAAATTACAGCAGGGCTGAAATTGGGGCCCATTGTGCTAAGCAGAGTACAAATAGATAGTTAGAGAGAATTCCTGTCCTGGAGAGCATCCCGTCTAATTTAAGACAAGAAGCAACAAGTCAACATAACAAAAACTGAAGGAAGGAGGACAAGGATGATAGGAACATGTGGTTCAAATATTTTTTTCTTTTAAGTTTTAAGATGGGAATATTTTTGTTTATTTCTGATTTCACTCACTTGTACTGACATCTGTAGCTGATTTACCATAGACATCATAGCAGAAGTGGGTCTTGAGAAGGATTTGAAGTAGATCAAGATTGTGACTTTCTGGTTTGACATGAGGGGAGAGTGTTCCATGCACCAGTTTTGTCATGGAAGTAGTTCAGAAGTGCTTGTGGGAGAAGTACACAAATGGGTGAAGAAGAATTGCACTGTTGGTGTGCAAATGAGGGTGACTTTTAAAAACACAAGGCAGGAGACGTGGAGTTGTGGAGGGGCCTCAAAAATGAGGACAGGATGCTTGATTGAACTGACAGAGAGATTGAAAAAGCCTCTCTCAAGCGGATGTGGTCCCTTGTGGTGGTTTACAAGCTGCTGCTACTGTCTGTACATCATCTTTCATAAAGATAAATAGTGAACATCCGTTTGCAATGCTGTCAGTCGACATCTTTCTTGAGTGCCAAATTCCATTTGTAAAGAAAAAATGAAAAGCCTTCAAAAATGTGTGCAAATCGTTTTGGAAGCTCTGTGCAATAAAAGTTGCTCATGTTCTGCATTGCCATTTTGGTGACGTCTGCCACGATACTGTGATCATGTCATTCAGACTTTCTCAGGAGGCATCACAGCGAAATTCCTTCCCAGCTCTTGGAATCCTGTGGGGAATGAATCACTAAGTGGGGAGTCTGTCTGATGGGCAGCCTGCGTCTTTTGCTTCATTGATAAATTGCAAGGTTGAAGGACACTTAGAGTGTGAGATGCAGAATGCCTGATGACACCATTGATAGCGTCTGTTGATAATGATATTATCAGTCCAGTGACCGGAATATCACACTCTGTGTTTTTGGAGTACTTAGTGGCAATATTACTTTAACACAGGATGCAGGTTAAAGCCCCCAAGCTAGAATTTTTCTCCACTCTAGGGGCAGGTCTTCACTACCCGCCGGATCGGCGGGTAGCAATCGATCTATCGGGGATCGATTTTTCGCGTCTCGTTAAGACGCGATTAATCGATCCCCGATTGCGCTCCCCGTCGGCTCCGGCAATCCACCTCATCGAAAGGCGGAAGCGGAGTCGACGGGGGAGCGGCAGCGGTCGACTCACCGCCGTCCTCATGGCCAGGTAAGTCGATTACGATACGCCGACTTCAGCTACGCTATTCACGTAGCTGAAGTTGCGTATCGTAGATCGACCCCCTCCCCTAGTGTAGCCCAGGGCTAACACTCCTGGTGCTGATCAATTGCAAGAAATGACACTTTCCTGCTGCTGCTGGTCTGACTCCTGTCCCTTCCTTCCCCCACTTGCCTGTTGCCTGCTTCCAACACCTATTGTTGCTAGGTAACAATTAGCAATGTGCATCAGCTATTCCCTAATGTCCCACAACCATACAGCATTGTGCAGTGTGAACATTTCATTGACCGGCTCTCAGTTGTTTAAACCAATTGACATTGACAATGACAATTGACAATGACCTGATTAGTCATTTCTGCTATCACTGTGCTAGGATCTTGGGGCATGATGGACAATGCCAAAAAGCTTTCTGTTTTCCTGAATCAAATATAAAACGTTATCTGATTCACATATGATTCCTTTCATAGGTGTAGAAGGGATGATAGAAATCATAGAATTGTAGGGCTGGAAGTAGGGTGACCAGACAGCAAGTGTGAAAAATTGGGACAGGGAGTGGGGGGTAATAGGAGCCTATATAAGAAAAAGACCCAAAAATCGGGACTGTCCCTATAAAATTGGGACATCTGATCACCCTAGCTGGAAGGGACCTCAAGAGGTCACTAATCCTCCCCTCCTACTCCCCTCATCTAACCCCATATCTGAATTACAGGACAACATTTTTCTATCAACAAATCCAATGGTCAGTCTGAATGCATGTAGATTGTAAACTGCCCAGGACAGGGGATATAAATAAATACATAATAAACAATTATCAACTAGTCGTTTTTCTTTACATTGATTTCAAAATGTACATTACAAACCTGAGGGATATATACAGACGGATTTGTATGGAAGGGATATATTTCTGTATCACTTTCTCAGAGATATGTACTTACATGGTATCACAGATCTAAAATGGTACTTCAAGAATGACAGAACACTATCACCTTGAGAAACTCCATCCTCTAACCAGGCATTGAGCTTGAATGCCAATATATGTTCTTTTGAAGCTAATAGAAAACAAAATGTATGTGCATGCTCTCTCACGCATGCGCACACACACACACTCACTGTGCTTTCATTATAGTGATGCCTTACAGTAACTATACTCTTACAATAAAGGTATTTTAATGTTTGTGGTTCCAGATTAGATTAAAGTGATTTTTAAAGATTATTTTTTCCTTTTGATATCACTACAGGGCAGAGTTAAGGTTATTTTGGTGCTATAGCTATACGGTTCCATACCTTGACATGTTTGGATTTCTTTTAAGTAACTCTTAACTCTGCAATATCTGGGTTTATAATGGTTGCTTTTGGGGATGAGTATAGCATCCTTGTGATGTTTATTACTCTTAAATTATTTATACATAATCTCAGTTTAACTCCCTTTTACCAATTTTTTTTTGTTGGGGGATTATATCTTGGTGTCTGTACATCTGGAAAAATGTAGTCAATAAAATATGTGAAATAGGAAAAAAAAGATGCTTGAGTGGATTAATGTTCTCTCGGTCAGTGTCTGATATCACAACAAATTTTACAGTAATGTAATAGAATTGAATTCAGTGTATTTAGTCCTGATTTATACCACTGCCTGAAACAGTCGCTCCATGTTTTTGTCTCCATAATGAGTATGACTCATACATAGTTATAGTTACCATTGATTTCAGTGAGACCTGTGCTCTCACATCCAGGGCAGAATTTGGCTTTGTCTCATTATCAGTATTGTTACTTGTGTACTGCTTTCTGTGGACAATTTATTAGCAAATAGTCAGGTCTCAGCGTGGAGGAAACACAGAATTTTAAGATTATTCTCAGTCTTTTTCTTCGGCATCTTCGTCCTTGTTCAATCTCCATCCCTGTTCCTTGAAAAGTCTTCCTCCTGCCCTCTGTCTGTTACCACTGGCTGCATTTTCAGAATTTGGTCATTGATTTTAATGCAAGTCAAATGAATAAAGTTTCTTTGTCGCTCATTATTCTGCTTTCCCCCCTTACATCCTTATCATATTGTAATCCTCCTTTCCTTCCCTTGCATATCTATATGGCTGAATCTCCTTGTCTGTCCTATGGTACCCTGAGTGCTTTGCTTGGCTTTTCACAGCAACTCATTTCAGTTTTGATCTAAGTGCATCTGTTTACTGTCCATTTCCAAGTCCATATTCTTGGGACTCTGTCAGCAGCAGGGCCAGTGCAACCACTATGCAAACTAGGCGGTCGCCTAGGGCGGCAAGTGGTTGGGGGCGCCGAGCCCCAGCCATGGAGGAGCCGGCGTGGCGCGGGGGGGGGGGGGGGGGCAGCAGCCCTGCAAAGGTGGCAGCAGCCGCTAGCGGGCAGCAGCCACGTCCACTGCCCCTCCTGTCCAGGTTGCGGCCTAGCGCCTCCCCCCCCCCCCCCCCCGGCTCCTGCAGGCTGCAGCAGATGCATGCGGGTGCCAGCCCCCGTCCACCCCCCCAGCTCCCACCTCGCCGCGCACAGCCCCTCCGCTGCAGAGTGCTGAGGCAGCGGGAGGGGCAGCGGCGGCGGCTCACACTCCCAGGAGCCACAGAGCCTGAGCACGGCGAGGGGGTAGCCGGGTGGTGCATGGGGGCTGCCACCCACATGCATCTGTTGCAGGAGCCCCCAGGGGGGCGCTGGGCTGCAGCCCAGGCAGGCGTATCCCGGGCTCCCCCCTCACCACGCTCGGGTTCTGCAGCTCCTGGGATGGAGTGTGAGCCACTGCTGCCCCTCCCGCTGGCTCAGCACTCTGCGTGGGAGGGGCTGTGCGCACGGCAGCCCGGCAGCAAAATATCCTAGGGCACAAAATATCCTTGCACCGGCCCTGGTCAGCAGGTATTAGTCTGGCCTAGGTACTGACCTCTTCTCTTTGTTGTTGCTATGTTCTCTACACAAATATGTTAATTTTTGTTTGCAACACCAGCAGTTAGGAAAATCAGTGCCCCAGTAGATGGAGAGGAGCAGCAGTAGAGAAGTCAAAAGCAACAATCTAACATGTGTGCAAGGGTTGAAGAAAGAGCCAGCATCTGATAAACTGAGCAATAATATCAAGAAAGAGCAGAGAGTTTTTAGGAGACCAGAAAGATAAACATTGTTCAATTTCAAAAGCTACACAGAGTAAAAGGCCTTTGGGAGGTCTTTCAAACCTATTAACAGCATACAAATCCACAGAATTTTCTTGCAGACTTTACAGTAAATATTATGTCTTAATGCTCCAAACCCCTATTTTTCAAGAGACGTTAAAGCAATATTTTGTGCTGCTGTTAGTGAAGCTGCTTATGGAGTGACTGATAAATAAGATGCACACTTTTTGAATGATCAGGGAGCTTTTGTTAAAATGTGCCAGTCATGCTGTATTCCAGTGCTCCTCATTCTATCTGTAGTCACTAAATGGTTCTTTTGAGACCAAGCAAACTTTATTCATTCAAGCAATCTTTAATGGAGGTCCCATTGACTTCAGTAAGTCGTAAGAGTTACAGGATGGAATCCTGGGTACCCACTGTATTTAGTTAGGTGATTCGTGTGAAAGGGTTAATACAGAAAAGAGAGATTACAGAAATTGGTAGAAACAGTGTCATGGCCTTAAGTTATAGTTAACCAGTGAGATGTTGTTCTAGTGGCATAATGTTTGGGGTCCAGACATGATTCAGATTAAATCAATGGGAGTTTTATCATCAACTTCTGTGAGGGTGGAGCAGAAGCAGAGTTCTACGTTAATTCAGTGAATTTTCCCTCCACCAGTTGTAGTCCAGGTAAATGCTATCTGATATGTTTTTTCCTAATTTGTATTTGACTCAGCCTCAAAGTTCTTCTTGGTCAAACAGACGAGTTGTTTCTTCTCCTTCTCATTCTCTCCTTCCAATTTCCTTCACCTCTAGAGCTAGCCAAAACCTTTTAACTGAAACAATTTTCTGTCCAAAAATCAGTCTCGTTAAAATATAAACATTTTTACGGGAACGTGTTGTGGGAAATCTAATATTTTGTGGGAATATGTCAATTTTGATACTATTTTCAATGGGAAAAAAGTCAAAATGTTTCATTTTGACAATGTCAAAACATTTTGATTTGACAATGTTGAAAAAATTGGTTTTTGCTCATTTCATTTAGACTTCCATATTATATTAACATATTCATTAAAATATTACAGTTATATATTATATTTAATAGAATGTATATATTATAATATTTTAATATAATAGAAAAGTTGAATCAAAATGATAGTCAAAATAAAATGTTTTTTGACAGTGCTGAAACAGAACATTTCAATAATCCTGAATTCATTTTTATCAGAATTTTCATTTCATGGGGACATTTTGGCTTTTCATTCCAGTTTGGAACAAAACAAATTTCAAAGTATCAGAGTTTCCAGCATAGTGGAAATTCCAGCTTCAGACCAGCTCTGTTTAGCACCATTTCCTCATCGTTTTATCACTTTGATGCTGCTGCCACTGGAGAGCATACCTGAGGCAGGGAATGCGAGATGGAAAGAACTACATGCAAGGGATTGCTGTTAAGAATACATACCTTCTAGATCAGCTAACTATTTCTGGCTTTGGCTTTTGTGTACCCACCAAATATTCACCAGTGATTAAGAAATGTGAGCAAGACTATACCAGTTGGATACCAGTCCTCCTCTCCTACAAACACAAAAACAGAGAAATTGATACATACCGTATCATCTCCCTTTTATTTGTACCTAACATACATCAGCATGAGATTTTCATTTTTTAGGTCTACAGTAGTTAAGCTTGTGATTATACATGCACATTTCAATGTGTAACTAATGGTGGGCATATTTGTTTGGTTGTCTTTTCCTGCTCAGACCTACAGGGTCAAAACATCAGCTACTTGCTGCACACTCACATGTTATATATTAGAAAATAAGCTTCTCCAATATTGTTTACATTTTGTTTGGTTTTACTCTTAAAAGTTATATTTAACTTTGATTTTTGCTTTTTAGCTTCATTATTTAAGGTTAACCCCATTTTTGTTTGTTTTCCTTTCTTTTAAAATGAAATCTTGTTCTTGGTTTCTTATTTACCCAATCTTCTTCCCTCTCATAGAATCATAGAATCTCAGGGTTGGAAGCGACCTCAGGAGGTCATCTAGTACAACCCCCTGCTCAAAGCAAGACCAACCCCAACCAAATCATCCCAGCCAGGGCTTTGTCAAGCCTGACCTTAAAAATCTCTAAGGAAGGAGATTTGACCACCTCCCTAGGTAACCCATTCCAGTGCTTCACCACCCTCCTAGTGAAAAAGTTTTTCCTAATATGCAACCTAAACCTCCCCCTCTGCAACTTGAGACCATTACTCCTTGTTCTGTCATCTTCTGCCACTGAGAACAGTCTAGAGCCATCCTCTTTGGAACCCCCTTTCAGGTAGTTGAAAGCAGCTATCAAATCCCCCTCTCGTTCTTCTCTTCTGCAGGCTAAACAATCCCAGTTCCCTCAGCCTCTCCTCATAAGTCATGTGCTCCAGCCCCCTAATCATTTTTGTTGCCCTCCGCTGGACTCTTTCCAATTATGCACATCCTTCTTGTATTGTGGGGCCCAAAACTGGACACAGTACTCCAAATGAGGCCTTACCAGTGCTGAATAGAGGGGAATGATCACATCCCTCAATCTGCTGGAAATGCCCCTACTTACAGGGACGCTGACTTCCGTCAGCGTTGCTGGGTGCTGATGCCCAGCGTCAGGGGCAGGGCACCGCCCCCGACGCCAGGCCCCGCCCCTGATGCTGGGCAAGGTCACGGGGCCCCGCCCCCGACGCCGGGTGACATCGCCGGGCCCCGCCCCCGACGCCGGGCAACGTCGCGGGGCCCCACCCCCGATGCTGGGCCCCGCCCCCGATGCTGGGTGATGTCGCTGGGCCTCGCCCCCGGGTGACGTCGTGGGACCCCGCCCCCGACGCCAGGCACCGCCCCCGACGCCGGGTGATGTCGCGGGGCCCCGCCCCCAATGCCGACACAACGTTGGCCCGGCGTCGGGGGCGGGGCCCCACAACATCGCCCGGTGCTCCGGTAAGCTAGGCGCGGGCCCCGGGGCGGGCGGGGAGCTGCCGGTGGGTGCGGAGCACCCACCAAATTTTCCCCGTGGGTGCTCCAGCCCCGGAGCACCCACGGAGTCGGCACCTATGCCTACTTATACAACCCAAAATGCCGTTACCCTTCTTGGCAACAAGGGCACACTGTTGACTCATATTCAGCTTTTTGTCCACTGTAACCCCTAGGTCCTTTTCTGCAGAACTGCTGCCCAGCCATTCGGTCCCTAGTCTGTAGCAGTGCATGGGATTCTTCCGTCCTAAGTGCAGGACTCTGCACTTGTCCTTGTTGAACCTCATCATATTTCTTTTGGCCCAATCCTCTAATTTGTCTAGGTCCCTCTGTATCCTATCCCTACCCTCCAGCCTATCAACCACTCCTCCCAGTTTAGTGTCATCTGCAAACTTGCTAAGGGTGCAGTGCACACCATCCTCCAGATCGTTAATGAAGATATTGAACAAAACTGGCCCCAGCACCGACCCTTGGGGCACTCCACTTGATACCGGCTGCCAACTAGACATGGAGCCATTGATCACTACCCGTTGAGCCCAACCATCTCGCCAGTTTTCTATCCCCCTTAAAGTCCATTCATCCAGCCCATACTTCTTTAACTTGCTGGCAAGAATACTGTGGGAGACTGTATCAAAAGCTTTGCTAAAATCAAGAAATAGCACATCCACTGCTTTCCCCGCATCCACAGAGCCAATTATCTCATCATAGAAAGCAATTAGGCTAGTCAGGCATGACTTGCCCTTGGTGAATCCATGCTGACTATTCCTGATCACTTTCCTCTCCTTTAAGTGGTTCAGAATTGATTCCTTGAGGACCTGTTCCATGATTTTTCCAGGAACTCAGGTGAGACTGACTGGCCTGTAGTTCCCCAGATCTTCCTTCTTCCCTTTTTTAAAGATGGGCACTACATTAGCTTTTTTCCAGTCATCCGGGACCTCCCCCGCTTGCCATGATTTTTCAGAGATAATGGCCAATGGCTCTGCAATCACATCGGCCAACTCCTTTAGCACCCTCCGATGCAGTGCATCCGGCCCCATGAACTTGTGCTCGTCCAGCTTTTCTAAATGGTCCCGAACTACTTCTTTCTCCACAGAGGGCTGGTCACCTCCTCCCCATACCGTGCTGCGGAGTGCAGCCATCTGAGAGCTGACCTTGTCTGTGAAGACAGAGGCAAAAAAAGCATTGAGTACACTAGCTTTCTCCACATCCTCTGTCACTAGGTTCCCTCCCTCATTCAGCAAGGGGCCCACACTTTCCTTGACTTTCTTCTTGTTGCTAACATACCTGAAGAAACCCTTCTTGTTACTCCTGACATCTCCGGCTAGCTGCAACTCCAAGTGTGATTTGGCCTTCCTAATTTCATTCTTGCATGCCTGAGCAATATTTTTATACTCCTCCCTGGTCATTTGTCCAATCTTCCACTTCTTGTAAGCTGCTTTTTTGTGTTTAAGACGAGCAAGGATTTCACTGTTAAGCCAAGCTGGTCGCCTGCCATATTTACTTTTCTTTCTACACATCAGGATGGTTTGTTCCTGCAACCTCAATAAGGATTCTTTAAAATACAGCCAGTTTTGCTCGACTCCTTTCCCCCTCATGTTATTCTCCCAGGGGACCTTGCCCATCAGTTCCCTGAGGGAGTCGAAGGCACACATGAGCTAGATATATTAAACATTTGCAAACCCGAGTGCTGAAAATTAGACTCTTAAATCCATATTTATGCATGTAAGTAATGTGTTGTCAGACTTCTGGAAATCAGGCTTCTTTAATCTGGTGCTTTGAAGTGAATTTCATAGCTGACCTTCATATATTCAAAGTTAAAAATGTTGGCCAGCATTTTCTGATTTTTGAGTGCTTATCACAATATTCTCATAATATAGTTTATTTGACACGGAATGTTAATAATTTGATGATGATGCTTCTTGTGTAACTAAGAGGTTCCAGTCTCCTGAGCACCTAGGCTAATAAACAGCTCAGCCTTGGTGATTACTTTCTATTAACACCCATGGCCTGTGACTCCTGAGCTTATTCAGCCTGGCTAGCACTGCATAAACAAGAAGCAGCCACAAATTACCATATGATATTTTTGAGCAAAGTGATGTTGAAAGCTCAATAAGCCTTTTGTGGCTAGATTAACAGTAACTCACTCTATTTAATAAGTTTCCCAGGCCAAATCTTGAGCACCATACTCAGTGTGAACTCAGTTCTTACTGTGGCTTCCTGAACGAAGCCTCTACAAGCTATTATTTGAGTAAACGCTGAAGGATGGATTCTACAGTTGATAAAGTTCATTTTGCGCCAGGTAAAGGAGGTAAGGAGGAATGTCGGAGGGCGGTGCTGAGAGCAGGATAGTAGGGGACATGGTGGAGCCAACCTCCACTACACTAGATTCACTGATGTATAAGGTCCAGAGCAGCAGAAGTTAGAGTAGCAGTCCCTCTGCAGCTCTAATTTGTGCTAGGTGTATGGAGACAAGGGAGTCACAACCAGTTCACTATAGACACCACTCCCCGCTAAATCTGAATGCAGCTTGGATGCAGTGGAGAACCGGAGCCTGAAGAAATGGCTCAGGATTAATAATTACAGCTAATAGGAGTGATCTGATACCAAACAAGCCAAACCACTGCTGCTGCCCTGCTAGCTAAAACAGAACCAATGGTACTGGCACGTACTCTGGACCTGATCCTGGGAGATGCTCAGGATTTCTGATTGGCTTTGACAAGAGTGTCAGGTGCTCAGCACCTGTCAGGATCAGACCCGGGCTATTCTTTACAATGTAGTGTGTAGTCGGTAGCAGATGACAACAGGCAAATCCTAAAGTTCTCAGTCCGATACTAGGGGTAGGGGTATTCAGACTGTCTAGTAATCTGCATGGATAATTATCCCCGAGTGCTTTTTGAATTCATATACATTAACACTTGTGCTAAGAGCAAGAGATAGAAACTGTTCAGTGATTTTGAGGCAAAAATGGTAATACGTTTCAAAAACCTGAGGTACCCTTTGTGAGGGCCTTAGAGATTAGAATTTGCATTTAATGTTGTAGATATACTTTGAATGACTTCAGCGGCCCTTCTTAATTAACATCCTTTCAGAATCAAAAGACTGAATGATTGTATTTGTAAGAGAAATAACAGGTCAAATATAACACCTCTCATCAGTCCTTTGTTTGAAAGAAACCCAGAAGAAGAAAATAATTTAGTTATTTTGCAACCATGTGTCAGGTAGTGAGTGTAGCCATGCAAGCATTAACTAAAAGAATGAAAAGGTGCAGCCTAGTCAGGCGTCTCCATCTAAAAATAATAATAATAATAAAATTACCAAACCTCAGAAAAGTAAACTTTGATAATATTTGGACATTTTAACACCAGAAGAAGATATGTTTAGTCTGTGCAGCCCATAACTGTAAGAAGTGAAGTATTCAAGTTTGGGACTATGTCTCCAAAACTCCCATTTCTGCAAACTCTCAGTCATAGTCCTCAAGCACTTAGATAAACATTTGCCAGGCAGGGGCAAGTTACTCTAAAATAGCCCATATGTTTGCTTTGTAAATCATTTAGAAGCCTTTGTGTTTATAGATAAGACTCCACATATTGTTAAATAGCATAAATTATGTAAACAGCTTATCTGCTTCACAAGTTAGAAGTATTACTATAATTGGTTATATGCTGCCTCGGCTGAATAGGGTTTGGATCTCCCAATGGAAGGTTCAGTGGTTCTTATTAAAAAGATCACATTTACTCACATATACCGCAACAGTGACGATAGGCATACCATAATTATGGAAGTATAAGGATCCTCACAATGGAAAATGAATCTCAACATTTTAACTTTTTATATTGTTCAGAGTCTACAAGCTTTTGTGAATGATGAATGTCAGGTGCGTATTTATCCCATTTCATTACAATTCCAATTTAACTGTTAATGATGCTGATGTTCTTCAATTCCTGACACTTAGCACAAGTTATTAAGCTGCAGAGAATAACACGGGGAGGGATAGCTCAGTGGTTTGAGCATTGGCCTGCTAAACCCAGGGTTGTGAGTTCAATCCTTGAGGGGGCCATTTGGGGATCTGGGGCAAAAAAAATTGGGGATTGGTCCTGCTTTGAGCAGGGGGTTGGACTAGATGACCTACTAAGGTCCCTTCCAACCCTGATATTCTATGATTCTAACACAGTACACAGCACTAATAAGGAACAGCAGCTCTTTTCCTTTTTCAGTTCCCTGCCTGTAAGCATGTGGAAGCAACTGTATCTTCCTTGAGAAAATTGTTAGTATGGTCAACCCTAGTAGATAGAATCATTAATAGAGTTTATTCCCCTGTGAGTGTATTAGCTTCAGCAGAGTTCCATGTGAATTATGTGAAAAGAACAGACTTCCATTATGCATCTTCTTTTACTTATTCTGAAATTAAAATGAAGGGGGTTGGTTTTGTTGTCCATATGTCCATGTAGAATGATCATCAGTGAAAAGGTAACATTTCCATATTGCCAACTCTAACAGTTCAAAAATTATTAGGGTGTGCCAAAAATGGAATTGGTATTAAAATAATATGTTTGTTCTTGTGAAAGTTGCATGATTTTTAAGTCTGATTTTTGAATTCTTGGCAGAAAGCCTTCTGATGCCCAATCTCTGTGTAGGTGTTTCAGGATGAAAAGTTCTTCTTGAAATGAAAAGAAAATGGTCCCATCAAAACTGGATGTCTTCCTCCTGACAGGGAGACTCAGTTTTCCTTCTTCAAAGTGAGGGATGACATCTCTCTCATCTCCACTCCCTGTTGTCACTCACCAGAAAACCTCAATCCATCTCCTCTCATCCCTGGCACGATTCAAAATGCCTCCTGCATCCTCTCTCTTCTGACGTTCTCTAACCTGGGAAATATTGCAAAATAAATACTGGTAATAGTCATTTGAATTTTTAAACTAATTAGCTTCGACTGTGCTCACAGACCTTGTGTTCAGCTTACTGTGAATATTCTAGTAATGGAGCTAACAGGCTGGAATGTTCAGAAACAGTGACTTTCAAGTGACTATTGAAGAATACCAGCAGAAAATGAATTTTGAACTTGTAAATCTGAACATTTACGTCAGAAGCGCATTTCTTAGAGTAACCTTTATCCAATTAGGCAACACAATATAATTGTCCAGTCAAATTGTCCACTATAAACTAACCAACACAGCAGATATTTTTAATATTGAGCCTGTGCGTTTAACTGCTTGTGAACAGTCTACAGAATGTAAATAGTTTGCAGTGAATAGTTTCAAATAATAGAGAAATTTGAGAAAATTAGGAGCAGTTCACGGACAATTTGGGAACAGAAAAAGATGAAACATACTTTGAATAAATTATTCACTATGAATTATCTACTCCAGTTCCTCCATCCTCCTCCCTCTCCCAGATGGTACATTCCAGCATTCTCTCTGCTTGTCCCATGCATGCTCCAGGACACATGGCAAATTCTAGCCACTCCCTCTTCATCCTTAGCTCACCTTTTCCAGGTTTCAGAGTGGTAGCCATGTTAGTCTGTATCAGAAAAAACAACGAGGAGTCCTTGTGGCACCTTTAGAGACCAACAAATTTATTTGGGCATAAGCTTTCGTGGGCTAGAACCCACTTCATCAGATGCATGGAGTGAAAAATACAGTAGCAGGTATATATACACATAGTACATGAAAAGATGAGAGTTGCCTTACCAAGTGGGGGGGTCAGTCTAACTTAGTCTGTATCAGAAAAAACGTAGACTGACCCCCTAACTTGGTAAGACAACTCCCATCTTTTCATGTAATATATATTGTGAACAGTCTAGGGAATGTAAATAGTTTGTAGTGAATAGTTTCAAATAATACAGAAATTTGAGAAAATTAGGAGCAGTTCATGGACAATTTGTGAACAGAAAAAGATGCAACATTCTTTGAATAAATTATTCACTATGAATTATATATATACCTGCTACATTATTTTCCACTCCATGCATCTGATGAAGTGGGTTCTAGCCCACGAAAGCTTATACCCAAATAAAATTGTTAGTCTCTAAGGTGCCACAAAGACTCCTCGTTGTTTTTTCACCTTTTCCAGTCTCTCTGTTCACAGCACATGCCAATGCTCTCCTGTTCACCTCCCCATTGGCAAACTCCAGCCGACCTGCTCCCCTCTTCTCTAGCACACTCCAACAGGATCCCTCCTCTGCTATATGCATCAACCCACCTATTACTGTCTCCACTGATACACATCTGCCTCTCTCTGATTCCTGGTTAATTGTACTGATTGTTTACTTACTTGGGTGGGAATACAATTGGAATCAGGATTGCATCCAGAACAGTGGTGAAGCTGATTTAATAAACACGGGAAATGATGTGCACTTTGCAAACAGATGTAAGGGGAGAAAATAATTCAAAAGTTATTTTCCCCAATCCAGATAGTGTCCCTTTAGTTCAGAAAGGCTTAGTCAGAATTTTAAAACGATCTCACTACATCATGCCTGACTTCATTGTTTATCCCTATTGTTCCTTAAGATCTTTACTTAAAAAAACTAGCAGTTTCTTATGGATATTTTTCTTGTGTGCGCTAGAGTGCCTTTAGGCCCAGACATAGATGGAAGGGCCCTATTGTTCCAGTGAGATAGCATATTCACACTGCTTGCAGTGTAGACAGAGTCGACCACTCAGGGCTAGACAGTGGCATTTCTGTGACAGCCCTACCGTTGCTCCTAGTGTGTCTACTCCATAGGATGGAATAGGTTGCTCCCCATCATATACTGACCCACTCTGTAGGCCAGTGCAGAGGAGGATCTGGGGATGATGGACTGCTACTTAAAGGACTTTAGGAGCGACAAAGGGTCCTGTGGCACCTTATACGTCTGGTAGCCTATATGGTGCCACAAGACCCTTTGTTGCTCCTTAGGGTGACCAGATGTCCCGATTTTATCGGGACAGTCCCGATTTTAGGGGACTTGTCCCATGTCCCGACCTTGCATCGGTCGGGACGCCCTTTGTCCCAATATTGGGACGTCTGGAGAGGACTGCAGCTCCGCTGCCGCCGGCGCCGCTTCTTCCGGCGGGGCCGGGGCAGCTCCTGGCGCCCGCCCGCCGGCAGGAGCCTGCAGGGCGGCCGGCAGACACAGAGGCAGCGGCAGTGCCAGCCACGAGGTCTCCGCGGCTGCAGCGCTGCACCTGCAGGGGCGGTGCAGCGGGGCTTGCAGGCGTGCCGCGCCCCCTGCCGGGAGCGGGGCCGGGAAGATCGCCCCCCCGCCCCGACCCGCAGCCGCCCGGCAGGCATGCAGGCATCGCTGGCCAGGAGGTCTCCGTGGCCGCCGTGTGCTGCAGGGGCGGGGCTTGCAGGCGCCAGGAGCGGGCAGATAGCCCCCCGCACTCCCCCGACCCGACCCACAACCCTAGAGACACCTGCCTGCGGATGCTTCCCGGGCCGGGAGCCGCCCCAGGTAAGCACTGCCGGCCGGGACTCCCCACCTTGCCCCCAGATCCCTCTGGTTCTTGGGGCGGGGAATTTCTGTGTGCTGCTGGTACCTGCAAGCCCCGCTCCATGGCAGCTCCCATTGGCGCTTTTCCCGGCCAATGGGAGCCTCAGAGCTTGTGCTTGTGGCGGGCGCAGCACGTGGAGAGTCTGGAGACTCCCCTCCCAGCTCTGACCCTAGGAGCCAGAGACCTCCCAGCAGAGCTGGTGAGTGTGGCCAGGGAAAGGGGCAGAGTGTGATAGTGAGTGCCTGTGAGGTGTGTGGAGCCAGAGCCCTGTGCCCCCCGGGGCTGGAGCTGGGGCCATGAGTCCTTGCCCTGAGGCTTGTGGTGCGGGCTGCAGCAGGGGCTGTACAACCCCTCTTGCAGCTTCCTAGGGCTGTGTGCCCCCTCTCATGGCTCCAGTTGGGGTTGTGCACGTGTGTCTGTCATCCCCCCCCCCCTCGGCCAATGTGTCCTGATATTTCACTCTTGCAATCTGGTCACCCTATCGCTCCTACAGATCCAGACTAACACGGCTACTCCTCTGATACTTAAAGGACTTTGTGAATCTATACTTTTCCCTTATTGTCTATATGAGAGGCAATTGGTCCAATGACCAGGTCCCTTGCTTAGTAGTCGCACAACGTGGGTTCTAATCCTGGCTCTACCACTAATTTGCTTTCAGAGCTAGGCAAAGTCATTTTGTCTCCTCCAACCCTTTATCTTTATTATTTGATTGCAAGATTTGACTGTTTCTCATTATGTTTCTGAGCAGTGTGTAGCACAATCAGTCTCTCATCATAGGTGGGGCCTCTATGTTCTACAGCAGCCATTCCCAAAGTGGGTTGCGACCCTGTTTTAATGGGGTCACCGGGACTGCCATTAGATTTGCTAGGGCCCAGGGCTGAAGCCAAATCCTGACCCCCACTGCCCAGGAGCTGAAGCCCAAGGGCTTCAGCCTGGGGTTGCAGGGCTCAGGCTTCGCCCTCCTCCCCCTGTCCCCCGCCTGAGGTCGTGTAGTAATTTTTGTTGTCAGAACAGGGTCATGGTGCAATGAAGTTTGAGAACCCCTGTTCTACAGTAATAAATAACATGATACTCTCACAGTCAGACATTTATTATTCCTAATGTGTCACAGAGACCATTTTTATAATCTCCCGATTTAATCATAATTCAGGATAAATAAATTATGAGTCAGATTCTCCCCAGCTAATGCCATTTATTTTTGTTTTTAATGGTGGCTAATCCACTGCAAGACTCTGGCAGAACAAATAGTCCAGAGCCTCATCTACACAGGGGACTGGGAGGAATAAAGCCAGCGCAACCCCAGAAGTGAGCGGTATTCATTGGAAAAGGCTCATCACCAGGGGGGCTGAGGAAATGCCCTGATTCAGCATCCACCTTTATTTTCAGATAAAGCTCTTGATGAGCTTTGGCAAAAATGAACAGTGCCCCGGAGGTAACCCTGAAGGCAGTTTCAGGCCATATTACAGCTTGGATCTCTGCCTGAGTGAATCTTTTCTCCTGTTTATGGGACTTAGTTGGTGCAAGGAGGGGCAATTTACACCACCCTCTACCTGTTTATGTGAATTTGGCCCCATTAATTTCTTTATTTTATAGTAAAATGCTGCCTAGATTAATGATGCATTGAGAAAACAATATTTTTAAAATCATGTTGTAGAGAAGCAAAGTAGATCATGCCTTTTGTTAATAAAAGATCAGAAGAAATAGATGTTGTGTTAGCTACAGCTTCAATTCATTTGAAATTAGTCCATTAAAGTCTATAAATTCAGCCAGAGGGTGTGCAGAATACTGAAGGAAGGCTGGCTTTAGTCAATGTCCATTTACATCTCATGAGATGGTATACACATTTCTGCCTGGGTTTTGTAAAGGAGCAGGATGAGTTTGCTTTTAGCTAATATGAGTAAGAGATACGGACTGTGACCCGCTCTTGCTCCTCTATGTTGCTTGTAATTTCTGATCTCGTCTCTTGCATTCACATAGTGTACTGACAGGATTTGACATGACATAAACACAGGCCAGAACTATGCAGGGACACAATAAGGAAAGGAGAGCACCCAAAAGCATGTGTCCTTTAACTGTGCTCTTTGTTTAGTGTTTATAATGCATTTCCCTCACCAGTCCACTTGAAATAGAACAGGTAACAGGTGGTGTGTGCTGCAAACAATGATCAGCAGTGGCACAACAACTGCTCTATTCATCTGACTTCACAGGTGCTTGAATTTGATTTGGCTACCTGGGTATCAGCAGCCTAGTAGAAGGAAAGGGTGGCCAGTTGAGGATGTGCAATGTTAATCCTCTAGTTTACACACTGCACCAAAACCATCCTGTCCTTCAAAAGATTTCATTTCTAGATGTAACACAGAAGAGATATCATCAATGTCACAGTTTCTCTAAATGTCCAATCCTGAAACCTTCTGAGTTTCACCTGCATGTTGCTGAACACCTGTAGTGCTTTCTGTACTCATTGATGTCATAGGAAGGCTTAATTCTTATAATAGAATCATTTTATATCACTATAAATTATTTGTAAGGTAATATATGGAAGGCACACCAGATTGTCTTACACGACTGTACATAAAGTAAGTCACAGTACAGTATATGTAATGCCAGATTCTCTCCTGGTGTAAATTGGGGTCGCTGCATTGAAATCAACGGAGTTCCCCCAATTTACACCAGTTGAAGCCAATGGAGCAATTCCATTTGCACCATCTGAAGAATTGGCCTTCAGTTTTCAGTCTTGGCTTGGTTTCCCTCTGCTTTAATACAATCTGCGCTAAAATAAAAATAGTTTTTAAAAAATGCGAGTTTGAGCCCAACAAAAGCAACTGTCACAAATTTCCCCTAGCTGAAATTTACTCGTGATTTACACTCAGGAAATTGAGCAAAATCAGGCTTATAGAACTCCGTTCCGTTCTAAGATGTATAGAGTCAATAAGGGTTGCATCAGTATATCAGAGGGTAGAACTGGACCCCAAATTGGTTTCGTTCTCTGCGACATGTATATGTAATGTGTTAGCAAATGGGAATGTCCAAAAAGAAATAATGCCATGAGCTAGGGTTGCCAAACCTCCAGGATTGGCCTGGAGTCTCCAGGAATTAAAGATTAATCTTTATTTAAAGATTGTCATGTGATGAAACCTCCAGGAATTCATCCAACCAAAGTCAGCAACCCTATCATGAGCTGGCAAGGCAGCAGCTGCATTCACCAGCTTAAACAAAACTGGGTTATCGAAAATCTACAATTTAAAGATCAAACTACAAGTCTTCAACTCAAACATCATTCCCTTCTTACCATATGGATGGGAACTCTGGCAATCCACCAAAGGTACTGACAGATGTCTAAATAGCTTTGAAAACAAATTCCTTAGAAAAACACTAGCTATTAATTGAATTACAGTAGAATCTCAGAGTTACAAACACCAGAGTTACGAACTGACCGGTCAACCACACACCTCATTTGGAACCGCAAGTCAGGCAGCAGCTGAGTAACACACACTGGTGTGGGGGGGAGCAAATACAGTACAGTACTGTGTTAAACGTAAACTATTTTAAAAGGGTACTTTTTTTTTTAAATGGACATTAACAAAACTGTTTCGGTGATTGTTTCATTTAAATTAGGATAGTTAAAAGCAGCATTTTTCTTCTGCATAGTAAAGTTTCAAAGTGGTATTAAGTCAATGTTCAATGCAAAACTTTTGAAAGAACAGCCATAACATTTTATTCAGAGTTATGAACATTTCAGAGTTACGAACGACCTCCATTGCTAAGGTAATCATAACTCTGAAGTTCTACTGTAATTTATAGCAAATGGCGTGATTCTCCAGAGAGTCAGGGAGGCAGCAGGACACTACAGTGTTAAAAATAGCAATGTAGACGTTGGAGGTGCTGTTTGTATGTGCAGAGAGCCATGTAGAATACATTCCCTAGGGCTATGGACTGTTTTTACTCATCTAAGGAATGCCTCACCATCTACACCGCTATTTATACCCATGCTAGGGATGTGTGCAGTGTATGTACTCTACAAACAGTGGCATAGCCAGGTGCAGAGTACAGGGGGAGCAGAGCTAAAAAAAGGCACCACCCCCTTGTACTCACCTGGCAGCGCTCCAGCTGTTCGGCTGCACTTCGGTGGCGGGTCCCGTCACTTCACTCGTCCGGGTCTTCGGTGGTACCCGCCGCTGAAGTGCCGCTGAAGACCCAGAGCGAGTGAAGGACCCGCCACCAAAGTGCCGCCGAACAGCTGGAGTGCCGCCTCCCCCATTCTCCTCTGTGAGTTCTATGCTGTAACTCACAGGCTATGTCTATACTACTAGCAGCCTGTAGACAGTAATATAGCCAGGAGGGAGCGGGGGTAGCAGCTGCTCCCCCACTGAGCAGAAGCAGGGCCTTTAACATTTTTGGTGCCTTTTTTTAGTTCCGCTCCCCCTTTTAAAAGGCGCCAAAAATTTTTAAAGGTGCTGCTTCTGCTCAGTGGGGGAGTGGCTGCTACCCCCGCTCCCCCCGCCCCCGGCTACGCTACTGTCTAGAAACTGCTAGTAGTGTAGACATAGCCTGTGAGTTACAGCATAGAACTCACAGAGGAAAAAGGGGGAGGCAGCTGTGGTAGTTTTAAGCCACCTTGTGCCTTCCTGGTCTTGCGCTGTTCTGGAGACTGGAGGGGTCCCAGTTCTAACTTGGACTACCCTTGAGATCTCCACAACGCTGCATGCTGTAGCCTCACCCCCAGCATGTCCCAATCTATCTCCAGTTCCACCCCAGGCATGCCCTTACACCAGCACTTTTGGTGGGATCTTTGGAAGTCAATATTATTGGTGTCTCTGTGGTGCCTACACAGAAGGAACCATCCTCCAGCCACAACCTGGGGTTTTAACCACTTGTCTCTTTTATCCGATGCACAGAGGACAGTTTGGGGGGTGAGGACCTCACCCAGAGTGTTCCGCACTTTGCAGGATGGAGCCCAGGTATCAAAGGATGTGCTGTGTGAAAATTAATGAGTTTTTACTTGTGCCTCAAGGTTCTGTCTTATGGTTTAGCAAGCGAGCTTTTTGCTGTAGGTTTGATTTGAGGAAGATTTCCTGTACTATCAGATGGTTTTCAAGATTACATTGCGGGAAAAGCTTTGCGGGGAGAGTTGCTGAAGGATCAGTTAGGGAAAGAGAGAGATCAAGATAAGAAAGTAACTACAGCTGTGACAGCTTGCAAAAACCCACCAATGCTGAACAGTCTCTTTGTCATTTTTCCAAGCCTGTGAGCTTATGGTGAGCTTATTTTAAGTCAGAGGAGCAATCTCTCTCACACACACACACAAAAAGCAAGCTCAATAAAGTAACTAAAGCAAATTACAACACTAAGAATCATAATCATACTTTAAAGGAGAATAGCTTATCCTCCTTCCCATTAAAGCCAGTATTTCAAGGGCTTTGTAACCTGGCTGGAAAATGTGCTGCTTTATTCAGTACTAAGCCTAGCCATAAGTGGTTGGAGAGTGGAAGTGGTTTTCTGTTTATGACAACAGATTTTTCCAGGTGTAATCATTTTTACGCTATTGAACTTACATGAATGTTAGATAAGACCTTGCCAATGTCTCAGGTATGAGATTTTGTTAAGTGGAAGCCAAAGTTGCTTTTAAAAACGGAATGCTCCATTGTAGCTTTTACAGCATGCACAGCTATACCCTACCAGTGACAGGAAGCATTCTTCTGTGGGAGTGACATGCACTGTGCCATGTGGTTAAAAGCATCTCATATGCAGCCTTCACCAGCTGGTAGTGAGGATCAGAGCCCTCACTATGCCCTTACCCTGCCCAGTCCCACTCCCTTTGTTTTATGAAAAAATCCAGCCATGGTAGCCTTGCGTATATAAATTTGGCCTTGTGTAAACAAGGCTCAAGCACTGGCATTCTGGCTGCAAGTGCAATAGGAGGGATCTCGCTTCATCATCTTCATCTTCAGCCATTGTGCTGATGCAGGCAGTCATCATTGTTGTGAATATTATGTCAGCCTCCTAAGAATATTTAGTCAAATATGTATTTTAATTGGTTTGAGGTGGAATAAACTATGTTGATTTTCAAAGGAAGAGACTATAAGAATGGTGGATCAGTATCAGTATGGAATGCTTTGTTACGACAGCACAACATAGACAAGAGCTCAGTGAAAAGGTCTCCTCTTTGTTCCCAGAGGCGGAACATGAACGCTTAGTGAAATGGAATCCTTAGCAGTTGTGTGCGCTGCTCTTCATCTTCAAAACATTTTACCAATTAATTATTACAACAGTCTTGTGGGGTAGTTAGGTGACAATTATTGTCTCCTATATTTCAACAGGGGAAGGTTAACTTGACAAAACCAGTCATTGGCTGAATTAAGAATTTCTTTCTTTCTTTCTTTTCTTTCTTTTCTTTCACTCGGGGCACTTTCACATTAATCTTAACTTACTGTAGCAAAGTGCAAGTCAGAAAATACAATATATGGTAATAACCTGCCCATACTGCTAAAAAAATAAATATTGCCAATAAATACTAACCCACATGTAATTCCTTCAGTCATAACTGAAATCCTTTGATCTATCTTCTTCCTAAACTCCTGGGGGGAAAGATGGGCTTTGCAGCATGTCCAGAAAGCTGACAAATCTTGAATATTTCAGAAGAAGAGGAAAACATTTTCAAAGATGAGTAGCCTTCAGAAGAAAGGCCTCCCTCTAACCCCTTCCTGTGGAAACTGTAGGTGAGTTGTTAACCTCACTAGGCTGACATATTTTGCAAGGCAGAGAGTTCTACTGCTAATGGGAAAATAGTGTTACATGAGGGGGATTCTTTTTCCTCTTTAAAGAAATCCCCAGAAAATTCCATTTAAAAATACTACATTAGAAGAACTTTAAGATTGTAAAACAAAGCATGGAAAAGTCTTGCAATGCCAAAGATAAGTTTGCCTGGGCATCCTTATTTCTATTCCCGTGTGCACATGCAGTGCAGTATGATCTAGAATAGCTGATGAGGTTTGTTTTACTGCTGGTCCTCTGTCTTTTTCATTGCAGTTTGGATGATGAGTAAGTCAGAGTTCAGTAATTAATGAAACTGGAGTCCAGAGGACCATGGTCTCATTCAGCAGCATAGTTGAATGGTGTGTAGTGAATTAGTCAGGATGAGTGATAAGTGAGGCTGAGGTCTTCTCATTCACTGCACAATTCAAATGTTATATAGAATGAGGCAGGGGTGTGTAGCGAATGAGAACTCTTGCCTCATTCGGTGCAGCATTCAATGGCATTAGCAGTATGAGGTATGAAGCCACAAATGTGACCAATAGGATAAAAATAGCTATTGAACAACAGTCTAATTCATTGAGCACCATCCATTATGTGCACTGAATGAGGCAGAGGTCCCGCTGGAATAACAGGATGTGACCATATAATTAAAAACTGTAGCAGACACATGGGGTCTGAGGGATGTGTAGGGTGAAGCTTGCATGGGCCATCTAAACTTGGGCATGTCCAGCCTTTTAAGTGTTTTGCTTTGTCACTTTAGGGCTCTTTTCATGTAGCACTTAGTATGGAATAGGATATTCGGAATCACATTCTGAAAAATAACAACAGAATTCTGAGTTTAGAGAATGTTATACATATGATTAGGACAGGGTTACTTAATACAGCAAAGTACAATGCAGTGGAAATGAATCGAAAACATTCCTTTAAAATAACAGTGGGATGTCTATCAGAGTGATTAAAATGGCCATATCTTAGAAATGTATCCTGTATGACTCACTGGAGCAGCAGTTTGTGCATCCATGCAGGCAATGACAGCAGTCTCTGGCTTACGTTTTTCTGCAGGCGAACAAGTGTCCTGTGTACTTTCCATATGAGAATGTGCCCTCAATCCTTAAATGGGCCAAAAGGAGGTGTTTGCACATACTGTACAAATCTCCTTCACCTGTCTTGCTTCTTACCCCTACACTGCTAATATGTGCAGAGGCTTATATCTTTAAGAATACAAAATAAAATATATTTGTTTACTGGGAACTAAAAACAAAGACTTTTTTCTTTCATGTTCATAAAGTCCAGCTGAGCAAATATATCCATAACTGTCTGAGCCGTGATGCACTAGGAGGCTACACATTTTGGAAAGATCAATCTAGTACAGAAACGTAACATTGCAATACAGTGAAGCTCATATAAGAGACCACTCTTATCACAAAACCACCCCAAAGGTACCAAATACATTAGTGTACCAGTTTCCAAGAGACTGATATAGGAGATCTTACTGTTGGGGAAAGTGTGGGACATTGCATGTACACGGGAGAGGGGCAAATTTCCTTTCACAGGAGCAGTGAACTGCTGTGGAGCCCAGGAGGCCCACGTGCAACGCACTGTTACAACATCCCTGAGACTGGCTCTCATATAATCATATATGATTATAGCATTTATGGGCCAACAGTTGCAGAAGCTAATTTCTATTATATCAGCAGCTGATAGCCAAAACCATCTCCTTTTTCTTAAACCATTAGCTTCAGAGGTCTCTGGCCCATCATGTGATCTCATTACAGGAGAGCTCCAAGGGAAAGTGGGCTTGTAGGGAACCCACACAGGAAGTAATACAGAACTCTGGTCTGCATAGACTTCCTGGGCCACGTTGCACAGGGATCTTTGGGGAGCAGGGTTTGTGGATCTGTGATTATTCTTCCCACATACCAGTCGGGTCCCCTCAGCACTATCAGGCCACTCAAGCTGCATGCTGGAGTCCACAATTTCACCCTTCAAGAACAGCAACATGGTATGTGGATAGTACAAAAATGTAAAGACATGTAGAACTCCACAGGCAGTAAAAGACCAAATCTGTTACACAGAGTGTCAGATGGAAACTTCAATAGGAGCATGTTCATAATGGTGGCTGATATAATTCATGCATCTCTTATCATCTGGAAAAAGCACTAAGTAGGTGACTAGCACTTATTTTGCTAATGGTCTCAGAACAATGCTCATTGAGAGTCACAGTTACAAATAGTTTTCATGCACTCACTAGTGGCTAGTGATTAACCTGATATCTTAATATTTAACATTATGAGACAAGCATATGCATCTGAGTAAAACAGGAACTATGAGTTAAAGATGGAAACAGTAAACTACTTGCAAAGAAAAAAAAGCATATATATAGGCTGCTGCATACATCATGTTCATGTTTATTTACTGAACTAGAAAACCAGACTTCCCTACAATATTTTAATAGCTGTATTATAAGGAGAAGTATTATTTAATTAAATCTCCTTTTTAATTGTGCTGAGTTCTTATTTATCTCTGATGTATTTAATTCTGCATTCAATCAGTCTGTGCTTTCCAAAGATATGAAGACAGATTTTTTCAGGACTTGGGCATCTTTGAGCAAGCTTCAGTTCCATACAAACTTGACAGAATACACAGACAGTTTTAAGGAAAGTGGAATAGTTTGGAACACAGTATGACTCAGTTGGTAGCTTTCTTATCACTGAACCTGAACACCATGGTCTCAGATTCCACAGTGGGAGTTGAGTGCATATGCATTTTTTCACACAAGGGCGCAGGGGGCTGCCAGGTTAGAACCTAACCCTGAGCGGCTGTTAAAGGTGGTGGTGGTGATTGTTGTTAAAAATGTGTTAGATGCTTTAAAAACAAGTAACTATACAAGGTCCCTGCCCCAAGGAGGTTCCAGTCCAGACAAGTATTAGCCAAACAATGGAGGAAGGGGTGCAAGGAAGAGCTCTAGAGTGATTGGATTGTCTTAACCACTGGGGTAAGTAGACCTAAGTTAAACTACTCCAGCTATGTAAATAATGTAGCTGGAGTTGATGTAGCTTAGGTCCACTTACCCCGGTGTCTTCACTGCACTGAATCGATGGGAGACACTCTCCGGTCAACTCCTCTTACTCTTCTCGGAGAGGTGGAGTACTAGGGTCGAGCGGAGAGTGCTCTGCCATTGATTTAGCAGGTCTTCACTAGACCCACTAAATCCACCCCTGCTGCATCGATTGCAGCAGTGTCAATCTCCACATAGTGAAGACCAGCCCAGAGTGAGCTCCACAATCTGGGACTCTCCACTAGCAGAATGCCCTGCCTTCAGGTCTGCAAGGAAGCACATGTAGGGAATCGCAGACCAAGCTCCTCAGCTGATCTCAGCCCCTGAAATGAAGTGTAGGGAGAGAGGTGATCTCCCGTGATGCTCTTACAAATGTTTAGAGGTACAAGAATAACCTAGAAGAAACTCATCTATTTTAGTCACTTTCCTGCCCTGCCATCATTGAAACCTCCCCTAACTCCTGCTTCTCCTCATGAAGCTCCCACTACTTCCATCCCTTCCAAAAGAAAAGCTAAAGTCACTGCTACATCTCTCTTGTGAAAGAGTAAGGTGAGCATTGTGAGTACCATGTGCAACTGCACTGTTAGAACATCCCTGAGACTGGCTCTAATATAATCATGCCAGAAGCTATGCAACTTATCGATTCAAATATTTTTATTGATTATTTTCATGATTGTGTATTTATTACAGTAGTGCCCAACATATACTAGGGGCTATACAGACATAGATCTCTCCCTAAAGGTCTTACAATCTAAAGAGAAAAAACACAAATGGAAGGTGAGGGTAAGGGGTACAGCATACAGAAAAGTAGTCAGGAGAATAATTATGTTAGCTCTATGGATCTTTCCACCCCCTAGAAACAGATAGGATGCCAGTGAACTCGAGTAACAAGCTCATATTGAACTTTTCTATTAAGCTGGTATGTAGAGCTGGTTGGGAATTTTCTGTCAGAACTATTTCCCAACAGAAAATGCCCTTTTCACAAAATCAGAATATTCCACTGAAAAATGTCAATTCCCCCTCCCCCAATTTGATTTCCTCTCAGGAAAATCGAAGTGCTGGCTCCCTGGCTGGATGGCTCTTACCAATCTCATTTTCTGGTGTCAACTAGGCAGCCAAGAGGCCACAGCAGATCTTGGGGAAGGACCCTGCTGAAAGGGACGTTAAGGACCTGGGTGATCATCTTCTGGCAGACCACTTAGAAGACTCTTGTCAATTTCACTTGCTGAAAGTGAACTTGGAAAGAGCCTTCCAAGAAGGCAGCCAGCCACAAGCCAAACAATTCCATTTTAGTTCCCCCTAAACAGATTTTTTTTCTGGAAATCCCTTCCCCTCCCTCCCTGAAAATTATGTTTCTGACTTTTTGTCCTAATTTGGGATGGGAAAATTTCAGAAACACATACTTTTGTGTGTGTATGGTGGGAGAAGGATTTCCATTTTCTGGCCAGCTCTACTGGTGAGTTCCTTCATTCTGCACTAACAGGAGCTTGGAAATGGAGTCCAAGGGCAGCACTATATAGAATGCAGTGGAGTGGATATACAGGGGGATGGAATTTCTTTGCTTTTTCAATGGTTTGAGCCATTTCAGGACTTTGAGCATAGACTTTGCTGATATCCTCTCAGGAGCTAGGCTATTTGCTAGAAAATGATATAATGTCTCAACTTTGTCCTGAGCAATACTAGTAATATTTTTTTCATTCAGATTCAAACAACAGGGTGGCAAACTGTTTGAGGGAACAGAATTCCAATAGGACATTGGAAAAATAAATTCAATCTAGCATGTTTAATTAAAATTGATCATTGAATATCCAAAAAGTAATTGTTATAAAGTTGATTAAATTCACTCTAACTCATCCATGATGTTTTCTCAGAGCTAAAAATGCAATTTAAGTTTCACACATATATTTTCAGATCTCTCAGCTAAACACATCTAGCTAATTAAACTAGTGGATATAGATACGAATTAAAGCATATAGTGGGGCACCAGAGAGGCACCATATTTTCTGTTGCTTGGACAGTTTAGTGATACCCATTTGTTGTAGTGATGTTGGGAACTAATGGAAAGGCAGGAGAGAGATCCCCAACATACAGCATGAGACACAGAGGAGGTGGGTAGGAAGCCTAAAGAGCGTAGCTTTAGTGGCTAGTTGGCAACAAAAACTAGTTTCTGCAAAGTCAAGAGGATGGTTATGCTAATGGGAGCAGGAACAAAAAGTTCCTGAACAGAAGTTGCAGGTGACTGGTGGCAAGACACCCCGAGGACCTGGTTCTGTCCCCAGTGATGCAATGAGAGCTTTGCCATTGACTTCACTGAATGCAAGATCAGGACATGAACGTTGACGAAGTAGTCAGTGGATACTGCTGCTATATTAGAAAGCTGGACACCAACATGACAGCCAGGAAAGCTCCAGTCAAGTTTGGGAACTGCCACAGGATGTAGGGTAAGGAGAGTGGACAGATATCTCAGGGAGGAAGCGATCACTGAAGGGGTGAACTGAATAATGGCTATAGTAGCAAGTGAGGGCCAGAGGGAGCAGGAGCCATCAAGAAGCAATATTTAGTTCTTAACCCTCAAATACAGAATTTGGATTGTGGCTGCTCAGCCAGGTAAGTTAGAAGTCCAGGTGACAGTGATGCATTGTAAAGACCCTGTGTATTTTATCTCGACTGGACTTGCTTAGTTTTAGAGGTTATTTATTTGTGTATTTACATATTAATTAATTAATTATTTTCATGATTTTTAGAGGTATGATTTACTATTTTTAAATGTTCGGGGTAGTCATTATGGCATCCATCAAAAGGAAGCAGAATGATACACTAAGCTACACATGGCTTCACATACCTGTCATATGATTTTGGACTAGCCAGGAGCTGGCAGACTAGCTAGTCTATTAACAAAAATAGGAATAAATGGTCATTTTTCCCAATGGAGAAAGGTATACAGCGGGGTCCCCTATGGATCTGTACCAGGACCTGTGCAGTTCAACATATTAATGAATGATCTGGAAAAGGGAGTGAACAGTGAAGTGGCAATGTTTGCAGATGATACAAAGTTACTCAAGATAGTTAAGTCCAAAGCTGACAGCAAAGAGTTACAAAGGGATCTCACAAAACTGGGTGGCTGGACAACAAAAATGGTAGATGAAATTCAACATTGATAAGTGCAAATTAATTCACATTGGCAACAATAATCTCAACTACACATATATAATGATGGGGTTTAACTTAGCTGTTATCACCCAAGAAAGATCTTGGAGTCATCATGGATAGTTCTCTGAAAAATTCAACTCAGTGCACAGTAAGGGTCAAAAAGGCTAACAGAATATTAGGTACTATTAGGAAAGGGATAGAAAGTAAGACATAAACTATCATAATGCCACTATATAAATTCATGTTGCTCCTACTCCTTGAATACTGTGTCCAGTTCTGGTCGCTGCGTCCCAAAAATGATACAATGGAAATGGAAAAGGTTCAGAGAAGGGCAACAAAGATGATCAAGAGTATGTAACGTCTTCCATACAAGGAAAGACTAAAAAGACTGGGACTGTTCAATTTAGAGAGGAAATGACTGAGGGGGGCAGGGATATGATAGAGGTCTATAAAATCATGAATGCTGTGAAAAATGTGAATTAAGAAGTACCCTTTCCCACAATACAAATCCAGGGGTCACCCAAAGGAATTAATAGGCAGCAGGTATATAACAAACATAAGGAAGTGCTTTCTCACACAATGCATAATTCATGGGATGTTGTGATGGCCAAAAGGGTAACTGGGTTAAAAAAACTCAAACAAAACAAGGTAAGTGCATAGGATAGGTCCATCAATAGCTATTAGTCAAGATAATTAAGGATGCAACCCCATGCTCGGAGCTTCCTAAGCCTCTGGCTGGAGAAGACAGGTGGATTTCTCCAAAATGTCCCTGTTCTATACACTCCCCCTGAACTCTGGTATTGGCCATCGTCAGTGACAAGATACTGGGCTAGATGGACCATTGGTCTGAACCAGTATAGCAGTTCTTATGTTCTTAATAGGTGGCAGCAGTTCCAACATAAGGACCAAGGACTTTTGGACTCATGGGTCCTCATGCTCAGTCGCCTGACTGTGGATTGTTTTTTTTTGTTTTTGTTTTACAGCCTTTAGGAATCGCCATGTAAGGCTCTGTACACACAATAGACATTTGGTCCAAAGGGGGTTTGAGTGGGTACATGGGTTTACATGTATCATAGGCTATGAAATATAGATGGTACCAACTGTTCTATTTTGCACCTGTATTAAATAGTAAAGAAAGGTACAAATTGCAAAGAATATGGTAATTCTAGTAGCATAAAAAAAAATGTTGTGGAGAGACTGAAGAATAATGAACAGATTTGTTAATGGTATGTGCCTTAGCTTATTGAGTCTTGGAAGGGACAAGCAAGAGAAGCATTATTTCGCTCATCCTCTTATCCAGTAATGTATATCAGAGAAGCTTTTAGTACAGGCAACAAGCACATTTCTGAAGAATGTTTTGGGAGTAGTATGGCTGAACTGACAGAGAGCTAAGTAAATATTTTGGCTGCTGTGTTTTATCCCTACACATGATGCACAGACAATTACAGTATAAATGTTTGAAAGTGGTTAAATAGTTCCATGCTTTTGGCAATAATATGTCTCGATGATATGAAGCAGACAGGCCCTGTTTGTTATCAAATGGCATAACCACGGGTGGCAAAGAACTGACAGGAGTAAGGGCCTGCAGTTACCCTGCTTACCTGCTAACTTAATCCCCGGACAGTCTAATGAGCACAGCTGGGCCCCAGTTTAGCTGGTTGATTGGTCCAACCTCTGGCTGAGGGGATCAGCAGACCTAGCTCTTAAGGCCAGCAGCAGCATGGTGCTGGCTGGTCAAAGCATAAGCCTGTAGCTATGTTAGCTCATGCCTTGCTCCTGCCTTCTCTGACTCCAGATAACCTGTTTCTGATTTCTGGTTCGTACTCTGGCTTTGACCCTTGCTTCTGTTTTCCTACTCTGGATGACTTCTCCAACCCCTCGGCTTGCCTCTTGCTCTGACCACTAGGCCTACACCCCAGTCCCTAACGGTATCTCAGAAATACCTAGCATGCCTTCCATACGAGTGTGTGTGTGTGGCGGGGGGAGCTATTGCTATTGTACTTACTACGAGTCAGTTTACATGAAACAGTCTGCTTACAGTAATGCCATAGAATACATAAAATAAGCACTGATGTAATTCTCAAATTGCTGTACATAAAACCCACATCTACTAGATATGCTAAAACAGGGACTGTACCTCCTTTAGATTATCCAGTTTGATTTAATCTCTGAAGCTAAGAAGCACCTAGTTTATAGTCGATCTCTGCAGATAATAAGATTTAAAAATAGTTTACCACTACAGGGTTTTTTTGTTGTTTTTTACTACTCTGAGTCTAGGGCCTAAAGCTCATGTAAAGTATGTTTTGTACTCCACTGCCATAAAAACTGCAGCCACATCTTAATTATGACTATACTGCACTGTTTGTACACTCATCCATAAATCTTTCCCAAGTGAATGTGTTTCCATAAGCATTGGGAAGTCTAATGTATAACTATATTTTCATGCATAACTAGCTTCTAAGAGCTATATTCAATGTTCATTGTATTTTCTAGGATATTAATTAGAATCACTGTAATTATAGATAAGCTGTGGCTGATTTTATAGATGTTTTAATAGTTTGCCGTATGGTGGTTCACTCTACTGGGCAGTCACAAAGCATAGAATGAAGATCATAGATTTGATGACAAAAATATTAACGTGAAAAGCTGTAGCATCTTCATTTATGTAATGATGCGTCTCATTAATTTTTCAAAGTTAACTTTTTTAAGATTTTCCCTTTTGAATTTGCCTCTTTTATTATCTCCCCCGGTCCAGTATGTTGTATATTAAATTATATTTTACCATAATAAAAGGTACTGGGGCATATTCTGATTTCAGTTACATCAGTGCAAACAATGGTTTTACAATGAGATCAAAATATGGTCCATAAATATGAGAAAGGGAAAATGTAAATGAATAGCAGATTGTACCTGAGTGGACGAGGTAGATGAAACAGGTAGATGAAACTTCATGAACAATTACTTTCTTTGAACCAATAATTAAAACTAGGGTTGTCAATTAATCACAGTTAACTCATGGGATTAGCTCAAAAAATTAATGGTGATTAATCACAGTTTTAATCACACTGTTAAACAATAGAATAGCAATAGAAATGTATTAAATATTTTGGATGTTTTTCTACATTTTCTGATATATTGATTTCAATTACAGCACAGAATACAAAGTGTACACTGCTCGCTTTATATTATTTTGATTACAAATATTTGCACTATAAAAATGATAAAAGAAATTGTATTTTTCAATTCACCTCATACAAGTACCATAGTGCAATCTCTTTATCGTGAAAGTGCAATTTACAAATGTAGATATTTTTTGTTACATAACTTCACTCAAAAACAAAACCATGTAAAACTTTAGCGGCTACAAGTCCACCCAGACCTACTTCTTGAGCAACAAATCGCTAAGAGAAACAAGTTTGTTTACATTGATAATGCTGCCCGTTTCTTATTTACAATGTCACCTGAAAGTGAGAACAGACATTCACATGGCACTTTTGTAGTCGGCATTTCAAAGTATTTACATGCCAGATATGCTAAACATTTGTATGCCCCTTCATGTTCTGGCCACCATTCTGATGGACATGCTTCCATGCTGATGACGCTTGTTAAAAAAATAATGCGTTAGTTAAATCTGTGACTGAACTCCTTCGGGGAGAATTGTATGTCTCCTGCTCTGTGTTTTACCCACATTCTGCCATATATTTCATATTATAGTAGTCTCGGATGAAGACCCAGCATGTTGTTCGTTTTAAGAACACTTTTAATACAGATTTGACAAAATGCAAAGAAGGTACCAATGTGAGATTTCTAAGGATAGATACAGCACTCAATCCACGATTTAAGATTCTAAAGTGCTTTCCAAAATCTGATCAGGATGGGGTGTGGAGCATGCTTTCAGAAGTCTTAAAAGAGCAATACTCCGATGCGGAAACTACAGAACCCGAACCATCAAAAAAGAAAATCAGCCTTCTGCTGGTGACATCTAACTCGGATGATGAAAATAAACATGTGTTGGTCTGCACTGCTTTGGATTGTTATCAAGCAGAACAAGCATGGACACATCATCAGCATGGACACATGTCCTCTGGAATGGTGGTTGAAGCATGAAGGGACATTTGAATCTTTAGCACATCTGTCATGTAAATATCCTGCAACGCCGGCTACAATAGTGCCATGCAAATGCCTGTTCTCACTTTCAGGTGACGTAAACAAGAAGCAGGCAGCATTATCTCCTGCCAATGTAAACAAACTTGTTTATCTGAGCTATTGGCTGAACAAGAAGTAGGACTGAAGGCTCCAAAGTTTTACATTGTTTTATTTTTGAATGCAGTTATTTTTTGTACATAACTCTACATTTGTAAGTTCAACTTACATGATAAAGAGATTGCACTACAGTACTTGTATTAAGTGAACTGAAAAATACTATTTCTTTTATTTTTACAGTGCAAATATTTATAACAAAACTAAATATAAAGTGAGCACATTGCACTTTGTATTCTGTGTTGTGATTGAAATCAATATATTTGAAAATGTGGAAAATATCAAAAAATATTTATATAAATGGTATTCTATTACTGTTTAACAGCACGATTAATCACGCGATTAATTTTTTTAATTGCTTGATGGCCCTAATTAAAAAGCATCTTGATCATATAGAATTCCTGTAGTCTCCTCCTCTCTTCCCTACTTTACACTGACCGCCACCCCCATCCAATCCATACCAAACACCACTGCAAAGACTATAATCCTTGCTTGTAAATCTCATCCCTCATTCTCCTCCTTGGGTCTCTCCACTTATCTCCCTTTTCTCTCCTGCATCATATGAAAGCTTCTTGTCATTGCTTTAGTTGGTGTTGGTCCTGCTTTGAGCAGGGGTTTGGACTAGATGACCGCCTGAGGTCTCTTCCAACCCTAATCTTCTATGAGTCTATGATTCTGTGCTTCTCTGCACAGCTGTCTCCTTGCCTTATCCAACCTCCTCTCTCCCCTGGCCATCTTCTCTTTGAGCCAATACATTGGGAGTTGTGGAACTGTGTCTAGTGCCTTATGAAAGAGAATTTTCATTCAGTAGACCAGGAACAATTTGGGATAGAAAGGACCTGAAAAACTTGGGGTTTCATACAAATTCTGGAACTTTTTTTAAGTTCTACAACACTGAGCCTGATTCTCCATTGCCCTACACCAATGTACACAAGTCAGTGCAAAGTGGATCTAAAATGGTACTAAATCCCAATGCTTGCATTTTACACCCACTTGGCAATTGTGTAAATGTTTACACAAGGTAAAGGGAAAAGGAGAATCTTACCTATGATATGGTAATTCAGAATGCAAATGTAAGTGATTACCATGACTTTCCAACCCCATCTCTTCTCCATTGCAACTACCAAATTTTAGAGAATGTTATCAGAGGCAGGCCTTACATGTCACATCACAAAGAAGACAAAAGGGAAACCACCCTCCATCAATACTGGTCTCTTTTAGGCACTCTGTCATGACCCTTTTATTTTTATGTATGTAACCTGCATAACTCTCATTGATGTCAGAGTGAAGACATTATATGGATTCTTGCATTTATTAGACTAGATAGTAAAGTGTTACAATGCGAGATCTTAAACTCTTTGGGGCAAAGACTTCTTTGTACTATATGTCTGTAGAGCTCCTAGTAGAACGGGACTCTGACCGGAGCCTCTAGGCATTACAGTACTGCAAATAGATCATTTGTTAAAAAAAAATCTTTAGTTTATAATGCATTTCTGAAGTCCTTTGTGTATTTCCTGGATTGCAGGTGATTATCCTCATCATGATGATCCCAGGTATATGACTAGCGAGTGCAAGAATTTCAAAGTGTCAGTCCTAAAACCACTTATTCACATGATTAGCTGTAAGGATGTGAATTGATCCTAAACACATGTGTGTTTGCAGGATCAACCTTTAACTGGCATCTTTCTGTTGCTTTCTCTTTATCTGATGTTATCCATAGTATCTGAGAAAAGCGTTTGTTGTCAATAGGAAATATATTAACATAAATCTTAATGTGGCCAAACTATTGATCAGAATAAGTCAACAACAACATGAAACTTGAGAACTTGAGAAGGACCTGTCTGCCAGGGATGTAAGTGTGCAGCAATTTAGGGGGTGAAACTACAGCGCACTAGTTTGCTATTCAGTAATGTCCTAGGTGGACCCTGCTACCGCACACTAAAAAGAAACAGGCCTGGAGATAAGATCTGCAAGAAGGAATTCAGAATCATTTATCGCAAGGTAGAATCATATGAATAGACTAAAGCAGAACAGCCACGGGTACCTTTGCTGGAAAACATCCTTCATGATTCCAAATTGCTGGAAGGTACTAGGAACACATTGTACATGAAAATAAGAAACACAGTGGCTACTAATAAAGCGGATCAAGAAATATCATGTCAAAGAACACATAATATAACACCACTGGTGCAAAAGAGGTTATTGATACTTTAGAATGTAAACTTTTTCAAAGACAATATTCTGGTCTAAGCAGTGCATACATAATAAACCAGTGAGACAAAGAATCTACTTTTTTACAGTCATAAAACATTAAGGTAGAAAAATGTAAAAACAATTATTTAATAATTAAGGTTACAATTCAGCAAGGTACTTAAGCATGAGCCTAACTTTAAGCATGTGAATAGGCCTAATGACTTCAGTGGAGCAAGTAATGTGCTTAAAGTTAGACATATGCTTAAGTACCTTGCTCAATCAGTGCCTAATTATAACTGCAGGGTAGAATCTACTGAATATTATACTGAAATGGAATAGTCTTACAGTAGGGATTTGCTACAGTTACTGACCCATCAATCTATGGTTATCTGTCTGTGTGTGTGTCTTAAACAGGATTATCAAACCCACAAACCGTATGATTGCCTCAGTGCAAGATCCTAGGTTCAAAGTTTCCTAGTTCTGACACGATATGACAGAAGACAAACACTGTAAGAAGATTTGATGTGAATCTTCTAACAGAAGGGGCAGAGCTCTGCGAGTAGCTGCTTCAACAGCTTCAGTGTTCTCTCTTCACTCACCATTTCCCAGCGTTAACAATAATAGCAATTCTATGACTCACGAATGCACAGACATCAGGCTACAGATGTCAATTTCACAGATATTTTGCACAGATTGCTTTTATGTTATTCCAGCCAAAGGCTGAGCAATCCATACCTTGAATTGTGAGTTAGTATCCTCCTGATGAGCCACTAATGGATATTGCAAACTGTACACTGGAAAGCAAAAAATCATACTGGGCTGATCTTGTAAGCTTCACTTTGGGAATCATAAATTGCCCCCCAGCAATGATAAATCTTGAAGAGCATGCATGGAGGACTTTTAGCATAACAGGAGATATTATAGAAGATCTGCTATCCAAATTACTACCAGATAATGGAGAACATCTGGCATTGCTGAAAATGAAACTTGCTAAATTTATGAACAGTCAATGTTGTTGTCCTGGTGGAGACACTGAGGTTAATGAACTATATGAAGATTAAAATATATTAACCAATGCTATCCGTGACTCGAGGTCAGTTTTTTAAAGATATTTAACAGAGTTGCTAAAAAAAATTTCTATGAAAGTTTTCCATCGTAAGATGCAGTTTCATCAAAATTGAAGAATTTAGTAGGAATATATTTGTAGATTCTAAGGCCGGAAGGGACAATTGTGATTATCTTGTCTGACCTCCTATATAACAGAGGCATTAGATCTTCCCCAAAATAATTCCTAGAGCATATCTTTTAGAAAAACATCTAGTCTTGATTTAAAGATTGTCAGTGATGGAGAATCCACCGCAACCCTTGGTAAATTATTCCAATAATTAATTACTCTCACTGTTAAAAATGTATGCCTTATTTGAGTCTGAATTTGGCTAGCTTCACCTTCTGGCCATTGGATCATGTTATACCTTTCCCTGCTAAATCAAAGAGCTCATTATTAAATATTTTCTCCCCATGTAGGTACTTACAGATTTGAATCAAGTCACCCCTTAATCGTCTCTTTGTTAAGATAAATAGATTGACCTTCATTGAATCTATCACTATTAGGCATATTTTCTAATCCTGTAATCATTTTAATGGCTCTTCTCTGGGCTCTTTCCAATTTATGAACATCCTTCTTGAATTGTGGCACCAGAACTGGCACAGTATTCCCACAGTGGTTGCACCAGTGCCAAATACAGAGGGAAATTAGCTTCTTTACTTCTACTTGAGATTCCCCTGTTTATGCATCCAAGGATCACATTAGCTCTTTTGGCCACTGTGTCACACTGGGAGCTCATGTTCAGCTGATTATCCACCACAACCCCCAAATCTTTTTCTAAGTCACTGTTTCCCAGGATAGAGTCCCCCATACTGTAAATACTGTAACATTCTTTGTTCCCAGATGTATACATTTATATTTAACCTTATTAAAATGCACACTGTTTGCTTGCACCCAGTTCATCAAGCGATCTAGATCATTCTGAATCAGAGACCTGTTCTCTTCATTATTTACCACTACCCCAATTTTTGTTTCATCTGCAAACTTTATAAGTAATGATTTTATGTTTTTTTCCAGGTCTTTGGTAAAAATATTAAATAGCGTAAGGCCAAGAACGGATCTCTGTGGGATCCCACTGGAAACAGACCTGCTCCATGATGATTTCCCATTTACAGTTATATTTTGAGACCTGTCATTTAGCCAACTTTTAATACATTTAATGTGTGCCATGTTAATTTTATATCATTCTAGTTTTTTAATCAAAATTTCATGCAGCACCCAGTCAAACACCTTACAGAAGTCTAAATATATTATGTCAACACGATTACCTTTATCAACCAAATTCATAATCTCATAAAAAAAGGTATCAAGTTAGTTTGACAGGATCTATTTTCCATAAACTGTTGATTTGCATTAATTACACTACTGTCCTTTAGTTCATTATTAATCAAGTCCTGCTGCTCCATTATCTTGCCTGGGACTGATGTCAGGCTAATGGGTCATCCTTTTTAAAAATTGGCACAATATTAGCTTTTCCCAGTTTATAGAACTTCCTCAGTGCTCCAAGGCTTATTGAAAATAAAGATTAATGGTCCAGCAAGCTCTTCAGCCAGCTCTTATTGAAGCAAGATCTTTTGATTTTTATCATAATGAAACATTGCAATGTTTCTGAATGAAATTATTTTGGAATTTTCATTCTGCAACATTTTTTAAAATTTCAACTTTTCATTCTGATTCCGATTGAAAACAAATTTCAAAATTTAGAATTTCCTGAAAAATGGAAAATCCATTTTCCAACCAGCTCAAGTATTTATCATCTAAAGATGCAGATAGCTGCCTGGTGAGATTTTCAAATGTGCCTAGGTGCTTACCTCAGATTGATTTCAGTAGGAGTTAGGCACCTAGGTGCTTTTCAAAGTGCCATTAGGCACCTATCTGCATTTTTAGATGCCTATTGAAAATCTGGCCTTCAGTACTCTTGCCTTTTCAGTTGCCCCATGTGGTGCCCATCCTTGGCCTTCCTCCCTCCAATACTTGCGTGCTTGTCTCCTCGCATGTAAACAACTGGCAACTAGAGGCCCATTATTGCGAGACACATAACACCTGTGAGAATTGGGCCCTTTTTTTGCTTACCATCTCGGATAAGTTATGCATACTGTCAGGGGTTAACTGTTGGCAACTGGTATTGGCAGCTTGTCTTGTCCAGTGCATCAAGGTCCCACTTCATTTATCCAGTGATCTCTTGCTCTGTTGTGTGTGTCTTGTATCTTTATTTTCCATCTAGTGCTGCCCATGACATTGACGTTTTTCCCATCTCCTGTAACAGCCAGCTTTCAGCGGTTATTGACATATCTGAATCTTAGTTAATTAAAGGTTTTTGACTCTAATATTTTTGTGTGGGAAGGGGCAGTCCACAGCTGTTAACAACATAAACTAATAATAAAACATACTAAGTATGAATGAATCTGTTAGGACCTTTTTGAAAAATACCACAGACCTTTTCCATTTATAACTACTAGTGTTCAGTGAATAATGTATTTGAGAAGAGTCACACAGTAAACAGGGAATAGATCTCAGGTTTTCTGATTACCAAGTTTATGATCTTCGGTGAATCTTGAGTAAGAGTATGAATGTTATATTACCTCTGCGTTTGGCTCTGGTGTGACTACTGCTGGAATACTGTGTCCAGTTCTGGTGTCCAACATTCAAGAAGGATGCTGATAAATTGGAGAGGGTTCAGAGAAGAGTCACAAGGATGATTAAAGGATTGGAAAACATGCCTTACAGGGATAGACTCAAGGGACGCAATCTATTTAACTTAACAGAGAGAAGGTGAAGGGGTGACTTGATCACAGTCTATCAGTATCTACATGGTGAACAAAAATTTGATAAAGGGCTCTTCCATTTAGCAATGGTATATGAGGATCCACTGGTTGGAAGTTAAAGCTAAACAAATGTAGACTGGAGATAATGCATATATATTTTAAGTGATGATAATTAACCATTGGAGCAACTTACCAAGGGCTGGGGTGCATTTCTTCATCCCTGGCAATTTTGAAATCAAGATCAGATGTTTTCCTAAAAGATACACTCTAGTTCAAACAGGAATCACTTCCAGGACGTTCTATGGCTCGTGTTATTCAGGAGGTCAGAATAGATTATCAAACTGGCCTTAGAATCTATGAATAAACTAGTCCTCTATTCACTGAACCATATTGCTTAATATTATTTCTTATTTAAGCTAGTGTAATAAATATATATGTTTCTAGTGAAAATCATACGCAACACTTGCATGTACCATCCACCCACAAAAATGAGTCAAGTGATTTAGTCTTGTTCAAATGATATAGGAAATTTGTAATACACTTTTAGAAATAAAGTCGACAAGTGTAAATTTAAAAATGTGTCTGGAGCAGATTTAGAGTTATTTTCAGGAGGTCTAAGCAAAATACTTGGGGAAGACCTGGATTATATATATGGCTGATAGAACTGAGTAGTTGAAAAAAACGGTTGCAGTGAAAGGAAATTTATTGCTACTTCAGGAAATTGTTCACTAGCTATGCCAATGCTGTTATATAAAACCATGACATTGGAGGTCTGGATCTTTTGGAGATTAATAAATCATCTGCATCTGGACATGCTGCTTCATGGATTCTGTTTTATATTTCTGCCTGTGTTCTGCACCACAAGAGCCACTTCACTATGTCTGCAGCTCATATAAGACTCACATGGCATGTTTGTACATGTTTTGAAACATGCACACAGTTATGCTTGTCTCAAGTTTTTACATCCGCTAGCTTGTTTAAAGTACGTTAGATTAATATCTCATTGGTATTTGTATATGGAGTTACTTGGTATTTGGCATTTATTGGAAGAGGACTTCTAGGTCATTGTTTTCAGTTTGCAGTTGCTCATAAACTAAACAGATAAGGGAAAGATAAATGGGAGATGCATGTGCGTCTTTCATTTAAAATTTGTGTTTAAATTACATGTCAGAGGTTCTTGATGTTAATTGGTTCCTGGAGAAGTGGACTTGATTTCCTTCAAAGCGTGCAAGATACTTTAATTACAATTTCAGCCTCAGTGAAAATGACTCAGTGAGCAAATCCAAACCTGCCCTGTAAAGAGGGTTTGAGAGAATATGAACATGTACCCCGTCAAAACCATTTTCCCAGTTGTATTGAAACACGCTGTTGAATTGGAGGGATCTCAAGGGACTCTGATAATGGATCTCAAATGTCATTTAAAAATAATATTCTAGCCTTTTTCATTGTGAAGATGGCCTGGAAAACAAACCTCATTATCAGCCAATGTAAACTCATCACGAGGCTTGACAGAAACAAGCATCAGGGCTACACTTCTGCAACAGGAAGCTAGTTGGGAGCAGAAACCAAACTCACATTTTGAACGGGTGTATCCCAAAGAATTATCTTCCTTACCCTTCCAAAAATCCTTAGGTTGGCACGGAAGATAGGAAATGTGATGCAGGATCAGACCAGCTATCCATCTGAACTGTACTGTATCCTTTCTTTGGCAGTAGTCAGGACCAGATATTCTTGGGGAAGAGGCAAGAAATCACATAGTGACCAGACAGCTAGAGGTTAGCCATTTTGTTCACATATATGAAGAATTTGTAGTTTGGAAGGCCACAATTTTCCTTTATGTTATAGCCATATGATCAGGGAGGAACAGAATCATGTTTGGGTATCAGGACAGAACGTTGTTTTACAGGCCAGCTAAAAAACGTTCCAGTTGGTTAACAAGCCTTGTTGTTACATTAACATTTTAATTTCATTTCACATTAATATTTTAGCCCTTTCTGAGACTAGAATTGAGCAGCTGCTGCTCTCGCTCATACAGCTACCATGCCCCTGGTGCCCTTGGTATTAGCAAAGCACTGATGCAAGTGAATCTCCCCTCCAGTGTCTACCTCACAAGCTGCACAGCACCATTTTTGCCAGGTTCTCTCTCCCGAACTGCATAAGGAGGAAGGGAGGCAGGACCAAGCGGCAGCAGCAGCACTGAATGTGATTCCTACAGCCTCTACAGCTCACTTCTCTCCTGCTTGTGCCTGCCTGTCCAACTCCAGCTCACACTTTGAAGAATCAGGAACCCTCCTTCCCCCAGACTCCTCACTACTACCTGTTAGCATATGGGCTTGTTTGTCAGCCTGAGATAGAATTTGGGGTTTGACATTTTGATACTCTTATATCTTATACTAATATGTGTGAAGAACAGTGAACAAGGAGACTGTGTGTTGCATTTCCCACAACCAGATGGGGCTTCAATGGGAAAAGATAAGGGATACAGTTAAAGTGTTAGAGGGTATGGTGGGAGTATAATATACAATCGTTCACTAGAAGGCTGCCTGGCTCTTCTCTCAAGCTAAAGTCAAGCAACCAGTTACGAGGGGCAATGGGGTGGCGGGGGTGGGGGGGGGGGAGAGGCATAAGAAACACTAAAAGCCAAAGAAAAGCTTGGTCTTGGCCAGAACACAGCCTCACTCCTTACCCCTCCCATGGGATACAAAAGAGGTGGGATGAAGACCCCAACTCACGACCCTCCAAAACGGAACATGACCATACATTGTAAAGGGTGGGACTAGGGGTGTGCACTAAAGGGATATTTGGGCCTGCTAAGGAGGGGGAATGGGGAAATGAGAAAAAGGTCTAAGGAATGGGGACACAGGCAAGGTTCTGCGACGTCAGATCTGGGAAGGGGGACATGGAGTAAATGCTCTGTGGCGTCAGAGCTGGGAATGGAACAGTGGGAAACAGACTCTGTTGGTGTGTAGAGCTATGGATATGCTTGCTTGGAACTAACCCCAATAAACATTGAATTGCTTGCACTTCGGACTTCTAGTCATTCTGCTTTCTGCCTGCGTGACAAGAACCAGGGGAGGGGGTGAAGGGAAAGTCCTCTAACACTACCACCCAGGATACATTTACTTTTCCTTAACCACCCCTGACAAGCCAAGAGACAGCTGCTTCCACCCCAAATCTCAGATTAGCCAGGGAAAAGTTGTTCTTTTTCCTGACTCCCCATATCAAGCAGGTGAGGCCTGGAAAGAGGGAAGGGGTATGGAACTGATGAATTTTTAGGAAATGAGATTGATATAGAATTGACAGATATTGTGGTGAGGGGAAAAGAGCATGGAACTGTCAAACTTTGGGGGGGAAGAGAGAAAATATTAAATTCAGGGAATCTCACACGTTGCCAAGTAAGGTGGAAATTTTTTGAGGGACACCTTGTTAAAACATTGGGAGCACATCACATTGAAACAAACTGCTCTAACTGCATATGGTATTATTCCAACCAGCTCTAACTTGAGATAAACATCTGAAACCTTTAGGACTTAATATTTTTCCTAATGAAAGAAACAGAGAACACTCTATGATTTTTCTTTTTGTTTCTTTCATGATTCTTACAGTATAACTTATTTTATTTTTTCCCTTTCCTTTTTTCCTTTTTCCCCCATTCAAAAATAACAAATTAATAGTCAGGGGATCAGCCTCAGAGCTAATGCATGGTAAGCCGGTATATCTTTATTGAAAACTCTGAAATTCTACCAGCATGCAGCAGGTTTGAATTTGGTCCAGGGAGCTGGTTCCCTTTAATTTTACTAACAAGATCCAGACTTACACAGAAAGATGCACATTGAATTTTAATTGAGTGCCAGATTCTGCAAAACATACAATGAGTAATACTTTCCCAGTAGTTCCAATGATTTCAGGGACTATTTAAAAAGTAATATATTACTTACCATGAGTAAGGATGGCAGAATCTGACCCTTTGTAATTATAAGGTTTTATCAAAAAGCATGACACATATAAAACTTATAATTACTCTATATGCATATGATTGGAATTCAAAGCCATCTAAAATTGTTCAATATTGATGCTTTTAAAAAAAATATTTCCTTGAACCAAACAGAAACTAAATCAAAAATTGTTAATGCATGGATATATTAAGTTTTTAATTTTGATTGACTGCACTAAGTATGTGTGTGTTTGATGCAAAAAGGAGCATGTTTCTTTTTTAACCTTTACTCTGTTTGATGTGAGTGTCAATCCTATTATATGTCTGCTTATGTCAGTTCTATTACATCTATGTCTTCCTGTGTCAAATTTAGCATATAAACTATATGATAAAGGAAATCATATAAAGAAAAGTCTGAAATACACTAGAATCTTCTTTGAAAAAGGATATTAAGTGCATATATTTATATGAAAAATGACATTTGTAGAAAGTACTTTTAAAGTTACTTTTAAGAAAAAGATCAATGTAAAAATAAAAACAGGAGCTAGGTAGTATACAACACATTGTAAAATAATAAAATAACTGTACAAATATTGTAAAGGATGAAAATGAATATGAAAAAGGTGTACTAAGAAAGGCAGGGAGTATTACGGATGGCAAGTTCTTTACTTCAGTTATGCAAGAAGCATACAGTATGTCTACATAAGCTTTGCTCAGTATTCTGATAGAACTAAATTAGGGAATTGTCAGGGAACTTGATGAGGAAAAGCTCTTTTACATTATTGTATTCAATTTTACTTTTTTAAAATGCTAAATTATAGTCCTGCAACAACAATAATTCTTTGCATTTCCATAGTGACTTTTATCTGATGATCTTCAAGTTCTGTTCAAGAGCTGAGTGAATAATGGAAACTTTTTTTGTGAATATGTATTTGAATTTAAAACAAATGTTGATACATCCATGTCACAACCATTTGTGTCTGATTTCCATTAACACTTGAGCAGTTGAGATTTACTAGCACAAATACTTTTGAAAAGTGAATTTTAAGGGGTAGTGTGTATGCTGTACACAGCATGAGCTGTATCACTTCTGGGGGAGTAACATGAGGGAGTATCCTTTGGTAGGCACCATCTCTCCCAAAAGCCCCTGGCTTCATGGAGGCACACACCAAACACCATCCTTTAGGATGAGGTAGAGATGCCTGGAGTGCCACAATGGGGCTGAACCAAGTCCCATCCTGTCCTCCCCACCCCCCCTTTCTCCAATGACTGGCTTACTGGAGGAAGGAGGGGCTTATCAGTCCTTGTTCACATGGGCTGCTGTTATGAGTAGTACTTGCACAGGCTGTGTAGATAGCATGGTGGTTTCTCAAAAGCTTTCCCCTGTATGCCCACCCAAAAGCCAATAACAATATGGCCCTGAAATTGGCCTGTGGAGGAAATGAATAGGTAACAATCACATGGAATTGACTTTGTCCTTTCTTTTCCTTTAGTTTGTTGCCCAGCCCAACTGTCAGCAGCTGCTTGCATCCCGCTGGTACGATGAGTTCCCAGGCTGGAGGAGACGACACTGGGCAGTGAAGATGTTGACATGTGCCGTGATTGGACTCCTTTTCCCTGTCTTCTCTGTGTGCTACCTGATGGCTCCGAAAAGCCCATTAGGGCTGTTCATCAAAAAGCCATTTATCAAATTTATCTGCCATACTGCATCCTACTTGACTTTTCTGTTTCTGCTGCTCCTTGCCTCTCAGCACATCGACAGGTCGGACTTGAACATGCAGGGGCCACCGCCAACTGTCGTCGAGTGGATGATATTACCGTGGGTCCTGGGTAAATGTATTACTAAAGAAAATATAGTGGAAAATGTTAAATTCACACATATTTTGTGAAGATTATTGAAGCAGGAATACACAGTGGAATATTGAATCATGGGAATATCCATCCCAGAATAGACCAGAAGGCCATCTAATCTAATATTTGGGGACTGTAGCAGATAATTCAGAGGAAGGTTAAAAGAAGCCAGCCTGCTCCTGGCCAGTTATAATTCTATACCATGGTGGGGCAAGGGGGTAAGATTCAAGGGATTTTCTTTCTGACCTCAGCTGATGATTAATGTGTGCCCTGTAGCATGAGGATTGATAACTTTGTGATTTCTATCCACTCTAGTGCAGATATTACTCTGATTTATATAAATTACCAATTTGAAATTTACTAGACTATTCACTTTTTTAAAAAGTATCTATTTACTTGTCTTATCTTTCAATTTAGAATCCCTTTAACATTTTATTTAATACTTGCTTTTAGCTGTAAGGATGTTCTGTGGCAGAGAACAAGACAGTTTGTAGTACTTGCAGAACTTATAGTCTCAGAGTGTGTTGTTACTGATTTTAAAAATACCCAAAGGTCACAGCAATCTCTCACAAATAATGAAGGTGCACAAATTATAATTAGCACCGGTCAGAATTTTCAATAAGCTTTTTCATTACAAATGGCCTTTTGTCAAAGATGATTTTTTTTTCTGTGAAAAATTATTGACTAGGGCTAGTTAACAAATTTCACTCAAAACATTTTGCCATCAGAAAATGGGGTGTTGTTAAAGTCAAAAGTTTCCACAGTGTGGGGACAGGGGGGAAGGAATTATTTCTGCTGATTTTTCTGCTGAATTTTCTGAATATTTTGTTTGGGTCACCTGATTGTTAACCTCTGTGTCTGCCTGAGTGGGTGCAGTGCCTCATGGGAGCTGTAGTTCTAGTTCCCTCATGTCCCCATTGTCACCTTTAGCCCCTCCTCACTAGTCACACCACATCTGCCAGGATGTACTGTGTTCTGTTTTATTTTGGTTCAGTTTAAACGGATTCCTAATCAAATCAGGCTAATCTACAGTAAGCCTGATTTAAACCAATACAGGAGTGTCCACAGAGAGGTTCACACAGGTTCATTACATTGGTTTAAAATCACAACTTTAGTTAAACTGGTGCAATTGTCCAGTGTCAATAAGGCTACACACAGATCCTTCCTCACAGTAGGCCCCTGACTGTCTTTCCATCCTCACAGTTCTCTATGAAGCTATTGCTCTGTCTACCTCCACAACCCTTCCTAGACTCCCCACCTGTTAGCTTCAAAGGAGAATGGTGATGAATTTTATATTTTTGGCCCAAATTGAGAGGGCTTCAGATATTGTCGATCATGACATTTAGGATATGTCTACATGGCCCTGCAGTTAAGCCTATGTGGGTGTGAATTGCAGCATGTGCTGGTGTGCTGCGCTGTAACTCCCTCCATGTGGAAACTGTGGGTGCAACCCGGATACCTTTCCATTTGCACCTGCAGCATCCACATGGGATAGTTGCTGCATGATAGTGCGCACTGCAATGCACATCCATGAGGTCCGAACTGTGGATTCATGTAGAGAAGTCCTCAGAATGCAGCTAGATAGTGCCTGACCACTCATGGAGGGGAATGAGAAGGGACTGTTCCTTCTTTGAGCCCCAGCAGTGCAAACTATCCCAAAGGGGGCAAGGAGGGGGTAGGATCGCACTTCCCCTACACTCCCCAGCAGCAGGGATGCATGTCCAAAGGAAGAGTGCAACATGCACAGACTCCTGCAGGCTGATATGCTCTGAGAGGGATTGTGCTTTGTGAGGTATGTTGCCTTCTGGAGTTTGCCTTCCTTGGGGACGGGGTAACGTAGCTTCCCTCAGTCCCCAGCACTGGGCTACACCTCAGTGCCACAGCTGAGCTCCAAGATTTATTTTCCTTTGTTTGATAAATCTTGTTTTTTATCTAAAAAGAAGCCAAAATATCGCTATTGCCAAGAAATTAATCAGTCTGTCAGGCTGGTTAGAGTTACAAATCATACTGACGAGCCAAGCTAATGTCAGGGTTTGGGATTCATTTTCTTAAAAAATCTCTTCTAATTAGTTATTACAGTTTTTGAATTAACATGAAACAAACAAACAGAACGCAGTGGACCAAGTACCGACCCTGTAGTGCTGTGTTCTGACACATTCCTTCCCTACAGATAGAAACTCCTACCTTGAGCAGAGAGCCTTCCTCAGCTACACTGCAGCTGCTCAGCTCCGGCCTAGCAACTCCAGTTGGCAGTTTTCCAATATCACAATGCCAGGAGGGCACAGTATTCCCTCTCCCCAATGTCCCTGGGTTGGGGGATAATCATCCTCAATACTTAGCTGTTATATAGATCTAAAATGCTTTAAAATGGATAGTGTCATTATCCCAGTTTGACATACATGTAGGTAAATTATGCATTTCTGCTTACTGGGTGCAGATACATTTTGAAGCATATACTGAACTGATGTAGCTCTAGGGTAAAAGTCTTATTTTAAAATTGGGAATGTAGCCAAGTAATCCCCTTTCCCAAAGCAAAGGTTATCCTGGAGCAGCTACAACACAAGGCTATTAACTTTTTAAAACAATAGACTCATGTTTCTTTCTCCTTGTTAGGACAGTTCTGAATGTAATTTACATTTTAATGTTACCTCTCTTACTGTGAGTACAGACAAATGGGAGCTATACATGTTTGTGACTTGTCCTCAGTATGGATCTCATAATATATATGGCCCCATCATGTAATGCTTAGGAAGCATTAAAATTGTCCATAATTATCTAAACTCTCTAAAGTCAAACATTAATTACCATTTTCCTACTAGTATGTAAGAGACGATGTGTATAATTAACACATTTTAAAAAAAGATAATTTAAGAAAGTTTCTTCATTCGTTTTTTGTTTTACACAATTTACATGATTGCACAAGTTATATTACAATACCTGGTGATTATCTCTGCAGTAATAAGTCAGTATAACTAGGACTAAGGGAATAAAACTAAAAAAGGAGAACATTTAGGCTAAATATCTGGATAAACTTCCTGATGGTGAGATCTATTCGTTTGTGGAACAGTCGCCCAACTGAAGTGGTGGAATTCCTATCTAAACAAGACTAAACGTACAATAGGGAGCAATCATAGAATCATAGAATCATAGAATCTCAGGGTTGGAAGGGACCTCAGGAGGTCATCTAGTCCAACCCCCCGCTCAAAGCAGGACCAAACCCAATTAGATCATCCCAGCCAGGGCTTTGTCAAGCCTGACCTTAAAAACCTCTAAGGAAGGAGATTCCACCACCTCCCTAGGTAGCCCATTCCAGTGCTTCACCACCCTACTAGTGAAAAAGTTTTTCCTAATATCCAACCTAAACCTCCCCCTCTGCAACTTGAGACCATTACTCCTTGTTCTGTCATCTTCTACCACTGAGAACAGTCTAGATCCATCCTCTTTGGAACCCCCTTTTAGGTAGTTGAAAGCAGCTATCAAATCCCCCCTCATTCTTCTCTTCTGCAGGCTAAACAATCCCAGTTCCCTCAGCCTCTCCTCATAAGTCATGTGCTCCAGCCCCCTAATCATTTTTGTTGCCCTCTGTTGGACTCTTTCCAATTTATCCACATCCTTCTTGTAGCGTGGGGCCCAAAACTGGACACAGTACTCCAAATGAGGCCTCACCAGTGCCGAATAGACGGGAGGGTGCCGAATAGACTGCTACTGTCTGTAGCAGTGCATGGGATTCTTCCGTCCTAAGTGCAGAATCCTTCACTGCCAGGGAAACTGTATTATTTTAAAGGCTATGTTTTAGTCACGGGCATTTTTAGTAAAAAATGGAGCAGTCATGGGTAGGAAATAAAAATTCACAGCCCACGACCTGTCCATAACTTGTACTATATATCCGACTAAATCTTAGGAGTGCCACAGGTGCTCAGGGGGTGCAGGCACTGGGAGGACAGCCCGAGGGGCAGCACGGGTGCTCGGGGAGGGAATCCAGAGGGCGCCGCGGGTGCTCTGCTGGGAGCAGCCCAGGACCCCCTCTGGTGCTGGAGTTGGCGGGGCTGGCAGACTCCCTATCCAGCTTTTCGGAAGTGGTGACATATCCCTAAGCTCCTAACTCCACGAGCTTCCAGCTCCGTAGCTCCCATTGGCCAGGAACCGTGGGAGCTAGGAGCTGAGGGAGGGACATGTTGCCACTTCTGGGGAGCCCCCCCTAAGGTAAGTGCCAGCCAGAGCCCTCATGCCCCAACCCCCAGCACTGAGCCCCCCCACCCAAACTCCTCCTGCTGCTGTTGCTGGGGGTGGGGGTTGGCCCGAGACTGCCCCAGCAGTGGCTGGTGCAACAGACCCAGTCATGGAGATCACGGAAAGTCACGGAATCCATGACTTCCATGGCCTCCGTGACAAACTCAGTTATTATTAGTCACTAATTATTATTAGTTATTAATTTGGCATCCCGAAGTTTGCTAGTTGTTTTCATAGGAAAAATAAAAAGACATGATCCCTGCACTGAAGACCTTACCACCATTGAAGCAATGAGCAAGAGTAAGTTGGAATGAGCAAGAGCAATAAACAATAGAAGTGAGGGAGTGAGATAAACCAATCTTTTTCATCACTAGATTCATAGATTCCAAGGCCAGAAGGGACCATTGTGATAAAATCTAGTCTGACCTACTGTATAACACAGGCCAGAGAACTTCCCCCCAAAATTATCCGTGCTATTACTAGATTCTGTGCAATCACCCTATTGCCCCTCTGCACTATGCCAGCAATGTAAAGGGGGGTGAAACCAGGCAGAAACAGTTCTCTCCCAAAATGTCTCTGGTGTAAGGAGTTTCCCTAACCAACATACAGCTGCCAAACCAGCACTACAGGAGCCCAAATCGCAGCCCCTGATGTAGAGGACATGTCAAAGGAGAAGATGATACATGACTGGAGCACTGTTGCAGTCACAGTATTCTCAGCTGACAGACAACCCACAGGGGGCCATTGCAGTCAATGTTTTGAGTTTAATTTATGTCAGACCTCCAGATAACTCAAGAATAGGGGAACAACAAGGTTGGCTTAAGCCACCTTTGTCTTTCCCCCTCCAGCCTTGCCCTTAGCACAGGAATGGAGGAATAGACAATCAGGACATTCACTTCTATGAATTCTATAGTCAATAGCTGTGTTTTAATAAACTCATTGGTGTTTTTCCAGTCTGTTCTGTGGGAATGCAGCAAATGACAATGGGCTCTTGATATCATAGTAGTATTAGGTTGGCATGCCTATACTAGTCTGCAGGTGGCTGTCTTTTTTCTGGACTATTCTGCAAGTGACCTTAGAGGAGAACAAGAGAGAAAGTTTCTCTGACAAAAAAAAATCACTGAATTGATAGGGCTTTCTCACTGTAGTTGTGCTAGATTGCTGGAGGAAAGAATGAACAAGAGTGTCAGAAAAGAAAAAGAATAAAATATTTTCCTCAAAGAAGATGGGGAACTTCTATGAGAGGAAAATTCTTAAGAAGAATAATTTAGGTTCTTATAACTTTATTAGTAGTAGTATTCAAATTGTAGAATTTTCCAGTTTGGATCTATCTCACATTCTTGAAAGGGCATGGAAAATTTTTATTTTTCTATTGTTAATTTTCATGTTTCCATAACACTTTTAATATTTCAGCGTGGGTTTGTTTGGATAAATTGAGTGTGTATGTCTATGGTCTTCTCTAGAATATTCAGTTTAATAAGGCTCTGGGTAGTATTGAATGTAAAAAGAACAGGGATTTAGTGGCTTTTTTTTAACAATGTGTTTCCATGCGTTGTTCTTTCTGTCAGATTGTTTGATACAGGTTATTAGAGAGTGAGAACCTATAGGGAAGGAGGAGGCTTGTAAATTGTGCAAAATACACACCTTCGTGGCTGACGAAATTCTAGGTGGGATGTGTGTGATAGTATAGCTTTGAGAGCAAAGTGTATGTGTATCAAGAGATGGTGCTAGCCCACTGGGGGCCTCTAAGCCAGAGTATTTTGGGGCCCCCTCTTATCAACCCCTTAAAAATAATAATTGCATTATTTCTGCAAATTAAAAAAATATACCAACACAATATATAATAATACACTTGTTAAGTCCATGTTAAATAAGATGAATGGTATTTTGGGGGTAATACTAAACTGGGTCACTCTTGAGCTGTTTGGGGCAATTGCTTAGTCTGCTCATATCTAGTGACACTACAAACTGATATGCAAAAGTTCAATGTGAACTGTTTATAGATGTGACATTAACAGGGGAATCATTACGAGTAACAGGTCAGGAAAGCGTAGCATAAAATATTGATCCGCAGGTACTGGAAATTGGGTTGTTAGAGGGAGCAGAGATAAAGGGTGATGTGGCCACCCAGATGAAATAACACCCAGCCAGGTGGAGACAAAGGAAGCATGGTGGAGGAAAATAAACACTTACGTTGTGGAACAGATCTCTATCCAAGAAGATTCAATGAATACATATGATATTCGTGAGTTAAGAGCGTAAGTTCAGCATAAATGACGTGACCTTCGGAACCACTGTAACCCAGGGCTCAAAAATCATAGAATATCAGGGTTGGAAGGGACCTTAGGAGGTCATCTAATCCAACCCCCTGCTCAAAGCAGGACCAATCCCCAATTTTTGCCCCAGATCCCCAAATGCCCCCCTCAAGGATTGAACTCACAACCCATGGGGACGAAAACCTGCTTTTTCAAATAATGTTATTCGTTTCCTTTGTTCCGCATATTAAGATTGTCCAACACTTTCGATTATAAGACCCTGCTTTCAGTTGCTTATAACTTTGCCAAACTATAACTGTTTGGGCTACAATTTTCTTTGCAGGGTGTCAGCCAAAATGGTGGAGCCATTTCCAAGAATGAGGGTAGAATTTTTTGTTTTGTTTTGCCCATGTTAAAAACTTGGACGTTTTATGCCCCGCCCCCTTATTTTGTAGTAGCGAATGGATGATGCTAACTGATTGACCAGGTATTCAATATTTTGTTATCTCTTTATTCAGTACTTGACCCTAGGCCTTTTTTACTGCACACCATTCAAACCCTGCTCTGAAGGAAGAATTATTAATTTCCTCATGGGCTTTTCTATGATGTGCATAACTGTAGCATCTGATATATAACATAATGTACGAATAAAAAGCTCAGAAAATAAAGGTAGTTCCTTTAATTAACAATGACCTTTTGAGCCTTGAGTTTTACATAGCCTTTTATCAGTTATGACTGACTTCCCTCCGAATGGCAATGGCCTAGAATTACAAACACTCTATTTTTACAAGACAATATAAAAGGTTATAGCATCCAGGCGCGCATTTATCCCAATCTGGTGTTTTACTGTATCCAAAACACTTAATTGACTGAGTCAGTATTTGGCAAGACAGTACATAATACCTGGAGCTTGGTCATATTTTTAAGCAAGAGCGCGCCATCATTGGTGTTATTCCAAAACTGAAATCCTTTTATCTGTTCAAGTTACAAAATGTGCAGCTTAGAGGACTATTCAAATGATTTGTTCTAGTACACATAAGACTACTACTGAAAAGGTTAATATAGTTCAGGGATCTCAAACTCAAATCACCACGAGGGCCACATGACTAGTACATTGGCCCGAGGGCCGCATCACTGACACCTTTTCATACAAAGATACAAAAGCCCCTCCCTCTGCCCCAGCCCTGCCCCCACTCCACCCCTTCCATGAGGCCCCGTCCCTGCCCTGCCTCTTCCCACCCCTTCCGCACCCCCATTCCAACCCCTTCCCCAAAGTCCCTGCCCCAACTCCACCCCCTCCCTGCCCCTATTCCAACCCTTTCCCCAAATCCCTGGCCCCTCTTCTTCTCTGCCTCCACCCCTGAGCGTGCCAAGTCCCTGCTCCTCCCCACTCCCTCCTGGAAAGTCCTAAGCACTGCCAAACAGCTGTTTGGCGGCGGGAAGCGCTGGGAGGTAGGTGGAGGAGCGGGGATGCAGCATGCTCGCAGGGGCGGGGGTTGGAGGCGGGGAGCAAAGGGAGCTATGGCGTGCCGCGTGTTTGAGACCCCTGATATAGTTCATAATGGTGACTCATTCTGTCACTACTATAGAACTATGGATTCATGCAAAAATGAGTTTGAAAAAATATAGGACAATTTAAAATTCAAATATGACTATGTGATCAGTTTAACAATGAGATTAAGTACCTATTGATTTTCAGAAATGCCACAGTGACTTGGGAGCACAAGTTTCATTGAAAATCAACAGGGTTTGTGCTTCTAATCACTTGGGCTCAGCTCTTCAAAGGTATTTAGACACCTAACTCCCATTGATCCTTTGAGTATCTGAGCCTTAGGCTCTTTTGAAAATCCCACTCCTACTTGATAAATATTCGTGATGAATATCTCCATTAAATTGCTGTACCGGCACTGAAGCACGGTAATTACTAATTAGAGTAACAAGAAGTGTGCAAATTAATTAGTATAGAATTGTAGCAATGAACTGTTGGGCTAGATGTTAACATGTATAAAATTAAGGCTCTCTTAGGTAATATAGATATAAGCCCAGGTTTACCCTTTTTATCCCCTGTAGAATCTTGTGAAAGTAAGAAAATAATTTGTAAGGCAAATAAACATAGTAACTGTCGGCATATTAAAGCCACAAGCAATGCCAATGAAACCTTAAAAAATTATAAAACAAATTCTGCAAGATTTACACCTTACATTGAGTGCAGGACATCTTTTGTTTTAAATTGCTATATACAGACTCCTGTACAGAATATATCTGAGAGCATGGACGCAGCAATATCCTGTTTGTTGAGCATGGATCAACAGCAGCACTGTGCAAAAATATTGAGTTTGCTTCACTATATTTTTTGCAATAATTCCAGTATTTCTCCATTTGAGACACTGAAGACATTGTTCTATGTAAAAAAGATTTTCCAATTCTGCCTTCATAAAATTAAGAGTCTTCATTAACTTGTTCCTGGCATTAATTAACCATTTCCAAAGAAAAAAAAACAGGATTTTTAAAATTAAAATCTAGCTTGCATCTGAATTTCTGAAGTCAAATCAAAACAATTTCTCCTACTTTTTGCTGTTTTTCCACCCTAGAGTGAGACTTTTGCGTACAATGCAATTCAGTCTATATAGTGGGGAAATATGTTTTCATGTTTGTTTCAGTTCCACTTTGATACAATTAGATAGATAGAAGGATGGATGATTTAAATAGTAGCTGGATGTGGTCATGAATTTTAGTTATAGTCAGCAACCAGTTAATTCACAGCTTGATCCTGTGAAGTGCTGAGGACCCTGATTGCCATTGAAGCCAGTGGGAAGTAAGGGTGCACAGTACTTTGCAGGATGCAGCCCTCATTGCCTTTTGCCTGTAGTAGGTCCCAGAGTCTAATTAGTTACCTAAATATAAATGAAGGGGCTGAATTTTAAGGAAGGTTTGGAAATGTTGGCAAATAATAACCATTCATTCACCCTGGCACAAGAAGTACAGGAAGAGCTTACTTCCACAGCTCATTACCAACAAGTGGCTGGGACAGCTAGCTCCTGCAGACGTCGTCTCCTCCCTGGATTGTAAACTACTGAACCACTTAAAATGAGATTTAGACAGTAAATCAAAAGAAAGCAGCTGAGGATGTCAAAGAATGAAAAGGAATAAAGCAATTACTGTCTGTTCAATAGGTCTATTCAATTAGAGTCCTCAGGGTAGTTTAATAAAACACTCTGTAGCCTCCATGGCACAAGTTGTTTTCTTTATTAACCTGAAGAAACGAATTCAGATACTGTGGGGGTTTTGTTTTTTGTTGGGTTTTTTTTGTTGTTATTGCTGGTGTCTCATATCCTGCGGAGTCTAAATAAGTTGTTAACCACCAAATGCACTGCACACGGAGGGACTTTGCAAGAGGCTGACCAAAGAATACTTTCAAAAACATCTAGGACCAGTTTTTTAAAAGTCTCTAGGTATCTAAAAATGCAGGTTGATTTCTAGTGGAATTCTCAAAAGTACCAAGACACCTTTTGAGAATCCCACTAGAAATCGATCTGCGTTTTCAGATACCTAGAGACCTTTAAAAATCTGGTCCCTAGTGAGTTAGGAGTCTGTCAAAATAAACATGAAAACTGATGCCTTTGATATATCCAAGACCATGAAAACTACATTTAACCCACTGAGGCACCTCCTAGTTCACAGGATCCCAAGATGGGTAAACCTGAAAAGGTTTGTCTGTTCATTTCAGACAAACCCAAAGGTTCCTAGAACATTTAGCCATACCAGATTGAGCTGAAATTTCACAAGATATTCAGTGTTACTGCTTTTGGTCTGTCAGGTCAGAAATACTGTGAGACCATCATCTCATGTATTATTTCTTTGCCAGAGCCTTGAACTGCAGTGGCATGACAAAATGAGAGGAAAAAATGTAACATAATTAAAGCAAGGTAGATGTACTAAGTTATGTCTCATTACAGCTACCACTATAGTTATCAACAACAATGCATATGTGTTTGATGATAACATTTTGGCAAAGGACTTTCAATGTAGTTTTAATGTAACTAAAAATGTCAGGATTCTTATTCTATTTATTTAATTATTTAAGAGGCAATCGCCTTGTAACGGGTGCAGGTGGGCCCCTCTATCTTCTGCCACTTCTATACCCACAAACCAGCCAGAGACCTCTGCTTTGATGCAATCACCCATGCCCTTTATTTACAGTACAAGTTCCCATCACCTTGTAGCTACAGACAGCGTCAGTCAGGCTCACAGCCTCAGGGACTGCTAGCTTTTGCAGCCGGCAGGGGAGAGCAGCCTCTAACTTCCTAGCTCCTCCCTTTCCTCTCCCCCGGCTTCCTTCCTGCCAGCCTTTATGTAGCCCCTGGCTAGCAAGGCTGGCAGCTGTTCCCCGTTTGCCACTTAGGCCTAGGCTTACTCAGCCAGCTCCAATTCTCCTTTCCTGATTGGAGCTGGTGTGACAGAGGTCTGGCTCAGGATTTCCTAGCAAGCACCCTGTCACGCCCCTAAAAGATTTTAGCCATCTTGGCAAATGGTTAAGGGCTCAATACTACTGCCTGTACTTGCACTGAGTAGTACCTCACTATGTAAGTAGTTCAACAATTGGACTAAAATCATATACTAAGGTACTTCTCCATATCATTATAGGTGATAGAATTGAGCTCTAAATATTTTGTGGACTGTTCAAAGCAGATTGCCCGAGCTGATATCATATTGAAGTACATACCTCTGCAGTATGCATATTTAATACCACTCATCATAAATTAACACTGCAACTGTATCTAGATTAATTAGTGCCCTCAACACCAATCAGTGCATCTTTCAAGTTGCGCCCTCCCTCAGTGTCTAGTGTAGATACAGCGGTCTAAGTATAAACCAGTCAAATACTTCAAATACTCAGCACTAGATTTGGTCCCGAAGTACTTAGAATTATAAATTAATATTCAGCTCTGATACAGAAATGTTTGTCCATAGATTTCAAATGCCTTATAAAGAAGGGTAGCCCTTATATAGTACTTTGCATCTGAGAGCACTCTACAGATATTACTGTAACTACTTAATCCTCACTACAGTTCTCTGGGGGAGACAAATAAGTAGTACTTTATTTAACTACACTCTGAGGCGGGGGTGTGATTCCCAGCTTGAGGAGACATACTCGCACTAGCCCTCCTTGAGCTAGTGTGCTATAAATAGAGTGTAGCCACTGCAGCGGGAGTGGTGGGACAGGCTAGCCACCACAAATACCCTAGGTACACATTCGGGGCTTCTGGTCCCTCCCACCACTCATGCTGCCACGGCTACATTTTATTGTTACCAAGCTAGCTCGATCAGAGCTAGTGTGATTATGTCCCCTGGAGCTGGGAATCACATCTCTGGCCTGAAGTATAAAATGGGAAAATGAAGGCAAAAAGGGGCCTTCCTAGGTCCAAATAGTGATTTAGTGGCAGAGCAGGGATTAAAACACCATTATCGCTAGCTTTGAGTCCCATGCTCAATTCACTAGACCATAATGCCCCTTTAATCCATCTCTTCTTGGCTTTGTATTCCATATGTGAAGAGTAGTTCATTGTGCTAGATGTAAAATAGGCCTGTAAAAAGGGGGGCCTTTTGGGGGTCAGATCCAACCGCCATTGAAGACAGTAGAAAGATTCCCCTTCATTTTAGTGGGCTTTGGCTCTGGACCTTAATGAGCTTTTTTACCTGTGAGTACCTATCAAAGGTAAGTTCGTCAGCTGAACTGTTTTACAGCTTCTTAAAAAATGTTTTGTCATAAACCTACCTGAAGGCAGTAGTTGAACTTGGCATTTCAGAGATTCACTGTTGCAAATCTTGCTAGTACCCTTGCATCTTACTTCCCAACATTTGATGTCGTGCAAAGCGATATAGCAACAGAATGGCTGGCCAATTGTGGGAAAGGTGGGAACCAGCATGTGAATGGGATCCACAGATATTCTTTAAAATCCAAAAGTATTTTTACTAGTTCAAAATATTGTTTCTCTTGCTTCTTTTTCCACCAGTCCTGACATTAATATTTACAATGAAGCATCAGCCCTGACTTTGAGAATCCTGGAATATACTTATAAACAACAGAAAGCAGTTTTCCAAATGTTTGTGTTGTGGAGACATGATAACATTTTCACTAAGTTTCCACAGATGCTTGAAAATCAATTTTATTTTGTAATCATTCTGGATTTGCTTTCTAGAAGGGGATTTAACCAAGATGCGTCTGATTAATTTTGTCAATTTATATATCATTACTTTGTAATTGATTAATTGTTTTAATGGGAAATGGGGGGGAAAGTGTTGTTTAAAAGTAAAAATTATGGTGAATGATTTAGAAGATTCATTGATAATGGGATTAATCATCAGTGACCAAAATTTTTTATAATCTGACAAGTATTTGGGAGTTTACGTGAAAGGAGATTTTGGTCTCAACCCAAATTTTAGTGGATGGATATGTTCATCACCAAAAACATTGCAACATTCGATACCTTAATTAATGGGCACTCTCACAAGAGATGCACAGGAATAAAACGAGCCACGGACTGAACTAAAGTTTGTCAAAAAACTTTTTTTAAAATTTCCCATTATTGACCAGCTCTGGTTTTATACATTATAATTCCCAAGTTGGACTCAAGACAAAGTCCCATTCACCAGTTTCCTTGCTTTGAGTCTCCACTATAGCTGCTGTCTTCGATTGAATTGCATATAGCTTGTAGTGTTTTTTTCCTGACTTGCAATCCACTTAGAAGTGGACAAATGTTTCATCTAATGTGTGTTCATCATCTCAGCATATATTTGCAGTGCCCAAACTCTTTCAGCTTTCTATCTTTATGCTCCAGCATCAGATTATAAAGATGGCAGACAAGAGTTTAAATGCCAAGCTCTATATAGGCCCTCTTGAAAGCACTTCTGCCCTAAGAATGCTGTTATGAGGCCTGTATTTCACAATTTAAGAGACTATGCAATGTCATGATCATTTTCTGAAACCTAGGCAGTGCTTAGAACAATTGTTTCTGTAATATGGCTGCTTTCTGCCCATAAACTCATAAAACTGACAAAGAAATGCTAGCTATTTTTAATTTTTTTATGATCAGTCTGGACATAGTTCTGTTGTAGTTTAGATAATGCTTTGAAAGCATATGTCATTAAGTTATTGTCTGCCAGAAAAAGAGCCCCCGGCCCTTGTGAGGTTCCATCAGCTCAGATCTTAGGCTGTTTGTAATGTCAAATTATTTCAGCAAGGATGCTTCCATGACCACTTTATTTTAGTTCCCATAAACTTTTGTCTCACTAACCTTCCCAGTGCCATTCTGCATTGTCCTCAAGCAGTATAGTGAGTGGAATATTTAACTGAGATGAATGAGAGAAGAATTTATTTAGGTTGATATACCCATGAATCTCTAAGCCCTCCTTGTGCTGGGGTCTTTCCATTTACACAATTGTCTCTATCCTTGAATCTGGTCAAGTTTCCCAGCAGCAAGCCAAATTCAGGGACTTTTGGTGAGGTTAGCACCTCTACCACTCAATCCTTTGAAGAGAGGATGACTGAGTGTGATGCTTCCTAGGGGTACCTTGATTGTAAGGCACCCCACCATCACCTGCCTTTAGCATGAGGACATCATGTTTATTTAACAATGAAATTGTTTATTTAACGAAGAATAAAGATTCAAGAAGAAGCAAGCAGAATTAATGGAAACAGATGGTTACATATAAAATAACACACATTCTAGAGCCTAGACTTATCTAACAATATATTTTGATGTCCTGTAGAGTTTAGCTCACCTCAGTCTTTCTCCCAGTATTTTACAGTCTGTCTGGCTGTGACCCTTGGTACATAAGATGTGCACACTGGCAGTTTGTCTCCTAGGTGAATAATATGGGTACAGCCCCATACCCCTCGATATATTCCAACAATCCATTATCTTTACTCATAAACATGAGGCCCCTCCAACCCCGCACTGGCTGTTTTTTCTGGTAGGCTTCTTGTACGTTCTGCAAGAACATGGCTCTGTTTGTAAATAGGCTTCCATTGTGAGGCATACAATACTCAATTTATATAATACCAGACAAAGCGAGAAATGTCTGTTACCTCCTGTCTGAAAGGAATGTGCTTGTCATCTCCTGGTGACCTGCTTTACTCTCAGACCGAAAGAACATAATTTCCAGTATAGATACACAACTCTTTAAATATTATCCTTACATACATTTTGTAATGGTTATGAGGACTGGTGTGTTACTGGCTCTCAGGAGAGCCTTCACTATAATGTACATATCAGACCCTGGGGATTCCTGTAAACCCCTCTGCACCCCTTATGCCTTCTGTCAGTTGGCATGAAGAGGTCCCTCGTCACACGCCAATCTCCCACACTCCAAAGTGACTGACATTCAGCAGCACAGCTAGAATGGGTTGGGTATCTCTTTAAAGGGGATGCACCTTCCCTTATATATATAAGTGGACAGCGTCTCTGCACTATGATGTAACAGTAACCAGTGCAGTCTATGTACACTGAGTCCTGCCACGTGACAACGTTCTAACCTTTCGTAACGCTGACATATAACGTGATTGTGGTAGGGGAAGAAAGATTAGTTTCTTGCCAGCGCTGTGTGTATCAGGCTCTTTATTTTCTGATGTCAGGGAAAAACATAACACAACTATCTTTGGCACCGATGAAGGCAAAAGAGGCAATGCCTCCTTGGAGTTGAGTCTGACGTCTCCTCCGTGTAGCCACCTTAGGTGAAAATATTGATTATGACCGAAAGGCAATTCCTAATTGCCTTTCAGTCATAGAGTTTATTGGTTATAGAGTTATTGGTACAAGGCTTATCAGGCCTCTGCCTAATGTTATTGAAAGAGACGACTAAGGAAAAGGTGATAAACAACATATGGGTATTTCCCCCAAGTGTAAATAGAGGATTTCAGTCTCCATTGCTGTCAGCCTGGCATCTTTAATGAACATCTAAATTCACTTAGAGAAGAAAGTAAAACTGAAAAATGTGAAACCTCCACTGGTATCGTTAACCAAAAGACTGTACATATTTATGTAAAATGTACATTTTAAATGCTGTGTTTTAGAGCCTCATAATATACAAGCATTAATTCAGCACATTCTCCCGAGGGAGGCCTTTAATGATTATAGCTTTAAAGTGTCTCCACATGTCTTTCTTTGGAGCTGTTCAGCTGAGCTCACATCAGACCACACGCAACATTTCTCAGTGGCTTGAAATATTTATGTATTGCTGTGTCAAAAGCGATACGTGGGGAGTACACCTGAAAACTGTTTCCAGTTCACCAGGTTTAAAATGAATGTACTATGTTTTTTTAATATTTCAGCTAGAAATATTTTGCTGATGACACTAAGGATTTAGGAGATATAGGAGATTTGTTACCTACCATTGTGGATAAAAAAGTTTAAATCTCTATACTCTACGGTAGCATACATTTCTATTGAAATAAGGTAATAGTTTCTTCAGTAATGCAGTTTCCATTGGGCTCCATTGGAACACACAGCTAAGGACAGAATATGACAATCGTTGCTATGTTAGACCACTTTTTGTACACTCTTTAGAATGTAATGAAAAGTAATAGAAGGAAAGAAAAAGAAAATGAAGCTGTATGCTTAGATGAATGACTTGTCAGTTCTCGCTTGCTTAGTGAATGCATTTTGGAAACATGAATCAGAAAATCAAGTCTAAAATGACTGATCTGTATAAAATTCTTCTGAAAACCATGCTTAGAATGAATTGTTTTATATTTACAGGTTTCATATGGGGTGAAATTAAACAGATGTGGGATGGTGGACTACAGGATTACATTCATGACTGGTGGAACCTAATGGATTTCGTAATGAACTCCTTATACTTGGCAACAATTTCTTTGAAAATTGTTGCATTTTCAAAGGTAATCATTCTATTGTTAGCTAATATTTATAAAAAAATATATTAAGTAACTAAGGTTATACTTTTTGACTTGCTTCTATATTTCAAAGTTTCTTAGATTGATAAACTACTAGAATGACTCACTACTAGAATCACTTTACTAACCTGTCAGTTTTGCCATCTGTAAAATGGTCTTAATCGTCTTTATCTGTCCACGGGATGTTGGACGGCTTAATTCATCAGGATCAGTAAAGCATTTTGAGATGTGTGGATGTAAGGTACTATAAAAATGCCAAGCATTATTATTATTAGGTGTGGATTTTTTGAATGCTTTTAGTCCAATTTCATCAATAAACTGAAATTGAATGTATATTTTGACTAAATAATAGAAGCATTCTTGGGTAAAATTTGTCCATTTTACTCCCCATTGTCCTATTTTTTTAATAAGAAATATGACATTATTAACATTTGAACTTTCTTCCAGAGAAACATCCATTTGTTTCAAAAGCATGAATAGTTGAATGTTGCATGTTTTCCATGTGAATTCACAATTTCATGGACATTCCTTGTAAAAATTAAATGTTCCGGTTTCAAAATGGTCTTGAATGAAAGAAAAATATATTCAAACTAAATTTCAAGAAAAATGTGTCAGCACTTTCACACAGCTCTAATCACCTCTGCGTCAAGATAACTTTCTAATTTACATTATTCATTATCATAATTATATTTCAATGATTTCAAGTTTATTTCCACCAACTACCCAATAACTACAGGGCCAGATTCTCTCCTGTGCCAGGATCCAGTAGGCTAAGAAGAAAGTGGGCATCCATACAGGGCTGGCTCTACCTTTTTTGCTGCCCCAAGCGGCGAAGCAAAAAAAAAAAAGCAGCCGCCAAAGAAGAAAAAATAAAACACCTGCTGCCGAAGTGCCGCTGAAGAAGGAAAGATTAAAAAAACCAACAACCCCGGAGTGCCGCCCCAAGAGCGGCCGAAGGCAGACCCTTCTGATTTGCCGCCCCAGGCACCAGCTTCCTTAGCTGGTGCCTAGTTCTGGCCTTGCATCCATAAAGGATTTGATTACAGCTCCCTATTCTCAAGTCACAGCTGTTCTGGCTGCAGCCGTGGCATAAGTTTAGAGCAGCCTCGGCGCTTCTCTAATTTGTGTCAGTTGGCGATGGTTCATCAGTGTCCATATGCCCAGCTGATAATTGGCAGAGTGGAACAGAGCCCCTACACACACCTGACCTGCCATCTCCCTCTTCTATCACATCAGGTGTTTCTAAATGTTTTGCCTGAATGACCCCAATTTTAGACTTACTATTTCCTGTGATCCCAGACCACAGCAAAGCAACAGAGTGACCAAAGAATCCAAGAAGTTTGCACATTAAATATATTTTATGCTTGCTAATGTGACACATGGGCTTGCACATTGCGACACAGCTTCTCAAAGTCCGGTAATGTGGTAGAAATTGCATTTCTAATCTCCAATTTGACATCAACGGTCGAGCGATACTGTGACTTGACGAACACAAGTGCGCCGAATCCAGCTTCACAGAATTACATGCTCATGAATGTCACCATCAGTTTCAAGGTGCATGGTGAGAGTGCAGGATAGTCATTCTTCACAGAGAACCAGAATTCTGGGAGAGAAAGTTGGGCATATGTTACTCGCAAGATTTGATCAGAGGACATTTTGATGAGCTGTTCGATTTCAGCTGTTGGCAAATCCATGGTATCAGGCTTGAACTGAAAGTAGTTTCACACCCAATCATACATTGTCATGTCCAAGTTGAGGGAAAAGGATGCAAACTGTTCCTCCATCTGGCTGAGATGCTCAGCCATCACCTGTGTGGGAGGCTCAATAATTTCATTGACAGCCAGGAAATTAGAAAGCTGTGGGACAGATTCCTAATTTGTCTCTGATAGATTATTCTTCCAGAAAACAATTTTCTTCATTAATCCTGTGAGTCAATCACTCTGCTGAAGAATGTGGGTGTTCTTTCCTTGCAGACCTGTGTGCACTTCATTCAGTTTCCTAAATATGTCTCTGACTTACCCAGGAAGGCACATCTTCCTTTGGTCACCTAGAAAATCAACAAATTCACTCTTTTTGCCGTCTATTGTATAAGACGTCTCTCAGTTCAAAAAATCACCCCAGTGCTTTTCCTCAGCGAGCTTCAGTGTGAAATAAAAACGTCATGATCAGATCCCATGCCGTCGCACAGTTTCGCAAACAGATGCGCGCAAAGAGGCTGAGTCTTGATGTAGTTCACAATAGATGATACTGCAAAACTTCACCTAGCTCTGGACTCAGAGCTTTACATGCCTGTTAGTCTCTGTGAATCATGTAGTGAGTCCACAGAGCAGACAGAGCAGCTTTCTTTACCAAGGCATGCAGACCTGCTGGTGGCCTGCCATAGACCGAGCTCCCTCTGTGCAAAAGCCTACAATGTGATCACCCAGGGCATTTTTGTTTTGCATGTAGCCATGTAGTACATCAAACATTCCTTCTTCTGTCTTGTGTCCAGGAAGTAGGAGACAGAACAGAATGTCTTCAATGATTGCACTCTCCCATGTATTTCACAAAAGCAAAGAAATGTGCATCAGGACCCTCAATGCTCACATCAACTTGAAGAACAAAAGCACCTGTGTTTTTCAGACTCTCCACCAGAGTGTTTTCCTGATCTGCTGCTATCACCTCAATCCTTCAATTCACTGTGTTGTTGGAGAGTAGCATGTCTTTGAGTTTGTTTGTCTCAGTTTCCCCACACATTATCTTCATCATATCGATTTCATCTGGCAAAATCAAAGTCTCTCCAATTATGTAAAGCTTCTTGGCCTGCACAAGACAGTAACTCACTTCAGATGATGCCTTTTGTGTGTGGCAAGAGATGGACAGGGCTCTCTCGAATTGCACTTGTTGACATGAAAGTTCTTCTTTCCAACTCTGGAAAAATGACCTTGGTTTTTCTATGTGTTCCCTGTGAAGGGCTTACAAAGGTCATTTGGGTTGATTAAGCTTCAAGCTTTTGCTAGATAACACTATGTGACATAGCAGGCATTTTGGCCTTTCTTGGTTCTTGACAAAAACATTGGTAAAGCCATACGCAAAGCCTCACCATATTTGCGCACACATTTCTTGCACTCTTGTTTTTCGCACGTAACTGCATTACTAGACTCACTGCTGGAGGATGAAGCAGATACTCTGCATAAAAATGAGTCCATCTCACAAGTCGGAAAGAGGAATTCATTGTTAAGCAGATGAGGCCAGGACTTAGGAAGGCCCTGTGTGCTGATACTATGGCAGCACAGAGACAGTGATTTACAGTGATTCTTTATGCTTGAGTGCCACCAGTAGGGTGACCAAACAGCAAGTGTGAAAAATCGGGACAGGTGGTGGGGGGGTAATAGGAGCCTATATTAAAAAAAAGACCCCAAAATCGGGACTGTCCCTATAAAATCGGGACATCTGGTCACCCTAGCCACCAGAGTACTCAGGGTGGCATAAAAAGATAATGGGCCCTGCCTTAAGAAGCTCACAAGCCACTGCAGATTCCCTCTCAGAAAAAGCTAGCACAGGTTCCTACCCACTCAAACAGAGAGGATGCTCTGTTGAGAAGGCTGCTTCCCACAGAGAAGCACCTTCTGGATTGAAGTCTCCCAGCTGAATGCTTGCACAGCCTGATGGGGCAAATGGCATCCACACAGCCACCTCCTCACAGTTCATGTGTCAAGACCTGCTGTACAAACACCACACCAGAAGGCTGCCATTTTACAAAATGCATGCACCAGACATGCAAGGTCACACCATGAGGAGGCTGCCACTTAGATCTACAAAATTGCAGCCTCCCAGCGCAGGGTTTGAGGAGCAGGTCCAGACACATTCAGGGGAAGATGGCATCATCTTGTGAGCAAAAACTGGTCCTTTGGACCTGCGACCCTGTCTACTGACAGCACAACCCCATTTGGAATTGCAACTAACAATTTGGGAACCGCTGCATCTCAACCAGGGGGAATGGCATAGTAGTTGCTTGTGCTGATTTCACACCCACTCAGTGCTTCTCAGGGGACTTTTCACTTAGGCAGCTGTGGCCAGATTCGAGTCCCTGTGCATCACTCAGGTAGAGCAAAGGTATTTGAAAAGGTGGAGAAAAATCTGCCCCCTTTTATTCAGAAAGCTAATGGAACATGCTTTGCTATGCAGACACAGTTTCATATACAGTGACCAGGAAATAGCGTTTTTACTGGTCCAAAATGCAAAATAACAACCTCATTGGTAATGCAAACCTTTCTAAAGCATGGTAGACATCCAATTTCTCCTTTTAGAACAATATTAATATGAAACCATAATAATCCTTTTATCTCCCAGGCAGCTTCTGCCTTCTGTAATCAGATTCCAAGGTGACGGTGTCTGAAGTAATATGCATCCATTACCCTCCAAATTAGTGTTATGATGCTAATCAGACTGAAAATGTAAACACAGTAGTGCATAAAATATTACCTTTAATTCTGCAGTTATTTGTTTTGTTATGCCTGTGATTTTTAAAGCCAACTAGCTTTTTTGTCCTTGCTTTTTTTCATCTTTCCTTTAGCAAAATGATTAAATCAGAGTATATAAATAATGCATCTGATATAAGCAGCTGAAATAATGAGTGGTTAATTGATTAATCAAGCACATTCATTTCAGATTCTTAAAATATGATTGTTTTCCAGTTGTACAATGAATGAGGACCTAGGATTACAAACCCTACCAATGTGTTATAATATATGACCTTTACTTTCATTTGCTAAACGCTGCATGACTATTTTTTCTGAAATATAGTTTTGTCTGTATTTACTGAAATAATTATATAGGCCCAATTCTCAAATGTGTGCCACCTGTTGTGTATCACTCTAGTAGCCGGACACCCATCTAAACCAGCTTCCTTGTATAAGAGGCATAGCAGCTCGATGCTGCTCCCTGATGTGGGAGATGTTCCCAGAAAAAAAGAGTTAATTGCTGGAAGAAAAAATCCTCGCTGATAAGAACCTTTGAGGCTGCAAGCAGCTGAATGTTATTTAGAGCAGCACATAGGCCATTCTAAATTACATCAGGGACTGGAGTAGCCCCTCGTTGGGTCCAGGATCGGGACAATGCCCATTCTCCCACCCCAGTACTAAGTGTGTCTTATGTTCGTCTGAGGACCAGGGTCCAGATCCTCAAAGGAGTTAGGTGCCTAAATACATTTGAAGATCTGGGCTCCAGTCTCTTATATGTGTTTATCTACCAACACACAAGTTAAATGTCATGTGGTTATAAATGTACTGTGGTCTCACACATTTTAAGTTCATAAAGGCACGATTCATTTTAAGGCATGTAGCTGCTTCGATTGAGGATTATAAATACAAATAGAACTATTTATGCTGCAAAACAAAGGATTCTGTTTATATTTTGAATCTACATTATATTTTGCACTGCTAAGTCAAGTATTACTTCTCTCACTTTGATGCATTACACCCAAGGATGCTTTTAATGTTTTATTAAACTGAAGCATGGCTTCCATTACTGTGTGTTTTCAGCTACATAAGAGATTACACACAGCTGATGGCACTAAGTAAGTGGCTCTCACTCATTAGCATGAAATGCTATGTAATTCTATCACTTTGGGGGCAGAGGTGATATTTAGAGTGTAATTCTATCCTGAAAAGTGTCTCTGTATATAAACTACATTGCTGGGCTCCATATTTATTGTCTCAATAATTTCCATATTGAATCTACTCTGCTAATTAGTAAAAGGATGGGGTTTTCCCCCTAAATATCAGTGCTTCAAACACTGGGATGCTTAGCCTGTCCCTCTGGCATTGTAAAATATTTTTGTTTGATATTTGGCCAATTCCCCAAATCAGACATTCACTTGCATTGGAGTATTAACTGCACAGTAAGAAAAAGTATATTTTCTGTGCTCAGTTTTGTTGCTATTTAACATCTTTTGGCTGATTATTCTGTTTTTCTCTGCTGGTTCTCTGAAAACTACAGTACAGATTGTGACAAACATGTCCTCATAACAATCATTTGAATTTGTATAGTACCTTTCATCCAAGAATTTCACAGCATTTTACCAAGGTAGGAAAAATATTTATCCCTTTATTATAGATGAAGAAACTGAGATACCAAGAGTCATATGTGATTTGATTAAGGTCAGACAGATGGTCAATAGGAGAGCTGCAACTAGAACGAGGTCTCCTTATTCTCATTTTTATAACAACTCGACCACACTGTCTCTCCTTAGGATCATATGATAATTCCTCAATTTATGGTTTCTGCTCTAGAGGGTAAAAAGTAATTATCTGGCCACTTTCCCAATGCTTACAACGGTCTTGGATGTTAATCTTGTGTATGGTTTTCTGTGAATAATCATCAGGGACTGTTATTTCATATTTCTTTGGCATCATTAATATGCATGATAAATTTGCTTTGAAGTTCTAGTCTTTACATAGTTCTAATCTGTCCATATTTTGCATTCTTCAGTTTTCCATAGGTGTGGACTATGCATTTCCCCTATGTATTAAATAGTTATTAAGTAAATGACTGCCTTTGCAACATGCCGAAGGGTTGTGTGGGGCTGGAAGTGGAGTGCAGAAATTCTATCAGTTGTTACAATATGAGCAACCCAAGAAATCAAATCTCATGCTTCATCAGAGGTTGGTCAGTGTAAGATGATGACCTGTTAGGAACCTTCCCTAGAGGGCCTGATCCAAAGCCCACCAAAGTCAGGCCCACGCACTGTGGAATTGCAGAATCAAAGCTCTGCATCACCGAGGTGGCAGGATAAATTTGTGTTTTTACCTTCTTTGAATTACTGAATATAAGCCATTGCTGTAATCAAGATAAAATACTTGATGTATCTATGATCTGCTCTTGTACGGGAAATCTCACATTCCTGTAGTCACTTCAAATTACTCAATATCTCATGACTCTATATTGACATAACCGGGTAGGTGGGGCTCGTCAGCCTTGGAAGGCAGCCCACCTAGGAGAAGGAAAACTCTGATTTAAAACCTCCGCTGCCTTGTGGCAATACCCACTCATGGGAAAGGCTAAGGGAGTCAACCCTGAAACCAAATCCGGTGTCGGAGTCCCGATGGCGGTCTGACATTGTCCTCAACGTCATTCCAGCAACTCCTGCGACGCCACTGGTGCCAAGTTGTATCGACATTGTCTTTCCCTTGGATCCATCAGTTGCGTGGAGAGGGGGGTTCTGCTGCATGGGCAACAGCTGTTCCTCCATATCACCCTGCCCTGGCTTGCGCCCTGGAGAGGACACTCCAGCTTCGCTAAACATTCCCCATGGGCGCATATCCATCGTCTCTCGAGACTAACGGACGCCAACAACAACAATATTGACATACTATCAAACTAATTCTTTTTCTAACCCTATAGTGTGCAAATGAACTAAAGTGAGTTAATATACTAAATATACACATACTGTTTTTGAGGAAACTATTGAATGAGCAATTTACAGGAGGCCAGTGGAGGTGGGAAGTTTTGGCTAGGTTTGTTTGGTCTCTTTGTAGTAAGGATATTTTTTGGCCTTGTTATTAAGCAAGTCCATTTTCAGTCCTATCATGGTCTATCTTTATCTAAGATACAGTTTATATTCAGTTTCAATATAAAATTACGGCAGACACAAATGATAAAATTATAGTGCACACAAAGAAATACGTTAACTCTTAGATTTGCTGAGGGTCCTAGAGAGCTCTTACATTTGATATACAGTGAAATGCCTAATTGCACTCCATGAACATTTGCAGATTTTGGTCATAATGATTAGGGAGGAGAATGATACAGCAATACAAATTGCAATCTGCAGTTTGAATAACAGATTATAGTCAGAATATTTCTGAAGCGCCTTGTAACGCCTGAGAAATAAAGGAGGAATGTCCAATGAGATCATTTATGGAGAAAACAGGCACTTGTGGTTCATAAAAAACTAACAAAAATGAAATAAATATTAGCATTTTTAGAGCAGACCATTTGGTAATATTTTTTTCCCTAGGTTTTTTTAATGGGCAGTTTTCTCCATAAATGATCTGTTTTCCCTTTTCTCTTTCACTTCTCAGGAGTTACTGAGCACCTGAGTAAATGTGTTTATTATAACCCCTCTCTCAAACTATAGGTATCAATTTGTGCTAGTATCTTTTTCATTCCATGGCCTGAATATGCAGTTATTGTCTTCTGCTCTTATTAATATTCCTTCTGCCTTTGACATGGTCAGTCAGTCTCATTCCTCTTCCTTTTTCTCCTCTTGATATCTGTGATTCTATGGTCTCCTAGTTCTTCTCTTTCCTTGACAAACAGTATGTCAGCGGTTTCATCCATACCTCTTCATTTTTGCTTCTTCCCAATGTAACCCTTTTGCCAGGCAAAGCCAGCAGCAACCAGGGCTGGGTTCAATACCTAGGTGTTCTTTTCCATTGATACGAAACAGAATCGTCTCAAGCTCCCACCCAGTAACCTGGGGAAATTACACACCACCCCTGGGCACTTCTGAGAGGCAATACTTCCCCACTCACAAGCACAGACTCTGAGTGTAGAAAATAAACTTTCAATAAAAGGAGGGAAGTAACTCAGCGTTAATTTGGGGAAACACCTCAAACAGGGCTCATAAACATAAACCATGAGCAAAAGACCCACCCCCAAGTAAGTTGGGCAGTGTCCTTTTCCCCTCAGGTTCTTAAATTCAGCAACCCAAAAGTCCCTTTAGCATGCCCATCCCTTCTCTGCACCCCACTCATAGTTGCTGTCCTTGGTCAGTGCAGACCCAGAGTTCAGAGGTGCATCTGCAGAGCTCACCTCCCACCCTGGGTGGAGGTAAGGAGGCACCTTACTCGCTCCGCTGCTCGGGCACTCGTCCACTAACCCTCTCTGCCAGCCGCCCTGCTGGCTGCTCACTGCGCCTTTCTGCCTCACCAGCCACTCATTTGCCAGCCGACTGTCAGTCACTTTCTGCTGCCACGCCTCTGTGCTGTGACCTTTGTACATCAGTCTCTTAGGCCTGCACAACATGCAGCCCGCGTGGGCTCACTATACGGCCCGCGGGGGGGGTGAGTAGGCTAGCGGGGGGGGCAAGCCAATGGCCGGCGAAGAGGCCAGTGGCAGGCTGGGGAGTGAGGGTGAGCCAGTGGCAGGGGGCAGCGGCAGAAGGTAAGAGGCCAGCAGCGGACAGGTAGGTGAGCTGGTGGCGGGGGGAAGCCGACTGGCGGGGGAGGGGGGGGCGGTGTTTCCGCAGGGCTGGTGGGTTTCAGCCCTCAACTGTTTTCTTTGGAGTAATATGGCCCTCGCCGCTTTACAAGTTGTGCAGGCCTGCTTTTAGTGATTGTCAGCTCTTTGCAGGCTGAGCAGAAGACCTGCCCCCTCACAAGTGATTTCAGCTCTGACTCAGCATTTAAAATAACAAAAGAAGCTCCCAAGGAAGCCTGTTTAGCTCTTTCTTTGAACAGTGGGGAGGAACAGTTCAAACCAGTCTGGGGACTCCTACAGAGAGTCAACACACCACCTGACTGGGATATCTGTTCCCACCCCTCTTACTTTCACAGGGCTCTGGCATTCAAGCCCCCTGGCTTAACGAGGTCCTTTCAGCAGAAGGTGCCCCCCCCCCCCCTCATTTGGGACAGGTTAAGCACCGTCCTGCTTCCCTGTATTCCTACAATAATTACAACATTTTGGTATCAACATTTCACTCCCTCTTCATTCAGTACTAAAGTGATTTGTAACCCAACACCAGCCAAAGTTGATTACTTTGAGCAAAACACTGCTCTGTTTGGTGGATGTCTAAGCAGAGCAGGAGCAAACTATATTTACATAAACACACCCAAAGTCTCTCCCCATCCCAGCTAGCTCTCAGGGAAGAATTCATTCCCTGCTTACATCTTACTTGTTCGCATCATCCTAGTTTCTGTTCTCAATCCCTTCTATACATCTTGCTCTTGACATCATCTGCTGCCATGTTTCAATTACTGCTGGGAATGGATGGAGGGATAGCTCAGTGGTTTGAGTATTAGCCTGCTAAACCTAGGGTTGTGAGTTCAATCCTTGAGGGGGGCCATTTAGAGATCGGGGCAAAAATCTGTCAGAGCACAGTATTTAGTCCTGCTAGTGAAGGCAGAGCACTGGCCTCAATGACCTTTCAAGGTCCTTCCGGTTCTATGAGATAGGTATATCTCCATATATTTTTATTTATTTATGTGAGTCATTCCCAAACCTACATCTCCACTTTTCACCTCCTTCATTATGTTTTAATCTTGTAACTCCAAGTGTCCTTCTGACATCTCCAGCCTCTCAAACCATCTCTCTCCAAAATAGAATGTACCATTCTTCCTTCTCTATCACGTCACATTTCTGACCATATAACAGATTCACAATCTCCTAGTCATTTTCAATTCTCTTCTTCCTAGTTCTCCTTTTAAAAATCAACAAAATCCATCCTTTCACATAATTTCCACTACTAAAATATTTGTCCATATATCGGTCATATCTTCCTTCAGTTGTCTTCCTCTCCTACTTCCCTGGCCCCATTATACACCTTGAGAATCCTTTCAATGACTTCTGGTCTGTTAGCATATCCAAGTTCCTAGCCATCCCCTTCAAGTCACTACAACCTCCTCTCCCTAATGACATCTTTGTTTTTATTTGGTCACTACTTTTCTACTCTCTAAACTCCTTCCAATCCTCTCTTCTGACTTCTCAGTCTTCTCAGCTACATGCCTTCATTTATGATATGCCTTGCGCTTGGCAGGTTTCCTGTTCTCCTCTCCCTCTTTCTCCACCTACAAATGCTCAATCAGATGATGTCATCTCTTAGTACATGGACAGTTTCTTATTATATCTTTATAAAAGTGCCATGTAAGTTTACAGTGATGTCTAAATTATATTATATAATAATATTATTCAGAAAAGTCACTATGAAAAGGACATTGAGGAGTTGCACCTTTATTCTGTCGGTAACTTCCATATTCAATTTTCTCAGTTTGCAAGTCATTTTTTGTCTGACTGCTAGCATTGCACACTCAGCCATGGCTCTGCAACACAAGTTGTGCTCTTTCTGCCACTTATGTCATCACCAGTAATAAGGATTCTACAATCAGAACTGAACTGATGATTTGGTTAATGATGCATGAGGCAGAATAACATCTGTCCTGTTCTTGCATAGCTGTATTGGCTCTACCATGCCAGCAGTAATAAAAGCTTTATTTTATGAGGAAGGTCACTAGAGCAAGGAACATGGTTTTGTGGCTAGGGCAATTGCTGGGGACTCCAACAGGGCTGGGTCCCCTTCACAGCTCAGTTATAGACTTCCTGTGTGACTCGGGCTAAGTCACTTTTTCTCTCCTGTGTGTCAGTAAAATGCGGATAATAGTACTTCCCTACCTCCAAGAGGTGAATCCATTAATGATTCTTGGATGCTCAGGTGCTGCGGTATTGAGGGCCATATAAGCACCAAGATAAATATGACTTGATACAGATGGAGCAAATGTAGCTTGTGTCTGTTGGACTTAGACTTTAGTAGTAGTAGCAGTAATACTGTCTGTTTCCTATATTGCATTTTTCATCAGTTAATCTCAAAGCACTCTATGAGCTTTAACATATTTATCCTTATAACATCCCTGTGAGATAGGGAAGTATTATTATCCATGTAAGCACTTCAATAGTGATTATGGGCTACCTTCACATTGCCACACCTCTTAGGTACCTAGAAAATCACTGGGATTCACAAAGCCTACATCTGACAGCTAGTCTCTTTTATACAATGAATAGGGAGAGAGAGGTGCCTCAGAGTGGGATTCACAAAAGCCAGCACACTAGGCATCTCCTCTCCTAATCTAGCCAATGGGATATGCGGAAGACAGGGAAGTGTCCTAAGGCTCCTCTCCCCTAGGAAGTTTGGCACCTAAGTCAGGCTGGAGAGAAGCATCTCCCTCTGCTTGGGATTCTCCATGGCAAACCCTCTCTTGGTGGTGGGCACCTATGTGGTTTTTGCAAGATGTCTGAGGGACGGAAGAGGAGGACCTCCCTCCTAACTTTTAGCCCAGTGGTTAGGGTACACACCTTGGCTGTGGGAGGCTCCTGATTCAAGTCTCCACTCCCACAAAGAAGGGACGGGAAGGGATTTGACCTGGTTCTGCCACCTTTCAGGTGTGTGCCCTCACAACTGGGCTGATGTGGCGCTCTCGCCTGTTGAACCTGTTCCACTGTGGCTACATCATTAATGTTTTAGGACAATTTTTTTTATTTAAAATCCATTGTCATGAAAAAGTTGCATTAACTGTGTTGTGGGGGATTTTTGTCCCCCTAGTCTAGTGCATTCAGAAATTAAAAACAATTCTTTGAGACAAAAAAAACTTTATTTAACTAGCAAACTGAAAGAACTAGCAAGAGTCTCATTCAGTGTGAGCCTATACGCCATTTTCACATGAGGGTCAATGTGGAGTGGTCATCACATACAAATTCACTGCATTCTCCACATTGCATGTGGCTCTTCTGGTCAGCTGACCATGACGAATATGGCAGTGTAGCCAAGGGACAAAATAATAGAGCAACACATCTGGAATACATTTGTACCTCACATCCACTTTTTATACAAAAAAATATTTTTATGCTAAATTTTTAAAAAATTCACTGAATTATGTACATGTGCCTAGGTGAAAATGTCCTAAAACAGCATAACTGGAGGGCCACCAATTCATTAATCACAGCATATATGCTTATGGGATACAACTTTACCCTATGAATATAGATGAGGGATAAAAAAGGTCATTGGACAATGGATCTCCCAGCTCCCTCAAGTGAGTGCACTCAGCACGAGGCTACAGAATTATTCTCATTCTTGCTTGTTCTTTCTCTCTCTGTGACCCGATGGCTCTTTCATCATTTATCCACATGGAACAGCTTCAACAGGAGAGACTGAGGGAACCTCATCTCAGGCTCTCCCATAGCTCAGTGGTTAGGGCATATAGCTGAGAGATAGCAGACTCCAATTCACCTCCCTTTTCCCTCTTAGTTGGAGTGGGAACTTGAGTTGGTCAGCTCCCATACCCCAGGTGTGCACACTGAGGTAAAAGTTCTGAAGGAGGTCCTCTTTTCCCCATCAGGTGTTCTGTGTGATCTCACCTACCGGATCAGACCCCCCATAAGCAAACTCTGAGCATGCTTACCAGATCAGGCCCCATAGTTCCAATGCCTTTCTTCCCCTGGTTCATGCATTGCTTTGGGGCTAAGAAGTCCAGACACCTGGCCTGAGGTAGCAGTGTGTATGCACAGTGGCAGAAACACAAGTGTCTATGATGATTTTACTGAAAAAATGTAGATACCAAATGAATTTAGATGCCTACAATGTTTGGGAGCAGCTGAACAGAGGTTTTGTGAATCCCACTGGGCTTTCTTCTGGGATTTAGGTTCCTAAGTGGTAGTTAGGTGCATAAGTCCTTTTGTGAATTTAGCCCTGTGTCTTCTGATATGTTCTGTACAGCACAGAGCATATTAAAGATACTCAATAGATAACTGATAAAAATTACAGAAGAGTATTTAGAAAGGTTTTATTTTAAAATGCATTTCAACTTCATGGAACCTGTTGGTAGGCTTGGAATGTTAAAGGTTCATGATTACAAGGATCAGACTGACTGAAAATGAGGTAAGTAAACAATTAGGCATGGCTCAAAGGGAGAACAAATAAGATATTGTTATTGTTTTAATATTAGAGATTAAATTATATTCTTATTGTTTATCTACTGTATAGCAACTTTTCAGTGGTTACACAGGCCTTGATCTATCAAACGCTTATATATGGAGTCCTTATTCATTTAAGCAGTTTCATTGACTTTGCAGGATCCAGCACCCACTTTCTACATTTCGAGAAAGCCAGACCTTCATAAATTTGCTAAATACAATTACAGTGTGTACTACTTTTCTACTGTCTGTCAGAGACAGTTACAAAAAGACCAGACATGTAGTCCTTTCACTGCAACAAAATCATAACAAAATACAAAAAGACTAGTATAAATTATTCTTCAGATGAAGTTCTGGATAAGGACAAACACACAAGCCATATTTGTTCTAATATTAAGATTATAAACTCCTTTGAAGAGACAAAGCAGACATAGTACATTCCAAAAGGGGCTAATTTTTGTGTTATTGGTGCCTGAGCAGAATGGCTCAGTAAAAAAAAACCTTTGGTTTCTGTATGAAAACAAAAGTATAACTTTCTCTTTTCTGTTTTTTTTTCCAGTATAGTGGGTTACTCCCACGACAAAGCTGGGATATGTGGCACCCCACATTGGTGGCTGAGGCATTGTTTGCTATTGCGAACATCTTTAGTTCCCTGCGCTTGATCTCATTATTTACTGCAAATTCTCACTTGGGACCTCTGCAAATATCTCTAGGAAGAATGTTACTGGACATTTTAAAGTTTCTATTCATATACTGTCTCGTGCTGCTAGCTTTTGCAAATGGGTTGAACCAGCTGTACTTCTATTACGAAACAAATGAACCCAACAGCTGCAAAGGAATACGATGTGAAAAGCAGAATAATGCATTTTCAACGTAAGTGGCATATCTAATTTTCATTTGATACGTGCAATATTTTACTGAGTCAGACTGTAAACTCTACCTAGACTGGCTCAGACTGTAAGCTCTTTGGGGCAGAGACATCTTTTTTGTTCAGCATTTGTACAGCATCTAGCACAGTGACGTCCTGGTCCATGACTGTCTCTAGGTGATATGATACAAATTAATAATAATTAATAAATATTTGCAGCCATCTATGATAATGTATGGTCTAGGCTAGAAAGACGTCCACAGAATTAACTTAAAAGGATATGAGCTAAAATGAGAAAAATGAGATAATAATGTAATTTTGGCAATAAAATACAGTCTGCTTTATCATTGGATTTCTGAGCTCTTTACTAAACAAAATGTATGCATGGGAATACCTCTAGAATTATACAGCTCCTTTTATCTAGAAGACTCTCAAAGCCACACTACCAATTGAATATACAAACTGTTTACTGATACAAACAAATCAATTTAACCCCCGCTGCTGCTTCTTTCATATGGCACACCCATTGCTGAAATTCAGTCACCAAATTAATTTAGAGGTCCAATTCTGGCCCACTGATGTCAAGGCAACACTCTCATTGACTTCAATGGGATCAACTTTAGGCATGTGCGCCAAAAATTTTCAAGTGTAGGTACCTATATTTTCAAGTGTAGGTACCTATATTTAAATAAATGGTCTGATTTTCAGAGGTGCTGAGCACTGATTTGAATAGAATCAGACATTTACTGAAGGGTGTATTTATGTATTTAGATGCCTGGCTTTAAGGACTTGAGTTTGGAGACTTTACCAAAAAGTCCCTGGAAATTACATACTTTTATGTACTGTATATTGGGGGAAATCCTGTCCTCTGCTATCACAAAGGGCTTTGACTGTGCATGTGGGGAAAGATTTGGGTATATATGTATATTTGCTGCTATTGTTATCTATTTATTTTTCAGATTATTTGAAACACTACAGTCATTATTCTGGTCTATATTTGGTCTCATCAATCTGTACGTGACCAATGTAAAAGCACGACATGAGTTTACTGAGTTTGTTGGGGCCACCATGTTTGGAACCTATAATGTCATCTCGCTGGTTGTTCTACTCAACATGTTAATAGCCATGATGAATAACTCTTACCAGCTCATTGCTGTAAGTTATTTCTCCTTATTAAATCATTTGCAATGAGTATTTTCTCTCAGTTCCCACATCTCCTTTTTCCAGCATTAAATCCCATTTAAATATGGAATATGGGGCACATTCTCTGATGTCTTCTAGTTCCTTTGCACTGTCCTTCAAGCACAAACAGACTAGAAAACTGCTGGATTTGGCCAGATGAGAATTCTCCCAGAATTCTGAATGATGCAAAGTGGCTCCTGACACAGCAGTTGTGTTGTGGGAGGGGCAGGGTGTATCAGGGTTGCTGTCAACTGGCATAGGTTAGAGCAGGCTCTTCTAGCCAGGATCCGGAATCTGCAACAGGCTAGTTGCATATTTTCTATTTAACACTCAAGATTGATTAAGCTTTAAAAGGCTATTTTCCAAACGTCAAGCCAAATCAATGGTTAGTGCTATATCCAGTGATTCTTACAGAGCATAAAGATAAAATTAATGGGAACTGGTTGTCCAAATTCCTTAGGCAACTTTGAAAATTTCAGCCATTGGGACAAACATAAATATAGATGTAGGAATGAGCCTTCATTCCTTGCTCAAGGAGAGCACCCATTCACTTTAAAGGGAGATTTGCTTAAGTAGGGATAGCAGTATCTGGTGTGTCTTCAGAACATCACATCTAGAGGGTTTAAAATATTTACTTCCCCACCTTCAGTTCTCTAAAACTCTATGCAAGTGCTAATCCCTTGTAGGAGAGACTACAGTAACTGAAACTGGTGTAGTTTCATGAAGTGGTGGCTTTACAAATTGCACAGACTCTCCTACTAACAGTGAATGTAAAGATGTAGTGATATCTGATTTGATGACATATAGGCAAGCTGCAGTAAAGGCCTTGGACATTGCTTGCATTGTTCCTGTTTTCTCATCTAATGAAAACCGTGTCTTTATCTTAATCAGAACTTTGGGGTCATTTTTTTATATATCTTAATACTCATTAAATAGATTGATCCTTGGCAGATGCAGTCATGACTAAAACTGTGTGGGGAATATAAATGCCACTTCATGAAGGATTTCAGGATTTCAGAATTTGGTTTTGATCTGAATAGGAATGAAATCAGAAATTGTGATGAAAGAGAGAAAATTTTGAAAGAGTCATTTTGTTTCAATTTTGACTTTTTAAAAGTTGTCTATTAAAATCCATGATCTAAACAGGAACTTGAACCTGGGCCTCCCCTATGATAGGTGTGTTCCCCTGATTACTAGGCTAATGGGTATTTGAAGGAAAGCAATTTATTTTCTTTTCTCCCCCTGAAAAATGTGGATGGGGATCTGTTTTATCCTGATGTGGAATGGGGAAAAATGTAATCTCAAAAATGTTCCTGGGACAAGAAAATTGTTTTCTGCCCACATCTACCTATATGGTAACAAACCCACAGCTCTATATAGCACTGTCCTGAAAACAGGAAAGCAACTAGTGTAACCAATTCTCACACTTTAATTGCAACTCTCACTATATTTGGTGTTTATTTAAATACCCAGCTCCTGGAGGCATATGATTATGGTGAGAATCTCAACTTTCATTTAAAAAATATATGTTTCCACCCCTTATGGTTGCAGGGAAAAGCTCAAAGCACCATCTGAGAGTACCCAAAAGACTTAAAAGCCAGAAAACCAATTAAAAGCATCCAATATTATTTTTAAACGCATGATTTTTGGGAAACCTCACTCATGATGTTTGAATTTTTGAGGTTGGCCATTAACAGAGCCCCCACAAAATGGGACTCACTTTGACCACATTTCCCAGGTCCCACAGCCTTTGTTCAAGCTAATACATCACAAAGTAGGTGAATTGCTCCATGTAGAATGCATGTTGTATGATGATATGGTACTATAGCAAAAGACCACTGCTAGACCGTTAGTATTTCTTCTATTTGTAATTTTCCTTTGCTGCCTTAGAGATATTTAATTATTTTAAATATCTGTAGCAATGCAAGAAAGATTAAATGTGACATAATATCCAGACTCTCTCTTACTGGGTAAAACAAGTCAATTGCTGCATTAAAATTTCTATCACAAAGAGACAGCTGTGTTTTTTTACAAGACATGTAATTAGCACTTCAGGCTATGTTTAGCTTTAGATTATAGGACCCCGTAAGTTTTTTTTCACCTTGTTAATTTAGCAGTTTGTTAGTTATTATGTTTCTTGTATACAGGATCATGCAGACATCGAATGGAAATTTGCTCGAACAAAGCTTTGGATGAGTTACTTTGAAGAAGGAGGGACTCTGCCCACTCCCTTCAATGTTTTACCAAGCCCCAAGTCTCTCTGGTATCTGATCAAATGGACATGGAGACATCTGTGCAAGAAAAAGATTAGAAGGAAACCCGAAAGTTTTGGAACCATAGGGGTAAGGAATAAACCATCCTGGTTCTTACTCGCTCTCTTCCCATCCTTTTCTAAATAGATGGGTTTTTAGCCTTGCAGAGCTGGAAAGTCATGTAGGCCTGGGCCACACTACACAGTTAGGTCGACATAAGCTGCCTTGTGTTGACCTAGCTGCGCATGTGGCTACACTTAAATTTGTCCCCACCAATGTAAGTGCCCTGTTAGAGCAACACAGTAACACCACCTCCCCGAGCAGCACTGAGCCATGGTCGATGTGTTGAAGTCAGGGCAGCATGAGTGTAGACCCTGCATTACTGTATTGTCCCCAGCAGTCCTCCAGCAGCTGTCTCACAAGACCAGGCATTGATGGCTCTTGTCACAGTTCTGAACTCCACTGCTCAGAGATCACAGAGGCAGGAAGCTCCTTCCCCCGCCCCACACACACACATTTTAAAACCCTGGGAATTTTTGAAATGCCTTTTCCTGATTGCCCAGCTATCCATTCTCCACTATGCCATTCTCCACTGTTGTGTGTAACTGCCCAGCTGACCAGGCCGGCAACACTCTCCAGCCTGGGTCTCCTGGGCCTAGTGGGATTAAAGGCTGTGCATGCACAGCTACAGACCTGCTGTAGAAACGTGGACATCTGTGAGCAGGTTGCCTGTGGATGCAGGAGAAGTGATACGACAGGGATCAGCAGCAGTGCTGCACGAGAGCGAAGGAACTATGGCAGGCATGTCCCAGGGAGGCCAACGGTTGATCTGGTGCTGAGCCACAGATCTGCCATTTTTACAAATTGCTGCATGCCATAATTGGTGGAAAACCATCACACTGCAGACAACTATGGATCCCTCCGAGGAGCCCTAGTCACAGTCCCCTGCTGTGAACAGCGAGGAGGAAGAGGAGGAATATGGGGGACAGCAGATCAGGGGTTCCAGCTATGCCACAAGCCAGGAGCTGTTTGAGACTCCAGCACAGTCCAGTCAGTCCCAGCAGTCGAGCCTGATGCAGGGGAAGGAGCCTCGGGTAAGTGTGTCAATGTATTTCCCATTACAGTGATGTCCTGATGGAGCCCCCAGCTTAACAGGACACAGCTATTAGCTTTTCATTAATGTAACCTCACTAGAAAAGGTAGCAGCACAACAAAGAGAGGTAGAGTTGGTATCTTCTTTCCATTCCCCTCTAGAGTTAGGCTGGGGGGGTGGGGGAAGAGGACAGTCTCAGCAATTTGCTTATGTACACAGGGATAGCCCTTGAATGCATCTGAGAAATCTCGATCAAACTTTCATGGAGGCACTCTGTGATCCTCTCAAAGCTGTCTAAGGATGTCTATTTATTTCTCTGTGGTAGGACACTTTCCCACCCCAGTCGGCAATATCTTCAGCAGGCACCTTTGCAGTAAACAGGCTAGTGGAATATGGGCTCGAGCTTCTTCAGGACCCCAGCAGTAGCTGTGTTTTCTGTCCCTTTATTACTCTCAGGAGTGAGAGATCAGCTAAAATCACCACCACCTTGGAAATGGGTGCCAATATTCAATGTCATTGCCCCATACTCATAGCTTCATATAACTGAGCAATTTCCTCTTCATTTTCCTCACCCCGGCGGGCTATGCTCCACATGGCTGGTACTGTGAGTGGTGCCATGTACAAGCATTCTGAAGCAGAAGTGTCAATGAGCATGTCTGGTTTAAAACTTTAGGGGAGCATGGAAAGGGAGTTCTGAATCTTAACTTTCACTTTCCATTGTGACTACACTGACAGCGGTGTCTCGGTGTGTTTTATCTGTAGCTGCTGCCATTGTGGCCTTGAGGGGTTCCCCCACCATATCTGTGGTACACCTGAACTAGATAAGGAGGAGAAAGAAGAGGACTCGCGATGACATGTTCAATGAGTTCCTGCAAGCCAGTGCTGCATCAGACCATGATCAGAGGGCCTGGAGGGTGAATATTGCAAACTATATGGAGAAGGAAAGAGCAGACAGGCCCAGGAGTCCCAGCAGGAAGAGGACAGGAAGATGCACCAGGACACAATGGGGCTTCTCTGACAGCAAACACACATACTGCAGACTCTTGTGGACCTTCGGTTTCAACAGTCACATTCCCACTTTCCTTTGCAGTCCATGGACAACCCCAGTATAGCACCTTCCTTCACCGCCATCACCATTGCACGTGGCATCGGTGTCTGCATCCCTACCCCTACCACTCCACACAGGGAGACAGTAAGGCCAACCACCACTTCACATACACGGATCTGTCAGAGCAGTGGTGGGCAACCTGCGGCCCATGCACGGCAGGTTGCCCACCGCTGTATCAGAGCCACAGTTGCCATATGTGTAGCTAAAATGGACATGAATGTTCCTTCCCCTTCTTAAGCTTTGTTCCATAAAATGTAAGAAGTTTTTAATTTTTTAAAATTAAATTTAAGTTTTAGTTTTTGCTCTTAACTGGCAAAGAATTTTTTTGCAGTGTTTTTGTTACTCAAGAAAATTCAATTGTTTGGAAAATTATCCATCTTTATTAGTTCCCAACATATGGTGCAGAATGTCTAGTGGTACTGAAAATACTCACTTACTTGTTATTATATGGTGTGACACAGCTCATAGGATCAGTGAAAAAAAGACAGCGTAATGATCATAAATATATAGCAAGCACCGCAAAATGAATAGATGCATTGACAGTGTTATATTCATTCATGTACACCAAGCACTATACAATACCTAACAGGCCCCAAAATAGCAGGGCCAGGTAGAGCACAGTACACCACACTGCATTAAGGTGGTTCACTGTTAAAGTGCACTTTCAGAGGCTCCCTGAGCCTTGTAACTCTATGTTGAGCTCTTCGGATAGCCCTTGTGTCTGTCTGCTCAAACTCAGCAGCCAGCTGCTCTACCTCCACCCTCCACTCTGGTGGCCACTTTTCCCCATTTGCTTCATAGATATTATGCAGGACACAGCAGACAGATATAATCGTTGGGATGCTTTTTCTCACTGAGATCCAATCTTGTAAGTAAACAACACTGGTATCCCTTCAATATACCAAAAGCACATTCAACACTCATTCTGCACCTGCTGAGTCAGTAACTGAACCTATCTTTGGTGCTGTTGAGGTGGCCAGTGTACGGCTTCATGGCTCAGGAAAGCAAGAGGTAGGCTGGGTCCCCCAGAATCACTACTGACATTTCAGCATCGCCAATGGTAATCCACCAGTCGAGAAAGAAAGCCCCTGCTTGTAGCTTTGTGAGCAGTTCTTTGTAGTTAAAGATGCAAGCATCGTGCACCTTCTCTGACAAGCCAACATTGATGTTGGTGAAGTGTTCCCGATGATCCACCAATGCTCGCATAACCATGGAAAAGGAGCCCTATCTGTTGATGTACTGTGTGCACATTGCCGACAGTCACAGTCCTTCGTGGCAAGAGATGATTAATGGCCCTGCACATTTATATGACAATGGCCCCACCATGGATTTTTGAACGCCAAAGTGATTTCCCCACAGACTGGAAGCAATCCAATACTGCAGACTCGCACTGTGTGATGTCCACTCGCTTCTCCACTGTCAGTGCAGCTCTCATTCTCATGTCCTTGTGCTGGAAGGCTGGGGCAAGCTTGGCACACTGATCCAGGAATGCGGCCTTATGCATCGAAAAGTTCTGTAGCCACTGCTCATCATCCCATCCCTGGATTACGATGCGATCGCACGAGTCAGTGCTCATTTCTCAGGCCCAGAAAAAGCTCTCCACCATCTGCAGCTGCTCAGTGCACACCACCAACAACCTTGAATTGGATCTTGCTATGTCCCACAGCAAACTGTCCTCCAATAAATCATCATGTTCCCCCCAGGTTTGGTTCTTCTTGCTGCTGCTTGCAATGCTCAAAACACTAGTGCAGAGCTGTGCAGGCTTCTGTCGGAGATGGCCGTCAGTGAGGAGGGCCACGCAGGTTTGTGGGATTTTTTTAAAAAGTGCAAAAATGGCATTATGAGATGTACAAAATTGCATGCTGGGAAGTTGACCCCTTACTCCCAGTCATCCCTGTCTGACTTGTTTCTGCCCCACCATGCATTGCCAAAACTTCCCAAAAGACAGTATGGTGGATGGTGGCGAGTTATACACTGGGATACTTATCCACAGTGCACCGTACTGTGCATCAGCACAAGCACTCCTGGTGAGTATGCTCAGCGCCGACACATGGAGACAAGTACGCATACCCATAAGCCATATACTAACTGCGACGGTTTTATGCCATTGTAACTTGCATCAGCAAAAGTTTGTGACATAGACATGCCCTTAAGATATGTCTACACTGCAATCCAAGCTGTGACTACAGCACTTGTAGACATACCTGAGCTAGATTTGATCTAGTTAGTTTGAATAACAGTAGCAGTGAAGCTGAGGCATCTTAACTTGACTAGCTGCTCAAAAACATACCCAGGATCCCAGGCCAGCTGCCATGCATGCTGCTGTGGCTATCATTATTCCAGCGACCCAGAGCAAAGCTAGCTTGGGTATGTCTTCACAGGCAGCAGTCACACTTCTTATTGCAGTGTAGACATCCCCTTAGGTTTCAAATGGGGTGGAAGAGCATGACACTATCAGTGTGGTGTGCCATACTGACACCGAGTTGCATTCCTGACATGCTGTTGAAGTAGAGAGACACGCGTATCACACATTGATGCAATATCACCTTGAAAACATGACCATGTGGTGTCAAATATTGCACCTTTGCCAAAGACCTACCTGTGGGGTCCAAAAGAGATACCTGTGGCTCCACAGCCGTAGTTTAAGTGTCACTGACATACCACGGATGAATATCATGTATCCACAATATGGTACAGTATATAATGAATATGTGATAATGTGCTATTAAGTATTGTACAGATCTGGAATCATTGCTCATGAAAAGCGATTCCTATTATAGAGGAATCCTCTTGGAGGATAAGGGCACTTACACGATGCAGGCAGAAGTATTTTCTAATTTTCCTGTATGTGTCATGCTAGATCAAACACACCCCTATTATCATTATTCAGCATAGATTCCTAATGCATGGAGCATAAGGAAGTGGGAACCTTTAGGGGAGAAAGTAGAAGGAAAAGGGAGGGATCCCCACAAGAGAGGTAAAGGCTGGTTGATCCAGTTATCAGGACTCTAGCCTGGGATTTGGGAGACGTAGATTCAACTTCCAGCTCAGACACAGATTTTCTGTGTGACTGAGTAGGTCACTATGTCTCTCTATGCTGTCGTTCCCTATCTGTATAATGGGGACAATAGTACTTCCCTATCTCACAGGGATGTTGCCAGGATAAATACTATGAAGACTGCGGAGTGCTAGACACAATGAGAAGTGGGGCATATAAATAACTATAAAGGAAAGATGCGAGGGATACAATCCTGGCTCTATTAAATTCAATGACAAAACTCCCACACACTTTAATGAAGGCAGAAGTTTACCCCAGGAGCAGGGACAGGGGAAATTACATGGAGGATCTGATGTATTCTCCTATCTGGGCCATTGTTCAATTCATATATACCCCTCTCTCCTTACCTGTTTTCTCTTTCTAACCTCTATCAAATGAATGATGGTCTAGACTTGCCACACTCATTGTCCTGTCATAACCTGTCATTCACTTTAATTAGTGAGAGGTTTTTCTCCTGCGTGGACGTATAGAGAACCAAGCATGCAGAGATGACTCACATGTGATGGATATGCAGAATGACAGCTGAGACTAGTCCAGATTTCCTGAAAAGATACTGAATTCATGTGTCCCGGACCATGGCCTTGTAGGACAGCATTTGCATCATGAAAGGCTGGTGTGCTTGTTTTAGCTGCCACTTCTGAAGATAGGAAAGAAAGAACAGAGAAGGAAAAGAGACAGCCACAGAAAGGGAGAAAGTAGGTGTCAGCAAAAAAAAAAAAAAAAAAAAAACAGCCAATACAAGGGGGCATAAGGATGGCACTGAAACAGATTATTAAAAACAGACTGTAAGAATCAGAAAAGTGAAAAGAGATGGAGACATTAAAACTCACATAGAAAAGCCAGGGATAAAGAAAGATTGATTCAGAAAGAAAGAAAAGCAAAACAAAACCCGTGAGCTGAATTCAGAAAGAACGATGGAAAACTACAATGAATCCCAAAGTCCAGTAACAGAAGAAAAAGAAACAAGTGCAGATAAGAGCCAGAAAGAAAAAAAAGAGTGGGATTATATTTAAAAGAGAAATATGACTCACAGTGGCAATGTGTTTGTGTATTTGAAGGTAGGGTACATAATATTCATGTATTAAACATTTTGAGCCAGATAATTAGATGGTCTAAACAACTGTGTTAAATTTTGAGGAGCTATTCCAATTCACACCAGCTGAGGATCTGGGGATCTACTATGTCTTTTAAAGAGATTAGTGATTAATATCAGTTCAGAATTAATTTAACTTGAATCCTTTTATAGGTATTAATCACTTGATCAGTTTTTAAAATACTGTTAGTGGTAAAGTAAGTCAGGTAATGTCATGATGGCACCCAACCTGCCAATATTATGACTATGTTTCAGTGTTTAAAAACAGCCAGTGAAGTAGGTTTTGTTGCAAATAGATTTGATCAAAAATGTCATTGGCTTTTATAGGAAAATTTGAAGGAAAAAAAACACCCTTTTTTTCCAAAATCCACTGTGATTTTTTAAAATGCATTTATTTTTGTTTTTTTGATGAAAACTCAATATTTTTTATTCTTTTTTTTGTTTCTCCCTCATCTGTCCTCTTTCTGACTCCCCTCCCCATGCACCCCTCCGCCCCGAACCCTGGTTTCTGGTAAATGATATGATACAAAGGAAAAAGGGAGTAAAAAGGTGGGAAAATACTGAAAAGTTATTTTTTTTTGTCTTCTGGTTTTTCATGGGGAAAAAAACACAAAATTTTTGAAAGAAACAACATTTTCCATAAAACTTTTGTGTAAAAAAAAAAACAAGGGCTTTTGTCTGCAAACAAATTTTTGAGGGGAATTTCCCAACCAGCTTTCATTGCAAGAGCCTCCCTTTTTCATTTGTTTGGAACATGACTCGTGAGAAGAAACATAGTTTAGTCTGGAAGTTTTACTGTGCTTGTGATTCTAAGGCCTGATCCAAAGACCAATGAAGTTTTTCTACTGACTTCATTAGGCTTTGGATCAGGCCTAGAGTGGACACACACAATTTCTTGGGGGTACTTCCTTACGAGCTACATATATGCCAGCCTGTTGAACCGCCTGCCCTTCAAAAAGGGAAAATTCCCCCTTGGTGCAGTAGGCTTGGCTGGTGCAGCGTACACTATGTGAGTCTTTCATACACCTTCCTTTACTAGTTATCCATTTTCATTTTTCCTGAATGAAAATTCTCTGCATCTCCCAGAGTCCACTGTGCAGCCAATCCTCTGGATTGATCAAATATCACACACAGCTAGTTTATGAAATATTTCTCCTATCACATGGCTTTTCTTTGGCACAGCAGGCTCTTCAGTCCATGGACCATTTGAACAGCTGATTTGACTAAATCTAAATGTTTTACAGGAATATATTGATTTCATCCAAATTTAAGAGAAACGAGGTAGGTGAAGTAATATCTTTTATTCTGCTGGGGAGAGACGAGCTTTTGAGCTTACACAGAGCTATTCTTTAGGTCTGAGAAAGAAGAGCTCTGTGTAAGCTCGAATGCTTATCTTTCTCACCAAAAGAAGTTGGTCCACGAAAAAAATATTACCTCACCTACCTTGTCTTTCTGATGTCCTGGGACCAACACAGCTACAACAACACTGCATAAGCATTTACCTCTATTCCGTTTTACTCAGGTTCTTATACCATCCTCATCACATTATCTGAGCACCTTCCAGAAGTGTATTAAGTGATGCAACTAGCATTTGTCACATGTTTCTCCTTTTTTCTCACCGTTTTCTTTCCAAGGGGAAAATAATGTGAGGTTTTAGCTTTTATGTATCTGCTGTGGTTTGTTAATGAAGGTTAGGTCAAAGGAGTGCAGTCGCCCTTGGAATGGAAAGTGGTGACATTTGTGGTGGTGGTTAGATTCTGCAGGAGTTTCTTGCACAGCCCTGGACCAGCCCCAGAGAAAGCAGTGTCTCCTTCAGAGACAAGATTTACCCTAGCCATGGACAGCTGTATTGTTCCTGAGGACTGGCATTGTCAAGCATGCTACATGTCCCAGAGTATCCTGGATCTAGACTATTGAGCTCCTTGATGATAAGGCCAGACTTTGAATTTGAATTCTACCTTTATGAAAATCTCTAGGTGAAAAACGATTGGCCAGAAAAAGATCATGTCTCTAAGAAATAATTTAGTATTATTATATTTCTGACCAGTAAATAGATTTTGCTGCCAAGTCTGCAAAGCTGTATTGATTGGCTGGCAATTTAACAAATGGGATGATAGAAATTTTTATTACTGTTATTAAAATAATGATTAGAGTCTCTCAAATGAGGTTTGTGCCAGGTCCTATAAATACACAGGACATCAGAAAAAACTTATTACCTTTCTTTTTATCACATGCGCAGACAGATTAAGTGACTTGTCCAGTATCACACAGAAAATTTGTGGTAGAGCTGGGAAGTGAACCAGCATCTTAGAGGGCCTACTGCTGTGCTTTAATCACATGGCCATGCCTTCTCTTTATTACAGTGAAATAGATAGATATATATCTCACTGTAATAAAGAGGAGGCATGGCCATGTGATTATATATATAACTCTTTTGCCCATGGCTGTTCTACCCACAACTTTCAACTGCACTTCACATACAGCTGAGCTGCACTTAAACATCAACTTTTCTTTAATAAAAAGGCATTACAAAAATCGAAATCAAAGGTTTTTGAATTCTCACTCTTTTCTTTGCTTAAACGAAAGTGACTATTCAAAGAGGTCCATCTGGGAGTGGAGTACTAAACAAAGAGAAGGGGAAAGCAGTGACTGTTTTAAGGTATTAACATTTGGCATGTATGCAGCTTTCATTAAGTTTTGTATCTTGGCAGCACCAATTTTAATTTTATCTTTTTATTAAGAAAACAACAAATCTTGACCCTTAAACATTTCCTAATTTAGCTTTCTCCATAGCAAAGGGAAAGCTGTGAGTGAAGTCATATTGAAAGTTTTAGACACAGCTATGCTGAGAAGAAACAGACTATATAGGCCCTTGTGGGAAAACATCCTTAACCTCAAGCTTTTAGTTTAGTCTGAGTGATTTCATGACAAATTTTTACAAGTGACCTCAGTCTTTGGCTGTCCTGGCCAGCATTAAGCACCTAGAACCTTATGTACTTGCCATTGACCAGAGATAAAGTTGGAGGTGGTCAGTACCTCCAAAAATTAGGCTCTGGGGTCATCATTCTCAAAAATGTCTGTAATTTTGAGTGCTTGAGACATCTTGCATGTTGAAGTGTGGGCACCCAAAAATAAGGCAATCAAAATTAGAGGCTACCTTTGAAAATTTGGGCTTTAGCCTTTAGGAAACTGTTTCTGAAGTAGATAACACCTGGGAACTTCCTGTTTCTAAGGCGTTTTAGGGGAGTGGATGGAGGTACTAGTGTGGGAGGTCAGAGGGGTTTCTTAGAGTTGGGAGGTAAGGCATGTCTCTTGTCTGTAACATGTCCCACTCTACATCACCCTCACCCTGCTGGAAACCCTCCTATGTTTCTGGCACACATTTTTCGCAGTTCCCAGCCAGAATTGGGAATCAGCTGTGGGTTAGAAAGCTCATGGCAGTGACCTTGCAGAATGTGACGATCCATTCTGCCGTGAGGAAGAAGAGAAAGGGAATTAGGAGCTGAAGAAAGGATCTGAGCATTTCAATTGGAGATGGAGAACTGAGGCACTGAACACTCGTTTGGTATTATATGTGTATACATGCAGGCGCGCACACACGCACACATTTATTCTCCGGTTTATCAGTGTTGTGCATTAAATACATATTGTAAGTGTGGAGAGATCTGCACGTTGAAAAATATGGTTAGTACTGTCAGCCAAAATCCTGTGTTACCAGGCTGTGTGCTGAATGGTCACCGCACTGCTCCATTGGGAGTTTTGCCACTGACTTCAGTGGGTGCAGGATCAGTAAATAACTGAGCTGGCTAATCAATGCTATCTTGCTCTGTAGCAGCATAAGCTGAGGGAGGCTGAACTTGGGCTGATGTGTTTATTTTGTATTTCACTGTAAATGCCCAAAGTGCTGAGCTGTGGTGGTATTTTCTGCAATGCAGGAATCAGTATTTATTTTGTTTATTGGGTTCACTACCTTTACCTCGAGTTAAGCACATTTCAGTGATATCTTCAAACGATTTTTTTCCTCATTACCAAATCCTCTGTAAGTCAGATTTGTCTTCATGAACCCGAATGCTGTTAGGATTTCCTCAAGTCTTCGCCCAACAAGAGGGAAACATCTCCACCTGCTGGCCCACCTTAAAACATTGCAAGAGCAAAGCTGCTTTAATGCAGAGTGGGGGAGGGCTATATCCCTTCCTTTGCAAAGGGGTTTTGCCAAAACATTGTACTCTGCGGGTAGGGTGACCAGACAGCAAGGGTGAAAAATTGGGCTGGGAGTGGGGGGTAATAGGAGCCTATATAAGAAAAAGACCCAAAAATTGGGACTGTCCCTATAAAATCGGGACATCTGGTCATCCTATCTGCGGGCATAGTACTCGATGCATTTCCACTCAGTCTTCAGGTGATTGAGTTAGAAGAGACATAGTAACTTGTATTTAGCATGCACAAAATGACATAAGACACAGAAATGTAATCAGGAAAAAGCACTGGAATAACTAGAGGGCAGCTGCTCATTAGGGAACCATTCTCTGCAGTGTCTTTTCAGCGAAGCTGAAAATGCAAGAGAAAATGCAATGTCCCTCCTCCCTCCCCCAACCCTACATCCTGCTGGAGTCTCATCATGACTGTGCAGTGAATTACAAAAGAGAAATCAATCACAAATTACAAACCATCCTCTAGTACAGGAATGTTACCAATCATAAGTAAATTGTAAATCAGCCTTGACTGCAAGAGCTGGAGAAAATATATGAATGCCTGATGTGTTATAACTTTGGCTTTGTCAGGTCTCCTAGATAGATTTTGCCATAGGTTAGACATCCAATTGCATTTGGGATGACAAATGTAGGAGGCAAAAATAAAAAAAATCAATCTTGCTCCCTCTAACGTACTCTGGATCTGTCACTGGTGCGACCTCTGCTGGAATAGTGTGCCCAGTTCTCTTGTCCAAAACTCAAGAAGGATATTGGTAAACTGGAGAAGGTTCAGAGAGGATTCAAAAGAATGATTAAAGAATTAGAAAACGTGCCTTATAGCGATAGGCTCAAAGAACTCAATCTATTTATTTTAAGAAAGAGAAGATTAAGGGGTGACTTGATTACAGTCTACTGCTCTACATGGGGAACAAATATTTGATGATGGGCTTTTTAATCTAGTACAGAAAGGAATAACACAATCCAATGGCTGGAAATTTAAGCTAGACAAATTCAAACTGGAAAGACAGCATACATTTTTAACAGTGATGGTATTTAACCTTTGGAGCAATTTATTAAGGGTTGTGGTAGATTTTCCACACTGACAATTTTGAAATCAAGATTGGATTTTTTTTCTAACAGATCTGCTCTAGGAATTATTTTGGGAAAGTCCTATGGCCTGTGTTATACTGGTGGTCAGACTAGATGGTCACAATTTTCTCTTCTGGATTTGAAATCTATTAATATAAGATAGGGACAATCAAAGGTATAGAATAAGCAAAGACTTCAGTCAGCCCATTTGAATTGTTATTGAAGAGATCATTCATTCATGAGCAGAGTAAGAATCAAATTATTTTTTTCCTTCTTCCTGAGACCCCTTAGGTATCTGAGTATAATCAGATGAGATGCCCATTGCTTTGTTGTTTGTAGTGCTGTGTTTTACACATTTCTTCCTATGAAGCCTCTTTTTGTTGTCCACCATTTGAGCATTGTCCATCTGGCCAGGGCCGGCTCTAGGCACCAGCAAAACAAGCAGGTGCTTGGGGTGGCACATTTCTAGGGGCGGAATTCTGGCGCTGGCCATGCCGCCCCTAGAAATGTGCCCCCACTGCCCCAGCTCACCTCCGCTCTGCGCCGCCGCCGCTTGGCTTCTCCCCCTCCCTCCTCAAAGCCTGGGAGGGAGAGGGAGAAGCCGAGCGTTGGTGGCACGTGAAACAGCTGTTTTGCGTGTGGCAAGCCTGGGAGGGAGGGGGACGCTTGGCTTCTCTCCCTCCCTCCCAGGCTTGAAAGCCTGGGAGGGAGTGGGGAGAAGTGGAGCGGCAGCATGTTCATGGGAGCAGGCGGAGCGGAGGTGAGCTAGGGCGGGGGGTTGTGGGGGGGAGTCACAGGAAGCAATGGGGTGGGGGAAATGCAGCACGTGCGGGGGAGGAGGTGGGGCTAGGGATTTGGGGAAGGGGCGGAATTGAGGTGGGGCCGGGGGTGTGGGGGGCAAGAAAAAAATGGAGAGGTGGCCAAAAATTTTTTTGCTTGGGGTGGCAAAAATCCTAGAGCCGGCCCTGCATCTGGCAATGTGGAAAGGTTTGGCTTTATTTTGAGTCTGGCCAATGACCTAATGTTGACCCTTTAATCCAGAGATGAAACATACCATTAATCTGAGGAGACTGCCCTGTGCACTACGGTGCAAAAGTTTACTTGGGTTTTATCTTTCACCCAAAGTCATTCTTCACCACACCAAGAATGAGCAATCAGGCTTTGTGCAGGAAGCTAACAGGGGTGAGGAGGAAGAATTCACTCTCTAACCTGTGGGGTAGTCATGGGGCACTACTCAGACCCTATATAGCTGCTATCCTAGCTTTGAAGGTCAGAATAGCAGCCATTATCCTTCCCCAACCCCTTTGTGAAGAGGTGGTCTCAGTTTGATCACAGATCCTATGCTCCACTCCACCCTGTCCTACTTAGAGCTGGCACAGGTCTCCCCTTTGCAGTCTCCAGAGGATCCACTTTGCATTTTGCCCTTCAGCAGCCCTCCCTCCTGTCCAGCTCCTTCACCAGTACCAAAACTTCCAAGAGACCTCAAATCAGCCCTCCACATCACTTGCCCTAGTGCATAGTATTGCTGTCCTGCCACTTTCAGCCAGCTGTTGAAGTTTTTTTTAAAAAAATCAGTTACTAGCATTAATACCACTCAGTATCTCAATCTGTTTCTTTTCAGAGGCGTGCAGCTGATAATTTGAGGCGACATCATCAATACCAGGTGAAGGCCCGTTTTTGTTGTTGTTGTTGTTTTTTAGCACGGGTAATTATTAGAGAGGAATGGGATAGGATTGACCCCACCCCTCCCCCCACATATTTCAAGAAAAATCTCTTTGATTGAAACAATTGTTTTTCATTGAGAAAACACGTTGATGAAACATTTTGACTGGCTCTAGGAATTTTCAAATTTTTGTAGTGACTTAGAAAAGGAAGCAAAAATGCAGTCGGTTCAGTGAATGTATGTCCAGTTAGCGTTGCCAGCGAAACTAACACATTATTTTAAATCTTTTAGGAAGTGATGAGAAACCTCGTTAAGCGATACGTTGCCGCAATGATAAGAGATGCCAAAACTGAAGAAGGACTCACAGAAGAGAATTTTAAGGTGACTGTTTTCATGCTTATCAATGTAATAATAAAATGTCAAATGACTACAGAGCATCAAACAAACAATCATGCAACTGCCATTCACTTAGAGCATAGAGGACAATCTATGTGGCCTGCCTGACCACACGCATATATTATGCACACAAAATCTTGCTCCTCTTTTCAGTGCAATATCTGAAGACTTTCACAGCTGTTAAATTAATACAGAATTATGGGTAGCATAGCCTAATGACTGGTGTCAAATGACCTGTGTTCTATTCATGGTTATGCCAATGGATTACTAGGTCAGCTTGGGACAATCATTTCAACATTTTGGACCATGCTTTTTCCAGTGGAAGAAAGAGACAGCTCAGTTGGCTAGCTGGGGATTGTCTCTGTGTAGGGGAATCCCGAAGTGGGGTAGCGCTTGTGTGAATGACCAGACTGCTAGAGCAAGATGGAAATACTTCCCCATCTCAGAAAATTAGCTCTTCTGCCATGCAGTGCAGGGCTGGATGGAAGAGCCTGTGTACACACCAGACTGTTAGGTTAGCTGAGGACTCACTTTATCCTTCAATATAACAGCATTGAGATGGTTTATAGTAGAACTAAGAATAAGTTTATTAACAAAGAACAGAGATTTAAGTGATACTAAGTGAGAGAAAAAGAGACAGATATGGTTACAAGCTAAACAAAACAAAATACACTTTCTAGTGACTAAAACTCAATTCTAGCAACCTATGTTTTTGACGAAAACAGTCTGTCACTTACAGCAAGTTATCAGCAGCTGCTGCCCTTCAGGCCAGGAGAATCAAACTTTCACAGGGTCAGAGGGTGCTGTTCCTTATGTCCCCAAAGTGATGGCTAACCAGAATGTCTTTTTTCTTCCATATCTTTTCCAAAGTCCATTGTCTTTGTCTCAAAAGCCAGGCAGACTTACTTGGGTTGCAGACTTGCAACCCTGGAGAGATCACTAAGTGCTTTCCTCCATTGCTTGTTAGTTTGATTGCTTGGTTTACCTTATATGTAAATGTACTTTCACTGTCCTCTGCCTGTAATCAAGCTGGTCAGACAGAGGAATCCACACTCTGTGTCTAGAGCAGGCCTGCTTTGTACATTGCCTCTTAAACACAAACACATTTCCAGCACACATACATAACTCTTTGTACACATCCCATTCATACATCACACAAGGATTTTTGGGACCAGCGTGTCACCAGTTTACATGTGATACCTTACATGACACCTCTTAGATACATGTTATGACAACAGTGTGTTGGGGATTATGTGTATCGGGGCTAATATGATGCTGGCAGTTAAGTGCTAAAGTGCAGAAAGATAATTTGATGATGACCTGATCTTGGAAGGGTGATGAGGTTATTCTGGTCCTGGTTCCTCCAACTGTGGACTTCAGAGGAAATGATGTTCTTAGTGTCACTGGGTGGCAAACTACAAAATTCAGCTATTAAAACTTGCTAAGCCAAAAGGCTGGAAGCTTCTTTAAACTAGCCAGTCATCCTGTGTCTATAAATTTTGGCAGTTGGCATTGAGGGGCTCTTAGGGTCACAGACCCCCCCCCCCCTCCTTTTTGTTAATCAAAGATTAAATTCAGCAGATCTTGATGAAGCTAATGGGAGAGAGGATGACCTCACCCACCACAGCTCTTAGGTTCCCTACTGTGACTCTCCCCAGTTCACCCACTAGCACCACTTTCTGAACTCCCAACTCCTTAAAATACACAGTTCCTTGAGGCCATCCACATGGAAGCGAGTGCACCTTGTAAAGGGTAATAACATTCAGTGGGTTAAGGAATAGCAGCGAAAATGCTCTGCCTATATAGGAGTAGCACAGTCTAGTGAGCAAAACAGATCTGGGAGGTAAGACAGCCAGAGTTCTAGTCCTAGCACTGCCAGTGATTTGGACATGGGGTCTTCAGCAATTTATGTAAGCTCTCAGGCTTTCCTCTGGGAAGTATTAATATTCACTTCTCGACCTTCCATGGGAATTGTGAGGACTGATCAGAAGCATTTGCAAAGCACTTAGAAGATGTCAGAGAAAAATAAAAACTAACATCCCTAATACTATGTATTTACAAATGAACATATTTGCTAAAACAGTCAGGTGTTGTTCTTTATTACAAAAAGAAAACCAAACAAAACCAAAACAGATGCCCAAGTTTTAAATGCTTCCTATATCTTCCTAACTTTTTAGGAGTTAAAGCAAGATATTTCCAGCTTTCGTTTTGAAGTCCTGGGTTTGTTGAAAGGAAACAAACTTTCTAATTTGCAAACTTCAAAAATCAACAAAGAAGCCTCTTCTTTGTTAGAGACTGATGAACGCCGTGAGAGTGGAGGAAATGAGAAAGTAAAGAAAAAGAACTTCAGCCTTTTTGACATAACTACACTGATTCATCCAAGATCAGCTGCTATAGCCTCTGAACCACGTAACATTAGCAATGGAGCTGCACTGATGGTGTCCGAGCCCATAAAGGAGAAACAAAAGAGGGTGAACTTTGTAACAGACATAAAAAGCTTTGGATTATTTCATAGACGATCTAAAACAAGCTCTCTGGAACTGAGTGCAAATAAAATATACTCTGTGTCTGAAGAAGTTTCACAACAACAGGTGGATGAACAATGTGAGAAAACTACTGAACTGGAAGGGGAAAAATTGGTCATGAACTGTGAATTAAACATCCAAGGTCTCAATGAAAAGTGCATGCTAACAAACAATAAGCAAACCAACAGTGAGACTGTGGATTCACAGCACGAGAAGAATGATTGTGCTGTGGAAACTGAGATGACAGAGGTACAGGACTCAGACCGCCCCCCACCAGAAGATTTGCTGGACAAGAAGTCGAACATTACCAGTGACTCAGAGATGAACGAAGAGACAGTTGTTCAGGATGCTAACATAACAACGAGGTTGTGATGCGAGTGGGAGTGAGCATATACAAATATATATATTTTGCATAGTGTTTTTTTGGGCGGGATGTTTTAAAAGTTATATTAGAAAGTATAGAATTACACTTTATAGTATTCAACAACCATGGGACATGAACTTGTAACATAATTAGGTGAGGGAAAGACAATAGAGGAACCTTCTGTTTTGTAGCCTGCTTTAGCTTTCACAATTTGTTTTACATTTTTTAATAAATGGAAGCATCTTGTATTCTTGTACTGTTGCAATAACCCACAGAAACTTTTTAGCTATCTTTTTTCAATTAAAACAAATGCAATTTCTCTCATATGATAGTTGACTCCTATGATAAATATTTTTCTATGCAAATAAAAAGTAGATTAATCTTGTAAGCCTTTACTTAATTTTTTTAGTTCCTTAAAGATAATGGGCAGCATAATAATCCATAAGCAGTTTCTGTCAATACAATTATTTAAATGGGTAGAAATTTGATTTGCTTCAAATGTTATGGAAATACATTAAAACATAATATATCATTTATTTATTGAAAGAGTGTTAATAACTGTACATTATGAATAATTTTCCTATTTGGTTATTTAATTATACTACTTCCCCCGTATAGTTATGACCCTACTGATGACACTGTTAAAATTTAATTTGCAAAAAAATTGGGTTGTATAAAATGTTTCCTTTCTTACAGTAAACAAAATGTTTATGGCTTGCTACAATTTTATGACTGTTTATTCTGAAAGAATCCACAATCAGTACCAGCTATTATTTTTCCAAACATCTGCTTTTTCCAAATGTGGACAAACTATGCACTTCAATATACAATTGTTCATTAGCTTCTGCCTTCATATTACAACTGCATTTGCTATGAGCAAGATTAATTCAGAAAAAAATCCTCCTAAATATTAGAAAAATATGACAATCTGCTAGGAATATTTGAAAAGCAAACCTATCAGAGGTTTTCTGGATCATCACAGAGTTTGGGGGAACCTAATGGATGATTTTATACAAAATACTTAGACATTCAAATGTATAATAGAAACCTGATAGTATTTTTCATAAATGATGAGTGATTTATTGTCTTAGTCAAAATGAGTATTTTTTAAAATTAAACAGTATGTTTCTTTTTAATTGGTGACTGGTGTCCTATATTATTAAGATAGAATAAATATAAAGATGTACATTACAAACTAAAGAAAGGCCCATGGAAACTTTTTAATATACCACAATAAGGTATCCATTCCATTCTTAAATTCATCTTGTTGTGGTAGTTTACAGTTTGCATTGTCCTGTGTTCCCAGCATTGTCCTGTGTTCCCTGGGATCCCAGCAGACAGAATTACCTTATATACTGGATCCCAGGAAGTACATAACAAAGGTGGAATTAACCATGGATGGCACCTTCTCCTTGTTTTTGTGAGCTGAGTAGAAACCAGATGTTTACTGACACATTTTCTAAAGCTCCTAAGTTGCCCTTACCACATGTAAGTGCCCTTGCGTGTGGAAAACAGGTAATCGTGAGCTCATGTGAGTGTTGCATGCAAATGTTGTATTTAAATATTCTCTTCTTTAAAAATGTACCTCACAGTAGTGTCTATATTTGTGTCCTTAGTTTCCTTTGATTTTTAGGCTAGCTACACGAGAGTTCACAAAATTGATATTATTATCCCATGATGTGGGAGCAACTACGATATGCTCAGTTGGTATTATGTCTCTTCAAACAATATTGCCTTATAATACTTCTACTGGACAAACTCATTATCCAAATCAAAAGTCCAAGTGTTCTATTCATTTCAAGGGGACTTTGTAAAGTAGAAATAATGGCTAGTGCAAATTATATGGTCTGATACAGCTGTATAAACATTTCACAAAATGCTACTTTTATCATAGGAGGCCCTTTAGCAGCAGCCATATCCTTCACACTGAGCTGGAGCAAAACCAGAACCAGGAAAGGCACCTCCTTTTCTTTGGAGCTTCACATAAAAGGAACCCCACTCATGGCCCATTGTGCTACGTGCTGTACAAACACAGAACAAAAAGATGGTTCCTGTCCCAATGAGCTTACAACTGGAACCACAATAAGAATAATCTAGGCTTGCACCGATGTTCATGCTTTCGGCTCCTACCATGCAATGATTTCCAAGCAGGAGAAAGCTCCAGCGGTGGAACTTGTTGTTTTCTTTGACTACCCTTATTAGTATTAAACTTGGTGGAAGTAAGTATTTTCTCCTCTTCCGCCAGGGAAATACTAGGGATCAAAACTTTAGTCCCTAAGAGCTTGTCTTCACTATCCGCCGGATCGGCGGGTAGCAATCGATCTATCGGGGATCGATTTATCGCTTCTCGTTTAGACGCGATTAATTGATTCCCGAACGCGCTCCCCGTCGACTCTGGAAATCCACCTCAGTGAAAGACAGAAGCGGAGTCGATGTGGGAGCGGCAGCGATCGACTCGCCGCCGTCCTCACGGCCAGGTAAGTCAATCTACGATACGCTGACTTCAGCTACGCTATTCACGTAGCTGAAGTTGCGTATCGTAGATCGACCCCCCCCTCTAGTGTAGCCCAGGGCTAAGTGCAGCTCCCATTAACATTAATACAATAGGACCAGCCAAAAGGAACAGAAAAATAAACCACCCTGAAAAGCATTAGCCTGTAACTCAGCATTATGCAGACAGACTGGCCCCAACGCTGCCGTTCCCCTTAACATGGCTCACGCTGGGAAAGCCTGTTGTCGGGAGGCATGCTCCAGCACTATTTGCCTTGGATATGATATCATGAGGGGGCAAAACCATGTGTGACACTGAACAGGAGCCACATATCTGCAGTCAGTTTTCACTTTGTGGACCCAGAAAACAAAGTTCAAATTTTAAATCACTACCATCATGTGCTGAATGACTCCCACCCTGTCTGTTTGTTTGGGGCCTTCAGATGAAGTTTGACGTTGTTTTGTTTTATATTTGTAGGTCAAGGTTAAACAAGAAATCCTGCAAATACATTCCTAGCCAGTTATAAGACAAACCCTATAATTGGGGAGCGAATAATTCTGAGGGAATCTGGTACCTTAGCTATAACTATAGACAGATGCAGAATGTGTGAAAGTGTAGATACTACAAAATTTCTGATCTTTCTAAAACTTCCTCTTTGGCAACATCTTTGTCTAAGGGCATGGGAAGCCTTCCCTCGCAGACACATGATACCGAAGCAAGGGACTAGGTCATTAGTGCTCTGCTTCAAATTCTCCGTATTTGGGCAGTAGGGTGAAAAACCCATTTCCTTTCTGTATCCCAGCTGAATATACAATTATGGCCTGGAAAGGGGTTGTGTGGAGGGGGTGGGGTGGTGTAGGAGTAGGGGAAGTTACAAAGGTCAGAGTTGAGTCACACAATGTGAAATGAAGGAAATCAGGCAATACATTTTTCTGATCCAAGTTCTTGGCATTTGCTTGCAGAATACAGTATGCACCATTTTCTTCTCATTTTAGTGCAGTGATCACAGAGAGACATATTAGCTCATCTAACTTTGTAAAGGGGAAAAGTAAACAGATGTAAGTTAAAGATGTAATCTAGTCCACCTCTCTGCCCATGGAATGTTCCCTGAAATTCCTCTTGAAAGCTGGTTTTATTAACAAAAAGTAATTTCATAGTGACACTACAAGAGCATCAGCCTAAGAGTTTGCCCTTGTCTTGGCTCCTCCTAAGGTTCCTTTCCCCAGCCTAAGTCTTCTCCTTGTTCTTGGCTGCCTCTAGGGTGCCATTATCCAAGACCTGTCTGCTCCAGAGCCTGCCTTCCTGGGTCAGAGAGGTACTACGAGCTCCTTTATATTCAGGGTGGAGTCTAATACACAACATATGTCCCCAGTAAATCAGCAATAATTAACCTGAATGTCCCTCCAAGGTTCCAGTGCTAACTCACATGGCGGGGCAAAAGGAGATACCCTGTGATATGCCCTAACCATTGTATTGTATAGTTTGATCTTTCCATTGTACATGGAACCAACCCAAGTTGTAACCAGGGTAAGGTTACAAGAAGCAATGGTCTCAAGTTGCAGTGAGGGAGGTCTTGGTTGGATATTAGGAAACACTATTCCACTAGGAGGGTGGTGAAGCACTGGAATGGGTTACTGTAGGGAGGCAGTTGCCCCGCTCCTACGCGGCAAACGTAGGATGAGTGGGGAAGCAGCCACATCTGGGGCCACGCCCCAATCAGGCCACAACAGGCCTGATAAAAGGGCTGAGAGTCAGGAGCTGAGTGACTCTCTCTCTCCCCAGTCTGGAGGGAGAAGGACCTGGCTGCTTGAGAGACCGGGTACCTGAAGCAGAGCAGGGCTGGGGAAAGGCAAAAGGAGCTGGGGAGCTCCAGACTGGCAACTCCCCAGGCTGCAGGCTTTGAGCAAGGCCTAAAACAGGTACTGGGGTTGCAAAGGTGCAGCCTGGGACTAGGCAGAAGCAGCAGGTCCCAACCCCCTTTGCCAGTGATGGGTGGTTTACAGACTGCAGTCTGCCCCAGTGCGTGGGGGCTAGATGCTGACTGACAGTAGCCACTGAGGCAAAGTGGGGATAGAAGGTTCGGGGTTCCCCTGGGAGGGGAGACCCAGAGTGTGGGGGTACTGCTGGGGCAGAACCCCAGGGGAAAGGGCACTGGGGTCCAGGAGGGACACGGGGGCCAGCAACAGGCAAGACACTGGCCTGCAGAGGGGGCTCCAAGGCTGGTGCAAAGAACTAATTCCCGGACAACCAGCAGGAGGCGCTGCACTGGTGAGTCTCGCATCGCTACAGTTACCTAGGGAGGTGGTGGAATCTCCATCCTTAGAGGTTTTTAAGGCCCGGCTTGACAAAGCCCTGGCTGGAATAATTTAGTTGGTGCTGGTCCTGCTTTGAGCAGGAGATTGGACTAGATGACCTCCTGAGGTCTCTTCCAACCCTAATATTCTATGATTCTAAGAGAACCAGGTGCCTAAAATATCTGAGGATGTGGTATAAATGACTAATTTGGTCAAGTGTTTTTTTAAGTGATTTACTATAGTTTATTTGGGGGGAGGGTATTATTTTTCCTTCTGATGCACAGGCCCCAAAAAGGAGCTATAAAGAAATGGGTTTTTTTTTGTTTTAAACTGAGGAAGGCTGTTTGTTCATGGTCACCACAACGGGAGATGGATCAGGCCCTAAATGTCTGCTTCTTTAGTTTCTTTCACCTGTCCTCTATTCCTCCTTTATTTGTAGCTTTCTATTGTAAATACTGTCTCTTCAAACAAATATGTTCAGTATGGCATTTTAGGAGCATCAGAGTTGTATTTGCAATTGCAACAGATGGAGTGTTCAAGATGTAGCAGCGCTGTCCATTTCAGCCTCGAGGAAGAGTTGAGCTCCCAAGAGGGTATGATCACTAATGGACACTGCTCAGGAAATTAGTAATACAATCTCGCTCGGACAGAACTCATGGGATATTATCTCACTCCATGAATTCAGTATGGTCAATTCATAAGAGCTTGTATTTTATTTTAAACTACTTAATTTGATTTAAAAAAAACAGGAAGAGCACTACTAGATTTGTCTCTTGTGGTCAGCTTAAAACAACATGGAATACAACATTATCTTTTTTTTTAGTCAGGCAATAAAAGCCATGTTAACTAATATGGATAAAACTGTCCTCTCTGAAAATTAGGATCTAAACTTCCACAGCAGAAAGAAGACTTCCCCCTCCCCCACCTCTTTCCTTGATAACTGATAGAAAAGCTTTAAAGCTTCAAATGCAAAATCTGAAGGATCAATGTGAGAATAGGTTTTTGCAGACCTAGGTTTTCCATGTTTTAGTGCAATATTGCATTTAGCATATCTAAAAACATTCAACTAACTTTATTCAAACCTAATGGGCAGTCTACTTGGCTTCTGAAATATAACCCAAAGAGGGTAAGTATTGGTTTCTTTAATACACAGAACAGTACAATAAACCAGCCTGGATAAAAGTTTAATCATTTTTGTAAATTACACATCATATACTAGCAAAGAGATGTATATGATGCTATAGTTAAGTAAAGTAGAGGTAAGTAAGCATGGACAATATATGTGTGGTAAAGTCAGTCAGGAACTGTTTCATCAGAAAATGCCATTTAGTTGACCCATAATGTGTGCTGGAAACATCTCTGGTTTGACAAACTTATACTGAATATTTGGCAGGGTTCTGATGGAAACCTGCCTGGTTTCCCGGTGGGCTAATAGGCAGCCCATACTTTCAGGGTCCATGACTCTGGGACAGCCCTGCCATACAGACTGCCCTGAGGCTGGGAATTCTGGGCTTCCACGTATTTGCAGCTCCTGTGCAGCCCCACTAAGAGGACTGCCCTAGGACTAGGGACCCTGGGGCTTCTAGGGTCTGCAGCTCTGGGGCAGTCTGCATAGTGGGGCTTCCAGGGTTCCTGGAGTCAGGATCCTGAAAGCACCAGGAGCCTGAGCTCTAACTGAAGCTTGGCTTCCACATCCACAGGAGGGAGCCTGTGGGGGGAACTCCAGAGCTTCCAGACTACCAGGTCAGCTGGCTCATGGGCTGCCTGAATAGCTGTGGTGAAACTTGTATCATGATTAGCGGAACTGGAGTCAAAGATCCAATGTTCCCTGGAGGGACTATTATTGACAGGACGCCAGTAGAACAGGGAACGCATGGAGTTGGGTTGGAAGCAGCACAGCCATGTGGACAGAGCACTACACAGGATTTAAGAAAGTTCCACTTGTTCAACTTAACTGGCATTCAGTTTCCCTTTGTGAATGAAACATGGAGGCAACATCTGAGCTGTGCATTCTCTGCAGTGCAGAAGCTGGCAGCATGATCCATGAAACTTGACCTGAAGCCCACTGAATCCTGGATGTTTGCAGACACAAACCTAGCCCAATGATGTACCTGGTGATAGGAGGCATTTGAGCTGCACACTGGCCTGGCCATGCAGGAAGACAACAGCAGAAAAGTAAAACTGTTACTCTCTCTTATTGGGGAACAAGGCAGAGACATCTGCAAAACTCTGAAGCTCATCACTGCTGCAATTATCACAGCAGCTTTAGGAGGCCTGGAGACTTATTTCTCCCCAAGGCAGAATGAGCGACACAGGTTTTTCACTAGAGACCAATCCAAAGGGGGAGAGGATAGAACCTTATGTTACTGCCTCATTCACACCGGCAGCTGCATGATGTTTTGGGGACTTGACAGACTCCCTAATCCATGACAAAATAGTCTGTGGCACTTGGGATCACTACCTGTGGGAGCAGCTGCTCTGGGAAGGCAATCTTACACTAACAGATGCTTAGAAATTGCATGTTCAGTAGAAACCTCAAGAGAAAGGATAAAAACCCTAGGAGGCACAATACCCACAGAAGAACATGAAGTAGGGCAACAGCAAAAGAGAGCAGGTGGTCAGTGAGATGCATTTACTGTGGGAGACCTCATGACTGGGTAAAGGAGATGTGTCCCACACCAGGAGAGCATTGAAAGGAATTTAGCAAGTTAAACTTTTTTAACTGTGTGTGCAAGGGCAAAGGAAGGTTCCAGAAAGATTCAGTCAGACTTGTACAAGAGCAGGATGGCAGATCAGACAGCAGGGTTGACGCAATGACTCTCCCTGAGTCCAAGAGCCTATCAAGTTCAGGCAGTCAGGACAGGAAAGCAACAGGGGACAATATCAACATCTATGCGTACAACAATGTTAGTATGGAAACTCGCTGTGAGGTGTCAGCTGGATAGCAATACCTCCTGTAGTGTCACAACCTCGAGTGCATTGGACTCAGACACATCCACTACAGAGAACAGGTGCACTCTAATAATGTATAATGGCAGCATATATGCAGCCTGTAGGAAAATGTGACCTCATAGTAATAAACAGATGGTACCAACTGAAGTTTATGGTTAGCACCACAACCCTCTCTTGGGGAATACAGCCTTACAACCCATGGATCTGATCAGGATGTAGCATCAGAATTTTATAACTGCTGCAGTGCAAGCAGAAGTGGGAGACTCAGAGACAATGGACAAAATTTGAAAAGCATATGGAGATATTTTCAAAGGTGACGGGTGCCTCAAATTGTGACTGAAAGACGACCCCGCAGTGGAGGCTTCTTGAGGCTTCTGCTGCACATTCAATTTCTAAGTGCCTGTTAGTGTAAGACTGCCTTCCCAGAGCAGCTGTTCCCATAGGTGTTGAGCCCACGTGTGCTTGCCATGAATGAAAATTCCAGTGACACTATGTAATCCAGTACATGAGGAGCTCAAAAGTCTGCAGAGCAGGGGTATCATAGCACCTGTAGAGGCCAGTGCAACATGGTGGTGGTAAAGTAGCCATCGGGCAAATAACTCCTCTGGATAGGCCCATAGTCATGAACAGGGCACTGAAATTATCCACTGCCCACAACTGATGACTTGTTTCCAGAATTTTTATGGTCTGTGATGAGAGGAATAGATTTTGGCACATAAGCCTGGATAAAGAGTCCAGCAGACTGACGTCTTTTGCAACACCATTTGGTCACTTCAGATGCCTGCACATGCCAATGGACATAAGCCCAGCATCAGGGGAGTTCCAGAGATGACTCACCCAAACACTGGAAGGACTGTCTGGGGTGAAAATAACTGCAGATGATATCCTTATTGGGAACAATGATACAGAAGCTGAACAAGACCAGTACAGAAAACTACAAGCCTTTCTCCAGCAATGCAAGGACTTAATCCAGAAAAAATGCAACACATCAGCATGAGGTGACATATACTGGACATCTGCTCACAACAGAGGGACTGAAAGCAGATCCCAGCAACATCAAGGCAGCCAGAAACTTGCCAGCTCCAGTGGATGTGAAAGGGGTACCGTGCTTCATAGGAATGATGCATTTTCTGACCAAGTTCTGTCTACACCTGGTTCCAGTAGAGGAATCCATATGTCAGCTCACAAGACAGGATGGTGAGTGGGACTGGGCAGGTCCCCAACACTGAAACAAATCATAGCAGATGCCCCTGGCCTGAAATATTACCAGCCAGGAGATCCACTGACACTTCAGTTGATGAATCAGAGAAAGGACTTAGGCCAGCAGAGCCCTGTCAGAGACTGAACAGGGGTACACCCAAATAGAAAAAGAGCTCCTGGCTGTGGTATTTGGAGTGGAGCCATTCTATCAGTACAGCTATATCCACCCAGGGATAGTAAAATCAGACAACAAAACCCTAGAGACCGTCCTGGCAAAACCCCTTAGTGCTCCAAAGAGATTGCAGCACATGTTGATGTGACTCTAGTGCTACCGGGTAGAAATCAGACATTGTCCAGGACGACTGTTGGGGTTAGCTGACACCCTGAGCAGGTCACAGATACCCAGCATAAGCAAGTTGGGGCTCAGGACACTGAATCCATTAACATGCTGTACTATCTCCCAGGTTCAATAGTGAAGCTAATGGAAATCTGTGAGGCTGTGGAAAAGGACTATGGACAGTCAAGAGAGCGATACTAGCAGGGTGGCCAGAAGACAAAAGTCAAGTACTGGTAGAAGTAGAACCATGTTTTCAAATTAAAGATGAGCTGAGTGTACAGGATAGAATCATATTTCAAGGACAGAGAGCTGTTGTTCCTGCCTCATTACAAAAGGACGTCATGCACACATGCCTCACACCTGGGCATTAACAGCTGTCTTATACAGGCACAAGAGTATGTTCACTGGTTTACACTTTACAGATGAGTTTGCACACCTGCTGGTTGTGTGCTAATCTCCAGCAGAAGGAGATACTGTTAACACATGAGCTGCCTTCCCAACCACAGGAAAAAGGTGGGACTGGACTTACCTTCAAGGAAAAGCAGTACTTTTACAGGGGACTACTATTCAACATTTTGGGAGGTGGATGCCCTCCCTGATACAAGAAGCAAGTCAGTGTTTGGCAAACGGAAGGCCCACTTTGTGAGAGGTGGCATTCCAGACACTATATTCACTGACAATTGACCCCATTTGTCTTGGGAGGATTCAAGGAATTTGCACACAAATGGAAGTTTGACCACTGCATCTCCTCCCTACTATATCCACAGAGTAATGGTAAGGTGGAATCTGCTGTGAAAACAGCTAAGAGGCTGTTACAAAAGACTGTGTCTTGAAGTTCTGACCCTTCATTCATTTTTTTTTTTTTTGGCACACAGGAGTACCCCATCCAAAGGATGCCAAACCAGTGCAGGCACTGAGGGGACAAAGGACCAAAGCTCTCCTACTAATGAGGGGAGGACTTTTGTAGCCAGAATGGAGACATTGGGAAGAGGCCAGAAGACCAACAATCAGTGAAAGTAAGCGTTAGAGTACAACAAGTCAGCCAAGAACCTACCAGCCCCGGAGAATCAGGTTCACATGTTTAATCCTGGCTTAGGAGAGATTCGGGAGACTTTGTTTTCACAAGAATGTGATATTGCAGGTTGTGAAGGCTCCATGTAAGTTTCCCAAATGAATACACAGCAATCGGATATGCATAGGTGGAAGCCCCCATAGATTTCAGCAGAGACTCTACACAAGCGTAAGCGTCTGCCCACATGGGTCCAATTGTAGGCTCTGGACCTGTGTGGGAGAATCTGATTATCATTTTAGAGTAATGTCTTCATGTCTCACTCTTGCACTATATAGGGGTGAACACTCTTCCTACACTGGGGAAAGGTAGAGAATGATCCACATTTCACTATTCACTAGATCCTCTCTCTTCTGTGGATCCAACGAAAACACCAGACCAAACAACCTCAAACTGTTGGAAATTCAGATACAGATTCAGATTTTGCAGGTTGGCCCAGTTCCCATATGAACACAAACATAGCACAGGCATGTTCACTGAGGAATATGCATGTTGGGGAAAAGTTTTCATCATCTGAGGGGGGAGGGTTGGTTTGTTTGTTATATTTCCCTATTTTGCTCTGTGCAAATATCCTATAAAAACTGAACTATTCCCACACACTTGTACCCTGAAGCCAATGAAGAGAGAACCAGATGTATGACTCTGAGCCAAGACTTACCCATCAATCAGCAATGAACTAAGCAACAAAAAGAGGCTGATTACAGAAAATGTATTAGCCTCACCACTAATGCTCTGAAAGAGAGAGAGAGAGAGAGAGAGAGAGAGAAGCTTGTATGTGGAATGGAAAGAAATAATTACTGTCCTCATTTTTCCTGGGAAATTAATTTTCCCTATAAAGATAGTAATAGAATCTCATTTGAAATATACTCATTACTAAAACTTTGAAATCTTACATTTGGTGTGTTAATTTGATCTGCTATGAAACTACATCAATTGTGGAGAAAGTATAATATCATTGACTTACATCTCCAGACAGAGTGGAAGTGACACTTTACACCACGAGCTGCCACTTTTCATACTTGAGTGTGGTTCACTTAGCTCCCTTTACTATGTTTCCCTGTCACTTTGAAAAACAGAGGCAGTTTTAATACAAGAAGGTATTCTTCACTTTGATTCTAAAACTATAGTGTAGTGTCACTGCATGTTTCAACACAGGCCATGTCTCACTCTGGTGGTAGCTGGATCTCATTGGAAGATGGAGTGATTGCTGCATATAGTGTGTTTGTATGACTATTTAAGATGGCATGGCATTTTAATTGCTCTAGAATCGAAAAATGAAATACATTTGAGATACTAGTGCTAATTATTTTATTATTACTACTATTTCTACTACATCTGCAGCACCAGACTGACCACAAGTGACCAGGGAAGTCAAATGTTAAGTGGTCCATATTTTTGGCTAGTGTGGTTTCAGGAATCCCTAGGAAATCATTCAAATAAGGTCCTCTTGCAGTTACAGTTAAATCACTAACATCTATAGATACATATTATAAATATATCACGTACATGCATCTGATTCTGCCTTCTTGTTCCTTTCTCTTTTATGTCTCTGTTTAATAATTCCTCATTTCTTCTTTCCATGTTGAGTTCACTCCTTCCTTCCACCATGTTCTTTCAGTCTTTTTATGAAAATTCTCCTTTGTTCCTTCCCATCCCCTGCTCTCTCTTCACTTCCACCCAGTCCAGTCATTTTTTGCACATCCGTTTCCAATCAGTCCCCCTGTTCATTCATTCCTAATGTATCGCTCAGAAATCCATCAGTCCTTCTTCCAGTGTTCTCGGCCTCCTATCCATTTACCCCACATGCACCATGAAGCTGAAGAGGGCAGATTTTTATCTCCTCCTTCTGTCTTGATGACCCAAGCTGAGGCAAATATTGCAGGGAACAGTGCAATTTTTTGTTTTCTCCCTCACTCCCTAAGAATCAATAGCATCTGGTAGGAAAAAGTCCCCCTGCGGGCGGGCACACACACACACACACACACACACAGAGACACTCTCTCTCTCTCATCTCCCCTGATTTTCCACAGACTTTCATGGTAGTTGACCTCTTTGTCAAGTGAAATCTGAACATGATAATGTGCCACCACATTTAATAGCACTCAACAGTTTAAAACAAGAAGTGAATAATACCAAAGCCAATAGAAACTTCAGGTGGAATTTAGACTGGCGGAATATCATTTACCTCCAATCAATTTGTCTAGGACACTGAGCACAACACTCCTACCGATGCAGAAAGTGCCATCCGATCATTAATGATGATATGTGATCTGGACTTAGGTTTCATTTTCATGGCCTATCTGGGTCTTGGTTTATATTTGTTACCCCATATCCACTAAACTTCATATTCATGCTGGTGCTTTTAAAGCCAGTGCAAGAAGGAAGCTGACATGAAGATAGATGGCAAAGAGTGCTGTAAGCTTTCCCAGATACTTGCTTGGAAATATGCTAACAGGCCTTATTTGTCTTTTGTTTAAGTGCAAATGATTATTAAAAATCATTTGAACTGAAAGACGCAGCCTTCTTTAGTCTCATACTTTGTTTATTGGCTTTGAAACAGACGTTCTCAGTTTTCAACACTTTCCCAGAATGATTTCGTCCCTTACATTCCTTGGGAATAAGGGATATATATGGGAATAGTCTCTGCTATTAGTCACATGTTTTCTTTGTTAATAGTGACCTTATGATCTTTGTTTATTTTTCCATTAAGCTATTCTTGTTTGTTTAGGGCGTGCAGTTGACTCGGTTTCAATGTAGTGAACCTGAGTGTATTTTTGATATCCAAATGTATTGCATGTTTGTGACATCTCTTTTTACGTGGGATCGTTGAATAATTGCAACAGAGGAGAAATAAATATGTCCTTTATCTTACTGTGCTGTTCATAGCCTGGTAGATGGAGTACATTATGGAAACTGAAATATCTTCCTGCCTAAATCTGCATGGGCCTGATCCTGTGAGGTGCTGAACATCTGCTATTCACACAGGAAACAACAGGCCAGATTCCCAGCTGCTGTAAAGAGGAACCACTGCTGCTGTAAAGAGGCATCGCTCCACTGAAGTCCCTGAAACTACATCACTTTACACTAGCTGAGTATCTGGCCTAGTAGGAGTAGAGGGTGCTCAACAGCTCTCAGGACCAGGCCCCAAATAAAAAGAAATTCCTTTTCACCCTTTATCATTCGGAGAACACAGATGATCTGAAAGAGACAGTTTAAAGATGGGCTTGCCACTGGAATCTGTTCCCATACAGCATCTTTTGGGCTGCTAGCATAGTAATGACCATACAGGTAAATGCAGCAGCCACACGTACAGCAGTAGCTCATGCAAGGCTTGTCATTGTATAACTGTCACGTTGACAGAGGCAGGAATGTTGTCCAGGAAACGAGGGTTATGCCTTAATCTAAACAAAAAGTCACGTGGGATTTATAATTGCTGCTTGGGCAGCCACCGGAGCTAGGTGGAAAAGGTATTTGATTATCTGTGCCACTGTAACGGTGTGAAATACCAGCTGAAGTCTTTCATGTGGTGGATATTTCCCCATTTCACTTTGTGCTGTGCCATGTGACACTTGGAACAGTTGCAGCAGAGCTTAATTTATGCTGAGGTCTGAACTAGCCCCCGGCTCACTCAAGAATACAGGGATCATAAAAGTGCCTTAAAGCCATCTTTCCCCCACCCTGTTGCTGCCTTGAGCATCGGTTGGCCAGAATGGAGAAGCAGGGACTGCGTATCTAATCTCCTCTGCTCTAAGGCAATGTTCGGATGCATTGCCCTTTGCTGAACTTTTTTAGAGTATAAGACATTACTTTTCTTCTCTTTGTTTCGTCTCTTTGTTTTGTCCCTGCCTTCACATCAATGAGGCTGACCGTCAATGGACTGATCTGCTCTGTGTTAAACAATTTGGTTATTTTTTGCTACCCTGTTTTTCTTCTCCATTTGAAATTCTCTATTAACTCTAAGTACAAACTTCATGTCTTTATATATGGCAAAGTTGCTTATCATGTGGCATGTCTCAGGATACCTTATTTTTATTACTTTATTCAAAGTTATAGCAACATCATAATCTATTCTGGGATGAATGCACAGCACAAAGACAGCTGTCACAATCTGTACTGTAAATAATAGTATGCATAGTAAGACAAACATTTTAGGATATCACCAAACTGTCCTGACAACCATATTAAATAGGGTACATACAATTTAAACCAGGGGTAACATTTTCAAAAGCGCCTCAGTGACACAGAAGCATAAGTCCCATTTTCAAAAGTGACTTAGGCACGGCACTCAAGAGACTTGAAAGGCAATTTGACTTTCAAGTCAAATTTTATCTCAGGTTTTGCCAGAAGTTGAAACATGTTAGTCTGACTCTGAAAGAAAGAAATGTGCATGTGTAACGCCGACAGCCCCCAGTCATCGGCAGGCAGGATCGAACCTGGGATGACTGGAGCTAAATGCATGAACCACTATTGCATGAGCTAAAAGTCACACCCTTCATAGCTAAGGCTATAGCATAGAATCATAGAATATCAGGGTTGGAAGGGAACTCAGGAGGTCACCTAGTCCAATCCCCTGCTCAAAGCAGGACCAATCCACAACTAAATCATCCCAGCCAGGGCTTTGTCAAGCCTGACCTTAAAAACCTCTAAGGAAGGATATTCCACCACCTCCCTAGGTAACCCATTCCAGTGCTTCACCATCCTCCTAGTGAAAAAGTTTTTCCTAATATCCAACCTAAACCTCCCCCACTGCAACTTGAGACCATTACTCCTTGTTCTGTCATCTGGTACTGCTGACCAGATGACAGAACAGTCTAGATCCATCATTTTTGGAATCCCCTTTCAGGTAGTTGAAAGCAGCTATCAAATCCCCTCTCATTCTTCTCTTCTGCAGACTAAATAATCCCAGTTCCCTCAGCCTCTCCTCATAAATCATGTGCTTCAGCCCCCTAATCATTTTTGTTGTCCTCCACTAGACTCTTTCCAATTTTTCCACATCCTTCTTGTATTGTGGGACCCAAAACTGGACACAGTACTCCAGATGAGGCCTCACCAATGTCCAATAGAGGGGAATGATCACGTCCCTAGATCTGCTGGCAATGCTCCCACTTATATAGCCCAAACCCCAAGATGAAATATTCTGATTTATTCAAAAGCTGGAAATTCCCACCATCCGCACTGCTGCCCCACAGCTGACTATACCAAAATCCTCAATGGGATGAGAAGAGGGCACAAACTGAGAAGCAGGAGTCAGAGAAAGAGGGAGACAGGTGAGCGTTGCTTACATTAGAGAATATATTGCTGTTTGCGAAAGAAAGAATTAATACCAAGGCTAAAGAGATTACCATCCTAATTCTGCAAACACTAACATATATTTGTAGCTTTGCACACATGAGTAGCCTAATTAAATTTTTTTTTCAATGTAATGCTTAACAAAACTCAGTTCTCTCCCAATGAGAAAACTCAAACAATATGAGCACAATAGATACTGAAAAGGTGCTTTCTCCAGTAGCACAAATGGTTCCACAGATACGTGGAGTATGGCCATGAATATGAAATTCAATCTTCACCTATAGTGAAAAGTATTCACAAATTTCTGAACACTGCTGACTGCTTCTGCATCTTCTGAGATGCAGTGAATACCATATATCGAGTGGATTTTAGTCCTGCCTTTGTGATGCAGTCCCACAGAAAGTAATAGGAAATAAACCAATAGGACAAATAACTCTAAAATCCCATTGAATTTAACAGAGAATAAAAATTATACATTGCTATCTTTTCTTAAGGATCTTATAGAATTCTAGTCCTTCCTGCAGGATGGAATAATTTGAAGCATCCATTGGAACAAACCAATGGATCTGTCCTGAGAATCATGAGGTAGGTGGGAGAATCCACAGGCCCTGCAGCACATGATGGGAATCTGGTGTGTGGATGTGGTGCACTGTGTGTATCCAAAGCAATACTGCTAGCGTGTACATATTGCACTATTGCTTCTTCCATTGATGCAGGTCTACTGGTTCAAGTTGCAGCAATATATTCTCTAATATAAGCAACGCTCACCTGTCTCCCCCTTTCTCTGCCTCTTGCTTCTCAGTTTGTGCCCTCTTCTCATCCCATTGAGGATTTTGGTATAGTCAGCTGTGGGGCAGCAGTGCGGATGGTGGGAATTTCCAGCTTTTGAGTATATCAGAATATTTCATCTTGGGGTTTTCACCAAATTCAGGAATGCATATTTATTGGAAAAGCCTTGCCGGATACAGCAAGGGAAGGGATTTAGGGGAAATCTTTTGAAAAACCAGTAAGTGATCAGACTGCTGTCTGATTGAAGTAAGAAAAGCAAATGGGTACTGGAATCCTTCAGAGGATTGACATATCAATTAAAGCTTATTGATATATTCAGGCACTGTTTAGAACTGGCATGGGAGAATTATGTGGGACATCAGGGTAAAGCAGAATAAAGCCCTAGTTTAAGAAAATGTATTATGAGAAAATACTAAAGTGAAGTTGATGATATTGTCTTTGGAGAAAGCCACTTAGCTGATATAAAAGAATGTTTCCAAATATAACACTGAGTTTGAATAAAACTATTCCTCATTTATGTGTAGTTTTTAAAATTGGGTATAGCTAATTCATAATGAATAATTATTTAACCAATGATTTCCCCTCTCTTTGTTCAAAATCTGCTCAGAATAAATTGTCATGATTAACGATAGAATAATTTCTGTGAAATAAAGCTTGGCCTCTGGATTGCAGTACACTGGGAGTACTCAATATTCAAAATTTCAGCTCTCTTGATTAGTTTTTGTTAGACACATAGTTATTGATTCTCGATGAGTACATTTCTTTTCACTTTTCCAGGGCAAATACATGTGTTTATGAAGTTCAAATGTGCTTTTTGTAAGACAGAAGCATAGATCAGCCCCCACAATATTTCCATTCCAAGGTCGTTAGGATGCTGTGTCTGCCCAGTTCCACCGCCCCTAGTATTCAATATTGTCAGACCCCTACTAGCCAAGAACCCAAGCCTGTAGAGCTACCAGGCAGCTGGCATCTCCAGGCTGCCACCCAGTGGCAGCTGTAACCAACTTGTGCTCCACTTCTTGTGAACCACTGTGGATACAGACTATGGGATGTTCCACCTCCAGGGTTTGACAGACAGCAGCCCCACGACTCCTGATTGGCTCGCTGACCTATATAAACCCAAGGGGTGTTCCAGGAAGTGTTCAGGCAACAGTGCAGATCTTCTGTAGCTGCCATGGCTGTTCAGTCTCCATGCTCTTGAATTCCTGGCTTGTCCTTGGCTTGATTTGGACTTTGCTTCCTGACCTGGACCCTGAAACCTGGGTTTTTGGTCAACATTTACACATACACACACAGAGACACACAAAATCCTACGTGGGTTGGACAGCAGGTTTCAGCTCATGCTTTATTCACTGTTAATGTCCTAAAAAATGGGGCATTTCATATTTATAACAGAATTACTAATATGTCTATAATTGTTAATGATGGGAGAAAAACTCAAAAGGTTCAGCTCCAGATATTCTGCTGCATGCAGTTTCCTATTACAGCTCCCTAATTCTGGGCCCCAGCACTGGCCCAGGCACGAGTTCGAACAGCTCTAACTTGTACCAGCTTGTATCGGGTACCCAAAGAGACTTTTTGCTGACTAAACAGCATGACTGGAGTACAGCTCTGCCCCTCGTTGGCCTGGACATGTCACCTGCAGTGGAGGCAGCAAAGACAATGCTAGAGCAGCTGACCACTCGGACTCTTTTCTCGGTGGACTTCATTACAATTGGGGAATCCCAGCAGTGGAGTTAGGGTTTAATCAGATCCCTTCTGTGCTGCAGGCATGACACAGAGGGGACAAAGTAGACTGGCAAATCTGGAGTTCAGAGTTTGGATTCAGCTCAGATGAGCTCTAGTCACTCTGAGACAGAAACATGTTTTATCCATGCAAGAGGACAAGCATGCTCTAACTGGGAACCCTGTCACAGTTGTTTTTACAGTATAGATGGATCCTGATTGGCTTTAGCTACCATTTTTTTTAATGCCAACCAAATTATGGTTAATTCTAGGAAACAAAGTCTCTACTTCAAATAACCTCTTGTCTTCTTCTTCTTGTCCCTTTATGTCGCTTTTCGTGGTGAGGGTCATGGCGGCAGCATGCAGAGTAGGGAGGACAAGACTTCCTGTTCCTCTGCAACAGATTCCAGCTCCTCCTGGGAGATTCCCAAGCATTCCCAGGTGGCCAGGAGATATAATCCCTCCATCGTGTTCTGGGTCAGCCTCTGGTCCTCTTCCCAGTGGGACATGCCCGGTAGAGTTCAAAAGGAAGCCACCCAGGGGGCATCCTTATCAAGTGCCCAAACCACCTCAGCTGACTCCTCTTGAACTGGAGGAGTAGTGGCTCTACTCGAGGGTCTCCCAAATAGCTGGGTCCCTCACCTTGTCTGAGAGAATAACCTTATCCCTTGTCTTTGAGCTCAGTTCTGCAGTCCTTGTTCGGTACTACTTCAGTGACAAGTGTTTGCTCATACAAGCCAAGCATTCCCATTTACTCCAAATGGACTATGTGCAGGAGCAAGTGCTAGTGAATGTGAACAAGGTTTGACCAATCTGTTTAATCATTGCATCTCATAGGAGTTGAGTGGACAATTCAAGGCCAACCCAGGGAGAAAAATCTCCTGTTCCTTACAGGGAAGATCACTTGGCAGCTGGACAGACGACATGGTGCTGTCAGAGATTGTCATTCCAGCTCCACAATGGGACTTTTCCCTTTCCTCAGCTAGGCCACTACATTAAAATCCCAGCTACTCCATTACATGATACCAAGAGTGGCATAGTGTAATGTCTTCTGAGAAGGGCGACTGGGGAGCAAGAGGCAGACCTACTGCAGAAGAAGAAGTCAACAGCTGGAGCCAAAATTCCTGCTCAGGTATTTGCATTTCTATCTTTTATATTCATGGTTATGTTATCCTCAATTGGGCTAAGACTTGACTAGAAATGTCAGCTTTCCAGTTTATGCGCTTTATTCAAACAGTGAGCAGAATCTAGGCTTAAGTCGGGGTTTCTCAAAAGTATCCCTTTGAGTTAAAAGGGATCTAGTCTGAAAGGACTGTAAAATTGGTGTTGGGGGGCTCCAGGTTCATTGTCTCCTGATAATTTTCCAGAAAACACACAGATTACAGGTAAAAGGAAGGATTTTCTAACTTCTAGTCCTGGAGTTTTAACTTTGAAAGACAAGCTGGATATTTTCCTTCTCACACAATTAATCACCAAAAGTAAAGGCCTACAATGATACTTGTGCAACTCCCTTGCCTTGAATTCATTGCAAATTAGTCTATAATTCTGTGGATGATGCTCAGGCAATAGAGTCCAACTCCTTCCTTCTCACCTATGATGGCTCACTGGTCTCAGCAGGAGTAAGCAGACGTAAAACATATCTTCTTATGCTCATAAAAAAGGTCTCTGAATATGCACAGGGAGATGAATTGTTTGGTGAGAAGATGCCATTTTCCTGGTCACTTTTTAAAGTAGAACAGCAGCATCAAAAAATGAGTCTGCCATAGTGAACCATTTGTGAACTTTCATATGCACAATCTGTGCCTTGTTACTTATTCTAAGTGTCCATCTTGCTGTTTATTATATTAATCTCTTTAAGCAGATTTCTCACAGCTGCAATTAAATTTCAAACCTTTAAGTAGCTATGTAATTCTGACTTTCCCCATCCCCAATATTTTGCTAACAGTTTTTTATGGTACTATATATTAACCAATCAGTTTGAATAGCCAAAATGGTCAAATGATATGTTTTAGGCTTTTAACTTTCAAAAGTATCCTGAACTCTTCTGACTTATCTTGTGGCTAATTAGTCATAGTTAATTACTGAGTAAATTATCAGTAATGCAGAACTAGATAATTTCAGCTCATTCTTATGTTCATTAATACTATATTTATACATATGGTGGAGACTAATGTCCATATAAATTCTTTAGAATTATCATTTGAATGCAAAGCTACCTCAGGTCTACACAAAGACTTGTTCTTTAAATTGAATGGTATTTTAACCATCTATATACAATTTATATTTCTCCTCTTCGGTACAGATACTGTGCACACAGAGGAATTAGTACTGAAACTGCACTGTACTTTATTAAGGCAATGTTAGCAGTCAATTAGAACAAACCTAAAAGCAGATTTTATCATTTTTTATTATGTAGGTAATAAAGATGCTTTCCAGGCAAGGTTGCATTTGAGGCAAGGTTATTGGGCACGATGAATTTAAAATAATAGGTTTCCAAGAAATAAACAAACAACCTAATACTCAAAGGAAAAATACAAGGGAATATCATTTCAATAGTTAGTGCTCATTAGGCCTGGAGAGAACCCACACCAAACAGCAGGCAATGTGATCCCTTCAGACAGGAATCTGAAATGTCCACGTCTACAAAAGAGACTCAGACACATACAGCCAGATTCTCATTTACACAAAAAGAGCAGCACAAAGAGGCCTAGATGGAAATGAGAATCAGGACCAAAGAGCTGAGCCTGCAAACACTTAGGCACATATGTAACTTAATGCATGCTGGTAGTCCCATTGAAGTCACATGTATAACATTATGAAGTATTTGCCGGATCAGCAACTTGGGTTCAATGTTTGTTACCAGCCACTTTCACCATCACAGCGGACAGATTTGTACAGCACTCACTGCACTTAGGCCTCACGGCCCTGATCCTACAAACACTTACCCACATGCTTAACTGTACTATTGTGTGTTGCCCAATTGATTTTAATGGGACTACCTTCAGTAGTAAAGTTAAGCATATGTAAATGTTTGTAGGATTCAGTCCCAATCAAAGAGCACATGCTTAAATGCCATTTATTTCAATGTACCTAAGTGCTTTCTGAATAGGGATGCTTTAGAAAAGGTATTCTCACGCATTCTTAGCAGCAAGCATGTGAGTAGTTCCAATTACTTCAGAAGGTCTATTCATGTGCTTAATATTACAGAAGTGCTTAAGTACCTTGCTTAGTCTGGGTCTTCCATCAAGATATTTAATTTCCCCAAACCTGAAGGGAAGTGTAGCGAAAACAGACTACATTGGTTTTTTACTAAATCTCTATGTCTAAATATTTTTTTATTATTTAGAACAGGCCTGCACAACTCGTAAAGCGGCGAGGGCCATATTACTCCAAAGAAAACAGCTGAGGGCCGAAACCCCTCGGCCCAGTGGAAGCCCCGCCCCCCCCGCCCCCAGCGCCGCCCACCCCGCGGAAACAACCCCTCCTTCCCCAGCACTGGGGTGTGGAAGCCTGTAGAGGGGGAAAGAAACAACGCGCACAGGATGACCAGATCACAGCAGTAAAATAGGACCCGCCCCCTCCCCGCTCGGCCCCACCATCACACCCCTCTTCACCCCCCAGGGGTCACTATATTACTGCACACAACAATCAATCAATGCAGTTGTAGATAAATCTCTGCGTTATGCATTTTTGTATAACTTTTATATGACTTTGTATTGAACCTTGGTAATATGTTATAGCGGGCCCCTAAGGTGGTATAATTAAGGTAAAAGAAAAATGTCTTTTTGCTAGAAGTAGAATAAGATCTTCCCCCCACTTTGTATTCAGTTGCTCTGTTGAATGAATGAGGTGTGAATGAGGAAGGCGTGGAAGGCAGGCACCTCCAGACAGCTGCAACCCTTGGAGAGGGGATGGGAACCAGACCAAGGACAATCAAACTTGTCAAGTGGGCTGACTAGAGAAGAGCAGACATACTGACGGCCTCGGGGGTTAGAAGCAAGCACCTTCCTTTGGGAACACTCTCTTTGCAGCATTGGGACAACCCCCAGCCCAGAGACAAGGAGCAAAAAGGATCAACGGACACAGTCCCAGATTTGGAATCTGGGAGATTTGCCTCCCTCCAGCCACTGACTCGCCGCTCGCCTCCTCACCTACCCCCCCAGTATAAAACCTCGCCGCCACTGCCCGCCCGCTCGACTCATCATCGCCCCACCCCCCACCCCCGGCTCACCTCCTCAGCACCCCCCACCGCTGGCTCACCTGCCGCCCTGTCACTGCCCACCCACTTGGCTCGTCATCCCCCACCCCGCCCGGTTCACCTACTCACCCCCCACTGCCCGCTCGCTTCCTCAGCCCCTCTGTCACTGCCGCCGGCTTGCCAGCTCCCCCCACCGCCAGCTCGCTGGCTCTCCCTGCCGCCAGCTCACCTGCCTACCCGCTGCTGGCCTCTTACCTTCTGCCCCTGCCCCCTGCCGCTGGCTCACCCTCACTCCCCAGCCTGCCACTGGCCTCTTCACCAGCCCGCCCACCCGCCGGCCAGCCAGCCAGCCAGCCGTTGGCTTGCCCCACCCCACCGCTTGCCTACTCACCCCCCCCCCCCCCCCGCGGGCCGCACAGTCAGCCCACCTACTCACCCCCCCCGCAGGCTGCATGTTGTGCAGGCCTGATTTAGAATAATGTACAAATAATTCATAATGAAATATTAAATCTATTTCACTGCCTTTCTGTCTGGGAACTGACTAAGATTGTGATTTTGAATCTTAATTTGTCATTCAAAGTAATTTACTGAATTTACTTCTGTGATCGAATAATTCCCGGTTTGTATTGTGTTTACAAGTAGTTTGTTGCAATATTTGATAGAAGATATCAAGCCCCAATCCTGCACTGAGCTCCATGTGAGGGAGGGGATCCCTTTGCTTGCATGGATTGACAGAAGGTTTGGGGCCTGGGTTTGTATGGAGTGGCTACATAGTATCCTCTGTCCCTTGACTGGATGCAGAGAAATCTTAGTATAAGAATACCTGTGCACATGCTCACACTTACAAATTTGGACACCAAGCCTGCAATGACATCCATGCAAACAGACCTCTCCGCCTGCAGACAGCCTGCATCCTGGATGACACCAGGGATGGAAGTGGTGTTCTCCAGAACAAAAACCATGAGTCACTGCAGTGTGAGCAAAAGAGCCAAATTCTGTGGCGGGGGCTGGTGCAGACACACCTGCTCTGCAGACTGAGCCCAGTGAGTAACACATGGACTGACCAGTGGGCTACATCCATACACCCTACCACAAACTTCACTACAGCTCAGTACAGGCACCGGCCACCTGTGCAGATGCAGTTGCAGAATAAGGTTCTTGGCATATGTTTTCCACAATAGTTCTGTGAAAGTCACTTACAATTAACCATCCCCAACAGTGTTCCTGCTAGGAGGTTAATTGAAATATTCACAGTAATCAAACACAAGTGGGCATAAATGCCACACTTAGGTCTTCAGATGCCATAGTGTAAGAACCTGAATAGAAACACAGTTAAAAGCAATTGTAAAAGAATATTAGTGGAAAATTATTTTCAGAACTGTGGCAATGAGCTGCATGAGTTAATTATTCATTGTTTGAACTGTATTTCATTTCATCCGTTACCCAGCTCCACTACTTGGTTAAAATATTTCACAAATCTCATCATTTCATATTTGTTGTTAAAACCTCAGTATTTAGAAAGTCATGCAAACCTAGAATTAATTTAGAGCTTTCAGTGAAAAAAGACTTCAAGACATCTTGGGATTTAAAATCAAACAAATACACATGGCATCAAACACAAAAAGAGAAACAGAGATTAAAAACCTCATCAGTAGAATCATATTGCTTTTTTCTGGCCTAATTCATAATTATTGAAACAGCAAGTACTACAATTAATAGTCTACTCAAATATTGGCACTGGAGAATTTGACAGATGATTTTCAGTATTATGAGATAGAACAAAGCGACATTCAGTGAAATAGAAAGAAAACAAATTTTAAACGGATGAAATGAAATACAGTTCACACAATGAATAATTAACTCATGCAGCTCATTGCCACAGTATATTACTGAGGCCAAGAGCTTAATAGGATTCAAAATGATTCAACATGTATATGGCTATTGAGAATATCCACAGTTACAAAGATAAGATAACTTTTTAATCTTAAGAGAGATCAACTTTCTGATGTCATGGTATAAGTCAAATCCTAAATGCCTTGGGTTGGGGGAAAACTTCTCTTAATGGGCAGATTTACCAATAATTATAAATTCCTGTAGCTTCTCCTAAAGCATCTGGTACTGGCTACTGCCAGAAAACACTGGACAACTGGCCTCTTCATATTCTAACTATATAGATGATAGCATAGCTTTTGCTTAATCAAAATCCTACTTTTTTTGGTCTTTGCTAAGATGTAGTTTGGATAGAAACTGAACTGAAACCAACCCAGCTCTTTTCCTTACCCACCAGCAACATTCACAAATGCATAACCTTGCTTTACAGCAGGGATCTCTAACTCAAATCACCAGGAGGACCACATGAGAACTAGTAAATTGGCCTGAGGGCCACATCACTGAAACCTTTTCATACAATGATACAAAAGTATAGTCAAAAATGAAAAAACTAAAGAGTAATATAGTATTCTATTAAAAGTCAATGTATTAACTTTTTAATAATGTAATGCAAAGAGGGGTTTTAATAAAATATAAACACTCAGTAATGTTTGGAGCTTGGCTGCCAGTTGAGTTGGCGCCTATGGTGGGCTGCAGGAAGTAACTCCATGGGCCGCATGTGGCCCGCGGGCCGCGTGTTTGAGACCCCTGTTTTACAGGCTGTAGCTTCAAATGCATTATGTTGATACAATATTGTTTGTGAATTTTATAGTAGATCATATATTTTGGCAAAAAGTATCTAACAATAAAAATGCAGAGATATTATTACATGCATTCTTGTAAATGTCATCCAAGAGCCATGCGGGTGACAACAGTGACAGATATTGCAACCGCCATCTAATATTTTTGGGGCCTATTGTATTAAATCTATGAATGGTTTTTGTATGATTGTCCTCTACTCCATGGGGGAGGGTTACCACAGGTCCTACAGGAACTAAAAACTAAGCAGCGGGGGTGATTAAGGTAATTCGCTGAGATGACACAAATCTAGAGAGGTACCCAGAAGAGGCTTACATATACTGGTTCAAGCTGGGTTTTCCAGAGACTAAGAGACAAAGAAAGGACCTTTGATACAAAAGGATTAGTTTGAACTGACACAGGGCCTTCTTTCTGATCTGGCAAACAGACAAAATATTCTGTCCAAAGAGGGCCCAACCCTTGCAGAAGAGTTGGAAAGACATGGGCCTATTAGAGCCCCATAAGGCTAATGGGTGAACTCTGGTAAGTTTTTAGCATGCATATAGGAACTTTGATTGTTGTTATGGCTTCTCTGTAATGCTTTTACCTTAAGAATAAACGTCTTGCTTAGAAAGAGCTGTGTGGTAACTTGTAACTACTGGCAACACACTGTTCTTAACCCTTGGAGAGAACCCAAAACTCAAGTGCTGGCCTTAGGTGGACTGGCTTGCTGGGGATATCACAGTGGAAGGCAGGGAACTGTCCAGACTTAAAACTCAGGCAGAAGAGAGAGAGACGTGGGTCTTCACTCAAGAGAGGTGATTGTTTGGAGCTGGAAACCTTAAGTGAGTGCCCTTGAAGGACTACAGAGGGGGAATTCAGGTACAGTTAACCCTGAAACCATGACAATATCATGGCAATGTCTAGGGATCTGTGACGGTGGGAATTGCCAGAAGTGCCAACACCAGTACAAGCAAGTACTATAGATGGAAAATGCACAGAGAGAAAAGGGTCTCAATCTTTTTGGGGAAAGAACAGCAAAAAGAGAGACAGGAGCAGGAATGAGGAACATATTTAAAGACTGTTATCAGGTCCCCCCTCAGTCATCTTTTTTCAAGTCTAAACATGCCCAGTTTTTTAGACTTTCCTCATTGATCTGGTTTTCTAAACTTTTTTTTTATCATTTTTGTTTCTTTTGGTCCATATTTTCCTAAAGTGTGATGCTTAGAATTGGACACAGTACTCCAGCTGAGGCCTCACCGATACTGAGTAGAGTGGGACAATTACCTCCCATGTCATATATGACACTCCTGTTAATATACCCCAGAATATTAGCTTTTTTGCAGCTGCATCACATTGTTGACTTTCATTCTATTTATGATCCACTATAACCCCCAGATCCTTATCAGCGGTACTACTTTCACCAATTATTCACCACTTTTCAGTTGTGCATCTGATTCGTCCTTCTTAAGTGTAGTACTTTGCACTTGTCTTTACTGAATTTCACCTTCTTGATATAAGACCAATTATCCAGTTTGTCAAGGTCATTTTGAATTCTAACCCTGTCCTCCAACGTGTTTGCAATCCCTCCCAGCTTGGTGTTATCCATACAGTTTATAATTGTACTCTCTACTCCATTATCCAAATCATTAATGACAATATTGAGTTTTGTTTATTGAATGTAAAAAGTTACACAACATATGAGTGGAACAACTGTGTGGCATGGACCATCACACAACTCCATCTAACTCTTCCACTCAGCGCAGAACTGCCAGGGCACAAAACAGGCCTCATACCTTCCCCAATTTCAAGCTCAGCCGATTAGAAGGCTCCTTATGATTCCAGGTGTGACAAATTATATAACCCAATACAAAGCTGAACCACAACTCTTAGCCTTCTGCTGAGATATCCCTGGCAAGAGTGTCCTAATGAACTGCAGTCCTACCATGCAGGTTTGTGATAGGGCAAAATGCAGCATGCTGATCTAGCGTATACCAATCGAAGAGACTATAAAGATTTTGAATGTCAGAAAGAGTGTAAAGATGAATTACTGCGTGAAATGTGAAACCTCTACAACATTTGTATTTTTTGTTAGCGGAACCCAAAGAAATGCGGAGGAACCCAATCAACAGTTTGGAAAGGGAGCATTTTTAAATGGTTGCTGTTCAAAGAGCTGTTCTGCAAATTCAGTTGTTCCTTGAAGGGATCCAGTGACAGATTTGGGACTGAATTCAATCATTAAAGAGCAAAGCAGAAGGATTTTAGTCCTGCAGTATGATGACACCTCCACACAGCCTTAACTGTAGAGTCACTACCCTGTCTTCATAAAAACAAGTCCATAATGCTTGCACCATGGAGACACATTGCTGCTGGAATGTCATTTGCATCACTTAAGGGAAACTGTGCTTATTAGGAGTCTCAGAACATCTCTCTCTTTCTTTAACACACCCAAGCTACACAAAAATATCAGTTAGCTGTAGGGGAAATTTAGCCATCTGATGTAAATTTAGAACAGACTAAGTTCATAATATCTGTCAGTATTAAGAGTGAATTGTATCCTTTACTGTCTACGCTTCACTCGATCAGTTAGACTTTGAGTTATCAGCCATGCAAAGTAACCAAACATGGACACTCCCTTACCTGAAAAAGCCAAGGTGTGCCATGCAAATGGCAGCAGTACTTGTCCAGGCCAGCATGTGGTCATCACACATTACAAAAAATAACGTGTGGAGTAACAAAATAAACGTAATTTCATTCCCTGTTTTAGAAAACAGCTGAAATAGAGAATCCTTCACGTTTACACAGAAAATGCTGACTTGTTGGTCACAACCCAAATAAACTCTGGGTTCCCACCCCTCCTTCTAAATGGAAAAACACCAGGTTAAAGATGGATTCCAGTTCAGGTGACATGATCACATGTCCTGTGAACCTCCCTCCATTCCTCCAGGACTGGCCCGCACATATGCAGTGGAGACTTGCAGGTAAATAGAGCCATCCACAGTCAATTGTCCTAGACAATGGGAGCCATCAAGATTCTAAACCACCATTAATAGCCCACACGTTGCATAATTACAATAGGACCTCAGAGTTATCCTACATATTCCTAGTTTCAGATGCAAGAATGATACATTCATACAAATAGGATGAACACACTCAGTAGATTATAAGTTTTGTAATGATACCTTACAAGAGACCTTTTGCATAAAGCATATGCCAATTACATCATATTCACACTTATAAACATATTTTTATAAAGCATTAAGGAGTGCAACATCATACTGGTAGCAAGTTTTGTGCATGGCTTGAAAAAGTAAAAATTATTCTTTGCACAGAAAATTCAGCTTCTTTTGCAATAGCCTTCCCTCTGTGAGAAACTAAGAATGAGAACATGTACTGTATTGTTTCGATCACAAGAATTACATCCCATTATTCATGAAAAATAAGAGAACTAGGAACGAGAAATTAGGAAACTCTATTGTTCAATGTCAGAAAAGTTAGATGGATTTTGTGTCCTCCACAATAATTACTCTGTATCCTTTTTATACTCAAAAGAGAATTATAAATATCTTTAAACACAAGCCTTTGTATGGTGAGATTAGTTTCACGATACACACTTTAAAACATCATTTAAATTCCTTCTAATACATCTTCCCCAGAACCAAATAAGACCTGATCCTGGAACCCTTACTCACAAGGTATGACATTTATTTCCATTAGTAATACCCATACTAGGGGGATCCTTAGCTGCTTGTTGAAGGAACTCTAATTCTCTCTATTGTGAGAGCAATGCAAAGGGGAGGACTTGGGCTCTGGGTTGTTTACCAGTTACGGAAAGAAATTGTATCTGTTCTTTTGATTATATCTGATTGTGAATAAAATCAAAAATGGTTATTAAGTGAAGCAAGTCTTTCAAGAGCAACAGGGTTGCATTACTATGGCAACTCAATCAACCACTGAAACAGCAATTGTTCTCCTGATATTCCACATAAAGGTTTCATTTTTTTCTCTGAAAGCCAACACAAATATATTTAAACTGCCTAGCCACCAAGGAAAAAACTAAACTACAGTTTCTATAAGCTGGCAATTTGCAAAGAAATGGGACCGTAGCTATAATTATTGGCTTGTCTATTATTATACTAGGAATTATATGTCTATTGGCTTGTCACATTATTATACTAGGAATGCTAAGCACATTGGAAAAAAGGCAAGAGTCACAATTTACTATTAAAACAAGGTAAAAGTTATAATAAACCTCTCCTCCCCCCTTGGCAAACCACTACACCTCACAATCATTGAAAATAATTTGGTCATGGTAAATTCAATGTACCTCAAGTTTAACTGCACATGCCCAGCAAAGCTCTGAAACACAATGGGTGCACGTGCTTACGCCATTTGCTAAGTTTACGCTGAAGTCAGAGGCATGATTGCAGCACATGTAGCTAGCTCGGGTGCCAAGAGCAGTGAAGCCAGAGCAGCATAGATTTCAGTGTGCGCTAGTCGCCCGAGTAGGTGCCCAGGGTCCTGGGAGGACTTAAACAGCCCATGCTGCAGTGGCTTCACTGCTATTGGGACTGCACTAGCTAGATTAAAGCTAGCTCGGGTATGTCTATACATGCTGTAATCTCAAACCCCAAATCTCCAACCATTGCTCTTCTGCCAGGGCCTAACCCAGGTCTCTTGCTTACATTCCATTACCCCGAGGGTGGGATTCACAAAGGGCATTGCAATGCTCAGCTTTGCGGCACCTTTTACGTGCCCTGCCAACTTGCGGAATTCCCAATCCTGAATTAGGTGCTTAGGCTCCCTACACAATGTAGGCACCTAAAAATGGGAGCCACAAAAGCCAGCAAACTGAGCACAGAGACACCTAACTTAGCTAATAGGAAATGCCAAGAAGAGGGATACAGCGTAAGCCTTGACCCTCAAAAATGTTTAGGCATTGGAGTCATTAGATCTTGGAGTCGTTGTGGATAGTTTTCTGAAAACATCCACTCAATGTGCAGCGGCAGCCAAAAAAGTGAACAGAATGTTGGGAATCATTAAGAAAGGGATAGATAATAAGACAAAAAATATCATATTGCCTCTATATAAATCAATGGTACACCCGCCTCTTGAATACTGCAGATGTGGTCGCCCCATCTCAAAAAAGATATATTAGAATTGGAAAAGGTTCAGAAACGGGCAACAAAAATTGTTAGGAGTTATGGAATGGCTTCCATATGAGGAGAGATTAATAAAACTGGGACTTTTCAGCTTGGAAAAGAGACGACTAAGGGGGGATTTGATAGAGGTCTATAAAATCATGACTGGTATGGAGAAAGTAAATAAGGAAGTGTTATTTACTTCTTCTCATAACACAAGAACTTGGGGTCACCCAATGAAATTAATAGGCAGTAGGTTTAAAACAAACAAAAGGAAGTATTTTTTCACACAATGCACAGTCAACCTGTGGAACTCTTTGCCAGAGGATGTTGTGAAGGCCAAGACTATAAGAGGGTTAAAAAAAGAACTAGATAGTTCATGGAGGATAGGTTCATGAATGGCTATTAGCTAGGATGGGCAGGGATGGTGTCCCTAGCCTCTGTTTTCCAGAAGCTGGGAATGGGTGACAGGGGATGGATCACTTGATGATTACCTGTTCTGTTCATTCCCTCTGTGGCACCTGGCATTGGCCACAGTCAGAAGACAGGATACTGGGCTAGATGGATGCTTGATTTGATCTGAAGCAATATGGCTGTTCTTATGTTCTTATAAGTCTGGGCTGACGTGGTGCTTCTATCTCCACTGGGGATTCGCAGCCATGAATCCTCTCCTGGAGTTAGACATCTAAGCCCAGTCAGCTATTTTTCATGAAAAACTGAGGCAGAGGAGCTGCTGCCACAGTTTATAAGTTTTAGCCCAATGGTTAGGCCACTTACCCAAGATGTAGGAGACCCAGGTTCAATTCCCCACTATGGGAGGTGGGAGCTCAAGCTCAAATCTCGGCTCCACATCAGGCAGAGGGGAGATTTGAACCTAGATCTCCCAATCCTGGGTGAATGTCCTAACCATTGGCCTGAAAGTTATAAGGGGAGGGCCTTCACTGTATGTTTTCTGGGGGGTTAGATATGCTCTGAGCTTGTCAACCAAACTGGGCCCCAAAGGCAAGAAAGGTGGGGGAGCACCAAGTTTGTGAATAGCACTGGGGTTTACATGTGAGTAAGGTGCTATGTGAGGACTGAGGCAGCTGTGCACACGCCCAGCCATAAAAATTCAGGTACCCCAGGGACTTTAACATGGACATTTAGACACCTAAAGGATTTAGGCACCTACAAGTTTAGGTGGCAGCCAAACAGAGGTTTTGTGGCATCTGTTGTAGCCCATAGGATTATTTTGCCAGCTATTATAGCCTACTAATCCAGCCAACTGTATCAATTAATATGTTTCTTTTTCTGAAATTAATCCATTTCATTCTTATTTTTTATCAGTATTAATTCATTGGAATTTAGGATGTGTTGAGGCATGTGTTTCCTAATAATAAGTTTTGCTGAAATGCAAGAAGCCTACCAGTCTGTAAGATCCAGTAAGATCTGCTATATAGCAAAACGTATAATCAGTTAAGAATATGTCAGCATAAAAGCTAGCAACTTTTGGCACAAATAAAAATGATCCCTAAACTTTGGGGGACCAAAGGGAGGAACTATTCACATCACTTGACAGGTTTATCCGGCATTTACAACCGGTTGGTAACCGCAGGGTACACCACTACTTGAAGGTCACCAAGAGAGCCTAGGTTGGCAGTTTTGGCATGAGATAATCCTTATTAATATATTTAGAAAGTAAGCATCATAATCCACTAACCTATAGGAAAAGGGTACCCATACATTTCTTAGGGTATGGAAATAAGTTTTGGGTATAGTAGGTTGGGCCTGAATTACATAGTCTAAGGATCCTGTAAAATACCTTGTAAGGAAGAGTCAGGAGGCTCTTCTTCCTCCTGAAGCTTCGGTTTCTTGGAGTGCTTTTCTCAGATCTCCTATACTCTTTAGACTATCTTTTCATCTATCTATCTATCTATTCTGTCTTCTATCACCCTATCCGCTCAGCTTGTATAGTATAACCACTCAACATTCCTAACTATTGGGGAAGCCAGCACCATCGCGTAATCGGGCATGCCAGGAGTGAGACTGGTCCTTCACCTCCTATTACCTGGTCCTCAAGGAAGGGTGTGAGTATGTTAGGTTAAGGTACTTATAATAGAAATGTTACCACCAGGAGTTTTGGAATTCTTTTACTGTTTTGCCATTATAAGGTTCATAGCATTTATTATGCTTATGTTAATTTCAATACAGTGTTTATCAATTTGGTATTGTCCTCAGTGTACGTGTTCTTGCCAAGCACCCTGAGAGTCCTCTCCCGATATAGAACTCTCTGAGTTCTTGAACTCTGTAGTCTGAATTGGATAAGATCCTATACATCTTCTGGTCAGATGCGATCAGTGGCGAGCCATAACAACTAGCCCATCAAATTCAGGTCAACACTGTTGGACTGAAGCGCCTAAATTCTCCTTGTGAATCCTACTCTGAATGTATATGGAGCCAATTTCTTTACTATAGTCAGGAACTTGGCCTCTTTAAAGCAAGCCTATATGGCCTGTGCCAGAGTGGGAGCCCAGAGCACAGTTTACCTAGCCTCATAGCAGCTCGCCAGAAGCCAGGCCACACATATTCATGAGATTCAGATGGTAAGGTGTCTATGGGTGACAGAATTAATGACTTTTGTGGGGAAAAAAACCTAAATATTTTTACACAATTTTTTACCCCCGTCCTTCAATGAGATCTGCTAAAGTGGCCCACACCCATGCACAGTGTCATTGGCATTATGGGACTCTGTATGGGTTCAGGATCATTGCTAGCAGATCCCATTACCAGACAGGTGCCATGGAAGTTTAAAAGTAGGAGCCTAATTTCATGTTTAGGCATTTAAATAAAGATGGTCTGATTTCAGAAGTGCCAGGCACCCACAGCTCTCTCTCAAGTCAGGGGAAACTACTCATGGGATAAGGGTTTGCACAATCAAGCCCTAATTTCTAACCAGTATTTTTCCGCATTTCCAATCTATGAGTCTGATCCAGGGTGGGGGTGCTGAGAATCTCCTGAAAGGTGAGGAGAGCCCACTAGCTTCGATGGAGTTGAGCATGCTGGATACCTTATAGAAGATTCTCAGCACTTCACAGGATCGAGCCCTAAATTGCTGAGTTCTGGTTTCCAAAGTTGCTGAGCATCACCATCTCTCATTGGCTTCAAAGAGAGTTGTGCATACTCAGCACTTCTGAAAAAAATCAGGCTTTTAATCTGCATTTGTAGTTTAATTTTCAGATCTGAAATGGAATTATATATCACATGAATTTGTTTGAGAGTGATATATAATCTGTCCTGATAATTATGTGATCCTACATTTAGTATTTAGTGCAGCAAATGTCACCTGCTCACATAACAAACTCCTGCCTTTATCTAGAATTATCTATAATTAATCTTGAATTCCACTTCTGCAGTGACCTCTGAAACTAACCCACATGACTAGCAGTCTGAAAAACTATAGACATTAGAAATACTTTTAGACCTTGTAGGGAGTATTAATAATTCTATGTTCGAAAATATTTGAATGATGTCCAGAAAACAACATCGAAAGAAGGTCTGGGTGACAAAAGGTGGCAGAAATAACTTCTTGGAATATCCTAGTTTTGATTTCTCTGTGACATAGATGTAACCCTTCTGCTAGGTAGACCCGGCAGCAACCAGGGCCGGGTTCAATATCTAGGGGTTCCTTTTCAACAATACAACAAAGACCTGGCTCAAGCGCCCACCCAGTAACCTGGGAAAATTACACACCACCTCTGAGAGGCAGTACTTCCCCACTCACAAGCACAGAGTCTGAGTGTAGAAAAGAAACTTTTAATGAAAGGAGGGAAGTTGCCTGACATTAATTAGGGAAATGCCACAAACGGGATTCATACTCATAAAACTGTGAGCAGGACACCCACCCCAGAACGCGTGGGGCAGTGCCTTCCACCTCATGTTCTTGAGTTCTACAACCAAGAGTTCCTTTTCTGTGCTCCTCTCTGCTCCCTCACCATACTGCACTCACAGTGGTTGTCCTTGGTCCGAGAGGACCCAGGGTTCAGAGGCACATCTGTGTGAGTTCACCTCCCACCCGGGGAAGAAGGCACCTTGCTTGCTCCACCATCTGAGCACTTGCGCTGGCTGGCTGCCCTGCCAGCCACGGTTCCTCTCTGCTGGCTCCCCTGCCAACTGCTCGTGCCGCTGCATGCCACTCCTCCTGGCCACTCCCAACTGTCAGTTACCATCTGCTGCCACCTGTCTCTTTGCTGTGACCTCTGCAAGTCAGTCTTCTAGTGATTTTCAGCTTTTAGTAGGTTGGGCAGAAATGCTGTCCTACCACAAATGATTTCAAATCTCATTTAAGCACTTAAAATAACAAAGGCTCCTAATGGAGCCTATTTAGCTCCATCTTTGAACAGTGAGGAGGAACAGGTTAAACCAGACTGGGGACCTGTAGGGAGAGTCCATACCTCCTGTCTGTGTCTGTGTCTGTGTCCCCTTCTCCCCCACCTCCTCCTTTTCACAGGACTCTGGTATTCAAGCCCCTAGCTTAAAGTGGTCCTTTCACCTGAGGATGACCCCCTCATTTGGGCACAGTTCTACTCTCCTTTATTCATACAATAAAGACAACAATATTGATAACAACATTTCACTACCCCTGCATTCTGTACTAAAGTGATTTGTAACCCAACACCAGTCAAAGTTGATCACTTTGAGCAACACAGCTCCATCTGCTGGATATCTGAGCTGAGTAAGTGTGTTCATGAAAATACAGTTTGCTCCTGAAGTCTCTCCCACTCCCAGCTAGCTGTCAGGCAAGAGTTCCTTCAGACCCTGCTTACATAGACATTAATATTCCCTCATCAAAGATCTCCATCAAATGAATTGGGAGGATTCTTAACTGATCTTCCCCAGGGAGTGGGAAGGGGAAAGGGTATCCTTTCTTTCCCTTCCCCATGAAGCCAGGAGAGGAACAAAAGTCCAGAATCATGAAACAGAAGTTAGAAAAAAAGGAATAAAGGTAGCAGATAAAAAATGAGATCCTGCTCAGAGCATTAAAGAACAGTAGTAGCCTCCAAGGAAGTGAAGTGTTATACTGCAAAAGCCTTAAAGAGACATGGGAGAGAGACAGTAACAGTGTCTGTAACAGAGGCAGAGTTGTTTAACTGCAAAGATGTAGGAAGATTGATTAACAGTGCTAAAAGTAGAGCTGGGTACATTTTATTTTTTTTTGGCAAATAGTTTATTCGCTGAAAAATGCAGTTTCGGGTCAGATACGGTTCCAAGAGTCTAAAATTTGTAATCAATTCATAGATTCTAGGGCCAGAAGGGACCATGTGATCATCCAGTCTGATATTCTGTCAAAACACAGGCCACTGAACGTCCCCAAAATTATCCCTAGGGTATATATTTTAGAATAATATCCAATCTTGATTTAAAAATTGTCATGATGGCAAATCCATCACAAACCTTAGTAAATTGTTCCAGTGGTTAATTACCCTCACCGTTAAAAATTTATGCCTTAAGTATGAAGTCATCTAGCTTCAGCTTCCAGCCATTGGATCATATCACACCTTTCTCAGCTATACTGAAGAGCCCATTATTAAAAAATTATTTCCCATGTAGATACCTATGGACTGAAATCAAGTCAAAACTTAACCTTCTCTTTGCTAAGCTAAATAGATTGAATACCTTGGGTCTATCACTATCAGGCAGGTTTTCTCACCCTTTAATCATTCTCATGGCTCTTCTCTGAATCCTCTCCAATTTATCAACATCCTTCTTGAATTATGGGCACCAGAACTGGACACAGTATTCGAGCAGCAGTCACACCAGAGCCAAATATTGAGGTAAAATAACTGCTCTACTCCTATATGAGATTCCCCTATGTATGCATCCCATGATCACATTTGCTCTTTTGGCCACAGCATCACACTGGGAGTTCATGTTCAGCTGATTATCCACCACAATCTTTGTTACTAGATGTATATATTTACATTTAGCCATATTTAAACACATATTGTTTGCTTGAACCCAATCTACATCAAGCGATCTATATCACTCTGACCTGTCCTCTTCATTATTTACCATTCCTGCAATTCTTGCATCATCTGCATACTTTATCAGTGATTATTTTGTTTTCTTCAGGTCATTGATAAAAATGTTAACTAGTTTAAGGCCAAGAACCGATCCCAAGAACCAATTCTACTGGAAACAGACCTGCTCAATGATGATTCCCCACTTACAATTACATTTTGAAACCTATCAGGTAGCCACTCTTTAATCCATGTAATGTGTGCCATGTTAATTTTATACCATTCTAGATTTTTAATCAAAATGTGTGGTACCAAGTCAAATATCTTACTGATGTCGAGTATATTATGACAACACTGTTATCTTTATCAACCAAATTTGTAATCTCATCAAAAATGATATCAAGTTAGCTTGACAAGACCTATTGTCCATAAATCCATTTTAATTTGCATTAATTTCATTATCCTCCTTCAATTCTTTATTAAATAAATCAAGTTCCATATCAGCCGCTCCGTTATATAGCCCAAGATCAATGTCAGGCTGAGAGGCCTATAATTATCCAGGTCATCCCATTTACCCTTTTTAAAATTGGCACAATATTAGCTTTCTTCCGGTCTTCAGGAACTTCCACAGGACTCCAAGATTTACTGAAAATCAACATTAATGGTCCAGTAAGCTCCTCAGTCAGCTTTTTTAAAACTCTTGGATGCAAGTTATCTAGATCTGCTGAATTAAAAGTGTCTTACTTCTGTAACCTCTGTTTAACATCTTCCAGAGATACTAGTAGAAAGGAAAGTGTTATTATCACCATGTGGTGAGACTGTATCATCTGTTTGTTCCCAAATAAAGAATAGAAATATTTATTGAGCACTTCTGCATTTTCTCCATTATTACTGGTAAATCTTCAATTTCCAACTAGTAATGGACCAACACCATTGTCAGGATTCTTTTAGTTCCTGGTATATTTTTTTAAAAAACTTCCTCGGCCCGCGCCGCTTCCCGCAGCCCCCATTGGCCGGGCACAGCGAACCGCGGCCAGTGGGAGCCGCGATCGGCCGAACCTGCGGACACGGTAGGTAAACAAACTGGCTGGGGCTTTCCCTGATCAAACGGTGTCCCAAATTTGGGAAACACTGTGTTAGGGAAAAGAATACTTTCACATTTAAAAACTACATATTGTTATTTGTTTGCTTGTTTTTTCAACTTTAGGATAGAAAATATGGGAGGTATAGGCACATAATTTAGACTGCCTAGGGCACTGTCTAATGTCAGGCCAGCCTAGAAATATTCCTGGGAGAAAACACTTGATTGCTGACTCATACCCCTGCCACTTCCTGAGCATCACTGTGTGTTACATTCTACTGCTAGCAGACTGAATCACTTATTAACTAGTATTGATTGGTTTAATCTACATTTATCACACTGTTACACTGGTACTTACAATGTGCTATATTGGCAAAAGAAGCCAATAATATTATAGATCTTCTCTCATGTACTAATTCTTAGAGGTAGAATTACTGCAAGAGCATCACCTGCTGTCAGATTAAGAATCAATATTAGTATTTACTGAGGATGCTGATGTGTGTCTGTTTTATTCTTTTTAGGTCTACTTTAGCTGAAAGAGGAAATCAGGTTTGGGATAGAAGGAAGGGTTATTGGTTCTCTATAGATAGATAGATAGATAGATTTACATGTGCTTGGTTTTCACATAACGTTGTCAGTAAGACCACAGCTCACGTGAAAGGGATACAGAAACCCTAGTGTGGAGAAAACAGTAATTTGGATGTTGTATTCTTTTAGATATTTTGCACTATACAAAACAGAGAAGACACTGTCTCACCAGGAAGGATAAATAATAGAGTGAATTCTTGTTTTTTATAAATCAGTTTTACTATCAGACTCCTGCAGAATTCTACAATTAGGAATAATTCATTGGAATATTGGATTACTGTACTTCTTGGTTTAGAATTATAAATATTTAAGAGTACTGTCTTCTTAAATCAAGGAGTATATTCCACTTAAGTAAATAAGGACTATTCTGTAAACATGAAGGACTATCATATGCATCTTGATATAGTAAGTTTTTAAGCATAACTCCTTTCTCCCATCAAAATAAGAATAAAGTAAAATTTTCAAAAGTGGCTGAGTGATTTAGGAGCCTAAATCCCATTGACCTTCAGTGGATTTGGGCACCTAAGTAATTTAAGCACTTTTGAAAATTTTACCCGTGGTGAGTCTGGGCTCAGCAAAACCTTCCGAACTCTGAGTGTACATCACAGTGCACATTGTAAAATCGGTTATAGATCTTAGACACACAAGTGCAGAAGCTGTTTCTACAAGGTTTATGGTGATGCATGAATCCATACTGCAGGGAAGAGAGTCCTGAATATTCTCAGGATTTTTGTGTCAAATCTTCCATTAAAACAAAATATATTCTTGCATCTAACCCGGTCCCAGCTTTATCCCTCTCAAATCCAGCACTTCCATTAGAAATATACTTCCTCCCCCCGCCATAGGCGCCGACTCGCGCCCCCGGCCCCGGCCCCACCTCATCCCCTGGCCCTGGGTGCGCTGCATCCCCCCACACCCCAGCTTGCAAGCGGGGGTGGGGGGAAGCAGCAGAGCACCCACCAGACCCTGCAGCTCTCCGCCAGCCCTGCCCCCGGCTGCTCACCTCCTCCTCGGCTTCCCCAGGCAGGCGCCGTGGCATTCAGAGGCTGAGAGGCTTTTTTGCTGCTCAGGCAGGCTCCTCCCTCCGGCTCCAGCTGATCAGTGGGCAGCGGCGGCACGCGGGAGGTGGGGGAAAGTGCAGGGGCGGCACAGGATTACACCTGCAGGATTATACTTTGCAGGCCATCTGCCTGAGGCTCATTCATCAACTGGGATCTTGCTCCTGACACAGGGACAGATATATGTCTGCTTCTCTGTCTAACTAAGGTACTTGCTGGCTTTGATGAGGACCAGGATATCATCCAGCTGTAAGATGACCAGCTGTCCCGATTTTATAGGGACAGTCCCGATTTGGGGGTCTTTTTCTTATATAGGCTCCTATTACCCCCCACCCCCTGTCCTGATTTTTCACACTTGCTGTCTGGTCACCCTATGGACCAGCTGCCACCTGATCCCTGTGAGTTAGTTGATTAGTCACAGGTGTGGCTGGGCCTCAACTCACCTTTAGGGATCAGCCAACTGTGGCAATGCATCAAAATGTATTAAACATATTTGGATCTAAACAAGGTGCTAAGAAATATGGGTTTAATTGTATTTATATTGACTAGTTCAGATATGGGAGGGAGAGCGTTAGCTGATGGTAACAAACTTGCCATTGGTAGCCTTTGCCAGATTCTTCAAAGGAAGGCGCAAGAAACCTTGCGGTGGTGAGCTATGGGACAACCTCTCCCCAGGGAAACCATTCCTCTAACCCTCAGTTGTTAGAGATAGGCTTAATCTCGAAGCATGAGGGTTCATATCCCTCTCCACACTCTTGTTTATTTTTTCTTTTGTATTTATTGTCATAACTCTGGATATTTGTAGAAGCGACAAAGGGTCCCGTGGCACCTTATAGACTAACAGAGGTATTGGAGCATAAGCTTTCGTGGGTGAATACCCACTTCGTCGGATGCAAGCAGTGGAATATTTGTGTTATCCATGTAAATGTCCAGTCCCTTTTTGAATCCTCGAAACCCAGGGGAGCTTTAGACTTTCTGTGGAAGCCAGGCTCCATCCCTGGCTCTGGGCCTTTCTGGGTCCCTCTGTATTGCTCTCATGGATCTCCCTTCCCATGGCAGTCCAGCTCTCTCGGTCTGATTCTCCACTGCCTTGGGTAGCCATTGTCAACTGTAGAATGTGAATATAAAGTAGGGGCAAATCGTGACTGAGTAAAGCTGGTCATGTTCAACACCCACTTTGCACAGATATTCTCCTTATGGTGGCTTCTTCTTAGAGCCCCTTAGGGTACATCTCCAGGAGACATACCCATGCTAGCTGTGGCTGCAGGTCAGACTCTGAAGCCTAGGGAGGCGGGGTTGGCTTCAGAGCCTGAACTCCAGACTGAGCTAAAACTTCAAAGCACTGTCTATACAGCTAATTTTAGAGTGCTAAGGTGAGCCCCTCAAGGTTGACAAGGGCTGAGAGGATTGTAGACATGACCTAAATGTTTGTTTAGCCAAACTCTTAAATATTTGAATTCAAGGATTTTTGTGTCAGGGAATAAAATTAAACCTTTGAAGAAATAATTAAACTAATTGTTTTCAGTTAAACACTTTTTATTCAGTCAACAAATTATTTAGCATGAACATTCAAAGTGTTTAGGGGGAAATAAATATTACTGGGTTTTCTCCACTAGAGGTCTCCAGAGAAATACAAGTAGCACTAGTCAGAATTACTACAGGTGCATTAACATTTTTATCTTGACACTGTTCAAATGACTTTAAAGACAGAAACCAATCTCTACATTTTGTTAAAAGAATGAATTTTGTGATCTATCCCTGTATTTGTTCTGATACTTTCCTCTTACTGGGAATAGTATATAATCTTTGCAATAATCACTAAAAAAAGGGAATTTCATCCCTTATTTATTTTTAAAGTATTTTTAATGTATTTTTAATTAGATTTTCAGGATCATATACCTTGGGAAGTACAATACTCCGGAAAGTAATAATCCCAGGCAAAATAAACAAAGGGATCAGGTAATAACATTGCTAAAAAATTAAAGAATAGATTAAAATAAATATAATTCTAATAATGACAGGTGAATAAACCCAGGATTGGTTAACCAGCATAGTAGTTTGGTTTATAAATTACAAACTGAACATATAATAGTTTCCTTCAGTAATTTGGTGTGCCATACATCTTATTTTTTGGGATACCTAATGGTATGTATATGGGCCCGAGGGTGTGGGTATGTTATTTACTTTAATCATATAATTCTCTATATTTTATAGGACACAATTATTCACCTGGAATTTGATTTATGAAGCCTATTTCCTTTTTTCTTTTCTAGATTCATGGCAATTTGTTTTTTTAACGTATGTTTGCTGACTAGTAAGATTGCACAATCTCTGTCAGTTTGTTGATCAATTATAAAATGACTATGTCCAGGATTTACAGAATTTCTTTAGCCATAGAGTCATAGATAATAAGGCCAGAAGGGACCATTGTGATATATAATTGGACCTCCTGTGTTCATAGAACTCCCTTAATTAATTTCTGTTTGAACTAGAGCATATCCTGTAGACAAAAACATCTCATCTTGACTTTAAAATTACCAGTGATGGTGAATCCACAACAACCCTTGGGGTACATCTACACTGCAATTAAAAACCTGCAGCAGACCAGACCCATGTCAGCTGACTCAGGCTCACAATGCCCAGGATAAGGGGCTATTTAACTGTGGTGTAGATGTTCGGGCTCAAGCTGTAGCCCAGGATCTGGGACCCTGTGAGCGGGGAGAGTCCTAGAACTCAGGCTCCAATCCAAGCCCAAATTTCTATGCAGCAGTTAAACAGCCCCTTTGCCCTGAGCGCTGTGAGTCTGTCAGCTGACACAGGCCAGCCATTGGTATTTAACTGCAATGTAGACCTACCCTTGGAGACCATGTGTATTTGTAGTCACACTTTCCCTGCAACGCTTAATACAAGCAATATTAAGCCAATGGCTTATGAACATTATAGGAATATTAGGGTTGGAGGTCAAAGATATTCATTCCTTTCAATTATGTTTTCATTTGGCTCACAAAGGCCTCAATTCTGCACATACTTACACATGTCAATCACAACCATACTGTTTCTGTAATGTTCCTAACTTTTCTCCTAATATTGCCTGAGGTAAGCTTTGTCAGGAAAGAGTGACTATATAAAAAAACCAAACAAACACATGGCTACTTTGCCATGGGATTATTCATGTGCTTACAGTTAAGTGTATGTATAAATCTTTCCAGGATTGTACAAAACCATGGCTAAATCTGTGTCTGTCACCATGTCAACGCTTCCTTGAACAGCGTTTGTGGAAACTCATGCAGCCACACGATATATGAAATTCAGTATCCCACACTTTACTCCTGTGAAGAGATGAACAGAAGGGTGACCTGCATTATTCAGATTTTTACAGGAGTGTTTTTCTCCCCAAACTTTGCATCTCTGTTGTTTTATTTTAATATAACCTTTGTCCATATTACTTATCCAGCAAATGAACAGTATAATGACATGTCACTAGGGATGCTACACATTAAGGTTGATTTTCTTCTAAATGGGACTGATTAATTTGACTCAGTTAATATTTACATTTTTCACCGCCATTTGCCATGCTGTCTTACCACCTCTGGGAGCCCCCTCTGATATTAAAGCAGTGAGGCATGCAATATTCATGTTAAATTCTCTTTTTATGCATTTGAAATGGAAATGAGAGTTACTTAACACTGATCTTTACTCTTTACATATGAATGGAAAGCAAAAAAGGTCTCGGGATTGCTGTGATTTCATGCTTAATATGGGGTCTACACTCCCATTGGTACATTTGTGCAACTTCCATTAGCATCAATGAGAACTACAAACAAGCAATAGATGTTAGAAAGAGATTTCTGCCTATGAGTCAAGGCCCAATACTTTCCCTGCAAGCCCACAGAAAGCCATCCATACAAAGTCCATTCAGCTGGGGTTTTATGGGAAGGGGTGGGGGAGGAGAATCTGTCTAGCCAAAGGTGAGGAAGATCCTGACAATAGTTGCCCTATCCAGCATGCTCCTTCTCCAAACCTGGAGAATGTTCCTCTAACTCTAAGTGCATGGATCTCAATGTTGCTTGGAGCAGCATTGACCTCCACCTCATGCTCAGTGAGCCCCACTGAAGTTGTCACAGTATAAGCATAGGAGAGGGAACAAGGAGAAAATGACTTCTAAGTTGGGCCCTGCTACCAAATGGGAGGGGAAGCTGGAGAGCAACTCTGACGAGCTTGCTGCAGGGATGGAACTAGATTTGCCTGAAGTCCTTAGCGTCCTTCAACTCGTTAAATCTGCATCTCTTTTAAATCAAGGTTGAATCTCATTTCTGTTGACCTTAATATTTAAGGGTTTGGGTTCGTTTTATTTTAAATGAGACTCAAAAGATACACATTCGTATGATCATAATACCTACTGCAGTTTAAAAGTACAGCTCACTGTGGAACAGGCAATGCATAGGAAGTTAAAACCCAAATTCTAAGTGCAAATCCAGCCCAATTCGATAAAGAACAAAAGGCACTGGCACTTTATGGCTGTTCTGTGGTAAATTAATTTGGTGAACTCACTTTAGTTCTGTGCCACAAAATCCATGAACATCATATGTGGAACTAATTGGAAGTCCAGGAAGCCAAGGCAGAATGGGTATAGAAGAACCAGGAACTCCTGAATTCTAGTTCTGGTTCCATTGCATAGTCACCTTATGACCTTGGGCAAGTCACTTAACCTTCATATCTCACAGTTTGCCCATCCATAAAATCATAGAATTGTAGGAGTGGAAGGCACCTTGCTAGATCATCTAGTCCATTCCGTTACACTGACGCAGGATTAAGTATTATCTAGACCATCCCTGACAGGTGGGAACATTAATATTATTTACTTACAAAGGTTAATTAATTAAGGTTTTATATATAGTGGCTCTGGTAGGCACAGCCAGAGTTGTGGATTGCAACGGAGAAGCCTCGCAACTGTGACTTTTCCCAGAGACCGGAAGTGATAGAAGGTTTCCAAAACACTAGAGGGAGCATGCCAAGGAGAAGTTCCTATACTTTCTATTTTAGAGTTATACCATATGCTTGCCCCATCACTGTCCCTGGACCACCAGCTGGTATGGAAGAGGTGAGTTCATTGCCTTTGCTCTTCCCCCTTTGGCGGGACTAGGGATACTGACGGTACTATGACACTTGCAGGTAGGACATGCATTGAAATTCTGTCTGCAATAGAGAAGGGCTCTCTATACTTTCTCCCTGCACTTTATGTACCTGCATGGGGTCATCCAGAATCTGGTCCTTTGAAGACATAAAGTGCTATATTGGTTCAATGTATTATTATAATCCTGAACTGTCTTCTCCTTCTTAGATATGGTCCCTCCTTGTACTTATGCCTGGGGAAAGTCCCACTGTCTCTTCCCAAGCTCTACCTGTTCTGTAGTGAAACAGAGGGCTTCAGTGCCAGGAATGTCAATCCAACATTTTTCATGAGCACTACACTCTCCTGCACCACACATATACACACCTGTTTGTTTAATTTCAAAATGTGATAATTACCTATTTTTATTTCACGTTAACTGCATTATAGTAGATCTTTTACATTTAGGGTTAAGAATTTACCCATGTTCATAAATGATTAATTATAAATTAAAACTGTAGGCATATATTTGTTTAAAATATTCTAAAAACATTTCTGTGTTGAAATGGAGAAATTTGCACTGATCTGAAGGTCAGGAACTCCTGTATTCCAGTCCTGTTCTCTGACACTGACTCACAATGTGCCCTCAGTCATGTCACTTCGCCTCTCTGCCTCAGTTCCTTCATTTATCAAATGAGATTGACACTTAAGAACATAAAAATGGCATACTGGGTCAGACTAATGGTCCATCTAGCCCAATATCCTATCTTCCAACAGTGTTTCAGAGGAAATGAACAGAACAGGGAAATTATTGAGTGATCTATCTCCTGTCACTGAGTCCCAGCTTCTGGGACATCCAGTGCGTGGCATTGTGTCCATAACCATCTTGACTAATAACCATTGATAGACCTATTAACTTATCTAATTCTTAAACCTGATGCCCAATAATTTCATTGGGTGACTCCCTGGTTCTTGTGTTATATGAAGGGGTAAATTATACTTCTCTATTCACTTTCTCCACATCATTCATGATTTCATAGACCTCTGTCATACCTCCCCTCACTCAGTCATCTTTTTTCTAAACTGAACAGTCCCATTCTTAATAATCTCTCATAATACGGAAGCTGTTTCATACCCCTAATTATTTGTGTTGCCCTTCTCTGTACTTTGTCCAATTCTAATATTTCTTTTTTGTGATGGGGCAACTAGAACTGCGTGCAGTATTGGAGGAGTCATATAGTGGCATTATGATATTTTTCTGTCTTATTATCTATCCCTTTTCTAATCTTTTTTTTTTGACTGCCACTGCACATTGAGCAGATGTTTTCATAGAGCTATCCATGATGAGTGATAACAGCTAATTTAGACCCCATCGTTTTGTATGGATAGCTGGCATTATATTTTCCAATATGCATTACTTTGCATTTATCAACACTGAATTTCATCTGCCATTTTGTTTCCCAGTCATCCAGTTTTGTGTGATCCCTTTGTAACTCATCCCTGTCACCTTTGGACTTAACTATCTTAAGTAACTTTGTATTATCTGTAAACTTTGCTACCTCAGTGTTTACCCCTTTTTCCAGATCATTTATGAATATGTTGAACAGCACTGGCCACAGTACAGATCCCTGAGGCACCCTGCTATTTACCTCTCTCCACTGTGAAAATGGCCATTTATTCCTACCATTGTTTCCTGTCTTTTAACCACTTACTGATCCATGAGTGGACCTCCCCTCTTATCCCATAACTGCCTACTTTGCTTAAGAACCTTTGGTGAGGGATTGGGTCAAAAGCTTTCTGAAAGTCCAAGTACACTATCTCAGCTGGATCACCCTTGTCCACATGCTTGCTAGCACCCTCAAAGAATCCCAATAGATTGGTGTGGCCTGCCCCACTTGCCTTATAGGAGGCTTGTGAGGACTACCAAGACCATATTTACACCATGGAAGCTATAGCACCATAGATATGGTGCTGTAACTATGCTACTGTAACCCCCTGTAGGTCTACACTTACCTGTCGCGTCGGAGGCGTCGGATCGATGTTCTGGGTTCGATTTATCGCGTCTTGTCTAGACGCGATAAATCGAACCAGGAAGTGCTCCCCCGTCGACGCTGGTAATCCTGCTCCACGAACGAAGCAGGCAGAGTCGACGGGGGAGCCTGCGCGCCGCGGTGTGGACCAGGGGTAAGTACTTTTAAGTTTGAAATAAGATACTTCGACTTCAGCTATGTTATTCATGTCGCTGAAGTCGCGTATCTTACTTCGAATTTCGGGGCTAGTGTAGACCAGCCCTAGACTACAGCGATGCGAGGAGTGTATTTCTGTCACGGTAGAAGTCCATATCCCTGAGCAACAGAAGCTAGGTTGATGGAAGCATTCTTCCATTGACCTCACTGTATGTGCACTGGGGCGTAGGTCGGCATGGCTATGGCACTCCGGGGGGGAGGGAGTGGTGGATTTTTCACACCCTGAGCACTGTAGCTATATCAGCCTAAGTTTTAAGTGCAGACCAGGCCTTAATTAATGTCTGTACAATGCTCAAGGCAAATGCTAAGTATTATTATTATTAAATTAATTCACTAGTTAAGCTATTATTACATTATATTACTAATTAATAAGTGTATTAAGATCACTTTTTCTGATCACACAAACACTATCTCACGTTAGTGTTATTGACAACTATTGATAGTGACATTAATCAGTTTCACTAATAAGATGACTGAACTCAGGTTCCAATAGTGAGCACACAAAACACAGTAAAAAAAGCAAGGTATAGCTCTGTGAGGCAGAGACAGTGTCTCCCTCTGTGTTTGTGCCACACCTAACACAAGGCAACTCTGATCCCATCTGGGACAGCTGGATGCTTCTGTATTCTAAATATCAAATAATAAATCATGGTCTAAAATTCTTTTAACTACTCTGCTGTTTTAAGTGTCAACTGAACAAAATGATAAACATCTGCTCTTTATAGAATAAAGAAAATTAGTCACAGTGGTGGGAGAGGGGGACGACACATGCTTTGCATGTTTGATGAACGGTATTAATTCAACTAATTGAAGCTGGCAGTTTGAAGTTGCTATTCCTGGAAGGGTCTCAGGTTGATACAATGTTCCCTCCCACAACCCTGTAGCATGTATATAAACTGTGAGCTCTCCAAAACTTTTTGCCAGTTCTCTTGTTAGACTAGGCAGGAGGAACAGGGGACTAAGGATGAAGATCCTTTTTTTATCCACCTTCTCCATTTTTTTGTTGTCTGCTTTTGATCCAGCAGACTCTTCTGCTCATTATGACAAGATTTTGTCCCATAGTCGAATCAGGGCACGTGAGCAGGGGTAAGTACATGTTTTCTCTTTTATAATACCCTAAAAGGAGTGTTTTAAAGTTCTCTCCCCCCACCGAGCTCAAGATTAGCCATAATATTAAAATGAGATTTGTGCACTGAAAGTTCTTACTGAGTGTGAGTCAAATATATTATTTCTAAAATGCATGTGTTATGAAATATATTTCCAAATTATTTTTTGTAGAAAAACCATACAAAATAAGATTAAATATTGTTAAATTTTATGAACTGTTTGAAAGCTAAAAATTATATCTGAAGATAAGTAAAATACATGTGTTTCAGTATCATTGAAGGTAATTATAGTTTACAAGAGATATAATGTGTGATCAGACATGTTTAACATGGCCCATCAAATAGTTTACCAGCATTAGTGTATATTCCACAACATGTACTTTCCTTTTTTCTTGTCGTGAGAAGTATGAACTCTACCCAATTCTCTGGTAATTTGTAAATGCACAATTAGAGTACTTTTCAAAAGTTCAGTTCCCACTTAAGCTTTATAATAATGTTGCACAGTAAGACACTGAAATGCAGTGTTTAGAAGTTATTTATTTTAACAAATTGTCTCAGAGTAAATATTAAGGGGTCTAAACATATCTTTTTAAAGGTTTATTAGTAAAAGATAGCTTAGCTCTGTGGGTTTTGTTTTTTAAATAATCAAAAGGATTTCTTCCCTCCTCCCCCCCCCCGCCCACCCCCCCGTCCCGCTTACAAGATGAACTGGGCTTTGTAAAATAAGAATTTAGTGGTTTCCTCTTTTGAAAAGTGTTATGTTCTAACACTCCGACAGATAAATGACATTAATATATAAATTAGAGACAAAATGGAAATTTGCTTTTGAGGAAATTTATCTTTTGCACACAACAACGTTACAAAGTTTTCCTTATTTGAATTTTGTGACTTTTTTTTATATAGCAGTTTACCCTTTGGTCCTGTGTAATTACTAGACTGTTTATTTAGGTGCTCTTGGCATTCCAGACAGTGGCAATCCAAATAGCTGATTGAGTTACTGAAGATGGGGTTCCTTACTACCTAAAGAAAAAGTCAGTTTTCTGCCCTTCCCCCTCCCCATGACATACAGCCACACAGCTGTGCACAAGACAAACTTTGATGAAAAGAGCTCGGCAATAGTCAGTTCAGTCCCTAGTGGATGGTAATTCACGTCAGGAAAAAAAATGTAATGCATAATAAAGCTTGTTTAGGCACAGCGGGCAGTGACTGTTCACTAGCGATATAGGACTGAGCTGACAGACAGGGGGAATCACCTCTTGCTTCTAGGAAGTGTGATCTTTCCAAATAACTCAGCAGGGCGGTGTCAGGAGCTTGGAAAGTGGTTGACTGAAATCACACGTGCTCTGGGAATCAGGACCAGATGTTCATTTCTGGCTCTTGTCCATTGAATACTGTATTCAAAACTATTTTTAATCACACTTTTTCAAATATGTACAATGACTTTATGTGTTTTTTTCCTCCAGTCCAAATGTCTGTGCTCTTCAGCAAGTTATGGGCACCAAAAAGAAATATTTCAGCACCTGCAGAAACTGGTATCAGGGAACTATCTGTGGGAAGAAAGCGTAAGTGCTATTTGTTACCTGACTATCCAATATTTATGGAAATGGTATAATATTATTACAGATCTCTTCTTCCTTAGAGGCATGTTACATACTTGTTTCAAATGAAGATCTCCCATTGTTAGCAATGGCAATTTGGAAAATGACATCACAGTGCAAAGCACTCAAATTCCAAGTGCTTTCCAAATAATCCTCACAATACACATTAATTAATCCTCACAACACACATTTAAAGATGGCAGAACTGAGACAGAGGGCTGAAGTGACTTGTCCAATTATACAAAGGGAGCAACTATCCAGGCTGGGGACAGAATTCAGTATTTCATGGCTCCAGTCCTTTACTCAGACCACACCTTTATCTATGCACATGGAACAAGAATAGCATATTCCTAAGGATTTTGGGAAGTTATTTTGCCTGTTTACTAAATTTAAGTGATATTAGAGTCTTTTTAGTGCCTTAGAGAAATGTATTTCATTACGTTTATTGTAATTGTGACCTCATAATTTCAAGATGAAATCAGTTGTTTCATTATCCCATGATGGTGATGACAAATTTCACTTCAGGGCCATAACATCAGAGTCATGAATGACTCCACTTCTGGCCATGCACTATCTTTGGGGCATACTCACCCAAGCACCTACAAACCAATGCAGAACTCTTCTTGCACTGCTTTTCTTGGTGCTGCTGCTATGAGTGACCAGTACAGCTGGTTAAATCAGTATCCTTAGAAAAATATATTTAACGCATGCTGGCACTATAGAGCCACTAAACTATCCAATTAGTATTTTTACAACATTCCACCTTTTCTTTAGCTGCTGAACTGCTATTGGTTGGATAATTTATTCAGCAACTATGGCAAAAATCATTAAATATGTTATTTGACTACTAATCTTTGTCAGGCAGATCTAAGGTAAAATTTTCAACAGCATCTAAGTGACTTAGGCACTTAAGTTCCATTTTCAAAAGTGATTTGGGCACTTAGGCGTCTACGTCTTATTGAAAGTCCACGGGACATTGTCTCCTAAATGCCTAAAATACTTTTGAAAATGGGATTCATTCAGTAAGTCTCTTAGATGCTGTTGAAAATTTCAGCCATTGCATAAAAAAAAATGATAGCGAACATCCAGAACAGCAAGTGACTGACATTTTCCAAGCCATTTAAAGGAACATTGTCACTTTCCTTTACTTAATGACTATTTTCAAAACCAATTAAACATTAGAATCCATTTTTAGACTTTGCTTTCAGCTCCCAAAGCCTCAAACACCCATTAATTGATTTATTTGGACTTCAGTAAGTACTCACAACCTACATTGTTGCTATAGGGCATTGTGCACACATTAAGAGAAGTGTAACCCATCAGGAGCTTAGGGCAGGTCTTCACTACCCGCCGGATCGGCGGGTAGCAATCGATCTATCGGGGATCGATTTTTCGCGTCTCGTTAAGACACGATTAATCGATCCCCGATCGCGCTCCCCGTCAGCTCCGGAAATCCACCTCATCAAAAGGCGGAAGCGGAGTCGATGTGGGAGTGGCAGCGATCGACTCGCCGCCGTCCTCATGGCCAGGTAAGTCGATTACGATACGCCGACTTCAGCTACGCTATTCACGTAGCTGAAGTTGCGTATCGTAGATCGACCCCCTCCCCTAGTGTAACCCAGGGCTTAGATATCATGGTGACACAAATGGTCTTTACATTGTTACGAATTAGATTTGTGAATTCACATAGCTCAGCAAAGACCTGAGGCAACCTTGTATTGTGGTTGCTACTGGTGCTGGTCAGTGTTAGAAGTTCATGAGACTGTTTTGCATTTCTTGAGATTCCTGACAGACATCCCGTCTTGTGACACAATACTCGAATGGCCTCTGAGGAAAAAAGAGTGGGAAGAGATGGAGGAGGAGGATATGGCTTCCAGTTTTTTTCTTTATCAGCAAATATTTTCATCAGTGTGTCAGCAAATATTTTCAGCAGTATGTCAGAATTATGGGGGCAGTTAAGTTTTTGATACACTAATCAAGCAAAGTTTACAACATCTAGTCTTGTGGTGCAAATATTCCAATAATTCTGAACTCTAAGGTTAGTTGAGATATCAGGGCTAAAATCTGGGCCTCACTGAAGTCCAAGGAAAAACTCCCACTGACTTTAATGAGGCTAGAATTTCACCTTGGGATTTCTGTTATTATAAACGTCATATTTCCTCCAAGTGCCACGAGGATACGACATTCTCACCAGAATAGGCACAGATATCTCTTTGAACCTCCAGAAGCTTCTCTGGAATATAATTTAGCATCTAGAATTCTAACCCTGATGTTTTCGCAAGATTTTTTATTTCTGCAGCTGAGTCAGGATCTGTCTCCCCTTTAAGCAATTTGATTAGCTCAGTTATGCATAAGATTGGGGGATTCTGTGGAGACAATGTAGTTTAATTTCCAGGACTCAGACTGGTGCTATAGAAGTTGTGTTTGATCATCCTTCCAACTACTAGCCTGGGTTTCCCAGGCACTTTAGTTTGTTTTATGGTCTTTCTCCCTTCCAGTCTTTCCTTCTCCTTTTACTGCCATTGAAATGCAATACTGACATCCATTTTCTTCAGAGCACACGGTGTAAACTGTCCAAGATATTTATTCACCATTTATGTAAAGCCTGCCTTACCACTGTCTTCTTGACACAGCACTTTCTTTCACTAGTGACACATTAGGGAGAGGGATGCTTCCTGAAAATGCCTTAGACTGAACTTCTTTGGACATTTTCAAAGCTGATTTTGGAACGTTAGCTGCCTCTGCAGACTGCTTCATTTATGTCATGTCTTGCCAATACCCTCTAAGTGAAAGACTGCTGAGTGCTTTAAGATGACATAGAGAATCATTATTCAGCTGAGCCACGGTGGTAGCATGAGTTATTTTTCTGTGGCCGGAGACATCATGATGTGACAGAAGAAATATTTTGAGGCCATGAAGAAATTTTACAGTACTCAAAATAAGATTCCTTGAGTGTAGTTTGGACTCATTGACAGTGAGGTTACACAAACGTATCACATACATTCTGAGCTCTGCTTTGGCACTTTTGGGGTTGTGCAAATACTAGAAAGAGTAGATTTGAGGAGAACTGTGGATTGGATTTGGATTAAATGATAGGCATACTGGTACTTTTTGTGTGGTAACAGTAGAACATCTGGTATAATTTAGATGGTGCCTAAAGTAATGTAATTATTAACAGGAGATTTTGAACAATGCCAAAAACAGAACTACCACCATTCCTACACAGATTCATTTGCTTCCTTCTCATTTAAAAAAACAATGCTATTTCTTATAGTTATAACAGTTCCAAGGTAACTCTCTTCAGATTCCAAGTATCAGAGGGGTAGCCGTGTTAGTCTGGATCTGTAGAAGCGACAAAGGTTCTGTGGCACCTTATAGACTAACAGAGATATTGGAGCATAAGCTTTCGTGGGTGAATACCCACTTCTTCAGAGGCATGCATCTGAAGAAGTGAGTATTCACCCACAAAAGCTTATGCTCCAATACCTCTGTTAGTCTATAAGGCGCCACAGGACTCTTTGTCGCTTCTCTTCAGATTGTATATACTGATCCAGAAAATGTACAAAAGACACCAAAAGGAACTACATTCTATCATTTCCCATTTACAACTGTATTTATAAATTCCCCAGCTGAACTACTGACCTGAGGGCTCTGTTGAAACAGGGGCCCTATTGGATCATAAAGGTGTTTGTAGTTTTAATAGTATATTATGCCTGCTAACAAGACAGATAACTTGCAAACAAGCCTTAGGGCCGCTCTGAGCTATGCCAGCCGCAACAGCCCCAAGAGGATGCTCAGCTATCCATAGAGATGCCCTGGCCATGTCCCATTTTCCCTTGGGAATGCCCTTTATCCCTGGGGCTGAGATGGGAGTGGCATAGAGCTGGTTTTCTTTACTTAGGAACGCAGCATTACATCATTATCTGAAGAGTCACTTCTCTTCAGTAACATCACACCATGTGCTGAATTTGCAGAATTATGTAGCTGAAAGTGTTTTGGAGTGTGATATTAGTGTGAAGGCAACTTTGCTTTGGATTTTATACAATGTCTGTCTACATTGGTGGGGGAGGGGGGGGAGGCTGTGTTCTTTTTTCCCTCTAAATTGTCCTTCAACCTGAAAGGTGCTGAACAACTGCATCTTACATGGATTTCAACAGAAGCTGCACATTCCACCTACCTCAACATCAGGCTTATTGACAGCCCTCATCTACCCACACTTCACAAACATTTGATACATTAGCTTTCTAGTTGCAATCAACCAAGAGGGAACATATGGCTTTGGATACTAAAAGTAAGAACTGGCCAGATTTGAATTACTAGCAGTCCTCAGAGGAAGCATGCTGTATGTTAAAAGGAATATGATAACCCAAAGGTACTAGCATTGTAGCTCTTGGCCAGAGAAGCATTTCCTTTGTCCATTGTGCTCTTTAGCCAGTTTTCTGCGTCAGATAACTTATATTCATATCAGACTCAGTCTTTTCTCTGCTGAATATGGTGAAGAAGAGTATTCACCATTCACATTCAATGTCTGATTGGTGCTTAGTCCCCCTTTTCCTATTATCAAAACCAAAGTGAGATCATAGTAGGGTGACCAGATGTCCCGATTTTATAGGGACAGTCCCGATTTTTGGGTCTTTTTCTTATATAAGCCCCTATTACCCCCCACCCCCTGTCCCGATTTTTCACATTTGCTGTCTGGTCACCCTAGATCATAGGCGCCTACTCCGTGGGTGCTCCGGGGCTGGAGCACCCACGGGGAAAAATTGGTGGGTGCAGAGCACCCACCGGCAGCTCCCCGCCAGCTCCCCTCCCCCTCGCACCCAGCTCCGCATTGGAATATGTAGCCCACAATGTATAGTTCTGGGGAATGGGCATAAAGTTAATTGTGAATTGTAAAATTGAATTGTGAATTGAAAAGTGAATTGTCATCATCCACAGAGAAGTATGTTACAGACTGTTGCACAAAACTTTTTTGAAGCTCAGTTAGAATTGTCTTGTGTAAGGTTTAGCCAGTTAAAAAATAAATAGATTCATTTTAAAATAAGATTTAAAAGAGAAAATAGGGAGTCAAACAACCTACCTTCATAGCATAAACAAATCTAACATGGCAGAGCACATTCTCTATAACGAAAAGCTCTTTGTTCTTTACCAGCTCTCACTTTGCTATAAATTATGTAGCTCAGAGTCTCATTTTAAACTCATGCTTTATAATGTTGTTTTTATTCCAGTCTGCTTTCATTTTTAAGCATCTTCAGATAGATTTTTATCCCGGAGTTCTGAAAATTCCAACTTTCAAGTAATTTGAGCAAGCCATTTAGTTTAATGTATTTGTTGCTAATACGTTGTCAGTTCTAACTCATTACAATAACCTACAAAACCCCACATAGCTGCCTCTATAGTGCTTCCAGCTTCAAAACTGAGATCCTTGAGCCACATGCATTAAAAAAACATCATGTAAAGCTCTGATTGCATGTTTTTCTAGTAATTCAGTCTGCAGTAATTACTTTGAAAAGCAGTAACTTCAGAAGAAAGAGTTTAAAGATTGATGTTACTTTTCACGTTTCAGTAAGTCCATATAATTTCCTGGGCTTCTTTATCCTCTAGCAACCATATTCATCCTTGCCATAAATCCATTAACTTCAGTAGAGTTGTGCTTATTTACAGCAGGGCTGAATTCAGTTAAAGATATCTATTTTAAAGCTGTTACTTCCTTCAAATCAATAAGGTACAATAAAAAGCAATTCATAATGCTCAATGCAACACTACATTTAGCACCCACCCACGAGTACAGTTTATACATTCAAAGGTGAGGCGATTTCCTTGAACAACTACACATACACCAATTTCCAGCTCAACTCCATCCTCCCCTTCATGGCTAAGCTCTTACTCCTGCCACCTTCACTTCCTCTCTGCTAGCTCTTTCCTTTCTTTGTTACAATCTGGCTTTCACCCTCTCTACTCTAACTAATGAGACTGATCTCACTAAAGTTACCAATGACCTTTCCCTTGTCTTCTCCATATTCCTTGATTTTTCCACTACTTTCAACATAACCAGTCAATCTTTATTGATTCTCTCCTTCATTGGCTTTTGCAACACTGTTCTTGAATAATTTTCTTTTTACCTCTTGCATTTCTCTTTCAGTGTCGTCCTCAGTGGCTCCACCTCCTCCCACTTTCTGTCAGCATCCCACAGGGCCTATTCCTAACCCCCTGCCTTCATTCCTTCACATTATCCCTGGGTGGTCTTATTTGCCTTCATGACTCTAATTATCATCAATTTACCCTTCACATTTAGACTATTGCCAAAGCTTGGCACTTTTTTTTCTTTACATCCACGCTGTCAAATGCTTGTCCATGCTTTGATAATCCTCCCCATCCCTTCCAACCTTGGTTCTTTTGATCCCTCCTGTAATCTTCTCTTTCGTTTTCCAATCCCTGCTCTCCTAGCCAAAATGTCACCATCAGATTCATTTTCTTCACCTGCTATTGCAATCACATAATTCCCCTTTACGAGTCCCTTCACTAGCTCCACTTCCCCTCCCACATCCATTCCAAGCTCCTTGTCAAACTTCATGACTGTGGATGTGTTGTGTATTTAAAATGCTACGTAGCTACAGAACATAGTACAATAAAGCCCCAGTTAATAGTGTCTGATTTGATACTAACAGAAAATAGGTTGCTGAATGTTAAAAAAAAAAAAGATGATTAGGTAACTCTAGCCATGGAAACTGAATAGAAGTAGATAATTTGTAAAAAAGTAAAACTAAGATAATTAACTGTAATTGGTGTCATTTCATTTGTACTTTATTTAATCTAGCTTTTATCTATACCCTACAGAACTACCTTGTATGAATGTTGCCCTGGCTACATGAAGATGGATGGAATGAGAGGTTGCCCGGCAGGTACAGTCTTAGATGTACATGATATTTATATATGGGACCCATTCTAACACAGGAGATTTTCAGAAGTGGTCTGTAATTTTGGGTGCCCAACCTGAGACATCTAGAGCTTATTTCTCAGAGAGGCTGATTGAGCACCCACAACTTAATTTGATGTCCCTGACTGTGGACAGCACCACTGGAAATTATCCCCAAGGTGTTTGACATTGCACACCCGAACACTGAGGAATCCAAAATTAGAGGCCACTTTTGAAAATTTAAGCCAAAACCCTTAAAATATGAACCTGCCCACTATGGATATCCTGGCAAGTCTTGGCCCTGCTGATATGATGGGTTCCCCAGCAGCAGAAATACCACAGTCCCACTGTGTAACGGGACAGGATTTGGGGGAACTGTACAGGAGGCATGCATGTCTTGCGCAGTGTGGAGTCATAGGTGCTGACTCCGTGGGTGCTCCAGGGCTGGAGCACCCACGGGGAAAAATTGGTGGGTGCTCAGCACCCACCAGCAGCTCCCCGCCAGCCCCCCCCACCGCACGCCCAACTCACCTCTGCACCTCCCGAGGCTCCGCCGGACACAAAGTGGCAGCCTCCAGCCGCTTTTCTTGGCTCCCTCCAGCTGGTCGGTGGCGCCTCGGGGGAGGGAGGGGTATGGGGAGGAGGTGGAGCCAGTCCCTCCCCCTCCACCTCCTCCCCATACCCCTCCCTCGAGGTGCTGCAGACCAGCTGGAGGGAGCCAGGAAAAGCGGCGGGCTGCCGCTTCGCGTCTGGTGGAGCCCCCTCGGAGACGTGAGCTGGGCATGGGGCAGGGCTGGCAGGGAGCTTCCGGGCCTGGTGGGTGCTCTCCGGTTTTCCTCCCTCCCCCCCGGCTTGCAAGCTGCGGGGAGAATGCAGTGCACCCGAGGGAGGCGGGGGCAGGGATTTGGGCAAGGGGCGGGGCCGAGGGTGGAGTTGGGTTGGGGCCGGGGGTGCGAGCAGCTACCGGCGCCGACAAAAGTTGGTGCCTATGTGTGGATATGCCTTCCGTTGTCACTTATGTAGTTGCTTGCAGTGGACCAAGCATCATTGGGTAGGAGGAGGGATGGTGCAAAACCAGGTATTGGAGGTGAGATGGCACCAGAGTCAGGGGAAGGGATGAGTATTAGGGATGCATAAGAGGTACCAAGGGCTACTCAGTAGAATTGTCTGGTCATACATTTTCCAGTGGAGCATTTTTTTCATGGGAAAATGCTGGTGTCAAAATCAAAACATTTTTCAGGAACTTTTCAATTTTGTCCAATTTTCCTATGGAAACCAAGCAGATTTGCAAAGGGAAAAAACTACATGCCAGCTCACCTGTCTCATGGGCTGTCAGGATTCTGGAAGCCCTGGGAGCCCTAACTCAAGCAAGAGTTGTCGGGACTTCTAGGCTTCTCAGTAGCCTATCAGATGGGTAGCTGGGGCTCCAGGCAGCTCAGGGATTTTGTTTAGAAAAAATCAAATCAGAATGTTATTTTAATTTTTTCTAAACAAAAGTTTCAGATCTTCACCTCTCCACAACTTAGGGTGGAGAATTCCTCCCCTCTGGATATTTGTTGAATTTTTTGTTCTGGGCACTATCTGCAATGAGGATTTGGCACATATTGCAAATTCTACTTAATTTGAACCCAAATTATGGAATTTTAAAAGCAATGTTTAGTTAAAAGGGTTTTATTAAGATGATTCTCTCCTCCAGTTAAAACGGTGGTAATAGGTAATGATTTTGAGAGACTGACTTGTCAAAGAATTTACAGTACTCTTCTCTTGTTTATTTTAGTTGCTCCTATTGATCATGTTTATGGTACCCTGGGCATTGTGGGAGCAACCTCTACTCAACGGTATTCTGACATGTCAAAGCTGAGAGAAGAGATTGAAGGACGGGGATCATTCACATTCTTTGCACCAAGCAATGAAGCCTGGGAGCTGTTGGATCAAGTAACTATATATCTCTGTTAACACAGACACATATATATATTAATGTTATGAGTACTTATTTTTGTATCTACAGTAGCTGTGTTTTAAACCACATTAGAAACAATGATAATTTTTATATATTAGAGATAAATATTGAAACTCAATTACTATATTATTCTAACTAAACTATGCTTAAGGAACACACAGGTATTTTACATTTTTAAAAAAAATTCTAGAAACAGTGAACAGCTGCAAAGGATATCTGTTTGAGCATCATCAAAGATAAATTGTTTTTATGATTGTTGCTTAGTACCTTGAGTACTTTCGTGGTTGGATGCTTTATAAATACAATTATCATTATTAGTCTTGTCAGCATAGCTTTGGGAATAGTTTTGAAAACTGAAGCAATTCCAATAAGGGAGGGTGACAGACATTTTTGTGGGTGACTGTAGGGTACTTTCCCTAGAACTACAATGTTAAATCCAGTACAGAACCAAAAAAAAAGCTTGAATGCCTTGCTTATGTAATAAGGCCTGCTGTCTTTGATACTTGATCGCTCTCAGGAATCCTCTAGCCATCTGCATGCCAATAAGGTATGTAACTGAAGTAATTTACCTAGTCAAATGAAATATACATTCAAAAATATGTTGAAAGCATATTTTGTGGCAAAGAAATCTGTATAACTAGCTGATTAAGATTGTCCAGGAAACGTCTAACTGAATCTTCTTCCTCAGGATATTCATAGTAATTTAATTGACAATGTAAATATTGAACTGTACAATGCCCTCCACAACCATATGGTAAACAAGCGTATGTTGACAAAGGATCTTAAGAATGGCCTGACTCTTGTATCCATGTACAATGATCAGCAACTGTTCATTAATCATTATCCTAATGGGGTAAGTTTATTTCCATAAGCTCTTTTATACCGTATTTCAGAGTGGTCACTTTCATTAACTGTGCATTTTTTTCTAAATTTATCTAATGAAGAATCGAGAAAGTCATAACGAGATTATCACTTGGCATGTCAATTATACATCTTACTTTACAAATGCTAGGAATACAGAATAAATCTATCCATTAAAGGACTCTTTCATAGACTGAAGGCTAATTGTTAAGAAAGGACTGGGTAACAAGAGCTATTTTTTATTTTAAGAAAGTTGTAAAAACACATAATGAACTTTCCTCTAAAGAGGAAGCCTTTTGTGGATAGGACAGATTATTATCCTTCTAAATGTCAGAAGTTAGATTTATTACACACTTTTTTCATATATGACTAAATACATTTTAATTAGATTTTTATTGCAATTGCAGCATGTTACAGAAATATTTAGTCGTAGAAGAAACGTTTATATTATCTTCCTAAATGGGATTTAATTTTTATAAACCAGGATTCCCAAAGTAAAGTCACTAGTATTTATTTTCTTAAATTCATAGAAACCACATGTTAGGTTGACACTTAAATTAGTGTAAACAAAAAGCAAGAACCATTTTAACCATTCAGGGATATGGAACGCTGTAATTGTAATATGGTTGGAAATCAAGATGACCTGCACAAATTAATCTATTAGTAAATCTAGGTGCACAGGCGCTGACTTTTGTTTTTGCCAGTTGGTGCTCCTCTCGCTGTCTCCCCCTTTGTGAGCAGTGGGCAGGGCCGTTGGGGGGGGAAGAGGCTGAGCGGGGGTGGGGCCTTGGGGGCAGAACATGGGACGGGCCTCAGGGGAAAGAGGCCAAGCAGGGATGGGGCCTGAGGGGGGAAAAGGCTGAGTGGGGGCAGGGCCTCGGGGTATAGCTGGGGCAGGGCCTTGGGGTAAAGAGGCTGAGTGGGGGCAGGGCCTCAGGCAGAGCTTGGGTAGAGCAGTGGGTGTGGGCATAGTCTGGACTCTGGGGCCTACAGAAGATTAATCCAGCCCTGCAAATGCTGAGCATCCCAATTTTTTTTCAGTGGGTGCTTGAGCCCCACAACACCCACAGAGTCAGCATCTATGGCTAGGTGTATGTCCTCCTTAAAAATAAATTATAAGAGCTAGAATGCCAAGGCAATGCTTAATATTCTACTGTTTAATTCTTTAAACATAGGTTGTTACTGTTAACTGTGCCAGAATCATCCATGGCAACCAAATTGCTACAAACGGTGTCGTTCATGTCATTGACCGTGTCCTGACCCCTGCTGGAAATACCATTCAAGAGTTCCTTGAAGCTGAGGATGATGTCTCATCTCTTAGAGTGAGTAGAGGGGAAATAAAATGCTAACAAGCTTCTTTAGCCTTGTAATTTTCCTTTATTTTTCTGTGGTCTTAGATGTAAGAAAAGATTATTAACACATTGTTAGGGGAGTGAAATGAACCAAATCCAGGACTAGTCCACAAATGATACAAGGTAGAAGAGCGATATATTTTTACATAAGTGCCCAGTCCTGCTTTTGTGACAGTCGTGTAACTGACGTCATGGGGCCAGAATCTGGCCCCCTTATTCGCAGTGTGTGGTCCTTACTCCTTGAGTCCTGGGGCTGTTTGGAGAGCAAGGTATCACACAGTGTGAGTACAGATCGCGGAATCTGGCCCCGTGTGATCAGAATTAGATCCAAAATGGGGAAAATAATGAAAAGTAATAGAGATATCCTAATGGAAGCTTAAGTGATCCAGTTGGTTCCAGAAAGTGGGTTAGAGAGTGGTGAGAAGGATATTTACTCGCTGGCTTGGGCTGGGGCAGCAGGATATTATGGAATCTTTCCAAGCCTCTCCCTCACTCTCTTCCAGAATTGAAAGACTTGCCTTCCTTTCCTCTGATTCCCTCATCTTTTCTTCCGTCTGTGGAAGAAAGAGAAAAGTTAGAAGCAGTGGAGAACAGAGAGGGCCCAGCAGGCTCCCTCTTTGTAGCATGAGGAAATGAGAAAAATTACGGAAGGTGTGTGAAGTCAACCCTTATATAGGGCTGCTTTTCTTATTTCCTGGTCGGTGGAGTCATAAACAATGTGGGAATCAGTAGGAAATTTACTTCCTAATTTCCAGGAACTAAAGGTGAACCGCTATTGAAGTTAGACATTTCAATCCTAGTTCATATCTACTGTGATTAGATAACTTTTATCATTAATGTCCATTAGCCAATCTGAACAAAATTGAAGCAATTAAACCATGTAAATATTATGGCTAAATGCATTCTTATGCCTTAGGAAGGGTTAGGAAATAATGTACTGTACAACAACAGATAATTCACTAGCTGTATTATGAAAGATTTTTCACGTTCTTCGGAAGTATCAGGTCTTGGCTACTATTTCAAAGGTAAAACAGTGGATTAGATAGACTGTTGGTTTTATCTGCTACGGCTAAACCTATGTGCATACGTTCTTCAATGCAACAAACTTTTTCAGGATTCTTTGTATTCATTTAACCTAAAGGTTTGTGTATAGAATTTAACTTACTCAGCTTTATTTAAATTTACTATTGAGTGTTTTCTTGTGGTGGATGAATCTTATGAACTGCATTCTGATACAGTTTGGACTGGACTAAATCCAATCTATCTCAACTCAAATCAACAGAGTTATGCTACATTTGAATCATTATAAATTGTATCAGAATTGGGCTCTTTTTTAATATCTGCTAAATTATCAAAGAAACTCCGAAGACTGAGCCAAGATGTTTCCCTAGTGCATTTAGTTTTCTACATTGTTTCTGTAATTTTACTTATGTAAACAGGCTTTTCTCTGAAGAATATTATTATATTATATTATATTTCAACATTCCACTAAAATATCTGGATACAAATCCTAAGGCGCTAAATCATAATATAGTATCATTTGCACAGAAACTATGTGCCAAATTCTGCCTACAGATTCACATGCAACAACTTCCACTGTTCTCAGTGAGAGATGAATGTGAGCATTCAAGTGCACGATTTGGCCCTCTGAGGTGTCGAAATTAAGAGTTTTGTTTTTCTGCACCCATAAATTTAATGTATTTGAAAAATGCTCTCAGTAAGCAATACATTTCTTTTCTAGGCTGCTGCCATTACATCTGGTGTATTGGACACACTTGGAAAGCCTGGCCATTACACACTCTTTGCTCCTACTAATGAAGCTTTTGAGAAACTTCCACGGGGAGTCTTGGAAAGGATCATGGGCGACAAGGTGGCCTCTGAAGGTATATCAGTGATTTTGTATATGGGAAAATGTGAAACTATATTTCAAACATAATCAAATCAGGAGTTAGCAACAAAGGGATTATAAAACCATATACATCTCTCAAAAGAGTGAGCAGAAAATTATAACTGCTTGTATTTATTTAATGGAAATGGACCTCAGCTTTATATTCCGGGGCATCTGGATCTGGACTTTTGCCTCAAACACCATCTCAGCTATAGCTCTTTCAGAGTAAGAGTATATGTATTCTATGGGCCAAATTCTACTGTGTAAACTTTTCAAGGGATTGTCTTATTTTTTTACAGCACACAATGGGGCTGCAATCCTAATTCATCCTGCTGGGTGCTACTGTAACACAAAGAAATAAAAAGCACAGACAATTTGGTCTGTGAAATGCTATGCACATCTATGTGCTGTGTTAAAAATAATAATAATTACCAATAAAATAACCTTCAGTTCATTTGAGAAGGATACTCAAGACAATTTGATTTTACTTCCACAAAAATGTACACTGGTTCCCAATCCCAAAGTTATCCAACATGTTTATGGGTAAAATTTTCCAGTGCACCTAAGTGACTCTAGAAGCCTACTTCCCATGGACTTTCATGGAGACCTAGCTGAGTCACAGAAATGCTTTTAAAATGTTTGCCCTACGTGCTTTAAACTGGAGATTCCTATTCTCATGCAGGCAGAATTGCCATTGAAGTTTATGGAAGCTATGCCTGCAGGCCCTTTACTGACAGGCATCAATTGGAAAATAGAGCAGAATGTGCTGGGCCAGATCTACAGGTGGTGTAAAGTGGTGTAGCTAAATTGACTTACACCAGTAGAGGATTGGACCCATCATTTATTAATGAATGATGATAATTTATTAATGATAATTTATTAATGAATACGCTGGAGGGTAGGGACAGGATACAGAGGGACCTAGACAAATTAGAGGATTGGGCCAAAAGAAATCTGATGAGGTTCAACAAGGACAAGTGCAGAGTCCTGCACTTAGGACAGAAGAATCCCATGCACTGCTACAGACTAGGGACCAAATGGCTGGGCAGCAGTTCTGCAGAAAAGGACCTAGGGGTTACAGTCGATGAAAAGCTGAATATGAGTCAACAGTGTGCCCTTGTTGCCAAGAAGGCTAACGGCATTTTGGGCTGTATAAATAGGGGCATTTCCAGCAGATCGAGGGACGTGATTATTCCCCTCTATTCGGCACTGGTGAGGCCTCATTTGGAGTACTGTGTCCAGTTTTGGGCCCCACACTACAAGAAGGTTGTGGATAAATTGGAAAGAGTCCAACGGAGGGCAACAAAAATGATTAGGGGGCTGGAGCACATGACTTATGAGGAGAGGCTGAGGGAACTGGGATTGTTTAGCCTGCAGAAGAGAAGAGTGAGGGGGGATTTGATAGCTGCTTTCAACTACCTAAAAGGGGGTTCCAAAGAGGATGGATCTAGACTGTTCTCAGTGGTAGAAGATGACAGAGCAAGGAGTAATGGTCTCAAGTTGCAGAGGGGGAGGTTTAGGTTGGATATTAGGAAAAACGTTTTCACTAGTAGGGTGGTGAAGCACTGGAATGGGTTACCTAGGGAGGTGGTGGAATCTCCTTCCTTAGAGGTTTTTAAGGTCAGGCTTGACAAAGCCCTGGCTGGGATGATCTAGTTGGGGTTGGTCCTGCTTTGAGCAGGGGGTTGGACTAGATGACCTCCTGAGGTCCCTTCCAACCCTGAGATTCTATGATTCTATGAAGAAGAATCATTTAATGGTAGCTGTACGGTGCATTTTAAATAATGGAGCAGATGCCAATTTTCTCGTCCTACCTATGTCTGTGGTGTGTAAATGAAGGTCAAGAAGGAAGATTGTCTTAAGTTTGGCTGTGCAACTATGGTTTCAAGACAATCTCATTTTAATCCTTTAAAAAATGTTACCAGTCACTGAACCCCAGTTCTTAAGCGGATTGTATGGCTATTACATCACTTTCCAGCACGTTTATCTGCAGTGGTCTGATACTTGGGGATAAGAATCCTTTAACAACCAAGCTGTCAAATGAAAGACTATGCATCTAATGCAATCAACGTTGGTTAAATGCAGGCATAGCTCATAAAATTTACTTTCCACAGAAAGGAAAAGGAAGTCCCATTAGAATCATTATAGTTGTAAGTTACAGCTAACATCTGTCCTTCTCATTAAGAAAGGGCAGTTGCTACAGACTGTACTGTAGGAGTCAGAGTTTCTGTCGTGCTTTAAATTACAAAAAAAAAAAAAAAAAAAAAAAGCCAAGGGATTCAGAATAAGCATTATAAGCAGGATGTCTGAAAGCAATCTATGGAAACTATGTCGTAAAGACTGAGACCGCAGTTTCTGCATGCACTGTGCTGCAGATTTAAGGCATTTTAAAGGTGAACTGCAAAGGGCACTTTTATGTCTTTTAGAAAGTGCTTCTTTACAAAGAGTAAAGATGGTTTCAAAGTTTTCTTCCCAAACTTTAAAAAAAAAAAGTTTGTGTGTGTGTGTGGGGAGTTTAGCGATATCAAGTTTTGATTTCTTCTTTTCTTCTGGAGCATTCCTGGGAGAATTGGAATCTGTGGGATGTTTCCTAAAAATGTATTGAAGCTTGTGGGGTGGGGGTGGGAGTGGGGGTTAATCTTTCAAAAACACAGGTTTTCTCCCAACTGTTTGTCAGGAGTTAGATATTAAAGCAGTAAGTTAGTTTAGTTATCCAATTATCCAAGAAGTCCTCTAGCAAAAATAAATAAATCAGGGCCTGATGAGGGATGAAGGAGGCAGTTTGGGGACTGTACCAGTCCCCTGATTCTCAGAACATAAGAACATGAGAATGGGCATACGGGGTCATGCCAAAGGTCCATCTAGCCCAGTATCCTGTCTTCTGACAGTGGCCAATTCCAGATGCTTCAGAGGGAATGAAGGGAACAGGTAATCATCAAGTGATCTATCCCCTGTCACCCATTCCAGCTTCTGGCAAACAGAGGCTAGGGACACCATCACTGCCCATCCTGGCTAATAGCCATTGTTGGACCTATTCTCCATGAATTTATCTAGTTCTTTTTTGAACCCTCTTATAGTCTTGGACTTCACAACATCCTTTGGCAAAGAGTTCCACAGGTTGACTGTGCGTTGTGTGAAGAAATACTTCCTTTTGTTTGTTTTAAACATGCTGCCTATTGATTTAATTTGGTGACCCCCTAGTTCTTGTATTATGAGAAGGAGTAATATCACTTCCTTATTTACTTACTCCATACCAATCATGATTTTATAGACCTCTATCATATCCCCCCTTAGTCGTCTCTTTTCCAAGCTGAAAAGTCCCGGCCTTATTAATCTCTCCTCCTGTGGAACTTGTTCCATATCCCTAATCATTTTGTTGCTCTTTTCTGAAACTTTTCCAATTCCAATATATCTTTTCTGAGATGGGGTGACCACATCTGCATGCAGTATTCAAGATGTGGGCATACCATGGATTTTTATAGAAGCAATATGATATTTTCTGTCTTATTATCTATCCCTTTCTTAATGATTCCCAACATTCTGTTCACTTTTTTGACTGCCGCGGCACATTGAGTGGATCAGGGCAGATTTGTTCTTGTCCTCAACCCACATAAGTAGCCTAAGGATTGCTATATCTTGTGCTAGTTAGCTATGGTCCCTAAGGGAACATATGCCAGTTATGAAGTGGCAGAGCTCCAGTTGACCCTTGTTATTACCCCGACAGAGCATGTGCTGTCTGCTGGGGGTGAGGCATTGGGTTGGGAATACCCTGTGTCATGTTACACAATCTGCAAACTCCCCTACTCTAGGAGAATTCTCATTAGGGCCAGATCAGGAAATTTGCCATCATCTGAGTGGCATAAAGTGGCAAACGCTGGAGTGGGGGAAGAATCTGGGCTGATACTTGTAATGTAAAAATATAACCAAGAAAAGAGAAAGTTTTGGAATCTCATAGAACTTCTTTATGCATCATAAAAAAGTAAAATGTGATTTTTTTAAAAAATTTCGTTTTGCTTTTAAGTTCACCTATAAGAATTTCATCTTGTCTTCTGGGCACCACACCCAGAAGACTGGACGTTGAATCTCACTTCTCTGATACAGTCAAATGCATCAGAACCCCCTCTTGTATATTTGACAACAAATGAGGAAGAGAAAGCTCTGCTGGGGCTACACACCTGTGAGCTGAATTCTGTTCTTCATCATACAATGAAGGCAGCAGGGTTGCCCATGGACAGAATATGGCCCACAGTGTTTTCCGTATCTGCAAAAAGTAAAGAACTCAAACCAGCAGACAGTCCTGTAGCACCTTCTTTAAATTCCTCCACAACGTTCAGACCACCCAGGTTGTCCTCAGCTCCACATGTCTAACAGACTCTCCCCACTGCCAGCAAGTAACCACATTTCACAGTCCCTTCATTTTACAGGGAAGAGTAAACATCTGTGTCTTCAACCAGCCTCTCCACAGACTGGTTGCAGATGTTTAGTGATTGACAACTAATGACACTGGTGTATCTATCTGAAGGGGTATGGCCACTAGCTAGAAAAGCCTCTCACTGGATCACTAGCAGGAGGATATTTCTTGGAGGTGCCTTCCCCCCATTTAAAAAAAAACCCTATGGGAGCTACTAGAAATAAATAATGAACAATAGTAATAAAAGCTGAGGCTTGGTTCTGAACACCCAATACAGAGAGTTGCATGTTGAGTTCCACTGGCAACCTAATATTATCCATGGCCATTAAACTATATGCTCTGTCTTATACAGAGCTAATTAACAGACTAGGATGTATTTAATGATATCATGGGAATCACTAAAAACAATTCTTAAACATAATGTGCTATAGCAGTCTACACTTATGAGTTCTTGTACAAATAACCCTATTTTCAGTGATCAGAAAAAAGAGTTATCTGTACAGTCATTAAAAGAATATTATATTTAGTATTTGTCAAACTTGGTATGAGAAATTATGGGAAAGAAAGATAGTTATTCAAAATTATTTTGTAACAACACTAGTTCAGTCAATGCATTAAATTGTCTTAAGCAATCCTGTTATAATCAAGTGCCTATACATGGACCTGTCTCTTCTTTTCTCCATAGCTCTCATAAAGTACCATATTTTAAACACTCTTCAATGCTCTGAAGCCATCATGGGTGGAGCAGTCTATGAGACCTTGGAAGGGAGTACAGTTGAAGTAGGTTGTGATGGTGAAAGCCTGACTGTAAATGGAGTCAAGATGGCAAACCGCAAAGACATTGTGACAAGCAATGGTGTTATCCACCTCATTGACCATGTGCTGATTCCTAACTCTGGTGAGTGACTGACATAGTTCCATGTATGTATCACAGAGATAAGGAATGTTGACTATAAGACATTGTCCACCTGAGAAATCTATACAAGCCTGTTTGCAGAGAGGACCGGTGCGCACACCTCCTCTGTACCTTATCCAGACCCTCTAAACCCTCTTGTATTGAATTGCAATTTGTAGGGAGGGAGGTGGCTGAAGCAAGAAAACTAATTAACAGGCTAAAATTAATTATCTTTTCCTTTATCAATTGCAGCCAAACAAGTTATTGAGCTTGCAGGTGACCAGCAGACCACCTTCACAGACCTTTTGGCACAGCTGGGATTGACTTCTTCTCTAAGGCCAGAGGGACAATACACTCTGCTGGCTCCTCTGAATGGTGCTTTCTCGGGTAGGTGGCCTTGGAGGGGAATATTCCCTATCTCTGACGTAGTGTCAAAAGCATCTTTTCTGCCATCATGGTTTTCTAAAACAAACTTTTTCCCCAGTCTATGTTCTGAGACTGCAAAGAATTGGCACAACTTAGAATAAGAGATGCTTTGTCCTTTTCAATATGCACAGTGGGTAAAATTTACCATTGTGCAGAGACACCGCAGAAGACCTATGTGCCACTTGAGTCTTACTTAAGCCTACACAATTTATTTTATTCAGTATACCGAGAACCTCTTTATTTGATGGGAAAAGTAGAGTTAAAATAAGATGCAAAATATACCCTAATGCTTAGCAGAAGAGCTGGATGAATAATGCAATAATATATTACAATAAATCCCCTTAAATTCACTTGAGTTGTCATCAGAACCCCCTTTATTTACTGCCCAAGTACCTTCACACAAGCACATTTTTATTTACCATGATGTTTGACCAAAGAGAAGGTGTCACATATGTATGTGCCAACACACATTTGAATTAGTATTTGCACCAGGAGTGGCCACATGGCCCTTTTGAAAGGTCTTTGTAAATTTGGTAGTCATCCTATCAGAGATAAGAAACAGCTCTATGTGACTTAGATGTCACAACACAGAATGGACTACAAATGGTGAATACTCAAAGCAATAGTTACAACAAATATTTTACAAGTAATCTAGAGGTTAAAACATGCCTATACATAAATCGTCTGCCAAATGTCTACGAAAGAATTAGAAGCCTGTTTACAGATAATTTGTAGTCATAAAAAGAGTTAATCGGTTTAATTTCTGTGAATAGTTTTCCCAGTTTTATTAAGTCTAAAATGATTGAGCTAAAATGTAAACAATGCAAAAAAGAACAAGTATTTTCATGATACTCAAACATAGTGTGTGCAGTGAACCTTACCTGAATGAAGGAATCATTTATACATTATTGTCTAAATGATTTGGTAGATGACACTTTGAGGATGGACCAACGCCTTCTTAAACTGATCATGCAAAACCATATTTTGAAAGTGAAAATTGGCCTCAATGAGCTCTACAATGGACAGAACGTGGAGACCTTGGGAGGAAAACAACTCAGAATCTTTGTATACCGCACAGTAAGTCAATGAGGATTTCCAAATCTTGGGTAGTGACTAATAAAATCTATCCAAAACCTGAAGCTGGAGAAGGATGGAGCTCACTGGAGAAGACAATACTATTGGTGTTATAAGAGAACTCACCATTGAAAGTCAAAATTACCAACATTTACTACACCACTGTACAGGAGAGAGGTCTTTGATTTTGACGTATTATGCAATTAAATTAAATTAAACTTTAGCTGAAATAGATGAATGAGTGGAAAACTAGAAGACGGCTTCAGAATTTGGCTTCATAGAATCATAGAATCATAGAATCTCAGGGTTGGAAGGGACCTCAGGAGGTCATCTAGTCCAACCCCCTGCTCAAAGCAGGACCAACCCCAATTAGATCATCCCAGCCAGGGCTTTGTCAAGCCTGACCTTAAAAACCTCTAAGGAAGGAGGTTTTCAATTTTTTCAAGTGACACAAGTAATCAAGTTTCAAACTATTTATGTATTAATTTATCACATTGTTTGCTTCCTTTTGCACATTTTATTTTTAAAAGGAGGAACAAATAACTTGCCAATGAGAAGTTGGAGAAATTCTATTTTTAAATTATAGAGGCTACAGAGGAGTTCATGTTTCAGGCTGATTACAAAAAATATGTTTCAGTAATGTTGCCATGGCTGTGGCATGGACACTGTGACTATAATGTTGGGTGGTTTGTCTTGTTTTTTCTTTTATATCAGGCTGTATGTATTGAAAATTCATGCATGGTAAGAGGAAGCAAAGAGGGAAGGAATGGTGTTATTCACATTTTCAGACAGATCATCAAACCAGCCGAAAAGTCACTGCGTGAAGTGTTGAAGAATGATAAGCGCTTTAGGTAAGCAAACGGTTTGCACAGCATACGAATCTCTCTATAGACTGTAGGTATGTCTACACAAGAAATGCTACAGCAGCATAGCACATACTACATATAATACGATGGGTTCTTCAGTCATTGTAGTCAATCCACCTCTGTGAGAGGCGGTAGTTAGGTCAATGAAAGAATTCTTCCATTGACCTAGTGGTTTCTATACCGGGTCTTAGGTCAGCTTAATTACATCTTTTAGCACATGACATTTTTCACAGCCCTGAGCAATGTAGTTAAACTGACCTAATTTTGTAGTCTAGACCAGCCCTCGATCAATATAGAGTAGAGCTGCTCTGAAAAATTTAATTTTGACCAAAAATGGGAGGGGCGGGGGGTAAATGGATTTCTTTCTCCATTTTCCATGCAGGTATATTTTATAATACCAGAATGGCACAGTGAAGCTATAGGCTCCCATTCTGGGCAGCAGTCTAGCTCTTTCATGCCATTCCAGCCACAATAAGGTCCAGAACCCAGACCTCTTTCCCTGCTGGTAAATCCCCCAGAACAAGGGCAGTGTATGGCTGGTGTAATAGCTTTACATCGCCACGTCTGCTCAGCTACTGGCAAGATGTTCAGAGGGGGTAGGACAGAAGGGGAGCAGAGAGGATGTGTCTAGGGTGTTTTCAGTAGGACTACTTCTCATGAGTAAGTGTGGCTACAGCCTGGGGCCTTAATTTTGCTCAAACCCTAATCCCTGTATACAACTTGCCTGTACACAGGGTAGCCTGAGTACATACTCTAGTATCCCATTTAATGAAGTACTACTCTCTTGAACTCACTTATCTTACTATTATCTCCCTCTTCCCTTTTATCTCCTGCTCCAGGAGCATACAGTCTTGTCTTGCCTTCCTCTCCTCTACTTCCCCACTGGATTCTGTGCAATCTCATTTCTGACTGCTCCACTCCATGAACATTGCTTGTATCGAGGTCACCAACATTCTCCTCTTCCTCTACTCCCTTCCTCTTCAGTCTAGCTATTACTCTTGACACATTCAGTGACTTACCACCTCCTCCACTCTCCCTCATCCTTGAAATCATTGGGAATAATTGTAGAGTAAGGTACTACATAGATGCTTAGGAGAGACAGGAACTGGTCTTAATTAAGCAGACTTTTGTGTGCTGATGTTGCCTTCAAAATTCCTTGTGTAAACAAATCTTTGGGAACTGGACCATAACTTAATGTGTGCTTTTTTTTCTGATTAGCGTATTCCTTAATCTGGTGAAAGATGCCGATTTAGAAGATGTTCTATCACAACCTGGAGAATGGACTTTGTTTGTCCCAACCAATGAGGCCTTTAAAGGCTTGACAGATGAAGAAAAGGAAATACTGAGAAGTAAGTAGCACAAGAATATTAGAAATGTAATTAACTAGGGGTGAAATCCCACTGAAGTCTATGGCAAAGATTCCAATGACTTCAGGGGGGCAGGATTTCACCCTAAATGTTTAATGTGCCGGAAACGTACGTGCTTCATACTCCTAGGATCCGCCTAACACCAATCCCTGCAAGGAACTCTGGGTACCCCCAGGCAATGGGATCAGGGTTTTTAAGCTGGCATCCCCACTTTTCTTTCCTTTCTCTTCCCCTGCCTCCAGCACAACCATCTCTGCTCTCACCCTGCTATTAGAAAAGCACGTCTTCACTGGATCCTTGCTACTTTTGCTACTTATACCACAATACTTTGCACTTATAGAACGACTTCCAAACAAGGCTCTCATAGCACTCTAAGTCGCTTTTTAACCCCACAACTTCCCTTTGAAACAGGCAAGGGATATACACTGCTCACTTCAAACACTACTGCAGTTGGGTGCGTTGTGGCAGGGTACAAAGGCTTTGACCACTTTGTACCTCCCTGGGCAAAGGCCAGACACAGGTCCAAGCCCCTCACTTTACATATTGGAATTGAGCAATGATACTAGGGTTAATACCTCATATCCTGTGGAAAGTCCCTGAGCGCCCATGTTCCCGCTCCTCCCCCTCCCTCCTGGAGCGTGCTAACAGCTGTTTGGAGGTAGGTGGAGGAGCAGGGATGCAGAGCTCTCAGGGGGGAGGAGGCGGTGGAGCTATGGGGGAGGTATGCTCCCCTCTATGTTCGGCTGCTCTCCCTGCTGGTAGCTGAGCCCAGGTGGGAGTGAGCCACTTCTCACGCCGGCTGAAAATGGCCTCTCTAGGTTGCTGACTCTGTGCAGTGTCTGAGAGAGAGTCTGGCTGGGGTGGTGGCTTGCCCTGCTCTGCCCTCTATGCTCTCCGCCCCAGCCTGGCTGCCGGGGATAGCAGCAGAGTGAGCATATACCCCCTGTCCCTGGCAGCTGGGCATGGGCGGGGAGCAGAAGGGGGGGTGGGCCACTATCCCATCCAGACTCTCTCTCAGGCATCCACCACACTGCACAGAGCAGCAACCCAGAGCCAGCGTGAGAAGCAGCTGGTCCCACCCCTTCAGCTCCCCACAGGCCAAACAGAAATATGGGAGAGACACTTGACCCCACATACCCCTCCTACGCATCACCTATCCCCAAAGGTGAGATGCTGTTTTTGTCTTTTATCGTTTTTCTTTGTTAACTACTTATGCTAAACAATCTGTTCCACCTTGTGTTTAGCCGTCACACTCTGAGTACATTTCCCAGATCTGAAGAAGAGCTCTGTGTAAGGGCGTGTCGTCTATACCTAAAATGCTGCAACTGTACAGCTGCAACAGTGCAGCTTCTCCACTTGAGCACTTCAGTGAAGACACTACCTATTAACAGGAGCGGCTCTTCTGTCACCTTAGTTAATCCACCTCCCCAAGAGGCAGTAGCTAGGTTGAAGGGAGAATTTTTCCAGGGCTTAGGTCGATTTAGTTGCACTGCTCAGGGGTGTGGATTTTTCACATTCCTGAGTGATACAGTTATACCAACCTAATTTCCTACAGTAGACCAGGCCTAAGCTCAAAAGCTTGTCTCGCTCACCAACAGAAGTTGGTCCAATAAAAGATATTAACTCAACTACCTTGTCTCTCTAATATCCTGGGATCAACATGGCTACACAACACTGCATATAACAATCTAAGACCATTATCATTCTCTTTAATTCACTACTTAACTTTTCACCCAGCATTTACTTCTCCTATCTTCTGCCATTATTTTCATTGTGAGAATTCATATAAAACCTCAAGTATCAGAGGGGTAGCCGTGTTAGTCTGGATCTGTAGAAGCGACAAAGGGGCCTGTGGCACCTTATAGACTAACAGAGGTATTGGAGCATAAGCTTCCGTGGGTGAATACCCACTTCTTCGGATGCAAGCAGTGGAAATGTCCAGGGGCAGATATAAAACCTGGATCCCATTGGATTTTTTAAATTGCTTAGCTTTCTGAATTTGTTTAATATACTGCAGACTGTTCAATATGATCTCATTCTATCCATAGTGGGCTTGGCACACCATTACACTGTTGTCTGGTAGATGCTGTTTTATAGGATTCATGTAAGAGGAGATCAGACAAGTATTTAAGGACTGGAGACTTCATAGCTGTGATTTTTCAAAGCAAATGAATAGGTGCAAAATGCTGAATGCTTTTCTGTTTTATTCTATATAGGTTCTAATACCACCCTCAGCACTGTATTTTCTTAGTGCCTTCTCATTAAGCAATGTGACTAACACTTGGTCACATCCGGTTCGTGCTTTCTCTCATCCTCTTCCTAAGGGAAGAATGGTATGTGCTTTTGAATATGCCATGCTGTGTGACTGTCTAAGCAGTGATCTTATTCATGCATCATTCCATGAGTCCTTGGTATCTTTATAAATGAACTAAGCTGTACCATTTAATGGCTATTTTTATAGGGGACAAAAACGCTCTCAGGAACATTCTTCTTTATCACCTGACAAAAGGAATTTACATTGGAAACGGTTTTGAACCTGGCGTGACAAACATTCTCAAAACTATCCAAGGAAGCAAACTGTTCTTGAAAACAGTAAGTACTAAATTTACGATACTCCCTCTAATAGGGAATTGGCATATCAGGTCCATATATTAAATAGTATATATTACAGAAAGATGTGTACTTGAACAGTAATAAACTGCCATAGTAAGACTAAACTTTTTTGGAAATATACATGTTCGGTATCTTGAGTTCTCTTCTCATTGTTTGTTAGGTAAATGACACGCTTCTGGTGAATGAACTGACAGCAAAAGAATCTGATCTCATGACAACTAATGGTGTTATTCATGTTATAGATAAACTCTTGTATCCAGTAGGTGAGTATTGACTTATTGCAGGGAATAAATATATAGAAAACCTCTATCTCTTCTCAGACATGTCTAAGCATATGCAAGGAGTTAGCAGTACTCTATGTTTTGTCTTTTTTAAAATATCACTACTTTCATAATTACACAACGCAGAAAAGCAAATAAGAATCAATTCTTGAACAACACTTGCCTGGTGCTGTGGTAGTTTCTTAATTGTGAGAATACCTCAGGCTCAGTGCTTAATTTGTAATGAAAGAGGTGTCAGGGCTCAAGCAATTAGATGCTGAGGTTCAAGCAAGTTTATTTACATTCATAGCTGATGCAGCAAGCCCAGAGGTGCCAGGGCTATGAACTGCCAAGCCTAGAGGTGCCAGGGCTCAGCTTTGGCAAGCCCTGGCACAAATTAAACACAGCTCAGGCTTATAGTAGGATACAAGATGATACAGGCTGTATACGCAATAGGAGAGAGATTTGGACTCCATGTCCACGGTAATCACAATCCCTTCTGATTGCTAAGAACAATGGCAGAAGGAAATAGTTACAGATGTCAGATGTACATGAATACTGTTTCTTCACAGGGTTTCTAGTCTTACTAATAGAAAGCTGCCTGTACCATTATTTAAATTGACATATGTAAATTGACATATTTAATACTGACATATTTAAATTGACATATTTTTATTCATTACTGGACTTCAGATTGTGTCATTTAATTATAAATTAAAATCTGAACGCTTATTATGAACCTCAAGAAATGCCTTCAGTTCAGAACAGTGCAGTCCTTGGCAGCTGATCAACAGAAGATCTTTACAACTGTTTCCTTTCCCCAAAATATTTGCATTATTTTTTGCAGATGTACCTGTTGGAAATGATCAGTTGCTCACCATCCTTAATAAGATGATTAAATACATTCAGATTAAGGTACTTTTTTAAATAAAGGTTTGATTGTTTATTCTTTTAGCCATATATATGCAAACAGAAGGGTTCCCTCCACCAGTATTTCTTCAAAGAACAACAATTTAATCTGACTGCTAGAACAAGAATCCACTTTCCATAGAGTCATCACATAAGCCATTATATTCACTGTCAATTTAAACTCGTAAATACCAGATTAAACAAATATCCTGCCAAGTATCTTTGGTTACAGTACATTTGAACACACTGAAGTCTCTGACACACTCTGGACCAGATTCAGATTCCTGCTTGTGGTTATATTCCACCCCTCCAGCAGCATACATCAGTTCTAAAGCCAGATGGCTCTAAACCCTTGAGGATTCCCCTCTCTGCAATAGTGGATTAATGCCTGGGCCCATGGGGCTCGTGCCCAGGGGCCCTGGCCAAAATGGGTGGCCCCCACAAGAGCTCCAGAACCTGGGTAGAAGTGGGAGGACTCCTCTAGTGCTGGAACTGTGGCCCTGCCCCCTGCTCCTCCTCTTCCCCGCAGAGCCTCACCCCCTGGCCAGGACAGAAGCTGGAGCCAGGCCATGGTAAGAGCCTCCCAGGGAGCCAGGGCCACCGTAGGGGAGCCCCGGACCCTCTGCCTGCCCTAGGCAGGGGCTAGGGTGCCCAAGAGCAACCCCTGACCCATGTCCCCATCCCCCAGGCACCCCACTGCAGGTGGGACCCAGGGGCAGGGGGCTCTGGTCGGGCCTCCTGCCCTCTCCCTGGGACCTGCAGACACACTCTGTAGGGAGAGTAGGCCCTGACCTGGCTGAGATGCACTGGGGGGAGCCCCAGAAAAGTCACAGGTAGTGAGGAGCCAGGCAGAGAGGGCTCCTCTGGCACAGCTCCCATTGCTACTGGCCTGGCTAAGCCGCTGCCACACTCTGCCCAGGCTCTCTCGGTGCCTGAGCCCAGTTCCCGCTGCCAGGCTGCCCCGCCAAAGTCCCTCCTGCCCCCGGTGACAGACTGCCCCTTCTTCTGCCTGGGCTTTGTGCCCGAGGCAGCACCCACGTGTGGCAACTCTCCTCCTGTCACATCTGGACCAAGGCTTCCTGTTTGGGGAGGGGCAATGCCCCCCTGCCACCCTCCAAAACTACCGCCACCTCATGCCTGCCCAAGGCCACTATGCCCATGTTAAAAAGCGGGCAGGCATGCCCCTCCCATTTTTAAAAGTGTGGAGGGGCCATGGCCCACCTGGCCTGCCAAGTTCTGGCACCCCGGGGTCCCCAGGGTGCGGGGGGCCCAGACGTTCTTTGTGCCCAGGGCCCCAGTAAATCTTAATCTGCCTCTGCCCAGCTGGGAGAAACCTTGAGTGGCAAAGGAGCTGCTGTCGCCTATGCCACCACAAACACCAGCCCCCAGCATGAATCAGGGGGCAAAAGGAGGCACGGTCGAGGCACCACTAGAAGGGAGCTCAGAGGTTTGGCCCTTCCACACAGGCGGGCAGAAATGGGCAGACCATTATGGTGCACTAAGCTGTAGAATTTTTAGAGGGCGTAGCAATTGTCACTCTTGTGTTTCCTCTGCCAACATCCCTCATGGTCTATACAGCCAGGGGCTAGAGCCTTGCACACCCTCATGTCTCCAGTACTACTGTGGTATAGGGTCTAATCCAATGCCTAAGGAAATTCAATGTGGCTCTTGCCCATGATGTCAGTGGGCTTTGGATCTGGTACATAGAGTATTTAATGCGTTAAAAAGTGAGATTTTATTGTAAAAGTCCTTATACGTTTGCTGGGTTTCTTCTTTATTTATAGTTTGTTCATGGCAGCCACTTCCAAGAGATCCCCCTGACATTTTTCAGTAAGTTCATTTGGAATATTTCCAGATACATTTGGTGATATTGCTTTTAAAAACTGTTGCCAGTCAGCTTGAAAAGCATTTTTCAATTAAAAAGAATGTCATCTCTATGAAATTAGGCCATTCTAATGGCGTATGGATGAAGGTTAGTACAAAGACAAAGATTTGCCTTTATCATGATACTCAATGCAGTATTTTCATATTTCACATCTGTGATGGGGAAACATCACTGAAGGAAGCAGTTTAAATTCCTCAGGCTAGGGTGGTGGGAAAAAAAGTCCTCCTTTAGCTTTCAGCCATAGCTCAGTATTAGGGGCAGTGCAGAGCCATATTGCTTCAAAGAAGCGTCAGGAGACAGCATTCACCTGTGAGCTCTCGAGTGTAGCCATAGCCCAAGGCTCTGGTGCCGCAAAGGCTTATGCACATCAGACTTTGGCACATGCCTACGTCTTTGCAGGACTGGAGCTTAAGACTCTAGACAGATATAGAGAACACTGCATTGGGCATTAGAGAATTCGGAACTGGTACACTGAAGTTTAGATTCAGTTTTCAGAATGACATGGGTCGACGCTGTTTGTTTGTTTTCTCCCTATCACCTATGCTGTCTCTTGAAGAAAAAATGTAAAATTCAAATTTTAAAAAAATGTTAGAGAATTGTAGGAGTCTCTGCTTTCCTTTGTTTATCTTCTGTTGCCATGGAGCTGATATTTTCAGGAGATACAAACAAAGGTAAATAGCATATTTGTGTAATCCAACACTATAATCCTAGAACTCTATTGGTGCTATACAAACAATAAAACCTATTAATATATTTAGTTGATTTTTCTGTTGAATAGTTTCCTTCTGTGTATAATGTGTTTAATGTCACAGCTTAATCACTAGAACTGAGTAGGTTCTTACTCTGGATCTCTAGAAAAGTACTTTTTTGCATACAGTACTTCACACTGATTGTACCTGATTCCTTCTAGCCACACCAAGTCTGAAAGAGCCATACTATAAAGAGATCATAAGAAAGGAACAACTTTGTTTGGATACTTTTATGTAACTGTGCTTCATGTTCCATTTTCTGAACTTTCAGCGTCTAAATTTATAGTGGAGCCAAATATTAAAGTGATTGAAGGCAGCCTCCAGCCCATCACCAGAAAAGAGGGTAAAACTGGCTCTTTTTCAGCTTGAAATACATTGATGTAATAGGATTAATTTTGGAACAGAACAAATGCAGGTTTCCACATGTTGCTTGAAAAGCAGAGATAACATCTAGAAGTGGCCAAACTTTTCTGAACAAAAAGATCTTTCTTCAAAGGCCTGTTTTCTAAAGTAATTTTTGTCTTGGGAAATGGCTGGCATTTTAATTTAAAAAACAAAACAAAATGTGCCTTGTTTCAAAGATTTGTTGGGTTATTTTAAGTACCAAAAACGTTTCTCAGTTTTCAGTAAATGAAAAAAAATCAAATGACGTTTTTGATAGTGCTCTGTTTAACATTTTAAAAAATGGGACATTGAACAAAAAATGGATTTGTTCCAAACAGTTTGAAGTGAAAACATCAGCATTTTTCATAAAAATAGATGTCCAGTTTTCAACTAATAACAATGTTGGTCCTAGCCATTTGATATGGACATTTTTAGGAGAACTTTTCTTTCCCTGTTTCTCAGGAGTGATCTCCTTTCCTGTGCTGCAGGCTGTGGGAGTGGTGCTGGCATAGGCGCCAACTCCATGGGTGATCCAGGGCTGGAGCACCCACGGAAAACAATTAGCGGGTGCTTAGCACCCACCGACAGCCAACTTCCCCCCCCCCGCCCAGCACCTCCTGCCCACCAACGGCCCCACTGATCAATTCCTCCCCCTCCCACCCCAGCGCCTCCTGCCCACCGGCGGCCCCACTGATCAATTCCTCCCTCTCCCTCCCAGTGCCTCCTGCACACCATGGAACAGCTGGGAGGGAGGGAGGGAGAGGAGCAGGGATGGGGAGCACTCTGGGGAGGTGGCAGAAAGAGGTGGGGCAGGGGCAGAAAGAGGCAGTAGGGTCTTGGGGGAAGAGGTGGAGTGGAGGTGGGAAGATGGAGGCTTGGGGGAAGGGCAAGCCTGTGCAGAGGGGCGGTCGAGTACCCCTGGGTCGGGAGGAAGTTGGCACCTATGGATGGTGGGACCAAAGAAAGTGGGATAGAAATCTTGGAAGGGATTTTCAAAAGCATTCAGTGTTGACCTAACTCTGCTACTACTGAACTCCAAGGTAAAACTCCCCTTGAGTTCATTGGAAGCAAAATGAAGAACTGAGTGAAGAACACTGAATGCTCTTGAAAGTCTCATGACTCTCATCCCTACTGGATACATTCTATGAAAGAATAAAAAATCTTCAGTCATTTAAATGCTGCCTCATGAACTTGGTACATAAGGCAGTACACAGCTCCGCTGCTTCCTTAGGCACCCAGCTCATCACTTGGAAGCCCCAATGTCCCACTGAAATGTTCCAAAGTTAATGACAATGTGAAATGGCGTGAATTGGTACTGTCTGATGCACAGGTCAGAACCATTCACCAAAGCAAGATGAAATAACAGTACAAATAATGAGCATTGACTAGTCCAGGAGCGGGCAAACTTTTTCGCCTGAGGGCCGCATCGGGTTTCGGAAATTGTATGGAGTGCCAGATAGGGGAGGGGGTCGTGGCCCGGCCCCCACCTCCTATCTGCCCCCCCCCCCCCGGGATTCCTGCCCCATCCAACCCCCCATTCCCTGACGGCCCCCCTGGGACCCCTGCCCCATCCACCCCCTGCCCCCACTCCCTGTCCCCTGACCACCACCCCAAACTCCCCTGCCCGCTATCCAACACCCCCTGCTCCCTGCCCCCTTACTGCGCTGCCTGGAGCATGGGTGGCTAGCGACGCTACACAGCTGCGCTGCTTGGCTGAAGCCAGGCCACGCCGCTGTCACCGCGCAGCACAGAGCACCTGGTCAAGCGGACTCTGCAGCTGCGCTGCCCCAGGAGCTCCCAGCCCCACCGCCTAGAGCATTGCGCCGGCGGCGTAGCGAGCTGAGGCTGCGGGGGAGACGGGAACAGCAGGGGAGGGGCCGGGGCCTAGCCTCCTGGGCAAGGCAGGAGGGTCCCGCGGGCCGGATGTGGCCCACGGGCCATGGTTTCCCCACCTCTGGACTAGTCACTTCATCCAGCCAACTATCACTGTGTGGCAAAGCAGTAATCTTACCTCTGGTTATACCCCAGTGCATGTTTTTTGTTTGCCAGTATTCTGACTCCACCCATAGTCTGAGTCTCACTCCTGGTGAAGCCAGTTTTGGCTCTCCTGGCTTGCCAGCAGCAACTGCAGCAGTCCCCAAAAGATGCAAATGTCTGCAACTGCTGTTAAAAAAAATCTCCCAAAGTTGCCAAAATGTTACTTTTTCTAGCTATGGCTGGAAGTCATAGGCAGATCATAGTGCTAGAGGAAGATTTAGTGAAAATAAATACTCTTTAAAAGTCTCTTCAGAGGGCAGGATGGGCTACCCATCCTGAACTAAGCAGAAAAGTACTGCTTTACACAACCCTCTATGTGCCACATATTTCGATTGTACTAGACTGACAAAAAACAAAGCAGATTAAGGTTAAAAGGAGGCAGGGTTTTAAAAAACACCACATAGTTTTATGAATAATTGTATTGAAGTTGTGTGATTAAATTATATTACATTGTGTTATTATGTACTTGTTTAATATGCCCTCAATTAAAATGGAAAAGTTCCTCTAAATTTAAAGCAGCAACAACTGAGCATAGCTGTTATTGATGTGGTCACTAAAATATGTATGTGTGTTTGTCAGAAAAACCAGGTAGAAAAATCACGAAAGTAGTTGGTGGTGCAACAATTCGAAAAATTACTCAAGGTAGGATTTATTAACAGAGCTATATGTTTTGTGATGCACCAGTGTGCTCTAGATTGCGGTTCATTTAGCTAGTTATTTAACTAGCTAAAAGATAATCTAGGAACCTGTGCATCACCTCCTATTGCAAACATATAGGAGGTCCAGCAAGTCTGGACTTTATTGTTTTAACTACTTGACAATAAACCAACCTGTATGAAAACACAATGTCAGGTGAATCCTGATTAATAATCATAAAAAAACCTTCTTATGGAATCAACTTCTATGGAAGGTCAACATTTAAAAAAAACCGAAGGTGACTGTTATAAAAACAAGGAGGAGTCCGGTGGCACTGTAAAGACTAACAGATTTATTTGGGCATAAGCTTGTTAGTCTTTAAGGTGCCACCGGACTCCTTGTTGTTTTTGTGGATACAGACTAACATGGCTACCCCTCTGATGTCTGTTACAAAGAGAGGAATTGTACAATAAATGTCAGCTAATAAGGTTAAGGACTATATCATGCTATTAGCACCGAAAACAGACTAAGGGGAGGTGCAAAAACACCTCTCTCTCTTGGGAACACCATAATACTTTATAAAGAAACTGAACTGATGTTGTGTTTTAAACTTAGTCATGCATTACTCAACTGCTGCCTTACAATTAGAGATGAGTCTGAGCCAGACACTCAAACTCTGCATTCCCTGAATCAGACTTTGGGGCCTGGTTCTTTGCTGTCTTAAATCATGTGTAGTTATTGTAGCCAGTATAAAATGGCTTTAAAATACTAACTGATTGGGATGAGGATCTATGGGCACTTCACCCCCTGAGCTGCAGAGACAATAGCCACTTGCACTGACAGGGGTCCCTACCACACCAGTCCCTACAGGCTGCTCCATTGGCCTCCACTATGGCTCTGCTTGAGATATGCTACCATTGGCTGCACAGTGGCAGCTGCAGAGAGATCCTACAAGGAGGTAAGATTGATTGAAACAGAACTAACTGGGTATCTGAGTGGTTAGCAGGAGACAGTGCCATGAAGAGAGTCAGGAGTCCTCCTCTGCCCCAGCTCACCTCCCAAATCTCCACAGAGCTTGTTCCATGCAGAGCTCTGGTGGAGAAGCATCTGTAGGGTTCCAAGGAGTGGGGACAATGCCAAAGAGGAGATGTGTCCCAATTTATACCCAGGAAGGCAGATCCCGAGGAGATGATTTTTCCATTATAACAATAAATAATCAGAATGGAATATTATATGTTAAGGTTTTTGTGTGGAGGGTGTTAATGCCTTTTCTACCTTAGCTGTTTTGAATATTATATATGTTTTTTCCAGGCACGAGAGTGATCGAAGGGGGACCAGAATTACGTGTTTTCGGAGAAGGCGAGACAATAACTAGAGTGATTCATGGAGGTGAATAAACTTTCAGTGGCTAGACTTTATTAGCCAAAGTACTTATGAAAGATTTATAGTTCCAAGTCAGGTTTTATTTCAGTGAAGAGCCATGTGCGTTTTTATGAGTCATCAGATTTGCTTTTATTATTTAATTCAGGAAATATAGTAGCATTTCATTCCTACTTGTTACAGATTTTGCCTAACTCTTCCCAAACACACTGTATCTGATGTTATGATTCCAGCACTTTACATGCTGGGTTGCCATCTGTCTCAATTTAATTGTGTTTGGTAGCTGTTGTCCTGACTTCTAAAGTGCAGTGGGTAGACATGTGATAGAAAGTGAACATGTTTTGACATAGAAGTGAATCTTAGAAGTGTAGGACCAGAAAGGACTTCAATAGGTCATCTAGTCCAGCCCCCTGTACTCAAAGCAGAAGTAATAACTAGATTGTTCCTGATGGGTGTTCATCTAACCTGTTCTTAAAAACCTCCAACGACGGTGATTTCACAAACTCCCTAGGCAATTTCTTCCAGTGTTTAATTACCTAGACAGTTAGGAAATTTTTCCTAATGTCCAACCTGATTGCCCTTGCTGCAATTAAAGCTCATTGCTGCTTCTCCTATCCTCAGAGGTTAACAAGAACAATTTTTCACCCTCCTCCTTGTAACAAACTTTTATGTACTTTGAAAACTGTTATCATGTCCCCCTCAATCATCTCTTCTCCAGCCAAACAAACCCAGTTTTTTCAATCTTTCCTCATAGGTCATGTTTTCTTAGACCTTTAATAATTTTTGTTGCTCTTCTCTGGACTTTCTCCAATTTGTCCACATCTTTCCTGATGGTGCACACAACTGGATACAATACTCTAGCTGAGGTCTTATCAGCATGGAATAGAGTAGAAGACTTCTCATGTCTTGCTTACAACATTCTTGCTAATACATCCCAGAATAGTGTTCATTTTTTTGCAACAGTGTTACACTGTTGACTCATATTTATCCTGCAATTCACTATAATTCTCAAATCCCTTTCTGCAGCACTCCTGTCTAAGCAGTCATTTCCCATTTTGTATGTGTTCCTTCCTAAGGGGAGTACTGTACATTTGTCTTTATTGAATTTCATCCTGTTTACTTCAGACCATTTCTCCAGTTCGTCCAGATCATTTTGAATTTTAATCTTATCCTCCAAAGCACTTGCAACCCCTCCCAGCTTGGTATCATCTGCAAACTTTATAAGTGTACTCTCTAAGCCATTATATCAATAATTTATGAAGATATTTAACATAACCAGAACCAGGACTGATCCTTGTGGGACCCCACTCTATATGCCCTTCCAGCTACTCAGGCCAAAAAGTTTGCCCACCCCTGCTGTAGGATGTATTTCATCAGGCCATGCTGACTTGAAGACATCTAGCTTGTCTAAGTAATTTTTAACTTGTTCTTTCCCTTTTTTACCCTCTGATGCAACCTCATTTTCACTGTTTGACATCTGATTGCCACTAACCTTTTTGGTGAAAACTGAAACAAAAAAAGTCATTTAGCACTTCTTCCATTTCCACATTTTCTGTTATTGTTTCCCACCCCCATCATTGAGTAATGGGCCTATCCTGTCTTTGGTCTACCTCTTGCTTCTAACGTATTTGTAGAATGTTCTCTTGTTACCCTTTATGTCTCTAGCTAGTTTAATCTCATTTTGTGCCTTGACCTTTCTAATTTTGTCCTTACATGTTTGTGTTGTTTGTTTATATTCATCCTTCATAATTACACCTAGTTTCCACTTTTTATAGGACTTCTATAAGTTTAAGATAATTGAAAATCTCCTGGTTAAGGCAGGGTGATCTCTTGCCATATTTCCTATCTTTCCTATGCTGTTGGATAGTTTGCTCTTGTGCCCTTACTAATGTCTCTTTGAAAAACAACCAACTCTCAAACTGTTTTCCCCCTTAGAATTGCTTCCCATGGGAGCTTATCTACTATCTCCTTGAGTTTGCTAACGTCTTTTTTCCTGAAATCCATTATCTTTATGCTGCTGTTTTCCCTCCTAACATTCCTTAGAATCATGAACTCTATCATTTCAATATCACTTTCATCCACTTCCACTTTCCACGTGAACACTGGCATTTCCTCCTACTTCCCCAGGTCCTTGAAGTGTTTCTAACAAATATGGGCTTCAACCAAAACTTTGGATATGATCATCCCAGGACTTGAGGGAAGCTTAGGTCCTGATCCAGATCCAAGCACTGAGGCCAACTCCCTAGGGCCATTCTTCTTATTATTATTAATTTGTATTACAGTAGCACCTAGAGGTCCCAATCAAGATCATGATTCCATGGTGCTAGGTGCTGTACAAACACATAGTAAGAAACAGTTCCTGCCTGAAGAGTTTACTATCTAAATAGAAAAGACAAATAAAGGGCAGAAGAGAGGAAATATAGGCAGAGAGAGGTAATGTGACTTGCTGTAGATAAAAAAGCAAGTCATTGGCAAAGCTCTTGAGTCCCAGACTGGTGCTCTATCTACCAGTTGATTTACTTTCCAATGTGAAAGCAGGATCACCAAAATGACACATCCAGTATATTCCTCACCACTTTATTAAGATCTTTAATTTTTAAAATATCATTATAGAGCCTGTTATTGAAACATACACCAAAATCATTGATGGACATCCTGTGAAGGTGACTGAAAAAAAAGTGACAGAAGAGAGAATTATTCAAGGTAAACTACATGAAGCACCTTTCTATTCACACTGTCTATTCACACCTTTCTGCACCAGGACAATCTATGCATTTCTGAAGTCCCACTCTGGCTCTTGTGGTGCACTTTGCAGAAAGGTGAATGCCATCCAAAATTCTTAAGCCCTTCCCACTACTCCTAGGGAAGGCCAGCTCCTGGCTGTGAGTTGTACATAGATGTGCACAGAAGTGTCTGCAATATTTTAAACACAATGTAGAATTATCAAAAGTCAGCATGTTTCTATAGCTCAAAAAGGAGTCCCTTTTGCAAACATTTCACTAATGTATTCCATGGTGGGCTTTTATTATTAATTATTAGTATTATTAGTATTTTTTATTTTTAAAAAATGGGCCCATTTTCAAGATAAGAAGATTTCTGAGGAAAAAGGATATACATTGCTGCTGTGGAAAGGACAATTTTATCAGTATTTCAAATAAATCAAAATTTGGGAAGGTGGCAACATCTCCAAAATTAAATTTAAAATTTTAATATTAGCAAGTAGTGTATTACTAGCATTTAAAATAAATTAATACATAATAAACCATTAATTAATAACAAATTATAGGCATGGTGGGTAAAATTTTCAAAAGCACTTTGGTGAATTAGGCTTCTAATTCCCACTTTGAAAATGGAATTTAGGCTCTTAGGAATCTAAGTAAGTACCTTGGGAGAGTGGAGGGAGCTCTCAATATTGTATTCTGGGATCAGCTTTCATTATAATTTTGAACATGATGCTTCTGTTAAAGACAAAAACATACTAGATGTTTCATAGGAGAAAATTCATTAAAATTCAATAGTGTAGTCTTTGTTTCAATGCTGCCTCTTTTAAAATTTGTTTCAGGTCCTGAAACTAAATACACCCGAATTACTGAGGGTGGTAGAGGAGATATGGAGGGAGATTTGAAGAAATTGCTTGAAGAAGGTTAGTATTTTTCTTCTCAAAGAAAAATGTAGGTGCCGTGAGATCAACCCAGGTATTTAATTACTGAGAATTATGAATCTTATAATTTTAATAAATATACATATGCAAGGTGGGCCCAAGCCACAAGTTCAGAGCTAGAGATTAAACACTCCAAAGTTTAGGAGTGCTCAGATCTGAGGATTTGATTTGATCTATTATAAAGATGTAGGGTTCCTTGAAAGCTGAACCTCATAACTGAGTCTTGTTTGGATCAATATAAACATGTGCTTGAAATGCAGTAGAGAGCTTTATTTTTCAACATGTCGAGTTCCACATCAAGACAAGAAAAGAAGTCACAGAAGGAGCTGTGAAAGGCATCTTACAAATGACCCATCATTGATATCTGTCTCAATACGTACTTCATTAGCAATTCATTTTAAGTGGAACTGCTCATGTATACTGTATACCGAGAACTGATCAAAATGATTGCTGTTCTGTCATGATGATAACCAGATGTTTGGCATGGAACTTATTATAATAAATGGACTTTGTAGCTATTCAGCTTGTTTGTTAATGTAATGTAATGAAATTTAGAATTCTGAATGTCTTATGTAAATCAACTTTATGCCATAAACATGTATCCTCTCAGAGGTTACCAAGGTGACCAAATTCATTGAAGGGGATGGTCATTTACTTGAAGATGAAGAAATCAAAAGATTCCTGCAGGGAGGTTAGTGAGTGTATGACAACTAACCTCTACATAACAGGTTCTGGTGATTGAAACCTCTCAGACAATTTGATCTCTTAACATTTTAAAGATTGACCTAGCTGATCTAGTTTAAATATAAATCTACCCAAAAAAATGAAGAAAAAGGCCTCCTGAACTGTAAAATGGCAAATTTTGACCAGCCAATTTTGATACTTGCATCGATCATGAGCAAATAGAAGCTTGTTTGTTTTTTAGTCTTTAAAATGTTACCTAATTCAAACCTACGGGAGCAATGAAGATTTATTCCATTAGCTGCAAGCTTTTTTTCAGAAAATCGTTAACTTTGAGAAACACTAATGAAATAGAAAGTGTTACAAGAGGACAAATCCATTATGCTTTTCTGTTATCCAGAAATGAATATTCATTGCCCTCAAGTTAACAATCAAAGGCATGTTTAGCATCTCTCTTTAAATACTGACAGGTAATGTGGGTCAAAATATTAACTTTAATTCTCTTCAAGTACAGCATTCCTGGTAATGATTCTCTCTCTCTCTCTGTCTCTATTCTAACAGTTTTAGCAATAAATAACCAGTGGATGTAGAAAAAAAGTAGAAAAATTTGTGCATATGAAATTAATTCTTTATCTATAAATATGGAATGTCTTCTGCTTATTGCATAGATTAGAACAACTACCTGTAATAGCAAAGGTGACAGTGAAAAAGAATTCAAGTATTCTGGGGAAATTTAGTATTGGCCTGACTAATAAACTCGAAAGGATATTTGTCTGTTTCTTGAGTCATACAGTAAAACCTCTGATTTAGATTCATTGAATCCATTTCTTCTTGTCGTCTTTTTATTAATGACAAGTTTGAAGTCAGTGAAGTAGGTCACAAACAACCCTGGACCTAATCCTACGGACAAATTCAACTAGGCTCAGATTCTCAAAGGCATTTAGTTGCCTAACTTCCCCATTGGAATTGGGCACCTAAATACCTTTGAAGTCTGGGCCTCTTAGAGATTTGCCCAAGTAAGGATTTAGTAAAGGCTGCAGGATATAGCCCTTAGCTCTTTTATAAAGTAAAACCATCACAGTTAACACTCATTGATCTATCTTAATTTAACTGGCAAGCAAAGGACTGGTCATGGAGCCTGAACTGCTGCATTATCTTTACTCATAAGCTTCTCTAGGTCAGGATTTAAGGCACTGTGATTAGGGCAGTGTGGGAAACCTTGCATTACTGCTGAATATAGTGTACACATACTAGCAGTAAAGTCTCCAGGGCTACCCACCTTGTACCTTTTACCTGCACTAAATTCAGTTAGAGCTATTTTAAAATTAAGTTGAAAATTTACAAAAGATACAAATTAGAAGAACTGGACTAAATTCCACTGTCTACAGTGGGGGTGCAGAAGTCAAAAATGCAGCATTTACCCACTATGGGTCTGCAAAGCTCTACTGTTGTGAATTAGAGTGTCCTGACACCTTGGATCTCTTCAGTATCTAGCTATTGCCCTAAATTATCAAGATCTGCAATTAAATACAATTAATCCATAAAATATATGACTCTACAGATTTATATAATGGTGATACATTGAGTATTAGTAATAAATTGGGTAATACAACATAGTCTCTTGAATTCTTTCCTTCTCCTTGCTATCATAAGGTGGTTAGTAAAAGCCTCTTGCTTTATGTAATGGATCAAATGAGCAGATTATCTGTTTTTCTTCAGTCTTCTCTACACTTTTCCATGTTTTAATCCAGTCTTTTACACCACAGTACAGTACTTCTAGCCAAGAAGAGCAGCTACACATGCTGCATTGTGGCTGCTGTAATAATGGTGGTGATAGCTCCCTGCTCCTTCCGACTGTATCAGAGCATTTCTGTTTTACAACAGAGAATTCCCCAAGCACTTGAACAAACCTGAGTCCAGTCACAAACGTATGTCTTGCCTTTGTGCAAAGCAACACGCTCTCGAATGGGCTGTTATAATATTATATATAATCCAGCAGAGCTTGCTTCACTTGGCAGTCTTTGCTGAAACAAAGCCCCAGTTCAGCCCTAGAGAAGGAGACTCCCCAGTGTCAGGGCTGAGAAAATTGGCAGGATTGTACGATGCTTATAACATGACATCCTGCTCACCACTATGCCCCCAGAATGAAATGTGTCCAGCCCAGGCACCCTTCATATTGAAAAATGCTATCCCAGATTTAACTCATTTGTTTTTAATGCTTATCATAGCTGGAACTGAGTACACCAAGGTTACTAAAGTAATTGAGGGAGAGCCACAGATTATCGAGAGAGAAATCAAGGAAGTCCATCTGGAAGGTTAGTTTGTCTAATAATGCAATAGCACTGAGACCATCTTCATCTGCAGTGATAATCCCAGGTGGGGTTTTATAGTGTCTGTGCACATACGCTGTTTAGCTCTGAAACTACAGTTTTAGCAGGAAGAGTTTTGTCAATCTTTTTAAAGGATTTGATCGTACACTGACATTGCAGAGAATCATTTCAAAGTTTATTTTGAGGCTCATCCTAAATAAATTAATTGCCATGTGTAGTAGGCAAAGAAAAATGTTTAGCTGCAAAAATCTAGGCAAGAATACTGAAAAATTAGCATAATAAACTTACTGCCTTTTCTGTGAGCAGCACTACGAGAAGAACATGTAAGTTCTCAGAAACTTTAGTTTGTTTCCTGTTTCAATGTTCATCCATTATGCTGGGGGTTCTTAACTGCGGGGTCACAATCCATGGGGATGGGGGGACATAAACAGGTGTCGGTGGGTGGCGACCATTCTTCCCTTCTCACATTGTTAAATGGGAAGGAGGTTCCAGTTAGGGGTTCTGGAACAATTTGTATAGTGGGGGCACTGAGAGCCATTGAACCAAACTGTAAACCCTGGATATGATGCAAACCACTTCAAGCCAGGGGATGCGGCAGCACTCCTAATTCAGCACCTGTGGTTCCAGTGGGATCCCAGTATTAAAAAGGTTGAGAATCACTGGACTATGCAATGAAATTCTTAGGGACCAAATTCATTCCTGGCTTATGCCTGGGCTTAATTTAGATGGTCTAGTTTAACTTGCAGTTACTTGCAAGTTGCTTAGCTAACAGTACCTACCGTGAGTTAAAACAAAGCAGTGATTTCTTGTGGTATTTGTGTGTCCTCTTTGAATTTTCATTTCTAATCATTCAAGATCGGTCGCTAAAGTTTATATATTTCTTAACTGTTCACATTCCAGATATAGGATACATAGAAACAAATATAGCTTCTGGTGAATGAAGTTTAGCATGTTATTTGAAGTACCAAGAAATTAATTTGTTTCAACTATATTTTCAATGTACGTTAACTTAATGGATTTTACAAATGTGAAAGAAATTCAGAGGATAAATTTACAATATACCAGAGGATTTGTTTGGTTGGTTGTTTTTGACACAAATTTTAATTAGTCAAAATGAAGTGCTCGGTATTGGCGTTTACAGGATTCATGATACATCTGTATAGATCAGGGGTGGCCAAATCATGGCTCGCGAGTTGCACGTGGCTCTTTTACAGTTAAAGTGCGGCTTGCGAAGCTCCTCATACTCCTCCTCCCATTCTCCGCCTACCAAACTTGGGGCTGGAGGATCTCAGGGCTTCTGCCCAGCAGGGAGAAGGGGCTCAGGGCTTCATCAGAAGCAAGGTTGAAGCCCCAAGCCCCAACTGGGAGCCCCAAGCCCCGGCAGGCACCTCCCGCGGATCTGGAGTCCCAAGACTCCCCTTCCCGCAGCCCTGAGTGCTGTCAGGCGCACCCTGTGGGGCTGGAGCCCAGGCAGGCACGTCCTAGCTCTCAAACATCTGAAGATTGTCATATGCGGCTCGGTGGGTCAATAAGTTTGGCCACCCCTGGTATAGATACTTATAGGACATATACTGCATAATGGTGTGCAATAAACTCTGGGTTTGATCATACCCAAAGAAGATGTGGAGCATTGTGTGTATAACTTGAGTGATAAGCAGGACAGGGAAGGCAGAGAAGTCTGATCTTCCATCAGTGAGAGAGATGCCCAGTAGCTTTGAGCCTAATAGCTGATGTAACTTTGAGCAACCTCACCTGGGAGGATATGTCCCTAAAAGGGGACCTGATTAGCACGTTGAGGCTTGTACTTAAGACCATGTGTCTGAATCAGCCATTTTCTGCCCACATCTTCCACGCTTTCAAGTGACGTAGGGAGCTTGAGACTCACTACTTCCCAGTGCAGAACTTCAAAACTTTACTTTGCTTGTTACCAAGTGAAAATAGAAGGCTGTAGGTAGGTGCGAGAAACTAGTGTAGGCTGCTGTTCATTGTGAAAGGACTTGCAAAATCAAAGTGTAAAGGTAAACAAAGTAGAGTGCAAAGCTAGTTAACTGCATGTGTTAGTAAATACAGCCGTAGTCATCTGATGGATTCTAAGGGGAAAATTCTCCACTCAGATAAATGGATCTTGACTCTAATATTTTGGTCTCCCTTACATGTTCAGAACTCCTATTGACATTAACAGGCATTCCATGCATGTAATATCAGTGGCAAGATCTGCTGTGAGGATGTCAGAGAAGATTTGTTTTTCTTCCTCTGGAATTTCTCATATTTATGTTTTCTTGCACAAATCTACAGATGTGGGTCACAACATTTAGCAAATGCCTGTACAGTCACAGATCAAATGTCTATTTTGGAAAACACCTACATGTCTATTAATCAAGGATGCCTCTCCAACATATTACTTGCATTATTCCTGTAAGCCTCTCACCTCAAAAGAAGGGAATTCTGGGAATCTGAATTGTATATACAATGGTGCTGCGACATCACAATACTGACTGTACTGTCCATGGTTATTTGGAATTTCCAACTAGCATCTCGGAGATGGTTCAACTTCAAGAACTATAAAAAAACAGTACAGGTCTTACGTTTATCTTCTGAGATCAGTAAGTTATCAATTTGCTACCCTTTCCAGGAAAAAATAGCTCGTCAGCAGCACAATCCATCCTAACTCACGTTAAGGATAATTCTGTATTTTTAAAGGATGATTTTTTGTTATGATTTGTAGAATGAACAAAATGAAAATGTTTTATTATTTTTTCTTAGTACAAGCCTTTGTGTTGCAGGTCATCAATAATCCCAAGCTTATTAGATAACTACAACAGTGTTGACTTCATTTTTTAAGTCATGAGTTTCAAATCAGCTGTTGAATGAGCTCTAATTCAAATACTTGTTTATAAATCACTCCTGACTGCAATATTTGTATTTTGTAGAAGCACCAGTGAGGAGACCAAAACCACCCAAAAAGGCACAAGGTAAAAGAAAGCAAGCATTTTCATATTATACTTTTTCTAAGGATATTTTTAAGACAATAATCTTTTCCTGAGACTAAAATACATTCCAGTAAAAAGAACGGTAGTCATTTTTCACCGTGTTCTTTTGCAAGGGTTGGCAATGTTAATGTTTTTTTACAACACTAATATGCCTGAAAAACAACTCTTAGGGACTACGTGCTCTGTATAAACTGGGTTGCACACATTTATTTATTGAAACAAAGGCTGAATATTGAAAAGGTATTAACCAGTACTTCCACTCTGAATACAGGCTGTATAAAAATGGCATTGTGGGGTTCCATCTTTGTGTTTCACGAATTCGATATCAGCCTTGGTTGCTTGACAAGTAAAAGGATGCTTTTTACTTTGCTAACTGCCAGACCTGCAACTCAATGTGACATCTGAAAGTCAAGCTAGATACTTTGTTTTTCATGAATTGGCAGCAGCAGCAAAGATAAGCCAGTCATACCCTTGGTTACACTAGTGGAAGCCCATTGTCTCTAAATGATGTCCTCAGCTGCATTTGTGTAACATCATTAGCTTTCACTGGAGTAGCAGACGGGAATCACTGGAAGATAATTAGGTTGCATTTGGCCTGCAGCACTGATATGGTGAAGTCATTAAGAATTTTGCTGGCAAAATAATAAATAAGTGTGTAAGGGCCTCAGGATTTGTCCCACTAAGACTAGATATGGAATTGAAAGGGGTCTAGATTCCAAGTATTCTCAAAGTTTGTGGGTATTTGGATCCAGGGTTTTAGTGTAGCCTATTATGAAATGAGAAGACATCCATGAAGTTCAAAGCCAGATCTGTTGACTTCCATTGGGCTATTTGCAGGAGCAAGGAAGGATTTAGGACAAATTAATTTTTTGAATACTTTACTGACCTATTGACTATCCATTATATTTGCAAATAACTTTCTCCTATTATGTTTTACCACTAGGAACACCACGGAGAAGGACAAGGCTAGTTCATCCTTAGAGCTTTCCAGTGAGATAGAGTCCATAGAACTAAAAATGAATAGCCTGATCTTTGAGAGGAAAAGAAGTTGCTTTAAAATAAAATCAAAAGGAATGTGTCATTTGCTAATCAAGTATAAACTGAACCATGAGCCCATACAAAAGGTCTGATTGTGTAAACATTCAGTACTGGGCTTAGTGCCCACTAGCATGAGTAGTCTATTAAAGTAAATGAGACCTCTCTTGGTAGTAAGCATTATTTAGGGTAAATTGCTGGCCACACAGAAGTCAATAACAAAACTCCCATTGACTTCAATGGAGCCAGGATTTTATCCTATGCTTGGTAATAAGTATTTACAGAATTGGGCTCAAACTGAGCAGGGAACATTTCAGAATGTAAATTTTATTATTTCTTATAAATGAGAAATATACATGAAATTAGATCATTTCTAGAAATATATAGTTTAGATGACTTGATGATGGGTAATCTAGGGAGAGCTCTATAAACCTAGCACTTTTGGTTCAGTAATACCATGCATTTTGATGTCAACTTTTGTCATGTTTTTAATGTCATTATGACACCAACATTACCTTTTCTAAATTAACAATTATACCATCTATTAAATGTATCATCTAGTTCTGCATTACATATTCAAACATTTCCTGGTAATATGGCTAAAGGATGTTCTAAAATAAATCACAAATTAATTTCCTAAAATTTATTTGGTGTAGGATTGTGCTAGCTATATTTTCATTCTATTAATAAAAATAATTCCTATTATAGGAATCCTATAGCAAACACAAAACTTAAGATACTAAAGGGATAACATTTTAAATAAGAATAAGCCCTTGAATTGTTAAAGCATAAGGGATAAATAAAATGCATGCAAACTGTTACCTCTGCATGGAAAAAAACATAACAATAATTGGGGCTTGATATGAAAGCTTTTATATCAAAACATGCTTTGCTAATGTCTGGTACTAATGTGGGTTTGTTTGTAAATTATGTCATTTTTATAACTCTAGTTTTGTACTCATCAAATGTTTGTCATTGGCCTTTTGCAATATTTTTGTGTCAAATGTTGGAATGCAACTATTTGAGAAGAAAGAAAAAAACATTTCTTCAAGGTGCCTTAATTCTGCAGAACCAAGGTTTAAGAGGAGTCATTAGATGTGCTATTATTCTTCTGTTTTGAAACAAATACTCATTAAAAAAACTGGCTGAATTATGCTTATTTTTATTTATAAGTAAACCCGTTTGTGATAGGGCAAATTCTAAATATTCTTAAGATCCCTAAGATAACTTCTAAACAAACACATGCATTCATATAAACAGGTAGATTTTTTCTTTTTCCCCACTTAGCATATGGAGTTTATTCTAAACTTAACATTTATGTGTAACACACACAACTCCTGGGTGTGGTGTTCTGTCCCATCTAGTGGCACCAAGACCACTTAGAGAGAATTAAATGAGTCTGCTCTACAGCCTTAGCTAACAGCCAGTTGGCTTTTAACTCCTGCGGTAGAGGCTCATGCACTAAGCTCCAGCGGTCCCAGGTTTAATCCCTCCCACCAATGACTGGAGTCTGTCAGCGTTACGTCGGGTTTTAGCAGCACAACTCTGTAAATTCCTAATCCATTGTCCCTTGAAGTCAACAGAAAGTCTCCCACTCAATACAAGGGGCTATGGATCAGGCCCTAAAACACTCCATAGCAGTCCTTTGTCAATTGAGTAGTGACTGACATGGGAGTCATGTTGTCAGCACCTGATAGACCATTTAGTCTTACTGGACTAATATAGTATCTTTATCTAGGAATTTATATGGTGACTTAATATGTTGGGTGCCCTTTAAAACTGGGGACCAGATCCTCAATGGTTGTATAACAGCATAACTCCACTGACGTGGAGGACAGCTTTAAACTCTAGCCAGGGCTGTACAGTAACTCCTCCCTTAACGTCCTCCCGCTTAACGTTATGTCGAAGTTACGTCGCTAATCCATTAAGGAACATGCTCATTTAAAGTTGTGCAATGTTCCCTTATAACGTCATTTGACTGCCTGCTCAGTCCACTGCTTGTAAGATTCTGTGGAAAAGCAGCAACTTTACAAGGGAGCATTGCACAAGTTCCTCTTCTCTGCCTCCTCCCTCTCCCTCCCAGCACTTCCCCCACTGCCAAACAGCTGTTTGGCTGCGCTTAGGACTTTTTTGGGGGGGAGGAGCGGGGATGCGGCATGTTCCAGAGAGGAGGTGGAGTGGGGGTGGGAAGAGGCAGGCCTGGAGTGGAGCGGGGATGGGAAGAGGGGGGCCTGGAGCCTCCCCCAGCAAAGTTGGTGGTGCCTGTTCTTCTCCGGTGAAGCTGCCACTGCTGGTGCAAAGGTGCTTCCTAGTGTCCTTGCCTGCAGCGGGCTGTACCTGTGTGGGGTAAGCCAGGGGCACTTCCCAACCACAGTACAGTACTGTACCTTTTGTCTGCACCAAAAAATTTTCCTTGGAACCTAACCCCCCACATTTACATTAAAGCTTATGGGAAAACTGGATTTGTTTAACATTGTTTCACTTAAAGTTGCATTTTTCAGGACCATAACTACAACGTTAAGTGAGGAGTTACTGTATATGAGCTCTACTGGTGGAAGCTGCCCAAGAAATGGCCAGAATCATCACATTTCCCCAAAGCTCTCAACTGTGTGTTCCACAGTCCAGCTGGTTCAGCTTCCCTGTCACACTGACCTGCATAGTCTGGTGTGTTTTTCAAGATAGGAGCGCAGAGCCTGCAACTTTGAGACCTCTGCTCTTCTATCTGCCTCCAAGAAGACAAGAGAGACCTGTGAGGGAAAGAGGGAATCTGGACAGGAGCTTACAGATGATTCCAGATAGGGGAGTTGATGATGAGGGACTGATACATTTTTCACAAGAGGGGAGGGAGAGAAAGAGCAAAACCAGACCACAGCTGCCTCCTGTTTCAACGACTCACACCCCAATTTACCTAATTCTTAAAATGGTAACAAATAGTCTTACTTTGGAGAAGTGTTTATTTTTTATATCTGTGTCTCACCATTTTTTTTTGACGCGTTCAAGCAAATACCTTCACTATTCACTAAAGTATGTAGTTTTATTTAATTCTACTTTAGGTAATACACCAACATATATGGTATGCATTATATTAAGGGGGACTCATTAATCAACATTTTTATTTCCTTAAATGGAGCTAAAATGTGCCATTTGTTTTGAATGCTTAGTTTTGTACAGAATGTATATACCCAACTGTACTATATACACCTTTTTGATGGATTTTTTTCCAGCTGTCAAAGCAAGATTCTGTCTTCTTCTCAACACTTCTAAATTAAGAAAAACAAAACTCTATTTGATCTGTGTGTGCACACATGCACCTACTTGCCCAAAACATTAGCCACTACAACTCACATTTCCTATAATCCTTTACATCTCCTATAACATTTTCACTTAATATAAATGGGGTCTACAGAGGAACTATCTCAGAGACAAAAAGAATGTAGATAAAGATCATTTATACTATCACAACCTCACAGCACTCTGGGGGAAAAGGTATGGGGAATCTTCTTTTCAAGGCTCCTATTACACATGTGAGAGAAACAGTTGTAATGGCAAGAGTACTTGAGACTGACAGTAAGTCTATACCTAATATAGCTTGTGAAAAAGTTCATCTATGTGCAACCCCCGTCCCCTTCCGCCCCCCAATTAAAAAACACAGAAAAAACTATGCTACCAAAGACCTCATTGTCTCAAGCGGTCAGAACAAAATTTCTGCTACCCGTACTCTACCCATCTCACCTCTCGATTCACCTATACCGTGTCATCTATAGAACAAGTTAATCTGTGCGGATGAGAAAAGGGAGTTGGCACTTAGGGGGAACTCTACTAATAGTCAGAAGGGAAAAAATGATGTCCCACCAGCCACCAATGAGTCCATTCACTCAGACCATTGGTAACTTTGCCTCTATAGATGGATCAACAAGACAGCTCAGCAGATATGCCCCAACCCCAAAACTGTAGCAGATAATGGCGCATGAAATAGGTGTCATCATCGTAACATAGCCACAGAAGTCAATGGACAATGACCTCTGACATGTCAAGCCAGAAGAAACTTCTTCTGTCAGCCCAAACACAGAAATAAGCAAAAATATAGTTTCAGCCCTACACAGTGTGAAAATGTTGTTAGAGTTTAGATCAGCGTAGAAAAGCTTCAAGAAGTTTGGTTTTTTTTAGGGAAGAAATTGAAAGAAAAGAAGGACAATCGGTACACGGAAATTGTGGGGCATCATGGGGGATATTCTTCTGAACATATAGAATAACATGAAAGCAAACACAAAGCTGAAAATGTGGAAAGAAGAAAGAACTTAGGACTGAAATTAGGCCCTGGAACAGACCTGACAGATCATCAAATGCATCCTCCTGCAAGGCTAGGATATAAAGTGTGATTGTTGGCTCGCTTAAGTCAGTAGGAAGATGTGTTTTCAGTGAAAGAAAAAAGTGGATAATTAGGCTGATATAAAATTGTCATGGTTACTGGGCAAGCTGCAATTTAGGCCCTCAGGGGTACTCTGGCTACCTTTACCACGTTGGGTGTAACTATGTGGTATTAACCACACTTGAGTCTCTGGACTCCAGCCTCCCTGTTTCCCAACATAATAATGAAACAGGCCCAGCTGAATTTGGCACCTGCAAGCCATCTGGGAGCCTGGGACCAACTAGCTGATTAAAGTGACTCAAAAACAGCGTCTTCACAACAACGGTACAAAGCACGCAGAGCAAAGGCATAAAACAAAAAGGCCTATCTGCATTATTTCCCATTGCCTAATATTTCCTTGCAAGCTTTAGTGAGCTCCAGTCAGCCCAATTACCACCATCTTAGGATGAGGCCGCAGCATGCTTTCTGTGTCTTGTTCAACCGGTGTGCCAGCCTCAGTCTATGAACAACTATTTCTCTCACCCTTCCTGCCTAGGCTAGCATGGTTAAGGTGTTAGTAATTAGAATACCCACCCTTAGATCCCAGGTTAGGCCTGAGAAGAGCAAACTTTGGCTGTCTACTGGCCCCCATGCTGGGGGACAGGAGGAGGGGAAGAGATTTCCCCCCAGGTCAGATTGGTAGTGCCCATGGGCTTTTTTTTTTTTTTTTTTTTGCTTCCTCTGCAGCATAGGGCACAGGACACTTGCTAATATCATCTAGGTATCTGTCACTTAATTAATAGGCTATGTCTACACTATGAGATAAGGGTGTGACTCCCCTGCTCGTGTACACGTACTTGCACTAGCTCTCATTGAGCTAGCATGGAAGCATGGCGAAGCCATGCTGAATACAAGCCCTCCTTAAACTGGCTGGCATGCACTTGCCCCAGCTTAGCTCCACTCTGCTGCTGTTACCCATGCTACAATACTACTTATATTCTCACTAGCTTGAAGAGAGCTAGCACAAGTGTGTATACACAAGCAGAGGAATCACAGCCCTAGCTTGCAGGATGATGTGGTGGTCCCTTCTGGCCTAAAAATCTATGCTATGAAATTTCCATTTTGGCATTTTATAAAGACCAACACAACAGCACATCAAAAACTGTCCATAAGTTATTCTCTTTGGACTTTTTTAAAGTATTCTATAGTATAACATTATTTTAAAGAGATTAGGCCTCCAGTTTATGAAGAAATATGGTTAACATTATTTCTTGGATTTTCATTCCATTTCATTGAAATCCCATTTGTGTAATGAGAATTACAGAGACTTTCACAAGATTACCAGTGTGCCAACATATTACTGCAGTTCTTAGGATGACATTTTACAGAGTCCTTTCAAAAAATACCATTTTTTATAAAACAAGACAACAACCAACAAAAATTTATAGCATCATAATGTAATTAAGATTAGTATTACGTATGTTATTCTGCTTGCAATTTTTTAAAAGCTGTTTACAATTAATACTGGATAAATACTCAAAAAATATTTAGAAAATGAATTATTCAATAAATGTTGCTATTATTTGCCAGATGATGCTATGATTAGCTTTAAAGCTGGTGAACTACTACAAAATATATTGTATAATAAATAATTTGATGAAAATGGCAAAAATTCACCATACAAAACATTCACAAAATGTCTTCTATTTCTACTTATTGAAAATATTTAGTTAGATGAAAATGTTTAATAATAAATATTGTAATAATACCTAGATATTATCATGAGCAGAGCTCATAGAACTTCACATAGGAGACTGGTATCATTATCCCTATATTCAGATGAGGAAACGGGAACAGAGAGATGAAGTGACTTGCCTAGATCACCCAGCAAGCAAGAGGCAAAATGAGGAGTAGAACTTAAGTCCTATTCCAGTGCTATCCACTAGGCCACCCCTATCTCTTTCTCACTTGTGGTGGACATTTGACCAGTACATAATCACTATCCTAAAATTTGACATATGTTGCAAATCCTCCAGGGCTGAATGCTCAAAAGGAGTTATTTCAGCTTGTAACTCCCAAATGGAAGTTAGGAGCCTGTAGCAAAGTGAGGACTCACTGGCATGGCGCCTCCTGCTGGTCATCTTGTGAATTAGCTCTTCAGCCTTGGAGCACCTTCTGCTGGCCAGTGTTTTGCCTGCCTCAGGGCCCCTGTGTCCCTCCCAGACCCCGCTGCCCTTTGCCTCAGGGTTCTGCCCCAGCAGTACCCCCAGTCTCTGGGTCTCCCCTCTCAGGGGAACCCCCAACCCTCTAAACCCACCTTGCTTCAGTGGCTACTGCCAGTCATCATCTAGCCCCCGCTCACTGGGGCAGACTGTAGTCAGCAATGGCCACTCATCGTTGGCAAGGGGTTAGGATCTGCTGCCTTTGCCTATCCCCAGGTTGCCCCTCTGCAGCCCCAGTACTTTTTGGCCTTAAACAAGGCCTTCAGCCTGGGGAGTTGCCAGGCTGGAGATCCCCAGCCCCTCTTGCCTTTCCCCAGCCCTGCTCCACTTCAGGTACCCTTTTCTCCTTCAGTCAGCTAGGTCCATCTGTCTCCTCCAGCTTCTGGCTCACAGCCCTTTTATAGGGTCAGCTGTGGCCTGATTGGGTCCTGGCCCCAGCTGTGGCTTCTTCCCCAATCAGCCTTTCACAGTTGCAGCCCTCTCCAGGGCTGCTTTTAACCTCCTGTTCTTCAGGAGTGGGGCAGCCATCCCACTATAGAGCCTAATTCCTTTTGAGCATTCTGTCCCCAGCTACTTTCCATTCCGAAGGCCAAATTCTGTGCTTGGGACCTGATCCTATCTAGCTTTAAGCACATGAATAGTTCCACTGAAGTGTATGTATGGGGAGTGGGGGAGGAGGCAGGGAGGACGCCATTAATCTGTCCATCCAGCTAGCGATTTCATTCTGGACATGAAAAACTTTTTCAATTAAAGTTTCTTTGAAACAAATACACACCTGACCAGCCCTAATCATGGCCCTTTGTCACTGATTTCACGCATACCCATTTGTAAAGATTGGCCTAAGTAACTTCCATGATCTCACAGCAAATCGATAATGGAAAGGAAAAAAGACTTGAGCCCCATTCCTCCACTCCAATCCCTAGAGTACATTGGCTCATAAGCTGTCTTCCTTCCTCGCATTTTATTTATTTTACTTCCATATTTTCACACAGTTGAAGTGAAATCAAAGTTATAAAGCAGTATGGTCATAGGGTAATGATAGATTAAATGTTGTATAATAGTAATGGCTCATCACAGAACTGTGATGTACAGTATGGCCCATCCCCATTGGCATATTTAAATAAGCCAGACCCCCACCCCCACCCCACATACTCTTACAGGCTGAAATTCAGGGCTAGCTCTAGACCTAGAGATCACTTACACATAAACTAAGTCTGGAAAACTGGTTGAGAACATGTCAGAAACCCCTTCTCTCCTCCCCACACAAACCAACAGTAAAAAGTTTCACTGGAAACTTTCAAAATTTTCTGTTTTTTCAAACTTTTGAAATTTTTTAAAAAGTCAAAATTTCAACGATCTTTTCAATAGTCAAAAAACATGAAAAATGTCTATGAAAATTTGCCAAAAATGTCTATGAAAATTTGCCAAAAATGTCAAGAGGATTTTGGCAAAAAGTTAAATATTTGATTAAAAAAATTGGTCGAAATGTAAACTTTTTGAGCATTTTAGCTCTAAATAAGATTTCAGTTGTGCATAGACCTTGTGCTTCCACTCTATATATGGGTAAGTTTCACATACAAGTTCTAAAGGAGAGTGAAAAGCATAATTTCTCATGGCAAAGATGGACATAAATGCTGTGTGAGAGCCCATCAAGATGAGATTGTACCACCAAGGACTCAGTACATTAATTAAACAAACCCAATGATATGTTCTTTGATTCATTATACTGAATCCCTACCGGTCTCCTTTACAGTCAAATAGTTTATTCCTTATGCTATAAAAGACTTCAATATTTCTTTTCTGTTTGCTTTATCTGGCATCCACTAAATACCACAGAGCTCATTTTATGGATTTGTGACTCATTAAACAAAAATAACCTTTACAAAAGAATGTATAACTCCAAAGAAGAGCATCTGCACTCACACTACAAGCTATAAATGCCATCAACTCTTTCTTGCTTAAGCTGATCATGACAGCTGGGATCACAAAGAGACATCGCCCTCCATAATGTAATGCCACACGGTGACCTAGAGTTTTACACCTCTCTCTGAAGCACCCACTTTTAGCCACTAGTGGAGAAGATACACCAGGCTCAATTATAATTTATTCTTTTTATTACCATAGCACCTGGCACCTCCAGTCATGGATCAGCATCCCACTGTGCTATTGTGCTATATGTGCTATAGAACAAGCCGCTGGTCCCTTCCCCCAAAAGCTTGCAGTATAAGAATAGGACAAGAGACAACAGATTGATGCAAATTAGCATCATGGGCCTAATAGAGATGGGAATCAACCTTTCAATGCTGGATGAGAGATGATAGGTAGGGTAGGTATAGGCCATATAAGCAACAGAGAAGGAACACAAAAAAGGGGTGACAAGGTCAAAGTGATGGGCTAGGAAAATGATCTTTGCAGCAGAATTCTGAATGGATATAAACGGGGCAAGATTGCATTTGTCAAGTGCAGAGAGAAGGCCATTGTAGTAACTGAGATGCAAGATTATGAGAACCTGGATGAAAGTTTTGGTTCTGGATGGATAAAGAAGGCCATATCATAGAGAGGTTATGCAGAAAGAATCTGCAAACTTTATTTATATAGCCTATATGTTAGGGCCTAGAGAGAGATCTGAATCGAAGATGATATCCAGGTTATATGCCTGAGCAGGGCCATCCATGCGGGGTGGGGGGGTGTGTGTGCGGGGCCTGGAACATAGGCCCCAAGTTTCTTTCTAATCTGCCGGGGGGTGTCCCCCACCCCGGCTCCAGCCAGGCCCTTTCCCCTCTCCACCCCTTTCCCCAAGGCCGCACCCCTGCCCTACTTCTTCCCACCCCCACTCCGCTCCCGCCCTTCCTGCCCCACCTCTTCCCGCACCCTGCCCCACCTCTTCCCCACCCAGTTCCACCCCCACAAACATGCTGTGCTCTCGCTCCTCTCCCCTCCCCACCAGAGCCTCCTGATGCCACAAAACATCTGATCAGCGGCAGGTGGTAGGCAATGGGAGGGAGCGGGAGGTGCTTATAGGCGGGGCCTGCCGGCGGGCAGGAGGTGCTGGGGGGAGAGGGAGGGTCTGGTAAGGGGGCTCCTTCTCACCCCCCCACCCGTCCACCTCCCTGCCTGCTGCTAGCTGCTCAACTCCCCGTTCATCTCCTCACTCCGTACGCCTCCCGCCTCACCTTCCTGCCCACCTCCTCACAAATTTGTAGAAGCTCAGGGGCCCCCAGAGCACGGGGTCTGGAGAGGTCACCCCGATTTGCTGTACTCAAGGGACAGCTCTGTGCCTGAGTGATAGGCAGGATGCTGGTGTTATCCACAGTGAGACGTGTTTGAGAAAGGAGATAATGAGGAGAACTTGGGGGTGAAGGGAAGGAGTGAAGAGCTGAGCTCTCTTTTAGCCATATTGAACTTAAATTGTTTGCTAGACATCCACAAGGAGATGTCAGAGAGGCGGGCCAAGATTTCAGTCCAAAGACATAGCTGTTGGGTTTCTGTTTGTGGATGAGATTTACCCAGAGACAAGGTCCTTGTGCCAGATCAGGAGAAGAGAAGGGGGCCAAGAAAAGAGCCCTGTGGAACCTCCACTGAAAGTTGGAGGCGGAAGAGAAAGATCTTCCAAAGGACACACAGAAGGAGTAATTAGAGGGGTAGGAGGAGAACCAGGAGAGCACAGATTCATGGAAGCCAAGAGAAGAGACAATTTCAAGAAGAGCATGATGATGGCTGTTGCCATGTCAAGGAGGATGAAGATGGAGTATTGGTTCTGAGCTTTAGCTGTGAAGAGATCATTAGAGACTTTGGTGAGAGTGGTTTTAGTGGACTGTGAAGGTTAGAATCCAGATTGGGGAGGGTCTAGGATGGAATCAGAGGAGATGAGTTACAGATAGTAATTGTAGACAGTGTGACCAAGGAGTTTAGAGTTAAAGGGAGAAGGCAGATGGGGAAGTTGTTGGAGAGGTAAGTGGAGTCAAGGGTGGTTTTTTTAAAAAAAAAATTGAGAAGACTAAAGCCTATGTGTATTTTGAGGGGAAAGAGTCAGAGGAGAGTGAGAGGTTAAGGAGAAGAATAAGGGTGTGCGATGAGAGATGGGATGTGATGGGTAGCTGGGGCAAGCGGAGGGGTTAGAAGAGGAGAGGAGATGAGAAACTTATGCGCTTGTGATGGGGAGAAGGAGGAGAGGGGTGCAATGCTGAAAGAAAATGGGTGATGATTGGAGAGAAGGAATTCAGCAACAGAGAGATCAGAACTTGGTGAGGACCTAGTCAAGTGAATGGCCATTTTGGTGAGTGGGAGAGTTGAACACGGGCTGCAGGTCAAGTGAAGAGGTGAGGATGAAGAAACATGCAAGTATCATGTATGAGCCAACTTTTCCCCCAACTCTTTTCACCTGTGCTGAGTACAAGTCTCAGAGCAGCTGAGGATCTGTATAATGCTACTGAATCATATATAGGAAATCTGTTTGCTATTATGGTACCCCATTGTTTGATTTTAACTTTGATGTATTATTTATTTATTATTCATTTAGATTTTAACTATTAATATTTCTCTAGGCATATGCACAATTGGCAAATGGAAACAATCAGACAAAAGATATTAAAAGAGGCTCCCCAAAATGATCTGCCCTAGCTCAATGCAATTTTCACCTCATCACCACCAGTCATGACCAGGACATACTTAGTGGTTACAGTAGGAGTTAGAAGTCAGGCCAAGTCTAATACCAGGAGGTCAGAGTCTGAGACAGGCCAGTGGGCAGATCAAGAATCAGACATCAGGAGCAAGCAGTGTCAGGCTTCTGAGGGGTCAGAGTCTGAGACAGGCCAGTGGGCAAACTGAAAGTCAGGCATCAGGAGGCAGGCAGAATCAGGTTACCAGGAGATAGGGGGCAGGCGCCTGGTTATGGACAGGGATCGAATAGCAAAGTTGAGGACAAACCAGGGTCAGAAGCTGGAGTCTAGGATCTAATGACAAGCAGTGTCTGGAGCAGACAGGCAGTCAGTCTGTGTTGTTGCTCAGACAGCTCCCTTTCATGGCTTCCTGGTTTAAGTACTGATACTGGCCAATCAGTGGGCTGTGAGAGGCCACCACATGGGTTCTGCTGGATGGTACTTCCGATCAAGCTAAGTTTCACAGGGTCCTCCTATGGGATCCCAGCCTAAGACCTCCCACAGGAGCACAACCTATGGCTCCCATGGTAATGCAGAGGTACCAGTGGCCAGAACCCCCATGGTCCCAGGTTCCAGGCCTGCAGGTTCTTATATCATCCTCACCTTCTGGGTGGTGCTGGTCCAGGCTTGCCTGAGTGAGCCTTGCGGAATTTCTCCTCCAGGCCAAGGGCTTGGCCATGGAAGGCAGGCTCCCAAGTGAAAAGATGGCACAGTCTGCTCCATGTCCATTGGGAATTGAGGATGGCATGCACTTTGCATATCTTGAGACCCTGGATTTCAACTGATGGAGGTGGTGGTATGGTTGGTCAAGAAAATGGTTCTCAGTGTAGGGCTTCAGAAGGGAAACATGGAAAATTGGATGCTTCTTGAGAGACGAGGGAAGCTGGAGTTTGAAGGTAACCAGGTTAAACTGCTGGCATATTGGGAAGGGTCCCATGAACTGGTGGTTCAATTTGCAGGAGGATGCCTGGTCTGGAAATATGTGGCAGAAAGCCACATCTTCTGACCTACCATAACTACTGAAGCTTCTTGAGGCCTTCTTCACCTCTTCTAGGTGGTTCTTGAGCTCTTCTTGAATGAGATGGATGTGTTGGACCCAGTCAGTAGCAGCAGGATTGGAGAGGCTGCTGGTAACACAAGGTGGAAACAGGGATGGAACCCATAATTGCCAAATAAAGGGCTCTGACTCATGGAAGCATGGTCAGCATTGTTGTAAGAAAACTCTGTATATGGCAGGAATGTGGATTGGTTATCTCCCCTGTTCAATCTGTCCCTCTGTTTGGGAGTGGTATGCAGTCAGGTGGATAACTGGATGACCAGTAACCTGAACACTTTGCACCAGAAGCAAGAGGTGGTTGTGGGCCTTGGTTGGAAACTATGTGGTCTGGGAGTCTGTGGAGCTGGACCACGTTGCGCAGCAAGAGTTGGACAGTAGTGTCAGCAGAGGGCAGCTGGCTGCAGAGGATGAAATAGGCCATTTTGGTCAGGCGGTCCACAAATGTTAAGACTCAATAAAGTCTAGCCTGATGGCAGACCAAGGCCTGGCCAGAGTCTCCAGAGATACTAAGGTGCCAAGGGGTATGGTTCAGGGTGTCTTGGTATGCGCACAGCACTTTCAGAAGTCCATGGATGCTTGGACGTCAGCCCACATGCAGGGCCACTAGAAAAAAACAGGCAACCATACATGAGGCCTTTCAGTGGGCCGCTGTTGGATGTGTCATGGCACTGCCATAACCCCTCCAGTAGGGGGCACCCTTGGGTCACTATATGTGCTCGATAATGCATGTTATCCTATCCCACATGGAATAGTGCATCCTTGCCCCCACTGGCATGAGCTGCATCCCTTGGGCAAGTGGGTCTTCTTTCAAGACAGACCAGATGAGAGAGAGCAGGTCTCAATGAATTGTGGCATTGGCAAAGTTACCAGGGGATCACGGGGCTCGGAATTCAGTTCTTTGCTTCCCCAGGAGTATTTCCCCTTCCACTATAGAGCATTGGCTTTCACATTTCGCTTTCCTGGGAAGTAGGTAATCATAAATGTGGGCCGAGAAAGGAACAATGCCCACTTTAACTGCCTCTGGTTCAACGCTTGGGCCTTGGGGAGGTACTCAAGGTTTAAATCATTGGTGAAGACCTGTATTGGGTACCAAGCTCCCATCATATGGTGACGCCATTCTTCAAATGCAGTTTTTATGGTGAGCAGCTCTCTGTCCAGTACTTCATAGCTCACCTCTGCAGGGTGCAGAATGTGAACTTTAAAAAAAAATCCCTAACTTTTTGTCGGACGGGAAGACAATTTCCCACCCAGCTCTACTTTTGAGATTTCCTCTTCTCTGTTGCGATATTGTAGCAGTTATGATTGATTGGCTAATCTTGGCTCTCTCTCTCATTTCCATCCTGGACCTGAGGAAAGTCTAATCGAAATTGATTTTTCCCCTGGAAACATTTTGTTTTGACATATCAACATTTTCCAACCAAAAAAATTGCAGTCAAAAAATTTCCAGCCAGCTCTCCTTTCAAGTAGCTACAACCAGACCAATTTAAGGATTTATAGATCAAAATTAACATCTGAAACTTCACGTGGAAATCAAATGGATCACAAAGAATAGCACATTTATTCTGTGCGAAATACTGCTTAATAGGTGGTAGCCGCATTCCACATATACATTCAACCATTACTTCTGGGGTTTATTTTCTAAGCATTATCTCAATTTTATCTGGGTTGAGCCTCATCAGATAGTCCTCTAATTGCTCATCCAATATTTTTTTTCTTACTTACAAAGTTTGACAGCTCTTTCAACAGCTCAGCTTGCCAACCGTGATATGAACTCTGAATTAGGATGATATTGCAGCCATATTGTGTAGACTTAGTAAAACATGGATTTTTTAAAATCATTTTAATTTGAAGTAGGTACAAGATGTTAATAAAAAAACTACAGAATATGAGGGAAATTTTCAAAGGCACAGCCGGCAGTTAAGTCCTAACTCCCATTGATTTTACATGGGAGTTTAGAATCTATCTGCTATTTGTGCCTTTGAAAGTCTCCCTGTAGAATGTAATATGTAGAATGCATATTTTAGGTGTTGGGGCATGTGAAAAGATGCCTGCTTGTCTGGGCAAGGAAAGAGAATAGCCGGGTAAAAAGCTGAGCCAGCAATCTGATCAGGTAAACAACTGAGTTTGCAAACTAGTCTTAGTGCTAAGCAGAAAAATGGTTTCTACAATATATAATAAATAATTTTGTAACAGTTTATTTAAGGTGAGCAGCTGAATGTGGGGGCGTGCTTGCATTTAACCCTATGCTGTACCCTGTTTCGGTGGACTGATCACACATTGAAGCAGCAAATAAATGACATACTTCTTCAGCTCAAGAGTCTGTCTGGGAATCTGTGCATTCTTGGTGGTGGAAAAGAACCAGTCAACACTCCCCCTATATTTTTCTCTTTATAGACTGATAGGCAGCCAAATTCCACTGAATTTCAATAGGAGTTGGATACCTATTTCCCATTAGCTCCTTTGAAAATCCCACCATCGTTAACACTTATACAGTTATACTGACGTAGTATACGAATTAGTTATTCTGTAGTATTTTAGGAATTTTAATTACTGCAGTAACAATAATCCAAAACATTAATTAGACAATAACGCCCCACTACCATCACCCCCAGAAAACTGTTAACTACCCTGGGTGTATTTCTTTCCCTTCCTCGCTATATGACATGGGTCAGAGTAATTTTAAGTTTAGGGAGGAGGGACCTTCACCTTTTATGTGGAGGAAATTTAACAGATTCTACAACTTGGCAAGAGCTGATTTGTCTCTCTGCACAGGTGTGGAAAGCAGACAGACAGACATATAGTCAGGGTATTTATTATTTCTGCAGCTGTGAATCAAAGCATCAGAGGTGTTACAGATGGAAAAATCCTACAAGATGATCTAGTCCATCTTCCTGCCAATGCAGGATTATTCCCTGTTGTACCTCTACTAATTCTTTGGCCAGTCTAGTGAAGTGTTTCCATCCTACTCTGCCTGGACCACTTCCTCATAGCTTTCTTCCCTTTGCTGTCAGTAATTCCTGAGCGGCATCAGTATATGCAAGCATAAATCCATACAGCACGCCTTTTAGTCAGATTGGTAGAAATGCCAGAAAGATGTTTTAGGGATTACTGGGATGGAGAGACCTGTCAGTTCTTTGGTGCTGTCATAAATATAAAGGGAAGGGGGAGAGGATCTGATGCAGTGCTATAAAATCCTCTTACCAGTAAAGGGTTAAAAAATGCAGGTAGCCAGACTGACACCTGACCTGGCTGGCATCTGACCAATGGGGGGACAAGATACTTTTAAATTTTGGGAGGGGAAAAAGCTTTGTGTGTGGGTTTTTGTTAGACACGGAGTGATCTTGGAGTAAAAAGGAATCAGTCATTTTTGCAGACCGACCATGCTGCACTACAGTGGGTTAATACCGCCAAAAAAAATAACAAAAAACTTCTTCGGTGGAGTTTAGCTCTCCAAGATTTTAATTTTAAAATACAACACATTTCAGGAGCTTCTAACAAAGTGGCTAATGCACTCTCCCGTGACAGTTTCCCAGAACCAACTGGTTAAAATTGTCCTTGCAATGTAAAAAATATTGTTAGTCTTTATCCAGTTATTAGTATATTTGAAAATGCATGTGTCTTATTACTTTTGTTTGCTTTTAGAGCTCCAGGAAGAAATCACAGCCAGTGTTTCACACTATCGGTGATTTGGGGGGCGTGTCATAAATATAAAGGGAAGGGGGAGAGGATCTGATGCAGTGCTATAAAATCCTCTTACCAGTAAAGGGTTAAAAAATGCAGGTAGCCAGACCGACACCTGACCTGGCTGGCATCTGACCAATGGGGGGACAAGATACTTTCAAATCTTGGGAGTGGGAAAAGCTTTGTGTGTGGGTCTTTGTCAGACACGGAGTGATCTTGGAGTAAAAAGGAATCAGTCATCTTTTCATCAAATCCTCACTTGTCTAAAGTAAGTTTAGATAGCATAGCGAGTAGATTTCTGTTTATTTTGCTTGGCACGTTCCCTGTGTAAGAGGGAGGGGTTACTCCTTTCTTTTTCTGTAACCTTAAGGGTTTGTCCAAGGGGGGCGGGAATCCCTCTGAGTTTGGAAATTGAGTACCCTGTAATTAGTTACCATCCTGACTTTACAGAGATGATTTTACCTTCTTTGTTTTAATAAAATCCTTCTTTTAAGAAGCTGACTGTTTTCTATGGTGTTAAAACCCAGGGGGTGGATTTTTAGATCACTGTGTAACCAATTGGTTGGGAGATTGTTCTCAAGCTTCCCAGGAAAGGGGGTGTACAGCTTGAGGGGGTATTTTGTGGGGGAGGGAAGTTCAAGTAATTCCTTTCCTGGATTCCTGTTAGACACTTAATGGTGGCAGTGAAAAAAGCATTTCTCAGGGTGCAGGGAATTTTGTACCTTGGGGGTTTTAACCTAAGCTGGTAAAAATAAGCTTAGGGGCTCTTCATGCGGGTCCCCACGTCTTTACCCTAAAGTTTAGAGTGGGGAGGGAACCCTGACAGATGCCCTTACTTATATTCTCCCAAAGCATCCTCATGTCTGGGCTTCATCATCATACATGGACAAGGTTCCCACCCCTCTGCACAGTTTTCAGCATGTAGGGATGTCTGGCGGCTAGTGGCATCTAGCTGTTTGGTAGAACTGATAGACTTTGATTTGGTTTGTGTCTGACTGACCTAGATTAGGATCTTTTTAAAAAAAAAACACAATGCCACATTATCAGTGTATCTGCTTCTGTGACCTTAGTACCAAGATTCCTTTCTCATGCTTCGAAGCAGGAAGTATTATAGTGGAGATCGGGTGGGGGGGGGCAGGGGGGGTGACCAACAACAACAACAGCCAGGCCTTGGAAAGAAAATTATTTTTGTCAATTTCACCTAGTGACACACTCTCTGTGACTGCCTTAGCGTGGGTTTACAAGACATCGTTTAGGAGCAGATACACTGATGCATTCATGCATTTCTTAGTGCATTCTCCTGTCCCCTACACTGGGAAAAGCCTGTGTCACATAAAGTTGCTGGAGGTGCTCAACAATTTGTCCTTCCAGAGCACCAAGCCCATCCTTAGTGCAGTTATCTTTGAGGCACTTAAGTTACTTGTGGCAGCCCAAGCTCCATGCCAAAAACAAAAACAAAACAACCACTCACAAAGGGGCATCAGTGATTGCACATGTGATCAATACAATTTAACTGCAAATCAGGAAAAGACATCCACAAATCGCTTGTTACGCATCTTGTGTGTGTCTTTAACTCATCTGTGTGAGCAGATCATGCGCACAAACACAGCTGAACTTTTTCATGAACATTTATATGTACCTGGCCCTTACCTTTTGAATATTTAACCCTGAATGTCTAAAATTATAGCCCTACTATAGCAAATGTGATTCACACAAGCCTAAGAGAGGAACCATCAAATTTGCTGTGCTGAATACACAGAATTCCTGAACCTCCATAAGGGTTGTGTTAGATGCCATGTGCAGGCCTGCCTAATATTTGGAATTGCTGGGCAACCCTTTTACGGCAGTCTGCCTCAGGGCCCGAGAGAAAACTGTATGTTTCTTTCTCCCAAATTCTACCAGTATCTTGGTCCAGAACAGCAAGATTTAATTTTGTGGGGGTAATTTTAATATTTTAGTTTAGTTTTGTAGCCTGATTGAGGGTGCATTAATAATATTGATTTAATTGATCAGCTCAAATTAATTTTTATTTTAATTTATTTTAATTAATTAATAATTTTAATAATAATTCATTATTAATATTAATAGTATGGGTTTAGGCTCACCAATCTGTTTGATCAGAAGATAAAGTTCTTGTCCCGAATCAGGCTCTACAGAATTTACAAAGCACCCTCGGGGGTATGACAGAAAGCTCACACTGAGACAGATATAGTTATAAAGACCTTTTATTAAAATCAATGAAATAGTAAGTAAATGGTAAAATAGTCAGAGTTACAGAGCGACAATTGTAGTACTGTTATTCAAGATACAAATAGTGATACCATATTATGTGCTGCAAAACTTTGGTTAATATACTCACACCCTGTTTTGATAACTTGGTGTTGAAAGACACAGGACCTCGACTCTGGTGGTTCCGGTTTCTCACCTCTTGCAGAGGAAACTAACATGAAGCGCTGTCAAAGCTGCCTTATAGTTCACTTATTTTAACTTAACTTAAAATCAGATTTAATAAACAAAACTAAGAATAAAGGTTTAGGAAACCAAGCTTTGCCCAGTCACCTTAGAACTTAAAGTTTGAAAAGAAAATAAGTATGGCCTATTAATAGTTAATAGCCATCGTAGATGGATAACATCAATAGTTAGTTGAAGATGAAGATAAAATAGCGAGGTGGATCACCTCTTTTATAGGGCACAAGTGCCGGAAATCCTTCCTCTTGTGCCCAAATTTCATTCCTCCCCCACAGAAATGTTAGGATACACTTACCCCATAGGCTAGTATGTAGGTGCGTATGGATGACAGGTATGTACGCACGTGTGGTGTACTTGTTAAGTCTGTGGGTACAACTTTGAAAAAACCCCTATGCCATTCTTCATTGTCTATTGATCTATGTAAAGGTCTTAGACAGAGGTGTGGGTGCTTTATCTGTTTGGGTAACAAGATGAAGGTCAACTTTACTTTCTGGGTAAAAGGTCTTATAAGAGATAACTTGCCTTAGCTTAACATACAGGGGTTTTTTTGCCTGCAGACCTCTTGCTTTACAGCCAAACTTATTTTTTATATAAATCTATAAACCTATTACAATACATCAAATACTTAAACCTATAAGAAAAGATATATCTATGCAAGCAAGCAGATTAATCCTTAGGGCTACAGTTTTGAAATTTGATAAGGGTGGAAATCATTCATCATTGAGGTCTTACACCTTCTGCTAAGAAACGTGATCATGTGTGACTAAGACTACATCGGCATGGCCCCGCAGTTGAGAGTACAGGAGTGTGAATTGCAATGCGCACTAGTGTGCTGCACTGTAACTCACCCACTGTGGTAAGGTACTTGTCAACATGAAGTAAGATGCGTGTTGACATAGTCCTCTTTAGCCAGTACTACATAATGCAAAGTAGGTACCTTTCTGTTCATGCCAGCAGCGTCCACTGTGCAGTGCACTAGTGCATGCAGAAATCCATGTCCCTGTAGTCTGACTGTAAACAAGCCCTAAGATGTAATATTGACAAACTGCTTCCATCTACTCAGCACTCAAAAACCAGCAAAGAGGATTGCAACACATAGCTAGTCATAAGATTTTTGTCTTTCCCTCTTGCAGTGGTGCAGCTACACACTGGTTCAGAGCAGGTTCTAAAGCTACTGACCAGATTAGCTATATAAAAAAAAACACCTCTGGGCTGTAAAATTACCATTCAAAGACTAACAAATGCAGCAGGATGACAAAATGTACATCTGCTCCTTTATTCAACTGTTCTGATTTTTACTTCTGTAATTATATATGATACTAATTTAGTTGCCTTGATTTTAATGCATTTAATGCATTTATAACTGCAACACTCACTTTTAACTGCCCATTTCATCCAAGAATCTCTCAGCATTTTACAGATGTTAATTGGTTAAGCCCCATATATGTCAGATCAGTCACTAAGCAATGTACAGTAATATAAGAGAAATAAAGGTGTCAGTAGGTATGAGATTTTACCAGCTGTTAGTATGTTTGACGGTAGACAGTACATGACCAGAAGTACTGGGTGAAATTTTGGCCCCAGGGAAATCAAGGGGAGCTTTGTCATTGACTTTAATGGGGCTGGGATTTCACCTGTAGTGTTTTCTTTTCAGCTTCTCTAGGATTCATTTTAAACCTATTTTTAAAATAAGATTCTTTTTTCCTCTCTGCTCAGTCTTCGATAGTTGTTTTCACACTTCTCCTAAGCAAAAAGCAAACCTCATTAGATTAGAGTTTGAATCAGTGTTGAAATTGTATGTATGTGGTATTAGAGGAGGGGTGACGCGTTTGGTGTTTCTCAGTCCCAACACTTGGTCGTTACAGGCACACATTCTCTTTTCTATGGTAGTTGTATAGCTCAGTTTGATTTGCGATCTTAGGGGAGGGCATGGCTGAACTGTCACTGAAATGATGGTGAACTTTCATAAGAATTAAGTCTGGGAGTATCTGCAAATCAGTGACTGGTGCTAAATCATATGTAATTGGAAAACAGATTAAGATATATTACTAAGTGTGTTGCGTCTCGAAATTACTAGTGTTCTCTAGCATATATCAAATGTATAGGCATTTAAAACAGGACAGGTCTGCACTGGAGGTATTCTGCAGCTGCAAATGTCCTGTTGGCATACTATTATTAGACATTACTGTAATATAAATAGAGGTCTTAACAAGGATCACCTCCTACAGATGCAAATACACAGAGTGAGACATTCCTGGCCAATAACAGCTCATAGTTTTCCACAAAAAAGTTGAAATTTTCCATGGAATACTTTGACAAAAACATTTTCCCTCCAGCCCCTACCACAGTCACTGAAATTTTCTGTAGGGGGAAAGAAAAGCCAACTAGCTCTAACTAGAGTGTATTGTGCCTCTTAAGGACCAACCGCTGTGCCACAACCTAACAAGGCTGAGCATGCTCTTGTCCTCCAAGACTGGACAGTGAAGGGGTATGGGAACATGACCCTAGCTTCTTTATGTTCCTTCCCATTCTATTTGGGGTTGCTATATTCATGAGGGTGCTGGCAGGGAACAATTACTATAGTCAGGAGAGCACAAGAACTGTCATTATGACCATCACTTACATGAGGCTCTTCAGGATCCGTGCGAGAACAAGAACATTTGGGGTGTGTTCCAGTATTAACAGTAATTGTATACAGTTGGACAGATCATCCCTGGATGTAAATCACTATTGTTCAATTGACTTGAATGGGACTACTCACTGGAATGGTGGCACAACTGATCTTACTTATTTTGGGGATTAGTGATGGAGAAAAAAATCATCCCACGTCTCCAACTTTGGACAGCTGCCTTCTAGAATTCTTTTAAACTGGCCTAGGTAATTCACCCTTACATTTTTGTTTGTTTGTTTATTTCTGAGTTATTATTTTCATCACATCACGTCTTGGCAGTACATCAGCTATATGTTTTGAAAGTTTTTTAAAAGGTTAAGGTGACCAATGATACCCCAGTAGATTTCAGGTGTGTGACAGATGTGGATCCACTCAGTTATAATTTATGAATGCTGTATGTAACCTGGTTATTGGGCTGTTTACTATACGTCTATGTTGGGATAAATCAGCAGTGTTTCTGGGAAACAAGCAGGAAGGCAAACAATGACTTAAGGTAAGACACCCTTTCAGTGAACACATTGGGGTTAATACAGAACAATGGGAGAACCACTGGCCCTGAGTAGATAGACTTGTAAGGTGGCCACTCATACTTTCCCAGAATACCAGATATTCCTGTATTTTGGGGTACAGCACGGGCATACCCCTGCTGGTGTGACTCCACCCTATCAGCGTGACCTCATACATACCAGTACCAGACAGAGGACAAACCCTCAAAAAGAGGACTATTACCTGTAATACCATTACTATTACAGTTTAATACCAGACAATGGCTTGCCCTCCATCGGGGCTCAACAAACTGATTTTGGATGGCAGGCCGAAAAGCCCGGGAACTGAAAAGAAAGAGAAATTCAGCTATTGATCAAAAGTGACCCTCTCACTCCAGGCAAAACAGTTGTTGCTGAGAAGTTGTGTAGGCTGACTCTCAGGACCAGCTGGGGTGTCTGAAGAAGCTCAACCTGCTTGGCCCACCATTACAGGGTTTAGATAGGATTGACATGCATATGAACAGTTTGCTATTTTTAAATCCTGTTTTCTCTTCAATTGTGCTTTATTTCTACAATTACATTTAAACAATGTTTTGGTTTAAGAAGTCTGTCTTATCTTTATATTCACCATTGGTCACAAATTCCCAAAGGGAAGAACCGCAGGTGCTGAACCCAGTTGGACCTGGGTTGATACACTTGTCACTTTAGCCTAAGAATGGGAGAAGCACATGGTTCTACCCAAGGAGAGTTAAAGGCAGTAGGCCTGCCTCCTGAGGCCCATGCTCAGAGGGTACATGTACACTGCAATAAAAGACCTGCAGCACAGCCAAGGTTGACTCAGGTCTGTTGATATGGGCCTTGGAGCTCACGCTGTGGGGTTATAAAATTGCAGTATAGATATTCGGGCTCTGTTGGAGCACAGCCTCTGAGATCCATCCCCCTCACTGGTTTTCCTAGCCCAGGCTCCATCCTAAGCTCTAACGTCTACACTGCGATTTTATAGCAGCACCTTGAGCCTGAATCAACTGACCCAAGCTCTGAGACTTGGTGCTGAGGCTTTTTATTGCAGTCTAGACACATCCAGAGAGATCAGAGAGTTAGTCCTGCAACTGTGACATGTTCACAAGGTGATGGGGATTATTTCTGCCATTATTTTTGCTAACGCCTTGATTAAATTCAATGCTCATTTTATATTTGTTTAGAGAACTGGAAAGCTGGGGGAGGTAAGTGTACGAGATATTTATCTCAGCTGTAAATGTGTCATAATAGATGTCCTAGCTGAGAATGGCCTTTTAAAGTAAAAAGATTAGAAATAAGCAGGTAACAATGGGTTCAACTCATTTATACTGCCTTCCTCGCTTTCTGGCTACTTCTTTCCCAAATGCAGATGCTAATGCAATCACACTGAGTACCTCGTATTCTGACTATGGCCCCAGATGGGCAGGCCAGAAAGAAACCCCTTGCTGTTTTAACTCTTATCGGTGAGACTACTGCAGTCTGAAGCCTGAGTGGGTGTGAGGCTCCTTAAAGAGAGTTTAGCCTTCTCTTCAACAAACATGGAAAACACTTGACTTATCCAGAAGGTATTTCATGTTTCTAAATTGGGAGATTACGTTGTCTCACTGAGCCTTGGTGTTTCTGCTTCACCCAAAAAAGGAAGAATGCAATGAACATTAGCCAGTTGCACAGAGTGTTCACTATCCAGCTATTTCCGTCAGCATCTTTTAAGGTATCCGATGTCAGAATCAATCTTCAGTATTTAGATTTTGCTTCCAGCACACTTAGGCTTACCTAAGTTTTAAACTAGCAGGGATGAAAATGTTTGAAAGAATGTTCAGAATCTGAAGAGACTTGCATTAGGGGCACCCAGAGAATAAAATGTACAGGATTAGTAAACTAAGAGTAAACAGAGTTTCTAGGCAGAACTATTTCATTCAGAGTAATCAAAAGCCATTCATCATTTCATCAAAGATCACTCTTTCATCAAAGAAGGAGGGTCCGTACATGCTGTTCACTTTACACACACAGATGAGGAATATCTGCTTTGCTCATTTGCATACTTTGTAAGGAGTAGAAGCTGAAAAAGGTATTGCTTGTGAACTTATTAAAATGAAAGGATGAATAATGGCCTACATGTATGGAACGTGTTATCAAGTGAGACCTTATATACTGCAGGCAAGTAGCATAAAAGAAATCCAGATGTTATTAATGGAAAGAAAGAGAGGACTGAAAGACACTAGCTTATGCCCAGAATGTATCTGTGAAGTAGAAACGGGTATTTTATACATTGATGAAAACAATGAAACTGTGTAGTTGAGGGGAGGAAAAAAACAACAACAATGAAACAATAAAAGTTGAGATTAAGGTTGTGATCCTAACAGCATCCCAATGCAAGAGAGCCATGGACTCACTGGTATCTGCCAGTGAGTTTCAACTGCCTGACCAGTTCAGTGTACTCCAATTCACTAATGTTATAACCTATATCTAAAAGGTGTCATGTAAGATATCAATAGAAAACTAATAAGATACTGATCATTAATATTATCAGGTGGTGCATTTATGGAGGACAAATTCTAAGTTACAACCATTTGGAAATTATGTTCTTATAGTGAGTCTGCCAGGCAAGATTGAAGTTACCCCACCTTAGACAAAGAAATATGGTTCTGCAAGGTACATTAAAACACAATGGGAATGTATTTACACAGAAGGTAAACAAAACCATTAAGTTAACAAGGGGAGGAGATAACAGCATGAGAAGGAGATTGCAGGGGCAGATCATTTTATCAAACTCCAGTGGGGGAAGAAACCTGCATAGAAATCCCTTCATCACCAGATTCCATGTCTCCTTCCTCACATCTTGAGAGAACTTTACTTTGGTAGGTAACCTTCAGAAAAATCCATTTCAGAGGTGGATTGGACTGCAAAAGAGAGGCGCAAAGAACCCCAAGTTATCTTTCGCCTAAGAAGACAAAGGAACCAAGCACTTTGTCTTTGGGAGAGATCCTGACCAAGATATGGGTGGACGTCAGCCATATTGCTGGAGGAAAGGATGGTGAAGCTCTTACCTTGAACCAAGACTACAGTTTTGTTAAGTCTTAGTCTCTGGAAAACATTTTTCCTTTTATTCTCTTATAACCATTTCTAACTCTACCCTTTATCTTTGAACTCACATAAAGTCCTATCTCCTTTTGTTATTAAACTTGTTTTACTTATAATCTAAACCATCCCAGTGCTGTGTGTGAACGGAAGTGACTGTTTATTCCAGATAAAGTGATAAACTGCATTTTGTCTCTTTAGAGGAGCAAACAAACCATATTATTCCTCTGCCTGGTCCAGAAAAGGACTGGACATTGCAGAGCACACGGTTTTGGCAAAGTTTGGGACTGGGGGTGTGTGTGGTGTCGAGGTCAGCTTCCCAAAGTTGGTGGATACCAGAGTGTACCCGGCGTGTAACAAGTAGGATCAAAGTGCTGAGTCAGAGCTGCTTAACACGCAGACGCTCAGTGCATTCTTGTCTGCTGCTGTCAGTGTTCAGGCTGAGGCAGAGCATTTAAGGTGCTCAAGATTACAGGGTAGGCGCTGACACATCCCCTCACTGATCTGGGTTGTGCCCTATAAAGTGACAAAGGTATACAGTGGCAGATTAGCTAACGGGGCCCATGCCCAGGGGCCCCAGCCAATTGGGGGACCCCAGAAAAATGGGCGCCCCCATGCCCTGACCCACTCCGCCCGCCTGCCCACCCAGTGCACCTGCTGGGGAGCAGGGAAAGCCCCTGTACCCTGACCCCACTCCCCAATAGGACTGCCAGATCGGGGTGGGGGGCAGGGCAAGCCCCTGTGCCCCAACCCCATTTCCCCAGCAGGAGCACTGGGGTGAGGGTCGGGGGGGACTGTAGGTGGAACGGGTGGAGAGGGGCCCCCACTTACTCTGGCCCAGGGCCCCACAAAACCGTAATCCGCCTCCGAAGGTATATATAAAGGGGAGAGACAAACAAATATTAGCTTTGCAATTCAAGATGCTGGGATTGACAAAGGAGTCAAAGGGATTTAGATCTAATTCCAAAACTATTCTCTTGCTTTATTCACTCTCTTCATTGCACCAGCCCACAATTTTCTCGGGCTTGAGTTTCTCTTGAAATTCAGTGAGAGTGTTCATATCTCACTGTAAAATGTTTAAGTTTAGCCATTATAAAAAAATGTCACCCTATGACACACAGTCAACCTAATTGTTGTACTAATCCCCCTGTGTCATTCAAATGCCCAAACCTTGCCCTTGGTCAACTTCTGCATTACCATTGCACCATCTACGGTAGATCTTCCCTCAGATACTGAAATTTTTCCAGGTCTATTCAGACTTTACATATGGCAGAGTGATGCCAAAATAATGTACCCAAATTTACTGTTTGGATCAGATTCTCATTACATTTTTCTTACGAGTATTTATTTCCTGGTAGTTTTTCAGTGCCAATTACCTTAGCCCCCAGAGAAGCGCTTCAGGGGAGATTCTTCCAATACTCAAGGCTTTTCCTGTTTTCCAACAATCTTTTTGTTTCTAGATGTTTTTGACACTGCTATGCATCTTTCTGCGTAACTAACAACAGTGGTTCACTCTCCCCACTTCCTAAAGCAGCTACAAGTCTGTAAAATGTTTTGCATAGGGGTGCCTTTCTTCTCTATCAGCATGTGCTTGTTTCTTGTTTCTTACCCATTTTTTCCCTTTTTGGTTCCATCAATGTTAATATTTGACTTGCAAATGAGCTAAAGTTATGAGCATAATCTGCTCAGTGATTTCAGTGGGAGTGATATGGGCTCAGTACCTTCAAAGGGTTAGTACACAGCATACCCCATAATCAGCCAGAGGTAGCTCTTCATCCAGCAGATAACACAGAAGGAAGAATGGAGTCTAGCTTGACAGCAGTGGTTTCCAGTAATGGGATCACAATTAGGGTCTACAAGCATTAAGTTGAGGAATTACAAGGTTCCAACACTGAGCACCTACGGGGACAATTTTTCTCAGCTGCACACTTACCCTACCTATGGAGAGCCTGTGATGGGGTAGCAGCATTGTGTAGTGCTGTGCAAGAAGTCTAAAGTGTGAGGTTCTCAGGACCAGTGGAATTTGAGGGCCTTGATGCCTTGGGAAAGAAATTAAAGATGATTCTTCTCAAGCACTATCTGCCAGCCCATCTCAGAACAGCTTTGATATGTCCCAAAGTAGCCCTATTCGCCCAGCTAGAGGCAGACCTCTATCACTGTGGCTGTCTGAAAAGGTTCAAGCCAATTAACTATACAGTGCCTTATATTTAGTGTCAAGAAAAAATTTAGTCTTTAGGAATGTAATGTCTGTAATGGCTTCTTGATATTGACCTTAACACTACTAGCAATCTCTGTAAACAAAAAATTGCATTTCTGCAAGGGGGAAAATTCTGAACTACGTTTTTAATGTACATATTCTATAAACTGTAAAGTTTCTAACCTGAATAGTAATAAGAGCAAATTTTAAAATAGTCAAAATGAGTTATTTAGAAGAATTAAGAGTGGGTGTAAGTTTAATACTTAAGCTTCATCCATATAGTAGAAAGCAAGCTGACAGTAACCGAATTAACAATCAGCTGATGCAACATAAAAATATTATTGTGTGTGTATATATATATAATTACAATTAGAGTAAAGGGCTTTATTTCTTTAAATAGCTTGTGAATATTTATTACACTTCTGACACTAATCTTTCTTTCCTGAAGTGTACAACACAAAGGCAACACTGCAAAAATGTTTGTGTTTGTGATAGTACTATAAAATGATTCCAAATAAATACCCATTATGCACTCAGATTTGTGGAAGCACAATATTAGTTTTCACAACATTAGAAGCCCATAATTCAGCAATGGAACTAACCGAGCCAGACAAACGGATCCTCTATCACAACACAGAGGAGCACTGAAGAGCAGATTGAGAATGTTACTTTATGCAATTCAGCAAACTGAGATTTGTCATTTATTTTTTCTTAAGTACACCCTTTATTCCCGATTGAGTTCATTTCCTGGATGACAGTGAAGCAGTTGCTTTGAAGTACAGGTCTATTGTGTTCGTCATGCTGTCTATTTTTTAGCATTATTAAAATACTCTCTAGCCAACTCTATGGAATTTTATCTTTTACCGTTCTCATTTACATTACTTTATCTTATCTGTGCAGAGAACACAGCTTTTAAAATTTCCCTGGCTTCTGTGAGATTTTGCAATGCATCATGTGGTGTCTGGTTAAATTAACCACAAAACAGTACATTCTTTCAGACCCTCAAGATAATGCCTCATCATACCATAAAAACCACACTCCATTTTATGCAGAGTATGTAGTTTAAACAAATTTTTAAGGTGAAATGAGGTCAATTAATTTGAATTACAAATTATTTTTGACTATAAACTTCCAGTGCTTTATTTCTAATGGGCAGGCTTTGATTAGATTATATAAAGAAACTGAATGAAAATAAGCCCTTAAGGGCAGTAGTGTATTTCAGAAGCTACATGTGGCCTGTGGGCAAGTTTTATTGAAATGGAGGACTGATAGGGACCTCAAGAGGTCATCCAGCCAATCCCTGGTATTGAAGCAGGATTAAGTAATTGAACAGGCTGAAGCAGTTTCCGTCCTGTGGTCTGCCACCTGCCCACAATTTTTCTTACACTGAATTGTCCTCTGATTCAGAGAGACACGCAAGCCTGATAGACCCCTCTCCCCCGCCCATACTCCAAAGGCAGCTTTCATGGTCAAGGGATGCAGGAAGTAGTAAATCCCACAGTCATCAAGACCAAGAATAAAAGTTAATGTTCACAGTCATAGTAGAGAATAAGCACAGTAGATATAACAATGAGGTCTGGTCACACATTTTCCATGAAAACTGTTAAAAAAATTAGTAAATGGTGGTTTTCATTAAACAAAATTTTGAGACATGTCTCCTGAGGAAAATTTCAGTTGTATCAATAAACTCTAATGCCTGAAAAAAAGAAACATTCTTTGACGGGAAACTCAACATATTTAGATTTGGATATGCTGCTGCAATGTCTCATGGATGTCTCACATTAGTATTCTTCTCTATGTGCTGAATTTGTGTCTTGGGATACACTGTGGCCCTGGGACCCTCATGATGCACTGCCTCCCCTCACCAAGAGGTGAGACTGTGATGCATCCTGGGAGATGTAGTCCAGCCAGGGAGCTCAGCATATAGCGGAGTACAAGTGCATTTGGTACCTGAACAAGTAATAACTATTATTACCAATAACTATTACAGTCAATGCTACTCAGGTAAATGCTACTTAAGGTTTCAGAACATGGCCCTAAATTAGTCAAACATTGTCTTTCTTTGCATTCTAAGGCAAAGACAGATATTGTGACCATTACTCATACAGAGTAGTACCTCACCACATGAAGAGTGCCATTGTTTCACTAGGACTAAGTGAGATACTACACACTGTGAGTAAAGATCAGAATTTGGCCTGAAATGGGTAAATAAAGGAGGAATAAGGGTTATCATTAAAACATACATATGTCTATAAATGATTGCAGGGCATGTCCTTTATATTTTTGTAGCCACATAATTCTCAGTATAATTTGACTTGTTATTTGTATTTGTATAGAGCCTCAAAGGACTTATATGGTAGATGCCAAAATAAAGCGGTTGAAACATCAAAGGAATAAGCTACTGGGAAGAGAGACTTGCCAAAATCAATGTGAAATGCAATCACTTTCTCACAGATACAGAATTTCAGTCAACACTGTGCTTCCTAAAATTACAACCAGGTATCTTCAAGTTAAATGATTGTGTATGTCTATGTTGGTAGACAGGTCAAGGGATATCAATACTTCTGTAGCTTTCCCTGCTGTCCCTCCTGTCTAAACACTGATGAAGTTGATATGTTGGAGGAGTTTGTAGCAATAGGCAATTAAAAAAGAACTTCACTTTGTTTTCTGAGATGACTGTATTGGATGAAACTGTTGAAACAAAAAGGTTAATGCAAATTATGCTTTATAGCAGGCTTCGGCAACCTTCGGCACGCATCTACCCTGGCGGGCCGGGCCGGTTTGTTTACTTGCCGTGTCCGCCGGTTCGGCCGATTGCAGCTCCCACTGGCCGCGGTTTGCTGTCCCAGGCCAATGGGGGCTGCGGGAAGTGGCACGGGCCGGGGAATGTGGGGTCGGTCCTGGGGCTGGTTTTGTTCAATATCTTCATTAATGATCTGGAGGATGGTATGGATTGCACCCTCAGCAAGTTTGCAGATGACACTAAACTGGGAGGAGTGGTAGATCCGCTGGAGGGTAGGGATAGGATACAGAGGGACCTAGACAAATTAGAGGATTGGGCCAAAAAAAATCTGATGAGGTTCAAGAAGGATAAGTGAAGAGTCCTGCACTTAGGATGGAAGAATCCCATGCACTGCTATAGACCAGGGACCGAATGGCTAGGCAGCAGTTCTGCAGAAAAGGACCTAGGGGTTACAGTGGATGAGAAGCTGGGTATGATTCAACAGTGTGCCCTTGTTGCCAAGAAGGCTAATGGCATTTTGGGCTGTATGTGTAGGAGCATTTCCAGCAGATCGAGGGACATGATCATTCCCCTCTGTTCAACATTGGTGAGGCCTCATCTGGAGTACTGTGCCCAGTTTTGGGCCCCACACTACAAGAAGGATGTAGAAAAATTGGAAAGAGTCCAGCGGACAGCAACAAAAATGATTAGGAGGCTGGAGCACATGATTTATGAGGAGAGGCTGAGGGAACTGGGATTATTTAGTCTGCAGAAGAGAAGAATGAGGGGGGATTTGATAGCTGCTTTCAACTACCTGAAGGGAGGTTCCAAAGAGGAAGGATCTAGACTGTTCTCAGTGGTAGCATATGACAGAACAAGATCTCAAGTTGCAGCGCGGGAGGTTCAGGTTGGATATTAGGAAAACCTTTTTCACTAGTAGGGTGGTGAAGCACTGGAATGGGTTACCTAGGGAGGTGGTGGAATCTCCTTCCTTAGATGTTTTTAAGGTCAGGCTTGACAAAGCCCTGGTTGGGATAATTTAGTTGGGGATTGGTCCTGCTTTGAGCAGGGGGTTGGACTAGAGGACTTCCTGAGGCCCCTTCCAATCCTGATATTCTATGATTCAGCCAAACACATTTCACACAGCTCTACACACAGGCCTAGAGAGACTAACTATGACAGGCCTGCACAACATGCGCCCCCCGCGTGGGCTCACTGTGCGGCCCAAAATCTGGGACTGTGTCCGTTGGTCCTTTTTGCTGCTTGTCTCTGGGCTGGGGGTTGTCCCAATGCTGCAAAGAAGGTGTTCCCAAAGGAAGGTGCTTGCTTCTAACCCCCAAGGCCATCAGTATGTCTGCTCTTCTCTAGTCAGCCCACTTGACAAGTTTGATTGTCCTTGGTCTGGTTCCCTTCCTCCCTCCAAGGGTTGCAGCTGTCTGGAGGTGCCTGCCTTCCACGCCTTCCTCATTCACACCTCATTCATTCAACAGGGCAATTGAATACAAAGTGGGGGGAAGATCTTATTCTACTTCTAGCAAAAAGACATTTTTCTTTTACCTTAATTATACTACCTTAGGGGCCTGCTATAACATATTACCAAGGTTCAATACAAAGTCATATAAAAGTTATACAAAAATGCATAATGCAGAGATTTATCTACAACTGCATTGATTGACTGTTGTGTGCAGTAATATAGTGACCCCTGGGGGGGTGCAGAGAGGGGTGATGGTGGGGCCGAGCGGGGAGGGGGCGGGTCCTATTTTACTGCTGTGATCCAGTCACCCTATGCGCGCTGTTTCTTTCCCCCTCTACAGGCTTCCACACCCCAGCACTGGGGAAGGAGGGGTTGTTTCTGCAGGGTGGGTGGCCCAGGGGAGGTTCCGCAGGGCTGGGGGGTTTCGGCCCTCAGCTGTTTTCTTTGGAGTAATATGGCCCTCACTGCTTTACGAGTTGTGCAGGCCTGAACTATGATTTAAGACTTCCAGTTGGCTTTAGTGATTAAGGGGGAAATCCTGACCCCTTCTTTGCTGTCACAAAGGACCCCCTGGAATCAGAACTTGTGCAGTCCTGCTTCACACAGAAGGGGATGGATTAGGGAAGTGCTGCACAGGTGCACAGGCACCATGCTTAGCACTGAGCTTCACATTGCACCAGATCTCTGCTGGTGGCTCAGAGGAAGAGGAAGGGGTTGGGGCATTGGAGAGCACGGACTAGTCAAGGAAATTATAATTAATAATTTAATAGAAACACAAGGTGGGTGAGGTAACATCTTTTAGTGGACCAACTTCTTTCGGTGAAAGAGACAAACTTGCACACTCACACAGAGCTCTTCTTCAGATCTGGGAAAGGTACTGTAGTGAGGCGGTGTGGTTCCCCGCCGCTCGGGAGAGGGACAAGCCTCTCTGGACACCAAAGTGGGCAAAGCCAGTGAATCCTGCGCCTGCCCCGCAGAGGTCAAGGTGCAGGACAGGAAGTATAAAAGCCCAACTCCAGGGCTCACTAGAGGAACAGCCGCTGGAGAGCCCAGACGCCTGTCGCCTAACTCCGGGTTGGGAGACCCCAGCAATCGGCGGCTGACCTGAAGACTAGCCGGACCAGCTGATGCCTGATGCTGACCGGAGCCCGGAGGAGCTGCCAAGCCTACCCCTCGCAAGTTACCCAGAGGAGCTGCCAAGCTTACTCCTTCCAGTTATCCTGAGGAGCCCATGGTGTTTGACCCCTTGGAGGACATCGTCCGGACCCAGGTACCTCTAGAGGGGGAGTTAGGAAGTAGCCCGGGGGCAGCTGACCCTAGACTGGCTGCAGACCTGCCAGAGCCGATGTCGGTGTGTTGCGGCCAGGATCCCCACTGACACAGCAGCCGGCCTTCTGCCGCTGCTAGGGCCCCGGGCTGGGATGCAGTGGAGTGGGTGGGCCTGCGTCCCCCCTGACACCCAGCTTGTGGGTGGCAGTTTCCCCCTCTCCCAGGCTCTTTGGAGCCAGGAGCCTGGGCTGGCTGTTTACCTGTTTGCTCAGCCCCTGCCTGAGGACCTGAGCCATTGACTCTTTGCTGCCCCGCCCTGACCCAGGGCCAGGGCCTGCTTGCTATATAACAGTTGCTCAGCTCCTGTTTAAGGACCTGAGCCCTACCTGCCAATCGGGTGTGAATAACGGTTGTTTTGCCTCTACTGCTGCCGCAGCGCAAGACCCCTGCGGCCAGGCTAATTCCCTGACACGACTGAAAGGAAGTAGCGAGGCAGGGTGGTTCCCCGCCGCCCTGGAGAAGGACAATCCCCGACCAAACCCCTCTACAGTACTCAGAGAGTCACAGCTAAAAACAAGGTGGAACAGATATTATATAACTTCAGAGATGTTAATTGCCCATTTCACCTTGAATGGTCTCTTGCAACGTGTTACCTCCTTATGCTTAATCTGTTCCACCTTGTATTTAATCAATGCTCTGAGTACCTTTTCCAGACCTGAAGAAGAAGAGCTCTGTGTAAGCTCAAAAGCTTGTCTCTCACCAACAGAAGTTGGTCCAATAAAAGATATTACCTCACCCACCTTCTCTCTAATATCTGGGTACCAACATGGCAAACAATAAAAACGTAATAAGATATAGAAAATCCCTGAGTGCACTTCAACTTATGCCTCCTCTTATTTCCCTGTCTACTAAATACTTTTGACCTATTTCCACTCTCCTGGCACATAAGTTCAACTAAATTGCACTGATTTATGCACATGGAATTTATCTCCGTTTATATCTCCTCTGAATTTGGCTCAGAGATTAAAAGACAGATCTCTTTTTTTCCCAAAAAAACATTGCTGGGATCTCCAAATCTTCAAGATGCATCCAGCTGTGAGCCTGAATAAGATTGATAATACCCAATGTAAACATGTATTTAATTCAAAAATATGATCTTACTTGCCCTTACTTATTTCATGTGGAAACTAGAACCTCTTTGGAATTACATAGCCTTGTTCTTTGATGTGCTGTACTACAACTATTTGTTTCAAATTAGTGATTTTGTTCTGTCTTGCAAAGTCTTCAAAATATGGAATTGTTTATAAGTTATAAGAGAAGCTACATCCGATTTTATAAACAATTGATCTGACCAGATTCATTTCTCCTCCACAAATTGGGATTCACCAGATCAGCATAGAATCATAGGACTGGAAGGGACCTTGAGAGGTCATCTAGTCAGGTCCCCTGCACTCATGGCAGGACTAAGTATTATCTACCAATGTGATATATGCCATCATGTGCCAGCAATGCCCCTCTGCCATGTACATTGGCCAAACCGGACAGTCTCTACGCAAAAGAATAAACGGACACAAATCTGACATCAGGAATTATAACATTCAAAAACCAGTAGGAGAACATTTCAACCTCTCTAATCACTCAGTGTCAGACTTAAAGGTAGCAATTTTGCAACAGAAAAACTTCAAAAACAGACTTCAATGAGAAGCTGTTGAACTTGAATTGATATGCAAACTAGATACCATCAACTCAGGGTTAAATAGGGACTGGGAATGGCTTGGCCATTACGTTAATTGAATCTATTTCCCTTAAGTTAACGATCCTCATTCACACCTGTGTGTCAACTGTCCGCAATGGGCCATCTTGTTTATCACTTCAAAGGTTTTTTCCCCCTGCTGTTATAGTTCCTCTTAATTAATTAGCCGCTTAAAGTTGGTATAGGCACTTCCACCTTATCATGTTTGTCTGACTGTATAAATATCTGTTCACTGTATGTTCCATTCCATGCATCTGATGAAGTGGGTTCTAACCCACGAAAGCTTATGCTGAAATAAATTTGTTAGTCTCTAAGGTGCCACAAGTATTTCTTTCTTATTTTCTTTTTTCTTTAGACCAACCTTGACAGGTGTTTGTTTAACCTGCTCTTAAAAATTTCCAGTGATGGAGATTCCACAACCTTCCTAGGAAATTTATTCCAGTGCTTAACTATTCTGACAGTTCGGAAGTCTCTCCTAATGTCCAACCTAAATCACCCCTGCTGCCCATTGCTTCTTGTCCCTATCCTCAGAGGTTAAGCACATTTTCCCCCTCCTCCTTGAAACAACCTTTTATGTACTTGAAAACTGCTATGTCCCCTCTCAGTCTTCTCTTCACCCAATTTTTTCAATCTTCCTTTATAGATCATGTTTTCTAGACTTTTAATGATTTTTATTGTTCTTCTCTGGACTTTCTCCAATTTGTCCACATCTTTCCTGAAATGTGGCACCCAGACCTAGACACAATACTCCAGCTGTATAGTTTACCACCAGTCTATCCCTTTAAAGCTTGCACAAGGAAATTAAATGGTCTCAAATTTCTACCTTCATACCTGTCAATTCATTTTACCAGAAACATCATTGGATTGTTTCTTTTGGCACCTGGCCTCTTAGGGTCTGTCTACACTGCAATTAAAAACCTGCAGCTGGCCTGTGAAAGCTGACTCGGGCTTGTGAGGCTCGGGATAAAGGGTTGTTTAATGGCAGTGTAGATTTGAGGGCCGAAGCTGCAGCTTGAGCTCTGGGACCCTCCCATATTGCAGAGTCCTAGAGCCTGGGCTCCAGCCCAAACCCAAATACCTACACCACAATTAAACAGCCCCACTGCCTGAGCCCCGCAAGTCTGAGTCAGTTGGCATGGGCCAGCTGGAGGTTTTTAATGGCCATGTAGACATACCCTAAGTTCTCATGGAGGGCCTAGTTCTGCAGTGTGATGGGCACCCAAATTGCTGTCGGTTTCAGTGGGATATAAGGGCATTCCGCACTTTCCAATAAACACTCACATTTCAGTTTCTTTGGTAGGCAAAATAACATTTTAATTAACTTCTGGGTGTATTTTTTTAAGATACAATGTTGTCATGATGACCTCAAAAATAATAAATGGAAATTAATTGAAAATAATAAAGCACAGTTTTATTTGTCCCTCTGTGAGTAGTGAATTAACTTTGCAGAATACTCTGTCTATACTACTGTTGTCAAGCAATATAGTTTCTACCACTTCCATTAGAAATTCCACAACATAAAAGGAATTACTTTCTGAAAATGCTAAATGCTTTTACATCCATTATTTCCTCTGTTCGATTCCATTTGTTCTTTAGACTTGCGCAAATCTAACAAATTCCCTTAGTGGCATGGGAATTTTATCATTAAAGTATTTGTTCCAGATCATATACACCCCTTCAATCTCAGTCCTGCTCCCATTATTACAATTGGAGAAGGATCGAGGCTACATCTACACAATAAGCTTGGGGTGTGATTCCCCCTCTTATGTACACATACTTGCGCTAGCTCTCATTGAGCTAGCTTGAGTATAAATAGCAGAGTAGCTGCGGTAACACCGGGGAGCAGCTGTGGAGGCATAGGTGAGCTAGGCCAAGTACAAATGCACCTGAAACACAACTCAGTCATGTCTCTGCTGCCACTCCCCATGCTACCGTGGCTACGCTGCTATTTATACTTGCACTAGCTCAAAGATAAATAGCCCAAGAATGTGTACATGAGCAGGGGAATCACATCTGTAGTTTGTATTGTAAACATAACCTAAGCCTTAATTCTAAGTTGGAACACCAGCTTTTAGGCCTTTAGTCTAGTCATTCATAGAAGGACAAACTCTGTTTAGTTATTCTGATGGAAATAAACAGCAGAGTCTGGCCCTTAACTCCAGATCTTAGTCACTTTTATTGTTCTTCTCCCAATTCCTTCTTGGGGCTTGTCCACATGGAGACTTCGGGCTTGTCTATATGAACACTTTGTGGCAAGCTCAGTTTTAAACCTCCTGCACACTAGCCTGCCATGCACTAAGCATCCTTGTGAATCTTGCTGCCTCATACTAAAAATTCCTTAGTGCGCTTTGTTATACCCCACTTTATATAGTGGGGGCGCTGAGATCCATTGAACCAAACTGTAAGCCTTGTATATAATGGAAACCACTTCAAACCAAGGGGTTCAGCAGTACTTTGAGATGGAAGTAGATATAAAGTTCCTGTGAATTCCCTGTGCATGGCTCTCGGAACTTGATACACAGCTTTTTGTCAAACCCTTTTCTTAATGGTGCTTTAATTAGTTCTCAGTCCATTTGACAGTGCTTGTAGCCAATCCAAACTGTATTATCATTTGATTTTCAAATAAAGTCTAAATTTATTGCACTAGACTCAGTGCAGTCCTTTCATCACTTTCATTTTGTAACTTGATCAAAGTGAGAAATGAAGTTTCTCTGGCACAGCTTGTTTTTCGTAAACCTCTGCTCTTGGCTCTGTCATCCTATTTGCTGAAAAATGTTTTTCCTTAGTGTTTAGTCCATTATTTCACTAGGGAGTTGAACAGAATGACGGGATGGGAATTACCTACAGCATTGTTGACTCCCTCCCCCTCTTTTTTTTGAAAGTTTGGTATCACATCCATTTTCCTCTGTATACTTATTACCCTTCCCCGCAACCCACACCACCATCTCCTTCAAAACTCCCACCTCTTCTGCTACTTGCTACAGATGCTACTGGTAGGTGCTCTCTTTTTTAGATTGTCTTATTATATGATCACATCCTTCGAATTCCATAAACATAGCAAGACATCATTACTGTATCAAATAAAAATTCTCAACAACAAAAAATAAAGGATAAGAGTATAAATATGCAGTTATACAAGGGAGAAAGAGGGAGAAATAAAGGTACATGTTCACATTTCTTATAGATTCAAACAGTATGACCATTATAGAATTGAACTAAAAGTCAATCTATTGCCTTTATGCTATTTGACTCTATTTCATGATAATACCTTGAGAGGTCTGTTTTCCTATATGCACTCAGATGCCACAGTGAGGGCCATGAATTACATAGATAAACCAGGAGTAGTACAGAAGTAGTATCCATTTAATAAATTGCAGATGTGATACATTGATCATGCACATTTGACCAGTTCCCCTGACCTGTGTGTTTCATTTGCAATTGCAAAGAATGAGAATGAATGCAGGTCAAGTTGAACAAGTGAAAGTTGATTAAACCCTATTCACTGCTCTGTCCATGTGGTTGAGTTGCTTCCCGCCTGACTCCCACATCTCTGTTTTTCTGGTGTCCTGTCACTACCAGTCCCTCCAGGATATGTGGGTTTTCTGGATCCCAGTTCCACTGATCATAGTACACTTTGAGACTAATTCAAAAACCACTGAGGTTAACTGAAAGACTCCCATTGATTTATATGGCATTTGGTTCAGACTTTAATCCATCTCCCCAGTGAGTTATTTTAATACTCCGCTCTTGAGGATCTTCAAACTGCTGCCAAATTTTGTTTTTTTCCAGTCAGCCTGAGAAATGTTTCATTCTTCTGAGGAATTTTCTCTAAAAGAGATGACTTGCTAAGCAGCAGGACAGGCAAGATTTGGTCCTGCAGTCACAGTTTTGTATATGTGAAAATCATTTATTTTCTCTATTATCTTGTGATCCTGTAGGACTAAAAATGGCAATTATATATCATTGTGAAAGGAAACATTCCCAGGCTCCCAGTGGGACCCAGCACTTACTTCTACCTCTGGAAGGGCCCAAGTTATGGGACTTAATTACGTCATTTGTTAACGTATAGAAAAGTTCTTTTAGGTAATTTTTTTTGGGATAACCTCATACCTCAAAACCAGCCTTTGCACATACAATTAGGCAAAATATCAAATGTAGCTTGTGGTCCCTTTCAAAAGCTGACCCTGGATGTCAAAGTACAGGCATAGTACACATGCACTGTGCCACATACTCTACCATAGGGCAAAAATATTTGATTCTTAACGTTTGGCTAAATCTCTGGTTATATTTATCCAAACGTCTTGAGTTTATATAATTGGGCCGGAAATTTCACCAAATAAGAGTCTTTACAGGATTTCTGGCACTTTTTTCTTACCATAGCTGGGAAAACGCCAAATAAAACCTCTGTCATGGTACTTTGGCACTTTTGGCCAACCCAAAAATCCAGAAGTGGGGGAAAAAATCTTGTCTGAACATTTCAAAGCCTTATGGGTTCAATTCAAGTCACTGCAAGAAAGCGACAGGTTTAGGGAGGGATCAATTTTTTCATATTCTCCAGCACCCTGCTGTGCATTTGGTATTGCAGCATTTTGGACTACAGTAGGATAGTCATGGCTAAGTGTGAAATGTGTTTCATCTTATGAGTGGAAATGTTCTTCTCTAGATAATGGTCAAGTTGACATTGCTTAGGTTTTCAAGAACTTTGCTATCTTCAGCTTTATTTTTTATTTAATTTAGTTTTTTAAAACCCTAGGGTTTATTTTATTAGAGGTTAAGTCTAGCTCTGGTGCCACTGTTTATACAAATTATGACAGCTGACTCAGAATTGTATGCAATTTGTACCTCACAATTCTGTGGTCTAGAAGTTTGGTACCATTCCAATCTCCTTGGCAGTTCCTCAACGAGTTTGATAATTTACCATTGACTAGGATGTGGTCAAGCAAAGCTCAAGCAAGCACTATACTAACAGTTTCCTTGTTCCATTTAGCACTAGAGAAAGATTTACAGTTTCACACAACTCAGGAAATCATTCAGAGAGCCCGGAGCCTCTCAAACACAAGTCTGGGGTTACAGTGACAGCTGTTAAAGAGGTAGACAAGGCTGGGTGGTGGAAGAGGGAGGACCAAAGTGAAGTGAATTATAAAAGTTGCATCAGCATTAGGATTCTCCCTAAACATAGGTGTTTTCTGCTTTGAGAAATGAAGAGGCAAGTGCTATATCCCCCACAGAACTGACAGGAAGGAATTCTCCTACTAAGTCATGGAATAGTGCCCACATACACAGCAGGGACCAGCCAGTAGATCTGTGCTGAGGTAGATCCACCAGCTGAGTCCTTCTCCAAGATCTTTGATTTGCAATTACCACAGCTTTGTGCCACAGTTGTGGTCCCTAAATCCTGTCTCCACAATGCGCAGCAGCAAAGGCATTGACTTTTACTTTTCCCCAGGGATGCTCCACCCTCCCCCACAGCCCCGCCCCCTCCCTCGAGGCCCTGCCCCTGCTCCACCTCTTCCTGCTCCTGCTCCACCCCTCCCCAAGGCCCCCTGCCTGCCCACCATTCGCTGGTCTCTACCCTCCCCCAGCCCCTTCCCAAGCCGCCAATCAGCTGTGGCTGGTGGGTGCTGAGCACCCACCATTTTTTCCCCCCTGGGTGTTCCAGCCCTAGAGCACCCATGGAGTTAGCATCTATGTGCAGCACAGTTGAACTACTTCCTCTGCAGAGAAGGCTCTCTGTTCATGGAGAAGCGGCAGAGTTAGCCCATAAAGCCAGTCTGAAATGCAATCTGACAAATACACGAGATATAACAAAAACACAGAGTAAAATGCAATTAAATGCACCACAGATAAAAAAAATTCACATGCTCCTCAAAAAGACTCTGAAATAAAACTGATTGTCTTCTTGATCAGAGGCAAACACATTCCAGTAGACCAATAGTCGTCCCACATTGTGACGCAGAAGCTCCTTGGCAAAGGATCTTCTATTCTTTGCAAACAACTCTCACCTCAGACCTGGCAAACTTATTACACCAAACATGTCTTGAAGGGTATTTATGCATAAACAGTAACAAGAACACAACATAAGGACGGCCATACTGGAGGAAACCAATGGTCCATCTAGCCCAGTATCCTGTCTTCCGACAGTGGCCAATGCCAGATACTTCAAAGGGAATGAACAGGGGAGGCAATCATCAAGTGATCCATCCCCAGTGATCAGTTCCCAGCTTCTGGCAAACAGAGGCTAGGGACACTCAGAGCATGGGGTTGCATCCCTGACCATCTTGGCCAATAGCAATTGACGGACCTATTCTCCAGGAACTTATCCAATTCTTTTTTGATCCCTGATATAGTTTTAACTTTCACAACATCCCTGGCAATGAGTTCCACAGACTGACTGTGTGTTGTGTGAAGAAGTACTTCCTTTTGTTTGTTTTAAACCTGCTGTTTGTTAATTTTATTGGATGACCCCTGGTTTCTGTATTATGTGAAGGAGTAAATAACACTTCCTTATTCACTTACTCCACACTAATCACTGTTGTATAGCTCTCTATCATATCCCCTTGTATCCTGTTTTCCAAGCTGAAAAGTCAGAGTTTTTAATCTCTCCTCATACAGAAGAGAGATTACCTCTCATCATTTTTGTTGCCCTTCTCTGTACCTTTTCCAATTGTAATATATCTTTTTTGAGATGGGGTGCCCAGAGCTGCACAAGGTATTCAAGTTGTGTGAGTACTATGGATTTATAAAGGCATTATGATGTTTTCTGTCTTATCTGTCCCTTTCCTAATGGTTCCTAACATTGTTAGCTTTTTTGACTGCTGCTGTACATTAAGCGGATGTTTTCAGAGAACTCTCCACAGTAACTCCACGCTCTCTTTCTTGAGTGGTAACAGCTAATTTAAACACTGTCATTTTGTGTGTATAGTTGGGATTATGTTTTTCAGTGTGGATTACTTTGCATTTATCAACTTTGAATTTCATCTGCCATTTTGTTGCCCTGTCACCCAATTTTGTGAGATTCCTGTGTAACTCTTTGCATTCTGCTTTGGACTTAACTATCTTGAGTAATTTTCTATCCTTTGCAAATATTGCCATCTCACTGTTTACCCCCTTTTCCAGATCATTTATGAATATGTTGAACTGTACTGGTCCCAGCACAGACTGCTGGGGGACACCACTATTTACCGCTCTCCATTCTAAAAACTGACCACTTAACATGGAAAGTATCTACAGAAAGCTCCTAACTTGTCAAGATTCACAATCATGACGAGAGGTATGCACAGGTATTATTTAAGGAGTAATGTATGTATATTGAAAGTATACTTTATGGATTTGGAGCAAAAGTTAGTCACCAGAGGATAATATGTCTCAATGATGGCTCATTCATATAGATGGGAGTTGTCATTCCTCCCTGGTTCGCCAGTGATATAATGCAAGGCTCAATTGTCTAGCCTTGCTCCATCCCAAGATTTTCAATGCAAAACCATCAGACAACTGCAAACAAACAATCAAACCCACTAGGAAATAAAAACATTACAACAGACAGAACTGCCTGAATAATGACAAAAGACTGTTTCAGTATAAAACAGGGTGGGGAAAGGCACTCTGGATGCTTTCATTGAGGAGACATCGTGGGGAGCTGGGATATTTTCATGAAAAACTGGATCCTGCTTCCTGCGTAGCCAGACAGCTCCTCAACAGACTCAACTTTTGGGGCTGGGGACCTGCTTTGCTAGATAATTATCTTTCCTATTAATAAGTATAGACCCAGGTTCATATTTATTGTTTTGTGTTGTAACTATGTCTCCATCACTCCCTTCTTTCTAGGTCTCACCATTCTTTCTTTCTTAAATAAACCTAATTTTCTCTTATAAGTGCTCACAAGTGCTATGCATATTACAGGAGTGGTGGTTTAAGGGTAGACTGCTCCTTTTGGGGGCAGAGGATCTGGGATTTCTGAGAGTAGCCAGTGTCAGAGGCTGGATATCACAGAGGAACTATTCAAATGGACTGTAACTGGGGTGCACCTATTGTTAACTTGCAATGCAAAGACAGGCCTGGCATAGCCCAAAGGTGAATGCTTGAGTGTCTGAAAGGCTGATGGTCTTTGGCATTTGATAGCCTGCTGGGAACAGGCAGGACTTCCTCATGCTGGAGGTAACAAGGTCCTGGGTACCCCAAGAACCACCACAGCCATGCAAAAAGATTTTGTCTTGAACTTCATAAAGGGCCGTGTGTTGGAATGCTGAAGACTGTCTGGATGGCATATTTTAAAATAGCCCTACTTTGATGAAGTCCGACGCTCCTGATCTTTTATCCTTTATATTTCAGTGGCTGCATCAATTAGTAACTAGGAAGTTATTGATTCAACTTCTGAACTTCAAAGGGCAAACATTCATGAAACTCAGAGTATGTTTTCATAGCACCGTGTGAAGAGCCACCCCAACCGAACAAAGTGCCTGCTAATGGATCTCATTATTACATCTAAACATTAAGCAGCAGTCACTGCAAAAAGGAAAGTGAAGGTGCAATATAAACCTAATGCAATTTTAAAAGATATTTAGATCAGACCTTTGCATACAAGTACACATGTGTAGTCCTACGGTAGTCTAACGAGATAGTTCACCTGAATGGAGAATGCAGGATTGGGCCCTAAGGGTAAACGCTTGCACCAGCCTCGTTTCTGAACCAGTTATGTCTTTTCAGATTCTTTATAATCTGGCATTTGTTTGTGTTATTTGATGATATTTCATTGCCATTCAATAATGAGGGGCTTTTTGCACTTCACTTCAAAGGAAGCAGGATAAGTGTTTGAAATAACGGTTTGCAAAACGCTGATTAAAATTCATCAGCAGCTTTAATGAAAAAGTATCATTCTAAATAGATATCTGGATTTATTAATTCAATATAGTAAGGTAAGGGGGAAATTTAGGAAACTGAGTCACAAGGCCACCCAATTTAGGCTTTTATTTATAGTTTCAGACAGAATTATGGTCACTTACGATGTCTGGCCATACATTTATGCCAGACAAAACAACAGACAAAATGGAATTGGTAAATGGGCCCTGGGAAGTCCTTCCACAATAGTCACCTTCTCTGATCCTTTCATCTGGTCCTTCAGTCCCACCACCCTTCAGGTTCTGGTCCATTTCTCCTTCTGTTTGGGCCTATGTTCACTTAGGTCTTTTATACATTTCTACCTTATTGATTAAGTAATCTTTATCCCATTGGCTGTTAACACATCAATTCTTTGGGTTTTAGGTAACCCGGTCATTACGCATGCACAAGCTTCATTTACGCACTTCCTGCATTTTTTTTGCTGAGTTTGCAGTTTTCTGGGGCAGGTTTTCCTGGGTCACCTTGTTTCTGAGGCTTCCCAAAACAGGGAGGATTCATTTGTCATTACATGTTTGTGTATCTCTTACCTACGTCTTTCAGCACAAGAACGTTACCTTTATTCTGTCAGCAAAAGCACCATGTTAAGCTGATCAGCAATTCTAGTTAGAAGAACTGTCAAAACCACACTTATGCCTGCAAGACTTTGCTTATTTTACCTCATCTGTACTTATTCACTATCCATAATTAAAAATCATTAGAATATAGCTAACAATGTTTTTAAATTAACCATTTAGTAATCCTTCATTTTATATTTCTATCTTATAAATCAGTATGTGTGTATTATCCCCTTCAGCCCTTTAATCTGTTAGACAGGGTGGCCAGGGGATGGGAGGGGGGGAGTTATGGAAAACATGATGATTCTTTAATGTCAGCATTTCTTATCATCTTTAAATATTGGTTTTTCATCCAAAGCCCACTTTTGTTTGTAAATCATTACAAAGAAACTTTATTAGAAATTTTCCTGTGAATGCATTTTGAGGATCTTGTTATTTAATTGCTTTTTAATGGCACCCCAACAAGAAAAATCCAAAACTTTCACAAAATAATATTTTAATAAATAGCATCATATTCCCCATGTATTAGTAAGCAGTAAATCTGTTATTTACTATTTAAAGAGATACAAAACTAGCATTGTATCACTCTCTAAATTCCGAGGAAATGTACTAGATTCATTGATTTCAAGGCCATGAGGGACCATTGTGATTATCTAGTGTGACCTCTTGTATGACACAGGCCAGAGAATTTACTTATACATGCTAGGAATTATTTTATTTTAGAAATACATTCTATCTTGATGTAAAAATTGTCAGTGATGGAGACTCCACCATGATTCTTGCTAATTTGTTCTCTCTCACTTAAAAATTTAATTACCAGTCTGAATTTGTCTAGCTTCAACTTCCAGCCATTGGATCATGTTATATATTTTTCTGCTAGACTGAAGAGCCCATGATTAAATAGCTGTTCCCCATGTAGATATTATAGACTGAAATCAAGTCACCCTTTAACCTTCTCTGTGTTCAGCTAACTAGATAGATTCAAGGAGCTCAATCTCTCTGAACTAATGATGCATCAGTTAACATAAATGACATACGCTGGCAGCCTTTTATGCAACTGCAACATAATTCACTTCTGCATGCTATCTGACTCTCTAGTAGTCTCGCTGCTCTTGGTCTCTAATTATATGCACACAAACACAAATGTGAGCCCCTGTCCTTCAGTTGATAGCACCTGATAAATTGCTGAGCCTCAATGACTTAAGTGGCCTCCGTATGGACACAGCAGTTCACCCACAGCCTCTCAGTTGCAGGATCAAGGCCTTGCTATGTTAGATAATCTCTAGGGTGGGATCCTCCAAGGGACTTAGGCCTTGCAATTCTGAGTGTCACAGCATCTAACATTTAGGTACCTCGAAAATATTCAGAGAAACAATAAAGCAATCTATGAAGCATGAGTGAGGTGCCAAGGCTATCTTTACAATGAATGGGAAGAGACAAGTGCCTTAGACTGCGATCCACAAAGCCAGCAGGCTAAGTGGGGAGCTGCCTAAGCTAACCAATGGCAGATACCCACCAGAGAGGGTGTGCTAAGCCTCACTCCCTCAGATAGGTGGCTAAATCCTAGTCACATGGAGATGCCTAGCTCTGCTAGTGAGCCATGGAGCTGGGCAAGATAAAGTGGGAGAAACAAAATTGCCACAGGGTGGAGAAGAAGAGGCCCTCTCATAAGCTTTAGTCTAGTGGATAGGGTACTCCCACAGGATGTGGATGATCCATCAGGTCAAGTCCCCCTCCTCCCAGTAGGTGGGGGGAAGGGATTTGATAGGGATCTCCTACCTCTCAGGTGAGTGCCCTAACCAATAGACTATAGAATATTCAGATGGGGCTCCCTCGCACTCTCCTATTGAAGTCTTTCCACTTTAAACAATCAATGAAATACTTGAATATTACTTGGGCCAGAGAAAGAGTTAGAAGACTCTATAGCCCAATGATTCAGGCACTCACTTGAGAAGTGGTAGACCCCTATTCAAATCCATTCTCCAGGAATAGGGCATCTTGAACTAGGGGTCTCTCATATCCTGGGTGAGTACCTTAATGATTGGAAGAATGGACACAACATTTCACACACACACACACACACACACACACACACACACACACACACACACACACACACACACACACACACACACACACACACACAGTCTTCTGAAAGTGACCAGAGCTACTGCCACTCTATGACCTACGGTTTTCTGGGGGGTCATGATGTGGCGAGGCAGCTGCCAAAGGTCAGCTGAAAAGAGATCACTGCCACACTGTTCAGTTTAAATAAAGATCACACTTTAATTAGCTCAGGAATACTTAGGTTTCCTAAGAAGGGTACAGGACTCTTTGTCGCTTCTACAGATCCACACTAACACGGCTACCCCTCTGATACTAGGTTTCCTAACTGTTCACTAGTAATTATTAGGCTTCAATTCAGTCGTAATGCTGGAAGAATTAACTGTGTTATGTTGCTGGGTTCAGTGTAGCACTTACCAGAGTCTCTGCATATGTACAGTATTGTGTATAGTGCACTATAACTAGGCTTGGAAGGATTTGATTTTGATTGGTAAATTTCAATTTCACCATGCACACACAAACTGATGAAAAAGTATTCCCATCAATGATAACTGAAATTTACAGATAAGCAAATGCTGCTTGAGAATTTTGAGTTTGATTTAAGGATATTTACTTTACATATTTTGACATGTGATTGGACAATTTGTGTTAATGTTTATAAAGCTTTAACTTCTTGAATCACAACACTGTCATTGAATAATTATTGTCTGACCCCCAAAAAACATTACATCAATAGAAATGAAACAATGCTTAAACATCTATATTAAACATTTTTTTGCCAAGCTTAACTATAACTTTGATGCATGTATATCTATTGACATAACACATTAATACTTTGCATATCCCTTTAAAAAATGTCATAAATACAACCCAGACAGCATTATAACCAGTTTACAGTACAAGAATATATGACATGGCAAAACAAAACAAAAGAACACTCCCTTCATGAAAAAGGGGGATTTCTTACACTCTTAACATTCTTACAAAACCCAGAGCCTCTCTCTCTACAAGCAGCTGATTAAGAGTGTTCTTTAAATACAGTGTCAGCAAAAATACCTGATCTCTTTCTGACATAGCTACAACTTGTCTTGTTATACCTCGTTAATAATCTCTAAGAAGGAGATCGGAAATGAGGAGAGAAACCCCAGACCAATGAAATAATAAGGTTCAGCTGGGAGAGTTTCAGAGGCACCCCTGGGTTGGGATGCTGGAGGGAGTGCGGGGTATGGGAGGGGGTGTGGTGTGCAGGAAGGGGCTCAGAGAAGTGGGTTTGGGTGCAGGAGGGGGTGCACAGTATGGCAGGGGGCTCAGGGCAGTGGTGCAGGAGGGGGCTCAGGGCTGGGGGTTGGGGTGCAGGAGGGGTACGAGGTGCAGCAGGGGGCTCAGGGCAGGTGGTTGGGGTACAGGAGGGGTGTGGGGTGCGGCAGGGCATTGGGATGCAGGCAGGGGGCTGAAGGCATGAGTACTGAATGCAGGAGGGGCTCGGGGTGTGGGCTCCAGCCTGGTGCAGCTTACCTGGAGCGGCTGCAGGGTGGCAGCGGCATGCACCAGAGCCAGGGCAGGCTCCTTGCCTGCCTGCCCTGTCCCCGTCCCTGCACCGCTCTGCTCCAGGAAGCGGCCGGCACCATGTCCCTGTGACCTCTGGGAGAGAGGGGGCAGAGGGCTGAGCTCACTGTCCTTGCCTGTGGGTACCTCCCCCGAAGTTCCCATTGGCCGCGGTTCCCTGTTCCTGGCCAATGGGAGCTTTGGGGGAGGTACCCACAGGCAAGAGCAACAAGCGGAGCTCCCTGTCCCCCTCCCTCAGGGGCCACAGGGACGTGATGCCAGGTGCTTCCTGGAGCAGAGCAGTGCCCAGGGCGCCATGGGAGTGGTAATCCCGTGGGCCGGATCCAAAGCCCTGAGGGGCCAGATCTGGCCCACGGGCCATAGTTTGCCCATCCCTGGGTTAGAGCATTCATCCAATATGAGACAGCTGGGCTTGAATCCCCGTTCTGCCTGATTTCTAGCAGGGACTTAACCTTAGGTCTTCCACCTCTCAGAATTGTGCCCTAACAACTAAAGTATAAGGTATATTCTGAGGCAGGTCTCTCACCCCTGTTGGAACTATTTCATTTTGTATGACTAATCAAGTATTCATTGGGCCAGAATGAGAATAACTCTTTAGCCCAGTGGTTAGGGCACTCCTGTGAGGTAGGAGACTCAAGACCCTGCCCTACATGAGGCAGAGAAGATTCAAATCCAGATTTCCCAAAACCTGGGTGAGTGCTTTATCCACCGAACTAAAGGTTGAGGGGATGGGGGTAGGTGTGCTCACAATGTATCTATTGGGTCAGGCCCAGTGACAAGATGGGTGAGGAAATGCCTAGTCTGTAAAACCTGCTGATGCCTCGGTGTAAATTAGGTGACAATCTGCTGGGAGGTGCTCAGACTGAGGTGGCAACACACAAGCCCAGCTGCTGAAATTTAAACACCTTGTGGACTTCAAAAGTGGAAGCCCAGGGGCCTACAGTGTTGGGCAGCTGAACTGAAGTTGTGAATGCTAATAAGACCTAAATGTTGGCTTTAGGTGCCTAAATATGGCAGTTTGGTGGTGAAGTCTCCATTGTGAATCCCACCCTAAACAGTGTCAAAATACTTTCATATTTGCCCATTTAGGACTAGATCCTGCATCACTGAAGTGAATGAGAGCTTTGCGATTATCTTCAGCAGATACATCATCAGATCTTTAGGGTCTGGTACAAAGCCCATTCCAAATCATAGAAATGTAAGCCTGGAAGGGACCTTGAGAAGTCTTCAAGTCCAGGCCCCTGTGTGGTGGCAGGGCCAAGGAAACCCAGGTCATCCCTTAATGGTGCTTGTCCAATCTGTTCTTAAAAACTTCCATTGATGAAGATTCTACTACCTCCCTTGGAAGCCTATTTCAGAGCTTAACTGCCCGTATAGTTAGAAAGTTTTTGCTAATATCTAACCTAAACCTCCTTGGCTGCAGATTAAGCCCATTACTTCTTGTCCTACTTTCAGTGGACTTGGAGAACAATTGATAACCATCTTCTTTAACAGAGTCCTTAACATATTTGAAGATTTATCAGCTCCCCTCACTCATCTTTTCTCAAAATGAAACACACCTATCTTTCAAAAAAAAAAAAAAAGCAGCTTTCCTCATGGGTCAGGTTTTCTAAATCTATAATTTTTGTTGCTGTCCGCTGGACTTTCTCCAATTTGTCAACCTCTCACCAGTGCTGAGTAGACATAGTTGTCTCCTACGTCTTACACACATCATTCCTGTTAACACACTCCAAAATGATATTAGCCTTTTTGGCAGCTGCATCACACTGTTGACTCATTCAATTTGTGATACACTGTAATCATCTGATCTTTTCAGTAGTACTACCATCTAACCAGTTATGCATTTTATTTTTTTCCTTCCTAAACATAGTGCTTTGCAATTGTCTTTATTGACTTTCATATTCTTGAAATCAGACCAGTTCTTCAATTTGTCAAGGTTGTTTTGAATTCCAATCCTGTCCACTAAAGTGCTTGCAACTCCTCCCACTTTGGTGTCTTCTGCACATTTTAAACATACACACCATTCCATTATCCAAGTCATTATGAAAATATTGACTAGTGCCAGTCCCAGGACTGACCCCTGTGAGACTCCAGTAGATAGGTTTCCCCAGTTTGACAACAAACCATTGATAACTGTTTGAGTATGGCCTTTCAACGAGTTGTGCACCTACCTTACAGTAATTTCATATAGGCCATATTTCCCTAGATTGCTTATGAGAATGTCATGGAAGACTGTGTCAAAAACCTGACTTAAAAAAACAAACAAACACCAACATATATGACATCCCATTCCTTAGGACAGTAGCCCCATCAAAGAAGGAAATTAGGTTGGTTAAGCATGATTGTTCTCGACAAGTCCATGTTGGCTATTACTTATAACCCCATTGTGACTGTGTACCCCATAAGGCTTTATGGGGAGAGGCTTATAAATGTATACATGATATAACTGGAATATGTTTTATGCTACATGTGCCATGTAACATATCTCTGTGAAAGTTATGACCTACTGAATCTATTCCTCGTGTTTGTGTACATGTATCATTGTTGTAGTTGGAGTTATGAATATTGGTTTTATATTTGCTGGTTTTGTACATAGCCTTTGTAAGAGCCTGGGATCATGTCTTGAGAAAGGTATGTGCACGTAAAGAGACCAATCAAGAAACCCTTACACAGACAATAGGAGGTACAGACCCTAATCCACATCTGGGCCTGGCCAGAAATGCAACTGGCTGGACTGGTTAGGGTGCATGGACATGTGACTTGCCCATGTGATCCCAAAACTCCAGGGTAAGATGCTGCTACACAGGGAGTGGGGGAAAGGCTATAAAAACCCTTGGAAGACCCCTCCATGTGGTCTTCAGCTTGCTAAAGAGAGAGGCTCTCCACCCCCCAAGGACATACCTGAAAGAGACTGAACAAAGGACAAAGACAATAGGGGGTGTGAGCGATTGCTGGACCCAGGCTAGAAGTTCTACAGCCTGTAAAAGGAAAAGACTGAAACTGGTGAGGCTTTCATCTGTGTTGAGTTGAATTAGACCTAGATGTGCGTGTTTTATTTTATTTTACTTAGTAATTCGCTTTGTTCTGTCTGTAACTACTTGGAATCACTTAAATCTTACTTTCTGTACTTATTAAAATCTCTTTTTACTTATTAAGTTACCCAGAGTACGTGTTGGTACCTGGGGAGGGCAAACAGCTGTGCATATCTTTCTATCTTTGAAATAGAAGGCGAACTATTTATGAGTTTACCCTGTATAAGCTTTATACCGGGTAAAATGGATTTATTCAGGGTTTGAACCTCATTGGGAGTTGGGCACCTGGGTGTTAAAGGCACAGGCACTTCCTGAGCTGCTCCCAGGCAGGCCTGTGGCTGTTAGGGGACGTGGTTCGGACCTGGGTCTGTGTTTGCAGCAGATCAGCGGAATCTGGCTCAAAACAGACAGGATTCGGGAGTCCCAAGCTGGAAAAGACAGGAAAGCAGGGGCAGAAGTAGCCTTGGCACACCAGGTGGCAGCACCAAGGCGGTTTCTGTGATCCCAACCCGTCACAACCATTATCCTCTAGTACAATGATTGTTTAATAATTTGTTCCAGTGTCTATTTAGATATCAAAGTTAGGCTGACTGGTCTGTAATTCCTCGCATTCTCTTTGTTCCCTTTTTCAAGGACAGGAACCATTTTGCCCTTTGGGGACCTCACCCATCCTCCATGCGTTCTCAAAAAGATAATTGCTAATGGTTGCAAGATTGCTTCAGCTAGTTCCTTAATCCTCTACAGACGCAATGGGAATGTTTCACCCTCCAGAATTTTGGGGTTTGGAACAGGAAGGGCATCATTCACAACCCCAGTCATATACAACATTCCTGTGTTTTTCTAGCCACTTTTGATTATCTTGCAAAATTCTTCCTCACCCCACATGGTCTACTACACACAAAAGCATACGACCATCATCTGTTCCAGAAAAAAGAGATAAAAGGCTAACAGGGTACATAGAACAAAAAGAAAACTGAATCTTTGCCGTTCAGAGACATTGGTATTTAAGAATTATAAGCTTAATAAGTGAAATGAGTTGATAAATGTTGCAATCTCAATATGCTAGTAAGCAAGGGCAGTTTGAACACAGTATTTACAAGCACAAAAAGTTTTAACCAGTTTTTAAAAAGAACAAAAGAGAAATTGTATGATTTCACATGACAAGTTTTGGACTTAAATGAATAAAGCACAAAACAGAGCATGAAAAACCCTTGTTCCTAATCATGCTTTATTACTGTTGTGACACTGAGGTTCCTTGGCAAAGGGTCACCTGTTCTTTGCAAATAACTCATCTCAGACAAACTCATTACATCAAATAAATGTCTTGAAGGATATGTATCCATAAAGCATAACATATAAGGTTTCTACAGAAAGCTTGTAACTTGTCAAGATTCATAACCATAGCGAGATGCACATACAGGTAAAATTTATAGAATAATGTAATTATATTGCGAGTATGAGTTACGGACTTGGAGTAAAAATTATTCAGCGGATATGTCTCTGTGATGATCCATTCAGGCAGGAGAGAGGTTCATCCCATCCTGGTTAGCCAGCCATGTAATTTAAGGCTCAATTGTCTGGCCTTGCTCCATCACGACTTTCAATGGAAAACCATTAGAGACAACAGCCAACAACATCCAAACCACTTGGAGGTTAAAAGGGAACATTACAAAGAATAATCCTGCCTATGAATAAAAACAAGACTGTTTTAGTATAACATAGGGTGGGGAAAGGTACTCTAAGACTAGACGCTTTCACCGGGGAGACAACTTGGGGACCAGTAACATTCATTAAAAATTGGATCCTGGTTCCTGTGAAGCCAGCCAGCTCTGCAACAGATTGAGCTTGCAGGGTGCAGGGGGAATCTACTTTAGTAGATAGGAAAGGTAACTATTAATAAACATAGACCCAGTTTGCGTTTTATGATTTTGTTCTGTAATGTGACCATTTGTTTCCATCACTCTAGTGTTTCTATTTAACTCTCCATTCTTTCTCATAATAAAACAAAAACAGGTTTATTTAAGTGCTTACAAGTGCTGTATTTATAAAGGACTGGTGATTTAAATAAAACTAATAAACTGAGGAACACTGCTCCTTTTAGGGGCAGAGGATACAGGATTTTTGTGAGTAGCCTATGATGGGGCTGGATATCACAAGCGAACAATTCAAAAGGGCTTGGGGGCTGCAAGGTGAAGACAGCTCTGGCATAGCCTAGAGAAGCGTGCTTGAGTGGATGAAAGCCTGGTGGTGTTAGGGAGCTGACACCCTGTCACCATGGGCAAGGCTACCATGCTAGAGGCAGGGGATAACAATGTGATTCAATCACTGAGAACCATCACAACTGCTTATTGAACAGTTGATTTGATTGATTTAGTTGAGTTGGGTTTGGTCCTGCTTTGAGCAGGGGGTTGGACTAGATGACCTCCTGAGGTCCCTTCCAACCCTGAGATTCTATGATTCTAGGAAAACCAATATTCAGTTTAATTTGCCTTTTTTTAAGTAATCCTATTTATCTGAGAGTGCAATTGCATTTAACTGAATGCTTAATGGATGCTTGAACATTGACCTGGGTTTCCTTATGCACGTGTCTCTGAAACTGGCCTTTAATTTAGGGCCCAATCTTTTGAAGCTTTAACTTTATAGGGAGCTTAGGTCTCTCAGCACCACAGTCAGGAAGGTAAAAGTTAACATCTCTTTTGTGGTCATACAAAGTCAAAACTTGAGATTCATTGTGGGAACTTTTACCAAAACCTAGGAACTTTACTGAACTCATGGGTTTTGATTAGTTAATGAGGGGCTGGTCTGCAAACCCTTAATCACATGAGAAGGCCTTACTTCGGCAAGGAATATCATGTAGGCCAATATATAAATGAGGTGGGTTTATAACAACTTTTCAGAAGTTTTCAAAGTGTCTTACAAACAGAAATAGTTTAGTCTCAACACATTGGTGAAGCAGGTAACTAGTCAATGTGACTACTTGCATCAGTGTGGACTAGCAGGGCTAAGGCCCAAGTAAATAGTTTGAGTTCTTTTTGATCAGGAAGATACATAATTTGGCTATGTAGAAGAAGTTTTAGTTGATGATATAAGTTCTCATGGATTAAAAAAAAAACCTTTGGATTTGTTTCTTTTGCTAATTTTTGCCTCAAGAAAATGAACTATCACTTGACTTGATTACACCCTGAGGGAAAACATGCACTTATATCTAAAGTGCTTACCAAAAACCTTGGAACTCTTTTTTCCTGTTTGTGATTAACTAATTTTCAGGGGTGGGGGGACAGTTTCAGTATACACTGTACCTCCAACAACTACTTTGTCAGCAACAGACAATTGCTGTAACCAAGATAGTACGGATGCTCTGAGAACCTATGATTGATATTGCTGCTTTCCATGTTTTTCCCAAACATGCATTCCAAGATTTAAAGGGTAACCAAGTTTAGTACAAACACACACTCTATATATTTGGTAGCATAAGCTGAGAAGGTCCTCTGCAGTACAGAGAAATAAGTCTTTCAAATAATTTGTGGGACATTAGCTCTAAGGCTCATGAGAAATGTATTTCAGAAGGCTGCAGCTAATTAAACCCAATGTTTAAAAAATAAATAAATAAGAGCACTGGTTTGCAAAACTCAAGATTATCCTAAGCCCTGGTCTACACTACGAGTTTAGGTCGAATTTATTAGCGTTATTTCGATTGATCCGTGCACCCATCCACACGACGAAGCCCTTAACATCGACTTCTAGGGCTCTTAAAATCGATCTCGCCACTCCACCCCCAACGAGGGGATTAGCGCTTAAAGCGATATTGCCGAATCGATGTAGGCTTAGTGAGGACGCAATTCGACGGTATTGGCCTCCTGGATCTATCCCACAGTGCAACATTTGACCGCTCTGGACAGCAGTCTGAGCTCCAATGCTCCGCGCAGGTAGACAGGAAAAGCCCCGCGAACTTTTGAATTTCATTTTCTGTTTGGCCAGCGTGGTGAGCTGCAGGTGAGCGCAGATCTCATCAGCAGGTGACCATGATGGAGTCCCAGAACCGAAGACGAGCTCCAGCATGGACCGAGCGTGAGGTACGCGATCTGATCACTGTATGGGGAGACGAAACCATGCTAGCAGAGCTACGGTCCAAAAGAAGAAACGCCAATACATATGCCAAAGTCTCCAAGGGCATGCAGGACAGAGGCTACAACAGGGACGCGCAACAGTGCCGCGTGAAAATTAAGGAGCTCAGGCAAGCCTACCAAAGAACCAGAGATGCAAACAGCCGCTCTGGGTCAGAGCCCCAGACATGCCGCTTCTATGATGAGCTGCATGCCATTCTAGGAGGTGCAGCCAGCACTGACCCACCCATGTGGTATGACTCCGTATGTGGATCATCAGAAACCACAGAGGAGCATGATGATGATAATGATGCTGAAAATAGCGCCCAGACACAGCAAGGAAGCGGAGAAGACCTTTTCCCCGACAGCCAGGAACTCTTTGTCACCCTGGAGCCAGTACCCTACGAACCCACCCAAGGCGTGCTCGATGCAGGAGAAGGGACCTCTGGTGAGTGTACCTCTGTTAATTAATACATGTTTTATAAGCAAGTGTGCTTAATGATTAATTCGTGGCCAGTACAGCTACAGCTACTGGAAAACTCTGTTAACATGTTCGGGGATGGAGCAGAAATCCTCCGGGGACATCTCCAGAAAGATCTCCTGGATGTACTCCCAAAGCCTCTGCAAAAGGTTTCTGGGGAGGGCAGCCTTATCCTGTGCTCCGTGGTAACACACTCTACCACGCCAGGCCAGTAGCATGTAGTCTGGAATCATTGCTTTGCAAAGCATGGCGGCGTATGGTCCCGGTGTTTGCTGGCACTCAAGCAACATCCGTTCTTTATCTGTCTGTGTTATCCTCAGAAGAGTGATATCATTCATGGTCACCTGGTTGAAATAGGGGAATTTTATTAAGGGGGTATTCAGAGGGGTACGTCCCTGCTGGGCTGTTTGCCTGTGGCTGAACGGAAATCTTCCCCGCTGTGACCAACGCGGTGGGGGGAGGGGGAACAGCGAACATCTTGGATGTGTGTCTGTGTGTGTGTGGGGGGGTGTCGATTAGGTTCGCGCTGCACGTTAACCCGAAAACCGCCGCCCCTCCCTTTTCAATTGCCAACCAGTTTTAAATTGCCAGCCCAAAGGCTGTTTGTTATGGGAAATGAGGGGGTTGCTGTTTGAAAACATTCCCACATGTTATGAAGGTTAAAGAAGCCTATAGACTGTGGCTTACCATGGCTGCCTGCAAGCCGAATTCTGTTGCCCGCCGGACCTGCTTGTGTGATCTCTCACACCAAACCGGCAGACCCTCAATATGCAAGTGTAAAAAATCAGGATGGGGGTGGGGAGTAATAGGTACCAATATAATAAAAAGCTCCAAATATCGGGACTGTCCCTATAAAATTGGGACATCTTGTCACCCTATGGTCAGCACACAGAAGAGACCGTAGCTGTTGCCAAGAGAGGAGAGGACCAAAGGGAAAATCAGAGTTTGGAGAATCCAGCGAGGAATTGTAAGCAGTGAGTTGTGTGACATGCCAGCTATGACAGGAATGAGAGTAGTGAGGCAAGATAAGAGAAGCTAGACCTAAGGAGTTTGCCCTCTTTTATTGTTAAGGTGAACAGTTTGCTGCAGCTCTAATATTAACTCCATATATTTCAAAATTTTGCCTTTTCTTAGTCACCATCTTCAGCTTGCTAAATAGTGCTACCCTACCACCTCCATTACTGTCTCTTGTACACCCCATAGTAATTATTCCTTGATTATTATCTGCATTGTGAGGTTTTGGTTATGTCCATAGCTGTGTCATGGAAATCCTTTTTGACTTCATATGCACAGGCTTTATTAGTTAAAATTGCCCAGTACCGGCTACAGTCCCCATTCACATCTGTAAGTTCACTGAACAAAAGCTTCTCTACAGTGCTAGGATACAGCCAGCAATAGTCTGCTCCATGCTGGGGAATGTGTAACTATATTCCATTATGAAGGTATTTCCTTCACTTGAAATTACTGGTTTACCATAGTTAAATAAAACCATATGTTCATGAAGAAAACCCCCTCTAATGACAAGGCTAAGTGAAACAAAGATGCTCCCCATAAGTTACTTTATGCTGTCATATTTGCCATTCAATAGTTTAACTAAATGTTTCTAAAATAATTCTCCGCTCATTTAAATTGGTATAAGTCAGGAGTAGTTTCACGCCTGCCCTGCCTATGCACCGCCCCGCCTAGGTAGCTCCTCTGACACCCACACTGCTGGAGAGGCAGCACGGAGCTTCCAGATCCAGCTCTGTCTAGTGTAGGAGCCTCAGCTTTCAGTGCTGGAATTATTTCCTGGAGAGGACCTAGGCCTGCCCTACAAAGGAGCGATAGTGTCAACCATCTTGTGGCATTACCTTCAAACTTTCAGCTCCATTTTAAACTCACCAACCTATACATTCTTTCAAAGCATCGGATCAGTTCTGCACAGACTCCATTCACCAGCACTCCATCCCCTGAAATTGCTAGTGTTCAATAACCTATCTCCTTTCTATGGCGTCAGTTTTCAATTTGTCTCATTTCATCCAGACTGGAATAAGACACAGGAAGTAAACTTCACATAGTTCTCCTAGACGTCTTAAAGGTCAGGATACAATAATCAATAGCCAAAAAAATCAATAATGGATATGTATGTGTGTGTTGATTAATTATGTTTGATTGGTTTGAATGCCTAAAATAACTAAAAAAGAAAAACTTGTAGCACCTTAGAGACTAACAAATTTATTTCAGCATAAGCTTTCGTGGGTTAATACCCACTTCATCGGATGCATGGAATGAAACATACAGTAGACAGATATTTATACAGTCAGAGAAACATGATAAGGTGGAGGTGCATAGACCAACCTTAAGAGGCTAATTAATTGAGAGGAACCATAACAGCAGGAGAAGAAAAACCTTTGAAGTGATAAACAAGATGGTCACACAGGTGTGAATGAGGATCGTTAACTTAAGGGAAATAGATTCAATTAACGTAATGGCCGAGCCATTCCAAGTCCTTATTTAATCCTGAGGTAATGCAATCTAGTTTGCATATCAATTCGAGTTCAACAGTTTCTCTTTGAAGTCTGTTTTTGGAGTTAATCTGTCGCAACACTGCTACCCTCAAGTCTGTCACTGAGTGATTAGGGAGGTTGAAGTGTTCTCCTACTGGTTTTTGAATGTTATGATTCCTGATGTCAGATTTATGTCCATTTATTCTTTTGCGTAGAGACTGTCCGGTTTGGCCAATGTACATGGCAGAGGGGCATTGCTGGCACATGATGGCATATATCACATTGGTAGATGTGCAGGTGAATGAGCCCCTGATGGCGTGGCGGATGTGATTAGGCCCTGTGATGGTATCACTTGAATCGATATGTGGACAGAGTTGGCATCGGGCTTTGTTGCAAGGATAGGTTCCTGGGTTAGTGTTTTTGTTGTATGGTGTGTGGTTGCTGGTGAGTATTTGCTTCAGGTTGGGGGGCTGTCTGTAAGCAAGGATTGGTCTGTCCTCCAAGATCTGTGAGAGTGAGGGATCATCTTTTAGGATAGGTAGTTAGGAGAGGTAGTTAGTATCCCCGATACTACCATGGCTAACCTGGTGGCCGAACTTTGTGATTTTGTCCTCACCCACAACTATTTCACATTTGGGGACAATATATACCTTCAAGTCAGTGGCACTGCTATGGGTACCCGTATGGCCCCACAGTATGCCAACATTTTTATGGCTGACTTAGAACAACGCTTCCTCAGCTCTCGTCACCTAACACCCCTACTCTACTTGCGCTACATTGATGATATCTTCATCATTTGGACCCATGGAAAAGAAGCCCTTGAGGAATTTCACCATGATTTCAACAATTTCCATCCCACCATCAACCTCAGCCTAGACCAGTCCACACAAGCGGTCCATTTCCTAGACACCACTGTGCTAATAAGTGATGGTCACATAAACACCACCCTAGACACCACTGTGCTAATAAGTGATGGTCGCATAAACACCACCCTATACCGGAAACCTACTGACCGCTATACTTACCTACATGCTTCCAGCTTCCATCCTGGACACACCACACAATCCATTGTTTACAGCCAAGCTCTAAGATACAACCGCATTTGCTCCAATCCCTCAGACAGAGACAAACACCTACAAGATCTCTATCAAGCATTCTTACAACTACAATACCCACCTGCTGAAGTGAAAAAACAGATTGACAGGGCCAAAAGAGTACCCAGGAGTCACCTACTACAAGACAGGCCCAAAAAAGAAAATAACAGAACACCACTAGCCGTCACCTTTAGCCCCCAACTAAAACCTCTCCAGCGCATCATCAAAGATCTACAACCTATCCTAAAAGATGATCCCTCACTCTCACAGATCTTGGAGGACAGACCAATCCTTGCTTACAGACAGCCCCCCAACCTGAAGCAAATACTCACCAGCAACCACACACCATACAACAAAAACACTAACCCAGGAACCTATCCTTGCAACAAAGCCCGATGCCAACTCTGTCCACATATCGATTCAAGTGATACCATCACAGGGCCTAATCACATCCGCCACGCCATCAGGGGCTCATTCACCTGCACATCTACCAATGTGATATATGCCATCATGTGCCAGCAATGCCCCTCTGCCATGTACATTGGCCAAACCGGACAGTCTCTACGCAAAAGAATAAATGGACATAAATCTGACATCAGGAATCATAACATTCAAAAACCAGTAGGAGAACACTTCAACCTCCCTAATCACTCAGTGACAGACTTGAGGGTAGCAGTGTTGCGACAGATTAACTCCAAAAACAGACTTCAAAGAGAAACTGTTGAACTCGAATTGATATGCAAACTAGATTGCATTACCTCAGGATTAAATAAGGACTTGGAATGGCTCGGCCATTTCGTTAATTGAATCTATTTCCCTTAAGTTAACGATCCTCATTCACACCTGTGTGACCATCTTGTTTATCACTTCAAAGGTTTTTCTTCTCCTGCTGTTATGGTTCCTCTCAATTAATTAGCCTCTTAAGGTTGGTCTATGCACCTCCACCTTATCATGTTTCTCTGACTGTATAAATATCTGTCTACTGTATGTTTCATTCCATGCATCTGATGAAGTGGGTACTAACCCACAAAAGCTTATGCTGAAATAAATTTGTTAGTCTCTAAGGTGCTACAAGTTTTTCTTTCTTATTTTCATTTTGCTGACACAGACTAACACGGCTACTACACTGAAACCTAAAATAACTAAAGAGACCCCAAATGAGTCAGAATGATTGGATGTACTAGAAAATTAGCACATAACAGAAAGGGATATAGGTACCACAATCTCTGTGACAGCCAAACCTGCAGCAAGGACAAGTCTGATTGTCTTGGTTCTGATTACCTGCTTGCAGCCTGGTACAGATACACTCCAGGATGTTTGCAGTTCCTAATATTCCTCTCCCACACTTCACTCCAATATCTTATTTTAGTACATTTCCAGACTTTCCATCATATTTCATATGTTTCCAACTGCATCTGGTGCTTACTCATGTTCTTGCTCTTAGTACATTATATTTATAGATACTTCTGTCTGTTGTGATTAAAACATTGCTTGCTCAGTCAAAAGAGCTGGGCACTGTGTCAAACATTGTCATATTTTTCTTAACTGTTTTAGCAGGCTGGTAATTTTCACTTTTCACTGCAAAGCACTCTGGCTCACTTTAAGTCCTGCTAGTATACTTTTTACATGGTAATAATACTCTGTGAAGTTAAGTTAATAGCTTCGTTTTGCTGACCATTACATGAAAAAGAACATTTTACTAACAGCGGTGCTAAGGGTTCCATATTGATTTAGGGTGCTGAGACGCTGAAGGGTCCATGAGACACTGAACACCTTCAACTCCCTCCCTCCAAGGCAAATGGAAGCTGAGCATTTTACATGATCAGGTCCCTAAAAGGGCTTGGCTCTAAAGATATTATGCCCAAGTACAATAGTGCAGCAGAATGGAATCTTCAATCAGCCTTTTAATGCATTTAGCTCGCCCATGGCTAGGCTTCTGCAGGGGAGGGGTATGGAGAGTTGCTGTTGCTCCTTAGCAGGAGTTTTGTCCATTGGAATTTTTTCGCTGTATGCAGACTAACAGGTGACACCGTCATAGGACAGCTCTGCCTTCAGCACACTCATGTAGCAGGCCATGGCAATGACAAGTGGGCCTGCCTCAGTTTCCCCTCAGGTAAGCCAAGGACTTCACTTCAGGCTCTCTTGCTGCTATTATCAAAGCCACAGCATAAATAGTCCAAATCTTGAGTCCCAAGGCATAGCCCATTTATCATCCCAGGGCAAGCAGTCATTTAAAAAAAATGCCCATGTGTTCTCTCTGCCTTTAACAGAATACTTACCATATTCTGTCATCTTCCTTCACACCCAGACTCTGTCCATCCTCTTCCATCCCTTGACTGGGACAGTTACCCCAGCCCTTCCTGCTGGAGTGCAACCCTGCTCTTCCCAGCAGGAACCTCCCCCTTCACATTCCCCCAGTCTTTCTGCTGAAAGCAGTCTCTCCAGGGGAGCATCCAACACTCCCCTTTGCCCTCTCTCTCTGTTCCTCTGGGTCCAGCTCTGGAGATGTCAGCAGATAAGGCCCTCTGCTGCTCCCCTGCCCTTGGCTCTAGCTCTCCAGTAGAGAGCCAGCAGGCAACTCCCTCTGCTGCTTCCTGGCCTTCAGCCCTCTGTCCCCAGCTCAGGGATACCAGCCAGCACACCCCTCTTGTTGCTCTCCTGCCTTCAGCCTTCTCCCAAGTCCCAAACACACATTTGCTGGCAGCTCTCATCTCTTGCCCTTCTCCTGACTGTCTCCTGCTGCTTCTGTCTGACTGAGTCTCTCAGCAGGTTCCCACTACTCCTCCTCCCAGGACACTCTGGCAGTCTCTCCCAGGGAACTTCCTGCTTCCAGCGTGTCTCCCTGCTCCCATATTGTACAGTCCCTCTGAAGACTGATGACTTATATATGGTCTGGCATAACATGAAACTGACAAAATTTTATCCTCTTAGGTATTTATGAAGCACCTATCATCATGGAATTACGCAATAGCAAAACAGACTCTCCAATAGTTCACAAGTAGAGCATAATAAATGTTCTACCATCATTTTTCGTATGGGAAAATAAAGGGATTTGTGCCATGTTAACAGATGCCACACAATAAAAATCTAAAGTTTTCCAAAATAGTTTAAGGTCACTATTCCCAAACTACTTAGTTGTTATAGATAAGTGGTGTTACTTTAACAGGAGAGATCAGCTATTCAATCACTCAAAAATTTAACTAAGTTACAGCTGTATTATATTTTAGAGGTACCAATTTCCCAAAGGATCCTGGGGTTTTTTGTTATGTGAAAATCTGTTCCATAGTGATCATTTTTATACGTAGATATTTAAGTTATCATAAACATGCTCTGTATACAGAGAGCAGGTCCACCAGATTAACCAACCAATATGAGCAAACAGCAATGGGTGGAAAGTCTTGCTGGATTTGCTTACTCCTTTATGGCTAGATTCTACCTGACTCTCATATGAGTACATTGTGAAAGTGGAGGGCACGCAAGAGAATTCCATTCCCTGTACTGAAGGAAACAGGGATTGCTCCATTCCTGCTCCCCTAGGGATGCATAGCACCCCAAGTGGAATACAGTGGGGTAGAGAGGGGGCAGGGGTATGGTCCCATACCTGTCAATACTAGCCCACAGACCAGGGCCACTATATGAGGGCAGAAGTAGGCTTAACCCCTTAATGGGGTATGTTAATAAGTGCTTTCCTCCTGTGTACCAGGGAGCTTCGAGGGGGTTTATAAGCCCTTATTATGGGGTGTGACTAAAAGGCACACCCTAGCTGTTAACTTGTAGAGAAGAAAGTTTTTATTTGGTAACTTCAGGCTACATTGCCCTGGCCCTCTGTCAGTGATTCCTGAAACTCATAAAAATGACATTTTCCTGATTTAGCAGAGGAGTTTTGCTTTGTAGCTTAGGGGTTTACAACATGTCAGTAATAAAACATGCACAAGTACTTTACTACCAAATCACATTTGTAATGTATTATTGATTAGATTCAGTTAGGGGAATTGTGTAATGTGCTCACGGTTAAAGCAATAGATATTGTTTGCTCCTACTGCCTTATTTATTACAGTAGCACTCTAGAAGAGTGGACTCACTGGCACACCCTCTTGTGGCTGGGTGTGGTATAACAGGCTCTCCTCCTACAGAACCCTCTGCTAACAGCCAGTCTGGCCCTCAGATCTTCTGCCTTTTCATGTGACTTGGCTCGCCAGCCGAATCACGTTTAGTCCCACACCTTCTGCGGTAAACAAAGAGCTCAAAAAGCTAAAATCAAATAAGCATAAATCTTTGCTGTACCCAGGCTCACTCCTCCACAGACTCTTCACCCTTCTCAGGTTCTGCAAGGTTGGCCTCATGCTGTTGTGTAGAGCAAAACACCTCCCAGGGATTTCTGCTGGAGGCCCAGTTCCAAACTCAGCCCATCTCCAGTAGCCTGATGGGGGAACCTATGCCCACCCTTGCCTCTGGGTTCTGGTCCAGAGACTCTGCAAGTCCTTTCCCTCAGACTCTGCTGCCTTGCTGGATTCCCCCCACTGACTTGCCTTCAGGCCCTTTCACACAACCCATTCCTGGGCTTATTGCACTTCTGCCTCACTCTGGGCCTTTCCTCTACGCTCTAGCAACTGGAGAAGACCTACAGACTTCGTCTTCTCTGTCCTGATAGCCTCCTTCTCATCTGGGCTTCCTCTGTTTTTATGCTTACCACCCAGCTCCAACACAACCATCTAGATGCTCCAATTGAGATCAGGCTCCCATGTGTGCTAGGCATTGCACAAAGTTCTTACAAGTATAAGTAGAAAAGACAGGCAAAGGGAAAAACAGAAGTGAAGTGACCTGTCCAAGATCACAAAGTAAATCAGTAGTACAGTGAAAGTCCCCCAACTTCCAGTTCAGAGGCCTATCTATTATATCACACTGCCTGCCAATGCCTTATCCTGGCTGCAACTCAAAGCACTTCCCATAGTTAATGCTTTGCTGAGTCAGGGTCCCTTCTGGGGCAGAACTGAGGTTGCTCAGTGCCTTCCTGGAGGTGTTCAGAACCTCAAAAATTTGGGACCTAAGAGTCTATTTATATTGCATTATATTTAAAATTATGTTAGAGATTAAGAGCATTTTCTTCCTTTGTTGGGTCCATGTGCACAAGGGGCCGGCCTCCTGGGCTCACAAAACAAGCAGCTGAATTGGTGATAGCAGGAGAAAAGACTCAAATATGCGAAGCTTACTGTCTACTAAAAATCCTTCTTCACTATGTCCTTCTCACTTCTGTCCCATTGTGTTTAAAAACCTAGCCTACTAGTTCAGCCAAGATCCAAATCCTGTAAATCAAGGAGAATTTTATCTGAGTAAGGATTGCAGCAGCTGGCTCTAAGTGAGTAACCACATGAAAACAGCTTTGAGGATGACATTAATTGTTTCTATCAATGTGACAAGGACAAGATGCAATATTTTTTTTTAAGTTTTACTCTGAAGTGAATTCCTGAAGCTTTCAAATTGATTTTCTCTGACTCTCTCATCTTACCCCAAATGGAGCAGTATAGTCTGCTGCAGGCCTACATAGAAGCTTTAGAACCAGTATGCAAAGCAATGGGTTCTTATATAGCATAAGACCCACCATACTGGGTCAGACCAATGGTCCATCTATCTCTTGTATCCTGTCTTCTGACAGTGGCCAATGCCAGATGCTTCAGAGGGAATGAACAGAACAGGGAATTTACTGAGTGATGCATCCCACCATCCAGCCCCAGCTTCTAGCAGTTAGATGTTTAGAGACACCCAGAACATGGGATTGCATCCCTGACCATCTTGGCTAATAGCCATTAATGAACCTATCCTCCACAAACATATCTAATTCTTTTTGAAACCAGTTATACTTTTGGCCTTCACAACATCCCCTGGCAATAGTTCCACAGACTGACTGTGTGTTGTGTGAAGAAGTACTTCTTTGTTTGTTTTAAACCTGCTGCCTATTAATTTCATCAGTTTATCCCCGGTTCTTGTGTTATATGAAGGGGTAAATAACATAGTCTATAAAATCATGAACGTTGTGGAGACAATCATATTCCTCTTTAGTCATTTCTTTTGTAAACTGAACAGTCAGTCTTTTTAATCTCTCCTCATATGGAAGCTGTTCCATATGTCTATCATTTTTATTTCCCGTCTCTGTGCTTTTCCAATTCTAATATATCTTTTTTTCAGATGAGGTGGCCTGAGCTCACACAGTATTTAAGGTGTGGGTGTACTATGGATGTATATAGTGGCATTATGATATTTTCTCACTTATCTATCCCTTTCTTACTGGTTGCTAACATTGTGTTAGCGTTTTTCCCCTGCCCCCACACATTGAGCAGTTGTTTTCAGAGAACTATCCATGACAACTCAAAAATCTTTGCCTTCTCATTGTTTAGCCCCTTTTCCAGATATCTAAAAATATAGTGTGGTGTCACCACTATTTACCTCTCTCCACTGTGAAAACTGACTATTTGTTCCCTTATTTCCTATCTGTTTAGCCAGTTACTGAGCCATAGAGGACCTTCCCTCTTATCCCACGATTGCTTACTTTGCACAGAGCCCTTGGTGAGGGACCTTGTCAAAGACTTTCTGGAAGCCCACATACACTATATGCACTGGATCACCCTTCTCCACATGCTTGTTGACACCATCAAATAATTCTAATAGATTGGTGAGAAATAATTTTCCTTTACAGAAACCATATTGACTCTTTCCCATCATATCACGTCCACCTATGTGTTTGACAATTCTGTTCTTTACTATAGTTTCAACCAATTTTCTTTGTACTGAAGTTAGGCTTAATGGCCTGTAATTACCAGAATCGCCTCTGAAGCCTTTTTTTTTTTAATTGTGTTACTTTAGCTATCCTCCAGGCATCTGGTACAGAGACCGATTTAAGTGATGATTACATACCAGTTAGTAGTTCTCCAATTTCACATCTGAGTTTCTTCAGAATGCTTGGGTGAATACTATCTGGTGACTTATTACTATTTAATTTTTCAATTTGTTCCAAAACCACCTCTATTGACACCTCAATCTGAGACACTTCCTCAGATCTGTGACCTAAAAAGAATGGCTCAGGTGTAGGGATCTCCCCCAACAGCCTCTTCAGTGAAGACTGATGCAAAGAATTCATTTACATTCTCTGCAACAGGCTGGTCTTCCTTGAGTGCTGCTTTAGCATTTTGATAGTCCAGTGATCCACTGATTGTTTGGCAGGCTTCCTGCTTCTGATGTACTCAAAAAAAATGGTTGCTGTTAATTTATCTAATGCTAGTTGCTCTTCAAGTGGTTTTTTGCCTGCCTAGTTATACTTTTACACTTGACTTGCCAGCGTTTATGATCCTTTCTATTTTCCTCAGGATTTGGCTTCCAATTTTTAAAGGCAGTCTTTTTGCCTTTAACTGCCTCTTACTTTATCCATGGAGGCTTTTTTGATCCTCTTATTTTTTATTTGGGGTATACATTAAATCTGAGCCTCTGGCATGGTGTTTAAAGTAGTTTTCATGCAGCTTGAAAATATTTCACTCTTGTGACTGTTCCTTTTAATTTCTGTTGAACTGGCTTCCTCATTTTTGAAGGAATCCTCTGTTTCCCTTTTTGGAGTTAAATGCTACTATGGTAGATTTCTTTGGTATAGTCCCCCCTACCAGGATGTTAAATTTACTTACATTATGGTCACTATCACTTATCAATTCAGCTTTATTCACCTCTTTGACTAGATTCTGTACTCCACTTAGGAGTGAACCAAGAATTGCCTCTCCCTTTGTGGGTTCCAAAACTAGCTGCACCAAGCGGTAATCATTAATGCTGTCTAGAAATGTTATCCCTGCATCCCACCCTGAGGTGACATGTACCTAGTCAATATGGAGATAATTGAAATCCCCCATTTATATTGGGTGTTCTGTTTTTGTAGGCTCTCTAATCTCCCTGAGCATGTCACAAATCACCACAACCGTCCTGCAGCACTGGATCATAAAAAGCATCACAAAGCATTTTAGAGAGACAGATAATAAAGAGTTGGGTATAGACAAAGACAGCCACGAAGAGAACACAAAGATGGAACAAAGAAAGTTGAATTGGATGGACAAGGCGAAACAGGAAAAACATCTCTTATTTAGATATTACAATTTAATAAAATTAACAACCTTTGTATTTAATAATGAGGTGGAAATTCTTTTACAGACTTTTGGGGGATTTTTATTTAAATTTTCAGTTGCCGGAAATCCGTGAGGGCTCAGATAATGATTATTTAATGACAGTCAATATTGAGATTCAAAAAAGTTAAAGCTTTATCACTGTTAAAACAAATTGTCAGCATCCCAGGTCCGAGTACACAAAGTAAATAGCTTTACATCAAACAAGTTCTCAAGCTCCATTTTTCTTACTTTGCCAATCAATGGAAATATTTTCTTATCTGTTTGTGTGTATGGTGAAATTGAGGTTTACCAACATTTACCAATAAATCCTAATCCTTCCATTCCTAAATGTAACCCAGCCACTGTGCATGGAGGGCTAATCGGATCTTGGATCAGGTCCTGGAATATCCACCCCATTGGGCTAGTCACAGAGGGAAATAAGCTATGTCTTTTCAAGTGCTGCAGTAGAGTACTTTCTTCCCATGCAAGAGAGGAAACAGGGTGGTTTTATGAGGGACTCACTTTTCTTTCTGAGGCTACTCTTGGAGCAGTAAAAAGAACAGGAGTACTTGTGGCACCTTAGAGACTAACAAATTTATTTCAGCATAAGCTTTTGTGGACTACAGTCCACTTCTTTGGATGCATACAATGGAACATACAGTAAGAAGATATTTATACATTCAGAGAAACATGAAAAGGTGGAAGTACCCATACCAACTGTAAGAGGCTAATTAATTAAGAGGCACTATTACCAGCAGGGAAAAAAAACTTTTGAAGTGATAATAAAGATGGCCCATGGCAATTTCTGCACTCTCTCTTTTAGAGGGCCAGCCCTAAGTAAATTGGTGCAATACTGTTGATGTGTATTTCACTTATTAAACCAAAACAAAATAGTTTCTTTCCAGATTAGCCACCTTTTAGAAACTGCCCCCAAATGTAGGTTTTAGTTGCGCGTGCAATGATCTTATTGTTTGCTTCATCTTGTACAATAAGCTATTCAATGTATGTATTGTTCCCTCAAGTTATTAGGGGATAATGAAATGTTTTTTAAAAAAAGATTTTGATTCTGCTTTTGTTTATCGCCTGTAATTTGTGTCTGATAAGGAAGCAGATGAACACTATCAACATTTCTTATGGCTCACATGCACCTTTTCACCGCTTCTAAGTATTTACACAATACAGTGAGCATTTGCTGAAGACTTGGTGCATTCAGGAGCATTTCAAAAGGGAAGAAAAATCAAACAATGCATCATCTGCTGTAGTGAACTGAGACACATGGAAAATTACTGTAAAGATAATCTGACAGGGAAAAGTAGGGTTTTGTAGTTGAAAGATCGCTTTTTAAAAAAAAAGTTCTTTTGTTCTCTCTGCTGGTTAGAAATTCATGCGTTCTCTATTCCAGAAAATATGGACAGGTTGCTAAAGCTTGATCCTGCTGACATTGAAGATAATAGCAAAATTTCAATGTTGGGGGATCAAGCATCTGGAGAACTGTTAGGACAAGGACATCATAACTACCATGGAAGTAAAACCTGATTAACAGAGGGAAATTGTTTAGAACACCTTGGTAGAGCTGGTTAGAGATATCCAAGTTCAAAATTCTGACATAAAAAGTAGTAAAGATATATTTTTTAAATGTATCCCTTTTTCTAAACAGCTCTAGTTTTTTGTTTGAGTGAACTAGATGTTAGTAAATCATATTTTGGGGGGAAAAGCTGTCTGTGTTAAGGAATCAGCAACCCTGTCCATTCAATTAAGCCCTGAGAGCGCTCCCAATCCACACCAGAGTCATGCAAGAAAGACTTTGGCAAAGCAGAGAAGCTCAGATTTGACATTCCTGATATAAAGTAGAAAACAGGGGAAATAACCATTTCAGAGAGACAGACTAACAAATCAAGAAAGAGGCCCAGGCAGAGGGGGGAAAAGTGTGCATGTCAGTTTTAACAGACATCACTTAAAGGAGAGCTGTTTCTGACCTCAGCTTAGCAGAAGTATATACCGCTGCAAAAGCCCTTACTGAGCAATCACACACAGCTGCATTGAGGCCTGATCCCAAACCCATTGAAACCAATGGAAAGGCTTATGACCTTTGAAAAAGGCCTTTGATTACTTTGTAACTTTCATGGTGATAAGTATATTTATGATTGTTATTAAGCCCTGGTTTTCCACTCTTGACAATTACTAATTGTCAGTACCCCAACAAGGGCACTCAGGGCCAAGAGTCTGAGCAGGGACAAACCTGAGTAGCAGAGAAATTCATAGTTGGGTTCCAGGACAGGGCCAATACCTATGGTCAGAGGCCAAATCAGGAGGCAAAGTCTAGATCAGGGGTGGCCACCCTGAGCTGGAGAAGGAGCCAGAATTTACCAATGTACATTGCCAAAGAGCCACAGTAATACGTCAGCAGCCCCCCATCAGTGCCCCCACCCTGCTCCCAGCACCTCCCACCCACCGGCAGCCCCGACGATTAGTGCCTCACGCTCCCTCCCCGCACCTCCCAATCAGCTGTTCCGTGGCTTGCAGGAGGCTTGGGGCGGGGGAGGAAGGGCATGGCAGGCTCATGGGAGGGGGCGGGAAGGGGTGGAGTAGGGGCAGGGCCTGTGGCAGAGCCAGGGATTGAGCAGTGAGCACCCCCTGGCATATTGGAAAGTTGGCGCCTGTAGCTCCAGCCCTGGAGTTGGTGCCTATACAAGGAGCCGCACATTAACTTCTGAAGAGCTGCATGTGGCTCTGGAGCCACAAGTTGGCCACCCCTGATCTAGATCAAGCCACATTCAGCACCAGCAGGAGCGGCGCCAGCTTTTTGGCCACCCTAGGCAGCGGCGGCAGGAGAGGCTGCCGCCCAGATCCCCGGCGGCCAAAGAAGCTGCCGCCGAAGTGCCGCCGGGGTCCTTGGCGGCACTTCGGCAGCAGCTTCTTCGGCCGCCGGGGACCTCGGTGGCATTTCAGCGGCAGCCTCTCCCACCACGGGACCTGAAATGCCGCTCCTCCAAATCCTGGCACCCTAGGCAACCGCCTAGGGTCGCCTAATGGTAGCGGCAGCCCTGAGCACCAGAAGACCTCATATCAGCTGTAGAAGATCCACACTATTGCCTGGACATGGACTGGAACACCCCTTAGGTTTATATTGGGCAGGGAGCCAATCAGAAAGGCTGCTGTCTGTCAGACTCTTGAGGCAGAACTTCCCATGGTCTGTGCTGACAGCTGATCATGGGAAGTGGAGCACAAGCTGGTTACAGCTACTGTTAGGTGGCAGCCTAGAGGTGTCAACTACTTAGTAACTCTGCAGGCCTGGATTCTAGATTAGTGTGGCCTTATGCTAATGTATAAGTGAGCCCAATGCTCAGTTGACATAAGTTGTCACTGATATCAATGTAACTATGTCAGTTGACTATCCAGCCCATAGATCTTCACAGCTTCAGCCATGTGATACACCAGTGTGGTTTACATACTTGTGTTCTTCATTTAAAGCATCTGATCTACTCCTTGGTTTTCCTCACAATTCAGACTCAGTTGAGCCAAAGGTGCCCTCCATGGATTTGGACTTTCATTCATCACAGAGCAGATTTGAATGGACAAGAAAAAAGTTTCATTTGTTCACTCACGACTGCAGTGAACTTATCTCCTTTCCTTTTACAGTAGAACCTCAATGTTATGAACACCCCAGGAATGGAGGTTGTTCGTAACTCTGAAATATTCATAACTCTAAACCAAACGTTACGGTTGTTCTTTCAAAAGTTTACAACTGAACATTGACTTAATATGAAAGTTTTAGAAATACGAAATCTCTTTCTTTAGTAAGAAACTTTACTATACAGAATAAAAATGCTGCTTTCCCTTTATTTTTTTTTTCAGTAATTTACATTTAGCACAGTACTGTACTGTATTTGCTTTTGGGGGAAGAGGGTGGGTCTCTGCTACTGCCTGATTGTATTCTGGTTCCAAATGAGGTGTGGGGTTGTCTGGGCAGTTCGTAACACTGGTGTTCGTAACTGAGGTTCTACTGTATTTCAGAAATATATTATGAAAACATAGGGAGGGTGGAAAGAAACTTGTCTGAAAACTCACTGTGTAACTGTCTCAGGAACATAAAGAAGTTTTAGGTGGGTTTTATAAGAGATATGGGCCTGTCTTTTCTACTTAAGACAAATAACCAGGGTGTGATAAAAGTAGACTCCACTACAGGAAGTAAAGGGACCAGTATGTAACTGATCATTTTTGGCTTCAGTTTTGCCCCTTTGTAGAACATTGCACTTGCCTAGAATACCCACCACCAGCAATGCCTTTATTTCCTCCAGAGGGGAAATCCTGGTATTTATTTAATTTATTTAAAGTAGAACTGGTTGAATTATGTTTAAAAAAATCTTCCCACGGCTTATGGCTTTTTTAAATAATACAAAGATTTTTGAAATATTTTTATTGTCAAATGAAAAAATGACTTCAGGTGATCCCACACCTCTCTCCCATTTTCCCTCCTTCCCCCCAAAAAGCAGGGGAGGGATGAAAATACTCCAAAAAGATGAATGTGTTGTTGATTCAAATTGAAAAATTGTCTTTTCAAAGTCAAATTTTTAATTCTGATGCAAAATTGAAAATGTCTGGAAAATTTTTGAAAGTGAAAATTTGTTTCCAAAATTTTCATTACTTTTTTTTTTTTTGCTAGCATCCCCTCTTGCAAAAGAACACATTTAGACTGAGCTGAACACATTTGCTGAAATTATCAGAATAGACAGTGATATCCATGCTGTATCTTTTTACTGTATGGTTGATCTGAAGAAAGGATGATCCTGAAATACAGTTTGGAGTTTAGAGCCAGTCATGGTACAGGCTGATGATGTGCAAGTTTCCCAGTGTACTCTCTGCTTATAACATTTGTTGTGAACTCCATTTTAATCTGAGCTGTGTAAATCACATTTGAAGCAAGCATCTTTTGTTGAATTCAAACATTGCTATGAGAAATTATATGGTAAAAATTTCATTATGGCCAACAGTTTCAAATACAAGAGCCTACTTAGTTAAATCCCGCCTTTAGATGTCTAGATATGGATTTAGGCACTGAACTTTAGGCTCTTTCCTTGTACTATTATAGCAAAAGTACAAGTAGCTCTCAGCTCTGATAAGGAACAAGCCTGAAATTTGTCAATCTAAACAGTCACTTTAGTTTGGGAATTATTAGAGCACATCACATTTACTACCTTGTGGAACATTTCTTTCTGACCCCTGCATGTGGCACTTTCAAAGGAGCAGGGAAAGGAGAGAGAGACATGATAAAGTACTGCACAAGAGGGTCAGAAACACGGCCTTATCCACCCTCAGGAGAGCTGTCTGAATGTAAAGGAGAAAGCGCACGTTTCTTTACAGAGGACTTTAGAAAATTCACTTTCCAGTAGGTCTGGGCAGCACTGTGCCCTTTTGGGGCTTGTCTTCACTGCAATAGTTAACTTGAGGACATGGCTACGCTTGCAGATGTAGAGCTCTTTGAGTTAAACCAGCCTTCGGAAAGTGCAGTAGGGAAACCACTGCAGTCTGTCCACACTGACAACTGCAAGTGCACTGGCATGGCCACATTTGCAGCGGCATTGGGAGCGGTGCATTATGGGCAGCCAATCAGGGCCAGGCAGGCCAATATAAGGAGAGCAGGTAAGTCACTCCCTGGAGCTTGCGGGGAGAGGATGATGGGCTGCCTTGCAGGCAGCTAACACCTTGGATAGAGCAGTGCTGGGCAGGTTCAGGGGAGTGAGAGTGAGTTCTCGGCTGACTGCTGAGGCCCTGAGACAAGGGTGGAGAAGGTGTTGGGGCTGCAGGGAAGTGGGGGAGAACAGTGTGTGACACAGCTGGAGGGCTGTCCTGAAAAGGACACTGTGTTCGTTGGGACAACTCGCTTCCTGGAGCAGAAGTGACAGCAGCAAGACAGCAGTAGATGAGGGCACACTGGTGAACTAAGTTAATTCCCAGGACAGCCAGCATGAGGCACCACAGTAGTGACTTGGGCCCCATCTCACACCCACACACACAATGTGTTTTTTAGATACTGTATCACAGCAGAAGTGGAGAAATAGGTTTCCTGTCAGAACAAAGATGTTTATTCACCTGTCTCTCTGTTGGCATGTAAATTAAGTATTGTAGGATAACATGGAGGCATATTTACATACAAAGTGAACAGAGATACGAGGTCAACAGGGAAGAGCGAATAGCTGGGAAAGAGAATCTTACCTTGAGATATACTTCAAGGGTTTGCTGGACTATATTTGGGGAACAAAGGCCACATCCCATCATCCTGCACTCAGGAAGTAAACTGGTAGTGTATTTATATTAATGAAAATGGGATCACAGCCAATCTTGATTGAAGGCACTGCAAAAGGCTTCAGTTGAGATAAGACTTCTTTGGACATGAGGTTAGCTTGTTCAGTTAAGCCTCTGGAAAGTGTGGTGTCTTCATTTTATATCTAACTTTTGAAACTATTATCCTTATTCACTAACTTTTGAAACTTTGGTAATAAATTTACCCTTGATGTCACTATAAATATATCTAAGTGCAGTATTAGGCTAGGTACATAGTCTAAGTTGAATCATACAAACTGGTATGTACATTCTTCCCTTAGGAATAGGGCGCCTGGTATTGCTCTGAGTGCTCAATGGCGAAGGGGCTGGACACTACAGGAGAACACTTCAAAGGGGCTCATGGACTGGGGTACACCTATGGCATATACGAGTTGGTATAGCCAAGAGGAGAGTGTTTGGATGACTAACAGACCGGTGGTGTCAAGTAGCTGGCAGCCAAATACAACTAAGTATCCCTGTTGGGACTATTGGGCCTAAAAAGTATTTGACCTATTGTGACCATTTCAAAGGTCCACTCACTGCATGTAGCACCTCCTGCCGGCCATCTTAAGAATTAGCTCTGTCAGTCTTGCACTCACCCTCCAGTGGTGTCTTCTCCAGTCTTGACTTGCTCTGCTGTCCTGCTCACTCCTGGGTCTACAGCTTCCTCTCTGTGGTTTAGCCCTCCCACCAGGTCATTAAAGTTCTCCCCTTCCAAGGAATTCAGTTTTTCCAGACCTGCTGTCTGGCACCTCCAATGCCCTTTCCACTCCTCAGTGGGTGGTGGGCCTGGGCTTGCCTACCCTCTACACTGGGTTCCAGCCCAAGGACCCTATAACAAGCAGCCACAGTCTTACCCCTTGCTGCTGTTTCCCTGGGCGTCTTCCTACATATCTGGCTTTCCCCTCCTCCCCATTTAGGTTTACCAGCCTCTAACTCCCTCCACTCAGGGAGTGATTCCAGCCTTTCACAGCAGCACCTCCTCTCTACAGCCAGCTAGCTACCTGGCTTTATATAGGCCCTGCCTGTCCCTGCACAGATGAGTCTGTCCTTAATTAACTGCCTCCAGCCTAAAGCCCCCTCTGTGTGCAGCCTAATTAGCTGATTGGGCCCGCCTGGCTTAATTCAGCTCTTGCAGGGCTAGTGTGGGGAGCACACCCCATCACAGCACTCAAATGTAAATAGTATGTGACAGCTGATAAGATGTTACAATAACCATAAAAGAGATGTCAAGATGTTTACAATGTTAACAGTTGTAACAAGGGCAAAAGAACCAGACAAAGGAGCTGGATTAATCTAAACCAAACAAGCCATGTTGATATAATTCTAGGACTGTTGAAATTATACTTAGTAAAAACAGAAGATATAGAACCAGAGGTTAATAAAGCAAAATTGGTGTGATGGGAATTAGGCCTAATTGGTGGACATAACAATGAGGGAGATAAACTATGACACCCACGTTTTCCATTTTTTGGTTCCTTAAACAGAGACTTTAAAAAAATGTTCAGACCAGTTCAGTTCAGATCAAGTCTGTCTCTCATCTTCCATCCCACTCTTTCATTTCTGATCAAAGAAAGGTTATTCTGGAAAAAAACGGATACTGATATTTTGCCTCCAAAAGGAGACAAGCTTTAAAGGTTTTGACTAAGTTTGTTTTGCATAATCACTCATCCACATCTTCCAATATAAATGCCTGAGTAAAACCAAGGCCTCTGTTTAAAATAACCCCAAACCTACCTAGCACTGTTTAATGTTGGACAGTGAAAGAGTTAATAAAACTTTTAACTCTTTTGCCCTCTGAGATCAATATCCATACAACATCTTCAGGCAGGGGGATAACAAGGTGATGGGGGGTGACAGTCCTGGGTGCCCCAAAAACTATCACAGCTTCCAAGCACTTTACAAATGACAATAAGTATCATTATCCCACTTTACTGATGGGAAACTGGAGGAAGAGAGATTAATTGATGTGAAGTAACCAAGGTAACAAAAGGAACTCAAATTGATTATTGAACATTAATTCATTAAACATAAGAAAGTGAAACTCAACTTTAAGCATGTGACTAGTCCCTTTGGCTTCAGGCGGACTAATCTTCTTAAATGTTCAAATAAAACTCACCTTTAAGGACATCAGAAGCTAAGCAGGTCTACAAGATTAGAGTCAGAGCATTCGGCACTTTTCAGGACTGAATCCAAAGCTCATTGAAGTCAATGGGAGTCTTTCAAATGGACTTTGATTGAGGCCCTAATTCTCTGAATAATCACACATGGAAATTGAACCTGCCGAAACTAAGCTCATGCATATGGAATAACCATGAAATGATATTTGGTTACATGTGTATTTTGCAGTATATACTGCAGACTATCACCCACACATAGAACCCGCTGCCCACATCACCTTAAAACTGTATTTTATAGGACTACGTCTAATGTAAGAGGAATTTGTTCTGGTGACTACACCTTTTTGAAATCCATCTTTTCTAAGATACGACAATGAAATACAGTTTCCCAGACCATTTTTAAAAGCATCCGAACAAATTGTGCATAGAAGAGCAAAAACAAGGAATGCAAACAGATCAGATTAATCTCCCTACTGAGAAAGCATACAATATCCAGACAGAGGTGCCATCATCAGCCAGTGGGTTCTTTAAAGCCATTTCTCTGATATACCATCAGCACCTGCAATTCATGCAGGGAAGCAGCTTGTTCAACATTGTTCGTATTTATGCTTTCCACCTGGCCTTCATCTCCCCCAGTGATAGTATTTGCTAATGACTATGTTTCTCGTGTTATTTCTTGCTGTTTTCAATGCCCAGAAGCTGTGCTTGTAAAAACTTCTCCGTTACTGACAAGAGTACTGTATGCACATTTTGTCAACGTGAGTTACACCCTCCCTATAGCACATTAAACGAAGTAAAGCTGCAGTGAGATATGTGAGAAACCCACAGAGGCTTGGCTCATTTCTACGCCTGAGATTCTCACTAAAGTAAAAAGCAAACCTCCTGTAAAGCACATTATCCTGAAGAATAATCTACTAAACGTGATCAGAGCTCTGCATTGTAATGTGCTTAAAGGCACCATCGGCTTTTTAAAAATTCCATCCATTCATCATCACTTGGAACGTTCAGATACTAATAAAGATTATTTGATGTGCAGATGGTGCTTTTACGCACAATTTGCATTAAAACAAACCACTGGATTAGAAATGTGTAGTAAACACCACTCTCACCACAACTGGCATTATTTGCTGTTGGCAATCTCAGTGGGCAGGCGAGGGACTGAATAGCTGTGAGAAATCCAAGGCTTAATTAAGCACAGTAGTGGAGCAGTACACAGGGATGCATATATTATCATTTCTTTGCACAGTATCAGTTTACAGACCTAACCCTTTAGACTTCAGACATGTTAATCCAGAACCTTTCATAAATACAAAATTCACGAAGGAAAAAATTATGTTTCCTCAAAAAGTGAGAGCCATGATACAGTATGTAGTTGATCAATAATCCACTAAGGCCTGTGCCTAACCTGTCTAAAATATCAGTTCACAAGCAAAGCAGATGACCAGGTATATTTGTTAAGCTAATGGAAAAAAATCTTGAGATGATCAGGTTGGTTTTTCCTTCCATTACTCAGGTGTCTCCGAGGGTTTATCTTTGTAGCCACAGCTGCTAGACAGCAGATATGGAACATACACATGCTTAAAATAAAATAATATCCAGCCATTATACAGCATTTTTCATCATTAGATCACAATGCTTTACAAAGGAGGTCGGTATCATTATTCCCATTTTACAGGTGGAGAAACTGAGGCACAGAGCTATGAAGTGATTTGCCCAAGGTCATCCAGCAAGCTAGTAGCAGAGCCAGGAGTAGAGCCCAGGTCTTCTAGGTTACAGTTCAGCAAATCAGTACATTTATTTTAACACCAATAAAGTCAGAGTAGTACTCCATATTGATAGTTTCATAGACACATTGGGTTGAATTTTGCTCTCACCTCCCACTGTAAATCCAGAATAACTAGTGATCTCAAACAAGTTACTCCAGGCTTTATCAGTGTGAGTGACAGCAGAAATTAGACCCTGAAGCATACAATTATGTAAATATTTCCTCCTTTAAAACCACAGCATTGTATAAGGTCAGGGGATGTTTTTGTGTATTATTGGAGATTCATGACTGTTCCTATCTTATTTTTACTAAATGGTTGAGTAAGTAGTGCTAATGAACGCAAATGTGAAACAAATGCAAACTAAATCTAGGATAGCCTGATCTGTGTTACCTATCTCTTTTTGCCCTTTTCTTTACTGGAAGTGGAAGGAAAAGATTTGCCTTTAAAACAAATGAAAAAAACAAAAACAGGTTTTGTGCAGTTTGCAACTCCATCCAGCCTAACAAGGCATCTGTCATACTCTACTGGATGGGTTGTTTTTGAATCTTTGCCAAACATATGTCACCTCTGATGTCAGAAAGCACATTAGTTCTACACTTCCTTGGCATTGGTAGACATACATGTTCCAACACTGCTTTTCAGGGCATTTGTTCCCAGGGCAATATGCACTAGGAAGGAAAAATCTGATTTTTGCGGCTTCTTTGTAACGGTCAGCTATCTTCAAAATAAAAAAGGTAATGCTGCCACCTGAGGGGTCTGGCATAGATGCTGGAACTAAGGGTGCTGGAGGTGTGATAGCATCCCCTGACTTGAAGTGGCGTTCCATCATATCCAGGGTTTACAGTTTGGTTCAATGGCTCTCCGCACCCCCACTATACAAATTGTTCCAGCCACCCTGGGACCTGGATTCTGTCTTTCCCTCTCAGGCTAATGTGTTTAGTCTCCAAGGGTTGGGAACTTCTTGTGTCACCCATGAGTGAACCATCTGCATAAGTTTCTGCATTTCAATTGTGCCAGCATAAGGCACAATTAGGGTTGCCAACTCTGACTGAAGCTATTCCGGGAGATTTTTTTTTCACCGTGAGGTCCATGCCCATTCCAGGAGTTTCCAGGCCAATCCTGGAGGGTTGGCAACGCTAGGCACAATGCCTCAGGAGCAGTGTGGAAAGTGTTTAGCAGTAGCTCTATTACCCCTGTGGAAAAGGCATTTCTAAGGCTCCTATTACCTGCTTTTCTAAGCACATAGCATATGCTTTCTTAAGTGCCGCTCCACTGGCAGTAGATGGTAGGTATGGGAAGCAAGGCTCCACCACACCCCACCACACCCAATTACCTGTCCAAACAGCCCCTTCCCCCTTTGAGATATGTAGCAGCCCCATGCCTTCTTTGCATTCAGGGAGCACATGCAGTTGCATTATGGCTGCCTCATGTACAGTTGCGCTAGGGAGAGTAGAAAGCCCTGTACCCTTTCACTCTTTTAGCACACCAATACAGGTACAGCCATAGTCAACGTCATGAAGCAAGCTGGAAAAATCTGATGCAACAGGGCTGCCACTTATTGATAGACCCAGGGAAACAATAATGATTCCGTTGTGGTTAACTGACAGTCCATACATCCAGTAAAAGAGCAACATGATGGATAGCAGCTTGTCTGAGCGAGCTAAAAGTCTGCTGATTTTGAATTTTTGGATGCTACTTTAAGTATAATTTAATGGCACAACATTTATGATACCACGTGTAAACAGACAAAGCACATGAAAGGATACAGACATTTCCTGTATTCTCTATATAAACACATTTAATAACGTGATCTATTGTGGAAGTGTGTATGAAATTCCTAATCAAAGTCTGATGACTTTAGTTTTTGTTTTTCAGTGTTCCAGCCTTCGTTCCTTACTATGGCAAAATTCCCTCTGAAGTCTATTAGCTTTCGAAGTGTAGTTGCAATCAGAAAAATGTCATCAAAATTGTGTCACGTGGTCTGGCAAGATTTTTAAAATCTTATCTATATCCTAAAGGCTACCAGGATATAATATTGCCTCTTATAGGTCCACTCTAGTGGTCTGTGGTTGGCCCTGTAGTGGAAATATCATCATTAATGCAATGCATATCAGGGTGTCCCATGACATCAGAAGCCAACAATCCAGACAGAGCTGACAACGCTGAGATAAAGATGGCATTATGGTCTCTTCAACGTTGCATGTCTGAAACATTATTAAAATATATTTTAAAGAGGATCCCTTCCACGATATGAATGAACATACTTTTCAAAGACAGGGCTTTTTGGTGAAGTTAGCACAGGTATGGCAGTAAGGAAGAATTACAGTTAATCATGTTAATAATGAATTGAACCCATCAAAGCATTCATTCAGCTACAGGGTGGAAATAAGAGTTCTACCCTTAGTTAACCTCATTGTGTACTGGGTGCCAAATCCTCCATCTCCCACCCACATCTGCAGGCAAATAAAGCCCAGCTGAGATACAATGTTCTGGTTCTATTGTGCAGGGAAGTCTAGAAGTGGACAGCCAGTACCAAAGGACTCTGTATTCCCTTGGATGCTATGAAGCCAAATTTCATGGCATCTCTCCAAGCAGCAGCCCAGAGGAAGGAATGGTAGGTGGGCAGACGGGGGACAAGTGGATATGGATAGAGTAGAGCTGGGTGGATGCCGAATATAATACAGAGACTCCTAGGCAAAGAGTCTCCTGTTCTTTGCAAATAACTCTCACCTTAGACCTGACAAACTCACTACACCAAATATGTCTTTCAGGGTATATATCAATAAGAATATCATGTAAAGTATCTACAGAAAGTTCATAACTTGACAAGATTCATAATCATTGCAAGATGTATGTACTGGTGACATTTAATGAATAATGTAATTATGTTGAAAGTATGCTTTATGGACTTGGAGTAAAAATTAATCACCAGCGGCTAATAAGTCTTGGTGATGATCATTTAGGCCGTGTTAGCCAGCGTAGCAATGTAAGCCTCAGTGTAGCAATGTAGTGTAGCAAGACAAACCTCAGTTGTTTAACCTTGCAGAGTACTAAGACTTTCAATAGAGACAACTGCAAACAATCAAAACCACTTGAAAGTAATAAAGGAAAATTATAACAAGACAGGGGTTTGCCCTGTCTATGAATAGAAACAAAAGACTGTTTCAGTAAAACACAGAGGATGGAGAGGTATTCTGAATCCTTTCATGGATCTCATGAAAAATTGAATCCTGGTTCCTGTGAAGCCAGCCAGCTCTACAACAGTCTGAACTTGGGGAATGGGGAGAACTTACTTTATTAGATAAGTGTATACCCAGGCTTGCATTTTCTGATTTTGTTTTGTATTGTAACCATTTGTGTCCATCACATTGTCTTGTTTCTAGTAGAAATACTGGGGCACACTGCTCCTTTGGGGACAGAGGATCTGGGATTTCTGTGAGTAGCCAGTGTCGGGAGCTGGATATCACAGGGAAATGATTCAAAAGCACCCAGGGACTGGGGTGCACCTGTTGTTAACCTGCAAGGCAAAGAAGTGGGTGGCATAGCCCAGAGGAGAGTGCTTATGTGGTTGAAAGGCTGATGGTGTAGAGTTGACACTCAGCGAGGCATAGGCAAGACTCCCTCATGCTGGAAGCAGAGTGGTAAACAAGGTGATTCACAGTCCTGAGAACCATCACAATGGATTTTTCATTTTGTGTGAAATTCCACAAATGAAAAAAAATCAAAATTCCCATACTTTTTTCCTACTAAAACAAATACTTATAATAAATTCAGGTTAATCAAAATGTTTCATTCCAATTTTGGCATTCAAAAGTTATAATATAGACTAAGAAATTTCAAAACAAGAGGTTGGTTCAAAGCAAAAAAATGAAACTTTCTATTTTGACATTTTTGAAATGGAACATTTCAACATTGTTGAAACACTTTGTGTTTTGTTTTTGTCCTACATGGAAATCCATTGAAATCAACATGCCTCTGCAAACATTTTGCTTTCACTGCATCAGCATTTTCAGACAGAAAATCATTTCATTGGAAAATGTCCAACCACCTCGATAATAAAGTGAAGATCTTCTAACCCATAACTCCAAACACTGGGCTAGCAGGTTCTCTGCTTCCTCTCGCAGCAACAATCACAAAGCAACTCTGCATCGACTACTGCAGTTTGGGATGGAATATCTTTTCCTCAGCCCAACACATACTTCCAGGAGTACACGATCTTCTTAGGCAGGGTGCTTTGTCTGAAGACAACCCTAAATATATCTGCATCTCCCAACAGTGTGTGGTCTTATGCCCTGCACCATATTTGCTGCTATGAATGGATCACACTGGGAACTACTCAATAACCTTTGGCAACAAAATGATAGTTTTAAAATGCAAACTATTCTAATAAAATATTTTATGAACTCTCAGACTTAAACCACAGGTCCTGAAGGGAATAAAGTAATTGTACAAATGTCCATGAACTTTCAATTACATCATTAGTATTAATTTTCAGTTATATAATCTAAAACAGATTTTTGGTTAGATTCTGAGAGGTGAAATTGCTTATGTAGCACTAGGATCAGTATTGTTCCTAATATTGTTAATTGGAAGATCAAAATATTTATTTTCTAGGTTTGTTTAAATTATGCTACCATTGGAACAGGTCAAAAAAGAAAAAAATGTTAAAATTTTGTAAAAAAATATTGAAATTTGATATTTTTGAAAAATTTATCAACTCCAATAAATACAGACTTCTAACCATCCATGCCTCAGTTTCCCCACCAATAACATGAGGATAATGTTTAGTGGAGGTGATCAAAGTTTTGATAAAATTTTCACAGAAAATTCCAAAAATGTTCCACAATAATTTTTCAGCCTCTTTCCACAGCACTAATCCTTACTTATTTCACAAGTTGTGAGCCTTAATTCATTGTTGTTTGTAAAGCTTTCACCTTTGAAATCCTTAGTCAGACAGCACTACCTAAGTGCAAACATCATTCTGTGGTATTTATCCGGACATTCATTTTCATAAAAAAATATAACAAGGCTTGATTTTGTTCTGTTTTTGTTTTTGTCAGTTTGTAACCATAAGATCATTCTGTTATTCCAAAAAGCGTTTGCACATCTTGATGCTTTCGGTTTGTCGTGTTGGTTTATTTGCTTTGCCTGTTTTGTTTTGTTAATTACTTCTTCTCCACCCTCATTTCTGATAGGCTCCTTGGCAGAAGTGAGTTTTCAGAAGGAATTTAGTGGCCGGATCAAGGTCTAATTGATATTACTGGAAAGTCTCCCATTGACTAAAATGGGAATCAGATGAGGTCGTGAGGAGGAGACACGTCGACAAATAGGTTTAGGGATTGCATTCCAAGAATAAGGAGCAGCATGGGGAGGGAAGGGATAGCTAAGTGGTTTGAGCATTGGCCTGCTAAACCCAGGGTTGTGAGTTCAATCCTTGAGGGGGCCATTTAGGGATCTGGGGCAAAAATTGGGGATTGGTCCTGCTTTGAGCAGGGGGTTGGACTTAGATGGCCTCCTAAAGTCCCTTCCAACCCTGATATTCTATGATGCTAAAGTGTTGTCAGCTGACTCAGATGAGGGTGATTTAGCCTAATGGTCAGTATGGATAGGAGGCCTAGTGGTCAGAGTTGTAGTCAGGACCCAAAGCCAAGGGTGAAACTGAAGGGCAGGAGCTGAATATCAGAACTGGGCGTCAAGCCGGAGTCCGTAGTCAGGAACCAGAGTCAAACTGGAGGTGAGGAACAGGAGTGAGCAGGGTATCAGGCAAGGGGGGTTCGGGGCAGGACAGAGACAAAACTGGGTGCAACGCAGGGGAACCAGGTAATGCAGGAGCAGGCAGAGGGGTGGGTATGAGCACTGAAAAGCCAACTAGCTGCTGCTGCTGCTGCCTTAAGAGCCAGCCTGCTGGCCTCTGCAGCCAAGCAGGTGGTAGGATTAATCAGGCAGCCTGCTGCAGGCCACCTGTACTTGAGGAGGCTGCCTGGAGACTAGCTCTGCTGCAGGCCCTGATTTCTGAGGGGTTCCTGCAAGAGAAAGATGAAAGGGGACTGGAGGTTGGTGTCACTGGCTGAGAAAAGTGAGTGGGAGGCATGAAAACAAGCCAGGTTTGAGATGTAGGCCAGGGCTAGGTGATGCTGGGCCTTGAATGCAAGTACAAGAAGTTTGAATGTGTTGTGCAGCACAGTGGCAGCCCGTGGAACGACTCAAAGAAGAGGCCAGCCTGGTTGAAGCAATAGACAAGACAGATTTTGGCATCAGTACTTGAGACTATCTGGGGTGAGGCTGGTGTCAAAAAGATGCAAGAGGAGGGAATTCAATGAGGCCACTCATGTGCCTAAGCACTTTTCTGGATCAAGCCCTGTAGCCATCTAGGACAGGGAGATTTCATAGAATCATAGATTAGGGTTGGAAGAGACCTCAGGAGGTCATCTAGTTCAAAGCATCCCTTCATGTTGCAGAGATTAGACTGTGTTATTTGTTCACTGTAAACCACTATTAATTTTTATACTAAACATGAACAGATCAGCATTTTATACCTCAGTGATGGACATATGATGTCATTATAAGAGCTGGGCAAAAAATATTGATCAAATAGTTTATTCACCAAAAAAATGCACTTTCAGGTTGTCTGAAATTATTTGCAGATTCAACATAAATTTCCTGAATGCTTTCAGGGAAAAATGTTTTTGCCTAGATTCCCAAGGGAACTTAGGTGCCATTCACAAAATGGGAGTAGGTACTTTCCCTCCGCCCCCCTTTATACTTGATAGCACCATGATTAGAGCACTCACAAGGAATGTGGGAGACCTGAAATCAAGTCCCCACTCTTCCTGATTCAGAGCAGTGGTTTGAACTTGAGAGAGCCCCGCCCTAGTATACCCTACAACCTAATGGGTTCCAGAGAACTGAAAAAAATCTATTATTTGCACAGCTCTGATCATTATTAAGATTAGAAATTAAAAAGAAGCAGAGTATCAAAAGTCTTAAACATTTCTGTATGTATGTGACTGGCTTATTTGGAGCATATCTTTCAGAATGAATTGGGAGTCAAAATACCCTTATATCTGCAGTATCCTTAAATCAAACGCTGTAAAAAAATGAAGCTTTGTACAGAGTTCTGAGATCCTTCACATCTAGGGTGACCAGATGTCCTGATTTTATAAGGACAGTCCCGATATTTGGGGATTTTTCTTATATAAGTGCCTATTACCCCCCATACTCTGTCCCGATTTTTCATACTTGCTATCTGGTTACCCTATTCACATCCATTGAGAGCTGCTAAGAGACGTATTGTGCCAGCCGTGTGGAATTGTATGTCACTCACTGCTGTATATGAAAATGTCGTGTTCACTTAAAATTTTCCACATTGCTCTGGGGGGAACATTATTTTTTATAGGTTAACTCCCCCTCTCAATCCCCTCTTTAACTCTTGTGTCTTCTTTCGCCTACTATGCAGAAGCAACTGACAAATATGCAAATATTTAGCTAACAGAGGGAGTTCCTTATGCAGGAGAAGGAAAGTAGTCACATGGTGAGTAATATATCTGAAAATTTAGTACTAGTAGCCTAGAAGTTTTATGCCCATTCTTAAAAAGATGAAGGGCCTGATCCAAAGGCCACTGACATTAATGAATAGATTCCCAGTGACTTCAGTCCCTGAGTTTGATTGCAGAGTTTGGACCAGTCCCTGGGTTTGATTCCAGGTTGATGCTGGAATTATTCATGCTGCAGAGGTTTTTAAACAACATTATTAAGTTTTATCCTCAATTGCAGTATATTCTTCTTCTAATCAAAACATTCCTGCTCAAGTTTTCCACCCACACAGAAGATGGCAACCCAGCCGTATATTTCTACAGCTGTAGGAACAAATAGTTAAATCCACCATTTAAGCAAACAATGAAAGCTGCTGACAATTACTCAAATGTGTTCATATTGTCAAGTCTCAGAGCTAATTTCAGAACACCTTCCTGTTAGTTCAAACTGAGAGCAAATATGGAAAGGGAAAAGAAGCAGTCTGCTCAGTGGGGTCTTTGTTTCAAAGCCTATAACTACCCTGGCATTTGGCATGAGTTCAGCATGGTTGCCGGCAAGTTGCCACTCTGTAGACTTAAAAACATTTTGCTAGCTTAAGCTATAATTTTGGAAACAGCCTGTTGTTTATCCATTGAAAATTAATACTGGTTTTTCCAGTGTGCTGTACATTTGCTGGACAGCTCAGCTCTCCCACATATAAAGCCAGAAATGTTATATATTTCAGCTTTTTATTAGCAGTGACAAAGATTGTGTGTAGGATGCATAGTAAGTAATGGCTACAATGGAGTAAAAGTGGCTAGTCCCCTCAAGATCAGCCTTTAATTTATTATGCTTAATAAACACTCATAGAAGGGTGCTTCACTGAAGGAATGTCTGAGGATTGTAATACAATACTTTGATTTTAAAATAAGACATTTGTGTTGACATACAATGATATAGTAAAAAGGACATTTCCTTGCTTCAATGCATTTCAGATTTTCAGAGGATAGATCATATTAATACACTAATATTTAACCTGAAGAAAACATGCGAAAAGCATGATGTTCCAGCTGTGCTTTTGGACAGAAATACCTGTCCCAGCTCCACATTGCATTCAGTTCTGCTCCCCACACCCCTCTGAATCGCAGCTCAGTCCAAAAAGTGGTGGGAGGACCATGCATAATTGTTTTTTCATGAGTTATATCCCTATGATTCTGTAAATACTATAATTTACATGGGAAGTCATAAAACATTGTAAAATTATCACTTACAGATAGGGTGGCTAAGGAAACTCTGCCAAGGATCCATTCTGTAGTCTTTTTCTTAGCATACGCGCAATGTGCCTCGGGTGGCACGTGACCAGGATCCATCACCAAATCTGGTCCGCTGGTTGGATCATTAACTTTCCTGGCTTGGGCCGGGTACTGACAGGGAGTGCAACGTGAATGCTGATCCATACCCCCACATTCTGCAGTAATCCTAGATAAAGTATTTTGTGTGTATCCATTTGTGTTCCCAAGTCACTATTAAGCTAGAGACACCTTTGAACCCATGTTTAGCGGAGAGAAAAACTTTACATTTTTTATACCAGCCTCACTATTTTGTCCCATTAGTCCTTTCTAAGAGTTTGTATTCAACATAAAGATATTCCAACTTGCACAGTATGGAAACATAGGAATTCTGGCTACCAACCCAGTCAGCTGATTCAGCAAGAAATCAGCCAAACCATGGATGCCTCTTTTTTCCGCTGTACTCAAAGATGCTTCTGCAAATGGGAAAGCTGATTGGGAAGTGGACCAAATGTTCACTTTGACTCTCCCGTTTGTTGTTATTCTTCATGTTTTTGAGGCCTGGTCTACTACAGAGTTAGGTCGCCAAATTACTTCGACCTAATTATGTCAGTGTCTACGCAGAAATGCTGTTTCGGCTGAAGTAGGTCCCCCGCTACATCGATAGAATAACTCCACCTGCACACGAGGCATAGCGCTTATGTTGATATAGCGAGGGCAATGCAATGTCCATGTAGACACGGCATTACTTACATCGCATGTTGGCTGTCAGCCCCGAGCTGGGCTGACAGCTGGAGTCCTCTTCTTTGCCGCCAGGGCTGACAGCCCGGAACCCTGCTGTTGCCTCCCAGTAAGGGATGAGGAGGGGGAAGGAGAACCCAAAACCGGTCACTTCACGGTGAGAGATTGAGGGTGGGGAAGGCGAGCCTGAGCCCAGGCAGTGGCAGTGCTCAGGCTCTTCTCCCCTCACAATCCCTCACTGGATGGCAGCAGCAGGGTTCTGGACTGTCAGCTGAGGTCCTCCACCCCTGCACTGAGGTGGTTAGCTGTGAGTCCCCAGGGTGGCCTGGCTCCATCTGTCAGTGTCCCACAATGCCCCATTTCAATCAGGGGAAGCGTTCCTGGTGAGGACGTGCACCGCCAATAGAAGGAGCAAGTGTGAACGTGAACCACCACTTGAATTACTGTGGTAACTGTAGGTCAACTTAACTTAAGTCAACTTAATTTTGTAGTATAGACAAGCCCCAAGACCCAAACTGACGTCATTGCAGCATGGGCCATTGAACACCAAGGGAAATCTAAGATCTACAACCTATCCTAAAAGATGATCCCTCACTCTCACAGATCTTGGGGGACAGACCAATCCTTGCTTACAGACAGCCCCCCAACCTGAAGCAAATACTCACCAGCAACCACACACCATACAACAAAAACACTAACCCAGGAACCTATCCTTGCAACAAAGCCCGATGCCAACTCTGTCCACATATCGATTCAAGTGATACCATCACAGGGCCTAATCACATCCGCCACGCCATCAGGGGCTCATTCACCTGCACATCTACCAATGTGATATATGCCATCATGTGCCAGCAATGCCCCTCTGCCATGTACATTGGCCAAACCGGACAGTCTCTACGCAAAAGAATAAATGGACATAAATCTGACATCAGGAATCATAACATTCAAAAACCAGTAGGAGAACACTTCAACCTCCCTAACCACTCAGTGACAGACTTGAGGGTCACAGTGTTGCAACAGATTCACTCCAAAAACAGGCTACAAAGAGAAGCTGTTGAACTCGAATTGATATGCAAACTAGATTGCATCACCTCAGGATTAAATAGGGACTTAGAATGGCTTGGCCATTACGTTAATTGAATCTATTTCCCTTAAGTTAACGATCCTCATTCACACCTGTGTGGCCATCTTGTTTATCACTTCAAAGGTTTTTCTTCCCCTGCTGTTATGGTTCCTCTCAATTAATTAGCCTCTTAAGGTTGGTCTATGCACCTCCACCTTATCATGTTTCTCTGACTGTATAAATATCTGTCTACTGTATGTTTCATTCCATGCATCCGATGAAGTGGGTTCTAACCCACAAAAGCTTATGCTGAAATAAATTTGTTAGTCTCTAAGGTGCTACAAGTTTTTCTTTCAAGGGAAATCTATATCTGAAAGCTGGAAAAGGTTCAAGATTGAATAGAAAATATGAGGCAAGGGGATAGAGAAGTGCACCACAGGGAATTGACCTTCTCTTTTAGGGAACAACTAAAGAATCTGACCTGGTAGAAAACACCACTGGTGGTGGTTTGATGTTGAAGCAGAGTATAGAAATGATGGTAAATATGATGCTAGCACTCCTGATGAAGGCAGGAATTGATGGTGAACAGAGGAACAAATCCACCAAAAAATAAGGTGAAAATGGGGACTAGAGAAGGAACGAGAGGGAAAAGATGTATATAAGTGAGCAGACAGAGGGAGGGAGAATACCTCTGATGAAGTAATAAATATGGTGGGATAAAAATTGCCTTCAGTTATGCCTTTGTGACCCCCACTGACATCAATAGGGCTACCTGGGTGAAAATAAGGGCAGAGTTTGGCCCAATAAATATATGATATATTGAGCACCCCACTTGGTAAGCCTACATTTTGGGGTGCTTATTAACTGCCAACTATACTGCTCAAGCTGATCTTTGGGTTCAAAGGCTCCTAATCCCTTTTCAGCATTTTCCTTCAGAGGAACCTCCTCATCACCCCCCACCCCCGTCCAACTTTCTCTCAGGGTTACACAGGCTTTGTCCCCCCCGCCTTTCTCTTCTCCTTCTACATCTAAGCTCTGGGTAATCTCATCTGCAAACACAAATTCAACTACCTCTCTATGCTGATGATTCACAGATTTAACTCTCTGCTCCAGACCTTCTGTCTCCTTCTGTCCAAACTACCATCTCAGCCTCTGTCTGACATCTCCTTATGGATGTCTACCTTTCAGCTCAAGTTCTCCATGGCTAAAGCAGAGTTCTTCATCTTCCTCTCTTCCTAAACCTTCCTCGCTATGTAATTTCTCTAGCTCTATTGACAACACCACCATCCTGTCTGTCACTCAGCTCCATAACCTGAGCATCATCTTTGACTCAGACCTCTTGCTAGGTCTTCACACTCAGACTAAATATTGCTGATCCTTTCTCAAGAACCACTCTAAGATATGATGTTTCCTAGCCATTGACAGCTAAAACTCTTGTCCAGGCTTTTATAATCTCAATTTCTGAAACATCTCTTCTCTCTGTCCTTGACAAATAATCTTGCCTTGCTTGTATGTATTCAAAATGCTGCTGCAAAGATTATTTGCATAGTGAAGTATTTGGGAACAGCTGCTTAAGAGGCACGGCTCCTTTAAGAAACCAGGAAGTGGAGCATGGAAGAGAAGGAGGCAGAGCCCCAGTGGGTCACGGAGAAACCTAGCAAGGGAGTGCCTGTAAAACGTCTGTAATAGAAATTTGTTCTGTGCATTTAAACCTTAGTGATCTTCAGGTGGTTAGAATGCCACAATGACAATGAGGATGTCGGACCTAAGTGGGCCCCCAGCTACCGTGCAATTCCCAGCCTCTGTGAGTGCACCTGCCATGTTCCTATTGCTACCAAGGAACTCAACCTTGGCATGAACCCGTTGGATCACAGCATTTGATGTGTACTTGATGGCGGCTGGTCTGGAAGCGACACCTGAAGCTCACCAGTGTACACTCCTACTCCACACATGAGGTACCAAATGCTTTTGGACCTTCTCCACTCTGGAGACCAGTACATCATATCCGGAGGCAGCAAGGGCACTAGCAGCACACTTTCATCCCATACCCAGTGCTAAGCTCACACTTACGTTCCAGCGGCCAGTACAACAGCCTCTGGGAATTGGCAGTTACATGTCATTTTGCACCTCGAACCAGTGAGATGATTTAGGATCAGTTTATGGAGCGGAATCAATCCTCACGCTTGCGGCAGCACCTCCTGATGCAATCAGAATCTCTGACACCCCACAGGCCAGTGTAGATTGGCTGTCAATTTCAACTTGCAACCCAAGAGATTCAGACCCTTTCCCAGACCCAGACCTCTCCAGGTTCTTCTTCAGGAACATCAGTCACACCATCCATGGCTGCAGCCACTCTGGTACAGCTGTTGACAGAGGTTCAGGTAACCATGTGGGTGACAGAAGGGACCACCCCGATTGTTGGCGGATGCAGAAGCAAGATACTGACCCCGGTCTTACTGCAGCAACTGTGCCCAAGCCTGTCACCATCAAGGGCTCCAGGAGTGTCCAGCCCAGGGACAAAAATGCTGCAGATGTGGAAAACTTAACTATTTTGCCAGATGGTGTCACTCTGCCTCAGCCATCACCTATACAGATGACCAGGAGATGGAGAAAGATTCCATGCCTGAGGGGATCAACTCGGTGACACGGGACCAGGAGAGTTTTAAAATCTGCCTCTGCCATTTAATGAGTGTGGAGATACTGCTGTTGGTGAATACTGGAGCATGAGTCTCACTAATAAACTACACCACATACTCTTGTGGCCAGTGCAGTCCACACTATCCAGAGATGGCACTGCAAAAATCACTTAGCGAGGGATGGTGGATCTCCCCTTGACATATCATCAACAAGAAGTGGGAGTGCCCCCATTTTATATAGCTCATTCTGTTTGGGAGGAACCCCCTGTAAACATCAGCAAAGCTACCTCATTATCCTCTTTCAAAACCCTTAACACTTTCCTATTCTGTGATGCCTACAAAACACTTGACAATGATTAGGCTGCTGGTGTGATGAGGATGACAACCTACCATGCTGAGCAATATTGTCTCATTGTTTCCTTGTATTCCCCCACCTGTCTGTATCCACCTGTTGTCTTATGCCTAAATTGTAAGGTTATATTTAAATTGGGGCAGGAACCACCTTTTTGTTCCGTGTTTGTATAGTGCCTAGCACAGCAGGGTCCTGGACTATAACTGGAGCTCTTAGGAACCCGGGAATAAATAACAATAAGAGGTGTTATGGAATTTTTTTAAAGGAATTACTCTTGGCAGTCGGGAATGGGCCAAGTTAATCAGTAACATGTGAACTGAATGCATAGAATTAGACTGGTATCTAAACCAGTATCATGTCACCAATAGTGGCAAGTAACAGCTGCTTCAGAGAAGTTGCAAGAAACTCTGAAGTAGGCAGTTATGGGATAACTTTGCAGGGAAAACTTTCCTCCTAACTCCCAACCACTAAAGTTTGGCTTATGCCCTGAAGCATACGGGTTTCTATCCCTTCCCAAACGCTTGATTATTTTTTTAATATTTCCTATTATAACTCAATATTCTTGTTACTATTAATGCCTAATCCCTTAGCTGCAGCTGCATAGTTGATTTTGGCTGCCAGGGTTTAACTTACAGGAGAAAAAAGTTCTCAAAAGAAGCTTGTGAGCTGCTGTAGAAAAATCTTGATTTCCATGAAGTTCAACCGATCCCTAATTCACATCACTGGTGGCTCCCACAGCTATAAGTCACAGTTGCGTTAGCTAATAGGATTGCGGACAACTTCGCTTTCTTTGGCCACTGGAAAAGGTACATCGGTTTAAAATTGTTGACCTGTTTGCTTTGCATTTAGGCTTTATGGTGGCAGAACAAAGCAAGCTCATTTAGTTTTATGTTTGCCATAAGCAGGCCAGTGGTTTTGTATTTGTTTATTTTAACAAATCAGACCTTGGTTTCATGCACAGCGTTTGTGTGTATCCCATCTGACTAAAATATTTGAACATGTGAAACAAAAGTCAAGCTACAACAAAAGAGAGTAATGTGCAATGCAGTAACTTTAAAAGGAGCCAAAGCTCACAACCTATATACTGCACTTTAAATGACCAAGTTAAGCAAGACACATTTAGGGTGAATTTGATCCCTTGTGCATTCATAAATCCATAGCTGGGCTCTCTTCATTAATGAATGGCTTACAGGCCACTATCTGTGTCTGTCTGTGATGCAATACCTAGGCAGAATAGAAAGAGTTAAGGGTAAACTTGCTGGGATTGCTGGATCCATTCCTTTAAAGCAGACTTTTCAAGTATAACATTTTTTAAAATGGAATTCCCTTGGTTCCTTTTAATTTTAAAAGAAAAAACTCCAGGGAAATGATGGGTGTGTTGGTATGCCGCAGTCAGCGCTTCTTCATTGTTTTCATTCTGTGGACTGAATGAAATGAAGGATTTTTCATACAGCCACCTCCCCATCCAGCTTCAAACTGCTCCTTTATCAAACTGTTTCAGTCTGGGGAAGGGCTCCTTGGACCACTGGCCAGATGCCTCTTTCCCTGCCATGCCTCCAGCGTACCCCCACAGCAGGGTCTGAGGAGGGTGGCCCCGGAGCTGAAGGATGCCAGTTGGATGCCAGCCAGGAATGGCTCCAGGGCAGCAGAATCCTGAGACAGCCCGTTAAGGTGGCTAAACTAGCAGAGCTGCTCAAAACTGGAGCAGGACTGAGGCTCTAGCTCTCTGAATTGTTACAGCCCCTAGCATACTTTGGATGCCACATAAGTGTGGCTATTGTTTTATGTTATTTAACATGGTTTCCATTGAAAAGTCAGGATGCCACAGTTTTAACTCTGCACAGAACAGTCGTATCTCAGAACGACTCATACACATTGGCATTTTACTGACAACTACTGCAGGTGAATCCAATAACCTATAAAGGCCTATGAACATAACAAAAACTATAATATTTATCTCTAGCATCTTTTAGAACTATTTGAATCACACCTCTATTCATTAGGTGGAATCCTGGCTTCATTTATTTTATTTTTATCCTTTATGTTCAATACACTTCCGGCTCTCAGGTCACAATTTAGCAAAGAACTTAAGTGTGTGCTTACAGCCCTTAGGCTCCAGTCCTTCAAACACTTACACATGTGCTTAACTTTACTATTGTGAATAATCCCATTTGCCTGTAGAAATCCCAAATGGGATTACATACACTAGTAAAGCTAAACACATATGTAAGTGTTTGCAGGATTGGGGCCTTAAGTACCTCTGTGTAGAACTGAATGGAAGATGACAATTCTTGTAACAACTTTTGAGGTTTCAAAAATTTGTTTTCATTCTGCATTGGAACAAACCCAATTTAAAAAAAAAACATTTTAACAAGATAGCCCTTTTGTGCTCTGAAATGTCAGATTCTAAGTTCTGGTCTCTTTCTCTCAATATCTGGGCTGCAGTGATCAGAGAGCCCTAGAAACCTTCTGGATGAAAATACGTTTTGCCAGAAATATTCTGGCCAGCTCTACCTCTGTCATACCTACCCAGCTGCCAAAAAGGCCTGTAAATGTAAATGCAAATGCTATTAGCCCCTCACCTCTATTCTTCCAGTCTCACATTGCAATGCTCACATATTCCTTGACATGGTAATCCAAGAAAAAATATTCTTCTCTCCTGTCCCCCTCCCAGTATATGTATTCAAACTTTCCCTTCTCAGTGGAAGAAAATGTGAAACAGTTAAAATAAGTTTAAAAAGTTAAAGAAAGTAAAATCTGCTCTCACCTTTTATATTTTCCCCCATTTCCAGTGGGGAAAAAAGTGACAAAATGAGAGAAAGTGTGAAAAATCCAGTAACTTTCTTTCTTTCTTTGTTTCAACCTTTTTCCACTGGAAAAGTGGAGAGAAGGGGTCTCTAAAAAAGTGAGAGAAAGGAAAAACAAAATGACTTTTTTAATGATAGAAAAATTGTTTTGTTTCATTACATTTTCCATTAAAAATGAAAAATTCCCCCCTCCAAATTGTTCTATTTTGTCAAAATGTGTTTTTTTAAAAACAGCTTTGACCAACTGTAGATTTAAATTTCCACCAGTTCTATACATGTTCAAGTTTTAGTTTATTTATCATCTCTCTTGTTTGCCAGCCTTAAATGAGTCACTGTATTTTAGTTTGGTCATTCCTTCCCTTCTCTACTCGCAGTAACGTGATATCTTTGACCTGTCCCTTTTGGTGGTTTTTGGCTCTTTCTTCTTTCTTGTATTTTTTCCAGTTGAATTCTTACTTGTGCCTTAATTGTTATGTCCCTTAGGATTCTCTTGTCATCTTGCACATTTCCTCTATTTGTTATATGCTCATGAGAATACATCATTCTGCAAAATTTCCTTTCTTCAAATCTAACAGGCTGCAAATGTCTCGATGTAGGCAGTTTAGATGCCATATGCGGTTACACTTTGAATACAAATTTAATTAGAGTAGTAATTTGTGTGAAGTTCAGTCTGTAATCTGCTTGTCATTACATAGGACCAAAATGTTCAATTAAATGGAAAATGAAGTACTGTGATAAGATTTTCTTTCTAACCCATTTGTTCCCTAGACCAATGGTTCTCAACCAGGGGTACATGTACCCCTGGGGATATGCAGAGGTCTTCCAGGGGGTACATCAACTCATGTAGATATTTGCCTAGTTTTACAACAGGCTACATAAAAAGCACTAGTGAAGTCAGTACAAACTAAAATTTCATACAATGACTTGTTTATACTGCTCTATATACTATACAGTGAAATGAAAGTACAATATTTATATTCCAATTGATTTATTTCATAATTATAAAAATGAGAAAGTAAGGAATTTTTCAGTAACAGTGTACTTATACAAAATACATTTGTATTTTTATGTCTGATTTTGTGAGTGAGTAGTTTTTAAGTGAGGTGTAACTTGGGGGTATGCAAGACAAATCAGACTCCTGAAAGGGGTACAGTAGTCTGGAAAGGTTGAGAGCTACTGCCGTAGACAGCCTACATATTGTCAGTATGGCAAAAACATCACCAGCATGGAATATTTCCAGATATATAATTGAAAATACTTTATTGCATTTTCTGACTACATACCATCTAAATCCACAATCTCATGACTCTTCAGTGCCATGCACACTCTCCGCAGACCAGACAAGTTTCTAAGGGTCTCTATGCATAGGCATGATCCTCACCTACAGTTACTGTAGATGATCAGAAAGCGTTAACTGCCCAAGTACAAGAGTAATGTGGTGTATTCCCTCAAGCTCAATTACCAGAGATGAAAGTGCTTAACAACTGGAAATACACAGTGTACAAAAACTCAGTCCTGAAAAAAGCAACAGTCCGATATTAATGGACAAAGCCTGCACTAATGCCATGATACAAATCTTTGTGATGTTACTAAAGATTTTATTTCAAAACTATTTTTATTAAGTGATAGTATACATTAAACTCTTGGCAATGGCAGCCACGTATTCCACACACTAAGTGTTGGAAAATACCAGTTATGGGGGCAAGAGGTTAAGAGTTGACAGAATTTGATTTAAGATGTGTTTTAATTATGTTACCATGCTAGTAATAATGTTAAGTACTTTCACGCCATCATAGTTCTTGGGATCAAGGAGACAGTAATATTTAACTATTGTTTTTCATGCTCTGCTAAACTGAAAGCTGCACGATTAGTACAGATTTACCTTAAATTCTCTTTTGTGTCTGTAACTGGTGAATGCATTTTCAAAGTTCCCCTCTATGCCAATCCACAGAGAATATGAATTGTTACAGCCCGCGGCTACAGAGACTTTACTCCTTAGATCACGCTTTTAGCTCTGGAGTCCTAGGTTCAGTCCCTAGAATGTTAGCTAAGAAGGCAGCCCTCCCATGTATACACTAGAAACAGACAAAGGGAAACCACCACAACAAAAATAATGGCTCTTCTTGCTTATCCAAATGGCTAGAATACAATGAAACTCCAAGAATATTCTAATTCTAATATTCTTTTGCAATACATTTGTTTTAATTCATTTTATATTCTTTGGATCAGTCATTTCTTAAGATAAAGTTGAATAAATATGTCTTAAAATTAATTAGTTGACATTTCAGTGACTGTCAGGATCCTGACAAGGGCAGTGAAAACCAAGGGTCAGAATAGATCAAACAAGATTAGCAGGGAAGTTCATAATCAAGTTCCAGGCCAGGGTCAATACCAAGAATCAGAAACCAAGTCAGGTTTTAGGGTCCAGGAAAAGAGGTCCAAATCAAGACAAGGTCTCAGACAGGCATTCAAGACCAAAGATCATGGATAGTCAAGGCAGCTACAAAAGAGCTGCACACTGTTGTCTAGACACTTTCTGAAAAGTCCCTTTGGATTTATATAGGTTGGGGAGCCAATCAGGAGCAATGATGCTGCTACATGTTGGACCCCATCAAAGTGGGATTTCTTGTGGTCTGTGTCCACAGCAGGTAATGGAGACCAAGCAGGTCACAGCTGCTGCCAGGGGGCAGCGTGGTGGTGTTTGCTGCCTGGCAACTCTAAGGAATGAGAGACACTGGGCCCTACGGAATATTGATGGGGATCTATTAACTATAAGGAGCACAAAATGAAAACTATAATCATACATTCTAATTTGGTAAGACACAATTTATTGTAATTTATGCAATGCCACATCTCTGATTTCCTTATAAGATTCATTAAACTTGCTGCAAGCTTAAAGGCAGCAATGGAAACTTTGAATACATGCTCTGTCAAACGCTATCAATATTGAATGAAAAGCCCTAAGAAAATATTGAAATTCATAGAATGCAATGCAATGGTTTTTATTTTACTCACAATATGTCTGCCTATTGACTATTGTTTTAATACCAAGAAATCAATAAACCTACCTAATAATTTGCCAAATTTCAGTTTTCAAACTGAAGCTGACTTTGACTACTAATTTTAGGAATTGTACAGATTCAAAAGAAACACTTATTTAAATTATTTTCTCTCACCGCTCATGTAAGGTCTGATTTTCGTGTGTGTATCATAGGACTAGATCAAATTAGGCATCTGTATAAGTTTTTATAACTGGGGCTAAATGCTGTGAACCTGCAAGCACAAACATACTTACCTTTATGTACATAAGTTATTCCATTGTCTTCAGTGCAACAATTTGCATGCATAAAGTTAAACATGCGCATAAGTGTTTCCAGGATTGGGGGCTAACAGTATAAATACAGCTGGTTGTGGACCACAAGCCGAAAATCTGGCCCATATATCAAAAACAGCCAAATCCTTATTTTAAAATGAGATTAAAATACATTTTTCCTCATGTGCCAAGTTTCAACAAAAAGCTTCTTATGATAAAAATCCTGGCAGATCTTGCAGTGCAATGAAACTTCTATAATAAATAGGCAAATCCTTACCTTGGGCAAATTAAAACAATTGTAAATAAGCAATTAGTATCAGTTTTTCATCCTGATGGAATGTGTTTTGGTTAGTAACAAGAAAATAGTGATCATTTATAAACAGGCAATTTTATGTTTTTACACTTTCAAAAGAATGAATCTAATTAGGAAAACATATTGAGAACTAGCTATTGTTTTTGCTTGGCTATTTTTCAAATTCAATGGATATTTTAACTGAACTTTTATTTTTAGACACTTTACTACACTGTAAATCTTTGTTTTACATGCCAAACATATTTTATGGGATTTGAATTTTAACAAAGATTGTTTTTAATTCTCTTGATAGGGTGAAAGGAGATTTCAATATCATGCTATGCTAAATTTTTCTATTTTCACGGGCAAACCCCCAAGAATTGAGTATTAAAACACATGATTCCATATATTATACAAATGAAACACTATTTCTGTAATGGCTCGAACCTGTTAGAAGAGTTCTTAATATTCAATTACTGTTATTAATAGAACCTTTACATTATGATAGAAATATCATTATCCAGGCCAAGCACTTTAAGTAGCCAAATGTCTAGTGAGTTATTTCTGGGTTTTTTAGTTGAATTATGGTAATTACTTATAATCAACCACCTCACTGTAGAATTATTTTTCTAAGTATAGCTACTCTATCACTGACTTTAATTAACAGATAAAATCCCAGTTCAGTAAGGTACTCAAGAATACGCCTAATTTTAAGCACATACATAGTCCCATGAAAATTGATCTCTTGTCCTGGGTCTTTTTAACATCAGTCAATTATGCAATGGGCCCACTTTTGTGCCTGAAGTTAAGCATGTGTATAAATACCTTGTTTAATAATGACCGATGACCTGACATCAGATAATCATGTCTTGGTCAGTATTCTGAACCTGCAAGTGCTACAAAATAATAGTGTGAGAATTTGATTAAAAAGATCACCAGGAAAGTAGCGCACAAGTTTTCAGAGCAATTTGATAATCAATATTTAATAATTACAGCTGCATTTATTTTGTGAATAAAAGTATCATTACTGTATAACTCGGGGGCGGGGGGGTGTCACATTCATTAGGTTGGTCTTCATCTCATATGTACTATCATGGTCTCCTCCCTTGATGGAAGGAGATGTTGCCTCACAGGAGATGTAATCTGTGTGGGGAACCTGGACAATGGAGGAGAAAAGGGAAATGAGGCGACTGAATGACAACACCCATGAGGCACTGTGGCAGCATATCCAGACTGAAATATTTTGGTTTTCAGTTGAATTATTTTGGGTTTGGGGCATTCGCTTTTTCAATGAAAAATCAACATTTTCTGCACAAAGCAAATACTTTGGGCAAAATAAAACCCCCAAAACAAAACTAATTTTCTGTCAAAAACTAGTTTTGATGGAAACTGATCTTACACTAATCAGCAGGAATTTGGCATCTTCACCTGAAGTACACTTGTGCAAAGTGGCTGTTGACCACTGTTGTCTGCAGTTGTGCGAAGTGGCTGTTGTCTGCAGTTGACCGCAGGTTTCTAGTGACTGGCGTTCTGGGGGATGGTTTGCCCTTCATGTAGCCTTTTCTTCCAGATAAGGCATGCATTGGGGAGGCATTCTAGTCGTGGTGTTTGTTGATGAAGATCTGGCAAGTGTGCTCAACAAACTTGGGCATTTTGCTGTGGGAAGGGGCAAAGCTGTAAAGCGTCACTCCAGAAATGGGGTTGCAATGACAGACATTTAGAAAAAATATCCAGACATAGAAACTAGGATGCGTAAGGATTGGGGAGATGTAGCCACAACCTGAGGTTTTCTTGTTCCAGGCAGCAGGGGAGAAGCCTGTGTCTTCTTGATGAAAGAGGGACAGCCAGACCCACAGATGGGGGAGGAGGGATGGAGGGGCAAAGGGGCAATTGCCCACGGGCCTTGGTGATTTAAAAGGGTCTGGGGGCCCCCAACAACGCAACAGAGATAAGGCAGGCTTCCTGCCTGCCCTCACGGCACACCGCTCCCAGAAGCGGCTGGAACAGCCCTATGGCCCCGGGAGGGGCAGGGGGTCTCCGCACACTACCCCCACCCCCAGTGCCGACTCCACAGCTCCAATTTGCCACAGTTCCTGACCAATGGGAGCTGTAGAGTCGGTGCCTGTGGGCAGCGGTGCACGGAGACACCCTGGACCCCCTGCCTAGGAGCCGCTGCCAAAGAGGTGTGCTGGTCGCTTTCAGGAGCCACCTGAGGTAAGCACCGACCTCCTGACCTCCTCCTGCACCACAAACCTCTGCCCCAGCCTAGAGCCAGCACCCTGCACCCAAACTTCCTCCCAGAGCCCACACCCCCTGTGCAACCCAACCCTGTGTCCCAGCTCCCGGAAATGGCCGGAACGTCCCTATGGTCCGGGGGTGGCATGGGGTCTCTGTGTGCTGCCCCCACCCCTAGAGCTGACTCCGCAGCTCCCATTAGCCAATGGGAGCTGCAGGGATGGTGCCTGTGGGAGGAGGCAGCATGCAGAGCCACCCCTCCACCTAGGAGCGGCCAGGATAGGTTGCCGCTTGTGGGAGCTGCCCAAGGTGAGTGCCCCCTGGATCTGGCACACCACACCTCCTACTGCACCCCAACCCGCTGCCCCAAGCTGACTCCCACACCCAAACTCCCTCCCAGAACCTGCACCCCATACCCTCGCCCGCACCCAAAGTGAGTGAGGGTAGGGGAAAGTGAGTGACAGAGGAAGGGAAGATGGAGGGTGAGTCCTCAGAGAAGGAGTGGGACAGGGGTGTGGCCTCAGGGAAGGGGTGGGGCAAGTGTCTTTGGGTTTGCGCAATTAGACAGTTGGCAACCCTACCAGGCGGGCATATGGAAGCCCTGGCAGTGCCGGAAGAGTGTGCCCAGCAGCACAGCCGGTTTAGGAAAGAAAACTGTTCCCTGTAAGAATGTGCTACTAATGGTGTACTGAACATGTTCAATAACATCTGCTGAAGCCACTGCCCTTCACCCTGCCCTTATTAGCCATAAGATTCACTTAACTGCTTTTTACAGAGGTTAAAAGGGGGCAAATCGGAGGAGGGGGTGGTCAGGGTCTAAGCAGGGGGTGGAAATTGACTGGTCAGGGGTGTCAAGCAACTGGAGGCAGGGTTAGGATAGAGGCTGAAGTGCAAAATCAGGGATGCGTGGGAAGGAACTGGGGTTAAGCCCATGGGTGAGGTGCTGCCAGAGGGTGACAAAGGGCAAAACCCCGGCAATCCAATCCAATATATCTTTTTTGAGATGGGGCGACCAGGACTGCACACAGTATTCAAGATGTGAGCATACCATGGATTTATATAGTAGAAGTGGAGGAGCTTGGTTTGCCAGACTGATTAGCAAAGCCAATGCTAATGTGAAACTGTGAAAAATCTGCAAAACACCAATCCTCTGAACTGCAATGACATGCAGAAAGCCTTATAAGCCAGTCATTGTCAAAGTCAATTTTAGAAGTACTTAATGAGGCTGTTAAGAATGCCGGAGACACAACACAGTTTATACGACCAATCATGGCTGTCACATCATCCTTTCTCTTTAAGTAAGAGATACCACACACTACAAATTGGAGGCCAATGTAAAGTGCATGGTCGTTTGTTAATCCTGAAGTTGGACACTAGTTCCAACCAAGACCGACAAATGCTCACTATCTTTCTGCAATTAACTCAACTGACTGCTTAGAAGCATGAAGTACAACAGTGAAAGACCCAGCAGTTGAAAAAGTGAAGAACACTCTCACCACATTCAGTAGATGAATTTCTAGATGTTCAGGTTATAGAAGACACATCGGCTGTATCTCTGACAACCCACACCTTAGAAGAGTTAGATAATTGTCAATTAAACCCCAAACAGATGGCTGCTTGTGCATTAGATGGAGCTGCAAACTTCTCTGGAAGACATAGTGGAGTACCAGCTTTTCTCAGAGAAAAGTGTAACTCTAATCTCTCCAATACACACTGCAGAGGCCATCTACTGACTAGCGCTAGTACAAGCTGCAGAATCTTCAAAGGGCATTTAAAAAGCTTTAAATGTAATGTCTTCATTATACTCTTTTTCAGAAAGAGTCCAAAAGGACTGAACATCTTCAAAAATATAGAAAATACATAGGGACAGAAGTTCAAATTAGTCCAACCTGGGAAAATCCACTGGCTTTCTCCTGAGCGATCCTTGGCTGTTGTCTTAAAATTATTGCAACCATTATTACTGGCTTTGGAAAGTATCTACCGAGATGGGACAGATCTAAGTAGTGAGGCTGGTGGACTACTTTTGCTACCAAGGTTAGAGAAGACAACAGCCTTTCTCTTTTCTAAGTCTACTGTTGAAACCACTTAGGCCATTAAACAATGCCATCCAGGCATCTGCTACAACAGTTGTAGGTGTCTGTCCAGCACTGGAAGCTTCACTTGGATCAGTTAGAAAGATAGCCATTGAAAACATACAGAAGCAAATTGCGGGAGGGATAGCTCAGTGGTTTGAGCATTGGCCTGCTAAATCCAGGGTTGTAAGCTCAATCCTTGAGGGGGCCATTTAGAGATCTGGGGCAAAAATTGGGGATTGGTCCTGCTTTGAGCAGGGGGTTGGACTAGATGACCTCTTAAGGTTCCTTCCAGCCCTGATATTCTATGAAAGACTTCAGTTCAGAAGTTGACTAATTAGGCCACTTATATTAACTCCTTAAATGAAGAAGACAAAAAGCGTTTGTTAAGCCAGCTGACAAAGTAAAGTACACTGACTTGGTTCTTACATCTCTACAACAACAACTTTTGGATTCTATCAACCTCTATGTAGCTTTTACAGATGCCTGTAAAACACCGACAAGTGAGGGGAGTGAGGCACTACCAGCAATGGGGCTGCCATGTGATCAGGACAGAAGAGAGAATTTGAACACAGAGTGGAATATCATACAATGAACGAATATAGATTTGATTTCAACTTCTTCTCTACCATTACTAATTGTTCGACCCAATTTTTGTGCTATGTTTTCTGGGATGAAAGAAGTAGGAATTCATGTCTTTCTACTCCCAATCACAACAGCTACACTTGAACATTCTTTTTCCTCATTGAATATAATTTTGTGTTCTGAAAGAAGTTGCCTTCTGCCTGATCATGAGCATATCATGAAGGACTGGAAGTACCTGACACATGAAAAGCCACCAAAAAATGAATGCACTACATTTGAGAAGTTCCTTAACAGAGTTGTGCAAAATTACAAGAAACCAAGAAGGATGTAGATAGAGTGCTTCATAGTAGGCTTGTATAGCCAACTTTAATTTGTGTGATGATTTAAAAACATGAGTTAAATCTAATAAAATGTTTGTGAATCATTTATCAGTTTTTACTATGGTGCCATAGAGCCCACCTTTGCCCTAACAGTCTCACCCCTCATCAGTCCTCACTCTTCCCCCTGTGTTTTTGAACACACACCCTAATTTCAATTTCTGTGGAAAACAGAAAACACTGCAGTGACATATTTTTTCTGTGCAATACTTGTTTATATCACATTCTGTCAGCTGCAGTATTCAGCATCAATTATCCTCCTAATAAAAATGGCAGGGTAGGTTTGTTTATTTTTTGCGGCTCCTTCTCTGGCTCATTTGTTCGTGGGAGAAGCCTGAACTTCTAAAGAGCTATTCACCTCACCAAAAACACCATGTCAGTTTTTCAATAGAACTCTTTGCCTCCCCACTAAGATTTGTTTGTGTTTGAGATCCTCAGTAGCAACAGTTATAATCAACCTATGTCGTCAACCTAGAGATCATGAGCACTTTACCAACTGTAGGCTTAGTTATGGCTCTAAAGCTTGAACAATGGCGGGGAGGAAGAGAAGGTAGTACATCTTCAAGCAATGGTGGTAGGAGGGGTGTTTGTGCTGGTGGAAACCAGGCGAAGCCCTGGGCCCACCAGGAGCACTGGGGAGTGAGGGTTACACTCACCAGTACAAAATAGGTGCAGCAGCATACACTCCACACAGTTGCTCAGTATAGCTGGCAGTGTCTTCTACCCCTACCCGTTTGCCATCAGGGTATTTAGGCAGCAGCAACATTATGGCTTCCACATGCATGGGAGTGTTTGGGGAAGGGAAAGGACTTTTGGGCCTTCTTCTCTCCTCCATCACCAGGAATGCCTCTGTGTGATGGCAGCCATATTTTGACCCTGTAATAAATAGATAGGAACTGCTTCTGCCAGGAAAAATTTCAGGTGAACATAGATGGCCCTCAGTGAGGGAAATAGGAAATGAAAAATACTTCTCTCTCCTTTCTACCCAGGTCCCCAGGAATAAAATATACCTGCATGGAGACAGACTTCACAATCTCTTTCTGAACAAGCCCTTTCATCTCCAATGAGATATTACCCCAGGAGTTTACTGGGATCTACACTCCCTTTGATCAGAAATCTGTCTCAGTCAAGGCAACAGGACAAGTGCATTGCTGCCTGTGCCTGCCTGCTGAGTTGATGAACTCTAATGGTCAGACATCGTGCCGGCATAGAAGTATATATTCAAGGCGAACCCTAAGGAAATTAAGAGTTTAAATTATCCTCCACATGTCCAGGGTCCCACTACAATGAATCCAGGCCGGGTTGTTTGGAAGCCGAACACTTTATGCTTCCATCCCACACCACTGTCAAGTTCTGGCAAATTAGGACAAGTCAGCAAATAAGAACAAACTTATGTATCAGTACCTGCTAATGGTAACAAATCACTACCTCTCCCTGCTACAGGTAGCAAATTCCTACAAATAGTCATTTCACACACCCTATGGTGTAAGAAACTGCTATCTGTAGCAATTAGCTACATCAGATAACACTGCTACGTATAGCACATTCCTACAGAGAGCAGTTTCCCACACCTAGTAGTGTGGGAGACTGCTCTCTGTAGGAATTAGCTACATCAGATAGTTTTTAGCAGAGTAGGACCTGTTGCTGCTACAGGTAGCAAATTCCTACAGATAGCCGTTTCGGACACCTAGTGGTGTAAGAAACTGCTATCTGTGGGAATTAGCTACATCAGATAGCAGTTTTTAGCAAATTAGGACAAATCAGCAAATAAGAACAACCTTATGTTCTTGGTGCTGATGGGGGACTTCAACTACTCAGACATCTGTTGGGAAAATAACACAGCAGGGCACAGATTATCCAACAAGTTCTTGGAATGTATTGGAGACATTTTTATTTCAGAACGTGGAGAAAACTACTAGAGGAGAAGCTGTTCTAGATTTAATTTTGACAAATAGGGAGGAACTGGTTGAGAATTTGAAAGTGGAAGGCAGCTTTGGTGGAAGTGATCATGAAATGATAGAATTCATAACTCTAAGGAATGGTAGGAGGGAGAACAGCAAAATAAAGTTAATGGATTTCAAGAAGGCAGACTTTAGCAAACACAGGGAGTTGGTAGGTAAGATCCTATGGGAAGCAAGTCTAAGGGGAAAAACAATTGCAGACAGTTGGCAGTTTTTCAAAGAGACATTATTAAGGGCACGAGATAAAACTATCCCACAGTGTAGGAAAGATAGGACGTATGGGAAGAGACCACCCTGGCTTAACCAGGAGATCATCAATGATCTAAAAATCAAAGAAGAGTCCTACAAAAAGTGGAAACTAGGTCAAATTACAAAGGATGAATATAAACAAATAACAACAAGTATGTAGGGACAAAATTAGAAAGGCCGAGGCACAAAATGAGATCAAACTAGCTAGAGACATAAAGGGTAACAAGAAAACATTCTGAAAATACATTAGAAGCAAGAGGAAGACCAAGGACAAGGTAGGCCTGTTACTCAATGAGGAGGGAAAAACAATAACAGAAAATGTGGAAATGGCAGAGGTGCTCAATGATTACTTTATTTCGGTTTTCACCAAGAAGGTTGGTGGTGATTGGAAGTCTAACATAGTGAATTCCAGTGAAAATAAGGTAGGACTAGAGGCAAAAATAGGAAAAGAACAAGTTAAAAATTACTTAGACAAATTAGATGTCTTCAAGTCACCAGGGCCTGATGAAATGCATCCTCGAATACTCAAGGAGCTGACTGAGGAGATATCTGAGCCATTAGCAATTACGTTGAAAAGTCATGGAAGATGAGAGAGATTTCAGAAAACTGGAAAAGGGCAATAATAATGCCAATCTATAAAAAGTGAAATAAGGACAACCCAGGGAATTACAGACTAGTCAGCTTAACTTGTGTACCCGGAAAGATAATGGAGCAAATAATTGAGCAATCATTTTGCAAACATCTAGAAGAAAATAAGGTGATAAATAACAGTCAGCATGGATTTGTCAAGAACAAATAGCGTCAAACCAACCTCATAGCTTTCTTTGACAGGGTAACAAGCCTTGTGGATAGGAGGGAAGCGGTAGATGTGGTATATCTTGACTTTAGTAAAGTTTTTGATATGGTCTCGCATGACCTTCTCATAAACAAACTAGGGAAATACCACCTAGATGGAGCTGCTATAAGGTGGGTGCAAAACTGGTTGGAAAACCATTTTCTAGAGAGTAGTTATCAGTGGTTCACAGTCATGCTGGAAGGGCATAACGAGTGGGGTCCCGCAGGGATCAGTTCTGGGTCCGGTTCTGTTCAATATCTTCATCAATGATTTACATAATGGCATAGAGAGTACACTTATAAAGTTTGCAGACAATACCAAGGCGGGAATGGTTGCAAGTGCTTTGGAAGCTAGGATTAAAACTCAAAGTGATCTGGACAAACTGGAGAAATGGTCTGAAGTAAATAGGATGAAATTCAATAAGGAGAAATGCAAAGTACCTCATTTAGGAAGGAACAATCAGTTGCACACATACAAAATGGGAAATGACTGCGTAGGAAGGAGTATTATGGAAAGGGATCTGGGAGTTATAGTGGACCACAAGCTAAATATGAGTCAACGGTGTAACGCTGTTGCAAAAAAAGCGAACATAATTCTGGGATGTATTAGCAGGAGTGTTGTAAGCAAGACACAAGAAGTATTTTTTTCCGCCCTTACTCCGCTCTGATTAGGCCTCAACTGAAGCATTGTATCCAGTTCTGGGCGCCACATTTCAGGAAGGATGTGGACAAATTGGAGAAAGTCCAGAGAAGAGCAACAAAAATGATTAAAGGTCTAGAAAACATGACCTATGAGGGAAGATTTAAAAAAATTGGGTTTGTTTAGTCTGGAGAAGAGAAGACTGAGAGGGGACATGATAACAGTTTTCAAGCATGTAAAATGTTGCTACAACGAGGATGAAGAAAAATTGTTTTTCTTAACCTCTGAGGATAGGACAAGAAGCAATGGGCTTAAATTGCAGCAAGGGAGGTTTAGGTTGGACATTAGGAAAAACTTCCTAACTGTCAGGGTGGTTAAGCACTGGAATAAATTGCCTAGAGAGGTTGTGGAATCTCCATCACTGGCGATTTTTAAGAGCAGGTTAGACAAACACCTGTCAGGAAAGGTCTAGTTAATACTTAGTCCTGCCTCGGGTGCAGGAGACAACACAAGAGTGCAAGGGACAAACTGCTATCTGTAGGAATTTGTATCAGTAACTGCTACAGGCAGCACATTCCTACAGGTAGCAGTTTCCTATACTACATGGGCAGCTCACGGCAGCCGGCACAACACTGCCCAAATGTCAGGCGGTTGGACCGTGTCCGCAGGCGGCCCATTGACTGTTTTGTCATGGGGGCCGGAATTGCTGTCGGTGGGCCTGGGGACAGCAGAGAGAGACAGCTGCTGCTTCCTAGGTCAGGACAGCAAAGCTAGCAGCCTCAGGCAGTGCAGCTGGTGAGCTGGTTCCTGCAGGTGGGAAGGGGCCCCGTTCCGCCTTCTTGTGGCGAGGGCAGAGCTCCTCTGTTTGTAAAGGTGCTTCTTACTGGTGTAGGGAAGTTTTATCTCTAGGCTCTTTTAAGAGCGCTTATAGCAGTGGTTCTCAATCAGGGGTACACATACCCCTGGGGGTACGCAGAGGTCACCGAGGGGGTACATCGACTCATCTAGATATTTGCTTATTTTTACAACAGGCTACATAAAAAGCACTAGCAAAGTCAGTGCCAACTAAAATTTCATACAGACAATGACTTGTTTATACTGCTCTATATACAGTACACTGAAATGTAAGTACAATCTTTATATTCCAATTGATTTATTTTATAATTATATGGTAAAAATGAGAAAGTCAGCCATTTTTCAGTAACAGTGTACATGTACAAAATACTTTTATATTTTTATGTCTGGTTTTGTAAGCAAGTAGTTTTTAAATTAGGTGAAACTTGGGGTATGCAAGACAAATCAGACTCCTGAAAGGGGTACAGTAGTCTGGGAAGGTTGAGAGCCACTGGCTTTTAGTATGTGTTGTTTCTGTGGGTCATTCTTGCCCTTTGTTGCTGCAGAGAAAGAAGGAAGCATGGAATGACGCACATGAGACAAAATTTCGAACTGTTGTTTAAAGGCACACTTGGAAATCTCATGGACTTGGAGTAACAGCTTGCGAATTTAATGTTGGTTTGATATCAATTTTAACACCTTGTAGTGTATAGTGCTTATTTTAGCTAGCTAAACTTTATTTCATTTTTCAATACAAAATGGCTTGTTGGTCAAAATGAAAATTTCCATGAGCAAATGTCTGGGTTTTTTTTTTTTTTACTATTTTAGGGGGGATTTTCATCCAAAACCCCCAAAGCTACTTTTCCTCTCCACTTTTCAGTAAAACCAAAATGTTTTTGCCTGACGCAAGGAAGGCAAACTTTGAGAAACTGCCAGCTCTCCTGAACTCCTTTTTCCCTTAGATTTTCTTCCCATGGGATCTTACTTACAAGTTCTCTGAGTTTGTTTACCCCTTTTATCTTTACACAGGGACTTTCAACTGGCCTGCCTCTCACCTCCTTCTGGACCTCAGAAAAAGTTCTTGATGTATAATGCAACACATCCTCCCTTTTCATCCTGCTTGTCCTTCCTGAAGAAGCTGCACCCCTCTCTACCAATATTCCAATTATGAGACTTATCCTACCACGTCTCTGTGATGCAAATTAAGTCATAATTTAGCTTATGTAATAATACTTACCGTTTTGTCTTTATTCCCCATACCCTTTGCATAGACCTCTAAAATACTGAGCAGATTTCCCCACTGATTTCCCTCTTGTTGCTCCCATGACCCTATTGTAATTTTCCATGTTCTACCAGCCCCCAACATCTAGACCTCTGTTAAGGTCACCTTTCTTTTGTGCTTACCTGTGGGCTTTTGTCACCTGCCCACTTTGAACCTTGTTAAAAACCCTCCTCACTTGTTTAGTGAGTTGCTACATGAAGAGGCTTTTTCCCTTCATGGTCAGGTGGATCACATCTCTTCCCAGAAGACTTTCTTCCCAGAACAGCATCCCATGGTTGAGGAAGCCAAAGCCCTCCCATCAACACCATCCGTACAGCCATGCATTCATCTCCAGGATTCATGTGTCCTTGCCTGGGACCTTACCCTCAGCCAGGAGGATGGATGAGAGCACAGCCTGCTCCCCCAATCCCTACACCCTTGCTCCTAGAGCCCTGTAGAGGTTGCAGTTTTGCTTACTCTAGTGATTTCTATTGTGAGTCTCATGGTATTTGATGTTTTACTTAAAGTCCCAGCTCCTGGTGATGAGTGATTAGATGAACATCTGAGCATTCACTTTTTAAAAAGTAACTTTCTAACCCTCATAAAAGGTAACCTGAGTGAAACCTAAAGACTCAAAAAACAGAAGACAAATGTAAAGAACCCAACATTTTCTTTTAATGTCATGATTTTTAAACCAATCTCATTATTTTTAGGGCTTGACTCATGATTTTGAAGATTTGGCCACACTGTAACTCATAACGTGATACATTGCCTTACAACCATATGCCGGTACTGCTCTCTTACCTCAGAATCAGTAACCAACACTTTTACTTCATACGAACCTAGCAAGTTCCAAAATCTTTGAACCGTCTGCAAATGTCTGACTAATTAAAGGGATTATAATTAGCCATAATTAGTTCTGACTGAAGTACCCAGTCTCTAAATTAAATGCCAAACCACTTATGTCTGGGCCAAATCCCAAGCCTGCTAAAGTCATTGGGGAGTCTCTCTATTGACTTCAATGAGTTCTGGATCAGGACCTGTAATTCTAGTATTAAAAGATCAAGCTTAAAGCACAACCCCACATTTTAGTTATCTCAGGTTCTAAGCAAAATGTCTCTCCAAGGATTTGCCTTTCTATTTGTTTCCCTTGTGGTTTTAGCCTGTGACAGTTTTTAATATAGATATACAATTATATATAAATATATATATTTACATATGTCACAGGCTAAAACCTCATAGGAAACAAAAATATATATTTCGAGGAAAATGATTGAACCACGACTCTGGGGGTGGGCATCGGGATTGGCAGACTTAATTTAAACTGCATGCTTGAGAGGAAATAAAATATATGAAAACAAAATGTTACCATACATTACACTGAAACTGAAAACATAAAAACTGTTATTGTGGGTAATCCAGAGAACAGTGTGATATAGACAAGTTGGGAGTCAGCATAACAGAGGCATCTGATTCTAATAATTCAAAAAAAACAACAACAAAAAATGATTTATTAACTATAGTGAAGGTTCACTTGATTCATTCTCATCCAAATATGACTTAATTACCCACTGGAACTGCAGGACTTGAATTCAGTCTACAACTTTTTGATGCACTATGTGCTAATGAGCAGAAAGCAAGGTGGTTTTAAAGAGTTGTGATCACAGTTTAGGTCATGAACTGATCTATATATATTCTAGGCATGGTGACTTTCTGACCATTTCAATTCACATCTACTTTCTTAGATTAAGGGTATGTTTATGTTGCAGCTAGGCGTACGAATGACAACTCATGTAGTAAAACGAAAATAAGAAAGAAAAACTTGTAGCACCTTAGAGACTAACAAATTTATTTCAGCATAAGCTTTCGTGGGTTAATACCCACTTCATCGGATGGGTATTAACCCATGAAAGCTTATGCTGAAATAAATTTGTTAGTCTCTAAGGTGCTACAAGTTTTTCTTTCTTATTTTCGTTTTGCTGACACAGACTAACACGGCTACTACACTGAAACTCATGTAGTCTTACCCACGTTAGCTGTACTCTAGCTATCTTGCTAAACATAGAAGTGAGGACCATGGTGAGGGCTTGAGTGCTGGATGCACGAGTGAGTATGTATCAGGGCGGGTCAGGGGGTCAGATGGACTTGTACAGCCCGCTCTGAAGTCAATATCTTGGCATTCTCACTTCTATTTTTTGTGTGCTAGCCAGAGTACAGATAGCACAGATACATCTACACAAGCTGCCATTCACTCCCCTGGCTTCAATACAGATGTACCGTAAGGGTTTCTCAGGTTAAATTTTGTGTTAATTGATTACATCGTTTGTAAACCTGATTCACAGGTTTCTTTTAATACAGGGTGATTGTTTGCCCATGAGTATATAGTTAGTCTGATTTTGTCTCTGTTTAGTAAGACATTTTCTTTTCACATAAATGTACAAATTTAAAAGTCATGCTTCATGGAAAGAGTAAAACTCATATTTTTCCTTGCATTATATAGACAAAGATATGCAAAGTAAGAGAAGACATTTATGAGAATGTTTAAAAGCCACGGTAATGATAAAGAAAGAGAAAACTGACTTTCAAAATACAGTAGAACCTCAGAGTTATGAACACCTCAGGAATGGAGGCTGTTCGTAACTCTGAAATATTCGTAATCCTGAACAAAACATTATGGTTGTTCTTTCACAAGTTTACAACTGAACATTGACTTAATACAGCTTTGAAACTTTACTATGCAGAAGAAAAATGCTGCTTTTAACTATTTTAATTTAACTGAAACAAGCAGAGAAACAGTTTCCTTATCTTGTCAAAACTTTTTTTAAAACTTTCCCTTTTTTTCTTTTTTAGCAGTTTATGTTTAACACAGTACTGTACTGTTTTTGGTTTTGGCTTGTTGTTGTTGGGTTTTTTGGGTTTTGGGTTTTTTGTTGTTGTTGTTTTTGTTTTTGTTTTTTTGGTCTCTGCTGCTGCCTGATTGCATATTTCCAGTTCCAAATGAGGTGTGTAGTTGACTGGTCAGTTTGAAACTGATCAGCAGGAAGCTTCATGAATTTCATTTTTCTCTAAGGCTTTGATCCTGCAAGCATTTGTACATGTACCTACTAAAGCTGATCAGAGAAACCTAGATCGAACTATATTCCATAGGAAATTGCAGTTCTTTCATAACTGAAACATTTTGTGAAATTGTGTTGATTTTTCCGGATTTTTTTTCATAAGAAAACCAGAAAACATTGTCATTTTTACAACAAAACACTTCAATTTTCATTTTAAATTATTTTTTTTAAATTTTGTTTAATTTTGTTTTCTAATACAAAGCTTTGAACTGTTTCATTTTGATTTTGATGTTTTAATATACCTGAAGCAAAAATTTTGGAATTTTCCTTCAGAGAATTTTGCAGTGTTTGGGTTTTGTTCCTATCTGGAACACAGTCAAATTTCAAAATCTCGAAATACTTTGTGAAACAGAACTTCCATCGTCATACAGATCTAGTTCTTACCTCTATGTCTGTGAGTGGTCTTACTGAAGTCAACAGAACTACTCACTTGCGTAAAGGTAAGCCCAAGCCTAAATGTTTTCAGAATTGGAATTGTAGCTGCCATCTCAAGTAAACAAAGGTCACAAACTCTGACCAGAACAGGCACTCAGGTGCAATGGTGACATGCATGGCATAAGAATACAAATAGGAGAGAATTATGACAGTATATTTCCCAATTAATTTCATTGCAGGGAGGTTACATTTTACAACATTTACACTCAATTTAGTATCAATTTATCAATAGATTTTAATTAATGGAATGCAATTCGGTGTGTTCATGGAATTTTAAAACTTGTGTGGGGAAATCATTTTTTCTGAATTTTGTTTTTCTTCATATTCTCTTATAAAAACATCACATTTTCTCAGTTTCTAATGTAACAGCTAGAAACAAGTGAGGTCAAAAGTTTCAAGACAAAGTTAGGCAACCAGTCTTTGGGTGTCTGTTTTAGCATTGGGCCAGTTCATCTATTTATTAATCTGGAGGCAGATGCTTTCAATTGTTACAAGGGGAGAAGAGTTCTTCAAAACACATCTCTCTTCATACCAGCAACATCTCAGTCTTGTCTGGGTATTACATCAGCCAGACTCTGATTGCAGCTCAGTACTGAGGAAGCTGGAAGATGGTATTTACACTAAATGCAAAGTCGGTGTAGAACCACACCATTTCTGAGTCTCTTGTACCAGTGGAAGAGGAGGCAGAGTTTTCTCCTAAATCGATCAGAAATAAAGTTAATTATGCATATAACTCTCTTAACTCATAGTATGAGACTTTCCTTTCATGACTGTATAGCAATAATAGAAACATCTGAAGAGCCCCAGCACTGAACATCTGGTTCAGGGGCTGCAATGAAGCCCAAATCGCTCCTGTTCCAGCACTACCTTTAAACATAGGAATTGTTATTCTTTTTTTTTTTTTTGGCAAACCAACAGGTCAAATTGGACATCGAACACAGGAAGACTAGGCCAAAAACCTAGTTGAAACAGCTATTCAGCAGACTTTCAGTGCATTGTACATCCAAGGATACAGATAATTGGTTTTAGAATATTTTGCTTAGAGATGTGCCATTTGTGTTGCTATAGTTAAGGGTCTGTCAGTATTCCAATAATAAATTGTGGCTTTCAGGAGGTTGCAATGTTAACAACTCACTCTGGCCTGACCTTGACAAACAGTGTAACTTTTTTGCAAACAAAAGCAAAGTCAGTTTAGGTAATTGAGACTAATTTGTTTAATTACTGAAGGGTTCCTTGGTATTGAGGTGTAGTTTGTTGTCTACAGATTCCATGTTCAACATACGCTTTTTCAGTCCATACCTACAATTGGCTCAATTGCATTTTCATTGAGGTCAATAGCAAAAATTCCATTGATTTCAATGGGAGTAGGACTGAGCCCATGTGGAATAAAGACCTTTGGCATTAACAAAGCAAAACAAACACAGACAGATTTTAAGATTTAAGAAGCTTTACCTTATTTTGGCCACCTCTTTATCAGCAACAGAAACACACCCTCACTACCAGTTGGAGTTGTGAATATGTAAACAGTTTCTGGGAAGTGAATTATCATGGGGACACTGCAGTGTCAAAGGAGAGGTGGAACAGTGATTCAAAATAAAAAGATATGGCAGTTTCTTAACTCCACTTGGTCTGATCCTCTGTGTCTTAAATTGCATTCTGCTTTGGAATGTTCATCAGTTCTGTTAGCCCTGAGTCTTTGATAAGCTTGGTAGGGACAAGTAAATGTGGGGAAAGTGATTCAAACTTAGGTGCCTGGAGCCCTTTGGGTAAAAAAATATTAAAAGATTATTATGATCACAGCAATAAAATAAATAATAATACATAAATCAGCTGTGTAGCCGTACATTTGAATGCTAATATATGTCCATGATCCCAGTAAGCAACTTGCTACTGTAAATTAAATCGGTGCTGTATATCTTGATTTATAACTACATATTGTCTCTCCTAGCCTTCCTTATATTGTCTTCCTGTCCTTCATATTAACTCCTTTATAACTTCTCTGTGGTCTAAATTTCCTTTTCACACTGATTCTTCTCAGCCTGCTTTGCAATAGCCTTCAAAGATGGTGATAATTACCCTTAGTACTTAAAAACTACATAACCCTTTTAAAGGGCTGAAGAAAGTAACCAAGTCTCCAATTCTGCAGATATTTAAGCTTGTGTCTAACTTCCCTGTATGCTTGAAGCCCATTGGAAAGCCTATGGAAAGCCTCCTATTGACGCAAAGGTCTTTTGATCAGAACCTATGTGAGTAGTCCCATTGAAGTCAATAGGACTGATTAGGTGAGTGAAGTTAAGCATGTGTTTAAGTGTTTGTAGGATCAAGGCCTAAATCTATTCTTACCTGAACACTTATTTTAAAGAATAAATTGCTTGCTGGATTGTGGCAGTGAAGGAGTTATGGCATATTTAGAGACTTTATATTGTTGAATTGATATAATTACTAGATGGTTTTATATACACTTGAAAAAAAAGAGGGTTACTGACCTATTCTGTAACTCTTGTTCTTCAAGATGTGTTACATATGTCCATTCCACCCTTGGTCTCTTAGTGTCTTGGAAAAAAAACTTTTAGTATTAAAGAACATCTATAAAAGAAAGTTCTCATAATACATCCAAGTACTGGAACCAAGCCCCTGTTCCCTCAAAATGTGTGTCATGTGCCAATAACCATAATTAGTCACACATGTCAATCTGCATTGAAATAATACATATTTTCCATATTGCATAGTATCACCACTGGTTTGTACACTAAACAGGCCAAATTCACAGTACAGAAGGTTGGGCCTGTCTACTGCTTAGAATTGTTGCTTGTAAATAACCAATCATGTTTACATTATAGATCAAAGAACAAGCATGTTTCTTCCTGAACTCCCTAGATGTACATAGTTTAATTCACTCATAAATGCAACTTCTTCACCTCTAGTTCTCAGGCAGCGTAAACAATGAGATGCCCGATGTTTAATATCCCTTTGCTAATAACCTTTGAATAATGGTTTCTCCCTGTTTTGCTCAAAAGGGAGTAAATTTTACCTTAAGTCTTCCAAAGTTGGCAGAGCTTAGTTGCTCCCTCTGAGAACCCAAGGAACTCTCTGTGAACCATGCTCTGTTCTCAGTACGCTAAGAATATGCTCACGTTGATATGAAAATATGACTGGCCCTTAAGTATCTCTCTACAGATACAATCGTGCAGTTTACAATTTAGATAGCATTGCCTTAGAATGAAACAAAAAGGACAAAATAAATCCTTTAAACTATATTTGATTTTAATATAAATACAACATTAAACTCTGACCCACGGTCTGTCCAAATTACTGTACAGCAGATTTCAGCGGCACATTCTACTGCAGTGACAGTTAAGGAATAGCCTGTATGCATGTCTCTTCCAAATGCAGCTTTTCAGAGTCTAATATCTTGGTTATTACCAATTGCATGAGGTTGAAACTTGAGGGAAGATGAAACATCAAACACTGACTTGAACAGTCACCCAAAACTTTAACTAAATCTTTCTTGAGGTATGAAAACGTGGTTGACTTCTCTTTTAGTTATTTGCTACTTCCAGCTTCTGGCTTGCACCAGAAGCAAAGTGTTAGAATCCCATGAGAATGACCATTCTAGATGTATTTCCAGCCCAACTGGAAGCAATAAATACCTCTATCTCACAGGTCTGCTACCAGTCATGCTTCTATGAGCCCTACAAGGTTTTCCCATAGGAAGGGATGATCAGGTCTTCTCTCCTTCTGACATTTCCATCCTGATTTTACAGCTCAGAGCATTAGATTCTGATCTCAGTTACACTGGTGTCAAGCCGGAGGAACTGCATTGTCCTAAATAAATGCAATCCCTCTGGCTTTACAGTGGTGTAACTGAGATAAAGATGTAACTCCAAGCTGCAGAATCAAGATGGAAATGGCACAATGATCAGATGAGTTGGAGAAGCAGTATTCACTGTGGATGCTTATTTAAAATGAACCTCTGAAGCTTTCGATCTTAGTTCATTGCTACTTGACACACAGCATTTGTTTATCAAATACACTTTAAAAATGATAAATTATTAAGATCAGTTAAAAAGGACAGGGTGAGCGGATTAATAATGCAGCTGAATTTCACATTTGGAGACCTCAGTCTTAATCTCTATGGGCAAAATCATGCCACTTTCATTCAACTCTTACTCTGTCAAAAACCCCATAGCAATCAATTCAGAAAGGTCAATGTGGAGCTGCACTGCCCTAGAGGAAACATCAGGAGGCAGAGTGTTTCCCAGACACCTAGGCATACAGCGTGAGTATGCCTGCTCCTTTATGGAGTACAGCATATTCCCCCCTGCACAGCCAGCCAGCCCTTTGGACCAGCACATGTGGATGCCAGTGTCATGGCCTCCTCTTTATCCATTCTCTTCCTCTTTGCTGCACTCTGTAACCCCGTAGAAAGGGAGGGACTGGAATACCCCTCAGTCTTTTATGGAGTTCATGCAAACGGGGAGGTTTCTCTCTCTTTGCCACTGTGCACCTACATGAGGACCAGGCTCAATCTGCCCAATAATTATCACCACAATGTGACTGGACTGGCCATCTCTGCTCAGGATTGACCTGAGGATGAAGTAGCACAGGGTCTTTGCAAGCCAGAACTGGGTCCCCTGGCAGAACTGTAAAGAACATTTCTAGCTTGCATAGTGCTTCCCAAACTGTCCCTTCCCCTAGATAATGCTCTCAATCGTTTTCACCCAAATGTTTATTTAAACAAGAACAGCCTTCCTCTCTCTCTGATCTGACAATTCAGTCTCACCGGTGATTTGACAATGTGAGGTTAAAAGTGGGACAAAATGGGGTGAGTTGATGTCAGACTGGCAACTTTAGCTGTGGATTGTACCAATGACATTGCTGTTGTTACTATACCTTCATGTTTCATACTCATTCCTGGTGTAACTCTTTTGGTTAGACCAGAGAGGAATATGGCCTCATAACTGTAATATACTTTGAAGATGGAATTGATTTAAGAACAGTTTATTTTTAAGAAACTAAAGCTGTATGTATGACTCAAAGCTCAGACTCCCTCTGTTTGAAACAATAACCTACTGTGTGCCTATTCTTCAAATATTCCAGGAGGACTCACAGCTAGTGACAATAGTGTCCAGACATGATTAGCAGTGTCTCCCATTAAGAGGCTGGACTTTCAGTATGTGCGTTACTACAGGAAACATTTGGTCAGGTCCCCTGTAGATATGAGTCAGGAGCTTTCCCAGGTGAGCTAAATGGGAATCTCTTTTAGCCAAGCCAATAAGAGCTGATCTAAGCTGAAGCCGCTGATGGAAGTGGCATCTTGCATATCTTGCATGTGGGACAAAGCATGAGTCAGATTTTGCTTTCCTGTAGTTTTACAGCCTTCTGAAAGAGTTGTTAATGTATCATTTTCAGGGCTGGAACAGTCGGCAGGGTGGTTCAAGCCAACAGCTTGTATTTTTGGCTGTCAGAGGCACTAACACAAGAGCTTTGCTCTCCCTCTCGAAATGACAGCATTGAAAAAAATTATAAAATAATTGATAAAAATGTAGCCCCTAAATTGGCTTTTTTTTAAAAAAACAAACAAAAAACGGGATAGCTCCATTTTCATTCATAGAGCTTTTTCCCTTTTGGAGAATTGTGCTGTGTTAGGCAAGTTTCTTAAAATTTACTTCAAATGTTATGTTTCAAAACCACAGCTTTCAGACACAATAAAAATGAGCAGACTAGTAAGTGAGCTTGTTTCCACACATTTGGGGGTTGTTTAACTTTTCTTTTTCAGACTTCGTCCTCCTGAATTTTAGCTCAGCCAAATAACTAAGGATGCCATGCTCAACACCTGCTGAAAATAATAGATCAACCCAAAGTAATATTATAGTATGGGTCATTAGCCTTCCCATCTTTTCAGTTCTTGCAGTTTAGTGCAGGACTGAGAAATGTAACAAAAAAGAAAAATTGGCAGTGCCAATACACTCATGAATAACCAGTAAGTGTTTGGCATGGTGTCACAGGGTAGCTGGTCCCAACCTACTTGTGACAGGCTCTGCTAAGGAGAATGAGCCAACACAGATCCACCTAGAAGTAGTTAATTGCTTAGGTGTTTGGGCAGCAGTTAATTAAGAAATAGCTGGGCCTAATAAAGGGCTATTAGGGGGTCAATCAGGAATTCCCAGAACAAAAGGGAAGCTCCTGAAGAAAGCGACTCTTCAGGGGAGTTGGTTAGGGAGCTCACCAGAAAAAGGGACCTAGGAAATACTCGTGGAGAAAAGATGTTATGAAAGGATAAAGCTACAAGTGCCACGTCTTAGAGAGACCTGGTCTTGGTGAAAGGTCCTTGCCAGACAGCAGCAGCTGGTCCAGATCACAGATGAGTTCTCCACCATACAGGGGAAGAGCTGCAGTGGTTTGACCTCTGCAGGGGCCCTGAGTCCAGGGAAGGAATCTTTCCCCACGTGATGGCAAGAGGTCTGACTCCAGAGGGCCTCACTGATAAGGGGTGTGGATGGAGGGGGCAGATGGACTCAAGGGGGATAGACAGACTAAGATTAACTCAACTGCCCCTGCTAGGACACTGGGGGGAAGAGTTGTTTGTGTACCATATTTAGGCCTTTGATTAAATAAATGCGACCCCTGACGGGGCACTGTTCACAAAATAAAAGTCTCATTGCTTTGTGTGTTATGATGAATCTTGTATTTTTATATGTTTGTTGTGTTTGTTATATATATATAAAAAACTTAAGAAAAAGCCTCACAGAGTTCTTTGAAAGCGCATTAAGGGAAACTGAGGCAGAGCTACAACTGCAGTTCCACACTGGGCCACCAGGGAGCACTCAAATGTTTGTGTGTTATGTTTGTGTGTTTGTGTGTTATGTTTGATATGTTTGTGTGTTATGATGAATCTTGTATTTTGATATGTTTGTTGTGTTTGTTATATATATATAAAAAACTTAAGAAAAAGCCTCACAGAGTTCTTTGAAAGCGCATTAAGGGAAACTGAGGCAGAGCTACAACTGCAGTTCCACACTGGGCCACCAGGGAGCACTCAAATAGTGAGGGCCCACCTCATGGTTTTGCCCTAACCCCTTTCTGGGGCACTTGAGATGTCTTTTAAAAAATCCCAAATGTTTGTATCAATATAGAAACAAACTGAACTGGAGCAGAGCAGACTATCCACTTTTCTTGAATTCCTAGCCTGCAGCTGTAATATCTTAGGGGTTTTTCAGTTCTGTATTTTCTAAATAACAATTGCATATGATGAGGGGAGAGATGAGCAATGTTCCAGGATATGTGTGTACTGTATTCAAATAGCAGTGAAGCATGTTTAAACAAATAAACACTATGTTTCTCTAATATTTTACGGGCTAGTATACACAGATTAGTACTGAAAACTAGTCTAAGTGACCAAGGGAAACCATTTCTTTTAAACTCTTAGCAAACAGGCTGAACATTAAAAATGCCTTAGCACACAGTCAGCATACTTGGAAGTATTTCAGGGATTCTGTTTTCATAGGTCTTAAAGAGTGTCTCCAGTTTTATGAGCAAACTGAATTTTCTTCTGTTCCCAGATGTCCCTCTTACGATTCCAGACAGGTATAAAACCTCCTGACAAGCAATGAGAAAAAAAGCAAAGCTTTTGTTATAGCATTTGCCCTTCTAATGAGGCAGACTGGCTGCTTCTGATAAATTATTTTCCTTTCTCTAGCTGGTGGAGACAGCCCTTCTGGATGAGTAGGTTAGACTTCTCTGGTCTCTTTAATAATGCTTCCCCCTGAGGACAACCAACTGGCCAAACAAATGACAACTCAGAGGCGGTAGTGATCTTCATGCTTTCTCCTAGGTAATCTCATGTTAAGGTTTGTAGCAATGCTTAATTGAGCCTATATCTAAAGACTTATTCTTCCAACCCTTTTGTGATTTAGGAACTTTCTTTTTCCTATAGCTGAGCATGGCTAGTAGGCACAGATGGGACTGATAGTTATGGAGGCCAAGGACCACAAAGAGTGGGCAATTAATCAGAACTCAGTCTTTTCCAATCAGAGGAACTAGCCATGATGATGAAGCAGGTAGCCTGAATCTATTTACTTGGGGTAGGCAGGGTGGAAGACAGGCAGATTGATGCAGCCACGGTGGGACATGTTGGCTAAAGAACCTGGGCTGAGAAATATAGTAGGGGGAAATTAAATTCAAAACCAGGCAACTAATAAACAAATTCTGCAAGAGCTGTCTCTACGCTACCTCTTGGGATGACACAAGGGATCATTTTCCATCTGGACGTGTATAAGCTTAGATGTCCTCACATTAGTTATGCCATTACAGATTTGTGGCTCAGTTCTATTCCCTTTGGAGTCAATAATACTCTTAAAGTTGACTCAAGTGGGAGCAGGAGCAGATCCCTGATGCAGGAGCCTCTGCAGATGCTGCCTTTGGAAGATGGGTTCTATATCCTGTAGTTAATCATTCGGTGTTTCAAAGGTGACCTTGAAATTCCACAGGTCCTGTAGGAAGGGAGTGCCTTTTGTACAAGGACCCCATGTTATTCAATGGCATTTACCCAGCAGGCCATGAAATACTATAAAGGACAGGTAGAATTTAAGGCTCCATCATTGAATGTCTATTGTGACTACTGCTGTTGAGTTCCTGGGGTGAAATCCTGGCTTCACTGAAGTCAATAGAAATACTCCTGATTATTTCATTCAGACCAGGATTTCACCCTTGTGTGTAAGAATACATGAAAGGATATGGAAAATGACAATGTTTTCTCAGTTAATTTGATTTCTCCAGTTTGTTCCATGTTCTTCCTGCCCTATTTTGTGTGTTAGTGTAATTGGGACCGTTATTCTGAATCAAACTGATATTTTTTTCTCATGTAATGTTTAGAATTAATACAGTTTTTATATTTGGGGACATATGTACCTGAGCAGGGTCAGAATCCTTTACAAAGTAATTTGGGAAAGCCAATTTAACAGGTAAGACATTATTACCATGGATGGGAAGTAACCCCACACATCTATAAGAAAAAAAGATGCTTAGTACTTTGTTCCCTTTTATGGTCCACTAACTCCTAATGACTATATCTGCAATCTGCAATTATTTATACCCTCAACCACACACTGACCAGAAACTGATGCAAGGCTGCATATTTTAAATGTTCTTTTGGTAGAATATTATAGAGTGAGCATAGCTGTCTGGCTGAGAGCTGCAAAAAAAATCTAAGAGGGGAAAAACACAGATGTATGAGCTAAAGATGCTAGATGTTCAGCTCATTTAGCATTTTTGTTCCATAATAACCTTGATTAACAGAATTTTAAAACATGCATGTGAAAGCCTGCAAGTGGTTTCTTCTGTTCTGAGATTTGTTCTGTTCTGCATCAAGATTTTGTTCTACAAACCCTGCTACAGAACACAACTTCAAGCTGTGAGCTGCATGGGCATGATGCTTTCATATTTTTAATTGTTTTTTGGAAAGGTGAGTTCCTTTGTAATCTTGTGGAACAGCAAATTATGTTTGCTTGAAAAATGAAACTTCAACCATGATAGATTCAAAACCTACACTTGCCAAAGTCAAATATTAAATCCCGACCCCCCACACAAATGAACACGCCACATTCATTCACATTCAGCAGCCAAGTCAACTCTTATCTTCAACCTTCTGGAGTTCCAACGCAACCCAGAGCAGGAAATATGAAAGTAAATACTGTTGTTTACAACCCAGAAATCTATTCTTAGATTTGGATATAACCACCAAATAAGTGCATGCAAATCAGTGAGCCAAACATTTCGTTTTTGGGATTAGGAAAAATGAAAAAAAACTATCCTGTTTTTTTACCACACAGCCTAGTTCAATAATATATATTTTTGTTCACATGAAAGATTCATTTCTTAATGTTTTTAACCAGGGGCCCAAACTCAGCAGTTCAACAACCATGTGGCATTGTAATAAATCTGTGAACACCTCTTCGCTTGAATACCCAAAAGGCATTGTTACTTGTATTGAAATCTGTTGTCTTGTCAAATCCTTTACATATATTCAATAATGGCTATAAACCCTCATGCTTTGAGGACTGACCCAACCACTAACTGACTGGAGGTTCAGAAGAAAATTTTCTTATGCCAGATTACTCCATAATTTCTGCAAGAAGGATTTCTTATGTTTTTATCTGAAGCACCTGGCAGTGGCCACTGTCTGAGGCAGGTTTAGTGGACTCTATGGGCCACTGGTCTGATTAAATTTGGCAATTCCTATGTTTCTGTTATGAAGAGAGATAATATAACTTGTAGCTGAGCGAACAAGAGGAGGGAGAAGGTATTTGTATAAAGAAAAAGTTACTTTCTTTAGAAAAACAAAGAGAACCATGCCATGAAGCTATAAACAGTATATAATGCATATAATGCTGAATATTTTCTCAGGGCATGGTTCTCTTTGCCATTGATGGTTCATCCAGACAGTAAGTGGGTCTTGAGCTAACTTTCTTTCAGATTCCTCTCTTATCCCTCCTAATGTCCTTTTCCATCCTTTTAACATGTTCTCCACCATAGGTTCTGTTCTGTCTATTAGTTTTACTTGGGCTGGATTTCAATTTTCTTAATATTTCTAATTATTTTACAATACTGTACTGTTTACTGACTATCCAAAACACAAATCAGATCTAGTGACACTGGTTTGATTTGATTATACAAGTTGCATCTACCACATCATGTCAGTAGGTGTAAAGCAATCTCATATAATTCTAATGTAACTCACTCTTCTCATACTCAAACTGCAATACAGCAAGCGAAGGGCATAGCCTGCCTTTAATTGAGGGAGATGTGAAGGGGGAACAGAGTGGCCGCTGCCAAGTATTAAACAGTACAATCTCCCTGTGGTTGCACAGTATGATGTAAAAATAAGCAGTATCCCTGGCTAGCATCAGCTGATGAAAATGGCAGATTGCTAGCTAGCTGTGGGGGCTAGACACACCCCACTGCTGGAAGACAATGCCCTCTTGGGTCTGTGGTGTTTGAGTCAGTAGCTGCTCCCCCTTACTAACATTCGCTTAAGTATTAAGGAAAGGTATTAATCCACCACTTGTGTGGGGGATTGGGGCAGGCACTGTTAGTGACCTCTCCCTCCGCCTCCCATTTTACCAGCATAGAATTTCAGCCTACAGGGTATCTTCCTCAAAGAAATGACACCAGTAGCGTAGCCGGGGGGGAGCAGAAGCGGCGCCTTAAAAAGGAAGCGGTGCCTTGTTTTAGCACCGCTTCTTTTTAAGCGCTGCTTCTTGCACTCACCCGGTGGCGCTCCGGGTCTTTGGCGGCATTTCGACGGCGGGTACCACTGAAGACCCGGAGCGAGTGAGGACCCACCGCTGAAGTGCCGCCGAAGACCTGGAGCGCCGCCAGGTGAGTACAGGGGGAGGCGCCTTTTTATAGCGCCGCTCCCCCTGCGCTCTAGACCTGGCTGCGCTACTGAATGACACCGCATGTAACCCCAGTTTTCATGTCACCCTTGCTAACAAATGAAGCATTGTAACTTTTATATGCAACTTACAAAAGTCTGGGTAGGGGCTTGTTTTGTTTTGTTTGCAAGAATCTGGTGGGAAACAGCAACTGGCTTTGTTTAGAAATCATGTGTGTTAGGAAAGAAAAGAAGGAGGTTTCATGTGAAATGGTGAAGCATGAGAAATTAACTCTCCGTGCTAACATACTGACCTAAAACACTTCACAAGCATGAACAATAAGGACATTTTGCCCCAAAATATAGATTCCAGTTGTGTTACACTAGTTTGGAGAGATTGTTTCTGGCTAAACAGTCATAAAAAGAACCAGCTAAGAAGATTTCACTGATAACCTGAAAGGAAGCTACTCAAGCAAAGGCCTACGTGGACAGGGAGATTTTAGATACTCCAGATATCTCTGAAAAATGTTTCAGATGATGTGTTATCATTCCATCAACCTTTCAGCAAACTGTAAGCAGCTTCCTAGGTGAAATGGAGCAGACAGAACAGAGGATCTGTAATAACAAAGATGCCAATACCAGTTGCTCACTGGACCTGGTTAAATAAAAGGCCTGGTTTTGTGAGGAGTTGAGCATCTCCTACTAGTTGCTGAGCTCCCTCTACTCACAATGAAGTCACTGGGAGCTGAGGGGCCTCAGCTGCTCACAGAATCAGTCCAAAGTTGGAAGAAAACTAAATTAGAGAGTCCTAGATACTCATCATTACAATGTGAAGTTAACAAGTGAAAAATAAAATATCTGCTGCAAAAGAGAGAAGGTTGTTAATAAAGAAGGATGTAGACAAAGAATTCACAGGATTTCTCAAGAGATGTGGTTGAGAGAAGAAAAAAATGTATTGAACCACAAATGACTGCATATGACAGTGGCTTTGATTTTCCCTTCAACTTTAAAATATTTTTTTTCAATATCCGAGTATGACTCTCATCCAAAGGCTAAAACACGTGGCGCACTAAGAGTTGCCTCTTTTAACATGCTGCAGTTATAGCTCATCAGGCATAAATGACATGATCTGCAGATACATACTTATACCAATATTTTAATGCTGTGAGTTATGTTTTGTTTAATAGCACATTCTATTCCCTTTTTGTCTTTAGAGCAGAAACATCTCCTGCTACCTCTCTGCTGAGTTTCACAACTGCTTAAAGGTAAAATTTTCTCTAACCCACTTCTTCCGAGAAGGTAAATTAACTCAAAACTGCCTTTCCTGGGTCCAAAAACCATCTTCAAATCCTTACTAGGAGCAAATAATTTAAAAAGTTTTCTACATGAGGGTTCTATCCTTCATTCTCTGGGAGACCTGAAGAACAGCCCCCAATGAGATTAATAACTTAATTCTCTCACCATTCTCTCATAGAATTTAGAAATACTGCTGGTTTCATTGGTGGAGTGTGTATGTTTCTAGAAAAAGAGCTAGTTCACATGTGGAGCTTGCCAACTCCACTCAAGAAATTGTAAACTTCTTGAATGTAGCTATTATTTTGAAGCCCTTTAGATGTCCATAAAGGTCAGTACACAGCTTACAAGTTCTTCGGGTGTATCCTGTGTCTATTTAAGGGAGGGTCCTGCCTATGGGTCTTGTAAATTCTGGGTGCAAAATCTCCAGCTTATAAGTCCCATAGCAGTAAGCATCTGTACACTTTGTAAGCTCTATAAGCAATGCCTGTGGATCTTGTAAGGAGTGGGCTATGCATGTGGACTTTGTAAACCCCATCTTGTACCCAGCTGTGTAAATTCCATTGTGGTAAGCATGGTGCTTACCAGCTCCACAAGGATCCCGGCTCCTCTGACTCTCCTTGGCCTGAAGAACTCTGGAGTAGAGCTGGGCAAAATGTTTTCAGCTGAATAGTAAATTCACCAGAAATGCAGTTTCAGGGCAACCAAACTACTTGCAAATATAGGCTAAATTTGGCTAATTAGAGGCGACGCGTGGAGGGGCATGCGGGGTCAAGTGCCCTCCCTCCCCCTGATTAGCCTGCCAGGGGTGGGGAGGAAGACGGGCTCTGTCCTCCTCTCCCTGTGCCTCTCCCATCCCTGGCACATTTGACTTCTCTCCCTGGCAGCCAGGCGAGAAGTGGGACAGAGCTCCCCCTGCAATCCCCTCTGGCATGCTCGGCCCCTGTCCCTGGCAGCTGACCTTGGCCAGGGAGCAGGCTGCCACTGCCTCCCAGCCAGCCTCTCGCAGGCAGAAGCGGCTCTGTCCTACTCCCTGCCCTGTTGCCAGGGAGAGCAGTGGCTTTGAACTGGGCACAGGGCTGTGGAGGGAGTCACTGAGCGGAGGAGACACATGTGGCGGTCACGCGTTCTCCCTTTAGATTGTGGGCCTCCCCGCCCCAGTATGTGGAGGCAGGAGTTGTGTATGTGGCTAATAGTTTCAGTGAAATAAAAAAATGAGGGATTTTTTTTTCAAAAAGTCAAACTGTTATTTCAACATTTTCAAAACAAACCATTTTGTCATGTTGTTACAAAAGGAACTGAATAATCAGTTATTCCCTCAGCTCTACTTTTGGAGCTATCCTTGTGCCTCTGGGTTCCCGTCTCACACTGCCCTGTACTGCTGAGTAGGAACAATCTATAAGGTTCTTATTTCTCCCCCACAGTTTCTTGCCCTGCATAGATTTTAGAATGTATCCAGCAGGCCAGGTGGACTTTTTAAAGTGGGCATCCTTGTGCCAAATGAGGCTGTAAAGAAACCATTTTAAAAATTATTTTAATTAGCATTTAATGGGAACTTAATTGTTTGTATAATTTGAAGTTTCACCGTCAAGCTGAGCCCCAAAGGATCCAAGCCAAGCGAGTGTTAGATTTTTGAGTAAAATTTGCAAAACAACATTACTTTAAAGTATTCCTAGCCTTAAAAGCTGTTGAACTAATTGCCTTCAAACTTTCCCCCCAAAAATCTGTTGCCTCCTAAAAAGCTGATCATAAAAATAAATTTCCTGTTCAGAGTTATAGAGGGAGTGAGCATTGGGTTTACAATGGACCCTGGTTGAAGTCTTATCGAGCTACTACTCAATAACTTCATTTTCATGGTAATCTTTAATGACCTACCATTCAAAAACAGCTTGACCAATTTTCTTTCTACCTTGTAGAAAAGAACAGTTAGATGCCATTTTGCAATATGGCCAATCTTACAAATGAGTATTCAATAAACCACACAAATCTGCAAAACTGGGGCAAGAATCCTGGCCTTCAAGGGATCTGAATAACTCCATTAAAGTCAATGGAATTACAGTGCTGAAAAAACACTGGGGCTGATTCCACTGGTCTACAATTTTTGACAAGTCGTCTGCTTCAGAGATAAAATGTGCTATTTAGTATGTATTTTGATGTGCTGAATTCAAATATGACAATTAAAATAACTGATTGGCTACTGTTTCTAAGATATTTAAGTTTTTACATTTTATGTCTATGTATATTGTGTAGATAGTAGAGTTTTAATCATAAATTGTAAACCTAGGTCTTTTCATGTGTTTATGGTTGCTTTACATGATACTATTTCACCTGTCCTGTTTATGTAACACTTTAAAAATCAGCAAAGGAGTTATATAAATAAAATTTATTATGAAACAAAAGGCAAAAACCTATTATGTACATAGTTTAGTCCTATTCAGTGTCTACTCGGCGCTTCTTGGCTTGTCTCTTGTATTCATTAAATGGAGCATCTCTTATCACTGTCCAGCAATAGTCTGCAAGCATTGATGGGCTCCATTTGCCCTGATAGCGTTTCTCCATTGTTGCAATGTCCTGGTGAAATCACTCGCCGTGCTCGTCGCTCACTGCTCCGCAGTTCGGTGGGAAAAAAATCTAGATGAGAGTGCAAAAAATGTCTCTTTAGTGACATGTTGCAACCAAGGCTTTTGTATGCCTTGAGGAGGTTTTCCACCAACAACCTGTAGTTGTCTGCCTTGTTGTTTCCGAGAAAATTGATTGCCACTAACTGGAAGGCTTTCCATGCCTTTTTTTCCTTGCCACGCAGTGCATGGTCAAATGCATCATCTCGAAGAAGTTCACGAATCTCAGGACCAACAAAGACACCTTCCTTTATCTTAGCTTCACTTAACCTTGGACATTTTCCACAGAGGTACTTGAAAGCTGCTTGTGTTTTGTCAATGGCCTTGACAAAGTTCTTCATCAGACCCAGCTTGATGTGTAAGGGTGGTAACAAAATCTTCCTTGATTCAACAAGTGGTGGATGCTGAACACTTTTCCTCCCAGGTTCCAATGACTGTCGAAGTGGCCAATCTTTCTTGATGTAGTGGGAATCTCTTGCACGACTATCCCATTCGCAGAGAAAACAGCAGTACTTTGTATATCCAGTCTGCAGACCAAGCAAGAGAGCAATAACCTTCAAATCACCACAAAGCTGCCACTGATGTTGGTCATAGTTGATGCACCTCCAAAGTTGTTTCATGTTGTCATAGGTTTCCTTCATATGGACTGCATGACCAACTGGAATTGATGGCAAAACATTGCCATTATGCAGTAAAACAGCTTTAAAACTCGTCTTCAATGAATCAATGAACAGTCTCCACTCATCTGGATCATGAACGATGTTGAGGGCTGCCATCACACCATCGATGTTGTTGCAGGCTACAAGATCACCTTCCATGAAGAAGAATGGGACAAGATCCTTTTGACGGTCACGGAACATGGAAACCCTAACATCACCTGCCAGGAGATTCCACTGCTGTAGTCTGGAGCCCAAAAGCTCTGCCTTCCTCTTGGGTAGTTCCAAATCCCTGACAAGGTCATTCAGTTCACCTTGTGTTATGAGGTGTGGTTCAGAGGAGGAGGATGGGAGAAAATGTGGGTCCTGTGACATTGATGGTTCAGGACCAGAAGTTTCATCCTCTTCCTCTTCCTCGTCTGACTCAAGTGAGAAGGATTCTGGTGCATCAGGAACCGGCAGTCCTTCTCCGTGGGGTACTGGGCGTATAGCTGATGGAATGTTTGGATAATGCACAGTCCACTTTTTCTTCTTTGACACACCTTTCCCAATTGGAGGCACCATGCAGAAGTCACAATTGCTGGTATGATCTGTTGGCTCTCTCCAAATCATTGGCACTGCAAAAGGCATAGATTTCCTTTTCCTGTTCAACCACTGGCGAAGATTTGTTGCACAAGTGTTGCAGCATATGTGTGGGGCCCACCTCTTGTCCTGATCTCCAATTTTGCAGCCAAAAGAAAGGTGATAGGCTTTCTTAACAATAGTGCTTATACTGCGCTTTTGTGATGCAAAAGTCACTTCACCACAAACATAGCAGAAGTTATCTGCACTGTTCACACAAGTACGAGGCATCTCTGCTCACTTTGGCTAAACAGAAATGTGTCCCTTTGCAAAATCAAACACTGACAAATAAGAGAGCACGACACTGTATGATTTCTAGAGCTGATATAGGGCAATTTGTTCAGCAGAGTGATGTAAGCTTCGTTATGATTGCATCATCCATGACTTCTAGGAATAACATGATGCAATTCATATCATGTATGATGCAATACCAGCTTCAGATTGCATCATTCATTGTTTTGCCTAAAAAGCAAGTACTGTCCAAACCCAGTCATAGATTTATTCATCAATCCAGTCAAAGATGTATTTTAGTCATTTCGGGTTTAAATTGAGATCCCTTCCCTTTATAACTCACTTATCCTCTGCCATTCCCAAGTCAAGGGTCATATATACTGACCCAATAGCATGTCTTGAAAACTAGAGCCAATCAACAATTTTAAGCATCATTTTCGTTCTCAGTGACCCAGAATTAGTAAAGTTTGACTACATTTATTTCAGAAGCATTTTGGCTGTAGAGCAGTGTTCTTAGTTAAACTAAGACCACTCTAGAGTGCTTTGACAGTTTAAAGGTATTTACATTAGTGTAAATGTAATTTATGCCCATTTTAAGATCCCATTACACTGCCAGAGTGGTATAAATGAGGATCACTCCCACTATTGGAAAAGAACTAAGCCCCATGACTTCTACTGCATGTGAGATAAAGGAAAATATCTGTCACAGTGTTGGACTATGTTCTGTGTTGTAACAAAATGCTAGATGGCTCATACAGACACTACAACTGCTACAATTAGTTTAACAGTCATTAAGGACTTCATTACAACCTTCAAGTATAGCCTCTGTACAAGGCTTCAAGGAGGTTCAACTATGTGAAAAGTTTGCAAGGCTAGTGAATAAGAAAGTTTTTGACACAAGTAAAAGTGCTGCAAAAGTCAAAAGTTCAAATCAAGGTAATTTTAACAGATGTGTACTTCAAAGACAATTTGATCAGATTTCTTCAAACTTTACCTTCATTTTAAACCTGGCAGGTCTCGGGTCAAACCAATTTTGCTAGTCAGATTATTAGGAAAGGCTAAAAAAGGTTTTACAATTGAAATTAGTTGAGATGAACTATGGAGAGACTGTATCTCCACAGTATTGTATAACTACATTTAAGTATATATAATAAGGTTCATACAAAAGTTAAAATATTCACATCAGCGACAGAGCCAAGTGTTCATTAAATAGGAATTAATGGAAGAAATTGGGTGTATACAACAGGAGAAAAAGCCCATAAATGCCAAAAAGTTTTACAGCCCAGGTTTGAAATAGCCGAAACAAATAATGATTTCATCATTGTATGCTAGTTGTTATTTCCTTTGCAAGCTGTTTTTGACAATACAGAGAAAATTCTTTAGTTAGTCATAGTAGAGGACAACAAATTGGCCTAAAGCTAATGCCTTCATCCAAAGAGAATCATAATTAAATTCAAAATGCTAATATTTCCTGTTCAGACAACTGGAAAAATGGTGCTTTAATTTTATTGTAGCTAAAATGCCTTTGGGGAGGTTGCTAAAATAACCAATCTTAAAGGAAGAAATGTTCTATCACAGCAGCAGTTTGGATGAATAAATCCATATTCAGAAATGGAAGCAGCAAGCGAACTAATGGGATGGGCTCCTGTAAAAAGTATAAATATTCTTAAAAGAGACATTTAAAAAAATAACAGTTGCTTAAAAACATGATGGTTACAAATGGTACCTCTAAATTATAATTCGGCCTCTGTAAATTTTCCTTGTAGCATCAAGTGGATACGGTGTTCCTCATTTTTTGTTGTAAACTGTCACACACTGCTGTTCTATGCTGAAAAATAGGTGCCACTCTCAATCCTAGAGGTGGCCACAATTCAATGGTGAGTGACAGGATTCATATAGGGTTAAATCCACTCAAACTGCTTCAGGAAGCTGGAAGGTGGAAGCCAGGTAAGGCAGCCTCATTCCTGAAGAGAGAAGAGCTACTCCCTCCCTCCACAGAAGGCCAGAAGAAATTGTTGTACTCTAGTCTGCCTCCTGCATAATGGAGGCCATAGAACTTCACTCAGTGTATGTCTGCTCGGCAACGAAAAACCCACTGTGCTGAGTCACTGAGCTTAGGTCAATTTTCTCAGGTGCACTGGGACTAAAAATAGCAATGTATATATTCAGGCTCGTGCTGGAGCGTGGGCTCTGGGACCTCACCAGGGGGGAAGGTTCCAGAGTCCAGGCTCCTGCCTGAGCCCAAACTTCTACACCGCAATTAAATAGTCCCACACCCCGAGCCCTGTGAGCCCAGTCAGCTGACACAGGCCAGCTACAGGTGTTTAACTGCAGTGTAGACATATTTTTAATAGCCTCTGTAATGGTCCCTTCTGCCTTAAGCAGCCTGTGTGAATGGAGAGGAGTAATGACAAAGTACTCCAACGGGCATGACATAAGAACCTAGATAGAGAGGGAGGCAGATTTAAACATTTAAATGAGTCTATATTGGACTATAACCTATCTTGACCTCCCCTCCCCCGCCCCCCAAGTGAAGGAGCAGATGTGGTATACATAGCTATGCAGCAGTGAAGCAGTGTTTTGCTTATTACACCTCTAAATTTCTAAGATCTCTACCTTTCTGCAAAGGAAAAGGCCATTTTGTTCTCAGAATTGCTAAAGCTTGTTATAGAGGAGACAAATACGGTGTACTCTTTTTACTTTTGTCCTTTTCTGTTGTTTCCCAATAATCTAAAGTAAAATTCATGTCACATTTTTCTCCTTGTGTGTGGAAAAAACAAGGGTCACCACCCTTTAAAATATTTGGTTTTAATTACTAACAAAATTGGAAGCAAAAAATGCAGATGTCTGGATGTGGAATGACTGATGCAGTAGTTATTCACTAGAAGTGCTGCATTTCCAGCAGCCTCACCACTGCCAGTGGAGTCTTGAAACAAAACCTATAGGAAATCACAGTATATGGGGCTCCTATTCCTTCATTGCAATGGCAGATGTCATTACCTAGGGCATTAAAATTCTAGCTCCAATTGAATTCAATGGAAAGATATCGATTGAATTGAATGAGAATTCGATTGAATACTAAGAATGGAAAAAAAGGAGTGAGTAATTGTACACGGACAAGAAAACAGTTTGAGGTTTCTGGTAAATTAAGTTAAATTTATTAAACTGTTATGTCTGCTATCATAGAGCACATCGTGCTTTTAATAACTTAAGATTGGTCTACACTAAAAAATTTGGTTGATCCAGCTATGTCTCTGAGGTGTGTGAGAAATGCACACTCCTGAGCAATGTAGCAAAACCGATCTCTAGCCTGTACTGTAGACAGTGTAAGGTCAATGGAAGAATTATTCCATTTACCTACTATTGCCTCTCCTGGGGGTGGATTTACCACCACAACGAGAGAACCCCTTCCATCAGCATAGGCACTGTCTACACTGAAGCGCAACAGTGGTACCACAGTGACATTTCAAGTGCAGACAAACCCCTAATCGGATATTTACCAGTCATGTGGGCTAAACCCAAAATTATACTGATTTGACAATGTCTCCTGTTTGAAGGATACTGCAGATTGAGTCTAGAAATGTTACTCAGATTAAAGAATGTGTAAAGTCAAAAATTGTTCTTTTACAGTGTCAAATCAGTAATACAGTGAACCACAAAAGAAAGAATATTAATCCAGAGAGAGAGAGAGAGAGATAGAAGGTGGGTGAGGCAATATCTTCTATTGGACCAATCAAGCTCTTCAGCTCTGAGGAGCTCAGAAGCTTCTATCTTTCACCAACAGAAGTTGGTCCAATAAAAGATCGCCCACCTTGTCTGTCTGTCTCTGTATCTCTGTGTCTCTCTCTCTCTCTCTCTATCTCTCTCTCATACCGTGGAACCAACATGCCTACAACAACAATCCAAATATTAATCCAGGCAGAGAAATGATAAAAAAGATTTATTCCTACTAAGATGCACCTCAGGCTCTCTGGATATTTTGCAAGTTGGCAGAATGCTGACTTCTTTTTTTTTTTTTTTGGAAAGCTTTCACCTCTTTTCAACAGGACATTAAATTTTAAAATATAGTGAAATGTTCTCATGACATTCACAATATCTTTCAGTCGTCTTCTGAATTCCTCAAGGGGCTTGGCACATTTTCAATCCTTGACAAGGCTTTTCTTCAAACAATTCAATCACAAAGATTTGGGGCTAGTTTCTCAGCTGGTATCCATCAGTGTAGCTCTTTCGTGGTCAGTGGAGCTATACAAATCTATACCAGGTGAGAATCTGACCCATACTCTAGGGCAGAGATCCTGCACCTACATGGAGATGTTTGCTATGCACTGGCACAGGAATGCCCTGTGGAAGACTAAGAATGCATTATTTTCACAAGTGTTTGACAGTTCTAGACTAGCCAGATGCTACAGCAAAAGTTGAAAGACTACAGAAGACAGTAGTCTTTTTTCCTATGGCAATTCTCATCACATATAGCTGTCTCCACTAAAACTGAAAAAAAAATCCTCCATATGCACACCTTTAAATAGGTTAGCTGTAAATCCTGCTCTCATTTACACTGGAGTTAATCAAAGTTACTTCAGTGACTTCAAATGAATTAGGCTGGATTTATTCCAATAAAAATGAAAACTAAATTTGGCCCTTAGATTTAGAATAAATCCAATCCCATCTGATACCCTTCTCCTTTTTTCCTATGCTCATTTTTCATGTCTATATGTCATGTCCGACATCAGGTCTTTGAGGTAGGGACCATGCTGAACTAGCCATTCTGTGAGATGCCAAGTACACCATTGGCTGCAGTACAAATAAAAACCAACTGATGTCACAAGTAGATGAAGAGGAAGAGCACAATTTTCAAAAACACCTGAGAGAGTTTGGGTACAGCCACACTGTATGCTTCCCAGCTCAGGGAGACAGTCTCCCTTTATGGCTCTGGGCCTAAGTGCCTAAATCACTTCTGGAAATGGGACTGGTTATGCGCATACAGAAATAATAACAGTAATCACAGCAGAAAGCCTCAGAGCCTGGGTCAACTGACTCGGGCTCACAAGGTTCATGCTGCAGGGCTAAAAAATAGCAGTGTAGTCGTTCGGGCTCAGGCTGGAGCCGAGACTGAGACCGTCCCACCTTGTCGGGCTTCAGAGCCCCATCTTCAGCTCCAAGCCTGAATGTCTATGCTGCTATCACAGAGTGAGCCCCAGGAACCCAAATCAGTTGACCCAGGCGCTCAGATTCACTGCCACTGTTTGAGGGGAGAGTTCTTGGGAGGGGTGGTATTTTTTCCTTCTGTGGTACTATACCCATAGGGTCCTAGGTCAATTAAGTGCTTTTGAATATTTTACCCTAATTCAACATTTGGACCATTCTGGGCTAAATCCTATACCTTGTACTGAGTTCTTAAATAAATCAGTGGAAGATGCAGGTATTTAGCACCTACCAGTCATTTGATAAGCATCCCATGATGATATCCTGAGAGGCACAGCATTGTTTCAGTAGAGTTATGAGAAGCAGGATGGTCCAAGCAGGTATCAAGGAACTGAGTCTCATGAGATGCAGGGTTCTGCTACTGACTTGCTGTATGAGCTTTGGCAAGTTGCTTCGCCTTTCTATGCTTCTGCTTTCCTTCCCACCCTTTGTCTGTCTTGTCTATTTAAATTGTTTGCTTTTAAGGCAGGGACTGTATGTCACTTCGTGTTTGTGCACCACCTACTTTAATGCAGCCTTGATTTTGGTTGAGTCTCTGGGAGCTCCTGTGATACTACTAGTGCTCCAGTCCTAAAAAAATAAGTGTTGGAATTCACTTGTGGCACTTCCAGAAAGTGATAGTACTGGAAGTACCAGAATGCTGTTACAGTTCCCCAAAAAATGCTGGGAAGCCGCTCCAGAACAGTTTGAGCCCTGGATACCACTACTACTAATTAATAATAAAGTCATGCCCAAAATACTCGTGCCAACAGAGAGATTGGTGAAAAGTCTAAAACATTTTTTATTCTTTCTGTATTTATGTTTTTTCCCAATGATGACAGGTTGTTTTGCAACCTCAGTATTACTGCAAAAATGGCAAAATTTATCAGCCAAAAGCTGTGGTGAATTCATGGTAGCTGGGAGCTTTTCCAACAACAGAAGCGCAGGTTCATCAGTTTGCACCACAAAACACATGTGTGGCAGCAGAACTGGAAACCTCCTGCTCTAGATCAAATTTGCAAATATTTTCTTGCTGGTAACATCTCTAAAGAGAGACAAATCATATTTTGTAGAGTTGTACAGGTACAAAATATGGTGGATGATCTTTCAAATTTTGAAAGAATGCTGAAATAAATTTGTTAGTCTCTGAGGTACTTCTTTCTTATTTTCTTTTTGCTGATACAGACTAACACGGCTACTACACTGAACCCTTTCAAATTTTGGTTGCCTTTCCTGGTTGAAATTATTTTTGAAACTGCTCAGCATAATGTTATACTTTCAAGTCCTCCTGCATCTAAAGAGCTTTATGAGATAAAGTCCTGGATCTGAGTGAAGAACAGTATTCCGTAAAACTAAATCGCAACCAAACTGGGAATTAGCTGCTTAGTCTCATGCAAACATCAGGACAAGAAGGGATTTATAGTAGTCTGTACTATTTCATGGCTTGCAATTCCAGCTATGTTAAGACTGTTAGTGCAATTTCATAGCATCACATGCAACACAAACCCTTGCTTTACCCTTTTTTTAACTTCTGGGAATGAATTAAATATTTGAGTCGATCCCCTTTTATCTTACCTGTTTAGCCATCTTAAACAGTATTAGGAAAGTGGGTAATACCTTAAATTCAATTCTATAAACAGAATTCAACATGCATTTAATTTAGATATAAGACCTTTATTATATGTCAAATGTTAAATACTGAGGGCCAGACTATGGATGTCTTTACCTGGGTACACAAAGAGATGCAGAGGGAGCCAGCAAGACGTTGCAGTGTGGCACTAGCCTCCATATAGAAGGTGAAGGGTGAGGGCAGGGCCACCACTCTGTTTCCCCTTCACCCCACCCAGTCAGCACAGCTGGTCAGCCAGAGATCAGAACATAATCAACACCTGTTTTAAAGTTGTAAGAGCTGCCATTCAGTGTATGCTTTCTCAGACCCACTGTGCTAAGTCAGACCAAATTTTCCCTCTGGTTCCTGCTGCAGCCTGGCCCCTGTGCACCCTGAAATGCAAGGCTGGCTTTTACAGACACTGTCTAATACTATTTATCTTCTCAAATCTGTGGCCTATTAAACAAGTGAGTTCCTTTTGGGTTCAATATTTGACGTACCTCAGCGTTTTCGTCTGGATCCTTTCCTTTGTTCCCCATGTCACTGGGCTGGGGATACACACAAAAACTGTGGGAATGACTGCTGGTTAGGCCTATTTGTAGAATCATAGAATATTAGGGTTAGAAGAGATCTCAGGAGGTCATCTAGTCCAATCTCCTGCTCAAAGCAGGACCAAACCCCAACTAAATCATCCCAGCCAAGGCTTTTTCAAGCTTCTTAAAAACCTCTAAGGATGTAGATTCCACCACCTCCCTAGGTAACCCATTCCAGTGCTTCACCACCCTTCTAGTGAAATAGTGTTTCCTAATATCCAACCTAGGCCTCCCCCAATGCAGCTTGAGACCATTGCTTCTTGTTCTGTCATCTGCCACCACTGAGACCAGCCTAGCTCCATCCTCTTTGGACCCCCACCCCCCACCCCCTTCAGGTAGTTGAAGGCTGCTATCAAATCCCCCCTCACTCTTCTCTTCTGCAGACTAAATAACCCCAGTTCCCTCAGCCATTCCTCGTAAGTCATGTGCCCTAGCCCCCTAATAATTTCCATTGCTCTCCACTGAACTCTCTCCAGTTTGTCCACATCCCTTCTGTAGTGAGGGGACCAAAACTGGATGCAATACTCCAGGTATGGCCTCACCAGTGCCGAATGGAGGGGAATAATAACTTCCCTCGATCTGCTAGCAATGCTCCTACTCATACAGCCCAATATGCCATTGGCCTTCTTGGAAATGAGGGCACACTTCTGACTCATATCCAGCTTTTCGTCCACTGTAATCCCCAGGTCCTTGTCTGCAGAACTGCTACTTAGCCAGTTGGTCCCCAGCCTGTAGTGGTGCATGGGATTCTTCCTTCCTAAGTGCTGGACTCTGCACGTGTCCTTGTTGAACCTCATCAGATTTCTTTTGGTCCAATCCTCCAATTTATCTAAGTCACTCTGGACCCTATCCCTACCCTCCAGCATATTTACCTCTCCCCACATCTTAGTGTCATCTGCGAACTTGCTGAGGGTGCAATTAATCCCATCATCCAGATCATTAATAAAGATGTTGAAAAAAACCAGCCCCAGGACTGACACCTGGGGCACTCCGCTTGATACTGGCTGCCAACTAGACATCAAGCCATTGATCACTACCCATTGAGCCCGACAATCTAGCCAGCTTTCTATCCACCTGATAGTCCATTCATCCAATCCACACCTTAATCATTGTTTGATATTTACTCTAGTTAATACTGAAATATACAGTCTTATTATAGCTAAAGAGTTCAAATTCTCATGGTGACTAGGAAGTTAGACATGCCTTTCGTGCTGATTCATATAAAATAGTGTTTTCTCATTGTTTTAATTTTCTTGTAATAATTGTCTCCCCATCATTTTTTCCTCTTCAGCAAACACCAATATTCTTTAAGCACATTTTTTTGTTTTACATAGAGCATAAATCAACATGGCTGTGCCTTATTATTGCAAAAGCATCATGGATGTAAACCCAATTTCCAGCAGAAAGTTTAATTCCCAGTTTGAACTCCCTCCACAGCATTTATTTCAATGGAATGTAAATATTCCTGGATCATGTTTAAGCAGCTTTGTTGTATTTATTAATTTCCCGGTAAAAGAATATTTCTTTAAACAAAAACCCAATAAATAATCAACCCCAATCCAGATGAAATTCTCAGATTTTAACTATTGTAATGCAAATTAAATTTAGAGCCTAAAACTATTTGAAATGCTAGTTTATTTTTCTTTATAAACACTACAGAAAAAAAAGTGTCTATCCTTAGCTCTCAGGGCCTTTGCCAAAATTAAAAATACAATTTAATTAATTACAAATGTCCACTTCAATACATATTATAATTTACAACTCTTACTCCGATGAGTAGTCCCACTTAAATTATGGAGTCTCATTGAAGTCAATGGGTCTTTTTGAGTAAGAGGTAACTTGAAAATAGGTTGCAGGGTCTGACCATGATTATTTAAAAACGTACTTAACTGACACTTATCTCTACAGGTAAGCTACAGATAAGAATATACAGCACCCTAAAATTATTGATTCACTTTTTAAAATATGCTTTATTTTTATTTAATATTTAAGATCTGAGCGCTTATTCAATCTCAAATGTTGACACCAAGTTCAAGCCATTATTAGAACACCCAAACTCGTTTTACTAAGAATTCTGTATTTAAATCTGACTTGAATGACATCAGCATGATAAGTTGCGCTCCCAAATAAAACTCTTAAAAAAGACTATGTTCTCCATCAGACACAAGACATATGCATGATAATCACAACCATAGCTGAACTTTAAAATTAAAGGATAATCATACTTCACTTTTTAATTAAAGGACAACTTGGGGTTGGGGGATGCTGGTTCCTGTATTATATACTTTCATTGCTTTAGAACGGAAGTACAATCCCTGGTCATTTCTGGCGATCTGCATAGTATAATTCAAACTTACGGATCTGTATAAATAAGAATAATTAAAACAAAACTAGTACAGTGGATGGACTCTGAGACTCTAGCAAGCAACAAGAACCAACCTGACTTCAGCTGAACAGCCATCTCTGCCCCACCTTCCAGTCAAGGATCAAGAGCATTATTTGAGTTCTGTCTTAGAATGGGTTACATTCACAATACTCAGTGGATTGGTAAAAGGATATAGATCCTAATTTACTTCTATGTCAGGTTTTTAACCTAGTAGAGATTCATGGTGACTAAATGTTGTTAGCAAGGCTCTTTCCTGGTCTCAGTCAAGTTCCCAGGAGACAAGTGCCTTATCTCAGCACACAATCTTAACTAAGGCCTTTGTTGTAACGTTCTTACTCTGAACTGAACCCAAAACACACTTACTTTGGAATTTCTCCAACCATCCCTGCAATCCACAGGTTATCATGGGGAGGCTAATAGCAAAGTGTATTTCCTATTGCTATTTGTTAAGTTAACCATAACTGATGATGTTGTTTGTGAAGTGATAAGTAGTTGCAGTTGGAGCTAATTCATTTACACCTACCTAACTTTTTTTTAAAGGTGTTTGGGTGATCTAGATGACTGTGAGGACTGGAAATAGAATATGATTACTTTTATCTATAGGTCGCCAACCTAAATCTGGCACAGATCAGCAGATGCCAAGGTTATTGGTAATTCCCATCTGACAGCTGCTATTTCCAGCTGACAAATGTTCAGTGACCTGAGCAAAATGAGTTTGCCATCTCAGTCTAGTTTCCTAGTGGACAAACGTACACATCATAAAAACCATAACTGCAACTGACAGTGATTGTAAATCTGTAGAGGTGGTCCCACCAGGTTAGTATTAAGCTCATATTGGAAGTCTATATTGCCAAGCTTTTGCTATCTGTGCTGTAGCGGTTCAGGGGATAAACAGGGGAAACTTGACTCCAGGACCTTCAGCAGCATTCAAAGACAAAAAGCAGTAATATCTGCAAGAGGGACTCACTCATTTCTTCAATAAAACAATCCATACAGAAAATGTGAGGTATGACTAGACTAAAAATAATATGCCTAATTAGCATTAAAACGATATCATCTGAACCCTATAGAAGGGCATGTTTTGTAAGTTTAAAAAATATATTAATCAGATAATATTATATAAATGAAAAATTATAACTCCCACTTACAAGATAGGGATTTAGCTCTATATTATTATGTGGAATGTTCCCAAAGCTATTTTAATCAGTGGAAAACTATTTCTCAGGCGTGGTCCTTGGAGTCAGGGAGCAATTCCTATTACTCTACAGTGACCCCTTTGGAAAGTTTAAGGATAGCTCTGACTGGCTTCTCAGGAAGGTGTGTCCTGTTCTCCTTGCCTAAAAGGACCACAAGGGCCTCAGGGGTGATAGGGAGTAAATAGAAATGGAGGATCCCTCAGGATCTGACAGGGTTCAAAGGAAGATTTCTTCCCTTGAATAAATATATCAAATATAATGTCCCTTTGGCATTCACGTGATGTTTTCCTGTAGTTTAAATGCCAGATCCAACTAATGACTGCATCTCTAAATGAGTAAACTGTACTCAAATAAGACGAACCAAAGCTCTTTGGACGGCGTTGCATATGACAAGAATTTGGAAACAGCTGGCATCCAGCTATTTTGCTCTTGAATCAAAAACCCTATTATTTATTTTTTATTACTGCTTGACAACTGTCTGTTTCTTAAAGACCAAGTATGAAGTTTATTAAAATCCGCTTTAGTCAAGAGATTGTTCACTACAGAACAAAACTACCTCATAGCACAAAAATTCTTGTACTAACACAAACCTTAGGGTGCTTACAAGGCCTGCCAAACATTTCTAGCTATAAGAGATGCAGAAGAGACTGCTCATTCACTCATCACTATCGGTGTCCTATTATAAAGATCATTTTTACTACACTATAACTTTAAAATGGTAGACATAAACCCTCATATGTCTAAGATGTAGTGAATGGTCCATCAAATCTAAGTGATTGGCCATAATCATAATGCCCTCACCATGTGAATATATTGTATATAGCATTTATTTACCAAAAATAAACTAATAAGGACCAGATTCTCATAGCCATAGTCATATTGGGTAACACCTAATTCCACAAGTAGTCCCAATAATTTCAGTGATACTACTCAGGAAATAAGGTACTATCATGATCATTTCAATATTATATCAGAGTCTGCCTCTAAATCTCTAAATGCCCCCCGCCAAAAAAAATCCACTTGCTTAACAAAGAATTATTGTTGTAAGAGTGTTTCAGTAAAGTATAGCTAATACCAACACTTCAATAGGCCTCATTCTGCACTCCCATGCACCGGCTACACTCATGTACAGTGGCATTAACTATATTGTGCTGCAAACACCATTTTAGTAGCACATACTGTTGTAGACAGAGCTAGTGTTATAGTATAATGGAAATGGATCCATGGAATAGACAATGGGGTTTGGTAACCTGGTAGCGTGTGTGTGTGTACACATATGCCACTGCCCTCTACAGAATAGTAGGTCAGGGCTACTCCACTGTTGGTGACTATATTGCCTTCTACTGGCTAAGATAAGGGAGGAGAAGGTTATGAGGCCCAATCGTACCTCACCAAGAGCAGATTTTGAAAACTTACTCCAAAACGGCACTAACTTTGGGTGCTGTGGTGCCTTTTCAGGAGCAGTGCAGGGTGGGCAGAAACAAGGCAGGAGGAAGGGCTGGTTGAGCCACAGCTGCTCAGATTCACTGGCCATTGACTTGTGCAGAGTGAGAGAATAAACTGCAGCTCTGCAGTGTAAGGAAGGATGTATGTATGTATGTCCCGAGATAGACCCCCAGTTACTCATTCTGGGAGCTGAGACCAGAATTTTCCATGATGTTCAACAGAATTGCTTTTTTATTTATTTAATTTTTGGCACTCTGAGATGATGTTACAAACAAGCAGTTGTGCCAGATAATCTACAGATGGTAAATCTTTGCATGCATTGTGTTAATGTATTACAGAACATAGTATAACGTGCCATTTAGCATGAAAAATGAAGTAATTTAACTGGAACATATTTCTGTTTAAGTAACACAGGCAGGTTTAACCAATCATTTCATTAATTTCTTAGTCAGTTACAGTTCCCAAAAGTAAACGCACCAAACATCTGTCCCAGCATTCTTCATGGGTCTATCTTTTCCTAAATTTTTGTTTGTTTGTTTTAAAAAATCTTTTAATTTTGGGGCACTCTTTTTCCACGTGATTTTAGAATTCCCTGCTAGTAACCTTTTAAATTAAAGGGCCATTAGAGCGCTTTGTTTGGATAACTACATGGCTCAGGGCAGTGGTTATAGGATAGTTCGCACAAATATTAACCCAACAAATCATTTAAATATGGGCATGCTTCTATTGACTTTAGTAGGACTATGCACATGCCTAGCGCTAAGCATATGCTTATGTGCTTTGCTGGATTGGGGCTCAGAATGCTCACAGTTTTGCAGGATGGAGCCTTCATACAGCTAGAGAAGTATCAGAAACTCACAAATTAAATGGAAAGGAGAAACATGGAAACAGTAATGATGACAACTGACCTAGAGGTGACAGAGAACAGCAAGTTAGACATTTACTTGGACTTTCAAATATACCTTACGTAAAGTCCTTCATGAAAGGATATTAATGAAACTAAACAGGCATGGAGTGAGGGACACAACACTGTCATGGATCATAAACTGCTAAAAGACAGAAAAAGAGATCTGGAGTTCCTATTTGCCTTCTCTCATAACACCAAAATGGACATTCAGTGAAACTGAAAGGTAACAAATTTAAGACTGAGAAAAGCGTAGAACTAGAAGAGATGGTATGAAAATTAAAACATAGGTTGAATGCTGTACAGCAAAATCTTCCTGGCACTGTGAACTATTAGCTGACAGCATAGTCTTGTAATGGAAGTTGTGAAAGCCCCATAACTTGGCACACTAACACTAGACTGGATAAACAACTGACAGCGTTCTCTAGGTAATGAACCTCCACTGACAGGGAGATAGAGTAGAATGATGGCTTAAGAGTTTTTTTCCTTCTCCCCTTCCATAATTTTCTTCAAGTGCGTAGTGCCATTGCCTGTGCTCTGTATGTTCTGAGGATAAACAAGGAATTTCAATCCTCAGTCCTGTCAAGCCAGCATCTTGCTCAAGAGCTTAATAATACTAATAATGAATGAAGTACATGAATCTCTCTGTCAGCAAGTACCAATGATCTGACTGTGTGTTGGGGATCCGAAAGGCAGCAGTTCATTTAGTCTTCCATTGACTGCACTGGTCTTTGAATCAGGTCCTTAAGCCCCGATCATGTGCTTTAATTTTAAGCATGTGCTTAAGTGTTGTTGTTTTTTTTAGAGAGATGGACTTAATCATGTGCCTACCTGCTTTCCTGGATCAGGGATTTCATGCTTAAATAGTTGAGAAAGTGTTGCCTGGTAAATGTATACATACTCCACCATTCACAGTTGTCATTATTTACTATATGCAATTAAATCCAATCTATGCCACTAACAAAATGATCCCTTTGCAAAGAGCATGCTTGTAATCTTCAGATAGTAGAAATCAGAGTTTATAAGGAGAAAGGAGGGATAGCTCAGTGGTTTGAGCACTGGCCTGCTAAACCACGTGTTGTGAGTTCAATACTTGAGGGGGCCATTTAGGGATCTGGGGCAAAAACTGGGGTTTTGTTTTGCTTTGAGCAGGGGGTTGGATTAGATGACCTCCAAAGGTCCCTTCCAACCCTGATATTCTATGAAGGAGCAAAAATAATAATTTATTGGCTGGTTTCACTGTATATCCCTGTCTATTTATGTTCCCATGCTGTGAAATGGCAGAGCATCCAACAAAAGTGTGGATTCTGCAGACTCAGTCTAATCACTCACAGTTTATCCTCTCTCAGGACATGATGATTTTATTTATTGATCGACAATGTTTAATATTTGGAAGAACATCAGGAAGCAAACCCAAAATATTATGACAGCGAGTTACAATGTTTTGAATATTTTTATAGTATAAATATCTCTAAAGTGACCCACATGTACCTCTGGGTGTTTGACTTAAACAAAAGAAAGAAAGAAAGAAAGAAAGAAAGAAAGAAAGAAAGAAAGAAAGAAAGAAAGAAAGAAAGAAAGAAAGAAAGAAAGAAAGAAAGAAATACTTTGTTATATCCATTCCCTTATAAAGTTGCTACATGCTATTTTACTAATGTGAAAATGTGCAATGCTAGGAAATTATATTCCCCTACCACAACCACCATGATGGCAGAAAAAGATGAAAACGAGAAGAAAAATATTCTGCTCTTTATACAAAAACCTCCCACCAACTGACAATATTAAAGAGTGCTAAACATTAAGGGTCCCATGTTGTGGTCTCTCTAAGCCCTGGGCTACACTAGAGGGGGGGGTTGACCTACGATACGCAACTTCAGCTACGTGAATAGCGTAGCTGAAGTCGGCGTATCGTAGATCGACTTACCTGGCCATGAGGAAGGCGGCGAGTCGATCGCTGCCGCTCCCCCGTCGACTCCGCTTCTGCCTTTCACGGAGGTGGATTTCCAGAGTCGACGGGGAGCTCATTCGGGGATCGATTTATCATGTCTAGACGAGATGAGATAAATCGATCCCCCATAGATCGATTGCTACCCGCCGATCCGGCGGGTAGTGAAGACAAGCCCTAAGGCAGCTGTACAATCCTAAACATGGCAGAGTAAGCTTAGCCAAAATTGTAATCTCATATAAAAGAAAAAGATATCAAGTTAATTAGACAGGATCTATTTTCCATAAACCCATGATGGTTTGCATTAATTACACTACCCTCCTTTAATATTATATTAATTAAGTCTTGTATCAGCTGTGCCATTATCTGGCACAAGAGCAGCTTTCTTACAGTCTTCTGGAATTTCCCTGCCATTCCAAGACTTCTTGAAAAACAACATTTATAGTCCAGTGAGCTTCTCAGCCAGCTCTTTTAAAGCTAGTGGATGCATGATATCCAGACATGTTGATTTAAAAGTGTCTAACTGTAGTAGCTACTATTTAACGTCCTCCTGAGATACTAGCAGAGTGGAAAGCATGCTATCATATGATAGGACTACATCATCTGTTTTTTTCCTTAATATAGAACAGAAATATTTATTGAATGTTTCTTCCTTTTCAGCATTATTATTAATAATTCTAGTTAAAAATCTAATAATTTTCATCTTGTAATGGACCAATACCATTGTTAGGATTCTTTTTGTTCCAAATTTTAAAAAATCCTTCTTACTTTCCTTAACACTACTGGCCATAGATTTCTCTTTGTGTCTATTTGCTTCCCTTATCAATTTTCTACATTTCCTAGTTTCTACATTTCCTATTTATATTCATTACTATTAACTTCCCCTTTCTTCCATTTGTTTATATGTATATATATTTTTTATAATTGCCTTCACTTCCCTGCTGAACCTGCTCAGTATTTTAATCAAGAAGCAGGTCCTCCCATTCCCTAAGGTGATTTGGTGGTCTGTAGTAGACATCATCTGTAAAGACATTGATCCATAAGCATTCAAGATCATTTTCTTCCGAGTTATTAGTGACTCAAAAAGACATACTGACATTTTTTATAACAGATTGCTACACCCCATCCCCTTCTGCTGTCTTGATCCTTCCTAAATAGGTTATAATCAGTTATTTTAATATTTCAATCACAGGAAGCATCCCACAAGGTTTCAATAATACATACTAGATCAAATTTATGCTCATAAATGAGCAATTCCAATTCCTCTTGTTTGTTACTCAGGCTCCTAGCATAGAAGTATAGGCAATTAAAGAATTTCTACTCTTCATGTTCTTTGATTCCTTGATTAAGTTTACTCTCAGTATCTTGATTTTGCACTGAGTGCTCAGAGCTTCCCTCTTTTTACTCACCCCTTTTGGCATTAATTTAGTGCTTTCCTGACTACCAGCCTGTCCCTGAGGAGATTGGTTCCCCTTTTACTGAGGTGAAGGCAATCTAAACTATACAGACCCTCCCCCCATAGAAGGTGAACTAATGTTCCACAAAACCTAAACCTACACTCTACGCCGCTTACCTAGCCAGTGGTTCACTTCCAGAATCTTCTGCCTTCTCTCTTCCTTTGTACATGGAACAGGAGGATTCTAGAGAAGATTGTTTGATCATTTGTCTTCTTCAGAGTGCTTCTGGGTTCCCTGAAGTCATCTACTATCTGAGATATTTTGTAGCACAGTGTCATTAGTGCCAATATGAACCATCACCAATTGATCCTTTCTCATTAACTTCAAAAGCCTAACCAACCTTACAGCAGTGGCTCTCAACCTTTCCAGACTACTGTACCCCTTTCAGGAGTCTGATTTGTCTTGCGTACCCTGAGTTTCACCTCACTTAAAAACTATTTGCTTACAAAAGCAGACGCAAAATACAAAAGTGTCACAGGACACTATTCCAGAAAAATTGCTTACTTTCTCATTTTAACCATGTAATTATAAAATAAATCAATTGGAATATAAATATTGTACTTACATTTCAGTGTATAGATAGTATATAGAGCAGTATACACAAGTCATTGCATGAAATTTTAGTTTGTACTGACTTCGCTAGTGCTTTTTCTGTAGCCAGTTGTAAAATTAGGCAAATATCTAGATGAATTGATGTACCCCCTGAAAGACCTCTGTGTACCCTCAAGGGTACACGTATCCTTGGTTGAGATGGACCTTAAAAGACATCTTATGGCTTGGGTCTGCGAAGGCAGCACATCATCCTGTTGTCTGCCTGTCCCTTGCAGAATGTTTCTTTTGCTTCTTCTGAGTATTGAATTCCAACATGGATTGTATGTCTTCTTTGGATGATTGGAGAATTCTTTGTGGGCAAGCTTGATTTTATTACAGGTTGGGCCAAGCCACCGTCCCCAGCTGTGCTCTTTTCATCTCTCTACTAATACAAAGAATAGCCATACTGGGTCAGATCAATAGTCCATCAAACCCAGTATCCTGTCTTCCAACAGTGGCCAGTGCCAGATGCTTCAGATGGAACAAACAGAACAGGGCAATTATTGAGTGTTCCATCCCGTCATTGAGTCCCAGCTTCTGGCAGTTGGAGGTTTAGGGACACCCAAAGCATGAGTCTGGGTCCCTGACTATCTTGGCTAATAGCCATTGACGGACCTACCTTCAAGAACTTACCTAATTCTTTTTTGAACCCAGTTATACTTCTGGCCTTCACAACATGCACTGGCAATGAGTTCCACAAGTTGACTGTGTATTGGGTGAAGTTCTTCCTTATGTTTGGTTTAAATCTGCTGCCTATTCATTTCTTCAGGTGAACCCCGATTCTTGTGTTATGTAAAAGATTAAACACTCCCTTCTTCACTTTCTGCACACCATTCATGATTCATTTATCATATCCCCTCTTAGTCATCTCTTTTCTAAAATGAACAGTCACAGTCTTTTTAATCTCTCCTCATTGGGAGGGAAGTTGTTTCCTACCCCAAATCATTTTTGTTGCCCTTCTCTGTATTCTAATTTAAATATCATTTTTGAGATGGGGCGACCAGAACTGCATGCAGTATTCAAGGTGTAGGCATAGAATAGATTTATATAGTGGCATTATGATATTTTCTGTCTTATTATCTCTTCATTTCCTAAAAGTTCCTAACATTCTGTTAGCATCCTTGATGGCTGCTTCAAACTGAATGGATGTTTTCAGACAATTATCCATGATGACTCCAAGATCCCATTCTTGAGTGGTAACAGCTAATTTAGGCAACATTATTTTGTATGTATAGGTGGGCTAATGTTTGCCAATGTGTATTACTTTGCACTTGTCAACATTGAATTTCATCTGCCATTTTCTGGCCCAGTCCCCCAGTTTTGTGAGATGTCTCATTTATTCTTTGCAGTCCGCTTTGGACTTACTGTCTTCAGTAATTTTGTGTCATCTGCAATCTTTGCCACCTCACCTTTTAGCCCCTTTCCCAGATCATTTATGAATAAGTTGAACAGCACTGGTCCCAGTACAGATCATTGTGGGACTGTTATTTGCCTCTCTCCAGTGTGAAAACTGACCATTCACTTGTCCAGCTGGATCCTAGAACAGAGGCGGAAAAACTATGGCCCACGGGCCACATCCGGCCCGCAGGACCATCCTGCCCTGCCCCTGAGCTCCCGGCTGCAGGGGCTTCCCCTGGCCCCTCCCCTGTGGTCCCTCCTCCCACGCAGACTCAGCGGTGTGGCTGGCTGCAGCCAGGCAGCACAGCTGCCAGTCCTGCCATTCTGAGTGGCATGGTAAATGTGCGGGGAGTCAGGGGCGGGGGGTGGATAAGGGTCAGGGACTCCAAGGGGGCAGTCAGGAGACAGGGAACAGGGGCAGTTGGATAAGCGTGGGAGTCCCAGGGGGCCTGTCAGGGGTCGGGGGTGTGGATAGGGGTCGGGGCAGTCAGGGGACAGGGAGAAGCGGGGGTTGGATGGAGGTAGGGTCCTAGGGGGACAGTCGGGGAGGGATAGCTCAGTGGTTTGAGCACTGGCCTGCTAAACCCAGGGTTGTGAGTTCAATCCTTGAGGGGGCCATTTAGGGATCTGAGGCAAAAATTGGGGATTGGTCCTGCTTTGAGCAGGGGGTTGGACTAGATGACCTCCTAAGGTCCCTTCCAACCCTGAGATTCTATGACTATCTGTGAGGGTCCCAGGAGGGGGCAGTCAGGGGACAGGGAGCAGGGGGGTTGGATGGGTCAGAGGCTCTGAGGGGGGCAGTCAGGGGACTGGGAAGTGGGAGGGGGAAGATAGGGGGCAGGGGCCAAGCTGTTTGGGGAGGCACAGCCTTCTCTACCCAGCGCTCCATACAGTTTTGCAACCCCAATGTGGCCCTCAGGCCTAAAAGTTTGCCCACCCCTTTCCTACAGGTATCATCCACAGTGTCCGTGTTGAGAACCTGGTATAATTTGAAAACTCCTAACTGCTATGTAATAGTAGCCAAGGAAGTGAATGGATAGTGAACCTTCCAGTGTGACAAAGCTATTAGCGTCTTGTAACCCTGACCTGTGTCAAGTGACTGGGGTTAAAAAATAAAGATTACTAGCACCCCTGTGTGTCATACTTTTGTTACAAGAAAACCAGATATTTGGCAAAACACAGAGCAGTGCAGAAGGCTTCATAAGCCATGGAGCCAGGGTGGTTCCTCTGAGCAGCAAGGGGCAGAAGTTGGGGGGGGATGCACAGGCAGTGGGCACCTGAGGTACAGCATAGAATTCAGCTAAGCAGCTGTATGCTGGGCAAGGTAGGTGGGTTGGTAAGGGTAAAGCTGATGATCTGCTGCCACATAAATCTACCACCCATTACGAGCCTGATCCAAAACCTATAAAGTCAATTGAAAGTCTCGCATGGACTTCAGTGAGCTTTGGATCAGACTCTTAGATGCTCAGCTACAGCAACAATGGCTATGGTGAAAGAATCTGAATAGAATAGAAAAAATGCACCCCATGAAGTGGGACGTGAGCTGAGAAGGGCTCACTAGGACCTCGGGCTAGGGCTGCTGTCTCGGTCATGGAACAGTTGTGTAGCTGTTCCGCCACCTTCCATTCTTCCATGGAGCCCACCAGCACTTGGCCACTGCACTGATTCCCAGGATTTGGGCCATGGTGATGAGTTCTCTTTGGAAATTGTATCTATAAGCTGCAGTTGTGTTCATTTATAGGCATTACATAATGATAAGTTAATTTGGGGGAAATTCCATGACAGCAATTTTATGTTATTATTCAGACTCACATCATTGTGTCATAAATTTCTTTTTAGATCCATAAACATTACCCTGTTAAGTCTGAATCTTAGTCTTTGTCCAGGGCCTGAGTTTTCGAAGAAAAAAGTTACCTAAAATTACCTTATTTTATGAGGCATAATAATTATTAATTCCCAATGACAACAATTAGTTTTAAAAATCAAGTGGGCTAGAGAAAAGATTATAAGTGACTGGTATCTTGATCTGTAACACCTATTTTTGTATAAATATTTTCTTCCTGTGGCAATTTACTTAAATGAAACAAAATTTTTTAATTAGATCAAGATTTTCAAAAATGTATGCCTAGCATTATGTTCCTAAGTCCATATGTAGGCACCTAAAATAACGTACCTGATTTTTCAGATGTACTGAATGCTCATAAGCTCCTGTTGATGCTAGTACTTTTTGTTGAAATATACCAGGCTGAACTGAGACACATAGTTCACCCTTAATGTTTTCTCTATCAGAATATTATTGTGAAAAAGTACAAAAGATCTAATGTTTTTTAGAATCTTCACCAATTTCTGACTTTTCATGATATGTCCACATTAGCAGTTTCAAAGAAAGATGAAAATATTTTAAGTATGTTAATTGTTTCTTAATATACTCTATTTATGCATGCCACCTTAGACATGTCAATGTAATTACACAATAACACTGGGGTGCGAAATGACACCTTTAACACCAATGGAGTTTTTGGCCCCAATGGACTATAACGGTCACATGAAAGCACACTTTAAAGATAAAGTGACAAGTGTTCAGAAGCAAAAACCATTGTTTTCAATGTGTATCTAAACTCTAATTGACAGTGAGACAGTAACCATTAAAATAACGTCATTTACCCTTCAGTGTGAAACTCTCACCAGTCAAAATCCTTTACAATGTAGTAGATTAAAAGGTGTTATATAAATGAAGATGATACTATTATTTATTATTATTATCGTACATTTGAGATTTGTAGCAGCACTAATGGCCTGATCCACAGAGGTGCTAAGCATGAGCTACTTCCATTCACCAAAATGAGAGAAGCTGTCATGCGACACCCTTCACGATCAGGCCGTAAGTGTCCAGCGGGGATGGCTTTTTGTAAGTGGGCTGCAGACACTACCAATGTGGTCAACTTAATGTACCCTTTCTACACACACTCACATCCACCTACATTAAGATAAAGTATGATGTGGAATTGCCAAGTGACGCTATAGTCTATAGAAACTGGGATTAAAATGACACCATTAACACATTAAAACGACCACTTTAAAATACTTGCATTCATTTTCAATTTAATTATTACGTATTATTTCAAGACACAAAATTGGTTTGTTTGTATGACCTTAAAACATCACAACAACAATCTGTAGGGAGAAACAGAATGAATTTGTATAGGTACCACTGAAGAGTGATAGCACCGGTAACATGTATAGTCAACATCATTATCATTTTGTTCAGCATGATGATCTCTGTCGAGAGTGTGTGGGTTCATTGCCTTGGCAGGTACACTTCTGCAGTCTCCATAGAGTTATTGTTGTCATATCTGTCAAAGACTTCAATTACAGAATTAGTTTTCTCCAATCCCTTTAAGACCTGTCTCAAGAACTCGGCATCCAATTCATCAAATGTGTGGAATTTGTCTCCAGCCATCATTTGTAGGACAGCCATGGCATCTCTGATGTACACTGTTTGCTTTGTTGGATTCTTTCATCTTGAGCTTCCAGCTGATGACCTAATTTGGTTTTGTCAATTCTTCTCATTGCTCCATCAGCACAGAAGAGGGGCATAGGCACAGGTGACTCAGAACAGTTGCCTCTGCATCTTGCTAAGGACAGGGCTCTGCAGAAAACAATTTCTGGACTGATAGTTGCTGTGATTATCCCTCCTTTGCCAGACTTAAATTTGGTCTTCTTGTTCCTGTTCATAAATGTTTTGATGCCAGATTTCTTGACAGGGCTGAAGAAGCTATGTATCCCATCAGAATCAATTGCACCTCTCACAAATTTCTCCATTTGATCGTCAACATCTGCTATTTTCATCATACACTCTTGTGCATCTGATGTTATATGCAGTCCTCTAGATATGTTGATAGGCATCTCTAGATGTGATTCAGGGTCAGATGGATTTGTCATATTGTTGATGACATGGTTATTAAGAGCAGAGACATGTTCCTCATTCCTCTTTAGTGCAGAGACAAGGACTTGTTTATGGACATAAGAATAGCCATACTGGGTCATAGCAATGCAATGGTCCATCTAGCCCAGTATCCAGTCTTCCATCAGTGGCCAATGCCAGAGGCTTCAGAGGGAATGAACAGAATGGGCAATCATCAAATGATGCATCCCCTATTGTCCACTCTCATCTTCTGGCAATCAGAGTCTAGGGACACCCAGAGCATGGAGTTGCATCCCTGCCCATCCTGGCTAATAGCCATTGAGGGACCTATACTCCATTAACTTATCTAATTCTTTTTTTAACGCCGTTATACTTTTGGCCTTCACAACATCTCCTGGCAATGAGTTCCACAGGTTGACTGCGTTGTGTGAAGAAATACTTCCTTTTTTTATTTTAAACATGCTGCCTATTAATTTCATTGGGTGATCCCTAGTTCTTGTGTTATGTGAAAGAGTAAATAACACTTCCTTCTTCACTTTCTCCACACTATTCACAATTTTATAGACCTCTATCACATCCCTTCTTAGTCGTATCTTTGTCTTCACTACTTGTTGGGCCATTTCTTTCTCTCATAGCTTTAACATATTGTGACAAAGTTCCTCCTCTATCTTGGTGAGTCCTGTGCTTATTGGCGGATTTTGATCACCTCAGAGATCTTCCCCTCTGGTAGAACCCACAGTCAAATTCCTCCTGTGTCTGATCAGGAGTTGGGAGGTTTGGGGGGAACCCGGGCCCACCCTCTACTCCGGGTTCCAGCCCAGGGCCCTGTGGATTGCAGTTGTCTATAGGGTTTCCTGTAACAGCTGCATGACAGCTACAACTCCCTGGGCTACTTCCCCACAGCCTCCGCCCAACACCTTCTTTATGCTTACTGCAGGACCTTCCTCCTGATGGTCTGCTGATGCTTGTACTCCTCAGTCCTTCAACTCTTCTCACTCTCAACTCCTTGTGTGCCTCTTGTGCCCAGCTCCTCGCACGCAACACCACAAACTGAAGGGAGCTCCTTTTTAAAACCAGGTGCCCTGATTAGCCTGCCTGTCTTAACTGATTCTAGCAGGGTCTTCTTAATTGGCTCCAGGTGTCCTAATTAACCTGCCTGCCTTAAATTGGTTCCAGAAAGTTCCTGCTTGTTCTAGTGCAGCCCCTGCTCTGGTCACTCAGGGAACAGAAAAGTATTCATTCAATGGCCAGTATATTTGCCTTCTATCAGACTTCTGTACCCCACTTGTCTGGGTCTGTCACAATATTCATAATGTTAAGCTGTGTCTTGTCTTCTCTAACACTTACACTAACCTCTGCATGTGTCACTGAATTAAAAAGCAAGTTTCTACGATGTTTCAAAGGCTAGTACTGCATGCATAGGCAATTACAAATTAAAACCTTCTAGAAGAAGGCTAGATGCTACATTGTGTATTCAAAAGCTTATAAATGGAGAAGCATTACATTAGGAATTCACATACATGTATATCTGCCCACTATGCAGTACAAATTACGGGCACGCAATCTACTGCTGCTGGTGCACAACTTTCAGTGTGAGGCTGATCTAATAGCGAATTTCAGTTGGAAATATAGACAACTATTATAATCACTTGTGAGATACTTTGACAATTAAGAATATACGAAGTGAAAACATTTCATGTTAGTACATTGCAAAATGCTGATATTCACCATTCTTGCCACGTGCTACAACAGCTTCATCATTTCTGGGGGGGAAATACTTGCCCATGAAAAACAAATAAAAATCTTTTAAAAGGTTGTCATTTGGTAGTTTTGACAACTAGACACCACATTCATGTGTTAAAATTAACCTAAATAGTAAAAACTGTAGTCATAGTCATGCTGCAGTGTTTCCGGAACTGTACAGAAATGATTCTCAATTTGGGTTTCATGGTTTCATCTCTCCTACTGACTTACAGCACCACTTGACAGCTCCACATTATACTGCATTGAAATATACATAAAATAAGCTTTCAAATGATACACGCTGTGTGTAAGTAGGGTGGGTACATAAACTACAAAAAATGGCTCTTTTTGGAGAATTGCCGCACACATTGTGAGCAGAAATTGCTGAGACACAAAATCACAGTAAACTAAACTGGTTGGCATGGTTCAGTTCCTTTCTGCATCCCAGGCATGATCCAGAGCCCACTGAATTCCACTGCAATGTTTCCACTAACTTCAGTGGGCTTTGGATGAAGCCTCCTATAATTTTCATAGCAAAGGGCATCATCCACATTTGATGCAAACCAAAATGTTTCTTTCCCAGTGTATTTAATGGCATATAAGAAAGTTTACAGAAAGATATCTACCAAACAACAGTGGACTCTGTCTTCTGAGGAGCTGAGCTCAGTGCAAGCACAGGTGTGCAGCGTCTCACAGAAGGTACCAGCATCTCACAGGATTGAACTGAAAACAGCCATAGGAACTCAACTGGCAATATGCTGAGCACCTCCTTAATTCCAACTGACTTCAATGGAAGCAGTGGGTGCTCAGAATATGGCAGGATCAGGCCTTCCATGTTCTATATTTACTCTCTACTCAAATTCATTAAAGCAACAGACTCTTTGAGAGATACCAATAAGTGGAGCCTATACAGGAAGGCTGGGCTCCATCTAAACCAAAATGGAACCAGACCGCTGGCACTTAAAATTAAAAAGGTCATAGAGCAGTTTTTAAACTAAGGGCTGGGGGAAAGCCGACAGGTACGGAGGAGCACGTGGTTTGGACAGAGACATCCCTTAGGGGAGGATCTACTAATGGAGATTGTCTATGTCCTAGTAAGGAGGAGAGGATGGAAGATGATAAAATACAGGTAGGATCTGATGAGAAACAGTCAAATGAAAAAGAGTCTCATTCAATTACATCATGTAATGGGAGACAGCTAAAAAGTGACAAGTTTTTAAAGTGCTTATATTCCAATGTTAGAAGTCTAAATAATAAGATGGTGAACTAGAGTGCCTCATATTAAATGAGGATATTGATATAATAGGAATCATAGAAACTTGGTGGAATGACGATAATCAATGGGACACAGTAATACCAGGGTACAAAATATATCAGAAAGACAGAACAGGTCGTGCTGGTGAGGGAGTGGCACTATATGTGAAAAAGCATAGAATCAAATCAAGTAAAAATCTTAAACTAACCAAACTGTACCATAGAATCTCTATGGATAGTAATTCCATGCTTGAATAACAAGAATATAGCCATAGGGATATACTACCGACCACCTGACAAGGATGGTGATAGTGACTGTGAAATGCTCAGGGAGATTAGAGAGGCTACTAAAATAAAAAACTCAATAATAATGGGGGATTTCAACTATCCCCATATTGACTGGGTACATGTCACCTCAGGATGGGATGCAGAGATAAAGTTTCTTGACACCTAAAATGACTGCTTCTTGGAGCAGCTAGTCCTTGAACCCACTAGAGGAGAGGCAATTCTTGATTTAGTCCTGAGTGGAGCGGAGGATCAGGTCCAAGAGGCTAATATAGCTAGACTGCTTGGTAATAGTGACCACAATATAATTAAATTTAACTTCCTTATGGCTGGAAAAACATCACAGTGGCCCAACATTGTAGCATTTAATTTCAAAAAGGGGAGCTACATAAAAATGTGGAGGTTAGTTAAACAGAAATTAAAACAGCACCAAAAGTAAAATCCCTGCAAGCTGCATGGGAATTTTTTAAAGACACCATAATAGAGGCTCAACTTAAATGTATACCCTAAATTAAAAAACATAGTAAGAGAACCAAAAAAGAGCCACTGTGGCTAAACAACAAAGTAAAAGAAGCAATGAGAGGCAAAAAGTCATCCTTTAAAAAGTGGAAGATAAATCCTACTGAGGAAAATAGAAAGGAGCATAAACTCTGGCAAGTGAAGTGTAAAAATAGAATTAGGAGGACCAAAAAAGAATTTGAAGAACAGCTAGCCAAAGACTCAAAAAGAGCTAGCAATTTTTTTAAAGTACATCAAAAGCAGGAAGCCTGCTAAACAACCAGTGGGGCCACTGGACGATTGAGACACTAAAGGAGCACTCAAGGATGATAAGGCCACTGCAGAGAAACTAAATTAATTCTTTGTATCAGCCTTCATGGTTGAGGATGTGAGGGAGATTCCCAAACCTGAGCCATTCTTTTTAGATGACAAATTGGAGGAACTGTCCCAAATTGAGGTGTCATTAGAGGAGGTTTTGGAACAAATTGATAAACTAAACAGTAATAAGTCACCAAGCCCAGATGGTATTCACCCAAGAGTTCTGAAGGAAATCAAATATGAAATTGCAGAACTACTAACTGTAGTTTGTAACCTATCATTTAAATCAACGTCTGTACCAAAAGACGGGAGGATAGTTAATGTGATGCCAATTTTTAAAAAGGGCTCCAGAGGTGACCCCGGCAGCTACAGGTTGGTAAGCCTGACTTCAGTACCGGGCAAACTGGTTGAAACTTTAGTAAAGAACAAAATTGTCAGACACATAGATAAACATAATTTGTTTGGGAATGGTCAGCATGGTTTTTTTAAAAGGAAGTTATGCCTCACCAATCTACTAGAATTCTTTGAGGGGGTCAACAAGCATGTGGACAAGGGGGATCAACTAGATATAGTGTATTTAGATTTTCAGAAAGCCTTCGACAAGTTCCCTCACAAAATGCTATTAAGCAAAGTAAGCTGTCATGGGATAAGAGGGAAGGTCCTCTCATGGGTTGGTAACTTGTTAAAAGATAGGAAACAAAGGGTAGGAATAAAAGGTCAGTTTTCAGAATGGAATAAGGTAAATAGTGGTGTCCCCCAGGGGTCTGTACTGGACCCAGTGCTATTCGACATATTCATAAATGATCTGGAAAAGGGGGTAAACAGTGAGGTGGCAAAATTTGCATATGATACAAAGCTACTTTTAATTAAATATATGGAGATATGCCTATCGCATAGAACTGGAAGGACCTTGAAAGGTCATTGAGTCCAGTCCCCTGCCTTCATTAGGCAGGACCAAGTACTGTCCCCTCATAGATTTTTGCCCCAGATCCCTAAATGGCCCCCTCAAGGATTGAACTCACAACTCTGGGTTTAGCAGGGCAATGCTTAAACCACTGCGATTTTCCTCCCCTCCTACCTCAGTCATGGTAGTTAAGTCCTAGGCAGACTGTGAAGAGCTACAAAAGGATCTCTCAAAACTGGGTGACTGGGCAACAAAATGGCAGATGAAATATAATATTGATAAATGCAAAGTAATGCACATTAGAAAACATAATCCCAACTATACATATAAAATGATGGGGTCTAAATTAGCTGTTACCACTCAAGAAAGAGATTGTGGAGTCGTGGATAGTTCTCTGAAAATATCCACTCAGTGTGCAGCGGCAGTCAAAAAAGCGAACAGAATGTTGGGAATCATTAAGAAAGGGACAGATAACACTGGTCTACAATTTTTGACAAGCTGTCTGCTTCAGAGATAAAATGTGCTATTTGGTATGTACTTTGATGTGCTGAATTCAAATATGACAATTAAAATAACTGATTGGCTACTGTTTCTAAGATATTTAAGTTTTTACATTTTATGTCTATGTATATTGTGTAGATAGTAGAGTTTTAATCATAAATTGTAAACCTAGGTCTTTTCATGTGTTTATGGTTGCTTTACATGATACTATTTCACCTGTCCTGTTTATGTAACACTTTAAAAATCAGCAAAGGGGTTATATAAATAAAATTTATTATGAAACAAAAGGCAAAAAACTATTATGTACATAGTTTAGTCCTATTCAGTGTCTACTCGGCGCTTCTTGGCTTGTCTCTTGTATTCATTAAATGGAGCATCTCTTATCACTGTCCAGCAATAGTCTGCAAGCATTGATGGGCTCCATTTGCCCTGATAGCGTTTCTCCATTGTTGCAATGTCCTGGTGAAATCGCTCGCCGTGCTCGTCGCTCACTGCTCGGTGGAAAAAAATCTAGATGAGAGTGCAAAAAATGTATCTTTAGTGACATGTTGCAACCAAGGCTTTTGTATGCCTTGAGGAGGTTTTCCACCAACAACCTGTAGTTGTCTGCCTTGTTGTTTCCGAGAAAATTGATTGCCACTAACTGGAAGGCTTTCCATGCCTTTTTTCCCTTGCCACGCAGTGCATGGTCAAATGCATCATCTCGAAGAAGTTCACGAATCTCAGGACCAACAAAGACACCTTCCTTTATCTTAGCTTCACTTAACCTTGGAAATTTTCCACGGAGGTACTTGAAAGCTGCTTGTGTTTTGTCAATGGCCTTGACAAAGTTCTTCATCAGACCCAGCTTGATGTGTAAGGGTGGTAACAAAATCTTCCTTGATTCAACAAGTGGTGGATGCTGAACACTTTTCCTCCCAGGCTCCAATGACTGTTGGAGTGGCCAATCTTTCTTGATGTAGTGGGAATCTCTTGCACGACTATCCCATTCGCAGAGAAAACAGCAGTACTTTGTGTATCCAGTCTGCAGACCAAGCAAGAGAGCAACAACCTTCAAATCGCCACAAAGCTGCCACTGATGTTGGTCATAGTTTATGCACCTCAAAAGTTTCATGTAGCCTGTTCCTGCTGCATTTTCAGATGTGACTTTACATTGATGAATTAGTCATTGCTTTCGTTCTGGTTCCTGATGAGTCTATCCTTGTAGTATTAGCACAGCCTGGTCCTGAAATTGCCAGAGCCCAGTGCACCTAAATGTTAAGTCAGGTCTTGCAGGTCCTCCAATTGAAGACAAGGCAGAGCTACTAGCAGACCTGAGTGATGGATGGGGCCAAAAAAAATTTATGAATAGGAAGGATGGTGTGAAAGCTAGGCACAATGATGGTATGGAGTGATTTGTGGATAGAGCTGGTAGGGAATTTTCTGGTGGAATGGTTTTCCACCAAGAAAATAAAAATATTTCATTTTATGTCAGTTTGACCTGAATAAAAAAAATGGATGTTTGAGCTGATCTGAAACATTTCATTTCAAATAAGTTCAACAAAACATTAGCCTGCATTTGCCTAGCAAATGGGAGTTGTAGTTCCTTCTCCCTTTCTCTCCTGGGACAGGCTCCCTGGAGAACTACCTTTCCTTCTGACCAAGCTGTGTGGTGCATCATGGAAGTCACATGAGTGGGTTCATTATGGGAGATGTAGTTCAGTCAGGGAGTCTGGCCCATAGGACAGAATAGAGGCTGGAACAACAACTCCCTTAAGCAAGGTAGCACAGGGAAATGCACTTCAATATTGAAATGGCTCTAATTGTAATTGGGTCATTTCAACAAACAGCTCTAACTGGAAATTTTGATAGCCTCAGAAGAAATATCTCAGGCTAAATGGGTGTGGGCAGAAACCAATCCAATGCTGCACACTCCTGTGTGGTCCCTACAGTCAGGGTAGAGGAATATCAGTCTGGAAGCTTTCAGGAGCTCTGCCAGTGTTGTACCTCTTTTACAGGCAAACAGGATTTTAGTATCCAGGACCGTCAACCTAACTCTGTATGGCCTGCAACCACATCCTTGTTTATTATTCTTCATCTTCTGTAATCACTTAAGTACCGGGTGCTGCAGACCCTCCCTCCCTGAGGGGAGGGGCCTTTAGCAATTTCGGTGGCTTCTGCCCGCCCTCCTGGGATTTAAATAGACTGACTTCTTTCATGAGTGTTACAATCCCTTAAAAGAAAACAAAATTAAAAATAAAACTTCAAGGGTACAACCATTAAGCAGGTATTAATGGTTCATCTGGGATACTAAAAACCAGAACTGTATTTTGGGGGAAGAATATTTTTTCTATGCCTTGTGTATGTTCTCTTTCTCCAGAAAACCTCCAGTTTTCCCAGGGGAGGGTCTCATCATTAGGCTCCTCTAGCAGTTTTGCAAACTTTTTTTGGTTTGCCACTTTTTAAAAAGGAACTTTAATTATCTACTACCCTGTGTAAGCAGCGATATCAGTGAACTCTGGGGAAGTTCTGCTTACTGTCATTTTCTGTGAATTTGATAAGGACACGACAGTGATTCCATGGAGCCAACATACACACAACTACAGAATACAATAAACCCCTTTCAATCAAGAAATGTTAAAACCTAGCCTTTGACATTTAAATACAGAGAAGGAAGGGCAAGTACCAGAACCAGAAAAACCACCACAAAAATATTTGTAAAAATGTTTAGAGAAGGACCCAGACCAAAATCCTGAATCTAAACCTCATACTTCTATATTAGGTAGGACGTGGCTACTCCTGAACATGGAGGTTCAGACTATAGATCTGTGCCAATCTATCCCAAATGTTTGCTGGTTAAGATTTGGTGCATTAGTTTAGCTCTTTACAGAAATAATTTGACCTGCAACCTCAGATCCAAATCCTGGATGCTAATTTCCAGTCTTGGTATTTGATTTTCGTGTCTCTCTAGAAATTGTACTTCAACACTTCAGAGGCAAAGTCCCCCACTACTATTATTCAGCTTTTAGGAGTAGCCCAGCATGATTGCTCTACTTCAAGTGGCTGGGATTACTGAACAGACAGAATGAATAATGTAACACTCTGCTCTCTATCCAAAAAGGCAAATTTGGCACCTTTTTTGTGCTCCCCATTTTCTGAGATATTCAGACTACCCATGTTCATTTTGCTACTGCCTTCCACTGAGTTTGAGTCACATGTCACAATGGGCTCTGAAGGAAGGATCAACAAAGATAACTGCGAGTCCTGTCCAGCAGGGGCCCTGATAGAACCACATCAGACATTCCTACCCCTCAGAAACTGAGTTTATTGCCCTTCACTTAGCCCAGAATCCTGAGATCTGCATTTACAGTCCTCAAATAGCTACACAGATTGCCAGATCTTTGGCTGGCTGTACTACTCCAGAAGCACACAGGGAACGTAAGCTTCATCAAACAAGCTGCTGATTCCTGCAGCATCAGGGGCCATGACAATGTAGATGTGGGGCGAGGGTGGCATGTTGGGACACAAGCAGGGAGGGCCACTCCCACTGGTGTAATTCAGAGGAGCCTTCAGTCAAGTGTCTGATGGCTCCAGGATTGAAGGAATGGGAAGGTGTCTCAAAGCCATGTGCACCTAAGTGTCTAGCCCAGAGTGCTGTCATTAAATTGATTCTCTAGGTAGGACTTAAATATGAAATCTTAGCAAAAACCCCCATCTTACAGTTATCTGAGGATTCATGGGAGGGGGAAAATTATATATATAATAAAACTCGCGGTAGGAGAGCTGGAATTTTGTCTATTATGCTTTTTCTCCCAAAATACTGAGGGGGTTGTTTGTATATTCTGCTGTTATTGGACCAAATTTACTGCTGGCACCTGAATCTGAATCCTTCCTGTGCCATCAGCCACTGCTTAGGGCATGAACAAGGCTTCATGCTCCCTGTGCATCCTGATCTGCTCTTCGCATGACTACTGTGTTGTTAAGTCCCATAAGTTTTCCCTCTGTTTGACAAAGGGTATTTTTCAGTCATCCCCTTTTGTAAGTTCCTGGTGCTGACATAATGGGCCCAATTAACTAAAATTAATGGAGTTTTCCCCCGCCCCCCCCCCACACACATTACACAAATGGGGAATTTTGACCTCTAATTTTAATACTGAGACATTATTAATCTAGACATTTAAAGTAGTACATATCTTAAGTCTCCCAGGTGCTTCTTTATGCTTCCAGAAATCTTCTACCATTATTTCAAACAAAAAAAAATGAACATGTAAACATCAAATGATCCTAAACTTAGAAGATACAGTGGAAGCCAAATAAGAAACAAAAAGGGGGTTGGGGAAGGAGAAGGTTGAAAATGTAGATGAAAAGGGGGACAATCAAGGTTTTCAAAAATTTTGCTCAGCTATCATTAAAAGACCCAAAGGACTCAATAAAAGATCTAACCCCATTGGTTCTGATCTTATTAAAAATCAGTAACTTTTGAAGAGCTAAAGCAAGCCAAAAGAAACAAGCCTTTGAATAAAGCTGTGGAATACTGTTCCTTTTTTAAAGAAACGCATTAAATAAGTTTGCCTAGCTCATGAGTCTAATGGGAATTTGTTTTTAAAATGTGGGGATCATAAATGTTCCATGAATCCCCTTCTGGTGGTGTTTGAGAAACAGCTACCATGCTGCCTTTGGATCAGAGAGAGACTGAGAAAGGAAGATGACCAAGAAGACAATTCTCAGTCTAAAATAGAAGTTGGGGAGTCACATGTTAAACAAAATGGCAGCATGTTCATTCCAATCACCCATTTAAAATCATGTTCTTTTCTGTGGGTTAAGTTCATCCTTGTGAAGAGAACCAGCACAAAGCCCATGTTCCATGTAAATCCCATTTAAGCAACCAGTGGGGGCCAGCTGAGGTCACTCAATTAGGGTGAATTGCTAAGAATGGGGCAGATAATCCCCAAAACTGGTGGATATTTTCAATACTTAGATTTACCTAGACAGCATAAAACAGCTTCTTTATTACTCCACTGGTTGTCCAGAAACCAACAGCACAATTCCGTTCAAGTAACCCAGCCTCAGGCCTCCATCCAGGTACCCAAGTCAAATATGAAGATTTCTGAAAATATTATTTCATCATATTAAAGAAAAGGTTCTACCAATCCAAAGGATCAGACACATTACCTCACAGGTTAGTGAATATTCCAGATCTTACCCAAATACATGCATAAAGACAATTCTTACTAAATAAACTAAAATGTATTACAAAAATGAGAGAAAATATGGTTAAAAGATCAGTATACATACAGACATGAGTTCAATTCTTGAGGTTCAGATTCATAGCAGAGATGGTGAGCTTTGTAGCTGCAAAAAGTTCCTTTAGAATTTAGTTCATAGGTTATAGTCCAATGTCCAAAATCATATCCAGGATGTACCAGCTTAACTGGGATCTCATCTTGCGACTCAAACTTCCCCTGATGAAGCTTAAGCAGATCTGAGAGAAGAAGGATCAGGACCCAAGGATCTTTTATACAATTTCAGGTCTTCTTTGACAAGTTGGAGCCCCTTGAGGGAACAATAGGTAATTAGGGCAACTTTCAAGTGGGTCCATCACTAGTACTTAGCTATACAAATTAACATAGGACAATCCTCTGTTCCTCCACCATTCACTGATGATTTACTATACATTTCAAAGAGATGAATACAGAGATATCCTGTGTTTACACTTCATTTAAAGGTTTACACTTCATTTAAATCTTTTGATCTTTGAATTAATAGAATTCAGCACAGACAGGGACTGTTGATTACATTGTTGACCTTACTCATATATATGTAAATACACAAAAACACAAATATTACCTCCACACTTGTCTTTAAGGATTGATTTGCAGGATGTTTAACCCTTTCTGGCCATGTGTCACACAACCTTAATCCAGCAATCCAGCTCCCACTGAAATTAATGAGAAAGCTCCCATTGACTTCAATGGGAAGTGTATTGAGGCTTCAGTGTTTCACATTTTCACAGAGGTGAATTTCATCTTAACTATCCACTCAACACAGCTATCCCAAAAACTGAAATCTGGGGAAAGTCTGTCAAATGACAAAAAAAGGCTGAAACCTCTGCTGCTACTTGCCCAATCATGGCTATAGTCAGAACTGCTGTATTTAATCTGTCCCAAAATTCTCTTTGGTTGAGTTCACAAGTCAAGTAAATGACCAGATTTTTTCCCCATTTCTTTGCATGGGTGATGAAAATATGAAGGGCGATAAGCCTCCCTGGATTGCACAAGCATATTACTGCATTTAATGATAAACACAATGCATCAGAAGGATATTATATGCTTCACTGTTTCGCTGGGAGCCAGCGGTCATGTTGGGTAAAATGAAGAGTAGTTGGATTAGCCCTTAGAATGCAGTTTTGCTATCCCCAACTGCTGAGACTGCTTGGAAAACATGCAGATTACTGGTCTCTTGTAATAAACAAAAGGATCAGACATCAGCTTCTTTGGTTAACCGAAACCTTCCAATTAGATTGCAGGAATCAGCATTTAGAAGTTGTCAGAGCAGAAGCATACTGTTCTCTCATTTGTGTGACTCAGAGAACAGACAGCCATGTGCAAGCATTATTTTTATTTGTAAAGTTGCAGAGTCTGTAGTAATGGGCCTATCTGGCAGGAATTCCTTTTTAATGACCAATACATTTACCTTCTGCATTGTTTGGATTTAAGAGACACCAATATCACAGTCATTAGTTAATACTTGAGAGTGCAATCGTGTATGGCACCGTGCATGCTTATTCCCCTTTGTACCAATGGGCAAAATCCTGAGAAGTATTCAGCATTTACAATTCACATTAGACCAAATGCTAAGGTTCAAAGACAATGGGAGTTTTTTCTGAGTAAAAATTGAGCAAGAACTTCAGGATAAAGTCCCTTGACTGGAATGGAAGTGGCAAGTGCTGGACACAGCTCAGTGTTTTTCCCAATCGGATCTGAGGGTCATAAGCATCTTGCAGGATTGGGCCTTTAGATAGTGAAATACGTATTATATAGACTAGGGATCAGCAACCTTTGGCATGCAGCCCGTCAGGGAAATCTGCTGGCGGGCCAGGATGGTTTGTTTACCTGCAGCATCTGCAAGTTTGGCCAATCGCAGCTCCAACTGGCCGTGGTTCACCGTTCCAGGCCAATGGGGACTGCAGGAAGTGGTGTGGGCCAAGGGATGTGCTGGCCGCTGCTTCTCGCAGTGGCCTGGAATGGTGAACCGCAGCCAGTGGGAGCTGCGATTGCCCGAACCTGTGGACTCTGCAGGTAAACAAACCGTCCTAGCCCACCAGCGGATTTCCCTGATGGGATGCGTGCCAAAGGTTGCCGATCCCTGACCTATCCCATATAATGAAATGACGGTCTTAAAAGCCAGTCTTTGGTACAGTAAAGGTCTCTACGTTCAGCAGACTTTGGATCAAACATTAGGGATCAAGCATGGAATTTTTTTCCACTGACTTCAATGGACCAAATTCTGTTTTGACTTGAACCTCACACAACCCAGTTAGTTCCTGGGCCTGAGCGTGATCTTTCTTACTCTGATGTTACTACCGACTTCAGTAGGGTTAGTACTGATATACATCACCGTAAGTGGGAACAGAATCAGGCCTAACGGATATATGGAGCCAATGCAAAATTTGCTTAAGAACCAAGATTGGCTTCTTTGGAGAAGGAATGCCCTTCTCTTCAAATTTAAACAGATTATGTTTAATTATCTATATTTATTTTAGTGTCTTAGATTTGTAACTCAAATGTTCACTCACATTAATTACTGTTGGCAGCAATTGTGTTCACGAGCAGTTAAGAACCCTGTAATAAAGCTATCAGTCATTTTTAACAGTCTGTATGCACAAGCATTTTGCTGATTTGTTTTCAAATAAGAAACTGCTTGTACTGGCATAAGGAAAGTTTAGAAAGTCATTTAAACTCAGAATTTGTCTCCTTTAAAAATTATCTCCTTAGTGTATATGTGTGTGTGCTCATCTAAAAATGCTGATAAATCATTCATGACTAAAAAAAACCTGTGGTGTGTCTTGATTTCAGTACAAAGGGCTTCATCTAAAGAAAAACATACATCATAATGAATAGACTTCCTCCAAGATGTATTTTTCCATAGTCAGCTTGGGAAACCAAATGTTTGTATGCCAGAAACTGTTAAACTTGATATCAAATATGTTTACTCTCTCTACCTTATGTCAGTGAGTGTCCAGGAAAGCTCTACATACTTGGGAGCTCTTGTGCAAATGGTCAAACAAAAAATATGGAGGCTAGCAGTCTGCAGGTAGAAATGAAAAACAGAACTTCCGTTTGTGGAGTGCCCTCCAAGGACCATTTTGGGAAAGTGTGTTTCATAATTTACCTCTTAGACCTTGAATGACTAACTATACATCACATCATTCTCTAATAAAACTTTATCAATTTCTGTTTATATAGAAAATATTCCAAAACAAACAGACTCTCCTTTTTCAGTATTGGCGCCCTAGACCCCAAGCAGTAAGCCAATATTCATGGCCTTGCAGAGTTGTTTCCATTAGAAGGAGAAATCATTTATACAGATAATGTATTTCTCTGGTGCTGTGAATGGGTCCCCTACCTCTCAAGCACCCTCTTGTGGCTAGAGATCTCTCTGCAGGCACCTTGTCTCCGCTTCCACAGTTCTTAGGACTGTCTCCCTCAAACTATGAAAAAAAATTCTTCTCTGGGTCAGCAACACCTCTTGTTGGTGCTAGATTTATTCAAATAAAACTTTGTTTTGGGAATTATGCTCATATCTCCAACAAATCCATCCCAGTCTTTCCCACTGGGGTTCTTGCAGGCCTTCATTACCTGAAACTTTTTCCCCTGAAGACTTAAGGGTCCATACTTACTCACGAACCAAGACTGTATGAACTGTGACATTTGCAATCTCCTGGAAAGCTTTTTGCACATGCTTAACTTCAAGCTCATGAGAAGTCCCATTAAATACAGTAGTAATACTCACGTGACCAACATTATACACATACATAAAGATGTTCAGGATTGGGGCCTAATATATTTGTCCGTGCGTTTGCTTTTTGTCAGTAAACATGCTAGCAACATTTCAGTGCTCCATGTGAGTATTCACAGAAAATGAACAAGAAATTGTAAACACCCTCTAGTCTGAATTCACTTTCAAATTTGAATGAATTTTGAACACTGATTTTAGCACTATTCTGTAAGCTAGAAAATCCCTATAGTCTGGGGAACATATGAGGCAGATGGGCTCAATAGTAACTGGGGCTCTCAAATTTTATATATATTTATTTATTCATTCATACTCTTTAGGAAGGTAAATGTAAAGAGTGAATGAGTATCAAGTCACTGATCATCTCTGGGACATGACAGACTTCAGATTTTATTATAGAAGTCCCCTATTTTACTTTAGCATACTAATGGTGCTATATGAAACAGAGTCTTCTCAAAATGGACATGAATGCAAGGGTCCTGCCATAAAAAGCTTACAGTCTAAACAGAATAAGTACAGATAAAGTATAAGGGAATGGGAGGTGATGGAGAGTGGAGTGTGGTTAGATGACATTTTGTCTGTGCTTTTGAATGATGTTTGTTTGAATTTTCTGCAGGGAAGACTAGGCAGCACATTTTGAAGAGGGGACTTGAAGGATGGAGGCCTGGAAGAGGTTGCAGTTGGAGGGGTCTACATCGGGAAAAGGCATTAAGATGAGTCTACTAAAAATACAAAGGCAACACTTAGTTATTTTTACTCCTCAGAGGTGCAATAAAGGATTCTGAAGGGAGAGAGTGAGTGCCAAATAAGCAGACTAGAAAGCAAATGAGGCATCATCACACAGTTTCTAGTGATAGAAATTTAATCCATTTTGCTCTTCCCAGAGTCTCACTTTTCAGAAGATAATTTCTGTCTGGATTTTTAGGGGTGAAATCCACAACTCTTGTATAAAGCCAGAGGAATCAGTCTCTTTCCGGGGGGCATATGTGGGGCGGTAGACAGTTAGGAATAGGGTGACCAGATGTCCTGATTTTATAGGGACGGTCCCGATTTTTGGGTCTTTTTCTTATATAGGCTCCTATTATCCCCCATCCCCTTGTCCCGATTTTTCACATTTGCTGTCTGGTCACCCTAGTTAGGAATGTGCTATCTAATTCCCAAACAACAGGCCACAATGCAAGAGTGAAGCCCAGCCTCCTGTGGTCATTGATCTGGTTTATGAGCTGGCATAGCATCCCCAGCCCCCCCAGACCAGTTATGTGCAGTGCCAGGGGCCACCAGACCCGCATAGCCACAGACACCATGTACCCTCCCTTGGCCTGCCCTCATGACAGCTTTCTGTGCTGGCAGTGCAATCATTTCCATGACACCGTAAAAATTTATGACCATTTTTTCTAGGAAAATGTTTTATATATCTTGAGAGGAATTCTAAGAGCTGAACGAGCCAAGCCATACTGTACCTAAATTTACTTTAGGTTTTGGAAACTTGGCAGTGTAGAACATCAAGTCCATTTCAGTTACAGACAGGGCCTCCAGGGTATGTTCAGGTCTAAAATAAATAAGAGGATTTGCTAAAGAGGCTAATAGGTCTTATAATCCCACAGTTAACTCAAAAGAGGGTACCTCCAGAGCATCTTTTCTCCATTTTCACATAACTGCAGCTAAGCTCCAGAATAAAGAACATATCATGCACTCATAAGATGTCAGAGAGAATCAGGTATGCAAAAGGAAGCTATATAATAAATAAAAATCATGGAAAGGCCAGTTTAGGAGGTGAAGATATTTTTGCTTTGTTTTGTTATTGGAACAAATGAGAAGCTGAGAGACTCCAGAAAGGTGGGACAGAAAAGTGATACCTATAGTAGTCTCTAGGGTGTGTTTGGCTTATGGCAACAGTTTCCATTACTTGATGAGTTCACCAGAATGTGGGTCTGATTCAGTCCTGATGTAATTCCACTGAAGTCTATGGAGGAATTAATTTTGTCCCTCTCTCTCGTCCCCTCCCCTCCCCTGGCCCTCTCCTTCTAGTGGACTAACATGGACTTTCCTCTCTTTTCATTCAAACCATCTCACCACTCTTGGTGGGAGAACCATCTTCTCACACATTCTGCCATCCTCTTGTACCTCTTCTCATCACTGACTCTCCATTCTTATCTTAAATCTGTCTTGCTGTGACATATGCTGTCATGCCTGGATTTGATCTTCAGAGAACTCTAGGTTATGGTTCTCACAGGAGAAGGAGGGTATTTCTCAGAGCAAGAAGGTCTTGATTTTCTCTTCAGAGGTTAGAGTGAAGGGCTAGTGTGTGGGCCTGCAGAAGCCTGCACTGGAACATCTGATACAAGAAATAGGATCTAAAGTCCCTTCTTCATAAACAGGGACTACATATTAGGGTCTGCACAAGATCAGGCAGAGATTCTAACATGAACAGCAATTAGCACTGCAAGAAAGACTAGTGAAGACTGAAGGAGAAAGTGAAAGTAATAGTACCTAAAGCCAGATAGAATATGCAATTTTTTAAAAAATTCTGTTTCAGGAAAAAGAATGTTTTGATATTTTTTGAAGGGAAGGATTTGGAGATCTAGCGTGGACTTTCTGGTCTGTTGGAGAGAGAGAGACCTGAATTGAAAACCTGACCTTTCTAAAATACTTTTCAAAATGTTTTGGTATTGTTCCAATGCAGAATGAAAATAAATTTTGAAACCTCAAGTGTTCTTGTGAAACATAATTGTAGTTCTCTGGCCAGCTCTAATGGTGACATACCAACCTCTTTCAGGATTGCTCATTCTATTCAACAAGCTTCAGAACAAGTAGATGGAAGAGGCATTTCCCAAACTCGTTAGATTGTAAAAGTAGGTTTGGAAAACATGAATGAGTTTAATACGTTTGTAGCCAAAACAAAAGCAAGTTTGTCAGCTCTCTCACTAAAACTTCCTGCCAGGATTTGAGTTTAATGGTTTAAAATTAATAGATCTCCTAGTGAGAACTGCAGCAAGAGCAGGTAACTAGCATAATTGGCAAATAGTTTAATCTGAGGACTGAAATGCTTTCATAGAAGATTAGGGCTGGAATAGACCTCAGGAGGTTATCTAGTCCAACCCCCTGCTCTAAGCAGGCCCAACCCCAACTAAATCATCCCAGCAAGGGCTTTGTCAAGCCTGCCCTTAAAAACCTCTAAGGATGGAGATTCCACCACCTCCCTAGGTAACCCATTCCAGTGCTTCACCACCCTCCTAGTGAAAAGGTTTTTCCTAATATCCAACCTAGACCTCCCCCACTGCAACTTGAGACCACTGCTCCTTGTTCTGTCATCTGCCACCACTGAGACCAGCCTAGCTCCATCCTCTTTGGAACCCCCCTTCAGGTAGTTGAAGGCTGCTATCAAATCACCCCTCACTCGTCTCTTCTGCAGACTATATAAGCCTAGTTCCCTCAGCCTCTCCTCATAAGTCATGTGCCCCAGCCCCCTAATCATTTCCATTGCCCTCTGCTGGACTCTCTCCAATTTTTCCATATCCTTTCTGTAGTGGGGGGCCCAAAACTGGACACAGTATTCCAGATGTGGCCTCACTGGTGCCAAACAGAGGGGAATAATCACTTCCCTCAATCTGCTGGCAATGCTCCTACTAATGCAGCCCAATATGCTGTTAGCCTTCTTGGCAACAAGGGCACACTGTTGACTCATACAGCTCAAGTTATTGGGCTCAACATGGGGCTTACAGTGTGTCTGCATTGCAATTAAGAACCTAGTGCTGGCCCGTGCCAGCTGACTTGGTCTCACGGGGTTCGGGCTAAGGGGCTGTTTAGTTCTGGTGTAGACATTCCAGTTCAGGTGAGACCCCCAGGCTCTAGAACCCTCCCACCTCACCGAGTCCTAAAGCCCAGGCTCCAGCCTGAGCCCAAACATCTACAATGCAACTCAACAGCTCCTTAGCTCAAGGCCTGTGAGCCCAAGTCAGCTGGCATGGGCCAGTTGTGTGTTTTTAATTGCAATGTAGACAAACTCTTAGTGGCCTGTGACATACTGCAGGTCAGACTAGAGGATCTAATGGTCCTTCTGACCTCAAACTCTATGAAAGGGAAGTGTGAAAAAAGGTAGCAAAAAAATTACTTTAAAATATTTCAGTAACTTTTCAAGCAGGATTTTCCCCCAACCCCTCAGGAGAAGGGGGAATTCCTGTTACGCACTTGTTAACATTTTACATTGTTCTGATTTTCTCTTTCTGCTTGGAGAGGCTGCCTGCTACCTGCTTGGAGAGAGCCTGTATTGATATAGGCAGGAGAAAAAAATAGGGTGGGACTTTTGAAGAGCACTTTGCATTGGCCTAACTCTGCTTCTTTGAAGTCCATGGTAAAACTCCTATTGACCAGAGTTAGGACAACACTGAGCACTTTTTAAAGTGTCTGACAATTACTTTAAGAGTGGGATTTTCAAAAAAAATTACAATTTTATGACTGTAGTTTTGTATATTGGTTTTTCTATACTTTGAACCCCATGGCAGCTCAAGGTTTCTATCTGACGTTTTACTGGAGAATCCCAACAAACCAGAGTTTCTGCCAAGTGTCTGACTCCCTACTTTAACAGATAATGGAGGAAAGGTGAATTAAAGCTAGTTCCATCGGCTTGGGTATCATACCTCAGAAAGAAATTTCTGTCAAATATCATATGACAAATTGTGACACCGAAGTGTAAAGGTCACAATATCTGTGAGACCACAATCTTGATCCATACCCTTGTTCAGACAGTTATACTATGTGGTGTGTTCTATTCCACCATCAAGAGCTAATTTTGCCATTTAAAATTACTTTGGACTAGTAAAAGATTAATGAACCCCAAAAAGATATGAACACTTTACTCAGTGGTTATCTGAAAATTTAGTTCTCTTAGGTCTAGAAATCTGTTGGAACAATTTCTCTCATAGAATTTCCAGTGTTTGTTCACAGCCGGAGCAGAAATATGAAGAGAATAATCTTCTCAATATTTTGGTACTATTGCTTCTGATCTAGGTATGAAACAGGAATTCCAAAAAAATACAAAAAATGTAACTAATCTTAATCTCAAAGCTTTGTTTCAAGTTTGGGCAAACTAGTCTGACCCTGATCATTCACGTGATCTCTACTTTAGAGAGAAAGCCAAAAATCTCTGATTTCGGGGAAGATTTTCAAAGGCACAAACAGCAGTTAGGCATTTAACTGTGATTTAAAAAAAAAATCAATAGCAGTGTGCTTTTGAAAATCTCCCCCTAATTATAACCTCAAAGGAGACTAAATAGTTTGTATAAAATTTGGCCTGGTACTATGTGACATGTTAATGCGGGGAGATCAAATACATTTAAGAAACTTTGCATTGTGTGAACTTTTCTCACACGCCTGCTACTAACTACAATTCATACTATGTTGTATAGGTTAAAGGTCAATTAATTGCAGTGTCTTTCTCTAAAGAAGCTGAGGTTTTGTTGATGATCGGGATCATTTCTGTTAAAGAACAGAAAATGGTTTATGATGAATAGGACTTTATTAATGAACACTATTTGGCTTACGCAAGAGCAATGTCAGAATCTGATTCCACTCAGATGTCATCTCTGTTTTGGAAGATTTTCCCTAGGGCTTACGATGTATGATCTTATCCAAGCTGCGCGTTGTCCATTCTAGTGCCTGGCAGCAGGGTTCACCCAGACACAGTGCATGACAGGCTAGTGCAGGGTAGATTTACAGCCAGCTTACCATGCACTGTTCGTTTGGACAAGCCCTATGACTGCCTGTCTAAAGGAAGAAGGAAGAGTGGTAGATCCAATGTGTGGGAAGAGATGAGACTTTATAATAATCTGGAACTTTGAGGGAAGATATGTTTGTTTTAGTTGATTGTATTCAAAAACTTGCTTTAAGAAATTGTTTCTTAGTTAGAAGAAAATATGAGCAATCAAATCACAGACCCATAGACTGAAAATGTATTTAATAAAGTCAGCTGAATAGCTTAGAAGTAGTAGCATGATTGAACTGTCTCTAGTGATTTGTATCATTGAGTCTTCTAAGCATCAAGCAAACATTATACTTTGTTTGAGTGTCCCGATTTTACAGAGAGGTAAAATAACTTGCTCAAGACCACACAACAAATCATCGGCAGAGACGGAATTAGAATGGAGGGCTCCCCAGCTCCCAGTTCTGTTCTCAGTTCATTAGATCAGACCAAACTGCTCAGTGTGGCAGTAGCCAATGTGATAGCGCAATGACATTGAGCAGAGCACTGTGATTAGTCTTGTGTCAATTTAGACAAACTCCAGCTGGCCAGCTGGAAACAGCAATGAGCACCAAAGGAATTCAGGCCTCCTGGCTGGAAATCATATGAAAAATTCAAACCTTATTAACAGTTGTAAAAGTTGTATACTTTATTTTGAGGGGAGGGGCATGAAAGACCTTCAGGAGGGAGTGGGTGCCGTGTAGTAGGTCCCCTACCTACCTCCACCTAGAATCCAGATTGCATGGCTCAAGAAGGCAAGTTAGATGCAAATGGAGATGGGAAGATTAAGGTTCAAAACAAAGGATGAAAACTAAGTCATTCTAGCAGTCAGGAATTTGTATTGCTCTAGAGATGTATAGAGACTTTTACCAATACCGTAGTGTCTCCTTGTAAACCATAGAACTCCTTTAAATAGCTCTCGGTTGGACTCTAACAAGTTGTCTATCATTGTTTCCCCCACACACACTGAGATCCTCCAGCTTAGCTTCAGGCTTGCAGAAACCTGACCATTTGCTGTACCTTAGCTAGCGTCCAGCTATAATTTCTGCATGTCAGAGTTACTGGACTAACTGCACTTCTCACCCTCCTGGTCTCTTTGGATACATTTTCACAGCAATTAAACACCTGTGGCTGGCCTGGATCAGCTAACTCAGCCTTGCGGGGCTCAGACTGAGGGGCTGTTTAATTGTGGTGTACATGATCAGGTTCATGCTGGAGCTCAAGCTCTGGGACCTGGAGAATGGGGATGGTCGCAAAGCCTGGGCCCAAATGTCTACACAGCAATTTCTATCCACACAGTCTACGCCCCACAAGCCCAAGTCAGCTGACCAAGGCCATGCCGCGGGTCTTTTATTCCAGTGTAGATGTACCCTTTCAGGGCAGCTCCTCCAGGTCTCAGGCCTAGAGCTATCAAGTCACTCGGGCTGGAATCGCACAGTTCTCATACTCAGACTGGGCCTTGGGCTGCAGTCCCCCAGGACTAGCCACGATTACATCAGCAAGTCTGATTTAAGTTCAGCACCTGCAATTCACTTCTCTCCAGAAGCTATGACCAGTGGCATCCAATGATCAAACGGCTTACCATCCCCTGGAAGCTTAGGAAGGGCCCAACTGCATCAGACATGTCCCAGGATCTGGGTCTGTGTCAGTCTATTCTCCATCCACCACACAGCTCACTGACAATACCCACTTCCTCTGGCCAGAGTCTTTTTAATTACTGAGTGTCCCTTCGATCTCTAGTCTCTCAGCCTAGGCAAAACAGCTGTGTAGCTTTGGCCTGGAGCATCTTCACGGCTTGTTGCCCTCAAGTGTTTGTTGGGAGCTTCTTACCTGGAATGATTGATTTGCCTTCCTACTTGTTTTTCCCAACAGCCCCCTATTAATCTAAACCAGAGGTGCCCAACCTACGGCCAGCACATTAACACAATATAGTCTAGACAATACTGTATACAGAAACAACCTGTGTAAATTCATACGAAACAAATTGAACTTAAAATATAAATCAGTACAGGTGACTTTAAAAATCTTATTAAATATGTAGAACCTCTTTGGCCCACACAAAGTTGTGCTTAGACTTCTGTGGCCCTCGTGTGTAATAAGGTTGGGCACTGCTGAGCTAAACCAAAATCTTCATTCAAGAGTGCCCAATAACCCTATGTAGCTTCACAGTGACTCTCACTGATCAGGACACAGTATTCATAGGACTATTACAGATCAGCATTCCTAGATTGTTACAAAGCAGCTCCACATCCACCACACTGGATGACCCAAGGGAGTCAGTAACTCAAGGGAGATGTACTAAAAGACTAGGGTGGTATGGAATAACAAATCTTTCACTGCAAATTAAAACATTTTCTTAATCAATATCCAGATTAAGAGAAATTAATTACAGACCTTCATTTGCAGATCTACCAACAGCTGCCTCGCAGATGAATTACACACACACACACACACACACACACACACACAAACTATCTGGCTGTGGTTTCACAGATGGCCATTCTAAACAAAAAGGCAACTTTGTAGTGGTAAAATCATCTAATTTAGGATCAAACAAAACACTAAGTCAAGATTTCCAAAGAGAAGAAGTTGTTTGAAGCTGTAAAACTATGTCTATGATCATGAACATGGCTACATTAGGAAACTTCTTGTTATTTAGTTACAGCATTATTTTTATTTTTAAAAATTACCCTTTAGAGCTCAATATCATTCTAGTTGGAGAAATGTAGATCTTTAATATAAGTGAATAACGCCAGACCAAAAAAAATCTTTCCATGTTAAATCAATAGATTTGTATGCTAAACCTGATCTCTAAAGTTCTCAGATATGCAGCCTGTGTGAAGTGCTATAATTCATAACACACCAGTAATTCTCATGTTGACAGCAAGTTAGGTCTCTCTACAGAATGTTTACATATATATATATATATATTGGAAAAGCAGCAGTTCGGAGTTCCCTGTGCAGGTCGTACAGCTATAAAATGGATACAGTTATAAGCAAACAACCTTAAAAAGACATGGGCCCCAACTGTGCAACCCTTAAACATACTGGGTTGAATCCATCTCTGCAGAGGGCCAGCCTAATGCTCTGCACAACTTAAATACTTAACATTGGGCTTAAGTGGGATTTAAGAGGTGTATAGGCTTTTTGTTGGCCCTTTGTGCAGGGTTAACTGTGCATAAAGGTTGCACATCTGGCTCATAAAGCTTGGCATTCTTTCAGCCAAGCACCAAAAATGTTGATTATTTATCTGAACTATCCAAATCTCGCAGACTGAAAAGATCTGGCTGGAAATGTTGTAAGTCTTGTCATTTTTCCATGCATATTTCTGAAGCTGCTTGGAAATGATGGCAGGAAATAATGTGATAAAGCACTTTTAGGGCCATCATCTTGCAGTTCCGCTTTTTGGTTAGACGGAAACTGGAAGAGCAGAGGAGCATAGAAATGAAACAGTGCCTGTGTGGAGTGGACAGAAGCCCTAAATAAAGATGGGTTATTGTAATGGGCAAATGGTTTAGCAATTGGCTATGTCCTATTTTTCATTCTGAACTGGGTTACAAATGTCTCTATGGGGCCTCAAACTTTTTGTATGCTACTGAGGAGCTACTAAAGGATTTTAAGATGTATTGGGCTCAATTCCTTCCTCTAGTACATAGCTTCAGTCCCCTGGGCCCTTGCAGATCTCTGCTCCCTTTGACATAGTGCCTGCTTAATTCTTATCCAGTCTTATTGTCCTCTTCTCAAAGTACACCTGCAGGAAAGGACTAAAGGTATGGCAATGTCGCAAAGTTCTCCTTGCCGAGATTACTCCCCATTCATTACATCAGCTGGGTTTGCTGTGTGTGGAACAGACTCTGATTTCCACACAAACCCTGCAGATTTCCCAGTATCTACAAGGATCTTTGGGGTTCTATGAGAGGCCAGCGCTACTGAGGCAAAGACTCATTGGGTCTCCAGCAGCCACTTCCCACCCACAACAGGCCTCCATACGATCCAGTGGAAGAGGGAACACTGCCCAAACCCCCTCTGCTACATGCAATAGATACAATTGAACCCCAAATTCATGTTAGCCCCATTCTTTCCATTGAGGTGAGAATAAATAAAATGCATTGGAATACATTTCTATTTTTTCACTCACTGGGCAACTTGAGTCATCAGATATTTAATAAGTCTGTAACAGCGGGCTTGGAGGGCCAGGCAGCCTAGTGGCAAGAATGCTTGGCTTTCAGCCCCGTGCTTGGTTGAGGAGTCTGTCTTTAAGGCCATGGGGGTAGAAGGAGATGTGTCCATCCTCTCCACCAGATCCCAGCCCAGGGCCCTGTGTGCATCAACTTCTGTACATTGGGCAGCCTTCCCAGCTGGCAGTCTAAATCCATTGCTACTTCCTAGAAGTGTCTGTTTAGTTTGAGGTGTGGCCCCTTTAGTCCAATTTGCTGCGTGGCTTGCCTCCTGTAGTGCCCTCTCATGGGTCTTGAGCAGGACCCTGTCACAGTCCCAGACTCCTTTGGACAGGGCAGCCCCAAGTTGAGGAGGGCAAGCCCCACAGTGTCTCTGGGTTTCGCTCACTCAGCTACCGGAGACACCTAGGTCTTCTCTGCAATCTCCCACAGCTGGGTAGACAGTGCTTACTCCCAAATAGCTGCCTCAGCTGGCAGGCTAGTGACCTTTCCCCTCAGGTAGGGAGGCAGCTAACTCCTACCTCTTTGCCAGTCATCCCCAAACTGAACCAGGTTCCCTCCTTTTCTCCCCGCTCCAGGCTTGGCATTGGTTGCAAATATAACAGGGCAGGTCCAACAGGGCCCAAAGGCTCTCTAATGCCTGGTGTGGTGGCGGGAAGTTTCTCTGCTTCATCACAAGGTCGGAAAGTTGGGCTTTTTGTACTTCTCAAACCAGCCCACTGATGGCTTTATACCAATGGATTTTCCAAAGAACACTTCATTCAAGTGTCACTATGGTGTCCAGATAAACATGTGATGGCAACGCCTCCATGCATCGCATCTGCCAATCAGTTTTTTGGCATGAGAATTAAAAATTCAAGGCAGGATAAAAAGAAAAAAGGATTGTGCTGGGAGTGAAGGGAAGCGACAGATGAAAGCATCACACTGTGCTTACGAGATTTGATGTCTTTTTGTCCAATATTTTGTTCCCACACAGGACCACCAGCTGTTAGTTTTTGGCATCAGTGACTATAGTATTATTGCTGTGTCCTTCTGTTACTTTTATTCAGTGCCTTGGATCAAAGGTACTATATAAATAAAAGGTACTATGATGAGAAAGCAGGTGTCTGTCTTCCTGTGAGAGTGTCCTACCTTCTCTTGTCCTGGTTGTAGTACTTTGCTGTGATAACTACAGCTCTTGCATTTATCATGCACAGGAATGGATACAGACTGTTGTTGTGGATATGACACCATTGTTTCCAAGTTGTTCCCATGTAGTTAGATTTTATTTATTTTTTAAATGGGAGTTATAGACTCATCTGAATCTTTTGCTACATGTGGCTTTGAAACTGAGCTATTCAGGGTATTTCCACTGTGGCTGTTGTCTTCAATAGGACCACACATGCAATTAGAGTGATCAGAATTTGGCATGGACATTCTACAATTCAGACAAACAAAGTCAAGCAAAATATATGAAAGGATCAATGGACAACTGAACATTGACTGCCATCGATGAACCATAACGGGCCCATGGCAACCAATTAAGATACTTGTGAAGGCTGCCAAGGAACCAGATGTTCCTGCCAGAAAAATACCTCTGCAGCTTGGCATCTAGGGCCTGTGATCACACTTCAAAAGAAGTGTGCTATGGAGCATTACACCTCTCCGCCACATTTTTATGCAAATATTTGAAGAAAATATAAATTCTGATCTTGGTATTACATAAGACCTAAATCAGATTTCAAGGGAGCTACACCACTTTACATTTCCTTGAAGAACAGTCGATGTCAATTATGCAAGTGCAAATATGGAGTAATTCTACTGAATGGAAACATGCTAGGGCTAGATGCTCGTGTGACTCTGTTGACTTCAGTGGAGTTACTCCAGATTTACATAATTGGAATGGACATCAGAATCTGTCCCACAATGTTGTCTGAAAGGAATAACTAACATAAGAACATAAGAATGGCCATACTGGGTCAGACCAAAGGTCCATCTAGCCCAGTATCCTGTCTGCCGACAGTGGACAATGCCAGGTGCCCCAGAGGGAATGACCAGAACAGGCAATCAACAAGTGATTCATTCCCTGTCGCCCATTCCCAGACTCTGGCAACAGAGGCTAGGGACACCATCCCAGCCCATCCTGGTTAATAGCCATTAATGGACCTATCCTCCATGAATTTCTCTAGTTCTTTTTTGAACCCTGTTATAGTCTTGGCCTTCACAAAATCCTCTAGCAATATGATGGGGGCTAATTTAGCTACAACTAATCAGGAAAGAGATCTTGGAGTCATCGTGGATAGTTCTTTGAAGACGTTCACGCGGTGTGCAGCGGCAGTCAAATAAGCAAACAGGATGTTGGGAATCATTAAAAAAGGGATAGAGAATAAGATGGAGAATATCTTACTGCCCTTATATAAATCCATGGTACACACATCTTGAATACTGCATACAGATGTGGTCTCCTCATCTAAAAAAAGATATACTGGCATTAGAAAAGGTTCAGAGAAGGGCAACTAAAATGATTAGGGGTTTGGAACGGGTCCCATATGAGGAGAGATTAAAGAGGGTAGGACTTTTCAGCGTGGAAAAGAGGAGACTAAGGGAGGATATGATAGAGTTATATAAAATCATGAATGGTGTGGAGAAAGTGAATAAGGAAAAGTTATTTACTTGTTCCCATAATATAAGAACTAGGGGCCACCAAATGAAATTAATGGGCATCAGGTTTAAAACAAATAAAAGGAAGTTCTTATTCACACAGCGCACAGTTAACCTGTGATACTCCTTGCCCGAGGAGGTTGTGAAGGCTAGAATTATAACAGGGTTTAAAAGAGAACTAGATAAATTCATGGAGGTGAAGTCCATTAATCGCTATTAGCCAGGATGGGTAAGAAATGGTGTCCCTAGTGGAGATAGATGGCAGGAGAGAGATCACTTGATCCTTACCTGTTAGGTTCACTCCCTCTGGGGCACCTGGCATTGGCCACTGTCGGTAGACAGGATACTGGGCTGGATGGACCTTTGGTCTGACCCAGTCTGGCCATTCTTATGTTCTTATGAGTTCCACAGGTTGACTGAGTTGTGTGAAGAAATAAAGGAGATGGAATAAAGGTGGAATAAAGCACAGGAGACGTAATTAATGTTCTTGTATTCTCTTCCTGATTCTGCCATCGACTTCTAGTAGAACCTCAGGAAATTCATTCAGCTTCTTACTGTTTCATTCTACCCATCTGTAAAATGGATATAAGGAGGGTTATGAGGATAAATTGATATTTAAAAAAAAATACTAGGCACCACACTGACATAAACTTAATGAGGTAAAACATGGAAGGGTGAATCAAGACAATGGTTCCTTTGAATGTTCTCTCTAGGGATAGTAGGTCTGCATAGGGGCAGGAACTAGGGATGCAGCACCCACAGTCTTTACCTGGGGCCCCCTGCTCGGGGTCCTGACTGCCGGCCCCACACCTGGGGTCCCAGTTGCCAGCCCCATGCTCAGTCCCCTTGCCCCTGTCCGGGTCCCCCCTCCCAGAGACACAGTCCTGCTCCCGGCCCCAGCTCTGGGGGAGGAGGGGACAACAGGGGAAAGGGGCTGGCTTTCAGCACCCCCACTATTAAAAGTGTTCTAGCACCACTATAGGTCTATGCCCATACATAAGCTTCAGTAGTCATGACCTTCAGAACTCAGAGACCAAGCATCCTTGGGAAAAGGAAGCTTCTAGCCTAAAGATGGTAAGGCATCCTTGCAGGGGGAGGGATAACTTTATATGGTTCTTCTCTTTTGCAGCATGGCACCCCAATGGCAACTGCCCAACATTCCCTTTGTGGAATCAGGAGACTAGAGGCATAAATTCCCACTCTAACAGCAGTAAACATAGGTGGATTTTTCTGAAAAGATTCTGCTGGTTTTTCAAGGAACTATGCTACACAGGGACACCTGCATTGCAACTCTGACCTCCTGCTATTCCTGTATGTACATTCCTCCCCAAAAGCCACAAGGTCCTTCCATGTGGCGGGATGTGTGGGTGGGCATACACAGATCGTCAGTCACGTTTCCTCAGCCAGCTGGATCCTGTAGCTACTTAGCCTTCTACCCATACATAGACACTCCTTTGGTTCAGTTGGTTCTGAGCTTTTGATGCTGTAGGTCCCAAGTTTGATTTGCACTGATGACTGTTGTCTGTATCTGTACATGGCAATGGTTTGAGTGGATTTCACAGATCCCTAAGTTTACTTATTAAAACACAGAAAAAAACTCTGGTTTGTTTCTCTCCCCTCCCCGCGTCTCATAGTAGAGGAAGACATAATACCCCTTTGAATAAAGATATTTTAAAAAACCATTGTAAAAGTGCATAGGAAGGTAACCCTTATGCAAAGCTCTAACCATTTCACAACATGTTGCTAATCAGCAATTTGTGTTGTAGCAACAAAGTAATTCTTCCCACCCCTACAATTTGTAACCTAAATCTAAACCCAGAAACTGCTCAAGTTTGCTATGGTAATTGTACATATCATTTAAGTTTCTCGTGTCAATACCTTTTTTCCTATAAAGAAATCTACAATTGGTCTTTAATTAAATCTTCCTTTGTGACACCTGAAGTGGACACAGTTTTTTAACTTGAACCAAAGTCCATGGAAGTCAGAGTCGCACTGACTTTGGATCAGGCCCTAAATGAATTCTTATTAATCATTACCACAATGTTGTCCATTAGAGAACATTTTTTTCTTGCAAATGGTATTCTGTCAGTTTCATAAGACCCAGTTTAGGGTAATGTTGGGTGACCAGATAGCAAGTATAAAAAATTGGGACAGGGGGTAGGGGATAATAGGTGCCTATATAAGAAAAAGGCCAAAATATCAGGACTGTCCCTATAAAATTGGGACATCTGGTCACCCTAGGATAATGTCCATCACTAGAGAGATACTTAAATCTGTTGAAAGATCAAGCAAGGAATGTTAAGAAATTTTTGTTTATGCCAGTTGCTTGGTGACTGGGCTGGACAACCTAATGGTGCTTGAGGTTATGTGAAGTCTTTAGAATTTTTTTTTTTTAAGTTTCGGGTTTTATGAAACTTGTTTGGCTTTTGCAAGACTTTTTGGAAGGAAATTTAATTTTCAACCTATGTTTTTGTAACTAAATGGAACCCTATGCTATGAAACCAATAAAAATCTTATTTGAAAGAAATTCTAGTTTTGCTTCCAGGAATACTAAGGGAATAAAATATAAGATTCAGCAGAATACATATTTTGCCAAAGCTAAACAGAACCTGAAACATAAAAGTTCCAGGTTCTATTCTAAATTTAGAAACCATGGTTTTCTTGTGGCTTCTAAATTTGGCAAAATAAGCTCTCCCATTACTATTTGAGAAAGCCAAATGGGTCTTCAGCAATCTGGAGCCAGATTTTCAAACCCATTCTGATCTCACTTTTACACCAGTTTAATACCAAATGTAGATCCCTTGACTTCATTTTGTGAAATTATTCCTGATCTACCTTTGTTCAAGTGAGATCAGAATCAGCCTCTATAATGGGAAGAACCAAAACACCGGGGGTGAAATCCTAACTCTGTTGAAGTGCAATACTCCAGTTGACTTCAATAGGTCAAGGTTTCACCTCAGGTATATGCATGCCTGAATTTCTTTCTGGCTAGGAGCAGTTATAAGATCCAATTCTGAATCTTAATTTTCCCACATTTGGTAGTTAGAATAATTAAGCACAGAAAGATGGTCAAACTGCCACCTGAGGTCCAAACCTTTATCCTAATCCTGAGGTTTTGGTAAGCCCCAGCTCTAAATAGTATTTGAGTGCTAGATATGCTTTGTGCTTCCAGCCAGGCATGTTAGAAACATGTATCCGGCCCTAAGAAGCTTAAGACCCAGATCCTCAAAAGGTATTTAGGCTTCTAGCTTCCAATTATTTTAATAAAAGCTAGGAACCTAAATACCTTTGAGGATCTGGGCCTTGCAGCCTAGTTTTGACATGGTCAGACAAACATTCAATAATATACCAGGTATGGGGAAAAGCTCAAGGTGGGATGAATATAAGGTGGATAGAAAGCTGGCTAGATCGTCAGGCTCAATGGGTAGTGATCAATGGCTCAATCTCTAGTGGGCAGCCGGTATGAAGCAGAGTGCCCCAGGAGTCTGTCCTGGGGTCAGTTTTGTTCAACATCTTCATTAATGATCTAGATGATGGGATGGATTGCACCCTCAGCAAGTTCATAGATGACACTACGTTCTGGGGAGAGGTAGATATGCTGGAGAGTAGGGATAGGGTCCAGAGAGACCTAGACAAATTGGAGGACTGGATCAAAAGAAATCTGATGAGGTTCAACAAGGACAAATGCAGATTGCTGCACTTAGGATGGAAGAATCCCATGCACTGCTACAGGCTGGAGACTGACCGGCTAAGCAGCAGTTCTTCAGAAAAGAACCTGGGGATTACAGTGGATGAGAAGCTGGATATGAGCCAACGGTGTGCCTTTGTTGCCCAGAAGGCTAACACCATATTGGGCTGTATTAGTAGGAGCATTTCCAGCAGATCGAGGGAAGTGATTATTCCCCTCTATTCGACACTGATGAGGCCACATTTGGAGTACTGCATCCAGTTTTGGGGGGCCCACTACAGAAAGGATGTGTACAAATTAGAGAGAGTCCAGTGGAGGGCAATGAAAATGACTAGGGGGCTGGGGCACATGACTTATGAGGAGAGGCTGAGGGAACTGGGCTTATTTTGCCTGCAGAAGCAAAGAGTGAGGGGGGGATTTGATAGCAGCCTTCAACTATCTGAAGGGGGGTTCCAAAGAAAATGGAGTTAGGCTATTCTCAGTGGTGGCAGATGACAGAACAAGGAGCAATGGTCTCAAGTTGCAATGGGGGAGGTCTAGGTTGGATATTAGGAAACACTATTTCACTGGGAGGGTGGTGAAGCACTGGAATGGGTTACCTAGGGAGGTGGTGGAATCGCCATCCTTAGAGGTTTTTAAGGCCCGCTTTGAGAAAAGCCTGGCTGGAATGATTTCGTAGGGGATTGGTCCTTCTTTGAGCAGGGGGTTGGACTAGATGACCTCCTGAGGTCTCTTCCAACCCTAATCTTCTATGATTCTATGAAGACATTCTGCGGGTATGTGTGATGCAAATGAATTTTTAAAAAATGCAGCCACTCAGAGCCTCATAGAATCATAGAATCTCAGGGTTGGAAGGGACTTCAGGAGGTCATCTAGTCCCACCCCCTGCTCAAAGCAGGACCAACCCCAACTAAATCATCCCAGCCAGGGCTTTGTCAAGCCTGACCTTAAAAACCTCTAAGGAAGGAGATTTCACCACCTTCCTAGGTAACCCATTCCAGTTCTTCACCACTAGTGAAAAAGTTTTTCCTAATATCCAACCTAAACCTCCCCCTCTGCAACTTGAGACCATTACTCCTTGTTCTGTCATCTTCTACCACTGAGAACAGTCTAGATCCATCCTCTTTGGAACCCCCTTTCAGGTAGTTGAAAGCAGCTATCAAATCCCCTCTCATTCTTCTCTTCTGCAGGCTAAACAATCCCAGTTCCCTCAGCCTCTCCTCATAAGTCATGTGCTCCAGCCCCCTAATCACTTTTGTTGCCCTCCGCTGGACTCTTTCCAATTTATCCACATCGTTCTTGTAGTGTGGGGCCCAAAACTGGACACAGTACTCCAAATGAGGCCTCACCAGTGCCAAATAGAGGGGAATGATCACGTCCCTCGATCTGCTGGAAATGCCCCTACTTATACAACCCAAAATGCCGTTAGCCTTCTTGGCAACAAGGGCACACTGTTGACTCATATTCAGCTTTTTGTCCACTGTAACCCCTAGGTCCTTTTCTGCAGAACTGCTGCCCAGCCATTCGGTCCCTAGTCTGTAGCAGTGCATGGGATTCTTCTGTCCTAAGTGCAGGATTCTGCACTTGTCCTTGTTGAACCTCATCAGATTTCTTTTGGACCAATCCTCTAATTTGTCTAGGTCCCTCTGTATCCTATACCAACCCTCCAGTGTATCAACCACTCCTCCCAGTTTAATGTCATCTGCAAACTTGCTAAGGGTGCAGTCCACACCACCCTCCAGATCGTTAATGAAGATATTGAACAAAACCGGCCCCAGTACCGACCCTTGGGGCACTCCACTTGATACCGACTGCCAACTAGACATGGAGCCATTGATCACTGCCCTTTGAGCCCGACCATCTAGCCAGTTTTCTATCCACCTTACCGTCCATTCATCCAGCCCATACTTCTTTAACTTGCTGGCAAGAATACTGTGGGAGACTGTATCAAAAGCTTTGCTAAAGTCAAGAAATAGCACATCCACTGCTTTCCCCTCATCCACAGAGCCAGTTATCTCATCATAGAAGGCAATTAGGTTAGTCAGGCATGACTTGGTGAATCCATGCTGACTGTTCCTGGTCACTTTCCCCTCCTTTAAGTGGTTCAGAATTGATTCCTTGAGGACCTGTTCCATGATTTTTCCAGGGACTGAGGTGAGACTGACTGGCCTGTACTTCCCTGGATCTTCCTTCTTCCCTTTTTTAAAGATGGGCACTACATTAGCCTTTTTCCAGTCATCCGGGACCACCCCCGATTGCCATGATTTTTCAAAGATAATGGCCAATGGCTCTGCAATCACATCGGCCAACTCCTTTAGCACCCTCGGATGCAGTGCATCCGGCCCCATGGACTTGTGCTCGTCCAGCTTTTCTAAATAGTCCCGAACTACTTCTTTCTCCACAGAGGGCTGGTCACCTCCTCCCCATACCGTGCTGCAGAGTGCAGCTGTCTGGGAGCTGACCTTGTCTGTGAAGACAGAGGCAAAAAAAGCATTGAGTACACTAGCTTTCTCCACATCCTCTGTCACTAGGTTCCCTCCCTCATTCAGCAAGGGGCCCACACTTTCCTTATGCTGTATCTGAAACGGTCACCTGCCCAAATATACATACACACACATTCTGCACCTTTAAAGGGTAATCCTTTGTGTCCATGTCAACATCCCCTGTGTCTCTCTATTTTCCCCTTCTTTCCCAGCATTCACCTCCCCAGCACTCTCTCTTGAATGCTGCTTTTCAGGCCCTACTCCTCAGTCATCCAGGAGACAAGATCTTCTCTTCCTCCTCAGGTGATGAGCTTCCTGGCATCATAAATACACCCCTGCTCTTCCAATTTAGAAACTCAGAGCCTGATTCTCCTCTTGTTTACATCACTAAGTCAGGGTGACTGTCAAGGTTAATAAAGTTACACCAATGTGAAAGTGGTGTATATGGGAGTAGAATCTGGGAATTAAACTCTAACAGCCACATCAAAATGGTCACTAGGTCATCAAGTACTACTCCGAGCTTTCTTAATGCCATACGATTGCACAATGCTGCAAGGTTGCCGAGCCAAAAAAACCCTCTGGTGAGATCCTGTCTCTGCTGAAGTCAGAGTTCTCATTGAATTTCACCCCTATGTCGGCAAGATTGCAATCTAATCCTCAATTTTTACATTACTGCTCCTGATTTATGCTAAGCATGGTTCATGTAGGCCTGCTCTACACTTAAAATTTATGTTGGCACAGCTATAGTGCTCAGGGATGCGATAAATCCACACCCCTGACTGCCATTGCTTTGCTGACCTAACTTCTGGTGTAGATGCAACTAGATCAACAGAAGAATGCTTTTGGCAACTATCGCTCAGGGAGGTGTTGTTCTTACAGCAGCGGAAAAACCCCTTCTGTAGCTGTAGGCTGCATCTACACTACAGTTATGTTGGCATAACCCTATGGTGCTGTAGCTATACCCCTATAGTCCCTGTGGTGTAGGCATGGCCTTAGTGAACAAGAAAAAAAATGTAGCATTCAAAGGGAATTTAACTAGAATTGAAAGCTACCTTATAACCGATAAGAGAGAGTCTTCAAGGCAGAGACCCAGCTTTATAAATTGAGCAATGGGTTGTGTATTGATTCTGTCCAAGAAAAGTCTGATTGCATCAAGTCAACAGGCAAAAAATCAGTGAGTTGCTGTCCATCTTTTCCTTGGCAAAGCTTCCACAACTTCTATCGAAGCAAACATTTAATGGCATGTAAAAAAATTCAAGCAACTGGAATTGCAATAAGCTGTTTAGAAGAGGGCATTATGAAATGTCATTACATTGACAAAGCTGACAAAACCAACAGTGTTTCATTGTTAGGGAAAAGAGTAAAAACAAACAGTCAGCTGTTGACATTTTAAAGCATATTTATTTTAAATACTGCATCTAAAGCCTTAAAATCTTCCTAATAAACAAAGTAATGTTTGCCTAAGGAAAACTGCCACAACTTGCCAATAAAAGGAAAACATTACATTTAGTAATTGTAGTGAGAAAACTGTTAAAGCTAGGGTGGGTAGAAAAATTAAACATGTCTAAGCATACAATTGTTTTGTTTTATAATTAGAATAAAAAGAAACATTAAATAAGCTATAGTACCCTATTAAAAACACTAACACACAGGACGTGGTCCAAAAGACACAGCAAACCTCCTGGTATATATTCCAGCATCTGATAGAAATTGGATCCAAATCAGAGCATTTTCTGGCAGGAATAAATTGCTTTACAAAGAGGTGGGAAAAGAGTTGAAAGGCTAGGGGGTTTTTGAGAGAGGATTGTTTCTTAACATAACAACCCCTACAATATATACTGTATATATAAATCTTTCCTCTTAACTCTGCAAAATCTCGCTGTGGTCACAAGTAGAATTATGTAGAAATTTGTACATAAATTAGAAATGTCACGACTGGTTTAACTAAATCTTGGAGAAAGAAGGGATTCGCCCCTCTCCTTCTCCACCTCCTGTTCACATACATATTTTGGTGTGATATTGTTTTGATCATGTTTCTTTTGGAGACAACAGTGATAACATAGAATAGTGGGGCTGGGGAGGAGGTTAAATTCAGCTTTCTGTATCACTTTGCCTATTGGAGTTTTGTGTTGGTGGCTATCAGCACAGAGGGGAGAATACTTTATGAAAGTAAGATCAGGTGAGCATCTGGGGAGGGGAGGGGAGACAAAAATGAAAGTAGCTGCAGAAATTCATTCAGACAAAAATCCCTTCAATGCTTGGTTTTGCATTTGTTTCAGTGGTATGTTCATGGAAGAAAAGAAGGATGGGAGTAGATCTATGCACCTGTGGCACAATGGAATGCTCTACATGGAGGCTCTGCCTACATTTGGAGCTAGGAGTGTGATTCCTGACTCGCACAGACATATGCATGCTCGCTCTCATCCAACACCTCCTCCCTGCAAAAAAATCCCTAAAACCCTATCAGGATAACACTCCACTGCAGTCACCTCTCTCTCTGGGGAGAGAAGAGAACACGCATATGACAGATGTTAGTCATGTTGCTTAATGCACTACTACAAGGTGCTCAGATACGAAGGTAATTAGTGCATTATAAGAGCCTACACAGAATATAAGTTGGATATCAGTTGCCAATTCTTGGTCCTGTTCCCCTAAACTCTGTCTATCTTTCAGTCCTTAGATTTTAAGCCCTCGGAGCATCTCCTCATCAAGTGTTTGGAAAGCGCCTTGCACACAGCGAGTGCTATGGGAAATAAATAATAATGGTTGAATAGTTGCTATAATTATTTGGGAATGTTTTCCCAAAAAACACTTTTCAGTTCCATCTAGTAAATGCTTTTGTTCTCCCCCACCCCACCATACCCATGATTACTTGTCCAGATATAATTTTGCTTGTACTAATGTTGGGGGTAGCTGTTTTTCATGTGAATGCCTTTCTTCACAGGCAAGCAAGAGGTTTTAACCATAAATAAAGTTATTTATTATATGCATCTGAACTCTAGCTCCTTATTTACAAACCTTCATACATCCACTCATGGAGAGCAAAGAATACCCAGTGACCAATCACATACCACAAATAATGGATACTAGAAGACAGTAGAAGTGAATCATTCAGGAATAAACAACCCACACCTGAAATACGTTCTCATGAAGGTTTCTTTACACAATTACAAGTACTGAACACAATAGCAAGCAATCATACGCTGATCATGGAGAATTCATGAACAGCATTAGAGGGCTAATTCTGATGGATAAATTGTTTGTGATGAATAGTTTGTTCAGCTCTCGCTAGAGCTGGTTAGGAATGGATTGCTGAACATTCAAGTAGCTTAGAAAAATGGGAAAGAGGAGCAGAAGCAAGAGTAATTTAAAGAAAGATGAAGGCAAGGAAGAACCCTGTTCTACTCCACCTCCCAAAGAAGTTTTTTATACAGAAGACAGAGAACTCTTAATTATAGACAGGGATGGCAGGCACAGAAGAACGTAACTCCTCCAGGCTCCACTATTCTGAATAGATAACGTAAGCATTAGTAAAGAAAGCAAGGGGCAAACACAAGCAGAGAACAATAGAACTCAAAAGAAGAAGGGTGGTCCACTGATTCAGGGCACTGATCCCTGGCTTGGGAGACCTGGGTTCATTTCTCTGCTCTGCCTCACACTTCCTGTGTAACTGTGGGCAAGTCACTTAGTCTCTCTGTGCCTCGGTTTTCCCCCTCTGTAAAATGAGCTAGTGGTACATCCCTGCCTCAGCAGGAAGCTGGGAGGACAAATATGTTATAGATTGTGAGGAACACTGATGCTAGAGTAACGAAACCCATACAAGTACCTCAGACAGGTAGCTAGGATGTAAATCTAGTCATATGAAATCGAGAGAATCAACCTCGGCAAACGACTCAATATGACTAAGGGTGGCAGAATTCAGCTCTACATGAGCAACCAGGGGAGTTAGGTGCCTAACTTGCATTGATTTTCAGTGGGAATTGGGTGTCTAATTTCTAGGCCTCTTTGAAAGTTCAAGCCCGAGGTTTCATATTGGTCTAGAAACCACTGCTCGAAACACAATTACACGTGTGAGAAAGAGAAACTCAGTTCTTCTCATTTTAAAATACTATTTCTAATTTTAAAAGCTGCCCACCTTTGGGACAAGTTCAATTCTTACTCAGCTGTGATGTGGGGCATCCATGCTTTTTCAGCTTTATTGCATGAAACAGGGACACGGGGAGTAAAGACTCTGAAAAAGCTTTCTCAGCAGCCTTGCTAGCCAGCACCACCAGGTCTTTAATGTGGTACAATTAATCATGCATGTAACCTAATTCTAGGAATCTTAAGGCTAAATCTCTTTGTCATCATAAATCAAGATGACTAACCAGAGAAATGTATTGAAGTTACAGACTGTGATACACTTCACAAAACAGCAAATACTTAATCCTCTACACAAGGGGTGTGTGAGGCATATTTCAAATGCAAAAAAAATCAGGGAGAAATATGAAATAATCAGAGTGTAATTTTATCTCAGCTTCTTAAACTGATAACTGCACCATGCTGATGCATTTGCTTTGCCTCACACTCATTCCATTGAAACAATTGTTTTATTTTATTTTATTTTTTATTTTATTTTATTGTTTAATCCTTGATTAATCATTTTGAGTTTGGGAATTGTGTCCCTGACAGTACATGTGAGGACATTTCTCAAAAGTGCAAGGGTAGTAGAAGTATTTTTATTACATTCTGTAGTGGAAAGTTCACTTTAATCCTTTTAAAATTAATAGTAGGTTAGTAAAATTTAATTTTAAACAAGCTTGAGGGACATTTCCAGAGATTTATTATAGATATTTATGGATGAATTCAAAAAGACTTTTAATCAGTAGTGCTTGAACTACTGTGCTCTAATATTTAACTAGTGTCCAGGTCAGCAGAAAGAAGTCTATGAGAATTTGCCAGAAATCTATGAAGCAAGGTTTAAGGATTTTAAGTCTTTTCCTTAAGTGAGGAAGGAAAGTTCTGGTGTTTGTTTTGTTAGCTGAAGAAAATATGTTCATCGGGTGTCTATTCATCTCTTCATATTTTTGGGTCATGGCAAGCTGTAGTAGGGATAAAGAATGAGCAAAGTACATCCCCACACCTTCCAGTGTATCGAGTCTTTCAGAATGATTAATAGATTAAGGGCATTACCGTCTAGTCTGACTTCCTGCAGAAGAGATGTGTACAAATTAGAGAGAGTCCAGTGGAGGGCAATGAAAATGACTAGGGGGCTGGGGCACATGACTTATTCCTGTATCAAGCCTGTATCTTGTGACTGAGTTACAGCATCTTTTTTAGAGACAAGCCACACCAGCCATGATTTAAAATGTTCAAGTGATGCAGAATACACCATTCCTTGGTAAACTGAGCCAATGGTTAATTACCTTCACGGTTAAAGATTTGCACCACTTTTCTAGCCTGAGTTGATCTAGTATCAGCCTCCAAGAAGTGCTCAGCTGGTTTCAGAATGCTGAAAGTGATGGCTTGCTTGATAAATACCAATGGTGCTTTACTGTAATTATAAAACCCTTTATTACTACTGCCAGGCCATCCTGCAATGACTTTCACACGAGTAATGTCACTCATGTCTGAAGACTTTCTAGAATCAGCTCCTAAAGGAGCAAAGTGGCAATTAATTCATCATAGTCAGCCACAGACTGTCACCTCAGTTGGCATGTCTATACTGCAATCAGAGAGATGGTTTCAGCATGTGTACACATACGCAAGCTAGCTTTGATCTAGCTGGCTCAGAGAGCAATAGCCGTGAACCCTATTGTGGTTGCTGGGGGACAGCAGGCATAAGCTAAGGGTCCTCTCCCTTGCCACAGGAGGAGAAGCCAGTGAATACAGGCCACAAATGAACCCTGGGGAGAAATATCTGTGAAGCTGCAGCAGCATGAGCTGGCTGCCCATGTATAAGCCTGCCAGGGAGTTTCAGTGCATGCTCAGTTGGCTAGCTTGTGCTCCCTCAGCTTCATTGCTACTAGTATTCAAGCTAGCTCACAAATGTCTATACATACAGGGAATTACAGACCAGTCATCTTAACTTCTGTATCCGGAAAGATAATGGAGCAAATAATTAAGCAATCAATTTGCAAACACCTAGAAGATAATAAGATGATATGCAACAGTCAGCATGGATTTGTCAAGAACAAATCGTGTCAAACCAACCTGATAGCTTTCTTTGACAGGGTAACAAGCCTTGTGGATAGGGGGGAAGCGGTAGTTGTGGTATATCTTGACTTTAGTAAGGCTTTTGATACTGTCTCGCACGACCCTCTCAGAAACAAACTAGGGAAATACAACCTAGATGGAGCTACTATAAGGTGGGTGCAAAACTAGTTGGAAAATCGTTCCCAGAGAGTAATCATCAGTGGTTCACAGTCATGCTGGAAGGGCATAACGAGTGGGGTCCCACAGGGATCGGTTCTGGGTCCGGTTCTGTTCAATATCTTCATCAATGACTTAGATAATGGCATAAATAGTACACTTATAAAGTTTGCAGATGATACCAAGCTGGGAAGTTTTGCAAGTGCTTTGGAGCATGGGATTAAAATTCAAAATGATCTGGAAAAACTGGAGAAATGGTCTGAAGTAAATAGGATGAAATTAAATAAGGATAAATGCCTACTCCACTTAGGAAGGAACAAACAGTTGCACACTTACTAAATGGGAAATGACTGCTTAGGAAGGAATACTGCAGAAAGGGATCTGGGGGCCATAGTGGATCTCAAGTTAAATATGAGTCAACAGTGTAACGCTGTTGCAAAAAAAGCAAACATCATTCTGGGATGTATTAGCAGGAGTATTGTAAGCAAGACATGAGAAGTAATTCTTTCGCTCTACTCCACGCTGATTGAGCCTCAACTGGAGTATTGTGTCCAATTCTGGGCACCACATTTCAGGAAAGATGTGAACAAATTGGAGAAAGTCCAGCGAAGAGGATCAAAAATGATTAAAGGTCTAGAAAACATGACCTATGAGGGAAGATTGAAAAAAACGGGTTTGTTTAGTCTGGAGAAGAGAAGACTGAGAGGGGACATGATAACAGTTTTCAAGTACATAAAAGGTTGTTACAAGGAGGAGGGAGAAAAATTGTTCTTAATCTCCGAGGATAGGACAAGAAGCAACGCGGTTAAATTGTAGCAAGGGCGGTTTAGGTTGGACATTAGGAAAAGCTTCCTGTCAGAGTGGTTAAGCACTGGAATAAATTCCCTAGGGAGGTTGTGGAATCTCCATCATTGGGGATTTTTAAGAGCAGGTTGGACAAACATCTGTCAGGTATGGTCTAGATAACACTTAGTCCTGCTTCGTGTGCAGGGGACTGGACTAGATGACCTCTCGAGTTCCCTTCCAGTTCTATGATTCTATGCTGCAATCACACTTCTGATTGCAGCACAAACATACCCAGTGTAGCAGTGGTCTTTGGAAGGTGTGGAATGGATGAAGTAATTCATACATCACAATGCCCTGTAGACGATGAGGCTGGAATAAAGGGGGTGTAAGTGGGGCTCCTTCATATCCAGCTGCTGTATCAGCCCTTTGCAGCCCTTAGCAGGCAGCATAAATTAGAGCAACCTTCTGGCTACTCTAAATTATACCAGGGAAATGGTCCAGCAGAGTCATCCCAGGATTTACGGAAGCACAAAGATGAGGTCCTCTTGAGCTGTGGTGAGCATTCCTTGGTCACACCCAAGAATCTAGCTCCAGATTTTGAATGCAGTATGTCGCTTTAACAGATGCTGTCCTTTGTGACTAATAGACTTCTAAAGGCTCAAGTCTTTAATAAGGGAAATTCTTATTAAATGTGGCATAGATCAATAAATGGTCTGCCTTAAGCTAGTAATTGTTGTCTTTTCAAAATCCTTATTGTCTCTTTCTCAAATGTCACAAAGCACTCAAAAGACTAAGAAGGAATAGTGGTACTACAGTCCAGAGCATTAATCACAAGTTGCTCAATATCCTTCCTCATGAAGGAATATTATCCAATAAATATTGCATTTAGACATCCCTTAATTGAATTATTGTTGCCAACAATATGTTTGTTAATCAATTGCCTTTGTAGTAATTCTGACATGGCTGAATTATCCAGGTTTAACAACATTTAGGATTCTGCGACATCTTGTTAAAATGTTTGCCACTAATTAAAATGTATGTTTGACAAGATATTGTGTGTATTTTAAGTTTCCATAATCATATGTTTTCCATGCACAAAGTAAAATCTCAGTTATGCTGTGGTAACACTAGGGGAAGTATCCTTAGTGCATTGTACTGAGTTAGTTAGCTTAATCTGATCAAATTAATACAATTCTAGCAAACAAAAAATGTGTGAGTGGGGTTTTCAGAAGCACTCAGTGTTGGCCTAACTCTACTCCTCTTGAAGTTAGCAGGAGTTTTATTATTATTTTAACAATAGCAAAATTAGACTGGCATTGAGAGGTTTTGAAAATGTCACCTTCTGTGTATAACCTATATGGAGATTATATGAGGTTAAATTAAAAGACTTATTGCTAAAGTTACCTTCTCAGTTCTATACAGTAGGAGTCACTATTCCTTCAACTTTTACTTGTTTAGTAAAAGTCAAAGATTATCTGTCCACAGATTCAGAATACTGAAAAAGTACTGAGTATGATATTAGTCTCCAATAACAAACACAAAAGACAATACTAAGAGTATGAAATGTGCAGGCCCTGAAATATTTTATATCTGAAGCTATTAGTAAGAGATCTGTATGAAATGGTTTCCATTCCTGACCAGTAACTAAGTGGGGTGTTTGGGATTACAGCTCTGCAGAAAAAGGGAATTTTCTTTTATTGAAGATTCAGCTGTTCCAATTTGAAACAACCCCTCCCCAAATTTTGAAGTTATCCATGATAGGGAAAGTTCTGGGTTCCCTGACTCTGGGACAGGCTGCATGGTATGCCAAGGAGCTAGTGCTTCCAGGTTACTGGCTCCCAGTCAATTAACCAGGCAAGCTGTAGAGGTGCCTAGGACCCATGGAGCTTGCAAGCCAGGGCTCTCGGTGCCCCACTAGTCTGCATGGCAGGTTGCTGAAGAGTCAAAGACTGGGCTCACATCAGGCAGGCAATAGCCTGGTAGCCAAGTAGCCAATCAGAGGAGCTGGAAGGAAAATCAGCGAGATGTCTGATGGAAATCTCTCTGCTTCAGTGAAATCAGGCCATCTGCATGGAATGGTTCAATATTAATGAACTGGCATTCTCTGAGGGAAAATGTTCCATCACAGAATTTCCAACCGGCTTTGCTTGAGACAAAAACCACCAGGACCGTTCATCGAAAACCAATTGACTATATAAAAGAGACAATGCAACAAGGAGAGCTTTGCTGATCTTCGAAAAGTCTCCAAGCGCTGGCCCAGCAGTCTAATGACAACTCATTGTTATTCCGTGGCCAAAGTTTGGGGCACGGTTTGCTCCCTCATTCTGCAGACCACTAGGTGCTGTCAGAGCCGGATTAACGCAAAGGCTTTCGGGGCTGCAGGCCAAGGCCTCGGGCTAACGAGGGCCCCGCAAAAATAAATCAGTGGTCACCAACATGTCGATCACGTCAATCCTGGAGTCAGTCAATCACGGTGTCCGGCCACTAAAAGTCCAGCAGCGCAGCAGGGCTCAGGCAGGGTGCCTGCATCCCCTGGCCCCATGCTGCTCCTGGAAGCAGCCAGCTGCTGGCACATCTCTGGGGCCCCTGGCAGGGGAGAGGCAGCTCCACGCGCTGCCCCTACCCCCAGCACCATCCCTGCAGCTCCCGTTGGCCAGTTCCCGGCCAATGGGAGCTGCGGGGGTGGCGCTTGCAGGTGTAGGCGGCACCCCAAGACACACTGTCCCCTACCCCCAGGGGCGCGCACAGACGTGCCAGCAGCCAGCTGCTTCCAGGAGCAGCGTGAGGCCAGGGCATGCAGGCAGCCTGCTTGAGCCCCACTGTGCCTCCAGCTGGGGTCCGCCTGTGGTATACAGGGGCCCCACAAAGTCTAATAACCCCAGGCCCACAGGAGAGTTAATCCGGCCCTGGGTGCTGGGTCTGCAATGGTGGAGAAATTCACTCCCAGTTAATAGAGCAGCTCAAGCCCTTTGTACCACTTTTCAGGGACCAAAGGGGGCTTAAATGGTGCATTGATAGGAATTTCACGCTATAAAAATGCCCAGTAAGACAACTTGGTTCTGGATTCATTTGAACAGAGCAGCAGCAGGAAAGCATATGAATGTTTTCAGAAATATAAAAATAGGGAACCAATTTCTGCTCTGAGTTACCCTCATTCAAGTTTTTTTTAAGCCAGTTAAAAGGTATAACTGAGACTAGAATTTGATCTACAGGTTTAAGTTAGATATATGCCTGATGAGCCTGATTCTCACAAACATAAGGCCCATTTACATCACTTTGGTAGTGTAAAAGAGCCCTGAAGCTGGTGTTAAGCCTCCTTCTCATTTACACTAATGCCACATTACACAGCTAGAATCAGGCTTAGAGAGATTATTTTCCAAAGAGTCATCAGAATTTGAGAGTCTTTTGAAAGGTCCTTAAGCTTTTCACCAGAGCCCGGAGCCAAACCTCTCTAGACCAAATGATCATTGCCTCCTGCAAGCATAGGAAAATCACATTTGGATCACCACCTTCCCTCCTGCTTTTAATGTTTAATAGCACCTTTAATGTGATAAATACACAGACGTCTGTGCCAGGTTTACTCCTGGGCTCATGGCCAACCATTGTGGAGTCCCCCAGACAAGAAAAGGGTTTATCTGGCTGTTGCTCCCTTCAGATAGGGCATCTGCTCCAGCAATCTAACCCAGCAACACCAAGCAAAGCACTGGTCATACATCACAATAGTAGTCCCACATCAGGCCTACCTTCCCTCTTGGAGGCAGCAGTCTCTCAAGCAGTTCCTAGCCCCAGCCAGGTTTCTCTCACAGAGATCCACTCTCCATCCTATTCAGCCACCAAATGGGCTGGGGTCACCCCCTTTTAATTCCTTCCTCCAACCCTGACATCTATTGCAGGCGTAGTGGGCTGGGTTGATTGAAACCAGAGTAGCTCGTTAACTCTTCCCTTGTCAGTGTGGGATTTGTACACCCCATCACAAGGGTTTAAATCCACAAAGGGCCAGATTCTCAGAGGTATTTAAGTTCCTAACTTCCATTGAAATCAATGGGAGTTAGGTGCCTTAATACCTTTGATGATCTGGGTCTTAGGTGCCTAAATCTGGGGTTTAGGCAACAAATTCCCAATTTTAGGTACCACTATGATCCATAAAACCTGCCTGCCACCTGATCCTGTAGGTGCCTAAACTCACTCAGTGAATACATTTCTGCCGTAAAAGTCCGCTAGGTGCTTACATTTCTGCCTCTCGGTATGCACATTACGCCTTACCCTAGGCGTCTGGACACCTATCTCCTGCTTAAGCCCAGCATGATCCATGAACAGGAGGAAGACAGGTCTTTTCCTACCTATCTTCCCTGCAGGGCCCAATCCTGCCGGAAGAGAAGGTGGTGGCGATGAACCACTTTATAATTTTAGGCCCAGGGTTGGAGCACTCACCTGGGATATGTCAAGACCCAAATTCAATTATCCCCGCTGTCAGAGTGGGGAGAAAGGATTTGAATAAGGGTCTCTCAAATTTTTAGAGGAGATCTCTAACCACATGAGATATTTTGATGGGGGCGGGGAGCTCCCTCGGTCACTCCTTTGAAGCTGTTCCACCATGGCTTAACTCTTAGTCCTTGGGCCAGAGAAAGAGAATGACTGTGTAGTTCAGCAGTGAGGGCAGTCACCTGGGAGGAAGCAGACCCTGGGTCGAGTCCCCCTGCTCCAGTCACTATTTAGCCACAGTGGAACAGCTTCAACAGGAGAGAGTGGGGGACATCCTTCCCCTGCCATCAGAATGCCTTGTAGTTCAGTGGTTAAATCACTAACCTGAGACGTGAGAGGCCCCTGTTCAAATCCTTTTTTCACCCCTCAGGTAAAGATAGAAGAACTGAACCTAGGTCTCCTGCATCCCAGGTGAGCATGTGAACCACTGGGCTATAAGTTGGTGCTATCCCCACTGCTGCCTCCTCCCCCCTTCCCCTGCTTTAGGATTAGGCAGGCGATAGAGCAGGAGAGCAACATGCATGTCCAGAGGCTGAAACATAGGCAGACAGGGAACTCTTACTCTGAAAATTTAGACTCTGAGTGATTTTTGATGGCAGATTTGTAGATTGCAATGGAGCCTGGTGTTCGGCCTTCCCAGTCAGGCTCAGAGGGAGGCCACTCTGCCTCACTACAGTACAGCGATCAGAAGTCAATTAGCAGGGGAATTAGCAGCTCCTAGCTACAGTCGTCAGTCTATAGCCCTGTCTGTGTGGGCAGGCCCAAGCAACAATCAGTCTTTAGCCTAAGCCTCCTGGCTAGGTCAGGCAGCAAACACAATCTAGTGCTCTAACCCCCTGGACAGGGCAGAGCAGGGGCCGTCTGTAGCCCAAAGCCCGCTCGTTAGGGCAGACAGCAAATACAGTCAGGTGCCCTGGCCCTCTTGGAGGGGAAGAGCAAGGAGAAGTCTTTAACTCACGCCTTTAGGCAAGAGCCAGGCACAACTATACACAGGCCATCTGGCCTATGGTGAGCAGGCCACCACCCCAGGGATGGGGTTGGCGGCAGGGGAGTAGGGGACCCCAGGCCCATCGTACCCACTCGCTCCCAACCCAGGGCCCCAACAGTGGTGAGTGATCTCACCACTGGATCAGCCGGGATTTCACCAAAACACTCTGACACATCTTCCAGCAACACCTCCTGAAGAAAGTCTGATTTCCCTGGATCCCTTCCTACCACCCTGGTCTGGAGTCTCGCAGCAGGCGAAACAAATCTGGCTCCAGCACAACTGAGCTAGGGGCCCCACCTCTTATCCTTCCAGTCCCTCCCCTCTGTTTCCAGCATGGTGGGAGGGGCTGTCATAGCTCCACCCACCAGGGAGAGCAGAGTGGTCCTTCCCCATCAGGCTCTGAGACAGGCCACTCTACCTTACTACAGAGCCAAAATTGGGACCAACACATCTAAGTATCTTTGTGGATCTGGGCCTAAGCACCCAACTCAGGCTTTGTGGATCCCATTATTGTTCTAGTGATGTTATAAATATGAAGGGAAGGGGGAGAGGGTCTGATGCAGTGCTATAAAATCCTCTTTCCAGTAAAGGGTTAAGAAATGCAGGTAGCCAGACTGACACCTGACCTGGCTGGCATCTGACCAATAAGGGGACAAGATACTTTCAAACTTTGGGAGGGGGGAAGTTTTTAGTGTGTGTCTTTGTCTGAGAGAGGGTGATCTTGGAAGACAGAAGGAACCTGCAGAAATCAAACCTCCCTTTTCTGAAGTAAGTTTAGATAGCATAGCATATAGATTTCTGTTTATTTTGCTTGGTATTCCCTGTGTTAGAAAGGGCAAAGGGGGTGGGGGGGAGTTATTCATGGTTTTCTGTAACGTTAAGGTTTTGTCCAGAGGGGGAAATCTCTCTGAGTTTGGAAATATAGTGCCCTGTGAAATAGTTACCATCCTGATTTTACAGAGATGATTTTACCTTCTTTATTTTTAATAAAATCCTTCTTTTAAGAAGCTGACTGTTTTCTATGGTGTTAAAACCCAGGGGGTGGGTTTTTAGATCACTGTGTAACCAATTGGTTGGGAGATTGTTCTCAAGCTTTCCCAGGAAAGGGGGTATACGGCTTGAGGGGGTATTTTTGGGGGGGAGGGAAGTTCAAGTGATTCCTTTCCTGGATTCCTGTTAGACATTTGATGGTGGCAGCAAAAAGCGTTTCTTGGGGTGCAGGAAATTTTGTACCTTGGGGGGTTTAACCTAAGCTGGTAAAAATAAGTTTAGGGGCTCTGAATGCGGGTCCCCATGTCTTTACCCTAGAGTTTAGAGTGGGGAGGGAACCTTGACATGGTGGCAGCGGTGGGATATATTGAACCAGAGTTTGTTTTTTTTTGAACAAGACACGGGGAGTTTAAATTTTTTTTTCTTCTCTCTGACTCTTCCCTGTGCTGCTGGAAACAGGAAGAGGGGAGGGGGTTAAGCTGCTAAAAGCTAAAGTATCTACATATAAAAGCAGGTAGTTAACCCCTACAGGGAATACCCAAGCAAGTTTTTTTTTCTTTTCTAACTCTATCAGGTTAAAACAAATTAAAAACAAAGGCTAAAATGACTGCCAGTGAAGCAGCTATTAAACTTAAGATAGCCCGGCTACAAGCTGATGAGGAGGAGAAGAAACATGCAAAACTGCTACAACTTAAACAGATGAAGATGGAAAAAAAAAAGAAAGAAAAAGCATGCTGAGGAAAAAAGGAAGCATGCTATGAAGGAAAAGGAGAGAGAAAGGAAGCATGCTGAGGAGGAGAAGGAGAAAGAAAGGAAGCATGCTGAGGAGAAGAAGGAGAGAAAGAGGAAGCATGCTGAGGAGGAGAGGAAGCATGCTGAGGAGGAGAAGGAGAGAGAGAGGAAGCATGCTGAGAAGGAGAGAAAGCATGCTAAGGAGGAGAAGGAGAGAGAGAGGAAGCATGCTGAGAAGGAGAGGAAGCATGCTGAGGAGGAGAAGAAGAGAGAAAGGAAGCATGCTGAGGAGGAAAGGAAGCATGCTGAGGAGAAGAAGGAGAGAAAGAGGAAGCATGCCCTAGAGATGGAGAAGACCAGGGTGGAGCGGAATCTACCGGATAACACTAATAATCCTTCCCCAACAACCCACAAATGGGAGCGACTATGTCCACCATATGATGAATCCCGTGATATTGCTGAATATTTTCTCACCTTTAAGAGACTATGCAATCTCCATCACATTCCTGATGATCACAAAATGACCCTATTGGTAGCCAAGTTGACTGGAAGTGCTCTGGACATATTCAATGACATGCCTATTGATGAGGCTTCTAACTATGAGAAATTCAAGGATTTGGTTTTAAAACAATTTCAAGTTACACCTGAAACTTACCGAGTAAAATTTCGAACCCTTATCCGAGGGCCTGGACTAAGTAATGTAGCTTATGTAAACCAGATAAAGGAGCTGTTAAAAAAATGGGTCAAGGGAAGGAATGTTACTAGCTTTGAAGGAGTGTGTAATTTGATGGCTCAGGAACAATTCCTGAATATGTCCAAGGATGATATAAGACAGTGTTTATGGAATAAGAAAATGGACTCAGCAGACAGCCTTGCTGCTTATGCTGATCAATACGAACAGTCCCAGATCAGCAGAGGGGCAAGGAAATTTGGCACACAAGGGGTGCAGGAAGCAGAGAGGAACAACCCTGGTCATAGTTTGGGGAGATATCAGAAAGAAAAACCCGAGACCACACCCCCTCACCAGGAGCAGCCCAAGGCCCCACAAGGAAAAACCCAGACCCCTTATTGCCCCACCACCCCATTCTCCAGCAACCCACCTCGCCCCACTGACCAGTCAGCTGGGCGATGTTTCAAATGTAACGAATTGGGGCATGTGAAGGCCAACTGCCCCAAGAACCCCAACAGAATACAGTTCATTGCACCGGGGTCACACCAAAGGTCCTCAGGCCCAGATGCCTCCCAGATACCCTTGAAATGAAGGGAAACGGTAAGTGTGGGCGGAAAAAAGGTTACAGCGTGGAGGGACACCGGAGCACAAGTGTCGGCTATCCACAAATCCTTAGTGGACCCCAGCTTAATCAACCCAGAGGCGCAAGTGACAATTCAACCCTTCAAGTCCAACTCTTTTGATTTACCTACAGCCGTGTTGCCTGTCCAGTACAAGGGCTGGTCAGGAAATTGGACTTTTGCAGTCTATGATGATTATCCCATTCCCATGTTGCTGGGGGAAGACTTGACCAATTGTGTGAAGCTAGCCAAGAGGGTGGGAATGGTCACCCGCAGACAGGCTAAGCAAGCTGTCACACCTAGCTCTGTTCCTGAGACTTCCACCAGAACCCCATCTGTACTACCAGAGACCCGAATAGAGGTGGTGGAACCGGATACCCTGCCAACGACTGCAACAGCCGTCATAAATCCAGTCGCAGAAACCCGACCCAAGCCAGTCTCGGAACCGGAACTGGCAAAGCAACCAGCACCAGAACCATTGCCAGCACTGAGTCCAGCACTTGCAACCCCATCTACAGTGCCAACACCCGAGGGCACCACCGAGCCTGCAATGGCAGCAGCAACCGATAACTCAATACAAGAGGCTCAGCCAGAGCCTGAATTACCACATTGTGCACCAGCGGAGAGCGGTTCACAGTCGACGGAAACAAACCCATCACCTGCATCGCTTCCAGAGGGACCCAGCCCAGGTCCACAACCCAGTGAGGAACTGATGTCTCCAGCATCTAGGGAACAGTTCCAAGCCGAGCAGGAAGCAGATGAAAGCCTACAGAGAGCTTGGACAGTGGGACGGAGCACCCCACTGCCTCTCAGCTCTTCTAATCGATCCCGGTTTGTTATAGAAAAAGGACTTCTATATAAGGAGACTCTTTCTGGTGGACACCAGGAAGACTGGCGTCCTCAGAGACAGTTGGTGGTTCCGACTAAGTACCGGCTAAAGCTCTTGAGCTTAGCCCATGATCATCCTAGTGGTCATGCTGGGGTGAACAGAACCAAAGACCGTTTGGGGAGGTCATTCCACTGGGAGGGAATGGGCAAGGATGTTTCTACCTATGTCCGGTCTTGTGAGGTGTGCCAAAGAGTGGGAAAACCCCAAGACCAGGTCAAAGCCCCTCTCCAGCCACTCCCCATAATTGAAGTTCCATTTCAGCGGGTAGCTGTGGATATTCTGGGTCCCTTTCCGAAAAAGACACCCAGAGGAAAGCAGTACATACTGACTTTCATGGATTTTGCCACCCGATGGCCAGAAGCAGTAGCTCTGAGCAACACCCAGGCTAAAAGTGTATGCCAGGCATTAACAGAGATTTTTGCCAGGGTAGGTTGGCCCGCCGACATACTTACTGATTCAGGAACTAATTTCCTGGCAGGGAGCATGAAAAGCCTGTGGGAAGCTCATGGGGTGAACCACTTGGTTGCCACCCCTTACCACCATCAAACAAATGGTCTGGTGGAGAAGTTTAATGGAACTTTGGGAGCCATGATACGTAAATTCGTAAACCAGCACTCCAACGATTGGGACCTAGTGTTACAGCAGTTGCTCTTTGCCTACAGGGCTGTACCACATCCCAGTTTAGGGTTTTCACCATTTGAACTTGTGTATGGCCGCGAGGTTAAAGGGCCATTACAGCTGGTGAAACAGCAATGGGAGGGGTTTACGCCTTCTTCGGGAACTAACATTCTGGACTTTGTAAGCAACCTACAAAACACCCTCTGAGACTCTTTAGCCCTTGCTAGAGAAAACCTAAAAGGGGCTCAGGAAGAGCAAAAGGCCTGGTATGATAAACATGCCAGAGAGCGTTCCTTTAAAGTAGGGGACCAAGTCATGGTCTTGAAGGCGCTCCAGGCCCATAAAATGGAAGCGTCATGGGAAGGGCCATTTACGGTCCAAGAACGCCTGGGAGCTGTGAACTATCTCATAGCATTCCCCACCACAACTCTCAAGCCTAAAGTGTACCATGTTAATTCTCTAAAGCCTTTTTTCCCCCGAGAATTGAAGGTTTGTCAGTTTACTGCCCAGGGAGCAGAAGACGCTGAGTGGCCTGAAGGTGTCTACTATAAAGGGAAAAATGACGGTGGCGTGGAAGAGGTGAACCTCTCAATGACCCTCGGACGTATGCAGCGCCAGCAAATCCAGGAGCTGTGCACTAAATTTGCACCGATGTTCTCAGCCACCCCAGGACTGACCGAACGGGCATACCACTCCATTGACACAGGTAATGCCCACCCAATTAGAGCCCGACCTTACCGAGTGGCTCCTCACGCCAAAACTGCTATAGAACGGGAGGTTCAAGATATGCTACAGATGGGTATAATCCGTCCCTCTAGCAGTGCATGGGCCTCTCCCGTGGTTCTAGTCCCCAAACCAGATGGGGAAATACGCTTTTGCGTGGACTACCGTACGCTAAATGCTGTGACTTGCCCAGACAACTATCCAATGCCTCGCACAGATGAACTATTGGAGAAACTGGGACGTGCCCAGTTCATCTCCACCTTAGACTTAACCAAGGGGTACTGGCAGGTGCCGCTAAATGAATCCGCCAAGGAAAAGTCAGCCTTCATCACCCATGTTGGGCTGTATGAATTTAATGTGCTCCCTTTCGGGCTGCGGAATGCACCTGCCACATTCCAGAAACTGGTAGATAGTCTCCTAGCGGGATTGGGAGAATCGGCAGTTGCCTATCTTGATGATGTGGCCATATTTTCTGACTCATGGGCCGAACACCTGGAGCATCTCCAGAAGGTCTTCAAGTGCATACGAGAGGCTGGACTAACTGTTAAGGCTAAAAAGTGTCAAATAGGCCTCAACAGAGTGACTTACCTTGGACACCAGGTGGGTCAAGGAACTATTAACCCCCTACAGGCCAAGGTGGAGGCTATCCAAAAGTGGCCTGTCCCAAAGTCAAAAAAACAGGTCCAATCTTTCTTAGGCTTGGCCGGATATTACCGGCGATTTGTACCGCACTACAGCCAAATCGCCGCCCCTCTAACTGACCTAACCAGAAAGAGCCAGCCAAATGCGGTTCAGTGGACTGATGAGTGTCGGAAGGCCTTTAACCAGCTTAAAGCAACACTCATGTCTGACCCTGTGCTAAGGGCCCCGGACTTTGATAAACCGTTCCTAGTAACCACAGATGCGTCCAAGCGTGGTGTGGGAGCAGTCTTAATGCAGGAAGGACCAGATCAAGAATTCCATCCTGTCGTGTTTCTCAGCAAGAAGCTGTCTGAGAGGGAAAACCACTGGTCAATCAGTGAGAAGGAATGTTACGCCATTGTCTACGCTCTGGAAAAGCTACGCCCATACATTTGGGAACGGCGTTTCCACCTGCAAACCGACCATGCTGCACTACAGTGGCTTAATACCGCCAAGGGAAATAACAAAAAACTCCTTCGATGGAGTTTGGCTCTCCAAAATTTTGATTTTGAAATACAACACATTTCAGGAGCTTCTAACAAAGTGGCTGATGCACTCTCCCGTAAAAGTTTCCCCGAACCAACTGGTTAAAATCGTCCTTGCAATGTGGACAATATTGTTTAGTCTTTATCCAGTTATTAGTATATTTGGAAATTCATATGTCTTATTACTTTGTTTTCTTTTAGAGCTCCAGGAAGAAATCACAGCCAGTGTTTCACACTATCGGTGATTTGAGGGGGGGTGTCATAAATATGAAGGGAAGGGGGAGAGGGTCTGATGCAGTGCTATAAAATCCTCTTTCCAGTAAAGGGTTAAGAAATGCAGGTAGCCAGACTGACACCTGACCTGGCTGGCATCTGACCAATAAGGGGACAAGATACTTTCAAACTTTGGGAGGGGGGAAGTTTTTAGTGTGTGTCTTTGTCTGAGAGAGGGTGATCTTGGAAGACAGAAGGAACCTGCAGAAATCAAACCTCCCTTTTCTGAAGTAAGTTTAGATAGCATAGCGTATAGATTTCTGTTTATTTTGCTTGGTATTCCCTGTGTTAGAAAGGGCAAAAGGGGTGGGGGGGGGAGTTATTCATGGTTTTCTGTAACGTTAAGGTTTTGTCCAGAGGGGGAAATCTCTCTGAGTTTGGAAATATAGTGCCCTGTGAAATAGTTACCATCCTGATTTTACAGAGATGATTTTACCTTCTTTATTTTTAATAAAATCCTTCTTTTAAGAAGCTGACTGTTTTCTATGGTGTTAAAACCCAGGGGGTGGGTTTTTAGATCACTGTGTAACCAATTGGTTGGGAGATTGTTCTCAAGCTTTCCCAGGAAAGGGGGTATACGGCTTGAGGGGGTATTTTTGGGGGGGAGGGAAGTTCAAGTGATTCCTTTCCTGGATTCCTGTTAAACATTTGATGGTGGCAGCAAAAAGCGTTTCTTGGGGTGCAGGAAATTTTGTACCTTGGGGGGTTTAACCTAAGCTGGTAAAAATAAGTTTAGGGGCTCTGAATGCGGGTCCCCATGTCTTTACCCTAGAGTTTAGAGTGGGGAGGGAACCTTGACAAGTGATTTTCTAGGTGCCAAGTTAAGCATTGCAACATCTAAGTCTCTATGTGGAGCTGGGCCAAAAAATCACTTCTTACTTTAATCTGCCCCATGGAGAAGTACTTCTATAAGGATGGATTATTTCCTACAGTGCGTCCTATGTTCTATGTCTCCTTGAGCAGCAAATGTATATTTGACTGAACATGGAAGTTTTAACTAAGTTTTTATTCACATGGCATCTTTATGATACTCACTAAATGCCTAGATTCAATGCTAACAAATAATACAATGGAATTAAAAATCTGTCATTTACTTGCGATATTACTTTAATTCCTGTGCAAACATAAAATAAGTGTGAGGTGCAAACTACAGATCTAGATTCAGACTTTGATGCTCTCACCCTTTAGTGGTGTTTGGATCCAGTATTTTGGTCAGATCCGTCTTTAATGAACGCCAATGTAGACTCTACCAGTGGATCATGCAGAACAATGGTCCATTCTGGTGAGCAAGAATATAAAATCAGGGTAAATGTTATGTACCTTCATCCCACTTCTATGCACCATTCACATTTCATTTAACTGAACAGCTCTTCCAAATTCACAAGCCCATGCCTCTGATGATGACACCCATGTGCACTTCATGATAAGCACTCCCGAACAGCAGCAAGAAGACTTTAACTATTTATTATTAGGGGCCACTGAAGCTACTCCAGTCATGTGATTGCAGTAACCTCCACAGAATGGCATAGCAGATTCCGCTCTTCCTCACAGATCTACCTAGTAATACCACCAGCTATGTAGGCTGAAAGGGTGGGGTCAGAATTTGACTCAGCAAGCAAAAGTGTTTTTAATAAAAATGCAAAATTATCCCTACTGTGCAGAATGGATTCCAATGACTCTTCAAATCAAAGCAACATTAAAAAATTAGAAACTGCATTAGAGCTTTATTATCAGGATATCTAATTACCGAATTTGATTTATGTTGGAATATTTATAATGATATATTTATTATTGGCTAGGAAAATCAGATAACTGCCACATCACCATACTTATTTCATTTATTTGTAAAGCTCCTCCCAACATACCATTTTGTGATTATGCTCCGGCTCTTTACAGTACATTGTCTATTAGATGTAATATTCAACATTAGCTAAGTGTTGATGTCCAAGATATATTTGTTTCTATTTATTTTTTCTATGTGTAGCTTAAAGCCATGAAAAATGAGCCTCTTTACATTCCACAGAATCAGACAGAGAGAGTTGGGAAAGGCCCATTACATTGTTCATCCCTCAAGGGCCACTGTAGGCTTGTTCCCTGCTGTATATTATTCACTCTTTTTAATTCTTCAAATAGATTTAAACACTTCCTGTGGGGGAGTATGTCATAGTTCGCTGAGGAAGCCTTTCCTGTTCTTAATAACAGATGGAACAAGGAGGCAGGGTGGCTGCTGCCTCTGGAAGAGCAGCCGATAAAGGAAGTTGAATGCAAACCACATACACAATCTTACTCAGGGTTCCATTAAGTGTGACTGGGGACCCGTGGAAACAATCTTCCTTTCTGAAATCATAGGATAGGTGGCAGTTACAGAAAGATTTTGGAACTTTCACCATGGGCAGGAACTAATGAACTGCTAGCTTCTGTCCTTCGTCAACAGTAGCCAGTAAAGCTAGTCAGCTGTGGAAGGGATCACACGTTCCATGCCCTTATGGGGTGTAACTACAACTGGTCTCCTGCCTTGAGTTAGTTTACCCCAAGACACCGGGCCAGATTTTAAAAGGTATTAGGTATCTGAATAAGCAGCTAGCTAGTCAGGCAGTGTGGCTTGGTGGCTAGAACATTGGACTAGAACTCCAGGAAACAAAGGTCTATTCCTTGCTCTGCTGTGGTCCTCCTGAGTGATCTTAGGCAAGTCACTTCACCCCTGTGTGACTCAGTTTCCTCATCTGTAAAATTGTGATAATGATACTAGGTGTCTTAGAAAATCCTACTAGATGCCTAACTTCATCTTCAGAAACCTTTAAAAATCTGATGCACAATGCCTTCTGAAGATCCCACTGGAGCACTGTGGATCAGTGCCTTAAAGCATTCTCAGTATCTATGTTTGAACTGTACAGTCTGTCTCTAGCTTATGCTGTAAGTGCCTCAGGCCAAAAATTGTGTCTTCTGTTGCATTCTATACAGAGTTGTTTCTCCCATATGGAAGCTCAGAGGTTTGTGCATTCAAAAGATGTAAGTTCAATGGACAGATAATTGCTACTAGTTTGTTTGACAAGGGCACTAGTTGTTTGTGGTAGTAATTTCAGGTTTAAAATGAAATGATCTGCTAATATACTATTAACAATAGATGACAAATAAATAAATACCTGATATATCTATCTTTTATAGCTAGTGGCTACGTGAAAAAGTAATATACATGCATGTATGGATATATGAAGTATTTCAGAAAAACTTGTTTTTAAACACCAGTATTAACATATTGTGTCTTTCCAGTTTCCATTTGTGTCACACATTTTTGATTCACCACCCCCACCTTGTTTTAATCAAGTCACATTATGTAATGTGAAAGTATGAGCAACAATTACTAAATCTAAATTCATTTTCTCATCCAATGGTATTCTGATCAGTCTACAATAGCTTCAGGTTCTCTTGATGTATATGCTTATGCTATCATCATAACAGCAGGTTCTTATTGTCTACGCAGAAAACTGCAACAAATTTTTTCCATAAATCCTGCAAAATTCATATACAATAACTGGCACTGAAGGGGATTTCTTCTATTTTCCATTAGATCTCTGGACACAGTAAAATGCTAGTTATGGAGATAAAACAGCTGTCGATGGGGAAAAAATGTATCATGATACTGAGCTGTTAGTACTGTTTCTTTAATTAGGAAATGCTAAGTTTAAGAATTAGCAGGTATTATGCTCTTCAAAAATTCCACGTACTCTGACACAGGAACTTCGTTCTGACTACAAAGAATGGACAATGAATCCATTTTCTATAGACCAGACAAATTTTTAATCGTAAATAACAGAGAGTTGCTTGGCTCCTAGAACAATCTGAAATCCATTTCAAATGTGGTAAGTAATATCAAATACAGTGGTTGAGAGGAAACAGAGCTGACATTCATTATGATCACTACTTTTAGATGTAAAAGATGCAAATTTACCAAAGAAGGTCATTTTCAATTATTCCATCTGATGGATATTTTGCACTTAAATGATTTGCACCTAGGAAAGGCACTATCAGACCAAGTAAGTGTATTTCTTCTGATCTGAGGCCTGCTGCCATAAAGATAAAGCTTTACAGGAGGCACTGGAGGCAAACCCTATTACTCCTTAATGTGCTTTATGGCTAGAAATGTCAAAGATGTTGAGCTCCAAAGCTAGGCTTCCAAATCCATATTCAGGCAGCTAAATAAGTGGCCCGAGTCTCTAAAATGCTGAACATTCAGCCTTTTCCTCAGACGTTGATGGAGGCTGGAGGAGCTCAGCATTTGGAAAATCAGACTGTTTTTATTTGGGAGCCTAAAGAGGGTTTAGGGAGCCAGCTTTGAAAGCATGGCCTATATGCATTTCTTTTCATTCAGCACAGTTAAACTCTGCAGTTGAGATATTTTATGAACTAATGTAAAAACTGTAAGAGAGTTTGCATGCAAGGAATACCTGGTTTTAAATGAACGTCAGTGGCCACTGGTGACAAATGTTGGTACAACTGCAAGAGTTAAAATGCTGGTGAAAAAGATGACGGTCAAATAAAACCCACAGATTATTTTTTTCAAAAATCTACTTTTCTGAAGGCTGCAATATTTTAAACCATACCTCTTCCTCCCTACTCATCTGTAGTGTTTATGTAGTTGACTCAGTTTACTATGGAAGAAGGAAACTGGACTTTTGAATAGAAACGTGGAAAATTTCTGGGAGTTGTTATGCATCAAACAGGAATTTCACCCAGTTTGGCAAACTTTCCCACCACTGAATTTTTTTTCCAGTTACACAAATGTCTTACCATATCTCAGATTCAACACAAGAGGAAAACAAAATTCTTGCCTAATGCAGATCATGAAGGGAAAATCATGTCTGACCAAAGAAAAAGTGGGATTAAGAGAATATGAGAATTATTTGAGCAAAGCCAATTAAATCAAATGACCTTGTCATCTGAGGAGCATTCAATCCACCTCAGGTGATAAAGACTTTCTAAGGTCCCAAACCCAGTGAGTTTTGCTCTTGACTTCAATAAGGATGGGACCAGGACCTCGCTGAACAGACATAGGCCTGAACCAAGGGCTTGATTCACCACTGTGTCACTCCTGCTTTACGCTGGTGTACAATGGATTTACATCATGCAGTGAGAAATCAGGCCCAAAAATTCTGGATCCGAACGAATATGAACTCTGGGAAAATTCAAAAGTGGGACGTGGGTCTGGATCTGAGCTTTGTGGCTGGCCATTCTCTCTCTAATGGGCTGAACCAAATTCTCTAATCCAAGCACCTCCAAATTCAGATCCAGATTCAGATCTGCTCTTTGAGGCCTCAGGGCTATACCTAGAAATGGATGCTTCCTTCACCATCTTCCATCATATATTTGAGTATATTTTGGCTCCTTTTCTGCAGCAGAACATATGGCATATACTTCCAGAAAGACCAACAAACATGACAGATGTGTTTTGTCTAAGATTATATCCTGTACTATACTCCTCAGCACCCCCCGACCGGCTGGCTGACTGGAATAGTCATAGTGTCCGTTACTTTTATTAAATGGATTAGACACTCCAGTGTTATAGTCCCATATGCTATGCCAGAGCAAATGCCATCTGCTGTTGAGTTCTTCCCTACAGAGGAAAATCTGGCCACTTACATTCAATGTGAGCCAAGCAATTAGCATGCCAGTTTTGTAGCCGAAAAACTGAGTTATCTTACAACAGCAGTAGGAATATCTTGCAACAGGGGATGAGTGATTCTCAAAGACAGACTTTTAGGATTGGCAGAACACAGCGAGGGTTTGGCCAAACCAAACACCGAGTGGGGAAACACTATTCAGACAGTTCAATGTAATCCCAGACCCACTCCTGTCTACGCCCATATGTAACAAGCTTTAGTTTAAAAATTAATGTGCAGACAAAACAAGGCTGCACATCCAGTTCACAGTCAATGTTTGTGCCAGGCAGGATGTAAGAATGAGTAACAGGCAGCAGATTTGTGAATGGTTCCAATAAGAGAAGCGGTGGTCATTAGTCGATTGAGCATGGGACTGGAATCCTAGAGCTTCTGAGTTCTAGTCCCAGCTTTGCCATTGAATCATTGTGTGTCTCTATGGCAAGTCAGCACTGTATCTCCATATTACCTGATCCAGCCAGAGCAGCTGACTGCATAGGCCAGTGTGGGGATGAGAGAAAGAAATAGATAAATGCTAGCTGGTTGAGTCTTAAACTGGAAAAGATTCAGATGTTGTAGGATGGTTGAGGGAAACAGACAAAAGATATGATGAAGATAAATCCATTACATAAAAGTGCAAAGTACTACACTTCAGAAGGAAAAAAGTCAAATACAAAGATGGGGAATAATTGGCTTGGCATTAGTACGGCTGAAAGGGATCTGGGGGTCATAGTGAATCACAAACTAAATTAATCAACAATCTGATGCAGTTGTGATAAGGTTAATATCATTCTGGGGTAAATTAAGAGGAGTGTTTTATGTAAAACACAGGAGGCAATTGTCCTGCTCTGCTTGACACTAGTGAGGCCTCAGTTGGCATACTGTGTCCAGTTTTGGGTGGCCTACCTTATGAAAGGTGTGGACACACTGGAGAGAGTCCAGAGGAGAGCCACAAAAATGATAAAAGGCTTAGACAACATGATCTATGAGGATAGATTTAAAAAAACAGGGTATGTTTAGTCTTGAGAAAAGAAGACTGACGGGGGGATCTGATAATAGTCTTCAAATATGTTAAGGACTGTTATAAAGAGAAACTGAACAACTGTTTTCTATGTCCACTGAAGGTAGGACAAGTAATTATCTTAATCTATGGCAATGGAAATTGACATTGAAATTAGCTATTAGGAAAAGCTTTCTAACTATAAGAATAGTTTAGTACTGGAATAGATAACCAAAAGAGATTGTGGAATCCCTGTCATTGAAAGTTTTTAAGAACAGGTCAGACAAACAGCTGTCGGGAATCGTCTAAACTTGGCTCTCCCTCAGCATCGGGGGGAGAGGGGGCTGTACTAGATAACCTCTGGCGGTCCCTTCCAGCCCTCATTTCTATGATTCTATATTTTGCCCCCTCTCTCTGAGTGGATCTCTTCTCATTTGTGCAGCAGATGCAGAATCTAGCAGTGTGGTTGGACAACCAGTTGCTAACAGAAGAACAGCTAGCAGCTGCAGCCAGATCAGCCTTTTTTCTTTTATGTACAGCCGGGAAGTTACACCGGTTTCTTTCAGATGCAGCACTTGAAACAGTTATCATCCATACCTTTGTCACTTCAGTGACAACAATGGGGGAATATCTTAACTCCATCTGCAAACTGAAGCTGGTGAAGAATTCAGCTTCTCATTTGTTACAGGGTACATCTTTCCAGGATGATTTCTGGATCTCCACTACCTTGCTAAAAGGTATAGGGTAGAATTTAGGGTGTTGGTTTTCACCTATATATCCTGAAATGGTACACCTAAAACAGGCTTACCGAACTCCTGGGGAGATAGGAAACTATTCCATGTATCTGCCATTGACTCTAATGCAGCTTTCCATTCCTTTATAGAGTTCTTCTCTCAATGACACTATCTTCCCAGGGACACAGACACCCACATCAGATCCCACAAACTTGCCCAATGCACTGAATCAAAGGTCTGACTCAACACAGCACATTTCCTTATCAGATGACAGAGAGAGTGTGACACCAGTCTCTAATTCTTTGATAGCCTTCCACTGTTCAGAACAGAAAGCCTTCTGATAGCTCAGTTGTAATAAGAGCTTTTGGTTGAATCAAACTAATTTTGACCCATTAACTGGCTGTCTTCAAGTAGGAGATGCATTTTTGTCAGCAGAAGTCAATGGTCAGTGTCAAGTTCAGCACCTCTGAGAACTTGAACATCCATGACCATTGACCGCCAGCAGTTGTTAATGAAGACATGATCAGTAACAGTTTTGATAAACCATCTGAGCTGAACCAGGTCTGTTTGCAAATCTTTGGGTGACAGAAAAATGAGTCAGGGATCACCAAGTCATTGGCAGATGCAAATTCCAGCAACAGGTGCTTAACATGTCTGAAAAATCAGGCCATTTACATAGATACCTAAGCACCTACATTCATATTTATCTTTAGTCACTCAAATTTGAAAATCAGGGTTTAATCATGTTTCAGTTTCCATGTTGGTAAACTGGAGACAGTTCTGCTTGCTGATATACCTCAGAGGGGACATAGTGTGAGGATTAATTCAATTTCTATTTGTACATGTTTTAAATAGAATAAGACTTGCCATTCTATAGTGTCTTCCATTTGCATATCAAAACACACTTTTCAAATGTTAGCTACCAAAAAGTAGCATTAAAAACTCCCATGCTGTCCCCTACGTCTGGAATAACCTTCCTTTTTCTGTGCATCATGCAGCCTTCCTCTCCTCTTTCAAAAGCACTTTCAAAAGTCTGTTGACTACTGACACACATAGTCACACCAATTTCAAATATATGTAGAAATATACATTAATAGTAATAAGCAATACCTAGTTCCCATAAGAGTGCTTCTCTTCCTTATATATCAACATACAGTACAAAAGAGGTTACTATCATATCTCCATTTTACAGATAGGAAAACTGAGGCACAGAGCACTCAAATTATTTGCTCAAGGTCTCCCAGTGAGCCAGGAATAGAACCCAGGTCTCCTTTATAGAATTAACAGAAGAAACCTGATAAAACTTATATTGTGGAAATCTTCCTCCCATCCCCTCTCCCTTTCCTAATGTCACCGTTCCCTGTGTCATAATGGCTAATCTAGATGGCAAACTCCCCAGGGCAGGGACACTCTATTTGTCTGTAAAGTGCCATGCATACCTGTGAAACTGTGTACGTGATAATAATAAAAGAAGAGAGTCATCATTTGAGCTCGAAGAAATATTAATCTAAAAAAATATTTTCCTAAATCTATATCATTTTATAGCGAGAGAGCGAGATGTACAAGATAAGCTAAATTTGATTATTAGGGAAAGGGATTAAGTCTAGACTCTCTATGGTACCTTCCTCTGAAATGATTCTGGTTCCATAGTCAAGGACAGCTGATCAGGAGGAACTTCAACACCTCAAAGCATGGACATGAAGCTCTGTAAAGAGGAGGGTGTTGAAATTGATAAGATACTAGAGAAATGTATTGGGAAGGGGGACAGCCTTTACTGAGGGGATGTGTTCCACCTTAAGTCAATGTAATCATCTGATGCAGAAACCAGGCCACGCGCAGCCTGCTTACTCTCATAAGACCAGTCCATTCCATGGAGTAGCGCAGTGAAGAGGGAGAGATCTGCTCCTCCTTTCTGCCTTTAGAGTGCTCCAAAGGAGCAATCCCTGCACTCTGCAGAGCAAGGACACTGCACTTGGCACGAGCTCTTGCTTATATAGCATAAGGGGCTTCACAAAAAAACCCTTCTCATTTAAAGGCCACTAACTGGGTTCCCTGTATATCACAAGGCCTAGGAAAGAAGGAGATGTTTTAATTTTTTCTAGGATTTGGGATTTTTTGAATATAGGAAAGTTCCATGCCACTCCTCACACTAATATTCTGCAGAAAGGAATATTAGCTGATGGCCTTCTGATGAAATGTGTATTTACCTTCTTTGTTTGCTGCTCTTGGCTGCTATTCTCCCATCAATGGAGAGCCAAATGCATTAGACACAGATGCTCTATGTCTACCTTTGGTGGCTGGTTTCCATAATATCTCCCACCACTGGGTTTCTACCGCAGTAAAGGAGGCCAAGCTGCACACCCTCACACTCATTCCTCTGTGCTCTCATTCATGCCATTTACATGAGTGAAGAACCTACAGGTATTTGGGGGTTTTGGACTGCGCACTGCCCAGCCATTCCACTTCCCAGATAAAAGTTCCCTGTGCACATTTCTTGATACGTTTCAGTAAGAGATGGTTAGTGTGATGCTTACATTTCTTCTTATGTATGTAGAGAAGTGCAGGTGTTTGGCGTATTCCCAAACCTCAGTGTTCTTACTCTGCAAAGAGAAGCAGTGAGTCTTACTGGCCTTCTTTTTTTCCTTTGGCTGACTTCACCTAATTCAAGGGTTTGGTCCCCCCTGAGGAACATAGCAAGAGTCTGATAACTCGTTTCTAGAGCAGTGTGTGTGTGTGCATGTGCGTGTGTGTGAGTGTGAGTGTGCTCCCCGAGCCCAGTGCCCTTCCCTGCGGCATGGGTGCGTGAGGCATGAACCTGCTTGGCCCCAACTCTGGCTCCTGGCCACCCCACAGTGTGGCCCACTCATGGCCTAGAGCCAGTTCCTGCAGTACAGGTACTGCTCCCCAAACGCCTCATTCGTAGCTTCCCCTGGACTAGCGGATTCCGGGGCTCGGGCCTTAGTGCCAGGGTGCTGGATGAGCAGAGCATAGGGCCACTCAGAGGTTGAGTAAAACTCCAGGCCATGCCTCTCCTCTGTCACAGAAGAGCTTTCTCTACAGTCTTACTTCTGGAGGGAGAATTCTGCGCCACTGCACATGTGCAGAATTCACACACATCCCACCACCACCAGATTTTTTTTTTCCTGAAGGAAATACATTCTGCCAGGGAGGCACTGCAGTTACACCTTTCGCCCACCCGGGGCTGCTGTGTCACCAGAACAGAGGGCAGCTGGAGCAGCCTGCTGGGGAGAGGGAGGAGGAGAAGCTAGTTCCCCACCCATGGGGCCAGGTGAGGAGGAACAGAATACTGGGGGATGGACATAGTGGGGCCCATGGGAGTGCTGGGGGATCACAGACTGGGATTCAGAAGGTCTAGTCGGGGGGAAACAGACTGGGGCAGGGACACAGGAGCTAGTGGGGTGACAGCAAGCTCCAGGAGCTCCCATTGGCCAGGAACGGTGAACCGTGGCCACTGGGAGCTGCAAGCAGCCATACCTGCGGACGCTCAGGTGAACAAAGTGTCTCGCGACCCACCAGGGGCTTACCTTGAACAAGCTGCGAACCAAGTTTGGGAACCCCTGCTCTAAGCCGATGGGATAGAGCATTCCATTGGTTTAGTTAACCACCTCCCTGAGAGGTTCTAGCTATGTTGGCAGGAGAAGGTCCCATTGACCTACCTGTGGGTGAGGTCAGTATAACTACGTCAGTCAGGGGTGTGGATTTTTCACGCCCCTGAATGACATAGTTACACAGTAAAAACTTTGTTATCCAGCATGTTGGGGGAATATCAAATATTCTGGTTAACTGAGAGTTATACTTTACCAATGGAATGCCAATTTTCAAAGAATTAGAATACAATAAAATGAATAAAGTATAAAATACAGTAGTACAGTATAGAGGAATTCACCAACCCAGTAGTAGTACTGCACTGCAGAGTGGCTGGTTTCTTGAAGCACTTAGGTGTATACAGGTAAAGTTTTCTATACAGTAGGTTATCTTATGACACTACATATCACTATGGGCAGTGCATGGTGTACACCCAGATCACTAAAAATACACAACACTAAACTATACTGAACATAATTTAATCCTTCTTTGATAATTCAGAAGGCACTTCAGGATCTTGCAGTGCCTCAATGTCAATTATCATTGTAGATGTAGAAGATGTAGGAGATTGGGCTGAATCTGTAATGACCCTATGACACACCCTGGAAGCTGCTTTTTTTAAATAAATCCCTTATATCAGCTTGCTTACTTGCCGTCTGCCTCTTTTGCATAAAAGTAGAGACAGAATGTGCAATTGCATAACCTCCTGGGCAGTATACTAGTCCCGGTTACTAGACTGAAGATTTGTATTGGGGGATATCAGAAATGGCGGCTAATAGAGCTTTTCGGTTGATAAAATGCCAGATAACACAGCTTTCACTGTACCAATATAGGTCTGTAGTGTAGACCAGACTTTATTTATGTTACCCATCTTTCCTTCTGAGACTTCTGCTTAGTAGTCTTGACACCCTCCTTATATCAAGGTCTAATTTAGAGTTTGATCACACAAGGCCCAGAGCTCGCTCTCTCTCTCAGAAGTCTTCTGAAAACTCAGCGAGAGGACTCATGTATTTACAGGCAAGCATGTGTTAAGTGCTTTGCTGGATCACTGCCAGAGTACTCAGCACCATACAGGATCAAGCCATTAGCTTTTAGGCTGGAACAAAGGGTATCTCCTTTTTTTTTTTAAGAGAAGCACTGAGCAGTTTTGAGCACTGATAGATGTGATAATGATATGGGTTGTCGCTAAAAAAATTTCATAGTAGTAAATTGTGAGGAAGGAAGAAGAAACAGACAAGAACTGGTTAAACCTAAGAGGTTTGTGCATAGCTGGGAGATTAAGAAAATACACTTTTAAAACCCATGGTTTTGCTAGACTGACATGGGCTGACATTTCAAGTGACGCTAATTTAAATGTGTAATGGCAAACTAAAGTGGCAACAGATCTGTTTTGATTTAAAAAAAAAACAAATGAAAAAACCTCTGTTTGTACCACAACTTTTCAAATTACATGATATTAAAAGTAAGACAAGAGAATATGTGTTTGATAATTAAGTGGTTTATTTATTTACTCACCAATGGCAAAATCTTTGTCCCATTGAAGTCAATAGCAAACCTCCCATAAGAATTAAATGGAATCCAGATTTAGATCCATGACGATATTTTGAGTGGACGATGAAGCAAATGTTTTCGTCATGGAGTGCTAACAGACTTTCCCAAAGCTCATCACTCAACACAAATGCACTAAATTAGGTTAAAAGTAAGGCCCTTGGTTTTCAGGTTTTGATTTTTGTTTTTTTTAATTTCATTGGAATTTACTGGGTTTTATTTAAAATTTTGAAAAATTGGAGAAAAATCAGTAAAAACAGAGAACAAAAGGCATTAGGCGAGGGGGAGGAGAGCCAGATACTCTCAGAGGGTGCGGGGGAGGCACAGAGGAGTGCCTGGTACTCAGAAGGTATGGGGGCAGGGAGGTGGTTACTCATCATGTGATGGTTGAGGAAGTCTTCTGCTCCTTGCAGCGGCTGCATGGTCACAGCTCCTTGCCCTTCTCGCTCCCAAGGCCCCTTCACAGAGGAAATGGACAGGACCACACTGAAGGGCCGGGGTCAGGAGGGGAGCAGAAGGCTGCACCCAGGGAATACTGGCTCCCCTGCTGGACCAAGCCCCCCTCTTGACCCCAGCCCTTCAGTACAGTCCTGTCCACCCTGCATAGGCCCTATCCAGCAGAAGATGCACATGGCGCTCTGTGCTCTAGGGCTAGCTGCTGCAGCTGCACAGTTAGGGACTGAAATGAGCAGGGAACCTGGTCCCAGCAGCTGAGACCACCCATACAATGCCCTGTCCGCTTCCCCTGCCAGACACAGCCCCTCCCTGAGCCCCGTCCTTCAACATGGTCCCATCCACTCCCACACTGAAGGGGGCTAGTACTCACAGAAAGCAGCCTTCCGCTCCCTGAGGGCCTGTCGCTGCAGTGGTCAGGCGGTCTCAGCTGCTGAGACTCAGCTCCCTGCTCATCTAGCTCCCCCACTGTGCAGAGAAAGCAAACAGGGCTGTGTTGAAAGGCTGGGGTCAGGAGGGGCCCCAGGAGTGCTGGCACCCCTGCCAGCCCTTCAGTGTGGCCCCATCCGCTTCCCCTGCAAAAAATTCTTGTGTCCAAAAAAAGGCAAAATTCCCCTGAAAAAAATTGGTAATACCCCAATACTGGCTTTTTCAAAAACCTTGTAATTGTTCAGGAAAGCTATTACATATTGATAACGAAGGGCCTTAGTTAAAAGACATTTCAAAACCTGGTTGATTGGAATACTGGGTTTGCAATACACGTACAGTGCTTTGTACCTATACATTACTGCCCCGTGCTTATTTTACAAATCTTAGTTTTGCCAGTGGGTCTGAACACTTCGAACAAGGTCTTTAACTCAGGTTTGGCTGAACCAGTGAAATCTACAACAGTTTCTCCCCAAATTATACACGAAACCACAAGTGTTACAGTTGCACAGGGCAGCTGAGTCCCCTAAATCCATCACCGAGTCTCTTGCATCTTGAAATTACCCAAGAGACCTTTTTCCCCCAACAACAGAGCTACGGAGAGGTGTTACAAAAGTCCCACAAGGCATTCACAAATGTAAGGTATGTGGAATGGGGATGCAGGTCACTGCTGTCAAGAAGACAGAGACACATTAAGCTGTTTCCAGGACATGCGATGACAAGGAGAGGCAATAGCATTTTCATGCTATCAGGGTTCCTGCAATCGCTTCCTTGCTTAGGGCCTGATTCAAATTCCTGTGAAAGAGAACTTTTGAAGCAAAAATCTCTAGTCTTTTAAATAATTATTCTTGCTATCTAGTCATTATTTTTGGTCTGACTTACTTCATTTTGCAGCTTGACATAATCAAGAAGAATTATAGGGAAGATAGGAGTCCAAGAGCTGAGTTGAGTCAGAGGGCACTATGTCAAAAAACATGATTTCCCTAAGGATAATTATGTCATTTATTCAGTGTTAGTCAGCTGCTAACAATGGCAATAATCATTCTGCTAGGATTTTAATTCACCCACACTTTTCCCATTCCTTCAGTCATAGTATAGCAGGGAATCATCAATGTTTTATTCCCTGGGATATTTTTGATCAAGAAATGATCTATACAAAAGTAATCCCCTCGTGCCTTTGAGTCTCAGAGAATGAAGCTTTCTGAATAATAGAAATTGCAAGTTGCCAAGTTTCATATGTGTTTTTTAGCTTACGGTCCCACGCTGCTTTAAGTGCTTCTTGGGGGGCAATGGCAGGGGGTTGTGTGTTCTAAAGAAAAATAGAAGCATGATAATTGTCTCTTCAGAACTTTTTTTCCACAAACAGATCCAGGCCACCGGGCGTTGACTGGCAAGTATCCATATTGACATTCCTATATGAAACAAAAGAAGCCTCTCCCAGGAAATTCATGTTTATAGTGAAAAGTTTCAAATGAATTCCATTCTCCCATAATACATTAGCCTGTGGGCTAACCTATACAAACAAAATTGTTACTGTTTGATGATGGATGTCAAGTTCTCGCTTCAACTGGGGTTGAAAATGATTTCTGCTAATGTGTATGGGGCCAAAACATGCTAAACACCCATTAGAGAAAACACGTTAAGTTCCTTGTGGAACAAGGTGTCTAGTACACTTGCAGTTATTGGCGGTGAATTTGACCCTGTCTACATTAGCAACAAAATCAGTTTCAACACAAGGGGAGTAGGGGTGGGCCAAGAGGATATAGTTGACACCCATTGTCCAGCATAGCCCCTATTCCAAAATTAGCCAGAACCTTTCTATATTCAGCCTCTCAAGCCTGTGAGGTAGGAAAGTACTATCCGCTATCATAATCCTTAGAGGAATAAAAAAAATTGATTCAGCCCATGCCTGCATTTCTTCCTTCATCTCTTGCTGCACTACTTTTCACTTCCATCTAAGATCAGATTCCAGCTACTTCCTGATTGGAGATAGAGCTTTTCTTGCAATCTCCCCAGCTCCCCTACACCCATTGTATCCCCCTGCAACACACACACACTTCTAGTGTCACTGAAATCAGGAAAAGACCAGAGTTGTAAACATCTTCTTAAAGTTATCACAAAATGATATGATCAGGTTTGATGCAAGAGATGACAGAATGTACAGGTCAGTTCTATACTAGCCAAATCAATTTGTCCGTATCTACTGAAAATATGAAACCACTGTGTCTATGTACTTCCTAATAACTACATATCTGAAAAAAGAAAATAAGAAAGAAATACTTGTGGCACCTTAGAGACTAACAAATTTATTTCAGCATAAGCTTTCGTGGACTACAGTCCGCTTCGTCGGATGCATGGAATGGAACACAATAATGGAAGAGACCCTAATGCACTGTTTATTCCAGCAAGTTGAAAGAAAAATTGCACTCAAGAAACATGCCTGTTTCAGAAGAAGGAAAATAAATTGTGGGTAAGAATAAAACATTCCACTTTGGGTCAAATTTGCTGTGCCATATTTGAACATGGTGTACTGCAATGGATCCTAACCACTGGTGCACACACCAGTACTAATGTTTCAGGATTATGTGATTGGTATTCTTGGCTTGTCCTCTCTGACTTGACTTAATGATGAGCCACTAACAGAATCTGAGGAACCATTAGGAAAGGGATATATAATAGGACAGATAATATCATAAGGCTACTATATAAATCCACGGCACACCTTCACCTTGAATACTGCATGCAGTTCTGGCCACCCCATCTCTAAAAGGATAAATTAGAATTGGAAAAGGTACAAAGAAGAGTGACAAATATGATTAGGAGTATGAAACAACTTCCATATGAGAAGAGATTAAAAAGGCTGGGACTGTTCATCTTAGAAAAGAGATAACTAAGAAGGATATGTCCGAGATCTATACAATCATGATGGTGTGGAGAAAAAGTGTTATTTACCCCTTCACATAATACAAGAACTAGGGATAACCCAATGAAATGAATAGGCAGCATGCTTAAAACAAAGACAAGAAAGTACTTCTTCTCACAACACATAGCTAACCAGTGGAACTTGTTGCCAGGGAATACTGTGAAGGCCAAAAGTATAAATGAGTTCAGAAAAGAATTAGATACATTCATGGAGGATAGGTCCATCAATGGCTCTTAGCCAAGATGGTCAGGGCTACAACCCCATGGTCCGGGTGTCCCTAGACCTCCAACTGCCAGAAGATAGGGACGGATCACTCAATGATTGGCCTGTTCTGTTCATTCCCTCTGAAGCATCTAGCACTGTTAGAAGACACGATACTGAGCTAGATGGACCATTGGACTGACCCAGTATGGCTGTTCTTATGTTCACTGTGCTGCTCCCAGTTGTACAACCACTGCTTCATATTCATTAGGTGCTCTTACCTCCAAATGCAGTAGATGTTGGTCTGCTCTAAACTCCAGTCTCTCTTCTGCAATTTGCAGTATGAATAAATGAATGGAAGGTGGCAAGCATTGACGGATACTGCCAGGATCTTGTCTTCAGCTCTGTTTCTGGTACAGGTGCCTCCAAAACAGGGCTGGCCCTACCTTTTTGGCCGCCCCAAGCAAAAAAAAATAAATAAATAAAATAAAAACCGCCGCCCCCCCCCCAACGCCAGCCAAAACAACGCCCCCCCCCCAACAACGCTGCCCCGCCAAAATGCCGGGGGGGCCAGCGGGGAGGGCGGCATGCGCGCCGCCCCGCTCCCCCTGCTGGTGGGGAGCACGGAACGCATGCCGCCCCGCTGCCCTGGCCGGCGGGGAGCGCGGCACGCAAGTGGCCCCGCTCCCCCGGCCAAGGGACCGGCGGGGACCGCGGCACATCTGCCGCCCCATTGCCATGGCCAGAGGGGGGGAGCATGGAATGCATGCCGCCCCATTGCCCCGGCCGTCAGGGAGTGCAGAACACCCGCCGCCCTGCTGCCCCGGCCGGGGCGCCGGCGAGGAGCACGGCACGCCAGCGGCCCCGCTCCCTCGGCCGGGGCGCCAGCAGGGACCACGGCACGTCTGCCACCCCGCTGTCCCAGCCGGCGGGGAGCACACACGCCTGCCACCCCGCTGTCCCGGCCAGGGCGCCGGTGGGGAGCGGAGCACGCCTGCCGCCCCGCTGCCGCGGCGGGGGCGCCGGCAGGGAGTGTGGCACCGTGCACGTCCGCTGCCTCACTGCCCCGGCCAGCGGGGAGCGCGGCACGCCAGCGGCCCCGCTCCCCCGGCAGGGGCGACAGACGAAGATTGGGTTTTTTTGTAAATTAAAAAAAAAAACCTTGAGTGCCGCCCTGCTCCAGGTGCCGCCCCAAGCACATGCTTGGTAGGCTGGTGCCTGGAGTCGGCCCTGCTCCGAAAGATTGGGATCTACAGTTTTATCTCAAAGCCAAAGGAAGAGATACATGTCTGGCGTAAAAGGATTTTGAAATGATGGCAAAATTGTGACAGAAGTTTGGTACATAGGCTACTGAAAGCCATGACACAATTCAATTATTCAGTATTTGGAGCAATGGATCTGAATAGCTATTGTTTTCTCTTCCTCCCTTGTCCTGTTTGGGACCTGCAGTTGCTAAACTATAAGAGTAATTAACAAAAACTTGCATAAAGCCAAAGCCAGCTAGGAGTAATGTGAGTAGACAACAAACAAGGAATCACAGCAGGGAAACCAGTTTATGTCTAGTTAAATGAGTGAATTTGTCTCAGTTTTCTTAACTCTCCTTCCATCAACAGTGGAGTAAAGAACATTTGTGATAACTGCAGTTAAGATTTTGATGTATGGGATTGCTCCATTCCTTTCGATGGTTTTCACTTTTTGGCATGTGATCGAGGGGTAGAACTCAGTCAGAAAGGGAAGAAGGCAGGCAGAAGAGTATCATTTTAATGAGAAAAGCATAACTCCCCTGAACACAAGAATCAAACCATGATATTGGATAGGTAAATTTGTGACTCTTCATTCAAGCTGCACTAAAGACTTTAAAGCCATGTCTATGCTGGGAAGTTGCCCTGACTCCAGGTATTTGTGGTTAGCCACTGGTCAAAAAAACTGCACTGATGCAAACTCCTATGGTGGGATTTTCAATAGCACTCAGTTGATTTAAATGGGAGGAAGGTTAGGCTAATTCTGAAAGCTTTTGAAAATCTCTACTATAAACAAGGAAAGCTATGATGTGCACTGGTATAGCTACTTCAGGGGCTGGCTACTAATGGCTGGAATTGGGGCCAATTCTTCATGTAAATAAGGCCTTACACACTGTGGAGATTCCTCATGGCCTCCAGACAGAATCTGCCTCAAAACTTCACATCTATAGAATGTAACTCTGGCCATTCTGGAATTCCTTTTTACCTCTACTGCACATCCCAGTCAGTCAGAGCTTCACATAGGGTTGCCAACTTTCTAATTGCACAAAACCACACACCCTAGCCCCACCCCTTCCCCAAGGACCCGCCCTCTGCCCCATCCCTTCCCCAAGGCACCACCCCCCACTCATTACATTCCCTCTCCCTCAGTGGCTCGCTCTCCCCCACCCTCACTCACTTTCACTGGGATGAGGGAGGGGGTGAGGGCTCTAACTGGGGTTGTGAACTCCAGGGTGGGGTCAGATATGAGGGGTTCAGGATGTGGGAGGGGGCTCTCGGCTGGGGCAGGGAGTTGGGGTTTGGGAGGGTGTGAGGGCTCTGGCTGGTGGTTCAGGCTCTGGGGTGGGGCTGAGGGGTTTGGGGTGCAGGAGAGGACTCCAGGTTTGGGGAGGGCTCAGGGCAGGGGGTTGGGGCACGGGCTTGCCTCAGGCATCTTCTGGTCAGTGGCGCAGCAGGGATAAGGCAGGCTAGTCCCTACCTCCTGTCTCCCCACCTCCCACCCCCTGCCTAGGAGCCAGACCTGCTGGTCACTTCTGGTGTGCAGCACGGTGCCAGGACAGGTAGGGACTAGCCTGCCTTAGTCCTGCAGCACTGCCAACCAGACTTTTAACAGCCCGGTCGGCGGTGCAGACCGGAAACGCCAGGATCCCTTTTCAGCCAGACGTTCTGGTCGAAAACTGGACACCTGGCAATCCTAGCTTCACAGAAAGAGCAGGTATAGACTTCAGAGATAGAGGAATCTCTAAATGTAGTAGTAATATGGCTCCTGACCTGCAGCTGAGTAGCTAGACACTAAAAATCATGGTCTTAATAAAGACACTGGATTTATGGATTATTAAAACAAACTAACTGATTAGCTCCCCCTTTTTGTCCTAACAGGCCACTTCACCTTGAATGGTTCCTATGTGCTAACTACTTATGCTAAGCTATCTGTTTGACCTTGTATTTAGCTGTGACACTTTGAGTACCTTTCCCACACCTGGGAAAAGAGCTCTGTGTAGCTCGAGAGCTTGTCTCTCTCATCAACAGAAGTTGGACCAATAAAAGTTTTTATCCCACCCACCTTGTCTCTCTAGTATCACAGCTACAACAACACTGCAAACATTGCACAAACATATGCATTTTAGAATGTATGTAAATAATATATATTACAACACATAATATATTGTGTATATATATATATCAGTACCTATTTTTTAATTTATACAGATATATATATATGTGAACTTTTCCCTGTTTAGTCCATGGCAAAAGTCTAATTAGCTTTAGTAGGAGCAGAATAAGGCAGTAGTCATTGGATCTATTATGACCTATGATGTCATTGCATACGCACTAAAAAGAAAGGGGGGGAAAAACCACCATAACAGAAGAAGAAATTAAACCACAAAAGCTAAATGTCTACAATATTAGGCATTGGATGAAAAGCTTGAAAAGATTTCCACATAAGCTTGGGAAGTTAGAATTGTGGTTAAAATTCTGTCCTTAAATCACCCCATCTCACAGTATGTAATCATACCTAATGCACACTAAGCAAAAGTGGATTCTGCAGTGTTTATCGCAGAGGAGTAGAAGACTTGTTTTGCCTCTTTTACTGCAGTGGCATAATCCTGTGAGTGTTGTTTGTATTGTTGGAGAGAGTTACAGGATGTTTTGTGCAACTGGCATAAATTTCTGCCTGTGCACCTCGTAAGATGTAGTATGGAAACCTCATTTGTGATATCACTACTCCAAACTTCTGTTTGACCCACAATCATGCATGTCACACTATAATTATGCCTGTTCCCATTTTTCAGAATTAATCCATTATTCAAAGTGAGTCAGCACCCAGATGAAGTTGAAAAAATACCTACCAGTTTTAAATATACACAGTGATCCTCTAACTTTGCATTTTAAACACATTATTAGATTGGCAATGATATGCATGAAGCAGAATAAGCCCTGAATCACTCTACCCATGATGGGGATCATGAAGTATTGACTTTTCATACTTGGACAGAAGTTATATTTAAAGTTTTGCTTGTATTACAGGGTGTATTTATTTTAATTATACTAATTGTGTATTGCTGCTCACAGTTTATTTAAACTTTAAACAATAAAAATCTCTCATGAATACTCTTACTTCTGCTTCACACATCCATTTAACAAAGGTGTCACCCAGAAGTGGTAATCCATGCAACAAGCAGGGAACAGTTAACAAGCATATATGTTATGCATATTACACACCACATTACTATGAATTACATTATATCACTCATGAATGTTGTGTAGTTATGCTAAGATGGATAATTGTGAATTTTACTATGCTTTTCCCAGAATGCTGTTCACTCATATCTAAGGCCTATCCAGAGCTGTCCCTTGGATAGGGCAAATCGGGGCAACTACCCCAGCCCCTGTGCATTAGAGGCCTCCGCGCTTCGATAAAATTCAGACTATCCCGATATTTAGCCCTTTGTCCCGTGTCCCAACCGATGTACGAGCCGGACGCCATTTGTCCCAATATTCAGGTGAGGAGGTGGGCGGGGATGTGAGGCGGGAAGTGGGCGGGCGAGTGGAGTGAGGAGGTGAATTGGGAGGCAAGCGACAGGTGGGAGGGGGTCGAGGAGGAGAGTGGCGGTCAGGCGGACGGGGCGGGTGCCAGATGGACGGCGAGGAAACTAGCGGGGAGGCGAGCGACGGGCAGGTGGGTGAGGAGACAAGCGGCAGGCGGGCAGGTCAGAGTGGATGGTGAGGAGGAGAGTGGCAGTCAGGCAGATGGCAGATGGAGAGAAGATGAGCTGGGAGGCAAGTGGGTGAGCAGCTGGGTGGCGAGGAGGAGACTAGCTGATTTGTCCTGGGCCCCGCATCTCCCTAGGGATGGCCCTGGGTATATCCCACAACACTTTGCAACAGTTGAACTCAGCTCTTACAATCAAATATAAAACCTCTCAGAGATAAAACATGACTAGTATGTGCAGGTAAAGTTGTAGGGGGTGCTTTTTTGGACCACTGACGTCTGAAATGTGATATTCAAAGGAAGATAAGGAAAGGTGCAGGATGGTACAGAAAAACACATACAGATGATGTATAAAATACTCTCTAATTTGTAACAGGTCTACTATAAATATAGTCTTAGATGAGTATTTTTGAATCAGATCCATTATGTAAGATGAATTCTTTGAGACCAGGGTGGTATGTATGCATGCCTCCTTTTGTATATTTCTTTGTCTTTTGATAGTAAACTGACTAAGATTGGCTATTTGGTTTGTTAAATAATTTTAATATTGAACCGAGAGAGTAGTCAAGCAATTGGCTATACTTAGCAAAACAGCTGATTGGAGGGGGAATGGATGGCTTTGTGCCAAGGCATTAATGATAGAGGTCAACAGTGTCATGGGCTTGTATTTGGGTGGCTTGTTCTCCTAGGATGAGTTGGAAACCTAGGGAGTTCAGGAGTCTTTGGGGCAGACAAACTTTGGTTGCTCATTGCCCTGGTGGGAAGGAGGAAAGGCTCCTATCTATGCCCGGACAAGTTGGTGATCAGACCAGGGGAGTGGTACATTGGTGACATCTGCAATATCCTGTCTTAGGCTGAAGAGAGGATCCAATATATGCCCAGCTGCCTGTGTAGGCCCAGAGAATCCCATGTAGCCATGAGAACAAGCACAAGATTCACCTCCTATTGAACTTAATGACAAGTTTAGGACCTTGTCACCTCTCAGAATCATTCCCTAAGGACCCATCCTGCAGTGTGCTGGGCACTTCTCACAGACTGGCAAGATACTTCAACACTGAAGTCACTGGGAGTTGTGGGCCCACAGTAAATCTCAGGAGACTTCTGAACAAAGTGATTGGTAATGGAGGGAAATTCTCAAAGGCATGGATAGCAGTTAGGTGCTTAACACCCATTGAAAGTCAATGGGCCTTAGGCATCTAACTGCCATTCACACCTTTGAAGAAACAGACACACACACCTTTAACAGCACCAGTGGAGGTTGAGGTAGAACACAACTGGATTTTTACTGTGATTGCATGGATTCTTCAAGGGCTTCTTGTTCATGACTTTTCTGCTGATTTTTTATTACTACATCAAAGAGTAATAGTATGCCAGAGCTGCTTCTCAGAAAATACAGTGCAAGAGAACATGGAATTCTGGCAGCCTTTTTAAACCTTCTTTAGGCGGGAAGTCTCTCACTAGCCAGTGCACCAGTAGCGTAGCCAAGGGGGGAGCGGCCGCTCCCCCTTGAGCAGAAGCGGCGCCTTTTTTTAGCAGCACTAAAAAAAGGCGCCGCTTCTTTTTAAGCACTGCTTCTTGCACTCACCCAGCAGCGCTCCGGGTCTTTGGTGGCATTTCAGTGGCGGGTACCACCGAAGACCCGGAGTGAGCCGCCGAAGTGCCACCGAAGACCCGGAGCGCCGCCGGGTGAGTACAGGGGGAGGCGCCTTTTTATAGCGCCCTCCCCCTGTGCTCCGGACCTGGCTGCGCTACTGCAGTGCACCCCCATGACCAAGTGTGGTGTAGCATCCTCTCCAGCTCTAGTGTCCCTGTCAGGGGTGATTCTGATCCTGGGGTGGTTTGCCCCTCTCACAACTCAGCCCTCTGGCCAGGTCCCTAGTAGTCTCACTTCTTCCAGGATTTCAAGTAGAAATCTAATGACCCTGTCCTAAACCTTCAGCCCCACCCTGGGCTCAGCAGTCCTTGACCCTCTCTGTGTCAGGGGTTTTCACCTCCACTTCTTTGGGGAACAGAGGCCCTCCCACTCCTCTAGGTTCCAGCCAAGAGACCCTGTATTAAGCAGCTAGGGACTTATTCAGTAGACTTGCTGCTGTTTGCCTGGGTCACTTCCTACCTTGGAGAATGACACAAGCTCCCCCGGCAACATGCAGCCCTTTGTAGGCTGGGCTTCCTGCAGCTAGCTGCAGATCTTTTCCAGTCAGCTCCCTCTTTCCTCTGGAGTCTCTCAGTCTTCAAAATTTCTCTTTCTAGGAGCAGCCTTTTATCTCAGCTCTTGTTCGTCAGCCACTTCAGGTGCGTCTGTATTACAAAAAAAAAAAAACCTATGGCAGTGAGTCTCAGAGCTTAGGTCAGCTGACTCAGGCTCACACTACAGAGTTAAAAATAGGTTAGGCTGGAGCTTGGCTTCTGAAACCCAACAAGAGTGGGAACTGCTACTCTGCTATTTTTAGCCCTCTAGTGTGAGCCTGAGTCAGTTGACCTGGGGCTTTGAGACTCACTGCCACACGTGTATTCTGTGTGGGGGGAGGTGTTTTTTGCAGTGTAGACATACCTTAAGTCACATCTGGTGAAGCAACGATTCTGCCCATTAATCCCTTTATACACGCCATCACACCACCACTTAAAATTCACTATTCTATTCCCATATTGATGACAAAGATAGCCATTCAAAATTGAAAGGCTGGCGTTCTTAAGACTCCTTTGTCACAAAGTTTGCATTAAGTTTCTATATTTCCTCTTCAAAGTACAATACACATTTATGTATCATTAGAGGGCTTCAATTTGTTAGCGACAGATGTTTTTTGTGGAAGCAACATGAGGAAAGTGTATGAAAGGGGAAAGTGCTAGCAGAGAAGTTTCCTGCACATTGCTCATAGTATAGAGCTTTCGGGAAGAGAAACATTTACAACAAAAGTTCATGGGAGTGAAAATGATCCTGTACTGTACCACTACCATTCTTTTACTGCCGGGGCAGAGCAACATGTGTAAAGAATAGAATTTTTTTTCCATTCGTCACATTAACTCAATTTGTTCAAAAAGAGGAGAGGATGAAAAAATGTCTGCTTTCATATTCAAGGAGTTGGGAAGTAATAAACCAATGCCCCAAATTACCAAAAATATAGCTCCCAAGTAGGGCAGGTAAAAGCATGGCCTCCTAAAAATCTAGTTTCTCTCTTTTTACCTGAAGAATTTGGCCCCCCCAAAATCAGAAGTAATAAATTTTAAAAAATTTAAGGCTAGCATGTCAGAGATGACTGAATAGTTCAAACAGTAGTTTGTGAATATTTTCACAAATAAATCATGTGAATTCACACTGCTGATATTTGGGTGCAGGGGTATCAATGGTATTTAAGAACATTCACACAACTGCCAATACATATGTAAAAATGCTTGCAAATTCTAAAAGCTTCTTGAATGTTAGTACAAATAATGTTTCATCTGCAAACTCTTATCTGAAAGAACCTATGTTACTCACTAGTCATCTTTCAGTGTTTGTAATTTGTTATTCTCCTGCTTTAAAAGTTTCTGTCATCCAACCAGGAAGCAAGAATAACAATATGAGACTTAAATAATAAATCAGACATCACAAGTATCAACTAGAAAATAGCTGAAGACCTGGTCAAAGTAGATATTTGGCAAACAGTCCATAAGCTGAAATTTGTTTGTAAATACTATTTGGCGAAAAATGGTGAAAAACTACTACTTGTGTAAATCAGGATCAGCCTGTGAATGATTCACAAAGGGAAAAACAGGGCTAAATATATTGGGAAATTTAATTGCAATTAATAATCCAATCAGTTCTATATATAAATGAGTACAATATTACCCTATTGTGTCTAAGAATTTTATAAAAAATTCTTGGGAAATAGTTTTACACACACAATTGTTGACAGTGTAGTAAATCCATTGTATCCTAGTAATTGCACAATACTTTTTTATCATATTTGTAAAGGTGATAACATTAGGAATTTGTACAGGTAGAATATGCTAATGTATCCTTAATGTAAAAGTCTGTTATTAGATTCCAGTTAGATATTTATGTATTTTACCAAGGTTTTATAGTGAGTTGAGCACCTGACTACTCGTATCACATATTATCCTTCAGCAATCCCTTTGGTTGTTATATCCATTAGTATGAGCCCTTTGGCTATTCAGGGGTAACCAGGTGAATGTTTGATATACCTAATAAGCCAAAGAACCTGTCTGATTCTGACTTTTCCTTGCTGCCCTTTGTTATGAGTGTTTGAATGATGACTTTTAATGGTATTTTTCTTTATTTCTTAAATCCATCCTTATTCAGAAAAGTACTTAAATATATGCTGAAATCCCATTGACTTCAAAAGGATTTACGCATGTGTTTAAAATTAAGCATGTGTTCAAGTGTTTTACTGAATAGGGATAGATATAAGTACATACATAAATGTTTCCTAAAAGCAGTCTACATGTTGATTCTCAGTGTACTTGGTGTTGTTTCACCACCTTGTTACCTCTTTAAGAAATAATTATTTTATTTAAAAAAATATGTATTCTCCAACATGAGAAGCCTAGTGTTTAACAAATCTATGGCGGCTTATAGGGGGCAAAAACAACACAGTTGTTGGCTGAACTGCACACGTATACCATGAGGAACAGAAGTCATGAACCTCTGTCTTATTTTAAACATGTTCTTAAGTCCCTTTAAAGGCAATGTGTTTAGGTTAAATGTGTTAAAGTCACATGTTCAAATCTATGGGACTGCTCAAAATGCGTAAAGTTAAAGATACTAATCAGGGCACGTTAGGCTTGCAAAATAAGGCATTAAACATATAATATACCATCAATGATTACAAATATAGTTTTTAAAAAATATTCTTTCCTCTGTAATAATTTCTACCTTGACAGTATCTCTTTAATTATCTGTAAAAAGCAACTGCATGTAAGCAATACAGTTTAATAAACATGAAGTACCTGAACAAGAAACTCTGAACTAGACCATTTAAAATTATTAAGGAGCTGATTATCTAAAAATGTTGTTCACTGCATGTGTGCATGAGATATAGTCCACTAGACACCAGTTTAAACTTTTTAATTTTAAATTTTTCCTTAATAACCCCAGTTTTTGCATCAAATCCTTCTGATCCAGTGACATCTCTGCATACAAAAATGCAAAGACAAAAAAGGAAGTAATCTTAGCAATTTTTTTTAAAAAGTTTCATTGTTCATAGAAGTAATATGCAGATTCAGCAAAAAATATTCTGTACTGACTAATCTGGATATTAGATTTGTCCAAAGCAACTTGCAAAGTGACCATATATGCTGGTTTTAAAGATTCATTTTAACTCAGATGTTGAATGAAAGAGAGCAATTTCCCTTGAAGCTTTCACCTCACCCAATTCAAATTGTTACATCTGGAAAACAGAATCCCCTCTAGCAAGTGTACATTTTCCTCAAAGAATAATATGAAATCCCTTCATTTCTATTGGACCATGTAAGCAGACAGATGTTTTTGCTACTCCTATCAAAGAAGCAGAGCCCCCAATTTAAGAGACATCTATGAATGCATACAGAGAGCCAGGTGTTGACAGCAGCAAAGTCAAAAATCAATTAGACAATATGTCTTTGATGCTCTCAAGCCAAAAAAACAATGTCAGCTAATTCAAATTATAATCCAAAATGTTTTTGATTTAAATTCAGTCTCTTTAGGGCACTATCACCTATACTATATTTTACTACTTTCTGCTAATAATTTCTTGGAAATCCTTAACCTAATAGTCTACATAATTTTAAAATGTTCCTGTTTATTAAATGTATAGCATTTTTTAAAAAACAAAACAATAACACCCATGAAATGTGCTCAAGTGCACCAACTTTAGAAAGAAGTCTACAACTAAGTTGGGGTTTGAGATAAAACTCCACTGATTTGGGGATATTCAAGCACCCAGGCATGTCAAACATGGCTATCTGACCTAATCAGCCTCGAGAAGAGACATTTTGGTGCAGCCTCAATCTGAAATACAGGCTGTTTCTAGCCCCTCAGATGTATCTGCTTTAGGGTGTCACTGGACTCTATGAATTTGCTAATTCAAGACAAAAATGGAAAATTAGGAATGGAGTATGTATAGGATTCACACAGTACTTGCATACCAAGGCGATAGGCACCTTCAAAGTACCATAGATAAGATGGAATATACTATAGGGGTTCTTTTCTGCTCTCTTAAGTGGATAACTAGTAGCTAATTACACTCTTTAGACTCAGACTCTAAGGGAAGAAGGGGGCCATCATGATCATCTAGTCTGACCTCCTGCACATTGCAGGCCACAGAACCTCACCCACCCACTCCTGTAATAGATCCAAAACCTCTGGCTGAGTTAATGAAGTCCTCAATTCATGATTTAAAGACTTCAAGTCACAGAGAATCTGCCATTTACCCTGCTGCAAGTGACCTGCAGAGGAAGGCAAAAAAAACCAAAACAACCCAGGGTCTTTGCTAATCAGACCCAGGAAACTGAGGGGAAATAGCTTCCCAACCCCAGATATGATGATCAGTTAGATCCTGAGCATGTGGGCAAGATCCACCAGCCAGACACCTGGGAAAGAATGCTCTATAGTAACTCTGAGCCTCCCCATCTGGTGTCCCATCACAGGCCGTTGGAAATATTTACTGCTAGCAGTCATAGATCGGCTATATGCCATTGCCGGCAGTCTCATCATACCATGGTTAATACTAAATTGGTATCCATAGAGATTCCACTATGGCCTTCCCGGTTTGAGGGGAAAAAAGGAAGATTTTCCCTCATACTCATGAGGGATTACCACATAAAACTACACAATTACCTAATACATATGGCAATCAGTTTCTACACACACTTTCCATTTTACTTTATAATGTCTGGTATTCCTATCAAAAACCATCTGGATTTGCATGTAAATTGATCTATACAAATATTATGTTCAAGTAGCAGAATTATTTTTTAAATATAATGATCTTAACAACCAAACTCTCCCTTTTTGAGAATACACTTAAGGAATGTACAAGGCCCACAAAATGTAAGTATCCAAATTACCCAACAAGTTTTGTACGTGCAAAAAATCAGGCCCAGTAATTGCATTGCCACAGGAAACTACAAGCCTATCCCTCCATAAAAATTTGGGCTTATTGATAGTACAGTTAGTAACACAAACTAATAAATGCAGGGCCGGTGCAAGGAAGTTTCACGCCCTAGGCAAAACTTCCTTGCACCAGCCCTGCGCCCCCCATAGCTAACGCCTTCCCCCCCACAACTCCCGGACCACGGGAGCTCAGCCCCCCGCTGAGCCGCGGGAGCTCAGCTGCCCCCCGCCTGCGGGAGCTTAGCATGGAACCGGGAAGCAGGGGAGCGGCTCACCATGACTGCCTCCCACTCAGCGGCTGAGCAGGGAGGCAGAGGGGCGGCTGAGCAGGGAGACAGGGGGGTGGCTCGCCATGGCCATGGCGACGGCTTGCTGCGGCTGCCTCCCGCTCAGCGGCTGAGTGGGGAGGCAGGGGGGCGGCTCACCATGGCCAAGGGGGTGGCTTGCCACGGCTGCCTCCCACTCAGCCGCTGAGCGGGGAGCCAGGAGGCAGCCGCCCCCCCAAATCCTGGCGCCCTAGGCGACTGCCTAGGGTCGCCTAGTGCTAGCGCTGGCCCTGAATAAATGCAAGACTGACTAAACTTCTATGGCTTCCTTTTGTGTGTGTGAGTTTTTGAAGATGTCAATTTGGCACAAGGAGAAAAGTCTGAGTGTGCTGCCCTTGTTTGGTTTTGGGGGTTTTTTTTTTCTTTTTGGAAGATGGATATTGGCTGATCTCTCTCTGTAAAGATTTTCTATCTTTGTACATTTAGCTATCCGTGTCAAATGTTTTAAATCAACGTTTTGCTACTTTTATGCACCTACAAGATAGGAACAAAAATGCCTCTCTCATTCGTTCTTTGAAAGGCAGAACAGTGCTCAATTATTCCCTTACCCTGATGACCATCTTACTCATGCTGCGTGTTCTCATAGAACAAAGAAACAATCTTCCCATGAAATTCTGGGTCCCAGTCTTTAATCCTAAAGCATGCCACTTTGTCAAGAATCCTAGAAAATATTTAAACAAATGTATATATTTGTAAAAGACAAACATATTGGAAATCTTGTCCAGGATTTTCCATCTGTCTCGCTAGGTTAACAATTCAGTTTTTAAGATTATATGTTGTGTTGATTATTTATTGTATAATGCGGTCTAAAGTCAGTGCTGTAGCATGGTCAGTGCTTTTGCAGCTAAAATAATTTCCCCTAACAAATATTCAATTTTGGGGGCGGTCAACTTGTGGATAGTGGGGCTCATTGCCATGAGTATGGTACTCCAGAAAAAGGGTACACAAAGCAGCCTTTGGTAGAGCTCTCAGGAACCACTGACTGTGTAGAGGCCCGGCTTTGGAGCGTGCTCTAATTAAATGTTTGTCGGATGCTATCCAGATTATCCACTTCCTTCCACCTTGCTGGGGCATGTACTTGGTGGCTTCTGAGAAAAGCAGCATCAGGTTGCCCTGCACTGCTATGATATGTAGCCAAACAGTAGCTCAGAGTATAATTCCCACCTCCATAACAATTGTGGAAACGTAAATAAGGTAGGAATGTTCTTGTTCCAAATCAGAACAAACCCAACATTGCATAATTCTCTGCAAAAGAAAATTGTGAATAAAAACTCATTTCAGATTGAAACACATCATGGTGACAAGTTCAAAACGTTTCATTTTGATTTTGTTTTTTATTTTGTATTATGCAACCTTTCTGCCAAGTGGTGTTGGCAGCAACCAGGGTCAGGTTCAGTATCTATGGGTTCCACTTAACATTACAAAATAAAACTGGCTCAAGGTCTCACCCAGAAACTTGGGAAAACCAAACATCACCTCTGGGCACTTCTATCGGGCAATATTTCCCCATTTGGAAACACTAAGTCTAAACATATAACAAAAGAAACTTATTAGGAAGAGGGGAAACATATAATTAATTTGGGAAAACACCACAACAATAATGCAAAAGTATGTGAACAGTAAGTAAACATCTGCCTCACAATACATTGGGAAGTGTCCTTTGCCTCAGTTTCCCACCTTGTGATGTGAAAGTCCAATGGACAATGTCCCTTTAACACAGCACTCCTTTTCCCTCTGCCATACCCCATTCACGGTTTTGTGGTCAGAGGTCAGTGAAGTCCCAGAGTCCAGGGGTGCATTCTGGTGGGTTCACTTCTGACCCGAGAGGGGAGGTCGAGTGATGCCTCTGCCTCTATCGCAGCTCATTTTTACCTCTATCATAGTTGTCACTGCCATCTCTCTCACTGCTCAGGCCTGATGCCTCTGTGGATGCCTGATAGTGTTGCTGTCACCTCTGCTTGCCACTGCCTTTAGCTATGATGCAGTATTCTATCACCTAGCCCAGTCCTTAGTGATTTCAGCTCCTAGAGATTTCACTGAACAATAAGAAATCTCCATGCTACCATCTCCTTTCACCACAGTTGTTTTTCACCACAACATTTGTCCACACACCAGGTCTAAGACTCACTCATTTCTCTAAAGCAGTTTATCAGTGATTGTAGCTCAACTGATTATTGAGAAACAAGGACTCTCAATTGAGTCAGATCAGCTGTGGCTTTAAACACTGGGGGATGCTCAAATAACATTTAGAATGCATACAACACCAAACCCCTCTCCTGTCACTTGGGTTTGGCATTATTAACCCAGGTTTATCAAGTGAGATTAAAGTTAGGGTGACCCCCTCAATAAGGGCATATTAACTATAATTTTGTTCCCCTTAACCATACAATAAAAATAAACAATATTTCATTACCCCTGCATCTAAGACCTTAGTGAATTTCAACCCAAAACAGCCCAAACGGATCACTTTTGCAAAGCAGATCTGTCCGCTATCACCAAAGCAAAGTGGGTGTGTCTATGCAAATACAATCAATTTCTGAGATCTTTTCCCATCGTTCATCAATAGATGGCAGGAAAGAGCTCATTCAGACTACTGGCTTAAAATTATAATATATTACAAAATTTAAAAATTGTAATGAAGTCATTTGAAAACAAAAAAACCCAAAACATTTCATTTAAAAAGTGTTGAAATGGAACTTTGTTGGAACTTGAGCTGGTTTTTTTTCTTCCAAAACAAAGTGTCAGTGAACTCAATACAATTTTGCAAAGCATTTCACTTTTGACTAAATTGCATTTTCCAAGTGAAAATGGTTCTATCCAAGGTTTTCCAACTAGCAGGATTTCTGACAGTTATTATAACTGTCTAAAAGACTGTGCCTTCTGAGATATGGTCTTGGAGACTGTATTAGAAAGTTAAGGAAAATTAAGACTATAGGATCCAGATTACATGAAACTATAAATCAATGAAACCGTGTAATTGTGATGCTTCCCAGGGGTTCTCAGGGTTGTGAGGCACTCTGCTACCAGCTGCCCTTAGCATGAGGAAGCCTTGTCTCTGCCTGCCAGGGGTCAGTTCCCTGATTCTTTCAGCCACAGGCAACACAAGCACTCCCCTCTCAGCCCTCACGGGCTCTGCTGTCGCTCATGCAGGCTAGCCTAGGCGGTCGCCTAGGGCGCCAGGGTTTGGGGGGTGCCGAAACGCCGCCAAGAACGCAGCTTCCGAGGAGGTAAGTTGCTGCCTTGGGGAGATGGGGAGCTGCCGCGGGCGGGGGGCGGGGTTAGCTGCCATGAGGGCGGGGAGCCGGCCGCCACAGGTCGGGGGGAGGCTGCCATGGCCCACGGGCAGGGGGCTGAGCCGCCACAGTGGGGGTGGGGAGCCGGCCGCCACGGCAGGTGAGGAGCCGCGGCCCACAGGCAGGGGGCTGAGCTGCCATGAGCGGGGGGGGTTAGCCGCCGCGGGTGGGGGGCTGGCCGCCGCAGGGGGGTGGGGAGCCCCTTGGGGGGGGTGGGGGGATTAGCTGCCATGGGCAGGGGGCTGGCCGCCATGGGGGGGTGGGGAGCTGCCACGTGCGGGGGGCTACCGCAAGCAGGGGGGTTAGCTGCCATGAGTGAGGGGTGAGGAGCTGCCATGGGGGATGGGGAGCTGCCGTGGGGGGCGGGTGGAGAGTTGCCATGTGGGGGAGCTGGCTGCCATGGGGGAGGAGCTGGCTGCCGTGACAGGGCGGGGAGCTGGCTGCCACGGCATGGGGGGAGCTGGCTGCCGCGGCGGGGGGGAGAGCTGGCTGCCGCGGCGGGGGGGGAGCTGGCTGCCGCGGCGTGGGGGGAGCTGGCTGCCGCAGGGTGGGGGAGCTGACTGCCGCGGGGGGGGGGGGGGGAGCGTTAGCTGGGGAGGGGCGCAGGGCTGATGCAAGCAAGTTTCGCCTAGGGCAGGAAACTTCTTTGCACTGGCCCTGAGGCTAGCAATAGACACACTCCAGCCAACGTGTTCTCCAAGCATCCCCCTGCAGAATCTAGCCCCTCATCCACCGGATGTTCTCAGAATTACCAGATCCTCTGTTCCCAAAGGAACAGTACACCAGAGCTTACTAGTTATACCTTAGACCATTGCTCTGCTTAAACACACAACACTTAGATTTGCCATTTAGAGAAAGCAAGTATAACTTTATTTAATGAAGAACAGAAACACAAATGAGAGCTCTCAGAAATATTGGAAACAATGAGTTTCATATAAAATAAAATTATAAAAAGCATTTTAGCGCCTAAACTTGACTAACACAGTGCCCTCTTGTCTAATAAAGTACTGATTAACCAAAGTCCTTCTCACAGAATTTTTCAACCAGGATGGCTGAGACCCTCCTTTCATAAGACCAAGACTGTTGGCAGCTTGTCTGCCCAGAAGGATGCCAGGGTGTCTTTCTGCACCTGTCCTTTTTCTTTTTCCCCTCTAAAACAGAATTCACAGCCCTGCTGTTAAGCTCTTTCTGTTAACTTTCCTTCTGAAGTCTCTGCAATCTCTTCATTAGCTCAGTATGCATGCTAACTTCCATGGATAGGACAACACAATGGTCAGCAAGGGAGATAAAAGTCTTCCAACCTCAGTCTAATCATGGAATTTGACTTAATGTAGACTATCTCTGGGTTACTTGCCTTTAACTACAAGACTTTAAGCACATAGTTTCTTCTATATATACACACATATTTCCTATATATTATCTGCACATACATTTCACGAAGATTATAATGACCACTGTGAGGCTTTCAGAGAAACTTTCCATGACACACTTTGGTGAACTAGAATGTAAATAATAGACCCAGGGGATCCCTGTAACTCTTATGCACTGGTGTAACCTCTGCCAGTTGGCACGAAGAGGTCTTTGGGTCACAGTAACACATTAAAAATTAAGACATTCTGAGACATAAATAAAAACATTTCCTACCTTTAACAGCTATTATGAAGCGTGGTATCAGTGGGACTACATGACAACATATAGTGTATAAAGTATTGTTTTTTTAAGAACAATGTTTAGAAGACAGCTGCATGTTGACTGAACATCTGAGTAGGCCCAAAATCATAATGTTCTGCCATATGCCAACTGCCACTTATGAATCCCAAACCACGTGAAAATCTACTAACAAAAAATGGTTGGATATGAAAAGTTCAGCATTTGGGGTAATTTTGTCCATTTTTGGCCAAGATGTGCTGCTGCCTAGAGAGTCAATTCCACAAACAACAGCAACATGGAGACATATTTTGGAGGCTTGGCAGAATTTCGGTGGATTGGAGCATATGTGAGGAGGCTGATCTGAGCAAGCCACATGTCTGTATGCAAAAAAAAAAAGAACGAGATTTAATGTTGTTCGAGAACAGAATCTGGCACTAAATTCTGCAAATTTGCGAGCATCAAGATTAAACTAAATTGGGGGGGGGTTGGAGGGGGACATCAGATGTGCATTGGTTTTAGTAAATTATCACAATAATCCAATCCAAAAGAACTATACAAGTGACAGAGGGAAAAACTAAACTGTCAATCTGACAATTTACTGTATGGTAGCCAGTACAAAATAAACCAAGTGTGTCCATCTGCTACTGTCTTACTCATTCTCTTATCAGTACTGTCTTACTCATTCTCTTATTCACCATAGCCCTTCCCTGACTTTCTCTGGAAGCCCAAGTTAAAGTTAGCTAAAGAGCTGATTTTTGCAGATGTTTCAGCTCTCTACTAACATTCTACAGCTGTTGCAAATAGAGCATTAAGGAAGAAATGATAAATGTGGACTCTCTGGCTACAAGGGTTTTGAGGGAATGCAAGTCAAAGAGATCACATCTGAAAATCAATTCACAATGTCTGACTAATAGCAAATCCAAAAGTTCCAGTTTGTGTATTGAAGGCATATATACATACATATGTTTACACACTGTATGCAAAGAATCAGAACAAATAGAAACTGCCTCTTCAGTAAGAAGCTTCTGTTTTGGCAATTTGCTATAGCAACAGAAAACCTGTCAAATGCAGCAAGCTAACTGTTTCAAATGACTTATGTTCCCTTCTGTCAACAAAGACCAGGTTGACTTCATTATTTCCAAATTAATTTCACATCACATTGCTAAATTTGGGGGGTTTTAATCAAATCTTCATTGCAGTCATAAAAATTGTGTTTATTATAAAAAGATATGATCCTAGTAATATGGCATTTTAGATGAGATATTGTGTGTCCTAGCGAGCTCCTGAAATTAAAATATTTAACCACATGCACATAAATTAGTCAGAGGACAAATATTCTCTAGTTAATTTATTATGTGGGCAAATGTTTTTTCCTAATGCAATTGTTTTGCTCTTTAGTCTTTCCAAACAAGGATTTTACAAGTTTTTACTTCAATGGCAAAGTCATTTTTCCTGGAGCTGGTCAGAAAATTTTCATCAAAAAGAGTTTTTCATGAAATTGTATCCATTTCAATGAAATTTCATTCTTAAAAAATTGGGAGGGAAAAGTTTTTAAAATGTTAAAACATCCTGTTTTGACATTCTCAGAACTAAAACATTTGGATTTGTGTTTCAAAATAACGTATTTCACAATTTACTTTACATATTTTTTTAAAAAAACAAGAGTTAGAACAGTTTCAACAAATTCAAAATGTTTCATTTAGAAACATTTTGACTGACCTGAAATGAAATTGGTTTCGGAATTTTATTTTTTGAAAAATATTGAAATTTTGGGTTTTTGTCCTCATTCAGGGGGAAAAAATCAAAATCTCAATATTTTTCACAGGATGGAAATGGAAAAGGTACAGAGAAGGGCAACAAAAATGGTTAAGGATATGGAACAGCTTTCACATAAGGAGAGATAAAAAAGACGAACTATTCAGGTTAGAAAAGAGATGACTAAGGGGGATGATAAAGGTCTATAAAATCATGAGTGGTGTGGAGAAAGTGAATAAGAAAGTGTTATTTGCTCCTTTACATAACACAAGAGCCAGGGGTCACATGAAATTAGTAAGCAACAGGTTTAAAACAAACATTCTTCACACAATGCAACCTGTGGAATTCATTGCCAGGGGATGTTGTAAAAGCTAAAGGTATAACTGGGTTCAAAAAAGAATTAGATAAGTTCGTTGAGGATAGGTCCATCAATGGCTATTAGCCAAGATGGTCAGGGCCACAACCCCATTCTTGGGAGTACCTAAGCCTCCAACTGTCAGAAGCTGGGACTGGATGACAGGGGACAGATCAGCCAATGTTCATTCTCTCTGAAGCATCTGGCACCAGCCACTGTCGGAAGACAGGATACTGAGCTAGATGGACCATTGATCTGACCCTATATTCTTATGTTCCTATAATGAATAAGAATCCGAGATCCAAATACATCAGAACTTTGGTGTGTAGCACTCAATTTCTCAGCTATTATGTTACCAGAGGATTGTATTTCAGAGCTGTGACTTCACAGATATGAGAATATCCAGTGACTGCAGCCCGAGGAGAAGTTAAGGGCAGGGCTTCTTTACACTGTGGAAATTTCCCAGGAAATCTGAACTGCTTTTAGAACTGGTGCAGTTAAAACCTATTTTGGAACAATGGTCTATATCAGGTGCCAGGCAGTCTGAATAATTTTTACTGAACTGTTTTCTAAATAGTGATGAACACCTGGATCCTAGTCTGCACTACAGCTCTAACTGGTTTTCAAATGGATTTAATTGAACTGGTTTTAAAATCAGTTTCATATTTGGGGTGGAGGAAGAAACTCAAAGAGACCTATGTGGTTCCAATAAAGCAAGCACGTTATTTACTATAACCGTGAAGTGACACATTGTCAGCACTATTTACAGAGGTTGAGACCTCCACAGTTAACTCTTTCACAGCCTTGCAGCACACCAGTTAGAATTTTGGGGGAAATTTCCCCAGTGTAGACCAAGCTTAGAAGGTTCAGAACAGGCTCTGTGGCTTCATTTCTCTCCTCCTTTCCTCTCCGTGGCAATAGCACAAAGGAAGTTTGCACTCATCACAGGCTTGTGACATCACAACTATTACAACTCTTACAAATATGAGTGAAGGGAAGGAGGTTATAAGTCCCTTACTTTGGAGCTATGATATTTTTAGGTATAGAAAAGCCAATTAGACTGGTTGTAACTAAGGCGTGATCTACACTATGAATTTAGATTGATATAACGATGTCACTGAGAGGTGTGAAAAATCCATGCCCCTTAGTGACACAGTTAAATTAATCTAACCCCCCAGTGTAGTCAACGCTAGGTCAACAGGAGAATTTTCCAATCAACCCCTTGGGGAGATGGAGTACCTAGGCTGATGGAAGAACCCCTTCTATCAGCATGGATAGCGTCTTCACTAAAGCGCTACAGCAGCACAGCTGCAGCGATGCCCTTATAGCATTAATGTGTCAACAAGGCCTCAGACAACTGGCTTGATTCTTGAAGGGATAAGGAAAAACAGTCCCGATAACTTTTTTTAAAACTAAAACATTCTTAAAATGGCTTTTCTGTAACATTGTACCATATACAGAATACATGTTAATGCAGTATAAAGGATTTATCAACACTTATTTAGGATGATTTGCAAAACCAGTTAGAGCAGCCATCTGAATTTATGCCATTAAAACATTTAATCCTCCCAGCACCAAGACGTGTTTCATGATACATTTTGTAGCGTTTACATGTTATATATTGGCATACATATTTCACATGTAGAAGACATTCTATACGTAACAAATAGGATTTGTTTTGTGACTAAGTCACCAGACTGGGACTCAAAGATTTAGCTTTAATTCCTGGCACTGCCACAGACTTCTTATGAGGTGTCATTCCCAGCTTGGGTAAATGCATACATGCTAGCTCTGATTAAGCTAGCATGCTAAAAATAGAAGTGTAATTGCAGTAGCACAGGCAGTGGGATGGGCTAGCCACCTTGAGAGCAATGTCACACTGGCCCCTAGGTATGTAGGCAGCTAGCCCGTCCCGACACCCGTTCCACTGCTATTTTAGCATGCTTGTTCAATCAAAGCTAGCATGTTTGTCTACCCAAGTTTGAATTTATGACCCCAGCTCCAAGTATAGATGTAACTTTAGTTCCCCCTCCGTAAAACCAGGATAACACCACTTCTTTTCTCCCACCCTTTGTCTGTCTTCTCTTTAGATTGTAAACTCTCCAGGGCAGGGACTATTTCTTACTATGTGTACATGTATCAGAGGGGTAGTCATATTAGTCTGTATCCACAAAAACAACAAGAAGTCCCGTGGCACCTTAAAGACTAACAGACTTAGCCTTGGTCTACACTGGGGGGGAGGGGAATTGATCTAAGTTACGCAACTTCAGCTACGTGAATAACGTAGCTGAAGTCGATGTACTTAGATCTACTCACTGCGCCATCTCCACTGCGGTGAGTCGACTGCTGCCGCTCCCCTGTCGACTCTGCCTGCACCTCTCGTGGCGGTGGAGTACAGGAGTCAACGGGAGAGCGCTCGGAGGTCGACTTATCATGTCTAGACTAGATGCGATAAATCGACCCCCGCTGGATCGATTGCTACCCGCTGATCTGGCAGGTAGTATAGACATACCCTTATTTGGGCATATGCTTTCATTGGTAAAAAACCACTTCTTCAGATGCAATGTACATACAGTTCCCTAATCTCATTGGGGCCTGTAGATATTACTGTAATACAAATACACAGAGTAAGTGAATATGGGCAGGATCCTCTCTGTGGTCCAGGTAGGGATTGTGCACTCAATACACTTCAATGTGAGTTTTAAAGCTCGCTTTAAAATATGACCTATTTTTATGAGGGTTGTGGAGCAATGAACTGTCTGGTAAGAAGGCTACTTACATACTGAATGTTTAATACATTAACAGTTTGGCAGGACTAATTTTGTGACTCTTTCTTTGATGGAGCATCTGGCTGCTAGAAACACTGGGCAAACAATACAAGGAAACATCAAACCCATCCGAAAGGGGGTGATTTCCAGACATGCGTTCTGAACAGAGTCCAACATTTAGGGCTGTATGATCAGATTTTCTCTCTCTTCTCTTCCACTCTTTGTATATTAATAGTTACACTTGATCTCTTCTCCATTTAACCACATTTTTGAGACTCCAAGTGAGATAGCATCACAAAGTGCTTGGAACTAAAGACTAGGAGTGAGGACATCTGAGTTCTATTTTCAGTGCTGCTCCTGGCTTGCTGTGTCACTGAAATTTACTGGATAAAGCACTAAGGATGGGATTCCAGAGGATAAACCTGCATTGCCAAGGGAATACATATGACCTATTAGGCATTATTCACCTCTAATTTTTAGGACTCTATGATTTCTTTGTTATGAAATCTGAATATGCAACATCAGTTTTCTAAGTTATGATGTCAAATAACTAACTCAGTTGAAGTTTTATAAGCAAGACAATCAAGCAATACTGAATACAGCACTATACCAAATACAGAAAAGAAAACATACATACCAGATTAGAGACTGGAGAAGTGAGGCAGCATACCTGAGTTCACTTCTGACTAATTCCCTAAAACTCACTACCTATATACTGTTCAGAACAAAGGAATATCCTTTCTCATGCTCGATCTTATTTTGAAGCAAATAAGCCAACTATATCGGTAACTAATTTACCATTACTAGGACCATCTGTGACCACAATTAGCTCTTAATGGTTAGAAATTTATCTATTCATTAATGTTTTCCTCATGCATTGATTATAGACCATACCTGCTATACCACATGTTCTTTTTCCATTTAGTCAGTTACTAATTTTATCAATTACAGAACATTTATGACACTCCCTTATCAAATATACCATTATGTCCATTATAACATACATTCATAATAACAGGCATCTGTTTATATACTATGTGTGTTCACAGAAAAGAGACAAAGAAAATGAACTATTGTCTGTGGACTTCTTTTCATGTATCTGGTTTACAAAATTGGTCAGCTAAAGACATCTGTTCAACCATCCACTATTTTATCAATTACAAAATATATTTATAACCAAGTAATTATGAAAGGAATAATCTGTTAGAGTAATTCCTAATAAGATAAAAGCATCTTTTGATAGAATATCTCATTAATTACAGAAAACATTGACCACATTTCAGTTATAAGTGGTCCCTTTCTGGATATCTGGACATTCCCTAAGGGTCAAAATTTTTAAGTAAAAAAGGACACACAATCCATTATTTAACAACATGCTAAGGTCCAGCTAAAATTAAACTTACTGATAACACACTAGGTCAGCTAAAGTTCAGAGTAAAATAGAGTGGATAAAAGAGTACAGGCCAGCTAGCACAAATTTTTTTATAAAAAAAATTTATATAAATTTATATAAATTTATACAAAGACATGCATGTATCCAAACCAAACCCCTATTTAACATAAGAGTTTCGCCACCTCCTTTGGCTATCACAGAAAATATTCTGGGATATCTGGCCAAGAGAGTTTAATATAAAAAGAATAATAAAAAGATAATATTTCCTAACACTGAGTTGAACATTATTAATCAGGGAGAACTCATATGTAAAATATAAATTTCATGCACTCACTCTATTTGGTGTGTACGCATTTTACTATATTGCATACGGGATGCAAAATAAATTAGATATTGGGCACAAATCAAACCCCAAAGTCTCAACACCCCCACATCTGAGGGTGTTCAAAATCCAAATGTAGATCCAAATATGGCAAATGACTTTAGATGGCTTTAGAATGGGCCAAACCAGGATCCTAGATCCCAAGATCCCTGTGCTTTGGGCTGTTAGAAAATTAGATCTGAATTTTGAGGTTTGAGTCCATCTTTATAACAACAATAAAAATAACCACAAAACTTTGCTAATTGTATGACCTGTGCTGTGTAAGGCCAACATTTTCAAAAGTGGCTGTTGACTTTGAGTGCCTCAATGTCTAGGTGTCCTAAATTGAACATCCAAAAATAGAGCTACTCAAAATCAGTGGCCATTTTTAAAAAGTTCTCTCCATACCCTGGTTTCCTCATCCAAAGTCACAAGTAAGGATAATAATACCCATTATGATGGAGATCCTCAGATGTATATGAGGGCACAACATTATTACTTAGAATTGTTGGTACCAGGCTCTCAGCCTCCAAACACCAAAAACTGATATTTTTAAAGTTAAAATGCTTACAAATGGAACAAACCAGTAAGCCAAAGGGAATAGTTGTCTGCCTGTAGGCAGATGTTCACTTTCTGAACATCATGGCCAAGGTGCATAATTTTATCCCCTTGTGTAAATCTGGCTCCAGAAGTCTACAAGGCTTTATGTGTGAGCTCTTGCAACTGTGAGTAGCATCTTTAAAACTCATTTTGTCCTTTTGAAAATCAGCAAAATATGAATTCAGGGACAAAGAAATATACACTGATAAGTAAAGAAGCACATGTGTCTTCACGCTATGAGAAACAAACATGTCCTTTAAGAGATTTTGAAACTGGATGGATTCATGCTTAACTTTGCAGTTAATTATGCAGCCATTACTCCAGCCAGTCACTAATAAAGGATGTGACATTTCTGGAGATTGCTAAGCATGTTTTTTTCATAATGAAGCAGAGGTTATTTAACATAAGATCCTGTAAATTGTGATGCACACTAGGAAAATACCCTTACACTCACATATCCAAAAATATGCTATGGTCTATTATTAGACAACTGGAAAGTAATATTATTTATGTGACAGTACTGATTAATTTAAAAACAGATGGTAGTGAGTCTCAGAATTGGCATCTGGATCACAAAATCATATAAATTCATCCTGTTTGGCCTTTTGCTGCAGCACATTATGGGAATGTGGAATTCACATCCAGATCCAGTTCTTCTATTTTTCCAATGTTTCAGGTGTTCAGGATTAGGCACAAAGGTCACATCCAATAAATTCAGATGCCATGATGGAGACATTCTAAAAAATGGACTAAAGACTAGATTGTACTAGAAACTAATGTAGAGACTAGACCAACTAAAGGCTACATTAGAGACTACAGACAAGACTAAACTAGAGATGAGGCTAGATCAGGCCTAAACGGTAGACTAGAGAATAACCTAAACTCGACTAGAGACAAGACTGGTAACTAGACCAGAGACTGGACTATACATTATAGACCCAACTACTGAACTGAGACTCAACTACACACTAGACTTGACATTGGACCAGAAATCAAAGTACAGACTAGAGAATAGACTAAAGACTAGAAAAGAGACTGACTAGACGGTAGATTAGAGGTTAAACTAGACTTGAGTCTCTAGTCGAGTCTCAAGACATAACTAAAAACTAGATTCAGCTAGAGACTAGGTTAGTCACCACATCAGATTAGACTATACCCAACTAGAGACTAGGCTAGAGATTAGACAGTAGACTAGACTCGAATCCAGAGTAGAGACTAGAATACACTGGAGGTGATACTTTTCTAGAAACTAGAGTAGAGAATAGAAACCATATTATATTATAGAAAACATATTAGACTTTTATAGAGACTTGATTGGACTAAAAACTCATCTTGTTGACAAGTCTCTAGATACCATTAGATTCAATTTGACTAGAGACTAGATTCAACAGACTAAAACAGAGACTGGATTAGAAATAAAACACTAGATTACATACTAAATTAGAGACTAGGCTAGCCTCAAAACAAGACTAGAGTAGAGATTAGACTCCACTATGGACTAGATTCAATTAGATACTAGACTAGAGACTTGATTGGAGATCAAGAGTGCACTGGAGAGGCGATACTAGGTACTGGACTAGATTAGACTAGAGACGAGTAGAGATACTAGAGACAGTAGAGACTAGAGTCAACTAGACACTAAAGGCTAGAGACTAGATTCGACTAGGGACTAGACTAGACCTAACTAGAGATTAAACTAGAGATTGATGACTAGACTGGGGATTAGAGACTAAAGGCCAGACACTAGATTAAAGAATAGACACTAGACTAGATGATAAACTAGAGATTAGACTAGAATAGTACTCAGAGACTAGAAGACTAGAGACTGGAAACTAGAATAGACTAGACTAGACTACAGACTAAGATAGACTAGAATATAGACTAAAATAGACTAGAGACTCGACCAGACTACAGACTATAATAGAGTCTAGCCTAGACAGTGGTCTAGAGTAGACACTGGACTAGACAGGAGACTAACCTAGGTAGAAGACTACAGGCCAGAGACTACTAGACAGTAGGGGAGAGACTAAACTAGACTAGAAACTAAGACTAAAAACTAGATGAGAGACTGGGCACTAGATTTATGTAGAGACTAGACTACAGATTAGACTAGAGTCTTGACACTAGACTAGACTAATGATTAGCGATTTGACTAAAAAATGGAGAACATCAGAGACTAGAAATTCAGATCCACATTTTCCCATAATTTCGGGGTGTTTGTATATGTGGTTTTAGTTCAGGCCTATTCCTACCAAACATATTCTTCCTCACCCATCATTTTTGGTTCTTTTTTCCTTTTCCATCCTTCTCCTGTCCTGTCACACTTTAGTATAGATGGTGTGACCTAGTGGTCAGAGCAGAATCAGACAGCAGAACCAGAGGTGTGGTCACGATGCAAGCCAATGGTCAAAACCGGAAGTCAGGAGCCAGAACAGAACCAAAGGGCAGAGCCAGAGTCGTGGAGACAAGCCACTGATCAGAGCCAGGAATCAGGTGTTCAGAGGTAGGCAGGGACTAGGGCTGGAGTGGAGCAAGCTAAGGGTGGAGTAAGGACTGGACAGAAAAGAGGCTTGGCACAGCTGAGGGCATAGAATGCATTGAGCAGCCACTGTGCTACTGTTGCTATAAGTCTTAAATAGGGATCTGTTGGCCCTTCTGTCCAATCAGGAAAGGTGTACTGGGACCAGCCAACTCATTGGGTTGCTAGGCAACCATGCCCAGAGACAGCTGAGTTCCTAGAGGCAGTGCAATGAAGAGGAGTAGGATTGCATGGGTACTCATCAGTAACTTCACTCATACTCAGTGGTTTCACTCTCACAGTGCAAAAAAACAAAAGAAAAAAAGAATCTAGCAACACAATAAAAAACAAAGGTAGAGAGAAAATATATTATTTCCAGGGGAAAACATAAGGTACATCCGAGGATGAATAATGCCCCTTTAAAGGATGAGGAGCTCTTCTTTACATACAAGCTCATCTAAATAAGCAATAGCAGCCAGCCCAAAATGAAAAAAATCTCCAGGAGTAGAAAGAGAAAAAATGAATTGTATTCAACTAAAATGAAAACAATATTCTTTAAATGAGGGGGGAAAAAACCCAAATTGTCCTTATCTCCAAGAGAAGTGGCCATCTGTCCCATTTTATTGGAACAATATCAGTTTTTCATATGATATTCTGATCTCCAGGGAATTTCTTTCACAACACCTGAAGTGTCCCATTTTTAATGCATCATCAATCAAAATGTATACTGACTAAAGGTTCGTTCAGGATGATATAAGATGATGTTTATAATCCCTCTGTCACCCTTATCATCAGTGACAGCCTTACGGGTGGGTGACCACCCAGGGCACCATCGTCAGAGGGGTGCCATGGCCAAGCGGCAAGGAGCGGGGTGGGCCTGTGGTGTGAGGCCACAGAAAGGAGCTCAGTGCAATGGGAGGGAACAGCAGGACCCGGTAACAATGGGGGGAGAGGGGAGGAGCCCAGGGAGGCAGTGGAGGCCAGGGGGATGGGTGGGGAGCCTGAGGAGGCAGCATGGGTTAAGGGCACCAAAAAACAAGTTTGCCCAGGGCCTGCCCTGCTTATCATGTAGTGAATGTGGGTTTCTCACCAATCATTGTTCAAAACCAAAGTTTGAGATAAATTATCACACAGCAACTCTGCAATCTGAGTCTGTGCCAATGGCCCAGTAAGTCAGTGCAAAACCTCTTGTTCTGGCCCCCCTATACCTTTCTTTTCTCTTATCTATGGTCACCAGAACTATAAAAAGGAGGACATCTGGGGAAAGAGGGTCACACATAGAGGAGGCAGAGTTAAGTTTTCTTTGAGCTTTCCCAAACCAGGCACAGGCAGATCAATGACAGCAGCTAGAACACAGGACAATTGAGTATTTCATTACTTCAAAAAATATTTCTGAAGAAGTCCCAATTTCTGGTTCTGAAATTATGGTCAGCCGCTCCCCCTGTAAGCAGAAGCGGCGGAAGCAGCACCTTTTTTTAGCAGCACTAAAAAAAGGTGCCGCTTCTTTTTAAGCGCCGCTTCTTGCACTCACCCGGCAGCGCTCCGGGTCTTCAGCGGCATTTCGGCAGTGGGTACCACCGAAGACCCGGAGTGAGTGAGGACCCACCACCGAAGTGCTACCGAAGACCCGGAGCGCCGCCGGGTGAGTACAGGGTGAGGCGCCTTTTTATAACGCCGCTCCCCCTGCGCTCCGGACCTGGCTGTGCTACTGCAAAGGGGCTTCTGTCAAAAATCAGGTTGACAAATCAATTGATCTTGCTCAAATGTTAAGATAATTTGGCCTGACCCTGCAAAACCATAAGTGATTAGTTCTTACCCACATGAACAGCCCATTGTGGGTTGGTCAGACTACTTAGATGGGTACTGACTACTGACATAAGTAAGGCTTTGCAGAACAAACCTTGGTCTCATGGGGAGGGAGAGGGCATCTATATTCTGGCTGCAGGATGCCTCTTCTGTAGCATGGTTGAGAAAAGTAGCTTGCACTTTTCCTCCCTTTTCCCCTGATATGACAGGTTGAAGAAAACATCTGAAGAAAGCAGAAGATATCCAGTGCTATCTGAGCCTCAGTGCCCCAAAATGGCTAAGACAGACTGGATTCCTGGGCTGTCTCTGATTGTCTGTAGGTCTCAGTCTCTGACTACCACAGAGAAAGGGATCTCCATTCCAAGGACCTGCCCTTCATCTAAACCTCAATTCTCTGCCACTAAGGGTTTTCTTTCAGTGTAGTAGCCGTGTTAGTCTGTGTCAGCAAAATGAAAATAAGAAAGAAAAACTTGTAGCACCTTAGAGACTAACAAATTTATTTCAGCATAAGCTTTCGTGGGTTAGTACCCACTTCATCGGATGCATGGAATGAAACATACAGTAGACAGATATTTATACAGTCAGAGAAACATGATAAGGTGGAGGTGCATAGACCAACCTTAAGAGGCTAATTAATTGAGAGGAACCATAACAGCAGGGGAAGAAAAACCTTTGAAGTGATAAACAAGATGGTCACACAGGTGTGAATGAGGATCGTTAACTTGAGGGAAATAGATTCAATTAACGTAATGGACGAGCCATTCGAGGTCCTTATTTAATCCTGAGGTAATGCAATCTAGTTTGCATATCAATTCGAGTTCAACAGTTTCTCTTTGAAGTCTGCTTTTCGAGTTAATCTGTCGCAACACTGCTACCCTCAAGTCTGTCAGTGAGTGATTAGGGAGGTTGAAGTGTTCTCCTACTGGTTTTTGAATGTTATGATTCCTGATATCAGATTTATGTCCATTTATTCTTTTGCGTAGAGACTGTCCGGTTTGGCCAATGTACATGGCAGAAGGGCATTGCTGGCACATGATGGCATATATCACATTGGTAGATGTGCAGGTGAATGAGCCCCTGATGGCGTGGCGGATGTGATTAGGCCCTGTGATGGTATCACTTGAATTGATATGTGGACAGAGTTGGCATCGGGCTTTGTTGCAAGGATAGGTTCCTGGGTTAGTGTTTTTGTTGTATGGTGTGTGGTTGCTGGTGAGTATTTGCTTCAGGTTGGGGGGCTGTCTGTAAGCGAGGATTGGTCTGTCCTCCAAGATCTGTGAGAGTGAGGGATTCTGCACACAGAAATCATCATCTGGCTAGTTAGACCAGCTTTATAGTGCCTTTGCATCACCAGAGTGACCCAAAGGGGCCACATCAGGGGGCCAAATTTACTGAACTATAGTGGAGGAATTTAAATTATATAGTACTTAACAAATCAACCAGCTGATGAGTACAGGATTTCATATAATAAAACATGGGAATAAGCTTTCATTTGGACCACAGCAGCGAATGTGATTAGCAGCACAAAATATTGTCAAAGAGCTCTGAGAAGTCATAACACGGGATTATTTTTATAATGTAAGTGTTTAGTGTCATTAATTATGGTTTCAATGGCAAAATTCACTAATTTAAAGCATGTGAACTACAAATATAAAAAGGAAAGAGAAACCCCTCTATGCAACGCTTAATGAAATGCTAATGTGAAAACACTGCCAAAATCTGATGTTCAAACATTACCATAATGAGTGCCTGTAACGAGGGCTTCCTGTTTGCCCTCGTACTATGGGACCCCAGTGCCCACAAATCAGCCAGAGACCTCTTCTGGGTGCAATCACCAATGCCTTTTATATACAGTGTCCGCTCCCACCGCCTTCTATTTACAGACCACTCCAAACTAGCAACCTGGGGGACAGCTAGCTTCTCCGTAAGCAGGGATGCACAGCCTTTGGTTCCTCCCTTTCCTGTCTCTCCTTCCCTACCCCCCTCCCTTCACTTCCTGCCTGCCTGTCTGCCAGCCCTATATAGCCCCCGGCTAATAAGGCCCACAGGTGCTTCCCTTCTATCAGTTAGGTGTGGCATACTCAGCCAGCCCCAATTAATGCTTCTTAATTGGAGCTGGGCTAACAGAGGGCTGGTTCAGGACCTCCTGGCCAGCACCCTGTTACAGTGCCATAGGAATGACTATTAAGTGATTTAATTTAAATGATACCAAGGACAAAACCCGAGGTTCAGCATACAGAACACAATCAGAAAGTGTCATTTCTTTCTCAAGTTTCGCCAAAAGGATCTTTGGGAGAATGAAAAGAGAATTTGAGAAGTGCTCGGTAATCAATAATCTAGACAAATTTAATGCTCCACAGAACTGTAGTTTTTCCACACAAAAATGGGGGGGTGTGTGTGTGAGAGGAAGAGAAGCAGTAAATTCTTTATATATAAAAGTTAGTGAACCTCTCCATCTCCCTGCACCTTGGGGTTGGGATCCGGGAATGCAGCACTCTTCTGGCCCAATAGCACAATGCAATGAAATGTGTCAGAACATTCTGAGTCATACGTCTGTTCTATTCCATTCCATGTAGGCAGTAGTGATGCCAGGGTTTTTGCCGCCTTAGGCAGCAGCGCTCCTCCGCCGTAATTGGTGGCGCTTCGGCGGCAGCTTCTCTGAAGCTACGTTCTCGGCAGCGTTTCTGCAGCCGCTTTTCTTGCTGCCGAATCGCCGCAGGGAAATGAGTCGCCGCCAAAATGCCTCCGAGGGCCGCGAAATGCCGCCCCCCAAATCCTGCCATCCTAGGCAACCGCCTTGGGCCGCCTAGTGGAAGCACCGGCCCTGCGTGTAGGTTCTCATGATTCCCTCATCATCATAGTGTAAGCGGGGAAACAGTCCCACTGTCATAGGGAATTTTGCTGGTTTCTATACTACACAAGTGGAATCGGATGGTGAAAGGATCTGAGTCCCTACCCGAACTCCCTTTACCAGATGCCTGCCTGACCTCAAGGACTGTATATCACATCAACTGTCAATCAGTCAGAATGTACATAATGAACAACATGTTCTTACTTCATGTCAATAGGCTGGCTCTACACATTTTCGCTAAAGCTGATGCTTTTGCCAAGTATGGCTTGCACATCAAGTTTCTCATATTATGGCAGAAACATCTGTTGTGCATTTGCAATGACTCCAAAGAAGAAAAATGCCCTTCCTGGAGAAAGACCTAATAAGTTAAAAAAAAAAAAAAAAGAGGATTATGCCTTTTCACGCCTGGAATGAGAGAGAAGGAAGAGCACCAAGAACTCGCTAGGTACAGAGTGACAACAGCAGCTGGAATCATATGAAGAACAAGGAGTCTGGCATTACAAGACACCAGCTCCATGGTTCAAAGGCAGATTTGCGGTGTCATGCTCTAGCTGCTTGGAAAGCATGCCCCGAGAATAAAGATACACTGGCAGAAAAATGCTAGAAGATGTCCCTAGCTGAGGATTTCCCCAATATGGAGGAGTCTCTAGTTGGATCAGAGCCCGTATAGCCTGCTTCCATACCAACACTATGTATTCCCAGGGCCAGTGTAGAGATCCTGTCAAGATCTTGAGTTGGGAAGGTTTTATGGCTGGAGTGCTCTGGCAATCTCCAGCTTGCATAATGGCTTCTGGGAATCATAGACAACTGGTGTACTTTAGGGCAGGGATCAGCAACATGTCAGTACATGGACACAAGTGTCCGTGGTAAAAATGTTGAGGTCCATGGTAATTTTTCAAGAAACGACTTGAATGACATAACCCCCACTTAATGTCCGTCACTAAGTATGGTAATTTTGTCAAGTGTCCATCGCGCAACATGGTGGTGCTGACCCCTGCCAGGCCCGCCAGTGGGGGGCGGGGGAAATGGAGCAATTGCCCAGGGGGCTGGGCAATTTAAAAGGGCCCAGGAGCCCCTGGCTGCCACTGGCAGAGCAGCAGGGCTAAGGCAGGCTTCCTGCCCACCCTCACTCTGTGCCACTACTGGAAGCAGCTGATGTCCCTGCGGCCACTGGGGAGGGGGTCTCTGCACACTGCCCCCCGCCCCAAGCACCGACTCCACAGCTCCCATTGGCCGGGAACTACGGCCAATGGGAGCTGAGGGGGTGGTGCCTGTGGGAAGCGGCACATGGAGACCCCCTGGGCCCCCCACCTAAGAGTCACTGCCAGAGAGGTGTGCCGGTTGCTTTCGGGAGCTGCCTGAGGTAAGCACCGACCCCCTGACTCCCTCCTGCATCCCAACCCCCTGCCCCAGCCTAGATCCCACACCCAAACTCCCTCCCAGAGCCCAACCCCTCATCCCTTCCTGCACCCAAACTCCCTCCCAGAGCCCACACCCAAACTCCCTCCCACACCCAAACTCCCTCCCAGAGCCCAACCCCTCATCCCTTCCTGCACCCAAACTCCCTCCCAGACCCTGCACCCCAACCTCCTGCCCCAACCTGGTGAAAGTGAGTGAGGGTGGGGGAGAGAGAGCGACCGGGGGGGTAGAGTGAGCGGGGGCAGGGCCTCAGAGAAGGGGTGGGACATGTACGTGGTCTCAGGGAAGAGGCGGGGCAAGGGTCTTTGAGTTTGCGCGATTAGATAGTTGGCAACCCTACCGGGTGGGAATGTGGAAGCCCTGGCCAAGCCGGAAGAGCGCACCCAGCAGCACAGCCGGCAGCTCACTGGGCACCAGCACAGGTGCAGCACCACCCAATTGTCAAGTGGACCACATCTGCGCGGGCGCGACCTGTGAGTGCGTGGGGACCCATTGACTATTCTGCCCTGGGGCCCAGAATTGCTGTCAGTGGCCCTGACCCCTGATTTAGGCGAGCCTGGAGTCTGATCTCAACTACACCACAGCCACAGCCAATATAGAATTAGCCCCGGGATCAGGAAACTGCAACCAGATCCTTTGCAGGCCTTCCTTTAGCGGCCATTATTTGGTGGACACAAAAAACACAAAACACTAAACCTATTTTCCCCTGTCATTACCCTTACTTATCTGTATCTCCCTTGGGTGTAGGATCAGTATGAAACGCACACTGGCAGTTTTGCCTTGAGCACCACACGAGGAGAGAGTAGCTGCTTCCCAAAGATCGTATTTCTCATCTTTGTAAAAATACCTGCACAAAAGACAACTGGGGGCACAGGAAACAGGGTGAGTGCGGTATCGAGCCCGAGCAGGAGACAGACATGTTTCAGCTGTAAAGGCATGGCCTGCCTAAGCAGTTGACCAGGCTTAGGTGCCTAATTCCATGAGAGGCTTTGTGGCTAGATATCCAGAGCAGAGGGAGGTGTCTATTTCTGTTCTGTCAGCCTGCTGCACCAAGTCAGCTGCTTTAGGGCCTACGCCCCTCCCCAACCCACCCCTCTCTTCAGCATTTCACTCCTAGCTACCTTACATGGATCCCCACTTAACTGGCCAGTTTCTGAAAATCCCTTCTTAGGTATCTAAATCATGCATTGTATGTAGAAGCTGGGCACCTAGCTTGGATATGCTGCCTAGCGATTAGTCATTGTCACAATGAGCAGAGCAACACTTAAGCAATTTTAAAGATCTGGGCCAAAGATCACACAGCAGATCTACAACGGAGCTGGTAATAGAAGTCCAGTGCCCTATCCATTCATGCATGCTACCTCCCACCATAGTTCAGCTGCAAGTTTAGATGAGGCCAATCTGCGTTTGCAATTTTTCAACTAACCATTGTTAAGCTGTGGACAGAGCAGGTGGGCGCAGTGGCATGGGAGCAATGAACTTAGTAGCAGTCTTTGCTACTGCAGAAGATTCTATATACGCTGTCCCAAGTATTCGCTTCTAGATGCTGCAGGCACACAGAGATTGGGGGGACGTGAACCTGGAGGTGCCTCACATGGCTGTGGCACTGTGTGTATTCTGCAGGCTCTGGTTTAGCACTCAAGATTGGGGCTGGAGGAAAATATTTTGTTAAAATTGTTTTTTGACAGAAAATGGAGTTTGACTAAATGATTTTTTTTTTTTTGCAAAAAAGTGTCTGCTTTCCACAAAACAAAAAAAATAGTCAAAAAACTCCATTTTCCATTAAAAAAAACCCAGTTTCAAATGCCCCCAAAATTGAACATTTAAATTTGGATGTGCTGTGCAAGAGCTTCAGGGGAGTTGTAAGTCAGTTGCTTCATCTCCCCATTTTCCTGGAGGGTCCAAATTCCCTGGTTGGACTACATCTCCCATGATACATCAGAGCCAGGGACTCTTGTGGTACATTGCCTCCCTTCTTCAAGAGGGTAGACTATGGTGCATCATGGCATATATGGTCTGATCCAGCCTACAGAGGAGAATGGAAATCTGAGGTACTCAAATGACAACTCCCATGAGGCACCACAGCCACATTTCCAGAGGGAAATATTTTAGTTTTCAGTTGAACTGTTTTGATATTCAATTTTTTGCTGAAAAATTGAAATTTTTCTCAGAAAAAAAAACCCAGCTTTACTCTAGAGAGATTGAATTGACATTTTGCCTGACTTCTGCACAAGTGTGCTGGGGAAAGGGAAACTCATACTGCATTTGTTTTCCTGCCTTCCCTTTTACAGTGCATAGGACAAATTTACCCAGTATTTGTAGCCCTGCCAGTACTCATTAAATGCACTGTACATACTTTATTTTAAGCCTTTAACAAAGAAGTAAGTTGCAGACTGCCTAAAGCCATGAATGCCTGAAATCAAATGTAAATGTTGTAGTCGGGCTTTCATTTAAAATGGTATTTTTCACCTTCTGCCTACACCACAGGATTGTTAGTTTGCCTGCCCTTGTATTGTTTACAAGTACACAAAGTATTTCTGAAGTAAGAAGTGAAAAATGAGGATTTTCTTTTTGTTTAATAAGTCAAAAATGTGTCTGCATTTTTTTTAACAGGCAATAACCCATATTTCAACCAAGTCATATGCACAAAATCACTTTCCTGAAAATACTTCAAAATACTCTGTGTAAACATGTTGGATATAATTAATGTGCCCACTTTTTAAACATGTCAGAACCACTACCTACCAACACAGATATGTATAATTTGTAAGAGAAATCTGAAGGTAATTGAGTTGCTAACTTCAGGTATTAATATCATTTCATATTGTCAATGTGGTTCAGCAACTACTAATTATCTTTCAATGATTTAGGGAGCAATTAGACTGATACAAGATATACATTTGTTAGCTCTTCAATTTCTGTCTGGGCCTAAGTAACTGTGATAATAAAAACAAGACTACTTTTAAGTAAAGATATTTATTGACATACTATCACTGTTCCCTCCAGTAGTAGCTGGATCAGAACATTCCAAACAAATTAAAAGTTCCAGGGATTTGTGGATAAAAATGTATCTGATGTAACTGCAGGCTAATTATCCTTAACTAGTAATTAGCCACCAGGTGATCTGAGCCACATAAAAGAGGTTGCTGCAACTGTTGGTCTTTTATGGCTCTAGAGAGGATAAAAGGCACAGTTCTCTCACTGTACCTTAAAATCTGAGAGAATACTCTGATATTTTATGTTCTATTTTCATTTATCCTAGGATCTTTATATGGTTGAACCAGTAAAACAAAGTGATTATGATTTTATGGGAATATTTGTTTTAGTGGTTGATATTCTCAAGGTTGACTAATTGGGTGAACAATTCTCTTTGAGACCATTTTGAATGTGTGGATTTTATTTGCCTTTTCACCTAAATTTTTATAGAGAAATATATTTGTCCACTTGCTTGCAAGTTACTAATCTGGATTATATGCTATCTAAATATTTGACCCTATGAAAAATATATGTAAAATAATGAACTGCCCCATTCTCTGAGATTTAAAATAGCTACAGCTTGCTGAAATGGGAAAGAAGCCTGCAGAAAACCAAACTGAGTTATCAAATCATAAAGGGAAATCTCACTGTGGACACTGCCTATGCTCATGCTTTTGTATGTATCAGTTTGCAGAGAGCAAGAGAAAAGTACTGTGTGTATAAGGCTCAACCAGCTAGGAAATTATAGTTCCATACATCAGCTGAATAAAAAGCAAATTGAACAAAACCTTTTGCCAGAGAGAACCAATAAAAACATCCATATTGCAATAGAATTGTGAGGTTGGGGAAACAAGGTTTTGTATGTGTAGGAAATATGAAACAGACCAAAATGACACATTCTGACTAAAATGAGCCTCTGATTTCATTAAATAGCTAAAACATTGTCCCCATTCAGAGCAGCCTAGTAATAAAAAAGACATTCTTAGAAAGCTACCTCTAAACTCTGCATCACAAACTTAAGAAACAATGTGATAAAATTAGAACCCAGGAAGAAACTAATGAATCTTATGCAAATGAAAAGCCAAGTACTGCAAAACAAGAGGTAAAAACTGAAAACCTACTAGCCAGGGGAGCAAATTCAGTTTGAAGTCTAGGGGAGAGAGCCCCAGTTTTCCCACAGCTAGGGAGAGGCAGAGACTGAAATATCTAAACAGTCTCTTTTCCACAGCAACTGGTAGGCAGGACAGAGGGGAGAGAAACTTTTCTTTCAGAAACAGTGCTCTTGTTCACCAAAACCCCCTGAGAAATATCATGCCAGAGCCTTAACAAAGGTAAATGGGTTACCTAGGAAGGTGGTGGAATATCCATCCTTAGAGGTTTTTAAGGCCCAGCTTGACAAAGTCCTGGCTGGGATAATTTAGTTGGGGATTGGTCCTGCTTTGAGCAGGGGGTTGGACTAGATGACCTCCTGAGGTCTCTTCCAACCCTGATATTCTATGATTCTATGAAAGCTTCTGGGAACAAAGGACATGAAATGTACAAAAGTATTGAAACCAACATGAAATGAGAAATGCAGCTGAGAAAATCATCCAGCCAAGAAATAATCTCATCCATGTGTTGTAATTCCAAGACTCTTCTTTCCCTTCAGTATTTCATGCTTTCCTTTCCCTCTTGCTTTGCCTGGAACTCTGCCTATCACTGCCTTCCCAACAGTGCCTGTATACATCAATCCCTCAACTCCACCTCAGATGAAATTCTCTTCCACACCTTCATCTTCTCTCACCTTTAATATGGAATTTCCCATCTACGCAGCATTCCCAGGTCCCAGCTCTCCAGAACATGTAGAATGTTGCTGCCTGACTTTCCACACAGACCTTGCAAGAAGTCTGACCACTTAGTCTCCTCCACCAGCTCCCAAACCCTCTTTATTCCAGGATCCAGTTCAAAACTCCCCTTTTTGTTTTCAAAACTCTCTATGGAGTTGCTCCAGCTTATCGCATGAATCTGACCTCTAATTCTCCTTCTGCAGCTTGTCTCAGATCACTTCCCTGACTCACACGATAGCTTCAAAGCATGGCAAAGGGCCTTTTTATGTCATACCTGAGTCACGGAGGAAACTAACCTGCAAATGAAGGCACGGGTGGGTCCAAACCTTTCAGGCACATTGACATGAAGAGTACAGAATATTGTTATGTAGGGCGCATAAACTGCAGACTGAAAACAAATCCCTCAAATTCCAACTTGATTCTAGGCTAAGTAATACACCCAAAACATGGCACCCACTGCCATGGCAACAGTTGAACTACTGGTATACAACAGAATCTGAAGCAACACCAAAGCCACTATCAAAGTTGAAAGAGGAAGCTGCCAGGTTATTCAGTCAGATGCTGGAAAAGATAGAGAGTTTGGTATCCAAGTCCAATAACTGCTATTTAAGAAGTAGAGTTCAAGGATGGTGGTTTTTTGTTGTTGTTACTGTATTTAACTTTTACTGGAAGACGACAAGACATGGCTGTGTAACCTTCACTATTAGGGATTTCTTTTTATTTTCTTTCTGAAAAAATTCTTTAAGTGACTAGTATCCCAGCTGGGGTCATTTTTGACTTTGATATTTATTGGTAGAGACTTGGAACTTCCAGATAATGGGTTAATATTTGATATTAAGACGAAAATAAAAGATGTTCCTCCAATGCTGCTTAGTTATCCACAGAAAAATGTTACTCATTTCCTACATGGGTCATAGATTTCTGCTCAGTGGTGTTGAAAATAAGTAGTTACGGTGTAATCCTTTTTAGACATGCAGTGTGTGCTATTACTTTTCCATCATGGAAGTCTGAAAACAACATGTTCTTTGAAACAAGCCACTGTGACCTAGCTCAGTTTAGGAAATCTATTTTGCATGTGCTCTGTGTCAAAACTGATCAACTTTCAGCTTAACAAGTTTGTTTAGACGATTAACCACGTGTATGTGTCATGCAAGTCTGAGTCTATGAACTCACATTCAGCGCCAGCAGTATTCATTAATTGCACCTATTGGAGTGAAATGTACCTGTATGTACAGGCTTGGCATTAAATATCCTCCACAGAATCATAGATGAACCATTACACTATGCTCAGGAATGAGTGGAATACTGTTCTAAAGAGCAAGGAAATAAATATATCTCTGTTTGAAAAGAACTCTCTCTCTCTGCTTCTCCTTTTTCCAGATTCCCTCAAAGAGAGAGAAATAACTAATTTTCAAGCATAACAGTATAGAATTGTTTTAAAAGACTGCACCTGTCACACCACATGCATGATGAATGAAGGAGTATACTTTATAGATAGCCCCTCAAAGGACAGGGAACTCATTAATGCACAAATGAGTGAGATAGGTGCTAGTGGTTGATTATTAGTTGTTGTAGCACATGAAATAATATTTGATCACTCAGTGCAGTAGAGAGAAGTGACTTTGAAGGATCTCAAGCACTGCAGGATTGCCAAAGACATAGCTATATTCTTATCAGCTAATATTATCTGTTTCTTGGACCAAGCCCACAAAGAAAGAGGAAGTAAGGACAAGAGAAGAAGGCAGATAAGATAACAAATAACACTGCTACAGACTAGGGACCGAATGGCTGGGCAGCAGTTCTGCAGAAAAGGACCTAGGGGTTACGGTGGACGAAAAGCTGAATATGAGTCAACAGTGTGCCCTTGTTGCCAAGAAGGCTAACGGCATTTTGGGCTGTATAAGTAGGGGCATTTCCAGCAGATCGAGGGACGTGATTATTCCCCTCTATTCGGCACTGGTGAGGCCTCATTTGGAGTACTGTGTCCAGTTTTGGGCCCCACGCTACAAGAAGGATGTGGATAAATTGGAAAGAGTCCAACGGAGGGCAACAAAAATGATTAGGGGGCTCGAGCACATGACTTATGAGGAGAGGCTGAGGGAACTGGGATTGTTTAGCCTGCAGAAGAGAAGAATGAGGGGGGATTTGATAGCTGCTTTCAACTACCTGAAAGGGGGTTCCAAAGAGGATGGATCTAGACTGTTCTCAGTGGTAGAAGATGACAGAACAAGGAGTAATGGTCTCAAGTTGCAGAGGGGGAGGTTTAGGTTGGATATTAGGAAAAACTTTTTCACTAGTAGGGTGGTGAAGCACTGGAATGGGTTACCTAGGGAGGTGGTGGAATCTCCTTCCTTAGATGTTTTTAAGGTCAGGCTTGACAAAGCCCTGGCTGGGATGATCTAATTGGGTTTGGTCCTGCTTTGAGCAGGGGGTTGGACTAGATGACCTCCTGAGGTCCCTTCCAACCCTGAGATTCTATGATTCTATGAAGGAGTTGTTGGGTTTGTTTGTTTTTGTTTTGTTTTTTATTATTGTGTATAAATACTTGGTGTTAACATAGTGCAGGAAGGGATAACAAGGACCAATGGCTGGAAGCTAAAGCCAGACAAATGCAACACCAGTTTTTGACAGTGAGGGTGGTTAACCACTGGAACAAACTACCAAGAGAAAAGGCTGATTCTCCATCTCCAATGTTTACAAATCAAAACTGAAGATACGCTTTAGCCAAATCACAAATTATTGGCCTCGATACTGGAGTAACTGGATAAAATTCTATGGCTTATTCAGATCAGACTAGATGACCTAATGGTCCCTTCTGGCTTTAAAATCTATGAAGCTATGAATTATTTTAATTACTTCTTAATTTTAGCTGTGGGAGAATCAGAAATTAATGTAAAAACTAAACAAAAAGCTAAGAAACTCTTAAGTGAAGAAGTTGTCGGCTAATCTGACCAGGGGTTCCAAATGTTTTGAAATCAAGTATTGTCTTTGGCGTTACCTCTCTTTGGATAATTTAGCAAAAGTCTGCTGACATTTAGCACAATATTATTGTAAATTTTCCAAGAAACAGATTACTTTTATCTGATAATTAGTTTGTCTATGATGATTATTTCTCAGTGGAATAAGGGGTGGCTCAAATCATATTGATAACATTATTTTTATTTAGCTCAGAATAACCTGCACAAATGCACACCTGATAATCCAGGATTTTGTTAAATTCATTGTGTCTTCTGTTTGCAACAGATTTCCAGAGAGGCTTAAGAGTCCAGCCAACTTTCAGCCCCACAGGCTTTAGGGGATGGGATTTGGTGCTGAAGCTTTGGGACTTTCCTGGGAGATTTTTGGAGAAGGCAGCAGGCTGAGTTGGTGTGCTTCCTCACCCACAGCAGGGCTTGCCTTAGGCAGGGTGATCCTGGATACATCAGTTTTTCCCTTGATCCACATAGGGATTTAGCTGGAAGTGTGTGGCTCTTCTCCTTGTCCCAGTAGGGTGGAGGATCTAAGCAGCAGGTGGTTTTTTGGACAGCAGGTTTTTCTTCCCCGCAAGAGAACATGAGCAACATTTTCTTCCTCCAAAGGGGGTCTTATATCCACTAATGAAGTGCTTAAGTCACCCAGATACAGGCATGCTCTGTGTTTATCCCTGTTTCAATAAGTGCATATTGTACATCGATTAGATATGGTTGTAAATACATTAAGCCAAATTCATCCCCAATCTAACCCTTTGTCATCAGTGGAATTACACAAGGGATGAATCTGGCACATTAACACCTACAATATAAATTCCTTATAGCAAGAACAGAGTCCTCCTGTGTGTTTTGTACAAGGCTGAACACAATATTGGGGCTTAACCTGTAAAAATTCCTTTACTACTTACAATAGAAGCATATGTTAGTATCAGAGACTGAGTCATGGGCAGTCTGACCTCCTGGTTGGAGCAAGAGTCTGGCCTACCAATTAGAACTGACCTCAGAGGTGGATCCAGAAGCCAAAGCCTAAGCCAAAGGGTAATCCAGAATTGCAGTGAGAAGGTGTTGCCAAGAGTCAAAGCCGGGAGTCAGAAACTGAAGTCAAAGGGTTAACTGGAGTCACAGGAGGTGCAGCCAAGGGAGTCCAAAGCCAGAACAGAGCTGATATCTGGGGTACAGACAGGTACAGGCAGGATCAGGAACATGCTAAGCAGCCACTGCTCTGCTGTTGCTGCTGGGCTTATAAACCAGGCTGCTGGCCCAGCGGCCTGTCAGGCACTATGATTAATCAGGCAGCTCCAAAGCATGCAGTTGGACCTATTAATTGCCAGTAACTGGTCGTAGCTGACCTAACCCTTGACAATACTCCCCACTCTTTAGGGGCACCTTCCAGGATCCCTAAGGCTGGGTTTCTCAGGGTATAGATGGTGAAAGGTGGACAGGAAGTCTGGGGCGTGGACATGTTCCACAGATTCCCATATATTTCCCAATCTATTAAATATTGGCATTTTCCCTGAACTTGAAAGGAGTCCAGAATTTGTCAGGCCACGCTTTCCTCTTGTCCCCCAACAGTTATTGGTGTGGGGAGGTAGGAGTAATGCGATGCAGGAAGGTATCCTTGAAATACAGTTCTAAATGGAGAGACAACGTGAAACTGGGGGTGGATTTTATGAGATTCTGGTAACTTCAACCTGAATGCAACTGGGTTAATATGCTCTGGGTTAGGGTGACCAGGTGTCCGGTTTTAGACCGGAACACCTGGTCGTAAAGGGACCCTGGTGGCTCCGGTCATCACTGCCGACTGGGTTGTTAAAAGTCCGGTTGGCAGTGCTGCGGAGCCAAGGCAGGCTAGTCCCTACCTGTCCTGGGGCACCGCGCTGCACCCCGGAAGCGGCCAGCAGGTCTGGCTCCTAGGCTTGGGGGGACATGGGGCTCCGCGCAGTGCTTCCGCCTCGAGCACCAGCTCCGCACTCCATTGGCTGGCTGTGGGGGCGGTGTTCACGGGCGAGAGCAGCGCACACCACAGAGCCTCCTCCCCTGCAAACAACATAGAACATTGTATATCAATCCGCTTGGAAAAAATGTTGGCCAGTCAAAGGAAGCCCAATGCATACACCAGCCTGTGTGCACTCAGACTGACGCTTGGGGAAATAAAAGGGTTCTCCATTTAGTAAGATGACTATGTTGCTCATTGACAGGGGTGGTGTTGTTTTTTTAATTTTGTTTTATTTTTAAAAATCAAGTCTAACATATTCAGGAGAGTTGAGCTAGAAACATGCAGAAAGTCTGTGGCCTGAGCCTGGTTATTGATAGACTAGGTTTGTCAATGCATTTTGAACTCTAAGGGAGTTTCTTTGTGTGTAGTTCTAAAATCAGATCTGAGACTTATTCCGCCTACTAGAAACAGTCTTTGCAAAGAATTTTGCCTGGTTTCTCTAGGAATAAATCAGTGGTGAAAGTATGACCGCGAGCAGTGACTATCTCTGTGCTCTTTATAGATATATGAGCTAGTTCCAAGACTTCTCCATCTGGGTCCCGAAACGCAGCCATTTCCAGCTGTGAATTATCTGGCAGATGTGATCATTTGTTTATTATTTGTTCACATATTTCACACATTTGTACAGCACCTCCCACTCAAGTATCAGAGAGCACATAAGGATGGTAATTTGCTGCTGTATATAAATAAGCTTTGTAAAAGAATGATACACCTAAAAGAACAATAGAAAATAAATACTGCTACCACTGCAGTATTTAGTGGAGTATATCCAGTAAGCCCCGTGCATCCAAAATGTCCAAGGGATTTATGTTTAAAGGACTATGGCTCTGCTATATGTAAAAACTCAGAGAGCTCTTCCTGCTGAGTCTGCCACTTTTCCTTCTTGTACAAATGAAGGTTGGTTCCTTTCTCCTCCACTCTCCGGCTTTCCTGATACACATATTACCCACTTTCTCCAGGCCACACAAAACAGCTGAAAGATCACCTTTCTTGTCCATCTCCCCTATATTTCTCCCCCTCCCCCTTTGAATCCCTCAGTTGACTTTCCTTCATCCACTACATCAAGTTCTTCTTCTCCTTGCTTCATGGATGTACACTATTCTGCCCCTCCCTATTTATCTGCCTTTGTCTCTGATCCCTGAGGTCCCCATCCCCACTCTGCAAATGACTCCAGTACCCCATTTGCCCACGTGTCCTAAAAATGTCTTTGTACTTTCTTTCATGCCACTGCCTGAGCACACAATACCTTCACTGCATTGGTCTGCAAGACCGCTACACTCTCCAATTTTAAATCCTCTCTACTTAATACCAACTTCCACCATGATGCCTACCAAGAAGAGGGACAGCTAGGAACTGAGTATCATTTAATAAACAAAACAATAAAAACCATGGAACTAGCTAGAAGAGTGCCAGTGTAACCTTTGATTACATATTGTGTCTCTTTGCCTACATTTATTTGGCTTTTTCAATTGTAAGCTCTTCAGGACAGCAACTGTTTCTGTACACAGCTGTGCATATTTTGGGCATACTCATATTCTGTGTTGCTGGGCCTTCATATAAGAATCCAGCTAGAAAAATAATATATAACTAACCTCAAATGTACTCAACTGCAAATGTTTGATTAGCAAACTCATTTTATATAGAAATAGTGCAAGGAAATGCAATGATATTTTTTCAAATATAAATTAAAACAGGAGTTGCAAAGAAAGGTGCCAGTTCACAATTTTGGGCTTGTATTTCATAAGGGACTCACACTCCCATTAGTATCATAGTACCTTAGGGCCAAATTCAGCCACGATGTAAGCTGGCACAGTCTGCATATACTGAATACTACAGCAGTTAGCTAGACAGGGTCAGCCAAAATGAACATCGATTTTAGATATTCCATAGCGTAAAAGTTTAGAATTCCTGAATTATCCACAGAGAATAGTATGACATTAGCTATGAGTTATTAACAAGAGAACCAAGGCAGTAAACGATGTAAATTACAGACTTCTGTTCTATGTACAGTACCTTCTCAAAAACCATCCAGTGTCAAAGAAAAGACAACATTAACAGAGATCTGTAAGAAAGGAATCTATATATTTAGTCTTTTAAAATATTTGATGTTGTTAAAACAGTATGTGTTATGAACAAATGTTTATTTTTTCCTCCCATGTGGAAATGCTCTGATAAGCAGCATTTAAACACTCATGCTGTCCTGAGTACTTTGCATGTTCCCAGCTCTTTCTGACTACAATATAGAGTAGACACATGGATGGGCAGACAGATAGATGTGCCAGGCATTCTTTTAATCAGAACAGTAGCCAGTACTAAAACCACTCTATGCTGTAAATATTCACGTAGCACAGGAAATATTTAATGGAACAATGCAGAACTTGATTGGTGGTGTATGTAGCAAAAGAAAAGTAATGATACCAAATGTGTTTTGACCGCCTGGGATAAATAAACCTGTTTAAAGAGATTAGTGTAACTGAATTTTTAAATATTAGGAGATTAAATAGGTCAGTTGAAAAAGCTATTAAAACATTATGTATCTTAAACCAAACAATTTAAAGTAGAGACTTGCATAACTCCAGTGCTTAATTTGTAATGAAAGAAGTGCTGGGGCTTAAGCAATATTTTTACATTCATAACTTATGCAGAGGGCCAGGGCTATGAACTGCCAAGCCTAGAGTTGCAAGCCTTGGCACAAATTAAACACGGCATAACTCTGAGATGTTCCTTCACGGAAGTTAGAAGCAAGTCATTTGCTTTATTTCTTATAAACATGAGTTCTCATTTCTTTTGTTTAGTTTTGAATTTGGGGACCAAATAGATCCAAAATCTTCAAGGGAAACAGTAAAAATCCAAAGCCAGGATCCATTTCCTCCACTCAGCCCCACCCCCTTGTATTAATATTTGCTTTCTATTAGGCATAGAGGGTTTGTTTCCTTTTTCAATATAAATGAGTTATGTAAATAGTGATGAGATTAGGGTTTTATCAAGTTAATGTAAGAGATTCCCTTGTACATTCTGGCAACTCTAAGCAACCATAAGCCAAGTTTAACTAAACAGTTTACATAGATTTATGCCTGATTTGTGTCACTGGAGCACCACAAAACAGCAAGAACATACCAGTGAATTTGGCCCAATATATTAATAACATAATAAAAGAATTGAACAAATGTGCAGGAATGTGTGGCACTGGAGTGGAGGCCAGGGTAACACACACATACACACACACTTTTTTCATTAGATGACTCCGTCCCTGGGTTCTTACGATGTTCATTACCTGGCATTATAAATAAATTATCGTTATTCTGCTAGATTACCCCTTTCCACCACTCATAGATGTCCTCAGGGCCTCTTTTTAAGAAAACCACTAGTGTGAGGACGAAGGAATGGAATTGAGATATTACAGCCTGGGGAAATATTATTTTACCATATAGAACTCTGCAGAGTTATTGGCAGATAAGACCTATCCACCCTACCCAGCTCTGTCTTTGGTCTGGCCACTCCTACCCTGGTTTACCCTCTCCCTTCTTCCACACAAAACTATGGACTTGGGGCCTTGGGTGAGGCTGAGGGGAAATGACTACACTGAGTTTGCTGAATGGGAGGAAGGGCCCTCTCCAATGTAGAAATTTTGGAGCATGATTAAATCCAGTGTTCATCAAGCAAATGATTTGCCCTTGTCAGATAACCTAAGGCCATTGCAATAAATTCTTTCTAGATCCCAATTTGTGTGCAGTGTTGTTGTAGCCATGTTGGGCCCAGGATATTAGAAACACAAGGTGGATGTAGTAATATATTTTATTGGACCAACTTCTGTTGGTGAGAGAGACGAGCTTTCGAGCTTACACAGAGCTCTTCTTCAGGTCTGAGACACTTACTCAGAGACCTGAAGAGCTCTGTGTAAACTCAAAATCTTGTCTCTCACACCAGTGGGTCCAATAAAAGAAATTACTGCACACACCTTTTCTCTCTAATATCCTGGGGGCAACAGGGCTACAACACCACTGCATACAACTTGGGAGCTTAGGTCAATTATTGATGGGAAATGGTCTACTTGTCTAAAACCCTAAAGTAAGCAGTGATTAAACCCCTTGATCAAATGCATTAATAATCTCATCAATCCCCACCCTGCCTCAAATGTTCTGTATAAAGAAAGATTATAAGACCATCTTGGCAAATCTTCTCCAGCAATATCTGGATTCTCCTAGCTTTCTGTAGCTGACCAGACCATGGGGAATCAGGCCTCGTGGTGGAGTATGAGTTAAGCATACCAGCTAGAGCTGGTTCAGGGTGGGCAGAGTCCAGGAAATAAGCCAAGGGTCAGTGCCAGAGGGACAGAAGCCAAATGCCAGAGAGAGGGGTAAACCAGAGTCATAAACCACAGGCAGAGGTAGGGAACAGTACGGGTGAAACAGAAACCAAATGCCAGAACCAGAGGGTCAGGCAGAGCCAGGGATCAAAGAAAACTCTGAAGCCAGAGGGGAGGGGGAGCAGTAGCTGGAGCACCAGGCACAGTACATGTTCAGAACCTGCTACTCCGCTGTGGGGGGCCAGGTTTATAAGCAGGGCTCCTAAATCAGCAGCCAATCAGGAGCTTTGGCCACTCTGTCAGTTTCAAGGCAGTGCAGCTGGGCTCATTGGTTGCCCAGCAGTGCAGTTAGTCAGGGAGCAGGCCAGCAGCTGGTCTGGTCCCTGACACTTTCTGAATCCCTATCAATCTGTTTTAGAACATGGACCTAGCCTGTTACTTCCATCCTATCAATCCCCCACGTCAGTTCAGTGTAAATATGAGGGCTGTGGGGTTTCTGGGCTGTAGGACCATCCGTTTGTTGACGATATTCAGTTCTGCATCATCTCCTCCTCAAACCTGGATTCAATTTTGTCCTCGTTTTCCCTGGGCTTGATCATGGTCCTGGAAGAAAGATAAGTCCGTCTCAGTTCAGAAATGATGGAAGTAATCTTCAGGGGGAAAGCATTGTGAGAAGGGTCGTTCCCACCCTTTTCCTTTGATCATTTCATCACAGCTATTCACATCTGTGTCACCTCTAAGCTGGACCATTGTAATACGCTCTACCAAACACAACTGCATATACACACAACTCCTGTTCTCTATAATTTTTACTGTCACCTCCTGAAATTGGTTACCATTAAAGCTGGTCAAAAATGTTCTGATGGTATAGATTTCAGTCAGAAAATGACGATTTGTCAAAATCAAAATGCTCTGCCAGTATATGTCAATCTCAACAAAATTTCATTTTGAAAAAAATTAAAATGTGTTTCAATAAGGTTGAATTGAAACTTATGAATTGAAACTTTTGACCTTATAAGAGGACTGACATACTCCTAGGTGCAGGGGCATCTCTAATTGCTTTTATTTAATCTTTCATTGGGTGTAGTCCCTGGGCATCCATTTCATGTCCCAAATATATTACTTTCTATTCCGGGAAGGAACACTTGTCCCTTTTTTGGTGCAGCCTTGCTTTCCTTAACCTTATTAACATTTTTGCTAACTTTTGTTAATGTTCTGTTTCTGTGATATAACTTTGTGAACAATTGCACTCCTGCTAAAACTGAAAACAGGTTCTCAATTTTTGGAATTGGCTACTGTTCTAATTGTGAGACCCTATTTACAGTCAATTTATAGTCACCACATATACATACAGAGCCATTTGGCTTCAACACCGTCACTATTGGTGCAGCACATTCAGAAAAGTTTACACTAGTTGTTTGTAGTCTTTTTAACTGAATTTCAACTTTTTGTTTTGTGGCACAGGGTACAGTTCCTGTCTGAAATAATGACCCTTTTCAGTTTATGTAACATTTGGGTTCATGTAGATTTTAGCAGTAGTGCCTTTTAAAGTGCCCAATTCATCTTTAAATACTTCCTTATGTGTATTTAAAACAGTTTCCAGAATTAGATCATCATTTGATTTCCAGTGAGGCCCTTTTCCTTCCAGTCCAGTGAAAGGTCAGCCAACCATCCTCTACTAAGCAAGTTAAAGCCAGTGCCTGTGATCACTGGCAAACAATAGATGTCCTACGTGGCTCTGTTGGCATATTTTGACATTGGTGGTTCCCAATATCTTTACTGTTTCTCCAGTTTATGCTTTTAATTTTATCCTATATTTCTGCTGTGGAGGTGGTTCATTATCTTTCCACAAGGTCTCCTACGTTTCTGGCTCATAATTGTTACATTACATCCTGTGTTGAGCTCAAATTGTACTTTTTTCATTTACAGGCAGCCCATTATGAATGGGACCTACTTTAGGTATATTTATTTCTGTTATATTATAGATAGTATAAGCTACTTCCTCATCTTCTTTCTCACTATTTTCCTCCTCAAGTACCTGAAAAGTACCATGACTATGAGGCTGCTTTTTATCATGGTTTTGTGAGTCTGTTTTCCCAGTTTTCTTTCAACATATTCTTAGAATGTGCCCTGTCAACCTGAAAATGTGATATTTCTCATTTTTAAATCTGCAACCCACTGAGACCGTGTTTGCTTCCGCAATGGTAACACGCTCTGTTGGTTGATTGGATCTGTTTCCTGGGTTGCCTTGAAATGTTGTGCATTTTTGTGTTTCCAGTGTGCAATTTCCATCTCCTCTGGCTCTTGTGGGCTGTGTTTGTAAATCCTGTACATTTTTATTTGCAGATTCCATAGCATGGGCCAATTTCAGAATTGTTTCAAATGTTAACTCTGGTTCAGACAATAATCTCTTTGCATTTTGTCATCGTTAATGCCACAAACTAATCTGTTGGCATTTTTGTCAGGGTCACACCATAACTAAAATCTTGAAAGAGCTTTCTCGGTTCTGCCACAAATTCCCCTATCATCTCCCCTACTTTCCTTGACTGAGAGTGAAACTTAAATTGTTCTACTATTTCACTGGGGTTTTTTTTTAACAAATTTACAAGCTCATCAAAAGATGTATCTCCAAGTTTTTCAGGGATTAACAGGTTTCTCATTAACCTGTAAATCTTGGCCCCTACACTACTAAATATGGTAGCTTTCTCCTTACCTTCATCTGTAATATCAATAGCTGTGAAAAAATAAGATAATTGTTCATAGTGTTCTTTGCAAGTTTGTTGCAGATTAAATGGTGAAATTGTCCCAAACATTGCAGCTGTTTCCCCTGTGTTTGTAAGTATTTGTAGTAGGGCTATCGATTAATCAGTTAACTCACGCGATTAACTCAAAAAAATTATTCGCGATTTAAAAAATTAATCATGATTAATCACAGTTTTAATTGCACTGTTAAACAAGAGACTACCAATTTTAATTTATTAAATATTTTGGATGTTTTTCTACATTTTCATATATATCTTGTATTCTGTGTTGTAATTGAAATCACAGTGTATAAACCAAATATTTGCACTGTAAAAATGATAAACAGAAGAAATTGTATTATTCAATTCACCTCATACAAGTACTGTAGTGCAATCTCTTTGTCCTGAAAGTGCAAATTACAAATGTAGATTTTTTTGTTACATAACTGAACTCAGAAACAAAACAATGTAAAACTTCAGAGGCTACACGTCCACTCAGTCCTACTTCTTGTTCAGCCAATTGCTAAGACAAACAAGTTTGTTTACATTTACAGGAGATAATGCTGCCCTCTTCTTATTTACGTCACCAGAAAGTGAGAACAGGCATTTGCATGGCACTTTTGTGGCCAGCATTACAAGGTATTTACGTGCTAGATATGCTAAACATTCGTATGCCCCTTCATGCTTCGGCCACCATTCCAGAGGACATGCTTCCATACTGATGACACTAGTTAAAGAAACAATGCGTTAATTAAATTTGTGACTGAACTCCTTAGGGGAGAATTGTACTTCCCGTGCTCTGTTTTATCTGCATTCTGCCATTTATTTCATGTTATGGCAGTCTTGGATGATGACCCAGCACATGTTGTTGTTTGTTTTAAGAACACTTTCAATGCAGATTTGACAAAATGCAAAGAAGGTACCAATGTGAGATTTGTAAAGATAGCTACAGCACTCGACCCAAGATTTAAGAATCTGAAGTTCCTTCCAAAAACTGAGAGGGACAAGGTAGGCAGCATGCTTTCAGAAGTCTTAAAAAAGCAACACTTCAATGTGGAATCTACAGAACCCCAACCACCAAAAAAGAAAGTCAACCTTCTGCTGCTGGCATCTGACTCAGACAATGAAAATGAACATGTATCAGTCCGCACTGCTTTGGATAGTTTTCGAGCTGAACCCGTCATCAACATAGGCTCATGTCCCCTGCAATAGTGGTTGAAGTATGCGCATCAGGCATGTAAATATCTTGCGACGCCGACTACAACAGTGCCATGAAAACACCTCTTTTCACTTTCAGGTGACATTGTAAACAAGAAGCGGGCAGCATTATCTCCTGCAAATGTAAACAAACTTGTTTGTCAGAGCAATTGGCTGAACAAGAAGTAGGACTGAGTGAACTTGCAAGCTCTAAAACTTTATATTGTTTTAATTTTGAATGCTGTATTTTTGTGCATAATTCTATATTTGTAAGTTCAACTTTCATGATAAAAGGATTGCGCTATAGTACTTGTATTAGGTGAATTGAAAAATACTATTTCTTTTGTCTTTTTACAGTGCAAATAGTTGTAATCAAAAATAATTATAAAGTGAGCACTGTACACAGTATTCTATGTTGTAATTGAAATCAATATATTTGAAAATGTAGAAAACATCAAAAAATACTTAAATAAATGGTATTTTATTCTTAACAGTGCGATTAATCGTGATTCTTTTTTTAATCGTTTGACAGCCCTAATTTGTAGGCTTTACTTACAGATGTCTTCCCAGCAGGAGCAGTGGAAACACCCTAAAAGTGGGGGGGCCATCAGCGCCCAAACCATGCCCCTGCCACACCGCTCCTTCTCTCCGAGGCCCCACCCCTGCACCGCCGTTCTCCCTGAGGCCCTGCCCCTATGCCATCCATTCCCCCTGAACCTCCACCCTCGCATCACCCCTTCCCCAAGACTCTGCCCTTGTACCGCCCCTTCCCCTAAGGTCCAGCTCCTGCACTGCCTCTTCCCACCAAAACCCCACCCTCCGCTCACTCCTCTCCATCCCCTCCCCCCGTCACTCGCCCTTAGGGCTGATAAAAAGTGAGAGGGCATAACCCTCCCACTTTTAAAAGTGATGAAGCCATGGTCCTCACAACCCCCCCTGTTCCGGCGCCCCTTCCCAGACCTATTTCTTTCTCTCTCATTTTTGTTCTTATAAGTTCAGCTCCACTTCGTTGCCATATGTTGCATTCTAAACCACACAAACGGCAGCTTATTTAGGTATTAACAGTCTTTATTCAGACAACACACTTATGTGTCTTCCATGGTTCTGCAGGCCTCCCACTTCCTGCCAGTAATGGGCAAAACCAAAACGAAACACGTGTTTCACTCTTTGCCCTCTCCCCGTAGTGCAGTGGTTCCCAAACTGGGGTTCGTGAACCCCTGGGGATTCGTGAAATGTTACAGGGGGTTCTTGGGAAAAAATTCCCTAATGGCAGACAGAGCTGTCCCTAGGGACCCCGGGCAGCACGGCTCCAGGATCCTGGAGCCCCTGGACTTCCAAAAGCTAAGCAGATCAAAGCAAGCGTATCTATCACACTGAGGAGATTTAAACTTCAAGACTCCTTATAAGACATGGAAAGGGAGGTGGATATTTTTTGCTGTTTTTAAAATTAAATAGGCAGCTAGTATTGTTTTTAAAATTATGATGATGAACAAGTTTAAGCTTTGTTGTAACAAGTGTTGTTTGCCTAGACTGCTCAAGACCTGAATACTTGTGTAGAAGGAACTCTTTGAGTTGGCTTCTTAAATACTTTCATGCTGTTTCATATCTAATACTCCTTGATGAAACATAGGAGCTTTCTCTTTAACTGGCTTATTCAAAGTGATACAAGCTACGAAAGTGAGATCTTGGAAGAGTGTTGCCATTTTCATAATGCAATCAAAATACTGTAATGATAAATAATAATTAATAATAAATAGTGTGTAATAAGCATGTCATTAAAAAATTTATATTTCCAAGATCACTGCTTTTATAATTCATACTCAGGTAAAGGAGAAAATCCCTGGAAATGTTCATTTTTAGGAGGGGGTTCGCGAGACTTGACATTTTAATGAAAGGGGTTCACAGGTTGTTAAAGTTTGGGAACCACTGCCCTGGTGTTTGGTTTATTATACACATTATACCAACAGGAGATTTCAGAAATTAACATTTCATTCCAATTCCAAACTAAAACAAATTTTGAAATCATGGAACGTCCCATAAAATGAAAATGCCAGTTCCCATGAAACGGAAACTCCAGTTCCCATATAGCTCTAGCTATCATCTATAAAGCCCCGAATGCTGGGGACTTGGCTATCTCTAAGATTCCTATGGGTATGGCTACACTGAAAAGTAAGCCAAGTGGAATTTGAGTCAGCTGACCCTGGGTTAAAGAATCCAGGGCTTGAGCATCTACACTGATTGTTATAACCCTATTTTAAGAATTTTCTAACCCATGCTCAAACCTGGGGCTCTGGCATCCACACCACAGCACTCAGACCTGAGTCAAACCAACCATATCCCACACTCCCTAGTGACCTCTTGAAATGTAGTCACTCTTGCTCTTTGTCCATGCAGATTTTTGCCCATACCCTCTTTCCTGCTGATGAATGGCCACTTCCTCAGGTGATCTTGTTTTCATCTGGCTGGGGCGTTGGCTAGTCTTTTGTCTCTGTTTGAGACCATCCTCCAGAATTGTCTTAGTAATATCATGCAGTAGAATCTTATAACTTCACATACAACGTTGCCAGACATATTTTACCAGGACAATAATAATCAGCAAATTATGAGCTTTTAAATGATATCTTACAAGGCATACTTTGCACAAACTTTGACATTGTCCAGTAAACGGATGAATAGACTGTCACACACACTCCCTGGGGTCACCTCAGGCCCAGTCACTTCCCCTGTCCCCACCTACCAGTGACATTTCCCAGCAGTGACTTCCTCCTAGCCCAGCACACAGGGGAGCAGTTAGATGGCTGGAGTGGAGAGGAGAACCTGCTCCTTTGGCCTTCGCAGATGGGGATCAGTCACATCAGGGTCAAGGGTCACCATTGCTGCAGGGAGAGGCACAGATTTGGGGTTGTGCAGTGAGGCAGAGCCCTGGGCTGGGGCTGGTCATGTCTCAGTTGCCCTGGCAGTCCTGCTTTGGCTGTGACAATCCCAGGCCCAGAGCAGCTGCTGCTGTGCAGGAAGTCCACGTCGGCTGCAGCCCATTCCTATAACTGTCCCTGCCTGGTTCATGGGGAGGAGCCTGGCTCAGAGCAGGGGGACAGTGACTAGTCCCCTGGATCTGAGCTACAGTGTCCAGCCCCTTCCATCACTGTAGGGTGTGTCTATACTATGGCGTTATGCCAACATAGCTACAGTACCATAGCTATGTAGGCCCTGAGTGTAGACATGGCCCTAATATTTTTAACAGAAGCTTTATTCCCTAGGGAGAGACCCAGGCTTGGTGGCTGCATTCAGTTCATCTACCCCCACAAGAGCTGAAGCCAGAGACGCTCCCCAGGCCCTTTTCCATCTTTCAGTCACCCTGGGTCTGGGAACGTGTCTTGGCTCAGAGCTGACAGGCTGCCTCCTACCTGTTCATCCTGCTGTGTGGGAATGAGTCATTTTGCTTGCCCAAGTATCACCTAGGAGAGTAACACTCAGCAGATGCATTGGTGGTATAGTGGTGAGCATAGCTGCCTTCCAAGCAGTTGACCCGGGTTCAATTCCCGGCCAATGCAATGGTGTGTTTTGCCCTTGTCTGAAATTGGTTTAATTTTAGTCACATGGTGCTCTAATCACATTGACAACACAATTATCATAATTATTGGGGGGAGGGATAGCTCAATGGTTTGAGCATTGGCCTGCTCAACCCAGGGTTGTGAGTTCAATCCTTGAGGGGGCCATTTAGGGATCTGGGGCAAAAATTGGGGATTGGCCCTGCTTTGAGCAGGAGGTTGATGACCTCCTAAGGTCCCTTCCAACCCTGATATTCTATGATCAGAGAATGTATTTCCCAAATCTCAGCAGGTCATTAAGCAGGGGAGGGGGACAGGACTATACAGTGATCTGTAGGAATCAGAATTGTGTAATATGAGAAATGGTGGGAACGTGCATCTGTATCTCCTTGTCTTCAGGGTGTAGGTAGATGTCACGTAGGGGCCCCCATGTGGTTAGATGTTTGGCTGAGTGTGTGTGTTCTCCCTGTGTGCTGTGCAGACAGTCGGCACAGCAGACCTCAAGTGAACCACCCAATGACCACAAGATCCATTAAGGCACCAGGCCACATTTATTGTCAACAAAACACGGTACCAGTATCCCCTGACCCTGCATACCCCCTTTTGCCTTCGCTCATGAAACCATACCCTGATTTTAGAGGCCCTGGCAAAAGAAGGTTTAATTACACTAGGAGCAGATGTAGAATGGTTGTTGAATGAGCTTTTGGCAGATCAGATGTGAGCCGTTCCTCCGTGAATCGACTTATGACAGCAAGGTGCCGCTGAATCGGTACCGTCTTCCAAACTGTCCACCTACCATAACTGGAGCTGGATGCACCCTGGAAACAGAAGTTAGGATTGCTTTGTGCTCCCACATTATGAACTTGCATGGCCCAATGGAAGAGGGGGAATAGTGTCTCTATGAGTGTGCTTCTAGAGGATGTAGTATGGGGGCTCATTGATTTTGGGGAGAGAGGTGCTTGGGGAGGGGTGTGGAATTTTAGTGCCATGCAATATACTTATGAATGACATGACCACTTATGAAAGGGGTGGGGTTATTCTCAGTATGGACTGATGTAAAGAAGTGATTGAAGTATGAATTGCTATACATAACTGTATTGAGGGATACTCTTTGCATATTAATTCCTGACTATCCCCGATCATGTGTTTACCTTTGTTATTTTGAATACACATTGTATGATGTGATATGAATACACTTTCCTGATGAAATAAAAAATCCTTGTTTATAAACGTGTATTAGAAAAGAATAACATTCACCCATTCCCAGGCAGGCCAGCTGCTATTACCACACCAAAACACCAGTAACAATAGAAGCTTACAGGAGAAAACAAATAAAAACAAAGTGAAGCATCCACAGTATGGAGGGCTGGATGGGTGAGGTTTCCTGGCCCAGATGCTCAGGGGACCAGACCTGGAGCCTTCTGAACTGAAGCATAGGATAGCATGCAGGTGACTCAGGCCTTGGTGTGGGTGATGCAGCAGGAGCTGCTATTCTTGTAGTCACTAGTGATACGAGCCACTCAAACAGCTCTTTCTGCTGAGCTCTGTCCTCCTCCCTTAAGAACTGCAAAGCAAGTGCCTGCTCCCATGCTGAAACCCCATCCTCAAGCGGTCCAGCCCGCCTGAGACTTGCCTCTCATCATGCCTTTCCTCTAGCCACAAGGCCCTCTGATTTTGGTATTGGACCTGTTTGTTGGCCCTGTCCTGAACTGCACCCATAAATTTGTCATGGAAATATGTCCTCTTGGAACAGTCCTGGAAGGTACATTGCCACATTCTTCTACTGCAGTGTGAGTGAGCTGTGGAAGTACTGCAGTCAGTAGACGTTGTGGGGCCTGGAACAGGATAAGGCACAGAGGGCTATTGTCTCAAATAGTCCACTGCAGAAACACAGAAAAAAATCCTTGTGGAATGTCAAGGATATAAAATGATACTTTTACAACTGAATTTCCAAATATTGTGAGGAGGATACTTCAGACCACAGAAGCTCCCTGGACACAGCTTGGTTAATTGCAGTGAAAGAATTGCAGGCACAATGATAAGTTAAAAATGCAAAGCTGCTTTTTTGATTTTAGAAAATTGCAAAACTACTTGGGTTTGGGCGGGGGTGGGAAGGCAGGGCTGCTATCAGTGTCTCTGCTACAAAAAGTTGTTTCTGTGATTTCAGGCCTTCCACATTCTGGAGGACATAACCATTCTTGTGATGCCCAACTGGCAAAGGGAGATGTTATTCCAAGCTGCTAGAGGGAAACCTGCAGTGTATGTCACAGAAGTATTCACACATACAGTGACTGAACAGCACATCTATGAGTGGTGTGAGCTGGTCAGCTACTGAGGTGGCCCTGGAAAACATGTCCTTCCCTGAAATGTGACTAGCTACCTGGAGTTCCTGCTTCAGGTAAAGTTCGCAGCTATGAGCACCTAGCATTGAGTCAGAATTCATGAGGGAATCAACAGGATGCTGCATTAGGTTCCACATGGCTTACCTTGTTATGACTGCATGCCAACAGTCAGAAATCAACAGCCTCCCTCCTCCGCACCCCGGCACATTTCTGGACAAAATTTCAAAGCACAGTCATATTTGGGACAAATGATTTTGTCACCTATGGACTTCATGGACCACCTCTAGCTGAAATGATCTAGATTTGTGAATGAAACACATTTCCCAAACACACAGGCACAGTTCACTGTTTCCAGGTGGCTCGATATAATGGTTACAGAGTCGCATACTTACAGGCACAGCAATGTAAGGTTATTATTTTTAAGAAACAGGAATGACCCTAGCAAAAATCTGTGCCCTTCCAGTAAAACTACACTTTAAAGGTGATCTCCATGTGGTGGGGGGGAGCCAGGTTGCTGGTATACAATCCACCATTAGCAGAACTAGCAGGGGCTTCTCATAACTTTTGCTTTGGTTCATGGAGAGGAAATCCTTCCCATTGCTGTATTAATGAACATTAAAATTGATGTGTAAACTTACCAGGCTTAAAGGTGGCTTTTGTCCCGTCTGTGTCTGCTGCAGGACCCACAGAGGGATGTTCCTCAGGGGTGCCCCACCTCCTCAGTGTATGATCCCAGAATGTGCTGCTGCTGCTCCTTCTGTTCCTACTCCTGCTCCATAGCCTGCTCTCGAACCATTTTCAGCAACAGAGTGACCTCATTCTCCTCACTCAGTGCCTGCTGCTGGCACCCATCAGTCCCCATGCTGGATTCTGGTGCCAGCAGGGCACCATCCCAGCTGACAAGGTCATCACACACCTTGGTTGGCTCCATGCTGAACTCAGTGCCCAGCACCTGGTCAAACTCCTCATAAAACAGGCACAATATCAGCAAGTTGTCCGTGGTTCTGGTCCTTGGGAACACATAATGTGTTCCCTGCACTGGTCACTGGTCCAATACATTTGCAAAGCTGTCAACTTCTTCCCTATTTGCTTGTATGCATGGTCGTTCTGGTACTCTCCCTAAAGTCCACAGCTTTGCTGGCCTTGCACAAGAGATTTACCAAAAATCAGGCTGTGCTCCTGTGACCATGAAGCATCACACTTCGCAAACGGCTTCTTCTGTTCAGTCTCCACTGCAAACAAAGAAGGTTCTCTGATGGTGTGTTTGCGGCTCAGTGGTCAGAAGACAATGGAAGGATTAACGCTAACTCCCTGAGCTGCTGCAGTACACAAAGGGTATTTGCTTCTGTTTCCAATAGAATAGATTCAAGATTCTTGGGACAGAGAGGAAAAAGGAAGTTGGCCCATGGGATTATGGGATACTTTTTGGAAGACCACCCTCCCCCCAGGACCTGAGTCAAGTAGAGCTGTATCTATACTGCAAAGCAGTAAGGCTTGAACCCAGGGTTAAAGCTTGACCTGGGCTGAGACCCTGCAACTGGACAAGGTCCTGACCCTGGGTCCCAGCCCTGGGTTTGTACAATGTGTGTGTGGATGGAAGGGGAGATTAGGCTTGAGACTGAGTCTGATACCAGACTTACATTGCAATGTAGACATATCCTATATGTCGCATCGCAGCAATTACCTTCTGTCCCTAAGGTGGGAAGATGTTCTTGTTGAAGGAATTCATTTCTGACTGTGGCTTGCCAAAGTCCATCTTTGGCAATTTACAGGATTCGGTTCATGATGCCATTTGTTCTCTCTAGCTTTTTCTTTATTTGGCACATAATGTTATCCCACTTACATCTACACAGCTTATAGCAGTGAGTCTCAGAGCACAAGTCAACAGACTCAGGCTTGCGGGACTCATGGTATGGCACTAAAAATAGCTCTGTAGACGTTGAGGCTCATGCTGAAACTGGGGCTCTGAAACCCACCCGCCCATGCCCATATTTCAGAACCAGAGATCCAGCTGAGCCACAATGTCTAAACAGCTATTTATAGCACCATAGCATGAGCCCCAGGAGCCTGAGTCTGTCGACCAAGCTCTAAGACTCACTACTGTGGTGTGCCACTCACTGTGCAGACGTACCGGGTGGGGATAGTAAAGGCAAGAACTGCGCCAATTGACAGAACTGTCCCTTGGGTACAGCAAATTGGAGTGACCGCATTGGGCCCCATGCTTTGGGGGGCCCTGCACTTTGATAAAATTCTGAGGAGGCGGACGGGGTGAGGAGGCGAATGGGTAGGCGAGTGGCTAGTGGGCGGGGGGGGAGGTGAGGAGCAGCCCCCCTACTGGAACCTCCCCTTCCCCTCAGTGTCTCCTGCCCGCTGGCAGGCCCTGCCAATCAGCATCTCTCCTTCCCTCTCAGCACCTATCACCTGCCATGATCAGATGTTTGGTGGCATCAGGAGGCACTGGGGAGGAGGGGAGAAGAGCGAGGGTGCAGCACGCTTGGGGGCGGAACTGGGCAGGGAAGAGGTGGGGTAGGAGCAGGGCAGGGGTGGAAAGAGGCAGGGTGGGGGCAGAGCAGGGGTGGGAAGAAGCAAGGCAGGGGTAAGGCCTTGGGGAAAGGGGTGGAGTGGGGGTGGGGCCCGGGTGGAATCAGGGGGGAGCACCCCCTGGCAGATTAGAAACTCGGCACCTATGTCCCAGGCCCTGCACCCCCCTAGGGATGGTCCTGCCAATTGATACAACAGTTGCTCATTTTAAATCTCCATGAGGTGCCCAGATATCAAAAAGGAGGGTCCAATACAAATTAATAAAATAAATATTTGCCCAAAGTAATATTTACAGTAGTCTTTATGTGCCATTGGGATGATACATGAATTGCACACTGTAGTTTTGCTTTTCCAGAGAATTGTAAAACTGCATAAACATACTCCCAGAGGAGAAGGAGAGACGTTTCACATGAACAAGTTCAGTGTTTCTGTGTTTCTCATTTTTGGCCATGTAATTACATCTTGCAGTTGCATCTGGCTTTCCTGCAGGAAAGTCTGATTCAGGGAGGCAAAAAGACAAATCTCTGCTTCCAGACACACTATGCAGCATAATTGTCTGGGGAAATATGTACAAAAGTATTCCTGAGGCAACATGGACTGAAAGCAGGAAAGGTAAAGTACAGCAGGCTGCAAACCCCTATGGGAAACTAGAGAGACCCAACTAACTGACTGAAGTGAATCAGCAGGACCATATGAATTTTGCATTATAGTGCTCTCATTTATGGCAAATTCATGTTTCTTTTTTGGTATTCAGATGGGTCCAAACAGGCTTTGAAGGGAAAAAACCTGCATACTCACTAAAAGCTCGAAAAAACAAAGCTACTGCTCCTAACCATTTTAAGCCATTTGGTGTTATAAAGAAAAAATGATCATTTTTAGGTGCAACCGGTTGGCCTCCATAGGCTATGTCTACACAGCAGCTAGAAGATCCCATCTTGTGTGGATGTCAGTGTGCTAGCCTAGCTCTGGCTAACATGCTAAAAATAGCAGGTGGCCACACCAGCAAGGGCATTATCTTGGGCTAGCCATCTGAGTACAACCCCGTGGAAGATCCTACTTCAGCAGCAAGCCTGTCCCACTGCCCATGACACCACAGCCTTACAGCTATTTTTATGTGAACAGCTATCCAAGCTGGGAATTACACCCCCTCAGCTTCAGTGTAGACATACCCATAGAAACCTGAAGCACCGTTTTTTTCTCTGATTCTGTATCCAAGGTAGTTAGGCTTGGAAGGATTAGGCTTTTGTGGGTAAATGTTGGTAAACATCAATTTCACCATACACACACAAACTAATTAAAATATTTCCATAGATAATTGTGACATTGCATTCCATATGTTTTATGGAAATATGCTTATGAGTGTAAATATGATGTCACTGGAATATGCTTTTATGCAAAAGCTCTCTTGTAAGGTATCATAACAAAGGTTATAAACTACTGAACATATTCCTCTTATTTGTATGCATGTATCATCTGAAGCTAGAAATATGAAGTATAACTCTGAGGCCCTATTGTAATTATGCAAAGTGTGGGCCATTAAAATCTTGTGTGGTCCATTTAAAAACAGTTATGCAAAGTTCGGGCCATTTAAAATCTTGATGGCTCCCATTGACTAGGAGTATTGGTTGTAAATGGTTTATTTACCTGCAAACCTTCCTGGGTACCTGTGGGCCAACCCAGGAAGAATGGAGACTAGGGGTCTTACAGTGACATGTGACCACCTCACATGATACTGGAATCCATCTTAATCCTTGTACTTTTCCATTGATGAGGCGGGGGTGGGGACAAGCACAGACAAAAGATTTCCGCCTTGTGCCAAAGCTATAAAAGGGTGTGGAGCAGGACAAAAGGGGTGGCCAGTCATAAGAAAACTCCTGCTTACCACGTGAGATGTCTGCTGGAACTAACAAGGACTGTACCAGGGGAAAGGATTTGGCCCAGAGTAGAAAGGAGTCTAGTCTGTGAAAGAAGCATATTGGAACATCTTTGAGGGTGAGATATTACCTGTAAGTTTCTTAATGTATTAGGCTTAGACTTGCATGTTTTTGCTTTATTTTGCTTGGTGACTTACTTTGTTCTGTCTGTTATTACTTGAAACAACGTAAATCCTACTTTTTATATTTAATAAAATCACTTTTGTTTATTAATAAATCTAGAGTAAGTGATTAATATTTGGGGAGAAAACAGCTGTGCATATCTCTCTATCAGTGTTATAGAGGGTGGACAATTTATGAATTTACCCTGTATAAGCTTTATACAGAGTAAAACAGATTTATTTGGGGTTTGGATCCCATTGGGAACTGGGTGTCTGGGTGCTAGAGAGGTAACCTACTGAGCTATTTTTGGTTAAAGTCTGCAACTTTGGGAGCGTGGCCCAGACCCTGAGTCAGTGTTGCAGCAGGCTAGCATGTCTGGCTCAACAAAGCAGGGTTCTGGAGTCCCAAGCTGGCAGGGAAAACGGGCTCAGAGGTAATTTCAGCACATCAGGTGACAGTCCCAAGGGGATCCCTGTGACCAAACCCATCCTGAAGCACGGTTTTTTTGTCCGATTCTGAATGCAAGATAGTTAGACTTGGAAGGATTAGGCTTTTGTGGGTAAATGTTGGGAAACATCTATTTCACCATACACACACAAACGAATTAAAAATATTTTCATAGATAATAATCAAAATTTACACATAGGCAAAATAAGAAAAATGCTGCTTCAGATCTTATAGTATATATGTTTACATGTAATGTTGAACACTCCCTTCCAACAACTTTGCAGAACTGTGAAAATTTAAATTGATTACAAAAATGCTTACAATTAAACATCAATATTATCTATCAAAATTATATTAAAACAATCTAATTTTGTCAAGTCTAAGGACACTGCAGTCTGGAGTGATGGCCACCTGAATAAACTGCTGGGCTTTGTTTTCTGGACCCTCACATAAGTGTGAGTAGCTATTATATTTTGGTTGTCCTTATCAGCGCTGTGATACATTCTGTTCTCTGCATCTCACCAAATGTAGATTGATATGTCAAGAGCACAATTTATATCATTTTAAGTTATAATATACGTGTTAGTTATTGGAGCAGGTAGATTCACATTGAGAGCAGATTCACACTAGGTCACAGGGCCAAATCCTGATCTCATAGACATCAATGGCAAATGGGACCACCATTTTGCTTTTGGTGATTTATTTGGAGAAAGAGAGAGGAAGCCAAGGAAATTCATCCTTATACATTTTTTTTATTTCCTGGTTCTAAATGTGCAACAGCTTCCCAGGCAGGAAATGTATATTTCCCGCCTCTGTTTTTTTATGTTGTGTACCTTATCATATATAGAACACATTGTTTAATTGTATGGGCCTTGGCAAAAGATAAATGAAACTGGTAAATAAAATGGCAAGTCTGCTAAACTTGTAACAAACACCCCTTTACCTTCTGCTAATACACTCTGAATGTGGAGATGGCTGCAAGAGGTTTGACAAATAAAGAGTAATACTTATTGAAAGTTCATTAGAAAATTATTTGGACTGATTCCTGTTAACATTTTTATCAAATTATATTGTGCAATGAAATGGTTAACAGCAAATGCATTTGCTTGTTTACATCATATGTACCTCAGAGCCCTTGGTAAATGGGACTTGATGACCTTAGATAAAATACCTTGCCAAAAGATTAGAGTTAAAACCATATTGAAACCAAATAAATTGGTGGTGGTATTTAACACTAACAACAAAGAAGAAAAGATAAAGAACCCCCAGGAGCAGTGCTCAGAGTGCTCAGTGCTGCCCTATTAAGGTCAAGGGGAGTTTTGCCATATGGGAGCAAAAACAGACCCATATCGGGAAGGCTGCAGATGAGTAGTCCTCAATCTCCCCCAGAACTGAGATCAGCCAGAACATCCTTCTTCCCCTGCCCCACATACTTATTCCCCTTCTGTACATTTGAATACATGAAATAATTACTCCTGCTGTGACTGCTTGATATGGGATGTCCACCCCACACAAGGCCTGAAGGGGTAAATTGGGCCAATTATCCTATAGGCTGCACCTGGAGCAAAGCAAAGGCATGCTAAGGCCTAATTGCTGATGAAGTCCAGCTGGGGAGAGTGGGGCTGGGTTATAAAAACAGGAAGTTGGCAGCAAGTGAAGTAGTCACTCTGTGGGAGAAGGAAGGTGTATTTGGGGTTACAGTGCCAGGCACCCTGCGGTTGCTTCTGGGGAGAAGGAAATGTGGGCTGGTAAACCCAGAGAAGGGAGCTAGACTGTAGGAAGGAATCCAGGGGAAGAGCAACATGGCATCAGGGACCACAGGTCTTGAACCCTGGTCCATAGGACAATATGGCACTAGCTAGGTCCATCCTGCTACCCAGACTGAGAGCCCCAGTCCTAGGAGCTGATTGGCAGATCTCTGGGAGCCCTGATTGGTCCACAGCCCCTGTTTAAACCCAGCACAGGAACAGGAAGTTGTCCTTGCAACTGGTATCTACTTTGTGTTGGTCTGTGTGCCTTGTGCTTCCATTCCTGCTCCCCTGACTTGACTCCCTGCTATCCTGACCCACCCAACTCTGGTTACCCATCTGTGGTTCTGTCCTCGAGTTTGTCTCCTGGTAACCTGACTCTGCCTGCCTCCTGATGCCCAGCTCTCAGTTTGCGCTCTGGCCTGTCTTGGATGCTGACTGCCTGGCCTGGCTCCTGTTTTGACCACTAGGTCACACCACCCACATCCTGGTTATGACACATGGTCTGGGGGTGAGCAGGCCACTGTTACTAGATAGGGTCCCTACACTGGAACCTGGAGTAAAGGATTGGCCTGGGTTCCCCTACCAGACACTGGAGGAGTGGCACCATTAGAGTCATGAAGAGAAGACTGCCATTTTATATAGGAGGCCTTTGGTACCCTGGAAGGGGAAACCACATAGTGATTTGCCTGGAGGGCTGAGTCACAAAGAGGAAGCTGCAGTTCCTGGAGCAAGAGAGGGGCCACGGTGTGAGAGAGAGACAGAGTACAACCACAGGAAGGGGCATGGGCCTGGTAGAGCTAATTCCCAGAGCAACCAGGAGGAGGCACTTCAGTGTTGAGTGGACGCTGTGACACTGTTGCTTAATACACTAGCATAATTATTTCAATATTACCTTCTGCTTCCCGGCCCCACCTGCTCGCTGTATCCATCAGATTAAAACAAAGCCCTAATGTTTGTAAATCAAAGACTTTTCAAATATGTTATGTTCATGTAAATGCTTCAGAGCAGGGCCGGCGCTACCATTAGGCGACCCTAGGCGGGCGCCTAGGGCACCAGGATTTGGGGGTGGGGGTGGCATTTCAGGTCCCTCGGCAGCCGCTGGCCGGAGAGGCTGCCGCCGAAATACCACCGAGATCCCCGGCAGCCGAAGAAGCTGCCACCGAGGACCCCGGCACTTCGGCGGCTGCTTCTTCGGCCGCCGGGGATCTTGGCAGCATTTTGGCAGCAGCCTCTCCCGCCGCCGTTGCCTAGGGCGGCAAAAAAGCTGGCGCCGCCCATGCTTCAGAGTGACATAGAACTTTCAAAAATGAATAAAAACCCACTGGGTTATGTTCTTCCTCAGGGGAAAAAGTACTATATTTTCAATGCTTCCTCCTCTAACCTCAAACATGTTTCACTTAGTCCCTGCTCTCTCCTTTACCTCTCCAGGGCAACATACATTCTCAGAAGTTTGGCACTTTAAGCCACTAGCAATCTGTGATCCATTCTAGAATTATTCTAAAATGACAGCAATGATGAGATCCAAGCCTCCGTGACTTGTTTTGATCAGCCAGATTCCCAACTGTTCTGGTGAGGGGTATTCGCAAGCAAGTTTTCTTCCTTCCAGGTGTTCACACCCCCAGTTTGCCTAATTAGTTCTGACATGTCATCCATCAGACTACAGGATGTTGCTCTTCAAGATTTAAAAAATTGTAAAAATGAATGGACTGAAAGGGAAAAGCGTTGCTGTGCTTCAATACTGGCTCACAGCTTTTGCCTTTCTCTCTCTTTTGGCTTTAGGGACATATGAAACTGTAAGATGTGATTGGAATAATTAACTCTCATGAGAAATGATAGGTTTCAGTGTAGTAGCCGTGTTAGTCTGTGTCAGCAAAATGAAAATAAGAAAGAAAAACTTGTAGCACCTTAGAGACTAACAAATTTATTTCAGCATAAGCTTTCGTGGGTTAGTACCCACTTCATCGGATGCATGGAATGAAACATACAGTAGACAGATATTTATACAGTCAGAGAAACATGATAAGGTGGAGGTGCATAGACCAACCTTAAGAGGCTAATTAATTGAGAGGAACCATAACAGCAGGGGAAGAAAAACCTTTGAAGTGATAAACAAGATGGTCACACAGGTGTGAATGAGGATCGTTAACTTAAGGGAAATAGATTCAATTAACGTAATGGCCGAGCCATTCGAGGTCCTTATTTAATCCTGAGGTAATGCAATCTAGTTTGCATATCAATCCGAGTTCAACAGTTTCTCTTTGAAGTCTGCTTTTCGAGTTAATCTGTCGCAACACTGCTACCCTCAAGTCTGTCAGTGAGTGATTAGGGATGTTTGAAGTGTTCTCCTACTGGTTTTTGAATGTTATGATTCCTGATATCAGATTTATGTCCATTTATTCTTTTGCGTAGAGACTGTCCGGTTTGGCCAATGTACATGGCAGAGGGGCATTGCTGGCACATGATGGCATATATCACATTGGTAGATGTGCAGGTGAATGAGCCCCTGATGGTGTGGCGGATGTGATTAGGCCCTGTGATGGTATCACTTGAATCGATATGTGGACAGAGTTGGCATCGGGCTTTGTTGCAAGGATAGGTTCCTGGGTTAGTGTTTTTGTTGTATGGTGTGTGGTTGCTGGTGAGTATTTGCTTCAGGTTGGGGGGCTGTCTGTAAGCGAGGATTGGTCTGTCCTCCAAGATCTGTGAGAGTGAGGGATCATCTTTTAGGATAGGTTGTAGATCTTTGATGATGCGCTGGAGAGGTTTTAGTTGGGGGCTAAAGGTGACGGCTAGTGGTGTTCTGTTATTTTCTTTTTTGGGCCTGTCTTGTAGTAGGTGACTCCTGGGTACTCTTCTGGCTCTGTCAATCTGTTTTTTCACTTCAGCAGGTGGGTATTGTAGTTGTAAGAATGCTTGATAGAGATCTTGTAGGTGTTTGTCTCTGTCTGAGGGATTGGAGCAAATGCGGTTGTATCTTAGAGCTTGGCTGTAAACAATGGATCGTGTGGTGTGTCCAGGATGGAAGCTGGAAGCATGTAGGTAAGTATAGCGGTCAGTAGGTTTCCGGTATAGGGTGGTGTTTATGTGACCATCACTTATTAGCACAGTGGTGTCTAGGAAATGGACCGCTTGTGTGGACTGGTCTAGGCTGAGGTTGATGGTGGGATGGAAATTGTTGAAATCATGGTGGAATTCCTCAAGGGCTTCTTTTCCATGGGTCCAAATGATGAAGATATCATCAATGTAGCGCAAGTAGAGTAGGGGTGTTAGGTGACGAGAGCTGAGGAAGCGTTGTTCTAAGTCAGCCATAAAAATGTTGGCATACTGTGGGGCCATACGGGTACCCATAGCAGTGCCACTGACTTGGAGGTATATATTGTCCCCAAATGTGAAATAGTTGTGGGTGAGGACAAAATCACAAAGTTCGGCCACCAGGTTAGCCGTGGTAGTATCGGGGATACTGTTCCTGACAGCTTGTAGTCCATCGTTGTGTGGAATGTTAGTGTAGAGGGCTTCTACATCCATAGTGGCCAGGATGGTGTTGTCTGGAAGATCACCGATGGATTGTAGTTTCCTCAGGAAGTCAGTGGTGTCGCGAAGATAGCTGGGAGTGCTGGTAGCATAGGGCCTGAGGAGAGAGTCTATATAGCCAGACAATCCTGCTGTTAGGGTGCCAATGCCTGAGATGATGGGGCGTCCAGGATTTCCAGGTTTATGGATCTTGGGTAGCAGATAGAATGCCCCTGGTCGGGGTTCTAGGCACGTGTCTGTACAAATTTGTTCTTGTGCTTTTCCAGGGAGTTTCTGGAGCAGATGGTGTAGTTTCTTTTGGTACTCCTGAGTGGGGTCAGAGGATAAAGGCCTGTAGAATGTGGAGTTACAGAGCTGCCTGACAGCTTCTTGTTCAAAGGAGGAGCTGTCGTCATCATGAATAAGTTGGAATATGAACAAGAAGCTGTCAGGCAGCTCTGTAACTCCACATTCTACAGGCCTTTATCCTCTGACCCCACTCAGGAGTACCAAAAGAAACTACACCATCTGCTCCAGAAACTCCCTGGAAAAGCACAAGAACAAATTTGTACAGACACGTGCCTAGAACCCCGACCAGGGGCATTCTATCTGCTACCCAAGATCCATAAACCTGGAAATCCTGGACGCCCCATCATCTCAGGCATTGGCACCCTAACAGCAGGATTGTCTGGCTATATAGACTCTCTCCTCAGGCCCTATGCTACCAGCACTCCCAGCTATCTTCGCGACACCACTGACTTCCTGAGGAAACTACAATCCATCGGTGATCTTCCAGACAACACCATCCTGGCCACTATGGATGTAGAAGCCCTCTACACTAACATTCCACACAACGATGGACTACAAGCTGTCAGGAACAGTATCCCCGATACTACCACGGCTAACCTGGTGGCCGAACTTTGTGATTTTGTCCTCACCCACAACTATTTCACATTTGGGGACAATATATACCTCCAAGTCAGTGGCACTGCTATGGGTACCCGTATGGCCCCACAGTATGCCAACATTTTTATGGCTGACTTAGAACAACGCTTCCTCAGCTCTCGTCACCTAACACCCCTACTCTACTTGCGCTACATTGATGATATCTTCATCATTTGGACCCATGGAAAAGAAGCCCTTGAGGAATTCCACCATGATTTCAACAATTTCCATCCCACCATCAACCTCAGCCTAGACCAGTCCACACAAGCGGTCCATTTCCTAGACACCACTGTGCTAATAAGTGATGGTCACATAAACACCACCCTATACCGGAAACCTACTGACCGCTATACTTACCTACATGCTTCCAGCTTCCATCCTGGACACACCACACGATCCATTGTTTACAGCCAAGCTCTAAGATACAACCGCATTTGCTCCAATCCCTCAGACAGAGACAAACACCTACAAGATCTCTATCAAGCATTCTTACAACTACAATACCCACCTGCTGAAGTGAAAAAACAGATTGACAGAGCCAGAAGAGTACCCAGGAGTCACCTACTACAAGACAGGCCCAAAAAAGAAAATAACAGAACACCACTAGCCGTCACCTTTAGCCCCCAACTAAAACCTCTCCAGCGCATCATCAAAGATCTACAACCTATCCTAAAAGATGATCCCTCACTCTCACAGATCTTGGAGGACAGACCAATCCTCGCTTACAGACAGCCCCCCAACCTGAAGCAAATACTCACCAGCAACCACACACCATACAACAAAAACACTAACCCAGGAACCTATCCTTGCAACAAAGCCCGATGCCAACTCTGTCCACATATCGATTCAAGTGATACCATCACAGGGCCTAATCACATCCGCCACACCATCAGGGGCTCATTCACCTGCACATCTACCAATGTGATATATGCCATCATGTGCCAGCAATGCCCCTCTGCCATGTACATTGGCCAAACCGGACAGTCTCTACGCAAAAGAATAAATGGACATAAATCTGATATCAGGAATCATAACATTCAAAAACCAGTAGGAGAACACTTCAAACATCCCTAATCACTCACTGACAGACTTGAGGGTAGCAGTGTTGCGACAGATTAACTCGAAAAGCAGACTTCAAAGAGAAACTGTTGAACTCGGATTGATATGCAAACTAGATTGCATTACCTCAGGATTAAATAAGGACCTCGAATGGCTCGGCCATTACGTTAATTGAATCTATTTCCCTTAAGTTAACGATCCTCATTCACACCTGTGTGACCATCTTGTTTATCACTTCAAAGGTTTTTCTTCCCCTGCTGTTATGGTTCCTCTCAATTAATTAGCCTCTTAAGGTTGGTCTATGCACCTCCACCTTATCATGTTTCTCTGACTGTATAAATATCTGTCTACTGTATGTTTCATTCCATGCATCCGATGAAGTGGGTACTAACCCACGAAAGCTTATGCTGAAATAAATTTGTTAGTCTCTAAGGTGCTACAAGTTTTTCTTTCTTATTTTCATTCTCATGAGAAAGTTGATTTTTAAAATAACAAGCTTATAAACATATGACTTTTTTATCATGCAGGCAAAAATGTTTTACTGTTAATGTTAATTAATTTGTGGTGATGCCAGAGAATATCATTTCCTTTGTAGCGCTCTGTTTCCTCCATTCGATAACTCTATGATTTTTTGTCACATTTCCCATTTCTCTAACAAACTGGAGCTTTTATTTGTACTCTTTGCTGCCTGGGAACAGCAATTTAAGTTATTAATTTGGTCCCAGCCTGGAACTGATTTAAAGAATCTCACCTGCAGTCATACTACATGGAACTGTGATCTTAAGCTGAGTAAACACAGCTACTATTTGCGGTGTGATTGCTCCCCGGGAAGCCCAGGGTTTTGTAGGAAGATGTGCTGTTGATTCTGTAGGTGGCACACTTTACTATGAGCACAGAACCAAAGATGCTAGAAGGCCCTGCGTGGCTGGAGGTGTACTCTTTCAGAAAAGTATATGAATCAAACGTACTAAACTATTGTATCTTATAAAGAACCTGTGGCACTTTAAATGTTCTTAATTCTATTAAGGGAAAAACAGAAACTAGAACAATCACAAGGAAATAAAAAAAACTACAAAGGTAAATATAGGATTAAACCATATTCATCACATCGGACAGTAATATATTAAATTTCTTTATTACTTTATGTTGTATGAAAATGCAAAAGAATAGAACAAAAGCAAAGAGGAGTAAGAACGAGCAATAGAAATCAAGAGAGAGAGATGACACTCTGAACATAGCAAGTCAAAGAATATTGTCATCTTACAGCTATAGCATCAGCCTATAAATGTCTCCAGCAATGCTTGCTTCACCACACCCAGTTCTGTAAACATCCCCATTCCGTAGTTTTCAGTCAAACTCCAAAAATAAAGACCAAATATCAGTAAACTTCTGGAGTCCTTCCTTTTTTTAGTATGCTTCTCTTTGAAGTGCTGCCATGTCACTTAATCCACTGTACCAGTTTTCTATCCTGGGAGGTGTAGGTGATTTCTTCAGGCATATTTGCAAAGTGTTAACCCCTGAGTTCTGGCTGAATTCCAGTTTGGGTAATTACTTTCTGCTGACCTTAAAACTCATGCTGTCATTTCAATAGTACATGTTACTTTTTCCTTCCTCTCTTAAAAAACCTCTTATGTAGTGTTACTTGCAGAGAATGACAGCTGCATTCCACCCTAGTGGTAGGAAAGCTGTAGAGACAAGCTGAGAAGCACATTGGGATCCTTTGGGACAAAAGATGTTATATAAAAATGCAGATTTTTAGTTATTGTTAAAAATGTAATGTGAAGCTTTTATTTTTGTTGCCTGCAGGCATCCTGCCCTGCTATTCAAATATCTCATTATTTTTTGTTCTCTGATAGGGCATCCTCATTTTAAAATAATGTAAATAGAGAGCTCTTTATTCTTTGGACTTGGGTTAAGCCAGAAGCCTGTTCTAACATACGGGTGTGTTCACTTGTATTTTGGACTCAAAATTGCTCCGGAGACAGAACTGAACTGGCTGTGGGAAAAGAGAAAGGAGGTTGGCAGAAGTACAAGAGAGTAACAGTGGTCTATTTGACTTCCAGTGAACAACTAGCATGTGAGATGGACGCACAATGCAGAGGCTAACAGCAAGCGGTCATTAACCAGACATGTCAGGGAATAAAGACAGTGGGTGAAATTCTGGCCCTTTTGAAGTAAATGGCAAAACTCCCATTGCAGATATTACCAACATTGTGACATTTGCAGACCACCCAGTGTAGCAAGCTCTGAAAAGGACAAAGGTGAGTTATTGATACACAACTGGGAAATTGTGAGAATGCCCCTGCTCATCTTCTCCTTGCTGAGAGCCTGAGTGAGTGTCAGCTTTGGGAAGATGTAGGAACCCAATCCATCAGCAGTGCACTGATGGAATTCAGCAGATTTACCTAAACTCCATGTTTTAGGGATCCTAAAATCCTGAGATTGCATTGCCACGATCTGTTCTCTAGTCCAGCTCTTTCTTCTGCAAAGTCATCTTGCTATATCTCAGTTTCTTGTGCTATGGAGGACTGATCCTCCAAACTTAAACGCAGGCAGTCGGTCCCTGCAAGGCCAACTGAACGTGCCCACGCTGGATTTCATTTTAACTTTATCTTCGAAAGTAGCTTTAAGCAACAAGTGTATGATCCTGGCTCTCCTACTTTGTTGAGATTCCATTCTCAGCAGGGGAACCACTACGTGAATATCTCTGCTACATAAATGAACCACCTTTTGGGTTTAGTGTACAAATATTGCTCTGTTGTTTTATTAAATCCTAGACCCGTGGCCAACTTTACATGCAGCTGCTATTTTAAAGTACGTTTAAAAAGCCCTAAACCCTACACATTTCCTTACCCTGCACCATCAATGTGCCTCATCCATGACATAGAGCACTTCATTTTTCTCATTCAGCCCTGGCTTAGATTGCCGGCAAGGTGAAAACTGGTGAGAGTTTCTGTAATGTCTATACGTCCTTGGAAATGGAGTGAGCAAATCAACTAATTTTTCATATTACGGTGGCATTTAGTCACTGTTAACCCTGGCTAGATTCAAATTAACTGACCTTGAGTTAACAAGACCCTAATACCAATTCTATGAGCTATTCTATCCTCAGTAGCTATTGTTTTTAAACATTTTTAAAACCCGGGGGGGGGGACCTGCTCGTTTCCTACTGCCGTTACAGCCTCTGCCGAGTTGGTTTAATTGGTCAGATATTGCATGTAATTTGGCTTTCCTTAATGGTTCCTTGATATAGCATGTCAAAAAGGAAACAAAGAGAGTTTCCACAGCTAAAGTGAAAGGGATTATTCCAAAATAATTGCTGTTGCTAAATAAAGTAACTGCCAGAGAAGCCAAAGGGATGCAATAGCCTCAGTAAATATGGAAGCAACAGCATCTGGAATTGGTCAGACCGGTGGCCACCCGGGTCCAAGGGGACTACTGAAACTGCTAATGTATGCAAGCATAACCATCTCTACTGATGCCATGCCATCTACCACTACCCCATCCAAGTTTGTCTGTTTATCCACTTGTTACATCTTATCAGAACACTGCATGAATAACGTAGCTGAAGTCGACGTACTTAGATCCACTTATCACGGCATCTTCACTGTGGTAAGTCGACAGCAGCTGCTCCCCCGTTGACTCCACCTGCACCTCTCGCGGCGGTGGAGTACAGAAGTCGATGGGAGAGCGCTCGGGGGTCGATTTATCATGTCTAGACTAGACACGATAAATTGACCCTCGCTGGATTGATCGCTGCCCACCGATCCAGTGGATAGACATACCCTCAGTTGCCACTTAACCCTATAGGCACCTAAATCTGCATAGGCACCTATGTTTCCACTGGTCAGCATGCACAAAGTCGCCAAGTCATCATGACGCTCAGCTGCTTAGCACTCTAACTCACACCTAAGCCCTGGCAGGATTCTCAGACTAGATGTTTCTTGCCTATGTCATCTGTGGGGCCCAATCTGGTAGATATTTTCAGAGCAAAACCTAAATCCCCTTTGTGAATTTAGTCTCTTAAGTCTCAAGTATTTGCAGTTCCCATTGACTTCAGATGAAGTGTGGATGCTCAGTGTGGTAGGCATATGTGGGCCCAACAAATGGAATTTTTGTATCACTACTATGTTCTTGAAACCATCATTTGTTCAGTTATGAGACATTCTAGGCAGAGTCTCAGTCATTAAATACTAGTGTGTGGAATGCTTTTGTTGTCTGTATTTTGATCAGCTGTCTCTTGCACTACAATTTCATACGTTGCCAAAGCTTGTAAAAAAAAAAGATCAGAGATTAGTGTATGTGGGAATAATACTGGATATGACTGTCTTGCTAGGACGTCTGAGCTCTGAGAAATGTTACTGTTGGGATGGGGACAGGAAATGGAATGTTATGTCGTTCCAATGAAATCTTACATCGGTAATCTTGTCAAAGATGCTAGCTCTCAGGGGCAGAAGTGTGCACAAGGGAGGGCAAGCAGGGGCACAGGCCCCCCAATAATCTTTGGGGGCACAGCACTCCTCCGGCCATGGTGGAGGGGGGGAGAGCAAGCTCCTCCCAGGGTCAGGTAGTCACAGAACATGCCCCCCGGGGTCAAAGTTAAATATTTGTACGTGCCCCTGCTCAGAGGTCTCCTTCCTAGACTGTAAAAGTCTTTTGGGGCAGGAACTATCTTGCTATGTTTGTACAGTGTCTATCACATGGGGGCTCAGACCTCTTGGTGCTTGTGATAGGGCACTATTAGTAGCACCCTGGTCTCTGAGGTTGCTGCAGCACTGGGAATAATGCAGGTTTAACTGAAGCCAATTAACCAGTTTCTGCTGGGGGTTACTGACACTTGGGTGGCAACTGCTGAGCTAATAAGGCAATTGGCAGTGGGGGAAGCTCAGAGGGTGAACCTGGGCTGTGAGGAGAGAAAATTGCATGAAAGTTTCCTCCTGCTGTAATCCTTCAATACATTGTTATACTTTGTAAGTGATGAATAAATACACTTGTGGTTAAAAAGGTAACAACCTAGTATGGGTCTATCATTAAGAGATCAAAAAACAGGCCAGGCAGTGTGGCACACTGGGTAATTTCAGAGGCAGAGGCACCCCATAACAGTGCTACTGTAACAAAAAAACTTTAGTTGTTATACCTCTGTGCAAATTCAGTTTCATGTTTTATTCCAGTTGTAATGATGTAAATAACAGAATTTTCTCACTGAAAATTTTTAGGGACAGAACACTCCCCTCAAAATTGACTGTTACAATAAAACATGTGCATGGTCAAGAACATCCTTTACGGACAAACAAATTTCAGGGACAGTCAAGCTAGTTTAGGCCCAAGGTTTAGTTTAAGAGAAAAAAAAAGTTTGTGCCAGATCAACTGAAATATTTTCACGAAATTAACAAAAAGGATGTTATTGTTTCAGTGTAAACTTTCAAATTAGCGTATGCATAACCCAAATGTAGAAACATTACATAATGAGAACCAGAAAGCAAACTTCCTAGAAAATAAAGGGAAACAGACTAGCACTCGTTTTATTAAGTATCAGAGGGGTAGCCGTGTTAGTCTCGATCTGTAGAAGCAACAAAGAGTGCTGTGGCACCTTATAGACCAGGAATCTCAAAATCAGCTCACCATGAGGGCCACATGAGAACTAGTAAATTGGCCCGAGGGCCGCATCACTGAAACCTTTTCATACAATGATACAGAAGTATAGTCAAAAATGAAAAAAATGAAGAGTAACATAGTATGCTATTAAAAGTCAATGTATTCACTTTTTTAAAACTGTAATGCAAAGAGGGGTTTTAATAAAATATAAACACTCAGTAATGTTTGGAGCTTGGCTGCCAGTGGAGTCGGCGCCTATGGCGGGCCGCAGGAAATAACTCCATGGGCCGCGTGTTTGAGATCCCTGTTATAGACTAACAGACGTATTGGAGCATAAGCCTTTCATGGGTGAATACCCACTTCGTCGGATGCATCCGACATGGTTTGATTTCATGTGGGGTAATGCCAGGAGAAAGACAGAGCCTGGGCAGTAGAAAGTTCCCCCGGGGGGGGGGTGTGACATCTTGCAGTTCCCACTCCATGGAGGTTTGGGGGAGGGGAGGGCAGAATGGGCCAACTCTTCCAGAAGTAGGAATCAGGCCCCTAGGGAGGTGATGTAATTACTACCAGCCCTCTCTGGGAGTGAATCTCCCCTCAATCACAGCACTTGCATGACACTAGGAATGAATCAAGCCCATTATAGATGTATACTATAGCTCGTGCAGATACAGCTGCCTCAGTGTCTAAATCTTTTAAGTACAGCGGAGGTGTATACACCACAATGCTACTTTTGTTGGCAAAACTCTCCTGTTTTGCTGACAAAATAAAATCACTTTGAGAGGCCTAAAGCTTTTTAAATTAAAGGCAAAGTTAAAGCACCAAAGCGTCAGTGCAGACGCTGCCGTTCATTATGACGCCATAACTAGCCTCGCCCAGTATCCCACAATGCCCGCCGTGACCACTCTGCTCACTGTTTTGAACTCGGCTGCCCTGAATTCCAGCTATACAGGCATGTGCTCCTCCCCTTTTAAAGTTCTGTGGAATTCTGACAACTGAGCATGCTGCTCAGCTCTGGCAACAAAGAGCAAATCATTTACGTGGAAATCCTGCTCTCTCCAGCACTAGGAACACAGCAGCAGGAATGCGGGGGGAGGGGGGAAGGAGACTGTGCACTGATGGTGGGGGTGTCCGTCTCCCCCTGCCTCAGGACTGGTGGCTTCCAGCTGCTGACTGAACTTAAAGAGAGAGCATGCTGACACACTCACTCTCCCCTAACATACTCCCCAAATGTGCACACTTCCCCAACACACACTGTCTCTGTCTCTTCCCCACACACACTCCCTGTCACACACTCTCCACCCTTCCCCCACACACACTTCAGTTGAAAATCGGCTGGCAATCTGGTAGGATGCCCATGGAATGATGGGACTGAGAAACCTGCATCATGTGATGCTGTACCTGCCCCATGAGGCATTGCAAACTCTTCCCAAAGCACCCTGCGGCAATTGCACAGTGGTATAGCTACCTGCGGTGCACTGTTCTCTGTGTCGATGCAAGAGCTGCTAGTGTGGAAGTGCTCTGCCGACACAAAGAGCACAGTGTGAACAATCAATAGTGGTTTAATTAAAGCGGTTGCTGTATGTCGGCATGACTTTTGTTGACAAAACTCTGTAGTGTAGACAAGGCCTAAGCCCTTCCCACACTGAACTGATGTTCTGTTAATTGATTTGAGATAGCAGGCAATGAGAGATGGCACTGAATGGGAATATATTATTTTGAGGGAGATTCTTTCTGAACCGTAGTAGCTCAGACCAGGGCTGGTGCAAGGAAGTTTCGCGCCCTAGGTCTCCCCCACCGCAGCCAATCAACCCCCCTGCACCCCCCTGCCCAGCTAACACTGCCCCCCCCCCGCAGCTCAACCCCCCACCCAGTAGCCTCCCCCCGCCCACGGCGCCCCACGGCTATTGGCAGCTGCGGCCGCCCCCCCCGCAACTCCCGGCTCAGCCGCAGAGCCAGGCAGCGTGCGGCAGCCGCAGCCAGCCGCCCCCGGCTCCCGGCTCAGCCCTGGAACTGGGTGGCGTGCAGCAGCCGCAGCCAGGCACCCTCCCTCCCCCCAGCTCCCGGCTCAGCCGCGGAGCCGGGAGGGCGGGCAGCTGCGGATAGCCGCCCCCCGGGAGGGCAGGAGGCAGCCGCGGCCAGCCGCCCCCCCGGCTCCCAGCGCCCTAGTGGGCGCTCTTGGCGACCGCCTAGGGTCGCCTAGTGGGCGTGCCAGCCCTGGCTCAAACAGATCTCTTGGCACATTGGCAATGAGTGAGTTTATAAAATTTTGATCCCTTAGAAACTTGCTGAAGCAATTGTATAAATTACAAAACATGGTGGGAACTAGCTGGTGTGGTACAAAATAACTTACTCTCATAAAATGCAAAGCCACATTACTCTATGATATGCTAGTTAATGCATCAGTTTTCTGTAATATATTACCCTAAATATAACACAGCAATGGAAATGTTAAATGTTCCAAGAAGGAGTGTTAGACAGAGACGGGCTACACCTAACAAAGAGAGGGAAGAGCATCCCCCTAGAAGAGCATCACCCATGAGAACCAGGGCCTGTGATCTAGCAACTTCTGTTAGCTGCTGGAAGAAAGCCTTGTCTACCTCATCCCTCTGGTCTGGTGGTCTGTAGCAGACTCCCACCACGACATTACCCTTGTTGCTCCCACTTCTAAATTTAATCCAGAGACTCTCAGGTTTTTCTGCAGTTTCATACTGGAGCTCTGAGCAGTCATACTGCTCTCTTACATACAACGCAACTCCCCCACCTTTTCTGCCCTGCCTATCCTTCCTGAACAGTTTATATCCATCCATGACAGTACTCCAATCATGTGAGTTATCCCACCAAGTCTCTATTATTCCAGTTACATCATAATTCCTTGACTGTGCCAGGACTTCCAGTTCTCCCTGCTTGTTCCCCAGGCTTCTTGCATTTGTGTATAGGCATTTAAGATAACTCACTGATCATCCTGCTGTCCCAGTATGGGGCAGGAGCCCTCCCCTCTTGCACTCACCTACTTGTGCTTCCTCCCGGTATCCCACTTCCCCACTTACCTCGGGGCTTTGATCTCCTTCCCCCGGTGAACCTAGTTTAAAGCCCTCCTCACTAGGTTAGCCAGCCTGCTTCCAAAGATGCTCTTCCCTCTCTTCATCAGGTGGAGCCTGTCTCTGCCTAGCACTCCTTCTTCTTGGAACACCATCCCATGGTCAAAGAATCCAAACCCTTCTCTCCAACACCATCTGCGTAGCCATTCATTGACTTCCACGATTCGACAGTCTCTACCCCGGCCTTTTCCTGCCACAGGGAAGATAGACGAGAACACCACTTGCGCCTCAAACTCCTTTATCCTTCTTCCCAGAGCCACGTAGTCTGCAGTGATACGCTCAAGGTCATTCTTGGCAGTATCATTGGTGCCCACGTGGAGAAGCAGGAAAGGGTAGCGATCTGAGGGCTTGATGAGTCTCGGCAGTCTCTCCGTCACATCACGAATCCTAGCCCCTGGCAAGCAGCACACCTCTCAGTTTTCCCGGTCAGGGCGGCAGATAGATGACTCAGTCCCCCTGAGGAGAGAGTCCCCGACCACCACCACGCTCCTCCTCCTCTTGGGAGTGGTGGTCGTGGAACCCCCATCCCTAGGACGGTGCATCTCATGCCTTCCAATCGGTGGAGTCTCCTTCTGCTCTGTTCCCTCAGATGTATCATTCACTCCACTCTCTGCACTAGTACCTGTGGAGAGAACATGAAAACGGTTGCTCATCTGAATCGGTGTTTCCGATACATGGACTTGTCTTGTACTCTTTCCTCTTCTGGAGGTCACATGCAGCCAATTATCCTCACTGGCCTTCTGTCCCCACTGCGTAGCCTGCTCTGAATCTTCAGAACACTGTGCCCGCTGAAGCCTATCCTGACGTCTATCCAGGAACTCCTCATTTTCTCTTATGGAACGCAGGGTTGATACTCGTTTCTCCAGACCTTGAATCTTCTCTTCCAATATGGAGATCAGCTTGCACTTTGTACAAACAAAGTCGCTTCTATCCTGTGGAAGAAAGACAAACATGGCACATCCTGTGCAGGTCACGACAGCGGATCGCTCAGTATCCATAGTCTCTTCCTTCTAAGAGTTTTCTCACTTGTGGCAGAAGCTACTCAGGGAAATCTGCAAGAGGGATGCCGCAGCAGGCGAACTCCAGGCGAACTCCCAGGCAAACTCCTCCTGTTTGCTCCTCTGCTGTTCGCTGACTGTCGTTTTATAAGAGTCAGGCCCAGCTGGAACAAAGCACTCCCAATTCACACCGTTCAAACAGGCAATCAAGCAATCAAGCACACGGTCAAACTGCCAAACTGTCCCCTCAACAGACACTCAGATACTCACCAGCGCAGTCCCCCTAAGGCAGCACTCAGCATACCTCCGCTCAGACAGACCCCAGGCAAACTCCTCCTGTTTGCTTCTCTGCTGTTCGCTGCTCAGCTGGTTCACTGAGTCCTATGAAAATAATAAATTATAGCTCATTTTATGGATTTCATTTTTAAAAAATTACTTTTAATCTAGTAGTTTCCAAGGGCTCCATTGTGCTAAGCACTGTGCCATCATATAAAATACATGGTCCCTGCCACAAAGAGTTTAGAATCTAAGCCCTACATCATATCCTTTTAGATCCACGCACATAAAAGGGCCCTATGTGCATAGTTCTCCTTTCTGCATGGAAGGTGGAGACTTAGAATCTTCTGACACAATTCCCACTTTCCCTGGACCCATGGAAGTCTGCCTGTAAGTCTGAGGTTCCTTTAGGGCTATGATGAAGGGGGAGGGGTATGGTTTCTTGTACCCTGCCTTCTTTCCCCTCCCCTTCACACAACCAAACAAGGTCCAGGTACAACATGGTCTTATAATATATGGAGTTTTGTAGCTGTGTTGGTCCCAGGATATTAGAGACACCAGATGGGTAAGATAATGTATTTTATTAGACCAACTTCTGTTTGTGAGTGAGACGAGCTTTTGAGCAAAAGCTCTCGAAAGCTCATCTCGCTCACAAACAGAAGTTGGTCCAATAAAATATATTACCTCACCCACCTTGTGTCTGTAATGGTCTTACGTTGATGTTTATCAGTGACTATAACTCAGTTCTAGTATAGCTTTGGTTCCTCCTTTTGGTAACTTATCGGAACCAATCTGTAATAACAGGAAATTTCCAAGTTTTGTGGCTTTTTGGCCCATGATGGCGGAGGGGTGGGAGGGAAATCTGGGCCTTTCCCCTGACAATTCACTAAAGAGATTAAATAGTTTTACAGATAGATAAATTTGTCCCTGAGATTTTTTCTCCTCAGGGCATTGCTACAGGAAAAGAATTACAATTGCTTGGATGCCTTCACTGTGTATTTCCATATTGTAGCAGCGTTCCTACCTGGTGTGGCTCATAGGTTGGATCTCCAGCTTGGTTTGGTTGCTGCGGTGATTTGGCTGCAGTAACTTGACCCCTCTGACTAAGTCAGAAAAGAAAGTCCATTCCATCCAGGGTACAGAAGTCCCAAAAAGTCGTCTGCCCCAGCCTCAAGCTGGGCACAACCCTTCCTTCCTGGGGGTCTTTCTCTTTCAAACTTCAGACACACTTCAGCCCACCCTCTGAGCTCAGCTTTCAGCTCTCCCAGGCTCTGCTCTATCTCTCCACTCTGCTCCTCCTGGGCTCCTTTGAGTTTCTTCCTGTTCTCTATGGAGCACTGACTCCTCGGGCTTCTTACCAGTAGCCTCCCTTCTCCCTCTTTCTAGATCACAACAGGCTTTTATCTCATCTTTCTCCCCCACCCCCACTCCCTGCTTGACTCTTTTTAAGCCACATAATCTGTCAAATGACCATTTTCCCCACTTGAGGATTTCAAAGATTATGGGATAATACCTTTGACATCACCAGTTAAGGTCCTTGGGTGACCAGATTCCCATTTTTATCAGGACTGTCCAGATATTTGGGGCTTTGTCTTACATAGGACCCTATTAGCCTCCATTCCCCATCCCGATTGTTCACACTTGCTATCTGGTCACTCTAGATCCAGAACTAGAATCTCTGCTCTTCCCATCTCCACACATTGAGGGTGAATCATTTTTCATAGTGTTGTAAGTCTCTGTTAAGATTTTCCTGCCTACTCCTACATGTACCACACTCATTTTGGTTTGCTATCCTCTCTTTCCATAGTGACTTTATATGAGGAAGCATCTGTTTGTGTTTGCATATACCAGTATATTTTGTAATCCAAGTAAGAAATTTAATAAAAAAATATCTGAAATACTGGAAAATGTTTAGAAAATACATGGGTGTGGTTTTCTTTCCATGTGCAAATAGTTCCTTTTCCAAAATATTGACATTAAACCTTTACTTTTTTTTCCTCGCACTAAGTTGACAGCTTCTTTTCTTACGGCCTGAATAGCAAGGTAGTGTAGAGTTTCCAACAGCACATGCTTTCACTTAGCCACAGTATCAGTGAGGGACACATCATTCTCTGTACCTCTATCAATGCCAAGTTTCACTTGCAGAGGGTGGGAAATGTAAGGTGTGCTCCTTAACCATTTGCATTCAGCTTTCTGCAGATCTAGCCTGGTCACATTAGTTTAGACATAACAAAGAGTCCAGATAATGTCAATGGCATTATTATACAGTCACCACTTAGGACACATCAGCAAACATTGTGTCACCACTTCTATTATAAAACTAGGCTTATTTGTCTGCCAGAAAACTTGCTCCAAACTAACACTTGGCAAAGAAAGTAGCAGCCTGAGGTGTTTTTTTTTGAAATGACTAAGTATAAATGTATTCATACGAGTGCCAGATTCTGCCACCCAGTATCACAGTGGGTAATACCATAATACGCACAGTCTCACTGAAGTCCCTGGAGTAAGGTGCCACTCCCTGTGAGAAAAGGTGTCAGATTCTGGCCCTAAATTATCTGAATGTAATTACAGAGAAACTGGTATTAGGCTATGTTTGTGGATCCAGCTAAAGCAATGAAGTTGGGCAAGTGCATAATACTGTATGGGCTAGTGTCTCTTCATGCATAGGGGGGAAATGTGAATAGAGCCAAGAAGTTGAGGTTTCCAGACTGGCTGCAGGATGCAAGTAAACTGATTCTACGGAAATTGCAGAATAATTGTTACCATCGCTTAGACTAGCCTGGCTCCTAAAGTTCTGAATCCATCTATCATGTCATCTCCTACATATTTATGCTTCTTTCTTTAATACTCATATTTTGCTTTTTTCAAAGCAAGGATAGTAACATATATCAGTTTCAGTAATATTGTGACACAAGTGTTTGTGAGCAAATTCAAAATAAAGGATGACATTCTGCCTACAGCTCATGTCATTTTACTCTTTCAGTACAGTCTAAAGGCAGGGGCTAAATTCAGCCCTGATGAAACTTAGTAGAATTGCCCTTTATACTGGAGCTGAATTTGATCCTATGTGAATTTCCTTTAACTTGTCAAGTTGTGTCACATCCTCATGGAAAACTTTAGACATAGATGGGATAGGCAGCTACCTAAAGCATCACATGGCAGGGCTGAGGGACATGATTCTGGAAGTAGTTTCACTGCAGGAAGAAATTGCTGTCAAAAAAATGATCCCCAGGAAAAGAGCTCATTTCCTCCAGTGCAGATTGTGAAAGGAAGCTGATTAACCAAAGAACAATTTACTTCCCAGCTAAAAGGAGTCAGAGATTTTCTGTGAGATTGGACTGGCTAGGGCACTAGAATAGGACTTTGGAGCCTTGTGTTCCATTCTCAGTTCAGCTATAGACTTCCGCAGTGACCTTTAAAACACTTAATCTACCCTCTACCTCAGTTCCCCCATTGTGAAATAGGGACAATATTTCCCTTCCTCACATGGATGTTGTTAGGATAAATACCATAAATATCTGAACATTTCACAGTCATTATAGTCATGCTGAGCACATGAGCACCTAGGCAGACACAACCCACTATAAGGAGGAAATAAGAAGATTGTCTAGAACCGGGGAAGGAAAGATGTAAACAGAAGGAGACTAGCTTTTTTCTATTCAGTGGAAGCAATCACAAATTGTTTTGTCATGGACATTATTATGCTTGTATAATCTTTGCTTGCTCCATAGATTCATAGAGTTTAAGGCAAGAAAGTATCATTAGATCATCTAGACTAACCCATGAATGTCATAGGTCATTAGAGGAGCCTGAGTAAAATTTTCCCCTCCCATTGTTTGTCTGTGAATTAAGAAGAGAGTTTGTCATCACTGGTGTTAATTTACATGTATATAGGGTTGCCAGGCGTCCGGTTTTCAACCGGAACGCCTGGTCAAAAAGGGACCCTGGTGGCTCCTGTTGGCCACAGTGCCAGCAGGGCAGGCAGACTTCGTGCCTGGCTCCATGCAGCTCCCAGGAAGCAGCCGGCGTGTCCCTCCAGCTCCTAGGCAGAGGGACAGCCAGGGGGCTCCGCACGCTGCCCCCGCCCGCAGGTACCACCCCAAGCGCTGGCTCCCCAGCTCCCATTGGCTGGGGAGCTTAAATCAAGCAACATATAAGAATCAAAATATTTCTGTTTTTCCAAATGAAATATTTCATTATCAACATTCTCCATAGAAAGCAGATACCTTGTATAAAAAATTAAGTTTAACTGAAAACAGAATTTTCCAAAAAAAAATAGTTAAGATGGAGAATTTTTACCAGCCTGACCTGTCATCCCAAAGTGCATCACAAACTATATACAGATATGAAACTACCTCTAGAGGACAGGCAGGCAGGCAGATCACTAGCACCCTGCATAGTGGAAGAGGGAGATGATGTCTCTTGACCAAGGACACTAGGGCAAAATTTTACCCTTCCATGCTCCAGTGAGGATTTACGGTTTCATAAGATGTCTTCTAAAAGCCTTGCACTTGTAAACATGATTCTCAGTTTATCTACATTGGAAGGTTGAAAGGCTGTGTCAATCCTGCCAGCATTTGAACCTCCACTTTCTGGGAGCTTAGGTATTTTCAAATCTGATGACTAGCTAACAAAAGTAACCTCTTCATTTGATAAGGAGGACTCTAATTCACATGCTTCCTCTATGATTTGCACACGGCAAATATCTAACAGGTTCAGTTTTCTCCAAACCATCAGGCACAGACTAGTCATCCTTAAAGTAGAGAGAGCATGCTTCAGTATGAAAAACTAAAGAAACATTCCCGAACACTATTAAGTAGAGCTTCTTGAAAAATGTATCTTATTTCCCACTGAAAATGTTGACGATAATGAAAAATCTTCATTTTTTGTTTATGCGTCTTGTAGAATTTTGGAGATTTTTATCCAACCCCTCTCCCTCAACACTGAAACTAAACTTACATTTAGTCCAAATGCAATTTTTTATTACAGTTTTGTCAGTTTTCTAACAGCTGTACGCTTAAGCACGCCTTTTACCATTGCAATGATTTTGGCTATTTTCTAATCCTCCAAATCCCAGCTGTCTTGCATCTATAACCTCACATCTCACTTTATACCACAGTCCAATATTGCCAGGCTCTTGTTTGCTTTTTAGCCCGCTTCTGTTCTCTTCAGATATATATATGCCTGGAATAGGTTTGAATCTGGCAGCAGCAGAAACACAGACACTGGGGGAATTTTTACTGAAAAGGTTAGGTGCCAAGTGAGCTAAGGCACCTACCGGGTTCAGTGGGAGTTTGTGCATCATGGCGGATCCTGAAAGTGAGACGTAGGTGCTTAATTCCTTTTGTGCATCCAGCCCGCAGAGACCCAAACATCAACAGAAAAAGTGAACCTAACTTTCTCACAAAAAAGTTGTGACTTTGGCTTGGTTTGAATTTGAGGGAAAAGTCAGGTTGGCTTTTATTTTATTTGAACTGATTCAGTTGTCTCTGTTTCCAACTACACTGGGTTTCCAGTGGAGTATTATATTTTACATTCTGGTGCCCTTAATTAGAGGAAGTTTGGTACTGTATCACTTTTTCTTTCTCTTAAAGGTTCTTGTAAACAGATTAAGTCATCATTTGGCTCGGGACCCAGCAGTCAAAGGGAATTCAGCTGCAGCAGTGACTGAGTGAGAAGCAGGCAGCATAGCTCAAGCCTTTTGCTGCTAGCTGCCCACCTTCTACCAGTGCAGCTCATAGGAGACTCAGATGAATCTGCTTCCATCAAGTCGCAGCACAAGGGATGTGAGCGTAGGGAGTGGCTGTCACTTAAGCCAGCATGGCCAGAAGACACAGCACACACCGTCTGAGTGGGAGGTGCAGGAAACATTTTGTCAGAGCCAGGTCCAGTATATTCTTAATCCATGCCTGTGCTGGTTATTAACCCATGAATTCCCTGGGGATTATGTCATAGTATGTCTTTTTGTACACTATATTTTCACAATGTTTCCCTAACAGTTAGTTCCCAGTGGATCATTAGCTCTGGAGCACCATTCCCATGCACCTCCAACAGATAGAGCAAGTAGTTCAGTCACCAAAATCTGAGACCTGCTGGGAGCCAGGCCATACTCACAGAGGTGCTCTGCCTTCCCGGTCTGCTCTCATTTCCTAGTCTGTTACCACCCCTGCAGCCTACTGTGGTGATTGGACCTACAAATTTACCCTAATTGTGAGCTCAACTGTGAAAAGTGAGTGAAAGTTCATAAAGTGTCACAATAACCTATAATAACAAATGTTGATAGGAAAAGATGCAAAAAAATAAAAGATCAAAAGACTGAATTTGTCCAGACAAAAAGACCTACTGATATAATTCAAGGACTGTTGAGATCATGTCCGGTAAAGAACAGTATGAGACCAGAAATCAATTAACCAAAACTGGTATGTCAGAAATTAGGCCTATTGGTGTACATGAGAACATAAGAACGGCCATACTGGGTCAGACCAAAGGTACATCTAGCCCTGTCTTCTGACAGGTGCCCCAGAGGTAATGAACAGAACAGGTAATCATCAAGTGATCCATCCCCCTGTTGGACAAAATAATAAGGATATACTATTCCACCCACCATTCCATTATGGGGTCCTTAAAATAAGACTTTGAGAGGAAAATTGGCAGAGCAGAAGCGCAGGGAGACAATTGACTGAAAGAGGTGAAGGAGCAAGCTTCACCATCATGACTGCAACCTCCGCTGTCTCTTGGGACCTGGGATCCACTGTAACACCATTAGGCCTTCATCGTCCTCATATCAAGAGATGTCCTGACCAGACTAGGTCAAGAGAGGTAGCCAGATGACATCACCACTTCCACTGGATTTGGCTGACTCCCAAATACCACTTGGGATATGTGACTTTGTCTCACACACAGCACTATATCCTTTTCCTTCTCCACCTTATTTCTTCTCTTTCCTATCCTTTTCCTTTTGCTTTCTCTCTAATAAGAGTCTGACTAAGATGACCAAGACTGTATATTTTGCTACACCACTGTAAGCCTTTGACCACAAAGAGGTAGCTAAAAGCAGCCCAATGCTGGTACAAGTTAGCCAAATAGCGGAGTGGCTGATAACACTGTGTTCTGTGCCTATTTTTCCAGTACTGAGGCTGCAAATGAAAATAAACACCAAAGGCAGAAGCTGCATTTTCTATCTTTTGCTAATCTCTCCTCTCCCCTCTTGTGTGTTTGTCTTGTTTTGCCTTCTAGGAGATGGGGTTGCATTTTAACAACAGCAGCAGCCATGTCTACAGCCCATTTCAACTAATTTCTTCTTTTCCCCAAAAAGGAGTTATTATACCTTAGATACCACCTGAGACTGTCAAAGAAGTCCTTTAAAGACTCTCCAGCTAAAGGGAAAGGGAACAAGGAATGTTAAAATAAAAGTCTTCTTTAATACTTTATATTTCAAAAGCTTTAATTTTTTTCCTTTTTCTGTATCTTACATAAAAGGCTGAAAGGATATTTAATGGTGTGTTTGCCATGTTATTAAGCAAGCTGAGATCTCTGTATACCAAACCTTGTTTAAAACTGTTTAATGTTAACATGACCTGGAAACTGTTCAACACCTTAGATCTTTAATCTTATATATTCCATCAAATTAATACAACAAGCCCTTCTCAAGGGTTGTTTCTCAATATGGTGGGACTTCAACATTAGTTAACCTTATTTAACCTGCATGAAGGTCCCTAACCCTAAGTAGAGGATTCCTGGGGGGAAAGTGAGTGATGACACAGAGGTAGCACTTCCACGGGAATGTCAGAACAACTTTTATAGTGGGGATGCTGAGAGCCATTGAACCAGACTGTAAACCCTGTATATGATGGAAACCACTTCATGCCAGGGGGTGCTGTAGCACCCCTAGTTGCAGCATCTATGCACTTCCAGCTTCTAATCCCCGGGTTGGGATCTACCTGGCTTCATCCCACAGAGCTATTGGGGCAATTAGCCCTTTAATAATCAGTTTGATCCATGTTCTCACAGAAAGTGTTGACAAATATATTTGTGACATGGCTTTGTCTGCTTTAAATTATATTAAATTGACATAAAAAATAAAACTACAGTCAACTCCGTAGCCTTCCTTTCAGTCTTTCTGAAAGAGCCAGCCTGACCACCATAATTTCCGTAAATGATTTCTTCATTGATTATGCCTAGCATGTACTGTATGCTATTGTTCTCTGAGGTCTCTATTAACTTGTGGTGCATTGAAGTACTCCTGGCTTGACCTCTTCTGCAGAATTTGATTCTTACCACAAAATATGTTAGCAAAGTGGTGGAAAAATAAAGTCATAAACAGTTATGATTCTAGCAAATATATATGTCCTAGGAGAACAACAGAAGGAGCTGAGAAATTTCACAGGTAAATTGTTTCCACTGACCTGGCCAGAGGCATTCCATGGCTGCCAACAGCAAGCAATTTGCTTCCTACCCCAACTTCATCCTCCAGTGTATTAGCCTCTCTTCCTAGATCTTCTCCTCATTCCTCACTTTGATAAAAATCCGAGTGCCATCCTGGATTTTTGTTTGTATGGATTTTTTTTTCCAAAGTGCCATGAAGTATTAAGACACCTGACAGTATAAATTCTATATTAGACCTAGGGGGATCCAAATTTAACCTCATCTTGACAAATAAAGAGGAACTGATCACAGAACTAAAAATTAATGGTATTTCAGGTACAAGTGATCATTACTGGATCGCATTTATAATGTACAAACAGACTAAATAAAGTTCAGACCAGTAACACACACACAGTGCTTAAAAAGGGCCAATTTCAAAAAGTTGAAAGCAATTATGAGACAGATCAGCTGGGTGGAAAAGTTTAATCAGAAAAATGTGAAAGATAATTGGGAATTGTTTAAGAACACTTCATTAGAAACCCAAAAAGTCACAATTGGGGAAGAAGGACATATATATAACACTTTATTTATATATAACTAAGTGGTACAAGGGGAAGTTGCAAGGCTGGCCCTAGGGGTGGTCGACATGAGTGACTGTCCGGGGCATCGTGGTTGAGTGGGGTTAGGGATGTTGTCAAGAGGGTGTTACAATAACACCCTCCACTAGCCTTACCCCCCACTGCCCCTTACAGGCTCCACTGCCCAGCCCTGTTCAGCTCACTGCAGTAGTGTACCCCCATTCCCTGCTCCACCTGCACCTCTGCTCCACCCCCCAGCCAAGCTCCAGTCCCCAACCCCGCTCCACCTCCAGCCTCGCCCAGGGCACCACTTTCCATAAGGTTGTCCCTGGGAAGTTGATAATAATCAGTATAAATCAGAAGGTAGGAACTTCAGTAAAGCCATAAGGGAAGCAACAGGGCATAAGGAGAAATCTATGGCTAGCAGAGCTACAAAGCTCCTCATTGCCCTTAAATATATTTAATATATAAATATATTAACGATGGTATTGATCCATTATTAGTGAAAATGGTAGAATTATCAGTAATAATGCAGAAAAGACAGCATTCAATAAATATTTCTGTTCTGTATTTGTGAAAAAAACAGATGATGTAGTCATATCATATGTAACACACTTTCTGTTCTACTAGCATCTCAGGAGGATGTTAAACAGCAGCTATTAAAGTTAGATATTTTTAAATCATCAGGTTCAGATAACTTGCATCCAAGAGTTTTAAAAGAGCTGGTTGAGGAGCTTGCTAGACCCTTACCAGTGATTTCAGAATGAGTCTTAGAAAACCAGGGAAGTTCCAGAAGACCAGAAGAAGCAACTACTGTGACAATATTTTAAAAGGGTAAATGGGATGATCTGGGTAATTGTAGGCCTGTCAGTCTATAATTCTAGGCAGAATAATGGAGCAGCTGATACAGAACTCAATTAAATAAAGAAGTTAAAAGAGGGTAATGTAATTTATGCCAATTAATATGGGTTTGTGGAAAATAGATTGTGTCAAACTAACTTTATATTTTTATAAGATTACAAGTTTGATTGATAAAGGTAATAGTGTTGATATAATGTATTTAGACTTCAGTAAGGCATTTGATGTCATATCACATGTCATTTTTAATTAAGAAAACAAGACAATATAAAATTAATATGGTGCACATTAAATGAACTAAAAGCTGGATACCTTCATAGGTCTCAAAATGTAATTGTAAACAGGGAACCATCAGCATGCAGGTGTGTTTCTCGATTAGTCCCGCAGAGAATAGTTCCTTGCCCTATGCTATTTAATTGTTTTTACCAATGATCTGGAAGAAAACATAAAATCACCACTGGAAAAGTTTGGGGATGACACAAAAATTGGAGGAGTGATAAACAATGAAGAGGACAGGTCACTACTACAGAGTGATCTGGATTGCTCAGTAATCTTAGCTCAGGCAAACAATATATATTTTAATATGGCTAAATGTTAATGTATTCATCTAGGAATAAAGACTAAACCATCTTTACAGGATGGGTGACTCTATCCTGGAAAATCATTTCTTTCTCCCCACATTGTTCATTCCAAGAGCTGCACAGAAATATTGCTATCTCCCTCAGTACATAGTGTATCCTAACTGATCTCAGCATTTCCTAGGGAGAGAATTTAGTTGCAAAAATGTTTTTAAAGTCCTCTCGTTCATGTTTACTGAGTTTAACATACAACTCAGGAGATTGGTGTTGGATTCATTTTGAACTTCCCAGCATGAGTTCTGAAATCCCCAAGTTAGCCATGAAAGGAGTTGGGGAGGTGGACTAATGCCTCAGTGTGAAATTTTGGCAACAAGATACTGTGACGGGAACCCAGGGGTACAACATGGACTGTGGTACCGCTGTGCCTGGGCTGTCTCTCAAAATGCTTTGCTAGTGGCAAGCAGCAAACCCCTCCAGGCGCTGTTATCACTCAGCACAACAGCATGTGGATCCCCACACCCAGCTATATTGCATGAATGCTCCCAGAGCCACTCATGAGTATCACAGAGAAAGGCACCAGCCAATTCCCCTCCCCCACCCCCAGTTCCCTTGCCTTGCACCCCAGAGCTGTTCCATCTTGCCCTGGTCCGAAGCCTGACCAATGTAAATTTATTAAACAATCTGCCCCTCCCTCAATGTGGAGAGGACATACACAAGCCTTTGTAAACTGAGCTGAGATTTCCCAAGCACTTCAACCAAAACACACAGTTTTAGTAAAATATTAGGGCTGTCTAGTTATTTTAAAAAATTATCGTGATTAATTGCGCTGTTAAACAATAATAGAATACCATTTATCTAAATATTTTGGGTGTTTTCTACATTTTCAAATATATTTATTCCAATTACAACACAGAATACAAAGTGTACAGTGCTCACTTTATATTTATTTTTATTATAAATATTTGCACTGTAAAAAAAACCAAAATAAATAGTATTTTTCAATTCACCTAATACAAGTACTGTAGTGCAATCTCTTTATCATGAAAGTTGAACTTACAAATGTAGAATTATGTACAAAATATAACTGCATTCAATAAGAAAACAATGTAAAACTCTAGAGCCTACAAGTCCAATCATTTTTTCCAATCTCTTGTAGCGATGGGGTACCGGAGGGTACCACCCTACTTGTACTCCTGCTTGTGAGCACAGAAAAACCCCTTGGTGGGGTTTGAAGGACTGGTCACCTGCCTGGGCCCTTGTTGGAGTTGGGGTGATCTCGGGTACGCTTATTAGTATCCATGTAGGTTCTTTTGTTGTTTTTCATAGAATCATAGAATCTCAGGGTTGGAAGGGACCTCAGGAGGTCATCTAGTCCAACCCCCTGCTCAAAGCAGGACCAACCCCAACTAGATCATCCCAGCCAGGGCTTTGTCAAGCCTGACCTTAAAAACCTCTAAGGAAGGAGATTCCACCACCTCCCTAGGTAACCCATTCCAGTGCTTCACCACCCTACTAGTGAAAAAGTTTTTCCTAATATCCAACCTAAACCTCCCCCTCTGCAACTTGAGACCATTACTCCTTGTTCTGTCATCTTCTACCACTGAGAACAGTCTAGATTTTTAATATGTTTTCCTCTAACATTTCTATTTTAAAAATAGATGTGCTTGTTTAGAAAGAACTGTGTGGTAGCTTAACTGTGGCAATTACACTCTTTTTAGTCTCTAAGGAGAAAACAATAGAGGCCTGTTTTGGCAATCTGGCTTGCTGGGGCATTCACAGTGTAGGCAGGGGACTGTGCAGCCTGGATATACTCCAGTCATATATATGTCCATGCAAGAGAGGTGATGGCTGAGGAACTGGAAGCCTGAGAGTGGGTGCTCTTACTGAGCCATGAGAGAGGAAATACAGGTGCAGTTGCCTTAAACTGTGACACTTACTACCGCTGCTAGCTAATTGAGTAGCTCTTTTATTTCAAATGGTAGATACTTTTACTTTGGAGTTAGAGGTCCCATATTCAATCTCCTCTCATGACCATTACTGTTGGGGATAGTACTTATCTTTATGCAGAGCTCTAGAACTCAAACTTAGGGTGGACATAAAATGTACCACCCCCTGCAGTCACCTAACAGTTTTCCCAATTGCCTCTGGTTGGTAATCATGGCTCCAACATACAGTGATCATCCCAAGAAACCTGAAAAGTCAATTTTCGAATATCCTTCCCTTGAACGGAAATGTGGTTAGCAGTAGAATCAGTCATTTGTTCTTCCTGGGAAAAAATGGTTTGTTGTTGACGAACAAAACATCTCTGGCGAGACCTCACCCTAAACATAGCCCTTTTTCCCCAAGTGTGGAAATAAAAGAATTGTTAAAAATCCAAGCCAACCAGCAATCTTTTGAATATTATCTCACAGAAGTAAAACTTGGCCCAAGTTTTAAGTTCACAAATTGCTGAACTTTATGGTTCAGATTCCCTCACCCACAGCTTCATCAAAAAGTAATCTGGAAAAACTCACCATGGCTTAGGATATGAACAACTGGTTTTAACTGATCTTCCACTGATGTAGGTAATAAGGAGGAACAAGCAGACAAATCATTATAAGCTGCCAGTTTTGGCAAAAGGAAAATATTTGAATACTATACCCTTGCTTCCAAAAGAGGTTAAAAGTTTAATTCCCCTTATCAAGTAAATGGAGGTCAAGATGGCAGAGAGAAGGGGGAAAACAAGAGAATAGGGAAGAAACATCCCATTACCCAATTTATCTCAGGTTGTTTGCAGTCAACATGTGCAACAGATGTGACATGTGACACACAGCATAGAATTAGTCTTTGTTGTATTCTGTCATAACTGTGAAGCTGAGGGAGGACAACTTCAAAGTGCTATCTAAACAGCTATTTTTAGAACACTAGTGCAAGCCCCACTAGTCCAAGTATTGACCTGAGCTGGGAGGCTTGCTCCCAGAGGCTTGAAAATGCTATGTAGACATACCCTATGTCAATGTAATAACCTGACAAAAGAAAGCCCAAGAAGAATTCCCCAGCAGTTAGTAATTTAAAACAATGCTTTTGTGTTTTTTAAGATCTCTTGGTAATTTAAGGAAAACCTTTTCAGTGAAAGACTTACTCACTGCCAAACGTTTGATGAAACAGTATCTGATGAAAGCGACGGACAGGGCTTTGGACTTGCAGAGCCAAAGGATGTTTGTACTCCCTTTGAAATGTCACACATTCAGACGCAGTTGCGAACAATGAAAAGAGCTTTTCGTTTGTTTTAATTAATTTCAGTGTGTGTAATGGTGGTTTCATTAACAATATAAAGGACATTAAATAAGCTGTAAGAAAGAAACAACTTCCAAGAGTTACATAATTTCTAAGCAGTTGTACAGAGTAACAGAAAGCCGAACTCTCCCTGCTTTCTTCATATAGTTATATTAACTCCTTTATCCATGTAAAAAACTGAACAAAGATTCCTTCACTTTTTCTTTATGAATCCCGCATTCTGTAACTGTTTTTGTAATTCTGTAATTCTGTAATTCTGAATTACAGTTGCACCCAAATCCTAAATTCAAATACCCCTGAACATTGGGTCTGATTCTACTTGCATTAAAGTCAATGGAAAGACTTCCATTGACTTTGGTGGGAGTTTGTCCAGGGTCTTTATGACTGACTCCTGTTCTTCTATGGGGCTAACCCAAACCCCACCAATTCAGATTAATCTCTTCACTGAGTAGTAAACAATAGCAGGAATGCAAGAAGGGGAATGAACAATGAACATTCTTGGGCCAGATTTTCCATCACTGGTTCATACTAAGTATGTCAATGGAGTCAGGATTTAACCTGAAAAAATTAAAGCATTACCTGCTTTTGGTTTGCCTCTTATCCTAACAGCTTTTCCAAAGGTTAGTCAACTGAATCTAACGCTTTCCTGACACCTTTGTAATTTCCATCATAAATTATGTGACTCCACTGAATCGTGTCCTTTAATAAAGATCCTTTTGTACATGGAGAAATGAACACTGCAAGCTGTAAAGAATGGCTCGTGGAACATTCGGCATGTTTTACGGAAATGGCCTGGTTTTCTGCTAGGAGTTGGAAAATTATATAAGTGAATATTACTATAGCTGCATAGGAAAACAAACTGATTTTTAACTTGTGGAGGTTTATTTTTGGTCAAATTTGATTTCAGTCTTTGAAGTGTCTTCCAAGCTTCAGAGGGAGTTTTGCAAAATCTTATGGAGCCTGTTAAATCCACAATGAAGATGGATAGGTACTTGATGCTGTTAGTAGTTGAATAGGGTCTTATTTTCCACAGCGTTCTTTGTTATATTTTGGCTGAATTATTTACCATAGTATGCTCTGATATGGCTCTGGAAGTGGATAGGTCTTTGGTAGTCTAATGAAAAACTTTCCTATGGTACTCACAAGCCTTACTGGGATCTGTCTGCAAGGCTATACATGTTTATCTCACTAGGCTGGGTCTCAAGAGTTTTTCCCTACTAAAGTTGATTAAGGCTGACTTTAGAAGACGTAGTTATATAAAATCCTTTGAACTTAACATTTTTTTATTTATTTGATTATATTATATATAAACTCAGCTGGATCTAAGCCACATAATTTTATACATTATTAAAGACACTCAACAAGAGATTATTTATATTCTAAACAGACTAGAATTTTTCCTTGATAGGAGTCAGTCAATCAGCAATAATATGTAAAAACATGTTTAAGCACAGCAGGCAGGCAAAGATCTGACTGAATTAATTTTATCAGATCTTGGATTAAGCTGGTTTTAGATAAAATATAAATCAGATTGACATGTCACTGTTTGAATTACAATTTGATTACTAGAACCTTTAGCCATGGGTTAGCATAGTATATCAATATTGGATTTTGAGTGCATAAATGGTCCAGCTGCGAGACTTTAAATTAATTTAAAGGTCTGTAGAGAAAAAAATGTGAGGAGGGAAATAGTTGGAAGGAGTCAATGCTAGCCAGAAGGCCTTTTATATGTTAGCAGACAAGATGCACTAAAAAGAGAAAGTATGGTAGGCTCATCAGTAAATGAGGAGGAGGAGAAATCTAATGATGACTCAAAAATTACTAAGGTATTAAACTAATTTTTAAAGATCTGTTTTTATCCAGACAAAAAGGAAAGAATTCTGGAAAATGAGTAAATAATGAATTGATTGTCCAAACAATTATTTATAGCGAGTAGGCAGGGGGACACTTGGAAAATGTGAAGACATACAGATCGGCCTATGTGAATGACCTGCATCCTAGAATGTTAACGGGAACTGGCTTGTGAATTTACCAGAAATCTGACAACTTGGAAAATAATTGAAACATGAGAATTACTGGGAGATTGAAGAGAAAAGCAAAACTTAGTACTGATCTTTTAAAAAGTGATGAAGAGTGATCCTGGCAAACAGGTTGATTTAATTTAAATCCGTAGAGTAATAATGAAACAAATAATATGGGGGATAGAGGGAGGGAACTCTTAATTATCTAGATTAGGCATTGCAAATATTTTCACTGTGTGGACTATACCTCAACAGAGAGATTGTGTCTTGGAGCACCTCCATTTCCTTTTGTGATTTCATAACTTCCGAGGTATCTACTACTTACTTAGCGACAAATCATATTAATGTTTGTATGCCTACCTGCTTTAATATGTGTTCTGTCCTTTTTGTAAAAAGTTAATCACATCAGTTCATTTTATATCCCTCCTTCTGTCCATTCTCTCGCTTCCTCTACCTCCCTGCAAAAACTTCTTTACTGTCTGGTTCCCTCTTACCCTTTCCCTCTGCACATGCTCCCCTTTTCCCTGTGTCTCTTCTCTGTTGTATGGTTCCATTCTCTCCTGCATATACTGGCCAGCCACTTGTTCCTCTTGGCCTTCTTCACATTCCTCTCATGCTAGTGACTCTTATTTTCTCTCCTCCTCCTCTTACTTCAACAACGCCTAATAGACGCAGTTACACTAGACCTTTATCTCTGTGGCTTTTTTTAGAAGATCCTAGACACTTGTAGAAGCAGCTGGAAACAATGAAGAAAGCCAAGACCATGTGGCCTGCCAGATCTCCATAGACCTCTGGTGATCTCAGGCCACAATTTGAGAACCACCAGATCTACAGGATCATGGGGAAAATGTGTGTTTGTAAATATCACCAAACAGACTCAATTCTTTTTTTCTTTTTCTTTTTTTTTGATAGAATTACAAAATCAGTGGATGAAAGGAGTTTAGATTGTTTAAACTGTAAGCTCTTTGAGTCAGGGGCTGTCAATTTGTGCTGTGTTTGTACAGTGCCCAGCACACTGGGGTTGTACTCCATGACTGGGGCCCCCTAGCACTACCACAATATAAATAAATAATAATAATCAAAGTGCGGTAGGTGGTTTTATACTTGGAATTTTAGTAAAGAATCTGAGACAGTAACTCACAAACTTATTTGCAAAACTAGTTCAAATTGGCTTGGATATGAGCATAGCCTGAAGAACTGTTAAAAAAGGTAATGGAAAACATATAGGCTGTTTCCATTCAACAATCCTAAACTATATTTCATAGTGATAGTTTCTGCTATTCTGTTTAATTACAAACCTAGAACTATTTTTTGCACTTTTTTGTATCCATTTAGTGGGCTTGTGTGTATCTTGTAATAGCCACCTGTGAGATGATGCCATAAATCAGCTAGCTTCAAAATACTGCTAGGGAAAGCATTAATCTCAGGACTCTTCAGTGTCAGGGGAAAAAAGATTTTCTTTTTCTCTCTTTTTGTTTCATAGATTTGAGTGTCAGTTTTAAAATCTGACTGTTAGCCCATTTGCAATATGTTTCATTCTCTCTCTCTCTCTCTCTCTCTCTCATATCTGTAGAGATAATTGCCAGTGTGTGTGGGCGCTGGCTGGTACTACCCAATGGAGCCTATATATAAACAGCAGAAGTGCCCATTTATTCTCTCTTGGCCATCAGCATGGCTTGCATCCCTAAGTGGGTTCTTCCAAACATTGCTCATTTTCTGCTAGCCACACTTCTGAAAAGATTGTGGAATAAGGTGACCAATTGACTTGTACTGTCCACATTTCCAGAAACAGAGTTTTAATAAATAATCTGGGTGTTCTTTCTGTCTTTACTCTCCTGCATCCTCTGATGCCTAGGGCATCCACCAGTTTCTGCTGGTCTGTTCAAGCTTCTGAGTGTCATGTGTTAAAAATTCCAAACCTTTGTTACTGAAAAAACTTGGTTCTGAACATATTTAACTGAATATTGTATTGAATAAATAGGAACTAAGATAGCTCTAATGAAACAGAGGCGGGTAGCTATGTAAAGAGATAATGGTCCTTTTAAATAGATTGTGGACTGGATCATATGGAAAACTGTGGGCTTTTGGTGCAATGTGCCAAAAGGTTTTAAGCCAAGATTTTCAGGTCACTAATGATTTTGCCATCTCAAGTTTTGACACACTCTAATGGGGCCAATTTCCGAGTAATGGGGAGAGGGGTGAATTTCAAAATCACATTAATGATTTAAGACTGGAGCACAAGTCCCATTGAAAGTCAGTGGGACTTGTTGAGACTTCTGCTCCTTGGGCACTTAAGCACTTTTGAAAATCCCACTGCTGGGGCTCTGCACTTTCTGAAAAAGCTGAAGAGAGCAGAGAGTGTGGCCTGAAATGTCAATATAAGCACCTGGGGTGAAATTTTGGCCTTATTGAAGTCAATGGGAGTTTTGCCTTGGACTACAATGAGCTCAGGATAACACCCCTGGTGGTAATAAGCTACTTATTAAAACAACCACAAAGTTTTAATGAACTAATATGTAGGTTCTGCAAGGCATCATTTTTCCAACAACAAATATATTTTGTATGAATATTTCCAATTAATTTAGAACATATTGTCTTCTCAAATTCATCTCTGGTGCAACTCCTCACAAATGCCACTGAATTAATTTGTCCCAAACTCTTTGGCATACAAAGGTACTCTCATGTAAATAAATCTTCAGAGGTTTCCTTTATGACTCTCTTTTTAATGTACACATATCCTAGTTTCCTTATTTATTTTAATTAGTGAAACCCTGAGTACAGTACCATGTGTATGTTTGGATGAAGGATGTATTTAAAGTCTAGGCTGGAATAATTCAATTGAAAAGTTTTAACACTTTATAATCTCAGCAGCACAACTTCAGCCCTAATATTCTATATCCATATTAAACTATATTTCTGTGCTTCTACCTACCTATAGTTTCACAGGAATTGATGGTCAGTGCAGTATCCATGGCATCTTCCTCCACAAAAAACTCTGAATTCCCGTGCCACAGGCCCATCTGCAGAGGTTATTGGTATTGTAAAAGGCTAGGCATAGCTTTTATGGAAATAACATGGCCATTAGCTGCTTTGAAACTGCATATGAACTGTCTTTGTACATCTTTATATTGCCTACGATGAGCAATGACGTGATGCAATCATCAGGGAAATACCCATTAACATCTCGTAGAACAAGTAGCATGGATAGCTATGTAGTTACATCATCCACTGCAGGTCTAAATTGACAGAGTTCCCCAGAAGACAATAGAGCTCCACCGTGTTACACCAGCAGAGAATCTGGTCAATATCTGTATCATACTAGCAGCCAAAATGGCCTAGCCACTATTGAGACACAGGCCCTCCCCAAATGAATCGTATTTTCCGGGTGAAAAACTGGGGCACTGTGGTTGAGGGTGTCACATGAAAGCGTTTTGGTGAGGGACAAAAGGGATTGGTGGAGAAGTGGGTAGACAAACAAAGGAACATTCTTTTCCTCTCTCACCTCCTCTCCTTCAGAATGAAAACCTAGAACACTTTACCACATGAGTTGTCACAAACTCCTTGGAGAGTCATGAACAGGTTTCAGGGGCTATAACCACCCTTCTTTTCTTTATGTAATTTATCTTTTGTGCTATTCTCACTTGGAGCGGGCCCTGGAAAGCAGGAGCAGAGGCAGCAGGGAGCATGATCGAATTAGCCCGACAGCAGCCTGTATTCCTACCTCTGTGCCTCCTGCTGTTGCCTGTAGGAGTCCATATGCAGAAGTCCTCCAGAGGCAACAGCTGGAATTGTAACTACACAACTATGATGATATTGGTGGGGTTTGTGGTGTTCAGTGATCGCTCAGTACTTAGGTTTATTCTATGTCTGATTTGAACTGGCTGTGAATAACGAGATTTGCAGCACCCCGGCCAGATTTTCGATCCAGGAAGCTCAGATCTTAAAGGCACAGTACCCAGTACCACCCGGCTTAGTACTATTAGCGCTAATGACCAGCTGCCCTAATTTAGACAAAAGACAGAAAATACTAGAGGTGGGGTATGGGAGGGCAAGGGTTAAACATCAGGAGGGGGAAGTTACTTTGAGTGGTTGTGCAGGCTTCCTAAGGGATTAGGTTTTTTTAAAAAATTATATTAGGAGCTAAAGTGGCGCTAATTTGTTCTTTGGAAAGATGAATGGCGACAGGGAACACAGGAAGAGTGTGAGGGAAGAACATGAAGAGAGAGAGACTATGGAGCCAGAGTGAAGGGGCAGTGGAGACAGAGGGAGGGGATGAGGACGATGGTGGCAGCAGTGGTTCTGAGAGCAGTGAGTTGTGTGGAGGGAGGGAAGCTGGGCAGTGGAAGATTCCAAAGTACAGATGTAAGAGTTCCATTTTGAGCCATAAGCTGATCTCAGGAATGCTGAGTTAAAGGCTTTTTCCCCTGCCGCTGAAGTTGGTGGCAGCTGTTGCTGGCTTCAGCCCCCTCTCACCCCCACCCCCACAACCAAACTCCATCTCAGAGCCAAGATGAGCTTAATGGTAGGAGGTCACACAAAAGAGGGAAAGGGGGGGCTGGGTGTGGTGCTCATAAGCAGCTCTTTTGTGGACTAGAGGGAACTAATCAAGAGGGAGGAAGTGCCCGGCCCACTCCCTGACTTCTGCTACAGCTGAAGGCTGGTGCCAGCATACATGTCTCTGATTAACAGCCATAGGAAAACTTTTTCAGAGGTTTTGACCGCAGAGCTCTTTCATCATTACACCAGGATCCTGTTCTCTGCATTATTACAGGTAAATCCAGCCCTAATTCCACACCTGTGGAGGGCCTTTGTGTGAAGACGCAGAACCAGGGCAGTTTGACGTAAGGTGGGGCTCTCACATGCACAGAGGATGAGAGTGGAGGGCGTAGGCTGGACCATGTTTGGGAGATATACCACTGCATGGAAGCTCCTATCTTCCAACCACAAGAGAAGGGAGTGCGTGAAAAGGCCCCGCAATGGTTACTTCAACCAGTGGGCTGAAGTAGACACCGTGAAGCAGCTTGGGGGCTGCTCCATGGCCCATCGCCCCACCTCTACAATGCAGGAGTCGGGCTACTTGGGCTTCAAGCGGAGGGTTCTAAATACAAATGTGCAACACATCTGAATAGGGGTTGCAACCCTTTATAAAAAATAGTTCCATGTTGTCTCCACGACACTTATTTCAATTACTTGTCATAAAAAAACCTGATGTGGATTGAAATAACCATTTTGTCCAAGGAAGTGACCAGCATCACTAATATAGGATATTTTGGGTGAGCTCGAACACAGTAACACAGCACATGAATGCCAACACTTCAAGCTCCACTTGTCCCAGAGGAAAACTAATGTGGTTCTTTCTCTTTGGAATTCAGGTGCTTGCCACTGAGATGAGAAAGAACACAACAAACAGCATGTTTTTATTTGTCTCAAGGCTTAAAGAGATTCCAGTATTTAAAAGTTCCCTATTCCTATTTATGAATGCACATTATTACAGTTATACATATGCATACATGGAACGAGAAATAGACCACAAAGGGTTTAAAAGAAGAGTGTGGTATTCTCTATTTCTTCAGCCTGGAGCACAACCAGCATTTCTGCTGTCACCCATAACAGCAGATGTTCCGAAAAAGAAGGGGCGAAAAGGAAAAGTTATGAAATTGACAAAGATCAGGACACTCTCCAATGTACTGACCTGCTGCCAAACTACTTCTCAGTTTGTTAATGTGCTGTTAGAATAGACCCATAAAATGCACACTAAACAGATAGTGAAAAACTCAGGGTTAGATAAGTTTTGTTTATGTTATTTTAGGAAGAAAGGAGACCTGCATCTTAAAAAGAAGTATCAGTTCAAGGGAATAAATGTGTACTGAGGTTTAAAAGGAAATGGAATGAAATAAGCAACTTTCAAAAATCATCTGGCTGCTATTTTTATACTAGGCTACCACTCAACTTACAGGTATCATAAAATTTTAAAAAACATATGACCCTGTTCTTCCAATGAGCCCCAGGGAGGTGGACCCCTGGACCCACATGGCACTCAAAGAGGTATTGGAACCTGTAGCCTGACTTACCAAGGTACTTAAGTAGCAACAAAGAGTCCTGTGGCACCTTATAGACTAACAGACATATTGGAGCATAAGCTTTCGTGGGTGAATACCCACTTCTTCAGATGCATTACTTACAGGTACTTAAGGGCTTGTCTACACTACCCGCCCAATTCGGCGGATAGCAATCGATCTTTTGGGGATCAATTTATCGCGTCTAATATAGACGCGATAAATCAATCCCAGAACGTGCTCCTGTCAACTCCGGTAATCCACCCCGACGCGAGGAGGAAGCAGAGTCGACGGGGGAGCGGCAGCCTTCGACTTTGCAGGGTCCACACGGCGAGATAAGTTGAGCGAGATACGTCGACTTGAGCTACGTTATTCACGTAGCTGAAGTTGCGTACCTTACATCAACCTCCCACCCCCCCCCGTAGTGTAGACCAGCCCTAAGTGTGCATCTAAATTTGAAGTCAATGGGAAAATTCACGTGCTTAAGCACATTGTTGAATTGAGATCTATATTTGTCATAATATATGTAAAGGTAGCAAATATGGAAAGTTAAATAATTTAATAACACACACTTCATTTTCTCCCATCTAGAAAATTTTGTTAGCGTGGTTTTGGTTTGACATGCTCTACCCTTTGCAAAAAACTGTAATATTTCCAATTAAAAATTTTCAATTTTAAAAGAAGATTTTAAATAATTTACATTAAATGTGGCCTGTAAAAGTTAAAAATGGGCTTGTGCTTTTTGTTGCTTATTTAAGGTGTATGTAGAAGGCCTGAAAGATTTTTGTCCAAAATATGTTTTTCCTACATTTTGCTCTCCCCCAGCCCCCAATTAGAAATTCAAGTCTTAGCTAAACCCAAACCCAATTTTAAAAAAATAATCCCTTTGTAGGTCACCTCTCAGAGGTAAAGTATGACCTGTCCTCAGGTTACACGAGGGGACTAGGAAACTGAAGGGGAGTTTCTACCACCAACAGAGCACTAACATGGGACCCTATTGAAACTGTCACACTAGTGGTTCCTCAGTGTTAGGGGAAGCTGGCTGATTTATCCAGCAACACTATGGGTAGGTCTTCACAGCAGAGTTAGCCAGGGCAGGTACTTGGGTGTTGCCCTATCCTCCATCCTGTGCACACACAAAACCTTCTCACCCAAGTTAAGTGATGCTTTCAGTCCATACAAGGGTTGGGGATGAGGGTTAGAACTGGCTTCCACTTCATTCAGGCTAGTAAGCCACCCCCTTAGCAGTGAGGGCACAGGCTACATCACTTTCCCACAATTCCCCCCATGTGCCCAGAAATGCAAACAAGTTCTCCCACAATTCACTGGGAAAGGATCATTGAATGGCTCAGCTGTCAACAGCACAAAGAGCTGTGCGATGTTCCCCCAGAAGTTCTAGCCATGCACACAGAAGAATTACTGCACTCACCTCCCCCATTTTTTCTAACAAAATTGGGCAGCAGGCCTGGAGTGGAGGATAATGCAAACTGCGCCTTCTCCAGAGGAGATAAAGAATGCTACATATTGTATTCCCATTCCTGTCCTCTCCCCATTCTTTCCTCCACCCTATCTTGCTAAGGCAGTCTTACTCCATCTTCCTCCATAAGCAGAATGTCTCACACTACCTACACCTCTTCAAACCATCCTCCCCGCCACCCTTAGGTGCTTTGATAGCACACTAATGGATGCGTTAAAAGAATTTAAGTAGGATACAATTAACATTCCAGAGATGACTTTATTTAGCTTACAGTGTGCTATGAAGATCAAAGAAACCATAGGGCAAATCCTGAACACAGTGGGACTAAGGGCCTCACAATGTGGGCACCATATTTCTGGGTGCCACATTTCAGGAAGGATGTGGACAAATTGGAGAGTCCAGAGAAGACCGACAAAAATGATTAAAGATCTAGAAAAAATGACCTAGGGGGGAAGATTGAAAAAATTGGGTTTGTTTAGTCTAGAAAAGAGAAGACTGGGCCCTGGTCTACACTACGAGTTTAGGTCGAATTTATTAGCATTATATCGATTGATCCGTGCACCCGTCCACACGACGAAGCCATTAACATCGACTTCTAGGGCTCTTAAAATCGATCTCGCCACTCCACCCCCAACGAGGGGATTAGCGCTTAAAATGATATTGCAGAATCGAACTAGGCTTAGTGTGGACGCAATTCGACAGTATTGGCCTCCTGGATCTATCCCACAGTGCAACATTTGACCGCTCTGGACAGCAGTCTGAGCTCAAATGCTCTGCCCAGGTACACAGGAAAAGCCCCGCAAACTTTTGAATTTCATTTCCTGTTTGGATTTTGGGCTCCCCCCTCCGCTGCTTTCTCGGAGGGAGGGGGGAGCAAGGGTGAGGCTCCTTTCCTTCTAACAGCAGATGATGCAATATGCCGGGAATCAAGGGTTAGGCACCTTCCCTTCTAGCAGCAGATGGTTCAATAGGCTTGATATCCATCATCATCTGGCCCCCTCAAGGATTGAACTCGCAACCCTGTGTTTAGCAGGCCAACGCTCAGAACGCTGAGCTATCCCTCTGCCCGTATTACAGCATGACTGAATCCCCACTAGACCTAATGTCCAGGCATATGCTGGAGATGTACAGTAATTGTGAGCTGAGCAGACTTCCGTAGCAAACCCAGAAACCCCGGAAACCCCGGAAAAAAGGCGCGAAAAAGATTGCTTTCACAGAGGGAGGGAGGGACGTTTGATGGCTTGACGACATGTACCCAGAACCACCAGCAACAATGTTTTCTGCCCCATCAGGCTTTGGGATCGCAACCCAGAATTCCAATGGGCGGCGGAGACTGCGGGAACTGTGGGATAGCTACCCCAATGCAACGCTCCGAAAGTCAGCGCTAGCCTCGCTACTGTGGACACAGTCCGTCGACCTCATGGTCTTAATGCTCTTTAGTGGGGACACACACAATCGATTCCATAAATTCGGGTTTTAAAATATCGACTTCTATAATTTCGATCTAATTCTGTAGTGTAGATGTACCCTGAGAGGGGACATGATAACAGTTTTCAGTATGTAAAAGACTGTTACAAAGAGGAGGAAGAAAAATTGTTTTTCTTAACCTCTGAGGATAGGACAAGAAGCAATGGGCTTAAATTGCAGCAAGTGAGGTTTAGGTTGGACAGTAGGAAAAATTTCCTAACTGTCAGGATGGTTAAGCACAGGAATAAATTGCCTAGGGAGATTGTGGAATCTCCATCGTTGGAGATTTTTAAGAACAGGTTAGACAAACACCTGTCAGGGATGGTCTAGATAATACTTAGTCCTGCCTTGAGTGCAGGGGACTGGACTAGATGACCTCTCAAGGTGTCTTCCAGTCCTATGATTCTAGGATCTGGCCCAGTTTGAACCCATATTAATCTTCCAGATGAAAATTAATTAATAATAAGTTAAAGAAAATATTGCACTCTCTCTTGGAAGCGATAGAGACTTTTTCCCCAAAAAAACCTCCATAGCAGGTTGCTGATTGTTGACACAGGTTAAACAAACAAACAAAATAATGTGAAAAGATAACAGGACAGACTGGATCCGAGAGATCGGAGTTCACTAATGCAAACCATTGAGTGCTAACTACAGAACAAGAGATGACTCCCTTATGCTCCTAGTAACCGCCTCTTTAGCCCCCTACTAAGAAAGTGACAGCATTTAAAGGTATCCTGCTTGCCTCTTTGAACCTATATCTTCTCTTGCTTCAAAAGAAAGAAAGAAAGAAAGAAAGGAAGGAAGAAAGAAAGACAGCTCATTTTTTCCTTTCTATCTCACCTAAAAGGAGAATATTTCTCATTTAAAAAAATAATCACCATGCTAATTTTCACCAAGAAAACTAAAAGAAACAAACCTTGAAGCTTGCCAGGCAAGTGATGCTCACTGGAGTGTAATGTAAAGATACGTCTATTGTTCTGTGAAGGTAAATCCAGGACACACAGGGTTTTAGATTGTAAGCTCCTTGGGGCAGGGTCCCTCTTTTTATTCTGTGTTTATTCCCTAGCACAGTGTAGTCCTGGTCCAAGAGTAGGGCTTTGGGGCACTAAGGTAATAATAGGATAGATGCTCTTTTATTAACAGAGCTCCATCAGTCTGTTTTGCTTTCTAACAGCTTCTGCATTAGCAGAACCGCCTAAAGTGTTCGTGTTCTCAGATTACACTACAGTGGCCTAATATAATTATATCCCTCCCCTAGTGCTTCGCAAATCTAAATATATGCCTCTATCGGGTTTTTCTTATGTTCCATTATTGGATATTAGGAAACACTATTTCACTAGGAGGGTGGTGAAGCACTGGAATGGGTTACCTAGGGAGGTGGTGGAATCTCCATCCTTAGAGGTTTTTAAGGCCTGGCTTGACAAAGCCTTGGCTGGGATGATTTAGTTGGGGTTGGTCCTGCTTTGAACAGATGGTTGGACTAGATGACCTCCTGAGGTCTCTTCCAACCCTAATATTCTATGATTCTATGATTATTGCAATCCTGCAGTCTTTCATTTCTGGCCACCTTCTCTTTACAATTATCACATACAAAAGATGGCTTTACTGTTTGTATTTGCAATAATATATTTGCAAAAGGCTCATACGGATGACTTGGAACCATTTCATCACTGACAGTCTTTCCAGATTCTTTTTGGCTTTGTGAAACTATTTCCTCTTTAAAAAACTTCCTTCTTTACTTCTTTGGTGTCTTTGTATGACCCGGAATGGAAGACAGTGTATAGGCTGAGGGAGGTTCTGAAAAGGGCAGTGATCAATTGTTCTCCATGTCCATTGAAAGAAATGGACTTAGTCTGCAGCAAGGGAGATTTAGGTTAGATATTAGGAAAAACATTCTAACTATAAGGGTAGCTAATTGGCCCTGCCACAGCGCAGCGAGATGAACTTGATGACTTCTCGAGGTCCCCGGCAGCCCTACATTTCTATGATTCTATGATATATGTCTTTCAGTTCTGCCCTTTCTCTGTCACGCTTCCACTGCATATTGAGGGTTCTCCATTTTTCCTTTGTCTATATTTTCCATCTGAGACTGTCTGTATTTACCACCTTCTTGAGACTTGATCTGTGGGGACTACCGACTGATGTCCCTTTAGCAAACACACAGGACGTACAGTGTTTTCCATTCTCAGGATCTGTGACCCTGACATTTCCATAGCTCATCCACTTGTCAAAAATCAGTCCAACTTTAGCTCTAGATTATTAACGAAGTTCTCTGAAACTTGACTGATAATGTTGCACAATTTGCATTTTGATCTCACAAACCAAGTCAACAAATTCACATGAGTGCTGATTGACATAGTCTTGCATAAAAAATGATCATTATCTTGTCTTCTTTGGCTGAAGATAAATGCTGCATATATTACATTCTTTTTGGGGGGATCAGTGGTTAGTCAGAACTCAGAGCTTCTTCCAGACATTTTTTCTCTGATGGGTGTTTTGTTGTGATTTTACTTCCTTAACCACAAAGGGACAGATTTTATAAGGCGCTTAGCTCACTGCTGCGTGATGAATACTTTTGAAAATCTGTCCCTTATTTACTTGCCTACATGAGAGATGAGCTCTTTTCATCTGGCCCCAATTATGGGTACTGAATAGAGCTAGTCAGAAAAATGCCAACAAAACTTTTTTTTGGTCAGAATTTGCTGATTTATCAAAATTGAACCATTCCACAGAGACTGGGCAATTTCAACACAGGTCCAATAGAACTCAGGCAGTTTTTGAAACCTGATGGGTTTCCTGCCTGCTCACCTGCCCTGCTGCTTGGCAGCCCAGCTGCTGAACTGCCTCAAAATCAGGGACCCCAGGTGTAAAACATGAAGCGGGGGGAGGAGTAGCTCCCTTTGATGGACACCCAGCCAGCCAGTTAGTTGTAAAATCCTTCTGGGGCTTGCCTGGGTATTACTGATTATTTGTACCAAACTACAGCCAAATTGCCACCCCACTGACAGACCTGACCAGGAAAAAACAACCAAATGCAGTTCAGTGAACTGAGAAGAGTCATAAAGCCTTTAACCAGCTTAAGGGCCCCGGACTTCAACCAACCATTCGTCATAACCACAGATGTGTCCAAGCGTGGTGTAGGAGCAGTTTTAATGCAAGAAGGACCAGATCAACAATTCCATCCTGTCATGTTTCTCAGCAAAAAAAACTTTCTGAGAAGGAACTTTCTGGTCAGTGTGTTATGCAATTGTGTACACTCTGGAGAAGCTACGCCCATATATTTGGGGACAGCGGTTCCACCTGCAGACTGACCATCCTGCACTGAAGTGGCTTCACACAGTCAAAGAGACTAACAAAAAACTTCTTCGGTGGAGTTTAGCTCTCCAAGACTTTGATTTTAAATTACAACACATTTCAGGAATCTCTAACAAAGTGGCTGATGCACTTTCCCGGGAAGGTTCCCAGAATCAGCCGGGTAAAAATGTCCCTGCATTCTAAGTCATTGTAGTCCTTGAAATGTAAAAAGTACTGTTCAATTCTTCATGTAATTATTAGTAAAATTAGAGGTGCATGTATCTTATTAACTCTGTTTCCTAAACCTCCAGGAAAAAATCCCAGCAGGCGTGGACCTGACCTGAACCAGGCTGGCCAGCACCATCTGTGATTTGGGGGGATGTGTGATACATGAAGGGGAGGGGGGTAGCTCCCTTGATGGACACCCAGCCAGCCAGCTAGCTGTAAAATCCCTCTTGGTCTGTTCTCTGCTTGCTTTACCTGTAAAGGGTTAACAAGCCCACAGGTAAAAGAAAGGCGTGGGCACCTGACCAAAAGAATCAATGGGAGGTAGAACTTTTTTAAAATTGGGAAAGAAACTTTCCCTTTGTCTGTTGTTCTCTGGGCTGCAGGCACACGGAGCAGCAATGCTATAAGCAGGAATGCTGTGTAATGTTTGAACCAGGTATGAAAAAGTATTTTCCATACCTAGAAGAAATAATTTGGATAGGGACTGTTTAGTTAGACGCCATCAAGTTTATTTTCTTATTTTAGCTTATGAATCTCCTCTGTGCTAACCTCAGATGCTTTTGTTTGCTTGTAACCTTTAAGCTGAACCCCCAAGAAAGCTATTTTGTGTGCTTGATTTTTGGAATTGCTCTTGTAAAATCTAGCAAAAGCCTAAGTTTCCAGATGTATTTTTTTCCTTTTTGTTTTTAATAAAATTTACCTTTTTTAATAACATGATTGAATTTTTGGTGTCCTAAGAGGTTAGTGCATGTTGTTTGATTAGCTGGTAGCACAGCTAATTTCCTTTGTTTTCTTTCTCAGCTCTTCCCAGGGGGATTAAAGGGCTTTATGGTACCCCAGAGGGAAGAATTCCCAAGTGCTCCTTCTTGGGTCCAAGGGTTTTGGGGTTTTTTGCATTTGGGTGGTGGCAGCGTTTACCAAACCAAGGTCAGAGAAAAGCTGTAACTTTGGGAGTTTAATACAAGCCTGGAGTGCGAGTATTAATTTTTAGAATCCTGGCGGGCCCCCACTTTCTGCACTCGGAATGACAGAGTAGGCATTCAGCCTTGACACCAGGGTTTCCAGGTTCCACGGCCTCAGGCCAGCCTGCCAGGAGGACGCCCTCGGAGTCAGGTACCCAGAGCTTCCAGAGTCTATATTTCTGGGGTAGTCCCCCAAACAGACTGCCCCGGAGCCAGGGCTCTACCTTTCAGGGAGAAATTAGACATTTTTGTTTTCATTATGAATCAGAATTAAACCAATTTTGAAATATCAAAATATCAAAATCCTTATGAAACAGAATTAATTGCACTGCACCGCTCTAGAGCTAAGCACTTGAAAATCAGGCCCTAAGATCTTTGGAAAAGCTAGTCTGTACTGCAGTGGAAATGAAATTTGTTTGGACTTCCAGTTTCAAATGCAGCCAGCACATTTCTGAATCTGCTTGTTCATTTCTGCCATTGCTGAGCTGATGGATATCAAACGCTGGAAATGTAGGTGATACAAATGCCATGTAGTCTTTTTAAAACCCTTTTTATCATTCATTTCCTAGTTGTGTCTTTCTATTGTTTTCTTTCAAACTTACATCTCAGTTACTGGTGTTTTTTCTCTGTATGTCTCTGCACCTTTGTTATTGCAGATTTTATTCCAATGCCACTGTTTCTAATAGCATTAAACTGTGATTTTCAAAGCCTCCTAGATGGGAAGTTGGCATCCAGTTCCCTTAGTCTGAGGTACTTCCATGGCCCCCATCACTGTTGTGTCTGAACTCCGCACAGCCTTTAGTGTATTTATCCTCACAACGTTCTTTGAGGTAGGACAGTGCTACTATCCCCTTCTGACAGATGGGGAACTGAAGTACAGGGAAACTAAATACGTCTTACCTAAGGTCACACAGGAAGTGTGCAGCAGACCAGAAAATTTAACCCAGGTCTCCAGCTAGACCTTAACCACTGCACCATCCTTCCTCTCTTTTCTACAAACTGTTGCTCCCAAGCTTCGTTTGCTCTCAACAGATGGCTGCTGCCACTTCATTTCTCCAAACCAACAGTGAGTATGGGAATGGTGCTATAGGAATGCAGAACCGAGGTGCTGCTTAGTACTGGATTTCTTCTAGATCTTTTTTTCTTTCCTTCATGTTAGCCTCTTTTCTCTTTCCTTCTGTTTTGGCTTTCCTTTCCTCAGAATGAGTTCAGCTCACTCAATGTCAGTTGTGGTGCTGTGTGTACGTAGGCCTGGTTTTGCACCCAAAAGAAACCTTCCTAATGCTTTTTTAACAGCAAAGCTTTAGCATTCTGCTCCTCACTCTAACTGCTGGTACATGGACAAATCTCCAGCAGACAGCGCTAGGTCATCCTATCCAGATTTCAACTTGTTTGCTGTATTTAGCCACAGTTAGAAAGTCTTTCTGAGGGATACACGTCAGAGATGCCATGCACCATATAGTAGAGATTCTAAATGTGTTCCTTCTGTTTTCCCTCAGTCTCCTCTGCTCTTTTTCAGGACTTTTACTTTACTCAACTTGATGATATCCACTCTTGGCTTGGCAAACACCCTGTCCTACCTCCATTCTGTTTTCCATTAAATAATACTTTATTGGCCCAACTTGTTATACAAATGTTGCCAAAGTATTTTTAAAAAAACAGGCCCCTCAGCTATCTGTCTGAGGTACCTCCTTGCACTCTGACTGATGTAAGCCACTTTCTTACATCTCACCAGCCTTTGCAGATGTCTGTTCAATTATACATATTCCCTCCTGGCTGGCTGTTTGCAGAATTTCTTCACCTTGAGCTCTCTCCACTTTTCCATCTGCTGTGATTCTTTATCTGAGCTCCATGATTTCATAATAAGCGTCCTTTTATTTTTAGTGATGATGGCATCATTTGCCACATTAGTGAACATACTTTTCATCTCAAGCCACATCTCTTTTGGCAACTTTCTCCCCCTTACTTTGCAGCAATATATCAAGATGTGTGAGCATTCACTTTTTGCCTCTCTGGCAATGTCTGGTATATAGATCAATGTCTGCCATGATCACATTAGGAATTTGAGACAAAACTTCAAATTTTGAAAAGGAACTGGTCATTTGAATCAATAGCAATATCCGCACCTGACAAAGTATTTTTCTGGGAAGAAGTCTGGTTTATTTCTTTACTATATAACAAGACACATGTTTTCAATAATGGTGAAAAGGTGTTTAAATTCATTTATGTAGCATCATCAGCAAGCTGCAAGTGCTTTATGTAATTACATGGGCATTGGTCAATGCACTTCATCCACAAACTTATCTATGGGGCTATATTCTACACATATCAATACAGCCACTTGTGGGGTGGGATGTAGCAGCCATTTATAATAAAACCAGCAAAACTCCACAACAGTTTAGGGACAGGTGATGAAGAAGAATCTTTATCTGGATGAAGCAATGGTGGAATTTAGCTTCAGTGGGCAGAATGTAATTGATCCATATTGGAATTTGACTAAAACCTAAACGCAAATCAATGCTCCCAATCATACAACAAGTACCATGAGATATTTAATGAGCACTCACAATCAGGATCTGTTTTGCATATTTTTGCATATTTGCCTCTTTTCTTCTGGTGGGGATTAGTTAATTTCCTGCTTAGAAGGAAGCATGACACATCACTTCCTGGAGCATATTCCTTGAAGGTTTCCCCATACAAGTACTAGCCAGACCCAACCCTGAAATAAGGAGATCACAGCCCAAGATAGTCTGAGAGGGATGGATATATGGAAGCTTCATATATGTACACCTGAAAAAAGTCTAATTGGCAAAAGAGAGTTACCTCAAATAAAACAAATGTCCACAGGCCTGTGAAAGCTCCCTACACAGGAGCCAGGGGCTGTGTATTCCTCAGCATATGCCCCCACACTAGTTATGGTTCTTCTTCTTTTTTTTAATAGATGTCTAAGAAAATTTTATTTGGCATCACTAAAATGCATCAGAAAGTAAATAAAGAAAGGCTTAACTTAATACTTGTTCATTTACTTACAGGACATTTAGAATATAAGAGCTATATTTGCACAAAGTGTCGAGTATGATGATGTAAGGAGGGTCTGAATTAATGCTTCCCTCACAGTTAGCTGGGAGGGAGGGAGACTTTGGGTGTGTTTATGTAAATACAATTTGCTCCTGCTCTGCTTAGATATCCAGCAGATAGAGCAGTGTTTTGCTCAAAGTAATCAACTTTGGCTGGTGTTGGGTTACAAATCACTTCAGTACTGAATTCAGGGGTAGTGAAATGCTGTTACCAGTGCTGTAATTATTGTAGGAATACAAGGAAGCAGGACTGTCCCACTTAACCTGTCCCAAATGTGGGGGGGTCACCCTCAGCTGAAAGGACCTTGTTAAGCCAGGGGCTCGAATGCCAGAGCCCTGTGAAAGTAAAAGAGGTGGGGAACAGGTGTCTTAGTCAGGAGGCTATGAGCCATTCCCAAGAGTTTTCTCAGGCAGGTTTAATTTGTTCCTTCCCATTATTCAATGAAAGAGCTAAATAGGCTTTATTAGGAGCCCCTTTGTTATTTTAAATGGTCAATCAGAGATAAAAATTAGACATGGTGGGACTGTGTTTCTGCTCAGAGCTAAAAATCACTGAGAGCTTAAATCATTTGTGGTAGGACTGTGTGCTTGCCTAAAGCTACAAATCCCTACGAGGCTGACTAGAAGAGGTCACAGTGGAGAGGCAGGTGGCCAACAGGAGGGGTGGTGAGTAGGTGGGAGCTCAGACAGCGGAGCAAGCATGGTGGCTTTTACCCCCCACACACACACACTTGTGGCAGGAGGAGAATTCACACAGATGCACCTCTGAACTCTGGATCTGCACTGACCAGAGACAAAACAACTGTGAGTGGAGTATTAAGGGGGGGTGGCACACTACATGAACTTTGGTGTTGGACTCAAGAACCTGAAGCAAAAGACACTGCCCAGTGTACTCTGGGGAGGGTGTTTTGCTCATGCTTTTATGTTTATGAATACTGCTTGTGCTGTTTTCTCAGATTAATGCTAGGTTACTTTTATTAAAGAAACTCTTTCTACCTCAGATGCTGTGCTTGCAAGAGGGGAAGAATTGCCTCTTAGAGGCACCCAGAGAATAGAGTGAAATTTTCCCAGGTGGGGGCTCAAGCTGGTTCTGGTTATATTGTTGGAAGGGAACCCTTCCATATATTGAACCCTGCCCTTCTTGCTGCCCACTCTAATTGGCAGAAGGGTTACAATTAAATAACTGATAAATTACTGCCTCTAGGCACAGGGGAAATTGCCTCTGGAAAACATTAGGCTGTTTCTCTCTTATATTGTAACTGGATAGAAAGCAGAATAATTTAAATAGGAGGCTAAGAAGTCCTGAGATGCACTTGAATAATCTGTGGAGAATGGAGTTCTGGGGAATCTGGATTAAACATTCTGAAGCTCTTTTGAAATGATTTGTGTTCTATAACCTCAGTTTTCCTTTTCATCCCCTGTTCCTCATCAGTCAGCTTGGCTTCAATGCACTGTTACTCACAGTGAAACTTGATGATGAGATGGAAATATCATTCCCTGCAGTCAAGCCCTGCCAATTTCATTCCTGACTTCAGCTGGGTGTTTTTAAAGAATATTATGTTGGCCAGTCCAATCTTTCTCTTACTCATATGGGTCAACCATGCCTTGTACTCAGGGCACAGACAACCTTTTATATAGTACATAAATGTCATAGAAAAATGCAACCTCTGAGTGCAGTTACTAAAAACAAATTCATAACCTGTATTGTGTTTGAATGGACAAAGGGTGACTGTTAGCTTATACTGAGCTGCTTTCCCCTTCGCTGCTATATGGAATGTTTTCCAACACTGTTTCCTTTATTTATCCATGTTTCCTAACCCAGGGAATTTCTAGGGCACTCAGTCCAAAACCAGTGGATTTCAAGAAATTAGTCAAAACCGCCTGGAGGAATTCTCTTTTTTCAGTTCTGCGGATGAACTCACTGTTGGCACACATCTCCCTGTAAAGTTAATGGCCACTTAAACAGTGATTGAACTGCAAATGTATTTCAAAATTATATCTTTCCTTTTCCTTGGTTCTTTCCTTGTTTACTTTAGGAAAATAGGGCTTGCCACTCCAGAATAGAACAATGGGTCATCTTGTCCAATAGCCTTTCTCCAACAGTGACCAATAATGGCTGACTCAGAGGGGGTATAAAACATGCCTCGGACCATATAATACTTTACCAAAGGGGAAATTCCTAACCCCAACTGCTTTTTCTAGAAATAAGGCTCACAGGAAATACTCCCTTATATCAAAGGTAATGAACACACTAAGGAACATTAATCAGATCATCAACTCCTAAGAAGTATGGTCAGACACATTAGATAGCATACCTATAAATTAAAGGACTAGAGGGACGAAAGTAGAAGCTTGTTAAAGGTCCCAAGGGCAGAAGAGATATGAGAGTGTTATTCTCTGATGAAAGATAAAAGGAATTCCTGGGTAACAAATCTATCACTGTGAGGATTTTAACTTCCCTGTACTGATGTGGGACACATTTGAGATTTCTAGTATGCTGGAAATAAAAGGAGAGTGTTAGAGGAAATCATTATTCAGTTACCATAGCTTATCAGAATTACATATATATTCATGATGTAGCAAAGGGCTAACAGAATTATGAGAAATACTGAAGCCACAACCTGGGACTCAAAAACAACTAACATGAAAGAAAACCAAATTAACATGAGATGTTATAATAATACTTTGTACTAAAATATACAGTAACACCTTTCATTCTAGGACCTAAAAGTGCCTTAAGAGCCTTGTTAATAGGAGATAGGGGAAGCCTTGGAATAATCAGAGGTCTAGATTCACCAGTGCTAGTCTTGTTCCCTGGGCCTTATGGAAGGATTCACCCCAAGAGAAGGCAGACAGTGTCATCTGTTGCTCTCAAATGCAATATAGTCATAGTGGGGCTTGGATTGAGACAATATGCTGATGTGCAGGGTAGAGGAATGTTTTTGGAGGCCCTATTCATTTCTTCTGAACTGAAGATTTCATTTTAAGATTTTAAGTTTCTTACCCCTAGGGTTGCAGAGATAAATTTTCAAACAGGAATCCATATAGTGCTGTTTCACTAAGTCATATAACACAGACAGAAACAACCAAACTGCCTCTAATCTCACACCACACTAACACCTGCGTAATTCCATTGACTTCACAGGAGTAATTCTTGATTTATACCAGTGTGAAAATAGAATCAGGCCCAATAGCTCTAAAACTTCCCCCATGTACCTTAGTGAGGTATTGATTCTGAAATGTAATGATGGTTATTGAAATGTCCACATTGTTAACTGATTCATTCCTGATCATTTTAGCAGAAGCACCCAGCTGCTCTTAGATTGGGGTGTAAAGTTGGGTAGCTAGCCAATATCCTGGTTCTTGTGGACTGTTTTCCTTAAGAGGAAAAAATGATGATGGAGTCTGGTATTTCTTTGATGCAATCTTGTTTATTTACAAAGACTGTACAAAGTCCTGTTTCCTTGAACACAGCTGGAATCAAATAGCAAAAAAACAGTTTTTTTGTTCACAGTTCAAAGCCTCTTCCAGCCAGCACTTAGCCCAAAGCACTGTCTCTCTCTCTCAAAATCGTGGTACAAATATTTGACTGGCCGTCTTTGTGGACTCCTTGCTGCCTTCTCTGTGGGGTTTCTGCTGCTTCTCTCTCACACACAGCTCCATCAAACAATACCAAGTTTACATCAGCCAATAATCTGGGACAAAAAGTGTTAAATCACTGAAAGGATAAATCTGGAGTAACCACTGAAATCAATAGAATTACTCCAGATTTACATCAGTGGAACTGAGATCAGAATCTTGCCCCAAATGTTCATAAGTTAGTTGATTTGTGGAGCCTTTGTGTCTGGCCATCAAGAAACCCTGACTGGATTTCTTACCCTGCAGTCTGCATTGAAATGGAGCAAAACAAAGACAAATATTAAGGAAAAGATTGTGAACAATAATTTCTAATGTGGAATAGTCAAGCAGTGATTAATAGAAGTGCTGTGCATGCTAAGAACAGAGGAGTGGAGCATGACAGAACTAAATCACCTATTACACTGGAGGATAACCCAAACCCACCAACAAAAAAATGTTCATAGAATCATGGGACTAAAAGGGACCTCAATAGGTCATATAATCCAGTCCCCTGCACTCAAGGCAGGACTAAGTAATGATTAGACCATTCCTAAAAGGTGTTTGTCTAGCCTGCTCTTAAAAACCTCCAATGACAGAGATTCCACACCCTTCCTCTGCAATTTGTTTCAGTGTTTAACTACCTTGACAGTTAGGAAGTTATTCCTAATGTCCAGCCTAAACCTCCCTTGCTGCAATTTAAGCCCATTGCTTCTTCTCCTATCCTCAGAGGTTAAGGAGAAGAATTTTTCTCCCTCCTCCTTGTCGCAACCTTTTATGTACTTGAAAACTGTTGTGTCCCCTCTCAGTCTTCTCTTCTCCAGACTAAACAAACCCAATTTTTTCAATCTTCCCTCGTACGTCATGTTTTCTAGACCTTTAATCATTTTTGTTGTTCTTCTCTGGACTTTCTCCAATTTGTCCACATATTTCCTGAAATGTGGCACCCAGAACTGGACATAGTACTCTATCTGAGACCTTATCAGTGCAAAATGGAGCGGAAGAATTACTTCTCATCTCTTGCTTACAACACTCCAGCTGCTAATACATCCCAGAATGATGCTCACTTTTTTTTGCAACACTGTTGCACTGTTGACTCGTATTTAGCTTGTGAGCCACTATCACCTCCAGATCCCTTTCCACAGTGCTCCTTCCTAGGCAGTTATTTCCCATTTTGTATGTGTGCAACTGATAGTTCCTTCCTAAGTGGAGTACTTTCCATTTGTCTTTATTGAATTTCATCCTATTTATTTCAGACCATTTCTCCAGCTTGTCCAGATCATTTTTAATTTTAATCCTATCCGTCAAAGAACTCGCAGCTCCACCCAGGTTGCAAACTTTATAAGTGTTCTCTCTACGCCATTATCTAAATCATTGATGAAGATATTGAGCAGAACCATCCCAGGACTGACCCCTACAGGACCCCACTCATTATGCCCTTCCAGCTTGACTGTGAACCGCTGATAACTACAGTCTGGGAATGGTATTTCCAACCAGTTATGCACCCACCTTATAGTAACTCCATCTAGGTTGTATTTTCCTTATTTGTTTATGAGAAGGTCATACAAGACAGTATCAAACACCTTACTAAAATAAAGACATACCACATCTACTGCTTTCCCCCCTATTCACAAGGTTTGTGGCCCTCTGAAAGAAAGCTATTAGGTTAGTTTGACATGATTTGTTCTTGAAAAATCCATGTTGACTGTTACTTATCCCCTTATTATCTTCTAGGTGTTTGCAACTTGATTGTTTGATTATTTGTTCTATTATCTTTCCAAGTACTGAAATTAAATGTATTGGTCTGTAATTCCCTGGGTTGTCCTTATTCCCTTTTCTATAGATTGGCACTATATTTGCCCTCTTCCAGTCCTCTGAAATCTCTCCTGTCTCCCATAAGTTTTCAAAAATAATTACTAATGACTAGGATATTGCCTCAGTCAGCTCCTTGAATATTCTAGGATGTATTTAATTGGGCCCTGCTGACTTGAAGACATCTAACTTGTCTAAATAATTCTTAACTTGTTTTTTCCCTATTTTAGCTTCAGATCCTACCTCATTTTCACTGGCATTAACTATGTTAGATGTCCAATTGCTGCTAACTTTTTTGGTGAAAACTGTAACAAAAAAATCATTTAGCACTTCTGCCATTTCCACATTTTCTGTTATTGTCTTTCCCCCCTCATTCCTATCCTGTCCTTTGTCTTCCTCTTACTTCTAATATATTTTAGAATGTTTTCTTGTTACCCTTTATGTCTCTAGCTAGTTTAATCTAATTTTGTACTTTGACCCTTCTAATTTTGTCCCTGCCTGCTTGTGTTGTTTTCTTTATATTCATCCTTCATAAGTTGGCCTAGTTTCCACTTTTTGTAGGACTTTTTTTTGAGTTTCATATCACTGAAGATCTCCTGGTTAAGCCAGGGTGGTCTCTTGCTATACTTCCTATCTTCCCTATGCAGTAGGATAGTTTGCTCTTGTGCCCTTAATAATGGGTAATCTTAATAATCTTTGAAAAACTGCCAACTGTCTTGAACTGTTTTTTCCCTTAGACTTGCTTCTCAAAGGAACAAACTTGCATTTGTGTTAAGGATAAGAAATCCTTGTTCTCTTAGGATCTGAGGCTAAAATAGGGAAAGAACAAGTTAATAATTATTTAGACAAGTTAGATGTCTTCATGTCGCCAGGGCCTGATGAAATACCGCCTAGAATACTCAAGGCGCTGACTGAGGAAATGTCTGAGCCATTAGCGATTATCTTTGGAAACTCATGGAAGACGGGAGAGATTCCAGAGGACTGGAACATGGCAAATATAGTGCTAAGACTGCCAGCACTAGGGGGTACGGGAGTAAAGGGTCACCTCCATCCCCTCTCCACCAGTCACTTCCACAGGCCTGTGTGGAGAAGAAGTGAGTCCTTGGCCCTCTCCACCCCATGTCTCCCCACCCCAAGGTTGGTTTGTGCCCCTCAGGGCACAAGGAGGTAGCTCACTCTGGAGCCTAGAAACTGTGATGGTATCTGGTGTCAGGTAGGGTTTCAGGTGGGAAAGGCTTCTTGTGCCCTCCCCCTGCCTGCACGCCCACATTAGGATCAGACACAATCTACCCTTTGAGTGTTCAGTGGCATATTTCAGTTAAACGTGAATATGATCATCAGTGACTATTTTCTGAGGGCCAGATTCGTCTAGCAGAACGTGACCATGCAGGGGATTAGGAGCTGTACAGATTCCCTGTCTCTTGTGTGACCCACATGGCAGCCCTGGGTGCCTGGGAGAGGATAGGAACATGTACATAAAGCCCCCAGTGGGAGCAACTGGGCGAAAAGGAGGAAGGCAGACAGAATCGTGACTCCACCCACTGTACATGGCAACCAGCAGAGTTATCCAAATGCATGAAGGAAATATACTGCACCCCATAAAGGGGTCTCATAAATCCCTCCCTCCACTCCCCACAATGCAATAGGGAAGCCCTGGGAGAGACTGGCATTGGTAATGCTCCTGTGCACTGCTTCTTACTATCGGCATGTGAGAGAGTGGTCTGTCCCCTTAAGGGTAATGGAGCCTAGGGATCAGCCTACCCTGGGCATGTGGCATGCCCTTTTAAGATTTTGGAGGTCCAGTGTATGAAAGGCTCTAGGAACTAGGAAGCACTGATAAAGAAGAAGTGGTCCCAGACACAGGTAGTTTTTGGGAGGCCTTCCTGTTACTGTTTCTTTAAGGGCCTTCGTCCAGGAGCCTTGCAGAGTGGGTAGGGAAATAATCCCATCTCTCACAGCCAATTGGGATGAGCTCTGGGAATGGAATCAGCATATATGCTGTCTCCTCCCTCATAGCAGGAGCCACCAGTGGGAGAAGATCTGCTTGCTGAGTTCTCTGAGACTGAGGACTAATGGGGGAAGAGGCCAGCTGAAAAAGAAGCCGGCTAAGGCCCTACAGCTGGCCTGAATTACAATCCCAGCTACAGGAGAAAGGCTGGGGGAGCCCTGTCTTAATGAGGGAGAGAAACTGCCTGCTTGAAGAGGCTGACAGTGGCATTGAGGAAGCCCCTCGTTAACTGGTTGGGGAGAAACTGAATGAGGAGACAAGTCCAGAGTGGGAACAGTGGAAGCTGTAGCTCTCTGAGACTTGCTGACAAAAGGCAGGCACAGCCCAGGGAAGCAGAAGGGGGTTGTCAGGAGTGGTCCTTAGCTGCCAAATGCAGGGTCCCTGGCTGAAACCCAGCAATGAGTCTGAGGGCTTAGCTACACTACCGGCCAGATCGACAGGTAGCGATCGATCCAGCGGGGGATCGATTATCATGTCTAGTATAGACATGATAAATCGACAGTCAATCGCTCTAGCGTCGACTCTGGTACTCCACCTCAATGAGAAGCACAAGGGGAATTGATGGGAGAGCATCTCCTGTTGACACACTGCAGTGAAGACACCGCGATAAGTAGATCTAAGTACGTCGACTTCAGCTACGTTATTCATGTAGCTGAAGGTGCATAACTTAGATCGATTTCCTCCCCCCCCACCCCCGTAGTGTAGACCAGCCCTGTGACTGGGTTCTCCTATTCCTCCCCCAGCAAGAGGAGAATTGCAGGCCCTGGGCCTTAAAGAAGCAAAGATAAATGAGTTCCATGGTGGGGCTGAGGGCCTAGCATAAAGACCACGAGACTCTGGGGTTTCTGATTTGGACTTTCCTGTTATCCCTGTTAAATGAGAGATGACCTGGCGAGAAGGCCAGACCACGGAAGCTGCAGATTGTTGAGAAAGCAGGTGGATGGACGAGGAGGTGCTAGAATGGAGGAACCCCCGCAGTAATGCATGCTGGGTCCAGGGGGGTGCTCTGGTGGTGAGTGTGTCCTGTGACAATGCATTTAGTGCAATCTAGCTCAATACTTATGGATCGCTTCCTCCTACACATGATGGCTAAAAATTCAACTCATCCACAGCTGAATCTGTTGTTGACAAACATGTAAGGAGGGAGAGTCAGCGCTACCAAGGACTGGAATATTTCTATGAATGTATGAACAGAAGTTGATGAATAATTCCAGAAATACAGAATGCGGTGTCCTTCACAAAGTGCACTCATTAGCATCTTTATACACAATGACTATTGGCATAGCCTCTTTCAGTTGCTTCAGTGAGTAATACTAGCACCACAAGGATGAGGCACATTTGCAGTCATTTGTATTACGGCCAAGTACACGCCACAGGGCTGAGACCTCCCTGGTCCTTGAGTTTCTTAACTGTTTTATTTTGGGTTTTAGAACCTCATTCCCAATACAACCACTTATTTCCCTCACCATATGGACCCCATTAGCTGATTTAAGAATGGAAATGTTTAATTAACTTGGGACATTTCATGAGAGAGAACTTCTGGCCAGAAGAGCTGTAGCCACAAAGCTGGTTGAAGGGGGATAGAAGGAAGATAGGACTGAGCCCCTAGGGAGATCTCAGGTCCAACTCAGCTGAGTTGGGCAAAGGCTTCAGCAGGGGCGGCAAGGGTGGCCGGACACCACATAACATCCCTCTCAGCCTATAGGTTGGCAGGGAGCCAGTTTGGCCTACAGTACAATTTAGAGCAGCCCTAGGGCCACGTGCAAGCCAAGAATCACCAAAGTGCAGTAGTACTCTGGCCACGGCTCCTTTCCCTGATCACACCTGTGCTGGGGCAGCTGGAAAGGGCTACCCAGTGATACCTCTGCAGAGGTGGAACTGTTGGGTACCTAGCCAAGCCAGCTTCATTATGGACTTATGCCTATGGAGCAGAAGCCACAACAAAGGCCAGGATTTGGCCTATTGTGCCTAAATGTAACTAGGACCATAAAGGGTCTGAGATGCAAAACACCTCTTTATAAAAGGACAGGGGGAGCTGGCTGAAATGAGGAAAAGGAAAACTAGGATATGTTAAAACAAAACAGTCTCCTACAAAAAAACCCACACCAGCTACAACAAAGGGTGAATTGTCAGTCTTTACAGGTGTAGCTGCCGTTCAGGTAGACAGAAGCCCCTGTTCATGTCCAAGAGCAGAATTTGGGCCCTAGAATCTAAAGACATACAGGCTGCTTCTACATAAAGAGTTTTATGAAAATCCCTCCCTGTTGCAGGGTTTATAACAGTGGAAGTAATAGTGTGTATTAGCCAGATGGGCATTTTTACCATCAAGTTATTTAATCCCATTCTGAGCAGGTGCAGACAACGTGGTGGCAAAAATACCAGTGGCGGGTCTATGCTAGCACTTCCACCATTGCTAACCCCACTGGAGTAGCACTAGATCCAAGAAATCATCTCTGTAGACAAGGCACGGTGTGATGGGGCTTAACCCTCATCACCTGCAAGGTTAGAGAATGTACCCAAGTAGTCATGCTCTGCACCTGGGAAGGTGAGTAACTAACTGACTCCTGGCCAGAGGGGTCACAGTCAAGCCATAAGAAGTAGACTGAAGGAGTAGCTCTGGCAGAAAGGAGGATAAGGGTGGAGCATGCTACAGGGGGAGCGTAGGCTCCAACAGGGGAAGCCCCGAGTTAGGGTTTTCAAGCAGAAAGAGAAGCACTCGAGTTGAAGATACTGGTAACGTTATACCCAGGCACAAGGGAGTGCCCCAAGGGTTAGTGTGCCCCAAAGGGTTAGTGTGTCCAACTACACACTGGAAGTTAATCCCATTTGCCTAACCCAGGAATTGGCAACCTTTGACACGCGGCCCGTCAGGGCCAGGACGGTATGTTTACCTCCAGCATCCACAGCTTCGGCCAATCGCAGCTCCTACTGGCCACAGTTTGCCGTTCCACATCCCTCAGCCCGCGCCACTTCCCACAACCCCCACTGGCCTGGAACAGCGAACCGCAGCCAGTGGGAGCTGCGATCGGCCGAACCTGTGGATGCTGCAGGTAAACAAACCATCCAGACCCGCCAGCGGATTTCCTTGATGGGCCGCATGCCAAAGATTGCCGATCCTTGGCCTAACCCAATAGGATATGAAGCAGTGATACCCATTAATAAAAAAACAGAAGTAAGGGGTAGGTTTTAGAACAATGCTGTCAGTGCAACAACAGTGCAACGGAAGTCGGCTCCTATGCTTTATTCCACTAGTTTTCTCAACCCAAATATCAAAACAACTATCCTGCTTATTTGAGCAGACCAAAGAGGAGGTTGAGAGATGCTGTTACATCTCTTCCATTTGTAACTCAGACTAGTTGACCATTATTCATGTCACAGCACAGGGCCAGTGGGAGGATTTGGGGAAAGGTTAATGAGATGCTTCTTTGGGATACACCCCAAATTTAACAGACTAATTAATTACATATAAAAAGTATGTGGGGAAGTCATCTGTAGGTCACTTCCTCCACAGGCTCCAGCTGCCTAAATGGAGCCCAGCTGATTGTATCTTAGCAACCAGTTTCCAGTTTCAAAGGTAAAAGTTAGACTGTACCCTCACCCTCTGCTAGAGTTGCCAGGTGCCTGGAAAGTCTGGTCGAAAAGGGGACCTGGCAATCAGATGTACTTGACCAAACACCAAAAGTCCAGTTACCATAGGCGGAGAAGGAGGTGCTGGGTCATCAACCCGTGCCAGTCCTTGCTCAGCCGAGGCCACCTCCTACCTGCATCTCGTGAACAGGCAGGCTGCAGCTCCAGAGCAGAGGGAGCCCGGTGAGGCGGGGGGAGGAGGGAGGTGGAGAGGATCCAGCTATGAGGAAGAAGGAGCGGGAGAGCAGTGAGCCATGGAGGGAGGGATACAGCAGCGAATGGGGCAGGGGTGGGGCTGGAGGAAGAGTTTTTGGGGACAAGAGGTGGGGCAGAGGCAAGGCCTCGAGGGAAGAGACAAGGCAGGGGTGGGCTCTTGGGGGAAGAGACAGAGCAGGCCAGGTCCGGTTGTTAGCAATTAGAAAGTTGGCAGCCCTACCCTCTTCCCTGAGTAAGGGTCAGTTTGTAGCTGAACTGTTCCAAGAGTCATATTTCATTCCCTACTTCTGTCCTTGCTCCAGGAGGGAAGTAACCTGCCACTGCCCTTAGCCAGCAACAGAATACCTCCCTCTGCGCACCAGCTCTATTCTGCTTCGCAACAAGTTGTAGGAACAGGGTAAAGGCTCTGCCTGTCCCCTACCCAAGCCCACCTATGCCATGCCTGCTTGCATGTATCAGTCCTAGAGTGAGTTGTGACTGCCAATATGCGTAGCCCACATAGGAGAGTCAGGGGGTTGTGATGGGGTGTATAGCTCCCACAGTGCAACAGGCACCAGTGGGTTAATGGACAGAGCAGCTACTTCCCCATCTGCAGCTAATTATTTGACCAGCAATAGTTGGGATAAAAGTCTCTGGCTTAGGCAGAGAGGGGCAGCTGGCAGAGACTCTGCACTGGCCACAAATGGGGAGAAAGCAGTGCCAGCATGTGGGCTGTCCCAGGGCAAAGCACTAACATGAGCTGCTTTTTGAAAGTAGTCTGAGGCAAACGAGGTAGGAAGTGGCCCAGGGAAGCAGCAACGAATCTGAGGGAGCAGACCAGAGCTGGTGAATACAGGGTCCCTGGGCTGGAACTCAAAGGAGAGGGAGGGCCTGGGCTCTCCTACCTGCCTCCAAGAAAGGGGATGTAAAGTTTTCATGATGCAAAGAGGGTGGGGCTGAAGACCTGTCATAAGGTTATCAGACTGTTTGTTTGTAGACCACTTTATCCCCTGGAAGATGTGGAACTAAGCAACCTGGCTGGAGGGATGAGTTGTAAGATGGGGCAAAGCACTGCAGGCTTGTACTGGCTGGTGATAGGGGATGCCAAGTTGGCTAGGCTGCTACACCATGCCTGGCCATGAGGGGATGCACTGGTCAGTGAGTGACCCCTCTTTGGGGGCCTTAAGCTCCTTTTCTCCCTTATGCTGATGCTTTGCACAAGTAATACCCTTCCCTCTTCTTATAAGGGAAAGGACTAGCAATCTCCTTTAAATGTCTATTTCCCGCAGTTACAGCAGTGGTTGGCTACCACAGGCTTCCAGGGCCCAAAGGCCAGCCCTGCTGGGGTTGCCCAAACATAGTACAACACTGGAGGGAAAAAGAACAGATCAAACCTCCAGAAACATGCATTGTAATATTGACTGAGACAGCACCCTGTAATATACAGATTGCAAAGCAAGGAAGAAAAGTTTGAAAATATTTTAAATCTGCTTATAATACTAGTGAAGAATAAGTCCTGAATTTACTCCTTCCTTAGCTTTTATATCCACTCTGTTTACATTCTCTCGTCTTATTTTTCCCATTAAAAAGTTAGTCCTTAATAATTTGACATATTAAAAAGTTGCTATAAACTTTTTTAAATACAGTTATTTATAAAAACTTCCAGTGTTCATAGGTAAACAGAAATATAAAATGACTGTTAGCTGAAACTGGTGTAGAACATATCTCAACAGAAAACTAATAAATGTTCCTCTACATAAAAGATTTTTATCGTCCAACAATATTTTCCCAAGATCTCTGTATTTACTCATCCAGATATGATTCAACATGCTCATACTCAAGTTACTGTTGTTTATGGAGTATATTCCTGAAAGATATCTTATGCTGACACTTAACAACTTGACATATTACTGCAATGAACTCAGAGCCAGACCCTTGGCCCTGCTTCTGGCTGCATTGTGGTGCGATCTGGAGGTTCCCCTAGCATAGGGAAATTTTCCAGATGACATAAAGATGGCATACCTAGCTCTACATCAGCAGCTTTTCCCACCTCAGGGTGTAGGACCCGAGAACACGGTGATCCAGCGGATCTTGTCTGGCAATATGGCTCCTTATTACAAGGCAGAGTAAGTGAGAGCAGCCCTGTGGTTGCTCTAACTTGCACCAACTGGCTGATTTAATCCCTGATTGGCCCAGGACTGGAAAATATAAAAAAGCCATCTGTTTCCCCTACCCCACCAGATGCATTGAACTGGATCATGCCCAGAATTTGGTTATTGATCTATTTTATATAGACAAACTCCAGAATATAAACCATTATGGCAGAACGGACATAAAATAAAGGAGTTGAATTGAATGGTTTAAGGAAAGCTCAATAACTCTCTAGTATGGGATAGGATTCTATACTTCTGTCTAGCTAGGTATTTATCCTGTTCCCATCACCATGATATCTGTGCACCTCAGTAATAGAGGGGCACCTTAGCACTTACTGCCAAGGTGTAAATCGGAAACTCTCTGGGAAACAATTTCCTTTAATTTGGGCCCCAACATTTTTAAGCACAGATGATTTTCAGACTCTACAGGAAAAAGTAATTTAGCTCATGCTTCAAAGTATTTAATCAGCTATTATTGAGTGATAGATGCATTATGAATGAGCAGTGTTGGTTCAGGGGAAATTAGACTGTCATCCTTTTACGGCAAGGATGCTCTGGTATGGGGCTCCTATGAGCACAACACTTCAATTTTGAATAATATACTCAGCATAAAGAGAGACAATAAAAAGCCATTCCTTTGACATGTAAATACCTGGGAAATATGCCTCTTGTGAGGGGCACAGGGGCATTATGACATGGGCATAGGGAAGGTTCCATCAGCAACCAGAGAAACTAATCTGAACCTGTAGTTGGGAAAGTAGCCCACATGTCTTATTCACTTGGAAACCAAGGTAGCAATGACTTCAGGGTTTTTGGTGCATCTTTTTCTCCCTATCGCAGAGAAGAAACAGGAGTTCAACCTCTTGAGATGAAAGAGGCGGGGGAGGACTAGATAAGTCCATGGAGGATAGGTCCATCAATGGCTATTAGCCAGGATGGGCAGGGATTGTGTCCCTAGCCTCTGTCCAAGAAGCTGGGAATGGGCAACAGGGGATGGATCACTTGATGATTGCCTATTCTGTTCATTCCCTCTGGGGCACCTGGCATTGGCCACTGTTGGGAGACAGGATACTGAGCTAGATGGACCTTCGTCTGACCCAGTATGGCCGTTCTTATGCCATCACTAGATGTTAAATCAAATCTACCCATCACTACCTTTGGTTCAGCTCCCCCAGCACACTTCCAATCCACTTATTTGTGTATTATATGCACTAGTACAGTAGAACCTCAGAGTTACAAAGACCAGAGTTATGAACTGACCAGTTAACCACACACCTGATTTGGAACCAGAAGCAAGCAATCAGGCAGCAGCAGAGACCAAAAATTTTAAAAAGCAAATACAGCACAGTACTGTGTTAAACGTAAGCTATTAAAAAAATAAAGGGAAAGCAGCATTTTTCTTCTGCATAGTAAAGTTTCAAAGCTGTATTAAGTCAATGTTCAGTTGTAAACTTTTGAAAGAGCAACCATAATGTTTTGGTCAGAGTTCCGAACATTTCAGAGTTACGAATAACCTCCATTCCCGAGGTGTTTGTTACTCTGAAGTTCTACTCTACTAAACAGCAATCAACACCTAGATCTCCTCCTTTATGTCTGTTTTCGTAAAACTACCAAACATTTAAGGAATGAAATTCCCAGGGGGGCATTTATATTATGTAAAATAATTCTAACAGCTGTAGTTAATTCTAAGAAAGCCTCCCCTGCTCCATGGAAGTGAAGATTACTCAATGCATTACACAGTTTGGAAGAGCCAAACTTGTTTAAAAATATCACTCCCACACGCCTGCAATATTTCATGCCTGATATCCAATTTCCCAGAATTGACATACTCCTTCTTTGGTAAGTGTCCCCCTGATATCCACGGGGTATAGAATCAGTATTTTGGTGGATAAAGAGATCTAGTTCTCATCCCCTAACAACTGGTGGACTTCATTGAGAATGCAGCACAGAGAAATGTATTTAATTATTTATTTTTGCCCTGATGGCAGAGGAACTGTAGCATGGGTCCTGGTCCAGCAAAGCACTTATGCACATGCTTACCTCTGAGCATGTAAGTAGTTGCATTGATGTCAGTGGGATTACTCATGTTAAACATATCCTGAAGTGCTTTGCGGAATCAAGCCCTAAACTCTGACCATGAGCTACTGTTTGGTGATGATCCAAACCCCACAGAAGTCAATGGGAGTCTTTCATCCATGACATCAAGCCCATATTTCTCAGGGGAAATTCTGGTTTAACTTAAAAACCCATTTTTCTGGTAAACAAAAGATGTCAATAACCATCCGAACAACATTTTTAATAAAAATGTTGATAAAATCTCATGAAAATGTCAGGTTTTTGAGACTTTTTTAAAGGCCATTTTTCAACAACAAGAAAACTAGTTTGAAATTTTTTTTACTAGCTCTGTAAGTGAAAGCATTCAATAAGGGAACAATCCTGCATTGTCAGGAGATAGGTAACAGGAGCTCATGGGTCTATATCCATTTCTAACTTCTATTTAAACACAATACAGTACACATAATAATAGTACAGAATATCAATATGGCAATTTCTGTTCACCCTTAAATAAAAGTAATAATTATGCCTAGTCATGTAATTTATCATTAAAATTCAAATTTTGCCCTTGGAAGAATAAGGATTATGCAGAACCAGAAATAATATGGGGAAAATAAAACAAAGTGGTCCACTGAGGGAATAAAATGGAATGTTTTGGAATTTGTAGCAAGAATTCCTCTAAAGCTACAGCCAGCAAAACCCAGTAAAGTTTATGGTTATCTATATGCCTCATTATTTTCCCAGCAGGCAATGGTCCAGGGATTCATAGTCAACCCCTCCACTTCTGTGCACTGATGAGACAGAAACCCAGCAGATTTCTGTGGGGGAAACATGAAAAGGAGAAGTCAGTTATCTGTAGTATCTTTCCCTCCTCTACAGGGTTCGGATCAGCAGCTGTGGGGGTGGGCTGATGAATTTCCCCATACAGTCCCTGTCACCGTTCCTGAGTTAACTGCATATTTGACCCTTTTGTGGCCTCCTAGAGAGCACCTCACTTAGCTATCAGGTCTTTACCATCACCTTTCGCTGGGCAGGGTCCCACAACACTCTCTCTCTTAAGACCAGGGATGCAGGCTGTGATTCCTCATGCAATTGACTGCTCACCTTAGCAAGTCTGAGTTTTAGTTCAGTACCTGCTATCCTGTTCTGTCGGGGGCAATGACAGGATTAGTCAGTAACCAGCCAGCCTTCATAAATCAGTTTACGGGCAGGTCATAGCCTACCAGACAGTCATCCATCTTCCACAGAGAGACTCTGATAGGAACAAAGTACTTCAACCCCTCCATGCAGGGTCTGTCCCTCTGAGTCATGGTGTCATGTCAGTTCCTGGATTGAGTGAGATTGACTCCCTCCCTACCTTGGGGTGGTCACTTCATAACAGTTCTCACTTTGATTGGTAGCCTTCCTCGATCAGTTCAAACCAGTACATGCAACTTCCCCCAGGGATGGAGGCTTCTCCACACTTGTTACCTGCCTATGGATTTGTATTAATTACCCCAGAGATTTTAATTTCTGCAGGAAACTCCTGTTACTCCCCCATGGAGCAAAAATACTAACCTTCACCCATGCAGATCCATCAAACACATTAACAGTTTGATTCAATAGTCTCAAATATATTCCATATGTCCATAATATCTGTCCCTGTCCCCACATCAACTTTGTAACTCAAAGATTAATACTAAAGGAGTCAGTAATTTTTATATACACCCTCACCCCACTGTTGAATGCCCTCAGGAGAAGGGGCAGATACCAATGGGAGAGGCATCATGAATTGAAGCCAAATTGCCATGCACCTATGGCGGTGAGGAAACAATACCAGAGAAACACTCTCTTACAGTTTCCTAAATAATGACCAACTCACCCATAGCTGGAAAGGACTTTAATTACAGCCAAAGACAGTCCATTGCTAAACACTTCTGAGACTGCCATTGAAATTATTAATGATGATCAAGGCATCTATGTGTACAGTTCTGTCTAAATCAGAACAATGTTTTCTATTAAAATGAAATTGTACTTATTGTTTAATGGGCGTCAATCTGGAAAAAAATGAAACAGTGCAGTGTGTTCTTGGTATGGTAACAAACATCCCCCAGGCTGTTCTCCTTGGACCCCGGACATGGAATAGAATATTCATTTAGTGCAAAAAGAAACAAAATAAAACATGTAGCACATCATAAAACAAATGTAGTGATGGAAAACGTGAAAGTCAAGGGGTTAACATCACCCCTTCCTTTATTTTTGCAACAATTTCACGGCAAAGCCATTGTCCTGCTCACTATAATGGTGAATGTGGAAGTATTTGTGTTGATAAGAAACACTCATCCTAACACAAGCCCTGGCCCTGCAATTGACTACAAGTCGTTGTGCCTCCACAGAGTCCATTGCAGGATGGGGGCCATAATAAGGATTCCTGTAACACTACCATATCTGAGCACCTTACAAATATTAACAGATGCATAGACTATGATGCCAGAAGGGACTATTGTGATCATTCTAGTCTGACATCCTGCGTAAAGCAGGACATACAATTTCCTCAAAATAATTCCGGTTTGAACTACAGCATATCTTAATACAGGATTAATCCTCTACCATCCTTATGATGCAGGTAAGTAATATCTATAGAATCATGGGACTAGAAGGGACCTTGAGAGGTCATCTAGTCAGGTCCCCTGCACTCATGGAAGGACTATGTATTATCTAGAACATCCCTGACAGGTATTTGTCTAACCTACTCTTAAAAATTCTCCAATGATGGAGATACCACAACCTCCCTGGGAAATGTATTCCAGTGATTAACCACCCTGACAGTTAGGAAGTTTTCCCTAATAACCAATCTAACGCCCCCCCCCCCCCTCCCCACCTCCCCCCCACTCCACTTGCTGCAATTTAAGGCCATTGATTCTTCTCCTATCCTCAGAGGTTAAGGAGAAAAAAATTTCTTCTTCTTCCTCGTAGGAACCTTTTATGTACTTGAAAACTGTTATCATGTCCCCTCTCAGTCTTCTCTTCTCCTGACTAAACAAACCCAGTTTTTTCAATCTTCCCTCATAGGTCATGTTTTCTAGACCTATAATCATTTTTGTTCCTCTTCTCTGGACTTTCTCCAATTTGTCCACATCCTTCCTGAAATGTGGCACCCAAAATGGGACACAATACTCCAGTTGAGGCCTAATCAATGCAGAGTAGAGCAAAAGAATTACTTCTTGTGTCTGTCTTACAACACTCCTGCTAATACATCCCAGAATGATGTTTGCTTTTTTGCAACAGTGTTACACTGTTGACTAATATTTACTTTGTGATCCACTGTGACTCCCAGATCCCTTTCCGCAGTGCTCCTTCCTAGGCAGTCATTTCCCATTTTGTACATGTGCAACTGATTGTTCCTTCCTAAGTGGAGGACTTTGCATTTTGTCCTTATTGAACTTCATCCCTTTTATTTCAGACCATTTCTCCAGATCACTTTTTAATTTTAGTCCTCAAAAGCACTTGCAACCCCTCCCAGTTTAGTATCATCCGCAAACTTTATAAGTGTACTCTCCATGCCAGTCTCTAAATCATTGATTAAGATATTGAACAGAACTGGACCCAGAACTGATCCCTGCAGGACCCCACTCGATATGCCCTTCCAACTTGACTGTGAACCACTGATAACTACTCTCTGGGAACAGTTTTCCAGCGAGTTATGCACCCACCTTACAGTAACTCCATCTCGGTTGTATTTACCTAGTTTGTTTATGAGACGGTCATCTGAGACAGTATCAAAAGACTTACTAAAGTCAAGATATACCACAAGATATGCCCCCTTTTACAGATGCTTAACTTTAAGCATGTGAGTATTTGCATTGACTTCAATGAGATTATTCATGTGCTTAGGCATCTTCATTCTCAGGCACAGAGAAATGAAGATACTTGCCCAAGGTCACAAAGGAAGTTTGTGGCAGAGGGTCTCCTGAGACCCAGTCTGATGCTTTACCACAACCCTATGCCCATCCCCTTCTGATTGCTAATATTTATTTCTGTCACTAAACTCATTGACTTGAAAAAAATATGCTACTTGGTTTTTAGTTTTCTCTAAAAGGATTTGAAGATCTAGACAGAGAAAAATACTCAGATATGGGCCCATGCAGCTTGTTATGCTTTCCACGTGCTCCTTTAACACTAGGTTGCATAGTTTATTTTCCATGCATTTGCTGTAATTACTGCCCATGCAGGGTGCCTGGGATAACTAATGGTAGCTATGGAGAAGCATGAAATAAGTTTCCCTCCTAAATGTGCAAACTGCAGTTGGAATCCCCTGTTACACAGTAGCCAAAATGAAATAATGCCCTGTTTGGAGGGGACATACGTTGTTTCACGCTTGGTTTCCAAGGAAATCACTGTTCTTAGGAAAGGCAGAAACGTTCTCAGATCCTTGCCTTGATGTGTTCAGAAAAATGAAAGCTGATTAATGAGACAATGCTGTTACTAGCAGAGCAGGCTAATGACATACTCTCAAACTAAGATTCTCAAGTGTCCAATAATTATGTGTAGCAAACTTGAAACACCTAGGGCTGGATTTTTTTCAGAAATGCTCGATTCTTCTGAACTCAGTGTAATGAGGGTGCTCATCACCTACACAATTCAACCCTAGTCCCAAGCTAAGCACCCAAAAACTGAGGCACCCCAAACCAAATCAGTGGACACCTGAAAATGCTGGCCTAACTACTTCTCCTAAGTGTTAGTGCCTTCCTAGAGCCTCCATCAATTCTCCAGCTCACCGCTTCCTAACCAAAGGTTATGATGATTCCTGAGTGTGCTCATTTCCCTGTGGGAAATAGTTCCTCCTGTCCACCTAGTCAAGCTTAGCATTTTTAGTCACTTGGCTTGTGCAGTTCAAGGTGAGTTAGAATCCCTACTACAGAGCATTCCTGTTCGATAGTTTGTATTATTAATGCTAATATTAATAGTAATATTAATACTACACATATAGTGGTCTTGTGGCAGTAAAACAAAGCCTATGGTAGGAGGCAGTGCAGAGGTACATTTCCCTCTGTGCTTTCCCCCCACACCAGGAACTCAGGCCAGAAGAATTCTGCTTCAGGCTGGTGCAATGGCCCCAGAAGTAGAGGGAAGTATGGCCTGTCTGTGACACAGTAAATGCTTCTCCCCATGTCAGGCTCCACAGATCAGTGTGAAGGAGGCAGAGGAGGTGATGCCGTGACCCAGCCTCCCCAACACGTCTGGGACGATTCGCGCCAGCGACAGGCCTTGTTCCCAGGGGAGGGAAACGACTGCCACTGTGACTAGACTATGTACAGGTACCAAAGGGAAGAAGTAGGGTCCTTGAGCCTTCTCACCACCTTGCACCTCCATGCAGGACCAAGCAAAGCTGAGCCCATAGCCTGCCAACACTGTACTTGTCTACCTGGGAAAGAAATTCCTTTGGATGGGTGAGTAAAATATCAGTATCCTTTTATTAGCATCTCTCTTGAGTGCAGTAGCTACTCCAGCCAGAGGTCAGCAGTAAGTTGCGCTCACTGCACTGAGTCAAGATCCCCCTGTGCCAGACGGTAGAGCTACATGCCTGGCTGGTTTACTGACTTTTGGTTAAACTATTCCCCTTCGGTGCTCTGCAGTCACAAGCATTGAAGATGCGTAGATTTGGAGATGTGTGGCCTTTGGAGGCTGGTAAATAAGCATGTTCTCCCTTTGATAACTCCACATACAGAAACCGTCGTTGACATCAATTGGAGCAATGTGCCTGTATGCAGGAGTTAATAGACCTGTAAGCAGTGAGGCTGCTATTAGTCCCACTACATGTACTTTATTCCAAATTCCTAAGATCCACAGCGTGTATCCTAAAGGCAGAACCTGACCTTCTGAACTGAGAGTAAATGATGCTGATGACTCACCATGGACTCCCGCGCTCCAGCAAACAGCTCAGATAAGCTGATCTTGGCAATCTTGCCAGTTTGGCTGATTCAGATTCTTATACTCATTCATTTTATAAGGAAAATAAACTCTTGTGGTGGAAGAGCTCATTTACAAGGATGTGCCTTTAAAAAGTCTGAGTTTTGCCACTGACTGGCTCTGTGCCCACCTTGGAGGCAAGCTGCAGTCCCTGGGTATAGTACATGCTGCCTGGGGGTCTGATGATGGGAGAATGGAAACAGTGACTATCTGTAATTCCCATTTGTTCTGTATTACAACACAAACGGAGATTTAAAGATTAAAGTTTTTTGAGCCACATCACTGTTTATAGGGGATGGCACTAGCAGCTCTTTCGACATATTAAAACTGACCTATTACTAGCATGTTTTAAGCACTTTTGGGCTGATCCTGAAAAACCCTTGCTTGTAGGAGTTGTACTTGCAGAGGCAACTATTCCCAATGAAGTCACTGGGAGTAAGTGTCTGGAGGCCCAGATCCTATAAATCTAGTGAGTAATGGGTACCCCAAAACCTATTACCAGTAATTACTTGCCTTTGTTTTCACTGTACTAATAACAAATGAATTTATGCCAGTACTAATTCATTTAAAAATCAAGAGTGACTGAATTAGAACAACCTTTATTACATTGTATGATTCTGTATTAGACAGTTTAGCATAAAACAATCAGAATCTGGAAGAAACAACTATATGAGAAGCAGTGTTATCTAGTGGGTAGGGCACTGGCCTCAGAAGAGCTCGGTTCTATTCCAGATTCTAGCACTGACCTGCTGTGACCTTAGGCAAGACCATTCTGGGCTTCTGTTTCTTCTCACTCTGTCTGCATTATCTGTTTAGACTGTAAACGCTTCAGAGCGGGAACACTTTTTTACTATGTGGTGGTACGGTACCTGACACAATGGCATAGGTGCCAACTTCATGGGTGCTCCTGGGATGGAGCACCCATGGGGAAAAATAGTGGGTGCTTAGCACCCAGTGGCAGCCCTGCTGATCAGCTCCTCCCTCTCCTCCCTCAGCACCTCCCTCCCATCTGCCCACAGGTGGCCCCATCAATCAGCTCCTCCCCCTCCCTCCCAGCACCTCCCATCCACTGCGATCAGCTGTTCAGTGGCGTGCAGGAAGTGCTGGGGGGAGTGGGCAGAGCTAGGGCGGGGCATGCTCAGGGGAGGGAGTAGGGTGGGAAGAGGCAGGGTGGCGGAGGGGCCTCAGGTGAAGGGGTGGGGTGGAGTGGGGGTGCGGTCTGGGGCAGAGCCGGGGCTGAGCATCCCCAGGGAAATGAAGAAGCCTGCACATGTGTACAGTGGGGCCCCACTCGGTTGGGGCCTCTAGGGGCTGTTGTAATCTTACCAATGAAGCAGTAAGATAAAGATAAAAATTAAGCTGTTTTCTTCCTACAATTAATGGATACAAAAAAGTGTTTTGTATTAGGGAAGGGTTTGAATATACCTGTGGCTTGCATACTCCCATAGCAGGCAGTGCATGCAACTAGTTTAACAGCTATTAGTTAATCCACACAGCTAATGTGCACAGCTCTTAGTTAATGTTCGTAAAGTAGTTTTGAAAATGAAAGGATAAGTGCTATGTATGGATATTTAGATTCTTCATTAGAGGACTCAGGTACCAGTCTTGCCTGGTTGTTTGTTTTGGTTGAATGGTTTTAATGCTCAATAGTTACATTCCTGTTGCTTGCAACTTATATAATTAAGGTGGCTATTTCTCTGCATTCTTTCCTTGAATCTTCTTCATGCGATGTTGTAGCTATCTCAGTCCCAGGATATTAAAGAAACAAGGAACAAATACAAATATTTAGCTGTGACAAAATATTTAGCTGTGGCATTCTGAGAACCTTTCCCAGACCTGAGGAAGAGCTCTGTGTAGCTTGAGAGCTGGATGGATGTATCACGTCATGATTATCTGTTCTGTTAATTTCCTCTGAAGGAAGGGATCATCAGCCACTGTCGGAAGACAGAATACTGAGCTAGATGGACCTTTGGTCTGACCCAGTGTGGCCATTCTTATGCCTCTCTCACCAACAGAATTTGGTCCAGTAAAATATGTTACCTCACTCATGATGTCTCTTGAATTTTCTGGCATTCAGGGAGGCAACAGAATTGGAGGGGTTATATGAAGGATGTTGACAAGCCACAGCATATCTATTTGCTCTTGATTTGAGCAGTAAGTGGATGCCATGAAAGGGGAAAAGTGTAACAATAAGGCTGAAAGCTTGATTGCACAAAAGTCAGGACAACTGGCGTTAAGGCCCGCAGATGAAATTTAACTCTCTCATTTTAGGGAAACTATCTCCCCTATTTCTCCTCTGTGCAGCTGCAAGAGGCCCTAAACCCAGCAGAAGTGCTATAGTGTGAAGGCAAGACCACAGAATATGGATCCCACATCCCCGATCTGTTATGGAGCACTGATCCATGGAACTTCTCTCCCAACTGTAGAAAGGAAATTGGGCACAAGTCACATGTCCAGTAGGTCATGAATTATTCCAAATCCCTGTGTAAAAGCAATTAGCTATGGCTGCTCTATCTATCTAGGCTTTAGGGTAGTGTCCACAGCATGGCTGTGTAAATGATCCATGTTCTGGCCTCACATTAATGGAAAATTCCATCTCCCTGCCAACTCCCATATAATTCCCAAGTTCAACGCCCATTTACTTAGGTAATATCCACCTGTGGTTCAGAGGATCAGTGCAAGGCTGTCTGTTTTATTTAAGCCCCACATTGGAGCTACTTAGGGATGAGGGGGTGGTGACTGAACACCCTAGTAAGGGTTCCTTAATGACACCTTGCTACAGTGGAAAGTAGGCTACTTAGGCTGGTGCAGAGGGTGGTAGCAGGAGGCAAGTGGTGGGACCATCGGATCTACATTTATGTTTATTGTATGGCTCCGCCACATTGTACAAGTGTCAGAGGCATCTACTGATGCTACTCCAACCTGTAATTGCCCCTGGCACACTTGGTCCCAGGTGCTGGCTTTCATTAGCTAGCCCAATGCAGTTATCCTGCATGGATTCTAAATATTCTGACTGCTGTAGTTTTCACCCTGCATGACTAAATAGCGCTATGCAAGAACTATATATTCATTTCACTGTTAAAGTGTCCCAAAAATTAATACAGAAGCAGCAAAAGTGCCTTGGGGAGGATCTAGAAAATTATTGAGTCTTGCACTATTTGATGCTTCCAAATAGGGAAGATCTCTAAGTGTGACCAGCATGCCAAGCAGTTTCTGAGAGAACTTATTAATGACCACAAGTCTGGCAACCTGGAGTATTTTTCTGGACAGTAGGAATCTTTTTAAAAATAATGTAAATAGTCTGAATAGCCATTTTTCTCTCAAAACTGAATTTTCGCCAGCCTAAGAATCTGCTCTGTGTGTATTGCTTTATGATTTGTGATGGTCCTTATGATTATAATTGATGAAAAGAGTTAAGGATGAAAGTTAACATCCAAAGTGTCTTCATCTACTGGATATTCTTCATTCTCTTTTCAATGTTCCTCAGGATAATAAAATCCACCATGAGAAGATGGAGGATATCAAAGGGAAATAGCCTGTCATGGCTAGGCTAGGATCCAGATATGGCTGTGAATTTATCACCACATGATAACGCTGTTCTGCTGAAACAATGGGAGGATGGATAAGGAAAAGAATAGAAAGTTTACCTACTATGCATTTCACTCACCATATGGTTAGACCTCAGTAATCCAGAGACATGATGTACAAAACTGATTAAAAAAACTGTTCAATGAAAACAATTTGTTCCACAGGAAGGACATGTTGCAAAAATTGGAAACATCATCCAAACTAAAGAGCAATGTAATTTTTCCAAGTAGAGTATATCAAATAACTGGTCTGTTCAAAGTAAGTGTAGAGCCAACCATCCCTAGTGGCCCATACTGTTAACACCAGTTCCCAAAAGGATGCAGACCAAGGCTCCTGTTACAGTAATATTTGTAATGTGAATAGAACAATCAGAGTCATAGGCAAGGTCAGCACAATGGGGAACATTTTTGAAAATGAGCTTTCATTAAGATACAAAAAAGCAAATCAGGAGCCTGATCTGTCTCCCACTGAAATCAATTACTTACATAGGATCAGATCCCAGGAGTTTCATTCTCCTCTTACCTACTCTAGCATCAGGCAAAAAACTGGTATGAATGCGGGGAGAATTAGATCCCAAGTTCCTTCTGAGAATCTTCATTTGTTCTATCATTCCATGACTCACAGACAAATAGAGTTTAAAGCCATTTTCTCTTTTACTATTAGTTTTAGAAGCTGCATCTGTCACCTAAAATTCTTGGAAAACTGGCAAAACAATGAAAACATTCAGGTTTTGCAACCACCTACAGCCCTAGTCTGCTCTCAGCTACACAGTATAAATCAACACTAACTCAGCTTAAGTCAGTTGAGCTACCTGGTGATCAAACTAGCATAAGTGAGATCAGAATCAAGCCCATGCTATTTTTCCCCCTTTGCACTTTTCCTCTTTCCCACCACAGCAAAGATTAGCTGAGGATAGGGGCACTCATATCCAAACAGATCATACTGAAATATTTTGCAATTCATTTATTTATTTTTGTTCTTTATTTCTTTAATTGTGTACCCATTGTACTTGTTATGCTGTATTTGTCTGGCAGCATGCAGGCATGACTGGCAGCATCCTAAGATGGAATCCAGATGCTTCCAAAGAAGGCCAGTTTTTTTAAACTACATCCAGAGGGTAAAGATGGCAGACTGGCAATCATGACTGCAATGGGGGTGGGGAAAGAGTACAGGAGGGACAGAGGAGAGACCAGAAGGGGCTTTCTAAACTCTAAAGAAGTCTAACACTATGAAAGTCCTAAATATAATGGAGGACATTCTTGAAAGTGCTGGTAAAAGAATACAGTGGTGTTATTTCGTGCTGACTACAGGCATACATTGTGAAATGCTGAGCCATTGCAAAATTTTGAGCAGCCTCCACTACCATGGATTCCACTGGGAATTGAGGGCACCTTGCAGAAGGCACTCAGCACCTTGCTTTATTACACTTTACGAGTAACTTATATACTCCTTGTAGTGGCATTGGGAGTGCAATGTGACATGGATCTGTGCATGAGGACATTGGGATTCTTTTATTAGATTTGCCACTGACATATTAGGTGTCCTTGGGCATGTCACCACCCACCCTTGCTTCAGTTTAGCCATCTGTAAAATAGTTATAATATTTAACAACTGTACTATACCTTGCAAGGTGGAGTGAGTGTTCAAGTACTTTAAGATCCTCAGCTGGAAGGCATTATGTTAGTTCAAATTATTATTAATAAAGACAAACCAAATGTTCAAAAAGTGAATCTTTCATTAGAATCATGACCAGTGCCAGCTAGATGAATGTCACTTTGATAATAGTTCCGTCTTAATTAATTAGCCTCTTACAGTTGGTATGGGTACTTCCGCCTTTTCATGTTTCTCTGAATGTATAAATACCTTCTTACTGTATGTTCCATTCTATGCATCCGATGAAGTGGACTGTAGTCCACGAAAGCTTATGCTGAAATAAATGTGTTAGTCTCTAAGGGGCCACAAGTACTCCTGTTCTTTCTACTTGTAAAGGTGTTCCACTGAAGATGTTATGATGTGGGAAAATATATTTTATTTTGACTTTACAACTCTAAATGTGTCAGGAGAAAATCTTAGCGAGGTTTTGTCTTAAGTTCACTGAACTAATTTCACATTCATTATGATGCTCCTTTATTTTTTCCCCATTCCTTGGTTTCAGTGTGTTCTTGTACAATGAGATCCTGAAGATGTGTGCTCTTGTAAAGGAACAAGATGCTTTAGTAGAACTTTACACCTGGCAGAATTTTCACTTCCTTGCATATCAGTTCCAGCCTTTCAATTTCTGCTAGAGATCATTTGGTAATACTGTCTCTGGGTAAAATATGTATAATCTACAACATTAATAACCTTCTGAGGGCCCACCCGAGATGTTATTTGCGTATTTACTGCCCATTTATAAGGCCAGATTCAAAATGTTGAAGTCCATGGGAGTCAATGGGGAAGTCAGTGGGCCCCTAGTACAGTGACAGTTACTGTGCTGGCTGGGTCTGTGTTTGTGCCACATACTCAGACAGCCCCTAAAGGTTCTGGCCTCTCCCAGATGGGAAGGACCCTAGTCTTAGGAAGTAGCTGAAAGGAAGTTGAATGTGTGTGTGCTTCCTGCCTCAGGGAGAAATGGAAGCTGTTTCTACCAACAGCAGGGTGGGGGCGGGGCTACTTTTGTCCCTTTTTCCACTAATGAATAGGTGGTATTAAACTAATTGGGGGGCCCTGCAGGAACCTGGGTAGAAGGAGGGCGACTGGCATTGGAACTGTGGCCCTGCCCTCTGCTCCTCCTCTTCCCCCATAGCCTCATCCCGGACAGGCCAGAAGCTGGAGCCAGGCCATGGTAAGAGCTGCCCATGGAACCCAGGCCTCTGTGGGGAGCCCCAGACCCTCTGTGTGCCTTAGGCGGGGGCCAGGATGCCCAAGAGCAGCCCCCAGCCATGTCCACCCCCGGGGCACGCTGCTGCCAGTGGGACCCAGGAACAGGAGCTCTAGTCCACCCTCCTTCCCTGCCCTGGCTGAGAGGTGGCGGGGAGCCCCGGGAAGATCACAGACAGTGAGGATCCAGGCAGGGAGGGCTCCTTTGGCACAGCTCCCATTGCTACTGGCCTGGCCTCATCAGCTGCCACACTCTGCCTGGATTCACTTAGTGCCTGAGCCCGGCTCCCACTGCCAGGCTGCCCCCTCTGGGTCCCTCCCGCTCGCGGTGACAGGCTGCCCCTTCTGCTGCCTGGGCTTCATGCCCAAGGCAGCAACCACATCTGGCACTGCTCCTTCTGTCACCTCTGGCCCGAGACTTGCAGTTTGGGGGGGCAAAACTATGCCCATGCTGCCGCTGCTCAGCACCTACCCAAGGCTACTACACCCATGTTAAAAATGAGTGGGCATGGTCCTCCCATTTTTAAAAGTGTGGGGCACGGGTCACTGGTTTCCCCCTCCCAGTTCTGGTGCCCTTGACCACCAGGGTGTGGGGGTCCCAAATGTTCCTTGTGCCCACAGCCCCAATAAATCTTAATCTGCCTCTGCTACCAGGTATTAACTGCACCCCACTCCAGAAAGCAGCTATTTAAGAAGAGAAGGGCAGTGAGTTGTGAACCTCTGGGGTTGCCTAGAAACACCTCCTTGGGTCAGGTGCTGATGGAACCGGTCAGATTCAGCACTCCAGCAGCTAGAAGGGCTGGACTCAGGCAGCAGCCAATCAGGGTCCAGGAGGCCAAATAAAAAGGGTTGGCTGTTTCTATCAAATGGCAGTTCCTGGGTAATGACCTACTGGAGATGGTGCAGCTGTCTCTTTAGTCTGCATTAGAGATATTTGTCAAACTATTATCCTGGGGCTTTTTTTTCCTGTGCTAGACTAATGTAGTGTTTTATTGCAGATGAGGAAGAGAATAATTTGTCATCTGAACCATAATTTTCACATTTCCTGACTGATTTCAGCAATTTTGGATTAGATGAAAAAATGTAAGGGCTCATTTCACTTCCACTAAGCATATTCCAGGCTGCTGGCCCTCAGGAGAGCTAAATCTGTCCCAGTCACAGATACTGCAGTGCAAGCTCCATGAAACTCCCTCACTGTGATGGAACCTGGGAGCCACCCAACCCCGAACGTGAGTAGGGCTGGCCTGGGAGGGCTTCGTGTCAGGGCAGCCAAAGAGGCACTGATTTGGCATGTTCTCTGGGCAGCCGCCGGCACCACTGCCAGGGCTCCCAGAGAATACCTGCTTGATTAAAAACTGCCCTTGTCCTCCAGACCCCTAGTGCTGCTGTCAGCCTCTCACAGAGTTGAATCTTCCTTCTACCCCTATATTTACAAGGATGAATCTGGCCCTAAATGTTTTTGAAACTAGAATTTACTCATCTTGGGTCACAAACACCACTTTAAAAAAAAATTCAGCAAAATTAAGAGTAACCCTACCTATAGAGTAGGTAGATGCCTGATATATATGTATATAACACCAGTTAAGGATGAAGCTAGCGTCCAAGCCTGACTTTTCAATACCCCACACCCAGCTCCCAAAATGAAGACTGCGACGTTGGCAGACCAGGTGCCAGCTCATGCCGAAGCCCCAGGCCAATTTATTTGTGTATTGGTATAGATCAATGTAATTATTAAGTGCATAAGAGTGTGTTTGGTGTTTAAACTTCATGAAAATTAATGGGACGTTACTTGCATTGTTTCACTTATCTGTATCCTGCTATAATGTATTAACAAATATTTACACTGTTATACCCCTGTAACTAAAAAAACCCATCAAACGAGCTGTCAAATGAGAAAGAAGCCTTGTGGAATGGAAATGAAGAACTTTAATGGAAAAGTGCTAATTTCAAAGCAAGTGGTCATTTTGTGTGATGATGGGAGGTCAAAGACTCTAAACCCTTCTTCTCACAGAAAACAAGCTAAATATGGATTCAAGGAAAGATCCTGCATCTCTGGATTGTTTAGATTCTAACAGAGCAGAATAACTAAATGAGAAGACTGAGATCCCCAGAGTTATTCTGGGGAACCCTGAGAGACATTTGGGAAACTGCTACTATTTGGAATTACAAACTGTGACTCACCTGTGCAGCCAATTTTATTAGGGGCAGCCTCACTTCCAGTGCAGATAGACTATGAGGAAATGGCAGCCATATTGCTGACTTCAGTCCCATTGACAGTAATAGGAGATGGTGGCCATTTTGAATGAAGAAAAATGTGCGAGTTGGCAGCTTTTCATCATATTTTCAAGGGACAGGTTAAAAAAAATCACTAGAGTCATAATAAAATCATGAGAGTTGGCATAACTTTCATTCCAGGGATTCTAAGGGTACCACAAGGTCATGTAACAGCATTTGTAAGAGTGCCTAAGCACTGCACAGTAGTTATTGGTGTGGAAAAGTTCAAAGCCATAAAGGTCAGCTACAGACCTCCCATCAGTCCCAGGTCTTGCAGGACTTTAACCCACAAAACTCCATCTGTTTGAAGCCACTCCTGTCCCAGGGGGCTGGCTGGACTTGGCTCCCTGCTCAGGTGTGGTGATCTGGTCTCTGGTTCATGGGTTCACAGTGCTGCTTAGGTTTGGCCTGACTCCCTTGAGGGGGACATGGCCAGGCCAAATTTGAGTGACTGGGGTTGTGACCCTGCATTCCAAGAACTAGGTCGCAATGCCCAGAGCAAGGAGCTGAGCCCACCCAGCCCCATGGGACAGGAGGCACCACTATGATGTGAGTACAAGGCATAGTCACTCTGTGACTCCCCTCCTCTCCCCTGTGCCTCTGACTCCCAAGGGCAGAACCCAACACCCTTTGCACCTTCCACATCCAGGGGAAGCACCCAGGGGAAGAACCCATCCCACTTTATCCACTTGAAATGTTGGGAGGTATGCAATTAGGTACCTTTTGGTAGCTCTTCATACAAAACAATCCTGGATGAAGACAACCAACAAACCAGAAAAAAAGAAAACAATGGAAACAAATTAGTGATCAGCCAAAGTTCCCTGTAAGCAAATCAGTTACATTTAATTGTTTGAGACGAACAGGAATTGTATGTATTTTCTTTGTTTTCCCCTGTTTGCAATGGAAATTTATAAAGAATTAATTACCTCCAAAAACGCAAAGGGAAGCTTTGTGGACCACCTGCCACTTGTTGTGTAATGTAATTCTACAAGATTAATGATAGAATTTGGTTCAGACTCTGCACATGAAAATGGATCCCTCCACAGCGGCCAAATTCAAATGACATCTCAGCAAAAGAACAGCTCTTTACTTGTCACATAACCCTAGAACAGGGGTCTCAAACACGCGGCCCGCGGGCCACATGCGGCCCGCGGAGTTATTTCCTGCGGCCCGCCGTAGGTGCCAACACCACTGGCAGCCAAACTCCAAACATTACTGAGTGTTTATATTTTATTAAAGCCCCTCTTTGCATTACAGTTTTTAAAAAGTTAATACATTGACTTTTAATAGAATACTATATTACTCTTCATTTTTTTCATTTTTGACTATACTTTTGTATAAAAGTACATTGTATGAAAAGGTTTCAGTGATGCGGCCCTTGGGCCAATTTACTAGTTCTCATGTGGCCCTCGTGGTGATTTGAGTTTGAGATCCCTGCCCTAGAACAAGGGGACATACTGAAGCTGAAAGGCTACAAATTTAAAACCTATCCTCTTTTTGTGACACACATTAGCCTGTGGAACTCATTGTCACAAGACTTCACTTAGTTCAAGTGTTTAGTAGGATTGTAAATAGGATTAGGTATTTGTATTTTCAATGAGAGAATCCACAGTTATGTTAGGATAAAAATGTCTAAAATTGTTCATATCTCAGAGCATAAACCAACTGCTACCAGGCAGGGTTAGGAAGAAACTTCTCCTGTGAGGAGATTTTTCCATAATTGTTCAATATGGCATTTCTTGCATCTTCCTCTGAAACATCTGGTACTGGCCACTGTCTGGGATCAGATAGTGGGTTGGCTAAATCAGTGGTCTGAGCTCCCCCATGGATGACACTGGAGTTCTATCCTCTATCCTTGAAGATTTTGTATATCTGCCAGGAGAACAAACCTCTTGCCTACACATTGCTGTCTCACCCCGCAGCTCTCAGCACCACTCCCCGCCTTGACAGCATGGCTCCTAAAGAAGTCATACTTCCAGGAGCTTCCCCAGCTGCCCACAGAAGAAGCAGCTACTGTAGGTTCAATATGCAGTTACAGACACTCATTTCCACCCCAGCTTTGTGAGGGAAGAATCAGACAGATTTGTTTGTATCCTATCCCACTCTCCCTACATACAGAACTGGAAGTCGGGATCAACTCAGAAGGGCTTCCACAATGTTGGGTGGATGTATGGCTACAGAGGTGGCTTTCTGCCAACATCCAAAAGTGCAGACTTCCCTCAGGTCAAGAAAGTGGTAGAGAGCATAAGAGTGTCCCGTATAGTGGAGATGCATCCAAACCAAAACCCCAGATTCAAACATCTCCGAACAAGGGATGACTAGAACCCCAGCTCAGGGGTCATTTGCAAAATTTGGATTTATCTTTATAGTAGGCTAACCAAATGTCCTTGATCTGAACACCTTCTAAAGTGGAGGATGTTCAGAATATGCCCAAGCTACACAACTTGAATCTGGATTCCTGTCTCTAATATTTAGGCACATTTCACTGACTGTATAGCAGCTCAAAGGTCAGTGTTTCCTTAGGGAGCTCCTTTTTAAATTGTTCAGTAACACAATGTCATTTTGGAAACGAGTGTTTTAATGAAACTGAGATCTCTGCCTTCCAAAATGTCTTTTAAAAAATCAGAATGGTCCAGCAATAGGTAAAGCAATGTTTTCATTAAGAAAACAATCAAAATGCCAAGTTTATATGTCCCTGAGAAACCAGTGCCTGGCTCTCTAAAGGATGTAGTCACTACTAGTAACTTAAGCAACTACCACTACACATAGAACAAACAATTTTTCGAATAGGTCTCTATTTCTGCACAGCTTCTATCCTCTAGAGAAACCCAGGCAGAAAGTGCCAGCAAGACTTTCCCAGAAACAAGTTGTTCTTAGGAATAGTGCTCACACTAGAGGGGGGATGAAATCAGGAGGCCAAAGGAAAATGAGTACAACGTCCCATGATTTATAGTGTCTGTCAGGAGAGCAGTGTTATTACAAGAAAATAAACATGGAAAATGGTAACCGAATGAACTCCAAGCACTTACTGAATATACACACACTAACACCTCACACCCTGCATAGAAATCTGAAATTTTAAATGCTGGAAAAGACGGAAAGGAATCCATGATAGGATTGCGAGGAAAAAACCCAGATGCCATATTGAGCAAAAGCTATCAGTAGTCATCCACAAGAAGCTGGTCAGGACTTTGGTTTGACTTTGTTCTGCATATTGTTGCAAAAATGTGACACCCCCCCTCCTTCTATGGAATTTGTGGTATAATAAAATATGGACTGTCTTTGTAATGGAAAAGCTCTCACACCAACTACATATGCAAAAGAAGCACCAAAAAGAGGATAGGTATATAGAAATTTGGTCATCCTTTCTAGCACACTCAGGGGAAGAGGACTTCCCAGCCAGCAAGCCACAATCTGTAGCCAGGTTCTTTGACTATTAATCCGGTCCTGAATAAGTAACATACAATGTAATATGATGTATTATTGTAATTTGCCTTAATAAAAAGTTTCCAAAAGAAAATCTGGTCAGGAAATCAAATGAAACCAATTCTGAATACACAATGAACTTCTTCCTAAATGTTCCATCCAGCTTGGAATGAGCTTGCTGCGCTGTCCCTGTTCCCTAGCTAAGTCTTAGCCATTGGCACCAACAAGTGGCTGTGTTGACATGAGCAGCAAGATCAGATACAGGCCACAGCTTGTAGGTTCTCTTTATTGATCCTCTCCTCCGGGCTGGAAGGTCATTACCTTTGCAAGTTTTCGATGCTGTATGGTTTTAGAATATATTTTTTTAACTTGCTTGGGGTGTGAATTCAGTAACTCTGCTTTGTTGCATTACAGGAAAGCTGTTATTTCTCTGCAGTAAAAAATATGTCCCCTAAACAAGAAATTTTGTAGAAATTCCTCAAGCCCTCTTTCTTTATTGACCAGAAGCAGACCTATTGGCCAGCCAAAGGAAATTATTTATGACTGAATACACTAGAAGAAGGTCCTTCTTGCTCTTTGGCAACTTGGATAAGCAGACAAGGAAGTTGGTGTAGAGTGGGCAAAAGGCATAACAGAAAAACTAAGCTCTACATGAGAAAATGGAGGACAAGAATACCAATCTAAATTTAGAGGCAATGCAGAAGCTGTAAAATAACAACACCAGAAGTCCCACAGGTGCCTCCAAGTATACTGCAGAATTTGACACAGACCGTAAGAAAGGGGGGTGATTATATTGAATAATACTGTAGCAGGGTGCTGGTGCAAAAGCACCTAATTAGCCCCTGCCCAGTCAGCTCCAATCAGGGGAAACAGATTGGGGCTGATGGAAAAGGCCTGATGCCAGCCTGAGGATTGGCAATACCTGCCGGCCTGACAAGCCGAGGGCTATAAAGGCTGGGAGGGAGCCAGAAGGCAGGGGGCAGCCAGGGAGAAGTCAGTCAGGGAGGGATAGAGGGACGGATGGAACTGGAGGCCTCCTAGCTGAAGGCTGACTCTGCCTGTAAAGTAGGTGACTAATCCTGTAAAGCTTGTATATAGATAGACACTGGTGGTGGGATAACCTTAAATAAATAAAGACACGGGTGTTGCACAACCCTGAAGCCTCTCTGTGCCTTATTGGGGGCAGCAAGCAGGCCCCAGGAAGAGGGGCAGGTTGTGAACCCTGTTACAAATACCCTTTTTTAAAGGCATCCACTGTTTTGTAATCACTGCCCATTCAGGCTGCTGTTTGAAAGAAAAGAAAAGGAAAACATAGTACCGAAATTGTACAGTGCCCTGTGTATGCCACTCTCCAGGGACAGGACTGCTCAACAGTTGTGGGTCAAGGTTATAGCATATTTCAGTAAATTTCTGGTGCAGTTGGTTCTTCAGGTTCAATGGCAGTGCAAATATGCTTGGTCCATCTTCATAGATGACCAAACCCATCCATTCAGCAATAGGAAGAAGAATGACCATTCGCAGAAATATCTCTCTGGCATAGATTGCCAGATGTCCTCCACAAGACTGGAAAGCCACTTCTCTTTTCCATGCTGGTACCTTAACAATTGTTGTGTTCTCCAAACGTAAGACAGCTTTAAAGAAGAAATTGCAAACTGGTAACATAGTCCTTGGAAGGAATTGTCATCTCTTCCATCTGCCCACCTGTGAAACATTATGAAAATTTTAATTTTTTAAAAGCATTAGTACATGTTGTCACACTTGTCTGGAGTGGCACAATAGTGAGTGCCTACCTCAGGACAGGCTGTCAAAAACAGGGAAGATACCCCAAACTGGTATGTTCTATAATTAGATTTCACTAACACAGTAACAAATGTGAACTCCTGGATCACTATGTTATTCTTACTTTGGAGTCACAGACAGTTGCCTATGACTCTCCAGTCTATCTTGCCATCCAGGCAAGCTGGACTTAGTGATAAACAGTCACTTATACCAAAAATCACAAAATATTCAGGTTGCTTCCAGTCCCAAGAGACCAATCACTTACCCCACACTGATTTGTATCTCAGCTTTTGTCCTATGCTGGCACACTTAATTTTTGATGGGCAGGAGGGATGATTCCCCTGCCTGGGTTCACAAGTTCAGAGCAAACATTTTCAAAGTTATAAAGCAAAGCTTACATATTTCCTTATAGCATGGAACATAAACATTACAAGTGAGATTAATGCACGCAGCAACTTACAAGCATTTCATAGAATCTAAACAGTAAATACATTCTGATAAGACTAATACCTATTTTCAACAAAACTAACATACAGGTGAGCTGCTTTGGCTTCCAGATATGAGTTTGTCAGTTCTTAGCTAATGCCTATGGCTGTGGCCAGAGCTGGCACTTGGTTTATCAGCATCACACATGTATCTTACCATTAGTAGCCTCTGCTCCTTCCACAGAAGCTTTAACAGTCACATTCCTGGAATGCTGAAAAGTATCAATATTGTGGCCTTCTACAGGAACAGTTTCGCTCCCATCATTCCCCATGGTCAGGGGAAGAGCAAGGAGATGTTTGCAGAGACATTAACATTCGTCTGTGGTTCACAGACTCAGTCCTGTTATGTTATGTTGGTCTACATTTCTTTTTTTTTTTAATTGTACTTGTATGTTTCATATGGTGCTTCTAATCAATGTTATAGTTTCCTTGACTTGTGCATGGACCCTCCTTCCTAAATATGATGAACATGAGATGTTTTCAGGTTTCGGAAGGGGCCTCACAATTCACAGCACATGAACTGGAATGGTGTAACCGTCTGGTGCCATCATACTACAGCCACTTTTCTGTCTGTCCCCTATCCAGAATGCCACATTCCCCACTGAGTAAGAAATTCCCGAAGTCACAAGGATACAAGGGAGGGATGGAGAAAGTGCAATTAATGTTATGTGCTCACAGAAAGCATCGCTAATCCTAAATGCAGCAGAACTCACACCACAGAAAATGGGTAGATAAACATCTTTTGGCTTGGTTCACATGCAGAAAGATGAAACACAAGTCAAGTAATAATATAGGCATCTGCCACTACCCAGTGATTAAACAGCCATTCCTCCCCCAAACCTGGACCAGTTTCAACCTTGGAATTGGTGCACCATAACAGACACTTCATAACAGCCACTAAGTGCAGTTTGCATTCCTGACAAAGAACTGCTTAAAAATTAAATCCATGCACATGCCCGGGTGCACACACACTCCCATCAGTAAATGTTGATAAGTTTGTTAAGAGAGATTGAGTGCTTCTGATAAGAGAATTATAAACAAGTGTGAACCATTAAGGCAAAAGCACCGCACAATGGCCATATTACCCCACCCTCCACAGCACTAATCCAGCCCTTGTCAGAGACTGTCAGTCATGCCTCATGGTTAGAGCAGGAGTCAGGTCTTCTGGTAGAGCAGGAGTTGGTAGCCAAGAATAGGAGCCCAGGGTCAGAGCCAAAGTGGGAGGCCAGGTGCCAGAGCCAAGGGTCAGAGCTGAAGTCAGAGTCAGAAGTCCAGAATCAGAGCTGAGGTTCAGAACCAGAGTCAGAGGCCAGATGCTGGATCTAAGGGTCAGAGTCATAAGTCAGGAATTCGGAGCAGAGGGTCAGAGCTGGGTTACCTGGAGTGAGGCAAGGCTGGGACCAAGGCAGGAGCAGATCTGGAACAAGGTGGGAGCAGGAGTGGGAACAAGCAGGCACAGGATCTGTTACAGCCATAGGCAAAGGAAGAGGTTTGCTGTGTAATTTTGGATGTATAGTATACCCTATACCTTCACCAGCCCCCATGTTTGAGTCTGATCAACTCAGCATAGCTTTGCCCTGTGCCAAATAAAGGAACCTGAGTGACAAGAGGCTTCGAGGGAACACTTGGCTCATGAAACAGGTTGCCCAGAGATTGGCTGTACTGCGAGTCCTGATTCCTGACACCCGTAAGGTTAATAACCCAGTGTAGGTGCCCTGTTCTAATTGTTTGAAATGTGTAAATTGTCACAGGAATGAGTGGCTAATGATTGTTGGCTACAGGGGAACCAAACCCTTACAAAGCTATGTAGCCCCACAAGTATGTGCCAATGTTCCCTCATTCACTTTTCCAGCTGCTGCATGGGGTGTGAAATCATCCCTTGGCACAGGCAGATTACACTATCTGCCTCCCTGCTATGCCAAGATGTGTGCACATATGTCATCCCTGATTTCCCTTGCCCACTGGGAACCAGGACCAGTGTGCATGTGGGTGGGATCCGGCTGCTAATACAGAGTTTGTGAACCAGATATATTGTGTGTCTATTTGGAATGGAAGCACTCCCCTTTACCCTCACAAACATTATGGAGTGTGTAGCAGGTAACGATTATGCAAATAGCATTGGCCACATTGGCATCCAGACAGATGTTTAAGCAGCACCAGATTTTAGCCTACTAAAGAGGCACTACACTGCCATTCTGCAGCTACACAGTTTGTCACTGATTTCCCTTTTTCCTGGGTCATTGGTGTCAGGATAGGGGTTTATAAGTTAGGAGCAGGTAATCAGGGTCCCCCAAAATAATGGTTAACAGAGACATACCATGGAGAACCACATCATTCCTAAGGAATAAAATCCTTCTTTCCCTCTTCAAGTACAATCCTGATCTCCTCAGAAACCTGTCATCATGAACCTTTCCAGGGTTTCCCACATTGGTATTCGTGAATCTGCCTCTGTGAGCCACTAAGCCTTGTAGAACAGGTGAATAGTAATCTTTTCCGTTTACATACTCGCCCCTTTTGGAGAGCAAAATATTGGGATATGGGTTCCATCGATGGCCCCTGCACAGTTCAGAAACCCTATCTTCTGAAATCCAACTATTATTTCTGGAACTTTTCCTATGGCAGTCACCCATGGGCAGATCAGTGTTAATTTCCTTGCAAACCTGCACAACCATGACCCTGTCAGTGGACTTTCCAACCCGGAAGTGGTTTGCAAGGGACTGAGAGCTGTCTGGTGTTACCAATTTCCACAAAGCAATAGCCACCTGCTTCTGAACCACATGGATTCCCTGAATCGAATGTTCTGATGCTGGGAGTGTCATGCAGGCTCGTCACCCAGCTCTGTGAAGGTCTGTTTTCTCGTTCAGAATTTCTGAAGCCACTGCTGGTCATCCAAGGTTTCCAAAACAATGTGGTCCCAACAGACTGTGCTAGTTCATCTGCACCAGAAGCGAAGATCTCATCTCAAAAAAGATACATCAGAATTGGAAAAGGTTCAGAAAACAGCAACAAAAATGAATAGGAGTTTGGAACAGCTTCTGTATGAAGAGAGATTAATAAGACTGGGACTTTTCAGCTTGGAAAAGGCACGACTACAGGGGGATATGATAGAAGGCTATAAAATCATGACTGGTGTAGAGAAAGTAATAAGGAAGTGTTATTTACTCCTTCTCATAACACAAGAACTAGGGGTCACCAAATGAAATCAATAGGCAGCAGGTTTAAAACAACAAAAGGAAGTATTTCTTCACACAACGCACAGTCAACCTGTGGAACTCTTTGCCAGAGGATGTTGTGAAGGCCAAGACTATAACAGGGTTCAAAAAAGAACTAGATAAGCTCATGGAGGATAGGTTCATCAATGGCAATTAACCAGGATGAGCAGAGATGGTGTCCCTAGCCTCTGTTTGCCAGAAAATGGGAATGGGTGACAGGGGATGGATCACTTGATGATTACCTGTGCTGTTCATTCCCTCTGCGGCACCTAGCATTGGACACAGTTGGAAGACAGGATACTGGGTTAAATGGACCTTTGGGCTGACTCAGTATGGCCGTTGTTATGTTCTTAGGTCCACCTATGGGCATACCGTGGAAATATTGGCATATCTGTTCCATGAGAGCTGAATGGATTGTCATTCCCGGTCAAGGTCAGCCATCTTCAATGTGTCAAAGAGTTCTGCCCAAATTCCATCCAGCATCTTGCTGATTGCCTGCTTCACTTCATAAACATTTGTCCTGCAATAAGGCACAGGAGCAGAATCAGATCATCATCCAATTGCTCCATGTCTTCCACCCATTTTAGAAGAAGGGAGACTTGATCAGGAATTGCCATATAAACAATTCTGTGAAGGCAGAGGACAGTAGCAACAACACACAGCAAAGCAGTTCCTAGAGCAGGGGTGGGCAAATGTTTTGGCCTGAGGGCCACATCGGGGTTCCGAAACTGTATGGAGGGCCGGGTAGGGAAGGCTGTGCCTCCCCAAACAGCCTGGCACCCGCCCCCTATGCACCCCCTCCAACTTCCTGCCCCCTGACAGCCCCCCACAGAACCTCCGACCCATCCAACCCCACACCCGCTCCTTGTCCCCTGACCGCCCCCTCCTGGAACCCTCTGCCCCTAACCACCACCCCCCCGGTACCCCACCCCCTATCCAAACCTCCCTGCTCCCTGTCCCCGGACTGCCCCGACCCCTATCCCCTGCCCCCTCACAGGCCCCCCAGGACTCCCACGCCTATGCAACCACCCCCTATTCCCTGTCCCCTGACTGGCCCCCAGGACCTCCTGCCTCTTATCCAATCCCCCCACTCCCCACCCCCTTACTATGCCACTCAGAGCACCAGGACTGGCAGCCGCGCCACCTGGCCAGAGCCAGCCACACCGCCACACAGTCTACAGCACCGGGGCAGGCCGGCGGCTCTCACACCCATGCTGCCCGCCAGGAGCTCGCAGCCCCGCCGCCCAGAGCACTGGCAGCACAGTGAGCTGAGCCTGCAGGGGTCGGGGGACCAGCAGGGGAGCGGCTGGGGGCCAGCCTCCCCGGCCGGGAGCTCAAAGCCCGGGCAGGAGGGTCCCATGGGTCGAATGCGGCCCGTGGGCTGCAGTTTGCCCACCTCTGTCCTAGAGTATCTGTGTGACACACAGAACCCTGCGATGCACCCGAAATGTTGTGTAACAAAACCAGCAGCATGGATGTAGGTATACATGTATACGCTGCTTTATGCTCATGTTCAACGCAGCAAATGTGGGGACACAGCACAGTTATAGGGAACATGTGCAAGCATGTACACAGCTGAGTAATCGAGTTTGCAGGCCAGTGTAGACATAGCCAAAGAGCAGCTAGTTCCATAACGTGAGCTAGCATGTTGTCCTTAGTTAACAGCATAGTAAGTATGGCAAAGGGTCAGTAGCAAAAGGGTTAACTTGCAAAGATAAGAGGGTTTCTTAACAAGATGAAGTCTCAATGAAGCATTGAGCTGCTGGTTTACATAATTTGAAATGAACTGTAGTGCAGAAAGAAAGAGCCTTGAGCTGCTCTTTTTTCCAACAGAAAATTAGTATAATAACTGATGTGCTTCAGGGATCTGATGTCACTGATGGAAAATTAGATAATAGGAACTGGTAAAGAAACTCAGCTTGGATTTCAAACACTTATCTGCAGTATTTTGGCAAAAAAATATATACATATATATTAAATCTGTACTTTAACTAAAGACTGCACAGCCCAGGGAGATTTGTAATGGGATATAATGCACAGCCTTTCACCTCTTGACTGCTGGTCCATGTCCAGCCCAGATCAGTAGTGAGAGAAAGTTGTTACCATCTGGTGGCTATTTAGTAGGCGATGTGACACACACACATTAGATAGTCTTAGACCACTCCCGAAAAGACATACTTTCACATCACATATGGACTTAATCTCTGCACAGAAACCATGCGAACCAACATGGCCCAGATTGTGTCCCCTAGATCTGTGCACGTGGTGTCCCACAAAAAGTGTGCAGAAGGAGAGGTCAGCTGCCTCTGCAGGGGGGAGGGATAGCTTAGTGGTTTGAGCATAGACCTGCTAAACCCAGGGTTGTGAGTTCAATCCTTGAGGGGGCCATTTAGGGATCTGGGGCAAAAAGCTGTCAGGGGACAATACTTGGTCCTGCTAGTGAGGCAGGGGACTGGAGTCCATGACCTTTCAAGGTCCTTCCAGTTCTATGAGATAGGCATATCTCTCTCTCTCTATATATATATATATAATATATCCCCCTCACTGGGAACCCATGGAAGGAACCCAGGGGCAGAGAGTTGAGGGCATCACCTTCACCAACCCTACAGAGATTATCTGGAAAAGGCTACATGGTTTCAGCCTGTTCTATGGAACTTCTCCACACTGTGGAATCCTCTGTCAGCAGGGCTGTAGGGTCAACAAGTGCCATGGAAAGCCCTTGCAGTGCAGGACCAATGGAGCAATGCTACCAAAGAGCTGGGGAAGAGATTCCTGGCGAGCCCCATAGCCAGCGTGTGTGGTTTTGTGTCTCAGATATATCCCAGGAGATCCCCTGGTCTTGGGGACAGAACCACAGCTCATTTTGCAAGGTGACAAAACACACCCCTCCAGATAGGATAATTTGGGGGATGCTTTGACTGGACATCCTAAGGAGCTTCTCTCGCCTCCTACACTTGCCAGTATTTCTGTGGGAAGGATGATTTAGTGCCAATGACACTAGGGCACCTAATGGTACTTTGTTGGCAGTCTCAGTAGATAGGTCAAGGACTGAGTGGATACAGAGCCTGAACTCTCATCCCTAGAGTAGAGCTGCCTCACATTGGCAGAGCACAGTATGAAGATGTTTGTAGTGCCACTGCTTGTGATGTGAATAAAAAAAGAACTGTAGTTTGTGGAGCAATCAGTCTGGCACCTTTCATGAGCTCTACAGTCACACAAACTGTTTGTCCCTTTAAAAATAAGTAAAATCTGTGACTGGACTGTCAGAAAAGGATAACATGGCACTCCTTAGTGTGGATGTGAGATTTGATTTCTAAGGCTCTGAACTGCTCAGGTGAGAGGTGTTTAAAACTCCTAGTGCAATGTGATGATGTTTTATGCAGAAATCTTCTCTACTGAGTGAAAATTCTTTAAACCCCCCCATTTTTAGCAGTGTGATGAAAATTGCCAGCTGTGATGGGGTGTACTCCCCACCCCAGCCCTGCAAGACATGAATTAGGCCAAGTGGGCCTAATCAGCCAATCAAGCTACAAACAGAGGAGATTTAGGCTGTGTAGAGGTTGCTAATTAGGAGGCAGCTCACCTGGGAGGGAACAGGTGCGGCTTCTATAAAGCCAGGAGGCTGACAACAGCATGGAAGCCTGTAGAAAGGAAGTATCTCTCCCTGAGGTAAGGGAGAGGGAGATAGAAACCTTCTGAGACAGGGTTTACCTAGTAGGCTCAAGAGAATGGGATCTGACTAGGAAGGCTGGAGAATGAAAAGCTTGGAGAAGTATGGTAGGAAGTAGTTCTGGGGCAAGAGCAGTAAGATAGATGTAACCAGGGGTGATTGCCCCTTCCTAAAAGTGGAGGGCCATGAGGTCCTGCTCCCTCTGTGGCCAAGGCCCTATGGAGAGCCAGGCCGAGAAGCCTGGGCCCTCCACGTGCCTGGGGTGGGGGGCCCTGGGAGCAGCTCTCAGCCAGTATCCTGGACCTCTGTCCAAGACAGGTGGAGAGTCCATGGCATCCCACAGCTGCCTGGGCTCCCCAAGCAGCTCTTAACAGGACACACTCCAGCTTCTGGTCTGGCCAGAGCCATGGGGGGGAAGAGGAGGGGCAGGAGTCTAGGCCCATGGCAAAAAGTAACTAGATCAAGCCTGTCCATCTGCCCCCGTCACTCACTCTCCCCACCATCACTCACTCATTTTTGCTGGGCTAGCTCAAGGGATTGCAGTGCAGAAGTGGGTGAGGGCTTTGGCTGGGGCTCTGGGGTGGGGCTGGTGATGAGAGGTTTGGGGTGCAGGAGGAGGATCTGGGCAGGGGGTTGGGATGTGGGGTGGGGCCAGAAATGAGAGGCTGAGGGCATGGGAGGGGGCTTCAGGTTGGAGCTGATGATTTGGCATGCATGAGGGGGCTCTGGGCAGGGGGTTAGGGTGTGTGTGGGGGGGGTGAGGACTCTGAGGATGCAGGTTCGGGGTGAGGCTGGAGAGGAGGGGCTTGGGGTGCAGGAGGGTGCTCTGGGCTGTGGTTTAGAGGGTGAAGGGGGGATCAGGGTTGGGGTGCAGGAAGGGGTCAGGGGTGCAGGCTCCAGGCAGCACTTACCTCAAGTGGCTCCCGGAAGCAGCGGCATGTCCCCCCACCCCAGCTACTATGCGGAGGCGGAGCTAGGCGGCTCTGCATGCTGCCCTGTCTGCAGGCGCTGCCCCCACAGCTCCCATTGACCATGGTTCCTGGCCATGGTTCCCAGCCAATGGGAGCTGTGGAACTGGCGCTTGGGGGCAGGGGCAGCGTGTGGAGCCCCCTGGTTACCCCTACGTGTAGGAGCTGGAGGTGGGACATGCCACTGCTTCCAGGAGCCACACTGAGCCATGGCAGGCAGGGAGCCCTGCTGCACCATCAACTGGATTTTTAACAGCCCGCTCAGCAGTGCTGACCAGAGCCGCAAGGGTCCCTTTTTGACCAGGCGTTCTGGTCGAAAACTGGACACCTGGCAACTTTAGGGCTGAGTCATGAAATAGCTGTACTGTGGTTCTATGAGTGGAAGGAAAACTGTTGGAAGAGACCAAAAAGAGGGTACTGAACTGGGTGGAGCTAATCCCCAGTCACCAAAGGAGGTGTTACCCGGCAGTGAGTAGAGTGCCCCATGACACCGGCTAATCTCCTTTTTCAAAGTGTTCCTCTCGGCAATGATTGTACATAGCAAAAATTAATGGTGTATTATTTAGCCCATTCCCTTGCAGCCTTGTCCACTCCAAAGGGAATGCAGTCTAGGAAGAAAAGCACTATATGTCTTTAAAAAATGAATGCAGTAGACTAGGTCAATATTTCTGGTAATTTCTAGACAATCAAGAATCCCCCCACTGGCAGAATTTACCATTCATTATCATAATAGAACACAAAAGGGGAAGTCTTTAAAAGTGTTACGCACAGTTTTATTTCCATGCATTTCTGTTGAGAAGGCAAGAAAAGCTGACAGGGCTTTGGCTTTGTGCTCCTGCTATCTGATCACAAAACAGCTGGATCAGTTTTTTCCATTCGACTGAACACGGTCCCATGAAGAAAAGCAGACAGATAATTTGTGAGGGCTCCTCCCAGGAAACTGCCTGTGAAGTTAGAAATGTTATGTAGAGGCATATCACACACTTAATTTAAACTGAATGCCAAAAAATATAAGAGAAAGGGCACTATTGCGGAGTCTCTAAAGCAGGCCTGCACAACATGTGGCCCGGGGGCCGCATGCGGCCTGCGTGGGCTCACTGTGCGGCCCGCGGGGGGTGAGTAGGCAAGCGGCAGTGTGGGGCAAGCCAAAGGCCGGCGGGTGGGCGGGCTGGTGAAGAGGCCAGTGGCAGGCTGGGGAGTGAGGGAGAGCCAGCGGCAGGGGGCAGGGGCAGCGGCAGAAGGTAAGAGGCCAGCAGTGGGCAGGCAGGTGAGCTGGCGGCGGGGGGAGCTGGCGAGCTGGCTGCGGCGGCGGCAGGGGGGCTGAAAAGGCGAGCAGGCGGCGGGGGGTGAGTAGGCGAGCCGGGCGGGGTGGGAGATGACGAGCGGAGTGGGTGGGCAGTGGCAAGGCGACAGGTGAGCCAGCGGCGGGGGGGGGGGGCTGAGGAGGCGAGCTGGCGGGCAGTGGCAGCGAGGCTTTATACTGGGGGGGGCGGTGAGGAGGCGAGCGGCGAGTCGGTGGCTGAAGGGGGCAAATATCCCAGATTCAAAATCTGGGACTGTGTCCGTTGGTCCTTTTTGCTGCTTGTCTCTGAGCTGGGGGTTGTCCCAATGCTGCAAAGAGGGTATTCCCAAAGGAAGGTGTTTGCTTCTAACCCCCGAGGCTGTCAGTATGTCTGCTCTTCTCTAGTCAGCCCACTTGACAAGTTTGATTGTGCTTGGTCTGGTTCCCATCCCCTCTCCAAGGGTTGCAGCTGTCTGGAGATGCCTGCCCTCCACGCCTTCCTCATTCACACCTCATTCATTCAACAGGGCAATTGAATACAAAGTGGGGGGAAGATTTTATTCTACTTCTAGCAAAAAGACATTTTTCTTTTACCTTAATTATACTACCTTAGGGGCCCCCTATAACATATTGCCAAGGTTCAATACAAAGTCATATAAAAGTTATACAAAAATGCATAATGCAGAGATTTATCTACAACTGCATTGATTGACTGTTGTGTGCACTAATATAGTGACCCCTGGGGGGTGCAGAGAGGGGTGATGGTGGGGCCAAGCGGGGAGGGGGTGGGTCCTATTTTACTGCTGTGATCTGGTCACCCTATGCGCGCTGTTTCTTTCCCCCTCTACAGGCTTCCACACCCCAGTGCTGGGGAAGGAGGGGTTGTTTCCGCGGGGCGGGCGGTGCTGGGTGGGGGGGGTGTTTCCGCGGGGCCGGGGGGTTTCGGCCCTCAGCTGTTTTCTTTGGCGCAATATGGCCCTCGCCGCTTTACGAGTTGTGCAGGCCTGCTCTTAAGCAAAAGAGTTAATGCAACTGGGATGAAGTTCACCTTGGGGTGGTGGGTCAGTGCAGGCTCTTAAATTGGGGCTGTCTATCTAAGGTACTTGTGTGACTTTACACACAATATTTAATGTATTTATCCTTACAACACCTGAGTGTTATTTTGCCCATATAACAAATGGGAAATTAAAGCACAGAGAGACTGTGAGACTTGCCCAAAGGGTAATCTGTGTCTGCCCTAACCACTGGACCACCTCTTTCTGTGAGCTGTGCTCAGCCTTCACACTCCTTGCACAATACAGAAGGGGTTGCCAAGCCAGGCTCATGTAGTCCCTTGTGGAGTGTGCTGCTGCAGGAAGATCGGGGTCGGGCCATGTGATCTATATTGAAATAGTTTCAGTGCCTCACCAAACTATGTAAGTGGTGCAGTGGGGCTGCGACTGCTGCTCCCACCTATAGTTTGCTTATAAGAATGTCATGTGCCAAAAGCCTTACTAAAATCATGATATCACATCATCTGCTTCCCCCCACCCACTGGGCAGTAATCCTATCAAAGAAGGAAATTAGGTTGGTTTGGCATGATTTGTTCTTGACAAATCCATTCTGGCTATTTCTTATAATCCTATTATCCTCCGGGTGCTTACAAATTGATTGATCATTTGTTCCAGTGTCTTTTCGGGTATCAAAGTTAGGCTGACTGGTCCATAATTCCCCCCTTTTAAGGATATGTGCTATGTTTGCCCTTTGCCAATCTTCTGGGACCTCTCCCATCCTCCAGGCATTCTCAAAATTGCTAACAGTTCAGAGATTGCTTTAGCTAGTTCCTTAAGTACCCTAAGATGAATTTCATCAGGCCCTTCTGACTTGGATATATCCAACTTATCTAAATAGTCTTTGACCTGTTCATTCTCCACTTTGGCATGCATTAACATCCTGCCAAAAGCAAAAAAGAAATATTTCAATGGTTTCCATGACTAAAATGACATCCTAGATTTTGGTCTAATACTTTTAATGTTAATGAGTAGTCTTTTCAAACAAGAATATGCAGAGCTGTGAAACACAGTGAAAAGAGAAACCTTTTCCCCATTTTTGTGGCAGAAAATCTAGTGTATTCCAAGGAGGCCCTCTGCAGGTGTCTTTTTTAAACTACACTCACTAGCTCAAGCATTACCTTTTGTATCCCACCCCAGCTGGGATTTAAGGGATTTCCCCCCCTCAAAACAGGCTACAGTTCAATCCATAAACAAATGTCTTTGCTATCTATAGGTTAACCAAATTATGATTCAGTGCAGGCAACAGATATGGTGTGGCTTTTCCTTGTCATTCGATTCTGTTTATTTTCTTGACCACAATATGTCTCAGAGAAACCATCATCCTTTGAGACTAATAGAGATTGGCGGGGCGGGGACATCATTCTCTAAAAGCAGTTGTATTTTTTCCTATAAATGTATAATGTGTGCTGGGATGAGGGCAGCTAAAGACAGTGTGTGACTTTTGATAAGTGCCTGTCTCCTCAGAGAGAAGAAATATTGTGTATCATAAAAAGATTGACATATGCTGTAGATCTCCTCCCTCAGGGAAGAGAGCAGAGAAAGCATCTTCAAAGAAAACCAAGCATCTCTCTTGGGCAATAAAAAAATCAATCCACCTTTGCCTTAGTGAATCTGAATTACCTTTGGTATATTCTAACGCTCACTGCTACCCACAGAGCTCACATGACCGTGAAATACCTTCTGGCTCTGATGATTGACAGCCTAGGAGGAGAGTGGTGACACAAAGTGATGGGGAAAATGGCACCTCACCTACTGCGTTGCAGTGATTGCTTGCCTGTAAATAAAATAGACATCTGAGCTACAGTAAGAACATCCAGCAATATTGTTGTTCTATTATTGTAAAGGATGCTGTTTTCCCATAAAAAGAGTATTTTGGCTTCATTTTATGTTTAATGGGCACTTCCTTCAAGTTTAGATGGAATTGATAAATTGAATCATTGCTAATTCATTTCCCCCATTGAGCTATGATGATGAATCACTGAAAGTTAATGGCATAGATCCTCAACTAGTGTAAATTGCCATAGCTCTAACTTCAGTTTACACAAGCTGAGGATCTGGGCCAATAAATTTGAAGAGCAATGTAGCAATGTCTTCAAGAAAGACAAGGTGGGTGAGGCAATATCTTTTATTGGACCAACTTCTGTTTGTGAAAGACACTCTTTCAAGCTTACACAGAGCTCTTTACTGGGTTTCAGACATTACTGCAAAGAAAAGAAAAATGGTTTTATGATTAAGTGATTTAAATAAAATATTTATCAGGGGATTTCAATGATGTAAATCCTGCCCTTTTAGGGCTACAATTGTCTCAATACAGCCCTCTCCCTAAGCAGAATATCCTGGATGGATATATAGGAAAGATAGAGTAGATCAAATAGATTTCCCTATCTTGGATTCTCAGCTGCAGAATAAGCTTAATGAACCACTTCAGCTTGACGAAATCCATTGCAGCTCAAACAAGACAGCTCCTTGAATCCAGATGGGTTTGGGTGAAAATTTATAGCTCTTTAGTGCCAGTCCTCTTAAAAGTACACAACTAGTTTTCTGAAAACAGCTTCCTTCCCAGGCCCTCTAGTCTAGTCTTTACTAATCTTCTTCCTAAAGCCAAGAAGGATCCTCAAGTGTGTTACTTTCACCCAGGGCCGGCTCCAGGCACCAGCTTTCCAAGCTGGTGCTTGGGGCGGCATCGAGAATGGGGCGGCAGTCCGAGTCCCGTGGCAGCAATTCGGCGGCAGGTCCGCTCTTCTCGCCGCGGGACTCAGACTGCTGCCCCATTCTTGCCTGCCACAGCGGCAATGGGGCGGCACGTCCGCCGTCCTTCCCTTGCCACCGCGGACTGGGACTGCCTGCGTCGGGGGCGGGGACACAGGCAGACGTAGCAGGGCCCCGCCCCCAACGCAGACCGGCGTCGAGGGCAGGGCCCCACTACGTCTGCCTGCGTCGGGGGCAGGGACGCCGCCCCTGCTTGGGGTGGCAAAATTGTAAGAGCCGCCCCTGCTTTCACCACCCTTTCCTCTCTTTCTCAAGCTAAGCATCAAGACTCTTGCTAAGATAATGGCTGATTGACTCAACCCATTTCTCCTCATCTTGATGAAGCAGTTTTTGTTTCTGGCTATCATTGTCAGGTGACCATTGCATTTCCTGAACTCTCCATATACTCCAAATGATATTTGTGTGGTGGCATCCCTGGACCCAGAGGAGGCCATCAGCAAAGTCAAATGGAGGGTATTTGAGATGCATCATATGTAAGAGCCTTTGTTTTCCATTTGTATTGTTTAAAGTTTTCTGGGAATTTGAACAAACAATGATAAAACTTTTAAAAATGGGTAAAAACCAAAAATGAAGGGCAGTTGGTAGAAGGGACAGGTGTTCAGTAATCACGGGGGAAGTGGGAGAGGCGTGCCCAATATTCACAGGGTATCGCAGGTCAGGGAGGGTAAAATCACTGCAGTGGCCAGGCTGTCTCAGCTGCTGGTACCCAGGTCCTTGCCCGTCTTGATCCCCCACCGCAGAGAGGAAGTGCATGGGGCTGTGATGAACTCTGACGGGAACATAGCATTTTGGGACAAGCAGGAGCGAGCCCCATCGCAGTTGACAGACTCGAGCTAGCAGGATTTGCACTAGCACCCTAAAAATAGCTGTACAGATAGCGCTTGGAAGTTGTGACTTGGCTCTGAAGCCAGCCTGAGCTGCAACTTCAAAGTGCTGTCTATGCAGCTATTTTAGAGCACTAGTGCAATCCCCACGAGCCCACGCTTATCGACCTGGACTAGGAGGCTCATTCCAAAATGTGGTGTAGACTTACCCTGCCAGGTGGGAGATGGGTCCTGGAAAAGCCAAACTTCAGGTGGAAAAAAAAAATCAGTAAAACCCAAATACTGGCTGTTTCAAAACCCAGGAATTTTTTGGAGAAAACTGGTAAATACCAAAAACGAAGGGCCCTAGAATCATATGGTATCACATTTTTTGGCTGCTCATAACTTTCTTAAGCACATTCTTTTTTCGGTCAGAAATTTTTCCTGCTTTGTCTCAGCCCGAAGATGTGTGTGTGGTGGGGGGGGGGGGGGGTTGTGTTTGTTTTGAGAGGGAGGGTAGGGCATGGAAGTTTGGCAAAATCCGTTCAACTGTTTTTGAGTTCTGTGTCTGTATACTTGTCCCACATGTTCCAATCAGAAACATGCATAATGGAGATCCAAGAGGGTTCACACTAAGCTTTGTTTGTAGATCTCACTGAGATCTAGGAAAAGAAGTCACGTTTCAAGGAAATTGGTTCAGAGTAGTTTTGTGGTTATGAGGGTTACACTTTTTCATGGATATGCAAGGCAGCTTTATTACAGGGTTTGGGGGGGAGTTTCCCAGATTTAATTTAGATTACAAACTGCCCACTTTTGGAAGGGAGAGAACACCTCACAGTACCGAGATTTTTATAATCCTCAATGGGATACCAATGTGATTTTCTGTTTGGATTTTTAAATAGAAAGCGATGTATTTTTAAAGGATTAAGCAGCAGTTCTGCAGAAAAGGACTTGGAGATTACAGTGGACAAGAAGATGGGTATGAGTCAGCAGTGTGCCCTTGTTGCCAAGAAGGCCAACGGCATATTGGGCTGTATTAGTAAGAGCATTGCCAGCAGATAGAGGGAAGTGATTATTCCCCTCTATTCGGCACTGGTGAGGCCACACCTGGAGTACTGCATCCAGTTTTGGGGGCCCCGCTACAGAAGGGATGTGGACAAATTGGAGACAGTCCAGCGAAGAGCAATGAAAATGATTAGGGGTCTGGGGCACATCACTTACGAGGAGAGGCTCAGGGAACTGGGCTTATTTAGCCTGCAGAAGAGAAGGATGATGGGGGATTTGATAGCAGCCTTCAACTACCTGAAGAGGGGTTCCAAAGAGGATGGAGCTAGGCTGTTCTCAGTGGTGGCAGATGACAGAACAAGAAGCAATGGTCTCAAGTTGCAGTGGGGGAGGTCTAGGTTGGATATTAGGAAACGCTATTTCACTAGGAGGGTGGTGAAGCGCTGGAATGGGTTACCTAGGGAGGTGGTGGAATCACCATCCTTAGAGGTTTTTAAGGCCTGGCTTGACAAAGCCCTGCTGGGATGATTTAGTTGGGGTTGGTCCTGCTTTGAGCAGGGGATTGGACTAGATGACCTCCTGAGGTCTCTTCCAACCCTAATATTCTATGATTATAGGATCGGAGTTGCAACTTAGCACTGCAATAAAGATATGGGTGTCTTCTCGGTGCTCTGGGACCTGCTGATCTATTGGAGCTGACTCTGTTGCTCTAGTCTTACATATGCAATGGCGTAACTCCATTGACTTTGGCGGAGCTCCTCCTGAGTCAGATCAGTGTGAGTGGGTGGAGAACCAGGCCCCTTGGTTCCTCAAGGCACTGAAAGCCTTGTATTGTTCCTGTTTGTATAATTCCTTAATTTTAATTTGCTGCCATAAACCTGTGCCAGATTGCTCACGAGATTTGAACTTTTGCCTGCATTTCATTTAGTCAGAGAATTCCTGTTCCCAGAGTGTTAATTTAATTTTAATTAAATTATAAACTCTTCAGGCCAGGGACCTTCTCTTTGTTCTCTATTTGTACAGCACCTAACACAATGGGAGCCTGATCCCTTACTCAGTCCGTAAGTGCTGCTGTGATACCAATTGACAACAAAAAATAATAACCAGGCAGCCTTTAATGTGCATAATGTCTTATTTCACTTTCTTTAGCCAACTTTTATCACAAGCAGCTCACATGCTTCTCAAGTTTCTCAAAAGGCAACTCAGCTTTAAAGTGCATCCTGCTAGTTTTGAAATGTGAGAAGTTAACGATTTCATTACCTTTTCAATTTCTTGCATCAGATTATAATCCAAAACATCTTGACACCTTAAATGGCTGCTTCTTGGAGCAGCTAGTCCTGGAAGCCACAAGAGGAGAGGCAATCCTTGATTTAGTCATAAGTGGAGCACAGGATCCGGTCCAAGAGCTGAATGTAGCTGGACTGCTTGGTAATAGTGACCATAATATAATAAAATTTAACATCCCTGTGGTTGGAAAAACACCACAGCAGCCCAACATGGTAGCATTTAATTTCAGAAAGGGGAACTATACAAAAATGAGGAAGTTAAACAGAAATTAAAAGGTACAGTGCCAAAAGTGAAATCCCTGCAAGCTGCATGGAAACTTTTTAAAGACACCATAATGGAGGCTCAATCTAAATGTATACCCTACATTTAAAAACATAGAGAACCAAAAAAGTTCCACCGTAACTAAACAACAAAGTAAAAGAAGCAGTGAGAGGCAAAAAGGCATCCTTTAAAAAGTGGATGTTAAATCCGAGGGAGGAAAATAGAAAGGAGCATAAACTCTGGGAAGTGAAGTATAAAAATATAATTAGGAAGGTCAAAAAAGAATTTGAAGAACAGCTAGCCAAAGACTCCAAGTAATAGAAAAAAAATTAAGTACAGAAGCAGGAAACCTGCTAAACAGCCAATGGGGACACTGGACAATCAAGATGTTAAAGGAGCACTCAAGCACAATAAGGCCATTGTAGAGAAACTAAATGAATTCTTTGCATCAGTCTTCATGACTGTGGACATGAGGGAGATTCCCAAACCTGAGACAGTTTTTTAGGGGACAAATCTGAGGAATTGTCCCAGATTGAGGTGTCATCAGAGGAAGTTTTGGAACAAATTGATAAATTAAACAGTAATAAGTCACCAGGCCCAGATAGTATTCACCCAAGAGCTCTGAAGGAAATAAAATGTGAAATTGCAGAACTATTAATTGTGGTATGTAACCTGTCATATAAATCAGCTTCTGTATCAGATGACTGGAGGATAGCTAATGTGAAACCAATTTTTAAAAAAGGCTCCAGAGGTAATCCCGGCAATTACAGGCTGGTAAACCTAACTTCAGAACGGGGCAAACCTACTGAAACTATAGTATAGAATAGAATTATCAAACACCTAGATGAACATAATTTGTTGGGGAGAAGTTGACATGGTTTTGTAAAGGGAAATCATGCCCCACCAATCTACTAGAATTCTTTGAGGGTGCCAACAAGCATGTGGAAAAGGGGGATCCAGTGGATATAGTGTACTTAGATTTTCAGAAAACCTTTGCCAAAGTCCCTCATCATTGGCTCTTAAGCAAAGTTAGCTGTCATGGGATAAGAGGGAAGGAACAATCAGTTGCACACATACAAAATGGGAAATTACTGCCTAGGAAGGAGAACTGCAGAAAGGGATCTGGGGGTCATAGTGGATCACAAGCTAGATATGAGTCAACAGTGTAATGCTGTTGTAAAAAAAGCAAACATTATTCTGGGATGTATTAGCAGGAGTGTTGTAAGCAAGACACGAGAAGTAATTCTTCCACTCTACTCTGCACTGATTAGGCCTCAACTGGAGTATTGTGTCCAGGGCGCCACATTTCAGGACAAAAGTGCAGACAAATTGGAGAGAGTCCACAGAAGAGCAACAAAAATGATTAAAGGTCTAGAAACCATGAACTATGAGGGAAGACTGAAAAAATTAGGTCTGTTTAGTCTGGAGAAGAGAAGACTGAGAGGGGACATAACCGTTTTCAAGTACGTAAAAGGTTGTTACGAGGAGGGAGAAAAAAATATTCTCTAACCACTGAGGATAGGATCAGAAGTAATGGGCTTAAAATTGCAGCACGGGCAGTTTAGGTTGGACATTAGGAAAAACTTCCTAACTGTCAGGATGGTTAAGCACTGGAATAAATTGCCTAAGGAGGCTGTAGAATCTCCATCATTGGAGATTTTTAAGAGCAGGTTATACAAACACCTGTCAAGGATGGTCTAGATAATACTTAGTCCTGCCTTGAGTGCAGGGGACTGGACTAGATGACCTATGGAGGTCCCTTCCAGTCCTACGATTCTATGATTTATCCTTAACCATTAAGGATCTATCTGCTCTATAGTATTCCTTTAGGGTTACTCTAAATTTTGCTGGATTTTTAAAAAAATTGTGTGCCCCAAATGAGTAAATTCTAATTTCAAAAACATTTAGGGCCAGATTCAACACTGTAACTGTTGGGGTAGAAGAATGATTCAACTCCATGAGAGGATGAAAGTAGTACTAGGGGTCTGGCTAGGGGAAGGCAGTTTTTAAATCAAGCAGGTACTCTCCAGGAGCCCCACCAGTGGAGGCTGCCCAGTGAATCAGTTCCTTTTTGGCTGCCTTAACACCAAGCCCATCCTGGCCAACTCTCCCCTTTTCGGGGGCTGCGTGGCTCCAGATTCCATCACAGTGGAGGAGTTTCAAGCAGCTTGCATTGCAGCACCTGTGACAGGGGCAGATTTACCTCTGAGGGCCAGCAGCCTGGAATATGCTTAGTGGAAGAGAAACAAGCCCTTATATTTTGTCACCTAATCCGTGACTGCTGAAATCAGTTGGGAAGTATGTGAACATTATGGTTCAGATGACAAATTATTCTTTTCTTCATCTGCAATAAAATACTATGTTAGTCTAGGACAGAAAACCCCCTAGAGTAATAGGTTAACAAATATCTCCAATGCAGACTAAAGAGAGCTGCACCTGCATTTTTCAATGCTTAATGAGAGTTCAAATTTAGTTTAAAAATAGTGTTCAGCGAATCATAAATCCAAGTATTATTTCTATTCCTGGGATGCCCTCCTAAGTGCACAATATTCTTAGATTTCTGTTTCTGAATTAGTTCTTTGTATAGTCTATTTTCCCATATAAAGAGAGGTTATGGAGGGAAAGTAATCCTTAAAAGCAGTTCTGGGGAAAGCAAACATTTGCCGTTGTACCAAGTGCAATTTCTTGGGTGTCAGTCATGAAATGATTTCCACAGGTGAAGGGCTTCTCCTGCACATAGCTCATTGCAGGATTAGGGTCTTGGGAGCTGTGTACGTAAGAACGGCCATCCTGGATCAGACCAAAGGTCCATCTAGCTCAGTATCCTGTCTGCCGACAGTGGCCAATGCCAGGTGCTTCAGAGGGAATGAACAGAACAAGTGATCCATCATCCCTAGTCATCCATTCCTAGCTTCTGGCAAAACCAAGGCTAGGGACACCATCCCTGCCCATCCTGGCCATCAATGGACCTGTCATCCATGAATTTATCTAGTTCTTTTTTGGACTCTATTATTGTCTTGGCCTTCACAACATCCCCTGACAAGGAGTTCCACAGGTTGACTGTGCATTGTGTGAAGAAATACTTTCTTCTGTTTGTTTTAGACCTGCTGCCTATTAATTTCATTTAGTGACCCCTAGTTCTTGTGTTACAAGGAGTAAATAAAACTTCATTTACTTTCTCCACACCAGTCATGATTTTGTAGACCTCTATCATATCCCCCCTTAGTTATTTCTTTCCCCTCATGGATCAGTAACTGGTTAAAGATATGGGGGGGAAAGGGTAGGAATAAATGGTCAGTTTTCAGAATGGAGAGAGGTAACTAGAGGTGTCTCCCAGGGATCTGTACTGGGACCAGTGCTATTCAACATATTGATAAATGATCTGGAAAAAAGGGGTAAACAGTGAAGTGGCAAAATTTGCAGATACAAAACTACTCAGGATATGATAGAGGTCTACAAAATCATGACTGGTGTGGAGAAAGTAAATGAAGTGTTATTTACTCCTTGTAACACAAGAACTAGGGGTCACTAAATGAAATTAATAGGCAGCAGGTCTAAAACAAACAAAAGAAAGTATTTCTTCACACACTGCAGACAGGACTGTTATGATATATACACACTTTGTTTTATGTTGTTCATGACAAATAGTCTATACAAAAGGTTCCCCTTCTGAGAGCAGAGGACCGAAGTAGTTAGAAATAGACCAGAAATGTTCAAAAGAGAATTAATAGATTCAAGGTTATAAAGTCGGAAGGGACCACTATAATCATCTAGTGTGACCTCCTGTATAGCACAACCTATAAGACTTCTCTGAATTAATTGCTGTTTGAAATACAGCTTATCTTTTAGAAAAACATTCAATCTTGATTTAAACATTTTCAGTCATACAGAATCCACCCCATCCCTTTGGAAGTTGTTCCATTGGTTAATCACCCTCACTGCTAAAAATGTGTGCCTCAGTTTTCATCTGAATTTGTTTAGTTTCAACTTCCAGCCTTTGGATCTTATTATACCTTTGTCTGCTAGGTTGAAGAGCCCCCATTATCAAATTTCTGTTCCCCATGTAAGTAGTTATTTAATTGAATTTGCAAATCTTGTATTTTATTGACATGCGACCTTGAAATCTCTACTGGCTGTTCTGACAGCTACAGTTCTGACAGCTACAGCCTGACAGTTGACAGCAAGCATAAGTCAAGTACCAACAGAATATCTTGTGTTAAATCCAAGTTTTTAACTCCTGGCAAGAACTCCCAGCACTGGACCAAACTCAGAACTGGTCAGTTAGACTCAAGAGACTCATAACTAAGTATTCTGTGCCTCAGCTTAGAATATCTTTCCTGTCCTCTGACTTCATTAAAGCAGAAAAGGCATATCAATCAAAAGCGCAAACTAGGAATAAAACAGAAGGAAATAAAAGCTTAACAGTGATATAACTGTATAAAATATTGGGGTGGGGGATGAGGAAAGGAGAAAATTCAAAGTATATAGCAAAACTACCTAGAACCTAGATTGTTTCCATAATGCAACTGTTATTCATTATGAATCTGAGAAATGCTTCTATGAACTGATAAATTGACTATTAAAGAACACTATTAGATTACTCTAACTGTGCAAAAGAAACCTAGTGTCATGCACAAATCACAAACTGTAGTTGACTCTATTCTTTCGGAGTCCCTTCCAACCTGGTTTCAAACCAATGAGTGACATTTCTAGTACTCAGGTGGCGAATAGGAATAGGCGAATAGGAATAAGAACAAACCTTAAAAAAAAAAAATCTCGAAATTCATGCCACTAAACCAGACATTCAAATGTTGTCAAGCTTAAGAGCCAATGCTATGACTAAAACAGAATAGAGTGGGGCTGATTCTGATCTCATTTACACTGGTTTCACATCTGTGTCATTTCACTGACTTCAACTCCTGCTGCACACCTTTGTAAGTGAGATCAGAATCTGTCCCACTGTTCTTTCTGGTTTACATGTCATTAGAAATAAAAATTATACAGCTGAGAATTTTATTGATGCATGAGCCTGAATAGATTCCCGCAGGCCTGTCACAGGGGTGTGTGTGTGTCTGTGTGTAAAGGGGGCAATTATCCAGGGTCCTGGGCGATTTAAAAGGGCAGGATTTGGGGGGGCCCGTAGGCCGGCGTGATTGGCCAGTGCACACGTGCGGTCCCAGAAGTGACCCTGGATTCCAGCACTCTCCCCAGAGGTATAGTGGGTCTTCAGTGAAAAGTAATCAATGTGGGTGGGGGGTTATTCTCAAAGAAAGCAAATATGAGTCAAATTCTTTTTTCTTCTTCAGAGCCCAACAATGGGTCAGATCCTCAGCTGGTGGAGATCAGTGTAGTTCCGTTGACTTTATACCAGTTTACACCAGCTGACTACCTGGCCAAATAAGATTGTTCCTTAAAGGAACAGGGCTAGAGAGAGATTTTTGTTTACTTTTCATGGAAAGCCTTCAGCTACCTTGGTGATGAAGAATTGTCTCCATGAACACTTGCTGAGCAGCAAGCTGGGGTGTAAATCTGCCATGCATGTCATATACTAACTATCCATGTGGACCCTGCTGCTGAGCACTAAAAGTTCCCTAGGCTATGACAACACTACAGCTTAAGTCGAAATGAGTTATATCACTCAGGGGTGTGAATTAGCCACCCCCCTGAGCTGGTGTAAATTCTCTGTATAGCTGCTCTAAGCCAATGGGACAGAACTCTCCCATTGGCTTAATTACTCCAGCCCCCGCGAGTAGCAGTAGCTATATCAGCAGGAGAAGCTCTCCCGCCAACATAGCACTGTCCACACCAGTGCTTAAATCAGCATTAATTATGTTCTCAGGGGAGCAGCTAATTCACACCCCTGAGTGACATAATTTATGTCGACTAAAGCTGTAGTGTAGCCATAGTCCTAGTATGCTTTGACCTACCGCTGTTTCAAATTGCAGTAATGAAGTTCACGTTACCTCAAATGCACTTTAAAAGGCATGCAAAACTGCAGTACTTGATAGGTAAATGTGCCATCTCTCTACTTCTCCTGTTGTGAGTCGAAGAGGAAAAGAGCTAAGAAGTTGCAGCAGAGCACCACTGTTTCATCATTTGAGCACAGTGTACTAGAGCAGGCCTGCACTGTGCGGCCCTCAGGGGGGTGAGTAGGTGGGATCACTGTGCAGCCCGCAGGGGGGTGAGTAGGCAAGCGGCGGGGTGGGGCGAGCCAACGGCCGGCTGGCCGGCGGGTGGACGGGCTGGTGAAGAGGCCAGTGGCAGGCTGGGGAGTGAGGGTGAGCCAGAGGCAGGGGGCAGGGGCAGCGGCAGAAGGTAAGAGGCCAGCAGCGGACAGGCAGGTGAGCTGGCGGCGGTGGGAGCCGGCGAGCTGGCGGTGGGGGGAGCTGGCGGCGGCGGGGGGTGAGTAGGCGAGCCGGGCGGGGTGGGGGATGACGAGCCAAGTGGGCGGGCAGTGGCAGGGCGGCAGGTGAGCCAACGGCGGGCGGGGGATGATGAGCGGGGTGGGCAGTAGCGGCGAGGCTTTATACTGGGGGGAGAGGGGGAGGAGGTGAGCGGCGAGTTGGTGGCTGGCAGGGGCCAAATCTCCCAGATTCAAAATTTGGGACTGTGTCCGTTGGTCCTTTTTGCTGCTTGTCTCTGAGCTGGGGGTTGTCCCAATGCTGCAAAGAGGGTGTTCCCAAAGGAAGGTGCTTGCTTCTAACCCCGGAGGCTGTCAGTATGTCTGCTCTTCTCTAGTCAGCCCACTTGACAAGTTTGATTGTGCTTGGTCTGGTTCCCATCCCCTCTCCAAGGGTTGCAGCTGTCTGGAGGTGCCTGCCTTCAACGCCTTCCTCATTCACACCTCATTCATTCAACAGGGCAACTGAATACAAAGTGTGGGGAAGATCTTATTCTACTTCTAGCAAAAAGACATTTTTCTTTTACCTTAATTACACTACCTTAGGGGCCCCCTATAACATATTACCAAGGTTCAATACAAAGTCATACAAGTTATACAAAAATGCATAATGCAGAGATTTATCTACAACTGCATTGATTGACTGTTGTGTGCACTAATATAGTGACCTCTGGGGGGGTGCAGAGAGGGGTGATGGTGGGGCCGAGCGGGAAGGGGGCAGGTCCTATTTTACTGCTGTGATCTGGTCACCCTACGCGCTGTTTCTTTCCCCCTCTACAGGCTTCCACACCCCAGCACTGGGAAAGGAGGGGTTGTTTCTGCGTGGCGGGCGGTGCTGGGGGGAGGGTGTTTCAGTGGGGCCGGGGTTTTTTGACCCTCAGCTGTTTTCTTTGGAATAATATGGCCCTCGCTGCTTTATAAGTTGTGCAGGCCTGTACTAGAGCCTCAGCTGTCATAAATCGGCATATCTCCATTGAAGTACATGGACCTGACAATTTTCATTTCTTTGGAGGGAGAACCCTAGAGTTTTTAAGTAAGTTGTAAACAGTTTTTAAAGGATTTCACTTATGGGAAGAGTTATGCTGACCCTTTAAAACGGTAAGAGTAGTCAAATAATCCTGAGTTGAGGAAGATTCTTCTTGATATGAAAACACATTCTTAGCTAAATGGATAGTGATGACCCCAAAATAATTTAAACATCCACTATCATACTAAAATTGTTGTACCTATCTGATAACCCACGTGCAATCCAGATGAAACAGAACAGATGGAAAATAAGCCCTGAATATTTTAAGTTCTAAGGCCTTTATCTTGGATCTGTTTATAGATATGAAGCTTATCTTACATGCACAGAAAGAAAAATGGGTTCATGGTACTGCAGTGTGTTCAATTTAAAACATATGCATGTGTCACCTCACTAATTCCTGAAACTCCACAGTCCTTGGTAAGGCATGAATGCTGATTATGATTATTATCCATGTACCATTTATCCATTTTTATTTTTTGAAAGTAGAGGGAGCACAGAGGAAAAAAGAGGAGAAAAAGAATGTTAGCAAAAAAAGGAAGAGAAAAATCACATAAAAATGTTCTGATTCACATGAGCTGCAGTGTCTAGACAGAAAATATGATAAGTTATCGGCAGCTCATTAACTTAACATATGGAGCTTATGTAGGCAGATGTGAGCAATGATTTTTTTATATTTTCACCTGGCATTTTCACTATCATTATAAGCCAGTAATTGTAGACAGACATCAGGTTTGCAAGTAGCCTACACTCTTTGTTTAACCAGTCATGGTTTTTTCCCCTTGTCTGCTTTTCATAATTCTTTGTCTGTGAAACCTGTGTACACTGACAGCTTGCTATATGAACTCTTCCATTTAATTCAGACAAGATCCAATTGAAGAAGCTATAGAGTAAGGCTGCTTCACTAGAGAATATAGAACCCTTTGAACTCAAAAATTGTAAGAAACTTTCCTTGTCGACCAACTCTGGCTTTGGAGATTTCCTGACTGAAAACAGGCCATTGGGCAGGATTCATCCCTAGTGTAACTTCATTAGGTCCAGAGGAGATACACCAGGGAAGAATTTGGCCCATTATGTATCAATGGAACAAAGTATAGAATCATAGAAGGTACCAGAGATGGAAAAGATCTAATTCTTGTGACTGAAGCCTAGGGCAGTGAGAGCTGGGCTCTATTCCTCGCCTTCCCACAGACTTCCTGTGTGACCTGGGGCAAGCCAACTGGGCCAAATTTTTCAAACTTGGGAGCATTAAAACAGGCAAGAAATGTCATATTTAAATATGCAGCTTCATTTTCAAAGGATCTGAGCACTCAGAGCTCCACCTGACTTCAACTGAAAGCACCTTTGAAAATCAGACCACATATTTTAAGTGCCTAGATTTAGACATCCACGTTTGTCCTTAACTTCTCTATAACTCAGTTTCCCTACCCATAAAATTGTATTAATATTCACCTACAATACCTCATGGAGGGGAGAAAGGGGGAGTTGAGGCTTAATTCATTCATGTTTGAGATTCTAGGATAAAAAAAGTTTTATTATTGCATATTGTTCCTCTTATATTTTTCTAGTGCTTTATGCAGTACAGTTTTTAAAGTCTTAAGCAATGTGGTTGTTTACATCAAGCATTTAACATGCGGTGCATCCCTATTGTCTTGCCAAACACAAAACTGCTAAAACACTAAGGCATTATCTACACAGGGGTGGGAAGTTATTTCAAAGTGGATTGATGAGCATTAGTGCACAATACACAACTCACATTAACAGTGGGTGCACGGGACAGCTCTTTCAGTTTGCAACATTGTGTATACAGGATGGGGGCTCGCTGCATACTAACCATGTGGCATTCTCAGAAAGTATTTCATGGTCCTTTGCTTCACTGCTGAGCTCTGTGCATTCTGGGATTTTTTTCACTGTGCATTGTGGGATGCATAGCAGAAGCAGGGCAAAATTCAGGGGTATTCTGGGACTTGGAGAGCAAATTTTTTTAAAAAATACCATGATTCTGCTCTCTCCATCCCATGTGGTCTCTCTTTCTGGGTGAGCTAGTGCCATTTTTTAATAGCTGTCAGCCAGCATAGACCCAACAATGCTTCGCACTGCTGTGCTGGAAACTGTGAATAGGCAGAGGATGCTTGAGTTGTACTTGAGGTCTTGAAGCTATCTGGCTTCCATTTTGGACTTCACCCACCTCAACACTGAGCAGATGATGTAGCTGCAGCAGCAGCCCTTTCTCCAACAGCAGCAGTTTCAGCAACAGTAACGAAAGGAGGACAAGGAAGAAGAAGACAACGCCAAGCAGCTGCTACTACAGGAGCTTTCCCCGAAGCAGCTTCACACCAGGCAGCACTGTTTCTGGGCTCAGGAAACCAACATCAGTTGGAGGAATACAGGAGTGAATGCACAAATCTGACCCCATACCAGTTTTTAAAGTGGGAGAGCGGACATCCAGTCAACTTGCTCCAAAAGCAGTGGAGGTCACACAGGTAAAGAGACAATAGTATTAGAAACATTCTCCACTCTCTACTTTGTTTTTCTAATCTTTATTCTGAATAAGCAAAAATCCACCCTGAGATGGATGCTGTGGATCCTCAGCATGCTCAGTGAAAACCTAGGATTTCTAAAATGATGCCCTGTTACTCTGCAGCAACTTCTTAGCTCTTTTCCTCTTCAACTCACAACAGGAGAAGTAGATAGATGGCACATTTATCTGATTGCCATCTATACTGCAGTTTTGCATGCCATTGTTTAGGATTTTTAGATTATATTGTATTAGGGATTATTAGTTACTTTATTGCAATTAGTTACTTTACTAAAATAAAGTTACTTTAATAAAATACTTTGTTTTGGAAATAATACTGCCTATGTCAATTACTTTATCAGAAGGTTCGATCCATGTCCTTTAGTGTTTCCTTAACTTTTACCTCAGGAAGAAGAGACTAAGGGAGCCACAGGTTACTATAGCACCAACCCAACTTCCATTTTTCAGGGTAACAGGTCCACAACAGACATCCGCCAAGCAGTGGAGGACTGCAAAAGTTGTGCGTGGCAGCATTGTGTGCACATGAACAATAAACTGAACTAATTCAATTTCCCTTGAACTGAGTACATTTTGAAATAGGATTCCAGCATTCACAGAAAATGTGGAGTTAGTGCACTGTAATTAACTCAAATTAATCCAGTGTGAAAATGCCTGGTGTAAACAAGCCCGTAGAAGCAAACAGATGATGGTTTTATAATTAGGAATCAATCTGCTTAGTCAGCTAGATAATCATATTTACCAGAATATGTGGTTTCATGTTCATAAGAATTGGAATCTGGATTAATCTTGGCACTGGATTAATCCTGGCAACAATGACCCATTCTTATGTAAATAGCAGCTCACTCCCACCTTCCTCCTCCTCTTGACTGTCTTCTCCATTTCCTGAGAAAGTCCTACTGCCTGACCTGTTGCTCAGTGTCCCCACTGACTGAGATTTTGTAGCTGTAAAATAAAGCAATTGGAAATGCCTGGGATGGTTGTTTCTTTTCCCTTCCTTAAGAAGGTTTGTTACATAGACCGATAAATATCATAAGAATGCAGACATATGCTTTCACTAACTGGAATTATTTTCAAGATCAGGAGATGCAAAAGAAATCATGTGAGGAAGCCATAACACAAAATAAGGATGATTCACACTACTTTGAGAAGGTTTGGACAGTCATCAAACCAAAGTATTCCCCATTGGTAAATATTTTATTGTTCACTCCACTTTCGCTTGTCTTAATAAAATCAAACTATCACATCTATGGCCCACGTTCAGCCTTTACTCACAGCCCATACATCTTGGCATTTGTCAGAATTTTAGAACAGCCACTAGCTGCAATTGTTATCAATAGTAAATCTCCATGAACTTGGTATTCTGTTCTCTTTTATGTGAAGAGAAAGTGCACATCCTTCAACCACAGACAACTAGGTGGAACTCTAGGTGAGCCACTTACTTTATGGAAGCAAATTGGAAAAAGAGGCCCATAAATTAAAGCTGCTACTCATATCACTCCTCATCCCCTAATTGCAAGTCCTGCCCCATGATGCAGACATCTACAGCTATATTACTTTTACCTTTAGTGTTGATCCAAGTATTTTTACATAAATAGAGGCTAGATTTACTGTAGATCCTATTACAGCACCAATAAAGGGTTAGAATCCTGCAGAGATGAGCAGGCTAGGATGGTTTTGAATATCTAATATCTCAGGAATTATGTTTTTCCCAGATTCCTCTGTGATTATTCTATTTGTGTCTTTAAAATTGCTTCTCCCTCTTCCCCTTTACCTCACTTTGGACCCCAAGAATTTATTTTCTTACTCAGCATCCCCTGGAATCATAGAAGTGTAGGACTGGAAGGGACCTCAATTGGCCATCAAGTCCAGTCCTCTGCACTCAAGGCAAGACTACGTAATAACTAGCTTGCTTCCCCCACACAACACAATTGGCACTGAAAGTGTGGTGTTGGGCAGCTGTTAGCATGAATTGCTACAAAAACAGATGTGCTCACAGAATTTGTGTTTGAATTGTTGAAAGGATCCATTCTCTCAGTTATTTGCAAAGAACTGGGAGAGCAGTGTTTGGAAGACATCCTGTCCTAGTTTGCATTTAGGTGATGAAAACACTCACACTTGAGTCAGCTCCGCAGAGGAAGGGCCACTCCCAAACCCTGCTTCTTAGAAAATATCAAACTAATGGAATCTGTTAGTAGTGATTACCTTACATAACACTACAAAAGTTAACTGGTTAATTTATTGTTACTTGTAAGATGGTAGTACTCAGAAATCCCAACCAAGGTCAGGGCCCCACCATGCTAGGTACTGTACAAACACAAAGTGAGAGAAAGAGTTGGCAGTCTAAAGAGAGATAACTAACAATGGATGGAAGTGGAACAGAAGCACGGGAGGTAGAGTGATTTTCCTGCAGTCGTATACAGGTTAATGGCAGGGCCAGGAATTAGAACTCAGGCTCCTGTCTCCCAGGCCAGCTCCCCAAACCACAATGTCTCCCCAGATCATGCTCCATCCTCTTCAATCAACTGAGTTTAACAAGACTTTTAACTTAGTAAGGACTATAATTAATGTGGGTAAGTGATGCATATTGTATCAAAATACAATACATATTGGAACTACATAGTTATGCTTGTTTTATTATTATTTCTTACCTTATGCTCCAGGTACAATGCAATGTAGCAGCAAACAGAAGGGGCCTCCTTCCCGTTCCCTGGTTCAGCCTTTTATACTGCTTAATTTCTTCTCTGAGCTATCCAGCCGGTGAGCTAATTACCTCCTTAGCTCATCAGACTCCCGACAGGTACAAGTGATCCCCCACTAACCTTCAAAACCCAGTAAAACTACCTACCTACCTCCTACTCTAACTAACCAGTGCTTGTTGTGTTCTAAGTGACCAGGGTGCTGGCTCCCAAAAGGGATTCTATTTATCATTATTATCAGGCTATGATAGATGGCTGTTAGCAGCTACAAAGAGAGCCCCTTTGGGAAGTCACACAATAATTATTTAATAGTAGATGTTGACATTCAAAAAGTTAGTTTTATAACTGTTAAAACACAAATTGTTAACATCATAAGTCAAAACATACAAAGTAAATATCCTTAAATCAAATTCTAATAAGTTCTCAAGCCGCATTTTTCTTATTTTGCCTTGCTGTAAATTTGATTATTACCGATGGAAATATTTTTTCATCAGTTTGTGTGTGTGTGGTATAATTGAGGTTTACCGACATTTACCAATAAAAATCGAATCCTTCCAAGCCTATACATCATTCAACTCTGGATTACATTCTATCTTCCCCAACCTTACAAAATCCAGAGGGAATGAAGACAATGCAAAAAAAAACCAAAAACACCACCATGTGTAGGGAAGAATATCAGCTTGACGAGGCTGAGTGAAAAGGCAATACTTAAAAATTGATTACAGAATATTTATGAATGTATGCTCCTGTGTAACAAGTAAATACACATGGGTACATTAGGTACCCTTCACTTTATTTCTTTTTGTGTCCATACCTTACAAATTAGTTTAAAAAAACAGAAGGAACCTACCATATCAGGCTTTCATATAGACACCACTGAGACTGGATTATGTCATGTTTCTATTTGTTTCACTATTGTAACAAAAGAAAATGTAACGGCTCTCTTTCTAGGCTCTGACCTTAAACTAATGGACCTTGATATTGCTGAAGCTTCAGTAGATTGTGATCAAAAACATTACAAGGCCTGATTTTGCTCCTACTGAAGTCCATGGTAAACTCTGATTGACATCAGCAGTTCAGGGTCAAGCCCTTGAAGTCTATAGGCACCTCCCAATGATGGAATTCTGAGCACACAAGAGGGATAGTATATGGCCATACATGTGTTGCTATTTTCAAGGTCCATTAAGGATGGAGTTTCATCCTTAACTTTAAGAACATAAGAACGTAAGAATTGCCATACTGGGTCAGACCAAAGGTCCATCTAGCCCAGTATCCTGTCTTCTGACAGTGGCCAATGCCAGGTGCCCCAAAGGGAATGAACAGAACATCAAGTGATCCATTCCCTGTCGCCCATTTCAAGCTTCTGGCAAACAGAGGCTAGGGACACCATCCCTGCCCATCCTGGCTAATAGCAATTGATGGACCTATCTTCCATGAATTTATCTAGTTCTTTTTTGAATCCTGTTACAGTCTTGGCCTTCACAACATCTTCTGACAAAGAGTTCCATAGGTCAACTGTGTTTTGTGTGAGGATGTAAGGATGGAATTTCATCCTTAACTTTGCATTTCCGTGATTAGAAGTAATTTAAATTAGATCATAGGACATAAAATAGATTTAATCTGGCCAAATTAGGAAAATTGTAGATATTTTTGAACTAGTGAGATTGTGGATTAAAACTCCTGAGTATACAGGTCACCCACCCTCAATACTACCTCCAGATAATATGAATGCTGCATCTTCAGAAAGTACGTAACAAAAAAGCCCCTTTCAGATGCTACAGAAATACAATAATAAAATAATTATTAATAACGTGTTAATTGTCAGGAATTATATTACAGTGTCAAAAAATGCTCATTGACTCACAGGATGACAATGTAATTCCCAGAAATACTGTGTTCCCAAAAAGGGCAGATCCAAATCTTTCTTTAATACAGTGGAATTAAAAAACCAAAGCTGTAACTAACAACATCATCAGTTATCCTCAAGCCATTTAGTGAGACTCTAAAGAACATCTACTTGTTATTCATTTGCATATTCAGCTTGTTTATAAATAACAGATTTCCAACTAGCTTGTTTAATACAATAATCTAAATGTTTCCATATGTGAGTGACCTCATTCTAGTAAACCCAGAAAAAGGCAAGGGATGCCAATGCAGATTGTTAAGCTTCTTCCATAACAATATTTATGCAGAGCAAAGAATTAAATACTGCAAAAGAATTATTAGAGATCGGTAAAAAGAAACAGCTGTATGGTTCTACAGTTCAGATCTATGTGCAGCTAATTTCTGCACCTGTACTAGTTTAAGTAAAACTAAGGAGCAGCAACCTGCTCACAAATTATTCAAACTGGTAAACGGGATCCTCGGGTTTCTCAAACTTTCTATCCTGAATTCACTGCTGCTTAAAAAGGATGTTAAAAGTGAGCTTAAATCAACCCTGCTAGAATTCTTACCATTGCTGTGCCAGGAAATATAAAATTCTCCAGCTCTGGGAGCCAACAGAACTGCTAGAGTTATATGGTAACATGCAAAATAACGAGATCACTGATTCATAAGCTCATTGGGTGGGCCACATTCTCAGACAATGCAAACCAGTGTTGTTCCATTGACTTCATGGGGGCTATATCAATTTACACCAGCTGAGAATCTGGCTTTATTGTGTATTGTATTTTGAGGTGAATATGAACATCAGAGAGAGAGAGGAATGATCAAACCCCAAAGGGATGGAGCTTCAGAGAAACTGAGAGAGGACTGTGCCCCCAAAGGAGTTGGGGTAGGGTGACCAGACAGCAAATGTGAAAAATCGGGATGGGGCTGGGGGGTAATAGGAGCCTATATAAGAAAAAGACCCAAAAATCGGGACTGTCCCTATAAAATCGGGACATCTGGTCACCCTAAGTTGGGGTTTGGGTGGGTTGTTTTGTTTTGCACGTGAGCTTTAGACTAAAAGATGGGGGGAAGGAGAAATAGACAAGTATGAAAATGACCCCCCCAAACCCCATATTAGAGATCTGGATGTGTGGTGAAATATCTGGCACATCTTTTTGTCTGTAGGTTTTTACCAATACCCAGCCGATTGTCTGAAGCCAAGTATATCAAATACACACGTGCTCAATGATATCACATCCAAAAGTGCCACCATAGGAAGCAACATGTCCTGGAATGAAGTCATCACATCAGTGTTCAGCCACATCACTGCTGACCCTCCCAGATGCACTACTGTCAGGAGAAGTAACTACTAAGCGTGGTTGTATTCAAAGCTAGATCAAGCAACTAGTTACTCAGCCTGCATTTTCCCAGAGAGGCTTAAGGGCTTTTCTTCTGAGGGTCAGAAAAACTGAGAACAGGGGGAAAGAAGCACACCAAATCCAGATCCATTTATATGAACAATAAAGGAAGAGAAATAAATGTCTTCTTCATAACAGAGAGAGAACATTAATTGTTTGTATATTTTATTATTTAGGATTTATTTTGTTTTATTATATTAGACACAAGTTCCCACACCATACAGTAGAGAAAACCTTAGTGGTGATTACAATGTAAATTTACTGTACACGAAGGGCCAAATTCAGACATGGTGTAAACAGATGCAGCTCCATTGACATGCAGACAAGACCTAAGAGGAGTCAATGGAGCAGCATTCTGCTGGACCCACTCTTTCGTCTCAGTCAGATCCCAGAAACACATAATATGGGGCTACTCTACCGCACCAACGTCCCTCAAATGGCCAGTCCCACAAAGTTCAATGCTTTCACCCCACCCCTTCAACATATGTATATGAAACTGCTGAGAGAGCTTGACAGACACCATAGACTCCACTATCCTTAATATGTGGATCACACTCAACTATATGTCTCCTCAGCTGAATAGCCTCAGCTATTACCAAAATGTCTCAGTGGCTGGGAAAAAAATCAGCTGGATGAAAAACAGTTGGCTCATATGTAATCCAGGAAAAACAGATGTGATGGTGGTAGAAAGAGGGATCTGGTTGATACACTAATTTCACCATCAATCAAGGGCCTCTGACCAGGGCCGGCTTTAAGCCGATTCCACTGATTCCCCGGACCGGCGGTGGGAGGTTTTGTTGTGGTTTTTTTTGACTCCGATAAAGTCGGCGGAGCCCCACCGTCGTTATTCACGTGGGGCCCCGCACCCACTAAAGCCGGCCCTGCCTATGACCTCCCATCATCAAGGTAGTTGAAAGCCCACGGGTTATGTGGATGCCTCACTGCTGGTAGACATACACACTGCAACAGAGACGAGGAATGTCTTCTTCTTCCTTTTGCTGGCTAGGAGACTCCAATCCTTCATTTCTGATGAGGTCTTTGCCACAGCGTGATCCTTACAGTCATCGTCTCTGGATTACACTATTGCAGCTCACTCAACTTGGGGCTGAATGTGCCTGCCACATAGACAACTCATTCCATACACAGCAGTCCACTTGTTAAGTGACAAAGGGTGACATGAACACATCATGTCTGTGCATACACACTCCATAGCTCCTTCTGCGCCAAATTTGTGGTATTAGTGCTAATTTAAGGGCCTTTGTAGGTTAGGACATGACAATCTCAAAGTCATGCACCACTAAAACAGGTGCCGCTTCACAGAAATGCTATGTTGAGAGAAATACCAGGATTAAGGCACTATGGTCAAACGGTTCTCAGCAGGAGGACCCTCACTATGTGAAACAGCCTAAATCTTACCATATTTAGATCAAAATGCAAGATCCACATTTTTGCTAAAGCTTTCCCCAGTAAGAACATTAGAGTATAAGAGGGAAGAGAGGAGGAGGAGGAGGAGAACACGGGTGTATTAAATAAAATTTAAAATGAAAGGCTTGGAATTGTGGAAAGGCAAAGGGACAAATTCTTTGCTAGTGTAAATCAGCAAAACTCCATTGAAGTTAGGGGATCTGGAATTTGGATAAAAGAGCTAATTTCCCTCTTAGTCTTTGTTAATTATTGTTGCAATTATTATTCCAGCAGCGCCCACAATGTGCTAGGAGCTGTCCACACACAAACAGGAAGATTGTACCGGCCCTGACGCACTTACACCTACTGGATTACATTTGTATTCATACACTGACTTTAGTGGAGTTCTGCCAGCAGAGCGTTTTGGCCCTGAAAAGACAAGCCACATACAAACGTGTGTGGCACAGTGATTCCATCAACATATACACATTTTTCTACGCATCATACACATTTTTATATACAATTGTTTTGTTTCACATCAGCTATACCTGGCTGTCCCTCAATCTATTCCTCAGCTAATTTCCTGTAGGCACCACCAGAGAGGTAGGTCTTGGGGCGAGATGTGAAGGAAAAGAGGGTAGTGGGTTTATGGTTCAGTGCAAACTATCTAAATTGATGGGGTCAGTTTTTGGGCCCAGATCCTCAAAAGTAATTACATGCCTAACTCTGATGTCAATGAAAGTTATGAGTCTGAATACCTTTGAGGATCTGGCCCATGGGAGGCCTAATCCTGTAACTGACAGCCTATATATGGACTGCTGTGCCTACACATAATCAGTTGCAGTATTGAGGCATAAACACTACAACAATAGGTGTCTTCTTATTAGGCTTTATCTCTTGAATATCAGCAATGTGCTTGGCACTGTACAAGACATGACCTAAAAACAGTTCATAATCTAAAAGACAAAATCAGAGAAGACAGGGCATACTGGGAAACCTAGAGGAAGGAATTAATTTACATTTTTTTTCTTTTTAATGTGTGGTTTGTTTCATTCATGAAAAGGAGTTTAAATTACATCTACTGCTGCTCTTACCAATGCATCCCATCTCCTCTGTTTCCCCACCTCAGAGTATGCCTGGAAGCATGAGATGAACACTACACTACTACCATAGGAGATTAGGGTTGGAAGAGACTGTTACCAGCTTTGCCCGTTACTTTGGGGGTATGCTCATTTAGTAGGGTTACTCTTCTGGGGGGAGGGTTCTGCACTGCTATCAATGTACTGCTTTTGTCACTTGTGTTCTCATACAGAGCTCTACATCTCCCTGCTGCAAGTTCCCTCCTAATGGAGCTATCCTGCAGGACCTAGGTTCCCCAGGGCTGCGTTCTTCCAGCCCAAGAATCAGACAAACACACACACACACACACACACACTAACAGAGCGCGTCTGAGAGGACCAGGTTAATCAGCACTCCCATGCTGACCCCTTATATGTCCCTGGACTCAGTAGGCTGGGTCGAACAGGACCTCCAAGCTGTCACTCTCATATGCCTTGAGCACCGCACCGGAATAAAGCACACCTGAGCAGGCTGGGTCGAGCAGCACTTTCAATCTGTCACCTTCATATGCCCCTGGATTCAGCAGACTGGGTCGAGCAGCACTTCCAAGCTGCCACCCTCATATGTCCCAGGTTTAGCATGTCTCTATCCCCACTTTCACGTTACAATTGTTCTGGTAGTTACCCACTTGATGAGCAAACGCCACAGGATTTTTGGGTGCTACAGGGATCTTTTAGCTTAGGTACAAGGAGCACTGCTGTAGAGCGAATGAGGAAACCAAAAACCACCCATGAGAGAGCGAGAGAGAGAGCTGGGTTCTCACCACTCCATGAAGTTTGAATCGATCGGGGGTCCCAGGTGGTGGTAGTAGCTGAGGCTGAGGAGTGCTGGAGTCAGGCAGAGCCCCCAGCATGATCAGTCAGGGGAAGATGAAGTCCCAATGGAACTGATGCAGATTTTGCATCCAGGCATCAGAACACTTACTTGAGCATGGGTAGGGGTTTTTGTAGCGAAACAACAATGGTTCAAGGGAGAACACTAGATTTGTTTATGTGTAAACAAGGGAGAATACCAAAGTTGTTTTGTTCAGGCTAGACCATGGAAACTGATTATTCCTGGCTATGGGTGGTGTTCCTTGGAAGGAGCTCACAATGCAATTAGGGAGCTTCACTATTTTGGATACCAATAAAGGATTTATTACTAGAATTGGTCTGATAACTACTGAGCTGGATATGTGCAGGCGTGGGTTCATTAACATCTGGAGCAGAGATCCCACATCATGCAGTGCTTCCCTGCTTTTCTGGTCCTAGAGTTCCATGCAGTTCTTACCTTGGAATCTCTGTTCTCCATTCTGTATGCTAATGGAGATGCCTCCTAGTCCCATTTTTGATGAATATGAGGCTAGTTTTCTTAATACTGTCATCCTTATCCCAGAGGTTTAGGTGGGTCTCCCACTGCCTTTTCATTGCTTTTTGTAAGTCTTTCTTTTGATGTAGATTTGGTTCAAGCAGAGGCTGGGGGGAGGGGTGTCTTTTGTGAGTCAGACAGGCTGGGTACTGCACCCTGGTTCCCCAAGAACACAGAGCTGCTAGGTAACAAGACTTCAGGAGGTCATCTAGTCCAACCCCCTGCTCAAAGTAGGACCAACACCAACTAAATCATCCCTGCCAAGGCTTTGTCAAGCCGGGCTTTAAAAACCTTTAAGGATGGAGATTCCACCACCTCCCTAGAAAACCTATTCCAGTGCTTCACCACCCTCCTAGTGAAATAGTTTTTCCTAATATCCAACCTAGACCTCCACTGCAACTTGAGACCATTGCATCTTGTTCTGTCATCTGCCACCACTGAGAACAGCCTAGCTCCATCTCTTTGGAACCCCCTTTCATGTAGTGGAAGGCTGCTATCAAATCCCACCCCCTCACTCTTCTCTTCTGCAGACTAAATAAGACCAGTTCCCTCAGCCTCTCCTCGTAAGTCATGTGCCCCAGCCCCCTAATAATTTTTGTTGCCCTCCGATGGACTCTCTCCAATTTGTCCACATCCCTTCTGTAGTGGGGGCCCCAAAACTGGATGCAATACTCCAAATGTGGCCTCACCAGTGCTGAATAGAGGGGAATAATCACTTCCCTCGATCTGCTGGCAAGTCTCCTACTAATGCAACCCAATATGCCGTTAGCCTTCTTGGCAACAAGGGTACACTGCTAACTCATATCCAGCTTCTCGTCCACTGTAATCCCCAGGTCCTTTTCTGCAGAACTGCTGTTTAGCCAGTCAGTCCCCAGCCTGTAGCAGTGCATTGGATTCTTCCGTCTTAAGTGCAGGACTCTGCATTTGTCCTTGTTGAACCTCATCATATTTCTTTTGGCCCAATCCTCCAATTTGTCTAGGTCACTCTGGACCCTATCCCTATCCTCCAGCGTATCTACCTCTTCCCCCAATTACTCAAATTTAGTTCCAGCCAAAACAGCCTCCCACTCAGAGATGGAGGTAGTTAGAAAACTAGATAGTGACTCAGTGAAAGGAGGGAGAGAAGAGAGACACAGGGGGATGTGAGTCAGAAGCAGAGTGTGGTATACAGACAGATTATTGACTGCAAACTTCTGCTTGTCTCTCTAGTAATAAACGAAAAGGGATGTTGTGTCAAAGTGTGGGTTGCAAAACAATCTTCACTTCATTCAGCAAATAAAAAACGAGTGAACATATTTAAGCCCCCATGAGGCTATCTTCAGTCAGGATCTGAAGAAGGAAATATAAAGTTAGTGCAGGGAATTGTGAACTTAGCTAAAGCAAATAGTAATACATAACTTTCTCTATATAAAAGTGGGACTGTCCCAGATAAAAAAGCATTCAGATACAAGCATAGAAATTAAGGTTGAGGAATGCCGCAAACCTATTTGAGGCACAGTACAAGCGCTTGTCAAAAAAAATGGAAAAACTATTTTGTGGAAAATGTCAACATTGAGTCCATTTAACAGGGTTCAAAACAGAATATTTTATTCATTTTACATTTATTTTTATAAAATATTTTTTGAAAAATTTTGAATTTCCACTTTTTTGAATTTTCTATTTTTCCCCCACCCCCACTTTTCCTTTTTGCCCCTGAGAGCAATAAAATGGATGAAGTCCATGGTTTTTTCCATGACTTTTTCATTTTTATTTTTTTCATCTTTCCTTTTGCCACTTTGTAATTTTTCCAAAGTTGAGGGAGTTTTGAAAAGTTACAGAGGAGTAGAAGAAAAAATGGAGAGGAAAAACAAAATAAAACCTAAAGAAATTAAATCTACCCATTCTATTGTGCTCATTGACAAAGAGGAATAAAGGAGGGAACAGTGGGTGGGGAGGGGAGAAAACAAAATCAAAACTATTTAGTCCACCTCGTGCCAGGATTGCAGGGTTATTCCATTTTGAAAATCTGTCCAGTCAATATCCCAAGCAACTAGACATCTACCACTTATCTATCTGCAGTGCATCTACAATACAAGCCATATGGCATTTGCTTTTCTTGATGTGGGCCAGGAAGGGGAAAGTCTATTCAGCAGTAAAGTGTAGTAGTAGAAATATTGCTGCTTTCCATCTAATGACCATTCCTTAGTAGCAGTAACTATATCCCTTCTGTAATGTATTTACTGTCTTTTGAAGCTATTGCTTTCAATTCTGTAAAGCTATATACATAATTCTCTTTAATAAAACGTATCTTTTTATGACATGCCAGCTCTTTGTTGCTCAAAGACAGCCTAGTCACACCTCTCAAACTAACAAGGCCCAAACATGAAACGCAATGTGGGACATAGACCCAAAATAAGGGACAGAAAGAAAATATTCTTGCAAGAAACTTCAAATACAGTGGGATCTGGTCCTTTAGTGTAAATAATGTTCTATAGCTCAGTTTCATGAATAATTTGTACTGATGTAAATAATGTTTACTGTTAAAAGTAAATGTGCTATTGGTGTGGGACATGGGGAAAGAAAGTCGGAAATAAAATGAGTGGTGTCCATCAAATTGTAGGATATTTAGACATTTGAGCCTAGGCCTCTATGGAACACTTCATTTTAGGCATATTTATACGAAGCCGCCTGGTACCTGTAAGAGAATGTGCTGGGCCTTTAAGGGCATTCTACGCGGCAATCAGGACAATATGTGTAGGCACAGCCAAGCTAGCCCACTAAAAATAGCAGTGTAGCTGGAACAGCATAGGTGGCGTCATGGGCTAGCCATTCGGGTATGTACTCAGGGCCTTGGGCAGAACTGTTCTCGGGTGGCTAGCTCATGCTATCGCAGCTATACTGCTATTTTTAGCACGCTAGCTCAGGTGTGCCTACCTGTGCTGCAATCACACCTCCCAACTGCAGTGTAGACATACCATTAGGTTTACAAGAGGAACCCTCCTGAGTTCCCTCCTCTATTCCAGGAACAATACTTTTTTGACCAGAGGATGCTGTCACTGAGGGAGTGAAAGCGACCTCATGTGTGGATGTTGTTATTATTACATGTATTGCAGTAGTACTTAGTGGCCCTAACCAAGATTGGGCCCCAGCTGTGCTAAGCATTGTGCAAACTTAAGAGACAGCTTGTGCCCAAAGAGCTTACAATCTAAACAGACAAGACTGAAAAAGGGTGGGAGGAATGGAGAATTATTATTCCTATTTTACAAATAGGGAACTGAGGCACTGAAAGCTTATAATGATTTGCCCAGGATGTCTGTGCCACAGCTAGAAACTGAACCCACATTTACTGACTCCTAGTCTAGCACCTTAACCATAAGACCATGCTATCGCTGCACTTTTAATTCTTTCTTGCAGCCATGGTGGCTTGGACTGTGATCTTATCTGCTCTCAGAACCTAAGCAGGATTGGACCCAGACAGTATTTTGATGGCCAATCTCCACACACACAAAAAGCCAAGTGCAATACAGGAAGTGGAGCTGGTGATTCAGTATTGAACCAATGCTCCGAGATTTCTGGTTCTGGAGGTGTCACCGTTTGACTCAGATAAGATATATAATAACCTAGGGCCTGACCATTTGGCCCTTTCACTACACTTTATAGAAATCTAGGGGTATTAACACTAGGGTCGATCAAATTCCAACTGAAGTAATAACATTCTGCATATGTTAATTCCCCTCTATTTCAAATGGATGCTATATTCTCCAGCACTTACTGTCTTCAACTATTGTCACATACTGTTGCCATGTGCTATTAAATAAATGCTGCATTTCAACACAGAGGCAACTGCCATTCTGTGCTGCTTGACACTGTATAAAAGTAAGTTATCGTAGGGGGCATAAATATCAGACAGGAATGTTAAGGGACTATGCCTGACTCCTCCAGCATACAGCTGGACTAATTTCAAGAATTTAGATTTTATGTCTAGTGATTCAGAGCAATGTTTGCTGGGGAGTGGAGAGATGTTTTATAATGAAGTCTTGTCCCAAAACTTGCAGAACTGGCTGGTTACTGGAAACAGATGAATTTTTGCTGGAGAGGTTGAGAAGGTGAGGTCATCTATTCAGAGAGGGGCCATCAAGAATTTATGAGCTCTACAGCACTAAAATAAATCAAGTCTTTGTTCAATCTTTATTTGTATTAAAATAACAATGACATATTTGGCTTGAATCTTTCCTATAGAATGATCCCAAAACGCATTACACAAATTATGATTAATAATCACTTTATACACAACTGAAATGGAGTCTAGGGCAAAGTGTATAATAATAATAAATAATAATTAATAGTTTTATTATTACTATTTTATAGCACCTAGAGATGTGCTTGGCACTTTACAGAAGAAGACAAAATGACATGGCCTGTGCTGCAAAGGGCTTACAAACTAAAACCTTGATCCTGCAAAGATTTACACATGTGTTTAACACTTCACACTGTGAGCAGTCCCCTTGATTTCAAATGGCACTACTCACAGAAAGTAAAGTTAAGCATGCGTGTAAGTCTCTGCAGGATCAGGGACAAAATGGTGGGCATGACACAAAAACTGAAGGACACAAATAGTGAGGTAGCTATTGGGATGAGGAAGGAGGAAGGTCATGGTAATATGATCAAATGGCTGTTTAAGACAGGAATACTATATGCTACTGAAAATACAAGGAGATTTTAAATGCACAGATATCAAAATGCACAACAGCACTATGCAGTATAATTGAGTAAGATGGAATGTAATTTCCCAAGGTGAAATTTGCCCTAGACATCAGGATTAACGTGCCTTTTATTGTTTGTTATGTGCTAAAAATGTGCTTAGTTGTGTACAATACACAAAAGTAAAGAGTTTCAAGCCTTGAAGTACTTAGGCTTTAAAAGGCAGAGACATAGTCAGCACACACATTTGAGAAACCACAGGCAGGAATAACTTTATAAAGTGATACACATTATATTTACACACTAACACAAATTATAAACCTACTTCTTTGTGAGCATCATGGAAGAAAATTGACTATCACTCTTGCAAGAGAGTGCATAGATCTTTGATGTCTGTATGGGGTCAAGACCTAGATTTTATGTCTCATTGAAAGGACATACTGTATATCACTAATATTACAGGAGAGAAAGAAGATCAAAATACACAGTTAAAAGAGAAAGTTAGTTTCCACACAAAAAACTCTGAATAGAGGGAGGCAGCACTTGGATTCTGACTGGAGAGTACCACATAGGGACTGGCTTTGAGTCAATGCTGTTCTTCAAGACACATATGAGACTCAGAAAAGCTGAAAAGGGGAGTTGCCAATAACTGGGAAGGAGTCAAATAAGCCTAAAGCAGAATTACAACCAGATATATTATATGACAGGGTTACAGTATAAAGACACCTGGACTTCTTTCCTTCTTACTGTCTGACTTTTCCATGCTACGTCTGTGTAGCAACATATTGGCTGACTTCACTTCAGAGTTACTATATTTTCTTCAAAAAAATAAAATATTTTAATATCAAATGTAGTTTTATATCCATCTGTCCCAGAAGCACATCCAGATTTTAAAAACTTTGTGACATACAAAGAAGGGGGCAGAGGGATAGGGTTCATGATGGGTTTGAGAATAAGAACAAAGGCTCATATCCTCAAAAGTATTGAGGCTCTTAACTCCCATTGAAATCAATGGGGGATAGGTACCTAAATACCTTTGAGGATGTGGGCCCAAGGTCTTGACTCAAGCTATTATGGGACCCTAACATACCTGGATCCATCAATTTGAACTCTGCTGTAGTTCAATTTTCAATGGGACGCTCAACTTTTCTTCTCTCCAGTTATGAATAATAGCGCTTGATCCTGCAGTCACAAGAGGAAGGGTTAGTGAGATAGGCCCATACTCTGCAGTTATATTGTACTTTTCACCTATGGATCTCCAGGTGCTTTACAGACATTCATTAAGCCTCCAAACACCCCAAAAAGGTTGTATCACCATTTTACGTACAGGTAAGTTAAAGCACAGAGAGGTTCCATATCATATCCAAGACCAGACCGTGGGTCAGTAAAGAATTGATTTAGCCCCAAATCCTGTGAATAGAATGAGTCTTGTGGTCTAACTGGGAGAACACACTGCCTGCCCTTCCTCAGTATTTTACTTACGAAGTGATAGAGAAACTTTTGACTATGCACTGCCATTATTATATATCAACTAAGGCTTTTATACCAGGTAATTAACCCCTAAGTGACAGGTCAGAGCTTCACTAGAGGAGCAATTCATCCTCTTGACACCAGCGCCACCAGAAATTAAAGATGAGTGTCCCAGGCCCAAAAGGAGTATGGCAAGGAGTACAGACTTTGGAATTAGAGAGTGAAAACGCCGCAGGTTCCACTGAGGAACCTAGAAAGCCAGCTGGCCTTGGTGAGAGGAAGGGTGCTAGGCCTGAGCTCCTGAAGAGTTATGACAAAAGCCCAGCCAAGTTTGTGGGACAAAGTAACCAATTGCTTCCATCACCTCACTGAGTTGCTGAACTCTCCCAGTCAATCACAGCTGCAGAGGGTTCTGTCAGTTGAAGACCGTGCTGCATCATGCAGTAGTTTTTTCCCTGTGGGGACCTTGTACTGTATATTACTGTCATGTTCTGGTGCAATCCAGAACAATGAGGGGTTGTCACCACTTGCTCTGTAATCCTGGGTGCTTTAAATGCTCCATTGCTGAAGCTCCCTGCAGTTTGCTTCCTGCAGCAACACAGTTACTCCCTGGTTTCCACCAGTTTGGTTACACCTGGCAAGATGACCCCAACACCCCTCAGTCCCAAATTATTTTCCAAAACTGTGCACTCTGCAATGTTCAGTCCATTCCAGGACCATTCAGAGGAAAAATAAGGTTTCCTTGCTTCTCTGAAGAGACAAAATGCCCAGCTTATCACCAGGAACAACCCATGCCTGCCAATAGTGGGGGCAGTGAGGGCATCCGGCTTCAGCAATATAATGACTATGCTCAGTCTGTGTGAGCATGCTCAGTACAAGCCAAGCAGCAAATCTAGGGGGGGCATGTGGCCCTGCATGCCCCCCCACATGTAGCCTCTGCTTATCTCTTTAACTGGAGTTAACAATCACTTCTGTTCAAACATGGCATTGGATGGGGTTAGATTAAAGTAAATTATGTTCTTAAAACAAGTTTATTTAATTACGAAGTGATAGGTTTTAAGTGAGATCAGGTATAAAAGATTGAAATGGTTACAAACAAATAAAATTGAAAATCACTTTCTAATGCTAAGATTTTTCCAAGCTATTGTCTGGGTATCGGGTAAGATTCTTACCAGACACTTCTTCCAGCAAGATGGCTGATCACCCCTGGGGTCAGGATCTCTCCCCAAAGACAAAGTGCTCAGTTCCTTTGTCTTCTTAGGTGAAAAGATAACTTGGGATTCTTTGCCCCTCTCTTTTACAGTCCTGTGAACCTTTGAAATGGATCCTTCTAAAGGTTACTCCCCAAAATAAAGTTCATTCAAGATGTGAGGAAGGAGACATGGAGTCTGGTGATGAAGGAAGTTCCATGCTGGTTTCTTTCCCCACTGGTGTTATAATGCAAATTGATCAGTTCCTGTCCCTTCAATGCAAATGAATGAGCACTTGACATGTGTGATGCTGTATGATTGGAACATGACCATTTATATCATTAACATTGCCACTGTTAGACAATTGCAACAAATCTTGTAGAAAGCATATCAGGTAGGGTGTCAATGGAAAAGTTATGACTTGCTTAGTATGATTATCCATTATATGCATGTATCATTTTTTCTATCTGAATGTAGCGATGTGAGACTCACCAGTGCAGCGCCTCCTGCTGGTTGTATGGGAATTAGCTCTTGGCACCAGCCTTGGAGCCCCCTCTGCCGGCCTGTGTCTCACCTGTCCACTGCCCCCCCCCCCGTGTCCCTCCTGGACCCTGGTGTTTTGCCCCAGCAGTACCCCCACACTCTGGGTCTCCTCTCCCAGGGGAACTCCCCCACCCTCTATCCCCACCTTGCCTCAGTGGCTACTGTCAGTCAGCATCTAGCACTCGCACACTGGGGCAGACTGCAGTCTGTAAACCACTCATCACTGGCAAGGGGGGTTTAGACCTGCCGCTTCAGCCTAGCCCCAGGCTGCACCTTTGCAAACCCAGTACCTGTCTTGGGCCTTGCTCAAAGCCTGCAGCCTGGGGATTTGCCAGGCTGGAGCTCCCCAGCTCCTTTTGCCTTTCCCCAGCCCTGCTCTGCTTCAGGTACCCGGTCTCTCAGGCAGTCAGGTCCTTCTTCCTCCAGACTGAAGAGAGAGAGTCCCAGCTCCTGGCTCCCAGCCCTTTTATCAGGGCCAGCTGTAGCCTGATTGAGGGGTGGCCCAGCTATGGCTGCTTCCCCAATCAGCCTGTTCTTATTGGCTCTCAGCCCCAGCCCTCCCCAAGGGCTTGCTTTTAACCCTTTCAGGGCCGGAGCAGGGTGACTGCCCTGCTACACTGAAGTTATAGATATTGACTATGTACTGGCATCCTACATATGTACTGTATTCATGAGTAGCACCCACGTGGTAAAATCTACATTGAAGCCAGACAGCACATTGTGAATGAGCTATTCAAGTTGAAGGCCCATTAAAGAACACTTAGCTCTCACAGTGAACCATGGAAGAAGCTTGTCCCCACCCGGTGAGCCTTCTTGTGGATGCTTTAGCCCACATATGGGTCATGGCTGCTCCTATGAGTCATGTAAGGGCATGTGACTTACTTATGTGACCCTGGACTCCATCTTGTGCCTGTAATTTTCCACAAACTAAGACTGAGCTGAGACCATTCCCTCCACACGGATAAAGGTATAAAAGACCCTGGAAGCATCTCCGTTTCCCTCTTTCCTGCTCTGATCTCTGGACTATGAATTTATACTAAAAGGAGCATTCCAACCCATGGACTGAAGACCTTCCAATCTTTTGGAAGTTACCAGAGACTTTACAAGCCAGAAGTTTATTCCATCACTGCTTCAAACCTGATACAAGAACTCTGTAATGGTTGTATTATTTGATTTCCTTAACCATTTTAACTCTCTCATTTTTCTTTTCTCTTATAAATAAACCATCAGATACTAGATCAGGAGTGGCCAAACTTATTGACCCTCCGAGCCGCATACAATAATCTGCAAGACACGCAAAACCTGCCCCATGGGGCAGTGCCTGCTAGGGCACAAGGCTTCTGCCCCAATGCCCCTTCCAGAGGCTAAAGCCTTAGACCCCCCTCCCTGCAGGGCAAAAGCCTGTAATCCTACCACCCCAATGCAGGGCAGAAGCCCCCAGCCTCACCACCCCGACGCAGAGCAGAAATGCCGAGCTCCCCCTCACCCAGTCTGGTAGGTGGAGAATGGCCAGGGGGAGGTGGATGGGGAGTTCCATGAGCCGCACTTTAACTGTAAGAGAGCCGCATTGTGCATTGTGCAGGAGGTGAGACTAGATGATCATAATGGTCCCTTCTGACCTTAAAGTCTATAAGTCTATGAGTCTATATTCTTGGCATGTCATGCTCAATCATAGTAGTTTCGAATGAGATTCTTTAGTTTTATGCAGTCAAACCAATGGAGACTGATCTGCTCTTAGATTACAATTATCTCAGTTATACATGCAGTCTGTCCTCCAATCAACCATCTAATCTGACTGAATACAAGGTCATCCAGAAGCTGATAGGTCATTTTCCAATGGAGACCGCCACTTTTGCCCCACACAAATACATTTATATTACAATGGCTATTCTGCAGGATTTGTGGTAGGTGTCCATATAGTGTCTGTTATGATAACACTGCTCTACAGCCAAAATGCTTCTGAAATAAATGTAGTCAAACTTTACTAATTCTGGGTCACTGAGAACGAAAATGATGCTTAAAATTGTTGATTGGCTCTAGTTTTCAAGACATGCTATTGGGTCAGTATATACGACCCTTGACTTGGGAATGGCGGAGGATAAGTGAGTTATAAAGGGAAGGGATCTCAATTTAAACCAGAAATGACTAAAATACATCTTTGACTGGATCTATGAATAAATCTATGACTGGGTTTGGACAGTACTTGCTTTATAGGCAAAACAATGAATGATGCAATCTGAAGCTGGTATTGCATCATACATGATATGAATTGCATCATGTTATTCCTAGAAGTCATGGATGATGCAAGCATAACAAAGCTTACATCACTCTGCTGAACAAATTGCCCTATATCAGCTCTAGAAATCATACAGTGTCATGCTCTCTTATTTGTCAGTGTTTGATTTTGCAAAGGGACACATTTCTGTTTAGCCAAAGTGAGCAGAGATGCCTCGTACTTGTGTGAACAGTGCAGATAACTTCTGCTATGTTTGTGGTGAAGTGACTTTTGCATCACAAAAGCGCAGTATAAGCACTATGGTTAAGAAAGCCTCTCACCTTTATTTTGGCTGCAAAATTGGAGATCAGGACAAGAGGTGGGCCCCACACATATGATGCAACACTTGTGCAACAAATCTTCGCCAGTGGTTGAACAGGAAAAGGAAATCTATGCCTTTTGCAGTGCCAATGATTTGGAGAGAGCCAACAGATCATACCAGCAATTGTGACTTCTGCATGGTGCCTCCAGTTGGGAAAGGTGTGTCAAAGAAGAAAAAGTGGACTGTGCATTATCCAAACATTCCATCAGCTATACGCCCAGTACCCCACGGAGAAGGACTGCCGGTTCCTGATGCACCAGAATCATTCTCACTTGAGTCAGACGAGGAAGAGGAAGAGGATGAAACTTCTGGTCCTGAACCATCAATGTCACAGGACCCACATTTTCTCCCATCCTCCTCCTCTGAACCACACCTCATAACACAAGGTGAACTGAATGACCTTGTCAGGGATTTGGAACTACCCAAGAGGAAGGCAGAGCTTTTGGGCTCCAGACTACAGCAGTGGAATCTCCTGGCAGGTGATGGTAGGATTTCCATGTTCCATGACCGTCAAAAGGATCTTGTCCCATTCTTCTTCATGGAAGGTGATCTTGTAGCCTGCAACAACATCGATGGTGTGATGGCAGCCCTCAACATCGTTCACGATCCAGATGAGTGGAGACTGTTCATTGATTCATCGAAGACGAGTCTTAAAGCTGTTTTACTGCAGAATAGCAATGTTTTGCCATCAATTCCAGTTGGTCATGCAGTCCATATGAAGGAAACCTATGACAACATGAAACAACTTTGGAGGTGCATCAACTATGACCAACATCAGTGGCAGCTTTGTGGCGATTTGAAGGTTGTTGCTCTCTTGCTTGGTCTGCAGACTGGATACACAAAGTACTGCTGTTTTCTCTGCGAATGGGATAGTCGTGCAAGAGATTCCCACTACATCAAGAAAGATTGGCCACTCCGACAGTCATTGGCGCCTGGGAGGAAAAGTGTTCACCATCCACCACTTGTTGAATCAAGGAAGATTTTGTTACCACCCTTACACATCAAGCTGGGTCTGATGAAGAACTTTGTCAAGGCCATTGACAAAACACAAGCAGCTTTCAAGTACCTCCGTGGAAAATTTCCAAGGTTAAGTGAAGCTAAGATAAAGGAAGGTGTCTTTGTTGGTCCTGAGATTCGTGAACTTCTTCGAGATGATGCATTTGACCATGCACTGCGTGGCAAGGAAAAAAAGGCATGGAAAGCCTTCCAGTTAGTGGCAATCAATTTTCTCGGAAACAACAAGGCAGACAACTACAGGTTGTTGGTGGAAAACCTCCTCAAGGCATACAAAAGCCTTGGTTGCAACATGTCACTAAAGAGACATTTTTTGCACTCTCATCTAGATTTTTTTCCACCGAACTGCGGAGCAGTGAGCGACGAGCACGGCGAGCGATTTCACCAGGACATTGCAACAATGGAGAAACGCTATCAGGGCAAATGGAGCCCATCAATGCTTGGAGACTATTGCTGGACAGTGACAAGAGATGCTCCATTTAATGAATACAAGAGACAAGCCAAGAAGCGCCAAGTAGACACTGAATAGGACTAAACTATGTACATAATAGTTTTTTGCCTTTTGTTTCATAATAAATTTTATTTATATAACCCCTTTGCTGATTTTTAAAGTGTTACATAAACAGGACAGGTGAAATAGTATCATGTAAAGCAACCATATACACATGAAAAGACCTAGGTTTACAATTTATGATTAAAACTCTACTATCTACACAATATACATAGACATAAAATGTAAAAACTTAAATATCTTAGAAACAGTAGCCAATCAGTTGTTTTAATTGTCATATTTGAATTCAGCACATCAAAATACATACTAAATAGCACATTTTATCTCTGAAGCAGACGACTTCTCAAAAATTGTAGACCAGTGTAATCTGTACCATTTTGCCCTGCACCACCTGTGGGTAATTTAATTGTCTCCACATAACTTCTCTTAAATTTTGTCCCCTGGGAACAGCATGATATACTTATGATGATAAAGCTCTGAGGATGGACATAAGGACTTCTTATGCTAGGGTATGCTACTAAATGTGCAGATCCCTTAAATATCATTTCAGCCCCCAAAACATTATCATTAAACTGCCTAGCAGCATACCTACAATTTACAGCATTAAATTAATTAGCCTCTATCCCTCATAGCACTTCTACAAGAATAGTTATAGTAAATATTATGAAAGTTCGCTAGTGTGTCCTGGTGGGTTTGAGTTAGGGTTTTTAAGATTTAAATTATTAATTTTTAAAATATTAGGAAGCAGATAAATCTTATTGTATCCAGCATTTAAAACACTTTTATACATTTAATCATAGGGATGAAACCAATAAGTTTCAATAAGACTGAAACAGGGACCTATAGAGACACTAGAAACTTAAAAGTGTATTAGAGACTCAACCTTTCTCTACTTTTTAAACTGTTCTGCAGAATTCCATGGCAGGGATATAATTCTCTATTAAGTACTACGTGATGGTAAAAAATGGAAAGTTATATTTTTCTATTAAATTCTATAGGACATTTTCATAAGGCAAAGTTATTTCTTAGACATGAATGTAATACGAATTCTTCAACCTAAAAAGTCTACTTTGCCAGTCATGAAACTATTGGGGCTATTTAATACTAACTGAATGAAACAGGACATTTTTACTTGTCTCTAAAATTTATAAACTGCTGATAAAATTATCACCTGCTGTGACAGCTTTTTTTAAAAATTAATACGAATCACTGATCAACTATACCTTTGTAGTACCACCCTGACCTCTAGTGGATTGAATGAATTATCTGTAAGAGCAACAGTAAATGTTAGGTAGGATTCTTGAATATTTTCCTTTCGGGTTGAAAAATATGGAAGTCACAATGCAGGCAAACCAGAAGCCAAAAATCTGCGAGTTGAATTACATGAAATGAAATTAACAACAGGCCAATAGCATTACTGCCCATGCCTTATAGCAACATCCAACTGGTTAATGAGATCTTTATGAGAGTCAACACAGGAATGCTAATTCCCATTCTGAATTCTATTAGATAAATTAGCTATTTCATCATTCCATTTGCTTTCTGCAATGGAAGCACTACCTCTAGCTTCATTTGCTGAACTTTGACCTAGAGAAAGCCATTATTGGATTCAGGGGAATTAAGGCAGGGTAGGGAGTAGGAAACATTGCAGGTTCTTATAACCTAATCCCACAGGAGATGAGAAATAATCAATGTTTATTAACTTCAGTGAGAGTTGACAACACTTTGCATCTCCCAGGACACACCCCATTTTGTATAGTGACCCCCACAGGGTACACCACACGGTCTATTTATAGTTACTGCAGAACATAAGGACCTGTGGACTAGAACCCAGGTTGGCAGAGCCTAGAGTGGCTGATATTTCCACATTGCAATCAGGAGGCAATGCAGAGGCACACCCAGGGAGCACTGTGGAGACTAGGTGCTGCAGGAAGTATCGCCTACGAGATCCTGAGTGACAGTACCTTGCAGTGCCGGCCCTAGCTTTTTGGCCGCCCCAAGCAAAAAAACAAACAAACCCACAAGCGCCGCCCCCTAGCCCAACGCCAGCCAAAACATGCCCCCTCCCCAACAACGCCGCCCCGCCAAAACGCGGGGGGGGGGGCAGCAGGGAGGGCGGGATGCCCGCCGCCCCACTCCACCTGCCAGTGGGGAGCGCGGAACGCCTGCCGCCCCGCTGCGCCAGCCGGGGTGCCAGCGGGGAGCGGAGCATGCCGGCCACCCCGCTGCCCCGGCTGGGGTGCTGGCAGGGAGCGGAGCACGCCTGCTGCCCCGCTGCCCTGGCGGGGAGCGGAGCACGCCTGCCGCCCCGCTGCCCCGGCCGGGGCGTCGGCGGGGAGCGGAGCACACCTGCCACCCCGCTCCCCCTGCCGGGGCGCCAGAGGAAGATTTTTTTTTTTAATTTACAAAAAAAACTAAAAACCTTGAGGGCCGCCCCCCTCCAGGTGCCACCCCAAGCACGTGCTTGGTAGGCTGGTGCCTGGAGCCGGCCATGGTACCTTGCAGCCCTCTGATTGGCCAAGTGCCCCTACTTATCCCCTGAATTAGCTGGGACAGAATAGGAGCCCATTTAGAACATTTTCTTACCTGGGAAGCCTTTACTGGGGTCTGGTAAAGGTCTTCCATGAGTAGCACAATTTCTCCTGATGGTTCCATAGAACCAAGTGGTTCTGGTAATGGTAATTGACTGAGGGCATCAGCATTGGCATGCTGATGTCTGGCCTTATAAACTATTTTATACTTATAGGCAACTAATGTCAATGCCCAATGCTGTAACTGGGCTGCTGCCATGATTGGCACTCCCTTACTCTCATTGAAGAGTCCCACCAGTGGTTTGTGATCTGCCAGAATAGTAAAAGACTTCCCATATACGTATAGGTAGAATTTGTTTATATGCGCAAAACAATAGTGAGACTTTCTTTTTCCAACTGGAGTAACCTCATTTAGCTTTTTTCAGGGTCCTGGAGACATATCCAATTGGTCTTTCGCCAACATCTCTCATTTTATGAGACATAACTGTCCCCATCCCATATGACAAAGCATTGTAGGATGGATTAATTCTCTGCTCTGGTCAAAACGAACAAGGAGCTCTGAGGATTTGAGTAGTTTTTTAGACTCCTGGAAGCAGGGGCAGCTCTATGTTTTGTGCCGCCCCAAGCACGGCAGTCAGGCAGCCGTTGGCAGCGTTTCTGCGGGAGGTCCGCCGGTCCCACGCTGTCGGCGTTCCCGCCGCCGAATTGCCGCCAAATCCACGGGACCGGCGGACCTCCCGCAGAAACGCCGCCGAAGGCTGCCTGACCTCCGTTCTCGCAGCTACTGGCCAGCCGCCCCCCTGCAGCTTGCCGCCCCAGGCTTGCTGCGCTGATGCCTGGAGCTGGCCCTGCCTGGAAGGCTTTCTCTTGTTTCTTTTCCCAGTGCCAAGGGATCACCTTCCTAAAATGGTGTAAATATTCTAAAAGGTCTGACACATTTGGAAGAAACCTGTAATAGTAATTTAACATATCTATGTAGGCTTTTAGGTCAGTGGTGTCCTGGGGGCTGGTGCTTATTCAGTAGTCATGACCTTGTTGGCCAGGGTGAACTCCCTCCTTGTCTATCCTGTAACCCAGTCCTCCTCCTATCTCACATGCCTGTGACATGTCCAATTTATTGAATTTTTGACCTCCACCTAGCACTTCAAGTCTTCTTTCACAGAATGAGGTAACTGTCTAGCTTAGGGAAGTGATTCACTGTTACTTTACGAAGGACATAAATCCACACCGTGCAGAGGTTAAGCATAGGAGTTTATTTACGTACAGCGCTGACAGAGTGTCACCTTGCTTATTAGGCGTAGAGACACTGTCAATCAATTGATTACAATGGAATATATGGATTTTTCATGGGTGGGGGAAAGTGATGGGGTGGGCAGTTCACACCCCGGGTAGGCTAGCAGCAAGACAAGATAAGCACATTAGCCCAACAGTTAAAAGGTTACATGTTTCCACCCATGGTTTCAAATTCACAAGTTAACATTTAATTAGTACTTTAATGAAATGTATTAGTAACATATATGTATATGTTGAATTCAATTTGGGGTCCATAGGAATGAAGTAGCTTCTCTGATTATTTAACAGGTGCATTCCTAGGGATAAAAGCAAAAACAGTGAAAGGTATATATATGATAATAAGAATTGCTTTCTTTGTGTGTTAAGGCAGGCTTGGTCCCTGGGAAAGAGAGGTGGGAGGCAGCCTTATCTTATACTGACATGCCAACCTTTCATAAACTCAAGGTTGGTCTGTGGGAAGATCTTCTCCCTACAGGAGAAACGAACACAACAGGGACAGGATGCCTTTGTCCCGTCTTTGCAACTTTAGAGAAGATACAATTATTTAGTTATTGCTTTAACATCTGGCATATTGCTGACTAGGCTTAACAAACAAAGCAAGGTTATCTTTTGTTTATTCTGTTTTCTCTTAGCTAATTACTATTCACTAGGCCTCTGGCCTCTAAGCCAAACTCTGGACTTTTGGGCCTCTAAAAGTTAACACAAGTTCATATGCCAAATTGTTATACAAGCAGCACATGGATTTTAATCCTTCACTTTATAATCCCCACAGATGTGGATGGTCTTGTAGGGTTTAACCACTAGTACTATAGGGTGGCCCTTACCAAAAACTGCACTGGTGAAATGATGCCGTCCTTTTCCAACCTGTCCAACTCAGTCTCGATTTCTCTGACAGCTTGAGGTGTAACACTGAGCCAGCGAAGGTTAAACAATCAGCAAGCTAGGTGACCTGTAAGCAACACTTAAGGACATACCAAAAGGGAATTGCAATAGTAACCATGGCCATTCCTTGCAAATAGTTATCAAAGAGAATCAAAGGGTGGATGCTAAAAGTATTTGTCTGTGTTTACCTATATCTTATTAGAAAAACAATGTAACCAGATTAGCTTGTAGATGCTAATTCCCGTTCATGCCTTAATTGCCTTATATTATGCATGCAAATGGTTCAGTTAACCTGAGGATCAAAGATGAAGATACTGCAGGAAACTAATAGTATTATTTACATAGTTATGATTAAGACAATCTATTCTCTAATGAAATAACGGCTAATTGCCTGATGTGAATGAATGCAACTAGTTTATCTGTCAAGTATCAGAGGGGTAGCCATGTCAGTCTGGATCTGCAAGAGCGACAAAGAGTCTTGTAGCACCTTATAGACTAACAGATATATTCATGTGTGTATGCATAGGAAACAAAAGATTAGCTTTAAAGCAACGGTCCACAGACAATATACACTGCCTATTCTTCTTGGGAGGGGCGGGGGTGGGGGTGGAGGGCGGAGAGGGAAGTCCTGTTGTGACAACTGGCTTATCAGTTTGCTTAAGAGCTATAAAGGAAAGCCCCAGGCCTTATCCTGCCATCTCAGGTTGGCTTAAACTTTACCAGGGAAGATCTAAGTCATAAAACTGAGGTCTCCAGGTTTTCCCTGGATTACCGTGGAATTCTCATGGAAGAACTTAAAGAGATTTTATACCTGGACTGCCTATTGGACTATAACCTTTTAAATTGATTCCAGAAAGACTTTTACAAATGTGCAGCCTCATCAACTCTGCTAGCACACTGCATAGCACTTCACAAGCCTAGCATCACAGATCCATGCTAAAATCTATGCTTACACGTTGCCGATAGATAAACATAAGTAACATGTAAAATTAAATCACCTTCTTCAACACAAAAGTAATGCATTTCATAATTATATTTATCTGTTCATATTTCAACATTGTTTTTTCCTATTACTGAGAAAATCAGTAATTGTCAGAATTTGTCTGTGGGTATGTGCCTGTGGGCATGTTGCTGTGATAGGCAGGAAGAAGGGAAATATGTGGCCTAAATTGTCAGCAGTGACTTGTGATTTTGAGTGCCTTAAGTTCAGAGTACCTAATGGAGACACCTTAGAAATGCATGGGTGCTCAGCACATTCTGATAACCAAGCCTTTTTAAGATGTTTCAAGTCAAGCACCCAGAAATTGAGGCACCAAAACCACTAGTCATTTCTGAAAATGTAGGCCACAGTATTTATTGGCTGGCTGATCTCCATTGTTTAAAAACAATGGAAGTCCTTTTTGTGTTCTTTTTCCTGTGAAGGTTTCCTTGAAGGTAAGTGATGTTTGGGGGCACCAAACTGAATGTACAATGAGTGAAAAGCTGTCCAATATTTATTTTACTACTGATAAAACTCTCTCTCAACACCCAAACTATAAATCTCTGTCTACAAAAGCCAGCTCATCTGCGTTTGACAATGGGTATGTCTACACTGCAATGTAAGCCCAGGGTCAGTGAGACTTGAGCCAGTTGACCCTGGGTTACAGAACACCAGGCTTCAGTGTCTACACTGATTGTTAAACTAAGGTTAGGGTGACCATATTTCCCAAAGGGAAAACAAGATACCCCCAGAAGCTCACTTGAGCCTCCCCATCCCCCCACCACTTGCCATCCCTGCCCCCACAAGGCTGTTGCCCAGTTGCTGGAATGCTGCCACTTCCCCCGTGCCAGCCCTGTCCCTCCCCCACCCATGCGAGTCTGGCATTTCTGCTTGCACCCCTGCACATTTCTCTGCACCCCACTTTTTGACAAAAGTAGCCATTTGTCCCATTTGCTCTTGCCAACTGATCAAGCTGAAAAAAAAAAAAAAGTCAGGACAGCCAGGACAGGGCTTAAAAAAGGGACCATCCTGGCCAAAACGGGATGTATGGCCACCCTACCTAAGGTTACGAATTTTTCAACTGAGGCATGAACCTGGAGCTCTGGCATCCACACCGCAGCATGCAGACCTGAGTCAAACCAACCAGAGAGTGATTTATGAATGTCAACATGGATTTCATTGGAAAAGTTCATGATGCCAGAGTTTTCCACCAATCTGAAATCTACATTCATGGACAGGCTGGGACACTATTCCCATCAAATGATATTGTCATTAATGACATTCCTGCCCCCACTGTTATTCTGTGGATCCTGCATACCTCCTTTTGCATTGGCTTATGAAACTGTACCCTTATTTCAGAGGCCCTGGAAAAAGACATTTTAATTACACTCTGAGCAGGTGTACAATGGTTGTTGAAAGTGATTTTGGCAGATTGAAATCCCACTGATGATGTTTACAGACTCGTTTGGATGCCAGTGTCATCAATGCTGTCTGCTGTGGTGTGGCTTGCTGTGCTCTTTACAATGTTTGTGGAGCCAGAGAGCAGCCATTCCCGCCTGAATCAACCTATCACAGTGAGGGACCACTGAACTGGTACCGTCTGCCAGAAAGTACATCTATCACAGCTGGAGCTGGTTGCACCTGGGCAACCGAAATCAGGGATGCTTTGTGCTCCCATATTACAGACTTGCATGGCCCAATGGAAGAAGGGGGATAGTACCTCTTTGAATGTGCTTGTGAGGGGTGTAGTATGGAGCCATGGAATTTTAGTGCCATACAATGTGCTTATGAATGACATGACCACTTATGAAATGTGGGGAGAGTGGTTATTCACACTATGGACTGATGTAAGGAAGTGATTGAAGCATAGGTGCCGACTTTTGTCGGCGCCGGTGGGTGCTCACGCCCCCGGCCCCGCCCCAACTCCACCCCCGGCCCCGCCCCTTCCCCAAATCCCCGCCCCGTTACCCGTATCGGTAACTATGTTGAGGAACAGTCTTTGCATACTAATTTCTAATTGTCCCTGATCATGTGCTTACCTTTATTATTTTGAATACACATTATATGGAGTGAAGCAGTGATAGAAATAAACTTTCTTAATGAAATAAAAAACTTTATTTATAAACATGTATTAGAAAAGAACAACATTCACCCATTCCCAGGCAGGCCAGCTATTATTACCATGCCAATATACCGATAACAACAGAACCTTACAGAAAAAAAACCCAATAAAAACAAAGTGCATGAACAAGTGTGAACAGTGAAACCATGTACAAGACAGAAACCCTCTGCCACAGTATGTCTCTTGGCCACCAGTTGTCCTTTCCCAGTTTGCCTGTACACAGGGGAGGAGGTCAATATGGAGGGCTGGATGGGCAAGGTTGCCCTGCCCAGCCACTCATGCAGCCCAGTTGCATGGATGACCCAGCCATGGAGTCTTCCAAGCTGCATCTGGACTGCAGCACTGGGTAGCATGCAGGAGACTCAAGCCATGGTGTGGGTGATGCAGCAGGAGCTGCTACTCTTGCAGTCCCTAGTGATAACAGCTACTCAAACAGCTCTTTCTGCTTAGCTCTGACCTCCTCCCTTAAGAACTGCAAAGCAAGTGCCTGCTCCCATGCTGAAATCCCATCCTCAAGCTGTGCAGCCAGCCTGAGCATTTCCTCTAGCTGCAAGTTTGTCCTCAATGCAGTCATAAAGGGGAGTAAAGGGGCCCACTTCTATGTGACCTGTTGGTAGGGTGACCAGATGTCCTGATTTTATAGGGACAGTCCCGATTTTTGGGTCTTTTTCTGATATAGGCTTCTATTACCCCCCATCCCCTGTCCCGATTTTTCACACTTGCTGTCTGGTCACCCTACCTGTTGGGATCGTGAAACAGGGAGTGGGGGGAGGGGAAGAGAAAGCAGGCTTCAGTAGCTGCTACTCCCCCTTCTGAGCAATAGGGGCAGGGAGTAGATAGAGCCTCTGTCCTCCAATAGGCCAAACAAAGTACCTAAGCTGGCACATGGGGGGAAGTAAATTGCACCCTTTCAATTAAATTAACTTATTCCCCCTCGGGAGTGGCGGGGGGCAGGATGACGAGGGAAAGGACTGTGACTCCCTAAGCCACTGTTCATTCCAAGGACTCCTCCTGGAGCAATGCAGCCACTCTCTGCCCCTTAAACAGGGTTTTGAGCAAACGGTCAAGCTAGCTCTCAGTAAGTACAATAGAGCACGATGTAAAATCAAGAGCGTGGGAAGGGAATGTCATAGCTGAAATGCTTTGTGGAAGAGGTAAGTGGTTTAGAACAGGGGTCTCCAATCTTTAGGGGATGAGGGCCACATTAGATTTTTTTTAGGGAGACGAGGGCCCCCTGCCGCCGATGTAGGCAGCAGCCTCTGAGCTGCCGCCAAAAAGCTGCCGAAACGGCGGCAGCTCCCGATGTGAGCGGCAGCATCTGAGCTGCCGCCAAAGTGCCACCGACGCGGCAGCATGGGGGGCCGGACAAATTGAAGCCGCAGGCCGGATCTGGCCCGCGGGCCATAGTATGGAGACCCCTGGTTTAGAAGATGAGAAGGAAAGGATCTTGGCTTACATTCAATGGAAGGTTATCACAGGCACACCGAGAAACACGTAAGAAGCTATACAGCTTACCATGAGCCCACCAGCAGGTTTGGAGAGTGAAGATCCAAAGGTAAAAATTACAGAAATATGTTCAGTATTTAGAAGTGAAATTTAAAACAAATATCAGGAAACGCTACCCATGACCCATATCTGACATGCCTTGTTGCACCAGTCAAATAAAGTTTTTCATCCAGTTATACTTTGTATTATAAATAAATTTCCCTAAAAATGCAGGACAGTCTAGGATTATACTAGCAAGAACAGTATGTGCTTGGAAGGACATTTTGGAAAACTACATATTCTTAAAGGAAATGTTGAAAGTGTTACTGCCCATTAGTCATCTGATCTACTGAAATGGTTCATAAAGCTGAGGTTTTTCATGCTTGCAGCTCGTACTCTGTAATCAGAACACAGGCTTGAAGTTTAAACTGAAGACTGAAGAGAAATACGAAACACAGGACTAAGGAAATAGCACGTCTAGTTGGAGGTTATAGACAGTGGTCAGGAAACCCGAGGTTACCTTCCCAACTCCTCCAACGATTTGCTATGTGACTTTTAGTTAATCACTTAGTTCAGGATTTTAAAAAGCTTGGAGAGGTGCAAATAGCCATCTGGATGCTGTATCATGACACCTATCTCTGGGCTCAAGTGGGAGTTGGGTATCCATCCAGGGGATTTTCAAATTGGAGGCTGTTCATTCACAAATTATCTCAGCCCTGTGGTTTGAGTGCTCCAGGAGGTTAGATTTAGGGGCACAGTCTGAATCCAAAGAATCCACAGAATGGATTCTTTAGCAACATGCTCAGGAGCACTCAGGAGTTGCTCCAGGTGCTCAAAGTTAACCATAACTGAGCATTTATATATTTTTAAAATAATATTCCCTTCATTTAATGTATCTTATATTTAACAAGACTCATGAGTGTCAGAAGTGTGTGAAACATACATCAAGTTTTGCTTCCCTCAGTCTCCAATGTCTCTTCCCTGCCAAAAAGCCTGGCTATAAACCCTGCAACTTGCCCATCAGAATGCTGGTAGAATCTCTCAAGAGTGGCTGTCATAAATATAAAGGGAAGGGGAACAACCTTTATGTATGCAGTAATATAAAATCCCTCCTGGCCAGAGGTACCGAATTATTTACCTGTAAGGGGTTAAGAAGCTCAAATAACCTAGTTGGCACCTGACCAGAAGGACCAATGGGGAAATAAGATACTTTCAAATCTGGGAGGAGAGGGAAAGAGTTTTCTGTGCTCTTTGTGTGTTCTCTTGGAGCCAGAGAGGGACCAGGCAGGAAAATCCATCTCCTAAAACCCTAACCCGAAATAAGCATCTAAGATTACAAAAATAGTAAGTAAACCAAGGAAAGGCATTAGATTGTCTCTTGTTTTAGCTTGTGAACTTTCCCTATGCTAAGAGGGAGTTTTATTCCTGTTTTCTGTAAGTTTGAAGTTACGCCTAGAGGGGAATTCTCTGTGTTTTAAATCTTTTTATTACCCTGTAAATTTACCTTCCATCCTGATTTTACAGAGGTGATTCTTTTACTTTTTTTTTCACATAAAATTCTTCTTTTAAGAACCTGATTGATTTTCAGTGTCCTAAAAACCCAGAGGTTTGGTCTGTGCTCACCTGTACCAATTGGTGAGGATATTTTTCTCAAGCCTCCCCGGGAAAGGGGGTGAAGGGGCTTGGGGGAGTATTTTGGGGGGAATAGGAACTCCAAGTGGTCCTTTCCCTGAATCTTTGTTGAAATCACTTGGTGGTGGCAGCAATCCTGTCCAAGGACAAGGAAGGATTTGTGCCTTGGGGAAGTTTTAACCTAAGCTGGTAGAAATAAGCTTAGGGGTTTTTCCACGTGAGTCCCCACAGCTGTTCCCCAGAGTTCAGAGTGGGGAGGGAACCCTGACAGTAGCTATCCCTAAATGGGACTCTATATGGATGAAAAGCTGAAGTAACAAAAGTAGGACAAAAATCATAACTGAAGAAGAAAAAATCAGTTTGGCCCAGGATAGTTATATACCTCTTAAGATGAAAGATGCCAATTGCTGGGAATCTGTTACTTTTCAACAACAAATTCATAAGTGGACTCACTTGCTGACTGCATGTACCTCACCTAGCTCTTCATGCTAAGCAAAACACAGAAGGATGAGGGTCAACTGCTGTCATGCCAGGCGTGTGGCTTTTTAAGCACATAACAGTAGTCATTGATTCTGCAGCACAGTAGGTTGCTTAAAGAATGAAGGGCTGGCTCTAGGCAGGAAAAGGACTCTAGCATAGTTACAGCAGAATGAAGAATATCTCACATTTGCCATTTCCTTTCAGTGCAATTAAACACACATATTTATCCCTGAATAGATAGTTCATGGAGATATTAAGTGGCATGAAAAGAGAAAAGCAGGTTCATGTCCACTGGAGTAGCTCCTGGATCCATCGTCAGAAGAGATCTGCAACCCAGGCTAAGCAATGACATCTGTCTGGACAGAATGGTGTATATTACATTAAATAGAAATTCTTACAGCAGATGGAGTAACTGAGGCAGTGCCCAGCTGCACAGAGGCAAATTATGTGACACCTCCTATGTTACATTTCAGAATGAGACTATAAAGCTAGTCAGTTTGCACATTCAAAGTTTTAAAAAATTATTTTTCACATATGTCCAGGATCTAAGATCTTTTTGCAGCAAAACCCAGTACCTCTGAATGTGTGAATGTTCCACAATATAAGCAATTTTCTTATTTGAAACCACTTACTGTGATACTTTACAACAGCTCTGGCTTCAGTGAACTCAGACTATTTTATTGAGTGTCATACACCTGATCATTTAGGTTGGCTCCAGTGACAAATTATCCTCAGTGAAAAGACTAACTTCCAACACTGTACATTCAATTAACGTACACCAAGCCAAACCAAAAAAAGCAGAATGACTATAATAGATTCATTTTCCATATAGACAATGGCAAGCATTCAAAACACCATAAAAAGAATATTCTTTATCGTTATAGTCACTATATGAAAAAGATTGCCATAAGCATTGCTAATTTTTAATAGTGAGGGTAATTAACTATTGGAACCATGGGCAGTGGGTATAATAGGCTAGGGCCTCCCCTGGTGCTGCCGCCGCAACCCCAGTTGAGGGGTTTGGCTAGGGTTGCCAACTTTCTAATCCCACAATACCAAACAGCCTAGCCACGCCTCTTTCCTGAGGTCACACCTCCTGTCCTGCCCCTTCCCTGAGGCCCTGCCCCCCCGCTCACTACATTCCCCTTCCCTCACTCACTTTCACTGGGCTGGGGCAGGGGTTGGGGTGTGGGTGCAGAAGGGGGTGAGGGCTCTAACTGGGGGTGGAGGACTCTGGGATGGGGCCAGAAATTAGGATTTCACGGTGTGGGAGGGGGCTGCGAGTTGAGGTACAGGGGGGTGAGGGCTCCATCTGGGGGTGCAGGCTCTGGGGTGGGGCCGAGCATGAGGGGTTTGGGGTGCAGGAGGGGGCTCCGGGTTTCGGGGGCTCAGGGCTGGAGGAGGGGGTTGGAGCTCGGGGTTGGAGCGCGGGCTTACCTCCATCGGCTCCTGGCCAGCGGCACAGCGTGGGAGCTAAGGCAGGCTTCCTGCCTGTCCTGGCACCGTGGACCGTGCACCCCGAAGCAGCCAGCAAGTCTGGCTCCTAGGCGGAGGCATGGCAGGCAACTCTGCATGCTGCTTTCACCTGAAAGCACTGCCCTCACAGCTCCCATTGGCCACGGTTCCTGGCCAATGGAAGTGTGGAGCCGGTGCTAAGGACAAATGCAAAGTACTCCATTTACGAAGGAAAAATCAGTTGCACACATACAAAATGGGAAGTGACTGCCTAGGAAGGAGTACTGCAGAAAGGGATCTGGGGGTCATAGTGGATTACAAGCTAAATATGAGTCAACAGTATAACACTGTTGCAAAAAAACCAAACATCATTCTGGGATGTATTAGCAGGAGTATTGTAAGCAAGACATGATAAGTAATTCTTCCGCACTACTCCGCACTGATTAGGCCTCAACTGGAGTACTGTGTCCAGTTCTGGGTGCCACATTTCAGGAAAGATGTGGACAAATTGGAGAAAGTCTAGAGAAGAGCAACCAGGGCCGGCTCGAACTATTTTGCCGCCCCAAGCAAAAAAACAAAAAACAAAAACCCAAGCGCCGCCCAGCCTAAACAAAAAAAACAACCCCCCAACGCCGCAACCCCGCCGAAACAACCGCACCCCTCAACGACCGCCTCTCCCACCCAAAGCATCAGCAGGGAGGGCGGCTTCCCCGCTGTCCCGGCCAGGGCGCCAATGGGGAGGGCGGCTTCCCCGTGGCCCTGCTGCCCTGGCCAGGGTGCCGGCAGGGAGCGCGGCTGCCCCAGCTGGGTGGCCGGCGGGGAGTGCGGCATCCCCGCTGCCCCATCCGGGGCGCCGCGGGGAGAGCGGCATGTCCGCCACCCAGCTCCCCCGCCGGCCTTGGAAGAGTGTTTTTTTTAATTAAAAAAAAAAAAAAAAAAAAAAGCCTGAGCGCCGCCCCGCCTGAAGGTGCTGCCACAAGCACGTGCTTGGTTGGCTGGTGCCTGGAGCTGGCCCTGAGAGCAACAAAAATGGTTAAAGGTCTAGAAAACATGACCTATGGGGGAAGATTGAAAAAATCGGGTTTGTTTAGTCTGGAGAAGACTGGAGAGGGGACATGATAACAGTTTTCAAGTACATAGAAGGTTGTTACAAGGAGGAGGAAGAAAAATTGTTCTTTTTAACCTCTGAGGATAGGACAAGACGCAATGGGCTTAAATTGCAGCAAGGGCGGTTTTGGTTGGACATTAGGAAAAACTTCCTGTCAGCGTGGTTAAGCACTGGAATAAATTGCTTCGGAGGTTGTGGAATCTCCATCATTGGGGATTTTTAAGAGCAGGTTGGACAAATATCTGTAAGGGATGGTCTAGATAATACTTAGTCCTGCCTTGAGTGCAGGGGACTGGACTAGATGACCTCCTGAGGTCCCTTCCAGTCCTACAATTCTATGATTCTATGCCCCGTGCAGGTTCCGGGGCAGCTGAGGAGGTGGTATGTGCTATTTAACTTTCTGGGGTTCATCAGTAATCTCCCTGGACTCCAGAGAGATTACTGATGAATCCAGGAAGCTGAGTAGCAAACACTGCCTCCTCAGCCACTCCAGAACCTGCATGGAGCATAGCAAAAGCTTCTTCCGGATGAGACGCTTTCCCCAGGGGCTGCTTGGGGTCTGGGGAGGGGAGACGTGGCTGCAGCTGGCCCTGGGTTCCTCTGGGCCGGTGGCGGAGACTCGGGGCTTCGACTGGCCTGGAACGCCACTGGCCGGAGGGGGCGGGAGGGGGAAGTCCTCTCAGGCCTCTGGCCAGCCCGGGGCTCCTCCAGCCGATGGGGGCCAGGTACTTGGTGCTCCTCCAAGCAGGGGGGAGCTCGTGGCTTTGGCCATGGGGCGGGGGGAGGTCAGGGGGTCTCGGTGCTCTGCGGGGAGGGGAGGGACGTGAGTGGAAGGGACAGAGCCAGGGGCTAGGCTCCTCAAAGGGGGACTTCACCTGCCACCAATGATTGGAACAGGTGCTAATTTTTAGAAGCGAGGGTAATTAACCATTGGAACAACTTATCAAGAACTGTGGTACTGCCTCCATGACTGGCAATTTTTAAATCAAGATTGGATGTTTTTCTAAAAGATCTGCTCTAGTTTCAAACAGGAATTAATTCAAGAAAGTTCTATTGTCTATGTTATACAGGAGGTCAGACTAGATTATCATAGTGGTCCCTTGTCTCCTTATAACCTATGAATCTATGTACATCATTTGTCCCAGCTGTGCATGACAAATATTACATATTGTTACAATGTCTTTCCTGTGGGGCAAAAGGGTAAAATATACAGAGAGTATGTTTGAAGAATATGTAATCTGTGATTCCAAAATTCCCGTGGCCTGCTTTAGGAAGCCTAACAGATTCCCAGTCCCAGCATCAAGAAGTACTTTTAACACAAAACTTTTATTCAACTATTAAGAACATAGGCTGGATTCACCACTGTGTTACTTCACCTTTATGCCGGTGTAACTCTAGTGATTTAAGCTGTGAACTTTCTCTGGGGCTATTCAGGGGACTTCCACGGTTCTCGGCCTCAGAACAATCTCAGAGCCATAGGCGCTGACTCTGTGGGTGCTCCGGGGCTGGAGCACCCACGGGGAAAAATTGGTGGGTGCTCAGCACCCACCGGCAGCTCCCCGCCAGCCCCGGGGCCCGCGCCCAGTTCCCCGCCAGCCCCGGGGCCCACGCCCAGCTAACCTCACCACTGGGAGACGTTCCGGGGCCCCGCCCCTGACACCGGGCGACGTTGCGTCGGCGTCGGGAGCAGGGCCCCGGAACGTCACCCGGCGTTGGGGGCGGGGCCCCGCAACGTTGCCCAGCATCGGGGGTGGGGCCCGGTGTCAGGGTGGGGCCCTGCCACGTTGCCCGGCGTCGGGGGTGGGGCCCCGCCACGTCGCCCGGCGTCAGGGGTGGTGCCCGGCGTCAGCCCCCACCGGCGCTGCCGGAAGTTGGCGCCTGTGTCAGAGGCCCCTATGAACTCTGGGAAGCATAGAATAGCTGTAGCAGAGGATGCTCTAGCTACACCCCTTCATCACCTCTCCCCTCCCATTTCTCAGCACTGACACACTCCCTTGTACTGAGGCTGGGATGAGGACTAGTGTAGGGCTGCCCTTAACGGCTCTGTGCTGGTGTAGGAAGCCTCCTTATGCAGGGGGTATTCTCAGAAACCACTTTCTCTGATGACATAAAGAATCCTTAGTGCAATAAAGAATCACCCTCTCTGTTCCCCCATGTATAAAATGGGAATAATAATACTTACCTATCTCATAAGCACGTCATGGTAATTATTTACCATTTGTAAAGTTCTATTTATGTGCTAAGTACAACCACATTAGTTTATTGGCTGTATATTATGAAGGAATGGTCACTCCATAGTTGAGCTGGAGCTACCCCCCAACCTACACCTCTATTTTTTATTTGTTTATAAGACAAAATCTTAGGAAGGGAGCAAGTTTTGATTCTGCGGACCAGGTTGGGAAAGACTCCAATTATAAAGCAAAATTTTAGATATTTTCAACTTTTATATATTCCTGATGAATCTACTATTAATTTGTAAGATCTACTAAATATAGAGTCTTCAACCCCTTTTTACTTCAGCAGGCATTGGGGAACACCAGCACTTTACAGGAGGAATTCAGGACCTCACAAGATATGACCCTCAGCTATTACATTTGGAAAAATACATTATCACAAGATATTGGCTGTTTGACAGAATCTTTATTATTAGACAATGGAAAAAACTTATATAGACAATGAATGAGATGGAAAGATTAATATATTCAGCAAATAACTCTGTTCATAGGTATTATAACATATGGTCTCCTTGGCCAGATGCTTACAGAATTGCTACCATTAATCAATGTTGAAATGTTACTAACACAGTTTAAACATTTTTTACAATTCTTGTGCTTTAAGGAGTCCAATCCCAACCCCAAAATCGGTATTGCTTGATTAATAAGTTAATATTTAGGCCGTAAGGAGTTGTTTTCACTCTTTCCTTACTTCATTATTTTATCATCTAATCCTGGTAGATACTTATCTCTAAATATACCATTTTACATTTGTAGCTTGATCTTGATGCTCCTATCTTACTTGTTCTATAATTTATAGACATTTTAAATGTGCATAGGAATATACATACACTACTCTGTATCTGTGTTTGTTGTCTTCTTTGTTGTACTCTTATACATAATAAAAATGTTCAAGTAAAGCAAACAGACAAATCACTTTCCACCTATGCCATCAGTAGATTTGTAATGCAATCTGAGATCAGCCCATTGCCTCTGACTCCTGCAGGGATAGTGTCAAGCACCACAAAGATCCTCATTGTTTGGAGCACCTGCTGCCAATGAATATCTGCCACCCTTACCAACAGACACACTGCATCTAAGTGGTGACACAGAATGAGTATTAGCCTGAATGTTGCATCATGATGAGGCCCGCCCTTGAACTGCCACCTCCAATGGCTGCACCTGTTGGTTTAGAGATGGCTATTTGTAGACCCCTGCAAATCCACGGATATCCACCTTATATCCGCAAATAACGATTTTTGCAGTTGCAGATGGATACAGGTCCACATTTTATATCTAAAGCCCTGCAAATCTGCAGACATCTGCTGTATATCCATGGATGGTTTTTGCGAATTGCAGATCAGCTGGGGATACAAATTTTGTATCTACGCAGGGCTCTAGATATTTGCAGGTTTTGTACTGGAGAATTTATAGAACTCTGCAGAAAGCCATCAAACTTTTATAGAAAACCAGCCCTCACACCAAATTTGTAATTCTAACAATGAAACAAGATTCATCCCACCCCATGCATACAACCATTGCCACCCCACACCAGAGTCACCACTGTGCCCTTCACAATTCATAGATGCAAAGGCCAGAAGACATTGTGATCATCTCACCGGACCTCATGTATAACACAGGCCAGAGAACGTCCACAAAATAATTCCTAGTGCACATCTTTTAGAAAAATATCCAGTCTTGATTTTAAAATTGTCAGTGACTTGGTACTTTATTCCAAATGAATTGCTGGTACACCAACCAGAATTGCCCACTAGCACTGAAATACCTGTGCCCCCCAGGAATTGCATCAAGCCATATCTATTTTAGGTACTGAAATGGTCATTATTTACTGTGATAATCACAACCTTGCACACAGTTGTCCTCACAACATCCTGGCGAGGTAGGGAAGTATTATTCTCCCCATTTTAAGCATTCCCCAAGGTGGCGCGGTGAGGTACAGAGAGTTACTAAGGGCCAGATCCTCCAGGGTATTTAGGCTCCTAAAAACTGGACATAGGCGACTTGCCCAAGGTCACCCAGGACGTCTGTGGCAGAGCAGGGCCTCAGAGGTGGGGATGGCGAGGGGCAGGTGAGTGTGGGTGGGAACCATGGTGGGAGACGCTGGGAGGCTGCAGGAGTCAGCGCCCGCACTACGGGCGAGATGCACGTGCAGGGAAATCGGGGGCGGCTCCAGAACTGCCTCATCCCCGAATCACCCCCAGGCCCGGATTCCTGCCCCCGGCCGCTGGGGGGCGGGTTCCACGCCAGGCTTGCTCACCATGGCAACAGGGCAGAATCTCCCCCCCCTCCCGTCTCTAGGGTAACTCTTCCCGCCCCTTCCGGCCCGCACTCGGAAGTTCTGGGGCGGAAGCAGCCGCGGTGCCGCGGGCCGGGCGGGGGGCGGATGAAAGGGCCGCGGGGGCAGCTGCGCGGGGGGCAGGACCCGACATGAGGCTGGCAGGTAAAGCGGGCGGCGGGGGCGCGCGCGCGTGCGTCCAGCGCTGGGGGGCGAGGTCGATTATAACCCTCCGCGGTGCCCTTCCCCCCGGGGCCGCTAGGGCCTCCCGCCCCGGCCTCGCTGCGGCCGTTGTGTCGCCTGGGCCCGCCCCGGCCCTCCCCGTGCTGTCTGGGCGGCTCTCCCGGCTGGGATCTGCGGCTCCCTCCCATACCTGCCAACGCCGGCGCTGTCAGTGGTGGCCGCCGCCCCGCAACGGGACCCTGGCAAGGCCTGGGTTAAACCTGCCGGGACCCTTCTCCCCCGCCCGCGGTCCCGTCGTCCTGTCAGCCCGCCGGCAATCCCGCGGATCCGGCGCAGAGTGTGGCCAAGCTCCGGCTGTGGGTTGCCGAGTCTCTGGGCCAGGGATTGTGCCTTCGCTGGCTTGGAAAGCGCTTCGCACATCCTGGCCGATAACTAAAGGCCAGACCTGTAGCTTCCTCGTTGGAGACGCAGCATCACTTACCAATACCACCGTGTGTTCCTGGATTTGGGACCAAAAACAAACAAACAAAAAGGTTGAACAGGTTTCTAAGGAAAGAGGTTGGCTAGCATCTAGCTAATAAAGGAGACGTAAGTCTCAATTTAAACATAATCCATCATTTAAAATGTGTATTAAAAACCTTTATAGAACCTAAAACCAGTACGAATGTTTCCACATTTCAAAATAAAACCCAGTGGAAATGGTTAAACTGCTCCCCTGCAGTGTTTGAAATGTAACAGTAAGAACCAAAAGTGAAATTGATCTCTTTGACTTTCAAGTCTCCTCTTTGAGAGACAGAGGCTGAAAGGGAATGGAGCGTGATTAGTAAACAGGATTTAAAAACTTCATATTTAAGTAGATGTATTAAAGAAACTGAAAAGGCTATTATCTAGTTGAATTTAAAAGTGAAACAGTGCAGGACTCGGTTAATAGCTGAATGAAGAATGTCTAAGGAGCACCCATGTGCTGAGTAAAATTTTTAGCACCTCAGCAGTTGGCAGTCTTACCCTGAGACATTACTGAACTAACATCTCAAAATGGTGCAAGGAGGTGTAGTTGGTGGAGCTGCTGTCCTTCAAATAATATATAAAATCAAAGCCATCAGCACTGGCTCTTTGATACATAAAATAAATGTTCTGACCACTTACTGTCATTAAATATTCCATTTTGCTATACCTATCAGAGACATGGGTGATATTGATATTCTGCCAGGACACCACAGGTATGGGTAATGGCATTTGGCCCTGTAATTTCTTTTTATTAAGTTGATGCAGAAAGGCTGTGCTTCACTTGCAGGATAACAGTGTTCAGTGGTGACTTCTGTATTAGTGGATGAAAGATGCTATATAAATAAAATCAATTTAATCTGCCATTAAAACATTTCTTTCCTTCCCCCAATTTTACAGTACCTCGTGTGACCCTAAAAATATGACTGTTTGCCTACTGCACCAAAACTCCTAAATATATCATCTACCATTTGAACACCTGGCTTCAACTACAATGGTAAGATACAAATCACATCATGTTTTTCAAACTCTTTTGCCTTTAGAGTGGTGGGTATTTGGCAGGTGAAGGTGGAGAAGGAAAAATCCTTTGTCTCTCTGACATCCTCAGAAATGTGACTTAACGCTGTAACACTGTCCAGTTGATGTTGGGGCTCTCTGTGGAGTTTTTGAATGCTGCACCTAAATCAGTTAGTCACTGCTAATAGAATATAGGAGTTGTCATATAAATCCGTTCTTGTGTCTTGTCTCCAACAGTGGCCAGTACTAGATGATTCAGAGAAATGTGTAAGCCCTACTCACACATAGGGTGACCAGATGTCCCGATTTTATAGGGACAGTCCCGATTTTTGATTCTTTTTCTTATATAGGTTTCTATTACCCCCCACCCCCTGTCCCGATTTTTCACGTTTGCTGTCTGGTCACCCTACTCACACATCTGTAGTGGGCAGTTAGGCAGTAACATGCCCATAGGGTATTTTCTTAATGTCAAGCAGCCAGTGGATGAGTTATGCCTAAAAGCCTGTGGATTAATATTCCTTATGCACATCTATTCTAGAAAGTACAACTCTCTGTATTATTCACATAAATATTTAATGTCTAAATACCTTGAATCCTGTTACTTTCTGTCTCAGTGTTTTGTAGCAGTGGTTTCCACAGTTGAAAGGCACAGCATCAGCTTGAAAGTCAGGCTTCTATCTGAAAACTTCATACCTACTATTGTTACAAGTAATTTCTAAGGTTACTGTTCCTGAAAGATTAGGTGGGGGGAGTATTTTGTCTTTTACAGCACTCTTTCTCTAGCCAGTTTCTCTTCCTGTGCGCTGCACTAACATGATGAAATCATATGCTTGCTCAGCTCTGAAGAGAACTTATATGGACATTCTTCCCTGGGACTTCAAAGAGAGAGTATTTTTAGAGCCCTGCACAGATGTAAAATGGCACCAGGCCCACACTGGAAAAGGGCCCATTATGGACCCTTCTAACCCATCCACACAGCCAGGGCTAGCCTCTCACGTGGGGCAGACCAGCACCCAGACCTTGTGGTGAGCAGCTCCCAGCCAGCAGGTCCCGCTCACCTGTAGGGGACTTGCCGCCCAGTAGCTGGGCTCTGCCATGCAGACTGGGCATGGCTGCTGGCTCTGGCCAGACTGGGCAGGCTCTCAGGAGTCACATCTCAGGGGTGTACCCTGCTCCCCAGCGCAGCTTCGACTCTGAGCAGTCTCTGCTGCCCACCACCTGTGGGACCCTGCCCGCCTCACTGGAGCCGAGCCACCTGGGACCGGTGCAGAGGCCACGCTGGTCTCTGCCAATAGGGGTGGGGAGGGCAGCGTGGGAGGGCTCGGCTAGGCCCCACCAGGCAAGTGGGTCCTGAGTGAGCCTGGCCTGGGCAGGCCCCACTCCTGCTGCAGCCTGGCTGATGGTGCCACTCCCAAGGGACCAGAGTGATCCCCATGCTGCCGGCTCAGCCCAGCAGACATGATCACCTTCCAGCGGGGCCAGTAAGTGTGAACGAGGGACAGGGTGCGGGGGAGTGGATCTCTTTGGGGGGCACTGAGTAGTGGGAGGTGGAAGGGGTTATGTGTTTTGGGCTTTGGGCACAGCTGGAATGGGGGGTGCTGGAAGGTGGTGGATGGTTTGTGTGTTGGGGTAGTGGGTGGTGGTGTGCAGGGCGCTGTGCAATTGTAGTGATGGGGTCTCTGGGCAGGGGAGCACTGGGCATTGTGGGTCAGAGGGGCGCTGAGTGCAGGGATCTGTGAGGGATCTCAGCGCGGGATTCTGTCCATAGGGGTCTGTTGGGCAGGGGGGCACTGAGCTCAGAAGATTGGGGGGCAATGAGTGGGGGATAGTGTGGCGCAGGACCACCCCCAAGGGGAAGGGGCACACTTGCAGGGCCGGGTGGGCCAGTGTGCATCTGGCAGCTGCTGGTTTGTAAAGAGTGCCCTTGCGTTGGGCTGGGCAGAGGGGGTCCACTGCGGGGAGCCCACATGTGTTTGGTGCCGGGCCCACAAAATGTTAATCCGGCCCTGATGGTAGAGCTAATAACTGATAGCATCAAGAATGCTGAGGTGCTTAATGCATATTTTGCTTCAGACTTCACTAAAAGGGTTAATGATGACCAGGTATTCAACACAATTAATATTGGCAGTGAGGGGAATGAATGCAAGCCAAAATAGGGAAGGAGCAGGGTAAAGAATATTTAGATGTATTCAACTCAGCAGGGATTGATGAAATTCATCCTAGCTCACTTATGGAACTAGCTGAAGCAATCTTGGAGTCATGAGCAATTGTCTTGAAGGATTGGAGAGGTCCCAGAAGACTGGAGAAGGGCAAACATAGTACCTGTCTTGAAAAAGGGGAACAAGGAAGACCCGGGGAATTATAGGCCAGTCAGCCTGACTTCAATACCTGGAAAGATACTGGAGCAATTATTAAAAATCAGTTTGTAAACACCTGGATGATGATAGGGGTATAAAGAGTCATTGGCATGGATTTGTCAAGAACAAATCATGCCAAACCAACTTAATTTCCTTCTTTGATAGGATTACTGACCTACTGGATGGGGGCAAGCAGTAGAGATGATGTATTTTGATTTTTAGTAAGTTTTTTGACACCGTTCCACGTGACATTCTCATAAGCAAAGTAGGGAAATGTAGTCTAGATGAATTACTATAATGTGGGTGCACATCTGGCTTAAAAACCATACTCAGAGTAGTTATCAATGGTTTGCTGTCAAATTGGGAGCATGTATCTAATGGGGTCTCCCAAGGATCAGTCCTGGCTCTGGTACTAGTCAATATTTTCAATAATGGCGTGGCTAATAGAGTAGAGCATACGCTTATAACATTTGCATATTATACCAAGCTGGGAGGGGTTGCAAGCACTTTGGAGGACAGGTTTAAAAATCAAAATGACCTTGACCAATTGGAAAATTGGTCTGAATTCAGACAGATTAAATTCAATAAAGAGAGGTGCAAAGTACTTCTCTTTGATTTTTCCTTCCTAATGCACAGCTACAAAATGGGGAATAGCTGTCAGGTTATAGCACTGCTGAAAAGGATCTGAGGGTTCTAGTGGACCACAAACTGAATATGAGTCATCAATGTGCTGCAGCTGCAAAAAAGGCTAATGTGATTCTGAGATATATTAACAGGAGTGTTGTATGTAAGATACAGGAAATAATTGTCCCACTCTACTCGGGACTGGTGAGGCTCCAGCTGGAGAACTGTGTCCAATTCTGGGTACCACAATTTAGGAAGGATGGGGACAAATTGGAAAGAGTCCAGAGGAGAGCAACAAAAATGATAAAGGGTTTTGAAAACCTGACCTACAAGGACAGGTTGAAAAAACTGGGAATGTTTAGTCTTGAGAAAAGAAGACTGAGGGACGAACTGATAAGTCTTCCAATATGTTAAGAGCTGTTCTAAAGAGGACAGTGATCAATTGTTCTTCATGTCCACTGAAAGAACAAGAAGTAAGAAGCTTAATCTGCAGCAAGGGTGATTAGGTTAGATATTAGGAAATTATTTCTAACTATAAGGGTAATAGTTAAGCTCTGGAATAGGTTTCCAAGGGAGGTCATGGAGTCCCCATCATTGAAAGCTTTTAAAAAACAAGTTGGACAAACATCTGTTAGGGGTGGTCTAGCTTTACTGTGACTTCTTGAGGTCCCTTCCAGCCCTACATTTTTATGATTCTGTAAATCAGCTGCAATAAGTATTATCTAGTGAATTCTGCTATCAGATGTTATGAACAATCTGCAGGACTTTGAGTTCAGTATGCAATCATGGGCTCTGACATACTTTTCAACCCACCTCAAAGGGAATCTTTGAGGAGGAACTCTGCCAAAGCTCAGTTTTTGACCAAATGGCTGCTTGTATGTCTCGGGAAGGGGCCTAGACCACTTTTCCTTAGTGGCTCCATGTTGATAGGAGAAGTGTAATGTACGGAGTCTGAGTGATGGCGGTTTGGGTCTTCATTCCCATCTCATGGTAAGATGACCTACTTTAATGCACACTCTTTGGTATCAGTGGCTGTGGGCTTTGATCCGTTTCTTCAAGACTACTCTGCTTTACAGTTAGTTGTTACTAAGTCTTTCTCACACACACATCCTTTATCCCACTAGTGCTACTCTTCCTGATGCAATAAATGCAAGCAGGCGGTTGTGCTAAAAGATGTTGTATTGGCAGCCAGGGTGAGGGCAAAGAATAGCCTTGCCTACCCATTTTTTCTCAATTTTTTTAAAATTAAATTTTGATTAAAACTTCATATTGCCCACCTTACGGTTTGGCATCACTGTCCTCCTAACACTTAATAATCCAGTCAAATCTACACAGATCCTGTAGTGGAATTAATTACTGTTAACTCAGTTAAACAGAGTGCTGAATTTATTGGTAGAATTCTGTACATGCCAAAGAATCCTACATTTGATTAGCTAGTCCTGTAAAAATAACAAACTAAAACTACTTTGAGTCCTAGTCATAGAGTTTGGGGTGGTTGTTACAGTACAAGGTTTTCATCAGTTAACACATTTTCTAAGAAAGCTGTTTATAATTTTTGCAGCAACAAGCTTTAGAACTGGCATTGGATCGTGCAGAGGTAAGGAGTAGCTAAGTTGCCTATTGATATGTAAATAATTTATCAGGCTTAAATTTAAATGTCTGTTTACATTTTGTGCATTTATATTACATGAAGGTGTTTTTGTATAAACTATGTATAGAACATTAGCTTTACAAAATTGTCACTAAAACTACCAGCCCAGGCACAGAATCTACTTGCTTGGTCTTTCCCATGAGGAAAACATTTAAGACTTTATTTTCCTATTTTTAAAACAATCATGTATCCTGGTCAACAGAATCCTACAAGGCTGCTATTTATATAGTCTACATAAACCTAGTGTGAGCAATTTAAGTCATCCCACAGCCAACAAAGAATATATCAGTCATTTTTCATATGCAGGTTCTCCTACGCTATATAATACTGGATTCAAAATATTTGGGGCGGGGGGGAGAAGAGGGAGAACCTGTCTCTATTTAAAATAAACCAAATGATCCATCAGCACTTTGTCAAGAATGGAAATGTTTCCTCCAGACTTTAGATTTTGTGAAAGCTTATCTATATAAAACCTAAATCGAGGGCTAAATTTGAGAGCGTCTTAACTAACATTTATTAAAATATTGTACACATCTTGCATTTGTTTAGAATTACCCTACTTTCTAAAAAATGTTAGCGAAGCACAGGAACAAAGTAGGCCTTCTAAAACACAGTTGGCTGTGTTCAAAGGTAGTGAGTTGTACCAGGGCAACAGCATTATATCTGAATGTTGCAATTGTCTTGGTTCAAATACAGTGAAATTTCAGGTTTCTTTAAGGTTTTGTTACTGTAAATATAAAATGTTGGCATAAAGTGTTGTAGACTTCAGAAACTACTTCTTAACCGTGATAGTGATAATCATGAAACGTACCACTTTATTTTAATTTTAGCTATGAAATAACTCCTTTGTTAGCTGGTGGTTGGAATTAAGCACTCCTTTGTAACTACCGCTCCCATAGACCACTCTAGAAGTGAGAGTATTTACTCCGTTTAAAGAACTACAGTTTGACATGTTGTTGTCTGTGTGTAACAGAATAACTACTGTAACCTAAATTTGCTTTAATGATTTAAGGCTCTTAAAGTAACTTGTACATTGATAGAACTGTTGAGTTTCATGCACCTTTCTCTTCCAGTATGTCATTGAAAGTGCCCGTCAGAGACCTCCCAAACGAAAATATTTATCCAGTGGAAGGTAGCAAATATTTCAATATTTAACTTTTTATTGTATTGATTTAACACAATTTTTATGTTAACATTTTCCTTAATTTCAGAAAATCTGTATTTCAAAAGCTATATGACTTGTATATAGAAGAATGTGAAAAAGAGCCTGAGATAAAGGTAAGTGGAATTTATTTGTTAAGCAGCCATTCAGTGCAATCTCTAAATAGATAAATAAGCAAGTTTAGCAGGTTATTTAACAACGAGGAGACAACAGCAAATGGCACAAGAGATTTGCAGAAATCTTTTGACTGCAGCACTTACATCTGAGCTATTGAATAGTCTAGAAATCACACATTATTTGTACGGACTAGGTGTATAAGATAAGTGTCTTTTCAGTTAGGTATGAAATTGAAAGAATAATAAGACTGGTCCAATAACTAATCAGTTACTCTAGTGTAATTTAAAAGAAGCCAAAATAGAATTTCAGCCAGAGAAAATAGATGGCTACTACTCTGGTGCTGTGGTGTGCCCCCTTTATCGTAAATGAGCTACTTTGCTATCCAGCTGAGTACCAGAGAGCCACAAAAGTGGCTAACAAGTTCGCTGTAATAATAGTAGCAAAACAATAATAGTATCAATACAGTAGGAGCCTCAGTGTGTGGGGCTTACTGAGAGATCTGAGAGTTAGTGCTAGAACCTATACCATCAAAATTAATGAGAGCATGTTCAGGGCCAGTGTTTGTACCCGGAGTCAAGTCCTATTAATGTCACTACCTTCAAAGGACCTGCAGTGTCATTTCTGCTTACCTTGGCTACTAGTGAAGAAGTAGACTTGACTGTCTTCTATTTTAAGTTGCCATTTTGTTCCTGGGATAACTGCTGCATTGTTGTCAAATATTGTGAAGTCCTTTTCAAACCTAAGAAAAGAGCCTCATCTGACCTATTTAGGGCTTAAAAAGCCATGGATGAAATGTCAGTACACTAAAATATACTTCCCTTGGCATGTCTGCTAAAAATAGCATAGGGAACCTACTTCAACACCACTCTCATTTAAAAAACAAAACAAAAAATCAAAACAAACCTATTGTTGGGGGCTGGGGGGAGGGGGAGAGGGAGAAACTGTAGGAATGGTGTATATATGCCAGTCACTGAATTGCTGTCATATTGGTTTGCCTGATAGTGGCTTTGGTTTTGTGGTTTTGAGTGCTGATTGTAGTCGAGATTATTTAGCATCACAAATTCTAGTGAATAGAGATGCCATTTTAATCTCCTCATCTGCACATTATTCACAACTTTAATTTCATCAGGGCAATGGCCTGGGTGAATTGGGTTTTAGCAGCAGGGAGAGGAGGAGGAGGATCAGGTTAGTTGCAGCAGCTAGTTAAGGGGTCTAGAGGAAATTAGGAGGAAATTACGGCAATAAGGCAGGCAGCAGTAGGGTTTCTTTTGCTGTAAGTATACTAATTTCCTAGAGAGCTAGGAAGGCACTGGTGCCCTTGCCCACTTCCAAGAGAGTAGGGCTGACTATGTGCAAGAAGTGTGAGGCTCAACCTTGGTGGGAAGGATGGGGTGGTCCAGAGGCATTGAGATGAATTCTGATGTTTGTGGGAGGTGGGGAATCAGGTAGGTTGTAATAGCTGAACGCTAGGTAGGGAGGAGCTCCTGAGAAGGTTAATCAGTAGACTGAACCATCATGGAGGGTTCAAGTAGAAATCAACTGTATAATCCAAGTGTGACAAAAGAGGAAGGCACTCAGCAAACCTGTGTTTACCCAGCTATTAAGATGCATCACAAGTGGTGAAATGGAGTGAAGGATTAAAGTGAAACCAGGAATACGGTTGTAAACTCCTGGTCCATAAGAATACAAAGGGGATTGTTTTTTATTTAGAAGATACCTTAGACCATGAAGCTCTGTTTAGTGCCTTAATTCACTAAAATAAAATGCTGGCTATTGTAGTAGACATCCTGACTTTATTTTCAGTAATGGATCTCCACAGTACGGGATGTTGGTCAGGACCTTTGGAAAATATTTTCACTTAATGGGAAGATAATGTTGGAAACCATCTCTACCTCTACACTTATCAACTTCAGTATGTGTAAGGTGCTGCCATCAAATATGGATGTGCCAAATACTACAGTAACTCCTCACTTAACGTTGTCGTTATGTTCCTGAAAAATGAGACTTTAAGCGAAACGATGTTAAACAAATCCAATTTCCCCATAAGAATTAATGTAAATAAGGAGGTTAGGTTCCAGGGAAATTTATAAGTTTTAAACAAACAATTGAATACTGGTACACAGCGATGATGATAGTGAAGCTTGGTTGAGGTGGAGGAGTCAGAGGGTGGAAATTTCCCAGGGAATGGGATGTAGGTACACAAAGTTATTTGTATTATTGTGTAAAAAGCTTTCAAACCTTCTAAAAGAGTGCTAAATGAACTAGCACTCCACTGAGCCCTCAAGGGTTAACTCTCACACTCTACAAGCCAGCAGGAAAGATGTGTTTCAGAGATAGAGATGCACATTTCCAATTAGGTATCAAGAGGGGGGTCAGAAGTACACTGCCTTGTTAATTAGCTCAGCAAGCCCCGCAGCTGCAGCTTCTGCCGAAGGCAGCAGCTCCCTCCCTCATGTGTCCCCCCTGCTCTGTGGAAGATAGGGTAAGCAAGGTGCAGGGGGACATTAGGCCCCCTTCTTCCCCTCCCCACCCACAGCAAGCAGGCACCCTGACATAAGCCCCCCTCCCCCCGCAACTCTTACTCTTTCCTCCCCCCCCCCCCCCCCCCATCCACACAGCAAGCAGGCAGGAGTCTCTGAGAGCAGCACATGCAGTGGGGGATGGGACAATTGAACTGCCATTGATAGTCTTCAAAGGACTTTAGAAGGGAGCATTTCACAACTGTAAACGAGCATGTTCCCTAATTGATCAGCAATGTAAGAATGAAACAGCGTTAACTGGGACGACTGTAAGTAAGGAGTTACTGTATATTGGTAGGCTTGGAAGGGTTAGATTTTTATTGGTAAATGTCTTTCACTGTACACACACAAACTGATGGAAAAATATTTCCATTGATGATAATTCACAGATAGGCAAAGTAAGAAAAGTGCTTCTTGAACTTTTATTAGAGTTTGGTATAAGGTTATTTACTATGTATATTTTGACGTGATGTTGACAATTTGAGTTTTAATGGCTATAAACCTTTAACTACTTGAATCTCAACATCTATTGTCATTAAATAATTGTCTGAGCCTGCCATAACTTCCCATAAATGTGAAAATTTAAATAGATAAAGAGAAATCAATATGTATTTAAAGCATTTTATCTCTTGGAATTATAAAAATCAAATTCTGCCAAGCCTATATATTGATAGTTTTATTTCTGGAAATTAAGAGATACATTAAGTTAGTGTGGTTGGCAAAACTAAATAGCTGGGGAAGAAAACAATATTCTGAGCCAATGGGAGCTGCACTTTGATCATATAAGTGCTATGTAATGCCTAATACTCTGAAAAATCAGGTCCTAAGTATCTCAAATCGGGCACCCAAAATCATCGGAAACTTTAAGCTCTGTGCCTCAGTATCCTTCAACTTACAGGAGCGTTATGAAAATAAAATGAATGTTTGTGAAGTTATGAATGTTTGGATACTATAGTGGTGAGTACCATAGAAAAGTCTATGAAGAAGCTAATAATTCTGTCTTCAGGGCAGGGTTTGAGTACCATGAAGTAAAAATGCCTAGGGCCACACATTACCGTTTTAATTTTCCAATGTTGTTCAAGTAGTTTATTAATGAGCACCATCCATCCTGTGCCCTGAATGAGGCAGGAGTTTTGTGAGGAAAAATAAAATGTAGTAATGTAATTAAGGACTATATCATAATTGCATATGCACAAGCAGGCCAAATTGAAATTGCACAGGTAACTTTAATTCTGCTGTTTCCTAATTTTTGAGTGCTTGACTTTGCGACCTTAATACTTTTTTGCATTTTTAATAAAGCAAACTGAAAAAAACATAAAAGCTATCATGTGGCATCATATTGACACCCATGGGGTTCATCAGAAGGGTTGGAATCTTTAGATCCATCACACAGACCTCTGCTACTTGAGTGAGCAGAGTATCTGATGGAGGATGACTATTTACTACTGCTATGTGGACCAGCAGTACAGGGGGGTTGGTACTTTTGCCAGTGGTTTTCACAGATATTTGCTGACAGAAGAGAAATGGTAAGACTTGGGTACATTGTGTACCATTCCAAGCTCTGGAGGTGAGTGTAGCTTTTGCCCGTTTTCCCTCAAGCTTGACCCCTCTTTCTCCATCTCCTCAAGCCCGTTACAGCCCTCTCTTCCAGACCCCTGACTCCTTGTCCCAGTCTCTACTCCTTAGGCTTCTCATCCCAGTCTGTTTCCTTTCCAAGCCAGTCCTGTTTCCTCCTTCCAGCTTCTTATGTAATCCATCTGTTTTCTCTACTCCTAGCTCCTTATCCCAGTCTCTTTGCTCTATTGGTCCCTCTTCTTCCCCTGTACCCCAGCTTCTTGTCAGATCTGTCTCCCTTTCTCCTGTCCCCATTTCCCCCATATTGGCTCTGAGTTCCAGTTTCCTTGCCCAGGCAGTCCCACTGTCCCCTCCCCCAGCTTCTTGTGTCCTCTCTCTGTTCTTCCCTCACCAGTTCCTGGTCCCAGTCCCTCCATGTCCACTGGCTCTGACTCTATTGTCTCAGCCTCCTCTCTCAGCCCCCCCCCCCCCACAGCCAGTTTCAGTTTCTCTCCCCTTCCTCCAGTCTGACAAGACTTCTTGTCCTAACCTACTCCTTTCCCTCCCCTCTGCATTTCAATCACATGGTTGCCCGGATACTAGCAAGAAGGGGAGGGGTGTGTGTGTAGCAGTGTCACTGGGAGCACGGGAAACTGACTCTATTCCAGTGCCCAGTCCTGCCCAGAGCAGCAACTAAAGGAAAAATCTGGCTTTGCTCCTGTGGCCATGGGCTGGTGCATGCCCTGTGTGTATTTGCAGTGAAAGCTGCGTGGCTCTAGCATGCTCTATGAGGATGGAATCTTCAGAGATTTTTAGCTGCTAAAATTAAAGTCTCTGTATGTGCAAATTTTGGATTTTCCCCCCAAAGTCTTGTAACTTGGCCAAATTTGGGAGAATGTCATGGGGACAACAAAAGGCATATCCATGCCTCCTTGTGCCACGTATCAAGTCCTAGATACCTTTTCTAGGTGCGCTAGAGAGAAACGGTCACCAGAACTTAACATTGGCAAAACATATTTTATCCTAGCCTTGTTATTGGTAATGGCCTAAGCCCACGGGCAAATAAATGCAGGAATTTGAAGCAATCTATACATTCTAGAAGCATAGTACACGGCACTAACTTTGCGGTTAATCTTTAGAGTGACTGTGTGGTTCAGAAAAAAGAACAGGAGTACTTGTGGCACCTTAGAGACTAACACATTTATTTGAGCATAAGCTTTCGTGGGCTACAGTCCACTTCATCAGATGCATAGAATGGAACATATAGTAAGAAGATATATACAGAAAATCATGAAAAGGTGGAATTTGCCATACCAACTTTAAGAGGCTATTTAATTAAGGAGAGCTATTATCAGCAGGAGGGAAAAAACTTTTGTAGTGATAATCAAGATGGCCGTGTAGTGATAATCAAGATGTGTCTTACTATATGTTCCATTATATGCATCTGCTGAAGTGGACTGTAGCCCACAAAAGCTTATGCTCAAATAAATGTGTTGGTCTCTAAGGTGCCACAAGTACTCGTGTTCTTTTTGCGGATACAGACTAACACGGCTGCTACTCTGAAACCTGTTTGTTTCAGAGGTGGTCTCCCTCAGGAAGAATGGGACTAAGCCTATTCTTGTAACTATTGGCAGGAAATTGTGGAGAACGGAATGAGATCACTCTTAATGTCCAAACAAAAATGTTAATGGTTTTTTAGGAGTGGTGGATCCCTACTGCACAGGCAGTTCCTTATAAACAAGAATAAATTAAACTTTGAAAACAGATTTTTATCATGGAGAGAACCTTTTAAACTTCTGCTAATCTGCATATTATAGTGAAGTGGTAAATGTAATTAATAGATACATATTTACCATGCTAAATAGCCGCTGGATGCTTCATAGTCTGTGAATAATTAATCAGATCATGATTACTTTAGGAAAATTAAAAACTCTAGTTAAAACTCTTCTGCCATTTTGATCAGTAGTTTTCAAGACTAGAAGGGAAATGTATAGTCTAATCCTCCTGCATAACACAGGCCACAGACTATTACTCACTAATTCATGTATTCAGCCCAATAATTTGTGGATGAACTAGAGAGCATATATGCTATATTGTTACACTGTCTCTGGACATGTCTCTTCAAGATTGGAAAACCAGTTAAAATGTACTTAAGGAAGTATTCCAAACTTCTCGGTTTAGCTACTTTGACCCATATTTTTTCCGGAACTGTAGACTTCATGTAGAGCAACACAAGTGACTTATTTTTGGGAAGGCAGATGCTGTGTGAAGACTTCAGATCTCCATTGCACGAACAGAAGAAAATCTCTGTCACCATGTGAAGAAATAAAACAAATATCAAATAATTAAAATGGAAACAAATTCTTAACTGCTTGTCCTGAATGAAATACTTTTGAATATATAGTGAATAAAAGAATCCCAGGATTATAAACACTTATGGAAAAGGCCTATAAATTCCTTTCTGTCTTAGTTATGCTGCTCTCAGTTATTATGGGATATAGGTCAAAGCACAGTCCTCACGAGGAATCAGTTTTTAAACCAAAATGCTCTTATGGTTTTTTTTTTCCTATATTCTGTCCCCCTTACCTCTTTAAATATGTTAATACTTACATATTATTTTAATTGGAGCACTTCATTAGTTGTGTTGGTATGAATTCATCTGTTGCATAATGTCTTCTGCAAAGTCACACAAAAATGTATCGGAACTGCTGGATTTCATCTTTCTGTTACTAACTTGTGTGACTGTAGGCAAATCAATTGCCTGCTCGCTCTTTATCTTTCTTTCTGTAGAAGGGATATAAAAATTCACAGGCATCGTATGAGGCATGATTTATGTTTCAGAATGCTGTATAAGTGCTGAGTATTATGACTGCTGGAATAACGTATTAATAAAGTTTTTAAAATCTTGTATATAATAAGCTATACAAAAAATGTTTGCAGATGGATGAGTGAGATTGCACTTCCATATAGAAAATAACATGGGGTTAGGAGGCCCTTTGCTCTATGAAATTAGAAAGTGATGAGCCAGTCTCTTTGACTTGTATAACTACAAAACAGATTGCTGAAAATAATGCAGGCCTCTCTCTCTCGTTTATCATACCAATCAGCTCTGGAACAGACTAGGCCATTTGGTATAGCTTTGCACTAGGTTTTTGACACTAAAAAAGGTTAGTCTTCAAGGCTGAGAAAGTGACCGGACTAAAATTGTGGTATGTCTAGAGGATGACATAACTATACATCTATTCAGGGCAGATCCTATGCTATTAATTTCTGTTGCCAGTAGAATCAGGTATGAATTTGCTGGGCTTTATCTAAAGACTTTTCTAAACATGATAAACTGAAAGAGTGGATTTTTTACGCCCATTACTGAAACTAAAATGTTCATGATGGAGTTTGCCGTGACGTGGTAGGCTTATGTTTCAGAAATAGCCTCTAATTATGGTAACTGTACCAATTGGTCTCTGTAAAGATGAGACTATCAGCCCACGAAAACAATGACACACGACCTCAGAGGGATGGCAGCAGCATTTTTCCATATTTGCATACTACCAAATAACGTGACACCTGATAAGCAGCAAAGGCAGCTTTTCAGCAACATTCACTTTAGCCATGTTAAGAGAGATGAGCAGTCATAAAAATAAACTGTGACAGTGTAAATTTAAATGATTTAAGTTTGGGTCCAGGAGAAGGACAGTAACAGATAATATTGGAATTAATCTTATTTGTCTCCAAATGATGTTCCGGTGGGCTAATAAAATACTTGAGTGAATGCTTTACTGTTAGGCCAGGATAGAAATACAGACGTACAAAAATACAGGGATAGGAAAAATAAACACCACTTCTCCTAGATCTTGTTTGAGACAGAAAAAGTCTAGCTATCCTTTATAGTATGTAGTAGTTATTGGGCCCCAGCAAAGGACGGGGGGGGGCGGAAGAAGCAACTCTCTATCTCTTGCTTGCTGCTGTAACTGGCCCCTCGCACTTGGACCAAACATAATGAAGCTCTCACTCTCTACTCTTGCCGAGGGCCAAGTGGAGGTAGGCAGGTGAAAACAGAAAAGGCCCTATCACCCCCAAATCTGCCACATATATCTTAGCAGCAGCCAGCGGGCCCACTAGGACCAGTCCTGAGCCAGCACTCCTAGCAGCCAGCTCAATGGATAGATTGATGTTTTTACTGGAACTGATTCTGAAAGCGCCAATTCATATTGCAAACTCACTTTACACTTCAAAAGTGAACTATTTAGTTCAATCCAGAATGGATCATCTGAACCTGATGTCAAAAATATCTTCTTCTTTTAGCGTCAGAAGGCCGAAAAAGATAAGAAAATGTAACTGAACAACTACTTACTGGCAAGAATATATTTGGAAAAAATAAAATTAATTTGTCATTCACATACAATTGCATGTGGTTAGCTGAATTAAATTAGATTTACAATGGAATTACCATTATAATTCTACTCATCATTTAATAGGGGACAACTCCCTCCCTTAAAAATGTAGATCCCTGTTTTCCATTATTAGTGGGACACTTGGGTACACTTCTGAAGTGAATTATGTATCTAATTCTGCCTGCATTTAGTAATTTTGTCAGAAGTGGTCAGTTGATGAAGTTACTCACTTGCCCATGCTTAGCATAAAATATGCTTTTCACTAGATGAACTGAGTTGCTGCTGCATGGTATTTACACACCAGAACAGAATTAGAAAATGTCATAATTATGTTCCCTTAACACAGAGATGGAGATCTTATTTATACTTTGAGTGTTTTAGATCATTGTGACAATATATAAAAGACTATATGGTGGTATTATAAAATCCAATTATCTGAAATTCATTTCCTGTTGATCTCTATTAAATAATAGAAAAGACTTTGTTCCTGAGTTTAGTCCTGCAGAATTTGAGTGCTCTCAAGTTAAAGTGCTTTGTCATGTGACTGGAAATCTTGAACTATAGTATTATCAAGAATGAAAGGAACATAATTATCCAATACTGAAAACAGACCTTTTCTTGAAAACAAGATCAACATTTGATAAGACTTCCTCCCAAAGGGAAGCAATCCTAGGCTGATCTTCTGTCAGAGACAGGATATAGGGTTAGATGGACCATGGGTCTGGCCCAGTATGGCTGTTCTTGTGATTGTGGGAAATTTTGTTTGTTTTTTAAACAAAGCACTACATGTAAGGAAAACATTGCTTGAGCTGGGTGAATGGGTTGGGTTGAGAGTGGGGATCTGTTACATGTTCCTCTCAAGCAAACAAACTAAGTGTGCCGTTTCATTGCTTCAGTAGGACAGTTCTTGTGCTCCTACATCATTCTTTGAATCTCAGCTCAGCTGAAGGCATAGCAGCCTCATCCCCAATTCTGTAAGCACTGAGCTTCTGTGGAAGCAATATGTGTGCAATCTGCTGTTTCTGCTTGGAGCTGGGGTGTCATGTGAGTCTGGTAAATGGAAAGGTTTGCATTGCTGGCAGGTTATGTCTCCAGTGCCACAGGGGAAGAGTCTGATCTCGAGCCGACTAGCCTTGCACTGCTGGCAGGAGCTGGTTTCTTCCCTGTCTCTTCCAGGCAGCAGACGCACTATGCTGTTTCATCTGTTCTTCTGCTGTTGCCTGCATGTCTCTCTCAAGATAGGGGAACATGCAGTTGTTGCCACCATTTATGAGTTTGAGAGGCATGGGAAAGGCTCCTGGCAGTCAGCCCAGGGCTAGGCAGGGTGAGTGCCACAGTTTTCCCCCCATTCTTCCTGCAGTCCTGTTAAAATAGCCTCTTGGCTTAGCAGCAACACTCCTTTCTCAATCTGTTTTCCCTTTCCCCTCAGAAATATTTCCCCTAGAAAAAGTGGTAGCACATTGGTGTTTTTCCCCCCCATCCTCCCACATCTGATGTGTTTAGTCCTTGTAGGAGAAGACAATAGTGGTGAAACTTTTGTTTCCCCCCTGGGTGTGACTCATGAGGCATTTCATTTAGCAGCACCTCTACCCAACCTTAGCCTTCAACCATAACATGAAGATAGAAGGAGAAAAAGAGAAATCTCAGGCTTAAAAAATTAATACTCTTTTGTTGCCATGGGCATTGAATAGCTGAAAGTGTAGTGGGCACAGGGCGGGGAAGAGGAGGAAATAGGTCATTCACATATTTAACTGTTGTTAGTGAACAGGACCCTCTTTACAAATAATAGTGAAAAGTTACTGTGGCACTTGGACCAGATTTCAGCAAATTTAGGCAAGGCAATGCAACTAGAAAAGCTTCCAGATTCTACAGTCATACTGTAAATCTGGAAGGAAACTTTTGCTGTTAAGAATTTCTGAAGGCCTGTTTGTTCTTTCGTCAAAAAGTGCCATTTGGTTAAATTTACAATTTATAAAATGTACAGAGTAGGTTTTATGGGGTTACAGCATAGGGAGTATTCTTAGATTATAACCATATTAACTGTGGACTGAGGAGTGAAAAGGATTAAAAAGACCCAACTGAGTGATTTTTCTCAAATCTTTTTTTTTTTAAGGTATGCAGTTTGCATTACTTCATGAATGTACCCTATTGTGTGTTTGTTTAAATACTTGGCTTCTTTAAATCTATACTTTGACATGAGGTAGACTATGTTCAGCATTCGCTAATAATTTCACCTTCTGATTTATTTATTTATTTTTGTTAACAATGTCATATTATTAATTACTTGATTTTATTGATTATTTTCATGAGCACACTTTACTTTTAAAGCAGAAGCTGAGGCGAAATGTGAACTTACTTGAGAAGCTGGTAATGCAGGAGACGTTGTCATGTCTGGTAGTGAACCTCTATCCAGGGAATGAGGGTTATTCGCTGATGCTCAGGGGAAAAAATGGATCAGGTAATATTCTTGCTGCTTAACTCTTTTCATCTTCAAAGTGCTTTATAAACGCTAGTTAGTCAATATGAGCCATGCTGGCTGCTTGCATTTGGTGCTTGTTTCTGTTCTAAGTATCAAAGGGGTAGCCGTGTTAGTCTGTATCCACAAAGTGTTCTGTTCTAAAGCAGTCTTCTGTACAATTCTGTTCTTGAACTAAAAATGTCCAAGCACCTGATCATGGATGGTGCTTATATGAACATAGGAATAAACTCTAAATTAGCAAGCTTTAGCCCTCTGCATAGTCCTTAGTTCGGTATATAACATTTATCCAGAGAAAAATTCATCCTTTTTCAGGGGTGTTTGGCCTCTGTTACTTAAATCCAGCCTGTCCCAGTCCTTCATCCCCAGTCTTCTTGTCCCAGTCTTTCCAAGTCTCTTTGCCTAGCCAGGCCCAGTCTCCCTATTCAAGTTCTAGTCTTCTCCAAGGTCCCTTGCCCAGGCAGTCCCAGTCTCTGCTGCCACCAGCTCCTCATCCAGTCTCAGGCACTTCTCTTTCTGTGCTCCTCATCCTAATCTTCCTTCCTCCCCTGGGCTGCTTGTCCCAATCTATTCCCTCTACTACTCCTCCACACTCAGGTCCAATTCATCCCCTCTGCACTCAAGTTAAGTTGCTTCCTACATGCTACCTGAATCCCAGCTGGGCGAGCATTGAGGGCACTGGAAAGATAGTTGTCCTGCTCTCTGTTCTGTGCTGGGTGCTATGATGGCCCACAGCAGCTGGGTGCAGCAATGGCAGGGGAAGATCTCAGCCCATGTAGCCCTGGGCTGGAACATGCCCAGTCAAGGTGGACTCTTCAAAGCATTTAGCTCCCAAATTCTACTAAGTCTCTACTATGTGTGAACTTAATTTTTTTTCAACGTTTTATAACTTAGTCAAATTTGGGAACTTTTCCAGGGGAACAGCAAAAAACAATGCCCCTGCCAAATTTCAAGTCCCTGCTTCAAAGCACAGGGGCACTAGCAATTCTTAGCGAAACAGTTATAAGAATTTTTTTTAACCTGGGCAAAACAACAAATTTTCCCCAATCTAATTTTTTCCTGATTTCACTGAGCCATTAAAAAAAAAAACTTTATAGGAAAAATTAGCCTTAAGCAGACATAAAACATAGGAAGTTTCAGCCCATGTGGTTAAATTTCATAAAATTATAAGCATCTAAAAAAAGAGTCTTAAAATGGGATATGTCAGGTAACCTTAATTGTAAGTGGTACTAGCCACTGTGCTTATAATTAAGGAGGAACATTTTCAAAAGTGACTAGTGATTTCATGTGCCCAATTTGAGACACCTAAAATGTCCCAGTTTTCAAAGGGATGGCTCTCAGCATTTCATGATAATCAGGCCCTTTTAAGTTTTATCAGGTTGGGCACTTAGAAACTGAGGTACCCAAAATCACTAGTCACTTCTGAAAATGTAGGCCTAATTAAAGCTGCTTTGTACCTTTTAGCCATGAACAGGAGCATCAGAATATTAATCATATTGTAGTGTACCCTTTGGGAAAACAAGATATTTAAATAAAAATTTCTACAGTAAAATACAATAAAAGAATAGGCAATTTTTAGGTGATTTCTTAAAAAATAAATTAGCAATTTCTTTAATACCTTAATATCAGATGAGACAGATTTGAAAAGCAGCATTCTGCACTTCCAACAACAAACAGGAAATTTAGTTTGTCCATGTAAGGACTATGTTATTGTTGAAACATGTAGCCCTCGATCCTGCAAACACTTATGTACATACTTAACTTTCAGTAACGTGAGTAGTCTCATTGAAGCCAAAGGGATTACTTATGCCCTTGAAGTTAAGCATGTGCATAAGTGTTTGCGGGATGGGGATGAATATTTTAGGGTTGTTTGCACGAGTTAGAAACAATTAAAAAACAAACTATCATTCATTGCTGAATTAGTTCTAATTGCTGATACTGAAAGAGACAGATTTCCTGTCTCCCTGTAGTTTAGATTTACAGAGAATTCATTTGGGGGCCAAATTCTGCTCTTATAGAGATAAATAAGAGTTTTGCCATTTACTGCCATAAGAGCAGGATAAAGCCAATATTAAATGGCTTGGAAATACTGTCAAAAGCATGAAAATGGATATTATGCAACAAAAATTGGGATTTGGGATAGTTTTCAACAGCCCCACTTTTCCTTTTTAACATGCTTATATTTAGCATTTTACTTCTGAAGCTGTAGTGGGAAGAAATAGATAAGGCATTGCATTCTTTGTTTGAATTCAGATTCTGAGACCATTCGACTGCCTTATGAAGAAGGTGAACTCCTTGAATATTTGGATGCAGAGGAGCTGCCACCTATTTTGGTTGATCTTTTAGAAAAATCTCAGGTAAGAAAGTCTTTACAATGAGGGGCTATTTGTTTAATCAGTCTCTGATCAGGCGAAGGGCTCTGTGCACCTGAAATGAGTAGTTTGAAGCATCAGGGTCATAATTCTTTGTGTCCAAAATAAAATATCTTGTTAGCATCCAAAACAAATAAATTCATGCACATTTTGGTTTTTTGCCATGGTTTAGTCTAACGTGACAAACCCATATGACTGTTATGAACCAGAAAAGTGCACTTTAGTGAAATGTTTGAGATTGGAATTTCATAAATGTAGGTAGTCAAGTTTTCTGTCTTAATGTTAATATGTTCTTTTGGAGCTTGGGTGTTGGACCTGTCTGGGTGTGTACTAAAGATCACTACACTTGACAGTGCCTAGTGGTTTAGAACTCTTTACTGGTTTAGCCATAGTAACAATAAGCACAGCACCAAGGACCATATTATGCAAGCAGAAACAACTGTACAACTCCCACTGACCTCAGCAGAAATGACACCATCCTGTACTGGGGATGAATTTGGTTTTATGGCTGGATGGGGTGTATATATATTTACAGAGTGAAAACATAGCAGGAGTTCACAATTAGCAAAGAGCATTGCATGAGTGGCCAAAAGAATAAATTACAATGGTAAGTCCTGAGACAATTCTATAATATATATATTTACAGAAATATTTTTGTTTGTTTCAATCAGGTTAATATTTTTCATTGTGGGTGTGTCATAGCAGAAATACGTGACTACAGGCAGTCTGGTAATATGAAATCTCCAACATACCAAAGCAAGCATGTTCTTCTGCGTCCAACAATGCAGGTAAGAGGTACATCAAATTAAATGGTTTAAACTACCCTGAGTGGGATCCCCTTTTTCTCACTCTTTAAGATAAATGTCATAATAGAAATTTGCCATCACTTTTAAATATTTTATATAATTTATATACAAATATATTACAATTATATTATCGTATTTATTTGAAAAGTAACCAAAAATTTGCCTATTTTTCCAGACTTTAATTTGTGATGTGCATTCTATAACAAGTGACAACCACAAATGGACACAGGTGAGTTTCCATGTAAATTTAAACCTTACAATGATATAAAGGATGGAACATAGCAGTTTTGAAAAATATATTAAACTGATATTGTACAGACCTTGGATTATTTTAGGGTGGTGGAGAGTCTGTTCAATGATCCAGAGATGTGCCAAATTAGCTCACTGGCAGCCTGATCTTGCAAGATGCTGAGCACCCTCAACTCCCACAGAAGACAATAGGTGTTGAAGATGCTCAGCACTTTATCTTTGATTTTATAGGATGACAAAATTAGAGACAATCTAACTAGTCTACCCTCCTTACCCTCCATCATCTTCATCATCCATTCTCCTGTGTAGAAGCACTTTCCCACCGGTACTGATAGCAGAGTGAAACCGACTAGTATTATGCAATTCTAGTTGATTTAATACAACAGAAGTTACTAGTGGCAAAATATATCTGCTGAGAAGCACAGACATATTCAAGTTCTTTGCCACAACCAGTATCTGTTGGCTGATATATATCAGCTGTGATAAAGTTGAAGCTCTGCCACGTCATCAAGATATATCATTGATAGACTACTGATTTGCTTATTGCTTGTATTGTCTCTGTGTGTGTGTGTAAAAACATTTACTTCTCGGTATTAGTCTTTTTTTTGCTATACAAAATCTAGAAGTTCCTCAACCTACAATAGAGCATAATGATTCCATGATTCCTAAACAATAAATATTATATTTTCCTGGGTTAACAATCCAAAACATAGTTATCAAATTATGTGTGCATGTGTGCGCATATGTGTATACACAGTCAGATACCATGATGATTAGCATGAAATAAAATACTATATAGATATATAAAACTTCCAGGTTTTTTTACATAATTAAAATTTGCATATATTATAGGAAGACAAACTTCTACTTGAGAGCCAACTTATCTTGGCTACAGCAGAGCCTTTGTGTCTTGACCCTTCAATAGCAGTAACCTGCACCACAAACAGACTCCTCTATAACAAGCAGAAGATGAACACTCGCCCAATGAAACGGTAATAATTAGTCTGTGATATGTCAGGACATATATAAACGTGTTTAGAATTGTACAGATCAGTTTAAAGAAAAAATAAGAAAAATCATGAACTAACATGTTGTATGTTCATAACCGATGATTAAATTCATTTAAATTAAACAAACTTTGAAACTCTTTGGAAATTTTTATTTTATTTTTAATACATTAAAGTTTTATGAAGGACTCTGGGAAAAAATATTTTTAAGGAAAGTCAAAAGTTTGTCTTATAACCGTATCAGTTATTACTAATCTCAATCTTATTAAGTACTTGTTCTGTGTAATGCTTTTGCAATCTCTTCCAAATAGGAAATGCTCTAAGGCCTATTAAGCCATGGATCATACTAAATTGTAGCTGGTAATATATTAAATGTATATGTACTGTGTGTATGTGTATATATATACACACACAGTACATATACATTTAATATATTACCAGCTACAATTTAGTATGATCCATGGCTTAATAGGCCATGTATATATGTGTATATATATATATATATATACACACACACACACACGGATTATTTTCTTACAATGTCATACCAAATGAATACCAAATTGTATTGCTCTCTTATGGTCATGTCCATATTTTTGCCATGGCTTATAATCAGAATGGAGCTGAGGCGCATGGCAGCTGTGAACAATGTTAAATATGAGTATATGGTGTTTAAAATGTTTCATCTTAAACCTTCCTTGCACTGCTTTACCAAAAAATGAATTAAAGGCTATGGCTCACCAGGATAATATTTCACAGATTTCATTTTATGAACATGGGATCTTATTTTCATGACCTGATTCTAATTTATAAATTAGAAAAAATATTCAACTATATAACAGGATAAAATCCAGCAAAATTAATGTGATTTTCTATTGCTTAAATGGTTCAACAAACTTAGAGCATCAGTGTCATGCAGAAGGTCTCGATCCTGTAAACATTTATGCACAAGCTTAATTTTAAACAGCCAGTGGAACTGTTCATGTGCTTAAAGTTAAGCAAGTGTATAATTGTTTGGAGGATTAGTGTCTGAATGATTTTAAGAGCAGCGTGGTGCCAAACGACTATACAGTCTGTTAGAATAGCTTCATTTTTGTGTGTGGTTGTATTCACAACTATTTTACAGTAGCCTGAAATGGTTCAGTTATTTTACTAAGAAATATATGTATGCTCAGTAATATGTAAAATACATAAATGATCTGCTAGAATTAACAAAGTAGGTGTCAAAATGGATATTAGGTGCTCAGGTGTGCAGAGATTAGCTAAATAAATTCATATGCTAGCTTCAGTATGATTGTAATTAGAAGCCTTCATGACTACAAGTGAACAGTATAATACTAACAGAGCTAAGGATCCTGTCTGGCCTGGAGAGAGTGGCAGCGCGGTCATATTTTTTAATGTAATTTTAACTTCTTGTAGGTATATCAGTGGCACAAATATTTGGCAAGATGAAATGAATCTGAACAGTATTCAGTTTTTAATACGTTTTTTGTAATATTTTAACTGCTGTCAAAATTCACAAAATTCTTCCATCATAATTTTTATTCCAAGAATATTTGCTACAGATGTTTTGACCTTGAGGCTCATAAGAACAATAACATGTTTAAAAGTAGATGGATCATTATTGTGTGTTATGCAACAACATAAAAATGACAATTTAAAAAGCATATTGCACAGCACATCTTTTTGTTACAATGTGACTAGCTTTTTCCTGTGTAGCGTGTTTCGGTCTGTTGTTTTACAAGCACATTTCTCAATATGCCATAGGTGTTTCAAGAGATACTCCAGGTCATCTCTGAATCGGCAGCAGGATGTGGCACATTATCCAACTCCACCTCAACTCAGGCTACTTGACTACTTACAGAAAAGAAAGGAAAGGAAAGGAGCCCAGCAGTTTGACCTCAAAATTTCTAAAGCTGGAAATGTAAGTACATTGCAAGTTAGATGGACAAACATTATTATTTATTTTATTTATTTATTGTTAATCATTAGTATTCAGATCCTCACATTGTTTTGTACTTTCTCCCCCCCCCTCCCCCCCACCTCTCAGTGTGTAGATATGTGGAAACAGAACCCTTGCTACTTGACTGCACCTTCTGAAGTTGATGTAAGTTCAATTGTTTCTAACTACATTTGGGTCAGTAAAAATTTCACTTATTCAACATTTTGTGTATCAAGCAGGAAGATAAATGATAAAGCAGTGAGCAGTCTCTTTGGGACATTGTGCTGGGCTTGGGCACAATGCCTTTGGGAACGGCTTCTAGAATGCAGTTGCTTCACTCTCAGTCTGACGGGATCCCACACTCATCCCACAATGTGAGCCACACTCTTAGCCAATAGATTTTTCACAGCTAAATAAAGCTCTGCTAAATCTATTTAAAGATTATGAGAATTCCTCAATGAAAGCATTAGAGCAAAGTAACAGAAGTATGAAATCGTTAAGGCTCTTCTCTACACTTGTTTCAAATGCATTATATTCTGATATCTGCTTTTTCTTTTAAGGTGGAAAAATATGCCAAAGTGGAAAAGTCTGTCAAACCTGATGACTCTCAACCTACTGTCTGGCCAGCACATGTGAGTAATTTAGACTTTTGGCCAACCTTTTCTCCCTCTAGTTAAGATGCTTCTTCTTTCAACAAAATGTAAATGAGATCATAATGAACATTTTTTTTTCTATAATCTAGTCTTCTATAAAAATTTGGAAGGGAGATTGTCATGGGGAAGTGTAATTTCACACATTGGTGCATTGGGATGATTATCAAGCTAAAGGAATAACTATAATTTATTTCTCATTGGCACACAAAATAGTAAAAATAATTTATTCTTAAATTCCAGTCCTTAACCTCAGTTTTGTAGTATGAGCATGATGCAATGGAATTTTGGCTTTGCCAACACTGCCTACCCACTTTGCAATAATCAGCTAGCCAAAGTACTGTAATTTCCTTGTATAATAGCAGGACACTAGGAAGATGCTGCCACTACTGTAGTAACAAAAATGTAATAATTTACAGGAAGCAGTGTTTCTTGCTTTCAACACACTTTTGTTTTGTTTCTAATCCTCATGTAATGGGTGAGTCAGGAGAGCTGCCTTTACAGTAATAACTCTTGCAGTAGATTCTGGAAGGGAGGTCATAGAATCATAGGGTTAGAAGGGACCACAACCCCTGTAGCATGTTAGCACATAGGGCTATTTTAGGCAGAAGGCTCTACAGGTGTTTATCCTCCACTGTCTCAGTGAAACCTCTAGATCAGCTGCAAATTGCATGATCCAATACACAAGAAAATGCTTAAGTTAATTAGAAATCAGTTTATGGAATCTTCATAATGGAACTGCCAACATACCGTGCCCTCTTTATCTTCAGCATCCATCTCTTTGTCCTTGCAGGTTACTTCATGTTACCAAAATCTACCATCTTGGCATTATGCTTTTCTTGTAGTACCTAATTTTCATCCCTATGGCATCCTATTCAACCCTTGTTCTGTGTTGTGTATATAACTACTTTTAGATATTTGCAGTGTTGTAGCTGTATTGGCCCCTGGATATCAGAGAGACAAGGTGGGAGAGATAATACCATTTACAGTTGGTCCAATAAAAGATATTCCCTCACCCACCTTGTGTGTCTACTTTTAGATGTGTTTCTTCTATCTGCACTTCCAGTATCTATTATAAATAGTTACAGGTTCTCTGTATTTCTTGTTTTTTAAGTAACTTATTTATCTCTCCCATCCTATTAGTTAGAGAATTTCTTCTGGAAATCATTTTTCATTCCTGCTGAGCAAAGTGACATTTAGGGACTACTAGATTGTGTTATTTGCAATTTGTATTTTGTAGACTTCTGACATATATTGATCAGCCTTTTCTGTTGACTTGTTTTTGAAAAGATTCTATGTATACTGTCATTCTGTCTTTTAGGAGATAAGAGATGATTATGTGTTTGAATGTGAAGTTGGTAATCAGCTTCAGAAAACAAAACTGACCATTTTTCAGTCCCTTGGTAACCCGCTGTACTATGGTAAAATACAGACGTTCAAAGGCAGTGAGGAGAATGACAGCCCAGTAATTCCATCACAGTAAGTAGCATGTATATTTAAAAAGTTCTGTTCTATGATAATTGAGGAAAAACCAGGTGTACTTACCTGCTTAGATCATACTGACAAATGTGTATCTAATTACACTAGAAAACTAAAAATGTGGTTTAAAGATTTCATTTCTGAAATTTAAAAATATCTAACCCACATGTGCCAATGTCATCTTAAAAAGAAAAGTAGTAAATTGTGTAATGCATAAATTCAGATACAACCACAAAAATCTCATATGTTCCCACATTAAAGTTATATTGGAACAAAATCTCAATTTGGAGGGATAACTGAAGACATTTCCATGACACATTTCCAGTGGTGTTCCTATTTTCAGTACTTACATTATGATAGTGCTGAAAATGTGTCTGGCACTGTACAAACATATAGGAAGGGACACAGTCCTTTATCCAAAGAGTTTATAATCTAAAAAGAGAAAAAAACAAAGAGTGGGGGGGAAATGCAACACGAACAAGGATGATGACTGGTACATATGTTCTTAATTCTGTTTTAAAATATATTGACTATATATAGCTGGCTACAGCTGTCCCTTTACCTACCCATTGTTAGTTCTTATTTTAGGCCCCAGTCTTGCAAAGTGCTCTGGATACTTGGCCCCTGCACCTGCGTAGACTTCCATTGATTTCAATGGGATGTAAGGGTCTGCCCACTTACACAAAGCAGCTAGCATGATCAGGTTTTGTTAACTGCTGCTATTTTGTATTTTTACCTAGTGTTTAATCCTTCTCTATTACTTTTTAATTTTAACCATTTCATACTGCCAGGTTTTAGTTATTTTTATCCCTTGTCTCCATCTTTGCCTGTTTATTTTATAGAGCTCTATACTAATCTTAGAAAGTCACTAAAGGTTGTGCACTGGAATTGGGATTTTCAAAGGCACCTAAGGGAGTTTTTGATTGAAATTGGCTCCTTTGAAAATACCAGTCCTGGTGCACAATGTTAAGAACTTATTGGGATTTGGTTCCCTAAATCTCTTTGGCTCCATTTGAAAATTCCAGCCTCAAAAGTCAGGGATGCAGAACATGTATTCCCCTTATTTTCCTGTAAAGTAGTTTGCTTTTTGAATCCATGGAAATAACATGAATAATTCTGAAGTAACCCTAACAATTCTCATTGCAAATTTCAAATCTGAATGGAATGAAATAAAATTTTCAGTAAAATGTAAACGTGAATAGCAAACCAGAAATATTTATTTAGAGCTACATCTTGTGAGAAAGCATGATTGGAAAAGATAAATAATGAGAGAAATCAGGAAAACTAAACATTTCTTTTAACATTTTAGTGCTTTGGTGTTTCTTGACATACACCCAAATCACACTCTCATCGCATCTGAAATCCCGTCCACACCATGAATCTGCATGAACCAGAAAAAGCAATAGATTGGTCATATTTCGCAGGAGAACTGTACAAAGAGAGAAAAAATAGTAGATTACTGGGAAAAGCCTGGGAGAGCTGTAATCCTTGATTTATATAGGTTATAATTTCCATGCTAATTTCCTAAATTGGTCTGAATTGGACCAAAAAACTTAATTTAAGGGGTATGGGCATTACATTAAAATGATATTAGTGAAACAGATTTCATGTTCTATTTTTAAAATATATTTACTTCAAACTGAATCCTTCTTTTTTAGCAATATGAATAGCTAATTGCTGGAGCTCTTACATTTTTTCCTTATATGAGCAAATTGTTACATTTGTTTACTAAATGGTAAACCAAATGTATAATGCCATGGTGCTTAATACAAACAGTATGCAATGCTGCTTTTAACAGCATAGAATCTATAGTAAACTGCCACTTCCTGTTTTTAGATACATAAAACTGGTATTATTTTGTCTCTTACATTGGTGTAGATTCACTCATAAAGGGACAGTATCACAATAAAACCCCCATATCCGTGTCAACCTTAATTGTGTCCCTCTAAATATATTGTATTCGTGATTATGAAGCAGAGTTAGTGTTTATACTTTCAGCAGTCTCCAGCCCACCAAGTGAGACTTACGTGTTAATGTCAATTAGCTGGCAGCAGTGAGTTCCATTCCAAAAGAGAGTGGTTTCTTTGCTGTTTTTCAGAGTTGTGTTTTTTGAGGAAAGCTCTTGAATTCCAAAAATAACTACATTGTTTTACATTTTAGGTTCCTTATTGGCTCCAAGACTGATGCTGATAGGTAAGTAGTTCATATCTTTCTTTTTTTACAGCCCGCGTTTGCCCCTTTCAGCCATAATGTACCTTACTTTCATTACCATGGAAGTAATGGCATGTGGCATGGATATTAAATAGAAACAATCAAGATCTGCAACAGGACTAAAAACGTACCATCTCTTGCACTTTACATTTGTGGGAAGGGTGGGAGAAAGAGAGTAACTGCACACACCTTGTCCCATTTTCTGCTAAATTCTGAAGGCCATACTATGGCTTTGGGTGCATCTTTCAGTGGTAGCCTGGTGAGAGCATTCAAGAGAAGAGTTTTGGCCCTGAGACTTTGTACAAATAAATTTGCTATCAAGTATATCTTTAAAGAGAGTTGTTCTTTTGAACTTTAACTGTAATGTAAAACTTCTCCCATACTCAGTGGTTTTCTCCAGACCGATGTTTCTCCATCTTTTCAGGTTGACAACCCCTAATTCAAAGTCAAAAAATTTCACAACCCCTTTACATTTATTATAAAAGTAGGAGTGAAAAATGCAACACTGATAAGTCTATATCATTTGTGTGTGTTTCAAGAGGCTGACTGAATACTTGACCTTGAGGGGTAAGGGTGTCATGGCAGTACTGGAGAGAGATTATCTTTGCTTTAGAGTGTAATGGGATTTTCAGTGCCTCGCAGCAGCCCTGCTTGCCTTCGGTGATCTCACTGGGGATCACAACCCACCGGGTGAGAAGCACAGCTCTACACAAGTGGATATTTTATTCTTCAAACTGATAGAAACAATTGAAATATTGTGGCATCAGCCGTCTCTGTAAGGGAGTTTATATTTCTATATAATGTTGTTATGTTGCAGATCAATTTACTGAAGTTTAAAGTAAAACTGAATCACAATTCAAACCATTTTATCTAAGTGCTTGCAGTTTGCATTTTGGAAAAGTGAAATGGTAGTAAGTAGGCACAGAAAATGTAGAATATATTAAAGTTAATCTACATCTAGAACAAACAGTATAATGTTAAAAATAGTGCAAAATTGTGAATGCTTTTTCAAATCTTGTGCTGAAGTCTTTAGTGGTGTATTTCAGGGTCGTGAACCAATACCAGGAACTCGTTCAAAATGAAGCTAAATGTCCAGTGAAGATGGTTCATAATTCAGGTGGATCAGTCAGCCTAAGTCATCTTTCTCCAGGGAAGGAAATGGAAGTGAGTTTGCTTAATGTTTCTTTCTTACATTTACAATTGCTTATTGAGTAATTATAGTTCCCTAAAGGGACTCAAAGGGCAAACATCTGTCTAAAGTTTTTAAACCTACTATTGTTACAAGTCTGTAATGGAAAAGATTAGAGAAAAATGTTTATCTCAGATTTTTCTTTTTTTCTTAATTTTGTGCCTTTGATAATGCTATGTATAGTCAGTGTCAGTGTTTTGCTATAGTCCATTTTCTCAGTTTATCTAGGTCTTTTATACAGCAGCAGAGCAGAGAAAAGCATTTTTAAAGACAGGAAAATACAGTTCTAAAACCAATCTAAAAATTGGCAAGGGAACTTGGAGGCAGGCGTAGTGCCTGAACTGTTAACTCTTCATAAAAATGGTTTGGAGTTTTTTTTATTACATTTCAAAATGACAACATCCTTCTAAGGGATACATGCTCTAAGCCCTGGTCTACACTACGAGTTTAGGTCAAATATATTAGCATTGTATCGATTGATCCGTGCACCCGTCCAGACGACGAAGCCATTAACATCGACTTCTAGGGCTCTTAAAATCGATCTCGCCACTCCACCCCCAACGAGGGGATTAGCGCTCAAAGCAATATTGCAGAATCGAACTAGGCTTAGTGTGGACGCAATTCGACGGTATTGGCCTCCTGGATCTATCCCACAGTGCAACATTTGACCGCTCTGGACAGCAGTCTGAGCTCGAATGCTCTGCCCAGGTACACAGGAAAAGCTCCACGAACTTTTGAATTTCATTTCCTGTTTGGCTAGCGTGGTGAGCTGCAGGTGAGTGCAGATCTCATCATCAGAGGTGACCATGATGGAGTCCCAGAACCAAAGACGAGCTCCAGCATGGACCGAGCGTGAGGTACGCGATCTGATCGCTGTATGGGGAGACGAAACCATACTAGCAGAGCTACAGTCCAAAAGAAGAAACGCCAATACATATGCCAAAGTCTCCAAGGGCATGCAGGACAGAGGCTACAACAGGGACGCGTAACAGTGCCGCGTTAAAATTAAGGAGCTCAGGCAAGCCTACCAAAGAACCAGAGATGCAAACAGCCGCTCTGGGTCAGAGCCCCAGACATGCCGCTTCTATGATGAGCTGCATGCCATTCTAGGGGGTGCAGCCAGCACTGACCCACCCATGTGGTATGACTCTGTATGTGGATCATCAGAAACCACCGAGGAGCATGTTCGGGAAGAGGAAGATGATGATAATGATGCTGAAAATAGCGCACAGACACAGCAAGGAAGCGGAGAAGCCCTTTTCCCCGACAGCCAGGAACTCTTTGTCACCCTGGAGCCAGTACCCTATGAACCCACCCAAGGCCTGCTTGATGCCGGAGAAGGGACCTCTGGTGAGTGTACCTCTGTGAAATTAATACATGTTTTATAAGCAAGTGTGCTTAATGATTAATTCGTGGCCAGTACAGCTACAGCTACTGGAAAACTCTGTTAACATGTTCGGGGATGGAGCGGAAATCCTCCGGGGACATCTCCAAAAAGCTCTCCTGGATGTACTCCCACAGCCTGTGCGAAAGGTTTCTGGGGAGGGCAGCCTTATCCTGTGCTCCGTGGTAACACACTCTACCACGCCAGGCCAGTAGCACGGAGTCTGGAATCATGGCATTGCAAAGCATGGCGGCGTATGGTCCCGGTGTTTGCTGGCATTCAAGCAACATCCGTTCTTTATCTGTCTGTGTTATCCTCACAAGAGTGATATCATTCATGGTCACCTGTTTGAAATAGGGGGATTTTATTAAGGGGGTATTCAGAGGGGTCCGTCCCTGCTGGGCTGTTTGCCTGTGGCTGAACGGAAATCTTCCCTGCTGTGACCCACGCGGTGGTGGGAGGGGGAACAGCGAACATCTTGGATGTGTGTGTGTGTGGGGGGGGGTGTCGATTAGGTTCACGCTGCACGTTAACCCGAAAACTGCCGCCCCTCCCTTTTCAATTGCCAACCCATTTTAAATGGCCAACCCAACGGCTGTTTGTTATGGGAAATGAGGGGGTTGCTGTTTTAAACCATTCCCACATGTTATGAAGGTTAAAGAAGCCTATAGACTGTGGCTTACCATGGCTGCCTGCAAGCCGAATTCTGTTGCCCACCGGACCTGCTTGTGTGATCTCTCACACCAAACCGGCAGACCCTCAATATAAGAGGCAAAGTGCAACCTTGGACCAAATGCACATGTGCTATGTAATGTTTGGAGCATTGTTCTCTAAGTTTGTGTCTTTTAAACTACTCCTCTCCCGTTTGTTTCCTCCCACAGCTGCAAATGTTTCAACGCCACCCCTTTCATCACCGTCCCAGAGGCTAGCGAAGATTAGAAGTAAAAAAAAAAAAGGACTCGAGACGATATGTTCTCAGAGCTCATGCAATCCTCCCACACTGAAAACTGCCCAGCAGAATGCGTGGAGGCAGACACTGTCGGAGTCCAGAAAGGCACAATTTGATCGCGAGGAGAGGTGGCGTGCTGAAGAGAGTAGGTGGCGTCAGCATGCTGAGAGAAGGCAGGATGCAATTCTGAGGCTACTGGAGGATCAAACGGAAATCCTCCGGCTTATGGCTGAGGAAAGGCGTATGGTTCAGGAAAGGCCACCTGAGCCCAGACCGCCGCTACAGCCCCTGTGTAACCAACAGCCCTCCTCCCCGAGTCCCATAACCTCATCACCGAGACGCCCAAGAACGCGTTTGGGTGGCCTCCGTGCAGCCAACCACTCAAGCCAAGAGAACTGTCCAAACAACAAAAGGCTGGCATTCAATAAGTTTTAAAGTGCTGTGTGTCCTTGTCCTTCCCTCATCCCCTCCTCCACCACCCATCCTGGTGCTTCCCCTCCTGCACCACCCATCCTGGTGCTTCCCTTCCTCCACCACCCATCCCGGGCGACCGTGACAGTTACCCCCATATTTCCCCCTATTTGTTTGACGAATGAATAAAGAATGCATGATTTTTAAGCAACAATGACTTTATTGCCTCTGCAAGCGGTGACCGATGAGGGGAGGGCAGGGCGGTTTGGTTAAAGGGAAGTAGAGTGAATGAAGGGGCGGGGCTTTTCATTAATGGGAAAAAACAGAACTTTCACACTGTATCCTGGCCATTCATGAAACTGGTTTTCAAAGCTTCCCTGATGCGCAACGCACCCTGCTGTACTCTTGTAATAGCCCTGGTGTCTGGCTGCGCATAACCAGCGGCCAGGTAATTTGCCTCACCCTCCCACCCAGCCATAAATGTCTCCCCCTTACTCTCACAGATATTGTGGAGCGCACAGCAAGCAGTAATAATAATGGGAACATTGGTTTCGCTGAGATCTAACCTAGTCAATAAACTTCGCCATCGAGCCTTTAAATGTCCAAATGCACATTCCACCACCATTCTGCACTTGCTCAGCCTATAGTTGAAAAGGTCCTGACTACTGTCCAGGCTACCTGTGTATGGCGTCATGAGCCATGGCATTAAGGGGTAGGCTGGGTCCCCAAGGATAACTATAGGCATCTCAACATCCCCAACGGTTATTTTCTGGTCTGGGAAGAAAGTCCCTTGCTGCAGCAGCCGAAACAGACCAGAGTTCCTGAAGATGCGAGCGTCATGTACCTTTCCCGGCCATCCCACGTTGATGTTGGTGAAACGTCCCTTATGATCCACCAGTGCTTGCAGCACTATTGAAAAGTAACCCTTTCGGTTTATGTACTCGCTGGCTTGGTGGTCCGGTGCCAAGATAGGGATATGGGTTCCGTCTATCGCCCCTCCACAGTTCGGGAACCCCATTGCTGCAAAGCCATCCAGTATGAGCTGCACATTTCCCAGACTCACAACCCTTGGTACCAGCAGCTCGGTAATCGCCCTGGCTGCTTGCATCACAACAGCCCCCACTGTAGATTTTCCCACTCCGAATTGATTTGCGACTGACCTGTAGCTGTCTGGCGTTGCAAGCTTCCACAGGGCTATCGCCAGTCGCTTCTCTACTGTGAGGGCTGCTCTCATCTTGGTGTTCTGGTGCTTCAGGGCAGGGGAAAGCAACTCACAAAGTTCCATGAAAGTGCCCTTACGCATGCGAAAGTTTCGCAGCCACTGGGATTCATCCCAGACCTGCAGCACTATGTGGTCCCACCAGTCTGTGCTTGTTTCCCGGGCCCAGAATCGGCGTTCCACTGTATCAACAAGCCCCATTACCACCATGATGTCCACCTTGCGGGGGGGCCTTTTTTGAGAGAGGTCTGTGTCCATGTCCTCATCACTGTCCTCAGGGCGCTGCTGTCGCCTCCTCGCCTGCTGTAGCTGTAGCAGCTCCTGGTTCTCGTTCTCCACATACTCCTGGACAATGCGTGTGGTGTTCATAACGGCGATAACAGCCGCGGTGATCTGATCGTGTTCCATGCTTTCCCTGGTATGCTGTTTGCAGGACAGCAGAGTGGCAGCAGAAGCGGCGGGTGGATAACAATGGTGTCAGCAATATGGTGCCCGCATGAAAAAAGGCGCGAAAGGATTTTTGGCTCCCCCCTCAGTTGTTTTCACGGAGGGAGGGGGGAGCAAGGGTTAGGCTCATTTCCTTCTAGCAGCAGATGGTACAATATGCGGTGAGCAAGGGTTAGGCTCCTTCCCTTCTAGCAGCAGATGGTACAATATGCTTGATATCCATCATCATCTCCTGGCCCCCTCAAGGATTGAACTCGCAACCCCGGGTTTAGTGGGCCAACACTCAGAACGCTGAGCTATCCCTCTGCCTGTATTACGGCGTGACTGAATCCCTACTAGACCTAATGTCCAGGCGTACGCTGGAGATTACGGTAATTGTGAGCTGAGCAGGCTCCATGCTTGCCGTAGCAAACCCGTAAACCCTGTAAACCCCGGAAAAAAGGCGCGAAAAAGATTGCTTTCACGGAGGGAGGGAGGGACGTTTGATGGCTTGACGACATGTACCCAGAACCACCAGCGACAATGTTTTCTGCCCCATCAGGCTTTGGGATCGCAACCCAGAAGTCCAATGGGCGGCGGAGACTGCGGGAACTGTGGGATAGCTACTCGCAATGCAATGCTCCGAAAGTCGGCGCTAGCCCCGCTACTGTGGACACAGTCCGTCGACTTCATGGTCTTAATGCTCTTTAGTGGGGACACACACAATCGATTCCATAAATTCGGGTTTTAAAATATCGACTTCTATAATTTCGACCTAATTCTCTAGTGTAGACGTACCCTTAGGGGTGTATTCCTTTGTGCATGTCTGGCAGGAATTCCCATAGCTGAAAGTTTGGTGCTGATGAACCCATCAGGCTATGTGTTTTGTTATCTCTGCTGAGCATTTTAGATTGATCCTACTACTCTAGTTCTTTTTTGACCTCAGCTAGCATTTGCTGCTTTTCTATTCATTTCCTCCTGTCTATCTATGTTCTGCCCTATGGCATCCCTTCTTTTTAAATAGATAAATAAAGCTGTCCAGTTTGTTAGCCATGAACTAAGCTCTGCCGGAGTCAGCAGAGTCATAGCAAGGAAGCAGTGGATCACCTTCTTTTTTGACTATCTAATCCTCTATGGATGGTAAAGCAGTTATCTTGAGTACTGAAGAAAGGAGTTTGAAAAAGTAAAAATAAAAACTTAAGTCTTTAGGGTTATCATCAATGGGAACTTAAAGGATTTTTAAAGAAAAAAATAGAAGAGCATAAAAGGAGAATGGTATCTGTTTGCGTTTCAGAGCCATTAAAGACTTGTATACTCTATAAAATAGAAAGAGCTAAGCATCAGCTCTTAACATGTGTGCCCAATTTGAAAAGAAATTCAAAGGAACCATAATTCAGCTAAGAAAACTTTTGAAATTACTCTTCTAACTTTTTTTAGTGATGTGGTTAATTTTATTGTTAAAGTTAACCAGGTGTTTTTTCTAGGACCCTGAAGAAGGCTGACTTAATTTCCTCTGTCCCAATCTTTTGACTCCTTTGACAAGGAGGGAAAATATCAAGCACTGATTTTATTAAGAATAATAAAAATAAATATGCAAATAATAAATTGAGTTTTTGAATTTGTATATCTGATATTGTCTTCTGTGTGTTCTGTCATCTCCCTGAACCTGAAAGAACAGACACTATGTTTATAATACTTCTTCTATTCTGAATTTATACTCCATGCAGATAAATTAAATATTGGCATTTACCTGTAAATTTATTTTCCCTGAAACAGATTGCCTGCCGTTTGTAATTCAGGACTACACATTGGAATAGCTGTAAGGCAATACTTGAACTTTATTAATTCATCTTAAAAAATTCTGTTCGTAATTGGTAAAACAAAAAGCAGAACACTTTCATTCTAAATATAATGGTCCAATCATGACAAAATTCCCATCAATTTCAGTGGAGCCAGGATTTCACCCAAGTATTTATATTCCTGTTCCCATACTCTGGTTCTGTACCCTGAATCCCAAGTGGGTCAGGATGGACAGACTAATTTATCTGTAAGACCAAGTTTTCCTTTCTTTCAAGAGTATGTCTGTCATTCTTCTACTCCTGGGATGTCGGCAATGAATTCAGGATAGGGAATGAGGCAATATAATTCCCATTGTTTTACTTTAATTTTGCCACCAGGTTGGAGGCCTCTCTTGGCAAAAGCTGCCTCTGAAAAGGATCACAGATTGTTACACTAATGTCTCCCACAAAAGGAGGCCACTTCCTGAAAATTGCTTTACATTAGAATTCTAATAGAAATGCTTTAATGCTGACGAAGTGGGTCTTCGCCCACAAAAGCTTATGCTCCAATATATCTGTTAGTCTATAAGGTGCCACAAGACTCTTTGTCGCTCTTGCAGATCCAGACTGACACGGCTACCCCTCTGATACTTTAATTTAATAGTTACTTATTTCTAGCATGTATAATGTGATCTCAGATTGGGCTAATATATCTTGAATTTCTGTTTCTTCTTAGCAGCCAGAGAGTCTATCAGGGTCCGTGCAGTCTTCAGTATTGGGGAAAGGTGTAAAACATCGCCCTCCTCCCATCAAACTACCTTCAAGTTCAGGAAGTAGTTCTTCAGGTAAATACTTCTTAGGTTTTTATTCTCTCCCTCCTCCTGTCTGTTTCCCTTATTTTGAAGTGTGAGGTTTCACTACTTAATGTAATAACTTTAAATATAATGTAAAAACTTTACCTCTATAGGTCTTGGAGAGTGTTTTTCAAAGCTGATCTTACTGCTTTCTGATTAAACAGTATTGTTCAAGGATGTATGTAATGGAAAATATTCTGACTAGTATCCCTCCACAGAACCATAACGTGTGTTAATTGTGCTTTTTCAGGTAATATTTTTAGTCCACAGCAGTCAAGTGGCCACCTAAAATCCCCAACTCCTCCTCCTCCTTCTAAGCCTCCCAGTCTTTCTCGGAAACAGTCTATGGATCTTAGTCAAGTTAGCATGCTTTCTCCAGCTGCCATGTCTCCTGCGAGCTCTTCACAAAGTGAGTCACGAACTAAATTCTCCATTAAATCTTAGGCTTTTGCATAATGCTTCTTGAGATAAACTTAACCAGTGGAATGGTGAAACTTAAATGTACAGTGTACTCTAAATTGTATAAATTGTGCAAAGCTTCAGGCAGGTCTCTTGTTGACTGTATGTATTTTATGTTTACTGTAATTGTGTTTGTTTTTCTGTATATATATGTATGCACCCTTTGTGTATACTTTTTAATACATTTTATGCAACCAGTATGATTCTCTTTTTAAAAAAAGCCTGATAGCTAATGTGACAATATAAGATTCCAAAGTGTGGTTCTTTCCTCCAGTGTAAAAATAATAGTATATGAGACCAATTTGCATTTACATAATTTAAGCAACTGATTCTTTTTAAATGTCATAGGAACTGGTACAGTTGTATCTCTGTGTATGTATATAACCTGATCAGTCCCAAGGTGATGATGCAATAAACTATGAGATGATTTTTTAAAACACTCCAACACTGTTTTACAAATCATTGCTGATTACTAAAGTGTAATAATGATTATTATAGCACCATAATGTAAGGTGTTAAAATGTAATTTTCTAAAATGAGTGACATCTAAGTTTGATTTTTTTAAATTAACAATGACAGGATTATTGTAATTATAGATCATAAACAATTTTTAAAATATGCGTCTTGAGGCCTTTCATGAACAGATTTGTACAGCGAAAGAAACCACAGCTATAGTTTTCCTTTTTTTTTTTAATGAATAATTGCACACTGAACATTTCAGTATGCTGCACAGTGATATAATATGATTTTTGCATTAAATAGTTTAAAATCTTCTGGATAGCTCAAAAGGTGTAATTTTTCTGCCTTCTTGTTTTGCACAAAGAAAAACATAAGAAAGATTTTCTAACCGTTCTATTCACACCTTTTTATGTTGCTGGTATGGATTATGTAAATCTACTGCACACAGTTGTTACTGTAAGTAAAGCTCTGGTCACAGCTTTTGGACATTCACATTTCTTTCCTTTCTTTCTGCAGGACATGAAAGCTAAAAAAGAGAACACCTCAAGAGCTTTTGGGTTTTTTTTACTTTTTCTGTTTTTTGTTTCTTCTATTGATAAACTGTGCATACTGCATTCACAACAAATTTATCTATACATTCTACATTTAAGCAGAAGGAATTACACAGTAACTTTTAAAGATGCAGTATTATCTCCTGCAAAAAGCATTTACTTTATTTTCTCTTTTGTGATTTGACAGAAATCTGGCAAATACAGTTATTGATATCTATATGATAGAATTTAGATGGTTACCTTTGACCCCATTTGATCACTGAAACTATTATCTGTTCTTTGTTGAATCTGTTGTTTTCCATATATTTTAGCATGATGCTGTTATACAGACAGTACATACAGACTATATGTTTGATATTTTAGAACCAAAACCATTAACTGGGTTAAAATGGTCACTCAGAAAAATTGTTCTACATTGACTTAAAAATATTTCCAGCAGAGTCATGACTTAGTGCATTATAAATTTTAAAAGAGCTTAATGGACGATACAAATTTATGTTTTGGTTAAAGAGTTAAGCATGGTGATGGGGTTTCTGTGTGATATACTGCATCTTTAATAATGAGCGAGTGCAGCAACACTCGTGTGTCATGTGTAGAAATTAACACTTGCAGTTTACTGCTTTAAAAAACTGGAACAAATTGTCAGTGCTAAATAAGATTCCATTAACCTTATTTTACAAAAGGACTGGCCTTTTATAACAAACTAGCACTTTTTATTTTTCTCAATGAGCAGGGTCTGGAACTCCTAAACCATCTACTCCTACTCCAACCAACACCCCTTCATCGACCCCACACCCTCCTGACGCTCAGAGCTCAACTCCTATTACCCCTTCTGCCACCCCTACTCCCCAAGATTCAGGCTTCACCCCTCAGCCCACTTTGTTAACCCCGTTTGCTCAGCAGCAAATGTCTCTGAGCCAGGCATTGCCTGTAATGACCATTCCTCTTTCCACCATGGTAACATCCATTACTACAGGAACCACCTCCACCCAGGTCATGGCAAACCCTGCAGGACTTAACTTCATCAATGTAGTGGGCTCTGTGTGGTAAGTTCACTTTATTTTAGTGGCTTCTTAACCTGCCTTATGTTGATTTACAGAAATGTTCAATATTCATTAAGCCATAGAATCATAGAATATCAGGGTTGGAAGGGACCTTAGGAGGTCATCTAGTCCAACCCCCTGCTCAAAGCAGGACCAATCCCCAATTTTTGCCCCATATCCCCAAATGGCCCCCTCAAGGATTGAACTCACAACCCTGGGTTTAGCAGGCCAATGCTCAAACCACTGAGCTATCCCTCCCCCCCAGGTTTTATTCAAGATGTCCAACGGAAATGTATCGTCTCATCCTGTAATGGCGTAATTCAGAGTGAATGCAGTTTTATGAGGTGCTCAAACAGGAGAAACCCAGTATTTGAATGCTGATGAAGTTGAATGAGAACCAATGAACTGTGTACTTAGAGTTTTTAAGATGTATAGGGTTTAATCACACTAGTGCAGGGATCGGCAACCTTTGGCATGTGGCCCGTCAGAGAAATCCGCTGGCGGGTCGGGACCCTGCAGCGTCCGCAGGTTCGGCCAATCACAGCTCCCACTGGCTACAGTTTGCCGTTCGAGGCCAATGGGGGCTGCGGAAAGCAGTGCGGGCCAAGGGATGTGCTGGGCGCCACTTCCCGCAGCCCCCATTGGCCTGGAACGGCGAAATGCGGCCAGTGAGAGCTGCGATCGGCCGAACCTGTGGATACTGCAGGTAAACAAACCATCCCGGCCCGCCAGTGGATTTCCCTGACAGGCCGTGTTCCAAAGGTTGCCGATCCCTGCACTAGTGCTTACCTAGCTACAAAAACTATGATAGCTCTTGACATTTTGTTCTTACAATTTTTCCACTTGAATATTATCTTTTTATTAATCATTATGAGAGAGGAGATGGGATATGCAAACTATTCCAAATTAAAAATAATTAGACAAAAGTATGTGTAAAAGCCCTTGTGAGTAAAACACTCTGTGTAAAATGTTTATAATAAGAACTTAAGAACGGCCATACTGGGTCAGACCAAAGGTCCATTTAGCCCAGTATCCTGTCTTCCAATAGTGACCAATGCCAGGTGCCCCAGAGGGAATGAACAGAACAGGTAATAATCAAGTGATCCATCCCCTGTCGCCCATTCCCAGCTTCTGGCAAACAGAGGCTAGGGAAACCATCCCTGCCCATCCTGACTAATAGCCATTGATGGACCTATCCTCCATAAATGTATCTAGTTCTTTTTTGAACACTGTTATAGTCTTGGCCTTCACAACATCCTCTGGCAAGGAGTTCAACAGGTTGACTGTGCGTGTATAAAAAGATACTTCCTTTTGTTTGTTGCCTATTAAATGGAACATCAGTGAATCTGATTTATGATTACTTAACTTTATTAAGCATTTTTACACTTATTCTGAGACTTAAATATTATTCTGTATTTTTTAAACGCACTTCTGCCAACAGTGGAATTTATTCTGTTATTACCAAGATAGATTTCTATTAAATTAAAGTAGCTTTCACTGTCTTTTTTGTAAAACACAGAGTGCACCCTAACAATGTCAGATGTGTGAATTACTCATCTGAACTCTCCAGCAGCAACTCATCACTCCAAATCCATTAAACAGATTTTTTCAAGTTGCTGAAGGAAAACATGAGCCTGCTCTCCAGCTTTTATGTCCTGTCAGTGCTGCTGTATTTAAGGTTGTGTTAGTCTTCGTATTTAGAAACATTGCAGGCTTAGAATAAATAAACCTGTACGCTTTATTCTCCCCACGATCATTGATATCAGAGTGAGTTGTGTGCACGGAACGAGGGTAGGCTATGGACCTATATATTCCAAATCCTAGGTACTTTATGCTACTCCTTTTATGTGTTTTTCTAAGATGCCTTGATGTCTGGGTTGTAGAGAACACATAGCACGTTTCACACTCAGCTGTAACATTAATTTAATGTTAGTTTGTGATTAATTAATCAATAGGGTGACTATAAATGTTGTTCTGATCAGTCCCCTTAAATACAACCACATTTAGAGCGAACTGTTGATTGTGTTGTCAAAGACTGGAAGGCAAAAATCTAGTTGTTCACACGCATTTGTGCCATTTGGATTTAATGTGTTTTCTTTCCCCTTCTACAGTGGAGCACAGACATTGATGAGTGGCTCAAACCCTATGCTGGGGTGTAATACTGGTGCCATAACCCCTGCAGGTATAAATCTGAGTGGCATTTTACCATCAGGAGGTCTGGTGCCAAATGCGCTGCCAGCTGCAATGCAGTCTGCCTCTCAAGCAGGTTAGTATGAATCAGGTAAAAAGCTGTCATGAGGAAACATTCAGACCAGGTTAAATAGCAAGAGTCATTTAACTGCAGTGAAAGTAGAATATGAAAACAGTGGGCAGAAGAATTTAAGTGTGCCAGTGAATGGATAGTGTGTACATTCAGGCTTGAATCCACAAAGGGACTTAGGCATTTCAACACTCAGGTGCCTAGAAAATCACAAGAACAACATTGGCATCCACAAGGCCTAAGTTAGCCACCTAGACTCCTTATGCAATGAAGGGGGGAAAATAAGTGCCCAAGAATGGGATCCACAAAAGCCAGCATGCTAGATGGGGAGCTGCCTAACTAGCCAATGGGAGATGCTGATGAGAGGAGTTTGTCTTAAACCCCCTCCCTAGCGGGAGGAAGAGGTGGTAGCCCAGTGGAGACAGCACTCATACAGAATATGGGAGACCTAGGTTCAATTCCCACCCCCACTAATGGGGAGACAGGATTTGAAGAGGATTTAAACCACTAGGCTTTGGGACCTTCTGCTATAGGCCTGCCTTAGTCTCTCCTGTCAAAGCTCTTTTACTGTGAATAAATAATTATAGAGTCATTGGAGCATGGGGACCGGACCCGGGGTTAGCCACCATCCAGGTAAGTGTGCTACCTGCCAGGCTGTAGGGTCATTCTCTCTCGGGCCCAATGACTATTTATCCAAAGTGGAACAGCTTCAACTGGAGAGACTGAGGGTAAACCCACATCAGAATAACATAGCTCAGCGGTTACAGCACTCTCCTGAGAGGTGGGAAACCCCTGTTCAAATCTTTTCTAGCCCTCAGGCAGAGGTGAGAATGAACCTAGGTTTCCACATCCCAGGTGAGTGCTCTAACCACTGTGCTAGACGTTATAAGTGAGGTGGGATTTTGAATGGAGCCTGATCTGGCAGGTGTGTTCTGAGTATGTTTGGATCAGGCCCAAAGACAAGATGGGCATTTGCCTGCCTCTCTTTTCCTGGTTTGCAGATCACACTGAGGCAGAGGCGTGCAACATATGTGTCTGGACACCTAGAGTGAGGTGCACATGACCAGAGGCAGAAACTTAGATGCCTAGGCAACTTTTACGTTTAGATGGCAGCTGAGGGGGGCAGGTGTTGTACATTGCAGTGGCACCTAAATCTGAGCTGCTGGCACCTAAATCCCTTTTAGGAATTTGGGGATTATCTCTACATTCCTAGTCCCCAGGTCAGCTGAGGTTGAGTGTGTCTGAAGTAGTTATCTTAAGGGGCTAGGTTAGGGTTGCCAACTTTCTACTCGCACAAAAACGAACACCCTTGCCCCGCCCCTCCTCTGACACCCTGTCCCTCCTCCGAGGCCCCACCCCTTCTCCAAGGCCACACCTCTGCTCACTCCATCCCCCCTCCCTCTGTCTCTTGCTCTCCCCCCACTCACTCACTCACTCATTTTCACCGGGCTGGCTCAAGGGGTTGGGGTGCGGGAGGGGTGAGGGCTCTGGCTGCAGGTGGGGCCAGAAATGAGAAGTTCAGGGTGTGGGAGGGGGCACTGGGCTGGGGCTGAGGGGTTCAGAGTATGGGAGGGGGCTCCAGGCTAGTGCAGGGAGTTGGAGTGCAGGGGATGTGAGGGCTCTGACTGGGGGTGCAGGCTCTGAGGTGAGGCTGGGGATAAGGGATTTGGGGTGTAGGAGGGTGCTCCGGGCTGGGATGAGGAGTTCGGAGGGCGGGAGGGAGATTAGGGCTGGGGTAGGGGGTTGGGGTGCCGGGGGATGAGGGCTGCGGTTGGGGCTGCAGGCTCTGGGGCTGGGGATGAGGGGTTAGGGGTGCAGGAGGGTGCTCCGGACTAGGATTGAGGGGTACAGAGGGCAGGAGGGGAATGAGGGCTGGGGCAGGGGGTTGGGGCACGGGAGGGGGTGCAGGCTTTGGGCGGCTCCCGGAAACAGCAGAATGTCCCCTCTCTGGCTCCTATGCGGAGGGGGGACCAGGCGGCTCTGCATGCAGCCTGTCTGCAGGCACCGCCATCGCAGCTCCCATTGTCCGCGGTTCCCGGGTAGTGGGTGCTGCGGAGCTGGTGCTTGGGGTGGGGGCAGTGCGCGGAGCCCCCTGGCTGCCTCTATGCCTAGGAGCAGGAGCGGGGACATGCCGCTGCTTCCGGGAGCCGCGCGGTGCCACGGCAGGCTGGGGGCTTTCCGTACCCCCGCGGTGCTGACTGGAGTCACCAGGGTCCCTTTTCGACCAGGCGTTTTGGTCTAAAACTGGACACCTGGCAAACCTAGACTGCGTTAGGGAGATGTATTATACATCTGGTTATACATTTGGATCACCCATCAGGGGAGTTTCTGAGATAGGTTACGTTGCTAGTTCAGAAGTGACTGGCAATCATCACTACTAGAAGAAAAGTAAAACATGAAAACATCGCAGAATTTAGGAAGAGGACCCACACTTCAGTGCTTCGGGCCCTTATTCTTTTACTAGACTGTGTTTTATTCTAAGTATGTTTTTAGCTTCTTAACTGCCATAAAATATTACTGTAGAAATCAATATGCTTCAACATTCCTTAATGAGAAGTGTTTAAGTTCTTAGGCTCCAACCTTTTTGAAAACAGGACAGAAAAACATCTAATGTTTCTTCGATGTTTATTCTCCCAGAAATGCTTTTGGACTTGGAGATCTTTAAAAAAAGCCCTTATAATTTGCTGTATTTCAATATTTTCCTCTCTCTAATGCAGCTATCAGTAACTGCTGGTTCATTTTGACAGGTTTCAGTGTAGTAGCCGTGTTTTGCTGGTTCATTGAGATTCCAGACATGTTCATGTGTTCGATGCGAACTGTAATGTATTTTAAAAATAGAGGAAGAACTACAGAACATCTGCTAGGATGCGCTCTGCATACTTTATCTAGTCCAAACACAGTAGTAGTATTTGCAATGTACCATGTTTAATACTGGTAGAACTTTCTTTCTAATCAGTCTGTTCCCCTGAACTGCATCTGGATAATCATGCAATTTACAGTTCTATAGAGAAAATACAATACTCTGTTTAAGTATAAAACTTAACCTTGCCATGTTGCAACCTTGGAGTATTTAGAAATAATCCCATTGGCATGGTGTGGTGTGATGTATTTGATTTGATGATGTGCATCTAACTAAGTAATGGTTGCCTACTTTTAATTAACAGGCAGCCCTTTTGGTTTAAAAAATGCTTCAGGTCTTCGGCCCTTAAATCTACTACAGGTAATTAATGTATTTGGATACATTAATAATTCTTTGCATTATTCTATATAGATGTGTTGATAAATGCTTTTGGTCACATAGACCGCCAGCTCCTTGGAGACAGGTGTTCCGAGACATGCCATTTATTGTACATGTTTCATGTTATTATTTTAATTGGAATGCATAAGACAAGAAAAGGTCTATGCTAAGAGAATAGGTGCCTTAAAAGATAACTAAAATCAGTCTATAAAATAGCAAACCTGAGGCCGTCCTTCCACCACTAACAAATCAACCAGTCTTGAATGACATAAAGTAAGCTGCAGAAATAGTGAAATTTGAAAAATTGAATTCAAGTGGCGAATTGCATAATAAAGGCTTCCATTTTTCAGCCTTTGCTTTCACTGAAAAGTAGTCGTGTTCATTTTTAGTTATGATTATTTGAAAACTGCAAAATTAACAGTGCAATAGAAATCCCCTGTAAATTAACCAGCATAGTTCTTAAGAAAGATGAACTATGCATGTGCAGCTGGGTCACACTAGTTGATACAAGGAACTTGCAGTCTCTACTGTCAGAAATAGAAAGCTGTGCAACACAAATAGTTCCAGACAAGGAGTTTACAAACTCTGAATAAACTTCTTTAATTTAAACAACAAATAAAACCCGAGGGGGAAAATTCTTGATTGCATCTGAGCTCTGATCAAATGCAGGGCTGGGTGGAGGGGCCAGCACAAGTTAGAGCTGCAAAGGAGCAGCTCTAAATTACACCAGTGGTGCAAGATCCTTCAGGAACCTTACATTAGAGTAGGATTGATCCCCCATGCTGCTTTCCTGTACTCTCCCCTGCCAGAAGCATGGGGGGTGGCTGGCACAGGAGACCGTGTGAGAGGAGAGGTTCCTCTGCCAAGGAGGGAATTCTCCACTGACTGTAGTCAGCTGTTTTAGGTCCACTTTGTGCCACTTACACAGAATATAGTGGACTTGGTAGACCAGGGGATGTGGCCCTAGGAAATGAAATGTAAATAAAGAGTCAGGTTGCACGGTTAAAGTCAATGCAGTTCACAAATGCACAAGTCAAATTTATGTCTGTGTACAGACTCTTCCAGTCCTGGTTACATGTGCAGCTTGCTATCACACTGTTCGTTTTAAAATATACATTACAAACTCTGGAGGATTTAGTATGATCATTTAACTTTGATCTTGGAACTTTTACATTTGTTGTCTTCCTTGAGAGTTTAATTGTGTAACCTTCATATTGCAGTAACAGTTCTTTGCATTGTATGTGTGTGAGAGATTATGAAGATATTCGGGAAATGCTTGTATTTACATTACACCCAAGGCTGTCATTTCAGGCTATGCTCTCGAATCTCCTCTCTCTTACACTGTTATAAATCAAGAATTCAGTTGAAATCAGTGCAATTGGTAAACCTGGTGTAAGCAAAAGGAAACAGGCCACACATTTAATTAATATCTGTTGCATCAGATTCTCCACAATTTATTACTAGGAAGCCTTCATCAAAATAAAATGGTTTAAACATGGAATTAATAAAGTATTCTGATGTTACAGATATCCATTAACCTACATTTTTATTAGCGATGTGTAAAATCTGCAAAATTGTATTTAAATAGAACAATGACAATAATATACTTTTCTCCCTAGGAATCTAGGGGTACATGCAACTTATGCAGACTCTATTTCTGAAAAATGAGGCCTTTTCAAAAACAGCAGCATTTTTAAAATATCTGCAAGAAGTAATTTAATATCTAGATCTTTATTTGTGCTCATGGAGAATGGTGGGCTCATGAATTTGATTGCATTATGTCTTTTGTTTTTAATCTGTAACAGCTTCCAGGTGGTTCACTTATTTTCAACCCACTTCAGCAGCAGCAGCAGCTCTCACAGTTCTCTCCACAGCAGCAGTCCCAGCAGCCTGCAACCTCTAGTCCTCAACAACAGGGAGAACAGGTGTGCCAGTTACCCTCAGTAAGAGTGCATAAATACACTGGGAAACTGTTGAACCGCATAGTTTACTCCCAAATGATTATACCTTTCAGGTGGTGAGTGGTTAATTGGAGTAGTTGTTTAAAGGAAGAGGAAATGAACAATACTAGTTTACAAAATAGCAAGGATCTATTTTTGGATGGTAAAAGTCATTCATAATTTCTCCTTTTACAAGATCTAGGAATATAAAAATTAGTTGTGTTGCCCAGTTGTTCCACTGTCCTTTCAGCTCTGTAGTCATGACAATACTGAAAAGACCATTATGGTTTGCTTCTAACAGTTTCTGTAATTGCTTAACTGTGTTTTAGTTAGCAAAGAACTGACAAAGATAGTGTAGCCCTCTGGTGGTTCTTATTACGCCTTGCACACTTACTATAGGATGTCAGCTGCATAGGTTTGTATGAATTTGCTAGCCTTACATTGAAATAAGCCTTCATACAGTATAATGAAAGTTGAAAGACCCATTGCAGTCTAAACTCCACTCTGACTCCCCTTTATACTTTGTCAAAAACATCTCCTCTTTGACCTAAAAATTGTTCATTTCAGATCAGAAGAAAATTTTGTTTTTTAACATTCACGTGCATGTTGGGTAAGCAGGCTTTTAGTTAGAGTATTGGAAACTTAGCATACTTTGGATTTTAAATAAACATACCTTAAAATCAGTTCTTTAAGTCATCGATAGACAAAAAGTTATCAGATTTCTCATGCATTTAGTCCTGCATGAAGACAGGGCTAATAAAATCTTATTTAAAACTACATTTACTAAACATTTCATTGATAAGTGGCAGGTTATTAGTTACTTGTGAGGAATGGGAAATCTGAATGTTGTAGAAATCTAGATATGTCTCTGAGTCTTTCAAAGGTTACAGGATTAGATGGAAGACTGTAGAAGTTTTCTGTGGCAGTTACAATGCATAGATTAAATGGTATGTCTCCTTTTCCCCAGAACACGTAAATGGGCCTTTACACAAAAGATCTGAGTCAGGTTAAGGAGAAAGGAAATCTCATGAAGAGTGCAGCCATTTTGTTGCCACTGCTATACACATAGGCTGTAGTTAGGGGGAGGGATATAGCTCAGTGGTTTGAGCATTGGCCTGCTAAACCCAGGGTTGAGTTCAATCCTTGTGGGGACCATTTAGGGATGGGGGGAAAATCTGTCAGGGGACAGTACTTGGTCCTGCTAGTGAAGGCAGGGGACTGGACTCCATGACCTTTCAAGGTCATTCCAGTTCTAGGAGATTGGCATATCTCCATTTATTTATTTAAATTTATAGCAGGAGCCCTGACTCCTCTGTCCCCTTGCAGAAAAGGAACAGTTAGGACTGGTGATTTTTTGACATGGCAGATAACCTGGCCTTGCACCATCCTGCACTAATGTGGACCGAGGTCATTCAGTATGTGAGGGAAGTGTGTTCTTGCCCCTTCATACACAGAACCACAGCACAGGAATTGCCATGCTGCATCAGAGCAGTGCTCCAGTTAGTCCAGTGCCCCGATTCTTACAGTGACCAGGCCCAGCTGCTTTAGAGGAATACACATGAAACCCACTACTGTAGAATACCCTGTCAGTTAGCGGTTGGCTTACCTCCTAGCCATTTCAATTGAGTTGGGATTTCTGTGCTAGTGATAGGGTATTTAGTTCTCACTGTGCCTACAATGTGGTCAATTTAGGAACGGAAAAGTACAGTCTGCTCTACTTTTGTATCCCATTTACCAGTGTAGTTACCAACTCCTTTCTAGTCTTCCTGCAGAGGCCAGAGACCTTTTGTGTGTGCTAGTTAGTCTCTGCCTTCAGCCCAGATACCTAGTTCAGTTTGTCTTAAAATAATTGTATTTCGAGTAGTATGGAAGAATCATCAGTAAGGTGGCTCTGAATACTACATAAAGTATTAGACTGACAGTAAGCTCACTTACGAGGTAACAGGCTCTGCCTTGAATGATCCCTTACAATATGTGCTAAACAATCTGTTCCACCATGCACGTAGCTGTGATGTTGGGGGTACCTTTCCCAGACCTGAAGAGCTCGCTGTGGCTTGAAAGCTTGTCTCTCTCACCAACAGAAATTGGTTCAATCAAAGCTATTACCTCATCCAAATGGTCTCTCTTATGAGGTAACGTCAGTTTCCTGGAATCCCACATGGCAGAAAAGCTCTCCTACATTGTCATCTCTGTTCACACAGGTCTTTAAGCTGTTGTGTGGTGGTGTGACAGCAGACCGCTGTAGATATATTCTTAAGGCACTTAGACTCCAACTGTCGAATCTATTATTGTTTGTAATTACTTTGTTCTTTGATCAGTAAGCCAATACTCTTAGGATTTCCTTGTACAGATGTTGAACTATGAACTTAGATTTCAGGTCAATTTAATTTACATGCTGGAAGAAACTAAGTGCTTAGTGAAGAAATAATCAAAACAACACTTTTTATTCCATTCGTGCAAAATATACATACGTTTATCACAAAATTCTGTAGGTTTTTCATGAGAGGTTGGTACCATAACTTTACAGCTTTAAGTCAGTCTTTTTTATGGTATCCTCAGTATGTCCTAACCTTATAACACTATTTCGTTAGTACGGTGAATGTTTAATATGGTTATCTTAAAGAAACCTTGCATAACTCATGACAATTTACCAGCCCAGTCACAAGTTCTGCCTTCTTACAATTGAAGCAAATGCTTGGTGTGCAATTTTTTATTTTTTATATTTTGGGGGGGGGGGGGGTCTGGTGTGTGTTACAAGTCTGTTTGAATTATGTACGATGAACTCAGACAACATTTTCATTCCATGTGTGTACTTAAAGAATCATGCATGTGGGCGCTCGTGTAGTGCATGATCCAGTATCCATAGACTTCAACGGACATTTGATCAGTCCCCTCATGATACAATCTGTGTAAGAAATGAATGGAGGTGAGGGGAGTCATTTTGTTCCTGAGTGAAGTTGTTGTCTTCAGAATATTACTGGGGTGGTTTTTTTAAGATAAGAGAGGATGGCACAATCTAAAGATATAAACCTCTTTACTTTTTTTCCTGATGTTTCGGGTCTATATGGCTCAGTGGTTTCTATTTGTGCCTGTGGACTGCATATGGACCACCATTTCAGGTGCAACACAGATTCTTGCAGGATTAGGAGATGAAGTACCGCCTGATTGGATCTAAACTATAGTTATAACTACTAGGTTGCCCGTGATGGAGCCAGAGATGCCATGGGCCTTCTATTAAAGAACAGAGATAATCCCAATGTCCTGGAAAACATTCCCCTACTATGCAAAACAGGTTATAGAATCCAAAATTATAGAAGAGCTAGTATAGAGCACATAATGGCTGCTCTACATATCTGAATAGTCATTCCACTACCAGTATTTAACACTATAAAAAGCAGAATGAGTTTTTTTAAAAGGAAATAAAAGCGGTACTCATATCTTTTCATGCTGAATTTTTTGAATTTATTTATTCAATGGCACAAAAGTTCCACAATAAGTATCAAGCTTCTCATTTTTGCCAGAGTGCTGAGCAATGTCCAACCAATCAAGACCAAGCCTTATCTGCCCAGCAAGCCGCTGTTATTAACCTGACTGGAGTAGGGAGCTTTATGCAACCTCAAGCAGCAGGTATGTATTGGCAGAGTTTCCTTCTGGTTTTTTAAGTGACATTGATAAATTTCATACTGGAATGAAGTTTGGTGTTTAATATAAGCCTTCCCCTTACTCTAATTAAAGCAAATCATATATCAAGTTATCATGACAGAGTGTGGATTACATAAAACGTGCTGCACTTAATTTGACTTGCAAATTAAAAGCATGCACTTTTCTGCTTGTTTGGCTTGTGTATGGTAGTTTCATAAACTGAATAGTCTTTAAATCACATGAAACAATTCCTGCCAAAACTGTACAAAGCTCCCATACCAAACTTCATTAAGGAGTATTTCTTTAAACTGTCTGCTTTAAAGTCCAGTATGAGAAATTTGTTTCATGTCCACAAGCTCTTCATAATCTAATTGCATGTTCCAACTAACAGTGTCTATACCGTGTATACTTTATTCTGCACTGTTTCTGATTTTACTCTGAGACTAATTCTACTGATCCCCTTTCTGTTACACTCTATTCCTATGTCTTCCTTTCCTAACCCTGACAACCTCCACCCAACCTCTTTGACCTGCCTGCTTTCCCCTTCTCCTTTTCGTAGTGTTGTCTCAGCTTGGCTCTGCCGTGAACAGACGTGGGCAAAGCCTTCCTCAGCAGAGACTCCAGCTCTCCTCTGCCTTACAGCAGCAACAACAACAAGCCTTGCAGCAGCAGCAGCAACAGATACAAGTAATCCAGCAACTTCGCTCTGATTGCATAAAAAAAAAAATACAATTCTCAGCTCCAAAAACAAAATGTTGCCCTTTAGACTTTTACTAATACCACATGGAATTTCAAAAAGGCTGCAGTGTGGCACACTAAACAGAGATCCGATTCCTCTTGTTCTAGCAACTTGGAGCACTGAATTTATTTTTATACATTAAAGCCATCCACTTTCCTGATTTGACAACATTCAAGGAGTGCTTGTGGCACATTACTAAATAAGCTCAGCCAGGTGCCATTAGGATTTTGAAGCAACAGCATGTCGAGTGCCTATTTAAATTCAAACATGTTGCACAGCTACAGTTATTACATTAAAAGGGAAGCTCTGGCAAAGCATTCTTTTCACATAGTAACGTTATCCATCCTGATATTTCTATAGGGAGTATATTATTGCAATCTTAGCACAAAAATATATTGTGTGAATGAGGAAGAGACACTTAAATAGAGAAATTATATTAAATATTATGCTGAATATATCTGAACTAAAATGTTACTGAAGTTGCTGAGTTACTGCAGTTACTGCGACAGACACAAAGGGCAGAGTTTAACTGTGAAATGTTAGAAATGCCCTCCGCAGGCTTCTGTGCCACTGGTGCTGCTTGACTGTACTCATTGTCCCAGTATGTGGTATTCCTTTTTGATGCCATTTCAGTGCTTCCTCAGTTTAATTACCCCATCTTGTTCTTTCCTGTCATTCTTCCTGAGGTAAAAGGTAGCATTAAATTTAATATAACAAGCTTTTTTTCCCTTTCCCTTCTCCCCTCGGCAGCAGTTGCGATTCTTGCAGCATCAAATGGCTATGGCAGCAGCAGCAGCACAAGCAGCTCAGCTACGACACCAGCAACATTCAGGCAGCCAGTCCAAAAGTAAAAGGAAAAGAGGCACACCGACCCCTCCAAAGTCCTGAGTCTTGGGGGTTTTATATTTAAAAAAAATAGACGCAGAGGTGATTTTTAAAACTTTTTTTTTTTTTTAAAGAAAGCTCAAAAAAATAAAAATCAGTGTTTGAAATGGCTGATGGGAAAATGAATTTTTGAAGTAACGCTGATATGTATAAACTGTATCGGGAAGCCAACTCTATGGAAAATAGGAATTTCATCTAACAAAAAGCTAGGGTTTGTTTTTTGCAAGTCACTTCATATTTTTAACAAGATGTTTTACCTTGTATTTTTTACCATTCAGCAGCACTGTACATAGTATAAGGGTGATACATTTTAGAAAAAATGAACTTTGTAAATGTAGTATTGATATCTGTTTATTTAGTATAAAAGGTTGGTGAACACTCTAACAAATACAATTTTTACAAATCCATTTTGAAGAGACCTTGCTGTATGTTTATTTTGGTTTTATACTTTTTATCACTTTATCTATCAGCTTCTTCACTTCTGTGTGTCTTGTAACTGCCCGGGTGATACAGTCTTGAAGTTTTGCTGCTGTTAGGCCACTTCCACCTAAAAAAGAGGGGGGGAACCCCCCGAAATTGAAAGTGGTAGCTTGGCTTTCCATTTTGTTTTCTTTAAAATGTTTATCAAATGGAAACATTAAAACCTTTCAGTCATGGGGGTTACTTTACTGTTTAAGAATCAGGATGGTCTGATTTGCGATTCTCCTTAAGAAAACTGTTTTACTTTAAATATCAAATCTTACTAGCACAATAGAAGACCTAGGTTCAAGATCCAACCTCTACAACAAGTATGGCTAAACAAGCCATGAAGACGATTTATGCAAGGAAAAGGTTATTTCTTGCAACAGCCACACCAACTCTTGCAAAATGCAATACTGTAGATTATTTTTAAGATGACTGCAGTAGTAACATTCATTTAAGAAATAGTTCAACTAAGAGTGAAGAAAACTGTTATTTGTTTTGAGAGCACTGTCTGACATAGGTACAGTATTAAGATGGCACTCACTACATGCTAAAGGCCAATAATATTACTATGTAGCATGCACTACTGAAATAACAGCCAGCTGTAGGTGGAATTTGATTCCAACTGTTTAATTTTAAATTTGCTCCCTGTCAAATTAACTTGTAGTAATTTTGCAAAGTACCTGGCTTATGAACAGAACATAGTCTGCCTTCTTCATCCATTACAATGGTTACAGTTCCAGTTGCCAGGTCCTCCTCTTCTGCCGTCGGATCCACAATGAGTATTGTGCTTTTAAAAGAAAAGAATCCAGAGGTGGGTGGGATGTTTGTATACAAGTTACTGGATCTTCACATACAAAACAGATAGGAAAAGGTTCATCTAAGATGAATTTGTCCGGGGTTATTTAGGCTAACTTTTTTAAAAAAAATTTATATTGAGTATTTTTTTAGCTGAATATAGTACTTCTAAAAGCATTCTATAAACATCCACTGTTCTGTTATCAGGATGCCCTAATTTAAAGAACCTGTGGAGAAGGCAAACCCTTACTGAACTTCAATGTTGAACTCAATTGAGTGTTTGTAAATAGAAATAAAATTTAAATTGAGGGTTTTAAAAATGTATGCCCTAATCAGGAAACTACAATTTGCAGCACTAAAACAGCTACTACAGTAACACTCAGACAGTAAAACAGTTTAGAATTGTTGTAAAACTTTTAATATGGTAACTACATGCTGTAAGATAGTTTTCTATTAACAGTAAACAAAGTGAAAACACCATTATTTCCATTTGCTGTAGATGTACTTACAAAACCCATTTGTCTTATTTGCATGTATATTTATTTTTAGTGAACCCTTTGAAAGAGAATCAAGGACTGTATTTTGATCTACACTGTTCAATCAAGGAAGCAATCAAAAATATTACTATTTTTGCGATGAAGGCTATTGATGTCTCAAGACCCAACATTAGTTTTTTCCACAGCAAATAATGCAAAATTCATATTTAAAAGGAAAATTGACTAAATTATTAAGTTATGCTAAATATCCTTTATTCTACAATAAAAATTGTTGGAACCACTTAATAATATCGACTAGTTTAGTCCTTTAGCAATCTATACTACAATGGACAGATATAGAGCCAAATAATAAAAGTTCATAGAGGAATCAGTGGGCCAGGATGACAAAGACGTCAACTGTTTACTAAAACCCTTAACCATTCCTTAGTACAACCTTTTTGAACGTGCAAAATATTTATAAACAACAGTGCAAATTATTATTGAGAATGTCTGGTGTGAATTCCCCATTCCACACTGTTCCAAAAAAAAAAAGTGTATTTTAAAGTCAAGGTAATTAAATTTGATCTGCTAAATATAGTGACACTCTGCCAAGGGAATGCATTTATTCTACATGTTACTTGCAACTAATTTTTAAAAAGTGGGGAGTTCTATGATGTGGTAATGCGTTTCATATTACCTGCATCATAAAAAGAGGGCAGGCCATTGCCTGAACTTTCACAAAGTAGTGAACAGAACAACTCAATCTCAGTACATAAACCCCCTAACCCAGGACACCTGCTCCCTCCTTCCCTCCCAGGTTACTGATGAAGGAAACCTGCAAAAAACATTTGCTTGTTCTACATGAGACAATTTCAATGAAGGGAAGGTAGGAGGTGCTTTCATTGTTCATTTTTCCAGTGCCACTTTTCCAGTTGTTGATTGATGTTTTTGTGCCATAGGCACACACTGCCTTTCATCCAAAGAGTTCTTACTATTTAGGTATTTGTTTACCAACCCTCCTCTCTCCCACCTCTCCCCCACATTAATGATATTAAGGAGCTGCCTGTAAATACTTTTGAGAGGAGAAACAGAAAGATATATTTCTGTTGACTGTGGCTATTGAAAAGAGATGCAGCATTGCATCTATCAGCACTGCTCTGCAGCTAGTTTTAGAACCTTATCTGGTAGTTATACTTAGAAGCTTACACATTTCCATTTGACTATTGACAAAAAGATGCTAGGGCCTGAAGTAACTGAAAACAGTCTACAAGTAATTCATAGCAGATGAATCCCTGAAGAGTGAAACAGACTTTACATTTACCCTTTGGGAATTAACGGCCTCTCTAATTCTGGGCTTGCCACAGATGTGTGGGCTATAACAATTAGCAAGTGCTGGTGACAACAAAACTCTGCCACCCAAGAGGCAAAGTCTGGCGTGGGGAACCACTTGTACCCCAATCCTGCTATTTTAGTGAAAAACCAATAAACAAGAAAGATTTGAAGTAAGGAGTCTGTCAGATAGATTTCAAAATAAAGACCCTTTTAGGTCTAAGGACGTTAACTTGGAGAGTTGGCCAAATTTTAATTTGAGTAATTACATTCTATCTATGTCAATTCCTGGATAAGTTCTTTACTTTCTGTCCTGAAACTGTTGTGAAGTGTTGCTATGAGCTATTGAAAAATTGTCACGTTGTAGGCATTTGCGTTTCAGTAGTGATTCGTGTATGTTAGTTTGTGTTAGTAAAGCTCTTCGGGACGAAAAGTCTATAAATACAACAACATTATGAAGCTACACCTCAGGTACCTTTCAATATTAAAATACTTTCCAATATGACTAAGCTGTGAAATCTGGAGATCAAATCTGGCTTCAGTTGCAGGGGAAAGTTTGGTAATATTAATTTTGTTCTGGTGGTCATTTGTTCGTATTATAAAACTATGTAACAGTTCAACATAATCAGCGCTGAATTAGAGTAGCTGAAAAGTCTGGTTGGTCCATGAGGTGCACTGACATAACAGCATGAGAATTTTGCCACAACAGCTTCTTGGCAACACTATCAGTTTTTCACCAGTATGTGTCAGTCACTGAACAATTTTTTTTTAAAAAGGTATACATTTTATCAGTTACCAACTTACTCGTCAAATACAGCAAACGATGTAGCAACTGGATGCTTTCTGATATTCAAAGGATTTGTCTGTTTTAAATCAACTTCTGCCAAACCAGTTTCTTCATTTATAGTAACTTTTGGCAACTGTACTGAAAGAGAAGAGGCCAATTAATTGTATGATATTAAACTACCTTAAGATAATTTGGGCTTTATCCCCAAAGGAATTCTTTATAAACTGTTCTGTTAACATTCACCAATCTCTATGGGGCTGAGCAACTTCCGGGGCCAAATCAGACAATGGGGGACACCTGTTTTCTATAAAAATAACATGCCACGCTTATCCTTTTTGAGCCCATTATTTTGTTCTGAGTCAATCAAGTATAAACGATCAGTTATAAAAAAAAAAAATTTGAAATTAAAAAAAACAACACACCATAATGGCACTTTCTACATTGCAAGTACATTAGCTGGACCACATTGAACAAAAAAAAAAAAAAAAACAAAACCACAATAGCATGTCTTTTTCCTATCACTACATCACTTCTCTCTACAGTCCTGCTTTGTGATCTCTTCAATTCTAAATATTTTTCCTGTTTGTATCACGCAAAATATAAAAGTGATTAAATAAAAACTTTGTTTCCCTACACTAAACAACACAAACCAGTAACACTTCATTTAGATGTTGGTATACTGAATATTACAATTTTGCTTATGATCAATAGTGGAGTGTCCAAACTTCTGGTACATTGAAAGTAAATATAAAAAAAAACTAAGCTATCAGTCCTATAATAGATTAATACAATGTACAAGAAACATATGTAAGCAAGGTGGCCCACAGCCTGATCAATAACATGCATACAAATCTATGACATCAATTTAGCGACATATTTCTTCTTTGTATTATAGCTTCACTAGTTCAATAAAAAGATGGAGGTTTTAACTGCTGAAATACTCTGTTCTTGGGGAAATTAAAATCAGCAACAGACTGTTCACCTTGATTCAGATTCCTACTAACACATTTATCCCATGAATTTAATTTGCTTAACAATTGTGTGTTATAGGACACTTACCATTTTTTAAAGCTGCTAACAAAGCAAATGTGCAGGCATCCAAAATGTTTCCATCATAGTCCAAGCATATGAAATCACAGTATAGAACCCAAGCAAGCTAAGAAACAAAGTTTGCATGTGTGAGAACTGATATATCCTTTGAACCGCCGGTATCACACTAATTCAGGTTACAGGCCAATGGTAATACACATTAAGCTAGAGAACCATCCTCTGATCCTTTAATAACAAATATGAATACATGGCCCCTTAGCTCCCCCACTGCCCAATTCACTAGGCATAGCAATTTAGATAGCTCTTCTGATCAAAAGCTTCACCTGTTCCCATATGATCTACTTCAAGAAGATGGATTTTAAAAAAATATTAATTTTGCTGGTGAGAAACAGTCAATATATTTTCACATTTCCAGATTATTAGGATTGATATTCCTAAGAAGTGGCTGAGGAAGCAATTTTATTGTGTGGGCAGCAAAGAACATCACACACATTTATGCATTATGGTCACTTCAGAAAAATTCCAATTTTTTAAAAGGAGTTATTTATGTGCAAATAGCAATCTGTAGTCAGCCTCTGTATTATATTTTATCAACAAAGAGAATGCCTTCTGCCTCCACTAGAAAACCATGGGTGAGAAATTCAATTAATATTTGGTATGTCAGAAAAAAAAATGGACTTTTTACACTTCAGCTATTAAACATAACTAGGGCCCTACCAAATTCACGGTCCATTGTGGTCAATGTCACGGCCATAGGATTTCAAAATTGGTAAATATCACATTTTCAGATGTTTAATTCTGAAATTTCAGGGTGTTGTAACCATGGGGCTCCCGACACAAAAGGGGATTGTGGGTAGGGGTCACAAACCTGTTGTAGGGGGGGTCATGGGATTGCCCCCCTCACTTCTGTGCTGCCTTCAGAGCTGGACAGAATAGGGATGAGAGGGTGCGGAGCTAACTGCAGCTGGGAGAGAGACCCAAGAGCAGCCCTGCAGGGAAGGAGCAAGTCCTGTCCTGCCACAGCCCTCCCCGGACTAGCAGCTAGGAGCCCCCTTTGCTGGGGTGCTCCCAGCAGCACAGGGAAGATTGGATCTAACTCCACAAGCCTCCTCCAGCTACAGGAATTTCTGGGGCTGCTGCCCAGTCCCAGAACGTCCTGCAACAAGGGGAGACACCCAGAGGTGGGTCTAGTCCCATCCCCCCACTCCCAGCAGTGCAGGAGATGGACAAGCCCTGTCCCCCTCTCCAGCCCAGCCGGAGCTCCCTTTGCTGAGGCACTCCTAGGAACAAGAGGACATTGGATTTCACGGGGAAGTGCTTATTTCATCATCCATAGCGTGTTTTTCACAGCCACAAAAATGGTCGGGCCCTAAACATAGCGCACAAGCCAAATCCAGCCTGTCAGTCCTCCATGAGCATTGGATCTGCAGTCTGAAATAAAGTTTGCTGTCCACTAGTGTGAGCAGCAGTTAAACATGGCAAGAGGCATTTACAATTCAGTTTAAAAAGTAGGACAACAGAGAGATGACTTCGGTACAAAAATCTGAACTGAAGATGGGTGGATCAAAGCTGCAACATAGACCTCTTCTGTTCCCTACCCAAAATACCTCCCTGTTGTCAAAGGAAAAACAAAACACACACTTTGGAATTCAAGGTCTTGTCATCCCTCTAGGAAAAGTAAGAGATACCCAGGTTTAAAACTGGCTGGAGAATTGAAAGTATTTTTAACAACCAATATTTTTGAAAAATGAAAAAAAAAAATTCCCAAAAACTTTTCATGGAAATTTTTCAGGTTTTCAATGAAAAACAGAAAGCCAGGGTTCAACTTGACCAGCTTAGCATGTTTTAAACATCTACACTGTCTTGTCCACACTGGAGTTTTAGTTAACATTAGCTAATACCTTCTCACAACACACCTTTAAATCCTAGTCAAAACAAATTCCAAAGGTGAATACACCCTTGCGTGCAGTGAGCATGGCAGGCACACCACAGGAGTATTCTTTACACCTGCCTGCTGCTTTGCTAAATTTGGCCATGTGATGGGGTGTGCATACTCCAGGTGTAAGAGACAGATAAAAGGAGGCAGCCCAGTTCAGTCGGGGCTGACTGAATAAGAGGAAGGATGTTTGCTGCACCAAGACCTTTGACTCTCCAGGCTGTCAGGACCATGGACCCAGATCAGCTGACTGTGGAGACTGACGGGAACACCGAACCGCTGCCAGCCGAGGAAATGTCCGAGATGGGCCTTATGGTAAGAAGTGACTGAGGGGATGTGTTAGAAGCCAATGCTTGAACCCTTAGTAGGGAATTTATGGCTTCATAGGTTGGAACCCGGTGGAGTAGGGTGGGCCTGGGTTCCCCTACTTCCCCCCTCACATTAGGCTTTGTTACCAGGGACTCCCAATATAAACTGATTGTTTGCTCTACCTTGCCCAGAGTCAGAGCCCCAACTGTTATTGTTTGCCCCAGCCAGGAGGCTCAGGAGGCATTTGCTCTGCCCTCCCAGAGGGTCCAAGCCTTCCACTGCTATTGTCTGTTTGTTCTGCCCCACATCAGGGTCTACAGACTGCTTGGTTGCTCAGCCCCGCCAGGAATCTTGAGTCCTCCAACTGCAACTGTTTGACTCAACAGGGAATCCTGATGACCATGTGATGGGGTATACCAACCTTGCACTGAGTCAATTGGGGCAGCCCGCTCGCCACGCCGTGCCCCTGTGACAGGCCTAACAGTTTTTACTAAATGCAAGGTCCAGTGCTTCAAAATGACAGTCAATTCCTAGTACAAAAGCAGGGAAGACAAAGTAGTTTTATATGAACTCTGATGACAAACACGGGATTGCCATACTGGATCGGACCAGCAGCCCACCAGCTTCAGTATCCTGTCTCTGAGAGGGCTCAGCATCAGATGCTTCAAAGAAGGAACACAAATTTCACAGTGCCCTTTGTGATGATCTCATCCTAAACCCTAATATTTAGGGACTGGTTTCAACCCTTCCAAAATTTGTTTTCTGCATTAGCTATTTTATCTCTGGACATATCATCACCCGTTCCTTCTTTGAAGCTTACTAAGCTCTTGGGTTTAAAGACATGCTGTCGCAATGAGTTCTTGAATCAAACACTACAAAGCAAGAATGTACTTAGCATTCTAGGACTTGCATAAATAGCATAATGTTTCCAAAAATATAGCTGATACACCCATCAATATTGATTTCAGTAAACAGATCACGTAAGCCTTATACTGTGGATGTAACCCAAAGAGTGTGCAGGTACCAAAATTAACAAAAAACAAGAATAGTAGCCCATAAGCCCAAGGGTTTTCTTGAAACCTGCTAACAAATAATTATCCCCCTTCACTCTGAGACATTGTCATTAACACCAAACCTTTTCTTACCTTGCCATTTGCAATGCACAGATCTTCTTTCATTATTATTTCTGAACTAAAACAAAATGACACAGAAAATTAAGAAATAAAATTCTTCTCCATAATTATGTTCATAGTTGAACTGTATTACAGTGGTTCTCACTTTTCAATCACATCTGCAATGAACTGGCTAGTTGCTTGAGCCTCTTCCCCAGGAGGTCCGGAGCGAAATCTTGATGAACAGAGGGGTGGTAGATCCACATTAGGAACTAGAAATCAAAAATATTTAGTTATGAACTAAAAGAAAAAATACAGTCTGTTATAATAATAAAAATGCATACAGCAGTTGTATGTTCTTAATTAGTACCATGCATTTTAAATGAAAGCCAAGACCAGGGGTCTCAAACTTGTGGCCCAGGGGCCGCATGCGGCCCGCGAGGTTATTGTGTGTGGCCCGCGAGCTCCCCGCAGCCCGCCCGCGCCCCCCGCGTTCACCTTGAGCAGCTCCGGCCTGGCGCGCACTGGGGGCAGGGCCTGCCCCCGCATCTGTGTGTTTCTCTGGCTGCTCCTCCAGGTACCTCCCCTGAAGCTTCCATTGGCTGCGGTTCCCCGTTCCCGGCCAATGGAGCCTGGCCTACCCCCAGTGTGCGCCGGCCGGAGCTGCTCTAGGTAAACGCAGGGGGCAGGGGAGCCGCGGGCTGCCCCACCCCCTGTCCTGCAGCCAAACCCCCTGCCCTGAGCACCCTGCCACCCTCCCGCCCGCTTCCTGCACCCCGACCCCCTGCCCTGAGCCCCCCCCACAGACCCATACCCCTCCTGCACCCCAACCCCCTGCCCTGAGCCCCCCTCCACATCCCTGCCCTGAGCCCCCTGCTGCACCCCTCACCCTTCCTGCACCCCACACCCCAACTCACTGCCCTGAGCCCCCACCATACCGCACACCCCTCCTGCACCCCCGGGGACGGGCAGAATTGGGGTGGGGATTTCGGTGAAGGGGTTGGAATGGGGGCAGGGAAGGGGTGGGAAGAGGCAAGGCAGGAGCGGGGCCTCATGGAAGGGGTGGAGTGGGGGCGGGGCCGAGGGCGACGTAGGGGAGGTGTCAGTAATGCGGCCCTCGGGCCAGTGTACTAGTCCTCATGTGGCCCTCGTGGTCATTTGAGTTTGAGACCCCTGGCCAAGACCATGAATTGTTAACATTAATCACGTCTGCATCAAAGTTCCCTCTAAGCTGCACGGCCGCGCAGCTGCCTATTAAGCCCCACGCAGAGCTGCGGCAGGGAGATTCCTCTCCCCCAGCACGGACTTGCCCCAGCAAGAGTTCTCTGGCACATTCCCATCTAATGCTGGCCCTACTCTGAACATCAGCTCACTTACCTGTCTCCTTAGATATCTTGCTCCTCCCATCGTTTCCTGGTAGTCTGGCAGCCAGGGTTGGAATTGGCAGTGAAAATGCAGTTTCCATGAGGAACTCATACCAAGAGACTGGGGAGGTTTCTAGTATGCAGAAGGCAGAGCAAATCCCACCTTGTGCCTCTGCCTTGTGCTGCTGCTAGAAACCCTCAATCCCATAACTAGTGCTCCTTAGCTAACCTGTCACCTACCTCTAAAAAGGCCAATTCCCATGTGTCATCTGCCTAAACTGGTTCTGTGCGTTGTAATGCAATTATTTAATGTGATTTATTTGTTTTAAATGTCTACTGCACCGGATTCTTCCCAATCACTAAAATCATTTAACTGAAATAACTAATGCTATTGTTTTTCTAAAAAGGCAGAGAACTGACAAAGCTCTAAAACTTACCAATATATCCCTTATTAGTGGACTCTGCTGGAGGTTCTGCAAACTCCTGCAAAAGCAAAAACAACAACAACAAAACTCAGGGGGAAGAAAAGCTTGTCTCTACAAACTGGTTTGAAAAGACTTTTTAAAAGATGTTAAATAGAATATACAAATCCTATTTCCACAAGGGCTCAAAGGTTTGTCTGGCCAAAATGCTTTTATAAACCAAGCTAGATTTTCCAGCTACTCTACTTATAATCATTTCTTCAATGAATTGCTTGTTGTTTTATGTTAAAGACTATCATAACTGGATTTTCCACAGCTATATTTATTAACATCTCCCTTGAAAGAAGAGGATTTGTTTCATTATCAATGCTCACTAATCATCACAAAAACAAAATAATTAGTACACAAAAATAAGGGCTTTGCTTTCTTTAAGAAGAGCCAAACAACTCTTTACACAAACAACAATGCGCGCGCACACACTCTCTCTCTCTCGATTGTACCCTAATTCCTTTGTCCAAATCTACCCGTAATCTTCAATCCTCAAAATAACTCCTGTGAAAAAATGTACGTGTATTTGACAGGCATATCAATTTCAACTTAATAAGTAGGGGCTTTATCAACTAAGTTACATTAACTATTATTAAGGCTGCGAAGTTTGTCATGGAGGTCATGAAAGTCACAAATTCCGTGACTTTCCGTGACTTCAGCAGCGGCCACCAGCCTGCCCCCACCCCCCACCCCGGCCCCCAGGGTCAGCAGGAGTTGGGGGGGGGGGAAGGAGGGCAGGCTCAGGGCTGGGGGTTGGGACACGGGAGGGGGTGAGGGCTCTGGGTGGCACTTACTTCGGGGGCGCTCCCCAGAAGCAGTGACATCCCTCAGCTCCTAGGGGGAGGGGTGGCCAGGGGGCTCTGCACGCTGCCTCCAGGCACTGTCCCCCGCAGCTGCCATTGGCCGCAGTTCCCAGCCAATGGGAGTTGCAGAGCCAGCACTCACGGCAGAGGCAGCACGCAGAGCTGTCTGGCTACACCTCCGCCTAGCAGCTGACAGATGTCACCACTTCCAGGGAGCCACAGAGCCGGGTAGGGAGCCTGCCAGCCCCACCAACCTCCTCCTCCCTGCCCCAGCACCAGCAGGGGTTCCGGGCCATGCTGTTTACTGCCTGTGACCTGTCCATGATTTCTACTAAAAATACCCGTGACTAAAACATAGTCTTAACTATTATTTCTCAGTCTCAAAAAAAGTAAACGTACCGCTTTAATGCCACAAATTACAGTAGTATTTCCCAACTTCACCAGGGCAGAGCCATCTGCAGTAGCAATTGAACCTGAAAAGAGAAAGTATTTAATAAAATCTCAGTTTGCTACCTCAGAAAGCTCTTTAACACAATATCCATCTCCACACTGACAGTTACCAGTTTTAGCTTCCATACCACTCACTTAGAGTGAACGACATGGTACACAGTGTGTTTTAAATGTTTAGGAGCTCCAAGGGTGAGTGGAATATGTCCCTACCAGAGATTCAAAGTACTGGATTACCCAGAACTTTTCAAATCTAATATGAAGACTTTTTTTATGCTGCCTTTCTACTTGATTCTATGAGAAACCATAATATCCTCACAAACTGCTGAATTTATATTATAAATTAAAATGCACATACCAGCATTTTTCCCTATCTTGCCTGTTTTACAGACAAGGTTACCTTGTATTTCCCCTCTGGTCCAGTTCCCTATCACCTAAATTCCCTTCCAGTTTTGTGAGGCAAAACGAAGCTCTTTCAGCAGTCTCCTAGTGAAGTTATTGGGGCTACTCTTATGAGGAAGGACATTTGTCTAAGTAAGGGGTTGCAAGATCTGTTAGTTGATCATTGCTGATCTGTTTTCCATTCCCTGCCTTATCATATTCTCATTGGGAAACTGCTGTAGCCTGGATGTGCTAAAAAGATCTGGCAGAGTACTTATTTAATAAAAAAAAAAAAAAAAAAAAGCACTTTCCATTCCAGCCGATGTTAGGACATCGGGGAAAGTGATGAACAGAGCAGACTCAGCAGTATAGGAGTTGCATATATAGCAGGGAGATTAGAGGTGAAATGGAAGGAGAACCACAGAAAAGAACTGGGTGTGAGAACAAGTTCATGAAAGGAGGGACAGAAGAGAAGGGAGCACCCTCCAAAGGAGGTGTAATGAATAAAGGAGAAAGTGGGTACAAATGTGCAAGCCATGATGGAAACAGAACAGGCAGAGAAGTGGACACAGTGCATGCACACATGCGCACACAACATGGAGAGAACAATAAAGAGAAAGTAAGTGAGACCATAGGGGTGAAGCCAGATGGCCAGGCAGGAGAAACTGGCAGTTTTGCTAAATAATGCAATTTGATTTCCACCACTGGGGAACCACAATTTGCTTTAAGCACTACAATTTGGCAGGAGAGGCATATTGTGGGGCTTAATTTGCTTTTTGCCAAAGCAAAGTTGCAAACTTCTCACTACATGGAAAGAATGGGAAATGCACCACTAAATAAATATATTTTTAGACTTGTCGTTTGTTAATTATTTTTTAAAATGAAACAACAAAATTGGTTTAAAAGTACATAATGATGGAATGTCCGATTTGGTTTTTGGCACTTACCCAGCAAAAGCTTCAGTTCACCTTCCAAAAGGTAAGGGCTTTTTCTTTTCTTTTTTGGCTAAACTTAATTTTGAACTGTTATATATACAGAAATTATATTTAATCTTGTTTTTAATTCACTAATGCATTTTTTATATTTCTATTTCAATTAGCAAGTTCTGAAGGATTCATTTTTTCTAAATTGACTATTCCTAAACTTTATTAGATGAAAATTTACCTTTATGCCAGGTACAATAGCCAAAGCAGCATAGAAGGGCGCTAAATGCCCTGGATCTGGTCGGGAAGAATTCCCCCAATGTAGGAACTGTGAAAGCCATAATGCACCTTCTGACACGCCCGTGCAAGTCCTGATATAGGGGTGTTCTAGAAGCAATGCTTGAGGCAGGAGCAACACATTGGGAATGGGTCCACAGTGATTCAGGGAAATGCTGTGGCCCAGAGGCAGATAGGAAAGCTACCTTCATTTAGACAGCAACGCATGGCTGTTTAAACTATGCTTTGGGGAAGCAACGGGGGTGTTCACTGAGTAGCCCCGGAGTGAGAAGGTGCAACAATGGCTTAAAACTATCCCTGGGCTGCAGAGTCTGCACTGTGCCTCTTTGAGGCGCAACACAGAAAGTCAGCCCTAGTTGTTCTGAAACCAAGCTCTGTGGAAACAGATCAGCCACTCATTAAAGACTCCAGGTATAAAAACTGACTCCATTCAATTCAGTTACCCGCACTTCCCAACATTAAACACTTACCTATGTTGACAGTGGTTGTTCTGAATTCACCTAGCTCCCGTCCATCAGGTCGGCAGTTCTCTTTCTAAACATAAACATTACTCAATTCAAGTTAAATGACATTTTCATGGTGTTACATAATCAAGAGTATATAATGATAAATTTTTTGTTTATATTCAAATGGGAATTTGCAATGACAAGACCACTAGGATAAACTCAAAGATTCATGTGCTGGTGAGCTTTTTGGTCTAACTTAGTGTGATCTGGGTTACAGGCCCAAAATTTAGTTACTTTAAAAAATTTATAGTCCAGTAGGAAAAAGCATCTCAAGGTTAAGTACTATATGCCTTTCCTACTGCTATTTAGGACATTCAGCAACAAAAGCAATACCTCATATCAGTGGTGCAGTGACAAAGCAATCAGTAAATTGCTATGAATATAGTGGCAATCTGTGAATTTTGTGGCACTATAAGAAACTGAGTCAGAGGTGTGACATCATCAAAAAGGCCAACTAATTTTTCAGTACCCAGAGCCAACTTGAGAAGAAATATTCATTGATAACTTTGAATGAAATTTTCCAAATGTTTGCATTAATTTTTGTAACTAACCCTTTTTTCCATTGCTGATCTTTTAAGATGGAAATACTTTAGAAATCTAAATAAGGCCCAAGTTCAGAAAAGCCAATCACATAGTTATTCAGATGTTTCGCAACATAAACTGAACACACAAATTGGATCAGAAAGGGTGTTGGTTCACCATCTACTTAAATCTAGACTGTCCCTTGCTGTGGATCATCAGTGAAGATCTGTCATAGATTTACAGTATCCATGCTACGCACAGGCCTTCAAACAGCTTCCTAGGACTAATCCCTTTATTGTAGGGCCCATAATTTTCCACAAGGGGAGGCCACATCGCCTCAATACCTGCTACTCTGAGGTTTCAGGCTCTAGCACCCAGTTCCTCACCAGGCTCTCCAAAGCAAATCCAACCAAGTTCAGACTCGAGAGAGGCTTTTTTTTTCTTAGGGAGCAATGCAAAACAGTGAGTAACTGCAGTGAAGCAGGCACCCTTTCCAAAACCAAGGTAACATTTACTGGCAACCTGGAATACAGCATTGGAGTCTTTAGGTTAGCATGGGAAAGGTAAGCTTAAGACAGAGTATATACTGGGGAAGCAAGGGCTTTGCCATGCCTTGATACTGACATCCATCTCTGTTCTCTCTATCCATGTGTCCTCTGTTCACAGTAGCAACCTTAAAACCTGTTTTGTTCAGATCTGTCCATCCTTTGTTTCACAGCCCCAACATGTATGGCTTCCTAGGCATTAAGTGTTAATGTCACGGTCACTGAGGCTCCCATTGGCTCTCCCAGACAGCAGTGGGATAGCATTTAGCAGGAGCGGTTTTTACCACATAAAATCAGGGTTTTTACTACCCCAGGAAAAACTAGTTAGTCCCAGTTAAAGGCATTTTCTTATTTTAAAAATGGTTTCATTAATGCACACTACATTACACTCAGCTTCAGTTACATATTCAAATTGTGATCACATAAGGCAGCAGATTCTAAGATTAATTAGGGTTGTACAAATAAAAAGTAAAACTGCAGTGGGCATAATACTAATATATGTAATTATAATACTGAACATTGGAATGTCTGCGTGCATTTTCGCTCGGCATTTTCTCAAGGACGTTATACATGTCATGACTCACATTTCAGTTTTCTCTATTATATAAACAAAAGGCAAAAACATTAGATTATATGAAAATGAATCATGTAGAGCTGTAGGTTTGAAGCATTAAGCAATCAGAAGCATGTAGAGTAGCAGACTACAAGTCCAAGTCCATTTGGCTACACAGCATTCTGTAGCAGAAGACCAAATTTGACATAGGGAATAGACCAAATCTATTCCTCAATTCTAAATGGATGTAACCAAAGTTGAAAAGGTTTGTTCTATGCTTGCTAGACGCTGATGGAATTGCACCACCAGGTCTATGAAGTCAGGTGGAATATCAGCATTCTTCAGATTTTTCCACCGCGTTACAGTGGAAGCTGTTTCCTTGATATGTGATGAAAACATTAATTTTGGATACGAAGTTGCTTCTACTTTAAATGCAAGTAAACATGGCAGAAAGCCTTGCAATTTCTTCTTGTTCAGTTGACAATTTATTTCCTGCATATTTTAGATGAAAGAGGTTGGTCAACATGTGTACAGGAATAATTGCCTCATGAAATCTCTATTGGGCTTTTGTTTTGTGTGGTGCAACAATACTGCAAACAATAATGGTAAATATTTTTCAGTAATTTTTATTTGTATACTATAATAATTTTATATTTCCCAGTTTCCTGGTTTAAACTGGTATATATCAGCGCCCTGTCCTAAACTAGTTTTTCCTGGGAAATTGCCAACATTGCTTCCAAATAATACAGTCACATATGTAAGTTCTATTCAGTTTATGTCAATATATCTGGTCTCCAACCAGACAACTATGTGCTTCAAACACCTCATGCCTTTCCTTTTATACTCAGGGTATAGCAGAACAAAGAACACAAGAAAACTGAGGCATACGTATTGATTATAACAAAATTCTCACATTCATCACAACCTCTCACAATTAAAGATTAGCTTGATTAATACATACATCACTTTAATAGTATTTGTTTATAGTATCATTCCCAGGTTATCTAACAAATGCTGCCTTCAAACACTGCTTCTGTAGCCACATCTACAGGGATTGAAACTGACCTCAGACATCCTGGACTTACCTGTTATTTGATGCTGCTTCAGTGGTGAATATAGTCATAGAATCACAGGACTGGAAGAAACCTCAAGAGGTCATCTAGTCCAGTCCCCTACACTCATGACAGGACTAAGTATTATCTAGACCATCCCTGACAGGTGTTTATCTAACCTGCTCTTAAAAATCTCCAATGATGCAGATTCCACAAACTCCCTAAGCAATTTTTTCCAGTGCTTAACCACCCTGACAGCTAGGAATTTTTTCCTAATGTCCAACCTAAATCACCCTTTCTATAATTTAAGTCCATTGGTTCTTGTCCTATCCCCAGAGTTTAAAGAGAACAATTTTTCTCCCTCCTTCTTGTAACAACCTTTTATGTAACCCCCTCTCAGTCTTCTCTTCTTCAGACTAAACAAACCCAATTTTTTCAATCTTCCCTCATAGGTCATGTTTTCTAGACCTTTATTCATTTTGGTTGCTCTTCTCTGGAATTTCTCCAATTTTTCCACCTCTTTCCTTAAATGTGGCACCCAAAACTAGACACAATACATCAGTTGAGGCCTAATCAAGACAGAGTAGAGCAAAAGAATTACTTCTCATGTCTTGCTTACAACACTCCTGCTAATACATCCCAGAATTATGTTTGCTTTTTTTTTTAAGAGTGTTACACTGTTGACTCAATTTAGCTTATGATCTACTATGACCCCCAGATCCCTTTCTGCAATACTCCTTCTTAGGCAGTCATTTCCCATTTTGCATGTGTGCAACTGATTTTTCCTTCCTAAGTGGAGTACTTTGCATTTGTCCTTATTGAACTTCATCCTATTTACTTCAAATCATTTCTCCACTTTGTCCAGATCATTTGGAATTTTAATCCTTTCCCCCAAAGCACTTGCAACCTCTCCCAGCTTGCTATTGTCCGCAAACTTTATAAGTGTACTCTCTATGCCAATACCTAAATCACTGATGAAGATATTGAACAGAACTGGACCCAGAACTGATCCCTGCGGGAGCCCACTCAATATGACCTTGAAGCTTGACTGTGAACCACTGATAACTACTCTCTGGGAAGAGTTTTCCAATCAGTTATGCACCCACCTTATAGTAGCTCCATTTAGGATGTATTTCCCTAGTTAGTTTATGAGACTGTCATACGAGACAGTATCAAAAGACTTACTAAAGTCACGATATACCACATCTACCGCTTCCCACAAGGCCTGTTACCCTGTTAAAGAAAGCTATTAGGTTGGTTTGACACGATTTGTTCTTGACAAATCCATGCTGTTACTTATCATCTTATTATCTTCTATTACCTTTTGTTTAACATGCATTTATTAATGTAGACTTGGAATTTGTGTTTTTCAAGGACACTGTCAGTGATATTATTTATCAATTGTATTTTGGTAGTGCCTAAAAGCCACCACCCTGCTCGGGCTCCCATTGTGCAAGGCACTGTACAAACCAAGGCCTCAATCCTGTACGCACTTAAGCACATCTAAATTTATGCACTTAGCAGTCCCTTCGAGGCCAATGAAACTAGCCACATGTACATAAGCACTCACAGGATCACAGCCATAGAATAGAAAGTCCCTGTCCTGAAGAGTCTGAAAGATTTTTTTCTATGAAAGGCTTTAAGGAAAAACAAAACTCCATTGGAGTTTATGTATAATTTAAAGAGACTAGCAACAGAGGTACAGTAGCTGTATGAGAAAAATATATTCTAAGTCTATTTAACTTATGTATAACATGATGTTTTACTCACCAAAAATCGCCTGTAATATTCCAAAGGTTCCACAGTTCTAAAATAAACACAAAATTTTAAATTCATGTGCATAATCTGTTTTACAAAGTAAATGGCTAACTAAAGTCTAGCAGAAAAGCAAGTGTTACTCAGTGGGCATCTGAGTTTCAGAGTCAAGCTCTGTTTTTGTTCCTTGGCTGACAATGCAGTGGAGACAGCACATCAGCCAAGTGAGTGCCAATTTCAGAAAGACTAAAGCCCTCTACAGTGTTCTTTCTGATCATTTTGACACCAGAACTCATAGGTTCCAGAGGGATGGTTGCCTTGTGGCAAGGGCTTTGAAAAAGGGTTAGAAAGAGTGAAGTTTGGAAAATGGGAGAGAAAGATACTTTACTTCATCATCCCACAACAAAACCCACCCTTTACTGCAGCTTATGTAACTGCATACATAAAAAACCCTAGCTTGAAAACTGAGAATCTGTAAACGCTAATATTATGATGGAGTTGGTAGCAGTACCACAGTTATGGCTGCGTAAGAGATTTGATTGAGATAGGAGTGTTAATATTTTTTAAGAAATGTTGCAAATTAAAATTGACATAGTATTTGAATTTTTCAGGTTAGTTTGATGATTAATTGATTTATGCATGCAGAATGTGACTGCTTCAAAAATTACCGCTTTTTAAAATTTTCAGTGGGGTGTCACCTTTGTATTATTATTTGGTACCTGAAGAGCTTACAATCTATTGTAAAATGTGTATAACATATTGAAATCTGATTTTTGATTCACAGGTTATTCTACTGTTGGTATTAATAATACTTGAAATTATTAATATGGGAAATCAAAAACCAATTTAACCATAAATTCCTTATTAAATCCAAAGGCCAATATGTAGTCGCTCTAAACATGCCTAAATACTAAGCAATTTACTACATCCAAACAGTAATAAGCATTGGATTAATATACTTACAAATGAGCTAAACCCAGTGCTTAGACCTATATTGGTCAGCTGTAACATGGTCAGGCAGGTATTAGCAATGAACCCTTTAAAAGCTTACTTTTTATGCCCGTTAACAAAGAGATGTCATTGCCAATTACTGGTTTTCAGATGAAGTAAAATCTGAGACAGTTCACCTTTATTTCCAGTCTTAATTGAGATGTAATTTACAACCTCCTGTCTTCCCAAGGGCTTTCCTCCCCTCCTTCTTTCTGTCCAACAGTTTTCCCATTGCACCTAGGTTCACATAGGCTTTAACACTGGTGTGTGGGTTGGTGAAGGGCCGTGTTGGCTCATTTTAAGACAGATTCTCTTTATTTGATTTAAAACCATCTGCAGCCACCCTATTGGTCAGAGACCTTCTTTTTAGAAACTTCCCCTTATCCCATTAATTATTCTTTGAACCAGATATCCTCCCTACTTTATTCCTTCTGGCCTTATCACTTCTTATTTTCAAGGCCTTCCCTCTGCTTTGCTTCGCAGGGCCTCTCTTTATAACACATATTTTCCTTAACCAAATTTAAGATAACTTGAATTCTTTAATTTTATATTTATCCTACATCCTAAATAAATAATCCTTCTCTTCATAGAAGTTACAAATACACCAATGTATGTAGTATGACAACAGCATTTTTAACATAGAATTTAATGCTGCAGGCTGTTTTCTGCATAGCTCTTCTGATGACACAATTTTCCAAATCAGAGAGTTGCTAAGACAGCGAACACAGAAACTAAGACAGAATGTTCCATGGCCACAAATTGTTATGACACTGTTTGCAGCACAGACATTAAAATGACATTTCCAGGAGAGAAGTTAATCTTTGCCACAAGGCCTTTTCAGGTTTTGTTCAAACAAATATTTCTGGAGAAAAGTAATGGAAATGATAACTATGAGTGAGAACTTTTATTACGTTTTCCAAGACAACATAAACCCGACATAGTTCTGACAATTTACGAGCACAAGGGTAATGTTAATCCCCGTCGGTGTTCCTTGAGATATTCCAAACTAGCATGGACATAAGGGCTATTCCTCACTGGCTCAGGAAATGCTATCTACTATGCCCCATTTAACTGACTGTGAGACACGAGAGAAGCAAAAGATAGTTTGGTCAATGCAGAAAGAACCCTCCCCCAAATGCCTGGGAACAGACTCCTTGTCCAACCAGTCCTTACACTTAACACACTTTCCTCTAACTGTCTCCTGATGGATCCCTCCACTCCAGCAACTCTAACACCTCTGCCTCGTTTTGATTAGGAAGAGATTATAGTTGCTATGACTTCCACCAAGACTTTTCCTATGGCATAGACAGAGATCCACGTTTCAAAATACCTTAGCTGGTTAAGATTAGCTCTCACTTTCTAAAAAAAAAAAGAAAAGTTAACCTGCCATCTCACTTCCGCCCCAAAATATTTCACATATCCAGAGTCAACATTGCTGGGAATTAAATGCTTTTTGGCAAAAATATGAGACAGCAGTTATGGGTGTGAGTTACACTACAAGGCTGATGAACATGGGAAGAACAGTGTAATTCTGTAACTCCTTGAAGCAGAAGAAACTTTTCTCTGGTAGACTGCAATGTTGCATTGAAAGTGGGTAATTTGAGAGGGGTGTAGCGAGGTAGGGGGCTGGTCTCTTCCCTTAACTGGACACTGCCTGGCAGTTAAAGGGCACATTCCTATTACTGAACCGAAACCTTAATAGCTTTAACTGCCTCTGAACTAAGTTTTTAGTTTCGGAATATAGATAAATTTGGATGGAACATCCCTTAGAATGGAACTTCCACCTTTCCATGTTTCTCTGAATGTATAAATAACGTCTTACTGTATGTTCTAGTCTGTGCATCGGATGAAGTGGGCTGTAGCCCACGAAAGCTTATGCTGAAATAAATGTGTTAGTCTCTAAGGCGCCACAAGTAATCCTGTTCTTTTTAATAACAGGATGGATCAGCTCTGCCCAGGGGGAAGGTGAGGGACGAGAGGGGGGTTTCCTAGGCGGTGTGTTGCACTCCCGGCCCCACTCCCGAGTGGGTGTCCGGGCTGTTGAGAGCAGGCGCTGCAGATACCGGGGGAGCCGCTCCTGACAGCGGCCGGTTCCCGGACTCGGGGCACGGCACGTTACGAGCAGGCAGCTGACGGCTAAACCCGCCCACAGCCTGGCCTGGGCCCCGGGCAGCTTCCAGGCAGACGCGTGCCGCGATCCCGGCTCCTCGCGCGGCCAGTGCCGGGGGCTGAGAGCGCCCCGGGCCCGCAGCTTCAGCGAAGGGCCCGCCTCAGAGCCCGCCCGGCCAGTCGGCGGCGAGCGGCGCAGCTCGGCTCATGGGGGGAGGGGGGACGAATAGCGAACGCCAGGCCGGGACCAGAAGCTGCTTCGCCCGGACACTTACTTGAATCCGGCCGCCATAGTCTCACTTCCGCCCCTGCGCGATCTACTTCCGGGGGTCGCGAGCGCACTTCCGCTCCCCCAGCCTCTCCCGCGCGACACGCTGGGAGGACTCCGCTGGCTGGGCGGGAGCGGCCGGCAGGGGGCGCTGTAGCGCCCGGCCGCTCCCGCGAAGCGGCTCCTCTCGCCGCAGCGAGTTGCTGTCAGCGCCGCGTCCGGGAGCCGCTTCCGCGTCGGTGGAGCTGCCCCATAGGGCCGCGCCTGGCATGGACCATGGAGCCGCTCCTGGGTGACGCGGTCGCGGCGCTCGCTGCCTTGGCGGCCGCAGCCCTGAGCCTGGTGAGTGCGGAGCCCAGCGCCCCCGCCCCGGGAGTGGGGAGAGGCCCCGCCCCGCGGGGAGAGGGAGCCCCTCGGCCCCAGGGGGCTCCGCACCCACCAGCCCTGCGGGGCCCAGGCGGGGCCATTGCACCGCAAACAGGAGCCGCCGCCGGGAGAGCTGAGAGCCGGAGCCTCTCGCTGGGCGAGGCCCCGCTTATCCCTTCCTAGGGGGGAGCAGCCGGAGCCCCCCCGGGGGGCGCACTGAGGGGGAGGAGCTGATGGCTAGGGGAGGGCCACGCGCCTCTTTGTAACACCCCTTAAATATGCAAGAATCATGCCTGCATATTTATGCCTGCCTCTGGAAATGTCCACTGCTTGCATCCGACGAAGTGGGTCTTCACCCTCGAAAGCTTATGCTCCAATACGTCTGTTAGTATAAGGTGCCACAGGACTCATAGATCAGGTTTTCTAAACCTTTTGTCATTTTTGCTGCTCTCTTCTGGACTTAATCCAAATTGTCCACATCTTTCCTAAAGTGTAGTGTCCAAAGGTGGGCACGGTGCTCCAGCTGAGGCCTCACCAGTGCTGAGCAGACCAGGACAGTTACTTCCCCCAGCTCGCTTCTGCCTGCTAACAGTAGCCTTTTTAGCAGCTGCATCCTGACTGTTGGCTCATGTTCAGTCTGTCATCTGCTATAAACCCCAGATCCCTTTCAGTAGTACTAGCCAAGATGTGAAAACATTCCCTCGATCTGGCCTTTTGGCTAAGATCAAGCACAGTATCAGCTAGCCAGTTTGTCCCCATTTTGTAGCTGTGCAATTGATTTTTTTTCTTCCTAAGTGTAGTACTTTGCATTTGTCTTTATTGAATTTCATTTTGTTGATTTTAGACTAATTTGTCAAGATAATTTTGAATCTTACCTTTGTTCTCCAAAGTGCTTACAACACTTCGCAGTTTGGTGCCATCTGCAAATGTTATAAGTATACTCTTCGCTCTATTATCCAAGTTCTTAACGAAAACATTGAATAATCTGGACCCACCACAGATCTTTGAGGAACCTCACTAGGTATTTCCTCGCAGCTTGACAGCGAACCATTGGTAACTACTCTTTGAGTATGGTCTTTCAGCCAGTTATGTACCCACTTTATAGCAATTTAATCTAGACCACGTCTTTAGTTTGCTTATGAGACTGTCAAGAGCCTTACTAAAATCAAGATATATCACATCTTCCACTTTCCTTGCCAGCCATTAGGCTGGCAGCCCTGTTAAAGAAGGAAAGTAGGTGGGTTTGGAATGATTTGGTTTTGACAAATCCATGTTGGCTGTTACTTATTGCCCTAATAACCTCTAGGTGCTTACAAATCTTTCCAGGTATCGAAGTTAGACTGACTGGTCTATAATTCCCTGGGCTCTTATTTCACTGCCCTCCCCCTCTTTTGAGGATAAGTACTATGTTTGCCCTTCTTCAGTCTTCTGAGCTGATAATCACTTCCAGGATTGCCCCAACTAGTTCTTTAAGTACCCCAGGATTAATTTCATCAGGCTGTGCCATTTTGAATATATCTAATTTACCTCAATATTCTTTAATCAGTTCATTCCCTATTCTGGATTGTGTTCCTTCCCCCTTATCTCTTAATATTGTGTTATGTATCTAGTTATGATAAAAACTTTTTAGTAAAGACTGAAGCAAAATAGTCATTAAACACCTCAGACTTTTTGATCTCATCTATAATTAGCTCTCCTGCCTTGCTAAGTAGTATGTTTCCTTCATCTTTCTATTTTTCCTAATGTATTTATAGAGCCTCTTACTGCCTTTGTTAGTAAGTATTTTGTGCCTAAGCCATTCTGATTTTGTCCCTACATGCTTGTGCTATTCTTTTGTACGCCTCCTTAGCAATTTGTTTATATTTTCACTTTTTGTAGGATTCCTTTTTGATTTTCACAATGGTCATTAAAGAGCTCCTAATGCAACCATATTAGCCTCTTAGTATTATTCCTATCTTTCCTTTGCAGTGGGATAGTTTGCTGTTGTAACTTTAATCACTGTTCCCTCTAAGCTGTGTGCATGCGCACACAGATCCTAAACCCCGTGCACACGGCGAAACACTGCACACACAACAATTTGCACAGAAGAAATTTTTTTGCGCACACAGCCTGTCAAAAATTAGAGGGAACATTGCCTTTAATATTGTCTCTGAGAATCTCTCCTGAACTCCTTTTTCCCTTAGTTTTTCTTCCCGTGGGACCTTACCTACTATTCGCTGAGTTTGATAAAGTCTGCTTCTTTGAAGTCCATTCTCCTTATCATAGAATCTCAGGGTTGGAAGGGACCTCAGGAGGTCATCTAGTCCAACCCCCTGCTCAAAGCAGGACCAACCCCAACTAAATCATCCCAGTCCTTACTCAGCTGCTCTCACTCCTTCCTTTCCTTAGAATTAGGAAATGTATCGTTTCATTGTCACTTTCACCGAAATTGCATTCAATTTTCAGATTTGCAACTCATTCTTCCCTGTTAGTGAGAATCAAGTTTAAAGTGGATGTCTCCCTGGTTATTTCCTCTACCTTCTGAAACAAGAAGTTGTCCCCAATACAGTCCAAGAATTTATAGGACACTTTGTGTTAAGCCACTTTACTTTTCTGACAGATGTTTGAGTAGGTCTTGTGTTTTGGATATTTCTGTTATTTGTTCTAGAAATGACTCATCCACCGCCTCTGATGTGGTGGTTTATTGTAGACCCCTAATATGACATTGCCCCTGTTTGTTTGTTTTTATGTTTTTATCTTCACCCAGGGACTTTAAACTTGTGTGCCTCTCCCCACCTTCTGGACCTCAGAACAAGTGTATATATTCCTGGTGTGTAATCCAACATCTACTCCCTTTTTTGTCCGCCTGTCCTTCCTGAACAAGCTATACCCCTCTATACCAATATTGCAATTGAGATTCATCCCACCAATTCTCGTGATATCTATTAAATCATAAGTTAGCTATTGTACTAATACTTCCAATTCTTCCTGTTCATTCCCCATACTCCTTGCATTTATGTATAGACATCTAAGATGTTGAGCAGATTCTCCTACTCTTTTACCTCTTGCTGCTCCTATGATCCTATTGTAATTCTTCATTCCATCCCAAACATCTAGCCCTGGGGTAAGGGCACATTTTCTTTATATCTACATCTTTTGTCACCTGCCCCCTTTGAACTTAGTATAAAGACTTTCCCACTGGGTTGGCAAATTGGTGTGCAAAGGTGTTCATCCTTCATCTCATACAATGTTATCGAATCTCAGTGAAGTGCTTTCTCACATGAGGTTTATCGATCTAAACACTACAGTTTTGTTAAAATATGAAACTGGACAGAATTGTGACTGCAACTGTGCCAGGTATTTTTGGACTGCAGTAGGCACTCCATATATTATGGGTTATGGTCTTATAAAATACCCACAGACCTTACCACAAAGCTGAAATGTATCAGGGTTCAAGTTTCAAATTTTTCTGCTTTTCTAACTGTGAATAACTTATTTAACTAAAACCTAGGTGGCTTTGTAAATGAACTACAAACAGTGTTCTATGTCTTTTCTTTTATAACACAAATATTTTGTTTTTGTCTTGTTTTTTATTTTGTTTTTTTAATCATTTAGAAACATAATGTTCTCAGCTAGAGCACTGGGAAGTCTGTAGCATGTGGAAACCCAGATACCACTGGTAGTCAACAGTATTACATACATGTCATTCCACAGTCAAGGCACTTGTTTGAGGGGAATTGGGGTTAAAATACAATTTAATTGTAGAGGTTAGAAATGTGATTTAAGCCCCAATCTTGCAATCACACTTGTGGCTAACTTTATGCACCTGAATACTCTCACTGACTTTAATGGATCTGTGCAAGTGAGTAAAGTTACATGTGTGCATAAATGTACATGGCCAACATGGATGACTGATTTCTGGGTTGTGCTAATATTTTAGGTGATTTAAACTTTGAAATGATTTTTGGTTATTTTTTAAACCCAGTCTTTTCTAAATAGTCCATAACATGATCTAATTACATTTGGTATCTTTTTTTAAAATTGCTTGAATATATTGCTGTACATACAATCATTTTTAAACCTTGACACTAATATAACATTAAGATTGTAGTATCAGAGGGGTAGCCGTGTTAGTCTGGATCTGTAGAAGCGACAAAGGGTCCTGTGGCACCTTATAGACTAACCTCAATACCTCTGTTAGTCTATAAGGTGCCACAGGACCCTTTGTCGCTTCATTAAGATTGTAAGATCAGTCATAAAAGTTGAGAAATTCCAGAAGCTAGTTTGGCGATACTAATTTATGTTGATAAATATAAACCGTAATTACTCTTATTAACGTGGTGAATTGAAATTTAACAAGTGAAAGAAGCAAAAAATACTACAGGTTTGCAGTATGGCTAAGGCTAAGATTTTGTCACAAACATTTTTAGTAAAAGTCACGGACCGGTCATGGGCAATAAAAAAAAAAAAAATTCACAGAAGCCCATGACCGGTCCGTGACTTTTACTAAAAATATCCGTGTCCAAATGGGGAGCTGTGGAGTCCCCACACTGTTCCCGGGGGCTGGGCAGCTGTGAGGGCCTCATTTTGGAGTTCCAGGGGTCCCCACCACCCATGGGGGCTTGGAGCTCCAGGGTCCCCCACGGCTCAGAGCTGCGGGGTTAACTATGGCTGAATTAGAGTTGTCAGATCAACTTTCTTTGGAAATTTCATGATGTTGAGTGCTTGAACTTGCAACCTTAACATAGTATTTGAATTAGCTGTGTGTGTTCATCGATTCTCTCTCTCCTTCCCCCCCTTAATTTTTTAGTAGTTCATCTAGGGCAGTGGGTAAAAGAGCACTCCTCAATAGACCACTCCTCCGTGTTTGTAATAGGAATGGCTGTGGATTACTGGGCTGTATCAGTGGGCTACATTAGATCCTCCCTTGTTCAGCCAATTAGAATAGTTTGTTTAACTCTTAAGTAGAATCCTGTTATGCAAACAATGAATATAGACTTTGCTACTGAAACATTGTCACAAATACCATTTGTTTTTATCACAGATTACTATTGTTGCCCATATAACTGCCACCAAAATGCCAAATCTTCATCGACATGAAGAAGAGAAGTTCTTTGTAAATGCTGACGGGAAGAAGGAATCTATACCAAGCATACATGACCCTCCTACAAAGGAGCTCTCTGTTGTTGTGCCTTCATACAATGAGGAAGACAGGTGTAAGAATACTTCCTTGTTTTCTTTTTCAAGAGTTAAACTTAGCTCTGCATTATTGGTGAATGTCAGCAACATAAAATCGCAGGCCAGATTCTGTCACCGTTTTGCATACCCAGTTCCCGGGTCACAATCAAGTAAATGGGAGTTCTGCACATACAACTACTATAGAATCTTGCCATGTGCTTTTTTTTTTTTTTAGCAACAGAAATTAAGCTACTTTCTGTAAGAACCCAGTGTCACTAAAATCTTGTGAAATAAGGGTAGATGTTTCTGTCAGGAGTACTAGTTAATAATTCTGCTCCCTTGTGGGGGCACAGAATTCATATGACCTGCATATTTTTGTGCCCCCCCCCCCCCCCCCCGCACAGAAAAATGCAAAAGAAATCTGCGGTGGGACATGTGCTTCTTCCCCGGCAGCCCAGGCAGCGCGTCTGTTCCAGCGTGCCTGGAGCAGCCTTAATGATATAAATCACTGCAGGGAAGGGGACTCGGTGTGCGTGCCTGTGGGGGAGATGTTGATCACGGACGGGGCTGGCTGGCTGGGCGTGTGTGCGTGCCAACAAGCTACTGCAGCTCTCCGGGCATGGAGGGGTAGGGCTTTTATTTATGCACGAGGAAGGCTCTGTACGCTAGGCAGAAATGTAGCAGCCTGCCTGCTAGTTAATTGATCTCATTCTCTGAGGCAGAAATGTAGCAGCCTGCTTAGTAGTAACATTGTTAATGTTCCTATTCTACGCATCCCACGAAGCGGACTGTAGTCCATGAAAGCTTATGCTAAAATAAATTTGTTAGTCTCTAAGGTGCCACAAGTATTCTTTTCTTATTTTTTTGCTGACACAGACTAACACGGCTACTACACTGAAACCAATGTTCCTATTGTTAGTTAACTGTTCCCATTCTCAGTCAATTCCCCCAGGAGCATAAAACCTGTAATAGTTTTAAGGCCCCTACATTGCCAAAGTGATGTAAAGCCTTATAAATGACAGCTAGGAAGATTTATGTGCTTTCTCACTCTTTTCCTGTGCCAGAGAGGCACAGTGGGGTTAGATTACAGCTCAGGATTTATTTTACTTACCCATTTAAAAAAAAGAAAAGACTTTGAGGGCAAATAAAACATTTACCAAGCAGTCAATAAAATGTCAGGACAATGCGAAGCAAGCACTTCCCAAAGTACCCAGCCAGGTCCAGGGCAATGATTAGCAAAACTATGACTTTCATGTGTGAAAGTCTGAGCACTTTAAAATGACTTTCTCCTTTTTTTGCTATTTGGTGTTCTGTAATATAATTTTAAATAAAAATCCAGGATTATAACTAGAATGCAGGGTATTGGTTACCAAGTGTTTGTAACTTAACTTTCATGTGTTTAGGAAATGCTGAATAGTTATCGTGAAATGTTTCTGTATTATAGGTTAAACAAGTTACCAAAACAATTGAAACTGGTGTGATTATATTGCATTATTTTGACTAATAAAATATGCAGAATTTAGCACAATTTTTTTTTTTTTTTTGGCGCAGAATCCCTCCAGGAGTAAACTAGGTTGCCTAAAGATTATAAAAGGCACTTTTAGCTGGTCTTTAGTGGCTCTTAAAGTCACTGTGGAGGTTAGGAGTAAAAATGTATTTTTATGGTTTAATTGTTTTAGAATTTTGCACTCTGGAACCCATTCCAGTGGCTTTAATCAGGCAGAAGGAAGGAAGAATGGTCTTCTTGTTTAGGAGATATGGGTTCTATTCCTGGCTTTGCCGTGCACTTCCTGTGTGATCTTGGGCAAGTCATTTAACCTTAAAACGCAAAGGTCCTTTTGATATGAAGGAGTTGGATGCTGTCTATTTACTGTTGGCACTTCAGACCATGTTGTCTGTTCTGTCTCTCTCTCTCTCTCTGTAGAGAGAGCCACCCGGATGCCATGTATGTATGTCCTTGTCTATGGACAGATCAGCCACAAGAGCAGTAAGTGCTGTCTCAGGGTATGTCTAAACTGCAGTGAAAAACCAGGGGCTGGCCCATGCCAGACGACTTGGGCTCGTAGGGCTGGGGCTGCAGAGCTGTTTCATTGCAGTGTAGACCATGGTCCCCAACCTTTCTGTGGCCAAGAGCACATTCATCCCTTCATCAGAGTGTGGCGGGCAGCGACACTTCTCGGCGGCATTTCAGTGGCGATGGTTCTCCGCCGGAAGCGCACGTCGGCGGCATTTCAGCGAAAGCTTCTCCGCCGGAAACGCTGCGCAGCGGCATTTCAGAGGCGAAGCTTCTCCGGTAGATGCTCCTCTCCTCTTCCTTCCTTGGCGCCGGCCCTGACGGTGGGCGCGCATAAATGCCCCGGCGGGCGCCACGTTGGGGACCACTGGTGTAGACTTCCCAGCTTGGTCTGGAGCCTGAGTTCTGGGACCCTCCCACCACGCAGGATCCTAGAACCCAGGCTTCAGCCTGAGCCCAGAAGTCTGTGCTTCAATGAAACAGCCCAGCAGCCAGAGACCCGTGAGCCTGAGTTCGCTGGTATGAGCCAGTCATGGATGTCTAGTTGCTGTGTAAACATACCCTCAGTCGCATATCCTGGACTGAAACCTTACTAAGAGTGATCCAGGGTACTAGAAGCTGACAGGTAGTGTTAGTGATGTATTTTGCGGTCTTCTGTTAGCTTGCTTAGAAAAAAGGTTGGACAGTATGCGATGGTTTGCAAGGTCACTAGTGTAGAGTGGTGGTTTCATTAGTATTGGTTGGATTATTGCTTTTTTCAAGATAGGTAGTAGATTTCCCTCCTCAAAGGAAGTTTTACTACTCCTTGATATTGGGTGAGGGAGGAGAATGTCCCAGATGTTCTGTACTCTTTCTCTATACAGGAAGGGCAAGGGTTGGAGTCACAGACGGTCACCCTGTTTGCAGAAATCAACACTTTTTTGCTGAGGCAATTTGCTCTGCTTATCTACCCAGCTGTTAGTTGGCTCATGCTAGTAATATTTAGTGCTCAGCCTAGTGCCTTGGCTAATTTGTTTTTTCTAATCATAATTCTTTGCATGGATATCTTGTGCCTGCAATTTAATGTAACCATTTTATTAATAATTAAAAATGATCCCCAGTGTTCAGTACAAACCAGAATTTAAATCCTATAATACTTATGATTTTCACCTGTAGAAGGCAAGTCTTTATATTAACAGTAGCACCCAGAGGCTCCTGTCAGGCCCCATAGTGGTAGGCTATGTAAAAACTCATGAAGAAGTGTGGTCTTTCCTCCCAAAAGACTTTACAATACAAGGCTCCAGTTCTGTGAAGACTTAACATGAGTTTAACATTACACACTGTGAGTAGCCCCAGTAACTCCAAAGTGCACAAGTCTTTGCAGCATCAGAGCCTGTAAAAATAATTTACTATCTGGAAAGAGGGAAACGGGCATACAGAATTACATAGTGCTAGAGACTGCATACTGATTTTGGTGGTAGAGCTGGGAGTGAAATACAGTTAACCTAACTTTTAGTCCAGCTGGGATTAAATTTGTAACTGTAATTCTGTTTTTTTTTTGTTCCCCTATTTTCAAGTCAATGGTATTTTTTATCTCGAGACCTGACTTCTTTGGGATGTGAAAATATTTTAAATATGCTTTTATTGATGCTTTGTTTAAACCAGCTTATCTGATTTTTTTTTCTTCCAGTGCCTCTTATGATGGATGAAGCTTTAGACTATCTTGAAAAAAGACAGGTGTGAAACTTTCATTTTCTCATTTAAAATATTGTATCCTTGTAAGTATATGAAAACAAACTGTCTGTTTGGATTTCTGTGATCTGCCTAGAAGCAATATAAAATTATCCAATTAAAAGATAAGCACTCTATCCTGGCAACATCTCTTCTTGAGTTCTTTTCAGACTGTATGATGGAAGGCAATTTTTACTGAAATATAAAAATTATCTGTTACACTTGGAAGAGACTTGTACCAACATGATACCTATCCGGGATAAACATATAGGGGAGTAAAAGTTAGCTGATGATATAATTTAGACCATTGTTTCCCAAACTTGGGACGCCGCTTGTTCAGGGACAGTCCCTGGCGGGCCGGGCCGGGCCGGTTTGTTTACCTGCCCCATCCGCAGGTTTGGCCGATCGCAGCTCCTAGCCAATGGGGGCTGCGGGAAGCAAGTTTCAGAAAATATGGCATAGTTTGAACTCTTTCTGATTTTTAACATAAGAGCTACTCAGAACCTCCAAATTCACTTCATAACAATATTGGTTTTCAACATTTTATAGTAGCTTAACAATAAATAAGACTACCTAGGATAGTGCAGTTGTTATGTAATCTGGCAGCATTAGAATAGTATATTGGTAACAGACTGATATTGCTTTAAGGATGTTTATCATCATAGCAAATTTACAAAATGATATTGGTGCATATGTACAAATGTATATTATGACATGAATTAGGAGGAAGGCTCCAGGGGCAAACAATCATTCTGGTGACTGAAATTTTGCCCATTTGAGTAAGGGGATGAGAGGAGGTGTGTATGTGTGAAAGAGACAGAGATTGGACCAAATGCACAATTTCCATTTTTATTTTTCAGAAACGAGATCCTGCGTTCACTTATGAAGTAATAGTTGTTGACGATGGCAGTAAAGATCAGACCGCAAAGGTAAGAGAAGAATATTAAAGTTTCTCACCTGGCAGTCTAAGGGAGCAGATGTGTATCACACTGCTTTAGCTTTTATAAAACGTAACAAACCTTTACCTTTTATTCTACACATCTGCTGCTCATTGTTTTTTAATTATTTAATTCTCTGATTCCTTCTGCCATTCTTGTACATGCTATTCATAGGATGACATTCCTATAGCACAATTGTTATCTTTTGAACAGATATAGTAACTTGTGGAATTTCCCCCCACAGTTCCCTCTGTTCATCCAGTGTGTCCCCTTTCACACAGTCTCACCTCAAGAGCATTCTCCTGTGATTTCTGTTATCTGAAACAGCATCACTGTGTGTATGGTTCTTCAAATCTCCCCTTCTCTTTCCAGATCTCATCTGAGACCATAATTCTTTCCCATCTAAGCCTCTTAATCTCCCACAATTTAAAATGTCACTTTATTATTCTGTAAAGTATTTTGGCATAGTTTGTATAGAATTTGTTATACAGCATAAAGTTGTGTATTTGTTTAGAAACATTAATAGTGAAGTATTAAGGGTAGGATTTTCGAAAATGTTCTGCTTTCCTCTACTTCTGCTTCTGTTGAAGTTAATGGGAGTCTTACCATTGACTTCAGTGGGAGCATAGTCAGACCAGCTCTGAGCAACTTTTGAAAATACCACCATAGATTTATGTCTAGGTTAGCCACTAGCATGCCTACTTCTGTTTGTGTTTCCTTTCAAGCTTGACTGATAACCTTATGTGTCCTTTCATGCATATGTGTTCAGTAGCTTACTAACCTGTTTACTACTGCCAGTGTCAATGAGGGATGAATCATATTATCTCTTATGCAGTATTGTATGAAGATTGAAAAGCCCTCAAAGTAGTAGCCATTGTCTGTCTTGCACTGTGATGAACACGTCTTAGCCTTCTAAGACATAGGTGTTCTGCACTTTCATGCCCGACTACTCAAACCTTGAAATTGCTTTAAGCTGATGCTCAACTTTATTAAATATTTGTGACACTGTAGTCTCTTAGGGCCTCATTATACTAGAAGAAAAATATGATGAAAAGCACTATATAAGACCAATTCATGTCTCAAAGCACTTAGACTAGCTTTGTGCACTGATATAAATACGTGTTATATGGTTTTCTAGCTTTAACTTTGGCAGGTGAGGTGAAGGGGACTTAGGACAGCCATAATTATCCTCTCTGACCACTACCTGATTTTATTCTTCTTGCTTCTTTAGTTTTCTGACTGTTAACCTTCTTACTTTTTTTATTTTCCTAAACAGACTTCAACTCTGCACTGGACAATATATTTCCATTTTATGCAGATTGAAGTGGTAACAATGCTGTTGAAGAAAAAGCGATCAAAGAATAAGATCTCGATCTTTCACTTGAGGTTCCAGTTTTGTTTTATTCTGACTTTCATATGTCTTACAGGTTGCAATGAAGTACTGCAAGAAATATGGAAGTGACAAAGTACGAGTCCTAACATTGGTAAAAAATCGGGGAAAAGGTGGAGCTGTCAAAATGGTAATGAATACTTTCAATTCTTTCTCTGTTTTGAACTAATTCTAGTCTTCCCAAAATAAGCAGATCCTGTGTGGATTTAATTTAATTTAAAGATTTTAGGTTAATAAATAAAAAAAGATTTTAGGTTAATAAATAAAAAAACATTTTACAAAACGTTTTGAAAAATATTGAATACTTCCATAAATCTTCAAGGCAAAAATGTACAAAATATAAACTCATTGCAAGGATTTGATAACCCATTGAGTAATAACACTGAAGATTTTTTTTTCCATATGAGAATTTAAATTAAAGCCAATGTACATCCATTAGTTAATTTAGAACTAGCTCTTCAATGTAATTTAAAAAAAAGCACCTTATAAAATGAAAATCAAGCGCCGGTAATAAGTAAATACAAACATTCCTCTCCAGATTATAGCTTTGATATTTAGAAATTGAATAAGGAACTATGGCCCAGGTCCAGCAAAGTTTTGCTTAAATGTGTGTAGTCCCACTAAAGTCAGCTGGGCTTGATTTTGATGGGACATAATGTGTGCATTTCATATATTAATTTACAAATAGATATTTCTATTCACAAGAGAAAATATATTAGCGTGTGTGATTATGTAATTGTTTAGAGTGAGTGAATGATACTTCACTGCACTTTATTTTTTTGACTTAAAAGGACTGCATCAGTCTTGGGTTGTGAGCCATGAATTCGGATAATAGGTGACTATAAAGAGTAAAAATAAAACTTTTCTCACATGTTGTCAATACGCTTTATTTATTATTTCCGGAGTCTTTCTTCAAGCATTTATTTTTTTCAAAGATTATCATACTAAAGCTACATCTATAACTTGTCTGTCTTAAGGTTTTTATGTGGTGAACGTAAGAATGGCCATACTGGGTCAGACCAATGGTCCATCTAGCCCAGTATCCTGTCTTCTAACAGTGGCCAATGCCAGGTGCTTCAGAGGGAATGAACAGAACAGGCAATCATCGAGAGATCCATCCCATCATCTACTCCCAGCTTCTGGTAGTTAGAGGCTAGGGACACTCAGAGCATGGGGTTACATCCCTGACCATCCCTGCTAATAGCAATTGATGGATTTATCCTCCATGAACTTATCTAGTTTTGTTTTGTTTTGTTTTTTTAATCCTGTTATAGTTTTAGCCTTCACAACATCCTCTGGCAACGAGTTCCACAGGTTGACTGTGTGTTGTGTGCAGAAGTACGTCCTTTTGTTTGTTTTATACTTGCTGCCTATTAATTTAATTAGGTGACCCCTAGTTCTTCAAGTAGAGGGCAGGCATTATGGAATGGCAAGCAGGGCAATTGCCTGGGGTCCCACGCCACAGAGGGTCCCACAAAGCTAAGTTACATGCTTCAGCCCTGAGTAAGTGATGGGCGGGGCTCCTGAAAGGGTTACAGTAGTCTGGAAAGGTTGAGAACCACTGCTCCACACCAGTCAAGATTTTATAAACTGCTGTCATATCTCCTCTTACTCATCTGTTTTCCAAGCTAAAAAGTCCTAGTCTTTTTCATCTCTCCTCATACGGAAGCTGTTTCCATACCCCTAATCATTTTTGTTGCCTTTCTCTGTACCTTTTCCAATTCTAATATATCTTTTTTGAGAAGGGGTGACCAGATCTGCATGCAGTATTCAAGATGTGGGCATACAATGGATTTATAAGGAGGCATTTTGATATATAAATCCATGATTATAGTATTTAGGCAGTACATGGAATGAAAAAGCACAAAAGCTCTCCCCCCCTTCCCCCCCCCAAATTCTTCCAGGTGAAGGAATATGACTTTTTGTGGGATATTTTAATACTGAAGTGCATGGAATGTTCTCATTCACTAGTGCCTCTGCCCACTTGCTTGAGAGAAAGGGAGAGAGTTTATTCTTTGTGTAGTGCATATGTGAAGTGTGTTTGTACGGCTGTATGTAGCAGGCAGGAAGAGTGTGAACAGTGCATGACCACGAGAGAATATACCCCCATCAACATTGTACTTTCCATCAGCATTGAGGAAAAAAGATGATTATGCTTTACACTTTGCATAGATGATAGTACTGCAGCAGTGCTTTTAATTGGTTTTAGTACATAGCTGTTGGTTTGAGACTCTTAGAAATTAATTAGAAAGTCAGTAAATCCATAAAATCTCGGGTCTTATATTTTAAAAACAAAACAAAACACTTAAACCCTCTATTTAATTTTACTTGAAATGGAAGAGTCCATGTTTCTTTCTGAGTTAGAGCATACAACATCTTGGGTAAGACAGTGAGGGTATATTCTGGATGTATCTTCAGGAGCCTGCAACACACTTTGCACAGAGTTAAGCATGTATGATGGCAATAAGCACAAATGCCCTTATGCATCTGCGCATGTGTCATGTAGCACCTAGAATATGATGTAGCCAAGCTCCAGGTCTGCTACAGTTGTTGCTCCCAAGCTAACTGCAGTTATGTTGTACTTTATCTTTCTCAAATACATTTTAGAGATTTGGCTCTTGAAGATGTATTAGAAGGTAGCATCCCACACCCTATCCCAATGCTGCATGCTTTGTCCAAGGAACATTGATCAAGTGACGAGGAAAAAATGTACAATGATTAGGCAGTTGGTGTGCTTTGACAGCTGTTTATCATGCTGACCAGAATTTCCTCCTTCTGCTCCCCCCATCTGTTTATTGTATCCACTTGTCTCTTGTCTTACATACTTAGATTGTAAGCTCTGTGAGTCAGGGACCATCATGTTATTTGTACAGTGTCTAACACAATGGGGCCCAGATCAGTGATTGAGGCACCTGGGTGCTGCTGTAATACAAATTAATATCCTCGAACACTTGTTTTTTATCAACAAAATGTCAACGTAGGAAATTGCAGACTCACCTGTTTGTTTAATTTAATTCCTTTCTAGATTTCTATTCAGGTTAACGTTTTAGGGATTTGCTTTCTTAATTTAGACTCCTGGGGCCTGGAAGCTAGTTTATCGTGATGAAAATTGATTTGTATTGGTGCAAGTTTTAACTTGCTGTCTCATCTGCAGGGTGTCTTCAGCTCTCGGGGGGGGAAAATCCTTATGGCTGATGCAGATGGAGCCACAAAGTTTGCAGATATTGAAAAAGTAGAAGAGGGTCTTAGAAATCTCCAGCCATGGCCAGTAAGTATAAGCTTCTGTCATTTTAGTTGAATCAAGTTTGTCTATGGCCTCATAGTTGTATGTCTCGCTATTAACAAGTTTCTTGCATACATATTGAGAGTATGAATTCTAGGTCCCAATCTTATAAATCTTTAAGGTATGCTTAACTTTAGCTTGACATCAGTGGGACTACTTATAGTGCATCAAGTTAAGCATGTGCATATTTTTTTTGCAGGATCGGGAACCTTAATTTGCACATTTTGACACTTGTGCTATCTTTTTCATTGAGTCTTTAAACTTTTGTGAGATCCATGTGTTTTGCATTGCTAGCCCTTTTTTCTTTCCAGTATAACAGCTCACTGTGCTACCTACTTATTTAAAAAATTTGCTTTCTCTACCCTTATTAATTTGATATGTTGTTTAACCTAATTTCCTCCTACATTATTTTGAGAATGACTCTTTATTTTATTCTAATTGGTCTATTTCCTGTTAGCAGATGGCTAACTTTTAATTTGCAGATGTCAGTTCATTCAGATTGTGTCCTCTATGAAGACCAAGTAACAGGTTTTTTTATCTGGGCATTTTTTTTATTTTGGAAGTCATGTCGGATCAGAATGTATTTCTGAATAGGGTAACAGTGGCAATTAGAGCTGCTTGACTTGAAGAAACTCATTTCCAGTTAATATGGTGCTTAAAGACAAGTTGATGTGGAACCTGTAACTAGCCCCAAAATGGAGGGAGCAATACGTAACTTCTATTCTTAGCTTTTTTTCCTCCCCCATTTGTACCCCCTTGGTATTGTTACAAAGCAGTCACTGAATTATGTTTAAAATAACCATTTGGTCAAACAGATGAAGTTCTGACCCCACTAGATGGCGCTAATTGATTAACATACCTTTTAAATCTGTGTGCTATTGAAAAGGCAGCAGGTCTTAGTTCTTCAGAATTTTCCTAAAGTCCAGAAATGATTCTTTCATGTCAAAAGTAGTAATGTGAGAGTAATTTTAATACAGGCCATTGGAAGTGCCTCTTACAGTTTAATTGGGGCTGAGAGATACGACATTCCTACACAAATAAAATATGACAATATCAGCAAAATCAAGTCTTCTGTTCTGTTACCCATTCCCTATTGCAAATCTTAGGCCAAACATGCCCATACATATTAAGTGTACCTAGATACTTTATCTGCACTGTGAAATAAATTCTCTGTCTGAAAAGCTCAGAGACATTCTTATTCCTGAATGAGACCTGAATAAAATGCAACAATCTGAACTTGTCATATCCAAAATGTAATAAGCTTTAGACAATCCATAAAATGTAGAAAGGCTTTATTATATCTAAACATTCAAACAGGAAGATTTGTGTAACTCGCCAAAAGCAGAAATTTGACAAATTCAGTGGACAAGATTAGGTAGGCCATCATGATGCTTTAAGGTTTCACATAAAAACATGAATAGAAGAAGCCAGTGATTCAGAAAACACTAACGGTGTTGTAGTTAGCTTCCAATTCTTATGTTTGTGTGTTCCTCTGCAGCGCCAGATGGCTATTGCCTGTGGTTCTCGAGCCCATTTGGAGCAGGACTCAATAACACAGGTAAGTTTCTCTTTCCTCGTATGAACTAGTCTCCTAGAACTGCTGTTTTTTCAGTAACATTCCAGTTTTTAAATTAAATCAAGATACAACAAATGAATGGAGGCTGATAGTGGCTGTTGCCATGAGCCTAACAATAGTCCAACATGACTAAAAGCTCTCTGTTCCCAGAGTTCAGACACCACCAGCAGGAAGTGTGAGCTAGATTTCAGCTAACAAGGATTTAAATCAGTTGCTCCCGCAGAGGCTGGGCCTTTTGGTCCCAAACACAACTGACAGCATGTGTGCACAAGTTTGTCTAACATGAAACCAAAAAGGGCATATACTGTAATCACTGAGCGGAAAGTTTTAGGCAGATGCTTTAGGAAGCCCTGTGGTTCTACAGTGGCTCTGCAGCTCATGGGCCAGAACAGTCTCTTCACACACATGCGCAGGCTCTTCAAGTACTGGGATGACAGGGAAAAGCAACTGACAGCTTGACTTTCCTTTCAGTCCAACAATTTGCCACTCTTCAACTCTTAAAACCTGAGTGAGTGGTAAAAGTTTTGTTGTAATGTTTTGTTGGGAGTAGTAATAAAATGTCTGAAAGGGTATCACAATTCTCTTGCAATCAACCTTATGAAAATTAATTTCATGTTAATGATTGAAGGGGAGGACCTCAGTGCCACCCAAACTTGCCCCAGCAAATGTAGATTTGGAATTCTTCCAGCAAATTTAGCTAATTTGGAAAACTTGTATTTCTTTCCCCTCCTTTAATTGAGAATCACTTGCAATGCATGTGCCTTCCTAAAGTTCCTTGCCACAGCTATGCCCTGGAAGACTCTCAGATTAAAATTGGAGAGGCCAGGACTGCCTCACGGGTCTCATGCTTGCACGTTTCCAAAATTGCTACAAATGACAACAAGTGAATGTTGTTTCTTCTGGTGGAGTATGCATACTGAGGAAATGAGCATTTTGTTTAGTCTTGAATGAGTTCCAGGCAAAGAGCCTCTGAAAAGATCCTTGAGAGAAGACTACTAGGTTTGTTTTGTGGAAATATCGGTAACCCGTATGAAAGCAGAATTTCAATATGAACAGGAAAACGGCAGGAGAATAGAGTATTGAATACACACTGGACAGAACAACTTAGTATGTGATTGTTATGCAACAAACTTGCATCGGCACACAATCTCGTCTTGCATCTGTTTTACTGATGTTTTGGCAGACAGTAGTTGACATAGCACAGACATTGCACTTATTGCAACAAACACATTGCTGGACTAAGTTCTCTAACATCATTAGATGAACTCATAATGCTGGATTTTCTCTAGAACAAGTTATGTTTACACTAGCATGTAATAGTTAAAATAATTCTAAAATGTATACAAAATACTGAAATAGTTGCAAAAGTCCAGGAGGAGATAAAAGGGAGTTCAAATCCTGGTATATCTTCTACTTTTCCCCAGTGCTTAATTTGTAATGAAAGAGCTGCTGGGGCTCGAGCAATTGTTTTACATTCATAACTCAAGCAGCAAGCCCAAAGGTGCTAGGGCTATAAACTGGCAAGCCTGGAGGTGCCAGGGCTCTGCCCTGGCACAAATTAAGCCCGGCTTTTCTCTCTGGATTATCTAATAGTGTTAGGGATCTATTCTCCTGTCAATTCCCAGGTAAAGTTCCTGTAAGTGTTAGTGAGTAGAAAGTTTGCATCATAGGCTAAGGCTACACTTGCAGCTGTACAGCACTGTGAGTTAAACCTGTCTTCGTACAGCTGAGTAGGGAAAGCGCTGCAGTCTGTTCACACTGGCAGCTGCCAGCACACTGTCGTGGCCACATTTGAGGCATTTGCAGCTGTATTGGGAGTGGTGCATTATGGGCAGCTATCCCAGCGTTCAAGTGGCTGCAACATGCTTTTCAAATGGGGGTGGGAGGTGAGGTGGAGTGTGACAGGGAGCGTGTGGGGAGAGAGAGTGGGTTTTTGGGGTATCCACAGAGTGTCAGTTCATTATCTCCTAAGTTTACACACCCACACCTCCCCCACCTCTCTCTCAATCACTAAAAACAAACAAAGCCCCTGCTGATTGTTTTCAAAGAGCAGATAAGCAGTCACTCGGGAACCGGACCTCAACCCCATCCTCTCCCCCCGCCACCGCCACTCTCTCCAAGCTAACTTTGCTGCCAGCACTCCTAACGGAGCCCCCCTGCCTGCAAACAGTAGCTGTGTTTGTTTTTTTGAAAAGCAGCCCCAGACAGAGCTCTGAACTCCAACCCGGAAGTGCTGTTTCAAAACAAAGGGAGCTTCCGGAGATCAGTTAGTGCGTACCTGCCCAACTATATTCCAGGAGCAGCGTCTCAGCCACTACGCAACAGCTGTTATTCTTCTCAGGAAGGTGAAGTACCAGCAGCGCTGTACCTGCGGGGAGACAGCGCTGTACGGACCTTGCAAGTGTAGACGGTTAGTGAGGTACAGCGCTGCAGGCAGTTTTATTGCGCTGTAACTCGTGAGTGTAGCCAAGGCCATAGTTGAGAAGAAACCCCAAAGCTCTCTCAGTAATGGGACTAAATCCTGGACCCTGTGTTCAGAACATGAATGGGTACAGAAGACCGTTACTGTCTACATATGTTGGCTGTGCACCAGACCAACTAATCCTGGGGATCGTTGGGCCTGATACATTTAAAGCAGTGGTCCCCAAACTGGGGGGCACTCCGGGGGGGCGGGGGGGGCACAGCGGGGCCTGGCCCAGCCCCCACCAGGGGCAGGGAGAGGATGCCACCCAGACTCACTCCGCCCCCGGCTCTGCCCTGCCCCCAGCCATGGCACTAGTTAGTTGTTTCCAGGTGTAGCACCACACCCGGCCTTGGTCCCAGCCGCTGGCTCCCACCGCAGCTACACCCCCAGACCTGCCCCCAGCCTCGGTCCGTGGCCATGGCTCCACTCCCGGCCCCAGACCTGCCTGCAGCTGGGCCCCAGCATCGACCCCCTTGCCCCTATCTGCGCCCCACCCCCTGGGAGCCACGGCCCTGCTCCCAGCCCCGGCTCTTGGGAGGTTGGGTACGCAGACAGGGCAAGGGGGGCGTGATGTGAAAAATTTGGGGACCATTGATAGGGTGGAGGGGCTCTCTGAGTCCGTGGTCATGTGATAAGCTGCTGAGGGATCATATACAAATGAACTCCCGTCAAGTGCATCCAGCTCCCGCTCCCTCTCCCTCACAAGAATTCTGCTGGGAGATAGGGGGAAAGAACTGGAATAGGCCTTTCTAAGGGGAAATGTGCAGGTGGGTGTACCTTTCCTTCTCCTACATCTCTGTTAGTGTGGTGAGGAAATCTTCAGCTGATAGGGCTCTCCTCCTCCCCTCCTCTGTCAGCTCTTTGAATCATGCAGCCCATTCCCTCTCCCTAGGTGTCACTTAGCTAGCAATGATGCTGCCTTTTCCACAGTAGCATTGGGAAGACACTGCTGCCAAGTGTCCCTGCTTCCATATATGGCAGTCGGAGATGGAATCACAGGAGGAATAGGATGAGCAGCCTCTGGGGAATCCTCTCCGGATTCAGAGACAACAAGAGCTGTGGAACCAGACTTCACCATGCAGCTGGGAGAGTCTGTGGTTAGGACCACGATTTGGTCTTAGTGCTTAAGAATTGCTAATAAACAAAAATTCCAACTAAAGCGAAATGGGAGAAAATCTACTGGAAACATTAGAGATATTTGCAAAAACTAAATTACAAGATTAGTCAATACTGTCAATTGTTGGCTTCTTCTGTCTTAGATTTACATGTTTGTTATACATCATTCATGACTGGCTATATAGGAGAACAGTTGTTCAGTCCACCATATATGCAGTGTACATACATCCTCCTCCTGTAACTTGCATTGCTTTATGTATCCTTAAAGCAGTACTGGCTTATGCCAAACTGGGCTTGCATGAAAGAGATCCAGCAGTGACAAAGTAAAAGGATACTGTTTGGGGGAGGGGAAGAAGGGAGGGAGGGTTTGTTATTCTTTTAAGGCCTGACATAAAGCTACCTTTAATTTACATATTAAAATAGTGGTTAGGATCTTTTTTACACCTTAGGTAAACTAGTTTACATTTTTAAAATCTAGGCTTCCAAAACCAATTTTTAAAGTGTTTGTATGTTCAAAACAAAAATCATAATGTAAGTACATTATGTCCTAGCATGTCTATGTAATTCTACTTATATGATCTATACCAAGTTCTGTATGTGTATTTGTTTAAATTTGAGTCATAGAAACAAACTTTAAAATACATAGTTGCAATAAGGATCCCATTTTGTACAGAACATGCACCATTATTGTAAAGTTACATGCGGAGCCTAAAATGATTCAAATGTAGAGCTGGCTGAAATATTTTTGCCTAAATGAAATTTCAGCAAAATATGATGTTTCATAAAAGCCGAAACATTGTGGAAACTGATGTCTCTACAAAAAACTTTTGTTTTGGGGTGGTGGAGGAGGGAGACCCTAGAGATGAGTTTTTTGGGGTATTGGCCTGTGATTTGGGACACCCAGATTCAAGTCCTTGCTCTGCCTGATTTGGCACGATTTGGGATGAAAAACTGTTCTGAATCAGGCAAAACGTGGACTTAGAGCTGTCTCCCACATCCCAGGGGAGATCCTAGATGTGACTGTCTGACACACCTCTCCCCCACCACAATTCTCTCTTTGTTACAGTGCGGATCAAACACACATTTCTAACCTCAAAATTGTCATGAAGTGGAATTCTCGTCCTCTGTTCAGATCAATTCATATGTTCCTTTTGTCATATAAATGAAAACATCTAATTTCTTGGCTTTTGTTCACAGCGCTCTTACTTCCGAACTCTTCTCATGTATGGGTTCCACTTCCTAGTATGGTTCCTCTGTGTCAAGGAAATCAGGGACACACAATGTGGGTTTAAACTGTTAACCAGAGAAGCGGCCTCACAGACTTTCTCAGCTCTTCATATAGAACGCTGGTAAGTTCTTTCGATTAGCTTAAATTAATTTTTCTATTTTTAATTTTATAGCAGTTGATCGAGGTTGTGGAAATGTAACTCCCACATGGAAACTGCAATAAACAATTTGTGCGTGTATAACAACAGCTGCTCAATCAGTTTTAATCAGTTCTAGTACTTTTTTTGTATTGCGCTTCACATTTCTTATTGTTTTAAACTATTACATGTTTGCAAAGCAATTAATTTTATATTACGAACTACATTATAGGATATAGTTGGATGTACTTCTGTGAACTGCATTACCCTTCATAGAAATGTAGGACTGGAAGGGATCTCAAGAAATCATCAAGTCCAGCCCATGTGCTGAGGCAGGACCAAGTAAATCTGGACCATCCCTGACAGGTGTTCCTCTAACTAGTTCTTGAAAACCTCCAATGATTGGGGATTCCACAACTTCCCTTGGAAGCCTATTCCAGAGCTTAATTACCCCTATAGTTAGGTTAGATATTTGGAATTTTTTCCCCCTAACTTCCTTCGTTGAAATTAAGCCCATTACTTGTCCTACCTTCAGGGGACATGGAGAACAACTGACCACAGTCCTCTTTATAACAGTCCCTCAGCATATTTGAGGACTGTTATCAGGTCCCACCTGAGTCTCCTTTTCTCAAAATTAAACATGCCCAGTTTTTTCTCATAGGTCAGTTTTTCTAAACCTTTTATCAGTTTTGTTGTTCTCTGAACTCTCACCAATTTGTCCACATCTTTCCTAAAGTCTGGCACCCAGAATTGGACACACAAGTCCAGCTGAGGCTTCACCCTCCTGTGTCTTACATATGTTACACCTATTAATACTCTCCAGAATGATATTAGCCTTTTTCCCAACTGCATCACGTTGACTCATATTCGATCTGTGATCCACAATAATCCCCATATCCTTTTCAGCAGTACTACACTCTACTCAGTGTATTCTCCATTTTGTGGTTATGCTTTTAATTTTTCCTTCCTAAGTCTTGTACTTTGCACTCATTTTTATCTCATGGATTTCAAACCAATTCTCCAATTTGTCATGGTCATTTTGACTTCTAATCCTGTACTTGTAAGTGCTTTCAACCCCTCCCAGTTTGCTGTCATCTGCATATTTTAGAAGCACACTCTCCACTCCATTAGCAAGTCATTAATAAAAGTATTGAATAATATTTGACCCAGGACTGACCCCTATGGGTCCCCAGTAGATACCCCTTTCCAGTCTAACAGCAAACCATTGATAACTACTCTGAGCACAGTCTTTCAACCAGTTGTGTACCCACCTTATAATAATTTCATTAAGACCACATTTCTCTGGTTTGCTTATGAGCATGTCATGGAGGACTGTGTCAAACCCCTTACTAAAGTCAAGATACGTCATATTCACTTCTTCCTCCTCCTTACCTTCCCCCCTCTTCCCCAACTAGGCCAGTAACCCTGACAAAGAAGGAAATTAGGTTGTTTTAGCATGATTTGTTGTTGACAAATCCATGCTGGCAATTCCTTATAACTTTATTATCCTCTAGGTGCTTACAAATTGATCATCTTGTGTCCAAAAAGCATGTAGAAAACACAATTTTATTTAATTTAGCACCTTTCATGTAAACTGTACCCCCAAATGGGTTAAATAATGCAGTTATGCAGAACTTCTCTTCCTCAATACTTGAGGCATACCGTATGTAAGGGGGGAGAGATGAGTTAGCTAAGTTTTAATATTTAAATGGAGTGTCTGCGATAACGATACAAGAAGACTCTTGGGCTACACTGATGAGACTCTTGATGGATGGTGATGTCTGGAGCCCTGCAGTCTATCCTTACTCTGACATGTGATATGATCAGAGATATCTGATAGTTAGAAACTTCATCAGCCTGTGTTGCTCTCCAGTACAATTTTACAACTCATTACTCGTCAACCAACCAATCTGCCCTCAAATCATTACCTTATTAGTACCTGAAAAGTACACCACCAAGTGTTGTTAGAGGAAGCCTAATATGTAAAGGAAGTTTCTGATGTACTTGCTGTTTTGTTTCATAAAAGTGGGCAATAAGATGGCTCTCATTAGTCTGGGGAAAGGGCAGTAAAAACCATGAATACAATTTGAATTGTTTTAGAGCTGTCTTTCATTGTAACTTAGCATTGGAGCGGATGATGGAATGTTCATTATTAGAGTAGCATGGTGAGGACAGCTATGATGGGTATGTCTACACTGCAGTAAAACACCCCCAACTGGCCTATGTTAGCTGGCTGAGGCTCGCAGAACTCGGACTGCGGGGCTAGAAAATTGCAGTGTAGACATTCAGACTTAGGCTGGAGCCCAGGCCCTGAGGTCATGTGATGGGGGAGGGTCCCAGAGCCCAGGCTTCTGCCTAAACCGGAACATCTACACTGCAATTTTATAGCGCCACAGCCCAAGCCAGCTGACATGGGCCAGCTGCAAGTATTTTATTGCAGTATAGACATGCCCATGAGCCTGAAATGCTGTTTCTGCATTGTGTCATATTTTCTGTAGACTTTTTGCACCACCTCTCTTGCTAAATGGACACTCTCATGGTTGACAGGCCCAGGTATAATTGAGTATAATCTAGTCTTTTCAAACTGTTTTCATCTAGGAAAACCTCTCGTAGAAAGAATGTTTTTTGTGTCTCATTAACCTGCCTGCTCACAAGAATAGAGCACAACATCCATGCACATGCTGAGAACTTTTGTTGAATCGTTCTAACCTAATCAAAGCCAGTAAGTTTAGTTTTAGGTTGAGCTTCAGCAGTTGTGTCCAAGCCATGTTGCTTCTAGGATGGAGATGCAAAAATGGCTTTGGGAGGCGGTGCTTCAGGGATCAGGGATGTGAAAAATCCAACTTTGAGTTAGAGGAGAAATACACACTGCAAGAACTTTAAAGCCTGTTGCAAGGTACGAGGTCTCCTCATCTCTTAAAGATGAGGATATGAAAGTACAGAACTTAAGGACCCAATTTTCAGAGGTGCAGAGCTCCCACAGTGCTATTGACTTAAATTGGAATTGTGGTTCTCAGTACCTCTGAAAATCAGTTTCTAGGTGAGTGATTTGTCCAAGGAAGACTGTAGCAGAGCCAAGAATAGAACCCATAATCTTAGAGCATAAGACTACTCATCTGATCCTAAGAAAAAAAAGTAATTAAATTTTATAGAGCGATTTCTATTAATTCCTTTGCATTAATGTTAAGGAAATGTCCACGATAAGCACAGCCCTAAAGTGTACTCCCTCAAAATATATTATTTTCTGACACTCCTTGAAGTTAAAGAGACTATCTATTACTTCAGGAGGCTGACCCAACAGCTGTGCTGCAAGCAGGAGGAAACCAATGAGTATAGTTGCTGTCTGGTCTTTTCAAAGAAAATACAGGGGTCCTTAAAGGGGAAACGACCAATCTTTGCTTGAAATTCATCAGTTTCAAATAACTCCAGTTGCTGATACCCTCTAAATAGTGCGTAGTAAATAGTATAAATTCCTTTTTAAAACATATGAGGATTTTGCGGCTCCTCTGACTGTTTAAGGGACTCTTCAGCAAGAGAGAACAGAGAGAGAAAGTGAAAATGACTATACACCACATACAGTCAAATATGCAGAATAAACTGGGGGAGGAATAGAGAAATATGACTTCACTTTAATAGGAATTTTAGGTGATGTGTATAACTGTAATCATAGAATCTCAGGGTTGGAAGGGACCTTAGGAGGTCATCTAGTCCAACCCCCTGCTCAAAGCAGGACCAATCCCCAATTTTTGCCCCAGATCCCCAAATGGCCCCCTCAAGGATTGAACTCACAACCCTGGGTTTAGCAGGCCAGTGCTCAAACCACTGAGCTATCCCTCCCCCCAAATAGGTACCAAATTTTCAGGAACAGGTGGGTTTTTTTAATTTGGTGTCCTAACCTGCTTTAGTCAGAGGTACTGCTGTGAAATGAGCCTTATGCTGTAGCTTGCTTTATGGTAATTTACAGAGTAACACCCCTAAGGCTTTCTGATGTTTATAAAACTCGAAACCCCTTATCAAGAACGCTTGCTGTGTTCGTGGAGAAACGAGTGACTTGTATTTTTCCATGATTCTCTGCAAATATTCCAAAATGGCAAACTTGTCTAAAACAAGAATAATTAGGGTTTTTTCCTTTGATATCAAATGTAGCTTTCAAAAATTTCTCTTCTAGTTTCACTGTGTATATTTGCATCCAGTCATTGCATGTTTTATTAATAGATTTGCCCTATTTAGCTATTTGGAAGCATAATTCACCCTTTAGAAACAGCATTAATTATTAAATAAAACAATTTCTGCACAAAACTGTGGGGCTTTGACAATCCAATAACTGAGACTCCCGTTGGATAAATCTGGGCCCTGATGCATTTGCCATGTGTAACTTGGCTGGAGCTGAGCAGCCAATCTGGCTGTGTACCATGGAGGCTGTACGCATCTCCTGAGAGTGAGTGGCAATAAGGTGGGGGCAGGGAAAACCTGGCCTCTTCCTGCTGCTGCCCAACAAAGTCAGTGATTTCATCCCAGCAGGCCTCTAGTCAATATTAGGGAGACAGTTTGTATTCATAGTGCCTCCACAAGGTCCCTGCAAGTGGGGGAGGGGTATGTTCACTCTGGCTCAGAGCAGCAGGGAATCCGTAATGGACTCATACCACTCCCGGCTGATGATCTCATTCTGAGATTGTCCACTGGGGACTGGAGAGAAGCTGCTGTCGGAGAGGAAGGATAGTCTTCATGCTGCACAGGGACTCTGGGGTCTGCATTGTATTACTATCTCTGCTATGGGTTTCCTGCAAGATGCGGCCAAGTTACTTAATTTCTGTGTGCCCTATTTCCCCATTAGTAAAATGGGAAAAGTACCTCCCTAGTATTAATGAATTTATCCTCATGACACCCTTTTGCGTTAGGAAGGTGCTCCAGTACTGTAGCAATGGGGGGGGAAGAGGAGGAGATGCAGCAGGGTGCTGTAGAAAAGACAACAAATAGCCTATTTCAGGGGCACACCTGTCTGAGGACACTGATCCTGGCCTCCCTACCCAGCCTTCATCAGCTCAACTCAGAGGAGAGAGGGCTGCTCCGGAGAATGCGGAGTCCTTTAAATATGAGCACTCCACTTCTGCAGAATCCTCCTCTGCGCTCTCTGCTGGGCTGACTGGATTCAGGATCATTTGGCACAGTGTAGAGCTGAGTTACATAGGAGGGAAGGGACTAATATGTCGTTTCCTCGGGTGTAACTGGGATCCAGGATTTGACCCTTAGCACTCACTTTGAGAGAATAAAACTAAAGTTGGCATCAGTCTCCACTTAGAACTTCCTTTCTCTTGTTAGGTTGTCACAGCCTGAACATTAACTGCCGCTTTGCATATTGATTTTAAAAAATACCCACTCTGCCTTTCTTTCGCAGAATGTTCTAGCCTATCAGATGAATATTTAAGTACGCTAAAAATGAGGAAATGGTGCATTTATCCCATGTCTTTTTGGTAAATATTTTATAGATATTTTCTTATCGAAGACCTGAACTAACAACAATGTTGTGGTGATTTGTCTGGAAAAATGTACAAGATGGGTACACAATAAATCTTTTACACTTTCAAGTTTTTCCTCTGTTTTTAACTTTTTTTTTTTTCAATATTCTAAAACCATTGAGGGGCTAATCCTGCAAGATCATCGTCAAAGTCAGAGGGATTAAGGCTAAAACCACCAGATCATCTAGTCCAACTTCCTATATTTCACAGGCCAGCAACTGCACACTAGCCCAACTCCCAGTGACATCAGGAGGAGGATGTACAGCATCTGGCAGGACTGAGTCCTGACATTGCAAAATCACTCGTGCCTCTCAAATGCCCTTCATTTCACTCCTCCGTTTACTTACACTTCACACAAATATGACTTCTCCTCACTTAAGAGTTGAAAATTATTTTACATCAGAAATAACCACAACTAAAGTTCTAGAAAGTAACTTGGACTAAAGGAATGAAACCAACATAATTTTAGGTTTCTTGCATGAATAATTTTTTGTCCCATATATTTGGAGCTTTGTTGCACATTTGAGCTTCAATCAATCAAGAGGTATGTCATGCCCAAAGCTAACTTCTTAAAGCAGAACAATCTTCACTCCAACAAGTTAGTGTTCAGCATTTAACACTATTCAAAATTAATAGCTTTTTTTTTTTTAAATGGAAATCTTCACTTCATTATTATCGACCTGTATTCTGAGTTGGTGTCTCCAGTGAGCTATCACAGCTGAATACTTTATAAATCCTTAGATGTTTGAGATTTCTAATGCAATTAGTACCAACCCAATTGTAACTGTGCAGAGTGCCCCTCTAACTGTAACTTGAATTTCTGTCACATCAAACACAAAAAGATGAACTGCTGAGAAAGTCCTGAGAGGAGTGGAGTCAGGGGAGAAACTACTGACCCAATATCCAGTGTTGTGGTTAAAAGTGATGCCATGCTGAGCTTCTTGCATATATGGAGGAGGCCAGCTGCTCCTGTGGGCAAGGCCCCAGGAATTCCTCCCCTCAGATAAAGGGAGAAGCAGCCTTTTGTGCGTGCTAGAGAGAGCAAGTGCTGAATTAGCAGGGCAGCAGGAGAGAGTGCCGCGTCTTCTTTTGAAGCACTGGACCCTGTCAGTGCTACTCCTGAAGAGAGAGAAGCAGTTATCCAAGAGAGAGCTAGATTTCATTTTTGTCTCTCTCAGCAGCCTGTTAACATACCTCACTGAAGGAACAAGTGTTGAGAGCACATTCTCTCTCAGTTGTGAGCCAAATATCTTTCACTAACAATAAATGTGGCAATGTAAACAGTATAGATGTCCTGCTGCTAGACTGGACGGCATGAAGGGTTTTAAAACTTTAGTTTTTAAGTAGCTAGCAAGCCACCAAAAAGGAATGGTTATAGTATTTTCAGTGTTTCTTTACCAACACCTTTTAATTGGAGCCTTCTGTTTCTGTTTCCTCATCCCACGCCATGGAGGGGAAGGGATGTCAACAGACCCTCCTGAAAATCAAATCCAAATGTTAACTTGGATTGGATCTCTTTGTGTTTTACCACTTCACCTTTCTATTTCTGTTTCACAGGTATTGACCAGAGTATCTCCTTCTCCTTAATATTAAATCTTTCAGCAGTCTGAGAGCACAATCTCTTATTTGCTGTATCTGAATTTGATGTACAGGTGCTCATAAACAGGAAAACATGGGTAGAGTTGAAATACTTTAGGTGCTCAGATACTATCATGATGAGGGCCATAGAAGTGCCTAGATAAACTAGCATGGGGTGCTTTTAAACTCCTTTCATTGTTTGTAAAGTGCTTTGAAATCCATAGACAAAAAGTATTATAGACATGCAAAGCCATATAAAGAAGTATAGTATTGGTCTTATAGCATTATAAATTAATATGCAGGCATCCTATTTAAAATTAATGGGGAGAGATTTTGTTGGGATTATTTTTAGAAATGCTTTTTGGATAGTGTTTTGCATACATACCAGTACAAATCAAATGTTTTTGAAATTTATTTCCGATACAGCTAAGTTTTGACATTGATCTGAAATGAGAGCAATCTCCAAACAAAGAGCATATGCTTTGTTTTAGGCTTTGAATCTGATTAAACCACTAATCTAGTTCTCAGAAATAGATGAGGCACAAACTGTGTTTTTCTTTTGTTTTTCTTTTTTTAAACCATAAACTACTGAAGGAAGTTTAGCCAATCAGATGGCTACACTGGCAGATAGTAAATTTTAAGTCAGAAATATTGTTCTTTTCTGACCCAAAGGGATCTCTTAAAAGTTCCAGTGTATCTTTTCATTTGGGGAACTCTTGCTACTATAATCTATGTCTCCACTAAATGGGTTTACCACTATAACTATACCGGCAAGCCCTTGCCAGTCTAGATAAGGCCTACATTCCAGATAGTCTGACGTGTATAACAAATGGCCTAATTTTGTCCTGGAAAACACTTGTTGCTGGTGATGATGCATGAGCAGGAAAAATCCCGGCTGGAGTTTCAGAACCCAGGGTGAGTTTTCAGGGCCGGCAGGATAAACATATTGGAAGTTGAGCACAATTGATTTGGAAATTGATACAGATTGCTTGTGCATGCTGTGACGGGATCCCCGGGGTACAGTCTGGGACTGAGGGACCGCTGTGCTCCCTGAACTCTCTCCAGCCCGAGCTGTCTCTCACAATGCCTTGCTAGTGACCAGCAGCAAACCCCTCTAGGCGCTGTGATCACTCAGCACAACAGCATGTGGAGCCCCACACCCAGCTATAGTGCATGAATGCTCCCAGAGCCACTCATGAATCACACAGAGAAAGACACCAGCCAAATCCTCCCTAGCTCCCAGCATTGTACCGCAGGAATATACCATCTTGTACTGCTCGAGAGGAGTAGTGCAAATTGATTAATTGGTTAACCACTTCATCAATGAAAAGTGGATATACACCAGCCTTTGTAAACCTGAGCAGATTTGCCACACTCTTCATACAAACTCACGGGTAAAGATAAACACTTGAAAAAATGTATTGACTATAAAAGATAGATGTTAAGTGATATTAAGTGATAGGCAAAAAGTCAGTTAATTTCCAAAAGAAATAAAATGTAAGTACGCAGTCTAAACTCTCAACCCTATTAGACTGGGCAGCAACTAGATTAAGCAGTTTTTCTCACCCCACTGGATATTGCAGTCCTTAATCAGATTTGTCCCTTAAATCTGGGCTAGTCTCCTCTGTTAGAGTCTTCAGTCTTCTTCTCAGAGGCTTTGTTGTTTGCAGCATAGGTGGGAGCAGGAGAAAAGGCTCCCACATGTCTGTTTTATACCCTCAGTCCGATGTGCTTGGGGAGCACAAGTCCAGGCATGTCTGGGGGCATTGCTGAGTCTCCAGGCAAGGTTGAGCAATTCCCCTGGTGTGACTTCATGCAGGTGAGTCATTGAATTGTAGCTCCCTTGCTGGACAATGGTTGTTGATGGGTTGATTGATGCCCTGCCTGAGTGTTGGTTCCTTTCCTTGCTGTTGCCTCTGGGGAGCTAATATCTGGCTGATTCCCCAACTTAGAGCATGTTTTAGTGACAACCATAGAACACAATTCTCATAACTTCATATGCATTAATGATATACATATATGGATAGAGAAATGACTTTCAGCAGGTCATAACCTTTCCCCGATACCTTATAAGGCATGCTTTATATATAAGATCACAGTCCTATATAAATGAGGAATATGGGGGTTACAGGGCACTGTCCCAAGGTACAGAATGCCACACACACTGTTTCGAATTGTGTTCTAACATGTGTTAACTAAAACAATCTTAAATTGTGACATAGGTAAAGGAACAAATTCCTAGGGTTAAATACAACCAGGAATAAATGTTTACTCCTTTGTCTATGCTACAATTTAAGATCGTGCTCGTTAACCTGTGCTAGAACACAATTAAAAATAAGTGTACTACTGGATCTTCCTAAAGCAGTCCTGGCTCTCATAAAACTCCAAGATTATGAACCTGAGTCGCAAATGGCAGGTGCACTCCCTTACCCTGGGTGCAGATGTCACTCTTGCCAACTAATAATGTTACGACCTCCAAATCCACCAGCGTCACTTTGCTCTTGCCCAGATTAAGCCTCAGCTAGTTCGCCCTTGTTCATATTGTGATTCTAGAAAGACAGTAGGTTCCAGTGCACCATCTGGGTCTGACGAGATGTAGAACTGGTTATCATCATCTTACTGAATACATTGCAATCTGTTTCCTCACTAACTCTGGTAGTGGATGTGCATACACATTGAAATGTACCCCAGTAGTATCCCACCCATGAGTCCTTTTCCTCTAGGCATTGAACGGGGGAGGAGGGAGTGGTTCAAGGTTCGGACAAGTTCATCATCACATGTAGTCGGAGGAGGAGCACTATGTCTGATTCTTGCCAGGGATGTTTGTCCTTTTACTTTCCTGGTCACTAAAATTTGCTCAGAGTTTTTTTTAATGTCACTCCAGCGTGATAGTGATGTCCTGGCATTGCTTTAAGGTGGTAAAACTTACAATAGTGCATAGCTGATGATTTAACTCTGTTCATTAGTTCCCTGGGCTGCGCAGTATTTTTAGACCAGTTAGTGCAGTGTAATTCATTGGACAATTAAATGATCTGTTTCTATTAAGATTTCTAGTCAGTTAATACATGGAATGGGTATTATGGAATTATACATATTAGAGCAGTGATGACCAACCCGTCGATCGCAATCGATGGGTCAATCCTGGAGATTCTCCCAGTCGATCGCGATCTCCGGGTGCAGCGGGGCTGCCTGCCATGGCCAGCATGCCCCTGCAGATCTGCAGGGGTCTGTGCACGCTGCTCCTGTCTGCAAGCACCGCCCCCGCAGCTCCCATTGGCTGGGAATGGGGAGCTGTGGCCAATGGGAGCTGCGGGGGCGGTGCTTGCAGAGAGGGGCAGCATATGGAACAATGTGCCTCCCCCAGGGGCCACAGAAGCGCATTGTCCCCTTCTGGGAGCAGCGTGGCCACGTGGTGCACTACAGGCCGGCAGGGTGGCCCAGCTGATGACAGAGAGGAGGTGCCGATGTGCCTGAGAGGGGCCTGGGCAGGCAGGGAGCCTGCCTTAGCCCTGCTGTGCCACCAACTGGGAGCCACCCGAGGTAAGTGTCCCCCTCCTGGAGCCAGCACACCATACCCCAGCCCTGAGCCCCCTCCCAGAGCCAGCACTCCATTGCCCTCTCCTGCACCCCAACCCCTGCCCCAGCCTGGTGAAAGTGAATAAGGGTGCGGGAGAGCAAGCGATGTGGGGGATGGAGTGGTGGTGGGGGGCACTTCGGGGGTAGATCCTGCCCTTAAATTCAAAAAGTGATCTTGGGCATAAAAAGGTTGGAGACCACTGTATTAGAGCTAAAAGCTCATTTGCAGCTATTCAGAGGTGAATATAACAAATGAATATATCTTTGCTTACAAATCTAAAATGTCAGCCAAAAATGACAAGCAATACAAATCTAGAATGTCAATAGAACAACCTGGAGTAATTATGCAGGGTTAATAAACAGTGTTCAGTTCTCAGTTGTTTGTGGGTTGGTGGGGTTTTTTAAAACAATTTTTAAAAAACAGCATCACTTGGAACAGATTCAGCACATTTGGACAAATTTGTTTACTGCAATAACTGCTTTTGTGGCTGTTAATAGGCCCTATTCCCACTCTTTGAAGTCATCCTGATTTGAGATTATTGCAAATCTCTGGTTCCCTAGCTAACTTAACTCTACTGCCTTCTGCACCTATTGTATTTTTTATTGTTGTACAGGGTAATGTTAATAGTTTTGCTTTTTTAAAATACAGTAACTCCTCACTTACCGTCCTCCCACTTAACGTTGTTTCGAAGTTATGTCGCTGCTCCATTAGGGAACAGCTGTTTGGTGGCAGGGAAGCGCTGGGAGGAAGGGGGAGGAGCGGGGACGCGGTGTGCTCCGGAGAGGAGGTGGAAGTTCAATATATACAGGAAAGTGGTGTTGGTTGCAAATGTAGCTGGGACTATTTGCTTATCAGTCTTGTATTTGTGTATGTGGTATTCTTCCAGTAAATATGTTAGAGGCCCTGGGCTTTTCTTCTTCAACACGGATGAGCATTTTAAGTGTGAAACTTTTTTGTAGAAAAAAAAAATCGCTGTAAAATCTGGAATTCTATGGATAATTAGGAAACCAATTAAGGAACCAGGTACAGAACACCCACTTCAGCAATTTAAGGCTATAAAATAGGAAGAAAGTAAAGAACTAACAACATGAAAATAAAACATTTTAAATCGTGATTTTTTTATTTTAAATCCATCCTGGTCAGTAGCAGCTAACACCTCTCATTACTTTCACATATTGGATGTTGTATGAGAGTTAAAAGAGGTATGCACCCTTTAGCTAAAGCTGCCTTATGGCCTCTTAAGCTCCTGAAGTTTTCAGCAGGTACCCTCTTCCTCCCCTGCACCCAAGCAAACCTTTTCAACTTGAAAATTGTCTTTACTTAAACTTTTAACTTCCCCCAACCTTTAACAATGGTTCTACGCCTTCTTATAGAAATATGGTAATCTACATGTTGTCTCTTAAATCAAGCAAGAGTGTACTTCAAATAGGACTATAATGGATATCCTGGTTGGACAGTTGAGGGCACAAATGTCTTATGTAACTATATCTTTTTATTAGTTAGACAATGCAGTTGATGAAAAGGAAGTGCTAATGTTTTATATCACTCTAAAATCAATAACAATTAACTTAGAGCATAAGTTTTTGCATTCTTTAACAAATTTTTGGCATTTAAAATAAGTCATTGCTTAGAAATAGTCAAGAAACAGGGACTTTGTGAGTGACCTATATGAAAGTCTGAAATAAAATTATCTTAATTCAGATAAGACACTTAATATTCATGAACTGTTTCAAAAAAGACCTCTGTTACTCTTGGCTGACTTTCTAAGAACAAATGTTTAAGTGTAAAGAGAAACCTAGTGACAGGTGAACAAAGAAGTCAGAATATTTTGGGTTCAGTACTTAGTATATACAACTAAATATAGAGAAATACTGACTTACTAGAGATTTAAATTTATCTCCAGTCACGCTTGCAATGCATAAGTTATATGTAGATAGCTATTTATTGAAAATCACGTCCTTTATGTCTAATAGCAATCATCCGTGTATCCCATTGACCTCAGTAAGAGCTGTGGATGCTCAGCTGTTTTGAAAAGCAGGCCTGAAGAATGCTGAGCAGATGAGGAATTTTAGCTGTACAAATGGGGTGAAGAAATGAGTGAATCTTCATACTTAAAGTGTAGGTCTTATGTCCGTTAGTGCTAGACATAGTGCAATGAGAAGCTGTGTGAACTTGGCCAATACACCTACTCCTGACTTCTGCTACCCCAACTATTCTGGTAGTAGATCTCTTCTGAGCAGAGCCTGCCAGTAAAAATGATAGACTTGAGGAGTGAAAAGGCTCTATAATGGTTGTTTATATGCACTCCCAGCTGTTCCTCAGCTCCCATCGTTTCTCTGCTTCCTCACTTCCCTTCTGCATTGGTTTTTGACTCAAACAAGGAGAGTGTATCACATCAGCATACGGCAGCATCAAGAAAGCAAAGAGGAGCTTCAGGTGCAGTTGAACCCCAAGAAAGCACGAGAGAAGTAGGTTGGTGCTGCGAGGAAGCTCTGCTGCCCCAATCTTTACAAAGATCTAAATCTTGACTGTGACCAAATGAAGAGTGTGAGTGCTGAAACGAGCACTTCATCCTTTCTTTTAATGTATGTGTTGTGCAATGAGGTATTGTAATCTGTACCCTGGCTAGTTTCTGTCATTCAGCTATATAACGAATCTGACCTTCAAGTTTATATTGATACTCTGATAACCGCACACTAAGTGCCTTAAGTTACACCAGAACAGAGATTTAATTAACACTGCAGTGGTCTTTTTTCTGAAAATAAATACCAATGAATTTGCTATTTCCTGTTCTATTTCAGGGCATTTGATGTGGAACTTCTTTACATAGCTCAGTGCTTGAAAATACCAATAGCAGAGGTTGCTGTCAACTGGACTGAAATTGATGGTGAGTAAATTGCTTACCCACCTCCCATGCCCTTGTCAGTCCAGAAAGCAATACCTTTGTATCATCCGCTAGTGACTCAAACCCCTTTTTCCAAACTTGAGGACCTGTTGCATTGAGCCTTCTCCTCATACAGCCATCCAGTTGTAAAAGACCTGAATGCAATAAGGCTGGCCAGCTTCCCCTGATGGCTCCACTTCCAATTCTTCCTTTCTCTGGCCCCTTCTTGTGATGGCTCCAAAACTCTTACTGCTCCCATGTACAAGCTCCCCTAGGGCACCCTCTTTGCTTCAGGTTTCTTACAATGCCTGTTGCTTTCCAGCTTGTAGGGAACTCTGCTATGAGATGCAGAGAGAGCATATTCTACCTAGCATGATGTCTAGCCCTATTGAAGAAGGGTTAGTTAAATCGTTTGGATATTTTAACTTGCTTGGAGATTAGTGGGTTTGTGCTAGTGCTCTTAAAATTGTGTCTTGAGTGATTTAGGAAAGAAAAACAAACACACGCTTTCTTCCAATTACCTTTGCTCAGGTTCTAAGTCTAGTTGCCTGAACAAAGTTTGATTTATTGTCCAGCAGTACGTTTGCGTACATACGCCACCATAGCCTAAGTTGAGCCACTATCTATTTCTGACCTAGAATGTCCCACTCTCAGTATAATTTCAAATATAATTTAAATTATAAAGCATTAACTTTTCAAGTGGAAATGTTTATTAAAGTCAAGGGCTAAATCATGGTGCTGAATAAGCTAACAATGCAGATGTTCTCTGGTTAAATCTATCTTACTGATGCTAACTTTATTTAAGGTGAACACTTGTTTAAACATTGTCCCTCTGATTTTTTTTGTATCTCTTATTAATCATAGGTTCGAAGCTGGTTCCCGTTTGGAGCTGGCTGCAGATGGGCAGGGATCTTCTTTTTATACGACTGAGATATTTGACTGGTGCCTGGCGTCTCGAAACAAGCAAATCTAATTAGGTTATTTACATTCTCCAAATGCATTATTACACATAATGGAGCATGAGAACTATTTCAGTGAACTAAAATGTTGAAGAAAGCTGAGGTTACTCTTCATTGCTGCTATGTACCGCATTTTTGCAATATACGTATATTTTATAAAATTGCCAGTAGTCAAATGTTTCTATAATCTGAAAGAAAAAGCATCTTTAAAAGACATACGTTTTGATCCCAGCATCTGTTTTTTCTTTTGTTCTGTAGCAGCTTTAAAGGTTCTTGCATAAATTCACCCAGATTAAATAAATCTGCTTGTGTCTTACTGTGCACTTGGAATTCCCGTTAATGCACATTAAAAGGAGCCCATTCTACTATGTTATACAACTAATGTGCTGTTTTCCTGAGAACTCGTTCAGTAATCTCATAACATTCCAACTGTAATCTGTTTTGACCTGCAGTTTATAACACATAAATCTGAGATCTTACTTCATTTTCACTCCCCATGGACCATAAAATTTCCAAAAGAAAGTACATTTAATTTTAAAATGCTGTCTTTTACAATTAGATACAATCTGGCCATTTAGGTGAATACTATATGTACTAGACTGGGTGCCTCAAGAACTGTAGTACAGAGGCCAGGGGGAAAGTAGTCTGGTACATAAAAGACTGACACCTTGGCATTGCGAGGGGTCGTGTGTGTTAAGTATGTTTGGTTTTTAGCTGTGAAGCTCATGAGCTTTCAGCTTTAAGGGCTGGGCTTTCTATTGATAAAGCATCTCGACCTATCATGGAGCATAACTTTAAAATGGCAATGTCAAAAATACTCATTTGTGATTGCCAAACAAGTAAGCCAGTTTCCTGAAGCTACTATAAAGGGCAATACGTTTCCCACTTTGTGAAGAAGTTGTTCCCATGTGCTTGTTTAAAGCAAAGAAAATGGAGTGTACAACCAGTTGTACCTTCAGATATGTTAAATTGGAATCTGTCTTTTCTCCTTTTACAAGTTGTTATACGTTTCTAGGGTTCGGTTCCTGTTGGAGTTACCTCAGTTTTCTGGAGGACGAAGAAGTACTGAAATAAATTCTCACTGAACATGTTCAGTTTTTGTTTTGTAGTCTTCGCTTCCTTTGGTATTCTGGTCCATATAGATCTGTCACTTCTGCTGAATGAGTTACATTACTGGTTGCTGCATTAACCAGAATAAAGTGATAACTGCTCACTTGTGGTAAGTGTTCTATGCACTACTCATGTGATAGGCAGGGCTGGTAGTGCCACCTGTTAAGGTTGTTTGATGCTTCCCATTAAAAGATCATGTTCTCAGTAGCTTATAACTTTGTCAAACTAACCATTTGGGCTGAAATTTTCCATGCAAGGTGGTGTCTGCCTCAGTCTGATTTTGAAAACTTCTGCCAACAAATATTCAGTTGCTTCTTAGAAAGAGGCTAGGGAAAAATATGTTTTACCCGTGTACAACATAGGTAGGGGAATTCAGTTGTTGGGTTTTTCTTTAAACCAAGGAAACTACACACAAAATACCTGCATTAAAAGAATATTAGTAAGCAATCCTTCCAGATTAAATATCACAGGATTTGTCAGTAAAAACATATTAGATTATGGAAATTACTGTGCATTTGAGCAACACTGATCATAAATCTATATTTAACAAAATAAAAATGAGGCTTAATAATTAGATCTCATCATAAAGCCGGCAAAAAACTGAGACTTCAAAATTATTTGTTTCACAGCATTCAAAATTGACCTACTTTCATCTCTCTTCAAAATTTTCTGCAAGACTAATCAGTATCTTCATGTTTTGAATCATTACCCAAATGTTTCTTTTACTGAAAATAGTTTTCAGTAATAAAATAAAGATTTCAGTAAATGAAAAATTTCAGTCATTTTGAAAACGTTAGACAAAAATTGATAAATGTGGCAGAAAGTTTTGTAAAAAGTTTTTAATGAAAAGCTGTCAACTTTAGCAAAAGTTTTTTTTCACAGGCCATTTTCAGTAGAAAAATAGCCTTTCCAAAAGAAAACAATGAAAATTCTTTGCTAAAAATTTTGACACGTTCTAAAATTCATCTAATTCTTTTACTCAGGATCCCTCCATGTTATTGGATAATATGAAGCAATGGTGGAGCAAAGACTCCATCATTAAGGATGTGTAGAGATATCCAGTGTAATGCAACTTCACAATAAACTGCTTTCCCTGAAATTTTCCATATCTTGTCTTTTAGCACACTCACCTTATCTATAATCTGACAAGACATTTGGAACATGACTGCTGCAGGAAAAAAAAACCTCAGTAGTAATTCCATTAATAAAATAATCTCAAGTTTTTTAGTGGCTTGACCTGCAAAGTACTAATATGAAAAAATTTTCAGACCAAATGCAGCATTTTTGGAACAGTTGGAGAGTTAATTTTGAAATTGTTCACTACAGTTTGTCTTGAGTGTGCCAGACATTTTCTGAAGTCCACAAAGCCCCTGGTGGAGTCTGAAGTCTACATGCTCTCCTGCAGAGAGGAGATAGGGACTAGAGGGGAAATGGTGGCTACAGATCTTTCTGATACTCGCTCCTCATGTTGTGTTCTACAAGACAAATACAAGGGCAGCCCTTACAGTATTTAATTGCTAAACAGTTCCAAATGTGGCTCAGCAGAGGCAAAAGACTCCAAGAACACCCTTTACAAGTGAATAACTGCCTGTTTATTGTGTTTGACAATAAAATGACATAATTCTGATATGTGGTAGGAGGGTTCTTCCCCCCCCCCCTTCCCCCCCGTAAAGGACAGTGATTCACGTTGATCTTTTTTGTTAGATAACCTTTTCTGCAGATACGCAGTACATCACAGGCCAAATCCATCACTGGTATAACTCCTGAATTTAGCTCTATATTCTTAGTCCATGGGCTCAATGACACTGCAGCATTATTTCAGGGCAATGCACCTCTGCACAAGTAATAAAGCAATTTCAATCAATTTAGAATGCGCAGAGTGAACAAAATCCTGAAGTGTCAGCAACGAAAGGCAGGAGATGGCTCCAGATCATGCTGCAGAACTGTATTCGATATACCAGTTACAGAATTCAAAACAAATATCTGAGGACATTCCCATGCCAACTGGAAACAAACGCCCAGATTAGTTTTACAGCTAGTTTTTACACAGGTGTGATGCAAATTTAAACTCAATTAATTAATGTTTGAAAAGTACAGACACATCCTTAGGTGTGGTATACACACCTTCAATATCTATTCTTGAATCCCTATACTAGTATTGCTTAAGACAATGGAACCTACCCATAATTATCAATTTACCAGGTACCCAAGAGTGTGCTAGATGTTCACAGACAGAAGACAAGTTACAATCTACAAATAGACAAAATACAGGCAAGAGAATGGGAGAACATAATTTTTCTTTATCCCAATATTTCTATTTACCACTTATATTTTAACATTAGTCCCTTAGCCTTTATTGTCATATTAAGCCCCAGCCTCTCTCTTTCTTACTATTGCTATTTTTTCAATATTATATAAAATAAAACATACATTTGAGATCATATCCTGGCAGCCACCCTTGCCTGTGAATCTATTTAAAAGATTGATCGCTGGAAGGGGAAATAGAACATGTATAGCTATACTGTACATTGTTGTTCTATATTTCACCATTTTTATTACCATGAACCATTTCTGCCTTCTATTTGTCATTATAGTTATGTGATTGTCAAGCTGCCCATTTAGATCTGTTCAGACAATTATCCTTGTCTGATATTTTTTTTAAGTCCCCTTGCATTCAAGCATTCTGCAAACCCTAGTGCTTGCATTCGAGCACTCTGCAAATCCATAGCAATACTTCTGGGGCTAAGAACAAATCCATTTTTAACTTGTCAGTATAGTGTGCCAGATTTTTAGCTGGCTCCCAAGCCTTTCAGCAACTTCATACATAAGCATTTATTTACATGCTGTAAATGAGATAAATGCTGAGTGCATACCTGCCTTTTCCAAAGTGTGCAAGTGTTTCATTTCCCTGAAACAGATGAACTGCAGTGAATGTTCCAGTAATAAGCCTGCATACTTGCCATAGGGTAGCCTGTTTAGTTTAAAGGCGCATTAGAGGGTTCAGCTTCACTTGGGGTCTCACCCATCCCACCAAAGACATTAATTTGATCAGAATAACATTTCATCTTTTAAATGCATGATGCTGCAGTGCAAATGAGATATTTTGAAGGATGTGTGATATTGCAGTTCTGGTAACATTTTCATTGTTCTTAGGGTGGTTCTGCCAATAATTTTCTGGGGAAATCTGTTCAATAACTTATTTTCTAACATTATTAGCTGAAGATTTTCAAAGATGGGTGTCTACAATTAGGCTCCTAAATCCATATTTAGGCACATTAACAAGTGACCCTATTTTTCAAACATGCTGAGCACCCTATAGCAGACACTGAAGACCATGAGAGCAGCTGCATGTTCAGCACCTTTGAAAATCAGGTCACTTGTTTAGGACTGATGTGAATTTAAGAGCCACTTTGAAAATCTTGGGCATTGTGTTCCTAAGTGACTTTCTCAGCTTTCAGTGCCCATGTAGCGAACACGTCAGACAAAATGTGACTGATGAAACAACATGCAAAACAGATAAACGGCCATAGTCACCTATGTTATTTAATAATTTGGGAAGTTTCACTTTTGTCTTTGCCACTTATCCATATCATAGAATCATAGAATCTCAGGGTTGGAAGGGACCTCAGGAGGTCATCTAGTCCAACCCCCTGCTCAAAGCAGGACCAAACCCAACTAAATCATCCCAGCCAGGGCTTTGTCAAGCCTGACCTTAAAAACCTCTAAGGAAGGAGATTCCACCACCTCCCTAGGTAACCCATTCCAGTGCTTCACATAACAATATGTGATGCACCATTTACAGTAACTGTGCAAAAGGTGACCTGAAGAAGAGCTCTGATGAAGCTCGAAAGCTTCTCTCATTAACAGAAGTTGGTCCAATAAAAGACTACCTCACACACTTTCTCACAGTAAAGTCAGTTGCAGCAGAACCTTGCTAGACCATTATTGCAAAGGGCTTCCCAGAGCAAATAGTATTATATCCTTTTCATCAGTTCTCTAGTCTGTCTGAATCAAATTGTTCAGACAGTCCAGTTAGTACTAGTTCTAGCAACAGGTTTGAATATAACTTGATCCAGTTAATAGTGCTTCAGTCAATGTGGTTTTTACATATAGTTGAATATAAAACAAAAAATCTCAATGAACTGAATGTATTGCCTTTTTAGTATTTAAAGCAGCAACAAAGATTATTTTCCCAAATGGTACCTGAGAAAGATGAGACGACACATTCCTTAAAGCATTACGGGTAACTGGCAGTTCTTTATTATTAACCTTGCTAGCACTAGTGAGGCTGAACTGATGTGAACAATGGTGGGAAATTTTGAAAAATTCCCATGTAGAGGGTGTTCTTCCTGAGTTTCCCCATCTGGAAAACATTTGCCAACCTCATTCATGTGGTGTTTGGTGATCCTGGAATGAAAGGTACTGCGAAAGAGTAATTAGCAGGGAAACTATGCCGTCTTTATCAGCTTTGCCCACGCACACACCACACAAAGTAACAACTGAGAAGAGAGCAAGTTTCCCTGCCCACCCCAAAAAAACACTTGTCTGAGTCCCAAAGAAGGTCTAATATGAGCCATTAAGAAACCTTTCAGTCTCATTTCTAGAGAGTATCAGCTTCCTAAAATTCCTATCTCCTTTGGCACCGATGGTCTCACTTCCAGCACCTTGTATGTATCCCGCTGGTAGTCCCAGCACTATTACATATCATTCCAGTGGCCAATCAGGAGGGAAGGCGTCCACCCGTGATGCCAGTTGGTCCTTGCTTATTCCTGAGCCCAAAGATGCTAGCAATGGAACAGAGGGGCACCTACCTGGGCTTAGGCAGCACTGTACTAGCTGCAGTTCTAGTGGTACAATGATTGCATGTGTGTAAGTAAAACATGGGTGTTTAGGGGATAGCTTTAAAAAGGCCCCTTTAGCGATTAGAGCTTTTATAAATGACAGTTTCATTCTAAATTCTAAGTCCCATTATATATAAATATGCTTGGAAGGATTAGATTTTTATCGATAAAAGTCAATAAACATTGATTTCACTGTACACAAACTGATGAAAAAATATTTCCATCAATAATAACTGAAATGTACAGCTAGGCACAGTATGAAAAATGCTGGTTGGGAACTGTATTAGCATTTGATTTAAGGCTATTTACTTTGTGTATTTTGATATGTGATGTTAGTGTGTTTTAATGGTTATAAAGTTTTCAATTTTTGCATCTCAGTATCCGCTGTCATTAAATAATTATTGTCTGACACCTCCCCTGCATAATTTCCCACAACTATGAAAATTTAAATTGAAAAAAAAATGCCCAAAACCAAGCATTGACATTCTCTGTCAAATTTAAAAATAAAATAAAAACCAAAGTCAGCCAAGCCTATATATACACTTGTCTGGGTCCAGGATTTTATATTCTATAAGGTTATTTCAGGGGAAACAGGTGTGGTATAGTGGACTGAGACAGGAAATCTGGTTGTGCTTCAAGTAATTTTCCACATGGATTCCACTTCTGACATGCATGCGCCCTGTGCCCGTGGGACTGGATTGGAGCATCTGTTGGGGTTGTCCCTGAGCCCTGCATAGCCTTGCACACCCCCACATGAGGGCATAAAGGGCTGAACAGCCCCAAAAGCCCTTCAATTGCCCCTTCGAGCAAAATGGAACCCTGCAGCGTTCCCTTCTCTGCACACTGTTTCATCTCTTATTCTTCCTAGTTCTTGTTACTGTTAATTAGCTGTAGTTATGAATGTTGTGCACTTTAGAATAGTGTAGTTTTACTGCTCATTGTCAAAAAAGACAAAGGCAGAAAGAAACTTCAACTTTAGGGAAGTTGCTCTGAGTACCGGAGCTCTCCTGAGTAGTGGAATCCAAATCTTCAGGACTTAAACCCTCTCTCTCTTGTGAGGCAGCTATTCCTATCAATGGTGGCACTAAGTGCCCTTCTGCCGCCGTGAAATGCATATCCCCAATAAATGCTCAGTATGTTCCTCTTTTTCTATGAGGTCACAAACAGTAAGGAAATCCTTCCTTAATTTTTAACTCAGAGTATTCCATGAGGGTCTCCTCTGAGCCCCAGGGGAAGAATACAACCAAACCCGAGCAGACCATCTCTGTAAGTGCTCTGGTAAGCTGTGGGTCTACTCCAAGCTCGAGGACTCAATCATCCTCGAGAAAGTCTCATTTGTCGACTATGGAGTCAGTCACGGTTACTAAGCCCTCCTCTTCCTCCTCTTAAGAAAAAAGGGATTGGGAAAAGCACCACTTAGGGTGACCGCAGAGACAGGTCTCCCTCCCTGGAACCAGGTAGATCCAAGCCAGGAGGCAGTTCAAGGCCCAGATCAGGTCTCCCCGACACCTCAGCACTGATGGATTACCAAATGACTCCAGCAACACCTTAGGGAGCCTATCTGTCCCTTTACAGGTTCTTCCATTGCTCCTGCCTCTAGAGTCAGGTCTCCCTCTCCACATACACCATCTCATGAGAGTCAGCTGATACATGGTACATCACACATCAGGAGCAGGACATAGATGACCCTCCCATCCCAATGAGGATATCCTCCTTTTGCCCAATGAAGCTTTTCACTGCAGCCATCCCAACCCAGCCAAATGATTACCATATTTTTCAAGACCTTTTATGGCAAGTGGCCAATACCGTGAAAATTCCAGTAGAGAGCGTGCAGGAAAAAATCACACAAACTGTTAGACGTCCTGCATTCCTCAGTCCCTCATAGACTGACAATGCCAACAAATGATGGCTTGTTGGAGCCAGCTAAGGACCTTTGGCAAATCCCAGCTTCAACCCCAGGATCTTTGGTAACTGTAGCAGACCAGGGTAGGCAGTTTTACCCACACTACTTCCTAATCCCAAAGAAGAAAGGGGGTTGGTACCCCATTACGGGCCTCTGATGACTCAAAAAATTCATTGATCATTTCAAATTCACTTTGATGCCCTTAGCTTCCATAATGCCCACCATAGATACTCAAGACTGGCTTGCTGCTTTCCACTGACGGGACACCTATTTCTGTATAGCAATTCACTCGGCCCACAGGAAATAGCTACGATTCCTGATGGAAAAGTCACACTGCCAATGCAGAATACCTTCCTTCAGTCTCTTCCTGGCTCCCAGAGTATTCACCAAGTGCCTAGTAAATGTAGTGCTTCATCTAAGGAGGCAAGGGTACAGGTCTACCTATAGTCAACGACTGGTTAATTTGAAGCCACTGATCCCAAGGGTACAAAGCCTGGTACTGATAGCTCCAGGATGGCCCTGTCAATTCTGGTATTCAGAACTCATGAACTTATCAACACAGCACTACTCACACTTCTAATTCAGCCCAATATGATCATGCAGAGTGAAGGCCACAGTCTACACCCACACAAAGCATCGCTGCATCGGACAGCCTGGATGCTGACTGGCCACAGACAGAAACTACTCTCCTGAAGTCCAGAACATTTTGGCTTGTAGCAGTACTTACTCAGCAAAGTGGAAGAGGTTCTGTATTTGAGCACTACAAAGACCTCACTTCGAAACCCCTATAGTGGCTATTCTAGGTTACTTGTTAAGCCCTAAAACATTTGGGACTCTCCATGAGTTACATAGAAGACATTTCTGCTCATTGACCTCCCATCAAGGGTCACACAGTCTTCACACACCCAACAGCTTGGTAGGTTCCTCAAGCATCTCGGTCGTGTCTCCTTCAGTCAGAGAGTGCTGAACAAATCAATTCCCGGCTCCATGGAGCTGGTATGCATGTCGATTACTTTTTGGGGAATACAATTTTTGCATTTAGTGGCAGTTTATAACATCATAAGACATTAATTAGTGTGTATGAGAATGCTTTTATTTTTCTCCATAATCCTTCCCCAAACAGTTAAAATACTTCTGAAAAGGAAATAAAGTTTGAAAGCGGTAAATATGTGCACATATAACCACCACCACTGCTTGGTACTAATTACAATTTACAGTCAATGCAGAGCAGACAGAATAGTTAAGAATCAGGATGGAAGGGTTAATCTATAGTGCAGTTTTCAAAAGCACTTATGTGACTTAGGAGAACAAGTTCCTTGAATAGTCCTTGCAGTAGGTTAACTCTTTCTTGTGAGTTTCATGTTATACATTCACAATAGGAGGCAGATCATGCACTTAACTGTCTAGCAGATCTAGAGATGGTTTTCCCAGTGGGAACTGTTTTTATAATTACACGTGTATATAGTTGAATGCTGTGCAGTCCTTGTTCTGTGCAATAAGCCAGTGATTCACAACCAGGGGTCCGGGGCCACCTGGGGCACCCGGGGCCATCTGGGGGGCCCTGAGCAGGTTTCAGGGCATCTACAAAAATAAACCACAGAGCAGGGTCAGCATTAGACTTGTTGGGCCCAGGGAAGGCTGCTGAAGCCTGAGCCTGGCTGCCTGGGGCTAAAGCCCAAGCCCTGCCACACAGGGTTGAAGCTGAAGCCTGATCACTTAGCTTCGCGGGGCCGCCTGCGGTGTCAGCTGTCAGGCCCCTGGCCATACCCCTGCTTGCTACCCCCTAATGCTGGCCCTGGCTTTTACTCTACTGGATATACAGAAAAACAATTATTGCAGCAAAGGTGAGCCGTGGAATTTTTATAGCATGTTGGGGTGGGGGGCTGAGAAAGAAAAAGGTTGTGAACCCCTGCAATAAGCATTGATCTAGCTGTAAATGAGCCACGTGCCCAAGATTTGTGTTGTCCTTGTAGATTGTCAGAAGCTTAACAAGCTTAGCAAAACTAATTGGCTCCAGTTTCCTAGTGTTTTGCATTAGAAGGAGGTTGTGCCTTCGTCGAGTAACATTTTATAGCATTAGTCCCTGGATCCTGTAATCTGATCTGTGTGGATGGACCACTGCACGTATGCAGCACTCCACTGATTTCTGCGGGATGCTGCTCAGCATTAAGAGCTCACCCACACAGATCAGACAGCAGCACCAGAACCCTAGAGGGTCGTCCTAGCAGCGCTTTGTTTACCATTGCAGAGGAATAATATGTGAACATAGCTTTCGAATACAGATGCCTTTTAGAAGATTAATTATATGATTTCATTAGTCAGGGATTCTCAGTCTTGATGAGGCTCTGGCTCTTTCCCAGTTGCAGTGAACAGATATAGTATGTTTTTGGCCCCCAAGTGAAAGCTGACAGCTTGAACTATAAATGCTACAATAACACACATGATCATAGAGCTACTGATTAATAAAACCATGGTGGCAAAATATTTCCAGCACAAAGTTTAAATCTTAGGATATGTGTGATGGGATTCACTCACCACTAAGGGTGCCTGGGCCACATCTGGGGATTAGCTCCACTCAGGTCTGATGCCCCATTCCTTGCACCGTGGCCCCTCTCCTTCCAGGAGTCGCGGTGATCCTTTGTGACTCAACTCTCCAGCCAGGTCACTATAGTCCTCCCCGTCAACCCAGATGTGTCTACACCGGGGCTTAGGTTGGCTTAATTACATCACACAGGGCATGACATTTGTCATAGCCCTGATTGATGTAGTTAAGCTGATTTCACTTTGTAGTGTAGCCCAGCCCTTTCATTCGCTGTTTTAGAGCACCGACTCTATCCATTCACCACGAGTGGTCCACAGGGAGCCAGCTGGTCACATTTTGCTGGCTTGCTCTCTTTTTTCCCCGCTGCTAAACTGCATTTTTTTAAAAAGCTAACTATAAAAAATGTGTTAGTCTAAGGTGCCACAAGTACTCCTGTTCTTTTTGCGGATACAGACTAACATGGCTGCTACTCTGAAAAACATCTAATGCTTTTCTAATTATTTGTCCATCTATCAACTGCTGTAGGGATGTAATACAGTCACAAACAAAAACGGAAGAGTTTCTTGTGATAATGATTGCCTCATGGATCGCCTCCTTTCCCAATCTCTTTATTACTATATAAAAGCTGGAGAAGTATCACTTCAAAAGCTGGTGACTGTCAAAACAGTAACAGGAGTCTTTCACTTCTTGATCAGTGTGAATCAATCCCAGCTAGGCTGATAGTGATGAAAGAGGCCTGGAGGCTGTCCTAGTGGCCTATGGGAAATGAGTTTTTTTCAATCCAGTTCCTTACGGACAGGCACCCTCATCACAATAAAGCAACACCACGGAAGCAAAGATGCTTAAGTTAAGGAACAATAGAGTAAGTGTCACATCTGGTATCATGGTGTTAAATCACGTCTAGAGAGTAATTTCTTCCATTTGGCCCCCAAACACCAGTCCATGATATTCAGTTCCCTCCCACCCCCTTACCACACACACAGAGACTAACGCCTTTTGCTGGGTTCTCTCTGTCTGTTTTCTAGACGGCACATTTTTGAGGGTAGAGAATGTCTTATATAACTTGTGTAGGGATGAGCTCATCAGTATTTGATGATAATCACACAAATTCATTTTGGACAGTGCAACTTGGCTAGGACAGCTGTGATCCCTAGCCAAGTTGCACTGTTCAGACTGAATTTTCTGTGATTATTATTAGGGCTCCGTGTCTGTCACAGAGGTCACGGAAGTCACCGATTCTGTGACTTTCCGCAACCTCCGTGACTTCTGCAGCAGCCGGTGTGGTTGACCCCGGAGCCGCTCAAGCAGCTGGCTCTGGGGCCAGCCGCACCAGCCACTGCTCAGGCAGCCCCGGGCAGCTGGCCCCAGGACTGCCTGAGCAACAGTCCTGGGGGCGGTAGGAGCAGCAGTGTGAGGGTGGTCCCGGGGGTGGCTGGAGCAGTTGCTGCCCTCGGAGGCCCTCAGCAGCTGGTGCTGCTGGCCCCTGGGCCCCCTGTAACTGTGCCTTTGTGGGTCACAACTGAGAATACCCAAATTCAGGACAAACTGCTGATAAATAGGGCAGCCATACCCCAAAACTGGAGGTTATTCTCCCATGAGATATACCAAACCAGCAACAAAAGTAAACTTCTGTTTCACCACACTAGCTAACAAGAAGTCAAAACAGCAGTTTCCTTAGGCATGCCAGTCCTTGTATCACCACCAAAAACACTAGATTTATAGATGAGTGATTCTTTAAAACCAGTTTAATCAAACAGGTTCTTCTGATCTCAAGGGACCAGCCACACACCCAGGTCAATATACAACTCAGATCTTACCCAAAAATCACGCTGTTGCCAATCCTTTAGTATCTGAAATCTAAAGGTTTATTTATAGAAAGAAAGAAAGGTGAGAGTTAAAATTGGTTAAAGGAATCAAATACATACAATAATTGCTAAATTCTTGGCTCAGGTTTGTAGCAGTGATGGAATAAACTGCTGGCTTAAGTTAAATCTTTGGCTGCTTCCAAATCATTGGAAGGTCCTCAGTCCCTTGGTTAGAATGCTCCCATTAGTATAAGTTCATAGTCCAGAGGCTTAGAATCATAGAATCTCAGGGTTGGAAGGGACCTTAGTAGGTCATCTAGTCCAATCCGCTGCTCAAAGCAGAACCAATCCCTAATTTTTGCCCCAGATCGCCCCCTCAAGGATTGAACTCACAATGCTGGGTTTAGCAGGCCAATGCTCAAACCACTGAGCTATCCCTCCCCCCTGGAGCAGGAAAGAGGCAAAAGGGAGGTGTTTCCAGGGCCTTTTATAGCTTCTGCCACATGGAGGGTGTGACGGTGTTCCCCATAAAATTTTATGGGGAGATGCTTATAAATGTATATATGTAACTAGAATATGTTTTATGCTACATGTGCCATGTAACATATCTCTGTGAAAGTTATGACCTACTGAATTTACTCCTCCTGTTTGTATGCATGTATCATTGTTGTAGTTGGAGTTATGAAGATTGGTTTTATATTTGCTGGTTTTGTACATAGCCTTTGTAAGTGCATGGGATCATCTTTGGATCATCATGTGGATTGGGGTCTGCAACGTCTTTTGTCTGTTAAGTGCTCACATTTAACAGGCACATTCTTTGCTCCAAAGATGATCCCATGCACTTACAAAGGCTATGTACAAAACCAGCAAATATAAAACCAATCTTCATAACTCCAACTACAACAATGATACATGCATACAAACAGGAGGAGTAAATTCAGTAGGTCATAACTTTCACAGAGATATGTTACATGGCACATGTAGCATAAAACATATTCTAGTTACATATATACATTTATAAGCATCTCCCCATAAAATTTTATGGGGAACACCGTCACAGAGGGAAACCCATTGTTTCAAACAAAGCCCTCAGCATAGCCAGTGGAAAATCACAGGTGAGAAGATGGGGTTTGGAATCACATGGGCAAGTCACATGTCCATGCATATTTTTGCTTAGTCACAGCAGGAAAGTCCATTATCTGTAGATCATAGAATCATAGAATCTCAGGGTTGGAAGGGACCTCAGGAGGTCATCTAGTCCAACCCCCTGCTCAAAGCAGGACCAAACCCAATTAGATCATCCCAGCCAGGGCTTTGTCAAGCCTGACCTTAAAAACATCTAAGGAAGGAGATTCCACCACCTCCCTAGGTAACCCATTCCAGTGCTTCACCACCCTACTAGTGAAAAAGTTTTTCCTAATATCCAACCTAAACCTCCCCCTCTACAACTTGAGACCATTACTCCTTGTTCTGTCATCTTCTACCACTGAGAACAGTCTAGATCCATCCTCTTTGGAACCCCCTTTCAGGTAGTTGAAAGCAGCTATCAAATCCCCCCTCATTCTTCTCTTCTGCAGGCTAAACAATCCCAGTTCCCTCAGCCTCTCCTCATAAGTCATGTGCTCGAGCCCCCTAATCATTTTTGTTGCCCTCCGTTGGACTCTTTCCAATTTATCCACATCCTTCTTGTAGCGTGGGGCCCAAAACTGGACACAGTACTCCAAATGAGGCCTCACCAGTGCCGAATAGAGGGGAATAATCACGTCCCTCGATCTGCTGGAAATGCCCCTACTTATACAGCCCAAAATGCCGTTAGCCTTCTTGGCAACAAGGGCACACTGTTGACTCATATTCAGCTTTTCGTCCACCGTAACCCCTAGGTCCTTTTCTGCAGAACTGCTGCCCAGCCATTCGGTCCCTAGTCTGTAGCAGTGCATGGGATTCTTCCGTCCTAAGTGCAGGACTCTGCACTTGTCCTTGTTGAACCTCATCAGATTTCTTTTGGCCCAATCCTCTAATTTGTCTAGGTCCCTCTGTATCCTGTCCCTACCCTCCAGCGTATCAACCACTCCTCCCAGTTTAGTGTCATCTGCAACCTTGCTAAGGGTGCAGTCCACACCATCCTCCAGATCGTTGATGAAGATATTGAACAAAACCGGCCCCAGCACCGACCCTTGGGGCACTCCACTTGATACCGGCTGCCAACTAGACATGGAGCCATTGATCACTACCCGTTGAGCACGACCATCCAGCCAGTTTTCTATCCACCTTACCGTGCATTCATCCAGCCCATACTTCCTTAACTTGCTGGCAAGAACACTGTGGGAGACTGTATCAAAATCTTTGCTAAAGTCAAGAAATAGCACATCCACTGCTTTCCCCTCATCCACAGAGCCAGTTATCTCATCATAGAAGGCAATTAGGTTAGTCAGGCATGACTTGCCCTTGGTGAATCCATGCTGACTGTTCCTGATCACTTTCCCCTCCTTTAAGTGGTTCAGAATTGATTCCTTGAGGACCTGTTCCATGATTTTTCCAGGGACTGAGGTGAGACTGACTGGCCTGTAGTTCCCCGGATCTTCCTTCTTCCCTTTTTTAAAGATGGGCACTACATTAGCTTTTTCCAGTCATCCGGGACCTCCCCCGATTGCCATGATTTGTCAAAGATAATGGCCAATGGCTCTGCAATCACATCGGCCAACTCCTTTAGCACCCTCGGATGCAGTGCATCCGGCCCCATGGACTTGTGCTCGTCCAGCTTTTCTAAATAGTCCCGAACTACTTCTTTCTCCACAGAGGGCTGGTCACCTCCTCCCCATGGTGAGTTAAGTGCCTCCCATGGTGAGTTAAGTATTCTTTAATGAGCCACTTAATTTGAATATTCCCTTCAAGATGTGCAGGCTAAATACCTTGTGCGTGTTACCCCAGGGGCAAACATTTGAAATGCAGGTATAGAGCCAATACTCATAATTTCAAATACAAAAATGATACATGCATACAGATAGCATAATTATATTCAGCAAATCATAACCTTTCCATAGACACCTTACTTGACAACCTTTGTACAAGATTTGTTGCAGATATATAATAGTGGTTGCAACAATGATGTATATGGTCATATTTTAATCAGATAACATCACACACACACCCAGAGCAGTGACCTCCAGGCCCCACAAGGCAGCAACCCCATCCCCATCCTCCAGCTAAAATTTAGTCAGGGGTACATAGTTCAAGTCATGCACAGGTCATGGGCCATTAATTTTTGTTTATTGCCCATGACCTGCCTAGGATTTTTACTAAAAATATCTGTGACTAAATCATAGCCTTAATTATTATCAAATACTGATGTGCTCATCCCTATACAGAGACTAGCTAGGAATTGCACAATTTCTATACACAGTTTACATACTTGTCACCAACCTAGTTTGTTTTGCCTTTGTTTCCTTTCATACAGAAATTGTTGTTCTCCAGCTTCCTGCTCAATGAGGTGTTTATTCAGCATCTATGCCGTCTAAATATTTAGAAATAAAGATCATTTTTAGAATTTTTTCCCTTAGTGTTTTCACTAGACAACATAACTTCTTCCATTTTTTTTGACCCTGCAATCCTCTCTTTTTTTAATGATTTTTTATAATAATATCCTATTATATTTGTTCACATCCTTTCCTGCACCACTCTGAACCCCACACCAGCCCGTTTGCTTGCCTCACCACCTGTAACATCTTGCCTTTTAAATTATAAGGTCTTTGGGCCAGGGCTGTCATTTATTATAGGTTTGTACAGCACCTTGCATAATGAGGTGCAACCTGGCTGTGGCCTTTTGCCTCTACCTCAATATATATATATGTTAAATAATAATAAAGATCATGCATCTCACCCTGGAACTTAGCATGTTTACATTGTTGTGGTTTGTTAAGTCATTGAAAGACAGAGATTCACACACTTTGTCACAGCATCCCTATCATAAGCCAAAAAATAATAATAATAATAATAAAAAAAAATACTCTGGCTTCCCTAATTTTAAAAACTGAGATGCTGAGAAACAATAGCTTTTGATGTGTGTGGGAAGATGTAATCCATTTGGGCCGAATATCTTAATTCTGTGAATCCTAGAGTAGGTGGCACTTTTTTTCTTGCTGAGTCATTTCCACTTGGAGTCGGCAAATGTGGAACCACTGAGTGAATGTTTAAGTGCTTTAAGTAAACTATTCAATACTACACTTTAGTTATTACTCCTGGGGGAATTCTGTGCCAAAAAAACCTAAAAATTCTGCAAAATTTTGCATATTTTAATTCGTCAAAATAACATAATATAATCACATCAGTTTCAATTATTTTGGTAATTTATTTCAAAATACCTGTCAGCAAGTATGTCTGCAACAGTACAGACAATGAAAAAGATTCTGAAAATGTTTTTTGACAAATAGATTCCTTATTAGACATATTAATACAGAACTTTGAGTAATCATTCATGTAAACTACAAAACAGAAAAGTATTTCCCACACCCCTCAGAAGCAGTGCAAAGGCTTGGAGGAGTCAGGGGTAATGGAGGAGCTGAGGAAGAGGGAAGTAATTGCCAGGAAGGAGCCTGGGTGTGAACTTGGAGTGTTATTAGGTGTGGGTGGGAGAAGTATGGAACAGGTTTTGGGGGGAGGGAGGGATTGTTAGGGAGCCTCCCCCATGCAGACCTTGGCTGACCCCTAGCCTCTCACATTCAGTCAGGCACATCTACCCATGTGTCCCTGCACCCTCACTCCCATTCAGCCCCTGCCTCAGTCCCCCACCCCAGTCTGTGTCCCCCCACTAGCCCTTCTGAACCCCAGTCTGTCATACCCCACAGAACCTCCATGTGCCCTACACTGTCACCCCCCATATACTGTGTCTCCTGACCTGGCCCCACAGGCAGGGTGCTGTGAGGAACACAGCCTCTTATCTTCTCTATCTGCAGCTCGGACTGCTCCCTCCTGGCAGCAGATACTCTCTGTTTTGGTGCCACAACAGCCTCTGGTGGACAAAAGGTGTAATTACAGCACTTCTCCAGCAAAATGTATTTTCTGTGGAGGAAAAAAAATTCTGCACGGGACATGAATTGACCACATGCACAGTGGTGCAGAATTGCCCCAGGAATAACTCCGTTATGGTGAGCTCTAACCTAAAAAGAAAGATCATTTCTTTTCTTCTGACTTTCCCTGGGCTTCTTTGGGCAGCCTCTGGAAGAGGCTAGAGTGAGCTTAACCTATAACGTGTAATGGGGTGCACAACCCCACACTGGGCCCAGAGGGTTTAAAAGGCAATACTGGGCCCACGTAGTCCCACCCCTCCAGCCTGTTGAGCATGCTCCAACTGGAGAAGCAAGTTAAAAGGAGCTTAGAAGCTCAGGCAAAGGGTGGTGGACAGGTTACATGAGAGAGGAATCCTTCTCCAGGCAGAAGAGTGGGCCTGAGAGGCCACATAGCAGGTAAGGCCCCAGGGCAGTGCCTTCTCCTACCACCATCCCCTTTCTGAATCAACAGGTCCTGCTCCTTTGGACTGTTTTGGTTGTAAGGTGATTGACTATTTGGACAACAGGAACCATGTCCCAAACTGAAGGGATCAATAGGTAGGAAGTAGCCCAAGAAAGTAATTTAGAAATCTGTCTACTCTACAGTTAGACTCCTGTGCCAGCTGACTTGGGTTTGTGGGGCTCAGGCTAAGGGACTGCTTAATTGTCCTGTAGGTATTTGGGCTTGGACTGCAGCTAGAGCTCTTGGGCCCTCCCACCTCTCAGGGTCCTAGACCCTGGGCTCCTGCCCGAGCCTGAATGTCTAGACTACAGTTAAACAGCCCCTTAGCTTGAGCCCTGCATGCCTAAGTCAGCTGGCACAGGCCAGCTGTGGGTTAACTGCAGTATAGACATACCCTAGATTTACTGCAGGGAGGACCCTGCTGGTGTCACTTCCCACAGGGCCCTGGGCTGGGATTTGGTGGAAAGGGAGGGCCCAGGTCCTCCTGCTGCACCCCATTAAGGGCCTAGCTCCAGATATGAGTGAAAAGCTGAAGATCCCTGGCTTAAGGTCAAAACAGGTACTCTACCACCCTGACTGAGAGACAAGGGGCTGGAAGTTGGGTGCTCTAATCATTAGGCTGCCTGGCTCTCCAAGCCCCCCTCTCTCCGCATGGCTTTAAGAGCCCATTCAATGAGACCATTGCACCCAGTTCCCAGAAGCTGGGAATCTCTGAAGTCTCCTCTGACTCACTCAATTGCTGTTTTGTCTGATTTGTATACAAAATATGTACATATGAGTCATGTTAATTTCTTGCCCTTTGTGAGGAAAACCTGATACCTTGTGCATACTTGTGGTATTTCTATACACAGTTTACATACTTGTCACCAACCTAGTTTATTTTGCCTTTGATTCTTTTCATACAGAAATTGTTGTTCTGCAGCCTCCTGCTCAATGAGGGATCTATGCCGTCTATGCCGTCTAAATATTTAGAAATAAAGATCATTTTTAGAATTTTTTCCCTTAGTGTTTTCACTAGACAACATAACTTCTTTCGATTTTTTTGACCCTGCAATCTTCTCTTTTTTGAATGATTTTTTCCCCAGCTGCCAAAGAAACAATGTGGGGCTATTTAAAAAAAAATACAGTTAAAAAGATATTGGTTGTACACCAAAGAACCCATCTGAACTATCTGTTTCCTATGCAGTAAAACCTCTGTCTCTGGAGTAACCAAGTTTGTCTTCATTGTACATTCCAATAAGATGTTATTACAGTAGTGACTTTAATTACATTTCTTGCTATTACATTAGTGCATAGTTACATGGGGTTTCACTGGCTCTAAATGTGTTAGTTTGTAGAACATGGTGCCTTTAAGTCTTGTGATAAAGGGAGGGTAAACATCAGAAGACATTTGGCCCTAAATTTATATGCCATTGTACTCTAGATTGGTAATGCTTCTACCTAGGGAATGTGTTCCTAATCCTAAAATATTTTGTGATAAAAGATTTGGAAAATGGCAAAATATAAAGTGATAAATAAAAAGAGAATAGCTTTTATACAAGTGTACATCTGCATAATGCAAGAGTAGCAGGATTCTAGAAATGTGTGACTGTTTATATTATCGGTGTAAACAAACTGATTTGTTCCATGTTAATCCAATGATCTACCTAGAGGTAAGTTTTAGAGGCCCATGTCTAAAATTGGATCCGTTGTCCTCATAGTCAAAATTATCTGGGCTACCACAGTTGGGAAAATTCTTGGGGGATTACTATAGTCTTCTACTCCATTTCTTCTGTCTGTATCTGTTTCTTTCCTCTTCAGATCAATGTCTGTAGAAGAAAACTAGCTCTGCTCTCTGATACTTTGCCTTTTGTTCCTGGTAAGTAAAATTGACGTGATGTGTACAATCCTAAGCAGTTGCCCTCAGGAATGGAGAACAACCGTACAGTGATTTTCTACAGGAGTACAGCATGGCTATTCTGGCTGTCTAGCAAACATCAGCCAAGAAGTGATTCAGTAAAATCACAGAAACATAGGGCTGGAAGGAACCTCAAAACGTCTAGTCTAGTCCCCTACACTGAGACAGGATTAAGCATACCTAGACCATCCTTGACAGGTGTTTGAAGGTTTTTAAGAACAGACTAGACAAGGATGGGTATCCCTAGGTAACTTGTTCCAGTACTTAACTATCTGTTATAGTTGGAAAGATTTTTCCTAACAGCTAACCTGGGTGGTCCTTGCTGCAAACCAAACCAATTACTACTTGTCCTACCCTCGGTGGACATGGAGAAATTGATCACCATCCTCGTTATAAGAACCTTATACACATTTCAAGACTGCGTCCCCTCTCAGCCTTCTCTTCTCTAACGTAAAATATGCCCAATTCTTTGAACCTAAAATGAACAGCTTAGTCTTATTACTTAGTTTCATAGATATCTGGCTAAATGTAAGAGCTGATAGTATGGCATCTGGCTATTCCTGAAAGAATGAATGTGTCACATCCATAAATCCCAAATCCTGCAACACTTACTCAATAAGAGCCTGATCCAAAGCCCACTGAAGTAGGTGGAAAGACTTACTGACCTCAAAAGCTTTGGATTAACTCTTAACTATGTAAACACCTTTCTATGAAGGATCTTAAAGGGCATTTGTGGCATCAATGGTTCTGTAGAATAGACGCAGCTTTGGTCTATAAGAGAACAGCTATCGTTGTTTGTTATGGGTGGACGGCTATGTTGGGACATGCTTTTTGGAAATCCCTGGGCTAAGTACTAAGTAAAAGATGCATTGCTTGACACAGCCAGTTTCAAGCACTAAATTTTCACTGAGGATCTTTTTCTCTTTACTTCTGCCAGATAGTGTAAACAGGGATAAATTTGCTCCTCATAAATCAAGTTTTTAATTAAAAATAGTTTTCCAATACTAATAGCATATCTTGCTCCACTTGTTGAATCCTCCTTTGATCCCAGCTCTGAACAGACAGGCCATGCTAAAGAATATTGTGTTGCCAAATATTTTTCTTTTGTGTTTTGGGTTTTAATGAATGTATTTTATAAATATCTTTTACAGAGGAAATATATACTGGCCTTATTGGAAAATCTGCATTTTTAAAGTAAAAAAATTGATGGCTGCCCTCATCATTAGTTGTGATCATGCTTGCATGTAGGGAGGAATGTCAGTATACCATTTATAGAGGGGGTTAAACTAGATTAATGTTTCTCAAACTGCTAGGCTCACATCCCTGGTGATGCTCCTATTTCTTCTGAGAGAGGCTGGTGTCAGCTCCATGAAAAGGAAAAAAGAATTTCTTGCTTACTTTTTTTCATTCTATTGTTGTATAAGGCAAAATATACAATAGGAAAGAAAACACATGGGCATGGTAGACTCAAAAAACCCAGGATATACACAACCAAGCCTATGTGTGTATGTATGTATATGTATATACACATGCACTGCTGCTCTGGATGATTTCTAAACATACAATGTAGTAAGCACCATTAGAGGGCTCACAAATTATTTAAAGGGATACTGACCTATACAGTACAGCTATAAACTCAGCAAAAGCAAAGTCCTCTATTATGTACTGAGTATTCTCTAGAATAGATGCTTCTGCAGAGTCTTAAGAGGAAACAAGCCAGGAGGAAACAGAAGTTAGCAAGTTGTCCTCCTGTCCATATATTTAAATACTTCCAAAACACACTAGTCTTCTTTCACCATGTCCTCCTCCAAAGCCCCCCAAAAATTGTGAAGGAAAACATTCATCTGAGAAGAGGACACCTGAACATGTTTCATGCTGCCAGTACTAAACCATCCTTGGAATTTCTAAAAGTTAGATTTCCTCATGCAAAAAAAGTTTGTATCCAACACAGAGTTTTAACAAATTAAACAGGGAATTGAGCACAAAACTAAAAGCTAGTGGTTGCTTAGGTGTAGTTGATCCTGATTTGATTACATTTGTTATGTGTAAACAGAATTAAATCCAATTCAGTTCTACTTGGGCCAATTTCACACAGCTGAAAACAATTATGAGCCAAAGAGCTGTGTGAGAGAATTTAAACAGAAAATGTGAATGATAACTGGGAACTGTTGAAGAACATTTTACTATATGACCCAAAAGCCACATTCCCACAAATTGAGAACGAAGACTATGCTGTTTTTCTTTCTTTTTTTTAAACAGCCTGACTTAGAAGGGAAATGAAAGCCACTATTTAAAAAATCGATAGCAATGAATATAAAGTACAAGCCAAGGATTTTAGGAAAATTGATAAGGGAAGCAAGAGGACATAGGAGAAATTTATAGCCAGCAGAGTTAAGGACAATAAGAAGGAGCTTTGATACATCAAGAACAAAATGATTCCTAACAATGGTATTGATCCATTACTAGACAGAAATGGTAGAACTGCCAATATTAACTCAGAAGAGGAAGAAGTAGTCAATAAACATGTTCTATATTTGGGAAAAAGCAAGATGTATTTATATCATATGATGATAAAATACTTTCCATTCCTACAGTAACTAGGATGTTAAAGAGCATCTACTAAAGTTAGACATTTTAAAATCAGCAGGTGCAGATATCTTGCATCCAAGAGATTTAAGATCTGGCCAAGGAGCCATCTGGCCATGATTTTCAATAAGTCTTATTACACAGGAGAAGTTCTAGAAAACTGGAAGAAAACTAATGTTGTCAATAATGAAAAGGGGTACACAGGATGATCCGAGTAACAACAGACCTGTCAGCCTGACATTGTTCCCAAGTAAAACAAGGGAACAGCTGTCAAAGAGTATAGCCTGTAGCACCCTCTGTTGACTAGCATGGCCTATCTCAGTTTCCCCTTAACTCTGCTCCCCTCCCCCTTAAATCCCCACAGACTAGATATTCTGGGATCCAATGGACTTTCTGGGGTCCAATTTTTTTAAGTTCTGCAGTCTTTCTAAAGAAAACAAAAACGTAGAGCCTTCATCCCAGTTTCACCTGGGCCCAGCCCCTCCATCCTAAGGACCTACCTTCCCTTCAGTTTCAACACTCTCTTGAGGGAACAGACTCCCTCTCTGAGGGTCTGTCTTCCTGCTCTCCCAGCAGCTCCTGCCTGGAGTTTGACTGTCTCCACAGACCTTCCCGCTGCTGACTGACTCAAGGCCCTGAAGGAGTCCTCTTGCTTCTGGCAGTGTCTGCAAGCATCTCCCCACAATCCACACCCCCTGCTTTGTAAGGCCCAGATGCCTTCATTGAAGTCTTATTTGAGCAGCAAGTAATTAGTCCAGGTGCACTGGACCCCACTCACCCCCACTCCCTCTTATGGGGTCAGTCACCCTGTGGCAGGCTGATATGGAATAATGCCAATAAATACAGGTTTATGGAAAACAGATCTTGTCAAATTAACTTTTTGAATAAGCTTACAAGTTTGTCGATAAAAATAATAATGTTGATTTAATATACTTAGATTTCTGTAAGGCATTTGAGTTGGTAGCACACAACATTTTGATTAAGTAACTGGAATGATATAAAATTAACACGGCACACATTGAATGGATTAAAACTGGCTAATAGATAGGACTCAAAGCTTAATTGTAAATGGGGAATCATCACCGAGCAGGGGATGTCTAATGGGGTCCCACAAGGATCAGTTCTTGGCTCTATGCTATTTAACATTTTTCATCAATGACCTGGAAGAAAACATAAAATCATCACTGATAAAATCTGCAGATGAGACTAAGTTTGGAGGAGTGGTAAATAAGGAGGAGGACAGGTCACTGAAACAGAGCGATTTGGATCTCTTGGCAAGCTGGGCACAAGCAAACAATATGTGTTTCAATACAGCCAAATATAAGGTCATACATCTAGGAATAAACACCATAATTACAGGATGGGGGACTGCATCCTGGGAAGCCTTGACTCTGAAAAAGATTTGGCAGTTAGGATAATCAGCTGAACATGAGTTCCCAGTGTGACACTGCGAAGTGGGGGAAAGACTAATGCAACCCTTGGCTGTATAAAGAGGGGAATATCAAGTAGGAGTAGGGAGGTATATTCCCTCTGTATTTGGCACTGGTGTGACCATTACTGGAATACTGTGTCCAGTTCTGGTGTCCACAATTTAAGAATGATATGGAAAAATTGGAAAGGGTTCAGAAAAGAGCCACGAGAAAAATTAAGGAATTGGAAAACAAGCCTTATAATGAGAGACTCGAGGAGTTCAATCTATTTCTCTTATCAAAGAGAAAGTTAAGGCATCATAGTCTGTAAGTACCTATGACATTACTTCATCATAGTCTGTAAGTACCTCTATGACATTACTCCTTGACGGAACAAGGAGTAATGGTCTCAAGTTGCAGAGGGGGAGGTGTCACGGACTCACAAGTTGTGCCCTCTCTTGGCCCCGTGCGGTCCGTGGGGGGGTGCCCCTTTCAGTGCGACAGCCCTTCTCGGGGGTCCACTCTCTCTTGGGGTCCAGCCCCTCCACCTCCTGGAGCCGCACCTCTCTGAGCCTTAGCACGCCTGCCTCTGCTGTGGGCCCCTTCAGGGAGTCCACGCACTCTGGACCCCCGGGCCTACGCCCCCGAAGGGGATGATGCAACCCTGTTCTCTAGACCAGAGTGACTCTCCACCAGTGTAAAACAGGAGGGATTATTGAGCGTTGAACACAGCACAGGAACTCTGAGGGCCTCAGGCCTGGCCTCCCCCCAGCCCAGCACATCCATCTCTCTCCTGTATCCCGGTGGGCTCTGCCTGCTTCCTCTCTCCAGCCCAGAGCCCCCCTGCTTCCCAACTGGGCTGTGGATATCCCTGGCCCCAAGCCCCGCCTCTGTCCATTGTCTTCTCTCCAGGTAAACAGCCCTGTAAACAGGGTTGTCTGGGCCTCTTCTCTGTCTCTGGCCCCCTGTGGCTGGAACCGGTCAGTTAGGCCCCCGGGGCTCCTCTCTTCACAGCCTATTGTTCTCCCACTGGCCAGAACTGGATCCCCAGTTCCCTCGCCAGTCCCCTGTAACAACAAACTCCCTCTCCCATCACCTCGTTAAACCCGTAACACCCAGGGAAACTGAGTCCCACTCCCTTTGCATGTAACCCTAGGAAACCAAGAAAACCCCCATAGGCAACAAGGAAAACAGGAAACTCCCCCATGCCGTCACAGGAGGTTTAGGTTGGATATTAGGAAAAACGTTTTCACTAGTAGGGTGGTGAAGAACTGGAATGGGTTACCTAGGGAGGTGGTGGAATCTCCTTCCTTAGAGGTTTTTAAGGTCAGGCTTGACAAAGCCCTGGCTGGGATGATTTAGTTGGGGTTGGTCCTGCTTTGAGCAGGGGGTTGGACTAGATGACCTCCTGAGGTCCCTCCCAATCCTGAGATTCTATGATTCTATGATACCTACAAAGGGAACAGAAATTTGATAATAGATTCAGTCTAACAGACGAAGGTATAATAAGATCCAGTGGCTGGAAGTTGAAGCTAAACAAATTCAGACTAAAAGTAAGGTGCACGTTTAACAACGAGGGTAATTAACCACTGGCACAACTGACCAAAGGTTTCTAGTGAATTCTCCAACACCGGCAATTTTAAAATCAAAACTGGATGTTTTTGTAAAAGATCTGCTTGAGTTCAACCACAGCTATTGGACTGGAATGAGGAGTTCAGGGAAGTCCTGTGGCCTATATTATACAGGAGGTCTGACTAGACAATCACAATGCTACCCTTAAAATCTATGATTTTATTAATATTGGGGTTTTTTTGCCCTATGGCAATATTTGACAAAACCTGAAGTAAAGGAAATGGCTCAGGTGAATGGGATAAACAGTTTGGAGAATCTTCACAAACACACAGGAAGAAGCTGAGCATTCATATTCCTTTTTCCCAATACCATGAATGAAGTTCAGGAAATAGTAAAGGCAGGGATCTATATTGGTTCTTGAACCGATGCCAACTGAAACCGAGAAACATAAACATATTTCAGCCAGGCCAGGCAACCAGCGGGGAAGTAATTTCTTATAACATGTACTTCAGCCAGTGATGGCTAAAAGAAATGGAAACCTAATAACTGGAGAACATTACCATTATCTATCTTATCCAAGGGGTTTTTAAAGCATCAGTACCATAGGCCACTAAGTTGTGAACACCATCAAGTAAAAAGCTGGAAAAAAATCCCACAGTAGATATTCTCTATCTCCCCGTGGTTTCTGGTTTGGAGGTGTGGGTTGTTTTTCTGAGGGAGAAAGAGGGAAGGCAAGACTTAATCAATAACACAGGCCTTACGTTTCAGTCTGAAACATACTCAGTTAGTCTTGGGCTCAGTCAGATCTCTTTGGACAAGTGGTTCTGCAGTTCAGGACCCACCAACAATGTGATTCCCCCACTGCTTGAGAATCTTATCCTGGATTTCTTCAGCTGCATTTACCCTGTGGAGGAACAGCTGTCTCCATTGGTAACAAATAATGATAGGTAGCTGAGCCTTACCCTCTTACAGGCCTTATAGATTAGGACCAGGATTTTGAATTGGGTCTGTCATAAATATAAAGGGAAGGGGGAGAGGATCTGATGCAGTGCTATAAAATCCTCTTACCAGTAAAGGGTTAAGAAATGCAGGTAGCCAGACTGACACCTGACCTGGCTGGCATCTGACCAATGCGGGGACAAGATACTTTCAAATCTTGGGAGGGGGAAAGCTTTGTGTGTGGCTCTTTGTCAGACACGGAGTGATCTTGGAGTAAAAAGGAACCAGTCATCTTTTCATCAAATCCTCACTTGTCTAAAGTAAGTTTAGATAGCATAGCGAGTAGATTTCTGTTTATTTTTGCTTGGTACGTTCCCTGTGTGAGAGGGAGGGGTTATTCTTTTTTCTTTTTCTGTAACGTTAAGGGTTTGTCCAGAGGGGGGAATCCCTCTGAGTTTGGAAATTGGGTATCCTGTAAAATAGTTACCATCCTGATTTTACAGAGCTGATTTTACCTTCGTTTTAATAAAATCCTTCTTTTAAGAAGCTGACTGTTTTCTATGGTTTTTAAAAACCCAGGGGGTGGGTTTTTAGATCACTGTGTAACCAATTGGTTAGGAGATTATTCTCAAGCTTCCCAGGACAGGGGGGTATGGGCTTGAGAGGATATTTTGGGGGGAAGGGACTTCAAGTGGTCCCCTTTCCTGGATTCCTGTTTAGAACACTTGATGGTGGCAGTGGAAGAAGCATTTCTCAGGGTGCAGGGAATTTTGTACCTTGGGGGTTTTAACCTAAGCGGTAGAAATAAGCTTAGGGGCTCTTCATGCGGGTCCCCACGTCTTTACCCTAGAGTTTAGAGTGGGGAGGGAACCCTGACAGGGTCAGAAACACAGAATCTGTGGAGCACTGGTAAGATTTGATCATGACAAATTTGATGGCGTTAATTCAGATTTATACCATTGTAACAGAGTAGAATTTGGCTCAAAAACTATAATCACAAATAGTAATACTTCATTCTTAAATAACCAGTAAATGACAACTAATGCAGAAGAGTACTTACATAAACTGAACAACAAAAATCTTCAATAAGCCAAAGCTGAGCTAGTGCAGTGTAGAGAAGTGCCCTATCAAGTTCTGGAATCTCAAGAAACCCAATAACTCAAGTCATCTTGAGTTCCTGAAGTGGTTGATGATTCATCTTCATTCCCCACCAAATCTTGTGCCTTTCCATTCCTGCCATCTCCTCTGAGTCTAACAAGAAAAGTGCCACCAAAAAGTTGTAACATGGCAAATTTTAGTTCGTTAGTGTTTTGAACCAGCTTCTGATCCACAGGCTCCACGTTCCGTGATCAGTATCTTGAGCCATTCAGTCTGGTCACTATTTACATTAACACAATTTACTCTGATAATTACTAACTTGTTGGCTTGAGCCTTGTTTTTGCTGCTGCTGCCCTAACTTTCTCTCTCTTTTTTTCCCCCCCAGGTCTCTTTGCACCTCTAGAATATTCTAGTCTTCTCAGATCCTTGTACATCATTCCACCACTGATTATTTCCCTTTCAACCTGTCTCACTCCCTCCCTTGTTGTGCCGCCTTCTTCTGTCTCTTTAGCTTTATATTTTAGCTTTCAAAAGCTGCAGCAGAAGAAGTTGTGAAACAAAGGTGGTGGTTCCAGTCTCCTCGCTGTGAGAGAACAGAGAATCCAGCGACTCACTATGGGCGCAGTAGTGCTGAGTAGTGCACAAGTTGGCAACTGCTTCACTTTGTAAAATGTCCTGTCTTCCTTTTAGGAACTGGCTTCTCAAGTCACAAGCAGGAAGAATAGATTGATGTGCCTAGGACAGAATGTGTTTGTTGGGAACAAATGTTTTATTGTGACAATTTTAGAAAGGCTGTATTTGAAGATGGCTGCTAGTTAAACATTATATGGTGTAAGTACCTCATCAGGGCCTTGTTGTTTTAGGTATGCAGAGGGAGACAAAGTGCCTGCTCTGAAGAGTTTACAATCTATTGTAACCAGAACACTTTAGTTCACATTATTGTGTGGGGGTTGTATTTAGTTTATATCCTAAAAGTAAAGAAAACAGAGCATTCTCTAGAACATACCCTGCTATATTTACTCTCTGTTTCTCCTATACAGCTTCCAATCTAAAAAGACAAAATACAGACATAAGATTAAGGGAAGAATTGTCACATAGTTTTTGGGCTTGTGGGAAATGTTAGGTGTTGAGGAAGGATTTGAAGGAGAAGGTTACATGACATGTAGGATCAGGGAGTATGTTCTATACATGGGGCAGCATGGGAGAAGCCAAGAACTTGGGTGGGGGGGAGGGAGAAGGCATGGAGAAAGGTGGGATTAGGATAGGGTGACCAGATGAAACCAATCGGGACACATGGGGGAAGCAAAAGAAAAAGAAAAAAAAAAAGCGGCAGGAGCAAAGTTACCGAAGGCGGGGGGGGGGGGGGGGGGGGGAAGTGTCCCAACCATCCATCAGTTGGGATGTGGGACAAAGAACTAAAAATCGGGACGTCTGGTCACCCTAGATTAGGAGATCTGAGGATTTGAACAGGAGAGTGAGAGGTGATGAGTGATGATTTATAGGCTGGAGCAGAGCTGTGCAGAGCCAGGGATTTTCAAATTGACACAGAAGGGGATCTGGAGCCAATGACGGAACTCAAAGTAGGAAGGGGTGATACAGACAATGGCTGTGATAACATATTAACTATATTCATGAGGTGTGCTATTCAGTTGCTTTCCTGGAGATTGAGGCAATGCTTATCATATCCTCTCATTGTGATCAAGTGACTACATCAGGTGCGCTGTGTAATCTGAACTGTAACTGTGCATGCAGGAAACATGCTCACCTTGACAGATATTGCAATCCCATGCAGTATCTTTGGGGACCGCTGTATTAATGATTTGTGTGATTGTGTTCTATTGCATGGGGGAGGGTTGCCACAGCTCCTACAGGAACTAAAAACAGTGGGGGCTGAGTAAGACTGTAAACAATTCCAAGGGGGTGGTACCACCAGGGGCGGTGCCAGCTTTTTTGCCGCCCTAGGCGGCGGGAGAGGCTGCTGCCGAAATGCTGCCGCAATCCCCGGCAGCCGAAGAAGCTGCCACCGAAGTGCCGCCGGGGTCCTCGGCGGCAGCTTCTTTGGCCGCCGGGGATCTCAGCAGCATTTTGGCGGCAGCCTCTTCCGCCGGCGGCCGCCGAGGGACCTGAAACGCTGCCCCCCAAATCCTGGTGCCCTAGGCGACCGCCTAGGGTCGCCTAATGGTAGCGCCAGCCCTGGGTACCACCCCCTTGGATGGTCTGCGTATACTTGTTCAAACTGGGTTTTCTGGAGATCAAGAGAGAGAGATGGATATAAAGGCTGAGTTTAAACAGACTCAGGGTCTTCCATTTAGCTTAGCAAATGAACCAGAGCTTTGGCCCTAAAGCATCTCCAAACCCTTGCTGAAGAACTGGAAGGAACACTGGCCTCCCAGACTCCTCATGTGGAAGATAAGTGGTTTCTGGTTTGTTTAATAAGCATGTTGGCACTTTTTTTTTATTGCTTTAGTTTTTTCTGTAATACTTTTGCCCTAAAAATAAATGTACTTTGCTTTGGAAGAGTTGTGTGGTAACTTGTAGCTGCTGGCACACATTGCTCATTGTGCTTGGAGAGAAAGCACAGCCCAGGTGCTGGTGTTTAGGCAGGCTGGCTTGCTGGGGATATCACAGGTTCTTGCCCTGAGACAGATGACAGCTGGAGGCCTCTCACCTGACTGAGCACTCCAGGAGTGGACCATGGAGGGAAGATACAACAGGTGCACCTAGTTAGCGCCACTGTTTAACTAAATCAATTTTTAAATCAGTTTAGTTAAATCTGCACAAGGCTTGTGTGGACACATTTTAATTTGTTTACAACTGGCTTATATCAATTTAGCTTAAAGTCAGGATTTTACTTAAGTAAACAACCCTGCTGCTATAGAACTCTGCAGCCTATTGTGCACCTTTTCTTTACTTCTGCGATGTAATGTTTTAAGTATATAAATCTTACAGATAAACACTATTATGGGTGTAAAGGCTCATGTAACACCTAGGTACTATGGTGACAGCCACTTTATAAATGTTTATAATAGATTTTTGAATAATAGCATCTGTTCGACCACTCATCTATCAAGAAGCCTCCAAGTAGGTGATGGAAGACAGCAATAGTAGGGAAGTGGCAGCTGCCTTGAGATGCGTAGGACCAGGCAGGGAAGCTGAAGCTGTCCTAGAATTGGATAGTTCTATTATCTCCCCATCCCCACTGCAAACTTTTTATTATGAAGCTATAATTCCATTGGGGGGGGGGGGGTGTCGGGGTGTTCTAATGCCTACCCAAACCATCTAGCTTTGCTGCTATGTTTTACCACGTAGACAGTTTGTAATGAAAAGGTTGGAAGGGTGGAATTAACTGACCAATATTTGGCAGCATCTTTAATCATCCATGCAGACAGATTTCAGAGATTTGGGCCCTAATTCAATTTAACTGGAACACCTCAGTGCAACTGTAGCTCTAGATTTAGCCAGTGCCTGTTATGTACGATCAGTAAGGCTACAATTTAGTCATGGGTATTTTTAGTAAAAGTCATGGACAGGTCATGGGCAATAAACAAAAATTCACAGCCCGTGAACTGTCCATGACTTGTACTATATCCCCCTGACTAAATCTTAGCTGGGGGCCGGGGGGCCGGGTGCTGCCCTGGTGCGAGGTGGGGAAAGCAGGGGACCACTGCTGGCAGTGGGGAAAGGGGCCGGCAGCAGTAGCTGCCAGAGGCCACTGAGCAGCAGCTGATCCCACTGCCTCCGGGCCACCCACAAACCACTGCTCCCACCACCCCCGGGCCACCCACACACCACTGCTCCCACCCCCCCACCCACCCACACACTGCTTCTCCCGCTGCCCCCAGGACAGTTCCTCAGGCGGTCCCCAGGGCCAGCCACATCAGCTGCTGCTCAGGCAGTCCCTGGAGCCAGCTGCCTGGGGATGCCCAAGCAGCTACCAGTGCATGGCTGGCGCGGGGCCGCCCGAGCGGTTGGCTGCAGAGCCGCTCCAGCAGCAACTGATGTGGCTGTCCCTGGGGCCACCTGAGCAGCTGGCCCCTGGGGTCAACCACACTGACTGCTGCAGAGGTCACAGAATCCGTGACTTCCGTGACAGACACGGAGCCCTAATTATCAGTGCCTAGAGCCCTAAATTCACAAGTACCGGTTATTTCTAGGGACTTCAACTGCCAGTATCTGTAGCCCTAGAGATCACTGGCGGCCGTCATTTCTCTTGTATGTATCTCTATGGCCTCTCCCATGGGGTGGTCGCGTGGATCTCATCCGTTTAATTGCTCTGTATTGTACTTACCTTGTAGGCATTTAAAAACAAAGTTAAGAATGTGCTTATATAATATGCATATATAATATGCTTTGCTTTGTTACAAGCTGTTACACAGGGTGCAAATGATTATTTAAATATTTAATAGCTAATATCTAGTATTACTAGGGTGACCAGATAGCAAGTGTGAAAAATTGGGGCAAGAGGTGTGTGTGTGTGTGGGGGGGGGGTAATAGACGCCTATATAAGACAAAGCCTCAAATATTAGGACTGTCCCTATAAAAGCCGGACATCTGGTCACCCTAAGTATTACAGATAGGTAATATATCTGCTAATATTAACTGTTTACAAATTATGATCTTCTTGGGACAATTTAATCTCTTAAATTGATGCAACAATCCAAAACTCCTTTACAAATGTGGTTTGATGTTATTTACAACATATTTTGTATTAAAAGGGCAAAAGGAAGGCCCTGAGAGCCTCATGCACACAGGAGTAGAGGTAGGATCTCCAGTGCTCTAGCAGTGGAGAAGAAAAGCCTTATGCCTGTATTAAGCATAATGCCTCCAAGGCTTCTGGGGTGAAGAGGAGCAGTACTGCTGTCAATGCTAGCTGGCCCCCACCCCTTGCACTTTTGACTCCTAGAGGGCTGTGCTAAAGGGGCCCTTCAGAACCTCTTTCGCCTTCCAACATTTGTCCTATTGTGTATTAGTGCAGCATTTAGAGCACTAGGGTAAGGATGAAATCCTTTAATGCCTTTTATAAACACTCTTATAACATATTCTGTTGCAATGTACTGACAAACACAGCTGTCTATTAATGTTGGATGCATTAGGAATAAACTCATTACAAATGTACCCTCAGCATTAAGGATTACCTGGGGTGGGAATGACAGTCACAACAAGGGAAGTGCCATTGTTTGGGACAGGTCAGTGAGTAGGTAAAACCCTCTTCAGGGAAGGATCCTGCTTTGGGCAGAGGGATGCAAGGGGGTGACCCACTGGTTATCTTCTACAGCTAGCTTCCCCGCATTTACAACTGCCACGGATGCTGGGGGCAGCCTAACACTAGCCATCTGGATTCTCCAGCCCCCTCCAAGCACCCAAGTTAAGTCCTAGCCCTTCTAGGAGAGTGAAGCACACAAGTGAAGGGGACCCCGGGGGAGCCTTTTTGTTTAGGGTTTGTACAGCGCCTAGCATGCTGGAGCAGCGGTGCCTGTTTGTACAGCGTCTAGCACGCTGGGGCCTGGGGCAGAGGTGTCAGTTTGTACAGCGCCTAGCACAGGGGGCTCCCCTCACTGAATACCAAGCATCCCCCCGTGAGCGCGGCTTGCTGCTGGCGGGGGCGGAGCAGGGGTCCGGCGCAGCCCTGACCCCCCCACCCGCGGCGCGGCTGGGGTGGGCGTGGGCAGCGCCCAGGGGCGGCACCCAGGCAGCCGCGCTCCCTGGCCGCGCTCCAGCTCGGCGCACTAAGACAGGCTCGGCGGCTCCAGCCTGACTGACGCCGGCCGGGACGCTGCTGCTGCTGGCCCCTGCCGCAGCCCCGTCCCCGTCCCCGCCGCGGCAGCGAGGGGCTGAGCGAGCCGCAGAGAGACGCGCGGGCGGCAGGTAAGAGCCGGAGCCGCGGCGTGGAGCTTCCCCGCGGCCGGGGGGCGCCTTGCAGAGCCCCGGCTGCGGCCGGCCGAGGGTGGCCGGGGCCGCCTGCGAACCTCCCGCGGCTTTGCCATCGTCTGGCTTGGCAGGAGCCTCCGGCACGTGCCCGCCCCGCACCTTGGGAGGAAGGTGCCGAGGCTGGCGAGTTTGCACGGCAGGGGAGACGGGGGGACCGGACCGGACCTTTGTCAGGGTCCTCGAGCACCAGCGGGAACGCGCTCCCTGCCTGGCTGCCCGTCCCGAAACAGCTCAGCCGCGGCGGGGCGCGTGCGCCTGGGGCGGAGGCTGCTGATTTCTGCACAGGCATCGCTCGCTGGCCAGGCATGGAGTCGGGGCACGCTTTCCCGTGCTGACCCAGGAGAAAACGCACCTCCATCCAGGGCTTTATAATTACAGCCCAAGGGAGGCAATGAAAGAAATGGCCTCTCCCATGGGGTGGTCGCGTGGATCTCGTCCTTTTAATTGCTCTGTATTGTACTTACCTTGTAGGCATTTAAAAACAAAGTTAAGAATGTGCTTCTCAAGTGTTTTTAGGCTGCTACGCGGATTGTTTCCTTGTGCTAAAATACTTGATTCCTCCTCCCCCCCCCTCTTTTGCTGGCTTTTCCTATGCCAGATATTTGCGGGGGGGGGGGGGGGGAATAGATACAGGAGACAAACTGACGCCAGTATTGTGATCGAAAGGAGGAGCACAAGGAAAAACACTTTTATGGATGGCTAAACGCTGACATGTCTTCCCACGATTATGATTTCTTTCCTTCTAATTTGGGGGGGGGGGGGAACCACATGGCACGTTTTGAAGCACTTTTCCCCTTCACATTTTATTTTGGTCTAGAGATCTTGCTACTGGAAATACCTGCCAGTGAAACATCAGTATTTGTCAGTTTTTGTTAGTGTTTGTTAGCACATTTGTGTAACTAGCATACCAATCTGAATCAGATCAGTGTCTTTTGGACAAGCAATTACTACCATTGAGCAGGATTTCCAAAACAATAGCCTCAGCTATGGGAAGTCGCCTAATTTTTTTTTTTTTAAGCAAGCCTGGACAGCTGCAAATGGAGGAAATTAATAGTTGGTTCAATTTTTAAATTGTTACATAATATAGTGGATGACTTCCAGATATTTGTACTTTCAGTCTAAATGTATATGAACTGTTACCAGTTGTACTTGTTTTAAAGAATTCTCATTAATGTGAATATAGATGAAGACATGTATAATTAAATGTTTATTCTAAATAGATATAAGGAAAAATAAATTCTTGACAAAAAATAGTCAACCTCTCAATGAATGAGTTTTCCCTTAAACTCATAGAAGTAGGAAATAAGGTACAAGTTCTTGGACTGTATTCAGGTTTGGGGTTGTGCAGGAAGGACAGTGCAGATAAGACAAAGATTCAATACTTTGTAAATGAAGTGCATGTAAGAACATGCTTATAAAAGTTTGGAGCACTTTATCTTCTAATCTTTTGCAGTGTAATCTAAAGGAAGTACTGTAAAATTCATCTGTGAGCAGTGAAGCCTCACAGCAATGGCTTGGACAACTGTCATCCCTCAAAGTTCATCCTTTTTATTCTGCCAGACAACTCCCTTTTAGAATTGATAGGTACCAATGCCATTGCTGATCTGCACTAACATTTGTTGGCTGGTTTGTGTTTGTTTCCTATTCGCTTTTAAAACAAGGAAGTAATTTTTACGACATTTCCTTTGTTATACCAGTTCAAATAAGTATATATCAGCAAAGTTTTTGGTAAGTGAAATTTGTTGAGAAATATATATAGCTATATATTTACTGAGGTCTACAGTGGTTTCAGATTCTCATCTCTGGCTTTTCTAGGAGAGGGAGAGGTAAACGTTTTCTTTTTCACTTTATTCCTGGCATTTAGAAACACCAGTAGTTTTGCAAAAATGACTAAAATATGGACCTAGTGTATTTTATTACCACTCACTGTGGTAATAAAGGTTGTAAAATTATTAAAGGCACTCAGCGTTTGGGATAGACACTTTTGTTTATATATAAACAAATAAAATACAACCCTGTGGTGTACGTCCCCAGTGCCTTACAACACTAAGGTCTGGATGCTGCTCCCATTGGAAATCAGTGGTAGCACTCACTCACATTGACTTCAGTGGGAACATAATTGGGCCTAAACCCCTGGAATCAGACTAGATACACAATAAAAGATGTCACAAAACATTGGACAGTTAATTCCCCCTCCCCCCCTTCTTTACAAGCTTTCTTCATCTTAACTATCTGCTGTTAATCAGTCAGGGAGATAGTGTGTCCCACAATCCTCTCTCTTGAATACTAAACTGTTGTAATTCTAGTGGCCTGGCTAATCTATCTTGATAAAGTTTTATTTTCCCCTTGTTTAATTCAGAGGATGATAGCTGTTAATTATTAGTGACCTCTAACCAGCGCACTAAGTAGACTATTACTACTGATGACAGTGGCTAGCAGCAGTTCCAGGATCAGCTGGACTGTGCCTTCTGATTTAAATCAAGTTAAAGTGTAGTAGCTGTGTTAGTCTGTGTCAGCAAAAAGAAAATAAGAAAGAAATACTTGTGGCACCTTAGAGACTAACAAATTTATTTCAGCATAAGCTTTCGTGGGTTAGAACCCACGAAAGCTTATGCTGAAATAAATTTGTTAGTCTCTATGCTGCCACAAGTATTTCTTTCTTAAATCAAGTTAAGAGACTAAAGCTGACCAAAAGGAAGAAATTGTGCTTTTGAGTAATTTGTCCATTGCAAATAATATAATGTAACAATTACTAATGAGTGTTTGTATAGATTCTATTTGCTCTGAATATTCTTTGGAAATAAGTGCAGAGGGGGGAAGAAAGCATGGTAAATATTTTAAGTAAAAACAATATAGCAAAAAAAACCGTGGATGCAATTGGTGGTTATTCCTGACTGTCTGATTTCCTGCTGCTGGTCGGTATAAACAATAATATGAATGTTTATTTGTACATTAGCAGCACAAAATAATAAATAAATGACAATATGAGAGCTTTATGCTGATTTAGTACTGTCTGGGAGCATTTGACATAAGAAAAAAATTAAAAACAGATTTCAGTTTCATAAAATGACCATTCAAAAAAATTAACCTAACTCATTTTAATTGGCAGTTTTTTAACATCATATTCGAATAATAAGATGAATATTTATGAAAAGGTGCTTATAATAAAGAATCCAGGACTGCTCCTGAGAATGCAGTGGGAAATCTATTGTTTATTTTTAGTTAACTGAAAATCTTGCAACCTTTACTCAAGGGAGCAGTACCAAGGCTTTGTAGGATTGGAACCAAGACTACTAAGATCCTTTCTAGTAAATGCATTTGAATTAAGCTAAGATACCAGATTTGTGTTGCAGATGCATATGGCTTTAGACAGATGTGGTTTTGACCATTGAAGGTTTCTGCAAGAATTGTTGCAATACTTTATACAAACAAGATATAGACTGTTTCTTTAAGTTCAGAATCAGGATTGCAGTAAATAAGGCAAAGAGGTGTAACTCCTCCAGGCAGATATATTTTGGGGACTCCTGTGCACTTCAGCAGGCACACAGATGTAGAAAATTTCTATGGCTTTTTCTTTCCAGCCTACTTTAAAATGCAACACATCTTCACAGAGCTAATCCCCATCATTCTGGTGGTTGACTTTTTAAGGTTGGGGTTGCAAAATTCACCCTATACTCCCCCTCTCCCCATTGATTAGGAAGACCTTTGTGTATCCTCACTGTTCTCAGAGCAAGAATGCAATTTCTGTATCTTTTCCCACATTCTCTGTCATTGTCAATAACAGCACTATCCTCCTCTCATCCGAACTCTTGGCGACAACTTTCACTTCTCTGTTTCCTCACATCTTCAGCCAAATCTTCTCTCTTTTTTTTCTTCTTTACCATACTTTCCAAATTTCTCCCTTCCTTTCTTTCACTGCTGCCACAGCATTAGTCCACACTGTGGCAACTTTCCATCTTTGATACTGCAGCCTCAAGCTCTCCAGCACCCTCAGGTCTGCTCCCCATCAGAAACAGCACTGCCAAAAAAATCCTGTTCCTTTTCCTCTATGCGTCAGTCATGTCTCCACACAAATACGCCCTCTGGAATCTCTATACACCAGCTTTCCTTCTTTCTTTCACATTAAATTTAAGCTTCGTACTTTCAGATCTCAAATGGGAGTTTCCCATAAGCTCCAGAGCTGTGGTCCATTTAAAAACAAATCAGGATGTTTGTTCAGTGTTAGGCCTCCTTTTTCCCCCTCGTTCCATTCCCAGGTTTCACTGGCAGCAGGAGTAGGTCCATCACCATTAGCTGGTACTCTGTTGTTTGTTCTCTATTGCATTGTACTTGGTTATGCTTCTATTCTGTAAGCAATGTGAGGTGTGGAGCTGCTATGTGATTTAGTTTACACTTGTGCAATGGAGTGTTTGCTAACTGTACTGTAGTGTGTAAATAATACTTTTACATGAAAATGATTGTGCTAGGAGATGATTCTTAGTAATTGTCCTACTTAAGTGTATACAAAGCTGGGACTTGGTTTGAATAGGGTGGGCCCAGGTTACCATGACCCTGACCCCGTATGAGGGGCTGAATGTGCACTAATCTTCAAGCCAGAAGGTTGAAGTCATAGACTGTTGCTGTTTGCCCCAGTCAGAAGGCTGAGGGCCATAGACTGTTTAATTGCTTAGCCCCACCCAGAGAGCCTGGCCCATAGACTATTGTTGTTCACACCGACCAGGACTACCAGCTCACTGGGGTATGCTGAAGCCTCCTGCTGGAGATCTGAACTGCTATTCTGCTGACTTACTCAAACTTGGATATGGCATTTACTTTCCTAAAATCTATACAAAACCTAAGCATCCTGTCAGGTTTTGGGACAAGGACGATGGGGCTGCGCCACTTGCTTTGGGAACTTTCAATCGCCCCCCAGGTCCAATGTTGACTGTACCTCCTTTCCCACTATCTACCGTGTTTGTTGCAGCAGGGGCCAAGTGGTCTCTTGGATGAACTTCCCTGCCGTCATCAATATCATTTGCTGCGTGAAGGTGGTCTATCCTGGTTAGGGTATGAAGGTTTTGGGAACGCCTTTAGTAGACTCCTGACCTGCCTTTGTTGTTCTTGGGTCAGGTTGTCCCCAATCTGTGGCGCTCCGGAGTCAGTTGGGTTGGAGGCCAGGGGTCCTAAGTCTGGCTTTGAGACATACGGGGCAATCCAGCAGCCCCTCTCGATCCTGCCATGGCTTTAGGAGATTTATATAATAGAATCATTAGGGTTGGAAGAGACCTCAGGAGGTCATCTAGTCCAATCCCCTGCTCAAAGGAGGACCAACACCAACTAAATCATCCCAGCCAAGGCTTTGTCAAGCCGGGCCTTAAAAACCTCTCAGGATAGAGATTCCACCACCTCCCTAGGTAACCCATTCCAGTGCTTCACCACCCTCCTACTGAAATAGTGCTTCCTAATATCCAACCTAGACCTCCCCCACTGTAACTTGAGACCATTGCTTCTTGTTCTGTCATCTGCCACCACTGAGAACAGCCTAGCTCCATCCTCTTTGGAACCCCCCTTCAGGTAAAGGCTGCTATCAAATCCCCCCTCACTCTTGTCTTCTGCAGACTAAATAACCCCAGTTCTCTCAGCCTCTCCTTGTAAATCATGTGCCCCAGACCCCTAATCATTTTCGTTGCCCTCCGCTGGACTCTCTCCAATTTGTCCACATCCCTTCTGTAGTGGGGAGCCCAAAACTGGTCGCAGTACTCCAGGTGTGGCCTCACCAGTGCCTAATAGAGGGGAATAATCACTTCCCTTGGCAATGTTCCTACTAATACAGCCCAATATGCCATAGGCCTTCTTGGCAATGAGGGCACACTGCTGACTCATATCCAGCTTCTCGTCCACTGTAATCCTCAGGTACTTTTCTGCAGAACTGCTGCTTAGCCAGTCGGTTCCCCAGCCTGTAGCGGTGCACGGGATTCTTCCTTCCTAAATGCAGAACTCTGCACTTGTCCTTGTTGAACCTCATCAGATTTCTTTTGGCCCAATCCTCCAATTTGTCTAGGTCACTGTGGACCATATCCCTACCCTCCAGTGTATTTACCTCTCCCCCCTTAGTGTCATCTGCGAACTTGCTGAGGGTGCAATTCATCCCATCATCCAGATCATTAATAAAGATGTTGAACAAAACCAACCCCTGGGGCACTCTGCTTGATACTGGCTGCCAACTAGACATCGTAGACTTGACGTTTCTTTTTCCTGTCTGGTTGCCAGATCTCATAGGTGACCAGCCCCACCCGGTGGATAGCCTCATAGGGCCCTTGCCACCAGACTAGCAGTTTTGATTCATCTGAGGGGAGCAGGAAGATGACCCTTTCACTGGGCTCGAAGGTTCTCTCCCTGGGCTCCCTTGTTGTAGGTCTGCTCTTGGGCCTTCTGTGTGCTGTGGAGATATTTCTCTCACTAAGACCCCTACTCTCACCAGCTGCTCTCGTGGCTGCAAGACATTGCATGAGGCCCTGTGATGGGGACAGTACCTGTTCCCAACTCTCTCACCTGAGGTCCAGAGACCCTGTGGCTGTTGGGCACACAACAGCTCAAAGGGGGCGGTGGGGGGGCGGGGAGGGGACTGCATTGATGATTGTGAGACCTCCCGGATGGCCAGTAGTAGGGGTGGGATGAATTGGTCCCAATGTTGGAGGACTTCTGGGGGAAACTTCTGCAACATCCCTAGGGCCCTACCAAATTCACGGTCCGTTTTTGTAAATTTCACGGTCATCGAATTTTAAAAATATTGAATTTCATGGTTTCAAATATTTTAAACCTTAAATTTCATGGTGTTGTAACAAAGGCTGAATATGTATTTAAAAACAGCAAAATATAAACGTGAAGCCCTTAAGTGAGCATTTCTCAAACTGCAGGTCCTGACCCAGGAGGGTGTCGCAGTATTGTCACCCTTGCTTCTGCGCTGCTTTCAGAGCTGGGCAGCTGGAGAGCAGCTCTCCGGACGCCCAGCTCTGAAGGCAGTGCAGAAGTAAGGGTGACAATACCTCAACCCCCCTACAATAGCTTTGCAGTCACTTTTGGGTCAGGATCCCCAGTTTGAGAAACACTGTGTACTTTTGTATATTTTTACTCTCTAGTATAGGTAAAAGTACACAAGACCAGATTTCATGGTCTGTGATGCATTTTTTCATGGCCCTGTATTTGGTAGGGCCCTACTCGTGGCCAAATGTCCCATGGTGTGGACGTCACGGTCAAGTTGCAGAATGACTTGTTGGTGGCACCAGGGCACCACCAACTGATTCCGGGTTTCTTGAGTCTGGGGGTTAGTGTGTGTGGTAGAGGCGTCGCCCGTTAACTCTAATTGGGGGTACTGTGCCGCCCGGCAGGGTTCCGTGACACTCCCATTGATGCTGTCTAACTGCTCATAGGCTCAACTGAGCATGAGGGTCTTCCGGTTGATCTTGGCCAAAATCTGCCCCCAAATTCGGCGACTCTTCATCACAGGGTTGCCCCGGGGGTGTTCCCCTTGTCACCAGTGTCAAGCTTGCTATCTTGACATTCATGGACACTTGGGTTGGGTCACTGGGCATCTCCCTCATCCCTTCAAGGAGGTCTCCCTCAAATGCCAACTCTGGATGATTGGACTTAGGATTTGCGTTGCACAGGACCTCCATTAATCCCCCCCCTCAGTCGCGGCCCAGGATGACCAGTTATGCCAGCTTCAAGGCCAGGGCCTGTCATGGTCCTAGTTTCACTGTTTACCATCCTGGTGACTCGGGCAGTGGGATAGGGCTTCACATCCCTGTGAATGCACTGGAGGCAGATGATCCCTTCTGGTAGGCCAGGGGGTCCTAATGAGGTCTTGGCGGACAAGGATCTACCCAGACCCCAAGTCTGAGTGCAGAGACCTGCACGTTGCCAACTTCCACTGGGATCGTCAGTTTGCCGGAGGGTTGTTTATGGACTCAAGCTTCCCTGGTCCAGACCTGTCCAAAGCTACAGCCCATTATTGGACGTTCCCGGCCGAGATGGCCGAAATGGTCACAGATGAAGCATGAGCCGATTTCAGGGCACCTGCGCCTGTCCTCGGGTTTTGTCGAGCAGGTCTACTCGCCTGGTGGTTCCCTTAGATGCTCTGGGTGATCACTGGCGGTTGGTGAAGTCCTGTCTTTTGGGCATTTTGTGCTGAGGCTGGGGCCATGCATTGGCTTCGGGTCCGCTCTTCTCTTGGTAGCAAAGTCATCAGGGTGGAGGCACGAGCTCTGGTGTTGACGGGAATCTTGCGGCCAATAAATTCTCCTTGATTGTGACTGCCTCATTCAGGGTCGCTGACCGGTAGCGAAGGACCCATACGCTTCCTTGTGGTGGGAGGATGTGCACTAATTGTTCCAGCACCTGTTCGGTGACCTTGGTGCTAGTAGGCCACTCAGATTGTAACCCCCACCGGCATGCATCCTTGAGCTGCTGTGCAACCGTCCTCAGCCTGGCCCCGGGTGGGTATGTCTTTCTGTGTAGTCGTCGCTGATATGTCTTGGGCGTGATGTTGAGGGCATCGCTTTTCAGGCACCCATAGTCTTGGGCATCAGCCACCAGGAGTTCATGGTACACAGTTTGGGTTGGGCCCATTAGGTATAGAGCCAAAAGGGTGGCCCACAGCTCAGGGGACCAGTTGGCTCCTGAGGTGGCCCATGCAAACATGACAAGAAAGGCCTCCGGATTGTTGTTGGGGGGAGGGAGGGGGCGGGCATCTTATCCAGGCAATGCGAGGCTAGTCTGAGTCACTTCTCCACCAGGGTTAGGGGCAAGAGGTGTCGATAGTAGGGTAGCGAGCTGCTGTAGGCTGCTCCTGGTGCTGGGCCCCCAACTCCCTTGTTGCTGCTGACCGCCCAGCTGTTGAAGGAGCCACTGCTGGCTTTCCGTGAGTCACTTTATCAGCTTCTCCATATCCATCACGGTGGGGTCTCTTTCTGTCCCCCTTCTGTGGGGGTGATCTTTGGTTAGCCCTTGGCTCATCCCCTTGACTCGGGTGGGATGATGCCTGAGTTCTCCGCCACGTTGTAGTGTTCTTCCCTCTCGGGGTTAAGGGCATCCCCTTCTGGTGGCATCGGGAAGTCAGCACGCCTACAGGATGTTCGTCAGGTGGTCTGACCTGCAACCATTCAGATCGGCCAAATAGCAGTTCAGGTCTCTGGAAGGAGGGTTCAGTGCACCCCAATGAGCCAGTAGTCCTGTTCTCCTGGCCAGGGTGAACAGTAGTCTATGGGCCTGGCCCTCTAGGCGTGGGCTAAGCACTTAAACAGTCTGTGGCCCTCAGCCTCCTGACAGGGGGCAAACAACAGTCTGACTTCAGCCCTCTGGCCTAAAGGTTAGTGTGTGTCCAGCCTCGCGTATGGGACTGGGGTCAGAGGGTATGGGGACCTGCTCCACCAGGTCCCGGCCCAGGGCCCTAGCAGGAGTGGGTGATCCCGCCACAGGGAAACGTCTGGTTGCTGCCTCACATCCCGGCAGCGCAACTGGACCAACCTCTTGTTTCTCAGGGCTACATCCTACTGGTTCTGGCTGGTGCTGGGCTCTGGCTCTCAGATTTACAGTCAGGCGACCCTTACTCCGGTGTCTTCTCAGGGTCTTTTGTCTCCTGGGGCAGTGGGTAGACTTTCTTCCCCACGGCTGGATCCTGGATTCTGCTGAGGGCTCAGCTCTCTGGGAGGGATCGTCTGCCTCCTTCCCAGGTCCGGCCCCAACTGAGCTGCAAAGCCCTGCTCTTACACTTCCTGTTCTGCCTGTGCACTTCCTGCTAAGGGCGTAAGGCGGGGTTAGCTACTCCCACCATGGAGTTAACCCCCTCCGTAGTGAAGGAAGGCCACTCTACCTCACTATGCGTCCATAGTGATTCTCTTGCTTTGCTCCTGCCATCAGAGCAGTAAACTGTAAGATCACTGCAATATCCATCTCAGATGAAGACAACTGATACTTACTTTGGGCTTGATTCTGCAAGCTCTGTATCTGAAGCTACCATTGATTACAGTGGGGTTTGGAAGGGCTGCAGGATTGGGCCCAGTTTGTATGACTCAGCAGTAGGTGGATGGAAAGACTTTAAATAATGACAGGGTTCGGCAGAAGGCCATGTAAAGAAATCTGAAAGGCCCAGAATTCCTCCAGAGGCTTTGTGCGGAGAGAGGAGATTTGACCCCAGTGGACATAACAGAGGGTTGAGTCTGGAAGCCCCCATGGGTGCTGTGACTCCTATACAGATGTCATTGGAGGCACAGAGATGTCTCCATGAATGCTGAGTGCCTCCATACTGGCTCAAGGGCTCTCTGCTGCTCCAGCCTGAAGCTGCCCTGAGACTCTCACCCCCTTTAAGGTTCCATGGGGAAAGGAGCTGTGTAAGAAAGTTAATTTAGCCTTATTATCTATCCTCTGGATTCTTTGCTAGATTGGGATAACCTGCCCCCTCCTCATTCACAGACACCAGCCCCTAAACGGTGTGTTTGTTGCAATAAAAACCCCGCAACACTATTGTTCAGGCTCAGGTTGGAGCCCAGGCTCTGAGACCCGCCCCCTTCATGCATTTTCAGAGCTTGCGCTCCAGCCCGAGCCCAAACGTCTCCATTGCGGTTTTTAGCCCCAAACCCCACGAGCCCAAGTCAGCTGCCCTGGGACAGCTGCAGCCATGCCTTGGGTCTTTTATTGCAGTATAGATGTACGCCTGAGAAGGCCCTGTAGGGTCCGAGCTAAGAGATCTACTGCTATAGAAGCAGCTGACTCCATTTCCATCGGGCATGGGGTGTCACTAGCAGTACCATGCAGCTGAAGTAGTTTGAGAGTCATGGGTAAGAGATCCAGGACTGATTGCAGTGCTCAGGGAGAAAGGATTGAAGATCTCTCTCATCACACTACCTGTCATTCAAAGGGGAGTGAGTGAGAGAATTCTTTAAGGGTAAAATTTCCGGGGTAAAATGCTGAGCGTATTGAATTCAGTAGCAAAACCCGCATTGCTTTCAGTCGGGCGAGGATTTCACCCCGGTGCTTTGCTAGTATTTGCATGTACATGTGACAAAAAGACCAGGTTTAGAATTACCATTATCAAAAATCCTTCTCTCAAGTCACAGTTCGTATAAACAAGTTAAAGCTAGATTAAAGGATATCCGTGTTCAGACATGTTAGGCAGGGTTTAGGAATTGAAAATGACAAAGGAGAGTGGGGCCTAGTGTTCAACTCTGTAGATAGTCTGAAATTGAAATTCACAGGCGTCAAAATACAGGCCACTTAAAAATAAACTCAGTGTGTGGGTCATTGAATTCCCTTCAGCTGCAGGCCTCCTTTCATCTTCATGCTTAATCTGCAGCTGCAACAAGATTCTTCCATTTTACCGTGTATTTTTTCCTTCCCTTCAGCTTTTTTCCTCCTGTCCTGTCTGCTTGCCTGGTTTCCCTTTCTAACCTTTCAAAATAGTTTCTTTGTCTTCCTCACCCCCTCTGTTTTTTATTTTATTTATTTTTATTTGTTTTGCCTCTCAACTGTACCTTGTTATGGGAGTTAGTGTAGCCTAGTGAATACAGCACTGGATTCACACTCAGGAACCTGGATTCTGTTCCCAGTTCTGCCACTGATCTCCATTCACCTCTCTGCCTCAGTTTTCCATCTGTACAATGGAGCTAATGATACTGATTTCCTGCTTTCTTTGAGATCTACTTATGAAAAACACTAGATAAGAGCTAGTTATGATAAAGCATTGTACTCATTTTAGACCTAAATGTATGTGACTTTATCACATTTTCATATTTTAAAAATTGTTTTTCTGTCCCTTACTGCTGTGTGAAAGGCCTGCACAAAGAACAGGGGGAAATGACTGCAATGAAACAGAATATACACAAAGTGGTGTCAAAGGCACACATTTAGAAAAACCTCTGGGGGAAAAACACTCTTTCCCTTGATCTCTCTTAGTTACAGTAATCTGAGGTGTTAGCTGTAACAGTAATATGTAAGAAATGTACAGATAGTATTGCTTTAAACACACAGTCCTTTATATTGGAGACATTTTCTCTGCAGATGGTTTCTTTTCCCTTTGATTCTTGTAGAGGTTTAGTTGCTGTCCTATAGATTCACCGTTTCCCAGTGTCTAGCAATATGTGATCCCAAAGCACTGCACAGTGTACGTCTAGACATCCCTCTGAGAATATCTACTCTGTGCACGTATTTAGCCGTTTCAGTGACACCAAGACTGATGACAGCAGTCTTTTTCTAGACTGGTACCCAGATGCTGCTTGTGAGTCAGTCGGTTGGGTGTACAGTGAGAGCATGACAATCTTACGGTGTGTCCTGGATGGATGTGCAGTAGGGTGCAGTTTCTACAGTAGATATGTATGTACACAGCATTAGGCAAAACTGGCTTCTGCTCTCTACACAGTAGCTTGTCCTGTTTCCTTTAAGGCCAGTGGAACTTTTCCTGTCGACTTCAACAAGAGCAGGATTATACCTGTTGGGTGAGATCCATCCCGTGTAGAAGATCGGCACAAGGGGTATGCACCGCTAAAATCCTCAAAATTGGATTTAAATGGGTCATAAGTGATGCATAAGCCTTGTGCTAGTCCTCATCCAGGAATAAGTTCCACTGGCTGCACCATTTCTTCAGTGGGTGCTACTTGAATTGTCCCAGAGTCTGAGACTCCCAAGATCCATTCCTGAATGCAGGGCTCTACCATGCCAGGGCTGTGTGTGCTGCTACTGGACAAACTGATGCAGCTTCCATTAACTTACTAGATGCCTTTTCCCTGACTTCATTGGGAGTTGGATCAGGTCACAAAACAGCAAGCGTTTGATGGTTCTGTGTCCTCTGAAGTCCTCTCCTCTTAGTGTCAGGCTCCCTAGCAGCATGGCTTCAATAGAGCCACACTGCCAGGGTATATTCTGTAGCCTGCAGCAGCCCTTGGGTCCCTCTTAAAGGGTCTTGCTATCACAGAAGGAGCCAGTGGAAAAGTAATATGGCTTCATGCTGTCTTACCCTTCCACCCTGAGCTCTGTGGAAAGTGAGGTGTGCCAGAGAAGTAACTATATTGACTGAATGATGCAAGGCATTCACACAAGTGTTGCATGTGCTATCACCACAAAGCTTGAAATTCAGAGACAGTGACACCGGAACTGGTGGTAACACCCGATCTCAAATGGCAAAGCTCATGACTCTGTAAAACTGTAGAGTTTGATGATCAGAGTTGAGACACGCTTTTCCCATGGGCTCAAGTCATCCGCATAGGTAAACATGTCAGACCATCAACCCTGGAAACATGTTGGACTCAAGCATTTTAGAACTTTAACCTGGCAGTGCTGCGGGCACCCACTCCCAGTGTAAGTTGCTCGATACGAGATGCTTAGGTCTGAAACAAATGTGGTTCTCAAAGATGGTTTAAATTAAATTAAGTTGTGAATTACCATATTTCTGTCTTTACAGCACTATAGCAGAGAGGCTGCCTAAGTATTTCCTAATGGAACATCTAGGCACAGGAACAAATGGCGTAGTCTGCTGAGCAGCCTGCAGTATTCTGTAATCTAATAGCACTGAAGTAGGATGTTCTGATGATAATGTTAGTCAATAGCAGTGTAGGGTATGCATATCTAAAAGCAGCATTTAATACCATTTATACTTTGTCTGATCGTTTAGATTTTTTAAAAATTCTTGTTTTAAGAGAGAAAGGAAGGAGCATGAAAGGAAATCGTACAATAAAGCCTTATCTTAGACTTCATCACATGGTCTGCAGAGCACTGCTTTTGCTTTTATACATGTACCCTTGGCTTCTCTCCCACGAACAACAATAGTGTTCAGACTCATGCTGAGGTCACTGCTGAATTATTTAATTTGACTGGAAGAGATTAATGTGTTTATTTAAAACCTTGTTCAAAATGGAAAAAAAATCTCAGAACAATATTCTTACGTATGTACATTTGTATTCCACGTATGCTTTCAGATCTGCTAATTGTAAAATTACATTACCTTATCAAGAACAGTTGTTTACATACATTAATGCCTGGGGACACCCCTCAGATAAGAAATGTGCCCCATTTTCCGCATCAGCCTATAGCAGGTACTTACAACCGTACTGATACAGCAGGATTGAGTCATTGGCTCTCTAAATTCCCCATTCCTGCTGTAGGGCCTAATCCACTAGTCATCATCCATGCTCCTTCCTATTCAGGTTTTTGTTTTCTCTCATGAGCCTGGAATTTGGAGCAGCCCAAACTCAATAGCTGTGTGCAGAGTAGAGTCTGGATATCTGACTATTGGGTCAGACTAAAGGTCTATCTAGTTCAGTATCCTGTCTTCTGACAATAGCCAATGCCAGATGCTTCAAAGAGACAGAACAGGGCAATTATCTAGTAATCTATCCCCTGTTGTCTAGACCCAGCATCTGGCAATCAAAGGGTTAGGGATTCTTAGAGCATGGGGTTGCATCCCTGGCCATCTTGACTAATACCCACTGATAGACCTATCCTCCATGAACTTATCTAATTCTTTTTTGAACTCAGTTATAGTTTTGGCCTTTACAACATCCCCTGGCAACAGATTGACTGTGCATTGTGTGAAGAAGTACTTTCTCTTGTTTGTTTTAAACCTGCTGCCTCTTCATTTCATTGGGTGACCTCTAGTTCTTGCGTTATGTGAAGGGGTAAATAACACTTTTTTTTTTCTCCACATCATTCATGGTTTTTATAGACCTCTATTATTTCCCCCCTTTAGTCATCTCTTTTCCAAGCTGAACAGTTCAACACTTTTTAATCTCTCCTCATATGGAAACTCTTCTGTACCCGTAATCATTTTTGTTGCCTTTCTCTGTACCTTTTCCATTTCTAATACTAGCTTTTTTGAGATAGGGTTTCAGGGTGCTGGAACAATTTGTAAAGTGGGGCTGCTGAGAGCCATTGAACCAAACTGTAAGGCCTGTATATGATGGAAACCACTTCAAGCTGCCGCATCCCCAGCACTCCTAGTTCCAGCACCTATGTGGGGTGACCAGAACTGCATGCAGTATTCAAGGTGTGGCGGTACCATTGATTTATATAATGGCATTTTGATTACTAACTTATCATCTATCCCTTTCCTAATGGTTCCTAGAGAGACAAGGTAGTTGAGTTTATATATTTTATTGGACCAACCTCTGTTGGTGAAAGAGACAAGCTTTTACAGAACTCTTCTGATATTAACTCACTCATCTTTTCTCTCTAGTATCCTGGGACTGACACCACTACAACACTGCATACAACTAATGGTTCCTAACATTGTTTGCTTTTTTTGACTGCTGCTACACATCGAATGGATGTTTTCAGGAACTAATCACTCAAGAAAGAAATCTTGGAGTCATTGTGGAAACAGCTACTTTAGACCGCATCATTTTGTATGTATGGTTGAGATTATGTTTTCCAATATACATTACTTTGCATTTATCAACACTGGATTTTACCTGCCAATTTGTTGCCCAGTAGACCGGTTTTGTGAGATCCTTTTGTAACTCTTCACAGACTACATTGGACTTAACTACCTTGACTCATTTTGTATTATCTTCAAACTTTACCACCTCACTGTTTACCCCTTTTTCCAAATAATCGATGAATATGTTGAACAGCACTGGTCCCAGTATAGATCCTTGGGGGATACTGCTGGTTCCTCTCTCCATTCTGAAAACTGACCATGTATTCCTATCCTACCCTTTGTTTCCTATCTTTTACCAGTTACTGATCCATGAGTGGACATTCCATTTTATCTCATGACTGCGTTGTTTGCTTAGGAGCCTTTCGTGAGGGACTTGGTCAAAGGTTTTCTGAAAGTCCACGTACACTATTACCACTGGATCATCCTAGTCCCTATGTTTGTTTGACTCCCCTCAAAGAATTCTAATAGATTGATTTCTCTTTACAAAAGCTGTCTTGACTCTTCTCCAGTAAATCATATTAATCTATGTTTTGGATAATTCTGTTCTTCACTATCGTTTCAACCAATTTGCCTGGTACTGATTTTAGGCTTACTGGCCTGTAATTGCCAGAATCGCCCCGAGAGCCTTTTATTAAGCATCAGCATCACATGAAACTGATTTAAGTGATAGGTTACATAGCACACTAAGTAGTTCTGCAATTTTATATTTGAGTTCCTTCAGAACTCTTGGGTGAATACCATCTGGTCCTGGAGACTTATTAGTGTTTAATTGATCAACTTGTTCCAAAACCTCCTTTATTGACACCTCAATATGGGACAGTCCCTCAGATTTGTCACCCAAAACAAATGGCTCAGGTGTGGAAATCTCCCTCTCATCCTTGCAGTGAAGACTGATGCAAAGTATTCATTTAGTTTCTCTGCAATGGCCTTGTCTTTCTTGAGTGCTCCCTTAGCACTTCGATCGTCCAGTAGCCCCACTGATTGTTTGGCAGGCTTCCTGCTTCTGATATAGTTTAAAAAAATACTATTAGTTTTTGTGTCTTTTGCTAGTTGTTCTTCAAATTCTTATTTGGCCTGCCTAATTATACTTTTACACTTGACTTGACAGAGTTTATGCTCCTTTCTGTTTTCCTCCGGTAATATTTGGCTTCCAGTTTTTAAAGGATGCTTTGTTGCCTTTAACTGCCACTTTTACTCTGTTTCTTTAGCTATGGTGGCATTTTTTTGGGTCTTTTTTACTTTTTTTTTTTTTTTTTAATTTGAGGGGTGTATTTAGTTTGAACCTCTATTATTGTGTTTTTTTTAAAAAAAATTCCATGCAGCTTGCAGGCATTTCACTCTTGTGACTGTACCTTTTAATTTCTGTTTCAACTAGCTTCCTTATTTTTGGATAATCCCCCTTTCTGAAGTTAAACATTACTGTGCTGGTCTCCTTTGGTACTTCTCCCCCCCGCCCCCCAAGGATGTTAAATTTAATTATATGACAGTTGCTATTACTGAATGGTTCAGCTATATTCACCCTCTTGGGCCAGATCCTGTACTCCACTTCAGACCAAATCAAGAATTGCCTCTCCCCTTGTGGGTTCCCAGGCTAGCTGCTCCAAGAAGCAGGCATTTAAGGTGTCGAGAAACTTTCTCCCTGCATCCCGTCCTGAGGTGACATGTACCCAGTCAATATGGAGATAGTTGAAATCCCCCATTATTATTGAGTTCTCTATTTTTATATCCTCTCTAGCTTCCCCAGGCATTTCACACTCACCATCGCCAGCCTGGTCAGGTCATCAGTAGTATATTCCTACTTCTGTACTCTTCAAGCATGGAATTTCTATCCATAGAAATTCTATGGTGCAGTTTGATTCATTTAAGATTTTTAGTATATTTCACTCTATGCTTTCTTTCACATATAGTGCCACTCCCCCACCAGCACAATGTACTCTGTAATTCCTACATATTCCCCCCGGTTTTACCATGTCCCATTGATTGTCATCATTCCACCAAGTTTCTGTGATGCCTATTCTATCAATATCCTCACTTAATACTAGGCACTCAAGTTTACCCATCTTAGTATTTAGACTTGTACCATTTGTATACAAGCACTTATATAATTTGTCACTTTTTAGTTGTCTGCTTTCATGTGATGTAATTGAATGGGACTTTTTGTCATATGACTGTTTTTTCTCTGCAGTTCCTACCTGTACTTATCAAATTCTATCCTCTTCTCTTTACTAGGATGTAGAGAATCCTCGTTAATACAGCTTCCCCTATGGTGTGTCTCTGTCCAAACTGTGTGCTCCTCTGTACCTGTCAGCTTTACCCTAGCCCATGGTTTAAAAATTCCTGTATGAGCTTTTTAATTTTACATGCCAGCAATCTGGTTCCATTTTGGTTTAGGTGGAGCCCATCCTTTCTGTATAGGCTCCTCCTTTCCCAAATGTTCCACAGTTCCTAATAAACCTATAACCCTCCCTGCACAATCATCTCCTCCTGCAGTTTTGCCTGTCTAACTGGCCCCATGCATGGAACTGGAAGCATTTCAAAGAATGTTACCTTGGAGGTTCTGGACTTCAATCTCTTACCTAGCAGCCTCAATTTGGCCTCCAGGACCGATCTCCTATCCTTCTCTATGTCATTGGTGCATACATATACCACAACCACTGGCTCCTTCCCAGAACTGCATATAAGTCTGTCTAGGTGTCTGGAGATCCACAATCTTTGTACCCCGCAGGCAATTCACCATGCGGTTGTCTTGGTCACCACAAACCCAGCTATCTATATTTCTAAAGATCAAATCCCCCATTCATTCGAATACCATTCAAATACCGGTCTCTTCCCAAAAACTGGTATTCCATCCCCAGAGAGGTATTCTTAGCACAAGAGGATATCACGACATTATCTAGAAGGAAGGTCCCAACTATGGAATTGTTTCCCTCCGCTCCACTTTGATGTTCTCCTTCTCCGAGACTGTCATCCTCAATAGCAAAGAGGCTGTGAGACTGGGGGTAGGACTCATCTGTGTGCCTCTCTGTCTCCCTTAGCTCCTCTAGTTCAACCACTCTGGTCTCAAGAGCCCATACACAGTTTCTAAGGGCCATGAGCACATTGCACCGAATGCACACATATGGTACCTGTCCACAAAGCAGGTAATCATACATGCTACATTCAGTGCAATAAACTGGATAGTCCCCACTCTGCTGCTGGACTTCTGCCTGCATATTTTTACTCCTGCAGCTTTTTTTGTTGTGTGTGTGTGTTGGGGTGTGTGTGGTTTGGGTAGGGAGTGGTTTATTGGCCTAAGTTTAGAGAATGTTTGGTGTATCTGGCTCTCTGGCTCCCTCTCAGAACTCCCCTGTTTGCTGCTCCTGTTCGCTTGCTCCTCTGGTTGCTTAGGCACTGGCTTTTTAAACCCCCGTTTTCCCTGCGTAGCCCTGCCCCTTGGTTAATGGATCCTAAGCAAATTAAGGATCAAAGCCTCATTAAGAAGTTCTCAGCCTTGCCTAGCTGATTCCAGACAGGCCTTAGGGCCTGCTTCTAGGAGTTGCAGAGCATCAGTCAGTCGGAGTTGAAGGCACTCAACATTTCCTGGAAGGACCAGGCCATTTGTTTGGTAAACTGATCCAGTCGTTACACAAGGCTGGGAACTGCTGACCTAGACCAACTACAATTCACTGCTTTATCAGCTACTCGATTTTCTTTTGATAAATCATTGTGGCTTGTTGAATTCATTTATAACATAGCACAGAGACTGGCACTGTGGCATTGAAATAAGTGTGTATGTGTGTGTATTTTGCAGACACAAATGTGTTTCTTCCTCCCTGTTTTCAATTCACTCATGCCGTTCATGTTTTCATGATAAGTCTTTTCTCCCAGTGCTTGTCATGTACGTCCTCCGGGCAAATAGGGTCATATGGGCAACAACAAAGACCACTGTGATTTGGGGCTGCATGATAAATGTCCTTTCCTCCTGGTCCACAGAGGAAAGCACTCGGGTACAGAGCCCTGTGCGGTGCAGGGTGTACAGACTTGCTTGGGCACAGGCACTGTGGTGGTCAGCTTCTTGAGGTCCTCCACCTCCCATGCTTTAAGGAAGGCCCTCAAGAAGCTGACCACTGCAGGAGAACAGGAATTGAATTCACTAGAAGCTGACTGCAAACACTAGTTAAAGTTACTAGACTCTTTGCTCAGTCTAACGTCAGAGAAATGTGAAAACCAAGGGCCCAGCTTCCAGGGATAGCATTGGGCCCAAAATAGCAAACAGAGTGAAAAGTAAACACACTTTTGAACTTATTTCTCTTTTTATCTAATTTTATTAAAAACATAAGTCAGGAAATGTATTAAACCTAACTATGGATTGTGTGTTTGTTTCAGGCTTGATCAACATTTTCTTGGTATTGGGGAGAGGTCTGAGTCCCACTCAGTTGGAATGTTCTCAAACTGCGTCTAAGATTAGGAAGACTGATATGTGGGGAAGAGACTTTCTGTGAAGGCAGCTGCCCATCTGAATATTGTGAAGACTTCACCCAGGCTTTGCAAGCAGCAGAGAGATTTGTGCTTCTGTTTACACTTACACACTATTTTTGCTTCTTATGCACTCCAGCACCCCTATTAGCTCATTGTTCTCCTTCACCAGCCCAGCAGTGAAGAGGCTGCTGGGCTGGAAGCAAGGAGATGAAGAGGAGAAGTGGGCAGAGAAGGCTGTTGATTCCCTGGTGAAGAAACTGAAGAAGAAGAAAGGTGCTATGGAAGAACTTGAGAGGGCTCTGAGCTGTCCTGGCCAGCCCAGTAAGTGCGTCACGATCCCACGCTCCTTGGACGGGAGGCTGCAGGTGTCTCATCGCAAGGGGCTGCCCCATGTCATCTATTGCCGAGTATGGCGTTGGCCCGATTTACAGTCTCACCATGAATTGAAACCACTGGAATGTTGTGAGTTCCCATTTGGCTCAAAGCAGAAAGAAGTTTGTATCAACCCCTACCATTACCGGCGGGTGGAGACCCCAGGTAATAGATCAGATGAAAATGATATAAATATATATCAGCTCTTTAGGTGAAATGTCTGTACTTGTTGCATCATAACTAATCTTATTGTGAAGTAATAACAAAGAAGGCTCTGTTCAGCTGGAAAGATCAGCTGTCTTTTCTGCTGAAAGGGATCCCAGATCTAGCTCCTGCCCATAATTGTGATTTACAAGGGGCTTCACTCTCCTCTGGTAGGATAGAAGGAAATCCCATTCATGTGTGAGAGGAGACTTGGACATCAGGAACTTGTCCAGGGTGCTGAAAGCTTTTTTCCTTTGATGTATTGGATGCTAGCTGCCTGAGAACCTCACTAGCTAATGTGCTGGCACTATTGTGCCCATTAGCATGAAATGTAGGCACAAACTAGTCTCTCCATCCTGATTGGATCTTTGCCCGACTCTAAAAGGATAAAAGCTGACTTGCTAATCCACAGTAAATGGCCATTTTAAAGATTAGAGTGGATCCACAGGGATGGATTAATTGTCATGAAGGTGCACCAAAGATCCTAGACCGTAGATCAGTTCCTCTTAAAATACCTGCTGTCCTGCCATTGTGAGTTTTTCATAGCTGGGTGGACATTTATACCTTTCCCCCTCAACCCCCCCACCCCCAGTCCTCATGCAACTTTAAATTTTTCTGTTGAAGATCATCTTCAGGGTAGACTTCAGCCAGCATTGTAAATCCCTGCCCTTATCATGGGATCAGTCCATTGGATTTGTGTGGCAAAGAAATTGCTGAACAATGATTGTAAAATTATTGAGTCCAATCCTGGTCATGTGGCAATTTACTCGTGAATAGGGTTTGTAGTTAGTAACTGTAAACCAGGTACTGCCAATGATGATCCTCTGTCAGTCATAAACTTTGAAGTGACATTAAAATCAGATAAAATGAACCATGGGATTTTATTACTGTTTCATGTAATTTAAGAGAGAAAAAGGCATTTATTAACATATATGCAACAATGGCTGCTCCCCTTCCTGTTGTTCCTTACTTTAAAACTGAGCTCTCAATCTGAAATGGATCTGAACTGCTAAAAACATTGTTTTGTCTAAAATCTTACAGGTGAATTGATAGTTGTCTAATTTGGGTGGAAGTGATTGATTGAATGATTTACTAAAATAAGCTATTCAAATAATTTCAAAAAAGACACTAAGATCATATCCATTTTGTGTATCTTTGCCTTTAAAAGGTTGTTGGCTTTATTGTCCTCTTACACTGGTGTAAATCAGGAGTAATTCCATTTAAATCAGTATATTAACCACAAACAGTGCAGATCTTATGATCTATTCAATGTCTGCTAACAGCTGTTATTCTGTGACAGTTCTGGATGCTGCTGCAGGAGCTCTGAAGTTTGTTGTGTTGCCCTTAAGCCCAGAGGGTTACGGGTCAGGATCTGTCAGGATCTGGTCCTAGTGTTGGCCACTCCTCTCCTTTGAACAAAATGTGGCAGCTCCCAATTCTCGAGACTGCAATCCATTTAAATAACAATTCTGTTTAGCTACAGAAAAATACAACACTCTTCATATCTAACTGTGGTTCCTGTAGGTTTGTGTGAGTTTCTTTGCATCTTAGCCTCAAGAGCTAAAGAAACTGCATCTTGGATTGTTCAATAATAAACCCAATGATGGTCACAGAAGCTGTATTGATCTCCACAAATGTCCTTTATTTTTCAACTCACTCTTCCCATAAGTTCCATTGTTCCCATTCTATTGTCCCTTCTCCTGAGTGACCCATTCTATACTCAAATCCATAACTTAAATTCAAAACCAGTGGTTCTGATTTATTCAGTGAGTTCCTCCTATACCAAAGACGGGCGGGACTCACCATGGCAGAGGGCGGAAGGGGAAAGAAGGGGCAGTAGATATCCACCAGGGAGACTAACACTAAGCTCCAGCCTGTAACTCGAGATGCACTGACCCCTCCCTCTCTCCTCTGGCCACCTCGTCGGCTTTGTGACATATGCCGAACGACAGAACATAGGTTGCGCGTGGCTTCTGCCACTGCCAGCCTCCCTCGAATGAAACTTCCCCAAGCCCACAACTGCTGGTGGAATCCAGGCAGTGACTTTGGCCCAGTGCATGTAGGTTCTGTTAGAAAGCACCACTGTCACTTCCCTGTTTTTGAAACATCCCCTTTATTCGCAGGATTGAGGGTTGGAGATAGAGAATAAACCTTCCAATTTAGAGGAGGTGGATTTGGGTGGCTAGAGTCAATTCTCCAGGTCAGAAGTCTGAGTTAGAAATGGATTACTGCCAACCAAAACTGCAATTTTAAAATAATGTAAAAACTGCCTGCTCTATTATTTTTAAATGAGATCATTCTGTGTACTGGGTGACAGATAATGGAGCTTCTAATATGGAGTGCTGCTGCAGACAGCAGAAGCATAGGTGAACTTTTGACTTTCTATAAATGAATTTCATTGTCCAGGAGGAAGACGTGGTAACTCCCCAGCCAGTGGGCTGCCTAAAAGTCTACTCCACAATATTTGTATGGTTGTTAGCATGGAAAAGTGGCTGTGGTCCAAGAGTGAAAAGGGCCCTGGGAAGGTATTTGAATCCTTGTGAAGCTTAAAACTGAAATCTGTCTCTTGACCATTTTCCCCCTTCACATGCTACGTGTTGTTGTTACTGTAGGGTTGCCCATGATCAAGGACACAGGGAAAGTTCAGGGAAAGGGGGAATCTCATCTAGGACTGCACTCTCAAAAGGGTAAAACTCTGTTGCCGTGCACAAGGGTCAGAACCTGAAGATGTGCTATTGTACCCAGAAGCGGATTAGGGGTTTGTGGGGCCCTGGGCCAGAGCAAGTGGGGGCCCCTCCCCATCCCTTCTACCTGCAGTGCCCCCTCCCCCACCTCCTTCCCGTGCTCCTGCCAGGGAAATGGGATTGGGGCGCAGGGGCTTCCTCCGCCCGCCTGGCGCTCCTGGCGGGTGCGCCAGGGGCTTGCCATGCCCTGCCTGTCCGGCACAGCTGCTGGGGAGTGGCAGGGATGCGTATGGGCACCCCAATTTTCCGTGGTCCCTGGGCACAGGCCCTGTTGGCACAGTGGCTAAACTGCCACTGATCATACCCTTCATTAAACAACTATATGGGGGGATAAAAATGTGTGGAAAATTTGTTGTGCTCATTAGGAACTGCAGCCATAGGCACAACAAGCCAGTGCACATGTAAGTGCTCAGAGTGCCACACAACTGTCTTCATCTTGTGCCTGGCCAGGTTTTCAGCAAGACCTACCGCAGCAGATGAGGGTGGAGGGCAATAGCCAATAAAGAACCTAGTCCAGAAGCAGCAATGGCAGGACTCGGGATCAGCCCATTAGTCGCCAGCTGTGCTAGGGGCACATTGTCATCTTATTACAGGAGTATGACAAGGAGGAATAATATACCCCCGCAGGGCCAGCTACAGATAGTGGAGAAAAAGTGAGGCAAAGGAGCAGCGGTGAGTGGAGATGATCTAGGTAAATCACTCACGCAGACTGGGTATGAGGGGGTCATACAGAGTTTCAGTGTCATACCTGTGGTTACCCGTCTCCAGCATGGCCACCTCTTACGATTCAGAGAACGGCATCGGCGGGCAAAGGAGCAGGGAGAATAAGGAACCTCTGGAGATTCACTAACCCCAACCAAAAATACCTCCATCCTCCTTGCTACCCCAGTAGCTTCACCCCTCTAGGCACAGTATGGCGCAGGCAGCGGAAAGATGGAGTGATGTGACAGAAGCCGTGCCCTGGAGAAGTATCGGTGTGCCAGTCAGAGCTGGATATAACAGTTTATCGAACTTATGGAGCCGCAAGGCTTGGAAACTCCCCTGGCCCACTTATCCTGGGCAAGTAGGAAGCCTTCCCTGGCAAGTGCCATCAGCACCTGCAGACTGTCAGGGGTCATTTAGGAAAATAATTGTTTCTAGTCCTCACGGTGGCAAAGAAAATCTTCCAAATACAAAGAGAGCACCAGTGATGCAGTGCTAGCTTCCTAAGTCTATAGACAGGCTACTGTAGTGTGACTGCTCCTGCTCAGAGCTTCCACAAACTACAGTAGAGTGAAAACCGACCACGGCCATCCCCTTTGTGGCTGCTGTAAACCCTGTGGGCCCCCAGGAAACTGACAAAAGTCTGGTCAGTTTCATGCTGCTCCTGGGGGAAATTCTGAAGAGCAGGAGCATCAAGCACTGGAGCTGTTCACTGGAGAAAGAAGACTTTTAAACCCCAGCAGCTAAGGGAGAGGTTGAGCAGCAGAGACGCATCACAGTCAGGCGATGGGAAGAGAGGACACCACCAAACCGAACTCATTGCAACCAGGAGAGAGGAACAGGAAAGAATATTCCTGCTTCTTTCCAGCAGCCAGAAGGGATTGGTGTCAAACTGAAACCCTCCAACCAATCGGACACACTCAGGCAAGAGGCAGATTAGACAGATGGAGTCCTAGAGTAGGACCTGTGGACAGCACCTTGGTAGGAATCCCAGTGCCTTCCCTGTTTCCCAGTAGTTGAGGTGATGGCTTTTCTCTTGGGCAGTGCCTCTGGACAGTGAAGCCCATCCCCACTCCATCCCAGCCATTTGTACTGGTCTTTAATACTCGGTCCTCAGACTATTAGGTGTTATGTGCCAGTGGGTGGCTGAGCGTGTTGGGGGAGACAGGAGATAGGAAAAGGTTGATAGGATAAGTTATGAAAGAGCAATATGATATTGAAAGAGAGATGGGGGGGGGGGTGGCGGCAAATGGGGAAGATGGGAAACAGAATATCTGGGGGGAATCTAGTGGAGTCAATGTTGGGCAAGAAAAAGAGAACACAATATGAAGGGAGAGGGAAGGAAAATGTAAAAACAACAGATGCTACAGACAGGAAATGTTGCACCCCCATTTTTCACAGAAAAAAGAGAGAATGAAGTGAAAGGAAGTCTAACAAAAAAGATAACCATAAGTTACATTCATAAAAATCTATTAAATGGAAAATTAATTGACAATTTGCTATAATGAAATACAGCACACAGCTCTGTCCCTTTCCATTGCTGAGGGCATGACCTTGGGAGCAACATAACAGCACAAGTTAATTTTCACCCTTGCTAGTAGGGTTAGTCCTTGGATTAGAGTGCACAAAAGGTTATGCCAGGCATTTAAGGTGCATTCACTGACTCTGCTATGCTGTTAGCAACCATATTTATCCAAGTCTGTCTTGCTGCTGTTCTTACGTGGATTCCACCATGAGCACCTTGACTCCCCTGTTTCTCTGGACCTGGATTGAAATACCAGAACAAATACATTAATTGATATTCTGAAAGGAATGCTATAGGAAAATCCTACTCGACACCTATCTGCATTTGCAGATAAATACCTTTTAAAATCTGGTCTCTAACCTCTGCATGCCTCAGTTTCCTCATCTGTAAAATTCAGGTAATTATACTGACCCCTATCCCTGAGAAGTGCCAAATATTATTTATTCTTAAAGTGGGCTCTGAGTTTGACAAATTCTGCTTATCAAGAGTATTGAGCAAATCTCTGGCTTCTTCAGCATCCCAGAAAAGAGATTGTGGGAGCTGTAATTTTAATGGGTATAAATGTGCCACTTTCATTATTTCAGGGGGGCGGGGGGTATGTGTGCGTGCATACGCTCTCTCCTTGTTGAAGACAGTTGGTGTAGCAGCTGCAGAATGGGGCCTGCTATCTGAAAGCGTTAGTCATACTGTGTAAGGAATGGTAGTGTTGCCACTGAAGAAAGAGGAAAGCTCAGTTGCTGAGCAGATTTATTATCCTCTAGTTCAGGGGTGGCCAACCTGTGGCTCGAGCCACATGCGGCTCTTCAGACTCCGGGGCTGGAGCTACAGGTGCCAACTTTCCAATGCTCACTGTTCAACCCCTGCCTCTGCCACAGGCCCTGCCCCCTCTTCACCCCTTCCCCCAAGGCCTTGTCCCTTCCGGCCTCCTTCCCCAAGCCTGTCGCACCCTCACTCTTTCCTCACCCCCCAGAGCCTCTTGCGTGAGGCACAGGGAGGGAGGGGAGGTGCTGATGGGCGGAGCGGCTGGCAGGCGGGGTGGGGGAGCTGATGGGGGCTGCTGACATAATACTGTGGCTCTTTGGCAATGTACATTGGCAAATTCTGGCTCCTTCTCAGGCACAGGTGGCCACCCCTGCTCTAATTTCAATGAAGGGTGCTGGATGAACTGAGTTGTAACAAGAACAAACTGTGAGGACGCTGGAAAAGGGTATTTAAAATACGTTGGTAACACATTTATAGCAGTATTCATAGGATAGTATATGTGAAGTGACGTTTTGGTAGTGTGGTGTGTCGCTCAGACGCAGAAAGAGAGACGGCACTCTAGAGTGGGTGTTTGACTGAAACTTGTACTCTCTTGTTTTTATTTTCAGTGTTGCCTCCAGTACTGGTTCCAAGACACAGTGAGTTTAACCCGCATCTCAGCCTCCTTGCCAAGTTCCGGAGTGCTTCCCTCCACAGTGAGCCTCTGATGCCACATAATGCCACCTATCCTGATTCTTTCCAGCAGACTCCCTGCACCCCTTTTCCATCATCACCCAGTCACATGTTCTCTCAGTCACCCAGCAGCATCAGCTACCCTAACTCTCCAGGAAGTTCTTCTGGACCAGGAAGTCCATATCCACTCACAGGTAAGAGGTAACGATGGTCTCCGGATGCCCACCTGTGCCAGTGAATGGTGAATGCAGGAGGAGATCCTGCGTGGTGTTTGGAGGCTGAAGCAAAAGATGGACATGCTCTGTTAGGAGGCTGAATAGATGAAAAGCAATCGAATGAGGCTCTCCTTTAATACAGCCTGTGAGCTCTGGGCAAACCCAGTAGCTGTCAAGGAGCTTAGAAACTCCAGCAGGAAAGTCAGTGGAGCTTGTGAACTCCCCAAGTTCATGAGGTTTGGACTTTTCCTTGGGGGGAGGAAAACAGGGAAAGTAAAATACAAAGACATTTGTTGATGTCACTTGAAGTTCATGAATAGAAAGACTTAATTCATCTAGCACCCACTGCAGATGATGGAGGGACTCCCGTTGACTTCAGAGGATGCTGAGTCAGCTCCAAGGTTCCCTTCTTTGTAAAGTTCACTCATTCATGTTGCACATATTGTGAACCTCTTACTTTTTAAAGTTTCTAGGAATATATTGATACTCATGGTGTTCAACATATGCCATGTGAAACAACTCCAAGTTTAACATTACTACAGAAATCTTGGCTCAAATTCTGCTTCTGTTACACCAGTGTAAATCCATTGATTTCAACTTTGGGTTTACATGGGTGTAGTTCAGAGCTGAATCTTGCAGCTTGACTTCTGAGCATCTGAATTCCTGTCCTTAATGTTCTCATTTGTCCTTTATTTATTTATAATCTGACACTATGGACATAGGAATATTTTTGTTTTCCTACCTTTTCTGTCATTTCTTTTTTGCATCTTTAATCATTTTAGCTCATATTCTGCAACCTCACTGATGTACTCCTCAGGATGACAGGGTATAAGTAGGGCCTGTCTTCTCACTCACTATGGTTTTACACCTGGGTAACTATTGACTTCAGTATAGCTGCTCCTGATTTATACTGGTGTCCTTGGAAGATGAGGCCTGTTGTAAATTATACAGTATGGATGTCTTGCCAATTCAGCTGATCCTGAAAGCTTGTAAAACCACTTGAAAATGTAAGTGGTCTAATCTGCATTTTAGCATATCAGAGCATACGTGATTCTGAATTGGAGACAAAATTATTTGATTGTGATTCAGTCAGGGACAGCTGAGTTTATTTAATTTAAAAAAGGCTGTGGTAATTTCAGGAACCTTCAAGATGTGCAGTAGCTATCTGGGTAACCGCATGACCCTTTTTTCATAACCTTCATCTTCCCTTCCCCCTACTTTCCTTTTCTTTGTCATTCTCACTTGTTGCATCTTCCCACAAATTAGACTGTAAGTTACTCAAGACGGGTGAGTTTATTGATGTGTTTGTACAGTGCTTAGCACAGTGGTTCCCAAACTTTTTATTAAGGCGACCCACCAACTGCAATTCATCTCTTTTGTGGACTGTGAACCTCACACTGGACGGGGAAGGGTTAACCCTACATTGTGGGTTGAGGAAGTCACACCCACTTCTCTCTACTGGGCATGCTCCAGGCGCACTGATATAAAAGGGAGAAGCTCGGCTCAGCTGGGGCTGACTGCCAAGGAGGAAGGATGTGCGCTACCCGCTCCAGCCAAGGCTCAGCGAAAGCCCGGGACCTTAGGAGCCAGGGACACTGCAGCCCAGGCAGATGCCAAGGCAACCCTGGAGGCCTCACAGGGTTCGAAGGTGCCGGAGAAAGGGCAGACCGGGGAACGTAGAGGTATCAGGGATGCCCAGATCACAGCAGCAGGGATGACGGCAGGAAGCAGCCCAGGGGAATCAGATGGTGGACTGTTGAGTGAGCTGAAGCCTTGAGTCAGTGTGTTTCGGTTGGCGCCTTCCCCTGCTGACTCAGTGGCCCTTGCTACGGCCACTACCAGGGCCCTGGGCTGGGGTCCGATGGAGAGGGAGGGCCTGGACCCCCCAGCTGGGGATGCAACCCCTCCCTCTGTGTCTGGAAGTGGCTGCTAGGCCTTACTTCCCTGCTGACAAGGGTGAATTTATTGACTCTGGCTGCTAAGCCTTACGGCCCGGTGGACAGGGGTGAATGTAGTGATTTGGGCCATTAGGCCTTACCGCCCTGCCAGAAGGAGCGGATTTTCTGACTGGCCATTGGGCCTTATTGCCCTGTGAAAAGGGAAGATTGACTGACACTGGCCCTAGGCCTTACTGCCCAGTTGACAAGGGTGAATTTTTAGACTCTGGCCACTAGGCCGCACCGCCCTGCTGATAAGAGCGAGTGTATGGACTTGGGCTGGGAGGGACGTAGATGTAAGATATGTACACCCTTCCTCCTCCCCCGCCCCGGCATTCCCTAAGAGAGGCGGGCCCACTTGCCCCGCACAGGATGGGGTTTCCCCCCAACCCTGTCACACGTGGTGGAGAATGTGGGTAATGGCCGAGGCCTGAGGAAAGCCCTAAAACCAGTAGATCCGAGGGGAGTACAGGTTCTCCCCTTGATCGCCCTGACGTGCTAGCGACCCGAGATTACTGGATGCCAGCATGGAGTCAGATAAGGTTTTGAAATGGCTCCTAGAAAGCCAGCAGCAACAAGCCGCACAACATCAGCAGCAATACGCCCAGCTGTTGCAACAGGTGACGAGCCACCAACAGGAGATAATGCGGGAGTTGGCTGCCCAGCAGCAAGCCTACCAGGAAAGGCTTGTCCGACAAATGGCAGCATTACTGCGGCCAGGTGGAATCTGGAGAAGAACATCCTATATTGTACTTGAGTCAAAAACTGTTCCCTAGAGAAATCCGTTATTCAACCATAGAGAAAGAGGCCTTAGCCACCAAGTGAGCCATAGACTCTAAGGTACTACCTGTTGGGGAACACATTCTGGCTGGTTACTGACCAAGCACTCCTGTGCTGGTTGCATCACATGAAAGAAACCAACCCACAAGTAATGTGATGGTATTTATCCCTACAGCCTTATGATTTCCAAGTGATGCACCACCCTGGAAAGGTGCATGCCAATGCAGACTTCTTTTCTTGGCCAGAGGGCGAGGAAAGAGACACCACGCCCCTGCCAGATCCAGTCTTAAAGGGGAGGGTGTGTGACGGGGCGCACTTGCCCCGCACTGGACGGGGAAGGGAGCAACTCGGCTCAGTTCGGGCTGACTGCCGTGGAGGAAGGATGTGCACTGCCCGCCCCAGCCAAGGCTCAGCGGAAGTCCAGGACCCTGGGAGCCAGGGGATGCCGCAGCCCAGGCAGACACCAAGGGAACCCTGGAGGCCTCGCAGGGTTCGGAGATGCCAGAGAAAGGGCAGACCGGGGAACCTAGAGGTAACGGACGCCCGACCACAGCAGCAGGGACAACGGCAGGAAGCAGCCCAGGGGAATCAAACGGCGGACTTGGCGAATGAGCCGAAGCCTTAAGTCGGAGACTTGCCCCGCTGACTCAGTGGCCACTAAGCCTTATGGCCCTGTGGACAGGGGCAAATGTAGTGATTTGGGCCATTAGACCTTACCGCCCTTCTAGAAGGAGTGGATTTCCTGACTCTGGCCACTAGGCCTTACTACCCAGCTGACAAGGGCAAATGTATGGACTCTGGCCACTAGGACGCAGCGCCCTCCTGATAATGGCGAGCGTATGGACATTTACAAATTACATTGCATTTATTATACATTGCATCACATGTTTTGGGATTGACTTGGTCACTTTGTAGGAACCAATCCCTGTACAGCATGCTCTGTCCATGTACAACTTATTCTTTACCCCATCTTTATGTTTCCTACTTAACTTGTCCATTGTAAATGGTTCCCTGGGTGTTTTCCCCTTTCGCTTACCCAGTGCAGACTTGCTGTTTCCAGCCTGCTGATCCATTTACCTCTCTAATCCTATCTCCCAATAAATCAACTCTCACCCATGTCCACTTACTCACATCAGGCCAGGTCGACAGATTTCTTTTGCTGTCTCTCTGCACAGGAGTGAATTTCAGCCTAGATACTTTTATTAGTCCTGCAAACTTGTAAACACCTGTGCAACTTTACTTGTTTGTAGTGCCATTAAATTACTACTCCCATGAGTAAATTGACTCCCATGCTTAAGTATTTGCAGAGTCAAGGTCTACATCTGTGTTTTCTAACATGAAAATAAGGTCTTTATTTCAGCTTTCTAACACACTCTATTCCTTCTTGGCATATATTAGAATGGAGGATGTGTTTTCCTGTTCCTAGGCTCTGTTTTGTAAATGAAACAATTCAGGAATTAGGACGGCTGTTTTTGTAGTTCATTTGTTTATTTTTCATTAGTGCATATGGTTCTTTGACAAGAAGATCGGTCAGATTAAAAGAGAGTTGGCCCTCCCCAAAGTATGAGGGGATGAATGCCCCCTCTGTCCCATGCAAGCGTCAGCTTGTGTCTCTTTCAGAGAGGCAGGCTGTTCTTGGTAGCCAGCTGCCAGTGCCATAGATTATTCTGGTTGGTTAAGGCTAGAGGGAAGGCGCTAGTGGAAGTGATCAAACGTTTGAGAGGCCAGGCTCCCTCTGCGCATACATGTGTGGAACTGCAGCCTCTGTTCTAAAATACTCATTCTGCAAATTACTGGTCAGCCTCTGCTCCTCCATTTGTGAGAGCGGTTATTGAGACAGTGGGGATTGGTTTAATCCCACCTGGATTAGATAATTTTTGTTTAAATACAGCTTTGCACATCTAAGTGCAGACCATTTCATGACCCAGAGAGTTCTGATTAACATGGTGGAAGATCTGCCGGTAAGGGACAAGGGTGTCTGCTCCCTGCTAATTATGTTAGACCTATCACCAGGTGTTAGTAGCCTAGCTGTAGTCCATGGTAGGTGTGGATGTTGCCATGGCTCTTCTGTGACTGAGTTGCCTTGTAGAAGGGAGTTCCCAAAAGCTAGGGGGCTCATCATTGTCCAGTTTCCCTGCCTTGCTCTGTTCCATTTCTTATCTTGTTGAACATGTATGAGCCTGATGGGAGATAGGGATACGGACTGAGATACGGAGTGATACTAGTGACTTCTACCTGTGTGCCTCCTTTCCTGTTGTCACTACCTCTTGGTTGTTTTACAGACAGATTTGTTTGGATGGGGGACAGTTAGCTGAAACTCAATCCAGATAAAGTTTACAGGACATAATGTTTCTGGCACCTCCCGTTTTGAAGCGGTGTGGATGATTTATGCATTTCCGTTATGCCCAGGGCAAGGCCACCACTTGCGAGGCAGGTCAGGAGAATAGGGGTCATTCTGTATTGCTTCCTAGAATGGAAACTCCTAGTACAACACTACTTCACAGTGGCTATCACTAGACCTGGAAAGTGCCCAGTTCTGTCTAATGCAGAACTCACTACAGTTATACCCACGTTCCTCACCTCCTGGCTAGACTGTTGTTATTCAGTCCTGATTGGTCTTTGCTTGAATCTGATCCAGAGGCTGCAATGGCTACAGAATGCAATGGCTCTCATTTGCTTCCTGGCATAGGGCAAGGCAGTTAGCAATGCCTGCCTTCCACATTCAGCCTGTAATCCATCTGATTCATTTCCAGGTCTTGCTGACTGTGTATTAGCCTAGGCCTGTGTGTGGCTGTCTCTCCGCCTGTCAAGGCAGTTCAGGTCAGCTAGTGTGTTTTTGCTCTCCATCCTCACTAGGATTCCATGTGAAGTGGGCTGGGTTCAAGGAGCCCATTTATGGAACTCCACCCTTAAGATGGATGCCAGTCTCTTTCCATGGAGTTTGGGTTTGAGGCCAAACTGGGACCCGGTGCAGACAAACCAGTGCCAAAATCAAAGCTGAAATTTCGGTCATCTTGGGCCACATCCAAACTGTATTTGGAAATTAGGACCCTTCTGCCTTTGGACTTGACACAGAGTCTAAACCGTAGGGACAGGTTCATCTCCAGGGATTTGAATTTGAAACAGTCTTGACTTGGAGTCTGAGGAGGGCAGGGGTTCACACTCAAGTTCTGTTTTGGACCCTTCTCCAGTTAAACTATGCTGAAGTAGTGTTGAATAGTTACCAGGCAGACCTGGGTAGAATTTACCAACTTGCTGATCTCAGTGTCTTTCTGTTTTTTAGTTGAAACACCCCCACCTTACAATGCAAGAGAAACACCAGGAAACCAAAACGGACGATCAGTGGATGCAACAGCTGACAATCAGTTAGTGCTATCATTGCCCAATGGAGGTAAATCTGCTGCTGGAGAAACTGAAAATATACAAGTATTTGTACTGCTCCCCAGGGAAAAATTCTTAGCCAATGAATTATTATATATTCTTCAGAGCAGGAAGGCCTATTGTTCTTTTTCGAGTGCTGGTCCCTATGTGTATTCCACATGTGAGTATGCATTTGCACCATGCATCCGAGTCTGGAAACTCTTCAAAGCAGTGTCCGTTGGCCCGCACATGCGCAGTAGATCTCCTTGTGCTCCTGGCCTAGGGTATAAGAGGGAGTGAGGGTCGACGTCTCTCCAGTTCCTTCTTACTGCCACATGGTCTGAGTCAGACTCATGCCCTCCGTCGTTCAGTTGTATAACCTGCAAAGAAAAAGAAAATATTTGTAAATAGTTATATATTTTAGCTTGGTAATTAGTAGTTAGTTAGCATAGAGTATTCCTGATTGGGGAATCTCCTCCCCTGCTCTGGGACTATGCTCAGCTTCCCAGGATTCAAGAATTGCATCTCCTGCCCTTGCTCCTTTTCCATCAGATTGAACATCAGCGGTGCCTGTATTGTCTGGGTGAGGCACATATCTCTGCAAAGTGCAGGATCTGTCACTCCTTCCCACCCAGAACTTGGGAAGCCCGTGAGCTTTGCCTACGAAAGCATCTGAGGGAGAAGGCTAGGTAGCTCTCATCTGTGCCCCTCCAAGCACATGCTTTGAAGTGGAACCTTCAACATCTAAGCCCAAGGACTCTTCTTGTAGGGCTCCCCATGAGACTAGAGGGCACTCCTCATGGGCACAAGGACAGATCCCCGCCGAGGACTGTCCACAAGAAACGCCCTTCTTCCCTGAGCCTGTCCAGGTGAGGTGAGAAGTCGCCTATGGAACCTAAGGAACCGGCTCCGCTGATGACCCCCAGATTGGAGGACAAGGCACATCTGTAACAGTGGGCTTTGCCAGATGTGAGGTTAAGGAGGCAGCCCAGGCTTGTCATTCAGGAGCAAGAGAGGGATTTAAGAATTCAGTGACTTAGGTACCAGGACAAAAGATTCTGATTTTATTTGTATCTGTGGGGTCACAAAAGTTAGAAGTATTAATGAAAACAAACACCATTATCCAGGTTGTAGTGATGAAGATCAAATAAGGGATATGGGGAGGGAGGAATGTGTAACGCAGCAAGAACCAAGTCAAAATCAGGACCGATTTCTTTATTGACTTCAGTTTGGGGTGAGTTACTTATCCATCATAAAGCACTCTGTGAGAGGCTTTAGTATTTCCATCTTTTCTTTTTAATGTCACATTGCTGTAATACATACTTATATTTTCTGAATAATAAGTAGTGTCACTGGTGCACAGAAAGAGCTGTACAGAAGGTCAGATCTTCATCCCCATGCTCTGTGTGGGAGACCTAATGAAAGCTGGGAGGGTTGGAAGCCCCCATGCCCATGCTAAAGGCTTGGGCATGGAACAGCTTTAGAGCCACTTTGCAACTATTCTTCTTCGAGTAGTGTCCCTATGGGGTCTCCATTGTAGGTGTATCTGCATCCCTGTCCCTATAATCGGAGATTTTAGGTAGCCATGTCATAGAATCATAGAATATCAGGGTTGGAAGGGACCTGGGTAGGTCATCTAGTCCAATCCCCTGCTCAAAGCAGGACCAATCCCCAACTAAATCATCCCAGCCAGGGCTTTGTCAAGCCTGACCTTAAAAACCTGTGAGGAAGGAGATTCCACCACCTCCCTAGGTAACCAAATATGATTTTATTAATTATGTGAAACTCAGTGCATTTGTGGAACACCTACCAAAGGTGCAAAAGGAGCAGTTTCAGGCCATTGTCAGAGAGGGCCAGTTAGTAGCTAGAACTGTACTACAGACAGCACTGGACTCAGACGATACAGCAGTCCACTCGGTTTCCAGGGCAGTGGTAATGAGGCGGGCTTCCTTGTTACACCTTTTCAGGGTTGCCCAAAGAATTGCAGATTACAGTGGAAGGCCTCGCGTTTGAAGGGCCCAAGCTCTTTGCAAATAAGACGTACTCCTCTCTCTACACCCTGAAGGATTCCCGGGCCACATTATGCTCTCTGGGAATCTACACTGCAGGACAAAAGAGAAGATACAGCTTTCAACCACAGCAAAGGTTCTGACCTCCGTAGTACCCACCGTCACAGCATGATTACAAACCGCAGTGCAAAAAGCCTGCAGTACAAAAGCGGAAGCAGTCAGCACCCCAGTCTGCATCCTCTCTGTCTTCCTCCGCTGAACACTTTTAATGGGTTGATTGAGGGTCCGAATAGCTATTTCTTGCAACATCAGCAGTCTTCTACCTGTCATGTCCCTTTGGAAGTTGCCTGGCCCTCTTTCACAGCACTTGGGAGAAGGTCACCTCCAACAGATGGGTCTTGGCGATTATTTTGAAGAGTTATGCCAATTAATTCCCTTTCCCTCTTCAGGGACCCTTTTCATGAGAACCTACTTCACCACGAAAATAGATGTATTGCACTTAGGGGCCATAGAACTAATCCTGCCGCAACTCAGAGGCAAGGAGTTCTACTCCAGTTATTTCTGATTTCCCCAAGGCGAAGGGAGGGTAGAGACCCATTCTAGATCTAAGGGCACTATACAAATACGTGATCACCCTAGCAGCTCTGGAGCAAGGAGATTGGGTTGCAGCCCTCAACCTACAAGATGCCTACTTCCACATCTCCACCCTCACGAGTCTCATAGGGACAGTCCCAGCCAACCCCCAAACATCGGACAGGAGCTGTCTGCAGCTGCTAGGTCATATGGCAGCATGAACCTTTGTAAATTCAAACACCCAGATGTTCATGAGGTGTCTTCAGATGTGGCTAAATTCAGTCAATTCCCTGAACAGGGACAGACTAACCAAACTTACCAGTGCCCTGCAAGTAAAGTACTCTGTACTGGTGGAAAGACTCATCCAGCTTTTGAGCAGCCAACACCAACGCTGACTCTAACATCACGGTCTTTTTTAAAGACAAAGTAACCCTGAGGCTGCATCCCAAGTTTCTCCCTAAAATTGCCTCCTCCTTCCATATGAATGAACAGATCCATCTCCCTGTTTTTTTCTCCCAAATCCACATTGTGACAACAGGAAGGCCATTCTGCATATGCTAGATGTTAGAAGAGCACTAGCATTCTACTTGGACAGGACTAAGGACTTTCTTTCATTCGCAGAAAGACACAGTCTCCATTATATTGGCTGAAAGACTATCCAAAAGGGTTTTGGGTTGCATTAATTTGTTATCAAGGACTCAACCTGTTGCCTCTGTCCGGAGTCCGTACACACTCCACGAGCTCAATTTCTACCTCGGTTGCACTCTTTAAAGATGTCCCTTTCTCGGAAATCTGCTGAGAAGCAACTTGGGCCTCTGCCCACACTTTCACAGAACATTATGTGATCACTGGAGATTGGGCCTCCGACGTCCCCTTCGGCTCCTCAGTACTCTCTGTAGTAACAAACTCCACTCTGAAGCCCCAGCCCTCCATGGGGGATACTGCTGTGAAGTCACCTACAGTGGAGCACCCATAGGGACACTATTCAAACAATAAAAAGTTATTCACCTGGTGCACCTATGGGTTCTCCACAACCTGCCCTTCTCCCCTCTACTTTGGAGTTCTCAATATGGGGCTCTGCGGTAGAGAAGGAACTGAGGGGGGTTTGCCTACTCTGTGCTAGAAACCCTTGAGGCAGACCGTGAGGGAGAGCGCATGTGTGGGCTGAACAGACCTAAAATCTCCAATTAGCGCTGCAGGGTCACAGATACACCTACAGTGGAGCACCCTTAGGGGGACACATCTTGAAGAACCATCATTACTGCAGAAGGTGAGTAACTTCCTCTTTCTACGGCCTCTGGGCTGCAGTAGTGACTACAGATATCAGCTTGCAGACCTACTGACTTGCTCCTCCCTTAGCCCACCCCTTCACCTGTCTCAGAGACAACCGCCGTGGAGCAGTGCCCCATGGAATCTGATATGAGGAGTCCCTCTGCTCTGGTTTCCTATGGCCTGCTCTGAGTGTAGTTGTTATGATTTGCTCCTTGTATTGCAGTACTGCACAGAGGCCAGGATCAGGGCCTCGCTGTGCTGGGCACTGTGCAAACACACATTAAAGGACAGTCCCTGCCCTCAAAAGCTTACAATCTCAATTAAGACAGGAAGTAACAAGTGCATGTAGCAAACAACTGGAGGGGAGGGAAGATGAGGGTAACCATGTTAGGAACGTGGGTATATATCACACCCATGTGACAGCCACCAGGTTTCCAGTCATCTTTCCTCTCCCCTTACCCACCACAAATAAATACTCCCAGAAACATTAAGGACATCATTGATCCCTGCTGGCCACCTGCCTAGCTACTCTCAGTTGGAAACATATTGTACATTTCGCAGCAGGAGTGGGTTTCACTGCTTTTTGGGTCTCACATGCCCATGGCAGGGGGACAGGTTAATTAATGCTCATGAGACAAATAAGATTCAATTCAAATAAGCACCCAGATGGATCCTTATCCAGACTTTGAGTCTGCAAAACTTGGGGTTCCAGCAAGAACGGCCTTTCGTGTGGCATTTTGGCATTTCTGCCTGTACTCTCAGGTGGAAGCAGGCCATCCTGAGGTGTGTGAAAATTAAAAATAAGAAATGAAACAAAGGGGTGATACATGCAAAACCTGCTTGCTTGGTGTTCGGTTTAATCACATGTTGCATGAAGGCTCAGCTCACTTTTTATTGTAAAACTGAACCAGTTTGCTCATTCCTGGCTCCTGTTGTTTGTCAGAGATACAGTGCACATATCTGCCCGGGCACTGCAAAGCTAACAACCTGGAAAGCTTCCAGTGGGGTGATGGGCACCAGTGCAGTAAAGAATTTAAGGACATGCTCTACTTTAAGCATAAGAATTGTCCCACTGAAGTGTCAGTGGGACTACTCACATGCTTCCAGTTAAGCACATGCTCAAGTTCTCTAATGTTCTCCCTTTGGGAGTGCTAGTCAGCAAACTAAGAAGAAATGGAACCTGCTGTTGAGACTGCCCCTGATGAAAAATGACTGATTAGATGGAGATCATGGTCTGAGAGAGTTTGGATAGAAAAACAAGCATTACTGTGACCTAGGCACCTGATTTATTTTATTTCCTACAGACTTTCGACCTGTTTGCTATGAGGAACCCCAGCACTGGTGCTCAGTTGCCTACTATGAACTCAACAACCGAGTAGGGGAGACTTTCCAGGCTTCTTCTCGGAGTATTCTTATAGATGGATTCACAGATCCTTCAAATAACAGGAACCGATTCTGTCTTGGACTGCTCTCTAATGTCAATAGGAATTCTACTATAGAAAACACCAGGCGACACATAGGAAAAGGTAAGAGCAAATTCCTGCTTATTGGTAAGGAACAGAGCTTGGAAGAATGTCCATGGTCTAGAACTAGAAAAGTCTGTCTGTCCATTATATCTGTCTGTCTACCTAACCAACATGAATGTAAATCCACCTCCTTGGCTTCTTTCTGAAGCAGTAGATGAGGTATTGATTCTTTACTGGGAAGAGGGTAGCTTTTTACACAGGTTATTTACTTGGTCTACATGGAACCCATAGTTAAAAACAAAACTTTGCTCTAACTTAGAAGTATGTTTTTTCATTTGTATTTATCAGAACGTCTGGCAACTGAGAATATTGCCATTGAAATGACACTAAGAAAATAATTATTGGTGCCTTACTGCTGGTTTTTCTATCATCAAAAAGCAGGTGGAGACAGACAACACGCTAACTAGCTGAGCTTTAAATTTAGATAGCACTGCTGAAGTTTCCTCTGTTGCTTTTTTCTCTGGCAGGTTAAGGAAACCAGTCCAGTCTGATTCTGTGTTTCTGGGAACTTTTACCAGTTAAAGCTAAGAGAAATCTAAGGGTCTTTTTCAAGTGATTGCCCACATGTATTCCACTTCTGGTGAAGTGCATATGTGCTCCATCCACACAAGACTGAATTATTTTGGCCAGCAGTGTCCATTGGGGTCAGGCCTGCACTCTGAATGCCCTCGTGTCCCCCTCCTGAGGCCAGAAAGAGCAGAGCATGTCCAGCCATCCATCAGTTCCTTCTGATCACCTGTGGCAGTAAGACAGAACCCCTGCAGTGTCTGCTTCACTGTGCATTGTGTGACTTTGCCTACTCATGTATATATATTAATTGTAGAGAACATCATTAATGTAGTTGTCATTTTTCTCTTACACCTGCTAGCTTTAAAACAAACAAATTTTTTTTTTTAGTGTCCTTAGAGGCTTCTCTGGTACCAAGATTTAGCTGCTGTAGCTGAAACAAAATCCCTGGAGTTCAAAACTTGCCCCTCCTGTGATGCAATTATTCTGCTCAATGATGAGCATTTTAGGTGTCTTTTTGCTTTGGAGAGGGGCAATATCCCCATCAGAAGGGGTGGCACCTTCTCCAAGAAGACACAGAAGGCTGCTCCTTGCTGCAGCTCATCTCTGTTAGCAAGTTCCAAATTGGGTAAAGCTTGCCCAGTCACCAGTATTTAATGGAAACTTCTGGTCTATGGCAACCAGGTTGCTGGTCACCTCTTTGATCTGTCTTGCCTTTCCTTCCTGGGAGCTTGGCATCTGGACATCCCAGCTTGCCTGGAGTTTTTGCAGTTGTTGCTCCAACAGAGATTTGCCAGCCCTCAGCCCTTTTTGGGAATCCTCCAGATGCTGCTGTAATTCATTTTGTGAAGCTTCCAGGTCGTGTTTTAAATTCCTTTGTTAAACCTCCAGCTCTGGTTGTAGGTCTTGTTTCAAATCCCACTGGCCATTTTTGAATCTGCAAGCACCTCCTTTATTTGTTCTGTCTTGGTTCAACAGAAATCCAGCTCACAGTCGCTCTCCTTGGAAACTGGATCCCGCTCTTGGCATCAGCGTGGCCCCTTTTCAGCCCGAGCGGCTAGTCACATTATGGGGCTCTGGGGATGTTCCAGGTGGAAGTAGAAGTTGATGGATTCTGATATTATCTTTGATGCAGTCTTGTTTATTTACTAGGAATGTGCAAAGTCCTCCTTCTCTGGATGCAGGAGGAATCCAGAACAAAAGCAGCAGTTTCTTAGTTTACAGCTCCAAGCCTCTTTAGCGCACAGCCCCAAAAACTCTTTCCCTAGCTTTTTCCAGGGTCGCATGGTGTTCATAGGCTACTGCTTGGCCCTCTCTCTCTCTCTCTCTCCAGTCTCATATCGCTTCTGCCATTCCCCTCAGTCCCCCATACACACCTACCCAAAACAATACTCAGCCAAAAGCTTTTGGGCGGGGTCACACACTCCTTGTATCTTAGGTTGGGGTTTATGCTCGTAGGCATGTTAATTGAAGGGTGAGTTCACACCTATCATTATCAATGGGGGTTTAACTCAACCCACAATAAGATTTCACCCAGCTTATAACAATATCTTCCTGGCACGTCTGTGATCAGCAAATGTATCACCAGTTTTAACCTTCTCAAAATAAAACAAAGCATGGAGTTTTGGATTTCCTTCTGCCTCTTCATAGACCACTGCTTTCTTTTTTGTTACTTCTGTCTCTGAGGGGATCAGAGTAAATGGGACATTTTAATGCCTAACGCCAGCTCTGATCCTGTCCCGTAGGCACCAAGGCTATGTTTATACTACCACTTTTGACATAGCTACCGTCGCCGCTCTGCCGCAGAAAAATAAGCAACCCAACTTCTACTACAGGTGTTTCCAGGGGAATTCTAGCCTTTTAAATAATGTCTCCTTTCCTGATTGGGATCCAGAATAATCAATAAACCTACATCCCCGTTGGTATAATCCCAACTGCCTCTATTGCAGTCTGCATTTAAAAAACAAACAAACGCTGAAGTGTTCAGTTATGGATTTCCCCCTTCCATTGGAATGGTTTCTGCTGGAGGACATAAAACAGCCAAACTGAACTGGACTATTCCCTGCTGAAGAAACACTCAAGATTTTTCAGGTTGCAGTTTATTTAGTGGCAGTAGTAAGTGTTGGTTAGAAGCTTGCATTAAGCAATGATCAGCTAAACTACATTTCTTTTTTTTTTTTTTAATGAGGGTCCAACAGAATACAACTCTCAGTGGCCCTACCCAGTTCCCAGTCTCAAAACAATATTTTAATTGTCTCTAGTCCAGTCTTGAGACTGAATGATTGAATATGGTGAAGGCCTAAGCCAAGTAACAAATCTGATATGCTTGGTACAAAACCCAGCAAATCTGAAGGCCAAACGCAGGGATGCCGTTCCTCGACCTCCCACCTTTCTAAGTATTGTCCTTTGGAACAGTTAAGATGTTGTGATGCTTCATGAAACCCCAAATAGTTAATATTTCTTTTTGAACAGAGGAAATGAGATAGTCGTCCAGTTCCAGTTTATCCGAAAATAAAGACAAAGACTGTATATAAACATACTCTAGTATAGTAGTGTGTTGTAGATCCATAAACAGCAATTGCTAAGCCTCTCACAGTTAAAATTCTCATGTGAGGCAGCTAGTTCCTATGAGTTTCTGCCCAAAGGGAAAGAGAGGGAATGATCTCCAGAGCAAGAAGAAAATGTGGTAAACACTAATGGTTCTCATCTGTTCAGATCTGAAGATCTGTCTGTGTTGATTAAAAATCCTAGAACCTTACATTAGGGATCTACTCAACGGAAGAAAGCTAATTGCCCATGGAGGATCCTGGTCCAGCCGAGACTCTTAATTTCTCTGCATTTCCCTATTCATCCAACTTGAAAGGAAAATGCCCAGAAGGAGTGGAAATGCCCTAAGCACAGGACTGTAGGGCAGGTCTAATGATTCATAATTCCTAAAGCATGTCAGATAGACAGATGAAAGCTGTTGAAATGGATACAACTATCTCTTCTGTTAACAGAAAAAACAGTGAGTAAACAAGATTAGGTCACTAGGATAAGTGTATGTAATAGAATTGTCATCCAGTGTACCAGCCTGAAACTGTTTCCTGGAAATACCACATCAAAGCAAGTAATAATCCAGAGCATAGTGCAATTATCTGCTAGAAATTGGTCCAGTTTCAGCAGTCAAACTTCAAAGACAGACATGAGGCTTCTGATCTATTTACTTTGTAGTACCGAAAAGAACTGGAGGATTCTAGGGTGCCGGATCTCGGGGATCTGAAGAGATGAACGAAATCCCATAAAAGCATGGGGACTCCTGATTTGGGGATTCTGGAAGTGAGTGCAGCTGACTGGCTGTCATTGAAGGTGCTTGTCTCCAGTGAATGCACGCTGGAGAAGTGGAAATACTTACTGGCATTTTAGTTTCATTATATGTATGGTTTTTTTAAAAATCCACAAAAATAAAATACTGTCACCTAAATTTTCAGAAGTGACTTATGAGTTTGGCTGTCTTTTGTTTTGGATGCTCAGTTTGAGATCCCTTTAAAGGGATTTGATTTTCAGAGGATGGGTGCTCTGCATTTTCTGAAAATCAGGTCCTTCAAGTTGTCTCAAATTGGGCACCCAAAATTACTAGCATCTGCTGAAAATTTAAGCCACAGTGTAATTTCTATTCCTAGTTTTCTCTTCCTGCCCTGAGGCTAGTCAGTGGCAGTGTTCTCGCTTTGTCTGCCTACATCACATACTTCTATTGCCCCATCAGTGTAGTGTCTGAGCAGCTCACTATCATTACATGTGTTTATCCGCACAGCACCCCTGTTGTTCCCACTTTACAGATGGACAAAAAAAAAAAAAAAAAGAGGCAGAGAGGCTTGTCTTCATTGCAACAGGTAGCTCCACGGTTACTACACTTGAGCTAGCTTACCTTGAGTGAGAGTAGCCACACTGTGAGCTAGAGATTAACTCTAGCTAGTGCCTGTGCAACATTAATTTGGCTTCCTTATGCATGTGTGTTATGATACAGTCTTTAATTATAGGTTTCAGTGTAGTAGCCGTGTTAGTCTGTCAGCAAAATGAAAATAAGAAAGAAAAACTTGTAGCACCTTAGAGACTAACAAATTTATTTCGCATAAGCTTTCGTGGGTTAATACCCACTTCATCGGATGCATGGAATGAAACATACAGTAGACAGATATTTATACAGTCAGAGAAACATGATAAGGTCGAGGTGCATAGACCAACCTTAAGAGGCTGATTAGTTGAGAGGAACCATAACAGCAGGGGAAGAAAAACCTTTGAAGTGATAAACAAGATGGTCACACAGGTGTGAATGAGGATCGTTAACTTAAGGGAAATAGATTCAATTAACGTAATGGCCGAGCCATTCCAAATCTCTATTCAATCCGGAGGCAATGCAACCTAGTTTGCATATCAATTCGAGTTCAATAGTTTCTCTTTGAAGTCTGCTTTTGGAGTTAATCTGTCGCAACACTGCTACCCTCAAGTCTGTCACTGAGTGATTAGGGAGGTTGAAGTGTTCTCCTACTGGTTTTTGAATGTTATGATTCCTGATGTCAGATTTATGTCCATTTATTCTTTTGCGTAGAGACTGTCCGGTTTGGCCAATGTACATGGCAGAGGGGCATTGCTGGCACATGATGGCATATATCACATTGGTAGATGTGCAGGTGAATGAGCCCCTGATGGCGTGGCGGATGTGATTAGGCCCTGTGATGGTATCACTTGAATCGATATGTTGACAGAGTTGGCATCGAGCTTTGTTGCAAGGATAGGTTCCTGGGTTGGTGTTTTTGTTGTATGGTGTGTGGTTGCTGGTGAGTATTTGCTTCAGGTTGGGGGGCTGTCTGTAAGCAAGGATTGGTCTGTCCTCCAAGATCTGTGAGAGTGAGGGATCATCTTTTAGGATAGGTTGTAGATCTTTGATGATGCGCTGGAGAGGTTTTAGTTGGGGGCTAAAGGTGACGGCTAGTGGTGTTCTGTTATTTTCTTTTTTGGGCCTGTCTTGTAGTAGGTGACTCCTGGGTACTCTTTTGGCCCTGTCAATCTGTTTTTTCACTTCAGCAGGTGTGTATTGTAGTTGTAAGAATGCTTGATAGAGATCTTGTAGGTGTTTGTCTCTGTCTGAGGGATTGGAGCAAATGCGGTTGTATCTTAGAGCTTGGCTGTAAACAATGGATCGTGTGGTGTGTCCAGGATGGAAGCTGGAAGCATGTAGGTAAGTATAGTGGTCAGTAGGTTTCCGGTATAGGGTGGTGTTTATGTGACCATCACTTATTAGCACAGTGGTGTCTAGGAAATGGACCGCTTGTGTGGACTGGTCTAGGCTGAGGTTGATGGTGGGATGGAAATTGTTGAAATCATGGTGGAATTCCTCAAGGGCTTCTTTTCCATGGGTCCAAATGATGAAGATATCATCAATGTAGCGCAAGTAGAGTAGGGGTGTTAGGTGACGAGAGCTGAGGAAGCGTTGTTCTAAGTCAGCCATAAAAATGTTGGCATACTGTGGGGCCATACGGGTACCCATAGCAGTGCCACTGACTTGAAGGTAAATATTGTCCCCAAATGTGGACATATATGTGATCATATAGTATGTGATCATATAGTATGTTTTCTACAGAACCCATCTCATTCAATGCACAGGCTGGACCTGCTCTGGAAAGGAATCAGGGCTGTGTAGTGAAGACAACTGTTTGCATGACTCCTGCTTCATTTATTGCCCAAGTTGGAAGGTGTGTGGTGAATGAGGCAGGGGACTACAAGAAAAGATAATACTATATAATACTAAATAGGGCTGTCAAGCAATTGAATTTTGTAATCATGATTGATCGCGTGATTGAAAAAATAGAATATCATTTATTTAAATATCTTTGGATATTTTCTACATTTGCAAATATATTGATTTCAATTACAACACATACTACAAAGTGTACAGTGCTCACTTTATATTATTATTTTTATTACAAATATTTGCACTGTAAAAAAAAAATAGGATTTTTCATTTCACCTAATACTAGTACTGTAGTGCAATCTCTTTATCATGAAAATGCAACTTATTAATGTAGAAAAAAAATCCAAAAATATTTAATACATTTCAATTGGTATTCTATTGTTTAATAGTGCGATTAATCACGATTAATTTTTTTGAGTTAATCGCATGAGTTAACTGTAATTGATCGACAGCCCTAATACTAAGTACTCTGAAAAATCAGGTGCTAGTGTCTCAAATGGGGCACTCAAAATTAGTGAATATCTGTAAGGTGGAAATTCTACCCCCTCATCTCTCAGAGTGTTGGGAAAATAAATTAATTAATATTTTTAAAAACTCAGATGCTGTCGGAAAAACGCATGAGAAAATTAATGCTGTTATCTTTGTAGCAGGGTTTGAGTAGTGTAAATAAGGCAGGACCACTCATTGAACAATGAGGATAAAACAAACTGTTGAATGGCTGCTCAGTAAGAGAGCACCATCCATTCTGTGTACTGAATGAGGCATATCAAGTGTGCATTGGGAGTGCAGGGGAGGAAATTAAGATCCACAGGCAAAATCCACAGGCAACCTTAATTCTGGCATTTTCTAACTTCGTAGTATGCTTGATTTTGCAACCTTAATAATGTTCTTTTGGTGTAGTTTTTTTGTATGGAATAAGAATTGTGACATAATTCACTGAAAGGTTTGTTCTGTGCATAATATACGTTACATTTAAAGTGTATGTATGTAGGTGTTTATATGTATCAGTAGAAATATTTTAGTATTTTGTATAGGAAATTTGTGACTTTACAGTAACTACCATTAGAGTGAGCTACAGGAATTACATGGATGGAGTAATAATGGGCTGGTTCCTGTATGTAGGACTGCATGTCCATCCCTCCCCATCAGTCTCCAAGGGAGGCCATGCCCCCTTACTCCCAGACCCCTGGCAAGACCAGGGTAACTGGGGGATTAGCAGTCTCTGAGCCCTGACACTCTAAGCAGGGCCAGGCAGCAAGTAGTCCAGGGCTCTGGCCTCAGGCAGGGCAGAGAAACGAGTGGTCTAACAAGCTTGGACCCTCAGGCAGGGCAGAGCAACTAGAAATCTGGGGCTCAGGCCTGCAAACAGGGCAGAGCACTAGTCTAGGGGCTCAGGCCTTCAGGCAGGGTGGAGCACCAAAGAGTCTGACATCCTAGCTCTGGCAAACGGCAGACAAATGCAGGCCTATTGGCCTAAAGTGGGGAGACTGCCACCCTAGGGTGGGGTTGGCAGTAGGGGGGGCCAGGGCCCACCCTACTCCACTGGGTTCCAGCCCAGGGCCTTAAGATTGGTAGATGGTTCCGCCAATGGGTCAGTGGTGATCCAGCTGAAACACGCTGACCTGGATTCAGGCAACAACACAACTCAGCTATAGTCGGGTGTCCCTGGGCTACTTCCTATACTCCCTTTGCTGTGTACCTCTGTCTTGGGGTTGTCATCCGTCTCCCCAGCAGCTCCTCGGCGTCCTGGCTGGCTGGCAGCTCTGGCGAGTTAGCACGGTTGAGGTCCTCTTTAGGCTCCCGCTCTAGCAGCAGGTGGGAGGCGTCTGTCTCCTTGGTGGCTGTAGCCCAACTGAGCTTCCTGGCCCGCCCTTTATACTTCCTGGCCCATCCCTCTGCTTCTGGCAGGGTGGGTGTGGGTGTCCTGGCGCCACCCACCAAGGTGTGGACCGGGGTTCCTTCCCATCAGTCTCCGAAGGAGGCCACGCCCCCTTGCTACACTGTACAGAAGTAAAGTATCCAAAGTGTAAAGCCCGGATATAACGTATGTCAAGGATTGCAGAGAAGTAACTCGTGGGTTTTGTCCTTTCAAGGCGTCCATCTCTATTATGTTGGTGGCGAGGTGTATGCAGAATGCGTGAGTGACAGCAGCATTTTTGTACAGAGCCGCAACTGTAACTATCAGCATGGCTTCCACCCAGCCACTGTCTGCAAGATCCCCAGCGGCTGCAGCCTCAAGATTTTCAACAACCAGCTCTTTGCCCAGTTGCTCGCCCAGTCAGTCAACCATGGCTTTGAGGTGGTGTATGAGCTGACCAAGATGTGCACTATCCGAATGAGCTTTGTTAAAGTAAGGATTCCTTTTCTTCTGTTGCCTTCCTGGGAAAAAAAAAAGGGGGAAATCCCTGGGATTAGTTAACTGTGTTGATCTTTTCCAAAAGAGTTTTGTCTAGCCACAACATAAAAAAGTGTATTAATGCTACTAAACAATTCATAGTCTGTAGTTGCTGTAGAATGAAAGTGATGGGGCGTGGCTGTGAGGTGCTGAACACCTTCAGTTTGCATTGAACTTGATAGGAATTGATGGAGTTCCACACCTTGCTGGTCTCTCGCTGCAAGGAATGAAGAGAATCTCTTCAAAGCTGCTCATCCATCCCAACCATATCCAGCTAATGAGTTAGCAGCTCCTTATGATCAGTAGTATTGAAGACAATTGCCCACTGACTTGAGGAGACTGTTGACCACTGAAACTATTGCTTTTTTGGCCTGGTCTAAAGCCAGACTAACTGCTCTCCAGAAACTTGGAACACATCAGATTAATTCTAGCAGAATCTTTCTACGGTCTTCTCAATGCCCTTTCCCAGCAAGAGGAGACTGGAGACTAGGGCCAGATTTTCATATCTAGGTACCCAAAGTCAGACTCCATAATCTGTATTTAGGCACCTAGATAAAGGTGGGATGATTTTCAGAGGGCCCATCATTCCCATTCAGTATCCTTTGGAGTTGGGGTTGCTCAGCACCTCTGAAAACCAGTCCACTGCAGGTTAGGTGCAGTGTTTGAAGCCTAACTTTAGGCGCCCAGGTTTGGAAATAACGACCTAAGTGAAAAATGGCAAAGCTTAGGCGCAAGGGATAGAATACAGAACCTTTTGAGCTCTGCCGGCAGCTTACCCTCTCATTTACAATTACAGTTAATAATCTCAGACGCCCATCCATCTCCCATTAGTTTGTCCTGATGATGTACTCACAGTACTGCACAGGATCTTTTCAGGGGGGATAAGGCAAAGCGCCATGTTTATTGGTAATACATGTATCAATCAACACTGTATCATATGCATATGCTATATATTACACTCATGCACTCACATACACACACTCTGTCTTGTTGTTACCAATAGTTGCTCCCCTTAACTTCACTGGCCAGGTGAGTTAGATGGGGGTGGGGTGGAGCTGGGCTTCTGTCGATCTGGATCGATGCTCCGATGTTGACAAAACGAGACCCGGGGTCCTCTGCAAGACACCTCACTTTTATAGCAGCTTCCTTCTCATGCAAATCTATACCAGATGTGAAATCTGTGTCTGTGTCCGTTGGTCCTTTGTGGCGCTTCCTTCTGGGTGTTGTCTTAATGCTGCCACATTATTTTCAAAGAGGGTGTTTTCAAAAGAAGGTGCTCGCTTCTAACTCCCAAGGCCATCAATATGTCTGATCTTCTTTAATGAGCCCACTTGACAAGTTTTATTGTCTGGCTTCCATCCCCTCTCTAACTGTTGCACCTATCTGGAGGTGCTTGCCTTCCACGCCTTACTCATTCACACCTCATTCATTCAACAGGGCAATTGATTAAAAGAGGGGAGATCTTAATCTACTCCTAGCGAAAAGACATTTTTCTTCTACCCTAACTATCCTTAGGGGCTATAACATTATACCAAGGCTCAATACAAAGTTTCTATATGAGGATTTGATACAAAGTTCCTATATCAAAGGACTTGATACAAGGTTGTATGAAGAGGCATAATACAAAGTCATATGAAAGTTATGTGAAGATGCTTAATGCAGAGATTTATCTACACTGATGAAGGCCATGTGTACATTGCGCAGCTTTTACACTAAAAGTTGGGCAGTGTAGCCGCTGTTTGTCGTCTCTTTTGCCAACAAAATACTTTAACACCTCGGTTAAAGTTTAAATTGCCAGCGTAGACATAGCCTAAGAGGAGCCTGGTAACTTTCAGGTGGTTGAACAAACCTCTCCCAGTGCCTCTCAAGCTTATGATTGCAGTTCTGGGAGAAAGCTAACCACAGAGGACTGGAAGTTTTTCTCTTCACTTTTTCAGCTCTGGAAGACTCCCCAAGTCTAGTTCATCTTGTTTGTAATAACTGACAGGTCTTTGCAGTTTTATACAAGAAGTGGTGCTGTCGAAATGACTGCAGTAAGCAGACTTTATTTATGCCAGAGGGGCCGAGGCTTTTGGGCCAAGAATCAGGACTGATATGCCTAGAATGAATATCAGCAGGGTCAAACCCCCCCTCCTCCAGGCAAAGTGTCTAAACAGCTTCCTGACTGCTGACCTTTCCTATAAAACCTTAAGGACCAAAATCCTGTCTGCATTTTGTAGACATTAAAAATCCCCTGGCACTTTTTTCCTAAGAGTGCAAGCCAAAGTCTCCCAAGCCGTGACCTGTACTGTTATGCTATGCTCCAGTTTGGGAAGGAATTAGTCTTGTACAACTCTAGTATTAGTAGTGAAAACAGTGCTCTTGTTAGCGGAAGACATGAATGGGCATGTTTGTTTGGGAAGTGCACGCAACACCTTCATTATCTCAGTAACTCGCTGGCGCTCTCTTTGATGTGTTATCTGGAATCAAACCCGAGTGGCAGGGAATGCTGTTGTGTTTTCATGCTGAACCAGACTGCTCCCATGTTATCATCTTGCTTTGTTGAAACAATTGTAAACACTAGATCACCCTTTTGGCTCCCTATCGTCACTGTGTGCGTGGTCCATTTCCAATCTTTTCAAACCTCATTCCTCCTTTTTATTTGTTCCTTGGAAAACTGCGTATGGTCATTTTTGCAGCAAAACCTTGTCCTCTCCTCCACTGGGGACGGAGTGTGCAAGAAGCTACTTTCTGTTCCTTCTTCCCCCAGTGCACCCATGCAGCAGCTGGCTAGAATTACAACGTTGTGCACCCTTGAGTGCTGTTAACAGTAATAATACTGAGAATTTATAGAATGCCTTTCATCTATAGATCGCGATGTTCTTTACAAAAGTGGGTATCCTTTTCCCTGTTGCAGATGGGGGAAACTGAGGCACAGAGCGGTTAAATGAGACCTCCACAATCACACAGCTTGTCAGTATCAGGAACAGAACCCAGCTCTTCTGACTCCCAGTTTGGTTCACTTCCTCTTGGACTACACTGCCTGAGGCCGCAGTGCTAAGGAGAGGACCTGGAAAACACACTTGCCGTGGTGCTCCACAGCTTGAAAGGACTGCATAGCTTGCTCATCTAGGGCATGGCCAAGCCCCAGGCTCCCTGCATGTAGGCTGCTGTTGACAGAGCCTGCCGGGAGGGGCCTGTGCTGCTCCTACTTGGAGCCGCCAGTATGGACTTCTGCTGAGTTCATTGGCTCCAAACCCCTGAGCCATTTGCTCTATGCTGGCAAGCTGGCTTGTGGACCCTCCACTTAGTCACTGCCATCGCCATCGCAGTCATATGGCACAAGATAACAAGGTTAGGATTTTGCCTGTAGTTTTGATAGCACTCCCTTTCTAATCACTTCAGAGAGCTCCTCCGTCTGCTTAAGCTTCCAGCTTCATTTTAGTACTGGGAGCTAAGAATTGCAGCTGCAGCCCAGGGCAGGCCGTTTATAAGCAGCAGTGGAGTTGGAGTAACTTTCTTTGATAGAGACACAAGCAGAAGTCACAGTTCCTTGCCATTTTAGTCACGGTGGGTTTGAGTGTACAGCATGAATAGTAACAAACCCATTAAAGAGCCTGAGAATGTGTTCAAGTGGCCACGAGAGGGAGCTGTCCAGCCACCTAAACAAGATGGATTTGACATTTGGCTTGCTGCAGTGTAAGTCACTGTTCCATACACCAAACTAGTCAGGTGTACACAAACCTATTAGCCCTCCAGATCAGCTGTAACACAGATAAACCTCAGCATCTTTGCTTAGTGACCCACTAAAAGTGCCTGCTCCTGCCAACCCCATTCATGCTGACAAGTATCTTAGCCCAGGGCTACACTGGGTGGGGGTGTGTCGATCTACGATACACAACTTCAGCTACGTTATTACCGTAGCTGAAGTCAGCGTATCGTTGATCGACTTACCTGGCCGTGAGGACAGCGGTGAGTCGATCGCTGCCGCTCCCACGTCGACTCCGCTTCCGCCTTTCACGGAGGTGGATTTCTGGAGTCGACGAGCAGCGCTTTCGGGGATCGATTAATCGTGTCTAAACGAGACGTGAAAAATCAATCCCCGATAGATCGATTGCTACCCGCCGATCCGGCGGGTACTGAAGACAAGCCCTTAGTTTGTGCTTAGACCTATTGACATCAGAGTTCTGTTCCTGGCTCTGACATTGCCCAGAATGTGACTTTGAGCTAGTCTTGTAATCTCTCAAGCCACTTAACTCAGTGAAATCAGCACGGTAAGGTACTACTTAGCCCCACTAGGTGTGGTAGAATTGGGCTTTCTGTGTTTGGGCTGAAATTGGGCATAGTAGCTCCACTAGGTTTCATACTGAATGTTGTGGTTTATTTTATGCAGTTAGTTGCACAATAAGAATTCAGTTCTGCACCCATTGAAACAGACTTGCTGGTTGTCCTGATTGCTCCAGGTCTCCAATGCATTATTAACCCCATCACACTCTCCTGGGGTCTCTCAAACCCCAGCCAGAGTCCTGGGCAGCTGGCAGAGTGGCCTCCTGCTACGGGATCCACTGTGGAGAACTGTTTAGAGGCCTGAGGCTTCTTGTATATCTGGTCTCCCTATGGTGGGGTCTGTGAGAGCCAGGCACAGAGAGGAATGGAGAGAAGATGTGTGTATGCCCCATTTACCTTATCTTAAGGTGAGGGTGTAGTTGATGGAGGAGACAGAGGGAAATAGGAAATGAGGAACATGGGACGATTGGAGACCCAAAGTGAGAACGGCGGAGCAGGAGATGAAGGAATGATGAGAGAGGGAAATGGAACATACACAAATGGGTGAAGCCCAAAATGTTCCCCAACCTAGAGGAGAATCAAAGAGAGGAGGAATACCCCCCTCCCCATTAGAAGAAAGGCAGGGGGAGAGAAACCCATGCCCTCAAGAACCCAGAATGAGAAAGCTCTGGAGCCGTCCTACAAGGGACAATTGCAGGTCAGAATCCCCAGAAGAGGAAGGGGGTTGATGGAGGATGGAAAAACCTATAAATAAACTAAGTGTAAATTAGAAGAGGCTCATGGGGCCTTGTAGGAGTCTCAGTATTCAAATATCTGTCTGAACCACAGACTTTTAGATAATCATGTCACCAACAATCTTAAATTCACTGAAATGGACAGACAGCTCTGGCCCTTGAGGCTCTCCACTTGTTGGAGAAGTTGTCCCTAGGAAAATGTATTGAATGCTGACAGTTTAGTTGACGTAGCTGGCCACTTTCCCACTGGCTGCCATGAAGCTGGACTTTTAGTAGTGGAATTACAATTAAAAAGAAACTCACCTTTTGATCCGTTTGGTATTTTTGTAGGGCTGGGGAGCAGAGTATCATCGCCAGGACGTGACAAGCACTCCCTGCTGGATTGAGATTCATCTGCACGGACCATTGCAATGGCTGGATAAGGTGCTCACACAGATGGGCTCACCTCATAACCCCATCTCCTCAGTCTCTTAAGAATCATCTCTAGTATTACCTATAGGATGGATGCTATTGCAGGCAGTGGCTTATAGAACTCCAATTAAAAGAAGTTTCTATATGTAGATGTAAATAGATATACATGGTCTACTATCCCTATTTTTTTCATGGTATGTTTTGTCGTTTCTAGTTAACATGATGCTAGTAGGACAAGGTTAGAAATTCAGGGTTAGCACATCTGTTCTCATATGACATAAACCAGATCCATGCAAAGAGCTAAACATTTCCTGTGAGCATCTTCACTTCCCACCCAAGTCTTTGAGAGGTGAGAATTCTCAGCACGCCATATGGATTAAGAACCCCTGGCTGCAGAGAACCAACACCACAGCTGTGCACCACTTAAATCCATTTTAAATTCTGAGCGCTTAAGCAGGACCAAAGTAGCCCATAGAATTTGTGTATAGGGTGAATTTCAGCTGGTGAGTTAAAGGAATAAACAGCAGTTCCAATCTGTCTCCCTATTTGTGACATTCTGCAGGATACAATCTGGACTGTTGAACAGCTGTGTCCCCTCTGTTCTCAACCTGGGGTTGCCTTTTACACTGCTTTGTTCTGAGAACCACCGCTCCTGGGCTGTTCAAACACAGCCTCTAGCATACAAAATCACTCCCAGCTGAAAGATCTGAGTGTTCTAGCCAGTCTCTCCTGAATTATATTACAGACTGACACCAGCAAATTTTCAGTCCCAAACTTGTCCCCAGAAATTTGCATCTTGTACTGCCCAGCACTTTCCTGGACAATGCAAGTTAATAGAAAGTCTGTCATTTCATTAATAGAAAATGATATGCACTAGCCCTGTTATCTCAAATGGAGGTTCCCAAACACTTCAGTCTAAACACACTGGTTTAGATAAAACAAGTTTATTAACTACAGAAAGATGGATGTTAAGTGATTACAAGTAATGAGGTACAGTAACGCCTCACTTAACGTTGTCCTGGTTAACATTGTGTCGAAGTTACGTTGCTGCTCCATTAGGGAACGTGCTCGTTTAAAGTTGTGCAATGCTCCCTTATAATGTCATTTGGCTGACTTTACAAGGGAGCATTGCACAAGTGCCTCCTCTCCGCCTCCTCCCCCTTCCTTCCTCCCAGGGCTTCCCCCGCCGCCAAACAGCTTTCCCTTTTGAAGGGGAAAGCACCGCTTCTCTCTGGCCGCTGGCTGTGCGGCTGCCCCTGCTCCTCCTGAGTCCTCCGGCCTGTGCTCGCAGGGCCGCATTCCGAAAGGGGCTTTAGAGCTGCAGGCCAGGGCCCCGGGGCCCCCTTAGACCAGGGCCCTGCAGCCCCTAAAGCCCCTGCGTTCCGGGTGGCCCTGCCTGCGGGGGGTGGGGTGGGGGGACAGCTCCCAGAATTGCGGCCATGGGGGTGGTGCTGCACTGCTCAGAGGCATCTGCACATCCCCTGCACCAAACAGGAGCTGCCCCAGGTAAGTGCTCTGCACCTCTTGCCTGCCCCAGCCCTGAGCCTCCTCCCACAACTCCACCCTGAGCACCCTCCCGCACCCTAACTCCCTCCCAGACCCCGCACCCCACCCTGAGTGCCTTCCCGCACCCTAACTCCCTCCCAGACCCCACCCTGAGCCCCAGGAGGAGAACGGAGAAAAAAAGAATGAAAAACAGGGGTGGGGAGGGGAAATAAGAGAGAGTGCTCCCACCGCAGGGCCCCCCCCAAAATGAAGCTGAGCACAGGGCCCCACTAACGCTAAATCCGCCACAGGTGGGAGGGGGAGGAGCAGGGAAGCGCTGCATCTCTGCTCCTCTCCCTCCCTCCCAGAAAGTCTTAAGTGCTGCCAAACAGCTGTTTGGCGGCAGGGAAACGCCTCATTGTCTGCAGCGGGCTGTACCTGTGTGGGGTAAGCCAGGGGCACCTCCCCACCACAGTACAGTACATAATGCCTTTTGTCTGCCCCATAAAAATTTCCTTTGAACCTAACCCCCCGCATTTACATTAAATCTTATGGGAAAATTGGATTCATTTAACATCGTTTCACTTAAAGTTGCATTTTTCAGGAACATAACTACAACGTTAAGAGAAGAGTTACTGTATAAAAGTCAGAATTGGTTACAACGAAATAAGAGGTAAAATGCAAACTAATACCTAACTTATCAAGCTAAGTGAATTCAAAGGAAAGGTTTTCTCACCACATGATTTCACTGGCTGAACTCCTTCAGTCAGGTCCCCTCCCCCAGTTCAGTGTTTCTTCAGGGGTTGTTAATGCCGTGAGCAGATGGAAAGGGAGGAGAGAGGTGATTTGTGTCCTCTGTTCCTCATTTTTATCTATTCCTCCTCTTAGAGAATCATCTCCAGCTGGGATTCAGGTGACAGCAAGTCTGTCTGCCAAGATGCAAATTTATCGCTCACACCCTTCTTCCTGCCGAAGAATGGCCGCTTACCCAGGCGATTGTCCAATTGATTTTGTTGACACCTGGCAGAGGCGTCCATTTTCCTTTTGTCTCTGAAGAACTGGGTTGGGCTGCTTCCCCAGTATTGGAATATGCCTTATAAGATTCTACTGTATGATATTACTAACTTTACATACAATGTTGCCAGACATATTATACCAGGACAATAATGATCAGCGAGTTATTATTTTTCAAACAATATCTCACAAGGCATACTTTGTACAAGGTTTATCATAGTTTTGTAAAAATGGTGAACATAGGAGTACAGTCTGTCACACTGTTGCAAAGCATTACGGGCCAGGTCCTATGAGGAGCTTAGTTTTCCACATCTACCGTTGATTTCAGTGGGAGCTGCTGGCTCACAGGAGGTGTTCAGCTCTTCCTTGTCAGAGCATCCTGGGCTAACCCAAGTAGTCAGATACTGTTGACACAGTAGTGTATGGTACTGTTGCACTGAAAAACAAGAACAATTTCGTTTAAACAAAACCAAAATCTATGCATATATATATATTTAAAAATGAGTTAACTTCCACTGCTTTTTGCAAGATAAATAAATAAATACTTATCTGGCATGTAAACGTCATCCTCTCCACGGAGCAGTATTGATGTATTTTGTTTTTAAAATTAGAACTACCTGTAGTTAGACTATTGTGCTGCTATCCATGGTACATCTAAAAGGGACTTGGACTGTGAGCCACAAAAGCGAAGTGGAGTATAAATTGTGGAATTACATAACTAGCTTATCATTCCCCTTGGGAGAGCTTCTGTACTGGGTACATGGAAGAGTTGGGAGCAGCAAACATACAAGGGTGGGAGTGGGATTGAGTCGGATACATTTACTGTATTGATGGTGCCTTCCTTCGGGGACTGACTCTGGGCCACTGATTATTCAGGGCTCAGCAGGTGATGCTCTCAGCCAGTCTCAGGGGGAAAAGGATATAGTACCCATCCCCACAGGCTGTTTACCATCTTAGCCATAGGCCTTGGCATTTGCACAGTGGTTTTGGCCATGCTGCATGGGGAATAGGAAGTCCAGAGCAAAGCAGTAGGGAAAAATGTTTTACAAGCTTCCAGTCCACATTCCCTCTGCAAGTGGGACAAACTGTTGACTACACTCTGGTGCATGGAACCAGCATGGCAAAACTCACTCGCCCAGGGCACGTAACCTTTTCTGAAGGGCACCAATCCTTTTTCATGATCAGCAACAACATGTGAAAGGGCTGGGTGAATATTTGATTATGCCTAGGCAGGACAGCTTAGCTAGCTGCCAGGAACCAGGTTGCTGTAAGGGACAGAAACTCCAGTAACTTCATAGATCCCGCTTTTTTACTAAACAGAAGTGTTACTCTGAAACTTTTATTGAACAGAATGATTTTTCTTTTCTCCTTGCACAGTATCTAGAACTAAGCATTGCACTGTCTAATTGTAAGAAGAGAATATCTGAAATGTGTAGGTATATTTTGCATAAAAGCCAAACATTATCTGTTGAAAAGACTTCTCACAACTTCTAGAAGCGGTGTAATACCTATTATAAAGTGATAATTATGAATGTAACACAAGAATTTTTAATAAACCAATAGGGTTACTTTGAATGCAGCTTCAAGCATTTCCAACAGTGTTAGTGCACAGAATAATAAACTATCATTAAATTCTGTGCAAGATAGCAAGTTTTCATGGAAAATGTGTATTGGTGAAGAGCCCCATTCTGTCACCACTTGATATCAGCAGCATCATTATCTGATAGGAGAAGCTTTATAATCTCCCACAGCAATGAAGTCAAGTAATATTGGTACAGAGAAACTCTAGACATGCCATTAACTGCTTAGCAGAGTTGAGGAAAATTCGTTTGAAAAGACATTTTCATCAGCTCTCTAATCTTCTCTACACAGCATCCTCTGAATCAGCAATGTCACCCTAATGGGGGTCTTTGAATTGTGGTTTTCAAAATACTCATTGCTCAGTTTCTCCACCAATTTTTCTGTGCTTTTCCAACTGCGGCTCCCCCTCCCTTTCTAGCAACTGAGAATGGAGAAAGCCCACTTGCTCCATTCCAGCAGCTAATTACAGAATGGGGGAAAGTATCTCAGGTTCGTCCTCTCCTTCTGTGCTGCCCTTTTCAGTGACAGACAGTTGACCCCCTCCAGCCCAGAGGGAAGAAGTTGCAACCTCCTCCTCCTCAATCCCCTTTTAATGCCTATATAGAATGGACTTGATTATAGACAGTCTCAGCACCTTCCTCTTCTACTCAGAGAGTGAACATGTCCCTTCCAAGGTGCACCTGGTCTTTGTCAGCTTTAGAATCCAGTTATCTCCTGCTGCTAGTGCAGCAGAACACCTGACCGGCTGCACCAGTCTCTTTTCTAAAATATTTGTGGTTTGTAGGGGGTTTCACCTCTGGAAAGCAATGGCATTTACACAGTGTGAACCCATGTGATTCATGTGTGATTAAAACACCAGTCACCTCAGGTTGGCCTTTTTCCCTCCTGCATTCCACGCTCCTGGGAGTAATCCTTATAAAAATAGCCCCATTGACTTTAGTAGGACCACACTCCTGAGTAAGGGCTGCAGTACCAAGTTCCTAGTGTGTAAACCCCATTTGCCTTGTTAAGGTATTTCATCAGCTTTTAAAGCACTCACAGCAGACATGGCAAAACCCTAAATTACACTCAGGCCACATTTTACAAAAGCAGACACTGATTTGCAGTGCAAAGCTTCAGCCACCTTACACCAGATCCTTAAAGATACTTAGGTGCTTATCGCCATTGATTTCAGTGGGAGCTAAGGGCCTAAACATCTTTGAGAATCTGGGCCCTTGGGCCTGAATTTCAAAGGGCCTCAGTGTCTGCAGTCCTCATGGACTTTAGCCGGGTGCTCAGCCTCTTCTGAATGACAGATCCATGTTGTCTGAAACTGGGCTTACATTTCCCATAACTTATGGCAAGGTAATTCTGTATTTCACTGCAATGTTTCCCCATTGTAAATGGTGATACTTTCTGCTCAAAGGTCTTCATGAAGCTGTCAGCTAGTATTCAATTAAAAACCTTTAAATGAACTCATAAATACTCCAGCTTTTTAGATAGGCTGCCAGAGAGATTTAAAAGCCACTTAGAGGAAAACTACTTAGCGAAGACAGGTTTTTAATGGTTTTTTTTTTAAAAGCTTCTGGGCATCAACCATTCAAACCATGTTTAAGGTTCCTACAGAGAAGTGCAATGTATCAAGAGAGAGTTATGAGATTTGAGCTGCTGGTGGCACAAAGAACATTCATCATGGTGCTCAGACCACTTATTTTCCTATTAAGAAATCTGTGCAAGAAAATTGTTGTGGGTTGATGGTAGTTTAATTGCTGCCAGTACTTCAGAAATACCAGTATTAATATATCCCCTTTTATCAGAGCCTGTTGAAGCAAACCTGGCATTCTCCATGAAGCCATCAGTTGGTCCCTTCTTCTTTTTCCCACCCTTAATCCCCATTTACCCCACATCACATGGGCAGGTATGTAGTGTGTCCAGACCTGGTCTGTGTGTGTGTTTGTGGAGAGAGTTAGGAGGTTTCCTGTTAAACGAGCACAGAAGGCCTTGCAGTGCAATAGTTATGGCTGCAAGAAAGGGGCAGACATCCTCATTTCCCTTAGGGCCCAAGGTCCTGTTGTCCCTGCTCCACAGAGGATATGATTGTAACACAACTGCCAGCTAGAGGACCAGGAGCCCAATCCACAACCCACAAAAATCAGTAAGTCTTTCCAATGAGTCCAATGGGTGTTCAGTCAGGACTATAGGCCTTTAAGTCAAACTGTAGTGAAGTGGCCCACACATTAGCTCTGCAGGTTCATCCCTGGTGGTGACCAAGACGGTGGTTGCAACATTATCACAGGAGCGCTCTGCTAAGGAGAGGCAACTTGTACGCCACATCTTGTGGCACTGAAGCATGAACATCAGTGGGTCACCTCAATGTCAGGATGGAGGGAGAGGCATCTGTGTCTAGCTTTGTCTGATCTGACCCCGCTCTTTCATGGCTGACAGCATTTATTATCTGCTTGCAAAGCTAAGAGAATCAGGAAGCATATGATGCTTAGCGAGATGTAGAGTCCCTTAGATTTATAGTGAATACTATGGGAGAAACTGCATCTGTTTCTTTTGTTTGAATAGAATCATTAATAAAGAAACATGGCTGAATTTACCTGTTCTTGGAATGGATCTCAAAGGGAAAGCCAGTGTTCTTGGCTCATTACGGACTTTTTCATATGCAACTTTAAGAATATTTAAATTCTATCTGATAAATCTGGGGGGAGATCTATCGACCATTTGAAATGTAATGTGTGATATCATCCCTAGCAGTGCAGGGCATTTTGTGATGGAACTCAAAACCATAGACAAGCATTTCATCCTTCTTCCTATTAATCTCTCTCTCTTTCATTACTGAGTCCAGGAAAACTAGAAGCAGATGCAGTAAATAAAGGTTGGGGAGCAATGGAGTAAACTCAGAATAGAACACTCTTTAAAGTGTCATTTTCAAAGCTGAGACATGTTGCCCATAATACAGATTGTGCCATTACCTGAGAAGCTGGTTTTATCCTGGGTGTCTCCTGCTTTTGAGTTGGGACAGGCAGCTAGTCAGAACAGTCTGCAGGTGCAATTGGGAGCTTTAGTGAAAGAGCTGAGACGGGTCCATACAGGGCTGCAGCTTTCTAAAGATCTTAGGACTAAATTCTGCTCCACTGAGGGACCAGGGAGAGTGGAGATGTAGCTCATGAGCAGAATGCCCCATTGCACCAAGGAAAGGTGTGATGGTAGGGAGCATGCTGGACAGTGTACTTATCCGTGCTGCAGAAATGTGCAGCCATGCATGCCTTCCTATCCTTCCGAGTCTGTGCATGGGGCAAAAGAGCCTAACCATAGTCCCAGTCTGGCTGGGCACTGCATATCAGGGGTTATGGCCTGGGCTAGCTGCCCCCACACTGTTAGGGAGTTGTTTCAGGAAGTATTCTGCCTGGCTCCTGGACAGAGGAGAGAATCCCTGTACCTCTTTCACCCAGTAAGCTGCTGGAATGACTCGATGGGGGGAAAAACCAGTCAGAGTCAGCAAGGCCTGTTTCTTAAGGCATAACCTTTATAACAAGAAATCAAAATAAGTTCACATGAACAACAAATCTCCCCAGTTTGGGGGCTTCAGCATAATGCCATGACTCCTGCTGTAGAGCGCTACCTTCTTAATGGCATTCTCTTCCCAGAACAACCACTCTCAGCCCAGGGCTACACTAGGGGAGGGGGTCGATCTACGATACGCAACTTCAGCTACGGGAATAGCGTAGCTGAAGTCGGCGTATCGTAGTCGGCTTACCTGGGGATGAGGACGGCGGCGAGTCGATCGCTGCAGCTCCCCCGTCGACTCCGCTTCCGCCTTTCGATGCGGTGGATTGCCGGCGCCGACGGGGAGCGCGATCGGGGATCGATTAATCGCGTCTTAACGAGACGCGAAAAATCGATCCCCGATAGATCGATTGCTACCCGCCGATCCGGCGGGTAGTGAAGACCTGCCCTCAGAGCCCTTTCCTTTGAGCACCTCTGCAAGGAGAAGAGAGGCTGATACTCCTGTCAAACACCCATTTTGCCCCAGAGCCCCTGCACAAGATAAGACAACATACAGCTTTTATTTTACGATCAACTGCTTGTGCAAATTAGATCTAATACTTCCTCCTTAAATTAATTTCCTGGATTAGAACATAAGAACTGCCATACTGGATCAGACCAATAGTCCATCTAACCCAGTATCCTGTCTTCCAACAGTGGTCAATGCCAGATGCTTCAGAGGGAATGGACAGAAGTGGGCAATTATTGAGTGATCCAGCCCCTGTCATCCAGTCCCAGATTCTGACAGTCAGAGAGGCTTAGGGACAGCCAGAGCATGGGGTTACCATCTTGGTTAATAACCATTTTGGAGTTGGTTTGTTTAATTCTGTTTTAAATTATACAGTGTCCCTTGGAATCAGTTGCATTTCCATCATTGCCAGTGTGAATACTTCCAGCTAATAGTGAACTTTCTTCTGATGTGCAGTCTTAGGGTTTTTTTGTTACACATGTATACTGCTATTTTGTATTCTGAGTTAGTCCTAAAATGGTCATGCATAATAGCACAGAAAATCTAGACCAGTTAATTTCAAATATATAATTCATCATAAATTGAAATCCATGGAAATTTGGTTAATCCTAACCCCTTGCACTTTCAAATATATTATCATGTCATTGGTATCAAAATGTTTCTGATATTACAATGTGGTAGAATCTCATTAATTCACACTCATGCCTGCGAGACACTGCAGCTTAGTGAGCATGGGAACAAATTTAACAAAGAGCAGGGATAACTCATCACTACATTTTCTTCATTTATTTTGGCAATTTTAGTTGTTTTAATTATTTATAATTCTTTCGAAAATACAAATAAATTTACCACAGCATATTTTGTAAAGATAAGTCATAGTTAGTAATTCAAGATCTCATTACAGCACTGCCTCTGCTATTTAAATGTTGCTGATAAATGGGGAGATTACAATCCACAAAGACAGGGGTTAAAGTGTGTATAGTAATGAAGGCTCTAACCCTCCAAAGATGTATGCATGTGAGGGGCCAAACTATGGATTTGAGAGGTTCTGTGCTGTTTATTGGTATGTATTCATTATCACACTCTCATTGAGGGAAAAACTGGTACCAAATGGAATATATAAATATATAAAGGCTTGGAAGGATTAGATTTTTTATTGGTGAATGTCAGTAAACATCAATTTCACAGCACACACGCAAACCAGTGGGGAAAATATCCATCTGTAATAATCAAAATGTAGAGACAGGTGAAGTAAGAAAAATGCAGTTTGAGAACCCATGAGAGGTGATTTACTTTGTATATTTTCATATGTGATGTTGAAAATGTGTGTTCTGGGGGTTAGAAATCTTTAATTTCTTGGATCTCAATATCTGCTGTCATTAAATAATTATCTGACCCCCCCCCCCCAATTTCCTGCAACTCTGAAAATTTAAATTGATAGAAATTGAAAAAATGCTTAAAACCCATAATTTTGTGCAATTGTGAAAGTTTAAATAAATAAAAATTGAAAAAATGCTTAAAATTAAACGTTATGTCAAAATTGTTTCTAAAACAACTAATTCTGCCAAGCCTAAATATACAAGAATAAAATACATGAGTTCTCTCTCTGGTTGATTTCTGCCCTTTCTTCCTTCCTCTACCACAGCCTGAGCAAAACTTTATCGTCAAAAAAAAAAAAAAAAAAGAGAGAGAGAGATTTAAGGTACATCTACACGGCAAAAATAAACCCATAGCAGTAAATCTCAGAGCTCGTGGGGCTTGTGCTACGGGGCTAAAAATAGCAGTGTAGACATTCCCACTTGTGCTTGAGCCTGGGCCGCACCCCACTAGCTGGCTTTCAGAGTCTGGACTCTAAGCCAAATGGGAACATCTGCTCCGCTACGTTTAGCCTAGTAGCACAAGCCCTGTGTGCCCAAGTAAGTTAACTCAGGCTCTTAGACACACTGTTGCAGAGGTTTCTTTGCAGCGTAGAGGTACCCTTAGTGTCATTCTCAGGCATTCCAAAAACTTGCCAGTGCAGATTAGTGCATGGATAGTGCCACTTGTACCCTTGCCTCTTCAGAGTGAATCATCACAGAAGTAGTACCCTTCATGAGCCTGGGAGTTCAGAGCCACTTTAAGTCCTCCAACTGGCAAACTAGGCCTTGCTATCACATCGAGAAAAACAACACACTTGCTACACAGTTAAGTAGCTTTTGCAAATCTTTTGTCCTGTCAAGGCTGCCTGAAAACAATGTACTTAGTCTGTTTGAATAACGCACTTTTTAAAACAAACAAGTTTTTTTTTGGCTAGAATTATCCTGGTGTAATAGTGATCATACATGGCGTGTGCTTACTGTTAATAAAGTTACTTCCAAACTGAGCAGTTTTTTGGCTTGCATTTTTCTGTGGTTGAGATTTACAAATTAAACCTTGATAAGGGTCTACGGCCCAATCCTGCTCCCATTCACTACAGGCACAGGAGCATGCCCCTTAGAAAACAATCAGATGAGTAAACCTTACACACATAGTCCCACTGGAATCAGTGGTTCTTCGAGTGCTTGCTCATGTCGATTCCATTCTAGGTGTGTGCGCATCCACATACACAGTCGTCAGAGACTTTTGCCATAGCAGTATCTGTAGGATTGGCTGCAGTGCCCCCTTGAGAGCCGTGCTCATGCATCGGTATATCAGGCACCGCCGCCCCTACGCCCCTCTCAGTTCCTTCTTACAGTCCCTGACAGTTGGTCGGAGTGCCTTGTCTTGCATTGCAAGAACATTAGCGGTTCTTTCAGCCCATTGTTCTGTCACCTTTGTAGTTAGTTATTAGGTACTTAGTTTTAGTAGTTAGAGTCCCGGCTGGGACTTCACTGCGGAGTGGGGCATGCCCCGTTTCCCAGGCTTTAAGCCATGTTCATTGTGTACGCGGCTGATGACCATTAGCGACCCCCACGACAGCTGTTTGAAATGTCTGGGGGAATCATACAGAAAAGACAAGTGCAGGATCTGCAAGAACTTTCGCCCTAGAGCCCAGAAGGTGCAGGATATCCGCTTGAGGGCCCTCCTCATGGAGGCTGTGCTTGGTCCTGCCTCGGAGCCCTCCCAGTCAAACTCCACCCCTAGTGTGCAGCGCACTGCTGGCACCGCAACCCACCCGGCACCGTTCCCCTTCTCCGGTGCCCAAGAAGTGGCTGAAGCCCAAGGGCCCATCTGCACCGCAGGACAAGGGGGCTTCTGGCAAAGGACCTGTGTTAGGCCACGTGCCTGCCCCGGAGCTACACAGGGTTACTGCTGTGGTCAGACCTCCTAGCCCAGCCAGGGATCCACCTCTGACTCCCACAATTTCAGGTGTCTAACCATCAGGCCCTGGTAGGCAGGTACAATTTCAACTTGTGGGACTCCATCAGCAAGTTCAAGGAGGGCTTTCCACAGGACCGAGCCTAGGAGTTTGTCACCTTATTGGTTGAGGGCAAAGAAGTGGCAAGAGGTGCCCTCCAGATGGCCTGGCACACTACAGACTCGGTAGCCAGGGTGGTTGCCTCTGCAGTGGTCATGAGGCACAGCTCCTAATTACAGTACTCCAGGCTGTCCCAGGAAATACAAAATACCCCCCAGGATCTCCCGTTTGAGGGAGCAGGGCTCTTCTCAGAGCTGACCAATGCATGGCTCCACAGCCTTAAAGCCTCCCATGCCACCCTCCGGTTCTTGGGCCTGCACACCCCTCAACAGGCTAGAAAGCCATTCTGGCTGCCTCCGCCAAGGTCGTGGGGTGTCCCCTGGTCCAGCTCCTACACAAAAGGAGAAAGACAAGGGGTTTAAGCGACAGCACCCTTCATCTTCCCGCTTCTTTGCCCCCTCAAGATAAGGTCAGCCAGAAGCAGGCATTCTGAGGATGCGCCCAAGAATGGCGCCCCAGCCACTGGCCAGGATCCACCCCCTGCTTTTTCCTCGACCGTCTACCCCCCTTACGTTCAGCCTGGTTGTGGCTGACCTCGGAACCATTGGGTGCTTGACCCAATTTGGTCCCGCCTCGATTGTTCACTACGTGTCAATGTCAGAAAGCTTAAAGCGGTCCACTTGGCCTGTCATGCCTTCCTACCTCACCTGAAAAACCGGGTGGTCCAGGTCCTGACAGACAATACAGCGGCTATGTTCTATATCAACAAGCAAGATGGAGCCAGGTCATCTGCCTTTTGCCAGGAAGCTCTCAGGCTATGGGACTTTTGTGTGCAATACGACTTCCATCTCGTAGCCACGCACCTTCCTGGTGCCAGAAACGCTTTGGGGGATCGCTTCTGCAGAACTTTCTCATCTCACCATGAGTGGTCTCTCCATCTGGAGGTGGTCAGCATCATCTTCCATAGGTGGGGTACTCCCTGGGTGATCTGGATGAAAACAGGTCAACAGGAAATGCCACGTCTTCTACTCCTTTTGGGGGTCCAACAGAGGCTCTCTATCGGATGCTTTTCTGCTCCCATGGTTGGAGGCTCTAATGTACGCCTTTCCCCCAGTTCCACTGATCCACAGAGTCCTCATGATTAAGCAGGACAGAGCAAAGGTGATCCTCATAGAACCTCTCAGTGATGGCTCCATTTTAGCTACCGCTCTGGCCGGATTTTCTGTCACAAAGCCACGGCGCCCTCCTGCACACGAACCTGGCAGCATTGCACCTGACGGCTTGGCTGCTGCATGGCTAAATGCGGAGGAGCAGGAGTGCTCGGCCGGAGTCCAGCAAGTCTTGCTGGGTAGCAGAAATCCCTCCACTAGAGCGACCTACATGGCCAAATGGAGAAGTTTTATGTACTGGTCCTCCAATAAAGGCATTTGGCCCGAGCAGGCTTTGCTGCAGTTAATCCTGGACTACCTTCTGCACCTCAGGCTCCAACGCCTGTCCTTGTTATCCATTAAGGTCCATCTGGCTGCTATTTCGGCTTTCCATCCGCCACTAGAGGGCAAGTCGGTTTTCGCCCACAGCATGACTGCCAGGTTCCTCAATGGCCTTGAACACCTCTATCCACATGTCAGGGACCCAGTCCCTCCGTGGGACCTAAATCTCGTGTTATCCCGGCTTATGGCGCACACACCCTTTGAGCCGCTGGCTTCCTATTCTCCTTCCTTGGAAGGTGACGTTCCTGGTCACAATAACTTCGTCCCGCAGGGTCTCTGAGAGTAGGGCTCTTACCACACAACCACCCTATACAGTCTTTTACAAGCACAAGGTCCAACTGCGTCCACACCCAGCCTTCCCGCCCAGCTTCATATAGGTCAGGAGATTTATCTGCCCATCTTTTTTCCAAAGCCCCATAAGTTGGAGGAGCGTCAGCTGCGTTCCCTAGATGCCAGAAGAGCGCTAGCCTTCTACATTGAATGGACCAAGCCATTCTGCAAATCTACGCAGCTGTTCGTCGCTGTGGCCAACAGAATGAAAGGTTGTCCAGTGTCTGCTCAAATAATTTCTTCTTGGATCACCGCCTGCATTCACAACTGCTACAACCAGGCAAATACCTAGCCTGCTAATGTGACAAACAAACTAAAGTGATAGAGAAATAGGAAGCCTCTGTAGAAAGTTTAACATAAATTGAATAGATCACTACAAAGGCTCAACCCCTTTCAAGGACTATGGAGGCACTGTAGTGCCTGGCCTGAGAAGACTGAAAACTGCAATAGTAACCTGATCATCTTCTCTCACAGATGAACATGACAAATCCAGTACCACAAACAATACTCTGTATCCGGGTCACTCCATTCACTCAATGACTATACAGCCTGAACAGATGTTTGTGAGCCTTGATAGATCATATGTTCTGTCAGATGGTCTAAGAAATTGCATCAAATATTGGCTTCGGTGTGGATGATGATCAGCCAGTGTCACAGCATGCAAACAATGTAGAAAAGAAGTGGGATTAGACATAGATCAACGTGACCTGATATGAATCTGGTTTCATTTTAACAGCATAAGTAAGTTGTTGGTGGAGCAGGAGTGCCAGTTTTTCCCCAATCTGGTCCCCGACTTGGAGGGGTAGCGAAGATTCCTATGTACATTGGGTAAGTGGTGTATACATTTGAATGCCAGGCATGTCACACCCCCATTCTGTACATCATCTCATGGTTAGAGAACTCAGCCAGAATGTAGAAGACCTGGGTTCTAATCCCCACTCTGCCTGTTTTAGGGCATGCACTTGAACCCAGATCTTCCTTCTCAGACAAGAGCCCTGGCTACTGAGCTAAATCATATTCTGGGGTGGGGTTCTCTCAATCTCTCCAGTAGGACCATTGTATATTTAAAAACAAAAACAAAAAAAACAACCTTAAATACTGAGAGAAAATGACTCTATAGCCCCAAGGTTGGCACAAACACTGGAGATCTGGGTTCCAATGCCTACTCCAATGACTATTTAATTATTTTATTAACAATGGAAGAGCTTCAACAGAAGATACTGAGAGAAATCCACAATGGAATATCCCATAGCCCAGTGGTTAGGGCATATAGGTGGGAGACCAGGCTTGAAGTTTCTGTTGCAAAATAGGGATTTCAATCTCGGTCTCCAACATCCCAGGAGAGTGTTCTAACCACTCAGTTACTGGGAGTAAAAGCCCACTAACTTGTTTGACCAAATCTTTCAGCAGGGCATCCAGTCTGATTTGAAGACTTCAAGAGATGGAAAATACACCATTTCCTTTTGTAGCTTGTTCCAATGATTAATCACCCGCACTGTCAAAAATTTGTGCCTTTAGGTAAGCTAGATCTATGAAACATACTTATTTAATATGTTAAACTCTGAAGAGGAACTATGAAAACACAAGAAAGATATACTTGGGAAAATGAAGCTAACAGATACTAAAATAGCACAGATCATGTATTTCTGAGTTCAGTCGGCTTGCAATATGGTAGATAATAGATATTTGAGTTATGTGATGTGCTTGCAAAATGGACTTGTATGCGTAAGTTATTATGCAAGGAAGTAGCCTGTTCAGCCACTGCATACAAAATTCTAATTTTCAGATACCAGAATATCTCAGAGGTTAAGGAAAGCATGTGAAAAATATAGCTTCCTTGTTAGACTGTCAAGGGCAATCAGAGTGAAATCTAATCACCAGCTGTTATGTCTATGTACTGGGACAGAAAACAAAACAACAAGTTACCAATATAAGGATAACAAGCCGCACAAAGAAGTTGCTAGTCCCAATATGATTGATTCTGCTTTCCTTTTTTTAATATTTTATTTTATTTTCATCCCATACATTTTATTCTTTATGTTCTGAGTGAGATCAACCTAATTCTTGAAGCATAGTTCTTCTAACTGAAGTCATTTTATGTCACATCTTTAAATTGTACAGCTTCTAACATGCTTTACAAGCCCCGTAAATCACAACTCAGGCAGTAGTTTTCTGTTTATCACTTCACCATAGTAAATTAATGTCAGATTGTTTTTAACAGGAATATCACACATTTCTAATGATTTCAGCATCATATCCAAATGCTGAAAGTTACTGGTAGCTGTGTACATGGAGGATTTGCTGAATCAGACCTTCAATTTAAACATTCACAAACATAATTTAGATAGAATGAGTATTCTGAGTGACATTTCGGAAAGACACACCATTAACAAATTCCAATAATTACGTATTATTGTAAATTAGCAGTCACGTTAACTATTAAAAGAGTAAAAGAAAAATGTCTAATTTACTTTTGCATTTGACAGCACTTTGTATAGTCCATTCCCAGATCTACTCTTTGTGGACCAGTTTCTTCTGGTTGCCCCATCTCAAAAAAGATACTAGAATTTGAAAAGGTACAGAAAAGGACAACAAAAGTGACTATGGGTATGGAGCAACTTCCAATTGAGGAGAGATTTAAAAGATTGGTACTTATCAGCTTGAAAAAAACAGACCATGGGGGTTGAGGGGGAATATAATAGAGGCCTATAAAATAATGAATGGTGAGGAGAAAAAGCATTCTTTACCCGTTCATATAACACAAGAACCAGGGGTCACCCAATGAAATGAACAGGAAGCAGGTTTAAAACAAAAAAAGAAGTACTTCACACAATGCAGTCAACTTGCGCAACTCATTGCCAGGGGATGTTGTGAAGACCAAAACTATAATGGTTCAAAAAGATTCAGATAAGTTCATCAATGACAATTAGCCAAGATGACCAGGGATGCAACCCCATGTTCTGGGCATCCTAACCCTCTCACTGCAAGAAGCTGGGAGTGGACAACAGGAGATGGAGCACTTGATAATTGTCCTGTTCATCCCCTCTAAAGCATCTGGCATTGGCCACTGTCAGAAGACAGGACACTGGGCTGGATGGACCACTGGTCTGATACAGTATAGATGTTCTTATGTATGGGCCCAGCAAATTGTTAACAGGCCAGAAAACTTTAAAAATAAGAAAATGAGATTGTAAAAAAAATCACAATAATTGGCATGGGAGCTCTGGGGCAAGTAGAGTATCCAAGACTACGGTAACCTTTTTTTCTTTTTCTTTTTTTAACAACTGAATTGCAAGTTGTCTCCCCCAAAATGTTTTCACAAAAAAAACGTAAAAAAAACATAGCCAAATTAGACACAAAAAAAACAACCCACTACTTTCTTCTATATATAAATTGTATTTATTTTTAATTTTCATATAACAACTGTTTACACCCTGAAAACACTTTATCTGATTTTTTTCTTTTTAAATGTGAGGTGTCTCTCTCTCTCAATGAACACAAGCAGTTTGGAAATGCAGCAAAGTTTAAGGCTACCTAACCAGAGCTAGCCATTTGAATACAGTGACAGAACATAAAAATGAATGTACAATAAGTTCAAATAAGAAAAAAAGGAACTTTAGTTTTTACAGAAAAACACTTATTGGTCCAAAAAATTTTATACAAAATTTCTTAAAACATGTTTGAAATGAGAACCACCTGCAGAATTCCAGACACACAATTGCTGTTTAATAGATCCCTATCTTACACAACACACATACAAGAGTAACAGAAATACTATTGAATTGATACTTATTACTGGACCTGAAGAGTTTGTACCAAAGTCACAGCTTAATAAGTACCCATACTATTACTTAAAAACATTCTACTAGAAAATTAGTTTTAATACTAAGAAAAACTCAGCGTTCATTATTTTGTGATATATATAATATTTTGATTCTTAAACAGGTAAACCAATTGTTAAAATGAACAATGTTAATTAACTAGAAACCTGAGTGGATTAGATTCTATTTCTTTTGTATTACGCTCTTTTAAAAGGTTTGGTTTTGGAGGAGGAAGATTACTGATAAGGAACAAGTGATATGGAATTAATTTTACTCTGCACACAACTGTTATAACTAAATTCAACAACTCTAAATATTTCATTTTATTCACTTACAGAGAGGAATGAAAGTCACTCATGGTTTTCAAATCCAAGACAAATAAATAATAATATAATTCTTAAACTGGTTCATCCATGAGAGGTCACTTTATTCTAGTATCACTCACCAAGCTATAGTCCACCACTATTGACCACCAATTCTTTAAATATTACTTTTTGTAAAGTTCATGGGTATTGGATATTGGAAGGCCATGTAAACAATGAAAAAACCTTAGGTTATTTTCTTTTTTGCACTTTAGTTCTTCCTTTAAATGGCAATTTCTCCTTTCTATTCATTCTGGGGCTATTTTCCACATCAATTCCTTCAAACTACCCATTATGCTGGTTACAGCCCTGTAGCACTTCTTTTAGAGAGTGGTTAAACACTCCAATCCAGCTAGACTTGTGAATTATGGACACACACCAACAGGATCAACCAATGACTTACACTCTTAGCCATTAGTGCAGCTACTGCATGGCATTATTTTGTCTTTAACTGTTAGTGCAACAGAATCTAATGACTCCAAGCCTCCTATATCCCTGAGCAATATGCTACTATGTCATCTTACTGGGCTGGCTCAAAGTCAGTACTTTGTTTATTTCACAACTTCCACAGAAAGTAATTGCCTCTATTTCTTCAATGATTGTCATCAAAGAGTGACTACACTGAAGCTATGAAATCTTTCACATAGCACAGTGTTTAGTTTATAATGGAAGACTTTGGTAGGAGTAGGGGGTTATGTAAGGATTACTAATACAATGACATTTATATAAAACATTATGAATAAGTTACATTTCTGAAACAGAATGGGGAACCAGATTCCTCCTGATTTGCTCACAAATTTGTGGACATCCATGCAGCTCAGAACCCCAAAAGTGCAACCACAAAACAATACAGGTATAATACAGCAGCAGCAATTTTAGTCTTCCATCTTAATATTTAACTCGCCTTTTTTCACTTATGTCAGATACATATCCCTCCACCACTTCAGCATAAGATTCTGCTGCAGATCTTTGTCCCCATCACACAGGTGCTCCTGGAAACTGTTGCTGCCTTTGTTCCAAAGCCTGTTGACTTAGCAGCTGCTGCTGTTTCTGCAGAAACTGTACCACATCTGGACTTCTTAATAATGACTTAAAGAAAGAAAAGAGGATTTTTTAAAACTGACACCAAAATATTTAGAATAGAAAAAAGTCCCATATTTGTGAACTATGCATTACATCAGTTTGTTCACAATACCTTATAAATGGGCGTTCAATAAAATTAACATATTACAAAACATGCCCACAAAACACACCAAAGTGAGAACCGTTGTCATCATTACAATACCTCCAGAAAAGAAACTGAGTCAACATTAATGCCACCTCCAGTTAACTGAATCAAGACTGCAAGATGTGCACGATATGCCACTTCATAATACTGTATACTTTTGTTTATTAAACAAAAACAAGTTACTGTCATATAGACAATGTAAACATCTGCTTTAAAAATGTTTAACTGCAGTTTAATTTTGAACTATACTTCTTGTATTCCATATAGCAAACTACCTTAAAGCCCTGTTCTTTTGGAGAACTACAGAGCCTGTCACTGAAGTAAGATTTCTATAAATATAAAATATTTATAGTTTATCATACTAACTTGTCACCAGATAGAATCAAACAACCCTTATGAAAGCATGAAAGGAAGCACTGTCCTGTGACTAGTGAAGAGGAGGAGAGTCAGGAGTTTTGGGTTCTATTCCTGGCGCTATCACTAACTTGCTATGGACCTTGGCCAAATCACAACTTTTATGCCTCAGTTCCCTCCCCCCACCCCCCAGCTCTTTCTTCCACCCCTTACCCCATCTGCAGCATGGGAATAATTATCTAACTCCCAAAATGAGTACTTATAAAGTCCGCTGAGATCCTTGAATAATAGATGCCATAAAAGTGCTAGACATTATCTACTGTATTAGGAAATGTTTTCATCCTTGTGCTACTTGAAGTTTCCCAGAAAGCCAGTTCTTTTTCCAAGATGTATAAAATAACATTCCATTTAAAAATACCCTTATGGTTTATGAGATCATGTCCTTCTCCTTCCCATATACGTTGCCCCAGGTGCGATATATTAAAAACAAAGGGATCTTTCCTAAAGGAATATTGCTGAATGAGAGAAAGGGGCAAAGCAACACAGTTCAAGGAGGACCTGTGCTTCACTTTTCCTGTTTGGTGGGCAGAAACATGAATGAAAGAGCTTCGATCTTGTGCAAAGGCCTTTAAAAGAAATATTTACTTTTGCAAGAGCATCTGATCTGGTTGCTATATTTCTAGGGAAATCATAAAAGTGTTTTCAGTTTCCATTACTAACAGGACCTCATCAAGTGCAGCTAAGAGCTGTAAAGGTACTGTCTGTCAGGCAAGGGAGCCAAAGAGCTGCAATCCAATAGAAAGACTCAGACAGCACCCACCAATGACTCAAATTTTACCGCAGGCTACTTTAAAGAACTGGAGAAAATAACTTCCTTTTCATGGACACTATTCCAAAGTTTATTTCTAGAATTTAAATAGGTACTTCTTCTATACATTATATATTACTAGGAGAGGAGAGACAAAATAAGGTTATTTTACTGTAAACCTAGGATTCTGAGATCTTTTCCTTAAAGACTTTCATCTTCAAAATATCTGGGACATGGAGTCCTCCATTTTAATCATGCACATAGGTGCCTAAAAGAGATATGCAACACAATAATCAGGGCTGGTTATACTGCTTCTCATTATTAATGGAGGTAGTAGATGAGCAATTTGATTCTCTTTTGATGGAAGGAGATTAAAAACAATGGTGAAGGCACAGTAGAAACAGTCACAATAAAAGCCAAAACCACCAAATATATTAAGTTCTCTCCTCCATATAAATGACCTTCAGGGAAGGCAGCTAAAGGAGCCACAAAAATGATCTTGTGTTTACTAGAATGTAAAACAGAGGTTAGTGTATACCAGTGGTTCTCAACCTATTTACCATTGTGGGCCGCATCCAATACTACCTGTATGGCCCTGAGGATGTCACATGGGCCACAGCTCAGTGCTGACTGAGCCACAGGTTGAGAACCACTGGTGTATACAACATCATAATAAGTGAGGTAGTGAGACTAAGAATTCTATTGACTTTATTTCTTACGCTGCCATGACTGAAGCTTGCACTGGAACTATTTAAGGTGCACTGTTTTACTGGAGACTTTACAGCAAAGTTAGGTTAACAGATTAAAACATCCTAGATACATTATGAATGATATCTGCCCAAAGAACGAACTACACATTTCTCTAATAGTACAGAAATGTCCACGTGCAGCTAACGTAACTGTGATTCATATACTCTTGTGATTACTCATATTTGTGTTCTGAGCAGATGTCAAAATGTGCATCTTGCATGCCTACTGTGATATTTCAGTTTTTAAAGCTTGTTTATATAACTATGTAATGCACAACAGCAATCTCTTGACTTCCAAGTTTTCAGAGAGGCACCAATAACTTTGAATACATATTCTGTATGTATCTTTAAGAAAAGGAGTGAGCAATAGAACTTTTTCAAAAATTGGTTCTCAAAATGCAACCCTACTATCTTCAGCCTTGTGAAGCCAGGGTACTTACCAGCCTTTTCTGATTCAATACTTGTTCTAAAAGAGTAGGCCTTGCTGGGCGATCTCCAATAGACCCTGTTCTTTGTTTTGTAACAGAAACTGAACCTTCAACGCAATCCTGGACATAAGAGACAAAATACAAGAGGAAAGATAGATGTTATATGTTACAAAGCATTTTCATTTCTACAGGGAAAAGATCTCAGAATAAAAAGGCCTGCTTCCCCTTCCTAACCTGTGGAAAGAAATAAGGTGTGCCAGAGGGGAAAAGAATCCACCCAATGTTCTGTTTTCCCCCTTTCCCTCCATAAAGCTTCCTGTCTCCACTCACCACAGTGAGCACGACTCCAGAATCTGGCGAATTAGACTTCTAAATTAGACTCCTAACCAAGTTACCACAGCTAGCTAATAATTTTTAATCAAATAGATTAAAGTTGTAAGTAATTTGAAACAGCCACACTTTTTAACCATATTTCCGTGAAAGTAATGTGTGTCTAGAGATGGGGTTGGCAACCTTTCAGAAGTGGTGTGCCGAGTCTTCATTTATTCACTCTAATTTAAGGTTTCGTGTGCCAGTAATACATTTTAACGTTTTTAGAAGGTCTTTTTCTATAAGTCTTTAATATATAACTAAACTATTGTTGTATGTAAAGTAAATAAGGTTTTTAAAATGTTTAAGAAGCTTCATTTAAAATTAAATTAAACTGCAAAACCCCCCAGGCCAGGGGCCAGGACATGGGCAGTGTGAGTGCCACTGAAAATCAGCTTGCGTGCCGCCTTTGGCACACGTGCCGTAGGTTGCCAACCCATGGTCTAGAGAATCTAGAGCAGGTTGGAGGCCAGGTCAGGCTATATTCACAGCTGGGGCAGTTCTAGCCACATTTCAGCACAGATAAGGTGCTAACTTCACAATATCCTGCAGATTCCTCACGCTGGTTTCTCTCTGGCCTTAGGCATCCCACCCTGTAAAGTTTGTTAAGTATTCTTCCAACTCAAAGGGTTCAGGCAAATATCTATCCTAGCATCTGCTACTTCAACACTGTTGAAGAAGAAAAAAAATGAAAGAAATTAGGACAGAGGTGGCCAACCTGTGGCTCCAGAGCCACATGCAGCTCTTCAGAAGTTAATATGCAGCTCCTTGTCTAGGCACCGACTCCAGGGCTGGAGCCACAGGCACCAACTTTCCAATGTTCCAGGAGGTGCTCACTGCTCAACCCCTGACTCTGCCCCCACTCCACCCCATCCCGCCCCCTACCCTGAGCCTGCAGTACCCTCGCTCCTCCCTCCCCCCCCGCAGAGCCTCCTGCACACCACAAAACAGCTGATCAGGAGGTGCAGGGAGAGAGGGGGAGGTGCTGATTGGCAGGGCTGCCAGTGGGCAGGAGGCACCGGGAGCAGGGTGGGAGAGCTAATGGGGAGCTGCTGACATATTACTGTTACTCTTTGGCTATGTACATTGGTAAATTCTGGCTCCTTCTCAGGCTCAGGTTGGCCACCCCTGTATTAGGAGATGAACAAGATTATATGCTTTCAAGCACTGTAGACAAACTAATTTTAAATATCAAAACGCTCAGCCTTTATTAGATGCATATATGGATATTCTACCTCGAGTCTCACTAATCTTCAAAGCCTAGTGTAGACACTACATAGTTAGGAAAAGGAAAATCCTGCCCCTTCCAAAACCACCTACATCACCATTGTTTTTAAATCAGTAGAAGAAATGCAGTTTCCCCTTTCCCAATACTATTCCAAAATACAATGCATGCACAAAATGCAAAATCTGCTTGAAAACTCTTTATAAAAATTATGGCAACTATCAAAGACTACACTGTATAAAGTTAGGGATTGAGAGCCAAAACTGCTGAAAACAAGCTGAGTGCTAATACCAGTTCTGCCACTGATTTACTGTGTGATCCCTGTGCCTCTATTTTTCAATCTATAATATGTAGACAACATTTATGAAGATGTTGTGAGGCTCAATATAGCTCTGAATGTTTAAAGTATTATAAAAACAAAAAGGAGTCCTTGTGGCACTTTAAAGACTGACTAAGGTTTATTTGGGCATAAGCTTTCACGGGCTAAAACCCACGAAAGCTTATGCCCAAATAAACTTTTTAGTCTCTAAAGTGCCACAAGGACTCCTGGTGTTTTTGCTGATACAGACTAACACGACTACCACTCTAAAGTATTATACAAGGATTGAGCATACTCGGAGAGTTTCATAAGTGTAACAGACAGGGAGGGGGGAACAGGAAAGCAGATGGCCAAAAAGTTATTCTCTGCAAGGCTTTCAGTGGCCTCAGTCTATAAAACGGGTGTGTATTTCTCTCTGCTGCAGGAGAATTACTATTATTGGAACTACCTGGGCCACCACGAACTCGACAGGCCAGGAAATCATACCAGGCTGACAGGCTCGTCAGAAACAACTCACTTTGTGTGGGGAGTAGCAGACAAAAACCTAGGCACACAATGTAAATAACTAGTGCCATTCTGCACTGAATCTGTACCTTAGTGGAGGAGAGAACTAAGAGAGTTACGTGGCTCTCCAGTGGGGCAGGTGTCGCTCCCAGGCACCTGTCACAACAGCACCGAGTGGCAGGCTAGATCTCCCCCTCCAATGGGGGAGCCCACCGAAAAGTTGATGACCTGCAACTCACCCTTAGCGCAAGTGATTCGGGGTGTTGATAACTGGGCGCTGCAGAGGTCACCCTTGCACACAGCGGTAAGGGGCTGATGTGTAGCCCCGGCTGGCCCCCCCCCCCACCACCGCCATCTCTGCCCCAATACCTCGGCACCGTCGGCACAGCAGCGGTGCGCCGGGCACTAACCCCTCACCTCGGCCCGCGCGCTGCCCCCTGGGGTGACAGCCCCGCCCTGCGCTGGGGGCGCCCCGGCCCCGCCGCCGCCGCCGCCCAGGGCCTGGTCGCTCTTCTTGCGCTTGTACTTGTCCTTGTACATCTTGTTGCGGTGGCGCTTGCACATCCAGGGCTTGCGCTGCTTGGCCACCTGCGTGGTGGTCTCGCTGCAGCCCTGGTAGGTGCAGCTCTTGCAGCCCCCGCGCCCCGGGGGAGCCTCCCCGCCGGAGGCCGCCGCCGCCTCCTCGTCCTCCAGCTCCTCGGGGCTCGCCGTGCTCTCGCCGCCCCCAGGCTCGCCCTCCTCGGCCGCGTCCCCTTCGCCCTCGCTGGGCCCCAGCTCGCAAAGGAACACGAGGCCGCCGGAGGCCGCCGGGGCCGGCGCGGGGCCCTGGTGCCGCACGATGCCCCCCGCCGCCTCCTCGTCGCCGCTGCTGCTGCACGGCTGCATCACCAGCAGCGCCAGCTGGGGGGGCGAGGAGGAAGCGGCGGCGGCGGGACCGGCCCCCAGACCCTCCGTCCCGCTCTCCCACCCACCGAGCGCCCCTGACAGGCGCTCCGGGCGGCTCTGGACCAGTAGCCACAGAGCAGTGACTGCGCAGGCGCAGCGGCCCTGACAGGCGACCAACCGCACATGCTGCGTGCCACCATTGAGCCCCAGTGCGCTTGCGTGAGTACACCGTAAGCCTCCCCAGCTGCCTACTGCGCATGCGGACGGACCTGGGACCGCTTGCGTCCTGGGGGCAGTGACAGACGCGCGACTGCGCCCACTTTACGGGGGCAACTGTTGAGGGGAGTGTGGCATGAGCACGCATGCGTATTATGGAAAACTAACTTGGCACCTAGGGAAGTGCCACACCAGGGTGACAAAAAATCAAGTGCGCGTGCGCGCCGGCCGCTCTGTCGCGACCCCAAGACGCAATTTATTGCACGTGCGCAAACCAGATCCTGTAGTGGGCGAAGAGGCGAGGAACGAGATGAGGCGCGCGCGTGCCGCGTCGTTAAGCGCCCCGGGTAGCTGGGGTGGTTACGTGACAATGCAGACTCCTCCTCTGCGGGGGGCCCTGTGTGTGCCGCGTGCTGGGCGGGGCAGCTGCACTCAGGGCGCCACCGGTCCCCAGCTGGGGCTACCAGTACTTACTCATCAGGCTGAGCTGGACCCCCTATGTCACACCTGCCCTGCAGCCTGGGGTGCCTCGCAATGCCCAGCTAAAGGAGCTCCCAGCATGCAAGCCACACGCTGAGCCTCTGTGTGCAACTGCCACCTGCCAGTCACCCTTATCTTACACTCTGGCTCGCTCTAGCCTTGGTCATGCTGTGGGGTGACCCCCAGTGCAGCCCCTCCTCCCCAGGCCTGGATTTCCCCCATGCAGAAGTGTGCATTGTGTAAGGCCCAGCCCTCTCCTGGACAATGCAAGCTTATATGAAGGCTCTCATTTTATTAATATAAAGATATGTGCAGATTGTGTTGTTCCAAATGGAGTTTCCCCAACACTTAAATTCAAACACATTGCATTAGATCAAACAATAAAACAAGTGTATTAACTATAGAGAAGGAGATTTTAAGTGAATACAAGTAATGAGGCATAAAAGTCAGAAATGGCTACAAAAATAAAGTGCAACTAGTGCCTAACTTAAAACTATGTTAAACTCAAAGTAAAGTTTTCTCACCACATGCTCTCCACAGACTTCCTGACCAAACTTTATGGGTCAGGACCCCTCCTTCTGTTTTAATGGCTATTTCCTTTGTTCCTTTTGGTGCAGTGAATCAATACAGAGAGCAAGGAAGAAGGGTGCCTTGGGGTGTGTTCCCTTTCTTTTTATAGTCCTGTCCTCCCTTTGAGAAGCATTTCCAGTTGGGAGTATGGTGACAGGCAGACTGTGGACAGGAACCCCATTCTGTTTCTTCGCTAGGATGTAGATTTTCTGTCCATGCCCTTTTTCTTGCCAATGAATAGCCAGTTAGCAGGTAATGACCCACTGACCTTGTTTACACCTGGCTGAGGTGTCAGCTTGCCCTTTGTCTTTGAGGAACTGGTTTGGTCACTCACCAGACTTGAAACATGTTTTAGTAACACCATACAGTGGAATGTTTTGGTTTTACATACATTGTTGCCACACATATTTTACCAGGACAATAACGACCAGCAAATTATCAATTTTCAAATGATACCTCATAAAGCGTACTTTGTACAAAGATTATTACAGTAGTATGCAAGGGGTGAATACAGGAGTACAGTCTGTCACAGGCCCTTAATACTGCATGTTTGTTACAGTGTTGCAAAGAGTGACAAGGAGGAGCAGGTGAAAATGACCCAGAAATGTTCTATGTAACTTATGGACAGCCCCTCTAGGCGACCACTCTCCCATGCAGCCCAGCAAAAAAAACAAGCCACATGGAGATCAAGGAAACTGTCCTTTTCATCTGCCCCACGAATCAGCCTGTGTGCAGCCCTACACCTAGGGCTGGGCAGAGTCTTGCCTGACCCGTGCCCCACTGCTACCCAGATCTATCTCGGATGCAGTGGAAAGAACCAGAACATGTATCAACAGCACCAACACCTTCCATTGTTGAAAAGCACTGATGTGCCTTCTTGCATGCATGCAACAAGACCCTCACAACATTTGTAGCCCTCTGAAAGAACCAGCTCTGAACTGGTATGTAGAGTGAATCTTGTTGATGTATATATACATTGTATAGAAGTTGCCTATTCTTTTTTCCCCTTCCCTGATCTCTGTCTTTAGATTGTGAGCTTTGTGGTGCAGGGATTGTTCATAGGTGTTTGGAAACTGCCTAGCACATAGAGGGCACTACTGCAAATATGTAATGAGAGTAATAATATACACCTCAAACAATTAGGGCTATACTCAGAACCCTTTTACCCAATGGTGAACTTGAGTAGTTCTGCTGAAGTCAAATTTTATTTGTTTTGATTTAAATGAAACTAGACAGAATGCCTGTCTGAAACTCTAGATATCCTTCTGATTAATTAAAAACACAATACAAAAATAATGACAAAATCAGAATACCACCACATTTCTCCCCCCTTCTCCACAAAACCATATAATAATTAGTTGGAACATGTTTTATACATCAGATCCCTTCACATGCCCAACAATCAAAGACAAAACACCTTACCAAATACCCCAGCACTCCCTAAGAGCCCTGTCAGACAGATGGGTTTTGCAACATGCCAGGAAGGCCAACAGATATGGGCTATTTCAAACCAAAGTGGAGGATTATGTCCAAAATTGAGAGGTCTTTGCGAAGAACACCCTGTTGGCAGTTCCCTCTCTTTTCATTTGAGGAGGCTGTATCTCAGGCACTTTCACTGATCTCAGTTGCAGCATTGGAGTTCTTACTGGAGGGCTCTGCTTTACAGGCACAATTTGGCCCTTAGTTCGTATAATTGTTCCTCAGTTTCTACATCTGAAAAAATGAAGATAATACATAAGAATTGGCATATTGAGGTTTGGTCTACACTACAGACCTTTATTGGTATGCCTGCGTTGCTTGGGGTGTGTGAAAAATTCACACCTCTGTGTGACATAGTCATACTGACCTAACCCACCATGTAGACAGCAGTATATAAGCAGGAGACCTTCTCCCACTGACATAGCTACCGCCTCTTCGGAAGGTGGATTAACAACACTGACGGGAGAGCTGTCTCCTGTTGGCTTAGAGCATCTTCATTAAGGTGCCACAGTGACGCAGTTGCACCCAGGTAGTGTTTTGAGTGTAGGCTTTCCGTGGGTCAGACCAATGGTCCATCTAACCCAGTATCCTTTCTTCTGACAATGGCCGGTGCCTGATGTTTATGAGGGGATGAACAGAACAGGGCAATTTTTCAGTGATCAATCCCCTGTGATCCAGTCCCAGCTTCTGGCAGTTGGAGGTTTAGGGACACCCAGAGCATGGGATTGTGTCCCTAACCATCTTGGCTAATAGCCACTGATGGATCTCACAGGGATGTTGTAAAGCTTAATTAGTTTGCAAAGCACTTTGATATCCTTTGATGAAAGGCACTTTAGAATGCAAAGCAAAATATTTATATTTTCATGATGCTTCTACTTTGTATTAACCAGAAGGTTGCTTTTTAAATGGTTTGGAACGTTTGTGCATAAGAAGAAACAGAAATGGAAAAGGCATGGGTAGCTAATCAATTTAGCCAAACTTTGAACTCATGGAATATTATGGGTTAAAAATTGCAATCAAATATTGTTTTGTTCCTCATGTGCCTAGCAGAGACTGTAGAAAATGTTGAGAAAGAAAAGTTCAAATGCAAAAACCAAACGTTTTATGCCCTGTACCATTTGTACCAGCCTTGATTTTGGGGAATGAAGGCCATGTTTTGACAATTTGGTCCTTAATCTACATGTCCCAGCTGGGAACAGATACACAGTCTTTGGCCTTCCCAAGTGTGTCTAACATCAGATGCCAAAAACTGCATGCTTAGATCATAGATATTCATCTGTGTGCAGGCTCCTACTCATGGTTTGAATAGATTCTGTATATTTCTGCTATCTACATTAGTGCTCATAAAGTGATTCATTTTGATGTTCCAGGGCTTTTGTGCCAATTTTTCAGTACCTAGTCCTCAGTAACTATCCTGGTGAGAAGTATTCATTAGAAAAGCAGTCATCGGGGACAGAACTCAAAAAGATCGTGAGAATATTGGTGATGGTGAGAGTACTGGTGGCACATCATCTAAACTAGTAAACTCATCCAGTAGCCACCAATACAATTAATCTCTCCTGGCTTCTGCTGCCAGCAGTATAGAATTCCACCCAGCACTGGTAGCTTTTGCAGTTTTGCATTGTTTTGATTTTTTTGACAAATAACACATTTTTCAAAGTTTCTGGAGAATCTTTTTCTCTTTAGTGTAAGATTTGAGGGGTTGTATCCTCCATGTCTTCATATACTATAACTTCCTGGCAGAGGTAAAATTCCCAAAGTATATTGTTAGCATTACTACCGCCACTTTTCATTTTGTACGAATGTATAGACTGGTGATAAATTAGAGATATATAGTCATCATAATTGAGGAACTGGGGAAGCCATTATTGATTGGAATACACTAAGAATGTATTGACAGGCAGTTATGTTTATTCCAAATATTAATATAAGGGTGTGAACTAAGTATTAGCACATCAACCTGTCTTCCACTATCCATATGAAGTCATTAGGCCACTTGAGCTGCCCTAGTTCTGGGATAAGATGGCACTGATGTGTACACTTGCAAGTGCAGCAAAATATTCCCTTTTTTTGAGGACAAAGGGTTTGAGGTCTGTTTGCTTATTGTTGTCTAAGAGTGTTTTGCACACAAAGTGCTTTTGCTGTTATCTTTTAATGTGTGTATCACATGAAATATTAAGAACTTCAGTGGAAAGTGAGATCATGAAATTCATACATCCAATGTTAAGGTGGCCCTGCAGAGAAACCATAATCTAAATGCAAATGATCTTGTAACCTTATTACACCATTATAAAATGAAAACATCAAGTCAAGGAGAGTGCCTGAGATTTTAAAACACAGCTTTGAAAGATACATGAATGATACAAGGAAATAGAGCCTTCTGAGCAAAGCTGTGATAGGGTTGCCAATTTTGGTTGGACGTATTCCTGAAGATTTCATCACATATAACATAATCTTTAATTAAGTATTCATCTTTAATTCCTGGAGACTTCAGGACAATCCTGGAGGGTTGGCAACCCTAAACTGAGAATTAATCTAATTTAAAGCACATTTCTTAACAAAGACATTTCTTTTTTAAAAGGATTCAAAAGTTGGTAGCAGAAAAAAAGGCTTCTTGTCCTTTAGTTCTATTGCTCATTTTACTACTTAACACCATCCATAATATGGAGTCGTATAACCTAGTGAGAAAGCCATGAGGAGATTCAAAAGCCTGGTAATAGGAAACCTGATACACGCAAAAAAGACAAAACAAACAAAATGGTGAAATGTGCCTTACAAATATTAATTCCTTGAAAGCAATGAATGTTGAACTCCCATCATTAATGGCAATGCAAACTGCATTAGACTGCCAGTGGTGAACTTCTTAAGGTTCGGTTTTGATAACAAAAGTTTTGATGCTTATATTATCAAATACTATAAACAGCCTTTCTCACAGTACTGAAGTGTTTCTGTTTTCCAGACAAAACTGGAACGTGCAGAAGGACATAGCCTTTCAAAAATAAAAATTGACTATATTTTTGCAAATCTCAGTGTGACAACACCCTTGTGTTCACCCTACACACTATTGTAATAATGTTACAATAGTGTTAGTAACACTCTGTTAGTCTATAAGGTGCCACAGGACCCTTTGTCGCTTCTATTGTAATAATGTTTGTACAAGGTATGCCTTGTGAGGTATTATTTAAATAACTTGCTCATCAAGAATATCATGACAAAATGCACATAGCAACATTATATGTAAATTTATGAACATAAGCTGAAATCATGACTGAAGTATGTTTCCCAGATAAGTCTGGGGTGTGGTTAAACCAGTTTCTCAGAGACAAAGGGCCAGCTCTGATGCCTCAGCCGGGTGTTAACAAGGCTGATGGACCATTACTTGCTAAGTGGTCATTCTTTGGCAAGGAACTGGGCAGGGACAAAAATCTAACTTTTAGCAAAGAAACAGCATGGAATTTTCTTTCTTCACTAGACTGCCTGTTGCCTTGCTCCAAGCTGTAAATGCTTCTCAAAGCAAGGAAGAGACTATATACAAAAAGGGACCGACACCCAAGACACCTTCTCCTCTCTCTCCCTGCCCAGCACATTCTCTGAACCTGAGAAGATCAAAGGAAACTGCCAGTGGACTTTGTGGGGGGGGTCCTCACCTGAAGAGTTTGGTCGGTAACCTTGCTGGAAAGATGTGGTGAGAAATTTTGCTTGAATCTAATATAGTTTGTTAACGTAGGCACTAGTAAATGTTTTATCTTTATTTTTCTGACTTTTATGCCTCATTACTTGCACTTACTTAAATCTATATCTTTGTAGTTAATAAACTTGTTTTACTGTTTTATCTAATGCAGTGTGTTTAAATGGAATTGTCTGGATAACTATTTAAAATGATAAGGTGGCATATTATTCCCTTAAAAGAATAACAAATGTAATATGTTGAACTGTCCAGGAGAGGGCTGAGCAGTACAGGACATACATTTCTGTGGGAAAATCTGGGACTGGGGTGTGTTGGGATCACCCTGCAGCATAACCGAGACTGGTAACAGCCAAGGTGTGGCTGACTGGCTGCAGCACACACACAGACATAGCTAAGAGTAACTTGGAGGCTGTTTATGACCAATCCAGACTGGAGGCTACAGCAGCAAAACAGTGTAAAGGGAAGCCCAGGTTACAGGAAAGGGGGACATAGCCTCCAACTAGTCTGGATTGTGCCCTGGTATGTCACACTCAGAAAAAAGTTTGGGATCAGTTTGGTCTGAGTTGTGGACAAAGGTTCAGGTTGTAATAAAGGTGTGATAAGTCAGAGTGCTGGTAAAAAGCTAGTTTTTATTTCTTGGTCTCAGGCACATGACATTTCTCAGGGGTACTTCTGTCCCATGACAGGGCACATCCACTGATTCTAATGGTTACTGTTATAGCTTCCTCCTCCCCTTCATTATTTATTTTATATTAAATGAAAATAAAATGATATCTGATTAAAATTAATAAAACACATAAATAGAAATGTGCAGGAGGGAGGTCAGGGAAGATTATCTCAATCTCCTGGAGAGAAAAGGGGATTGTTTTGCCTCTTCTCAGACACCTGTCCTGCACTACTATCACTGAACCTCAACTGCTTTTTGGTTACCTGGCCACTTCTTGTTCTCAACACAAAGCCTTCTGTGTTGGCCTTTTCAGCAGCTGGAGTGGATCTGACATCTGGAGCCCATGTTTGCTGCTATCGTGTTTTTCATTGTCTGTGACTGGGTGGGCATATGTTACGTCTTTTAGCACAGGTGCATTATCAGTAGCATTTTGGATGTCCTCAACAAATGCAGAGCCAGTGTCCTTCTTGATTATGATTAGATTGTGATGGTGCACCCCATAAGGCTTTATGGAAATATGCTTATAAATGTACATATGACATAACTGGAATATGTTTTATGCTACATATGCCATGTAACATATCTCTGTAAAGGCTATGATCTACTGAATCTATTCCTCCTATTTGTATGCATGTATCATTTTTGTGTTCGAAGTTATGAATATTGGCTGTGTACTTGCTTGATTTCTAACTAGCCTTAGTAAAGCATTTGGTCAGCTTCTTGAGAAAGTAATGTGCAAGTTAAGTGCCCAATCAAGAAGCACTTAACAGACAATGGATCTTGGGAGGCTCCAATCCACATAAGAAGTCTACCTGAGGACATTCAAGGTAGCATGTGAACAATGGCTGCTACCTGTAAGTTCTGAGTCATGCATGGACACGTGACTTGCCCACGTGACTCCAAATCTCCATTTTGTAACTGGATTCTACACAGGGAGAGGGAGGGGTGTCCACTCAGAAGAGAAAGTCTATAAAAATCCCTGGAGACCCCTCCATTTTGTCTTCAGCTGGCTCAAGAGATAGCCTCTCCACTCCCAAGGATACCTGAAGGAAACTGGAACAAAGGACAGTAACTGCTACCAACAAGTTTTGCTCTACGTAGACCTATTGCCTTCACTTTAGTCAGCCAGCAAAATGTTGTCTGTGAGACTTGCGTAGTACATACATGGGCATTCTGTGTCAGGGCAACCAATATTTCCATACAACTACTTCTTGCAAAGTTTTAAAACTTCTTTCTGCTTGCATATTTAGCTCATGAGCTATATTTTTATTTTGTCTTCCTGGTCGTATGCAAAGAATTTCTCACATATAGGTGTTTTTAAAATCATACAATTTTTCGGATTTTCATTATTTTTTTTTGTAGCACTCGTGATTCACCTCCATGGGTGAGAATTGTTTCATGTTATGTACAGAAAGTTCTTTTCTTGGACTGCAATTATATTTCTTCACCTCTTCCTACTGCCTCGTTCAAGCTGTGAAATAGCAATTCTGCAAATTCTTATATGCAGGTACAGATGTTTCAGTTACTTGTTTGTCCTTAGGAAGCTGCTTTTTTATTATTATTAAATTGGTTGTCATGAATGGGTATCAGGGGATCACAGACTGCTTGTGGGGAGGGAGGTTGTCTCAGCTAGACACCAAGTAGATGAAAGGGGGTATAGGGAGGAAGGATGGTCCTGGTATGGAAAAGATTGAGAGTTGCTGGCTTATGCAGTCACTGATTAAGACCATATTACTGTCACTAATTAAGATTTATAAGTTCTTCATTAATGTGTTTTGCCAGCCAGCTGCTCTCAGGGCTTTAACTCTCTTTGCCATTAGCTGGTCAAGAGCCTGCTGACGTGAATAGCAAAAGCTTCTATTGACTTCAGTGGGATCAGGTTCAGAGCATCTCAGAAGGAAAGAGCTCCCCCAGGGGAGAGAAAGATTCACACTATTCACAGGACTGAATCACTGAATGATCCTTAGAATGTAACACATCCCTGCTGAAGCAGCTGTGTGCTTCTCCCCTGTTTTTTTCTCCTGCTGATGCTACACGATGAGTTTTCTGTCAAAACATGCAGAAATGGCCGATGGAAGGAGAAAGAGACTAATATATGTACGGGCTACGTCCCTGCAGCTGCTGTCTGACTGTGCCTTCCATCTTGGCAATCATATCTCATCAGATCCTGTTGATCTTCAAATGAGCTGTGTTTGTGTAGAGAGGCAACTGGGAGGGAGGGGAAAACACACTGCTTAGGCTGCTTTCCCCTCCAACCTCAATTTTCAAACCAGTGTATGCAAGTGCACAATAGAGGGAAGCTTTTGGCTCTAAATTGTTATACACTAAAAACATGGAGTTGGGAATACTTTAAAAATGCATCTTGCACATTCTCAGAACATCAACAACTCTGCTTTTATCCTCACAGAAATGACAGTAAGGTGGGGATGGTAGCATACTCCCTCTCCCCCTGAAGGCATCACCAGCTTCAATGTGCCTTGTCACATTACAATTGCGCATTGTACAACTGGACAAAAAAGAACTTAGTTACTGCAGCATTGATTCTTTTCCCATTTATAAGTCATTTCTGTTACATGAGCCAAAACTAAGCATATGGTATGCCAAGTAACATTACAAATTTGATTAAGGAGCTAATTAATAGTCAGCTCATAAAGTTTAATCTCATTCTGCTTTTCTGCAGTTATTATAAGGTAGAGGGGTATTTTTTAAAAATCTGAAAGCACATGATTCAAGCCATGTTAGTTTTTTGCTTCTTCTGTCACTTATTGTGGGCCAAATTCTGCCACCGTTACTCACTCTGCATAATAACTTCCTCTGTAAGGAGTCATTGTAAGGGAGGCAGAATCTGGCTCTAAACATTTGGTAAAAGAGATTTAGTGTATGTGAAGTTAAGGGTTGAAAGCAACAGTGTAGTGCTCAGAGGATAAAGCCATTGCTGGTGCGCTGGTCAATGGGATCTAAATTGGGTGAACATAGGAAGCGGAGATGGTGTGGATTTGTGATTCTATTGGTAAAGGAGTAGTGCAAAGGCTGAGCTCTGGAAAGTAAAATAATGACAAGAGGAAGTTTAGTTCAATATGCTTCAGCTTTTGTCACAAAAGATCTTTTGAAGGGAAGTACCTAGTAGTTCTGATCAGCTACCTCATCTACTGTGGGCAGACATTATTTTCATAAATGCCAGTCTTAAGCCATATTAATCAGCTTGTATGTTGTTACAAAGTTTTCCTGTGCTGTTTTCTGTTTTCACTTTTGAAAACAATGTATATAAAGATCTCAGATAGTGATATTATGTACAAATATGCCCGTTTTCTATAAAATATATATAAAAATGCTAAGGGACAAATTCTGCCCTTACTTACATCCTGTACAATTACATTACGTCAGGGCGGAATTTGGCCCTAAGCATAATTTACTTGATGAATTGGGAGATAGGGGCAATATTTCATTTTATAAATCAAGCCCTTACATCAAGAAAATCGTGATACCTTTAGTTATCCATACAGTATCCGTCTGATCCATCTTGCTTTTGGAAAAAGCTCAGCAGCAGAAAGACTAAGCTACTTTTTACCTCCTTCATATCCATGAAGGTTTATAATTAGGGCCCTACCAAATTCACGGTCCATGGTAAATTTCACGGTCATAGGATTCAAAAAATCATAAATTTCATGATTTCAGCTAATTAAATCTGAAATTTCACAGTGTTGTAACTGTAGGGGTCCTGACCCAAAAAGGAGTTGGGGGCGGGGCGGTTGTTTGCAAGATTATTGTAGGGGTGTGTGTGGTACTGCTACCCTTACTTCTGCACTGCTGCTGGCGGTGGCGTTGTTTCAGAGCTGGGCAGCTGGAGAGTGGCGGCTGCTGGCTGGGAGCCCAGCTCTGAAGGCAGAGCCCCCACCAGCACAACGCAGAAGTCAGGGTGGCATAGTATGGTGTTGCCACCCTGACTTCTGTGCTGCTGCTGGTGGGGCACTGCCCTCAGAGCTGCGCGCCCAGCCAATAGTCACCGCTCTCCGGCCACCCAGTTCTGAAGGCAGCGCAGAGTAAAGGGTGGAAATACTGCAACCCCCCTAAAATAACCTTGCTACCCCCCTACAACTTCCTTTTGGGTCAGGACCCCCAATTTGAGAAACACTGGTCTCCCCCCGTGAAATCTGTATAGTATAGGTTAAAAGCACACAAAAGACCAGATTTCACAGGGGGAGACCAGATTTCACGGTCCATGATGCGTTTTTTATGGCTGTGAATTTGGTAGGGCCCTACTTATAATTCATTTAATTGTGTTAAGTCCCTCTAGCTTGCTCACAATCTATATCTCTCTTACTGCTAACGGTAAGTATTTCAGATACCCGCAATGACATGACCGCATGGCTGTGTTTGGCCTATTTCAACTGGGATCACACATCTGAACTTGCACACAATATCCTTAGTCTCTTGTTGGCTGCCAGCTGGCCAGGTATATTAATGTAGTCCACAAGAGGTTCACTTTCATCTTCTTCTAGTCTTATTTTATCTGCTTCCTCAATGTCACATAATAAACAGATTATACTTAAAGTAATAGCAAAGTAATGGCCTTTCAGGAATGTCCTAGTCAGGCAATTTAACACAACTTTTGATCCTTTGACTTCTGTACATTAATAAATAGATTATCCTGCTGTCTTAGAAATGTACCAGGCCATCAAGGGAAATAGGACCATGGTGGCATATGCTGGAAGTCTCAGGCAACCAGTAATAAAATATCATTAGAGTTTTGAAAAATTATAGATGATAATTTTCTAATGCAAAAAGTATTATACTCAACACAACATAACCTGGACTTCATTATGAGGGTTACATATGAATTAATCACTGGACTGGGTCACTTGATAAGCTGGGCCCATTCAAGCAAAACGTGTTTTAATACAGCCAAATGCAAAGTTTTAGATCTAGTTACAACCTAGGTTCTAGGCCATACTACAGAATGGGGAACTGCATCCTGGAAAGCAGCGACTCTGAAAATAATTTAGGGTCATAATGGACAAGTAACTCAACAGGAGTTCCCAGTGAGATGGTGAAGTGAAAAGAGGTAATGTGATCCTTGAATGTATAAATAGAGGAGTAGTGAGTAGGAGCAGAGGTGATTTTACCTCTGTATGCAGCATTGGTGTGACTGACTCTGCAATACTGTGGACAATTCTGGCATCCATATTTTTAAAAAGATGTTGAAAAATTGGAGAGGATTCAGAAAAGAGCCACAAAAATGATTTGAGAGCTATAGAAATGCCTTATAATGAGAGAATTAAAGAACTCAGTCTGTTTAGTTCAGTGACTCTCAACCTTTCCAGACTACTGCACTCCTTTTAGGAGTCTGATTTGTCTTGTGTACTCCCAAGTTTCACCTCACTTAAAAACTACTTGCTTACAAAATCAGACATAAAAATACATGTGTCACAGAACAATACTGAAAAATGTCTTACTTTCTAATTTTTACCATATAATTATAAAATAAATCAATTGGAATATAAATATTGTACTTACATTTCAGTGTATAGTATATACAGCAGTATAAACAAGTCATTCTCTGTATGAAATTTTAGTTTGTATTGACTTGGCTAGTGCTTTTTATGTAGCCTGTTGTAAAACTAGGCAAATATCTAGATGAGTTGATATCCAGAGAAGAACAACAACAAAAATGATGAAAGGTCTAGAAAACATGACCTCTGAGGGAAGATTGAAAAAATTGGGTTTGTTTAGTTTGGAAAAGAGAAGACCGAGAGAGGAAATTATAACAGTTTTCAAGTACATAAAAGGTTGTTACAAGGATGAGGGAGAAATTTTTTTCTTCTTAACCGCTGAGGATAGGACAAGAAGCAATGGGTTTAAATTGCAGCAAGGGAGGTTTATGTTAGACCTTAGGAAAAACTTCCTAACTGTCAGAGTGGTTAAGCACTGGAATAAATTGCCTAGGGAGGTTGTGGAATCTCCATCATTGGAGATTTTTAAGAGTAGGTTAGACAAACACCTGTCAGGGGTGGTCTAGATAATTAGTCCTGCCACCAGTGCAGGGACTAGACTAGATGACCTCTCAAGGTCCCTTCCAGTCCTATGATTTTATGATTCTCTGTACCTCCTGGAAGATATCTGCATACCCCCAGGGGTACGCATACCCTTCGTTGAGAACCTCTGGTTTAGTTTATCAAAAAGGAGATTAAGAGATGATGTGATTACAGTGTATAAGTACCTTCGCTGGTACATGATGCTGGCTACTATAAAGCTCTTCAATCTAGCAGAGAAAGGCATCTCATGAACCAATGGTTGGAAGCTGAAGCCAGACAAATTCAAATTAGAAATGAGGTATAATATTTTAACAGTGAAGGTGATTCACCATTGGAACAAACTACCAAGGGAAGTAATGGATTCTCCAACTCCTGATGTCTTCAAATCATGACTAGATGCCTTTCTAGAAGATATGCTTTAGCCAAACACAAATTATACTTCATCAAACACAAGTTATTGGCCACAATATGGGGTCAAGTTGGTGAAATTTAGTAGCCTGTGATATACAGGTCAGACTATATGAGCTAATGGTCCTTTCTGGCCTTAAACCCTGAATCTATACATGGCCTTTGCTCCTGTATGAATACTGTGATGCTTGCCTTGTGATAGTATCTGGGATATTATTATCAAGGACTACAGATCTCGTTACTACTGTTGGACTAAAATAGTTTGCACTTAGGCCCATATAGTCCTTTCAGTATGTATGTGGTGGGGCGCAATCTGGTGGAAACTGGTTCTGCAGATTGTTCTTCCCTTCACCTTTATCCTGTGAATAACCTTCTGTGCCTACTATAAAGTGTCAGGCCTCCACGACTGTGGAGGAAGCAGCACTGTGAGAATACCTTCCACACACAGTATTGTCACAGTGGTTTCCTTATGCAAGATAATGCTGACCCAGTGAGCATTAGTGCCTGTGGGTTTCCCCTCTGCTTTGCATGGTAAAGCCCCTAGAAGGGTTTTTTTGGGGGTGGTGGCCATTGAGGACCTGGTTGTGGAAGAGGGTCTGACGAACTGTGCAAAGGCTCTGTGCCTCTGCAACTGACCCTACTATCCCCGGGGGGTTCTGAGAGTTGCAGCGTTTTCTTTATTAGACAGAAATAAGGAAATTCTGGATCTGTGATAGTAATTACCTTCTTCACTGCTGCCTCACTTAGCTGGTATGAGGGACAAAACGCATCTGCTGTGAATCGTCAGCGCTTCAAATCATACTGCAGAATTGTGCTGCAGCAGAGACTCAGCAATGAAGGGTCCGATAACACATTATATATAGTTAATTACACGGTTGTCATACTATGGGTCTTATCAGTACTCCTTTCTGTATAACCATGCACAGAAGGGGAGGACTGAATGTAAAATATATATGTTTGCTGGGCTGCCTCTGTTCCATGCTCTGTCCTGTCTGGGAGGCTGAGCCCATAGCAATGCAGGTCTGGGAAGAGTCTGGGTTACAGATCAAATGGGGAAGCCAAGGACGCACAGGATTAGTGAGGGAAAACCCCATGGATCTACAGGCAGGGACCTTGGCTCCATTCCCCTTCTGCCCCTCCCAGCATTGGGAAGATGGCTGGCAGAGGTGTAATGCTGCCATTGGCTATCCGATGTCAGCAGCACTCCCAATGGGAATAACAGAGCACAGAGTATAATTTACTGGTATTTATAGCAACAGTAATTTATGAGACTTTTTATGGTTCAAATTCCATCACTTCATGAGTGCAATGTGTCATTTAGCTCTCCAGCTTCTCCTCCTTCCAAGCCATCCACGTTTCCCAACACAGGGACTCTGCTGAACAGTTCACAGAAGGACTGCCACCAGCTAAGTAGTGTGAGAGAAGCACAACACATTTCTCAGTTCTTGCTGGCCATCTTCTATGACTTTAAGATCTTTCTCCTCCCTTCTGTGCCCAGAGAAGGGAACAGATGAGTTGGAGTCATCACTTTGAAAAACACTTTCCGTTAACTTGTCTATTAAAGGTGCTATATAAATGCTAATTCCTTTCTAGTCTACTCTGTCACCAGTATTGCATTTGTCCCACTGATAAGGTTCCATATGAGAAATTCACCTAAGAAATTAAATACGTTTAAAAATTAGCTGCATAAATTTCTAGAGTGATGACCACTACAGTTCTGGCTGTGAATGTGTGAGGTGCTTGCGGAAAAGGCAGCTGTGCTCCCACAGAAGAGACAAAGATAATCTGAACCTCACGCTTGCTACTTGGCTATCCATATCCAGGAGCCCCCTTGCTCCCTGATCCCCAGGTTACTTGCTCTTGTTGCTATCTAAACCCTATGCTCTTTTCCTTGTTCCTAAATCATAGAATCATAGAACTGGAAGGGACCTTGAGAGGCCATCTAGTCCAGTCCCCTGCACTTAAGGCAGGACTAAGTATTACCTAGACCATCCTTGACAGGTATTTGCCCAACCTGCTCTTAAAAATCCCCAGTGATGGAGATTCCACAACCTCCCTAGGCAATTTATTCCAGTGCTTAACCACCCTGACAGGAAGTTTTTCCTAATGTCCAACCTAAACCGCCCTTGCTGCAATTTAAACCTATTGCTTCTTGTCCTATCTTCAGCAGTTAAGAAGAAAAACATTTCTCCTCCTCCTTGTAACAACCTTTCATGTACTTGAAAACTGTTATCATGTCCCCTCTCTGTCTTCTCTTCTCCAGACTAAACAAACCCAATTTTTTCAATCTTCCCTCAGAGGTCATGTTTTCTAGACCTTTAATCATTTTTTTTATTACTTTTCTCTGGACTTTCTCCAATTTGTTGACATCTTTCCTGAAATGTGGCGCCCTGAACTGGACACAATACACCAGTTGAGGGCTAATCAGTGCGGAGTAGAGCAGAAGAATTACTTCTCATGTCTTGCTTACAATACTCCTGCTAATACATCTGTAGCAGTGTGGATACCCGCTCATGCCCTGAGGGGCCGCAAACAGCCCTGGGAGAGGGCTGAGGCTGAAAGCTGGGCTGATTGTCAAAGCAGCCACGGCTGTGGCCAGTTTAATCAGGGCCCAGGTGGCCCTTATAAAAGGGCAGCGGGCCTGGAGCAAACAGTCTCCCTCTGCCTTTAGAGGGAGAAGGGCTTGGCTGCAGGGACCTGAGCAGGTACCTAGGGTGGATCAGGGCTGGAGAAGGCCAGAGGAGCTGGGGAGCCCTGGCCTGAGAAAACCCCAGGCTGTGGCCTAGGGCTAGGCCCAACTAGGTACTGGGGTTGCGGGGGTAACCCATGGGTAGGCCGAGGCAGCAGGTCCAAACCCCATTTGCCTGTGATGAGTGGCTTATACTGCAGTCTGCCCCAGGGCGTGGGGGCTAGCTGGTGACTGGCAGTAGCCTACAACTGAGGTAAGGTGGGGATAGTGGGTTGGGGGTCCCCTGGGGAGGGGAGACCCAGATCTGTGGGGTACTGCCAGGGGGCAGCACCCCAGTTAAAGGGGCACTGGGTCCTGGGGGGGACTTGTGGGCCCGAGTGGTCAGGCGGATCACTGGCCTGCAGAGGGCGCTCCAGAGGCTGGATGAGCTAATTCCTGGAGAAACCAGCAGGAGGCGCCGCCGGGTGAGTCTGACCCTGTCACAACATCCCAGAATGATGTTTACTTTTTTTGCAACAGCGTTACACTGTTGACTCATATTTAGCTTCTGATCCACTATGACCCCCAGATCCCTTTCTGCAGTACTCCTTCCTAGACAATCATTTCCTATTTTGTATGTGTGCAACTGCTTGTTCCTTCCTAAGTGGAGTACTTTGCATTTGTCCTTATTGAATTTCATCCTATTTACTTCAGACCATTTCTCCAGTTTATCCAGATCATTTAGAATTTTAATCCTAGCTTCCAAAGCACTTGCAACCCCTCCCAGCTTGGTATCGTCTGCAAACTTTATAAATGTACTCTCTATGCCATTATCTAAATCATTTATGAAGATATTGAACAGAACCGGACCCAGAACCGATCCCTGCGGAACCTGACTCGTTATGCCCTTCCCGCATGACTGTGAACCACAGATAACTACTCTCTGGGAACGATTTTCCAACCAGTTATGCACCCACCTTAGAGTAGCTCCATCTAGCTTGTATTTCCCTAGTTAATTTATGAGAAGGTCATGTGAGACAGTATCAAAAGCCTTACTAAAGGAGTCCAGACCAATTAATCTGTATGTTAGTTTTGCTCAAATAGCTGTTAGTCTGATAAGAATGTATTTAGTGTTTAGACTCTGTGAAATGCTTGTATTAATCTCACTTGTAATGTCAGTATCCCATGCTATAAGAAAATATGTACGTTTTGCTTATAACTCTCAGTTCTCTCTTTGCTCCATCCTTTTTACCTCTTGTTCTTAATGTTCTAGTGCATAGGTCCCAGCCAGGGCTGGCCTTATGAGACGAACTGAGGCAGCCGCCTCAGGTGCCAGATTGTGGGGGGCAGGGGGCGCCACTAGGACCCAGAGTGTAGAAAATTGTGTCTGCTGCTGGTGCATATGTATTCTCTCTGCTTTAGATGCACAGAGATGGTGGAGTGCTGTGCTGGAGGAAGGAGGGCACAAGAGACACAACAGGCAGGAGAAAAGGTAAGAGGGAATAACAGAAAGCTGCAGGGAGAGAGAGGAGGAGGAGCCTCTTATGTACCTCTTTACCACCCTAGGAGCCTGGACTGATTAACACCAGCTTCTCAGGGAGCTTCCTGTTTCCTGCTGCTTCCCTGAACCCACTTGTGGAGAACAGGCAGTCAACTGAAGTAGTAGGAGCAAGTTAGGCCATTAAGACGCTGATATCTTCCCTCACTCAGGCCCTGCTACCAGCCTGCTTATTTGTCCCTTTCAACTGCGTGTTGAGAGCCACTATAGCTGGCACACAACAGCAGTCATGAGTGAAAGAAGAAAACACCCCTCTAGGGCAGCATTCAGAAAAAGAAAGAAAGCAAAAGAAGCTTTTCTATCTAAGCAGGAAGGAGCTCTCCTGAGATACATAGACACAAATGTTTATGGTGAGCCTCCGGCCCCAGTGAGGATGTGAGTGGTGAGGAGATGCCTGATTTTCCAGTTAGTCAAAGTGCAGATGACCTGGCAGCTACTGCAGCATCCATAGCTCCATCTCAAATGGATGTAACCATGCACATTCCTGAAGAAAAGTGTAGATCAGAGAAGAGCGTGGTGGAGGTGCAAGAAACAGCTGCTGCTGAGGTTAGTTCCTTAAGTTTAGATGATCCAGGACTGTGGACCCACTTGAGCAGTAGCCTGAGGGACTTCCTTGTACTGCGTGGGCAACAGCAAGTGAAAAACTTCATGTTCCCCAAAGACTATGAAAATAGAAGTTTCCATCCAACACATTACTGGTGTGAAATTCTCAATGGTGACAAAGTGGAGAGGCCATGGCTTATATACCCAAAAACCCAGAATGCTGCATACTGTTTTTGCTGCAAACTCTTCCAGTCTAATGTTCCAGCCACATTGGGTTCCACAGGAATAAAGGACTGGAAAAATCTGGCTAAATCTGGCATGCCATGAGAAGGCAGCAAATCACCAGAGAGCATTCCATAGGTGGAAAGAGCTTGAGATGAGACTAAGGTTAAAGGCCACCATAGACGATCAGCATCAAGAGAAGATTGCATCATTACTGGCAAAATGTTCTGAAAAGGCTCATGGCCATTGTGAGAGTGCTTGCTACCCAAAACCTAGCACCGCATGGCACTTCAGATCAGCTGTATGTACCAAACAATGGAAACTTCCTTCAAATTGTGGAGCTGATGGCTGAGTTTGATGCTGTACTCCAGGAGCATCTAAGAGTCGTCACCACCCAAGAAATGTACACACACCACTACCTTAGAAAAACAATTCAAAATGAGATCATACAGTTACTGGCAACAAAAGTCAAACAGAAGATTGTGGCAGATTTGAAGTCAGCAAGATATTACTCTATTATTCTGGACTGCACACCTGACATCAGCAATACGGAACAAATTACTTCAATGGTGTGTTTTGTAACAACAGAACCTAGTGAAAATGTCCCTGCAATGGTGACTGTCAGAGCATTTTCTAGAATTTATTGACATTGATGATACTACAGGAGCTGATATGACAAATGTGCTTCTTAAAGAGCTGGAAGATACGGGAATTGCAATAGCTGACAGAGGTCAGGGCTACGATAATGATGCCAACATGAGAGGAAAGAACAGTGGAGTGCAGACATGGATCAGAGAGTTAAACCCTCAAGCTTTTTGTGTCCCATGCAGTTCTCATTCATTGAACTTGGTGGTCAGTGATGCACCATCAACTTCTAGTGAGGCTGCTGAATTTTTTAATTCAAAGCATCTATGTATTTCTCTGCATCAACTCATCGATGGCAAATTTTGAAGCAACATCCTCTCTGATACTGAAAACACTGAGTTCCACATGATGGGAAAGTAAAGTGGAGGCGATAAAGCCTATCAGACACCAAATTGGGAAGATAGATGATGTCATAGTTGCCATTATGGAGGATAATGCTATGACAGGAACTGTTCATGGGAGAACAGTGGCAGAGGGAAATGGAATCACCAGAAACATACATAACTTCACATTTCTGTGTGATTTAGTGTTGTGGCATTACATAACATTGAAATAAATGTTGTAAGCAAGAGACTCCAAGGTGTTGACCTTGAGTATATCTGGAGCAATGGAACAACTGGACAAAGCAAAGTCATACCTACAGTCTTACCGGTCAGATGAGGGATTTCAAAACGTTCTGAAGAGTGCACAGAAGTTGGCAGAGGAACTTCATACTGAAGCTATTTTCCCACCCATCCAAGAATAAGAGTCACTGAAGAAGAAGACCTTTTGATTACGAGGCACGGGCTAATCCCATAAGAGACCCCAAACAACAATTCAAAGTTGAATTCTTTAACCAGGTGCTAGATTGTGCAATACAGTCAGTTGAATGTTTCATGCAGCTCAAGGAACACAGCAGTATATTTGGGATGTTGTATGATATTCCAAAACTCCTCACTATACCTGAAGAAGACCTACACCAGAAATGCAGGGCACTAGAGACAGTGACACATGATGACATTCACAATATTGATGCGAGTGATTTAGGTGATGAACTGAAAGCCCTTTCAAGATACATTTCGGCAGGATCAACTCCAAAGGCTGTTCTGGAATATATGTGCACAAATAAGATGACCATTCTTTCCAAATGCTTTTGTTGCTCTGCGCATACTTCTAACACTTCCTGTAACAGTTGCCAGTGGAGAACGAAGCTTCTCCAAGCTGAAGTTAATAAAAACACATCTACGCTCCACAATGACACAGAGGCTGGTCGGTCTTGCAACCATCTCAATAGAGCATGAGCTGGCCCAGACTGTGGACCTTCAGGAAGCAGTTCAAATCTTTGCAACCAAGAAGGCACAGAAAGCACCACTTTGATTATTCAAACAGATAAAAATGCCAGTGTTTACTATGCAGACAAGAAAAGTTACATATGCTGTTCAGGCATTTGAAAGTTAAGTGTTACTTAAAGTTTTTGAACAAGGCATTTTAAGTTGTTTGTTCTCCTTTATTGGGGTAGGTAGCAGAGCAGTACCATGAGAGGAGTAGAACAGGCAGAAGGCAGAATGAGACCTTTCAAAGTTTTGGCCCAAGCTAGGGAGCATGGGGGTGTCATTTGAGCTCCCTGCCTCAGGTGCCAAAATGTTGTGGGCCGGCTCTGCTCCCAGCTAAAGTGACTAGCTCTTTCTGAGGGTGTATGTTTTAATTCTGCAGTGGTAAAGCATACTGCTAATTTGTGTTTCAACAGTCATGTTTAAATCCATTGAGTCTTTGGATGAAAACCAGAAATGTCTATTACCATGAATTATACAGGGAGCCGTAGGCACCCAATTTGGGGCTGTGAATTGCACTTGGTGGCAGGGTGCTTAAAAGTTAGGAGCTGCACTGCTCAGCCTAAAGTCTGCTTGTAATCCCACTCTTTCTGACTTGTTTGCAATGTTTGTCTTTTCTGGGTCCATTAGATACAAAGTCATTCTGGGTTAAGCTACATGTTTGACACAGTTTTTTCCACTGTATGGCTCCATGTATATTCTTGGTGCTATGCAATCCATCATCATCATTTTAAAAATTCCCACTGATTTGACTTGCTCATACATCTTTATTTGTGAATTCCTCATAATTTGTCATAGAGTAGTCTTCCAAGAACTCTCACCTATTAAAATAAAACCAGCTGAGGCTACTCTCAAATGCTGTAGTTTGTGTCACCAGCAGATTATATAGAATCCTAGAATCAAATGTAGGACTGGAAGGGACCCCAAGAGGTCATCTAGTCCATCCCTCCACTGAGGCAGGACCAAGTATATCGAGACCATCCCTGACAAGTGTTTGTCTAACCTGTTCTTAAAAACCTACAATGATGGGAATTCCACAGCCTCCCTAGATAGCTAAGCACTGGAATAGGTTATCTTTATAGTTAGAACATGTTTCCAAATATCTAAGGTAAATATCCATTGCTACAGATTACTTCTTGCCTTACCTTCAGTGGACATGGAGAACAATTGTTCACTGTCCTCTTTATCACAGCTCTCTTTCGTATGGAAATAGCAACATTTACAAGTTAACAGAAAGGTTTGAATCCATTTGAGGGCTTCAAGAGATGCCAAGTGCACCTTTGTTATACCTCCTGGAAATGAAAAGATTGGGGCACTTGTTCACAGTGTGGCAAATCCTTGATCCTCCATTTGTGCATCAGATGTAACATCCTAATATGGTTGATGGTCATCCACTGTCTTCGGCAGAGCAAGAAACAAGATGGTGGGACCATCTATGAGGTGCTTGTTGTTTACATCAGAGCCTGCGCATTGCATCTGCCAGGTGTCTTCTGGGTTGAAGCTGGATGATAAAATGTCTCCAGCCCTTAACATGTTTTTGAAGACTGTTATCAGGTCCTCCCTTTTCTCAAGACTAAACATGCTCAGGTTTTTTTTTAACCTTTTCTCATAGGTCAGGTTTTCTAAACCTTTTATCATTTTTTGTTGCTCAAATTGGATTCTCTCCAATTTGTCCACATCTTTCTTAAAGTGTGGTGCCCAAAACTGGACATAGTATTTCAGCTGAGGCCTTACTACTACCAATAGAACAGGACAATTACCTCCCGTGTCTTACATAATATACCTGTTAATATACCCCAGGATGACATTAGCCTTTTTTGCAAAAGCATCACATTGTTGGCTCATATTCAATTTGTGATCCATTATAACCTCCCGATTCTTTTCGGTGGTACTACTGCCTAGCCAGTTATTCCCCATTTTGTAGTTCTGCATTTGATTTTTCCTTCCTAAATATAATACTTTGTACTTGTCGCTATTGAATTTCATCTTGTTGATTTCAGACCAGTTCTCCAATTTGTCAAGGTTGTTCTGAATTCTAAACTTATCCTCCAAAGTGCTTGCAACCCTTCCCAGTGTGGTGTCATCTACAGATTTTATAAGCACACTCTCCACTGCATTATCCAAGTCATTCATTAAAGTATTAAATAGCACTGGATACCAGGACAGATCCCACCTCCCACTACATACATCCTTCCAGTTTGACAGTGAACCATTGATAACACTGCTCTACAGCCAAAATGCTCCTGAAATAAATGTAGTCAAATTTTACTAATTCTGGGTCACTGAGAACGAAAATGATGCTTAAAATTGTTGATTGGCTCTAGTTTTCAAGACATGCTATTGGGTCAGTATATACGACCCTTGACTTGGGAATGGCGAAGGATAAGTGAGTTATAAAGGGAAGGGATCTCAATTTAAACCCGAAATGACTAAAATACATCTTTGACTGGATCTATGAATAAATCTATGGGTTTGGACAGTACTTGCTTTATAGGCAAAACAATGAATGATGCAATCTGAAGCTGGTATTGCATCATACATGATATGAATTGCATCATGTTATTCCTAGAAGTCATGGATGATGCAATCATAACGAAGCTTACATCACTCTGCTGAACAAATTGCCCTATATCAGCTCTAGAAATCATACAGTGTCATGCTCTCTTATTTGTCAGTGTTTGATTTTGCAAAGGGACACATTTCTGTTTAGCCAAAGTGAGCAGAGATGCCTCGTACTTGTGTGAACAGTGCAGATAACTTCTGCTATGTTTGTGGTGAAGTGACTTTTGCATCACAAAAGTGCAGTATAAGCACTATTGTTAAGAAAGCCTCTCTCCTTTATTTTGGCTGCAAAATTGGAGATCAGGACAAGAGGTGGGCCCCACACATATGATGCAACACTTGTGCAACAAATCTTCACCAGTGGTTGAACAGGAAAAGGAAATCTATGCCTTTTGCAGTGCCAATGATTTGGAGAGAGCCAACAGATCATACCAGCAATTGTGACTTCTGCATGGTGCCTCCAGTTGGGAAAGGTGTGTCAAAGAAGAAAAAGTGGACTGTGCATTATCCAAACATTCCATCAGCTATACGCCCAGTACCCCACGGAGAAGGACTGCCGGTTCCTGATGCACCAGAATCATTCTCACTTGAGTCAGACGAGGAAGAGGATGAAACTTCTGGTCCTGAACCATCGATGTCACAGGACCCACATTTTCTCCCATCCTCCTCCTCTGAACCACACCTCATAACACAAGGTGAACTGAATGACCTTGTCAGGGATTTGGAACTACCCAAGAGTAAGGCAGAGCTTTTGGGCTCCAGACTACAGCAGTGGAATCTCCTGGCAGGTGATGTTAGGGTTTCCATGTTCCGTGACCGTCAAAAGGATCTTGTCCCATTCTTCTTCATGGAAGGTGATCTTGTAGCCTGCAGCAACATCGATGGTGTGATGGCAGCCCTCAACATCGTTCACGATCCAGATGAGTGGAGACTGTTCATTGATTCATCGAAGACGAGTCTTAAAGCTGTTTTAATGCATAATGGCAATGTTTTGCCATCAATTCCAGTTGGTCATGCAGTCCATATGAAGGAAACCTATGACAACATGAAACAACTTTGGAGGTGCATAAACTATGACCAACATCAGTGGCAGCTTTGTGGCGATTTGAAGGTTGTTGCTTTCTTGCTTGGTCTGCAGACTGGATACACAAAGTACTGCTGTTTTCTCTGCGAATGGGATAGTCGTGCAAGAGATTCCCACTACATCAAGAAAGATTGGCCACTCCGACAGTCATTGGAGCCTGGGAGGAAAAGTGTTCAGCATCCACCACTTGTTGAATCAAGGAAGATTTTGTTACCACCCTTACACATCAAGCTGGGTCTGATGAAGAACTTTGTCAAGGCCATTGACAAAACACAAGCAGCTTTCAAGTACCTCCATGGAAAATTTCCAAGGTTAAGAGAAGCTAAGATAAAGGAAGGTGTCTTTGTTGGTCCTGAGATTCGTGAACTTCTTCGAGATGATGCATTTGACCATGCACTGCGTGGCAAGGAAAAAAAGGCATGGAAAGCCTTCCAGTTAGTGGCAATAAATGTTCTCAGAAACAACAAGGCAGACAACTACAGGTTGTTGGTGGAAAACCACCTCAAGGCATACAAAAGCCTTGGTTGCAACATGTCACTAAAGAGACATTTTTTTGCACTCTCATCTAGATTTTTTTTCCCACCGAACTGTGGAGCAGTGAGCGACGAGCACGGCGAGCGATTTCACCAGGACATTGCAACAATGGAGAAACGCTATCAGGGCAAATGGAGCCCATCAATGCTTGCAGACTATTGCTGGACAGTGACAAGAGATGCTCCATTTAATGAATACAAGAGACAAGCCAAGAAGCACCAAGTAGACACTGAATAGGACTAAACTATGTACATAATAGTTTTTTGCCTTTTTGTTTCATAACACATTTTATTTATATAACCCCTTTGCTGATTTTTAAAGTGTTACTATTTCACCCGTCCTGTTTATGTATCATGTAAAGCAACCATAAACACATGAAAAGACCTAGGTTGACAATTTATGATTAAAACTCTACTATCTACACAATATACATAGGCATAAAATGTAAAAACTCAAATCTTAGAAACAGTAGCCAATCAGTTGTTTTAATTGTCATACTTGAATTCAGCACATCAAAATACATACTAAATAGCACATTTTATCTCTGAAGCAGACAACGTCTCAAATTGTAGACCAGTGTAATTGCTCTTTCAGAATGGTTTTTTCAACTAGTTGGTCACTCGTAATTTCATCAGACTACATTTCCAAAGTTTGCTTATGAGACTGTCATATGTGACAGCATCAAAAAAAGGGCGTTTAGGAATTAACCTCTCCTTGTGCCAAAGCTCTTATCTACTGCAAGAGGAATGTAATGTGTCCTTTTGCAGAAGTTCGGCAGTTACTGCAGAACACATTATACAGCTAGCCTTCAAAATGATTCCAAAAGAGAAATTTTTAAAGGGGCATTTTTCAATGTAATATATATTTATTGAAGCAGCATAGGCGTAACGCTGCATAATCCAGCCTCTAGAATAGCAATAAAAACTCCTGCCTTGCCAACCACCCTTCAAACGGTTTTATATAATATATTTCCCAAGGATTAATTTAACTTTGAGGCTACCTAGCACATGGAGTAAATGTAATTCCAGCTAATGTGCTATACTGCTGATTAAACCTAAGTACAGCCTGGAAGCCTATAGACTTTTTCCTGTAACAATGTTAGGGCTTAGTAAAGAGCAATACCATTGTAAAATTGTTTAGGCCTTGAATCACTTGGCTTAATGTTCACTGTGTTTTTCTAGAGAGTTCTTCCACATCCCCATCAGAACCCTAAACCTTCCCCATTTTCCTTTATTTTACACTTCACTTTTACTCTTGATGCCCTGCGTTGCAGCCCCCAATATTCTAGCTGAGGAAGACTGGACAGGACACTGCAGAGCAAACCTGTCAACTCACCTATATTTGGGGCCTGATCCAAAGTCCACTGATGTCAATTGGGAATCTGTGGATCAGGCTGCTAGAGGGAAATGCCTGCAAATTCCTCTTGCCCACTGTAGTGGGGCACCTGCCCCACTCCAGTAGATAGGAGCTAAAAGCAGCCAAGCTAGGCTGATTGGGGAAGCAGCCACAGCTGTGGCCAGCCCCATCAGGCCACAGCTGGCCCTATAAAGGGGCTGTGAGCCAGGAGCTGAGATGAGTCTCCTGCTAGCAGTGGAGAGAGAAGGACCTAGCTGCTGAGAGCAAGGTACCTGAAGCAGAGCAGTGCTGGGGCAAAGGGAGCTGGGGAGCTCCAGCCTGGAAAACCCCCAGGCTGCAGGCTTTGGTGAAGGCCTACAGAGGTACTGGGGCTGCAGAGGAGCAGCCCGGGGATAGGCAAAGGCAGCAGGTCCTAACCCCTTGCCAATGATGAGTGGCCATTACACTGTAGTCTGCCCCAGTGAGCGGGGGCTAGATGATGACTGGCAGTAGCCACTGCGGCAAGGTGGGTTTATAGGGTTGGGGGTTCCCCTGGGAGGGGAGACCCAGAGTGTGGGGGTACTGCTTGGGGCAGAACCCTGAGGTCAAAGGGTACTGGGGTCCAGGAGGGACACGGGGCCAGCAGCAGGTGAGACACCAGCCTGCAGAGGGCGCTTCATACGCTGGAAAAGAGCTAATTCCCAGATGACCCGCAGGAGGCACTGCGCTGGTGAGTCGTTGCCTCGCTATACCCACTCATCCTTAAAATGCTTATCCAGCCATATCTGAAATATGAGCAAGACATACTCTATACCCTCCATAATAAGAGGCTCAAGGAGAAGAGAAATGGTGAGGAGAGAGTGAGAGGACCAAGGGTAGATACAGTAGTTATGGGGAAAGAATGGAGGGAGAGAATGGGAGAAGAGAGTGGAAGAAAAGAAAGTACCCTGAAGTTAGATCTAGAAGAGGAGAAAGGAAAACAATTAGAAAAAAAATCTTGAGAAAAGGTTTTAGGGTTTTTACTAAACTCTGTTCTCTCTGCTGCCTGGTCTTCCCATGTACCTCCCATGTGTTTTGTCCACCTGTATGACACCTAGACTGTAATCCCTCTGGTGCAGGGTCTGTTTTCTTTGTTATTTATCAGTATAGCACCTTGCAAAAAAGAGGCCCTGATCCTGGCCTGGCAGTCGTAGGTGCCATCATAAGAAAAATAAACCAAAATATTTAAAAAGTATTATGAAATGTTTCTTTAAATGCTTCTGAGGGAAGACCAACAGTGGAGAAGACAGAATAAAAGAATCACTAAAAATAAAAGAGAAAATGGAGAATATGAAGGGACCATGACATCCTGCTCCTGTAGAGTTTGTGGAGTCAGGAAATGAGCTGTAATAAAAGTGGATAAGCAGGTCACCCAGAATCACAGTCAGGACAGAAACACCATTAATATCAGTGTTGTTCAGCAGGTGTCAAGTTCCTCTTTGTCCAATCATCCAAAGTCTAGATTTGTGAAAATTCTAGCATGATGCAGTCTACCTGGCATCCTATTGACACATCCATGAATCTTCCACAATGAATGTCAAAGCCTGAATCACCATTGGCAGTGCCTCTTTCTGTTACTGTACTCCTGGGATTTTGTGGCACATGGGTTACCTCAGTGAAATCTGCACAGTTCAAGTACCCCAACTTCTTAACTCTCTCAGTGATCTCTGGAATGTTAGCCACCTTGATCTCCTCCGCTTGCAGCACACTATGGATTGCCCTGAAAACCTCCTCCACAGAAGCACCCATCATATACCACCCACCATAGGTGCTGGAACTAGGGCTGCTCAGGGTGCTGCTGCACCCCTTGGCTTGTAGTGGCTTCCATTATATACCAGATTTACAGTTTGGGTCAATGGCTCTCAGCATCCCCACTATAAAAATTGTTCCAGCTCCCACCTCCAAACTGGTGCCAACTGTCCAGTGATTATCCATGGGGTATTCACACCACTCTGTCTCGTAAGGAGGGGTGTTCTCATCCTTGTGGTCTGGTACTGTAATGTTGGGGCTAGCTCACCCCATGACACTCAGGAAAGTCTGCTGCTTATTCCATGTCATGAGTACAACTCTTCCCCACTAGTCTGTGGTCATGAACAAGACCCCAAAGTCGTCGTTTACCCACTGAGGATCATCCAGAAGTACAGCATGCAGCCACCTACTAAGGTAATGAGCTCCATGAGCTATGTATATTGAGAACGGTCTCTCCTCAGGAGTCACCACAAACATCAGAGAGAGAGGGAGTGCAGGCACACACACTTGGCCAACGGGGGTGCTCGCGAGAGGTGAGTGGACTCCATTACACTCCTACTGAAAATATTGGGTTCACCCATCATTAGTTATAATCTACTCATTTCCCCTGCTCCTCCTTTGGCTAGTTTTTCCTTAATTTGTTGGTTGTTGTCATTGGACACACTCATCTCTAATTATCCCCTCCCCAGTATCCTTGTATAGTCCCATACAAATATAAAATTGCTCAATATTTTTCATTCCCATAAATCCAGTCATGTCCCCCCAATAAGTGTAGAGCACTAATAGTGCAGTCCTATTTTTGCCACCTGATTCATTTGATGTTAATATATTTCCCTGTGATTTTTCCTAAGACACTTGCATTCCCTTGTTTTTCCTGATTAAAATTCTGCTAGTCAGGACTCAAAACACAAAGCCTAATCACACACCAAAACTGAGGAATCTCACACAAAAAAGTCTCCCTCCTCATTGCCCCTCATCCTGCCTAATAGTACCATGTGTCTTTATTGACTCCCACCAAATCTGTATGGAAAACATTGAGCTAATGGAATGATGTTAGTATTCAAAAGCCTTTTCCTGAATCAAAATGAGATCATGCTTGATCTCTGTAATTAAACTACCACCTGGCTGATTCATCAAAGTACTTTCTCACAGATGAAAAATTGTAATTGGTGGAGGAGCGTTCCTCTGAGCCATCAGCTAAAAGTGGCAGAATGTGGTCCCAACACATGGCCAGCTTTTGTGCCAGGTAATTAAAGCTCCTTAGAAAGCTGTCCCAAGCTGAGAACCATAAAGTCTGGATCTTGCTTTCCTTCTGACTCAGTAAATTATGAAATGCCCTTCAAATCATGACCGTTGAAATGTCGCAAAGCTTTCTCAGAGCACTGAGCACTGCCTACATATAAGAAAAAAAAAGAGGTTAATAAAAGCATTATCACTTTTGTTAAAAAAAAACCAATTCCTTAGAGTTTACTAGCAGGAAATTACCTTTCCATGGTTCTTGCAATGTGAACTATAAAAGTGAAATGGGTGACTGCCTTATCCTTACACGTTTAACTGCTTTGTGGCTACTGTGCTGTGTATGAAGATTGAGTAGAATACACGTCTGTTCATGCACAACTGGTGCCATGGGATAGTCCATGATCTCTTCTTGTTATTTCAATGAAATATTAGCATTAATTATTATTGCTAATTATTATGTTATTTATATAGCACCATGGGTATGACTGGCTCTTTACTGATATTAATATCATGAGACTTCCCTTGCCTCAGAGACTTCATTAACATTAGGAAATTGACCTATTGCTGACAGTTGTTGTCAGCATATGCCCCCGTGAGCTGCCCCAACTAAGTCTCAAGAACAATACCTGTAACAGCATTGAAAATGATCACATCCCATTCTCACTTGTGGTTAAACTCTTCCAGCACTAGTTCAGGGAGACCCAATGTCAGCAGGAGGTAATTTTCCTAGTGCAGGTGAGGTCTCTGAGGCAAATACCTCAATCACACCAATGATTCTACATAAATATTAACATAATTATTAATTCCAACAGTTATAATAGCAATATTTCATTCAAATTGCTACAAAAAATCATGGGATATCTGGGGCTAAATATCTACACCTCAGAAACTGGAGGAACATCAAGGAAATAGTCTGTGCTCTAATCATCCTGAAACTGGTACTGTAAAATTGTATTGCTGTTGCTTCCAGAGCCCTAAATGAATGAGAATTAAAAATCAGCTGGCTTATTGCCAACCAGCACTACTGCTCTTCTGAAGATCATAGCTGACACAATTATAGATGGAAAAGACTTATTTGTAATTTTTTGTTTCATTGAAGCACACTACAAGGGCACAATTGTTACTAGAATTGCTTCCATCTGCTCCTTTTGGTTCCAAATATAAGGCTGACAACTGACAACACAAAAATAAATCTCTGGGGCAAATTTGCTGCTGGCATAACTCCACTGAAATCAGAGAATTTGGTCCTCTTTCTGAAGGATTGAGTCAGAATGGTTTAGTGAAAACAAACATGAGATGAATTCAAATAACAGTACTGTATTCGTGTAGTCTATTGGGTCATCCATTTGTCTCCCGTGCTATTGTTTTGTCCATCTAATAAATATCTAGTTGTGGGGGCTAGTATATGAATGCATAGAAGACTGATTGATAACCTCTAGCAGCAGATAAAGGTTATACAGTTGCACTGGATACATACTCACTGCATTTCAACACTCTCATACTTTGCTTGTCTCTTTTTGCAAAGAGCCACTGCAGATACATCAGATACATCACTGACAGGTTAACTCTCCAGTGCTTGAAAGGCCTTAAATAAGAACAGTAGAAGGTGGGCAGTTAGCAGCCAACATTTGCATTGAATGCCATGTCTACATTAGGGACTTTTTTGGGGGGTGGGGGGTGGAGGAAGACATTCTCCCCACTCTTAACAGTGGTTTAGCTGCACAAGTAGTAGCACTGGTAAAAATTTCTTTCTAACTATCCCTAGTGTAAACATTGTTTGAAAGGGAGGTTTTTATGTCACGCAGTGCAGTCGAAAAAAAGGTAGCCAACCCAATTTAACAGACCAAAGCATACTCAGTATTTGGAATAACAGCAACAACAACAAAAGCCACAAGTTGAGGGTGGGGTAATTTAAAGCTGGGAAGTTTTATGCAGAATCTGACATGAATCATCTACTGTAAGGGACATTTTCGAAAGATTTTCCACCGTTGCCCACACTGGTTCAGGTGAGCAGATCTAATCCACACAAGGCAACCAGAGGGCTGTGTATGCGAGTACTTTCCTATATCATAGAATCTCAGGGTTGGAAGGGACCTCAGGAGGTCATCTAGTCCAATCCCCTGCTCAAAGCAGGACCAATCCCCAGCTAAGTCATCCCAGCCAGGGCTTTGTCAAGCCTGACCTTAAAAACCTCTGAGGAAGGAGATTCCGCCACCTCCTTAGATAACCCATTCCAGTGCTTAACCACCCTCCTAGTGAAAAAGTTTTTCCTAATATCCAGCCTAAACCTCCTGCACTGCAACTTGAGACCATTACTCCTTGTTCTGTCATCTGCTACCACTGAGAACAGTCTAGATCCATCCTCTTTGGAACCCCCTTTCAGGTAGTTGAAAGCAGATATCAAATCCCCCCTCATTCTTCTCTTCTGCAGACTAAATAATCCCAGTTCCCTCAGCCTCTCCTAAGTCATGTGCTCCAGTCCCCTAATCATTTTTATTGTCCTCCGCTGGACTCTTTCCAATTTTTCCACATCCCTCTTGTAGTGTGGGACCCAAAACTGGACACAGTACTCCAGATGAGGCCTCTCCAATGCCGAATAGAGGGGAATGATCACGTCCCTCGATCTGCTGGCAATGCTCCTACTTATACAGCCCCAACTGCCGTTAGCCTTCTTGGCAACAAGGGCACACTGTTGACTCATATCCAGCTTCTCATCCACTGTAACCCGTAGGTCCTTTTCTGCAGAACTGCTGCCTAACCGCTCGGTCCCTAGTCTGTAGCCGTGCATTGGATTCTTCCATGCTAAGCGCAGGACTGCACTTGTCCTTGTTGAACCTCATCAGATTTCTTTTGGCCCAATCCTCTAATTTGTTTAGGTCCCTCTGTATCCTATCCTGTCGTTCTACTGCCTGCTTTCAGGAGCATTGCATTCCCTTATTGCTGTTCCTATATACAAGGAATAACCTTATGCTTCTCAAACACACCCTGTTTACCCGCAGAGGCTATTCCAGACTGGTATTTTTGTTATTTCTGTGTAGTCTTCTCTACATCACATATGACTGTGTTGTGAAATCATGGCGAACGCTGTGTAAGGCTTACATCATCACATGAGCCATTGCGTCACAGTGTTCTGGTGTACTGTTGTGCATAGCCATGTCATATCCAGAAAATACAGAAATCAGCCAAGACCCTTGTGATTTCTTCTGTACTGAGACTGGCAGCTGTCAGGAACTCAGCCGACTCTGGGCACGGTCGCCTAGCAACCCAATGAGCTTGGCTGGGCCCAGTAAACCCTCACTAAGTGACGGTGCCCCCTGATTGGACAGAAGGGCCAACAGATCCCTGTTTAAACCTGGTAGCAAGAGCGGCACAGTGCCTGCTCAATGCGTTCCATGCCTGCAACTGTACCAAACCTACTTCCTGCACAGCCCCTGCTCTGCTTCAGCCCTAGTTCCTGGCTTCCTTTGAACTCCCCTGATTCCTAGCTCTGCCCACTGGCTTGTCTCCCGACCATGACTCCTGCTCTGTCCTTTGGCTCTATTCTGGCTCCTGGCTCCAACCACTGGCTTACCTCCTGACCATACCTCAGGCTCTGCTGTCTGATTCTGCTCCAACCACTAGGCCACACTGCCTGCACTTTGGTGTATGACAGTTGCGTGCATGCTGTTAGCTTGCATGCTGATGCAGTGGTGCATAACTAGCCTGCATCGGACATGAATTACAATGGTGATGTCAGACACTAGTGAGAAGAGAGAGCAAACTGTCCTTCAACTTCAATGACATCTTTGTCAGTGGAATGCAGCCTCTGAGGCTTTCATTCACATTGAGGGTTTTGCACTTCAGCAGTTTTTCATGATGAACTCTAATGCACGTCCATGCTGTCTTACAAGAACTCTTTTTGCGGATGTCTGCTGTGTGATTTAGTGCTCTGAAAAGTTCAGGTATATTTGATGGTTATGGAATTTCAAAAAGTCAAGTCAATCAGGACCCCAACTGGAACAGATTTACGTCATAATTTTCTTCCTTTGCTACCCAGGGTTGGCCCTGAAGAGATGGAGAGTTCCAGAGGGCCTGGTTTTACAGTACATTAGTAAGTACAGCTTCGAGAAATTGATGTTTTTAAAATCCATTAACCGATAACATTACACCGTCACCTCCCTAGCTTCTTTGACTCTCCCACATCTCTCATTCTGACTTCAAATGGGTCTTGCTCTTTCAGGAGTACACAGTAATTCCCAGTAGTGGTTGTTACTGATAGCTTATAATAGAGCTCAGCTGTGTTGCTCCTGGATTTCTAATCAGCTTAGTAATGAAAGAACTCCTGTCAGAGATTTGCTCTAAATAAGGCTATTTCATATTCAAAAGTAGAGAAGTGAAAACTATACAATATATTTACAGTATTAGCTACAGAAAATGAAAAGTAAGAGAGCTGTCTGGTGTTTTGCTATGCCGCACGTCTTCATCTGAACCTTGAAGTTAGCTGAGTCTTAGATGCAGTCATCACCAACTTGACCTCGTCCCAGGATTTATAAATCCACTTATTGGAACTGTAAGGCAAAGTAAGCAGTCATGGGTAGGGCTCCATGTTTGTCATGGAGGGTGTGGAAGTCCCAGACTGTGTGACTTCCTGTGACCGCTGTGACTTCTGCAGTGGCCAGTGTGGCTGACCCTTGGCCCTGGGACCAGCCATACTGGCCGCTCCTCTGGTGGTCCCAGGCAGCTGGCCCCGGGGACTGCCTGAGCAGCGGCCGATGCAGCTGGCCCTGGAGGCCACCTGAGCAGTGGTCTGGTGGGCGGCGGGAGCTGCTGCAGTTCTGTGGCCCCCAGCAGTGGTTCCCGGGTGGCTGGACCCACCTCTGGCCCTCCAAGGCTCCCCCCATGGTGGTGGCCGGAGTAGCTGCTGGCCTCCCAGGGCTTCCCCCCCAGCAATAGGTCCCCCGGGGCTTCCCTCTGGCAGCGGGCCCCCGGGACTCTCCCCCTCCCCAACAGCTGGTACTGCCAACCCCCCGGAGCTCCTACCCCTGCAACATCCCCCTCCTAAGATTCAATCAGGGGTATTTATGATGTAAGTCATGGACAGGTCATGGGCCATGATTTTTGTTTCTTGCCCATGACCTGCCCATGACTTTTACTAAAAATGTGATTAAATCGTAGCCTTAGTTGTGGGATAAGAGGGAAGGTCTTCTCATGGATCAGTAACTGGGTAAAAGACAGGAAACAACGGATAGGAATAAATAGTCAGTTTTCAGAATAGAGAGAAGTAAATAGTGTTGTCCCTGAGGTGATGGATGCAACCCCATGCTTTGGGTGTTCCTAACCTCTGACTGCCAGAAGCTGGGAGTGGACAACAGAGCATGGATCACTTGATGATTGTATGTTCTATTTATTCCCTCTGACGCACCTGGCATTGGCTACTGTTGGAAGACAGGATGCTGGGCTAGATGGACCATTGGTCTGACCCAGTATGGCCGTTCTTATGTTCTAAAGCCACTTTACCTTGCCAGAGGGATGTAAAGTGACCTTAGTGTAAATGAGAATTGGGCCTATAGTGCTTTACACCCACTTTGCACAAGTATCAATAACTACACAAGGTAGCAGAGGAACATGACCCATAACCAGTCCCCTAAACCTTCCAGTTCCCTTTATGTACAGCCTTAAAAAGTCAGCATATTTTAAAAGTTTTGCTGTACATCTGTCACTGTGGATATTTCAGACCCTGTGCACTGAGGTAGTTTGTTCACATAGCACAGCAATTTGAGATGATCTTCAAATTAGGGGCGCATGCTGTAGTATTTGAGTGACAAAAGTATACCGAGTATTTTTTCCTAAGCGATTTTCTGTGTGGAAAGAAGTGCACACATTATAAATTGGTAGAAAATGTCATGTGCTGAAGATCGGACATTCTTATACCTCTTGCTGTTTGAGCCATCAAAATTATCTGTCACATTCCATGGAGAATCGATCTGCCTAACTGACTCACTCTGGATGGCCATAGCCTTATGTTAAGGCATTAACAAAATAATGAGGTTATGTGTGTGTGTGTGTGTGTGTGTGTGTGTGTGTTTCAGTGTGCGCACACACACAACACACACACACTGCAATAGCCTAATCTTATTTTCATTCAAGGCACAGTACAAATACCTCAGACAACAATTTAACAGTTATTAATCAGCAAGAAAGTTCATTCAGAATCTAAACTGGATGCTTCTCTTCTGTTTCTAATCTCCGCAGTGAGGCACCAAACCACACTTCATTATGACAAATGGGTTTAATTCTGGATCCTTATTTACATAGCATTGAGACAGCTTGAGATGGTTGTTCATTTCTCTTACCTGGCATTAATCATTTCTAAAACTAAAGTTTTTAATTCCATATTACACTCATCAGAAAGAAGGAGGGGAGGTAGGAGAAAATCACATGATGACATTTATTTTCCCCCTACTTTGCAGTTCTCTGTGCATCTCATTCCTTCCTAGTTTTTCTCACAGCATTTTTCCTGGAAGAAAGTATCCCTCATTCAAGAAACAGAGGGTTGGAAGGATATCTGTGTCAACTGAAAAGACAATATGTCCAGGTAACTGGGATGAACAAAATTTTTCATATGACCCAGGGTCATTTATACAGTTAGCCATCTCCCCTATGATTTACCCTCAACCTTTCCAGACCCCTGGCATCATGGCATCTAAATAAGTCTTGCTGCTATTGGCTGTTTCCTCCTGAGGCTAGCCACAACAGGGGAGGAGTTAATGCTGCTGTGAACAACATTACTTTCTAATGTTCCTATTCCTCGCTTACAGACAGCCCCCTCACCTGAAGCAAATACTCACCAGCAACCACACAACAAAAACACTAATGCAGGAACCTATCCTTGCAACAACCCCATTGCCAACTCTGTCCACATATCTATTCAAGGGACACCATCATAGGACCTAATCACATCAGCCATGGCATCAGGGGCTCATTCACCTGCACATCTACCAATGTGATAAGTGCCAGCAATGCCCCTTTGCCATGTACATTGGCCAAACCGGACAGTCTCTATGCAAAAGAATAAATGGACACAAATCAGACGTCAAGAATTATAACATTCAAAAACCAGTCGGAGAACACTTCAACCTCCCTGGACACTCAATAACAGACTTAAAAGTGGCAATTCTTCAACAAAAAAACTTCAAAAACAGACTCCAACGAGAAACTGCAGAACTGGAATTAATTTGCAAACTGGACACCATCAAATTAGGCCTGAATGAAGACTGGGAGTGGATGGGGCTTTACACAATCTAAAAACTATTTCCCCATGCTAATTTTTCCCCCTACTGTTCCTCACATTTTCTTGTCAACTGTTTGAAATGGGCCCCCCCGATTACCACTACAAAAGTGATTTTTCCTCCTGCTGATAATAGCCCACCTTAATTGAATTGTTTCATTAGAATTGGTAAGGCAACCCCCATCTTTTCATGTTCTCTCTCTCTCTCTCTCTCTCTCTCTCTCTCTGTATCTATTGTGACAAAGTTCCTCCTCTACCTTGGTGAGTCCTGCGCTTATTGGCGGATTTTGATCGCCTCAGAGATCTTCCCCTCTGGTAGAACCCACAGTCAAATTCCTCCTGTGTCTGATCAGGAGTTGGGAGGTTTGGGGGGAACCCGGGCCCGCCCTCTACTCCGGGTTCCAGCCCAGGGCCCTGTGGATTGCAGTTGTCTATAACAGCTGCGTGACAGCTACAACTCCCTGGGCTACTTCCCCATGGCCTCCTCTCAACACCTTCTTTATGCTTACTGCAGGACCTTCCTCCTGATGGTCTGCTGATGCTTGTACTCCTCAGTCCTTCAGCTCTTCTCACTCTCAACCCCTTGTGTGCCTCTTGCTCCCAGCTCCTCGCACGCAACACCACAAACTGAAGGGAGCTCCTTTTTAAACCCAGGTGCCCTGATTAGCCTGCCTGTCTTAATTGATTCTAGCAAGTTCTTCTTAATTGGCTCCAGGTGTCCTAATTAGCCTGCCTGCCTTAAATTGGTTCCAGAAAGTTCCTGCTTGTTCTAGTGCAGCCCCTGCTCTGGTCACTCAAGGAACAGAAAACTATTCATCCAATGGCCAGTATATTTGCCTTCTATCAGACTTCTGTACCCCACTTGTCTGGGTCTGTCACATATCCCTCCCCCCTGCTCAACACCAAGGGGTTGGGCAGCTTGGGACGCCAGAGAGTGCACACGTGACAAGCCATCGGCATTGCCATGACGGCTCCCTGCTCTGTGTTGCACACAGAACTGAAAAGGTTGGAGGGATAAGAACCACCTGGTCACCCTAGTGTTCTTCTCCTTGTTCCGCTGCATTCATTGAAGGGGGGCATGGTCGGTCATGAGGACAAATCTGCGCCCGAGCAGGTAGTAGCGCAACGTTTCCATGGCCCATTTTACAGCGAGGCACTCTCTCTCCACCACGGCATATTTTTGCTCCCTCGGAAGGAGTTTCCTACTGAGGTAGAGAATTGGATGTTCCTCTTCCCCAACCATCTGTGATAGAACGGCCCCTAACCCTACTTCCGACGCATCCGTCTGCAGGATAAATTCCTTGGTGAAACCTGGGGCTATCAGTACGGGGTTACTGCAGAGGGCAGTCCGTAGGTCTGTGAACGCTCTGTCTGCTCCATCAGACCATCTCACCAGATCAGGTCCACGGGCTTTCACTAGGTCTGTCAGGGGGCTTGCCCTTGTGGCAAAATGGGGGATAAATCGTCGGTAATACCCACCACACCTAGGAATGCCCGGACTTGCTTCTTGCGACATGGTCAGGGCCAATTTTGTATGGCCTCTAACTTGTTCAGCTGGGGTTTTACCAGACCTTTTCCCACAATGTAGCCAAGATATTTGGCCTCCGTAAACCCTACAGCACACTTAGCAGGGTTAGCTGTAAGGCCAGCTCGCCTGAAGGTATCGAGGACTGCCTCCACCTTCTCGAGGTGGGTTTCCCAGTCTGGGGTATGAATGACCACATCGTCCAGGTAGGCAGCAGCATAATGATTATGGGGGCGTAATAGCTTATCCATGAGGCGCTGGAAGGTAGCTGGGGCCCCATGTAGTCCAAAAGGGAGGACAGTATATTGAAAAAGACCCTCTGGTGTAGAGAACGCAGTCTTTTCCTTTGCATCTTTGGCAAGGGGAATTTGCCAGTACCCCTTTGTCAAGTCTAGGGTAGTCAAGTACTGGGCATTGCCCAGACGGTCCTCTAACTCATCTATGCGAGGTATGGGGTACGCGTCGAATTGGGATACCTTGCAAATCCTTGCGGTGTCATCAGGTTTGGGCACCAGTACGACTGGGCTGGACCACTGACTGTGGGATTCTTCGATGATCCCCAACTCCAGCATCTTTTTTACTTCTGCTTTTATTTCCTCCCTTTTGGCTGCTGGCACCCTGTAGGGCCTCATTGTTACTCTGGCCCCAGGGTTTGTGACGATGTGGTGATATGTCTCGGTTGTTCGACCCGGCTTTGTGGAGAACACATCTTGGTTCCAGAAGATCATCTCAGACACCTCATTCTTCTGGTCTGGTGTTAAATCGGGAGACACTCTCACTTGTTTGGAAGGTTTGTTTTCCTGGGGTAGGTTTTTTTGGACAGCTGCGCATGCCTCTTGTGCATGCCAGGGTTTCAGAAGGTTGATGTGATATATTTGTTCTTGTTTCCGACGTCCTGGCTGCCGCACCTTGTAGGTTACTTCGCCCACGGGTTCAACCACCTCATAGGGCCCCTGCCATTGGGCCAGAAGCTTGCTTTCTGCCGTGGGTACCAACACCATCACCCGATCCCCTGGTTGGAACTGTCGGACTTTTGCCTGGCGATTGTAATGGGTTCGCTGGGCCTCCTGTGCCTTTTCCAAATGTTCCCGTACAATAGGGGTGACCCGGGCTATCCAGTCTCGCATCTGTAATACATGCTCTATTATATTTCTCCCCTCACTGGGTTCCTCTTCCCAGATCTCTTTGGCGATATCTAGTATGCCACGGGGGTGGCGCCCGTATAATAATTCAAAGGGGGAAAACCCAGTTGAGGCCTGAGGTACCCCCCGGATAGCGAACATAAGGCAAGGTAGTAGGGTGTCCCAGTCCTTCCCGTCCCGACTTACCACCTTCCTTATCATAGCCTTGAGGGTTCGGTTAAACCTTTCTACCAGCCCATCAGTTTGCGGATGATAGACTGAAGTTCTCAGGGTATGTATATGGAGCAGCGTGCAGAGGTCCTTCATTAGCTTCGACATAAATGGAGTCCCTTGATCTGTTAATATCTTCTTCGGTAGCCCCACTCGGGCAAAGATCCCCACCAGCTCTTTGGCTATCGTTTTAGAGGCTGTGTTCCGCAGGGGGACGGCTTCTGGGTAGCGAGTAGCATAGTCCAAAACAACCAGTATATATTGGTGGCCCCGAGCCATCTTCTCCAGGGGTCCCACTAGGTCCATGGCTATTCTCTCGAAGGGGACTTCTATTATGGGAAGGGGTACTAAAGGTGCCCTCAAATGGGGATGGGGACTGTGCAGCTGACACTCTGGACAGGATGCACAGTACCTCCGCACTTCTTCATGTACTCCAGGCCAGAAGAATCGTCGTAGAACCCTTGCCAGGGTCTTCTCTACCCCCAAATGACCCCCAAAAAGATGACTGTGGGCAAGACTTAATACAGTGTTCTGGTGTTTTTGAGGTACTAGGATCTGCTGTACCTTCTGCCCCTGTACTGGTGCAACCCGGTATAAGAGATCCTTCTTCATTATGAAGTAGGGTCCTGGTCCCTGGATTTTTCCTTCCACGGGAACCCCATCTATTTCAGTCACCTCTTTCCTAATGTTGTCGTATCTTGGGTCTTCAGCCTGGTCCCGTCCAAAATTTCCTCTCCCGGGGCTAATCTGCCCAAGATCTAGGGGGCCAGTCTCTGTTGCCTCTGCTGGTTCAGAGGCGTTAGGGTGGGGGTCAGACTCGGGTGCTTCTCCCTCCTGGGTGGCCTCTTGTTCAGCTGCACGGGTCCGCCTCCCTATGAGAGCGACCCTCTGGCTTTGGGTCAGTATTCAGGTTCCCAAGGCCTTAGCTGCCCTTCTTTCCCTTTTCGTCTTTCTACCTTGTCTGGGAGTGGAGAACAAATCTGGGGATATTTCAGAGAAGATTGGGGGTTGACAGTCTACTGTGGATGCCTCACTAATTTCAGGGTTCCCTCTTTCTCCAATCCCCCTACTGGGAGTAAGTCTCCAAACCCTAGGAAGTCTCTCCCTATGAGCACTGGGTATGGGAGTTTAGGGACTACACCTGCTGCTACCTCAGTAGTGTTTCCTTGGATTTCGATTTTTACTGGGATGGTGGGGTAGTAACTAACTGCCCCATGGACACAGGTTATCCCCGTACATTTAGCCTGCAGCAGCTGACTACGCTTCACGAGCCTCCCTGAGATGAGCGTGATAGCACTCCCTGAATCAACCAGTGCTGTGGTCTCTACCCCATTTAGTTTCACTGGTCAGGTGTACATATGTGGGGTTAGTGAGACCCCCACAAGGTGGATTAGGGAGCATGGGTCTGCCCAATTTCCCAGGTTACACTGCATAGGCTCCTCGGCATTGGGACACTGTGCAGCTATGTGTCCCCACTCTCCGCAGGCATAACATCTGTATGGAACCCTAGGCGTTCCCCGGTCTCTTGGTTTGGGCAGTCTAATATCACGATCTTCTTCCCCCTCAGTGCTCCGACTCTTTGTGGCCTCTGGTGGGCCTTCAGCCCCTCTCTTTTTCCACCTGGGCTCTCCTGGTGGCCCAGTCACTCGAGCTCTTGGGTTTGGTGCTGCTAGTTTAACCCAGGGTTCGGCTTCCTTAACTGGTCGGGTCAGCTCCCTTGCCATCCTGTGCCTCTCTACCAGTGCAACAATCTTGTCATAGGTGGAGGGTTCATCCTGGCTTACCCATGTGCGAAGGTCTGGCGGTAGTCCCCTCATGTATCGGTCAATGACCAGAACCTCTAGTATCTCTTCTGGACCCCGGGACTCAGTTCGCAACCACTTTCGTGCAAGATGGATGAGGTCATACAATTGGGACCGCGGGGTTTTGTCTTCCTGGTACCTCCACTCGTGATACCGCTGGGCCCGCACTGCGGTCGTTACCCCAGATCTGGCCAGGATCTCTGCTTTCAGCTGTGGGTAGTCTGCTGCAGCCTCTTCAGGCAGATCATAGTAGGCCTTCTGGGCCTCCCCGCACAGGAATGGGGCGAGGATGCCAGACCACTGATCTTGAGGCCAGGCCTCCCGTAGGGCTGTCCTTTCAAAGGCCAGGAGATATGCCTCTATGTCATCCTTCCCCGTCATTTTCTGCAGGCAATTGCTGGCCCGTATCTTCCGCGTCCCATCATGGCCGTGGTTCATCTCCGTAAGGGCCTTCACTTGGTTTACCAGTTCCCGCAACATAGTACGGTCTTGAGCGGCCTGGTTCATCAACAGGCGATTAGTCTCCTGCTGCAGCCACACTGCCTCCTGTTGGGCAGCTGCCTGGCCATGGGTAGCCTCCTGCTGGGCAGCTGTGGCTTGTATCAGTGCCCGTACTACATCTTCCATTGTGGTGAAAACAAAAATAAACCCACTCCCTTTTTTTTTGTTTTTGTTTTGTTTTTGTTTTTTTGTTTTTTTTAAACACCCCTCTTCTTCCGTCGTGCTGTGCACACCACGATCCCACTCCTGACACCAGTTGTGACAAAGTTCCTCCTCTACCTTGGTGAGTCCTGCGCTTATTGGTGGATTTTGACCGCCTCAGAGATCTTCCCTTCTGGTAGAACCCACAGTCAAATTCCTCCTGTGTCTGATCAGGAGTTGGGAGGTTTGGGGGGAACCCGGGCCCGCCCTCTACTCCGGGTTCCAGCCCAGGGCCCTGTGGATTGCAGTTGTCTATAACAGCTGCGTGACAGCTACAACTCCCTGGGCTACTTCCCCATGGCCTCCTCTCAACACCTTCTTTATGCTTACTGCAGGACCTTCCTCCTGATGGTCTGCTGATGCTTGTACTCCTCAGTCCTTCAGCTCTTCTCACTCTCAACCCCTTGTGTGCCTCTTGCTCCCAGCTCCTCGCACGCAACACCACAAACTGAAGGGAGCTCCTTTTTAAACCCAGGTGCCCTGATTAGCCTGCCTGTCTTAAATTGGTTCTAGAAAGTTCCTGCTTGTTCTAGTGCAGCCCCTGCTCTGGTCACTCAAGGAACAGAAAACTATTCATCCAATGACCAGTATATTTGCCTTCTATCAGACTTCTGTACCCCACTTGTCTGGGTCTGTCACACTACATATGTATATATATGTATATATAGAATCTTCCTACTGTATTTTCCACTCCATGCATCTGATGAAGTGGGTTTTAGCCCATGAAAGCTTATGCCCAAATACATTTGTTAGTCTGTAAGGTGCCACAAGTACTCTTCGTTGTTATTACTTCCTAAGCAGATTTTAGTTAGGAAACCTGCATGGTGCCCAGAGGAGCATGCTGGAGAGAGCAGCTGCTGCTCTTTTGACCTCTCCTGCTATGGGGACCTGACCCCCTGTATGTCTGGGCTCATCCATCCTTACTTATAATGCTAAGGCGCTAGTCTGACCAAATGCAGCAAAGTGAAACAACAAAGCTTACTGCATCTTTACTGAGAGCTGAGAGGAGGGGATCCCCTGCCTCAAATACCATTCATCCCACTATTTGGGTACCAGAGAACTGTCCCTGACAGGAACAAATTGCATCCTGATGTATAAAAGATACCCAGGGAGGAGGCCATAGCCTACCCCTGCTCTGCTTACAAGGGCTGTACCCCTGCTCTGCAAAGAGCTGCTGGAGTCAAATGCTGCAGACAGCATGATGTCATTCTTTGCTGATTATCACTATCTTAGTTTCCTGATGTATGAGACATTTCTAATAAAGACAGTTTTCTCCTTCATTAAACAAAGTGGGGAATAAAAATTACCTAAAAATGAGGATACTTTGAATTTATGAATACATAATTAGCCCTTCCTGTTTTTATCATTGTAAAGTTCAGTTAACTAAAGCAGAACCTAAAATGTTATGTGAACCAAGGCAATTAGCTATCTAAGAAATAAAGCTGTATGTTATGGGACACTTGTGCAGGCACATGGAGGGAAGAAGTTGCCAGGTGTCTCTTTCCTCCCTGTTGAGTGACCTGCACAAAGACTAGACATGATTTCAGTCCCTCAGTGTACCCTTGTGACAGTCTGTACCATTATGGTCACCCTTTTTACAAGCCTATGATAAATTTTGTACAAGGTATGATTTGTGAGCTATCATTTGAAAACTCATAATCTGCTGAACATTATTGTCTTGGTAAAATATGCGTGGCAACATTGTATGTAAAGCTATAAGATTCTACTGTATGGCATTACTAAGTTTAAAAAAGCAGGCACAAACCAGTTCCTCAGGGCTGGTCCACACTAACCCCCCGGTTCGAACTAAGATATGCAACTTCAGCTACGTGAATAATGTAGCTGAAGTCGAAGTATCTTAGTTTGAACTAAAAAGCACTTACCGCGGGTCCAGACGCGGCAGGCAGGCTCCCCCGTCGACTCCGCTTACTCCTCGCAGCGAGCAGGAGTACCAGAGTCGACGGCGAGCACTTCCGGGATCGATTTATCGCATCTAGACAAGACGCGATAAATCGATCCCAGAAGATCGATTGCTTACCGCTGAACCCGGAGGTAAGTATAGACGTACCCTTAGAAACAAAAGGCAAACTGACACCTCAGCCAGGTATCAATATAATCAAATGGACTATCACCTGGTTAAGCGGCCATTCTTTTGCAGGAAGAAGGGTCTGAGCAAGAAATTTACATATTTTCAAAGAAGCAGATGGGGGTCCCTGTCCCCGAGAACTTCTGTTTCCTGAAACCTAGTTGGAGATGATCTTCAAGGAGGAAAATGGCTATAAGAAGTGAGAACAGTGGATGAACGTCACTCCTCCTCCTCCTCCCTTTCTCTCTGCTCGGTATCAGCAGCACCTGAAAAGACACGGAACTGGGGAAGGGTTCCTGACTGAAAGGCATCCAGCCAGTAGACTGCAAAAGCATGTGTTGAGAAAAACCTTTGCTTTGGGTTCATTTAGCTTGCTAAGTTATGTTAGTTGCATTTTTACCTTTTATTTTCTTGGAATCAAATTCTGACTTTTATGCCTCATTACTAGTAATTTCTTAAAAATCTTTCTTTGTGTAGTTAATAAACTTGTTTTATTATTTTATCTAAACCAGTGTATTTGGGAACTTCCATTTGAGATAGCAGGTCTTGTGCATATCATTTTCTATTAATGAAATGAGGGACTTTCTATGAGCTTGTACTGTCCGGAAGGAAAGAGCTGGGCAGTACAAGATGCACATTTCTGGGGACAAGCCTGGGACTGGGAATTTGCTGGTTTCACTCTGCAATATAATTCATGAATGACTGGCCATAGCATTCATTTAACATAGGTGGGAGTGAATCACCTGCTGGACGCTGTGTGTGAACAGACCAGGAGTGGTTGTTCTTGCAGCAAAGCAGTGTAAAAGGCACCCTGGGTTAGAGAATTAAATCATAGAATCTCAGGGTTGGAAGGGACCTTAGGAGGTCATCTAGTCCAACCCCCTGCTCAAAGCAGGACCAATCCCCAATTTTTGCCCCATATCCCCAAATGGCCCCCTCAAGGATTGAACTTACAACCCTGGGTTTAGCAGGCTAGTGCTCAAACCACTGAGCTATCCCTCCCCCCTCAGTTGAATTGAGGGTATTCAACTGTTCAACAGTCCAGATTGTACCTTGGGTAATGTCACAACCCTAGACGCACACACCACCTCACGTGGGGTGAAGAGGAGGGGGGCTATTACTACCCTACTCTCCACATTGGCCTACAAAGTAGGCAGCCTGCAGCAGCCTAGCAGAGAAGGCAAGTTGCAGACACCCTGCACCCACAGGAGTACCGTCTACTAAACACAGTCCCGTCTAGTTCTCCACCTGGGGCAGCGAGGCTTCACATGGGTCCTAATGCAGTCTAGCCCTATATAAGGGAAAGATGTAGCTTCGTTTTAATCAGGCAGGTTCGAATGCTGGATTGAAAGCACTGAAGAATTGGGCTGGATGGAAAAAAAAGAATTCCATTTTGTGAAAAATTGAGGTTTTTGACATTTTTTGTTCCACTGTGAAAGAAAAACTAGATCTTTCAAAAATGTTCACACTAAAAACCCACACCCAAGACCCATCTTAGAATTTCCAATAGGCTAGGGCACTCACCTGGGATGTGGGAAACCCAGGTTCAGGTCCTTGTGCTCCTTGATTCAGAGCAATGATTTGAAACCCTGGCTCTCCCGTGTTATACAGAAACTGATTCATTGAAACTTTCAGCAGAAATGTAACAGCATTTTCTGACACCCCCTCCCCCCCAAGTTTCATCAAAAAATTCCTGACTAGTTCTACTGGATTGCAAGGAACTCTACCTACAAATCTAAGGTATTTTTTATGATTAACATGACCCCTATTCTTTGTGCACTGCATTGGGCAGGACAATGTAAATTAGCTAATCAGTTTCATGTTTGTTACTGGTCAGTTTCATGTTTTGGCTCTCATACTGGAATATGTAGGTTTTATTCTATTCAAGTCCTGATACTAAAACCTTCATGGTTTCAACAATAGATTAAGCACCACGTTTAGCACCTGGCACACTGTAAGCACAGCAGGGGATGTTCAAATCCAGTTAAAAAACAGTTTCCACTGGAATTTTAAAGACATGAGACAATTTCTATTGATCTTAGATTTTTGGAAACCTTGTCTTTACAAAGCTTAAATTTTGAGGCTGAAATAAACATGACAGTGTCACTTCAATACCAGAACTATTCTTCAATTACTCCAGCAGACAGTGTTAACAGAATCATGACTCCCTAATAAACCATATGACTGCAAGTAAACCACTGGCAGTATCTCGTCACCTGCTTATACTTTTAGATTAACAATATATCTGGCATACTGTGAGGTGACCTTGTAATCAGTTCATTGATGGGCTTGCATAAACCAGCACTGGAAAAATGACAGCAGGCACAATTTAATTAAACAGAGGAGCCACACGCATTTATTGCTGGAAGAGATTACACTGATACCACACTTCCTGCTGCTATTGATGCTGTTACATTTAATGAAAGAGAGGCAGGAAAATAGACACATACCTGATTCCCACTCACGGTTACTTCCCGTATGCGAGGACCCCACTTTGGGGACTGTGGATGTGCCAAGAAAGGCTCACTCACTCAGCTAGCTCAGCTGTGCAAAAAACTTACAATAAAAGTGTTGTTGAAACTGTACTAAAAATGTCCCATCATTTAAACATTTCAGGACTGATAGTTTGCCATAAGTCATAAGTGAACCTTTAAGATGAAGTATTTTTCATAATGTGCCCAATGTAGGATTGGAGTAATCTAGTTTGGAGTCATCTCGTTATATTTTCATTGATTAAAAGTAATATTTAATATTAAAATCTATGCATGCATTTTCCTTGTAGCAGGTGTTTTGTCTAGTTTAAGGGCATGTGACTATTTGCAGTCCTTCACTACCTGCTCCTGCTCCCATTAAAATCAATGGCAAAACTTGACTTCATGTGAGCAGGATCAAAGTATTGCTGCCTATGGAAAACTGGTCCCAGATGGACCGCCTCCATTCTGAGAATGGAAATGCTTAATGATTCTTGTCCCACTCCCCTCAAATAAAAATGCTGCCCTCAAATCAATGTACATGTGTATTTTGCCTGCATTGTGAACTACAATTCATTTCAGAGAGGATTCTTTTTGTGAGTAAGAGCATTTTGATTTGAGGGGAGTGGGACAAGGGTCATTAAGTATTTCCATTCTCAGAACATGGATTATTGTTGGAGTCCTTGTGTTTACAACCCAGCCATTATTGGAATAAACAGTATATATTTGGCTTTCATCTGTGTTTGGGTTTCTATTTAAAATATAATTTATCCTGTTGTCTTTTAGTGTTAGAGTTAATTTTTTCAGTACAAGGTGTGTTTTAAGTAATGTTTCTGTCTTGTTGACTGCATTGAACTACATATATACATGCATTCAGATCTTTTCCTGTCACCTATTTGTATGTATTCCTCAACCCATTTTGGTATTTATCTGTTCACATAAACTTTATAAGCCAAATCTTGAAGTCCTTATTCACCTGTTAATTTTTTTTTTACTCAGGCAAAAACTCTCGTAGTTTCCATGATTGAGTAAACACAGAGTAAAGGCTTCTGACGTTGCTTCTGTAAATGGGAATTAACAAAACTTTTTAAAAGGAAGCTAATAATGAACAAAAACAGAGATACTTTCAGTAAGTGACAGGTTTCAGAGTGGTAGCCGTGTTAGTCTGTATCAGCAAAAACAACGAGGAGTACTTTTGGCATCTTAAAGACTAACAAATTTATTTGGGCATAAGCTTTCGTGGGCTAAAACCCACTTCATCAGATGCATGGAGTGGAAGATACAGTAGGCAGGTATATATACACAGTACATGAAAAGATGGGAGTTGCCTTACCAAGTGTGGGGGTCAGTGCTAATAGCCCACTTCCACTTTAATTGAATTGTCTCGTTAGTACTGACCCCCCATTTGGTAAGGCAACTCCCATCTTTTCATGTACTGTGTATATATACCTGCCTACTGTATTTTCCACTCCATGCATCTGATGAAGTGGGTTTTAGCCCACGAAAGCTTATGCCCAAATAAATTTGTTAGTCTCTAAGGTGCCACAAGTACTCGTCGTCGTTTTTTCAGTAAGTGAATTCCCATGGCTGAATATGCTGTGTTGCTTTGATCAGTATGTCCTTGCAATCATCTGTGTAAATTATTAATGGTTTACAATACTAATTTATTCTGATACAAGAAAATAAAGTGGCTTTGGACTTCAGTTTGGTTGATACAATCCTAAGGAATTTCGGATGGCAAACAAAGAGTTTCGGTAGCCTGCTGTGCAATCTGAAAGATGTGCAAATTCTTAAATGCCTGTTTTGAGTGGTCCTTTTAAATGTAAATGTAAGGCTGTCATCACTACTTGTGACCGCTTTGCACTGAAACTTTAATTATAGAAAAATGAAAATAAGAAAGAAAAACTTGTAGCACCTTAGAGACTAACAAATTTATTTCAGCATAAGCTTTCGTGGGTTAGTACCCACGACTGTATAAATATCTGTCTACTGTATGTTTCATTCCATGCATCCGATGAAGTGGGTACTAACCCACGAAAGCTTATGCTGAAATAAATTTGTTAGTCTCTAAGGTGCTACAAGTTTTTCTTTCTTATTTTCATTTTGCTGACACAGACTAACACGGCTACTACACTGAAACCTTTAATTATAGAGCTTTCCTTCTCTGAAAATCAGTTTCTTGGAAAAGGAATTATCAGCCTATTACCCATTTTAGCACCAAAGGACATTTTATTCTCCCTCAAGTTGTTTCCACACCTTCCCATCCCCCCGAGAGATGACAGGAAATCCGCAAGGGGCAGACAATTTGGCTCAAAGCATTTAAAAATATACAATATGTGACTTTTCTTCTAATCTAGGCCTTTTGTACAAAGAAAAAGTACAATAAAATGAAAATTGTATAAGAGAGACTTTAAAAGCATACCTGACAAAGGAACAATTCCATTCCCTTAGAATCTTCAGTACAGTACCTCAGATTGACATTCTGATAAATCCAGCATTACCATCTCACTTAGACACTGGTACTGATTAAGGTGTCAATTGAGGTAGTTCCATTGACTTTAATGGAGTAATTTTGATTTACACCAGCTTTGTATCTGGCCCCTGATACCCATACCCAGATTAACAAGGATCAAGATTTGAGACAATCAGCTAATCTAAGAGTTTTCTTGTCCCAACCACCTCAATAATCTTAACCAAAATTAGAAAGTTAGACACTGAACAATAAATAGTTGCTCAGGGGATGGCATTTTGAGAGGCAGTACTATAGCAGCTTCCTTAATAGAAATTGGCACTATTCCCTCCCTAAGGGGGGTGTTGACAAATTTCTACCAACAATGGACACATTTTTTTTCTCTACTGGCCTTTTAACTAAATGCTTTAGTGCCAGGTTCCACACTTTCTTCTGGAAATGTTATTGATGACAGCAGCTAATGTCTGGAGATTGAAATGTAGTACACTGTTACAAAAAAGAATCTTGATTTGCCCAGATATAAGTGAAGTCAATAATGCATGTAGTAATAAGCTATTGGCACTTTGGGTAAACTTTTTATTATTAGGCTGCTGCATCTCTTTTCTGCTCCCAGCAAAACTTAGAATGACTAAAGATAACAGCATTATGCAGGGGGGTTTATTATGATCTTGTTAAATTTTTCTTATGTGCTCAGTTGGAAGATTTGTGTAATAATAAAGATAAGGGCGGTTTATTAGTTTATTCTATATTGCCTGACAATGATTAACTGATGTTCCTGTTTCACGACCGCTGTGTCTGACAACTCTGTTGATAGAAGTTTGCTTTTGAGAATTTGTTTTTGTATGCCAAAGTGACAGAAAATATTTCATCAATGAAATGTCTTGACAATGCTTAGGAGTCTTGTTTGCTGTTATTCTGATTTGCAAATTTTAAGGGCTTGTCTTCACGTACAGTGGTGCAGCTGCACCACCAGAGGGCTTTAGTGAAGATGCTACTATGCTGACGGGAGAGCTTCTCCCATCCGCATAGTTAATCCACTTCCCCGAGAGACAGCAGCTATGTCGACGGGAGAAGATCTCCCGTTGACATAGCGTTGTCTTGTCTACACGGGGAGTTAGGTCAGTATAACTACGTCGTTCAGGGGTGTGGATTTTTCACACACCTGAGTGACGTAGTTATACCAAGGCAGTCTGTGGCGTCGACCTGTTATATAACACAGGCCCTAGAACTTCCCCAAAATAATTAATTCCTAGAGCATAGCTTTTAGAAAAATATCCAATCTTGATTTTAAAAATGGTCAGTGATGGAGAATTCACCACAACCCTTGGTAAATTGTTCCAGTGAAAAGGGATTATGCAAAAATGACATTTTTACTCAACAGATGCACTCCCAGTGTGTGACAAAAATAAATTTCCATTACTTTTACACTTGTTGGCACTGCAGAGCTGGCATAGATCTGATGCAGTGATTTGCATTCTGCTCTGACTTCATGCCTCATCAGCTGAATGGTTAACGGAATATCTAATGGCAGAGCACTCTGGTATACCATTCCAAATTTTGCACTCTGGTATATCAGACAGATGCAATGGAGTTTCAATGGTTTAGCTGAGAGCAGAATTTGTCCCTCAGAATCTTTGTTACTAATGACAAGGTTGAGTTTGCAGGACTCACATCTAGGAACTATGGGCCAGGTCCTCCCCAGTTGCTGTAAATCATTGTAGCTCTGCTATGCTGATTTACACCAGCTGAGGATCTATCCCAAGATCTTTTTACTTGTCTACTGAGCAAATATGAACAGGAAGTCATTAAGACACAATGACCCTGGAACCCCACAATGCCATTTTTATAGAGGTTTTCAGCAAAGAATCAACCCTCAATGTACTGATCACTAACATTTTCTTCATTATTACAGTATTATTTGTTTGTACCAACTGTTGTGCTGCAAAATGTACACACTCTCGGGAGCCCCCTCTGAATAGGAACAGTCTAGTTTGTGTACTGTAGTCAAATTTGCACTTCAAAAGAGTAAGTGGTACCAAAACCTTCTGTAAACAAGACATATTTCTGATTAGTTTTAGAAAGGCAAAACTTTTGTCTTTTCTGTTCAGTCAGTGAAGATACAGGGCTCTGTTATGGTTCAGGGGTGATCTGCACCTATGATCTCTTTCTCATGCTTTCCCTGGGCACTTCTTCCAAGTGTCAGGCTTACAACTGCACTTCACTGAGTGAAATCAAGCAGTTCTCCCCCACTTTAGACTGGATCACCGGGCTACAATACCCTTGTTTACTAGCCATATTTACCTCAGTCAGCCCAACTGGGTTTGAGTTCAGCTATAAAATCCTCTCCAAGAGCTTGTGAGCAGAATGAAATCCAGTGACTCAGGACAGCGTCTTCAAAACCAAGTATGATTTATTTGTCCATAGTAATTTAACAAGCAGAGAGAACAGGGTAACAATAAAAGCCTATATGCATATCCCTTACCTAAACCCAGCCTTTCCTTGCCAATTTATGCAAATTCCACTTAGCCCAGGTGCTCCTCTGCCCCCCAAGTCCTGGACAGGGCATGGCTGACTGCTTACCTGCAGCCTGTTTCCATCAGTATCTCTGTTAGTCTGCATGTGAGGAATTACTAACAGCTCACTCCCTCGCCTTCTCCAGGGTCTTTTCACTTTAACTGCTTAGTGCCCTTTCGATCTCTAGGGTTTCAGCCTTGGTGAAACAGCTGTGTAACATGGATTGAGCCTGGAAGTTGCCTCTCTACAGTTAATAGCTTGGCTATTGTCTTTTAAGTGTTACTGGGCTGTTACTTATCTAAGCTATTGTTGTCTTCCTGCTTGTTTCCCAATAGCCCACTATTAAATTGAACCAATACTTTTACACATTCCAATAACCCAGTACAGTTGTACCTTGGCAATCTCAACAGCTCAGTCATGTATTCATAAAACTATTACAGCTCAACTCTATGTCCACCACGGGCTCAATCCTGTTCTGAGGTTCAGCTATGCAAAAGGGATTTAAAACTACCTTAAACAGACTCCTGACGATTTCCCTGGCATAAGGAGTGGGGAGAGGGTAGCATACAGTGCTCCAGCTGATCTTCTGCTGGCAAAAATCCTCATAGGGACCTAGCCAACATAAGTTAGAGTACGCCTGAGACTTCCCTAATTTATGTAGTCTTTGGCCAGCCCCAAGGTTGCAGGGGGCAGATAGATAGTGTAACAAACCTTTGCTCCTCACAACTCCACAGCTGCTCAGAGTTCAGCTTTAGCGAGCTCTTTACATCTTCAAAGTGCTTTTCAAACATTGTCTAATTCATTGTAGCCTGACCCTGTGACACCGGTATTTACTGATCTCGCAGTTTTTTAAAAAAATCAGGGAAATGAGCTATGCCGAGGTACAGAGGCAAGCTTTCCGAGGGGCTGAGCACTTGTAGATGCCATTGATTTCAGCTGAAGTTGTACCCCTGGAAAGTAGGGGCAGATTCTTTGCTGGAGTAAATTGTCATAGCTCTATTGTCAGTGGAACTAGGGATAATTTACATCAGCAAAGGATCTATCCCTAGGTCCTAAGCTACTTATTTAGGGTCATACAGTGAGTCAATGGCAGACCCAGGTTTATAAAGCAGGAGAACCTCATCTCTCAGTCCTCTGCTCAGTCCATTAGACCAGGGGTTCCCAACCTTTTTCTTTCTGAGCCCCCGCAAACATGCTATAAAAACTCCACGGCTCACCTGTGCCACAACAACTGTTTTTCTGCATATAAAAGGCAGGGCCAGTGTTAGGGGGTAACAAGCAGGGCAATTGTCCAGGGCCCCATGCCCCAGGAGGCCTTGTGAAGCTAAGTTGCTCAAGCTTTTGCTTCAGGCCTGGGTGGTGGGGTTTGGAACCCCAGGCTTCAGCCCCATGTGGTGCGGCTTCGGCTATCTGCCCTGAGCCGCAGCAAGTCTAATGCTAGCCATGCTTGGTGGACCCCCAGAAACCTGCTTGGGCCCACTGGTTGAGAACCACTGCATTAGACCACACAGTGGCTGATGATGATATCACATCTTCATTTTTAGTGATGGAGTTTTTAATAATTCAATGCACTAGTACTCCTAGAGCTATTTATGCTTTGTAGAATTATTGTCTGAAGAATCTACAGTATGTGACCTTTAATTCTATGACAGCAATGCTGAGTGTGTATTAATGAATAATAAGTGTGCAGGTGAGTACATAGTTCCAAAAGCCCACAGAGAAAGCAAACTAAACCGCAAGCCAAATTAAACTATAAAAACTAACAAAAGGAGAAATTAACTTTCACAGTACATTAAAATACCAGTTATTTGGAGACTGGATGGTACTAGGACAGGAACCTGTCAGTTTGAGGTCACGGGTTGGAATCTGGCCCAGAGTGATAGTGATGAAAATGTTTTACCACCTGATGGCTATTATGTGAAATTAACAAATTCAGTTTTACAAAGCTATTGGCATTGCTATTGCAAAGACTGAATGGGTGTAGAAACAACTACTTTCTGCCAGCTCACAGTGGTCATTACAGACCAGGGTTGAGGCACATAGGTTTGAAAGCCAGAAGGGACCACTGTGATAATCTAGTCTGACCTGTACAACAGAGGCCATAGAACTTCCCCAAAATAATTCCTGTTTGAACTAGAGCATGTCTTTTAGAAAAACATCCAATTTTGATTTAAAAATTGCCACTTGGGTAAATTGTATCAAAGGTTAATTACCCTCCGTGTTGAAATTTTATGCCTTATTTCCACTCTGTGTTGTCTAGCTTCCAACCATTAGATCTTGTTATACTGTTGTCTGCTAGATCAAAGAGCCCACTGTTTCACATGACTGTTTTACAGACTGTGATGAAGTTACCCTTTAACCTTCTGTTTGTAAAGCTAAATAGATTGAGCTCCTTTAGTCTGTCACTACATGGCATGTTTTCCACTCACTTCACATGGCGGGGGAAGGAGTGTGGGGAACTCTACAGTAACACTGCTCAGCACTGCAGGTGGAGGGAGGCTCCGTATAACACCTGGTAAGGATTGAAGTGCCCAGAAAGGGGAGATAGGAGGCCAACCTGTAACAGCCTGCTTACCACAGATTAGCAGCTGGGATAAAAGCCAGGATCTTCAACACCAATAGTACAAGCCTCCACCACTTGAGTAAAAGGAGCAATTCCTTTAGCAGGTGATAATAGAAGCTCACTTTTCTCTCTGTATGTCAGCCATTAAAGGGGAACTCTTAACCTGTAGAGCTGGTTTGAAAAAAGAAAAAAAAAGTGAAATATCCAAAGTTGTTTTCATATTTCAGGGTACCCCAAACAGACCTATTTTTCATGAATTTTTCCATTACATATTTTGATCAACATGGTTACTGAAATTTGAAGGGGATGGAGATTTAGCACAGGGAACTAGGAGGCTCAGGGAATGGGCTTTAGTTGTTATATTAGACAGAGGGTTAAAAGTCATAGGCCAGGGAGAAGATGGTCATCATAAGATTGAATTTGAAATGGAATCCATTAGATGAAGCATTGGATTGGGAATCTGGCTATCCGTGTTCAACTCCCAGCTCTGCCACAGACTTCTTGTGTGATCTTGGGAAAGTCACAAGCTCTCTAGTCCAGATCCACAAGACATGGAGGTGCTTAAGTCCTATTTTTGGCTCCACTGCAATCCACAAAACTTCCACTGAAAATGGAATTCAGTTGACACCTACATTTTGAGGGTAAGCATTCCCTTGGCACCTAAACGTCTGGCTCTGTGATCGGACACCTATCTCCCATCTAAGCCCTTCAGCGATTCACAAACCAGATAGGCAGATGAATGTCTAAGACATGTGGAGGGCCCGATCTGATAGGTGTCCCAATCAAACTCTGGCCAGAAAAGGCAGTGGTGCGGTCACGTATCTTAAACCTTTTAACTCTCTAGTTAGAGCACTCACCTGGGATGTGAGTGATCCTGGTTCAATTCCTTCCTCTGCCAAAGGAGGAGAAAAGATTTAAAGAGGGATTTCCCCACAGTGGTACAGTCATACACAAATGCTTTCATGTTTTCCAATGCTCTTCTAGATCACGTGCTCCTTTCCATGTGTCTTCTCAATTTATGTAATTATACACATGCCTCTGATCAGCACAAAGGTCCAAACACATTTCTGAAGTATGCCAAAAGTCTTGCCAGGAAAGCTTCTTCTGATGACTATTTTACATAAACTTATTTGAATTAAGAGAATATGTTGTGGTTTTTGCAAACAACTTCACGTTCATCTCAAAAGGTGCTGCACAGAGCTGCTGAGGTTAGAGAATAAGCATTCACATATGAAATCAAAGGTCTGTCCCATGAAATTAAACTAACTGCATCTCCAAGGTGCAACCTGGAACTGGGGTGCTGCTGAGCCCTCTTTCCCAGGCTCCTTCGCACACTGTGATAAGCTGCAAACCTCTGGCAGATACTGCACTTACACAGACATCCACAGGCAAGGACACACCCAGCTGAGTTACATGAATGCTTCCAACAGACACTCATGAACTAACAATAGGGAGGCTCCAGCCAATTCTCCCAGCTCCTCAGCCTAGCACGCCTGAGCTGCACCATCCTGCCCTGGTCAGAAGCCTGACCAGTGTACGTTTATAACCCAGTCTGCCCCTCCCTCAATGTAGAGAGGACGTGCACCAGCTTTTGTGCCTGAGCTGAGGTTTGCCAAGCACTTCAAGCAAAATACAGTTTTAGGTAAAGCACAAAACAGGTTTATTAACTACAGAAAGATACATTTTAAGTGATTATAAGTGGTCAATGTAAATGATCAGAGAAAGTTACCAAAGAAAATCAAAGAAAAACACACAATCTAAATTTTAAACCTTATTACATTAGGCAGTATTTAGATCAGCAGTTTTCTCACTCCACTGGATGTTACAGTTCTTAATACACATGCTGCCCTTTAAACTGGACCAGTCTCTTCAGATGACATTCGTCTTCTCGTAGGTGGGGAAGGAGAAAGGCCAAGACATTCTGCAACTGTTCCTTATTTTATACCCTCAATCCATGTACCTGGGAGACACTTGCCCAGCATGTCCCGGTGAGCTTTGCTGAGTCACAGTGATCCAATAGATCCCCATTGTGTGGACTTAGTCAACTGTCATTGAATTGTAAATCCCTTGATTACAACTCCCCTGCTGATTAATGGTCATGGAGCACCCTCTTGGGTGGGGGTGGGGGGTGGGGGCTTTGTATGTCCCTAGCAAACTTACAACATATTTCAGTAACAATTATATAGCAAAATATCATAACTTTATACATAGTAATGATATACATATCTGGACAGAACAATGGGTTTCAGCAGATAATGACCTTTCATATGATACCTTATATGGTATGCTTTGTATGAAATATCACAACCATATATGAATGATGAATCTGAGGGTTACAGAGTGCCATTTTGAGCTACAGCATGTGCTTTTATGAGTATTAATGTGTGGCACATTACCCACTGTTCATTTTTCCTTTGGGAGATTCAGATTCAATGCTTTAAATAGACACCTGTGGAGATTTTGTGTAAGGCCATGGAAAACTAAAAGCATCACATCGGCATTCAGCTCTTTCACAGAGGATGGAATCTTGTGCTCTCCTCAAGCAGCAAAGTGCTTTTGAGCCGACAAAATATGGCCGAGCAAAGCATTTGATTTACGAAAATGCTCCATTCAGACTTCTATCTTCCCCTCAGGCAGCAGTGGAATTTACCTTAGCAAATAATGCTAATGTTGACTGAGATATTGAGACAAGTTACATTTGCAAACATTTCAGTGAAAAAGTGAGCCCCTCAACCCTTTTCATACCTTGTGGGTCAATTAATATAAATTCCACAGAGTCTATTAATACTTCAAACCACCACATTCCCAAAAAATAACAAGAGTGGCTCTGTCCTTGTACTCTGATAATAGTATGCTTAGGAGTATTGTGAGCCACTAGTTGAAGGGTTATGTGCTTTCAGTACCCATGGAGAGCCAATATTAATAGGGCTGTTGAATCAAGTCACCTTGGAATGTGCTGTTACTTTCATAAAGTGGCTTGTTTAATCCTGGAAGCACTGAATCTCTGGGAAGCTCCCTGTTTTACTTCTTCCATACCATCCGCCAGACTCCCTGTCTAAGGGCCAATGGGACTGCTCAAAGATCCGAGGTTAAAAAAGAAAATCTGCAGCACACGTAGAAAATGGTGGCAGCAACCGGACAAAAATAGAAAGGATCAATTAAGGCTTTCAGGGAAAAAGCAGAGGCAGCAAAACAAACAAACAAACAAAAAAGAAGAAGACTGGTAGTGAACTAACTAAAAGGGGAATGAGAAATCATGTATATTTTACTAATATTAATAAATATGAATCTCTTATATGGTGCTTTCATCAGTAGATATCAAAGCACTTTACAAAGGAGGGCAATATCATTATCCCCATGCTACAGTTTTTTACAAACATAGTCTATTGGATGGAAAGAGGTACCAGAGAGAGAAAAGGTGTCTATAAATATATAAGGAGAATAAAATTCTCAAAACCAGTGGAGGCTCTGGACTCCTCTTAAAATCCATCTTTAACAAGGAAAAAAGTTTGAACAATTAGGGCATAATATAGACCTTATCAAACAAATATTGACTGAAAAACAAACAGGGGATGTGAACATATACAAATCAATCATTTCAGATAATATACATGCTAGGGAATGTACATGCTAAGGTATTCATGGAATTACCTAACGAGCATAGGGCTCAGTTGTGAGCTGATTTATGTGCTTAGGCAAGGAAATGAAGGGCTGTAGGTTACCCACCTTGCAGGAGGAGAACAGTTTTGTTGTGGCAACTTCCATCCTGCACCTGTGAGTGGTGAATGGGCAGGTAGCTGAGCCAATGTACCAGGGGAAGTAATGTGTTTTAGGTGTAGGACTGGCGCAGAAAAAGGAAAGCACCAGATTGTGACTTTGAGTTGCAATCTAGTTCTATATCTGCTCTTAGGGCAGTGCATCTGTGCCCTGCCCCTTTCTCAGGGCTTATGGCAAAGATGCAGTTTCACCTTTATTGTTCTGCTGACAATTATTTGTGTTTAAAGTTGGGGAAAACTGGGGAGCACTAGAGCCTTAAAATTACATCTGATTTACATGAAGGGAAGGTATCCATTACAGGGACTCAGTGTTATTCAGTGGAATTCAATGGTAATTTAAGGCTTGAGGATATACCTGCGAAATGGAGGAAAAGCAAATGTGGTTTCAGTTTCCATGAAGGGAAAGAAGAGTGATACTGGCAGTTACCTTCCAGTGACGTCCAGCTTCTAGCCCTCATAAAATAAAGGAGCAAATATTCAGAGAGGAAAATCACCAAATACCTAGAGTAATATGGAGCCAGGAACCCTAGAAGCAGGGGATCGTAAGGAACAGGAGTGAAATCCTGGGCTCATTGAAGTCAATGACAAAACTCGCATTGACTTCAGTGGAGCCAGGATTTTATCCCACATCTTTCCAGGCTTCCTGAATGCTTTTGTGGATATAATTTTAAAAATAGTAGGTGAAGGAAAAGGAGTATAAGTATAATGGGATAGATCCTCAGAGGTTGTGAATTGTCATAGTTCCATTGGCAGCTATGTCAATTTACACCAGCTGAGCATTTGCCCCAGTATATTTAGATTTATTAATGCACTTGATAACATTGACTTCTGAAATATTACTCTCATAATTGTCTTGATAGGAGCACTGATGGGGATGAGAACTGCCTGAATTGCAACCAAAGGGTAATGCTAAGCATTAATAGATCTGCTTGGTCCCTAGTGGCTTACTGGCATTATGTCCAATCTCATTTAACATCTTATTTAACGATCTGGAGAAGGATTAAACAGAAAATTAAAGAAATTCAGAGAGGAAACCAAATTGGGAGGTGTTGAGCATAATGAAGACAAAGGAAATAATATAAAGATGCTGAGCGGAAGGATGGTTTTTCAGTTAGTGTACTGGACTAGGACTCATGGGATTTGGGTTAATATTTTTGACTGTACTCTGTGTAAACCTTGGGCAAGGTGTTTAATATCTGTGCCTCACTCATCCATTTGTAAAATGGAGATAACACTTCCTTTCTCCCAGCCTCATCTATTTAGATTTCAAACTCTTCAAGGCAAGGATTGTCTGCTTCACAGAATCATAAATGTGGAGCTGAAAGGGACCTTGAGAAGTCATCAAATCCAGGTCCCTGCCCTGAGGCAGGACCAAGTAAACCTAGACCATCCCTAACAGGTGTATGACTAACTGTTCTTAAAAACCTCCAATGACGGGGATTCTACACCCTCTCTTGCAAGCCTATTCCAGAGATTTATTACCCCTATAGTTAGATTTTCCTAATATCTAATCGAAATCCTCCCTTGCAGATGATTAAGCACATTATTTCTTGTCCTACTTTCAGTAGACATGGAGAACAATTGTCCACAGTCTTCTTTATAACAGCCCTGAATATATTTGAGGACTGATATCAGGTCCCCTTTCAGTCTTCTTTTCTGAAGACTAGACATGTCCAGTTTTTTTTAACCTTTCCTCATAGGACAGGTTTTCTAAACCTTTTATCATTTTTGTTTTTCTCCTCTGGACTTTCTCCAATTTGTGCACATCTTTCCTAAAGTGTGATACCCAGAATTGGACACAGTACTCCAGCTGAGGCCTCACCAGTGCCAAGTAGAGCAGGACAATTACCTACCATTGTCTGACATATGACACTCCTGTTAATATATCCCAGAATGATATTAGCCTTTTTCAAGACCACTTCACATTATTGACTCAAATTTGTGATCCACTATAACCTGCAGATCCTTTTCTGCAGTACTACCACCTAGCCAGTTATTCCCCAATTTTGATTTTTTCCATCGTAGGAAGTACTTTGCACTTGTCTTTATTGAATTTCATCTTGTTGACTTCAGACCAGTTCTCTAATTTATCAAGGTGGTTTTAAATTCTAATCCTTCCCTCCAAAGTGCTTGCAACCTCTCTGGTGTAATCCCCACATTTTATAAGCGTACTCAGCACTCCATCATCCAAGTAATTAATGAAAATATTGAATAGAACCAGATCCAGGACTGACCCCTGTGGGGCCCCACTAGATATGCCCTTCCAGTTTGACAGCGTATTGATAATTACAGAAGCGACAAAGGGTCCTGTGGCACCTTATAGACTAACAGAGGTATTGGAGCATAAGCTTTCGTGGGTGAATACCCACTTCTTCGGCATTTGAAGGCATTTCCACTGCTTGCATCCAAAGAAGTGGGTATTCACCCACGAAAGCTTATGCTCCAATACCTCTGTTAGCCTATAAGGTGCCACAGGACCCTTTGTCGCTTCTACAAATCCAGACTAACACGGCTACCCCTCTGATACTTGATAATTACACTTTGAGTAAAGTACTTCAACCAGTTGTGCACCTTCCTTATAGTAAATTAATCTAGCCGGCATTTCCCTAGTTTGTTTATGAGAACGTCATGTGGGACTGTGTCAAAAGCTTCACTAAAATCAAGATATATCATGTCTACCGCTTCCCCCTATCCACTAGGCCAGTAAACCTGTCAAAGAAGGAAATTAGGTTGTTTGGTATGATTGGTCTTGACAAATCCATGCTGGCTATTCTTTATAATCCTATTATCCTCTAGGTGATTGTGTTAATAATTTGTTCCAAAATATTTCCACGTATTGAAGTCTGGCTGACTAGTCTATAATTCCAGGTGTCCTCTTTGTTCCCCTTTTAAAAGACAGATACAATTTTTCCCCTTCTCCAGTCTTCTTGGACCTCACCCATCCTCCATGAATTCTCGAAGATAATTGCTAACTATTCTGAGATTGTGTCACCTATCTGCATTGTTTGTGCAGTACCTAGCACAATGGGACCCCAATCTCCTTTGGGGCCTCTCAGCACTACTAAAACTAATAGTAGATTATAAACACAGGAAGAAGAGAATAAAATAAATTTCATCTTGGACACTAATGTTATCAAGCTGTCTGGAAGGGCTCAGAAGCATGAGTTCCAACCTCAGGGCAGACTGTGAAGAAGCAGGACATACACCCCAAATTCGTACTTTGATTTCACTAGCCAAGTGTCAAGTGTGAACTCCTCAGGCACTACAACAACCTCAACATGTAGTCACAGACAGTCCTCTCGGGTACTTCGATCCATCTAGCCACCCAGGTAAACTTGTCTTTATGATAGATGGTTCTTTACACCAAAAATCACCACAATATTCAGGTTACTCCAAGTCCCAAAGGACCAGTCACTTACCCCAGGTCAGTTGCACCTCAGATCTCACACCAAAGACAATGCTTATAGCCGATCCTATAATAAATTAATTAAATTAAATAATTTATTAACTAAGACAAAAATGAGAATTATTTGCAAGGATAAAGCAAGTAAACAGACACACACAAATGAGTTACAGTCTTAGGTTCCAAAAGATGGGATTTTTATTCCCTTCCCCCAGAGTTCAAGTTGATGGGACAAGTCCTCATGCACATCTCCTCTTCATGGGTGTCGGGGGAGCAATCAATGAAGTCTTTTGTCCCCTGTTGTTTCACAATGGTTTGTCTGGTGTCTATGGGCCTTCTTTTGTTGAGCAGTAGATATCACTTTCTGTGACAAACTAATATTTCACACTTGGTAATGCACCTCTCCTGACTGTTGGGATTTACAGTTTCAGAGCAAATGCTTTTACAGTTATGGAGCAAACCCTAAAATATTACCTTATCATATGGGATACAGACATTATAAATGAGATTAGTGCATTCAGCAATTTACAAGCATTTCATGAAGTCTAAACACATTTTTATAAATATAATATCTATTTTCCCAATACTAACACACGTGAGTCAGACTTGTTTCCAGATATGCATTTAATCACTGTTCAGTTGAAGCATAGGGGCCTTGGCATGAGCTGGCACCTGGTCTCCCAGCATCACAAATGTAACTGGGGAAAGATAATCTAGAACAGAGATTCTCAGCAGGAAACCAGTGCAACAGAGCTGTTGAAACATAACTAGGTGTGATAGAACAAGAAATTATTAAATAGGAGTTTATAGCATGACATGGCTGATTTGGGGCTGCCTGTGTGAAGGCATCACATCACACAGCAGGGAGCCAATCATTCTATACAGCCCTGATCCTGGAATATTATAGTTAGTTCTGGGCACATTACTAGAAAGATATTGGCAAACTGGAGAGTGTTCAGAGAAGAGCAACAAAAATTATTAGGGGCAGAGTTTGATACATTAGTCAGAACATGTGTGATGCTGCCCTCTTGGCCTATACACTGGGAATGAACCAGGAACATCCAGTGCTAAAAGCACTGTATCATGATAAGTGGAACTGGAATCAGAGGGTCCATGGTCTCTGGAGGGGCTGTTACTGAGGTGACACCAGAGGAATGGGAAACAGGCAAAGTTAGGATGGCAGCAAGGCAGCCACATAGAGCAGTGCACAAGGTTTAATAAAGTTCCACTTATTCAACTTAATCTGGATTCAGTTTCACTCTTTGCTAATGAAATAAGGTGGCAACATCTGAGCTGTGGGTTTTCTGCAATGCAGCACCTGGCAGCATGAGCCAAAGAACTCAGTCTGAAGACCCCCAGAGCCCTGGATTTTGCAGATGCAAACCTAGCCCAGTAATGGACCTGGTGGAAGAAGGAGTTTGAGCTGTACACAGACCTGGCCATGCGGGAGGCTCACAACAGCAGGACAGTAAAAGTGTTATTTTACCTTATTGGGAAACCAGGAAAGAGATCTGCAGCTCACCATTGCCTCAAATATCACAGTAGTTCTAGGAGTCCTGGGGGGACCATTGCTTCCCAAAGCAGAGTGAAACTGTGGCGCAACACAGGTTTTTCACTAGAGACCAATCCAAAGGGGAGGGAATAGCCCCCCTGTGTTACTGCCTCATGCACACTGACTGCCATGTGCAATTTTGGGGACTTGACAGACTTCCTGATTTGGGACAGGATAATCTGCAGCACTTGGGATCACCACTTCTGGGAGCAGCTAATCTGGGAAGGTGATCTCACATTAAACAGCTATTTAGACGCAGGCATGCAGCAGAAGCCTCATGAGAGAGGATGAGAGCCCTAGCACTACAGCACCCCCCAGAAGTACATGGAGTGAGGAGCAAAGGATAGCAGGTAGCCAGGGCTCCATACACATAATGAGAGGCATTTACTGTGGGTAACAGCATGAGCAGGTAAAGGAGAAGTGCCCCACACAGGCACAGCGTTGCAAGGAAGGAAGCAAGTTAAACCATTTTAGCAGTGTGTGCAAGAGCAGAGGAAGGTCTCTGAAAGATTCAGTCAGACTTGTACAAGAGGAGGATGACATATTAGATGGCAGTGATGACATCATGGCTCTTTCCTTGAGTCCAAGAGCATATCAGGTTCAGGTGGCTAGGACAGGAAAGCAACAAGAGATAATACCAACCTCTGACCATGCAACAATGTTAATAAGGTAAAGCCAGGGCCTCCTGCGATGTGATTCCTCAGGGGTGAACTGGACTCAAACACACCTGTGACAAAGCAAACACACTCTATAATGTGCAATGAGAGCATAATGCAGCCCATAGGAAAATATGACTTCAAAGTAAATAACCTGAAAAACTGATGGTACCCACAGAAGTTGTAGTGGTGAATGGTAAGCACCACAGACCCTACTTGGGGAATACTTATAAAGCCAGGGCTCTAAACAGGGTGCAGCATGAGAGTTGTATACTTGCAGTGCAAGAAGCAAAAGGGGGAGTCCCTTGGACAGCAATGGAAACAATTTTGTAAGTATATGGGGATGTTTTCAAAGGCAATGGGTGCCTTGACGGAAAGCTGTGACTGGAAATAGACTCCATGGTGGAAAGTGTGTACTTACCACAAAGGACAATTTGTGGCACTGTATAATCCAGTACGCAGGCAGATTGGAAGTCTGCAGAGCAGGGATATCATAGCTCCTACAGAGGCCAGGACAGCCTGGGTAAGCATCATAGTCGTGGTAAAAAAGCCATCAGGCAAGTTATGCATTATGCAAAGCCACTGAACCAGGGATTGAAAAGATGCAACTATCCGTTGCCAACAATTGATGACATCTTGCCAGAATTTTCCAAAGCCAGAATTTTGACAGCGATGTGAGGAATGAGTTCTGGCACATAAATCTGAATAGAGAGTCCAGCATCCTGACAATCTGTGCAACACCATTTGTCACTACAGATGGCTGTTTATGCCAATGGGCATAAGCTCCGCACCAGAGGTGTTCCAGAGAAAACTCTCCCAAACGCTGAAAGGACATAAATAATTTCAGATGATACCCTAATTTTAGGCAAAGAGAGCAATATGGCAGAAGCTGAATGAGACCATGACAGAAAATTAAAAGTTTTCCTCCAGTGAAGTAGGGACAAGAACATCCAAAACTCAACCCAGAAAAAATGCAGCTAAATAGTGAGAAGCAACATACATTGGACATCTGCTCACAGCAGAGGGACTGAAAGCAGATCCCAACAAGATCAAGACAGTCAGAGACATGCCAGCTCCAGTGGATGTGAAAGGGGGTACAGAGCTTCATAGGAATAACAACATTTCTGTCCAGGCTCTGTCCGTACCTGCTGCAGTCAGTGGAACCTGTATGTCAGCTCACAAGGCAGGATGTTGAGTGGGACTGAGTAGGTCCCCAGCAACAAGCATTTGACAGGCTGAAGCAAATGGTGACAGATGCCCCTGTCCTGACGTACTACCAGCCAGGAGAACCATTGGGCTTGGGTGTAGCTCTTCTGCAGGAGCAGCCAGTAACTTAGGCCAGCAGAGCCCTGTCAGAGACTTCATAAGGATGTCATGCAAAAAATACATGACTCACACCTGGGCACTTGACAGCTGCCTTAGACGGGCTCAAGAGCATATTTACTGGATGGGAATTAATACAAAACTCCACTTCTTAGTAGATGGGTGTGACACCCGCTGGCCATGTGTTAACCACCAGCAGAAAGAGATTCTGTTACCACATGACCTACCCTACCAACCATGGGAAAACCTGAGAGTGGACTTATTTACCTTCAAGGAAAAGCAGTATTTGATTATAGCAGGCTAGCGTTCAAATCTTTGGAAGGCTGAAGCCCTGCTTGACACAAGAAGTAAGTCAATGATTGGCAAACTGAGGGCCCATTTTGAGAGATGTTGCATTCCAGACACTGTATTCATTGACAACTGATGCCAATTTGTCTCAGATGAATTCCAGGAATTTGCATGCAAATGGGAGTATGATCACCACACCTCCGTCCCAGCATAGGCACAGAGTAATTGTAAGATTGAATCAGCTGTGACCATAGCTAAGAGACTGTTACACAAGGCTGTTTGTTCTGGTTCAGACCCCTTATTATCATTTTTGGCACACCAGAATACCCTATCCCTGGGGTGCCAAACCAGTCCATCTCAGGCACTGCGGGGATGCCAGACCAAAAACCCTGCTACCAATAATGGGAGACATGTAGCAGACACAAAGATGGGGACACTGCTGAGAGGAGATGGCCAGCAATCAGAGAAAGCAGGCACTACAGTACAACAGGTCAGTCAAGAACCTGTCAGCCCTGCAGACAGGCACTTCTGTGAGGATCCAGCCATTAGAGCAGTCCGCAGAGTTTAATAAAGTTCCGCTTGTTCAACCTAACCCGTGTTCAGCTTCACACTTTGCTCATGAAAGAAGCATGGGTGGCTACAGCTTGAGCTACAGAGCTACGGCTCTGCAGCTGGCGGCTGGAATAACGCCTCTCTTCTGAGAGTTGGCACAGAGGGGAACTGTGCGTCGGAGGAGTGTCTGAGGCCTGGTCTACACCTAAAAAGTAAATCAACCTAGCTACATGAAAAACTTTGCACCTTATGTGACCTAGTTAGGTTGATCTAATCCCCAGTGTAGATGCTTCTAGGTCAGTGGAAGAATTCTTCCATCAACCTAGCTACCGCCTCTTGGAGAGGCGGATTAACCACAGGAACGGAAACCCCCTTTGGTCAATGTAGGGAGCATCCACGCTATAGCGCAACAACTGCAGCACAGTACTACACGGCTGTAGTATAGCCATACCCTGAGTTGCAATGCCTTTGAGCATACTGCTGGGATGGTGCAGTTTACACACTACTTCCTGCACAGGGCAGTGCCTAAATTTTACGCAACCTAAGCAAAGGTTTGGAGATTGCATTTTCACTTACTTTTTTCTATGAGGCTTTAATCCTCCGATTCCCTGATGTAATTCAGATCAGTCCTTGTAACACAAAGATGTTCCATAAAAAATGGCTATGAGTCAGCCTTTGTGTGTGTCCTAGGAGAACCCCCGATTATGACTCTGGGATTTAACACCTTTAGAGTAATGAAACTGAAAGGATATTAGAAATCCAGTTTAACTGTCTCTATTTATGCTATTTGTTTTCTGCTTGCATTTCTCTCAGCTTGGACAATGAAAACTGGGGCGGCTAGTGCAAACACCAGAATGATTTCCAGTAGGTACTAGTGATTTGGGACCTAACAGAACTCCTGCTGCACAGTGATATAGAGGCATAACCACGAAGATGGATTTCATAAGAAAATGGAAAACATTTGAAAAAAGATTTAAAAAGAGAATGATGTTTTCAGAAAGCACAATGCTCCAGTATAATATCAATATTGTTCTAAGGAAAACAATCATCTCTGAGGTTATCTACACACATAAAGCCTGGCCTTTAGGAATTCATTTAAATCATAAAGTGTATTCATGTTTATTCAGACGCATTTGGCAATTATATACAGCAAAATGATTTCATTTCAGAAAAGGAACACCACACTGGGAAACAAAATCCTACCTACTGTATACTTATAGTCTATTAAAATTCATGGACATTAGTCTGTACTAAAGGAAATTGCTTAACAATTCTTTTACCATTTTTAGCCCAGAGATACAAATTATGCAGAATTTCACAATCAGATTATGAGTGCAGATGTTTTATAGAAATCACTGACATATTTCCTTAGCGCTTCCATTATAGCTCTGGACATTTAAAAAAAGAAGGGGGCATAGAAAAATTCCATAGCCTCAAGGCACTGGAACTATTGCTTTCTCGAGTGTTAATTTAGTATAGTGCGTATTATAACGTTTTAACTATTAGCTGTTTAACACATTTGTGACCGGGGTCCCAGTGGGGGCCAGCTGTGGTCACTCAATTAGGGTGAATTGCAAAGAATGGGGCAGACAATCCCCAAAAAGCTGGTGGATATTCTAATACTTAGGTTTACCAAACCTGCATAAAACAGCTTCTTTATTACCTTACTGGTTACTCAGAAGCCCAAACACCACAGTTCCCTTAAAGTGATCCAGCCTCAGGCCTCCACCCAGGTACCTAAGTCAAATATGATGATTTCTGAAAATCTTATTTCATCATATAAAAGAAAAGGTTCTACCAATCCCAAAGGATCAGACACATTACCTCCCAGGTTAATGAATATTCCAGATCTTACCCAAATACACGCTTACTGCCAATTCTTATTAACTAAACTAAAATGTATTCAAAAACAAAAGAGAGAGAGGGAGTATTGTTAAAAGATCAATATACATACAGACAGGAGTTCAATTGTTAAGATTCAGATTCATAGCAGAGATGATGATTTCAGGGTGATACAGTTAGAACTGGAATCTCAGTCCTTGTGGCTTAGGCTTCCCCTGCATGAAACCTTAAGTGATTAACAGGATCGGGACCCAAGGATCTTCTATACAATTTCATGTCCTTTTTGACAAGTTGGAGTTCCTTGGAGAATAAAAGGTAATTAGGATGACTTTGAAGGAGGTCCATCAACGATACTTAGCTACTGATTTAACATAAGGCAATTTGCGTGTTCCTCCACCATTCACAGATTATTTGCTATACATTTCGAAGAGAGATGAATATAGAAATATCCTGTGTTTACAATTAATTTAAGTGCTAGGATGTTCTTTTGATCTCTGAATTAGAATTGGGGGGCACAGCAAGGGGAGTCAGGTAGGGAAAAATGATCAGGAGCTGGAGGATAGCAGTAGGGGAGTAGGTGTTGGGACTGGGGAGGGGGGATAAGAGCAGAAAGGAACAAGGAACAGGGCAGAAGGGTCTGTAACCACTAGAGAAATATGTATCCCCATAGCCCTCTAGAAGTGGCAGGTCCACACAGAAGATAATAGCCTTCAAGTCCTACTAGTTATTCTGTTAGCTCACATGGCAGAGGACTGTGCTGTGGATCTGAATATCCCAGCCCTGTCGCTGATCCAAGGTGGCGAGTCAGTACAATTCCACACTTTAAAAATTGTTGTTTTTTCCCCAATTTCTGTCTTTAAAAAGCCATAGGAAATTACATTAAAACTACATAAAAGAATGCTAAGAATGCTAATGTTAAGTCTGGGTGACTGGGCAACAAAATGGCAGATGAAATACATTGTTGATAAATGCAAAGTAATGCACATTGGAAAACACAATCCCAACTATACATACAAAATGATGGGTTCTAAATGAGCTGTTACCACACTCAAGAAAGAGATCTTGGGGTCAGTGTGGATAGTTCCCTGAAAACATCTACTCAATGTGCAGTGGCAGTCAAAAATGCTAAAAGAATGTTAGGAACCATTAGGAAAGAGACTCTTGTCTGTAGGGCCCCTGCCATATTTGTTGCACAGGGTGTGTAGTGAATGAGTCATGGTACTGCAGGAAGAGAAAGGATGGTCTCATGGTTAAGGCAGTTGAATTGGATTCTACCCCTGCCTCTGTCACAGAGTTCCTGTATGATGCTGTGCAAATCACTTAAACCAAAATTTTCATAGGTGACCACATTGTGTGTTCCTCATATTCTGGCTACCCAACTTGAGACCCCTGGGGTCTGATGTGCAGAAATTCTGAATGCTAAGAGCTGCAAGTGAGGTCAGTGGGAGCTCTGTTCTGAACATACAAAGTGCTATAAAATGCTAAACACTGTGGGGAGCGGTGTCAAACTGAGCACCCAAAATTAGTTGAAACTTTAAACAATTTTGGCTTTAATCTCTGGGCCCCACGTCCCCATAAGTAAAATGAATTTATCTCCACAGCACTTTACCAGGGTCTTGTGCAGATAAATTCATTAATCTTTAGAAAGCACTAAGATACTAAGATGTGGGAAAAAATAATATGTGATCTTGAGGATGTAATTAAAGACTGTATCACAATGTATATGCCTAAGGGGGCATTTCCTAATTTTTGAGTGCTTGAGTTTGCAATCTCACCATTCTTTAACATAGTTATTTTGGATTACAATAGCACCCAGAAGCCCCAGTTGAGACTAGAGATCCATTGTGCTTGACACTGTAGAAACACATATGGAGCCCTGCACCCATGAGTTAATAATCTAAATAGACAAGCCCGACAAAGGCTAGGAGGGAACACAGTGGTGAAGTGGCTTGTCTACAGTAGGACACCCACCGGAAGAGCTGAGACTATGACCCTGGTGTTGTGATTCCCAGTCTTTGCTTCTTACTAATAGTACTGGTCAGGGGTGCTGGAACAATGCGTATAGTGGAGCTACTGAACCAAACTGTAAACCCTGTATATGATGGAAACCACTTCAAGCCCGGGGGTGCTGCAGCACCCCTAGTTCCAGCACCTATGGTACTGGTGAGATTCTCTGCAGCTCACTCAGTATATAGAAAGAAGAAAGCTGAATTAAAAGAACAAGTTTCTACCTTTGTATCCCAGGCATGAGCAAATCAAATGTCATAAGAGTTCATTACCCTGAAAGTGTTTACATAAACCTGCAGTTAAGCTTCATTTTGATTTAAATTTTTTACTATTTCCTTTTAGTGCTATGTTATAAACCGTATTGGTTATTCAGGTTTGTGCTTTAAACTAGGTAACAAAGGTTGAATTGCTATAACAAATTCACTCTAAAAAGCGTGGGTAAAAATTCTGTTGCTGACTCTTGCTAAAACAGAGTGCTGTTGGGGGTGGGAAGCAATAAATCTTCTAGAGGAGTGTGAGCACTGTTTCAGCAGTCAAGCGCTCCATTTATTATGGAAAATTAGTAATGCGCATGTTAAGGAAGCAAAAATGGATGTCTTTATGCAAAAATCCCCAAATCATCTAAAACACGCAGCTTGGGACTCCAGAATCCTGTCTGTTTTGAGCCAGACCTGCTAGTCTGCTGCAAACCCAGACCCAGGTCTGAACCACGTCCCCTAACAGCTATAGGCCTGCCTAGAAACAGCTTAGGAAGTGCTCTTGCCTTTGACACCCAGGTGCCCAACTACCAATGGGGTTCAAACCCTGAATAAATCCGTTTTACCCTGTATAAAGCTTATACAGGGTAATCTCATAAATAGTTTGCCCTCTACTTCACAGCTAGAGAGGTTTGCACAGCTGTTGGCCCCCCTCCAGGTACTAACATGTACTCCAGGTAACTTAATAAGTAAATAGTGATTTTAATAAGTACATAAAGTAGTATTTAAGTGATTTCAAGTAGTAACAGACAGAACAAAGTGAATTACTAAGTAAAATAAAATAAAACATGCACGTCTATGTCTAATCACACTAAATACAGATAAAAACCTCACCAGTTCCAGTAAACTTCCTTTTACAGGCTATGGTCCTCCTTGCCTGGGTACAGCAATCGCTCACACCCCCTATTGTTCTTGTCTCTTTCAGGTGTCCGTGGGGGGTGGAGAGGCTCTCTCTTTAGCCAGCTCAAGACCACATGGAGGGGTCTCCCAGGGGTTTAAATAGACTTTCTCCTCTCAGTGGCCACCCCTCTCTCTTCCTGTGTAGCATCCAGTTACAAGATGGAGTTTTGGGGTCACATGGGCAAGTCACATGTCCATGCACCACTCAAATTACGAGCCCAGCTACATTTCTGGCCAAGCCTAGATGTGGATTGGTGTCTGCAACTTCTTTTGTCTGTCAAGAGTTTCTTGATTGGGCTCTCAACCTGCACATTCCCTTCTCCAGACATCGATCCCCTGCTCTTACAAAGGCTATGTATAAAACCAGCAAGTATACAACCAATATTCATAACTTCAACTACAAAAATGATACATGCATACAACCAGGAGGAATAGATTCAGTAGATCATAACTTTTACAGAGATATGTTACATGACAACATGTAGCATAAAACATATTCCGGTTACATCATATATACCTTTATAAGCATCTCCCCATAAAGTCTTATGGGTTACACTGTCACACACGTCCATTCATATGTGGCATAAGGATTGAGAAACTCAGGCCAAAAGGCAAAAATGTATTTTAACAAAAGAATAAAAGAAAAATAATTAAAGAGCAGAAAATCAGGTCACCCATTTGTCGTATGCTGTGCCAAAGCATAACTTGTGTCATGTGACTTGGTCCCTATAATATTGTAAATAAACTAAGTTCATTTATGTATAATTTGGATTATTAAAAATAAGAGAAATGTGGAGAAGTTCATCATGTTAACCAACTTATGCTGTTTAAGGGTATATCCCAAAGAATGGAGAACAACGTGACTTTAAATGTCAGCATATTCTTAGTTTTTCCAGAATGGGTTTTCAGGGGACTTTATGGTCAAAGTTTAGCATCACACTTGCAAATCCTTAAAAAATGTGTCAGTAATGTTGGCTGTTGCATTCTTAGGTAGGGTGACCAGACAGCAAGTGTGAAAAATCGGGACAGGGGGTGGGGGGGTAATAGGAGCCTATATAAGAAAAAGCCTCAAATATAGGGACTGTCCCTATAAAATTGGGACATCTGGTCACCTTATTCTGAGGTGCTTTATTCTGTTTAGGGCCCAGATATTTAATCGTTCCCCAACACCTACTATATGTGATTGTCTCCCTCTAGTGCCTTGATCCCATCAACTACACTGCTGACTACTGAGTTATAGCAAAAGTCATTTTTCTTCAGCTTAAGTGACAGAGAACTATGGTTTTGTTGCTGCAGCTCTGGAGTTTGAATCCTGCCAATGGGCATAGGCCTGTGTGTGCATGTGATCATGGTTCACTACATAAGCAATGTTTTGTGTGTGTGCAGAGAATAAGTGGGTTAGATTTGCTGTTACATACAAAAAAGGAGGGTAGGGTAGGGTTTATTTTAGCACAGAGGGGTATTAACTGCTATTATTTGTATTATGGTAATACCTAGAAGACCCAGTTAAGATCAGAGCCCATTATGTTTGGCACTGTACTGACGCATAGTAAGAAAGAATCCCTGCCTTGCAGAGCTTGCAATCTAAGTAGACAAAACAGACATAGAGTGGGAAGAGAAACAGAGGCAGAGAAAGGCAAAGTGACTTGCCTAAGGTCACATAGGAAGACAGTGATAGAGTCAGTAACAGGACCCAGGTCTTCTGAGTCCCAGTCTAGTGTCCCACCCACTGGACCACACGCAGGCTAGAGATGGTCTGTATTCCCATTTCAGCATGCCTAGCTATGACAGGGAGGGAAATTTCTCGTTCCATAGAGCGCAAAGAAGTAAAGGTTTTCTTTATTTTCCTTTATTCCGTTTTCTTTTTTAATTTTAGAGATGGCAGCCTGGATGGAGAGCGAACCCACACATTGCAACTCTTTCCCCCCTCCATATCTATTCTTCCATTCCATGTTCTCTTTCTCTCGCTTCTTACTTGTTTCTTGCTGCAGCCCTGCACTAGGAGCTGTGTTCGGGTTAGGAAAACAATCCAAAATGGAAGACAGTCCATTTATAGACGAGCCGCTCTCTTAGGAAGGGTTATGCTAATTAGGGGGATGACTAGGGCCTGATAGCTAGCTAGAAAGACTAGATAAAGCAAGCAAATTCTGTCCTTGTTGACAGTTATTCAGGGTATTTCTGGACAACACTGGAGCTGGAGAGACCTAGGATGAACAAAGCCATTTATCAGTGCACACTTACAGTCTGTCTTACTGTCCTAGTTGCTATTTTTACTCACTCTTCCCTTCTCTCTGTAAACACCTTTAGTATTACAAAATAACACAAGTGCTGTGTGTAACACTCAGAATCTGCTGTGCAGGGCTGCTGGTTACCATCTTCCACTCCACATCGAACAAAGCAATGTCACTCTAGTATGTAGTTAATTGCTTTTGATGATGCCACAGTTCAAGTTACTGTGTCTGATTTTCTTCTTTGTCGCAGCAGCCTAAATCTCTACTTAATGAATACTGATGAGTTAGCCACTGGAAAGCACCTTTGGTCAAAAAGCTTGCATTAGTCTGAATTCATAGTATGTCTAGACATAATGAATCTGCCAGTCTTTAGCTTGAAGATGGAAGACAGTGTGTTCTAATGTAATGTTCAGATGGGTGCAGGGGGAGGAGTAACATTATTATACAGAGGTGTCTAGTTTCTTCTCAGTATACATGTCTAGTTTCTTCTCAGTATACATATATAAATTTCCAGGCATGCATCAGTAGATCCAATTAACAGTGTTTTTATATATCTGGAACATTCCTCCTTCATTTTTATGGTAATCAGAATAAAACTCTCCCTCCCAGATGAAAAATCAGAAGGTCATATAAAAATGACAGTTTTCTTTATCAAGTCACCTGTTGTATTGCATTTCAGCTTTCCCTAATAGCAGTTTAAACACAATTAATTTTAGAAAAATGATACTGTTTATATAGCTTATTAAGACAAACAGGATTAAATGTTGCTGTCATTTACAATGATGTAAATCCAAAATACTTCACTGGGCACACACCAGTATAATTGAAAACAGATGTTTAAAATTCTTACCAAAAGTCCATTTTATTGCCTCAGTTCTGCCCTTTTGAAGCACCTCAGATCTGCAGATCTCTGTACACACTCAGGGTAGAAGAACATGTAAAGTGGATAATTTGTGTCTATCCAAGTATGGAAAGGGTCTTCAGAGCCACAAATCTCTCAAACATACTCAATGTTTAACCCAGATTTAGGCCCATACACTGATCTTTAATTTCTTATTTTCTCTTACAGTGCACCTTGTTTTATGCCCAGGCAATTCATTGTATCCCTAGTCATTTCTTCAACAATATAAGTAGGCATAATTGGGAATAGTACCATCTGAAATTTCCCTGGTGTCTGTTCTGAGACTTGTTAACTGGGGAGGATCATCTCTACAGAGATTTGCTCGAGGTGTAGGGAGGGAAGCATTTTCTTGTTCAATATTCTTAAATGAGACATCATCCTGCAGTTTATAAAAGCTGAAGGCATACAAAAAATTGAGGACAAAATTAGTTTTTAACACCCAGTGTCTCCCATAGAACCTTATCAAAGAAATTAGCAGCGATCCAATGGGTTTCCAACAATGTCATGGAAAAAACTGCACATGAGATTGAGGATCATTATTTCTCTTGGACAAGTAAAGAGCCTCTTTCCAAAAACTGTAGTTAGACAACCTCCATATTGGTTACACATCTACAGAAGCTCACACGCATGTTGTACTGTATGCAAGGGGAATGCACGTATAGCTGTAAAGTATATTCAGTTTTAGTGCCCCTATGCTTGTTTGGATCCAAATAGCAATATACAGATTTATACATCTTGGTTAAATCCCCCAAGTTTAGTCAAACTGTCTCTTTTTGGAGGTGTGCTGCTGGAGTTTACGTATGTCAGAACCTCAAGTTCCCTTGACACTTTTGTTACTTTTCTCTGAGTTCCTTCCAGTTTGTCTATATCTTCCTGGGAATGTGGTGTCCCAAACTGAATGCACTAGTACAGGTGTGTTTGTATCAGGACAGTAGAAAGAGGGACCATTAGCTCCAGGCTCCATGACTTTTCATAGATTCATATATTCCAAGGCAAGAAGAAATGACTGTGATCAGGACCGTCCTTAGGGAAAATGGCACCCTGGGCGAGCTTGTATTTTGGAGACCCCCATCATCCTAGCCCTGATGGGCTCCCCCCACCCTATAACCTCTGGGCCCTGTTGCCTCCCCCAGTGTTTAATTTGTATTGAGAGAGATGCCAGAGCTCAGCCCTGGCACAAATTAAGCACTGGCAGGGCGTCCTGATACTGGTGGGTGCTGGCTGGGAGCCCAGCTCTGAAGGCACCACCACCGCCAGCAGCAGTGCAGAAGTAAGGGTGTCATGGTATATGGTGTATTGCCACCCTTGCTTCTGCTGTGGCTTGTGGTGCCTGGCGTTACCAGATTTTCCCGTTACTTTGAGATATGCTCATTTATTAGGGTTACTCATCTGGGGAGGGGGGGTTTCTATAATTCAATTAATGTACCGCTTGTGTTTTCATATGGAGCTCTACTCCTCCCTTGTGCAAGTCCCCTCCCAATGGAGCTATCCTGCAGGACCTGGGTTCCCCAGGGCTGGGTTCCTCCAGCCCTAGAACCAGATGAACGAACACACACACACACACACACACACACACACACACACACACACACACACACACACACACACACACACACACACACACACACACACACACACACACACACACACACACACACACCCCCCCCCCCCCCCCCCTACCTGAGCGGAGTGGGTAAATCAGCACTTTCAAGCTGTCACCCTTATTTGCCCCTGGGCTTGATAGGCTGGGTCAAGCAGCACTTTCAAGCTGCAACCCTTATATGCCACAAGTACCGCACCGGAATAGAGTAAGCCTGAGCAGGTTGGGTCGAACAGCACTTCCAGACTGCCACCCTTATATGCCCCTGTACTCAGCGGACTGGGTCAAGCAGCATCTTCAAGCTGCCACCCTTATATGCCCCATGACTCAGTAGTCTGGGTCGAGCAGCACTTCCAAGCTGCTACCCTCGTATGTCACAGGTTCAGCACGTCCCTATCCCCACATTCACATTACAATTGTACTGGTAGTAACCCACTTGATGAGCAAACCCCACAGTATTTTTGGGTGCTACAGGGATCTTTAGCTTATGTAAAAGAAGCGTTGCTGCAGAGTAAATGGGGAAGCTAAAAACACAAAAGAGTAAAGTTCAGAGAGAGAGAAGCAACCAGCTTAACCATGAAAGTTATTTATTGAATAACAGTGATAACTACTCAAGGAGAGCTAAACAAACATAACAGTTACATTATTAAAGGTTAATACCTGAGGTAGAAAAGAAAACACAGAGAGAGAGAGAGAGAGGGAGGGGTCTCACCCACTCCATGAGGCTTGAACTGGTCGGGATTCCCAGGTGATGGTGGTAGCTCAGGGTCCTGAGTGCTGGAGACAGGCAGAGCCCCCAGCACGATCAGTCAGGAGATGAAGTCCCAATGGAACTGGTGCAGAGTTTGTGTCCATGCATTAGAACACTTACTTGAACATAGGTAGGGTTTTTGTAGAGAAACAACAGTGGTTCAAGGGCGAACACTAGATTTGTTTATGCGTAAACTGATGACTCAAGGGTTTTCTATAGGCTAGAAATAGGAACTGATCACTCTTGGCTATGGGTGTGTTTCTTACCAGGGAGCTCACAATGCAGCTAGGCTGCTTTAGTATTTTGGATATCAATCAAGGATTTATTACTAGAATTGGTCTGATAACTGCTGAGCTGGGTGTGTGCAGGCGTAGGTTCATTAACATCTGGAGCAGAGATCCCCCATGATGCAGTGCTTCCCTGCTTTTCTGGTCCCAGAGTTCAGTGCGGTTCTCTGTTCTCCATTCTGTATGCTAATGGAGAAGTCTCCCTGTCCCATTTTTCATGCAGATGAGGCTAGGGGAGTTGCCTCTCTTCTCCATTCTGCATGTTAATGGAGAAGTCTTAATCTTGTCACCTTGTCAGGAGGGGTCTAGGTGTGTCTCGCAACGCCCTTCACTGCTCTCTGCAAGTCTTTTCTCTGATCGGTTTTGGTTCAAGCAGAGATGGAGGGGGCGGTCTTTCATGAGTCAGACAGGCTAGATACTGCACCCTGGTTCCCCAAGAACACAGAGCTGACGGGTATCACTGGGGCTTGGCATGTGGCTCAAGGCGGGCTTCACACTGTCACACGAGGGCTGCATCTTGCCAGAACCATGGCCTTCCAGCAGCCCTCTGGCTACTCCTGGCTCACCAGGGATGCCATTTCAGAGTTTGGTGGGGAGAGGGGAAGGCAACTTTAGCCATGATTACAGGGATTACTTTTCAGAGTGGTAGCCATGTTAGTCTGTATCCTCAAAAAGAATGAGGAGTACTTGTGGCACCAGAGGGCTGGTCCACTCTACTCCCCAAGTTCGAACTAAGATACGCGACTTCAGCTACGTGAATAACGTAGCTGAAGTCGAAGTATCTTATTTCGAACTTCAAAGTACTCACCGATGATCCACACGGTGGCGCGCAGGCTCCCCCGACTCTGCCTGCTCCGTTCGTGGAGCAGGATTACCGGCATCGACGGGGGAGCACTTCCTGGTTCGATTTATCGCGTCTAGACAAGACACGATAAATCGAACCCAGAAGATCGATTGGACTCCTCCGATGCGGCGGGTAAGTATAGACGTACCCTTAGAGACTAACAAATTTATTTGGGCATAAACTTTCATGGGCGAGAACCCACTTCATCAGATGCATAGAGTGGAACATACAATAGGAAGATAGATATATATCTATACAGAGAACATGAAAAGATGGGGGTTGCCATACCAACTCTAAGAAACTAATCCATTAAGGTGGGCTATCATCAGCAGGCGAAAAAAAACTTTTGTAGTGATAATCAGGATGGCCCATTTCAAACAGTTGACAAGAAGGTGTGAGTAAGAGTAGGGGAAAACTTAGCATGGGGAAATAGTTTTCAGTTTGTGTAATGACCCAGCCATTCCCAGTCTTTAGTTAAGCCTAATTTAATGGTATCCAATTTGCAAATTAATTCCAGTTCTGCAGTTTCTCGTTGGAGTCTGTTTTTGAAGTTTTTTGTTGAAGAATTGCCACTTTTAGGTCTGTTATTGAGTGACCAGAGAGACTGAAGTGTTCTCCTACTGGTTTTTGAATGTTATGATTCCTGATGTCAGATTTGTGTCCATTTATTCTTTTGCGTAGAGCCTGTCCAATGTACATGGCAGAGGGGCATTGCTGGCACATGATGGCATATATCACATTGTTAGAGGTGCAGGTGAATGGGCCCCTGATGGTGTGGCTGATGTGATTAGGTCCTATGATGGTGTCACTTGAATAGGTATGTGGACAGAGTTGGTAATGGGGAGAGGGGGCTGTGTAGGACACCAAAATGGCCAGGGATGACCCTGGATGGCATGGTATGGTATTGCCACCCTTACTTCTGTGCTGTTGCCTGCAGAGCCACTCTCAGTCAGCAGCTGCCACTCTCTGGCCACCCAGCTCTGAAGGCAGCAGCACAGCAGTAAGGGTGGCAATACCGTGACCCCCCTTAAAATAACCTTGCGACCCCCCCTGCAACTCCCTCTTGGGTCAGGACTCCCAATTTGAGAAACACTGGTCCCCCCGTGAAATCTGTATATTATAGGGTGAAAGCACACAAAAGACCAGATTTCACCGGGGGGGGGGGAGGGGGCGTGGGGAGACCAGATTTCATGGTCCATGATGCATTTTTCATTGCCATGAATTTGGTAAGGCCTTATTCATGTAGTATAGAAATGTGCACAGCACTTTGCCCAACAGCTTAGGCAAGGCCCTGCCCAAGGAATTTCAGTATACTGTTAAGTACAACTAGTGGACTGGAAACAGAAACAGTTACAAGCAGAACGCCTGAAGGTGGGGATAGGCAATCAGGAATTGAAAGAAAGGGAGATGGGTTTCAAGGAGGTCACAGCAGGCAGGCAGACACCACCCATTTAATGGTTAATCGGCCATTAAAACTACAGAACCACTGTGTTGGGAACATCCCTGGGACAGGGCAGAGCGCATTAAGTCTGCATGCTACTCCCCATGGGAGGCGGGTATAATAGGCCAGGGGAGGCTGCCACATCCACTGGACCCCCAGTTGTGGGGTTTGGTCAGTGAAGTTTTTGCTTTATTATGCCCCATGCAGGCTTTGGGGTGGTTGAGGAGGCTCTATTTGCTATTCGGATTCCTGGGTTCATCAGTAGTCTCCCTGGACTCCAGAGAGATTACTCAGGAACCCAAGAAGCTGAGTAGCAAATCCTCAGCCACCCCGGAACCTGCATGGGGCATAGCAAAAGCGTCTTCCGGCAGAGACACTTTTCCCTGGGCTGGCTTGGGGTCTGGGGAGGGGAAGCGCGGCGTGGCTGCAGTTGGCTCAGGGCACCTCCAGGCAGGTGGGGGGGAGGGGAGAGGGGCTTCGGCCAACCCTGGGCTCCTCTGACCGGAGGTGGGGGGCGGCGCTCAGGGCTTTGGCCAGCCTGGGGCTCCTCTCACCAAGGGGTGGGGTCACTTGGGGTTTATCCAGGCACAGGGGGGAAGCTTGTGGCTCTGGCTGCGGAGGAAGGGGGCAGGGTGTCTCGGGGCTATGGCCGCGGGGGGCGTGGGCAGAAGAGTGGAGCCAGGGGCTAGCATCCCCGAAGGGGCGCTCGACCTGCCACCCATGCTACTCACCTACCCACTGTGGCCCCCATTCCCACTCCTGTTCAGATACGGGGGAAGCAAATTGAGGGCGCTGATCTCACACCCATTTATCTCCTGTGCACCCACCTGCCTGGCTCGGGGGAGGCAGCCCCTGGGACCAAGTGAGTGAAGCTTCTGAGCCAGGGGAGCAGGGAGGACCCTTACCTGCTGATGGGGGGAGGGGACACAATTAAAGTGTTCTCCCGAATGCCCCCTGTCACCAAGAAGCCTCCCCCTTACTCTCAGTTCCCCTGTGGGAAAGCAGCCGTTCCTCCTCTCCCTCCTGGTGGAGCTGAAGCAGCAGCCCTTCCCTACTGCTCCTAGCCAGGGCTGGCGCGCCCACTAGGTAACCCTAGGCCGTCACCTAGGGCGCCAAGATTTGAGGGGCGGCGGGTGGCTGCCTCCCGGCTCCCCGCTCAGCCGCTGAGCGGGGAGCCAGGGGGCAGCTGACGGGGGGCAGCTTCCATGAGCCGCCCCGCTGCCCCCCCGCCCCCTCACTCAGCGGCTGAGCGGGGAGCCGGGGGGCAGCCGCAGCACCCCTGGTTAGCGTGGTGCTCACCTGTGCAGAGCTAAGTGTGCGCTCCTGTGGGCAGTGATGGGGGAAAGAGCAACCCTCTGCCTGGACAAGTGGGGCAGGCTCTTGGGGGGACATTAGTGCAGCAGGCCCATCTCCAGCACAACCCAGACAGCAGGGAGGCTGCTCCAAGCCCCGCGCTGAGAGACGAGGCAAGCTGCTGGCACACACATCCCGCCTCCCCTCAACCTCAGCCGCCTATCCCAGAGATCGGATCGGGAGCCTCTTCCAGCTCAGCCCCACTCCCTATGGCTTCTAACGCAGGGAGCCCTCTGTCCCAGGAGAGTGAGGAGCCCCAGGCACCCGCCCCTGCTGCTCCCACCGGAAGAGTTACCTGACTGAGGGCCTAGTCAAGCTGCAGCTTGGGGCCACCCTCTCCAGCCATGTGTGTCTCCCTGGCTGGCTGCCTGCCTCTGTAAGCTCAGCTGGCTCTGGGTCCCCATAGGTCCGGTCATGTGGGAGGTATCAAACGTGCCCCCTTCACTATGTTGCCCTGGGCGATTGCACTGATTGCCCTGGTCAAAGGCCAGCCCTGACTGTCCAGTGATTCTCAACCCGCTGCCCAATAAGCACACAGCTGCGACCCAAATAGATGTACAGATAGGATATATATTGTGTGGATGCAGCCCACATAACACCTAGAGAGCTGCTTATGTGGCCCCACCGTGGTAAATAGGTTGAGAACCACTGACCTAGTCTGAACACAGGCTATGGAACGTCACCAAAATAATTCCTAGAGCATATCTTTTAGACAAACATCCAATCTTGATTTAAATATATGTTAATGATGGGGAATCCACCATGACTTTTGGTAAATTGTTTCAATGTTCTGTGGCCCACAATAGCCTTTCCCTTCTTTGCTGCAACTTTGCAGTCTCATGTCTAATTTGCTGCCTACACTCACCACTAGTTCCTCTCAGTATCACTATTTCCCAGTTTCCCCCCTCCCATTGAGCATCTCTTTTTCACAATATTTTTCCCTCAGATGTGTTAACCTGCATTTTTCCAGGCTGAATCTCATTTTATTTCCTTCCATGTTTCTGGTCTCACTAGGTCCCTTTGTGTTATTCCTTTGCCCTTGTGGGTATTTGCAACTTGTCACAATATAACAACATCTGTGAGGTTCATTAACATGCTGCTTACTTCCTCTTCCAGATCATAATCAAGATGTTAAAGAAGACTGGACCAATCCCTGCACTATCTCACTGGACAGCTGCCCGGTACACTGTTCCAAACTTTAGAAAAATATATTGTAGATCTAAGGGCAGAATTCATCATCAAGCAATTAAGTTCAAAGCGGGACTGGCACATAAATAGTAGCATGTTGCTCTGAGAGTGTCCTCTAGCTTAACAAATGTTCATTCACTCTAAAGCTATTAAATACATGGAAGTTGCCAAAGACGATATATGTACTTTTTCCTTTAGTTCATCATAATCAAAAACTCCAGGGAGTTTGCTCACCTTGTGAGGCCTGAGTAAAGATTTAATCCACTCCAACCTAAGCATGGCATAAAAAGGACATTTCTGAACATAGTGTTGCAGCCCTGAAGACTGCAAAGATACTTTTCATAGGCACTTATTCTGCACCCTTCACCAACTGTTGAGGCTAGACTCAAACATATGCTTAGAAAATCCTGTCCTCATGACCTTTGCTGATTTCAGTGGAAGTTCGGAGGCTGAATACCTTTGAGGATCTGACCTAAAGGGAAACAAGAAAACTTTTTATCATTACATTAGAAGCAAGAGGAAGACCAAGGACAGGGTAGGCCCACTACTCAGTGAGGAGGGAGAAACAGTAACAGGAAACTTGGAAATGGCAGAGATGCTTAATGACTTCGTTTCGGTCTTCACCGAGAAGTCTGAGGGAATGCCTAACATAGCGAATGCAAATGGGAAGGGGGAAGGTTTAGAAGATAAAATAAAAAAAGAACAAGTTAAAAATCACTTAGATAAGTTAGATGCCTGCAAGTCACCAGGACCTGATGAAATGCATCCTAGAATACTCAAGGAGCTAATAGAGGAGGTATCTGAGCCTCTAGCTATTATCTTTGGTAAATCATGGGAGACAGGAGAGATTCCAGAAGACTGGAAAAGGGCAAATATAGTGCCCATCTATAAAAAGGGAAATAAAAACAACCCAGGAAACTACAGACCAGTTAGTTTAACTTCTGTGCCAGGGAAAATAATGGAGCAATTAATTAAGGAAATCATCTGCAAACACTTGGAAGGTGGTAAGGTGATAGGGAATAACCAGCATGGATTTCTAAAGAACAAATCATGTCAAACCAATCTGATAGCTTTCTTTGATAGGATAACGAGTCTTGTGGCTAAGGGAGAAGCAGTGGATGTGGTATACCTAGACTTTAGTAAGGCATTTGATACGGTCTCGCATGATATTCTTATCAATAAACTAGGGAAATACAACTTAGATGGGGCTACTATAAGGTGGGTGCGCAACTGGCTGGATAACCGTACTCAGAGAGTAGTTATTAATGGTTCCCAATCCTGCTGGAAAGGTGTAACGAGTGGGGTTCCGCAAGGGTCTGTTTTGGGACCGGCTCTGTTCAATATCTTCATCAACAACTTGGATATTGGCATAGAAAGTACGCTTATTAAGTTTGCAGATGATACCAAACTGGGAGGGATTGCAACTGCTTTGGAGGATAGGGTCATAATTCAAAATGATCTGGACAAATTGGAGAAATGGTCAGAGGTAAACAGGATGAAGTTTAATAAGGACAAATGCAAAGTGCTCCACTTAGGTAGGAACAATCAGTTTCACACATACAGAATGGGAGGAGACTGTCTAGGAAGGAGTACGGCAGAAAGGGATCTAGGGGTTATAGTGGACCACAAGCTAAAGATGAGTCAACAGTGTGATGCTGCTGCAAAAAAAGCAAACTTGATTCTGGGCTGCATTAACAGGTGTGTTGTGAGCAAGACATGAGAAGTCATTCTTCCGCTCTACTCTGCGCTGGTTAGGCCTCAACTGGAGTATTGTGTCCAGTTCTGGGCACCGCATTTCAAGAAAGATGTGGAGAAATTGGAGAGGGTCCAGAGAAGAGCAACAAGAATGATTAAGGGTCTAGAGAACATGACCTATGAAGGAAGGCTGAAGGAATTGGGTTTGTTTAGTTTGGAAAAGAGAAGACTGAGAGGGGACATGATAGCAGTCTTCTTGAGGTCCCTTCCAGCCCTAGAATCTATGAATCTATGAATCTATAAGGGCATAGCCATGCAGCCCAAGGCAGTGAGCCTCCTAGCCCAGATCAACAGGCTCACACTTGTGGGGCTCACACTACCATGCTAAAAAATGGCTGTATTGACATTGAGGGTCGGGCTGGCGCTTGCGCTCTGAGGCCTACGGAGGGTGGGTGGGCTTCAGAGCCCAAGTGCAACTTAAAAGTGCTGTCTACACAGTTATTTTTAGCTTGTTAGCGTGAGACCCATAAACCTGAAGCTGTTGACTTGGGCATGGAGGCTTGCGGCCATGAGCTGCCACTGGCTTTGCAGATGTACCCTAAGTGACTTGTGCAAAGTCACACACAACACTTGTGACAGAGCAGGGAACCGATTCCTAGGCAAGGGCCATAATCACTGGACCATCCTTCCTTTTTGCTTAGTGTCTATATGTAATTATGAATTGTAGCCCCCGATAAGACATAATGCTGTAACTGTCTTCAGGCCTGTAAAATATTTAGCTTGGCCAAACAAGGCCTCAGGCTGAGGAATAGGTTGTTGACTAGTTGACCAATCAATAACCTTGTAAAATGTGTCAATTGCTGATGTTTCAGAAAATATGCTGCAGTGTATCAGTTAATACCGCAAAATGGCCATAGTAACATCTTGGGGAATTCTAAATTAACCACGAGTTGCTATGGTAACTATCTGACATAAATGTTAATAAGTAAAAAAAGGGAATAATGAGGTAGCCTATGGAAAATGGGGTATCCCTAAATTACTGGGGTGTGGAAGAACAGATAAGGAAAAAGGGGTTGGAACCCTTATGCCTATGGATGAGCCTGAGTGGGTTTAAGTGTAATCAGGGTCAAAGGTGTTGCCCAGCTTGCGTGAGGAGAATAACACATGGGGAGATGCTAGGATGACAACCACTGCTGATGATAATGAAGATGCTGATGAGGAAGAGAATGACTAACACTCCAGGGTTCCCCAGCAGGTGATGTGAGTGATGCCAGTCATAGGGCTAACCACTTTGCACTCCCTATCTACTCTTGTATTTCATTGCGTGTGAAATTGTTTATCTGCTTAGTGGATTTGTTAATAAAGGGATGTGTAATAAATTGCAGTTGTTTCTCATGTGCTCCTTGGGTCTCACATTCTAATGCTATTGGTAATAATATTCCTGATGCTGTTGCCCGCTGGAGACAGAACCCTTATTGACCATTGCCATCTAAGAGATTAATCAATCCATCAATAAGGCTACCGAGTGAAAACTTGTGCGCACAATATTGAAGGTTGAGACCTTTTTAAAAATAAGCACCTGAATAAGATGCAGGGTTGGGAAGGGAGTATTTTAGTCATTGTGTCCCGATGGCATTTCTTGGCATGTTCCATTTGAAGAATCTCCACCCAACATGTAGGTTTCTGTATGCTCGCAGCCTTTTCAGTCTTTATTGTTCAGTCCTGGGCCTGGTTTTCCACAAACATTCTCTTTGACCTATGAATGAAGAGAAAAAAAACATGGATGTAAGAAAACCTATTGGTCCTTTAAGAGCTCTATGTGGTTCAAAAGCTTGTCTCTCTCACCAACAGAACTTGGTCAATAAAAGATATTACCCCACCCCCATTGTCTCTCTAAATATCCTGGGATCGACATAGCTACAACATTGCATATTGGCCCTTTGGGCATCAGCATTAATCACGAGCAGTAAAAATACATAGGAGTGAAAATGCTTCCTCTCTTGTAAAGGCCTGGCATTGCTGTACAGGGCAACTGACTCCTTAAACCTGTGTTACTTCTCTTTCTTGTCTGAAATGATGATCATTGATGCTGATGCTGTGGAGCATGTTCAGTACTTAATGTGCTTGCCTAACCTTGAAAACAAATGTTCAGTAGCTTAATGCTGCATCAGTATTAAAAGAGCTGTCTAGAGCAGGATGTCGTCTTTCTGCAACTGTGACAAAATCAACCGTGTCAGCTCTGACCCTTGGCTGCATTTTGGCCATTTTGCACTGCTCCATTAGTGCAAAGAGACCTTAAAAGTTGACATAGCTGGCTATAGAAGGAACACCACATGTAGAGTGATCCTAGAGCAGGAGTAATTGCTCCCATGCTCCTCCTCTCCATTGCTGGTGTAGGGTGTATGCTTAATAGGTCTGCACTCCCACACTCCCCAGCTGCCATAATGGCTTGCTGGGGTCACTGGTGGCTGATGCAAGTTAGAGCAGCTGGAAGGTGGCTCTCTTTGGTGCATAGGGTAAGTTACTGCAGCTTTGGGATGGCTCTAATTTACACAGAAGACATTGGCCCAATTTACAGAAAGCCCAGGATTGTGGGAGAACCAAAATAGCATTGAAGTCCCCTTTACACTCCAAAGTTGTGTCATGGAGTCCTCAGCCATAGTCAAGGATTGGGGCCATTGTCTCTGGGAGCATGAACAACACCATAAACTAGAAAACACCATTCAGTTTAGAAAACAGCTGAGCTACTCTTACACACAGATACCTTTCCTGCTAATCTTGCTGAAGAAAAAAAATCGGAAGGAAAACTCTCAGACCAAAGTATGAAATTCCACAGGGAACTCAGCTTCACCATGAGCAGAGCGGATAGGCAGCCTGTGAGGCAGAAGAAGAGACCAGGGTTATCACTTCACTGCCTCCGAGTGCAAGGTAAGAGGATGAGAATAATGCCAGAATTGCCAGAACAAAAATGCCAGAATAAAAAGTGTCTTTTTCCTGCTCCAGCAAATCCTCATATTCTTTTCCCCACTGGTGTTTTATTGGTGTCTTGCTAAACTTTTCTGAGAATATCTTACATTTATAGGGTTCCTTTTGGTCTGAAGGTTCCCAGAACACTTCATATAACTCTGTAGTTACATATAGCACTCATGAAATATAGCTAGAAAGGCAGCCACCAGGCAGACAACCAACACACGGTACCACCAATGGAGAGAGAGGCACCAAGGCAAAACCTTCCTGCAAAGTAGGAACACTGAGTCTGCACGTATTGAAAACACTAACCAGAGGCTGAAACAGGAAGTGTGTATGTAGGGGGAGGAATATACTGTGAACTATCTTGGTGCCTCTTAAATAATTAGCGAGCTATGTTACCAACCAGTAATGTGTAGTTTTGCAGTACGAGGTAGCTGGTCAGCTCTGGAGACATATTTTAACATATTAGTTCAAAGGGCACTTAGCTCAAGACTAAATTTCTGTATTGGGTTCAGTTAAGATGATCAAAATGGTCTTTTCTGGGCTTATCATCTATATTTGAATATGAGATTGTGCAACACAGTCAGCTGAAACTTCAGGGCATGACCAATATAGAGAAATTTGGAGCTGGTCCAAAAAATTTTCCTCTCCGAAATTTTTGAATTTTCATCCAAAATTCAAAAATGGAAAGATTTTGACTAAAATATTTTTGGTATTGGCTGAAATCTTTTTACCAAAAAAACCCCCACCCTACATGGAAAGCAGTTACTTTTTGCAAAACAAAACTGTATTTAGTTGAAAAAACAGTCTCAATGGAAAATTTTCAACTGGCCCTAGTCTAAACCTTTACTTAAACACAGTTAAATTCAATAGGAAATTCACCTGGGTAAAGATTCAGATCCTGATCCTGCAAACCCTTGCTCATACAAGTAGTGTCACAAACCTCACATGCTGTTCCATTCCATCTCCCTCTTCCTCATCTGTTTGTTATGGCCATTTAGGATTAGATTCTGCAATGGAGCCAGGCCAACCACCTCCCAAATTCTACCTCACGGCTAGAGGTGGCTCTGCAGAAGGCATGCCTCAGTTTCTCCTCTTCAAGGGGCTTCTTAAACTCCACACCAGCTTTCATGAGTCCAATGACATTGGCCCTCCTTAGAGTCTGGTTTATTAACTTCAAGTTCCAAAATAAACCCAAAAGTCTTTCCCCCAGCCCTACACTGGGCACAGCCCCACACTCCCCTGGTGTCCCAGGATCCTTCCTGTTTTAGCAGGTTAATCCCAGCCCTCTCTCTCTACAACTTCTTAAGCATTCCCCAACCCTGCAGCCTCCTGTTGCTCTTTGTAGGAGAATCAGCTTCTCCACGCCCCAGAGGTTCTACTAATTAACCCCAGGCCACATCCCAGGTGTGGGGGAGGCTAATTGAATGGGGCCAGGCATCTCCAGGCCTCCAGCCCTAAAAGGAGAAGGCCACCCCATCACAGAGCTGCACAGGTAGACCCCTGAGTCCGCACACAGCCCCATTTAAGTCAATAAGAGGGCACAGGGGTCCATAGTCACCAATCCATTTAAAGATCTAGTTCTTAGGTTGTAAACTCTTTGGGGCATATCAAGTTTGCTTAGGGCACCATATAACTAATGAATAAAAAATAAGTCAAACTCTAAAGACCTTAGGTCAATGGGAGTTTTGCTCGAGTAAGATCTTCATCTTTTTCCATTAATGATAACCAGGAATTATTTGTCCCTTGATCTTAGAAAATGGCACTCTCAGTTTCTCGTGACTTTTTTTTGGTGGTCCTTTGGGGTACTGGGAACTATTCTTATATCAGTGTAGCTGAGGGAGAAATGTCCAGAATTTCTCATAAGCCCCCTGGAGTTCCTTCATAGACAGATTTAGGGAGCATGTTGGTCTCTAGGACATGCTGGTCACATGCAAAACCAGATGTTGCTCTGGCTTCCTCCATCACTTGTATTTCTGTAAGGTTTTATAACCAGCATAACTTTATATGCATTCTGGGGCTGCACCAATCATGATTTAGAAGGGAGATTTTTGCAGCTTGTGTGTTCTTGAGGAATTTGATATAATGTGGAATAAAAATAATTGTATTCAAATTCTGCAGCAAGAAAGTATATTATTAGCAAAGCTGATCAAAAAGTTTTCTTCCAAACCTTTTTAGCAATTTTTTAAGGTAACAAAAGCATTTTTTTAAAACGAAACAAGAAAAAATTGAACAAAAATGAAACATTTTAATTTTTGTCAAAATGTAAATGTCCTGACCAGATCTAGTTATTAGCTCATGTACTATTTTTTCCATAAAAGAACTAGTGCTTGGTAATCCCATAAACCTTGATGGTGAGTATCTACTAGCCTGTGATTATTCCTGCAGGTATTCTGTTGGAATTTACTTGTTATGAGTCCGATTCAGTCTGGGGAAAAAGAGGTACAACTCCTCTGCAATCCTGATGGCTGAATACAGTCCCACATGTCATTGAAGGATGGAAGTAATAATTATTTTATAAAAACAGCTACAAATTTCCAGCAAAGTCAACTTCCTACAGTTTTTTTTGTAGAAAACTGAAGATCTTTAACATCTTATAAGGACATAAAAGTAATGGTGAACACTGCATCATTGTGAATAAAAACTCTTTTACACACACACACACACGGTCAAGTCAAGCATGTTAGTCTAAGTGGTTTAACCATTCAGTAACTGAGGGAAGAGCATTGTGCAAGTTTCTGAGGGAACCCTGGCTGATGCGTGCAGCCTGAAAGTATGAGGCATCCGTCTTCTAATGGGTCACCACAGCAAAGGGGAGGAGTCACGAGGCTGCACTTATAGTCATCAGCGCATCTGATCATTCTGCATCTGAAACAATTGAACTTTATCCAGAGACCGTCAAAACCACGGGGCTGGACTGTTGGACCTGTCTCAAAAGAAGCATTGGCTCTGTCTCAAGCTTGTTCTTGCCATCTAGTATGCCACCTGGAGGTGATACCGAGGTTCTTTAGGGGAATTGTCCAAACAGAGGTGCCTTGAGCTAAGGTGGTGACTTGGTGAATTAAATATATCATTCAAAAGGAGTAGCTGTGGCATGTCTTGCGTTTTAGGGAGCAAATTCTACAAGGTGACGTGTCACCTGGTGTCAGGAGTGGCAAAGTTGGACAGGACCAGCAACCAGGCCAGATTGGTTGATCTGATGCTACCTGAGATTATGCATATGGTTTCCCTTACCTGAGTGGCTACTAGTTAGGCCTGGTCTGCACTACAAAGTTAGGTCAACATATGCTGCATTAGGTCAAGTTAATAATGTATGTGCCTACACTACTGAGTCCCTTCCGCTGACCTAAAGGGCTTGTAAAGTCGACTTCTGTTCTCCACCTCCACAAGAGGCGTAGCACTTCAGTGAACATCCATGCGTCGACATGGGAATAGAGTAGACACTGCGCTGTGTAATTCGGATGAATTGGCCTCCAGGAGGTGTCCCACAGTGCTCTGCTGTGACCGCTCTGGAGAGCACTTTCAGCTCCCCTACACGTCAGCCACGTACACAGAAAACAGCCGACCCCCTGTTAAAGCCCCGGGAGCTTTTGAATTTTCATTTCCTGTTTGATCGGCATGGAGAGCTTGTCAGCATAGCTGACAATGGATGCTCAAGGCCGCAAATGCGCTCCAGCATGGAGCGCACAGGAGGTGGTGGATCTTATTGCTGTGTGGGGAGAAGAGTCTGTGCAGGCAGAGCTCTGAACCAGCAGAAGAAATGCTGACTTCTATGCCAAGCTTGCACAGGGCACGGGGGAGAAGGGCTACACCAGTGACACACAGCAGTGCCGCGTGAAAATAAAAGAGCTTCGGCAAGCGTTCCAGAAGACAAGAGAGGCAAACAGTCGCCCCAGGTTATCTTACTTTTCTTTGCTGTCTCCCAGTGTTTGTGAGCATAATAAAAATTAATGGATTGAGGAGAAAAGGCTCTTTATTCATTCAGCACACAGCGTTTAGCAGGGGTGCAGTTTACAGGGGAGTACATGCAATGAAGGGGACAGCTAGGTAAGGCACATTACTGTCGGTCATTGATTAAACTAGTTTTCAAAGCCTCACGGAGCTCAGCACCTCGATGTGCTCTTCTTATTGTCCTAGTGTCTGGCTGCTCAAAATTGGCTGCCAGGTGATCTGCCTCCATCCCCTAGCCCACCAGAAACTTTTCTCCCTTTGTTTCACAGATACTATGGAGCACACAGCAGGCAGCAATAACAATGGGGATATTGCTTTCACTGAGGTCTAACCTAGTAAGCAGACAACACCAGGGGTCTTTTAAACACCCAAAGGCACATTCCACCACCATTCTGCACTTGCTCAGCCTATGGTTGAACCACTCCTTACTGCTGTCGAGGCTGCCTGTGTACGGCTTCATGAGCCATGGGAGCAAGGGGTAGGCTGGGTCTCCCAGGATCACAACTGGCATTTCAACATCACCAATGGTTGATTTGAAGTCTAGAAAGAAAGTTCCAGCTTGCGGCTTTCTGAACAGACTGGAGTTCATAAAGATACGTGTCATGCACCTTTCCCGACCATCCCGCGCTGATGGTGAAACAGCCCCTGTGATCCACCAGCGCTTGCAACACCATTGAGAAGTACCCCTTTCAGTTTATGTACTCTTTGGCAAGGTGGTCAGGTGCCAAGATAGGGATGTGCGTTCCATCTATTGCCCCACCACAGTTAGGGAACCCCATCATGGCAAAACCATCCACTACGTCCTGCATGTTGCCCAGAGTCACTACCCTTCTTAGCAGAAGTCTGTGGATTGCCCTGGCAACTTGGATCACAGCAGACCCCACAGTAGATTTACCCACTCCAAATTGGTACCTCACTGACCGGTAGGTGTCTGGTGTTGCAAGCTTTCACAGAGCTATCGCCACTCACTTCTCAACTGTCAGAGGAGCTCTCATTTCAGTATTGCGGCGTTTCAGGGCTGGGGAAAGCTCTTCGCACAGTTCCATGAAAGTGGCCTTGTGCATTCAAAAGTTCTGCAGCCACTGCTCATCATCCCACAGCTGCATAACTATGCAGTCCCACCAATCAGTGCTTGTTTCCCAGGCCCAGAAGCGGCGCTCCACCGTGTAAAGGTGATGCGCAACTGTCGCCAGCACCTACAAATTGCTCCACTCCATGGCTTCTAGCAAGGCTGCTTGCATGGCATCACATTGTTCCGCGCGGCGGCTCCTGTATCAGCTGAGCAAATACTGCAGGATAAGGCATGAGGTGTTTGTAATGCTCACAACAACCGTGCACAGCTGAGTGGGGGTCCATGCTTGCTGTGCTATGGCATCTGCGCAGGTAACCCAGGGTTAGGAAAAATGGCACGAAAAAGGCTCGGTTTGTTTGCCATTGATTTCAAGGAGGGAGGGAGGGAAGTGCATCATGGGAGGCTAATGCCATGTTCCCATAACCACCTGCACAAATGTTTTGGTCTCATGAGGCATTGCAAACCCAACCCAATATTCCACTCGGCTCCGTGCACTGTGGGATAGCTACCCACAGTGCAGCGCTCCGTGAGTCGATGCAAGCCCTGCTAGTGAGGATGCGCTCCACCGACACAATGTGCATAGGGGGGACATGCAGAATCGACTGGCTTAAATCAGAGGCTCAATGTCGACTTACATAAAATCGACCTCATTTAGTAGCATAGCCATACCCTTAGATAATGTTACCCATTTTCATGCTGCAGCCCCACCTCCATTTTTGATATGAGTATTAACCTCATTTGCTGCAAAGGAGACACAGGCGACTGAATTCAGGCCTTGGCAAGTAAATGAAGATGGAGCTGGTTTTCAGCTATCTTGTTTAAAGTTAATTTATTTGTATTTATAAGTCTACACACAAACACATTGGGTTACAGATTTTGGCATCTTAAACAGCTTTCATAAATGAAATATAACTTCTTGTTCAACTTTAAATAAATAACTTAGTATTTCCCCATGTCCTTTCACCCGTTTCTAGTAAAAATTGACTGAAGCTGTTTCAGGAAAACTCTGTCTGGATGAATAGAGTAATTGAGAGACTAAATATCTTTACAAAAGCAGAGTGGATCAGCAATCCCAGTGACTTAAGTTCTTCATTTTGGAACAAAATGGTTTGGCTCTTATAAAAATCTAATCAACACCAAAACTTATTGTATAATACGTTAATTTTTAAAAGTTGAAAACACCAACTCAAATTTAATCTGCCTTTGGTTGGCACTGAATAATGATATTTCTAATGACTACATTTATATTTGACGGTAAAAAACGCTGCATTTTCATAGAGCATACAATTAATGCTGGATGTTGGGATATGTGTCCTGCTTGTAGCAAACTGATAACCTGGAGGACAAAAATGTTTTAAAATATGTAAAAAAAGTTTGTGGAATGTTCCATGTACAGCTGCGTCCCCATAGGCTGTAATATACCAACAACTCCTTAACTTTAACAACATGCTGGCCAAATAATACATGACTTGATCCTCCAAAGACCCAATTATCTCTTGAGAGATGCTGGGTGCCGGGTGTGAAGGGTGCTGGTACTTTGCAGGAGGCACACAGACCTCTGCAGGATTGGGCACACCATTTGTAAAGGGAACGGTAACACCAGTCAATTAGAGCTACTAGTGCAGCTCTGCTAGTTAAAACCAGCGATGACACATCTCTGTTTTCTCATGGTCCTTTAACTGAGTTGGATCTTGCTCAAGAGCAAAGCACCCATTGACTTTAGGTGGAGCAGGATTGAGCCCAACGTACAACTATTCCCCTTGGAGCACGGTCTTTAATGATGCTATAATGTAATAACCTGGAACAATTTGGAGTAATTTGGAAGCTGCAATAACAAACCAATCTTTGCATTCCATATCGTATCACTGCCAATTTAATGGGACTAAACCCACGTCAGGTGTGCTGGAGACCTCACAGAATTGTGCTTTGCAATAATAATAATTGCTTTATGACAGTAACCGAATACAGGACTCTGTTTTAAATCAAAGGAGCTAGTGTATTACATTTGGACACAATGGACAATTACCGAGAGTATATCATGCCAATTATGTAAGTGTGTATGGGTCTGTCCTCTATGCTGGGATCAGTCCTGAAAACCCTTATTCCCCTAGGGCTAGGTTCTGCCATTTCAGCACAGCCCAAACTATGAGGGGTGTGGAGCATTGGGAGGCATCCAGGCTCAACATATGTGACCCTGAACTCCCTAGAGCAGGGGGAAGGCATGCCCACTTAATGGGGTGCAGCTTATTCGCCCACCATGTATACTGGGCCCATTCTGTAGTGTGGAGGAGGGGCTGGGCGATGGCCTCTCCTCCCCCCAGCTCTTCTTATCCTCACTGGGGCACTGTGCATCCCCGGTGGAGTAAGGAGAGAGCAGGCTCTGTGAAGGGACTGCGACGTTGCCTGGCCCTTACACAGGCCACTGCAAGAAGGATTCACCTTGCTCCTCCACCCCACTGTGCATCCATGTAAGGAGAATGTAGAATCTGGCCCTTCACTAGTTCTGACCGATGTAAGTAGCTCCACTGAGGTAAGAACTCCTCATGCCAATAAGGGCTCTTAATACAGGCAATCAGCTGCCAGCAACAGTAATGGGAGTTATGGGTCTCTCAAGGAGAGAAAAGGCTGCTCAGATTGTGTTTGGCTCCATTAACAGTAACCTAGAGTAGCACTGAAGTATGGAAAGGAGGTGTGCTGTATTTGTGATGCAGAGGCAGAAACCATCCCCCTGAGAAGCAGGTAGTCCTGTCAACTGCATGCAAGTAGGTTCTAAAAATATCTTTACAACATATAGTACAGCTTGAGTTTACAACTGTGCATATTTATTCTAGTTGCTTTTGCTAAATAAAATTAAGCAAATATGTCAAAGTGTATGTGAAAGTTGACTTGTAGAGGCTTTATACAGAAAGATTCAATGGGTTGGTACACATAGACAAAATTACTGTTTGTTAACAAAAGAATTATTTTAGTTTTGTTTTAATAATATAATTTAAATACTGAAACGACATCACAATTAAAAAAACAAAACAAACAAAAAACCCCACCTAACAACTTTAAAATTGGCCAAGGCGCCAATTTGTCTATTAAATTAGTGTAGTGGCATTTTTGTGAAAGCAATCTTGTCCAGAAGGCGCTATCCAGTGAAAAGTCAATGACATACTAACAAAGGGAAATCCAGGTAAGAGGGATACAACTGCAGAGAAGAATTAAAACATCCACCTAGAACCATATTCAAATTTGGCAGGAAGACTGTGTGTATGCATGAATGTGTACATGTATGAGAGAAAGGCAGCATTACTATTACATACATGAAGCTATGACCAGATGCCATTTTCCATGCTCCAAGATGAAAAGCATCGTTAATAAAAGGGGAAATGGAAACTAAAAAGAGAAAAAACTCAAAGAGAACTTTAAAAGTCACCTCTTTCATGATCAGTAGTCCTCAATGGCAAATGTTACATGCACTATTTCCCTCAAAAGCTAGACAAAGTTGTTCCATTTCCCAGTGTATTTCCTTCATTTCTTTTCATGAAGAAAGGTTTGAGAAAGCAGATCGCTGGGAAGAAATACTACAAACTTCTAAATTAGTGAAAGAACTTCCAGCATCACTAGTGTATTCTGGGTACGAGGCACTGGAAGAGATTATGTTTTTCAGCCTCTGAAGAGCAATGATTAATAGCAAAAGAAGAAATGCTAAGAGGCTGAGAAATATAGAAACATAGACATAGACATTTGATAAGCGGCCAGATGAGGAATCCACTGAAGTTGACAGGGATGTGGGGTAGAGCTCCAGAAAAGTCCCATTTTCCATGTTTCCTACTAATCCAGATGAAGGATTAAGTTCTGACATTTTGTGTGTGTGTTTTTTTAAGGGAATAGATGTTGTAGTCAAAGGCAGTTTTAGAAGTATAAAAAATGCTGTATTCTGGATGCTTTCATTTTTCCATCACAACATAGGCATAACGAGTCACCTTGTGATCAGAGTTATTCTTTACTTCTCAAAGCCACAGGTAATATAAGACTCTGTATCCTTCAGTCCTGAAAGAAAAGAAAAATAGAATTAATTTACTATTAGACCATGTGCTTTAATTGTTCACCCGAGGCAATATAACTTTAAAAACAGTAAATTATTTCCCAATAAAGTTGACCTAAAGGACTTAAAGAGAAGAAAAAAATAAATCAGTATCTGTTGCTTTATGGTCTGATTTCTCCCAAAAGCAGGGATAGAAGGAAAATTCTGCACATACATTTCCCACAGCTTTTACTAGAGATTAGCCAGATCCCAAACTCCTGATCCAAACAGTTCTGAACTAAGTGTGGGAGGAAGTCTTGGACTGCAAACCCAGATCCAGATCCAAATTTCTCGCTGACTATATATCCACATGGAGCCAAATGAACCCGAGAATACAAGCACCCTTGAATTTTGTAGAGGAAGGAGATGTTTCATAATGAAGATCCAGATCTGAATTTAGTACCTCAGGCCCTCTCTATTGATGTGATCTACAGTCATGTTTGCCAGTTCATGCGCCATGTGATGCCTCAACATGAACTAAACTGGTGATGTCCCAGCTACTCCCAAATCCTGTTGGAGCATGACGCTGGGCAAATAAATGCTGTTTCATAATCTATGGTGAAGGTTTGTGCTACAGTATGAATCCCTTGCTATGGGGAATCTTTACAAAATGCAGCATTTCAGGAATTGGCCATCAACTTTCTGTTTCCACACCAGAAAAAATAAAAAAACCCTTGTAAAGAATTAAGCTTGTAATCCTAGAGCCAGGTTTTTAAGCAAGGTGACGTGGTAAATCCGCTACCACTATTAAACCTATGTCTCTGTGCTGTCTTCTCTGAGGTAACCAGGACCAGTGAATTTGCTGTGGTTTATTGATTTTACATGTATAAAATGTGCTGATCTAATTTCACAAAGTGCATATACAAAGATTAAAATGCAAGAATCAAGTCATTACCAGGCTGATCCGCTATTGATAAGGTGGCTTCAATAAAATACACTTCTCAGCCAAAAACTGCACCTTTTCCTTCTGACACCCATAGTTCAGCAAACTTGGCCTCAATCTAAGAGCTCATCTAGACAAACACTTAGTTCACTGCACTATGGGGAGCACATCTACCCTGCACGAACATACCACTCAGTAAGGTGCTTGTGTGGTCCCTGCTGCCGCACACTACAAGCTTGCTAGTGTGCTTTAACTTGCTCCTGTTTCAAAGCAAGGTCAATCAAAGCACACCACAAAACTTTTCGTGGGTGGCAGGCTGGCAGAAGGGTCCACATGGACACTTCACGTGGGGCAGGCTAGTGCAGGGTAAATTTATACCCCAGCCTGCCATGAACTAAGACTTAATGTTCATATAGACAAGCCCTGAGAGAGTGGATTCCATAGCTGAGGAGGGCCCTTCAACTGAAAATACTTTGCTTCCAGACCTCTCACGTTTAAATCTGGAGGCTAAGGTGCTTCAGATGATCCCAAAAGTCAGGGTAAAACTGAGGCGAGAGGAGGTCTAGTGGCTTTTGCACCAGTGTAGATATGCTGCACCAGAGTTAGAACGGGCTTAGTGAGTGGAAAATGGGTGTAAAATGCTAATATTCTGTTTTGGTAGCTCTGTACGCCACTGTCCATTAACTTTGTACTCATGTCAATAGCTACTCGAGCTATAAGGCATTGGAGAATCACACCAACTACCTACCTATCTACATGCACCTCCATCCTTTGAATGCACCCGCTGAATCCTCTTATATTGTTCTCCTACAGGAAGAGAACATCTGCAGAGAACCCAAGTCCCAAGCATGAAGCTGAAGGAAGACAGGGGTCCCACCTATGATGAGCTTGCTTTGGACCTTAAACTTTAGTTTCAACTCAGTTTAAGTATTTTTAACCTTCATTCCCAAGCTTTGAGGAACATTTTTATCTACTCTTTTTAATGCTTTGTAGAGAAGAGAAGGATTTTCCCTTGCCAAGATTTTCCTTCTAAACCTACATTTATTAGGTTTGTATCTGCACCTTTCTACTATATCAGTGAGCATTCTATACTCTCCAGCTGGGGAAAGTAAGCGTAGTTGATTTTACAGGTGCCTTAAGGCTCTGATGTATCCAATCCTGCACAGGTGCATAAGAGAGGAGGAAGAACACGAGTGGCCCTTTCATTGTTGTGTCCCTGAGAAAGGGCAGGCAAAATTGTAGTTTCTGTGCTCCAGGGATGGAAAAGACTGTGAAAGATTAGTGTCACTAACAGCTCTAGGCTACCCAGACGGACCAGGGAGGAGCCTGGGCCAAGGAGCACAGGTTACATACTGTCCAAAAGTAACACAGCAGTCATTTCCCCCTGACCTCCTGGGGGCACTGTACCCTATCTAACCCCAAGTCTCTTTGCACATGTCCAGTTCAGAATCAGCCATGAGTGAAACAGGAAGTTGGACTTTTGATGCAAGGAACTCTTCACCCTTCATCTGACATCATCTTAAAGGGCAAAGAGATTACCCAATAGTAAAACAAAACAAAAAAAACAGATAAAAAAAATGGGTGTTCTTATTAGGGTGACCAGATGTCCCGATTTTATAGGGACAGTCCCGATTTTTGGGTCTTTTTCTTATATAGGCTCCTATTACCCCCCACCCCGTCCCGATTTTTCACATTTGCTGTCTGGTCACCCTAGTTCTTATTCCCCTTAAATAAATTGAATGACCTGTTCCTAAAATAAGTAGTTTTTATTACAGACTACATTGGCCATCTTGCGAGGCCTCACATTTTCAAATGCAACCAGTTTTAACTAAACATTGATATCATTATTAAGGCCCAGTTCTGCCACTGTTACTCCCATTGAGTAGCATCTTACTTCATAGATAATCCCCTGTGACTTCACTAAAGCTTTCTGCAGTGTAGGTTCTATGCAGTGTAAATAACAGTGGCAGAATCAGGCCCTTAAAATAATAATGTTATCACTTCGTGGTCTTTTTTGGATGTCATGCTAAAAATAAAGTATCTTGCTATGTTTCCATGAAAATGTTCCAACACTCTTTGCCCATAATGCTCTACTTTATAATTTTACCTTTAAAATTTATATTTCCTGTCGATTCTCCTAACTTAATTAAGTTTCTTCACGAGGCTGACACTTTTACTGTCTGTGAGAATAGCAAGAAATTGTACTAATGATCCTCAAGAAGGATGAGATAAGTTTCTGCTGATGCTGTTTCTTCTCTGGTAGACTAATAAAAGTCTAAGGAGACACCTTCTGAGAGTGCTAAAAAATCTGACTTGCAGTCTCTATAATAATTAGCATAAAGTTACAGTGCTTTGCACTGTAAATTAAATTTAGGAGACAATACGATATGTCATAAATAGCTCTAAGTATCCAAGTAATAATGACTAAACTAAGCAGTAGATAGTCTTTTAATAATACAATTCTTTTTTTGTAAACCTTAATTTGTTTTCCATACCTAGACTCCAGCATGAGTGAGTGCAGGGCTTGTCTTCACTACCCGCCGGATCGGCGGGTAGCAATTGATCTTTCGGGGATCGATTTTTCGCGTCTCGTTTAGACGCGATTAATCGATCCCCGAAAGCGCTCCCCGTCGGCTCCGGAAATCCACCTCATCGAAAGGTGAAAGTGGAGTCGACGGGGGAGCGGCAGCGATCGACTCGCCACCGTCCTCATGGCCAGGTAAGTCGATTACGATACGCCGACTTCAGCTACGCTATTCACGTAGCTGAAGCTGCGTATCGTAGATCGACCCCCCCCTCCTAGTGTAGCCCTGGGCTAAGTGTCTACATAGATAAATAAATAATTACACTGTGGTATGAAATCTGCCTTGGTTTTATTGCACACACTTTTGCCATTCTTAATCAGGCTTCCAAATGGCCTAAATTGTGACCACAAAATAATTAAAGGTGTAAACATGCACCTGCAAATTTCAGACACAAAAAAGAAGGCTGGGTTTTGAAAATCTGACCCTTTTGGTATATATCTTTATACTGATTCATAAAATATGTTGAAACAAACAATTATTTTAACCACAGTATTATTTACCCCAAGGAATAATATTTAAAGTACACTGCAAAATCAGTTATATTAGACTCAATAGGGAGAGATTCTCCTTTACTTTAGTGGCACAAAGTGAAGTAATGGGATAAAATGTAATGATTTCTTCGGCTGCAATTACGTAAATGTCTTATGGCTAGATTATGTTTAAAAAGATAAGCTTTGATATAAAAGATTTTGTCTTTGTCCTTCATTAATCATCACAGTGAACAGCAGATCAATTGTTATTTGCATTTCTCTATAATAATCTAAGAAATTAGTTCATGCTTGTTTTAATTTGGTAAAACATGGGAGATTTATTCAAAATTCTTTATAAAACTTTAAATCTGGTATGTCTTACTTTTGCAGTTAAGAATTATGGACCGATTCAACAAAGGATTTTAGGCCCATGCTTAGCTTTAAGCACACAAGTTGTTTCAGTTACTTCAAGGAAACTAATCATAGGCTTAAAGTTAAGTATATATATACACATGTAGATAAATATGAATTGCTGTGTTGGGGGCCTTTATGCTCAATGTAAATCACTACAATATCAATTAGATTGTTGTTTTTTTAAAAACTGAATACTGTGCATCAGTATCTTAGACCGTATAAAATCTTATATTCCAACGGGCTAGAATCCAGTTCCCTTACTCACACTGAGTAGTACCTGAGTATCTGGCCCAACATGATGTGAATATGCCTACCACAAGGCGAGGGGGACTCTTTGGAAACATTTTGGGGCAACCCAGAAAAAAAAGGTGTTTTTTAAAAATACGTATTTAAGAGGAAGGAACTTCACATAGAAATGTTAGATTCAAATATATCTCAGGTGCCTTTTACAAATTTTCATTATCCTGTTGACTTCAATGGGAACAGGATTGGCCCTGCAGTTCTGATGTTATTCATAGAAAGGTACAAAACCTGTTATGAGAAAAGAAAATGAAAGACCGGTAGGCCCTATCCTGCTATGCTCCCTTGGGCAGTTTCTGCATCACGAAGAAACTGGAAAGCAGCCAGATCTCCCCAGCTAGGGTTCCCCCTGCTAGCATAGGTGGCTAGTATTGATATAAGGGCTTTGTGATGGGGTGTATCAGGTCCTTTGAGGCCCCCTGCTGGAGGCCTCATGGTCCTACCACATCCCGCCCCAGGAGACAGCAGTAGTGGTGGGCCCTCCAAGCTGAATAGAGAGGCTGAGGGGAAGCAGCCAACCAGAGAGAGGCTGCAGGGAGCAACCAATCAGAGCCCAGCAGGCTCATATAAAAGGAGCTACTGATGGAGCAGATCAATTGCTGGCTGGAGTTAGGGGAGCAAGGAAGGTGCTCCTGGCTAGATGTAGGAGCAATACCTGGACAGAGCAGTTCCTGGCTAGAGCCAGAGAAGCAAGAAAGGTGTTTCTGCTGATGACTGGGACTCAAGCAAGACTTCAGCCCTGAGGTAAGGGTTAAGCTGAAAGTGCTGGGGCTAAGAAGGAAAGTGGCCCAGAGAAACACAGCAGCAAGTAGTTAAAGAGAAGCAGCTGGTGGCTGCTACTTATAGGGCCCCTGGGTTGGGACCCGGAGTAGTGGGTGGGACCGGGTCCCCTCCCCCACAGGCAAAGTGGCCTGAGATCAGGGAAGGGAACTTAACCAAGCCCAGAGAGGGGGCAGAAGACCCCAAAGAGGGTCAGCATTTAATTGAACTGTGTTAGCCCAAAAGGGGATCAAACTGAACTAGTGACTCAGCTAGGGTCTGGAAGGCTCGCTACAGAGCGAAGAGTCACCAGGGAGGGGCCCAGAGGCACTGCTCCAATAACAGAGCAGGTACCATTGGAAGATAGCTCAGGAGGGGCCAAGGCTAATCAGGGTACTGTGGCCCTGTTATACTGACTGAGAACTGAACCTGGAGACAGAGCTACAGACTGCGATGTGACAGAAGGCACCGTGAGAGCCCCTCTTGAATTTGTAGCCTGGAAAATGTCTGTTTTGTTTGTACACCTACAGATGGTGTGTGATTCAGCCAGAGAGCCGAGTCACTGAAAACCTGCTCGAGAAGTTTAACTATCAACAGGGGCCACCGCAAGCAGAGCAAAGCTGAGAGAGTGCAGGTGCAGACCCACCTGGCCAGTAGGGGCGCTCACTTGAGGTGAGTGGTCTCATCACAGGCTGTGACTGAGATGTTCGTGGATGAAGAAGTGTGGCTAAAGGGTCCTGGACTGCTTTAAACTCTACTTGGTCAAACTGGCTCCCCTACCAGTCCCAAGCTTGGGAAGCCATAAACAGAATCTCTAGGCCCAGTGAACAATTAGCACAGTATAGGATTGAGGCCTTGCTCTTTTTGATACAAGTGTGCAAATAATAACTGGAGGAAAAAATCTTGCCTATATATCTTGGGCCAAATTCCTTCCTGGAATCATAGAAATCATAGATATGTAGGACTGGCAGGGACCTCAATAGGTCATCTAGTCCGGTCCCCTGCACTGAGGCAGGACTAAGTACTATCTAGACCATCCCTGTCAGGAGTTTGTCTAATCTGTTCTTACTAACCTCCAATGATGGAGATTCCACAACTTCCATAGGTAATTTTTTTCAGGGCTTAACCACCCTGGCAGGAAGTTTTTCCTAATGTTCAACCTAAATCTCCCTTGATGCAATTTAAGCCCATTACTACTTGTCTTCTCAGTGGTTAAGGAGTACAATTTATCACTCTGCCCTTTATAACAACCTTTTACATACTTGAAGACTATTATCATGTCCCCGTTCAGTCTTCTCTTCTCCAGACTACACCAACCCATTTTTTAAAATCTTCCCTCATAGGTCATGTTTTCTAGACGTTTAAACATTTTGGTTGCTCTTCTCTAGACTTTCTCCAATTTGTCCACATCTTTCCTGAAATGTGGCACCAAGAACTGGACACAATACTGCAGTTGAGGCCTTATCTGTGCTGAGTAGAGTGGAATAATTACTTCTCATCTCTTGCTTACAACACTCCTGCTACTACATCCCAGAAGATGGCTGTGTGGGGTGTGTGTGGGTTTGTTTGGGTTTTTTTTGCAACAGTGTTGACTCATATTTAGTTTATGATCCACTACAGCCCCCTCTGTAGTACTCTTCCTAGGCAGTCATCTTCCATTTTGTATTTGTGCAATTGATTATTCCTTCCTAATAGTAGTACTTTGCATTTGTCCTTATTAAATTTCATCCTATTTCATTCAGACCATTTCTCCAGTTTGTCAAGATTATTTTGAATTCTAATGATATCCTCCAAAATGCTTGCAATTCCTCCCAGTTTGGTATCATCTGCAAACTTTATATATATATTCTCTACGCCATTATTCAAATTATTTATGAAGATATTGAATAGAACTGAACCCAGGACAGATCTCTGTGGGACCCCACAATATGCCCTTCCAGACTGATTTTGAACCATTGAAAATTACTCTGAGTATGGTTTTCCAGCCAGTTATGCACCCACCTTATAGTAGGTTCGTCTAAGCTATATTTCTCTAATTTGTTTATGAGAAGGTCATGTGCGACAGTATCAAAAGCATTACATATATCTCAATATGACCTCTACTGCTTCCCTCCCAGAGGTGAAAGTAAGCCGGTACGGTATGGCGTACCGGCAAGAGCCGCTGTGCCGTACCGAACTGGCTTCCCCAGGCAGCAATTTAAAGGGCCTGGGGATCCCGGCAGTGGCTGGAGCCAAGGGCCCTTTAAATTGCCGCCAGAGCCCCGCTGCCGGAGCCCCCGTGTAGTGGAGGCAGCCGGGAGCCCCAGGAATCCCTCGGCGATTTAAAGGGCCCGGGGCTCCGCTGCGGTAGCAGTGGCTGGGAGCCCCGGGCCCTTTAAATCTCTGCCAGAGCCCCGGGGTAGCGGTGGCAGCTGGGAGCCCTGGAGCTCCGTCCATGATTTAAAGGGCCCAGGGCTCCACTGCAGTAGTGGCAGCCAGAGCCCTGGTCTCTTTAAATGGACCCTGAGCCCCAGGGCTCCCAGCCGCCTCCACATCTGGTAGCTCCAGCGGTGATTTAAAGGGCCTGGGGCTCCCAGACGCCTTTACCGCAACCAGAGCCCCGGACCCTTTAAATTTCGATTTAAAGGACCTGTGGCTCTAAAGGCCCCGCCGCCCCCGCTAGGACTCCGATGTACCAGTAAGTCCTTTAAATTACTTGCACCCCTGTTCCCTTCTATCACAAGGCTTGTTACCCTGTCAAAGAAGGATATTAGGTTGGTTTGACATAATGTTAGCCTACCCCATTTACACTGATGTTCAGTATGTTAGTCGTCCAATCACTGCCAATTTTTGTGGTGAAAACTGAAACAAAATACATTCTTTTGTCTACACTTGAAAGTTGTTTTGGATGAAGGTAGGGGTGAATGTAAAGTTCAGCAGCTAGAATAGAAAAATGTAAAGTGGAATAACTCAATCGGTGGACATTTATTCCAGAATAAGAGTGTCCACACATGGAATTATTCCTGAATAGTTAATTCCTGCATAACTCCATCCCACATCAGTCCCAATAGTAGAGACTCTGCAAGCCAAATTGAGCTCTCATTGACTTTTGCATAACTTTCCTGCCTTCAGATTAGGCCTTCACTGTGCAATCCCAGGATCTTTCAATATGTTGGCATGGCTTGAACTGATTGGAGCTTAGTAAACAAATCTGTTGATGATGCTAAAAAGGAAAAGAATCTAGCTCCACTCTTTGTTTTGGCTCTTCAGCCCTAATAGGTGTAAAAAGTAATAAATGCTTATTGTCACTTAAGACACCAGAAATGACTGACTACATACCAGGAGAAGGTCCATTGAATATGATTGTGCCGTTCTTATATGGTCACTTTTCGGAGCAGAATTGCTCTTTAAATATTACTTTCCTGTCAGCTCTTCTTCCATTCATCTCCAAGTGTAATTCACAGACTAAAACTGATCAATCTTATTCTAATTTATTGCCTGTTTACATCTTTCCCTGAATGGCACTCCTCTGAAAGGCTATTTCTTGAGAAAACTACAATGAGCTGTTTTCAACAGCGCAGACAACATCAATTAATACAATATCCTGACACCCGAATATGTTTATTTTCATTAAATGTTGAGCAGTATGTGAGTCAGTAGTGGTCCCCGACTGCAGACTAAACTGGGTTACAAATGATTGCTGCAATCTCAACATGACATACAGTAAATAGGGTACTTTTTTAGATAACCTTGGTTACACAGTGTTATAAATCTGTTACAATGCTGTTGCATCTCTCTCCAGATCTTGATTCAACCACTTTCTTTCATCGCCTGGCCTCAGCAAAAATGCAATTTAATGGATCTTCTTCACAATTGCTGGCGCTCTACAAATAGTTGGGAAGGCCGAGGAGTGGGGAACCAAGATAAGCCTAGGATATTCATTTTCTTCTGAGTATATCGGTCACAGACCCTACAAGTTTTTTCAGGGATGGCACCTTGGTTTCTTGTTTCTTTCTGTAGTATTGGGACTATGAGTTCAGAGATATTTTAGCTATCACAGAGGTTTGCAAGTGCATATGAAGAGTACCAGTTTGACATCGCTGAAAACTGAAATGTTTTAGACCTTTCTACACTAGTATTTTTGTTAGAATCTCCCACCATCTTTCTCCTTTTTTCTGGTATTTATATGACCCTCATCACCATCCTAGATGAGCACCTCACAATCATATTTTTTTAAATGTATTTATTTTCACAACAACCCCATGAGACAGGGAAGTGCAATCATCACCCATTTTACAGAAGGTGAACTCAGGTACACAGAGTAAATGTCTTACTCAAGATCACAGGAAGGCTGTGGTAGAACAGGGAATTGAACCTGGCTCAAGTTCTAGTTTAGACTACTAATCACTGAATGTCCATCCACTCCACTCTACCGTCAGTACAGCTTCACTCATTGGAGCACTAATCTAGACCAGCCTGTAGCATTTTAACCACCATGTCACTGGATGACAAGTGATTAAAATGGCAGCAGTTGGTCTGCTTTAGTGATCTCACTATTCATAGAATCATAGGACTGGAAGGGACCTAGAGAGTCATCTAGTCCAGTCCCCTGCACTCATGGCAGGACTAAGTATTATCTATTGCTAGTACTGGTTGGAGAATGTAACTCAGATGCTAGTGGAGACCAGGTTTTATTTAACCATGGAATAGATACAGAAGAAGTAGAAGTATTCCTCCCTTCCCCCCCACCCCCCCACACCTTGCTAATGAGCCTTAGCTCTATTCTGGAAGGTAGTTCAGAATCCATTCAATTTCAGTCTCTCATCTGAAACAGAAATTAGTGCTAATTGTGATGGACTTTGTATAGCGGACATCTGCCCAGTAGAAACTGAACTTGGAACAACTCAGCACATAGGTCACCCAACAGCCATCAGACAGTGACAGCTTTCAGTAACTACTGATCTGAACTAGATTTTAACTGGTGATTTGAAGGTGAGAAACTTCATATCTTATTACCAATTCACCGAATTTTCCAATCACATCCTAGCACTGGATTTACTTCTTTCTATAAAAGTTAATGTACAAATAAGCATTGTATGATTGATATTTAGCAGCACGTTGAAATTCATTCAGATATCCAGGTATATCTGGTAGTAAACAACAGAAGGCTTCTGTCTTAACCTTCACAATGCTGCTATCTTGGATTTATGTCAGGATAGCAATCCTTTGAATAAAGGTAATTTTCTCCTGTTGAAAGGAGTTTGTTTTGCTATAGTCATTTAGTAATGAAGCCTTTACATTGAATCTATATGCTGAGCAAAGTAAGCTCAAATAGTTATAATGGCCATCCAAGCACAGATATGTTTAGTTATGTCCTCCTATAGTTTAGCTACAACATTACATTGATATAGTAAAAAATTAGGGCTATCAAGCGATTAAAATTAATTGCAATTAATAGTGAGATTAAAAAAACAGTAGCAATTAATCACTGTTTTAATCGCACTGTGAAGCAATAATAGAATATAATTTATTTAAATATTTTTGGATATTTTCTATATTTTAAAATATACTGATTTCAGTTATAACACAAAATACAAAGTGTAGAGTGATCACTTTATATTTTTTATTCCAAATAGTTGCACTGTAGAAAGATAAACAAAATAAATAGTATTTTTCAATTCACCTCATGCAAGTACTAAAGTACTCTTTATCATGAAAGTGCAATTTATAGAGGAGAATTTTTTTTTTACATAACTGCATTCAAAAATAAAACAATGTCAAACTTTAGAGCCTACAAGTCCACTCAGTCCTGCTTAAGAACATAAGAATGACCATACTGGGTCAGACCAAAAGTTCACCCAGCCCAGTATCCTTTCTTCCAACAGTGGCCAATGCCAGGTGCCCCAGAGGGAATGAACAGAACAGATAATCATCAAGTGATCCATCCTCTGTCGCCCATTTCCAGCTTCTGGCAAACAACGCTAGGGACACCATCCCTGCCCATCCTGGCTAATAGCCATTGATGGACCTATCCTCCATAAACTTATCTAGCTCATTTTTGAACCTTGTTATAGTCTTGGCCTTCATAACATCCTCTGACAAGGAGTTCCACAGGTTGACTGTGCATTGTGTGAAGAAATACTTACTTGTGTTTGTTTTAAACCTGCTGCCTATTAACTAGGGGTCACCAAATGAAATTCTTGGGTTATGAGAGAGTAAATAACACTTCCTTATTTACTTTCTCCACACCAGTCATGATTTTATAGACCCCTATCATATCCCCCCTTAGTCATCTTTCCCAAGCTGAAAAGTCCCAGTCTTATTAATCTCTCCTCATACGCAGCCATTCCATACCCCTAATAATTTTTGTTGCCCTTTTCTGAACCTTTTCCAAGTCCAATATACCGTTTTTGAGATGGGGCAACCACATCTGCATGCAGCATTCAAGATGTGGCATACCATGGATACCATATAGGGGCAATATGATATTTTCTGTCTTATTTCTATCCCTTTCTTAATGATTCCCAACATTCTGTTCGCTTTTTTGACTGCCGCTGCACATTGAGTGGATGTTCTCAGAGAACTATCCACAATGACTCCAAGATCTGTCTTGAGTGGTAACAGCTAATTTAGACCCCATCATTTTATATGTATAGTTAGGATTATGTTTTCCAATGTGCATTACTTTGCATTTATCAACATTAAATTTCATCTGCCATTTTGTTGCCCAGTTTTGTGAGATCCTTTTGTAGCTCTTTGCAGTCTGCCTGGGACTTAACTATCTTGAGTAGTTTTGTATCATCTGCAAATTTTGCCACCTCACTATTTGCCCCTTTTTCCAGATTATTTATGAATATGTTAAATAGGACTGGTCCTAGTACAGACCCCTGGAGAACAGCACTATATACCCCTCTCCATTCTGAAAACTGACCACTTATTCCTAACCTTTGTTTCCTATTTTTTAACCAGTTACCAATCCATGAGAGGACCTTCCCTCTTATCCCATGACTGCTTACTTTGCTTAAGAGCCTTTGGTGAGGGACCATGTCAAAGGCTTCCTGAAAATCTGAATACACTGTATCCACTGGATCCACCTGGTCCACATGCTTGTTGACCCCCCCTCAAAGAATTCTAGTAGATTGGAGCGGCATAATTTCCCTTAACAAAAACCATGCTGACTCTTCCCCAACAAATCATGTTCATCTATGCGTTTGACCATTTTGTTATTGTTTTTGACTTCTTGTTCAGTCAATCAGAAATAAGGATGGCATGGTATTTGGTGTCTTATCACCCGTCCTTCTGCGCTGCTGCTGTGGCTCGTGGTGACAGGCACTTGGCCTGCAGCTCAAGGCGGGCTCCATGCTGTTGCATGGGGGATGCCTCTTGCCCAAGCCAATGGCCCTCCTGCAGCCCTCTGGCCACTCCTGGCTCACCAAGGGTGCCATTTCAGATTTTGGTTTGGTGTGGGTTGGGGCGGGGGGTGAGTGTGTGTGTGTGTGTGCGCGCGCGCGCACTGGGGAAGCACTGTCTTTTTAAGCAGAGCACTTAGGAGCCTGAACACTTTTTCAGCGAGCAGCAGCTGCTGTCGGCAACACTCACTCCTGAGCCAGCAGCAGACGCAGACAGGCTCTCCCTGTTCCCTAACCACAGCTCAGCAGTGACTGACATCAGCCCCTTTGTCCCCACTCTGCACAGCAGACAGAAGGCAGGCTCCTGATCCACAGCAACTTAATCAGGGGAGGCTCCCCATGGGGATACGGGGTGGAGGCGGAAGCAGCAGTGGAACAGGGCGGTGGGGAGGAGGGGGAACCCCTGGCCAGAGGCCCACAGTGGCACCCCCTGAGCATGACACCCTGGGTGGTGGCCCACCTTTAAGGCCAGCCCTGTCTAGCAGGGAGGGAATGGTGCAGGCAGAGGGGGGCTGAGCTCCTCTCATCCCCCTGAAAGGTATTTAACCGGCTGCCTACAAATCACCCACACACTACAGGACAGGGTCACGATCAACTAGTGCAGTGGGGGGGGGAGGGGCTGCTGCTGGCCTCACCCAGGGGATGGGGTGCTGTAGCAGTGGCTCCAAAGCTCCCTGTCCCTGCTTTGTGTCCTTGTGGCTGCTGGCGATTGCTCTTACCCCTCTCCTCATGTAAAAGAAATCAATAGATTTTCGCGCGGGGGGTGGGGGGGTGGGAGGGCGTGAGGTATTTCAGTAATCTGCGCATCTGGACTGGATATTATGGAGTCTCTTGTCCCTGGCTGCCTCCTGCTCACTACCACTGCCGGTGCCTCCCTCCCCACCTGGCTGCTGCAGAGTCCCATCTCCAGAGATGTGAGATCAACACTTGTTTAAAAAACCATAACGTATTAGTTTATTTTGAGTTAATCACATGCGTTAACTGTGATTAACTGACAGCCCTAATAACAATTCTACATTTGTAAATTGCACTTTCACGATAGAGACTACACTACAGTACTTGTATGAGGTGAACTGAAAAATACTATTTCTTCTATTTACCTTTACCTTTTCTACAGTGCAAATATTTTTGCATTCTGTGTATATTTGAAAATGTAGAAAAACATCCAAAAATATTTATAATAAATGTAAATTGGTATTCTAGTGTTTAACAGTGTGATTAAAACTGTGATTAGTCACGATTATTTTTAATCTAGTTAATTTGTCTTGCATTAATTGCTTGTGTTAACTATGATTAATTGGCAGCCCTATTAAAAAAAAAAATCCTTTTTCATCTGTGTTTTACCACCATGTCATCCTACTACCCTTCTCCTCAGCCCTCCCAAGGGAGTGAATGAGGAACATTGACAGCTTGCTTTCCTGTGGCACTGCTTTTAGCTTTGGAGTCATAAAGCCAGATTCTAATCTCAAGTGGGCTTGCACTGGCTCAGATTTTAATAAAATAAATACTGCTACGAATAATTCATAGGTATTATTTATATTGTGGTAGCGCCTAAAGGCCCCTCTGCTACACTAGGCACTGTACAAACACAACAAAAAGACAGCCCCTATCCCAAAGAGCTTTCAGTTTGTTTTCTTACCTTGAAAGACCCATCAATAAGCACAAGGTCTGCACAAGGGCAGCAACAGATTTTGTGTAGCACTACATATCACACATCTAAGATTAGAATCTGGCCCATGTGCTGTCTTCAGCAATGCAGATTAAATTGACTGTACACAAGGAAACAGTCCCAGACCACGCAGATTAAAACAAATAGTGCCACTTCCCTGAAAGGAAAAAGAGACCCACATAATCTTTATATTTCAAATCTCTACCCTTTCAGCACACGTGGTGTGAACTACTCTCGAGAAATAGTTCTCTAGGGATAAATGTTAACACATTGGTATGTTGCTTTTATCCCTTCTATCACTGTATTACTTATGGCTTAAGCCTGTCCAAATTCAATAAAGAAAATTACGTAGTCCTACCAAGACTACTAAGTACATTGTTGAAATTCAAATTTTTTGATTACATTTATTACACTGTTCTGCCCAAAAGCATCAAGACACTATCCTGGAAACCTCTCCCCATTCTGGAACTAAGTGCTGATGCCCCTTAAGGAAATGGGTCATCATCACATAATAACCCTACTAAGTAGACAGCTAAAAAAAAAAAAAATCCTGAAAGGTGCTGAACACCATCAATACCCAGCACCTCCCAGGATAGAACCTCTATCTACTCATTTCTTTCAGAAAGACTCTGGAGGAAAGAAGCACGAGTCTCTTCAAAATGCACATTGTCCCCAAACAAGACAAAATACAAATGATTGCACTTGTGTTCCATGCCTCTTTTGTCTACAGAGGACTTTCTGAACAAATTCATTTCACACTGAACACTGCACTTGCTTATTTATTCTACTGTTACATACAGTGCAGTGGCTCCCATACATAGCAAAGAAAACAGTGCCTACACAAGCCGAAAATTATTATACATGCTGGAGCTGCAATGCAAAAACTAATTCATGCTCAAGTCTATTGGAATGTGTTCATTCATATTCAGATGGCAGCTGTACCCATTGAGACAGATAGGGCTGAGTTTTGAATTATATGAGAAGTACTATTTGAGAAGGACCAGTTAGTCCAGAAGATCAGGAAGCTCATCTACAATAGGTCCTTTGGATAAGCGGTTGAATCACACATTTTTTATTCCTTCTAATATCTGTTTAATGCCTTTAAAAGCTATTCCCAAAGGCTCAGTTGTTCCATTTACGCAGAGCCTATTATTAAGGGGGAGTGCATCATGGTGCTGCCCTGGTTATAATTCAGAGAGGAATTCTGCCTTGATGAGCATATATCCACACTTGCTGTATGGGCCAGTGAGTTTGTGGGAGGAGAATGAGGCCAAGATCCTGCCTCCTTCCTGCTCCTCTGGGGAATAATTAGGGAGCAATCTCTGCACTCCTCAGCAAGGACTGCAATTGTGCCTGACCACACAAAGAGGGGAAGCCCGGTGCCCTCCCAAGTAAGGAGAAGGCTGAATCTGACTCAAAGGAATTGTTGTATGCAGTGTTGCTGAAGCTATGTTGGTCCTAGAATATTATCTTTTATTGGACCAACTTCTGCTGGTGAGAGAGACAAACTTTCAAACTTCCACAGTGCTCTTCTTTCCCAGACCTGAAGAGCTCTGTGTAAGTGTAACCCACACACCTTCTGGGTGTGGTGTTCTGTCCCATCTAGTGGCACCGAGACCATTTGGAGAGAGAGAGCTACAGCCTTAGCTGCCAGACACATGGCTTTTAGCTCATGCAGTAGAGGCTCATGCATTTCGCTCCAAAGCTCTCAGGTTCGATTCCGCCTGCTGATGACCAGGGTCTGTCAGTGTTACAAGTGGGGGTTCATCCGGGATTTCAACTGGGAAGTCTCTGAAGCTTGGGATGCGCTTCCTCAGCTAGGGGGAAGTATGTAACCCACACACCTCCTGGGTGTGGTGTTTTGTCCCATCTAGTGGCACCAAGACTACTTAGAGAGAGAGAGATTAATGAGTCTGCTGTACAGCCTTAGCTACCAGCCATATGGCTTTTGGCTCATGCATTTAGCTCCAGAGGTCCCAGGTTTGATCCCGCCCGCCAACGACCGGGGTCTATCGGTGTTACATAAGCTCGAAAGCTTGTCTCTCTCGCCAAAAGAAGTTGGTCCAATAAAAAGATATTACCTCCCCCACATTGACTCCCCAAAGGAAGGGGTCTTGTAATAGGTCTGCTGGGGAAATGATTTTTTCTCCCCTGCAAAGAAGTCAATGATTTTTTTCATTGTTTGTTTCAGATTGTCAGGTATTCAGGTATGGTTTGGTTTTGTTATTGCTGAACACCCCTCCCCCCTTCCACACACCCTCACCCTACCAACCAACCAAAATCCCCACAAACCCTCAAAAATCTGATTTTTGTTTGTTGGCAACCCAAACTGACAAGTTTTCTGTTAAAACTGCACATTTTCTGGAGGGAACTGTTGTTTTTTCAATGAAAACCCGCAAGATTTAATTCAAACCCCACTTTTTCATGAAACATTTCATTCTCAATTAAGTTTGAATGAAAATAAGTTGTTGAAAAAAATTCAACTAGCTCTGTCTGATGGCTTTGCTTTGTCATTCAGGCTGGGTCAGCTTCTGCCAGCCTCTCGCACAGAGAGTAGGACCTTAGGCTGTGAAAAATCCAATGGAAATCAGCAGGGTTCATGGACTAAGGTGCTGGTCAATATGAGTAATGGTGGCACCATCTGTGCCCTCAGAGTAAACAAATGGCAGCTGAATTCTGTTAGTGTGTGATTTGCTGTTAGCACACGTTCATGCCCATCTCCTCAAACAGCGACATACCTTTCTGTTCCTATCTAAGTGTCTTCTGGTCAGTGAGGAGCTCTCTTTGGAGCACATCCTGCCTGGCCCTTATGCAGGAAAGCAGTAGAGGACTGGGGAGTGTGTGGTCCATGTAAGGATCAGAGAGAATTCCAGTGCCTGCACTGCAGGGAGCAAAGGGGGCTACACCATCCTCAATCCCTCGGGAATGCACTGTACCATGCTCCACTCCCTCCTGCCGCAACAATACACTAGCTCACATAGCTGGCTGTCTATACAAGGGGAATTAAGCTGCACCTCCTCAAGGGGTTTGGTAGCAGGCGTACAGTCTCTGCCCAGCTAGGAGCTCTGGCAGGTATTCTGTGTCCCTGAGGCAGAATTGCCTCCTGATATTCAGGGCAGTGCAGCTCTGCAGCATCATTTACTATAGGCTACACCTACAAGACACAATTAACCCTATGCATGTTGTCCTTATTAGCACCCCTCATTCACATTGCACAAGTAACGCAATCTTTAGTCACACATTCACTGGTGAGACTAAGGGTTTGCAGGATTGGGCCCCGATGGTTGGATACCGCTCAAAATAACGTCAATCAGAAAATTCAGCATCAGACCCCACTATCCTTGTTTCCAAAGAATACAGTCTTAGGGCTGTCATGTTGTCAGTTTCCCCATTAGCTAATGAGGAGTGTTGTGGTAATTGAGCCTACGTATTTACCCTAATTGTGAACTCAACTGTAAAAAGTGAGTGAAAGTTCATCAAATATCACAATAACCAATAACAATAAATGTTGGATGGGAAAAGATGCAAAAGGGAGACAAAAAGATTAGTCTAAACAAAAAGGCCTACTGATATCATTTAAGGGCTGTGTTAAGATCATGCCTGAAAACAAGAAAAGCATGGGACTGAAAATCAATGGACCAAAATTGGTGTGTCGTAAATTAGGCCTAATTGGTGGCCAAAATAATGAGGGGATGGGCTATTCCACTCATCACTCCCTTTTGGGGTCTTCAAAAAGAGACTTTGGGGTGAAAATTAGCAGAGTGAAAATGAACATGACAATTGCTAGCTGAAAGAAGAGAAAGGGCTGAATTTCAGCATCATGGCTGTCACTCCCACCGTTTCACGGGACCCTAGACTTCCTTCATCCTAATCCTGTGAGAGGTCCTGACCAGACACCAGAGCAGGACAGAGGGAGGGACTCAGATGACATCATCACCTCCATTGGCTCCAGGTGAATACCAAACATCACCTGGCATCAGTGGCTTGTGAGACTTCCGTCTCTCTCCCTTCCCCTCCGCCCCCCCCCCGTCCTTTTCCTTCCCCCTACCTGAGTTCTTCTCTTTCTTACTCCTCTCCTTTTTCCCTCTGTGACTGTCCAATAAGAGCCTGGCTTAGCCAGCCAGGACTGGTTATTCTGCAGCACTGTAGTAAGCCTGTGACCAGAATAGCAGTCAATGCAATGCTCTAGAAAGTCCGATGCCGATACAAGTTTGCCAGGTCTCGTAGTGGCTGATGAGACTCTGTGCTGTACCTGTGTTCTTCCAGCAGTGAGGTTTCAAGTGAGAGTCCACACCAGAGACAGAGAGCTGCATTTTCTATCTTTGCTGTTCTCGCCTCTCCTATGTGTGTTTGTCTTGTTTTGTCTTCTAGGAAACAAGAACTGACTTCATCAACAACAGCTGCTCCAGCCTCTCTCAATTAACTTCTCCCCAAAGAGGACAGTTATCATCATCTTTAATGACATCTTTTAATACGATCTAAAAGGCTGTCAGAGGATGGAGAGATATGCTTTTTTCTTGACTTTTCAGATCACATGATGTGACCCTGCCCAAGGGAAGGTATGGGTTAGCAAGGCAGGCAATAGGCAGTGACACCAGTGCAAAAATCCCTCAAGTGGACAAGCCCTTAGAGTAAAAATATCAAAGAGGAGGAAGTATGGGTGGTTCCAAGCCATGATTCATTTCAGTCCATTCCAGTCTGGAGATCTAAGACCATGGCCAATTTGAATTTAAAAAGCAAAGTCATAAGGAATTAGTATGGAACAGCTCCAATCCATGACTCCATAATCTTTGGTTCTTGAGTCTCTGAACTGGGAAGATTATCCCCATACATCCCTACATTTCAGTCATAACCTTTTTCACAATAAAATGACCGGTACTATGTACAGCATGCTAGAACTCTGCAGTAGTCAAAATGTGGCTCTATTATTCGTACATTCTACCATGTTGTTATGATTTCCTCTGAATTATGTTTAATCTGATTTATTATGCATGATATCTTTTCTATGCTTTTATAACTGTTAAGTTCTCTGGCAAATGTTTAGCTTTTTAACCATCTCCTCACATCTCTCTCCTGCCTATTGTTTTGCAATGCGAGGGTAGTGAGAGTTCCCTTTCCCTGCTTTCTATCCCAGGCTTCATCACCTCACATTAAACATGCTATATCTATGATATCGCAACACCTCCTGGCTTTTATTTGGGAAGAAACTGATTTGGGAGCATGTACTTTTTCTGCAGATGTATCAATTTATATTTTTTCTATATTGTACTGTCTAAGCCTGATCCTGCTGTAAACTCAATGGGAATTTTGCCATGCATTTTCAATAGAAACAACATCTGTCATCTCCACACAAAAACAATGTGGGATGTAATGCCAGTGGCAAGCTTAACTATGTCCAGAGCTCCAGAATATGTAACAAATCAAGTGCAACAATGTATGTAACAAATCAAGCTCTGCACTATAGAACTTTCATTTGGCAGGATAGTTAAAGAACTGAAACCAACATGTGCCTATTTTGACTCTGCATCCTTTTCACTCTGAAAACAGCCAATTCATGGAAACAGTCCACCACCTGGGCTCATTGAAAGAGTCCATCCCTGTGCCTGAAGACAACAGCAATTTACCTGAAATGAAAAAAGTATTTTTTGATTTTTAAGTACTCGAATGAGTCAAGAAAAAGCCAATAAGGACAAAAATAGTACCCTACTCCATCACATCATGTTTGAAAACAATAAAGCCAAGAAGGAAAACAGACAAAACAATCCACAAATTAGACGTCACTAATTACTACACTTTCTTTTATGGCACAGAAAAGACAAAATATCCAGTATTCTCTTTCTAACTACAGTAACTAAGTAACTCATCCTGATGCAGAGGGGACACAAAAGGGGTTTTCCTATAATTAAGTCAGGCTTTCAAATCCTGTTTTGAAAGCTCTGTTAACATTACTAATGTGTTCAACATTGATCTCACCTGTCAATATCAGCTGCTCAGAATATCAGGTGCAATATATGGTGATAGGAGGCCTGAGATAAATGGACAGATTCTGAGATAAATAGTACATATCTACCTGTCTAGGCACCATTGCCTGTGTGATATGTTGACCAAGGACTGAAATCAGACAACTCAGATAATGAAGAAAGCACATCACAATGGCTCAGTAGAGTGCAGAAAAATACCCCAACTCCTGTGCAGCAAGCTAGAACTCCAATCAACAGCAAAGATTTTTTTCCCCTTCTTAATTAAGGACCAGATCCTGATCTCACGGGAGTCAAAGGCAAAGTTCCCATTGACTTCAGGGGAAGCAGATTAGAGCTCTGTAACTGTTTTCTTCTCTTGCTGAAAAAGCATGAATCATTTTCGTTTAGTGACTTTTATGCAGCGCTCTGGGTATCACATTGCATTAAAAGCCCAAGCAGGGAAAATGTACAGCAAACGATTTAAGAAAAACAATAATCTGAAACAGCAAAAAGTATGTTAATTCCCCACCCACCCAACCACCAACACAGACAACTATCAGTTTCAGTAGGGTACTGCGAGAAAACTAATGATGCATAAATCAGTAATGAAAAAGTGAGAAGGATCGCTTCAGAAATTACACGGCATTGTCATTAGCCCGATCCACACTACTTGCTTATACATCTTACTATTCTAATCGGAGAAGAACAGAGAATAATAAGAAGAAGACATCTGACTGACAACAGTAAGAAACGGATCCTTTTAGTTCTATGTAGCTCTCTGTCCACTATACACCACTCTACAAAGGTAAGCTGCACGCACACTTAAAGGGGTTATATTATAATTGTCATACGCCTGGAATCGATCCACCCTAAACCCAATTTTTATGCAACTACTTTTTTCAGGAGGTGCAAAGAAAGTTGTGCAGCAAACAAATCCCACCACCGAAAGGGATGGACTCCCAGCCCTTCTCCCCAACCCCTCAACATAGCAGCATCCCCACACCCAGCGCTGTAAGCACCTGAACCTAAGGGTATCACTCTTCTTTTGCAACTGACCCATCCTTGCCTCGCCGAGCAGCATGGATAGACCAAGCTGCCTCTCTGGGACGTGACCATGGTGGGAGGGGAAGTGGAGCAATGAACCAAAGCAGATTCTCTCCTGTCCCTCTGGAAAGTGAACGGTTCAGTTCTGGAGCAGCCTAAGAGGCTGGTGGGTTCTGCCCAGCTGGCGAATCTCTCCACCACACTGGGAGGAAAACGCCTCCTAGCCCCATGCCCCGAGCAAAGAGCCAGAGAAGAGCAAGCCCAGGGCGGTGCGGCTCTCAGGCAGGCGCACGGGGTGATGTTTCCGGAGGCTGGTATAAACGGGGACCACTTGAATAAATGAGGTTTTAAGTAGGGGTGTGGGGGGGGTGAGTCCATGCCTCGCTGACATACAGAGCAAACTCGCTCTTCATCTCATCAGAAGAGAGAGAGCCTCAGCCTGCCTGGAAACCAGCCCCCGGTGCCAGCGCCTCCCTCGCCCCAGCGCTCACCAACTGCAGGCGGTTCAGCAGCTCTTGATGATCCGGCTCTCAAGTCCCGCGAATTGGCTCCTTGGCTAGAGGCCGGGACTGACCTGAGGCATGGGCAGCCCGGGGAGATCGCAACCACGGCCGCGCCGCGCCGCTCAGCTCCCGCTGCCCAGCCGCCCCCGAGGGGTCTCCCCAGAGAGCGAGCCCCACGTCTCCCCCATGCAACCCCGCTACTCACACGGAGCGCCTGGGGGAGAGCCCAGCCTGCGGGCCGGGCACGGGCCGGGCAGCTCACTGACCTGCGCTGGGAAATGGCCCGAGGGCTCCCAGCCTGGCTTCAGCGAGTCGGACCGGAGCGGAACAGCTACCTCCGGCTGTCTTACCCCACAGAGCCCCGCGCCAGCCAGGGGAGGGCGGCTCCCGTGCCCTGGGCGGGGCCGGGCGGCAGGCGGCCAATCAGCGCGCCCGTCACCCTCCTGCTGCAGCTGTACTGACAGCGGCTCTCCACAGCCAGGCTGCTGCGCGGTGCCTCGGGACCGGCTGTGTGTGAATCCCGCACCTCCGGGCCCCAGCGCCCCTGCCCCCGTCCCGCGTGACTCCCTCACCCCCCACCCCTACCCCCCGCCCCTGTCCCGTGAATCCCTCACCCCCCACCCCTACCCCCCGCCCCTGTCCCGTGAATCCCTCACCCCCCACCCCTACCCCGCGCCCCTGTCCCGCGTGAATCCCTCACCCCCCACCCCTACCCCGCGCCCCTGTCCCGTGAATCCCTCACCCCCCACCCCTACCCCGCGCCCCTGTCCCGCGTGAATCCCTCACCCCCCACCCCTACCCCCCAGCCCCTGTCCCGCGTGAATCCCTCACCCCCCACCCCTACCCCCCGCCCCTGTCCCGTGAATCCCTCACCCACCACCCCTACCCCCCGCCCCTGTCCCGTGAATCCCGCACCTCCGGGCCCCACCGCCCCTGCCCCCGTCCCGCGTGACTCCCTCACACCCACCCCCCCGCCCCTGTCCCGTGAATCCCTCACCCCCCACCCCTACCCCCGTCCCGTGAATCCCTCACCCCCCACCCCTACCCCCCGCCCCTGTCCCGTGAATCCCTCACCCACCACCCCTACCCCCCGCCCCTGTCCCGTGAATCCCTCACCCACCACCCCTACCCCCCGCCCCTGTCCTGTGAATCCCTCACCCCCCACCCCTACCCCCCAGCCCCTGTCCCGTGAATCCCTCACCCACCACCCCTACCCCCCGCCCCTGTCCCGTAAATCCCTCACCCCCCACCCCTACCCCCCGCCCCTGTCCTGTGAATCCCTCAGCCCCCACCCCTACCCCCAGCCCCTGTCCCGCGTGAATCCCTCATCCTCCACCCCTACCCCCCAGCCCCTGTCCCGCGTGAATCCCTCACCCTCCACCCCTACCCCCAGCCCCTGTCCCGCGTGAATCCCTCACCCTCCACCCCTACCCCCAGCCCCTGTCCCGCGTGAATCCCTCACCCTCCACCCCTACCCCCCAGCCCCTTTCCCGCGTGAATCCCTCACTGTCCACTCCTGCCCCCCAGCCCCTGTCCCGCGTGAATCCCTCACCCCCCACCGCCCCTGTCCCGTGTGAATCCCTCACCCCCCACCGATGCCACCGCCCATGTTCCGTGTGAATCCCTCACCCCCCACCGACCCCACCACCCGTTCTGTGTGAATCCCTCACCCCCACCGCCCCTGTTCTGTGTGAATCCCTCACCCCCCACCGACCCCACCCACCCTGTTCCATGTGAATCCCTCACCCCCCACCGACCCTGTTCTGTGTGAATCCCTCACCCCCCACCGCTACCTCCGGCTGTCTTACCCCACAGAGCCCCGCGCCAGCCAGGGGAGGGCGGCTCCCGTGCCCTGGGCGGGGCCGGGCGGCAGGCGGCCAATCAGCGCGCCCGTCACCCTCCTGCTGCAGCTGTACTGACAGCGGCTCTCCACAGCCAGGCTGCTGCGCGGTGCCTCGGGACCGGCTGTGTGTGAATCCCGCACCTCCGGGCCCCAGCGCCCCTGCCCCCGTCCCGCGTGACTCCCTCACCCCCCACCCCTACCCCCCGCCCCTGTCCCGTGAATCCCTCACCCCCCACCCCTACCCCCCAGCCCCTGTCCCGCGTGAATCCCTCACCCACCCCTACGCCCCTGCTCCTGTCCCGTGAATCCCTCACCCCCCACCCCTACCCCCCAGCCCCTGTACCGCGTGAATCCCTCACCCCCCACCCCTACCCCCGCCCCTGTCCCGTGAATCCCTCACCCCCCACCCCTACCCCCCGCCCCTGTCCCGTGAATCCCTCACCCCCCACCCCTACCCCCGCCCCTGTCCCGCGTGAATCCCTCACCCCCCACCCCTACCCCCCGCCCCTGTCCCGTGAATCCCTCACCCCCCACCCCTACCCCCAGCCCCTGTCCCGCGTGAATCCCTCACCCACCCCTACGCCCCCGCTCCTGTCCCGTGAATCCCTCACCCCCCACCCCTACCCCCCAGCCCCTGTCCCGCGTGAATCCCTCACCCCCCACCCCTACCCCCCGCCCCTGTCCCGTGAATCCCTCACCCCCCACCCTTACCCCCCGCCCCTGTCCCGTGAATCCCTCACCCCCCACCCCTACCCCCCGCCCCTGTCCCGCATGAATCCCTCACCCCCCACCCCTACCCCCCGCCCCTGTCCCGTGAATCCCTCACCCCCCACCCCTACCCCCCGCCCCTGTCCCGCGTGAATCCCTCACCCCCCACCCCTACCCCCAGCCCCTGTCCCGCGTGAATCCCTCACCCACCCCTACGCCCCCGCTCCTGTCCCGTGAATCCCTCACCCCCCACCCCTACCCCCCAGCCCCTGTCCCGCGTGAATCCCTCACCCCCCACCCCTACCCCCCGCCCCTGTCCCGTGAATCCCTCACCCCCCACCCTTACCCCCCGCCCCTGTCCCGTGAATCCCTCACCCCCCACCCCTACCCCCCGCCCCTGTCCCGCATGAATCCCTCACCCCCCACCCCTACCCCCCGCCCCTGTCCCGTGAATCCCTCACCCCCCACCCCTACCCCCCGCCCCTGTCCCGCGTGAATCCCTCACCCCCCACCCCTACCCCCAGCCCCTGTCCCGCGTGAATCCCTCACCCCCCACCCCTACCCCCCGCCCCTGTCCCGTGAATCCCTCACCCCCCACCCCTACCCCCCAGCTCCTGTCCCGTGAATCCCTCACCCCCCACCCCTACCCCCCACCCCTGTCCCGCGTGAATCCCTCACCCACCACCCCTACCCCCCGCCCCGTCCCGTGAATCCCTCACCCCCCACCCCTACCCCCCAGCCCCTGTCCCGTGAATCCCTCACCCCCACCCCTACCCCCCGCCCCTGTCCCGTGAATCCCTCACCCCCCACCCCTACCCCCCGCCCCTGTCCCATGAATCCCTCACCCTCCACCCCTACCCCCCGCCCCTGTCCCGTGAATCCCTCACCCCCCACCCCTACCCCCCGCCCCTGTCCCGTGAATCCCTCACCCACCACCCCTACCCCCTGCCCCTGTCCTGTGAATCCCTCACCCCCCACCCCTACCCCCCAGCCCCTGTCCCGCGTGAATCCCTCACCCACCACCCCTACCCCCCGCCCCTGTCCCGTGAATCCCTCACCCCCCACCCCTACCCCCGCCCCTGTCCCGTGAATCCCTCACCCCCCACCCCTACCCCCCGCCCCTGTCCCGTGAATCCCTCACCCCCCACCCCTACCCCCCGCCCCTGTCCCGCGTGAATCCCTCACCCCCCACCCCTACCCCCCGCCCCTGTCCCGTGAATCCCTCACCCCCCACCCCTACCCCCAGCCCCTGTCCCGTGTGAATCCCTCACCCACCCCTACGCCCCCGCTCCTGTCCCGTGAATCCCTCACCCCCCACCCCTACCCCCCAGCCCCTGTCCCGCGTGAATCCCTCACCCCCCACCCCTACCCCCCGCCCCTGTCCCGTGAATCCCTCACCCCCCACCCTTACCCCCCGCCCCTGTCCCGTGAATCCCTCACCCCCCACCCCTACCCCCAGCCCCTGTCCCGCGTGAATCCCTCACCCACCCCTACGCCCCCGCTCCTGTCCCGTGAATCCCTCACCCCCCACCCCTACCCCCCAGCCCCTGTCCCGCGTGAATCCCTCACCCCCCACCCCTACCCCCCGCCCCTGTCCCGTGAATCCCTCACCCCCCACCCCTACCCCCCAGCCCCTGTCCCGCGTGAATCCCTCACCCACCCCTACGCCCCCGCTCCTGTCCCGTGAATCCCTCACCCCCCACCCCTACCCCCCAGCCCCTGTCCCGCGTGAATCCCTCACCCCCCACCCCTACCCCCCGCCCCTGTCCCGTGAATCCCTCACCCCCCCACCCCTACCCCCCAGCCCCTGTCCCGCGTGAATCCCTCACCCCCCACCCCTACCCCCCGCCCCTGTCCCGTGAATCCCTCACCCCCCACCCCTACCCCCCGCCCCTGTCCCGTGAATCCCTCACCCCCCACCCCTACCCCCCGCCCCTGTCCCGCGTGAATCCCTCACCCCCCACCCCTACCCCCCGCCCCTGTCCCGTGAATCCCTCACCCCCCACCCCTACCCCCCGCCCCTGTCCCGCGTGAATCCCTCACCCCCCACCCCTACCCCCAGCCCCTGTCCCGTGAATCCCTCACCCCCCACCCCTACCCCCCGCCCCTGTCCCGTGAATCCCTCACCCCCCACCCCTACCCCCCGCCCCTGTCCCGCGTGAATCCCTCACCCCCCACCCCTACCCCCCGCCCCTGTCCCGTGAATCCCTCACCCCCCACCCCTACCCCCCGCCCCTGTCCCGCGTGAATCCCTCACCCCCCACCCCTACCCCCAGCCCCTGTCCCGCGTGAATCCCTCACCCCCCACCCCTACCCCCCGCCCCTGTCCCGTGAATCCCTCACCCCCCACCCCTACCCCCCAGCTCCTGTCCCGTGAATCCCTCACCCCCCACCCCTACCCCCCGCCCCTGTCCCGCGTGAATCCCTCACCCACCACCCCTACCCCCCGCCCCGTCCCGTGAATCCCTCACCCCCCACCCCTACCCCCCAGCCCCTGTCCCGTGAATCCCTCACCCCCACCCCTACCCCCCGCCCCTGTCCCGTGAATCCCTCACCCCCCACCCCTACCCCCCGCCCCTGTCCCGTGAATCCCTCACCCTCCACCCCTACCCCCCGCCCCTGTCCCGTGAATCCCTCACCCCCCACCCCTACCCCCCGCCCCTGTCCCGTGAATCCCTCACCCACCACCCCTACCCCCTGCCCCTGTCCTGTGAATCCCTCACCCCCCACCCCTACCCCCCAGCCCCTGTCCCGCGTGAATCCCTCACCCACCACCCCTACCCCCCGCCCCTGTCCCGGTGAATCCCTCACCCACCACCCCTACCCCCCGCCCCTGTCCCGTGAATCCCTCACCCCCCACCCCTACCCCCCGCCCCTGTCCCGCGTGAATCCCTCACCCCCCACCCCTACCCCCCGCCCCTGTCCCGTGAATCCCTCACCCACCACCCCTACCCCCCGCCCCTGTCCCGTGAATCCCGCACCTCCGGGCCCCACCGCCCCTGCCCCCGTCCCGCGTGACTCCCTCACACCCACCCCCCCGCCCCTGTCCCGTGAATCCCTCACCCCCCACCCCTACCCCCGTCCCGTGAATCCCTCACCCCCCACCCCTATCCCCCCGCCCCTGTCCCGTGAATCCCTCACCCACCACCCCTACCCCCCGCCCCTGTCCCGTGAATCCCTCACCCACCACCCCTACCCCCCGCCCCTGTCCTGTGAATCCCTCACCCCCCACCCCTACCCCCCGCCCCTGTCCCGTGAATCCCTCACCCCCCACCCCTACCCCCCGCCCCTGTCCCGCGTGAATCCCTCACCCCCCACCCCTACCCCCCGCCCCTGTCCCGTGAATCCCTCACCCACCACCCCTACCCCCCGCCCCTGTCCCGTGAATCCCGCACCTCCGGGCCCCACCGCCCCTGCCCCCGTCCCGCGTGACTCCCTCACACCCACCCCCCCGCCCCTGTCCCGTGAATCCCTCACCCCCCACCCCTACCCCCCAGCCCCTGTCCCGCGTGAATCCCTCACCCACCCCTACGCCCCCGCTCCTGTCCCGTGAATCCCTCACCCCCCACCCCTACCCCCCAGCCCCTGTCCCGCGTGAATCCCTCACCCCCCACCCCTACCCCCCGCCCCTGTCCCGTGAATCCCTCACCCCCCACCCCTACCCCCCGCCCCTGTCCCGTGAATCCCTCACCCCCCACCCCTACCCCCCGCCCCTGTCCCGCGTGAATCCCTCACCCCCCACCCCTACCCCCCGCCCCTGTCCCGTGAATCCCTCACCCCCCACCCCTACCCCCAGCCCCTGTCCCGCGTGAATCCCTCACCCACCCCTACGCCCCCGCTCCTGTCCCGTGAATCCCTCACCCCCCACCCCTACCCCCCAGCCCCTGTCCCGCGTGAATCCCTCACCCCCCACCCCTACCCCCCGCCCCTGTCCCGTGAATCCCTCACCCCCCACCCTTACCCCCCGCCCCTGTCCCGTGAATCCCTCACCCCCCACCCCTACCCCCAGCCCCTGTCCCGCGTGAATCCCTCACCCACCCCTACGCCCCCGCTCCTGTCCCGTGAATCCCTCACCCCCCACCCCTACCCCCCAGCCCCTGTCCCGCGTGAATCCCTCACCCCCCACCCCTACCCCCCGCCCCTGTCCCGTGAATCCCTCACCCCCCACCCCTACCCCCCAGCCCCTGTCCCGCGTGAATCCCTCACCCACCCCTACGCCCCCGCTCCTGTCCCGTGAATCCCTCACCCCCCACCCCTACCCCCCAGCCCCTGTCCCGCGTGAATCCCTCACCCCCCACCCCTACCCCCCGCCCCTGTCCCGTGAATCCCTCACCCCCCACCCCTACCCCCCAGCCCCTGTCCCGCGTGAATCCCTCACCCCCCACCCCTACCCCCCGCCCCTGTCCCGTGAATCCCTCACCCCCCACCCCTACCCCCCGCCCCTGTCCCGTGAATCCCTCACCCCCCACCCCTACCCCCCGCCCCTGTCCCGCGTGAATCCCTCACCCCCCACCCCTACCCCCCGCCCCTGTCCCGTGAATCCCTCACCCCCCACCCCTACCCCCCGCCCCTGTCCCGCGTGAATCCCTCACCCCCCACCCCTACCCCCAGCCCCTGTCCCGTGAATCCCTCACCCCCCACCCCTACCCCCCGCCCCTGTCCCGTGAATCCCTCACCCCCCACCCCTACCCCCCGCCCCTGTCCCGCGTGAATCCCTCACCCCCCACCCCTACCCCCCGCCCCTGTCCCGTGAATCCCTCACCCCCCACCCCTACCCCCCGCCCCTGTCCCGCGTGAATCCCTCACCCCCCACCCCTACCCCCAGCCCCTGTCCCGCGTGAATCCCTCAGCCCCCACCCCTACCCCCCGCCCCTGTCCCGTGAATCCCTCACCCCCCACCCCTACCCCCCAGCTCCTGTCCCGTGAATCCCTCACCCCCCACCCCTACCCCCCGCCCCTGTCCCGCGTGAATCCCTCACCCACCACCCCTACCCCCCGCCCCGTCCCGTGAATCCCTCACCCCCCACCCCTACCCCCCAGCCCCTGTCCCGTGAATCCCTCACCCCCACCCCTACCCCCCGCCCCTGTCCCGTGAATCCCTCACCCCCCACCCCTACCCCCCGCCCCTGTCCCGTGAATCCCTCACCCTCCACCCCTACCCCCCGCCCCTGTCCCGTGAATCCCTCACCCCCCACCCCTACCCCCCGCCCCTGTCCCGTGAATCCCTCACCCACCACCCCTACCCCCTGCCCCTGTCCTGTGAATCCCTCACCCCCCACCCCTACCCCCCAGCCCCTGTCCCGCGTGAATCCCTCACCCACCACCCCTACCCCCCGCCCCTGTCCCGTGAATCCCTCACCCCCCACCCCTACCCCCCGCCCCTGTCCCGCGTGAATCCCTCACCCCCCACCCCTACCCCCCGCCCCTGTCCCGTGAATCCCTCACCCACCACCCCTACCCCCCGCCCCTGTCCCGTGAATCCCGCACCTCCGGGCCCCACCGCCCCTGCCCCCGTCCCGCGTGACTCCCTCACACCCACCCCCCCGCCCCTGTCCCGTGAATCCCTCACCCCCCACCCCTATCCCCCCGCCCCTGTCCCGTGAATCCCTCACCCACCACCCCTACCCCCCGCCCCTGTCCCGTGAATCCCTCACCCACCACCCCTACCCCCCGCCCCTGTCCTGTGAATCCCTCACCCCCCACCCCTACCCCCCGCCCCTGTCCCATGAATCCCTCACCCCCCACCCCTACCCCCCGCCCCTGTCCCGCGTGAATCCCTCACCCCCCACCCCTACCCCCCGCCCCTGTCCCGTGAATCCCTCACCCACCACCCCTACCCCCCGCCCCTGTCCCGTGAATCCCGCACCTCCGGGCCCCACCGCCCCTGCCCCCGTCCCGCGTGACTCCCTCACACCCACCCCCCCGCCCCTGTCCCGTGAATCCCTCACCCCCCACCCCTACCCCCGTCCCGTGAATCCCTCACCCCCCACCCCTACCCCCCGCCCCTGTCCCGTGAATCCCTCACCCACCACCCCTACCCCCCGCCCCTGTCCCGTGAATCCCTCACCCACCACCCCTACCCCCCGCCCCTGTCCTGTGAATCCCTCACCCCCCACCCCTACCCCCCAGCCCCTGTCCCGTGAATCCCTCACCCACCACCCCTACCCCCCGCCCCTGTCCCGTGAATCCCTCACCCCCCACCCCTACCCCCCGCCCCTGTCCTGTGAATCCCTCAGCCCCCACCCCTACCCCCAGCCCCTGTCCCGCGTGAATCCCTCATCCTCCACCCCTACCCCCCAGCCCCTGTCCCGCGTGAATCCCTCACCCTCCACCCCTACCCCCAGCCCCTGTCCCGCGTGAATCCCTCACCCTCCACCCCTACCCCCAGCCCCTGTCCCGCGTGAATCCCTCACCCTCCACCCCTACCCCCCAGCCCCTTTCCCGCGTGAATCCCTCACTGTCCACTCCTGCCCCCCAGCCCCTGTCCCGCGTGAATCCCTCACCCCCCACCGCCCCTGTCCCGTGTGAATCCCTCACCCCCCACCGATGCCACCGCCCCTGTTCCGTGTGAATCCCTCACCCCCCACCGACCCCACCACCCGTTCTGTGTGAATCCCTCACCCCCACCGCCCCTGTTCTGTGTGAATCCCTCACCCCCCACCGACCCCACCCACCCTGTTCCATGTGAATCCCTCACCCCCCACCGACCCTGTTCTGTGTGAATCCCTCACCCCCCACCGCTACCTCCGGCTGTCTTACCCCACAGAGCCCCGCGCCAGCCAGGGGAGGGCGGCTCCCGTGCCCTGGGCGGGGCCGGGCGGCAGGCGGCCAATCAGCGCGCCCGTCACCCTCCTGCTGCAGCTGTACTGACAGCGGCTCTCCACAGCCAGGCTGCTGCGCGGTGCCTCGGGACCGGCTGTGTGTGAATCCCGCACCTCCGGGCCCCAGCGCCCCTGCCCCCGTCCCGCGTGACTCCCTCACCCCCCACCCCTACCCCCCGCTCCGTCCCGTGAATCCCTCACCCCCCACCCCTACCCCCCAGCCCCTGTCCCGTGAATCCCTCACCCCCACCCCTACCCCCGCCCCTGTCCCGTGAATCCCTCACCCCCCACCCCTACCCCCCGCCCCTGTCCCGTGAATCCCTCACCCTCCACCCCTACCCCCCGCCCCTGTCCCGTGAATCCCTCACCCCCCACCCCTACCCCCCGCCCCTGTCCCGTGAATCCCTCACCCACCACCCCTACCCCCTGCCCCTGTCCTGTGAATCCCTCACCCCCCACCCCTACCCCCCAGCCCCTGTCCCGCGTGAATCCCTCACCCACCACCCCTACCCCCCGCCCCTGTCCCGTGAATCCCTCACCCCCCACCCCTACCCCCCGCCCCTGTCCCGCGTGAATCCCTCACCCCCCACCCCTACCCCCCGCCCCTGTCCCGTGAATCCCTCACCCACCACCCCTACCCCCCGCCCCTGTCCCGTGAATCCCACACCTCCGGGCCCCACCGCCCCTGCCCCCGTCCCGCGTGACTCCCTCACACCCACCCCCCCGCCCCTGTCCCGTGAATCCCTCACCCCCCACCCCTACCCCCATCCCGTGAATCCCTCACCCCCCACCCCTACCCCCCGCCCCTGTCCCGTGAATCCCTCACCCACCACCCCTACCCCCCGCCCCTGTCCCGTGAATCCCTCACCCACCACCCCTACCCCCCGCCCCTGTCCTGTGAATCCCTCACCCCCCACCCCTACCCCCCAGCCCCTGTCCCGTGAATCCCTCACCCACCACCCCTACCCCCCGCCCCTGTCCCGTGAATCCCTCACCCCCCACCCCTACCCCCCGCCCCTGTCCTGTGAATCCCTCAGCCCCCACCCCTACCCCCAGCCCCTGTCCCGCGTGAATCCCTCATCCTCCACCCCTACCCCCCAGCCCCTGTCCCGCGTGAATCCCTCACCCTCCACCCCTACCCCCAGCCCCTGTCCCGCGTGAATCCCTCACCCTCCACCCCTACCCCCAGCCCCTGTCCCGCGTGAATCCCTCACCCTCCACCCCTACCCCCCAGCCCCTTTCCCGCGTGAATCCCTCACTGTCCACTCCTGCCCCCCAGCCCCTGTCCCGCGTGAATCCCTCACCCCCCACCGCCCCTGTCCCGTGTGAATCCCTCACCCCCCACCGATGCCACCGCCCCTGTTCCGTGTGAATCCCTCACCCCCCACCGACCCCACCACCCGTTCTGTGTGAATCCCTCACCCCCACCGCCCCTGTTCTGTGTGAATCCCTCACCCCCCACCGACCCCACCCACCCTGTTCCATGTGAATCCCTCACCCCCCACCGCCCCTGTTCTGTGTGAATCCCTCACCCCCCACCGACCCTGTTCTGTGTGAATCCCTCACCCCCCACCGCCTCTGTCCTGCGTGAATCCCTCACCCTCCACCCCTACTACTCCCCCTGTTCCCTGTGAATCCCTCACCCCCAGGGCCGGCGCGTCCACTAGGCAACCCTAGGCAGTCGCCTAGGGTCCCAGGATTTGGGGGGCGGCTGGCCGCAGCTGCCTCCCGCCTCCCACCTCCACGGCTGAGCTGGGAGCTGGGGAGGCTGCCGCGGGTGGGGGTCTGAGCTGCCGGCCTGGTGGGGACTGGCTGCTGGGGGGGGCGGTGTTAGCTGGGGGGAGCACAGGGCTGGTGCAAGGAAGTTTTGCCTAGGGCACGAAACTTCCTTGCACCAGCTCTGATCACCCCCCCACTGACCCCACTACCCCTGTTCCGTGTGAATTCCTCACCCCACCCCCCTGTTCCGCGTGAATCCCTCACCCCCCACCCCTCCACTCCTACCACCCCTGTTCCACGTGAATCCCTCACTCTCCACTCCTGCACTCCCCCGCCCCTGTTCCATGTGAATCCCTCACCCTCCACCCCTACCCCCGCCCCTGTTCCACATGAATCCCTCACCCTCCACCCCTACCCCCGCCCCTGTTCCACATGAATCCCTCACCCTCCACCCCTACTACCCCCCACTGCCCCTGTTCCACATGAATCCCTCACCCTCCACCCCTACTACCCCCCACTGCCCCGTTCCACGTGAATCCCTCACCCTCCACCCCTACTACCCCCACTACCGCTGTTCCGCATGAATCCCTCATCCTCCACCCCACCCCCACCCGTTCCATGTGAATCCCTCACCCTCCACTCCCACTGCCCCTTTTCCATGTGAATCCCTCACCCTCCACCCTCACCAGCCCCTGTTCCGTGTGAATCCCTCACCCTCCACCTCTGTTCTGTGTGAATCCCTCACCTTCCACCCCCCTACTACGCCACACCACACCTGTTCTGCATGAATACCTCACCCTCCACCCCCACCGCCCCGTTCCGTGTGAATCCCTCAGCCTCCACCCCTCCACTCCCACCGCCCCTGTTCTGTGTGAATCCCTCACCCTCCACTGTCACTGCCCCTGTTCCATGTGAATCCCTCACCCTCCACCCCTCCACCCTCACCAGCTCCTGTTCCCTGTGAATCCCTCACCCTCCACCTCTGTTCTGTGTGAATCCCTCACCCCCCACCGACCCCACTACCCGTTCTGTGTGAATCCCTCACCCTCCACCCGCACCAGCCCCTGTTCCGTGTGAATCCCTCACCCTCCACCCCCACCACCTCTGTTCCATGTGAATCCCTCACCCTCCACCCTCACCAGCCCCTGTTCCATGTGAATCTCTCACCCTCCACCTCTGTTCCATGTGAATCCCTCACCCTCCACCCCTACTACTCCGCACCACACCTGTTCTGCATGAATCCCTCACCCTCCACCCCCACCACCCCTGTTCCGTGTGAATCCCTCACCCTCCACCCCTACCGCCCCTGTTCTGTGTGAATCCCTCACCCTCCACCCCTCCACTCCCACTGCCCCTGTTCCATGTGAATCCCTCACCCTCCACCCCTCCACCCTCACCAGCTCCTGTTCCGTGTGAATCCCTCAACCTCCACCTGTTCCGTGTGAATCCCTCACCCTCCACCCTCACCAGCCCGTTCCGTGTGAATCCCTCACCCTCCACCCCCACCACCTGTGTTCCGTGTGAATCCCTCACACTCCACCCTCACCAGCCCCTGTTCTGTGTGAATCCCTCACCCTCCCCACTCCCACCGCCCGTCCCGTGTGAATCCCTCACCCACCGACCCCACTGCCCCTGTTCCGTGTGAATCCCTCACCCCCCACCGACCCTGTTCCATGTGAATCCCTCACCCCCACCGCCCCTGTTCTGTGTGAATCCCTCACCCCCCACCGACCCCACCGACCCTGTTCCGTGTGAATCCCTCACCCCCCACTGCCTCTGTCCTGCGTGAATCCCTCACCCTCCACCCCTACTACTTCCCCTGTTCCCTGTGAATCCCTCACCCCCAGGTCCGGCGCGTCCACTAGGCAACCCTAGGCGGTCGCCTAGGGTGCCAGGATTTGGGGGGCGGCTGGCCGCGGCTGCCTCCCGCCTCCCACCTCCGCGGCTGAGCTGGGAGCTGGGGAGGCTGCCGCGGGTGGGGGGCTGAGCTGCCAGCCCGCGGTGGGGGGGAGCCGCTGCGGGGTGGGGACTGGCTGCTGGGGGGGCGGTGTTAGCTGGGGGGGGAGCACAGGGCTGGTGCAAGGAAGTTTCGCCTAGGGCGCGAAACTTCCTTGCACCAGCTCTGATCACCCCCCACTGACCCCACCGCCACTGTTCCACGTGAATTCCTCACCCCACCCCCCTGTTCCGTGTGAATCCCTCACCCCCCACCCCTCCACTCCTACCACCCGTTCCACGTGAATCCCTCACTCTCCACTCCTGCACTCCCCCACCCCTGTTCCACGTGAATCCCTCACCCTCCACCCCTACCCCCACCCTTGTTCCACATGAATCCCTCACCCTCCACCCCTACTACCCCCCACTGCCCCTGTTCCGCGTGAATCCCTCACCCTCCACCCCTACTACCCCCCACTACCCCTGTTCCGCGTGAATCCCTCATCCTCCACCCCACCCCTGTTCCGTGTGAATCCCTCACCCTCCACCCCCACCACCTCTGTTCCATGTGAATCCCTCACCCTCCACCCCTCCACTCCCACTGCCCCTTTTCCATGTGAATCCCTCACCCTCCACCCTCACCAGCCCGTTCCATGTGAATCCCTCACCCTCCACCCTCACCAGCCCGTTCCATGTGAATCCCTTACCCTCCACCTCTGTTCTGTGTGAATCCCTCACCCTCCACCCCTACTACGCCGCACCACACCTGTTCTGCATGAATACCTCACCCTCCACCCCCACCGCCCCTGTTCCGTGTGAATCCCTCAGCCTCTACCCCTCCACTCCCACCGCCCGTTCTGTGTGAATCCCTCACCCTCCACTCCCACTGCCCCTGTTCCGTGTGAATCCCTCACCCTCCACCCTCACCAGCCCCTGTTCCGTGTGAATCCCTCACCCTCCACCCCCACCACCTCTGTTCCATGTGAATCCCTCACCCTCCACCCTCACCAGCCCCTGGTCTATGTGAATCTCTCACCCTCCACATCTGTTCCATGTGAATCCCTCACCCTCCACACCACACCTGTTCTGCATGAATCCCTCACCCTCCACCCCCACCGCCCCTGTTCCGTGTGAATCCCTCACCCTTCACCCCTACCGCCCCTGTTCTGTGTGAATCCCTCACCCTCCACCCCTCCACTCCCACTGCCCCTGTTCCATGTGAATCCCTCACCCTCCACCCTCACCAGCCCCTGTTCCATGTGAATCCCTCACCCTCCACCCCCACCACCTCTGTTCCATGTGAATCCCTCACACTCCACCCTCACCAGCCCGTTCTGTGTGAATCCCTCACCCTCCCCACTCCCACCGCCCCTGTTCCATGTGAATCCCTCACCCTCCACCCTCACCACCTCTGTTCCATGTGAATCCCCCACCCTTCCCCCCTACCCCCACCCCTGTTCTGTGTGAATCCCTCACCCTTCCCCCCCACCCCCACCCCTGTTCCGTGTGAATCCCCCACCCTTCCTCCCCTACCCCCCGCCCTTGTTCCGTGTGAATTCCTCACCCTCCGTCCCTATCCCCCCACCGCCTCTTTTCCGTGTGAATCCCTCACCCTCCACCTTCACCCCTCCACTCCCACCACCCCTGTTCCATATGAATCACTCACCCTCCACCCTCACCGCCCCTGTTCTGTGTGAATCCCTCATCCTCCACCCCTGCACCCCACCACCACTGTTCTATATGAATCCCTCAGCCTGCAGCCCTGCCTCTGTTCCGTATGATGTGAATCCCTCACCCTCTACCCCCACCTCCTTTGGTCCCTGTGTATCCTTCCACTCACCCCTCCCTCCCCATGGCCCTGCTCTGTGTGAATACCTGCCACCCAACCCTCCATCACTACCACCCCATTCTGTGTGTGTGAATCCTTCCCCCCACCCTTCCATCCCCACCCCCGCCATTCTGTGTGTGTGAATCCTTCCACCCACCCTCCATCCCCACCCCCCACCCCGTTCTGTGTGTGTTAATCCTTCTCCTCACCCCCTGGTCTGCTCCTGTCCTTAGAGTAGTCCTTAAATACTCTGTCTTCCCTGAACGCAAGTCCAGAATTAGAGCTCAACCTTTTGTCTCATCACTGGTGGACTGTAGCTCACCTTTTGGATGAGCAGTTTGATGAATGGACTTGGCACAGAACCCTTGCAGATACAATTAGATCTCTTGCTAGACAGGGAAGTCCTAGTTCTCACCCCCTATCTTCTGCCACAGACTTTTCAAGTTCATTGAACACACAAAGTGCTAGGTGGGGTTGTGACAGCAGCAGCCACTCAACACATCATCTCAATATGTCTATTAGGCTCTTGTGAATTTCAGGCAGCTCTCTATTGATCAGCAGAGTTTCAGGACCATTTGAAGCCCATTTGGGAGCTACACATTCTGGCCACAGTTCAGTAAAGCACTTAAGCACATGACTACTCCCACTGAAGTCAATGAAAAGACCCACAGAAAGAGGCTGAGTGGCCTCCAAGACAGGATGGGTGGAAGGAAGAACAGTAAATCCACGCTCCCTTTTCCTTGTTTCTGGCCAACCCGTGTTTGGTGCACGAGCCAAGGCAGAGGGCAAAGGTGGCACCAGCACAACTGAGAGCAGCCTTTAAGTTCCACCAGCTTGTAAGGGCCCAAAGGGAACATAAGAACGGCCATATTGGGTCAGACCAAATGTCCATCTAGCCCAGTATCCTGCCTTCCAGCAGTGGCAAATACCAGGTGCCCCAGAGGGAACGAACAGAACAGGTAGTCATCAAGTGATCCATCCCCTGTCTCCCATTCCCAGCTTCTGGCATACAGAGGCTAGGGACACCAAAGGGGTTGGAAGATGGTCAGGGCTCTGAAGTGAGAATCAGGAAACTCATATACAATTCCTGGCTAAGACACAGACTTCCTGTGCGACCTTGGGCAAGTCACTTAATCTACCCTGTCACCCAGTTTTTCATCTGTAAAATGGGGCTAATTGTTCCCTCGTCACTTTTATCCCACTGTATTGTGGGATAAAAGACATTAGTGATTGTGATGCACTCAGATGCAACTGTGATGAGGGTCACATAAATTCCCAGATGGGTAGATTAAACTAGCCAGGGATCACTGGAGAAAGCATGCTGTGGGCATTGTCTCTACCATCCTCCAGGTTCTCCTTACCCTGGGAGTCTGGAAGGAGGTGAGGTAGAGTTGACTATGCTGGCTGTGCACCAAAATGGGTGTTGTGACATGCTGGGAAATCCTTGGCTGCCAGTTTAGGGTAGCTTTATAGTCCTATTCCACCAGTGGGGCCAGGATGTGGCTCACTGAAGGGAAGAGTTAAAAATAAATCAGTCCCAGTAGCAAGTGAAAGATAGGAAGTATCCTTGGGAAATCCATGAGATACCTCCTCAGAGTCTTTTGGAGGACTGTTGAGCCTTTTGAGGATACCTTAGGTCACATTTTGATCTCAGTTACACTGGAGTAAATCAAGAGCTATTCCACTAAAGGCAATTGAATTATCCTATTTCCAGGAGTATAACTGAGACCTAAAAAAGGTCCTGGAAGTCCACGCAGACAATGACATGTGCATGAAGCCTGCAAATAACATAGCTGCTGGGTCCAAATCCTGGGAAAACACTAGCTGGATGTGACACATTTCTTTCTCTGGATACTGTAGGTGAAAAGCTGTCGCTGGTCTCTGGAGAACTCATCTCATCAGCTTTGTTTTTATTGGCCAAATGGGTTATAAATCAGTGATGAACAGTGTGAAGAGCAGATGGGTCGTTTAATGCATTCGCTGCAGCTCAATCTTGTGACTGGCTGAAGCCCATGTGCAGTTTTGAGGAGAATCTTAGAAACGATTGTTCATCATTTTTAATTGCTCTATGGGAGCTGTTCAGTTCATAATGTGCCACTTAGGTACTTCTTCAACATATCGCTTTTCATGATGCAGTTTACACAATTTCATAACAGCAAAGGGGCAGCTTGGGATATCATGATATAAAGCAAGCTTTGGAGGAATGAGCAGCAGAAATAAATACAATATAAATCCAAGAGGTAAAATTATTTCCAAAGAATGGACCGAATCCATCCCTGGTATAGCCCCATTGAAATCAGTGGAGGTCATGATGGATGAATCAAGAGGGATGAATTTGGTCCCAAATTGGCAAAATCTCCTTCGACATTTCACCCTGGGAAAAATAATTTCTTCTTTTTTTTAATGTAGATGTTCGGACATCCAGTTGTGGGCATGGTATAAGAACCAGAGTAGACTATTTGTTTCATACTATCAAATCCCAAAAGTGGAATTGCTTAACGTTGGCTCAGATTAATTTGCAAACACCGTTGAAAGGGGCACATGTGGCTAAGGCGTTACTATGGCAAATCTGCTGTTGCAAATAAAACACAAATCAAGTTGAAAATATACTGTTAGCAATGATCAGTTCCCAGTGGAGGCAAGGAACCCTGCTGAAGCCATTTAAACAAAAATGCAGAGAATTTGCTACATTCTTTCTTATTTGGATACTGTGCCCAGAGCAATCCTCATGGCAAGCTCTGTATTTGCATGTCACTGGATACAAACATAGATAAATGATGACTTCACAGGCTGCAAAACTAGTTCTATTCTGCTAGTATGGATGGTGGCACTGAACTGCAAGGGACTGGAGAAATCTGCCTAGTGAACAAATGTGCTTTAAAGAATAGTATCTTAAAAAAAAAGAAAAAAGAAGAAGACAACGAAGAAGATTTCCCCAGACTTACAGGTCAATTATTTTGATAGACTAATTAAAAGTGGGGAAATTAGGACAGAAAGAATCTCCCTCTGAAGAGGAAGAGGAGAAAAAGCAAGTGCAATGGGAATGAATGTGCAAGGAATTTGCCAGATTGGAACAATGGCCCTTCCAGGTGGCATCTGTGTCTAGCAGTTACCAAAATCCAGTCCTTCCAAAGGAAGTTAACCCCCTCCCTCCCACCATAATGAAGTCTTTCCAACTTCAATGAGCTTTATTTACCTCAGGACCTGAGTGAATTGAACAATGGGGGAATTCCTTCCTGCGCCCTGACAAGTGATCAGTTTGCTCCTGAAAAATGAGGGAGACCTGGTTTACTAATAACTCTTGATTTTGGGAGAGAGTCAGAAGCCAAACCTGATTCTGATTCCAATTCGGCAGCTAGTCCCTACCTCTATAATAAACCAGAGTAAAAGCCCATATTTAAAGATCCCTGAAATGTGGTGTGGTTCAAAGTCTAGAGCCAAATATTGCAGCTCAGGCCAAGCTCTATTATCTTAGCTTGCACAGCTACAAATGTTTATTAGTGCTCATGAAATTAATGAGAATTGAGATTATGCTTCTTAGCCAGAGTTGGGCAAACTACGGCTCGCAGGCCACATCCGGCCCGCGTGACAAGCCTGATTGGCCCTTGAGCTCCTGGCTGGGGAGGCTAGTCCTCAGCCCCTTTCCTACTGTCCCCTCTCCCCCACAGCCTCACCTCGCCGCGCCACCAACACTCTGGCCCACTTCTCCTGCTGGGCAGCACAGCAGCGTGGCTGGCTCCAGCTGGGCGGTGGGGCTGCAAGCTCCTGCTGCTCTGAGTGGCATCGTAAGGGGACGGGGAGTGGGGGGGGGGGGGTTGGAAAAGGGGCAGGAGGTCCCGGGGGGTAGTCAGAGGACAGGGAGCAGGGGGCGGTTGGATGGGGTGGAGTTTCTGGCAGGGACGGTCAGGGGATGGGGAGCAGGGGGGGTTGGATAGGCATCGGAGACCCCGGGGGGGGGGCCTGTCAGGTGCCAGGGGTGTGAATAGGGGTCAGGGCAGTCAGGGGACAGGGAACAGAGGGGGTTGGATACGGGGTGGGGTCCTGGGGGGCGGTTAGGGGCGGGGGAGTCCTGGGAAGGGGCGGTCAGGGGACAAGGAGTCGGGGGGTTGGATGGGTCAGAGGTTCTGAGGGGGGCAGTCAGGGGACGGGATGTTGGAGGGGGCGGGGGCGAGGCTGTTTTGGGAGGCACAGCCTTCCCTACCCGGCCCTCCATACAGTTTCGCAACCCCGTTGTGGCTCTCGGGGCCAAAAAGTTTGCCCACCCCTGTTCTTAGCTCTGTTTTCCTACATAAAGCAATCAGGAGGGTAGGTGATGCATACAGATAGAGAAACAGTGAGGTGAATATTTGAAATTCAGGTGTGTTTGTTCAACAGAGAAGGAAGAAGCAGTGGGCCTTTGTTCCTCAGGAGTCACAGATATTCATTGAATTTTTTCAGGTTGTGTTACATCACTGATACCATGCTGTTATTCGTGTGGTGTTCATTTGCTGTGGGCTCCTTTGGATATAACAGCAGGAGAGGAGTTATCAGCAAGACCACCACTCTCAGAGTCGACTTCAGTTGATGCGTCAGAACCTCACACAGAGGCTGCGGTGGTATGACGCACCGGAGTTGTACAGCAATTAACTCTTCTATCACTTTTCCTCCTTTTCATTTTTCTGTGAGTACAACACAGTGTGATTGAACCTTGCCCTGGTCAGACACTTTCATACAAACTCAGACTGCTTTGCAGCGTTAAATAATACAATTACAGCATTCAATAGTGGAAGAGGCAGAGAGAGAGATGGAAAGAAGTACCAGAAAGACAGAAAATCCATGGTTGCAGATGAGATGTGAAAAGAGGTGATGGGTAAATTAGGCAGAGAAATACTTGCATGATGCAGGTTCTTCCAGATGTCAGGGGGCGCAAAGGAAAAGGTTCCCACGGCTGGAGTGATGAGAACGAGTCTCACCTAAAATTGTAGTTGAAATAGGAGCCTAATTCTGATCTCACTCTCAAATCCAAAGTAACGTCTATAGAGTTATCCCGGATGTACATGGGTGTAACTGAGATCAGATTCTAGCCCAGTATCTTGCTAATGACTCTAATCCCATTCTACGTCTAGAATTCAGCATCCTTTTCTTTAATTTTTTATTTTATCCTTATTAACATACATGAACTTTCCATAGTTCAGTGTCACTTTCATGGACCCCCCTAACCCAGAATACAGAAACGTGAAAAATTGCAATAATAATTGCTTATATTAATGGATTATGATACCCAAAGTGTGTGTGTGAGGGGGAGGAGGCGCAGGTGTATATATTAGGCAGGCAACTTTGTTGAATCCACAAAGAAACTCAGCCAGAAAGTCTGTCAGCAACAAGGACACATCCACTTTCACTGCATGCCTAGGGTGTTTTTGTTTTCTTATTTGACAGTGCTGGCAAGTTATTTCCCTTGTCTCCTTCATGAGTCCTCAATATAAAATATTAAACATGCCTCCTAAGTGTCTTAACACTGCCTCCTTTTTTTCTGTGAGGGCCAGGAAGCCCAACTTTGTATGAGCATCTGTAGTGTGGAAGGCTGAAATATTTTTTTATTACGGAATCAAACTATTAACCAAGAAAATATTTAAAAGTGCACTTTGAATATCTAATCCAAGATCTTCATTTACTTTTGTGGATCTCTCTAGGCCAGATTTTTTTAAAAACCACCCTCTCATTTTGCACTCACCAATGCTACATCATTAATATACCCAAGTCCATGATTTCTCCACAGATCAGATAGTTGTACATCCGAGTGAGATCTGTGCTTGCAAACAACTGTGGATAAAAAAAGCAGGTTCACCAATGGCCAGGTTAAAAAAGTAGCCCTTGGTTTCTTTGATGTTTTGTTCTTTGCTCACACACCTCAGCTTTCTCTTTTCTTTCCCCATTAAACCTCACAGAATAAGATTATGAGGTAGTGATTAGAGCTGGACACAATTTTTAAGTTGAATAGTTTCTTCATTGAAAAATGCAGTTTGGGGGTAACCAGAACTCTTTGTAAATTTCAGTTGAATTTGGAGAATAATTTCAGCCAAATAAAAATTATTTTTAAATGTCTCAATGGTTCATTTCAACCATTGCTCCAACTTTTCAAAATAAAATGTTTTGACTTTTTGTTTTGGAACTACAGTTCATTTTGAAATTTAGGTAGATTTGCTTTTTAAAAAATTAAAGGGTAAAAACACCCCAAAAGATAATGAAATAAAACAAACAGAAACCCTCAAAAATTCATTTTGGGTTGAACAAAATTTTTCACTGGACCAGAATTTTTTTTCCAGATTGTTTAGTTTGGTGACTGAACCAAAAAAGATCAATTATTCACTCAGCTTTAGTAGTAAGCTCATCCTGAACTTGACCATATAGTTTTAGCCACTGCATTTAGTCTGTTCTTGCAGTATTGTAAATTGTACAGCAACAGAGTAGATGTTCAGCATATTTTTAGGATTTCTCTGCTTGCAATGGACAAAACCAAATGTGCTTGCAAGATAATGCTTTCAAACATCAAAAGAGCTTCCTCACTAGCATCTACTTACATATTACTGTTTTATAACTAATGGTAAATGATGCAAGTGGTTAAAGATGTATTGAGGTGATGTTTAAATTTTGATTCCTCAGTCACATTAAAGCTACTCTCTAAACCAGATCTGTACAATCTCTTAAATGATTTAGAGCTCTATTTATTCCATAATTTCGTGTCTTTAATATATTGCAAGACCTAGAATACTTCTGGTGCGATATCTTTAGCCCCTTTAATTATCTATAGTTCAGCTACAGTCATTATTAAAAGTAGTAACTACAGAGTTCATTCAGTCAGTCCATGCTTCCTATTAATTCATTTAAGAATTTTGTCAGCCAGAATAACCTCATGAGATGCAACATCTTTAATGAGAGCCCTATGGGATAGCAGGTAATTCATTTTCCTAAACGTCATCTGTATTATATTAACAAATTCCCATGCTAATAAAAAGGACAAACCCCCTTGCACACTTTTTATATTATATAAAACACTAAAATGCACCATCTCAATCTGTTATTATTTAACATATATCTTAGAATCCTTTTACTGTTCATATTTATATATTCATTGTTTAATACCTTGCTTGAGAACAAATAAACACAATTAATTTCCCAAGGTCAGCCATTCTTTTCTCTCACGTCCAATGGTTGCATCAACTCTCACTTCTGGGAACTAGGAAGTTGGCCACTGGTCAGCAGAAAACAACCCTCTAACATAAGGCCAGATCCTGTTCAAAATGAAATCGATTTTGCCATTTACTTTAAAGGGTGCAGGATCAGGTTTAGAACTTGTGATATATATTAGCAATGTTGATGATTTTCATTTAATTTGTACTGGTTTGCACCAGCCTAATTCCATTGACTTTAATGAAGTGACTTCTGATTTACATGGGTGTATGTGAAATCAGAATTAGGCCCTGGTATCCAGAAACTATTATGCACTGTAGTCTCAGATCAACAGATGAGGATTTCCCCATGCAACTCCCATTAACACTAAAAGGAGTCCTGTCACTAAGGCTCCAATCCTGCCATGGGCTCTGTGACACCCTGGCACCCCTATATTAACCACTGTCATATAATTAGAATATGTTTTGTACAAAGTATGTCTTGTGAGGTATCATTCTAAAAGTCTCGATCTGCTAGACATTAATATTTTGTTAGATTGTATGTGCTATCATCATATGTGAAGTTATGAAGTTTGGCTATGTATGTGTTACTGAAACATGTTGTCAAGTATCAGAGGGGTAGCCGTGTTAGTCTGGATCTGTAGAAGCGACAAAGAGTCCTGTGGCACCTTATAGACTAACAGATGTATTGGAGCATAAGCTTTTGTGGAAATGTTCAGAGGCAGGTATAAATAAGAGTCAGGCTAGAGATAACGAGGTTAGTTCAATCAGAGAGGATGAGGCCCTCTTCTAGCAGTTGAGGTGTGAACACCAAGGGAGGAGAAACTGCTTTTTTAGTTGGCTAACCATTCACAGTCTTTGTTTAATCCTGAGCTGATGGTGTCAAATTTTCAAATGAACTGAAGCTCAGCAGTTTCTCTTTGAAGTCTGGTCCTGAAGTTTTTTTGCCGCAGGATGGCTACCTTTAAATCTGCTATTGTGTGTCCAGGGAGATTGAAGTGTTCTCATACAGGTTTTTGTGTATTGCCATTCCTAATATCTGATTTGTGTCCATTTATCCTTTTACATAAGGACTGTCCACTTTGGCCAATGTACATAGCAGAGGGGCATTGCTGGCACATGATGGCGTATATTACATTGGTGGGCGTGCAGGTGAATGAACCGGTGATGGTGTGGCTAATCTGGTTAGGTCCTGTGATGGTGTCCTGGTGTAGATATGCTCCTGCCACTTTTTTTTTTTTTGCTTCCCCCATATTTTGTTGGTTTTATCTAGTCACCCTAGATGGGCGGACTGGCCAGAGTGTGTGTCGGAGGGGCCCAGTTTGGGTGTGTCTGGGGCATCGCTGGAGAAGCCTGACTGAAGCAAGGGCAGGAATACCAGCTGTGAGTATATAGTGGAAGTGAGGGGCCTTGCTCAGCATGCAGCTCAGGCTACATCATCTAGGAAATATCCACCCCTTCAGTAATCTGCTGCCTGTGATAGGTGTACACAGCGGCATACAGCAGGAGACAGCAAGGAACAACTTCTTACATGTTAATGGCTTCTACAGTGCCAACTAACGGCTTAATAGAACAGGGAGGGGAGAAGGAATCTGGAAATGTTGTGGGGGGCTACATGTTGCAGAGTAGGGTGGGGCATGGGATGGAGAAGGAGAGAGACACACATCAGTCTTCTTTCACATGCTTGAAGATGTTACTGTAACCACCATTTGATAAAACTGTCAAGGTTTTGAGGCATAAATGATGGATGAGATTTCTCTCACTGGCCCTGTTAGCAGCTACACATTGCAAACATTTCAAAGCATGACCATTATCCCTACTCTACTATAACTAAATATACGGGTGGGGGGGAGGAGCACTAAGGAAGTACATAGCAACTGTGCGACCTACTGGAAAGTCCACTGAACTGGAGCTATTCCTAGCTCTGCTACTGGCCTGCTGCATAACTGTGGGCAAGTCACTTCCCCTCTCTGTGCCTCAGTTTTCAATCTGTAAAACAGAGATAATGAGGTAAAGCTCTTTGAGATCTGCTGATGAAAAGCACTGTTTAAAACTAGTTATTTTTATTATTATCTAGCCACACTAGCATATCAGCCGCAAACCTAGGTGAGAACTACAACTGCCTAAATGGCAACTAACTGCTACTAACAGACATCACTCTTTCTCTTTAAAAAACTAAGAAATTTAAATGGCAAAAAACTACATTAATGCAGAGGTAAGATTGCTGGCAATAGCTCATGCCTTTCCAGAACACAACGTTCAGCAAAACTCAAATTGTGAAAACCAGGAAACCAAGAATTATGGTAAATGCCCACATAACCTTAACTTTGCCCACTTTGAAGGATGCCCCCAAACACACATACTTGCACTCTGTCTTTCAACTTTTACACTTGTAAAATTTAACAACTGCATCAAACCCCTTTACAATATAAAATTGTTTAGGTTGTGTCAGTAGCAGGGCAATGGGGTCTTTTTGCCCTGGGTATTGTCAGTAGTGAGGTGGGATCTAAGAGAAGTCTGTGGATTTAATTATGGGTAAAGGAAAATGTAGGTTTAGGTGGTATCCTCTGTGCAAGTGTGACAGAGTTGTAAAAGGGTAAGAAGTGGTTGTTAAATTTTACAAGTGTAGTATTCAGTCAGGGAAGTAGGCTCAATGTATTTGAGCATAGGGCAGAATGTGAGTGAATGTGTTTCGGGTGTTTTGGGGCATCACTCAGAGAGGGCAGAGTTAAGGGTATGTGGGCATTCATCTTAACTCTGTAGTTCCTGGTTTTCATGAGTTTGAGTTTTGCTGAATGCAATGTTCTGGAAGGGTACAAGCTATCACCCGGCCATCTCAATTGTGTGTTAACAAAATTTTTTGCTATTTAATTTATACCAAAGGTATTTTACACTTTTCTGGCAGTGTAAAGCAGCCTTAAAGTGAGCATAAATGTAATTCAAACCCACTCTAAGGCCCATTCCATGGCTAGAGCAGTGTGCAGTGGCCCTTGTATAAATGAGAATCAGGACCTTCATCACAAAGATAAATGAGCCAGAAAAAGGATCAATCTCTCCTTCACAAAAAATAGATTTGACACAAGTATATGTGATTCTCATGGGCAGCCCTCTGTCTGAGTCCTGTAAAAAGGTATGGGAAGGAGATGGTAGAAAGGGAAAACAAAAACAAAACATAAAAGTCCTGTCTCGCATAGCAATCTGCTATCCCTCGTGACTGAACCTCAATCGCTATCACCCCATCGATATTTCTATGTCAAAAGTAACATTTCCAAGGGGAGCCTCCATCTCTCTAAAAGGCATTAAATTAAAAAGCATTACAAACAATAGGTTCTGAACTGAGGGAAGCTCAAAACCAGTCTAAAGAAAGAAGGGGGAAAAACAACCTTCATTAGAATGTAAGGACATGAGAGGTTTTGACAATTTTATCAGCTGAAAGGTCAATGGTTGCTTCTTCCCTCAGTTCCTGAGAGGCCATTTTCTTATCCAAAAACCTCCTGGCCTCATCAGAATAAAAGAAAATCTACCTACTATATTATCAACATAGAGAGTTATTCAGAGAATTACCATAGTGCCTGGGGACCCTAGTCATGGACCAGGGGCATAAAATTATATAAAAGTAAAGTAGCATAAAATTCTGTGACATTAGCTGTGGTGCTAAAAGAATTCTGATAACATATCAAGCGTATGCCTTCTGAGTGTGCATTGGCTCAAGCCCAGCCAAGGAACATCTGAGTATGGTTTTCCTATGAGACTAATTTTTCTTCTCAACCCCTTAAAATAATGCAGTTTCTGTCACCAGGCAAGAGAGGAGAAATAATAACTGTTAGCACCCCCCCTTGTGGTTTATTCTCATTCATAGCTCTGAGGAAATTGTGAATTCCCATCCAGCCTTGGAGGTTGATAACGCTTGGGATAAATAACAACGGATAGATTTTAGACATTAGCTGGCATGTTGTCTCTGACCTGGGATACAAAAACCTATGATAGAGGAACAAATACTGTCTCTCTGGATCGCCAGCTGACTCAACGGTGCTAATTGGGCTGATCACTTTCACAGAGTTTTGATTAAGACAGGCTTTAAACCTTTGTGGGTCTGATCCTGTGAGGCACTGAACAAGCACCTCCTGCCATGTGCTGCAGGTCCTCGTCTCCTAGCTCTGCATTTGCTGCTCATTTTCTACAGCAAAGGATGCTCTAGAATTAACAGGTTCTCAGGACATGCCCAGCACACTGCAGGATGTGGATCTTTGCATCTACCTATGTTGTTCTTCCCCTCAATCAAGTCCAGGATGTAAGCTGTATTATGTAACTATGCTTGATGCTTGTTATAAATCTCACAGAACTCTTATTTCTGCCTCCTTTGGTTCTTTCTGATAATGCCCTCTCAACTGTTAAATTCTGCATGATGCCAAACAGGGGGCTTAGTCCAGAGGTTCATTGTATTAACTTTTGCCCTTCTATTTTATGTGCCTTTGTCCAAAGGTTCCTATTATTGTTTCAGATTTGGCTGTTTCCCAGACCAGAAGTAAACTCGGTGCCTGACACAATGAGGCCCCCAGCTTGATTGTGGTTTTAAGGCACTACTGGAAAACAATAAGAAGAGTATTGAGAGGAAGAGGTGCCATTTCCACAAAGACCTACTGCAGCCCTATTGACATCTATGAGGACAGGAGACATGTAAGTCAGAGTCTTGCATATAACAGAGTTCCAAGTTGGGTTCCCTGTGTTTTGAGCCTGCAGTCTGCCTAGTTTTAATCTTGGATATATTTTCTCCCCATTTTTAAATTATAATTTCCATTAATTTGCAAAACCTTGGTGTTATTTAAATAAGACACATATTAAATAAATAGTTTAACAGAGGGACTATAACCATTCTAAGAATATGAGTCCCTTCACATGATGAGAAGAGGAGTGTGCTTCAATTTACACACACACACACAAATCAGGGATTTACTTATAGAATAAATATTATTTTTATAGACACACTGTCAATTTAAAAATCATAGGCCAGATCCTCAGCTGGTATGAAGCAGCATAGCTCCATTGATGATGGAAATATGGATGCTATGAAAACACAGTCACATCCCTTCCCTTCACTGAAGAGTTCAAGAGGATCCAGCATGACTGAAAATATGAACAGTGCTTGATAGGAAGAGGCTAGGGCATCTGGGTGTGGGGATAATTCAGCTCATCCCATTGACAGTCTCATTTAGAGGCAAAGGCAGTGATTAAACTGAATCTGTCTTCCCTCCCTTTGGGGGTACTGCCCCATGTGTGTTAACGGGTGTGCTGATTCAAAGAGATGCAACTTGTACTTTCCTGTGCCTAGAAGGAATGATTTGTCTCAATATCTCCAATGAGAGCTCTCTCCAGAATTCCACAGTGTCATCTGTAATGTATTAGAGCATTTGAAATCCCTTCCAATGAAAGATGCTGTAAAATATATTATTCTAATAAAATCCACAATTAAATAACAATATAGTGAGAAATCAAACATATCAGCAATGCAGTGAGGACAACTGGGCTCAAGCAGTGACAGAAAATTGATTGAGAAATTTCAGGGTATTGTGGACCATGGCTGGATCCTGGTCCCACTTGAGTTAATGGCAAAGCCAATGGGACCAGGACTGATTTTCTTCTCATACCAGTTTTACACCTTTGTAACTTCATTGGCATCGATGATTTGTGCCAGTACAAGCTGGACCATTGAAACTAATTCAAATACCCTGCTGATTATCAACAAATTGACAGATTAATTTCCACTATATACTCTGGAATGCAGTCGACTTGCGCACCCTTTCCAATATTTAAATCTGTGAAATGATTACTACTTGGCAGCTATTTGCTAATGCTGCCAACAGAGCTGCTGAAAACAAGACTATAATTTGGTTTATAATAGCTCTTTGTCCATTTCAAGTTGTCCTTTGTAATTGATTAAGAGAGCTCAGCTGGTGCAGATTTTTTAGTCTCTGTAATTAAAACACCACCACGACGGCTTAGGATCTGGATTTGTGTACTTCTACATTCCACTGATTTCCAGTCATGCAACTCTGTCTATGTGTCTGTCCTATTTGTAAGATGCCTATCAGCTGGGTTTCTAATCCTAGTAGTATGCAGCACAACACAGAAGATATGAGGGACAAATTCTGTCTCTGGTTACAAACCCATTGGGCTAGATTCACTAACACATTTTGGGCTGCTTTACACTGTTTTGGTGATGCAAAGAATCTGGAATACTGAAGTTGCATGGGTGTAACTGAGGGGAGGATTTGGCCCAGTATTTTGTAATTGTTAAGATGAGGTAACTGCTATTTAACAGCATAATTCTGTTACCACTGAAAATGGTTTATTGTTATACATCAGCACTGAATTCCCAGTATAGCAACTGAATATATAATTATGAGGTCTTACAGTAATTAGAAAGGATTTGGGATGCTCAGTACTTACAAGATAGGTACTGGGATTAAAGTGTCCTTAGCCCCAAGGTCAGTGGTTCATATCCAGTCCAGGTCAGCAGTAGCCAAAGGTTGCAGAGTTACCACTTCGTAATTATTTTATGGTTCATGTGAAATGAGATTGTCTCAATATGTTAGCCATGCTTAGTAAACAGATTAATGTAATACTGTCCATCTCAAAGGCTCTCAAATCACTTTACAGATATAACAACATTACTGTATATACAAACAATGTATATAATGTACCTTGTAGAGTACCTTCATTTGATTTAGGTATAACCCAAGGAATATGAGAACACCAGAATCTTATTGGCCTTTCTGATATGCCTCACACAATCCCACAGCAAGGTTTCTCAAAATTCAGTCATCAATTAAATCAAAGCAAAGCCATTAAACATTTTCAAAAAATAAGCCCTTATCAAACTAGCATCGCTGTTAATTGTCATGCAGTCCAGGATATGATGGTTCCCAGCTTCCAATTAATCAGTGCTAGCAGTGCAATTAACTGATATCAAATTAAGTTATCAAGAATATTTTTTAATTTTCACTGATGTACAAATGTTGCTTTCACAGGGCCTGTTTCTCCTCTCACTTGCACTGGTGTAAATCACTAGTAACAGTTCTGAAGTCAATAGAGCTACACTGGCCTACAACAGGGATAAGTGAGAGAGGAACCAGGGCCAGAAAGTACAACAGAGCTGCACACAATCATAAAAAATTCAAACTAACTTCAAACATTGCCTTAGGATAAATAGTCCTTACACTCCTTATTTACTGTGGGTGCTAAATGACTCTCAGTTAAGTGCTTTTAGCTTATGTTCAATCTCAGCTTTATAAAAATGATATGAGGACTACTGCCATCAAAAGCACAGCACTTCATATATTTGGGCACATTAACTTAGCAAAAAATGCTCACGTTTAAGGAGGAAACCACCCCCTTGTTTCATTAATTATCCTCAGGGAGGCACATGTTTGCCTGATGCTCAGCCCCAAATCTGAGATTTGGTTCCCTGTCCATCTCTACTTTGCCTCTTGAATAAACATATCGTGTACTAGAGATGGTTGAATTGTTCACTGCGACTAAGTTATCTGATAAATGTATATCCCTTATTTCAGTTCCTGTATTGTCCATGAACCAATCCTGATTTCTGCAGCCATATTTGTTAGGTATACACCAAATAATCAGGATGAACAATGTTAATCTAATTGTCTTTCACAAAGTGTTTGTATATTTCCTGTGCACTGTTTTTTATTTGTTAGGTATGATTGGGCACATAGTGTTGTTTTTGTTCTATGATTTGATGATATAATCGTGAATAATAAATAACAAATTACAGCCGGGCAAAAATATTTGGCCAATTTTTTTTATTTTTTTTTGCCAAAAGATGCACATTTGGGTTGACCAAAACATTTCATGAATTTGTGTACATTGTCACTGACTTGTTGGTCAAAATAAAACATTTTTAAAACATTTTCTAATGAAACATATCCTTTTTTTATTCAAAAGAATTTTTCATTTAATTTTCATTTAATTTAAAACAAAAATTAAAAAATGCTTACAATTGACAAAACATTTCGTGTGGCCTGAAATGAATTTTTTTTCTTTTCAATTTGCTGAAAATTTTGGTTTTGGATCAACCCCTAACCCCCAACCCCACCCCACCCCGAAACTGTCAGCCAAAAAATCCATTATTCACCCAGCTGTATAACCAATACTTTGGTTTGTGTCTGAGGTAACCCTCACTTGCATGAACAGCCATTCCGAAAGCATACATGTGTACAAAAAACCTGTTTGAATGAATGCGCACAAGTAGCAACAAGGTGAAGTAAACAGCTGTTGTGAATTTGAATGAACATACAGAAACCCTGATTTTGCAGTACTCAACAAGTCCTGTGTATGCATAATTATCTAGGCCCAGACCTTGGATCCATTTCTGCATGGCCATGTTCTCCTGTGTCTTTAAGATCATGCAGAAAGATTTACTTACAATCATACTTCACTGTCAGAGACCCAAAGACCCTTTGAGGCCTCTTACCCAACACCTCCAGGCATGGCTGGCACTTTTAAGATAGCCAGCTGGCTTCTTCTTGGCTGTCTGGTTGACACTTCTTGGCTAGGTGGATTGACTGGCTGTGGACAACAATCTGTCTCTCTCTGGATTGGCAGTGGGCAGTCAAACTTCCTGACAGACTCTCTCTCTCTCTGCCTTGTGCTACTGAGATGATGAATGGGATTTCTCCCTCCCTCTGTGCTGTCTATGGATCGCTGACAGGATTTGTCTCTCTCTCTGTCTCTGTGCAGATTTGGGCTGTGTCAGGCTTTATCTCGCCTTGATTGGCTGTGGGGTAGGCTAGCAGATGGATAAGCTTCATCTTCATTAAAGGAGCAGCATTTCTAGCCATCTGCAGTCTGGCCACCTCATTCCCCATCTTGGTAGCACTGCTTTAGGCTGGCTAAGATCCATCTGTCTCTTTTTTTCCCCCCCATGGCTTGGGTCACTGCAAACTTTGGCCTCTGTGTTTCCTGACTGTGACAAAGTGCCAAATACTTCAATTTTTAAAGAACTTTTAAACACAGCTCATGCTTTAGCCTCCTGCTGCTCAGCCTGATGAATTTGCTTCTGTACTGCCATGCCTGTGGCTTTAATTATTTCCCCCTCAAATTTGTGCCACCCTGGCTCAAGCTTCCTAAGGTGGAAAAGTGGCTGTAAGAGGCCCAGAGTCTGATCTGAGTTACCTCCAGGTGATTGTGTAAGGTAATTAGCTTCAGTGGAGTTAATTCAGGATTTACATTAGTGGAACTGAGATAATAATTTGGCCCACTTCATCCAGCTGTTTGAGGAAAGAAGTTTCTCATATCCAGCTCCTCCAATATTTGTACCAATCTCCTTACCTTTCCCCTCTGGATTTTTGTTAAAGCACATGTTCTGGGAAATGCGTACCCTTTCCTCTCTTAGGGCATAACTCCACAGGAGTACAGATGGCTATGTGGGTAAGGCATTAAACCGGCACTTAGAAGAACTGGGTTCATTTTTCCTGCCGCAGATTTCCCCTGTGATGTGGGGCAGGTCATTTAATCTCTTTGTGCCTCAATTCCCCATCTGTAAAATGGGAGCAATAATAATTCCTTTCTTTGCCACGTCTAGCTAGACTGCAAGCTCTTCGGGGCAACACCAGTTTCTTGCTGCGTGTTTGTACAGTACCTAGCACAATAGGGTTCTGAACTTGGATGGGGCCTTTAGGCCCCTTTTTGACCTGAGCAGCTAGTCAAAGTTCAGGACTTTGGGGAATGTTTCAGTTAGGACAAAAAACTGGTGTTTGTGAGGCATTTCTGTCAGGCGTCACAGGTCTCAAAGCCAGGCCCATGGGCTTGCCAAGCAAAGAGCCTTACCTGCTGTGTCACTGTACTACCAGATCAGATGAGGGAACTGTGTCTAATAACCTGCCACCAGAGGCTGCACGTGCTGACTCAGCAGGGTCAGGTGATTAGCATCAGACTTCTGATTGGACACTATCAAGTATAAAGCTTCCTGTTCTTGTCCTACCCCTTGTCTGAGCAACTAGTTGCTAGACCTGTTGTTGCCTAGACCCCTGAGATCAAGTAGTTGCCTCCTCACCTGGCTCCTACTTTTTGATTCTTCCCCCTGCTATCTTGCTTTGTTCCTTGTACCTGTTACCATGCCTCATCCCTGCTCCTGCTTCCACACCCAGACCCTGCTGCTGACTCCATCTTTGACTCTTGATGGGACTTCTGACTCTCACTTAATCCTGGGTGTGGTTTCTGACTTTGGCTTGGACCGTTGGCATGATTTCCAACTCTGACTTTGGCTGGATGTCTGGTGTGGCTTCTGATCATGACCAAAGCTGGCCTTAACATGAGGCCCGATGCCAACTCTGTCCACATATCTATTCAAGTGACACCATCATAGGACCTAATCACATCAGCCACACCATCAGGGGCTCGTTCACCTGCACATCTAACAATGTGATATATGCCATCGTGTGCCAGCAATGCCCCTCTGCCATGTACATTGGCCAAACCGGACAGTCTCTATGCAAAAGAATAAACGGACACAAATCTGACATCAGGAATCATAACATTCAAAAACCAGTAGAACACTTCAGCCTCTCTAATCACTCAGTGAGACGTAAAGGTGGCAATTTTGCAACAGAAAAGCTTCAAAAACAGACTCCAACGAGAAGCTGCTGAACTTGAATTAATATGCAAACTAGATACCATTAACTTAGGTTTGAACAGAGACTAGAAGTGGCTCGGTCATTACACTAATTGAATCTATTTCCCCTAGTTAAGTATCCTCACACCTTTGTGTCAACTGTCCGAAATGGGCAATCTTGATTATCACTTCAAATGTTTTTTTCTCCTGCTGATAATAGTTCCTCTTAATTAATTAGCCTCTTACGGTTGGTATGGGTACTTCCACTTTTTCATGTTCTCTGTAGGTATAAATATCTTCTTACTATATGTTCCATTCTATGCATCCGATGAAGTGGGCTGTAGCCCATGAAAGCTTATGCTCAAATAAATTTGTTAGTCTCTAAGGTGTCACAAGTACTCCTGTTCTTTTTGCTGATACAGACTAACACGGCTGCTACTCTGAAATCTGTCATAGACACAAATGTTCACGGTGAGCCTTCCGGCCGCAATGAGGATGTGAGTGGTGAGGAGATGCCTGATCTTCCAGTTAGTCAGAGTGCAGGTGACCTGGCAGCTATTGCAGCATCCATATCTCCATCTCAAATGGATGTAACCATGCACATTCCTGAAGAAAAGTGTAGATCAGCGAAGAGTGTGGTAGAGGTGCAAGAAACAGCTGCTACTGAGGTTAGTTCCTTAAGTCTAGATGATCCAAGACTGTGGACCCACTTGAGCAGTAGCCTAAGGGACTTCCTTTTACTGCATGGGCCACAGCTAGTGAAAAACTTCATGTTCCCCAAAGACAATGAAAATAGAAGTTTCCATCCAACATATTACTGGCGTGAAATCCTCAATGGTGACAAAGTGGAGCGGCCATGGCTTATGTACTCAAAAACCCAGAATGCCGCATACTGTTTTTGTTGCAAACTCTTCCAGTTTAATGTTGCAGCCACATTGGGTTCTACAGGAACAAAGGACTGAAAAAATCTGTCTAGAAATCTGGCATGCCATGAGAAGGCAGCAAATCACCAAAGAGCATTCCATAGGTGGAAAGAGCTTGAGATGTGACTAAGGTTAAAGGCCACAATAGATGATCAGCATCAAGAGAAAATTGCATCAGAGTCTCTTTACTGGCAAAATGTTCTGAAAAGGCTCATTGCCATTGTGACAATGCTTGCTACCCAAAACCTAGCACTGCATGGCACTTCAGATCAGCTGTATGTGCCAAACAATGGAAACTTCCTTCAAATTGTGGAGCTGATGGCTGAGTTTGATGCTGTCCTCCAGGAGCATCTAAGAAGAGTCACCACCCAAGAAATGTACACACACCAGTACCTTGGAAAAACAATTCAAAATGAGATCATACAGTTACTGGCAACAAAAGTCAAACAGAAGATTGTGGCACATCAGAAGTCAGTAAGATATTACTCGATTATTCTGGACTGCACACCTGATATCCGCCATACGGAACAAATGACTTTAATGGTGCATTTTGTAACAACAACAGAACCTAGTGAAAATGTCCCTGCAATGGTGACTGTCAGAGAGCATTTTCTAGAATGTATTGACATTGATGATACTACAGGAGCTGGTAAGACAAATGTGCTTCTTAAAAAGCTGGAAGATACGGGAATTGCGATAGCGGACATGAGAGGTCAGGGCTACGATAATGGTGCCAACATGAGAGGAAAGAGCAGAGGAGTCCAGACACGTATCTGAGAGTTAAACCCTCGAGCTTCTGTTGTCCCATGCAGTTCTCATTCATTGAACTTGGTGGTCAGTGGTGCACCATCAACTTCTAGTGAGGCTGCTGAATTTTTTAATGTAATTCAAAGCATCTATGTATTTTTCTCTGCATCAACTCATCGATAGCAAATTTTGAAGCAATATCTGGGAACATCCTCTCTGACACTGAAACCACTGAGTGCCACATGATGGGAAAGTCGAGTGGAGGCGATAAAGCCTATCAAACACCAAATTGGGAAGATAGATGATGCCATAGTTGCCATAATGGAGGATAATGCTATGACAGGAACTGTTCATGGGAGAACAGTGGCAGAGGGAAATGGAATCACCAGAAACATACATAACTTCAAATTTATGTGTGGCGTAGTGTTGTGGCATGACATACTGTTTGAAATAAATGTTGTAAGCAAGAAACACCAAGGTGTTGACCTTGATATATCTGGAGCAATGGAATAACTGGACAAAGCAAAGTCATACCTACAGTCTTACCGGTCAGTTGAGGGATTTCAAAACGTTCTGAAGAGTGCACAGAAGTTGGCAGAGGAACTTCATACTGAAGCTATTTTCCCACCCATTCAAGAATGTAAGAGTCACTGAAGAAGAAGACAGTTTGATTAAGAGGCACGGGATAATCCCAGAAGAGACCCCAAACAACAATTCAAAGTTGAATTCTTTAACCAAGTGCTAGATTGTGCAATACAGTCTGTTGAACAACGTTTCATGCAGCTCAGGGAACACAGCAGTATATTTGGGATGTTGTATGATATTCCAAAACTCCTCACTATGCCTGAAGAAGACCTACACCAGAAATGCAGGGCACTAGAGACAGTGTTGACACATGATGACATGCAAGATATTGATGCGAGTAATTTAGGTGATGAACTGAAAGCCCTTTGAAGATACATTTCAGCAGGATCAACTCCAAAGGCTGTTCTGGAATATATGTGCACAAATAAGATGACCACCCTCTTTCCAAATGCTTTTGTTGCTCTGCCCATACTTCTAACACTTCCTGTAACAGTTGCCAGTGGAGAACGCAGCTTCTCCAAGCTGAAGTTAATAAAAACACATCTATGCTCCACAATGACACAGGAGAGGCTGGTTGGCCTTGCAACCATCTCAGTAGAGCATGAGCTGGCCCAGACTGTTGACCTTCAGGAAGCTGTTCAAATCTTTGTAACCAAGGAGGCACGGAAAGCACTACTTTATTCAAACAGATAAAAATGCCAGTGTTTACTATGCAGACAAGAAAAGTTACATATGCTGTTCAGGCATTTGAAAGTTAAGTGTTACTTAAAATTTTTGAACAAGGCATTTTAAGTTGTTAGTTCTCCTTTATTGGGGTAGGTAGCAGAGCAGTACCATGAGTGGAGTAGAACAGGCAGAAGGCAGAATGAGACCTTTCAAAGTTTTGGCCCAAGCGAGGGGGCATGGGGGCATCATTTGAGCTCCCCGCCTCAGGTGCCAAAGTGTTGTGGGCCGGCCCTGATCATGACCCTAACTCAACTCCAAGCTCTAACCATTAAGTCAGACCACCCTGTTATGGGCCCTTACCATTTCCTTCCAATCTTGTTTATTTACTAAGAATGTACAAAGTCCTGCTTCTCCAAACTCAGGAAGCCAGTACAAAAAGAACAGTTTCTTAGCTTATAACCCCAAGCCTCTTTATCCAACACCAGACCCAAAAGCTCTCTCTCTCTAGCTTTTTCCAGGGTCACACTGTGCTCGCTCGCTGGTGCTCAGCTTTTGTGCTTTTTTGCTGTTGCCTCCCTTTCTGTTCTTGTCCATTCTCGGTTTCCGTGTGTTCACCCTTCTTTCACACGCACACCTCTCCAAACAAACTCCTGGGTGGGTTCACAAATTCCTGGGTGGGTTTGTCTTGGGTGGAGGGCTCCTTATTATCCTGACAGTTTTGTTAATTGAAGGTTGCATTCACATCTGGTCTCAAAGAGGTTTGTGATGAAAGCAGTCACCAGTACCCATCAGCATAACAATACTAAAAATAATGTGGATGGAGATTATGAGAGAGTAGCACTGGGCCTTTAGTAAGACTACTGATATTGAGGCAATGGAATTCAAAATAATACTGTGTATTAAGTGATTTTAGTCCAGGTGTATTGATCTTAAAAGGATGACAAAATCAGCAAGCTCTGAAGAGGCTGACATGACTCAGGAGCTGTGTGCAGGCGTGCTCTCTTTTCCCACCATCCTCAATGGCAGCCATTTGAAAAGTCAGCTTTTATGACCAGTTACCATGGTGAGGTAGCTGAAATACTGCAGTATTTCTCTCTCCTTAGAATAGGTAAGGTCTACCATATGTCAGATCCTACTGTGATGATACTGGTGATAAATATTGATTTTTTTTAATGGTGACCATTATGTTGTTGTTAGTATTTATACTGCAGTTGCACCAAGAGGCCTTAATCAAGTTGGAGCCCCACTGTGTTAGGAGCTATGCAAAAGTGAAGGACAGTGTATCTGTTGCCTCTTCCTCTAGCTAAGCTGTGCTATATTTTTAAAAGGGCTCCATCCCTTGTTTAATCTTGTTCTGGGAGACATTGAAAATGTTTATAAGAGGAAACCTAATTTTACTAGCATTAATGGGGGAAAAAAGCACAGCATGAATATCTAGGTAGGATAATTAAATAAGCAGAAGAGACTCACAGGAGGAAAACACATTGTCCTGATGTCTTCTTAACAGATACAATATTATCCACCATGAGAGCTTAATAAACTCCTGATTGAGGTAGTTTGAAACGCAGCTATAATCTCACTGATCCAAGGTTTATGCATGGGGGAACAGACAGGCAATTTATTACTGTGGCAGTTTAAGTGGAACAAGGAGGATAGGGCTATTTCTGAAATGAAATGAGCTACTAGAGCTATATATGGCCCTTTTTATTAATCAGATTGCTTCAGAGTAATATAGAACATTTTCCCTCACTGAGGTGATGCTTTTTTCCTCTTAACTAGAAAGTCATTTGAAACCAATGGCTATCGAGTCACTTTCATGTCAAGATGCGAATGAGTGTGAGACTGATTTATCTGATTTTGCAAGTAACTGAAATGACTGAATTTGCTATGTTATTGCTCAAGTGAGCAATTTTATAATCTGCTGGATTTAGGAACAGTCCCAGGAACCTTAGCTGAGTTTTATAAAGCTTACAAAGAAATTTTCATTTACATTTTTATAGATTTATTGGTTGGTTTTATGTGGTAAGATTTCATCTGGACCTTGTGATTTAGAGGAAATAGGGAAATTCTGATCTCACTCTGTAATAATGGTGTAAATCCAGAGTAACTGCGTTGAAGTCAGTTGTTACTCTGGATTTACATCAGTGTAGTGGAGATCAAAATCTGGCCCAATAAACTTTAAAAAATAAAAATAAAGAACCACTCTGTCGGATATTAACGGCTCTTTTCAATTGCCTTAATTTCATCAACAAAATAAATGCACGTGCAAATAAGTACATGCATTATACACAAATAGGCAATATTGTAGGTAGAGTGTCATGTGGTTACAGCATAAGACTTGGAGTTGGGAAACCTGGCTTCTAGTTTTACTTCTGCAACTGAATCATGTGATCTTAGGTAAGTCATTTAGTCACTAAGGCCTAGATGCTCAAAGGTATTTTAGGCACCTAATTCCAATTGAAATTAATGGGCGTTAGCTGCAAACTGCCTTTGAGAGTCTGGGCTCAACCCTGTACAGTGTTGAGTGCCCACAACTCCTACCGAATACAAAAACGTAGTTACTTAGCTTATTGGACATAGAACAATTAATAACTATGGAAACCACAGCTGGACAACTTGTATCAGAGTTTTGCTATATAGCAATCTATGCGCTGACAAAGACTGATAAAGTTGCTAAGTAAAAACTGGGACTCATCATGAGCAACTCCCCTTGCATGGGGAGGAGTGGAGCGTGGTTTATCACAGTAAAATATAGCATTTATTGTTACTGATATGTCCATGGACAATGTTATAATCCTGCTAGGTTGCATGGGGTTAAGAGAGATTGTCCTGGCCTCTAGGCGTTACTTAAATAATAATGTGTCTCACTAATTATGCCCTACAGTAGGCACAAATGGACATACGATATAAGAAAGTAATAAATTGAAGCTATAGTGGCTCAGGCTTCTCATTGATATTTTGAAGCTGTTTGGAACTACTGTAATATAGAACCTGATCCTAAAATAGAATGAATGAGACTTTCTTGAGAGCAAGGAGGGATGGTAGCTGATGATTAAATTACCAGTCATATTACTGGCATGCACTCAGCTGTGTATTTACAAGAAGATGAAAGGATAAATTCCCAGCCATTCAAAAAGAATCAAAGGAAGGAGGCTTGATTTCTTTTGAATGGATGGTATTATGCATTTCAATTAAAACAGTCGATTTTCCGAGGAAAATGTGGACATTCTGAACTTTTGGAAACCATGTGTTGGAAATATTAGTGCTTTCTTTTTTGTTTCGTATTTTTGTTGAAAATATTATTAAGACAGTCACCGGAGTTTACAATGGGAATGCAGTAATTAATTATGTACCAGTATCATGTGTTTAATCTCTTAACCTATGCAGTCTAATTAGCATTAATACATTCTTTCGGTCATTTGTGGCTTGTGTTTTGCATATATGCATACTGGAAAATATCACTCTACCTATCACCTGGTTTCCCATATCATACCCCTCACTATAGTACCTGAACCACCTAATAGAGCCAGAAGCGGGAGCTTGGGATGGATAGAAGCTGGTGGTCCAAAAGAATAAGGAGAGGGTGCTCTATAAGCTTTCTATGTCACGAAAAGTGAAAGGACACAAAGAGTGATGGCCTAAGGATCCAGGGGGCGCAGTCTATATATTTATGCACATGCCCAGCAATAGTGCCTATGCAGTCATCCCACACAGATTATTTCTACCTGTAGTAGAAATAGATTAAGTGAAGAGGCTTAGTATGAGGTTGGTTTTAGCCATAGCTTGCTCAGAGCACATAGCAGCAGCAAAGGGTAAGATAAAATATTCTTCATTTTATTCCTGTCTTGTTTGCAATGTCTGAAAATAAGTGTATTGTGCATATGTTACAAAAAGGTTGGCATATGTCTTGCAATTCATATCATGTCCTTTTATGCTAGAGGAGTCAAAGGATTCATCAATTTATGTAATATTTGTACAGTTCTTTGAAAATGTAACATGCAGTACAAGTGCTAAAGATTGTTATCATTCAGTATCTTTACTAGATGCAGATGTAAAGCACTGGTTAGCAATATCCTGAGAGACTGTGAGAAAGTATGAATAATAAAGGTCATTTTGGAAACTTCAGCTTTCCCCACGGGTGCTGGAACCATTTTTATAGCAGGGGTGCTGAGAGCCATTGAACCAAATAGCAAACCCTAGATATGATGGAAATCCAGCCAGGGGGTGCTGCAACACCCCCAGCACCTCTAGTTCCAGCACCTATGGCTTCCCCTGCTTATTTTTAATGATTTATGTATTACTTATATAGCACTATAGATGTGCATACATCTTTGCAAAAGTGGGTAAGGATGGAGTCTCTGCCCTAAAGAGTTTGCAGTATAAATTAAACAACCCTACCAGGAGGAGATGACAATGCAGGGAAAGGTTGGGATGGGAGAACAAATGTGAAGACAATACAATGTTTGGTCACTTGAAGAATAATGCATGTGGCCTTCTTTAAACTTACCTTTGTGGTCCCCCCCCCCATTGCTCTGTCCCCATTTTCAGAGCTAATATACACACTAGCATTAACAAAGGGCCACATCATAGACAAGGAGGGTCCTTTCTGTGAATGGAGATTTAGGCATCAGCCTACACGGTTGCACTTTCCTTGCTGCTCTGGACTTCAGAAAAATCCACATGTGGGGTTGGGGATCCACCAGTAGCACAGCCAGGTCCGGAGTGCAGGGGGCCTCCCCCTGTACTCACCCGGCGGCGCTCCGGGTCTTCGGCGGCGGGTCCTCACTCACTCCAGGTCTTCGGTGGTACCTGCCGCCGAAATGCCGCCGAAGACCTGGAGCGCCGCCGGGTGAGTGCAAGAAGCAGCGCTTAAAAAGAAGCGGTGCCTTTTTTTAGTGCTGCTAAAAAAAGGCGCTGCTTCCGCCGCTTCTGCTCACAGGGGGAGCGGTCGCTCCCCCTGCTCCCCCCCTAGCTACGCTACTGGGATCCATACATGAGGAGGGGACAGGCTAGGAGTGAGACTGGACTGCATGTTCATTTTTCTCCCCCCACCAAGACCGCAGGTAATCTGTAGGAAAGTTAGGAATCTAGGAACCCCCACATCTGCACACTTTCCCACCAATAATGCAACCTCCACTTCAGAAAGCCTGGAAAACTCAGTCTAGGAATTTTCATCCTCCTGCCATTTAGGTTTAGGCAGCATTTTGGCTGACTTAGAGCTATGAGCCACCAACTCATTTGAGAGACACTCTAGAAGTTGCTCTGTGAGCAATCATTTATTCCACGTCTTGCACAGCAGTTGTATTATTGCTATTGCAAGCTTCAGAGTGCTGTGCTCCAGCACAGGGATACAGAGGGGATGAGTTCTCTTTGCAGGACTGACTACTGCCAGCTCTGACACCTGAAGCCACCGTGCTGTGACTTTGTGCTTCCTGAAAGAGTACGCTACCTTAGAGGACGTTGACAGTGCACACGGATAATGAATTCCCAGAACCACAGCCAGGATTTACAGGTCTTGGGACAAGATGTAGAAGTAGGGCCCCAATAGATCTGAAAGGTGCCCTAGGAGACAGTAGAAATTGGAGTCATCTTAAAGTGAAAAGGCAAAGCTGACACGTAAAGGTGTTCAGTTCTTAACAGCAGCACTCACACTGTAAGTGGAAGAGGGAATTTACTGAAAAATTGATCAGTAGTGCAGTATGAGTGGAAATGTAGAAAAAGGGTCAGGTAAGGGTTTCAGGAGGAACCTAGCTCAGTGCGGCTCTAAGGGGCTTGAGAGTGCAAGCTGCGTTCAGACGGACAGCTCTCAGACTCTAGAGCCCCTCTATGTAACTCTGGCGACTGACCATGCTTAATACAGATCTCTTCCCTCTAATGCTGCCTGCCTGCTGCAGCACTTACTGCTAATGACACATGATGGCAGCGATTTGTGTGCAAGAGTCTCCAAAGCACAGCAACTACCAAGTAGCAAGTAGGTGTCACAGAAGGTGCCGCTATTCTACTTCTGAAACCCTTACAAACCTGACTAGGGCTGCAGGGGAGAAAAAACCCATGCTTAGCACTGCTTCTACCTGGTCCATGGATATATTTCTGGACTATTATGTTTCCCCTGAGTACGTGCTCTATGTATACCCACTCACCTCTAGGCCTTTTTCAGCAGTATTCTTTTCTAGTTTTCCATCTCCCACTGACTATCTCAGTTGCAGATTATTTTTCTTCAGATATATTATATTGTATTTTCCAAGCATTATCTACAGTTTTCATTAAGATGCTGTTTACTCTCTTTTTTCTCCCCACCATTAACCGATATATTAAATAAGAACAGACCTACCACAGATCACTTGCAGTGCTTTATTAGGAATCTCTGCTACAAAGGTGATATACAGGACCGATGGTAAGAATTTAATTTCCTAACTCTAGCCACTTTTATATGAGTTAGGTTTGCAAAAAGTTAATATCCTATCAGATGAGGGCCATTAACCACTGGCTCCAATGTCAGTGTTTGCATCTTACTTCTCCCCCCCCCCCCGAAAAATCAAAATCAAATCATAATACAACCAAAAACACAATCACCACAAACAAATACAGCCATGTAGTAAAACACACAAATAGAGATATCCAAGATGGAGGTGAATGACCTGAAGCCCTGCCTGAGAAGTTAAAGGGATATCTCTTAATAGCTTAATATCTTTTTTTATAGGATATCTCTTAATAGCTACTATCTCTGAATTTCAATGACTTTTGGATCACATGGCTGCTTCTCATTCTGAAAATCACAGAACCTTCTAGAGTGGAACTTCCCATGCAAATGAAGTTACTCATCTGTTTGCAAGATGGAGCTCGCTATTTTTTTTAATCGGAAAAATTTGCTTTCTTGAAATATAATAACCTTGTATTGCTTCAGCTATTAACTCATTATTTACTATAATGAACTGAAGTGTAGAAGAAAAGATTACAAAACACAACAGCCCCTAAACAGAACCACCACTTCCATTCCTGGTGCCCTTAACTAGTCCTTACCTACATGAGTAGTTCCATGAAGCCAATGAAACTTCTCATGAACAAGGACAGTCTGAATGAGTAAGGGCTAGTAGTGTTGAGTGCTTGTATTTTAAATTCAAATTCAAATTCATAAAAGATATATACTCTCCCTTTCCCTTATTAAGTGGATTTACCCGAGACGCAACAAATTAGACTATGTCATACAGATCCCAGTCTTGAAACCCTTACATATACTGTATGAGCAATCCTTCCTTGTGAGACTTCCCATTGTTGTAAATAGGAGGAAGGGTTGCATGATCAGCCTGTATTTTGTCTATTAGATGCTCTTATAAGCCATTTTAGCCCTTCAGAATAGCTGTCTTTTATCACTGGAAAATTCACACCTTTCCACCTTCTCAAAAATCAATCACTCTGCACACGAAAAAGCAATGGAAATTCATTCTTAGAAGTATTTTGTTGTACCTGAAGTGTTGGAAAAAACCCATGCAACAGGAATAATTGCATCAGGGATGGCTATTTAAATTTCCCAAATGCTATTTATAATAACACCACCTCTGACCAGAATATTTCTAGTTTTGGACATGATGAAATTATGGACCTGATTCTGCATTTTATGTTCAAGAAAAAGAAAAACAGATTTCTTCTGCATTTGACCTCAGGTGGCTACTTAAACCTATGTCAAATTGGTGCAAAATATTGTTAACTATTTAATGGGTTTGTGACATTCTGTACCTCGTTGGAACACCCTACACCCCCATGTTCATCCTTATAATATGATTGTGTGGTATCTAATGCAAATTTGTCATGTCGGGTGTCTTCGGAAGGCTCATGATGTACTGAGCATTGTTGTTATGGTAATGTTATAGTAATCATTGTTATTGTAATGTTATAGGTTGTAATTTCATGTATATAGTTATGAGGCTGAAAAATGTGTCCTCATGGCTTAAAGCAAGCCGAGGCAAAAACTCTCCAAGAGCAGAGGGGCAGTTCACACCTCATCAGGGCATGTATGGGCAAACAGGAACAAAGGACACTAACCCAGGCAACAACAAACGATCTGTTGGACTTTCAAGTGAGTCACCCCCCTTCCTTTGGTCAGTTTGGGACTGTGATGAGGTAATGCTCACCTGACTCTGAAGGCGGGGCAAAGCCAAGAGGGAAGAAATAACATAATAAAAGGGAGAGAGGTTTGCCATGCTCTTCCTCTCTCTTCCACCTACATCTACAGACACCACACCGAGTGACTGAAGTGCTGATCAAAGGGGAGAGCATAGCTGAAGAGCAACCAGCCAGCCTGTAGTTTGTAAGGGCATTGAAAGTGTTAAGATCATCTTAGAATGTGTTTTACTTTTATTTCATTTGACCAAATCTGACTTATGTTTTGACTTATAATCACTTAAAATCTATCTTTGTAATTAATAAATTTGTTTGTTTATTCTACCTGAAGCAGTGTGTTTGGTTTGAAGCGTGTCAGAGACTCACCTTGGGATAACAAGCCTGGTGCATATCAATTTCTTTGTTAAATTGATGAACTCATATAAGCTTGCAGCATTCAGTGGGCATAACTGGACACTGCAAGACGGACGTTCCTAGGGTTGTGTCTGGAGCCGGAGATATTGGCTAGTGTCATTCAGTTGCACGATCCAAGGAGCACCTTCCATGCCAGAGAGGGGGGGTTCTCACAGCAGAGTAGGGTAAGGCTGGCTCCCAGAGTCAAGGATTGGAGTGACCTAGCAGATCACCAGTCCGGATAACACCAGGGGAATGTCACAGGGTTGTTTTACCTGAGCAAAGGGCAGGGGAGGCCTTATTTATAAGAGTATTTCCTTGTCTCCAACAGGAATATTTACAACAGATAAGGGGCCAGCTTCTCACAGTTACTATTGCATGTGTGTACGAAACAGTAGAATTTGACCCATTGTTGTCATCTCCCAACTCAATGGAATAGATGAACACCATTAAATCCTACTTACTTGTCCCCACCTCAATTTTATGTTTTGCCGTTCTGCTAGTTACATCTTGAACACCAAAATCTGCATTTAACTGAGTCTACCATCTTACTCTTCCAGAATGGTAGGTCGGACATGGGGCTTGATTATTTCAGTGATTAAGAATAAGCCTGTACTGCTGCAGGGGACATCGATGACACCTTTTACATGCTATTTGTAATTTAGTATGATTTGAAACTCTTGGTTCAGACTTTCCCTATGTGGCGTATATCTGTGCTGTTCTCCCCTAAAATAAATTTGTTGTGTGTATCTGAAAGTGCAACCACCTTACCAGTATTTCCCTGATACTAATCACAGAATATTTTACTTTCTACTTCTTACCATGGTTTCCAGTCTAACAATCTTAATTCAATGTTCAATTCTGTATTATGTCCAACAGGAGCCTTATTTTATGGGATTTTGCCAAGATTTCCCACTTGTATTTTTATATAGGTGTATTTAAATACTTCACTGGCAAGAATGACATTTGTCCATATGGAAAAAGATGCCATTTCAGCAGGTTCACTCTGCCTTCTTACTGAAGGGTTTGCCTCAACCATGAAGTGAAGAGCCACATGGTAAAGTTCCAAATTTGGTCCCAGTCCTTGTGTTTTTTGAGCTTAGAGTTTGTCCAGTTTTCAATGCCTTTATCATCTGAAAGTCTTAATTACATTTTCTATTGCTTTGAAGTATCCTGGGGATATATGCATTAAGGGCACATTGCACAGCTATATTAACTGAGGTGCTGTCATTTGATTATATGTGTACATCCCTATATCAAAAGCATTAGTTTGCCTGAGGGCTAGTCTTCACTGCGGCGCTAAATCAGCACAGCTGTGATCGATGCAGCGGCGTTGATTTAGTGGGTATGGTGAAGACGTGATAAGTCGATGGGAGAGTGCTCGCCCGTTGACTTCAGTACTCCACTTCAACAAGAGGCAGAAGCTATGTCAACAGGAGAGCATCTCTCGTTGACACAGCAGTGTCTACACCGTGCTATAAGTTGATGTAAGTTACATCGACTTCGTTATGTAATTTAACTAGCGTAACTGAGATCAGCTTACAACATTAGTGTAGACAAGGCCCCAGATCACAATGGGTGAAATTCACACCTATGCAGAGGCTCATGCACCACTGAAGTCAGATTAAGTAGGACATGGGTTTGTGCTGCCTCTCTGCACTGAGGTGAATTTCACCCAAAATGCATTTTTAGAACTGAATTGTTGGATGCGTATTTCCCATCTCTAGTCAAAACCCCATTTAAAGTGTTTCATTTAGTTTTGTAGCCACTTTGTTTGCTACTCCTGTAATTTGGTATTGGTGCAATCCTGGGACATCAGGACTAAATGTATAAGATCACAATATCACTGTTTGCGCCGCATCACTCATTGTATATCACATACTGAATCAGAGCTTAGATATTAGAAAAACAAACACCAAAAATAAACTGGAAAAAGTATTAGAAAACATGGAGAACAAACCAAATTAGTTTTTCTACATGTCTACACAGTGCACAGATCAGAATGTGCTTTCCTCAGTTTTGCTGTTCAGCACAGGGCTACACACAGTATACAATGATTATCAGTACAGTCTTTACATTTTCCTTTGTAAATATATAATGTTACTGTCATGTTCCTGTCCCAGACATGGACTGGCTACAGAGCTTGCTTATATACACCAGATGTGTTCATCGTAAGATCCATTAATGCTCTGCCAGGTATGGCTGAGATTAGTTTAAAACAGGTATTTTACACACAGTGCCACCGAGTAGCTGAACAGTTTAGCATTCCATTACATCTCCCCCTTTAAGTTCTACATTCCTACCTTTTAAATATTTACACTACACTGTCTTTGAAGTTCTGTATGTATCAGTCTGTTAAGTATCTCTGAATTGTACTGATTTTCTAATTACATGACTTGAACACAACAACTTGGTCATCTGACTGTCCATTAGTTGCAATGTCTATCTGGAGTCAGTTTGGAATCCTTGAGTTGTCTTCTTCTTGTTCTGCATCTACCATCTGTATAGTTTGCCATGTTGATTTTTTTTCTGAGGAACAAACTGTAGATATCAATAGTTTCTGTTGAACTCTCCATTGTCAGTCTCAATTACAGATGATATGGGCACTGAATTCTTTTTCTTCACAACAGCTGGAGTTGTCCATCTTTTTTCTCCATCTAATTTGACATGAACAGTCACGAGGTTTTAGACCTGGCAGTTCTCTAATTAAATGCTGTGACAAAATGAACTATAAACATAATGATATCACTGTCTCAATTTCTCTTTAAATTATATAGCAAGTAACCTGATGAAAGATAGGCAATTGCTTTATGTTAATCCATGTAGCTAATTACTGGTGATGCTTAGAAGGTTACTTCAAAAGCCTATTGTTCACCTATGGACTGGTTCTGTCAAGAGGCTGCAAAAATGTATATAAAAACTCTTGGGACCTGATCCTTTCCTCTCAGATCTGCTTAAGCATCGTCCGGGAGAAGTTTGAGTCGTAAGTCTGAGCTCTCTAGTCCCATCTGTCCCACCCTGATATTGAACTTTTGGACATTAGACTATAACCTGATGAACTGATTCTGAAAAGGATTCTTTGCAACTCTAAAGCATTATCTCTACTATGAAACTGACACAAGGACTCTATTCATGTTTGTATGTATAATGATCTTTTAACCAATACACTCTCTCTTCTCTTTTTAAATAAATTTTAGTTTAGTTAATAAGAATTGGCTGTAAGCATGTATTTGGGTAAGATCTGAGGTATTCATTAACCTGGGTTATGTGTCCGATCCTTTGGGACTGGTAGAACTTTTTATATGATGAACAAGATTTTCAATAATCTTCATCATATTTGACTTGGCTGTCTAGGAGGAAGTCCAAGGCTGGGTTGCTATAAGGGAACTGTGTTTTGGCTTCTGCGTAACCAGTAAGGTATTGTAGAAGCTGTTCTGTTGCTAGCTTGGTGGATCTAAGTATTAGAATAACCATCAGCTTTGGGGATTGTCTGCCCCATTCTTTGTATAGTGCCCTAATTGAGTAACCTCAGTGTGTCCCTCCCACACCCCTGGTCACAAGGGCCATCTGTTGTAAAAGTGTTCATAAGCTCTTTTAGCCTTTTTCATCAGATGTGGATATGTTCTTCATGTCTGGCCACCTTGGAGATAGATTCTTTTCCAAAATTGGAATAGTAGTTCTGAGCTGTCATCCCATCAGCAGTTGTGCTGGTCTATATCCAGTGGCTGCTACTTGTGTTGATCTGTAACTCAGAAGAGCAAGGAAAGGATCTTCCTGCTGTAGGATTTTTCTTGGCTGTCTGTACAGCTCTCTTAGCCTCTCCGTTCGCTTGTGGATAATGTGGGCTGCTAGTAATATGATCGGTGTCGTATTTCATTCAGAATGGTTTAAATTCCCCTGCAGTGTATTGTGGTTCATTGTCCATCACTAATTGTTCTGGAATACCGAAGTGAGCATACGTACACTTCAGTTTCTCAATAACACGAGGACATGTTATGTCTTTCAAGTACACTATTTCTATTTACCTGGGAAAAAGTCCACTATGACCAGGTAATGATGTCTTTGAATTCATATAAATCTGCAGCTAGTCTCTTCCAAGGTCTTTCTGATAAGGTGTTTGTGCATTGTATAGTTCAGCATTGTGTCTTAAGTTGATTTGTACTGGATCTCCTTTCAAAAGTCCAATATAATCAAATCCTCCATCGAGTTCTTCTACTTTTCTCACTAGGCCCATCATGGCTGCAAAACTGTGGCTGAGAAGGTTGTTGGTCTTTGATCACATGCACTCTGAATGCAAAGCTTTTGTCTTTGTAAGTTGTTTCCATGGTGATCTGGCCCATGCAGTTCAGAATACCTCCAGCACTAGTCAGAGCTGTGTCGGGTGACTTCAGCTCTGGAAGGAGTTGAAGGTGATTGTAAGTCCCTTCTGAGATGACTGTGACATCAACTCCTGAATCAATTTTAAAGTCAATAATCTTGCCATGAATATTAAATTTCACTCTCCAGGCAGGCTGCATGTCATCACAAGAGATAGATCCCAGTAACAATGTCTCTTGATTGTCTGTAATCTGAGTCAACTTCCTGACTGCTTTGGTGTTGCAAACAGCTAGGGTGACCAGATGTCCCAATTTTATAGGGACAGTCCCGATTTTTGGGTCTTTTTCTTATATAGGCTCCTATTACCCCCCACCCCCCGTCCTGATTTTTCACATTTGCTGTCTTGTCACCCTACAAACAGCTGCAAAATGTCCATATTTCATGCATGTATTACACCGTGCACCTCTGCCTGGAAATGCATCATCTCCTGGGATATGACTTTTTCCATATCTTGTGCATGTAGTCTGGAGTTGTCTCTCCTTGCCTCAGGGGTTTTATGATAGTGACTTTTAACACTCAAGTGTCTGTTTATAGTTTCTAAGCTAGTTTCAGGTTTTTCAAGTTGCTCCTGTCTTTTGTGCTGTTGTTTGATTAATTCTGACTGCGTTGCTATCTGTATAGCTGTAGCTAGGATTAAATCTCTCTTCAATTGTAGCTCCTGTGAAAGGTTTTTATCTGTTAACCTAATAAGCAGCTTGTCTCTGATATTTTCATATTTGCATTTCCAAAATCAATTTTCGGCCAAAGTATGCAGCACTCTTATAAAACATTCAACATTTTCCCCTGGTTTTTGAATTCTCTGGTGACAATTTGGTCTAAACCAGATTTCTCTGAGGTATAATGTATGCATCAAACATAACTAGAACTCTTTCATCGTCATCTTTGTGACTGTCCTTAGTAAAATCAAAGGACTTAAAGATATGTTCTGCTTGTTTCTCCATAGCGTAAATTAAAGAAGATACCTGAACATCATCAGTTTCTTTGTGGAGTTTGTTTGCATTTTGAAATCTTGCAAAATATTTCTTCCAGTCTGTCCACTGTGAAGGTCTGTCACAGCTGAAGTTCTCTGGGGCACTGATGAGATCCTGCAACCTTTGTTGCTTTGTTCCTTCTGCCTGCAACCTTTGTTGCTGTTTTCTTTCTGTTTGTTATTAGTTTACTCCTGACATCATGTCATGTTCCTGTACCAGACATGGAGTACCTCTAGAGCTTGCTTATACTCACCAGTTGTGTTTATCATAAGATCCTTTAATACACTGCCAGATATGGCTGAGATTCATTTAAATAAGGTATTTTACAACAGTACCACCTAGTGGTTGAACAGTATAATACAGAAGTGACAAAGAGTCCTGTGGCACCTTATAGACTAACAGATGTATTGGAGCATAAGCTTTCATGGGTGAATACCCACTTTGTCGGATACATGCAGTGGAAATATCCAGACGATGTGGGTATTCACCCACGAAAGCTTATGCTCCAATACGTCTGTTAGTCAATAAGGTGCCACAGGACTCTGTCGCTTCTACAGATCCAGACTAACACGGCTACCCCTCTGATACTTGACAGTATAATACAGTTTAACATTCCATTACAGTTACCAACGTATTTGTGGTAGTCCCTATATTACAGGGGTGGGCAAACTTTTTGGCCCAAGGGCCACATCGGGGTTGTGAAACTGTATGGAGGGCCGGGTAGGGAAGGCTGTGCCTCCCCAAACAGCCTGGCCCCCACCCCCTATCCACCCCTCCCACTCAGAATCTCTGACCCATCCAACCCCTCGCCCCCTCTCCTTGTCCCCTGACTGCCCCCTCCTGGGACCCCTGCCCCTAACAGCCCCCCGGGACCCCAACCCCTATCCAACACCCCCCCCCAACACCCCCCCCCGGCTCCCTGTCCCCTGAGTGCTCCAACCCCTATCCACACCTGTGCCCCTAACTGCCCCCTGGGACCCCACCCCTTATCCAACTCCCCCTGCTCCCTGTCCCCTGACTGCCCCAACCCCTATCCATACCCCCGCTCCCTGACAGGCTCCCCCGGACCTCACCCCTATCCAACAGCCCCTGCTCCCCGTCCCCTGACCGCCCCCCGCAACCTCTACCACATCCAAAACATCACCTTTAAATGGTCAAAACATCACCTTTAAATGTGACAGATGTGGCAGAGATTGTCTTTTTTGAGTGGGTCTCTTCAGCCACATTCATGGCTGCCATAAAACCAACTGAATAAATTCTTTACCTCTCAGTGGTGCATAGCCATGGTCTCTTGAGACTGAAGGATGCCTACTACTGTGTCTGTACAGTCTATAGCACATGGATGTGTTACACAAGGGCCTCATCTAATGGGAATGTTTAAAGGAACAATGCAAACGGAGGGATGGCTTTGATCAGAGAGCCCAAGATAGCTCAGTCCTGCATATAACCCTCTGCAAATCACAGGTTTCAGAGAGGAGTAAAAACCCCACCTTAGCTTTAAACAGTGACTAATAATGACCTTCACTTCCCAAGCAGGAGAGCCCAAGGATATGTCATTCAAACACAGGCTATTCACTTAGGGCTGGTCTACACTAGAAATGCTACAGCCATGGGCGGCGGGTATCGAAGGCACGGGAAGGCTAAGCCTACTCAAACTGCCTGCCTGACCCGTCCATTTTTTGCCCAGATGGACCCTGCTCCCTCCTCTTCCCCCTGAGGCCCCACCCCCAGCCAGGCCAGCCTGGAGCCTGGCCGGGGAGTCAGCACCTGCGGGGGAGTGGGGGGGCTGAGAGCAGCCCCCAGCCTGTGTCCCTGCTGCCCGGCCACCCGGAGCAGGAAGAGGGTCCATGATTCCAAGCCGGCTCCCCACAGCTGCCCGTGCGGCCAGGGGGATGCCTCGAAGCTGCAACCCAGCCACGGTAAAAGCCAGGCCGGCAGCTGTGAGGAGCCACAGAGTTTACAGACCCTCCACCTGCCCTGAGCTAGCACAAAATGATGGCACACCAGTCAGTTCCTAATCTATCATTAACAGAATGTGATACAGCCCCTCATGGATTTCATTAGGTACAGGTTTTCTTCACATCATTTTTAAAAAATCAGGTCATTAGGGACTAGATCAGGGATCTCAAACTCAAATCACCACAAGGGCCACATGAGAACTAGTAAATTGGCCCGAGGGCCGCATCACTGAAACCTTTTCATACAATGATACAAAAGTATAGTCAAAAATGAAAAAATGAAGAGTAGTATAGTATTATATTAAAAGTCAATGTATTAACTTTTTAAAAACTGTAATGCAAAGGGGTTTTAATAAAATATGAACACTCAGTAATGTTTGGAGCTTGGCTGCCAGTGGAGTCAGCATCTATGGCGGGCCGCAGGAAATAACTCCACGGGCCGCGTGTTTGAGACCCCTGGACTAGATTTATCCCACTGAAGTCAGTAGTCTTGTACTGGGAATGAAGGTGGCCCTAGATTTACCTTTCACATTTTCAGTTTAGATGATTTTAAAGGGAACACGAAAGTAGAAATATCCTTCCTATATTTCTGGTTGGCAAACAGGACAGTAGACTGGTAATGAGTAATTTTCTGCATGGTATGTTTATTGGAGGGCAAACAGTCCAAGGGTGAATCATTGATCAATGATTGGGTGTACTAGAGGGAATTCACTGGGAGCCAAACTTTAAATATAGCCATATCCTACTAAAAGGGATTAAGCTAATTTGTAATGTACTGTAAGAAAATAGCTTGAGCAGATTTAGCACCTGACCCTGAACTCCTTACTCAGGCAAAGTTCCCATTGACTTCAGTGTGATTATAAGTGCTTAGCATTTCTAATCATTTGGGACTCGATCCAAAGTCTACTAAAGTCAGGGGAAAGACTTGCTCTGATTTCAGTGGGTTTTGGATCAGACCTCTTAGTGGGTGCCGTGGTTTCTTAATAGCTATCTGAAATGGAGAAAGCAGGTACATGCTTTCTCCTGTCAGAAAAAAAATGTGTCATAATCAAAACCTCATCAAAGGTGTTTGGAGTTCAGCTAGCATTCCTTGGCATCATAGCATGAAGAAAGAAAATAGCAAGAGCTTTTTAATTCCAAAGCCATGATAGAGACTATCAAATTGGCATTTGCCATTTTATTTCTAGATTCCACATATGTATGAAATAGTCATTCACTCGCACACGAGGTTAAAGAAAAGGCAAATACTCTGTCACAGGATGTCCTTAGAAATACCAAGTCCACTGTCTCCAAAGAGACAGAATACACACCAGTCTCTTGGCTCAGCGGAGGATGCCTTCCTCACTTCAATATAACAGCACTGAGGTGAATTTATAATAAAACAAGAATAAGTTTATTAACAAAACAGAGTTTCAAGTGATATTAAGCAAGAATAATAGAGACAGAAATAGTCATGAACAAACCAAAAACATAACATGCTTCTATGTGACTAAAACTTGCCACAAACGACAATCTTTGACTAAGTTAAGCATTGTACCTAAAGCAATCTTTCAGCATCACCCACCCACATGGTAGGGGATCCACTGCTCAAAGATACAAAACGTGATGGCCTTTTTTCCTCCTAAGTGATGGATAACCAAAGGATCCTCTGCTCTTCTTCTTGTAGTCCAGAAAGCCTCTGAAATATATTCTTTTGAAGTGTATCCCCAGATAAAGTTCTTCTCCCCTGCTGTTTGTACTCCAGTGAGGTGATACCGTGCTTTTTCTCCTTTTCCTGAAAACTTGCTCCTCTGTTGACTTGATATGCAAATGAAACATTCGTGTGGTTTCACAATACTTGATTCACAACGTATTCCTAGGCAGACAGGTGAATCGACATTCCTTTGTTTGGCAAAAGTTTGTTTCTCAACCCTGCTTGATTACATGGTTTTACACGTATTTTAAATGTACACATACAACTTTTTAATTAACACGTGTACATGCATCCTGCAACACCTACGACATAATTGTTCATTTGATATCTTACATGACATTCTCTATAGATAAATATCATGACAGCAATGTGTTAGGTGCAGTGAGTTTGTCAGGCTTGATAAGAATTGTTGTTACACGGCAGTAAACATTTTGCAAGTGGGCTTTCAGGGGCTTTTAAAGTCATAGTCTCCATGAGGGAGCACCGTGTATGTGACTCACTGTGTGACTACAGCCATTTTGAACTGAAACAGCTCTCAAAAATGGAGATCGCCAGCCCCGACATGGTTCAAGCCTTAAAATTTTAAAAGTACAGTACACAGAAAAAGTCTTAATAGTGGCATAGCTACATACAGCCCATGTATAGTAACAGAACTCCTTTTTTAAAATGTATCTTTGTGACATATACTGATAGCTACCATTTTGCCATGTCATGTAGACAGCTAGACAGCCAGCAAACAGAAGTCAGCCAGCAATGGGCAAACTGACAGTCTTTTTGAGACAGCTAAATTAGCACAGCTTAAAAAATTGCAATGCTTTCTCAGAGAGCTCATGTCTTTCCCACATCTGCCAAAGTACAAACCAAGGTCACCGAAGAACCCTAAACATTCAAGTATCTGGATTGCTTTCCATATTAAACTGTCTAGTAGAAATGAATAGGAATGAAACCAATATGGGTTTTATATAAATTACCCTAAAAAGCTATAGTATATAGCACAGAATCATTTGACAGCCTACATATTCTGTCTGTAGGTTTACAGAAGGGGTTGTTATTAACAATTTATGTTGTGGTAGCACAGAGGTGGTACTTAGGACTGGACCTCATTGTGTTAGGCACTATATAAATTTAATTATTTGGGATGGTTAAATAAACCTATATAAAGTTTATTATTTTCTATTAATTTTATAGGACTTTAGCTATGTCAATTTTATCTTAAATGTACTTTGTCTCTCTTTGGCAGAAGGTGGCTAAAAACATGATAATAAATCTGAACAATTTACTACTCAAATTGATCATTTTGGGATATTCTTCATTTAACAGTCCTGCTTCCACCAGGTTTAATATAATCAGGATAGGGAACCAGTTGTGTAAAGAAAGTCCTGACTCTTCAAGGAGTTCAGATTAAACGTACAAAAGCATAAATAGAAACCTGAGGCCCAGATCCTCAAAGGAATTTAGGGGTCTAATTCCCATTGATTTAAATCAGGGGTCTCAAACACGCGGCCCGTGGGCCGCATGCGGCCCACAGAGCGCTTCCCTGTGGCCCACCAAGCTCCCCGCCCCTCCCTCCCCCCCCCCCCGAGTTACATTCTGAAGTTCCGCCACCAGAACAGCTGTCTGGCGGCTTCGCGGTTTCTGGGAGGGAGGGGGGAGGAGCGGGAAGTGCGCACACAGGGGAGGAGGGGGGAGAAGAGGCGGGCCGCCGGGCTCCCCCCTCCTCCGCTCCCAGTTACGTCCTATGGCCGCCAACTCCCCTCACCCCCACCACCCCCCATTACATTCTGTGGCCGCTAAGATCCCCATTCCCTCCGCACTGCTCCAAGGTTCTATTTTTACCCCCAGGTAGTTCCCACTGCCAGAACAGCTGTCTAGCGGCTTTGCGGTTTCTGGGAAGGAGTGGGGAGGAGCGGGGAACTGCGCGCTCAGGGGAGGAGGTGGAGAAGGGGCGGAGAAGGGGTGGGGCCTAATGGAAGGGGTGGAGTGGGGGCAGGGCCGGGGGCAGCCAGGGGGCGGGGTCAGTGATGCAGCCCTAGGGCGAATGCACTAGTCCTCATGCGGCCCTCGTAGTAATTTGAGTTTGAGACCCCTGATTTAAACGGAAGTGAGTGCCTAAATGACTCTGAAGATCTGGGCTTGAATTATTACAATTCATCTAATAAAATATTTGAAAATATACTAGCTTGTGCTTCTCTGTTTGTTTATTGTTTTAAATGTGCTCATAGGCCAATCAAGTCCTCTAGAATTACTCAATAATCAGTACTATTTCCCAAGGTTCAGGAAATGCTCTTCTCAAGGGATAGCACTAGTTCCACAAAGTAAGGTGAGAAAAATCTAGGAAACATTACAAAGCTTTTCTTTTTTTTTTATATTGGGATTTCAGATTTGAAGGTAGGGGGAGAGGGAGTGTGTGTGCATGCATGCATCATTGTTCATTGTTTGGTTCCAGAGTTCTTTGAAGATGCACTTTTTGCATGATTCTGCATTGGAACAGAGACTTGTGCTGCTTTTATATTATTCAGGAGTCTATGGTTTAACTTATTAGGGAGATGCAAAAAGCACTGGGGCTTAAACATAAAAGCAAGACAAAATAAGGAGAATAAAAACAGAATGATATGAAATGAGGACGCAAAGCCAAAATGTAGAGACAGCATGTGATATAAAACAGACACATGCAAACTGAAAAACAGCAGTTCAATTTTTAAAATAACACTTTAATGAAATATCCATCTGGTGTTTAGTGTCTGTTTTGTATTTTGTATTTAGTTTAGTTTATCCTGATTTTAGTGAACTGTATTCCTCAGGTTGCATGGAAAGCTCACCAGAACATTGGGCTGAAACTATCCCTGGTAGAGCTTTACTGAAGTTAAGAGAGCTAGAGGGACAGATTTGGCCCATTGGGTTGGATTCTTAGACCCCTCTCTGTTCTTTGCACTAGCCAGTTCTGTGCTATCTGCTTTTGGCCCCCGGCACACTGGGTGTGCTGGGGCATGCTGGGTATGTGGTTGGAGTGGACTGCGCTCCAGCAAGACCAGCGAAATAGCTCCTAGGGAACATTTACAGCTGGCACAAGTTAGAGCAATTGAGAGGCTGCTCTAATTTGCACCAAAGGTTGAACCAGCCCCTGACTGCCCCCAAGATCTAAGGAGGTTTGGAGAAGTGTCAGAAAGCCTCCTCTGGTATACTGAGCAGAAGGCAGGAGCAGGTTAAGATCTAGGCCAAGATTTTCAAATGATTAGTGATTTTGGGTGCCTAACCTGGTACACCTGAAAGGGGGATGGATTTTCAGAATTTGGGTGGTCCACACTTTCTAAAAATGAGGCGCTTTAAGATATCTCAAGTTGAGTGCCCAAAATTCACTAGTTCGCTGTGAAAATCACGGCCCTAGTCTCAAGGCCGTCCTTAGGATTTTGGGGCCCTAAGCAGTATTATTAAACTGGTGCCCCTATGCCCGACTTGCTGTTAGCAACACAAATGTAAGCTTACAGTATTGGAAAACTTGCCACATGCACTTTATTAAAACCAGTTTAAACAAATTAAGCACATTATAATGCTGATGGACTATGTTCTCTCCCTCCCCCACATTGCTGACACACACCGAACTTCACACGGCGCAGACACTGCAGCAGCCTGGGCTCGCAGCCCGGTGGGGAGGGGAGGGAGGCGGGGAGGGACAAGGCAGCAAAGGATACCGAGCCGCCCTGCTGGTGGGGGGGGGATGGGGCAGAGGGAACTGGGTCTCCCCCAGGGGTGCTGGTGGGGGGGATGGGGCAGAAGGAACTGGGTCTCCAGTTGCTCTGTGGGGCCCGGGCCGAGGGGGATTACCTGGAACAAGGAGCACCCACTGGTTGGGGTGTCAGTCCACTGGATGCCGGTGCCATCTCCTGCCCAGCGTGGTCCAGGAACCCCATGCTCCTTGGTCTCTGCATTCGAATAATGGCGGGGCCATGACGGACACACGGGGTGGAGGGGGGAGCTGCATGTGCAGCACCCACCCACCAGCGCTGCCCCAGGCCCAGCAGGGACCTGAGAGCACAGGGAGAAGGCAGGGGCCACGTCACGGGGGAGGCCAGCTGTCCGCGGCACGTGCCGGTGCAGCAACCAGAAACCCCAGGGCCTGCTGCCAAGCCTCCCCATCCCTCCCCTCACACCACCAAGTGGTACGAGCCTCTGGGGAGAGGCACCGGGGCTGGAGCGGAGCCGCAGAGGCTGAGAGCTCCCCTCTGCCCCTGTCACTGGCAGGAACCCTCAGGGGAGCGGGGAAAAGGCAACCCTGGGCTCGCCAGCTGAGAGCAGCCGAGGGGAGGGGCTAGGACGGAAAGGAACCAACACTGTGACCGCTTGGATGTGGTGTGCATGGAGCATCGGGCCGGGCCGGTGCACAGCACCCTCTTTGGCAGGCCACCCTTGGCACCTGCTCCAGCCGCCCCCCAAAAAGGCCGTCCCAAGTCTCGATGGTGCCCCAAATTTTCTGGTGCCCTACGCTGCCGAGTGTGCCTAAGGACGGCCCTGGCTAGTCTTTATTCATTATTGTATTTTATTTGTTAACTTTCAGTGGAATGTTTTGGAACCTTGGCCCTGATCCTCATGCTACTGAAGTAAATGAGAGTTTTGCCTGGGAAAGCTCTGTGGAGTTCTAATGTTCCTGTAGTTTTCATTTCGCAGCTTTACGGTGTTGCATCCATATGAATGGATGCAGGAGTATGTTGATTGAGCAACACACAGTGAGGAATATGCTCTCCTCTCTACATCTAAGACATTAATAATTTGTGCGTTTGCACTATGTGCCTTCCTTAGAATTTTTGAAAGAGAAATTGCCTTGTTTATCATTGCCCTTCTCCCAGGGCTGGATTATATTCATGATATGTTTACATTTGAAAACTCTGGTGTGTGTTAGTTCATTCAATGATTTTTACCTAATTTTTCTTGTTTCTGCTTTGTTGAACAATTGTGACGGGTTTGCAATGTGCCAGCTGCATTGACTTGCAGAAGCTGTTGCTTGTGAATGCACTGCAAACCTTGCTGGTTTTGTGGCGCATTTTGTTGGCGGTTGTATATTGTCACTGATTTTATTTCCTGGTACACTCTACTTTGGAATACATTTTCAGAAGGGCTGAGGCCAGATTTCATAATTGCAGGTGCAAATGTGCCGCTGCTCTCTTGCTCTAGCAACCAAATGTAAGTAGTTAGGTTTGTGCCTGTAACTGAACTTGGGGCACAAAAGAAAGGCATGATATTTTACAGGTATAAATTGCACAAGCAAAAATGCAGACACTTTCTGAATTATTATGCCACCAGGCTCCCGATCACCTTTTTTATGTAAGCAATAGACAAGCCAGGAGAGGGCCTGCTAAAACCTCCACTTTTCTGATTCATATCCAAGCTTCTGCATATTATTTATGTTCTGAGGAGCAATAGAGCTGAATACTAGGGAAGAGGGAATGAAAAGGCGTTGATATATTTGTTCAATTTTCTACATTATATCTGTGTTCCATGCTTTTCACTGTTAGCTGATTTGCATTTTTGCAACATTCAAAGTGTTAATAATTACCTATATGGACTATGACTCAGCTATCTTCCCTCCCCTACTCTCTATTCTACTGCAGCCATTACAATCAACAAAGATGATCTGGTTTTCAATGGCTAAGAAGGAACACATGGGCACTGGGGAGAGAGGAATACCTCAGGGCAGGGCCTCATCTCTGAAATTCATTCCCATCAGAGATCCATCTGACCACCAGCCTTGCCACATTTATGGCTTTATGCAAATCATATTTATTTGGTCAGGCTTTCCTGCCATCACCTTGGCAGCTGGCCTGCCATTTCCTGTGCTTTAAGGGACAATTTATTGCCTTGATGCCAAATATATGGTTTCCTGTTTGGGGAAAACTTTGTTGTCTTTAAATATATGAAAACAGTGCTCAAATATGACAGTGATAAATGCATGTAAGCATAATAATAAACACATTCTAAACTGTGAGTTCCCTAGGCCAGGGCAACCCCTGTCTTTGTGTTATTTGTTTGTGTGTTGCCTAGGACAATAGAGTCCTAAACCCTGTTTGGGGTCCTTATGCACTACCCCAGTACAAATAATAATTATGACAGATGTTGCAATATTTCTTATTGGTAAATGTAAAATAGTATAAGAATAGGTACATGTTAACAGTTTATGTTTAGAATGTAACATGCACCTCTGGTCCTTTTAACAACATAAAACCCATCAAAGCAAACGCTTTAACAGCACTGTAACTAAAAAAAAAAAAAAAAAAAAAATCTATTGCTTCCCCCTCTCCTCTAAGAAAGTCACTGGGTATAAATGCAAGATTAGAAGAGACATATGTTGTATTAAGGTCAAGTTATATATTGGGTCAGGGAAAGAACGAACCATCTCTCAAGAGCTTTAATCATTTTTGATTGGGAAGACAAAGCACTTTCGACTTGTGTTAGATGTTGGAGATGAAATTGTGTGACCTTTCTAGATACACACAATAATCTAACATAGCGGATGCACTTTCCTTCCTAGCCACAGGCTTTTTTGCACGTGTTATTGGTGGCATTCTGGGCATCAGTCAAGCCTCTGTGTTGAGATCCATATAATTCTTTTTTAAATTGCAAGGCACTAGTTTTTAACTGTGTGTGCAAATCATTAAGTTTCTCAATGTCAAAAAGGAGAATTTTTTTAAATTTAAAAACCAAAAGTAACTCATGCTCTTAGTAACTGGTGCTGTAGACTTGTATTATAGTCATATATTTCATCTCTCTCTGTCTATCTATAATACAGTGTTTTTGCAATTTTCTCACTTTTATGGGTTGCTGGCTTTTCTGGCCTGTTCCCTTTTAAGTCTAAACTGGGATCATAACAATCTCCTCCTTGCCTTCACCACTCCTGCTGTCAGTACTAATCCAAACTGTGGCATTACAGCAGTACTGCAACTAGTAAATGACCTTGTTCAAGTAACTTAACTGCTCTGAGTTTTAGTTCTCCATCTCTAGGGCCATGTCTACAAGTAGGGAGTTTTACAATAAAAACAATTCTCAACAGTGCTCCCACAGGTTCAGCTGTACAGGGCGAGCTGTAGTGTAGACAGGAATGTCTACTCCATCGCAGTGTCTACCTGTGATCATAGAAATTATTGGAGGCCAGCCTGCCACCGCATTTTAGTGATCTCTTCACTCCATTTTTTTACTTATTTATATCAGGAATTCTTTTTTTTTAAAAAAAAAACAGTTTAGGAGAATCTTCTTGGCCCCTCTGAGGGCACTGACCATTCTGCATATGGCAAAAAAGTGGCGCGAAAGTGAAAAAGCTCCTGCTGGTACAAAATGCAGCTGCCCACCTCCTTCATGGTTTAGGCTGCTGTGAGCATATCAAGCCTTTTCTCCAGTCCCTCCACTGACTCTCAGCTTGCTTCTACTGCCAGTTTAAGGCCTTCTTCCTGATCTTCAAAACAACTAATTGAACAGGTCCCAACTACATTGGAAGCTGCATTTCAATCTATGAACTACCAAGACAGCTGTGCTCCTCTGGGACAAAGCATATCACAAAGCCCACAATGAAGCATGAGAGCTGGGGACAAATCATTCTCAGCTAAAGGGATCTGGCTGTGGAACAAGCCTCCAGAGGAGATCAAATAAAAATTCTAGAGTCTGACCATCTTTAGGAAACACTGCACAACCTTCCTTATTGATAAGACTCTTCTATCATAACTGGAATGACATTCCCCACCCCCTTAACTCATTCTCTCCCCACCCAATATCCCACCGAAGCAAAGTTTTTCATAAGCTGAAAAGGAGGAAGAACCAAAGTACTTTCCGAGTGCCAATCAATTTTATGTGCAGGGTGCTGAGTTACTGTGGTGGCACAAAATTCCTAAGATATGGGTACAGAAAAGGATTTTAGGGGTCCAGCACAGACTGCATATGGGCATCATGCAGTCTGCACATGAGAAAGATCTGCAAGGGCACTATGCATTCTATATGCTGGAAAGGATGAGGAGAAATGTTGAAGTCTGAACATTAGAAAGGTTTGCAAGGGTGTTGTGCCGCCTACATGCTGCAAAGACCAATTGGTTTGATGTGATCTGCTGCATCCCTCAGCAACATAGCACCACCACTGGTATAAATTGCCACTGACACCAAACCCAGGTGAACGAAAAGCTAATGTAAAGCTGTGGGTGCACAGTTAGGAAAGATGTTTCCTGATGACATTCAACTGGAAAAAATGAAGGTGAGCTAAAAACACAGGCTGGAAAACAGCGTTAGTTAACTTCTGAGCACCGAACATCATTCTGAGATGGTGTAAGGTAAAGAAAGATATGCATGGCAGTGATGTACCTTTGGCAACATTATTCAAATTACCTTTAATGAAGGCATCCCACCTGCTGCCCTTTTCTGCCAGCACTCCTCTCTGCTTCATCCTTAGCTTTATTTGCATTTGAACTGGATTTCTTTTTTTCCTCCTCTCTGCTTTGGTTTTCACTTTGGGCTGGTTGAATTAAAACCTGCCTGTCAGGTAGAAGGATAGGCAAAGAAGGACCAGACTTGCTCCTAGTCATTTATTTTTTGTAAATTGTCTCCCCACCACCACCTTTTTTGTTCAGTTAGGTGTCTGTTCTAATATTCTGCTTGGGGTATCTCCATTAGATATGCTCAGAACACCATCACAGCTGTCACTTTCTTATTCCAAAGCATGCAAGGGAAGGTCAGTCATTGTGATGTATAAAGTCACTGGCACAAAAATCCTGAAATGTGATCAGCACCTACAACAGCGATCGCCTTTAGTGGGAGTGTTCAGTTCTTAGCATCCCTCAGAATTTCAACCACTGAGTTTCCATGTCTTTGCGTAACTCAGCTACTTTTTTCTCTCTTTAATTAACATCAGAAACATTTTATTGTCTTGCTTCCTTTGTTCCTCTAATTCGTTCAGCCACGTTATGCTGGGTGCATTCGGGTCTGTGCAGTGATAATGAGCTTGTCAGTCACAGCCTTCAAAGAATCATGGCTTCACAATAACTACAGCTGTCAAAGACCCGTTAGAGCCATTTCTGTAGTCCCTCTCCCACAGAAGGCAGGATTTGTCAGGGCTTAGTTTAACGACTTGTAAAATTTGCACTGTTACTTTCTTGCTTTGTGTGTGGCATGATTTTTCAGGGCCGAGGTTGAAATAATTTCATACTGAAATGACTGGTTACCACCATGTCACAGGGGCTATCTGGAAAGACTAGATCTGAGTAAGTAAAACCACCCACTGACTCACTTTCTGGTCTAGCTTTATGACTGGGAGACTGCTCCTTGAAACAACACTTTCATTGCCAGACATGCTGTTCTCATTCTGTGAGATAGGAGCTGCTTGGTTTACAAATAAATTGGGGATTTTGAGACTGTTAAGGTGCGAGGTCCTGTTATCCCATTCTGTACTTGTGGTGTTTTCTGATATATAATGGAACCTTATACGACTGCTTTTATTCTATCTGCAGTGCTTATTTTGTTAACAGGTCTGTCCCCCTACCTGATAAATATGCAAGTCCATTGCCTGAGCTAATCTGGCAACGTTCAGCACTTTTATTAGAACAACTTTTGCTGGTGAGAGAGAGAAACTTTTGAGCTTACACAGAGCTCTTCTTCAGCTCAAATCTTGTCTCTCTTACCAACAGAAGTTGGTCCAAAAAAGATATTACCTCCCCCACCTTGTCTCTCTAATATCCTGGGACCAACATGGCTACAACACCGCATACAATGTTCAGCGCTGGTAATCTGAGCTCAAACTCTGAACTTGCACGTCATGAGAGAGCAGAGCCGTAACTAAGAATTTCTGCACCTGAGGCAGGGGCGCAGAAAGTCCTAGTCCTCCTCTCCGCCGAATTGCCGTCGAAGCCGCGGGACCGGCGGACCTCCCGCAGGCAAGTGGAAGCGGCTTCGGCGGCAGTTCGGCGGAGGGTATTTTTAGCAGCCGCCGAAGCCGCTTCCGCTTACCTGCAGGAGGTCCACCGGTCTGCGTGCAGAAGGCCCCCTCCGCCGAATTGCCGCCGAAGCCGCGGTACCGGCGGACCTCCCGCAGGTAAGCAGAAGCGGCTTTGGCGGCAGGGCGGAAGTGCTGCTAATAATACCCTCCGCCGAAACCACTTCTGCTTGCCTGCGGGAGGTCCATGGCTTCGGCAGAGGGTATTATTAGCAGCACTTCCACCCTGCTGCCGAAGCCACTTCCACTTACCTGCGGGAGGTCCGCCGGTGCCACGGCTTTGGCGGCAATTTGGCGGAGGGGGCCTTCTGCACACAGACCGGCGGACCTCCCGCAGGTAAGCTGGGGTGGCTTTGGTGGTGGGGGAGGACGGGGCGCCCCTGCCAGCAGGTTTTTGCGCCCCTGCCAGCAGTGTGCCCTGAGGCAAGTGCCTCAATGGCCTCGCCCTCGTTACGGCCCTGTGAGAGAGGTTTGTTTTCATGTGGATTCATGTATAACAGGATGTTCAGTTTCATAAATTATTTTCATAATGCAAGGAGCTACCACTCTTATCTCCTTCCGTCTCGGCTGCCTCAGGGTACTCATGACAAAAGAGAAGACAAACTTCAAGGTTCTGGAGGAAATTTAGGACAGTGACATTTTAGGGACTAATCACAGTCTTTGCTCTCACTTGGGTGAATGGGATTAGTGCTGGTAGGCATTCCTGGTGGTTGGAGATGGGGAGGATGAAGGTAAAACCCTGGCCCCACTTAGGGTGACCAGATGTCCCGCTTTTATAGGGACAGTCCTGATTTTTGGGTGTTTTTCTTATATGGGCTCCTATTACCTCCCACCCCCTGTTCTGATTTTTCACATTTGCTGTCTGGTCACCCTAGCCCCACTCCCTCCACCTGCGGCAGTGGCTGCAGAGAAGTGCATATACTTTATCTTCTTTAGGGTGACACAGCAGTTGATTCCAGTGCCTCCTACTGGGCTATGCCTGAAAGGCACAGGAACCCTTTGTGTTGTACTAGTCATAAAACACAAGCCAGCCCTTGCTCTGTTGCACTGCCATCTGTGTGCCCTGGGCAGTGCTAGCTACAATTCTACGTTCTTGTCCATGAAACCTTATTCTTCCACGTTTGGATCATTCCATTCCATCCAGTTTCCTCTACAGTTTCCACTGACATTGTTCTGAGTGACACTTGCTCCTTTCGATTCAGTTTATTTATGCATTCTGCCTCTGCCTGGTTTAACATACTGCTTTTCTGCTTAGCCAGCCAACTGTGCCTTCATCTCATGACTTGGTGCTAGAGTTTAATATGCCTATATTTCTGTAACAACATGCAGTTAAATTAAATGTAAACTGTTCTGCCAGGTTTTAGCTCAGGCAATGTTGAGTGGAAATGGTAGAGCAGCTGTCATTGAAATGCTCGTTTTGTGCATTGTAGGTGAGGGCAGAAAGAGAATGACAGAGCGCCTGTGCTCATGCTGATACTGATGAGCACTCCTTTCTTCAGATCCAAGGATCAGTGTTAAAAGACTCACCGCCCAGAACAGGCGTCATGGCAGGACACGACACTGCAGCAGCTCTGTCCCATTTCTCATCCTCTGGTGGTCCGTTCAGTGACTTCCCTCAATTTCCTCCTCCAAGGTGGTTCTCTCGGCCTTCACTACACGTCAGTGTTGGCGACATGGTCTGGCTGTCTGGCCATGTTACTAAACAAATTTAACTTCGTCCAGGGTAACAAAAGTCCAACTAAAAGTCTATACAAATATCCAAAAACAAGGCTTGCTTTAAGTCTTTCCCTGCTCTTTTAACGGAACATTGCCTTTCTCCCCAGAGGCCTCTTTTCCTAGCAGGTTCCCACAGCCTCCTCTCCCAGGGGACTCCCAGCTGCCCCTGATTCCTGTTCCCCTCTCCTTACTGACAGCCTGGGTCATTATAGGGAATACCTCTCCCCTTGTCAGCTGTATCCAACTCATGAGCAGGGCTGGCTGACCCCAGGCCTCTGGCCCTTAAAAGGACCAGACTACCCTGTTACTGTCAGATTATGGGAATGAGTAAGAAGCTTCCTATTTGCCCCTCCTTTCAAAGTGGTCAGTCACAACTGAACTCTCCTTCCTATTGGCTCCTGAAGCACAAGCCATTCCAAAGGAAGCCATGACCCTATCCCCACAACAACCACTGCATACCTGTGAGTCTCTCACTGCTCCCTCCAAGGTGACATGGGCAAAATGCTGAGCCAACGTATGGCTATGTCAGAGTGCCACAACAGAGCTTCAAGCTTCTTCCACCAAAGCTGAGCCAATGGGTGTTGCTTGCACATTTGTAATTAGTTGTCTGATCAATGTCCCCCATGTCTGTTGTCAGGAGAACTGTCTTATCTACCTACACATCCCATAGTTAACAAATGAGATGACGCTCAAGTTACAGCCTTACATTTTTGCCAGGTTTACATCAAGCAAAATGGCCAGGGAGTGAGTGTTCTTTTCCAGAGGGAAAGATTATATTGGCGTTTACATTGGAGATGGTGAGATTACATTGGATTTTATGATAGACAACAGGATAGAGATCAGCATCACTCAGCAGGTTTTAGGCAAAGTATGTGTCTGACTGCACACACAGAACAGGAGCAGCTATTCCAGCTTGTTGTGAACCAGAATCTCAGTGTCCCAATGTATTGCTCATTCTTGGTAATACACATTTTTGGAGGATTGTAGTGGTACAAATATTAGCAAATCAATGCATTGCATAAGCTTGACCATGAAAACCTGCCCAGAAAATTGGAGCATTCTCTCCTCTTTTTATCATGAAGTTTTAATTTTTTCATAAAGAAAGGTGAACTTAGTAGTAAGATCAAAAGTTAAATATTACAAATGAAGAATGTGGACTGCATGCATCCCATGAATCTAGAAGTTACTATCCCATAAAGTATTTTTAACCCTTATTCAGACTAGGCATCTTCCCATTTATGTTTTGGGGGATGGATTAAGGTCATAAGAGAGTGCTGTTGAGGTCAAAGATTGGATAAGAGCAGCACAACAATTTATCAAATTAGAATTTTCTTTTTTTCACTGAGTGTAATTGTATCTGTTTCTTGCCAGCTCAATCAGCATAAGTGGGCTGTACTTCTCAAGTTGTGTTTTAATTCACTGCTTGTCTTTTTCAATTGGATGCCCAGTCCCACAAGAATGTTGAAGGATGAACCCACACCTAAGCAATGCCAAGAAAATGGTTTCCAATAATTCTGTGCATAGCCATAAGACAAACTAGCATCCCTGCCACCACATTTCCTACAACTAGGCTGGAGGCCTTTACTGGTTATGAAGAAGATGGATGGGCTTGTAAGGTACTGGACTAGTACTCAGAAGATCTGGATTTCCCAGCTCTGCCATAGACTTCCTGAGTGACCTTGGGCAAGTTACTGAATCTATCTGTAAAATGTGGATAACAACACTTCCCTGCCTCACTACAGAGGGTGGGAAGGGGGGACCTGTAAAGCTAAATTCATATTACAATAACAAGGTTCATATAAGTATCTTGGAGAGAGAGAGATTGCTGTAGGAAATATGGTGAACAATATGTCTATAAGCAATGAAATACCGAGTCTCTCTGTAATTAAGATACTGTGCGCCAACTGCAGTTCATTGTTCCATCTGTGCTGTGGTGTTTCATAGCCCCAATCCTTTCCCCATGCAGCAGTAGAGCAGATACAATTATTCCCTGTGTGGAGGAAATCTTATGACTCTGAAATAAAATGATCCAGTGGGAGCATTTTCCACATAGCTTTACTCACCAATTCAATCCTTTCTTTTGTTTGTAGAGTGAACAGACAGTGTCTGTGATGTGACTTCATAAAGAACTGCTTATCTGGTGTGTATATAAGTAGCTGCAGACTTGGAAAAGCTTCATTTGACCATTAACAAAACAATCTTTAAACTCTGCAACTTCCTCCGAATCCAGCTCCGCCAGTATAATTGTTTATCATGCTACAATTCTAGAAAATTAACAAAGTTAAGATACATTGTTACTCCAGTTGGGATTTGATTAATTTCTGCACTCTTGCCTGGGTATTTCAGATGTGACTGGATGTGCTACTCATTGGGGTGAAATTAAACCTCTTGGTGTATGTCTAGTACAGAGGTTCCCAAACTTGGTTCGCGGCTTGTTCAGAGTAAGCTCCTGGTAGGCCGTGAGACTCTTTGTTTACCTGAGTGTCCACAGGTACAGCCGCTTGCAGCTCCCACTGGCCACAGTTCGCCATTCCTAGCCAATGGGAGTTGTGGGAAGCGGGTGACTGGGAACTGCACGCAGCTGAACCTGCGGACGCTCAAGTAAACAAAGCGTCTCGCGGCCCACCAGGGGCTTACCCTGAACAAGCCGAGAACCAATTTTGGGAACCCCTGATCTAGTAGAATGGCAGCTAAGCTAGTAGGCCTTCAACCTCTGCTCATCTGTAACCTCCCTAAAGTACTTCTTCCACCATGCCCACAAATACAATACATTAAAAATTACCTGATGGTAAGTGTAAGCGGTTCCAATCACTACCATAGCACTCCTTGGCATCAGAGTGGTATTTCAGGGGTCTTTGTCTCTAGCTCCCCCTGTTGGCCACTTTGTTGGCTCTGTGATGGCCTGTTCCTGTTTACTACTTGTGCTTCCTAACCCTTCAGACAGGTGACCTGTTTCTAGTTCTGTTCCCTTAAAGAAATTAAAGACTCCACCTCAACACTCAAACAAAAAGATCCTTCTTGGGCTATATTGCAGTGGCGGATTTAGAGTTAGTGGGGCCCTCTGCTCAGCTTCATTTTTGGGGCCCCCCTGGGGACCCAGCCAAGAAAAAGAACGTTCTCTCGTATCTCCCCCATCCCTGTTTTTCATTCTTTTTTTCTTCATCCTCCTCCTATATTATAAGTAATAGGAAGTAAATGAAAATAAAGTGAGGTACCTTGATTGTTTTTGTAATCTAACTTTTTTTTCCGCAGACCACTTGAAAATGCTAAGGGTCTCGGCAGACCCTTAATGATCTTTCCAAATATTTTTTGTACCATTAGCAAACTATCGTAAAGTGCTTTGGATAAGAGCGCTGTGATGGGTTGGAGACTTAGAATCAACACCCCCTCTGCCTGATTTGAAGAAAGGATTTGAACAGAGCTCACCCCCTCCCAGCTGAGTGCTCTACTTATCAAGCTATAGAGTCAATCTCACATGCTCTTTCTGACCCAATGACTATTAAAGTATTTTATAAACCATGGAACAGCTTCAACAGAAGACACTGCAAAAGACCTTCCCCACACCACCCTGTGGCTAAAGCACTCTCCTACAATGTGGGAAATCCAGGTTCAAATCCTTGCTGTCTATCAGGAAAAGGGAGTAAATTGAACCTAGATTTCCCACATCCCAAGGAAGTGCCTCAGTCGGTGAGCTAAAGGTTATAAGGGAGGCTCCTCCTCCAGCCATTTTGTTTGATTTGCCAAAAAATTTCAGAATTTGCAGCTTTAATTCAGGATGAAACTTTTTTTTTTTAGCTGCCAGTGATCAGAATAATCACCCAGCTCTAAATGGTGGAATCAGTATTCGAATTAGCCCATTAGTTAAAGCTCTTCTGTTAGCAGATTTCATTTCCAATGGATCTTTATACATAGACAGCTGTTGATGTTTGGATTTTACACATATTTCTCAGGGAAACGCTACTTGAGTTGGTTTTCTGAAGGATAATGAAGGCTGTTTACATTTGAAGAACTGTCCAAGAAAATATAAAAGGAAATATTCTTGCACAGTACATTATTAACCTGTGGACTTCATTGCCACAAGATATCATTGGGGCCAAGATCTCATCTATATGGATAATGAGCACATCCACAGTTATATTAGATAGTCCTACTAACAAAATATTTCTATTTGTATAATTCATCTAGCAGTGGATGGGGGCCAGGAAGAAATTTCCCCTATGGGTAGCTGTTCACTAGGGGATTTCTTGCACCTTCCTCTGAAGCATCTGGCACCAATATTGTCAGTCAGGATACTGAACCAGGTGGATCGCTTGTTCCAATTCTACCTACCTAAGGATGTGCTCACCTCAAATTAATTTTCAAGTCTCCTGAGACTGGGACATATGCACAAAGGATAGAGTTAGACAGATTTATACTCGTGGTGCAAAAGGAAAGGTTGCTCCATTCCATTTCTCTTCTCCTCAAGATAAAAACAGAGATCATTTAAGAATCCGCTCTTCAAAAACTAACTAGGGCAATATTTTAATATCCTTATTCCCTGCTTTCCCTATGAAAAACTATTTCTAACCCTATCTGGTGTAAACGTACATCACTATGTTGAAGCCACTGGCGCTACGCTGATTTATACCCAGGGCCGGCTCTAGCTTTTATGCCACTCCAAGCGGGGCGGGGGAGAGAAGATGTGGCCAGAGCTGCCGAAGCAAAAAAACCCACATCCTTGAAATGTGCCAGCCCAGGAATGACCGGAATGCCGCCGCTTCAGATGTGCCACCCCAAGCACCTGCTTCCTTTGCTGGTGCCTGGAGCCGGCTGAAGATCTGGTCCATTACAGGGACCCAAGCGGCTTCAGAAAAATAAACATACCCTTAAAGTGTGATAAGATGGTAAAAATCATCTCTGTAAAATCAGGATGGTCTCTAAGGTGCCACAAGTAATCCTGTTCTTTTTGCAGTACATCCTGGTTCTCTTTTTGACTGTAAGCTCCTTTGGACAGGGCCTACCTTTGTGTCTTGTACAGCAACAAATATATAGGCCAAGATTTTCAAAAATGGGTGCTTAAAGTTAAGACTTAGGAGTTAAAGACGTAGGAGTCTGTCACCTGATTTTCAGAGGTTCTGAGCACCCTCTGCTTCCATTGACTTCAATGGTGCTTTTGAAAATCATGCCATTTATATATGTGCTGAATGTGGATCTAGTAGCTGAACTTTAGGCACCAGATTTAGAAATCTTGGCTGTACTCAGCAGCACTTAAGTAATTTGCAATGAGAATTCACACAAAAGCAGAGCACAGTGGGCCAACTCGCACTGATTTACACTGGAGACAACAAGATTGCACATAATGTAAGTCTGAGCACAATTTGGACCCGTATGTTTAAAATAGTTGTGTAAGATACATACAGCTCTTCTTTCTTCGCCTGATCTAACAAAGCCTCCATAGCTCATAGCAGAGCTTAATAAAAGTATTCCTGCCATTTATTAATGCAGTGACAGATCTGATCTTTGTTTTCCTACTTTCTGCTGAAGCAGCTTATTAGATCTGACCTTTTCATCAGTGGAATTTTGGTTGCAAGATATAGACATACCATGAAGTTGTTTGTTGTGTGTTACAAACCCCAGGATATCTGATTCAGATTTAAATAAAAATAGCTTTCTATAACAGAGCTGCTAATCATGTGATTAATTATAAAAACCTCTGAAGTGCTGAGTTTAAAGTACAATGCATGATAATGATTTACCCATACATTTTTTGGTTCAAAAGTATCTCTTCAAGAGGATATTTAGTCAGGGCTGCTCTAATTTTTTCTCTCCTTTTTATATAATTCTGCCCACTGTCCACTTAGCATATTTATTAGCAAAAATTATGGAATTATTTTCCAGGCAAGTTATTTTTAAGCAAGAGAATTTACTGCAAAGGATTCTGTTCCACCTTAAAAGTATTTTGTTTGGAAATCTAGATCACATTCCCTCAATTCCTATTGAGAGGAGGTAGACCCAGAATCAATATTCATAAACTACAACTACATTATTCCTGATGAGCAGAGGTCTCCAACTTCCCAATTTAAAATTATATTACTAGGCTGCACTAGCTCCTGCTGTGATGGATTGAATTCAAAATACCCCTGATCTTTTGTGGGTTAAAACTGACATTCACATCGGTCAACTTTTGCCCTTAAAATGATCTTTCCCCCCCTGGGAGAAAATAGCTATTTTAAAAGTACCTGCCATAGCAAATACATTAAAATCTACTCTAAGAACCAAACAAATGGTGAATGCTGTATCAGCATTAAGGCAGCTAATGGAATAAAAGGTTTGTCTGGAAGCTATGCTGAAAGGTATACTAACTAAGCTATGTTTCTTCCTTTAGAGATAGAGCCCGAAGAAGGCCTTATGGTCAAATGTGTCTGCTACTTTTGTCCCAATTCTGCTACATTTAGTCTTGGTCTACATCTACACTTGGAGCTAGGGATGTGCAAGTATGTCTGTGCAAGGTAGGAATCACACCCCTAGCTCCAAATGTAGACATAATCTTGGAGGTAGTACTCAAAGTAAGGCTGGCAGAATTGGGACAAAATTAACAAAGACATTTTGTTCATAAAGCCTCTTATTTTCAGTTTGAATCAAAGATGACTTTAAAATGGAGCATAAAAGTTAATAAAATTAACTATAATTAATTAAAAATGGGATTTTCACTGAAGCCCAACTGAGTTAGGCACTATCATTCCTGTTGAATGATAGTGGGAGTTTGGTCCCTAATTCACTTAGGCTCCTATGAAAATGTCACCTAAAATGAACAATTAGCTATTTAGGCTAACATTTAGAATCCACACTTACAAGCAGTCATAGTTTCCAACTTGAACTGACAGATTCCCTGAGCTCAGAAGTCTCAAAGGCATGATTATTTAAAGGAACTATGGGCATGGCTACACTTGCAGATGTAGAGCGCTTTGAGTTAAACCAGCCTTCGGAGAGCACAGTAGGGAAAGCGCTGCAGTCTGTCCACACTGACAGCAGGAAGAGCAGTGGGGTGGCCACATTTGCAGCACTTGAAGCGGCATTGGGAGCAGTGCATTATGGGCAGCTATCCCAGCATTCAAATGGCTGCAATGTGCTTTTCAAATGAGGGGTGTGGGGTGGAGAGGGAGTGTGTTGTGTGTATGTGGGGGGAGAGAGAGTGGGTTTTTGGGGTGCTGAGAGTGTTTCAGCATACTGTCTTGTAAGTTCAGAACCCCCTCCCCTCTCTCCCCCCCCCCCCCCCCGCCTCTCTCTCACTCACTGAAAGCAAGCAGCATTCCTCAGTAATGGTCGCTTTGCCCCGGAGCAGATAAGCATGCCGGCTGTCAGAAACGGAGCTTTGAAAGAGCATATCTGCATTCCTACAGCTGATTCCAAAACAATGACAAGAGTGGCCACTTGATTTAAGGGGATTATGGGACGTTTCCAGAGGTCAATCAGAGCGCAGTAATGCAACACCTTGTTCACACTGACGCTGGGGCGTCTCAGCCAAGATGCATCAAACATTATTCCTCTCGCCGAGGTGGATTACCAGGAGTGCTCTAGCCACGGAGTCAGAGCGCTCTACGTGCCTTGCCAGTGTGGATGGGGAGTGAGTTAGAGTGCACTGGGTGGCTTTAGTGCGCTCTAACTTGCAAGTGTAGCCAAGCCTTTAGTATAACTGTATGAGAACAATGTGCACATACTATGACACTGGCAGACCACGTGCCAGCTTATTCCAAGGTCCCTAGGCCCCAAGTGAAGACTATCAAAAGTATAACTGGAAACAAGTCTGATTCACCTGTGTGGTAGTATTGCTAAAATAGGTATTAGACTCGCAGCAATGTATTTAGTGTTCAGACTTTCTGAAATGCTTGTAAATTGCTGCATGAATTAGTCTCACTCAGCCCAGGGCTACACTACGGGAGGGGGTCGATCTACGATACGCAACTTCAGCTACGTGAATAGCGTAGCTGAAGTCGGCGTATCGTAATCGACTTACCTGGCCATGAGGACGGCAGCGAGTCAACCGCTGCCGCTCCCCCGTCGACTCCGCTTCCGCCTTTCGATGAGGTGGATTTCCGGAGCCGACGGGGAGCGCGATCGGGGATCGATTAATCGCGTCTTAACGAGACGTGAAAAATCGATCCCCGATAGATCGATTGCTACCTGCCAATCCGGCGGGTAGTGAAGACAAGCCCTTAAGAGTATTGGTAACCCATGCTATAAGATAATGCTCAAGTTTGTGTTCTGTAACTGTAAAACTGTTTGCTCTGAAACTGTAAATCCGGTCAAGAGTGAAACATCACAGAGTGTAAAATACTGGTTTGCACCCATCAGGATGGGTTATCTCCGGCTCTTCAGGAAGACCTACTGAATCCAAATGGGCCATTGGAAGCCATCAAAGAACAAGGACTTTGTTGATTGCTCCTGCCACACCCATGAAAAGGAGATGTGCAGACACATTCAGCCCATCAGTTTGGGCTCTAGAAAGATGGGGATAAAAATCCCTGACCACAAGGAATTAGGATCTCTTTATGATCTTTGGACTCTAAGGGGCAAATATTCCTACATATAAGCAAGAGATCCCCAGGATTAACCTGAGTTAGCCCTAAAGATCTTACAGGCATATTTCAGCAGCCCTATCGCCATCTGACTCTTAATACTGCAACTCATTTGTGTATGTATGTTTACCTGTTTGAACCTTGTAAATAACTCTCATTTCTTTTGCTTGGTTAATAAATCTTTAGTTAGTTTACTATAAGATTGGTTATAAGCATTGTCTTTGTTGTGAGATCTAAAGTGCAGAATGACTGGTCTGGTCCTTGGAGACTGGGAGTAACCAGAATAGCTTGTGATCTTGGTGTAAAGTGACCATCTAGCACAGATGTACATTTCCCAGACCTGAAGAAGAGCTCTGTGTAAGCTTGAAAGTTTGTCTCTCTCACCAACAGAAGTTGGTCCAGTAAAAGATATTACCTCATTCACCTTGTCTCTCACAGAGTGAAGCTTGCCTGGGTGGCAGATTGGAGTGCCTAAAGAGACTGTCTGTGACTCCATATTAAGGCTGTATAGTGCCTGAGGAGTTTGCACTTGTTACTTGGTTGGTGTAATCTAAGTATAGAACTCACAGCCAGTTTGGGGTTTGTGCCCTGCTTCTGAACAGTCTGCCCTGAGGTAGATATTCTCGCTTGTGAACCACTTGAAAAGCATGATATACATGTCACGCTGTCTGGTCTGGAGATCCTCAATCTGCACAACATCCCCAGGGTGGTATAGTTAGCCCCATCTTACAGATGGGTAAACTGAGGCACACAGCTGTTAAGGCCAAAAATTTTAAACTTGGGTTTCTGAGAGTTATGGATTTAGATCTGTATTTAGGCACCTAACTGCAACCTGATTTTCAGAGATGCTGAGCAACCTCATCCCCCCATTGGTTCCATTACTCAACACGTTTGAAAATCAGGCCGCTTTTATGTATGTGCTGAGGGATGACTTTAGGACCCTAACTTTAGGCAGCAAGGTTTGAAAGTGTTGGCCTTAGTGACTGATGCAAGGTGGCAAAACAAGTTAATAAAAGAGCAAAGAATAAAATCGAGGAGTCCTGACTCCTAGCCTTTAACTGACCCCACACCTTTGTATTATGCACCCAAGGACAGATTGACCCCTCCTGTCCTAACACTCACAGAAGGGGATAGAGGGGAGGAAAGTCCCATATTGAACCATGGAGGAAGGTGGTTATCTCCTTACAGAACTGTGGGTCTCCCCAAAAACTCTGTATATCACCTGAAACCCTCGGAAGACCAGGGCCATCCATGCAAAGGCTCTGGCAACTCAGTGTATCCCTCCAACCTGCTCCTAGGACACAATACTACCAGGTACTCCCGCTGGCCATGGTTGCCCCAAGACTCCCTCACTTGAAGGAGATGGAGGCTTTCCCACTCTGGATGGGCTTCATGGAACACGTAATACAGCAGCAGGCTGTCTTGGTTTCCCAACTAGTCTCTGTGGGGCTGGCATTAGTTATGATGAGCTTTGGCCACCCAACTGGGACTAGCTACTTTCCCCCATATGAATCCCAGCCCCTTAGAGTATGTCTACACTGCATTTAAAAACTCATGACTTGCCCCTGTCAGCTGACTTGGGCTCACAGGGCTTGGGCTAAGGGGCTGTTTAATTTTTGTGATGTAGACATTTGGCCTCGGGCTGCAGCCCAAGCTCTGGGACCCTCTCACCTCCCGAACTGTAGCCTGAATGTCTACACCGCAGTTAAACAGCCATTTAGCCTGAGCTCCCTGAGGCCAAGTCAGCTAGTACGGGCCAGCTGTGGGTTTTTAATTGCAGTGTAGACATACCCTAAGAGAGCAGAGTCCAGGAAAGAGAGCGGTCAGTGACATTTCAGTAGCTGACCTTTCTCCCTTCTGCATGGGATAGGTGAGAGCTGCCCACCAAGGGTCACTTCTGCATGTGGACCTTTGGGTCATAATCTGGATAACCCAGTTACACTGATTGCACTAACTTTCATGGTACAAATAGCATATATGTTTCTCATAATTATGAAACAGTCACCTGATATTATGGCAACGTTACAACATCTGCCACTGTTAGTTCCTTTCTGTGGTCTATATAATGGTGCTTTTTGCATCAAGAGGGGAAACCAGAATAGAGAAAGAAATATCATGATGATCTATGCTTCTGAAAGTCATTTGAATAACCTCTTATATTTTATAGATGTCTGTTATTTTACCACTGCGAGAGACTGCTCTCTCTGTCCTAAACCACAGCAACTGCATCCTGGTAGTAAATTGCAACCCTGTAGGAAAGCCAGAGGACCATTTTCCAAAGGCAATTCTCAGATGTATATAGCAGACATTAAATATATACAACCCCATTGCACTTCATTCTAGCAAAGCTACTAAACAGTTGAGTCACAACTGGAATTTGTGAAGCCAGTATTACACCGTAGATCCTGGTTTTTCTTTAAAGACTAAGCTATGGCACTGGGGATGGGAACTGCCAGCACTCATGTGAAGAAATAATCGCATAGACTGCTCATCAAAATCTTGTCATTTACACTGTGACATTGCTACAAAACGCTATTGACAGTAGTTAAAGCAACCTATATGATTTGTCAGCGATTCTTAAGATTATTTAAGCAACAAAGGGCAGATTAACTTTTTCCATTTCTAAACTACCACAGAATTATAGAATCCTAGACATGTAGGGCTGCAAAGGACTTCAAGAAGTCATCAGGTCCAACTCTCTGCACTAAGACAGGACCAAGTAAACCTAGATCATCCTTGACAGGTTTTTGTCCAACCTGTTTTTTTAAAAAAACCAATAATGCAACCTCCTTTGGAAGCCTACTCCAGAACTTAACTACATTTATAGTTAGAAAGTTTTTCCTAATATCTAACCTAAATCTCCCTTGCTGCAGATTTAAGCCCATTACTTCTTGGCCTACCTTCAGTGGACATGGAGAACAGTTGATCACTACCCTCTTTATAACAGTCCTTAACATATTTGAAGACTGATCAGGTCCCCCCTCAGTCTTCTTTTTTCAAGACTAAACATGCCAAGTTTTTTTTAACCTTTCTTCGTAGGACAGGTTTTCTAAACCTTTAATCAGTTTTGTAGGTCTCTTCTGAACTGGCTCCAATTTATTCACATCTTTTCTAAAGTTTGGCACCCAGAACTGGACACAATACTCCAGTTAAGGCCTCACCAGTGTCGCGTAAAGCGGAAAAATTATCTCCTGTATCTTACATATGATACTCCTGTTAATACATCCCAGAATGATCACCTGGATCGATCGGACTTCAGCTGTCGTTAAGACTGCGCCGATCACAACACGTCTGCCATTCTTCTCGCACTCTTGCCTTTCTTCTCCACGTTCGTCCGAAACGTTTAATGATGTCATCTTCCCATCTTCTTGGAGGCCGACCGGGGGGTCTTTTCTGTTCTCGCGGGTACCACTCAGCAATGATTGCGGTCTACCTGTTATCCGTGAGCCGTGCTGTGTGGCCCGCCCATTGCATCTTGTTATGTCTGCTTTCCACGACCATATCTTTCACACCGCTACGTTCTCTGATGATTTCATTTGGCATACGATCCAGAAGGGAGATTCCCAACATAGCTCGTTCCATTGCCCTTTGAGCTACCAACAGCCGTTGCTCTTCTCTCTTCGTCAGTGCCCACGTTTCGATGCCATACAGCATGGCTGGCAGCACTGCTGAATTGAAAATATTTTTACATGTGGTCTTATCAATTTTTCCTTTGAGGACGTCCTTGATGGAATTAAACGCACACCATCCTGCCCGAATCCTTCGCGAGAGTTCTCCGTTCAGGTCTTGGCACATATTAACTTCTTGGCCCAAATATATGTACTGTTCCACTTCTTCGATGTCTTCTCCTGTTACCGTTATTCGGGCTTTTCGTAAGACGTCTGATCACATATATTTCGTTTTGCAGCGGTTCATTTTCAGGCCGACCTGACTACTTTTCTTGTCGAGTCTTCGTAGCATGCTCTGCAGTTGTTTGCTGCTTTCAGCAATTAGTACAATGTCATCTGCAAATCTGAGATGAGATAATCTCTCTCCGTTTATGTTGACACCACTCCTCCAATTGATCTTGTTCATAACCATTTCGAGGCAGGCGGTGAATAGTTTCGGTGAAATTGTATCTCCTTGCTTTACGCCTTTCTCGATTGGGATGCGGAGGGGAGTTTCAAGGAGAGTAATGTCTGTTGTACATCCAGTATTCGCTTCCTTCAACAAACTAATGTACTGCGTGTTAATGCCCTGCTCTGCGAGTGCCTTTAATATTGTGTTAAATTCAATGCTATCAAAGGCCTTTTCATAGTCGACAAAAGCAATGCACAGCGGGAGTTTGTATTCCCTCGCTCTTTCTAGGAGCTGGCTAAGGGTAAATATATGGTCGATTGTACTGAAATTTCTTCGAAACCCTGCCTGCTCTCTCGGCTGTTGTTCATCCAGACTCTGCGAAAGTCGATTCGTTATCACCTTTGTGAAGAGCTTGTAGATGTGAGAGAGCAGGCATATAGGGCGGTAGTTCTTAAGATTTTCTCGATCACCCTTCTTGTGCAGCAAGATGGTATTCGACTCCTTCCAGCTTGATGGTATTTTTCCTTCTTCAAGATATCGACTGAATCTTAAAGCGAGGGCCTTCCAAAGTTTTTCGCCTCCTGCATAAATCATTTCTGATGTTATTCCATCTTTGCCTGGAGCTTTTCCCTTCTTCCTCTGGTGTAGTGCGCTTCGGACTTCGCTGACGATTATTGGGGGGACGCGTTCTTCTGACTCTTCGAGGGTTGGGAGGGGGACGTTGATTCTTGATTTGAACAGTTCTGTATAGAAGTCCTTGCAGACCTCCTCCATCCCTGCTCTGTCGATTACTGTCTCTCCATCCTTGTTCTTCAATGCTGTTACGCTCAATCTATACTGCGTCAATTCCCGCTTGCATGTCCTGAGGCTCTTGCGTGATTCAGCTGTTTTAAGGAGCTTTTCTTTCCAGAAGTTCTCGAAGTCATCCTTCAGTTTTCGCCGTATAAGCTTGCACAGAATGGAGTACTCGAGGTTGTTATCTGAGCTCCTTTTCATGTTTCTCCGCTTCTCGAACAAGCTTTTCGTTTCAATCGAGATTCTTCCCTTCGCCTTCTTCAGCTTTTTAATTTCAGCTGCTTTTATGCAACATCTCAACTTGTCAGCAAAGATACTATAGTCCTCATCACACTTTTCCATCTGGCTCCAGTCAAACCCAGAAATCGCTTTTTTCAGCTTTGCTTCATCGAATGTCTTCGGCTGCTGTTTCCTGTTTGCCATCTGTAACGCCTTCTTTTCCACCGCTTCGTCGAAAGCCGAAGTTAACGGCTAAAACAACAGAATATTAGCCTTTTTTTTTTTTTACAACTGCATCACACTGTTAACTCATGTTCAGTTTGTGATCCACTATAACCCCCGGATCCTTTTCAGTAGTATTACCATCTAGCCAGTAATTCCCCAATTTGTAGTTGTACAGTTGATTTTTCCTTCCCAAGTGAAGTACTTTGCACATATCTGTATTGAATTTCATTGTATTGATTTCAGACCAGTTCTCTAATTTGTCAAGGTCATTTTTAATTCTAATCTTGCCCTCCAAAGTGTTTGCATCTGCTCCCAGCTTGGTGTTATCCACAAATTTTACTCTCCATTCCATTATCCAAATCATTGATGAAAATATTGACTAGTACCAGACCCAGGACTGACTCCTGCAAGACCCCACTAGATTTGCCTCCCAGTTTGACAGCGAACCCTTGATAATTATTCTTTGAATGCGGTCTTTCAACCTGTTGCGCACCCCCCTTACAGTAATTTAATCTAGACCGCTGTTACGTTCGTGGGAGGCTGCGGGCCTACCCAGGGTGCTCTGCAAGAACGAGGCCCACACACTCTGTGAGTTATTGGCTTTATTGAAGGCAAAGTGACACATCCGCAACGGGGACTCCTGGCGTTGCTGTCACGGAGACGGGGAACCCAGCGCACCATAACCCGGGCCTGGTACGGAGTGCCAAAAACGGGGCGGACTCATACAGCTATATACAGACATCTCATACAGAAGCAAGCAGGGGCCGCCTCCTGGCTCAAGGCCATGCAAAGCAATTCTAACTAATTCATAACAAACTGCAGCTGGCCGGCCTTGAGCTGCAGTAACCGGCTCGCTGAAACAATGTGAGAAAGCGAACACCCTTGCTATGCCGTAACACAATCTTCCATGGTACCCTACAATCCTCCCCTCGCTTTCTCGAGCGACGTCAGCGGCCATATAGACCCCCCCCCCCGGGGGGGGCGGGGCGGCGCGGGGCAGCAAAAACAACAGCAACGGCCACGCAGGCCACACACAAAAAGACCCAAAGAGCAAAACAAAAAGAATACATGGCTATATCTAAAACCTACTGGGCGGGGCCCAAAGCATACACACGGGGGAGGCAAAAAGGTATTGCATTCACAACAGTCCGGGCAAGTACCACCCGTGCATTAACCGGGGGGGGGGGGGCGGCGGGGGGCGGCGGCAGCTCCCTGGGCAGTACCTCCCCTCACAAGAAGCACAGCAATAGGCGGGAGAGCGAGGCCATACGAGGATAGTCCTCTCCTTCCGGTAGCACATACGCCCATCCTCCTCCAGTGGCCAGAACCACGGCGGCTTGCGGTTCTTGCTGCGGCACCATCCACCAGACGTTGGCTAGCACGTGCCACCCCACTGCACTGGGGACGTGGGGCGCCAAACCTGCAGGGGGTAAGGGAATAAGTTTACACAGGGCCTCCCCTTGCTCCCACGGCACCGGCTCAGTGCCCACATTGGTGCATGCCAGCCGGGCCAGGGTGACCATGACCTCATACGCCGGGGTCTCGGCTCCTCCGAGGCCGTTCACCGGAGTAGCTCGGCCCTGAGCCTGCGCAGAGTGTAAAATCGTGACGTCAGCACCTGTATCGAGTAGCGCCAAGACATGTTGAACTCCCCTCGGCCAACGGATCACCAGGGGCACGTAGGGGCGTTGGTCCCCCGTTTCCCTCCTGCCTGTGGCTGCCGCCACGCACGGAACGGAGGACCAGCCACGCCCTCAATAGGGGCGCGGCAGTTGCCACTCAGCGGGTGGAGCAGCGGGTGCTGCGGGCTTGCTTTGCTCCACGCCTCTCTCTCCTTCGCCTCCGGTACTCCGTTTCGAGGCGGGTAATTGCATCCACCGCTTATACAGGTCCGCTGTCGGTTTCCCGTTGATGTCCTCCCGAGGGACACCGGGCTGCAAAAGATCTAACCACAGGGTCTTCCGGGGCACCCACAGCTCTCCCTTCTCTTGGATGGCCCTGGGCCATGCCCCGGCCAGAGCGGTCTCCAATTGCATAAGACTGGCAGCCGGGTCCCCGACACGCCCATCCGCGGCCATAACTACTGCGAGGAGTGAGGGCTTCAGCTCGCCCGGGGCCAAGCGCAATAGGGTGGCGTTAATGGATTTTGTGACCAGTATATCATTTGGCCCTCCCGTGCCACCCATCTCTAGGGCCCCGGCCATCCCCAACTGCCGTAGTATCTGCCCTCCCTCGGCAATAGTCTTCCAGGAGCCTGCCAGTGCCTCCAGTTCCCCCACCGATGGGTAAGCCGCGCTTACCGCTGCCGCTAACCAGCGGTACAGGGTGGGCGACTCAGTATCCCCCCCGGGTTGCGGGGGGTTAGCCAGCTGCACACGTACCTGGGAATCTTGTGACAGGACACCCAGCTGTTGTAGCTCATACCGGAGGAGCATGACTGTATTGCCAGCGTTGTCCCAGGCTCGGACCAGCCACCGCAGGACGACCTCCCCGGGCTCCTGACGAAACGTCTTTACAATCTCCTGCGTCTGTTCCTTCAGTGCCCGCTGTAAGTGGAGCACCTCCCCATCCTGGGCCCGGAGGGCGGTTAGGAGGAGCCACCCTAGCCCCCCCATCGCTCGCCGTTCCGTCCCAGAACGCCGGTTCGCCCGCACCCGCTGTAAACCCTCAGTCAGCTGTGCGGGGGTAACCCCAGCCACCAGCTGGAATTCCGGCCAATCGGCCGGGGCAGCCCACCCGGCCAGAACCCGCGCTACCGGCCCCCAGAGCTCTGTCTGGGGCCACCCAGGTATGCGCTGTAGGGACAGCGGCGGCTTCCCTACTTCCCCTACCTTCGGCCAAAACGGCATCGTCTCCCAGAGCACCCTGCTCGCTGCGCCAAATGTTACGTTCGTGGGAGGCTGCAGGCCTACCCAGGGTTCTCTGCAAGAACGAGGCCCACACACTCTGTGAGTTATTGGCTTTATTGAAGGCAAAGTGACACATCCGCAATGGGGACTCCTGGCGTTGCTGTCACGGAGACGGGGAACCCAGCGCACCATAACCCGGGCCTGGTACGGAGTGCCAAAAACGGGGCGGACTCATACAGCTATATACAGACATCTTATACAGAAGCAAGCAGGGGCCGCCTCCTGGCTCAAGGCCATGCAAAGCAATTCTAACTAATTCATAACAAACTGCAGCTGGCCGGCCTTGAGCTGCAGTAACCGGCCCGCTGAAACAATGTGAGAAAGCGAACACCCTTGCTATGCCGTAACACAATCTTCCGTGGTACCCTACAACCGCATTTCCCTAGTTTGCTATGGGGATCTCATGTGAGTGAGTCAAAAGCCTCACTACAAAAACAAAAAACAAGAAATATCATGTCTATTGCTTCCCTGCATCCAGTAGGCCAGTAACCCTGTCAAAGAATGCTTGTTTCTTTGCTTGTTTGTTTTTTAAAGCAAACAAAGTGCACAGGAACATGCTGGATTGACTGGGTGGGAGTAATGTCCTCTATGTACAGAGCAAGTATAATACGGGCAGTAGCAATGCTGGCTTCCCCAGATTGCCTGCTACCGAGACTCAGCTCTGACCTAGAAGGACCCCCTCTAGTGATGTGAGCTCAGTCTCCATGCCCATTCAAGCTGTAACCTCTGTTCTTTAGCTATCACGAAGGGCACCACTTAGTCACAGCTATGCTTGGGGATTTGTGATGCTGACCCCTGTCCAGTAGGAACTGCACTAAGACCACTAGCCCATTTCACACAGGCCCTTGAACAGCTAACAGATGCAAACAGCTTTCAGTCAGTGACAAACTGGGCAGGATTTAAGCAGTGACTTGACCTCTTTATCGCTTCATCAAGTCCCTGAACAATTTAGTGTCATGTTTTCCCCTATCATTTTGGATCAGATATTCAGCTTTCATGGCATCCTGTGTAGGGAGTGGGCAGGCATGCCTCATGGTTAGAGTCAGGTGCTTATGTGACGAGTTCCAGGGGAGCCATGTTGAGATTGCTCAGTTAGGGCAAATTGCAAAGAATGGGGAAGACAATCCCCAAAACTGGCAGCTATTCTAATATTTAGATTCACCAATCCAAATAGCTTCTACAATACCTCACTGATTATCCAGAATCCAAAAATACAGTTCCATTAAGATAATCCAGCCTAAGGGCTCCCATCCAGACATCCAAATCAAATATAATGAGGATTATTGAAAATCTTGTCCATCATATAAAAAGTTCTACCATTCCCAAAGGATCACACATATCAGCCACCAGGTCAATGAATATTTCAGATCTTACCCAAATACACGCTTACAGCCAATTCTTATTAACTACACTGAAATTTATTAAAAAAGAAAAGAGAGAAAGTATTGGTTAAAAGATCAGTATATAGATATTAATAGAGTTCTTAGGTATTTTCATAGTAGAGATGATGAACTTTAGAGTTGCAAGGAGTCCTTTCCAGAATCAGTTCAGTAGGTTATTGTCCAATGTACAATATCAGGGCAATCCAGAATGGGACTTGAGACCTCAGTCTTGTGACTCAAACTTCCCTTGATGAAGCTTAAGCAGATCTGAGGTAACAGGATCAGGGCCCAAGAGTTCCTTTCACAGATCACTGGCAGGCTATAATAGCTTCTTGACAGCAGGTATTCCTTAGGTGAAGAATAGCGGCTTTGAAGTAGAACTGCCTTTTTTTTATGTATACACAGATAACTAGCTCCTTTCATCAGCATAAGGTAAATATCCGTTAAGCAATTCATAGACAGTTTACTACAACCTTCAAAGAGGAATATAAACAATGACATTATTACACCCCAAGTTTCATCTAAATGTTAAAATTCCCTTTTGATCTCTGAATCATTAGATATAGTAACAGACAGGAACCGTCTGTTTACATGGTTAACATCTAACAAGCTATGACGGGGGGAGGAATAGCTAAGTGGTTTGAGCATTGGCCTGCTAAACCCAGGGTTGTGAGCTCAATCCTTGAGGGGGCCATTAGGGATCTGGGGCAAAAATTGGGGATTGGTCCTGCTTTGAGTAGGGGGCTGGACTAGATGACCTCCTAAGGTCCCTTCCAACCCTGATATTCTTTGATTCTATGAGTAAACACATACAATTAGTATTACCTCTAATTTTTTAACAATACAGGTCTGCATTTCAAAGCTCTAGTCTATCTAACATGAAATGGCCCTAATTACCATTTACATACTTCTCCAACATGTCTCTAAAGGTTGAATTAGGGTCATTTAGCCTGCTAGTCGCTTAACCCTTTTTGGCTTAATGTCACAGCCTGGAATTGGGGTCAGAGTCAGGTGCCAAGCCAAAGATCAGAGCCAGACTCAGAGTCACGTGCCAAGCTGAAGGTCAGAGCCAGAGTCAGTAGTACGGCATAGGTGCAGGCACCTGGAGTGACGTAGGAAAGCAGGAACTGGGAACAAATGGGGTGTTGGGATAAAGAGGACAGGAATAGGCTGGGAGGCAGGAGTCAGGCAACTAGGCACAATCCATAATAGCAGCCAGCCAGGAACTCCTCAAGTTACTCAGACAACTTCATGTGCCTCCTTCTGGTTTAAGTAGAACTTCCAAGCCAGTAAGTGGGACTGGATGTGTCCCTCAATCAGGACCTTTGTGGGCGGGGCCCTTTGCAAGTTAGAGCTTCACTTGTCCTCTTATTCAGTCACTCAGGTGAGCTGCTGGGTTGGAGCAGCTGGAGCACTGCCTGGGGACCTGCAGGCCCTCACATCACCCACTCATCTAGTGCCCCCTCTGGGCAGTAATGGAAGGTATTTACTAGGTCAGAAGCATGGGCATTCTCTGCTGGTTCCCAGGAGTGCTCTTCAGGACTGTAGCCTTCCCAATCCACAAGATACCAGAGTCTACCCAGTCAGATTCTGGCATCATGGATCTCATGAATGATATTCTCATCATGGTCTTGAACACATACCAGCAAGGAATGGGGTGGTTGGAACTGGTAAAGGAATGGATCCTGAAAGTGGTGCTTCAGGAGTGATATATGGAAAACTGGGTGTATTCAGAGAGAATCACGCAAGTTGAGTTCAAAGGTGACTGGCTAATTTTGTGGGGAACTTGGTAGGCACCAAGAAACTGGTAGTCCAATTTATAAGATGGCCAATTTGAGTGTAGGTTTTTTGTCGAGAGCCATACCTTCTGTCCTACTGTCAGGGCGTGCCCTTCTGGGCATCAACTTTCTGCATATTGTTTGTAGCTCTTCTTAGCATCCTCCAAGTGAACTTTTATGTCATATTGGGTTTGATGTATCTGTTTTAGCCAGTCCAGGGCTGCTGGTTTGTGGGTATCTCCAAGTAGAACTGAGGATGGAACCCACAGTTCAAAATAAAGGGCTTTGCCCTGTAGATGCATGTTCTATGTTATTGTATGCAAATTGTGCCTGAGGTACCAGCAAGGACCAGTCGTTCTGGTGTAAGTTTATGTAGCATTGAAGATACTGCTCCAGTATCTGGTTGGTTCTCTCTGCTTGACCATTTCTTTGAGGGTGGTAGGCAGAGATGAGGCAGGACTGGATGGCCAAAATCTGGAGAGTTTCTCACCAGAGGCAGGAGATAAATTGTGCACTGTGGTCAGAGACAATGCGCTCTGGGAGACCATGGAGATAGATAACTTGGTCCACCGAGATCCGGGTGGTTTCATGGGAGAAGGGGAGGCCAGTACAGGGGATGAAGTGTGCCATATTTGTGAGGTGGCCCACTATTGTCAGCTTCACTGACTCCTTTCTACAATCATTCAGGTAAGCTGGTGAGTGGTCGCTGTGATTGGACCACTACCTAGGGATCCACAGGACTGGGTTTAAAGCCTGACATCCCTCGTATGGTCTACGTTCAAACATGTCATTGTTCTCAGTTGTAGTTTTCAAAACAGTGAGCAGGAATCTGAGTAAAATGATCCCAGGGATCAGTTTTGAGTGAGGTATTTTATGCTGTTTAGAGGATTGCGTAAGCAGCTGCAGACCACCGAAAGGTGCCCAGATACTCTGCTCATGGGTGCATTATAAGAACTTGAGTTGAATATTTTGTCCCTACTACTGCAGATCTCCACTGTAGGTGCAAAACATATTGGTATATGTTAGAAAGTATTAATTAGTTACAAGATTTAGCTCAGTCTTGATAGTTATGCCCTTCCATGGCTGAAGGAAAAATAGTTCCCCATGGTGCACTATTTTCCTAGGTTTAGGGACATCTGTTGTGATGCACAGAAGATTATTACTGTAGAAAAATAGAAAACAGTATTTCATCAGAGGATGCAAAGTATAACACCTAAAGAAGTCAGAGAAGCTAGACAGCTCTTCAGTCCATAAAGTAGGCTGGAATTCTCTAATCAAGGTAGGTGAAGCAATAATATACATCCAGCAAAGAAAGTTAATCTATATCCAAAGCACCTTAATAAAGTACAACTTTAAAAAAAAATCAGCAAGATCATCTGGCTCTAGCCACTCTTGTGTTACATGGCTTGTTTAGTTGTTCTCTGATGATTGTCAGCTGAACTGGGGTGATTGTTTCCAACAGCAGAGGTTGCTGGGGAAGGAGAGACTGCATTCTCAGCAGTCACAAAGCAAGGAGGTTGAGCCTGTAATTACTACTAAGTAGGAAAAGGAAACAGAGTACAGTGACGAATCCCTCTGAAACAGATTTTGTTTCAAGTACTATCTGTAAATTGGCAAGTGTTCATATACATACACAACTGTACTGTATTCTGTTTAACTGAAGCTATTGGAACAGAACTCATCCTTGTCTATTTTTACAAACTAATGAGTATATATAGACCTTGTATCATTCTCCATTGGTTGCCATCAAGAGCTTGCTAGATTCTGGACTCAAAATATTGTCTTATTATGGACTTGCTTTTAAAGTAATGCCTCTGAATAAAATCCTGATTTCTGATTATATGTTTAAGTCAAAGCTAGGAGAACATTTTAAATAAGCCCTCTCATTACCAACAGGGCGGATCCTTATGAAGAATAAAATTCCAACCTGGAATTTAAATATAAGAGACTGTAGGAATGCAAATGTCTGGCTCTGAGGATTGAAAATCAAATCACTCAGATCACCTGTAGATTGCTGGTTGAAATCCACCCCAGACCAGTAGTGACTGCAAGTTTTTAACCAGTTGTTGGCTGTTTCATAACCTGTGTAAAATGACTCCAGATTGATGGTTTGGGGGCAGATATTTAAAGGTATTTAGGTATCTAAGGAGGCAGATATGTACCTGGTGTGATTTTCAGAAGTGCCTAACTCCTATTGAAAGCAATGGGAGTTAGGTGCTTTGGGGCTTTTGAAAATCCCATTAGGCCCCTCTCTGCATCTTTAGGTGCCTGAACACCTTAAAAAATCTGGCTCTCCATTCAGTTCCCAATGAATAAGTGTCCACATCACCAGATACCACTACAGAGTGTCACATCTAGGACATAGGAGATAACTGCTCCCCTCTACTTACCCCTGGTTAGGCCTCAGCTGGAGTACTGTATCCAGCTTGGGGCACCACACTTTAAGAAAGATGTGGACAAATAGGAGATTCTAGAGCAGAGGAACAAAAATGATATGAGGTTTAGAAAACATGACCAAGGAGGAAAGGTTGAAAGAACTGGGCATGTTTAGTCTAAAGAAGAGAAGGTTGATGGGGCACCTGATAGCAGTTTTCAAATATGCTGAGGGCTGTTATAAAGAGGGCAGTGATCAATTGTTCTCCATGTCCACAGAATGTAGGACAAGAAGTAATGGGCTTACTTTGTAGCAGAGGAGATTTAGGTTACACATTAGGAAAAGCTTTCTAACTATAAGCATAATTAAGCACTGGAGCAGGTTACCTAGGGAGTCTCCATCACTGGAGGTTTTTAAGAACAGGTTAAACAGTCACCTGTCAAGGATGATCTAGGCATACTTAATCCTGCCTCAGCGTAGAAGGAATGGACTAGATCAGTGGTTCTCAACCTTTGTAGACTACTGTACCCCTTTCAGGAGTCTGATTTGTCTTGCATACCTCCAAGTTTCACCTCACTTAAAATCTACTTGCTTACAAAATCAGACATAAAATACAAAAGTGTCATAGCACACTATTACTGAAAAACTGCGTATTTTTTCATTTTTACCGTATAACTATAAAATAAATAAATTGGAATATAAATATTGTACTTACATTTCAGTTACTCCCGGGGGAATTCTGCACAATTGCGCATGTGCAGAATTCATGTCCCATACAGATTTATTTGCTTCCCCGCAGAAAGATTACTTTCTGACAGGGAAGCAAAGGGAAGCTGCAAGACCAATCATGCACCACTCCCTAGCAGTGCAGGTACATAGTTTCAGGCACCCAGAGAAGCCAGCAGAGAGGTAAATCAGCACGGGGCTGGGGACACTCCAGTCAGTGGCTCCTACCCTGAGCTGAGATCAGTTGCTAGTCCCAGCCGGGCTGGAGGCAGGAGAGTACGGGACTTCCTCTTCCCCTCCAAGGCGTTGCTGGGGCTGTATTAGACCCACCCCCAGAAACCTCCCCCAGCTGCAGAAAGATCAGAATCCTCCCCTGCTTCCTGCCCACATCGCTCCTCAGCTGTGGTGGGAGGGATCACTGTATGGGGAGCTGCTCCCCTATTCACCCAACCAGGGCCGTTCTTACTCATATGCAGACTATGCAGCTGTGCAGGTGCCCCAAATTTCCTGGTGCCCTACGTAGCTGTGTGCTGCTCCAGTGGCCAGCCCAATCCCCTGGCCGGCTGCCCCCGCCCCTGTTCCACACTGGCCCTGCCTCTTCCCACCCCTGCTCAGCCCCACCCTGCCCAACTACACTCCTTCCCCCAAATCCCCCACCCCTGTTCCACCCCCACCCATCTCTTTCCACCCCTGCTCCACCTCCACCCTTCCCCCACTCCACCCCTTCCCCTAAACTGTGTCTCGGGGGACTGCAGCAGGTGTTGGGTGTGCCCTGCACTCACCGGGTGGTGGGAAGTGGCGCAACCTGGCCCCAGCTCACTTCACTCCACCGGTTAGTGCTGGGGGGTGGTTCCCCTCTGCACCCCAAGTCCCAAGGCTGGGACCCAGGAGAGCAGAGCAGAGAGGGCTGGGGCCGGGTCACTCCACTTCCCACTGCCCTGTGAATGCGGGGTCAGGCGTGCCCGGCACTCACCAGGCAGCGGGAAGTGGAGCGACCTGGCCCCAGCCCGCTCCGCTCCACCGGTGAGTGCTGGGCCAATGGCCGGGAACTGGTCAATGGGAGCTGCGGGGGCAGCGCTTGTGGGCTTGGGCAGCACAGGGAGACACGCTGTCCCCCTCCCCCTAGGGGTGCTCAGAGATGTGCCAGCAGCCAACCGCTTCCAGGAGCGGGGCTATGGCAGGCAGGCAGCCTGCCTGAGCCCTGCTGTGCTGCCGGTCAGGAGCCGCCTGTGGTAAGTGCCTTCCGGACGGAGCCTACACTTCGCACCCCCTCCCACATCCCAACCCCTGCCCCAGGTCAGAATCCCCTCCTGCACCAAACTCCCTCCCAGAGCCTGCACTCCTCACCCTTTCCTGAACCCCAACACTCTGCCCCAGTCTGGAGCCTCCTCCTGCACCCAAACTCCCTCCCAGAAAGAAACTAATATAACAGCTGTTCTAAGGTAAGAAGTAGGCTATTTTGAATTAACTTAACTATATTCTACGTGTTTTAAGACTGAAATGTAACCACAGAATGGCTTTATGTTAATTAAAAGGCAAGTTTAGTATAGTGTTAACAGCCTCGATGCCATAATTGTGATAATTTTGTTTTAAATTAGGAAAAAGACTTGCATACAGGGGCCCCACAAAATCTAATAGCCTCAGGCCCACAGGAGAGTTAATCCGGTCCTGCCCCTCCACACTTGGATCCGGCCTGGTTGAGTCTGCCTGCCCCACACCTGGTGCACCTGGCACAGATGGGGGAAGGGCTCTAGGGTGTTTCTGGGGCAGGACCAGGCTTTGTGCTGCGTCAGGGTCGGGTGCAGCCTCACCGCTGAGTCTGTGTCCCAGGGGTGGGGAGACTGGAGGGTGAACTCCCAACTTCGTCCACCAATGGTCTGTGCTCCCCACTGCCATGCTGGAGCCTCTGCGTTTATTTATTGACAAATAAAACTTGCAGAATTTTGCAGAATTTTAAAATACTGTGCGCAGAATTTTTAATTTTTTGGTGCAGAATGCCCTTAGGACAGGGGTAGGCAACCTATGGCACGGGTGCCGAAGGCGGCATGCGAGCTGATTTTCAGAGGCACTCACACCGCCTGGGTCCTGGCCACCAGTCTGGGGGGCTCTGCATTTTAATTTAATTTTAAATGAAGCTTCTTAAACATTTTACAAACCTTATTTACTTTACATACAATAGTTTAGTTCTATATTATAGACTTATAGAAAGAGACCTTCTAAAAACATTAAAATGTATCACTGGCACGCGAAACCTTAAATTCGAGTGAATAAATGAAGATTTGGCACACCACTTCTGAAAGGTTGCCGACCCCTGCCTTAGGAGTAACTGTCATAATATAAGGTGATGCACTTATTTTGGAATGTTACTATAAAATACAGTATTATTATATAAGAGTTTGATTCTTTAAAGGAGCACATTACAAAAAAGAGGAGTGTGTATGTGACCAGTAATTGTAGGGGTGCATCTGCTGTTCAGATCACCAAGTAGAGAGACTGTAAAACAGTCCTCAGCTCATGAATGATGAAACTACGGAAGATACAACATATGTGTTTCCCAGTTCAGTATGGTGTTTATAGCTTCTTTCTTTAGATTACAAAATAAAATTAGAAATCATCAGATGACATACTATAGCACATTGTTAGACACAACATTTTGGGTGGAGATCAAATATAGTGGCTGATTTGGCTTGGTCTGACTTTCTCCCCTAGAAAATGTAAATTAATTAAAAATATATCTTTTGAGTTTAGTACTAGAAATGGCACCAGATTCTTAGCAATGGAGAATCACAGAAATGTAGGGCTGGAAGAGGTCATCTAGTCCAGTGGTTCTCAACCAGGGGGATACACATACCCCTGGTAGTATGGAGAGGTGTACTGGGGGTACATCAACTGATCTAGATATTTGTCTAATTTTACAGCAGGCTACATAAAAAGCACTAGCGAAGTCAGTACAAACCAAAATTTCATACAGACAATGAATTGTTTATACTGCTCTGTATACTATATACTGAATACCTACATTAAATTAGACAGTGCTAGTTGGATGGAAGAATTCTTCTGTCAACCCAACCATCACCTCTTGGAGAGGTGATTACCTACAGCAATGGGAGAACCCCTCCTGTCACTGTAATGAGTGTCTACACTGAAGTGCTACAGCAGCAATGCTGCAGCGTTTTAAGTGTAGACATTGTCCTAGTCCCATTTGTGATCTAGCCCTAAGCGACATGTCCAAGGTCACGCAAGTAAAGAATAGAACCCAGATCTCCCAAATCCCAGGCTAGTGCCAAGTTTATATATAAGGACTGAGGGAGCCTATATAAAAGGAAGGAGGACAAGAGAACACAGAGTCACAGAATTCAAGGGAGGAGAGAAAGATCAAAAAGAGTATAGAGAGGTAAAGAAGTCCCTTTGTCTTAGGTAGGAGGATCTCATTAGCGTCTTCTGTCAGGGCAGTTTGGCGGAATGAAGAGGATGGAAGCCAGGCTGGAGCGGCTCCAGGAGACAGCTGGAGGAAAGGAAGCCTGGGCAGAATAAGCAAACGGCACACTGGGATTCTGGAGACAAAGGGAGGAGTGAGAGGACTGGTAGGGTCTGGGAATGACATATATATGCTTGAGGCAGTGGGAAATAAAGCAGTTAGAGATGGGGAGGAGGAATCAGACAAGGAGCAAAAGACATGATGAGCTGAGTAATGTTTGAGAGGTTAGAGGTTGAAGAAGGGAGATGTTATTTAGAGACAGATGTGAAAGGCTGAGGAGGAGAGGGGGAAATCAGAAACTATTACATTATTGGTGCCACATAGCTACTTAGATATAGACTCCAAAACTGGAGAGCAATAAGATGGGTTAATCAAAGGAGCTGAGAAGCAGCTGAAGCACAATGGGTGCTGTGGAAAGCAACATTACCTAGAGTACCTTGGCCATTACGTTAATTGAATCTATTTCCCTTAAGTTAACGATCCTCATTCACACCTGTGTGTCAACTGTCCGCAATGGCCATCTTGTTTATCACTTCAAAGGTTTTTTTTCCCCTGCTGTTATGGTTCCTCTCAATTAATTAGCCTCTTAAGGTTGGTATAGGCACTTCCACCTTATTATGTTTCTCTGACTGTATAAATATCTGTCCGCTGTATGTTCCATTCCATGCATCCGATGAAGTGGGTTCTAACCCACGAAAGCTTATGCTGAACTAAATTTGTTAGTCTCTAAGGTGCCACAAGTATTTCTTTCTTATTTTCTTTTTGCTGACACAGACTAACACGGCTACTACACTGTAACCTATTACCTAGAGTGAAGGCAAGAGATTGTGGCCAGGGGAAGAAATAGGGCTGCAGGCATTGAAGAGAGGTGAAAAGGAGGATGGGATGCTAGGGGGCAGTTAATAGCTCCACAGAGGGTGAGGGGAGAGAAGAGCCAGATGGAGGAGGCCTCAAAAGGAGGTGAAGGAGTGGGGATAAAAGGAGAGAGAGCAAAGGCCACAGGACGAGAGAAGACACTGAGGCCATATCTACAAAATATCTTTGATGCCTGTATACCTGTGCAAGGAGTATGGGGAACAAGCAGGATACCTTGGAAGTTATTGTGTATGAAGAAAATTGACTTAATTGGCATTACAGAGATTTGGTGGAACAACTCCTGGGATTGAGGGATATAGCTTGTTCTGGAAGGATAGGTATGGGGAAAAAGAAGGAGGTGTTGCACTGCATGTCAAGATGTATACACTTGCTCCGAGGTCCAAGAGGAAGTGAGTGGCAAACCTACTGAGAGAATCTGGGTGAGAATAAAAAGGGAAAAGAATAGTAGTGATGTTATGGTGCAGGACTACTATAGGCCACCCAAATCACGAATAGGAAATAGATGAGTCATTTTACAAGTGGATAACAAGATTAGCTAACACACCTGAGCTAGTATTAATGGGAGATTTTAACTTCCCTGATATCTGTTGGAAGACTACTACAGCAAAACATAATATGTCCTGCAAATTCTTAGCATGTGTAGAGGACAACTTTCTGATTCAGAAAGTTGAGGAAACAACAAGTGGGTCATCCATTTTGAATCTGGTTTTGACCAACAGGGATGAATTAGTTGCAATCGTAAAGGTGGTTGGGAACTTGGAGGAAGTGATCATGATCTGATACAATTCAAGATCCTATGGAAAGGAGGACATGAGGACAGAAAAACAAGGATGTGACTTCAGAAAGGCAGATTTTAACCGACTCAGAGAAATAGTAGACAAAGTCCCATGGAAAGACCAATTAGGAAACAAAGGAGTCGAAGAGGGCTGGCAGTTCCTAAAAGATGTAATACTAGAGGCTCAACATCAAGCTAGTCTGATGCAGAGGAAAGATAAGAAGAGCCACAGGAGGTGCACAAGGAGCTTTTTAGCTATCTAAAATCCAAAAGGGATACATAGACGAAATGGAAGGAGGGGTATGTTACTAAGAATGTATACATGAGAATAGCATAAGCGTGTTGGGACAAAGTCGAGAAGGCCAACGCAACAAGACAACAAGAAAAGGGTTCTACAAATATATCAGATGAAAAGAAAGACCACGGATGGTGTGGGCTTGCTGCTCAGTGGAGAAGGTGAGCTGTTAACGGAAGATAAGAAGGCAGAGTTGCTCAATGCCTACTTTGCTTCAGTCTTCACAAAAAATAATTATGACCAGACAACTAGCGAAGCTATCATAGACAATAAAGGGGAAGAGATTTGGATTAGGATATAAGTAAAGAACATGTCAGAGATCTTCTGACTAATTTGAATGAATTCAAGTCAGTGGGGCCTGATGCAATTCACCCCAGGGTGCTGAGGGAATTAGCTGACAAAATCTTGGAGCCACTGATGACAATATTTGCAAACTCATGGATGACAGGATAGGTCCTGGAAGACTTGAGCAGGGCTAATGTATTGCCCATCTCTAAAAAGGGGAAAAGGAAGAATCGGGGGAACTATAGACCAGTCAGCCTGACCTCCATACCTGGGAAGCTACAAGAGAAAAGTATAAAACATTCAATTTGCAAATACCTGGAGGCTGAAGTGGTGATCACTAAGAGCCAGCATGGATTTAACAAAAAGAAATCATGCCAAACCAGCTTGATTTCCTTCTTTGACAGGGTAACTGGTTTGGTGGATAGGGGAAATGCAGTGGGCATAATATACCCGAACTTTAGCAAGGCTCTTGACACAGTCTCACATGACATTCTCATAAGTAAGCTGGAAAAATGTGGTCTCGGTAGAGCTACCATTAAGTGGTTACATAAATGGTTAAACAACTGCGAACAAAGAGTAACTATTAATGGAATGACATCATATTGGAAGGAGGTCTCAAGTGGGATTCCACAGGGATCTGTTCTGGGTTCAGGGTTATTTAACATCATTATTAATTACCTGGATGTAGGAATAGAGAGCATACTGATCAAATTTGCAGATGACACAAAACTAGGGGGGATTGCAAACATTTTGGAGATAGAACTAAAATTCAAAGCGATTTGGATAAATTGGAGAACTGGCTATAGACAACAAAATGAAATTCATCAAAGACACACGTAAGGTGCTACACTTAGGGAAGAAAAACCAAATGCACAAATACAGAATGGGGGATAACTGGGTTAGCAGCAGCACTACTGAGAAGGATCTCAGAGTTGTGGTGGATCACAGCCGCAACGAGTCAACAATGCAATGCTGCTGCAAAAGAAATGCAATTTTAGGTTGCATTAACAGAGGCATAGGGTACAAATCACAGGAGGTGACAGTACTGCTGTACTCAGTGCTGGTTAGGCCTCAGCTGGAGTACTGTGTCCAATTTTGGTCACCACTGTGTAGAAAGGATGTAGAGAAACTGGAAAGAATCCAGAGGCGAGTGACAAAGATGATCCAAGGGACGGAATACAGGCCCGCCGCGCAAAGACTGAAGGAACTAGGTATGTTTAGTTTGGGAATGAGGAGATTAAGGGGAGGACATGATAGCGGTCTTCAAATACTTGAAAAGCTGCCATAAGAAAGATGTAGACAAATTGTTCTCTTTTCACAGAAGGCAGGACAAGAAGCAATGGGTTCAAACTACAGCATAGCACATTTAGGTTAAATCTCAGGAAAAACTTCCAAACTATAAGATCAGTAGGAACAGACTGCCTAGGAAGGTCATGGAAGCTTCTTCACTGGAGGTTTTCAAAAATATACTGAATAGCTATCTGTCTTGGCTGGTTTAGACACAAAAAATCCTGCATCTTGGCAGGGGGTTAGACTAGCTGACCCTTGCGATTTAAAAATGTGGGATCCTGATTTAATAAACATCAATTGGTTAATCAAATAGGGGTTTTCTGACAACAGAGACTACAGGATTGTTTGGCTCCTGTCCATTGCTCTATGGAAGTACTTCCTTGGATGGAACTAGGCAAGGCCAAGCTCTGCCTCAGACACATGTGGAGAGACCCTCTGGAATGAACAGGGAACCCACGTGTCCAGCATCACCTGAGAACTGGGGGCCAAAGAGAACGGGATCACACATTATTTCTGACATGACACAAACTCATTAGTGTGTGTGGACTGTCTGATACAGAGGAAACCTACACTACAAATATGGGCTGGGGTTTTCAAGGCACTTCAGGGAGTTAGGTGTTCAAGTCCCACTTAAATTCAAGGGGAATTTGGGCTTTGAATACCCTTAGCCTCTTTGGAAAACCTTCCCCATCCCCATAATCTTTAATCAGGTTAACTAGTATTTTAAACCAGGAATTTTAAAAATAGGAGCCTAAAGTTAAGCACCTAAATCCATATTTAAGCACTGAAATAAATGGTCCGATTTTCAAAAGTGCTGAGAACCTAGAAGGTCCCAGTGACCTCATTTGGACCTGTGGTCAACTCAGCACTCTTGAAAAGCAGACAGGCATTTAGTGCATACATACATATACACACACACACATCTCTGAGCTGAATGCTGCGCAGACCTGCTGAAGCCCAGGTGCTAGGTCTTATCTTTGTGCAAAATGCAGTGCAAGCTTACAGCACTCTATAAATACTGAAGATATTAATGTAAACCTTTCTGTAAATTCATTCCTAGAGCAGGTGCCCACTAAGTCAGGCTTTATGGTATTAACATGTTGACAAAGTGAAAAAATCAAAGTAGCACTATAAAAAGGGCATTACTAATTGTGAGTTTACAGTTCATCAATTCTGCACAGTAGAGGTAAAAAGATTGCTCTGTGCACGACAGCACAGCAGGAGAATTATTGACCGGCTGACATAGGAGGAGAAAATTTCACTGTGAATGTGAATCAGAAGAAAAAGAATGATCAACAAGGTGATGGAAATTAGGACATGGAAGTGTAATGAACTGGGAAATTATTTTTGGTTACACTACAAATTATCACCTTCTAGCACTTCAGTGAGAATGGCAGGATCTATAATACCATTAGCATTGCCCATCAGGCTCTTCTTGAGCTATTTGATTACAAAAAGCCGGAGCAAGCATGGTCTTCTCATCAGTTAAAAACTTGGTTCTATTGCTGCACTGACACAAATTTCTAGACTCATTTTGGCCAAGTCATTCAGTCTCTTCCCTGCCTCCCCTTCGTGTTGTGTGGATAAATTCATTAATGATTTTCAGTTTTCAAAGTGTGCACTGAACGTGACAGTATTGTTAGAGAAGATTAGTGTGGTGGAGTGTTGTGATGCTAGTAGGCTAATGGCTGGAGACAAATATTGTGTTGCATGTGAATACTGCCTTATTTTCTTGATCGTTAGTTTTTTGCCTTGCATGTATTTCACTCCTGTATAGAGTCAGCACAGGTCTATGCACCATTTAAGTCGCACTTACATCCTATTTTGAGGTCTTAAGTAGGGGCTGGTCTACACTAGAAGCACTACAGCGGTGCAGCTGCTGTAGCACGCCCAGAGAACACACTTTATGCTGATGGGAGAGGGCTCTCCGACCAGCATAATAAATCCACCTCCACAAGAAGGGGTAGATATGTTGGCGAGAGAAGCTCTCCTGCCAACATAGCACTGTCCACACCAGCACTTAGGTCAGTGTAACGTACATCGCTCAGGCACGTGGTTATTCACATCCCTGAGTGACATAAGTTATACTGATGGAAGTGGTTGTGTAGACTAAGCCGAGCTGCTGCATAGGCCTTGTGCTGGCTTCTATTGCAGGGGCGAGTTTTGCTTATTGTAAGGATGGAAATACACTTGAGCAACTTTACCTCTAATGAACGTAGCTTCTATATGGAAATTCCTTAGGTTTTTTTTATATTAATGTATCTAAATGTGGGAGCAAAAGAGAAGGGCTAGCCAAGGAATGGGTTGCAACTTGCAGAGCCAGTAAAATAATGTAAATACATTTAATTTAATTAAATAAATAATTTAAATTAATTTCAGAGACAGTAAAAAACAGTAGATATCTTTTACTTACAACTATGGAAGTCTGGCAAAGGAACATTTAAACCAGGGGTCTCAAAGTCCCAGCCCCGCGGGCCATCTGCACCCCGAGAACCTCCCCACTGAGGCCCATGGAGGAGAGACGCATGCAGACATGCTGCCAGCAATTCCTGCTGCAGGCGCCGCCCCCCGCAGCTCCCATTGGCTGGGGGAGAGGGACAGACATCACCACTAGTCGCCAGGCAGAGTCAGCCATGGAGGCAGCATCATTAGTTGCCGGGCAAAGTCAGCCATGGAGGCAGCATCACTTTTTTCCACAATGACTATAAACAAGTCAAAATACCGAACACAACTATCTGATGCACACCTTGCTGCAATCCTGAAGGTTTCAACTGCTCAGTCACTGAGACCAAACATCAACAAACTGACAGAACTGAAGCGTTGCCAGGTATCTGGCAAACACTAAAAACTCTCTGGCAGGCGAAGAACTGTATAAATTTGTATGACTGTTTTATTATGTCTAAGAAATTTGAAATAACAAATACAATTGTCAGGGTTCCCTCCCCACTCTAAACTCTAGGGTAAAGACGTGGGGACCCGCATGAAGAGCCCCTAAGCTTATTTTTACCAGCTTAGGTTAAAACCCCCAAGGTACAAAATTCCCTGCACCCTGAGAAATGCTTCTTCCACTGCCACCATCAAGTGTTCTAAACAGGAATCCGGGAAAGGGGACCACTTGAAGTCCCTTCCCCGCAAAATATCCTCTCAAGCCTGTACCCCCCCTTCCTGGGAAGCTTGAGAATAATCTCCTAACCAGTTGGTTACACAGTGATCTAAAAAAACCCACCCCCGGGGTTTTTAACACCATAGAAAACAGTCAGCTTCTTAAAGGAAGGATTTTATTAAAACAAAGAAGGTAAAATCAGCTCTGTAAAATCAGGATGGTAACTATTTTACAGGATACTCAATTTCCAAACTCAGAGGGATTCCCCCCTCTGGACAAACCCTTAAAGTTACAGAAAAAGAAAAAGGAGTAACCCCTCCCTCTAACACAGGGAATACACACCAAGCAAAATGAACAGAAATCTACTCGCTATGCTGACTAGACTTACTTTAGAAAAGTGAGGATTTGATGAAAAGATGACTGATTCCTTTTTACTCCAAGATCACTCCGTGTCTGACAAAGACCCACACACAAAGCTTTCCCCCTCCCAAGATTTGAAAGTATCTTGTCCCCCCTTTGGTCAGATGCCAGCGAGGTCAGGTGTCAGTCTGGCTACCTGCATTTCTTAACCCTTTACTGGTAAGTGGATTTTATAGCACTGCATCAAATCCTTTCCCCCTTCACTTTATATTTATGACAACAATATAAACATTTTCTTTTCTGAACACCATCTTCAGTGACATTAGTGGCCCACTGGGAGGATTTGAGGACTGGCACTGGCCCTAAGGTAAATTGAGTTTGAGACCCTTGATTTAAATAATGTCCAGCTTCCTCTGTCTAGCACTCAACACTTTCAATCGAAACCTGGAGGAGCCTGACAACTTGAAAACGTGTGAGAGAGAGAGAGAGTTCGTTCTAACCCTCTTGGTTAAAAAGAAAACCTTAGCTACCCTCAGTTCATGTTTTCAAAGTTTTCTTCAAGATGATGAGGGCTGGGAACATGCTACAATTTTAGGAGGCAAGAGGGAAATGGCAATCATTTTCACAAGTTATTTCAAACCAAGGAGCAGGATAATTCACTTGTAGACAAATTTGCTTAAACACTAAACTGTTCTTTAATTCTTCATTAACATCTTCAAAAGCACCTAAGTGACTTTCAAAAGTGACAGAACCAGCTTTTCAAGGTATTTAGGCACCTAAAGATGCTGATAGGCCTTTCTGTAAACCCCATGATCTGCATCTTTAGGTGCCTAAATACCTATGAAAACCTGGCCCTTGGGCTCCTAAGTCCCATTAACTTTCAGGGACCTAAATGCCTGTCACTTTTGAAAGGTAACCTTGGTTCCCAAGTCATTTAGGTATTTTTGAAAGTTTTACCCCTTGTCTATTTGTAACCAACACACACCTCCTGGGTGTGGTGTTCTGTCCCCTCTACTGGCACCGAGACCACGTAGAGTTTAATGAGCCTGCTACAGCCATAGCTAAGAGCCATGTGGCTTTTAGCTTATGCAGTAGAGGCTCATGCATTGAGCTCCCAGGTTCAATCCTGCCCACCAACAACCAGGGTCTGTCGGTGTTACATATCAATGGCAGGAGACTCGTCATTGAAATCTTAAAAGTAAAGAAATGGGAATTCTTGCCTGTTACCTTTTGCTTCCCTTCTTCATGGATTGCAATAGTGAGGTGAGAGCTTTGCCTTTTGATAATTGGCACAACTGCCTGTTTGTCACAAACTAGATATTTTGGCACCCTTTATTTGGCTTCCTGCTTCTTGCTCTCACTGATCTCAGTTTAATAATTTCTTTGTTGAAGTATCTTATGTATTCTCTGACTGCTGGTAAACTAGGAAAGCTTTGCAATACTGATATTAGTAAGAGCTTTAACCATGACTAATGGAAATCATTAATAGCAAAATTATCTGTCCCAGGACTCAGAAAACAAATTAGCAGGTACCAATGTTTCCTTTCTGTGCCCTGGAACAAAAATTTGCAGTTGGTGGGATCTGGCTAGCAATCCCATATGACTAAAGATTAAGAAAATTTTACCCTAGAAAGGAAGATGACAGGGGGGAAAAGAAGACTATTGCACTAAGGAGCCTTCTTCCAAAGGCAGTGTCTGAGGAAGAGGAAAGTATCAAATCTATAAAATTTAAATAGAGCATGACTTATCTTTCCAGGTTTTTCTGAGGAATTCAGCTGGGCAAATACTTGAGCTGATCAGAAATCTTTGAAAAAAATGCAGCTAAATTTCAACCAGAAGTAGTGAATATCACCAAAAAACCCTCCAAATATTCATTTGATTTTTAAAATAAACTTGCTTTGACTGTGTTTGCTTCTCTGCTTTCTTTCCCAGAGTCTTTTTGCAAAGAAGTTTACTTTCCAGCTTGTTCACGGGAGCAGAAAATTTTAGACCAAGATTGCAGAATACTAACTTTTGAATCAGTAGTCCAAAGTTTCAGATTGAACTAGAAACCAGATTCTAAGGGTATGTCTACACTGCCCGCCGGATTGGCGGGTAGCGATCAATCTTTCGGTTATCAATCTTCTTGGTTATCGTGAGAGGCGCAGGCGGAGTCGACAGGGGAGCGGCAGCAGTCGACTCAGCACTATGAAGACACCGAGGTAAGTTGACCTAAATACGTTGACTTCAGCTACGCTATTCCCGTAGCTGAAGTTGCGTATCTCAGGTTGATCTCCCCCCATAGTGTAGACCAGGGCTTAGAGTTACACTCATTCAGGCTCCAATTTAGGAAAGCACTTGCACAAGCATGTGCTTAAATGTTGCCCTGAATAAAGATGATTTCCTCAATTGCAGATCCAGTAAGGGACAGCAAGAGACACCAAATGACCCATGTGTTAACTCAACACAGCTCAAATTTCAAAGACAGTGAATATGCTCAAAATTAGTTAAAGGATACAAATTATTTGCAGGATGACTCCTGCAAATAATTTTGAACAGCAATTATATTTGAGAAAATTGGAATCTGTTTGCAGACAATTTATGAGCAGAAAAAGAGGCAAAATTCATTGGACAAATTACTTGCTACAAATTATTCATGCAGCTCTAGTGGAAATTAAATTAGATTTTAAATAATTCTGTCACAGTTTTATAAATCTGAGGTATAATTAATAACACAGGTAAAGTCTTTGTAGAATCTGTATATGTATAATCCTTTTATCTTGACTTTGCCCATTTAAGTGAACATTTTAACAGATTCGCATTTTAAAAATGCTAAAATAAAAATAAGAAGGTTTTGTTTGCCATGAAGTAAGCCTATTGCTGATCAAAACAGCAGACTTTTCCCTGCAGATCTTGAATATATTACTTTCTTATTTTGCTTAATCTTTAGGGAATTTGTTTGTTGAATCATCAGGGAATTTGCTCCATTTTTCTGAAGATTTGCTCATTATGCTTCACGCTAGTGTTATGAGAATTTGAGAAATCTTTGTAAAAAGCAAAAAGTTACCATCTGCAAAAGTTATTTTATTGACTTTTCACTGAACCTAAACAATTGAAGCAGCTTTGAAATAAACAGGTTACTTTGGGCAGTGGTGGGCAACCTGTGGCCCACGGGCCACACGCGGCCCATCAGGGTAATTTTCTGGCAGGCCACGAGACAGTTTGCTTACATCGATCGTCCCAGTGTCCGCGGTTTGCCGTTCCCGGCCAATGGGAGCTGTGGAAAGCGGCGCGGGCTGGCTGCCGCTTTCCGCAGCTCCCATTGGCCAGGAATGGTGAACTGCAGCCACTGGGAGCTGCGAGCGGCTGTGCCTGCGGACGGTCAATGTAAACAAACTGTCTCGCGGCCCGCCAGTGGATTACCCTGATGGCCGCGGGCTGCAAGGTGCTCACCACTGCTCTGGGGCAATTAAGCGTCATTTATCATTCATAAGAGTGCAACTGACAACTTTGGTCAGTTCAGAAGCACATGGGACACTAACCTTTAAAACAAAATTACAAGGAGAAAGTAATACAAAGAAGAAATACAAGTTGTTGGCTATTCATATTGGGTGAAACTCACCCAGTGCAGAGGGCCATTACTAGGCCTATGCTCCACCACTTCAGCTTTCAAAGCAGACCTTATGGCTCTGAGCACAGGTGAAGTTCACTCAATGGATCAGATTCTGATACCCTTACATTGAATAATATCTTACTAGGCAAGTGGTTTGCTTGACATCAGTGGGACTATTAACCTAGGCCCTGACTCAGCAAAGCATTTAAACGCATGCTTGTCAATGTGACTTAAGCATATATTTAATTTCTTTACTGAATAAGGATGGACTTTGGCACGCGCTCAACTTTAGGCACTTCTCATGTGCTTTGCCTAATCCGAGCCCTGGTAAGGTAATACTCAGTGTAAGTAAGGATGGCACAATCAGACTCAGAATAAGTGCATCATTATGGGCTAGCAGAGAAAGGCAACATTTTATAATGTAAAACTTTTGAATGTTTTTTAATGCAGCATGTATATAACCTGTTGAAATCCCCGGTGCTGGATATTAAGGAGGAATATAGCTTTAGTAAATTTCAAATAAAGGATTAGAAATATCTATGAATAAGAAAAATGACTGCAGATATACAAGCTAGGATAAAATTACAAATGCTGTTAATCTTTATGCTTCAGGGTATAAGCTGATCGCCAGGTTGGATCAGGAAAATAAACTCCCCTTAGTGTTGCAAATGTAGCTATATTAAGTCTTCCTCTGCAGAATCTCATGTTAGACAGTGTCTGAGCCGTTTTACCAGCCTAGACAGACCATTAATCTGATCAGGTGTGCCAATTCCTATGTTCTTAAAATCAATTATTTAAAGTGAAGGCAAATTTTTAACTGCACATTTTTTAAATGTAGGGAAATATTTTTTTTTATGTATTTTAAGTGCAACTAAAAAAATGAAAACCTGGGACAACATGAGAGGTGTTAGTCAGAAGTGTAGTGCAGGTCTATTGTGGCATAATGAGTTGTGAGAAGAGTGCACCAGGATGATTAAAACTCCGTCACCTTTCCAGCCTCTCAGAGAGTAACAAATACATTATTTCATCACAGTGTGACCCTCTCATATTTGCTCATTAAGAAATGACAGATAGGTCTACACATCACAGCAAGACTACAGATATTGCTATTCCACAGAGAGAAGATCAAATAAAACATTCATTTCCTGACATTTTGGAGAACTAATGATCAGCTTTATGGTCATCACTGAGTTTTATGTCTGCATGGTGATAAAATAAGTGGCTGCTTGATTGATTAGTATGCAGAAAAGTTATACAAACTACACACTCAGTGTGAAAATCATTTGGCACCAAAACCTTTTTGAGACAAATAAAAAGGAGACTCTTAAGCGCTGAAGTTAAGGCTACAGATTTGGTCTATCTAAAATTGTTGTTGTCTGATGTTAGGTACTGTATATATATTCCACTTCTTCACTGACAATGTTTAGTAAATTCACAGCAATTATTAAACTGTTCTGTATTTGGAAAGAAGCAGGATGATGTACTCTCATTACATGAGGATGATGAAGTACTTTCTAGTCCATCAGTAATTCAGGAGGATGCTAATCAACATCTACTAGCAATAAACATTTTTAAATCATCAGATTTAAACTTGCACCCAAGAGACTTAGAAGGAGTTAGCTGAGGAGATCTCTGGCTTGCTGATGTTAATTGTTAATAAATCTTGGAATATCAGGGAAGTTCAAGAAGACTGGAAGAGTACTAATGTTATATCAATATTCAAGTGGGATGGCCTGGGTAAGGAAAGAAATATAATTAATGCCACTCAACATAATGGACAAGCAACTGAATATGGGACTTTTCAGCTTGGAAAAGAGACAACTAAGAGCAGATATAGAATTCTATAAAATCATGACTGGTGTGGAGAAAGTAAATAAGGAAGCGTTATTTATTCCTGCTCATAGCACAAGAACTAGGGGCCACCAAATGAAATCAATAGGCAGCAGGTTAAAAACAAACAAAAGGAAGTATTTCTTCGCACGACACACTGTGAACCTGTGAAACTCTTTGCCAGAGGATGTTGTGAAGGCCAAGACTATAACAGGGCTCAAAAAAGAACTAGATAAATTCATGGAAGATAGGTCCATCTATGGCTATTAGCCAGGATGGGCAGGGATGGTGTTTACCAAAAGCTGGGAATGGGTGACGGGATGGATCACTCAATGATTACCTGCCTGTGCATTCCCTCTGGGGCACCTAGCATTGGCCATTTTCAGAAGCCTGGATCTGGGCTAGATGGACCTTTGGTCTGACTGAGTATGGCCATTCTTATGTAATGGCTATTAGCCAAGATAGTCAAGGATGCAATCCCATGCTCTGGGTGCCCCTAAGCCTCTGACTGCCAGATGCTTGGACTGGATGATAGGGGATGGATCATTCAATAATTGCTCTATTTTGTTCATTCCCCCTGAAGCACGTGGCATTGGCCACTGACGCAAGACAGGAAACTGGGATACATCAACAATTGGTCTGACTCAGTATGGCCATTCTTATGTTTTAAACACTCATTCACAAGTTATTGGGCTCAGCCCAGGGGTAACTGTGTGAAATGTAATGGCCTGTGATAGGCAGGTTATTGGACTAGATAATCTCATTGTTCTTCCTGTCCTAAACTCTATTAATGCAACAAATTCCCCCAGCAGGGAGAAATCTCTACTGTACATGATTCCTACACTCTAGTATAGGAGGTGTGATAGAGTGCAGTGTATCTGCACACCACCAATTCTCACCTGGTATATGGTCCCTTGAGAACATACCCGGATGGTATAAATCAGTGATGGGTGGCCAGGTGGGCAAGAGAGAGAGTGATTCTTCTCTATGACTAACCTGTAGACTAGGGGACACTGTTCCCTCTAAGCTGTGCGCGTGTGCGCATGCACACAGATTCTAAACCCCGCGCACACGGCGAAACACTGCACACACAAAAATTTGCACAGAAGCACAACAATTTGCACAGAAAATTTTTTTTTGCGCACATGGCCTGTCAAAAATTAGAGGGAACATTGCTAGGGGACCATGCACTGAACTGGCACATTAGTGATCATGAATTCAAATCTCATAACTGCTGACTGCTTTTAATATTTGTATGTACTTCATAGTCCTTGTTATTGAGGAAAGGTTTATATTCTGACCTTAGAAGGCAGTCAAGTATAATTGCTCCATTTTATAAATCAATGAATACAGAGGCTCAGACTACCATTTTAAGGAGAGGTGGAAATAAAACACACCTCTGATATGGCAGGCCCAAGTATTATTTACTGATCCACATTGCCTTTCAGAATGAATGTGCTAAATCTATGTGCTTGTCTGCAACCACTGGTCTAACCACACAGCCACACTCCCATCCTAGAGCCAGGAATAGAACCCAGGATTCCTAATCCCTAACATTTTTCTACTGCCTAGCTAGTAGTTGAGTAACCCACTTCCAAAACATGTGTTGCATCCCCTCCCCCCACTCTATCCCTATGGGCCACATAAAGGATTACAATTACTCTTTTAGTTCAAGTAGTAGAAATCTGTTCTGGGGCTCAGACGTTTGTGCATTCAGACCCTGTTGCCAATCCATGTAGGGGTCAATAAGTGTGCACACGATGGAATTTCAATTTTTCCGGGTTTCTTTTTCAAAATCTGATTTATTTAATACACGCAGTGAAGAAACAACCTTTAAAACAGGTTTTATAATTAAATATGATGTGACATACCACAAAACACAGGGGTTCCACACTCCAGTCATTTATCACATGTTTTGATTGCTTGTATCATCCACTGACAGGTTTGATGGGTGAGAGGTACACATATGTTGGGACCAGGGCTGCTGCAGATTGGCCCACAGACACAGGGAGCTGTTACTGGCTCCCTAATGGCATCAGCCACCCAATGGTACTGTGCCAAGTGGATCTTGGTGCAGGAGAGAATCTGGCCCAGTATCTGCAGACCATAGTTAAAGCACATTGGCAGGACCCATGTTGGGAGACTTACATTGCTGTGCATAGGAGGCTTGGTTGGAGGATAAACAGAAAACTTCAGTGTTTGTGACTGTCAATGTGACCCCTTACACCAGCTCTAAATTCACTTAAAAATAAAATATATAGATACAAATCGTCCTCCTGCCTCAGCATTGGCATAATCAGCAATGCTGCTGTGTAAACAAGAAGAGCCTGATTATGCAGTCACTCCATGCACAGAAATCCCATTGAAGTCAGAATCTGCTACAGAAATAGGCCTGAAGAAAATCCATGATCATTTCCAGTCCTGTTGCAAACACAGAAAATTATCTCTTTGCCAAATGGACAAAATCAAGATGGAAAAACCATTTTAGTTTCAAGCTTCTGAGAGGGAATCACAGACAATGAAGAGCAATAAAAAGGTATACAATGGGGTGCTTTTGAATTCTTTAGAGCAGAGGTCTCCAAACTTTAGGAGACGAGGGCCACGTTAGATTTTTGAAGGGGCTTCGCGGGCCGGCTTTAGGGAGTGTGGGGCCTGCTGCCGAAATACCGTCGAGGCGGCAGCAGCGTTTGAGCTGCCGCCGAAGTGCCGCTGAGGCAGCAGCAGCAATTGGTTGGGGGGCCGGACAAATTGAAGCCACGGGCCGGATCCGGCCCTCAGGCCGTAGTTTGGAGACCCCTGCTTTAGAGCTTTCTCACTTACTGTGGAATTTCTTTCACACCTCAGATTTGAGATACATTATCAGCAAGTCGGCTGAACAAAGAGCAATGAAAATAATTGTGTGTCTTCCAAGGCAACAGCACAGCAGAACTGGCAAAAAAGCCTTTTTGTTTTGAAGAGGCCACCTGCATTTTTTGAATGCTTATGATCCGCCCCAGCAGGAAATATTTCACTGTAAGCCACAGCTGTGGTTCTTTTGGTTAGTTCTGCTGCTGCTCTCCTCCAAAGGCTGGGGAGAGATGCAGAGATTTGCAAACAGTGGAAGACATCCTGTTCAGAGCAAACAGTGCCAAAGGACCCAAACCCATGAAGTTCTTGGTGTCCTCCACTCTTACAGAAGTCAATAGGAGTTGGGGGTATTCACCACGTTGTATGATCAGGCCCAAAGACCAGCCCATTAATGAACATTCTGGAAATTATAAGTGACAGTTCAAATTACAGCCCGGTGTGGTGGCTCGTGCCTGTAATCCCAGTTGCTTGGGAGGCTGCGGTTGACGGATCGCTCAGGAGTTCTAGGCTGCTATGTCAATCGGGTGTCCGGTGCTACTGACAGCCTGGCCAGCGGGTAGTTGGAGGACAGGCTAGAGCAACACATCTGATGTTTTGTGATCGGCGCTCTCTCAGTGAGGGCTGACAGACCAATCAGTGACAGTTCAAATTACTATTTATTGGGCCCAATTCTGCTCCAGGTGAAGTCAATGGCAAACTGGCTTTATTTTAATGTGAGCAACATTGGTCTTATTACCTCACAAATGTAATAACTACAATGTAAGATACTATCCGATAGAAGAAAGACTTCTAAAAGGGAAGCTAATGTGACATGTCAACAATATAAAAATAGGGATGAGAGCTAGGAGGCTGTTGTTACTGGGGCATGTGCTCAATGGAGTCAGTGTTCCTGGCAGATGGTCAGGCATAGATTAAGGAAATAGTTATGACACTTAAAGGCAAACTGAAATGCAAACTGCAAACTTTGCCACTTAAGAAAAAGTGTGACTCTCATGAGCCCAGTTGGCTAGTTTATTGTTATGCTAGAGCTAGAGTAATGCCATATACATGCCATGTCAAAATCAGAATGGTGTTCTCTGGGATATCAAGTGAAACCAGAAGCAAATAGGAGACCGTGTGTGCCTTAAAAAGAATTTTTAAAGGTTAATTCACACTAATTTATTCACAGGATGCATCCCATAGCATCAACAGTGTTTCTTTTTTCCCCCTGCCTGGTACATACTTCTATGCTTGGCTCCGTTTTTGTTTTTCTTGTGGAGGTCACCTTTAATAGAATAGAATACAATTTCACCAGCACCTGTCATTTTACCCAAGGCATACTGCATCACTTTACAAAGGAATGAGTTAAGTAATGCGGCATACTGCTGGTGTTGCAAAATGTAGCAGCCATCATGTGCTTTGTTGTCAACAGTTGTTCAAATCCTGCGCAGGTACTAGGGCCTCGATTCACAAAGGTACTTAGGTGCCTAAGGCTGTTTTTAGGCACTTACATCTCAGTTTTAGGCTCCACTGTGATCCACAAAACTCCCACAAAACACTGTAGGTGCCTTAACTCACTCAGTGCAAAGGTTCCCTGGGCACCTACATGTCTACCTCTGGGCATGCACACTGCTGCCGCCCTCTAGGCATCCAGATGCCAATCTCCCACCTAAGCCCCAGAGTGATTCACAAACCAGTGGAGATAGGTGCTTCTCTACTTAACTCATCTGTAGGTCCTGATCTGGCAGATGACCTCTGAGCACCCATATCAGATCAGGGTGTATTCAAAATCTGGCTAGAGGAGGTGTCCACCTTATAGCTTTTAGCCCCAGGAATGTGGGAAACCTGGGTTCAATTCCTCCCTCAGGCACTGGAGAAGAAAAAGGATTTAAACAGGGGTCTCCCACCTCTCAGAAGAGCACTCTAACCACTGGCTGTGGGATATTCTATGGGGGGTTGGGGTGCTCCCTCACTCTCTCCTGTTGAAGCTGTTCCACTGTGGATTAATAATGAGAGTGGTTGGAGCAGGGGGCCTGGACCAGGGTCTCCCATGTGGATGTCCTAGCCAGGCTCCAGATTCATTCTCACAGTTGCTTTCTCTTTCTGGCCCCATGATGCTAAGTATTTATCTCAAGTGGAACAGCATCAGCAAAGGGAGCTTTCCCTACCCCCACCCCACAATACACACATCAGAATATCCCAGAGCCAGTGGTTAGAGTGCTCGCCTGAGAGGTGGGAGACCCTTATTCAAATCCTGCCTGAGAGGGGAATTGAATACCAGTCTTTCACATCCCAGGTGAGTGCTCTAATCATCTAAGCACCTCCTAATGTGGCTGTTTTGTGGGGAGTTAGGTGCTTGCCTAGTTTAATGGTCAGTTTTCAGAATGGAGAGAGGTAAATAGTGGTGTCCCCCAGAGGTCTGTACTGGGACCAGTCCTATTCAACATATTCATAAATGATCTGGAAAAAGGGGTAAACAGTAAGGTGGCAAAATTTGCAGATGATACAAAACTAGTCAAGGTAGTTAAGGCTCAAGCAGACTATGAAGAGCTACAAAGGGAACTCACAAAACTGGGTGACTGGGCAACAAAATGGCAGATGAAATTCAATGTTGATAAATGCAAAGTAATGCACATTGAAAACATAATCCTAACTATACATATAAAATGATGGGGTCTAAATTAGCTGTTACCACTCAAGAGATCTTGAAGTCATTGTGGATAGTTCTCTGAAAATACCCACTCAATGTGCAGCAGCAATCAAAAAAGTGAACAGAATGTTGGGAATCATTAAGAAAGGGATTGATAATAAGACAGAAAATATTGCATTACCTCTATATAAATCCATGGTAAGCCCACATCTTGAATACTGCATGCAGACGTCATTGCCCCATCTCAAAAACGATATATTAGAATTGGAAAAGGTTCAGAAAAAAGGCAAGAAAAATTATGGAAGCGCTTCCATATGAGGAGAGATTAATAAGACTGGGACTTTTCAGCTTGGAAAAGAGATGAGTACGGGGGGATATGATAGAGGTCTATAAAATCATGACTGGTGTGGAGAAAGTAAATAAGCAAGCGTTATTTACTCCTGCTCATAGCACAAGAACTAGGGGCCACCAAATGAAATTAATAGGCAGCAGGTTTAAAACAAACAAAAGGAAGTATTTCTTCACACAACGCACAGTCAATCTGTGGAACTCTTTGCCGGAGGATGTTGTGAAGGCCAAGACTATAACAAGGTTAAAAAAAGAACTAGATAAATTCATGGAAGATAGATGAACCTATGTTTATTAGCCAAGATGGGCAGGGATGGTGTTTGCCAAAAGCTGGGAATGGGTGACAGGGGATGGATCACTCAATGATTACCTGCCTGTGCATTCCCTTTGGTGCACCTGGCATTGGCCACTTTCAGAAGACAGGATACTGGGCTAGATGGACCTTTGGTCTGACTGAGTATGGCCATTCTTATGTAATGGCTATTAGCCAAGATAGTCAAGGATGCAATCCCATGCTCTGGGTGCCCCTAAGCCTCTGACTGCCAGATGCTTGGACTGGATGATAGGGGATGGATCATTCAACAATGACTCTATTTTGTTCATTCCCCCTGAAGCACCTGGTATTGGCCACTGATGGAAGACAGGAAACTGGGCTACATCGATGATTGGTCTGACTCAGTATGGCCATTCTTATGTTCTTAAACACTCACACACAAGTTATTGGGCTCAGCCCAGGGGTAACTGTGTGAAATGTAATGGCCTGTGATAGGCAGGTTATTGGACTAGATAACCTCATTGTTCTTCCTGTCTTAAACTCTATGAATGCAACAAATTCCCCCAGCAGGGAGAAATCTCTACTGTACATGATTCCTACACTCTAGTATAGGAGGTTGTGATAGAGTGCAGTGTATCTGCTCTCCACCAATTCTCACCTGGCATATGGTCCCTTGAGAACATACCCGGATGGTATAAATCAGTGAGGGGTGGCCAGGTGGGCAAGAGAGAGAGAGTGATTCTTTTCTGTGACTAACCTGTAGGCTAGGGGACCATGCACTGAACTGGAACATTAGTGATCATGAATTCAAATCTCATAACTGCTGACTGCTTTTAATATTTGTATGTACTTCATAGTCCTTGTTATTGAGGAAAGGTTCATATTCTGACCTTAGATGGCAGTCAAGTATCATTGCTCTGTTTTATAAATCAATGAATACAGAGGCTCAGACTATCATTTCAAGCAGAGATGGTTCACATTGTAAGGGTGCCTATCTCTCTCCATTCATTGTAGACAAGGGATCGGCAACCTTTGACACGCAGCCCATCAGGGAAATCCGCTGGCGGACCAGGATGATTTGTTTACCTGCAGCATCTGCAGGTTCAGCCAATCGCAGCTCCCACTGGCCGCGGTTCGCCATTCCAAGCCAGTGGGGGCTGTGAGAAGCGGCGGCCAGCACATCCCTCGGCCCGCACCGCTTCCCGCAGCCCCCATTGGCCTGGAACAGCGAAGCGCAGCTAGTGGGAGTTGAGATTGGCCGAGCCTGAGGACACTGCAGGTAAACAAACCGTCCCGGCCCGCCAGCGGATTTCCCTGATGGGCCGGGTCCCAAAGGTTGCTGATCCCTGTTGTAGAGGGAGCCTAGATGCCTGATTCAGGCTTTGTGAATCGCAGTGTTGTTCCTGTGATTTTCTAGTATGCTAAAAGGCACCACGATGCTCAGCACTGCAATGCTTAAATCCCTTTGTGAAGCCAGGCCTAGATTCTATTGAACTAATAGTGGGAACATTGGCCTGGATACTTGAGTTCTCCCTTAGTGTTGGTCTGAAAAACAGCAAAGAAATTTTAACTGCTACCTGTACAACTATACAGTTCTATGAGCATATATGTTTTATTAGCTAATCCCATTACTGACTAAAGTGATTTTAATGACCGTCCCGACATCTCCATAAATAAATCCGAAGCCTAAAGCAAGCACTTACTGTATTATATCTCCCCAGCAGCTGTAATCATTAAGATATACTGGGCCAGATCCTCAAGTCGGTGTCAATAGACGGCAATGGAGCTACCTCAACTCACACAGCTGAGGATCTGGCCCACTCTTTATTTATTGTATTTAGTCTGTATTGTGCCAATAACCACAGTAGCTAGGGGCTACACAGCTTTTCAAAAAACAAATGAAAACACCGAGAAATGTCAGCGGCTGACTCAGTGCAATGAGTCAATTTATAAATATTTAAACTGTCAGGCATCCTTGCTGAGGCAAAGCCTAGATCAGCGTTGGTATGAGATAGTGAGTTACCTCTGAGCTAAAGGAAGAGGTTTTCTCTCTTGTCAGGACTACAGCTGCAAGTAGCACATGAAGTATTTACTTATTTATATGGATGGGCAACTTTGGTTCACTAAGTTGATACTTCCTAAGCTCCCAATGGCTACAATATTAATTACAGACAGAGAGAGGGCAGAAGAAAAAGAAAGCAAGCTTAGATTTGCAAACTCCTCATGACAGAGAGACTATCTATGGGTATGTCTACACTACAAGACTAGTTCGATTTTTCTTAAACCGAACTTGTGAAACCGATATTGCAAAGTCGATCATGCGAAGCCACACCAAGGACATTAAATCGAATTTGTGAGTCCACAGTAACGGGGCAAGCGTCGACATTGCAAGCGGTGCACTGTGGGTAGCTATCCCACAGTTCCCGCAGTCCCCGCTGCCCACTGGAATTCTGGGTGTAGCCCCCAGTGCCTTATGGGGCCAAAAATGTGTCGAGGGTGGTTATAGGTAAATGTCGTCATTCGACCCACACTCCCGCCCTCCCTCCGTGAAAGCACCGGCGGGCAATTAATTTGCGCCCTTTTCTGGTGATTGACAGCTCGGACGCCACAGGACAGCGAGCATGGAGCCCTCCGCGATTATCGCTGCTGTTCTGTCCGTTGTCAACACCTCGCGCCTTATCGTCCACCTTTTCCAGAGGCAGATGCAGATAAATTGGGCGAGGAGGCAACGGAAGCTCCGGGAGGACATGAACTCTGAGAGGGGCACAGACCTCTTGCAAAGCACGGGACCCCGGCCCGTAGACATCATGGTGGCAATGGGCCACGTTGATCCTGTGGAACGGCGATTCTGGGCAAGGGAAACAAGCACTGACTGGTGGGACCGCATAGTGCTGCAGGTCTGGGATGAATCCCAGTGGCTGCGAAACTTTCGGATGCGTAAGGGCACTTTCCTGGAACTTTGTGAGTTGCTGTCCCCTGCCCTGAAGCACCAAGACACCCGAATGAGAGCTGCCCTGACTATCCAGAAGCGAGTGGCCATAGCCCTGTGGAAGCTTGCAACGCCTGACAGCTACCGGTCAGTCGGGAATCAATTTGGAGTAGGCAAATCTACCGTGGGGGTTGCTGTGATGCAGGTTGCCCATGCAATCGTTGACCTGATGCTCTCAAAGGTAGTGACCCTTGGAGACGTGCAGGTGATCACAGATGGCTTTTCTGCTATGGGATTCCCAAATTGCGGCGGGGCTATTGATGGGACACACATCCCTATCCTGGGACCGAACCACCAGGGCAGCCAGTACATTAACTGAAAGGGCTATTTTTCTATGGTGCTGCAAGCACTAGTGGACCATAAAGGACGTTTTACCAACATCAACGTCGGATGGCCGGGCAAGGTTCATGATGCTCGTGTTTTCAAAAACTCTGGTCTGTTTAGATGGCTGCAGGAGGGTGTTTACTTCCCAGACCGCAAAATAAGTGTTGGGGATGTGGAGATGCCTATAGTGATCCTCGGGGACCCAGCCTACCCGCTAATGCCCTGGCTCATGAAGCCATACACAGGAGCCCTGGACACTGAAAAGGAGCTCTTCAGCTACCGGCTGAGCAAGTGCAGAATGGTGGTGGAGTGTGCTTTTGGCCGTCTGAAAGGGAGATGGAGAAGCTTACTTACTCGCTCCGATCTCAGCCAAACAAATATCCCCATTGTGATTGCAGCGTGCTGTGTGCTCCACAATCTCTGTGAGAGCAAGGGGGAGATGTTTATGGCGGGGTGGGAGGTTGAGGCAAATTGCCTGGCTGCTGATTACGCACAGCCGGACACCCGGGAGATTAGAAGATCCCAGCGGGACGCGCTGCGCATCCGGGAAGCTTTGAAAGCTAGCTTCCAGACTGACCAGGGTAACCAGTGACTGTTACGCTTGTTTAAACAGAAACTGAACCTGCCCCCATTTCTTTACCCAGTTTCTGTTGCCTATCCTCTCCAATTACCAACCCCCTTCCCCCCCTTCATTCAACGCTTTAAAAGTATAATAAAGGAAACATTGTTTATTAAAACCGTCTTTATTAATGATTTCTCGGTTAAGGGTTTAACCTGGGACGCATACTGTGGTTGGGGAGCGGGTGCAGTGATGGAAAGGACGCTTCCAAACTCGGGGAGTGACAGGCTCCTGCTCCCAGAGCAGTCCGCAGTGCTGGACTGCTTGTTTCAAGGGAGCCTGCAACCCCTCCTATTCGCAACTCTGTGTGGTGGGGCCTGTGTGACTTTTTGGCCGTGGATTGCGGCCACAGATCCCCTGCTGCATGGATCTGTCATGCAGGCTATTGCCGGCCGCAAAAGATCTGCAGCCACCCTCCCCCACCAGAAAGTCACAGAGCCCCCCCCCCCATAGAGAACATGAAAACCCCCTCCCAGAATGACAAGTGTGCCTAGTGAATGCAATGTGAGTGTGACTTTCTGTTGAACCTTTCCCCCTGTCTGTACCCTGGTTCAGGCACCTGTCGTCTCAAATTACAAACCCCCTTACCCCCTCCCCCAAAACCAAACCGTCCTGTGAAAGAAAGTCAGGGAAACAGCACTGTACAGAACAAACATTTTTATTAAGGGGAGCATAGTTTTGAGATGAAACCTGGGCAGGGAACTGTTGTGGGGTGCGGTTGGAGGGAAGGAAAGGACCCATCTAAAGTTTTGGGAATGAGAGCCTTCTGCTACTGGAGCAGTCCGCAGGGGTGGAGTGATTATTTCCACGGCCCCTGCCTCCCCTCGTTCTAGTGACTTTGGGTGAGGGGGGGGATTGGACTTTGTGGCGGGGGAGGGTGGTTGGAAATAACATACAGAGGGGCTCTTTCCTCCTGTCTCCTGTCCTGGAGAACGTCTACCAGGCGCCGGAGCGTGTCCGTTTGCTCCCTCATTAGTCCCAGCAGCGTTTGAGTCGCCTGCTGGTCTTCCTGCCGCCACCTGTCCTCGCGAGCTTCAGCCCTCTGCTCCCGTTCGCTGACTGCTCGCTCGGACCTTGAGACGTCCTCTCTCCGCTGTGCCGCCTCCTTTCGGGAACAGACCATCAATTCTGAAAACATGTCGTCCCGTGTTCTCTTTTTGCGCCGCCTGATCAGCACAAGCCTCTGGGAGGGTGATCCACGGGTAGGGCAGGAGACACTCGCAGCTGTGGGATGGGAGAAAGGGAGTGAATTCCTCAGAAAGATACTTTTTCCCGAACAATGCCTATACTCTTTCCCTGTGAATAAGACCATGCACAGTACCTATCACATGTGCACTTACTACAAGGTCGAATATTATGTCTTTATACTGAGTGCCTGGGGTCCTGGTGTACAGATCCCACAAGCGGTGCTGGACACTGGAAATCGGCTCTCTGGAGACCATGGTAAGCCGTTGCCTTTGGACTGCTGAGAGCTTACTTCACAGCAGTGCTCTACTCCCATGTTTCAAGCACAGTTCCTAGCGGTGGCCAGTTCCTGCTGCTGCCAAAACCGCTCATCTACAACGGCTCACCTACCCTTTCCCCCCCTCCGCGTGGCCGGTCCCGGGAACTGTACGTGCCCGCGAACTGCTAACTTTCAATGGTTAGCCTCCCAGCTCCCGCCCCCCCGCGTGGATGGAAACCGCTGGGTGTCGTTCTTTAAAGGAAAAATCAAGAAGTCTCTATACTAAAAAAACCACTCATTCAAACCAGGGCACCATGACTGATATCACTCTGATGAGGATTACGGAGACAGAGAAAGACCGCATGCTGCGTGAATGCCAGCAAACCCCGGGGCCGTATGCAGCCATGCTATGCAAGGCAATGATACCAGAGTACCTGCAGCTTGCATGGCGCGGGAAAGTATCCTACCATGGAGGAGACAATAAGGCCGCTCTCCCTGGGAACCTGATGCAAAAGCTTTCACTGTACCTCCAGGAGAGCTTCACGGAGATCTCCGATGGGGATTTCTCCTCTATCCCCATACATATTGACAGACTTTTCGAGTAGTTGCACTGGAAATGACTCAAAACTAAAGCGCCTATGGCCAATTAAGCAATACAAACACATTGCTAACACACCATGCCTATTCTATTCCAAATAAATGTTTAAAACACTGACCTGCTGATCCTTCGCCTGGTTCCTGGTCCGGGATGCTGCCTTGGGAGGGTTCGTAGGGGATCTCAGTGAGGGTGATGAACAGATCCTGGCTGTCGGGGAAATCAGCGGTGAAAGCGCTGTCAACTGCCTTGTCCTCCTCCTCTCCTTCACCGTCCGCAAAAACTTCAGACGACGTGGCCGTAGATAAGACCCCGTCGTCGGAGTCCACGGACACTGGTGGGGTAGTGGTGGCAGCACCACCGAGCATAGCATGCAGTGCCTCATAAAAACGGCATGTGTCTGGCTGCGATCCGGAGCATCCGTTGGACTCTTTGGTCTTCTGGTACGCCTGTCGCAGCTCCTTGATTTTCACGCGGCACTGCGTTGCATCCCGGCTGTATCCTCTCTCCGTCATGGCTTTTGAGATCTTCTCGTAGATCTTCGCATTCCGTCTTTTCGATCGCAGCTCCAAAAGCACAGACTCATCGCCCCACACAGCGATCAGGTCCAAGACTTCCCGATCAGTCCATGCTGGGGCCCTCTTTCTATTCTGCAGTTGCATGGTCACCTCTGCTGGAGAGCTCTGCATCGTTGCCAGTGCTGCTGAGCTGGCCACGATGTCCAAACAGGAAATGAGATTCAAAGTGGCCAGACAGGAAAAGGAATTCAAATTTTCCCGGGGCTTTTCCTGAGTGGCAGGTCAGAGCATCCGAGTACGGATTGCTGTCCAGAGCGTCCACTGAGTGGTGCACTGTGGGATAGCTCCCAGAGCTATTAGCGTCGAATTCCGTCCACAGTAACATGAATTCGACATGGCCATGTCGAATTTAGCGCTACTCCCCTCGTCGGGGAGGAGTACAGAAATCGAATTACAGAGCCATTTATGTCAAAATAAATAGCTTCCTAATGTGGACGGGTGCAGGGTAAAATCGAGTTAACGCTGCTAAATTTGACATAAAGTCCTAGTGTAGACCAGGCCTATGTGAATCTGTGATTCTGTGAAGTGGCTAGTGCACATCTGGGCCCTATAAAATAATAATTGTTATTATTTATTAAGAAGAAGTGGACTTTGGGCTGAGGTACATCCGGTGTACGACATGAGCCCAATCCCTCTACCCAGCAGAATGTCTGCTGATTTTTAACATGCTTTGCAGACTATTCCTATTTCAGACAAAATGTCTGTATTTTGCTTGTATGCCAGTTTTACTCCGGTCACTCGGACATCTGATTAACCAGTCAGTCATTTGCCCTTTTGATTTTGAAGTGGGAATACTTATCAGCAGGCTGAAATGATGTGGGACCTTGTACAGTTTCATGTATTTTATTTACTTTGAACTCACTTCTTCTGCCATTCCTACAAGAATGTAGTTAATAAGTCAAATAATAAATATGGGGGAAACTACGTTATTTCAACTTCTGTGTTAGCCATTGAGTCACGTCTTCTCTGTATTAGACTGTACGCTATTTGGGGCAGGAATTGCCTACATGTGTGTGCCTCATACAGCACTGAACATATGATGATGCTTAAAATATTCTATAATAACCACCATCTTATTTTTAAAGTATTCCCATTCCTCTTTAGCTAAAATCACAGCAAACTAGTTGAAGAATAATATCCTATTCAGGCAGGGAGTGGAAGCTATTTATCATGACTAGATCTGAAACAAACACACATGGGGGCACAGATAACATAGAGTAGGTAAATGTCTACATGATTTCTAATGGGCGCCTCACTGTAGTACCTAGGAAAAACTGCCAACAACAATGAGCTAGGCTCCCAAAAGTCATGACTGGTTTTAAAAGTCATGAGATTTAAACAAATGAACAACGTTTGAGCTCTTTTTATTTGCCCTTCTGATTTTTGAACCTTAGCGGTTCAACTTTCATATTTTCTCTGCAACCATGAAGATATTTCCTATTTTTAAAAGATTTTAATGTTTTCACAGGACTCTATGTGATGGGGCTTTAAGAAAAATACCAAATACCATGATCTGCACAGTAAGTTCAAAGAAATGACAACACTGCCCACATGTCAAATACACGTATAAGCAGTAACATTTCAGTCTAAATGAAACTGTTCTAGTACAACACACGCCTTCAAGAATATGGTGTTGTTTTTTTCTGAAAGATTACTGTGGGAATGCCTGCACAAAGATATTGGGCTATGTGCTGACTTTTAAATGTTCTTTGTTTAGGTGTATCCTTAATAAAAAGTCCTTAATAAAAATTTTTAAAAGCAAAACTAGTTTTTTGTTGTTGGCTGTAGATTTTGTGTATGATAAGGAAAACAAACTATAGATAGGAACAACATGACACACAGCTAATACTGAGAGTCACAAAAGTCTGCATTTGTTACTTCAATAGGAGATTGGGAGTTTAACTTCTCTGTAAGCGTATCTCATTTTCACAGATAAAAATGCCTAATGGTAAACTCCATGGAAAAACAAGCTGTTTGAGCCATACATACAAATAAGGAGGATGTCAAAGGTTATTATTTGCTTTCACTACAAAATTGCATTAGCTGATAGACTGGACAGACTTATGACACTGGAGCTTTCACAGGTTGTCAGCTCATTTACAGGAACAGTGATTCACTTAATGCTAAGAGCTCAGAATTTAATTAGGTATATTTATCTGTGTCAGAATTATATGTATATATATCTTTGGTATGCTATGTTTCAGCCCAGGAAAAACATTCTGGACAAATTATGAGCCATGAAAATGATATGTGGTTTGTGCTTAATGGAAGCACTAACGGGCCTTAGCTATTGTGGCACAATTGGCATGGCTATAACTGTTTACACTATTCATGGGAAATATAAAAGTCATTTTCTTTTTTGATTCCAGAGGGAGCTGCCCCCTCCTCCCAGACATTCGGGGGTAGAATTTGGACATCGGTGTACAAGAAAAGAGAGCAGGTATTGGAGTACCAATTTCAAAGCCTGTTAAAATGTCACATTAGTTATAGGCTGGTTACAGAACTGAGAGGTAACAAAGAATTCATAGCACTGGCTGCAGTCAGACATAGCCTGAATTCTCAGGGCCTGGAGTCAGATTTTGAAATGTCCCCTCAGACCTGTGGGGTGTGTAATTTTTATCTGTTGTAACTTATTTTCTGTGTCCTGCACCTTGTATAGAGGGAAGTACATCCCAGTCTCCTTCATACCCCATGCTGACCCCCTCCAATGATGCAGAGGCAGCCACCATTTTGTGTTCATACCTACAACCTGTTCCAGAGCCGGCCAGACACACTCACACAGTGCTCTCTCAGGGACACCTTATTTTTATTCATCTCTTAACATACAAATTACAGTTATTCTGACTGAAATTGTACACTTGATCTTTTGATATGGAAAAACATAACTCCCACCAATAGATTTTTTGTTCGTTTTAAATCAATTTCTCTAACCCCCATTTTTTCACCTTTTTAATTTTTGTGGGCCATTTGTTTAAATTGATTTTTTCCACACTAGAAAGCAATAGTGTTTTCCACAGCATTATTTTTAAATCCCAGGAGAAGGTCAGTGTTTTGCCAGTCTAAGGTTTAATGCAACATTTTTACCTTTTCCTTTCTCTTAAACATAATAAACCTGAACTTATGAGTCCTCTTTGCTTTTTTCTTCCTGTCATACTTTCCTTCATTACATATTTTCTTTCCTTCTATATGAATTTTTCCAGCACCCTACCATTCAGAATCTGTTTTTCCCAAGTCTAATTTTTCTGGGTTTAATTTACTATCTAGCAGTGGTTAGGCCAGATCTCCAGTGACTGCTAAGACTAGTGTTACAACTAATGTATGCAATCACACCTGTCTCTACTGCTACCTCCTCCCGCCTTTGTTTATTCACCTATCAGCTATTATCTACATCTTAGACTCTGAACTCTGCGGGCAGAGGCTGTCTTTGAGTTATTTGTTTTCTCAGTGCCTAGTACAAGGGGGCCTGTCAGGGTTCCCTCCCCACTCTAAACTCTAGGGTAAAGACGTGGGGTCCCGCATGAAGAGCCCCTAAGCTTAGTTTTACCAGCTTAGGTTAAAACCCCCAAGGTACAAAATTCCGTGCACCCTGAGAAATGCTTTTTTCGCTGCCACCATCAAGTGGGTCTAAGCAGGAATCCAGGAAAGGAATCACTTGAACTTCCTTTCCCCCCAAATACCCCCTCAAGCTCGGAGCCCCCTTTCCTGGGAAGCTTGAGAATAATCCCTTAACCAATTGGTTACACAGTGATCTAAAAAAACCTACCCCCGGGGTTTTAACACCATGGAAAACAGTCAGCTTCTTAAAAGAAGGATTTTATTAAAAATAAAGAAGGTAAAATCATCTCTGTAAAATCAGGATGGTAACTATTTTACAGGGCACTCAATTTCCAAACTCAGAGAGATTCACCCCTCTGGACAAAACCTTAAAGTTACAGAAAAACAGGAATAACCCTTCCCTCTCACACAGGGAATGTACCACCAAGCAAAATAAACAGAAATCTACTCGCAGTGCTGACTACACTTACTTTAGAAAAGTGAGGTTTGGTGAGGAGACTGGTTTTCTGTAGGTTCTTTCTGTCTTCCAAGATCACTCTGACTCAGACAAAGCCACACACCAACCTTTTTCCCCCTCCCAAGATTTGAAAGTATCTTGTCCCCGCATTGGTCAGATGCCAGCCAGGTCAGGTGTCAGTCTGGCTACCTGCATTTCTTAACCCTTTACTGGTCAGAGGATCTTATAGCACTGCATCAGACCCTCTCCCCCTTCCCTTTATATTTATGACAGGGCCTTGTCTGGGGGTCCTCAGATAAACCATTATTTCTAATGTGGTAGTAAGTTCATTTTCTCATCCTCCTTCTTACCCTGTGTTGCACTCTTTCTTCCTTCCCATGTCCTCTTTCACTCTTTCTTTTGGAGCACCCACAGCACTTTTAGGTACCCTAGTTCTCTTCTCCTTAGCACCCGCTGCTCTCTCTGTTATTCTATAATGCCATTACGTACACTGATCGTCAACTGGAATACCATGTTCAGTTGTGGTCACCCTATCTCCAAAAAGATATACCTGAAATAGGAGTGGTTCATAGATAGGCAGTGATAATGGAAGTTATGCATGTGAAAGGAGATTGGAAAAGGAGGGATTGGTAATTTAAAGACGAAACTAATAAGGCGAGGCATGATGAAGGTACATAAGATAGCCTATAACGTAAACAAGGCAAATCAGGTGCTCCTATTCATCCACTTTCATGATATAAGACCAAAGGAGCATCTTTGAAATTCAAAGGTAGCAAATTTAAACTAGTAAAAAGAAATACTATTTACACATGGATATTAATCACAGAACTCATTGCCATAAATACAGTTGAGGCCAGAACATAACAGAATTTAATAAAGAAATTAGACATTTAGATGGCACATGAGAATGAGAACATCCACAGCTGCATTAGATGGGATTAACAAAACAGGGATATAAACCCTCAAGTTTCGGGACACAAGCCAACCACTAAATAAGTTGATGGAGTTTAGGAAGAACATAAAAACGGCCATACTGGGTCAGACCAAAGGTCCATCTAGCCCAGTATCCTGTCTTCTGACAGTGGCCAAAGGCAGGTGCCCCAAAGGGAATGAACAGACAGGTAATCATCAAGTGATCCATGCCCTGTCACCCAATCCCAGCTTCTGGCAAACAGAAGCTAGAGACATCTTCCTGCCCATCCTGGCTAATAGCCATTGATGGACCTATCTAGCTTCCTTTTGAACCCCGTTATAGTATTGGCCATCACAATACCCTCTGGCAAGGAGTTCCAGAGGTTGACAGTGCGTTGCATGAAAAAATCTTTTCTTGTGTTTGTTTTAAACCTGCTACCTATTAATTTCATTTGGTGGCCTCTTGTTCTTATATTATGAGAAGGAGTAAATAATACTTCCTTATTTACTTTCTCTATACCACTCATGATTTTATAGACCTCTATCATATCCCCCCTTAGTCGTCTTTCCCAAGCTGAAAAGTCCCAGTCTTATTAATCTCTCCTCATACGGAAGCCATTCTATACCCTTAAACATTTTTATTGCCCTTTTCTGAACCTTTTCCAATTTCAATATATCGTTTTTGAGATGGGGCAATGACGTCTGCATGCAGTATTCAAGATGTGGGCTTACCATGGATTTATATAGAGGTAATGCAATATTTTCTGTCTTATTATCAATCCCTTTCTTAATGATTCCCAACATTCTGTTCACTTTTTTGATTGCTGCTGCACATTGAGTGGATATTTTCAGAGAACTATCCACAATGACTTCAAGATCTCTTTTGAGTGGTAACAGCTAATTTAGACCCCATCATTTTATATGTATAGTTAGGATTATGTTTTCAATGTGCATTACTTTGCATTTATCAACATTGAATTTCATCTGCCATTTTGTTGCCCAGCCACCCCGTTTTGTGAGATCCTTTTGTAGCTCTTCACAGTTTGCCTGGGACTTAACTATCTTGAGTAGTTTTGTATCATCTTCAAATTTTGCCACCTCACTGTTTACCCCTTCTTCCAGATTGTTTATGAATATATTAAATAGGACTGGGCCCAGTACAGATCCCTGGGGGACACCACTATTTACCTCTCTCCATTCTGAGAACTGACCATTTATTCCTACCCTTTGTTTCCTATCTTTTAACCAGTTACCAATCCATGAGAGAACCTTCCCTCTCATCCTAGGCCTGCTTATTTTGCTTAAGAGCCTTTGGTGAGGGACCTTGTCAAAGGCTTTCTGAAAATCTAAATATACTATATCCACTGGATCTCTTTTGTCCGCATGCTTGTTGACCCCCTCAACGAATTCTAGTAGATTGGTGAGGCATGATTTCCCTTTACAAAAACCATGTTAACTATTTCCCAACAAATTATGTTCATCAAGAAACTTCTTCTATGGGCCAGTTATTCCTTAATTGTCTATCCCTGGATTCTTACACCTTTCTCTGCAACCTGTGGGACTGGACCCTGTCAGAGACAGGATTCTGGACTGGTTAGACCACTGCTCTTATTTAATATGGCAATTCCTAGAAGTTGGATCCATGCAAGTACTTAGGCACCTAAGTCTCTGGTTTGGCTCCACTACAATCCACAAAATTCCCACCAAACCCTGTAGGTGCCTAAACTCACTCAGTGCCTAACGTTTTTCAGAGTAAAAGTTCCTGAGGTACCTTCGTTTCTGCCTTTGGGCATGTGCAGTGCTGCCTCTCTGTAGGCTTCTGAACACCAATTTCCTGCCTAAGCCCCAGAGCAAGTCACAAACCAGGGAAAGACAGGCATTCAGCTGCCTAACCTGCATTCAAGACATGATCCAGCAGGTGGCTGCTGAGCATGCCTACTGCATCAGGTCCCACACAAAACGTGGCTGGAGTTGGTACTCACTCTTTAATCCAGTGATCAGAGCACTCACCTGGGATGTCGGAGAGCAAAGTTCAATTCCCCCCCAGCAGAGCGAGAGAAAGGATTTGAACAGGGGTGTCTATTACCTCTGAGGCTAGAACTCAAAGAGCTGAGCCACGGGATATTCTGATATAGACTGCCCTCTGTCTCTCCTGTGGAAGCTGTTCCACTGTGGATAAATAATGAAAGAGTGGGTGGATCAGGAGGACTGGGCTCTTATAGACACCAGGTGGGTGTCTTAACCACCAGGCTACAGAGTCATTTCCATTGTCTCACTCCCTCTTTCTGGCTCAATGACTTCCACTGTGGATAAATACTGAAACAGTGACTGGGAATGACTCTATAGCCCAGTGGTTAGGGAACCCACCTGACAGATAGGAGACACTGGGTGAAATCCCCCTGCTCTGCCAATCTTTCATTATTTATCTACAGTGGAACAGTTTCAAGAGGCGAGACTGAGGGAGCCTTACATCAGACTATACCATAGAGCACTCTTGTGGGAGACCCCTGTTCTAATCCTTTCTCCCCCTCTGCCAGAGAGGGCAAGAATTGAAGCTGAGTCTCCCACATCCCAAGCAAGTGCCCTAACCCACTGAGTTAAATGTTATAAGGGGGGTGCTGCCTTCTCCGGCCATTTTTTGTGGAGTGAGGCAGGAACCTAACTTTTTCCCTCAAAAACCACCATAGGCACCTATGCCAACTGACTCCAAGCAGTGGGTTCCCACTTGTGGATCCCTAAGCAGAGCGAGGTGCCTCTCTGCAGCCTGGATTTAGGTGCCAATCTCTGAGGGAGAGGAGGGGCTTAGTACACACACCTCTGGTCAGCATTTCCCATTAGCTAGTTTAGACAGGGAGTCGCCCAGGATACATGGCTTTTGTGGACTGCATGCTTAGGTACCTGTCTTTCCCTGTTCATTGTATAGGGAGCCTAGGCACCTACTCTGCTTTGGGGATCACAGTGTTGTGCTTGGATTTTCTAGCTGCCTAAAAATTAGGTGCCATGACGCTCAGCAATGCAACAGCTAAGTCCCTTTGTGGATCCCACTCTGTGTTCCAACACTTCAGTAAAGAAGTTTGCTTAGTGTCTATGCCTTTACATAATGAGTGTTAACATTCCAGGTGAGAAGTACAATTCTACAAAACTATCTAAGAAGCCACTGAGAATTTATCTTGGTGAAAAGAGGCAGATGGAGCTTTAATGAAAAGAATTAAAAGCAGATTTCTGCTTAGAAATTGCAACGCAGCCAATTGCTGTTTCTATCCTCAGATAACGGGCCCAAACCCCAGGGTGACTACGGCAGAAACAAATTATGAGATAATTGGAAAGGCAGATTTGTTCATTTCAACGAGAAGCAAAAATACTCCCTTTGGTGAGTTAGCTCTGGGGTCATCACACCACATAGGCTTTTAGCCGGTTAACGCTAGAAATGTCAGTTTCACTAATAACTCATTTTCAAAACAGATAATTGAGCAATAAGACACTCCAAGGCATTTGTTATTGTTTAATGATGCATGCACAATGCTGAAGAGCCTACATTTCGGAGCTCATTCATTCTTAGCAAGCCTTGTAAGCCTCTAGCCTGACCTGTATGTGGGTTTCTCCTGAATGCCTTTAGAAAGTGCAGACCGTTAGTTCAAAATGCGACTCTCATGAACCCTGGAACACAGTTAGGCTTTGAAGCACGGAACATGTGTGTGGATATATATATAAACAATACATATTTGTACATAAGAACATAAGAACGGCCATACTGGGTCAGACCAAAGTATCCTGTCTTCCAACAGAGGCCAATACCAGGTGCTCCAGAGGGAATGAACAGAACAAGTAACCATCAACTGATACATCCCCTATAGCCCATTCCCAGCTTCTGGCAAACAGAGGCTAGGAACACCATCCCTGCCCATCCTGGGTAATAAGCATTGATGGACCTATCCTCCAGGAATGTATCCAGTTCTTTTTTGTGATTCAGATATGGAAACCCCATTTTTTTGCAGAAAAAAATGACCTAATAGGTTTTAATTGGAGGGAAGTTCACGTGTTGAACATCTGTGTCACTTGGAAGTATTTCCATGAACATATATTGAATGTTTGGATACTGGAAAAAATAAGCTTCTTATTTCAGTTTGTTAATGAAAACTATTCCAAGAGAAAACTATTCCAAGGGCAGCGATTACATCAAGGTTCTTGCTATGACTATTAGGAAACGATAAGAATGTTATATAAATCTCTGGAAGTCTTAGGGGGAAGAGAAATCGATGGAATCACTAGTGATTAGAGAGGGCTGTGACAAATGAGTGGAATTAACAATCATTGGATGTTGGAGTGGGTGGAGTTGTGAACAGAAATGGAGGCATGAGTTGGTATACTCTAGAATGTGGGCAGACCCTCAAAAATATGGTTGTCTATCTACAGCTAACTAGTATACCTAGTTTTGAGTGGTCTGTCTTTGCAATGTTCAGTTTGTTAGGTGGTTGTTCCTCATTTCAACTGTAGTAAATGTGAAAGCTGCATGTCAAAACTGCAAATGGGTGATTAATGTTTAGAATTTATCAAAAATCAGTACATAACCTCTCTAACTCAACATGGCTAAAAGTGAGGGAAGTGGTAGGAAACAAGTGTTTCAGTGGACTGAAGTAATGATAACACAATATTCTTCTAATGTGAAATCTAAACACTGCCAAGGGATGCTGAACAGCAAGATACAAAGGATTTACGCTTATCTGAAAAATGCAGAAAATCTGTTTCTTTGAATTCTTCAAAGTCAAATGTGCCAGTGAATGAAACTATCTATTGAAGGGGGAAGAGCAGAATGTTAACAAGTTTTATGATCCTGCAAGTGAGAAGTTTTTATGCCATCATCATCATCATCTTCCAAATCACGGCTAGCCTTACCATGAGGTGAACTGAGGCGGCCGCGTCAGGTGCCAGACTTGGGGGGGGGGGCACTAGGACCCAGAGTGTAGAAAATTGTGTCTGCTGCTGGTGCATATGTTTTCTCTCTGCTCTAGATGCACAGAGATAGTGGAGTGCTGTGCTGGAGGAAGGAGGGCACAAGAGACATAACAGGCAGACAGGAGAAAAGGTGAGAGGGAATAACAGAAAGCAGCAGGAGCTGCAGGGAGAGAGAGGAGGAGGAGGAGGAGGAGGAGCTTCTTATGTACCTCTCTAGCACCCCCAGGAGCCTGGACTGATTAACACCAGCTTCTCAGGGAGCTTCCTGTTTCCTGCTGCTTCCCTGAACCCACTTGAAGAGAACAGGCAGTCAACTGAAGTAGTAGGAGCCAGTTAGGCCCTTAAGACGCTGATATCTTCTCTCACTCAGGCCCTGCTAGCAGCCTGCTTATTTGTCCCCTTCAACTGAGCAGTGAGAGCCACTATAGCTGGCACAGAACAGCAGTCATGAGTGAAAGAAGAAAATGCCCCTCTGGGGCAGCATTCAGAAAAATCAAGCAAGCAAAGGAATCTTTTCTATCTAAGCAGGAAGGAGCTCTCCTGACACGCATAGACACAAACGTTCATGGTGAGCCTCCGGCCCCAGTGAGGATGTGAATTGTGAGGAAATGCCTGATCTTCCAGTTAGTCAAAGTGCAGGTGACCTGGCAGCTACTGCAGCATCCATATCTCCATCTCAAATGGATGTAACCATGCACATTCCTGAAGGAAAGTGTAGATCAGAGAAGAATGTGGTGGAGGCACAAGAAACAGCTGCCGCTGAGTTTAGTTCCTTAAGTTTAGATGATCCAGGACTGTGGACCCACTTGAGCCATAGCCTGAGGGTCTTCCTTGTACTGCATGGGCCACAGCAAGTGAAAAACTTCATGTTCCCCAAAGACTATGAAAATAGAAGTTTCCATCCAACACATTACTGGCGTGAAAACCCCAAAAATGACAAAGTGGAGAGGCCATGGCTTATGTACTCAAAAACCCAGAATGTCGCATACTGTTTTTGTTGCAAACTCTTCCAGTCTAATGTTGCAGCCACATTGGGTTCTACAGGAACAAAGGCCTGATAAAATCTGTCTAGAAATCTGGCATGCCACGAGAAGGCAGCAAATCACCAGAGAGCATTCCAAAGGTGGAAAGAGCCTGAGATGAGACTACAGTTAAAGGCCACCATAGATGATCAGCATCAAGAGAAGATTGCATCATTACTGGCAAAATGTTCTGAAAAGGCTCATTGCCATTGTGAGAATGCTTGCTACCCTAAACCTAGCACTGCGTGGCACTTCAGATCAGTTGCATGTGCCAAACAATGGAAACTTCCTTCAAATTGTGGAGCTGATGGCTGAGTTTGATGCTGTATTCCAAGAGCACCTAAGAAGAGTCACCACCCAAGAAATGTACACACACCACTACCTTGGAAAAACAATTCAAAATGATATCATACAGTTACTGGCAACAAAAGTCAAACAGAAGATTGTGGCAGATCTGAAGTCAGCAGGATATTACTCTGTTATTCTGGACTGCACACCTGACATCAGCCATATGGAACAAATGACTTTAATGATGGTGTTTTATAACAACAACAGAACCTAGTGAAAATGTCCCTGCAATGGTGACTGTCAGAGCATTTTCTAGAATTTATTGACATTGATGATACTACAGGAGCTGGTATGACAAATGTGCTTCTTAAAGAGCTGGAAGATACGGGAATTGCAATAGCGGACACGAGAGGTCAGGGCTACGATAATGATGCCAACATGAGAGGAAAGAACAGAGGAGTGCAGACACGGATCCGAGAGTTAAACCCTCGAGCTTTTTTTGTCCCATGCAGTTCTCATTCATTGCACTTGGTGGTCATCATCAGCTTTGAGTGATGCAGCATCAGCTTCGAGTGAGGCTGCTGAATTTTTTAATGTAATTCAAAGCATCTATGTATTTTCTCTGCATCAACTCATCGATGGCAAATTTTGAAGCAACATCTGGGAACATCCTCTCTGACACTGAAACCACTGAGTGCCACACGATGGGAAAGTTGAGTGGAGGCAATAAAGCCTGTCAAACACCAAATTGGGAAGATAGATGATGCCATAGATACCATTATGGAGGATAATGCTATGACAGGAACGGTTTGTGGGAGAACAGTGGCAGAGGGAAATGGAATCACCAGAAACATACATAACTTCAAATTTATGTGTGGCGTAGTGTTGTGGTATGACATACAGTCTGAAATAAATGTTGTAAGCAAGAGACTCCAAGCTGTTGACCTTGATATATCTGGAGCAATGGAATAACTGGACAAAGCAAAGTCATACCCTACAGTCTTACCGGTCAGTTGAGGGATTTCAAAACGTTCTGAAGAGTGCACAGAAGTTGGCAGAGGAACTTCACACTGAAGCTATTTTCCCACCCATTCAAGAATACAAGAGTGACTGAAGAAGACGACAGTTTGATTACGAGGCACAGGATAATCCCATAAAAGAGACCCCAAACAACAATTCAAAGTTGAATTCTTTAACCAGCTGCTAGATTGTGCAATACAGTCAGTTGAAGAATGTTTCATGCAGCTCAAGGAACACAGCAGTATATTTGGGATGTTGTATGATATTCCAAAACTCTTCACTATACCTGAAGAAGATCTACACCAGCAATGCAGAGCACTAGAGACAGTGTTGACACATGATGACATGCAAGATATTGATGCAAGTGATTTAGGTGATGAACTGAAAGCCCTTTGAAGATACATTTCAGCAGGATGAACTCCAAAGGCTGTTCTGGAATATGTGTGCACAAATAAGATGACCACCCTCTTTTCAAATGCTTTTGTTGCTCTGCGCATACTTCTAACACTTCCTGTAACAGTTGCCAGTGGAGAACACAGCTTCTCCAAGCTGTAGTTAATAAAAACACATCTGCGCTCCACAATGACACAGGAGAGGCTGGTTGGCCTTGCAACCATCTCAATAGAACATGAGCTGGCCCAGACTGTGGACCTTCAGGAATTAGTTCAAATCTTTGCAACCAAGATGGCATGGAAAGCACCACTTTGATTATTCAAAGAGAGAAAAATACCAGTGCTTACTATGCAGACAAGAAAAGTTACATATGCTGTTCAGGCGTTTGAAAGTTAAGTGTTACTTAAAATTTTTGAACAAGGCATTTTAAGTTGTTAGTTCTCCTTTATTGGGGTAGGTAGCAGAGCAGTACCATGAGAGAAGTAGAACAGGAAGAAGGCAGAATTGAGACCTTTCAAAGTTTTGGCCCAAGCTAAAGGGAATGGGGGCATCATTTGAACTCCTCATCTCAGGTGCCAAAATGTTGTGGGCCAAATGTAGCTGCAGTCATCACTTAAGTCCCTACTCAAGGCTTTCTGCTACCGTTCAACATCAGCATCATTCAGGAGCAGTCTCTGTTCATCTTCAATGCCCCAAAAATGGTAAAGATCAACTGATGATTGTGTTATAAAAGCAGATGAAAAGGTGTTGACGTCGATAAGGCAGTTGAACTTGATGAGAAAGTTCCAAGCTTCTTTTACACTAACAACATTGCCTTCAACATAGCACAAAATGAGCCTTTTGGAAAACTGATTGAAGCCCTTTGCCAGAGATATAATCTTACAGGTCTGCTACAAGATCTGAAATAAAGGAAAAGTTTAAAGGAAGAACTAAAAGAATCAACAATAATATTGATGCACATGGTTGGCCAAACATGAGAAATTACCCCCAAATGGCTACAAACATTCAGAGAGGGGAAAACACGGATTCCTACTTGCTGCTATTGATTTTACTTCTGAAACAGAAACAGTAGAATATTGGTCCAAATTGTAATTGCATATTATTAATCTCAAAGAGCAAGTACATTTGATGGATACTCAAGCTATTTGCATGGATACACAATACAAAATTATTGGATGGCAAAGCTGATTACATTACAAACACAACACTATACTTTTGCAGAGGGAACACAAACTAGAAATTCCACTACATGATGTAATTGTTAGAAAACTGAACAATAAACAAAGGATATAAGGATGCTTGTTTGCTTGAGGGGTTTAGACTGACTAACATTTCTAGGTAAATGGATTTCTGGAGACATTACAGCTAAACACCGAGGCTGATCCCTTACATAACATATTGAAAAGACCTTAATCCCAGGTCAGAAATGTAGCAAGAACAACATTGGGCAGGATATGCAGAGAATAACATTTGGACTCTCAGATATCAGTGAGTATGACAGAGTTGGGAAAGCGCCTTTTTAAAAGGACACACAAAATTGGAAATTCTGCATTCCCTCTCCTCCACCCCCATTTAAGAATAAATAGGAGGAGTAACAAGAAATTTTAGGCCACCCTTTTATACCTGGCCAACCTTGTGGTAAGGAATGAAGACAAAAAAATACATCAATTGGGACAAGAATTTAAATGGTAAAATTACTGAATAAAATAGAAGCACCTATTTTAACATCCAATTTAGATTTTGAACTAAGAATTATCCTCATGAAATAACAAGGCATAAGAAATTCAGATATCTTCTGGAATCAATGGGATAAATAGCGGTAGTGAATTCATCCTTTCACTTTACACATACTGATTACTAGTAGCAATATTTAGCATTTATATTGCAGTAATGCTTTAGAACAGAGCTTTTTAACTTATGGTCCGCAGACCCCAGGAGGTCCATAGACTAAGTCTAAAGGGTCCACAAAAGGTGACTTTGAAAATAAAGGGTATGTCTACACTACCTGCCGGATCGAGAGGCAGAAGCGGAGTCGATGGGGGAGTGGCAGCGGTCGACTCGCTGCCGTGAGGATGGCCAGGTAAGTCAACCTAAGATACGTCGGCTTCAGCTACACTATTTGCATAGCTGAAGTTGCGTATCTTAGGTCGACCCCCGCACTAGTGTAGACCAGGCCAAAAAGTTTCAGATCCCAGAAAAGGCATGCCGTTTTTCTGACCAATCAAAAGTATGTGAATATCCCCACCTACAGGTCAAAATCCAGAAGTGTTGTCATTACCATAGAAGTCCACAGTTTAGCACTCTTCCTCACATTGCATGAAATACTATGCCAAGCACATGAAGCATTTATAGTTGAATTCTGTTCAGTCAGTTTTCAGTCTATGACTTCTACGGCAGGAGTCCCCAGACCACAGGTTGAATTTCCAAAGGAGTCTGCACCTCCATTTGAAATGTAGGGGTCCGCAAATGACAGGTTGAAAACCACTGCTTTGGAGACTTCAACCAAGTTAAAACCCCATTGTGCTAAATCCTGCATAAACATAAGGAAGAGTTTCAAAGTGGTCTCATTCTGGCTTGCGAGCTTACTCATGCAGAGTTTTGGCCACCTAAGATTTTGTGCAATGCAATTTACACATGCAATTTCAGGGTTTGGCAACCTTTAGAAATGGGCAAACAAAAGTGCTAGTGCAAAATCTTGACCATGCCATTTTTGACATGCAATTTTAGATGCTACATTTGAAAATTTGCTCTGAAAATGTCCAGTGTTTGAAAGACACTTTAGCCATAGCCAGCACATTCCCATCCTTACCCTCCTTACCCTCTCCCCCGGACGCATTATCCCACCGTATAGACAAGCCCTCAGTGGCTGACCTTTTAAAGTTTTCCATATCTTCTCTCTCATTTTTCTCACTCTTTTGTATTCTACGATCTCACTAATTAAAGTCCCAATCCGACAACGTGCTCTGTGTGGGTACAGAGCTCGAGCCTTTGTGGATCTCAGGGCAGGATCAAGGCCTAATTACTCATCTATATCTAGCTATTTTCCGCTGGTTTTTCTGTAACATTATCACTGTTGTACCCAAGCAATGTTTGTGAATAGTAAAGGAAAGATGAAAGTTTGATGGTTGTGCCTGCCTCATTATAAAACAGGGGAAACTAGAAGGAATGAAAAAGAATTGGCCTAAACCATGCAATCCATTTTCTTTTTAGTGAGCTTCTGTTTAATTTCTCTTTCTTGGTTATGCAAATATAATGGCATTAATTCCTGCCCAGGGTATAGTCAAGGTATACTTTATGAGCAATAGAGAAAAATAATGCAATTTCAGCCAGAGTTAACTGCTTGCATATTGTCCGTGCAAGGCTGTTCATACATTGGAATGACAGCTCTACCATTAAGAAAGTGACAGGCCCTGCATGAGTTAGAGTCCTTATTTATTTTTCGTTCGTTTTCTAAATTTAAAAAGTGATGTTTAATTTCACATAGGACATTACCGGAGAACATATGTTTGTTTCAAAAGTAAATTAATTTTTAAGCGTCTGCCCAGGGAATGAGCGCTACCCTCTGCAAGAGAGAAAGAGAAGAAAAGTTACTTCTTGTACAAAAAGGGTTTTAATTTTCGTTCCCTACGTGCTGTCTATTCTGCCTCCAACCTCACTGAGTGGTGAGTCCAAAACATCTCAACAACTAAAAGCCAGGCTCTCCAGCTGCTGTAAGTTGACCTAGCTCCACTGAAATCAAGGAATTATGCAAGGTTGAACTATGTGAGGATCTAGCCTCAAATATTAAAGAAAAATAGGCTACATTAGATAGGGTTTTTTCCCCTCCGTTTCAAGGATATTGTAGCAGAGTGCTGAGACCTGAGAGGTGGGTCAGCATTCTGATCACTGGAGCGTCAATTAATGCCCCCAGTGATGGCTGATTGAATACTTAGATAATCAGAAGGAGTGGCTGGAGAGGTAAGGAACTAATTAGCTCTCAGCTGATCAACCTGATAAAAGCAGGGAAGAAAGCGGTGGGGGGCAGGAGGGGGAATGAAGACAGAGCTCGCTGAGCCTGGAAGTGGGAGATAGAGATCTTTTCCTGCTAGAGCCCTAGTAAATAAGGGCTGAAAGATGTAGGAATCTGTTATATTGAATTGTACTGGGGTGGTGGAAGGGTTTAGAATAAAACACAGCTTGAACATTAAAAGAAAGTGAGTCTGAGCAGTCTCTGGGGCATCAGAGGATGGGGACAGAGCATGCCCCCACAGGTATTTAATGATTCATTAGACGTCTAATGTATGTTTTATGCCCTGTATTAGAAAACACAGTAAAGTCTCCTTACTAGAATAGGTATTCACTTCAGTGCTCCAATATAAAATTTAAGACCGTGGAAGGCCACCGGCTAAGGAATTAAGCAAATAGTCACATTCAAATTTATGAAAAGCTAAGGAAAGTAAATCCTGAATGTAGTTAAAGAACTTTTAAGCTCTTGATATATGGATACATACCCATGTATTTATTGTGGCCTCCTAACTTCTCCCTAAACCTTATGTTTCCCTGCCTGTTATAGATCTCATCTGTTGCCTGTGTGCCTGACAAAGTTATTTATGAATATGATCTATTTTACTGTTTTTCAGTTGATATGAAACTCTTACCCTCTATAGCAGTGGTGGGCAACCTGAGGCCCATCAGGGTAATCTGGTGGTTCGCCAGACTATTTGTTTACATTTTCACGGCTGCCCACAGCTCCCAGTGGCCATGGTTCGCCGTTCCCGGCCAACGGGAGCTGCAGGAAGTGACAGCCCACCACTTCCCGCAGTTCCCATTGGCCAGGAACAGTGAACCATGGCCACTGGGAGCTGCAAGCGGATGTGCAAATGTAAACAAAAGGTCTGGCAGCCCACCAGCAGATTACCCTGATGGGCCGCAGGTTGCCCACCACTGCTCTATGGTATCTTAGGAAGATCTGTCTGTGTAGATTTACATGCGTCTGCGTAACTTTTGTATATGGTTATTGTAACATTTCCCTCTACACTGGATTCCCTTCCTCACTATATCACAGCAATAATGAACCACTACCTGAGTGCTTTTATTTATAAATACACACTGTAATGAGGCGTGAACCATTTGGATATGTTGCTAAAAAAGATGTATGCATTGTATTGTCTGGTACCCGTGCTGAACACACTTTGAAGGGGAAGACTGAAACTTCCTCTAGGCTCTCGTATCATCCTTATGCGACAGAATAATATAAGAAGATAATAAGATTAGGTCTCTGGGATTATGTGATCCTTTATAAAGGTTTTTCTGATCCTTGCTATGAACCTATATACTGATCTTCGGCTATTTAGGTCCCTTATCTTATTCGCAAACAAGATATCATCCCCCCAGCAACATTATCTCTGTATTTGCACAGCATAACTTAAACAATCACCAAAGAGATCAGCCAACAAGCAATGGCCTACTAAAAATAATACCAACCTAATCATACATAGTGTTTTTCATCATTAGATCTCAAAGTGCTTTAGAATGGAGGTCAGTCTCATTGCCCGCATTTTTTAGAGGAAAACGAGGCACAGCCAGGACAAGTGACTTAGCCCAAGATTTTATTATTTTTTAAAGAGCAAGTCTGGATAACTTGCACGCAAGGTGTTTTTTTTTTTTTTTTTTTAAAAGAGCTGGCTGAGGAGCTTGGTGGACCATTAATTTTGATTTTCAATAAGTCTTGGAACATTGGGGAAGTTCCAGAAGATTGGAAGAAAGCTAATGTTGTGCCAATATATAAAACTGAACAACCTGGATAATTATAAGCCTATCAGGTGGACATCAATCCTGGGCAAGTTAATGGAGCAGCTGATACAGGACTTCATATAAAGAATTAAAGGAGGGTAATATAATTAATGCCAATCAATATGTGTTTATGGAAAGCAGATCCTGTCAAACTAACTTTTTTATGAGATTACAAAATTGATTGATAAAAGGAAATAGTGTTGAGATCATATACTCAGGCATTTAGCTTGATATCGCATGCCATTTTGATTAAAAGCCTGGGAAGATATAAAATTAACATGGTACACATTAAATGGATTAAAAATTGGTTAACTTATAGGTCTCAATGTAACTGTAAATGGGGGATCATCAGTGATGGTATGTTTCTAGTGAGGTCCTGCAGTGATTGGTTCTTGGCCCTACTCTATTTAACATTTCTACTAAATGATCTAGAAAAAAAAACATATCACCGATAGAATTTGCAGATGATGCAAAAATTGGGCAAGTGGTAAATAGGGAAGAGGACAAGTCACTGATACAGAGCACTCTGGATCACTTGTTAAGCTGGGCACAAGCATACAATATGTATTTAAACATGGCTGAATGTAAATGTATACCTCTAGGAACAAAGAATGTAGGCCATTTTAGTGATGTGTATGGTCTCACTCCAGACTCGAGAGCGAGGGACCATTGACTTCCACCTGGTGGGCAGAGACAAACCCGTCCTGCCCTCCCCTCACTGGAGGTACTGGGGCAGGACAAGAAGTATAAAAGGAGGGCCCTGTAGCTCAGTTGGGGTTTGAACAGAGAAGGAGGTGGACATCTCTTCTAGGGAGCCAAGCCCTCTGTGGGATCCTGGACCAGCAGCCGAGCAGACCAGCGCTCTGACTGAAGATGTGGAGGGCTCCAAGGAGTTGCCAGAAAGGATGCCGCCCAACTGCGAAGCAGCGAGACTGAGCCCAGTGCCAATGGAGCAACGCAGGCAAACTTGGACAGGAAGTAGCCCAAGGGAACCAGACTTCAGTTCGGTTGTGCTACCCGGAAGTGAGGCAGCATATTTGTGTTTCGCTGCTGACCCAGTGGCAAGACCACCTGCCACTAACAGGGCCCTTGGCTGAGACCCGGTGGAGTAGGGTGGGCCCAGGTCCCCCCTACTCCCCTGCCACCACACCCTCATCTGGGGTTGGATGCACACTTCCCCTAGGCCAGAAAGCCCGTGCCTGGTTGATTGCTGTCTGCCTCAGTCAAGAGGTTCAGGACTAAGGCTGCTTGTTTCTCTGCCCAGCCCAGGAGGTGGCGGGCTATAGACTGCTTGTTGCTCTGCCTCGGCCAGTGGAAACTGAGCCCGACTATTGTTGCCTGCAGTAGTGAGGTGGAGTGGACTCCCGCCTCACTCGAGAGCGAGGAACCACTACAGCCATACTGATAGGATGGAGAACTTTATCCTGGGAAGCAGTGACTCTGAAAAAGATTTGGGGGCATGGTAGATTATCAGGAGAGCAGGAGCTCCCAGCTCAAACACTGTGCCCAAAAGGGCTAATGCGATCTTTGGATACAGAAATGGGGAAATCTCGAGTAGAAGTAGAGAGGCTATTGGGTAGTGAGTGGCACTGGTGCAATCACTGATGGAATACGATGGTGTCCACAATTCACAAAAGGAATTATTGTGGAGAAGTTCTACAGCCTGTGCTATACAGGAGGCCAAACTAGACAATCATAATGGTTCCTTCTGACCTTGGATCTATGGGGTGGGGGAGAAGAGATTCCCCCAACAGATAGCTGCAGATATAGGAATAGAATCCAGGTCTCCTGAGGCTTAGTCCAGTGCTGTATCCACAGGCAACATTGCTTCTCTAGACATTGAGCCCCCCACACTTCTAGTAGTGATGGGTCCAGCCCCTCAGCTGGTGTAAACTAGCATTATTCCATTGAGCTCCATGGAACTGCACTAATTAACACTAACTGAGGATCTGGCCCATGATCTTTTACTAAAGGGTGAACATTATTGTCACCACCCTGATCGAGCTCCCTCTGCTGAATACTTACTAGGCTGCTGTGTTTGGGTCCTGCAAGGTGGATCCACCCATGTGGTTTTAAGCTTTCCTCAAGGTATTTCACTGCAATCAGAGATGTGATCACAGCTCATGGTGGTCACACAACCTTTAATCTAGCTAGTATTGCTAACAATAGCAGTGAAAATATGACCTGTCCAGAACCCTGGACATATACTCACATTGATAGCCTGTGTTGAGGTCTGGGCCTGCAATCAAACCTCCAACTTCCATGTAGACATGCCTGGACTGCTCACAATCAGGGTATTGCCTCTGGTTCTGGTTTCTAGCCACACTCTTGGGGTACAGATTTTGTTTCTAGCACCACCTTCTGAGGGGTGGTAACCCTACAGGCCAACTGCATGGGTCCTCTAATGAGAGCCAGCTCCCCTCTGCTTAAGTACAACCCTTCTCAGAGTTCCAATCTACCTCTCCAGGGAAGCAAAAACAAGGGCTTTGCAAAAGGTTTCTGATGCAGTTACTTTTTACTTAGACAGCACAAGAACTATACAGTAAAAACAACATAACACTTATACATCATCCCCTGCCTTAGTGTCCTCACCACTCTTGAGTATTCTTTGGGACTTGATCAGAGTCTTCTAATGAGTGTGGGATCCTTCTCCTGTATTTGGTTTTGTTTCTGGAACATGGAGTCTGTCTCCTGCAGCCAGCTTCCTTCTTCAATGGGTGGCCCTGCAGTCAAAGAGGTCCCTTCTGCTGTAAAAGTATGCTGTTTGCTCCTCTCACCTGGCCCAAGCCGCCTTTGTCTCTCTGATCCCCTCTGAGTTTTTAAATGCTAGGATTAGCATGGAGTTTCTTCATCCTGCATTTGGGGAAATGCTTTTCCTTCAAGGCCCAGTCCCCCTGCAGAAACATTGATGAAACCTGGTTGTATCCAGGACTCAGTTACTCCATTGTTCTCCCTGGGCAAGATCTATGCAGGTGCTGATTGTCTTTAACAATCGACCTATTCATAGGCAGATATGCAGGAGCCACTACCAGAGCTATTTCCTTAGCACAAGCAGTTTAAGGGAAGAACACAATACAAATAATCATAAGGGTCTAAGCATGCAGAGAGTACATAATCTCAAACACAATTTATGAATTGTACATAGGCAGTTTCTCCAAATCATCACAATTATATTGGATCTGAAGAAGTGGGTATTCACCCATGAAAGCTTATCCTCCAATACGTCTGTTAGTCTATAAGGTGCCACAGAACTCTTTGTCGCTTCTAATTATATTGGAAAGCGTGGGGATACTTTTATGTGACTGCATCAGCCAGAGGGTTGAGAGATGGTCCTTAGCGCAGCCTTTACCCTGTTGGTAACTTTTAGTTCTCATCCTATACGTTGTGAAAGGGTCTTTGTGTACCCCAACATCTCCCAGTCCTGCTGTCATTGAAAATAATGCAGCAGGCGGACCGTTCACAGACATTTCAAAGGGCCTTCTTTATGTTGGGATGCTTCAAGTGCTTTCCAATGCACAAGGGTTGCAAAATCAGGGTCTAAGAAGCCATGCCACGCTCTCAAGCGTCAGGTTAGATCAGGAATCTCAAACTCAAATCACCACGAGGGCCACGAGAGAACTAGTAATTTTGCCCGAGGGCCGCATCACTGAAACCTTTTCATACAATGATACAAAAGTATAGTAAAAAATGGAGTAATATAGTATTCTATTAAAAGTCAATGTATTAACTTTTTAAAAACTGTAATGCAAAGAGGGGTTTTAATAAAATATAAACACTCAGTAATGGTTGGAGCTTGGCTGCCAGTGGAGTCAGCACCTATGGCGAGCTGCAAGAAATAACTCCGTGGGCCGCATGTGGCCCGCGTGTTTGAGACTCCTGGGTTAGATTGTGGAGGCTTTTGCACAGCTGCATGAGGCAGGGACCATGCAAGGAGCCTTCACACTTGTTATGGGAGGCCCTTGAGCAGTTGCACAGTAATAGTGCCCATGCTCTGTGAAGCACAGGGAAAATTTGCTCCAGATTACACCCCCTCCAGGGCGTTAAGTCAAAAAGTTGGCTCAGAGTAGGAGGAAGGTCGGAGGTACTGGCCTGCACAGTAGGGCTATTACGCTTGGGGGCAGTAAACTGTGGCAGTCCAATGGCTACTGCAAAGTTCACACTTCCCAGATGTCTCCAACATTTATTTGAAATTTGCCTGCCTGAGACACACACTTCAGTGCTTTTCCATAAGCAGTGAAGCTCCTTGTGTCTTCTATGTCAAGCAGCGGCACAAATTCCACAATCTAGTTTTCGACATTTAGCACAAACCTCTGTTCCTTCATCCACATTCATCAGGTGGCTGCGTTGTGTTACTCCCTGTTTAAATATCTGGGTACTCGAATAGTTTATCTTCAATATGGCTTGTAGGCAAAGTGGCTACAGTATCAGACCTCGTTTCTTTTGGTTGGTTTTTCCATGCCAGTTACTGGGATCTAGTGTTTCTTCCTATAGAAAGTGTTCTTGACTTCCATTCTAATAATATCACATTGAATCTGAACATCTTCAGCTGTAATGAGTTGCACTTTCCAGTTTTAGCAATTATCTCTAAACTACAGAATTACACTCCAAAACTGGGCCCAATACCCCCAACCTATTACTCCCGCAAGGGATCCTAATTCATCTGAATGGCACCATTGATTTTAATGGATTATTTGCATGAATAGGGAAGCGACTGGTACTGATATATGATATGATGGAAGGAATCAAGCATGACAGTGATAATGATGCTGAATCCAAAAGTTTAATTCATTCATCTCACAGAATCAGGCCCTTAATGTGTACCTCATGCTCAGTTAATTTATTTACCCACATAACTTTAGCAATGCATTTCCAGTTCTCTTTCTGGATACTAATTTACTGTTAAAATAATAGATTTAGATCAATTCTGCTCTCTTACAGTGATGTAAATTCAGATTGACTTCACTAAGTTCAGTGGAGTTACTCTGGATTTTTACAGATATAATTGAGAGCAGAATTTGGCCCATTGTCTCTAGTGGGGAATCATAGAATACCAGGGTTGGAAGGGACCTTAGGAGGTCATCAAGTCCAACCCCCTGCTCAAAGCAGGGCCAATCCCCAATTTTTGCCCCCGATCCCTAAATGGCCCCCTCAAGGCTTGAACTCACAACCCTGGGTTTAGCAGGCCAAAGCTCAAACCACTGAGCTATTCCACCCTCCCCCCCTGCAAGAAGTAACATGGTAGTTGAAGGTGTTTAGAGGGTATATTATTTGAGGAGTTCCACTGACATTTCACATGACATTTCTGTAATTCAGTAATAGAAACTTATAGTTAGACCAGCATGTAAAAACCCATGCTCCTGTATGCTACAGGAAAATTGTGGTACAAACACTTTTCTGGTAGAAAATATCCTGTCAGCTAGTCTAGTTGTCTACTTTATTAACAATAGTAGGTGTATATAGATTTCTTAAATATGTGGGGAGCAGAAAACAGTTGACAGCAGCTCAAAGAGCAATGAAGGGAATCTAATAGCACCCTGAAAATGCAGGTGGATCAATGCCATTCCATTTTTTATAGTCTTCACCCATGGTTGCTTATTAGATTTTCAGGATTTCTCAGCATGGATGATAAATCACAGTCTTACCATTGATTATGTAGGAAGATACATAATAACAAAAGAAGAGAACATCCTACACCTTTCCCCTGTGCAAAGCCAATGAAGGACTGATTCAAGGATTCATATTCAGGGCTGGTAGAGGTCCCAGGGACAGGATGCATCTCACAGCTACAAATGAGGGGAGATTTGAGGGGTGGACTGTCATCCCCCTTCCTTAACTCCACTTGGAGGAACACAGGAAGTGCCATACTTGATCAATCCTGAGGCCTATATAGAGGCTGTCAGACAGTATTCTGTCTGACAGCAGCCAGTATCAGATGCTTCAGAGGATGGTGTAAGAATCTTGCAGTGAGCAGATGTGGGGTGATCTGCCCCCCACATTAGGTCTCCTCCTGGTCTCTATTAGTTTGGCTGAGCCTTGAATCATGATGTTTAATATCCCTTCCAAATGTTGTGAACAATAACTATGATGACTCTATTCTTGTTATCCATAGAAACTTCCGGTTCTTTGGTGAATCTTGTCAAGTTCTTGGCCTCACTACTTCCTGTGGCAGTAAATTCCATGTTTTAGTTACATATGGTGTAAAGAAGAATTTCCTTTTATCAGTTTTGAATACGCCACCTTTTCATTACCTTAATCTCTCCTTTACCTGCGCCCCCTCCAGCCCGAAGCAGGAATCTGTGGATCTGCCAATGACAGCAGCAGTAAGATGGCTAAAGATGCCATAATGTAAGAGGACCTAGCCTATAGAAGCTTCTGTGTTTGATGTTCCCTTTTTTCAACCTGTTTATGCTTAGCAGAGAGATAATTTTGTACGGTTCCAACACCAGACCCACCCAGCTTTGACACGTTAGATACTAGCCAAAGAGACATTTCTACCCTGAAAACAACTTTCTTAAATGGGGTGGAGACCTTCTTGTACCGTTATCAACCTTCTGTTATCATCTAGACAACTTCATACCCATCCCTACCCTCCACATATAAAGCAGTGACCCCATCTCGTACTCCTCCTGACCCTCTACACAGAGATTGGAAAATACCCTCCTGAAGTGGTTTAGAATGCTAACCATACTACTGACCACCCTCCTGCTACACATGGGGGTAGCAGGCAGGATCCATATTATCATGGAATGAAATACTACATTGTCTCCTCAAAGACAGCCACACATGTCGGTGGGATAGTTTCTGGTAATGGAGAAGTAGGAGCATGATAGATGAGAGAAGGAAAGTTGTGTCTTTGTGTTGACAGAATTTATGTTCTCTTTAACTGCACAGCTAGCTCCTAGATGCTAAAGTGATTTGTAGAACATAAGGAATGCCAGTAGATAAGATAGAGTTCAAGCCTTGTTCTTGATTACAGTCTACATTAACATAAATCCCACCTTACTAGCCGATATCTGGTAAAACTGCAGCTGGAAAAGCAACAGTGACCCTCCACCCGATAACTACAGCATAAGGTTCTTTTGAAAAGGGTTCAGAGGACTACTAGTCTTTGACTTAAGTTTTTAAGTATACAAATGTGCAGAAGCAAACCCAGATAGCAAAAGCCACTCAAATCATACATAAACAGCAATCATTGTGCACTTAAAGTAAGCAGAGCTGTTCTCCAGTAGTTCTCCTGCCATCTCTCTTTAATCAGGTATCAAGAGGTAAATTCCACCAGACAGAAGTGGTGTTATTGACTCAGCTTAGTCACTATAATTTATTCCAATTATGCCCTTTAATTTGCATTCTGAATTAATTGCTTGTCCAGCCACCCAGGCTACTTAATAAAAATATGGGAATGTCATCAGAGCTGCTTTTCCCCCACAATGTAGTGGATGGCAATACCACATATTACAAACCTTGACAGTTAAGTAATTTTCAACTAAAATAGCTGAATTGGAAGCATTGATCCTGGAAATGTCCTTTGACATCTGGATTTCAAGGTTATGGCAAAGCTGCATATGCGGGACAGGGGGCATGAAACGCAGCTCTCCTGGGCAGTATTCTCATCTATCACACTCATAAATAACCAGGAAGATGGATGAATGGGTCATGCTATATTGCATTTGGATGTGTGATAACTTGCTTTATGCTGAATCCTTTTAGCTTCATTCTTCATTTAATCAACCTCAGGTTCCAGGATAGAAAAAGGCTCCATTTTTTCCATTAAAGCTTCTGTAACATTTCATAAAACAAATATTGGCACTTGGGAGTATTGCATTTATTTTCATAAGAGAATCATTTTTATGTAATCTACGAAACAGACGTGTTTAGTTTCAGTTTTAGCCATGTTTCAAAGCTCCTTGCCAATTAGTATCTATGTAGAGAATAATATTAGCAATCAGACCATACCATACAAATTTACATTACAGACCTGGCTGGTATGAGTCCAGGTGAAGCTTACATGCATGAGTCACCAGAGAAAAAACATGCTGATTCTTTCCACCCAACTGCTGACTTGTAGACACTGAACCATTAAGAACAGCCCCAATATCCAGGCTACAGGAGCAAAACCCAGCAGCTCAGCTCTGCTCCCTTTCAAGACAAATGTACAAAAGGGGTTTATCTTGCTCCCACTGAAGTCAATGGCAACATTTCCATTGATTTCAGTGGTGGAGTACTGGGGCCTTGTTCAGTAGGGGCCCTACTACAGTCACAAGTGCTCTAGCCTACTTGATTCTGTTCTGTTGGAAGCCAAAGCAGTGTAAAAATAAAGGCAGGAGGGGAAAGGGTGTAAATGTTCTAATTGTGCATCAGGCCCTCGGAGGCTCAGCAGTGAACTCAGCATTTTTCAGGTCTGAATGACATGCAGCCCATCAGAAATGTGCAAGTTCAATATTAATGGGACCCTTCCTTTCGGAAAGCCATTATTTATCCAAAAAAATCTGATTTGAGATCGGAGAGGTTGTTCCTATTCTCTTATTAATATGCACATTTGTGGATTTAAATCCTTCAGGCCACAATAGGCGAATATCACCATAAAACTTTTAACATTAAAGCAACATTGCCATCTGAAATATCATAGGCTTGACTCTCTTCTCTCACTAGTGGAGCACCACTGACTCCCTTGTGGGACAATCAGGTCCCCTATGTAGTAAATTAACATGTGTCTTTATTTATGTGATTAGTGACACCTTAAAATTTTTAAAGGTGAACGAATTTTAAAAATGCAATTTTCTTTTCACTATTTATGTGGTTTTTTTTTTAAACTGTTTGTGATTCTCTGTGCTTGGACAGTACACATCAGTCATGTTGGTTTCACTTTGATATTTAGTCAGTTTCTCATTAAAGTTCTTAGAACTTATTCCCCTGCTGTGAGGGCTGTTTCTTTAAAAACAAAAGGTCTCTCTGGAATTTGTAAATGAACATTTGGAAACATTTCTATTGGTCTTAGGTTTTATAAAAATACTTTGTACAAAACTGAAAACTTTAGGGGCACTTTCTATGTCCACTCAATGTTAAATAGAGCAGTGATTTTCTGATGTACATATTTATGTTCTCTAGGTAGTGGAGTGAGACCACCAATTCATTTGATATAACTCTTGGTTGCTACTTGCTAATATAATCCACCAAATATCCATGAGATGGTAATAACTCTTGACATTATGTCCATTGAATCCTGTTAAATGTCATAGAATCACAGAACCATAGAGTCATAGAACCAGAGGGTTAGAAGGGACTGCAACAGTCATCTAGTCTACCCCCCTGTCACCATGCAGGATTTGTTGTGTCATGTTGAACATGTTGCATACAATAGTTTTTTTTATTCTGTGCAGTACTTTTGATGCAAAGATACTTGAGCACTAAAATGACATAGGCCTGACCTACAATGTTCAGATCTGAATCCAAAATGATACCCAAATTTGGGAGGTGTTTGGATCCAGGGTTTTGGTTCAGGCCAATCTGTAGAGTTAAGGAATATAGTTAGAGTTAATAAAAGCAACAATAGCACAGAAGCAGAGAGGAACCAAGAGGCAGAGATAAGGGAGAAAGGATTTGTTTTCAGATGACATAGGAAATGAAATGAAGAGTCAATGAGGCAGAGAGATATAGGAAGGCTGTTCCAGATGGCAGGAGTTGTAAAGACGAAAGCTCTTGCACTGACAGTTATGAGATTTTGTGGAAGGACAGGAAAGAGACCAGTGCTAGGCTAGCAGTGAAACTAGAGAGAAGACTAGAGACAGACAGAAAATCCATGAGATATGATGTAGCTAGAGATTGGAGCATTTTTTTAAAAATAAAAAGGGCAGATTTAAATTGGGCTGCTTTGTATGTGTGAGAAAGTAGGTAATGAAGGAGACTCGAGGACTACAAATGGTACTAAGGTTGCCTACACACAGCAGGCTAATGGTACCTTTACAAGATATTTATTCTATTTTATTATTGTCGCCCATTTGCAGATGTTGCAGCCCCATAAGAAACTGAATCAGAAAACCAACACTACAGCATTTTCTTCCAAGCCAAAAAACTTATTCTTATCATTCCAAAAACTTGTAAGACTATGTATAACAGTGTCACCTGGTGTCCCCTGCCATAACACTTGTATAGTGTCTTCTAGATATGGATAGAAAGTGAGGGTTGGTCAACGCTGGTCTACACTGAAAAGCTATAGCAGCAGAGCTACGTTGGTCAGAAGTGTGAAAAAAAACCCAGTATAGCTGTGCCCACAAAAAAAACCCAGTGTAGACACAGTTATGTCAATAGGAGAGGACTTCCATTGGTACAGCTAACTTGAGGCCTGGCCTATACCTAAAACTTTGGTTGACCTAGCTATGTTGCTCAGGGCTGTGAAAAACTTTGTGCTTTGAGCACTGTAGTTAGATCAATCTAACCCCTGGCACAGATGCGGCTAGGTCGACAGAGGGATTACCTACATCGACAGAAAAACCCCTTCCGTTCATAGAATATCAGGGTTGGAAGGGACCTTAGGAGGTCATCTAGCCCAACCCTCTGTTCAAAGCAGGACCAATCCCCAATTTTTGCCCCAGATCCCTAAATGGCCCCCTCAAGGATTGAGCTCACAACCCTGGGTTTAGCAGGCCAATGCTCAAACCACTGAGCTATCCCTTCCCCCATTGATGTAGGAAGCATGTATGCTACAGCAGCTTGCCTGCAGCACAGCCACTGTAGCACTTAGCCATAGCCTCATTCGGGAAGGTGGTGTGGCTACACTGACAGAAAAAACTCCGTGTCTACACTAAAGGGCTATCCCATCATAGCTATGTTGGTATAGTCTCCGTAGTGTAGATATACCCTTAGAAAAAGTAGATTGATGCTGAATGTTCTTTCAGCTCTCTCATGTTAGGATTGCCAAGCATTTGGTTTTCAACTGGAATGCCTGGTCGACAAGAGACCCTGGCAGCTCAAAGTCCGATCGGCGGCACAGCAGAGCTAAGGCAGGCTCCCTGCCTGCTGTGGCTCCACGCGGCTCCCAGAAGCAGCGGCATGTCCACCCTCCAGCTCCTAGGCATAGGGGCAGCCAGGGGGCTCCGTGCGCTGCACCCACCCCTAGTGCCAGCTCCACAGCTCCCATTGGCAGGAAACCACGGCCAATGGGAGTTGCGGGGGTGGTGCCTAGGGATGGGGCAGCATGCACTGCACAGAGCCACCTGGCCACGCCTCTGCCTAGGAGCTGGAGAGGGTTCACGCATTAAGTGAAAATTAGTCAGTGAGTCAACATTTGATTAACTTTGCCAAACAGAGGAACTCAGCATCAAATAAGAAACCTCAGCACAGTAGAAGTATGTTTTTTTCAGAAAATGGTCACTTGAGTGCAACATCTTGTTTTCCAGAGGGTTCTAGGAAGAAAGCATACTTGTTTTCCAGTACATTTAACCCACACTTCAAAATGCTAAGAATTTAAAATTGCATGAACACAACCCAAAGTTCTCCGTTTATTTAAAAGTCAAAAACGGCCTAAGTTTAAAAGCTCTTAGTACTTTAAGTACATTAAATTTTTCAGAGGTATTTTTTCCCTCCTTTGATGCCAAAGCATCAAAAGCCAGCATGAAATCTGGGTTGAAAAAACTAAGTGGGCGTGTGGTGGGGCAGCTGCCCCACATAGGGAGAAGAGGTTAAAAGCAGCGCCAGGGATTCTGCGCAGAACCCACAAATCAGGAAAGGGCTTCTTGGGCCCACCAATAGGGGGAAGGCTTGCTGGAGTAGCCAATCAGGGCTGGCGAGGACTGTGCCCAGAAGAAGATGATGGGGTCCGAGGAGCACCATGGGTCCAAAGAGTGGAGACAGCAGTGACTGCAGGTGTGACACCACTAGCTGAAGGCACACTGGAAGGGCTGAGAGCTAATTCCCAGGAGTCACTGCAGTGGTGAGTCTCACTCCATTACAGGGCCCCAATTCTGAACTCACCACTATTTTTATATTTTTAATTCCTCTGTCTTAAACTGAGTCAGCCCTGAGGTAACCCAGTGTAAGCAAGATCAGAATCAGTCCCCAGTACATTAAAACTTTCCACTTCATGCAACTATTTACACCAGCTCCAGAGACTTAAAATATGCTTCTCTCAGATTCATTAATAAATATGTGCTTTGTTACTTCACCTTGGATATATTATTTCTGAAGATCAAAGACCACAATGTTCCTTTGATAGAAAGAAATGATAAAGAATTTAACAAGTCTAAATAATATGCAATAATATGCAAATGCCAAGCAAAACTTTTGCATCTTAACTGTTTCATGGTGCCTGACTCATGTAACTAAGAGACAGATGACATGTCAAATTAACTGGTGGTCTAAATCCAGTCACTGGTAGGTAAATTATCCACACTTTAAAAATGTGCTACCCTTATAATTGACACCTCTTTTGGCAACCTCAGAGGACATATCAAAAAATGGCTGGCCATGGAAAATACTGAATTACCTTCTGGCCTGGAGAGGTGGTGGCTTGAAGAGGCACATTGGTGGGGAAGCTTGCAGTGCTGATGTATAAGGTCCCTCCCTGGGTAGTAGAGGACCAATTATGCCAATTGTAGGATACAAGTATCCCACTGATACGCATTGTGATGGAAGTCTCAGCATCCTCGGTTTTCGGCCCTGATCTTCCAATGAGTTAGTCGTACAGTTCAAGGCCACTCTCTGTGATAGCCTGAGAAACTGGAGTCCTCTCTCTGCAGAACAGGTACAGGACAGTGACAGCACAAGTGTTCCCATATAGCTCTGCCAAGGTGCCTCAGTGCTGACCCAGTGGGGCCCCTTGGAGGAGAAGTAGTTGTTTCTATGGCCTTAGGCTGCCCATCTTATGACACTGCCCATTAGAGCCAAATATAGCTGTGATTTTCTGATGTACACATTTATCTTCTAGAGACCACCCGTTCCTTTAATAAAAGCCACCAAATAGCCATGAGACGGTAACTCATGGTTGTTCCTTATTAGGCCTGGGTTTGAATGAGCTCCCTAGAGGTGAACAGCTCCATACGCAATCATTACCAATACTCTGAGCTAATCATTTTCTGCAATCCCTCACTTTTTCAATGCTGATTAAGGAGTGCCCTTCTGCAGACTTTTTGATTAAACATTCTAGCTAAGAAATTAAAATGTAATCTTGAAATGTAAAGCTTATTCCTTAGGGAAGAAAATTAATTTTAAATTATACAGAAATTAAAAGATAACTTACGTCATTTGCATTTCTACAGTAACACACAACATGTATATTCCCCCCACCAGGATAAAATAAAGTTTTAATTGATCCACTTTTAATAGAAAATTACCTTATAGTGTCTTAAAAGACTAACTACATTTCTGTGTGCAGTTTCTGTTCTAGGTGCCCGTGTGTGGGATAACACACTTCCTTGGTCAATTGGTACATCTTTGTCTCACACTAAGGCACTTCTCAAATTCTTATTGCTTAATTCCTACTCACTTTTTTACATATAAATCCTTCTCCTGATAATTTGTGTTTGCATTTTAAATCCATGTGTAGTGTATAAATATGGCATGCTTTAAATAGGTAGATCTACCTATCCAAATTCTACATACACTCAGTCACAGAGGCAGAAAGAATGCTACTGCTTTGTTAACTTAGCAGTGCACGTATATACAGTGCAGACTTTAAGGGCAGTTCACAGCTTGATTCGGTTAACTGCAAAGCTAACTTAGGTGGCTTATTTATACCAGCAAATATTTACCATTACATTTTGTTGTACAGGCAAGTCGCATCTTCGGTGCATTTAACATGCGTGAATTCAGCTTTGCGCGGTCGGCAAAAAAGAGAAAAATAACCATTTTAAAATGGCATCAGTACTGTGGGCAATTCCGTCCGGTATGGCGTTTCACTATATGCGGTTTTTCGCTTTACGCGCTAACCACGGAACGGATCCCCTGCGTACGATGAGACTTGCCTGTACACTTAGGGGCCAGATCCTCATCTGGTGCAAATCTGCATTACTACATTAAAGTCAATGAAGTTATGCTGATTTACACCAGATGAGGAAGTGGCACTACAGGTTTCAGATAAATGGTTATCATGGACTCTATAATACACAATATGATGAGATGCTAATCACTGTTCCCTCTAAGCTGTGCGTGTGTGCGTGCGCACACAGATCCTAAACCCCGCGCACATGGCAAAACACCGTGCGCACAAAAATGTGCACAGAAGCACAATTTACACAGAAGAAATTTTTTGCGCACACGGCCTGTGAAAAATGTGCACAGAAGGAATTTTTTGCGCACATGGCCTGTCAAAAATTAGAGGGAACATTGATGCTAATGTGTACCCAAGGTTGTATAATGTATGTCATATTTATATTGTACTACTGTACTTACAGAATAGTATGTGATCATGTAATTAGAGATATGATGTAAACGCACAATAACAAAATTAATGTTCTATGTGTAGTGACTCCTATCCATCCAGTGACCTCCTTTAGCGTCAATCTCCTTTCTGATTTTGATGGACTGGGCTCTTCTGGATCTCACCTCCCACTCAGTAGGTTGTAACTTCTTTATTTTCTTCCCATATGAATTTATTTGGCAATGCCTCCACCCCTCTCACTCTTTCCTGGCAGGGTCACCAGGGCAGCTTGGGAGGAAAATTCTAACTATAAGGTAAGTCCCAGATAGTTGGAAACTCCCAAGTAATAACACAAGCACATACAATATATTCAACACAATTATATTAAACAGGAGGTAAATATAACACAAGAGGGTAAAACACTATTCTCAGGGGCACCAGTGCCTACAATGATAATATCCATGAATTTCCCCAGTCACATGACCTCATAGATCAAATGTAAAAATTAGTGTCTCAATGGTACATGTACTTCATAGGGCCCTTGATTACCTGAGACCACAATCTTCTGTGAAGCAGTTAACAATTTGGTTGACTGGGTTCAGTGCAGCTCAAAAGACTCACAAGTGGGATAAGGTGGTAAGTCCCTCCTAGGGTAACCAGATATCCCGATTTTATAGGGACAGTCCCAATATTTGGGACTTTTTCTTATATAGACACCTATTACTCCCCACCCCCATCCCGATTTTTCACATTTGCTGTCTGGTCACCCTTGTCCCGCCTCAGGTTTAATAGGCAGCAGGTAATAAAAATCTCTAAACCCTTACTCCCTGGCTTGAGGATACAATTCAGGAAGTAAGGGGTCTCCCAAACAATTTCCCTGACTAGTTAACTAAAAGATGGTGACTCACAACTTCACGACTGATCCTCGGGTTCTGAGATGGCTCTGGACTCCTCAATCACCGCAGAGGGGCGATGATTGCTCCTGACAGGTTTTGCTTCTTGCAGGATTCAGGCTGCTTCTGGTGCCAGAATTTCCTCTCACCACAAAAGGGTGCAGGGCTCAAGCTGCAGGTTACAAAACTCTACTAAAATTCCTAACTTTAGTCTCTCTGCCCCCAGCACTCAGACACACTCACGACAGGCAGGGAGCCCTGGACCAGTAGCCAGAGCAGAATTTGCCATGTGGGGACTTATTTCCCCTGGGGAGCTGAAGCACTGGCCAGACGGGAGTTTTCACAACAAAACTCTACAAACTGAGAGCCACCTTGGAGAAGGAAAGGGCCACGCTGAGAGATTTTTGCTTCCAGATGCCCAGAGGCCAGTTCTCCATGCAGGCCTGGGATGCACCAGCTCCCCCCACAGCCAGTCCTGCCCTTTCTCTGGCTGGCTCCAGATTCTCACCCCCTCCCTGGGAGCCCTGGAGTGGATCTCACTCCCTATTGTTCAGACTAGCTCTTCTTCCTGGGCTTTCCCTTGTCAATGATTTTCCAAGCAGGCATGCTTGCTATCCTCCAACAAGGACCCCATCATTCTAAATAGCGTCTCTCCCTCTTGGTTGCCTAGCAGACTCTAAGTCTGCCCTTGGCTCCCCTTCCCTACCAGGGACAGTATGCCTTGCCCTGAGTTACATGCACACAGAGCCCCAGTGAGCTCCTTGGGGGTTATATATGTACCGTTTTAACTGTGGATTTCTTGACTTTTGAGTGCCCAGCTGTCCAGTCTCAACATAGCTTTTGGCATGAAATTTACTAGATTTTTCTAAAAGGCAAAAATGGGAGGGAACATTAAAAGAGAGCATTTCAACTCTCTCTCTGCTGGCGTTCCACAAATTGCTATGGAACTCTAATACTAGATGTCCCTGGGACGCTTTAAGAGGTTAAAAAGCAGGATCCCCTCTCCTGCAAACCTTAGACATTACACACGAAGCTTATTCCATAGCTGCAGATCAACTGATATGCATCAGAACAGGAGACTCTCCTACAAACCTCGCTGCAGCCCTTAATTTATGTGCCTTTTTCAGTGGTTATGTAAATCCTATGGTATAGATCATCATGGCTTTGATAGGCTCTGAGGACACAGTCCATGATTATATTGTTTTGTTATGATTGTTTATCTTGGAGCAGCACTTAGCAGCCCCAGTCATGGACCAGAGTCTGACTGAGATGGAATTAGTTCTGCCAGAACATGCTGAGGGATTTTTTTTCCCTTCCTCCAACAACTTGGCTTCAGTGATGTCTTTTATTGGCCCATTCAATAGATGGTATTAATGCCTGCAATTCTTTGGCAGGATGCTGAGTATCACGTAGTAATGAAATTGGCACACTAATGACAATCTAAACTATTACAACATGCTTTATCATGGTTCTCACCTCCCTCCCCTTCTCCCCCATTATTATCCGTACTTATGTCAGTTGGCTGAGTATTTTTTCTCCAGTACTGCTATTGTATTTCTAGGAACTTGGAAAAAGAGCTAATCTAAGACCATGTGTTGGAAAACAAGGGATTAATCTTACTGGCATCACCAGCTAGAACTTTCACAGTTTCTATTGCACCTTCTGCTATCTTGGCTAACCGTTCAATCTGTTTCATTTTCTTATGATTTAAGGGCCGATCCTATGAGACGCTGAGTACATCCTGTGAGATGCTGAGCGCCCTGAACTCCAGTTGAATTCAGTGCACTTTGCAGGATCAGGATCATTCATTAGATTAATTAGATGTACTTTTCCCGGCTTTAAAAATCTATCTTCTCCTACATCAGTCCTGTCCATGCCCAATGGATGTGGAGGAAGGAGTATTTCAATAAAATGTATGTTTCTGAATATTTCAATTCCACAACAGGGAAAGTACCACCACAGCTAGTGAACTAAACTCCCATTTCCCATCAAATGCATCGACAGCTCACAGTAATGCTGAAACTTAGAAGTTCATAGATTCCAAGGTTCCAAGAAGGAACCACTGTGATCATCTAGTCTGACCTCCCATATAACACAGGCCAAAGAACTTCCCCAAAATAATTCCTAGAACAAACCATTATTCTCCAAACTGAGGAGAATTTTAGGAATAAAATGTCAAGATTCAAAAAAAATCAACTGTACGGCAGCAGGAGGAAAGCCCGGATAGTATAGCGAAGACTTGGAAAGAGTCCCCTTTGGTGATCAGGTTTATTTTATTAGGTCCAGCCTGATTTTAGGATTTAATATTTTGGATGATCATTTATTTATTACTTTTATAGCATCCTGGTGCTTTATAGCAATAAGAGACTGCCTCTCTCCAACAGAACTTACAATCTAAGAGGCTTTGAGCACCTAAAAAGCCCATTGATTTCAAGTGGAGTAACTGGTGCACAACCTCTCACAGGGTTTGGAGAAAGCAAGGAGGGAAGAATCTATAGCAGGAAAGAGGAGCAGTGCATTTTTTACCAAGTATAGTTTGAGGAAATAGTAAGACATTCAAGAGGAGATGTTGGAAAGACCAGCTGAAATGTAGCTTATACAGAGGAAAAGAAGCCAGGGATGGAGATAGAGAAATTTGAGAGCCATCACGATGGAGATCTATGAAAGATCACTCTGGCATGTGTGTAGAACAGGGCTATCAAACTCACCCAGTAGAGAGGACTGAATTCCACTTTGAATTATAGTCAGTAGGCCAAGGTAAAAATTTAGGGATAAATACTCCCCATAATCCATAGCACAGCTCCCAGTGATGTGAATGGGAGGTTTGCACAAAGGCAAAGGAGAGAGTATGGTCTGGGAGTAATTAAACTTTTCATTACTGTAATTAACTATTTTTTCTGTACTTTATCACTGCACTTAGCATCACACTGTGAGAAAATTTACTCCTTTTGGGACCACCACTATTTTCCCCCTTTGTTTCTCTTCCTCCTCCACCCTCCTTCCTCCCTCTCTCATTTTTGTGTCCCTTCTCCTTTCTCTCTACATTTTTTCCTGCAGCAATGGACAATTCTCCATCCCACCTAAATATCTAATGAGATAATGACACAATATCAGTATTGACTAAGGGCAGGTCTTCACTACCCGCCGGATCGGCGGGTAGCAATCGATCTATCGGGGATCGATTTTTCTCGTCTCGTTAAGACGCGATTAATCGATCCCCGATCGCGCTCCCCGTCGGCGCCGGCAATCCACCTCATCGAGAGGCGGAAGCGGAGTCGACGGGGGAGCGGCAGCGATCAACTCGCCGCCGTCCTCATCGCCAGGTAAGCCGATTACGATACGCCGACTTCAGCTACGCTATTCCCGTAGCTGAAGTTGCGTATCGTAGATCGACCCCCTCCCCTAGTGTAGCCCTGGGCTAAGTTAACTTAACAAGATTAATGGTTGGTGGGGAAGTGTACTCATCTCAGAGTCATTGTTTCAGGATCTCTGCAGGCTCATGCAGACAACACTGCTGCAGTGATGTTTGGTTCAGATTTGGAAGGTTTTCTTTGCAACCATGAACATTAGAAATGTACTCTTTTCTTATATGAAAGCTCAGATTCTGCAGAAGCCGAATATGCCATTTGAGTCACAAATATCATGCAGGCCAGATCTGCTGCCCAAGGGCTCTTTGTTTGACAGCTCTGGTTTGACAGCCCCATTATGTATGTTTACATTTTGCTCAGCACACACCTCTGGGAAGCTTATTTGTCAGATAGTTGCTGCAGGCATCACTGATGGTCTGTATTGCTCCATTGTTGTGTACTTGCTCTTTATACAATGTAGCTTCAATTCATTCTCTTTGCTTTTTATTTCCTCTGAGGGCAACTGTTTGCCACAAATTACCCTTTTCCCTGGTGTTTACAAGGCCAAAAATTCTCTGTTGTTTGTAGGACTGAACCTGCAATCTCATGACAGTAAGAAGGCATTACAAATTAGCCACCTAGCTCAAAGATAAAGTCTTCATAGAAATGTTTTCTTTTATCAATAATAATAATAATATAAAAAAAGTGTCTGAATAAGAAATAGGCCTAGATAACCATGTGCTTTGTCATCATTAACCAATAATAACTGCAAAACAAACTTGTTGCATTTGCCTGGAACCACTGAGTCATTAGATAAGAATTCAATTAAAGGGTAAGCACTGAGTCTAAATTTAATGAAGAGGTGATGCTGTGGGCTTTGCTACTTCACATTTCCTGGGAATACAGCTAAGAACATGCCCTTTATCTGTTCAAAAGAAATTAAAATTCAAGATACATTCCCTGTGAACTTTAACAGAAAACAATCTCATCACTGACTAACTACTGCAGTAAAGACCGGAGAATTCTGGAGGAGCCTGTTATAAAAATTGTTTGCACAATGTCCTCTATCCTGATTGATGCAAGAGGCTTAGGATAGAGAATGTAGACACGGATTGTATTATTTTACATAAAAGTCCCAAGACAGTCCTCTCTAATTAACCTCTTTCAAACTTCAAAATGAATGAAAGTAGAAATTAAGATACGAGTCTATATTAGTTTAAAATCTGTACAGCTTTTGCAGCAAGTTCTGCCTAGATGGGGATTATTGTCCTGTAATTGTCTCCTCAGAAAAAACTTCAGAGTTTAAAACAAAAAGAGAAGGAAAGGGAAGAAATATCTATCTAGGAGCCTTTTTCTGTCATGGGAGAAATATAGTTTTAGTCCTTCTGATCTGAAAAGGGATGTGATGAAGGCTTAGGCCAGTGTAGACACCACTGACCTAGCTCTTAAACTGTTATATCACCTGATGGTTAAAGCCACAGACTCCAAATCTGTACACTAAACAAACAAAAAAACAAACCAAAAAAACCCACACAAACCAAACAATCCATCTACCACTTCAATCGCCAAGAAACTCAACTTGAAGTAGTCAGTCACTTGTCTTGTTGGACACACACACAAAGTGCTGTTTTGAGCTTTGCAGCAAGTGTTCACTATCAAGCATCTTTCTCAGAGCTGTGTTGACATCAGTCAATTATTCTGTTGCAGCAACTGATTGTGTGTTTCAAAGAAAGAAAGCAGTGTTTATTTCAAAGCAAAAAATAAAAAGTGTTTGACAAAATGGAAAAAGGCAAGTTAGGGATGGGGAAAAAAAATATAGCTTCTAAGAGGATATTCCACTAAGAGAGACAGAAAGGGGATTTGGGGAGGAGGGATAGCTCAGTGGTTTGAGCATTGGCCTGCTAAACCGAGGATTGTGAGTTCAATCCTTGAGGGGGCCATTTGGGGATCTGGGGCAAAAAAAATCTATCAGGGGACAGTACTTGGTCCTGCTAGTGAAGGCTGGGGACTGGATTCAATGACCTTTCAAGGTCCTTCCAATTCTATGAGATAGGCATATCTCCATATATTAAAACAAGCTTGACTGCATCCTTTCAGAAAAGGAAATGTAGTTAGTTAGTGAAATTATATATGCAAGTGAGTTTGTAGCTATCAGAGCTTATGCTGCTCAAATCAAATTCACTAGCACATTTTTCTCAGCTTCTGCGGCCCTTGATAATAATAGAACTGAGATGTAGCTATTTGGGGATGGAAAAACTTCAAAGCTTTGGAGGTTAACTTTTTCAGGGCTTTATGGAAGTAATATTCAGAGGCAGATTCTGCTCTTGGAGCTTAAGGAGCCAAACACCCCTTGTGTGGCCTGTGTAAGGTCAGATAATATTGCAGCCCCTGCAATTTAGAGCATGCCAGGGCTGCTATCAAGAGGCTTCCCTCAGGAGCAAGGAGGACTGAGGAGTAGCAGAGCCAAGGTACCTCCCCAGTGCAGGTAGTGGAGCTGTCTGGCCACACAGAGGTATACGCTACACCCCTTCAAGGAGGATCACATATTCCTGGGGAGGGAGAGCAAGCAGGGAATTCTGGGTGAAATGCTCTGCCTCTGAGGCAGAATGTTTCATAATGTTCGTCCTGGAGCCAGGCAGTTTTGCACTGCCCCTACTATGGGCTGTGGCTAAATGCCGCAATCTAGTCTTAGGAGGAAAGTGAGGGAGAGAAACCTCATTTTCTTCCAAATCCACCCTTCTCCCTACACCAGCCATCCTCTTCTATAGTCTGCCAACAGGATCCACTGGCTCTCCATCTTCTGCTTTCTCCCTTACCCACAGAGACGTCCTGGGACTCATAACATTTGGAAAGAGCAGCCAGCCCTGCAGAGACTGAGCTTTGCTGACACTAAAGGGCAAAATATTGAAAGAGGCCTGTTTGAGACCAGGGACATCGTTTAGTTTCAGAGCTGAGCTGAAATGTGAGCCTTTTCTTTTTAAATGCTCTATCATAGGAGTGACTGAACTACAAATGGTTTATTCAACAGCTGTGGCCCTTTACCTGTTCACCGATTGTTGAAATCATGATTTATTAGACAAATGTGTCCATCATTTGTGCCCGATGAATAGCTTTAGGAATATATTGGAGCAACAGCTCGTTTGTAGGGTGTTTAGAGGGCAGTCAGATGGTTAGGTAATAATACGAATTCACTACCTGAGCCGTGTGACAGCAACACCACAGCAGGGCTGAGGTGGCCAATTTTCTCATTGAATTTCCTAATTTTTATGAACTAGTTTGTAGAAACAGGCTAGGAACAGGGCATTGACCATCTGGCCTTTGGATAATTCATGGAGCACCCTTCTAGCGATGGCCCTCAGGGCAGCCAGGACTGAGCATGCATGTGTGCAAGACATGCCCATTAATTAAGAGAAGTCTTATGGCCTGTGTTATACAGGAGGTCAGATTAGATGCTCACAGGGATCCTTTATAATCTATGAATTTATTGAATGAAACCTTTTCAGTTCAAATCAAATGGAATCTAGATGTAAAAGAAAATATTTCCTTTCAAATGGGTTTGAAAGGAAACTCCCCCTTTGTACAAAGTTCAGCAGCCATTATTTTCCCTGCAGACTAACAAAGGAGCCATGCCTGGAGCCCACTGTCAGAGATTTTACTTGTGCTGCCTTATTGTTCTCCTTAAGCTAAATAAAAATCAGCTAGACTCCAAATATATTTGGACTTTGAATAGAAAGATAACACTGTTGTCAAAACAAAAATCTGCCAAAAATTAAGACATGCTCACTAATGTTGTCCAAATGTTGAAGATCAGTTTTCAGTGAACAAATTCGATTACTATTTAACACACGATTTCCCTGGCTTGGAAATTCTCCGTGCAATAGTGATGCAAGACAATATATAGGAGTATGCAGCAAAAAACATATTAGAACACCATGAACTACTCCAGAAAATGGAAACACTGGTGCACAGCCAGATTCAGAGGCTTTCCAGATAACACAATCCTTTGATCAGTAAAGTTATTTTATGCCTCTATTTGAATCATGTTTGGTGTGTGCATTGTGTGTGTTCCATTTTTTATAACCACTTGACTAATCATCATTCATAATGTCAAAGTTTGTAATGAAAATGAAAGAAGAGCTAAATAATAACAGCCATTCCACTTACATATGCATTAAATTCACCTTTGTATCAGGCATTCATTTAACTCCCACGTGGAATTCACTGTAGTTTCTATCCACCTCACCAAGAGCGGTTCGTGAGTGGCTTACATGAGTGACTTGGAAGAGAGAATAACTGCTACAGGGCTCAGTCCCATCCACGCTGAAGTGGGGGCCACACACAACTTCAGTTGGAAATCATGTTTGCTCAAAGCAAGTTGCGTGTGGACAGCTGTGTCTGGCCCTCGAAGCAGAATGCCTGGGGCCCAGGGTTGCTGCTTTGAATCCATCGGGGCTGATTTTCCTCTCTCGTACAGTGGAAGTAAAACCAGAATAACGTCTTGAAATCAAAAGAAGGGTGGGCCAGTTCGGTAGAGCATGAGCCTAAGACTGGGGAGAGCTAAGTTCAAGACCCTGCTCTGTCACAGACTTCCTATATGACCTTAGGCAAAGTGCTTGATATCTCTGTTCCCTAGCCATAAAAATGAGAATGACGCTTCCCTATTTCACAGAGGCATTGTGAAAACAAGTACATTAAAGATTATGAGCTGCTCCAATACTTTTTTCAAAGTGGCCATAGAAGTACCTAAGAGACAGCTAGCAAGCAATTACGCCCATTTACACAGGTAAGAGAGACGAGAACCTGGCCCTGTGTGTTTTAAACTTTATTTTTCTTTAAGCATTTTATTGAGAATATTATAAAGACGTGCATTAGCTAAGACAAATAATTCAAGGCATTAGAGGAGCACTGTAGCTGTACTGAGCTTTCTGAAAGAACTGTCAGTCACAGTGGTTCATGTGAGAGAGACCACCATTCCGCATTCATTCTGCAGTGACGTTCTAGGGAGCAAAAATGAAATTCAAAGTCTAAAATCATTTGTTTGTTAAAGCTTTACTTGCCTCCTCACTATAAGCTGTGATGCTGTCTAAGAAAGATGACCATTTGTATCATTGTTGCTACCACTGTTATACAATTGCAACAAATCTTGTCATGTAAAGTGTCAATGGAAAATATAATTATCCTGTTTATATGCATAATCATATTTGTATCTGAAGTTATGAATATTGGCTATGTTCTTGTATCTTAAACGTGTGTTGTATTCCTGGCTGACACCCCCCCGCCCCAGATAGAATTTGCATCAGGGCTAGACAGCTAGGTGTTGTTGGTCTATCAAGGACACTCTACCCTCACAACAGGCCATTGAAGAAACTCATCCTGTCCAGATAGCTATTCCTGAGGATGCCTCAGACAACAAGGAGCCAATGGCCACGCCCGGTGATTCAGGAAAACATGTAGGGGCATGTGATGTGTGACCCTGGACTCCATCTTGGGCTAGTCACTTTCCACACACAGGGACTGTGGGCTTTGTTTGGGACAGTATAGTTCCATGTACACGGCAAAGGATCTAAAAAGACACCTGAGACACCTCCATTTTGCCTCTTTCCTGCTCTAATTCTCTCGACTGTGGATTAACAGCTAAAAGGAGAATCTTGAACTATGGACTGAGGGCCTTCCAGTCTTTTGGAAGTTTACAGAGACTTTACAAGCCAGCCGTCTGTAACATCACTGCTACAAACCTGATAGAAGGATTTTGCAATCATTTGTATGTATATGATCTATTAACCATTTATAACTCTTTTCTTTTATTATTAACTCTTTAGTTAGTTACTAAGGATTGGCTGGCACCGTTTTATTTGAGTAAGATCTGAGATTGACCTGGGGATAGGTGTCTGATCCTTTGGGATTAGAAAACCTCACAATGGGTTTTCAATAACCTCTCACTATATTAGATTGGGTTGCCTGGATGGGAGCCAAGAGATGGAATGCCTAAAGGAGACTGTCTGGCTTCTAGTTAACCAGTGTGATATTGCAGAAACTTTTGTTACTGGTTTGGTGAATCTATTTATACTGTAAGCCACCAGCTTTGGGGATTGTCTGCCCTATTTCTTGCAGTCTCCCCTGAGCGTGGCATGTTCAGTGTGGCCCATCCTAGGCACCCAGTCACACTTTACCTGGTCACATAAGCGACATTTTTTCCCCCTGAAAATAAAAATTGGGAAATAAAATGGTCATTAAAAAAATTCTCTTTAATAATATTCCACATCATACTCAAGCCTGGTTCTACAGAAAAATGTGCGTTTCAGTCCTGTCTAATAGCATTTTCTACCCTGCTCACCGCACCACCCCCTCACCACACACAAATTCTGCCATGATTACAAAAACACCCCTAGGCATAAGCAACAATGCAAACAAGAGAGATCGTGATCTCACTTCAAGGGAAGACACACTGTTTTCTCTATCTCTTATTCTAGCCTTTCAGAATGCACTATGTGATACAGCCCTTGTTGGTAAAATGATTTATGAAGTGTTAAGCTATTAGCCATATCACTCGCCATCTCTGAGATTTAGCTTTCCTAGAGAGTTCATTTGAAAGACCTTGGGCTACGATTTAGAGACAAACATTTCATGTGACAAAAGCCTGGGAGTTGCCAGCACAGAAATACAAGGCACCATATGCTGCTTATTTAAAGCTTCATCAAAAGACATTTCACATTTCCCCCTCAAACACTGCACTCAAATAACACGTTTCCTTTTACAGAGAAATAGAGGTTTCATTTCCCCCCCAAGCATATTGCTTTCCATTTCTTACTATTCTTCATCATCATCATCATCATCTGTACCTGACCATAGGTATATGCACATGTTTACCTCATTTTCATTATTAATATATTATTTCAATGCAACTGGAGTTTTTCGTGTGGAAGGAAAGCAAGATCAAGCCCCTGGAATAGTATTAATCTCTCTAGCTTTATAATCATTCTGTTCTTGTGGTTAGTTGCTAACACATGCCAACCCTATGAATAGGATGGTGAAAGTAGGATTAATCAAAGGAGATGTGAGCACACAAAGCACTGCAGAGCCAACACAGCTATGAGAGCGTGCACTGGATTCTATTCCGATTTGCACATCAACAGCATTTCTAACCAACCAAGTTCTAATATGTGTCACTGTGAGCCAGTAAGTAGCCAGACTGACTTTCTGATCCCAGGTTGACTTTGCAGGACAGGCAGTTAGAAGTTAAAATGTGCTTGCATCCGACGAAGTGGGTATTCGCCCACAAAAGCTTATGCTCCAATACCTCTGTTAGTCTATAAGGTGCCACAGGACCCTTTGTCGCTTCAGTTAGAAGTTAAAATGTGACTTTCTATACTGAGCCGATCCGATGAGAAAATCCTTTAAAAGAAAATACTCTGTAAAAGTGGCATAATAGAGTAAAGTATCTTAATTTACCATTGTGAGGTAGGCACCTATAAATAGCTATTTATCTTTGCAGGTGGGAAGAGTGAGGTATAAAGGTTGCAGCTCGCATTTGTTAATAAACATTAACAAACCTAGATGTGTCAGGTTTTCAAGTGCCCCTCCTGAGACCACCTGTCAGGGTTCCCTCCCCACTCTAAACTCTAGGGAAAGACATGGGGACCTGCATGAAGAGCTCCTAAACTTATTTCTACCAGCTTAGGTTAAAACCCCCAAGGTACAAAATTCCCTGCACCCTGAGAAATGCTTCTCTCACTGCCACCATCAAGTGTTTTAAACAGGAATCCAGGAAAGGAACCACTTGAAGTTCCCCTTCCCCCCAAAATACCCTCTCAAGCCCGAACACCCCCTTTCCTGGGAAGCTTGAGAATAATCTCCTAGCCAATTGGTTACACAGTGATCTAAAAACCCACCCCCGGGGTTTTAAAACCATGGAAAAACAGTCAGCTTCTTAAAAGAAGGATTTTATTAAAACAAAGAAGGTAAAATCATCTCTGTAAAATCAGGATGGTAACTATTTTACAGGGTACTCAATTTCCAAACTCAGAAGGATTCCCCCTCTGGACAAAACCTTAAAGTTACAGAAAAAACAGGAATAACCCCTCCCTCTAACACAGGGAAAGCTCACCAAGCAAAACAAACAGAAACCTACTCGCTATGCTGACTAAACTTACTTTAGAAAAAAGTGAGGTTTGGTGAGATGACTGGTTGAGGAGATTGATTTTCTGGAGGTACTTCTTGTCTTCCAAGATCACTCTGACTCAGACAAAGAGCCACACACAAAGCCTTCCCCCCTCCCAAGATTTGAAAGTATCTTGTCCCCCCTTTGGTCAGATGCCAGCCAGGTCAGGTGTCAGTCTGGCTACCTGCATTTCTTAACCCTTTACTGGTAAGAGGATTTTATAGCACTGCATCAGACCCTCTCCCCCTTCCCTTTATATTTATGACACCACCAGAGCCTGATTTTCAAAGGAGCTAAGGACAACTGACACTCCCATTGATTGCAAGTACTGTTGTGAAAAATTGGGCCCAAGTAACCTGCCTGAGGTCACTGTCAGGAACAGGATTACAACACAGGAGTTCCTGGCTCCTAGCTCACGCATCACTTGAGAATAAGTACCATGCAGAATAACTAGCAATCTCCTCTCCCTCAACATTTCTCCAAGTATACACATCTAGGGCAAGATGTTCCTACAGGACAGGCTTCACATGTGATCCAGCTCAGAGAAGCTAAATCTCCAACACCTCACTCCTTTCTTCTCTCCTCAGTAAAAGCCTGATCTAAAGCTCATTGGAATCAATAAGAAATCTCCCATTGACTTCAGTATACTTGGGATCAGATTCAAGTGGAGGTGCAGCGTTTTCTTTGCTTGTTTTCCTCCTCCCCTGAAATATATAGATTCTAAGGCCAGAAGGACCATTGCGATCATCCAGCCTGATGTAACACAGGCCATAGAACTTCCCAAAAAATAATTCCTAGAACATCTGTCTTATAGAAAACGGCCGGTCTTGATTTACAAATTGTCAGGGCTGGAGAATCCAGCATGATACTTGGTAAACAGCTCCAATGGTTCATTACCCTCTTGGTTAAAAATTTACCCCTTATTTCCAGTCTGGATTTGTCTAGCTTCAACTTTTAGTCATTAGATCATGCTAAACCTTTCTCTGCTAGATTGAGAAGTCCATTATTAAATATTTGTTCCCAAAGTAGATACTTATAGTCTGTACTCAAGTAGCCCTTTAGCTTTCTCTTTGTTAAATTAACTAGATTGAGCTCTGTGTGTCTATCATTCAAAGGCAGGTTTTCTAATCCTTTAATCATTCTCATGGCTCTTCTCTCAACCCTCTTCAATTTAGCAATGTCCTTCTTGAACTTTGGGCTCCAGAACTGGACACAGTATTTTAGCAGAAGTTGCATCAGTGCCAAACAAAGATAAAATAACCTCTCTACTCCTAATTGAGAATCCCCCGTTTATGCATCCCAGAATCACATTAGCCCCTTTAGCCACAGCATCAGAGCAGGGAGCTCATGAAGAATCACTGCTTGCCATGATAGTCTCCCCCATCCTATAAACATGGCCTATTCTTTGTTCTCAGCTGTATACATTTACATATAGCCATATTAAAATGCATATTGTTTACTTGTGCCCAGCTTACCAAGATATCTAGATCACTCTGTATCAGTGACATGTCCTGTTATTTACCATTCCCCCAGTTTTTGGGTCATCTGCAAACTTGATCAGTGTGATTTTATACTTTCTTCCAGATAATTGATAAAGATATTAAATAGCATATGGAAGCAGCTCTGGGCTCTGATGTTTGCAGGCTGGAGTGTTACAATATGGACTCCCCTGCTTTGTCTGCATCCCCTCTCCATGATTCCAGTGCACCCAGAGCATCTACCCTCACCCCTCATGGTCCCAGTGCACCAGGAGCACACCCACCTCCAAGAGCCTGACTCCAAGTAAATCACTCAGCCGGACCTGGGGACTCGTTATACTTCTTATCTTAGCAAGGTTCAACAGAGAAATGTGATTTTTTTTTCTGTCTAAAGCCCTCTCCCTCCTGGTACCTTTACCACCATGATTTTACTTTATTTTCATCCCCATCTAATTTCCTAGATTCTGGGTTTATAGTAAATCTGAAAATATTCAATCCATTTGCCGTAAGTGTATACTTATAAGAGATACCAGATCTGAACCATGGAATGATGAATCTTTTCAATTCCCCAACTGCAAAGAAATCTGATCTCTTAAAATCCTATCCAAGAATAATTATTATTGCTGGTTATGATTCACTGAATTACTGGGAATGTGTTTGTGTGAGACTGTTAGTTGTTTTTTCAATAATATCAATTCAGGTTCTTTACTTTAGTTTTTATTTTTGTTACGTGAGTTGTAATAAACAGTGTGCTGATTTAGATTGCTGATATAACTATCGTTTGGGAATGGTGTTCACACTATAATCCAATGTGGACAAGATTCTAAGGGGCAAAAGTTAGGCAGACATGTTCTGCTAATGAACCCCTATGTGCTCCAGTTACCTTAGAATAAGGCTATTTAAACAGTTTGCATAACAAATGTATCTACTACAGACTTGTTCTTAAGTTTCGATGCTAGCCTTCTTCCCCCCTTTATGGATGTTGTTGTAAATAGTGCAGAAGCCATGTCCTCCCTTGATACAAGTCCCGGCAAGATTCCCAGCCCTGATGGCCCACTGATAGAATTCTATCAAAGTTTCAGAGAAATTCTGGCCCCTGAGCTGTTATACACTTACAGAGATGCCTTAAAGAAAGGTACCTTATCTCCTACTATTAGGGAATTAATTACTATACTACTTAAACCAGGTAAGGATTCACAAGAGTAACAACTATACCCCCATCTCTTCAATCAATACTGATATAAAAATACTTTTAAAAATGTTGACCAAGAAGTTTGAAAAAGTAATGAGTGATAAGGTTCACCCCAATCAGGTGGGATTTATTTAACAAAGCATGATTCAGATAACACACGTCAAGTGATTAGCGTTATGGCATTCCATCAACGTTCTAAAAAATGCCATGCAATCATTTCACTCGATGCCAGTTCACTCTGTGGAAGGCTCTCTCTGCAATATTTGTTTCTTACCCTGGATAAATTTGGGTTGGGGAAATCCTTTATTTCACAGATAAACGGTTATATTCTAATCCCAACCCTTGTATCCTAGCAAATAGCACCATATCCTCCTCCTTTGATCTGTTTCGAGGAATTAGACAGGGATGCCCATTCTCCCCACTCCTGTTCTGTCTGGCATTAGAACTACTTGCAATACTAATTAGGAGCAACCAAGGGATTCAAGGGATCAAATCATAGACCCAAAAGAAACATCTTTCTATATGCAAATGACATCCTCCTATTTATTAAAAATCCAACTCAATCTATTCCAAATATCCTATGAACAACAGACAACTTTGGTAAATTCTTTGGCTGTATGATAAATTGGGATAAATCAGAAGCAATGAAGATCTCACTGGATTTAGTTGGAAATGGCTTTCCTATAGGGACATTTAGCTGGCAACAGACAAATCTGAGATATCTTGGCATCCATTTCCCTAAGGAAATTAAAAACATAGTCAAGGTTAACCTAGCCCCATTAATCATGCAGTTAGCAAATGATCTAACTAGATGGCAGGTACTACCTCTCCCCCTTTGGGGAAGAAACAAAAACAATTAAAATGAATGCCCTTCCCAGGATCCTTTTTATTCTGAATCCCTTCCTAACCATATTCCTTCCTTTTATTTGACCACAATCAACACGTTCTGGTAACAAACCCAGAATCTTCCAACAAAGACTACAGCTCCCTATCAAAAAAGGTGATTATGTAGCGATATTAAAGAAGGTACCGAAAGTGATTCCCACAATTTAAACCTCATAGCATTACCAAGTAAAAGATCTCTTGGATCCCTTGTTAAACTTACAAGCTACTGTCTGTGTAAACCATTGATTGTATCTGTTCTCAGAAAGATACTGTATTGCTATGAGAAACTTGCAAACAAGTTACTTGACTTTATTCTTTATGCATGCTTTGTACCTAGAAACACCATAGAAAGACCCCCACCCTCAAAGGGCAGGGAGTCTCAAATAAATTAGTACACACCAGGAAAGTGATGGAGACGGTATGTCTGCTGATGAATGCTTGGTGTACATGAATGAATGAGCAGGGAGGTGCCAGCCCAGGAATTCAGTGACCATCGGCTGAAGGCAGCATCAAGTGGGAACGACCAGACAACACCCCCCGGAGGATAAACTGGGATCCACCCGACCATCTCAAAGGATGGGAAAAACAAGATAACATCTGACAGCACAAACATCAGGAATGTGCCATCTGCTGATTGAGTTAGCAACAGCAAGATGAAACAGTCCCATAGACTAACATAGGAAATAATTCCTATAAGAATGGCTTCTACACACTGAGGACTTTGAGTCTCTGGTTCTGCTGCCAACCTACAGGAGCATCAGATGAATCTGACAAGGACTTGGCTCCACCCTCATGCCCAGGTTACCTGGCCAGTAACTTGGCATGAGCAACTTCTAGGCTGGTAACTATGACATCTATGCAGAACGTGTGTGTGTGTGTGTGTGTGTGTGTGTGTGTGTGTGTGTGTGTGTGTGTGTGTGTGTGTGTGTGTGTGTGTGTGTGTGTGTGTGTGTGTGTGTGTGTGTGTGTGTGAAACTGAATGAAATGTTATAGCTATAACTGACTGCTTACTATGATTCTTTTTGTATTCACAATAAATGTGACATTCTGTCTCATCCCTTTTTAAAAAGATCCTGCTGGTTTTTATTTTATTGGTATAACAGTTTTACATTTCCAAACTTTCCCATCAGGCAGGAGTTCTTAACCGCAGCTCATTCCCTCATGCTGTAGAGCCCCCAGATTAGCTCCAGCTAGGTGCAGAATTGGTTGCTTCTTTACCCCTTTCCAATGCACTGTATTTGGATTACTTCAAATTCCCTAAAGAAGAATTACCAATTATTGTGGCAGCCAGAAGTACTTGGCATACGATGTGTACCCCTTCCACATATCAAGGCTTCTATCTGGGGTAACTCAAAACTCTGTATTAGCAGGCAATCCCACTGTTTGGCCACATTGGATTAGGAAAGGGATTTTGGCCATCAGTCAATTTACTGAAAACAATACTTTCCTCCTTCTTACAATATTAAAAGATTGAACCAAGGAGTGGCGGCAGTATATTCATCTTAAACACGCTATCTCCCATCTGCTTGGCCCCAATGCCTTTGCTACCTTCAGCCCACCTGAATAGCTTTCATTTCTCCAGATATTTCTTGGATTGCCAAGATTTATGGCAACACTATTTGAACTATATTTGAAGCAAATATCCTAAAAGAGAAATGGGAGGAGGAACTAAGCCAATTAATTTCTGCTAACCAATGGAAACAAATTTTAGCCAGTGCTCTGAATGGCTCCTTAGACCTCTGTTTAAGAATAATCCAGCAGAAAATCATAGGAGGGATGCATTGGATCCCTCGCCAACTATTCTGCTAAGTACCACGAAGTCAGACAAATGTTGGTGCTGTGATGCATTAAGTGCTAACTTAACCCATATGCTGTGGGAATGCTCCTATACCCATAGGTTTGGGGCAGAACTGGATTGCAGAGTTAATTTTTCCAATCGAATAAAATTGTGTTACAACCAAATATGTAATTTTAAACCTAATGGATGTTAATTGGAAGCTGAATAAATCTGAAAACAAAACAAAAAAAAAAAAAAAAAAAAACACCACACACTTTGGCCAAGCAGAGCACTAATAATTGCTAAAAGGTTAGTACGACAAACATGGAAATCTAAAAACGGACCAAGAACTGAAGACTGGAGCATAGACATCATAAACTTGGCCACAATGGAAAGAATTGTATACCCTAACAGAAATACCCAAAAGAAAAGTCTCAGAAATATGGGATGCTTTCCTGGAAGTATCTGAATGATCCTATTAAATACCTGCCTCCTATACCTCTCCCCCTCTTTGATACTCCCTGTCTGAATTTTGCTTCTGTTTTTATCTTATTTTAATATTTTTATAAGCAAAATTTGCATCTAAATTATGTTATACAAATAATTGATATATTTTAACCATTAATATGATATATAATTAGATGTTTAAAGTATAGCTAAGGTTAGGTAGCAGTTGGTTAATAGATTATGAGAAGTTTATGTATACTTTGTTTATTTTCTTCTATCTATATTTTAAAAAATACAAAGTTAATAGAAAAAATTGAATTTTCAGAAGTGCTCAGTGCAGGCCTAACTCTGCTACTCCTAAGGTCAGTGCTCAAACTCCTATCAACCTCAGTGGGAACAGAGTAAGGCCATGTCTACACTACAAAACTATGTCGACCTAAGTTACATTGACATACAACCGCTGCAGTTGTTACATCACTTGTGGACGTATACTCTATGCTCCTTGCGTCAGTGATGTGCGTCCTCACCAGGAGCACTTGTATCGATGCAGAGTGCAGTGCATAGTAGGTAGCTATCCCACTGTTAAACTCGTCACCATCCAGTGCAAGGTGTTTCGGGAAGTTTTTGCAAACCCTGATGGGGCTGAAACGAGTCGAGCAGGAATGACTGGGAGCATGGGTTCAGTTTCCCATAATGTGGCATTCTCCATCCCATAATTTCATGTGCATTCCATAATATTTTTTTGCCTCTTCAAAATCCCTGTAAACTCACATGTCCCTCTGTGCTGTCCACCATCTCTGACAGAAGCCTGGAGCCTGCCCAGCTCCGCAGTATTGTCACGAGCCTTGTGAGCATGGGGTACCTGATCCTGCAGTATTTGCAGAGCCACAAGAGGAGCTGGGAGGAACATGACAATTCCTTGGAGGCTAGCTTGCTGTTGGACATAGAAACAAATAATTCAAGGCTGTTGGTAGCATTCACAGAGCAGCTGCAGATGGTGAAACACCAGTTCCAGGCCAGAGAAACAAGCACTGACTGACTGACAGGTTTAGGATGATGACCAGTGGCAGCAGAACTTCTCAGGTGCACAAGTCCACATTCCCCGATCTGTGCAACAAACGTACCCCAGTCCCCACAGAGCAGGGACACCAAAATAAGAGCTGTGCTGACAATTGAGAAATGAGGGGTGATTGCACTGTGGAAACTGCAATGCCAGATTGCTACCGGTCAGTCGGAAATCAATTTGGAGTTGGGAAATTCACCCAGGGGCAGTTGTCATACAAGTCTACAGGGTCACCAGAGCCAGCCTTATGAGTGGGCAATGTGGGTGACCCTGGGGTGCTGTGGTCAGGGGGCAAGGAGTGGGTTGGGCCTGGGGTGTGAGGCCACAGAAGGGAGCTTGGGGCAAGGGGAGGGTGGGGAGCCTTGGGCGGTAGCGGTGGGGCCTCTGCATCAGGGGCCAGAGGCAATGGAGGGATGGGTGGTGGTGGGGGGGGGGGGGGAAGAAATCAGAGTGGCATCAAGGGCAAGGGGTGATGTGGGGGTGGATGGGGAGCCTGGGGAGGCAGCAAAGGCCAGGGGAAGAGGAGGCAGTAGGGACTGGGGTGCCAAAATACAAGTTCACCCAGAGCAGCATTTTCCCTAAGGTTGGCCCGGAGGGCCATTAATTGGTCCTACTATGCAGGACTGACTCTGGACAATATGCAGGATGTAGTGAATGGTTTTGAAGCAATGGGCTTCCCCAACTGAAGTGGAGTGATAGAGGGGATGTATAGCTTTATTTTAGCATCTGACCACAGATTACATCAACAGACAGGGCTACTTTTCTATGGTAATGCAAGTGTTGGGGGAATCACTGGGGATGCTTTACTGACACCAGTTTGGGCTGGTTAGGGATGGTGCAAAATGCACACATCCTTAAGAACACAGGACTAGTCAGAAAGCTGCAAGCAGGGTCTCTTTCCAGACTGGCAGATTACTAATGGGAATGTTGAAATGCCCATAGTGATCCTGGGAGACCCAGCCTACCCCTTGCTCCCATGGCTCATGAGGGACACAGCTGTAGAATGACAGTTGAAGGTGCCTTTGGTTGTTTGGAGAGTTGCTGGCATTGTCAATGTACTAGATTTTTTTTCCACGGAGGTCCAATCCCAGTTGTTAGAGCTGCCTGTGGCATCCTGACTAACATCTGTGAAGCAAGGGAAGGAAGTTTCCACCAGGGTAGAAGAGGAACAGCTGGCTGCTGAATTTGTATAGCCAGATAAAGGACTACTTATAGCCCTTGTATCTAGCTACCAAATTCATGGCCATGAAAAACCACAGACCATGAAATCTAACCTCCCCCTTGAAATCCCATTTGATGTGTGCTTTTACCATATACACTATACAGATTTCACAGGGGAGACTAGAGTTTATCAAATTGGAAATCCTGACCCAAAAGGGAGTTGGGGGGGGGGGGGGATGTCAGAAGGTTCTTTTGGGGGGGGGGGGGCGGGGAGGAAGATGATGGGATTGCCACCCTTACTTCTGCACTTCCTTCAGAGCTGGGTGGCCAGAGAGCAGCAGCAGGTGGACAGGCAGCCAGCTCTGAAGGGAGAGCTGCCACCAGCAGCACCACAGAAGTAAGGGCAGCAGTACCACAATGCCATGCCCCCCCCCCCATAACCATATGACCCCCCTCCCAACAATTACAACACTGAAATTTCACATTTAAAGAGCTGAAATCATGCAATTTATGATTTTTAAAATGCGATGAGTGAAATTGACCAAAATGGACTGTGAATGTGGTAACACTGCCTGTGCATCTATTAATATTGTCTGGGAGGGTTCTGTGACAACATAAAACAGGAAATTGGTGGTTGTCAATCCTGTTCACCACCAGACAGCATATGTTGTGAACCAATAAAGATGAATGATGTCCTTCCCCAACCCCCCCAAAAAACCCAAACAATTTATTCTATAACATGAACCAGGCAAATAGACATTTGGAGCTTAAAGGGGAAAGGTCAGATGAAATGGAACTACACATACACCACCTGTGTGTCTTTCACAGGACAGTGAACGTGGAGCTGTGATTTAGTGTCCCCCACTGTGGAGTGATAGGGGTAGTGCTGTGGCTCCTGATACCAGGTAGAATGTTGAGGGGTGGTGCAGGGAGGTCCTGACACCGAGTTCTCTACAGAGGCAGGCAAGCATGGGATTCTTGGACCTGCAAGTCCACCTGAGTCTGCAGCATCTCTGTTTGCTGCCTGAGAAGCCCCCTTATAGCCTGATGCATCCCCCCCAACCCTCATTTGCTTGTTTGGACTCCTGGGCCCCTCTCTTCTCCACACTTTCTGCAGTGGTCATCCTCCAGGTCCTGGTCTTGTTCTCTAATGCAGCACAGGCTTGCAGCATCTCCTTGCAAACTGCATACTTACCAGAGATTCCTTCCCCTGCATGAGGCTTATGCATGCTCAACTGTAGGGTCAGGCTGGACTGTGGTAGAGTCAAGAACATGTCCTGGCTTGCTGTGTAGTTGAATCCCCCAGTTGCCTGTCCTCCATACTCCTCCACCACCTTCTTCTCACTGTTCACAGCAGGGATATGTGACTCAGAGGTGCCAGAGTATCCATAATGCTCATGAGGGGTAGGTATCTCCACTGAGGATGGCATACAGCTCTTGATAAAAGTGGCATGGCTACAGCTCTGCACCTTGCCTTTTGGTGGTCACATGGCATTACTGCTGGTCCATCTTGTAGCCCTTCTTCTCCACCCCCCACAAGCAATGTGCTTGTAGATGTCAACATTTCAGTCCCTGCACAGCCTTTTCTCCCTACAGACCCAGGAGATTCAACACCGCCTATGTATTCCAGGCAGGAGAGAGTCTTCAGCATGGTCAGCTGCAAATAGAATTGCAAGGTATGGTTGCTAAGCCAGGCAACCAGAAAAAGGAATTTCAAAAATCCACAGGGCTTTAAAGGGAAAGGGCAGCTTCCTGTCCACCTAGTCCCTGGACAGCAGAGTTCACAAGAGTGACCAGAGCAGTCAGTGTGGGGCAGTTCCTGGAGGCCAGCAGCAGTCAATATAATGAACACAGTGTCTAGGTTGACACAGTGTCAGCATAATTACATCAGCCTTGACTCTATGCCACTCAGGGAGGTGGCCACTGCCAGGTGCTTCACAGGGAATGAAGAGAACAGGTAATCCATCCCGTTGCCCATTCTCAGCTTCTGGCAAAAGAGGCTAGGAACACTTCAGAGCATGGTTTTGCATCCCTGCCCATCTTGGTTAAAAGGTTCATAGCCATTGATGGGGCTATCCTCTATCTAGTTCTTTATTAAACCCAGCTATACTCTTAGCCTTCAGAACATTGGCAAGCAAAAAGTTCCACAGGTTGACTGTGTTATGTGAAGAAATACTTGCTTGTGTTTGTTTTAATTTGTGCCTATTAATTTCATTTGGTGACCCCTCATGCTTGTGTTATGAGCAATGTTCCCTCTAATTTTTGTCAGGCCATGTGCACAAAATATTCTGTGCAAACAGTTGTGCTTCTGTGCAAATGTTTGTGCATGCAGTGTTTCACTGTGTGTGCGCTCACGCATGCATAGCTTAGAGGGAACAGTGGTTATGAGAAGGGGTAAACATTTATTTACTTTCTATACAGTCATTTTATAGACTTATATCCCACCCACACGGTTATGTGCAGGGCTGTCCATATCCTGCCCACTCCATATCCTGAGCATCCTCACCTGGCCCCACAGGCACGGTGCTGTGAGGAAGACAGCCTCTCTTCTTCCCAGCTGGCTGTTCTGGCCCATGAGCCAGCTGCCTGCTCTTCTGTGACCACTTCAGTCCCTGGTGGGCAAAAGTTGTAATTGCAGTGCCTCCCCAGCAGAATGCATTTTCTGTTGGGAGTAGAGGAATATGAATTCTGCACCTGCACAGAATTCTCCCATCAGTAGATTAATATGCAGACATGCATTAAGACACAGAAGAATTACTAGAGTGAAAGGAACAGAAGTCTTCCTGTTAGACACCACATAGCTTTCCCTCCCCCATCAGTGGATTTTACAGGAACCATGTACAGTTCTGAGTGTTTATACAATCATTTCAAAACAAGACATTTTAAATTACCACCATAATCAAAATTAATAGCATGACATTTAGTGAAGCATTAGGTGTCCAAGAAAATTGGAATTTGATTTCACCATGGGGAAGTGTTAGCAATTGATTCTGACACATCTCTGAAAATCCCATAGAATCTCAGGGTTGGAAGGGACCTCAGGAGGTCATCTAGTCCAACCCCCTGCTCAAAGCAGGGCCAAACCCAACTAGATCATCCCAGCCAGGGCTTTGTCAAGCCTGACCTTAAAAACCTCCAAGGAAGGAGATTCCACCACCTCCCTAGGTAACCCATTCCAGTGCTTCACCACCTTCTTAGTGAAAAAGTTTTTCCTAATATCCAACCTAAACCTCCCCCACTGCAACTTGAGACCATTACTCCCTGTTCTGTCATCTTCTACCACTGAGAACAGTCTAGATCCATCCTCTTTGGAACCCCCTTTTAGGTAGTTGAAAGCAGCTATCAAATCCCCCCTCATTCTTCTCTTCTGCAGGCTAAACAATCCCAGTTCCCTCAGCCTCTCCTCATAAGTCATGTGCTCCACCCCCTAATCATTTTGGTTGCCCTCCGCTGGACTCTTTCCAATTTATCCACATCCTTCTTGCAGTGTGGGGCCCAAAACTGGACACAGTACTCCAAATGAGGCACTGGTGAGGCCTAATAGAGGGGAATAATCACATCCCTCCATCTGCTGGAAATGCCCCTACTTATACAACCCAAAATGCCATTACCCTTCTTGGCAACAAGGGCCTACTGTTGACTCATTCAGCTTTTTGTCCACCGTAACCCCTAGGTCCTTTTCTGCAGAACTGCTGCCCAGCCATTCAGTCCCTAGTCTGTAGCAGTCCATGGGATTCTTCCGTCCTAAGTGCAGGACTCTGCACTTCTCCTTGTTGAACCTCATCAGATTTCTTTTGGCCCAATCCTCTAATTTGTCTAGGTCCCTCTGTATCCTATTCCTACCCTCCAGTGTATCAACTACTCCTCCCAATTTAGTGTCATCTGCAAACTTGCTGAGGGTGCAGTCCACACCATCCTCCAGATTGTTAATGAAGATATTGAACAAAACTGGCCCCAGCACTGACCCTTGGGGCACTCCACTTGATACCAGCTGCCAACTAGCCATGGAGCCATTGATCACTACCCGTTGAGCCTGACCATCTAGCCAGTTTTCTATCCACCTTACCGTCCATTCATCCGGCCCATACTTCCTTTAACTTGCTGGCAAGAACACTGTGGGAGACTGTATCAAAAGCTTTGCTAAAGTCAAGAAATAGCACATCCACTGCTTTCCCCTCATCCACAGAGCCAGTTATCTCATCATAGAAGGCAATTAGGTTAGTCAGGCATGACTTGCCCTTGGTGAATCCATGCTGACTGTTCCTGATCATTTTCCTCTCCTTTAAGTGGTTCAAAATTGATTCCTTGAGGACCTGTTCCATGATTTTTCCAGGGACTGAGATGAGACTGACTGGCCTGTAGTTCCCCGGATCTTCCTTCTTTCCTTTTTTAAAGATGGGCACTACATTAGCTTTTTTCCAGTCATCCGGGACCTCCCCCGATTGCCATGATTTGTCAAAGATAATGGCCAATGGCTCTGCAATCACATCGGCCAACTCCTTTAGCACCCTCGGATGCAGTGCATCCGGCCCCATGGACTTGTGTTCGTCCAGCTTTTCTAAATAGTCCCGAACTACTTCTTCCTCCACAGAGGGCTGGTCACCTCCTCCCCATACTGTGCTGCAGAGTGCAGCCGCCTGGGAGCTGACCTTGTCTGTGAAGACAGAGGCAAAAAAAGCATTGAGTACACTAGCTGTCTCCACATCCTCTGTCACTAGGTTCCCTCCCTCATTCAGCAAGGGGCCCACACTTTCCTTGACTTTCTTCTTGTTGCTCACATACCTGAAGAAACCCTTCTTGTTACTCCTAACATCTCCGGCTAGCTGCAACTCCAAGTGTGATTTGGCCTTCCTAATTTCACTCCTGTATGCCTGAGCAATATTTTTATACCCCTCCCTGGTCATTTGTCCAATCTTCCACTTCTTGTAAGCTGCTTTTTTGTGTTTAAGACGAGCAAGGATTTCACTGTTAAGCCAAGCTGGTCGCCTGCCATATTTGCTTTTCTTCCTACACATCGGGATGGTTTGTTCCTGCAACCTCAATAAGGATTCTTTAAAATACAGCCAGCTTATTCTTTAAAATAAGCCATGACCTGCCTTAACATGTTAGTGACTGATGTGCCACACCCCAGCTTCTATAAGCAGATCATGTTTTAGACTAAATAATCTGAAGTCAAATTTCCCTGAACAGGGTTGAGCTGTATTCCAGACATTACACTTGGTTAAGAAATATATTTTTAATGGAGGCAGATTACCAAACAAATCATTAAATGCTTCACATCAAGATTATGCATAGGGTGTACAATTTACAAAGGCCTCTGTGATTTAGGAGCCCAAGAGAAATACTCAGGCACTTCTGAAAAGGTTGTGACCAATCCAGCATGGTAAAGGAGGAGGACTGGATGGGTAAAATGGAGCCTTTCAAATCTGGGTCAACCTTAGCTTACTAAACCTTTAGTTTAGTAATAACTAAAAATTTCTTACCTTCTACCAGCTGTTCAGTGTCTTTGTGAAATGAGTTGGTGACTGTAGTTCAGCCTCCAATGTAGAGGAGTCTTATCACATAACCACCACAACTGGCACCCTTATTGGCCATCTGTGACATTACCCAGGGTACAATATGGCCTGATGGACAGCTGTGTCCCCTCAATTCTCCAATGTGGCGTGCTTTTTACACTGCTTCGTTGTGAGAGCAATTACTCCTGCTCTCACACAGCCTCCAGCACGTAAATTACTCCCAGCTATAGCGTATGAGTGCTATGGCCAGCCATTTTTGAATTATACCACAGAGGAACACCAGCAAATTCCCTGTCCTAGACTTCCCCCAGAAATGAACATCTTGTATTGTCTGAAAAGGAGACCTGAGCTGTACAAGCTCATATAAAGTCTGTCATTTTATTAATAGAAAATATGCACAAATCCTGTTCTCGAATACTTCAATCCAAACACTCTGGTTTAGATAAGACAAGTTTGTTAAATACAGGAAGAAAAAAAACAAAAAAAAACCAAACCAGATTTAAGTGATGAGGCATAAGTCAGAATTGGTTACAAGAAAATAAGAGTAAAAAGCAGATAATACCTAACTTAACAAACAAAGTAGATTCAAAGCAAAAGTCTCTGGTGCCACATGTCTTAGCAGTCTTACTGAACTTCCGTCAGAATCCCCCTCCCAGTCCAATGCTCTTTCCTTGGTTCTTCAAGTGTTGTTGATGCTGTGACTAGAGAGAGAAAACACCCCAAAACTTTCTTATAGCATTTCTCTTCTTTGAGAATCTCCAGCTGAGTTCAGGAGACATTTGTGTTGACTGAAATTCTCAGCTGTTCCTTTTGTTATTCATGCCCACTTCCTCTTTCCTGAGAAAGAATGATCATTTGATCAAGTGATGGTCCATTTGACCTTGTCTGAGGCATTGGCTAGCCTTTTGTATCTGGTTTGAGGCCGCTTTCCCAGACTTGGAACAGGTCTTAAAAACAGTAGAATCTTATAACTTTACATACAATGTTGCCACACACATTTTACCAGGCTAATAATGACCAGTGAATTATGAGTTTTCAAATGATACTTCACAATGCATACATTGTACAAAAAACTTGTCATAATCCTGGAAAGGGATGAACATAGGGGGTACAGATGGTCACATCTCAGCAAAACAAAGTGCAGGAGTGAAAGGGCATGAAGACAGTTCATGCCATTTCATTCCCTGGTGTTATCAGATCCAAGTTGAGGCCCACTAATGAGGAACTGTGCAACGCCACTGTCTGGGCTGTACCTGTCCTAAGAAAGGAGATGTCAATGACCAGACCTTTCAGAGTACACAATCAAACCTGGGTGCTTTTAAATAATTGAGAGAGAAAAGCATGCAGAATAAATCTCTGAATACTAACGCCAATGATAATTTTGTCATTGTTCAAAGGGTATTTGCTACTGAAGTAATGTCTAAAGTAGAAGACATTGGAGCACCACACTGCATGCAGACAGAATGAAATTTAACATTAACTACAACAGAAGAACGAAAATAAGAAAGAAACTTGTAGCACCTTAGAGACTAACAAATTTATTTCAGCATAAGCTTTCGTGGGTTGTTACCCACTTCATCGGATGCATGGAATGAAACATACAGGACACAGATATCTGTTTCATTCCATGCATCCGATGAAGTGGGTAACAACCCACGAAAGCTTATGCTGAAATAAATTTGTTAGTCTCTAAGGTGCTACAAGTTTCTTTCTTGTTTTTGTTTTGCTGACACAGACTAACACGGCTACTACACTGAAACCTACAACAGAAGAGACACTCCTATTGTTTCTTAAGCAAAGGTGGAGATTTACATTCTTATCCCTGTAGTAAGTATTTAATCAAATAAAACTATTGCTAAATGTCTTTGATGGCTTCAAATAAGTCAGTATTACACATTTGTTTAATTAGGAGGATGCTTTTGTGCAGACAGCAGAGGGGCAGGACCCAGGAAGGTCATTGATTGAAAGCTGGAGTGAATCAATCCTGCAATGGGTAATGCTTCCAAAGAGCACTGGGCACCCTCAGCTCCTATGAAAGAATAAGTTACCCTCGTTGTGCCTCCCTCAACCCACCTAGAGACCCCCCAAAACAAGATCATGCTAGAAATCAGAGACTTCATTTGAGTCGCTGGCTAATTTTGTATCCATTTACCACCATTTAAATATCTGAAATGTCAAGATTCTGTGGTTCTCCTGAATGGCCCAAGAGGCAGGAGTGTGGCACACCAGAAGGGCATGATGCCACCTTCTTCCTTCAATCCTGTTTTAAGGAAGTGTTAAATTGGAGTGTAGGCCAAAAGGAAACCTCTCAGATTTAATGTAATGGAAATAGTATAATGTGCAATATTTCTACCTAAAGAACTGCTTTATCCCAGCAGACATCACTGAATCACAGGGCTGGAAAGGACCTCAAAAAGTCCTTTAGTCCAGTACCTGGGCAGGACCAAGTAAACACCTGTCAGGAATGGTCTATGTTTGACTAACCTGTTCTTAAACATCCAGTGATGTGGATTCCACAGCCTCTAGTGGAAGCCTATCCAGAGTTTAAGCTACCCTTGTAGTTAGAAAGGGTTTTCCCAATATCTAACCTCAATCTCCCTTGCAGCAGAATAAGTCTCCTTACTTCTTATCCTACCGGAAGTGGACATACTGAACTGGTCATTTGCCTTCACTGTATTGGGACTAAAAAAAGCTAAATACACAGCAACTGCCACTGAAATCTGAAATTTACAATTTAACTGAAGTAGACAGCAGCCTGAAATCAAGCCCCTGATCAATCCAGAAATGCACTGGATGTAAAATTATGTGTTTTAAAACCAGCATTGGACTTCATTAAATGCCACCATTTGTGCTGATGCTGGTGTTCCAGTAACTAATTCATTATATATTTGATCAGTGCTTCAGTGGAGAAGCCATCTGGCCAAACTCTGCCAGAATAAGTGCATTTGTCACTTGCCAGGAAACAGAGGAACTAGGCTTAGGCCTGGCCCACACTGGGGCGGGGGTGTCGATCTAAGATATGCAACTTCAGCTACGAGAATAGCGTAGCTGAAGTTGACGTATCTTAGATCGAATTAAAAGTACTTACTGCGGGTCCACGCGGCGCAGGCTCGCTCCCCTGTCGACTCCGCTTACTCCTTGCGCCGAGCTGGAGTACCTGAGTTGACAGGGAGCACTTCTGGGATCAATTTATTGTGTCTGCATGAGATCGATCGCTACCCGCCAAATCGGGCGGGTAGTGTGGACGTACCCTTAGTTTGTATACATGGTAATTCAGCTTTCATTAGAAGCCAGTTGGTGCAGGACCATGTTTTCTGCAGTTTTTAATACTGTTCCAAAAACACTGCCAGCATTTAATCAAATGTGTTATTACAAGGGTATATCCCCCCAGAGATTGTAGATCCAGCAGTGTAATATCTGTGGCCTAGGCTTTGATATATGGCACCAGTTAGACCATTACTGGAAGACTGCAGCCAGTTCTGGTGTCTGCACTTTAACAATGTTGCTGAAAAATTGGAGCGGTTGCAGAGAAGTGTTACCAAAAACGTGATTTGAGAGCTGGAAAAGATACCTTACAGTGAGTGAGAGAGACACTACATACACAGTGTAATCTAATAAGGTCCAGAAAGTAGATTCATTGGCAAAACTAATGAAAAAGCACTTCCAACAGGGCCATTGAAACATTTAATGACTGAAGACAGAATGAATAGAAATCACACTTCATGAGGTAAGCAAAGGGTTTTGTTTATGCTCTGAATGAAAGAGACACAGCTCTTTGGTATGCATCACAATGGGATCAGCCAGGCCACCTGTTCACTCATTTCAATTCAAGTGTTTACTGTTTTGCACATAAGAATTACAAGCCATCCACTTGGATCGCCTTTCAAGTCATAACTTACTTAGCACTGAAACAAAAAGCTAAGGTATTTTTAAGGAACAATACAATGTTAGCTTACAAGCTAGCACATCTCTTTATTGGACAGCCTTTCAGAAGCTTCATGGTACCTGGTCTTGGACACAGAAGCAAATCATCATCTACACCAACATATCACCTTGTGTGTTCCCACATCCTTCTAGCCAAAAGGTAAAGTGAAGCTCATATGGACACCAGATCAGCTGATTTATAAAAATCCAATTAATGCTTCAGTTACTAGATTTTACTGAACCAAAACATTTATTGTTCCATGGAAAGCATTTACAATTAGTCTGTCAGCATCCTAACAAGGGTAGTTGGGACCAAGAACCAGAGCCGGGTCAAAGGCTGGGAGCAGTAGATGTTGTCAGAGTCAGGTTCCAGGCCAGGGTCAATACCAAGGGTCAGAGTCCAACTCAGGTTTCAGGATCTGGGGCAGGAGGGGAAGACCAAATGAAGCCAAGGTTGAAGCCAGGAGTAGGAATGGTCATGGCAGCTACAGGAAATCCACAGTTGTGTGGACACTTCCTGGAATGCCCCTTGGGTTTATATAGGGTGGGAAGCCAATCAGATCCCTTGAGGTAGGACTTCATGGTCTGTGTCCACAGCCCGTCATGGGCAATAGAGCACAAGTTGGTTCCAGTGCTGCTGGGTAACAGCATTGAGATGCTAGGTAGCTGGGAGCTCTGCAGACCCAGGTTTTAGACCCATGGGGCCATACGTAGTCTTTCCCTTGTTTTCAAAGAGATGAACAAAGGTTGTTTAGTTTCACAGTGGGTGAAATCCTAGCCCCACTGAAGTCAGTGGGAGTTTTGCCATTAGCTTCAACGGGGTCAGGGTTCTACCCTGCATGCACACTAATCTTTCATTTAAAGGCACTCAAAAGTCACATGCTGCCCACAACACAAGTTTAGGTGGTCAGATAGAAAGGTGAAATCAAATAAACTCTGTAGAATCCTAGAATTCCTCAAAGTCACTTAACATGGGGCTTAGAGGAAAATGGTGGTGGTTATGTAGACTGCTTTCACAAGCTAATAAATAGTCTTAAAATAGCATACCAAGAATTGAATTTTGCAAACTAATGTCACTGACCATTTCCATGCCTGAACCACTGCAGAGGACATCTCCCCGTATTACCTTTCACAACTGGACACTGGCTCGTTGGACCAGGCCAAAAAAAAACAAAAAAACAAAACACACAGGACATTACAAGCCATTTACAAGCCAGGCCTGGAGGCTTTTAGCATGCCAAGCAACCAGGAAAGATATGTATTCATATATTCTACTTCAGGCAATTTTTAAGAGACTAGTGGTAATTCCATCCTCTTTATAATTAGATAAAGCAACTCCAAATTCCTTTCACATGAACTCCAGTTTTCCTTCCTAGGCAACTACCAAAAAGCTCTGGATATTTAATTTGGCAAGAAAAAAAGGAATTTCCTAGTTTAAGTCCACTTGGCACTAGCCATTTAAATCCTTTCAAAAAAGTCATAAAACAAACATATATTGAGCTGCAGATAATTGTCAACTGCCTGCAAAGATTGCTGTGTCACAATTATATGAAGTTGACTGCATCAAAGTAACAATGCTCCATGTTTAGTCAAAGTGGTCAATAGCCCACATTGACTAAGGGCACAAAAAGGGGACACGGTGCACAGACAGCTCTCTGTTAATAGTAATAGGAGTTACATACACATATTGAGAGACTAATCTATTTCCATTAGCTAGCAGACCATACAATTCTGGGAAGAGTAGATCAGTTAATGCTGCAGAGCTCTGTCCTCACACAGAAATAAAGCGGTCAACAGGACATATTTGCACCATTCAACCTGCACAGCTCTCCCTTTTGTAGTACAACATAAAAATTACTCTCCAAAAAGACAAAACACATTACAACTTCATGAATCAGAGTTGGTACAGTGAAACTCTTGAGATAAACAAATCTATTCTCAGCAATTACATCAGTGTTGTAGAATATTCTGAAGACATTATTATGCAGAAAACTTACTGAATGCTGGCTATGCTCCTGAGAACAAGCCATGCACTTGTCCTCTGCAGCTATTGTCCATGGAGTCCTTCAGTTAGCCTATGTCAGCAACCAGGGAGTGAGTAGCTGGCACCAGAGTCAGGAATAGGATCCAAGCCAAGGTGGAGAGCCAGAGTCAGGAACCAGGGCAAGAGCAGGGCAAGGGCAAGGGCAAGGCAAGGCACACATAGGCACAGTAGCAGATGTAAGGGTTCACTAGCCAGCAATCATTAGCAACTGCTGCTGAGCTTAAAAGCAGATCTGCTAGCTCCCCTCAGCCAACCAGGTGAGTGGGCCAATCAGGCGGTTCTGCTGTAGCGCCGCTGTGTTCATTTGTCATTCTGGAGACTGAGCTAACTAGTCCTAGGCTCAGCTGTAGGCCCTCATTCCTGACAGCCTATGTTTTTGCTGCATGTGACAATGTGTTCTCAAGTACTGTCCTAATAAAATATGTTGGGTCAGACATCTGCACCAGGTCAAGTGTAATAGAAATCTAAAGTCTAAAATCATTTGTTTAAGTTTTACTTGCCTCCTCTTTACCATAAGCTGTGATGCTGTGTATAAGAAAGATGACCCAATGACCCTTCCCAAATCCCTCTCTCACTCTGTTTACAGACTGAAGCAGACAGCAAATACATTTTTAAAGTAGTCACACAGAGAGAATGAAATATAGATTTGGGTGAGTGAGCAACTTGAAATATTCAGCAAAACTCAATTCAAGTTAGGAATAGATAAAACGAGGAAGTATGAAAAAAGGAAAATCACACCAGTAATTATGTGATAGCACTATGTAACCACTGTTCAACTGACTGGTTGTCTTGAAACAAGGCTTATCTCTGAAGTGTTCATTAACAGAGGAGCATGCTCAGACTTCAGTGCTATCCTTAATGTTCCATTTCTTTCTCCTGCGAAGGAGACTCTCCTCCCACCCAAAGATTAACTATACCAGTTCCATAGTATATCAAAGCACAAGAGCCTTTCCTTCCCTCCTTGTGATGTAGCAGATTGCTCCTGCATCAAAACAGCTTTATCAAAACATTTTAACTTGCCTATATCATGCATTTTTATTAGTGCATTTCACAAGCTGATGATTAGCAGCTTCCATCTTCCTTTCAAGCAAATGCATGAGAAATTTAGAATCAACCACAGAGTACCTGGTTTGCACAGCTGTGAAAAGTAACAAAGAAAGTTAAAAATATAGGTAAACTAGTGGAGTAATCTGAAAAGTATTAAAATAATATAAAACCCCCAAATAGTTTAATTTACTTAAATTATATGGCCCTGGAGATTTGCCATTTAAAAGATTGGGAGATCCCAGAGAATGACCTAACATTGTGTCTTCATTATTCCAGTTACATTTGGAGAAATCTGCAAGGACAGTATCTTGGCTAAAGTTTATTAACTGTACGCAGCTATCTGGACATTCCAAAATCATCTACTCATAGGACGGCCTTTGTGAGTTCTGATCCAGTGTCCCTTTGGGAGACCCTTGGATAAGTTTCCTTCCAAGCCCAGCACCTACAACAGAAGGACCGTATCCTGATTATAGCCTCCAGACTCTACCAAAATGCAAAGAAATAATAATATAGTTATTCTATTTATTATTAGTCATATTATAAGGGAATGTGTTGTTTTGGCTACTGTTGCAATGGATTTTAAAGAGTCCACATTTTCATTCTTGACTGACTAAACTTTATAAAGAACAATTGATTTCTTGATTATATGCCTCTTAGGTAAATAAAGCTGACAAAATGTAATAGTGTTTGCTGTTGGTTCATTATTTCCTTGGCGCTTGCTATGAAAATGGAATTTGGGGTTAGTCTTGTTTTGCCGCATCAGCATCTTAATCCCATTATCAGCTTTCATTATGATAATCTGTGCTCTGGTTGCTCATTTGTTCTCTCAGGATGTACATTTTTTCTGTTGTGTCATCCATTTTGTTAATTGCAGGATACTTTGTATATCTATTTTCTTTCAAGAAAACAATGTTGGATCTGATTCACCACTGTCTTACTCCAGTTTCCTTTGCTATGAGGCAGAGTGAGATAGGGTTTATTATATTTTATTGTAGGTAGTTCGTTGATTAGCATTAGGCTGTCAGAAACTGTATTGCTAATGGTCAGGGCTAGTAATCGTAACCAGAATCGGGAGTCCAGATAGGGTGACCAGATGTCCCGATTTTATAGGGACAGTCCCGATTTTTGGGTCTTTTTCTTATATAGGTTCCTATTACCCCCCCATCCCCTGTCTGGATTTTTCACATTTGCTGTCTGGTCACCCTAAGTCCAGAGCAGGGCTGAAACAAGGCCAGAGTAGGAGCAGAACTAGGAACAGAGCTGGAGCAAGAGGAAGAGAAAGGCTGGAGCAGGCTAAGGCTTATGGAATCTTTTACCACTATCAGGCAAGGGAGATTTCCAAGCCATGAAGTGACATTCAGCAGACTGAGTTGCAGTTTCTCTTGTGAGGCTTGTATACCTGCCCTGAGAGCCACCGGACCAGCTCCTGGCTTGTGGATTTGCTGTAGCCTAGCACAGGAATGATTCTTCAACACATGGGGTTTAATCAGGCTCTAGTTCCATGATGACTCATCACCTTACGCAGGCATCCGGATGAGCCATGGATGTTCTATTTAATACAGCATTGGGCCCTGCAGCTGTCTTTCCCATTTCATACTTGCTGTCCATGAAGACAGCTAGAGGAGGTGGAAGAAGGAGAAAGACTCATCTCTTACCAGAACTTGATATCTGATTATGGACCTGATTTGCCATGGCATTACTCCCCTACAAGTGTGACCCCATTGACTTCACATGAAACAGAATTGGAAAAAGTCTAAAATTCTTTAGAATATTTTTTCTTCTTTAGAAGTCCAAAACAAAGCCCAGAGGACTCCTATTCTGCCCAATGACCAGGGATTCAATGCCATCAGCACCAAAGACAATAAAATGCCCTGGTGATAGGCAGCAGTACATAACCCCAAGATAAAACACAGCCATGGATTCTGGCACCTTTGTGGGGACCAAAGAGGTCCAATCTGTCAAGTCCTTTTTTTCTTGGATTCACTGGTCAAAAATAACTTTGAGCCAACAGGTTAACTGTTGTGTCTCTGTCTTTGCAAGCTGTACTAGAGATAGCCACAGGAAAGCAAATGCCTTTTACCCAGACATTTATAACAATTGCAACGGGTGTATGTCAGAGACATCTTACTGCTACAGGTGTTGTATTTTTCATACGTGGAAGCTTCTCCAGATTGTCTGCCATTAGATGGCAAGAATAAGGCTCAAACTGCCCATAAGACAAAGCGAGAGAGCTTAGAAAGTGAGAGAGGATGACAGGGCCGTAAAAAAAAGATGTTAAATAACTCAGCAATGGGTCAATGAGAGCACTACTACTAGTCAATAAAATACAACAATTCCCACTAACTTTGCCTGATACAAAGGGAGAATGGAGGTTCTGCATCCACTTTAACATGCTGAGAAAGAGTTTGTGAGTGGAGTGTCTCAAACCCATAGATTCAAGAACATACAAGGGTAGACGATGTGTATGCCCCTCCCCCTCAACAGTTTACTACTTAGTAAAGGTTCCATGGCTCAGGAATAATTGTTTATAAATATGACAACAAGAAGGAATATCCACAGACTCACTAATCAAGCTGTCACATTTCCCTGAAAGGCAGGCAGGTCAGAATATGTCCTTCAATCATGAATTAGCAGCTCAGAAATCCCAATACACTGCAACTACTTCTCTAGAATTATTCAATTGGATTACCCACTCAAATGCAATTACACAACCCACCCCCCTCCAAAGAAACATAAAGTTGTGGTTATCAGGACAATCTCTTCCTACAGAACAAACACTCAATGTGTCTTTTTAGCACTATTTGTCCATTTTAGAAGAGTCCCAGAGTCACAAAATTTAAGTCAAGAAGGATCACAAAATCATCTAGTCTGACCTCCTTTATATCACAGGCTACCAACACTCAGCCACCCACACATTAATCTAATTCCAGGTGTCAGGGTTAAAGTACTGCAACGCACGGGAGACTAAACTACTGTATGCCACAGGCAGAGAACAGGGATCGAGGGGCTTCAATTCCTGAGGCCACTACAGTGGCAGGGGATTGATTTAGTGACATATACCGAGATGATCCCAGCAGATAACTGCAGCCCATGTTGCAGAGATAGGCCAAAAATCCAACAACCCAAGATCACAGCCAATCTGACCTGGGGGGAAATTCCTTCACGACCCAACATATGATGATCGGTTACCACATGAACAAGAACCAGCCAGTCAAGCACCTGACAGAGAGAATTCTCAGTACCATCTCAGACCACTGGCCCACCCTGTCCAATATCCCATGGCCATGGGCGGCGGGTACAATAGGTATGGGAAGGCTCAGCCTCCCATGGCGCTGCTGCAGCCACTGGACCCCCGGTTGCAGGGTTTGGGAGGGAAGTTTTTGATTTATTATGTGCCATGCAGATTCCAGGGCGGCTGAGGAGGCAGTAGGCAGTATGTGCTACCGACTCCTCCGCCGCCCCAGAACCCACATGGGACAAACCAAAAGCTTCTTCCAGAGAAGAGAGACACATGCCTTTCTCTGGGTGGCTTGGGGTCTGGGGAGTGGAGGCGTGACACGGCGCAGCTGCAGCTGGCCCGGGACTCTGGGCAGGGGAGCTCGGGGCTTCGGCTGGCTGGGGGCTCTTGGAGGCGGGTGGGGGGTGGTGGCTCTAGGCTTTAGCCAGCTCAGGACTTCTTCAGCTGAGAGGGATGGAGGGGTCTCAGGGTTCCAACCATGGGGGCAAGAGGGGGCTCAGGGCTTTGGCCGGCTCGGGGCTCCTCCGGCTGAGGGAGGGGCCAGTGGCTCCTCCAGGTGGAGGGGGGGGCGTGTCTTGGGGCTCCGACCAGCTCTGGGCTCCTCTGGATGAGGGAGTGGGTCCCAGGGCTACTTCAGGTGTGGGGCCGGCTCAGGGCTCCTCTGGCTGAGGGGGGGGGCAGGTAGAAGGTGCGGAGCCAGGGCTAGCCTCCCCAAAGGGGGGCTCCACCCACCGCCCATGCCCATGGCCATCTATGATGCTTCAGAGGAAGGAGACAAACAAAAACCCCCACCTGGATGCAGTGTGTGCGCGTGACGGGGGATATAAAGCAAGAATGCTCAAACTTTTTCAGAGTGTGGACCACATCTGAGTAGAGAGATGGTCGCATGAACCCCTCCCTCTCCACTGGCAACTCAGTAACATCTCCATGGCAACTACAGCATGTGCATCCATAGAAAAGTACTAGAAAAATATGTAAGGCATTTACTAAGTTTTTTCCAGTGCTATTTAACTGCTAAAACCAAAAAGGAGCAACCAGTACCACGTGACCACACAGTTGGCTGGGGCACACTGGTAAGTAGTCTGTGGCTCACAGTTTGGGAACCATTATAATAACAAATTTTGAAATAAGTTTTATCATAACCTTATCCAATATTCAGTTCAATGGTTATCACAAGTCAGAAACTTGACACCTGGGGTTCTAGTCTGTTCAGATGTCTTTCCGGATGCTAGTCATTATGCAGATTTAGTTGGGATTATGTGCAAAATGTTTGACCAAGCAGAGCTCTTTGAATGTGTGTAAACTGCACTGTGACCAACATGCTTTGTATTGCTGGTGATCTGTATCAATACATTTTAGATGGGAGAGAGTGTACTTTTACAGAGATCAAAGTGAACACACAGCCTTTGAAATGCAACACTTTGAAATCCAAGGGGCTGACCCTGCTCTCACGGAAGTTAATGGCAAAACTCCTAAAGAAGTTTCATAGACTCCAGGTCCAGAAGGGAACATTGTGATCAGCTAGTCTGATCTCCTGTATAAAAATGCCCCCAAATCATTCTTAAATCAGTGGGAACAGGATCAGGCCCAACAATATTAAAAATTAACGGTACCATTTAAAGAGATTTTTAAAGACTTACTTTCTCTTTGTTCAGAAAACATTTTTTTAAGGATGATCAGGTTTTGGTTTTATGTCAATGAAAAGTGCAGTTGTGAACTGAATTATTACTGTTTAAGCTTAAATGTTTGTTTCCATTTGTTTTGTTACACTATTCACACCTGCAAGAGTCCTTGTCTCATTAGGTTAAAAATATAATACAAGGCTGGTTAGTTTTACAATTCAACATTCCATACAGAAATATTAAGAAAGAGTAGCCAATACATCTATCAAACAAATCCCCAGAAGGGAATTTTACCTCCCATTTATGGTATTGAAAATGTATATCCTGGAGTTTTAGTCAAACATAAAGAGGGTTGATATAATGAGGTATGTGACACACTTCTTGAGGTTACACAGGGTTCTGAGGTACCTCACTACCACCTGCTTTTAGCATGAGGAACGCTTGTCTGTGCTTGCCATGGGTCAACTCAACTCCACTGGCAACACAAGCAGAGGTGCCAACTTCCCGGGGGTGATAAACTCCCACTCTGCCTCAAGCTCTGCCCCCACTCCACCCGTTCCCCCAATCTCCCACCCCGCCTTTTCCTGTCCCACGCCTTGCCATTTTGTTCTGCCCCTTCCCACCTTGTTCCGCTCCCTCCCCCTGCCTCTTCTTGCCCCCACTCCTCACCCATCCCCCAGCACCTCCTGCACACCACTAAACAGCTGATTATGGCAGGCAGGGGGTACTGGGAGGGAGGGGGAGGAGCTGATCTGTGGGGCTGCCGGTGGGTGCTGAGCAGCCATGATTTTTTTTCCATGGGTGCTCCAGCCCCGGAGCACCCATGGAGTCAGCGCCTATGAACACAAGTACTTCTCTCTATGTCTTGCAGGGCCCTGCTGTCACTCTGCAGGTGAGCAACAAGCACACTCCAAACCCCGAGCCCTCCGACCTCACTAGAGTCTCCAACCCCTGGTCCACTGGACGCTCACAGTATTCACCAATCTGCTGCTTCCAAAGAAACAGTACACCACAGCTCTACCAGTTCCACCTCCAATCAATCACCACCCCACTTAACTCACAACACTTAGATACATTTATAGTGAAATAAAATCTGTTTATTTAACAAAGCATAGAGATTCAAGTAGTAGCAAGTTGAAATATTGGAAACAGAGTTACATATAAAATAAAATCATAACACACCTTCTGGAACCTAGACTTAATTAACAAGACACTTGTGTCTAGCAGAGTAATACTCATCCAAAATCCTTGCACCTCTTTACATCCAGGCTGGCTGTGATCCTTCTTCCATGAGACATGCATGCAGTCAGTTTGCCTGCTAGTGTGTCTCTTTGCACTCCAAGGTAAATCAAACCAATCCTTTATTCACAAACAGGACACCCCCTCTGCTATTTGTTTGTCCTGTAGATTTCCTCTCGTCTATTTTGCAATCTCTGAATTTGCATCTGGCTCAGTATGCAAATAGACATACACTGTGTGGCACACACTCTACAATAAGTGTCAGTTACTCTCTACCTGAAAGGAACAGCTCCAAGGTATATGACCTCTTGGTGACCTGCCTTAACTCCAAGATCTTCAGAACATAATTTTAGTAGAGATACATAACCCCTTAAATATTATCCATACATACTTTTTGCAATTATTATGACGACCAGTGGGCTACTAGCTCTCAGCAGAGACCTCAAATGCCACCCTTTGGTGAACTATTATGCAACTATCCAACCCAGGGGATCCCTGTAAAACTCTAGGCAACCCCTGTGCTCTCTGCCAGTTGGCACCAAGGGGTCCCTGGCCCATAGCATGCCTTTCTGATTTGGATTTTTATCCTTTCGTTTGTTTTAAATTGTGTAAGTTGCTTTGGTATCTATGTATAGCTGAGCACTAGATGTCATTTAAACCAGGCCAGCATATTCCATGTAACAAGGTAGGTGCACATTTTCCCTTTCAGATACAAAAGGCATGGGACAGCAACAGAACCCAGAAGGGATTTAGGTCTGGGTAAGTGTTATCACTTGGTTAGAGTATAGCACCCAGTTATCTTGCAAAAGCAAGTCTCAAATTCACTTGTACAAAGTAAATAAGTTATTTCTTGCTCCAGGTAATACATACCCAATGCAGAGGGTTGAGCTGCAACACAGTGGCAGCCACTAGCACCCAGAAGAATCTGCTCTGGGATCACTTCACAGATCAGTTTCCCATATAAACTCATTTAATGTTACTTGTTCAAACTCACTGTTAGCATTTGCACTGCATGATTCCTAACCTTAACTACTTGGGTTTCCCCACCTTCTTTTGGACTGAAAACATTTATTTTAAAACCACCAGTTCAGTTGCAATGCTTTGAAGAAACACAAAACTGTGCATATTAGCTGCTTGTAACTTTGATAGAAAATGGATTTTAAGATCCAAAGAAAACTCATTGGGCTGTTAATATTAAAATAAGTGATTTTGTGTCATCTTCTTATAGCTGAATTGTCTTCATATGAGGGAGGAACGCTGGTCTATAGGAAGCATAGTCTGGTGTGTAAGGTCTATGACTGAGTCAGCAGATTTGAGTTCTAGTTTCAGCTGTGCCACAGACATATAGTGTCAGAGAACCTTAGCTAGCCCATCTCTAAAGCAGAGATTATCTAAATCACAAGACGTTAGACTGAAAGTCACGAGATCTAGGTTTAATTCCTGGCATGTTCACAGCCACAGACGTCCCTGTGTGACTCTGGGAAAGTCATTTAATATCGCTGTAAAACAGGAATAGTATTTTCCCATCTCATGAGGGGTGTGGAAGATAGATTCAGTAATGTTTGCGAGATGCTCATATACTATGCGATAAGTGAGGTTCAGTAAATGCTGACAGTTTGCAGGCTTAATTAATTAACATAAAATGCTCTGATACCATACTGGAAGGCATCTATAATAAGTCAGTATTCTCATTAGTCTATTGGATTTCCCCTTTTATAAGAAAGCAGCTGTACTGCTTAGTCATGATCAATTGTTCAAGGTTCAAAATCCATCCTTTGGATCAGTGTCCTAACAGATATTGGGTATTAGCTAGTGTCTGTTACAGAGCACCAAATCACACTTGGGAGCAGGATGACTCCCTCTTACACACCTATCTATATTATGTAGGGAAAAAAACCTGTATGATCATGGGGGATTTCAATTTGAGCAACATATGCTGGAGGTTATTAATGCCACTACTAAAACATCCTTGGAATTTCTAAACATTATAGATGACAATTGCCTAGCTCAAAGTGTTGCATCCAACATGGGGGAAACCTTTATTGGACCTTGTCCCAACCACGAAAGAGAAAATCTCAGAACTAAAAATTAATGGTAGTTTAGGTACAAGTGATCATAATTTGATTACATCTATAAAGTACAAGCAGAACAAAATCCAGAGGCATAACATACACACTTAGTGCTTTAATAGGGCCAATTTCACAATGCTAAAAATAATTATATGAGCCAAATTAGAGGGGAGGAAGAACTAAATCAGAAAAATGTGAAGATAATTGGGAATCTTACTAGATGCCCCAAAAGCCACAATCTCACAATTGAGGAAGGCCATACTGGTTTTAAAAAATGACCTGGTTTAGAGGGGAAGCGAAGGCAGCTATAAAAAATAATATATAATAAAAGGAAGAAAAGGCAAAGTTGGTAGTAATGAGTATAAATTAGACATTAGGAACTATATAAAATGGATAAAGGATACCATTTTGGGAAACGAGGAGAAATCTATGGCCAGCAGAGTTAAGGACAATAAGGAGTTTTTTAAATATATGAGGAACAAAAGAGAGTCTTGACAAGGGTATTGTTCTGTTAGTAAATAAAATTAGGGAGAAAGGCTTGTCAATAATAAGGCAGATATATTCAATAAATATTTCTGTTCTATATTTGGGGGAAAAGTGGATGGTATAGTCTCATGATACAGTGACTACACTTTTTCCATTCCATTAGCATCTCTAGAAGATGTTAAATAGAAGCTGCTAAAATTAAACATTTTTAAATCAGTATATCCAAACTTACACCCAAGAGTTTTAAAAGAGCAGGCTGAGGAGCTTGCTGGATGATTAACGTTGATTTTCAATAAGTCTTGGAGCACAAGGCAAGTTCCAGAACACTGAAAGAAAGCCACTGTTGTGCCAATTTAAAAAAAGGGTAAACAGGATTATCCAAGTAATTATAGGCCTGTCAGTCTGCCTTCTAATGGAGCAACTGATATGGGACTATTAAAAATTAAATGCAGTGTAATTAATGCCAATCAACATGGGTTTATGGAAAATAAATCCTGTCAAACTAACCTGATTTTTTTTTATGAGATCATAGAATCTCAGGGTTGGAAGGGACCTCAGGAGGTCATCTAGTCCAACCCCCTGCTCAAAGCAGGACCAACCCGAACTAGATCATCCCAGCCAGGGCTTTGTCAAGCCTGACCTTAAAAACTTCTAAGGAAGGAGATTCCACCACCTCCCTAGGTAACCCATTCCAGTGCTTCACCACCCTACTAGTGAAAAAGTTTTTCCTAATATCCAACCTAAACCTCCCCCTCTGCAACTTGAGACCATTACTCCTTGTTCTGTCATCTTCTACCACTGAGAACAGTCTAGATCCATCCTCTTTGGAACCCCCTTTCAGGTAGTTGAAAGCAGATTACGTGTTTGGTTGATAAAGGTAATAGCACTGTCGTAATATACTTAGACATCTATATGCCTTAGTACCACATAACATTCTGATTAAAAAACAAGAACGATATAAAATGAACACTGCACATGTTAAATGGATTAAAAGCTGGCCAACTCAGAGGTCTCAAAATGTAACTGTAAATGGGGATTCATCATCGAGCAGGTCTGTTTTCAGTGGGGTCTGTAGGGATAGATTAAAAATGCTTAATACCGTAGGGCCAAGAACCTATGTCCTGCAAGAAAACATAAAATCATCACTAATAAAGTTTGCAGATAACAAAAATTGGGGAAGTGGCGAATAGTGATGAGAACAGGTCACTAATTCAGAGCCACCTGGATCCCTTGATAAGCTGGGTGCAAGCAAACAATATGTATTTTAATATAGCTAAATCTAAACGTATACATCTTGGAACAGAGAATGTAGGCCATACTTACAGGATAGGGGGACTCTATCCTGGGAAGCAGTGACTGAAAAAAGATTTGGGGCTCATAGTGGATAATCAGCTGAACATGAACTCCCACTGTGATGCTGTGGCCAAAAGAGTTAATGCAATCCTGGGATGCATAGACAGGGGAATCTTGAGTAGGAGTAGAGGGGTTATTTTACCTCTGTGTTTGGCCAGTTCTGGTGCCCACAGCTCAAGAAGAATGTTGCTAAATTTGGAGAGGGTTCAGAAAAGAGCCACGAGAATGATTAAAGGATAAGAAAATATGCCTTTGAACTCTTGAGTCTGTCACTCAATGTTTTTAGTTTAACTAAGGGAAGGTTAAAGGGTGACCTAATTACAGTCTGTAAATATCCATGGTGAATAAATATATAACAATGGGCTCTTCAATCTAGCGGAGAAAGGTATAACATGATCCAATGGTTGAAAGTTGAAGCTAGACAAATTCAGACTGGCAATAAGGTATAGATTGTTAACAGTGAGAGTAATTAGCCATTGGAACAATTTATCAATGTTTAAATCACGATTGGATGTTTTTCTAAAATATATGCTCTAGGAATTATTTTGTCAAAATTAAATGGCCTGGGCTAGACAAGAGATCCATCTAGATGATGACAACAGTCTCTTCTGACCTTGGAATCTATTCCTCTAAAAAGCTTACTCCACAGATCTAACATTAAAATAATGATTCACTTTAGACCATTTAGATGCACTTGATATTCCGGTTACATGAACACATTATTCTGGAAATTGTGTTTGAGATTATTTCAATCAATACTAAGTTTTTCCTATATAAAAATATGTTAAGCCTTATTGTTGGAGGCCTAAAACATCTTTATTTTTACTCTTATAGTAAACAATTGCAGTAGTGATATACACAGTAGTTACAGTTCAGCTCACATTTATATTATAAACCATTGTTTTTCAAGGGCTTAATGCCAAGTGATAAAAATTCCTTCTAGGTTGATACTGGACACAGACTCATCTTAAAACTCTGTTCTTCTAAATTCTATTCAGCCACTTAAATTGCAGCTTGAGAAATTGCAGCAAAAAAGAATAGTATGAAAGGCTATTGAAATAAAGATGTGGGCCCAGATCCTGATAGGCATTTAAGCTCCTAACTTCCTTGGTGCCTGATCTTACTCATAAGTACTCCTATGGAAACTAAGGGTATGATTTTAATCTCAACACCATTGTAAATCAGGAGGAAAATGGCAGCAAGCCAGTGGGAGTACATTGTGTAAACCAGTGAAAGAAAGCAGAATCAGGCCTACTGAGGCTACAACATAAGGGCTGCACAAACACAAAATAGTTTCAGCCTTTTGGGCACTTGTATCTCAAAAACAGCTTCATTTTGGTGGAATCAGAGGAGACTGGTTAGTAATAGTTCAATGATGAGTTTGTTTACCCATTTACAGCAAATTAAATTTAGTGACAGTTTGCATGTCAATCACCTAACAGTTCAGATTTTCAATAGTGTGTTATATGAAAAGCAAGGAAGGGAAGGATTTCCACACCCTGCCTCCAACCTGAACTACAACTTCTGGCCTGAGTCATAGTGTCTCTTATAGCGTATGCATGTTTTCTATTCATCCTTTTTCACTACCCTTTCCCCTGCAAGGTTTTTCTGTCAGGCAAGAGTGTCAAGTAGGGCTTAGTATAGAAATAATGCTTTGGACTTTTATAGTGCCGTGCATCCTAGGATATCAAAGTGCTTCCCAAATATTTGCATAGGAATCCTTTTATATCATTCCTATGAAGTATATAGATTTCCATTTTAAAGAGGAGGCAACTGCAGCAGAAAGGTTATGTAACATGCTCAAAGTGACCGCAAGTCTGACAGACACATATAGAAGACAGCTCTCTTTTAGCCTGTATTTTTAACAAAGCCATCCTTTCTCTCTGAAGGAACATTATGGAAAGATATTAATGTTCCATATCATATACTTCCTAGAAGGGGCTTGCAGTTTTCCCCCCGCTCTACCTCTGAGGAAGCAAAAGCCATGTTTTTGCAGTGATGTGGTACAGTAGCTATTTTAACAGATGCTTTTTATTTACTCAGTGTAAAAATATTTTCCTAGTGTACAGTGCATGATATGGACAGCAAGTGTGGTTACCACTCAATAGGATTTTCTAAAATTAGCCAAGGCAAGTACCCCTCTCAGATTAATGGCTTTTCAAATTTGTGTTCAAGACAGTGACTTCTTGAACTCAAACCCTAAAATTTGAACATAACCCCTGATTATAGTACCTCCGTTCCCCAGGCATAGTACAGACCTCTACCTCCTCCCTGCTGAGCAACTCTGTAGCTTGTTAGGAAAAATGGTCCCTTGATTCTTTATATTCCTTGGGTTGATTGCAGGCTCAATTTCTAAATCTTTAACTACACTACATGCAGAATGTAAAGTGCCTCACCATACTGATTACGGGATCAAACAAGAATAGAGCCCCTCAGACGTTAATTGTTCCTTGAGTCCCTCAAAATATAATCAGTTATAAGCAGCAGCTAGTTTATTCAAAGTATCGGATGAATTTAAAAAGAAAGGGCATATATTGAAACCAGGGATAAAAGACAGACCTGATCTGTAAGAGAGGTCCCCAGAACCTGCTAAATAAAAGTTCTCTTAAATAGCCAAGGTTGGTCTATTTTTGCACCTCACTTTAATATAATGAGTTAAGAAAACAAAAGTTGTACTCTCACATTAGACCATTTACTAGATCTAAATAACCCCATAAAGTGGATTTCATTTTTGCAAGTGCGAGTTTGATTAAGGTCACACCATAGATGGAATGTTTTATTTTAATAGAGTACTTACTCCAGTGGCTCAATACATTCTACTCTAAGTTTATTCACACTGGATTGATACAGACAGGGTTTTTTCAGTCAACATACCACTGAGGGCTGAAAACAAGGCCAATATGTTTAGGTGCTGAGAGAGCTGCAGGTCAGTAGGAGGTCTCCTTGTATTGAGTTTTAGTCATCTCAAGAAGGATTAGACAGGCTGTTAATGACAACCTATAGCCACTAAATCAGGTGGTGTTTTTGACACCATTAAGAACAAAAACAAGGGACTGAGACAGATGGCAGTAGATAGTGTTGGCTGTTCAAATGCACACTAAAGAACAGGAGTACTTGTGGCACCTTAGAGACTAACACATTTATTTCAGCATAAGCTTTTGTGGGCTACAGTCCCACTTCATCAGATGCATAGAATGGAACATACAGTAAGAAGATAGTTATACATTCAGAGAAACATGAACAAGTGGAAGTACCTATACCAAATGTAAGAGGCTAATTAATTAAGAGGAATTATCAGCAGGGGAAAAAACTTTTGAAGTGATAATCAAGATGGCCCATTTTGGACAGTTGACACAAAGGTGTGAGGATACTTAATTGAATCTATTTCCCCTAGTTAATGTGATGACCAAGCCACTCCCAGTCTCTGTTCAAACCTAAGTTAATGGTATCTAGTTCGCATATTAATTCAAGTTAAGCAGCTTCTTGTTGGAGTCTAGAACTTTTACTTCTAAAGAAGCAGTTTGCAATATGCATTGGAAGAAAGGGGAAGATGTGTGAATTGTCCTGCGGCAAAAAGAGGCAGATATGCTTTGGTATTTAAAACTCTTTTCAGATTAGATGAGGTAGTAGTCCAAGGCCTGGCATGACTGCAGTATTTATATACAATCTACTGAGCACATTGTGTCTGTTAGCCTAAAGTCCTTCCAGTCTGTTAATATGTTAAAGGGAAAGTCGGGTTTGTTTCATGCTTTCTTTGAAAAGATACAGCTTGGGTAAGAGAAGATCAAGAGGGCTCCTGCCCCAATGAGTCTTGTGGTGTTATGAACCTCAAGAAGCAGAGTTTAGATTACACACGTAAGATGGGAATGTTAGAAGTGGGATGGAATCAAGTATGGAAGAATTTAAGAAAAGTTTCCCTGACAGCCTAGTCTTAAGTGAAGGGGAATCCTGTTGTGTGGCATATTGAGAGATCAGAGTACTAGAATATGTGCAGTATTTAAGAATCCTACACCGGGATATAGAGATATTCTCTAATTTCTATAGCATAGAAGTACCCAAGGCCTCAGTATCTAATGTCCTCTAACTTCATCCTGGATTCTTTCTGGTTAGTCTTCTGCAATCTCTACTCTGCTTTCACCATGGATTCTACTTCTTTAAAAGGCCCAATCTCAGGTGCCCTGCACTGCCTGCCCCAAATTCATCCTCACTGCTGCTTTAATCTGCTCTCCACTGAAGTCTTATCCTTTAAGGCTATCCTTGTCTGTTTCTTGAGAAAGACCAGTTAAAACAATTTCCCTATCTCCCCTCCCCCCACAAGCACTTCATTAAAAAAAAATTAATCCTCTGTCATCAGCTACTTTCACAGATTCAAATATTTTTCCACCAACCTCTCCACTTCGGACTTCAGTCTAGTCAGACAGGCTAAAATAAACATCTCCACAGCACCTTAAGAGCTTATGGCCAAAACCCAAAAACTCTTTTTGCTCAAGTTCTGTCACTGTTAACAAGTCATTCCTGTCATTCAGGTGCACAGCTGGGGAGGGAGTGGCATCTAACTTCTCTCTCCCTGGTCATTTCCCCCAACTCCTCCAAACCCCACTGCAGCTCCCAGAAGAGAGTCAGACTCTTTCTTTCTACACAGCTAGCACTCCTACCCTTCTCTTGCATTTTGACGACTGCAGTGTCCACTTCTTTGGCCTCAAACATCTAAAATGTCCCCTAACTTTAGACACATCTAACGGGCCCATGAATATCACATCACTTCCCCTTCAATTCTCTGCATTGTATCTCCTCCCCACGCCATAGCATCAAGTTTCATCATTGCTTATAAAATCCCCACAATTCCGCCCCTCACTACTGATCTGCTGTAGCCTCGCCTCACCCTTTCTTTCCTCTGCCAATTAAGCGTTCATGGATTGCATGTTTGCCTCCCCAATACATGCCTACACATTCTGCATGGGAACACCAACCCTGAACTTATCCATAGGGCTTTCTCCAGTTCCCTTAAGACCACCTTCTGCTGTGATCTCACCTAAAAGCAGCTAGCCACCTACTGATGATTTGATGGTGCAGCACTTGAAAGGAATTACATTCAAGAGGATTTGTGCAATAGCTAACTTTCATAGTTAGGTAATCTCATGTGTTGCTTTTGCCTTCCTTCCTATTGTCTGAAACAAGACTCAAATGACAGATTGACTGCAAGATCTGCAGGGCAGGTATTATTTTAATTTATGGTAAGAGACAAAACAGTTTCTCCTCTTGATTCACAATCCATTTTGGGATCTAGATAAGATTTATAGGTTATAAGGCCATATTGTGATAATCTAGTCTGACCTCCTGTCGAACACAGGCCATAGGACTTGAGGGTTTTTTCTAAGATGCTCCAGTTCAAACAAACTCACCCAATATTGATGTAAAGAGGTGCCAAAGATGGAGAATCCACCACAATTCTTAGTAAGTTGAAGCTTGGACAAGGGAAACTAGAGACATATTCAGAAGGCAAGATATTTATTAAAAGTGCTTTTAGTTTACATTAAAACTAGTCTAGAGTCCTTGTAAAAAATCATTTAAAAATGTCACCTAAAACAATAAGCATCATGGTTACTGACACATGACCTGCAGTGCCCTATAAAAATGTAAGACCAACTCTGTTGATCAGGAGGCAAGTGCTTCGATTTTAGTCAGTGTGTGTTGGTTCACTGGCATTTATTGCAGAGGAAGAACTGCTGATGGCTCCATAAAGGATACATGCATGTACCTGCAACAGAAACAGGCAACTAGTTAGTGATAAGTTATTTAACTGACATCTTGTTAGTAGGAAACCCTACTCTGAGGTACAAGAATGATTCAGGTTTCAGCTGCTGAGTGCTTCAGCATCATGCAAGTCTGAAACACACAGTTACAGTTATACCTAGATTATAAGATTGCTCTTATAAGAAGAGCAGTTCTTACTCTTAAGATCACCTCAACCTTCAAGATCTGTGTAGTTAGTAACAGCCACTACCTTGTTAGGGGAGCTACTAGATAGGACTACCAGTTATGAACTTTTGATTAAATAGCTTGCACATAGGACCTCTCATAGCATAGCGCCATTGATTAGAACAGCATGATTTCCATCAGTTGGAGATTTGGCCAGTTTTAATCCCTGCTGTCATTTGGAGCCAAACAGAAGGCATTTAGTGTCCTAGCAACTTACTTTGACAGCTTGTACTTCTCTCTAATTGCTTGCTGTGGTCGATGAGAAGCATCAAGGCATGCTTTATGCAGATCACTCAGACAAGGCACTATCTCGCTTAACGAATACCCAGTGAATGCAGCAAGTGTTTCTGGCTGATCAGTAGAGAAAAGAATTACTGGTACATTATTGCACTTGGTTAGATACCATGTCTTCCAGATTTTGGTAGAGACTCTGTCAAGAAGCAAGTCACATTTCTGCTGAATACTTAGATGGACAGATACATCTGTTTTGCTATTGAAATGAGATCCCATAGCAGTCACCATAGAGGATCTGAGCCTGCTCAATCCCCAGATGCATCCTAGCATCAATGTCCACTTTAGGTCTTTACTATAGCAGAGAAGGCTGACAAGAAGCTCCTTGTGATGCAGATAGAATACTTGCTGGTGTCTTTCACCAGTTCTGACCAGTGTCCCCTACCATTACCACCAAATGAAATTATTCCTACAGTACATAGGCAAATATAAATAAGACTGGTATTTGGGTAAAACCATGTGCACTAAGATTCTTCTCCCACCTCCCCCCAGACAGTTGCCTAGAGCCAGTCTATCAGTTTTTTATAGGGTGGGATCAATACATTGACAAAATGGTTAATTATATGACTAGTCTCATTAGGACTGTGTACCATAATAGGTTAGTCTCAACCAGTGACCAAAGTAGAGTATTGTTCCTGCCTGTGCAGAAGTTCTAGATGGAAGACAGGAGCAAGTCTTAGACTAGCTAGATATTAAATGTGTGCCAGTGGAAAAGCCTGTTTAGCTGAACTAGAACCCTCCCAAGAGATGTTAGTTCATACTATCTGGAGTGGAGATTCTTTCCACTTTTAAGTCTGAACCTATAGATGTAAGAAACCCCCTGTTCCACAGCACCTCAGAAAATTAAGAGCTTACCCAGAAATGCCTGTTCACAGTGTAATTTGCTAGACAGTAAGCTGCTGCAGCAGTTTGTGAAGGAAGGTACTTCAGAAATGGATCAGCTTCCAGGAGACTCAACTCTGCTACATACTAGGCAAAAGAAGTTTGCAAAAGTTACTTTCAAATAGACCCGTGTATACAGTGGGATCCAATTTAGTGTGCTCTAAACAAGCATTGGTTATCTTTCCAGCACCACAGTTCTGGAGAACAGTGAATCATTATATACTCTGTTTAGAAAGTTAGGTGAAATCCTGCCCTCACTGGAGTCAACAGGAGTTCTACAATAATTTTCAATGGGGCCAGAAGTCACCTTTTAGAGAGATACCAGTTAGTTGAGTGAAGGCTGGGTAGTCTTGTGGTCAAGGCACTGGACTGGGACTCAGAGCTGAAAACACACCAAGGTCTCCTATCACAGGCTTCTTATATGGCCCCAGGCAAGGAATTTTGTGCGCCTCGGCTCCCCATTTGTGACAGTGGGAATAAGACTTGCTTTCTTTTACCCTTTGTCCTTTACACGGATGGTGAAAGTTTATGTCCTGTAGAGCTATTATATTGGTACAGTCAGTGGTTAGAATGGCAGGGCCCTGATCTTTGTTGGGGCCTCTACCACTATACATGTACTATCAATACAGACTGACAGCATAAAGCTGTAGTTTTGGAAAGCAAGAAGTGGGACAGACTTTGCTATTAGGTTTAAATTTAAATTCCTGTGCTGTGCACAGCACAAAGTGCAGGCCTGGTAACAATCTCCAGTTAGGATACTGGTTTATTGGGGTGTTAGTCATGTTTGACTGACAGACAGGCACCCTCAGCATGTTCCCTATGGTAGGTGTTTTCCAATCAAGAGGATGTTCCGGAGAGTAAACCAAGTCTGAAAGTTCTCACTCCTCCACCCCCTACATGTTCCTGTTTTAGCAATCACCGCCCTCCCACAGCCCTTAAAGGAGTGTAACACATACCCTTGCAAAGTTCTCTGTCCTGACACAGACCCCATGTCTCTGTAAATACTGAAGGAGAAACTGGTTGATAGTTGGTACTGTCAAGTCAAAAGCCAGTACTTTCAGAAGCAAGTGTTCCATTCTTAATAGCTGTCTCTTTGTGTAAGTATCATCTGTTATATACACAAACTCCTCTACCTCCGGAGGGTAGATCTCTTCATATTTCCTAAGAAGCAGTGCAAAAAGGCCATTAAGTCTATAAAGTTGGAAGTTTCAATCAGAAAAAAAAGGCTCGTAGGAGTCAGTGCTGTGACAAGCATATGGGTCCACCTTCATCTAAGATTCATAGACTTCAGCCCCCACCAAGGCATATCCTATCAGACACATGGTACCTTTTGACAAGCTTAATACATTCAGCTCTTGCCTACAAGTCCTTTTTAGATTGTAAATGCTGCCCCGTTGTATAGTCAGATACTAGACTGTCTCCTTAAGAACCATATTATGCAAGATGCCATATTGTACTATTTTTTGTAAACAGAATTCACATTGAAGTTAAGAAGCTTAAGCATTGAGAGCCAAAAGTCTCAGTGATACAATACACTCCAGACAAAATAAGTTTTGGTTCTTAGTCCATGTTCAAAATCAAAATCAGTAAGAGGAGTTTGTGAATTAAGTAGAATGACAGAATGTTAGTTTGAAGACAAGTTCTTACCACTGCAAGGTTTGTGTTGTTGTCAGAACCACCACAACTCTTCATAATAGATTTTAGTTTCAACCTCTAAATGAGACCAAGAGGTCTTTTCCCAAAAGAAGTTTTTGCCTGTCAAGACGTCAGTAGGCAACATAAAGAACACTTACGCAGCCAGAAGAATTGCTGCTGTTCCCACAAGCTGCAGCTTTCCTCTGAGGACAGACATGCAGGAAAGAAACCTGTCCAGAAAGTTGACAGCTAGATACAGTGTTTCAGTACGAAGTTTGTATTCTTGCCCAACTTCCACCAGCCAGTCCACCAAGATCGCACGCATCCCTGAGGTGATGTCTGGCTGCTTTCGCATGTAATATGGTTTTGGCCTGTATCTTATCTGTTTGGAAAGATTTAAGGTTCAGTAAGAACAACCACCTTTGCGGTATAAGCAATTATTCTCATTGATGGTCAATATATTAAGGCCATTACTGACTCCCACCATCAATGAGTGGACAGCTGTACTGAATTCAGCAACAAAAGTTAATCATGAAGTTTGATAGCTGTAATTGAGGAAGATCTATCACAGTGTAAAAGCTAGTGTATAGTAGGAGCTGGGGGGGGGGGAGAAGAGAGCACTACTCTGGTGGGGGTTAGTAGCCCACCACCTCCTCAGATTGCTAGTCTTTTTTCCACATTCTCTTACTCTCAACCTGATAAATAGGTTCTCAAGAGCTGTTGCAAATCTCTTCACCCTGGCAAAGCTCAGTTACACATTCCATCCGAGAGAGGAGCTAGAGTCAAAGCTGTCCTGCATCTTAGAAGAATCTTCTCACTACTTCCTGCTCTGACCTTGGTCAGCAACACAAGGAGCTTACTGAGAATGCTTTGTTGAAGAGAATGCGGGCAGTAAAGAGATGCTAAATGATAACCCGAGAATCTGAAAGTTGTGTCATGCAGCTTTAAGAGTGGCAATCTACATCTAAGTAGTAAGTGTTTCCAGTACGCGTAGGGTCAAGGAAACATTGACATTATAAGCTTGTGAAAGCCACTCACTTCAGCTTCTCTAAGGTACTGATGAATGTCTTCTGCATAGTCTCCCACATTCATTACATCCACGTTGTTATCCACATAAACTTCATGTTGTGACTGGAATGATGGATCCACCAACATAGGAGAACCTGCATAATCAGGATTCTTATTACAGAAGACATTTAACAAGACATTTAGATGGGACATTTTTTCTTTCAACTTATCCTGCCAATTTGCTGGCAGTACAAGATTCAATCACATTTATATGAACAAGTAATCTACAGATAATTTAGACAAGTTTACTTTTGTTAAAAAAGCCAGCCACTTTACGTACGAGATTAATGTTACAAGCAAAGTTGTGAGCAGTGACAGTTACCTGTACTCAAATCCAACAGCAGATGAATATTGGGTTTCATTGTGCTAGTATCCACTTCACACAGGCTAGGTTCCACCTCTTCTACAACTGTGCAGCTGCATCTGTCTTTCTGCTCTGGTTCATCTACATATATAGCAAACCCTTGCTTGGATGTTACATTAACCATACAGCTAGGCAATATATTCTTTCCAGATGGAGGGAAAGCATTTTCAGAGCCAGAGAAGCGTCTGACTATGGTGGTACCCTGAAATAAAGTACAAATTAAACCTGTAGGAAGAGATTTAGGTCCAAACAGAAACAGTGCAATTCATATTTTTAGAGGAAAGACACCCATTTTCCTTAGCACTGCAGACTGAAAGCACTTGCATCAATAAATTGAACATTAGTTGAAACAAAGCTTGCCATTACAACTGGCATTTAGGAAATTCTGCTTACTGCCATTCTTGCTGTAATGATGGACATTTGTGCCACATGGAGAATTATCTATCTTCTAGTTTAATAAGCCAGGTTCAGTCTTGAATAATCTTATATTGCTAGTGTCAAACATTCATCTGCAAGATGGCCAGCCTGAGCAATTCTGCTGAAATGCCAACTGTAATTATAAGCTCTGAAACACAGTTCAATTTATTCATGCTGAGAACTACCAACATTAAATGCAGCCCAACACTTGTTACCTTAGCTTGCTGAAGAAAACTAGAGGTGCATTAAGAGTTTAAAGCAGTCTTTTATAATTTGATATTAAGATTGTTAAAACAGTTTTTGCAAATGTATACTAATGCTATGCCATATGTTGCAAGAGATAATTGTAAGAGTATAGTTTTCAGAAAAAACTGGCTTTTGTATTGAAAAGCTAATAAAAGCCTTTTATAAGGGTCATATCAGTCTTCCTGGACCACCAATAGTCAAGAGCAAGCCTGTAGATGAAAACTAGTAGAAGTTTCTTATAATTCTAGTGAGTATGTCAGTGAACCGCACAAGTGGATTAGAGTTTAGCCCATGTCTATAGTGAAGGTTTTGAACTGGGCAAGTAGTTTGTCTGTTCATCCCATGAACCTGAGGTAACAGCTTGCAGCCCCCAATGAGCATACACTGTATTAAGTGCATCATAAGCCATGTCTATGAGCAATACATTAGGCACCCAGGTTTGAAAATCCTTTGGCCAAATAAAGGCTCTGAAATAAAAGGGGGCCAATTTTCAGAATGTTAAGCAATCAAATCCCACCATGTCAATAAGATCTGTAGTTGCAGTGATTCAAATAAGAACTTTTCAGAGATGTTGAGCCCTTACAACCCCCATTTGACTTATGTGGGATTTGTGGGTACACCAAACTTCTGTAACCAGGTTCCTTTATTTAGGAGCCTGGCTTTAGACACTCAGATTTGAAGACAGGGGTGTGTGTGTGTGTCTGTTTTTATTGCATAATACCAGATGTACTCCAATGATTACCACCTTTAAATGGTAATCTGTTATTACTCTAATCCCACTGGACTGCTTTCCTCTAAAGAGCTTTGCACAGGAGTAGCAACTACTATACATGCAAGGACCATTCCAGTCTATGACACAGTAGAGTACATGGGAGAGTCATGCTAACCAGATTAAAATCTGCATAGTGGCTCTGGCACCTAAATTTATTCTGAAACATGAGCATGAGGAAAACCGAGAAAAAAAGGCTATCCCAAAAGTAATTCTTGCTCTCTGAACACATTGCCACCATATCAACACACTGTAGGTGTCAGGTTCTGAGCCACGGAACCTTTGAGCAGTAGTTGGCAGTTAAGGGGCATATACATTTCCACTGAGCCCTACATTCTATAGGCCAGGGGTACAGAGAAGCCACTTAACAGTCCTTCTCCCTCCAGAAACCTTACCTAAAACTGGGCTCCAAATTAGGGCAGAGGAGAAATGGTCAGTAGGACCACACTGTAGAATACTAGCTAGTCATGACCTCCCCAAAAAGCTCTGCTAACTGAACAGGGATTGACGCACTAACCTTTTAAATCCCATGTGTGCTCTGGATGAAATATCGAGAGAAAAGCAAATGTGTGTTAGCCAAATTCCCTATTGCAAACCCAGTACTGCCAGCCCCAAGCATTCAAAAAGAATAATGAAATAGCCTTAAAAGTCAAGAGGTGGTAAATGCTTGTTTCTTTTTATTTGCCTTCTAGTTTGAGCCTTTAAGGTGCACTTTGGCCATATTTTCAAGCATGTTTCTGCAACCCTGTGGGTTAGAAATGTATCTTTTAAAACAAAAGACAAAAAAAAGAGCTGAACTGAGATTCTCAATTAATCACAGGATTCCAGGAGCTAGGGCTTCAAGGAAGACACTTAAAAACCATGACATTAGCAATAAAATTGCCAGAGTTGGTATTGTGTCCCTCCAGTGCAAGCTGAGGGTCAGGTCATTTATCAGGCTTTTGTCACTTTGGAAAAAAAGAAAAGAAATCAGGTTAGGTATTTACATACTTAAATTAAATATCTCCTGATCAGTCAGACTTTTAGATGCCGGTTTTGCACATATGTTTTTTAAACTCATGTTTAACATTCCCAATGCCCTTGACAGTTTACATATCAGTTCACAAAAGTAAGGTTTAAAAAAGATTAACTAGGTTTAGAGAAATACTCAGGTTAGGTAAGGAAAAAATGGTCATAGTCCTTCATTGTCTCTGGTTAAGATGCATAGTAAGAAGAAACTTAGTGCTGGAATAATAGGGGCCTTGACAAAAATTTGTTTGGAGACAAGAAAAGCTTCCACAGCAACTGCTCATGCTATATCTGACTTAAGTAGTGTCATCCACACGTGCACAAAAGGCATCTCAGGCGTTTGAAAGACACTTCTCATAAGTGTAACCCCACAAGCAGCAATGGTGTTTCCCCTCCCCCCCCCCGCTAAAAGTTACCTGGCCACATGCCCTCAAGCACTGCCCATTCTCAGTCAGCAGCCCAAGCACAGCCCTCTGTGGTGGATTTTGGTTGGAATAAGGCTCAGCTGCAACCCGGCGGATCTCCCAATTTCCAGCTTGGGAGATCCCACTCTTATCGTTGTGATGCATTGTTTCAAGGTCAGCAGCTAACAGCTAAAAAGAGAAGAGAATGGCATGTTAGTCAGCCCAGGCAAGTTCACCCCAATTTCTCTCTAGAGAGAACAGTCCAGATTCCCCTTCCCACTCCTAGAAGGAGGGCAGATCTCTCCCATGACTGCTTCTTATTCTAAAGGCAGGATGCTTTGTCTAGGTCTCATCTAGGGTGACCAGATGTCCCGACTTTTGGGTCTTTTCTTATATAGGCTCCTATTACCCCCCGTCCCGATTTTTCACACTTGCTGTCTGGCCACCCTAGTCTCATCATTAACCACTGGAACAATTTACCAAGAGTCATGGATGATTTTCCATCACTGACAATGTTTACATCAAGAGTGGATGACTTTCTAAAAAATACGCTCTAGGAATTATTTCGTGGCAGGTCTCTCGCCTGCATTATACCGATCAGACAAGATAATCACAATCATCCCTTTGGCACTGAGAAACTGACTCATGAGCAGGATGTCTTTTTTCACACTCACAGTGCGACAGATTTGCCTTCATTAATGTTACTCCCCCCAAAAGACCTCAGCTTCCCTGTTGGAGCCCTGGAGAGGCAGTTCTAGGAAGACACCAACTCCCTACAAGCGCTGCGGCTCCAGAGAAGAGGAGCAAGACACCAGCTCCAGGGGGGATTTTGGGGGAGCGAGCGGGGCAGGGATGCAAGGGAAGAGGCTACTGAAAGTAAGCACCCAGAGCTCCTTCCGGGCTCTCTGATGCATAGGTCTGAGTCTCTCCTTGCCTTTGCATCCCGCTAGGGCACAGCACCCTGAAGCAAGGCGCCCCAGAGCGGGGCGGGGAATAGGAGGGCTTTACAGGCTCGCGAGCTCCCAGGAGGTCCTGCACCCACCGCCCCGGCTGCAATGCCAGGGCCAAGCGACCCCGGAGCGCCGGCAGAACGAGCCTCCCCCCCCGGGGTCCTGCGAGGAGCCCAACGCGCACTAGTGCCCCGGGAGCCCCGCCGCGCTCAGCATTACACGCCGACGCCGACCCCGCCGCTGCCGCCGCCGCCGCCGCCCCTTGCCCGACAGGCAGCGACTGGCCAGGGCGCCGAGCCGCGCCGCTGCCCCCAGCCCCGCCTATGTAGCCCGCGTCGCGGGGGGCGGGGGAGGCGGCGGCGCAGCCCCTCCCCCGCGGGCGCTGATTACTTTCAAGCCGCGGCCCGCGGCTGTTGGTGCCGGCCCGTTGGAAGCTGAGCCCGGCGGCGGCGGCGGCTCCCGTGGCAACCGCAGCGGCCGTGCCGGGGCCCTGGGGGGGGGTCTCCATGGAGACCCGGCCCGCCGCGGGGGTCCGCGCCACCAGCCTGCGCCCGCCCCGGCGCGCGGGGGCCCCCGGGGGGTTGGCCCCGGGCTCCAAGCGGGCAGGACGGGCCCCCCGCTCCCTGCATCGGGGCTCGCGGCTGCCCGGGACCCCCACGGGGCGCGGGTCCTGAGCTCAGCAGCAACCCCCGGCTGGTTTGGGCGGCCCCGCCTGCCCTGCCCCAGCGGGGCGCCCCGGGCTGGCCCTGCAGGCGAGTCACGCTCCGGCCGCTGAGTAGCCCCTGCTGGGACTCACAGGCGGAGAGAAGCTGCTCTCCCCTCCCAGGGACCGTCACCCGCTGGAGCGGTGCGAGCCATTGGAGAATTCCTCCTCCCCCCCCCGCTGTTCCTAATAGCGCGTGGACTAGCTGCAGTGACCCCCCCACACAACACACCTCCGGCTCCCTCCCATCAGCCGCAGCACACAAGGCCTCTGGTGCTCATTTGGCACCAGAGATGACAAGTGCTGACTCCTTTTGCACAATAATTTAGAAAGATCAGTGATCGGACCTTCATGCATCCCGTGCGTGAGTAGGGCAACAGAATCCAGGTGATCTTCACAACTGTGGCCCCCCCAAATCTCAATGATACAATCTTGACCCTGAAGCCTATTGATGCAACCGAACTGGAAAACGCATATCTGGTACCTGGGTCCTGCTCATTTTTAACCTCAGCTCCCCATCCCTTGCAAAAATCTAAACTGAATTGGCTAAATAGAAACATGTAGCATCAATAGTGAAATCATAGAATCATAGAATCTCAGGGTTGGAAGGGACCTCAGGAGGTCATCTAGTCCAACCCCCTGCTCAAAGCAGGACCAACCCCAACTAAATCATCCCAGCCAGGGCTTTGTCAAGCCTGACCTTAAAACCTCTAAGGAAGGAGATTCCACCACCTCCCTAGGTAACCCATTCCAGTGCTTCACCACCCTACTAGTGAAAAAGTTTTTCCTAATATCCAACCTAAACCTCCCCCTCTGCAACTTGAGACCATCACTCCCTGTTCTGTCATCTTCTACCCCTGAGAACAGTCTAGATCCATCCTCTTTGGAACCCCCTTTCAGGTAGTTGAAAGCAGCTATCAAATCCCCCCTCATTCTTCTCTTCTGCAGGCTAAATAATCCCAGGTTCCTCAGCCTCTCCTCATAAGTCATGTGCTCCAGTCCCCTAATCATTTTTGTTGCCCTCCGGTGGACTCTTTCCAATTTATCCACATCCTTCTTGTAGTGTGGGGCCCAAAACTGGACACAGTACTCCAAATGAGGCCTCACCAGTGCCGAATAGAGGGGAATAATCACGTCCCTCGATCTGCTGGAAATGCCCCTACTTATACAACCCAAAATGCCATTAGCCTTCTTGGCAACAAGGGCACACTGTTGACTCATATTCAGCTTTTCGTCCACCGTAACCCCTAGGTCCTTTTCTGCAGAACTGCTGCCCAGCCATTCGGTCCCTAGTCTGTAGCAGTGCATGGGATTCTTCCGTCCTAAGTGCAGGACTCTGCACTTGTCCTTGTTGAACCTCATCAGATTTCTTTTGGCCCAATCCTCTAATTTGTCTAGGTCCCTCTGTATCATATCCCTACCCTCCAGCGTATCAACCACTCCTCCCAGTTTAGTGTCATCTGCAAACTTGCTAAGGGTGCAGTCCACACCATCCTCCAGATCGTTAATGAAGATATTGAACAAAACCGGCCCCAGCAGTATAGTAAGTATCCTATGCATTGTATATCTCTGCATAGCCATAAGAACCCAGATCTGACATCATGATCTTTCTAGATGCATCCAAATGTCATAGTATTATATTTAAATTTTTCAATGGAACTGGTCTAGTATGTGTGCATGACCACATTATATGTGGTTTTACCTTATCAGCGCTTGGTGGAGATGTGCAAAGGAGTCTTAAGGAGTTAAGAGGGCCTCACCCTTCCTGATTAAGCTTACCTCGTTATCTCTAGCCTGAATCTTCCCTGCACTTTTATATCTGCCTCTGGACATTTCCACTGCTTGCATCCGAAGAAGTGGGTATTCACCCACGAAAGCTTATGCTTCAATACCTCTGTTAGTCTATAAGGTGCCACAGGACCCTTTGTCGCTTCTACAGATCCAGACTAACACGGCTACCCCTCTGATATTAAGGAGTTAAGACATCTCCCATTGACTTTAAACCACATTGTAATGTTAGATGTAAATCTAAAAATCCCCCAGATTGCTTTGAAAATTCCAATGCATTGGATACAGATTTATCTGATGGAAAAGGATGGCAACACATGCTGTCTAGCTAGAAGGTAGAACTTTGGGGATATAGGAGAAAAATCGGCTAGACCTTGCTGGATCCAAATCCATATTTGGATATTTCAACTTTTGTGTGCCAGGATGAATCAAAAATCCAATTTCTGTAGTGACCTCACAGCAATTATACCTGGTCTCTGTTTCTCCAGTAAAACTAAGTGGTTTGTGCCCCCCCCCACCCCAAATGTTGAATCCAGGTGCAAGATATGTGTTTTTGCATTGCTTTTGCCCTGGGATGTGTCAGAGCAGGATGTTTCAGGTCAAAAAGGAGTGGCAACATGTGTTGTCTGTTTTGACTGTACAATTGGGGGTTTGTGAATTCAGCAGGCTTCAGGTGCTGGATATGTATCTTGGTGGTACTGTTGAGGAGATGAAGCAGGGTCTAGATTTTTGCAGTGAAAATGCAGCAGCTGCCCTTTTCTGTTTAGCGGGTAGCATTTTAGGTTTGGGATGCCAGATACATGTTTTTGTGGTGCTACTGTATCACTTTGTAACAAAGTCTTGAGGATTCACTAGGAGAAGCTACATTTTTCTCTCTATTTTGACAGTAGAATTGGGTGGGGGGGGGGGTGAGTTTAAAATCTGGCAGGTTCCCTCAGGCTGTAGGTACTAGATATATGTTTTTCTAGTGATATTGATAAGAGTCAGATTTTTCCAGTGAAGAAGGAGTTGCTCCACTTATTTTCTATTTAGATTGTACAATTTTAAGTTTGAGAACAAAAATTGCCAAGATATAGCTGGATCCCGGCACTACATGTGCCAGAATGCATTTGTTTGTTTGTTTGGGGCGCAATCACAATAGCTACACTTATTCTCTGTTAATGTCATAGAATTTGCAGAAGGGCCGAAACTTGGATTGATTTTATAGAATCCAATTTCTGCATCTGGGTTTTTGGGGCACTTCTGCCCTGGAATGTGTCAAGTTCCTGAATTTTTTAGTGCAGTAGGAGGAACTCGACTTGTTCTCTATGGTGGCATTAGAATTTAGGGGCTCGGGACCAAAATTTGGCTGATCCAGCAGGTTCCAGGTGCTACACTTGGATTTTTGCAATGCTCATGATCCATAATGTGCTAGGGTCTGAATTTTTATTTTGGTGCAATGTTAGCAGCTAGGCTTTTTCACTATGTTGATGGTAGAATTTGAAGGTTTTCAAAGATCCATAGGATTCAGGTGGATTCAGCTTTTACCTTTAAAAATGAATTTAACATGTATTGCTCCTGTTTGACTTGCAAATAGGAAACATGAAGTCAATATTTGTCCATAGACTGTGTGCAGTTATTTTTTCTTTAGTCAGTGTGGATCCTTTGAATTCTATGTCCTTTCCAGAGGCTAGGTGGGTACACAGGATGGTATGAGGGAAACATTGTATCAGAGAGAAAGATTAAATAGATGTCACTGGTGCTAGAGGAAGAGGGTGGACCACTATGAGTTGCAGGTGAGTCCCCTCCTTTTCTTTAATGTGATCTGGAACCCTGAGATAACCAGTTCTATGCTGACTTTCATAGCAGGACAGATTCCATCTTCGGAGGCTTCTTTAAATACTTTTAATATAAAATTTTAATGTCTCTCCTTTGAGAAAAAGCAAACTGAGACCCCAATCCTGTAAAGATTAAGCATGTGCTTAACTTTACACACTGTGAGTAGTTCCATTGACTTTAATTGGATGACATACATCTGTAAAGTTAAGCATGTGCTTGAGTCTTTGCAGGTTCTGAGCCAAATGTGTCAACACTGAAGCAGTCATTTTGTTACAAATTTTTGGTGACATTTCATTTTTTTAATAAATGTTTTTGAAACAAATGGCAAATTGTTGAAAATTTTCAGGCAATTTAGTTTCATTTCAGTCAGGTAGGGGAACACTTTTAACTTTATTTTGCTCCTTTTTTCCAGAGGGGAAAAAGAGTAAGAAGTGAGAGAAAGTGTCCCCCCCCCCCGCCCCACCAAAATGAGGTGTTTGTTTGTTTTCAAAAAACTTGCCCAAAACTAATATTTTTGTAATATGTTTGTTTTTCTTGAAAAGGCATTTTCCATTGGAAAAAAAGTGGATAGAACATTTTCAACCTGCTTTAGTCAACACTTTTTAACAACATTGTTACAACTCTAAGGTAGCAGGATCATTATGAACATTGTTCAGCTTTTAATTATATTTTAAATAATTGGTACCACTCTCCTGACCTTAAAATATAGTGGTTGATATTTTCAGAATTGATTTTGAAATGAATGGGAGTTGGGTGGCTAAGGGTAAAATGTTAAAATGTCAAAAGCACCTAAATGATTTAGGATTCTAAGTCCCATTGACTTTCAGTGACACCTAGGGCAAATCTACACTACCAAATTAAGTCGACCTAAATTACCTTGACATACAGCCACAGCAGTAATTAAATTGCTTTTGCATGTCCACACTATGCTCTTTGTGTCAGCAGTGCAAATTCTCACCAGGAGCATTTGTACTGATTTAACTGTCAGTGTGGGGCATTGTGGGAGGGCTTCTGAAAGGCAACAACAGTCAGTGTATGGTAATGCAGTGTCTACACTGACACTGCGTCAACATAACTACATTGACCTAAGAGCTACACCTCTCGCAGAGGAGGAGTTAAGTCGGTGTAGTGGGCAAGTTACATCAGTGGGAGCTACATTTTAGTGTAGATGCTTACAGAGTTAGGCCAATGTAAGCTGCCTCACATCGACCTAACTCTGTAGTGTAGACCAGGGCTTATGCTCCTAAATGCCTAAACCATTTTTGAAAATGGGAGTTAGGTACCTAAGTAATTTAGGTGCTTTTGAAAATTTTACCCTAAATTCCTAACTCGGTTTTGAACATCTCAACCATTCCCTCTTTCAAATAAGTTTTGTTTGGAGACCCAGAAGTTATTTTTTATTTTTTGCAATATAAGTATTTGAATATGAAACGAAGGCTTATGGAAACAGTAACTACTGTATGAGGAAAATAGCTGTAGATTATAAAAATGATCTTTATTCTGTTCTACCAAAACCTGATTTCTGAACTGCTCAGTCTCCTTAGGGCGCCTGTACACTTTCTAGGAATATGAGTGTGATAGTTATAATTCTAAATCATAATCCTTCTTTCTATGAATATTACATACATATCATTCAGATAGACAGATTAGAGAAAGTAAAAACCTCAATTAACTATCAAGACGTATTTATATTTAGGCATGGCAAAATTTGTTTTTTTTATAATTTAGATGGATAATATCAATGTTTATTTTAAGCATTTTTAAATTTTTATCAATGTAAATGTTCACAGTGGTGCAAAATTATGAGTTTTAATCTTTTTTCTTCTTTTTACCTATTTAATTTTTCAGTTGTGAGAAATTATGGGGAGTCAGACAGTAATTATTTAATGACAATAAATGTTGAGCTTCAAAAAGTTAAAGGTTTATAATCGCTAAAACAAATTGTCAGCATCACATGTCAAAATATACAAAGTAAATATCTTAAATTAAACTCTAAAAGGTTCTCAAATAGCATTTTTCTTACTTTGCCTGTTTGTAAATTTCAATTATTATTGATTAAAATATTTTTTGTCAATTTGTGTGTGTGTGCAGTGAAATTGATAGAAGCGACAAAGGGTCCTGTGGCACCTTATAGACTAACAGAGGTATTGGAGCATAAGCTTTCGTGGGTGAATACCCACTTCTTCGGATGCAAGCAGTGGAAATGCAAGCAGTGAAATTGATGTTTACTGACAACTACCAGTCTAAACCTTCCAAGCCTATTTACATTTAGTATATAGACATAGACCATAGAATCATAGAACTGGAAGGGACCTCAAGAGCTCATCTAGTCTAGTCCCCTGCACTCAAGGCAAGACTAAGTATTATCTAGACCATCCCTAACACGTGTTTGTCCAATCTGCTCTTAAAAATCCCCAGTGATGGAGATTCCACAACCTCCCTAGGCAATTTATTCCAGTGCTTAACCACTCTGACAGGAAGTTTTTTCTAATGTCCAACCTAAACTGCCCTTGCTGCAATTTAAGCCCATTGGTTCTTGTCCTACCCTCAGTGGTTAAGAAGAACAATTTTTCTCCCTCCTCCTTGTAACAACCTTTTATGTACTTGAAAACTGTTATCATGTCCCCTCTCAGTCTTCTCTTCTCCAGACTAAACAAACCCAGTTTTTTCAATCTTCTCTCATAGGTCATGTTTTCTAGGCTTTTAAACACTTTTGTTGCTCTTCTCTGGACTTTCTCCAGTTTTTCCACATCTTTCCTGAAATGTGGCGCCCAGAACTGGACACAATACTCTGGTTGAGGCCTAATCAGCGTGGAGTAGAGCAGAAGAATTACTTCTTATGTCTTGCTTACAATGCTCCTGCTAATACATCCAGAATGATGTTTGCTTTTTTGCAACAGCATTACACTGTTGACTCATATTTAGCTTGTGATCCACTATGACCCCCAGATCCCTTTCCGCAGTACTCCTTCCTAGGCAGTCATTTCCCATTTTGTATGTTTGCAACTGATTGTTTCTTCCTAAGTGGAGTACTTTGCATTTGTCCTTATTGAATTTCATCCTGTTTACTTCAGACCATTTCTCCAGTTTGTCCAGATCATTTTGAACTTTAATCCTATCTTCCAAAGCACTTGCAACCCCTCCCAGCTTGGTATAGTCCGCAAACTTTATAAGTGTACTCTCTATGCCATTATCTAAATAATTGATGAAGATATTTAACAGAACTGGACCCAGAACCAATCCCTGCAGGACCCCACTCATTATGCCCTTTCAGCATGACCGTGAACCACTGAAAACTACTCTCTGGGAACAATTTTCCAACCAGTTATGCATCCAACTTATAGTAGCTCCATCTAGGTTGTATTTCCCTAGTTTGTTTATGAGAAGATCATGCAAGACAGTATCAAAAGCCTTACTAAAGTCAAGATATACCACATCTACCGCTTTCCCCCATCTACAAGGCTTGTTACCCTGTCAAAGAAAGCTATCAGGTTGGTTTGATACAATTTGTTCTTGACAAATCCATGCTGTTATTTATCACCTTATTATCTTTGCTTAATTATTTGCTCTATTATCTTTCTGGGTACAGAAGTTAAGCTGACTGCTCTGTAATTCCCCAGGTTTCCTTATTTCCCTTTTTATAGATGGGCACTATATTTGCCCTTTTCCAGTCTTCTGGAATCTCTCCAGTCTTCCATGACTTTTCAAAGATAATTGCTAATGGCTCAGATATCTCCTCAGTCAGCACCTTGAGTATTCTAGGATGCATTTCATCAGGCCCTGGTGATTTGAAGACATCTAACTTGTCTAAGTAATTTTTGACTTGTTCTTTCCCTATTTTAGACTCTGATCCTACCTCATTTTCACTGGCATTCACTATGTTAGACGTTCAATCGCCACCCACCTTCTTGATGAAAACTGAAACAAAGAAGTCATTAAGCACCTCTACCATTTCCACATTTTCTCTTATTGTCTTTCCCCCCCTCATAGAGTAACAGGTCTACTCTGACCTTGGTCTGCCTCTTGCTTCTAATGTATTTGTAGAATGTTTTCTTGTTTCCTTTTATGTCCATAGGTAGTTTGATCTCGTTTTGTGCCTTGGCTTGGCTTTTCTAATTTTGTCCCTACATACTTGTGTTATTTGTTTATATTCATCCTTTGTAATTTGATCAAGTTTCCACTTTTTGTAGGACACTTTTTTGAGTTTTAGATAATTGAAGATCATTGAAGATCTCCTGGTTAAGCAAGGGTGGTCTCTCGTCATACTTCCTATCTTTCCTACGCAGTGGGATAGTTTGCTCTTGTCCCCTTAATAATGTCCCTTAATATCCTTTATATAGAAATATCATTCATATTCACATATATGTACATAACTGAAAATATATTAATTTCTCAGTGAAATTAATTTATTTTTTTACATACAATCAATGTGTGGATATAAACTCTAGTCAGATAATATATACATGTAACTGGAATATCGCAAATAGATAGTAATAAGATTATTTGTCCGTCAGTATCCTAGGAATTGTTTGAAATGATCCAGTATGGATTTGAATCTGAGGGAGATCAGTGAGCTGTGCCAGTTTCTATGTAATTGCAGCAACAGATCAATCAAGCTTTGAACCTTTAATTATTTCCTTTCCAAGCTTCCTTTTGCGTGATTGAAAGAAAACTCAAGAATCCCTGTGTGGACTCCTTGGGGCTTCTCTCTGTAATTACTGCCTTGTGCAATTCTATTGCGATCTGGGACACAGAGTAGCAGCAGCAGTGATGGACTCAGCTAGACTGCTTCCCCAGTGGGCCAGGAAGAGAGAGTCATTAAATGGACAGTCAGAAGTAGGCTCTGTTCTTTCATGCATCCTTCCCACCTCCTTAGTTTGTGTGTGTTTTTTGCTGTTGTTTTTGCGTTGTTGCTGTTTTTGGTTTTTTGCTTTAGCTGCTGCAGTATTTGTTTTGTCTTTTGAATTCTATGGCCCCCAGTCTCCTCCAGCTGAACTGAGAGGGATTTTTGCCATTCACTTCCATGGGAGTAAACTGTGACTCCTGCTTTGCTCAGTGAGAACCAGCATGCCTCCTGACCTTTATATAATTAGCTTAGATAGTGTAGTGAGATCCACACAGATGTGACTTCAGGATCAGGTCCATAGAGATTGATCCTGCAAGGTCTCAAATCCTAAAATGAAATCCTGGCCCAATTGAAGTCAATGGCAAAACTCCCACTGACTTCACTGAGGCCAGGATTTCACCCCTATGTCTTCACTGGGAGTGGAATGTTTAGTACTAACCATGATTACTTCAGCAGGACTGACTGGGTTTAGCCCGAGGCCTGGTCTACACTATAGGTTAGGTTGACATAGGCTGCCTTGCATTGACTTAGTGTAATGATGACAGACCCTAGTCGTCAGCGGGCGGGATCGAACCTGGGACCTCTAGAGCTTAGTGCATGAGCCTCTACCATATGAGCTAAAAGCCAACTGGCTGTTAGCTAGGGCAGTAGAGTAGACTCATTTTATCTCTCTCTTTAAGTGGTCTTGGTGCCACTAGATGGGACAGAACACCACACCCAGGAGGTGTGTGGGTTACACTAGCTGTGGAAGTGTCTTCACTTAAATTTGGCTCCCGCCAACCTAAGTGCATCTCTATGCCAATTGAGTAATTCCACCTCCCCGAGCAGCATAGAGTCATGATTGATGTAATTAGGTCGACGCAGTGTCAGTTTAAACACTGTTGCTTATGTTGACTGTTACTGGCCTTTAGGAGCCATCCCACAATGCCCCACACTGACAGTATAATCGATACAAGCATTCCTGGTGAGGACGTGCACCATCAACACAAGGAGCCAACTGGGCACGCACACAAGTGATTTAATAACTGCAGTGGCTCTATGCCTATGTAAATTAGGTCAACATAATTTTGTAGTATAGACATGTAGTGTATATCTTGCCTCTGGGAGCTATGACCAGTGGCATCCAGTGACCAAACAGCCTTCTTAAAGCAAATTATTGTTTATTTAGAGCCAAAGCTTTTCAGAGTAAATATCTTAAAACAATAAACAGTCTATACATGTCTGTCTTCCCTAAGGCTTACCATCCCCTGGAATCCTGGGAAGGCCCCTACTGTGTCAGACATGTCTCTAGGACCTGTCTCTGTGCTCCAATGAACAGCTCACTGACAACTCTCCCCTTGCCCTCTGAGAGTCTTTTTAACCATTAAGTGTCCCTTTGATTTCTAGACTCCCATCATTTTCAAAATAAATAATTGTATCACCTTGGGAGGGAGCCTGGAAATAGCATCTTCACCCCTATGAGCTGGGCCATTGTAATTGCCACCAAGTGTTTGTTACGAGGCTGCTTATCTAAATCCATTGTTTCCCATTTGTTTTTCCAACAGCCCACTATTACTACCCAGTACATTCATACAGGAAAGCCCAATTACTTTGTATATCTGTATAGGTCATCTACAGTATTCATAAAATTATTAGAGATCAGTATTCCTAGATTATTACATAGCCACTCTATGTCTGCCACAGGATCTTCTGATGTTGGCTTATTACAGAATGACTCTGGAGGTCCCATTGAATAAGACATTTAATCTTAGATGGCACAAAGCCCTGGAAAATATATGGCAGGTAACAAAGGGATGTACAGCCCAGGCAAAGGGATGAAGTATGTGATCTAACGCCTCTCTCATCTCAGATATCTGATTTTTAAGGTTGTACAAAACCTCATTGGTAGCAGTTTGCCTGGACTGTAGAGAATTTTGTGAGTGGAATTAGTTCACTCAATTTAGGCATCCACAAGTTTCATCTGGAGTTCCAGTGTTCTTGTGAACCACAAACCTCAGAATGAAACTGAAAACCAAAAGAAGGAAAATGTACTAATGGTTAAGGCAGTGGGCCAGGCCATAGGAGTGGGGTATTCTGGTCCTTCCTCTGCCATAAACTTCTTGTGTGACATTGGAGAAATCACTTAAGCTCTCTGTGGCTCAGCTCCTTATGTGTGTAAAATGGGGATATTAATATTACCTTCCTCATCCCTTTATCTGTCTTATCTACTTTGATTGTAAGCTGTTCAGAGTATGGACTGTCTTACTATGTTTGTCCAGGATCTAGTGCAATGGAGTCCCATTTCAGATGGGTCTTCTAGGCACTACTATAATGTAAATAATAATAAGGTAATCTGACTGGGTTTTATTGGTCACTGAAGTACCACATCTCCTGGATCACCCTTCCTCCAACAGGCCCCAGCTCTTCCCACACCTGTAACTATTTTCATAACGAGCACAGTAGTTTGCAACTGTTCTCCCCCATCTTTCAGGCAGCGATTGGCTGATTCTTCCCACATCTTGAAAGTTGGGTGTGGGAGGAGAAATATAGGTTTTCTCTCTCTCCATGTCTAATTTTAGATATGTTCTGGGGTATGGACAACAATAAGGAAAATGTGTAACAATGGCAACAGCAGCAGTACTGAGATGGAAAGAACATTACCCAGTATTGCTGCAGAAGGGTGCAGGCTACCTGCTCCCAAAACATAGTGGCAGATGTGAGGTAGTAGGCCTGCTTTGTTGGTCCTCAAAGACTCAAAAAGGGCCCATGCCCCAAAGACTTTGGAAGGAGGAGAGTTTTAAGGGAAGCCTGTTAGAGAAAGTGGAAGTTGTGAGGGGGAAAAAGAGAATCCAAGGCCAACTCTACTCTTCATAGAGCTTCATGCAACACTTGAAGAGTTTGTTTCCAGAAGGAAACCAGGCATAATTCATCTGAGTGTTTTAAAAAGTATCACCTAGTCAGGAGCTTTTATAATTGCACATTTTAAATTCCTATCCCTAATACATTGTTCATTAATAGTACAAAACATAGGTTGTTTATGTTTAAAATGACACAGGAAAATATCTGTTACTGTGACAGACCATTTAAAAGGTGTCTTATTTAATTCTAAAATTATACATTTTTGTATTTCTGAAATGTTCTAATTTGATAGCTGACTACCACTAGTTCCAGTTCTAGGGCCTGATATAGGAAAGTACTTTAGCATATGCTTAAAGTTTAGCATATGCTTAAACACTCTTCCTCCTAAAGAATGATGATTTCATTAACTGGGACCTTATTTTATAGAGCCTTAATTCATACCATCTGTTACTCAACTGTTTTTGACAGCTGTTGTTAATCCCCACTCAGAGGCTGACAGTTGAAATCTTTCATGAGGGAATTCATGTTTCAACTTGATAATCCTATGGAAACTGATTCTTGGGCTCTATTTCTCAGGTAACAAGTCACAGACCAGTTTTTCTCTTGGTGAGCAGCATCTTGACATTTCAAAAACATTTACTGATTATTATTATCATCATCATCATCACTACTTGTTTGTTCTAGCCAGAAATTAGCCTGCTGTTGTTTGTAAGTAAACAATACAGAACATTTTTGATTTTGATTTTTATGGGAGTCATTATGTGTGTAAACATCAATATAAAATTATGAAAAAATAAATAATCTCAGAAGGAAATTCTTGATCATGGTGGTTTTGAAAATAGAATGTGTGTTGATCTGACATCTCTGATGTTTTGTTGGAGAAGTAAATAAAGGTTGCTCACAAAGGCCCTGATCCAGGAAATCACTCAAACGTGTGTGAATTTAAGCACCTGAAGAGTCCTATTGAACTCATGCTAAGAGTGATGCGCATACCAAAGTGCTTTTGCTAGACTGAGGCAAAAGGATGTTACTAGAGCTGGTCAATGTTTTTTAGCTGAAGGGTTTTTATTGACAAAAAATGGCTTTTTGAACAAAGCAAAATTTTCATAGCAGGTTGTGGTTTTGCTTTAAATTTTACATTAAAAAATACAAAAGAAAACGGAAACCAAAACCCAAAACTATTTAGGGGAAAGTTTTCCATTTTCAGATTCAGACTTTGTTTTTCAAGCATTTTGAGTTTCTGCAAATACAAATTTTCTACAGAAAACAGTTGTCAAAAATGAAAAATGTTTTGGTTGTCTGCCAGTTCTGATTTTTCATCAAAAATAACAGTGTTTCAAAATGTCACAGTAGTTGATGGGTTTTTTTGACCCACTCTACATGCCGAGTCTTTATCACTGTAACCCTGCAGTGGAGTTATGTGATCTTGCACAGAGGACTGCACCCCTTTTATGTCATGTGGGGGCCTCCTTGCTTCCCTGCATAAGTGGAGGGTGACACTGGTGGCTGGCCAGAGGAGTTGCTGTGGGATCCATGATTATAGATGCAATGGCTCTAGCACTATGTTCAGATATGGCCTGATCCAATTCTCACTGAAGTCAATGGAAAGATTCCCACTGGGAATTGGATCAGCCCCTTTCCATTAACTTCAATAGCTATTGGATTAGGTCCCAAAAGCAGAGGAGTTATAGTCCACTGACCACGGAGGAGCTGTGCTGCATCCTGGCCTTAGGTTGAGCGCATGGATTTTAACCTCTACAGCCTCCTACGCTTCCCCAGCAGAAAGTGTCACGTGAAGCCTAAAGTGCCTCATGGCGCCCTAGAAATGCAAGTTTGAAAAAGAAAAATAATGGAAAATTACAAGCATATTGCTGCTTGTAACAATGTTATAATATGTGCCAAGATTATATAACTTGTGGACTGCTGGGCATATTGAAATACTAAATTCAATTAGCCATTCATTTTGTTATTTGAATGGCTCCCTAGAACAAATTTCCTGCCTTTTACTTGTGTTTACATACTTTAATTGAAAATATTATGCAGTTTCCATTACCTGACTTGGTCCTTGATTATCTGAATAAATCAGATAGCCAAACTTGCTCACTGCCAGTTAGTTAGGATCATCCAATTTCTGCTATTTCAAGTGGTCTGCAATTAACCTGTGTATGAAATTAAATCACATTGCTGATAAATATTTACTTTAGATCAGCGGTAGGTTCTCTTGTAAGTGCACCTGCAGGAGTGTTGTCATGTGGTATATATCTAGTTATGCTTAGATATTTTTATTGTGTTTCTGAATGCCCTGTTAGTGACAGATGGTATCAATTCCTCTCCACAGCATGTCAGAGCTGAGGTTAATACCTCACAGATCACAGTTTATTTGTCTGCATAATCCTTGTTTGTTATAACTGATAACGCTAAAAGGTTTTTCATCAACCATGTTTATGTTCTCTTGATTAATGAAAAACCCATGAATGTTATGACATATGGAGCACCTGTAATTTCAAGTGTATACCTTCCATGAAAACGCAGTGTGTACCTGGAAAGAATTAGCCTATGGGTGAAATAATTTTTTAAGTATATTAGAAACAAAAGAAATCCAAAGAGTGGTATGGGCCCATTATTAGATATAGTAAAATTGTTAGTAATGATGCAGAAAAGGCAGATGTGTTCAATAAATATTTCAGTTCTGTATTTGCAAAGAAACAGGGTGATGTAGTCATGTCACAGGAGCATGATGAAGTCCATTAGTAATTAAGGAGGAAGTAAAACAGCATCTACTAGGAGTAAACATATTTTTAAATCAGCAAGTCTGGACAACTTGAACCCAGAAGACTTAGCTGAGGAGATCTCTGGCCTGCTGACATTAATTTTTAATAAATCTTGGAATACTGGGGAAATTACAGAAAACATGATTTTATAAAAAATAGGTTTTGTCAAACAAACCTGATTTAATTTTTTTATGAGATTGCAAGCTTGATTGATAAAGATAACTGCACGGATGGAATATACTTAAACTATTAGAACTGAGAAACAGCCTCATTAAAAATTTCTCCTCATGTGAAAGCCGTTCCATACCTCTAAGTATTTTCATTGCCCTTCTGTGTACCTTTTACAATTCTAATATATATATTTTGAGATGAGGCGACGAGAACTGCACACAGTATTGAAGATGTGGGTGTACCATGGATACATATAGTGGCATTATGATATTTTCTGTTTTATTATTTATTCCTTTTCAAATGGTTACGAACATTCTATTAGCTTTTTTTGACTGCTGCTGTGCATTAAGTGGATGTTTTCAAAGAAATATCCATGATGACTCCCATATCTCTTTCTTGAGTGCTAACAACGAATTTAGACCCCATCATTTTGTATATAAAGTTGGGATTATTTTTCCCAATGTACATTACTTTGCATTTATCACCATTAAATTCCATCTGCCATTTTGTCACCCAGTTTTGTGAGATTCTTTTATAGCTCTTCGCAGTTGTAACTAGATGCCTCCCTGGAAGCTATGTATTAGTCAAACAAGTTACTGGGCTCAATAGTGGGGTAACTCATGACATTTAATGGCTTTAATATACAGGTGGTCAAACTATGATCTCATGGTTCCTTCTGGACTTAAAATTTTTGAATGTATGAGTTGCTATCTGAGAATTTATTGAGCATTTAATATAAAGCTGTCTCACTCAGGATATAGTAGATCTGACAGGGAATCTGACTCCTGAAGCTTCCACCCACTCCTTGATAGTTGCCTGCCTTTTTCCTATGTTGTACCATGGTTCCTCTTCCTCATACATATCTTATGACAACTGCACTCTGCCCTCCCCTTCCAGTGAGTAGGGAAAGCAGGCAGCCTCCTCCAGTATTCCTCTGTACTCCAGGTGCTACCATCTTTCCACCTTCTTCACTCTCCACTCTCTCTCCCAGAAGCCACAAAGGTCTTGTTCTCAGACACCCAGAAGCAAGAAAAGGCTGTTCCTAAAGCTAGAGGCAACACTTCCCTGCTTCTGATACACATACGAGAGAGGAAAGAACTGTCGCTACTTCAGAAGAGTCTCCCTTTGTCAGGCAACCCACGCCTTTTTGTATCCATGTGAACTAGACAATCATTTCTGTTTGTCTCCAGTTTTCAGGTCAGCATTGTGACCTTTGTAAGATAATCAGAAACAAACAAAAATCCCTCACAAAATTAAAGGTATTAAAGATAATACTTCAGAACTTGATTTCACTTGTACTTATACTTTCATTTTCATACTTAGCATAACTTTTTTATTTATTCTTATATTTGCTTAGTGCCACTTTTCACCTCCAGGTTCCTGGCTCAAATCTATCCCCGTCTGTAGCCCACAACAGCCATCATCAGACTGTTTTAATGGCCTTTGTGAAGTTCGTTGGTGGCCGCCTCGGTCCAGTGTATAGTGGTAACTACATCACATTTGGCAGTTTCATTAATCTCCCGGGGAGCTCAAGGAATGACTAGACAAAGGAAACTTCTATTTAGGTACAGCATGGATAGTGCCAGGAGAGGACATGCTCCCTACATTGCCCCACCAGTTTGATTCAAACCTGACCAAGAAGGATTAGCTTTAGATGGAGGGCACGTCCCTGAAAGATGCTGAGCACCCTGGCCTCTCAGGCAGTTCTTTGGAACTAGCGGGCACACAGTTGTTCAGCTGGTGCTGAAGTTTCCAAAACAGAACATTAATTGACCCAGCTTCCTCTTTTTTCCCCCTTTAAGAACTCCCTCGCTGTTGTCGATATCATTCAGTATCAGTTCAGAAAATGGGGTGGATTTAGTTCCACTGAAGAATGACTCACAGCATTGGTTACAGCCAGGCAGAGTGCCAGCGGACAATGTGTAAGTTTCTCTGCACAGCCTGCCCAATAAACCTACATCTTGATGTGCTACCTCTCCGCTGTTCTAACCCTGGGTCTCTCCTGGGCACAAACTGCCAGTGCAATATTTTTCTGACTTGATGACAGTCTGTGTCACTAACAGTCTCTGTCGTTGATGGAGGAACATATACAACGAAATGTTTTCCTGTATTCACTCACAGCCCAATCCTGCCTGGTGCTGAGTACTTCTTGTAAAGTGCTGAGCACCCTCCACAGGTGCTGAGTGTCCTCATTGCCCATTGTCTTCGTGTGTTGCAAATGCTCAGCACCTCACAGGTAATGCTTAGCACTTTGCAGAATTGTTCCTTGTTGTGTGCATCTGTAAAATGGTGTGTTAAGGTGTGCGAAGGGTTAATTGTTGTCTAGTTATTTAATTGGCTTTCTCTGCTCTCATTTACACTGGTATTACACCAGTATATTTCCATTGACTTCAATGGATGTTGATTTTAGTTTTACCCGATTTGCACTAATATAAGAGAGAGAGGAATCAGACCCTCTTTCTCCCCTCCCCCTCTTTGTTGCAATTCATTGAGCAGATTTTAAAATACACAAAACACCCACCAGGCAAAAAAACCCAACCCCAAACAGCTAAAACCTTCCCAATTCAGGATCCCAGAATCTTTATTATCAAAGTAAAGAATGCAGCAATTCATGTTCAGGCAATTTGACTTTGCAAGAACTATTAGAAGTTACACTAGCATCAAATATAAATAAAATGGTACTGTTGCTACTCTTAGTACATCTGCAATAGATGTTGATGGAGCTGGAGTATTTCACACCTTTTCCCTCACTCGGGTCTTTAATGTTTTCTACTGTTTCTTCCTAAGAATTTTGAGTGAGACCACCAATGGAGTTTCTGGGTGACTAAGTAAATCATCTAATTTGAGAACTGGATTTAGAGTTAGATTTATTTTTAAGATCAATATATATGTAAATCTACTGTACAAATAAAGGTGGGGGGGTGGATTTGTAAATTTTATTGAGTATGATATTAAATAATAGTAACTTGTTCAGGGACATTTAGGGCTCAATACACTTCACACAGAGGTGGGTACACAAATAGATTATGAATCCTTTGAGAAAGTCAGGATGAAGGGTTAAAATACAATGGAAATGTATTATAGCATGGCATATGCTGTAATTAACTAGGAATAATAATAATCTGACAGGTATATAGTGACTTGCATCCCATCAAACCTTTGGTTGATCTAGTCCAATAGCCTGGCTCAGGCAATGACCAGTACCATATACCTCAGAAAAAGACAAAACTCCCTATAATGCACATACTGTAGGAACATGAGAATTACATACCGTAGGAACATCTACAGTCCATAGAGCCCATTTTCTTGTCACTGACAGTGTCCAGTACCATATGCATCTGAGGAAATTTCTTCCTTAGCCTGGGCAGTTAGTGGTTAGTTTATGCCCAGAAACATTACAGTTTTATCCATTATAAACTTAGATCCTTCTACATTTTTATTTTATCTAATGCAGTTGTGGATATCCTTATTTTCATATGAATCCTACTAAACTCTCAGTCTGTGAGATCTTGGAGCAGTAAGTTCTACTGGTTATCTATGCATTGTATTAAAAAGCAAATCCTTTATGCGTAAAAACTAAAGCCATTTGTTTTGGGCCTATTCCTGCTATTACTGAATTTAATGGGAGCTTTGCAGTTGACTCCAGTGAGAGTGGGATCAAACCTTTCATGTGCCTAGCCAATTCTGCAGACCAAATTCTACACTGTCTCCTTGTAAAGACTTGGAAAAGGGGGAGGGGAGGGCATTATTTACGCAAATATATGTTCCAGCATATTCTAGTCTTTGTGGATTTTAATATTGCCAGAGATACGGTAATTTCTCCACTAATGCATGTCTTATTAATGAAGTCAGGTTTCTCATGACAGGTATAATATTGACTTCTTCTTGGTATTAATTTGGCCAACCAAGGATTTTGCATTGTGATAAAAAAATGCCAGAGTTGTGCTGGGAATACAGTTAGGGATTTTTGTTGTTTATATTACTGCTACAAACACAGTATGCTCAAGATATGTTTAGGAACAGAGAAAAATCTGACATGAGAAATTGTTTACAAATGTATTACTACAAAACTGATGATAGAAATGAAGCACTGCCCCAGACATTACCTACCTCTGTCATATATAACAGATGCCGAGGGATGTGCTGGCAAAGCTACTAGTTTTCACTCATCTTGGCAGAATGGAGGAGAAGCCGTTCCAGGGACGGGGAGCTCAGTGGCTTCTGACAATATGGGAAATGTAGATCTCCTAATTCACAGTGCAGTTGAAGTGTAAGCAGCTTGTTGCCACAGGGAAAACTGTAACTACTGTAATCAAAAGTTATTTACTCAGTCAATAAAAACAAGTCTAAACAAATGACATAATGGAAGTATGCACTTGATAAATGTGATCTGAAATAGAAACTTACTCAAGACAGTGTTTGAGGCATTCAAATTGACAGATATTTTGTTTTGCTGTTTCTACATTGGCTTGATCACAATTCTCTGCCAGTACCTAGGCACTTGGACTGATGTGCATATTGAACTACATGTGTCTTGTGCTGTATCTGTTGTGATGGGCACTGAACTTTGATCGCTTTGCTGTGAAATAAGAGAAAGGTGAAATAGAAGCTTGCTTCCACAAACTATTAAGGGAACTGCTTGCTTCCACAGATCAAAAGGGAATGGACAGCACAGAAGTTTTCTAAGTATTGATTTTAATCAACTTTTCAGTATACTGGACTTTGAACTGTACTTCTGTATTTTGGATTCTGAAATAAACCTCAGAGAACTTAGTGCCTGATCCAACTATCACTGTAGTCAATGGGAGCTTTTTCCATTAACTTAAATAAGTTTTGAATCAGGCCCTTATTACTGAACTACTGAACCCTTCTCATATTTACACAAGTTTCCAGTGAGCCCCAAAGGGAAGGAAGACCAGCTCTGCAAATAATGATCCAAAATTGATTTTGCACACAACTTTTTTAAAAAACAAAAAGATACTGTACATGTATGGGCTGGATGAATGGACGGTAAGGTGGATAGAAAACTGGCTGGATGGTCGTGCTCAACGGGTAGTGATCAATGGCTCCATGTCTAGTTGGCAGCCGGTATCAAGTGGAGTGCCCCAAGGGTCGGTGCTGGGGCCGGTTTTGTTCAATATCTTCATCAACGATCTGGAGGATGGTGTGGACTGCACCCTTAGCAAGTTTGCAGATGACACTAAACTGGGAGGAGTGGTTGATACGCTGGAGGGTAGGGACAGGATACAGAGGGACCTAGACAAATTAGAGGATTGGGCCAAAAGAAATCTGATGAGGTTCAACAAGGACAAGTGCAGAGTCCTGCACTTAGGACGGAAGAATCCCATGCACTGCTACAGACTAGGGACCGAATGGCTGGGCAGCAGTTCTGCAGAAAAGGACCTAGGGGTTACGGTGGACGAAAAGCTGAATATGAGTCAACAGTGTGCCCTTGTTGCCAAGAAGGCTAACGGCATTTTGGGCTGTATAAGTAGGGGCATTTCCAGCAGATCGAGGGACGTGATTATTCCCCTCTATTCGGCACTGGTGAGGCCTCATTTGGAGTACTGTGTCCAGTTTTGGGCCCCACGCTACAAGAAGGATGTGGATAAATTGGAAAGAGTCCAACGGAGGGCAACAAAAATGATTAGGGGGCTGGAGCACACGACTTATGAGGCGAGGCTGAGGGAACTGGGATTGTTTAGCCTGCAGAAGAGAAGAATGAGGGGGGATTTGATACCTGCTTTCAACTACCTAAAAGGGGGTTCCAAAGAGGATGGATCTAGACTGTTCTCAGTGGTAGAAGATGACAGAACAAGGAGTAATGGTCTCAAGTTGCAGAGGGGGAGGTTTAGGTTGGATATTAGGAAAAACTTTTTCACTAGTAGGGTGGTGAAGCACTGGAATGGGCTACCTAGGGAGGTGGTGGAATCTCCTTCCTTAGAGGTTTTTAAGGTCAGGCTTGACAAAGCCCTGGCTGGGATGATCTAATTGGGTTTGGTCCTGCTTTGAGCAGGGGGTTGGACTAGATGACCTCCTGAGGTCCCTTCCAACCCTGAGATTCTATGATTCTATGATTCTATGTCCTGGCTGAAATTTACTAGGATCCAAGAAAATTACCCTGATTTACAACAATCCAGATCACCCTGATTTACATATGTTAAATACCTATGAACAGTTAATTCTGAATTGCACCTAAAACCACAAATAGACAAGTCACTGGTACTGCAAATTTTGCGCTGTAGTTGTATCTTTTTCCTTGTGGAGGCAGGATCTGAATGAGCTGCCAGTTAGTCATGAGCTTGGGGAGGGGAAAAGGCTTCAGACCCAGACTGTATTTACATGAACACACCCACGCTGCCTAGGTACAAGCACACAGAGCTGTGTTGTCAAAGGGTATGTCTACACTACAAACCTACTGTGATGGTGCATGTCCATGTTGCCCTCCTTGGGTCGGTGGTACACGTCCTCACCAGGAATGCTTCCACTGACCTAAAAGGGGCAGTGTGAGGAGCTGAGACTCCAGTCTCTCAGCTCTGCTGGCAGCTCCCTGCCAGGATCCTGGCTGCCACACAGGCTCCTGGTGAGCTCCCCCCAACCCTCCGCCATCCGCTCCCTCTTCCCTGCTTGAAGCAGGGAAGCCGCCTGGGGCTTCTCCCCAACCATTCCCCACCAGGAGCAGAGAGGAAGCTGCCTGCGGCTTCTCTTTTCTGTTCCTCACCGGAAGCAGGGAGAAAGCTGCCCAGGACTTCTTGCCTCCGTTCCCTGCTGGGAATGGGGAGGAAGCCACCTGGGGCGTCTCGTCCCTTGTTCTCCATGGGAATTGGGCGGGGGAAGCCTCCCGGAGCTTCTTGCCCTCAAGGAGTGGGATCAAGCCACCCTGGCTTCTCACCCAGGCTCCCAACTGGGAGCAGGGTCCCAAGCCACCTAGGCTTCAGCTCCAAGATGGGAGCTGTCATAAACATAAAGGGACGGAGTGAGAGGCTCTGATGCAGTACTATAAAATCCTCTTACCGGTAGAGGGTTAAGAAACGCAGGTAGCCAGGCTAACACCTGACCATCAGAACCAATGAGGAGACAAGATACTTTCAAACTCTGAAAGGGGAGAAAGGTTTTTTGTCTGTCTGTGTGATCTCTCGGTAGGAGACAGATCAAGCAAATACCCCATCCTCCTTCTATGGAGTTAGTGAGTATTTAGATATGCGTTAGGTTTTTTCTGTTGTTTTTAGCTTGGGAAATTCGCTGTGCTGGAGGGAATGTGTATTCCTGTTTTTGTTGCATTTTTTCTGTAACTTGAAGGTTTTGCCCAGGGGGGGATCCCTCTGAGTTAGGAAATTAAGTACCCTGTAAAATATATACCATCCTGATTTTAGAGATGATTTTTACCTTTCTCATTTTAATAAAATTCTTCTTTTAAGAATCTGACTGTTTTCCATTGTTCTAAGACCCCGGGGGTGGGTTTTTGATCACTGGGTAATCGATTGGTTAGGAGATTATTCTCAAGCTCCCCAGGAAAGGGGGTATACGGGCTTGAGGGGATATCGGGGGGGGGGGGGGTGGCGAGAAGGGGAACTCCAAGTGATCCATTTCCCTGGTTCCTGTTTCAAGCACTTGGTGGTGGCAGCTCAAATCTTTTTCCAGGGTGCAGGGGAGATTTTGTACCTTGTGGAGTTTTTAACTTAAACTGGTAAAAATAATCTTAGGGGGTCTTTCATGCGTGTCCCCATGTCTGTACCCTAGAGTTCAGAGTGGGATATATTGAACCAGAGTTATATTGAACCAGAGATTTGAACCAGAACACAGAGAGTTTAGAATTCCCCACCCCCGTCTCTCTGTCTCCTTTTGGCTGCTTGGAAGCAGCGGGGAGGGGTTCAGCTGCAAGAGCTGGGAGTTAATCTGCATAGGAAAAGCAGAGTCCTTAAAGTCCTACAGCACAGCGAATAGGAAAAACCTTTCTCCCCCCTCAGATTTTGAAAGTATCTTGTCTCCTGATTGGTTCTGATGGTCAGGTAGCCTGGCTACCTGCGTTTTTTAACCCTTTACCGGTAAGAGGATTTTATAGTACTGCATCAGAGCCTCACTCCATCCCATTATTTTTATGACAGGAGTGGGAGAAGCTCCCCGGGCTTCTGACCCTGGCTCCCAGCTGGGATCAGGGTCCAGCTGCCCAGCTCTCTGTTGACCTAACCAACCGTGTAGTGTAGACCACCTAAAGTGATCAACTTTGGCTGGTGTTGGGTTACAAGTCACTTTAGTATTGAATGCAAGGTAATGAAATGTTGCTATCCTTATTGTAGGAGTAAAGGGAAGCAGAACTGTACTTAGCTTGTCTTGATGGAGTGGGTCACCCTCAACTGAACTGAACTCTCTAAGCAGGAAGCTCAGTTGCCAGACCCCTGTGAAGGGCAAGAGGAGGTTGGGACAGGCATTTCGGCCCAGCCTGCTTCAGCAATGAAGTTCCACCACTAAGAGCTGACAATCACAGAGAGCTGGGTGGAACCTCAAGAGATTGACCTGCAGAAGTCAGAGTAGAGAAGCAGGGGGCAGCAGAAGGTGACAGTGTGCATCGGTGATGGGCGGCTGCCAGAATGGAATGACAAGTGGTTGGCAGGGCAGTCAAGCGGAGCGGCCAGCAGGACAACCAGTGGAGCAGTCGGAGGAGTGGTGAGCGGCTGGCAGAGCAGGCAGCAGGGCAGAACAGCAAGCAGCCAGCAGGGCGGAGCAGCCGACGGAGTGGAGCAGCGAGCGGCCGGTAGGGCGGCCACTCCAGAGCAAGTGCTCGGACAGCAGAGCAAGTAAGGTGCCGTCTTCCTTTCACTCCTCTCCCCTCGCCCCACAGGGTGAGAGGTGAACTCACACAGATGCACCTCTGAACTCTGGGTCTTCACTGACCAAGGACAACCACTGTGAATGGAGTGTGGTGAGGGAGAAGAGAGGGGCATGTTAAAGGAACTTTTGGTTGTTGGACTCAAGAACCTGAGGCAAAAGACACTGCCCAGTGTACTCTGGGGTGGGTGTTTTGCTCATGGTTTTATATTTATGAATCCTCCTTGTAGCATTTCCCCAAATTAATGCTGGGTGACTTCCCTTGTTTCATTAAAAGTTTATTTTCTACACTCAGACTCTGTGCTTGCTAGAGGGGAAGTATTGCCTCTTAGAGGCACACAAGGGTGGTGTATAATTTTCCCAGGTTACAAGGTGGGGGCTCGAGTTGGTTCTGTGTTGTACTGTTGAAAATGAACCCCTAGATATGGAACCCGGCCCTGGTTGCCGCCGCCTCCACCTGACAGAAGGGTTACACTTGTAGCATTAAAACACCTAGAAATGCAGCTAATCATAGGCTCGAGGCTGGAATTATTAACATTCTGTTACAAACTCGTGGTTATGTCTCCTGCATCGGTTGAACATTTGAGGAATACTTGATATTTTACAGTAACATACTTGAGAGAAAGTGACTTTGTAAATTCCTAGTGCATATTAATGAGTTGTGACTTATTGTAGAGTCAGTACAGGGGCTCTTCTTTATTGGTTTTCAAACGTATGAATTAATTCACTCTTAAAGAGATATTGAGCCTGATCCTGCTAACCTTTACTGGCACAGGGTATTCCTTACTCTCATGAATAGGATTTTGATTTTAAGGGACTGCTTATGCGAGTGAGTCGGACTGCTCAGGTGAGTAAGGGTTTCATGACTGGAGCCACATTGTTATGGCTTTAGGCTCCAGAACTGCCCTTCGTTGGCATTGGTTTGATCTTCTGCAGGAAGTCCTCTTAATTCAGAGGGCCAGACTTTCAAAAACTTCATTTTTGTGCCCACATATTGCAGGCACAAATAACTGAGCACAAAATTGCATTTGCAGTTACTTGCAAAAGATGTTTTCATCTCTTGGACATCTAAGTACCTGTCTTGATACAAGAGCCAGCTACTTAGATATTCAAAGCCCCACTACAGCAATGAACTCTAGTTGAGTGCAGAGGCTAACCACACACAAGGCCCTATCCTGAAAGATGCTAAGGGCTTTCTATTCCCATTGACTTTAATAGGAGCCCCATGTGCACCTCTGAGGCACCCATTACATTTTATCTATTGTGCCTGATGAATAGATCCTAATTCTCCTCTCATTTACACAAGTTTGGGATCAGTATAACTAATTACACCAGTATAAGGGAAATCTGACCAAGCGAATCTGACTAATCTAATCCTATTACCTACAGAGGTGTAAAGTAGAAATAATTCTGTCCAAACCAACAGATTTAGACTAGTATTAAACCAGTGTAGGTAAGAGGAAAGTCAGTCCTATCAGCTCATCTAGCTAGCATATTTTTAGGACACTGTAAAAGGGAAGCAGGATCTATGACCCTACAGAAGGATGCAGGTGTCAGGACCCCTGTATTAAATCCAGGCCCACCAGGACCCTAAATGGCATCCCTGACCTCTGTGCCACAACAGTGTGCTGAACCACTGCCCTCGAGGAACAGCCTTAGTGCTAAAACCCCACAGCCGCCACACCCCAGGCCTCTGATTGGCTGACACACACCATTCTCCTTGGGTAGTTGGACTATATAAAAACCCCAACAGGAAACAGAAGCTGTCTGGGCAACAGACCATTGCCTGTTGGTTGCTGTCTGACCCTACCTTGCCTACCTATCCTGCCAACCTTTCCCCTTGGACTGGATCTTTTAGCTACTGACCCCCTGAGAGAACTCTGACCATTGGCCTGGACTGTCTCTAATACCACTTAACCTCCCAGCTACCAGACCACCTTTGCAGCACTTGGCCATGGCTCTGAACTATCCCTAGCCCACTTCAGTCACTGGGCATTACATAGGGCTCTTCTGTTGATCCATTCTATTAGTGAGAGATAGAACCATGCCTACAGCTGCTGAGTAAATTCTGCCAACTCATTGTGTCAGTACAGTTTTTTAACTCTCCCAGAATATAAGAAGTGGGCATGACCTGCAGGTCAGAGGGAACCAGGGGCAGGCATGGGCTCTGGATGAAACCCTGGGAATGGCTAGGCTTCAGAAGAAAGATCAGGCTGAGGTATATGTTCTCTTGTTGTTTGAGCTACCACTAAAGTAAACCCCAGGGAGGAGGTAAGTTTGACTTCATACAATGTGTGCAAACTTTATTAGGAGCAAAGTGGAATTGGCTGCTCAAAGCACCCATCAATGTATTGTCTAGGCACCTCCATTATTTCAGAACACAGTAATGTTGTTTTCCCAAAGTATATTGTTCTGTTGAGTGTTGGATGGCATTGTGAAATGTTGCAGCTATTGAGTGCCCTTTACTGCAGAGCTCATTAAACTCCTGACTATTGACAAATGTAGTGTTGACAGCCCTCTTAAATTTTATTTTACTGCCCCACTTTATCTTACCAATTTCTGTCTCTGATTTACTGCTAATAGTAAATGACAGCAGAATTGCATGGTGTTAGAGAATCTGGAAAGTAAATATGCAGGGTTTTTTAAAGTCCCTTATTTGAGCCATGGGAACATCAGGTACTAGACACTGAAAGTGTTGAAAAGGTGATTCAAGATTAATAAAACTGTCAAGTGAAATAAACTGATCTCTTTACAGAACATTCTGTTTGCCAGGTGCTTGGATTTTAACTGGTAGAAATTTCTCTTGCAACAGTCTGCTTAAATGTGTGACAGCCTGATGTTGTACCTGCCAAATCATACTTTGGTTTTATTTAGTTACTAACAGAAAGATGATTAAAAAGGCATACAGATTCTGCCACAATAAATGCAGTATAAGTTAGAATGGATATGCTGTTATCTGTTTTCTAAAAGTTACTCATCTTAGGCATTGGAGCCTGATCCTCCATCACTGTGGTAATACTAATATTAGTGGTAATAATAATCACTGCATTAAATGATGGAGCCTCTTTTTTTTTCAGTTGTGTAGTCAGTTTCAACTGTCCAAGTTGTAAACTGCTCTCAGTCTGACTGATAGTGTGTTCCACCTACTTTTCATTCTTATTTTCCTTGTGTCTAAATAATTAGACATGGTTCATGGCAATGGAGAATCAGGCTTGTGTGTCCAAGTGTAAAATCTGCAAACACTGAAACCACATGAGATTTCTAATCACACGTGGTCCAAGTTTAGCAAAGACGTGTTGGCATTAAACTGTAAAGATTACTATATTAGTGGATTACTCTTTTTTAATTGAGTTGTTGCACAACACATCAAGAAGCACTAACATACTGTAAATTGCATTTTGATCACCATAAATAACACGTAATTATCCGCAACTCACAAGTGGCTCATCGGGGTGGTTCTGTTTGATATGTCCTATTAAGCGCCTCCTGTTGAGCCCTTGCTATGCTCACTCAAATAGGTTAGCAGAAAATATAGGTCAAATAGCAAAGAAGAGATTTTTTTTAAAAGCCCTCCTAAGTTCAAGGGATCCATATTTATCATAGTTATATTATCGTAGTACTTCTTAGAATGTTTTATTAGGGTCACCACTGCAGAGACTTATGGGCACAGAACCAAGATCCGACCAGCTTCTAGAGCCAAAGACAATTAAGCCTGAGTTACAAAAGAGAGAGACTCCAGAAAACCAGATGAGAAGAAATACTATGTCAGTTACCCACAGTGTAATGGGATAGAATGTTGGATTCTGAACAGACAGCCTGATTCTCACATACACTAAGGTCCCTTTATGCCACTCTGGCTGCATCAAGAGGCCTTGAAGATGGAAAAAATGTCCCCTCCGCCCCCAAGAATAACCCTATGCAGTGGCTCCTCCCCAGGTGTTGCAGAGCTGGCAGAAGGCCACAGTGCCAGCCTGTCTCTGACACCCTAATACAGGGGGCAGATGGGGGATATGGCTGAAGCAAACTCCCTTACTGCCAGCTATTCTCTGCTTCCCAGGGTCCATGGAGCACCATGGCAAGCGCAGTGTAGAGCCATGTTTATACTGGGAAAATGCATCATGTCAGAAAACATGCTTTGTGATTTTAATCAATGTTATCCTCATCCTCCCTCCAGCACTTAGCACGGTCAGGTCCCAATCCTGACAGTACCCTGTGGATGCTACTGTACTATAAAAAAGGATTCTACCAATAGGTCATCATTAACTTTCCTGAAAAAGTCTGACTGACTTGTACAGAACAAAAATAGTGAGAATATGTAAAATTAAAAAGGTCACATGAATGCCAGCAGGACTTGCATTTTAGACCTCCCCTTAGTTAGTTTGTGCTTGTCATAAGATGTGCAAATTTATACAAAGTTTTAATTAGTGCTGCATGAGAATTGGCAAGCTTTAGGCAAACATCCATTTACAGTTTTATCCTGAGGCTCCTAAAGATAATGAGATAAAGCTGACACTTTTTTTCTCCTCTGCTTCTGGCTTTTCACTTGCGCTGTATAATCCCAACACATGTTGTGCTATATTCAATATTATCTGCAAATGTAAAAATCAGCCCTTCACATCATAACAAGCACCATAAGGTTAGTTTTCTTTAGGGAAAAAGACTTTTGTGTCTCTGGGCATTTGATGATGGCTTTGAAAAAGGTGTATTTAAAAGGAACAGAGCCTTCTGTATTAATAATAAAAATGAACTGAATAGGGTGTCTATTCAGTTGAAATTTTAAATTCAAGAAAAAACTCTGCCCAGTTGGGCTATTATGAGCAAAGCCTTCAATAAAAGTCTGTTTACAAAATAACACTTTTTATTCTGAGTAACAGATGATGCTTATTGTGACAAAGTCAGACCTGACAGTTCTGGAAGGGAGTGTTGTCACATAATGTACCTTGTTTTTCTCACTACCTATAGCCAAATGATTTAGTCTGTTTATTCTATGACAACACAATGCACAGTTGACAACAATCTCTTCCAGTTACATTTTCAGACAGAACCTGAAGTGAAGAGGGTTTATAATACTCTAGTGCCGTGATCCCCAGCTGCTGGGTCAGAGCCCCCCAGGAAGGTCATGAAAGGCCATCAGGAGGGTTGTGGCAGATTGAAAATTTTATTATTATCCAAAACAAATAAAATCTCGCTCCCCCAATCCCCGCATAGCTTTACCTTTCAAGGCCAAGTATTCTCTCTCAATTTATCAAAGCTCGCCAATAAATTATATAGGCTTATCATTGTTGCATTTGTTTTACTCTTTTGAAGTAAATATAAAAGGGGTGGGGGTGTCATGAAATGTGTGTTTACTTCAAATACAAGATTGAGAAATAAAGCCAGTTCTAGGGGTGGGTGAGCAGAGCAGGTGCTGAACTGCTGTGCTGCTTGGTGTTTTTGATTAGCTGGCCTTAAAAAAAAAAAAATCTTGGCCACTTGGAGAGGGTGGGAGGAACTGGCTAGAGCTGCTCTTGTTGAGAAACACCGGTCTAGTGGGTAGGATGCTGTAGTGAGAGAGAACTGCCCTTTTGTGTGACCTTGGGCAAGTCACTTCATCTCTGTGTGACTTAGTTTCCTCTCCCACCCCTTGTAAAATTTGTAGTCAGCGCAATGGGGCCCTCATGTCATTTGTGATCCTTAAGGTGCTACTGTAATACTGTTAGTTACTGTTTGTAAGGGCTAAGACTCACAACCTTTGCCAATACAATTAGAGCTAATGGACCCAATCCTGCAGCCCTTACTCTGATGCGTAATCCCAGTGACTGCAGTTGGATTACTAGCAATAATAAGAGCTGCAGAATGAATTTCTTAACACACATTTCATTATCTTACAAGGCCTGACAGCATTAGGAGTGAATGATCTGTATTTTAATATAATCAGTTTTATAGTAGCTTAAATGAGAGACATTTTAAATGTATTGTGTGCCCAGTGAAGCACTGTTCATTAGTAGATGCCAGAATCAGAAGCTCCAGGCATAGAAATAGTTCCAGGGCCATGAAACCTTGTAACAGGTAGGGGCTTGTGGACCCATGGCAGGGGTAAGGTAGTATGGCCTCCATCAGGCCAGGTGCCCCATGGACCATAGGGAACTTCTTTAAGTCACAGGGCACCTGCTCTAATTCCCCGGCCCTTCGTGCCACAGCAGCATGGCTCCATTTATTATTCACATCCCAGTAGTAGCTGGAACCATGTTGCCATTGTGTCCCATCCACTCCCATGCTCTCCTCCCTCTATGCAGATGGTACGGTGCACGAGTCACTGGTGACAATCAGTATTCACTCCTGCAGGAATTCTCCAAGCTGTCTGTCAGTGGGTGATCCTCCTCAGAAAGCAGCCCTCCTCAGCTTGCACAGTACCCTCCTCCCACACTGGCTGACCACCCTCCCAAAATCCACAGAGCCTAACCTCTACAGCGTTCCCACCGAAAGACTTGTGCTGACTCAAGGGGGCAGTGGCACCTCCCTCTCTGACAGTTTATGGGCCATTGGAAGAAGATTTCTGCACTTTTCAGCCATTCATGACACATGCTGAGCCATGGGATTTAAGTGGTCATGGAAGAGTTGAGTCACAGACGTAAAGAAGAAAAATTAAACTGCTGCTGCTGCCAGACACCGAACTATCAGTAGCAAAAGGCTTATAGCTTTTTTCTCCTTTGCGATCTTCATTTGGGTATGCAGCAAACACCTTCTCTAGTGCAGTTGGCCTATATTTAAGTTTAAAAAAAATATTTCTGCTCACCTTCCGCACTGAATTTCCAGGCTTTTATCAATGAACCTGACCACCTTACTGTAATGACGCCAGTGATTTTTATATTCAGACTATCTGAAATCCTGATTTGTGCAATTTGGCTGACCTTATTCCGAGAGACCACAACCTCTGTGTAATTACATTAGTGTAGCTACATTGGCATATTTCTTCAGTTAGCTAACTAGTGTCTTGCATGGCCTCAATTAGTGCTTCAGAGAGCTTCAAGCCGATCTGCAATCACACTAATTGTTTTGCAAGGGACAAATGTACACATAAACTTGTAGAAACCCATACCTAAAGCAAATATGCTGTGTCATTCACTTCCACTGGTAACAGCTTCTCTATGAGGTCTTTTGTGAAAGGTTGTTTACCAGAAGGTTTTTTCTACATGCGTTTGTTGACATTTGTTTGTTGAACTATGTAGAGTATTTATGTGCAGCTATCAGCTGATACTGGTCTCAGACGTGGCAAACAGATGAGTAATCCAAATTGTTTCTTTACTGGCTGCCTCTAAAGCATAAACTATGTTTGTCCACAGCTTTAATCATGAAAAGGTTTTATGCTAAATACACTCACCAGCACAGAATTACAGCCCTTTGTTTTTCTCCCATGAGAGATTTCTAACCCTCCCACAATCCAGCTATATTGTAACTGAGATAGGATTTATTTTCACTTCCAAGAAAAATCTGTAACACTGGACACTGTCATTTTGAAAGAATTTACTTTGTTAACACTTAAGTGGTTTGTAAAGATGATCTACATAGAATATCATAAGGTATTACTAACAGCTTTCAGGCTTGGAATTTATCTGAAGGACAAACAAGCTGTCTCAAGGTGACTGCTATGAGATTTAAGATGTAATTGCAATCTACATGTAAGAGCTTATATCTGCTCAATGAAATAATGACTACTACGGAAAGATAATGCTGGCACATCTAGAAAACTAAAGCAATGGAGTGAGATGATACGATACTGCAATGTGCACTAGGAATTGATACCCTTTCTAAAAGAGTCAAGCTAGGAAAATGAAGATGCAGCCAAACAGGGTTTCAAAATGACCTACTGTAAGGATAATGGCTTATATCTACATAGCACCATTCATCCAGAAGAATCCCAAAGCTCTTTACAAAATGCATAATATACCATATAAAAGCATCACTGACATGCAGCCTCTTCTAGGGTATAAGACACTATCTATCTATCTCACATCACACCATATAGGATTAGGCTGTGAAGAATAGCTTATATCCAGTTGAAGCTGTAGATAGGATAGATTCTTGGGCCAAATGGAAACAGGCTAAAACCAGAACACAAGAGGGCCTATCTGGCACCAAGCTAGTAAAAGCCTTTGGAGCCAAATAGACAGGTAATTTGCTGTACTAAGAACTAGAGGGGGTAGTAAATGTGAGAGGTAACAAACTACTGTTGTCAGTGATGAAGTGAGACCTACATATTTTAAAAAACAAAGCACCTTTTTAAAGTTTAGGATATAAAATAATTGTAAGACCTTTGGGGTTTAGAGAACATTGCCCCTTTAAATCTTTGTCAGGACGAGGAAGTGCTGTTTGGGGGAGGTGGAGAGAGGGTGTGTGTCGGGAGCTCCAGACAGAAGGGCTGCAGCAAGCAGGCCCTCTCATAGCAAAGAGCGGAGAACCTGCCTGAAGCCTGGGAGGGACAGAGCCGTGATTGGGGACGCCCCAGGATAGGAGCCAAGAGGAGCATTGTGCCAAGGAGGAATCACCCAAGAAGGACAAACCAGAGCTGGACCCAGTATCACTGCTACCCAGAGCTGTATGGGGCTGTGAGTACTGGGGCTTGTGACTTTGCATTGAGAATCAGGAGGGAGATTCCTCCCTGTAGCTATCTAAGTGGGCAGGTTGTTGCTCTGTGTGGGTTTCCAGAGAGTGGCAGAAGAGTGGTGTTTGTTGGGGGGAAAGTTCACTGGTGCTGAAGATGACCAGAAGTACCCAAGACTCAGCACCGGACTGGAACTTTGCCCAGTACTCCTGAACTCTAAGCGTAGATGAGTTGCTTGGTGTCTGCCGTTTCCGACTCTGGTACCACTGGGCATAAGGGGGCTTGTATTGAATGTAACCCTGTTTTACCGCTCCCCCTATCTTTCCCCCTGTTGGCTTTTCTCCATTCATCCCTCTGTGAATAAATATTTTCCTTTCCTATATTCATTGTACTAGTCCAGTGTGTGTGTTCACGCTGGGGGGGTGGGGGTGGGGGGAATGGAACAGGTGCCCCTGGGTCAGAAGGGATTTTCCTTGATCTTTTCCCTGATGAATTCCTGCACGCACCTTATCCTGGCTAGAGCTGCCTGCAGAGCAAACCCCATCTTGGCCACAAGGGTGCTAAAGTTACATAATATTAAAAACACTATAAATCCATGCAATGTTGTTGCAAAATATGTGTTTTCCTTACCCCTGTAGGCCAGCAGCTGCAGGATTCTGAAGTGGGTGTTATGTTCCCAGCAGAGTGCATGATGATGGGGCATTGCAAAAACTAGGGGAGAGCTGGTGACTTGCTGTTAATCCAGACATAAAAGTAAATTTTCACACGATGTGCTGAATCCTCTCCCTACCAAAGAGCCAGGATATAATCCCCCCACCCCCGTTTTATTGTTATCTGAATCTTTACAGCACTGCAAACTGGAATCCCCTATTCACAGAACAGATATAAGCACAGGCAGCATCAGTGCAAACTCCTCTACATGGCCTCATGAGTGTTTCTCAAGGCTAGGTCACAGGGACCACTTCCGAGCTAGAGAAGGTCCACCTCCACTCCCATTCAGGCTTTGGGGTCTCCACTGAGACCAACTACACAGGTAAAAGTAAGCTTAAATTGTAATGGTAGTTTTTGTGATGTGACCTCTGCCCAGTAGAAACTGCAACTGGGAACTCATTCATCATGCTCAGGTCACCAAACAGCCTCTAGATCCTGATCTGGGCAGGATTCAAACCTGGAAGTGAAATTTCTACCCAAATCCTGAACCACCTAGCCACATTCGGCACATAATTCTCAATCTGTTGAATTCAAATAACACATACATTAAATTCTCAATCCATCTAGTACATTTCCATAAGGCAAGTGTGCCAACTATCTAGAGAGGAGAGGTTACCAGCACATCACTCTCGACTGAGTCTTTACCACTCACTTTCCTGAAGTGCCCCTTCTCCAGGCAGGTTAGCAAGTCTCTGTGAGTCTTCCAGGATGTTTAATCTCTCTCTCTGATCTTCTCAATATCAGCCTTTCATTAGAGTCTGGGTTGTTCTTTTGTTCCTTGATAGTTTCTGCTTTGTCTGTTGACGATAAATGATCAGTCAGTTGGGAAATGCCAGAGTCCACATTAATTGTCTGTTTTGGAACTTTCTGGGATTACTCTTAGATCTCTTCAATTACACTGAAATGAGTCCCCCTGGTCTGTCTGGATGACATGACCTTGGATGCAGCTATTCTTTAATGGTACCCATTTAGCCCCAAGTATTAGAGCATACCTGAGGAATCGCACCTCTATCACCTGGATTAAGAGATGGGAGGTCACAGGCCCTTTTGTCAAAATAATATTTCTGCTTCCACTTCTGATTTTCTTTCATCTTCTGCATGGTTTCATTGTTATGAGATTTCAGCAAGTTACCAGTAACTAGTAAATTAGATCTGATCCATCTTCCTATTAACAGCTGAGCTGGAGAAAAGCCATTCTCCAGAGGTGTACATCCATAAACCAGTAAAGCTTTATATAAATCTCCCCTACTTTCAAAATTGTTTTTCATAAGGTTCTTTACTGTCTGTATAGACCTTTCTACAAGTCCATCTGATTGGGGGCAATTTGGACTTAATGTTTTGTGATGAAAATCCCAATCTATTGCAAATTGCCTAAAATCTGCACTGGAAAATTGGGGGCCATTATCACTAAAGACTTCATCTGGAATTCCATGTCTGGAGAAGATTCCCTTCATGCCGGCTATCACTGACTTACTATTAGTACTGTGTAGTGTGCAAATTACTGGATACAGAGAATAATAATCTGTGACTATTAAATAAAATCAATTGTCAGGTAAATAAGTCAGTGCCTACCTTCTCATAAGGAACTGGAAGGGGTCTCAGCGGGTCTGCCTGTTGGCATGGCTTGTATTTCAAGCATGAAAAGCAGATTCCTACCACATTAATGATGTTGTGATTGATCTGTGGCCAATATAGCGCCTCTTGTGATTGTTGTTTGCACGTCTCAATTGCTAAATGACCCTTTTGGACCTTCTGTAGCATTTCTTTTCAGAAGCTCATTGGAATTGCAACTTTACTGCCCTTCAAAATCACCCCATCTATCACTGTAAGTTCATGTCTGCAGTTCCAATAGTCTCTTATACTGGGAAAGCAACTGATTATTTCTTCAGGTCACTCTTCATTTATCATTTCTTAAGGATCACCTATGATTCATTTTTCTTCATTTCCCTTCTTATTTGTTGCAGTTTCCTGTTAGCTACAGGAATTGACTATACAATCCTATCTTTATAGGCTTACATCTCTATCTCTAAAGTCTTCTCTGATTTTGTGGTGGGAGTCACTGCTCTGGAAAGTGCATCTGTAGTGAACACGAATTTACTGGGAAAGTAGGTCACAACCAAATCATACTTTTCCAGCTTTGTTTGAATCCTTAATCTACAGTTATTTAACGGTGTAATTACGTGGCACCCAACTCTCATGAGCACCCCTTCTGGTGAGGTCAGACTGCTGTCTTTAAATAGACCTGGCACTGGTATCAGGCCATACTCCCAGGGCTGCCTCCCTGAGGGAATGGTTTCACCATCCCTGGGCCCTTCTGGCCCCAGCTCTCCAGCTGGGTCACTAAGTAGTTCAGATTCCTTTCTGGGGTTTATCACTGTCCAATTGTAGGCCTATGGAGGGGACCTGGGACCACCCACTGCTCTGGGTCCCAGCCCTGGGACCCTAAGAACAGCAGCTAAATGCCACCATCTCCTTTTAATGAAACTGCTTTCAGTTCTCTGGGCCACTTCCCCACAGCCTCAGCCTTCACCAAAGTTTCACCCTTACCTCAGGGCTCTTATGTTCAGGCCCAGCAGCCAGCTAGGAGCTCTTCCTCACTTCCCTGGTCCCTGCCAGCACTGAGCTGTCTATGGTGCTGCAGTTCCCTTTGGCCAGCCAGGAGCACCAACTGCACTCCTCTCACTCCAGCAAGGAACTGTCTCTGGTTTGCACTGCAGCTCCTTTTATACTAGCTTCCAACCCTTTGCTTGGCTGGCCTCTTACAGCCTCTCCCTGATTGGCTGCGTTCTTGCAGAGTCTCTCTAAGCCTCTCAGAGGACTTAGATCCACTGCTCCTTTCCTTGGACAGGTGTGACAGGACCATGTGGCCTTCAGCAGAGGGCCTCTGGGCCTAGGCCACCCTGTCACAAATGGTTTGCTAACTAACACTATCAGGGGCTTGTGGTCCATTTCAGCTTCTGCTGTCTGGCCATAAATATACTGATTGAATCTGTCACAGGCAAACAATATTCCTAAAAGCTCCTTCTCAATCTCTGTGTATCTGGTTCTGCCTCAGTCAGTGATTTGGAGGCATATGCCACTGGTTGCCAACAATCATCATGCTTCTGTAAAATCGCTGCACCTAACCCAGACTGTGAAGCATCTGCTGAGATTTTAATAGGCCTTACTGGTGCATAGAACTTTAACACTAGTTTTTGTATCAGTTGTTGTTTTAAACCTTTCCATGATTCCTCCCATTCTCCACCCCAACACAATTAATTTTTATTCTCTAGGAGTTTTCTCAAAGTCGCTGCTTTGGGAGATAGATTAGGTATGAATTTTCCAAGATATTTAACCATTCCCAGGAACTATTGGACATCTTTCTTTGACTGGGGACAGGACATCATTTCAATGGCTGAAATCTTCCTCTTATCAGGTTTTACACCTTCTTTGGAAATAATGTCCCCACAAAAGCCAGTTCTGTAACCCCTAAAACATTTCTTCCTATTTAGTTTGAGGTTTGCAGCTCTAGTTGCATCCAGGACTTCCTTAAGTCTACAATCATGTTCTTCTTTCATTGAGCCTTAGATGATGATGTCATCCATTGAGGTGTGAGCACCATTAATACATTCATAGATCATATGGATGGTTTCGTGGTAAACTTCTGGTGCTGAAGCTATGCCAAAGGGTAAGCGTAAGGATCTGTATCTTCCAAATGGTGTATTAAATGTGCATAGTTTTGAGCTTCCTTCAGTTAATTTTAGCTGCCAAAACCTGAGGATTCATCCAATTTATGGAAATATTTTGTATTTGCAATTTGACCCATAATCTCTTCTGTGGTTGGTAGTTTGAAATGTTCTCTTTTTATAGCCTTGTTGAGGTCTTTTGGATCGAAGCATATATATAGCTGGCCATTACTTTTTCCCACAATGACAAAGGTGCTCACCCATTCTGTTGGCTCCTCAATTTTTGTATTACTTGCATTGCTTCCATCCTTGCAAGCTCAGATTTGAGTTCATCACCGATCAAATGACACCTTTCTACATGGATGGATAACTGGAGGGATCTGCTTGTTTATCTGGATTTTATGTTCACTTTGCAATCAACCCAACCCTTGAAACAAATCGTGATATTCCCAAATGAATGCCTCATAGCAAGGTTTATTACGATCTTTAATGAGTGCACCCGATTTACCAGACTGAGTTATTCACATGTAGCCTGGCCTAAAATTGGTGTTACCTCCTTTGGCACTACAGTGAACAGGACATGGTGTTTTTATGGTTGATGCTAGCACCTCCCCTTCACTGGTATATTTGTTACAGAGTAACCAGATACTTTTATTTTTATTGGTCCCAGTTTTGGTCTTATTTTCAGTCTCTCTCATAATCTTGTTCAGACAGAATATTAACCTGAGCTCCTTTGTCCAGTTTCAGTGGAATAATTGTTCCATTTACTGTCATAGGCAGTATCCAGTCCCTCTCATGAGGCTTGCTTGATCCCAGTACGTCTATGAAAAATTCCCCACCCAGGTTGTCTTCAACTGAATACACTTGACCTTTCTGCATTTGGGATCGGCAGCATTTTGCAAAATGATTATTTCCCCCACATTTATGACAGAGTTTCCCAAAGGCAAAACACTGTTTGGGGCCATACTGTGATCCACACCTTCCACATAACCATCTGTACCCAATCTTCCCCCTAGCAGTGGTTTTCATATTGAGTGGTTCCACTTTTTGATTTGACCTATTCTGGCTATATTCTTTAGTACTTAGTATATGAAAAACCCCTCTCTGTCTGAATTTTTTTTCAGTTTCCTGCAGCATTGCCTGAAGGTGCCAGCTAGTGGCATTCTGTTACTTTCTTTGTTGGGCCTATCCTGTAGTAGGTGACTTCTGGGTACCCTTCTGGCTCTGTCAATCTGTTTCTTCACTTCATCAGGTGGGTATTGTAGTTTTAAGAACGCTTGTTAGAGATCTTGTAGGTGTTTGTCTCTGTCTGAGGGATTGGAGCAAATGTGGTTGTATCTTAGAGCTTGGCTGTAGATAATGGATCGTGTGATGTGGTCAGGATGAAAGCTGGAGGCATGTGGGTAAGTATAGCAGTCAGTAGGTTTCCGGTATAGGGTGGTGTTTATGTGATCATCGCTTATTTGCACTGTAGTGTCCAGGAAGTGGATTTCCTGTGTGGACTGGTCCAGGCTGAGGTTGATGGTGGGGTGGAAATTGTTGAAATCCTGGTGGAATCCCTCAAGGGCTTCTTTCCCATGGGTCCAGATGATGAAGATGTCATCAATATAGCACAAGTAGAGTAGGGGTGTTAGGAGACGAGTGCTGAGGAAGCATTGTTCTAAGTCAGCCATAAAAATGTTGGTATACTGTGGGGCTGTGGCGGGGCAAACACCCCACCCCATGTGAGATTGGGCTAAGGCAGGCCCGAGCGGCTGCACGGACTGGCAGCCAATCAAGGAGGGCCTGTGGGAGAGCCAATCAGGGCTGAGCAGAAGGCGGCCAATCAGGGCCAGGCTCAGCCCTACATAAAGGCTGCCCAGGAGAGGAGCAAACTCTCCCAGACCTTCAAGGGAGAAGGTCTGTCTCCTGAGGGAAGGAGACCAGCACCCTGGACAGCGCAGTGCTGGGCAGGCTCCGGGTTGCAGAGGAGAGCTCCAGCACAATACCTGCCAGGCTGCGGGCTCTGACTGGAAGGGCCTAGGGGGTGGAAGGGGCCAGAGGGGAAATGGCCCAGGGAAGATAGAAGAGCGAGAGGCAAGAAGGAGGGCAGGGAGGCTGCCACTGGAGGGTCCCTGGTCCAGGACGCAGAGTTAGGGGGCAGGCCTGCCCCCCCTCCTTCCCCTCACATGGCACCTGGCTGACGAAGAGCGGCTGTGTCAGACTGCAACGTGCCCCAGATGTGAGGGGCTAGACTTCGGGTTGTGGTTGGCCACTGCGGCAGGAGCGAGCAGAAGGACCGTCGTTAAAACCCCGCTCCACGCCGGAAGGGGATGAGGACAGACTGAGGGGCACTGCCAGAGGGCAGTGACCAGAAGCGGATGTCACCGAGCAGGGATACCAACGGGAGAGCAGATGGCGGATGGGACACCACTGGCAGAGGGAACTCCACGCTAATTCCCGGACTAACCAGTGGGAGGCACCGAGGTGGTGAGTCCCAGCCCTGTCACAGGGGCCATGCGGGTACCCATAGCAGTGCCACTAACTTGAAGGTATACATTGTCTCCAAATGTGAAATAGTTGTGGGTGAGGACAAAGTCACAAAGGAAAGTAACAGAATGCCACTAGCCGTCACCTTCAGCCCTCAACTAAAACCTCTCCAGCGCATCATCAAGGATCTACAACCTATCCTGATGGAAGATCCCTTACTCTCACAGACCTTGGGAGACAGGCCAGTCCTCGCTTACAGACAGCCCCCCAACATGAAGCAAATACTTCCCAGCAACTACATACCACACAACAAAAACACTAACCCAGGAACCAATCCCTGCAACAAACCCCGTTGCCAACTCTGTCCACGTATCTATTCAAGGGACACTGTCATAGGATCTAACCACATCAGCCACACCATAAGGGGCTCGTTCACCTGCACATCTACCAATGTGATATATGCCATCATGTGCCAGCAATGCCACTCTGCCATGTAAGTTGGCCAAACCAGACAGTCTCTACGCAATAGAATAAATGGACACAAATCAGATGTCAAGAATTATAACATTCAAAAACCAGTCGGAGAACACATCAACCCACCTGGACACTCAATAACAGACTTAGAAGTGTCAATTCTTCAACAAAAAAAACTTCAAAAACAGACTCCAATGAGAAACTGCAGAACTGGAATTAATTTGCAAACTGGACACCATCAAATTAGGCCTGAATAAAGAATGGGAGTGGATGAGTCCCTACAAGAACTAAAAAAAACTTATTTCCCCATGCTAATTTGCCCCTATTGTTCCTCACACCTTCTTGTTAACTGTTTGAAATGAGCCACCCTGATTACCACTACAAAAGTGATTTTTCATCCTGTTGATAATAGCCTACTTTAACTGATTTGTCTCGACCCCCACACTGGGTAAGGCAACTCCCATCTTTTCATGTACTGCTATATATATCTTCCTACTGTATTTTCCACTCCATGCATCTGATGAAGTGGGTTTTAGCCCACGAAAGCTTATGCCCAAATACATTTGTTAGTCTATAAGGTGCCACAAGTACTCCTCGTTGTTTTTGCTGATACAGACTAACACGGCTACCACTCTGAAACAAAGGGAAGCCTTTTTCCCCATTTTAAAAAATTCTAGCCCTCCCATTGGCTTTTTTAGTCAGGTGCCCACTCCTTTTCCTTTACCTGGGGAACTTTGTTAATCCTTTACAGGTAAGGCAAGCAGAGAACAGGGACTTTATAACTAACTGGCTGGGTGTCCATAAAAGGAAGCAACCCCCCCTCCCTTCATTTATCACATCTGCTCTGCTCCTTTCTGGGAGCTGAAGGCGAGAAGTCTGTCCACCTCCTCAGGCTTGGCCCTTCTGAACTGTCAGGGCCCACATATCTTGAACCCTGGTCTACAGGGCTCCTCAGTGCTAGTAAGCATGAGAGCTGAAAATTGAGAGCTGACCATTTTTACTGAAAAGATTGTAGTGATATTTAAGTTTTTGATTTTCATTTTTTTGGTTGGAAAATTATGCCCACAATGAAAAAAATCTTTGAAACTGCTCATTTTGATGAAAAGGCCATTTTTCATCAAAAAAATGTTTCACTGAATAATTTCAACTAAAACATGAGGGAAACTAAGTAGGAAGGAAGGTAGAGTGGGGAAAGGAGGAGGTAGGAGAGCTAGAAGCATAGTAAGCAGTGGAAAGAAACTGGGTAGGGCAAAGGTTGCAGTAGTAAAAGTGGCAGGATTGGGGTGGGATGAAGAGTGGCCAACAACAGTGGCAAAACAGCAAAGGAGGAAGACATTCAGAGTCCAACGAGTCTCTGAAAGGTGGGGGTGCATGTGGACAGAACATGTCCCTCCTGCTTCCTGACATCATAAGAAGGGAGCATTCCCAATGAAATTCCTGTTTAAATAGACCACAAACACTGTCCTCCCCTTTCCTGCACCTTCTAGTTTGTTTAGGCAAAATTCCACCCCTGCTGTTAATAGCTCCCCTCTCTGTTCAGACTGTGTAATTCTCATCCCAGCAGTAACGAACAACTTCTTGTTTTAGCCATGCATCCAAAGTTTTCATCAGAAGCATTTCAGACAAACTTTCTCATACTGCCACTGGCAAATGAACTGAAATAAATGAGTGTTCTTCCATCACAAACTGCTGGCTCTGATATCTTGACTACCAGGACTTTGTGTGAAGACAGTGTTATTGAATTTTGCACATATACAATACAAAGCCAATATCTCTGAAAGCAGATTTTCTGTGCAGTGCAAAACTAGAGATGCTCCAGGGTACAATAGAAGTGACTTGCATTTTATGACCACTACACCTTGACACAAAATCATTTAAAGCCTCTGCAATAAATGGCTCTGATATTCGGTGCACCAGTGCTTTGATTGTATAATGGTCAGCTAAGTTCACCTTGTAATTTATAGCATAAAGGTAGCTATTGATTTCTTCACATACAACTTCTTGAGAGTTTGAATTTTTATTTGACTCTGGTCTGGAGAGTGATAAAGTTCCCCTTAGTGATCACTTAAGCTTCTAACAAATGTCCCAGAATGTAGTCTAAAATGAACATTTAATCTTCATCTTTTAAGACTGCTTCAAAGGAAAATGCCCTACTGGAAATTACTTCTTACAGTCACAATATAATGCAATAATATGGACCAATTTGGGCTCTATCTCAAGACCAGAGTTCTGTTCCCAGCTCTGCCAATGACTCTGTGACCTTGGGCAAATAACTTATTGTTACACCCTGACACCCCAATATTCACCACTGTCATGTAATTAGGATATGTCTTATACAAAGTATGTTTTGTGAGGTGTCGTTCTAAAAGTCTTGATCTGCTAGACAGCAATATCTCGTTGGATTGTATGTGATATTGTTGCATGTGCAGTTATGAAGTTTCACCATGTATGTGTTGCTGAAACATGTCCTGAGGTTGAAAACTCCCACAAGCAGCCTTTCAGGTATGACAGTAAAAAGGTCAAACAATGTTAATGGCTTATTGAGGAAATGCACACAAGCACAAGGATTACCCTAGGAACTGTGTACAATAGAAACCTCTCAGAGATAGCACTATACAATGGGAACTGTTTGACCCAGGTCACAGCAAAAGAGCTTTCAAGCAGTGGGGAGAAGATATAAAAGGGGGAAAATGACATCCTGGGGGCACCTCACTCTTCCTACAAGAACACACCTGGAAACAAACAAAAGAGTGAACTGTGGGAAGGGATGGTTCCAGGCTAGAAGTATCTTTAGCCGGTGTATGAAAACCTGGGAAAGCTAAGGCAACTTGTGCCTTAAGAATCTGCCAGACTGTTTATAACTCAGGGTGAGAATTTGCTAATTTATATCCTACCTATCTAGTGTGTTAAGCTCAGTTTGCGGTTTTTGTTTATTTACTAAGGTAATCTGCTTTGTTCTGTTTGCTATCCCTTATTATCACTTAAAATGTACTTTTTGTAGTTAATAAACTTTCTTGTTTATTTAAAAACCCAGTTTGTGCAATTCATATCTGGGGGGAGGGGCAAAAAGCTGTACATATCTTTCTTCACATTGAGGAAGAGGGCAAATTTTCATGAGCTTGCACTGTACAGATCTTTCTGTACAGCACAAGACAATATACCTTTGGGTCTGCACTCCCAGGGAGGTGGGCACCGGTGTGCTGCGGCAAGTCCCTTAAACTGAGTCTTCCCAGAGTTGATCTCAGTGTCTGTGTCTTTCTGAAGTTGGGTGTGGCCCTGCCTGTGTGTGTGCTAGAGGAGGCTTAAGAGCCTGGCTCAGGAAGACAGGTTAAAGGGGGCCCAGGCTGGCAGAACAGGCGGGCTCAGTGGTATCTCAGTACATCGGGTGGCACCTTAAAGGGGGACAACCTGTCACAGTGGTGTAGTTGGCAGGATAGTGTGCACAGCTTATTGCTCTGAAACACTAGTGGTGATTTTAAGTGAATTTTAAGTGTGTTGGCTAGAGAACAGACAAAGTGGTGACTGGTTTGTTATTTTCTGTTTGCTTATTTCGGGCAAGAGAAATAGGGACAGGAAAATGAGTGAAAGTGAAGTTACCAAAAAAGTTGGAGCTCTACCGGTTGCAAGTAGAGGAAAATGAAAAGATGCATAAAAGACAGATGTAATTGAAACAGATGGAAATTTATGAGCAAAAGGCTGCACATCAGACGGCCCTGGAACCGAGGCAGCTACAGGCTGATAAAGAAATGGAGGCACGAGCAGCCAGACAAAAAGCAGACCATGAGAGGGCCATGGAGATCCAAAGGCTCTGAGGAAAAAGAAAAAGAGGGGAAGCATCAACTGGCCATAATGGAGTGGAAGAGACAGAACTCCACACCAGGGGACCCCACCTCTCCAAAAATCCACAAGTGGGAGCAGTTGTGCCCTCCATACAGCGAATCTGTATGCCGAATATTTCATCATCTTTGAGAGGCTGTGTATGCTCCATGCAATTCCTGAGGATCAACGGATGACCACTTTGGTTGCAAAGTTGACTGGGAGAGCTCTAGACATATTCAATAAGATGCCAATTGGTGATGCTGCCGATTATGGTAAATTTAAGGAATTGGTTTTAAAACAGTTTCAGATTACACCTGAAACATACAGAATAAAATTTAGAAGCCTTAAGAGAGGGGCTGGATTAAGTAATGTGGTTTATGTGAACCAATTGAGATATTTACTGCATAAGTGAGTGAGGGGAAAAGATATTACAAGCTTTGAAGCAATGTGTGATTTGGTTGCTCAGGAACAGTTCCTGAATATGTCTAATGATGATGCAAAACAGTGTTTATGGAATTAAAAAGGTAGAAATGGTTGAAGAACTTGCAACTTTTGCAGATAAATTTGAACAATCCCAAGCACCTATTAGGAATAAGTCACAGGCAGAGGGGTTTAAGTTTGGTGGGAAGCAAGGTCCCCATTTTACCCCTGGGAAGAAGGAGGGTGGATGGCAGGCTGGACACTCACCTCCCCAAGTTCACTCCTCCAATCCTTGCCCCAAATCTCCTGTAAAAGCAGAAGAGCCCAGAAGGTGCTATCATTGTAACTCCAGTAAGCACCTGAGGAATAAATGCCCTGCGTTGAGTGGGAACAGGCAGCATGCAACTCATGGAACTGCTGCTACCCAGAGCACAGAGGCACCTCAGGCAGTTACCACTTATCATACAGGATTTGTAAAGATTGCCACTGCACAGCCAGACAGTAAGCACCTAAAGGCTGTCAAAGTAAATGGCAGAGAACTCCCTGCATGGAGAGATACTGATGCAGAAATCTCCGTGTTCAGGAGAGACCTGATTCAGGAGACAGACATACTGCCAGGACTGATGGCAGAGTTTTTGTTAGTAGGAGGTCACAAATTTTTGTGCCTTTGGCTAAAGTGCACATGGAAACTAAGATCTGCAAGCTGAATTAATTGTTGCTGCGGTCTCTCATAATCCTACACAAATTCTTCTGAGTAACAACTTTTTTTGATGTGGCTCAGGCTGTCCAGGGGTCTGTCAGCAGCAAGGAGGAATCTTGTGCTGAAGCCCCTGTGGGAAAGAGCAAAGCTACAGGAACCGCTGAGGAAATGGGAGAGTGTGTCTTTAATTCCTCTGCAACCAGGCAAAGCAGTTTGCTCCCAGGGGTGGAGGAGGATAAAACCAGCTCCTGTCTGGTGGGGATGAGAATGTTCTGCCTGATGGTAGGAAGACTGTCCAGATTGCTTGTCTGACACTTCCAATGGCCCAGCCACCTTAGCCCCTGAAATCAGTGTCTGAGACTGTACATGCCCCCGGAGCTCCACCTACACAGCAGGTGCGCTGGGCTTCTAGTTTAACCCCTTCGGGAACAACATGGCCGTAAAGCCAAGAAACACAGGCTTTGCAAAGGATTTTCTTAACTACAGAAACTTTATTCTTAAAGCACTTGAGAGTTACAGATCTTTGAAAAAAACAAGAGCTCCAAGATGCCACTTCCCAGAGTCTGATCTCACCCCTACTGTGAGTTTGTGGTTCATCAGCATTTCAGACAGGACAGAGTCCCTCCTACCTTCTCTGTCTGCAGTTCCTACTTACATGTGGTAATGGTAGTACTGTAAGAGCAGTAGGTCTAGAACTTATGTCTGTAGATTTTCTAGGTAGCAACTGCCTCAATAGTACCATCTAACAGCTTTAGTAGCAGAACCACTCAATAGGTCATGAGCCTCAGGGCCCCACACACACACCACAGCGGGTACCACCCATGGAGGGCCAGACTGACAGGATATTCCTAACTATTGATTAGTCTGGACATACTGTTTAAACCTGGGGAGGCCACAGGAAGTTTGTCTGTACAACTAGATATAGCCTCAGTTAGCTGCTGCTACAGATCCTGCTTTCTTGTGCTGCACCTGATCCATGGTTCCTCTTGGCTTTACCTCTTTGGTATATTACCCAGTTTCTGACTCACCTTCTACTTCTGACTCCTGGTCCCTGACCTCAGCATTTGTCTTCTGGCTCTGATAACTGGTTTCTGACTTAGCCTTGTTTTCTGCTTCTGATGTCTAGTTCCTGACTCTGGATTGACAAACATCTGATTCCTGATGTCTGGCCCTGGCTCTAGCCATTAGGCTGAATACCCATGACCCAGTCCTGACAGCTTCCACAGACCACCTAACCACTCCTCATCCAATGCCCTAGTGAGGGAATGGAGAAAGACATTTTGGTGGGACTCGGGCCATGCAGGAGTGGGTCAATCAAATCCAGGAGGAGAATCAGGCTCTGTGGGCCCAATGATGCAGCTGATGGGGGAAAAAAATCGAATCTTTCATGACCAGGTAGCTCATTTGCAAATGGGAAGCACCATGCTCCAAGCTCAGGGTGCTGCACCACCCTCAGAACAAGGCCCCAGTGTGCCTTTGCCCGTACGGTTTGACAGGGACCAGCAGCAGTTTACAGGCTTCCTAAATCAGTGCTGCCTGCTGTTTATACTCCACCCTCAGATCTACCACATGGACCAGACCAATGTGGTTCTGATGATAAGCCTACTATCAGGAGACGCTTTAGGGGCACAGCGAAGTGCTGACCAATTGGAATGCTTTCCTCAGAGCCAACTCCACCAACTTTGACTCCCACCATACCCATTCAGCTGAGGTCACCATTCGGAAACACTGGAAAGGACCAGGGCCAGCCATCACATATGCTGCTTGATTCCATGTAGACACCAAATGGAACAAAGGAGCCCAGCTGTGCCAGTTTAGGGCAGGACTCAGCGAAGAGGTCAAAGATAAGCTGGCCTAGGTGAGGGCTCCATGAACTTAGTCACATTCATAGATTTGTCTGTCCGCATTGCTAATCTTCTGCATGAGCAAAGAGCAGGTACATGCTGCCACTCCACCCACATGCCCCCAAGCCCTTTCTGGGACCCATCCTGAATGCTAAGACAAAGACAGAGTACTTCATCCCTGTGACCAACTGTCCACAGCAACCATCCCCCTTCAATTTGTGTGCGTCTTTCGTCTGCATGGGCTCCTCGACCATATCTGACAGGGGATCCCAATTTCTTTTGATTTTTTGGTGTGAAGTTCTCCAGTTATTAAACATCTGCATCTGCTTTCATCCATGTACCAGATCCAAACAGAGGGCATAAACCAGGTGTTAAAACAATACCTGTGGTGTTTCACACACCAACTACAATCAGGATAACAGGTCCACTCTCCTCCTGTGCACCAAGTTTGCATATAACACTGACCATGTCTTCACAGGCCAAAGGCCCTTCTTTGATAATTATGGTTTTCATCCCATGCTCCCAACTGCCTACCAAAACCTGGCAGCCTGCAATATAGTCCAGCATGACAAATCCCAGGGAAAGGGAAATGGGGAGGGAACAGGTGTTTCCATGTGGTGGTGTGGACTCTACTTAAAGAAGCTAGACACCATTTGACCCTCCCCTCTCCAGCATTTAACAATACAACTGATTAGACTCAATTGAGAGTCTGTTGTTTCTGTTAAGTGATTACCAGAGCTGAATTACTGATAAGCAGGTCTACGGGCTAAGTCTGGGACCTGATGTGGGCACAGTGTTGCAGTGAAAGACAATGCAGAGGCTGCTCTAGTAATGAGGCTCCCCAGACATGACACATGGGGTGGGGCGCCATGTGGAGTCAAGTGTCCCCCAGATTGGTCTGCCAGGGGAGGAGGGAGAAGTGCTCCCTTCTCCTGCTGCACCTGTGCTCCGGCATGTTCGGCCCGGGCAGGGAGCGGGATTGAGCCGCTTCTAACGCAGCTGAAGCTGACTGCTCTGGGTTGCTGCTCTGTGCAGTGCAGCAGCTGCCTGAGAGAGAACCTGGTTGGGGGGGCAGCGGCTTTTGAATCATAGAATCATAGAATCTCGGGGTTAGAAGGGACCTCAGGAGGTCATCTAGTCCAACCCCCTGCTCAAAGCAGGACCAACCCCAACTAAATCATCCCAGCCAGGGCTTTGTCAAGCCTGACCTTAAAAACCTCTAAAGAAGGAGATTCCACCACCTCCCTAGGTAACCCATTCCAGTGCTTCACCACCCTACTAGTGAAAAAGTTTTTCCTAATATCCAACCTAAACCTCCCCCTCTGCAACTTGAGACCATTACTCCTTGTTCTCTCATCTTCTACCTCTGAGAACAGTCTAGATCCATCCTCTTTGGAACCCCCTTTCAGGTAGTTCTGAAAGCAGCTACCAAATCCCCCCTCATTCTTCTCTTCTGCAGGCTAAACAATCCCAGTTCCCTCAGCTTCTCCTCATAAGTCATGTGCTCCAGCCCCCTAATCATTTTGGTTGCCCTCCGCTGGACTCTTTCCAATTTATCCACATCCTTCTTGTAGTCTGGGGTCCGGACACAGTACTCCAAATGAGGCCTCACCAGTGCCGAATAGAGGGGAATAATCACGTCCCTCGATCTGCTGGAAATGCCCCTACTTATACAGCCCAAAATACCGTTAGCCTTCTTGGCAACAAGGGCACACTGTTGACTCATATTCAGCTTTTTGTCCACTGTAACTCCTAGGTCCTTTTCTGCAGAACTGCTGCCCAGCCATTCGGTCCCTAGTCTATAGCAGTGCATGGGATTCTTCCGTCCTAAGTGCAGGACTCTGCACTTGTCCTTGTTGAACCTCATCAGATTTCTTTTGGCCCAATCCTCTAATTTGTCTAGGTCCCTCTGTATCCTATCCCTACCCTCCAGCGTATCAACCACTCCTCCCAGTTTAGTGTCATCTGCAAACTTGCTAAGGGTGCAGTCCACACCATCCTCCAGATCGTTGATGAAGATATTGAACAAAACTGGCCCCAGCACCGACCCTTGGGGCACTCCACTTGATACCGGCTGCCAACTAGACATGGAGCCATTGATCACTACCCGTTGAGCATGACCATCCAGCCAGTTTTCTATCCACCTTACCGTCCATTCATCCAGCCCATACTTCTTTAACTTGCTGGCAAGAATACTGTGGGAGACTGTATCAAAAGCTTTGCTAAAGTCAAGAAATAGCACATCTACTGCTTTCCCCTCATCCACAGAGCCAGTTATCTCATCATAGAAGGCAATTAGGTTAGTCAGGCATGACTTGCCCTTGGTGAATCCATGCTGACTGTTCCTGATCACTTTCCCCTCCTTTAAGTGGTTCAGAATTGATTCCTTGAGGACCTGTTCCGTGATTTTTCCAGGGACTGAGGTGAGACTGACTGGCCTGTAGTTCCCCGGATCTTCCTTCTTCTCTTTTTTAAAGATGGGCACCACATTAGCTTTTTTCCAGTCATCCGGGACCTCCCCCAATTGCCATGATTTTTCAAAGATAATGGCCAATGGCTCTGCAATCACATCGGCCAACTCCTTTAGCACCCTCGGATGCAGTGCATCCGGCCCCATGGACTTGTGCTCATCCAGCTTTTCTAAATAGTCCCGAACTACTTCTTTCTCCACAGAGGGCTGGTCACCTCCTCCGCATACCGTGCTGCGGAGTCCAGGCCTCGGCTGCCAGGGACAGGGGCTGAGGGAGCTGGAGTCCCAGTATGGGGACGCACAAGTTGTCTATGATGTTCCCTGCTACCCAGTGAAATCACTAAGAGCAGGGCTAAGCGATGGAATCTCAAAACATAGCATCACAGAAGTGGCAGTGAGCGACAAGCAGCACCAGAGATACCAGTGGCAGCAACCAACGAGCGGTGGCAGGGAAAACTGGCAGCAGTGGCAAAGAGCTGCAGATATAGCAGCAGCAATAAGCCAGTTGCAGAGGCACATGGCAGCAGCAGAGACATTGCTCAATGCCCCACCCCCACTTTCAGGGGTGGGAGGTGAACCCACATGAACACACCTCTGAACTGTGCATCTCTGCTAACCAAGGCCAGCCAACTGAGAGGGTGCAGTCAAGGGAAAGGGGTGTGGTGTGTTAAAGGGACATCCATTTGTCAGACTTTCACACTGCAGGGTGGGAAACTGAGGCAAAGGACGCTGCCCAACATACTGTGGGGTGAGTGTTTGCTTATGTTTACATGCTTTTTGAATCATGGTTGTGGTGTTTTCACAAATTAATGCTGGGTTCCTTTTTAATTAAAATAGTCTTTTGTTGTCCACAGACTCAGTGCTTGTGAGTGGGGAAGTATTGACTTAGAGGCACCCTGGGGTGGCATTTAGTTTTCCCAGATTACTGGGTGGGGCTTGTTTTGTATTGATAAGAGGAAACCCTAGATATTGAACCCAGCCCTTGTTGCTGCCAACACCCCGTGCAGAAGGTTTAAACACATGTTCAACACGTAACACAAAATGCAGTTCATCATCTGATACTGACATAGCCCACTCTGTGTTTGCAGTATTTGTAATAGCCATATTGGTCCCAAGATATTAGAGAGACAAGGTGCGTGAAGTAATGTCTTTTATTGGAACGACTTCTTTTAGTGAAAAAGACAAGCTTTCAAGCTTACACAGAGCTCTTCTTCAGGTCTGGAAAAAAGATAACCAATTTGTCACAACTAAATACAAGGTGGAACAGATTGTTAAACATAAAGCGTTAATTGCCCACTTCAATTTGAATAGTATCTTGCAACATGGTAACACCTCTGTAGTCATAAGACAAAAAAGGCTGGTTAGTGGGTTACATGTTGTTATAATGAGCCATAAATCCAGTGTCTTTATTAGGCCATGGATTTTAGCATCTAGCAACATTATGAATTTAAGATCCCAGCCTCATCTTTTGGAGGTGTTGTGCAGGCTTCCTTTGAGGACCAGAATTGAGAGGTCAGATATAGAGTGATCATTTTGTGAAAAGTATTTGCACACAGGTGATATGGTGTTTTTGTCTTCTATCATTTTTCTGTGAGAGCTCATTCGGGAGCATAGTGATTGTCCTGTTTCTCCCACATAGTTGTTATTGGGCCATTTAGTGCACTAGATGGAGGCATACCACATGTTGGGATAGGCATGTATGGGACCCCTGGCTCTTGAACGGTGTTTTGGATAGGAAGGATCATTATAGTAGTGGAGTTATGTTGGCAGGTTTTGCATATGTTGTTATGGCAAGATCTGGTGCTGCTTTGAGTTGGTGGGTTCTGGTCTGTGGGGAGCTTGCGTCTGATGTGCTTGGAGAGGTTGTAGGGTTGTTTAAACACCAGAAGAGTGGGTTTGAGAAAGATTTCTTTCAGGATGTGGTACCCATCAAGTACGGGTCAGAATTGTTTAATGATATCCCATATGGGTTCCAGTGTGGGGTGGTAGGTGACAACTAGGGATGTGTGGTCCATGGGGAATGTTTGGGGTTTTTTACTACTGAAGTAGGTTTTCTCAGGGTATTTGGGTGGCCTGTTCCATGATGCAATCTGCTTCTCTGGTGGAGTGTCCATGTTTGGTGAAGGCAGTTTTAATTGTTTCAGTCTGTATCCCAGACTTTTTCCTCAAAGATATTCTGTGGCATGAGTGCCTGGCTGTAGATAACAGATTTCTTGGTATGTTTGAGGTGGTCACTGGATCTGTGAAGGTAGGTATAGTGATCATGGGGTTTTTTTGTCTGTAGGATTCCATTGTTGAAGCTGATCGTGGTGTCCAGGAAGTTGATGTTAGTGTGGGAGTGTTTGTTGGTAACATAGGCAACTGCTAAATCTAAAAGAATCTCCATGGATACTCAGTCTTCATCCATTGTTGGAAGAAAATCATTGACTGATGAGACTAGTGTGGTTTCCATGCTATACTGGGCTTAAAACCAGATGGATAGGAGTCAAGGAAATCTGAGGATTTTAACTATTGCCAGATTTTCCTGGATACAGTCCTCTCCTAGAAAAAAATAGATACAGAGCAATAATTGACAATATTGGATGATGCATTTCTGGCAGATGCAGCAGAAGCTGGGCCAGAGGAGGTATAAGTGATATCAGCTTTCACCATGAATGTCTGGTGATCAGAAGCTGAATGCCAGATCCAATGGGTGACCTGGAGATTTGGTCAGGAAGTGGAGCCAGGGGTCAGAGCCCAGAGTGTCAAGGATAGAGAAGAGTAGGGACTGAATCAGGCACAGAAGCAGGCAGGGTAGAAGCAGGAGCAGACACAGGAAGCAGGACCAAGCGCAACTGCTGGCAAAAACACATTGAGCAGCCACAGCCAGGGAGCTCTGGCTGTTGCTGGGTTAAACAGTAATTAGCTCTGCCCCTCCACCAATTAGGAAATTCAGTTAATCAGGCAGCCCCTGTTAAGATCAGCTGTGTCCAGCCTGTTGCTAGGAGACTACCCCTGCTGCAGCTGGCTCTTTGGCACTCACTTAACATGACCTACTGTTATAAACTTCCTTGCCTCAAATAATCCAATTCGTATGATTCTATTAATTTAATTAGCAAAAACACACTGAGCTAAATTCCACATGGATCAACTCTAATAAAGGTTGAGTTTGACCCATTAATTCCAGTTTAATGGTATTTTTAAAATGCATTATATACTCAATAGTATGTTGTGTCTGCCATATCAAAATGCCTACATATTATTTATCTATTAATGTTTCAAAGAAAACTGTATATGCTGTTTGATGAATTCCTAACCTTCAAGCCAGGAAAACAACATACTGTTATTAAGAATTTGTATTTTTACGTAGGCATTTTTTAAAATGTTTATTATTTACTCAATAGACCAGAATAGTGGGAAATATCGATTTGATCCAAAACATTTTACAAGTAAATGCAGGTGTTTCCTGTGAAAGAAGCTACATTAGAAATGGGATAGGCATTTGAATAGCCAAAATGAACATGGCACTTTGTAATTAAGATGAACTTAGTCCCTGTCCTACGATTCATATACTCACACATGAGATCTAAACAGGGTAGGTGGAAGAGGACTACGTGTTATTTTACTTGATCATGTAAAGACTCAGTCATTCAATTATGCAAGTACTTTGTGCATATGAGCATACTTCTCAAAAGTCTCTCTTTCCAAGGGATGTCACTCATTTCAGTCATAAAGTTAGCTACTTTCCACACAAATTGGATGTTCCCTTATTTTTAGTGTTGGAAATTATTTCCATCAGAAATAAAGAATCATAAAATTTAAGGTACAGACCAAAAAAAATGTAACAAAAAAACCCTCCATGCATCTGAAGTGGGGTTTTGCCCACAAAAGCTTATGCCTAAATAAATCTATTAGTCTTTAAGGTGTCACCGGTATCCCCATTGTTTTTGTGGATACAGATAACACGGCTACCCCTTTGATACAAGTTACAGAACATGTTCTTTAAATTAAAAAATGAATCCCCCAGCATTTGACATTTCCTGCAGGAATAAAACTTGTGGCCCCTATTTGGACTTAACCAAATTGAGAGGTAAAGACATGAGTAGTCCCACTGTAGTCAAATTGAGTACATGTGTTGGTGTTTGCAGGACCGTAGAAGGGCCAACTCTCAATGGCCCCGCACTGACATCCACTTAGATGCAGGCCCTTGTCCACCAGCTACTGAAGCCCTCCCTGGCTTTATTCTATTGAACTACCTCTTAGACAAAACATCCCTGCTACATTCATCTCATGACAACTCCTTCCACCCAAGAACCGGGCAAAATTAAATATTTTTGTCTTGCAGAGATTTGCACACTTTTCCCCTGCTCTTTCATTACTCATAGACTTTAAGGTCAGAAGGGACCATTATGATCATCTAGTCTGACCTCCTGCACAATGCAGGCCACAGAATCTCACCCACCCACTCCTGGAATAATCCTCTCACCTATGTCTCAGCTATTGAAGTCCTCAAATCATGGTTTAAAGACTTCAAGATGCAGAGAATCCTCCGGTAAGTGACCCGTGCCCAAATGCTGCAGAGGAAGGCAAAAAACCTCCAGGGCCTCTGCCAATCTACCCTGGAGGAAAATTCCTTCCCGACCCCAAATATGGTGATCAGCTGAACCCCGAGCATGTGGGCAAGACTCACCAGCCAGACACCCAGGAAAAAGTTCTCTGTAGTAACTTCTAACATCCCATCATTGACCATTGGTCCTATTTACCACTGATGGCAATTGACTTTTGACTAAGATCATGTTATCCCATCAAACAATCCCCTCCATAAATGTATCTAGCTTAATCTTGAAGCCAGTTAGGTCTTTTGCCCCCACTGCTTCCCTTGGAAGGCTGTTCCAGAACTTCACTCCTCTGATGGTTAGAAACCTTCGTCTAATTTCAAGTCTAAACTTCCTGATGGCCAGTTTATATCCATTTGTTCTTGTGTCCACATTGGTACTGAACTGAAATAATTCCTCTCCCTCCCTGGTATTTATCCCTCTGATATATTTAAAGAGAGCAATCATATCTCCCCTCAGCCTTCTTTTGGTTAAGGTAAACAAACCAAGCTCCTTGAGTCTCCTTTCATACGACAGGTTTTCCATTCCTCGGATCATCCTAGTGGCTCTTCTTTGTACCTGTTCCAGTTTGAATTCATCCTTCTTAAACATGGGAGACCAGAACTGCACACAGTATTCCAAATGAGGTCTCACCAATGCCTTGTATAACGGTACTAACACCTCCTTATCTCTACTAGAAATACCTCGCCTAATGCATCCCAAGACCACACTCGCTTTTTTCACGGCCACATCACATTGGCGACTCATAGTCATCCTGTGATCAACCAGGACTCCGAGGTCCTTCTCCTCTTCCGTTACTTCCAACTGATGCGTCCCCAGCTTATAACTAAAATTCTTGTTATTAATCCCTAAATGCATAACCTTACACTTCTCACTATTAAGTTTCATCCTATTACTATTACTCCAGTTTACAAGGTCATCCAGATCTTCCTGTAGGATATCCCGATCCTTTTCTGAATTGGCAATACCTCCCAACTTTGTGTCATCTGCAAACTTTATTAGCACACTCCCACTTTTGGTGCCGAGGTCAGTAATAAAAAGATTAAATAAAATTGGTCCCAAAACTGAACCTTGAGGAACTCCACTAGTAACCTCCCTCCAACCTGACAGTTCACCTTTCAGTATGACCCGCTGTAGTCTCCCCTTTAACCAGTTCCTTATCCACCTCTCAATTTTCATATTGATCCCCATCTTTTCCAATTTAACCAATAATTCCTCATGTGGTACTGTATCAAATGCCTTACTGAAATCGAGGTAGATTAGATCCACTGTGTTTCCTTTATCTAAAAAATCTGTTACTTTCTCAAAGAAGGAGATCAAGTTGGTTTGGCACGATCTACCTTTTGTAAAACCATGTTGTAATTTGTCCCAATTGCCATTGACCTCAAGGTCCTTAACTACTTTCTGCTTCAAAAAATTTTCCAAGACCTTGCATACTACAGATGTCAAACTAACAGGCCTGTAGTTACCCGGGTCACTTTTTTTCCCTTTCTTAAAAATAGGAACTATATTAGCTATTCTCCAGTCAAACGGTACAACCCGAGTTTAGAGATTCATTAAAAATTTTTGCTAATGGGCTTGCAATTTCATGTGCCAGTTCCTTTAATATTCTTGGATGAAGATTATCTGGGCCGCCTGATTTACTGTCATTAAGCTGTTCAAGTTTGGCTTCTACCTCGGATATGGTAATATCTACCCCCACATCCTTAGTCCCATTTGTCATGCTGCCACTATTCCTAAGCTCCTCATTAAAGACTGAGGCAAAGTATTTGTTTAGATATTGGGCCATGCCTAGATTATCCTTAACCTCCACTCCATCCTCAGTGTTTAGCGGTCCCACTTCTTCTTTCTTTGTTTTCTTCCTATTTATATGGCTATAAAACCTTTTACTATTGGTTTTAATTCCCTTTGCAAGGTCCAATTCTACATGCCTTTTAGCCTGTCTCACTTTATCCCTACATGCTCTGACCTCAATAAGGTAGGTTTCTTTGCTGATCCCTCCCATCTTCCACTCCTTGTATGCTTTCTGTTTTTTCTTAATCACCTCTCTGAGATGCTTGCTCATCCAGCTTGGTCTAAAACTCCTGCCTATGAATTGTTTCCCCTTTCTTGGGATACAGGCTTCTGATAGCTTCTGCAACTTTAACTCGAAATAATCCCAGGCCTCCTCCGCCTTTAGGTCCATAAATTCTTTAGTCCAATCCACTTCCCTAACTAATTTCCTTAATTTATTAAAGTTAGCCCTTTTGAAATCAAAAACCCTAGTCTCAGATTTATTTTTGTTTATCCTTCCATTTAGTTTGAACTGAATTAGCTCATGATCACTCGAGCCAAGGTTGTCCCCTACAACCATTTCTTCAATGAGGTCCTCACTACTCACCAAAACCAAATCTAAAATGGCATCCCCCCTTGTTGGTTCAGCAACTACTTGATGAAGGAATTCATCAGCTATCACATCTAGGAAAATCTGAGCCCTATTATTATTACTAGCACTTGTTCTCCAATCTATATCTGGGAAGTTGAAGTCTCCCATGATCACACAGTTCCCATTAGTATTTACTTCCTTAAAAACATTAAAGAGGTCTCTATCCATATCCAAATTACATCCCGGTGGTCTATAGCACACCCCAAGCACTATCCCAGGGGAGGCTCTAGTAGTTTTCTTCCACAATGTGATTTTTGCCCAGACAGACTCTGTCTTATCCATTCCATCACTTTTTATTTCTTTACAGTCTACCTCATCATTGATATACAATGCTACTCCCCCACCTTTACCTTTATTTCTATCTTTCCTAAACAGCACATACCCTTCAATACCTGTACTCCAGTCATGACTACTATTCCACCATGTTTCGGTTATTCCTATGATATCTGGTTTCACTTCCTGGACCAGTGGCTCTAATTCCTCCATTTTGTTACCTAGGCTCCTCACATTGGTGTACAAACATCTTAATTTTTGACGTTTGGCCTCGCTCACATTCTTTACCCAATTTGGTATGGACATTGTACTGCCAGTATGACCTATTTGACTAGTATCCACTCTGCCCTTCCTCCTTACGTCCATTCGCCTACCCCCGGCTATATCCTCTCTTACTTCGTTGTCTTCCCTCTCAAAGTTAAAATCCAGCGTGGAGATTACCTGGACATCTCCCAACCGTCTCCCCCAAATTCCTAGTTTAAAGCTCTCTTGATCAGTTGTGCCAGCCTCCATCCTAGAAGTCTATTTCCTTCCCTACTCAGGTGAAGTCCATCCCGAGAGAACAGTCCTCTGTCCATGAATGCCTCCCAGTGGCCATACATCCCATACACTGTTCATGACTCCATGCTACCTAAATAATGGACCATTTGCAATTTCAACAAACTGTTGTTTTTGCATTGTTTTGCATGTTTTCCATGTAAAAACCAGATTCACTCAAGAAATGGGCCTCACATGCTCAAAAAACAGCCTGTTTTTAGTAGAAAATAGGACTATTTTTGCAACAACAACAAAAAAGTTAATAAACAAAAATTGCACTATATAATTAGTGGGTAAGCTTTTCTAGGTGGGACTAGTCTTTCCCTATCTATTTGTACAACTCTTAGCACAGTTCCTAATGGGATCCCAACCCCAAATAAATCCGTTTTACTCTGTATAAAGTTTATACAGGGTAAACTCATAAATTATCCACCCTCTATAACACTGATAGAGAGATATGCACAGCTGTTTGCTCCCCCAGCTATTAATCACTTACTCTGGGTTGATTTATAAGCAAAAGTGATTTTATTAAATATAAAAAGTAGGATTTAAGTGGTTCCAAATAACAACAGACCGAACAAAGTAAGTTACCAAGCAAAATAAACCAAAAATATGCAAGTCTAAGCCTACTACATTAAGAAACTGATTAGAGATAAATCTCACCCTCAGAGATGTTCCAATAAGCTTCTTTTACAGACTAGACTCCTTTCTAGTCTGGGCCCAATCCTTTCCCCGGTACAGTCCTTGCTCCAGCTCAGATGGTAGCTAAGGGATTTCTCATGACCGCATCCTCCTTTGTTCTGTTCTACCCCGTTATATAGCTTTGGCGCGAGGCAGGAATCTTTTGTCTCTCTGGGTCCCCACCCCTCCTTCTAAATGGAAAAGCACCAGGTTTAAGATGGATTCCAGTACCAGATATGGTCTCATGTCTTGTGAGACCCCAAGTCTTCATTCTTCCTGGCCTGACTCAGAGGAAGGCCTGCAAGCAAACAGAGCCATCTACAGTCAATTGTCCTGGTTAATGGGAGCCATCAAGATTCCAAACCACTATTAATGGCCCACACTTTGCATAATTATAATAGGACCTCAGAGTTATATTTCATATTTCTAGTTTCAGATGCAAGAATGATACCTTCATACAAATAGGATGAACACACTCAGTAGATTATAAGCTTTGTAATGATACCTTACAAGAGACCTTTTGCATGAAGCATATTCCAGTTACATTATATTCACACTCATTAGCATATTTTTATAAAATCATATGGAGTGCAATGTCACACACTCCTCTTGCATTAAGCCTGAATATCTGGACTCTGTGTGTGAAGCTAACTTCAACCTTGAATAAGAATTACTTCAGTGGGGCTGCACTGGTGCAAATGAAAGACGAATTTGTCCCTAGAGCTGCAGTTTTCAAACAAAGGGCATTCCCTAGCACGTGCCAAGACATACATGCAGGAAAACTGGATTTAATTATACTGTACATTTTTTTCCATATTTTAATATATACAGGCCACTAGGGGAGGATAAAAACACTTGTGTCAGAATGTAATAATGAATAAGGCCCTGAGAGAACAAAAGATCTGAAGAATTTCTCATAAATATACAACCCTCAGGATTTGAACTTGCGGCTTACATTTTCAATATAATATAGACAGTTTAGCCACTAGGCTAAAGGAGTTTTTCAGTACTAGCTATTGGGCTTTATATGTGTTAAATTAGCTTCAGGAGGGTTTCCCTATTAATCCCTGAATGCAATATAAACATATTAAGTATTACAACTAAAAATAATTTAACAATCTAATATAAGGGCTAGAGTTCAAAAAAGCCTCTAGTTCATATGAAGAGCTCCATGCTCACAAAATAATGCAAATTACTCTTTCTTCCAAGAAGTGAGATGAAGAATAAGAACAAAATTTTTACTATATTTTAGCTATACACTGCTCCAAAAATAGGGCACACGGTTAATTGTATGTAATGTTAGAGTAAATAGGATTATACATGTAACCCTTCTGCCAGGTGGAGCCAGCAGCAACAAAGGCCAGGTTCAGTATCTAGGGGTTCCTTTTCAATAATACAACACAGAACCATCTTGAATCCCCACCCAGTGACCTGGGACAATTACATACCATCCTTGGGTGCCTCTAAGAGGCAATACTTCCCCTCTCGAAAGCACAGAGTCTGAGTGTAGCAAAAACTTTTAATAAAAGGAGGGAAGAAACTCAGCATTAATTTGGGAAAACATCACAACTAGGGTTCATAAACATAAACCATGAGCAAAAGACCCACCCGCAAGTAAGTTGGGCAGTGTCCTTTTCTCCTCAGGTTCTTAAGTCCAGCAACCGAAAAGTCCCTTTAACGTGCCTGTCCCTTCTCTGTACCCCACTCACAGTTGCAGTCCTTGGCCAGTGCAGCCCCAGAGTTCAGAGGTTCATCCGCAGAGTCCACCTCCCACCCTGTGTGGAAGGCAGGGTGGGGGTAAGGAGGCCCCCTACACACTCCGCTGCTTGGGCACTCGCTCATTGCCCCACCGGCCAATTGCCACGCCTCTCTGTGGGGCTCTGCTCTGGCCCTCTCCACCAGCCACCCTGCTGACCACTCGCCACGCCTCTCCACCAGCCGCCCTGCTGGCCACGCCTCTCCACCAGCCACCCACTTGCCAAGATGTCTTCAAGGGCCCTCACTTAACACTGCTGTCAGTGGGGGAACCTACTGCTGGTGCACACTGGGCAGTCTCTTGCAGTAGAGATACTGTCCCAAAGTAGGTCTAATACTTAGACCTAGGTATCAGTGATTTCAGCTCTGCAGTGTGTAACTAGCCACTTAATTGAATCTAAATTAGCTCTTTCAGTATACTGTGGAGAAAAGAATGGTTAAATGGTGTCTAGGACCCTTAAACAGGGCCCACACCAGCCGGTACAAGTACCTGCCCCCACCCTCTCTCAACTTATTGGGCTTTGGAACCGATGTCCCCTGCCTAGCGAGTGCCATTCAGTTGAGGGTGAGTCCCTCCATCGGGGTATGCCAGCTACAGTTCTGCTGCCCTCAGGTCACACAAGAAGAGTAACAACCCTTTATTACTCCTGCTCCAATAACAAGGAGACTGGGGATCCAACACGAGCCATAAGTGATCACTTGGGCAAGTAATCCCATCATGCTGAGCACTTAGGCAGGGTGGGTCTGTCCATGCAAACAAGATCAGCTCCTGAAGTTCTTTTCCACAGCTCACCACTAGATGTCAGGGGAGAGCTCAGACTGCTTACATCCTCCCTGCAGCTGAGAATTTGTCGTCCTGACAAATCACACTCCATATTATAGCAAATTCATTAGTTCCCCACAAAGGGGCTCAGGAAACCCACTATGGCTTCCACAAGCCTGTGAACGAAGTGTATTGGTTCTTCACTAGCCGCCCCAGGTGCATCATAAGTTAACCGGCTTACTGGCCTTATAACCCTGTCCCGCCTATTGAGAGTGGGCATTGCAGGGTCAGCAGGGGTGGGGGGGGATATTTTCTTGGGCAAGGAATGGTGAGGATTCCTTTGAGGATCCCTCGGCTATGGGCATAGGCCCTTGCATCTCTGATTCTAATAATGGAAGGTCCAAGGTATTAGGGTCACCTTCTACCTGTATGTCTCCGCTGTACAATAACTTAAATGTGACATCGCAGGGCGGTTTCATTGATGGCACGGGTGTGTCAGCAACGGGCCTAAATACTTCCACCATGGGGTTTAGGGCTAAAGAAGTGGCGCTCTCCCTTGGTTCAGCTGATCGAGACTGAAATCTCATCTCCATTCTAGGATACATCATGGTAATGTCTTCCTCCTCAGACTCACTCTCAGATGTGCTGAGTAAGGGTAGGGTAGCCACCGGGGGCCCACTGTCTATGTTGGATGATGGCTTTGGTCTAACATGTTTGTTCTGCCCAATTGCCATGTTGTGGTCCACTACCAACTCCCCCACAGGAAGTAAAAGGTTTCTATTGTTACCAGAAGCTCTCTTTTGCCTTTTTTTTTTACATGCTTAACTTCTGTGTAGTTTGCCACACCCTGGAGAGAGATACTGACAGCTGGGGGAAGGGAGTGAGAAACATCCTAACAATTCACCTCTCCCAATTCACATTTCAAAGGTAGTGTTAGTATCAGAGTGCTTTGGTTTGCAAGAAACAGTAGTTAGTTTTAGGCTAGATGCTTTAGGGAAATTATAATTAATGATCATTTGTAGTTAAAAATCCAACATGGCTGCTGCTATTATTTTCTATTAGGAATTTCCAAGATGGAGGACGCAGACTAAATTGACCAATAGCAAATCAGAAACAAGGGTCAAACAAATTCAGGAGGATTTCTCAAAACACCTGGAGGAAGGGGGCAGAAGGAGGAGTAGCTATGATACAAGGTGTGATACAGCATGGCCAGAAGGCAGCAGGAGAGTGATGTAGGGTGAGGAGAAGCCTTATTCCCTGTAGATTAATTAAAAGCACGTGAAACCAATTAGAGCACCTGAAGCCAATTAGAGCACCTGAAACCAGTCACCTGATAAAATCCCCCTGCTTCAATCAGCCAGAGGAAGAGCTGGAGCAGAGTGAGGAGGAGCTGGAGCAGAGTGGTTTGGTGCTGGAGCAGAGAGCAGTTTGGAGGAGTGAAGCAGAGTGGATTGGTGGTGGAACAAAGCAGTTTGAAGGAAAGTGGAGGAGAGTTTTGAGAAGTGCTGCAGCGGGCTAAGAAGACCAAGATCCTAGGTAAAGGGACACCTGGCTTGTGCAGAGGGAAGGCAGGAAGCCCCACAAGCTGAAGGTCAGGAGAGGGAAGTAGCCCAGGGGAAAGAATCACTGGTACAAGTGGTTCACCTACTATCATAGGGCCCCTGGGTTGGGACCCGGAGTAGAGGGCGGGCCTGGGTCCCTCCCTCTCCACTCCCCTTCCCTGGGATACTAGTAGGATAGCTGTTACCCCAGTTCAGGGGCAAGAAATGGCACCCTGAAACCCCCCCACAAGAAGAGAAAGTGCGGGACCCATCATAGTAGTGCCGGCAATTTGCCACAAAGGATAAAGCTGATTGGCTGAATGAGTTGCACCCATGCAGGAAGCAGGCAGCTTGAATGGTTAACCAATCAGAAAAGGTCAGAGAACTTGAATATGAGGAGATGGCTGGCAAGCTAGAAGGTGTGTGGTAGGAGAAGAAGCACCAGCAGCAGCAGAAGACGACTAGAGAGATTGAAGAAGGAAAAAAATCGGAAATTGGAGAGTGCGAAAGAGTGACAGAGCAGAAGGACCTAAAGATGAGTCAGAGGGATTGAGAAAAGGAGTGTAAGTCTGATTTTTTTGCTTATTTTAAGAAGACCACTTGTGTGTATGCCTGTGAATAATGCTGGATGCCTGCTGCTGAGTGAGAACTGCCCCACCACATCCTGTAAGCCGCCAGCCACTGCTTGCAGAATGGTAATTGTTAATTGTTTCATGTTTGTTTAATGCTATATTGTAACACTGGTTTATCCATATGCATTGGGTACTTCTATGCTACATTGTAACACATCTAAGGTTATTGTATTATAGGCCTTATACATATGTATGAAAAGTTCAGAGTGTACCGAGATTGCAACATTATATTTGTCTTAACAGTCTGTGTAGTCTCTTAAATGCATGATTTTTAAGCAATCCAATTATGCCTTATTGCCTACTATACATTGTAATTTCTTATCCTTTTCCGCTTTATTAGATACATTGTAACCACTTAACTTTCTTTTAATACACAAGACTCTGTTTTTGAAGCATTGCTGCTTGTATGCCTATTCTTGATTGGACGGCTGTATCCGTGTCCTTTCAAGGCTTAGCAGGATTAACCTGCTCTGGGGAGTCCTCTGTGGGTCAGAGACAAACTTCCTGGTAATATCTTGGCAATTCCCTTAGGACAGGTCACTACCTTTTCCCCCACTTGGACAGAATAAATTAACAAATCAATTTATAATTATAGGCAGACCAATATTGAAGTGCCTTGGGTCCAAAATTTGGGGTAACACTATGCACTGTCTTTATTTGCCCTGGCCCCACTTCAGGTTTAATCTTGTAGACTGGCAGATCTCCCAGTTTTTCCACCACCAGGTAAGGTACTCTTCAAGATGATGCCACATGTCTTCCATCACAGAGAGAGCAATCTTCCTAGATCTCTACCTGAAGGGTCGGGAGTCTTGTTGCTGGACGTGGTGTTCCGCTCCTTTTGCTCATCCCACTCATGCAGTGAGAATACCTTGGATCTTTTGCAAAGCTTCTTCCTCAGGTGATCCTTCCACTCCTCAGACAGCAGTGTCTCCAAACTCAAACTTTGCAGGATCTGTCGCCAGAACTTCAGCTTCACACTGGAGTCTCATGATGGTTTCAGGCTCAATGAGGTCTGCTATCTTCTGCCCTTGTTTCACAACCACATCACGGCTTGTTTCATTAGCAGTCAGTATAATCACTTTTTCCTGGGTTTCAGCGGGTAGGGTTATGACTCCACTGGGAACCAGCACTCCTTCAGGGTGCCCTCCCTCAGCCAGCTGCTCTACCATTGCTAATGTTCCTTTACAGCCTTTTAGGCAGGTACTCATGACAATCACCTCCCTTTCTGTCGTTCCAGGCACCATGAACGGGGCCGTTCCCGCGTACCTCAGTGCTCCCACTGGTGAATCAGACATCACCATTTTAGTGTCCTCAATTTTTCTGTAGGCTGCAGCACAATGTGTGTGAATCACCAAGGTGTTCAGGTATTGGTTCCCTGCTCGCTGTCTGCAGTAATCTGCAAGTATCTTAAAGAGACTAGAGTTGGTCCCTGTTAGCACGGACACATCAGAGACTCCTTTAGGGTCAGGACATATCAAGGAACTTGCAATAAATATCCTCTGAGCCCTTGGTTCTCCCAAGGTGTGATCAAGGGCCTCTAGGCAGTCCTTCACCCTGACTTCAGGGTTACTGAGCTTCAGGGTGCGAATTACATCTAGTGCTGGATCCCTGAGGCACTCTACTAGATGCCTTCTCTTTTCAGCTTCAGGTACTGCCCACTTCTGCAGCATTTCAGTGGTGTGTTCCAGCCAGGGTTCAAACCCTTCTTCCCCAAGTATTGGGGTGGGACCCCCAGAAAATAACCTTAGTTTACGATAGTGGCTTGATTCAGGGTGGGGCTGCACGACCTTCTCTAATGCTTGCCCCAAAGCCTTCGCCCACTCATCAGGTGAGGGAGCAGCCCCCAGGCATGGGGCTCTTGGATCAAAGCCCAACAGACCCGGCATGTCAGCCAAGGTCTTTCGCTCTTTCTGCAAGAAGGCCGACATTTTCTTTAAAAAAACTCTACATCAGAGGCAGGAGATGGTGGGGACTGGCTCCCAGTGGCTATTAGCTTCCACACACTGTCTTCCACTGCTATCTCGCTTGGAACCTGTAAAAGGTCCACAGCCAGCGGCTCACACAGTACTGCGAAAGCCTCCTCCTCCCTCATGAACATGTGCCCACGCATTTTACACTTACTCAGGCAATCAGTGGCTGCCCTTAAAATAGATTCTATTAAGCCCTCATGAAATGCCTCTGGTATCCCTGTCACCAGAAAACAGTTCTTAGGGTCAATATTCATCCCCTTGCACCAATCCTCTAACATGTGTACAGCCATTATACAAACTGTAATTACCCCCAAAATATAACAAAATGGTTTTCCCTATTTAATGGATCACTTAAGATGTGCTTGCAAGGGGTACTGACCCAGGTATCCCGGGCAGGGCCACACTTGTAAGTTACTGTCAGACCCCGGTCGTCGGCGCATGGGCCTCTGGAGCCTAGTGCAGAGAACTTTTTCCTGGGTGTCTGGCTGGTGAGTCTTGCCCACATGCTCAGGGTTCAGCTGATCACCATATTTGGGGTCGGGAAGGAATTTTCCTCCAGAGTAGATTGGCAGAGGCCCTAGAGGTTTTTCGCCTTTCTCTGCAGCATGGGGCATGGGTCAATTGCTGGAGGATTCTCTGCATTTTGAAGTCTTTAAACCAGATTTGAGGAATTCAGTAGCTGAGACATAGGTGAGAGGATTATTGCAGGAGTGGGTGGGTGAGATTCTGTGGCCTGCATTGTGCAGGAGGTCAGACTAGATGATCATAATGGTCCCTTCTGACCTTAAAGTCTATGAGTCTATGAGCCTCTACTACATGAGCTAAAACCGACTGGCTATTGGCGCACTCTCTCGCTCGCTCGCTCTCTCTCCTGCATTTACTCAGATATGGTGACTGCAAAGAAGGAGCAGTGACTGGGCATCTCTGAGGAAAGGAAACAGACTTCTGACCACAAGACAGGTTGACCCCTGAGTGAGGTAATGTCATGGACACTTTGTTGAGGAACAAAGGATTTGTGATCACTGAACACTGCTGCAAGAAAAGTGGTACAGGCCAGTGCAGGTGTATGGAGAGCCAACCAGGCTGAGGAATGTCAGGTTTGGTTACCATCACTCAGGCGTTGATCCTGCAGAAGGTTGCACACATACTTAATTTATATACGTGAGTAGTTCCATTGACTTTAGGCAGTGCATAAGATTTATGTATCTGCATGATGATGGCCTAATATTGTTTTATATAATGGTGAGATTAAAAATCAAGCAGCCCTAGATATAATTGTATTTCATAGTGTGTCATTCTGAATATTCAAGGCTGAGCCATTTCTTAAAGCACGTTGGGGGTAAATGATGAGACCGTGGCTAATTCCCAGGTGCATTCTTTACCCAGATGTTATACTTTTCAATGAGATTTAATGAACTGCTGACCTTCAGTCAATGTTTTACCTCAAGGAAAACTTCATGGCTTCATTTTCAGGGGCTGATAGCAGCTTTCTTTCATTTATCTGCTACATGGAAAGTCAATCCTGCAAACTAAGCAGCAGAGACATTGGGGGGTTATAGCAAAAAAATAAATTAAAAAAGCCCTCAGCTTATTGGGTAATAGTAAAACAGGCTACGAGGGGGGGCACTTAGTTAAAATTATTTAATAATAACATATTTTTACTAATAAATGCATGTTTCAAAACTCTGCACTGTGATTTACTAAATGAAGATATCTTGAGGATAATAGGGTGATAAGTAATAGCCAACCAGGATTTGTCAAAACAAATCATGCCAAACCAACCTAATTACTTTCCCTGACAGAGTTATTGGCCTACGGTGTGAGGGAAAGCAGTAGGTGTGATATATCTTGATTTTAGTCAGGCTTTTGACATAGCTCCACTTAACAGTCTCACGCGCAAATGAGGGAAATATGGTCTATGTGAAATTACAACAAGCAGAGTCAGCCCTACACCAAATGGCGCCCCAGGTAAGGAACATCTTCAGTGCCTTCCCCTGCCCCCATTTGTTAAACTTCTGAATCCCCTATTTTTTATTGCATTTGTAGCCCATTTCATGACTTTGATGCATGATTTGCATGCATGATTTATCCCTGTCATATAAGACTTTGACTGGAGACGCCCTGCCCCTTATATACCTGCAAGGGCATGGCTGACAACATTCTAGGAGGTTTGAGGAAATGTAATTCTCAGAAAGTCTGGAAGGTTCCATGAGATTCTACAAGGATCCAGAACATTCTAAGAGGATACTGAAAAATTAATCTACATATGGAATACCTGAAACATTTTACTTCAAACATTCTATTTTCCCTTTTGTTGCTAACAAAAACAGCACCCCAAGCCCAGCGCCTGCCCCTAAATCTGTCCCTGACAACAATGTGGGTGCCCAACTGATTCAAAAAGTGTACTCAAAGAATAGTTATCAATGGTTCATTATCAAAATGGGAGGACATATCTAGTGAGGTCCTGCAGGGGTCTAATCTGGGTCTGGTACTAATCGATATTTTCATAATGACTTAGATAATGGAGTGGAGAATATGCTTATAAAATGTGTGGATGCCAGGAAACTGGTAGGAGTTGCAAACACTTTGGAGGATAGGATTAGAATTAAAATTACCGTGATTAATTGGAGAATTGGTCTGAAATGAACAAGATGAAATTCAATAAAGACAAGTGCAAACTACAACACTTAGGAAGGAAAAATCAAATGCACAAATACAATGTGCGGAATAACTGGCTAGGAGGTAGTACATTAGAAAAAATATGTAGAGGTTATAGTAGATTACAAATTTAATGCGTCAACAATGTGATGCAGTTGCAAAAAAGGTAATATTCTTCTGTGGGGTATTAACCAGAGTGTTGTATATAAAACACAGGAAGTCATTTTTCTGTTTTACCCAGAAGTGGTGAAGCCTCAGATGGAGTATTGTGTCTAGTTTGGGGCACCACACTTTAAGAAAGATGTGGACAAATTTGAGAGTCCAGAGGAGAACTGCAACAATAATAAAAGGTTTAGAAAAGCTGATCTATGAGGAAAGGTTAAAAAAACAGGCATGTTTAGTCTTGAGAAAAGAAGGCTGAGCAGGGACCTGGTGAGGGCTGGTTATAAAGAGGACGTTGATCAATTGTTTTCCACATCCACCCAAGGTAGGACAAGAAGTAATGGGCTTAATCTGCAGCAAGGAAGATTTAGGTTAGATATTAGGAAAAACTTTCCAACTATAAGAATAGTTAAATAAATTACCCGGGGGGGGGGGGGGGGGCGGCGGGGTTGTGGAGTCTCTGTTATTGGAGATTTTTAAGAACAGGTTAGACAAACACCTGTCAGGGATGGTCCTACCTCAGTGCAGGGGGCTGAACTAGACAACCTCTTGAGATCCCTGCCAGCCCTAAATTTCTATGGTTCAATGACTTACAGTACAGAACTACTTGTATACATACCTACCTGCCTGCCTGAAGCTACTATAGGGCTTAATCCTGCTTTCTGCTATGTTGATGCGCAGAAAGAATAGCAAATATGGCAGGTGACCAGCTTGGCTTAACAGTGAAATCCCGATGTGCAGAACGAATAGCAAATGTGGCAGGCGACCAGCCTGGCTTAACAGTGAAATCTTTGGTGAGCTTAAGCTCAAAAAGGAAGCTTACAAGAAATGGAAATTTGGACAGATGACTAGGGAGGAGTATAAAAATATTGCTAGAGCATGCAGGGGTGTAATCAGTAAGGCCAAGGCACAATTGGAGTTGCAGCTAGCAAGGGTTGTGAAGGGTAACAAGAAGGGTTTCTACAGGTATGTCAGCAACAAGAAAAATGTCAGAGAAAGTGTGGGACCCTTACTGACTGGGGGAGGCAACATAGTGACAGATGATGTGGAAAAAGCTGACGTACTCAATGCTTTTTTGCTTTGGTTTTCACCGACAAGGTCAACTCCCAGACTGCTGCCCTGGGCAACACAGTATGGGGAGGAGGTGAGCAGCCCTCAGTGGTGAAAGAACAGGTTAAGGACTATTTAGAAAAGCTGGACATGCACAAGCCCATGGGTCCAGATCTAATGAATGCAAGGGTGCTGAGGGAGTTGGCTGATGTGATTGCAGAGCCATTGGCCATTATCTTTGAAAATCCGTGGCAATCTGGGGAGGTCCTGGACGATTGGAAAAAGGCAAATATAGTGCCCATATTTTTAAAAGGGAAGAAAGAGAACCTGTGGAACTACACTTCAGTCCCCGGCAAAATCATGGAGCAGGTCCTCAAGGAATCCATTTTGAAGCACTTGGAGAAGAGGAAGGAGATCAGGAACAGTGATCATGATTCACCAAGGGCAAGTCATGCCTGACCAACCTGCTTGCCTTCTATGATGAGATAACTGGCTCTGTGGAGATGGGGAAAGCGGTGGATGTGACTTTAGCAAAGCTTTTGATACAGTCTCCCACAGTATTCTTGCCAGCAAGTTAAAGAAGTATGGATTGGATGAATGGACTATAAGGTGGATAGAAAGCTGGCTAGATTGTCGGGATCAACGGGTAGTGATCAATGGCTTGATGTCTAGTTGGCAGCCGGTATCAAGCGGAGTGCACCAGAGGTCGGTCCTGGGGCCAGTTTTGTTCAACATCATTATTAATGATCTGGACGATGGGATGAATTGCACCCTCAGCAAGTTTGCAGATGACACTAAGCTGAGGGGAGAGGTAGATACGCTGGAGGGTAGGGATAGGGTCCAGAGTAACCTAGACAAATTGGAGGATTGAGCCAAAAGAAATCTGATGATGTTCAACAAGGACAAGTGCAGAGTCCTGCGCTTAGGAAGGAAGAATCCCATGCACTGCTACAGGCTGGGAATTGACTGGCTAAGCAGAAGTTCTGCAGAAAAGGACGTGGGGATTACAGTGGATGAGAAGCTGGATATGAGTCAGCAGTGTGCCCTTGTTGCCAAGAAGGCCAATGGCATATTGGGCTGTATTAGTAAGAGCATTGCCAGCAGATCGAGGGAAGTGATTATTCCCCTCTATTCGGCACTGGTAAGGTCAAACCTGGAGTATTGCATCTAGTTTTGGTCCCCCCACTACAGAAGGGATGTGGACAAATTGGAGAGAGTCCAGTAGAGGCCAACAAAAATGATTAGGGGGCTGGGGCACATGACTTACGAGGAGAGGCTGACGGAACTGGGGTTATTTAGCCTGCAGAGGAGAAGAGTGAGGGGGGATTTGATAGCAGCCTTCAACTACCTGAAAGGGGGTTCCAAAGAGGATGGAGCTAGGCTGTTCTCAGTGGTGGCAGATGACAGAACAAGAAGCAATGGTCTTAAGTTGCAGTGGGGGAGTTCTAAGTTGGATATTAGGAAACACTATTTCGTTAGGAGGGTGGTGAAGCACTGGAATGGGTTACCCAGGGAGGTGGTGGAATCTCCATCCTTACAGGTTTTTAAGGCCCGGCTTGACAAAGCCTCGGCTGGGATGATTCAGTTGGTGTTGGTCCTGCTTTGAGCAGGGGATTGGACTAGATGACCTCCTGAGGTCTCTTCCAACCCTGATATTCTATGATTCTATGATGCATAAAGTGGAGGGAAGAAAGTGTAGTGTGCAGCACGGAAGTATCCTTGGTGCCAAAGTATGATGGTACCAAAGCCAGTCAATATTCCAGCTCTAATAAGGGTCTGAGGCAGGGGCTGACAGGGAAGACAATGTGCCTCCCTGATCTTGGAGCTGTTGAGATCTAGTTTGGCCCCCAGGTCAGGTTAGATGCCCTGACTTGTGTCACAAACGCAATGACCCCTGTGGCTGTTCCAGCCGGGGATAGCCAGGGTGTAGAAAGGCCTTGGCTTGCTGCTTGCCTCTTCCCTCTTCCCCATCGGCCTGCCCCACAATATGCCCGATATGCTTCATACAGTGGGCTCCTGTAGGGGTTGTGTAGAGCTGACTACACCAACCTTTTGATTTCAGTGGGGTTTTATGTGACTTAAGATACTGCACAATGGCTGAATACAGTCCTAAGTAGTCTCATTGCTTCCTTGTACTCCCCATTGGTCTGTTTGTATCCATCTGTTGTCTCATCTTATACTGAAGGAATATACATGACAGAGCCTATGTCTGCATAGCTCTGCTTGCATAGCTGCCTAATGTAGACGCCGAGTATGCTGGCAGAAGCTCAGCTCCTGCTTAGGCAGACTGAAGTGTGCAGCATCCGGCAATTCTCATTGAGCACTTTTCAAATTTGGCTATATCATTTAGATGCCTAAATAGGAACCAAGTTCCTCTAAAAATCTGGCCAATAATTCTGGCGTTGCTCAAAAATAATGAGAACACTGCCATCTAGCTATGCAGCAATATTATATCTCCAGTCAAACTCTGATATGTGCAGAGTTGAGGCCCTGGTTTGTAAAAAATATACAAACTCCAACTATATTTGTGTTAATTAAAGAAGTGTTAAATACCATATGTGGAAGATGATTTTGACAGATGACTCAAAAGGTCAGAACCATAATGCTAGAGCTGGTTAAGCTATTCTTTATGAACAATTTAGTCTACAAATTTAGGGCCTTATCCTGCCAAGTTTTATATTTGTGCCTTCAATTTAAAGGCACTAGTCACGTGTGTAAAGTTACAGGCAGGTGTGTTTGCAAGTTGGAGCCATACCCCTTTTTTCTGTTCAAGATTTGTCCCCAAACAGATTAGTATTTTTGCAAAGGGGCTTGTTTGAAATTGTTTAATAATTTTACTAATATATTTGCACTGTGGGTAGTTCAGAAACTGACTGTAGTGTAATATTCAGTTGATTATTCAATATTCAGAATTCACTCTTTGAGTTTTATCACTAGCCACCGAAGTCATGTGATATTGTCGGTTACCTTATTGGATGACCTAATCTTTAAAACTGGATGTCCACTTCCGCCCAAAACAAAGTTCATCTAGCCACAAAACAAATTTTGTTTCTTAATTAAATGAATCTCTCCTACAAGTCTGAAAATCTTTTTTTGTGATCATTGTTTCAAAGTTAACAAAACTTTGATATGAACATTCACAAACAACTAATCATGAAGAAGAAAGAACAAGCTGATTCAAACCCCAGTTTCTAACTCAGGGGTCTCAAACACACGGCCTGTGGGCCACATGCAGCCCGCGGAGTTATTTCCTGCGGCCCGCCATAGGCACCAACTCCACTGGCAGCCAAGCTCCAAACATTACTGAGTGTTTATATTTTATTAAAACCCCTCTTTGCATTACAGTTTTTAAAAAGTTAATACATTGACTTTTAATAGCATACTATATTACTCTTCATTTTTTTCATTTTTGACTATACTTTTGTATCATTGTATGAAAAGGTTTCAGTGATGCGGCCCTCGGGCCAATTTACTAGTTCTCATGTGGCCCTCATGGTGATTTGAGTTTGAGATCCCTATTCTAATTCAACCAACTATTCCTGAATCATCCAGCCAGCTCTGCATAATACCTTAGTTTCTAGGAAGAGGTATCACTTTAAAAAGAACATCTCCATGCAAAAAGACTACTGTAGTCAGGGTTTAATATTTCCTGCAATTCTTGCCAGTATAGAGGTAGCTGGGAAATTACTCCATGCTACACAATCAGTTCAGAATCCAACACAAAATGGAGCTCAAGGAAGAAAGGAACCTAGATCCTAAGCTATGGTTGAAGAGTGCTTAGGTGTGTGTGTGCACAAAGGAGGTTTTAATTCTCGTCTATCCAGGAGCCAGTCCAGCACTCAGAATAAATTACAGTAGTCTGAGGGTAATTTACAGTGGAACCGGATCCAAGGAACACAATTCAATATGAACAGAGGCATTGTCATGCTTGCTACAAAAAGTCCCAGCAAGTATAAATGTCCCTGCAAACATGTTCATCTCACTGAAGTGTTGCAACAGTTTCATGCAACTGGTTTTTCTACCTTTAAATATGGCTGGGAGGTAGAAGGAAGAACTGTTCTCTTCTACCTTGCTATTTAAAAGCAGGCTTCACTCAAAACTTTACAGTCCATGGTGTATTTTTAATTAAGGAACCCAATTATTCTACTAATGGATTCTTTCTTGTTTACCATTTAGCTCAGCCAAGGTGACATAATCCTAATTCCACAGGAAATCCTTGCTCAGAAATGTTTCTTTTTAAATTAGTTTAGAAAAGTTTCCCTGTGCTAAGGCTTCATCTGAGTATCATGGCACTGTGGGTTAGGGCACTGAGCACAGGACAACAAGCAAGGAGTCCCTGCATTCTAATCTTGTCTCTATTGATATCCCACTATGTGGCCTAGATCAAATCACTTATCTTCTCTGTCTCAGTTTCACCATGTGTAGAGAGTACCTACTCATTTAGGTTAAAGGGTCGCTGTGAGAATTAGTTAATGCTGTACAGCAATTAACCATATTAAATATTTTGTTTAGACTTGGCTTTTGATTTTCAAATCTAATAGTAATAAATATTCACAAGGTACCTTTCCTAAGAAACTGCCATTGAAATGGAATTGAAAGTGTGGTCTGGTCAATATAATACTTGGGATTGCCAAGGCACCTTATTCAGGCTTTCAAAATGCAGAACAAATAAATCAAGCCTCACGGCATCCCTTTGAGGTTGGTAATTACTGTTGTCTCATTTTACAGATGGGGAAGTAGACACACACACACTGCTCTGATGGGGATGGTATAAACACCTACAGAGAGATTCACACACAGAGAAAGAAGAAACCTTGCTAAGTGCTTTTGGCTATTATTGTCATGTGGGTGGTTCCCTTTTCATCAGTGGTTTTGAACTCTTCCCTCCTCATCAGCTTTGGGGTGGAGACCCCTCCTATTTCTTTTGGGGAGGCCAGCATTCCCCCAGAAATCACTCCAATGTACAACTGGTCAGGAATTTTCCCACAAAACAGTTTTTGGTCAGAAAATATTGATGAATTAAAACCAAAATGTTTTGTAGAAGCATATTGGTTTCAACTAAGTTTCGACAAAACACAGGCAGGGTTCTGTTAGAAACCTGCCTGGTTTCCTGCCAGCTCGCCTGGCAGGCTGCAGGGAAGTCCAGGTTTCCAGGGTCTGCAGCTCTAGGGCAGCCCCATTGGGTGGACTGCCTCCAAGTCAGGATCCCAGAGCTTCAAGGCTGTAGAGCCTGGAGCTTGGAAGTCCTGGCTCTAGCCAGGGCTCGGCTCCCAGATCTGCAGCTGGGAGCCTGGAAACCCTGACTCAATCCAGGGCTTCCAGGCTGCCCGCTGTGCAGCGGGCAGCCTGGGAGAACCAGCTCTAGCTGGGGCTTCCAGGGCCTAGGCTGTCAGCTCCTCTGATTGTTGCCAAGCTGCTTGTGTGCCTCAAGTGTTGATGTTGTGGATCCCCATGTTGGGGGATTCTGATTCATCCCCAGTCTGGCCCAAAATGTTGAGCTTGGGTAAACAAAGCTGAGTATGTGAGTGGCACCGTTGGGCTCCATTAGTCTTTTGTGACCCAGTCACCTGAATAGTCTTCTCCTTAAAGTCTCTACTCTCAATATGTGGGTATTGGGCCTGAAGGGAGTACAATTTCTGAAAACCAAAAGGCCCATAGGCGCCTTCGGGCAATTGCCCAGCCAACTGCTATTCCAGGCCAGGGGAAATTCGCCCACCCAGTGCTTGGAGGTCAGTTGGAAGCAAACTCATTTAGCACATTGGTGGCTTTTTCAGACAGAGAATAAAACTCTTTCATCTGTTCATGGGGAGTCTGAGGCCCAACAATTTCCCTCAGATGCTTAAAAATCTTGAAGATGTGTCCTTTTGGTCCCCTGTTCTTTGCAAACAATTCTCATCTCAAACCTGACAAACTCACTACATCAAATACATTGCTTACAGGGTATTTGTCCATAAAGGGTAACATGTAAGGTCTTTACTGAAAGCTTGAGACTTATCGATATTCCTAGTTATGGTGTGATGTGTGTATGGGCAATATTTAAGGAATAATGTAACTCTGTTGAAGTTTATGGCTATAGCTGAGGCCTGACTTGACATGAGTAATTACCACATGGGGGAGGCCTCATTCTTTGTAAGAAAGGATTATGGAGGTAAATGAATCATCAGGCTGAAAACAGGACATCTGTGCTAAATCAGATAAGTAAATAGGTCAGTAGGCTAAAAAGACAGAATGTCTGAGCCAGCTAAGATAAGAGGGAGAACACCCAGGGAACTACTGACTACGAATTAGATAACAAGGGACAAAATAAGTTAGAAATATAGAGAGGAGATAAAGAAGTTGAAACATGGAGAGCATGTGGACAAAGCATGCAGTACAGGGATTGGTTCCTGCTAAGTAACCAAGCCAATCCTAAAATGTCTGATCAATGTACAGTGAATGCACTGAGTTGTGTAAATGTATATAAAGAGAGTTTCTGTGTAACTTTGGAGCTATGACGTACCTGCATCCATCCCCCCTGTATCTGAGTCTGATCAACTCAGCGTAGCATTGCTGTATGCCAAATAAAGATACCTGAGTGACAAAGTCAGGAATTGAACTCAGCTCTTGGGAAGCTGAGTAGAAAGAGGTCTCAGAGGAAATCCCAACAATGACCATATAGTCTTTAAGGTTAAAAGGAGTCACCAGGGAGTGACATGACTTGGTGATGACTTGTCCAGAAGACAGAACAGTCAATGGAAAATCATCAAAGACAAATGCAAACAATCAAACCACTTGGAGGTAAAAAAAGGACCATTAAAACAGACAGGGGATGGCCCTGTCTACGAATAGAGACAAAAGACTGTTTCCGTATAACACAGAGTGAGGAGAGGCACTCTGGATCCAATCACCGAGGAGACAACTTGTAGAGCAGGTATTTTTCATGCACAATTGGATCCTGGTTTCTATGAAGCCAGCCAGCTCTGCAATGGACTGAACTTTGGAGGAAAACCTACTTCCTATTAGATAGGAAAGATAACTATTGAGTAGTATAAGCCTTAGTCCGCATTTTATAATTTTGTTTTGTATTGTAACCATTCACTTCTATCACTCTCTGTTGTTTCTAGCGGAATCTCTATTCTTTCTTAAATAAACCTTCTTTTGTATCGTATCACATTTGCTTTGTGTTATATAGGAGCGGTGGTTTAAGGTAAAACTGCTAAATTGGAGTACACTGTTCCTTTGGGAAGAAGATCTGGGATTAGCCAGTGTCAGGGGCTGGATATCACAGGAAAGTGCTTCAAAAGGACTCAGGTGCATCTCTTGTTAACCTGCCAGGCAAAGACAGGGCTGGCATAGCCAGAGGAGAGTGCTTGAGTGGCTGAGAGGCTGGTGGTTTTAGGGAACTAACACCCAGTTACCACAGGCAAGACTCCCCACCAAGTAATTCACAGTCCTGGGTACCCCAAAAACTATCGCACCTGCCCACAGGGAAAGTTCCATCCTAACCTGCGCAGCTAGTGCTTGGCTTATTCTCTGAATAATGAGGGTTTTAGAATATCTACTACTCACAAAAAAGGACTTTGCCTCAAACAAAAAACCCTAAACAGAACTCCCACACTCAGGGCTCCAGCCTGCTTCCTATAAACAATAAGAAAAATTCCCTCTTTACTACACCACTAAAAAACACACCAGAGTGTTCCTGCTTAGTTCTTATTTATGATATTTCAGGAGACACTAAGCCTGCCAGAACCATTTCTGTAACAGCGTAGCCGGGACGTTGTGAACGTCAGAGTGAACTGTACGCACACGCAGTTGAATCAATGTTAGTAAGAGTACTGCTGTTGGCAGAGACAACAGAAACCAATATGCCTAACTCAGCTTATCACAAATGCTAAAGCTTTTTAAGTCAGTCAGAAACAACAGAAATAAAATAACAATACCTTATGTCACTGGGACTTTGCATACTGTTCAGTTTTATTTTCTAGTGGCTGACTGATGGGGGCATGAATCAGCTAGAATAAGCCAGAAGACAAAGTGCTGATATTTCATGTTCTCAACAAAGGCAGTTTATGGTGAAATGAAGTCAGCGTGCAGACTCATTTCTCCCAACAACTAAGAGTGTGAAATAGCAGTTTTTAATTATAGCTATCGTGTGAGACACTGCTTTCCAGGGGGCTGAACCTACACCTTTCTTTCATCTGCGTAGTCCCACTGAAGTTAATAGGGCAACATGCATAATTAAGGATTGCTCACATGACTAAGGATTGTAGGATTCGCCTCCAGGAGTGTAAAGAACTTTCCCCTGGAAGTTCTCTCTTTTCTGACACATTAGTCTGACATATTGTTAGAACAAAAAGAAATAAACTTCAATACCTTAGCTTGTTTGTTGCACTTTTCTTCAATCTAATTGCCCCTCAAGCCAGCTCTTCAGATTACTGAAAATATAATTTTTTCAATAAGGTCTATTGGTTAATGCAGAAGAAGGGAAATCAAAACTCCTCAATTCTATATACTAGCTTGCTGCATCACCTAAAGCAAGCCATTTCACCTCTGGGCCTCTGTGAGTATGTCTACACTGCAATTAGACACCTGTAGCTGGCCCGTGCCAGCTGACTTGGGCTCAGGGGGCTCTGGCTAAGGGGCTGTTTAATGGAGTGTAGACATTCAGGCTTGGGCTGAAGGCCAGGCTCAAGGACCCTGTGAGATGGGAGCTTGGGCTGCAGCCTGAGCTGGAACATTTACAGTGCAATTAAACAGCCCTGAGCCCCGCACGCCAAAGTCAGCTGGCACGGGCCAGCCACAGGTGTCTAATTGAAGTGCAGACATACCCTGTTTCCCCTCCCCCCGCCATACAATGGGAAGGAGTATTGTGAGGCTTAATTACAGTTTGTAAAGGCCTTTGGGATCCTTGGATGAAAGACATACTGTATTATACAGTAACTCCTCACTTAAAGTCATGAAAGTTAACGTTGTTTCGTTGCTGATCAATTAGGGAACATGCTCGTTTAAAGTTGTGCAATGATCCCTTATAACCTCGTTTGGCAGCCGCCTGCTTTGTCCACTGCTTGCAGGAAGAGCAGCCCGTTGGAGCTAGCTGGTGGGGGCTTGGAACCAGCGTGGACCAGCAGCCCCCTATCATCTCCCCGCTCCCCTAAATTCCCTGTGCAGCAGCTGCCCAGCAGACTACCAATTGCCAGCAGTTCAGCTGTCCCTCCCCCCCACTGCCATGTGCTGCTCCTGCCCTCTGCCTTGGAGCTGCTCCCTGGAGCCTCCTCTTTGCTGGGCGGGAGGGGGCTAATGTCAGGGTGCCCCCCTCCCCACTGCTCCTGCACCCCACTTACCCCTTCTCCATATAGAGCAGGGTGGGGACAGGGATGGAGAGAGATAGAGAGAGCTTGGGGCAGGAGCTGCTGTCTCAACTTCCTGATCTACTTAAAAAGACAATGTACTTAAGAGTAGGGTCAGCGTACTTAAAGGGGAAAACTGCATCTTTCTCTCTCTCCCACACACCGGGTGTGTGTCTATGTCTCTGCCTGCCATGCTGTCTCCCCTCCCTCCATTCGTGCTGAAGAGTGTGAGGCTACATTAACAACAATGTGTTAACCCTTGAGGGCTCAGCCAAAAGCAAACGTTCTTAAAACTACAATACCCACCTGCTGAAGTGAAGAAACAGATTGACAGAGCCAGAAGGGTACCCAGAAGTCACCTACTACAGGACAGGCCCAACAAAGAGAGTAACAGAACGCCACTAGCCGTCACCTTCAGCCCCCAACTAAAACCTCTCCAACGCATCATCAAAGATCTACAACCTATCCTGAAGGACGATCCCTCACTCTCACATCTTGGGAGACAGGCCAGTCCTCGCTTACAGACAGCCTCCCAACGTGAAGCAAATACTCACCAGCAACCACACACCACACAAAAAAACCACTAACCCAGGAACCTATCCTTGCAACAAAGCCCATTGCCAACTCTGTCCACATATCTATTCAAGTGACACCATCATAGGACCTAATCACATCAGCCACACCATCAGGGACCCGTTCACCTGCACATCTACCAATGTGATATATGCCATCATGTGCCAGCAATGCCCCTCTGCCATGTACATTGGCCAAACCAGACTGTCTTTATGCAAAAGAATAAATGGACACAAATCTGACATCAGGAATCATAACAGCCAAAAACCAGTAGGAGAACACTTCAATCTCTCTGGTCACTCAATAACAGACCTAAAAGTGGCAATTCTTCAACAAAAAAACTTCAAAAACAGACTCCAATGAGAACGAGAAACTGCCGAACTGGAATTAATTTGCAAACGTATATATAATATATAAATGGAGATATGCCAATCTCCTAGAACTGGAAGGACCTTGAAAGGTCATCGAGTCCAGTCCCCTGCCTTCACTAGCAGGACCAAGTACTATCCCCTGACAGATTCCCTGCCCCCCATCCCTAAATGGCCCCCTCAAGGATTGAACTCACAACCCTGGATTTAGCAGGCCAATGCTCAAACCACTGAGCTATCCCTCAGGCCTGAATAAAGACTGGGAGTGGCTGGGTCATTACACAAACTGAAAACTATTTCCCAGTGCTAAGTTTTCCCCTACTGTTACTCACACCTTCTTGTCAACTGTTTGAAATGGGCCATCCTGATTATCATTAGCTTTTTTTCCCCTGCTAATAGGCCACCTTAATTGAGTAGTCTCTTAGAGTTGGTATGGCAACCCGCATCTTTTCATGCTCTCTCTCTCTCTTCCTATTGTATGTTCCACTCTATGTATCTGATGAAGTGGGGTTTAGCCCACGAAAGCTTATGCCCAAATAAATTTGTTAGTCTCTAAGGTGCCACAAGTACTCCTCGTTCATTTATCAGTAAGGCATTCCCTGGGAAATATCCCACCCTCTATCACCCTCTAACTTCACCACCTTAACCAAGCTTCACAATCATCATCGCTGTGTACAGTATTAAATTGTTTGTTTAAAACAAACCTAACTCCCCCGATTTACATTAATTCTTATGGGGAAATTGGATTAGCTTAACATTGTTTTGCTTAAAGTCGCATTTTTCAGGAACATAACTACAATGTTAAGCGAGGAGTTACCGTATGTGCAAAGTATTATTATTACTATCATCTACAATGCCTTACTAACAAAGAGCCAAATTCTGATCTCATTTCAGGGGTGTCAGTCTGGAATAATTCTATTGAATTTGATGGAATTAATCTGAATTTACACTGGTGGAACCAAGTATAGAATATGGAGCATTCTTGGACTGCTGCTTCCCTCTTCTGTTTTTCACAATTTAGAAACATACTATCATTTTTATGAGTCAACCATTATTTGGCCAGTAAGCAGGGGAAGCCATAATCTCCACAATGGGCCTCCACAACCAAGTAGGGGTGCAAAGTCTTGAGATTGCTTTGGCTTTTTCTGCTACAGCCCAGTTTTCTGACTAGAAAATGCTTAGTCAGTTTTTAATAAAGTAGCCTCACTTCCAATTGCCACACAGGTGCACAGTATAATACTCCATTAGCATTTTAATTTCTATCACTCCTGAACTAAGTAAGAGGCATCCTGCTGCTGTAATCAAGATGTGTAACTAAACACAGTTCAGCAATGTTCAGCTTTGCTGTGGCATATCACTACAGGGATCTGTCTATCTGTAAAGAGAGCCAAGAGAATATTTCTCCTGCAGCTGGTTTTTAAAGAGCCCAGCATTTTTCTGGCAGAATGCTGTTTGGAACAGAGCCGTGCAAATAACTGATTTTGTTTGGTTTGTTGGCAGTGCCAAAAATACAAAAAAATCTGAATTTTTGGCTAATCGAAAATTCTGGGGGGAAAATCCATTCCAGGTTGACAGAAACATTTAATTTGACCCAGAACAAAATGTTTTATTTTGATTTCACAATTTTTTTATCCTTCTTTTATATAAAAGCAGGAAATCGGAAACAAGGGGCTAGATTCAAAAGGGGACTTAGGTGCCATTCACAAAACTGAGGAGTCAGTGGGCCAAAGGGCGAGAGAGTCAGAATTACTATACAGCCTGGTGGTTAGGGCACTCACTTGAGGGGGGCATGCCCAGTTTCCAGTTCTTGCTTCAATTAATTATTCATACAAACTACAACAGCTTCTACATGGAAAACTGAGGGAGACCTACCCCAAAATCGCCAACAGCAAGGTGGTAAAGACACTCATCTAGGGAAGAGGGAAAACCTACTTTCAAGTCCCTGCATTAGACTATTGGGTATTGTGTGGGGAGGCACAACCTCCTCAGTTTTGTGAATGGCATCTAAATCCTGTTGTGAATCTAGCTGGAACAATCAAAAAAATTCACTTAAAAATGTTACAATGCACCATTTTGATATTCCTGATTTTATTTAGTTACTGAAACAGTTCCCCAAAACTGCCAGGAACTCTCAAAATGTTTCGGTAGACCTGAATCTGCATTTTTCGGTGAAAAAAAGTTTCAGATGAAAAAGGTTGTCCAGCTCTAGTTCTGGACACTGTTGTTATGGGAGCTGATGACTTCTGTTACATACAACTGAATTATCAAGTTGAACTTCCAGCCAGTCTAATCTAATTGATCAGCTATCTGTGTCTGGTATTTCTAAGGCATCTATCTCTGTAACAGCGAGACTCCTATAACATATTGAATAGCTCCAATTACTCAGTGCTTAATTTGTGCCAGGGCTGATCCCTGGCACCTCTAGACTTGGCAGTTCATAGCTCCAGCACCTCTGAACTTGCTGCATCAGTTATGAATGTAAAAAAAGTTGCTTGAGCCCTAGCACCTATCTGCTTAAGCCCCAGCACCTCTTTCATTACAAATTAAGCACTGCAATTACTTTGTCCACACTTACAATGTGCCTCTCAATTGTCACTGAATTTTAGACTGGTCCTGTGGTATCTCACTTTCACTGCTCTGAATTATTGACAACAGGAATGTTGAATTTGAGGTGACAGAAAATGGGCCCAATTCTCTCCTGCCTTGCCCCTTGTGTAATCATTTACACTTGTCCAAAGCGAATGTAAACTCACCCATCTCAGAAAGCCAGCATTTAACATTCACTTTGCTCACGGGTGAATGATTACTCAAAGTGCAACATAGTGGAGAACCAGGCCCAAGATGGCTGCAGCCTGACAACCAGACATATGCAATTCACACACAGTATACATAGGGAGATCCTAGACAAGGAACAGCCTCTTCTCAGAGGTCTGATAATATACCTTTAAATGCAAGTTGCGGGAGTGCAGTATGATAAAAGAGATGTCATTTTGGTAACCAGCTGCCAGTTTCCAAATGTCATGCTCTGTCCAACTTTCTAAAAAGTTTGATAAGTTATCCTTACTTGTAGTCTGAGCCTATCAACTTGGAGCATATAAACTTAAGATGGTTCTTGCACATTTAGCAAACTGCCTCTTCATTCTAAGTTCAACAAGAATAAGGCTGGGAAAAATTGCTAGGTAGATGTTCTTGCAATTTCCTCACTTTGCTTTAGGACAGATCTGTGTTTACTCATTATCTATAACATGCAAGGCCTAACTACATATACACCCTGCTGCATTGGCAGGGTTATGATGGCTTATGAAACACAGAAGACATTGAGGGCCATTAACAGACTCACAAACTACTTAAAGGGTTACTACTCAATTCCTATACACTAAAGAAGCAGCATGATTCATATGGTGGTGTAAAATTACTTTATGTGCCGGTGCACACTAAAGTCATCTGGAAATCCAGTTTCGGATACCAAGACATATTTTATTCTAGGAATGACATTTCAGTGAATTTGGACACATTTTAGTCCACAGTTCATTTAGAAAAGTATAAATTGGTCTACCAAAAACATAACTAAAAACTCATGAGAGAGTTGGGGGGAAAACAACTTTCTCAGTAAAACACAGGTAAAAATGGATTGAAATAATTAAAGTTGAAGATCATGGTAAGTTGTGTAACTTGAAGTGGTGGTGGTGATGATGATTGATAAAACAGATTACTTAGGGAATGTTTTTACAATGTGGTGAGCTCCAGGAAAGTGTTGAGGACTCTCAATTAGCCAGCCCTACTTCCTCCATTATGAGACTTTCTTGGAAACTCTCCACAGGCAGCCTTTTAGCACTGATCAGACACCAAGGAGAAAAATGGGCCAGTACTTAACCACTTAAACATGACAAGGCTTGGCCTATCTTTTCAGCATCTGGCTCAGATTATATATTTATTCTTATCTGTCACTAGATGGCAAACTTTCTACATATGAACTACTCTCTTTCTCTCACACTCACACACACACTCACACAAAATATAGATGGCAAGTGCCACCTCTATTTAAGACTGCCTAATACTTTCCATGATAAGACTGTTTTCAGTTGCTTATAATTTTGCCAAATTTAAATAATTTCGGATAAACTTTTCTATAATGGGTGTCAGACACAGGATTTGTTTTGTTTTGTTTTTTTTAAGTTTCAGCAAAAATGGTTCAGCTGTTTCTGAAAACAAGAATGGGGGGAAATTCTGCTTGGTCATATTAAAAATTTTGTACAACTGATTCACTGAGAAACTCTGCACCTCCAGGCTTTAAAGCAGGTGTTTGACATTCAGTAGAGGGGTCATTGTTGTACCAGGAATGTGCTTTTTGCTATTCCCTTGAAAATCCACCCAAATCTGCCTAAATGTAAAGACGCATGGGGGAGACGGTGACAGTGTCCACAAGGGCAGAGGGAGGAGGCCAGTGTCCATGAGGTGGTGAGGCAGTAGAGGTGGGGAGATCAGTGCCCACCCCATAGAGCTAGGGGAAGGTGTCAAGGCCCTAGATGGCAGAGGAAAGGAAGGACAAGTCTCATTAGTACAGTGGGGCATTCAGGGAGGATACAGGGCAATGGTTATCAGCGCAAGGGCCAGTGCTTAGAGAGAAGATCAGGAAACAGGGTCCAGGGGAGAAGCAAAAAACCGTAATCAGGGTTGGCAGGTAATATTGCTGGGCTGAAAGCTGAGGTGGGGCTTGACAGTGCCCATAGGTGCCTCGTGAGCATGGAAGGGTGTCAGGGAGAGTGTGGCTCTTCCATCTGCCAGGAAAGAGGAGCACTGAAAACCCCCATTCCTCTGTGTGCATTTTGTGTATGGCTGAGGTAGAATTTTCCCTCCCTAGAAGAGTTGAACACATTTCTAGACGGAGGAAAAAAGAACTGAGACATTTTAAAAATATTATGATTTTAAGCCAATCTCATAATTTTTGTGAAGTCTACAAATTAATTTGTGAACTCCCAAGATCACCAATACTTTGTTTATAGTGAAATTGTTCAATGCAAAAACAGGGTTTTAGGGTTAGGGTTGCTACCTAGCCTGGTATCTCCAAGATTGTCTAATTTTTAACACCTCCACAAGTAGGATTTGTGAAATGTTCATGAGTCCCGAGATAATGTTTTGGGGCATGGGACACACTGCAAAATATCTTTGTCACAGTCTGGTCCAGTCCTGCTCCCTGGATGGACACCTTTCTGTTGTGACAGGATCCAACTGCTGAATCACACATGCTTCTTAGCTCCCTGTGTCTGCATAATGACTGATCACTGTTCCTAGCTCTGGGTCTTTCAGGTGCTCTCCTGTGTCTGATGCCTGTAGTCCTGCCACCTAGACCTCAGAACCAGTGTCCCTGCCATTCTGAGCCACTATTTGATTAGACATGTTCATCTGGAGTACACCTGGCTGTGTGAGCTTTGGGCTTCTAGTTTAACCCATTCAGGGACAAGATGGCAGTAAAACAAGGAACCACAGGCTTAGCATAGGAATTTCTTAAATACACACACTTTACTCTTAAAAACCACAAGAGAGCTACAGATCTTAGGAAAACAACAAACTGCTGAATGCAATTCCTCTCTGTTTTCTCTACCTCTGTGAGTCTTGGGTTGGTCCAATTCCTGTAGGCCATACAACCCTTCTGGCCTTCTTGGCCTACCACATCCTGCTTCTGGAAATGAAATAGCCTTCCTTGGCACAGAAAGTATTTCTATTTTTAAAACAGATTCTGACACCTTTCTTTTCCCTGCACTTCCATTGTGGAATTTCGAAGCTCTACCCTACCCTGAGCTTCTGTGCAGAGAGTTGTTCAAAATCAATTGCCCTGATGGTAGAAAACCTGTTGTCCCACAGGGGTAGAACCATTCAGTGTGGAAGGCCCTTGATTGGTCTGACACAGCTTCTCAGACATAGTCTGTCCACTAGCTATAAAGTTCCTGCTACAGAATGAATGTGAAAAGCCGCACTAAAGATTACATTCAAAATGGAAGTTGAAATACAACATGGAATTCACAAACCTAAATGGAATTCATAAGCTGACAAGAGACAAATAGTAATGATCACTGTAGACAGTCCCTCCACCAGTAGATGGTGTAGTATCTTTATCTTAGTGTTGTTATCTGATTGGGGAAAGTCTTGCCTGTGGTGCTGGAATTATTCCAATAAATCCCTGTGATTTCTATAAGTATTACAATATCCACCATAGTGTCACAATCACCACATTGTGTTGTAGTGCCATGAAGATTTGTTGTATGGCACTATTCTGACACAATGCCCTTGTGTTGTGCTAAGATTGATCTGTCACAGCATTCAACTACGCTGATCTGAGGAGAGGATGGCTGAATTTGTCCCTTAGAACAAAACTCACTGAAGTTGATAACTGCTTAGTTACCTAGCACAGAAAATTCACAATCACAAAACGCAAATGGGGGCGTGTGAAGTATCAGACATAACCACAAACAAGGCTACGCTTGTGTGCCACTTCCTTGCACAGATTCAACCTGTGAACCCCAACAATCCCTCCCAGCCCATCAACAGAACCCGCAACAACGTTTCAGTACCACACGGCTATGTCACCACGCAACCCTGTCATCTCCTGTTGTGACGACATCCGGTTGTCCTGTGATGTCACTGCAGCGGCAACACCGTGCCCCGCGGTTGTGATGCAGTGATGTCACAAAGCATTGTGATGTCATGCCAGTTGATAACATAGGCACGCCGCAGCCCGGGCTCGCCCGCCACACCCCGATGGCGGCCACCCCCGTGACAGTCCGGGCTCGCGCCGCGGCGGCGCAGCCTCGCTCGGGGCTGGGGGGCGCAGCGCGTGCAGAGGGCGCGCCCTGCTCGGCGCCCAAAAGCCTCCGCGTGAGGGACGGGAGCAGCTGACAGGCGGTCACGTGGTTCGCAGGGCGGCTGGGCTCGCTGGGATAGTGGCGCAGAGGGAGCAAGTTGCCGGCGGGCGGCTCCAGTTCCGTGAGTGCCGCGTCCGGGCGGGCCTGTGCTCGGCTGGGGAGCGGGGTGACGGGCCCGCTGTGCCTGGCTGGGGAGAAGGGGCCCCGCCCCCGCGTGTCTGGCTGGGGGGACTCCCTTGTGTTGGGGGCTGGTGGGGGTGTCAGCTCCTCCCACCTCGTGTCGTTCTCTGTCAGCTGTGGGGTCTCATCCCTGGGCAGACCCTGCATTTTGTTGGCGGGAGGCGGTGTCTAGCTGAGACCCCAGTGGAGCTGGGGGTCCACCCCCACACACACATTTGTGAGGCGGGAGTGGGGAGCCCCTAGGTGCCATTGTGGTCACGGACCAGCGCCCAGTGGCCTCCCCAGGAATTGAAATGGGGGATGGGGGGGGTGGTCACTAAATTGGCATGTAACTAGTTCACAAAACTGGGGGGGGTGTGGGGAAATTCACGGGGGGTGTAGGGAAATCATTGCCAGCGCCCTCCTGCTGACTTGTCACCCCTCCTCCACTGCTAGCCCAGGTACACACGGATTAACATTGGAAGTGGTAGACCCACCCAGAGACTTGTGGCAGCGGGTCACCTATTTTATAGACATCAGCACAGCAAACTGGTACCCGAGTCTACAAGGGGATGTTCTCAGGTCCCATTTCTCAGACCCCAGGCACCACAAAACAAAACTGCAAGTCACTTTGCTAACTGACGTTGCCAACATTTGTATTGACTTGAAACACAGAACAAAAAGTTAATAAAACCAGATTATATATAAAGAAGCCCCAGAATACAGGAAAATTTAAAGTAACGTTGAAGTTGTACAGTTACTGTTTGTTCACACAGGTTCATTGTTAGCTTTTTCAACCATTCCCCAAAGGTCTGTAAATACAACTGACATGTTTAAAAGTACCTGTATGATTTGGAAACTTATACCAGAATAATGAAACAATTATTTAGAACAACAATCTTGCAGTTTTACTTACACAGCACAAGTCTTAAATTCCCCTCTAATACTGATCCCTTGTTTTGGCTTAAGTGACTTTGCCAGACTCTTCTCCTAAGTGTCACCACAGGAGTTGTGATGCCTCAACACTGCAGAAAGCCAAGTTCTCCAAAGCTGAGTACCCAAAAATTAGTGAACACTTCTGAAAACTTGACTTTATACACTTCTGCTTTAGTAGTAATGGGAATAGTAAAATTGATCTACCTCATGTAGGGGTTGGGGGTATATTAGTACTGGATTGCATTGAACCATAGAGATGATTGGAAATCTAGGGTCTGTATCCGCTGTGTTAAATATGTTTTTCAGGGCTATCAAACTGACACTGAATGAATAGAGTATTTCACTGAAACACAGTAAATTAACTATGAAGCTGTAGCTCATTTTAGTTAATCTAGAATGAGAGTGCTTCTCAGAATGGTTTGATTTTGATTTTTTTTTATTTTTTGGTAAGATCTGGGCTTTGCAGTTTGGAGTGGGAATGGTTCATATTTATCTGTCAGATTTGCAGCTAATGAAAGAGAATATTAATATTTGTTCTGTAACTCTTTTTTATATGTTATGTCAGATGATAACAATTGGATGGCAATTTTTTATATCTGGCTCGTAGTTTACTTTCTAAATAGACATCACGTAGGCAATGGGGGTGTGGGTCCTACTAAAGACAGTGCAAATGAAGTGAAGTGAATCATGTAATTATTGGTTCTATGTTTTTTAATTTTTTCCCCTTTTTAAGGAAATCCCAAATGGGCTAGGATTTAAAAGCCTCCTAGAAATAGTATGTTTTTGAGGAGGAATTGGGAGGAAAGGGTGGAGCTATGCCCCACCGGGGTCAGGAGAGAATTCCAGATAGTGGTACAGCATGGGAAAAGCCTGGAGAACAGGAGTAGTGGATTAGTCATCATGCTGCTTGGGTGCAATGTATGGGTTGGGAGGGAGGTGGTGTAAATAAATTATTTGGGTGTGAGCCAGCTTGTAAACTGTCAGATGTCAATTGTATAGGAAGCCTTAAAGTTTGTATCTATAGAATTATAAGAATTACCATACCCATACCATGCGTCTGATGAAGTGAGCTGTAGCCCACGAAGCTTATGCAGAAATAAATTTGTTAGTCTCTAACGTGGCAGAAGTAATCCTGTTCTTTTTGCTGATACAGACTAATACGGCTGCTACTCTGAAACCATACCCAATCAGTCCAGTAGTCCATCTTGTCCAGTCCCTGACAGTGTCTAATATTGGAAGCTGAAAGGAATCCTACTGTGGACAGTTAAACTTTAACCTGCCCACAGGAAAAGTTTCTTCCTAGCCCCTGTCAGTTAGTGATTAGTTTATACCTCGAAACCTGAAGGTTTAAATCCCTTATTAACTGTCTGCCTGATGTAATTGTGTCTAATGTCCTGTCTAATGTAATACTGGATGTTCTCAGTCATAGAGTAGACTAACACTTTTTTGAAACTTACTAAGCTGTTGGCTTCAAAGATAACATAAAGAACGACTATACTGGGTCAGACCAATGGTCCATCTAGCCCAGTATCCGGTCTTTCATAGTGGCCAGTGCCAGATGCTTCAGCAGGAATGAACGGAACAGGGAAATTATCAAATAATCCATCCCTTGTTGTCCAGACCCAACTTCTGGTAGTCAGAAGTGTAGGGACACCCACAGTATGGTTTGTGTCCCTGACCATCTTGGCTAATAGCCATTAATGAATTTACCTAATTCTTTCTTTTTTAAATTCAGTTATTCTTTTGGCCTTCATAACATGCACTAACAATGAGTTCCACAGGTTGATTGTGCATTGTGTGAAGAAATGCTTCCTTATGTTTGTTTTAAACCTGCTACCTATTAATTTCTTTGGGTGGCCCCTGGTTCCTGTGTTATGTGAAGGAGTAAATAATACTTCTGTACTCACCATTCACGATTGTACAGACTGCTATCACATCCCCACTTAGTCATCTCGTATCTAAGATGAAAGCCCCAATCTTTAATCTCTCCTTGTATGGAAACTGTTCCATACCCCTAATCACTTTTGTTGCCATTTTCTGTACCTTTTCCAATTCTAATATTGGAAGTATTGAAGGTGTGGGTGTACTATGGATTTATATAGTGGCATTATATTTTCTGTCTTATCTGTCCCTTTCCTAATGGTTCCTAACAATGTGTTAGCTTTTTTTGATCGCTATTGCACTCTGAGCAGAGGTTGTCAGAGAACTATCCACAGTGACTCTAAGATCTTCCTCTTGAGTGGTAACAGCTAATTTAGACCCTGTCATTTTGTATATATAGTTGGGATTATATTTAATCTTCTGATAATGAATTCCACATGTTAATTGTGCACTGCTTAAAAATATTTTTCCTTTTATTATCAGTTTTAAGTTTGTTGCTCCAGGGAGGTTGTGTAGTTGTTAGGCACTAGGTTAGGATTTGGGGAGACCTAGGTTCAATTCCATGCTCCACTGCAGACTTCCTGAGTGACCTTGGTCAAGTCACTTAACCTTTTTGTGGTTCATTTCCCCTTCTGTAAAATGAAGGTAATAGCACTCCCATACATCACAAGGGTGTTGAGAATAAATACATTCAAGATTGTGAGGTGCTCAGATACTGTGGTAAGTGTGTATGATAGATGGACAGACCATAAAACCTGGCCTCAGATGAGCAGGTTATTCTTTAAGCTTGCTGCCTTCCAATTTCATTGAATACTCTCTCATAATATAAGAAAAAAGAAACAAACAGAAACACCTGCTTTTTACCTTCTCTATAACATTCATTATTTTAAATATCTCTATCCTATCCTCATTTACTCATTTCCTCTCTAAACTAAACAGGCCCAATCTTTTCAATATCTCCTTGCATGGAAGCTTTTCCATATGCCTTTGTGAATAAACCTCTGGCCCAAATTAACCATCTGCTTACAGAAACTTGTTAACTCCTTTGTCAGCAAAGTGAAAATGAAATAGCCATCCTAAGGAAATTGGATCCCGCTCCTCAAAATGATTTTTAGCTCATGCTTAGTTTAAAGTTTAAAATCCAAACTGTTTACTAGACCCACCTACTAGATTGAGGTATCATATTAAGGATGTTTTTAAACAATTTTAAACACACAGTAAGGTGCAGATTTTCTGAGATGGACACACAGTGTATATGTATACATCTGGAAGTACAGGCACTAAATTGTATCCTTTGGACTTATCATGATACTTCCAGGAAGTCATCTTTTTGTTTGCCTAACCTCTGAATTTCTCCCTCCTCAAACTACCTAAGATGGCTTCAGAAGGTGTCCAGCAGAGTGGCTTTCTAATGAGCCCCTGGTGCCCCCAATTCCAAATTGTGTGGCTGTACACCAGAGAATGTACTGCTGCTCACAATAGATTCAAAATATAAAATCAATTGACTATTCACATTAACACCATGAATAAAACATTTCTAACTAGTATCACTGTGCATAGCACTGGCTGGAATCACTGAGCCTGCTGTTGTGCCCCTGTTGCTGCACATGTATGTGCCTCAGCTGCTGTGTAAACAGTGCTTGTGCTGACATTGCCGTTTTTCCTGCAGATCTATTTGCAATGAAGGGGTAGCAGTACTGTTGTGGTGCTAGTGCTGTACTCGTGTAGACAAGTTAGGGAGCTGATAATGAATGATATAATCCAATACTTTTTAAATTTCAGTTTAACTACTGCTTTGGGATTTGATTTTATGCCTTTTCTCAGTTAATGTTAACAGTTATTAACATAAAAGAGAAACACAAAAAATCCCATAACAGGCTATGGCCCTGCATGTGAATCCACTCACTCATGCTCACATGGAGCCCCCCTAACCTCCGAATGAGTCTCATTGTAAAAATCAGAGGCACAATCCCTAAAAATTAAAAACAAATTTTAAATCTTGACCTAAAGGAAACAAAACATCCTTGTGTACAATTTCTCTCCCTTCGCTCCAACCGCCCATTCATTTCCTTTGTTGTCCCCCTTCTACCAGTCTCCTGGTCTGTTCCCTCTTCCTTCATCACAGTGGATTTAAATCGGCAAGCAGAAAACATTTATGTAAATGATAGATTATAATTGTTTCCCATTTGTATTTTAAATTATTTTTCCAAAGAAAAGTTCATTGTCTGTCACTGGTTGATATAACCATTAAAACATATTGATTTGATTATTTCAACTAACTGTAGCCTGGATGCTAGATGTGGTACTTTTTTGCTAACCAGGAGGGTTAACTACAACTATATACATTTATTTAAGCAATTATATAGCTTAATTTAGATTCTTATTTCTATATTTTTTTTCATTATATTAACATGATGCATCTGTTATTTCTTATTTACTAGATAATGAACTTTTTATTCATGATTTGTGTCCAGCTGAATTTGGATGGAAAATGGAATTCAATTAAAGCACAAAAACAGCATTTTGAAGTATTTTTATTGGTTGGGAAAAATCTGGTAGTTTCATTTAATCTCTAATTGTTGAAATTTACAGGAGAGGCTACACTCTGAAGAATGCTAGATGACTGATGAATAGTCTGCAAAACTGAAAATAAAAGTAATTAACCCAAAAGCACAACAGAGACTGAAAAACTGTCATTTGGAAAAAAGGTAAAGACCAATTTTTCCTCTATTATAAAGAATGCAAATTAAATAGATGACTTTTAGTGCCATATTTATAAAGCTTGACCTCAAAAGTTAAATGTTCTTCCCCTGATCTGTCCTACTTAAAAATAGTCTTTAACTCACTAACCTTTCTGAGGAGGGCTCATTAATTAAAGACATAAAAAATTATGAGCTGAAAGTATTTAATAAAGTAGAGTGAGTGTAGGCCTTCACGTAAGTTGCTGTCAATTCAAATGTAATTTTAAATATTTGTCTTTAAAATAAATACTTAACTTAAAATGGATTTTTAAATAAAAATCTAAATTTTTAATTTAAAAAACTCCTCCTGCTTGTTGCTTCAGTAAAGGTTTTTTTAAGACACCCAAATGGAGTATCAGGAGTCTGTGCTCTCTCCTGGTGCTTAATTTTTAGACCAGTAATAATTGACATAGACTATTTACAATTGCAGGAACTGAAACCCAGCAGGACCCTCCAAATCTTTGAGTTCCCTGGATGACGAGGGTGCACAGCACCTTGCAAAGTCCCACATTAACTAACTTAAACAGTTGATTAGTGTAAAAATTGAGGGTCTAGTTACAGTATAAACAAAAACATTTTAATGTGAAGTACAAAATGAACAAATTGATCTTGTCCAGAATGTTTTATCAGAATTGGACATGTAAAAACGTCTCTTATAAAATAAAACAGTATTTTTAACTCTATACTAAACCTATCAGCAAGAGAAATGAAACTATAGTTTTAGAAAACACATTTTGAACAATAGCTGCAATATATAGTGTTGCATTCTGTTTTGAGTTTCACTTCATTGTTTTTGTATCTTTCTGCACTTATCAAGAAGTGCTGAGTTGACGTAAATGAAGATAGTGAACCATCATAAAATTTTCGTAATGGAGGGTCTGTGAATATATATATCCATTGGAAATACACTTCTGTCATAAAATATTCTGGAACATAAACCCTTTCAACAGCCTTTCTCTCTTTAAGAAGAAAACACCTCTGTGGTGTAAGCTCCTCATTTTGGATTAATCATATCTGATTAATACAGGGTGAGAGTCCTTAATGAGCTGGAATCTTAATTTCTAATCCAAAGGTTAACCAGAAACAGAACAGACTTTGCACCATGCATAGATACTTTGGAGCTAAGATGATTTAGAGTGCTCTTGTAAAATTTATTGTACTGGTTTGAACAAAAAAAAGTTTTCTTATGTCTTTTTTTTTTTTTAATTGACTGCAAACAGTTCTTACTGCATACCTATAAGGATCAGGAAGGTATGCCTACACTTAGTCGTGCTAACACTGTGTTCCAATTTGCAGTAATGGAACAAGAACAGGATCCTGCTATTCTAGAAGATGCAAACATTAAAGCTATTAAAGAAGAGTTCAAGAAAGCCTTTATGTTTGTCAATAAAGGACTGAATACAGATGAACTGGGTCAAAAGGAAGAAGCAAGGAACTACTACAAGCAAGGACTTGACCACTTGCTTAGAGGAGTTAGTGTTCCATCACACGGTCCTGAATGTACAGGATCCCAGTGGGACTCTGCCAGACAAATGCAGCAAAAGATGCAAGAGACTTTACAAAATGTTAGAACTCGACTGAATATTCTAGAACAAAATACCTCTGCTAGGCAAACTAATGCCATCACAATGAATGTGCCTCTAGAGGTGCCCAAGTTATACCCAGTGATTCCCACTAATGAAAAGCCACCAAGGCCCCCTGCACCTAATTCTCTGATTCCACCAGCTGGGCCTCCTGCAGCAAATGAAAACGTTGCAACTACAAGCAAAGGACAACTTCCAGCTATGAGTCCTTCATCTCCAAAAGCTCTCTCTCTACCACATGAAGCTCCTCCTGTGTATACTCCTCAAGCTACTGATGGACACTATACTGTATCGTATGGTACAGACTCTGGGGAGTTTTCATCAGTTGGAGAGGACTACTACACAAAATGTTCTCAGCCGCCTCCCCTTGAAAGTCTAGGAGTGGATGCAGATGAATTGATCCTGATTCCCCAAGGAGTACAGATATTCTTTGTTACTCCTGATGGGCAGGTTAGTGCTCCTTCATATCCTGGATACCTGCGCATTGTGAAGTTCTTGGACACTGATGGTGCAATGGCCCAGAATCGTCCCCCTGCGTTTCTTCAGGTAACAGCTGGAGTGTTTAACGTTGGAATACAATGTGTCATCAGTTTTTGCATATGCGCTAGGACTTCGTAATCTGAGCCATTTTGGCTCTTGCGCTTCTGAGCCAAAAGCTGCTTCTCTTGTGTTACTGTTAAAGAACCTGTAGCTAGTGAAGGAGTAGTTGTCTGTACATTTATTGTAGGCATAAATGCCACTAAAACATACTGTTGTCTGTGAAGAAATGGCTCTTGTGTCTGTCTGAGAGCTCCAGAACACCAAACGTTTCAGTGGATTGCTTTTTTGGAATGGGTTGGCTTTTAACACTTCTTTTTTTTTTCCTTTTTTTTTTTTTTTTTGATCTTACAGAATTTGTGTTTTCCTTTTCCTCAGATAAATTTGACCTATTGAATGAATCTGTGTATAAAGGGTCTGTTTAAAATGGACTTAAATACTTAACTTTCTAGCTGAACAAGTCAGTAAAGTTTACTTGGATAACTGCAGTTCTGAATTTGTGGTGTGTGTCCACTTATGTAAACTAGGGATGGAACAGACATTTTAGGTTATCTAGTCCATCTTCTTGCCAGTGCAGTAATGTTTCCTTGTGTACATTTAGTACTGTTTCTCCAGCCTGGTTTCCAACTTCAGCCTCTTCTTTTGAGAGACTGTTTGTTTGGCTCTTATCCTTAGAATCATAGAATATCAGGGTTGGAAGGGACCTTAGGAGGTCATCTAGTCCAACCCCCTGCTCAAAGCAGGACCAATCCCCAATTGTTGCCCCAGATCCCTAAATGGCCCCCTCAAGGATTGAACTCACAACCCTGGGTTTAGCAGGCCGATGCTCAAACCACTGAGCTATCCCTCCCCTCCTTGTCTACAAGGGGGACGTATTCCTACCATTGGTTTAGCTCCACAAGTGTTAGCAGCACTAGAAGCTCTAGACGGCTCATTGGCAGCCATGCCCAGTCTTTATTTACACTGTGTCATGTAAACCTGCTCTGAGTGGAGCAGAATGGCATAGGGACTGTAAATCCAGCACCTGCTTGCTATTAAGCTCCCTCTACTGCTGAAGCTGGGTTTCCTGGGTCTCCATAAAAGGCTGCAGTGCTGTATGATAACCCTGTGAAAGTGAGTTTTATTTGTTCCTTATTTAACTTTGGTGGTAGTCTATTGAGAGTGATGTATCCCAACAATACACTTTTCAGGATCATTTGAGGCTTTTTAAATAAAACCACATAGGAACTTTGGAGTCTGTGATGCTAATCTGTACAGATCCTTCAACTGACATTACTTTTGGCTTATTGAAAAAGCATGATTCTTTAATTTATGCCAATAAATGTATTTGTCATTTTCAGGTTTGTGACTGGCTGTATCCTCTTATGTGCAACCAGTCTCCTGTTCTGTGCTGTAATACTGGAGTCTACATGTTCCCTGATTTGATGTCGCAGGTGCCAGGATCCCATGTGGGAGTAGTGCTATCTTCAGAACTCCCAGCAGCTGACAGAGAGCTTTTTGAAGATCTGTTAAAACAGATGTCTGACCTCAGAGTCCAGGTAAATTCTACGGCAATGGTTTTAAACCAACGATAAAAGATGCAACAAATTGTAACTGCATAACAGGCATAACCTTGGGGTCTTACCAAGTGATCCAGAACACTCTGTTATGTAAGCTGGGCAGAGTAATAAGTATTTTAATACAGCCAAATACAAAGGTAATACATTTAGAAACAACTATTGTAGGCAGTATTTAAGGATGGGGGACTATATCATGGAAAGTAGTGCCTTGAATGAAAATACTCAACTGAACTGAATTTCCCCCAAAGGCTAATATGATTCTCCAGGGAAATATTGAGTAGAAGGGTGCTATTATCTCTGCAGACAGCACTGGTGAGACCATTGCTCGACTACTGTGTCCAGTTTGGTTTACATTTTAAAAAAGATATTGGACATTTCAAGTAGAACTTCAAAAATGATTAGAGAGCTGGAAAGCATGCTTGAACAGAAAAGTTTTAAAGAGCTGAATCTACTTATCTTACTGCAGAGAAGGTTAAGTGGTCACTTGACCAATCTGTAAGCACTTACACAGGGAAAAGATATCTGGTATTAGAGGGCTCTTTAATTTAGCAGATAAAGGAATAACAAGATACAGTGGCTGGAAGTTGAAGTTAGAAAAATTCTAATTCAAAATAAGATGAAAATTCTTAAGTGAGGGTAATTAACCATGGGAACAGCTTCTTAAAGAAAGTGGTAAATCCATCATCATTTAAAGGCTGTAAATCCAGACTTGTTGCTTTTCTAAAAGATATGCTCTTCTTTTACCACCCAAACTCAAGCTCGGTAGTGTTCATGAAGGATCCAGCCCTGCAGTGTTTTATGTGTAGGTAGCCCCCTTTGGACAATGTAAAATCCTGTTAACCTCAGTGCAGCGCTATGTTGGCACAGAATCCTGTATGCAAAGCATTGTAGGATTGCGGCATTACTTAGCAAGGAAAAATAATTTCGTCCAGTACAGGAATTACTTGGTGAAATTCAGTGGTCTGTGTTATGCAGGAGTTCAGACTAGCTGTTCATAGTGGTCCTTTAATGGCCTTAAAATTCCATGAATCTATTAATTTGCCCTGATATGATGATGCAGGTGCCAAGATCCCATGAGGGAGTAGGATTATCTTCAGAACTCTCAGCAGCTGACAGAGAACATTATGAGGATATGTTAAAACAGATGTCTGACCTCAGAGTCCAGGTAAATTCTAGGGCAATGATTTTAAACCAATGATAAAAGATGCAAATTTTCATTGAGTAACAAGTGTAACTTTGACAGTTTTAAACACTATAAACGGGCTTCTATGGTAGCCTGTGGTGGTGGTGTGCTCTGCCACAAAGGAAATGCAAAGGCGAATTCTGGCTCTGGTCTCGCCCCTTAATCTAAAAGGGCTTTGAAATGCTGCAGAGCTTACCCCTTGGGAGGGAGTTCCTTCTAGTTAAGAAAACATCCCAGCCCCATTCTGTAATCAGTCTGCTTGTGATTACATGATAGCATTGAGTACTATCTCAACAACGTTTGCTGGAAGGATGCTGGCAACAATGAGTAGCTGTGGATGGAGTTTAAAATGGGGGAAATTCCCAAGGTTCTGCTGTAAACCATTATTTACAGCCTATAACATGCTTAGCTCTGTGCAATACAGTAACTCCTCACTTAACATTTGTCCCGGTTAACATTTTGTTGTTGCGTTGCTGATCAATCAGAGAATATTCTCATTTAAAGTTGTGCAATGCTTCCTTATAATGTTGTTTGGCAGCCACCTGCTTTGTCCACTGCTTGCAGGAAGAGCAGCCCGTTGGAGCTAGCTGGTGGAGCTTGGAACCAGGGTGGACCAGCAGCCCACCATCAGCTCCCCTAAGTTCCCTGTGTGGCTAATGTCAGGGTGTCCCCCCTCTCCTCACTCCAGCCCCCCATCTCCATAGAGGAGGGGGGACATGACAGGGCTCAGGCTGAAGGGAGCTTGCTGGCAGCAGCTGCTGTCTCAACTTGATGATCTACTTAAAAAGGCAGTGTACTTAGAGTGGGATCAGCATACTTAAAGGGGCAGTGCTTGTCTCTCTCACACACACTGAGTGTGATATCTATACTATGTCTCCTCCCTCCATTCCTACTGTCTTGTAGAGTGTGAGGCTACATTAACAACAATGTGTTAACCCTTGAGGGCACAGCCGAGTGCTAGTTCATCAGTTAGCAGTAAGGCATTCCCTGAGAAATATCCCACCCTCTGACTCCTCCACCTCAACCAAGCTTCACAATCATCATTGCTGTGTACAGTATTAAATAAAAACTTTTGTCTGGCGAAAAAAAATTCCCTGGACCCTAACTCCCCCTATTTACATTAATTCTTAGGGGGAACATCATTTTGCTTAAAATAGCATTTTTCAGGAACATAACTACAACATTAAGTGAGGAGTTACTGTACATACAAATAGTCCCTGTTCTGAAGAGTTTGTGATCTAACAGAATGACATGCAAAACATGAGAGGATGATTTAAAAGGTAAAATGCAACAAAACACTGACTTCATCTTTTTAATTAAAAAGTCACTACTTCTGTGATACGAAAGTAGTAGATATGGTGGCTTGGCAAATTGTGACGGCATTCTTTCCCTAGAGAGTAACATAGAGGAATGCATGGGAAAGGGTTGGGAAGGAGAGAAATGGGACATGAAGCCTGGTGTAAATCATGGAACAGAGGACCAAAAGGGAAACAGCAAGAGACAGATCTGAGATGTATGCAGATTCATGAAGGGATATTTCCTCTTGGAATAATACATACATTTGGATTCACTAATTTAATTTGAATTGCAAATGGTCAGTATAGTATTTACTAGGAAAGTAAAACTTTTTTTTTTCTTTTTAAAATACCTCATAAGCTGGTGGTCTTGATTTAATACACAACAATATATAGTGAATACCATATATTTTTAGTATTTGCCAGGGGTATTTTTTATCATCTGTGTCCATGGTCAGTAAATCCCACTCCCTGACCTTGCGAAATACTTTCTCCCTTCCTCTTTCTATTGTTTCTTGTTGAGAGAGTCCACTGGAGACTATTAGTTTTATAATAAATCACGGAAGAGTTGTGAGTATTTCTTGGCTTTCTGTAATGACTGGCTGATCATACTTATGAGCTATTACAAAGTTCTGAGTTATTTCTTTCATTTAGGAGACTGCTTTTCAATTTCAAGAATTCTGAGCAATATGTTGAAATAGGATTTGACTGAAGCTTTTTTTAGAAGAGCATTTATCTTTAAAGTTGCTCTGTGTTGGCAACCTACTTTTTAAGACCATTTTAAAGAGTGTTTTATCAAATCCAAAATAAGCGTTCATACTGCCTTGTCTAATTTAGATGTTGATTTCTAGAATATTTTAAACTTTTTAGTGGCATTTACAGAGGGGGGGGAGGAAAGAATTACAGAGCTTCGTTTGTTGGCTTCTGAATGTTAACAATTTAGCTAATCCTTTTTTATACAGTACTGATGACATAATTAGCAACTATATATAATGTCATGTCTAACAAAATGACATGAGTTTTAATCTACATTGCAAAACAATCTATTTTTGCTTTATAATGACTCACTTAAGGAGCTTACAGTGTAGAGGATTACTTTATGGTTTGTATCATTGACTAACTTACCTGGGTCCAGCTTGTATGTGTTAAGGATTTTTATCTAACAAAGGTATTTTAATTGTGTACATACAAGACAGTGTATGCATTCAAAAATGGGATACTATACTGTTATCAAACAATTAGTCATTTTCTTGGAGTTGTGATTGATACATACTAAAGTCACTGACCTCAGAATAGTAGGGCAATACTGGAGGTGAATCTCTGCATGCAAATCATACAGATTATGTTGCAGTGTTCATCTTCCGGTATAGTATCTCTGGCTGTTGAACAGAAAACTAAGAAAGAACTCATCTATTTTTGGAATTCCTCTCTGTTCACCTTTCTCATACTGCAACAGTCCTGTTCCATGCCGTCATTTGACTTTATTTTCTGAAAATATTTATTGAAATACACTTCCTCAGATTCTCCTGTCTAGTATTTTGTTTTGGGGTTTTTTTGTCCCTTATTTGATATCTGTGTTCCTGGATGGTAATTATAACCATTCTTTTCTGTTGGTCCTAGACACATTTTTTTTTCAGAACTTTAACCAATCCTCTTTTCAGCTCTATAGATAATTTTTCTCTGCTCTCTTTAGCTAGAAGTAAAGGCGAGTTTTAACAATGCTTAAATTTCAACAGTAAATAATATTAGTACAAGCTAAATACTAGGAGGGTCAAAGTAAAGTCCATTACGTACTATATATAAAATCATATTAATTGCAATAAAGTTGCTGTATGAAAAACGGTAGCCAGTCTGGTGGTTGCCACTGCTGCTTCTGAGTGATTGACAGACATTGCAGTCCAATCCAAAGGCTTTAGAATGTTAGAGATGAAGGAAGGTAAAGCAGCCCATGTTGGCCCGAAGAGAAGGCTGCATCATGCACCACTCTGTAGTGTTCCCGGCTGTGCCAGTCTGTAAAGGCTCCAGCAGCACATGAAGTGAATACATTTCCTTTTATTTATAAATTTGGGAGGGGAAGAAAAAAGGGAGCAAATTCCCAGCAAAGCTGTGTTCTGTTGTTGCAGCTGGACTCTCTCTGGGCAAAGATAGAACAGATGGGGCTGCAGCTCCCATACTGAACAGCAGCAAAGAGTTGTCTTACCTCTTAAAAAATAAAATGGAAAGATGGACATGTTTCTATTTTTTCTTACATTAACCCCCAAAAGAGTTCTCAGCTCTGTTAATTGACCAAACACTTCTGTTTGTAAGTAAATTTCCACTCTAACTAGACCAAGAAAGTCTATAATTTTTGTTTTAATATGCTTATTAGAAAAGTTTCTAAAACAATATTGCTGTGAAAAAGTCACTGAATCTCTTGCTTTTGCCATAGCAACACACAGGCTTTCATCTATTCTCTGCTAATTTACCTCAGAAATAAGGAACTTAATCCCAGGTTTTTAAAGATATTTAGACATTGCTCTGCTCAGTGTGGCAATGCCTAAATCTAATTAAAAGGTCAACGGTGTAGGAGCTTGTCACTTTTGAAAATGAGCCTTTGGCTCCTAAGTCACTTAGGCTTTATAACACTGAGTGGAGTAACACCTAAATACCTTTAAACATCTTGATCTCAGCTACTATGGTTAATGGGGACCATCTAAGTCCTTAAATAGGATAACTTGGTAGCTTGCTAAATACTTTATTTTCATGAATGTATATTTCATCCCTTAGCCTTTGGAAGCTTCAAGTGATGTGATTAACCTGGCCCAGACTGTACGCATCCAACCAGAGCCTGAAGGAGGAGAGAGAGAAAGAGAGTTACCTGAGTGGAGTGAGAAAGTAGCCCATGGAATCTTGTCAGGTACTACCAGAATCAGGGATTTATGTTTAATATAATTGTCCTGCCAGTAGTGTTTAAACACTATATTTTGATTTTAAAGGCATCGTTGCTGATGAACATTTTGGGGGGTAGGAGGGCTAGATCCACAAAGATGACTTAAGCTCTGTTGCAGTGCCCAACTTTAGGCACCCAGCCACCTAGTTGCAGCCATAGCCTTGAGTAAGGCACCTAGATTTCCTGTACAATGCATAGGGTACAATGCGCAGAGTGCGGGAGCCACCTAAACTAGCCAGTAGGAAATATTGAGGAGAGAGGTATGACCTCAACCAAGCTCATCAAAGGGAGTTAGGCACTTAAGTCTGGGTCAGAGGAAGGCGCCTCCCTTTACTCAGGATTCACGGCCTTGAAGAATTCTCTCTTGGACGTAGGTGCCTAAGCCAGGTCAGTCCTTTCTCAGAAAAAACAGAGGAGAAGGTGGTGGTGCCCCCTCCCTCCTTACACCCAGTAGCCAGGTGGTTAGCACACCCACCAGGTTCAATGCCCACTCTGCCTAAACTGGAGCAGAGACTTGAACCCCAGTCTTCCACCTCCCCAGGTGAATGCCCTAAACATTGGGCTGTAGAGTCGGTTTCTCTCTCTGACCCAATGAATATTTATTTTATACAAAGTGAAACAGCTTCAGAAGCTGAGAGCACCCCACTCCAGAGTACTGCAGAGCCAAGTGGTTGAGCACACACCTGAGAGCAGGGGCACCTGGGTTAAAGTCCCTGCTCCTCTCTGGCAGAGTGGGGATTTGAACCTGGGTTTCCCACATCCTGAGTGAGTGATTTAACTACTCGGATATATAGTATAAGAGGGGCACCACCATCTCCTCTGTTTTGTATAGGGCCTGATCAAGTAGGCATGCCCTAAGACACTGTCTGAGGTGAGGTTGATGGGGAACACCTAATCTGAGATCCCACCATGAGTTAGGCACCTGGTGTCAGGGTTTAGATAGCTGTGTGCATGCCTACCACCAGCAGAAATGTAGGCACCTACAGGATTAGATGACATCTGAGTGGGGGTTCTGAGAATCTAAATGTTGGACTTAAGTGCCTAAATCTCTTTGTGGCTCTAGCCCTGAATGATTCAAGCCACTGAAATGAAACTGTTTTAGTCCTTTATGTTGGAGAAAACGGGCATCTGATGTTTTCTTTAAAGATAAGCATTCTGTAATGGTTCTGTACTCCAGGTATGCGGTGATAGTAGAATAAATTTGTCTGTTATAGAATCCTGTTTCCAGTACAGTAGGCCTGCATTTCTTGTGCTGTGCTTGCTTGTGGGCTCATATGGGCAAACTGAGCTGCCCTTGAATGACTCAGTACTGCTTTGTCTAAGAGACTGCTAAGAGTAGTTGTGGGCAATTGTTCCTCTGCTCCCAGCGTTCTCTCCTGCTGATCACACCTCCTGTTTAGAGTCTGTGTGAAGCTGGTGGGAGGGTTAATGAAGAGAGATGGACTGCGTTGCATCCAGAATGCTAATGACACCCAGCTCTCTGTGTCTATCACACTTGACCCTGCTGGAGCAGAGTCTATATGATGAAATTGAGGCTTGGATGAGGGTTAGCTAGGTGTGACTGAAATCAGACAAGTTGGAGATAATGTGGTGGTTAGGGGAAAGCAGAAAGAAGAGTTGTGAACATTAATTCATATTAGCACCTCTGACTGCGGAAGTACAGCTGCCATTTTCCATACAGGTGTGTAATGTAGGTATGTTACTAGGAGGGAGGAGGAAAATACTGCCAGATGTTCAGTCTGTAAATACTACACATCATAAGTTTGTTTGTTTTTTGTTTTGAAGGAGCATCCTGGTTGAGTTGGGGTTTGGTCAAGGGAGCAGAATATACTGGCAAAGCAATCCACAAAGGAGCTTCCAAATTGCGAGAACACATTCAACCAGAAGAAAAACCTTTGGAAGTCAATCCAACTGTAGCAAAGGGGCTTCATGTAGCAAAACAAGCTACCGGAGGGGCTGTAAAAGTCAGCCGGTTTTTGGGTAAGATGTTCTGTATCTGAATTTTGCAAAAATGTTGTATTGAATTTGCAGACTGTAAACACACCGTTTGCGTGAGTTTCTAAAGTGCAATAACTAGATGCGTTAATGAACTGACCTCCTCTACAGATCATTTAGTTACTCCTGGTTATCATTAGTGTGAGATCAGAATTAGCCCCAAAGTATCATACTGTATTTGGCCTTTTAGAGCAAGTGTGTGTGGTTTTGTTTTCCTTAAATCCAAAGATTAAGCATATTGCTCTGATATATTTCATGCATTTCTGCAATCTTAAATTTATTTTAAAATGTTAGATTGGAATCTCTGTTACCTTTGGTGCCAAAAGTAGCTGGTTTTATTTATTTAGTTGTTAATGAGTTTTTAAAGGTTATAGCTGAACTCATCTGTTCAACCTCTACAATTATCAAAACTCAGAGGTACCAGTATAGAGGGTGTTCTTTTTCAAACCTGGGGGCTTAAAATTAGGCTTCTAAATTTATACTTAGACATTTCAATAGAAGTGGCCTAGTCTTCAGAGGTGCTGAGCAGCCCCAGTGCCTATTGACTTCATTCTCTTATTAATTATTTGCATTATTATGGTAGTGCCTATAGGCCCCAACCACAATTAGGACCCAGTGAGTTAGGTATTATAGTCACCTGGAGGAGCTAGTTAAAGTAAGAGACAATATGTGCCCTCCTGACCAGTTTACGTCTATTTAAACAAGGCAGAGAAAAGGCAAGGACGTATTATCCCCAATTTACAGATAGGAAATTGAGTCACAGAGTTGCCCCAGATCTAGTGTAGACTAGTCTGTAAACTCAAAGTGCTACATCGGCGCAGCTGCACTGTGTCTGGTGAAGACGCTCTATGCTGACAGACAGCTCTCCTGTCAGCATAACTACTCCACAGCTGCAAGAGGCGGTAGCTATGTCGATAGAGCATCTCCTGCTGACATAGCACTGTCCACACTGGTGCTTAGATCAGGGTAACTTGCGTCACTCGGGAGGAGTGGCTTTTTCACACCCCTGAGTGACGCAAGTTATATCAACATAAGTGGTAAGTGTAGACCTGCCCTGTGACGGAACTAAGAAATTAACCTAGATCTTCATTTCAAGTCCAGTGCCTTAACCACAAGATCATCCTTCCTCTTTTAATGGGAGCTGGGGCTGCTCAGCATCTCTGAAAATCAGGCCACTTCTATTTAGGTGCCTAAATATGAATTTAGAAGCCCGTCTTTCTCATGAATGGAATAAAATTGCAATAACTTTTTTTAGACTTTAATAGAACTTCTAATTCAGTGAACCAAACATTTTTTCCCCTCCATTTAACAAGAACTTTGAGATTCAATCTGAATACTTTTTTTGTGTGTGTTAGTTGACGGGGTGTGTTCAATAGCAAGCAGTATTGGAAAAGAGTTAGCCCCACATGTGAAGAAGCATGGAAGCAAATTGGTTCCTGAGTCGCTTAAGAAAGACAAAGATGGAAAGTCCACTTTTGATGGTGCCATGGTTGTAGCAGCAAGTGGAGTTCAAGGTAACAAAAAAACATAAAGCATTGCAAAATGAAAGAGTTGGCTTAAAATAATTCAATTTGATTATATTTACAGGGTTTTCAACAGTATGGCAAGGTTTGGAAAGTGCAGCAAAATGCATTGCTAATAGTGTTTCAACCGAGACTGTTCACACTGTCCAGCATAAGTAAGTTACATTTTTATCATTTTAGTAACTGGCTTCTCTCCTACAATAAACTAGGATTATGTATGAACAATGGCCAACATATATGCCTGGTTATTAAACTTCTAGATTTTACAAAATTATAGCAAGTTTTACTATACAGGATAAAATCTCTTTGCACTAGGTATACACTAAATGATTTTCTTGTAAGTGAACAGTGACAGGCATGCCCTCTGCCTAAAATCTGATTATGTAACTGAGTAAATGTCCCTAATGCAGTGGTTTTCAAACTTTTCTGGGGACCAGTTGAAGAAAATTGTTGATGCCTGGGAGCCAACGGAACTGGGGATGAGGGTTTTGGGGTGTGGGAGGGGCCCAGGGCTGGGACAGAGTTGGGGTGCAGGGGTGAGGGCTGCAGGGTGGGGCCAGGAATGAGGGGTTCAGGGTGTGGGAGGGGGCTCTGGGCTGGGGCAGGGGGTTGGGGTATGGGAGGGGGTCAGGGCTTTGGCGTCGGGCCGACGAGGGGTTCCAGGTTTGGGGGGTCTTGGGGCAGGGGATTGGGGTTGGGGTGTGGATGTACCACCAGAGGCTCCCGGTCAGCGGTGCAGCTGGGGTGCAGAGTCAGGCTTTCTGCCTGTCCTGGCACTGTGGACCGCGCTGCGCCCCGGAAGCAGCCAGCAGCAGGTCCGGCTCCTAGGCGGAGGCGCACAAGCAGCTTCGCGCGACTCTTACCTGCAGGCGCTCCGCCGCGCCCCCCCCCCCCAGTTCCCATTGGCCGGTTCTTGGCCAATGGGAGTGCGGAGCTGGTGCTCAGGGTGGGGGCAGCGCACGGAGCCCCATGGCCCTTCTGCCCAGAAGCCGGACCCGCTACTGGCCGCTTCTGGGGCGCAGTGCGGTGTCGAAACAGGTAGGCACTAGCCTGCTTTAGCTGGGTAGCACTGCCAATGGGAGTTTTAATGTCCCAGTTGGCGGTGCTGACCATAGCAACCCAGTGCCTGACATGCCGTGACCCTGTACTGGGTCACGACCCGAAATTTGAAAAACGCTGCCCTAATGGATTTATTTTTTAGCTCTGTAACTTTAAGAGATGTAGGTAGAAATCCCATTCAGATTTTGATGTGTGTATTTCAACATCATTTTTATTTAATAGAAAAAAAAATCCTGTGTCTAGCTAAAATACTTTTTAACTTTGAATCACTCCTAAGTCTGGTTTCGTCCTCACTGCTTTTGGTTTACCAAAGTTTAACAAAAGTTCAGATGAAGATGAGATAATCTGGTGTACAAGGAAGGAGTTTCAGCTACAAGTAGGTGCAAAGGAGGACATAAAAGGGGAGTTAAGGAAGGAAACTTAAAACATAGGCCTCAGCAGTAGAGAGAGTGAGCAGAGCATTTAAAGTTAGGGTGGACATAAATACAGACGTTGCCAGAGACAAGTAAGAGGGAAAAAGGATAGGGGGATTTAGGAGCATGTGGTACTATGGTGATGGGAAGAAGGAATATGGTAGAGATCATCTGAAGAGATGAGAAAATAACAAATGGGGAGATATGAAAAGGAATGTTGGAAAGATGATAGAGGTGAAAGGATGCAGGTGGTGATCTGGAAAACAATACAATAGGCATGATCAGAACTGGGAGGTTCCGTAAAGGCACTTGGGTAACAATGGAGTCAATGACAGATCTAGCAGCAGCCAGGTAAAAGTGGTACATGTAAATGCAAACAGATCAGAAGAGCACAAAGCAGGTAAGATCATGAGTAGACAAACAATACAAGAGTAGAGGTCACTGGTGAAAAGTACAAGTTCTGTGGTGGTGCATTTCAGACTGGAGGCTGTGAATGTACTCCTGGAATGCATTTTGGGGAGACAATAAGCAGGTTGGGGTGATGGGTCTCTTATAGGCAGCTGCAAGAAATGCATTCAGGCTTATGGTAGGCTGGGCAGAATGTCTGCAGATGACATGGAAAGAAAATCATTAGTCTTAGACCCTGGATACAATTACATTTCGGTTTTTGTTTTTTGTTTTTGTTTTGTTTTAAACGAGCTCTTCTGTACTCCCCATCCTGTAGGATGAAGTAATTTGTTTATAAATATCTGCAAGAGCTTTGGTTAAAATATTAGCAGATATTGCTATTTGCAGATCTACAGATTGGGCATGTCTAAGAAACATGCTTAAAGGTGGGAGTAATCATCAGTCTCATCAGGGCTTTTATTGTGTGTGTTCCATATATCATTTTAGAACAGTCTGACTAATCAAAACTGCATCGCTGTCTAATGGTATCTTGCTCCTAATGGACTGTCATACTTATTTCTAATAGGAAGTGGCTGGAGGAGCTGTATTAGTACTCTGCTGCCATTTAAAATCCTGTTAATGTTTGTTTTTATTTTAGATATAAAAATAGGAAACATGGAGATCAGCTATCAACAGCTACTAAGAGTGACAAGCAATAAGTAACTAAATTTTGCAGTTAACTAAAACTTACAGTATTTGATAATTGAGGATTCCCCCCATCTCTTGCATTTGGCTCTATCCAAACATGTTTTAAAATCCTACAAGGGATCTTTTTAAGCTGGTTTCAGTTTAGGTGGCAGAATTGTGTCTTTTCTCTAAGACCACTGTAAAAACCAGCATAATGGACAACATGAAAGGAACACTGTCAGGTTTCCACCAAGCTACCAGTGCTCTGGATTTGAATGTAGCTGCAGAACTACTAGCTCTGTTTGGGTACAAGTGAAGTAAGTGGCCTCTAACTACTTAGGTTCTTGTACTAGTGTCCCTCATTCTAGTATCTGAGTGCATCTTGACACACTTAAACAAAAACCCTCTCCGTTGAGGCACTGTATAAGATTTTGAGCTGGGGTGAAGAATCAATTTATCAAATCTTGTATGCAGGGTGTAGGAAGAGAGCTAAATTGACTATACATTTTGGCCCTGGGTGGCAGGCTTACATAATTTTTGGTGGTGCCCAGAACAGAGTCATCCTGTCCATAGGATGGACTGGGGCAACTGCCCTGTGCTTTGGGGGGCCCTGCGCTTCAAGGGGATGCAGGGTTCAGGGCAGCCTGGGGGGTTAGCGGGTGGCCTGGTGCCAGCAGCAGCGTGGCCTGGCCCCAGCCCAGTCTTTCTGGCTTCCGCCCCCTTCCCCAAGCAACACCAGGAGCCAGCGGAGCAGGCTGGAGCCCAGTTGCTTGCTGGTGCCAGCCCTCCTCCTCTTCCCCCCCCCCCCCCCCAGGCCACTCTGGATCCCGTGTCCCCCTGAAGCACGGTAAGCCCAAACATTGGTGGAGCCGGGCCCACTTTCCTAAATACTGGTGGAACACGGGCACCACAGGCCCATATAACTTGCTGCCTGTGGCATTGGATGTGCCATAATCAGTGCAGCTACCTGTTGCAGTGATGCTGCAGCAAACTTATTTAGTGCATCAAGGGTGGAAATAACTAATCAAACTGGCAAATAGTTACTCTTTTTGCTGTCAACTAATTCTGTGATCTGCAAATTAGACCATAATCATGATTAAGGCTGCTACTCTATCAACAGAGAATATTAAATAAAAATGAGTTTCTCATTTAGTTTCAGTGCTAGGTCCAGCCCTCAGTAGCCAAGGCTGCTCTTCTAGTATTAGATAAGAACCCAGACTTTGGTTCTCCTAACATAATACATTACCTCCACCCTATTTTTAAAAAGACAAAAAACAAAAAAACCTAGAGAACTTTCAGACACTGGACTACCTAACGCAGCAAAAAAATTATGGCCCTGACTCTGAGCTGGGCCTTCATCTGGGCTGAGCCTCCTCGGTGGAGCAAAGGTGATTTAGCACTGCTGGGATTCTGGGAGCACCAAGACTATATCTGGCCTGCTCTTATTTATGTATGGCTACAATGTGTCCCAAGGGGCTGTGTGGCAACTTGGAACAGCTGGATTGCTGAGTTCTGGCCATTCCCCTGTGCTGGTCCAATATAAGGATGTGTTATGCTGGCTCTGCATTGCTGGAGAAATTCCTAAATGGGGAGATCTGGTTGCTTATCTGCCCCCTTAGGCTATAGAAGCAGTGTAAAGAGGCTGGAACACAGCCCAGGACTGAGACCTATGTTTGAGTATGTTGGACTAATACCTCCCCTTGTCAGAATCTTCTGATACCAGGACACTACTGACTGAGGCTTCCCAACTAGTAGAACTTTTCTCTCTTCCCATTGTTCTGTCTCCAATTCATCTCATTTCCTTTATTCACACCTGTAGGGGGACAGTCAGATTTTTTTCATCCCCCAATACCATTTACACCTAACTCCTGGAGAAAAGAACAGAGAGGTAGTTGGTATTCTGACACTTGGAAAAAAGAGAGTTTAAGCCTTGTGACAGATTAGCAGCCATAATTGATATGAATTATTTTAGCGGTTTTTAATTTCAGTGTTTAAATATTTAAATCATCTGGTCAAACTTGATCTGGGTTCTTTCATTTTCTTTGTGCTATGCATAAACTCTTGCTTTGGGAGCGAAGATTTCAAGAGCGGTGAATTGCTACAATCCATAGTAGCTGTATGCTTGTGAACATCCCATACTGAAACAGATTTACAACCATGTGGGCGTGGGGAGCAAGGGTTTGTGCATAAGGAAAATTGAATGAACAGATGACCTCACTTGTATTAAAGTTTTTAAAATGTATTTTCATATCTACAAATATGATGTTTAAGGTATGGGGATGATGCAGGCCATGCTACAGACAACGCTATGAATTCTGCAATCAACGTTGGTGTGACAGCATTTAACATTGACAACATTGGTATCAAAGCTATAGTGAAGAAAACTGCAAAAGAGACTGGTTATGCTGTGCTGGATGAATATAAAGTACTAGAAAAGGAGAAAAAGGATGGAAGATAAGTTAATTTCCCAAAGCCTTACAGTATGGATGTAACTTACTATTTTAAAGTAATGGGATAATGCTAACCTATAATGTAAGTATTTATTTTTCTAATTGTCTGTACTAAAACTAATTCTTTACATACTTGAGAAAACTGAAGGCATAAAACTAGTCATTTTCTCTGAGTTGAAAGTACCCTTCATTCAGCATTTCTGCAATCATGTATCAGTCTGACCACTGGAAGGATATGGATTCAGAATTATGTGTAGTACATTATGGAGATTTTTCTGAATCTATGAATTCAAAAACACTATTTTTCAAAATATAAAATGGAACAGTAACATGAATGGAAGTATGAATGTCTGTCTTATTTTTGTAACACTGTAAAGAAAAAGGGGTTGGTACTCTGAATAAATCTAATAGGGTTTAGAGTTTATTAATTCCACTTTTAATTATTATGGTTGCAATGAGTTTACCAAGGCAGAATTGTCTTATCTAATTATATGCACTAAAATTAGTTTTGGGTTCCATTCTTCAGTTTCCAAAGACTAGAGAAATTCCTTTAGGACAGCTAACATTTAAATAGCAGCTGAGCTAATGACCAAAATCATCTTAAAAGAAACGAGAGAGCCTCCGGTAGCCTCCCTCCTTTAAAGTTTAAATGCTTTTCAGAACAAATATATATGCAAACCAAAGACTTAAACCACACTGTTTATTAGGGTGACAAGTACTTTCTGTACAAGAGAACCAACTCCAAAATAATCAGAATATTCACAAGTTGGCAGTAAAAAGAGAATTCAGTAATTCTGTAAAATCTGGTGGCTTTTTGGGGTGGGAGGGAGAGGAACCATCACTGTGAGACTCTATCCAGGAAAACAGTTCTCTAGAAAAGCTTTCACTGACCTTTTACACTGCATGTTTTTCACAATCCATCTACTGTAACTGCACTGTCTTTAGAAAGATTTGTAATGTATTGTAACATTGGGTATTACTGCCCTCTTATGGAATATCAGGGTATTTGAAATGTTAAGTTTTTGTTTCTGTCTACTTCAGTATCTAGTATTAAATGCCAACAATTATTAAAGTGAGTTTTCAGTCTTGGTAAGGGCATGATTTCATGGGCATGAACGCAATGAAAAATTAAATTCTGACAATTATCCCACTGAATGTAATATACATGCTGCTTTTGTAAATAGTTACACTTTGCCCAGTTTCTACTCAGACGTGAACTGTCCTGATGTTTCTTGTACACTTGTGTTCTACAGCAGCTTTGTGTAATACACAGGAGTGCAGTACATATGAAAAACAAGTCCTTCTCTGCTACTGACTCAAAAATTCATTACTGGGCTTCACACCTGCTATACGTTCCAGTCTTGATTGAACCTGTAGTGGAAACAAAATTATATTTACAAACTTTCACACTAATTGCACAAAATGACTTAACTGTGTGATTGCATTTATTCATGAGTCTGAGGCAACCAGTCTATACCAATGGATTAATAGAAGGTAGTGCATTGGTGTGGCTATTACTCTCCTGGCCTCATGCTTCTCACCATCACCAGGTGCCGGAATGTAACAACTTGACATATAATTCCTGGAGTGTCTTGTGGAATTGAAATTATAAATAAAACTAATTGACCTGTGTGCATTATTATGGATGCAGAGCTTCTGTGTGTATTTCCTGTTCTCACACCAGAAAAAATCCCAGATTTTTACTTAAGTGCCAGTCTAGATCATAACCTTCACCCAGGTCTACACTAGCAACTTTTACTAGTATAGCAGTCTGTTAAGGGTATAGGAGTGTTTTTGGCAAGATTTCTACACTGGCAAATACCCTGGTCTAGATGGAGTTATACAGGCTTAAAAATGATTTTGGGGCTAGTTCATTTTGCTCACTGGACCACTAAAAGGGCTTGCTTACCCGTATAGCTATATTAATAAATCCTCTCTCATGTAGACTAGGCCTTAGTCTTGTAACCTGTTTCTGTCTTTACCTCCTAGTTGCTGCTTCAGGAGCAGGCAAAACATTGGCAACTTGAATAATCTTGTAATGCTCAGAAAGGAGAACAGGCTATTCCTTTGAGTTTATGCCATAACCCAAAACGTTCTCAAGCAGTAGTATAAAAACAGCCATACTGCAGCTGACCAATGGTCCATTTAGCCCAGTAACCTGTCTTGACAGTGGTCAGTACCAGATGCTTTAAAGGGAATGAACAGAACAAGGCAATTTCAAGTAATCCATCCCTTTCATCCAGTCGCAACTTCTGGCACTTGGAGGTTTATGGACACCTGGAATTTAGACTCCATTCTCAGTATAGCTAAATTCATTTTCTTCCCACACACCATGTAAACGGAAAGCCTAATTTACAAGTTTTATTCTCTTTCAGAGCCAGCCTTGTATCTTTACCTTGTATGATTAAGATTCCTATCTTATCCCAATTTTCATAGCCATGAATTTGGTAGGGCCCTAGGTATGTTAGAAGATGTAGTCCCTTTCAAAATAATAATACAAGTACTATATCTAGCTTAGTAGCTTCTATGGTTATATTGCCATATTTCTCTCATTAGCTGGTTTGAGTCTGCCTCTTCCTTTTAGACTACTGCCCTATTTAAGGTCTCTGCTGCCTGAAGCCTGATGCAGTTAATTAGGCCTGAGTCATTACTAGTCATACTTAAAATTACTGATTTTTCTCCAGTGTTCTCTCCAATTTAAAAATCTAGTGTTCAATGAATTCACAATGCATGATAGCAGGAGCAACTATTTTTAAATGCAGTTACCATACAATTTGTTTAAATTTTGTTACTGATTGAGAATTTTAGACAGTTCTGCATTCATTTGCATCTCAGATAATTCACTGATGAGAATAATAGCATCAATGATAACTTACTAACACTGTCAAAACCACCTACTGCCCAGATGTTTTCACCAAATTAACTGACTTTCAACACTAGACCAAGCTAACAGTGATTTGGGTTCAAGACCAATTTGTATTCATTGAAAACATTATTGCTTTTATTTTTCTTTTGTCACTTTTAGAGTGATAGCTGTTTAGGAGCAGTCTGTGCCATACTGACAGCCTTCACTCATTACAGGAACTACCACAATACACATAAAAGAGAATCTAGTTCTTCGATCTTCTTGTACAGTATAAGAGGGAATGATGCCCACAGCCACCTGGAAAAGAGAACCAAGAGCCAATGCAAAAATGCTTGTGTGATCTAAAGCCACGTCAGATGTTTCTAAGTGTGAATCCAGTACAATTTTAAAAAATACTACCCAATACATATCAGATTAAACCAGTGGCTGTTTGTTTTGGTCTTTTCAGTCCTGATTTGTTTAACAAATTAGGGCTTGTCTATACTTACTGGGGAATCCATGAGCAGCGATCAATACATCGGCAGTCAATTTAGTGGGTCCAGTGAAAACCCGCTAAATCGACCACAGATCACTCTCCTGTCTACTCTTGTACGCCACTGGATCGAGAAGAGTAAGGGGAGTCGATGGGAGAGCGTCTCCCATCGACATCGCGTCATGTAGACCCCATGCTATGTAGATCTAAGCTATGTCGATTTGAGTTACGCTATTCACGTAACTCAAATTGCGTAACTTAGATCGACTTTTCCCTTGAGTGTAGACGAGCCCTAAGGTCTACAGGGGAAGATTGAGCTAAGTTATGCAACTTCAGCTATGTAAGTCAACGTACTTAGATCTACTTACTGTGGGGTCCATACTATGCTATGTCGACAGGAGACGTTCTCCCGTCGATTCCCCTTGTGCTTCTCATTCAGGTGGAGTACAGGAGTTGACAGGAGAGTGATCTGCAATCAATTTAGCAGGTCTTCACTAGACCCGCTAAATCAACTGTCGATGCATTGATCGTCAATTTGTGTCGTCCCCCCCCCCCCCCCCCCCCCCAAGTGTAGACAAGCCCTCAGACTCTCTAGTGCTACTTTATACAGTGCTGATTACTAATCTTGGTATTGCAGTAGTGTCTACAGGCCTCAACTAAGCAACAAGGCCCACTGTGCAAGGCCCTCTCCATGCACAACTCAGCAACAGTCCCTGCCCTAAAGAACAGAGAATCTAAGTGTTAATTGTTTCTGTAAGGCTAAATAATTAAAATATTAAAAATTCATTGCATATCTACTACAACACTTCACAGGTCAAGGTGGTTTAGAAAACAGCTTATCCTACCTGGTCAAAACTCTTGTTTAACTGGGTCAAAGTTAGATCATGCTTTTTCATTAGTTTCTGGTATTCTGCCAAGCTGTCTGCTTCCTTTGTGAGTTTCTCTAGACAAAGCAAAGTAGGCAAGGCATCAAATATGTGGCCATTAAAGCAATAGCTGAGCAAACGCTGTAATAGTTTACATTTATTTGCAAAATAAGTTCCAGTCAAGTTTTCATACCATAAACAAGTCTGCAGAGTGTAAAATGCAGTGCTTTATTCTGCTTGGTGTCTTCAAACCTGACCTCACATTGTACTCTTATAAAATCCTCCCATCTCTATGGCAACAGTACAGATGCTCCCCGGGTTACGGAAGACCTGACTTACGCAAATCCAAGCTTACGGAAAAAGCCCCGTAAGCTAGAAATAACAGGGTTGGTTTTTTTCCCGTGTAATGGTCAGAGATACGTTTCCGACTTATGCAAAATTTGACTTACACAAGGCATTCCGGAATGGAACACTTGCGTAAGTCGGGGAGCGTCTGTACTAAAGAGAATGGCTATGGAGGAACTACTAGACAAGCATGTGTGGCTGGCAGCAAAGCACACCTCCCTTCTATTACACTCTTTGCATAGTCTCTTTATAGCTCTTCTAGTCTATAACTGTAGGAGAGGAAGGGTCCATTTCTGCCATGGAAAAAGTACTGTCTAGCCTGTGCCATGACAGGTTAAGCTTCGATGGGAAGTGTAAAGTTCCCATATGCTGCAGGGCATTCTGTACTGTTGCACTCTGCTGACTCTCACAGAGGCAGGAACTGGTTGCAAAGCTTCCCTTGGCATTTTACTTAAACTATTGCAGCACTTAGGAAGAGACACGTGAATCTATTTGGCTTGAGCCAGGAAGTTACCCCTGTGGTAACTGACTCAGGCCTTGGCTACACTTGCAAGTTAGAGCGCATTAAATCAGCCCCGGGCACCCTAACTCCTGAGGAGTCCACACTGGCAAGACACATAGATCGCCTGGACTCTGCAGCTGGAGCGCTCCTGGTAATCCACCTCTACAAGAAGCACAAAGCTTGCTGCGCCCCGGCTGAAATGCCCGGGTGTCAGTGTGGACAACGTGTTGCATTACTGCGCTGTGATTGGCCTCTGAAAATGTCCCATAATCCCCTGAAGTCAAGTGGCCACTCTTCTCATTGTTTTGAACTGGACTGCAGGCATGTAGATATCCCCTTTCAAAGCTCTGTTTCTGACAGGCAGCATGCTTATCTGCTCCGGGACAAAGCAAACCGTTACCGTGGAATGCTTCTGCTGCAGAGGCAGGCATTTGTGCATGTGTGAGAGAGGGGGGGGGCAGGGGTGGGGGCTGATGCCGGGGTTTCCCCCTTCCCTCTGCTGCTGTCTGAACTTACAAGACAGCGTGCTGACACACTGCCCCCCAAAACAATCTCTCCCCTTACATACACACAACACACTTCAGCCCCACCCCCCTCCCCGATTTGAAAAGCACCCTGCAGCCACTTGCACGCTGGGATAGCTACCACTGTGGCGTTGCAAGAGCTGCTAATGGGGCCAGGCCACTGCCCTTGCAGCTGACAGTGTGAACACAACGCAGCGCTTCCCCTGCTGCGGTCCCAAGGGCTGGTTTAACGCCTGGCGCTCTACCGCTGCAAGCGTAGCCACGCCCTGATCAGTTCAATCAGCCAAGCTGAGCCGCTGCTTCGCCCTCGGCCCCGGCAGCCGGCGCAGCGTGAAGCCAACACGGTGCCAGAGGCGTTTAACTCGGCGGGTGGCCGCTCTGACGGGAGTGGGGCCGAGTCCTGCCCAGCCGCCCCCCCCCTCGCAGCGCTCCCTGCGCGGCTCCTCCCATTACCTAGCGCGGCCGCCATGCGCCCGTAGGCCGCGTCCGAGGCGGGACACTGCGGCGCGCGCGCAGCCATGCCCAGCCAGCCGGCGCTGCGCCCGGCGCAACAGTCAGAGCTTTGAGCCGCGCGCGCCTCCCAGCCAGCGCTCTCGGAACTCGTTCCCTAGCTCGCCGTCACGTGACCCAGCGCGACTCATGTGACCTGCCCCCTCCTGGAGTCGCGCGGAGGTTGCTGTCACGTGTTCGGGAGGGGCCGTTTGGTCTGTGGTTCGCGTGGCTGCTCCGCACCCGGATCCTTCCCCCTCTCCAAGGAGATGAGCGCGCGCGCGCGCACACACGCCCCGTGGCAGGCAGGGTCTCGGGGCGGCTGCGGGCTGCGATGGGAGAAGGCGGGGACTCTAGCGCCCCGGGCTCTGAGCAGCTCCGGCTGCAGCTGGGGCAGGAGAAGCAGATGAAGTGAGTTCCCTTCCCAGAGCGGCGGGGAAAGGGGCCGTGCTCGGTGCCTGGGAGTCGGCGTGGGCCCTGCTGCGGGGTACGCCAGGGAAAGGCTCCTAGCGCGCTACAGAGGCGATTGAGTCTAGGGCACGCCTGGTATAAGGTTGCTTCCTGTTTTCCATTATAACACCCTGCTGTCAGGTGCTTATAGCTTTGCCATCCCTTAAGCACCGGGGCTGAACTGCTCCAGGCTGGGTGTCTTGCCTGGGGCTGAGTTGTACTGGGAAAAGGTCAGCCAAGGAGCTCCAGCTGTTTCTGAGAATGAGGCACAGGAAATATGTTTTCTCTGCTGCTACAATGTTCACACAACCTTTTCTTTGAGCTGCTCTAGCGCCCTCCTGCTCTGAAGCAGGAGCTTGACATTTGGCCAGAGGTGGCCTTTGTGCTAGGGATGTGCCTCTTGCCAGCCCTGTGAAGTTCACATAGATTTGACCAAGTTCTAAGCCTTTGAAAAATATGTACATGCTGGTAGGTTGTAGTAGCTAAATTCCGCAAAGATTCCATCTGCACTGAGCATGCTCTAGCACAGGGGTAGGCAATCTATGGCACGCGTGCCAAAGGCGGCACACGAGCTGATTCTCAGTGGCACTCACGCTGCCCTGGTCCTGGCCACTGTTGGGGGGGGCCTCTGTGTTTTAATTTAATTTTAAATGAAGCTTCTTAAACATTTTACAAATCTTATTTACTTTATATACAATCGTTTAGTTATAGACTTATAGAGAGACCTTTTAAAAATGTTAATGTATTACTGGCATGCGAAACCTTAAATTAGAGTGAATAAATGAAGACTCGGCACACCACTTCTGAAAGATTGCCAACCCCTGCTCTAGCGCATAGGTGCCGACTCCGTGGGTGTTCTGGGGCTGGAGCACCCATGGGGAAAAATCTGCACCACTAGCAGCCAAGCTTCCCTCGCCCCTGCCCCAACTCCTCCACCTCCCCTGAGCGCACCGTGTCCCCGCTCTTCCACCTACCTTCCAGCGTTTCCCACGTGGCCGCTGCCAAACAGCTGTTAGCACGCTCCGGGAGGGAGGGGGAGGAGCGGGAACATGGCACACGCAGGAAAGGGGGCGGGGATTTGGGGACAGGGTTGGAATGGGGGCAGAGTTGGGGCGGGGACTTTAAGGAAGGGGTTGAAATAGGGGTGGGGAAGGGGTGGGGCCTCATGGAATGGGTGGAGTGGGGACGGGGCCAGAGGCAGAATGGGGGTTGAGCACCCACAGGAAAGAGGGGAAGTCGGTGCCTATGCGCCAGCGTGGAGCTGAGCAGGATGTTCCCCGCACTTAGCTCTGGGCTGCTGCAGAGTGTGCCGGGTCTAGGTACTTAAATTGAGAGCAGGGAGCCTTTTTTTGTCTGTGCTCTGAGTGACCTACTGGCTGGGCCCAGGTAGCCTGGAGAAGGAAGCTACCTGATATGCATGCAGAGAGGGCAAGAGCCACAGAGGGTCTGGGGGAAGTATATGGGACACAGAGCCTGGGGGGAGGAAGCTGGGATTGGAGGCTTTCATGGTAGAGGAAGTTGAGGTGAGAGGAGACTGGAACTGGCTGACCAATGAAACTGGGAGCTAGGAAGGGAAATTGGGGAGTCACTAGGTTGGAGGAGACTAAGACTGAATGAGGCTTTAAGAGGCAGACTGGGACTCTCTGGGCAAAGAGAGCGGGAGGAGTGGAATTGGGAATAGTGGGCGAGGAGGCTGGAACTGGGATAGGAAGTCTGGAGAGGTGAAATTAAGATTTGCTGGGCAAGGAGACTAAAAGGGGGATGAGAAGCCTGAGGAGTGGAGACTGGACTATCTAGGTGAGATGAATGGGAGTGGGACAAGAAGCCAGGGGTGAGGAAGAGACAGGACTAGGACACATTGAGAGGCCTGGGGCAGAAAGGGACAAGCTTGAGGAAAATGGGCAGACGACTCTGTGCTCACTAGAACACGCTCCCCTCCAGAGTCTGGAATGGAACCCCAGAGTCCTGACTCTCACCATCCTTCTGCTGTCAGCAAATATTACTCCTGGGGGAATTGTGTGCCACTGCGCACATGCAGACTTCTTGTTGGATGCAGAAATATTTTTTCTGCAGAAAATACATTCTGTGGAAGAAGTGCTGCAGTTCTGCCTCTCACCCACCAGAGCTGCTGTGGTTCCAGAACAGCCCTCTGACAGACACTAACAGCAGGCTGCTTTCGTCAGAGCAGCCAGCCTGCCAATGGAGCCGGGTTAGGACGCACCATGGGGCACACAGGGCTGCGGGAGGCAGAGGGGAATCACAGACTGGAGTTCAGAAGGGCTCGTGTTGGGGGCAGACTGAGGCATGAGCTCAGGAGCTAGTGGGGTGACAACATTGAGCCAGTATCTGAATAGGAGGAGAGCTCCGGGTCACATGGGGATGGGGAGGTTAGGGGGACTACAGGGACACATGGGGATGCGGGGTGCAGGGACACACAGGGCTGGGGGCAGATCATCAGTGATCAGGAGGATGGTGTGGACTGTACCCTCAGCAAGTTTGCAGATGACACTAAAGTGGGAGGAGTAGTAGATATGCTGCAGGTAGGGATAGAATATGGAGGGACCTAGACAAATTAGAGGATTGGGCCAAAAGAAATCTGATGAGGTTCAACAAGGACAAGTGCAGAGTCCTGCACTTAAGAGGAAAGAATCCTGTGCACTGCTACAGACTACGGACCGAGCAGCTAGGCAGCAGTTCTGCAGAAAAGGACCTAGGAGTTACAGTGGATGAGAAGCTGGATATGAATCAACAGTGTGCCCTTATTGCCAAGAAGGCTAATGGCATTTTGGGCTGTATAAGTAGGAGCATTGCCAGCAGATCAAGAGATGTGATCATTCCCCTCTATTTGGCGTTGGTGAGGCCTCATCTGGAGTACTGTGTCCAGTTTTGGGCCCCACGCTACAAGAAGGATGTGAAAAAATTGGAAAGAGTCCAGTGGAGGGCAACAAAAGTGATTAGGGGGCTGGAGCACATGACTTATGAGGAGAGGCTGAGGGAACTAGGATTATTTAGTCTGCAGAAGAGAAGAATGAGGGGGCGGGATTTGATATCTGCTTTCAACTACCTGAAGGGGGTTTCCAAAGAGGATGGATCTAGACTGTTCTCAGTGGGACCAGATGACAGAACAAGGAGTAATGGTCTCAAGTTGCAGTGGGGGAGGTTTAGGATGGATATTAGGAAAAACGTTTTCACTAGTAGGGTGGTGAAGCACTGGAATGGGTTACCTAGGGAGGTGGTGGAATCTCCTTCCTTAGAGGTTTTTAAGGTCAGGCTTGACAAAGCCCTGTCTGGGATGATTTAGTGGGGGATTGGTCCTGCTTTGAGCAGGGGGTTAGACTAGATGACCTCCTGAGGTCCCTTCCAACCCTGATATACTATGATTCTATGAGTGGGAGAGGTTAGGGGTCAGTCAGGGTCTGTATGGAGGAAGCTCGCCAACTCCCAATGCAGCATGTATGATTACCTGCCCTATGGGCAGGTGCATAGGCGCTGACTCCGTGGGTGCTCCAGGGCTGGAGCACCCACGGGGAAAAATTGGTGGGTGCTCAGCACCCACCGGCAGCTCCCCGCCAGCCCCAGGGCCTGTGCCCAGCTCCCCGCCAGCCCCGGGGCCTGCGCCCAGCTCACCTCAGCACCGGGCGATGTTGCGGGGCCCTGCCCCCGACGCCGGGCAACCACACCCAGCGGCGCCGCCAAAAGGTGGCGCCTGTGGGCAGGTGGTGTATACATGCATTCGATGCAAGGAGCTCCTGTCCCTCAGAGACCGTGTATGGGCTTTGGAGACCAGAGTGCCTGAACTGGAGGAGCTAAGGGAGACAGAGAGGTACATAGATGAGACTTTCCGGAACACAGTAGAACGGTCCCACCCCCAGTCTGATGGCCTCTGTGCTGTTGAGGAGAATGAAAGTCTCTGGGAAGGAGAATATCCAACTGGAGCAGAGGGAAACGATACCATAGTTGGGACCCTCCTTCCAGATAATGTGGTATTCTCTCGCACTGAGAATACCTCTCCAGGGGAGAGAACTCCAGTTATTAGGAAGAGACAGGTAATAGTTATGAGGGATTCGATCATTAGAAACATACATAGTTGGGTTTACGATGACCGGGAGAACCACATGGTGACTTGCCTGCCTGGTGCGAAGGTTGCAGATCTCTCAAGATATCTAGATAGACTTGTGTGTAGTGCTGGAGAGGAGCTGGTGGTTGTGGTACATGTACAATGACATAGGGAAGGATAGGAAAAAGGTCCTGGAGGCCAAATTTAGGCTGCTAGGTAAGAGACAAGTCCAGGAGTTCCATGGGAGCATTCTCTGAAATGTTTCCAGTTCCACACGCTGGGCCAGTTAGGCAGAACTGCAAGGTCTCAATGTGTGAATGAGACGATGGTGTAGGGTAGGGAGGAGGGGTTTAGATTTATTAGGAACTGGGGAAACTTTGGGGAAAGGGGGAGCCTATACAGGAAGGATGGGCTCCACCTAAACCAAAATGGAACCAGATTGGTGGCACTTAAAATTAAAAAGGCCGTAGAGCCGTTTTTAAACTAAGGGCTGGGGGAAAGCTGTCAGTTACGGAGGAGTATGTGGTTCACACAGAGACATCTCTTAGGGGAGGATCTATTAATTGAGATTCTCTATGTCCTAATAAGGAGGAGAGGATGGAAGATGATAAAATACAGGTAGGATCTGATGAGAAACAGTCAAATAAAAAAGAGTCCCATTCAATTACCTCATGTAATGGCAGACAGCTAAGTAGTGGCAAGGTTTTAAAGTGCTAATACACAAATACTAAATAATAAGATGGGTGAACTAGAGTGCCTCGTATTAAATGAGGATATTCATATAACCGGCATCACAGAAACTTGGTGGAATGAGGATAATCAATGGGACACAGTACTACCAGGGTACAAAATATATTGGAAGGACAGAACAGGTCATGCTGCTGGGGGAGTGGCACTATGTGTGAAAGAAATCATAGAATCAAATGAAGTAAAAATCGTAAATGAACCAAACTGTACCATAGAATCTCTATGGATAGTAATTTCATGCTCTAATAATAAGAATATAGCAGTAGGGATATACTACCGACCACCTGACCAGTATGGTGATAGTGACTGTGAAATGCTCAGAGAGATTAGAGTGGCTATAAAAATAAAAAACTCAATAATAATAATAATGGGGGATTTCAGCTATCCCCATATTGACTTGAGTATATGTCACCTCAGGATGGGATGCAGAGATAAAGTTTCTTCACACCTTAAATGACTGCTTGCTGGAGCAGCTGGCCTGGGAACCCACAAGAAGAGAGGCAATTCTTGATTTAGTCTTGAGTAGAGCACAGGATCTGGTCCAAGAGGTGAATATAGCTGGATCGTTTGGTAATAGTGACCATAATATAATTAAATTAACATCCCTGTGGCAGGGAAAACACCACAGCAGCCCAACACTGTAGCATTTAATTTCAGAAAGGGGGACTACACAAAAATGAGGAAGTTAGTGAAACAGAAATTAAAAGGTACAATGGCAAAAGTGAAATCCCTGCAATCTGCATGGAAACTTTTTAAAGACACCAAAATAGAGGCTCAACTTAAATGTATACCCTAAATTAAAAAACATAGTAAGAGAACCAAAAAAGTGCCACCGTGGCTAAACAACAAAGTAAAAGAAGCAGTGAGTGACAAAAAGGCATCCTTTAAAAAGTGGAAGTTAAATCCTACTGAGGAAAATAGAAAGAAGCATAAATGCTGGCAAATGAAGTGTAAAAATATAATTAGGAAGGCCAAAAAAAGACTTTGAAGAACAGCTAGCCAAAGACTCAAAAAGTAATAGCAATTTTTTTTTAAAGTACATCAGAAGCAGGAAGCCTGCTAAACAGCCAGTGGGGCCACTGGATGATCGAGATGCTAAAGGAGCACTCAAAGACGATAAGGCCATTGCAGAGAAACTAAATGAATTCTTTGCATCCGTCTTCACAGCTGAGGATGTGAGGGAAATTCCCCAATCTGAGCCATTCTTATTAGGTGTCACATCTGAGAAACTGCCGCAGATTGAGGTGTTAGTCGAAGTTTTTGGAACAAATTGATAAACTAAACAGTAATAAGTCACCAGGATCAGATGGTATTCACCCAAGAGTTCTGAAGGAACTCAAATGTGAAATTGCAGACCTACTAACTGGTTTGTAACCTATCATAGAAATCAGCTTCTATACCAAATGACTGGAGGATAGCTAATGTGACACCAATTTTTAAAAAGGGCGAGGTGACCTAGGCAATTACAGTCCAGTAAGCCTGACTTCAGTACCGAGCAAATTGGTTGAAGCTATGCTAACGAACAGAATTGTCAGACACACAGATGAACATAACTATGGTTTTTGTAAAGGGAAATCGTGCCTCACAAATCTACTAGAATTCTTTGAAGAGGTTAACAAGCAAGTGGACAAAACGGATCCAGTGGATATAGTGTACTTAGATTTTCAGAAAGCCTTTGACAAGGTCCCTCAGCAAAGGCTCTTATGCAAAGTAAGCTGTCACGGAATAAAAGGGAAGGTCCTCTCATGGATTGGTAACTGGGTAAAAGATAGGAAACAAAAGGGTAGGAATAAGTGGTCAGTTTTCAGAATGGAGAGGTAAATGGTGTGGTCCCCCTGGGGTCTGTACTGAGGCCTGTCCTATTCAACATATTCGTAAATGTTCTGGAAAAAGGGGTAAACGGTGAAGTGTCAAAATTTGCAGGTGATACAAAACTACTCAAGATAGTTAAGACCCAAGCAGATAAGAGCTCCAAAAACGATCTCACAAAACTGGGTGACTGGGCAACAAAATGGCAGATGAAATTCAATGTTGATAATGCAAAGTAATGCACATTGGAAAACATTATCCCAACTATACATATAAAATGATGGGGTCTAAATTAGCTATTACCACTCAATAAAGAGATCTTGGAGTCATTGTTGATAGTTCTCTGAAAACATCCACTCAATATGCCGTAGCAGTCAAAAAAGCAAACAGAATGTTGGGACTCATTAAGAAAGGGATTGATAATAAGACAGAAATTATCATATTGCCTCTACATAAATCCTTGTTACACCCGCATCTTGAATACTGCATGCAGATGTGGTCGCCGCATCTCAAAAAATATATATTGGAATTGGAAAAGGTTCAGGAAAGGGCAACAAAAATTATTAGGGGTATGGAATGGCTTCAGTATGAGGAGAGATTAATAAGACTGGGATTTTTCAGCTTGGAAAAGAGACAACTAAGAGCGGATGTGATAGAGGTCTATAAAATCATGACTGGTGTGGAGAAATAAATAGGGAAGTGTTATTTACTCCTTTTCAGAACACAAGAACTAGGGGTCACCAAAAGAAATTAATAGGCAGCAAGTTTAAAACAAAAGGAAGTATTTTTTCACACAATGCACAGTCAGCCTCTAGAACTCTTTGCCAGAGGATGTTGTGAAGGCCAAGACTGTAACAGGATTCAAAAAAGAACTAGATAAGTTTATGGAGGATAGCTCCATCAATGGCTATTAGCCAGGGTGGGCCGGGATGGTGTCCCTAGCCTCTGTTTGCCAGAAGCTGGAAGTGGACGACAGGGGATGGATCACTTGATGATTACCTGTTCTGTTCATTCACTCTGGGGCACCTAGCATTGGCCACTGTCAGAAGACAGGATACTGGGCTAGATGGACCTTTGGTCTGGCCCAGTATGGCCGTTCTTATGTGCTTAAGGATCAGGACCTTAGATTGTAAAGTGAATGGGGAATGTGTCTTAAGCTGTGTTTGTAAAGTGCTAAGATTTATATAGAGGAATATATTATTTTAAATAAATAATTATCAGAAAGATAATTGTGGAGTTTAATATTTAGGCTTTCTGCTGAAATATTAACCATTTTGTCCTTTTAAACTGGTATTAAAGCATCATGGAAAGCATATCTCACTAACACTGACTGGATACCTGAATGGGTGTAAATGCAAAAATGATGTTACTTCTCAGTGGCTACCCCCACTGTCAAATGGCTCATAAATGCTTGATTTAATCAAAGCTTAAGTTTCCAATACAATTGACAGTTTGTATATTTTTAAGACATTTCACACCCTAAAGCTCTAAACTTTTTTCCCCTTCAAATTAAAGCTTAAGTAATGAAAATAATAGTGGCTTAGCTCCTATATTTCTAGGGGGAGCTTTTTATTTGTTATATATAGGGCCCTACCAAATTCACGGCCATGAAAAACGCGTCTTGGACCTTGAAATCTGGTCTCTCTCCTTGAAATCTGGTCCTTTGTCTGATCTTATCCTATACTATACAGATTTCACAGGGGAGAGCAGCATTTCTCAAATTGGGAGTCCTGCCCAAAAGGGAATTGCAGGAGGGTCACAAGGTTGTTTTAGAGGGTCGCGGTATTGCCATCCGTACTTCTGTGTTGCCTTCAGAGCTCAGCAGCTGGAGAACAGCAACTATTGGTCGGGCGCCCAGCTCTGAAGGCAGCGCCCCGCCAGTAGCAGTTCAGAAGTAAGGGTGGCAATGCCATATTATGTCACCCTTACTTCTGCGCTGCTGTCTTCAGAGCTGGGTGGCCGGACAGTGGCGGCTGCTGACTGAGGGCCCAGCTCTGCAGGCAGCAGCCCAGAAGTAAGGGTGGCAATACCATACCATGCCATCCTTACTTCTGCGCTGCTGTTGGCGGCAGCTCTGCCGTCCGAGCTGGGCTCGCGGCCAGCAGCTGCCGCTCTCCAGCTGTCCACCTCTGAAGGCAGCTCTGCCGCCAGCAGCAGCGCAGAAGTAAGGGTGGTAGTACCATACCCCCTGCAATACAACCCCCCTACAATAGCCTTGCGACACCCCCCCACACACACACACATACACAACTCCTTTTTGGGTCAGGACCCCTACAATTACAACACTGTGAAATTTCAGATTTAAATAGCTGAAATAATCAAATTTACTATTTTTAAAACCCTATGTGAAATTGACCAAAATGGACTGTGAATTTGGTAGGGCCCTAGTTATATACTATTTCAAACCCTGGGTTTAGCTGCTAGTTATTACATATTTTGACAATTAGTTTCTGAATGAAATCTAATTCATTGTCATAATATGTGACCAAAAAGTATCTAGAAGAATGATTATTAGTCTCTAAGCAGTTAAACTAAGATCAAAATTTCCAATAGCACTTTTCTCAGGTGTACTCTTATGTATCAAGAACTAAGATAATCATCAGTTCATTAGTTTAACACACAATGTCTTACCAGACAAATATTGATATCTAGAGATAGTATATGTTATCTTCTTATGAAATGTCTCCAATCACAAAATTTCAGAAATGCCTCTATATTTCTAAAGCACTGTAGCAACCCTAGAGAAAAAGTATTGTAATGATGGGACACTGGACAGAGTGGGCTGGTGCTCTGAGGTGGTACCGAGAATTCTCTTTGAGATGAGTGGCTTACATGTTCAGAGTCGTACTGATCACCATTTTTGGGATCGGGAAGGAATTCCCCCCCCCCCCCCCCCCAAGTTAGATTGTCAAGGACCTCAGGATTTTTGGTTTGGTTTGAGGGTTTTTGTTTTTGTTTTTCTCCTTTCTCTGTAGCATGAGTCTAGCTCACTTGCTAGGATCATCTAGGTATGTCTCTCCAAATCCTTTCCCCGCCATTGTAGGGGGCCTCAGGCATTCGTGCGCCTCAGTCCCTCCTGTTCCCTGCCTATGGCACACAGTAGTTTAGTCTTCTGAGGGCTGTAATATTTTAGTCTAATCCAGTTTACTGGACTTAATACAGGGGCAACTGGGTAGGGTTTAGTAGCCTATGTGCAGGAGGTCAAACTAGATGATCCGGTGGTCCCTTCTGGCCTCAATCTCTCCAATGTACCTAATGAAATATAAGCACAAGGACACTTCCTCTGTACATAAAATTCAAGTTAGATTTTGTTGTTAGTAAGAAGATGAATTAAATAACCATTTAATTAACTTCTCTATCACAGGGAAATGCTTGAACTCTCAATATTTGAATTGAGAAACACGATAACAGAACTTGAAAAAAGACTTAGCAGTGTTGAGGATGAAGGTAAGTGAATAATAATTTATCTTGGCAGGATTCGATTTTAATGGAAAACTGTCAGTAAATGTTGATTTCAGCTGACACACTGACTGGAGTGAGTGAGCGGGTCCCTGACAGCACAGCTGCAGAGAGCTCCCTGCCCTGCCTCAGGGGGCAGTGACACCTGGTCCCTGCAGGTTGGGGGGGAGGGGCGGGAGAGGGCTGTGGCCCTGGCAGGGCAGAGCAGAGCAGAGACTCCTGCTATGACTGCTGCATGGGGAAGGAAGCGGACAAGTTCCCTGCTGCAGGGGTGGCTACCTGTTCCTGAATGGCTCTGCACTCACCAGCTGGGAATGCCGGGCGGGTCTCTGCTTTGCCCTGCCAGGACTGCAGCCTTCCCCACATCTTGTGCCTGCAGGGATCCGGTGTCACTGGCCCAGCGGTTGCGCAGGGAGCTCTCTGCAGCTTCGCTGTAATGGGAGTGGGGCTGTGACAGCAGAACTGCAGAAGGCTCCCTGCACGGCCATGGGGCCAGTGACACCCAATCCCTGCAGGCACAAGGTGTCGGGGAGACTGTGGTTCTGGTCCAGCAGAGCAGAGACCCCTGGCCAAGACTGCAAGGAGGAGAAGAGGAGTCTTTGTCGTCCCTGTCCGTCTCTGGGCAGGAACCATTCAGCAGCGGGGTGGCCTTTGCTGCAGCCAGGGACTTGTCATCCTCACTACCCTGGCCGGGGCTCTCTGCTCTTCCTCTCCAGAGCCACAGACTTCTCTGCACCTTTTGTCTGCAAGAATCTAGTGTCACTGGCCATGCAAGGGAGTTCTCTGCAGCTCCGCAGTCATGTTCCAACTCGCTTGCTCTCCAGCCATCCCCAGCCAGGAACTGTGTTCACAGTATGTACAGACATACATTTTAACAATGAGGGTAATTAACCATTGGAACAATTTACAAAGGGTCATGGTGGATTCACCACCGCAGACAATTTTTAAATCAAGACTAGATTTTTTTCTAAAAGATGTTCTAGGAATTATTTTGGGGAAATTCTATGGCCAGTGCTATACAGGTCAGACTAGATCAGTGTTTCTCAAACTGGGGTCTGCTGGGGTCCGCGGACCTCTGGGGGTCCCCCAGGGAACTCCAGGGATCCCCAAGGGTACTGCAGGAGGTCCGTGGGCCCTGCTGATCAACTCCTCCCCGGCCCCCCCTCAGCTCTTCCCCCTCCCTCTATCTCCAGGAGGTTACTGAAGCCAAACCGGGAGATTTTAGGAACTAAAAGTCCAGTGGTGCAGCAGGGCTGAGGCAGGCTCCCTACCTGCCCTTGCTCTGCACCATTCCCAAAAGTGGCTGGCACATCCCTGCAGCCCTGGGGGAGGAGCAAGGGGGTCTCTGCGTGCTGCCGCCACCCCGAGCGCCGACTCCACAGCTCCCATTGGCCAGGAACTGCGGTCAATGGTTGCTGCGGGGGCAGTGCCCAGAGACCCCCTGCCCCTCTCCCCTCCCCCAAGAGCCAATGCCAGAGAGATGTGGTCGCTTCTGGGAGCCACCCAAGGTAAGCACCACCCAGCCGGAGCCAACACCTCTCACCCCCTCCCACACACCAACACCCAGCCCAGAGCCCTCACCCCATCATGCACCCAAACACCTTCCCAGAGCCCACACCCCTTACCCCCTCCTGTACCCAAACTCCCTCCCAGAGCCCACACCCCCTCCTGTACTCCACCCCCTGCCCCAGCCTGGTGAAAGTGAGTGAGGGTGGGGGAGAGTGAACGATGGAGGGAGGGGGGATGGAGGGAGCGGGGCGGGGGAAGAGCTGGGTAAGGGGTGGGGCCTTGGGGGAAGAGGTGGAGTGGAGGCAGGGCCTAGGGCTAAATGGGCAGGTTTTTAAATCAAAATGGGAGTCCTTGGGTTGCTGAAGTTTGAGAACCGCTGGGCTAGATGATCACAATGGTCCCTTTTGACCTTGGAATCTATGAATCTTGAAGATGTAAAATAAATCATAATAAAGACTACAAAAGTACATTAGCATGTATTTTGTATTATTTCACATATCATCAATGAAAAATATAAAAAACATAAATTTCAGTTACTGGATGAAATCCTGGCCTCACTGGGTATGTCTATACTGCAGTGTAAGACCGTGCTTGAGCCCGCCCCCTTGTGTCTACACTGCAATTGCACTAACCAAGGGCGTAAACCCAAGGTTCCAGAACCCTGCAGGGCTATCAGGTCCAAGCTCAAGTCAAGTTGGGACCCAGGGTCCGAGCCTTATTGCTTTGCAGTGTAGCCACAGCCCCATTTGACTCAGGTCCCCAGAGTCATCCAGAAGTATCCCACAATTCCATGGGACAACTTCCTTAGTCCTCTCTATCCCAACAATCTGAAATCCACTCTATTTAAAACAGAAACACCCCTCCCCCTGGGAAACGGCAGCGGCTCAGGTCAGCGTTAACCCATTCTGTTCTGATCGCTGATGTGCAAACATACTGTCAGAGAGCTTCCCCTGGGTTTGCAATGGAGACCTGTGCTTGAACGTAAGGCTCTGGCATCCACACTGCAGTCAGTGCGCAGACCCGAGTCACAGTAACCATATCCCAGAATCCCTAGCTCGCCCCCTGCCCTCCCCTCCCCAAAGGCTGCAGGGATGTGCCAGCCGCTTTTGGGAATGGTGCAGAGCAAGGGCAGGTAGGGAGCCTGCCTCAGCCCTGCTGCACCACTGGACTTTTAGTTCCTAAAATCTCCCGGTTTGGCTTCAGTAGCCTCCTGGAGATAGTGGGAGGGGGAAGAGCTGAGGGGGGCAGGGGAGAAGTTGATCAGCGGGGCCCATGGATCCCCCTGCAGTACCCTCGGGGATCAAACCGATCAAACCTTTTGCAGAGTGAGCTGCTTCCTGGTAATGTGCAGAGCAGGCAGTAAAGTTTTCCCACCATGCACCATGTTTCTAGAGCTAGAGCAGATCTCATTTCAGAGGGTAGGGGGTGAGCTAGGGATTCTGGGATATGGTTACTGTGACTCGGGTCTGCGCACTGACTGCAGTGTGGATGCCAGAGCCTTACGTTCAAGCACAGGTCATGAAATTCTCAATTTAAAGTTAAAATACAATGTAGATGCTCAATCCCAGGGATTCCTGAACATGGGTCAGCTGACTTGAGTCCCACTAATCCTGGGTTTACATTTCAGTGTAGACGTACCCACAGAAGTAAATGGCAAAACTCCCATTGACTTCCAGGGGGCCAGTATTTCACCTAGTATCTTTTTCAAGTTTCCTTGTTTGTAAATGGACACTTTCTTGGTTACACAGATGTGGGATGCCAGGCTCTAAAAGGAGGTGGAGTCATTCTGAAAAAGGCAATTTCTAATTCTAGTGGTATGGATTAAATTTTGAAAATAAATATAGTAACATTGTGTTTCTTTTGAGGTAATGAATGGAAAACCAGGTATGAGACACAAGTAGAATTGAACAGACAACTAGAAAGGCAAACTGGTCTTCTTCAAGAAAAGATGGAACACATTCGTGGAAATCCAACAGGTAGAAGTGGGCATTCATAGATATACTAATATATAATTTTATGAATACTAGAGAAAAATATCAAAGTATCACATATTTTGCTTATTTACAGATAGATTGTCTTCTATTCGCTCCTTTGATCAAATGCCTGTGGTGAGTAGATTAGCATTTAATTGCATAAACATCTAACAATTCATTGTAGCTAAGGAAATTATTAAATAATTTCAGCCATTTGCAGCCCAGAAAAAAATCAGTGACCCTATCCAGAAGCCACAACAGTCAACCCATTTATTTTTTCATTGTTTCACCTCTGCAATTGTTTATAAACTTGTAAGACATCTAGTAAAACAAGTAAATAGGGGATACATAAGACATGAATCCTGGGATATATAATCTTACATATTGCAGTGGGAGTTTTTACTGAGTAAAGACTGCATGATTGGGTGCTAATATTGAGTCATACTGAGGTGGAGTACCTGGACAGTTTCAATTCATAATGTATATAATGTATATTCCCAATGCATTTAGTACTATTACAAATACATTGTACACAACATATTTATAGGGAAATCCTCATGGTAGAATAAACGTTACATTTGTACAATACAAAATGGCTTAAGCATTTTAATTTCTTTAACTTCACTTCCTCCAAAGCCATGCAGACTTCACATTCACCCAAAGCCCGAAAAATTGCCCGGTGTGAATGAGGCTGGTTAGGGAATGGCACTTGGGAACCACAGAGACCTTCACCCATAATGTGGGTGCAGAAGGGGGCAGAGTGAAAACGAAGTTGAATTCTGGATTTTTCTTTTGTTTTTTAATCTCTCAAGCTCCAGATACTCTTACTTTAAGGCCCTTTGCTCCTCCCATTCTGTTGTCCAGCAGGGAACAAAGAAATAGAAAATCCATGTAATATAGGCAGAAGAAATATAGGGTAGGGCAATGTGACTCTGTGAAATGTTCCTTCCAGCTTGGGAGCACAGGGAAGCCCTCTGATTGAACTCTGAGTGGTTCAGGCTTTCCAGATTGGGTGGAAGTAGGTTGAGCCAGGAAGTAGCTGCATTGTATATTACACTCTCTTCCCAATCCAGTGCATTTCCAAATGGAAGTGTGTGTTTTGGGATTAATACTGCTCCAAGCACAGTTAAATCCCCTCTATAGCTCTGACCCCCTCAGATGGAGGTTTAGGCACATCTATGATGAAGAAAACCAATAACAGCACAATTTCTAAGGGATCTGTTCTGCCAGAAGGCAGAGGGGGAATTGAGAAAGGAGCATAGAGGGGCCTGGACTTTTTCATTGGTATCTAGGAAACTTCTAGGTTCCCAGGGCACACCCCTTCCCTGCCCATGAGGCCTCCCTCACTCTTATTCCTCAGGAACTGCAGGTGTTCAGGTTTGTAGATTTATCCCAACCTCTTTTTTTTTTGCTACTGTGAGTTTGTCTGTGGGAAAAGGAAAATATTTAGCCCTTTGAGGATTAGAATGAGAAACTGACATTTCTTGGTGGACAGGAGCAGGGAGCTCAGCAGCTAGCCATCATCCTACTTATGTTCAATGTTTTAATGTTATTTGTTAAAATTTCAAAGTCCCAAACTTTCCATTACATATGAGCCCTGTGAAGACATCCATATAATGTTTTTTCTAAATGATATGCTCTAGTTCGAACAGAAATTAATTCAGGGAAGTCTTATGGCCTGTGTTATACAAGGTCAGAGTACATGATCACAGTGGGCTCTTCTGCCCTTGTGAGCTAAATAACGTTTCCAGTAGATATCATATCATTTCTACAGTGTCCCAATATTGGATAATGGATTCCTTTCTAAGGAACATTGTAGAAAGATAAAGTCTATTAGTTCTTGTCATCTTTATGTTATTTTTAAAACACCTTCAGGAGTTTAAGAATATATGGGATTGAAAAACTGTGGTAAATCTAAAAAGTTAGGTACTTGTATGAGAACTCTTTTTTGACTAGAGAAGATGGAATGAATACAAACAAATTACCTTTTGTGGCAAATTGCCGGCACTACTATGATAGGTCCCGCACTTTCTCTTCTTGTGCGGGGTTTTCAAGGTGCCATTTCTTGCCCCTGAACTGGGGTAACAGCTATCCTACTAGTATCCCAGGGAAGGGGAGTGGAGAGGGAGGGACCCGGGCCCGCCCTCTACTCCGGGTCCCAGCCCAGGGGCCCTATGATAGCAGGTGAACCACTTGTACCCGTGATTCTTTCCCCTGGGCTACTTCTCTCTCCTGACCTTCAGCTTGTGGGGCTTCCTGCCTTCCCTCTGCACAAGCCAGGTGTCCCTTTACCTAGGATCTTGGTCTTCTTAGCCCGCCACAGCACTTCTCAAAACTCTCCTCTGAACTGCTCTTTGTTCCACCGCCAATCCACTCTGCTTCACTCCTCCAAACTGCTCTCTGCTCCACCACCAAACCACTCTGATTCAACTCCTCCAAACTGCTCTCTGCTCCACCACCAAACCACTCTGATTCACTCCTCCAAACTGCTCCAACTCCTCCTCACTCTGCTTCAACTCCTCCTCTGGCTGATTGAAACAGGGAGATTTTATCAGGTGACTGGCTTCAGGTGCTCTAATTGGTTTCAGGTGCTTTTAATTAATCTACAGGGAATAAGGCTTCTCCTCATCCTAGATCACTCTCCTGCTGGCCATGCTGTATCACATATCCTCCCCCCCTGCTCAACACCATGGGGTTGGGCAACTTGGGACGAGAGGCAATGCTTTCGTGACAAGCCATCTGCGTTGCCGTGTTGGCTTCCGGCCCTATGCTGTACTCAGGAACCATCTAGTCACTCTTGCATTCTTCTCCTTGTTTCTGTGCATCCACTGGAGCGGGGCATGGTCTGTCACCAGGGTAAATCGCCGCCCCAGTAGGTAGTAACGGAGAGTTTCCATGGCCCATTTTATCGCCAGACATTCCTTTTCAACGATGGCGTACTTTTGTTCCCTGGGGAGGAGCTTCCGGCTGAGGTACAGGATCGGGTGTTCCTCCTCCCCTACCATCTGAGAAAGGACGGCTCCTAGCCCTACATCCGAGGCATCTGTTTGTAGAACGAATTCTTTCTTGAAGTCTGGGGCTATGAGTACTGGATGGCAGCAAAGGGCTGTCCTTAAATCTGCGGATGCCCTTTCTGCCGCATCAGACCACTTTACTATCTTGGGTCCCCGAGCCTTTATCAGGTCAGTCAATGGCCATGCTCTTGTGGCAAAATGAGGGATGAATCTCCGATAGTACCCTACTAACCCGAGAAATGCTCTGACCTGCCTTTTACGGATTGGCCGAGGCCAATCTTGTATTGCCTCCACTTTGTTCCATTGGGGTTTTACCAAACCTCTCCCTACTACATACCCAAGGTATCTGGCTTCAGCTAGTCCTATCACGCACTTGAGAGGGTTGGCAGTGAGGCCAGCCTTCCTCAGGGTGTCTAGTACCGCTTCTACTTTTACTAGGTGCGTTTCCCAGTCAGGGCTATGGATGACTATATCGTCTAAATAGGCGGCGGCATACCTGGCATGGGGTCGCAACAATTTATCCATAAGTCGTTGGAGTGTTGCTGGGGCCCCATGGAGTCCGAAAGGGAGGACAGTGTATTGGAACAGGCCATCAGGTGTAGAGAAAGCTGTCTTCTCCTTGGCGTTCTTGGCCAGGGGAATTTGCCAATATCCTTTAGTCAGGTCCAGAGTGGTTAGGTATCGGGCCTTGCCTAACTGATCAACTAGCTCGTCGACACGTGGTATTGGATAGGCATCGAATTGGGATACTTCATTCAACTTCCGGAAGTCATTACAAAACCTCCAGGTGCCGTCAGGCTTGGGTACTAAGACGATAGGACTGGACCACTGGCTGTGGGATTCTTCAATAACCCCAAGTTCCAACATCTTCTTCACTTCCGTCCTAATTTCCTTTCTTTTAGCTTCCGGTATCCGGTATGGTCTTATCGTCACCCTTATTCCAGGCCTGGTGACGATATGATGTTGGACCAGTGTCGTACGGCCCAGCTGTGTACAGAACACCTCTTGGTTCCGTTGTATCATATCAATGACTTCTGTTCGTTGTTCTGGGGCTAACTCGGGATATCCTCACCTGCCCCTGTCGGTCGTCCGTCTGGGGTGGAGCTCTCCGAATGACCAGGCACGTCTCTCGGTCACGCCAGGACTTCAGCAAGTTTACATGGTAGATCTGCTCTGGTCTTCGGCGGTCTGGTTGTCTGACCTTATAGTCCACTTCCCCAATGGCTTCCACTATCTCATATGGCCCATGCCAGCTGGCTAGGAGTTTGCTTTCTGCTGTTGGCACTAGCACCATCACCCGTTCTCCTGGCTGAAATTTCCGTACTTTCGCCTGGCGGTTGTAATACGTCCACTGGGTCTCTTCTGCTTTTTCCAAATGTTCTCGTACTATAGGGGTTACTCGAGCTATTCGCTCTCTCATCTGTGTCACGTGCTCAATGACATTCTTTCCTGGGTTGGGTTGTTCTTCCCAGTCCTCCTTGGTGATGTCTAATATTCCGCGTGGGTGGCGTCCGTATAGTAGCTCAAAGGGAGAGAAACCGGTGGACGCCTGAGGCACTTCCCGTATTGCAAACATTAGGTATGGTAGAAGGGTATCCCAGTCTTTTCCGTCCTGTGCTACCACCTTCCGGATCATACCTTTAAGGGTGCGGTTAAATCGCTCGACCAGGCCGTCTGTTTGAGGATGGTAGACTGAGGTCCTTATGGCATGGATGCGGAGCAGGGTACATAAGTCCTTCATTAATTTCGACATGAAAGGGGTTCCTTGGTCAGTCAGGATCTCCTTAGGGATGCCCGCTCTGGCAAAAACCTGGAGTAGTTCTTTTGCTATTGCCTTGGATGTGGGGTTTCGTAAAGGAATGGCTTCTGGGTACCGTGTGGCATAGTCAAGGATGACTAGTACGTTTTGGTGACCCTGTGCTGATCTTTCCAGCGGGCCCACAAGGTCCATGGCTATCCTTTCGAACGGGACTTCAATAATAGGCAAAGGTACTAATGGGGCCCGCAAGTGAGGTCGGGGGCTATGCAACTGGCATTCTGGGCAGGAGGCACAATAGCGGTGGACCTCCGCACGTATTCCTGGCCAATAAAACCTTCTTAGGACTCTATCCAGTGTCTTGTCTATTCCTAGATATCCCCCAAATAAATGACTGTGAGCTAGCTCTAGTACTGCCCTTGTGTGTTTCCGTGGGACTAAGAGCTGCTCTACTTCTTCCCCTCGGATCTGCACTATTCGGTACAACAGATCACGTTTGATCACATAATACGGCCCCGGGCCTTTGGTCTTTCCTTCCACCGGTACGCCATTTACTTCCACTACCTCCTCCCTCACATTCGCAGATAGCGGGTCATTGGCTTGGTCCTGCCTGAAATTCTCACGGGCGGTACCGATCTGACCTAATTCCAGGGGGCCTATTTCTACTCCGCCCCCTGGGTTGCCCCTACTTGGGCTAGGAACCGCCTCTGAGTCCTCACTGGCCTGAATTGTCTCCTGGCCTCCTGAACGGGTTCGCTTACCAACAAGGGAGGCTTTCTGGTTCTCTGCTAGAATCCTGGTCCCTAGCCTTTTATCTGCCCTCCTTTCCCGCCTAGACTTTCGGGGTTTCCCGGGGGATGAGAATAGCTCTGGGGCAAATTCAGCAAAAATTGGGGTGAGGCTATCTGTAGGTGCCTCCATTTCAGCCCGGGGGTTGCTACCCTCCCTTGGCTCTACTGGGGGGGAGTAAGTTCTCAAACCCAGGGAAGTCCCTACCAATTAAGACCGGGTAGGGGAGCCAAGGGACCACCCCTGCAGTTACCCTGGTAGTGTTCCCCTGGATCTCAATCCATACTGGGATTGTGGGGTAGAAATTTACGGTGCCATGAACGCACGTTACCCCGTGGTTTTGGCCCGGGTTAGTTGGTCTTGCCTCACCAACTTCCCCGAGACCAGTGTGACAGCACTCCCGGAATCTACTAATGCTGTGGTCACAATACCATTCATTTTTACTGACCTTGTATACCCATGTGGGGTCGTTGCGACCCCTACCAGGCCAATTAGGCCACATTGTTCCCCAGGATCCCCCAGATTGCACTGCACAGGCTCTTCCCTGTTGGGGCATTGGGCTGCTATATGCCCCAATTCCCCACACTCGTAACACCGACCCCTTATCCCGGTTGCTGCCCTCTGCCTGGGGCTATTTGGTCGGCCCCCCCAGCCCTCTCTTCCCAAACCCCCAGGTCCCTTCTTGGACCCGGGCCATTCCTCAATGTCTTTCCTCCCAGTTATAGTTCTCCTGTAGTTCTCGGCGGTCTGGGACCTTGGGTTTGGGGCTGGCTTCCTGGATTGCCGTGTTTCACCCCCTGGGGTCTGGAACAGTTCACGGGCTGCTAGCTGTCTTTCCACGAGGGAGACCAACTCATCATAGGTGGAGGTGTCATTCTGGCAAACCCAAGCCCGGAGGCCTGGTGGTAGCCCCCTCCTATACCGGTCCAGTACCAGGAGCTCCATCATCTTCTCAGAGCTGAGGGCCTCAGGGCGCAGCCATTTCCGGGTCAGGTGGATCAGGTCAAACAATTGCGATCTGGGTGTCTTGTCCTCTGTATACTGCCACTCATGGAACCTCTGGGCTCGCAATGCCGTAGTTACTCCGGATCTGGCCAGGATCTCTGCCTTCAGCTGGGGGTAATCTGCTGCAGTCTCCGCAGCCATATCATAGTATACCTTCTGGGCCTCCCCACACAGGAACAGGGCAAGGATACCAGACCACTGGTCTCGGGGCCAGGCCTCCCGCAGGGCTGCTCTCTCAAAAGCCAGGAGGTATGCCTCCACATCATCCTCCCGTGTCATTTTCTGTAGGCATTGGCTGGCCCGTATAGTCCGGGTCCCATTGCAGTTGTGGCTTCGCTCCATAAGGGCCTTCATCTGGTTCACTAGCTCCTGCAGCAGGGCTCGGTCCTGGGCAGCCTGACTCATCAACAGATGATTAGTCTCTTGCTGTACCCTAGTCGCCTCCTGTTGGGCGGTTGCTTGGACCTGGGTAGCCTCCTGCTGGGCCGCGGTGGCTTGTATTAGGGCCTTGATCACGTCGTCCATCTTAAGGACTGGATTGTTTTGGCTAACCCTGGTTTAAGTCCCCAGCGCGGATATCCCCCTCCTGACACCACGTGTGGCAAATTGCCGGCACTACTATGATGGGTCCCGCACTTTCTCTTCTTGTGCGGGGTTTTCAGGGTGCCATTTCTTGCCCCTGAACTGGGGTAACAGCTATCCTACTAGTATCCCAGGGAAGGGGAGTGGAGAGGGAGGGACCCGGGCCCACCCTCTACTCCGGGTCCCAGCCCAGGGGCCCTATGATAGCAGGTGAACCACTTGTACCAGTGATTCTTTCCCCTGGGCTACTTCCCTCTCCTGACCTTCAGCTTGTGGGGCTTCCTGCCTTCCCTCTGCACAAGCCAGGTGTCCCTCTACCTAGGATCTTGGTGGTCTTAGCCCGCCACAGCACTTCTCAAAACTCTCCTCTGCTTTCCTCCGAACTGCTCTTTGTTCCACCGCCAATCCACTCTGCTTCACTCCTCCAAACTGCTCCAACTCCTCCTCACTCTGCTCCAACTCCTCCTCTGGCTGATTGAAACGGGGATTTTATCAGGTGACTGGCTTCAGGTGCTCTAATTGGTTTCAGGTGCTTAATTAATCTACAGGGAATAAGGCTTCTCCTCATCCTAGGTCACTCTCCTGCTGCCTTCTGGCCATGCTGTATCACACTTTGTTTCATATTATTTTTTATTTATTTGTATGCAGTAGCATTTATAAGCCCCATTGTGATAGTCCTGTACAAACACAGACCAAGAAGACCCAGAGAGCAAATTGATGCCAGTAATTATAAGCAAATATTGTGTATATGTTTGCCAGACACCCACAACACATTGTCTGGCAAAAGTCTACTTTCTCCACATTCCACTCTCTACTTTTAAAAGCTAAAGGTCTTGTTTTTGAGCACCAACAGGGTAATGACAAAAATAGGCACTCAGGTACCATGGCAATGAGCAAGTTATAAGAATCTAAATAGAACAGAATAGTTTACACCAAGGCAAACTCTTGGATGGTGGATAAGGAAGCACACTGGATTTTCCATACCCAGAAATTGAAATAATTGCTTTCAAAGGTCAATACCATTGGCTATATGGACCTGGAATCTTGCTGAGGAATTTTTCCTTGCTTTGGAAAATGTGTAGTTCATTCATGTTTAAACACACAGATATTATTTTGATTATCTCATTTTGACTTGAAATCTTCTGGTTGTTCATTTTTTTTCCAAAAGTGATGGTGTTGTCATCCCCTTCAAATAGCACAATAATATGGAACCAATAATGCAAACATTTACTTCTTTACAAGTGGAGATTAGAAAGTCATTGCTGCATGTTGAAGTTGGATATTGAAAAGCTCTGAAATACAAGCAGCACAAAGAACTTCTACAGTGAAGACTGTTAGTCATTACTTCCTTTGTGCCCCAGTGAATAATACACAAGCTGTACTGTAATTCAACAATAATTATGAAGAAATTGAAATGCTGTCCCTTTGAAACCTAGCCCAATGCGAATTTTACTTCCTCTTGTTAGATAAAGCAGTTAGCATTTGTTCACTTCTTTTTTGTTTAGCATATTATGTGAAATATACATAGGCAGTCTCCTAAATATCATTTCCCATGTTAGGAGAGAAAAATCTTCATCTTTCTTTCCTCTCCTTATAATTACTGCAAGAAAGCCTCCCTAGACAGAGGCTTTATTATGCAAATAGAGGAAGGCATACTGCAGAATCAGTTCAGAAGAACTCACTTCAGATAGCATTGCCTTAGCAACGCTCTAGTTAAGATTAGCTGTGGAACCGGGGTTTCTATTATAAATCACTTTGTTCAGCATTGTCCAGCATCATGATTGAGGAAATTCTGAAATTACTGTTCAGGCATTTGCTTTGCAAAACTGCATTATAGTGAAAACGCTGGATACATACCTTAGCCACACACAGGCCATCCCTGTGCCTTACTGGGGTTCTGCAATTGCTATTATATCACTAGCAAAGTGTGTGCGATGGTGTCACGTTGGAGAAAGAGCTGAAAACACAACACAGATGGGGTATCTGGATCCTAAGAAGACGTATGTGAGAATTTTTGTGCAGCGATGTGTTGAAGGCTTCTCTGGGCCTTTGTGTGGGGGACATCAGCACTTTGCCAAGGTGGAGGAAATTTTGACAATTCCCTTAGCGGGTCACCTTTAACTGAACTTCACTGACCTTGTTTGCTTAAGTCTCAAATAGGGCTGTGTGAAAAGTGTGTCCGAGTTTCCTTCTCTTTGCAAACTTCAATACCAGCTTGGAAAAGGGTCTGCACCTGTCCCTGAGATGTCCCTGGTACAATTTAGGAAGGCAGCAAGCCTGTCCCTGGTATCCAAAAGGTTGAGAAATACTGCTCTAGACCTCTACAACACACCTTATGTGTCCAGGAGACCCCTGTTGACCTGGCTTCCCCTGCCTCATTGCCATCCTAGTATAGGATGTTCTTCCTCTGATATCTTCGGTCACACCAGGTGGTCATTTTTCTTAAGTCTTTATATGGTCTTCAGTGGGGAAGGAAACACCTGCTTTTTCTCAGCAAGGCAGTAGGAGCAGAGGAAAATCCTGCTACCAGCCCTCCTTATAGCCATACAACTGGGGATTATAGGTCTTCTGTTCCCTAGCTTGTGGCTGGTCAGAAACCCTGGTGGTTCCCTAGCACCGCCCGGATTGGCTCAGTTAAGAGGGTGCTCCTTGGAACTTGATGTTCATGGAGAGCCTGAACCACTCTGTGCCAACCCCTGAGACAAACAAACTGACCCCTGCAGAGTTCATGCAGCCTGTCATAATCTTCATATTATTTTTTAATGTAGCTTTAATGTGAATTATTATATTAGCCACAAGGGGGCACTTGGTATTTAAATATGCATAGCCCTCCTGGGTTCAGCTGTATTGAAGCCTTTCGTGTTCAGTGCACAAAACCTCACGTGTACGGTATACGCAGAAACATGCTTTGCTAAAGAACTTTAATATTTCATTTTGTCACACTAATTATTACAGTATGAAATTAGTGACAGTTTATCAATAGAGCTAAAAATGGAGTTCAATTTCAGTAACATGAAAGACGCGGCATTACTTTTTGCGCTAGGTTTTAGATTTAATTACTTCAGCTGATAGACATACTTCCTGCTGTTGGAAGGAAAAGAGTTTATTTTCCGGGTGAAACTACATGTGATTTCAAATGTCAAGAATAGATTGTAGAGGCTTCATGGTTTTCTTTACATGCCAAACAAATGTATTGCGTATGTGACTACCGGTAGAGGAAAATCGAAGAGGATTAGGGCTGGAGTGAATTGCCACTAGACCATTAGACAGCTCAAGTCAGTCTCTGCTGAAAGTAAGTTTGCTACGTTGACGATGTCACCTGTTTGTCACCGTGGATATGGAGGAGTGATTGATGGAAATTGTCATCTGCATTCCTAGTGACAATAATACATTGAAAAATCCACTGTGAAAACAGTTTATGTGGGTGGTTTTAAAATCAAACTGCAATATAAATCTGCATAATTTCATTTGCTGGCAGGTGTTAAGTCAACAGCATACTTTGGAGGGAATAAAAAAAGAAAGCGTGGGGATAAATGCAGAAAAGATTAATTGGGGGGGTTTCCCTTTACCTTGAAGCTTTGGATATTGGTCACTGCTAGAAACTAGACGATGGATGGGCTAATAATATATTTTCTAGTGAAGAATTCAGTTATGTAAAGAGTCTCTCAAGGTATTATTTTAAAATTGCAGCATGTCTTTTAGCCCATCAGCTCACTTAGAGTGACTTGACAGGCAGTTTAATGAAAACTAAGAATTTTAAATCCCTTAGTCAGCTTATGTCTCCTTTCCAGGAATACATTGTCCGGCTATTCAGAGTTTAGCAGAAGAAACTGTTAATAAACCTTAACTTACAAGAATGACAATATTTAATTAAACCAATTTCAGCAATAAAGTTATCCTGATTTTTTCAGGGTTTAGATCAGAATTTATCCCACCCACTCAATCTTGAGGCTTGGTAGCAGCATATTGTCACAGGTCAGTGCTGGATAAAGGAGGGAAGGAGGGAGATAATGGTGTGGAGGTCACTCTGGTGCACCTCCTTGCAGTCAGTTATGACACCACAGGTGAGTCCCTGCCTCAGTTTCCTTTTTGGGCTATCAATAAGTTCAGTAAGGCCCACATATAGTGAGCATTGCCCCTTCAGGAGTCCAGTTTAACCAAAATCTGAACATAGTATGCAAATTAACATAAGAATAGTCACACTGGGTTGGACCAGTGGTTCATCTAGCCCAGTATCCTATCTTCCAACAGTGGCCTATGCCAGATCCTTCAGAAGGAATCAACAGAACAGTGCAATTATCAAGTGATCCATTCCCTGTTGTCCAGTCCCAGCTTCTCACAGTCAGAGGCTTAGGTACACCTACAGCATGGGATTGCTTACCTTACCATCTTGGCTAATAGCCCTTGATGGACCTATCCTCCATGAACTTATCTAATTCTTTTTTTAACCCAGTTATAGTTTTGGCCTTCACAGTGTCCCCTGGCAATGAGTTCCACAGGTTGACTGTACATTGTGTGAAGAAGTACTTCTTTGTTTTGTTTTAAACCTGCTGCCTATTAATTTCATTGGGTGACAGATGGTTCTTGTGTTATGTGAAGGGGTAAATAACAATTCCTTATTCTCTTTCTCCACACCATCACGGTTGTATAGCTCTCTCTCATACAGTGTCTTTGGTGCCCCTGCTCCATTTGTTAAACTTTTGAATACTTTATTTTTATTGCATTTGTAATCCATTTCACGACTTTGATGCATGATTTGCATGCATGATTTATCCCTGTCATATAAGATGATAAATTTGCATGCTAGGATCTGTAAATCTGTATTTATTCATGCCATATATAAGCAAATAAAAAAATCAGTTTTGTCTAAACATATAGAAACTTTAATTTTAAGAATAACTGAAATGTACTAACATCAAGAAATTGAACTGTGCACCAGCATTGGATGGACCAGCATTAAATAGTGTTACAGTAAGTAGGTGACAGCCTTAGAATGTCAACCCTAGTCCTTTAGTTCAAAAGGTCGGGTTTTTTGCCTTTGCCCTTGTGAAATGAAGAGTAACATCAGAGAGATCCAAAGACTAGCCAATGGCCTTTCAAGTGATAAAATAGAAAACCATGTCAGTCTCTCATTGGCCATAGTCGATAGAAGATATATTTTAATGAGCCTGAGCTTCGAAAAGCTGCGCTCACCACTCGCGACTGTGACCGGCAGCGTGAACAGAATCCTCAAAGCTATCCAAACATTAGACAAAATGTTCCTCAGCTCTGCATCATGAATCAATTGGAGAACTTGGAGTGGTGAGTGCTTTCCATGTGGCAAAATGTGACAGATGATGTCCAATTCAGCATAGAGGCAAAATGTGACAGATGTTGTCCAATTCAACATAGAGGTCTTTATCATTGACATCCAAACCTTCCCCAGTGTTCTGTCCAGTGAAGGTCCATACAATTGTTCAAGAGTGTTTTCCTGTCTGCCGGCAGCTTATTAAGGTCATACAAAAAAAACCAGTTCTTTTTGTGGTACTTCATTTGTCCAAACCTTTCTTCGATGGACATTCAAGCAGTGTAAACAAGAGAGCAAAAAAAATCCCTCTTGAATTTTTCTTCTGAGCTTCCCATCATCACCTCATCTCTGCCCTTGTGACCTAACTGTATCTTCTTCCAATGAATACAAGTTTCCTTGAAGACAGGATCAACTCCTAAGTTTTCTACCGTTTCTTTGGAAGCAGAGATGGCATCTTCAAATCCATTCTCTCTGTAGGCGACAACAAAGTCAAGGCAGCTTCTCATCAAAGTAGTAGCAGTCATGATGTCCATCGACTGAGTTTTTAATGCCTTGCTTACAACATTTACTTGGAATAGGATATCGTGCCAAACCATAGCTGGTTTGCCAGACTTTACGCCTCATGTCAGATTCTCACCTCAGCTTTACTCGACTGCACCAGTTCCATCACGGCGTCATAAGCCTGCAGTAATGGAGCTTCTTTACAAACTACTCAATGTAGGTGCTCATGCATGACATCATCTTATTTCCCAAGGAACTCTACCAAACCAAGGAAATTACAGTGAACAACTTATCCAACAAGCCCCGGAAAGCCAAATTATTCTCTGCAAGGAAGAGGGTAATTGAGATCAGATGCTCAAGCACATTCCTCGAATGCACTGTTTTTATGTTTCTATGCATTTGTTCTGCTTGAGCCTGGACTCGATTCCATCCATTTGGAGTAGGCTGTAAAATGGCTAGGTGACTTTTTATGTTGCTTTAGAGCAGCGGTGTCCAATAGAAATTCGATGCTAGCCACACTGCTAGCCACACTTGTGGTTTTGAATTTTTCTTATTAGCCACATATAAAACTGCCACATTAAGCCACATTATAAAAAAGCCACATGCATTAGCCACAATTCAATAGCCTATTAGCCACATGTGGCTAGTGACAAACGTATTGGACACCGCTGCTTTAGAGCATCAGCTAAGTTATGCCAGTAATTGTACCTGGAAAGTGCAAGCAATGATTTGGCATTCTTGTCAAATGTTTTGCAACAAAAACAGAACACCTTGTCAATTGATTTTGAGTAAACTAGCCAATGCTAATTCAGTTTCTCACATTCTCGAGTACTCTTTCACAGTGTGACTTTGAGAAGTGGCACTTCTGCTCATTTACTGGAAACCTCATATCCTCGATTTTGCCTGGCCTGTTCAAAATTTTATGATGAGTATTGGCACAGTTTAGGATCACCGGCCGTAAAGCAGGATCTGATATATTAATTTGTGGTGTTCAATTTTTCTCACTGCTGTTTCTGTCATCATGCAAGGCTGATTCTTCTTTATCGTTTCTCTCCTTTTCATGTAAACCAGATTTTCCTTTGTTATTACTCTCCTTTTCATGTGAGCCACATTCTTCTTTATCATCACTCTCCTTTATGGAACAAGGAAAACTGGACGATTCTCCATTCCTTATCTTCAGGTAAATCTGCTAATTCCTCAGTATTGGGACTTCCATCATTTAAGCTTCACTCCTCAATTTCTTCTGCACTGGGATGATCGCTACTGCCTAAAGCCCGGTCTATATTGTTCTGTTTCAGATATTTTCCCGTCACATTTTCCCCTTGCTGCAAATTAGATTGCAAATGAGCTTTTTGCTTCTTATACTGAGCTCCTGAAGGCCTCTTTGGGGGCATCTTTTATTTTCTGTGGGGGGAAATAGACAGTATCATGGAGGGCAAAAGGCTATGTTCCGCAATCTTAGAAAGTCATCAAACAGTACATGTTAAGCATGGCAAAAGAAGTAACAGTATTTCTTTTATATTGTTGCGTAGATAGGGGTCCGATAAATATCTCTGGTGTCTCATTAAATATGTCCTTTATTAGTCACTACTTACACACTTCACGTCTTAAAACGCAAGTACATTTTCACAATTACACAATAAAACAAGGTTCACAACATCGCAGCTGGGCTCTCACTTCACTTCATTCTTATATCTCACTGACGGACTGGCGATACCCCATCCCGTATATACCCACCAGGGCATGGCTAACAACATTCTAGGTTGTCAGCCTAGATTCAAGGAAAATGTTGTTCTCAGAAAGTCTGGAAGTTTCCGCAAGATTCCAGAAAGGTCCAGAACATCCTAGGAGGTTAGTGAAAAACTAATCCACATATGGAATACCTGAAACATGTTACTTCAAACATTCTATTTTCCTTTTTTTCGCTAACAACAAAAACAGCACCCCAGGGGGTCTCCTGGGTCGCCTGCCCCTAAATCCGACCCTGGGGGACACCGCTATTTACCTCTCTCCATTCTGAAAACTGATTATTTATTCCTATCCTTTCTTTCCTGTCTTTTAACCAGTTACTGATCCATGAGAGGACCTTCCCTCTTATCCCATGACAGCTTACTTTGCTTTAGGATCTTTGGTGAGGCGCCTTGCCAAAGGTTTCTGAAGGTACAAGTACACTATATCCACTGGATCTAGGGTTGAGAACTTTCTAATTGCAAAAACCAAACACCTTTGCCCTGCCCCGAGGCCCTGCTGCTGCCCCACCCCTTCTCCGAGTCCCCACCCTTGCTCACTCCATCCCCCCTCTCTTCATTGCTTGCTCTCCCCCACCCTCACTCACTTTCACAGGGATGGGGCAGGGGATTGGGGTGTGGGAGCGGGTGAGGGCTCTGGCTGGGGGCTCTGGGGTGGGGCCAGAAATGAGGGGTTCTGGGTGGGGGAGGGGGCTCCAGACTGGAGCAGAGAATTGGGGTGCAGGAGGGGGCTCAGGGCTGGGGCAGGGGGTTGGGGTGTGGGTGGGGATTAGGGGGGCGGGCTCCGGACAGGCAGTGCTTACCTGAGGTGGCTCCTGGAAGTGGCTGGTATGTCCAGCTCCTAGGCGCGGGGCGGCCAGGCGGTTCTACATGCTGCCTGCGCCTGCAGGCACCGCCCCTGCAGCTTCCATTGTCCGCAGTTCCCAGCCAACAATGAGCTGCGGGGGCAGCGCCAGTAGCGTAGCCAGTGGGGGAGCAGGGGGAGCGGCCACTCCCACTGTGAGCAGAAGCGGCGCCTTAAAAAGGAAGCGGCGCCTTTTTATAGCAGAGCTAAAAAAAGGTGCCGCTTCTTTTTAAGCGCAGCTTCTTGCACTCACCTGGCAGCGCTCCGGGTCTTCGGCGGCGGGTACTACTTAAGACCCGGAGCGGTGAGGACCTGCCGCCGAAGACCCGGAGCGCCGCCAGAGGCGCCGCCGGGTGAGTACAGGGGGAGGCGCCTTTTTATAGCACCGCTCCCCCTGTGCTCCGGACCTGCCTACGCTACTGGGCGGCGCTCAGGGCTGGGATAGCGCACTGAACCTCCCTGGGGACCGCAGGGACATGCCATCCACTTCTGGGAGCCACGCAGAGCCAGGGCAGGCAGGGATCCTGCCTTAGCCCTGCTGTGCTGCCGCCCGGACTTTTAGCAGCCCGGTCAGTGGTGCTGACCGGAGCCACCAGGATCCCTTGTCGACCAGATGTTCTGGTCGAAAACCAGATGCCTGGCAACCCTAACTGGATCACCCTTCTCCACATGTTTTTGACCCCCTCAAAGAATTCTAACAGATTGGTGAGGCATGATTTCCCTTTACACTAGCCATGTTGACTCTTCCCCAAAAAATCATGTTAATCTATGTGTCTGATAATTCTGTGCTTTACCATTGTTTCAACCAATTTGCCTGATACTAAAGTTAGGCTTAAGTTAGTTATTGTCAGGATTGCCTCTGAAGCCTTTTAAAAAAACTGGTGTCACATTAGCTATCCTCCAGCTGTCTGATACAGAAGATGATTTAAGTGATAGGTTACATACCACAGTTAGTAGTTCTGAAGGAACTAAAATATGAAACTGCAGAACTCTTGGGTAAATAGCTTCAGTTCCTGGTAACTTAATACTAGAGCTGTCAATTAATCTCAGTTAACTCACGTAATTAACTAAAAAAAAATTAATCACAATTAATCGCAGTTTTAATTGCACTGTTAAACAATAGAATACCAATTGAAATGTATTAAATATTTTGGATGTTTTTCTACATTTTCATATATATTGAATTCTGTGTTGTAACTGAAATCAAAGTGTATGCTATTTTTGATTACAAATATTTGCACTGTAAAAATGATAAAAGAAATTGTATTTTTCAATTCACCTCTTACAAGTACTGTAGTATAATCTCTTTGTTGTGAAAGTGCAATTTACAAATGTAGATTAATTTATTTTTTGGTACATAACTGCACTCAAAAACAAAACAATGTAAAACTTCACAGCCTATAAATCCACTCAGTCCTATTTCTTGTTCAGCCAATGGCGAAGACAAACAAGTTTGTTTACATTTATAGGAGATAATGCTGTCCTCTTCTTATTTACAATGTCACCAGAATGTGAGAACAGGCATTTGCATGGCACTTTTGTAGCCGATATTGCAAGGTATTTATGTGCCAGACTTTTCAAACATTCGTATGCCCCTTAATGCTTTGGCCACCCTTCCAGAGGACATGCATCCATGCTGATGATGCTCCTTAAAAAAATAACGTGTTAATTAAATTTGTGACTGAACTCCTTGGGGGAGAATTGTATGTCCCCGCCCTGCTCTGTTTTACCCACGTTTTGCCATATATTTCATGTTATAGCAATCTCGGATGATGACCCAGCACATGTTGTTCATTTTAAGAACACTTTCATTGCAGATTTGACAAAATGCAAAGAAGGTACAATGTGAGATTTCTAAAGATAGCTACAGCACTCGATCCAAGGTTTAAGAATCTGAAGTGCCTTCCAAAATCGGAGAGGGACAAGGTGTGGAGCATGCTTTCAGATGTCTTAAAAGAGTAACACTCCAGGGCAGAAACTACAGAACCCGAACCACCAAAAAAGAAAAATAACCTTCTGCTGGTGGCATCTGACTCAGCTAATGAAAATGAACATTCGTCCATCCACACTGGTTTGATTTGTTATCAAGCAGAACCTGTCATCAGCCGGGACGCATGTTCCTGGAATAGTGGTTGAAGCATGAAGGGACATATGAATCTTTAGTGCATCTGGCAGGTAAATATCTTGCGACGCCAGCTACAACACCATGCAAATGCCTGTTCACTTTCAGGTGACACTGTAAATAAGAAGAGGGCAGAATTATCTCCTGTAAATGTAAACAAACTTGTTTGAGCGATTGGCTGAACAAGAAGTAGGATTGAGTGGACTTGCAGGCTCCAAAATTTTACATTGTTTTATTTTTGAATGCAGTTTTTTTGTACATAATTCTACATTTGTAAGTTTAACTTTCATGATAAAGAGATTGCACTTCAGTACTTGGAATAGTATTTTTCAGTTCACCTCATACTTTTTTTTTTTTTACAGTGCAAATATTTGTAATAAAAATAAAGCGAGCACTGTGCACTTTGTATTCTGTGTTGTAACTGAAATCAATATATTTGAAAATGTAGAAAACATCCCAAAATATTTAAATAAATGGTAGTCTGTGATTAACAGGGCGACTTATTTTTTTAACTGCTTGACAGCCTTACTTAATACTATTTAATTTATCAGTTTGTTCCAAAACCTCCTGTATTGACATCTCAGTCTGGGACAATTCCTCAGATTTGTACCTAAAAAGAATGGCTCGAGTGTGGGAATCTCCCTCAGATCCTCTGCACTGAAGACTAATGCAAATAATTCATTTAGCTTCTCTACAAGGGCCTTGTCTTCCTTGTGTGCTCCTTTGATTTAGCACCTTGATCATCCAGTGGCCCCACTGATTGTTTGACAGACTTCCTGCTTCTGATGTACTTAGATTTTTGCTATTAGTTTGAGTCTTTTGCTAGTTGCTCTTCAAATTCTTTTTTGGTCTGCCTAATTATACTTTTACACTTGACAGTTTATGCTCCTTTCTATTTTCCTCAGTAGAATTTGGCTTCCAGTTTTTAAAGGATGCCCTTTTACCTCTAACCGCTTCTTTTGGTCTGTTGGGTAGCCATGATGACATTTTTTTGGTTCTCTTACTATTATTTTTAATTTGAGGTATACATTTAATTGGAACCAATATTATGGTGTTTTTAAAAGTTTCCATGCCGCTTGCAGGCATTTCACTTTTGTGACTGTTCCTTTTAATTTCCTTGTAATTAACTTAATCTTTGTGTAGTTCCCTTATCTAAAGTAAAATACTACTGTGGTCGGCTTCTTTGGTATTTCCCTCCTCCACCCACAAGGATGCTAAATTTAATTACATTATAGTCGCTTTTACCAAGCAGTTCAGTTATATTCACCTCTTGGACCAGATCATGTGCTCCATTTAAGACTAAATCAAGAAATGCCTCTCCCTTTATGGGTTCCAGGCCTACCTGCTCCAAGAAGCAGTCATTAACGGTCAAATTAGCCTTCACTCCAGTGTTCTAGCAAGCTAATCTTGGTCAGCCCCCCACCTAAGGCCCTCCATTCAGGCTCTTCACCAGTTAAGGCCCTCTTAGGCCAGGAACCTCCTCAGGACTCAGCCCTCCTGGCATCACCTGGTGAAGGGTTCTTTCTCTGGACTCACAGCCCCTTCATAGGTCAAATTACTCTAGCTCTTCACTGGGGCAGCATGTATTTCCCCAGTGAGCTAGACCTCCGCCCACTGTCTGGTAAGATCCTTTTGCTGGAATCAAGCCTCTCTATGGCTTTGCTCCTTGGGGAACCTGATCCCTCCAGAAACACCTTTCCTAGTTCTCCTTGTCTGGTGAGTTTTCTAATCGGCTCCCCTGAGAAGTGCTCCTATTCTGGGGCCTAGTAACTGAGTCCTCATAAGCCTTTATTTAGGCCCAGGTGCTCCTTACCTAATTAGCTGCCACCCAGCTACTTAGGCAATTTACTATCCACAGGTGGATCTGGGTTATTTTATTCTCCTTAGTGGAGTCTGTTACAGGTAAGCTGGGTTTCTCTTCCCTTCAGAGGGTTAGCTCTCCTGTGGGATCTTGCTAGTCCTTGTTTTTTGCTGAGACTTGTCTGTGCTGTGTGTCTGTGTTCTTTGAGGTGTTTTCTTCTTCTTTTGTGCTGTTTCACTTCTTTGTACAGAAAGCTGCTCACGTTGCTGGAAGCCTCTTGAGTTACATCTGTTTCAATGAGTTTTTATCCCCTCTTTTCTCAGAGAGTTAATTGAAGGTGAACACACCCCTTAGGGGTTTGGCTGGATTCAGCTTGGCGGGCTTCTTGCTTTATGCAGCTATACTTGTGGCTAGATGCACCATAGATAAGGTCTCAGTTGCTTCTTCAGTTAGTGCTTATGCGGTAGGAGTTGAAGGTAACGTGTGATCTGCCCTAGCAGAGTTAGTGCTTAGAATATCTTTGAAGTTTTACTGGTTTAAATTTTCTTCAGTCCATTTTCTGAAACATTATTTCATCTCATCAAGTGTTTGAATATCTAGAGAGGTTTTTCACATAAGTAAACACATGTGTAGTCTATATTGGTTCCCTGTCTCATTTAATACCCAAAGTGTGTGCTCAAGAAGGAAGAGCTCTGCAGCAGAGCTTACCTCATTCAGTGTTCGTTGTGTGTTTTGTCTAGCAAATACTATGGAAGAAGGATGATCCCATTGTTAGAGCATTAGCTTAGGACTTGGGTTCGAGTCCCTGCTCTCCACAGGCTCCCTGTGTGACCTTGGGCAAGTCATTTAGCCTCTGGTTCATTTCTCCATCTGCAAAATGGGGCTAATAGTACTTTTCTACCTCACAGAAGAATTGTGATGATAAATACATTAAAGATTGTGAGGTGCTCAGATACTACAGAGATGAGGGCCATATAAATACTTTAGATATACTATAGGATTTTTTTCTAGACTTTTTTCTGGTAGAAAACATAGGAATTAGGGTACTACCAGAGGTTAGAGCTGGAGTTATACTAGGAAACTGAACCGTTTTGGAAAATTATTTTCAGCAAATTACTTGTAGCTAGTGTTGAGAATGATTTAAGACCATGCAGATGAGTCAAATCCCTTCAGAAAGCATGTTACATGAATGCAGAGTGGAGTGCCCAAAAGTAAGGAAATGCTCAAGTTAAATTTGCTTGTGAAACCTTAACCTCTGCCTTGTTTACAGTCAGGAACTGAACTGTTGCAGCTTAACAGGGCAGTGCATCAACACTAACCTTTCTAGTTTGAGTGCAGTTCTCCCTTGCACTAGATGCGCTGCTGTCTGTGAGCCCTGGAAGTGATACTTTGTAGGAAATTGTGCAAGGCATTAGGACTGTCTAAAGGAAATATGGGAGATGGGGTCAAATCCTATAACTCACTGACAGCAGCTGTCTATTTTGACATCTTATCCCAAAACAGAGTGCACTGGAGGTTTAGAGCATTTTCTATTTGTTCAGAGAGCCAGATTTGTTCTTGAAGAGCTGAAAATGCAGAGCTAACTGTCTGCAGAAGTTTGAAGGTGGTGATGGTTTGTATTTCAGTAGAGCACCAAGGTCACCAAGAGCCAGAACAGAATCCATGGACTTTATTTTGCCGCTCCTGGGGAGATGCTCCAGCAGAATCCACCTCCCATGATGATAACTGACTCTGGGTGGGCCCCGTTTGACAGGGACCTGTACTGAGTTTGAGGGATCGGATTACTGGTGGTGGGGGCTTGGCAGAGGGCAGGCTATTTGATTTTTTTTGTTGTTGTTGTCTGTCACATCAGGGGATGTGAGTAAGGGTCCTGCAGTGTCTGTTCAAGTGACTGAGTTGAAGTAAGAGAGGGACTTCTGCCCTCACTTGTGACTGTCTGCCTGTTCCTTAACAGCAGTGGCAGTGTTCATGTAGGCCTAGCCCTTAGCCATGCAGAAAAGTAAAAAGAATACATAGCATAATACGTACCTTGTGTAGATGGCTCCCCCATCTCCCAACAGTCCAGCAAATGCCGCTGATGCCTCCTGTGACATAGGTGCCCTCTCCTTCCTTTTTGGGCTTTAGTGTTGTCGAGGATCATTTCACTCTCCATAGACACCCAGGAACTAGCATCTGTTCAAACACATGTGAAGGTGCAGCTACCAGCCTTGTTTTGATGCACCTTCAAGCCTTTAATTTTCTCTTTGCACTGTTGGGCCAGATATGCATTTACCTGTCAAAAGCAATGATGTGCTGAATAGTCTGGGTTACCTGGGATTGGATCTAACCATTGTTCAAGTTCTGAACGAGTGTCCTGGCATCTACCTTGGGTCAGCTGCTAGCACAACTGTAGGATAACTAGTGAGAAGAAATGATCCCAGATCCAAAAGCAAACTGAGTACTGGAACATAGTGATCTTGAAGAAAATTCTCGCTTAAAAAGTGCCTGCTATGGGACTAGAGGTATGTACATGCCATTGTGTTCAGTGAGGGACTTTTAGAAGACTTGATCCCTAGGGTCAAGTGGCCACAGAGTTCAGAAATTTGACCAGAAGCGCCCCTAAAAAGTTACTCCGTTGCTCTGCTGCAGCTATAGCTAGCTGCAACACCAGCACTTCCTGTCCTCACCAGCACTATAGAATGACCCAGTGCAGGGGCATGTGGTGATGCTTGGACTTACTCAGAACTGTTAAAACAGTAGCATGAATTCCCATCTACTGTTGGGAGGAGTTTTGTGCGGGACACAAACAAAGTGTGTAACAAGTATGTCAGGTGGCTACACTCCCCAAAATGCTGTCAGGTAGAGATGGCTATTAAAACTTTCTTCCAACCAAAATTCAGTCTCCAAGAGTTGACAGAGTTAAGGCGTTTTCTTTCTCTTCCTTCTTTGATTCTGCGGGGACACTGATGTAATAATGAAGTAGAATATGGCACTAGTTGGATTTAGCCAAATTACCTCCTCATTCTGTCCTTTTTCTCTCCAAATGGGCTGAATGGAAACACTCTGTAGGCTCCTAGATCCTATAATAGGGAGAGGTTTGTAATATGTAACAGAGTTTCAGCTGCAGCTAAGGTGTTTTCACTTCCAATTTTAAGTTAAAAACAATGGCTTTTCATGTCTTCTCCAATGTATCTGTCATAATAGAAAACTAACGTTAATAGCAGCTCAGCCATGGGTGAATTATTCTTTAAAACCATGGCTCTGCTGTCAATTTCTGTTTTTTAAAATCAGCAGGAGGGGTTATTTCAGCATTGTGGCTGCTTTTAATAGCACTTCACCTTCGGCCAAACCACTATACATTCTTGACTCTAATGAAAATCATTCACAGGGAAAGCTTAATAGCATCCAGGAACGTTTTTGTGGAAAAGAAGGGATACAGCTTTATTAACAACATTACTTTACCCAATTGATAGTCCTTGTCAGTCTAAGCTGTTTGGCTGCTGTGCCACCATAACTCAAAGATAAGACATACCAAATTATGGGGGAATTACTTCCATACGTTGTCTATAACACTGCTTCCTACAGAGGCCCCATCCATGGACTCTCTGTCACATACTGGGAGCCAGCTTTCTGGTAGTGGGTCAACCAAACTCCCTTGTAGCTCAGTCTTATGTGAAACTGAGCCATTATCACATTGATTGGAAGTAGTGGGGCTTTACCTGAGAGATGCTACCCCTTTCTATTCCCCCCACTACATGCGAAGCTGAATATCAGGTAGTCACCAACCCTACTGATCCTCTGAAACCCTCAGAGCTAACTGCTGCAAAGAGTGTATGCTATCAGAAGGGCAGAGAAGATTTGCATCATATGCTGTGCAGCATGAGAAAAATTATTAGTGTTATGGTAGTGAGTAGAGGCCCCAACGGAGATTGGGGCCCCATGGGCTAGATAGGAGACAGTCCCTGCCCCAAAGTGCTTACAGATTAAATAGGCCAGACAGTCAAAAGATGCAAGGGGAAACAGAGGTATGGAGCAGTGAGATGAAGTAACTTGTCCAAGGTCACACAGCATGTCAGCGGCAGAGCTGAGCATAGGACTCAAGTCTTCTGACTCCTAATCCAGAGCACTGCCCACTAGACCACAAAATTGTATCAGAATCAAACCAGGCGAGTACAGCACAGAGTGAAAAAATAACATGTGAATGCCAGATAATCCAAGTAATTTCTCCCCATTTCCCCTCCTTCCCCCCACCCCCCAAACTTGATACTAGATATAAGTACACAAAAGATACAGGCCTTCCCTACGGTCATCTCTTAGAGCTAGATTGTTGTGAGTTATCTCAAATCAGAACATGTAGTTCCCCAAGGAAAGCCAATTGCTGCCTTGGCAAGTAGTTTTCAAGTGTAGGTCCAGTTGGGACCTGGAACCTCCAACCTGATGAATTGCAGCCCAGCGGCCAGTCCTTAGTTACAAGTAAGAGGCAACTCTGTGTGGCCCCGTGAAGTTGAGCAGAATGAAACTGCTGAGAGTAGCAAAGCCAGAACTAAATGTGTCTCATTTAAAGATGGTGAAATTGATAGCAGCATGTGATCCATAGTGTCTGTTTCTGCGTAAATCAGCAGGAGCCATATAAAGAACAAGGGAGTGATGAGCATAATTAAGGCTGGGAGCTGCTGGGATCCCCCTGCCTCTGCGGGCGGTGGGGAGCTGCCGGGCTCCTCCTGCTGCCGCGGGTGGTGGGGAGCTCCGTGGGTCCCCATATTCCCCATAACGGTGGGGAGCTGTGGGGTACCTCCTCTGCCTATGGTGGCTGAGAGCTTGGGGGCCTGCTGCCTCAGGTGGCAGGGATACCTTACAGCCGCCTACCGCTGCGAGAGGCAGCGGGACACTGTAGCTCCCAGCTGCCAGGGCTGAAGTCACGAAGGTCTTCGGAAGTCATGAATTCCATGACTTCCGCCATCTCCGCGACAAAACCATAGCCTTAAGCATAATCACACGGACCTTGAAGATTGTAACTCAGAATCTAGATTGTGATAACAACCTCTTATCATTGTTCAAAACAGGAATATTTGTAACCTATTGATTTTAATTTGTATACAAATGCAGAGTTCCTTAAATCAGCTTCTTAAACAACTAGAAGAGGAAAAGAGAAGTCTCCAGAACCAACTGAAGGATTATGAGCTTAGACTGGAACAAGAAGTAAAGGTCTGTTACTTCCATATCCGTCTAACCAGCCCTTTTTAGAAGCTGTTATGCTGTCTGAAATGTCTAAAGCGTTGGTGTAAAGAATGTAATGATTCCATGAAACGTAAAATGAAAAAGTCCTGGGGTGGTATGTATGTTTGTTCCTTCCCTTTTGATTAACCATGCTAATTGTTTTGTTTGATTGTAACCATTTACCCACTATTTTAAAATGTAGGCTTACCATAAGGCTAATGATGAACGGCGTATGTACCTAGCGGAGATCTCACAGGTAAGTAACAAAAACTTTGCAACCTAATCATCTTTTTCCTCCCAAGCTGGTACTTGAAGGATCATTACTGTTTAATTCTTTATTTTTCTTTATTTTTTTCTCCTTCATACAAATCTGAGTTTTATTCCAGCCAAAGAAAGTCAGGCATAGTTCCTGTCAGAACCAAGCCTCAGTAAGATGGAGCAATTGCTAGAAAGTGATGGAAGTCTGTCTGTCGTCTGTCTCTCTCTCTCTCTCTCTGTCACATTGTTTACACCAGACTTCTTGACTTAAAATTTTCCACCAATTATATTGCTGGTGGGAGCACTAAAGTAGACAAGGCATGATGGCTACTGGAGCTTTAACCACTGTACCATCTAGACCTGCTCTGAGCAGAGTTGGATGGCACAGAGGTTAAAATGCCAATGGACAGTCTATACCTGCACATCCCCTGTTACTACCATGCGTGGAATTGAGCTGGTGGCAACAATGGTGGAAAGTCTTAAGAATAAAAGTCCAATGTATACATCTTGTCAAAGGGCTGACTACACTGCCCCTATACAGCATCTAGTCCCTGCTGGCCCAGGTGTAAAGAACTAAGCTCAGATCTTATATACTCAGATTTCTGTATTGTAGCATGCTGTGCAGTTCTTAAGACGGTTCTCGGTCCGACTTCAACTCTCTTTTTTAAAAAAAATAATTAAATAATGCATGTTCAGCCAAAGCATTGTTTTGGCTAAATATATGTCATAAGACCGGTCATCCTGGGTCAGACCAAAGGTCCATGTAGCTCAGTATCCTGTCTTCCGACAGTGCCAGGTGCCCCAGAGGGAATGAACAGAACAGGTAATCATCACGTGATCCATCCCCTGTCACTGATTTCCAGCTTCTGGCAAACAGAGGCTAGGGACACCATCCCAACAAGGGTGACAATGACAAAGTAATAGGGGTCACCATGTATGGTACACTAGATCACCATTACCAGGCGACCTGTCTTGAGACCACATGAACATTTCCCTAAATGTGCTGAGTACAGGTTTTTCCAACCTTTATTAGAAGACAAGCTCTGCTGAGCCACTCGTTGATAATGTCATATTAACTGGTCATAGACAACACTAAGGGACCACTGTGCCATCAAATTCTGTTTGGAGCATTGGATTGGTTTGTCTAAGGTTGACCATGAACCCAACCACCGAACACTTTTGCACACCAGTCTTTATCTACACTAGGGATCACCTCAACAATGCAAAGGCAAAATAACTTCCCAAATGCACAGAGAGTGTGACAGCTGGATATGTTGATTTACATAAAAGCATATTAGATCACTGTTAAGGTTTTGCATTAGTATGCAAGTTTGAAGTTGGAGTACATATTGCTTTTGGGTATCTAATGGAGATGGAAGTAAGAGCCTTATTACTCCTGGGGGAATTCTGCGCGCCTGCAGAAAACGCCCCCCTCCTGCAGAATTCCCAGCAGAAAATGGCAGGGAAGCAAAGGGAAGCCAGGCAGGGGGAGGGAGGGCAGGCGGACAGGCATGGGGATGACCATGGGTACAGGTTTTGTGGGGGAGGAGGGGATTCCCCTCCCAAACAGAGGCAAAGCATGGGAGGGCACACAGGGTTACATGCCACTTCCCCCCACTCCATTTCTGCAAGCACAGAGCTGCCCAGCTGAAGGAGGCTGTGTCTGGGCTCCACTGACTCTGCAGCTGAACGCCGCCTCCTGGGTCCTAGTGCCAGTCATGCTCCCCTTCTCTGTGCTGGGAGCCTTCCTGTTTTCTGAGATGGGCAAGAGAAGGGGATAGGGGAATCATGGTGGGGGGAAGCAGAAGCCCAGCATGCGGCGTCCCCTGTTAAGCAGGCCCATCAAACCCTCACCCTGATAAGCCCTACACCTGGACTCCCTATCCTCCCTCCAACGAACCCCCTACACCCAGACTCCCACCCCACTGAGCCCCAACCAGCTGCACCTGGAATCCCACCCCATTAAGCCCCACTCCCCCAGCACCTGGACCCCCTCACTGAGCCCCCCACACCCAGAACCCCTCCACTGAGTCCCATCGCCCCACACCCAGACCCGCCCTGCTGACCCCCTGTGCATCCAGATCTCCCACTGAGCGACCCGCACCCAGATTGCCCCACACAGAAACCTCTCACCCCACACCTAGACCCCCCCCACACTAAGCCCCTCCACACTTGGATCCTGCTGGGCTGAGCCTGGTCACTCACCTGGCGCAAAGGGGCACGGCTCCAGGTGCAAAAGGGCAGGGCCCTGGGATGTTTCTGGGGCAGGCCCGGCCTTTGGACTGTGTCAGGGTTGGGTGCAGCCTCACTGCCGAGTCCCTATACCGAGGGGATGGGGGCTTCAGGGTGATCTCCTGTTATACCAATAAAATAAAAACCAGCAGGATCTTTTTAAAGGGGATAAGACAAAATGTCACATTTATTGTGAACACAAAAAGAATCATAGTAAGCAGTCAGTTATAGCTATAACATTTCATTCAGTTTCACATTCACACACACACACACACACACACACACTCTCTCTCTCCCTCTCTCTCTCTCTCTCTCTCTCTCTCTGCATAGATGTCATAGTCACCAGTCTAGAAGTTGCTCATGCCAAGTTACTGGCCAGGTAACCTGGGCATGAGGGTGGAGCCGAGTCCTTGTCAGATTCATCTGATGCTCCTGGAGGGTGGTTGCAGAACCAGACTCAAAGTCCACAGTGTGTAGAAGCCATTCTTATAGGAATTATTTCCTATGTTAGTCTATGGGAACTGTTTCATCTTGCTGTTGCTAACTCAGTCAGCAGATGGCACATTCCTGATGTTTGTGCTGTCAGATGTTATCTTGTTTTTCCCATCCTTTGAGATGGTCGGGTGGATCCCAGTTTATCCTCTGGGGGGTGTTGTCTGCTCGTTCCCACTTGATGCTGCCTTCAGCCGATGGTCACTGAAATCCTAGGCTGGCACCTCCCTGCTCATTCATTCATGTACACCAAGCATTCATCAGCAGACATACTGTCTCCACCATTTTTGGGGTGTGTACTAATTTATTTGAGACTCCCTGTCCTTTGAGGGTGGGGGTTTTCTATGCTGTTTCTAGGTACAAAGCATGCATAAAGAACAAAGTCAAGTAACTTGTTTGCAAGTTTCTCATAGCAATACAGTATCTTTCTGAGAACAGATACAATCAATGGTTTACACAGACAGTAGCTTGTAAGTTTTAACAGGAGACCCAAGAGATCTTTTTACTTGGTAATGCTATGAGGTTTAAATTGTGGGGGACAAATTATGGGGAGTTACTTTCACTTGGGGAATCACTGCCAATACCTTCTTTAATATCCCTACACTCCTACCTCAATGCAGCCAGTGGCTTGTGCTCCCCACTGCCATGCTGGACCCACATTTATTTATTGACAAATAAAATTTGCAGAATTTGTCAGAATTTTAAAATATTGTGCGCATAATTTTTATTTTTTTGGCACAGAATTCCCTCAGGAGTACCTTATGGAGCACTGGAGCATGTTGTTGACATCATTGTAGATGACATGAAGGTGGAAAGGAATGCAGGATACTGTCTCTTAACTTCTTATTTCCATACTTGGGAGGTTTGGGTGAATGGGGTATGTCCTGTTACACCCATATTTGTCACTAAACCATTTTTGTTTGATATTATATTTAATTTGATGATGTTATCAAATCTTCAGTTTTTTGTTTTCTACTGATTTTATGCCTTGGTAGATGTATGCAATGTTGTAGCTGTGTCAGTCCCAGGATATTAGAGACACAAGGTGGGTGAGGTAATATCTTTTATTGAGTCGACTTCTATTGGTGATTAAGATATTACCTCATCCACCTGGTCTCTTGGTAGATGTAATAAGTTGTAAAATTTGTCATGGGAAGGTTATGACAGCAAGGTAGTGAAAAGTTGAGACATTTGATATCTGAGAAGCCATAGACGATGGTTTGGGGTATTGGCCCCGATGGGGATAGTTGAAGCACTAAACACCAAGGAAAAGTGAAATACTGCATCTCTTCACTACTCCCTTATTCCAAGGATGACGCTTGATTTGACATTTTGAGGGGACAGAAGAAGCCCCCTGGATGTCTAAACGTAGGCTCCTGAAGCCATATTTAAACACCTCAATGAAAATGTCCTGATTCTGATTTTCGGAGGTACTGAGCACCCCGTAATACAATTAAAGTTAATGGGAATTGCAGATGCTCAGCACCTCTAAAGTGAGGCCACTTTTACTTTGTTGACTAATTACAGATTTAAGAGCTTAACTTTGGGCAACAGGTTTGGCATACTCACCCTAGACCCGACTCCAACAACCCTTGATAGAAACCAGTGTTCACGCTATTAGAGCTGGTCGGGAATTTTTCAATTCAATCCTCTTTTTGTTGAAAAATGCTGACTCATCAAAACGAACTGTTTGCAAAACCAGGTCAGGTTTGACAAATTTCCCAGCTCAAACAAAGTAGAAGAAAAATATTTCAAAGTTGTTGAAATATTTAGTTTTAACTTTTTTTTTTTTTAATGAAAAATTCTGGTTCTGGTTTGAAATGATTTTTTGTTATTAAATTTAAGTCATTAGACTGAAAAAAGGTTAAGAAAAAAGGTTTAAATTGAAACCAAACATTTTGATTGATTCAGGAGGGTGGGGGGAATTGGTTGGTTGGTATCTTTTTTGGTTTGTGAATATTTTCAAGATTTCTACTCTTCCTCTTGATTCAAGATGTGGAAAATATTTCAGATTCTTTAAAAATGTTTGTGGGACAGGAAAACAGTTTCCTACCCAACTCTACCCATTATCCCTGCTCTAGAATTCGCTATTGCATCTAGGGTGGCCAGATGTCCTGATTTTATAGGGACAGTCCTGATATTTGGTGCTTTTGCTTATATAGGCACTTATTACCCCCCACATCCTGTCCTGATTTTTCACATTTGCTATCTGGTCACCCTAATTGCATCCAACATTGATGAGATTAGCATGTTGTTGTCGTTGGTTGTTTCTGCTGAAATGAACAGAGCAAAATAGTGAACAGTATTGACCATAGACTTCAGCATTAACTTCCCTTTGAGATGAATTGTCCATTTCACACCTTTGAGTTATTGTTGCCATCTGTCTGCAGGCTCAGGATGACAATATAGTTCACATTCCAAAGAGGTTCCCAGTAGTAAGGGCTGGGTCTTATTGTTTTATAAAATGAAAGATTAGATTGTATAGCATAGTTGGATTTATTCTGCCACAAATTATGTTGCTGTGGAATACACAGGAGCCTATAATACAAACTGGAAGTTACCTTGAAAGCTTTACGTTATAGCACCTCTTATTCTGAAAGAGATCTTACTTCTTAGTGTAAAAGTAGTAGATTAAAATGATACTCCAGAACTCTGCGCAATGAAGTGACTGTCATTGAATTGCCAGTATAGCTAACTGGGGTGAAAGGTTGTAATTAGCAATGTTTCCATGTGTTTGCACAGCAGGCAAGTGGTTCACTTTGTGTAGTCATTGCTGCCTTAGGGAATGGAGGAAAATTGCTGAAAACAAATTCGCGGTGTTAGACCAGTAAATGCTGATGAATCTGGGGCTGGTAACATGAAGACACTGTGGAAGGAAGACAGTAGTAAGTGAGGAAATAGTGCTATGTCTGAACATGGCTAATGAGTGTGGAATGTTCTTTTGTACTTAAATCATTTAGGCCACTCTTCAGCAAGGCACTTAAACACATGCCTGACTTTAAGCACATGGTAATTCCATTGCTTCAAGTTAGGCATGTGCTTAAATACTTTGCTGAATCCAGACATTGGAAATAGATTCTGCCACCCATGCTGTGCTTACTTCTTGAGTAATTCCACTGATGTCAAAATCAGTCATGGGTGGGAGAATCTGGCACATGTTTTTTTTCAATTTTATTAAACACCCCACTGTCTTAGAATCTGTCTTATGGAGTTGGCAGAGGCTGAGGTGAAGGGGGAATTGTCACTCATGGCTGACTAAGCAATATTTCGATATGTATTGTGGCAAATGTAGCAGCAGGAGAACCATTGTTCTCTGACAATCTATTCTATAGATATTCTCTCTTAACTATATAGCTATAGATGATTCCATTTTGTTATTTTTCCTATCATGTTAGCCTTCTCCTGTATGCTTAGTAAATCAAATGCAATAGAAGCTTTTTTTCTTATTAATAGTTATTTAAAATATCAGCATAATGAATGTATTTCCTGAGAATTTTTTTATACCTTGTTTGAGATTACCCCTGTAGCGGGAGTGGAGGGGAGGAGGAAAGGCTGTTGTTCAGAATAATAGTTTCTTTTAAATATCTTTTTCTTGTTACCTTGTGTTTTTTTCAAAGTATGTTCATCTTCTAAGTGTGTTTGTTTGTTTGTTGTCCAGTTCCATAAGGTATTAATCTTTTTTTTTAAGTGATACAGTTACAATAAATGTAAAGGTTTCACAAGCTTTAGTATTCATCCAAAAGGCATTGCTTTTTTTATTTTTTTCATTGTAAAAGACTGGTTCTCAGACCACACGCTATGGAACATTGATGGTCAGTAGAACCTTTCCTTGTGGCTTGCAGAATGCAATATTTTGAGAACCAAGCAATGGGGAAATGGGATTTTCTTAAAGCGGTACACAGAATTAAAGGGAAAAAAAACTTCACAAATTATTTCTCATAAGTTATTGTCTGTCTTTAGTAAAATTCCCTGAAAGCAGATGATATAAAAGTGTGTTCGAGAAATTAAATCCAGGCAGCTCTTACTCTATCTTTACACGTATATTCTCTGAAAGTGTCTTTGTTTGAATTATAGTAGGCTTTGCTAGTACAGTGTTAGTGAGAGTAGTTGTCTAATGCAGTACATACATGGAAGCACATTAGAAACCAGTGTATTTGTTATAACCAATCACAGATGTGGTTCCTTGCTGTGCTAGGTTTTTACCCCTCTCATGAAGAATGCATTCACATACATTTCAAAGTATAACATTAAGATTTAAAAATAATCCCAACCATGTGCTTTGTTTAAATGGCATCAAAGAGATCCATGACGCTGCGCTTTTAGAAAAAGTCATCTATGGCTCCCTAGTGTGGCCAGCTGTCTTGCTTTGCCTTATGCTCCCACAAAGCCCCTCTTTGGGGGCTCTGTGGGTCTGGGAAGTTGGCAGGATTGTGTCAGTTTTCAACAAGCACACCCCACCCCACCAGCCACGGAAGCACTAAATTACTGCAAAGTAAGCCTGAAGCATTTTACGTTGCTTCCCCCTCCATTCTATGGAAATCCCTACAAGAGGACATTTCTGGGGTGATGAACATGAGCCTGGAGGAGCTTTGCATCAAGAGGATCTGTGAGCCAAGGGACAAGAGAAATGACAGTTTAAGTTCTCCCCACATTTTTACTTTTTATTACCAAAGTTTTATAACTGCTTCTTGGATTTTATATATCACAGTATTTTTTGTAATGCTCTCTAGAGGCAGCAGGGAAGATGTAAATGCTGTACTCTTCTCGCTTAATAATTTCATAATTCCAGCAGCACAACAAAATCACTAAAACTGTCATTATTCTACCTTTCCCATACAGGACAATACATAGGGGAAAATTGCTTGCAGATTGAAAATACAGGATTCCTGTCCTAATTAGTAATAAAAGGATTCAAGTAATATAGTCCCTGATTCAGCGAAGAACTTAAACATGTGATTAGGTCTTGTTGATTTCAATGGGACATAACCTTAAGCATGGGCTTAAATTCTTTGCTGAATCAGGGTCATAGTGCTTGTCTTTTCAAAATCAATGTGAGGAGAATTTTTGCTTTCCTTACAACATATATACTTGGAGGATAACTTGCTTTATAAAAATTTGACCATTGCAGACATCAGCTACACTTAAAATTGCTGAGAAGCAGAAAACAGATGCAGTGCAGTTCGAGAGAGAAAACCAGATACTGAGGTAAATCTTTCATATTCCCTCCACTTTCTGACTTAATACATTTATCTAAATACTCTCCCTTGACTATCCTAGCCCTCTATCCAAGATAAAGATTGCTGCAGATAATCATACTGACAAAATATTGATGTCCGTATCACTCTTGGTACTGATTTTAAATCAGCTTATTACCTAACATAGACTATTACAGAATGATAGTACAGTACTCATATAATGTAAGTGGCCTTTGTGGAACCTCACAGAAGGTTTTGGCGTCCTTCCATATAAACCTCAATCAAAAATAGGCCTTTTTTCTAAGTCTGCTCTTACATTCTCCAGTCCATTAACAGTAATGTAATTAAATGCTCAGCCTGGTTCTTCTCCGTCAATAGAGATTGTACAGCTGTCTAGTGGATGAGAAGGTGAGTAATTTTAGATGACCTCATATTAAGACCTAATTGCTTAATAAATCAAAGCCAGTTTTTAGTTACACAGGTGCAAAAGAGTTTCCCCAAAATGTTTAAATGTGAAGACCGTCAAGCTGTTTGGGGGAGTTTAGAACATAAAAATGTGTGTCTGGGCTGAGCTCTGATAAGCCAAGTTTCAAATTGAAGCTGATTCTTTACTGAAAATGGAAACACTAACAAATCCTTAACTATATCATTGCAATTGAGCCATGATGCAAATTGAGAACAGCTGTCCCATCATTAGATTATAAAAGTTAATTGATATGAAAAATAGTTTTCCCACCTGTTTTCTATTTTAACCCCTCACTCAGGTTAAATAATGAATAAGATATATTCTGCATTGTTAACTATATTCACTGATTCCCACTCTTTGATCTCATGATGAGAGTTTAGTAGATTGCCGTTATTAGAGTAAGGTTTAATGTCTACTACTAAGGATTCTTGAGCTCAGACAAGTATAGTGTGGCTCTTAAATACTTAATATACAGCCCGTAGGCTGTTTCTGGCTCTGGCTGTGTTTTTATATAGCTCCTGTGGCCGTGGCCATAGAGGGCAGAGCTAGCATGTTTCTCCCTTACTCCCCATGGAGGGACTAAGGAAACCAGCAACAGCCAGACATTGCATAATAATATATGAAGATGGAGACATGCTTATCTCATAGAATTGAACGGTCATGGAGTCCAGTCCCCTGCTTTCACTAGCAGGACCGAGTACTGTCCCCTCACAGATTTTTGCCCCAGATCCCTAAATGGCCCCCTCAAGGATTGAACTCACAACCCTGGGTTTAGCAGGCCAATGCTCAAACCACTGAGCTATCCCTCCCACCCTCAGAATACTGGCTGAATAGTTGCACTGTTCTGTGGGGTTTAGACCAGTATTTATTTGGGACTATTATGATAGTTGCTGCCTGTAATCCTTTTTATATTAGACACAAAATACTTTCCTGTAGTTGTTCTGGAAAGATACATGTTGCGACAGATTACCACTGCATCACCTCCTCCTCTCAAAGCTGATAGTTTTGTAACCTTAGTCAGCACTTTTCAAATTACTTTATGCACATGTTGGGATTTCTTCATCTTTTGCTTGAAAGGAACTGACAGAGGCACTAGGGAGCACCTAGGTTGCACTGCATTGGCTTCTGTGGCCAACTGCGTAGAACTTTGAGCCTGGTGAGTTCTCCACCTTGGTCTCACCTAGCAGCTTGTACCGAAGAGTGGTGATATGTCACAGTGCGTATTGTCAGGAAGTAGCAAGCACAGGTAAGGAACTCCCTCGATGTATGGAGAATTTAACAGAGCGCCATTGTCATTATTCCTCCATAAATACTACTCTAATGACTTTAAAGACTGGGCGTCTGAATCTGCTCTCACTCACACTGATGTAAATTAGAAGTAATTCCATTTAAATTCCAGAGTAAAACTAGGCAGTAAAATCAGGCCTTGAGAATAACCTCAGAATTTCCTCCAGCAGCTTCTCGTCTAATTTCAACTGGTATTTCAAAGCTTTGTCTTCACTGGGTTTCAAACCTGGTTAATAAACAATATCTAAACTTTGTTTAATCATGGTTGCTGGTGCATTTTGGCTGGTTGTAGTGAATAGCCCAAACCATGTTACAATTACGATAAATATTTTTTATTCAGTGAACTAAGACAGTCCATCTTCACTGGCCATCCAAACTGAATTAGAAGCCAGTTTAAATAGAGATCCTTACCATGGTTCCTGGGTCAGGTCAGATGGGACTTTAGACACTTGCACGACAGTAGAAAAACATGGGAACTGGAGGTTGGGGAGAGGAGAGAGATTGATCTGTCTGTCTACTCAGCTCTGCGACAGCTCCTGAGTCAGATTCAAGACCTTGGCCCTGATCTTCAAACCTTTAAATGGAAGCAGGCCCCATCTACTGCTCATGATAGTTAGAACAATGGAACTTGGCAACCTCAAAAGTGAAACTAGTGAGCACTGGAGATGGCGCTTTCTTGGCAGCTTGCCCAGAAACCTGCAACTCATTCCCAGAACATATGAAACGACCCCAACTTTCACCACCAAACAATATGCAGAATATTTCTCCAGTCGTCAGTGCACACACACACATGTATGCAATTAATATATATTCCCTTCCTCCTTTCACAACTGGGTGAGAGAGAAACTGAAACCTGGTATGTTAGACTATATAAAATGCTCAGATACTGCAAGGATGAATAGAGAGATACTTAGCTATTTTGCATAATAGTAGAGAGATGCTGCCTGCATCCTCCTGAGAATGGCTTTGTGGATTTGCTTAGTCACCTTTCTTCCCTTGGAAATTCTGTTCTGTGGTCCTATAGATTAAACCTTATAGATCCAAAAGTAAATAACTCCCCTAAGCTTTATAAAGTGGTGTTTATTCCCATGAAGTGAATGTAAACTTGTTAGTCAGCTACCAATGTTTTATATGAAAGGGCATGGGACTTAAGAGCATGGCTCTCTAGAGGATACTGCCTGCAGAGAGCTCTAATTACAGGTGCAGACAGTAATTTCCGTGTCTTGATGGGGAGCATATAATTGGTGAAAATGTCTCCCCAGCCTGCTGCCTTCCTGTTTATACAAATGTTTAATATTCTCTTCATGTTCCTTTTAAATTTCATCATTTAAATAATATAAAGTTATTCAGGAATGATGAGATGAGGATTGGGATTTGTACACAGAATAATTAACTGCTCTGTTAACCTTGCACCCAGAAAGAAACTTTCTGTTTATTAATTAACCATAATAATCAGTTATTTTAATATAAACAGCATGCCAATTTCCAGCAGTTCAAGTTTCTGGAGGATCATAGTGTAAGTGACATGTAATGACTAACCTTTCTGACTTTATTTCAGAAGAAGACATAATGTTCCAGAAAATCAAAGGATTCTGGATCCCAAAAAAGGACCAATTAAAAAGACTGCAGGAGTGAAACAACTTCCAAAATTAAAGCACTGACTTAATATTCTTAACAAGAACTTCCAATCACTTTTATTCATGTTTCTATATATTTAACTAAATGTTTCTGAAGAAAAATATATGTACTACATTGATTTAAGACATATTCCAATAGCAATAGCTACTAATGAAGATCTGTGTACCTCCTAGTAGCCCTCTGTAATCCTGTGGAATAGCTCATCAAGCAGTTCCTGCAGGTCTGGCGCCTCCACTAGGCGACCCTAGGCAGTCGCCTAGGGTGGCAGGATTTGGGGGTGGCATTTCGGCGGCGACTCATTTGACGGCGGCGATTCGGCAGCAAGAAAAGCGGCTGCCGAGAATGCAGCTTCAGAGAAGCTGCCGCCACAGCGCCACCGATTTACGGCAGAGGAGTGCTGCCACCTAGGGCGGAAAAAACCCTGACGCCGCAACTGAGTTCCTGGGTGCCCTGTTAATGCTGGTGAAGTCTGACCTTTCCCGGCCTGATTGCCAGATGTGAAAACTGAATCAAGGAATAATAGGAATCAAGTTGGGTGACTCAGGGAATCACTTAAATGCCTTATGCTAGGCACGACAAAGGGTCTTGTGGCACCTTATAGACTAACAGAGGTATTGGAGCATAAGCTTTCGTGGGTGAATACCCACTTCTTCGGATGCTAGGCAGGTTCTTCCCTACTTTGACTCCATAGCCAGTCATTGAAAAAAATGTAAATGGTCTGTTTTTAGAGCTCAACACGGGAGAAGAAGAGAGGAGTGATGTGACCTGAAGAGTAATCCCACTACCTATACCAGAAGAAAAGAGTAATACCCCATTATGAATAGCCACTTAGCACATAAGCTACTGGGGAAACTCCCTTGATTACTAGAGGATGAGAAAACAGATGTTTTTTTTCTAGGAAAACAACCACAATTTTCAGATTCCAAGGCCAGAAGGGATCACTGTGATCATCTTGTTTGACCTCTATACCACAGACCAGAGAACTTTCCCAGAATAATTCCTACAGCAGAACATCCAATCTTGATTTTAAAATTGCTGGTGAGGGAGAATCCACCATAACTTGGTAACTTGTTACAATGGCTAATTACTCTGTGTTAAAAATGTATGCCTTATTGCCTGTCTGAGATACTGCCTCCCCATTGGCTGATTGTCTCTCAGCTCGCAAACAATCAGGTTATGGTCAGGTTCCCAGCAGTGGGCTGGGGACAGCGTGCACCTATGGCATTGGGGAGGCAGAGCTGATTGGCATAACAATGGAGTCTCTTCCCTGCTGGCATGACAGAGAGGCAGCTGGGCCAAACTTGACTGATTAGGTGACCTGGCACATGGGGTTGCAAGACCACTCAAATTTGGCCTGCCCACTCTTTTGTCACACCAGCAGGGAAGGGGCTCCACTGTTATCATAGAATCATAGAATCATAGAATCTCAGGGTTGGAAGGGACCTCAGGAGGTCATCTAGTCCAACCCCCTGCTCAAAGCAGGACCAAACCCAATTAGATCATCCCAGCCAGGGCTTTGTCAAGCCTGACCTTAAAAACATCTAAGGAAGGAGATTCCACCACCTCCCTAGGTAACCCATTCCAGTGCTTCACCACCCTACTAGTGAAAAAGTTTTTCCTAATATCCAACCTAAACCTCCCCCTCTGCAACTTGAGACCATTACTCCTCTGGTCAAGGGCCAAGCAGGGGGACCCAGGCCATCCTTTGTTGCACCCCTGGTTTCTTAACTCTTAGGTATCCTTTTAAAAAAAAGCTCTGCCTGCTAGAGGCCAAACTTGGAGTCTGTCTCTTCCTCCTAGGGCTAGGCAGCACAGTTCCTCTACCCTTAGGGCTGTGCTATGTTCCATGAACATCCTGGCTTTGGCAGGGAAGACAAATCAATTCTAGGCCTGGCCTGAAAATGACCATGCTAAAAGGGATGGCTTCTGCAGAGCCAGTATCCACAGCCTTCAGCAGTTTGCATGGCTTGGAATTCCACTGCTGTTTTCAGCTGGGTAGGGCCCTTACTGTGTAAACCAAAGTTTTAATGTTTTGCAAATGTCCCCAAACAAATATCGTGATGTAAAGATTCTTCAGAGTGTACCTATTGTGAATGAAGGGTTCTATCTTGAAATCCTATGTATATTTCTTGTTTGTTGGTGTATGTATTTTAGTATATGAAATTTAAACTTACAAACTGATGTTTCCATCTAAGGCCCCGATCCTGCAAAGACTTCCAATGTGCTTCCATGGGACTGCTCCCATGTATCATTGCAGATCTGGGGCCTAAGTAGTAGTACCATCCTTTTAAATTACTGCCCTGTAAATCACCGCCGAGGGATTATTTGAAGTATTTTGAATTATATCTTCCATCTTAAGCATGCAATTGTTGTTGCAGTTTCTTTGCCAACAATTTTTCAGTAATTGAACTTTGGCAGGCTTTTTTTTTTCTTAACTGCAGAACAGTGAAGAGAATGTTTTGGTATTTAAAAGTCAACCTTCTAGGTTAGATTTAAAAAGCACTCTTCCGAATAAATCTGATTGATGGACTCTCTTTATTTTAAGAGCTTCTGTAGCTCTTCACGGTATTCATTAAAGCTTTTTGTCTCTTTAAGAGCAGTGCTAATAGCATAGTTTCTTATCACTGGCAGCATTAAAGTGAGGCTGCAATTAAACTCATACAGAAAGAACATGATGTCATTGCTAAAATGCAAGAAAACAAGAACTAATGATATACATCATATTCATTATGGAAACACCATTTCCTCATCTAGATTGAGATTTATAAGATATTTATACTGTTTCCATGATACAGCTGGTATGGTTCTTTAGCAAGCAGACTGGTCTGTCTGACCTTTTTAGTCCCCAACAACAGTTGAAAGCCTAGCGCCGATGATTAGGTTAGCATCATTCTGTTCCAGTTTTTCTGTATGGAAAGTTTTCAGATTCTGATTGTTCTGGCATTTGTCATTGGCGGGGGAGTGGGGGGTAGCATAATGCTCCCATTAGCATAAAAGGTAAAGAACATCTGCTATAGTAAAGGTGATCCCATTCTTGGATACATTCAACAGACAGGCATACTCTTTCGTCTGTATCAGGCAGTTGTCAGCAGTCAATTGTGATCATTTTAATAGGCTTGAAGTAACTAGAACCTTGCACACTGATACAGGCGGAACAGCTGTTAGTGATGACTTATCATTCATAGCAGATTTTTTTTCACATGTACCATGTGACTGGTCATCACTGAGGACATACATTTGAAGTTTCAAAGGTCAATCATTTATTTAGTTTTCTGCCTGTTCTGATGATGTGGAGGAGTAGCAAAGTAGAATACTGTGTCAACCAGCCAGGAGAGGTGGATGCTAAAAGCAGAAACTAAATCTAACATTTTAAATCTAACATAGCAGTTTTCAATTATAAAAGGTTGTTACAAGGAGGAGGGAGAAAAATTGTTCTCCTTAACCTCTGAAGATAGGACAGGAAGCAATGGGCTTAAATTTCAGCAAGGGTAGTTTAGGTTGGACGTTAGGAAGTTTTTCCTAACAGGGTGGTTAAGCACTGGAATAAATTGCCTAGGGAGGTCGCCGTCATTGGAGATTTTTAGGAGGAAGTTAAACACACACCTGTCAGGAATGGTCTAGATAATACTTAGTCCTACCATGAGTGCAGGGGAGTGGACTAGATGACCTCTTGAGGTCCCTTCCAGTCCTACAATTCTATAATTAAGCTGCTTATTTAAGCCTTAAAACATTGGGGTTTTAGCAGGTTCTTTCTTTATCTATAAACTGTGGTTTGGGAAATTGATACATATAAACACTCACTTTACTCTCAGCAGAGATGTGTTTTTGAGTTTCCATTTCTTCTCCCAGCCCTTTCGGACCTCAGAGCAATGTGAGGGACTAGAAAAGAAAATTTTGTTTCTGTGTAAAAGGAGGGTTCCTTTTATTTCTGGCTGCAAGTGTGTTGGGTTTTTTCTTTTTACTTGAATTTAACTCTTGTACTGTTTTTTTTTTAACAGCTTTCCTGTGCTGTGGTGTTTTGTTTGTTGGCCAGGAGGGAGGAAGGGTGTTATTTTGGGTTTTTTAATTTTCTTGGTTTATTTTGTATGATTTATTCTTCCCATACTGTCCAACTCTTCTGTGTGGCTTTCCTTTCTAATATTTTTCTCTGGATTAAAATGACTTTGCTCACATTCGCATTGAGTAGTTTTTGTACTCGTATCGCATCTTTCATATGAGGATTTCAAGGAATTTAAACATGAATTAATTAATTCTTGCTATATACCCCATACTTCTCTATTATCCCCATTTTACAAATGAAAACTGAAGCAGTTATTCAGAGCCTATTTACACTAAGGATAAAATAAAACTACAGTTGGGTTTACAACACTGTTGTGCCCTGACCCAATTATGTGGTTATATTTTGTGGTGTAATCAACCGAAGGTAGGTTCCATCACTGTAGAATCTAAGCGTAGATCTTAGCTAAAACTTTGGACACTCCAAAGATGCAGAAGAGGCCACTGGATTCTGAATCTGATGCTATGATGAGGGAGCAAGTTGAGCTGAGGGTACAGAGGAAGTGAGGATCAGAGTCCAAGGCTTGAACATAGTTAAAGTTTTGTCTGCACTACACAGTGGAATTGGGTCCCCAAATGTGATTATTCTAATCCACTAACAGACGGTAACCCAGGTAGAACCAAGCAATTACATTTCCTGACTCCCTTAGCTCAGTATTACATAGAAGTAACTCCACTGGCTTCAGTGGAATTACTCTGATTAATACCAGTGTACTGAGCACAGTCTCAATCCCGCAGTCTTCCTCTTTCTGGCTTTATAAAGCTGTCATTGTCACTTCAGAATCCAGCAGTGGGTAGACAAAGGAGGTTTTTGGTAACACCTGCCCCAGGTTTTTAATTGGGGGGTTTTCTTAAAGCTGCAGCTCTTGGAATCAGAACCCTAGGGTTAGAAGGGACTGCAAGGATCATCTACCGAACCCTCTGCCAAGATGCAGGATTTGGTGTGCCTAAATGATCCAAGGCAGATAGCTATCCAGCCACCTTTTTAAAGCCTCTAGTGATGGAGATTCCACGACTTCCCTAGGCAGTCTGTCCAGTGTCCTACTATTTTTACAGTTTGGAAGTTTTTCCTGAGATTTAATTTAAATCTGCTATGCAGTAGGTTAAACCTATTGCCTCTTGCCCTGCCCTCTGTGGCAAGAGACAAGAATTTTTCTCCCTCTTTCTTATGGCAGCCTTTCAAGTATTTGCAGACCCTATCATGTCCCCCCCATTAATTGCCTCTTTCCAAATTAAACATACCCAGTTCCTTCAGCCTTTGCTCATATGGCTTGCATTCCATCCCTTTGATCATTTTTGTCACTCTCCTCTGGATCCTTTCCCATTTCTCTGCATCCTTTCTATATAGCGGTGATGAAAATTGGAGTCGTGATTGTGAGAATCAAAGCTTTTAAAGTAAATAGCCTCGTGGTTGCAGAAAAAAGCTTTACAACATGAATAAAAGGCTCAAACACCAGAAGGCAAATAAGCCACGTTTATTAATTTTCAAATTATGAATTTATGGGGCCTGACTCATTTTTAATGCTTTCTTGGCAATACTGTATTTGTCTTCTACAACATAAATATGATCGTGGTGCATGAAAAGGGTTAGCTAGTGGACTGTGGAACTGATTATTATGTAATCAATTAACACTGCCACAGAATCCAGAGACCCTAGTTATAACTATATGCATACTGAGGCTATTAGCAAAAAGCAAGATATTTACTTGTTTGTAGACTTAGCTTGAAGATGGGCTTACTGTACAAATCAGTAAAGAGATGCATGTGTCATTCCCCTCCTGCTTCCCCAATTTCTCTGAGGTCATATCTACATTAGGAAAAATGAGATGTATAATTCATCCTGATGCAGCTCCATTGGCAGCAGCGATAGTGGAAGGTGCCATGTAGGCATGACAACAGTGATGACAAGGCAGTATGATTTATTTATTTATTTTATGCCTTGCCTTCACTATAACTTCTGCCAACATTACCACCAGCAGAGAGCTATAGCTAAGGCTGTGTGTACACTGAAGTTTTCTGAAAGTCTCCTTGTGTTGCAATCTCATCAATGCAGCTCTGCTACAGCAAGAAACAATAGGAATGCCAGAGTTGACTGGTAGCTTTACCAGTGCTGTCTAAACATGCTCAGAATGGGCCTGGATAATATGGTGGTAAAAATGCTGGTGGCTAGTCTCTGCTAGCACTGGTGTTGTGATAGTGGTGGAAGATTTTCAGAAAGACCTTGGTGTAGACAAGACCTCAGTGTGCGGCATGTGTCAACCGGGGCATTCTGTGCTCTGTCAACTTTGAAAGCGGACAGTCGAGCCTGAGGCCTGCTCTTCACTAGGGACTCGCCTAGTTTCAGCCATCATTGATCAACTCACTAGCCAAGGGCACCAGAACCTTTGTAGAAATTGGGGGACCAAGGCCAAACTGCCCTCTCTTTCTCCGCAGCTGCCTGCTCCGGCAGTGAGTCAGCTGCCCTCTTTTCGGGTGCCATAGCAGACCATGGTGGGCAAAAAGTGTAATTGCAGCGCCTCCCTGGCAGACTCTATTATTCTGCTGGGGGGGGGAAATCTGCAGGGGACATTAATTCTGCATGTATGTTTCTTTTCTTAAAAGCTGGAGCAGGGGAAGGCCATGATCCCCTGGTTCCAGCACCAGTGCCACCAGCATAATTACAGGGGTGCAATTTGCAGATCTCTAGGGCAAGGCACAAAGCCGCCATTTGAACTGTACTGGAGCAAATGGAGTGTTTTGCCTTGGTCCACTAGGGCTTTGCACTGGTGGTTGAAATCTCCAGCACAGACCAGGCCAGAGAATCAAGTTACCCAAGGGTGGAAGGCACTAAGAGACCGCTCAGCCCCCTCTTCCAATGGGACAAAGAGCTGAGCTGAGCCTCCTGCATGGAGCGCTAGAGCAGCCTGGAAGCAGGCTCCCCTGCTCTGTCTCACAGTCTGCGTCCGGACAGCAGCTGCTCAAGAAACATGAACACCCCAAGTTGTTATTTCTCCCAGGCCCCTCCACCGGGGCAGCCCTCGGTGTGGAGAGACCCAGTGAGCCCCATCCTGGCCCCACTGAGTCCCTTAATGCCTGGAGCTGGAGCGAGCCCTGGCCCGCCCTCAGTGCGGGGAGACTTGAGGCGAATCAGCGAGCCCCATCCTGCCCTCAGTGCAGGGACACCGAGTCTCTCAGCACATGGAGATCCAGCAAGCCCTGCCCTGCCTTCTGTGACATATATGGTGCTTGGAAAGATGAGGTTCCCCGCATTGAAAAGTTTATGCTCTCTTAGATAGAAACTAATAAACTTCAGATGGGAGAAAACAACAGTACAGAAACTGGAAGGCTAAATTGGAACAGCGACAAACTAGGATTGGAAATCTAAGAAGAAGTAAATTCTAAGCACAGTTTAGGTCATTCAGTACAAGATCATCCCCATAGTATATATTTCTAGAGCTGTGTCCAATCTTCTTTTGTTTTTAAATGTCCCACACAATGTGGCATCCTTGGTTATACTGAGGATTAGTTTTTCAGGTTCTTGAAGGAAGCTTATCCTTACAGCCTAAATGTTTGTGTCTGGTTTGGTGATGGTGATTTGTTTTTAATCCTTCTTCTCCAGTTATGATTCCCATACCACAATGCATTCCTCTGTAGCCTGGTGTTCATAACCTTTCAAATAATTTGACTGGGATCTTGTTTGGAACTTCGAAACCTGTTGCCATACTAACAGAATTGTGTATGTAGGAAGGGTTAGTGTGTTCTACAACCATCCCTGCCCTTAACATCTGCTTTTGGAGATGTGTAAAATGCATTACAGGCTTCTTTGACACTAAATGTCTAACTTCTATGGGATTTGGCAAACCAGAGTCCAAAAATTGCTCTGAAACAGAGGTCGTCGGCTGCCAACAATCCTGTCAGATCTGTTCTGGTGGATAACGCTGACATAAATAACAACTCACTAAAATGCAGAAGTGATTTACTTTAAGCACTTTAGCACCTGCTGTTACTAATTATGGGATTACCATGCTCCATATTGCAGCATGGGGAGTACTGTCTACATGCTACCTCTCAGTGGTGGGTTCCCTTAGCTATTCTCTCTCCTTTCTCACCTGCCAATCCCTTAATTTTTAAGATTTTACTTTTGAGTTGAAGCTACTCACTTTGGATATGGGATAGGAAATTGAATAATTAGTAGAAATGCAACAACTATAGCAATCTATATCTTTAGCATCCACATTGACTGCAGATTTAGATTTCAAATAGTTATTGCAATCGATAAAAGCCTTTTTTCAGACACTGATTTATTGTATTATACAGAGTCATAATTAGCACTGTGACGGGTTCCCCCCAGGGTGCCACCTGGAACTGGGATACCACTGAGCCCTTCTGACCCACCAGCCTGGGCTCCCTTTTCACTGTACTGCTGTGAAAAGCTGCCAAGCCCTCTCCCGGCTCTAGCCTGCACTTTCGCCAGCACACATACAGGTAGGGACACACCCAGCTCCAGTTTCATGTGGACGCTGTGACCAGCCCCTGCATGGGAAGGCTAGGAACTTCCCAGCTAGGGAACTTCCCAGCTACTCAGGCACACACACCCTCTGGAGTGTAAACCCAAGATTATACCGTCTTGCGTTGCACAAGGAACTGTACAGTGTAAGCTCATGACATGAAATTTGCCCCCTCCCTCAATGTGGAGAGGAATACACAACAGCTTTCTGCCCCGAGTTATGACTCCCACACACTGGTTTTTAGACAAAGCAAAAACAAGTTCATTAACTACAAAAAATCGATTTTAAGTGATTATAAGGGCTAGCAAACAGATCAAAGCAGATTACCTAGCAAATAAACAAAAATGCAAACTAAGCTTAATATACTAAAGAGATTGGATATGAATAGCAGATCCTCACCCAAAGTGACGATACAAGCAGACTGCAGATTCTTAAGGGGCAAGGTGCACTTGTTTACAGCTTAGAATCCCCAGGTGTTTCATTCACAGGCTAAAAATTCCTTTAGCCTGGGTCCAGCACTTCCCCCTTGTTCCTCGGGTGTTTCTAGGAGTCTCTTTGGGTGGAGAGTCAGTGAAGAACCTTGATGTCACTCCCCTGCCTTAAATAGCTTTTGCATATGGCGGGAACTCTGTTTCAAAGCTTGGTTCCCACGCCAGTCAGTGGAAAAATACTGATATCCCAAGATGGAGTCCAGCACGCAGTGACCTGGTCACATGTCCCTGTAGTGTCACAGCAGCCATTACTCAAGGCTGTTTGTAGCAGCCTTAGGAAAGCTCCCCAGGTAGGAGATAAGCTTCTCCTAAGGCCTATTGTTCTCTCTAATGGCTCATTAACTTGAATGGGCACTTCCCAGACAGCCATCTAGACTGAGAGCCTTTTGCCTAGTGGACGTTGCCCAGGAATAGCACTGGCCTTGTGACTCCTCAGTACCTCCTGGCCAAATATGTACAGGAGCCTGTAGCACCTTTTTTTCTTTTCAAGAGCTCTGTGCTCAGGCAAGCATCATTTATGATGATGCCCACTGTGTCCTAAGTGCTTATTAGATCGGAAAGAAGGAAAGGCTGCTGCCCCAAAGAGCTTGCTTTGGAATTACTGCAGAGGAAGGAAATGGAAAGGAAAACCTCCTAAGAAGTAAAAGGATAGAAAGAACCCCAATTTCTTTCCAGCCAAGGTCATTTGACAGAAAATCCTTCTGTGGAACGTGAAAATCCTTCTGTGGAAACAAAAGTTGAAAATAGATTTTTTTTTAGACCTTGTCTACATTAAAGCTATAAATGGTTTACTCCAACCCAATTACAACATGGTCAAAATGTGGCCAGGATTTACCTATGTCCCATCCACTCTAAACTTTTTGATCGTGTTATAACAAAGTAGCTCAATTATTCCTGTTCAAACCTATTTAAGATAATGGGTGTGCACATATGTATTTGGGTCAAGATCTAGACTACCGAATCTTTGTCTTGAAGTTTTGGAGGAAGAGTTTTGCATTTTACAGGAACACTGTTGTTTGTTCTAGAGAAATTGAGATGGATTCCAATAAGTTTCCCTATAGAACAGTATCTGCAAAGGTTTCCTTAATAAGCAATTTTCAGGACAATTTTAAGTCAAAAACTGTTGGAGGCAAAGAATACATTTCTGCTTTTGACTTGTTTAGGGAGAATTTATTGTGATGGAAATCCCAGGGTACAACCTGGAACTGGGGTACTGCTGTGCCCTCTTAACTCTCCAGCCTGGGCTGTCTCTCACAATGCTTTGCTAGTGACAAGCAGCAAACCCCTCTGGGCACTGTTATCACTCAGCACAACAGCATGTGAAGCCCCACACCCAGCCAAATTGCATAAATGCTCCCAGAACCACTCACGAATCTCACAGAGGCACAAGCAATTCTCCCAAGCCCCCAGCCTTGCATCCTGAACTGTACGGTCTTGCCCTGGTCAAAAGCCTGACCAATGTAAGTTTATTACCCAGTCCACCCCGCCCTCAATGTGGAGAGGACACACACAAGCCTTTGTAACCTGAGCTGAGATTTCCCAAGCATTTCAACCAATCCGCACCGGTTTAGGTAAAATGTAAATGAGATTAATTAACTCCAGAAAGCTAGATTTTCAGTTATTATAAGTGGGAGGCACAAAAAGGTTAGAGATAGTTACCAAAGAAAATAAAAGGTCAGTGCACAATCTAAATCTCAAACCTTATTACACTAAGCAGTATTTGGATCAAGCAGTTTTCTCACCCCACTCTCACTCTATCTGTGTCTGAGAAGAAAATCTCAGTTTCCATTTGGAGATGTTTGTTGTGTGCCTTTTTGGTTTTCTAGCCATGTGACATTGAGACTGAACTACTGCCCAATCAGCAAAAGGGAAATTCCATAATCCTCTGCTACCTTGGAGTATTTCAGTGATCTATAGACTTTCTTGCTGTCTGAAGCCTTGTAAATGGGGAGCGCTATATGAAGTAGAAACAAACCATTAGTGTTACGGAGACATAGTGCAGTGACATTAATGGTTTGTTTCTGTTTCATTGTTTTGGTGTTTGACAATAGAATAATCATGTCCTAACACTTGTATAAAATAGGTTTCTCCTGATACCTCTTTATGTTAACATTGAAATAGAAAAACATTGAAGGAAAGAGAAAGCGTTCAGAATTAAGTGAAATCAAAAGGCCTTTTAACTGAGAAATGTCAAGTATGGAAGAAGGGCCTGAATAACCTACTATTTGCAATTTGGAGAAAATAACTATTCCAATATTTATGCCTCCATGAATAGTCCTGTTTGCATGTTATTTCTGCCTTTCTATTTATTATTACGTGTATAGAGAACCGAAAGTGTTCAGAGCACTTTAGGAACATGTAAAGGAGTATAAAGACAAAATGTACAAAGTGCTTTGACTCCGGCAGAGAGAGAGAGAGTGTGGTGTGTGTGTGTGTGTGTGTGTGTGTTCGTGCCCAGCAGAAAATTCACTGTTTTCCTTTTAAATTGCAAATTTTGTAAACTGGTCTTAAATAGACTAGCTCTTTAAACTCTCAAGCAAAAAAATATTAAAGGACTTCAGGCTGCCATTTACACAACAGTGATCAATGGAAACATTCTGCACTAGAGTCAATTAGAAAAGCCGGCAACTCTTGAAGGTTTTCATGCAGCAAGACTCAACATGTACAGAAATAATGCTACTTTTTTCCAAAGTGTGGTATTATTTTAATGTAAGCCATTTCTTTTTCTACAGATGCTTTTTCTACAGTGCAGTGGTCTGATGCTAATCTTAATCAGGTGTATGGTTCTTAGTCAGGTGGCGGAAACACATAAATAGAAAGCACAGAGGTCATCCCTTGAAAGCTGACTGCTTTACTTATTTACTCATTTTCTACGTTCAGAGCAAAATGAGAGGAAACTTGCCATACAAAAAAATTCAGCTTCTACGGCAGGGGTTGGCAACCTTTCAGAAGTGGTGTGCTGAGTCTTCATTTATTCACGCTAATTTAAGGTTTCGAGTGCCAGTAATACATTTTAAAGTTTTTAGAAGGTCTCTTTCTATAAGTCCATAATATAGAACTGAACTATTGTTATATGTAAAGTAAATAAGGTTTTTAAAATGTTTAAGAAGCTTCACTTAAAATTAAATTAAAATGCAGAGCCCCCCGGACCGGTGGCCAGGACCCGGGCAGTGTGAGTGCCACTGAAAATCAGGTCGTGTGCCGCCTTTGGCACGCGTGCCGTAGGTTGCCTACCCCTGCTCTACGGTGTAAAGTCAGAGCTGGTGGCTAAAGGAATATTGGAAATGCAACAGGTATCTGGCACAAAATGATTGCTATTTGGGGATTATAAATAAATATTTAAAAAGAGAATACTGGTCAGGTTTCGTTACTCTTAGAATCTGTGGGAAAGACTTTCTAAATAAATCTTCTGATACAAAGTCTTTTAATGACTATAACTTTTTATTGGTCATTACCATAACAGTTTCTCTGTTTGGCTTTTTTTTTTTTCCCAGATGAAAATAGCCATCTTATTAGTTGGAGGAGATGGCGCTGTTGAGAATACAGCAGAGATTATAGAGGAATTATTTCTGTTGCCAACATGTTGCCATCATGATTAGCAGTGTTGATAATGCAGCAGTTTTCTTGGATGAGTACACGTTCAGTGTGGTCTTTCTAAAGATGAATTCTTTACCAACTGCAGAAGAATAGTAAGCTGTCGGGCTAATTAAGTAAAAACAAAACCCTCTAAAATTCTTGTAACTTTATTCTAAAGGTGTAATAGCTGTAACTAACTGAAAGCTTTTATATAGGCTTTTATTTTCTTCTGCCCTTAGTTATTCAGTCTCCTACCTTCAGAATTGCACCAACTTTCTTTTGCTTAATGTGCGTGTGGCACTCTCCCTGCACTCTGCACTAAATTCTTTTGAACGGGGCTGTTGGAAAAACTTCTTTTTTTAAAAAAAAAAGAAAGGTGTTAGGTAGCGTGATTCAGCTGAAAAATTCTCTCTTTAAAATACACTCAGTCATGTTAAGTCCTTAGGTTGCTAAGGGCTGGTCTACACTAACCTCCCGTGTCGAACTAAGATACGCAACTTCAGCTACGTTAATAATGTAGCTGAAGTCGAAGTATCTTAGTTCGATCTTCAAAGCACTTACCGCAGGTCCACACGTGGCGGGCAGGCTCCCCCGTCAACAGCACTTAGTCCTCGCGGCGAGCAGGAGTACCGTTGTCGATGTCGCGCACTTCCGGGATCGATTTATCACGTCTAGACAAGGCGTGATAAATCAATCTCAGAAGATTGATTACTCGCCGCTGAAGCAGCGGGTAAGTATAGACGTACCCTAAGTAGATTTACTTGAGCATGCCATCCTGTGTGACTGACAGTATTGCATGAGTGTACCCAGTAGGGTGACCAGACAGCAAGTGTGAAACATCGGGACGGGATGGGGGGTAATAGGAGCCTATATAAGACAAGGCCCTAAATATCGGGACTGTCCTTATAAAATTAGGACATTTAGTCACCCTCGTACCCAGCATGCTGTGATGATTACAGCAATGTCTGGTTTGCTGGGATGGGGCAAAAAGTTCCCAGTAGAGGAAATGGTCATGATCTACTTTCTTATGAGTTGAGCCACTTTATCAAGTTACTGTTGACCCAGCCTAATCTACCCTGATTGCTGAGTTGGTGTCAGCATTGTGGATCATCCTGTAACTCGGATGTCATAATGGTTCAGATATGGTAAATATTTGCGTGGACAAGGCCTATAGATAGATACTAATGGTCATACTTATCTCTCCTCTAAAATGACTTCTAATTACTATGTTGATTCTGAATAGATGGTTTTGATGCTAGGACACCGAATTGGGACTTTGGGAGATGAGATTGTCATGATTCAGTTTCTCATCTGTCAAACAGGTAAAACACCTCTAAAACATGAAAGAAATGTAATCCTCACAATGCCTATATGAAGTATGGGGTTATGGGCATTATGAGGATTATATTTTTTTAATGTTTTAGAGGCTTTGGGTCCTTCACTGATGAGCACCATAGGGTCTGCCTATGAATGAGCCAGTGCTCCAAAAGAACGGAGCAGACAGGTGGAATGGATGGGATAAATGGCATGTGCTTGTATTCAGTGCATGCCTTCAGATCACATGAATTGAATTAATGCATTTGGTGGTTGGATCAGCAGAATACAGGAGTTGAAATATTAACAATGTTGCTTTAGAGCTAAGTGATTGCAAGCTTTTCAGGGCAGAGACCATACATGTATCCAGGGCCCTATTGCACTGATCTTGACTCGGGCCTCGTGATGCTCTCTAATTGCTAATAATACTTTCAGTTTCATAAAGATATAAAGTAATGTTGACTGGCTAATCAATGTTGTCCACTCTTCCTGCTTGGAGGCAGGACACAATGATGTCCTCTTTGGACAACCCTTCCTTTGGGTTAAGTGAACCTAATTATTTGAGACCCCAAGAGCAATGTGGTGGGGAAATTCTCCTTCACTGTGTCACCGCAAAGTGTCCATTTTCATAAATGGCTTCAACACAGTCACCTTCCAGCTTGGGATTTGGATGAGAAGAGGGAGCCATTCTCACTCCACTTTTCCTTAGAACCTATCCCATGCCACGGTCCAAAGCAACCCAAATATCTCCGGCTATGAAAATAGGAGAAAAACAACATAAAAAAGGCAATGTGTGTCAATGAGGTGCTCTTGTTTCGCACAAAGTTTGCCTCATTAGTACTTGCTCTTTTTGGCGTGCCAGAGCTGTCATGGATGAATAGCTGGATTTAAAATCAACATTGTGGGTTGACAAGCTCATGGCAAATTCAAGATTTGCTGATCAAATTGGCCCAATGCCTCCTAAGGCATTTAGGTATAAATATTGCACCAAAAATCTTACAGCAAATTACTGACAGTCTAAAACTAGCTTCAAAATATATTGGACTGTCATTACCATTTAGTCAGCTGACGTGTGTGAACAGTTGTAGTTGGGATGGTGGCACTACTGCCTCTTTTTAGGTAGCTGAAATACTTCTACTATAAATTAAAATCACTTAAACTCACTTAAAGATCAGGCATCATGCACTGCCTTTCCCTCAATACACCAGTACATGTTTTTTTAATGTTAGGACCATTAAGCCAACTTGACAGCTAAAAGTATAACAAAATTATTCAGAGGAAAAATATTTTGCTTCCCAGAGTATGTTTACCAAAATGCCTGTCCCTGTTTTTCAATATTTGCAGATTAGACATTGGCAGGGTCACTAGCAGCAATATATTAAAAACAAAAAGACCTTAGAATATTCATCCAAATAGAGGGGACTATATTAGTCTCCATTTTATACAGCATACGCCCCCTTATATACAATCTACAGGATCTGTATAGTATTACAAAAAGACCCAAAGTATTTTGGTAGATGGAAAACAGATTTTGATCCTAATTTTATGATGAGCTTGTCACATGGAAATTCAGTCTAAAAAAAAAGTTCCATTTCTAATCAGGAAAAATGAATCGGAGTTTTTTAAAAAAATTATTGTACATACTCCAGGATTCAGGCTATAAATTCTACATAGTCCTTTATATTAGAGAATGAAGGGAGAGAAGGTGGTGGTTGTGTCTGAATGTACAGGTTCTGGAAAATGATCAAAGGCCCTAGCAAAATCCATTTACCCTTAGTTCAAATTGCCTATCTACCCCCTCCCCGAAAAAATTCTGTTCTCACCCACCAAAATAATCCACTTAATTTAATTTGACCACTAATTTGACGTGAGTGCATATAGTCATGTCATATAGTAATGTCAAAAATCATGTGGCTTCAGGTGTGGAAGGTAAATCATATCAACATATGAAGATTTCCCTCTGGAATCTAGAATATTATGGCAATGGGGAGACTGCATCCATGTTGGAAGAAAATATTACAGCTTCTTGAACAAGTGGTCACCATTTCATGAATGATTCAAAAAGATACATTTGAGAATACTAGGCCACAAGCCTTTAGATGTTTAGCTATTGCTAACCTCCAGAGCATACTTTGTATAATGCAGTCACTTCTAGCATACAGGTAAATTGCGTTCATTGACCTTTGTATAGCAGTTTTTGCTGAGCAATACAGCGATTCTGATTCATTTGAGGAAAAAAGATATTTTACATTTGAGCTGCTATTTCTTTTAAACTGTAAGCTGAAAATGGAATTTTTAAAAAAAGTACTCTGCAAAATGTGTCACTTGCTTAGACCTTCTTCCGAAACAAAGATTGAGTGAATACTTGTAACTGATTGGAATGACACATAGCTGTTCACAATTCTTTGCAAATGTGTGAAGGGTAAAAAAGGATGACATACATATTCTTAACCTGTACTGCAGTATGATCTTTCCATACTATCATTCATCTGGCTAAAAAGCCCATCAGTTTATATGGCAAAATGATAAATGTCATCCTTTTTCAAAACGGAATGTTAAATAGCCAGTTGTGTGTCATGCACAGATTTTATTAAATTTGATAGCATTAAAGACCATCCAATTTCACCTAGTTAGCCCTGCGTTGAGCCCAATAATTTGTTTGGCTAAAGCATATTTTATGGAAAGGCATCCAGTCTTGAGATGAAGATTCCAAGAGATTGAAAATCCATCACTTTCTTTGATAGTTTGTTCCTATGGGTAATTGCCCTCTGTGTTAAATCTGTGCCTTATTTGTAATTTAAATTATTAATGTCTGGAAGCTGGTTCTTGTTATGTCTTTCTCCACTAGATTAGAGCATTTGAGTACCTGGTATTATCTCCCCATGAAAGTACTTAGACACTGTAATCAAGTCACCTCTCAGTCTTCTTTTTACTATGCTAAGCTCATCTCAAATCAGTTTTGCGGTTCTCTTTTTGCATCCTCTCTAATTTTTAAAATCTGGACACGGTATTCCAATGTCTTTCTCACTAATGCTGTATACTCAGGTAAAATAACCTCCTGTTCCTACTCCTCAGTTATACATCCCAGGATTGCATTAGCTATTTTTGCCACAGTATCATACAGCTGAGTTGCTTGTCCACTATGATCACTAAATCCTTTTTAGAGTCACTGCTTTCCAAGATACATCCACCATTGTGTAGGTATAACCTGCATTCCTTGTTGCTAGATGCATAACTTTGTGTTTGGTTGTATTTTGTCTTTTAGGAATCACAGACTTGTGCCGAGTTGAACAGTTTTAACTCTTAAAAGCTAGCAGCCAAAACCATTCAGAAAAGCTTAGTTTTAAAAGGATGCAGCCAGGTAGTCTGAGGCCCAAAATCCAGACTATAGTTTTGTTTTCGTTTGTGTGTGTGTTTTTTGGGGGGGAGGAATGCACTTCTTGCCACCAGAAATGTAATACTCCTCTTCCCTCTCCAATTTTTTTCCAATAAACATAGGAGAGGTTTTTTGTTCAGATTTAAGACTTTGTAGTACTTGCAATTCATTCACCAGCCTCCTGGCTGCATGACGTGCAGAAAGGGAACCTGAATTAGCCTCTTATTTTCATTGCCTAAATCGAGACATCGTCATCTTCTTTGTCTTTTTCTTCAATGCTTAGCCAAATGGTTGGCCGTGGCAACTGTTCAACATTTGGTCTGTTCCTGTGCAGCTGCAAGGGTTTGGCAGGCCAAAAGTCCAATGTTGGAACAGACTTAATGCACCCATGTAATAGGTGGTCTGCTTCTGGGCCACCTCCACCTCGATTGGTGGAATCCCAGATGTTACAAGCCACCCGAAGAATGGCATTCACCGGAATGTCTTGCGACATTCTGGCAACATGTCCGTAAACTTCTGCATTACAAATGAAGTCATTCCACTTTATGCCCAATATATGATGTTGGCATTTTGTGTGGAAAGCCTCCAGCTTTGCCCAGTCTAAGCGGCGTACTGTCTGTGTTTTGCAACCGTACAGCAGTACAGAGAGGATACAGCTCGAATAGCTCCTGAACTTGGTTGTCATGCTGAGATAATGTTGATTTCATATTCATCGTACATGACCCATGGCAGATGCTGCAATGCCAATCCCGTGAAGAACCTCCGTATGAGAGTTGGAGGAACTAGTGAGTATAGAACCCAAATAGCAACGACTGGAGACTTGTCAAGGCTCTGTACGAAAGGAATGTCATCAGCACAAAAAACGAGGAGTTCTTGTGACACCTTAGAGACTAAAACAAATTTATTTGGGCATAAGGTTTTGTGGGCTAAAACCCACTTCATCAAATGCATGGAGTGGAAAATACAATAGGAAGATATATACACAGTACATGAAAAGATGAGAGTTGCCTTTTTTTCATATACTATGTATATATATCTTCCTACTGTATTTTCCACTCCATGCATCTGATGAAGTGAGTTTTAGCCAACAAAAGCTTATGCCCAAATAAATTTGTTAGTCTCTAAGGTGCCACAAGTACTCCTCATTGTTTTTGCTGATACAGACTAACACGGCTACAGCTCTGAAACCTGTCATCAGCACAGTTAAGGTCTGAGAGTAAGAAATCACTGATCTTAATGCCTATGGACCTGACAGAATGCTGCATTATGAAATCCATTGCCCAACAAAAGAGTGCAGGGGCCAAGACGCAGCTCTGCCTGACATTAGATACTGATTTAAAAGGTGCTGACATCTGATTCCCCAAACATACATGGGCAGTGGTTCCATTATGCAGCTCGCTAATCAAGTCCAGCAGAGTGATTGGAACACCTACACCCTTTAAGGCCTTCCATAGTGCAACTCAGTCAACTGAATCAAATGCAGCCTTAAGATCAACAAAAGCTACATAGAGGGGCTTCTTGAACTCAAGGTGTATCTGCAACAACAAGCAGAGGGCAAAATGGCATCTAATGTAGAACAGTTCATCGTAAAGCCTGACTGTTGGGGGCGATGCTTCCTATGTAACAGGCTCCAAACACACCATCAGAACATGTGCAAACACCTTCCCTGGGCTAGACAACAAGGTGATCAGCCTGTAGCTCTTACATTCGCAGCGCAGTGCCCTTACAAAGTGAGATCACAATACCATCCTTCCAGGCAGTTGGTAAGGTTCCAGTTCTCCATAGCAGGTGAAAGATGGCCAGAAGTGATTTCACCACAGGGTCAAAAATGCATTTTAGCTGCTCCAGGGGGGATGCCATCAGCACCGGTTGTGCGTCTGTTTTTCAGTTTGCAAATGGTGCGCTTCATTTCATCCAGCATTGATGCGTCAATACAAGTGTCTGGGTCTGGAACCTCAGTGGCTGTCAAATCACCCAGCTCTGGGCAAGCAGCGGCTAGAGGGTGGTTCAAGACTTTGTGATAATATTGCACCCAGCATGAGAGGATGTCGTCATCCGATTTACATGGTCGGCCTTTGCAGTCTTTCAGGTTGCCGTTTGTAGTGACTACCTCTTGACCACTGCGGTTGCAGATCACACGGAATGCTAGCTTTAAATCTCCCCTGGCTAAGCCAAGTTCAACTTCATATGCCACAGTGACACCCTGCACCCCAATATTCACCACTGTCATGTAATTAGGATTATGTTTTGTACAAAGTATGTCTTGTGAGGTGTCCTTCTAAAAGTCTTGATCTGCTAGACAGTAATATCTCGTTGGATTGTATGTGCTATCGTACTGTGTGAAGTTATGAAGTTTGGCTATGTATGCGTTACTGAAACATGTAGTGAGGTGAAAACACCCACAAGCAGCCCTTCAGGTAGGACAGTAAAAAGGCCAAACAATGTTAATGGTTTATTGAGGAAATGCACACAAGCACAAGGATTACCCAGGAACTGTGTACAGTAGAAACCTCTCAGAGATAGCACTACACAATGGGAACTGTTTGACCCAGGTCACAGCAAAATACCTTTCCAGCAAGTGGAGAGAAGATATACAAGTGGGAAAATGACATATTGAGGGATCCTAACTCTCCCTGCAACAACACACCTGGAAAGACCTGAGGGGGCAAGGATTGAACTGTGGGAAGTGATGGTACCAGGCTAGAAGGATCTTTAGCATGTGTATTAAAACCTGGGAAAGCCAAGACAACTTGTGCCTTAAGAATCTGCCAGCCTGTTTATCACTCAGGGTGAGAATTTGCTAATTTATAGCTAGTGTGTTAAGCTCAGTTTGCGTGTTTTGTTTATTTACTAAGGTAATCTGCTTTGTTCTGTTTTCTATCCCTTATTATCACTTAAAATTCATCCGTTATAGTTAATCAACTTGTTTTGTTTTCTAAAACCTAGTTTGTGCGATTCATAACTGGAGGGGGGCAGCAAAAAGCTGTGCATATCTCTCTCCACATTGAGGGAGAGGGTGAATTTCAATTAGCTTACGCTGTACAATTCTCTGTGCAGTGCAAGACAATACAATTTGGGTTTACACTCCAGAGGGTATGTGCACAGGAGTGCTGGGCAATCCCCTAGCTGAGTCCTCCCACAGACAGCTGATCGCAGACTCTGTGATTCTGCAGTTGGGTGTGTCCCTACCTGTGTGTGTGCTGGAAAGGGGCTTGAGAGCCTGTCATAGCAGCACAGAGTAAGGGAAACCCAGGCTTGTGGGACAGGCAGGCTCAGTGGTATCCCAGTTCCATGTGGCACCCTGGGAGGAACCTGTTATAATATGGTTATAATATGCCTCTTGATCGCAAAGTGCCAGGACATTGAACTTTCGTTTCAGCTGATTATGAGTGAGTTTATCGCCACAATAGCAGGCTGTGACCTTACATTTAATTGCCGGAAAGGCCTCTTCTAATAGCCATAGTCGATGTGCTGGGCGCCTATAGCCAATCGTCAGCTCAGCAGATTGACAGAGGATGGAGGTGAACAGAGACCAGGCAACCAAATTGAGTGAAGCACAACAAACAAACATACATAAAAGTTAAAAAGTATTTGAACATTGAAACTGAGAGAAAGCAAATAGAAAATGGTGATTATAACTGGTAAGGAAAACTCAACATTTTAAATGCTTAATTTGACAGCATCCTTTAAAGTAAAAAGTTACAATTTATGGATAAAAATTTACTTATTCAGGTCCCAATCTTACAAGCTTCTCTGTGTGGGTGCAAGGTTCCACCCACACACAACAGCTTGCAGAATGAGACCCTTAGCTGGAGAAGTGTTTAGCAGACTTTACTTATATATCTATCAACACCCACACAGGATTGTATAAACCCTCCCTCCTTTCTTTTTTAAAAACTGTGGCAGTTGGTTGAAGGTGAGAAATAGGTTCTTGTGATGGGGTATACAAACCTCACACGGGGCAACAAGGGGTTAAGGAGCTGCTCTGGGCTCAGCCAGCCCTGTCCTGCCACACACCTGCAAGAGATGCACAGGCTGGAAAGGGAGTGAAAAGGGAGCAGAACAGCTTGCTTAGAGGCAGGCTAGGGAAGAGAAAGGACCTTTACCTTGCAGCTCCTGAAGAAAGGATTGAGGGAAGGCTGGATCTCTCCTATGCACAGCTACCTGAAGGTCCCTCCCTGAGGGTTGGCAGGGCCAGCTTCTGATAGAGCCTGAGAGGAAGGCATTTCCCACATGCTAACCCAGTTTGTTTGCATTGATTCCCTGGGTTTGGTTTATGGACTACCCTTGAAGGGGACAGATTCAGAACTAACCCGGCCTGAGGGCCAAGGCACAAGAGGAAGCAGCTGCTGCTCCAAGAGGGAAAGAATTACAATGCCACACCTGGCCACAAAGAAGTGCCACACACTGAGCTGACCCTCTTTATGCTTTCCTGCACAGACTGTGAACTGTGGACAGTAGATGGGGGTAGGAAGTGGCCCAAGGAGGGCAGCCTTAAGGCACTCCTGAGTGTCAGACCCTTTTGTCACCCTCACAGGGCCCTGGGCTGGAGCCCGATGTAGTGGGAGGGCCTGGGCTCCCCTACCAAAACTCCCTCTGCAGGTCCAAGGACCTAAGCTCTGACCACTAGGAAATGCTCCCCATGAGCAAGGAAGGCATTAGGGATAATAAATTGTATTCATAAACTTAGCTGTGCATTGCTAAATGTGACTGGATTCTCATATACTTGAGCTATGCATATATTATTGTGGTGTATGATTAAAGTTCACAGTAGGCCTCAGTCAAGTGGATATTGACATTTAAAGGTCAGGAGTAACAATATTCATTGAGAGAAAATGATCAAAAATAAACTGATATACAAAAATCTGAGCTGGGGAAAGAGAAATTAACAGTGTAATATTGCCTCTGTTAACAAGAGCTAGCCATTTTGCTTGCTACATTGTTTTGAGAGACATTTCTTGTTGTGAACTTTGAATTGTATTTGAAAAATATTTAAAATCTTTTTTTATTTAAATCTCTTGCTGAAAATTGTCTCCAATATTGTCTGTCACAAATGAAGTGGCCAACCTTGTGAATATGCTTTGATTTTTCTTAAAATAAACTCATTGTTAAATTAGTATGTTTTTATGCAAAACAACATTCTTCTGTTGCAAACTAGTTTATCACTGACTGATTTTTTAAAAAGGTGATAAAAAATTTGGGGGAGGGGATGCTAGATGCTTGCATGGGTTTTTTTATTGTTTTGTTTCGTTTTGTTGATTATTTCTATAAAGAAGATCTGAAAGGTGGGTTATCTTTTTCAAAAAGGTAAATTTTGCTCTTTTGTCTACCCTTCTTTTTGTGGAAGACTCATGGACAACTGGAGATCTGGTAACTTTAAGACAATATAGATACCAAGTCAGTGAAACCTGATTAAGTTGAAAAGTGACTTCTATTCATTCACTTTAAAAACTTGTTTTCTGTTTGTTTCCATTACCACCTCTTTCTCTCAAACACCAGATATATACTTGTGAAAAGTTTATAAACCAAAGGTAGACTTAAAAACCACCACCAACAAAACTTTCAGGCTGTGTTTATGCATCATAAAGAAACAGGCAAAACAAACCTATATTATTTCCTTTTGAGAGTCTTCTTTAAATGGGCCGTTTTAATTCTTGATTGTCCAAGTAGTTGTTTTTTAGCCTGAAACAAATCTTTTCCAGATTCACCTAAAAGAGAAATATTAACTTGCTAGGTGTCCCTAGCCTCTGTTTGTCAGAGGGTGGAGATGGATGGCAGGAGAGAGATCACTTGATCATTTCCTGTTGGGTTCACTCCCTCTGGGGCACCTGGCATTGGCCACTGTCAGTAGACAGGATACTGGGCTGGATGGACCTTTGGTCTGACCCAGTATGGCCATTCTTATGTTCTGTTTGTTGTTATAAATCCTGAGAATTTTGAAGGAGTGTGCACCTTTTGTTCACTTACCCACTCAGTGAAAAGTACAAGATCGATATTTAATCAGATGTCTCCTTATATTGTGTTTCAAGACTGATATTATTTTAATTGAACCACTCACAACAGGTAAATTGGGTATTGGAGTCAAATGCTGGACATCCTCTTTCTGAGACAGTCGTGAGTAAAAATTCAATTTGTAGCATAATAACAATTTTTAGATATAGTATCAGCAAGATTTGACACTTTTGTATTGATTATAAAACTAGATGACTATTGATCATCTAGGTAGCTTTGAGATTTCCACTAATTCCTAAGAAGCTATGATGTTCTTTTAAAACCTGTTAGAGAAATAACCCTCATTCCAACTTTTTCAGGGACATTGGCAAGAGATTGTTAAACTTTCTGATGGCTGTAATGGTGTGTGTGTGTGTGTGTGTGTGTGTGTGTGTGTGTGTGTGTGTGTGTGTGTGTGTGTGTGTGTGTGTGTGTGTGTGTGTGTGTGTGTGTGTGTGTGTGTGTGTGAGAGAGAGAGAGAGAGAGAGAGTGAGAGTGTGCAGGGGTTCAACTGCATGGGCCTAAATCACGAGTCTCCTCCTTCAGCTTGTATATTTGACTTTTTGGTTTTTAAAACAAAGAGTTACAGGAATGGGATTCTCATCCCAGGTGTGTATGTTTTGGTTTCTACATGTTGTCTGCAGCATATGGATTCTTCAGACTCTTGATTCCTTCTTGTATCCAAACTATGGGTAATATATTGGCTTTTGGAAGAGTTTTTTGGTTTAGACTCTTGTTAATTTAAATTGAGACTTTTTTTTTAAACCTCATCTGCCTTGTCTCTCTTACATGAATAAAGCCGTTTTGGGAACTTAAACTGAAAGAATCCACATGCCAAATGTTGTTAGATTGTGATCCTTTCCTGTCTTTTATATGATTTCTTTTTCTTCTTTTTTTTGCTTTGAGAAAGCCACACAAACAGAAAGGGAAACTGACTTGATTGGCCACCCACAGAAAGTGGTGTCAGATGTACAAAGAAAGCAAACTGATGGAAATAAACTTTTTTCCTCTTCTAATCGCTCCCATTTATAGTATTCTTTAGGTATTCTACTTCTAACAATAGTAGACACAAGAAAAAGCCTTGAGGGAGAAATGTGATTTTTTTCCCACTTTGTTCTTGTTCATGAGAACCAGAAAGTGAAATTAATCTGTCTAGTTTCTTTGTCCAAACAGAGTGAAGTGCAAAAACAACCAGCACAAACTGTAAAAAATAATCTAGACCTTTAAAAAAGTGTAATAATTTAACACAGGTAAACCCTCAGTTTTCATCTTGAGTGTTTTTCTAATATAGTTATCAATTAGCACATACTTTCAGAACTAAGAGAAAATTAGTCTTACAAAAACCATCTTTTAAGTCTTTTTTTATGAAGGCAGTAAGGGAGGAATTTATTATGTAGAGACATTGTAATGTAGGCCTTTCTCTCAATGTGATGAGAGCTCTTTGGGTAAACATATGTCTAAAAGACATTAGTCCTCAATAGAAATCAGAACCTTTTGATATTTTGAGGAAAAACTATAGTGACTTGTCTTTTTTAAAAGATATTGAATATGCATAATGCAAGTGTCCTGTTCACCTGAATAAGCGTTAATCATGGTGCAACTCTGAAAAGTGACTTTTTATTTTAAAGGAAAAGGCATAGGACTGTATCTGTGTGTTTCGATAACTTCTGTATCATATGCACTCATTTCTCAAATAGAAGATTTATATTTCCCCTCCTAATTTCCAGTTTTGCACACTCAGCTTGCTATCCGTCATCTTGCATATTGCCAGTAATAAAGATTCCGCAGGCCAAATTTTGTCCTAATTGAGGCTAATGACAACACATTATACAACAGGTATAATTGAGCCACATGACGGAACAGAATACAGCTTGCTTTCTCTTAGCTGTGTTGATTTTTATTCTAATGAGTCCTGTAGAAAACAAACAGTTTAAAAATCTTTTCTTTTTCTGTTAACATGAACAGATATGGCTCTGAATAGACAGAGAGCAGGTCAGAATAAGAAGGTGCCAATCTTGCATAGTTATTTAGAGTAGAACCATACTTCAATATCTTTAAAGCTGTCAATACAAAATTGTGAAAGCAGTTATGATTTCAAAAGGAGATGAAATAAATAAATACCTATGAAATGTCTTTTCTATTTTGTTCTCCTTTCTCTAGTCTTCACCTCCATCACCCCCACAAAAAGCCCCCAGGACCATGGAGTTAGATTTTCTTGGTGCATATATGCAAGGGATTTATGTACCATAACTACACCACCCAAAGGTTATCCGGTAAGGAGCAAATGCCTCATGTCTTTGTACTACTGGATTTGAATTCCTCTGCCTGATCTAGATGATTGCATCATCTATCTTCCTTTATTTATTTTGCTAATTAGGTAAAAAAAACCAACCCTTTTTGTATTCTAATATGTTGAGGAAACTGCCCCAACTGACTCCCCAAATATTTTGTTAATGCTGGTTCTTCCAGAATTCCTTTAATTTTTTTTTTATCAGCTTACAACTTTTTCCTTCTTCTGCTTTTCAGATGAGAATGGAAACTTAGGACATTGTAACCTGCCATTGGGGCAGTCTTGTAATTCAAGCTTGAAGTATGACTGTACTGAAAAGATCCGTTAGTTAGTTATTTGTTTTTATTCCTGCCCACCCCTGTATTTTAAAATGGAAAGTAGATATCTGGTGCCCATACAAGTTCAGAGCCTGCTCTAGTTTAATGAGTGCTGTACAGTTCTGAATAATGCTTTGCCATTCACCTAAGTGCTGGTTTGGAAAAAAGCCAACATTCTGTATATATGTGTAAAAACAATGAGGAGTCCTTGTGGCACCTTAGAGACTAACACATTTATCTGGGCATAAGCTTTCGTGGGCTAAAACCCACTTCATCAGACGCATGGAGTGGAAAATACAGTAGGCAGGTATAAATACACAGCACATGAAAAGATGGGAGTTGCCTCACTGAGTGGGGGGTCAGTGCTAACAAGCCAATTCAATTAGTGTGGAGCAAATGTGGTTGTATCTTAGGGCTTGGCTGTAGACAATGGATTGTGTGATGTGGTCTGGATGAAAGCTAGAGGCATGTAGGTAAGTATAGCGGTCAGTAGGTTTCCGGTATAGGGTGGTGTTTATGTGACCATCACTTATTTGCACAGTAGTGTCCAGGAAGTGGATCTCTTGTGTGGACTGATCCAGGCTGAGGTTGATGGTGGGGTGGAAATTGTAGAAATCCTGGTGGAATTCCTCAAGGGCCTCCTTCCCATGGGTCCAGATGATGAAAATGTCATCAATGTAGTGCAAGTAGAGTTGGGGCGCTAGGGGACGAGAGATGAGGAAGCGTTGTTCTAAGTCAGCCATAAAAATGTTGGCATACTTTGGGGCTATGCGGGTACCCATAGCTGTGCTGCTGACTTGAAGGTATAAATCATCCCCAAATCTGAAATAGTTGTGGGTGAGGACAAAGTCATAAAGTTCAGCCACCAGGTTTGCCATGACATTATCGGGGATACTGTTCCTAATGGCTTATAGTCCATCTTTGTGTGGAATGTTGCTGTAGAGAGCTTCTACCTCCATAGTGGCTAGGATGGTGTTTTCTGGAAGATCACCAATGGATTTTAGTTTCCTCGGGTAGTCAGTGGTGTCTTGAAAATAGCTGGGAGTGCTGGTAGCATAGGGCCTGAGGAGAGAGTCCACATAGCCAGACAATCCTGCTGTCACAGTGCCAATGCCTGAGATGATGGGGTGTCCAGGATTCCCAGGTTTATGGATCTTGGGTAGCAGATAGAATACCCCGGGTTGGGGCTCTAGGGGTGTGTCTGTGTGGATTTGTTCCTGTGCTTCTTCAGGGAGTTTCTTGAGTAGATGGTGCAGTTTCTTTTGGTACTCCTCAGTGGGATCAGAGAGTAATGGCCTGTAGAATGTGGTGTCAGAGAGTTCCCTATCAGCCTCTCATTCAAACTCCGACCTATTCATGATGACTACAGCACCTCCTTTGTCAGCCTTTTTGATTATAATGTCAGAGTTGTTTCTGAGGCTGTGGATGGTGTTGTGTTCTGCACAGCTGAGGTTATGGGGCAAGTGATGCTGCTTTTCCACAATTTCAGCTCGTGCACATCGGCGGAAGCACTCCATGTAGAAGTCCAGTCTGTTGTTTTGACCATCAGGAGGAGTCCATGCAGAATCCTTCTTCTTGTAGCATTGGTAGGAAAGTTTGTGTGGGTCAGTGTGCTGTTCAGTGGTGTGGTGGAAATATTCCTTGAGTTGGAGACGGCAAAAGTAGGATTCCAGGTCACCGCAGAACTGTATCATGTTCGTGGGGGTAGTGGGGCAGAAGGAGAGACCCCGAGATAGGACAGACTCTTCTTTCGGACTAAGAGTATAGCTGGATAGATTAACAATATTGTTGGGTGAGTTAAGGGTACCACTGTTGTGTACAGTCTCTACGCAAAAGAATAAATGGACACAAATCAGACATCAAGAACTGTAATAAAAACAGACTTCAACGAGAAACTGCAGAACTGGAATTAATTTGAAACTTGACACCATCAAATTAGGCCTGAAAAAAGACTGGGAGTGGCTGGGTCACTACAAAAAATAATTTTCCCTTTGTTGATACTCTCACCTTCTTGTCAACTGTTGGGAATGGGCCACATCAACCATGATTGAATTGACCTCATTAGCACTACAAAAAGTATTTTCCCCTCTGTTGATATTCACTCCTTCTTGTAAACTGTTAGAAATAGGCCACATCCACTTTAATTGAATTCGTCTCGTTAGCACTGACCCCACACTTGGTAAGGCAACTCCCATCTTTTCATGTGCTGTATATTTATACCTGCTTACTGTATTTTCCACTCCATGCATCAGATGAAGTGGGTTCTAGCCCACAAAAGCTTATGCCCAAATAAATTTTAGTCTCTAAAGGACTCCTAGTTGTTTTTGCTGATACAGACTAACACTGCTACCCCTCTGAAACGTGTGTGTGTGTGTGTGTGAGAGAGAGAGTGAGAGAGAGAGAGAGAGAGAGAGAATGCAGTTTTTGTGGTAGTTCAACAAGAAACTTCTTTTGGCTAGAATTATACTCTTGAGTTGTGTGTGTGTGTGAGTGAGAGAGAGACAGGTATGAATGTGTAGGAACAAACTGAATAAGTACTTTAGGGTGACCAGATGTCCCAATTTTATAGGGACAGTCCCGATTTTTGGGTCTTTTTCTTATATAGGCTCCTATTACTCCCCACCCCCCGTCCCGATTTTTCATACTTGCTGTCTGGTCACCCTAAAGTACTGTGAAAAACCAGACTCATCTCTTCCCTCCCAAATGAGCAGGTGTGAACTGGAGGTGGTAATCTTACTACTCATATACCTGCTGAGTTTCCCACATATTTATTATTAAAACAGGATCTCCATTTTGGTCCTTGATTCAGTAAAGCACTTACAGACATACTTAACTTCTAGCATATTAGTAGGCCCATTGACTTCAATGGGACCTTTGGGAACAAGGTATTGCTGATAGACTCCATGTAACAGTATAAAGATCCTATATATATATATGCAACACAAGAGTGTCTGCAGCACTAAGTGCTATGCCTTCTTAATTTCACAAGGATGCCCCCACCCTTGGTTCCTCAGAAAATGGGTGATTAAGTAGGCAGCCTTCAACCCAGAAAGGAAAAAAATACATGAACAGCATTTACTCTTTGCTACTGATATCACAGGAATAGCCATTATAAGTTTCATGTTTTAAATTAATGCAAGAAATAAATAGTTGGTCTAGTATCTTACATTTCTCCAGGGAAGCAGAAATAAGGGCTACAGGCTACTGAAGTAATTCCTTGTATCAGACTTAGAACAAATGAGCTCCCTGACTTCCTGTTTATACCACATTTATTGTTCTGCCTCATTTCTGACTGCTATAAACTAGAGCATCTGATGCAGTTATAGCTGCAGGTAAGAGTGGCTTTTCATGTTCAGTGCTCAGAGGTAAGTTGCAAAGGAAGAAGTTTTTAGGATTTTTTTGGCTTAACTGTTTTTGTTTTTTAAATGTGTGTTCTCCCCCCTCCCTGTTGTGCCCCCCCCCCCCGCCCAAGAATATGCTTTTATTTTTATTTTAAAAAGAAACTCTGATCTGAGCCACCTTGTCTTTCCTGGAAGATTTTGGGAGTGACTGAAAAAACTAATAGGATTATTAGAATTAACATTACATAGAACAAAATTTGAACAATTGAGGCAGAGGAATTTTTAAGTCAGTTTTTAAAACTAGTTTTTTGTTGTTGTTTTGTTTAACACGTGTCACAAATATTGTTTCTCTTAACTCTTTGTCACTCCTGCAATTAAGGGCTAAGAAAGCTCCCATCTAGAATCCTCCAGCAAAATCTAGGAAGACAAGACATTTCTGTGGTTAAAATAAGCAAGAAAAAATATTTCAGACCACCATTCTGTTTTATAAAGAAACCTACCCTCTTCTATTTAACTAAAATTTCCTTCAAAGGGGAATGTAGAAGCATCAGAATTGCCATACCAGATCAGACCAGTGGCCTACTTAGTCCTGTGTCTGATCTCTGACAGCAGTCATTACTGGGTGGTTAGAAGAAAGTTTAAGAACCCCTATAGTGAGCAGTTATGGAATAACTTGCACACAAGAGGAAGCTTCTTTCTAACTCCAGTAAGAAGTTGGTGTATGTCCTGAAGCATGAGATTTTATATCCCCTTCAAAAGTGGTGCACTTTTAAAAATGTTTACAGTTGTGTAACTCTGGTTGTTCTCCTCATCCACCTAAATGTTCAATCCTTTTAAAAAATCTGCTATGGTCTTAGTCCCAACAATATTTATGGCAAGAAGTTTCACAGGTCAATTGTGTGTTATGGGAAAGTATTTCCCTTTATTTATTTTAAATGTACAGTGTCTCAATTTAATTGAATGTCTCCTTCTTTTTGTGTAAGAAGGAGTGAATAGAAATCCTGTTTGGTTTTATGCTTTTTCATGGTGTCTTCAAATACTTTTGTAGCACTGTCATGTAAATCAGCACTTGTATTTGAACTTGGTACCAAACTTTGGATTTAAGAGACAGTGTTCCTCAAATATATAAGCATTTAAGACTTCAGAAGGAGGTGATGAAAAATACTCATATTATGGTAATTGGTCACTTGTAGAGAATAATTGACACTATGCAATAGACTAGAGCAGTTAAGGTGAAGGATTAAGGATTACAAACTCGTAATTAGTTTAGCCGTTAGTGCTCTTTGCTAAATCTCTAAATACCAGTTATACAGGGTTATATTTAATCCAGAATATTGAATGAAATAAGTAGTGATCACTCCAGATTTTTAAATCCCTAACTTGTAAGAAAAAAACATATAAGAGGACGCACAGTATGTTTTAGCATACTGCTTAATTTTAAATGGCATTTAGATTTTCGGCTGAGGTGGCAGTGAGGAAAGCGGACTAAAACCTATAAAAGTGAAGTGATGTGAGAGCAATACTAGGAGTCCTTATGGACAGCATATACAAAGAGTTTCATTAGAATATATATTGCTTTTTTTATCTGACAAATGCAGTTTTCAAGGATCAATAGGTTTGTTCCTGCATATCTAATTCAGGTAAGTCTGATGACCTGCATTAGACAGGACACCAGATTAAGTGTTCACAGTGGGTCCCTTCTGGCCCTATCTAAAGGAACAGGGCCGGCTCCAGGGCTCCAGGCACCAACCGACGAAGCACGTGCTTGGGGCGGCACCTTCTAAGGGGTGGCCAATCTTGGGGCGGCGGGGTGGCACTCTGGTTTTTTTTGGTTTGTTTGTTTTTTACTTTGGCGGTGCTCAGGGAGGGGTTTGTTTTGGCGGGGTGGCGCTCGGTTTTTGTTTTTTGTTTTTGGCGGGGTGGCGCTCAGGGGATGGGGGTTGTTTTGGTGGGGCAGGGCAGCGCTCGGGTGAGGGGAGGGGTTGTTTCGGTGGGGTGGCGTTCATGGGGTTTGGGGTTTTTTTGCTTGGGGCGGCAAAAAAGTTAGAGCCGGCCCTGTAAAGGAAAATGTTGTTAATAGATAATTATTCATCTGTTTTATCAAAACATTTCTTAGTGCGGAATATACTGTATGATGACTGGTTTTTATTGAGACTAACATTTTCGTTTGCTCATATAGTTCTGTATTGTTAAAAATAACATTGCATGTGAAGTAAAGACCACATGCTGTAACTCTGGGAAGAGCAAAAAGACTTCACTCTTTCGTTCTACCAAAGAGAAGCTGAGAAGGTAAGTTTTTAAATGCAGTAACTGTAGCACTGTTTGCTTTCATGGTGAGAATGAGTGTTTTCTAATTATTTTAACTAGAGAATGGATTAAGGATTGCTGTCAACAGCTGCATGTTCTCCTGCCATATACAAAGGGGAGGAAGCATGATGTTACATTAGTTCTTAAGGCAACAGGTGAATACATGAGGTGTATTGAGGATAGGATTCCTCAGGCTGTCATATCGTGGGTACTCTGCTCTTAACTCTTTGATATATGTAATAATAGTGTGCCTCAAATGCACTTTTTTTGTTAAATGAAGGATTTTCTTAATCGTATTTAGATTGTAAAGGTACTTCAGAGCAACAAAGTTTTGTAAGAGGCAGCTGATGCCTAGACATCCATCACCACCAAACTATGACCTGGCACCAAGGTATGCTTGACTGATGCAGGTTCTTCAGAAACTGAATCACACTCATTTATCTTCATGTGAGAGCTGCTGTATGCAGTCTATATGTGGCATGCACAAGAAGAGTAGTTATGCAATGGTGAGATTCTCTTGTTAGAGTGATCTTTCCCAGCTTGTACTTGCTAAGCATATTGCTCTTCTGAGTGCTGCTTGTGTGACCCAACGTGTAGTATAAAGGCACTAAGTCTATGCAGATACGTAAGATGCTCCTGTTGATAGAGTCCCTTGGCACCACCTTAACTATTCCCGTGGTACTTTTACAATGGAGCTTTACAGGCAGTTTTGATAGCTCCATATTTGTGAGTGCACGTGTGTTTTAGGAACGAAAACCAGAGTTCTGTTTTCACTAAGAGTAAATGATAGATAACCCTTAGACAAGTTGGGTCACACATTGGAATGCAACTCGGTGAAACTTTAGAGATTACCATGCAGTAGCCCTTGAGGGACACCATCACTTGCCAAAGCTGCTTACCAAACGAACAATGAATTCTTTAGTTTGTCAGACTACATCCAGAAAAGGGAAATGAGGAGGAAAGCAAGGAGTAAAAGTCACTGACAATATCCTACTCACCAGTGAAATATGGACCTTGTGGAGTATTGCTACAGTTTGTCAGTTAGATTCTACGTAGATTAATTTTTTGAAAAAAAAAATGCAAACCTACATGAAGATTTACCAGTGAACAAGCTGGTCCTAATGTTAGGAGAATCATAGAAAAATCAATTCTATGAAAGTTAATATCCCACTTAGTTGCAGTTGGATTATCTGTATTAAATGATTGAAACATCTCTCAGGTTACAAAATTTGCAAATTACTGTAAAGACAAAGTTTGGAAATCTATCAATTGTTACCCTTTTGTTCAATTTAAGGGGGGGAGGGGAGAAGTTTTCCAGCTGCCAAATCCATACATTGATACTATTTTTATAGTTACTATTATATATATTGATGTGAAAAGCAATACTTTTTTTTTTTTTTTTTTAAAGCAGAATCTTGTGCTGTATTCTCACTTCCAATGCGTATGCTACAGTATTCTACTGTAATGGCCAAAACACTACAGCTCATAAATAGAGTTTGCTGGAGTGGTTGGGTCATAAGCGTGGAATTCTGTAGTACATCTCTCATAATAAAAGACTTCCAGTATCACAATAAAAATTGCCCCCCCCCCTTGGGGTCCCCTGGATAAGCACCAGTGATGTATATTGCTAATGCTTTTATATGTATTGGAATGTGGTTTGGGAAGGGTTGAAAGTATGAATGTGGAGTGGAAGATTTCTTTGCAGGTTGCGAGAGGCCAAAGGGGGAGATAAAATTAACATTTGAAATAAAGAAGCCCTGCCCTTGTTCCTAACATCAGACTATTAAAATTAAAATTTAAACGGTCACAAACCTGTCCCCATTTATAACTACTTGTTTATTTCTGCATTTCATGTAGCTTAAACAATTAAACTAGATGCAATGCTGCTTGGTTTTCGAACACTGAACAATGTGACTTATCACACTCATCCTGGACTACTACGAATTTTTAAATGTTAATAAAAATGCTTTCCTGAATCAGGGCCTGAAATTGCTAAACCATTGGCTGACCCTCTTTAGAGCTATGTCTATATCCATGAGTTACCATTGAACAATAAATATGTATCTGGTGTCCTTATTCAGCATGGCTCCATTTCATTAAAGTATGAATGTGTCTGTCACATGTTCAAGCACATAGGTAGTCCAATGACTTCAGTAAAATCAACCGTGTGATTAAAGTCAGGCATGTGCTTAAGTACCTTGCTGAACTGGGACCTAAGGGCTTATATCCAAAGCCCATTGAAGTCAATGGAAAAAAACTCCCATTGACTTAAATGGGCTTTAAATCAATCCCCATATGTTGGTTCTATTGTTTATGTATTTTTCCTCTGATTCTTTCTGCAGTAAGTTTCTGAACAAAAATGAAGAATACAGAATGTCTGAACTCCTGTCATGTGTGGTCCCTGGAAAACGTGTAAGTGTGCATTTTGCTAGCCACACCAGGAGATTTTGTTACAAAGGGATTTCTAGCAAAATGAATCAACCTTAAGAAAAGAGGGGAAACAGAAAAAACCCAAAGCCAAATTCTGAAAATATTCTTGCTAATTAGATTTAATTATGATTAGTCAGTCCTGCTACAGTGATTTTAATTGTCCATATTCTTGCAAGTTCTTGCAGTGTAGGAGTGCTTCCTTTCTCTGCTCATTTCCTTCATAACTTTCTCAGGTCTAAACAGTTCCCTTTTTTGGGTGATGATGGGCAATGATGACTATCTACTTCTACACAGTTAACCATCAATGTGGGGTTGTTGTTTTTTTATAAACTTAAATTCTAACAGTTCTAATGTAGAGCATCTTGTTTTTCCAGTTAACTTCTAATTAAAAGCAAGTACAGTAACTTGTTCAAATTAAGCAAGTTAACGGATTACTTGAACTGCAAAATTTTGAAGATGAACTACTTGGGGTGTGTGTGTGTGTCTCTCTCCTCCCCCTCCCCCAGTCCCCATTAACTGTTAAAGCTTTGTCTGCACAAGATGTCTGCTGGCCTTTAATATGATTTCTGATTGAGGTACCAATATAACGTGCATAATGGGGAATGACATGTTTAACTTTCAAAGCAAGTGTGGTGTTTGCAAAATGTAAAATGTGTTTTTATTCTCAGTCTTTAAAACATTAGAAAATTCTGAAACGTGAAAGCATTAACCAAGATTACACCATTGTAATGCAAATGATCAAGCAGCAAAGAACTTTCAGTAAATCTAACAGTTGGCTGAAAGTACTGTTCATATAGTTGTTGCTTTATTCAGTGGGATAGTCTGCCGTCACTGAAGCCAATGGCAAAGCTCTCACTGAGGTCAGTGGGAGCTGGCTCAGGCTCTGACTGAACAGCTTCTATAAGAATGGTCTGATAAAGTGTTAACCAATTGTGATGCCCTACTCAAGACACCCAGAACTGTAAACTACTGTTAGACCCTCTGCCTTAGCAAGTGAGCTTTACTGGAGCTTAGATTTAGGGCTTGTCTACACTACCACGTTTTGTTGACAAAACTTATGTCGACACCCAAAAGTCGACAAAATTAAAATCGCCAAAGGGTGTTCACACTTGCTCCCTCTGTCGACAGATCACGTCCACATTGGGGCCACCATCATCGACAGGGTGAGCAATGCACAGGGGGTGTGTATCCCACAGTGCAGTGTTGTGGAAAGGAAGAGCTGATCGCTGCGCATCTTGGGATTCTCTCCGAGTTCTCCCACAGCTCCCCCAGCTGCCGAGAGCAGCATCATGAGCAGCTATGTGAGCTCTCCGTGCTGAGGAATGGCAAAGCAGCACAGCAGTCTGTCCCGCTCCCCCTGGAGCAGCAGTCTGCTTGCTGCTGTGTTCCTAGTGCAGGGCAGAACAGGAGCATTCTAGTCATTTGCTCTTTGTTTGTTCCCCAAAGGGAGCAGCACACAGATACTTCCCCGAGCTTTGAATGGGGAGGGGCGCATGCCTGCAGAGCAGCAGAGATCAAAACACTGAGCAGAGCGATCAGAACCAGCATTGTGGGATACTGGCAGAAGCCAGTTCTGTCGACAAAACAATCTGCAGTGTCTACACTGGCTCTTTGTTGACAATAAAGGGAGGGGAAAAGACAAAAGTCTCTCAAAGGAGTGGAAGATTTTTTTTGCCAAAACTGGGCATTTTTTGTGACAAAAGACCCATTGTAGTGTGTACGCTCTTGCAGTTTTGTCGCCAAAAGGCAGTTTTTGGCAACAAAACTTGCCAGTGTAAACAAACCCTTAGTGTCAGTTCCCTGGCACACTAGACTGTCTGCCTCCTCACCAGAAAGCTCCTTGAGACTGCCAGTGTTCACTTTGCCTTACAGGTAACAATCAGTAAACCCAAGTTCCCTACAGATGTCCCTCTCACTGGACACTCACAGAAATTAAATTTGCTGCCTCCAGAGAGATAGTGTACACACCAGCCTGTTAGTTAGCTGAGGACTCACTCTATATATCAACATAATGGCACTGAGATGGTTTATAGTAAAACTAAGCATAAGTTTATCAACAATGAACAGAGATTTCAGTGATACTAAGTAAAAGAAAAACAGGTTACAAACTATACTAACAAAACAAAACACGCTTTCCAGTGACTAAAACTTATTTTTAGCAAGTTACAATCTGCCTAAGCAAGTTTCTCACTTGCATCAAATTACCAGCCACACACACCCTCCAGGCCAGGGGATCCAACTTTCACAGAATGCTGTTATTTAAGTGACAGACACCTAGAATGTCTTCTTGCCCCTCCTCCTCATTTCCAAAGTCCATTGTCTTTGTCTCAAGAGCCAGGAAGACTTCTGTGGGGGCAGAGTTGAACTGCTGCTGTGTTCACAAAATAGTTTCCACCACCACTGGTTAGCTTGATGGCTTTGTTTACCTTATATGTAGATGTCCTTTCATTGTCCTCTGCCTGTAAGGAAGCCGGTCATACAGGTAAATCCACATTCCTTTGTGTAAAGCGGGCTTGATTTATGCATTGCCTTCAAAACATATTAAGAACATATTTCCAGTGCACATATATAATTATTTGTACACAACCCGTACACATATCACACAATGATTTGCAGGACCAGCGTGACACCAGTTTACATATGATACCTTACATGACACCTCTTATGTAAATATTAGGACAACAGTATGTTATGGATAGTGTGTGTGTGTCAGGTCTGATATGAGTTACAGCATAGTGGAGCCTCCGTCACTTGGTTTGAAGGGGTTCTTAGGGTCACACTAATGTCAAGTCATATCAAGTGTCTTCGTTGATTATGGTCAACAGATAGGTCTGATCTTGGTTCCTTTCAAGTCAATGTACATCTGTAATTTTAAGAAGCTTTCCTAAAACTTCTTGTCCAAACCATGACTATGTAACCTTCCATTGTAATTATATTATCCCATCCCTCAATAACAGTTTAAAACAAATAATCCCACCCAGCATGTGACAGCTTCTCCTCCCCTTAGCCCTACTCAATCATCCTTTTTACGTAACTGAAAATTCACTAGAAGCAAGAACTCTTCCCTCCCATCTAGGCAAAAGACCTTAGTCATGGTGTGGGCTCGCTCTTGGCTGGCTTTCCTGTTGCTTGGTGAGAAGGGGATGGAGTAGTGAAGGAGCAGTGGCTTCCTGGCCCAGAAAAGTCCATGAGGCTCAACTGTTAAACAATTATTTCTCTCTACTGTAGACTAAAACCAGTGAAAGGGAATAATAATCAGACTAACTCCTACAAGCCCAGAATAAACAACATAAAACTGACAGTGTGCATGCACTACAGAATTGGAAAGTGTATGGACTAAAGTTAGCTAAAGAAATTAACTTCCAAAAATATACTTAATTCAGTAAATAATGCATGAAACAATTTTCAATTATTTGTAAATGTTGGTCATTCTATTTTATCCAAGTGAAATAGGTGATGAGCTCAAACAATTATGAATATCTTGTGAGACATCCAAGAACTAAAGCTATTTGAAATGCTTTTCATATTCCAAATGAAATTACTCTTGGCGAACTTAATTTCCCATTGAATTAGTAATTACACAATAGATATTGTGAACACTGTAGATGGTGTAGTGGGGCGGCTGTCCCACTCCTGGGGAAAAGGACTGAGAACAGCTGTGGGAAGCTGACTGAGTAGTTGACCACAGGTGTGGCCAGCTCAGTCAGGGCTCAGCTGGCCCTGGTAAGAGGGCTGGAGGCCAGGAGCTACAGAGTCTCTCTCTAGCTGTGGAGAGAGAAGGACCTGGCTGCCTGGGAGCTTAGGGTACTGGGAGTAGAGCAGGGCTGGGGAAACGCAAGAGGAGCTGGGGACTTCATCCTGGCAAATCCCCAGGCTATGGGCCTTGCTAAAGGCCAAAGATGGTACAGGGGTTGCAGAGGTGCAGCCCGGGGTTACGTAGAGGCAGCTGGTCCGACGCCCTTTCCAATGATGAGTGGCCATTAGACTGCAGTCTGCCCCAGTGAGTGGGGGCTAGATGATGACTGGCAGTAGCCACTGAGGCAAGGTGGGGATAGAGGGTTGGGGTTTCCCCTGGGTGGGGAGACCCAGACTGTAGGTTACTTCTGAGGGCAGACCCCCGAGGAAAAGGGGCACCGGCATCCAAGAGGGACATGGGGGCCAGCGACAGGCAAGACACCGGTCAGGAGGACGTGCTCTGTACACTAGAGAGCTAATTCCCAAGACGACCAGCAGGAATACAATGCTTATTTGAAGGATAAGGACGTTGCAGTCTCATTTGCAAGTGAATAGTTTGTTATTATTAAGGACAACACAATGAAAGCTAAAAGTAATATATACATACGGTCTATATACAAATACTACCACTAGTTTCTGTTAAAATAACCGTACAAGCCAAAAAAAAAAAACACAACCCCACACCAGAAAATCTCTAATATGGTCAGAGCTGAGGAGAGAGGGTTAATCTACACACAGAGCATGCACCAGTTTAATTAAAATGTGTATGTAAATCAGTTTAGTTTTACTGATGTAAACATCTGTGTGGACACATTTAAATCTCTAAGCCAATTGTAAATCAACCTTAAATGTAATTTACACAGATGTATTAAATTGATTAATACAAAAATTTGTTTGAAATAGTACAAATGTTGGGTGTGGACCCAGCCCTCTACTGGGAGAACTGGGTCCTGTTTCTGACTTGATGTCTCATGCTGTGACTTTCAGCATGTGAATTTCTGTGCCTCAATTTACTCACTTCTAAAATGTGAATGAATCTTGTCTTTGTAAAGCACTCTAAGAGTTTAGGATGAACATTGCTATAGAAGTTCACAGCATTATTAGCATGGGTGTGGCAGCTGGACCAAGTAATCCACAGTTTGTGCAGTTTTCTTCATACAGCCAATGAAATTGTTGCATACAAATTAGATATAGAGTAAGGCTAGAGATTGGTTGTTATCTCTCACATCACAATAGGCTAGGACTCTTGGCCTGGCATAAATATATGCCTTGCTGTAGCTGTACACCAATGGATGTTAACAGACTATGAATCCCAGTGAAAATTCAACCTGGTGATATTCTGAACAAAAAGACTAGTATTGTCGATTAATCAGTTAACTCACGTGATTAACTCAAAAAAATTTATTGCAATTAATTGCAGTTTTAATCGCACTGTTAAGCAATAGAATACCAATCGAAATTTATTAAATATTTTGGATGTTTTTATACATCTTCAAATATATTGATTTCAATTACAACACAGAATACAAAGTGTACACTGCTCACTTGATAAACAAAGGAAATTGTATTTTTCAATTTATCTCATACAAGTACTGTAGTGAAATCTCTTTATCGTGAAAGTGAAACTTACAAATGTAGATATTTTTTGTTACTGCACTCAAAAACAAAGCGATGTAAAACTTTAGAGCCTACAAGTCCACTCAGTCCTGCTTCTTGTTTAGCCAATCGCTAAGACAAACAAGTTTGTTTACATTTATGGGAGTTAATGCTGCTCGCTTCTTATTTACAATGTCACCTGAAAGTGAGAACAGACATTCATATGGCACTTTTGTAGCCGGCATTGCAAGGTATTTACGTGCCAGATACGGTAAACATTTGTATGCCTGTTCATTCTTTGGCCACCATTCCAGAGGACATGCTTCCATGCTGATGACACTCATTAAAAATAATGTGTTAATTAAATGTGTGATTGAAGTCCTTGGAGGAGAATTGTATGTCTCCTGCTCTTTGTTTTACCAACATTCTGCCATATATTTCATGTAACAGTAGTCTCGGATGATGACCCAGCATATTGTTCATTTTAAGAACACTTTCACTGCAGATTTGACAAGACGCAAAGAAGGTACCAATGTGAGATTTCTAAAGATAGCTATTGCACGTGACCCAAGATTTAAGAATCTAAAGCGCCTTCTAAAATCTGATCGGGATGGGGTGTGGAGCATGCTTTCAGAAAGAGCAACACTCCAATGCGGAAACTACAGAACCCGAATCACCAAATAAGAAAATCAACCTTTTGCTGGAGGCATCTGACTCAGATAGTGATGAACATGTATTGGTCTGCACTGCTTTGGATTGTGATCGAGGCAGAGCCCATCATCAGCATGGACACATGTCCTCTGGAATGGTGGTTGAAGCATGAAGGGACATATGAATCTTTGGTGCATCTGGCACATAAATATCTTGCAATGCCAGCTACAACAGTGTCATGGGAATGCCTGTTATTACTTTCAGGTGACATTGTAAACAAGAAGTGAGCAGCATTATCTCCTGCAAATATAAACAAACTTGTTTGTCTGAGCGATTGGCTGAACAAGAAGTAGGACTTAGTCGACTTGTAGGCTCTAACGTTTTACATTGTTTTGTTTTTAAATTCAGTTATTTTTTGTACATAATTCTACATTTGTAAGTTCAACCTTCATGATAAAGAGATTGCACTATAGTACTTGGATTAAGTGCATTGAAAAATACTATTTTTTATTTTTACAGTGCAAACATGTATAATAAAAAATAAATATAAAGTGAGCACTGTACACTTTGTATTCTGTGTTGTAATTTAAATCAATATATTTGAAAATGTGGAAAACATCCAAAAACATTTATATAAATAGTATTCTATTATTGTTTAACAGCACGGTTAATTGAGATTTTTTTAATTGCGCGACTAATTTTTTTAATCTCCTGACAGCCCTACAAAAGACCTCTTAGCCATGCGTGTTGCTGTTTCCATCCCTTCAGAGTGACAATCTTGGAAGCTTACTATATAGATAACATACTCTATTATGCTGTAATAACTAGGCACATGCACCAGGTAAAGTTTAGATATCACTGCACTGCTTACTATATAATGAGATAACTGTCAGATTTCAAGTTTCCTTTCTAAAAATTTTCCAGGAATCTGCACTTCTGTGTTTGTGTTTTAGACAGACAGTTAAGTAACAATTTCTGTGTTTAATATCCTCTACATTTACAGTAGCAATGTGATATTGCTGTCAATGGGGTATTTGGGAGTCCTATAGACACATAACGCAGCATATTTATTACTCCATCATGTACTAGGGAACTGATACCCGTGTTACTTATTCATGCATTATTTACTACATCATTTTGAAATTTCTGTCATCTATTATTGTCTCAATATCCACTGAACACACACCTCCTCCAGTCAACACATGTAGAGGTTCCAAGATCTGTTCTAAAATATCTCAGATAGTATTCAAACTAGACAACAGGCCTAGCAGAATCACCTTCTCACAGTTCTTGAGTTAACTGCACCTCTTACTCCCTCATAGCCTCTTTGACGGTTCCCCACCCAGGTCATAAGCCTTTCACCTTTCTTGAGGTAAAATCCTGTGATTCAATTTCTGCAGACCAGGGTAATAGGCTGCAGACCCCTGCAATTCAGTGTAATCACCCTAGCCGGTCTGACTTCAGTTCAACTCCTGCAGTAATGCTCTCTGAGGGACAATGACAGGGTTAGTCAGTGACCAGCCATTTTGCTAAGGCAAAATATTATATATTCAGAACAAATGCATTTCAGAGAAAACATACATTAAAAACAATAAACAGCTTATATGCATCCCTAGCTTACCAGATAGTCACCCATCTTCCACAGGGAGACACTAGGAGTTCCAAAACATAACAGGGCCTGTCTCTGGTCACAGTCTCAGGTCTGTCAGTCCTTGTATCAAGTGTGAGTGACCCGCTCCCCAGGTCAGGGCCATTATTTTACACAGTTTCAAGTCCTTTGTCATCTTAAGTCTTTGAGCTATGTCAGACCAGTCTGTCTACTGTTTGCCCAGCGCATCAAACTTCAAAACCCTTACTACCTGCTTTAAATAGTGGGGATTTGCATTAATTACTCTCCATTGACTTTAGTTCCTGCAGGAAGGATGTTTTATCCTACTCATTTAGCCAGGAAAACAATCCGTAACAAGCTCATAAGGATACATATAACATTTATAAAGTTGATACAACATTCTCTGACTAATCTAGGATTCCCCACATCACACACTAATCTAATACTACCAGAGAGATCACCACTGATGCAAGCTACTGGATGGGGCACCAATTCACCGGAAAACAGACAAAACATAATTATATCTGTCCTTACACTATTCTCTCACTCATCACGACCCGGAACTAGTGGAGATTTTATTAATTAGAATGGAAACTTTGTTACCAATTTGATTTTCCATTAGTTACTCATCTGAAGGGGGCATAATGATATACTTGCCTTCCTTTGAGAAGCTCTTAGATATCTATGGGGGAAAATGCCACAAAAGAGCTATCACTGTTGAAAGATTTACTAAAGCCTGGTTAATTTTTTATTGGTAGTTTACCAACCAATTCAGATAATTAAATCATTACATAAATATTGATTTTTACTTGGTTTCTTAATGGAATTTTAAGATTCGAATACACAGCTTTGAAAGCACTTGGCAGGACGGCAAGTGTAAAGGTAAAGCTCAGCAGATGTGGTTTCAATGCAACAAGTCGTCATTTGCGTCTGGTAACTATATGCAGAAAAGAGATACTGCAGAAATCATGCCTAGTGGAGTCACTAATTATAGAGCCAGACTGTGGCCCATCCTACGTGCAGGCACAGAGAATAAGGGAGCATAAGGCATGCTCATGACTATCACTGTTTCTAGTAGGAGGTGGGGGCAGGCAGGGTATGCCACAGAACCACTATATCTACCCCCCGCCACACACACACACAAATGAGTAGGAAGGGGCAGAAGGGGGTGCAGAATGGTGAGGCCTTGACACCAAGCTCCCTCTCCCCCCCTGACATATGCCAGGCAGTGTAGCTACACCAGCACAATGGGGCACGTGTACACTGCAACAGGTGGAGACCCAGTAAGTTTACTCTTGCTGGAGCAGTGGGGACGCTGGGAAGGAGATTGTGACGTGGCCCCTTACAACAGCGTAGATTGTAATGGCACATTCTAGCCCCTATAAAGGAAATTATAATGTTCAATTTTTCCATTATTTCTCACAGCCTTCCATCATTGACTACAGCAAGATTCCCAAACCACCTCTGGCTGACAAAGCCCCTGAAGCTCTATTGGTCACATTTTCAAAATGTGGCCTTTTGGTGCAGGCTCAGTTTCTGCCCACTATTATACAAACGATAGAATGTACAGGCGCAAAACTCATTTGCATGTGCAAACAGATATTTTTAAATGTCTAATTTCTATTACCGGTTTGCACAAATTATCCCTTGTAAAGACTGTGCACACCAAAGACACATGCAAATGGTACACATGAACAAAAATGAAGACCAACTTAAAGCTGCTTTCAAAATTTTACAGTATATGTCAAAACTATTTTGTCTGTGTCAGCTAGATTGGAAACAACTATGTATATATTACATAGTCAAACACACTGTTGGTACTTGCAAATAAAAACAGGCCAAATTCAGCCACGGTGTAGCTCCACTGGTTTGTTGAATATGGTCCAATATGTTTTAGTTGTGATATATTACATTTACCTTTTTTAAATTAGTCTTTATCTCCATTTTCAAAGAAATGATTTGTTACCTTCCTGGATTTAAATTTTATACTGAGTAGCCTAAATCTGAGTGTTCTTAAGATAAAACTAAGCTTTTATTAAAGAAAATAGCAATGAGAAAATTGATTTTTTCCTTGTCCACATTTTAATTATTGTGAAATAATGGCTCCTGGCAATTTAAATTACAATTTGCCTCTTATCCAAAAACAATACTAACTGCTTATGGAACTGAATCTTGAGCCACCTCATTTATTCTGCTGCCTTTTTTGCAAGGGTGGCTTAGTCCGAAATACAAATATGTTGCTGTTGTCAGATTTGATCACAAGGTTGTAGTTTGGAGATTGGATATAATCACACACAACCTAAATCCTTATTACCCTACTTTCATCTTGAACCAGAGCTAGAGTCTTGGATTTAGGATTGCAATAGCTTGAATAACCCCCAAATAAAGGAATCCTTATCACTTTTGGCTACAATCTGGGTCTATAATGAAAGGGCAAATCAATTTTTTAAAAGTTATTCAAGCACAGGTTAATTTGCCTAAGAAGTTAATCTACAAAATACACACGTTTCAAACAGTCCACAACTTTGTAATAGCGTAACAGTTTCCAAGATGCTACTTACAGTGTAAATTGTTGTTTTGCTTTAAAAGTGACATATACAGAATGTCTGAAATAGTGCAACTTAATTTTAAACCTTTACTGGAACAAATCAATTAACCATTGTAAGTTCGACCAATGTCTTGATCCCCCACCCCCACCTCCCAAACAAGTCATTTGCAGTATCGCTCCATCAGTTCCTGGGCTTTCTCTATAATGACTGGGGCAGAAAATCCCTTTAGAAAACAAATTGGCCCTTTACTGCATGATGATGGCTTGTTCTGCGGCAATGTCCAACTTGAGCATATTAAGAGCTTGCATTGGTTAACAGAGTCTCATTAGCTTTTGTAAATCTGAATTAAATTTGCTCTGCTAGGGCTTGGTTTGCAAATCTTTTTCACAAGTGCCAAACTGTGAGCAATTAGGGCCAACTTGAATAAGAACACTTGCACAATATAAAGGTAGTAATTCGTTTTTGAAAAACTGCTGAGTCTTCTGAGAGAAAATGGAACACAACGTCTTCTATTCTTTAATATTAGAACTCCCATTTTATTCAATTAAAATAATAACAATGTCCTTTTATGTAACTTTAATGCTGTCTCCAAAAGACTCCTGGGCTTTCTTTCCTTATAGCTATACCTGCTAGTGTTTAGTAAGGGGAAGAGAGTGCCCAATTCTGAATTGTGGTATGTAGTACTAAAATATAAGCAGGTGCAAACATGTCTCTGCACCGTGTCATTTGTAACTTCAGGAAACTAGTCAGATTTTGTTTTTGCCATATCTATGTCCCTGCATTTCTCTATTCCACGTTGTAACGATGCTGGTTCTGGCGGGACCCAACTGAGAGTGCCAGTTCAGGACAAATTGCTTCAAGCAGGGCAGTAACAGCCCAAGGCTGGGGTTCTTCCACCTCTAAGGCAAACCAAACCAGCCAGACAGAGGAGACTTTGGTTTTACCCCACTGGCTAACCACAAGTCATCCCAAGCAATCCCTTAGACACTGCAGTTTCCCAGTCTCGCCACCAGTGCCACTCGTTATGGGGACAAATGGTCATGAAAACCAATGCCCCAGTAAAAGAAAAAAGGTCCTCCCGATCCCAAAGGACCAAGCCCCCAGATCCAGGTCAATATACAACTCAGATCTTACCCACAAATCACGCTGTTGCCAATCCTTTAGAATCTAAAATCTAAAGGTTTATTCATAAAAGGAAAAAGGTATAGGTGAGAACTAGAATTGGTTAAAAGGAATCAATTACATACAGTAATGGCTAAGTTCATGGTTCAGGCTTGCAGCAGATGGAATAGGCTGCAGGTTCAGATCAAGTCTCTGGAATACATCCACAGCTAGGATGGGTTGTTCAGTCCTTTGTTAAGAGCTTCCATTTGTAGAAAGGTTCCTCCAGAGGTAAGAAGCAGGAATGAAGACCAAATGGAGATGAGGCAGCTGCCTTTTATAGTTTCTTCCAGGTGTAAAGACACCTCTTTGTCCTTACTGTGGAAAATCACAGCAAAATGGAGTCGGGAGTCACATGGGCAAGTCCCTGCATACTTAGTTGAGTCACAGGCGTGTCTGCCTTCTCTCAATGGGTCCATTGTATCGCTAATGGTCCTTAATGGGCCATCAAGCAGGCCTGGCAGAGCTGACAGCTTGTCCTGGGTCCCAGAAGCCCAGCCCCAGTTGAAATACAGACAGAATAAAGCCAACATTCATAACTTCAACTACAGAACTGATACATACATATAAATGACATAATCATAACCATCCAAGCATAACCTGGTCTTAGACACCTCATTTGACCCCCTTTATATAAGATTTGGTGCCACTACCGGACCTTGGTTGCAACAATGATCTATACGGTCCCAGTTATTGTCAATAACGTCACACACGTGTTCTGCATATTAGGCTCAGTTTTCTCTTTCTCTTTAAACAGGGCTGCTGACACTGTTAAAGAATTGTCTGGCAGCTCTCTTTAGGGTTCTTGACAGTCTCTCATCCAGATTGTTGGCAGCCACCAAAGCTAGATATGGTAGAGGGAGAGGATGTTTCTCCAGTTCCAGATTTTGGACATACAATGACCGGAGACTCACTATGCAGATTAAGCACTTATAGCTTGAGTTTATGCTTGTTTGAAAGATGTCAGGCCAGTTTCATTTTCAGAACTATGCAGAGTTAGAGTAATTTAATCCTTCTACCTGTGGTTTGGTTCCTTGCCCAAGTAGATTTCTTTTGCAGTGTTTTGAGATGCTGATGTTGTCCTTTCCAAGGCAATAGCTGACCTCATGGAGCAACATTAACAGATTATGGTTCCCATTATTCACAAGCAATGTTCCCTTTAATTTTTAACAGGCCATGTGCGCAAAAAATTTCTTCTGTGCAAATTTTTGTGCACGCGGTGTTTCGCTGTTGCGTGGGGTTTAGGATCTGTGTGCGCGCGCACAAGCACACAGCTTAGAGGGAACAGTGTTCACAAGTGACATGAAAAATATTCCCAGAACCTGTGGCTCACCCCAAAAGCCTAGTATGAGGCAATTATGGAATAAATGAGTGATGTGGCTGTTGGGAGAGAAAGGAAGTGCTGGATATTTTTAAATGTGGAGGAAAAAGCCATAAGATTTGGCTATTGTCTGGCCATTGGAGGAGAAAGAAATGGAAGAGTCAGTGATGTATGGACTAAACAGTATGGACCACAATGGCAAAGACTGGGAGCTTGTAGCAATACAAGAGAAAAATGTCAACATTCTCTTGTTAAGAAAACCTCTTGCAATTTAAAGTAAAATCTTTTAGTTGGATTCTGCCCCCAGTTACACTTGTGCAGATTTCACTGGAGTTACACTGGGGTAGTAACAGCAGAATTTGGCCTTTCATTGTTAATAATTCCTCATAGAATAAGCGAGTTGTACCTATAGGGGCAGAATCTGAACCACAGTCTAACCATTTACAATTCTAACCATGAGAAGAAAGAGATGGGGAACGGGGTGGGAAAAGCCAGAGAGGAGTGTGATGGGGTGAAAACCCCGCCTTGATACCAAAAGGGCTAAAAGGGCCTGAAAGTGCAAGTAACTTCACTGACTGCACCTGGGAAGAGGTGGGGGTCAGGTGAAGGGGACGGACCTAAAAGAGGTGAGAGAAGGGCAGTTGGGAGAGAAGACATAGAGGAGAGAAGCTGCCTGTCTCTGGGAGACAGCCTGAAAGATGCCTGAGAAGTAGGAAGAGGAGAAAAACAGACAGGCTTCTCCAGGGGTGAGCGGGAAGCCCATCTGAAGATGATCCCTGAGGAGCCTGCCTGAGCTCCTGACTAAGGGGAGAAGTGGGAGGTTGATTGAGGCAAGGAGGCCGGCTTAGGCAGGAGGACAGTCTAGAGCAGGAGAGGCACAACTGTGACAAGGTGGCTGCCAGCTGAGCCCAGTGGGAGCTGAAGGTTTGGCTTTGTGTATGTTTCTGTGGCACTTTGGGAAAGAAGGACTCTGATTTTGGAAGGGGCACGGCTCTGTAAAGTGATCTGACTGGAGGGCCAAGCCATTGCTATGGTTGGAGTAGGACAGTAGATGGAACTTAAGCATAGCTGCTGCAATACTACAAGGGGGCATGTTGTGGGCAGCAACTTTGCTACAGGAGGTTACTTGTAATTCTCTGAAAACAGGAAACCATGCTGTACTCTTTGGTATGTCTACACTTGCATTTCCAGCTGTGTTTTTAAAACCTGTTAACTGACATGACTGTAAATTCTAGTACAACCAATACATGAATATTTTTTCCTGGTCAGAAATGTTTGTTTAAACAGGATGAGGAACATGCATTTGTGTCCTGTTTACTTTAAAATTTCAAAATATGTTAGATAATACACATTGATACATTACTAAAACTTAAAGTGCAGATATACTTGGTGATTTGATACCTTACTGTGCAATAGGATAACTTCATAGTAGCTTCTATGGTTTCTTTAAGCTAATTAATGAACAACTTTTTTTTTTAAGTCCTGTGGCACCTTATAGACTAACAGACGTTTTGGAGCATAAACTTTCATGGGTAAATACCCACTTCTTCAGATGCATGTAGTGGAAATTTCCAGAGGCAGGTATAAATATGCAAGCAAGAATCAGGCTAGGGATAACGAGGTTAGTTCAATCAGGGAGGATGAGGCCCTCTTCTAGCAGTTGAGGTGTGAACACCGAGGGAGGAGAAACTGCTTTTGTAGTTGGCTAGCCATTCCCAGTCTTTGTTTAATCCTGAGCTGATGGTGTCAGATTTGCAAATGAACTGAAGCTCAGCAGTTTCCCTTTGAAGTCTGGTCCTGAAGTTTTTTTTGCTGAGGATGGCTACCTTTAAATCTGCTATTGTGTGTCCAGGGAGATTGAAGTGTTCTCCTACAGGTTTTTGTATATTGCCATTCCTAATATCTGATTTGTGTACATTTATCCTTTTACGTAGAGACTGTCAAGTTTGGCCGATGTACATAGCAGAGGGGCATTGCTGGCACACGATGGCGTATATTACATTGGTGGACGTGCAGGTGAATGAACTGGTGATGGTGTGGCTGATCTGGTTAGGTCCTGTGATGGTGTCGCTGGTGTAGATATGTGGGCAGAGTTGGCATCGAGGTTTGTTGCATGGATTGGTTCCTGAGTTAGGGTTACTATGGTGCGGTGTGTCGTTGCTGGTGAGAATATGCTTCAGCTTATGAGGATATATGCACTGTTTCTTTAAAATTGTAGAAGGAAGCCAAGCAGGAGGGGCCTAGGAAATGTTGTAGGCAGAATATATGCAGTGTAGCAAAAGAGTGCAGCTGTAAGGATACAATTGTTTCCCACATTCTAATACATCTCTTGTTTTGTGTCAAGATAAAGTGACTTTGTGATTCTTTACCAGTGTCATATGACAATTCTAATGGCTACTATTTCTGGACCATATATGATCCAGCATAATAGTATATTACATGCTTTGGAAGAAACAGAAAATGCTACTTATTACACAACTACAAAAAGTATTAAGATCTTTAAAATGTTTAGTTAAAACATTAGGACAAAAATCCTTGTGGACTACAAATAACTAACCAATCATGGAAAACCTAACGCTCTTTCCCTCCTTGAAGTCTACACCACTGGACGAGCAGGATCCTGCTCTGCTGTCTGCGTCTCTAGTTTAGCCTGCTGTAATGCACTCTACAATGAGGCTATCTTCTTCCCTCAGCTGGGGTGTCAATAACACTTGTGCCTGTTCTTCCCCCAAACTATCATATCAGCCTTATCTGGACTGAGCACTTAATCCTCATGCAAGCCCTCATCATGCACAGACATGGGGTTATTTGTTCTATTGCACTAGCCTGATCTGATGTGAAGGACACATAGAATTGGGTATCATCGATATACTAAATACACCATGGCCCAGGTCTCCTCCCTAACTCTCCGAATAGCATCATATTATTACATTTAATAAATTTTTGAATTAGGTGATTTTCACATTTTTACAACTTGATGATGTGATTATAAAACATGCAGGGTACTAAGTGATGAGTATATATATTCTACAGCATTTTCCTTTGCGAGAGAGAGAGGGGGGCGGGGAGGATTAGATTAGATTAGATTACATTAGAGAAACCTGGTTTCTTCACTGAGATACAGAATGCTAATTTCAACAACACCTGACTGACATTTTATTGAACTTTCAGAGGGTTGTTTCCTGCTCGTTTCATTTCTGGAACTATGATCAAATAATAGTATGTGCATCTTAACTGACATGAGGTAAGAATGACATAGTTCCTCAATTAGAGAGACAAGCTGGGTGAGGTATTATCTTGTATTGGACCAACCTCAATGGCTGCTGTCTGTCAGCTTCTGTTTTGTACAAGCTTATGTAACCCTCACATCTAAAATGCAGAACTAGAGACAATGGTTGTAATAGAATGAGGATGTTTGAAATATCCGAATAAAAACACAAAATGCTATTGTATTTAAGTGGCTCTGAATAAAGAATTTTTTTTTAAAAAGGATCAGTTATAAAATTGCATACCGTTTTCTATTTCACTGCCAGCAAAGGGAAGACTATTTTATGCAAAACAGGAGTGGAGAACCATGATGACTTAAAGAATGAAGATAAAGAAAAAGAAGTTCAACATATTATGTTAAAGGAACAATTACTGAACCATCAAACTAACACATGCTTTGGATATTGAAAATGAATATCCTTACGTGGGTATGCAAGAAATAATAGTAACTTACATCACATTAAGTTCCTTGCCATCTTAAAATGATGGATGCATATGTTGTCTGCATCATACAGTATTTTTAAAGTGGGCAAAGTAATTATCTCTTATATAATAAGCCATCTGCATGGATATAATTAAACATTAGCTCAGTCGGATCTCTTTTATTAAAACAGAAAAACTAGGGGATAAGTAGCCTTTATCAAGCAAAGGAAATAAAAAACAATTGAAAATCCATCCATAACACCATGGACAGTTGCTTAGGCTTTGGAAGGGTCAGAGATAAAGTGTGAAAGTTGATGCTACATAACTCTTGTTGATATTGTAACATGAAAGTAAAAAGAGGTTTCAGCTTTATATTATGATTTTTTCTCAGTTTCTCACACAACTTTAATTATGACTCTGTCACAGGGTAACAATGGTCCTTTAAGAGAGAGCAGGGTCAGTGCAGCACCTGTGACTCGTTAGTTGGACTTAAGAGGGTACCTGGGCCCTAGAGGGGTGACAGACATAGTGACTCAGAGAACTGACTGAGAGACACAGAGAAGGAAAGGTGAGAGTTACCCAAGGAGGAAAAAGAACAGGAGTACTTGTGGCACCTTAGGGACTAACAAATTTATTTGAGCATAAGCTTTTGTGGGCTACAGCCCACTTCATCGGATGCACAGAATGGAACATATAGTAAGAAGATATATATACATGCCACACCAACTCTAAGAGGCTAATTAATTAAGGAGAGCTATTATCAGCAGCTTATGCTCATATAAATTTGTTAGTCTCTAAGGTGCCACAAGTACTCCTGTTCTTTTTGTGGATAAAGACTAACACGGCTGCTACTCTGAAACCAAGGAGGAAAGGAGAGACCAAGGGTGAAGCAGTAGCACAAGAGAGCTGCTACAGAGAGTAATTGGGAAGAGAAAAGGTTGACAGTGAGGACTGGCCAGTGCGTGGAACCCCTGCTCACTTGCACCGGAGCTTGTGTAGCGGCCTCAAGGAAGAAGGGAAAGAAGCCTGATTAGGAGTCACTAAGCCCAAACCAAGTGGGATGATGCTGGGGGGTGGCTCCCAGGAATAGGGGTAGGACTCACAGGCAGGGAGGCCTGGCTGAGTGGAACATGGTGTGGGGAATTCTGTCACAGGACACCTGACTTGGGGCTACAGGAGAAGACTCACAGGAGAGAGAAGTCGGTTTTGGTACTTTCAGGAACAAGGCCTGGAGCGTGGGACCCTGGAATGTGGGCTAAAGGAACTAACACTAAGTGGTTAATGACTCTCAGGTGGGTGATCTGGAAACCTGGATCTTTGAATGGGATAGAAGAGCTGCTGCATTGTAACCTACTTTGGGGTTTTGAGAAGAACTGTTTTTGCAATGAGAGATCCGTGGACTGTAGCATTTATGTGAATAAAAGGCTTTGAATTTGCCACTGCAAGAGACAATATTCCTTTCCATGGGTCATATAAAAGGGAAACTGGGGCAGATGTTCATGTTGTGCTGGGGCCTGCTACAGGATGGTGCCCCAGGAAGGGGCTGCCTTATGATCGTACATGTACGCTACACATTTGACTGCTAGGTCATGCTTGTTTGGCTAACTAGGGACATTTGTGTTCTAATTTCTTTTGTAAAGTGGATGTGGCAGAATGGTTACAGGTCATGCCCCAGTATAACAATTAGGGCTGTTAAGCGATTAAAAACATTAATCACGATTAATCGTATGATTAAAAAAATTAATCGCTATTAATCGTGCGATTAATCGTGCTTTTAAACAATCATAGAATACCATTTATTTAAATATTTTGGGATGTTTTCTACATTTTCAAATATATTGATTTCAGTTACAACACAGAATACAAAGTGTACAGTGGTCACTCTATATTTATTTTTATTACAAATATTTGCACTGTAAAAAACAAAAGGAATAGAATTTTTCAATTCAACTAATACAAGTACTGTAGTGCAATCTCCCCATCATAAAAGCTGAACTTACAACTGTAGAATTACATACAAAAAAACCCTGCATTCAAAAACAAAACAATGTAAAACTTTAGAGCCTACAAGTCCACACAGTCCTACTTCTTGCTCAGCCGATCACTCAGACAAACAAGTTTATTTACACTTGCAGAAGATAATGCTGCACGCTTCTTGTTTACAGTGTCAACTGAAAGTGAGAACAGGTGTTTGCATGGCACTATTGTAGCTGGCGTTGAAAGATATTTACATGCCAGATGTGCTAAAGATTCATATATCCCTTGATGCTTCAACCACCATTCCAGATGACATGCGTCCATGATTATGACAGGTTTTGTTCGATAAAAGTCCATGTTCATTTTCATCATCTGAGTCAGATACCACCAGGAGAAGGTTGATTTTTTTTTGTTGGTGGTTCTGATTCTTTAGTTTCTGCATCAGTGTTGCTTTTTAAAGACTTCTGAAAGCATGCTCTACACCAGGCCTGCACAACTCGTAAAGCGGCGAGGGCCATATTACTCCAAAGAAAACAGCTGAGGGCCGAAATCCCCTGGCCCTGCGGAAACACCTCCCCCCCACCCAGCGCCGCCCGCCCCGCGGAAACAACCCCTCCTTCCCCAGCGCTGGGGTGTGGAAGCCTGTAGAGGGGGAAAGAAACAGCGCGCATAGGGTGACCAGATCACAGCAGTAAAATAGGACCCGCCCCTTCCCCGCTCGGCCCCACCATCACACCCCTCTTCACCCCCACAGGGGTCACTATATTACTGCACACAACAGTCAATCAATGCAGTTGTAGATAAATCTCTGCATTATGCATTTTTGTATAACTTTTATATGACTTTGTATTGAACCTTGGTAATATGTTATAGCGGGCCCATTAGGTAGTATAATTAAGGTAAAAGAAAAATGTCTTTTTGCTAGAGGTAGAATAAGATCTTCCCCCCACTTTGTATTCAATTGCCCTGGCGAATGAAGTGTGTGTGACGGGTTGGAATCACAGAGACCTGCTTGGTGCTGCCACCCGGTGTGCCAAGGCTACTTTTGCCCCTGCTTCCCGGCCTTTTTCAGCTTGGGACTCCCAAATCTTGTCTGTTTTGAGCCAGATTCCACTGATCTGCTGCAAACACAGACCCAGGTCTGAGCCAAGTCCCCTCACAACTGTAAGGCTCCTGAAAGCGCTCTTTGCCTTTGACACCCAGGTGCCCAACTCCCAAGGAGGTCCAAACCCTCAATAAATGCGTTTTACCCTGTATAAAGCTTATACAGGGCAAACTCATAAATAGTTCGCCTTCTATTTCAAAGATAGAAAGATATGCACAGCTGTTTGCCCACCACCAGGTACCAACTTGTACTCCAGGAAGCTTAATAAGTAAAAAGTGATTTTAATAAGTACAGAAAGTAGGATTTAAGTGATTCCAAGTAGTGACAGACAGAACAAAGTGAATTACTAAATAAAATAAAATAGAACATGCAGTTCTATGTCTAATCACCCTGTGTACAGATAACAACCTCACTAGGTCCAGTAAACAGGCTATCTTCCTCTTAGCCTGGGTCCAGCAATCACTCAGCCCCCTATTGTCTTTGTCCTTTGTTCAGTCTCTTTCAGGTGTGTCCTTGGGGGGTGGAGAGTCTCTCTCTTTAGCCAGCTGAAGACAAAATGGAAGGGTCTCCCAAGGGCTTTTATAGTCTTTTTCCCCTCCCTGTGTAACATCATGTTACCATGGAGTTTTGGGATCACGTTGGCAAGTCACATGTCCATGCACCCCTCGGTAACCAGTCCAACCAGTTGCATTCCTGACCAGGCCCCGATGTGGATTGGGGTCTGCAACTTCTTTTGTCTGTTAAGTGCTTGTACTTAACTTGCACATTCTTTCCTCAAAACACGATCCCAGGCACTTACAAAGGCTATGTACAAAACCAGCAAATATAAAACCAATCTTCATAACTCCAACTACAACAATGATACATGCGTACAAACAGGAGGAATAAATTCAGTAGGTCATAACTTTCACAGAGATATGTTACATGGCACATGTAGCATAAAACATATTCCAGTTACATCATGTATATGTTTATAAGCCTCTCCCCCTAAAGCTTTATGGGGTACACCGTCACAGTGTGAATGAGGAAGGCGTGGAAGGCAGGCACCTCCAGACAGCTGCAACCCTTGGAGAGGGGATGGGAAACAGACCAAGGACAATCAAACTTGTCAAGTGGGCTGACTAGAGAAGAGCAGACATACTGACGGCCTCGGGGGTTAGAAGCAAGCACCTTCCTTTGGGAACACCCTCTTTGCAGCATTGGGACAACCCCCAGCCCAGAGACAAGCAGCAAAAAGGACCAACCGACACAGTCCCAGATTTTGGGCCGCACAGTGAGCCCACCTACTCACCCCACCGTGGGCCGCACAGTGAGCCCACGTGGGCCACGGGGCCGCATGTTGTGCAGGCCTGCTCTACACCTCATCCCTGTCAGATTTTGGGAGGCACTTCAGATTCTTAAATCTTGGGTCGAGTGCTGTAGCTATCTTTAGAAATTTCACAGTGGTACCTTCTTTGCATTTTGACAGATTTGCAGGGAAAGTGTTCTTAAAACCAACAACACGTGCTGGGTCATCATCCGAAACTGCTATAACATGAAATATATGGCAAAATGCGAGTAAAACAGAGCAGGAGACATACAATTCTCCCCCAAGATGTTCAGTCACAAATTTAATTAACGCATTATTTTTTTAACAAACATCATCAGCATGAAAGCATGTCCTCTGGAACAATGTCCAAAGCATGAAGAGGCATATGAATCTTTAGTGCATCTGGAATGTAAATATCTTGCGACGCCAGCTACAGCAGTACCATGCAAACGCCTGTTCTTACTTTCAGGTGACATTGTTGTGACATTATTGACATGAACTGTGACCGTATAGATCATTGTTGCAACCAAGGTCCTAAAGTTGAACCAAATCTTATACAAAGGAGGTCAAGTAAGGTGTCTATGGAAAGGTTGTAATTTACGGGTTATGATTATGCTGTCTGTATGTGTGTATCATTTTTGCATTTGAAGTTATGAACATTGGCTATGTACTTGTATCTCAATGTGTTTGATTCTAAGTAGCATCAGTGAAGTATTTGGTCAGCTTCTTGAGAAAGGACTATTCTGAGTAAGTGCCTCATCAAGAAACACTTAACTGACAATGGACTTTTGGGGATGCCAATCCACATCTGAGCTTTCCTGGGAATGTTCAAACTAACATGTAAACAATGGTGTCGGCCTACAAAAAGCTGAATCATTCATGGACATGTGACTTGCCCAGGTGGCTACAAACTCCATCTTGTTGCTGTGATTTTGCACAGAAGAACAAAGGAGTTTCTGTCCACAAGAGAGAGAATATAAAAGGTCCTGGGAGCCCCTCTATTTTGTCTTCAGCTGGCCCAAGAGATGGCCTCTCTACCCCAAAAGAGATGCCTGAAAGAAACTGGGACAAAGGACTGTAACTACAGGGGTGTGAGTGATTGCTCGACCCAGGCCATAAACCACAACGATGGTTTGAAAAGGATTGGGCCCAGACTAGGAAGGAGTCTAGTCTGTGAAAGAAGCTTACTGGGACATCTCTGAGGGTGAGATTTACCTGTATTCAGTTTCCTACTGTATTAGGCTTAGACCTGAGTGTTTTGTTTTATTTTGCTTGGTAATTTATTTTGTTCTGTCTGTTATTACTTGGAACCACTTAAATCCTACTTTTTATATTTACTAAAATCAGTTTTGCTTATTAATGAACGCAAAGTAATTAATACCTGGGGGAGCAAACAGCTGTGCATATCTCTCTATCAGTGTTATAGAGGGTGGACAATTTATAAGTTTATCCTGTATAAGCTTTATACAGAGTAAAATGGATTCATTTGGAGTTTAGGCTCCCAGAAAGACTGAATACTGGGTGATGGGAAAGTCCCTGTTAACTGGGAAGCCCCTGGGCTAAGTGAATCTTAGTTTTTGTGAGCTGCAGGGGGGCGTGGCCCAACCTCTTGGTCTGTGCTGTAGCCAGCGGGAGTGTTTAGCTCAGCAAGACGGGAGTGGAGGGAAGCCTTCTCTGGCAGGGTGTTTTGTTCTCAGTGGTATCCCAGCACATCTAGTGACAGTCTTGAGGGACTTTCTGTGACTGAACGCATCACAATTGTAATTAAGAAGTGGGCATTATCTCCTGTAAATGTAAACAAACTTGTTTCTCTTAGTGATTGGCTGAACAAGAAGTAGGACTGAATGGACGTGTAGGCTCTAAAGTTTTACATTGTTTTGTTTTTGAGTGCACTTATGTAACAAAAAGAACTACATATGTTAGTTGCACTTTCATGATAAAGAGATTGCACTACAGTACTTGTATGAGGTGAATATGAAAAATACTCTTTGTTTTGTTTATTTGTGCAAATATTTTTTATTTGTAATCAAAAATAATATAAAGTGAGCACTCTACACTTTGTATTCTGTGTTATAACTGAAATCGCTATATTTGAAAATGTAGAAAAACATCCAAAATATTTAATAAATCTCAGTTGGTATGCTATTGTTTAACAGTGTGATTAATCATGATTAATTTTTTTAATCGTGATTAATTTTTTTGAGTTAATCGTGTGAGTTAACTGCGATTAATTGAGAGCTCTAATAATTATAAAAATGTTAGGAAAATCATGTTTTACTGATTATGACAGATTTTGAGCTTCTCTGTAACAATGTATTAGTACTGTATGTTTGTTGACCTGGGTATTGGGCTGTTGACTGACTATACTGGGGTTAATTCAAGAGACAGATGTCTGGAAAAACAGGCATAAAGGAAAATAATGGTTCAATATAGCCATGTCAGCAAACCCTTGAGAGTTGTTATGGGACAATACCAAAACAACTGGCTTGATCTCCAGCTGAGCCTACAGGATGAGATTTGACCAGAAGGGTCAAAGCCTGGGAATGCAGAAGAATCACAGAAGTATAACATGGCAAAAGGGACTTTTTCTCAAGTGTGTGTGTGTGTGTGTGTGTGGGTAATAGGAGGGCCAGGTGCCCAGTTTTTGACTACAAAGTCCGGTCGAAAAGGGGACCTGACAGTGTCCGGTCACATCTACTGCCTGGTGTGACAGACCCAGACAAGTGGGGTACAGAAGTCTGATAGAAGGCAAATATACTGGCCATTGGATGAATAGTTTTCTGTTCCCTGAGTGACCAGAGGAGGGGCTGCACTAGAACAAGCAGGAACTTTCTGGAACCAATTTAAGGCAGGCAGGCTAATTAGGACACCTGGAGCCAATTAAGAAGAACCTGCTAGAATCAATTAAGACAGGCAGGCTAATTAGGGCACCTGGGTTTAAAAAGGAGCTCCCTTCAGTTTGTGGTGTTGCATGCGAGGAGCTGGGAGCAAGAGGCACACAAGGAGTTGAGAGTGAGAAGAGTTGAAGGACTGAGGAGTACAAGCATCAGCAAACCATCAGGACGAAGGTCCTGCAGTAAGCGTAAAGAAGGTGTTGGGCGGAGGCTGTGGGGAAGTAGCCCAGGGAGTTGTAGCTGTCACGCAGCTGTTGCAGGAAACCCTATAGACAACTGCAATCCACAGGGCCCTGGGCTGGAACCCGGAGTAGAGGGCGGGCCCGGGTTCCCCCTAAACCTCCCAACTCCTGATCAGACACAGGAGGAATTTGACTGTGGGTTCTACCAGAGGGGAAGATCTCTGAGGCGATCAAAATCCGCCAATAAGCGCAGGACTCACCAAGGTAGAGGAGGAACTTTGTCACACTGGACACCCAAAGTCTGCTTACTGCAAGTGGGAGAGGTGCCGGGTCATCACCTGCTCCAGCTCCTACTCAGCTGGGGCTGCCTCCTACCTTTGTTGGGCAGCTCCCAGCCCCGGCTCCGCAGGCAAGTCCCTCCTACTGCAAGATAAATAATATTTTGGTTTAAGAAGGCTGACTGATCACTATATTTACTACTGGTCAGACTCCCACAGGGAACAACGGCATATGCCCATATTCATCTGGATCTGCTAGGCAAGAATGGCTGATACCCTGGGTACCATAGCACAAGACCCAGTCTAGGTGGAATTTTGCAATTCATCCACTCTGAGGAGAGGTAAAGGCATGAGGTCTCTCACCTGACAGGGGTGCACTTAGAGACCAGAAGGGGGCAGAGGTGCAGCTAGCCCTGTAACACTGACCACTCTACAAACCAAACACTATTTTGCAATACAGCCAGTTCCTAACTGTGCCAGACAACCATGCACTGGCCGGGTTAAATATGTAGACTGAGATTTTCAAAGCTACCCAGGGAATCTGCATGCCCAATTCCCATTAATTCGAAGATTTGGCTTGGAAATCTCTCATGCAGTTTTGAAAATCTCAGCCACAGTGTAGAAGCTACAAAGAGTCCTGTGGCACGTTACAGACATAGTCTACATAGTGTAGATGAGCTTTGAGGTAAATATCATAGGCTGGGTCTTGTGCTGGGCGAATCCAGAAGGCGGGGTGGAAAAGGGTGAAGGGAACCTTTTCACACTATGCGGGCAATAGAGTAGTAGGATATTTCCATAATGCACAGACACGCACTAAGAGAGAGCTGATAGTCTGGTTAACATACCGACCGGCACTGCACACAGCCAAGGGATGACTGGGTTGAAGGTTGGGTGCACGCATGCTTAGCCAACTCGCCTATATGTTGCCATCAAGAGATCGGGGCATCCTGCCTCAGCTCGGCACAGTGAGGCAGGCACCACAGCAGCTGACCCGTGCCGTGCAGTGGCAGGGATTTGTGGGGCAGTGATAAATAACGGGGCGGGGGCCACTTCACGTTTTGACTGACTGACTTTCCCAGTAGGGGGTCTCTGCCCCCCACCCCCCATTTCGGACTCACACGAGAGGCACTAGCGCCCCTTTCTCCTCCGCCCCTCCTCGGCAGGAGGCCAGGGGGCGCCAAGGCGGGCACGGGAGAAGCGGCCGGCGGGGTAGGCGGCTCGGAGCGGCTGAGCCCATGATTCCCCCCGGCGCCGGGAGGGGGGCTGTGGCGGCGCCGCCCTCTGGAGAGCGAGGCGGCGAGAGGCTGGTGTGAAGAGCAGCATCTCAATGAGGGCCGGGCTAATGCAAATCGCCGCAATCAGCAGCAGACAGGCGAAGAAAGGCGAAGCAGCTGCCGCCCAGCCTCAGCAGCAGCAGCACCGGCCAGCCGGGGTGGGGGGGGGCCCAGAAGACACATAACAAAAGGCATCCAAGCTGCTCGGTGCGACCACAGCTGCATCAAAGCAGGGCGGGGGAAGTGTTGCGCTGAGCTTTTTCTGCTGAAATCCAGCAGCCCCTTCACAACCCACCGACCTACGTAGGTTTGGGGCACTAGGCGCTTCCAACCCCCCCTCCCAGGAAAGCGGTAAGTGTTTCGGACGGACAGACTACAGGCAGTTCCTCTTCCCATTTCCATTGCGGCTGGGGTGAGCCCCGCCAAGCTTTTCCTGGACCGCTGTAACGTGCGTGTCCAGCCACCCTGCTGCGGGTGTGCACCTGCCCCTTTTGTCTGGTCTCTGGTTCTGGGGGTAGCTGAATTTTAGGGTAGGGTAGCGGCTAGGCTCTATGTTACCCCCGCTTTCCCTTGCTGTGGCTGGTGCTGCGTAGTTCCCCCCCCCCCCCCTTTTTTTTTTTTTTTGGCTGTGTGGTGTGTGGCAGAGGTTGTGAGGAGGATCCTCTCTCTGTTTGAGAAATCATAGAATCATAGAATATCAGGGTTGGAAGGGACCTTAGTAGGTCATCTAGTCCAACCCCCTGCTCAAAGCAGGACCAATCCCCAATTTTTGCCCCAGATCCCCAAATGCCCCCCTCAAGGATTGAACTCACAACCCTGGGTTTAGCAGGCCAGTGCTCAAACCACTGAGCTATCCCTCCCCCAATGGACTGACATTGGGTGGCAGATTCTGCTGTGGAGCAAGCCAGCGCTATGGATAGCGTGCTCCGCTTCTCTCTCTCTTTTTAAGAGGTGACTAACTCAGGTATTCACCGACTCTATATTCTGCTTTAAATTCCGTTTTGTTCATTTATAGTGCACCTTGCTGCTTAGCTCTGGCGATTTTTCTCTCTGATTTGGGAGAAGCCAATTGTGTAATTAGACCTACAGTTTTGGGAACGTGCACACAGTTATGGAAAATGTGTTTTTTTTTCTCTCTCACCACGGGGCCAAATCATGCCATCAGTTTTTAAGCAGAGCTTCCTGTTTAAAAACTGATGGCACAATCTGGCCCATGAATAGAGGGTTCAGCTGGCTTAGTTGCATTTCAAACACGTTTTGTGCCACCTCAGAAGAATAAATCTTTTTTTTGAAACCATTATGACCTACATCAGATTGAATCGAGGAAATCATTAGAAAATCCACTGTTTCGGTCTTTATTCAGTAATCTTTATTGTATGGTGTGGGTATTTGGGTCTGAGTGATTGTTTTATATAATCACCCACTCACACCTACTATCTATATATCTACACATATCTGCCTCTAATAGATGTATGTGATATGAACTGTGGGGCCTGTCCCTTTTATATAGTAACATCTGATCAAACCAAATAATTTGTCTAGAATTTCATTGTCTTAGTCTGGCCTTCTGATGTGAACACATTGGAGTGTGAATGGCAGGAGCACATTGTTCTCGGGAGAATCTTATTTCCCTTTTAAAGGGGTTTAATTGGAGGCAAAATCATTTGTGAAAGTATGGATCACTCCTCATACTATCTTCTATTAGTAAGAGCCGAGATTACTCAAAATGAAATTTTTGAGGTGTGTGTGTTTGTGTTTTTTTTTTTTTTTTTTTACAGGGAAGGGGCGTGTGTGTGTGGTTTGGTTTTTTTTTTTTTTTTTTTTTTTTTTAATTTGACTTTGTTTGGATAATGAAACCACAGTAGACATTGGGAGTTTTTTTTGGTTGTTTTTTTTGTTCTCACAACCCAAAGACCACAGTTTGGAAGTGAAACTGATGAGCTCTGTAAGGGGATGTTTACATCCCAATAAATGGCTTTTATTGGAATAATAATTTAAACCCCCTTCCCCCATTGAAACATGGCTGTTAATCTTGGGCCTATATTGACCTGACAGTGCCCCTTTAAATAGTGTAACTTTTATCATTCTCAGTATAATGGGGTTATAGTGAAGTGCTGGTCCAGAGAGAACTGTTGAACTGTTCTGTTCTTTGAACTGAAGTTTTGTCAGGGTGGCGGCAGGGGGTTGATCTAGAAAGGTGTTTTCCACAGTGTGGGGGGGGGGGGGGGGGGAGGAGGAGAAGGGAGTGTGTGGTGGTTTTTTGGGGTTTTTTTGTTTTTGGTCATACAGCAAATCTTCTTATGCAAATACCAGGCAAAGTATGTAAATATAACCAGGATCCCATGTTTGGATAATAAAATGAGTCCAGCTCTAACCAAATTGGAATAAATAACTTCCACAAGGACCCTGGTCTTGCAGTGGTTTTGGTACATGTTTAGTTTAAGCATGTGACTAGTCCTATGAATTTGGGAGGGACTACTCACATGCTTGAGAGTTGGGCACTGAGGCACACTATTCACTTTAACATATACTTGTATAAACAAAATGGTATTGGTCCATCTCTCTGTTATATTGAACTATTTCTCTTATTGATTTTCTTTTGTAACTGTCATTTAATGATTAGTGGTAATGAAGCTGGTGCTTTCTATACTCTTTCCCCCCCCACCCCCGCCTTTTTTATTGGAAATCAGTGAGAGAGCACCCTTTGAAATTAGGTCTGTGAATTTGTGCTATAAATAAATGTACTGCGCTTTGCGGTTCTGCAGATAACTTTTACTACAAATTTAGGGTGGCTCTTAAAACAAAATGAGACTAGTCTATTTGTTTAAAATAACAAACCAAACAAAATTGAATGATTTATTTATATAGAGATGAAGACTGACATAAGTTGTAGTAACATGTTTTTAACAAGATTAATTCAGGATTGTATATGTACATGAATGTATATGTATTGTATTATATATACCTTGAAAAAGGGAAGTGAGTGCTACACATTCTCTTACATATAAATAAAATGGCTTAGATCTTCACGGTATGCGCTATATTAAAAAGTTGGAATCATTCAATTAAAAACCCAGTCATCCTGGTGCCGTATTTGTGGTTGTCTCAAGTGTTTGGCATCAATTGCTAATTTATTCAATGTTTTTGAAGTCATCAATCAGTTAGTGATTTATGCCAATTGGAGTTACAGGTTTTTCACCGGGAAAAACTATCAAAGATGACAAATTCTGAACACTAGGTTAAGGATATTTACTGCTTTACTCCTTTATTTGTATATTCTGTAAGGTAGTTTGCTCAGTGGATGATACTAGTTTCAGGAGCTCCTGCTAACCATGTCTGTTCTGTGGTAATTGAGTACCTACACCTGTTCAGTGTGTGCTAAAGATTTGGGAGTGGTTAACTCCAATCAGTCTAGTGTAGAACGTGGTGTGAGGTGAGATGCAATGGCTGTCTGGAGCAAGACTTTTTCATTTATGAAAATGACCAACACATTCAACTCACTTGTATTAATAGTCCTGATTTCTGTTGCCAACCTACATGACTGCTTCCTCTGAAATGTTTTTAATTGGTTGTGTCACATTGGCTGGCAGTAAATATAATGCACTAAGTGGCAACTTCTTTGTGGTCAGACTTGGAATGAGCAATGCTGAGAGCATGAGTAAGTTGGTTGTCACTTGTAATAGGATTGGAAGCTTCACTTGGGCGCAAGACTAGCGAAAACTAGTTGAGCTACTGGGAAGAAGAGGAGCTGAACTTTGTACCACAATGACAGGTTTCAGAGTAGCAGCCATGTTAGTCTGTATCCATAAAAAGAACAGGAGTACTTGTGGCACCTTAGAGACTAACAAATTTATTTCAGCATAATGCTGAAATAAATTTGTTAGTCTCTAAGATGCCACAAGTACTCCTGTTCTTTTGTACCATAATGTCACATAGGTATTGTGTGTCTCCTTTGTTTTTGATCTAAAGCTTTTTGTGTGTGATGGTGATGGTCTGCTTCTTGGTATAGTATAAAGATGGCAACTAGGTTACACAGTCTATTTCAGGGATCTCAAACTCAAATCACCATAAGGGCCACATGAGAACTAGTAAATTGGCCTGAGGGCTGCATTTTCATACAATGATACAAAAGTGTAGTCAAAAATGAAAAAAAGAAGAGTAATATAGTATTCTATTAAAAGTCAATGCATTAACTTTTTAAAAACTGTAATGCAAAGAGGGGTTTTAATAAAATATAAACACTCAGTAATGTTTGGAGCTTGGCTGCCAGTGGAGTCGGCACCTATGGCAGGCTGCAGGAAATAACTCCGCGGGTGGCATGTGGTCCGCGTGCCGTGTGTTTGAGACCCCTGGTCTACTTTCTGGTGAACAAGTTTTTTCAATGTGCTGTACAGTTATGGTTTAAAAAAATGTAGCAGGATTTAATTGATTAACCTTGAACACTCTACAGGGGAGCCTCCTATAAGAATTCAGTGTACAAATAAAACACTGAGTTCTAAATGGAGTTCTAAAAATACTTTATCCATTGAATTCTTTCTCTTTCTCACCCCAGATTTACCATTAAAGATGTCCTTTGGAAGAGACATGGAGCTGGAACACTTTGATGAGCGTGATAAAGCACAGCGATATGGCAGAGGGTCACGGGTAAATGGTCTACCTAGCCCTACCCACAGTGCCCACTGCAGCTTTTACCGAACCCGCACTCTACAAACCCTCAGTTCTGAGAAAAAAGCCAAGAAAGTTCGTTTCTATCGCAATGGAGACCGGTATTTCAAAGGGATTGTCTATGCCATCTCCCCCGACCGGTTTAGATCTTTTGAGGCCCTGTTGGCTGATCTGACCCGAACTCTGTCTGATAATGTGAATCTGCCCCAGGGAGTGAGAACAATCTACACCATTGATGGTGCCAAGAAGATTTCCACCTTGGACCAACTAGTGGAAGGTGAATATTTAAGAGAGGCAGGGTGTAAAGTTCCTTTCTGTATCCCTACTTTACTTTATCATTGTTATATTTGCATTAATGTGTGCCTAATATTTCAAATATGTTGTGAGCTTCTTCATGATAAACTTTCCACAAGTAGATAGTATTGTGACTCAAATTATCACATAGGCTTTTCTCATGGGAGAGAACGCACATCCCAAACATAGCTTCCTCCTAAGTGCAAGTAGAACAGTAATGCTTTTCAAGCTATTTGTCTCCTTTCAGGACCATGGGTTCTATATTCCTTTATGAAAGTGGTGACCTTTCCCTTTCTCCTCCCTCCATGGTAGCCCTCCTAAATTTCAGAGCCCTCTTATTTTGACAGTTCCTAATTGCATGTTAAAACCTTGCAGAAGGGTTGTAAACTAAACAGATCAAGCCAATGGTACTCTTATTTATCTACTTGTTACAACAGCAGATGTCCTCAGTGATACTAAAGGCCAGTACTGATGGGGTTTAAAGAATTTCTATCACTTCATAGTAAAGGCCTCTAATTGTTCCTCCCTAATAAATGTCTTGCCTTATGTGAGTAGAGAGTACTCCAGTTATTTAACAGAAGTAAAATTAGGCTCTATGATAAAAGCTAATATCACTCTTCAGCTCAACCAGGGCCCATTGTCTGAACCATAAATTGCCCTTTTATTTCTCCCTGCAATGCAGTGGTGATATCAAACCCCCAGCTGTGGAATATACATTGTTCCCTAGTGCTAGGGAGCTCCAAATTCAGAGTCTTCTTCTAAACCAGGGCTCCCTCACCTCAAGTGCAGGACACTGCCTCCAAGATACCTGCTGGCTTGCCTTTGGCTTCTTTCTCCATACAGAGAGAACAGCTCTCAGAGTTGAATAAAGAAACAGTTGACCTGTCGTCTAACTTTCTTCCTAGTCGAGTGGAGTTCCAGTTATAGTTCTGGAGTGTACTAGCTTTACAGAGGAAAGGATAAAACATAATTTCATCCCCAAACATAGTAACATGAGAGACCTGCTGTCAGCCCAGCCCGTGGCCTTAACTGTGTGAATGTATTTTAGCAAAACTTAAAGGTAAATCTTTACCTATGTGGGTAGAAGGGAAGAAGATTCCGCCACATTTTTTTGTAAGTACTCTTCTACCCTTAAACAAAAATACCTTTAGTAACCCTGCAAATTTGGTCCTAACCTATTAACCCTTACTAATGTGAGTAGTCCCATTGATTTGCTGATGTATTTATTTGTATTGCTATAATGACTAGAGGCCCCAATGAGGTACTAAGTGCTGTACCCCCCACTTGTGTTTGGGTTTGTTTTTTTTATGGTCCTTGTGACACAACTAACCATTTTAGCATATAATGATGAGAGGGGAACAGGTAGAGAAAAACTAATATGGGGAGGGAAAGAAGATACTAATAAACAATGTATTTGGCATAACAAAGCAATCTCTTGGCACACACAATACTTAGCCGTTATCAAGGGGTTTTTGTAGGCATCACAGCGAGAAAGGCCTTAAGGAAGGGTTGGAAAGAGGACAAAGTGGTGAAGGAGGAATTTTTTACAGACCTCCTCCCTGCATAGGAGGCAGAATGAAAGAACGTGTAAAGGTGCTCAAGTGGAAGATGGGTGCGAAAGTGTCAGTGGGACTGCTTTCATAAGTAAGGGATAGCAGGTTCAAGCCCATAACTTTGGTTTCAGTGTTTCAGATTGGAGCAATAGTAGACCCATGCAGTATGACTGTTCGGTTGGGGGAGAGTAACTAACAGGAGGGAAATGAAAGAAATAGTAATTGCTATCCATTCCAGGACCATGCTTCTTTTTTCTTTAAATAGTTAATTGAGCTCTTCATCAGGAAGTAAATGTCCCTAATATAAACACTGACTGGCTGGCAGCTAAAATGTGTGCAAAAGCCAGCTATCAAGGACAGAGAACATGATGCAGAGGGGATATTAAAATTAAATTACCTTGCAAATATTAACCCGATCAGCTGATGCGCTTATCTAGTAATTTATCAGTTGTTGCAAACCTGTGAAATAATGTATGTGTTTGTTTAGAGTGAAAATCTCCTTTTTTACACTCTCTCTCTCTCTCCAAAAAGAAAAAGAAAAAAAAAGTTGGTTAATTTGGGGCAGGCAAACTGAATGTCTTCTCTTCCTGTGCCTGCCCCTCCACCCAGTGTTGGTGTAATGCTCAAATCTAAAGTGTATGTTCCAATTTCTGTGTGCCACTGGTGGGATTGAAAGGAGTAAATCCTTGTGCATAACTAAAAATTACGTGCTTGCTCCACCCAAAAAGAGTTGGTCTGTTCTGGAGATCTGGTGCTGTATGTACATACTTGTATAAAACTGCAAGATGGAATACTTTGCAGATTTACAAGCCAATCAGAACAATGCAGAGTACAGATTCACACACTGGCTGTTAATGGAATGAGTTTTTTATTTAAACCCTCCCCACCCCCCTTCAAATTTAACAGACTTTGCTAGTTTATAACAGTAATAATTAGCTTGCAGCTGTTGCTTTTTTTGTTTAAAGAGCTGGAAAATCACTCGGCTTTGCCACCTCCTCATTTATTTTTCTGTTCAGGCTGTTAAAATGTCAAGTGTTGCTTTTGTGTTTGAGTAGACTAATGCTCTCTCACTATATGTACTAACTTCATGAGATCTTTCTCACTCAGACATCTTCCTTTCTTTTTAATGGATGTTACATTTTTGACGAGACTGTCTACACTGCCACTTATGTCAGCAAAACTTACAGCCCTCAGGGGTGTGAGTATTCCACCCCATTGAGCGACATAAGTTAAACTGGAATAAGCGCTAGTGTATGCAGTGCTGTGTTGGTGGGAGCATCTCCCACTGACCCTAGCTTCTGCCACTTGAGGGGTGGCTTTTTTTTTTTTTAATGCCGGTGGAGGGCTTTCTCCTGTCTGCATAGTGTCTTCACCACATGCACTGCTGCAACTCAACTATACCAGTACAGCTGTGCCACTGCTGTACTGTAAATGTAGACATGCTCTTAGGTACAAACCATGTAACTAGTGATGGTTCATTCTGAAATTCAGGGTTCGTTCTTTTCTTATCCTTCCCTCTCCACTGAGGAGAGTTCTGCGTTCTTCCGTAGGAGTAGGGCGAGGGAGGACTTTGTCTGTTTTTTCTAGGATGATTCATGAGAGGTGTTGACAGGCTCTCTGGAGAGAGATGCTCTTGGCTGTAAGGATGTGGCTATAACGGAGCTGTGTGGGAGGTAGTCCTGAAGGAACAAATAAGATTAAAATTGGCTGCTTTGCATCAGCAGTGTTCTTTGTTGGTATGCAGGAAGCCTAATTCCAGTCAGGTGACTTTTTTTTTTCTTTTCCCAAAACACTCCAGGAGTCTTAAATGCATCTTCCATTAAGTAAAATCTACTGGACTACTTTGAAAAATTCAACTCAGATTCCTTTGGCAATAAGACCTGTAGTATGGGAAATGCAGTTGGTTTTGCCAAGGAAAGGTGCACAGATCTTTGTCCCCATAATTTGCTACCTTCCCTTCTCCTTTCACCTCAGCCAAATGAAGGACTGTAATGGCTTTCAGAGTTACTTTCTGCTGTCAAATCTAATGTTGTAAATAGCTTCTGAACATTGACTTACTATACATGGATTTGGGCGCCAAAAGGCTGTTTTTTTCATTCCTCCTGATACAAATGGAATCCAGAAACTACATACAATAACTCCTTACTTAATGTTGTAGTTATGTTCCTGAAAAATGTAACTTTAAGTGAAACGATGTTAAGGGAATCCAATTTCCCCATAAGAATTAATGTGTATATAAAGGGGGTTAGGTTCCAGGGAATTTTTTTTTTTTTTGCCAGACAAAAGGCATTATATACATTTTAAACAATTCTAAACAAGCAATTTAATACTGGTGTGTGGGTGTGTGTGTGTGTGTGGGGGGGGGGGGGTGCAGGTGTCGGCTGGGGAGGTGTGAGGATGGTGCAGGGGTCAGGACAGGGGGCATGTGAGGACAGTGCAGGGTGTGAGGGGGTACAGGTGGCTGGGGAGGTGTGCAGGGGTCAGGGCAGTGGGCTGGGGTCGTGGGGTGTTCACGGCAGGGGCTGGAGGAGGTATGCCCCAATTCCAGCCCCTTTCCCTAGGCCACGCCCCCGCCGCCTCCACCTCTTCTCCTCCCTCCCCCCCCCCCCCAGTGGCGAGCGTGTCCCCGAGCTGTGAGTCCTTGCTCCTCTCCCCTCCCCCCTGCCTGGGGCAATCAGCTGGTGGGCGTCATTGAGAAGGCAGGGGAAGGAAGGAGAGCCTATGCATGGAGTTCTCACTTTTCCTCACTCCCTCCTGGTCCAAAATGCTGCCAGCCAGCTGATTGCCACGGGCAGGAGGAGGGGGAAGGTGCTGATCCTTGGGGTCTGGCAGGTGGCGCTGTGGGGAGGGGAGGGGGCATAGGGAGGCTGCCAGCTGTGGAGAAAGCCGGCAGCCAAACTACGTAGGAGTGGAGCGTTGCTCAGTGTTAAATGAGCATGTTCCCTAATTGATCAGTAACGTAACAACGTTAACCGGGATGACTTTAAGTGAGGAGTTACTGGATTGCAATGACTACCTGATCATAGAGATGTGGCAAGACTAAGTTATCTATTCCTAACGCAATTCTCAGGAATTGGCAAATGATTAATGTCTCTTGCTGTTCCATATAGACCCTAGGGATTCATAGGAGTATATTAATTTAAACCCAAGAGAAGGGTGGACTAGTAGTTCCTAGTCTTAAGAACTGTTATTGTTCTTAGTTAAGATGTACAATAATAGATTGGATTAAGCATGAAAACTTTAAAATGGGTTATATATTCCTCAACCTTGACTCTTGTGGTAATAATCCAATTACCAAAAAGAAATAAACCATGAACTCTAGGGCCATGATTGCGCTTATTTTATTTGTATTCCCATAGTGCCTACAAGCCCTAGTCATTCACCAGGACCCTATTGTGCTAGGCACTGTATAACACAGAACAAAAGACAGTCTCTGGCCCAAAGAGCTTATAATCTCAATATAAAACAAGATCCAACAGATGGATACAGACAGAGGAGTACAAGGAAACAATGAGACAATATTGGTCAACATGGCAGGCAGAAGTATTAGTTCACTAGTGGCCTAACTGTTGTGAAACTTTTTGGTAGGCCTCACATCAAAGGAGAGTTTGGAAGGAGAGTAATGAGGTAGCTTTGTGCATCATTCTGGGGAGCTCCCCCCAAGCATGGGGAGCAGTGTGGAAGAAAGAAGGAAGGTGCTTGTTTGGTAAGTGGGCGATAGAGACTGGCATCATGGGCTCCTTGGAAGCAGAAGCTCTCACTTCAATAGCGAGTGAGAAATGAGCTGAGAAGGCCTTGAGAGTGAAGACAAATAGCTTATGTTTGAGATAGAGAGAGAAAGGGGATGAAATAGAGGGATTCAAAGAGAGGCTAGGAAAGCGATCTTTGTAGTGGCATTCTGAGCACCTGTAGATAGTGCAGGGCCGGCTTTAGTGGGTGCGGGGCTCCATGTGAAGAACAACAGCGGGGCCCCGCACCCTCCCACCGGACTTGTCGGAGCAAAACATTTTCACTCTAAACTCTTACCATTCCTCAGATGCTGAACATGCAATTTCATGACAGACAGGCAACCATCAACCTTTCCCATGCACAAAATTTAGCCACCAGCTAATTGACCCTCTTCTGGCCTTGTCCAACCACAAGGGCCAGGAAGCTCGCCCGTAAGACCCTCTGTAGTATCTCAGTCTAGGAAGAGGACCAGGCTCTACCTCTAGTCCTTAACTCCACCCAGTTAAAAGCTTGATGAGCAGGATAATGGACTTTGGTCAAGAGAATATTCACATATTAGGAAAGAGAAAAGGGCAACTAAAATGCAACTTTGCTCCTTTTCTTAGACTGTTCGCATAAAGAATTAAAGCTATCTCCTCCTAGAAAACATTTTGCCTCTTAGTAGCCATCTTTTACAGATCTTTTAAAGAGAGCAAGCACAGCACATCATATAAGACCAGTTCTGCACTGGGAAAACTACCTCTTCTGGCAAATGTAAGTGTAGACCAGTCCAGTGGGTAATTTTTTTTCTTCAGGCATAGACCAGGCCTACGTTTCTTTCATTTTAAAGATTGCTGTCTTCTATGGTTTTGAATATTAAGATTTTTATTGTACTTGGAATAGTATAACAGCACATTAGTTTAAATGCTGAGCGCTCTCAGAATTTGTAACAAGTGTTAGCGTGTGTATTATTGAGCCAATAAGTAAATTGTACGTAAAACATCACCCACTTTTTTTTTTTTTTTTTTTTTTTAACCCATCTAATCCTATCTCTTGCGGGGCGGGGAGGGATGGAAATCAGTGTGGTCTCTTCCTAATGTTATATTTTCCCAGTTCCATATCGAATGTTTCAAGCAGCGGGAAGTCCCCATTCTTTATTTTAGTAGCTGTTGATACTATAAAATCTATATAGTTGGGACTTGATCAGTGACAGATGAATGAGCATTTCATGGTGCAGTCACTTCCCTTGGGAAGCTGTTGCTCAGTGTCTGATATCTTTCCTGTTATTCAGCATGCTTACTCATTATTTTAGTTCTGTCTTAATTTTTGTACTGATGCAAGTTTCACCCTCTCTTTTGTGTTTACACCCTACAAATGCTTGTTGATGGCTAGAATTTTCTTCACTGTTCCCTTAGTTGTCATATAGCCAGGGTGTATGATTAGGGCTAGATTTTGTCTTTTTAAGCACAATGCTAAGAAAGTCCTAGTACTTCAGCTTTATAACCCCTGGAGTAGCTCCTATGAGACATTGTGCCTCTGAGACATCTTTGACCCACATTTCCTCTCTGCTTCCTCTTTGCTCTGGGGCCAGGTAGTAATTTGCTGTTGGCCCTTATCAAATTACAACCACTGTCCCCGCCCCCTATAAAAGGGGAAAGTGTGACTGCAACCTTATGGCTATTAATTGGTGTCCCGGCCGCTGCTGCTACCTGGACATGGTGAAGCACCTGAAATTCCAGGACGACCCCCCTGATTGTGATCTTTGACTGACAAAGTCCAAGTTGAAAGATGGGATTGCTTCCATACACCTTTGTCTTCCCCTTCCTCCTCCTTCTCCAAATCACTTCAGTCTTGTTCAGACTGAACCTCAGCCAGCCCATCCTTATCCAAGCCCCAACTTAAGGGGCTTCCTCTTCTTTAGACTGAGGCTCCTATTTAAAGTATGGCTTAATGTCTATGGCTGTGTCTACACTTGCCTTATAGCAATTGTGAGTGAACCTTGAAGAAAATAACTCTCTTGTTCTGTGGCTACCAGTATAGAGTAGAAGAGAGATACTGAATCTCCTCATTGGATTATGGATCCTAGCCCTGATGAGCACTGACATAATTCCAGCACTCCATGTTAGTCACGGAAAGATTTTTGTTTCTTTTTTATTTACCTTTAATCTACCTTCTAAGGGAAAAAAGATATTTTTAGAACAGGAAACAAAATCAAGGTGACCACTCTTTGCATTGTGACTGGCTTGTCTTATCACAAAGGCAATTAAGGTTGGAGGATTAGTCTTAACTTTGAACTTTCTGACCACTGTCAATTGGGATCCTGATTTAGGAAAGTTAAACATGTGCTTAAGTGCTTCCCTGAATAAGGATGCTTTCCTGAATTGGGGCCACAGTGTTTAAAAACTCGCATATATGCATCACTATAAAATCCAGGTGTAGTTTACTTAGGACAGGACAAATACAAAACACTTCTCAAACATTTAATTCAGTGGCCTTTGGGAGCATGTATGTGTGACTCCCACGGCTGCAAGCTGACTTCCCTGGAGTTGTTCTATGGTAAATGATGATATATTTGTAATTCTCTATTGGAAACTTACCCTACTGCATCACAACTTTTAAAAAATAACATGTATCTAGTAGTTTTAATCTTCATCTTCCTCTTTAAAACAAAAAGCCATTAAAATAATGGTCCAGTTTAGGTAGAGCAAGTTATATAAATCTACATAAGCATTTAGAATCAGATGAAATCTAGGCTGTTCCCCTTTAGGAAAAATGTACCTTAGTAGAAGGATGAGATCACTGTTTGGTGCAATGCTGCAGTAAAACTGGTTGCTAAAATTGCTGGGGAAAGTCTGGCATACAAGCCAGAAAAATCAGTGACTGCTTTCTCACTCTAGTTTTGTTTTTTGTCTTTATAAATAGCTACTAATGCTATAACCAAGAGTCAATACTTGTTTGCACCATGACATGCTCACTCATCTGTTGCTATTCAGTAGGAATCCTGTTCTGCAGAATGGGCTACTCAAAGCTTTTTTGGAGAAAAAGGGGACAAACTCCAGCATGCTCAGTACATTAATGGTCTAACTTTTGGGGTAATAGTAGCTGTACGAATACATAATATATTTAAGTAACCAGCTTGATATTTAGCTGTAAACTAAAATGCAGAATGGAGGTAGCCTGTCCCTTGGAAGTACGAAAGCATTCTAAAATTTTTTTTTTTTCTAGACTGTGTTCCTTTAATTCAGTTGCCGTGTTGCAACAACACCGTCTTAATGTAAACTTGTAACTGTCAGAAAAGCCTGCAAACTATTTTAATAAACCTAAGTAGACACACAATTTGCTGTTGATTGTGAATGCCCAGAAATATGTGGCTTTCTTAATATAAGAGGGCCTAAAATACCTTGAGACCAGTTCCGCTATATCAAAAGTAAATCCATTCTATACAGTGTATTGACTTATTGCATAAAACATATGTCCGTAAAAACACTCTTTAAAAGAAATTCTGATTATATTAATAGCTGTACTTTAAAATTCTTGAAATCTATGGATGAGGTGTTTTACACAAAGAGGGAGCACTTATATAGTGTTTGACCTTGCAACAATGGAACAGTTAGTGCTAAAAATATTGTTCAGGGACACTGATAAAAGAGAATGTGTCTTGTTTGATCACTCTTAGATCATTATTACAGTTAATCGCTAAACCCTTTTGTTCTGCGGCTACCAGCTATGTACATTTGTATTAAAGGAAGAGCTTAACTCTGTCTCCTATAAAAGTAGCAGAAGTGGCGGGGTTTGGTCAGTCATTTCTTAACACCTAGGCTTTACTATGACATTTTAAATGTTTTTATGGTAAACTTGAATCTACATCATGAATAAAATGTGATTTAAGTTTCCCTTCCCCTGCCCTCCAGGTGTTTTATGGTCCAATTTAAAGGGACAATCCAGCTGCCTTGGAAAAAATTGTATTTTGATTACTGTAATCTCTTCCTTGCTGGCCTTTCTGACACTCTTATTGTATCCACCTTCCTCCATGATGGCCTTTAAATTATCTTCTTCATTTGTTCTCCTGACACTGTTGCCTCCTCCTTTTTGGAGGGCTTCACCTTGCTCACCACAACAAGTGCTTAACTTTTCATTGTTACCTTTTGGGCAACACACAGATCCATCCTGTCATAGGTCTCAGGTCTTGCCGCTTATTTGATCTTCCTGTCCCCAGCCTCTTTACTCCTCCAGTGATGATAGTCTTGACACTTGCATATCTCCTCATATCAATGCCTTTTTACATGCTGCACCATGTGAATGGAAGAACATCCCGCTTGGTCCAGAGATCCAGGAACTTTTTTCCTTATTTGACTACTTTCTAAAAGCTCATTTCTCCTTTGTTGTCCACTGACTTTTGGTTCAAAATAACTAGGGCCCAACCAAATTCACAGCCATGAAAAATGTGTCATGAACCATGAAATCTGGTCTTGTTTGCTTTTACCCTATGCTACAGAGATTTCACAGGGGAGACCAGTGGTTCTCAAATTGGGGGTCCTGACCCAAAAGGGAGTTGCAAAGGGGTCGCAAGGCTGTTTGGCGGGGGGGTTGCGGTATTGCCACCCTTACTTTTGCACTACTTTCAAACCTGAGCAGCCAGAGAGTGGTAGCTGTTGGCCGGGCACCCAGCTCTGAAGGCAGCACCCCGCCAGCAGCAGCGCAGAAGTAAGGGTAGCAATACTATACCAGGCCTTCCTTACTTTTGTGCTGCTAGTGGCAGTGGCTCTGCCTTCAGAGCTGGGCTTCTGGCCAGCAGCTGCTGCTCAGCACAGAAGTAATAGTAGCAGTACTGCAACCCCCCCACCAATTACCTTGCAAACCCCCCATTCCCCCAACTGCTTTTTTGGGTCAGGACCCCTACAATTACAACTCTGAAATTTCAGATTTAAATAGCTGAAATCAAAACTTTATGATTTTTAAAATCCTATGACCATGAATTGGATCAAAATGGACTGTGAATGTGGTAGGGTCCTAGTAATAACACACACACACACACACAGAAACCTGCAGTTGCTCTCCTAGAATGAATCACTGGAAAATCTATCTCCTGTTTTGGGGGCATGGAGTGGGTTGTTCTCTTCTTTCCCCCCCCCCCCCCCCCTGCTTGTACAGCACAAAGCACTTGGGCTAAAGTACTAACATATGGGTTTTATTATGTGAACACACACAAAACTACTGAAATGGGAAGAATGTAAACCTCTAAATTCTGTTTTCACTGTGAATTCTCCTGGTTATAGGCACCAACTCCGTGGGTGCTCCGGGGCTGGAGCACCCACGGGGAAAAATTGGTGGGTGCAGAGCACCCACCGGCAGCTCCCCGCCATCCCCGGGGCCTGCACCCAGCTCCCCGCCAGCCCTGGGACCCACAGCAAACTCACCTCAGCACTGGGAGACGTTGCAGGGCCCCGACGCTGGGCGACGTGTCGTGGGGGGCGGGGCCCCGCTGCGTCGGCGTGGGGGGCGGGGCCCCGCCGGCGCCACCAGAAGTTGGCGCCTATGCTCCTGGTTTTACTTCTTGCACTTAGTTTGATTTCAGCACTGAGTACACTAGCCAATATCCTTTCTGGTTCATGCACTGATACGGTGTTTGTGCTCCAGGGGAAATGTTTAAACAGGAAAAGATTGTAATGGTATTTTAATGGAAATGTTTTTATTGACCTTAATCAGTTTTTTTTAACACTGTAGTTGAGCTTTGTAACTTTTGGACCAGAAGTGTTTAACCTTGTGAGATCTGTCATTTTAATTCACTCTTTCCATATTAGTTAATTTAAGGTTTTAACTTTGTTTAAAAAATGAGCCTTTGATTATTCACTATGAAATTAACACCATTTTAAGTTCAAGTGCTGAGAACCTTATTTTACAGAAAATATCATTTCTAAATTATTTTTCCTAGTACTATTGTGTACTGTTACTTCAAAATTATTGGAGACCTATATTTTGTGTACAGCACGGTGAGCTTCTGAAAATCCTGTTGAATACATGAAATCAAAGGACCACTCTAAAGAATCTATTGTGGGCGGTTGGAGAACTCTGATTGTTGCATATCTCTATTAAACAGCAGCAATGGAGTATTCAAAGTATATTTAAAAAACTGTCTGCTGAACTTGCAAATAAGAAAACTGCTGCTTTAATCCAGTGCGTAAATGTAGTTTCTTGATATAATGTTATGAGTAGGTGGCAAAGTGCATCCAGGGCCGTCGCTCCCACTAGGCGACCCTAGGTGGTTGCCTAGGGCGCCAGGATTTGGGGGGTGGTGACTCCCGGTGGCGATTTGGTGGCGGCCGCCAAAACGCCGCTGAGAACGCAGCTTCCAAGGAACTGCTGCCACCTGCGGAGGCGAGCTGCTGCCGCGGCCCATGGGGGGGGGGGGGGGCGGGGCGAGGCGAGCAGCTGCCGTGGCGCGCAGGGAGCTGGCTGCCATGGGGGGTGGGTGTTAGCTGGGGCGGGGGGGCACAAGGCTGGTGCAAGGAAATTTCGCCTAGGGCGCGAAACTTCCTTTCACTGGTCCTGGGTGCATCTTTCCAAGACACTATTACGGTCTGCAACTTCTTAGCAGAGAGGATGGAGAGGAGAGAAGACATGATTGATACAGGGCAGATAAAAAATAGGATGTAGTTGTGTAAGAAGTCTTTTAACTTTAGTCTGACTTTTTTTTTCTTTTTTTTTCCCCCCCTTTTTTCTTCCTTTCTTTTTTTCCCTTCAGGGGAGAGCTATGTGTGTGGTTCAATAGAACCTTTCAAAAAACTGGAGTACACGAAGAATGTAAACCCAAATTGGTCAGTGAATGTTAAGACAACATCCACTTCCCGTACGGTGCAGTCTCTTGCCACTGCCAAAGGAAGTCCTTCAGATGGAAGAGAGAATAAGGATTTCATTAGGCCTAAACTGGTCACCATCATCAGGAGTGGTGTGAAACCACGTAAAGCAGTCCGGATTCTGCTTAATAAGAAGACAGCACATTCATTTGAACAGGTTCTTACTGATATAACTGATGCCATCAAGCTGGATTCGGGAGTGGTTAAACGCCTGTACACACTGGATGGAAAACAGGTAAGAGTTTTCATCCTAATAATCTCCAGAAACCAACCCTCCCCCTCCCCACCACCCTAAATAAATAAAATACAAATGCAGAGGGCAGTGAGTCTTGTCATCACTTTTAGTAACTGATATGGTAATTAGTTAATTGCTGGTCTCCTGAATAAGGTTAGTGTACATTTTTAAGTTACAGGTTTGGGTATACTGATTAATATAAAAGCATAATTTTAGTAAAAGATCTTTTCAGGAACAGTTTGCCACTTTTGTCTCACTGGATGGTCTGGTTATTTATGCAGGTTTGTAGCTCTTAATCATCCACAAATCAAATTTTCAATTGCTAGCTTTGAAAATGTATGTGTCAGAAAACCAGAATGAAGGACATGATACTAAAGTACGCTGAACTCATATTTTTTTTTTAACCTGTCTTTTTTGTTTCTTTTCTGTAACAGCATTAAGAATCATTGTTCTTAGTGCCTGTAATTCTAACAACAATGAGGATACATCACATTGTACTGGACAGTAATACATTTTCATATAAAATGTACCTTTTTTACTTTTGAGGCATAATTTCAGTCTAAACTATCCTATTGTAAAGAAGAGGTTACGAGTTCAAAAAAAGGTGGGTGGGAACTTTCCCTCGGCCAGAAAGCAATGTGGGGTCTGTTGACCCATGGTGCCCAAACTTGTCAACAAATCTCTTCCAAGTGGTCCAGAGAGCTTCTCCTTCACCATTCCGAAACCGTGTATATATTCAAGCAATGTCTTTTCTGCTAAATGTAGCCTGACCAAAACACTGTTCAAGTTCTAGAGGCTTTTTTGACCAAGTAAATATAAATGATCACTCTTCTGTGTAACGTGCCCTACTGATTTTTTTTTTCTTTTGATGTAAATTTAATCTTAAAATATATGGATAATAAAAATATTGAAGAAGAATAAACTCCCAGGAGGACAGAGGCAAACTACAGTGCGACCCGAATCAATTAGAGCAATGATGGCTGCAGGTAAACAAGGGGAGATTTGGTATTTTACAAATGTTAACTCTTACCCTGGGGAAATAACACAGATACAAAATGGAGATAAAACAAAGCAGAAAAAAACATTGTGTTTAAAGTCTCTCTCTCCCACCCTGCTCCCCCCATTCTTTTGCAGTAGTTTAGTGTCCAGATATTTTTTATGTAAGCATGCCTGTAGCTGACAGGATTGTGGGAGAGCAAACTACCCGAAAAGATTTCTATCTTGAGAAGCTGTCCCGTTCACAGTATAAGTAGACATTGAGGAACAGCACAACTTCTTTGCCATCTCCAAAAGTGCCATGTACAGAAGCTAATCATTCTACATGAAATGTTTCATCTTTTTTTTCTTAGATTGGTAATTCCATAAGACAGTACAGAGTGGATAAACTGGATGTCCGAAGTGAGAAGCTGTAAGAGACAGGGCAACTTCAGGGAATGGTAATGGGAAGCAATATTTTATCTCAAATAAGGGCCAAGTCAGTAGTGACTAAAAGCCATTCCCATCTGCAGGTTAATGTTCAGTAAACTACATGTGACACTTGCGCTGGTGATCAAAATCCAGTTCCTAGTTGTTAAGGGTGCGCATCTGAAATATCCATCTTGCAACTGATTCGCTGGCTGTCTTAGCAGAGAAGGCAAAGTTTGACTGTATGTGGCACTCAGCCTGCCCTGTGGTCCCTCAGAGTTGAAGCACATGTGTGCGGACGCAGCATAACTGCTGTCCATGTACTTGTTTTGTGACATGAGGCAGCATAGTCTAAGAATGTCTACTTGTAAACTGGTACAGTGGCACAGCTGCTGCAGTGCTTCCGTGTAGACACTGTTCTCCCTTCGCTGTAGTTAATCCACCTCCCTGAGACGTGGAAGCTAGATTGATGGATGAATTTTTCCATCAACTTTGTACTGTTTACACCGGCCCTTAGGTTGGCCTAGCTACATTGCTCAGGAGTGTGAATCCTTGTAGCTGGGTCAACCTAACTTGCCTAAAATGAGCAAGAGGTTGGGTGTTAGAAACTCCTGAGCTCTGGCTCTGCCACGAGCTTGGTCAAGGTCACAAGGCAAGTGTCTTAACCTCGTGATACCTCCTGTTATACCTGTTTGTAAAATAGTGTACTTACAAACATCCCTGTGAGAGAGGGCGTTTGTACAGAACTCTGCACATTTTATAAAGTACTATGTAAATGCTGAGTTTTGTAGCACGTGGAGGAATTCAGTCTGCAGGGGTATCAATCTAGTGTGTCGTCATTTCTTGGTAATGAGTTCACTTAAAGTTTTTCAGCTTATTTTTAAACTTGCTTCAAGGAAAGTGCTTTGACCCCTCATATCCACTTTCTTCTACAATCCACACCCTTCAGAGGCACAAACAACACACCAAAATCAAACCGAATCCTAGTGAAACTCTTTCCTCTTGTTTCTTAGAATACTTTGTTCCTCCTTCTGCAATCAGAGGTTTGAGAGAGGACTGGTCTAGCTGCCAGATATAAGAAGACTTGGATGTTTCTAACTGTGGTGATATTACAGGTTGGCTGGATTCCTTGTCAAGCTGTGACATCTAGATGAGTTTAAATCAATGGTGTTCCAGAGAGATTCTACATCTAGTTTTTAGCTAGTAAACCTTGTGGCTACTAGAGCCTCCTTGAGACAGGTGCCCTGACAAACATGCCCTTCTCTCTCTATTATGTTATGTTCTGTTGAAGTAGTATAGTCTGCTGCCTAACCCTTGTAGTAAGCAGGGGGAATTATGCCACACTGTCTGTAACCAGGGCCGGCTCCAGGCACCAGCCGACCAAGCACGTGCTTGGGGCGGCACCTGGGTGGGGGGCGGCGCCCGGAGGCACTCTGGCCCAGAGGAGAGCAGGGCTGCGGGCAAGCCGCCCTCCCCCCAGCAGGGGCGCTCCAGCCGGGGGGAGAGCGGGGCTGCGGGCGTGGCGCCCTCCTCCCGGCGCTCTGGCCAGGAGAAGCACTCGGGTGTGTGTGTGTGTGTTTGTTTCCTGGGGCAGTGGCGATGGGGGGGGGGGTGGTGTTTTGGGGGGCGCTGTGGGGGGGTGTTTGGTTTTTTGGGGGGGGCGGGGCGGCGCTTGGGTGGTTTTTTTTTTTTTTTTTTTTTTTTTTTTTGCTTGGGGCGGCAGAAAGGTTAGAGCCGGCCCTGTCTGTAACAGACTGTCTGCAAAGTGGATAAAGCAACTTAGCTAGCAGAAAGGGAAATCAATGATTTTGCACTCAGCAGGAACAACTTGTTGGTCACTTCTGTGTAAGGGGAAGTTATTGATTTTTCTCCCCCCTCCCCTTCTCTGCTAGGCAATTGCTGTTCCATTTATTCTGCCAAAATCCTGTTCTCCCATATGGCATAGAATCTCAGGGTTGGAAGGGACCTCAGGAGGTCATCTAGTCCAACCCCCTGCTCAAAGCAGGACCAAACCCAACGAAATCATCCCAGCGAGGGCTTTGTCAAGCCTGACCTTAAAAACCTCTAAGGAAGGAGATTCCACCACCTCCCTAGGCAACCCATTCCAGGGCTTCACCACCCTACTAGTGAAAAAGTTTTTCCTAATATCTAACCTAAACCTCCCCCTCTGCAACTTGAGACCATTACTCCCTGTTCTGTCATCTTCTACCACTGAGAACAGTCTAGATCCATCCTCTTTGGAACCCCCTTTCAGGTAGTTGAAAGCAGCTATCAAATCCCCCCTCACTCTTCTCTTCTGCAGGCTAAACAATCCCAGTTCCCTCAGCCTCTCCTCATAAGTCATGTGCTCCAGCCCCCTAATCATTTTTGTTGCCCTCCGCTGGACTCTTTCCAATTTATCCACATCCTTCTTGTAGCGTGGGGCCCAAAACTGGACACAGTACTCCAAATGAGGCCTCACCAGTGCCGAATAGAGGGGAATAATCACGTCCCTCGATCTGCTGGAAATGCCCCTACTTATACAACCCAAAATGCCATTACCCTTCTTGGCAACAAGGGCACACTGACTCATATTCAGCTTTTCGTCCACCGTAACCCCTAGGTCCTTTTCTGCAGAACTGCTGCCCAGCCATTAGGTCCCTAGTCTGTAGCAGTGCATGGGATTCTTGCGTCCTAAGTGCAGGACTCTGCACTTGTCCTTGTTGAACCTCATCAGATTTCTTTTGGCCCAATCCTCTAATTTGTCTAGGTCCCTCTGTATCCTGTCCCTACCCTCCAGTGTATCAACCACTCCTCCCAATTTAGTGTCATCTGCAAACTTGCTAAGGGTGCAGTCCATACCATCCTCCAGATCGTTGATGAAGATATTGAACAAAACCGGCCCCAGCACCGACCCTTGGGGCACTCCACTTGATACCGGCTGCCAACTAGACATGGAGCCATTGATCACTACCCGTTGAGCCCGACCATCTAGCCAGTTTTCTATCCACCTTACCGTCCATTCATCCAGCCCATACTTCTTTAACTTGCTGGCAAGAACATTGTGGGAGACTGTATCAAAAGCTTTGCTAAAGTGAAGAAATAGCACATCCACTGCTTTCCCCTCATCCACAGAGCCAGTTATCTCATCATAGAAGGCAATTAGGTTAGTCAGGCATGACTTGCCCTTGGTGAATCCATGCTGACTGTTCCTGATCACTTTCCCCTCCTTTAAGTGGTTCAGAATTGATTCCTTGAGGACCTGTTCCATGATTTTTTCAGGGACTGAGGTGAGACTGACTGGCCTGTAGTTCCCCGGATCTTCCTTCTTCCCTTTTTTAAAGATGGGCACTACATTAGTTTTTTTCCAGTCATCCGGGACCTCCCCCGATTGCCATGATTTGTCAAAGATAATGGCCAATGGCTCTGCAATTTCATCGGCCAACTCCTTTAGCACCCTCGGATGCAGTGCATCCAGCCCCATGGACTTGTGCTAGTCCAGCTTTTCTAAATAGTCCCCAACTATTTCTTCCTCCACAGAGGGCTGGTCACCTCCTCCCCATACTGTGCTGCGGAGTGCAGCCGCCTGGGAGCTGACCTTGTCTGTGAAGACAGAGGCAAAAAAAGCATTGAGTACACTAGCTTTCTCCACGTCCTCTGTCACTAGGTTCCCTCCCTCATTCAGCAAGGGGCCCACACTTTCCTTGACTTTGTTCTTGTTACTAACATACCTGAAGAAACCCTTCTTGTTACTCCTGACATCTCCGGCTAGCTGGAACTCCAAGTGTGATTTGGCCTTCCTAATTTCACTCCTGCATGCCTGAGCAATACTTTTATACTCCTCCCTGGTCATTAGTCCAATCTTCCACTTCTTGTAAGCTGCTTTTTTGTGTTTAAGACGAGCAAGGATTTCACTGTTAAGCCAAGCTGGTCGCCTGCCATATTTACTTTTCTTTCTACACATCGGGATGGTTTGTTCCTGCAACCTCAATAAGGATTCTTTAAAATACAGCCAGCTTTCCTCGACTCCTTTCCCCGTCATGTTATTCTCCCAGGGGACCTTGCCCATCAGTTCCCTGAGGGAGTCGAAGTCTGCTTTTCTGAAGTCCAAGGTCTCTGTTCTACTGCTCTCCTTTCTTCCTTGTGTCAGGATCCTGAACTCGACCATCTCATGGTCACTGCCTCCCAGGTTCCCATCCACTATTGCTTCCTCTACTATTTCTTCCCTGTTTGTGAGCAGCAGGTCAAGAAGAGCTTTTCCCCTAGTTGGTTCTAGTTGCCATTAGGAGCATGATAATGGATTTCTTTATTGCTAAACTTACATTGTGAATGATTACTGGGAGGAAATCCATGGTAAATCCAAAAGGTTTCCAGCAGCGCATACAGCTGAAGACTTTTTAGTGGTTCTTGTTGGGGCTAGGGAAGGATCTAGAAAACCCTACACTATCCCTTTACTATGCAGCTAAATCTAACAAATCTGTGATTAGATCTTCCGTCACTAATTTAAAAAACAGCAAAATCGTAAAGCTCCTTGAACCAAAAAAAGTAATTTTGTATAAGGATAAGAGTAAGGCTCTTTTCGGATTATTCTTCTGAAATTTAGCACCAGAGAAATTCTTTCTGCATAGTATTTCCTTGTCTTTTTTTCTAAAAACCCATCAGATTATGAAAGGACCACATATGAATTGCCCATCCACAAAGGTCTAACAAGAGTCCGACATACTCTTAGTGTTTGGATGCAGGCACTCCTTTTTTTTTTTTTTTTTTTTTTTTTTTCTTAGCATCACTACAGGTCTGCCACCAGACATGAACAAAGAAGGTATTTTTCTCCACCTTGTTTTGTTCACCCCAGCTGAATGGCCCCATCTTACTTAATGTTACAGAATAGTTATTGCCTAAATGTCTCCAGAGATGCAGTATTTAAGTTGCCTTTAAAATTTTAGAGATGCTGGATTTTGAGGAGTTTATTCCTGGGTTGAGAAGAGTAGCAAAGCTGGACGTCTAGAGGCCATTTATGCCCGAGAAACCAATTGTATAATTTTTTGTAACATAGGGAACTCTTTTCCTACATCTGCTTTTCCTTTTCTCTCCTTGGTTTTGAAAACTCTAATTCTTGGCGCATAACACATTTTCAGTTCTGTTCAAGCCTCTTATTGGTCCTTCCTTGCAGCACTCCTTCTATGGTAAGTATTCCTGTTTACAAAGATGGAGAAGCCGAGGCACAGAGACATGAACTGACTTGCTTAAGTGGATCAATGGGAGTGCTGAGATTGGAATGCAAGTGTTTCCAGTTATCAGTTCTATTCAGGCATTTACCATAGTAATAAGTGTGGTATATCTAGTGCAGGGGTCTCAAACACGCGGCCCACGGGCCACATGCCACCCGCGGAGTTATTTCCTGCGGCCCGCCATAGGCGACGACTCCACTGGCAGCCAAGCTCCAAACATTACTGAGTGTTTATATTTTATTAAAACCCCTCTTTGCATTAGTTTTAAAAAAGTTAATACATTGACTTTTAATACCATATTACTTTTCTTTTTTTTTTCATTTTTGACTATACTTTTGTATCCTTGTATGAAAAGATTTCAGTGCTGCGGCCCTTGGGCCAATTTACTAGTTCTCATGTGGCCCTCGTGGTGATTTGTGTTTGCGATCCCTGATCTAGTGCTTCATTCACTGAACCGGGTTACTATTTCTGATTGAATAGTCTGATTTCTCTCCCCCCCCCCCCCCCCGCCCCTGTGTCTCCCAGAAGTTGCTGCATCAGGAAGTAATGGGTAGCTACACAAAGTGCAATAGTAAAGAAAAGCACAAGTGTGGGGCACAAGGCTAAACTGTGCCAAAACAGCATGGCTGATGTGGATATACTGCACCGTTGCACCGTAATATGGTGCAATCCCCATCAGTTCAGCTGTCAATGGTTCTCTGGTGTAAGACACGCCCTTAAAATGTCTCGCTGGGATTGATCATATTACCACAGTGATGCTGGTTTCTACCAGGCATGTGAGAATACCACTTCTCTCCCCTGAGTGGAACTGTCTCATTCGATGATGATGATTGAGCGTTGAGGGTGGAGGAGATTATTCTAAAGCACCTAAGGGAGATTTGTGTTCAAATCCCTAGGTACTTTTGAAAATCTTCTCTCCCTGCCCACCCAGTTAATCTAATTTAATACTATTGAAGTTAGCCTGTTTAGGTGATCTTAAATTTTATTTCACAGTTGCCAACTACACTATATGTTATGTGAGTAAAAATCATTATAATGTGACTGTTATAAAAATCTAGATCAGGCATTGGTAACCTTCGGCGCACGGCTCGCCAGGGTAAACCCCCTGGCGGGCCAGTTTGTTTACTGGCCGTGGTTTGTCATCCCCGGCCAATGGGGGCTGCAGGAAGTGGCGTGGGCCGGGGGATGTGCTGGCTGCCGCTTCCTGCAGCCCCCATTGGCCGGGGACGGTGAACCGCGGCCAGTGGGAGCCGCGATCGGCTGAACCGGCGGACACGGCAAGTAAACAAACTGGTCTGGCCCACCAGGGGGCTTACCCTGGTGAGCCGCGTGCCGAAGGTTGCCGATACCTGATCTAGATCATGAAGACATTGGAAAAAATGTACAAGTTCATAGATTCTGAAGCCAGAAGGGACCATTGTGATCGTCTAGTCTGAGCTGTGTCACTCAAGCCAGAGAACTTCCACAAAATAATTTGTAGAGCATATCTTGTAGAAAAAATCCACTCTCGATTTAAAATTTGTCAGTGATGGTTGCGGGCCCATCAGCATGAACTTTTGTTTTTTGGAATGTGTGCCTTGTGTATCCATCCTTTTTGACTGGGGTGGTTTTAAGGCTTCATGGGTCCCTGCTTTACGCTGTGATATCCCCAGCAAGCCAGTCTACCTAACAGTGCCTGTGGTTTGCTTTTTCTTTGTGGGTTTTGAACAGTATATTGCCAGCAGTAGTTATCACACCACTTTTTTTTTCTAAGCAAGTATGTTTATTGTTAAGGTAAAGGCATTACACAGAAAACATGTTAAAAACAATAAATGCATTTAAACACACAATAAGCATAGTAGGAATCACCCATCAATCTCATGGGGCCCTAGTAAGTAGGGCACAGTTTTTTCCAACCCTTCCACAAGGGTGTGAGTTCCTCGTGCACAGAAGGTCCTATCCAATGGCTGGATCAGAAACAAGGTCCTGACTCAGTTTACACCCAGCCTTTTTAATATCAAAAGCCCTTTCTTTGTATGCTGGCTTCTGAAAAAACAGTTTGAACTAGTATATGCAAGCTTTCTCCAGGTGTTGTATCTCTCTGGAGGTGTTTTTAACACAAGTGATTTACCTTAATCACCCCCCTCCCTCCCTCTCCAAATAGAGAGAGACTCAGTTTTTGGTTCCTGAAGGAATTGTGATAACTCTCCCTCCTGGAGTTGCTTACAGTCCCTGGCCCACAGTAATACATAAACTTAATATAATATTGACCCCAAAGTTATTGTGTGGGATTGAAATATCTGTCACAACCTTGTCAAACTGTAGCCAGATCTTTCAGAGCAAAGAGGGGAACAAATCAATAATGGAAATTGTAAATTATGCCATGTTACTGGGAGGCCAATTTAGGTCTCTGATGATTTGGTACCACTAGTGAATTCTGGTTGATGTTATGAAATTGCTGGGTCATGAAAGGCCTCTGTGTATCCACCGTTGCAGACAAGTCTTTGAGCGTGTATGTCTCGGACTAGAGACAATAGTGGATTGTTAAAACCGAACAACAATCTATTCCGGTTGAAGCACTTTGAGATACTGTGTTTCCTGGGAGACCAGTCTGGGTAAGATGGGGGAAGATACTTCCTCCTCTTGTCTTGAGGGAGTGGAGGAAATGGAGACAGTGGGAAATTTCCCAGGCAGGACATAGACGGAGGTCACCAAGCAGGAGGTTATAAAAGGACTCACAAGGGAAAGATTTGGACAACCACACAGGAAGTTTGGGTGGGGAAGTGGGGATGGACTGGCCAAGATCAGAGGGGGAGAGCAGGGGAAGAAGGGCTCTGGGTTTCAGAAACCAAGCCATGAACTGAAACATAAAGACCCTGGATGGCCCCAGACAACCTTGACCCAAGGCTAAAGAATGCTCTGGAGAGATTAGGAAATGGAGGCAGGGAAATGCATGTAGAGTTTATTATTTTTGTATAGAGGCGTGTGTGTGGTGGTCAGAATCTTGTGAAGTCCTATATATGTTATGTGATACATCTTATCACAAGTCCCTGAGGGAGTGTAAACTGCAGCCAAAGTGCCTGCATAGCTGAAGTTCTTGGGGAGGGTGTTTTCAAGCTATAGGAGAAGTTTCAGGACTGGATCCAGGGGCTGAGCAGAGGACCAAATAGTCACAGCTTTCATGAAGGGGTGACAGAAGATCTGCACCTCAAGAGCATGCCCATAGGCCCTAAGATAGGGATGGAGCTAGGGCTCTATTCAGACTCTGGAGGTGTATACTCAGAGGATCCAGTGACCGGATCACTTCGCAGCAATCCGGTGAGTGGCCAAGAGGGGGTGGTCAGCTGGACCAATCAAATATATGGCTTGACTTGCACTTGCAAAATTATAAACTTTAAATGGAATGCAGTTCTCTGCAGCAGATTTTGCTGAATATTGTAAATCACTTTAATCCATGGATTAATTTTAGAAAATGGGGATGGATGCATAATCCCAGAAATATGGCACGTGTAACCAATGAAAATCTGAATTGTGCGCACACAAGCAAGAGTTGAGAGGGGTGCAATTGGAAAGATTTTAAAAATCTCTCAAATTATTTGTATTCAATTTCATTTGATCGTATTGTCCACAGTAAATTTTGGCCAGGTTCACCCTTCAAAGAAGGGATAAAGATGTGTGTTGTGGCTTTTTCCCCCCGCCCCTCCCTGACATAGACCTGCATTGCTTGTCTGTCAAAATACTGTTTAGTTACCTTGCTTTGTGTACTGCTTTCCACAGAAAGGAGTTTTTTTCCACTTCCTAGGATGTATGTAAATGTATACCAAAGAAGTCACCGATTAGATAACGGGATGTAAAGTTCAAAAAGTATTCATCTGCAATCCTCAGTGACTGCTCTGTGCTCTGACATGTCAGTTCACCTCCTGGCTTTTTTGGATGTATGAAAGACAGTTGATCAAATATGACATGTTCATTGATTTATTTTCATAATTGTTTTCCCGCTCCACTTAAGGTGTGTGTGATTTTAAAATGAGTCCTTGCCTTAAAGATATTGGCAAAATGTACCTGTGTCTTATGTATGATCTCTCGAGTGCTGTAACTCTAACATCTCTGCTACACTGCAGACAATTGCAGCTCTTCTGGTGGACCAGAGCCAGAAAGGATGTTGCTCAGCTACGGAAACGACTTCAAGTTTTATATAGAGTCTAATCTTGTCATTCTCAATTAAGAAACCAAATATAGACTGAGCTGGCTACTCCTGGTTAGGACTGAGGCATTTTGGCGAGGCATTTGTGGGGAAGATTGCACTATTATTGCTTGTGCTATAGTTGTTTGGAAGATGTATTAGTGTAGTAGCACTAGAAGCCCCATCCCTGGACCAGGACCTCTTTGTGTTAAAGATTGTCCCTGCCTCAAAGTGTTTATAATGTATAATGGAAGTAAGTACTTGAGGGTCACACACTTTATTGCTTCTGTAGAGCTCATTGTATGCACCAGGGACTCCTTGCATTCCTCTGATTCCCCTCAGAAGCTCACTATGTGCCCCATATACCTTATTTAGGCAACTTGTAGGGAGTCCCTGAATCTCCCTTCTTCCCCTATGGCAGATGCTCTGTGTCCCCTTCCCTCACCTTTATTTCTTCTGCCTGGGTGAGAAGTCATTCAAGATGTCAACATTTTAAAATTCTATTGGGGAAAATAGCTAAAAAGGGAGTATTGTAATGGTGGCCATCATCACCTTCCACCATTACATCAGCTCTTTCATCTATAGACGATTAAAGGGTTGAAGCTTCTGTGTCTGCTAACCAGATATCAGGCTCTTCTGTGATCCTCATTTTCCCCTTCCAGTTCTTAGATTTTCATTAAAATATATAGAAAGAGTTCTGTTCATAGATGCCCTTGAATGTTTTCTGAAATTTTTGGAACTGATGAGGTGCAGTGTTTAAAAGTTACTGGATTACAGACCGAGAAATACCATTGAGTTGCGTATAAGACCTTATTTCACTTGGCCAGTAAGACAAAAAACAACAAGTCAATACAGAAATATAGAGGAGCACAATGAAACAAGGAGACCGTTTTGGTCCTCACAGTAGGTAGTTGTCACAGGATACCAGTGGCTTAACAGTTGTCACTTTTTTTTGCAGGCATCACCTCAAAATCTTGAGGCATTTGAAGAAGGATAAAGAGGTAGCTTTGTGGATCTTTATGGGGAGCTCCTTCTAAGCATGAAGGGCTGCATGGGAGAAAGCCCAAAGTGCTTGTTTGAAAATCAGAACAAGTAGGTGACGAAGGCCAAAGACACTGTGGGCTGGTTGGAGGTGGGAGTTGACATCTTGATAAAGTATAAAAGATGATAGGTAGGGTGTGGATAGTGAACAGGGCTGGCATTACCACTAGGCAACCCTAGGCGGTCGCCTAGGGTGCCAGGATTCGGGGGGCGGCATTTAATGTCCCTCGGCGACGGTTTTTCATCCGCCGAGGTCCCCGGCAGCGTTTCGGCGGCAGCTTCTTTGGCCACCGAGGTCCCCAGCAGCATTTTCGGCAGCAGCTTCTCTCAGAGGTGCTGCCTAGGGCAGCAAAGAAGCTGGCGCCGCTACTGATCGTGAAGGGTCTTAAAGAATTTAGTAACGGTCTTCCACAAAGGAAAATGAGACTTCTCTTGTAAATATACACCATGATTTTCTCATGCTGGGAAAAACTTTACATTCCAGTAAAAGGCCAGGAAGTGACATTGGAGGGTTCTTGAGAGTGTCATGGTATGAAAGCAGAAGCATGATGAATGAACTGACTTCCCCTTCTGGCTTCAGGAGGCTGTATTGGTGGTATGTTTATGACATTGGCTAACCATTTTAACTGTTAACCAAATAAGTGCCGTCTTTAAAGATTGTAGACAGACACCCATTCCTAACTGAAAACAGTGAGTGTGTTCATTTGTTTAATTTTGGTTCTTATTCAACAAAGCTGACAATTGTTGCCCTGACTCTTAAAATCTCTCTAATTCCTCACAATAGGAGTTTCCAGGGCTGCTAATTGGCATCTCTTACAAACTGTAGGCTTATTTTGAAAATTCTGTCTTCACTGACCTCTATATTGACTTTCATGCTGTGCAGAAGAGAAACTGTTATTATTTGAACCACACTGAGGGTTTGCAAATGAACTTTTATCATGAAATGTGTAAAGGTATATTCTCTTGCAGTGGATGTTACTGTACCGTAAGGGCATCCAGCTATTCTGCATAAAGACTTCCTGATATGTTTCACTTTCCTAAACACAAAAACCTGAGCCATTGCTAACTCAAAAAGACTATAGTCCCTCATATGCCATAAGTATGACAGATGGTTCTTCACAGAAACAAGTGGAAACTTTAAGAGTTTTGAGAGGTGTTAAAATAAATGCCTTTTTCCATGTTAGAACACTTTTTATGTAATTTTAAAAATAAAAAATTGAAGCCGCTCAATGAAGGAGACGTGGAGTGTTGCTGAAGACTTTGATTTCTTATGTAGTTGCTTTGCAGACCTCTGGTTAGAAAAAACAATTAACAAGAGGAAAAAAGCAACCATCCAACCCCAAAAATCTAGGTTCCCTCATACTCCCAATCGTATTGATGATTCTTTGCATAACATTGTGTAGCTATGCTATTGTGCCAATAATTGAAACAAACTTACTGATCCAACCATTGGAAAGTTGGCAAGTATACTGCTGAGTGACACATGATTCTAGGAAGTGCAAAGAATACTTATCCTTCGTCAAACTTGGATCTTTCATGTTGTTTTAAAATGGAAGTAGTTCTCTTTCAAGTGTTTGATCCTTACCCCTAAAAAAATTGCATGAGCATAGTGCGGTGAATAACTTGACTAAAGGAGACTTTCTTAAGTCTGAAAAGTACTCCTGTACTTTTAATATATATGCTGTGTTCTTAAAGGCTGCCAGGAGACTTCCTATGTAGTTTATTCATCGTAGTTAATTTCCCCCCCTCCCACTCTGAAATGTTTTGAAGTGCTAGCTGCTGGTTAGTAAATCTTTCCATGTGTACAAATAACAAAAGTCCACTTCAGCGAGATGATGTAGAACAAACAATAGGTCTGTCAAAATGGCAGAGGATCTTTAGTTAATTTGTAGTCTTCTCTTCTTGTCTTGTGTATTTTCCCTCCTCCTTTTCCTGGACCTAAAATTAGATCATTAATGGTGACAAAAAAAGACCTAACCAGCTCAAAATCTTTATCTGTGTAATCTGCAACTATTAGTTTATTATTTTGATAACAGCACTTTCCAATGTGAAAAGCCTCTTGGACACTGTTATGCATCTTTCATAACAAAATTAAAAAATTGAATTGCTTTTAATAGGCAAAACTTTTAGCTCAGCACTGCATTTATAGTGTAGTTTAAAAGTCTGTTTTTAATTTTTAATGTGGTAAACATTTTAATTTTGTCTCTTGAACTGATATTTTTATGTATATTGTTTCGGTTAGGCTTTGGAAAGTCTGGTCCAAATATCTGACTGTGTTGAGATATCACATTACCATTTTTTGGTTTGATTTCATTTTACAAACAACAAAACCAAGCCTAAACTAGTAACCACTTTGGATTACTATACGTAGAAACATATCCTCAGCTGTTCATTACTATCCCTTGCATTTCTTTAAAAATCACTATTAGGCCCTGCTCTCGTATGAAATACTCTTTCTGCTGTGAATGTGTTGCAGTGTGTGCCCTGTGTGGAGTATTTGTTCTATGTTCACAAGTTCATGTTATGATGTCACCAGTAACTAGTGAATAGTTGAGGGGAAAAAATGGACTTGCCTGGTAGAGCAGTAGTTCAAAACTGTTAGGCTGTATATCATTGGTTAATCAGTTGGATTATTTTTCAACATCCTTTGGACAGTGCTTTGGTCCTGCAGACACCTATGCATATGCTTAACTTTATTACTGTCAGTAACCCCATAAATTTCTTGACCTTAAAGATAAGTCTATGCGTGAGTGATTGCAGGATTGTGGCAGACAAAGGAAATTTCCAGTGACAGGAATAAATAAAGGAGTATGTACTATTATTTCATACCATATTTCTGTCTCAGCAGACTTGAAGGCCATATTGGTGATGCCTCAGAAAATGGAGGGCTCCCTTTATAACTTCATGATAAAGCTGTTTTCTGGGTTTTTAATAGTCTGATAATTGGTAGCCTTGAGCAACTGTCTGGGATAGTAGACAGTGTATTGATGTCTGCATGTGAAATATTTTGGCACTGCACCATCTTATATAAGATGCAGGAGACTAAAGTAAAATGACTCAAATTTGTCAAGGGCAAAGGCATGCATTGACTCAATGTATATGTGGATTTAAAAAAAAAAAATTGTGTGGGGGGAAATTTAGATGTGGGACCAGATTTTCAGCTCCCAACAGTCTAAGCACTCTTGAAAACAGGGTCTATGGAGTTTAAGCACATTGGCTGGACAACATGGAGAAGCGTGTTCTATTTTTGCTGTGAATAAACGAAGGCTGCAGTGCTGACAAACCCATGATGTTTCAAGTGCACTAAAACACATTTTGGTCAATACAGTAAAACTTGCATTTTGGTTTAGTTAGCACAGCTCTGTACCCTAGAGTTTGGAATTGGATGATGTCACAGATTACGGCCATAGTGGTTGTTATATATCCTGGAATCCCAAACACTGTACTTTCTCTCTGTAGGAGTGATTATTTCTAAATGAAATCTGCCATGCATGTCTGTTTCAGAAGTACAGATCTGTTACCTTACTCCATGCATCCAATATCATCACTCTCTAAGGGTTGGATCCTGCTCTTCAGGGCTTCAGTGGGAGCAGGATTGGACCCTAAAGTTACAGAGACCATTCTGGTATTATGTAGTCCTTGCATTTTCCCTGTATATCACCAAGTCAGTTCATTCAGTGAACTCCTTGACTTGTGTCTGCCCTATAATTTTTTTTCTAAGCTTTAAACTATTGTATTAAATCCTGTAGCGAGTGTTGCTTGACATAATCATTTTTGACTGTGTTCTGATCCCCTGCTGTTCTCAGTGCCAGTTGACATTTTGCCCCTGTGTAGACCCAATCAGATTTAGTAACTAATTAGTACAATTACCTGTAGGCTAAAATGCTCCCATCTTACTGCATGTAGAATGTAATGCTCTGAAATAGGGCTTCAGATTTATGTTTAAACTAATGCATCTTTTTAATAGTACCTTCCTGGTACAACTGTTAATGGTCTAATGGCATAATGTCCTATGCACTTCTCAATAGAAACCATTCCACTCCAGTTTTTGCAATTTATACTTTCTGCTAATTTTATTTTCCATAAACCTTTTAATGAGGGCCAACATCTCTGCTATAGGAACTGTTCCCTCTGGATGATAACTGACTGCTGAGGAAGTTAATCAAGCTTCCCCAATGGTAGTGAGCTCCTGAAGTTACAGATAGGGGAATGAAGAGGTCTTTAAAGACTTTGCCTGCACAACAGGCTACAGTACTTCATGAATCGATAAAAATGCAAATGGAATGGGTGTGAAATTGCCAGAGATAAGTTTAACTTTGGAAAGTATGAGGGAAGGCTATGTCAGACTGCTAAAAGAATTGCTGAAGGAGGCGACGGCTTTGAAAGCAGAGTTGGACTTCATGAAAAGTAAAATTCCTATTTAAATAAAAAAACCAACAACAATAAAACCAAAAACCTAAGGGTTGTTGGCCCTCCTGACTTGGTGATTCATGAGGATTTGGATTTTCTATTCCATGCCCGATCTCTGAAGCTTCTACAATGCAAAACTCCTCTGAGCCTTTAGAGCTTAAAACTGCATAAGATGTATTTACTCACTAAGTGAAAGGAGAGTCAAATCTCAGTCTACAATCAGATAATTAAAAAAAGTTCGTTCAATGATTTTCTTAAAGCTGCCAGATCAGAGAAGAAGATGGGGGGCATCTTATGGACTAGCCAGAATATCTTGTCTTTGATTTAAAAAGAGTTGAACCACAGTTCAGTTGAAACACATCTGGCCAACTGTTCAAATAGAATGTAACTCTCTCAACCTCAAGGTCTGGGCAGCCCAGAAAAAGAGTAGTGCTCCTTTAAGGGTCCCCCCTCCTTTGGGAGTTGGAGGGGAATGGCTGCAGCAGTTAGGGTTGCTAGGTGTCCGGTTTTCGACCAGAATGCCTGGTTGGCTCCGGTCAGCACTCCGGTCAGGGGAGGGAAGGGGCGAGGCCTCAGGGAAAGGGACAGGGCAAGAGTGGGTTAGTTTTGTGCAGTTAGAAAGTTGGCAACCCTAGCAGCAGTGGGGAAGGCCAGTGAGGCTCGAGTAAGCCATTAGTCCATGTGCACCTGGAGAAGGGTGTATAAACCTTGCCTCTTCAGCCTGTGCCTCATAGGCGCCAACTTTCCCCGGCACGTGCTCGTGCCCTGCCCCCACCGCCATTCCAACTCCTTCCCCAAATCCCTGCCCCGCCTGCTCCCTTGAGCGCACCACGTTTTCCCTCCTCCCCCTCCCTCCCAGGCTTGTCGCAGCAAGCCTAAGAGGGCGGAGAAGCGGAGCGGCGGCCCGCTCAGGGGAGGAGGCAGAGTGGAGGTGAGCTTGGGGGGTGGCATGGGGAGCCTGGCGGCCGGGGGTGGGGGGGGCAGAGGAACCGCTCCCCTCCCCAGCTCCCCTCTGCTCCACCTCCTCCCCCAGCACGCTGCTGCTCCGCTTCTTCCCCCTCCCAGGCTTGCCGTGCCAAACAGCTAATTCGCGTGGCAAGTGCTGGGACGGGGAAGAAGCAGGACACGGCGGCGCGCTCAGGGGAGGAGGCAGAGTGGAGGTGAGTGGGAGCGGGGTGGGGAGCTGCCGGTGGGTGACCCACCAATTTTTACCCGTGGGTGCTCCAGCCTATGCTGTGCCTAATCGCTCATGCCAATTTAGGAGCTCCCACTCTCCCACCCCTGAGATTAGAGTAAAACTAGTTTTTTTTGTTTTTTTTTTTGGTTTGCTGTGGGTATTTTGCACTCCGCTCTCTCGAGTCTGGGAAGGAATGTTTTACTCACTGCCAGATTGGCCAGGGCAAAGTGGGTTTTGTTTGCCTTTCCACAGTAGCTCAGTGACGCATTAGGGAAGATCAGAAGGTAAGGTGCAAGATGTCACAAGTTAGGAGGTGGCAGGTGTCCAGTACAGGTACTCCATTCCATAGGGTGGCTGGTTCTCTGATAAACTGGGAGTGGATTTAGAAGACGGAATTGTGATGTTCCCCTCTGGTGTTATCTGGGCTGGTGCTCTGGTAGGCCCCTCCAATCCTTGACTCTGGGAGCCAGCCTTACTCTGCTCTGCTGTGAGAACCCCCACTTCTGAGCTGTTCACGCACAGCCTCTGGCATGTAAGGTGCTTCCAGCTACTTGCAAGCAAAGGACACTAGCCAATATCTCCAGTCCCAGACACAACCCTGGGAACCTCCGTCCTGCAGTGTCCAGTTATGCCCGCTGGACTCTGCAAGCTTATGTAAGTTCGTCAATGTAACAAAGAAATTGATAAGTACCAAGCTTGTTCTCCTAAGGGGAGTCTGACACATTGCAAACCAACCCACTGCTTCAGGTAGAATACACAAACAGATTTAGTAACTATAAAGGTCGATTTAAGTGATTATAAGTCAAAGCATAACAAGTCAATTTGGTCAAATGAAATAAAAGCAAAACGCATTCTAAGCTGATCTTAACACTTTCAATGCCCTTATAAACTTAGATGCTTTTCACAACAGGCTGGCTCTTCAGCCAGGCTCTCCCCTTTGATCAGTGGTTCAGTTGCGTGGTGGTGGTGGTGTCTGTAGATGTAGGTGGGAGAGAGCATCACAAAATGTCTCCCTTTTATCATGTCCTTTCTTCCCTCCTGGATTTGCCACCCCAATTTAGAGTCAGGTGAGCATTACCTCATCGCAGTCCCAAACTGCCCAAAGGAAGGGGGTGACTCCCTCGAGGGTCTAACAGATTCTTTTGTTGCTTGGCAAGCCAGTGTCCATTGTTCCTGTGAGGCTGGGCTGTGTTTGTTCCATCCATGCCCTGACGAGGTGTGAACTGCCTCTCTGTTCTTGGAGAGTTTTTGCATGGGCTTGCTTTAAGTCATGAGGATACACTTTCAGCCTCATAACCATGTACATGAAATTATAACCTATACCTTCACTATAACATTATTGTAACAATTACTATAACATCACTATAATAACCATGCTCAGTGCATTATGAGCCTTCCAAAGACACCCAACATGACAAACTTTCCATAGGATACCACACAATCATTTTATAAAGATGAATATGGGGGTGTAGGGTATTCCCACGAGCTACAGCGCATCACAGGAATACTCTAAGGATGCTGGGGAATGGGTCCAGGGCTTAGAATGTCCACTACAGTGGGAAGACCAGCCCCCTTTCCTCAGCCCCATAATCCTCATATGAGGGGAGGGTGTTGATATCCCAGCAGCTGGGTGAGGAGCTGACAGTAGCCCTCTGCCATGTGAAAATCATGAAGGAAGGAAGGATTACCTGCACCATATGAACTATTGCTGGTCAGTTCCCAGATGTGTTAGGTAATAAAGTTGTGGCCTAATTAAACCACCTCCTTTGCATCTCATTTGTCTTTTAGAATGCCCAGGACAATAGTTCTTGTTCCTGAAAATACTTTCACCTGCCTTCCGTTGTGGCCAGGTCATGTATCCTTTTTGCATTCATTTGAATTGAAAACTGCAGCAGGTACTATAGGGCTTGGATCAAGGACTGAAAATATGTTGTATCACTAGTTCCAGGCATTTGTCATAACTCTTGTATTCTGTTGTCTGTCTTGGTTCCTGGTCTGTCTCCAAATTATTTTAGAAGTCTGGTTTAGAAAATCAGAGACAATGGAGTAAATCCCTAGAAAACTTTATAACTACTTAATCCCCCAGCTACTTGCTATGCTATCTCATTCATGTCTCTACCATTTTGTTGCAACTCACTTTAGGTAGATTTTGCTCTTTCATAGGTAATGCTACCTTTTATCTGGAGTGCATTGTCTCTTTGTGAGCCTCAGCCTCTCCCTCTCCCTCTCCCTTCCTCCCGCAAAGAAACTTCCCCACCCCCAAACTTAGATTAAGGCTTTATAGCTCCCCTTTAACCTATGGTAAACACTAAATCCCACTTTAAAAATAAAACACAACTACAAAACCCCATATTTCTCCTTTCACTCTCCTTGGGTGACAGTTTTCCTTGTGCAGAAAGACCACACACAACCCCGTACACTTCTTAAACCCAGGTTAAAGATTACATGGCATATAAGACATTCTGTGGGCATTCTGCAAAGGAACTAATTTCACCTTTTTTGATAGAGAATCCACTCTTGGGGAAGGAGAAAAATGTTAACAAGCAGTTAAAAATAAAAATGTAGATGGCTTCAAGGAATGTGACACATAAGATGTTCCCTATTTTCCTATTTGAACTTTGATTTACTGTGTGATTTTTTTTCCCTCCACCCCCACCCCAGACCCGAAAGTCTTTCTTCTGTGCTTGCATAATGGGATAAGAGAGAACCATCACTTTAAAATTGTGATCATTGCTTTAATTATGTGTACAGAGGAAAGCTGTATTAATTTCTTACTAGAAGGTACAATAGTGTCTGCATTTAGGTTAGTCATAGAATCATAGAATCTCAGGGTTGGAAGGGACCTCAGGAGGTCATCTAGTCCAACCCCCTGCTCAAAGCAGGACCAAACCCAATTAGATCATCCCAGCCAGGGCTTTGTCAAGCCTGACCTTAAAAACATCTAAGGAAGGAGATTCCACCACCTCCCTAGGCAACCCATTCCAGGGCTTCACCACCCTACTAGTGAAAAAGTTTTTCCTAATATCCAACCTAAACCTCCCCCTCTGCAACGTGAGACCATTACTCCTTGTTCTGTCATCTTCTACCACTGAGAACAGTCTAGATCCATCCTCTTTGGAACCCCCTTTCAGGTAGTTGAAAGCAGCTATCAAATCCCCCCTCATTCTTCTCTTCTGCAGGCTAAACAATCCCAGTTCCCTCAGCCTCTCCTCATAAGTCATGTGCTCCAGCCCCCTAATCATTTTTGTTGCCCTCCGTTGGACTCTTTCCAATTTATCCACATCCTTCTTGTAGCGTGGGGCCCAAAACTGGACACAGTACTCCAAATGAGGCCTCACCAGTGCCGAATAGAGGGGAATAATCACGTCCCTCGATCTGCTGGAAATGCCCCTACTTATACAGCCCAAAATGCCATTAGCCTTCTTGGCAACAAGGGCACACTGTTGACTCATATTCAGCTTTTTGTCCACCGTAACCCCTAGGTCCTTTTCTGCAGAACTGCTGCCCAGCCATTTGGTCCCTAGTCTGTAGCAGTGCATGGGATTCTTCCGTCCTAAGTGCAGGACTCTGCACTTGTCCTTGTTGAACCTCATCAGATTTCTTTTGGCCCAATCCTCTAATTTGTCTAGGTCCCTCTGTATCCTGTCCCTACCCTCCAGCGTATCAACCACTCCTCCCAGTTTAGTGTCATCTGCAAACTTGCTAAGGGTGCAGTCCACACCATCCTCCAGATCGTTGATGAAGATATTGAACAAATATCTTCATGTATAATATAAGTTAAGAACTAAAGCTGAGGGGGGGGAAAATTAATTGGGATTTGTCTTAAAAGTGATAGACAAGGCTGTACATTGTGCTTTTCCCTCTCCTTTTTAAAAAATTGAGTCAAATCTTTCTATCCTTAGGGTTAAGCTTATTGGTGTGGTTTGATCAGAGAGAATGCAAATACCAGTAATTTGTCTGGCCCCAATATAATGTAAAGGGGGGGGGCGGGGAAGACAACTTGCCATTTGTATTTCTTTGTTTTAATGAGGCATTACATAAGATACAATATACTATTTGTATAAGGCCTTGCATACTACATACAGGTATGAGAAATTCCAAAGATGTTCATACTTCTGTGTAATTGCAACTTAAAATGCTTCAGAATAGAATGCAATGCAACAATCCAAATGAAAGCTTGGAATGAAGTCTGTTCTGTCAGTAACTAAACCTCACTTGCAAAATATTGCGGAGTAAGGTAGCTGAAAGCATGTGATCTAGTGAATTGTAATCAGTATTGTTCGTGTCTTTATAGTCCAGCTTGAGAAGATCTCCAGGCAATGATTGGGATCTAAATAAAACCAGAATAACAAGCTATATAGTTCTTCTGGAACACTTTTTTGGTAATAGAGATAAAATTTCCCAAAACTATTTGAATCCCTCCATTAATATTGTGTATTTAAGTTTGAAGTTTCTACTGTATAGAAGACACTATAACAGATTGCCACTTTTATAAATCGTTGCATGTGGTGGTGTGTGAAAGTCATTGTAACCTTGGCAATCAAAAGGAGTGGTGTGTAGAGGGAAGAAAAGGGCAGGGGGAGAGAGGCAGTAGGAAACGTTTGCTACTTGTATAATGGCAGCTCACACCAGCTCCCAGTTTTTTTGTTTTCTTCTGGAAGCATTCTGCTGGAGAGCAGAGATCATAACTTTCATGTTTATTGTTTGAAAACGCCAATTATTTAATTGGCAACTAGTAACTTCCACAGAAAATGCTTAGGAACTGTTCAAAATCAAACTTGATTGCTACTGTTGATAGTTAACACATAGTATCTAGTTATTAGCTCTAGTAACAAAGTGTGGAAATTTGGAAAATGTAATCAGTTCCATTATCCCATTACACAAGCAGCAAATGTTTCTTGCAGCTTTCCCTGCCTTTTTCTCCCTTCTGCATGACTCCTTTTGATTGCCAAGGTTACAGTGACTTCACATGCACTATTTCACACACCACCACATGCAGTGATGAAAATGTCATCACTATATTTTGAACCACTCTACTTCTGACTTGGGCTACACCACTGGTGTTGGGTTGTCTCCCAAGTGCTTATGGACTCTATTCTCCCAACACCCGTTTCTTGTCTCTTCTCCGAGGTGCCTTCCATCCTTTTTTTAAGTGCTGACTCTGTAGTAGCTGTGACTGAATATCTGTTTCTCTTTTTTTTTTTTTTTTTTTTTTTTTTTGTTTTCTTTTCCCAGTATAACTTTTTGTGGGGCAGGAACTGTATTGTCTGTAAAACTTTTTTCCTGGCTCCTATTCGCAGAGCTGCATTTGGTGCCTCCCTCCCCTTTGGATAAGCCGGGCAGGTGGTTAGGGTGGTGGTGGCAAGGTGCCCCAAAGCAGTGGGTCTTGGAGTAAACACTATTGAGATGCAAGGGGGCACGTCACACTTTTTGGAGCCATCTGTGAAGCTCTGGTTAAGATGTAAACTTTTTTTCTTTTTCTTCCATAATTCTTTGGTACACATGGTATACACTATATTCTTGAAAGAGAGAGGAAAAAATTGTCCATAGGCTTTGGAAAAATAGGGTTAATTCTGAGCATTTCAATTTTAAAAGTGTTGGGGTGCAATTCCAGAAGTAGAACACTTCTATTTTATGCTAGATTGAGAAGGATTGCAAATATTCCGGAGAGTCGGCTTAGAATACAGTATGATCTGGGGACAGAGGCTAAAACCAATATGAAAATCAATAGACAAATATAAAATGGTTAATGTGGGTGGGGGATCAAATGGCCATTATAAGATGGAGGAATACTAAGTAGACAGTTGAACAATAGATGTGGTGTCTGAGGCTTGTAGATGATGATAAATTGAATGAATCATCTCTGAGGTGGTGCAAAAAAGGCAAATGTATTGGTTTTGTACTTATCAGAGTATTGGGTGTAAAACTGACATTATGGCTTTGTGCTGCATGGGGAAGGGCTAATTTGGAGTACAACTGGCTTTTGGAACCTAATTTTTTAAAAGACAGGCAAATTGGAGTTCAGGATGTGGCAATACAAACGAATAGGAAAATAAGACTTATCTGGAAAGGTTTTGTGAATAGCAGAATAAGGATTCAGGGAAACGTTAATAATGGGGAGGTGGAAGGAGAGCATCTATAACAGAGGATTGTTCTCGTTAGTAAAGCTAAGAGCTGGTCAATAACTGGAAATTCCATTCAGTGAGTTTCTAACACATCAGGAAAAAATCATTTTGGATTGTAATGAAAAGATTAAATTTCAAAAATTTTTTGCAAAATGAAAATTTGGAAAGTTCAATGTTGGGACTATCTAAACGTAATTTTGATCAATTTTGTTTTTTCTTTTATAGTGTATTAATATTTTATAGGGTTGTCAGATGATTAAAACATTAATTGCAATTAATTGCGCGATTTAAAGAAAAGTATAGAATACCATTTATTTAAATATTTTGGATGTTTTCTAGATTTTCAAATATATTGATTTCAATTACAACACAGGATACAAAGTGTATAGTGCTCACTTTATATTTATTTTTGATTACAAGTATTTGCACTGTAAAAAACCAAAAGAAATAGTATTTTTCGATTCACCTAATACAAGTACATAGTGCAATCTCTTTATCATGTAAGTTGAACTTACAAATGTAGAATTTATGTACAAACGGCATTCAAAAATAAAACAATGTAAAATTTTAGAGCCTGCAAGTCCACTCAGTTTTACTTCAGGTTCAGCCAATCACTCAGACAAACAAGTTTTGTCTACGTTTGGAGGAGATAATGGTGCCAGCTTCTTGTTTATAGTGTCACCTGAAAGTGAGAACAGGTGTTCTCATGGCACTGTTGTAGCTGGCGTCGCAAGATATTTACGTGCCAGATGCGCTAAAGATTCATATGTCCCTTCATGCTTCAAACACTATTCCAGGGGACTTGCATCCATGCTAATGATGGGTTCTGCCTTGATAACAATCCAAAGCAGTGCAGACGGATGCATGTTCATTTTCATTATCTGAGTCAGATGCCACCAGCACAAGGTTGATTTTCTTTTTTGGTTGTTCGGGTTCTGTAGCTTCCGCATTGGAGTGTTGCTCCTTAAAGACTTCTGAAAGCATGCTCCACACCTTGTCCCTCTCAGATTTGGGAAGGCACTTCTGATTCTTAAACCTTGGGTCAACTGTTGTAGCTATCTTTAGAAATTTCACATTGGTACCTTCTTTATGTTTTGTCAGATCTGCAGTGCAAGTGTTCTTAAAATGAACAACATGTGCTGGGTCATCATCAGAGACTACTGTAACATGAAATATATGGCAGAATGTGGGTAAAATCGAGCAGGGGACAAACAATTCTCTCCCAAGGAGTTTAGCCACAAATGTAGTTAACACCATTTTTTTTTTAATGAGCTTCATCAGCATGGAAGCATGTCCTCTGGAATGGTGGCCGAAGCATGAAGGGGCATACAAATGTTTAGCATATCTGGCACATAAATAACTTGCAATGCCAGCTACAAAAGTGCCATGCAAATACCTGTTCTCACTTTCTGGTGACACTGTAAATAAGAAAAGGGCAGCATTATCTCCTTTAATGGTAAACAAACTTGTTTGTCTTAGCAATTGGCTGAACAAGAAGTAGGACTGTATGGACTTGTAGACTCTGAAGTTTTACATTGTTTTGTTTTTGAGTGCAGTTATGTAACCAAAAAAAAATCTACATTTGTAAGTTGCACTTTCACACACAGAGATGAGATGAATTGAAAAATACTGTTTCTTTTGTTTATAACTTCTACAATGCAAATATTTGTAATAAAAGATAATATGCACATTAATTTCACTTACAACAGAATACAATATATATGAAAATGTAGTAAAACATCCAAAATATTTAATAAATTTCAATTGGTATTCTGTTTAACCGTGCAATTAAAACTGTGATTGATTAATCACGATTAATGTTTTTGTTAATCCCGTGAGTTAACTGATTGACAGTCCTAATATTTTAATACATTATATTATGCTATCCAAATATTAATTTTAATATAATATGAAATTAAATTAATTGAAATGATGCTATTGAGGTATTTTGACACTATCAAAATGCAACATTTTTGACCTTTTTCCCCCCATAGAACATTTTCGTTGAAATTTAACACAGACCTGTGAATCATTTACATTTTGAAAGAAAACTCGTCTGTCAATTTTTTTTTCCCAAATAGCTCTAGTAAGGACTGGGTTAAGAAGTAATAAACTGGAATGGAGTTTTTCCTCCTAAACCTTAAACTGTAAGAGAAATGGCAATGGAAGAAGTTGCTGAAGGCACGTGAAATCACTATAGATGAATGAAATTGTCAAGTTTTGCCTCAAATGGAATAACACACACTTATCAAACTCGTCTTCCAACCAAAATGATCCTATTAGCTTTTAATTTTTATTAAAGCTGCACCACCTCCTTCTCTATATAAGGACCTGGTTTCTGGAGCATTGTAAACTAATTGATAGTGGTTTTTCCTTAGAATATAATTTTTGTTATAAAAAGTATTTAATGCCACTTTGTGGGCTGGACTATAAATTGTGCGTCCGTGTAAAATGTGTTGTTTTCATGTGGAAGTATCTCCGTATGAGAAGATTGGACTCTGGTTCCTTCTTCGTTGGCACATGCTTGGACTCAGTAGCTTACGCTTCACTTGATGGCATCTTTCCACAGTGGTCCTCTGCTTCAAACTTTTGCCGAGGAGGACAATGTGTGTAGTATTGGTGGATTAGGGTGTGACAGGCGGGTTTGAAGACTTCAAGGCTGGTATGAATAAATCTTCCATAAGATCACTTTATTTTGAATAAATAATATCAGCCACACCATCAGGGGCTCGTTCACCTGCACATCTACCAATGTGATATATGCCATCATGTGCCAGCAATGCCCCTCTGCCATGTACATTGGCCAAACTGGACAGTCTCTACGCAAAAGAATAAACGGACACAAATCTGACATCAAGAATCATCACATTCAAAAGCCAGTAGGTGAACACTTCAACCTCTCTAATCACTTAATGAAAGACTTTAAAGTGGCTATTTTTGCAACAAATAAACTTCAAAAACAGGCTCCAACGAGAAACTGCTGAATTGGAATTAATATGCAAACTAGATACCATTACCTGAGGCTTGAATATTGACTGTGGGTGGCTCGGTCATTACGTTAATTGAATTTATTTCCCCTCCTTAAACTCTTAACACCTTTGTGTCAACTGTCTGTAATGTAATGGGCCATGTTGATTATCACTTCAAAAGTTTCTACTGATAACAGTTCCTTTTAATTAATTAGCCTCTTAACATTGATATAGACACTCCCACCTTTTCATGTTTCTCTGAATGTATAAATATCTGATTACTGTATGTTCCATTCCATGCATCCGATGAAGTGGGTTCTTAACCCATGAAAGCTTATGCTGAAATAAATTTGTTAGTCTCTAAGGTGCCACAGGTATTTTTCTTGTTTTCTTTTTACTGACACAGACTAACACGGCTACTACACTGAAACCTGTCTTTATTTTGAAAGGCCTGATTGTCATTTTGACAGTTCTCTAAAATGTGCTACAACTTTTTGTCTTTCTAGAGCAGTGTCTGTGGGGTGTGTGTGTGCGCTATTTTTTCTTTAGTTATCCACATTCTATGCCTATCCAGTCTGCCCAATTAAGAAATAACATGAACACGGAAAGTGACAGAATTAAGCTTTCAGTGGCATAACTAACTTCTCACAAAGCACATTTCTTCAGGGCAGGTCTTCAAATAGAATGATGATGACATGGCAAAGTTACCTTATTCCACAGTCTGTATTTCTGTAGTGTTCATATTTGTCTCCCCCAAGAATACATTAACACCTCTTTGTTTTGTTTTTGTTGAGGAGTGAAGGACTCTTTGTTAAAGTTCTTGAGTTCATTTCTGTGCCCTTGCTAAAGTGTAGGAGAAACCAGAGTTCTCCAATTCTGCTACAAGGTTTTAGTGAGCACTTGGTTATGAAACATCAGTATACCTGACCTGTATGATGATGGTTCTAGCCCATGAAAGCTTATGCCCAAATACATTGTTAGTCTTTAAGGCGCCACAAGGACTCATTATTTTTGCTGATACAGACTAACACGGCTACCACTCTGAAACCTATGATGATGATGTTTGTCTTGTCCTGTGATATATTCAAGAATTCATTTTTAGCAACTTTCCCCACCACTTGATCAGTATTCCCTTGAGAAGTTGTGTTCCTAAAGACAGCAGGAGACTATGGGCCAGCTGTGCCTGCTCAGAGCAGTGAGACTTGGTAATTACTAAGAGGGGGAAGTCAATTAAAAGGCTTAAAGGTACTTTGTCAACAACAGCATGATACTAACTTCTTAGCAATCTGGTTGAAGTTTTGAGATTTTTACACTGCATGCATCAGGAATTGCTCGCAACTTTTTTTTGGTAAACAGTGATGCCTTTCCTCCCTGGCTGCCTTGTTGCACGTTATACTGTGCCTCTGGAGAAGAGAAGAGGAGAGCTGCACAAATACTTCTTTTCTTTTGCCAAGCAAATGGAAAGGATTGGTCTCTTATTGGCCCTACATTGTAGACATGCATCCTCATTGAGTGTACCCGTAGCTTTAAGTGTTTCTGGAAGAACTGGATAATCAGTGGCTTCCATCTTCCCTGGATCCCTTATCCACCCTCAGTTCACACAGAATCAGTTGTTTCACTGCACCAAATAGGACAGGGGTCGGCAACCTTTCAGAAGTGGTGTGCCGAGTCTTCATTTATTCACTCTAATTTAAGGTTTTGCGTGCCAGTAATACATTTTAACGTTTTTAGACTGTCTCGAAGTCTTTAATATATAACTAAACTATTGTTGTTTGTAAAGTAAATAAGGTTTTTAAAATGTTTAAGAAGCTTCACTTAAAATTAAATTAAAATGGAAAGCCCCCCAAACCAGGACCAGGCCAGGACCCAGGTAGTGTGAATGCCACTGAAAATCAGCTCGTGTGCTGCCTTTGGCACCCGTGCCATAGGTTGCCTACCCCTGAAATAGGAAATAGGTGCAGGTCTCAGAAGGGTAGTATGATCTTTGCAATTAACACCACTAACTAGGTAGGCAGCTTCATGGCTTATTTTCAAAAGGAGCCCCAGGTAGAGAGCATTACAGTAGTCTAATCTAGGAGTTCCAAAACTATGGATAACCACATCTGAGAGAAATTGTCCCTAAGTGATTCAGAGTTAAGTCTTCAAGCATTGCTTGCAGGGACCCCCACCCTCCAGCGATCTTCACATTCTGGGTGTGTGAACTTGGAAGTCTATGGGCAGTGTATTGCAGCTGTTCATGCACACTGCTAATTGTTCTAGTGCTCCCCACCATAGGAATAGGAGTAAGGGGTTGTAATCTTAACTGCCACTTTGGTTCCTTCTGACCCCTGTTGATTGTGTTCAGGACCTGTGCAGAGTTTGCTATCCCAATAGTCCTTTCTCGGGGAAAATTTTAAGCTGCACTAGCAAGGGGAGAAATGTAATTAAACACTTGCTCAACTTTCTCAGGTTTTGGTCTTGTTGGACTCCTCCCTCTCTCCCCTTGCTTGTGGCATTTCTGAGTCTCAACTTCTCTGAGCCATCCATCCGACTAATAATAAAGTCCACCAGCTTCATGTCCTGCTACCATAACATAATGAACTAGCATGCTTGTGTCCCTAATAGAGTAGCATACTTTGTACTTGTTCCGCTTAGAAGAGGGGCGCATCCCTGACCGATGCTTGTGTGTTCCCTAGAAATATGTGGAGTGGCCTCAAACTCCATCTTGACACAGTGATTTGGCACCGAGAGGCTTGCATGTCAGGTGATTATGGCTTTGAGATTTTGTTTCTAGTCTTCAAATTCCAGTACCGATATCTGGGGGAGTTCGTTACCCACAGAAGGACAATATCATCCCGGAAAGCTAGATTTGTTATTGAGAGTAAATCTAAGACCCCTTTGAGGAGCAAGGTCTCTCTCAGACTAATTTCTGAGATGAGCTCCATAGAAGTTGCTGTATCCCAGCAACTGTCACCTCTTCCTAGTGTGAGCACAGGCTTCGACTGTTTGGAGGGATGTTGTTTATTTGAAAGCGATCTCTTCAGAAAAGCTACGTCATCCTGTTTTTTCCTCTCCAGATCAATCTGTTGCAGAGCCAATGTTATAGTCAGGAAAATCTTCTGAAATTTTTGTGTTCTCTTAGCGAGAGCCACTCTTCATGGTTGCTGACACCGAAGACCAGAATTTCCACAAATCTCCCCATCATTGAGGACTCTTTTTGGAACCAGCAAAGAGCCTTGAGTAGCTGATACAGGCTGGTCGGCTTTGCTTAGCTCTTAATGAAGAGGAGGCAAAATAGTGGGATATCCTGGACAAGAAGTCAAACATTTGTAGATAGTTAAGAAGCCATGCTGGGCACATTGCATTCCTGACCCTTTGCATGATCAGCTACCTGAAATGGCTAGGGTGGAGGTCCAAGTATTCTGACAAAGGTCAGTAAGTCATGATACATGTGCTCTTGACTACTTAAGGTGCAGACATACGAGCAAGACCTGTGGGAACAGTTGTGACAATGTGAAGATCGTGTTTGCTCAGAGCTTTTGTTTACTTGGTGGAAGTGCAGAAGTTGGCTTAAGAGCTACCCTTTGAGGGCCCAGACCAGTTCACTGGGAAAATACAGTGCTTTTTTAAAAGTTGTAGGGGTTTAGGGCTTCTCCCAATTTTTTTTTTTTTTTTTTACTTGGGCACCTCTGCACCTCTAGCTAAGAAACTGTCAGGTACCTTCAGATGGCAGAATGCGGGCACTTTCTGACACAGGTCCCTGAAGAAAGGCTGGTTCTTCTGTCAATTGTCAGTAATTGCTTCTGATGCAAAATACCGGGTTTGAGAAGGTGGTCAGGAGCCTCACCCTGATCTTACTTGTGGACTTTACATTTCTTCCTGCCCCTACAAAAAAACTTTCATTTTATTTTGATATGTATTAACTGATAGTGCCTTCGTGGGAGAGGAAGACCATTTTGGAAAGTTATCATTCTTTCTGTGCCCCTCTGTGTTCCCCCCTCCAGTCTTATGATATCATAGAATATTAGGGTTGGAAGAGACCTCAGGAGGTCATCTAGTCCAATCCCCTGCTCAAAGCAGGACCAACACCAACTAAATCTGGATATGTAAAACAATCTCCCACTTCCAACTCATTCTATTGGTCTTCTTAAGAAATCCCTGTGCTTTTGCAGGTTTTGGAGAATTTGTCACAAATGGAATTCTTTTGATGACAAGGACTTTGCCAGTTCAAAAGTTTGTCTTTCTCTTTATCCAAAAATGAAAGGGGTTCTCTTCAATGGAACAAGACCGCACTTGCAACTGCTTAGGTTTCAAAATGATTAAAGACTTTTAATCCAACTGATATTTTGATAAGGTGTTTCAAAAATCTGAGTTTCCAGTTTTAAAAGATAAGCAATACGTTAAAATTATATAGTCCAGGTTTATGAATCTCATTTATGAGGTCCCTGGAGAGAGAGAGACGAGGTTAAAGTCTGCTAATGGATTAGCCAGAAAAGAGTTTACCAGCAGGAAATACTCATGCATGAGGCGAATCACTTGAAATGGTGGAGGTGTTCAGATTTCTTCTTCTTTTTTTTTTTTTTTTTTTTTTTTTTTTGGTCTACACTATTATGAAGTATTACGAGCATCATTTTGTTTCTTGCAAATCATCCTGCACTTAATTCAGCTCCAAATACAATTTAATTTATTTAACTTAATGTATTTCATTATAAGAAAGTGGCAGCAAAAATTACACTAATGCTTACTGGTTTTTAACCATCAAATGTGACACATTTTAATAATCTGATCAGACTGTTTCTAGAGCGTCCCAGAGACACTATGCGAAAGCTAACTTTTTTTCCCCTGAGAGCTCACTTGTTTGCAGACCTCTAGATCAGTGGTTCTCAACCAGGGATACACAGAGGTCTTCTGGGTGTACATCAACTCATCTAAATATTTGCCTAGTTTTACAACAGGCTACATAAAAAACACTATCAAAGTCAGTACAAACTAACATTTCATACAGACAATGACTTGTTTATACTGCTCTATAGACTATACACTGATATGTAAGTACAATATTTGTATTCCTATCAACTTATTTTATAATTATATGGTAAAAATGAGAGTAAGCAATTTTTCAGTAATAGTATCTGTGACATGTATTTTTATGTCTGATTTTGTATGCAAGTAGTTAAGTGAGGTGAAATTTGGGGTACACAAGACAAATCAGACTCTTGAAAGAGGTACAGTAGTCTGGAAAGATTGAGAACCACTGTCAGGGTGCTGTAACAATTTGTAAAGTGGGGGTGCTGAGAGCCATTGAACCAAACTGTAAACCCTGTATATGATGGGAAACTACTTCAAGTTCCAGCACCTATGACCACTGCTCTAGGTCTCGTGCATGGTGAATTGTTCCTTGGCTGCAGTCTTCTGTTTAAAGGATAGCGGGTGTATATGTTGAGCATTGTCAAGACAAACTGATCGCTTAAGTCTACCCTGCGCAGTTCTTCTCACCTAGGGCAATTAACTCTCTAATGGTGAGTAAAATATGTATGGTTTTATGGTAAGGATGGACAAGTAGATTCGGTGCCTGGGCTGGCAAGCTTGCATGACAATTTCACAAGGCTAATTTAAGTTGTAATTTCAAATACATGTCAAACATAGGAAATTTCCTACATACCCTTCTCTTGACCACAAAGGGAAATATTGCAGATCATGTTGTCACGTATGTATTTGTGCAGTGAGGCAGCCTCCGGCTGTGGATAATGGTAGGATCTGCTCAGTCATGGGAATTAGATATTAACTGCTGCCATATAGTCTGATCAGACAGATGCATTATGGCTGCTATTCATATTTTTCTGTTCTGCAGGGACCAATGGCCTCTCCTTGGGCTCTAGACCCAGGTGCATGCCCTTTTCACATAAGATGATCATGCTCCTTTCTTCCAGCAGCTGGACCTGCTACTACTGGGGAAGAGTAGTGAATCCTACTAGTTCAGGGGTGGCCAATCTGTGTGGCTCCAGAGCCGCATGCGGCTCTTCAGAAGTTATGTGGCTCCCTTGTATAGGCACCGATTCTGGGGCTGGAGCTACAGGTGCCAACTTTCCAATGTGCTGGGGGGTGCTCACTGCTCAACCCCTGGCTCTGCAACAGGCCTTGCCCCCACTCCACCTCTTCCTGCCCCCTCCCCTGAGCCTGCCGTGCCCTACCTTCTCCTCCTTCCCCCCCAGCCTTCTGCATGCCAAGAAACAGCTGATTGGGAGGTGCAGGGAGGGAGGGGGAGGTGCTGATCTGCAGAGTTGCCAGGGGTGGGGAGGTGCTAGGAGCAGGGGGCGGGGGAGCTGATGGAGGCAGCGGGGCTGCTGACGTATTACTGTGGCTCTTTGGCAATGTACATTGGTAAATTCTGGCTCCGGTTGGCCACCCCTTTACTAGTTGATCTGTGGCACTGGATTTTTTTTTTTTTTTTTTTGACTGCGGGAGAAGGGTGGTAGGGACTAAGACTTTTTTCACCCAAATGACCAGAAGTATACTTAATATGAATAATATTATCTGATAAATCAATGGCTCCAAGTACTGCCCTATGGTTTTGAGGGAAACAGGAACTCAAATATGAATGGAGAGTATTTTTTTTTGTTTTATCCAAAATCAATATAATAGGCTTATGACGCACATCTGTACTCAGAGCTATAATATCTTGTCTTATCTGTATATCCATATGAAGTTTGCCATGTCTCGTTTAGAACCATTAAAATGGGGCTCTACCAGGGATGTTTATCCTGGAAATAGTGGTGGAATATTTTTATTTGCCTTACACTTCATGAATTGTGTGAAATTCAGGAAAGGACTTTTGAAGTAACCAAATATACATATGACAGTTGATGATGATCAGTATTTTGTGCTATATAATCTTAAGCATTTTTCAAAAATCCTTAAGTGAATTGCATCAGAGAAGTGGCCTAGCAGCCGACATGTTAATAAGGACCTCTGATGGCCCCAACACTCAGTCTGGGAAGAAAGATAAATGGATGATGCACAAGTCTTTCACTGTTAGATTAGCAGATAGTCAAAGCTCTCTGATATTTTTGAGCCATTTGGGTCAAAACTTGCATTTTGAAAAAGCCTCATATGCAAGGTTAAACTCATCCTTAACTTGTGTAATTGAATCTCTGTCCCTGTGCTATCAAGGTTCTCTGGTAGCCTGTGACTAGGCAAGACTGTTCATATGATGTCTGACTTTGCTTTCTGTTCTCCAGGTTTCTCTAATGGTAACCTAAATGTACCTATTATTTAAATTTGATATTGCAGGGGAACGGGTGCTGTCTGAATGTCCCAGGAAAAACCTGCATGGGACAAACAGATATGGGTGGCAGTAATGAAGTTGTTCAACAGATAAGGAATTTCTGCAGGGGCTAGTGTCTATAGTATAAAGGTCCAACATATGACAGTAGTTGATGATGTACTGAATCCTCAAGCCTTAGAAGCCTGGTGACCTGCTGCTAACTTATTGCTTATTAAAGAATCGAGAAGCTTTGTGTGTTAATATTTGTGGGGATTGGAGGGTGCCAGTTTGGAAATAGGATCTTTATGCCTAATACACTGTTTGAAAATATTTTGAATAACAGTTTATCCTGCACAAAATTTGATTCCAGTAATACTGTCAATACTAATAGAACCTGGTGAGCATTGCTTGCATATTAGCCTGGCTTGTAAATTAAAGCTGCAAGATAAATGGTTTAATTTATACACCTAACTCCCTCCCCCCCCAAGACTTCACAAAAAATGTCATTGGTGGATATGCAACATGTTTGTCTGAGCTGGTGGTTCTTCTTTTTTCACTCTATTTTTTTCAAACTTGGTGACACCACCAACTTGTGTGAATGAGAATACCAGTGTTTACTACTCACTGAACATCTCAAAAGGATAGTTTTATATGATGAGTATTTTCCAACTGAGGAGAGTAGCTAAATGCAAAAGCAAATCATGAATTCCTTATGTTTATCCTTCAAAATGTAGTTTGTGTGCTTAATTGGGGGTGTGGTGGTTTTTTTTTTTTTTTTTTTTTTTTTTTTTACACTCTGTGGAGTAAACTATTTTCTGAAATAATTTTGGAACATGATACCAAGCTGTGCTGCTTAGTTGACTGGTCAGTTAAGCCACAATATTTATATATGCTTTGAATGCTCAAACATAATATAAATGCTTGTACTTTTGTGAATTTAAAATGTTAATAGAAACTCACTTTCAAAATTCACCCAACTCTACCAATGTTGCATAACTGAAATGAGATCTATGGTATGCATTTTTTTCCAAATGATGTAAGAATCTACTATGCATTGTGTGTGATTGACAGCCAGAGTAGGGCTCTTTGTGGTGGTAATAGCTTGCGGTAGAAATTGCAAATGTTATGAGTCTGTCTCTGAATAAGTAATTTTTTTTAAAGGACAGGAATACTCATGTAGAATGGGAAAATGAAAGCTGCTCTTCCGTAATCTTCAGGTGTATTAGCCACCTCTTTTTGCGATAAGCTGGCAATTTGCTTCTGATGTATTGAAATATTAGTTTTCTGTAAACCCAATTTTTTCATGACTTAAATTGGGAGTATTTTGTCACTTCTCCTGGTGGGAATTCAATAGGAAATGATACGGAATAGACTTATCCTCTGTGTTTAGTGTTGTCTTTACAGTTGCTTTGTTTCATAGGTTTTTTTTTTTTTTTTTTTTTTTATAAATTAGTCTTTCGTGTTTCCGTGGTAACTTGATTGTCTGCATGGGTTGCCAAGGAACAGCTTCTGCAGCACAAAGGACAGGGACACTGCTACTGAGTGATTTCATTCTTGGCACTGATAAACCAGTGCAAAGCTTGATATTCTTTAAAGTGAGGCCTTCATATTGATTGTGAGCAAGAACAAGGCTAACTATGGATTTAAGATGTTAGTTTCTTCCTGTTACTCATTTATTCTGAGTTATACCTAGGCTCAGCAATCTCTATAGAAACAAGGGACAATTATGTAATATGTATTAGAAAATCTGGCATCAGAAAATTTGTAAAACCTTGTAACCCCAAAATTGCAATCAATCATTTGCATTTTTAAAAACCAATTATAATTTCACATTTTGGCAAACTGAACTACATTTGAAGCAGGAAAGCACTTAACATTTGTGTGACTTTATGAAGCAGTCTGTTACTCTTAACATTGCCCTTGTTATGATAATATAGGATTATAGTAAACAACATTTAAAACTAATGCTGTCAGATTATACTCAAGTCTAGGTATGTGAACTCACATCTGCTCTCCTTCTCAAGCACCACAGATTGATACCTTTTTAATCCAGTCTCTAAAATAAATCATGAAAAGAGAGTGTGTTTTAGGTGAGAATAGTGAGATTACTGATTCTAATTTGATTTGGTTTAAAATGTTGTCTCCGGGGCTGTGCAGAGCATGACTCTTGTAGCAGTCAGTCTTACTGTTTTGAATTAGTAAACGTGTGGTCAGTAAATGTTAAAGGAATTCATTTGAGGTGCAGTATGCTGTAACGAATTCAGTGTTCATGTGTACATGCAACTGAGAAAGCAAATTAAATTCTCTAGTTTGAAGTACTGTGGTCAGATATTTCTTGTACAAATCTGAAGGTGTTTTTTTGTCTGAATAATAATTTTTGATTTAAGAATTGTGTGTGTGTGAGTGAAGAAAATCAGCATTATAATAGTACAGCTTGCATCTATGCTGTATAGGGATAAGGGACATTACCAGTACAGAAGGAAGACCAGCAAAGATATGAGATCTTTTGATCTGAGTGGGAGGATAGATGCCCTTACTCCATGTCCATTCATTGTCTAAAGTGGCTTTAGTACTCAGTTCTACAAGCACTGTTCCTCAGAAGTGTTTTATGTAAGCCAACTAACTAAGGGCTTGTCTTCACTACCCACCGCATCGGCGGGTAGCAATCGATCTTTCGGGGATCGATTTTTCGCGTCTTGTTTAGACGCGATTAATCGATCCCCGAAAGCGCTCCCCGTCGGCTCCGGAAATCCACCTCATCAAAAGGTGGAAGCGGAGTTGACGGGGGAGCTGCAGCGATCGACTCGCCGCCGTCCTCATGGCCAGGTAAGTCGATTACGATACGCCGACTTCAGCTACGCTATTCACGTAGCTGAAGCTGCGTATCGTAGATCGACCCCCCCTCCCTAGTGTAGCCCTGGGCTAAATCTTGCAACAACCATGGTCAGTATAGATACACAGTTTTATCTATCCCTGAAATGCAGCCATTTCTAGGGTGGAATGCAGATGCTTTTGTATAGTGTTGTGCACTGCTAAAGAGCTAAGGAAAGGAAGCAAAGGATAGTACATTTCTCCTCCAACTAAAATTACAGAAATTTCTAAGTTGAAATTTAGCCAGAACACCTATTCTCCTGAATAGTACCAGGATCTCTCTCACTAGAATTAGAGTATTTAATTCTGTGTCTCAGCCAAAAAGCTGCATCATCTCTAGAGTGACACTGCACTCACTGAAATCTGTTGGCACAGTACTCTCTTGGAGGAATGCATGACCATGAACCACTGTTACCATCATAGGTACTGGAACTAGGAGTGCTGGCTTGAAGTGGCTTTCATCATATACAGGGTTTACAGTTTGGTTCAATGGCTGTCGCACCCCCACTATAAAAATTGCTCCAGCACCCACAGGCGCCGACTTCTGGTGGCTCCGGTGGGGGCTGACGCCCGCCCCCCGACGCCGGGTGACGTTGCGGGGCCCCGCCCCCCCGACGCCGGGTGACGTTGCGGGGCCCCGCCCCCCCGACGCCGGGTGACGTTGCGGGGCCCCGCCCCCCCCGACGCCGGGTGACATCGCCCTGCGTCAGGGGCGGGGCCTCGCAACATCTCCCGGTGCTGAGGTGAGTTTGTGGTGGGTCCCGGGGCTGGCGGGGAGCTGGGCGCGGGCCCCGGGGTTGGTGGGGAGCTGCCGGTGGGTGCTCTGCACCCACCAATTTTTCCCCGTAGGTGCTCCAGGCCCGGAGCACCCACGGAGTTGGCATCTATGCCAGCACCCCTAGTTACCACCACTACACTTTTCATGAACAACTAAAGTATTCTGTTCCATTTTCTCATCCATATACTGACCAGCATTAATCCCACGTAGCTATTGAGATCTGTTGGACTCGCAGGCTAATTCAGAGGATTACTTTTAACCTTGCTTTATGGTGCTCAGGGCTTTGAGAACCTGAGTTCAGATTTTAAAGCTGCCCTTTAGGAGGAGGAGAATTGTTTCCTTTGTTTTTAAGATGAGATGGGAACGCTGACAACAGAGATGCATTTCATTAGAAACCGTATATAATGCTTGACAATGAGTGCTCTCTTGATATGCTTGGATGACACACCATCCAGGAGCTACTCAACTGATCCATCATCCCTTTCTCCAGTGTCAAGGTTGGGTAAAGCTGAGGTTATGAGCAGATTACATCCATGTCTGTTTTGAGACACCACTTTTAGCCTGTTGGGGAGTTGACTGTATGGTTTTATATACCATGTTATATATGTACACTGTCTCTCTGGACATCCAGGGTATCTCACCATGCACTGTTCCATAGAGAAAAATTGTAGGTACTTGGTATGGAGTCCTGCTAGTAGCATAGCCTAACCATTGAAATTTGTGCCTTTTGATGGGTGAAGACCTTAAGTCTTTTATGGATGTTGTGATTTCTTAGACTATCTAGCCTTGCCATGCTTAAGATATGGTGCAGGCACCTCATTTCAAATGTTTATTGCTTTTGCTCGAGACCCTTTGTCAGTACCCATATTTTGCATCAGAAAAGTAATTTGGGTACAATAAGCATTGTATATAATCTGGTTTTAGCTATCATGGAGACTTATTTAAGATTTCCAAATGTTTTTATTCAGTCACACAATCATTCTGCTGGTAATAGCTATCTGCTTGTCAATGTCAGTTTCATAATGATTGTCGTATTATGATGGAACCCAAGTAGCAGAAGTTGTCTATTTGTTCTATGTCTGTACAGTTAATGACTAGGCTAGTCTGTTTTTTAATTTTTTTGATGTTACCATTAGTTTGGTCTCTTGTTGATTCACTTTTAATCCCTGTTCTCTGGCTGTTGTATACTGGTTAGTTGCCACTTCTTGGTTATATTCCTCTGTAGGCATGGTCTGCAAATTCGAGGTGATTGATAATTTGCCCTGATATAGTTCAGCCTCCATTAATGTTAAAAAAGGAGTTGGACAGGATGCTTCTATGTATAGCGCAAAAAGTATTGGACTGAGTATGCATTCCTGTTTGACAGTTTTCTCTTGAAACCACTGTCGGCTCATCACAGTCTTGTACTACATGCCCAGCTATGCTATACAGACTCTGCAGTATTTGAATCTGCTTGCTGCTAAAACCATCCTGTGATGCTGGCGGACCAGGTGCCAGCTCTTGCTGAGGCTTTAGGCATCAGCCAAGCACTGACAAATGCATTGCTGGAAACCTGTGTTAGTATGGTTAAGATGGGTATTGAACTTATAACAATGTGTTTTGACTTCAATAAATGCAGCAATTTACAATCTCACTTATTACCTCATCGCACGTGATAAAGATATTTAAGTTTTTGCTTTGTAACTGTAAAAAAAAAAAAATTAAAAAAAACCCCAAAAAACATTGGCTCTGAAACTGTGAACACAGTCAGGAGGGATCGTCTGCCCATCAAGAAGGCCTATCAAAACTAAATGGGCTGTAGTGGGAGATCACCATACAAGGACTTTAATTGCCCCCTCAAACTCACGAAGAGGCTATGTGCAAAAGGAGTTGTCCCATGAGCTTGAATTGCTGTTTGGATTCTCACAGGCCAGAGCTATGAAACAGAAGCAGAGGGTCAACCTGAGTTAACCCTAAAAGACATGGAGAGCTGACAGATTACTGCACTCTGCCACCTTTTGAAACCATAGACTATAATTCATTTGTGTATACATGTTTGCGTGCAATAACTCTCATTTCTTTTCTTAATTGATAAAACCTTAGGTAGTTTACTATAAGATTGGCTACAAGCGTTGTCTTTGGTGTGAGATCTAAAGTGCAAACTGACCTGGGTAAGTGACTGGTCTCTTGGGACTGGGAGCAGCCTCAATATTATTGTGCTCTTTGGTGTACAACAACTATGTATCAGTAAGTCCAGCTTGCCTGGGAGGCAAGATAGACTGTCTGTGACTCCATGGTAAGACTGTTATAGTGCTTTAGGAGTTCACACTTGTTGTTGGGTTGGAGAAATCCCATTATAGAACATATCACCAGTGTGGGATGTCTGCCCTAGTTCTTGACAGTCTACCCTGAGGTTGGCACTCAGTTGTGAGCCACTCCAGACAGCGTGACACACCACTTCAGCACTTTCCCCAGAGCCTCTGTATTCTCTGAGTGTAATGCGTTCTGAAAGTCAACGCATGTGCAAAATTGGTGTTCGTTGAACTGTGTGTGTCCAAGGTTTGATGAAAAGCAAATACCTGATCTATGGTGGAATGTCCAGGTCTGAAGCCATCTTGTGACTCAAAGGATTTCCTCTGCTCTTTTTTTTTTTTTTTTTTTTTTTTTTTAACATTTGGATGAGAATCACTCTATAGAATACCTTACTCGAATACTGATATAATTTACTTCTCTATAGTCGTTGCAGTTTGCTGGGTCACCTTTTGGAAAGACCAGTACAATGATTGAGTGTTATCAGTCTTCAGGGACTTGATCCTTTGTCCAAATGAGGTTAAATAATTTTGCAAAGGGATGAGCCGGATAGTCATAGGCCTGTCAGTCTGACATCAATCCTGGGCAAGATAATGGAGTGACGGATATGGGACTTGATTAACAAAGAACTAAAGGAATGTAATTAATGCAAATCAATATGAGTTTACAGAAAACAGATCCTATCAAATTAACTTGATACCTTTTTTGGATAAAATTTCAAGTTTGGTTGATAAAGGTCATAGTGTTGACATAATATACTTAGACTTCAGTAAGGTGTTTGACTTGGTACTAAAAAAATTAGAATGCCAGATTAACATGGCACACATGAAATGGATTACAAACTGGCTAACTGATAAATCTCAAAATGTTGTTGTAAACTGGGAATTGTCATTGAGTGCGTCTGTTTCCAGAGGCATCCTGCAGAGATCAGTTTTTGGCCTTATGCTAATTAACTTTTTTTTTTTTCATCAATGACCTGAAAGAAAACAAAAATCATCACTGATAAAGTTTGCAGATGACGCACACATAGAGGGAGTGGTGCCAGCTTTTTTGCCGCCCCAGGCGGCGCCTCCGGGAGAACCTGCTGCCAAAATGCCGCCGAGGACCCGGGCAGCCGAAGAACTTGCCGCCGAAATGCCACCACCGAAATGCTGCCGAGGGACCCAAAATACCACCCCCCAAATCCTGGCGGTCGCCTAGTGGTTGTGCCGGCCCTGGGAGTGGTATATAATGAAGAGGACAGGTCACTGATTCAGAGCAATGTGGGTTGCTTGTTAAACTGGGCTCAAGAAAACAGTATGTGTTTTTTAATATGGCTAAACGTTAATGTATATATCTAGGAATGAAGGATGGTGGACTCTTCCCTGGGAAATAGTGACTCTGAAAAAGATTTTGGGGTCATGGTGAATAGTCAGCTGAACATGTGCTCCCAGTATGATGCTGTGGCCAAAAAAGCTAATGCGATTCTGGAATGCATAAACAGAGTAATCATGAGTAAGGGTAGAAAAGTTATTTTACCTCTGTATTTGGCACTGGTGTGACTGCTTCTGGAACACTGTGTCCAGGTCTGGTGCCACAATTCAAGAAGAAAGCTGATAAATTGGAGAGGGTTCAGAGAAGAGCCACAAAAATGTTTAAAGGATTAGAAAATAGCCTCGAGGAGCTTAATCTATTAAGTGGACAAAGACAAGGTTAAAGGGTGACTTGTCTAGTCTAGAAGTACCTACGTGGGGAAATAAAGGGCTCTTCAATCTAGCCCAGTGGTTCTCAAACTATGGGTTGGGGTCCGTACCTGGGGCAGAAGCCTTTGGCCCCCGTGCCCATGACAGCAGGGCTTGGGCTTTGCCCCACCCCCCCACCTAGGGCGGTGGAGCTCAGGCGAGTTCAGGCTTCGGTCCCCTCTCTTGGGGTCATGTAGTAATTTTTGTTATCAGAAGGGGGTCGCAGTGCAATGAAGTTGGAATCCCTGATCTAGCCAATAAGGGTATAACACAATTTAGTGGCTGAAGCTAGAGAAATTCAGATTGGAAATAAGGCATACATTTTTAATGGGGAGAATAATTAACCATTGGAACAATTTACCAAGTGTCATGGTGGATTCACTATTACTGACAATTATTAAATCAAGGTTGGATGTTTTTCTAAAAGATATTCTATAGGAATTATTTTGGAGAAGTTCTGTGGCCTGTGTTCTATAGGAGGTCAGATGAGATGATCATAGGCGGGCAAGAGATAAACAAAATAACCATATGGTAGGTTCTTTAAAGCTTGGTTGACCCAGGCAGGCCCACTTGCTTTGGCTGAAAGTGATAATTCATAGGAAGTCAAGATGCTAGGTCCCTGAGAGGATTAAGAGTGGGACTGGGGAACAGAGGAGGAGGGAGAAATCTGTTTATCTGCCTGTTGACCTTGAAAGGGATAAACTGCACAGACTTTTCTCTGCTTATATTAGGCTTACTAGATCTTGCAACGTAGAAAATAGGCTAAATTATTCTTTGATGTTGTTCTGTTGACTTCAGTGAATTGTACCAGGGATGGATTTGGCTCAGTGGGCTGTTGAGGGTTTCTTCAGAGGTGAAAGTAACTGTAGGCACTTACCGGTACGGGGCTGGGGCCGGCTCTGGCCCCTGGAAGGGGCAGGGTCTTGGGTGGAAGGGGTGGGGCTGGGGGGTCAGAGCCAGCCCACCCTGTACTGGTAAGTGCCTGAAGCTGTTCCCTTTGCTCCCCACCCGTTGGTGGCGGGGTGGGGGGCAAAAGGGGAGGGGCCTTAAAGTGCTGCTGCGGCAAAGGACTATCCTTAAAATGCTGCCACGGCAGCGCTTTAACATTCCTGCCCCTTTGACTCCCCTGTCGGGGGCCCTGCCAGTACAGACCCTACCAGCAGGGCCGCCGACTGTGCGGGGGGAGGGGGAGGGGTAGGGACGTTACAGTGCTGCCGCGGCAGCACTTTAATGTGGGGTGAATACGGGCTGGTACAGGTTCTTAGCGGCACGTTATACCGGCCCGTACGGCTCACTTTCACCCCTGGGTTTCTTATGACTCTCCTTGCGAGTACGCTTAGAACAACGTTTACCATGCTTTCATGAGGTATCATAGTCGATCTCTGACACGTATTCTCACACCACAGTTAAAAGAACATTATTAAGGTTGCAAAAATCAAGCATTTTGCTAGAATTTGTCAGAATTAAGGGTGCCTGTGTATAAGCACAAGCTAGCCAGAGTCATAATACAACATGACGCATGGGTGTCTTAATTTAGATGGACTATGTGGACCAAAGATGTTAAAATAACCCAGTCACATTTAATATTAAATAGTGTTAAATAAAGTCTGGGGTTTGGTATGTAGAGACCTGTGCCTGCTTTGTACCAGGATGCACACATAATTAAAACTCCCTTTTAGCCTTTTATTAAAGATATGGAAAAGAAGGAAAAACAGTTAAAGCATTTGAAATGTGAAGTATTAAATAAGGCTTTCATTTTAACAACATCTCTTGTTGCTTTTAAGAGCAGAGAGTTTTGAATGGGAAATCAACCTTGTTTTACAGTCTCTGAGATGATATCAAAGATGGTGGTAACAGTCCTTGTGGGTAAAAAAGAGGAAGTTAGTTGAGATGGGCTGGAGCTGCTGTTGTTGCTAAAGTTTGATTCAGTTTCATCCCAGGTGGTGATTGTGGTTCAGCTGCAGCCGGTGGTGGTGGTGGTGGTGGTACCTGGGTTTCTTTCTCTGGCCTGGTCTGGTCAGGACCTCAGGATTAAGATGACTAAGGCATAGCGTCCCAGGAGATGGGGAGGCTGGCAGCCATGATGGTTAACCTTGCTTCAATAGTCTCCATCTATTCTTCCTCTTGTCCCGAAAAGTCTTTCTTTAAGGACCCACAAAGGGAATGTGGGTGGAATAGTCCATTTCCCCGTTATTTTGTCCACCAGTTAGGTCTAATATCCAACACACCAATTTTGGTTCCATGTCTTCTGTTTCTACCAAGAATGATTTCAACATAGTCTGTGCATTATATCAATGTGGCCTTTTTGTTTGGACTAATTTAATCTCTGTCTGGTTCTCTTGCACCTGTTTATAACATTCATTACCAAAAACAAGGTGAGTCTCCCTTTTTGTTGTAACATTTTATGAACTTTCATATACTTTTGACAATGAGTAAATCTGTAGGCTCAGTTATTACAAAAGTTATCAGCAGGGTTGGGACCTTTAGATTTACCATGCACACCTGTGTGTAAGGTGATGTCATTCCTGTACTAGGCTTTAGCCAACCCATGAGCCAGCAAATGGTGACTCTCAGGGCAGGTATTTAAGTCTTACAGGAAGAACAACACTCAGTCTGCTCAATGGCACGCCAGGGCTTGGAACGGTCTTCTGCCTGATAGGGGCAACAGACGCCTCAAGTCTTGCTCTTTGCTCCAGCTCCACTCTGGACTCCTGATACCAGCTCTGAAGCCATGGCTTGGCCTGACCATCTCCATCATGGTTTCGTACAATCTGCCAGTTGAGCTAACAGAATAACTTATAGTAGTAATAGGTTGAGGAGGGGCCATTGCCCTCTTGTAACAGGTGATCACCAGTTAGAGATGAAGGCTCAAACTGTATAAAGAAACGGCTAAACAAGGGGGTTCTGGTTCTTGAACTGAAACCTGGACTGGACCGGTAATCAGGAGAGCAAACCCAGCTAAGGGGTTTGAAAGACTGGTAGCTACCAGAGCCTGATGTTGGAGTTAGAGGGTGACCTCTGGTAAGCGATAAATAAGTATGAAGAAACGTCTGTAAGTATCTACATGGGGAACAGATATTTGATAATGGGCTTTTCAGTGTAACAGAGAAAGGAATTAACACTATCTAAGGGCTAGAATCTGAAGCTAGACCAATTCAGACTGGAAATAAAGTGTAAATTTTTAACAGTGAGATGGTAAATTGTTCCAATGATCAACTAAGGTTTGTGGTGGATTCTCCATCACTGACTATTTTAAAATCAAGATTGGATGTTTTTTCAGAAAGATCGGCTCTGGGAATTATATTGGGGAAGATCTATGGCCTAAGGCATACAGGAGGTCAGACTAGATGATCAGAGTGCCCTCTTCTGGCCTTGGAATCTAGGTAGCTAAAATTTCTATTTGAGCTGGAGTGTATCTTCTAGAAATACATCCAGACTTTATTTCCTGACCAGTTAATTGCTATCCTGAGCCAGTTGCTTTCACACCATAAATTCCAACAGTTTTGTTAATTATCTTATATTCTGAGACTTCCCATGGCATGAATCCGTTTGTCAAGTATATAGTAAGCTGTAGTTTGTGTCTTGCTGCTATTAGCCATAGTATTTGTTTCACTAGTAATTTGGAAGTCAAACGTCAGATCTTAAACAAGCTTCTACCTCATTTCATACCAGTAATCAAAATAATTATTTATTTTATTTAGTTAATCTGTTTTGTTGCACGCTTGAATTTTACACCTGGATCAGAATCTTCTTATTACATTTGCTACCCTTCTTCGTGTCTAGCAAAATAATGTTCTGCCAGTATCCAACACCAAACATTCAAAATCAGGAGTCAAGTCCCCAAAAATCATGAGATTCGATTAAAAATCATTTTATAAAAAATGAGTTTTGGGTTCTTTTTACTTGCCTTCTGTTTTTTGAGACTTTTGGGTTCATGTTTTCAAGTTTTTCTCCACAGTCTTGAGGGCTAGAAACTTATTTAAAAATTGCATGAATCCAGGAGCTAGCGCTTCAAGAAGAGCATCAAATACTGTGAGATTCATGGTAACATTGTGAGAGTTGGCAGAACTGCTGCCCGTTGGGGGACGCTACTCTCTCAATTTACTTTAAGTGCCTGCTATCCATCCAAGCTATATACAAACATACTATTCAATGATGGGGCAAAACCCAAAACACCCTGCAAGGTACGGGACACAAAGGTTATGCTTATGTGGAATTTGGGAATGGAAAATAGACCAATGTGTCAGAACAATTTAATTGGAGAGCATGAGACCGGAAGAGAGTAATATGTTAGTGTAACTAAACAAAATTTATTCCTCCCTTCCTCTTCCTCCTGCTACATACTCTCAGATTAGAAATTTAGCTCTTGATATGTTTCCACCTCCTCAAGCAGTTAGCGTTGTCCTACAGGGCTCCTTTGCTACTCTGCTCCTTTCCCCATACAATTATTTTGTTTTATCTCTTTTTCTGAACCCTATTGTCATTCACTCACATTCCCAGGAATACTCCATGTGTTCACTCAGCAACAGGGTAGTTATTAAATATGGCTTATTTCTAATATAACAATCAGTGGACATACAAGAGATCTTTAATAGAACTCTGACATTTTAAAAAATACTTCTGGAAGAAAACACATAAGACAGTGCAGTCATTGTAAAGAGATGTGAGGTCAAATTCAGGAGAAAGCAACTTGTGTGGCTGCTGGCCCACAAAAGATCAGCAAGTTGCTGTTGGGACCTTGATCCCATGGCTTGACTCCATGATTCAATGGGTTATATATTTCTCACCAGTAGCTACATGAATACTACTTCTAGGCACTCTAGGCCATACTTTTAAAGGTGTGTATATAGGTGCCTAAAGATGGTTGCCTAGTAGCATTTTTCAAAAGCACCTAGGCACTGAACTCCTATTCATTTCAATAGGAGTTAGTCATTGAGATTTTCAAAAATATCACACTAAATGCCCATCTGTATCTCTCTGTGCCTAAATACCTCTAAAAATCTGATCCTCTGCTCTTCAGCTGAGAACTCTACCTTCAGTGTACTTTCTGCTCTGCCAAGAGATCCAAACAGCATTTCAGTAACTGGACACTCTGTTAATTGCTTACGCTTGCTTTCTTCTCTCCCCCCGCTCCTCCCGGTCAAACTGGGTTTGAAGGAGGGGTGAGCGGAGAAGGGACTTGCTCTTTTCCCCCATTATGGGGAGAAAGAGAACGTGCCTGAAGAGGTGAGGCACAGTAGTCTCTCTCTCTAGTGGGAATGAAGAAATCTACTGCCAGGCACATTTTACACACTGTACAGGGGAGAGAGGTGAGAGGCTGAGCAGCCTGCTGTGCTCTCCTCAACTACTGGGCGAGGAGCCCAAGAGAAGGATCCAACAACAGAAGCCAAAGTATGCGAATGCGTTGTGTTCCCAAATGTGGCAAATTCTCAGTTTGAATTTTGGGATTCATGCCCATCCCTGCAGGGGTTATGGGCCAGGTGAAGACATTAAATTACCACCTCAAATGATGTTTATTGGAATACATGGTCACCGTAGAATGGCAGTTTTAATTTTGCTTCACACTCCAACTGATAACACGCCGTTTGAGTTGCTTTATCTCTAAAAATACTGATGGATCTCTGCTGGGCACTTGCTTTTCATTTTGGGTCTAATTAAAATGATGGCAGCGCTGCAGTTTTTCAGCATGTATTTATGGAACTAATGACAAAGGAAGCTAATGTGTGAGCAAAAATGTGGTCAGTGCAGATTAGAGAAATTTTTATGCGATTTCCAGGGTGAATTCTTGGGCCCATTGAAATCCATGGCAAATTCCCTCATTTCAAGGAGGCCAGGATTTCACCTATGAGCTCTAAAAATAATGTTTGTAGATAGATATGTGCTTTTTTTTATTTGGCTCATTGAAACATCAGTACAAACATCTAGGAGGGATAACTTTGCTGTTTAAAGAACTAGACTAGGACTTGAACCCACATCTCCCAATTCCTGGCTCTGGTTCAGATGTCCTGTTGTGACCTTGGGGGACTCACTTAATCTTTGTCTTAATTCACCATCAGTAAAATGGGGATGATGCTACTTTCCTCCCATTTTTTGTGTTTCGATTGGTTAGGAATGGTTCCTGCTCTTACATGTATGTAACATGCCTACCAGAGTGCCTCTCCCCATCTTGACTGCAGCCTCCAGATGCTACTGTAGTAAAAATGATTCAGAAAGTTTCTTGTATGTTGAGGAGCAGAGAGTACTTCTATTTGCTACAAAAGGGCCCATGCAGATCCTTGATACATTTGGATTCTTATTTCCACTGGAGCAACTGCATCAACCTTTTAAAAGCAAAGATTAAGAAATTACAAAGCATCTCCTCCTTGTTTAAGACAAAGTAAATTTAAGACTCATGACCCATCCGTAACCATGACCGTGTGATGAACCAAAGCATAATGCAACCAGCTGCTAAGAGGCTTTCCTGTGCAACTCATCATGGAATCACTTGGGACTGGTGACTGAAACCACCAGTTTGCCTCCTTCTATCAGTTTCTATGTGATATATTAACATTTACTCATGTCTAGATGTCTTCTGTTTCCCAGTCTGTAAACATGTTGTTTTAATATCACTATGTGTTGAAATATGTGAGCGTACTCGCATGTATTTTGAAACTCAAAGCAATAAACATTTGTTCTTTCAAACTTGAAGCATCCATGGCTTCATATCTGGTTTGCTCCTCTAAACCACCCTCCATTTTCAAGGTTGGTTGTTTCAGTTCTGGATGTAAGAATTCTGAAGCTAAGCAAGATATTACTTAAGATCACTTGCTACCCAGAATACTCTTGAATTGCACAGTGTTTTATATTACAATTGATGTCTGGTTTCTGGGAATTAACTTAAAGGGCTGGGAGTTTTTGAGGATGTACTTTACCCACATTTACGAATAAATACCTAATTCTTCCAAGCCAACATTCAGTAAACATCAGCTTTACCATACACATGCAAAGCACTGAAAAATATTTTCATTGATGATAGGCAAATAAGAAAATTTCTGACAATTTATTAGTTTGATTGAAGGATATTTACTGTGTATCTTTTGACATGTGATGTTGACAATTTGTGGTGTTAATGGTTATAAAGCTTTAACTTTTTGAATCTCAATGTCTGCTAAATAGTTGTCTGATTTCCCCATACATTCCCACAACTGTGAAAATTTAGATGGACAAAAATCGGTGGAAAAATGCTTTAAAATAAGCATCCATACTGTCTGTTGAAATTATTTTTTTAAAAAAACCCAAAGTCTGCCAAGCGTAACTACAGTTTTTGTAACTGTGACAGGGGTTTCATTCTGCATTCCATGGGACTGATTCTCTTCTTACTTGAATTGGCTTTATGACAGTGTAACTCCATGGTCTTTGAGTTACTGTTTGATTTACATTGGGGTGTGTGAGCGGAGATTAAAGACCTGTATATGCATGTATGTGTATTGACTTTATATGGATCAAGTAAATATATTATTAGACCATGGTGCTATTGAAACAAGTGATATACAAATTTTGAAAACCCCACTAACAAATAGTTTAGTATTTGATACTGATTTAAGTTCAACAGACAGATTGTGTGGCATTTTGTTGCCAGATACTCAAGTCAAGTTTATGGCTTGCTATATGGTTTCTTCTGTGACATGGCACCACAATAAGTAAATACCAAATACCTAACCAATCACATAAATATATTCTGCACAGATCATTGAATGTTACTCTGAAAACTGTGTAAGAGGGCCTGATCGTCTGCATCAGTAACTCCCATTTGCCAAACTGTAAGTTTTTAGAGTTTTCTCATTGTGGTGTGCAAGGAGAAATTTTCATTTATTTTGATTTAAATAATAAATGCCTATATAGGGCTGTAGGTGACATGTAATTAAGGCCATGCATAAATCATTTCACAGACTACAGAGAAATTGAAAAATTAGCCTAATACTGTGATTTCTCCCCCTCCCTCCCCACCAATAATGAGTTGGAAATGGGCACCTCTGCTTCCAACTCCCCGCTGTTGGAAAAATCATGGTATTAGACTAGTTTGGCTGCTTTGGTGGATGGGGTTAGCTTCCTGTCCTGCCAGTGAGGGCGGGAGGGAGGGCTGACAGCAAACAGCAGTTAGCGGTCCATTGCCAACGTAGCGATTTTGTCACTAGATTTAGTGACATTTTGGTTTCCCTAGTGAGGGAGTAAGTGTCCAAGTGACCAGTGACACATCTAGCAACTTTCACTGCCAATTACACTGATATTCAGAGAAAGAAATCACTAATTTGGGTAGTGTCAAAATCATTTACAAGCAGCTCAGTTGTGTTAATAAAATCCATTTCACGCTCTTCTGACTACATTCTATTGCATACCAAGTCAATGTCATTACGTCTCACTTGGGCATGTCCTCGGAAGGAAGCGCATTCCAGGGCTTCTTTGGCTGAGGCTGTGAATGAGAGGAAGGGTTTGATTAGAGCTCCTGGTGGCAGAATAAATGCTTAGCACATAGCTGGGGCTCCGCTTCTATTCCTTGGTGGTGGGGAGGGGGTTAAAAGCCGGACCTAATGGGGAGGGGAGGCTGTAAGAGGGGAAACCTAAGGGGAAAAGTTATCTTCTGCTCACTAAAAACCATCGGTGACCAGGTCAGGCGCCACTCCCTGGGCAAGGGTGATGCAGGAAAAAACCATTTGTTAACGTGTCTTTGAGCCTTTGGCCACAGAAATGTTAACTGATCAAAATACCCCTCCACAGGGTGGGAAGCCGACTTGTCTAGTGGGTGATTCCTTGGGACTCAGATGAACCTGCCCCTTTGCTAGCTTCTGCGCTCCCCCTGCCCAGCAAGAGGACACTCCCAGCTGCTGAACGGAAAGCAGTAGCAGTGCTGGGCGCTCCCTCTCAGGCTGGATAGTCTTGGCAGTTGAGTTTATTTTATTAACCGGCTCTATTGGTGTGTCTCAGCTGGTAAGGGGCTGGCAAGGTGGGGTTTTTTTGTGTGGCTGTCCTGGTTACATGGGGCAGTCTGGGGTCCCCCTTACTTCTTAACCTGGCAGTTGGCTGTCCCGACAGCCCTCCCTTCAGGGCTCTCTGCTCCCTGGGGACACTGCCCATATTCCCTTAGCCCCTGTGGGGATAAGCTGTCCCAGGCAGAGCGAACCTGCCTCCCCCAGAGCAGATGTTGCCTTGAGAAAAGGCTCTTGTCCAACTCGTTTCGCGCTGACCAAGAGGGGCAGATTGGTCTATTCAGCCATAGAAAAGGTTATTCTTTGTGCTGATCAAACCCCACCATAGGGTCACCCCCCATCCCCCATAATCCTGCTTAGGCTTGCTAGAGGCTTTTCTGTAATCGCGGGCTCTGAATTCTCTGAACTTCACTTCGATTCTCTCCATCAGCCTGTGGGTGCATTTTGTCTGTTTGGGGAAGAAGGTGGTGGGGTGTGTGTGTGCAGGGGGAATGGAACAGGAATCTGCATTTCTAGACAACTCCCACACCAGCTAGCCTGGTAGCAAACATCCAGAGGAGTGAGATGCAAAGGGACCTTTGCTTATGTGTGAGATTCATTCGGGGGAAACTGGAGAAAGAGAACAAACCCTTTACATAAGAGAGGGGGGAATTAAAATAAAGTGAAGAAAGTTAAGAATAGGGGGAAGAAAAAAAAGGAAATACAATAAATAGAAGAAAAGAAGGAGAGGAGGACAGCAAAAGGCTGGGCAATGTGGTGCAGTGGAAATGGTGACCCTGCAAAAGCAGCTTTTGATTTCTTGTACCAGATCCCCCAGCCCCCTCTTTTTATCTTGCCTGAAATCTTCTCATGTAACCAGGACAGCCAGAAATCCCTTGCCAGCCTCCTACCAGCTGAGAGACACCAATGATCACAAAATAAACTCAGCTGCCAAGATTATCCAGCCGAATAGCATTGCTGCTGCTTTCTTGTTCAGCAGCTGGAGTGTTCTCTCACTGTGGAAAGTTTGCTTTTTGATGTCTTTTGAATGCTTAAATAGCGACATCTAGCAACTTTTTAGGGTCTCATAGAGACTTCCTGCTATGTGGAGCTGGTAACACTGTGGCCCTGTTTGACCTCCCGGCAGGCCCAGAAGAGACCCCGCAGTCCTGGTATCCACTATGTGGAGCGTGTGCAGGTGTGAGAGGGGGTCCTGCACTGGAGGGAGATTGGGACAGTGCCAGGGCCCCCTCTCACAACCTATTCTGCCCACTGAGGCAGGGCCTTCTTACACACCTGCTTGTGCTCCAAGTGGTGGACACCAATCTCCCCTCCTTGCCAGCTGCGGCTGCAGTGTCTCCTCTTGGCTTGGTGGGGTCCACTGTGGGGCAGGCCAGGATGGGGCTCCTAATCCCCATGTGTTGTCAGCTACATCCTCTTTCCCTACTGGCTGGCCAGACAGTAAGCTGAAGCGGTGGCGTGGGCTGGAATGGAGTGCAGATGATTCAGGCCCTGATTTTCCCCTTTGGGTTGGGATAACCAGTTAGTGCCATGTGGTGAGACCGGCGCACCACCCCTGGCCCCCTATTGCCCCTCCACCCTGGTATGGGACTGTCCCGCTAACCCCTCCAGGAGAAGCTGTGGCCTCAAGCCGAGAGGCGGAAGGTGGGATGCCTGCCTCACTGCTGTTGGAAAAATCACAGTAGTTGCGTGGGAGACCCAGCAGCTGTGCATATCCAATGAAATTCAAAGAGCCATGATGCTGCCATGAATTTAGAAAAAATCCTCTCCATTTACATAGGGCCTTGCACATAATTAGTATTCTGATGAGATCCCAGCAACATTAAAATAATTTAGACAAGAGCTCTGCCAGCTTGCTGTCCACAAAAACACTCCTTTCCACCTCTTTGTTATCCTGGAAGCATTCCCTCAGCCTGCTCCAACCTCCCCCTCCCCTGTCGAACAGATCTCTTCTGCAGCGTGTTTGGAGGCTTACCATGTTCTGGGGCTATTTCTGACCCCAGCAGGGAACAATTTCTAGAGTCCTGGAGCCCATGTAGAGCCCTTCTCGTCTCCCTTCCCCCTCCTTCTTTAAAAAAGTCATGAGCAGGATCCAGCTCCAGTGCTTCTGCGGACTACAGCAGCGTGACACTGGGACTCAAATATGCGTTGCTAATGTTTTTCACGGCTATTTGCTAGGCAGCAGAGGAGTACTGAGACTCCGGAATTCTGGGTTCGATTCCAGATTCTGGAGGGGGAGTGTGTTGTACTGGTTATAGATTCTTCTACCCTGACCCTCTCTATCCCATCCTGGTTGCAGTGCCTGTTAATATCCTTGCCCTACTCTTCATCTCTTTCTGTGTAAGTTAGGTAGAACTTCAGTGCCCCTGGTGCAGCTTTGTTGCCAGTACCAGGGGCACTGGGAGTACAGAAGAGACAGCTTTCCCTGCTCTTGCTTCTGGTGCTTTGATTTTTTTTTTTTTTTTTTTCCAAATCAAAATGTCTGAGTTTCTATTTGGAGAGACATTTTGACTATTTTCTTTCCAGTTCAGACCAAAATGGATTTTGAAACGTCCGTTGCCTGTGGAACAGAAATTCCATTTCCCAGCCAGCTTTTGTGGGGATGGCACATGCACAGTCTGACTGGCACAACAGAGCTGTGTGGGGATGGAACGTATTCAGTGCAGATGAAATATTCAGAGAATTTAGCTGCCAGCTTCTTACAAACCTCTGAGAATGTGCAAACTGCGGTTTCCTTAGAGGTTTATCACTTGGCCAGATTCAGGTGGATTTTCATGGGGACAGCAAGAGGCACATTCCTGACACCAGAGTGACTCTAATTTTAAGTCTCTGCTCCAAAGTAGGGAGGTACTAGAGCCTCTCAACAAAAGAGGTTAAGATTTTTTTTTTAAATGAGGAAACCATTCTCAGAAATTTCTGGACTGTTTTCACTGAAATTTTTCATTTAGAAATGAAAATGCCTGGCATGGAAAATTTCAGTCCAAACTGTTAGATTGGCTTAGTTTATAATAGGGTGACCAGATAGTCCCGATTTTTGGGTCTTTTTCTTATATAGGCTCCTATTACTCCCCACCCCCGTCCCGATTTTTGAGACTTGCTGTCTAGCCACGCTAGTTTATAAGCAACTCAAAAGAGGGTCTTATGATAGAAAGTGTTAGGCAATCTTAACTAGCAGCTCTACCTGCTATAAAATACTCAGCATTAAGACTTGCACTGGTTCCAGAATTTTCTTAAATTATCATTTGTGTTACTGTGGCCCCTAGGTGCTCTAGTTAGGGACCACAATCCCCTTGTACTAGGAGTTGTACAAACAAAGTGGGAAAAAAGGATGGTCCCTGTCTCAAGGAGCTTACAATCTAAGTATAGACAAGAGACAATAGATGGGCAAGTAAGATAATGGTCAGCATGGTAGGCAGTGATTTGAGTAGACTCGCATCTATCTTTTCCGCAAACAAATATTTGTTTAAAAATATAAGAACTAATGAAACTTTGGTGTTTTTTTTTTTAAAAAGTATAATACAAAAATTCTTAAAGCATTGTATGATTGTGTAATAGGAGAAACTCAAACTGAAATTAATTTGATTCACTGTGTGGAAAAAGGTGAAACAAATTTACTCTGAAGTTCCAAGTTAAGAAATGCAAAAAGTAAACAGCATAAATATTTTAATACAAAGGATCTGTATAGAAGCTATAAACTTACACAGCACCTCAGTTTTTAAGGCTTGTTCCTTTCCTGAAGATTTTTCAGTCTAAAGAAGTGAAAAGAAAGAGAAGACAAATTGCAAGACAACAGTTCACGGGACCAGGGTGAGGAGATTCATGGTGGGAAATAAATAGCAGAAAGGACTGCATGGAGAGGTGTGTGTGTGTGTGTGTGTGTGGTTTGGTTTTTTTTCAGAAGGGGGAAAGCACACAAGGTGAATATGGACAACTTCCTTATGTCAGCTGTGTGGAGCAGCATGATAGAAGGCAAGAAACTGAGTGGGGGAAAATGAAATGGGGAATAAAATGAAAATATTAGGAAGAGTGGGGTAGGGGAAATGAAAACAGATGGAGTTCGGGACAACATAATGTAAAGTTCCATTAGCAAAGTTGAAAAGTTTGAATTTGATGTAACACAGGCAGTCAGAGGAGTTTGAGGTGGGGAAGGGGATGATATGGTTGGAATGATATATAGGGAGATGAAGAGATGACTTTAGCAGCTGCATCTTGGGTAGACTGGAAGGTGAGAGTGAGGCCAGAGAGGAGAAGGTTGCAGTAATGAAAGTGGAAAAATTATCATAACGTTTGATTTAAATTGTGTTTAGTTTTTGCTGCTTAAGGGATAAGGACATTATGATGGGGTCTATTGCTCATACTTGCCCTGAGAGGGTAAATTAGGTCAGGCAGACCTAATTAAGCAGCAGTCGGGGAGAGATGTAGGCTACAAAGAGGCCACTAATTAGAAGGCTCAGCTGGGCAGGAAGGAGGGGCTTGTATAAAGCCCAGGAGCTGAGAGCAGAAGGGGTTTGCAGGAAGGCAGGCTGCAGTTACTCCCTGAGAGGAGGGAGTTGGGAGGTGGGTGAACCCAGAGAGGGGGTAGCCAGTTATGTAGGAAAAAGTCCATGGAAGCAGCAGCAAAGGCTAAGACCGTACAGGCCTTGGCTGCATGTTACAGGGTCCCTGGGCTGGAACCCACTGTAGAGGGTGGGCCTGGGTTCCCCTACCAGCCACTGGGTAGTGGCACAGGGCATTGGAGACGTGAGCCGGACAGCTGGTCTGGAAGGACTGCGATTTCCACGGAAGGGTAGGGACTTAGTGACCTGGCTGGAGGATCAAGCCATGGACTGGAAGCTGCTGCTGCTGCAAGAGAGGCTGCAGACTGAGAGAAGAAGACAGATAGAGACTAAGGAGGGCAGAGCACCTGGCAGAGCTAATCCCCAGGATGGCCAGGAGGCAGCGCTGAGGGAACCCCATCACAGACGTATTTTTTAAAAAATGTCTTAACCTGACTGTGTCCTGTTTGCGATGGTTCTGAGAACTTCTGAAACCTCTGGCTAGATTCCAAGGTCAGAAGGAACAATAGTGATCATCTAGTTTGACCTCCTGTATAACGCAGGCCATAGAACTTGTCCAAAATAACTCCTGTGTGAACTAGAGGGTATTTTTTGAAAAGTTGTCAGTGATGGAGAACGCACCATGAACTTTGGTAAATTTGTTCCAATGGTTAATTACCCCACTATTAAATTTGCTTTATTTCCAATTCCAGTCTGATTTTTGTCGAGCTTCAACTTCTAGCTATTGGATCTTGTTATAACTTTGTCTCCTAGATTGAAGAGCCCATTATCAAATTTTTGCTCCCTATGTGGGAACTTAGACTATGATCAAGACACCCCTTAACTTTCTCCTTAAATTAAATAGATACACTCAATCGTTCTCAGGAAGGTTTACTAATCCTTTCATCATTCTCATGGTTCTTCTCTGAACCCTCCCCAATTTATTAACATCCTTCTTGAATTATAGACACCAGAACTGAACACCATATTCTAGCAATGGTCACGCCAATGTGATATTCAAAGGTAAAATAACCTTTCTTCTCTTACTTGTTGTTCAGCTAGCCAATCTCTGCCCCTGGCTGTTCTTGATGTTGAAGCTGCATACAGGCCCTGAATTTACCCTCTTGCATGGAAAGTCCACAGCTGAGGAAGAGGAAACATGCCTTTAACGTCTGAAAGCTCTGCTAGAGCTTGCAACCGGTGACTTGGAGACGTGCATATAGAGATATTGGCTACATGACCAAAACAGATTACCATCATTGCAGTCTGTGTTGTGACTTTCCAACTCTTATTTTTTCTCTTATTTCAAGTGGTTGAAGTGAGAACTGATAAAGTTAAATCTAGTGCAGTAGAAAATAACATTCTTTAAAATCTGAGGCGACTCTTTTGAGGGCAGGAAAAGCTTACATGTGAAGATGGCTCTGGCTAAGTGGTGTTTAGTGATGAGCAAGGACAAAATTTGTTTTACGATTTTACAAAATTCCCTTGTGTGAGATTATTCAACTGAAGTGTACTTAATGGTGCTTAAAGCTTTGGGAGTTTGCAGCCCATTAGAATAATTATTTTTGCGTATTCAAGAAAACAAGAGAGCCCCTGGCCAAAGAACTGTCTGATAGCAAGAACTGCACGGTATGCTTCAAACCATATGTAACCTTAGGCATCATAGTCAAGTTTTCACTTGAACTGTTTTAATTATTCACTCTTTATCCCACTTGATCATGACAGTCTATTACCACAATCTATTAGAATTCTAAGGCAATTCAGATTCCGCATAAGGCATCAGAAAACAATTCTTTAGTATTTCTGGTAACACATCTTTGATCAGTAGATTGCATACACAGATTTCCTTTCAGAGTAAAGATTTCCTGAGCCAATGCCCCAAGGAATAAATAACAGTTTGTTGAAATACTGTAAGCATTTAATAGATTTCTCTCCCCCCCCCCCCCCCCAAAAAGAAAAAAAAAAAAAAAGAAAAAGGGAAGCTTGGTTTTTGTTGACCTCCAGATAGATGACTTGTTTTTTTTAGGAACAAAACATTCTACTTATGAAACCAAATTTCTTTAATGTATTTAGGATGTTTTAGCTATGGATATTAAAGTTAGCACTACAGTTGATTAAACAATGGTGGGTGAGGAAGAACTGTGAAAAATTTCAGTCAAGTTTGTCTCACAGGATTTGAAAAGGAACTACTTTTTTGTTTGAAAATTTTCATGAAAATTTTTATTGAACATATTTAATCTTTTTGTGTAGTTGGCTTTCTTCCTTTATTGACAGGTTTCAGAGTAGCAGCCGTGTTAGTTAGTCTGTGTCAGCAAAAAGAACAGGAGTACTTGTGGCACCTTAGAGACTAACAAATTTATTTCAGCATAAGCTTTCGTGGGTTACAGTCCCACTTCATCGGATACATAGAATGGAACATACAGTAAGAAGATATTTATACATTCAGAGAAACATGAAAAGGTGGAAGTACCTATACCAAAAGTTTTTTCCCTTGCTGAAAATAGTTCCTCTTAATTAATTAGCCTCTTACAGTTGGTATAGGTACTTCCACTTTTTCATGTTTCTCTGAATGTAGTATAAATACCTTCTTACTGTATGTTCCATTTTATGCGTCCGATGAAGTGGGACTGTAGCCCACGAAAGCTTATGCTGAAATAAATTTGTTAGTCTCTAAGGTGCCACAAGTACTCCAGTTCTTTTTCCTTTGGGTTTGCCACTGAAAAGTGTGGGGTGGAGAGGATGTTAAATGGCTACATTTTTGTTTTTAATTACAAAAATTGTAAAACTTTTATTTTAAAAAGGCCTTTTTGACCAAAATGTGTGTTCACTTGATTTTTTTACCATCTGTAGCTGGGACCAACTTTCTCAGTGACTCCAGTTATTGATTAGTAATTATTGCATGTAGGTAGGTGCTTTTATTAGATTTATTGCTATTTAAACTGTTTACAGTCTGTCCTCTTCCTGTTTTCATGCAAGGAATGCATTTAATATCTTGAAGAAAACCGTGTCTTTCTGGTAATTAGTTTATCCTCCTGAATACAAGTGTTATCTAGTCAAGGTAGAAGTAACCTAATATAGTACTTTATTTTAGCTCCATATTATGTACAGTAAAAGCTGGGTTATCTGGCACTTTACCAACCGGAAAGCTCTATAAACCAGCATTTCTGATCTTCATTTGAAGTCTGGTTTATAGTCAGGTTGGCATGGGGCCAGCAAGCTCGCTCCTACCTGGCTCCATGTGGCTCCCCGGAAGCTGCAACATGTCTCTGCTGCTTCTAGGCTGAGGAACAGCCACCATGGGTTTGGCGCACGGAAGGAGGTGCGGGACGCAGCCTCTGGGAGGGAGTTTGGATGCCGGAGGGGGCTCAGGGAAGCAGGAAAGGGGTGCAGAGTGCTGGATCCAGGCAGCGCTCATCTTGGGTGGCTTCCCGTAAGTGGTGACATATCCCTCCTACTCCAACTTTCACGATGGAGATTGCACTATTATAGTATTGTATAAGGTGAACTGAAAAATACTATTTATCATTTTTACAGTGCAAATATTTGTAATACAAATTACTATAAAGTGAGCACTGTACACTTTATTATGTGTTGTAATTGAAATCAATATATTTGAAAATGTAGAAAAACATCCAAAATATTGTTTAACGGTGTGATTTTAAAACTGCAAATGATCACAATTAACTTTTTTTGAGTTAATTGCATGAGTTAACTGCGATTAATCGACAGCCCTAACTAGCCATTATTATTTTTAAGAAAAGAGAAATATCTGGGGTGGGATAGGTTTGGGGGGATAAACCCTTCTTTCCTGTGGCTTTTGTACTATGAGATCCCTAGATTTCTTGGGATCCTTATTCCTCCTTAATTGGCCTCTCAGTTTCTAGTCTTGTTTGTGCTGTTTGTCCTTTACGCTTCCTGAACACTGAAGTGCTCCACTCTGTTGTACCAGTTTTCTTGATGCCTCCTTTGAAATTCTGCACCAGAAAAGTAACTCTCTGCTTGAATGAGTTGGCAGTTGGACCAAGAGAACTGGAATTTTTGGGATGCTTCCAGGGCCGGCGCGCCCACTAGGCAACCCTAGGCAGTTGCCTAGGGTGCCAGAATTTGGGGGGCGGCGGGCGGCTGCCTCCCAGCTCCGTGTGCGGAGCCGGGGGAGCGGCTGGCTGCAGCTGCCTCCTGGCTCCGCGGCTGAGCCGGGGGCCGGGGAGGCTGGCCGTGGCTGCCTCCCGGCTCCGCGGCTGAGCCGGGGGCCGGGGAGGCTGCCTCCCGGCTCCGCAGCTGGGCGGGGGGTGGCTGGCCGCGGCTGCTTCCTGCATCCCAGCATCGCGATGGGTGGGAAGTGAGCTCAGCGCTGGGTGCGCCCGGGCAGTGACCGTGCCGGGCCGGGGTGCTGGGGGAGTTCGGCTCGCCACCTCCCTCCGGGCCATGGCGCGCGGGGCTGGGCTCCCGCTGCTGCTCTACTGCCTCGGGCCACTGCTGTGTGGTGCTGTGAGGCCGAGCCGGGCACCTCGGGAAGCAGAGCCGGGTGCCGCCGCGCCGGGGGTGCCGCCGGGTAGGGCCGTGAGTGACCTCTCCGGGCAGTACTGGCGGTACCTGGCCGGCTGCCGGCTGTGGCGGTAGGCAGCGAGCAGCTGCAGGGTGAGGAGCTGCCTCGTCTCCCTGCCCTAGAGCGGGCAGCCCACGTGGGGCATTCCAGGCATGGCACCTCACCCTCTCCCAGGCCGCCAGACCGCAGCAGGTGGAGCTGCCTGTGGGGGGATCTTTGGGCTACCGGAATGGCTCTGCCAATGCTGGGGGAGTGAAGGGGCTGCAGGGGAGCTACGGGCCTGGACCCTCAGCTGGCATCTGTCCCATCCCATCACATCCCCTTACAGCAGCTGAGGATCTGGGTCAAGGTCTTTTTATGTTCCCACAATTAATAAGAGGTGTTGTGATCTGTTGTGCAAATGCCCGTGTCACAGATAGCTGTGCATGTAAGAGAGAGAGTGACAGGCTTCTTTTGTGTGTGTTTCCTATTTAATTCCTGTAGCTGTCAGTCACATGTAGGGTGACCAGAGAGCAAATGTGAAAAATCGGAATAGGAGTGGGGTGGGGTGGTGTTAATAGGCACCTATATAAGACAAAGCCCCAAATATTGGGACCGTCCCTATAAAATCGGGACATCTGGTCACCGTAATCACGTGAGTTTTCATTGCTGTCTTCTGTACCTGTCAGCACAACCCAAGGGGGTGGGGGGGGGTAGCTCTTGCAGTAAGCAGACACTGCTGAGCCAGGCTGCAAAATTGGATTCATTTGTGTGGGATCTTAAAAGGTTGCATCCAAGCCAAGAGGCATCCCCTTGGGGAGAGTTAGTGTCCCCTCTCCAGTGGGATTAGCGATTTCCCAGCCCAAGTCCCTAGCACAGGGGTGTGTGATGGGGATCTCTATTTTGACCGAGTGTCCTTCCCAGATGTGTATGTAATTATGGTCAGTAATTGTGTGGCTGAGCCACAAGCCAGGGGGGCAGCAGGCCGCGGCTGCCTCCTGCCTCCGCGGCTGAGCCGGGAGCTGGGGTGGCGGGGGGCTGAGCTGCCGTGGCCCGTGGGGAGGTGGGGAACTGTGGGGTGTGTGTGTGGGGGAGCTGGCTGCCACGGGGGGTGGGGGGAAGGGGGCGGGCGTTAGCTGGGGCGGCGCAGGGCTGGTGCAAGGAAGTTTCCCCTAGGGCGCGAAACTTCCTTGCATGGGCCCTGGATGCTTCCTGGTGTCACTTACAGGCTGAAGATTTGATACAATATATGTCCAGCTGGGGTGCCAGGTTGGGGATTGTGTATGTGAGAAAAAAATCCTTGAACGCTAATGCAACCTTGGATATTGTCAGCTGAGGAATGGGAACCAGGGGGATTCTGACAGCATGCTGGGTAGCATCTGTCCATATAGTTCTTCTAGGAAACATGCAGGAAACATCCTTGTACGGAGATGTGTAGAAGGTTTCTTTATTTTCCCTTTTGTCTTGCAGATCATATTATGACATGATGTTTATATTTCTGTGATGGGGATAGCATCTGTATGTTGGGGGTTGGAAAGAAATGGAATTGTTTTCTTTTTTTCATTCACTTTTATTTGGTCTTTTTCTGGGGTTTTTCTTGTTTCGTGTTGAATTGAGTAGCTCGTGGGGACTGGCCGGGATGGAACTGGGCTGGAGGTGGTGAGTAAATAATGGTCAGTGATGTGGGCAATGTCTGCATCTTATCCAAATTCAAATGGTTTATGGTGGTACAATAATAAGTGTGATGGTGTTCTCTGCCAGTGTTAGGTTCCAGTACTTTGTAGACAAAGATGTATGGTACCAAGCAGATACAGATGGTGATCTAGTTAATCGAAAAACAGGTTAGATAAAGGCAGCAGCAATGGCTCAGATTTATGGCAGAGTTGACAAAAGTCAACTGAAGACTTTCAAAACTTTTATTTTGTTGACACTTTGCATTAAAATGTGATGGTGAAAACTGTTCCTACTTCAAGTGAAGGCTCTTACTGTACACTGGACAGGAACAGCTGTCATGGAACAATGCAGACAGGAATGGTGGTACTCTCTAATTTAGACTCCTCTGGGTATCAGCTGCCAGAAGGCTGGTCCATCTGCTCATCCCATTACTTACCATTCTTCTGGGTCAGAAGCTTTTAATGCAGAGCTACATTGACTGCACCCTCTGTGTAGAAGGTACTTGCACAATCATCATCCAGGGGAGGAATAGCTCAGTGGTTTGAGCATTGGCCTGCTAAACCCAGGGTTGTGAGCTCAATCCTTGAGGGGGCCATTTAGGGATCTGGGGCAAAAAATCTGTCAGGGGACAGTACTTGGTCCTGCTAGTGAAGGCAGGGGACTGGACTCAATGACCTTTCAAGGTCTTTCCAGTTCTAGGAGGTCGGCATATCTCCATTTATTATTTTTATTAGGGGTGTATATATTACTCCCTCCTGTTTGAATATTTTATTTTGCTTTGTGCTTTTATACCATGTGCACAAAATAGATCTTATTAAGGTATTTTAAATCCAAAACAAAATCAAACATCAGTATGACTTTGTTCCCTCTTCCCCACGTTATTTATATATTTCTGTAATACTATCATGCTGGACATTGATTTTTTTTTTTATGAACATCATTCAAGAATGTAGAGGAGATGTCAGATGTTGTAAGGCTGTTAAAATATGTGTGTAATACTGCCAGCTCAAATCTGAAACCTGAGCAGTGCTTTAAATGTCTACAAAATGTAGCTTACTACTTTTTGAAGAAAAGAAATCCTATGTCTCTGTGTATGAAGAGTACAGGTCTTTGTTTGCATTGTTATAAAAGAGAAATTAGTAGTACACATCCACTTAGAGAATTGAAGACTTTGTCACATACTCATTGTGTATTGCAGTGGCCAATTTTGATTTCGCTGCTGGTCCTGCACAGCAGTGTGCTGTAATTGTATTTTTTCATGTTCTGCTATTAAATTTAAGGAGCAATGGCAAATGCAGCAACACTAGGTGTGTGATTTTTGCCCAAAGTACCTAGTAGGTGGAGTATCAGTGAGGATCTATTTGTCAAGATACATGCATGATACCGTAGTATCAGAGCACTTCATAGACACTCATATATTTATTTTCATAGCAGTACCTGGGAAGTAGGTAAGTATAATCCCCATTTTAGAGATGAGGAATTGATTCATAAAGATATTAAGGCCTCAATCATGGAAAAACTTGTGTTCAGGTTTGCTCATGAGTAGTCTAATTCAAGTTGCCCCTTTGCACATAAGTGAGTTGCCCAAGATCACGCAGGCTTGTGGCTGTGCAGGGGATTGAACGCACATCTCCTGACTCCCAGTCCACTGGCTATTTGAAACAGGGGAAACTTCCCGATCAGCCACATGTCTGTGTGGGAGGTTTGGTAGGTGAATTGAATATCTGCTGCACAGTAGGATGTGAAAGTTCATAAGGAAAGCTGTAATCCAAATTAAACCATAACAGGAATTCAGAGCAGTTTTCAACTTTTTAAAAACTATGGCATACAAGTTGTGTATTTTAAAAAAACCCCAATCTTTCTACTTAAACTTGAGCTTTGTAGCGTGCCAAGCCTTGGCTAGATTCTGGAGTGTGGTCAAATGTGTGGCCATTTTTATGAGTGGAATATAGCCAGTGTGTCTCTGCTGCTATGAGGTTTAACGGTAGAGGAGGCAAAGATGTGCAAGCCCTGCTGCCTTGATCAATTAGATCTGGAAATTAAAGTATGATTTATTGTAGGGTTGACAATGCCTGCTTGTCAAGTGTTTTCAAGCAGCATTAATGAAGAGGCACTTCTAGCTATGGGTGTTAAATATTTATGAGGAACTAATACTTGTGCCTAGTAACTCAGGAGTCTTCTGCTGAGCCACCCTGATGTGATGGGCTGGAACTCTGATTAGAATACGCAGTTGTCATTTTTGCTAATTCAGTCCCTATTAGAACCAACCTAGGAATATACAATTGTGTAAACCTGAATATGCAGGGTAGGATACCTCATTGTACTGTGTGCTTCACACCTGTAATACAGTCCCTGCCTCCAAAAACATATGCTAAGATTGTAAAACAAAAGACCAGTCATGGCTGCAGAAAGCAAATGGGGGAAGGGGAAATGGACAAACTACCAGTGAAACAATCAAGTGTAGTCTTGAGTGGGTCTTGAGAGAAGTAGCTCGTATGCACTGACTGCAGCCCAGATGTAGAGGAAGGGGAAACCAATACTGCCAGTCTTGCCTGTTTGTGAGATCCAGTCCAGCAGTGGTGTCTGGGATAAGGAAGAAGAGGGGTAACTGGGCCAGAGCCTGACTGACACGTCAGGGCAACAAACAGCAAGCCTTGGATAGTTGGCATGTGGCAGGGACCACCCAGATGTGTGAATGGCCCAGTATTTATTGGGAGAGAGCTGGCTTCAACTGAGTCTCTTTCCAGAGGCAGAAAAATATGCAGCTCCTCAGCTGTTTTCTATAGAAGAGAACTGCAATTTGCCTCTCGTCCAGAGGCATGTAGCCAACCAGAAGCACCCAGCTCCACAGGGAGGACAAGGGGAACCCCTTAGTCCTCTCCCTTGGGATAGGGAGTCCATCTGCCAGTGCTGCCCATTAGGCCTCCATTGCTCAAAAGACAAAGGAAGGCCAGGGATTGAGCACCCGAGGGACATGCTCCAGCTGGTGAGAGAGCTACCTTGCAGTGGAATGCCTTAACGGTTCATACTAGGGATACTTCATCTAGGTAGTCAAGAAAGGTCTCTGGAAAGCCCTAATCTGTGAGTACAAAGCCAGGTGGAGGCACACTGAGTCAAAGGAGTGTGCTGGCACCACGATGATCCAAGCAATTGTCTGGCCAGCTTCTGTGTCATTTCAAGTTTTACCTTCCTTTGCTCATTCCTAAGAGCTCTAACGCACAGGACAATGTGTAGATGCTATCCACCTGAAACTTGTGAGAAGACTCTGGGGTTACACTCTCCCTATCTTTATATGCTTTGTGAGGTTTTCATTACATTCAGGTGTTGGAGGGAAGATTATTTGTGTGAGGGTCCGATTTATTATTTTTGTTGATTTCAATGCTTCCTTTGAGTCCCCTTCACTTTCCTTTTACCCCTCTTCTTTTAATTTTAACACTGTCCTTTACCCTAATAAAGAACGTATTCCTTCTTAAAATTGATTGGCCCCTTGATTCCTTTTAATGGTTAATATCCTGGAAATAATTGGGTAAATAAATAGGTAGCCCCTGACACTAGGTCACTAAGAATCTGATTCAGCTCCAGTGACCAGTAAGCTAAGGGTTGACACCTGCCATAGGCCTAAGTGAGCACAAAGAACCTCCAGCCTCATAGATCTCTTGTAGCTTGGTGTCCCACCTTAGGAGGGAGGAAGAAGTGGATTCTACCATGCTTGGGGATCTGGGTGCTCCAGAAGGGAGCACAGTCTCGGTACATCAACAGAACAGTGGCTAGGCCATTGAAAGTGGGTGTGTACACTGTGACAGGAGCAGGCTGGGGATGCCATTTTGTGTGTGTGTGTGTGTTTTAAATGAACTGCCTGGACATGGCAGTGTTGCCAACTCAATTTGTTGTCTTTGAATAGCGTTCCTATGGGTTCTCCACTTCAGGTGTGTGTACACCTCTGGAGTCCTTGATTGGAGACTTTCAGATGTGAAACAGCATGAAGATATTTAAGAAGCCAACTCAGAGTTCCTCCTAAATAAGCATTCAGGTCTTGTGCGTTGTTTGCCTAGACTGCTCGTTACAACAAAATTTAAACTTGTTCTTCATAATTTTAAATACAATACTAGCTACCTATTTAATTTTTAAAAACAACAAAAAATATCCACCTCCCTTTCCATTTCTTATAAGAAGTCTTGAAGTTTAAATCTCCTCAGTGTGATAGATATGCTTGCTTTGATCTTCTTAGCTCTTGGAAGTCCAGGGGCTCCAGGCTGCTGGCCCCATGCTGCCCGGGGTCCCTAGGGACAGCTCTGTCCGCCATTAGGGATTTTTTTCCCGAGAATCCCCTGTAACATTTCGCGAACCCCCAGGGGTTCATGAACCCCAGTTTGGGAACCACTGATCTTGGGAATCTTTACCTTCATGTTAAGGATCCTACTCCAATTTGATATCTCAACCTGGTACTCTGATACCATATGGGACTTCTGTTTGAACCTGTGGTGACCTGCTGCTTGCTTCACTTATCTATGAAGACAGCCTTTCCAATAGTTAGCATGTCAGCCTGCAGGGTTGGAGAAACTGGAGCCTTGATGGCAGACTCCCCACTTATGATATTTTTCAAGAACAAGGATTCCTTATGATCACACCCAAAACTCTTACATAAATTTCTGTTGGATTTCTATCTGACCCAGTGTATTCATCTACCAATGTGTTTTCTTAAATTGCACAGATCTAAGCAGGAGACCTCCCTTCATATGTCGTAGGTACAACAGGCATGGCCTTTTATCTGGATAGGACCAAGCAATTTTGGAAATCACATAGACTGTCTCCATCAAAGAAAGATCAAAGGGGTCCACCTTCTCTTCACAGAGACTGTCAAGATGAATCCCTGGGTGTATTACTGCTTGCTATGATGCAGCTGGTTCTTTGCCTCCCCACTACCAGATCACAAACAACTTCCACAGCATTACTCAAAAACATGTCAGTGTCTGAGACATACAGAGCTGCTACCTGAGCTTCAGTGCATACCTTTTCTAAACACTATGCCTTGGTCCACACCATCAGATCTGATGGGGCACTGCATTCTGCTGTACTGCCTTCAGTCTTGGACTTGATTCTGAAGCTCCTTCCTCCCTGTGAGAATGCTGCTCAGGAGTCACTTCAAGTGAAGCACCTACAGGGACAATACTTGAAGGAAAAAAGGTTACCTTGTGCTGTAAATGATTCTTTGAGATGTATATCTCCATAGGTGCTCCACTACCTGCCCTCCTTCCTCTCTATGCGCTCTCTGTGCGTGGCATAAGGTTATATAGAGCGCATGCACAGGCTGAACAGACTCTGCTAATGGACCATCTCTGATCAAGGGCTTGAGAGGCACATGTGCACCTGAAGTGGAGCACCCGTAGGGGGATGCAGCTCAAAGAAATACAATTACTGCACACCATGAGTAACCTTTTTTTTTATCATGAGTATCACAATATTTTTTTTTTCTTGAAGGCCCTGTTACAGGAATCTTGTAATTACATGTGAGTCTTTTTAAATAAGAAAAATAGGGTTCTGGATCCCATGGCTGTGGAGGAAAGTTTAAAAATGGGCTCCAGTATACTCAAGCTAAAAAAGCCAGAGGCCAAATAAAAAGAACCACACATTTATTTTTGTTTACATCTCATGTTGTTTTGGTGGCCTGATGTAACTTTTGAACTCTTGGGATTGGCAATTATTTGGTAATTACTGTGTGATTTGACAACTTCTACTTTTAAATAGTTTGATGTAATGGTCTAATTTGCATGCTGTGTGTAGATTGACTTTTCTGACTCCTTTTTAAAAATGGTCCAACTGAAAACTATTATCAACGTACTACAGAACAGAACAGATCACTGCATTTGTTTTTTTACTACAAAGAAGCTGAAAAATCTTTTATCTTTTAATGGGGAAAAATAATAACTCGTAGAGGGATGACAAATTATTTCACATTTTAAATTCTATTTTTTCTTCTTTACAATGACTTTGTCCCTCAAATAAAAGATTTACTGAACTACTAGCAAGAGAATTAAATTTCATTGTAGTTTTTCTGTCCTGTGAACATCTAATGTTTATCAACGTGCAATAAAAAGTGACTGTCAGAATGCAAGGCATACTAATGTTCTCTTCACTGTGCTTTGTGTCTACTGAAAGGTAAATGCAAATGGATAGAAAAATCAATATAACAATTCATAGGATTTAATATCATTCTGTAAACACCAAGGGGGTACAAAGCCAATGCAAAATTTTAAAGTCTCTTACTTTTTTGAGCAAATGACAGAAGGAAACCCATCAAATAAGAACTATGGAATGTTAACCTAAATTTCATTGTTTGTGGGAGAAACATAGGGGAGCTGGTAGTGATCATTCTGTGCTAACGCTTTCCATTATAAAAGATTCTTCAGATCATTTCTTTGAAAAGCTTTAACACCTCCATTGTTTGTAGCCAGGCCATCGATACTCCAGAGGGGAATAGGTTGTGGAACTATTGTGTCCCTATCACATGGCATCAGTAGGGAATGCCCTCATATTACAGAAGTGCTTTTTCTGGACCCAGCAGTCCGTCAATCCTGTGGGATAACAGCCTTCTGCTGGTGCCAGTTAATGTACGTAGCCCTGTACCTCATATGGCTGCAATGTGGAAGGTTCAGGGTTACAATTCTGCTGGTGATACATGGGAGATTGTTGCAGTTGCACGTAATATACTTTACTTTTTTCTTTTTAAAAATGATACCTGGGAAATTACCTTTTGAGAAAACAACCCGCCACCATCTACATTAAAATAAATTTACCGAGGTTGCAAAATCAAGCATTCGAAAGGTGGGAAAATGCCAGATCAGTTTGCTCTGATCTTGTATACCTCTTATGCAGTGAATGAGGCAGGGATCCTGTGGAAAAATATAGTACATGATGATGTAATTAAAGACTGTATGCATACATAAAGTGTATACACACAAGGGGGCAGAATAAGGTTGCACAAGCATTTGTAAGTGTGGCAGCTGTATTCTGCCCCTTGTGTGTATGCCCTATTATTGGTGTATAGTCTTTAATTACATGATCATGTACTATATTTTTCCACAGGATCCCTCCCTCATTCGTTGCACAGGATGCATGTCCATTGGGAAGAAATAAGGTCTATGGGCTGTCATGCTGTCTGGCGAGGTCCACAACTGTGAGTGTCTAACTCAGAGCATACCGTCAAAAACAGGGCAGATACCTCAAACTGTTTCTATGTTCTACCATTAGATTTTACCAAGACAGTTAACAAATGTGAACTCCTGGATCACTATACCAGTCCTTCCATGGAGTCAGGATGGTCCCTGTAGGCTCTCCAGTCTGTCTTGCCACTCAGGCAAACTAGACTTCATGATAAATGGTCACTTAACTGAAAATCAGGTTGCTTCCAGTCACATACCCCATCTAAGGGGGATATCATCTAAATCCATCTAAATCCCAAGAGTAACAGAGTTGTAGAGAACTGTCAATTCAAAGTGTCTTTCAGGGCAGACCCAGGAGAGAACTCCTGGGGCTCTCTGGCTTCAGTTTAGGTTCTCTGGCCCTGTGGGAGTTCAAACAGCAAAGAGAGAGAGAATCTTCACATTAACTATTTTTATTTCCTTTTTCCAGCATTCAAAGCGATAGAATGAGGCCGTCTGCACATATTTCTCCATGGGTGGATGGGGCAATTGACAAAAGCTTTCGTCTCATCATGGCCCACTTAAATTTTGATAGTTCTCCTAGATGGGCGGGGGCGAACGATACCTGGGTCTGGGCTCACAAGTTCAGAGCAAACATTTTTCAAAGTTGTAAAGCAACACTTACATATTGTCTAGCATGGAATACAGACATTACATGCAGCAATTTACAAGCATTTCATAGAGTCTAAACACTGAACACATTCTTATAAGATTAATTCCTATGTTGAGCAACACTAACACATAAGTGAATTTGTCTGGTCTCCAGTTATGAGTTTTAGTCCTTAGTTAATGCCAGCAGCTTTGGCAAGAGCTGGCATCTGGCCTGCCAGCAACACAAGGGCAATTTTAAATCAGGCATTTCCTAATTTTTGAGTGTTTGCTTGACTTTGCAATCTAAAGTTCTTTTAAGGTATTTCTTATTTAATTAAATACACATGCACATAAAGAAGAAGAACAGATCACTATTACAAACCTAGTGCTAAGAGAGCTGTTATCCCAGATGACAGAATGTGTTGAGCAGGTCAGATCTTCAGTGTACGTATTTATTTGAAGATTCCTTAAAACCTTTGTAAGCTATTTCTCTGAAAGGAATTTCTGTGAAAAAAGCTTCTGTGTAAGTATAGTAGGAGATGATATCCTGCAAGGTTGATGATTTCTTATGTAGCTTGTGTGCAATCTGAATATACATCAGTTACACTGTATAGGGTGTTCTTTTAAAAACTGGACACTTACCACTTGTAGTTCAGATTTACTTTGGAATCTTCTGTTCTTCCTGTTCAAAATATAGACAACATTGCCATACTGTTGTAGTGGCAAGTTGTGCAATGCAGTAAACACTTTAAAAGTTGTTTGCTATATCTATAGAGAAACAATTAAAAGGCTTTGTTACAATGTGGTGGGTTAAAACTCGGGCTAGTTATATTCAAGACACATCGGGTCAGATTCTGATCTTGCTTACATTGATATAGCTTCATCGCCAGTGTAAGTAAAATTAGGACCACAGTCTATGTAGATTTGTGTAGAAGTGCTAGAAAGGGCACCCACACTCCAGGCTTCTGTAACATAATTTAAAAATAGAAGTTCAGTAATTTAAGCTGTCACCACAATTCCCACCCTTACATTGACAATTTCTGATTCCATTTTCAAATGCCTGAGGAGAAAAGATGAGCACTGAAGGCTATCAATTACTTGTACTTTGATATTCGGATTGTGACATTTTTGGAATGTAATAGTTCTACAAAAAAATTTAATGTTTCAAACTCATTTGGTGTAGTCTGACAGAGACAAGATGAAAGAATTTTAATAAAATTGGAAATGTGGTTTTCTTATTACACCTCTCTGTTCAAAGGATCTGAGCACTTTATAAATTAACTGATATGCAGACTATACCAGTCTTACGTTTTCATGAAAATTTTTCATTAGCATGGGCAAAAATAGACTTGCCTATCATTTTACTGTGCTGATTACAATTAAAGTATTAAATATGTTACTTGCCTGGCCAAAAACCAACCAAAACCCAAATCCCTACTCTCCGTAGACAAATAGAATTTTTGCATGAGAAGAATTATACAAAACAATCCATTTTCCCACCATTGAAATGCAGCCACATGTGGGCTGGAGCACAGTAACTGTTCAGTAGTGCATAGCATCCCTATACAGCAATTTGACAAAGTTTTTTTAAAAAAATCCATTTTAAACTGCTTGGGATGCAAGGGAATTTAGGACAGCAGAATGGAATTACATGGGATTTTAAAACATGACGCACTCATCGCATTATGGATAACTGTAAGATCTGTGCTGGTGAAACTGAAATTCCCAGTTTATCAAAAGCTCATGTATGAGTCATGTCATTGCCATGTTTTTGTTATGCCACCATGTATTTACACTGTGCTGTATAAAATCGAGACAGATGCATTCCTTACCTGGAAGAGATTACAGTCTGATGCCCTATTCCTGTTATCGAACTGTTAAATTAACTTTGTGAGAATTCCCTTGTACCCTTTTAAAAAAAGTCATTAGGAACAGGGATACTTTAAACAAACAAACCAAGCCCCTCACCCCAGTTCTTTGATCTGTAAAACATAAACTACAGCTGTTCATCTGAAATGTTATTGTACCTTCCAAAACAAGCATTTACAGCTATGTAGCTTGCGACAAAATGAACTGTTGCTATTATCCTTGACTGGGATAGTGTCTTTTTCTTATATTTTACTTGTAGCAGCACAGTATTTGAATCAATTATGTTGCTTGATTTTTGTCAGCTGCCATATGGTATTTTCAGTCCTTAAATTGGTTTTAAACATAGATCCCCTGCTGTGCTGATTATTCAGTGATCTGGCTTTTGCTGTAAGGTAGCAGAATTAAGTTAGTCAACGTATTTATTATGGCATGTATGAACATGGCATCAATGCATTCAAGAATGCGGCTTTTGGGAAATTAGCTCTGCAGGATTAGCTTCTGAAAGTAGGGTTTGGCTGTTACTACTGGACATATCTCGAATCTGGCATTTTTGAAGTAAAGGATAATAAAAAGTGGCCTGTGTACTGTCCTAAATATCTGTTCTGAAACCATGAAAAATTGCACAGTTTAGCTTGAAGCAGTAGCATTTACTGCTTGTCTCGTCCTGCAAAAGGATTCTGTTTTATGCCTATAATGCAGTGGTGATCCCTAAAATACCAATATTTGCAATAAGATTTGACTTTACAATGGTATTTGAAGGGAAAGTAATGCAAAAAAGTTCACTTCATCCACACTGGTCACAGAAATGTGAATATGGGAAAACACCAAACACAGTTCCACTCTAACTCTTGCCTCTGACTCTTCCCTGTCCCTCCCCAGCAAATATTGTCATGTTTTCTGTCTTTTAGCTTGTAAAGTCTTTGGAGAAAGAACACATTTCATATTTTTATCCATACAGTTCAGACCATGTCACTCAACTAAATTTGCCATTTTTATTCTTTATTTCAGGTGATGAACTATTTATTTTAACGGAGTCCACCAAATCTTGAATGTAGTGTGCTTAATAAACTTAGTGACTTCATCTACTATTGAAATGCAGTCAAATCTAAGGTGACAGCTGTTTAACATATCCCAGCAAAACTGTGTAACTGGTGAAGAATCCAATTCTGTGAGGTCTAGAGCACCCTCAATCTCCTTGAAGTCAAGTGCTAAACCTCAATGCTTAGAAACAGAAAACAAACTTATTATTTTGTTTACAATAGACTTTCAATATCCTGTGATCCTTCTGTCCTCCTTTGTGAGGAATATCAGGAGCTTCTGGTGAAATCACTAGAGCTCTGAACTTTGAGTGTGGAGGACTTCTGGCACTGAGTATTGGATACTTGGGAGAGGAACACTCTTACGATTATGCTTCTCATATAAAATGTGTATATGTATACATACACTGTGCGTTTGGCAACTTCTCATTCTTTCAATTGATTGATTAGGGCTTGTATCTGACTTGGCCTTGAATGACAACAGCTAACACTGAAGCTTAAAATCAGAGTCAGCTGTTCAATCTGGGGTATTATGGGATTTATTCCATCCAGTGTCCAGGGCTTGTTAAAGCTGATCGAGGGAATGAAGTGAGTGGAAACTGTTTTTTGTTGTTGGGTTTAAACAGCATTCATATTAGCTTCTAAGTGTTAAAGGAAACAATCTTCTTGCTGTTGCTTGTTGTAACTAGGAGAGGTATTGTACATCCCACTTGGTCTGGAATTACTCTGTGGAAAGAGATCCCATTTTATTTCTTTAGCAGATAGATCTTTACATGCTAATTCTTCCTTGTGTATTTCTTCCTCTTCTTCTTCTTCCTTTTTTTTTTTTTTAACTGCTTCTGCTGATCATATCTAGATTGGATAGCCAGCACGTTGCTGCAGCATTGAGTTGGTGAATGTCCTTCAGGCCCCCGGCGAAAGAACGAAGGGGACACTCTGATTTGATGTGCTCCATCATTTGTGCCTGGTGACCACAGTTGCATACATGTGTTTGCCTCATTTTCCATTTAAAGAGGGTTTGTCCACATCTCCCATGAGATGTCCTGGTGTAATTCAATCTGCACCAGAGCATGACGACAACCTTTCACATGGTGCTCCTGGTATGTGTTGGTGTTTTTCATGCTTTGTGCAAATTCACTAACATACCAGTGTCGTCACCTGGCGACTGGAGAAGTTGTATTACTGACCTCCCAGTGAAATTAGCAACAATTATATTTCCTCGGACCATCTGCTGATGATTGTAGCTCGCTCCATTTTATGATGCTTTGGAAACATAAATGCCTGAGTGGTATGGAAAGAAGTATTTCCCCTGTTCTAGGGATGCAGAAACGAAGACATTAACTGACTCATCCAAGGCTGTAGTTGGATTCAGTATCAGCTCGTGATTAGAACTGAGGAACTCCTAGTCCAACTCCCTCTTTTGTACTTGTCATACTAGCTGGGGACCATTCAGTAACCAAATTGCTCAACACATGGAATTGATGTGAAAATCATTTTTGTCAAAATAACTACAAACAAATTGCAAATTTTTCATTATTGGATTATTTATTTAATTATAAAATGGTATAGGCCAGTGGCTCTAAACCTTTCCAGACTATGCATTTCAAGAGCCTGATTTTGTCTTGTGTAGCCCCCAAGTTTCACCTCACTTAACTTACAAAATCAGACATCAAAATACAAGTGTCACAGCATGCTATTACTGAAAAATTGTTTACTTTCTCATTTTTACCATACAATTATAAAATAAATCAATTGGAATATAAATATTGTACCGATATTTCAGTGTATAGTATACAGAACAGTATAAATAAATCATCTATGAAATTTTAGTTTGTACTGATTTCGCTAGTGCATTTTATGTAGCCTGTTGTAAAACTAGGTAAATATCTAGATGAGTTGATGTACCCCTGGAAGACCTCTGAGAACCCCCAGGGATACATATACCCCTGGTTGAGAACCACTGATATAGGCAAACCAGTGCATTGCTAGGTCTGGGACATGCAAGAATAGCTTGTAGTGTGTGTGCTGCTTTTATAGCATTACATAAAAGGACAAAGGAAAATGTTTTTAAAGTTAATAGTTTGATTTTGTTTTATCAATATAGTTCAACATTTTTATAAACACCAAAGCTCTGATTCTTCATTGGGATCCACTAGTACGGACCCCTGTAACTATGCAGGCATCTGTAGTAGATAATTCCAATATGAGATTGGGGCTCAAATGGGTTTTTCTCTTTCATACAAAACCCCCTAGATCAGTATTCAGTAAACATAGCTAGTAGTGTTCATAAGAAAAAAAATTAGCAGTGTTTAAATCTGGGATGTGGTCTATACGCATCCCACTAACACTTGTTGTTGTTGTTGTTTTGTTGTTGGCATCCGTTAGTCTCGAGAGACGATGGATATGCGCCCATGGGGAACGTTTAGTTGATGGTTGTGCAACGTCTATTGTGGCTATAGAACCCCACACAAGAGTGACAGTCTCAATTGCATTTGCTGCATTTGAAGGTGGTGTCAACTGTGGGTTGGAGCCGCTGCTTCCTTTTTCGTTGAACCCGCTTTTCCTCAGCAAGCTGCTGCAGCTTGTCTTCGCCAGTTTTCAATCCAGTGGTCAGAGCGTGTCTCCATCTGCATCTGCCCTGGGCGAGCTCTTCCCAGCTGTTGATGTCGATTTGAACAGTCTTCAGGTCCCTCTTACAGAAATCCTTGAAGCGAAGGTGGGGCCGTCCTGTAGCTCTGTTTCCAGAGGCAAGTTCAGCATACAACAGGTCTTTGGGGATCCGTCCATCTTCCATACGACTTAGATGGCCAAGCCATCTGAGGCGGCGTTGACGGAGGAGAGTGAACATGCTGGAGATCTTGACACGTTCCAGCACCTCGTTGTTCATCGTTTGATCACTCCAAGTGATCCCAAGTATGCGACGGAGGCAGCGCATGTGGAAGGTGTTCAGTCTCTTTTCTTGCGAAGCATAGAGAGTCCAAGTTTCGCTGGCGTAGAGAAGAGTGTTTAGCACACATACGCAGTACACAGCAACCTTTGTGTTGATGGTCAGCATGTTGTTGTTCCATACTCTCTGTGACAAGCTGGCCAAAATTGTGAAGGCCTTGCCGAGTCTACGGTTGATCTCAGGGTCCAGTGAGAGGTTGTCCATGATGGTAGATCCGGTGAACTGACTGACCACCTCTAGCACATAGTCATTGATGGCAAGGCTTGGATATTCTGCATCCTGGGCCATAACTTTGGTCTTCTGAAGACTGATTGTCAACCCGAACTCTTCGCAAGCTCTGGAAAAACGGTCAATCAGATGCTGGAGATCGATTTCTGTGTGGGTGGCCAGGGCAGCGTCATCTGCAAACAGCATGTCTCTGATTGTTGCCTCCCGTACCTTGCTTTTGGCCTTTAGTCGAGCCAGATTGAAAAGTCTCCCATCAGACCGCGTGTGGAGATAGACTCCCTCTGTGGAATTTCCAAAGGCACGTTTCAGCAACGCTGCGAAGAAGATGCCGAAGAGTGTGGGAGCGACACTGGTGTTGTAACAAAGGCCAACCTATTGTTTAAAGCAAGTTGGGAAGACTAAGCACACACTAGAATCATAGAAATATAGGACCAAATGGTACCTCAATAGGTCATCTTAGTCCAGTTCTTGGCACTGAGACAGGGCTAAGTATTATCTAGTCCATCCCTGACAAGTGTTTGGAAGTTTTTAAGAGCAAGTTAGACAACAATGGAAATTCTCCAACCTCCATAGGAAATTTGTTCCAATGCTTAACTACCCTGATAGTTAGGAAGTTTTTCCTAATGTCCAACCTAAATCTCCCTTGCTGCAATTTAAGACCATTACTTCTTGTCCTGTCCTCAGGGATATGGAGAACTATTTATCACCCTCCTCTTTACAGCAACCTTTTGCATACTTGAAGACTTATGCCCCCCCCCCATCTTTTCTTCTCCAGACTAAACAAACCCATCTTTTTTCAATCTTTCCTTGTAGGTTTTCTAGACATTTTTATTATTTTTGTTGCTCTCATTTGGACTTTCTCCAATTTGTCCACATCTTTCCTGAAGTGTGGTGATGGTGCCCAGAATTGGACACAAGACCTCAACTGGAGTACTATCAATGCTGAATAGTGTGGAAGAATTACTACTTTGTGTCTTGCTTACAGCACTCCTGCCAATACATCCCAGGATGTTTGCTTTTTTTGCAACATTCTTACATTGCTGACTCATATTTAGTTTATAATCCATTATAACCCCAAGATCTTTTTCTGCAGTACTCTCTTCTAGGCATTCATGTCCCATTTTATATTTGTGCAATTGATTAGAACCTTCCACTTAAGAAGGAATAAAGTTCTTTGCATTTGTCCTTATTGAATTTCACCCTATTTATTTCAGAGCATTTCTCCAGTTTGTCAAGATCGTTTTGAATTCTAATTCTGTCCTCCAAAGTGCTTGCAACCCCTCCCAGCTTGGTGTTGTCTGCAAACTTTCTATGCTATTATCCAAAATCATTCATGAAGATATTGACTAGATCAAGAACTGGACCCCCATGGGACCACACTCAATAAACCCTTCCAATTTGACTGTCAACCATTGACTTGACTTGACTATGAGCCATACTCTCTAAGTATGGTTTTCCAACCAGTTGTGCACCCACCTTCTAGTACGTTCATCTAGGTTTTATTTCCCTGGTTTGCTTATGAGAGAGTCATGTGAAACAGTATTAAAAGCCTTATTAGAGTTGAGATACATCATATCTACTGCTTCCTCCCATTCACAAGGCCTGTTACCCTGCTAAAGAAGAATATTAGTTTGATTTGACATGACATTTTTCTTGACAAATCCATGTTGATTGTTACTTATCACCTTATATTTTAGGTGCTTACATGATTGTTTATTTGGTCTGTTATCTTTCTGGGTACAGAAGTTGAGCACACAGGTCTATAATTCCCTGAATTGTCCTTATTACTCTTTTTATAGATAGGACTAGATTTGCCTTTTTCTACTGCTCTGGGATCTCTTTCATGCTCCATGATTTCTCAAAGATAATTGATAATGGCTTAGATCTCTTCAGCCAGTTCCTTAAGTATTCCAAGATGTATTTCACCAGGTCCTTTGTGAAAGGAACACTTTTTAAAAAAAAATATAAAAAGCTTAAGCGCTTGCTCTTACATTTCTTATATAAGCTTCCCTGTTTCTCTATAATCTTTTCATTGAACACTTTTTATATTACAGGAAACTGAAGTATAATTAAATAAATAGGCACTATATTATCAATCAATATAAAGTGAAGATTTTTCCCACAATCACTAATTTAAAAAAAAGCGACACTAACAAGGAAAAGGTAATGCTGAGTTTGTATATCTCTGCAGTGTATTAAATTAAGAGGAGATTGGATTTATGTTGTTTGAGGTCAAAGTTAACATATCTCAGATAATCACTATATAAACCAAACGTCATATGTTTTCTGAGGGCATATGTCAGATTTAAATTTCAGATATCTAATCACTTCCTTTTTTATATAATTGTTCCACAATCATCATCAGGATCCAAAAAGTTAGTATTTGTTCCTTGGTAATTAAATGAAAGGTATTAGCTTCTTCCAGGTCTCTCTTGTCCAAAACCTTATTGAGATCTTTATTGGAGGCATAAGGAAAGTGAAATAGTGTAGGATTTCCTGTAATTTCTGAATGGAATGTGTGGACTCAAGAACAGAAATGGTTATGGTGCAATGCCAAAAATGGTAAGTAACAATATTGCTATAGGATTACAGCATCTGAGGCAATTTTGGGAAGAGATTCATCCACATTTTGTTCACGATAGTTGCGGAATATTATGAACTGTATAATGTAGGTCTGTACCTGGATAAATTTGTTGCATGTTGAGGATTTATGGACACTAACCAGAGCAGCAATCAAATTATCTTATAGAGTTCCATTCCCAGATCTCTGTTTGATGCTTATGGAGAGGCTTGGCATTTGTCATCCAACGATAACTCAAAGAATAGAATTGGGGAATAAATTAGAGTAGGGTTAGTTGTCAATGCTAGCTGCTTTTCCTTATCTGCAGTTGAAAGGACAAAAGGAAGCTGCATGGTGATGTGCAAATAAAACCACTCAGTTGAAGGAAATATTTAAAAACTGTTTTCATCCTGGAATTTGTTCAGAGATGTCAATTAATTTTGCTGTAGCAATTTATAATTGAGAGGCCCTCCGGCTGTCCAAACTGAAATATTTAGGCTAAAGTTCAAAACTTTTGGAACGTGCCCACTCATTTTTAGGTGCTTCAGTTTTTGGGTGCCCAACTTGAGACATCTCATGTCTGACTTCTCTCCCATCCTCATCTTGAGGTAGTGAGCACCCACAGCTCCTATGGACTTAAATGGTAAGCTATGAAAAACCAGGCCCTGGGTATCTTGAATTGGTCACTCAAAAATTGAAGTACCCAGAATTAGGTCTTATGGGCTGGAAATGCATTAATACAAGAGTGGATCAAAAAAGTGGGATGCAGCGTATAATTCCTAGGAATGTCATTGCAGGGTCTGAAGTGTTGGTGGTCGTTGGATTAGAATTGGCCATGGAGGTTAGTTCAGTTTCTCCTGTGTGGGGGCAGGGGATGATGGAGTAGCCACTGGTCTCTTGCTCTCAGGGCCCTGCTGGTTCTGTGTGTGTGTGTGAGGGGCAGGAGTACTCTGCATCTTTTTCTGGTTCTTTCTATAGTTACTTTACATGCCTTAAAGAATCTAGGATTCAAATTGTTTCATATATTTATATATCAATGGCATTTACCTCTCACTTAGAGAAACGTCCTTGCATTATTCCAGGCCAAACTATGCCTTCAGATCTATATGAGCCTCTTGCTTAAGGAGCTGAAAACAGCCTCTGCATGTAGCTGAATCTCTGGCTCTGTTCTGTGCAGTAGGCTAATCGGTACTTCCTTCCCATCTGTGATGGTTGCTGAGTGGCTTACAAACAAGGTAATATCATAGGCCTACACTTCCAGAAACCTTGATATGTCTCTTCAGTTCTTGTCTATATGCTCCTGTCTGAAGTGCTTTCTTTCTTTTCAGGAAAGTCTTCTACCTCAATTGCTTAGGTCATTTAAAAAAAAATTCTCTACCTGAGTTGCAACGTTAACTGACTTCAACATGTACTCGGAAAGATTAAATCACCAGTGCACCACCTCTACTGTACCTGCTGCCGCCTGGGAATCTAAAAGCCATGTTGGAACTGTCCAGTTTTTTCATACGGAGGGTGTCACATTCAGGTCTCATTCTATATTAATTGTAGCGATGTTGCTAAATCACCTTCAGGTTACTTGAATTAACATGATTGTGTTATTTCCTGGGGCACTTAGCTAAAAATTCAACTTTTCATTCCCAAATTACAAGTTATATAAATATGTTCAGCTTTAATATGAAAAATACATTTAAAAAACAAATAAAATTGCAGAGATATTACATCATGTGACTAAATGGTAGTCTGAGACAGGTGACTCTAGAGGGAATTGTTTCTTATCTTAAACTATTCTAGTCAAGGCTGTAATTAATTTATGCTCTCGAGTCTTGTCGGATATGTAGAGTCACTTGAGACCAGACAAATCCCTGTTGACTAAACAAACATGTTTTAGTCACAACTGAGTTTCAAATACCAAAACTAGTTCTTAGAACACTGTGTGGATTAACAATGATTGGATTATAAAGCAATATATTTTTAAGAACAGTATTTTCACTTCTAATGGAGTACATTGTGCTGTGTAATATTGTTATAAAAAGAAAAATATACGTTTTTTTTTCTTGGACCTAGTGTTGTAAGACTTGAAAGAAAAGTACCTCTCCTCGTGAATAAGGAATATATAGTATAGGAAAAATTATTTGGCTTCATTTTGAAACTTCAGATCTTCTGGGATTAGTAAAGTAATTACTACAGTCTTTCTCCCACCCCCCCCTTTTCTAGCATTACATGAGACACAACGTATCTGAATAGAAGTTGGTAGTCTTAATTGGGAAGTAGGGTTTCAGCATTTAACTCACATATCTGCCTTTTGGTTCTGGCATATAACTTAGACTAGTCTATGGTATTAGTGAAGTGGGTTCCCATATGACTGGCTGCCATGTCTCAATTCTCTCCTCCTTTCAAGTCCTCTCTCAAAGCATGATCCTTCTATGAATTACAAGTCCCTACATTTTCCCTCAAATATCTCAGAACCTGTCTCTCCTATGCTGCCAGCCAGAGCACCTGCATATTTTTATTGTTGCTACCAGGGCCGGCGCTAACATTTTTTGCCGCCCCAAGCAAAAACAAACAAACAACCCAAGCGCCGCCCCACACAGAAACAACAAAAAAAACCCCCGCCCCAGCGCCCGCGGAAACAGCCCCCCCCGCCAGTGTTGTGCCGCAACAACCCCCCCCCCCCATCCCAGCGCCTCTCCAGGCTGGAGAAGGAGCGCTGCGGGGAGGGCGGCAAGCCCGGCCGCGGCCCCGCTCTCCCCCAGCCAGAGGAGTTGCACCGCGGGGCGGGTGGCATGCCCGCGGCCCCGCTCTCCCCCGGCCAGGGTGCCGGCGGGGAAGAGCGCCGCCCCCCCGCGACTTGCCGCCCCAGGCACGCGCTTGCTGCGCTGGTGCCTGGAGCCGCCCCTGGTTGTTACCTTCCCTTTCTTTTTCCCTTTCTCCCACCTGTGTTTTGTAAACCTCACTTTTCAAGTTACATTTCAGCGTAGGGGGTCAGTCCTCCCAGTGCTGACTCAAGCGAGTTGTCCTACTGGAGCGAGTAAGCATTTGCAGGCCCAAGTCTGTAGATTATAAATTCTTTGGGCAGACACCCTGGGTAAAATTTTCAGAACTGCCAAAGTCCTAGTTTCAAAAGTAACTTTGGAGTCAAAGTCTTGAAAATCGGACTTTGGCGGTTATGAAAATTGTACCTTTCGTCTTCTATTTATCTCTGAGGTAACATACCCACTTAAATCACTGCGCAAACAATAAATTAATAAATGTGACTGGTCTCCCATTTTGACACAAATGGCATATAATGCTGTAGCTCTTATTGCATAATGCTGAAGTACATTTTTGTGTGTAATATGTAATTTATTCATATGTTTATGTTGATAATAAAAGTTGATGGGGCAATAGAGATTGCTTAGGGACAATATCTGTGCAGAATTCCTAAAAGTTAGGTACCTCAATTATTGTCCTTATTTCATATATTTTGTCTCGTATGTTGCATACCATGCTGGGTAATTGCTGCCCTGGATGATGATGATGATGATATAATTTTTTGAATTATCTAAATAGAACCTGGTTTTTCAGAGCAACCTAAATCTGCTTCAGATGCTATTTTTAATTAAGGAGAAAAATTACTTTGAAGTGGTAATTTTCTCCTTAGCAATAAATGAATTAGGAATCCCGCTCTGACTTTTGAAACCAGAACACAGGGCCGCCTCTGTATGTGAGACTGAAGGTAGGTGGGAATAATTCAGTCTAGATCCAGGCTCAGGACTAGCTCTTAGCTAACCATGTTCAGTTTTTTCAAAGTGCAAATCTGTAAATCCCACCCACGCCCAGATCTGCAAGTACAGATCTGTGAAACTCAAAGGGCATAATCTGGTAGAAATTCTGCTGTCATTGTAGCACACACAGAGTTGATGATATTTTTTGGCTTAAGAACTGTTTTCTTCAAAAAGGCAGCATCTGGCTCTTAGTATTAAAATTAAATTTGTGAATAAAATTCCCACTCTTCAAAATGTGTTAACATTTTCAATATATTTCACAAGTATGTGTCTTTCAGGAACTAGCTAGAATGATTCCATGTTCATCATAAACATTTTGTCTTTTTTCTGATTCAGTTATAGAATTTAAACAATTTATCAGATAAGCTTGCTGAGATCTTTATTTACAATGTACCCTACTCAGGTTAGTCAGTCAAAACAAAAATATGAAGCACCAAATTCAGTGAAATAATGCATTGTTCTTTAAAAGCAGAGGGTACTCCCTATATAGAAGGTTGTTTAGGGTCAGTCAGAAGGTGATTTGCTTAATGTAAGTTACTATTTGAATCAAAATAATTCCCAGAATCAGACATCAACTCATTTCTGAATTAGTGTAAGGATTAAACAAATGTGTTGTGGTGGTTTCCTGCTGCATACTTTGCTTTTATTCCCTAAAAAATACAAGTAACTTCCTCTTGTACACATTTGCAATGGGAAGAATCTCCACACTTGAAATGACAGCATACTGCTGTAGAACAATACAAAAGTCAGTCTTTTGTGAGCCTTGGGAAGGGGGAAAAAAAGAAAATTGAATCTTCCTCTAATTAGAAGCCTGCTACGTGAATGTTTTAATCTAAACGCCCAGACACAAAGTGCAAGGTTGCTTTAGGAATTACATTATAGAGGTGCAAGATCTGTTAATGCGAAGTCTGGAGACATGGCATCGCAGATTGTGCACAACGTGCTTAATTAAAAAAGATCTATCCACCCACTCATTTCGTGGCAGTCTGTAAAATCCTCCCAAGTGAGCTCCAGGGATATTGCTAAAATGTAGATATCATTAAAGTAGAAGTTTTTGACATTTTTTCCCTTTCTCATATTCATACTATGGCATATACCCTGGTTTATCAATATTTTCCAATTTACATACAGGTAAAATATTTTACTATAAGGTGATATCTTTCTAAGAAGTCACCATTCTCAAGTGATTGAAGCAGCTAGCAGCAGCTGACATTTAGGATGCATTCTTTGTGACTAGACATTATAAAAGAAATTGAGCAAAGGAAAGCACAGGCCGAAAATTACGTTATGAAGCTAATACAGACCCACGGGTGGGTTAGGCCCACCAAATTAGCCCCCAGGCCCACCCAAAGTTCTCCTGCCTACCCAGAGCTGCTGCTCTGCTCAACTTGTTTGTTGCTAGGCATAGAAAGAGGAGGAATGCGTGTCCCCTCCCCTCCACAGCAAGAGCCCTACAGTCAGGGCTCCCAGCCCATCACAGTGTCAGACTCTCCTCTTGGCAGGTGTGACTGGCCAGACTTGGGGCAGATTTGGGGGACAACTGGTGGGGAGGTTGCAGAGCAAGAGCAGGAAGGAGAGTCTGTCCAGCTCTGGGGACCTGGTTGGATCCTACGACCAGCTCATGGGTGAGTCCTTCCCAGAGGGAAGAGGTGCAGCATCTGCGAAGTGCAGAGTGCAGCTCAGCTGCGGGCTTTGATCTCCCATCCCTCCAGCCTTGTGCTGGGAACAGGGCAGGGATTTGCTGTGGGGCGGGTACTTCCAAGCTGCCTCCAAACATAGCAATGCAGCCCAGGCCAGTTCCCTTCCTCATTTTCTCTCTCTGTCCCCACTAGCTCCCACCCAGCCTTCCCAGGCCCACCTGTGGCTATGCCCCTGTGCCCAACATGAAGACGCCCCCCACGGTCCCATGCAGGAGTAGGGAAGTTCGGTCTCCAACCCACTGAACTTGCCACAGGGACAGATTATTGCCCATTCAGCATAAGTTGGGGTGCCCACTTAATTTTCCACTTCGGTTATGCCACTGGTGTAGACAGTCATAGAATCTCAGGGTTGGAAGGGACCTCAGGAGGTCATCTAGTCCAACCCCCTGCTCAAAGCAGGACCAACCCCAACTAAATCATCCCAGCCAGGGCTTTGTCAAGCCTGACCTTAAAAACCTCTAAGGAAGGAGATTCCACCACCTCCCTAGGTAACCCATTCCAGTGCTTCACCACCCTACTAGTGAAAAAGTTTTTCCTAATATCCAACCTAAACCTCCCCCTCTGCAACTTGAGACCATTACTCCTTGTTCTGTCATCTTCTACCCCTGAGAACAGTCTAGATCCATCCTCTTTGGAACCCCCTTTTAGGTAGTTGAAAGCAGACATCAAATCCCCCCTCATTCTTCTCTTCTGCAGGCTAAACAATCCCAGTTCCCTCAGCCTCTCCTCATAAGTCATGTGCTCCAGCCCCCTAATCATTTTTGTTGCCCTCCACTGGACTCTTTCCAATTTATCCACATCCTTCTTGTAGTGTGGGGCCCAAAACTGGACACAGTACTCCAAATGAGGCCTCACCAGTGCCGAATAGAGGGGAATGATCACGTCCGTCGATCTGCTGGAAATGCCCCTACTTATACAACCCAAAATGCCATTAGCCTTCTTGGCAACAAGGGCACACTGTTGACTCATATTCAGCTTTTCGTCCACCATAACCCCTAGGTCCTTTTCTGCAGAACTGCTGCCCAGCCATTCGGTCCCTAGTCTGTAGCAGTGCATGGGATTCTTCCGTCCCAAGTGCAGGACTCTGCACTTGTCCTTGTTGAACCTCATCAGATTTCTTTTGGCCCAATCCTCTAATTTGTCTAGATCCCTTTGTATCCTATCCCTACCCTCCAGCGTATCAACCATTCCTCCCAGTTTAGTGTCATCTGCAAACTTGCTAAGGGTGCAGTCCACACCATCCTCCAGATCGTTAATGAAGATGTTGAACAAAACCGGCCCCAGCACCGACCCTTGGGGCACTCCACTTTGATACCGGCTGCCAACTAGACATGGAGCCATTGATCACTACCCGTTGAGCCCGACCATCTAGCCAGTGTCATCAGTCACTGGGGTTATCTCTGCACTCAGGGCCGGCGCTATCACTAGGCAACCCTAGGCGGTCGCCTAGGGCACCAGGATTTGGGGGATGGCATTTCGCCGCCCTCGGTGGCAGGCGGCTTTCTCCTGCCTCCCCGCTCCAGCTGGGAAGCAGGAGGCAGCCGCCCGCTTCCTTGCGAAGCCCTGCTGTGGCAAGGGCTGTTGCCATGCCGCTGGGGCTCAGCAGGGCTTCGCGGGCGGCTCGCCTCGGCTGCCTCCCGGCTCCACGCTTGGCTCAGCGGCTGAGCGTGGAGCCGGGAGGTAGGGGGCGGCTCGCAGCGGGAGGGAGGCTGCCGCAGCCCACGGCCAGGGGGCTGAGCCGCCGCGGGGGGTGGGGAGCCACCTGCTACGGGGAGGGGAGCTGGCTTCCACGGGGGCGGGGGGGGGGGGGGGCACAGGGCTGGTGCCAAGGAAGTTTTGCCTAGGGCGCGAAACTTCCTTGCACTGGTGGCCCTGTCTGCACCTACGGTGCGGTTAATAAGAACAATTGCTATTCTTATTTGCAGCAGTTCCCACAATGCAGTAGGTGTTTTCCAAAGAGAAAAGAAAGCATGATCTCTGCCCACAGGTCTCTCAGCCTAAAGAAAGGAAAAAAACAATGTAATAGTGAGGGAGGGATCTATAGTATATATCAGAAGTAAAAATGGTGGCTAAAAGCTGGTCTACACTAAACTTCTGTCTTTGCTGCCACTCACAAAGCCAGTGGCAGCAATGGTGAATTCTTTTTATTTATTTATACTTCATTTAATTCCCCTCCTCACCCCCCCCTCACCCCAAAAAGAAAACATAAGGGGACAACAAAAAACTAAAAAGGAAAGGAAATGGAGGAGCAGGGAGGGGAGAGGAAAGTGACATCCTGGTTTCCATACACTAGGAATGAACCAGATTTTTAAAAAGTGAGACCAAATCTTTTTTTAAAATGTGTCTGAGGTCCCCCTTCTCCAAAACATGACCTTCCCAGGAGAGTCCCAAAATGTGTGAGCCAATGTGGCTCTTGGAGACGCACATCTCCAGCAACAGCCTCTTTTGGCAAGGCCCAAATGCCAATATGGGGACCAGTGTGAATGAAATATATTTTTCTCCTGAATCAGCCTTAATCATAGATGAGTAGTAGAGTTTTAATGTTTTGCAAGGCACTTGTCTGTTGCTCTTTTTTTTTCTTGTTTTGGAAAAATTAACATTACAAGAGGGAAGCTTGGAGGCTTTTTAGGAGATGTGAGGCTGAAAAATGTTCGTAGTGTAAATGAGACATGATGGGTGAGGTAATATCTTTTATTGGACCAACTTCTGTTAGCAAGGGAGAAAAGCTTTTGAATTTACAGAGATCTTCAGGTCTGGGACATGTCCTCAGAGTGCTGTGCTAAATACAAGGCGGAACAGATTGTTTAGCATAAGGAGTTCACACATTTCAAGGGACCATTCAAGGTAAAGTGGCCAGTTAACACCTCTCCAGTCATGGTGGGGAAAGGAGAAAATAAAGTTTGGTGGGGGTGATAGTGAGTTATAGATTATTGTAATAAGCCATAAATCCAGGCTCACTATTCAGCTCCTGATTTTTAATGTCTAGGAAAGTTATGAATTTAAGCTCCCAGGCTCATTTTTTGAAAACGTTCTGCAGATTTCCTTTGAGGATAAGGATTGAGAGATCAGCTATAGAGTGATCGCTTTGTGAAAAGTGTTCACCTGCAGGTGATGTGGTGTTTTCGTCTTTTACCATTTTTCTAGGTGAGTTCATTCGAGAGCATAGTGATTGTCTGGTTTCACCCACATAATTGTTGGGGCAGTTAGTGTACTGGATGAGGTACACCACTTGTTTTAATAGGCATGTGTAGGACCCATGGATCTTGAAAGATGTTTTGGGGGAGCATTGATCATTGTAGCAATGGAGATATATCTGCATGTTTTGCATCTCTTATGGCAGGGTCTGGTACCACTTTGAATTGCTGTTTCCTGGTCTGTGGGGAGCTTGCTTCTGACGACAAGCTTGAAGAGGTATTTTTGGGGGGTGGGGGGGCAGGGGTGGTGTTTGAAGGCCAGAAGAGGGGCTCAGGAAAGATTCCTTTCAGGATGTGGTCCCCCATAGAGTATGGGTTTTAATTGTTTAATGATACCCTGTATAGGTTTCAGTGTTGGGTGGTAGGTGACAAGTAGGGGTGTGCGGTTAGAGGGAGTTTTATTTCTGTATTGAAACAGGTTCTGTCAGTGTATTTGGATGCCCTGTTCCATGATGCAATCTACTTCTCTAGTGGAATGTCCTTGTGGTTTTAAGTGTGTTAAGGTGTGTATCCTGCACTTTCTCCTCGGAGTATATTCTCTGGTATCTGAGTGCCTGGCTGTAGATAACAGATTTCTTTGGGTGTTTGGGGTAGTTACTTTATCTGGGAAGGTGGGTGTGATGATCTGTGGGTTTCTTGTATATAGATGTCTGTAGTGTTCCATTGTTGAAGCTGATCATGGAGTTCAGGATGTTGATGCTAGTGTGGGAGTGTTCCAGAGAGAGTTTAATGAATGGATGGTGGTTGTGGTGGAAAGCTATAAGGGAGTTTAGATTGTTTGTTTGTCCAGAATATGAAAATATCATCAATATAAATTGATGATAGTAGCTCCCTCTTTCAGTAAGAAAAGCATTTTTAACTAAAGCTAAATTCTAGGATTTTTTAAATAAACTTGTGAGGAAAATATTCAGTTTTCAGCTGTGTGGAACAGAAGAAGGTCTTCTGTAAAGCAGTATTTGAAATTAGCTTTTTATCACAATGCATCATGACATGAGCAATGGAAGAAAAAAGCAGATGTTTGGATGCATTTTCAAAGCCATTGTAGCTGCTTTGATGCAGAAAAACCATAGCTCCCAATAGGTGAGAGGAAATAGCAGTAGCATTTTCACTCTTAAAGGCAGATTTCATTTAGTAGCTCTTCAGAAAAGAGGCACTGACTTGTGAATTTCAGGTAGTAAATGAAAAATTAATACTGGCAGAGCCTGAAAATCTTCAACACTCACTCGCCTGGGGACTACTAGCCCAGGTGAAAAGTACATGCCCCACCATGCCTGTCAAGGCCGTACCCTCTAAAAGTTTCCTTTCTTTAAGTTTCTTTGCCCGATCCTTGTCGCATCCAGGGCCAGTGTAACCACTAGGCGAACTAGGCGGCTGCTTAGGGCGCCAAGATTTGGGGGCGCCAAAAAGTGGTGCCCCAAATTTTGTTTTACACTATTGCTGGAAAACGAATGAATAAAGAAAAGAGAAACGTCGTTGAACTTGCGTTTTAACTTGTCGTTCTCTCGTACATTACAGCTGTAGCCCTACGCCAGCGCTGCGTTGCGGGCACAAGCGTACTGCTTCACCCTTCGGTACAAAGTGGCAATGACGTCATTTTTCTCGTCGCGCGCAGCTGGGGACGGGGGGAGGGGCGCAAGGTGGAAGTTTTGCCTAGGGTGCAAAATATCCTTGCACTGGCCCTGGTCACATCAGTAGTGTCTGGTTTTTCCTTGCTCCCCTTCCTCTTCCCTCAAATCGGTGATTATTACAGGATGCATGGACGTTAAACTTAATTGGTTCAGGGACTATGGAAACACCAGTATAGTTCTTGTGAGTACAATACTGACACCTCATAAAAGTGCCATGTTTAAAGTGCTCATGCACTGTGCCATGCCGCAAGTGCACAGTTCATACCTACTGGTGCAGAACTTGGAAGAAACAATTTAAAAAAAAGAAACATTTTGATTATTAAGAAGCTTGAAAACTATGGCCGTGTTCCTGCCCAAAGCAAAATAAGCTATCCTCATGCCATGATAAACCTCAGTTATTTTCGTTTTGGTTGCAATAGCACCGTTACTTTGACCACATTTGTGAGTATATAATATAATACTTCCTTCTTTGCGTCATTCAAAAATTAACATTATGTTGAATGCACTGTTCCCTTTAAGCCTGCGCGCATGCGTGGCTGCACAGCATTTTGGTACCTACAGTGCATCTCACGTGGCTGGGAGCGTGACCAGCAGCCAGGCCTTCCAGCTGCCAGAACCTATGGCAGCTCCTCTTGGTGCCAGGACCTGGCAGGAAGCATCGAGTCAGCAGGGAAGAGGGATGAGGAGCAGGGTGGATGCTGGGGCTCTGGAGGGAGCATGGCCCGCACCTGGGTCCCGTTCGGCCTGCTAGCCCCTCCTGCCAGAACCCTGCAGCAGCTCTCGGTGCTGCAGGAAGCCTTGAGTCAGCAGGCAAGGAGCAAGGGGAGGCAGGATATGAGGGTGCCATTTAGGTAAGGCAGAGGTGGGGAGACTGTTCATGGTCCCATTCTGGGGTGCATAGAGCTGGCTGCAGAGAGGCTGGCAGCACTGTCTAAGGACTGGTAGTGCTGAAATGAGCCCCTGACTGCCCAGCCCAGCAGGGGAGCTGTGGTGCAGGCAGAGAAGGAGCCTGTGCTGCTGCCCCTCTGGACAAGGGTGCCCGGTTTGTGCACTCCTGCCCTCTCTGAGCTGTGATGGCAATTCCCTCATGGAGACCCCGAGGTGGGGAAAAGCAGGGCCGGCTGTGGGGCAGAGGGAAGACCCTAAGCTCCCTTCCCCAAAGCAGCCTTGAGCTGGTGGGGTGGAGGGAGGCAGGGGCTCCTGAGAGGGGACAGTAATGGGATTTCTCAAGGGCTGAAGCTCCTGGGAGGGGGTAGATGTAGGGGCTTATGGGAGGAAAGGCAATGGCTGATGCTTTCTAACTTTGTGTGGATTTTAACTCTAAATCTCTTGAAAGTTAAGTACCCAAACTAGTCAGCTGTATGCCTGTGGGTCCTGGGTGTATGTATTACTGAAATGTCACTTAAAAATACCTTATGCTCATCAATGCAATAACAGTGTAAGAAGACTTAAGAGTGCAAGCTTGCCTAAGGACAGAAAAGTAGTGCTCAGTGCAGTTTGTAGCCCACTCAGCACAAAGAAAATGTGGAGGGAGAAATGTTGGTTGAGCATATACCATAAAATACACAGGATGTTCCAGATGCTGGTTGTAAGAGTCTTAACGGGTGCATTTCTTCTTTCATGATCATGTATTTATTTTGCCAACTCCAAAGTTACAAAAATCACAAGATTGGTCCCAAAATTTTTGTTTTGTTTTAATTTGAACTCTCCAGCCTACCCCAGTGTGAGTGTGGCAGTTATAATACTGCCAACTCTCCCCAGATGGATAGAGTAGGATGAAGGAGCTCTTGCTGGCCGCTTGATGTTGTGGAGCTTCCAACTTCTCCCCAAACCCAAAAATTCGAATCAGTTAATTCTCTGCCCCACAGATTGTGTCCCATCTGCAGTCCCCTAGCCCAGTAATGAATTATCTCTCCCCCCCCCCCCCCACTCAGTGTGCATACCTCTGCTCTTCCTTTGGCTCCAGGGTCTCTTCTTCCTCCCTTCCAGGGCCTGTGGGGGCAGCTGTAGCAGGATACCTTATTTCCCTTCCCAGGCTTTGTGTTGCAGGAATGGAGAGGGCTGGTAGAGGGAGCAGACTGACCCATTTCTTTGCAAGACAGGGAGGGAAAGAAGTGAACAGAGCCACTCTGAACTGCTGGACTCTTTCTGCTCCCTGTCTCCTCCACCCCTCTGCACAAATCCTCTCTGCTCCACAGGAAAGATAGGAAGAGCTCTGCCGGCTTCCTGCAGCATTTCTTATTGGCTGCCTTTCCCACTTCCCTGTCTCATGGGAAAGAGTAGCCAATCAGTGAGGGTTTTCTCCTAGGCATAGCTGAAATGCATGTGAAGGCTGGAGCTTCCTATATCATCAGGAGACCGGTCCAGCAAGGGCCAACACTGCATTACTCACAAGAGTTGGCAACACAGTGTATTAATCAATATTTATCTGAAAGCTGTGAATAGGGCAACTGGAAAAATAGGGATCTTTCATCTGAATAGTACACCAGTTGAGTTTAAAAATGCAATATGCTGTAAAATTAAATATTCAAGATCATGTTGCTCAATGTGTAGTATGAATTTAGCTAAAGCGACGTTCTTGGATGGCTGTTTAGCTGGTAGACTGGCTTTGTTTTTGTAAGTTGGTCATTTAAAGTGGTGGTTTTCCGTGTCTTTTTAAAATATCTTTTTAAGGAGTCTAAGAAAATTGAAACATTTTCTCTGGTTGTAGCTAAACACTTCAGCATTGCAGCTAGTGACTTCAACATTTCTAACTCTACAAACCATGAATTTGTAGTAATACACCAGCAATATTTAGTGCTGAAATTCCAAGTATGACTGCAAAGTACCTAAATATTGTCACTCTTATAGTCATGATCATTGCAAAATTCAGTGAGAAGAGTAATTGGGATTTATGTGCTCAGTGTGTGAATGAAATTCACATACCCTAATGCAGGGCCTTGCTGTGGGAGTATAGCAGTGCTTGCAATCTCATGTGTTCAATAATTGAGTCAAATTCTGGAAAACCATGAGATTTCAGAAAGTAATATTTGGAGTTCTTTTCATTTACTCTGGGTTTTGGGATTGGTTTTTTTGTTTGAGTCTTTAGGATTCATGTTTTCAAGGATTCATGTTCTCCACATCCATGAGGACTAGACAATTTTTTTTAAATGAAAGCTGAGATTCTTACATCATCACATGACTCCCAGACCTGAGGCTTTAAAAATATACCAGGTAGTGCAAGACTAATGATATCATGAGAGTTGGTAACACTATTGCAGCAAAGCACAAACATGCCCAGTCCCCCATAGTTGCTACTCCAGCTGAAGGTCTGTATTAGTGGTTACAGCCTCTGTGCCACTTACATGGGTGTTAAATCTGTTAATTCTGTTTAAACATGGATTGCTTGGCTTATTCTCAAGACCAAACCCATCACCAGCTCCTGTGCTAATTTACCTGAGGCTGACATGGAGACAACATTGTGATGACTTTTACTGTGGGGCTGAAATGGTTCAGAGAGCCTATACAAGCACCACTGTGAATTTCGCCCAGTGTAACTTTGTTTTGCTGAGTGCCCCTCTACATTTGTATTCTTGCCATTTGTCTGTTAAAAGCACTGCCATCTGATTTCAGAGCAATAAGCTAATGAAATTTTAAAGTAGTTATTTCTCTTCATGGACTGCTAGACAAACTGACTGATAGACCCAGGCACTGGAAAAAAAAATGCTTCCAATGACAGACAAAGACAGACGGTTGGTGAAGAATTTTAAAAACATACTTTCAGTGCAAAGGCAAGAAACAGAACCTTCAAGAGGTTGTTCAATGACACTATTTTCTCTCAAATTGTGGTGTTTAATTTTCTATACATGCCGTTTTTGAAAGGAAAAGGCGACCAGTGGAGTGTGACAGGGATTACAGGGAGCTTTAGTCAAACTACATTAGGTCAGATAAAATAAAATGAATAATTTAAAACTTTAATATCTGATAATTGGCTTTTAGTTTTTTTGATTAGGCAAAATTATGCATCATTTGTGTATGTGTATGTATATATACACATGCATGTGTATAATTACGTAAAATGTACTAATGAATCCCTTAATTACAAGGTCTAAATACAAATATTTAAATTTTTTATGTACACGTTGTTGATGTTTGCAAAATTTTATTAAATAAAGTAGTGTAGACTGAAGCTCAGCTCTTTCACCAGGTACTTCTGTCCTCATTTGAGAGTGCTTGTGGTAATGCAGTTTTGTTGATTTGATGGGCTTGGAGAAGGCCCATTCAGTTGAAGTCTCTCCCTGTGCTTATTATGGTGGGAGGGAAGGTGGGCTAAAACTACATGGTTTTATTTGAAGCTCAGCAGCAATACATATTGCTTCAAGTTTGAAGAAAATCAGTGTCAAGCACTTCTGACCTACTGGAGCATTGAAAATGTGTTATCCATCTAGGATCCCCCATTGTTGCGGTATATGAGCACCTCACAATCTTTTACTGTACTCATCCTTCCCACACCCATGGGAGGTAGGGAAGTGCTGTTAGTCCCAGATGATGCTTTTTTTTTAACCATTTACTGAGGCTGAGAGACTATAAGTGACTTGTCCAAAGTCATGTAGGAAATCAGTGGTGGACCAGGGGATTGAACCCAGGTCTCCCCACTCCCTAACCACTGGGCCACTCTTTATCTCTGTTTGTAAAGTTTAAAAGGAGCCCATCCCATAAGCGAGCATAATAGCAAACCTTAAAGTTATCACTTTTACAGTTTCAGTGGGAGACAAATGCAATTATTAAACTTCTGTGATTCCCAGAACTGTAAAGCTTTAGGGAAGATTTTCAAGGCACAAAAAGCAGTTAAGCATCTGTAGAGAATGAGGGAGATCTTTTGTTTGGATATTTGTGCCTCTCGTCAAGATGGAAGACGTGTTGTGATCGGCGCAATCTATACGAGGGCTGGAGGACCGATCGATCAAGGCGATTGGTGCCTCAGTTTACCTGCTTGATTGTTTCTCTGGATGGAATTAAAACAAAAGAGGCTGTGATAGAAGGGAGAAGCAGGCAACAAAACAATGACAGAGACGGTATCTCCAGGGAGAATACGAAGGGCCCCTAAGAGACAGAGCCATTGGGAAATCCCTACCTGCCAGTCTCCAATCAGGGAACAGACCTGCCTTTCCCAAGGTCAGAGACTGAGTTCAAAAGAGCACAAAGTCGTAAAAAACCCCTAGCCTACAGGAAAAGGTCTGGGAGCCGGCAACAGCTTCCTGGTGAGGGATCCTAAGATAGGCCGAGCGTGCAGCCGTGCTGTGGAACTAAAGCAGGGGCTCTGCGGAATGTGCCAGAGACAGTTGGGCTTGCCTAAGCTTTGAGAGAGGTGCAGGCCTTTTGTGGGTTTAACCCTTTCTCCCTGCTTGCTGGGTGCTTTTGGGCAAATGGACAATAGATCTTTTTGGATTAAATTTGTTGAGTCATTTTAAACATCCTCTGGTCACATGCACCCAAAGAGGACTGTTCTGGCAGGGACCGATTGCAATTGGGCCTGTCATGTGAACACAGTGGAAGACAGCAGTGCTGTTGCTCCAGGTGCCACAGTTGTGGCAGAGATGTGGGATTCCACCCAGAGAGAGGTGAAGGTAGTAAAATTTGCCATTGGATGGTGCACTTGAGGGACTGCAAGGGGGAATAAGACACCACTCTCCTGTAACCATGACAGGATGGTGGGAAAGGAGGTGGCTGAGGGAGAGATCACAGGTGTCTGTTATCCCCTGCATTCAACCCCCATTAAAGGGCAATGGAGTTGGGTAGATAGCTTCCCTTTGTGTCTTTGAAACTTCCCCGATTTTTTTATTTTGTACAGTATCTTTCTCTGTGTTGTAATATTTTGTTCATAAGGTATGAATATTCCAATGTGTGTGTAGAATACTTAGTTTTCTACTTTTTTGGGGGGTGAGACTTTGAAAGCTGCCTTTGAAATCACTCCTATTGACTTCAATGGGAGTGGAGTAAGGAAAACACTGAGTTCACTTGAAAATTCTCCTCTTAATATCTTAGCGTGGGGTCCTGCATTGCTTACTTGGACAAATTCATAATGCATGTATTTGGTGTGATATAGGCAATATGTAAAAATAATTGGCCTCTCAAGGATTTTGCTTCACAAGGAGTCCAGGATTGGCCTTCATTGTGTTGTGTTTGTATGTATGTACAAGTGCATAAGCAAGTGTAACACTGACAGACCCTGGTCGTCATCGGGCAGGATCAAACCTGGGACCTCTGGCGCTAAATGCACGAGCCTCAAGCCATATGCCTATTAGCTAAGGCTGTAGAGCAAACTCATGAATCTCTCTCTGTACGTGGTCTCAGTGCCATTAGATGGGACAGAACACCACACCCAGGAGGTGTGTGGGTTACACGTGCACATGTCTAGAACGCTGCACGTTGAAATACATAGCTGTATGAAACATTTCATATTTACCAGTTTTATGTGCTGCTTGTGCAGTCTTCCAGAGGTTGTATATCACTTGCATGTAGTTGATTTTTTTTAACTCCCCCCTCAATAATGGAAGTTAAATGGAAAATGGAGGGGAAAAAACAGTGTAAATACACAATAATTGATTTCCCCCCTCCCATATACAGATCAGGAAATAAATGTTTCCTCAGCAACTGTAATTTGTCATTTGAGCACAGACCCATTTTGAGTGACCACATGATCAGGGCCAGTGCAAGGAAGTTTTGCGCCCCCAACCCCCGCCCCCTGCCCAGCTAACACTGCCCCTCCCGCGGCATCCAGTCCCCCCTGCACCCCACCGCGGGCCGGCAGCTCAGCCCCCCACCCGCTGGCCGGCAGCCTCCCCCTGCCCGCGGCGCCCCCCACCCCCAGTTCCCGGCTCAGCCACGGACCTGGGAGGCAGGAGGGAGCTGCGGCGAGCCAGCTCCCAGCTCAGCTGCGGAGCTGGGAGGCAACCATGGCAAGCCGTCCTCCTGGCTCAGCTGTGGAGCCAGGAAGCAGCCGCGGTGAGCCGCCCCCCACCCAGCTCCCGGCTCAGCCGTGGACGCAGGAGGCAGCCGCGGCGAGCCTCCCCCTCCACCAGCTCCCGGCTCAACCGCGGAGCCGGGAGGCAGGAGGAAGCCACGGCGAGCTGCCCCCCAAATCCTGGCGCCCTAGACAACCGCCTAGGGTCGCCTAGTGGGCGTGCCGGCCCTGCACATGATGCTTCGATTGAAGCCAGGCTGTGTAGATGCTCCACATGCAGCATTATCAGAAATGTAGAAATAAACTATATATGAAAAAAAGGGCTTTGTTATGGTGGTTTCTGATGCCTTTCCATAGAAAATCCCAACCAGAATGTTGCATTTGCTAGTGCAAATTATCTGCTTGTGAATCTGCTGATGTCCTACTAATCTTGTATATATGGGAAAGGGAAAAGGGAATCCATCTTCCATCACTGTTTTTTCCCCTCAAATCCTGAAATACTAAGGAATTTGAATGGCTGCCTATGACCAGGAATGTGTTTTATCTCTCTTCTGAATCTGTGAAAAAAGCACAGATGCACCAACATCAGAATCCATCTGTTCAAAGAACCCTCATAATTGATTCCACTTGTGTATATATGTGGACAGAACATCTAATCATATAGAATTATTTAGCAGACTTTATAGTAATAATTTAAAGTCTGACACCTGGCATGTTTATTTAATCATGGGAACACTTGTGAAGCTGTTGACTAAGGCTTCTTCTGTTCTTATTGCATTTTGATCAGTCTAGTTTCCAAGGCAACAGCTTGTGTCAGCACACTGATGTGCTTAAAGCTGTGTGAAAACATTTGCTGAAAATAATTAATCCAGTGACAAAATATGTAAGGAGGTAAAAATTGTTCCTTTACAACATCTGTAACTTGACCTTATGGGTCAATGGACATTAGGTCATGTCTACATTACAAAGTTTGGTCGATTCAAATTATGTTGGTGTATAGCTGCCACAGTTAGTATATCACTTGTGTGTGCATACCTGGCTGCTTGCTTTGGTGCTGTGTGCACTCACCAGGAGTGCTTGTGTTGATTAAAAAAGGTGCAGTGCACCATGGATAGGGATCCCAGGGTGCCACCATTCAGCACAGTGCCTTTTGGGAAATCTTCACAATGTGTTGTGAGGTAGAAATGAGTTGCTCAGGGATGACTGGGAGCAAGGGGTCAAGTTCCCATCATGCAACTTTCCATATCCCATAATTTTTGCACTTTATTTCAAATTCCACAAACATGCACAGCACTTTTCACTGTCCCCAATCTCTGAAAGAAGCATAGTACCCACACAGCTCTCCATTGTTGTCATGAATGTTACAAATACAGGATGCATGATCCTCCAGTATTTGCAGACCGGCAGGAAGAACCACAAAGGGTGGGAGAGAGATGACAAGTTCTTGGAGGACAGATTGTTGAGGGACATAGTGAAAAACAATTCAAGGTTGTTTGGTGGCATTCATGGAGCAGCTGCAGATGGCTGAGCACCGCTTCTGGACCCAAGGAATAAACACTGACTGGTGGGATTGCATCATAATGCAGGTTTAGGATGATAAGAAGTGGATGCAGAATTTTTGGATACAAAAGGCCATATTACTGGATCTGTGTGCTGAGTTCATCCAAGCCTTCCGGATCTGGGACACCAGAATGAGAGCTGCACTGACAGTGGAGAAGCAAGTGGCAATTGCACTCTGGACGTTTGCAGTGCTGGATTGCTACTGGTCAGTGGGAAATCATTTTGGGGAGTTGGAAAATCCACAGTGGGAGCCATTGTCTATCTCACAAGCATGTAGGGTCACTAATCCTGGTGTACAGGACTGTTACTGTCTGCAATGTGCAGGACATAGTGGATAGATTGGAAGCAATGGGGTTCCTGAACTGTGGTAGGGCAATAGATAGCGCACACATCCCTATTTTGGCACCAGCACACCTTGCCATAGAAAGAGCTACTTTTTTATGGTTGTGCAACTATTGGTGGATACTCCAGGTATTCTTCCCTGATGTCAGTGATGTTAGTCAGGGAAGGTGCATGACACTCACATATTTAAGAACACAGGACTGTTCAGAAAGCTGCAAGCAGAGAGATTTTTTTCCTGACTGGTGGATTATCACTGGCAATACTGGAAATGTCAGTAGTGATCCTGGGGGACCCAGCCTAGTTCTTGCTCCCCTGTCTCATGAAGCCGGCCACCTTGGCAGCAGCACCAAGGAAAGATTCAACTACTAGCTTAGCAGGTGCAGAATGATGGCTGAATGTGCCTTGGTAGATTGAAGGGATGCTGGTGATGTTTACTCACGAAACTGGATCTCAGTGAGACAAACATCCCAAAGGTGTTAGCTCCTTCTTGTATCCTGCATAATATCTGTGTGGCAAAGGGAGAAAAGCCTGCTGCCAGGGTGGAGTGTGAAGCTAGAGTGGCTGTCTGAAGAGCCAGACACAAGAGCCATTATAAGAGCTCAGTATGGAGCTACGCTGTTAAGGGAGGCCTTGAAAGAGCGCTTTAATGGTCAGCCACAGTAATGTGCTGTGCTGGACAGTGCTCTGGACCTAAAGTTTTGGGGGCTGTCAGGAATTTTATAGTGTTTGTATATTTATAAGTATCAAGTTGTGTGTTTCACTGACCCTATGAGCTCAGTGGTTCTATACAATTATAAGTAGTAGATGCTTTGAGTACTGTTATGCACTCTGCAGGATATACTGTGAGCTGATAAAGATGAGTTAATTTTCAAATAAAGACGTTAATTGTATAGCAAAAACAGTGCAAAACCCCCCATCCCATGTGGAAATAAGATGATACAATACAGACTTTTAATATAAATTAACGGGATAGAACTTAGAAATTGGAAAGGCGACCAACATTTTTGTCTACTTCAGTGCACAAATGTCATCCATTTTGGTGACAGATTCACCAGCTGTGGCTCTCGCAGCTCAGTGTACGTGACGCTGTGGTTGTCCTTGCCGTCTCCAGGCATGTACTGGTAGGATGTGGTGCTTGATGCCACACGGAATATTTGGGAGTGTAGGGAGCTGCTATGCAGGAGCTCTCCAGTGACTGTGAAGAGTGGTGAGTCCATTATTGTTGGACTTGTAGATTAATGAGGGTCTGCAGCCATATGCTTGGCACCAATAGTCCTCCCGCCAGCCAACACAATTGTGCAGGTTTCATTCCCCGTTGCTGTGGGACCGCTCACCTTGGTGGCACCATATATAACCTTTCCTTATGAGCAGCAGAATTAAGGACAATAGATTTCTCCTTGTGTCCTTTTGCTTCCCTTATCAATTTTCTACAGTTCCTATCTTCTAATTTATATTTGCTGTCAGCTTTCCATTTTTCCCATTTGTTACATATTTTTTATTTTTATAGCTGCTGTACTTCCCATATAAGCCAATTGACTTTTAATCAGCATAGCCTTCTTTTTTTATTGTGGCTTTTTGGACATCATGTTCTTAAACCACTCTCAAATATCATTCATAGTTTTCTGTGTAAATTCTTTCCAACTGATTGATCTCATAATTATTTCCAGCTTTGTGAAATTGGCCCTTTTAAAGCACTATATTACCGGTTTAGACTTTATTTTGTTTATACTTGGGTGCAAATGATCATGACTAGATTATATTTAGTCATGATCATTTGCACCTAAGTAACTATTAATTTTTTGTTCTGGGATTAATTCCTGTTTATCTGTTAAGATTAGTTATAATACAGAATTTCCCCATTTTGGATTGAATACTTTGAGTTAGGAAATTCTCATTTATAATTTTTAGAAATTTCAAGGATATTTTAGTCCTGGCTGCATGAGACCTCCAGCATATGTCATTCAGATTGAAGTCCCCCATGATAATACAGCTTTCGCCACCACCCCTACACATAATAGATATATGCTTAAGGAGTTGGTTATCCTGTCCTTTAGTATGATTTGGTAGTCTGTAGCAGACATCAACTAGTTCCCCAAATTGCACTTTATCTGGTGGAACACGGATCCATCCTCATTTAAGATTATTTGCTTCCAAATTGTCAGTGACTCAGAAATGGGTAATGCCCTTTTTGAAAGAGTGCCACTCCCCCTTCCCATTTTGCCCACTTTATCCTTCCTAAATGTTATAACTAGTGATTAACATTTCAACCATGTGACTCATCCCATCAGGTTTTAGTAATACCAACTACATTGAATTTATGCTCATAAAGGAGCAATTCCTCTTATTTATTACTCAAGATCCTAGAATTGGTTTGTAGGCAATTAAATATTTCTTCTATTCATGTCTCTTGATGCCTTGATTAATTTTGTTCTTGACATTTTGATAGTTGTGCTAAATGAGTGCTCATGTGTTCTCCTTTTGTTATTAATTTAACATCCTTCGGACCAGTCTAGCTAGCCTGTCCCTTAGAAGGCTGTTTCCACTGCTTCTGAGATTGGGGCTGTACAGTTTGGATGGCCTCCGTCTCCCCGTAGAAGATGAACTAATGTTGCACCAACCAAAATCTTACACCACTTACCCAGCAAGCAGTTCACTTCCAGAATCTTCAGCCTTCTTTCTTTGCTCACAGGGACAGGAAGGATCTTGTAGCAGACCACTTGGCCATTCCTCTCTTTCAGTAGCCTTCTGAGTTCCCTGAAGTCCTCTCTAATCTGGGAGGTATCATGTGAAGCAGTGTTGCTTGTGCTAATATGCCCCATTGTCAGGAATTCTTTGCCCACCCGCTTCAGAGGCCTATCCAATCATGCAGTCACATTTCCTATTTTGACTTTTGGAAAGAATGCACACCATCCTGTTGTCCACTTGTCCCTTTCAGAGCATTCTTTCCAATCTGTCTGTCTTGGATGGTTGAGGATCTCTTTGTGGGCACATTTGATTGTCTTGTGGGTTGGACTGAGCAGCCATCCTTAGATATGTCCTGTACAGCTCTCTTCCATTCAACCAGCTGTGTCTTCAGAGAGATTCTCTGCAGTTTCCACACTGAGAATCTGGTAATGACAGGGTAGTTCTAGCTGTGTGCAATTCCTCCTGGTCCTCTTTTCCTCTGGTAGTCACAACCTGCCCATTTTCGTCTGCCTCCAGCCATGTAGAATGCTTCGTGGTCCTCTTGACTCTGATGATAGGTTGCCAAGCCTACTTTTTGGCTTCCTCTCTGTCTGGTTCCTTGGTGCCCGATTCCTTTTTCTTGAATCTGTGGAGCTGATGCTTCCTGATCTGGTAGTTCAACTACTCCTCAGCATGTCTGCTTGTAGTGTCAGTATTTGTCCTTCTAAATAAGAAGCTTTTCTTCCTGAACAGACATATGGTCCAGAAGAGCCCTAGGTTGCCACTCCGGGGGTGACACACTGCTTCTTCCTTGATCAGACAAACTCAACTATGCCTTCCTTCCACTACCCCTTCTGCCACGAGTTCTATGTCAAATCCAGGACAGAGCACAGGTCATCCTGATTGCCGCCTTCTGGCCCAGACAGTTCTGATTTCCCAACCTCCTACACATAACATCCCGACCACCAATCACCCTCCCAACATTTCCCAAGCTCCTGATCCAGTGGAACAGCAAGATGTGACACCCTGATCCATGTCCATTCCACCTCAGGGCTTGGTATTTGGATAGGCATCATCCTTAGAACATTCATACTCCACAGCCATACAAGACATCCTTTCTAATAGTAGAAAGGACAGTGCTAGAAAATGTTACCTAGCTAAATGGAAGTGCTTTTCTCTTTTGGGGCTCATCAAAGAAGCATTCTCTGAGGGCTTGTCTTCACTACCTGCCGGATCGGCGGGGAGCAATCGATCTATCGGGGATCGATTTATCGCGTCTCGTTTAGACGCGCTTAATCGATCCCCGAACACGCTCCTCATCGACTCCGGAAATCCACCTCGGTGAAAGGCGGAAGCGGAGTTGACGGGGGAGCTGCAGCGATTGACTCGCTGCCATTCTCACGGCCAGGTAAGTTGATTACGATACGCCGACTTCAGCTGCGTTAGCTGAAGTTGCGTATTGTAGATCGACACCCCCCCCCCCCCCCAGTGTAGCCCAGGGCTAAGAGACTATAGAAATTCCTTTCACCTTGGACTATATCCTATCTTTGAAGACATTAAGTTTGTCCATCAGTGCCTTGTGAGTCCACTTGGTGGCAATCAGCACATACCATCCACCTTCTCTGCGCTACTCAGTCTTCTTACATCCACTGATCAATAGATTCTGGAAAGGCCTAATAAGAACCTTCCCACCTATTCAGAAGCCTACTCCCCAGTGGGATCTAAACCTGGTTCTCTCAGTACACATAAAGGCGCTCCTTTGAACATTTAGCTACTTGCGCCAAGGTCGTTTTTCTTGTAGCCATCACCTCAGCTAGAAGGGTTGGTGAACTTGGAGTAATGATAGCATGTGGAAGATCTGCCATCTTCCATAAGGGTAATGTTTCTTTGGGTACATCCACATTACCCACCCGATTCGGCGGGTAGCGATCGATGTTCTGGGATCGATTTATCGCATCTCACGTAGACGCGATAAATCACCCCAGAAGCGCTCCCCGTCGACTCCGGAACTCCAGCTTGGCGCGAGGAGTAAGCAGAGTCGACGGGGGAGCCTGCCTGCGCTGCGTGGACCCGAGGTAAGTAGTTTGTAATTCGATCTAAGATACTTCGACTTCAGCTACGCTATTCACGTAGCTGAAGTTGCGTATCTTAGATCGATCCCCCCCCAGTGTGGACCAGCCCCTAATGTCTACACCCCAAATTCACTGCTATAGTAGTTTAAGAATTTCACCTTAACCAATTGATTCACTTACCTGTGTTCTCCCCAAAACCACACACTTCTATGGAGGAACAAAGACTCCACTCCTTCAGTGTTCAACGAGCTTGGCCTTTTACCTGCAGAGAAAAAAATCAATCAGGAAATCCCCGAGACTATTCATCACTATAACAGAGTCAGAGGACATGCAATCTCCACCCAGAGAATCTCCAAATAGATCTCAGGCAGCTGATAGTGGAATACAATGAAACCTTCCTCCCTACCCCTACCCCATGGGGTAAGAGCTCATTCCACCAGAGTGCAAGGAACAACTATTGCATCTCTTCAGGAGAGACCCCCTCCTGGACATCTGTAAAGCGGCCATGTGGGGCTCCATTCACACATTTGAAAGACATCATTTGCTGATGCCTCCTTTGGGACAGTAGTACTCCGCTCAGCTCTACCATCTACCTTGTACCGTCATCCTACTTAGGTACTGCTTGTCAATCACCCACAATGGAACACAATAGAGACCATCACTTGAGGAAAAAGGGGCAGTTATTTAACTGTAACTAGATGTTCTTTGAGATGTGGGGTCCCTATCTATATTGCACTACCAGCCCTCCATTCCCTGTGCTTTGGATAGTGTCTGATTTGCAGTAGAGAAGAAACTGGAGAGAGGTCAGTTTGCTCTGCCCTTTATCGCCTCTGATGGAGACATGAGGTGGACCAACAGGCACTACTGTCAAATTCTCTGGCTCCAGACACACAGTGCGCATGCGTAACCTACAGTGGAATGCAGATAGGGACCACTGATCTCAAAGAACCTCCAGTTACAGATGAGTAAACTCCCCGTATAATGAGAGACTCAAGGAGCTCAATCTATGTAGCTTAACAAAGGAGAAGGTGAAGGAGTGCCCTTGATCACAGTCTGTAAGTACCCACATGGAGAGCAGAAATTTGATAGTAGAGACTTACTTCAATCTAGCAGGCAAAGTTTTATAACCATCTTCCAGCCATTGACTGGATCTTAAGTGTGACAAATTCAGTCTAGAAATAAGTGCACTTTTTTGACAGTGAGGGTGATTATAACTTTTGGAACAACTTACTAAGAGTTGTGGTGGATTCTCCATCAGTGACCATTTTTAAATCAAGATTGGATGTTTTTCTAAAACACAAATTAAATCAGGGAAGTTCTATGGCCTGTGTTATGCAGGAGGTCAGACTAAATGATCACAGTAGTCCCTTCTGTCTTTATAATCTATGAAACCATAGCTACTAATCTGCACAGTATTTTCATTTGTTATCTTGCATGTTTCCCGAGTCTGGTAATCACCACATAGACCGTGCTTGGCCACCAGCTGAATACTAAGGCCTAAGAGGAGTACAGAAACAAGTACTTAACAGAAACCTATAATGCCAATAAAGACTGTATTGCCGGAGGAAAACATTTAACAGAGTCACTACCAGTATGATAAACAAAATAGGACACCTTTCTTCTTATCCAGTAACCAAGTCTGCACAACCCTGTCTCTCGCATGAGCTCGCCTTTTCTGGAAATTTAATAGGCTTCCTTTTTAGTACCTAGGTAAGGTCTGCAAGCATTCATGTACTGGCTAGAATACACTAGTCTTTACAAGCATAATAAAACATAAGGAATTTACATAGTAAATAACTAGTTTAAAATGCAGGTGTTTGCTAATGCAAATGAAAGATATAAATCAGATTTTCAGAGGTTGTGCATATATTGTTTATTAGGTGTACCTTCTGCAACCTTTTAACCTGACAGTATCTGATATTTAAACCAGCATACCTTCTCTAGGACAAACTGAGTTGGGGAAAATTAGCTTCAATTACATCTGGACTTTTGCTTTCAAGAGGAATAGCTCTAGTTTCTTTCCTGTGAAGTTCCTACAATGATGAGTGAAATGTAAATTAAAACAAATGAGGATTTTTAAGAAGAAGAAATGTGCAACCATTATGAATAATTCCCCCAAGAAGTCTCAGAACGCTTACATAATTAAAAAGGCAGTGCTCAGAATGTCAAGAATGAGCAATCAGTACTGCCAGGGGAAGAAAAGACTTAACTCTTTACCTCTTCCTATATGCTTCTACATTGCAAAATTGTGCAAACCAAAATTTTAAAACTTCAAAAGAAAAGTAGCATTTTATGGATGAAGTACTCTGCCTATCTCCAGTCAACTAAATCCTTCAAAAGAGAAATTCAAGGAACTGAAAACTTTCCATATCTTAGCCTGCTTTGCCTTGGTATGGGAGCACGTATGATATATAACGGGTAGGCAACCTTTCAGCAGTGGTGTGCCAAGTCTTCATTTATTCACTCTAATTTTTAATGTTTTTAGAAGGTCTCTTTCTATAAGTCTAATATATAACTAAACTATTGTTGTATGTAAAGTAAATAAGATTTTTAAAATGTTTAAGAAGCTTCATTTAAAATTAAATTTAAAATGCAGAGCCCCGCAGACCAGTGGCCAGGACCCGGGCAGTGTGAGTGCCATTGAAAATCCGGTCGCATGACGCCTTTGGCACGCGTGCCATAGGTTGCCTACCCCTGATATATAACATCACCCTGTGTTCCCTCTGTGTATCCCATCACTCCCTCAAATGGTCATAGAAACACTGTAATTGACAGGAATTAGTAGTCTTGCTTAAAATAGTGTGTGTATTCTTTAATATAGTCCAGTTGAAGTGCAGATACAGTATGAGATAAGCATATTGTAATAGGTGGGGGCAGGAAAATGTAAAATTTGCCTTTAAAAACAAACTTTTTGCAGTGATTTTGCAGAGACTTTTCCAGTGTATGGAGATTTTTGTGAAAAAAAATCTCATCTATGCTGGGAATGTGCACGGACTCTTGCAAACTATCATGCTAGTAATTCACTTTCTCAGGGCTTAAGATTACTGCTGGTGGAAAAAATAGAATTTCCATCACAGAAAAAAATCCAAGATTTTGAAGTCTGATTTTTTTTTTTTTTGGTCCCATTTCACAACTAAAACAATCTCAGGTCCTTTTTTTGAAAAATCTTCCAAAAATATTTACCTTTTGACCTCATCACGATGCCTTATTTTGATAAGGTTGAAATGTTTTATTTCTATCTTATTGCTTCAACTTTTATATAAACAGTTGAAACAAAGTAAAAATGAAATGTTTCAGCCTTGTCAAAATGTAACATTGCAATAAGAACAATGTAGCTTTAATATTTTGGAATTAAGCTAGAAGAAGAGGGAATATGTCAAGAGTCACAGTAATAAAATGATTTTTGGAAGGGTATCACAGCTCTTTTGTTAATCCCTGGTACTTCTTAATATTCTTATCAGCTACTGGTGAACGTAGCTGCAGATTTACCTTGCCTGTAATTTTCTGCAGTGTCAGCTTCTGTTCTTCAAGCTAGTGTTCAAAATCTTGCCTTGAGAAGTAGAAGTAATTTTTGCACATATGGTTCACCGTTTACTCTAGATTGAGGCTTAATTGACAGAGCTCTAAAAAAATCTTGTGTTTTGTGTCAAATTATTTGTGTGCTAAAGTGACCAGTTTAAATTAGGTAAACATCAAGAACAGTTAAACAGCAAAAATGAGGGCTTTGGGCCATTAATATTCTCTAACTACATAGCCATGTGTTATTCTCGTATAATATAGATTCAAATCTGACCTCATTTAATTTTGTGTAGGAACACAAGGAGAAATGAGCTTTGTGGGTTTTTAATAATGTAACATCTGTTTTGTGACTCTGTGAGTTAAGTCATTATTTCCTACAGTTTTAAATTAATCACTTTCTTAGACTTTTAGGATTGTTACAGTTTGTGTTTTTAGAGGGACTGATAAGACTGTCCGCTTAGTTACTGGACAGATTGCAGTGGCTGATCATAAACTGGCTTTGCTTCAGTCCTGGATCAAAGCAGATTTCTCAGACAGTGCTCATTTTTAGAGGTTAGAACTCTCCCGTGTCAGTTATGGTTGTAGTCTGCATATGCCTACAGTCAGCTTGTTCATAGGAACTAGGGTGACCAGACAGCAAATGTCCTGATTTTTCACTGTGTGTGTGTGTGGGGGGGGTGGTAATAGGAGCCTATATAAGAAAAAGACCCAAAAACTGGGACTGTCCCTATAAAATCGGGACATCTGGTCACCCTAATAGGAACACATTAAACATTTTTAGGGAAAAATCTTTTTGGACTATGACAGGGAGAGTTGTGGGAGGTGGCTCCTTTTTTTCACATGGTACACTGGGGTACTGGTAGTATGCTTTTTTTTCATTCCTTGACCCTGTCACCTTACAGGCATTGGTACCACTGGCTACAATGAACACTCTTACCATAGCAACATAATCTGAGAGGCTACCAGAAATACCAGCATTTTTAAAAAGAATCCAAAATATTTTTAAGTGATTGTTTTGGGAATTGATATTTCAGTTGACTGATGTACTTTGCCCTCTCTTTCTAAGACTATCTCCCTGGGAGCCTAATATTTTAAATGCATTTAGAAAGGTGCTATTAGAGAATAATTACTAGTGGAAGTTCAAGTAAAACGGTACAAGTTGCAATTATTCAAACTTCTTGTAGGAGGTAAAGCTGTGTTTTGCAGGAAGAGGGATGGGAGTACTTGTAATTAGTATTTATTTTTATAGTTCCCTTTACTGAGAGAGAGGAAACAATGGCTCATGGAGTTGGGTACAGTGAATTTTGTACAGGTTTGAAAAGCAGAAAAACTATTAGAGTAAAAATAATAAAGCTTAAATTTTAGTACTAAAGATGCATTTATTTTCAGTGAAGGGAGAAGGGAAATATAAATAGGATTTAAAGTCTATCAAAAGTTAAAGCAAAAAGTTTTATGGCAAGACTGGAAGAGGTTGAGATTTGGTTGCTCAGAGAAGAGTTTTGGTAGTAAACCCCAAATGTGGCAGCCATAATGAGGGGAGGAGAAAAGAGGACAAAACTGGAGGAGAAATAGGACAGAACCAACTCCATGGAGAGTTTTGAATTGGAATTGGAAATGGCGGGGAAGCCAGAGAAGAGGGAAGGGAATCGTGCTTAATATGGATTCCCCTTTCTGAGGTGTGGGACTAGCCTTAACTTAGCTCTCTGATCTCAATGAAATGTATATGTGAAAGATTAAGTCTGTGATATGAGAAGGAATTGGAGTAGTTGAGATGGAAAGTGATTAAAGAATGAATAGGGATACTAGAAAAACCCAGATAAATTCTGGCAAAATTCCAGAGGAGTACAGACAAAATGTACAAACAAGGGAGATAGTGAATAAAAGGTTAACTAGGGGCCAAGGATGATTCCAGATTTCTGGTGTATGCTATTGCTATGTTGGCCATTAGTAAGAAGTTATATTTTACCAACAGCTATATTGTGTATCTGAGAAATCATACTATTTTTCTTGATGTAAACTACAGTGGTAGCCATTAAATACAGGAACATTAGCACACAGATTGGCTTGGTTCTCTGCAGGAGTCTTCTCTCTTGGGAGCTCTGTAATCAGAAAATGTGTGCAGAGACACAGTTCAGGCTTTTCAAAACTAAATATTACTTGTCAGCTGGAACACCGCAGTTAGAGAGATGGGTTAACAACAAAGAAGCCCTATGCTTGTCTCTTACCTAACCTAGTTTTTCCTTGTGTAGTTAAGCAGGCTCTGCTTAGCCCAGACATCCTTCAGCCTTGGGTTGGGAGAGCAAGCCTACATGCCAGCAGCTCCGACCGCTGTCTCCCAAAGTCCCTCCTCTAGTAGTTCTCCAGGGCTGCTCTTTTTTTACACCAAATCAAATCCCTTTGTTTCAGCTTTCCTACCTCAAGGATCACCCCTCCCTCTTCCCAGTCAAGGATGTCTGTTGTACTGGACTGGAGACAGTACTTCAGTTACTATCTGCATGGTGGATGAAGTACTGGGTGATTGAGTTAATCCAGATCAGTCTCCCTCTTCCTGCTCCTGGCAGGATTTAACCTATTCAATCCATTTGGTCCACAGTATCGAAGTAGGAGGTAAACTAAATCACACAATCGTCTCAAAAATAATGCAGAAATCTCCCACGTTTTTGAACACAAGAGCCTGACTTTTAACTCTGTGGACTACAATCTTGAATGTAGGTATTTGAAGCTCACTGGAAGCTTGTTACTAATAGAGTATTATACAGTTTTGGTGAAGAAACATTTAAATTTAACACAAGCAAAGAAAATTTTAAATAGTATTTGCAATGAGTATTAAACATCAAACAAAAACTATTAGGTAGTGAATCTACTAGTGCAGGGGTCAGCAACCTTTCAGAAGTGGTGTGCCGAGTCTTCGCTTATTCACTCTTATTTAAGGTTTCGCATGCCAGTAATACATTTTAAAGTTTTGAGACGGTCTCTTTCTATAAGTCTATAATATATAACTAAACTATTGTTGTATGTAAAGTAAATAAGGTTTTTAAAATGTTTAAGAAGCTTCATTTAAAATTAAATTAAAATGCAGAGCCCCCCGGACCGGTGGCCAGGACCCGGGAAGTGTGAGTGCCACTGAAAATCAGCACATGTGCTGCCTTTGGCACCCGTGCCATAGGTTGCCTACCCCTGTACTAGTGTTTCTTCTTGCATAGAGTTCCAGATTTTGCTGCTGTTAGACAAATCACAATGTAAAATTTCAGTGTATTTTACATTTTTATTCTTTAGTGCGCACACACAGACATTCTTTTCTGTTCCTTTTTTTCAGAAATGTTTTTTCAATCTCTCTATAGTGTAGTGTAACATAGTATGTCAGAACTGGAAAAAATCATGGCACCTCAGTCCTTTTGCAAACATTTTAACAATGTCAGCAAACAAATGTCTAGGCTTCCTTACAGCTTGCAGCATTTCAGACGTCGGGTTAATAGTGGTCTGGTCTCTATGGTTTCTGGTGAGACAGGAAATGTGCAGCCTGTATCCAGATTGGTACAGGTATTGATCAGCATATTAATTCAGGGAAACGGATATTTTTATAAGGCTTTCTCTGGGCTCCTGTCTTTTCACCATAAGCATAGCTAAGTCAGCAAAGAATCCACAAACACCCACCTTACGGAGTTCTGCCTTTGTTCTCTTCTTAAGAGACAAACTCCCAATTAAAAACAGTTAGCTATTAGGTAAATGTAAATTTAGTAGATTCTGTAGCCTCTAGGCATGACAAATGCTTTTCTCCCAGCTCTCCCTTTAGATCCATAAAGTACACTAACTGAGGACTTCCCTAATAAGTAAAGCTGAAACAACACTCACCTGTATCCAGTGGTACAGGAACTGGGGCCCAATCCTGACAGCACCTACATCTTTTGGTCCTGGGTCGATTAGTTGCGGAATCCTCTAGGCCTGTCATAACCTTTCCCCTCAAAGGCTCTGCCTCTTCCTTGACTCTTTTGTGGGGTGTTTGCATCCCCAGAGCGGGAGCAGCCTGTGCTTTCCTTCGAGTCAGGGGACTGGAATTCTGCTTTGCCCTGTGCACTGGCTGTGCAGAGTATGGAGGCTCCTTATTCTTTTCTTATTTTGTGCCTTTGTAAGGGTCAGGCAGACTCTAGCAAACAATACTGATTTATCTCATCTATTCTTGTTTCCTCTTCAAGCCACCAAAGGTCAGCACATCAGAGGTAAAAGGAGGATCCTATAGCTTTTTATTTTTCAGTTTTTTAAAAAGAAATTTTTATTCTCTCCTTTTGAATTTTAATACTTTGAGTGATAATTACTTAGAGAGCCTCACAAGCAGTGCATTAAATATCATTTGATACTGATAATATGCCAGTTTTCCTAGAAACACAGAAATTAAGTAGTTATCACTAGAATATTATTTTTTGTTCTTGAAAGAAGACAAAAAATCTGCCCACTCATCCATTGAATGAACCAAGACAATACCAAAATTTGCAGCTAGGGCTAGGGTTATAGTGAAAGAAAGGTATATGAGATTTGGAAAAGAACTGCAATATTCACCTATGCACTTCGACAGGGCAAAAGAACAATCATTTGATGAGTCACCAGAAGCATTATATTCAAGAATATGTTGTACAGGAAAAAAAATTGACCTTGTGGTATTTATAGTGGCTGAGGTAGAAAACCTTCTGAGCAAAGTAACAAGGGAGTCTGCTTATTTCAGCTAACGTTCTTTTTCAAGAATGTTAGTCTTCATATCTGCACTTCTTGTGGGGATGCTAGTGTGCTGTTTTGTCAAGGAAAATAATGTAATTATTCAGGGACAATGCACAAATGAACAATAACCATTGGAAAAGAGATTAAAATTGAAGACAGTCGAACTGAATTATTATTGATTGAGGCGCTGACAGGTAAATAGTTCTGGTTTTGGAACCTTATTTTCAACTAATTTTCAGCGATATACTAAATCTAGGGCTGTCAATCACAGTTAACTCAAGCAATTAACACAAAACAAATTAGATAAAAAATAGTCTTGATTAATCACATTTTTAATCACACTGTTAAACAATAATAGAATACCAATTTAAATTTATTCAAATATTTTGGATGTTTTTCTACATTTTCAAATATATTGATTTCAATTACAACACAAAATACAAAGTGTATAGCACTCAATTTGTATTATTTTTGATTACAAATATTTGCACTGTAAAAAAGATGAACGAAAGAAATATTTTTTTCAATTCACCTCATACAAGTACTGTAGTGCAACCTCTGTTGTGAAAGTGCAACTTACAAATGTAGAATTTTTTTCCATAACTGCACTCAGAAACAAAGCAATGTAAAAATTTAGAGCCTACAAGTCCACTCAGTCCTACTTTTTGTTCAGCCAGTTGCTCAGACAAGTTTGTTTACATTTGCAGGAGATAATGCTGCCTGCTTCTTATTTACAATGTCACCTGAAAGTGAGAACAGGCGTTTGCATAGCACTGTTGTAGCCAGTGTTGCAAGGTAGATACATGCCAGATGCACTAAATATTTGTATCCCCCTTTTTGTTTTGACTTGTATCTTTTAAAATCTTTTTTACAGTGCAAATATTTGTAATAAAAATAATATAAAGTGAGCACTTTACACTTTGTATTCTGTGTTGTAATTGAAATCAATATATTTGAAAATATAGAAAAACATCCAAAATATTTATAAAAAATTTAAATTGGTATTCTGTTGTTTAACAGTGTGATTAAAACAGTGATGAATCACAACTATTTTTTTTAATTTCGCGATTTATTGCGTTAATTTTTTAAATTGTTTGACAGCCCTGAATAAATCTGATATTTGAAGCAAGAAGAATGCCATTCCTTTAAAGTAGCGATAACATCAGCCTTTCTTGCCACCACGCCTGATGATTTTAAGTTTTTATTCTCAATGCAAATCTCCCTGTCTATTGATGGAATAATGTATCTGTTTGTTACCACTGTATTGAGAACAACACTGAGTTTTCAGAGTTTTAACAGACAGGTTTATCTATATTAGAAGGCTCAACTTTAAATCTTTTTGAAGAAACAGTCAAAGGTGACTTTTATGCAACTGTATGAAATATTTTCAATGGGTAGTTGAGTTTGTAAAGAAGAACCTTCCTACAATTCAGTGTTAGTGGGAATTCATATACTTCAGCAAAAATATTGGACTATTTGAGGAAATGTACTAATTTGGTATTGGATTATCATCAATTGCATAAAAGTGGCTTGTTCATCACTGACTCTTGATTACTTTTCCATGCTAATCACCCAAATCGAGCTTGCAAAATATTTCAAGAATATTATATTTTTCATGTAGCTTCCTAATCCTGCTCCAAGACTTACATGAATTCATGTATCTGTGTTGCTCTCTCTGAGGTTGGTCAAAGCTTTTCCCTATGGTTTGAGTTTTACAAACTATTAACAGTTAAACACAAATTCTGTCCCAAGCTCTTCTCCCAAGGCATAGTTGCTTCTGTAGCTCATTCCTGAGAACCAGTCCATGTAGCCCCTCTCTGCCAAAGAGCCATTTCTTCATCCCTTACCCCTACCCTGGACATAAGGGGTGTCCTCTGCTTCAACAATCACTACAGATTTATCAGCAACTCTTCCAGGATTCCAGTACCTCAGCTAAGCCAACCCTGCTCCATAAGGCATTAAAGTAGTAAGAGGTTCAATACTTAACTAGTTTGTATGGCACCTTCTTAATCTCTGTTCCACAATGCTTTATGAAGACCAATACTGTGCAACTAGGGTGACCAGACAGCAAGTGTGAAAAATCGGGACAGGGGTGGGGGGTAATAGGCTTCTATATAAGAAAAAGGCTCAAATATCGGGACTGTCCCTATAAAATCGGGACATCTGGTCACCCTATCTGTAACAGCTACTCCTTTGCCCTTTTCAATTATTTAAGAGGTAACATCAAAAGAGAGGTGATTTGAAATAAGACACAATTGTTGAGGCAGAAAAGAAGAAGGCTGATACGTTTCATAAGGGCTCCAAATTAAACCAGTTCCATCTTTTGTTTTTCAAATCGGCCTTAAAGCTCAGATACTACAATGATAGGGGTGGTATCAGGTATAGATCACAAAGCGAGATCTTGCCTACTCTGTAACACAGACTGCAAGGAAAAACAACCCAGTTGCCTTCCTATTGATAGCAGGGTTAAGTTCAAGGCCTCAGTCCTTATCTTTAGAGCCCATCATGGAATTTACCCAAGCTATCTTTGGGATGGGGGGACCATGCAGCTGAGACAATGATAGGTATGGTTCATCCTTAGGAGCGAGATGCATGGGAGTCGCACTTTCTGAGCTGCTGGCCCCAACTGAAAATCACTGCTGAGAGATCAGAATGTCCTCAGATTCCACTGCCTTCAGACTGAAATGTAAAGCCTACTCCTTTGACCTACCCTCCAAAATTAAAGAAATTTTAAATGCAACAAGTACAGAAACCACTCCTAAGCGGTGAGGTAAGTGGTGGAGAGAGATGGAGAAATTATCAGATGTTCATAATTGTTAAGGTAGTTGGATGCTACCGTGTTGGGCATAGTAGAAGAACTTGGATGGATGGAAGTCATGGTTATATTGGAGCTAAACCTCAGGATTAACCTAGGAATCTTATTGCAGCTCTTTTCCCCCTTTGCATGTTATTAAAAAAATAAGTTTCTCCATCCTGATAAGTAGTGTGAATGGGGATTGTTGATGAGCTTCCTCTAAACATGAGGATTGTAATCCATCCTTTCTTTCAGAACAAAGTGAAAACAATTCAAGCTCTGGGGCCCGGTAACCTATCTCTACAAATGTTGATTATATACAGGAGATAATTTCCCCATTGGATGGATTTATTTTGTTTCTTACCTGAGGTACTGGGACCATGCAACTTCATCCTATTTGTGTCTTATAGCCTTGACCATGTTGTGTTTTGTTGGACTATGTACCAGTGGCTCATACCATACTTAGCTGTGCCATGTGCCTGATGCCAAGTATGTATAGCCTAAAATAACCTGTGACAAAAGAAATGTTGCCACTATGATACCTTTCATTACTGAAGTGCTCATTCCCACAGATGATTAAAACTGCTTTTATCCTGTATTAATCTTCTTTCTTGAAAAAATCTAGAAATAATGTTTCGATTCCCTTCTCATCTTTTCAGTCCTGCACTCCCCATTTTATACCCAGAGTGAATTGTTACATTGCAGCACCACTCCGCAATATGTTCACCATTTGATGTTTTAGTAATATGCATGTGTAGAATATAGTGAGTCAGTTGTAATTTTAAAATAGAGATCATCTTAAACTAAATCCCTGGATCTAGATACCCCTAATCTTTGCAGGAGTCTGAAATCTAAAGTTGGATTAGATCCTAATATTGTAAATGGCATTAATTTTACAGTGTGCTGAAACAAAACCAGAGATGAAAATGTAACAAGTGGAAGGCTGTATTTCTATACAGTCACTATGATCATTAGTGGGGTTGGAACCAGGACATCCCCCACCCAAAGCACAAGCCTTTCTATCATTTGAACTATAGAAGAACTCCTGTTAGCTGTAAGATAGTAGAAGACTTATGTCATGAGAACCAGCCATTACCAGGGTCATGATTAGGTGGAATATTAGAAATGCAGGGCTGTGAGGGCCCTCAAAAGGTCATTAGTCCATCTACCTGTACTGAGGCAAGATTAAGTATACTTAGATCATCCCAGGCAGGTGTTTATCTAATCTGTTCTTAAAAAGCTCTAAGTATGGGGATTCGACAACCTCCCTAAGTAGTCGGTTCCAGTGCTTAGCTAGCCTTATAGTCAGAAAGTTTTTCCTAATATCCAACCTAATCTCCCTTGCTGCAGATTAAGTTGATTCCCTTCTTGTTCTACCCTTGGTGAACATGGAGAACAATTGACCACTGTTCTCTTTATAGCGACCTTTTGCACATTTGAAAACTTATGTCCCCCACCCCAGTCTCCTTTCTACACTAAACATGCCCAGTTCTTTCAACCTTTCCTCATAGTTCATGTTTTCTAAACATCTTAATTTTGTTGCTCTCCTTCAGACTCTCTCCAATTAGTCCATATCTGGTTTAATGTGTTGCAACCCAAACTGGACACATTACTCCTGCTGAGGCCTCACTAATGCCAAGTAGTTAATCACTGAAGATGATGACAACATTGTCGTAATTTTCATCTATGGCTATGGATATGACTCTGAAGTCTAAATCCTAATGCACAGCGTTGGCAGCACTGAGGGCATGGGAAGTCTGTATCCACGGTGTTTGACAATGAAGTTCTGTGGTGCCTTTCATGTGCAGCCTGGAGACAATTTCCTCAATCCCACTTGAATTTGTTGCATGCTAATCTTGTCAGAGTCCACCAGGGAGTCCTGTTCTGAGCTGTTTGCTCAAGTTCTTTGAGATTGATGCCAGCCCACTGGGGACTGTTCTTCAAGTTATCTCTGAAGCACTTATACGGACGACCCTTCTTTCTTTTGCCCTGACTCAGCTACCCAGTCAAGATCTGTTTTGTGAGACGGTGATCTTCCATTCTGATGACATATCCAGTCCACCTAAGTTGTGCTGTTAGTAGCATTTCCTCAATGCTGGTTGTGTTTGCGCTCTCAAGGACCTTAATATTGGTCACTCTGTCCTGCCAGCAAATGCTCATTATTGAGTGGAAGGAGCACATGTGAAATTGCTTGAGCTATTTAATGTGCTGTTTTTAAAGAGTCCATATGTCAGAACCATACAGGAGAGATGTTAGGATTATTGCACTGTAGAGCTTCAATTTGGTGGAGACACAAATGTTGTGGTGTTTAAGGGCTTTTTTGTTTGTTTTGTTTTTAGAGTCTGTCAAGGGCCTTGCTAGCTTTACTGATTCTGGAGGCAATTTCCTTATCAAGAGAACAGTCACTAGAGATGGTACTGCCCAAATACCAAATACTTGAACTGATCCACATTTTTCAGCTTTGTGCCTCGGATGGAGATGGCTGGCGCTGGAGCGTTGGAATGAAGTTCTGGTTGGAACAAGACTTCTGTCTTCCTGAGACTGATGGTAAGTCTAAAGAGCTGGGATACTTCAGAAAAATTTTCAATGATGACCTGAAGGTCGTTATGTCCATGGGCGCAGTCTACTGCAAAAAGTGCTTCGATGAGAAGCCCTCCAGCATCTTGACCTTTGTGTTAAGTCTTTGAAGATCAAAGAGAGAGCCATCGTGTTGGTAGCGAATTTATATCCTCTGGCCTAAGTCCCTTGTGGCATGGCTGAGGACACAGACAAAGAACAAGTTGAATAGCACTGGAGCAAGTATGCAGCCTTGTTTTACTTCATTCAAGATTTAAAATGCATCAGAAGAGTCACCTTTGGAGAGCACTTGCATTGTCATGTGGTCATGGAACAGATAGATGATTTCTGTGAACCTTCTTGGGCATCCCAGTTTATGTAGACTAGCGCAGAGACCTGGACCATCATGTCCATAGTACTGTGACCTGGTCTGAAACCACACTGTGCTTCTGGTAGATTCTTCTCAGATACGCTCACAACGAGTCTGTACAGTAGAATGTGAGAGAGTATTTTCCCTGTGATACAGAGGAGAGAAATGCTTCTGTAGTTTCCTCAGCTTTGATGTCTCTTTGTTTTTGAACAGATATACAATAATAGCATCTTTGAAGTCTTGTGGCATTTCTTCCTCCCAAATGCTACTCAAGATGTCGTGAAACACCTCAGTAGCCTTTGGGTCTGCTTCTTTGTACAGTTCTCGAAAGGACAGAATTCCAGCAGATGCCTTGCCAGAATTAAGTTTTTTTTAATGGCTTTCATGACCTTTTCAGCTGACTGAGGGAGGTCGAGAGCCTCTTTGGGTTTCTCGGGTAATTGATCAAGGATACGTCGATCGACTGTGGATGGTCTATTGAGTAGACTATTGAAGTGTTCAACCCATCTCTGTACAATTCCTTCCTTGTCTTTGATGAGGGTTTTGTCATCTTCTGACTTCAGAGGAGCAGTGCCAGATTTAGATGGTCTGTAGACTGCTTTGAGAGAGTCAAAGAACATCTTTGCATTGTTCGTATCTGTGTAATGCTGAAACTTCTACAGCTTTCCTCCCACTGCTCATCCCGCATTCTCCTCAGTTCAGACTGGGCCTTGCTGTGTAGGTACTTAAACCTATTTTTCTTTGAGATGGAAGTGAGATTGTTCTGCTATTCAACAAACGCTTTCTGCTTGTTGCTTAGGAGTTTAGAAATGTTCTCGTTCTCATCAAATCAATCCTGGTGTACCCTTTTCTTTGGCCCCAGTACTGATTCAGCTGTGTCAATCACATCTTTGAGCTGGTTCCATTTTTCTGAGGGGTTGCTAGTGAATGGTGAGCATGAACAATGCTAGTCATCAAGTGACTGCTGAAACTGCAATTGATAGTCCACGTGCTTGAGCTTTGCTATGTTGAAGGCTGTTCTGTTGAGCGTGGGGCACTTGCGCTGTGAGGGAGACTATGCAGGTTGAGCACTGCTCTTGCCAATCTCTGGTCTGTCTAGCATTCTGCACCACGCATGGCTCTGGTAATTCTGACATCACAGATCTCATTGGCAGATGATAACATAGTCAATCAGGTGCCATTGTTTGGTACGTGGGTGCATCCGTGTTTTATATTTATCATTTAGCCTAAATATGGTGGTAGTGATGAGTAGACTATGTTCTGCATATTTACCCAAGAGGAGAAGTCCATTGCAGTTCATCTTTCACACTCATGTCATATTATCACATATCTCCAGTCATTGCTGTCTCTACCAACTCTAGCATTGAAGTCTCCCGGCAGGATGAGCTTGTCATATGCAGGGGTTGATCTGAGGATGGAGTCCAGGTCTGAGTAGAACAGTGCCTTGCTTTCTTCTCTGCTGGTCAGTGTAGGTGCAGCACATGAGCACTGATGGCAATCACATTCCATGAGGGGCCCAGGGGAAATGAAGTTGCATGAGCTGTTCATTCAGGCCAACAGGGAGGTCAGAAAGTTGCTTCAGGAAAGACTTTTTGATTGCAGATCCAACTCCATGGATCATGTCTTCATCGTCTGCTTTTCCTTCCCAGAAGAAAGTGCAGTCGCCTCCTAGCTCATTCATGGAGTCTTCTCCAACCAATCAAGTCTCACTAAGTGCTGCAGTATCAATACTGTAGTGAGCGAGTTCTTTAGAGACAAGAACTGTTATTCTCTCAGGCCTTCATGCATTGACTCCGCCCATAAGGGTGTGGACGTTTTATGCTCCTAAAATGAGTCTTCTTCCTTGTTGTTTCTAAACTGCTGTAGGATGATCCGCCAGCCGCAGTAGTCTGGCCAGATATTATGCCAAGTAGAGCAGAGCAATTATTCCATGTGTCTTGTATACAACATTGCTGTTAATGCATCCAGAATTACATTACATGGACTAGGCCAGAGAACTACACACAAAAACATGAAGTAAGGCATATTTTGAAATCATGATCTAGATTTTATGCCTTGGGACGAGTGAGGACGTGTACTATTTCTTTAAATCTTTTCAGTTTAGAACCTTTCTCAGGCCACTGTCTGTTAATTCTACCATTCATTATTTGTATTACTATAGTGCCCAAGTTTATAGCCCTAGCCATGGACCAGAACCCCGTTGTGCTAGGTGCTGTACAAACACAGAATGAAAAGATGGTCCCTGCACTGAAGAGCTTACAATCTAAGTATAAAAACAAGAAGCAACAGATGGATACAGAAGAGGGGAGTACTGTGAGAGCCTGTGGTCTCAGCACACTGGTGACCTAACTGTTGTCCATTTTTTTGTAGGCCTCATGGAAAAGGAGAGTTTTGAGAAGGGTTTTGAAAGAGGATAGTGAGGTAGCTTCGCAGATGTGTGTGGGATGCTCCTCCCTAGCGTGAGGGGAAGCATGGGAGAAAGCACAAAGATGCTTGTTTGAAAATTTAACAAGTGGGTGATAAAGGCTGGTATTGTGGAGCAATTGGAGGTGGATGTCGACATCCCTATAGTAAATGAAAGAGGATAGGTGGGATGGGAATAGGCCATGAATGGACTTGAAAGTAAACAAACAGCTTATGTTTGATGTGATAGAGAAGGGGGAGCCTTTTCTTCCATTGATATGGGCATAGGATAATTGCCTTTTCCTAATTCAAGCTCTTTGTTCAGTGTTAATTAGAAAATGACTTTCTCTGATACTTTACCAATGTTACACGATAGGCCCATGTCCAATTTTGAAATTAGTTTCATACTTCTGTTACTTTACCAGTTTTCTTATTGAAGAAAAAGAATTGTTAACAATACAAATTATTTTCCTCCATATGTATTAAAAGCAATGGTGGTGACAAATAAAAAAAAAAAGTAAGGTAATATGGTAGTTGAGACAGGATAGATTATGAATTGTGGCAGAAAATTGAACCTTTTCCCATTTTATGGCTATACCATTGTGCAACCCAATTTAAAATTTGGTCCTGAGGAAGATGATTAAACTAAATGGCTATGCATGGAGAAAATGTGATAGTTAATACTACTCATAACTACCAATTGTTAGTCAGTCAGATCAGAGAAAAATCACAGGAAATAAACTGTGGATGAAAATATGAGATGATATAAGCAAACAATGAATGCCTTGAAAGAACACTTCAAAATTTAGCACTATTTATTTTATCCTTCTAAAACGTTGGCTGATTGTGGCACAATTATACATGTTCATTGTGATGTTTGTTTAAAATAAACCAATATTCAGACACATGCCTTCTGTCAGCCATGTTACTTGTAAACAATAAATCTGCTTTCATAGCTTATCTTCAAATAAATTAAATCTGACAGTTGCCCTTTCTTCACTGCCTATCACATGAACATGTCAGAGTGTTCAGATCCTTAACCTGCTGCTTAAACCAGAATCCAGCCTGGGTTTCACATTAAACAAGATCATGATAGCTTTTAAACATCTATAGCCTCAAGGTAGTTCCTAAATGTCATCTAGAAGGCAGGTTCAAGTAAATACCCCTTCACATTCAGACTGAGGGCTTTGGTCCTCAGAAAATCTTCTGGGGCTGTCAGAATATTTTTGTGGTGGAGAGAATATGAAAATAAATGGCTTTGGAAAGGTATGTTTTTTTGTTTTGTTTTTCCTGCTCTGCAGTTCAAGCACTATGAATAATGCAATATCAGTAAAACTTGAGAATACATCACAAATAATTATTCTTCAAGCAAACTAATAGTCACTGAAGAGAAAACTGTGTGTGTGTGTGTGTGTGGTGAAACCAATCTCCAGTTCCTATTTTCCAGACCCAGGGTAACAGTATCGAAATCCGTTCCCCGTGTGTGCATAACTTCTGTGCGCATTAAGTAGATGTTGAGAGCACAAAGATGGGAGAATCTAGAGCTCTCTGCTGGCTAATCTGTCATTTGATACTATTTATCAAATGTGCCTAGAGGACAGCTAACTTGGAGCTCCATTGTTCTAGTTTTTATACAAATATACAGTAAAGGATAATCTCTGCCTCAAAGAGTTTACAGTCTAAAAGACAAAAACCAACAGATTGAAGAGGCAAATGGAATGGGGTGAGAAAGTGGGTAGGAAAAATAATAGGATGTACATAGTCTTAGCTAGCAAGGAGCAGTAATCAATGCAATACAGAACTTTCATCTGTAAAATAATGCTGCTTTTCCTAGTAAATAAAGTTACCTTGTTAGTTGACACAGGTACATGAAATGTTATTGTTCAAAAATAGAGATGAGCCTAAATTAGAACACTGGATCTGAAACCACTTGAACTTTGTGAAAATTTGGCTCCTGATCCAAAACTTGTGATTCGTGATAAACTAAATACAATTAATCTTAAACATAAGCCAGGTTCTCATTTCTTTCATTTTCCCAACATGATCAAAGTTCAAGATGTAATTGGAATCTGAAGCACGGCTATTTTTATGTGGGAAGGACAGAGAAAATGTCTTTTAAAACTATATAAAATTCATTACTTAATGTTCTTAGGTTGTTTTGCAGGTTTTTTCCACAGGCCATGTGTATTGCCATGGTGCTTCTTACCCATGGAATGCTATACCTGAATTTATGCCTAAGGCTATTTACCTTCTCCTACTTCACATCTCTTTTCAAGACCCACATCTGCTATGAAGTCTGTAGAAATCAGCTAATTAATGATGGTCAGATCGAGGGACATATGTAAATATTTGGCCTCTCTCTCGAAAGCAAGAGAGAAAGATACCAACTAAATGTACAGATAAATATAAAACTTGTATATATTCATATCCCTCTCCCACACTCTGTCCCTTGTTATTTTTTGTTATTTGCAGGATCAGGTCCCTATGCACAGGAACACAATGTACCCACACAAAGCCCAGTTGATTTCTGTGGGGTACGTTATTGCATGTTGTAACTTGCAGGACTGAGACTTAAAACTGTAAACTGTTCAAAGCAGGGCCTGTGTCATCTTATGTGTTTATATGGTGCCTGATAATGATCTGTAATCCTGATTTGGACCTCTAGGTGCTGCTATAATATAAATAATAGACAATGGGAAAGCAAAATCACAGTACTAACAAAAATGACATTTAGGTCATGGGTCTGACAGATCAGGCCTTTGAATTTCTCAAGTCAGATGTGAAATGTTTAAAATACAGCTTTTTTCCGCAATTTTTTTATTCAAAATCAAACCATGTCTTTGTGCAGTTTTTAATTATTTTTTAATTAATCTTAAACGAAGTAAACATAATGAAAACATTCACAAAGCTTGTATTGATAAGAAAAAATCACCCTGGTCAAGTAGCAGTTGGTATTTTAACTGTTTTTTGTATAGCTATTTTCATGTTGGAATCTAAAAATAATCTAAAAGCTACATGAGAAAACAGGAAGTTACTGAAACACACCGGCTTTGACCAGATATTTGTATATTTTAACAAATCACATGCACAACCCCTCCCCCAGAGTAGTAATGAAAATGTACCTGTCAACTGTAAAGAATGCTGATATGGATTCTCGATAGACTCGGGGGGGGGGGGGGTAGCTCCAAGGAGAGTGTTTGTTTTCTATTGGAAACTGCCAAGCTACCTTTTAAATCATAGTCTTAAAGCACTGAATAAAGCAATTCTTCTTCTTCGAGTATATGTCACCATGGATGCTCCACCATAGTGTGTGTGCTCTTGACCAGAGATTTGAATCAGCAGTGTCAGTGGTTCCTCACCTGCTCACTGCGCAACCTCGTACTCCAGAACGAGGCTACATATTGAGGAGCAGAACTGCTGCCACTCCAGTTCCTTATCAGCCTGCATTTCGAGACACAGCAACTGTCATATCTGCTCCTTCTTGAGTGCTTTTCTCCTGTTTTATTTACTTAATTCTGTTGCAGTATTTGGTTTTTGTTTTCGGATTTTTTTATTTTTTATTTTTCAGGTTTGTGCTCAAGGGGTGTTCTCCTTCCCCCACCCCACCCCCGATTCATTGGCCTTACTCAGCAGCTTAACTTCTGAGATATGACAGAAGCCCCAGGATTTATATTCTGCCAGACATGCAACAGATTTTTGTGCTGGAGCAACAGGCATTCTAGTTATGGTGGGTGTCTTGGGTAGTCTCACGTACCGTCCAAGTGCAAGGTTTTCATGGAGTTTAAAAGAAGATCTTGCAAAGAAATAGATAATATTGAAGTTCCACCTCTTGGAGCGCCCCCTGAGGCCTGTGGGGTCCAAGTTGTGTCCCCTCCCCCACCCCACAAACTCCCTAGAGTACGTCAGTGGTGGCTGAGGCTGCTTGTGAGATGAAATACTGTAAGAAAAGAGAGCCTCTTTCTCATTAAAGAATCAGCAGGTCGCCTCTTAGACCTGATCCTGGGGAATACCTCGTGTCCCATGATGAGTACTTCCGAAGCTCTAACAGACATTGGCACTGAGACATCGATACCACTTAAACAGACATCCAATCCAGATAAGCCTGCCAGTAAGCAGCACTCAGAGGCTTCTTCCCCAGCACCATCCAGGGATCTAGACTGATCTAAATCTAGACTCATGAAAGCCCAGTGCACTGGTACAGACAGTGAAGTGTCAGTGAAGTCACACGGAGTCAGTGACAGTGAAGTCACTTGTGACAGTGAAGTCACACGGAGTCCTTTCAAGCCTCTGCTCCCTCTCTGGTACCATCATCCTTGGGCTTCTGGTACTGACCTGTCTCCCAGTTCCTCTGGCTCCTCCTCAGTCCCTGGTACTGACCCCAGTACTGATATTTAGAGCCCCACCTTTTGGCTCAGTGGATGACAACTCAAACTCTGAGATTTTGGTATAGGCTCTTCTCTACCTTATCGCCCTATGGCCCTTGATGTATAGTGGGAGAAGGACTTGCCAAAAGATGCCCCAGCCTCTCTGAACATGAATATCTCTGTGAACCCTTCCTCTACTTATTCCCACAGTGGGCCTATTGGAATCTCTGGACCTTCTATGGGGAACAATTCTATAGGGCACCTGTCCCGAAGAGGCTGTTGTTGGACTACCCACAGGAGCAGCCCAACAACAACCACCAGTACTGCAGATGCCAGTACTGCGTGTCTCTCCGGTGGGGGAGGAAGTTCAGGAGGAGCCACAGCTTCCCCTGGAACAGGAGACACCTTCATCTTCCATGTTGTTGTTCTCTTTTCCTAATGAGGCGATGATACCGCCACCATTACCCTTCCATGTAGACTATATTATGACCTTTCTGGACCTAATGAAGTGACTTGCAGAATCTCTTCAAATCTCTACAGAGGGGGCACAAGGGTCTCAGCACTCTGTTGTGGACATTCTGCACACAATGGGTTTAATTCGGAATCTTTACCAGTACACCAGATTCTTCTTATAGTTTTCTTTTTCCCCCTTTGAGGGAAGTCGGGTTGTGGAAAAGAACGCACAATAAGTTGTGTGGTCACAGACAGATCCTCTTTCTTTGAGTACTTTGTGTTAGTATCTTCTGAACCTAAAATGAGCAGTATAATATTTTTTAAATAGTGCAGTAATTCCTTTAAAACTTGTATGACACTTCTTTCATTGGTTTTTAATATAGGAATTAAACAGTTATTAAAAAGCTGGAGAAATGTTGGGCAGTGCTCAGACTTCCATGCCAAATCTCTGTTTTTGTTGAAAACTTAACCATTATTTCAGTCTTCATAGGAATAACTAGAAACAGTTAGCATACATATTACTTCACTCCAATTTCTATGTATTGTGAACCTACTGAGTTGGTATTTTAAACAACCATCTATAGTTAGGAGACTTATGCTAAAACAGCATATTTTAATGTGGTTCAGTGCCCTTGTGTAAATGTGTATATCTAAAACAAAACAGTCTTTAGGATTATATAGGATCCTAAAACTTTTGTTATCTAGTCTACGCCATACCAGCTTGTCTGAGGTAAGGCCATACTCGGAAAAGAAGCCATGCACAAACACTGCATAGATTGAAAACAAAACTAGTCTCTTTTCTATTTACAGATAAGACTAGATTTATTTTTATTTATTTTTAAGGAAAGGATTTCTCCTTGAAGTTTGGCACTAGCCCTAGTTTCTTCAGTTTCAGTGATTCAGCAAAGCGAGAGAGGCTTATGTTGCTTCTTCAGAGATAGTAAAACCTAGCTGAGATTTTGGCGTCTTAAAGCTTCCAGTGATATTTAAAAAATAATTTTAAACTGGCAGTGAGAGGGTTTGAAGGAGAGGAAATCTTTCCTGTCCCTTCTACCTCCAAAATTCATTGACACTTTGATGAAAGGGAGGGTGAGGTAGTTACACTATGCTGTCCAGAATGATCCAGGACAATGCAGTTGTTTTTGCTCTTTCCTTTTTTAAAGAGGAGAAGGAAAGGTTCTGGGGAGGACTGGTAGAGGAGGGAAATAGGCATAGAAATAGGATTTTCTTTTGAAACCAATACTCAAACTATTCATGATATTTAAAGATATAGGTCTTTTTTTTTTTTTAAGGCACAATAAGCCTCACCCAAAACCTGTTTTAAGTAAATCTTTTTTTTATTTTTATTTTTTGTTTTGCCTTGTACAAACAGGGAGGATTTAAAAAAAAAAAAATTCAGAAAGCCCATGTACTACTGAGAGGAACAAGAATGTAAATCCAATTTGATTGTGGCACCACATATTGGGTGTTAAAGACCATTAAGACTGGCTTTGTTGGAGATACTTGCCATCTTTATAGACAGTATGGCCAAAAAAACAAATTCTCTGCACATGAAAGTCAGGAGTTCCCCCAAATCTCACTTAAATGATTCAAAAGAGTGACTAAACAGAGTCTTCCAATTAGCTTGGTCCAAATGATGAGATGCATAATCAAGAGCTACTCTAATAAGATTCAGACTCCTGGTTGTGAATGTAGAGAAGAAATTCGGTTTGAGTCTCCAGGGTAACTTTAAAAGTCATTAATTGTGCAGAATAATAGAGGTTTTGGTGTTAAAACTCCAAGATAAACTGATATGAATTGCATTGATGTTTAGCAACAAAAGGGGCTGTGGATGTGTGCCCTTCCAGAAATAAGGAAACCAGTGTTGTTAGTGTTATTTTAAGAACATAATAAGTATATAATAGACAGTATGCAATGTGTCTCTTGCAACTTTTATTCCTTCATGTATGAACTCACACACTTACAAGGAATCAACAGATTTAGATCTGTGGAAAAAGGATAAAAACAATTGTCTGTAGGTTTTTAAAATAATCTCCTGATATTTTAACAGGAGCATTTCATACCATATTAATTATTCATTCATGTAGGCAGACTAAGAATGTATGAAGTCCTACCCATTATGAGGGATTTATAGAAGAAATCAGAGTAATCTAAAAAGGGGTTATTATCACAATATATATGCAAAATATATCTACAAAATCTCTCCATGAATTGTTTCCCTTAATGGAGGATTTTTTATTTTTTTATTTATAATTTTAGAGCTGGTGGAAGGTGCTAGATTGACCGCCAACCTGGCCCCTTTCAGCAGCACTAAATGAACTAAAATTTTGAGATAAATATAACCATTTATAAAGCACTGATGCTATTCTTGTTTAGACAGGAGTTCTTTACATATCCGTCTTCTCCTGTGTGCAGTTTCCATTTGTGTCTTTTGAAGATAACATCTGGTAGACCATTTTAGTATTGCAGGAGTGCTAGCTAGCACTGCTATATTTAACATTCTTCACTTCCACTGTAAAACTCCATGATTATTTTAGAAGTTATAACTCGTTCTGACATGAAGACTGACCTACAAGAGCTAACAGCCTAGAGTATCTTATTTTTTCAAAAAAAGCATCCATTTTTGTACCCTCTTAATATAAATGATGAATGAGTGTCTTATGACCACTTTCACTCTTTTGCATCTGTGTAACTTCAAAATGAAGTTCAGCCCAAAATTTGGTCTACCTTCAGGTTTTTAAAATAAGGCAGCTAGTAGTGACCTCCTATATTTAGGATGCTTGACACTTTATTTTGAGAAAATGGGATAGGAAGCTCTAACACCTCCATTGTTTGTAACAGGCTTTTGAAATTGGAACAGGGGAAATCCCTGGTGGAGAGCAAAATGCCTAGCCCTCCTCCCTATGATGTTCTGTTTTGGTTTTACTGAGATAAAACTCTTGTGCTGTTTGCATTCTCTCACTTGCATTACTCAGGAAAATTTTGGCAGGCTACCAAAATAACTGGACAGGAACATTCTGAGGCCAGGCCATGCCACTGCCAAAGGAGCAGACGCTACACTGGGAACTCCTGAGGACTGTCAGGGTAGCTGTGTTGGGGTTGGCAAGGGGTGGGGCTGGAAAGAGGGGAAGAGGTCCCTGTGACAACCCCCTGACACAGGATCTGCACTAGCAGCCTATCTTCCTGCCTGGGATAAACAGCCTTCTCCAGCTGCTAGCTTACTACAGTGTTCAAGATTCAGGGTTCAAGATCATAATGCATGATGGGCACAGGGGTGGTTACAGTTATTATAGTTTAAATTAACTCAGTCTGTCTTCTCACATCTTTTCTGAAACAGTTTTATGTAAGAGGTTGTTGTGACATTGTGAAACTTGGCTCACTTTTCACCAGTGGAACTTACAAATAGGGCACAGTTGTAGGCCCAATTATTACAATAGCCCTAGTGACTCCCAGGGCTGTCAGGCACCTTTCCTCGGAGCTGGACTCGCTGGCCAGCTGGCTCCCCGGCTGTCAAATTCCTTCTGGTCAGTTTCACTGAGTGAAATGAATAAATGAATCCACTCATGAGCACTGGTTCCTAGGCAACCACCAGCTTCCAAGTCCAGTGATGAATTCATCTTTATGAATCATAATGAGATCCATAATAGTTGCTTTGGGTTGGGTGCAATGCCTTTTGTGTTCGAAAAGTATCCCCTATAATTTTTAGTAACACTGACTTACTGCTGGCTGCATGAGATCTCAGCGCATGTCTCCCAAATTTGAAGAGCGTGAAAGAAAAAACTCAGTCATTGTGAGATAGTGGAAGAGAACATTGTTCTAGTGGAAGGTCGGAAGACAAAATAGCAATTGAGATGAGCTCTGACTCTAAAATGATATCTGAAGATTCAGTTCTGGGATGATTGGCAAGGCAGACAGGCAAGGGGGCAAATGAGGGCAATCTATGCTAAAGTGTTCCATGCACCTGAAAAATACTTGTATCTGAATTTATTTTTAGGCATTTGCAGTATTCTGAGTGGAGCAGTGTGTGTGGAAAAAGTGAACCCAAAATATAAAAAATGCTCAAATATACCTTTTGGATAACTGTTCTGTGTTATATGGCCATCCAACATCTTGACAGATGAAAGGAGACACAATAAAGTTGGTCCGTCAGTGGTGCTTAGCAATAGTATGGGAAAAGAACCCAATCCATGAGCGACAGTCCTAGTGGCTACAGGTCCACTCGCTAGATGGAGATTGAAGCATACTCTGCTTTCTGGCTTTTCTGCAGGCCTCAGCTTGGGGTGTCTATGGCTCTCCATGGTGACTACACCAGTCTTACCCTAGCCTCTTCGAACTAAATGATTGGGAAGCAGGATTTTCCCAGTTGTCAGTGGGCATGCTGGATTTCTTGAGACCTTGCTTGACCTTGTTGCTATATCAGAGGTTTTGCCTTCCTCTGCGTCGCAGGCAGTTCTTCAGCAGATGATCTCAAGGCATGCGCTCCACCTGTCCCAACCAGTGAAGCCTGCGAACGTCCAGCATAGTCTGCAGGCTGGTTCTCTCAAGGATGTCATTATTGATGATCCGTTGATCCCAAGTAAGTCCAAGGATTTTTAAAAGACAGCAGAGATGGAAACTGTTCAATCTCCAATCCTGCTTGGAGTATGTTACCCAGCTTTCACAGCCGTAAAGGAGGATACTAAGGATACAAGCCTGATTAAACAAGACACATTTGAGTTCAGGGTTAGCAAATTTTTTGTTCCAAACACGAGGTAAGTTTGCCAAAGGTGACAGAAGCTTTGTTGATTCTAGCATCAAGTTCCCTACCAAGGCTAAGTGAGCTGGTAAGAATTGAGCTGAGATAGCAGAAGTGATACACATTGTCCAGAGATTCATTATTGACATAGATTTTAGGTGGAATGTTGGTACCTTGTGACATGACCACTCTTTTCTTGATACCAATTACCATGCTGTATCTGTATCTATTGTGAATCATAGAACTGGAAGTGACCTCTGGTGGTCATCTAGTCCAGTCCCCTGCACTCAAGGCAAGACTAAGTATTATCTAGAATATCTCACACTTCCAATTTTTCATCACCTGCCTTTGTTTACATCGGTGACAATTAGAGAGAGTTAAGGTTGCCACTAAAACTGTTTGGAAACCCAGTTAAGGTTGCAACCAGATTCCAACATGAAACTCTAGTTTATTCTTCCTCTAACTTGTCTGAAAAATTGCTTTGGCCTGGAAATTGCCAAATTTACCCAGAAGACCCTGGAGAATGATTGTTTCTGGAAAGCGTGAAGAAAACTGACCAAATGTCATTTGAAATGTAGGTCACTTAGCGCCAGATCACAGCCATTCCACCAGCTGGTGTAAAGAGGTACGGGAGGCATAAGGCACTCACTTGTGTCAGTACACCATGCCACCCCTTCCTGTGCATAGAGGCAAGCAGGCTCTGCAGAGCTTGTAAATCTTCCCAAACCATCCCTCTAGCGCAGATGGGTTGAAGGAAGTGGGGAAATGGGCAGAGCCCAATGTAGGAATGTTACCAAGTACATTGGGAAGCATATGCTACTTCACATCATTTAATAAATTCAAGCTTTTAAAAGCTAGAGAATGAGTTGCTAAGGATATCATGAATCTTGCATTGTCAGCATAATAAACCATGTGTGTTTCCTCATCTGTCAGTCAGTGGCAACTAATTTAGAGAGGATTTTTCATTCCCACTCCCTTCTCCTCCAGCAGGTGGGAAGACTCTGTCGCCCCGTTATTTTCATGCCTTTCACTGAGGCAGCTGCTTCTGGCATGGTCTCTGAGGTGACCATTTGTTTTCTAAACCTCTTGGAGCTCCAGGGGCCTATGGAGTAGAAGAAAGGAAGATTCCCTACAAGAAGCTGGGGAGGAATGGCAAAATATACCTTTTGTGCTCTCTACTACCTGTACATCCTCTGCCATGGAGCCCCAGGCCACCTTATGCTGCAATATCACAGCGAGATCAGTTGGGAATGGGATCAGAAATGTGCTGACCTGGGAGTTTAGCATGATCCAGCAGCTCCCTGCCAATACCCAAAATCAAGGCAAAATCAAACAATCCTGGGGGATCAGAGCATCCAGAAAGTGACAACAAATACATACTGGAAAGGGAAGTCCTAGGAGAGGAGCTTTATGAAACTGGGATGCCCAGTCTCTTTCTGGCCCCTCTTCCGTCTCATTTAGGGTGACCATAACCTTGGTCAGCTGGGTGTTTGTGGTTTCAGGGTGTGTTTTCTCTGCAGCAGTAACTTGGGTGATTGGCACCTGGGTTGACCTAGCTCAAGTGTGAGCAGCCACGTTACAAAGACTTGTCTACTTAATTGCATCCACGCTAGTGTTGCACTTGCTGATGCGAGGCACTAAGACTTCTGGGGTCATGTCTCACTGTTCTTAGCACTGCAGTAAGCTGAGCTCTTCTGATATGTTCACACTGATTTGTGGGAGGACTTCTTTGTCCTTCTCAGCACACGGGAGAGGGGATGGGAGTTGTGGAAAAACATTGGAGAACTGTCAGCATTCAAGTAGTTTAGCCTAGGCCCACATTGCAACGTAGGCAGGTTACCAGCCTGAGTGTGAGCAGCAAGTGGGCTTTAGCCTATACCCCAGGATGGACCAGCTAGCTCAGGTGTGAGGTTTTTGTGAGTGGCTGAGAGCCAGATGAGGGGCTCTGAGTTGTGTCTGCAGTGAAGACAAACCTTCAATGGTCTCTCTGCTTGGAGAGCCCAAGGTGTGCGAACAGAATGAACATATCCTAGTATGATTTTATGCAGTTGTTACTTATTCTTACAAAATTCTATAGTACCACAAATGTACAGGGACTCTTATAAGCGAAGACACTTCTCCTACCCTGAAGACCAAGAAAAAAATCAATGCAAGACACCCCTTCAGGGGCTGAAGGATAAGGAGATTATTAATGAAGAGAACGGAGAAGGAATTGCTCAATGAGGTTGTGATGGGTTTGGGCCCTTTGGGGTGTCACCTGTTGTGCTGGGATGCCACTGAGTCAGCCTATTCTGCCAGCCTGGGTCCCGTTTACCTGGCCTTGCTGGGCTAGGCTTACAAACCTCTTCCAGTCAAGCACGCAGGCAGAGCCACACCCAACTGCACAGAGAGACAGAGATCTGCTCAGGAAAGATTCTGCCTTAGGGGCTTGCCCCACACCCTGTAAGGGGTACAAACCTAAAGGCTTTATGAAATTAGCCCCCCTCCTCAGTGTGGAGGGAGATATACACAACTTCTTCCCCCCCTCATTAGAAATTACATAAACTGTACTTAATAAACTTATTTCTTGTTTATAATATAACCCAAAGGGTGAATTTTAAGTGAATATAAGAGATAACAGACAGAACAAAGCAGATTACTGAGCAAATAAACCAAAGTATGCAAGCTAAGCTCAATATACTTAAGAAACAGCTTACATAATGTAAATTCTTACCTTCAATGTTCTTTTAGGCAGGTTGCAAAGTTTCTGTGGTTCAGAGTTTGTTATATTTCTTTTCAGACTGGGCCCCTGTGTTTTTTCTGGACTCCTCCCTGCCTTCTCTTCAGGTGGCTTTAGCAGTCTTTCTTCTTGGGCAGACAGACCATGGAGAGGAGGATTCCCATTTGCCTTCCTCCCCACCCTTAAATAGGATTTACATAAGGCGGAAATCTTTTGTTTCCCAAACTTGACTCCCCCTTCCCTTCCAGTGGAAAGTTACAAGAAGTCCCAGGTCATGTTTAGTACGAGACGTTACCCTATGTCCTGTGTAGCTGCAAGCCCCATTTGAGAGCTTGGCAGCTGCGACACAACACCATCCAAGATCGCCTGGACAGAGCCGTCCCACCACATGTGGGAAAGGTTGCCGTAAACTCCGTCATCCCCGGAACCGACAGCCAACTGTGACCGGACATAGTCATCACCAGCGAGGACCGGAAGAAGATCATCATGGTGGATGTCACAGTGCCGTTTGAGAACAGGACCCTGGCCTTCCACGATGCCTGAACTCTAAAGGTAGAGAAATATGCCCCTCTGACCAAAACCTTGAGAGCTAAGGGTTACCAGGTCCAGACATGCACTGATGGTTGGAGCCTTAGGCGCATGACACCCCAGAAACGAGTGAGTGAGTGACTGCGGAATCAGTTAACGCTACGCTCTGCTGATGTGGCAACTCATGGTGTCGAATGCCATCAGGTGGTCAAGGGACATCTACGCAGAACACATCACTGGACATTGGCAATACCAGGAAGGATGAGTTGGAATGCCGATGAGAAGCGCAGTCAGTAAAGTAACTGAAATACTTTCCTCATGGATGGTATTTTCTAAATGGACAACCAATCTAATTCTCAGTTAGTGAGGGACAATCTCCACTCATTGATATACTTTGCTTTCCACAACCAAATCTCTATACAACTTTTCATGAGTGATGTACTCGAGTATTCGGATTCTAATAACTAAACTGTGTTGTTAAATCTATTCACCTAAACTTGGGTTATTGCTGATGTTGCGGGGTGGCACCCTGCTCAGGCCTGAAGGGGCTTGAAACAGCCCTGGGAGAGGGCTGAGGCTGGGAGCAGGCTGATTGGGGAAGCAGCTGCAGTTGAGCCACGCCCCAATCAGGCTACAGCAGGCCCTTATAAAAGGGCTTCTAGCAAGGAGCCCAGAGAGAGTCTTCCTCTGCCTGTAGAGGGAGAAGGGCCTGGCTGCAAGGGCTAAGCAGGGACCTGAAGTGGAACAGGGCTGGGGAAAGGCTAAGGGAGCTGGGGAGCTCCGGCCTAGGAAAACCCCAGGCTGCAGGCCTGGCATAGGGCCCAAAGCGGTACTAGGGTTGCAGGGGCAGCCCATGGGTAGGCATAGGCAGCAGATCCAAACCCCCTTTGCCGGTGATGAGTGGCTGATACTGCAGTCCGCCCCAGTGAGCAGGGGCTTGATGGTGACTGGCAGTGGCCTAATACTGAGGCGAAGTGGGGATAGTGGGTGGGGGTTCCCCTGGGAGGGGGAGACCCTGAGATTAAGGCTGTGGGGATATTGCCGGGGGCAGCTCCCCAGAGAAAGGGGCACCGGGGTCCGGGAGGGACACGGGGCTTGAGCGGTCAGGCGGATCACCAACCTGCAGAGGGCTCTCCAGAGGCTGGACGAGCTAATTCCCAGAGGAGACCAGCAGTAGGCGTCGCAAGGGTGAGTCCAACCCTCTACACTGATTATGTACTCTATGTATCATAGGACTTTTAAAAAAAACCTAAACTTTTGTATTTGTGGATAATCTAAGCGGTATACCCACATGTACAGACACTTTTCCCAACCTATGTATTGTATCTTTTTTTAACTTTGGATTTAATAAAATTTTTAAATCAGGTGCCAAGACCACCTGATTCTGTAGTAACACAGCATCCATGAGTCAGTGGCAGTACGGAGCATCCGCAGGAAGGCCAAGCCTTTTCACAGTCCATTGTCCTTGCTGATGGGCCATCAGCCCTATCTGGCTTTTCCATTGCTGTACCTGAAGTGTTAGGAGTGGGCGACACCTAAAGAAGCATAGCAGAAATACAGATAGGTAGTCAATATTCCTAACTTCAGGTACAGAAATGATACAGGCATACAAATTGGGTAATCGTATTCAGTAAATTATAGCCTTTCCAGTGTTATCTTACAGGACCCATCTTGCATAAAGTACATCTCAGTTATGTCATATTCATATCATCATAAGCATATTTTCATAAAAAATATGGAGTGAAACATCACAGAGATGTCTTAAAGAGGACTATGGAGAAGAGAATGGTGTTTGGCGTAAGAAGACAGGAAAATGTTCCAACTGTAAAGGGCTTACAGTTCACCGAGTCAGTTTTAAAAATGTTAAGCATACTCCTACTCCCGTTTTGTTCCAGATTCTTGCCCCTTACTGCTTACCCGTTCTTACCACCTGAAATCCTGAGAGCTTTTTGTAGCTCTATTAGAACACACAATATCACAAGGCAAAAAGACCATTAAACACCTCTACTATCTGTGTCCTAGACATGCCCCTTACCGTCAGTCAAGTAACCTCCTCGCTAATGACATGGCTAGGAGGAGGGTGGGAAAGTGTACATGATAGCTAGGAGCCGACTCCGTGGATGCTCTGGGGCAGGAGCACCCACAGAAAAATAGTGGGTGCTCCGCACCCACCAGTGGCCCAACGATCAGCTCTTCCCCCTCTTTCCCCCTCCCCAGTGTCTCCAACGCACTGCGGATCAGCTATTCAGTGGTGGGCAGGAGGCGCTGGGGGGGAGAGGATGGTGTGAGGGTGGGGCGTGCTCGGGAGAGGGGATGCAACTTGGTGAGAAGAGGTGGGGCAGGGGCAGAGTAGGGGTGGGAAGAGGCGGGGGGGGGGGAAGGGGTGGAGTGAGGGCAGGGCCTGGGATGGAGCGGGGGTTGAGCACCCCTGGGGAAATCAGAAAGTCGGCACCTGGGATATGACAGACTATGGTGGACATACATTAGTCACCTTAAGTACTTAACAGTGTGAAGAGAAGTTACCAAGCACCACCACTAAGCAAAACTGAGTTGCACGTGTGCTCCAAGGGAGACTGACCACTTGGGAGCAAGGGAGGAGTGAGTGAAGTGGGGTGTTTGTTTAAATATCTCAAAGCTTCTGCTTTCCCTTTCAAAGTTCCATTGACAGGACCTGATGATTTCTCCTCCCCCTTTATTTTGAAAGTCATATGGCAAACATTCATTTTGGGCATAGAATAGTGGATCAGACATAATTACAGAAAATTACCAGGTACTCCCTGGACCTTTCAGGTGTGAGTCATTGAAAATAGTCAAATCAGCAAGGCCAGACATTTTATGTTATCAGTGCCGACTTTTATAATTACGTGAAGAGCTCAGCTATGCCTGTCTTCCTGATCCTGAATTAGCAGTAATGAAGTTGGGGTGGGGGAACTCTTTATGATCAGCAAAATCCATCCAAATGTAAAAGAAAAATTAACTGACAATGTTTACCACAAAACAAAAATTCAACAAGGGCTGTGTATTCTACTTTATTCTTCTTTCTTCAAAAGAGTATGTCTTTACAAAAGTAGTATTTTATTTGATGTATGTTTTTGTGTGCAATTTAGAGGAGAACTTGTGTAAAACAGGCAGCCAGCAGTTCACAACTCTTCCTCACTGATTCATGGCAGTTACTTTTTAATTTATTGTGGTGATATTCTTTTTGGCTTGTGCAGGAAGATTACAGTCAATACTGATAATGTAATGGTGCAAAGCCATGAACATTTAAAAATGAAAACCGTTTCAGTTGGGTTCATAAGTTTTACATACAGTGCCAAACATTTGAGGCTATACTGAACTGTGCCAAAATAATGGCGCATTTATCTGTCCTTTGTCAAGAAATAGCTGCTGGAAGCCTTAGTTATCTCAGGCAGTCAGTGATAATGAAGCTGGGAGGAACATGAAATACCCTTTCTCTGGGTATAGATTTGTTCATTTCTAGATTGTCTGACTTATTTTTTTAACCTCATTATTACTGGAAAAATACAGCGCATATCAGCTTATTCTTCAGAAATTTAGGGGCACTGTGAAAAGAAAATATCAGTGAAATTCCACTCACAATTAGCACTGTGTGGTTTTTAGGCCAGCTGAGTTCTATTCTTGAAGGGTTTTCCTTGGTGTTTATAATGTGATTGATATTGAGTGGTGTGGGAAATTTACAGAAAGTTTCTGCTGGCTCTGCTTCTGTTTTCAAAGTTTAAAATTTCTTTGAATCTAGAGAAAGATGTCACTCAAGTTATAAGTTAAATTACAGGTAGTAAGCCACAAAGTGAGAACAATTACATAATAGATGAAAAACGTACAGTCCAAGTTCGATCTGTTGACATGATTTGCTGATGTGATCTTCTGCCCTATGCAGCATTTGACATGATCTCCTGCCTGCAAAATACAAATAAAATAAATACAGATTTAAAAACCTGCTCTCATAATACCCTTTTATCCATGATGTGGTTGCCACTAGTAAGTGTATGATAGGTTTGCCTCCTTATCTGTCAGGCAGAGAGGTTGCAGTAAATCCAGAACCAGGATTTTCTGGACCTTAACCTGGTCTTCCAACACATGAACAGTATTCTCCCAGTTGTTCTCCAGGTTTCTCTGGATAGGTCTACTCTTCAATAAAACACCCATGACTGGCCCATGTCAACCGATTTAGGCTCGTGTAGCTTGGGCTGTAGGGCTATAAAATTGCAGCATAGGCAATCTGGCTCAGACTGGAGCCTGGGCTCTGGGACCGAGTCAGCTGACTTAGGCCAGCTACTGGTGTTTTATTGCAGTGTATGCATACCCTCAGAGCTCTGAAGTACCTATGCAGTATGATTGCTAAAGACCTACTCCTAAGAAGCTGGGGAGGTACAGAACAGAAAATGCCCCTACTGTGTCTCCCCTCTCCTGCCTCCATTGCAGGCCTGTTCAATATGGACTGGCCTCCAGAAGCAACCTTTCTGCTTTAGCCGGTGACACTGCAGCCACACTGGGAAGGACAGGGATCAAAAGTGGCACCTACACCAGGTGCTTGCTCCATGCTTCAGCAGTTCTAGCAGAACTGGAAATGGAATGGGAGCAGTGCTGGAAGAGCAGGACATCCCGGAAAACCTTGTGGACCCTGACTTGCGGGAGGTGTCCCAAGACTGGAGTCATATGGAGGTAGATGACACCTGGCCCTTCAACCTTCCTGTGCAGGGAGACCCTCAATGTAGGGGCCTTGATTAGTTAGGCACTTTTAGCCAGCTTGTATGCACATTAGAGAGATATCTCCCCACAAGAAACTCCCGGTGGCCTCCTGCCTATTATCAGCAGATTTCTAAGCCACCGCCTCCATTGTTTCTAAGGATCTTTTCTCTGACCCCAAAGAAAAAATATCTATGTACTCCACTCCTCTGTAGGAGGGTAAACTGAACCCAGATTTAGATCCAAATCTCTCTTGGTCCCCTCTTCAGAGAATCCCAGTAGACGCTTCAGAGGAATGGCCTTCCTTAGTCTCCCACTTCACTATATCCCTGATACTTTCTGCTGTGTTGGGGAAATCATCAGAGAATGAAACCCATATTCTCATTTTTCTTTAGCAGAGAGGCTCATGAAATTAAGTGCTTCCTGTGCATTCCTTGATTCTTACAATGGCTGAGGTATGGCACTAGCCACTGCTTTCCCCCTCATCGATCCCCAAGAACGATCTACAGATTAGATCCTGTCTTTCATGGTCTCTAACCAGACCTCCCCAAGTTGGACTGGGTAGTAGCATTCTATTCCAGTCTGCTCTTCCCCTAGCACCTATATTGTAATGTAGTGACTTGGTGTGGTGGTTTGTACTTACTATTCGGCACACCACTCCCTCGTCCTGGTGTCTGGGTGTGGTGCTGCCATTGTCTTCAGCTGCCGGAACCTCCTGCAGACTACCAGTCAGCCTGCGTGGCTCAGCCGTCCAGCCAGGTACCACAGTCCAAATTTCTTCTGGGGTGCAACAAACTCGCATAGAAAAAAAAGTTCCTAGCTCTTCAGGCTCAATTACAACTAAAATGGTTTCTTACCCATCTGGCCTCGATTCCCTTTCTGCAGATAACTCAGCAGGGTTCCTCCCACACTCCTGTCCTCAACTGTGGCCAGGAATGGGTCCTGGCTTCGCCTAGGTGTAGCCTGCTGATTCTTCCTCATTCTACTAGCTCCATCCAGGAACTGTCTTGCTAGCAGCAGGCAGCTCCTTTTATTTTGGACTGCTGGGCCTTGATTGGCTGTTGCTGGTCCCCCAGCCCTTCTAGTTGCTGGAGGACCAGATCTCAATGGTTCCCAAAATTGTTGTTCCTGGGATGCTTCTGTAGGCAAGCCTGGAGGTCTAATACTCTCTGCGCTCTTCCTCTCAGAGAACTATTTACAGGGGCAGGGTACAGTAGAGCAGCGGGGCCTGCAGCAGATGGCCACAAAAGCCTGGTACACCCCATCACACTTGGTTAAGAAAACTTTTGAGCTAGCAGTCTCTCAATCCATTACTTCCATCTGTTCTTCATGTGCGGCCAGAGCAACTACCCAGTCGCTGTCCAAGATCCAAAGTCAACAAAGTGATAGTGCCCCACAGTACTTTCCTCAGTCTACAGGAACTGTTCTAGGATCCTTATCACAGAAAACTGCTTCAACAATATGGTCCATGGCTCCATCCACCTGGGAACTCACCACATGCGTTGGAGGTACCACATTGACTCCTTAGGCTCCCCTAATTTTGTTTCTCTTGACAATCTTATATTTCACCAAAACCACCAAAGATAACTGGCTACCCTCCTATTAAATTCCTTACTGCACTACCTTGGTATTGGGATGCCATGGCTTCAGTGTCAGCCATGTTTGTCTCTCTCTTTCCTGTCTTTTCCAGGTTCTCCTACAATCAGAAGGAAATGGTAGACTGTAATAATGGCAGGAGTTCAGCACACTTATGTAACACATAGTGAAAGTAGCTGCTGACTGGTTCAGTATCATGAAGTGTGCACATAGCTTCAGAACGGAAGCTATTGATAGACTAACTTGGCCTATTTTCAAATCATACCCTGAATTTCATTTTTCAGTAAGCAATGAATTCAAGGTACAGACTTAGACTGTGGTGTATGTAGCTCTGTAGATATTATGGTTTTATTTTCTGTGTATCTTTCTCTCTCTCATGGAGATTTGTTTGTTCTTTCTTTCTTGCCTTCCTTTGTGTATGGAAATCATGACCTAGCTGAACAGTAAGTGCCCAAGACCATAAAACTCGTATGAGGAAATGGAGCAGAACTGCTCTGCTCCTTCAACAAGTTTTTTTTTTAATGTGACTGTAAAATTCATAAGAGAATGGGTCAAATTGTCTCGTTTAACCAAGCCTCACTTTCAAAGTTCTACCCCTGTGACTAGGATACAGGTGATCAACCACTCAAGAAAATCTACCAAAAATAAGCGCCTCAGCTATAAAGATGTATTGCTTTCATCTCCGCTATTTGGTTTGAAACACTATTAAGCTATCTACATCTGTCTCTCTTCTTCGCTCACAGCTCACCCCTCCTCTTCACCCCCACAGGCACCTCAGCAGACCAAGCCAAATCCCTGTTGGTAGCCAAGGTTAACCATTTCTTTAGCAGCTTCTCTTTGTGAAGCTATAGGAATGCTCTGTGGTACGGAATAAATCAGTGAATCCTTTTACTGCCTAAGGAAAGTGTGGGAGGAATCTGTGCCATCGGTACAAGCTCCACTTCCAAGTGTCACTGTGACAATGAGCAACACCTGGGAGAATAGAGGAGGGAGTACTAAATATAACTGCAGACAAGGCTGAGGCCCTGACGGTGCAAGACAGAGTGCTGCTGTAAGAAAGTGGACAGCAGGTCTGCCTTTGAACATCTCTTGTGAACTGATTGTGGATGCTGGAAAGAAACTGATGAGGAGGTGTGGCAGACAGAGAAAACGATGAGAGCATTATTTTGATGAAGGAAAACACTGCACAAAGGCAATGAGATCATCCTAGCAGATTGTAGGCTCTGCATGTTGATCCTAAATATTTAACACTTATCAGGAAACTGCAATCCCAAGATAATGACTTGAGCAGAATCGGCATCTTTTTTGCTCCTTTGCAGCATGACCATCTTATCGCTTATGTTAAGATAACTTGGCTTTGAATAAGTGCAATTACTAATAATGCTCCTTTTCTTCCCACGGCCTCTATCCTTCCCTTTCTCATTCCCCAGAGCTGCAAAGGATGACCACCCAGTATGATCATACTTGTGCCCCTGCACAGTGGCACTTTTCCAGCAATGCTGGTAATGGTTATTGTGTTTCTCACTCTGCTCCTGCTGGTTACACTAGTGACTAGTGCTATCAGAAAGACAGAGTTATACAGAAACACAGGTCCGATCATGCTGAGGGTGGATTTGGAGGGATCCTTTCTCTCCCTCATTTAAATCCTAGGTTACCAGTGTACAAATTTAATATTTGTATGGGGATAACAATTTGGGGGGGGGGGGCGGGAAGAAGGCCCATCCACAAGGCAGACATTTAGGTTAGACAGTGGTAGGAAGAACTGAACCTCAAAAATTCAGGGGTTCAGTTTAGATCAGATGTTCAGCTGAACCCTTTGAAGTGACCTCCATCTCTTGCTCTTGTTCTGTGTCTCATCCAGCTTTGTCTTTTGCCCAGCTCACTTTTGAGATCTGTTATCTCGGAGTATAATCAATTCACTTCCATCTTCTCCCATTCAATGCCTTTCTTTGGCTATCGCTATCATAGGATGATTGTCAGGCTCTCAGCAGGTCTGTGGTCTCTGTTAAAATGTGGCTAATGTTGGGTCTTCTTTGGGTGTAACAGTATCTATGAACGCATCACGCACTCAGAGAAAACCTGACCCAGACCATGCAGAAAAGGCAGGCGGCGTAAGTCACCTTGGAATATGAATATAACCATATCTATCAATCCTGTGTTGACGTCCACAATAGTAACTGAGCAGATTGAGAGGAGTTGGGGTATGTGGTGCAGGATGGATGGGGAGGGAGGCATATGAAGGGTTTGCTGCAGTGGAGGAATAGCTGAAATTTGTGAATATTATGGGGGCTCAGCCGATGGTGGCTCCCAATGGCCACGGTTCGCTGCTCCAGGCCAATGGGGGCTGCAGGAAGTGGCGGCCAGCACATCCCTCGGACCACGCTGCTTCCCACAGCCCCCATTGGTCTGGAGCGGCGAACTGCGGCCAGTGTGAGCCGCGATTGGCTGAACCCACGGACGCAGCAGGTAAACAAACCAGCCCGGCTCTCCAGGGGGCTTACCCTGGCTTGCCGCATGCCAAGGTTGCTGATCCCTGATCTAGGTTTTAGGGCTTTCTTGTTTTAACATAACCTTTAATTTTTCTTTCTACCTCCTTGTCCCTTTCCTGTAGTACCTGTGCTAGCTCTTCATTTTATTAGTTGCTGAGAACAGTGGTTAGAGTAAATCAAAAGGATCACCTCTTTGCCAAACTGGTAGAGTTGAGATTGGAGCTGAAGTCCCTTAGCTATAACTGAGAAGGGGCTACTGTCAGGGCATTCTTTCTGTGAGGACCTTGTGACACTGAAATTTGCTACCCACCTTGGTCTGAAATAGTCCACAATCTGATGACCTTCAGGGCATGCTGCAAAACTCCCCCAATACCCAAGCATTTTAATATTGGAGAGGAGAGTTGTGAGGGTGCTAATTGTCAGACGGAGAGGGAGATTTGAAATGTTAAGTTGTTCTGCTTCACTTAGGGTATTAAATAATGTCAAAGGTGCCTAGAAAATATGAATAGGCACCCTTTTTAACATTTAGTACAAATCTAAATAAAGAAATAAAATAAAAGCTCACTGAAAGGATAGCTATGAAATATTTGATTTTATCCTCACCATTCATCGTGTTGCCCCAGGCTTTATTTACTGACCATCATCCAAACCCTGCACTGAATACAGAATTATTAATTTATTCGTGGACTTCCTTAAGGTTCTCATCACTATTATTGCTCCACAAACATTGAGTGTATCTTCACAACACCTTTGCAAGGTGAAGGGTGGTATTATCCCCATTTTACAGATGGGGAACTAAAGTGCAGAGATATTAAAGCCAAATTCTCTGAAGTGTCCACTGTATTTAGGTGCCCAACTTGACAAGTCTATGGCCTGATTTTTGAGACTGTGTAGCATTTTTAATAGCATATTATATTTACAAAGTAGGGCCTTCAACTGACTTAATCATGAGATTATCCTTTCTTTCCCCACAGCCCCCTTCTCATTAAGTACATACCTTCCAACATTTGCAACAAATGAAGCAGGGTTCCTACAACAGGTTCCTTCACTTCACACATTCAGGTCCAGGGCTCTGAATGAGGCAGAGGCCTGGTGGAAAAATAGTATGTGATCATGTAATTAAAGTCTGTATCTTAACATGTACACACGAAGACACTGAATAAAAGTTGCACGGGCAGCCTTAGTTCTGGCATTTTCTAACTTTTGCATTTTAGACTTTGCAACCATTTTGACTTTTAAATCCACAGCACAGACCTTTACCATTTTAGGTGCGTTACTAGAAATGGTGTCTGTGGGAGTGGTGGTGCCAGGTCTTGCCAAGGCTTTAGGCCTCAGCTGAGCACTGACAAATTCATGGCTGTAAACCAGTCTGTTTCACCTGTGTGTAAGTATGGTTAAGGTGGCTGTTGAACTTATAATGATGTGTTTAGATTTTATGAAATGCTTTTAAGTTGCTGCATGCATTAATCTCACTTATAAAATCTTTATCACATGCTGTAAAGTAATATTTAAGTTTTTGCTTTTTAACTATTAAAATGTTTGCTCTGAAACTGTGAACCCAGTCAGGAGTGATTGTCTCCTGCCCATAAAGAAGGTCTAAATGGGCCATTGTGGGACATCATAATACAAAGACTTTGTTAATTTCCCCTTCGTGCCCATGAAGAGGCTACGTGCAAAAGAGCTCATCCCTTCGGTTTAAATTCTGGAAGAAGGAAATAAAAACAGCTGACAAAGACATTTTTTCATCTCCTTTGCTGTTTGGACACTCAGAGGGCTGGAGCTATGAATCAGAAGCAGCAATCCCCAGGGTCAACCTGGATTAGCCCTAAAAGACATTTGGAGATGACAGACTACTGCAACTCTGCCGCCTTTTGGAACCATAGACTGTAATTCATTTGTGTATCTATGCTTGCCTGCTGTAACCTTGTAATATCTCTCTCATTTTTTCTTAGCCCAGGGCTACACTAGGGGAGGGGGTCGATCTACGATACGCAACTTCAGCTACGTGAATAGCGTAGCTGAAGTCGGCGTATCATAATCGACTTACCTGGCCATGAGGACGGCGGCGAGTCGATCGCTGCCGCTCCCCCGTCGACTCCGCTTCCGCCGGAGCCGACGGGGAGCGCGATTGGGGATCGATTAATCGCGTCTTAATGAGACGCGAAAAATCGATCCCCGATAGATCGATTGCTACCTGCCGATCCGGCGGGTAGTGAAGACCTGCCCTCAGTTAATAAATCCTTACATAATTTACTATAGGATTGGCTACAAGCATTGTCTTTAGTGTGAGACCCCAGGTCAGTTTGCACCTTATATAAGTGGCTGGTCCTTTGGGACTGGGAGTAACCAGAATATTGTTGTGATTTTTGGTGTAAAGTGACCATCTGTCACTAAATCCAGCAAGATAGACTGGAATGCCCAAGGGGACTGTCTGTGACTCCATGGTAAGACTGTTATAGTGCTTTTACTGGGTTGGTGAAATCTAATTAGTGAACGTACAAACAGTGTGTGTGTGTGTGTGTGTGTGTGTGTGTGTGTATTTATATAATATTAAAAAAAATGTCTGCCTGAGACACACAATTTCAGCCCTAATCATTAAAGTTTTTCGAAGTTATATGCAACTTGCTTTAACCACCGAATAGATAGGGGAAGGGATCCTGCAGTGCAGTTCTATAAGTCAGTGGGCTCTTAGCTTGAATGATATTTTTCTTCAATTCTTTTTGTAACCCAAGTATGACTCTTGATCAATAAATGGTTGAATCTTGCTCCCTTATCCATCAAAGCACTTTGGTTGTAAAGGTCCGTAAGACTGACAGGGCTGCAAACCTAGTTCTGCTTTAGACTATGGTAAGAAGACTGTCTGGCACTCTGTGTTGTCATGTCTGCCTTGCTGAGCCATGTTCCACAGAGACTTGCTGAATACTGTCAACTATGCTTCACTGGTTTAGGAAGAGAAGACTGTTTCTTCCTATGCACTTCTACTGTAGCTGGTGCGTATGTCCCCAAAAAATCAAGTTTTCCAATTGCTTGAAGTACGGTTTTAATTTCAACCATTATCTTAGTGTTTTACATCGCTAAAATTCAATGATATATTATGTTAAACTTGTCTGTAATTGATCCCCGACAAGAAAAGTATGTTATTAACCTAAACATCTTTGCAAGAGCATGCATTGTTCCTTTGATACCACATCATTATACACAAGCCAGATAGTTTATATTGACTTAATATAAATGTTTTATCACAGATCTAAAGCAGGGGGCTCCTTACATTTGGGAAAAAATACTCTCCCACCCACCCCCATAAAATCAGTTTAGCACTTCTATAGTAGCACCTTCCACTTGATGATCTCAGTGCACTTTTGAAAATCTTATATAAGATTTGTTTGTATTTAATAATAGAAATAGTACTATTGAGATTTCTCAAGTGAGTAAAATGGGGCACACAGGTTAGTGACTTTTTGGGGGTCTTGCAGGAAGTTAATTGGTAGAATGAGGACCAGAACCAAAATCAGCTCACGCTCAGTTTTGTGTGTTAAATATAACTCTCACTAAGGGAGAGAGTGAGCCTTTGTTCCTGTCTAGTGTCTGGAGTCCTCTACAGCTGCAAGGAGACTTGGTCCTTCATTTCAAGTGCCAGAGCTGGTGCTTTTAGCACTCTAGTTTCTGGCTTCAAACACTGTTGCCATCCCAAATGGAGTCCGCTAAATAAACACAAGACCATTTGTCCTCCCAAGGAAAATTCAAACGTGCAGATTTTTAAAAGAAGCTATCCTTTTAAAATTCTTTGAAAATTTAGGGTCATGTTCATTAAACAGAGTTTAACAGGGGAGGCTTGTTTCAAAGGGTCAGGTACATTATGCATTAGGATATCTAAATTTGAGAAAACACTTGGAGGAGGATGCCAAAAAGCCTCTGATAAAGCAGAAGCAGTTAAAGTCAATGAGACTTTGTTGCATTCACTTGTTAGTGGATTCAGATCTTTGGTGTCAAATGAAGGAGTTGCTTCTACCCTGCCCAACTGGAGATGGTAAGATTAGAGCAGTTAAGATGGTTGCACGAAATAACAGCGTGGAGGAAACAGGAGAAGAAGGGAAGTTAACTGAGGCTTAAACCAGGATTGTAGAGGCATTGCACCTCTTGGTCTCTCATATGCCAGGTATGATGGAGAGCCCTCCAAAATGGGTAGCAAAGAACTGACATTCATAGCAGTCATTTTTTGCCACCTATCCAACCATTAGATCACTGACAATATAAACATTTTGTGTTTTACTTTTCTTCATCTAAACAGTACAGTACCTACCTGTAAACATTTTGCTGTATCTTGGGGTTTTTTGTTTGTTTTTCATGTCAAGAAAGGCAATGCAACAATCTTTCACTCCATCAGTCACTCATCTAGCTCTGCACTGGAATCATAAATATGCCTCCAACGAAAGGCTTTCACAGCCTTGCCTCCCTGCCTGCTGCCCCAACCTTAGCCATCCTCCCTGCTGCTTTTATATGCTAGGAAAGCTATCACACGCCGCAGTGATTACTATGGGAGTATGCCGGGGAGCAAATGACGATCATGAACATGGTGGGGAAAGACAAGTTTCACATGTCCTGCCACACGGAGAGCTTTAGGTCTGAGAAACTCATCAGTGTTCTGAAAACTCATGTCTCAAATGCTTTTCTCAAAACCACAGTCAGCTCTAAATCTTAACGGCTGCATAGCTGCTATAATTTATGGATTTCCCTGTGATAGATTCCTTTATTTTGAATTTGGACTAGAAATTCACCCTAACTTAAGTGGGTGTGTATTTGATGGGGAGATGCAAAAGTTTGTGTAGCCCCTTTCTAACTACAGTATCAGAAAAAATGGGTTTCTGTATAGGTCTGAGGATAAGTGTGCATTCTTCTGCAGGAGTACATCACTGAAGTAGGGGAACTGCCCCTGTGTTAGGCAGCCTGAAAATGAAAAATTGAAGAGCTTTGCGTATATTTTTTGCATATTTGTTGAAGAGAAGCAGGGGAGCTAGGCTTCAGGTAGCATGTTCCACCATCTTGACACCTCACATGTGAAGTAGGGAGATATTTTACAGGGAAGGCTCCTGGTGCAGCTGGAGTTTGTAGTCAGTTAGGCTGCATGGTGAGGTTAGAAAGGAGGCAAAATGAAATGATATCGAACAGCAGTGCAATTCTATTGGGGGCAAGATAAGTCACCACTGCGCTATCGCCTTTTCATGTAACAATCTCTGCTCGTCTCTTCTCATTACCCAGCAACCCCTTTTCACCCCAGTATTAAACCTGTTACTTGAATGAAATGAGTTTAAGTAGTCTCAGGTCAGTTCTTAATGGATGGTAATTCAAATGATGAGACACAATTTGGTATGAATTATTGTAACTGACAATCTTTACCCAGGAGAGCTTCAAAGCGCATCTAACAGACTGTCTCTTTCAGTTTGAGAGAGATTGGATGTTATCCGCCTGTCCGGGTGTGAGGGGCTTCCCATTGTAATTCCTCCCCTTTTTCCTTTCCTTTATTGATTACTCTGTAGCTTTCATGCTAGCCAAAAATATAGTTCAATATAAAAGTGTTGATAGCTTTAAAACTAGTTTTTGGACAACACCTAACAACCTCAATTAAATTGACCTTGGCTATTGACGTGAATAATACCAGCGCTAATGGGCTTACCAAGGTACAATACAAATGACCTGACAAAGTGTGTGCGCCTGCTGTCATGCAAGTATTTGATACTTTCATCCCAGGACTTTGGGGAGGAAACGGGCCTTTCTTCAAGATTTAAACTATGATTTAACTTCTCTTACTAGTGCCCAAGAAAGGGCATTAGTATATCCCTTCAGTATCAAACAAAAACAAGTCCTATGTTGCATACTGTGCCTGATTCAAAGCTACTTAAAAGCAACTAATGTTGTTATATAGGCTAATGTTCAGTTTTCTGTTGTGCTATCTATTGCTCCCCGCCCCCGCCCAAGTCTCTGTCTAGATATTTGTAATGTAACCAAATTCCCACTCCAATTTATCTATGCGTGCCTTTAGTTGAAGGGATAATTTGTGTAGAGATTGAGAAAATCTTCGGAAAGAGTTGTTTTAACCCCAGTGAGTTTTCTTCATTTTGTGTGCTGGTAAATGCATTTTCTTCTAGCCTGCATGCACAGATTTTAATCTGCTATAATGTTCTGGGTTTCAGCCATTTCCTTGCTGCAAATGAATAATGAATGAGCTGTGGTTTGAAAGCTAATGGTTCAAGATGAAATCAGAAACTCATTGCAAGTTGGGTAATATTCATTTGTCATCTCCATGGAAACATCTATTTATCAAGACACTGCAGTTTAAGACTGTAACAAGAAAGTAACCAATTGCTGTGTCTTAAGGTCTTTTGTTATAAAACAGATTTAATAAAGTATAGAACTAAAAAGTGCACCATTATATTTTTAGTAGGGCAGCTTTTTCCAAAAATGCACAAATGTTTGGCCTAGTGGGATATTGTTTGTGAAACTAAATAATCCAACATTGGCAAAGCACAATATAAAACATGGTATTCCAATTGTAAAACTACTATACAGTATTAAAAAGTACCAGTGGTCTAGCACCTTCACTATATTTAATATGTTTAGAGCCATTTAACAATGTATTAAATTCTTACTCAATTTTTCAGTAGCTGAGGTGAATGTGTGTGAGAAAATACTAATTTCTAAGTTCTCTCCAGACTAGTTCCAGACTTCAGTTAGTGGAAAATGAGTGGTGTGCGGCAAAAGATGCAGTCTTATGACTGAGTTGCTTTATTTTTTCCTATCTGGGGCGTTCTGTTCTAATAATTAAAAAAACAAACACACACAAAAAATGAAACCTCATTTAATATGCCAATCCACAGCAAGCTCCATGTTTCACTTGTGTGAGTACAGAGCAAAGGCCCCAGTCTATTTGTTCCAGGATTCTTAACAGCTTATTAACTACACCCAGGTACGTAGGGCTTGTGTACACTTACTGCACTTGTGAAGACTGCTGTAATGCTTAGTAAAGACGCTACCTACTCCACGTCCCCTGGAAGCGGTAGCTATGTTGAAGGAAAAAGCCTTCCCAACATCATGCTGTCTACACCAGAAGTTAGGTCAGTTTAACTGTGGCACTCAAGAGTGTGGATTTCCCACACCCTTAGTGATGTGGTTGTACTGTCATAAGTTTGTAGTGTAGACCAGGACTAAGGCTCTGAACTTGGAAGGAGAGAAAAGGGGAAAGTTAAAAGGGTTTGCTTTAATTAGATATGGTTGATGTGTGTGCCAGCCCGAGGAGTTAGAGCCACCTGGCTCTCTCCTCACTAGGGAGGAACAAAGCTAGCTCAGGGATTTCTGGGAATTGTAGTCATCTAAGACAGATAGGTTTGTAGTCTGGGGTCCTGGCAAGGGTACTGAGATTTATGTAAATAACTTACTTTCACAGAACGTGGGGAAAACGGGAAAGAGCTGTGGTGATGAGGTATGTCTTCTGCAAATTATGGGCAAGAAAAATCACTTCATTTTGTCTTTTCTTTATTATTATTTTATTTTATTTATTATTTATATAAACTCACTTTGAGGAAGAGTCCTCTGAGGAGAAGCTAAGCCACTTGCAAATGGACTGAGAAATCAAGCACCTGCCAGGAGATTTTTCTATTTTTCAAACAGTATGGTTTGTGGCTATTTGCTTTCTGTTCCATATTAATATGCAGTATGGACTCAGTTCTGCAATGTGATGAGCACTTTTGCCCTAATCCCACAAAGCACTTAAACACATGCTTATATTTTAGCACGTCAGTGGTCCCATTGACTTCCTCCGGGCACCTTTTCTTGTATTGATTCCAGTGGGACTACTCATGTGCTACATCCAAGATGCATGTTCATTCATTCACACATTTGTGTCTGGATCAATATCCACAGGTCATGAATATTATTGTATTTTGTTGTAGTGCTTCTTGTCTCATGTTACCATAGAGATAGAAGATGCTTCACAAAGCCATTGTTCATTCTGGCGAGTAGGGACTGTAATGTTCTCCTTGATTAACTTGAAAAGGAAAATGAATGATGGGAGTTTGAAGAGGTGAAAGGCGGAGGAGAAGCTAAAAATACTGGGTAAGAGGAGAGAATGAAGTGAAGGAAAAAATGTGAATCCTGAATCTCACCATTCATCACTCATGAATGAGTGCAACTTCCAGAAAAGTGAGTTCAGGGATTTGGAAGTCATGAGTGACAGGCAGAATTTGAGTCCCCTAAAGTCCGAAAACAAGAGATTTCTTATTTTTCTAAAGTCATCAAGCTTGGAGTTCTGCAATGCACATCTCCTTGGGGAGTCATTTAAATCACTGAAGGGGAAAAAAATTCTTGATGGGATTTCAAAATAATTTTTCCTAGTCATATCTGGACAGAAGGTTGCTGATTGTGAAATCAGGGCTTCTTGGATGGACAGTGTAATGCAATGACAAATCAGAGAATCCTCAGAATGTGTTGATGGTGTAGATTACTCACACTGGAAGAAGGAAAATAATTAGAAGTTTGCATCACTTATTTGTCAGTGAATTGCTTCTAGATTGTTTCAGTTTTTCAAACATTATCTGGAGGAATAATATTCCTTTTCTTCTCTTCTTGTTCTCATTATTTCGCTTAGAGACTTACCCTCTCCGGAAAATTGAATTTTTGCAGTTCTAAAAAGATCTATAGTATTTGTATGTTGTGGCTTGTTCATTAAATAATTTACAGCATTTTAGGCATCTAACTTGAAATGATTGAAGTGTAATATTCTGTTACCATTTTAGTGAGCTGAATAACTGAAACACATTTGTTAAGCCACAGCTCCATCTTGTGTGTAAATAGAAGATTACAACACTTAGTACAGACTGTTTAGGTAGATAGCTATATTTTATGTTCATAGTAAATTAGAAACCACATGTGGCAAGTAAGGATTTCTCGCTCCCGCATATTTGGATGTACAGCATGGGTGTATACGCAGGATCACAGCAAGAAAGATGATACTGCGTTAAATATTTGAGTTCTAAAAGGCAGAAAATCAGTTCACACTAAACAGGGCAAGTCTTTCATATTATTGATAGCGGGTCAGTAAAACAGAGAATTTGAAATCTACATGGGATAATTTAAAGGTTTAGTGACATCCCAGTTGGGCCAGTTTAAAGAGACGCGGAACTATTTAAACCCTTCATTTTTTAAAAAAGTATTTACTTTCCTGAGCATTCATGGTAACACTATAACTAATTCAACAGTACTGTGTATAGTTAGGATGAGAGTTCTGTCCAGTTATTGTTGTGTGAAGTAACTTTAAAGATGAGGAGATACATGATGGTTAGTATTTTGTGTCTAAATAGTGCATTCTCTCTGTCTAGATTTCCCTACAGCACTTGGATCATTGAAAAAAGAATTGATGCTGTATTTTTGGTACTCATTATTTATATTTGCTTGCATCCCTAATAACTACTGATGAGAGAGTTCAAAAGGTGTGTGGAGGTTCAGTTGAAATGTAAACTTTGGAGTGTCTCCTTGTTTCATGAGACTCTCTCCAAGACACTCTCCTCAACAAAACAGTGATTTCCAGTTCCTCTCCTCCCCTTCTCTCCACTCTGATGGCAGACAAGCTTCCAATGAGAGACGCTCTGCCACATGATGCCTCTGTTACCCCCACCCCTCTCAGCAATAGTTTTAGAATATTTTGGGAGGAGGGAGAGACCTAGATTCACCCTCTCTAGGTAGGACAGATCTGGGAGGGGGAAGCTTAAACAGCTGCCCCCTAGTATCTTCAAGGGAAGACTGATGCCTAAGCTCTTGCTCCTCCTGACATGTATGGCCAGTAGAAGGACCCAGCAGCCTATCTTTTGTGCCTTGGGTTTGCTCTCCTATAAATGTAGTGCTGCTCTGGGGCAACTGTCTTTGAGTTTCCACCAAGAGTTTATTCCACACCAAATAGCTAAACTTGTGAGAAGAGAGGGATTTTGTATATTCTCAGGATACTTTTTATTGGAAGAGAGGGAAACAGGCAGACCCCCAGTGACTTCTGCGGAGGTAGGAGACGGGTACATGGAGACCCTGATCTCGTTGAAAGGAGGGCTAAGGAACCACATCCACAAATGTGATCAGGAAGGTAGATGGGAATTTTTTGTGTTGAATGGAATTTATCCAATTTAAGGGAAGCTGGGACTTCAGGTGAGTGTTTGGTCTATTTATTTCTTGTCCAAATGATTTAATTTCTCTTACAAATGGTTACACATTGTCAGTAATTGCAACTACATAGTAATTACAGAGTAAGCAGATCAAAAAGTAATTACCACCTAATTTACATTGAGAAAAACAATCATGTAGTCATCTTGTAATAGTGTGTAATTTCTGCTACACAGTAAATATGGTGTGATTAAATGGTTGGACATTACAATGCTATGTAAACTAAGTGCAGTTAAGATAGTCATATTCTTGATGTTACCCAGTTGAATTGCCCTGCCTTCTTTGGAGATTTAGCATGTGGCCTTGAAAATACAGCCATACATAACTGTTCCAGGACAGAAATTGAAAACTGGCTTCCAAACACAAGAGGCCTCTGCAATGTGGCAAGCAAGCACCTAGATCTTCCACTGAGTCACTGGTGGACTTGCTGAAAATTATTGGTTGTAAGTCGTTGTTCTTACTGTTCTAGTACCCCCTGGTGTCAGAGTGCTATGTTACAGAGGGCTGTGCCTCAAATGCCCTTGGTGGCCACTTCCGTGGCCCTATGAGGTCCTGTCTATGTCTGGGTCTTATGTGGCCTGGTCATCCGATCAGGTCACTTAAAATTTCTTCTGGGGTAACAAAGGTCCAATTATAAATCCAGATAAATACCCAAACTAAATTCTTTCTGCCCTCATGGGCTACTCTAAATTCTTCTGCTTTTGCCCCATCTCCTGAGCCCTGCAGAGTTCTTCCTATGCTGCTGCTTCTGCTTCCCCAGCAGCAATTCCCCACTGCCTCCCTTCCTCAGGTACTGTGGCAGTTTACCTCAGGGGTCTCCCTGCTCCTTAGGGTCTATTTCCACCTCCCCAACCCTGCCCCACTCCCACCCCCACCCACCTGGATCCTAGTCTGTTCTTTGTGCATCTCTTCAAGCCTGGCTTCCCTGTGCCTTTCCCAGAGAAGAAACTCCCTTTGCTCCTCTCCTGGGTCTCCTCCCCCAGACTGAGTTCACAGCTTACTTCAAGTAGTCCTCCCTCTGATCTCCTGCAGTCAGGGATCAGTCATTAGAATTAAGGCATCATCACACTCAGCTGGGGGATAGCTGTCCGGTCGCAGACAGGGCTGAGACGAGCTTGCTTTAAAGGTCTAGCCAGTCTGTGACAATGATAAAATTAACACAAGGCCTAATTTTCAGTGATTGAAGTCAACAGAAGTTTTGCCATTGACTTCAGTGGGAGCAGGATCTGACACTAGGAGTATATCATTGCTCCTGCTGGCACTCAACAAGGAGTTGAGCTGATTTTGTAAAGGGCAAAATCCTCTACCATATCAGTAAAACCATATCTTTGGCATTTCCAGTTCTAGGATTGATGGAGTGATGATTTACTGGGGCTTGCAAAAACCTGTAGTTTAGGAGAATTTAAAATTTGCAGGAGTGGAGTTCTGCTCCGTTCAGGACTTAGGAAGGTCTGGGGAAAGTGCCAAAGTTAGCAGAGCAAGTGGCCTCACCACACTCTGGTGGCAGCTCTGCTGCCTCCTTCCTGCATATTCTCTCCTATCCCTCATGACTCCATCCCCAGCCCTCTCATCTGAACCTGCTAGTCACCCCAGAGAACATAGGTAAACTTCCATTGACCTTGAGTTTGTTATTCCAGAGTCCTGACCAAATTGCCACAGAACACTGTACTATTGTGGGGAGATCTTTAATGACTACAAGTGGGCTAGACCCAGTGTTATTTTTTGTACAAGAATTCCAACATCAGTGTCCACTAACTATTCTGGATCTGGGTTCTGCCTCTCTAGTGGGAGGTGTGCAACTCTCAAAGCAGCACCCTGGAACCCTCATATGCACTGCTGACCTATAATTAATACTGTTGTACAAAGTATGCCTTGTGAGGTATCATTTTAAAAGTCTTGATCTGTTGAACATTAATATCCTGTTGGATTGTATGTGCTATCATTTCATTTGAAGTTATGAAGTTTCGCTCTGTGTGTGTTACTGAAATATGTTGTGAGGTTGGGAACACCCACAATCAGCCTTTCAGGTACAACAATGGTGTAGCCAGACAGTGGCTCATCAACACCCATCAAGGAAAGAATCCACTACCCCAGAAACTGTATACAATGGAGACTTCTCAGAGATAACACGTATATAATGGAGACTGCTTGACCAATGGGGATTTCCTGATCCCCATGTCACAGCAAAAGATGTTTCCAGCAAGCTAAAAGAAACTATAAAAGAGGAAGTGACACCATCACTTGGCCTCACTCCCCCCACAATTCAACACCTGGAGACACCTCTGGAGGACAAAGATTTTGAACAGCGGGAGGGTGATCCCAGGCTGGGAAAGAGTCCCAGCCTGTGTATTGAGGATCTGTGATGTGTTTGTGCCATCTGTCAGGCTGAGACACTGCTTGATTCAAATCCTGTTTAGTTTGTAGAATTCAGGCTGCAAATTTATTTTTATATCTTAGGTAACCAACTTTGATCTCTCTGCTTGCTACTTATAATCACTTTCTGTAGTTGATAAATCGATTTTATATTCTACCCAAAACTGTGTTTTGGTTGAAGTGCTTGGGAAATCTCAGCTCAGTTTACAAAGGCTAGTGTGTGTCCTTTCCACATTGAGGGAGGGGCAAACTGGGTAATGAGCTTATACTGGCCAGGCTTCTGACCAGTGCAAGACATTAGAGTTCTGGGTTGCAAGGCTGAGGAGCTGGGGGCAATTGGCTGGAGCCTCCCTATTGATGGTTCACGAGTAGCTCTGGGAGATCATTCATGTAACTCAGTTGGGTGTGTCCCTGCCTATGGATGTCTATGTAAGTGCAGTATCTGACAGAGGTGTGTGGTTTGACACAGCATCACAGGTTGAGGGGGACACCCCACTTTGGTGGGACAGAAGGCTTAGCGGTCCCACTGTCTAAGATGCAACCTGGGAACCCTGTTCTAGGAGGACAGCTACCTATTTGGATCACCTTCACCACTTACTGTGACATTTTGTTTTTTCTTTTGATGTCTCTGACCCAGTTACTGACTAGGTGCCACCCTGCTTAGGCTGTGAGTCTCACATGATCTTAGCCCAGTGCAGCATGGCTTATAGGCATTACCTTTTCTGAGATTCAGTTGCATCCTGCAAACCTTTGAAATTAGGGCCTGAAGAAAGTCCCCTTGACTTCAATGGAAGTAGGATTGAGCATGTAGTGCCTGAGACACACTGCTGCTTCCAGTATTTACCAGACTAGTAGAAGCATTATTGTGTTAAACACACAGCAGGCAATATTAAAGTTGAAATTACTTTTGGTACGAATTTTGTTTCACAACATGGTGCCAAGTTTTCCATAATTCCATCTTTATCTCTCTAGTGTACTTGGACACACTGCCTGCATGTATTACAAACTCAACAAATTCTGCTAAACTGTGTAGCCTAACATTTATCATGTTTACCACATCATCCCACAACAGGTGAGGGATCACACAAGTCAATCACTGTGAATTTAGGTCTGTTAGACTTGTGTTGATTGTAGCTAACAGGCCCCAGACATATGTTTTTTTTAAAAATCCATATAATTTGCAAATGATTCTATCTAGTACTTCTGGTAAAACTGACATGAGTAAGAAATGCTGCTCTGATAGCAGGTGTATGCCTGTAAAAATGTCCATATGCAGGGCCGGCTCTAGGCACCAACAAAACAAGCATTTGCTTGGGGCGGCCAATTGCAGGGGCGGCCGGGAGCCCTGGGAGTTGTTCCTTGGTTAGCTCCCTGCCTATAGAGTCAGCCCTGGAGCAGGGAAAGAACTACATTTCCCAGCATTTGCTTGGCCGCTATCAACAGGAAAGGGACGGGGAGGGAGTGAGATAGCTGAGACACTCTCTGGCTTCCTGTATTAATGTAAAGCTGGCTGCTGAACCGTAGGGATTAGGGTGACCAGATGCATAGGTGCCGACTTTTGTTGGCGCCGGTGAGTGCTCGTGCCCCCGCCCCCGCCTCCCCCCCCCCCAGGAAAAATTGGTGGGTGCTGAGCACCCACTGGCAGCTCCCTGCCATCTCCCCCCCGTGCGCGTGTGCCCGCCCAACTCACCTTCCACCCAGCTCCCGCCCCCAGCTCCCTCTTCCCCTCCCAGCACCCAGCTCCCTCTTCCCCACCCAGGTCTCGCCCCCAGACCCCTCTTCCCCACCCAGCTCCCTCTACCCCACCCCACCCCACCCTGCGCTCCCCGTGGGGGGCACGGGAAGCCAGCCCGTGGGAAGCCGGGCACACCGCCGCCCGCCACCGGGAAGCCGGGCCCGGCATGGAGCCAGGACTGCCACTGCCCGCGGGGACCCAGGCCCGCCACGGCCTGGCGTGGAGCCGGGCCCGCCGCCGCCCACGAGGGGCACGGGAAGCCGGGCCCGGCGTGGAGCTGAGCCTGCGGGGGGCGCGGGGAACCAGGCCCGCCGCGGTGGCTGCGTGGGCCTCAGGGGGCTGAGCCGCCGCTGGGGGGGGAGGGGGGAGCTGGCTGCCGCGGGGGGGGTGCAGGCTCTGCACTCCCCGCACCCTTCACCCATCTAACTACAAGAAGCAGCACACCCTGCTCCCACTGCCTCACACTCCATCCCCCTCACGCCCCACTCACCGCACAGTGCCCGCCTGCTGTGCACCAGGATCCCGCGCTGCGTCCACTCCTCAGCCGGGCGGACCCACCTCCTGCCGCCGCCCGATTCCAACTGACCACGGCATGGGGGGGGCGGAAGGTAGCACCGACACAGGCCCCGCCCCTGGGCCCAGCCACCTCCCTTTCCACACCTCCTAGCTCTGCCTCTCAGGCCCAGAGAGACCTGAGCGGCAGCCTGGACAGCCAATCCCAGCACGGGGCGGCCCCGCTGCGGGAGCAGGGAACGCTGCTGCTCCACCCACCTTCCCCACCTGGCCGCACAACTAAGAGGCGGCTGTTGCGGCTAAAAAAAGCTCCTTGGTGAGAGGCGCCTATGGCCAGGGAATGCAGAAGGTGAGCTGGGCGGGTGGGTGCGTGCACGGGCTTGCGGGGAGCTGCCGGTGGGTGCTCAGCACCCACCAATTTTTCTCCATGGGTGCTCCAGCCTCGGCGCACCCACGGAGTCGGCGCCTATGACCAGATGTCCCAATTTTATAGGGACAGTCCCGATTTTTGGGTCTTTTTCTTATATAGGCTCCTATTGCGCCCCCGTCCCGATTTTTCACATTTGCTGTCTGGTCACCCTACTAGGGATACCATATTTTAACATTTTTTTAAAAAAAAGGACACTCCACTGGTGTGACCTCACCTTGCAGCCCCCAAAGAAAGAATTGGGTGGACTAATGGACAGTGCACCTCTCTATCTGAAGCCTAGCAAGGGAGGTAGGTGAATCCCACTAGAATTTAAAATGAAAAGTAAGGGAGGGGAGGCTCTACTAGAGGACCTGGGCAGCTTTAGATACTGTAAAGCACGTAGGAGGATTTCCACTTCTGAGCTATGGATGCAGAAATTGACTTTTCCTTTCCAGATTTAGCTAACATTCAGAAAGGGAATCTAGCACCTGCATTCCAGACTTGAACACCCTCAAAATTCAGGAGTGCTCAAGCTCATTTTGGGCAGCTGTTACTTCATTTCTCGTAAATCAAATATACTGATCCACTGTAACTTGCTGTAGAAAAAGTAGGATAAAATTGAGCAAGAAATGCTTCCCAGTGGTTATTAGGACTGGAATTGCTATTTTCAACAGCCATTGTCTTTTTTTTGTTTTTATTTGTTTAAAAGGAAGACAGTGATATTGCACTGTCAAATTCCCCATAGAAACAAAGAATGGAACAAAAGAATAATAAAGGCACCCCAACTTTTCCTCATTAATGTAGGACAGTCTTATAATATGCATCCAGATAGCCTTCAGTCACCCAAGCTGAAAATTGTTCCACTTTACTGCAGTTCTGTAACCATATGGGAACCAATCCTGTCTGTGTTCTGTGTACATCCAAAATTCCTACTGAATGCCCTGGGACCGGGGTGGGGGGGGGGGGGGGGGAGGAGAGCCCAGGGCTGGGGTGGCAGGGCAATGCGGGGGTGGGGGAAAGACCAGGGCTGGGGCGGCGGGGGGGAGCCCAGGGCTGGGGTGGGGGGCAGCCAACATTTTTTTTTTTTTTGCTTGGGAGTGGCAAAAAACCTGGAGCCGGCCCTGTCCATATGTACTGCTATGCCTGAATGAACCATGCTTAAGCCTATGGTTCTGGCAGGGAAAGTTTAAGTGAACTTCACAGTTGAAGTGTGAAGTGGAAAAAAAGATAAGTCATGGAAGTTGGGGGTTAGGAGGGGAGTTGGAGCGCAAGCCCACCCCACAGTCATTCTGCAGTGGGCCCAGCTCTGGGCATTGCAACTAGGTGCACTGGGTAATAGTGCCACTCAGGTTTGGACTGTCTTCCCCTCTATAGATGGAGATATAGTGGTGGATGCCCTAGGTTGCAATGGTGGACGTGCAGGTGAATGAACCGGTGATGGTGTGGCTGATCTGGTTAGGCCCTGTGATGGTGTCCCTGGTGTAGATATGTGGGCAGAGTTGGAACCTCGATGCCAACTCTTTCCACCACCAGTGTACGCCATCATGTGCCAGCAATGCCCCTCTGCTATGTACATCGGCCAAACTGGACAGTCCTTACGCAAAAGGATAAATGGACACAAATCAGATATAAGGAACGGCAATATACAAAAACCTGTAGGAGAACACTTCAGTCACCCTGGACACACAATAGAAGATTTAAAGGTAACCATCCTGCAGCAAAAAAACTTTAGGACCAGACTTCAAAGAGAAACTGTTCAGTTTCAGTTCATTTGCAAATTTGACACCATCAGCTCAGGATTAAACAGACTATGAATGGCTAGCCAATTACAAAAGGAGTTTCTCCTCCCTTGGTGTTCACACTTCAACTGCTGGAAGAGGGCCTCACCCTCCCTGATTGAACTAACCTCGTTATCTCTAGCCTGACTCTTCCCTGCATATTTATACCTGTCTCTGGACATTTCCACTGCATGCATCCGACGAAGTGGGTATTCACCCACGAAAGCTTATGCTCCAATAGGTCTGTTAGTCTATAAGGTGCCACAGGACTCTTTGTAGTTTCCACGTTCAGTGCACTTCAGAAACAAGAATCCTCACAACATTCCTGTGAAGTACATACGTACACTCCCCACTTTACAGATGGTGAAACTGAGGGGGGAAGTTGTGACTTTGTTACCGAAATATCGGGTCCGCCTAGCTGAGAGCCAATAACAGCCAGACAGGGATAAGGAAAGAAAATTACTTTATTCTGCAGAATAAGGGAAGTCTGTGCCAAGTGACAGGACTCCAATTAACACAGAAATTACAGGTCTTTTATACACACTTAGACAAAGCCCTGGTGTGTTAACATTTGATTGGTGCATGCTAGACCTCGAATGTCTGCTATCTGGTCAGTAAAAACTGGTATAGAAATAACTATCTCAGCTGAAAAACACTATTCTTGTGTAGGCGAAGGACAACTGTAAAAATGCAAGGTCTTGCGTAGGCGAGGCATCTACTTCCACCTAGTGGCCTCTGGTTGCCGTAGCTGCTGGCTGTTAAGGGGGTTCACCATAGCTTATGACTTTCACAGTCCCCCCTCGGGCCTGACAAAACTGTAATTGTCAGGCCCGTTCCGCAGTTTACGATCAAGTTGAAGGGACAGATACTGGGTTTTCCCTCGGGTAACAGAGCTTTTGGTGACAGCAGTACACAGACATCTTGCACATTGTAACATTACCCAAATAACACATAGAAAAGAAGGAAAATAATCCACTTAACAATTGTTCGGAAAAGTCCTGTAAACCATGACCCAAGGTCTGGGAGCAGATCCTCAAAACTAAAGGTATGATCGAGGGATACAGCGTGAAAAACAACAGCAGCATTCTAAATAGCTTGTAAATCCTTCTCAATTAAGCCAGAGTGATTAACATAAAAACAGCATTTTTCCCCAATGCGAGCACAAGCACCCCCCAATTCAGCATTCATAGCATCTAACACACGTCTATTTTGCAATGTCACCTTTGCTATTTCATCAACTTCTCCTTGTAACTTTTGAAAAACATCTATGGAGGCATTAGCTATTTTCTCTAATTCAGCAGAAATATTTACAACCGCCTTTTCTAGCTCTGCTACTCCCAACCCAGGAATGAGCGCTCGAACAAAGGAATGAAACCCCGTTTGCCTGACCACGAGGAGATTCACGGCACGCTTTGTTCGAGTCCTTATGGGGGGTTTGAAGAGCCTATGAGAATAGCTTCCCAGGTTAAGGATCTGACTTGAGTCTAATGTTTTAGTTATTTGGACATCTGGTATTACTCGGGCCACACCACATCGACCCCGCTAACCTCGGGGGAGGGCTTTGTAGGCACTGTGGCCACAGATGAAATACAAGCCGGGGGTCTCTAAGTAAAGGGTAAGGGTACTTCCTGCAATTCGATGGCGCCAGTCCACCCTGATATCCCGGTGCTTAGAGTTACCCAGTATTCGGTCTTGACACCTCCAATGGGACACATTTAAGTGTCCTAGGGCATGGGTATTATTCAGGATGCCCCCACAGTAGGTAACAGCAAATAAGGTAGATATGAAACCTGTAAGTGTTCCCAGGTGTTTTGGGCAACCAGAAATCCTTTCGAGAGATGAGTGAGGCAACAGAATGCCAGAGTGAACATCCATATAGTATGCATGTGTTTCATTTATGGGGCCTAATGGGCGGAATGACGGAAGCCATTGCCCCTGATAACGCATGGCTGTTGATTTTATAATTAAAGCCCTTTGCAGAAGGCAAGGTGAATTCTGGGCTTTTCTTGGAATTTTTAAGGGGTAAAGGGTCCCATTTCTAATATCAAACTGAAGGGTTTGGTTACAGGCCTCAGGGGGGAGATAACCCACTTCCCTCCCAGTTCCTTGATCATTCTGAAAACAAAGGGGCAATGTAAATCCAATCCCAAGGATATCAAAGAGAGGGACCCCCCTTGCCACCCAGGAATAATGCCAAATCTCAGACGTTTTCCCATAGTTATTGTAATGGTATTTCCCAACCCACACCCATTCAGTTTTCCATACTACCTGTATGGAAAGTACTTCAGAGAGGTTTGCAGGTATAGCCCATAGCCCTATTCCTTCCTCAGAAGGGGTATGGTGACACAGCCAGCAATCAGATAAGTGTCCCAATGTGGCCAGTCGTTGCAGGGACCTGGCCGCTGGGTGGGGGTTGGCATGTAGAAAGGGAAAAATCAAAAAAAGTAGCCACTGTATCACTGGCTGCGAATTCATAATTATACAGTCTCAGGATTTAGTCCGTGTGAACAAGAGTTTCAGTCCTTCCAGAGATTCAGCTTTCCAAGTATCGTCTGCTTCTGGCTCTTCCGGGTCGCGGTGGGAAGAGCTGGCGGGGCTCCCTTGAAGTCCGGAGTCATCTGCTTCTGGCCCCGGCCTAGGGGCTCGCTTGACTCGGGTGTGGTGAATCCAAGTGTCTCGTTCCCTCACTCGAATGGCAGTATGGGAAGTAAGAAGGACTTGGAAAGGGCCCGCCCACCGGGGTTGGAGAGGTTCATGTTTCCACTCTTTTACATAGACCCAATCCCCTGGCTTGATCCGGTGAGCAGGCACATCAGCGGGTAGGGACTGAAATTGAGCTGCATACCTGTGGAGAGACATGAGAGTGGTTTGGAGGGAAATAACATATCTGATCAGCTCCTCGTCACCCCAAATAGCCAAATCAGTCACAGGTCCTGGCTCAGCAAATCCGGTGTATGGCCTGCCAAATAAAAATTCAAAAGGTGAGAGACAGAGTCTGCCCCTAGGGGCAGTGCGGACTGCCAAGAGGGCCAGAGGCAGGGCCTGAAGCCATTTTAACCCAGTCTGTGCACACAGTTTGGAGAGTTTAAGTTTTAAGGTTTGGTTCATTCTTTCCACTTGTCCGGATGATGGTGGTCTCCAAGGGGTGTGTAGAAGCCAGGAAATACCTAGGGCCTTAGCAATGTATTGAATAACTTGGGCAGTGAAGTGTGTTCCTTGTTCAGAGTCAATAGACCTAGGAGGCCCAAACCTAGGAATGACGTGGTTTAGTAAGGTCTTTCCTACTTCCAAGGCAGTTGCTCGTCTGGTTGGAAATGCTTCGGTCCAGCCAGTCAGCTGGCACACAATCACAAGAAGATACTGGTAGCCTTGGCACTTAGGCATTTCTGAGTAGTCAATTTGGAGCCGTTCAAAGGGCGTGTATGCCCATAACCTTGCACCGGGGGGGCCTTTCGGTTCCCCCCTTGGATTGAATTTTGCACAAATGTCACAGGTAGCAAGAACTCGTTTAGCTTCCTGGAATACCCCAGGGGCATACCAAAGTCTATTTATAGTAGCAGCCATGGTCTCTACTCCACCGTGTGTTTCTTGGTGTAATTTAAGTAGGGCAGGCCTCAAAGCGGCTCGGGGCAGGGCTCTTCTCCCATCAGGAAGTTTCCACTCTCCCTCTGGGGTCTTAATTGCCCCTATGTCCTCCCATCGACTAAGTTCTGATGGTTCAGGGGTCAAAGTGATTGGAATTGGTGAGGGAGAGGACGTGAGTGCCATCTGGTGGACAACGAAAGGCTGTAGAGAGGCTGTCTTTGAAGCTGTATCAGCCAGTCTGTTCCCACAAACGGTGGGGTCGTTTCCCTTCTGATGGGCCCGGATGTGGATGATGGCAACTGCAGATGGCAGATGCATGGCCTCTAATAATTTTAGGATCAAGGGCCCATGTGCTACCTTAGTGCCACTGGAGGTAATAAATCCACGCTCTGCCCAAAGTTGGCCTGTGGCATGGCAAACGCCAAAGGCATATTTCGAGTCAGTATACATGTTTACAGACTGACCTGCTGCCAACTCACATGCTCGGGTGAGGGCTATTAATTCTGCCGCCTGGGCTGAGGTGGAGGGTCCCAGAGGCGCAGACTGTAATACCTCAAACTGAGTAGTTACTGCAAATCCAGATATCCGTTGGCCCTCCATGACCCGCGCAGAGCCATCTGTGTACAGTTCCAGCTCAGCATTTGGAATGGGCACATCTGAAAGATCTGCTCGGGGTTTTTCTTGATGTTGCACTACTTGAAGACAGTCATGTGAGGGCTTGTGATCCGTGTCCGGAAAAGGTAAAAGGGTGGCGGGGTTCAAGGAATGACACTGTTCAATTTTTAAATTGGTCCTGGATAATAAAGAAACCTCCAAATGCGTTAGTCTCTGAGAGGTTAAATGCTGAGTGCCCTTTTGAACTAACAGTTGTTGGGCAGCATGTGATGTCCGTAGGGTCATTGGATGGCCTAAAGTAATCTTTTCTGCCTGGGGTACCAAAAGGCCAGCAGCAACCACTGCCCGGAGACAGCCAGGAAATCCTTGTGCCACTGCATCCAACTTTTGGGAATAGTAGGCCACGGGTCGTTCTTTTGGCCCAAAGGTCTGGGTAAGGACACCTGAGGCCACTCCCAGCCGTTCATGTACATAGAGAGCGAAAGTTTTACGGTAATCAGGAAGTCCAAGGGCTGGGGCTGAGGCCAAAGCTGTTTTAATTCCCTGGAAGGCTTTTACAGCCCCAGAGTCCCAGTGGAGGGGCTCCTCGGCATCGTGAGTGATCTGTTCAAAAAGGGGTTTTGCCATTTCCCCAAAACCAGGGATCCAAAATCTACAAAATCCTGCAAGGCCTAAAAATCCCCGCATCTCACGTTTTGTCTCTGGTCGGGGAATAGTAAGGATCGATTGGATACGGGCACTGGATAATGCTCGATGCCCCGGGGTGAGTACATGACCGAGATAAGTTACCTTGTTCTTGGCAAACTGAAGTTTGGAAGGGGATACCTTATGTCCCTTTTCTTCCAAGCAATTTAACAAGTAAATAGTGTCCGTTTCACATGTTACCTGATCCGGAGAACAAACCAGGATGTCATCCACATACAAGAGATACGTAGACCCATCCGGTAGTTCAATATCAGCTAGGTCTTGAGCCAGGATAGAGGAGAAAATAGTTGGTGACTCAACATATCCTTGAGGTAGCAGAGTCCATGTCAGCTGTTCTGCTCTCCCGGTCTCTGGATCTGTCCATGTAAATGCAAAAATGTCCCAGCTGTCTTGATCTAGAGGAATACTAAAAAAAGGCATTACACAAATCTATCACAGAGTAGCATACGGTACCTGCTGGAATGGCAGTCAGGATCATATAAGGATTAGGTACCACATTGTGTTTTGCTTGTACAACCTTGTTTACTGCACGTAAATCTTGGACAAATCGGTATACCGGTTTCCCATCTGGATCCATGTCGGTTTTTCTTACTGGCAGGATGGGAGTATTGAAAGGAGATTTGGTGCGAACTAGTACCCCCATCCGTAGGAATGTGCTGATAAGTTCTTGAAGGCCAAACAAGGCTTCTCGGGAGATGGGATACTGACGAATCCGAGGAGTTTCAATGCCTGCTCTCAGGGTTATTTTGACTGGATCTGTAGAATTCCCAAATCTGCTTTTGAAGTGCCCCATAGGGAGGCTTTCACCTCCTGTCTGAGTCGCTCGGGTATGTTCATCGGGCCCATAGGCAGGATCTGGTCCTCCAAAGCCTGGGTCAACGCAGCACATAGTTGGGGAAGTTGGCGTTGAGGTAACCGGACAATGATTTTATCATCTGAAAAGAAAATCTGAGCACGTAGTTTACATAACAGATCTCTGCCCAAGAGATTAACTGGAGAGTCTGGTGCTAGCAAAAATGCATGGGAGACAGAGATAGCAGAGATTTCTACAGTAGCCTCCTGTAATACAGAACAGTCAAATGGCTTTCCGCCTATACCCATTACCGGAATGTTTTCGTTCGTGAGGCTCCCCTTCTTTGGCTTGGTAGTAACAGTAGAAAGTGCAGCTCCCGAATCCAAAAGGCAAGAATAAACAGTTCCTCCCAAAGTTAGATGAACCTGGGGGTCGCTGGAGGAACAAACATAAGTAGTAAAATCATTTGAATAGGTGACAAGAGGACCCCCTGGTCGTCGTCATTCCTCACTATCAACGGTGTCTGTTCTTTCCACAGCCATTTGTTGCTGCGGCCAGTCTGGCCGGCGGGGCTGTCTCCCAGTACGTCGGTTTGGACACTCCCTCTTCCAGTGACCGAGCTGCTTACAATAGTTACACATATCATTGGCACGACTCGGGGCTCCCCCCTTTTCTGTTTTAGGTTGCCACTTGGGGGGTCCCCTCCACCCTCCTTGTTTCTCATTTCTATTTCCAGCATTTACAAGGGCTGCCAGCATTCTCACCTGCTTGGTCTCTTGGATGTTTTCCCTTGTGTGATATACACGGGTAGCCACGCTTACCAGCTCTTCCAGGGACTTTTCTTCTGCTCCCGCGAGACGCTGCAATCGCTTCTTGATGTCCGGGGCTGACTGAGAAATAAAAATAAGCCGGACTGTGGACTGTGTGTCCGCGGCCTTGGGGTCTATGTTAGTATAAATACAAAATGCTTTACAAAGTCTCTCATAAAAGTCGGAAGGGTGCTCTTCTTTCCCCTGCACAGTATTATGGACCTTTGACCAGTCTAGAGTTCGTTCCCCTGCTTGTTTTATACCTGTTAGAATATAGTCTAAAATTTTTTTTAGCTCCCTCATGTTAGTTGGATTGTTCGGATTCCATTGAGTCGGGTTGACGAGAGTTATAAAGGCACGGCCATCGCCGCCGGTCTCAGCAGCCTCCCGGGCCCCCCGAAGGACCCGCTCCTTTTCCTCGATGCTCAACAAGCAATCTAAAAGTTGGCCCACATCCTGCCAATCAGGATCATGAGACTGGAAAATAGCACGGAATCGCCTATGAACAACGTCCGGATCGTCCCTGAGGCGAGGCGGAGTGGATTGCCAGTTCATAAAGTCTGCAGTAGTAAATGGGACATGAACGTAATGGTCTATAACCTCCCCATTTGTTGTGGGAACCGGGATTGTCCGGAGGGGTGCTAGGACGTTAACTGCATCTTCCCCATAAAATGCTCCCTTTCTAGTATGGTGTGGGCTATATATGGGAATATTCCCATTGCCAGTCGCCTCCTTGGTTGGTTCTGGAGTTGTGATGTCCTCAAATTTTGTGGCTGGGGTCAGTTTTGGTCCGTCTATTGTCTTGGATTTCGGGGTGGCGCTGGAGGATGCCAGGCTTGCTATATTTTGTGCTGCCACTGTGGGTGGTCGGGGTTGTGGACAATACATGGGGGGGATATTTTCCCAGTAATCGGCTTCTCTAGGAGCAGAAGCTTTTGGGTATAGGGGAGCCTGAATCTGTACTTTGTTCAGGCGACGATGAGCTTCATCGTCCCACAAAAACCAATAATCCATTTGCCCTGGTGCTTGGTTCTCTAGAGCCAGGCGCAATGGGGTTAAGTAAGTTGGAATGTCAAAGGAGCTGTATTCGGGCCAATCAGTTCCCAGGGCTGGCCAACCCTGAGTGCAAAGTTGTAAAAAGCGTTTCCTTGACATCCCTCTTTGAACACCTGGCAATGGCCATTTACTTAACATATAATCTAAAGTACTGTCCTTAGAGGGTTTGCTCTGAGATCCACCCATCTTTCTCTTGACACTCGAACAGAGAATTAAACAGAAAACAGAGGGAATTACGATCTAACAACAAAAAAAAACTAGTACAGATTTCCCTACTCACACTGACTGCTACAGGGGACGGGACAGAAGGACCTCAATTCAACCTCAGCGCTTCATCGCACGCTATGGCTTCCACTCTGAGGAATTATGAACGAGAGGCTCAGTCCCGCCCACACACCCAACACCCAAATGAATGAGACAGAAAATATTAACCAGTTAACCAGAACCAGAACAGATAGTGTTTCCTTATCCTATTAGGACTCACCTTATCGGAGCACGAACCCCAGGGGCTGCGGTGAAGTCAGAAAGAAGGGCTAAGCACCCCATTGGCGCCATTCCTAGTTTGCCGCAGCCGTCTGGAGTCCAATGTCCGAGCTAGGAGGTCCCTTCGTGGTCGCCAAAAACTGTTACCGAAATATCGGGTCCGCCTAGCTGAGAGCCAATAACAGCCAGACAGGGATAAGGAAAGAAAATTACTTTATTCTGCAGAATAAGGGAAGTCTGTGCCAAGTGACAGGACTCCAATTAACACAGAAATTACAGGTCTTTTATACACACTTAGACAAAGCCCTGGTGTGTTAACATTTGATTGGTGCATGCTAGACCTCGAATGTCTGCTATCTGGTCAGTAAAAACTGGTATAGAAATAACTATCTCAGCTGAAAAACACTATTCTTGTGTAGGCGAAGGACAACTGTAAAAATGCAAGGTCTTGCGTAGGCGAGGCATCTACTTCCACCTAGTGGCCTCTGGTTGCCGTAGCTGCTGGCTGTTAAGGGGGTTCACCATAGCTTATGACTTTCAAAACTTGTTGAGGGTAAGAGAGAAAAGCAGGGTCAGAGCTAGAATTAGAATGTAAGTGTGTCTAATTGTCACTCCCCTCTGCACATAAATGGTCCAACAGAGGAAGGGCTCTATAGTTTTCTTCTTTTTGATTTTCATTCCCTTTATCTAATTTCAGTACCGCTTTCTTAATAGTCAAATTGTAGCTCACTAGCATTGTAAATACTTCTGACATGCAACAATACTACTCCACATCTCCTTTCCCTTTGTCTAACCATCTGATATTGACTATACCGACTTCCCAGTTTCAGAATATCCCACCAGATTTCAGTTATGCCCAGTAGCTCATCATCCTCATCATTTAGTAATGCATCTATTGGAAACAGTCTCTTTGAATGGACACGGCTGAATGTAGAACACTTAGCAGTGAGACAATGTCACAGATAGCCAAGATAGAACTTTAGTCTACACTGAGTGCTCCCCTCATGGCTTGATACCTGGGAAGCCCATCGTTGGAATAACAGCCTTTTTACATGGACACTTATATTTATTTTACACCCTCTCCATCTGTCGTGTTAACATCTGCAGTAGTAATGGAAACTATTGTCAAATAATCTAAGAAGTGACTTCGAGCACATCTAAATGTCTCTTTGGATTGCACTTTAGATTTATTGCCTACAGTCTGCATTTAAAAGGAAGAGAAGCTCTCAATTTTCACTTTTCCTGGAGCATAAAAGTCTTAATAATTAGATCATATGATCTGGTTATTGAAAGGATTGTTATTATTCAGCCCCAACTGACCCTCTGGAATTTGAAGAAGGTGCCTTGGAGTTCAGGGTTTTACATTTTCTGCTATTTTATTGCCCTTATTACATGAAATGCTACATTATCACCACACTTGTATTGTTTTTGTAAGGGTTCCAGCTGCAGTGTACAATGACTTGTTGAAACCTTGACATCTGTTTTCCTTTTTTCCACTTTCTATAAGTCAAGCATGTCACCCTTTTTCCAGTGTTGCATACTGAGACTTGACTTAGCATGTGTATCTAGCCAAAAGGCATCGTGCATCTCAGTTAAGTTCCAGACTGTATATAATTGAGTGATGTTGTATACTCTCTTTATCAATGATTATGCTAGAACGAAATGCAGTTTACGACACTATTGCTAGAGTCCTCTGTTAGTTACTGGGCTAACATGAAAACGCTGTCATAGATATTAAAATGCTGTTGGCCTGCAGTAGAACGTTAATATTTTAGAATTAAAATGTCTTCAAAGGAAGAAAAAGTTAATCTCCCTTTTGAAATGTATTTGTATTGGTCATTACACAATCCTTGTGCCTCTTGAAACCATGTTGAAATATTCTTGCACCACAAGTAAAAGGAGTGGTAGATTCAACTTCACAAAACCCATACTGCCTGATATCTTCTTATAGCTTACTGTCTCCACAGAGGCATTGCATTACATCACGTTGTCCCTGAATCAAGAGAGCACTAAGCATGGTGTAAGAATTTTTTTAAAATGGCTTTCAGGGGACTGCCTCCTCCATTTGCAGGAGATGGACTTAGACTTGGTGACATGGTGGTTCTTCGTCTCTAATTTTTATGCTCCTATATAACTGCATAAATTATAATTTTGACCTTTCATACCTTGGTGAATAGTGCATACAGCTGCATTCTGATTTTAGAAGGATTTGGTAACATCTGGAGGTTAGAACATAAATCAGGAGGCCTAGATTCTATTCCAGACTACACTGACTCATCATATGCCTTGGATATTTCTTTTAACCTCTTTCCCCATGTAAAATGGGAATAATAATATATATTTTACGTAAAATTTAAGATTTTCTGATGAGAAGCTGTTCTAACAATGTAAAGCATAATTACTGATGTGGGAGGTTCGCTGCCTTATAGGTCATTGAAGAAGTAGATTTTGGTAAAGATTTGGTTGTATGCACAGTAGACGGGTGCTGTCCCAGAATACCCCGCATCCTGATCTGGGATGGCCCTACAGGCACCCGGCCTCAGTTTCTCTCAGAGTTCAAGAATAATATATTTACACACACAGTCTTCAAGAACAATATTCCCTTATTTCTGGGGCTAATTTCTTCAGATTAACCAGTTGCCCACCAAAAAGCTTCCATTTTTAGATTCAGAGTTTCAAAACCCTCCTTCTTGGGCCTATGTGTCTCTTGACCTGGCCTCCCTAATCTGTAAACTCTCTCCCTCAAGTTCAGAGTCTTCACAGCCCTCCTTCTTGGGACTCATGTGTTTCAGTCCTGTATCTCTGTGGCCTGTAGCCTGTCACCTCAGGTTCAGGGTTTTCACAGCTCTCCTGTGGCTGTGTCCTAATTTTTTTCTCTCTGTCTCAGCAGCTCCTTTCTTGACTGAGCTTGGAGATTCCTTTTGAGTCACCTGCCCAGTCAAATATTTACTCTCTTGAGCCTCCCCATTTGGGTTTAATAACTCACCCACTCTACAAGGCTTCTGTCCCCAGGCTCTTAAAAGGAGAAATGGTCTGGGAGGGCCTTCTACCTTCTCTCTCCCAGACACTTTCTACTCCTCAAGACCATCTTTCTTTCTCCCAATGATAGCTTCAGTTATTTTTCTGGCCTTTGTCCGCTTTCCCTGAACACATGGAATGAGGTAACTGGCCTCCCAAACTACATCATCTGGCCCGAAAGGCCTGCATCTCTTACATGCACCTTACTTCTAAGTTTTATAAACAAAACCCAAGCCTACGAATTTTTGGAGAAATTATATGAAAACTACTTCAGAAGTAACAGAAAAGCTTAGTGATGCATGATATAGCACAGTTTATACGGCTATAAAACAAGCCAATTTTATGTGTTCATTTAATACATTTAAGTATGACAGGCTACAATACCTAGGTTCAGTAGCGTAGCCAGTGGGGGAGCAGGGGGAGCGGCCGCTCCCCCTTGAGCAGAAGCGGCGCCTTTTTTTAGCAGCACTAAAAAAAGGCGCCGCTTCTTTTTAAGCGCCGCTTCTTACACTCACCCGGCGGCACTCCGGGTCTTCGGCGGCATTTTGGCGCGGGGTACCACCAAAGACCTGGAGTGAGCCGCCGAAGTGCTGCCGAAGACCCGGAGCGCCGCAAGGTGAGTACAGGGGGAGGCGCCTTTTATAGCGCCGCTCCCCCTGCGCTCCGGCCCTGGCTGTGCTACTGCCTAGGTTCTTCTAATATGACTGAAGTTTACCCTGCAAAATGTTTTCTAAGGTAGTACTTAGACTTCAGTTTAAAAAAGGCATTCCATTCTCTTCTAAAAACTTTTATTATAAATTCTCATAAATTTGGTACTTGACTCCATTTTTCTTTTAAACTAGCTCAGTTCTCTAATTGTTCTCCACCCCTCTTCTTAATGCACTGAAGAAGTTTCAGATTATATCTGCTGAAGTTTCCTGTGGAAAATAAACAATGATAATCCTGGATTGTTCCTATTTACTTGCTTTAATAAAATTCAATACATATTCAGTAGTGTGATGTGCAAACTGAACTAATCTATTAGTTTTCATGCCTAGATACACATGGCATGCTAGTATGAGGAATATTCGATCCAAAATGCTGAAAAATAGCAGTTTCATTTGTAAACCCACTTAAATTACAAATGAAATATCACTCTGCTGTTCAATAAAGGAGTCTAAAAAAATTGCCTAGGTTCTTTTTTACCCCTCCTTTTCATTTAAGACAGATTTTTTTTCTCTCACACAGGCACTCTTGACCCACTTTTGCTGCTACCATACAATATACTTTTAAAAGATATATTGACAGCTGCAAGGATAGTTAATCAGATTGCTCTGAGGCAGGTACCTGTGTACTCAAGCCCTGCAGCAGGGGAAGGATGGTTTAAGTACATAAATACATAAAAATAAGCATTACACTGGCCAAGAGAGCACTGGTATGATTGGCTGAGCCAGATGTTTGGGGTTCTATTGTTGTTGTTGTTGTTGTTTTTTATGAAGAACATATATTAAGTATAGAGTACTTTGCTATGCTTGAAATTCTTTTCCTTTGTCTCAAGCTCTAGAATTCCAGAACAAAACAAAAAACCCCAACCTCTCCTCTTCCTCCTCACCCCGTGAAAGGATATTATTGCACATATTTCTAGTAGGAAAATTAGCCTTTTGTAAAGGTGTATATCTAGTTCAAGCTACCATGTCCCGAAACCCATACATCTTTACATCTTTTCTTTAACTTTTTGGTAAAATAAAACAACAAAAATCCATGGAGCTGTGCGATGTAAAATAGTCCTCCTGGAACTGGTTTGAAAACTATCCCTGTCTTCATCTTTTAAATTATTTAAGTGCCATCTGTGAGACTTACCTCAAAGTAATAAGAAACCTCCTTTTTAAAATAACCACATATGAGTGTAATTAAACTTCCTCGTAATTAGAGTAAGTGTTTCCTGTTGATCATCGGTAAAATTGTCTTGATTGGAAAAGCTATAAGAGAACCACTAGGTCCCATAGGCATTGTTCTTCAGCAGTTTGTCTGTCTGGCCACCAAATGGCAGTACTGCGCTGCACTTGAAACAGAAGAAATGTGTGAATCTGGCAAAGGAAAATTAATCTGCATGTAGTTGAATACCAGATACTCAGATGCATTTATTTGGGCCTATTTATAATCCCTTTTGCTGTTAGAATTGCTACACCTTAAAACCTGATTGTACTGAAACACTATCCTCATAATTGCAATAACTTATGTCAGGTCCAAGTTGTATTTTCTCCTACCTCTTCATCCCATTGCAACCTTTGTTCTTGTATGTGAAATTTCATTCACAACCACATGCTGATTAATTGTGTCATGGGATTAAAATGATCGTACTTTATGGCATTTAGCCTGGGTTTAGTTTCCTCCAGTGTAGGGGAAACCCATGATTGACATGGCCAAATGGTTCATTATCAAGGGTAAATGTTTAGTGGTCCATTTCTAAGACTTTTATGAACAGGATTGTCTGTGGTTTCTTTTACTGTGAATTTGCTTTTCCTTTAATGGCAGTGTAAAAGCATGCACTGCATATTTTGTGTAAAAAGAGAATGCCTGGTAATAGATTAATGACTAGAGAGAATCCCACATGTCTATTAGGCTAGATTCCTAGACACTGAAGATTCTATCTTCTTATTTCTAGACCAAAACAGTTTTTAGAAATTGTGACAGTCCTGAACTTGGTCCATAAGCATGTGTTCCTGAGGAAGTTGTGTTGGTTGCTCAGTTTTATAAACCTGGTTAACAAAACAGATCTGAGATACCAACTTGTAGTGGTGTTGCTATTGTAGGTCTGATACAAAATCTATTAAAGTACATGAATTTTTCTGCTGACTTCAGTACCTTTTGTATCTGGCCCTAATTTGTGAATAGAGCTGCAGGTATGTATGGCTCTTTGCACAGGGTTTATTATTATTATTTGTTTGTTACTGTCAGTTTGTTCCACGTGATGCTTTCCAAGCTGTTCAAGAAGGGACAGTCCAAGTCACGAGAAGTTCACAATCAAAGGATAGACCGACAGGCAAGCTAGAGCCGGCTGAAAAGTGGAATTCTGAAACTTCAAAGCAAGTGTTCTGAAACGGAATGAAAAACTGAAATTTCACATTGAATGGGAATTCTAACATTTTGTTTGAAAAAGGTTGAACAAACATTTTGTACAAAATGTTGTAGGCTGCCTGGAGCCCCAGCAGCACATCAGGTGGGAAGCTGGTCAGCTTTGGGAGCCTAGAAGCTTGGGAACTAGGGCTTCTGGCCAGCCTGGGAGCCCTAGCTCTGCAGTAGTCCATTTGGCATGCCGGAGGTGTGAAGCCTGGAAACCTGGGCTGCTGAGGAGTCGGGGACCCATTAAGCTGGAAATGATTTTCTGACAGAAAATTAAAATTTCCAGCAAAACTGAAATGTTTCAACTGAAGTTGAAAGGAAAAGACGGGTGCCCGAGACCCTCTCAAGAGGAAGAAGTGACAAGACATAGCAACAACTTAAAGGAGGAGGAAAGTGCTGAGATTATGGGCTTTGGAAACAGTGAGGCTGGTGGAGTTATCTCTCTTGATGGAAAAGGTATAATTTAGTGGAAGGAGTGAAGACTAAGAATTATGGTTTTGCCGCTGTGAAATTTTTCATTGGCAATAGTACATCAAAGAAGAAAGACTGTTGCAGATGTGAGTGTGAATGCAGAAGCCTATATTTGATATAGGGATGATAGTTGAAGCCATTAAAATGAATGAGCTCACCCTGGAAGGAGATGAAGGGGCCAAGGACAAAACCCTGTGAAACTGACAGAATGGGGTAGGTGAAACTGGAAATGCCAAAGGGTGCATTGAAGAAGCAGTGTGTGCTGGTGGGAGAACCATTAAAACTAGAGAGAAGAGAGTTTCAAGGAGGAGCTATGATCCACGATGTCAGATTGGGATATGCTGGTTGACGATGGAGAAGAGGAGTGTCAGGAAAAGATTGCTATTGCCTTTTGTGAGTTCTGTGGAGTGGAGTGAATGAGTTGGAAGGTAGACTCCAGAGAGCCAAGAAGAGTTCTTGTATTTGGTGATCAGACACTCTGATACTATGGGGATAAAAACCGTTATAAAAATATGAGAGTACATAGTTATGGTGAGGATGTAGAGACATCCTGCAATGTGCAAGTGGTCAGACTAGATGATCATGATGGTCCCATCTGACCTTAGTCTGAGTCTATGAGGGAGAGTATCTTGAAGGAGCTTGGATATATGGAGAGAGAGGATGCTAGAATGGGAGGGTTGAGATTCTCTTAGGATAGGGAAGATCATGGTGTCTTGAAAACAAAACAAAGATGGGAAGAGGTGAGTTTTGAGTAGGGAACTGAAGGAAGAAAAGGAAGGTAGCATGGTGTACAGGGTTAGAGAGGACATTCCAGGCGTAGGAGCCAGTACCAGAGACTTTATTAAATGAACAATACAAAGGGAAATAGAATTTTAGTGGAGTGCGGGGCTTGAACATTGGAGTTATAGGAGATGAAATAGGGTGGGCAGGAACAGTATGCTGTCAAGAGCTTTGAGAGAGGATAAAAGTTAAATTTTGATGCAGAAGGAGAAGCAAATCCAGTGAAATAAATCAGAGGCCTATTCAGACCAGGCCCCAAGATTTCACAGTCCTTGCACAGCTCATTTTTCATGTGATAGCTTATGTCATCTTGAGCTATGTAGTCGGTCAATGCAGTAGTGCATTGGTGCAGCTCTTGAAGTAAGCTAACCTCTCTTTGGGAGAACTTTTGGGTGTGAATAGGTGCCATTTGTTCCTTGCTGCTTACCGTGATTCAGTAGTGATGTCTGATTAAATAAAAGCTTGAACTGGCTGTTAATGAGAGAGGCCTTTCAGAAGACCGCCCTACTAGCCGTTTTAAAACTCCAATGTTTACGGATAACTCCACTTGATGACAACTTGCGGGGGGTAGAGAGAGGGGTACTGTATTTGGCAAGATATCCTTCTTTCCTCTCCTTCCCCCCAAAAAACTCTTCATCCAGGTCCTGCTTCATGTAGCAGGCTCAGGGATGGTACCTACAGTATCTTGTAGTGCCCACCTTTCTGACAGCTTCTCTCCTACCTTGGATTTAAAAGATGTAAACTTTAGATGGCTGATGTGAAAGTTTTAAAACATGAATAGTCATAAATCAAACTTGTTTCTCAGAAAAAGATAGTGACATGTTTACAGAAAGCGTGGTCTCACCTGAAGTTCCCTCTTTTAAAAAAATATGGCACAGTATTCTATAATTCAACGACAGAAAGACCGAATAGGGGATTATAGCCTGGCACAAGGTATAGTCTGGAAAAGAATTCCTCTCCTCAGGAAAGACTCTTCCTCACTGAACAAAACAAAGTAACATGTGAGTTATCAGCAGCACAAAATGGAGGTTGAGGAACATGTCAGTTATTGAAGTAAACAGCTGTTAAAATTAATAATTGTATGAATGAGTGCTCAGTCCTCCTGCTTCAGGGCACAAACAGTTCAATGGTGGGATCAGGAAGAAATTTACTCCTCTGCTACAGCAGTGCACAGTTAAGGGGGTGGAGGCTTGATTACATCTGATTGGCAGCAGGATACCAGGCCATTTTGGCTGTTCAATATGGAAATTCACAGGTCTGTGACTCTTGATTATAATGATGGTGACTTGTGCTTATAGAATAATGTGAGATTGTTTACTTGTTTCTGAGACATTAGGCTAATATGTGACACTCAAGCATCAGGTAAAGACACAATTACTATGTAGCTTTGGCTGTTTTGAACCAAACGGTGCCCACAGTAACATCTTCTGTTCATTTACAGAGGGCACTCTTGTAGAGAGAATCTCATTATAAAAAACGCTGCTTGGCTGAAAGGCATTCACAGCTTGATGATGCAATTGTCACCATGGAGATTTCATTCCAACAGAAAAGAATGAATTCTATGCGGTTCTGCTTTTGAAATGTGTAAACAGCAGATACCTTCTAATGCCTTTTGTCTAAATCTTCGCCTTGTAAGATAACTTGGACCGGAACATAGGAAAGGAAGTCTATATATGTTAATGGCAAATTTTATTTTTCATAAACAGCCTGATCTCCAGGGATGAGATGTGCGTAATGGCAGATTAATCAAGTGGGCATGAATAACAGACTTTGAGCCAAAGACAATAGGGAGGGAAGTATACTTTCCTCAGATTTGAGAGAATTATTCAAACACACGGCTCTGTGAATTTCAGTTGAAGTCTGATTCTTTCTTTAAAGAGGAGCTGCCTTTCTTTTATTTTCCTGTGGTCCACGTTGAAGGCAGCAGGCAGAGACTGCTTTAAAATTTGCATTTTAGTGTTTGATGTAACACTTTTTGGAAGCATTGTCAGTGTGCCTGGGCATCTCGTTTCACAGTAATGACCTGTAAAAGGAGCCAGGTGCAGGCTGATTACTCTCTGATTCAAACAAAGCCAAGAAACCACTCTGGATGTGTAACAGCTGATCACTTTGTTTATCTTTCTCTGGCATAGTCTCTCAAGGGAAGTCCTATCTCTTGACTCATTTATAACTAAACTACTGAAAAATATACTTTAGGGAGCAATCTTGCACTGACTGGGGGGATGAACAAGATGACATAAGAGGTCTCTTCTATCTCTGAATGTGTTATGATTATTCAAGAGCAGACAATGGATATCAGTTACAATTTTACCATCCTAATGCATTACATGTTACTGGCAATCATTCAGCGCAGTGAATGTCACCAGACTTCTTAGGGTTTGTCTACAGAATTTTGAAGCAAGCCTTCCATTTCGGGTGGATGGTCTTGGGCTAGGGAAGCTCACGCTAGTGCTCTAAAAACAACTGTATAGACAGCACTTTAAAGCTGGAGCTTGGACTGGATCTTTGGCTATGAAGCCTAGCCAAGGCATTACTTAAGTTGAGTGACTTATTTTGTTTTTAGCTTAATTCTGCTCCTAATAGACATCAGTTAAATTGATTTTAAACCATGTTTAAATTGTTTTTTAGAATTTCAATTTAGCCTTATGCACTAACTAAATGTGATTTTAAATCGTACCTTTAGTAAAAGCAGTGCAACTTTGTGTGTAGACAAACTCCAAGTGAACAGCTTTCTGATTAATATTACTTATTTGCTAAAGTCTGCTACTGTGCTTAGGGCTGTACAAAACACACAAGTAAAGTCTGCCAAAAAAATTAAACCCTAGAAGATATACACTCTGGAAACAAGGTGGGAATAGACTACTGGCACTTCTTAAATAAAGTTCTAAAACTCAGTACGTTTGTGAATATTGCGGCAAGGATGGGTGCTTTAAAAGGAATTTGACTGAAGAGAGGGTTGAGGTTTTGCAATTTTTTTTTAGGAAGGGTGTGCCATGAATGGGGGCAGTGTGAAGAAAAAACCTAGAGTTGGGAAGTAGGAAGAAATGACAAAGGGGGTATTTGAGGCTTGCATCATTGGTGGAGTATACGTTGAGGGGGGAACACAATAAGAGGTTAGATTGTACATGTAGGCTAGTGCTCTAATGCCAAGGTGATGGGTGTGGCATGAAAACTTACATAGAAATGCAGTTGTAAGGACTTGAAGGTAAGGACAAAAATACGCTGCTTAAGTGGCAAGTTTGTGGGGAGATACAAACTACTCCATCTCAATCACCCCTTTTTTGTCTGCTTCTGATCTAGCCTGAAGCATTCTATGTCACAAATCTGGCTTTGCAAGCATGGTCAAAAGGTGTATAGCTATCCATCTGTTTTTAAGATTCTCCATGTATATAGACTGTTACCTTTCCAAAATCCTCAAGCCTTTTCAACTTTCACCGTGAGGTATGGTACCATGGTTCTGCACGAGAGATGTATAACCATTGACTTTCCGGTCATTAATGTTCCTTTGTAATCTGCTAAAAACAAGAACAACAATCCCTTCAGAAACCTTCCCACCCTCAGCGGTTATTTTGGTCACGTAGGGATCTTTTAATGCAGTAGACATTGAAGACCGGTGTTTCCTGCTTTGCATGGTAGGGGGATGTGGTTCAGTGGGGCAGCTGTCTTCTCCTCTTGATAACCATTACAGCTCCTATTTCCGCCATCGGTCCTCTTCCAATCTTGTCATTCTGAATTCACCTGCTCCCCCACATTATTGTGGAACTCATAAAAAGTGAGTCTGCTCTCTCTGCTGGGGGTGCAGCACGACTGGATAAATGAACAGTTTTCATAGAACTCTTTTGTCCAGATGTTGGTACAAAAATATTTAGTTGTAAGGTATTATATAAAGAAAAATTTTAAAAAATGTGGTCCCACGTTCTTTGCCAGATGTGGGACAGCCAGAAAGAATATCATTGTTTGCCATATCAAAAAGAATAAAATCACCTGGGGGTAATGATGTTGAAGTTCCTAAAAAGATATTACAAGTAATATAACTTTAAAAGTTATTCTCTAATCTAATCTATATAATTCACACTGTGCCTTTTGTTTTTTAAAAGGTAGTTAGATTTCTAATTTGTTTTTAGAAGTTGTCAAAATAGGATCAAAAAGGCCAAAAGACAGAATTTGGGAACATTGCCAATCTTTTGCTGGATGGCTAGTGAAATAATTGTGGAGAATAGAAAAATTAAACCTTTTATTTAAAATGAAGTGAAGAGTGAATATAATGAAATATGGCTTCGGTAAGGAGATCTCAGCTATGGACACTAATCTACCCTACCCCAATTCTGACTTTCTGTATCAGCTTTTTTTAAAATCTTTTGCTCAACATGAAGTCAAATTCCTGGCTGGTACTGACTTGATTGCTCAGAGGTATGCGTGCTAGAAGGTGGTTCACATTTCTTTGGGTTGCTGTTTGGAGGAGGTGAAGGGGGTAGTGGCAGAGAATATGCAACTGCTTAAAATGGGTTTTTTCCCCTGTTCAGTTAGCCTGGGGAAACTGACAAGGCATATCTTCATTGTCACACAGCTTTTGCTGAAATAGCCACAGTAAATTTTGCCTGCAAAACTGTTAGCTGATATACCTGCTGTCAAAGAATATAAATGTGAACTGTAAAAGCAAATTAATTATCCGGTAGCTACTGAATGCAACCTCATATGTAAACAAAAGACTCTAACCTCATACCATAGTGATACATCTTGTAGTAAATGTGACATTTACATCATTCTATCTTCTTTAGAGCTCTCTTCCAGCAGTGTCCATAAAAATGTTTCTTACTCATAACAGATGGTCAAAGCACTGCTTTGAAATTTCCTGGAGAAGAATCTCTGTTGATTTCATTAGACTTGAGTGCTCATACAGCTATAGACTTGGAGGAATTTATTGTTATAATTATTATTATGAAAGATCCCATGCTGAATATATTCCTTTCCTTTTCCTTTGCAGGTGATGTGCCTTCAGGATTTCTTTGGTGATGATGACATTTTTATTGCATGTGGACCAGAAAAGTTCCGTTACCAGGATGATTTCTTGCTAGATGAAAGTGGTAAGAAAATAGCACATTTAATAGCACATTTTAAAAAAGACACAATATTAAAAGTGTGGGACAGCTTTCCAGATCTTATTTAGCCTGTAAAATAAGGCCAAAATGGTTTCAGCTCAGGCTACAATACTAGTTTTAGATGCAAAATCAGGATGGCCATCCTTTAATTTTGATTTCTAATACAGAAAACAAAAATAACTGAAAGCTTATGATGAGGTTAATAAGGGCCAATTATTAGCTAACTCACAACAAATCCCTATCTAAACCCAAGTTCATAGTAATTTTTATAGGCAACGGGGGTGGTGTGAAAGGCTAAACTCCTATTTTATATGACGTTTATTTTAAATCAAATTTGAATGGTCATAGATCTTCTACTGGTCCTTCTTGGCTTATTTCCCATGTACATTTATTCTAGTTTGACATCAAAGAATTGCTTAAAATTGTCTCTTCCTCCCAACCCCTCCCATCTAAGGTTTTGGAATCTGGATTTTGGTAACACCCCAGGAGTAGCATGAAAAAGGAAGCTACGTTGTATATGAAAGCCAGTTAATAACAATAAATTAAGACAAACTCCCCAGAGAAAACTAAATGAAATCTGTTTTCTATGTAAAGTCTCTCGGAGTCTGATTGCATAACTTCACTAGAGCAAATAGACCTTAGAGGAAAACATGTTTCTGGTCTGAACTTGCCTACCCTTTATTAAAGGATGTTTTTAAGTGCTGGACCATGAGTAGCAGCCAAGAAACTGTAAGTTGTCTTGTGCATAAGGAACACACACAAAAAAAGGGCTGCAAATTATCTCATTTGTTCCTGATATAGATCAGGAACTGACGAAAGGGCTTGTTTTTCCCTCTCCTTGTCCAGATTTTTTCCTCAGCAGCTGTATTAATGTATCTTCAGCATCTTTTTCCCCTTTAACATAATATCTGAGTCTTACAAGACAGTCCTTTGCTTAGAATAAGGAGAAATGCACAGATATTCATTGTAGATATGTTTAAAGATCACTACTTTCTGATCATATATAATAGCAAATGCAATTGTATTTGTCTGACCTATTGAATTGAAAGGTTTGGAGGGTTTTTTTGTTTTTTGTTGTTGGTTTTTTGGCTTATCTGGATCCGGACTTATGAGCTTTGAGGGTGTGGACAGTCCTTTATCAGTACCTATATTATAAGCTGGGAGATGTGTGTGAAAAAATAGTTAATACATACTGGTAAGCAAGGAAAGTAACATTCTGAAGTGCATGTGCGCCCTCACATGAACATGCCTTACATCTGTATAGAACCTTCCATTATAGAGTTAATGTGAACATTTTACACAAGGATTGGTCTGTCCCACATTGACGTGTACTGTAGCCTCCTCTGAGGTGCAGTATGGTAACTCTTGAACAGCAACAGACAAATTTAGGACAGGAGTTGAAGATGCAAGGGAAATTTAGTAGGCAGCAATACAGTTGCCCAAGCTGGAATGTAGCCAGGACAGTAGTGCTAACATTGCCCTTACTCATGTGAAGAGAGCCAAATAATCTCTAATGACCAGGACCTCCATTTTGTCTTATCTGCAGCTGCACAGTGTCTCTTAGCACTACACTGTGGCCTTTGTACAGTGCTGACTTGGAGGGAAAAGTGGCAGCTACATGCCCAAACTCCTTCATGTACATGTTTTGTGGAGGTCTCCTATCAAAGTGTCGACTTGGCCTGACCAGGGCTGGCTCCAGGCACCAGCGCAGAAAGCGCGTGCCTAGGGCGGCAAGCCGCGGGGGGCGGCCGGCCTGTAGCTGCAAGGGCGGCAGACAGGCAGCCTTTGGCGGCGTTTCCGCGGGAGGTCTGCTGGTCCCGCGGCTTTGGCAGCAATTCAGCAGCGGGAACGTCGACAGCGCGGGACCGGCGGAGCACCCGCAGGAATGCCATCGAATCTGCGGGACCGGCGAACCACCCGCAGAAACACCGCCGACGGCTGCCTGACTGCCGTGCTTGGAGCGGCACAAAACATAGAGGCCTGTGTGAAAAAATAGTTACCCTGGGCCTGACTCTCTCTAGTTCAATTTGCCTGACATAGCATCCTGTCTGCAAAGATGTAGTGTGTGTTTTTGAAACGTTTCCACTTAAACCTTTATTGTCTAGGGACAAAATTAAAAATGAGCTGTAAATCCTCACCTGCTTGTGGAAGTTTACCAGAGTGGGGCACTGTGTTTGATTCTCCAATATAGAGAGCATCAATGGACAGTCACAGTTTTTGTTAGGAATTAGTAAACATAATAAAATCTGACCCCAAAATACATTTTGTTTCTTTGCAGGGTGTGAAGTTTTGCAGCCACTTAATTAGTTCAGCATTTTTTCTTGGGCAAATTCACATTGTAAAAACCTAAGTAGCCTACAGTTGATGGCTGACACACTCACCCACACTTTCCAGAGATTAATCTCCCTAGGGCTCTCAAACTGTTACAAATTAAATAAGTGAGTTTTCCAAAAAGTTTGTTTTGAAACCGTGCAAAAATTATTTATCAAAAGTCCGAGTTGCATTAAGATTATTAGCAATGATTGAGTTTCACTCCAAATGGGTGAGAATTGGCAGGTCTGCCTCTGCTTCCCTGGAATGCTGCTGGAAATATCACTCCAGTAGGATTTTTTCACTACATTTCTGGTACTTTCTCATTACAGCCAGATCATAAGAACTACACTTATGTTAGTTTGGCCTGAAAAAAGGAAGTGAAGAGGAACGTGACGTGCAGAAGCTGAAGGTGGAGGGTGGGAAATTAATAGGCGAAGCTTTTTTGAACTTTAATGTTCTACTTACTTTTATTCCTGTTTTATCAGGAAAAAATGCCCATCCTTAGCTCAATGTTTCCCTTACTTGTTTTAATCTCCTATGAAAAGGCATTGCGTACCCATTAGTGATCAAGTGGTGGAGCTCCTTTAGTTATTCATTCCTCTTAGAGGGAAATATATAGTCTGTACTGCGCGTTAAGTGCTTTGATTCTCTATCCCTTGACATTAACTTCTAGGTGTGGTACTCAGATTTCATCCTGTTAAAATACACAGTAAATAAAGACCCCACCACCAGACTTCCGGGCAACGATGTCAATATTTGAGCTAATTGGTAGCTCACCCTTCCATGAATAAGAGTATAGCTGAGTCAAAGACTATGGGTGGGTTCATCTTAAAATTGAGGAGTAGATAATCATGGTTTTCCAAACTTCAGTGACTAAATGGTATTTCTGTTCATTATTTGATTTTATTTAAAAATTTAGCAGAACATTCTGATATCTACCTAGTTTCTATATTTAAAGAAAACTGACACTTTGTAAATACTGATTTGTTCTATATTACCTCTGTGATATATAGGCACATATGCAGCAATAGTAGCTGCTATGCGGGAGGCCCAGGTACTTCAGTTAAGGAGCTGTATTGACCTTGTTTCTGAAGTTGGTTGTTTGCTGGCAAAAGGATTATATAACAACTGGCAAAAAGGTCAAATAACTTTTGTGCATTGTCTTGGCTTTCCCATGGATCTCTACACATGGGGTGTCATCTTGTGACTGCAAATAGAATACATGCACTAAAATCTCCTAGTTCAGGACTCTTTTTGTGTGGCAAATGATCAAACAAAGAAAAAAGGGATTATCAATGAAGTACACTCAACTTCAGTCAGATTATCAAGCAAATCAGAACTTCCTCAGTTCTCCAACCCTCATTAGCCTTTCCAATTTCAAGTGTGTCTGATACCTTTGAATACAGCCACAGTCATCTTTGTGGTAGGAGCATGAATAGTTCACTGTTTTAGGAACTCTTATTTTGGGCCTGAAATTGCCAGGTTTGCTGACGAAAATTGCCTGATGAACCCGGGGTTCTTAAACAATAATATAAATAAAAATAATAGAGTAATGGCAAGAGCACAGCTTGTTATAATATGACTTCATGTTGACAGAGAGCCTGTGGTGCCAGGTCTAGAGTCTATCTGAGTTTATGCAAACTCCCAATGCCAGGTCTTCTTTCTTAGTACTGTAAAACATCAGTAAAAAGTTGTATGCTTGGTGATGTAATAATATGTTTAATTTTCATCTGTTGCTAACATTGGTTCAGTGCTTTGAAGCTATAAGCATCACACAGCATGTGTGTGAAAGTCTTGTTCATCTCCTATTGAGATACCTCCTGTAAAGAGGCTACTGCAAAACAGGCCAAATTAATATCTGCTGCCAAGCAGAGTTCAACAAATATAGCATGGCTGGATACGAAAACAAGTTCAGATCACTTGACAAGAACAGATATTAATGTTAATGGAAACAGTGATGAAAATGACACTCTTCTAGGGAAGAAATTAGACTGGACTCTTTGAAACCTATTTCACCTTGACTTGCTGGCCAATGTTAGTCTTTAGCCTAAGTCCTTTGTGCCAGCAGCTTTATTACATCCTCTTGCCAGGAGGAAACATTGTGCCAGGAAAATCTGATGACTATTTCACAAAGAAAAAAAATTAAGGTTAGAAGTATCATGTTTTTACCTGGTAAGTAGCTGTAACATTGATTATGTCCTGTCCGCGAAAGGGAAAAATCAATCATCATCCCCATTTGCCCTGATTTATAGAACACAGGCTGATGTGTTGAGCAGCTTTTTGGCTGGATGCAGGAGCAGGGAGCCTGCTGGCTGACTCACTCTGCCCCCATCAGAAACTGACACTTTGGCAATGGGAAAATGACCGTGGGTTCTCGAGACTCAGAGATATAACTGTACTTTCAACAGAGGCATACATATAAAGTTTTCCAGTGCAGTGTGATGTTTTAATATGTTGTCAACTGCCAGGCTTGAGAGAGAGAGATTCTGTATATGAGGCAGAAACCAACGAGGGCATGATGACTTTCACTGTAAATAGGGAGCTTTTATTTTAAGAAAATGTTAGCTCTCCTCAGTACACTTTCCTACATGATGCAAGACTGTCCCACTCCAACAGTTTTGTGGCAGTATATGATGAGTACTACAGGTCATTATTGACTTGCTCTGGTCCTTGTGGTATTGAAAAATATTGTGGCTTGCAGTTAATTGTTTAAAAGAGAGAGCACTCAAGAGAAACATAACCTAAGTTAAAATGTTAGGAACAGACTGTTAGCTATATAAAAATCACTGTTGATATAAGATTGAATAATATTCTATTAAATAAAGCCTTTTTTCCTCTTCAGGAATTATCCACTAGCATTTTGATTATTTTATAAATATGTTCATTATTTGAATGTTTTAACGTTTTATGCAGTCATATATATTTCATAATCCTACACTATATTTGCAAGCTATTTGCTTTGACTGTGCCTTTGACTGTTTGGTATTATGTCTCTCAGTATTGTATTTGTCATAATTATTTCTGTAATGCACTTCACCTTTTTATCTAACACACTTTCATAGAAATATGGGGTTAGAAGGGACCTCAAGAGATCATATAATCCATCCGTCTGTGCTGAGGCAGGACCAAGTATACCTAGACCATTCCTGACAGGTCACAGGTGTTTATGTAAGCTGTAATGAATCACATCCAATGATGGGGATTCCACAACCTCCCTAGCTATCTGTGCGGTGTAGGCGTGCATGGTCAATAAGTTATAAGGCACTGATTCTGCTTCCTGAGCTGATAATTAAACATTTTATAAACAGGAGGAAGGACATCAGAAAGTCAAGAGCGCCACATGGACACTTAATAGCCTACACCTTCACTCACACTATTTGCATGCATATTTACATAGCTGACACTTCCTATGAATGTTTCTGTGAACAAAAGGTTACCTCTGTCTAGTCACAGAAAATGATTACTTAGCATTTATATTACTGTAGCCTGTCATCAAAGCCAATCAAACAGGATTATTAATTTAAGATAATTCACTTTGTAGGTTGAAGCAAACATTCTTTAATTGTTTTGCAGTATTCGCCAGCTCTTATTTTTTTAAAAATAGTCAGACTAAAACATTAAACAATAAAGTAGAGCTGGTCAAAAAATCAAGTTTAATTCCATGAAATATTTTGAATGAAATTATTTTTGGAAATTTTTCACAGATAATTTTGATTTTTTTTAAATGAAAATTTTGTCAGTTCTTTTGGTCAAAAGATCAAAAACTTCACTGAAATCAAACTATTTTCACAAAACCTTTCAATTTTGATGAAACTGCATTTTTTCGAACTGGAAGAAAATGAGTGTAAAAATTTCAACCAGCCCTAAATAAAAGGAAACAAATGTGAAGGTATCCTTAGCATGAGATCAGCCACTATAGTGAAGACCCTACAGATATTGCAACAGTGGATCAGTTAATGCCAGAATGCAGGCAGAATGTATTCACTTTTATTTTTTTCATCGTAGCTGAATTTTTTAGCTAACAGTATTTGTCTTTTTTGTATCATAACCTCTTGGACTTAATTTAGACACTGGGATATTGGAAATAGTTCATCATCGTGGGGAAAGTGTTGTCACTGTGAATGAGTAGCTCTTTTCCCCAACATATCTGTTATATTTTCAAATGCAAAAAGATTATGGTCCTGCGTCTAACTGCCAGTTCCATGCACAAATTAATGTATATGACTATGGATAAAGCAAGTAAAATTGGTCTGCAGATCTTCGTAAGTGTTTTGTGTGCACTTGAACCCCTAATTTGCTCATGTGATTACTGCTTTTGCACATACGACTTCTTGTTTTGCAGCCTAGGAGCATCATCTGAGACTTATGCGGTGCCCCATTCAAGCGCACAGAACAAGACTGTTCTTTTTGCTTTCTCGAGGCAATGACTCCTGACTAGGTTAAGCTGCTTTGAGTGGGCTTGGAGGGACTTTCATCCATCCTTTCATTTCAGATTGATAAGGTTGCAAAACAAAAGGGAAAAAACCCCCACCAAGTAGTTGTGTCCTGTGAATTAGCTGTGACTCCGTCTCCTCAGAGGCCCTTTAAGCTGTTCAGTGGCTAGATGCTATAACTGTAGTTTGAGGAAATAGAACAAACTTCTTCTAGGGATGGTCCCTATATGGATTCCAAACGTGGGTGCGCATGTGTGCCATGCACTGGAGCCAGAAGATTTTAGTAGCTGTGTCCACTGACCACATGTGCATCGCGCATCCCCTCATGCTCTCAGCTGAGGGTATAATAGGTTGTTTGGGTCGACGCCTGTCCAGTTCCCTCTTACCGCCATATGGCCTGAGTCGCAACCCCTGTTCCTTTGCGCTTAGCTTAACTAAGAGAGTGACCTTCCGTCTGTTTTTTTTTTCTTGTATGTAGTTGTAGATAGCTGTTTTACTGTGTTTGGTACGTGTTTATTGTTATAGTTGGATAAGTTAGCAGAGTTCTTCTTCCATTTGGGGAAGTCCACCCCCCCCCCCACACACACACACACTCATGGGGACTATGCCCTGGCTTCCAGGCTTTAAAAATTGTGCCTCTTGCCTGCGCTCATATTCTATGAGCAACGAGTGCCAGCATTGTCTGTACGGCCTCGGCAAGGCCCATGTTGTGGCCCATTGTACTGCCTGGAAGTCATTCCTGCCCTGTATTCAGGAAGCTAGAGAACTTCACCTTTGGAAATTCTTAATGGTGCATTGGGATCTGGGACTGGTGGACCTGGCAGTGCAGTGTCCATCACCAGCGGCGAGAGCCTTTTCGACTACCTCCGCAGCACTGGATCCGGTGATACCAAGGAAGTCGGACAAGACCCACCATGAGACCAAGAAACATGGCCATGGGCATAAGAAAAGATCCCCTTCCAGGACTGCTCAGAAATGCAGCATTTCCTCCCTGAGCCGTGCCAGGTCAGGTAAAAAGTCATGTGTCAATCCTGCTGGACCAGCTCCCAAACTCCCCTGCATAGAGGATAAGGAGAAGTACAGGCAGGATCCACTGATATAGGCCTGTCTCTTGCCCGTACCACCTGGACCTTCGGGGTTGTCCCGGGTGACTTCTCATACTCTTAGTCACCTAGAACCGCTGTTGTGAACAGAGGAATTGCTCCTTCCATGCCCTTACTCCCCTTTACTCTCTGGACCACTTCCCACCTCCGTCCTGCTTTTTCCAGGGGATTAACGCCTACTGCTGCTGCCAAGTGGCATGTCCCTCTGCCACGCTGCAGTCCTCCAGTACTGATGGCACTCCCATTACCGGAATTGGTTGTCTGAGTCCCCATCTTATGATCCTGCTGTGGAACCATGGGACTACTACCTGCGAGGACCACCTATGCCAAGAGACCCGTGCAAAGTACTCCACTTAGGAAGGAACAATCAGTTGCATACATGCAAAATGGGAAATGACTGCCTAGGAAGGAGTACTGCAGAAAGAGATCTGAGGTGGTCATAGTGGATCACAAGCTGAATGAGAGTCAACAGTGTAGCACTGATGCAAAAAACAAACATCATTCTGGGATGTATTAGGAGTGTTATAAGCAAGACACAAAAAGTAATTCTTCTGCTCTACTGCATGCTCATTAGGCCTCAACTGAAGGATTGTGTCCAGTTCTGGGCAGCACATTTCAGGAAAGATGTGGAAAATCTAGAGACAGTCCAGAGAAGAGCAACAAAAATGATTAAAAGTCTAGAAAACCAAGGGAAGATTCAAAAAATTGGGTTTGTTTAGTCAGGAGAAGAGAAAACTGAGAGGGGATATTATATCAGTTTTCAAGTACATAAGAGGTTGTTTCAAGGGGAGGGAGAAAAATTATTCTCCTTTAATCTCTGAGGATAGGACAAGAAGCAGTGGGCTTAAATTACAGCAAGGGCGGTTTAGATTGGACATTAGGACAAACTTCCTATCTGTCAGGGTAATTAAGCACTAGAATAAATTGCTTAGGGAGGTTGTGGAATCTCTGTTATTGGAGATATTTAAGAGCAGGTTAGACAAACACCTGTCAGGGATGGTCTATATAATATTTAGTCCTGCCATGAGTGCAGGGGACTAGACTAGATTACCTCTCGAGGTTCCCTCCAGGCCTATGATTCTCTGATTCTACCAGCACCATCAGTAGCCTGGTACCAGCCATCCCCTTTGCACCCTCCAGCACCATCTGCTTATGAGGAAGAGACGAGAGAGGTGGAACCAGTGCCACCGGTTCCCATGGTGGCCTCTTCATCCCAGACAAGGCTCTTCTTCCTGTCCCTACTGGATGACCACCGCCAATATCAAGAACTGCCCTGGCGGGTGGTGGAGGATTTGGGATTCTCATTGGAGGAGGTCCAGGAACTGCAGCATCAGTTCCTGGACATTCTCCAGCCCCAGGGGCCTTCTCGAGCAGCTCTCCCCATCAACAAGATCATCCTACAATTGTCATAAACGTGGTACACCCCTGCCTTTTGTGTCCCCACTCCTAAGAGGGCAGAGAGGAGATACTTTGTCCCCACCAAGGGAAAGGAATTTCTTTTTACCCATCCTCCCTCCAACTCCCTGATGATCCACACAGTGGTGGAGCGAGCCCACCAGCACCCTCAAAAATCCACCTTCTTGGACAGAGCAGCAAAAAAGATGGACCTGCTAGGCTGGAAAGCCTATTCCTCCATGGGGCTCCAGTTTAGGATTGCCAACTACGAAACCCTGTTAGCTAAATATGACTTGAATAATTACTCGAACCTAGCAGAGTTCAAGGATAGCAACTGCCAGAGCACCAGCAGCAGTTCCAGGCACTTTTGGGGAGAACCACAAACTGTGGGGAAGTACTTACAGGGTGACACCCATTTCTTTCCATCGACAGACTCCCTCCATTATGACTTTTTTCCCCCTTTCCATCCTTCTACAAGTCCTGCACAAGGTCCTCCAAGATCAAGCGACTGTGATCCTCATAGCCCCATTTTGGCCACATCAGTTTGGTTCACAGACCTCCTAAACCTTTCCACCCACACACTACTGCACTTCCACATGCTAAAGATCTCCTGATGCAAGACCAGGGCCGACTCCAACATCCTAATTCCAGCCCTCTTCACCTCACAGCTTGGTTTTTGAATGAGCTTGGGAATAGACAGAGTGTGCTCCACCACAGTGTGATGTCTCCTTTCCTAGAGCAGGTGGGCATCCACCAGGGCCTGCTACCAGACAAAATGGAAGTGCTTCATCTCCTGGGCTCACCATCACCAATGCCCACTGTGTATGATATCCATACCTATTGTCCTTCACTATTTCCCCAAACTCAGTCAGGCCTAGCGCTCAACTCCATATGAGTCCACCTAGCAACCCTCAGTGCCTTTCTCCCTATGGTGGACAGTGCTTCTGTGTTCACACCCTAACACCATGCACTTCCTAAAAGGTCTGCTGAACACCTTCCTGCCCATACTCAAACACACACCCTCATGGGACTTTAATCTCATTCTCTCCACTCTCATGAAACCACCCTTTGAGCCTTTGGCAATGTCCTCCCTTTCCCATCTTTCCATGAAAGTAACCACCTTTCCTTGGCTAGATGGGTCAGTGAACTGACAGCCACGATGGCTGGCCCGCCCTTACATCATCTTCCACAAAGATAGTTTCCTTACCTTTCCACCCTTAATTCCTTCCTAAAGTGCTGTCAGAGTTCCACCTAAATCCGTGTATCCACCTCCCGCGATTCTGCTCCAAACCCCGCACCTCCCACAAGGACAGGTCTTCCACTCCCTCAACATCTGACGTGCACTGACATTTTTACTTCACCAAACCCATGCCTTCAGACCATCACCAAGATTCGTTGTAGTGATTGCCGACCATTTTAACAGCCAAACCCCTCTCCTCACAGCACATTTCCAAATGGATGTCCGGGTACATTTGCGAATGCTACACACTCAACAACGTAATGCCCCCGATGTCATCATGGCACACTCTACACTAGCACAAGTAGCCACATTGGCTCACCTCACCAATGTCTCCTGACAGGACATTTGTCATGCAGCGACATAGAGTTCCATACACACTTTCGTGTCTCATTATGCTATCACCCAAGCGGCAGTTACGGATGGATCTGTGGGCCGCGCTATACTACAGACCATGCTCCTGAGCGCATCCTTGTAACCATCTCCACGCTGCTCACTACTCCCCCACATTTGGAATCCATCTAGGGAGTCACTCGAAGAACAAGAAGAAGAGGTTCCTTTCCTGTAGCTGGAGGTTCTTTGAGATGCGTAGTCCCTATTTGGATTCCAATATCTGCCCTCCACCCCCTCTGCTCTGGACTTGACCAATCAGTGGTAAGAAGGGTACTGGAGAGGCGTCAAGCCACATGACCTATTATGCCCTCGGCTGAGAGCATGAGGGGATGCATGACACCCATGTGGGACAATGGACACTGCTACAAAAACCTTCCAGCTCTGGCGCACATTTGAAATCCAGATAGGAACTATGAACCTGGAACAAACTCCAGTTATATGTAAGTAACCACCTCTTTTGTTTTCAGAGTACTTCTGAGATTGGCCTTCCTTTTCTAGTTTTTGTTTTTTTGGTCCATCTTGTTATAGTTCATTTCCTTTCTGTTGTTAATTTACTCATTAGTTTTGTAGGAAATTTAGTGTCAAATAAAATACTTGTAGTCTTGGCCAAGTCCATTCATATTTGTATTTATTATATTCCATGGATCCTTTCTACTCTAGGGACAACTGGAATCTGAACTATTTGCAAACAGAAATACTTTGACCCTTTGCCAGGTAATTTTTTGACCATGTAGTACAGAGAAGTTTCAATTTTCTCTAGTCATCATGAGTTTATATGATTGTACCTTCAAGATAAGTGGATCTTTCAGAGTTCTCTGCTTCATCATTTAGTTTGAAAACCTGACTGTACAATGCCATCTATTAAATGATATTGGAATGTGCCCCAAAGACCTGACTCTTCATCAGTTGTTGCTGGTTGGTTCAGAGGTTCCTGCACTGGGAGAAATGTATTTAGTGTAATATCACGTTAGAACACCCTGACTCCCCACTTCTCATCCTTGGATATTTTGAGGTCCTATAGGTGCAGAGATACCAAAAGTCTTGAATAAGCATACATTTTTTTCTAACCAGAAATGTCCACAGATTTTGTTATACTGTCAGAATCTTTTGAAAAGAGCATAATTATTCAAAATTCATAATTCATTAGCTTTTAGAAAGTAGCAAACTTTCTAAAGGCATATGAGGATAATATATTCATCCTTAATATTCATTAAAGCTTTTTTTTTAAACTTATCAAACACAAACTCCCGTACACCAGCTGAGAGTCAAAAACAACCTGAAAAATATTTCAAAGTGCTGAAATCAGAAGCACAGTACATCAGTGGTAGGTGTGCACTTTATACATATTTATATACTTTGTTTACAGGCACAGGCATATTACATATAAAAATACATTGTAACCTTACTGCAAAGATGTCAGTACAAAACCACTGTATACTGGCTCCAGCGAAGTCCACTGCAACCACCCTCTTTTATGACATATTCTGAAATACTGGTACAATAGCATATGTCTCCCAAAAACAAACCTATGGAAACAGTGGTTTCTCCTTTCCTCCTCCCTTCCCCTTACAAATTCAGTGTGATGCACCACAATTCAGTGTGTCTGTAAAACTAGTTACCTTCAAAGGAACTCTTCACATAGCACAGCTCATTGCAGAACTGTATGCTAATGTTCTGTGTGGAATATTCTAAGGATGACTAAGAATTAAGAAAGTTTCCTGTTGCCATGGCATTGAACACATGTAGGTGGTGGGTCATGCAGCTGTGATTTGAATTCAGCAGTTCTTCAGTTGGAGCTTTATCTTTTTAATTTTGTTTGGGAGAAATTATAACACTTGTTTTATGGAAGAAAAATCCTGTAGAGTCTTGAAATGGATTGAAGCAAGATGGGGGAAAGAACCTGTGACCGCCTCTTTTTTTGCTGATATGAGGAAGGTACAAGGTTGCTACTCATTAGCAAGGGGAGGACGGTTAGAAAGCAAAGGAATTTAAATCTCTTGTGTATCTTGTTCTGGCACTGTAAAATAGAAGAAAAATATCTCTTCTAATCATTTAGGACTGTGACTGATTACCAGCAGAAAAACAAGGCAAGGGAGTTTCTAATGAAGACACATGGTCTGGGAGGAGGAATTGTCTTGGACACATGTAAAGAAAGACAAGATTCAAGGGAGGTGGTTTAATTAGGATGTAACTTTATTACGTAACTCTTCTGGGAACTATCCAGCAATAACTCATACAATGCAGGTCATGATTCCTTCCTTAATCATTTCCACCTGGTGGGGGGTTGCTGTCAGCCACCCAGTTTTCCACACCTGGTCCCAGCCCCACCGCTAGGACCCCTGGTATAAGGATTAGGGTACTGGTTTTGCTATACCAGACAGTTGGAGCCCCAATCCCAATCCTCACCTTATTTAGATTTCTCCTGAATCTACTTCCGATTCCAGATCCCCTGTGGAACGAATGTCTGCCCTGGACACCTGCCACAGGGAGGTGCCAGCAAGTACCTTGGCTACTAATCTGGGCATGAGAGGGGGCTCAGGCTGGAGGAGCAAGGTTTATATATCCTCTCCTTGGTACGCAAGGGGAAATAGCTTACCTGAGCTCCATTGGTTCACCCACTCTTGCAGGTAATGTCGTCTCTTTCTTTCCTTGGCCATCCCAGTCTCCTGACCCCTGAGGGGGGTGAGTACCCTTAAAGGAGTCACTACCTTTTTTTTCCCCATTAGTCCAGACAAAGACCCCCACCTTGGAGGTTTCAGGGGTTGCACTCGTACCGAAGAACAGATTCAGTGTATGTGGGGTAGTTTCCTTCTATCACTGACCTTGCATGGTGTCATGCGCGCTCTCTCTCTCTCTCTCACACCTTAATATCCATTAAATAGATGAGAGGTGAGGAAATGGGCTATCACAATCCACAATGGGATCAGCTGATATGTAAGTACTAGTTACTATATTGGAGGACTGGAATGCAGTAATTATTATACTGTTGCCCCTTTTTGTCCTGAGTAGATAATCAAAGTTGAGTGTTCCAGTTTGGAGTAGAAATTGGTGATACTCAGATATTTCTTAGCAGTTTTCATAGAATCATAGGACTAGAAGGAACCTCAGGAGGTCACCCAGTCCAGTCCCCTGCACTCATGGAAGGACTAAGTATTATCTAGACCATTCCTGACAGGTGTTTGTCTAACCTGCTCTTAAAAATCCCCAATGATGGGGATTCCACAACCTCCGTAGGCAATTTATTCCAGTTCTTAACCACCCTGACAGTTAGGAAGTTTTTCCTAATGTCCAACCTCAACCTCCCTTGCTGAAATTTAAGCCCATTGCTTCTTGTCCTATCCTCAGAGGTTAAGAACTATTCTTCTCCCTCCTCCTTGAAAACTGTTATGTTTCATCTCAGTCTTCTCTTTTCCACACTAAACAAAACCAGTTTTTTCAATCTTCCCTGATAGGTCATGTTTTCAAGACCTTTAATCATTTTTGTTGCTCTTCTCTGTATTGTCTCCAATTTGTCCACATCTTTCCACACAATACTCCAGTTGAGGCCTAATCAGCGCGGAGTAGAGCGGAAGAATTACTTCTTTGTGTCTTGCTTACAACACTCCTGCTAATACATCCCAGAATTATTGCTGACAGTCCAGGGGAGGTACCTGGCTCGAAGGAGGCAGATGCAGTCAGGATGTGCTGTGCCTAGAAGAGTAAACAGACTCTTTCCTTCATCTGATAACAGTTCCTCCCTCCTCCCCAGCCCAGAGCACATTTCCTTTGCATTTTTAGATGGTATTGTCAGTCTTACCGATGATCTCATCCTTAAACCTGAAAGTAATGCCTGTTACATCTCTGCTTAACTGAAGGACATAGCTCTTAGAGATACATTATGAGAAATTGTTTAGACGTTTTAAAATTTCTTTTTCTTTAAATGTAGAACTGAATGGTCCCCAATAAGTGTTTAGGATGTTGGTAAATATTCTTTATAAAGTTTATAAAGTTTATATTTGTTAGTCTCTAAGGTGCCACAAGTATTTCTTTCTTTCTTATTTTCTTTTTGCTGACACAGACTAACACGGCTACTACACTGTAACCTTTTATAAAGTTTCAAATTCTTTTTTTATTTTGGTTTTAATCTTTGAAAAGCCACATTTATCCCACTTTTGAATCATTGCCAGGCTGACTCATATCTGTTTAGTGATAACTAATTACGGTAACAATTAATTTCCTGAGCCAGATAGTATTTAGGAAAACGCATCATATTGGATTTAAAAGCAACCCTGGGATGCCCACTCCCTAAATTCATGAGGATCCTGTAGGCTTTGGTATTTTGAACAATCTTAGGCAGCTGTTTACAATATACTGATTAGACCCTTTTTATCCTATAATAATAATAATTATAATATTGGGGTATGAGGTTATTTTTTGTAATACAGTTCACCTGGATCACCTGGATCGATCGGTCTTCAGCTGTCGTTAAGACTGTGGCGATCACAACACGTCTGCCATTCTTCTCGCACTCTTGCCTTTCTTCTCCACGTTCGTCCGAAACGTTTAACGATGTCATCTTCCCATCTTCTTGGAGGCTGACCGGGGGGGGGTCTTTTCTGTTCTCACGGGTACCACTCAGCAATGATTGCGGTAGGCCTGTTATCCGTGAGCCGTGCTGTGTGGCCCGCCCATCGCATCTTGTTTTGTCTGCTTTCCACGACAATATCTTTCACACCGCTGCGTTCTCTGATGATTTCATTTGGGATGCGATCCAGAAGGGAGATTCCCAACATAGCTCGTTCCATTGCCCTTTCAGCTACCAACAGCCGTTGCTCTTCTCTCTTCGTCAGTGCCCACGTTTCACTGCCATACAGCCTGGCTGGCAGCACTGCTCAATTGAAAATATTTTATGTGTGGTCTTGTCAGTTTTTCCTTTGAGGACGTCCTTGATGGAATTAAACACACACCATCCTGCCCGAATGCTTCGCAAGAGTTCTCCATTCAGGTCTTGGCGCATATTAACTTCTTGGCCCAAATATATGTACTGTTCCACTTCTTCGATGTCTTCTCCTGTTACCGTTATTCGGGCTTTTCGTAAGACGTCTGATCGCATATATTTCGTTTTGCAGCGGTTCATTTTCCGGCCGACCTGACTGCTTTTCTTGTCGAGTCTTCGTAGCATGCTCTGCAGTTGGTTGGTACTTTTGGCAATTTGTACAATATCATCTGCAAATCTGAGATGAGATAATCGCTCTCCGTTTATGTTGACACCACTCCTCCATTGATCTTATTCATAACCATTTCGAGGCAGGCTGTGAATAGTTTCGGTGAAATTGTATCTCCTTGCTTTACGCCTTTTTCGATTGGGATGCGGAGGGGAGTTTCGAGGAGAGCAATGTCTGTTGTACATCTAGTATTCGCTTCCTTCAACAAACTAATGTACTGCGTATTAATGCCCTGCTCTGCGAGCGCCTTTAATATTGCGTTAAACTCGACGCTTTCGAAGGCCTTTTCATAGTCGACGAAAGCAATGCACAGAGGGAGTTTGTATTCCCTCGCTCTTTCTAGGAGCTGGCTAAGGGTAAATATATGGTCGATTGTACTGAAATTTCTTCGAAACCCCATAAGGAAGCTCCTTCATATAGATCTTTCAGCATGTTTTCCTTTTCTGTATCCATCTTTTAGATTCTTTAGGCCAGAGATAGTCTTCAGTATTTGTGTCTTGCTACACTACTTAGCATATTCTGGGTGCTTAACAAATAATACTGTATATTGAAGAATTGTCAATATCATTCAAATCCCTAATATTTAAAAAGAAAACAAGAACAGCACATAGCTGTCATCCTTTTCTGCTCTTTTCAGCTCCAGGTAAGCAGGATTCCTATCCCAATGGTTATTGGATTGACAGGTGGTTTTATTTTTTTAGACAGCTTAGTTTTAGGTCCGTCTTCATCAAATACCACTGCCTGGGCACTGACTTTCATTAGCCATATTATAGGCAGATCTGAGGCAGTAAATGGAAAGTTTCACTTCCCAGTGTTCTGAATCCCTGGAGGTACATTACATAATCTTATTTGCTGGGAAGGAGCTACCATGTGTGTTTAACTCCTTTAGTGCAATGCTTTTGTCCTCATTTATTATTTTCTTCATTTCTCAATGATATTTTGAGTGTTTCACCACCCTTACCAACAACCACGTTACACACAAATGCACACCTAATTAATTTTTTCTTGAAACTACGAGCCAAAAAAAAAATCCATATCAGTTGTACAGGAGCATCTTTACATGAGCACCTTGTGTGGGTGACACAGACGAGAACTGTAGGGGCAGCAAGGTCTGTAATTTTAATGGATGAATCATTAGGCCAGATAAAATGACCCTGCGGAAAGGATCTGCAAGAATGTGGTACCTAATTTAAAATAAAGTACATTAATGGCCTAGCTTCAGTAAGGGACCATGTGAGGGGAGAGGGGAAATAAAGGCCTAACCTCCAACTAGGCTCATATTAGGTGTCATTAAAGAAGAATTAGAGAGATTATCTAAATGCCCATGACCGTTATCAATATTCCAAGACATCTGATTTTCATGCCATAGACAAATCTGAAGTTAGTTTAAAATCTTACTTTGACAAAAGTCTACAAAGCTACATCTTCCTTTAATCAAATAAAAAAAATAAAATAAAAGCACAGTTGGTGGACCATGAACAACTATGCCACATTTTTATAAAGCCTCTGCACTCATTGCAGTTTGCATAAAAATATCTCGGAGTGTTTTCCAAATATTAAGTAATCATCACTGTGAAGTAGTGCATCCGAAGAAGTGGGTATTCACCCACGAAAGCTTATGCTCCAATACGTCTGTTAGTCTATAAGGTGCCACAGAACTCTTTGTCGCTTCTACTGTGAAGTAGGTTAGTATTGTGCCCACTTTTACAGATGGGTAAAATGATGCAGACACAGGTTAAGATAAGTAATTTATTCAAGGCCACAGAGCAATTTAGTTGGATAGGTGACTAACAGAAGTAAGGTTCCGGTCCTCTTTTTAAATTGCTAAAACGCTTTCCAGCTCTTCATTTGTATTAAATATTTTTCTGTAAGTGCTTGTTACAGGAAACTCACTGCCAGTGGTGGTACCTCCTAGCTGTTCTGGGGCTTAGCTCTCTTCCAAATCCAATGCCCCTTGCAGTCTCTCAACTCATTGTCCTCTCTCTCATCTTGCGGCCCCTCTCTCGCTCCAGGAGCTGCAGCTTCCTCTTCATCACTCAGCCCTCCAGCCAAGTGATTATGGGTTTGCCCCTCCGGAGTACAGTGTCTCATTGGGCCCCTTGCTGAATGAGGGAGGGAACCTAGTGACAGAGGATGTGGAGAAAGCTAGTGTACTCAATGCTTTTTTTGCCTCTCTCTTCACAGACAAGGTCAGCTCTCAGGTGGCTGCACTCCGCAGCACGGTATGGGGAGGAGGTGACCAGCCCTCTGTGGAGAAAGAAGTAGTTCGGGACTATTTAGAAAAGCTGGACGAGCACAAGTCCATGGGGCCGGATGCACTGCATCCGAGGGTGCTAAAGGAGTTGGCCGATGTGATTGCAGAGCCATTGGCCATTATCTTTGACAAATCATGGCAATCGGGGGAGGTCCCGGATGACTGGAAAAAAGCTAATGTAGTGCCCATCTTTAAAAAAGGGAAGAAGGAAGATCCGGGGAACTACAGGCCAGTCAGTCTCACCTCAGTCCCTGGAAAAATCATGGAACAGGTCCTCAAGGAATCAATTCTGAACCACTTAAAGGAGGGGAAAGTGATCAGGAACAGTCAGCATGGATTCACCAAGGGCAAGTCATGCCTGACTAACCTAATTGCCTTCTATGATGAGATAACTGGCTCTGTGGATGAGGGGAAAGCAGTGGATGTGCTATTTCTTGACTTTAGCAAAGATTTTGATACAGTCTCCCACAGTATTCTTGCCAGCAAGTTAAAGAAGTATGGGCTGGATGAATGGACGGTAAGGTGGATAGAAAACTGGCTGGATGGTCGTGCTCAACGGGTAGTGATCAATGGCTCCATGTCTAGTTGGCAGCCGGTATCAAGTGGAGTGCCCCAAGGGTTGGTGCTGGGGCCGGTTTTGTTCCATATCTTCATCAACGATCTGGAGGATGGTGTGGACTGCACCCTTAGCAAGTTTGCAGATGACACTAAACTGGGAGGAGTGGTTGATACACTGGAGGGTAGGGATAGGATACAGAGGGCCCTAGACAAATTAGAGGATTGGGCCAAAATAAATCTGATGAGGTTCAACAAGGACAAGTGCAGAGTCCTGCACTTAGGACGGAAGAATCCCATGCACTGCTACAGACTAGGGACCTAATGGCTGGGCAGCAGTTCTGCAGAAAAGGACCTAGGGGTTACGGTGGACAAAAAGCTGAGTATGAGTCAACAGTGTGCCCTTGTTGCCAAGAAGGCTAACGGTATTTTGGGCTGTATAAGTAGGGGCATTTCCAGCAGATCGAGGGACGTGATTATTCCCCTCTATTCGGCACTGGTGAGGCCTCATTTGGAGTACTGTGTTCAGTTTTGGGCCCCACGCTACAAGAAGGATGTGGATAAATTGGAAAGAGTCCAACGGAGGGCAACAAAAATGATTAGGGGGCTGGAGCACATGACTTATGAGGAGAGGCTGAGGGAACTGGGATTGTTTAGCCTGCAGAAGAGAAGAATGAGGGGGGATTTGATAGCTGCTTTCAACTACCTAAAAGGGGGTTCCAAAGAGGATGGATCTAGACTGTTCTCAGTGGTAGAAGATGACAGAACAAGGAGTAATGGTCTCAAGTTGCAGAAGGGGAGGTTTAGGTTGGATATTAGGAAAAACTTTTTCACTAGTAGGGTGGTGAAGCACTGGAATGGGTTACCTAGGGAGGTGGTGGAATCTCCTTCCTTAGAGGTTTTTAAGGTCAGGCTTGACAAAGCCCTGGCTGGGATGATCTAGTTGGGGTTGGTCCTGCTTTGAGCAGGGGGTTGGACTAGATGACCTCCTGAGGTCCCTTCCAACCCTGAGATTCTATGATTCTATTGGACCCGCTGTCCAGCACTGCCACTATGTCAGTGGCTGGCAAGGAAAGATGGGCCTGCCCACTACTCTGTGTTCCAGCTAGGGTTGCCAACAGTCTAATCTCAGAAACCCAAACACCCTTGCCTTGCCCCCTTAAATAAATAATAAAATAAAAAATGGAGATATGCCAATCTCCTAGAACTGGAATGACCTTGAAAGGTCATGGAGTTCAGTCCCCTGCCTTCACTAGCAGGACCAAGTACTGTCCCCTGACAGATTTTTGCCCCAGATCCCTAAATGGTCCCCTCAAGGATTGAACTCACAACCCTGGGTTTAGCAGGCCAATGCTCAAACCACTGAGCTATCCCTCCCCCCCTTCCCTGAGGCCCCGCCCTTCTCCCAGGCCCCACCCTGCTCACTCCATCCCCCTTTCCTCCATCACTTGTTCTCCCCCACCCTCACTCACTTTCACTGGGCTTGGGCATGGGGTGGGGATGCAGGGTGAAAGCTCTGGGAGGAGTTTGGTTGCTGGAGGGGGCTCAGGGCTGGGGTAGGGGTTGGGGTGCGGGAGGGGTGAGGAGTGTGGGCAGCACTTACCTCAGGCGGCTCTGGGTTGGTGGCGCAGCGGGGCTAAGGCAGGCTCCCTGCCAGTCCTGGCCCTGTGCCACTCCCAGAAGCGTCCGGTACATCCGTGTGCATCCGTGTGGCCCCTGGGGTGTGTGTGTGAGGGAGCGCTGTGTGCTGCCTCTACCTGCAGGCACTACCCCCACAGCTCCCATTGGCTGCAGTTCCCAACCAGTGGGAGCTGTGGAGTCACACTCAGGGTGGGGACAGCGTGCAGAGATGTCCTGGCTCACCCAGGAGCCACAGGGACATGCCAGCTGCTTCCAGGAGTGGCACAGGGCCAGGAAAGGTAGGGAGCCTGCCTTAGTCCTGTTGTGCTGCTGGACTTTTAGCTTCAGTAGCCTCTGGGATATAGAGCCCGATTCCGGGAGAAACCAGGAGGCGTTGGCAATCGTAGTTCCCGCCCAGGGATCCTACAGCATAAAGCCAATGTCTGCAAAGTCCCTGGCCTTGCTGGCTTTTTCCCTGGGTTGCTTCTTACTTTGCCTCCCACAGGTTTTCTTTTCCACTCGTGACTCTTCTGGGTACACCCTTCCCTCAGGGCCAGGAGCTCAGGGTCCTCTTTCCCTGGGTTCCTTCCTTCCCTCTCTAATGCATCAAGGGTGGCTGCATACTTCCGCAATGCAGTCTGATGCCAGCTTTCTGGCTTTATACTAGCCCAGCCCACATTTGCTGAGCTGAGCTTCATCTTCCAATCAGGTGTTGCTTCTCCAGTCTAATTAGACCTGTCACACTAATTGGTCTTATCTCAGCTTCCTTTCCCTTTCAGGGCTGGTGTGCTTTGAACACCCCCATTACAATGCTAAAAACACTTCCTCGAGTCTCTGTACCCATTCTTTCATTTTTATCCCGATATGAGTCAGACAGCTTTGTTAGAAATCGTTGATCAGCCAATATCCAATTTCAACTAACTTTCCATTGCAAAAACTAAAGTGGAAGTAAAAAACTACCAGTAATAAACAGGGCTTTGGAGCAGAGCCCGGAGCTGGAGCGTGGAGCAGCTCTGGAGCAGTGGAGCTGGAGCAGAGCCGGAGCACAGCTCCAAAGCCCTGGTAATAAACAACTCTAGAATTTAAGGAGGATCCCCTGAACTGTTACTGTAGATCCTGTCCAGCAATACCACAACAGCAGTCATTTCAGTTTCTATAACCGGCTAGTGCATTATGATTTTAAAACCCCCGATAAAACCAGTTAACCAAAACATAACGTTGGGTCATGTCCTTGCTATCTTCAATTTTCCCATCTTATTGTCTTCAACTGACCTCAGACCTTTTTCACACTAGCAACCTCAATTTTCCATGCTCTTCTACACTTACGCCAACTTAAATCAAAGCCTAATTTCTACTTAATGTATTTTATAGGCTGCTCCCAGCATATTGCCACATTTGGTTTTGACCTGTGGCATTTACTAAAAGGGAAGGATAGTAGTCTCAGAGATTGATAAACAAGTATTAGTTAATCAAGATCCATATGCCAGTTTTACATGATGCTATACCAGACTAAAGTAGCTATATACTTATGAGTAATTGGATGACATCTCATCACTAGCATTTCTGCCTTTTCACGAGTCCAAGTTCCCTGAAACATATGTTCTCTTCTCTAATGACAAGCATGGAAATGAGTGTATCTTTGGACACAGTTTCTGCTACAGAATGTCCTTTATTGATGAGATACTCTGCCTTAACATGTTATCTGTGTCATGGCCCTCTTGAGAGAGAATATTTCTCTTTGCCAGATCAGAAGGGAAAGTTACGGACATTCTCAGCTGATCACCATAGGATGTACACTGTCCTAAGTCATATTACAATATATATTCTATTTTAAAAGGCCTATAAGGTGCTGTACAACTGTGTGCCTTCCTACTTACTATCTCTTATATTACTCCCTCTACTACTACAAGAAGTGCTAGTCTTGACTCCCTATTTGTCCATTTTTTCCATGACCTTCTAAGCTATCCACTCTGCATGAAATGCCCCACTTGAACTGATCCATTGTCTTCTGTTTCAAATCCCTGTTCAAGACTCTTCTTTTTCTCTGTAGTTCGGTGGCCACCACACATCTGTTTCTCCTTCACCATGGTCCCTTCAAGAACTCATGATATTTCAAGTTGCCTTCTCAGCCCAAAATCCTTTAATTCAGTCTTCATCAAGTTGGCAATAGCTTGCCCAAAACAGAACTCAGAAAGTCTCAAAACAAACACAAAATCTTTCTTTAGGGTCAGCTACACCCAGTCTCCTGTTCTGGGCTTCCCTAGCTTGCTACCAGGCCTCCTGCGTCTGGCAGTTTCAGCTACCTCTCAGCCATACTGCTTTCCTGCAACTTCCTGCTGCCTTTTATATAGATATTTCCAATTCCCCTCAGATGAGGTTCATCTTGTAATCAGGGTTGGCTTAGCCCCAGGCTCTCCAGTCCAGGAGCAAGTCACTCTGTTACACTCTCCCTAAAGGCAAACAAATAGGTTAAGTGACAGTCAGGTGTAGCTGATATGTATCTGTTTATTAAAAATATATAGCTAATGCCAGTATTTCTCACACATTTGAAAGATGATTCCCCTTCAGTAGAAAGAAACCAATTACACCTTCCTTTCATTCCCATCACATGCTGTTTAACAATGTAGATATTTTAAAATATCATTGTATTTCTGAGTTAACTTTTTTTTAAACAAAGAGGCAGTTCATACCTCAGAGCTTTCTGCAAGTGCAGGAAGACTGTATTGGTTACACCGGAATCACATTTTCAAAGTTTTCCTCAGAACTGCAACAACTAAAGAATGACTTTTTTTTAAAATGAAAGTGGAAACTCTGGAGAACATTTGAAAGGCCTCTCCCCACCTCCCCTCTCCCCGCATCTAGTCCTTCGCCCGGCCCAAACTTTAAGAAACACTGATCTGTGTAATATATATGAAAACTGTATGTATTTTTGCATCGCTCTCTCCACCATCATATATTGCTTGTCTTCCTAGTTCACAGGAACTTTAGGGCAGCGACTGAGAGTATGGATAGCACCATGCGTATTTTGGGTGCAACTAGAATACAGATGATTTAAAAGATTACATGCACGCATGCATTTAACTATCCTTTGGTCTAGCTGCAAAAATGTCCTTCATGCTTTGAGAAGTGTAAGTAAGCTGGAGGGAGAGAGCACCTCACTTTCTTTTCCTTCACCACCAGTAGCACCTTTTTGTTTTCATCTGCATATTATTTCCAGTTCTGAACTCTTCTGGTAGAAAACTCAGAGGAGAGTGCCTAAATAAATACATGGGGGAAGATCCTCTGCTGGTGTCATTTTTCATAGCTCCATCAATGGAGCTACAACAATTTACTCAACTTGAGGATCTGCACCCATGTTCAGTCTTTGCTGCTGCTGTTGCTGATCCCTTTTCCTTGTGCTATACTGGGCTTGGATTACTGGACAGTGTTTACTGGAAGTTATGGGCAATTCAGAATAATCAGTTCAGCACAGTGTGACAAAGGAAGTAGATCTTTCAAATACAGCAGTAAATGCTGTTAAAATATACATCTACCCACTTAGTAAGGACAGCCTCCATCCAAGTATGTGCTAGAGAGTAGAGGTTTTTATCCTTAATCCCAAAATTCCATTTTAAAAAGTTTGAACTGTCTCCTCACACACTGGAAGTGCATTTATCATTACAAGTAGAATTGCTGTCAGACCTCTTACTAAGATGGTGCTAAGAAATATCTAGCGAGACACAATAAATATTTATAGTTCTGTCACAGTCGCTACCTTTTCCCTGTTTATTGTCACTGTTTGCATACAGTCATCTTGATGCAGATGGTGGCTCACCTGTGCTCTTTTCCATTTCTTAAAGGAGCTTTTTGGATGTGAATTAATTGATACTGGCGTAATTTTCTTTGTTACATGTGATGCGTAGACCCCATAATAAAGAGTATAAAGAAACTAAAATATACAAGTCCTAAAAGAAAAATGTTAACCACTGGCTATTTCAAAGCCACCACAACTCTAATTAAAGTCTTAGTCTTAAACAACTAATTTTTGGGGGTATGAATCTGTGTATAAATTAGCTGGAAGCCAAAACTGGGCAAATACACTGGCAAAAGTGTAAAATGAAATGTGCTTATTTATAGCGCTTAATTTGACACTAAATTAGTTAAGTAGAATTTACTGTATGTATTTGAAAACCCAGTAGATTTTTCCTCTGGATGTTGCTTGTATTTGATCACTAATATTTCATCAAATATTTTAGTTGTAAGATAACCAGAACTTATTGATTCCAGTGGGATAAATACTGGTACATTTTATAACATATCTTGTAATAACTTCCTAATGTTTATTTTGAAATAGTCCTGTATGTCCCCCACATGGAGAGATGAGAATGAGCAGGCCTAGCATGGAGTTGCAATGGAGAATGGCTTGTGCTGCCTAGAGATCCTGGGGAGAAGCCATGACCCCAACAAATCCCATGCTAGTTCCTTTTGACCCTCAACACTTGACATTGTTGTGGGCATCTCCAAATTAACTAGTTAATATATTTGCTTTTACAACCCTCTGCTGTAACCTGTTCAGTCAGTTTATGGTCTGTGATAGGGAAACGAACAAGTAGAAATGAGGTGTGGAAATAGGCAGGTGAATGACAGTCATATGGCAGTATGGAGCAGGTGGAACGGGGGAAGGATTTAGAAATAGCTAGTAGAGGAGCAGTTGGGGACAGGGTATTTTGTGGGTGCGTGCGTACAAAACACCAGCGATGTAAGTACAAACTAAAAGTTCGTACAGACTATGACTTGTTTATACTGCTCTATATACTATACACTGAAATGTAAGTACGATATTGATTTATTTTATAAGTATATGGTAAAAATGAAAAAGTAAGCAATTTTTTTCAGTAGTAGTGTGGCTATGAGACTTTTGTATTTTTATTTCTGATTTTGTAAGCAAGTAGCTTTAAGAGAGGTGAAACTTGGGGGTACTCAAGACAAATCAGATTCCTGAAAGGGGTAAAGTATCAGGCAACCCTAACTATAGGCAGCAGTACTAGCTCCTCCTTTAATAATCTCAATAATGTCTTTTGCAGTTGTAAGGAGATACTGCACTATCACAGTGAATGGTGCTTTACTGACAAAAAGTTCTGGCACCAAAAAGCTTTCAGTTTAAATGTGATGACATAAACTTGAGTCGCAGAACTGAATTATTTAGTATTTCTTAGGACATGACTGATCATGAACTGTTTCTGTATTTTGTGGATGTGAAATGCTTTTCCAGAAGTCTTCTGTAACAGCAGTTGCAAATGATTCTGTATGTAGTCATGATGAGACATACACACAGCTCCTCTGAATGTATTCTGTGTTTAACACTCCAGTATATACACATGCCAGTAGACGTGTAGGGGGGGCACTTTTGCTTCCTGCAGGGCATGGGGGAGGAGGAGACACTGAGGTACTGCTTGCTGAATCGAGGCTTCAAAATGTCTAGGACATGGAAATGTAGAGGGAAGCAGAAGAGGAGCCCATTCTCTTCATGAGTACCTTATTTTGAGGCATTACTCCTTTTAGTGCCAAAATTACATATATTCAATACAAATTCGATGTCCCTTCACTCTTACTGTTGGAAATTCATATCAGGTATAACCCCCCCCTTTTCCTCTCTGGGTAATTCAGGAGCGGGCAACACTCACGTGTGTGCCTGGGCGCCTGATGTTGACATTAAAAGAGATCCTGAGTATCCCAGTGGTGGTGTTGGTTAGGTGGGAATCTTCTATCCATTCCTCTGCTGCAGTTCCTTTACTCCTAAAGGAAGTTAAAATTGGCGGTGTCTCCGCCTGACTGGCCCCTGTGCACACTCAATGTGCCTTGGGAACCTCCAGGAATAAACCTCTTCTGATGATGATGATAATAATTAATTAATCATTTGTGGCATAGGTCTAACTCAAAAATACCAATTATAAATAATATACATCCACTATACTTAAATTAGAGTTAACGCATCTTTACTTAACAACTTAAAGAAACAGGGTATAACAGACTAAGATTAAATGTCATTACTAATTTAAATCCATAGGGGCAGTTGAATAAAATCAATTAACAAATATCGTATACAGTGACAAATGAAACTTCTCAAACTGGCTTTTACGCTGCCACCATTTACCCCATCCCGGAGTGTACACTCCTCTGGATAGCAGAGTCCTAGATGCATGCGTGGGCACGCTTGAAGATCCGCAGCTGGAGCCAGCACTCTGTTGGTTCTGTGCATCAGTCCAGCCAAGGCAACAAGCTGCACAACCCCTCTTACAATTGGAGTTGGCCCCACCAAATGTCAACAGCTCTGGGTCCTGGTGCGACAGCTCAATCAAAGCCCCAGCAGGCTCTCAGCAGCAGCTTCTGGCTTCCTAGCAGCAGCTCCTGATGTGGACAGAGCTCCATGCCAACATTCTTACTCCTCTTCCAAAATGGCGCTCACCACTTGCTCTCCCTGGAAGAAGTGTCCTACTCTTTCCCCAAGGCATCAAAGAGTTGTAATCCCTAAGGCTAGATTGCAGCACACAGGATCTTCCCAGCTGGAACGCTCTCAATAAAGTTCAGAGGCCCCTCAGTTTCAATTTGTTTTTTGTCACCCATCATCTTCTACCTTTGGACTGGTGCAGGCTACGTGTTATGGAGTGACCCTGTGACTTGTCTGCTTGCGGGGATTGGTGGTGAAACCGCTATCAATTTTTTAAATAAAAACAGAATAAAATGTTTGAAATATTTGGAGAAGAAAGATGGCTGGAGACTCATAGCCATTAAATGAGAACTATCCCTTTCACTCCCAAACCTTAGGTTTCCTATTGAGTACACAAAGAAAAGAAATAATTGAAACAAAGAGTTTTAGGAAAAACAGCTGAAAATGTTTGTTCTGGAATATTATAATGGTCTGTCTAAGGAAATGTGGTCAAAATAGGAAGTATAATTCTTATTGGAACCTTTGTAGAGTCCTAAAGAAACACAAAGCAGCAGCTCATCAGCTGGTGTAAATTGTTATAGCTTCATTGACTTTAGCTGAACTATGACAAGTTGCAACAGCACCCGGCTTTTCCTTTTAAGAAAATTAAACAATTTTAAATAATTTAACCATCTCCAACATATATAAAAGTGGAAAAGCTATTAGTTAATTATGACATTCACAGAATCAACTATCATGAAAATATTTAGGAACTTTATATTAACAAAACTAAATTAACGACACCACAAACAGATTTAGCCAGTTTCTTTCAATCACTCAAATTACCTAAGTTAAAAAGTTACAGAAGTGCTAATAAACATGAAAATAGGGAAAGCTATTTTTAAAAATGAAGGGAGGGAAGGACGGGATAGCTTGCCTGTGAAGTTTTACAGGATGCTACAAGAATAAAATCCACATATTAAAATGTTAAATAATAAAGGGAGGCTGTGGCGATCAAAAGTTTATTTTAACAAGACTAGAGTTGTACAGAACCAGGATGAGATCCACAGTTCTACCTCTCCTACAGACCAATTTCTTTAACATAGAAGCAAAAATACTAAGAAGTTGGCTGGTCTTGTGGCTTGAATTTATGGCCTCTCGTAATCTGAAAATGTGTGGGTAGTGTGGCTTTTCTTGTTGCAGGTCATATAGTAGTTACAAGATATACTTATACAAATCAATTAGTATCCCCCTACATTTAAGATATGAAAAGCTGAACCAAACAAGAATGTCCCTTGTCTCTTTTGCTATTTGATGTGGTTGTAGAAATGTTGCCAATGTTAATAAGACGAGAAGGAAAAGTGAAGGTATGAAGGTTAATAGAACACAAGGTTTGACTTTACCAAAGGGCTTGTCTATATAGAGAGGTAGGCTATGTCTACTCTGCAGTTAAATGCCCACGGCAAGCCTGTGTCAGCTGACTCAGACTCGCAGGCTTGGGATAAGGGACTGTTTAATTGTGAGGTAGATGTTCGGGCTTGGGCTGGAGCCCGAGCCCCGGGATCCTGCAATGGGGGAGGATCTCAGAGTTCGGGTTCCAGCCTAAGCTCAGACATTTACACTGCTGCTAAACAGCCCCTTAACCTGACCCCCATGAGCCTAAGTCAACTGATATCAGCCACCAATGGGTGTTTAACTGCAGTGTAGACATACCCTTAGTGCACATCAAGCCAAGGTATGAATCTACAGCGCACCAGCTTGCCCTGCACTAACTGGCTGGGTGGACCCTGCTACCATGCTCTGACATAGTGCACGGTATGTCAGACCACACTAAGGGCTTGTCTTCACTACCCGCCGGATCGGCGGGTAGCAATCGATCTATCGGGGATCGATTTATTGCGTCTCGTTTAGACGTGATTAATCGATCCCTGAACGTGCTCCCCGTCGACTCCGGAAATCCACCTCGGTGAAAGTCAGACGCGGCGTCGACAGGGGAGCGGCAGCGATCGACTCGCCGCCGTCCTCACGGCCAGGTAAGTCGATCTACAATACACCGACTTCAGCTACGCTATTCATGTAGCTGAAGTTGCGTATCGTAGATCGACACCCCCCCACCCCAGTGTAGCCCAGGGATAAGTCTCTGTGTAGATAAGCCCCATGTATCCTCCTAGTCTATGCTGACAATCCAGTCAAATCAATACCTTGTCTACCTCAATATACAGGGGGAAAATAGCTTATATTTGGCATATAAAATTAATCTTTCAAAATCAGCAGCTCACTCTTAAGGTGGCATTACAGTGCTTTCACAGGGATTCATTTTCTATTTCAAATTGCTAAGGCACCATAAAATAATTAGGAACTGACCTACTTAGAAATATTTTATTGACTACAATAGTACAAGATATAGAAAGATGAAAGAATCCCCAATTAACTTTATGGGGAAGATGTGTGGTGATTTAAAAATGAACATTTTACTGCAGCTAATATAATGCTGCAGATGTTTCCATATAATTTACGGACTAAATTTCAGTTAATATAAAATGAAATATACTTTTTTCGAATAAGAAAAAGTGGATGATTGCATTAAACAAATCTCCACTTAACTCAAGGGGAAATTTAATAATATATATATAACATATTTTACTATCCTAATAAGATTCTTCTCTGGGTCCAGTTGGAAAAGGAATGTATAGCTCTTGTATATGTAAGCATGCTTTACTACTCTCTCCTTCCCTCTCCTTGCCCCCGCCCCTCAGCTGAGATTGAAGGAAAATTAAACATATACCCTCTTAAAGGAGGTACTTTAAAATATGGAAAGCTATCCAGAAATATAGTGGAATAACACAGAGGACAAAATTCTTTGACAGCCACTTTGTGCCATGGAAGTACTATAAAAGGGCCATAATCCAGTAACAAAAATCTCTGAGAATTCATTGTTGAAGGGGAACTCCCTCAGTTGGCTCTGTGCTTCTGCCCTCTGTCTCCAGCATCAGGAGCACGGTGGGGGCATAGTGGAGCTGATTAGGCTGCTGGTGTCCTGAGACCACTGTCTATCACACTGACCAATATTGTCTCATTCATTCCTTGTATTCCCCTGTCTGGGTTCCGTCTGTTGTCTCTTGTCTCATACTTAAATTTACATAAGCGCTTTGTGGCAAGAACTGCCTTTTTGTTCTGTGTTTGTACAGTGTCTAGCACAATGGGGTCCTGGTCCATGACTGGGGCTCGTAGATGCTACTGTAATACAAATAATAAATAATAATTCTCACATGGCAGTCCTCCACTTATGTACAGTCCATTAAAGGCCCTAAATCAGTGGCAGAACTTAAAGCTGCCAGGCATCAGAAATTGCATTGTGACAGGGCTGCCCTCAAGAATCATGGAGCTGGACTTGGTTCCCTATATCCTGCATTAAGTGAAGTTTAATGTTTTCAGTGTTTTTTTCCCGTTAGCAAGCGTCCATTAGTAAATCCCAGATATGGGATATGAGGGAAAAATCAGGAATCAGAAATGGTAAGACTTCATTAGGCTCTTATCCTATCTTTTGAAAGTATAATATGTATTTTCCATATTCCACGAACACATGCATTACAAGCTAAGGGTTTTTATTCAAATCCATCTAGATCACAAATAAAAGCCATTTAAAGAGTTATATGTAAAGCCCTGTCTAGTTCAATGAATACTAAGTTGATTAGTAGATATTTATAGGGTAATACAGAAAGGGCAGCCAAATCTCAGCCATCTAATTAAGGAAAAATGGGAGGGGAAAATGATTCTAAAATACTACCTGTAAAACCATAGTTTCCTGCTGTGGAGAATGTCCATGGAAAAACTGACCTTTGTAATAAACTGAGGCAAACACAATTTTTCATTTAGCACAAGATTTATTTCTCTGAAATTACATGGTATAATAAACAAAACAGTTGTAAATGTGAATTGGGTGAGTGTGCCATACATGCTGGACATATTCCATAATACAAAAGTATTGAACATATCTAATATTTTGTCTTTAGTATCGTAACCATAAACCTTACTCACTTAAAACACATTTTAAATATCTTAACCAAGCATTAATTTAAGTAAAATTAATAAAATAGTATATATGTTTATACTACCATATAAATAGTGAAAATGGCTATATTTAAATAACGGCAACAGAGACCACTTCTACTATTTAGCCTGGTACAGGAAGGCAAACGGGATTGTAAATCATGAAGCAAATTATCTTTTATCTTAAAAAGGGAATGGAAACTCTTGCAGAAAACTGTTCATCTTATTTTTATGTGGGTAGAAATATAGTATACCCAGAGTAACTGTTCTAAAAATATAATATTCAAATATAATGTACACAGTATATAATGTACACACCAATTTGTATTGATGGAATAATATATTTGTCATAACGTTTCTTCTGTCCTAACCTTATCTTGTGACCATGCCGGTTTCTGAATCCTTGGTGGACTAGAGAAGCTTTTAACAGCATTCTTATGGCCAAAGGGCCACTCCAAGATGAAGCTTTTTATCCAATATGCTACAGGATTATTTGGGGTAGAGTGGACTTTGTTTAAAGCTAAAGATTTCAAAGTAGGCTTAATGAAATTTTGTACTTAATTTTCTTTGCAAGTATGCCTTTTGATTTTTAAAAAATCTTTACTTCCAATGTGCTCATACTGCAGATTGCATTAAGGCAGGTTATCTACCTTGATTTTGGGCCATGGAGTGCTGGGATCCAAGGACCTGCCATCCACAGCAGCAGCTCACACCATGTCTGCCTCACTCTGTGATAAGCAAACTGCTTGATTTGGAGCCACTGAGCAGTCTCCCGCTCACATGGGAATCTGCAGGAAGCAGGACCTGACATTTTTTGGATCCAGACCCATTTTGTACGAATCTGCTTTGGCTCCCCATCTTTCCAAAGTCTCCCCATTGTGCATGTGATTGCTGCTAAAATGTAAGGAGAAAAATGGAAGATCGAGACCATGTGATACAACAACATAAATTTACCCTTCAGCTCTCCCTCCCCGGAGGGAGAGATTTGGTTCTGCTAATTTGTCAAGTTACTTTTTTCCTACCATCGTTTTTCTCCTCATGGTTCATCCAATATGGGGATTTCAACATATAATGAAGATAAATCAAATTCCTACATTCACGATATGGATTTTGAAGACGTTTCATTTATTTCCACTCGTCTTTAACATGGAGATTTTTAGAATAAGTGTTTTTTCACTTTTATTATATGCTTGTGGCTCAATTAATCTCTGCTGGTCTGTGACACAGATGTATTAGTACAGTCTGTTTTATAGTTTCATTCCTCTCCTCATCTCCAGCATTGCAAGAAAGTTCCAAATTGTTATGATATGCAGTAATTAAATTAAATTACCAGATAATGAAGCTGCAGCTTTTCTTTCATGTTAAATCATTGATAAGTTGTTAAAGAGTAGGAACTATGGCTGATAACGTCATACACTTAGAATGTCCGTTATTAGTTTTGGGAATCATTGGCTAAGTTTTCCATTGCCTTTGTGCTGGCAGCAGATGAAAAGATAACTCATGTCCATTTAAAAATATATATACACTTTATCTTCATCTAACAAACTAATTTGTCTTTAGCTTTTGCTGGACAATAACTAGAAATGAACCATGTTTGCATTTGCAAATAAGTCATCATGTAACTATACCATATTATCTTGCAAGAGTAGCTTCTTATGCACTTTTACATAATCTGCAAAACTCTTGTTAAAAATAATTTGCTGAATAAAGAAAGATGTTTCTGAACACATGGTGCCGACAGATAAGTTATCTGGTATCTTACCCACTTACACCCTGAAAAGCGTTGGTCATAATGTAAGATTGGTAACTAAACAAATTATTAACAATAAACTAAGTGCTTAATCGGCATTCAACACCACTCTCTACTCGTGGGGGAATTCTATGCCACTGTGCATGTGCAGAATTCATGTCCCTCGCAGATTTCTTTGCTTCCCTGCAGAAAAATGACTTTTTTGACAGGGAAGCAAGGGGAAGCCACAAGAATGGTCACGTGCCCCTCCCCAGCAACATGGGTACCTGGAGCAGCCGGCAGAGAGGTAAATGACTGTGGTGGGGGGGAGGGGAGAGAGCGAGGAGAACAGGCTGGGGGTGCCCCAACTGGTGGCTCCTACCCTGTGCTGGGCTCAGCTGCTAATCCCTCCTGGGCTAGGGGCAGGGGAGAATGGGGCTTGCTCTTCCCCTGCAAGGAGTGGTCAGAGCTGGGTGAGACCCACCCCCAGAAACCTCCCTGGCTGCAGGAGGCTCTGCACCACATCCCTGTTTCCTGCCCCTATCGCTCCTCAGCCACAAGGGTAGGGGTTACAGTATGGGGAGCTGCTCCCCCATCTGCCCAAACCCTGTGCATCCAGACCCCCACAGACACAGACCCCCCACCAAGTCCCTCCCCCCTGCATCCAGACCCCCATCCGTACACCCAGATCACCCCCACTGAGCCCCCCACACTCAAACCTCCACCTCCCCGAGTCCCGCCCCCATGCTGAGTCCCATCTCCTGCATCCAGGCCACCCCACTGATCTCCTCACACTCGACCCCTCACCCTGATGAGCCCCACCCCTCTGCACTTGGACCACCCTGACAAGACCTCCGCACCCAGACCCCCACCCCACTGAGCCCCAACCAGCTGCACCGGATCCTCACCCCACCAAGCTCCACTTCACAGCACCCGGAATCCCCCTGCTGAGCCGAGCCCCCCCCCCCCCCCCCGAGCTGTGCCTCAACCACCTTCTCCTGGATCTCCCCTGAAGAGTCCCATTGCCCCAGCACCAGGAACCCACCCAACAAGCCCCTTTGCATCCAGATACCCCTGCACCCGGACCCTCCTCTGAGCTGCCCGCACCCACATTGCCTCACGCAGAACCCTCTCAACCCATGCCTGTATCCCCCCCATGCTAAGCCCCTCTGCTCTTCGATTCTGCCAAGCTGACCCTGCCTGCCCACACCTGGCATGGAGAAGCAGGGTGTTTCTGGGCCATGCTCAGCCCTTGCGCTGTGTCAGGGTTAGGTTCAACCTCACCACCGAGTTCATGTCCTGGGGGATGGGCTGTAGGGTGATCTCCCACATTCATGCAGCCAGTGGACTGTACTTCCCACTGCCATGCCGGAGCCTCCACATTTATTTATTGACAACATTTGCGGAATTTTTAAAATATTGTGCACAGAATTTTTTTTTCCGCACAGAATTCCCTTAGGAGTGACCTTCAAATCATGCAGGAAAAGGAGAGGCAAGAGGAGAAAAATTAAAAATAAATAAATCAGAATAAATAGGTTTAATCTTTTTACTACTTGGCCTGTACAACACTGACTGCGATACCATTGCTTGCTAGCATTCCCGGAATGCTAGGACACGTTTGAAAGGTTTAGCAGGTGTGCTCCATAGGAACATACCTGGATATTTGGCAGCAGGTGATTAAACTGAGGAAGAGAAAATGATGACTTTGCAGGTTTCTGTTTCAGTCATGTTTGTGTGTGTGGTTTTTATAGACAGAGAATTCCTGATGGTATTCTGTTAAAAGCTCTGAGACATTTCTAAACATTTTTGCCTTTAAAATATTGTGGCATTTTCTGTGGTGTATATAGAATACATAGTATTGTGATACAGAACTTTCATGACCATGAAAGGAAGAGGAAGGATGATTCAGTGGTTAGGGCAGGAGCCTACGACTTGGGAGACCCAGGTTCATATCTGTGCTTTGCCACTGACTTCATCTGTGACCTAGGACGAGTCACTTTGCCTCTCTGTCCCTTAGTTTCCTATCTGTAAAATGGGGCTGATACTTCCCTACCTCACAGATATTTGGGGAGGATAAATACATTAAAGATTGTAAAGTGCTTTGAGATCCACTGAAAAAAGGTGCTATATAAGAACTAAATTCAATTTGAGGTTGGGATGGCCATGTTACTTAGGAGTGAATTATGGACATAATTCCAATGAGTGCTGGTGAAATCTTTATACTACACTATCATGTGTGCTCTATATACCACAGAAAAGTCCACGATATATATTAAAATATTTATTTTAGAGCTTTTAACACTTAGAACTATTTTTCCTTGTCTCCATATGTAAAGCCAGTTGTCCTAGGACTTTTAGTTACCCTGAATCACCGCTCTACAGGGAGCCATACAAGAAAACATAAACAAAAAACCTCCAACTCTCTAGACTGATTTAAAGTAGTTTTTATACCTAAAAATACAACAACTTTAAAGTACTTAATCTCAGGATCTTCCAGGGCTTGAAGTGAGTGTTGGATCCCATGTAGAAATTGGGAACATTCCCATTACAAGGATATAAAGCTCCTTATTTTAGTCTTGTAGTGCCATAGGATATCTAATGTTAAAGGTATAGAAAAGCTGTCACTGGGCCTCAGGCAGGCATAAACTTTAAGGAAGAAGTTCTTCATTTGGGGTAAGAAGACAACCTTTTTGTGTCAGGTTGATTATATCAGGAAATGGTGGTGGGTTGAAGCTGCTCCGGGGGTTGGAATGTTAGTCCAGAAGGAGGTGGCTCGAGAGCAGATGAGGCTATGAGAAGTGCATGACTCACCAGTTTATTGCATGGCTATTCCCCTCACACACATGCAAGGTGGGTGTAAAATGTGTGTGTGACGTTGCACTCTATATGATTTTATGAAAATATGCTAATGAGTGTGAATATAATGTAACTGGAATATGCTTCATGCAAAAGGTCTCTTGTAAGGTGTCATTACAAAGCTTATAATCTACTGAGTGCGGTCATCCTATTTGTATGAATGTATCATTCTGTATCTGAAACTAGAAATGTGAACTATAACTCTGAGGTCCTATTGTAATTATGCAAAGTGTGGGCCATTAATGGGTGGTTCGGAATCTTGATGGCTCCCATCAACCAGGACAATTGACTGTGGATGGCTCTGTTTGCTTGCAGGCCTTCCTGTGAGTCAGGCTGGGAGGAATGAAGGCTTGGGGTCTCAGAGGACATGTAACCATGTCACCTGGTACTGGAATTCATCTTAAACCTGGTGCTTTTCCATTTAGAAGGAGGGGTGGGGACCCAGAGAGTCAAAAGATTCCCGTGTTGTGCTAAAGCCATATAAGGGGGTTGAACAGAACAAAGGAGGTTCCACTCATGAGAAATCCCCTAGTTACCACCTGAGCTGGAACTAACACGAACTGTACCAAGGGAAAGGATTGGGCCCAGACTAGGAATGCGTCCAGTCTGTGATAGAAGCTTATTGGAACATCTCTGAGGGTGAGATTTTTATCTGTATTCAGCTTCTTACTGTATTAGGCATAGGCTTGCGTGTTTTGTTTTATTTGGCTTGGTAATTCACTTTGTTCTGTCTGTTACTACTTGGAACCACTTAAATCCTACTTTTTGTATTTAATAATGTGTCCAAGAATGGAAAAGTTGCTTATCATGTAAGCAGTCGTGGATAAATAACCATATACCTTATGCAAAGACTACTGTATGTGTAAAGGATGTGACAGGACTCTGAGTACACAATGATCAGATCTGTTGAGTAAGAAATTTCCATTTTTTACGTACTCTTTTTTAGAGTAGGATCACACTCTGGTGAGATACTGTTTTGTGTTGTGCTGGATCATTCCTCTTAGTTTTAGATTGTAAAATCCTTAGGCCATCATCTTGATGGGGTAGTCATCTCCTGGGTAACTTCTGGCATTCTATTCAGAGAAGGTGCTATGGGAGAAAATGCAAAGACATTAGTGGGAGGAGCAGACATCTGGGCACTGTATTCCGTATTTGCTTTGCTTTAGGAATAAAGGGGAAGGTATGCTAAAGGGCTAGAGTTGTTTCTTCACCTAGCATTGCCTCAAACTGCAAAAATAAAAAAAAGGGCAATATTTAATTCACAAATAGAGACATCTAGTGAAATAATTTTGTGAACCACTTTGCCAGGCATAACATGCTTTGTCAATTATAGTAATGACTCATTCTCTTTTCATGGAAAGATGCCGACTCCAATGGAACATTGTCTAATGTCAACTAGCTCTGTGCAACTTAGCTGTAATATCACCTTACAAAGAGGAAACTCTTTACCTTAAAACAACAGTTCCCCCCAGATTACACAACCTATTCAATAGAACCACAAATAACACCTGTAATAATTAAAAGGTACTGCATATGTAACGCCAACAAACCCCGGTCGTCATTGGGTGGGATCGAATCTGGGGTCTCTGGAGCTTAGCGCATGAGTCTCTACCACATGAGCTAAAAGTCATCTTGCTGTTAGCTAATGCTGTAGAGCAGTCTCATTTTATCTCTCTCTCTAAGTGGTCTCGGTACCACTAGATGGGACAGAACACCATACCCAGGAGGTGTATGTCTTACACATACAGCAATACATCCTGAAAGTGAATGCACTGAATATTTAAATTCTCAGTGTTTGTTGTTGTTTAAGCATTGGCTGCATATTCAGTCATGTGTACAAGACAGACATGATTCCTGCCTCAAGAAGCTTACAGTCAAAATAGACAATACACTGGGAGACCTAGAAGATGATGCTGGTGACTTTGTTTTAGATTTTGTTTAATGAGGTGGTGACAGCTTTAATTGATATACATTTGAGAGTCTCAGTATTTTTCATTTAACAGTATTCTATAAATGGATTAGAGGAAAAAGACTCTACTTTAGAAATGTGCACGTGGGAGAACAGAATCAACCAGTGAGGATGCGGATAGAGCAGTTCCTGCTGGAGCGATTGCAAAACTCACCAAAACATCATGAAACAAACTTTTAGCTCTGAACAGTCTAAAAAAACCCTTCATCTATTAAGACTGTAAGATATTAGAATAATAGAATATCAGGATTGGAAGGGACCTTAGAAGGTCATCTAGTCCAACCCCCCTGCTCAAAGCAGGGCCAATCGCCCAATTTTTGCCCCAGATCCGTAAATGGCCCCCTCAAGGATTGAGCTCACAACCCTGGGTTTAGCAGGCCAATGCTCAAACCACTGAGCTATCCCTCCCGTTTTCTCTGAGTAGAGCATTATCATCTAGTTATGTTGGAAAGTATTAGTACCCCTTAAACTGGCCCACAAAGATTTGAGTATAACCAGCTATCGTATTGCCAACAAGATTTCAAACTATCTATGGAGAAACAGTCTATATCTTCTGGGACATTAACTCTGCTAATGTCCTGCTGAAAAAGATTTTTAAAGCTAGTCAGTCTAGCTCCCATGAGCTCTCTGACAAAGAGGACTTAGAAGAAGTTTATATCTCAATAGTCACCCCACTCAAGAAATGTTCCTGATTTTAATTTGCCCATTAACCAGGCACTTATCCCTACTGAACTGTGGGCAGACTTACAGCCGATCTGTCTCTCTTCTTTTTTGGTTGTCTGTTGTTGAATCTAGATAGAAGTATGGTAGTGAAAAACATTTTGAGAATTTATATGGGCCATAGCGAGAAGACTTAATGATTACTTATTTATCTTTTTGTTCTGGGAGAGAATCTTTGTTAATCTAACCAATTAGCTGTGCAAGTGCCAACGGGAATTTAATTTGTATTTATCTTCATTCCAGTGTGGTATGTTTTTTTTTCCCTGTGGATAAAAATAAATTAACCTCCCCCCAAGCCCCTTTATACTAAACGTCAAATTTGTCACATTGATAAGCACATTCTAAATATGCAGATTGATAGATAAAATGCATTAAAAAGCAAGGGTAAATAGGACATTTCAGCTTAAGTTTAACTTTTTCCTTTCACCTCAAACACAAGTGGAGCTAGAAATCTCTAACTTCAATGAACCTGGCAAAAGTATGTTTTAAAGTTAGCTATGCTGAATGGACATTCCCTTATTAACTTTTCTATATGATGTTTTCTGTATGGTACTTCTAAAGTTGAGTTTTTCTAAAAACTAGTGGCTTTCAAACTAGTGTTCTGCAGATAAATGTTTTCTCTCTTTACTGACTATATGAGGGCTGAAGTTCATAAGCTTTCAATGCGGGAGCAAGAGATCGAAGACTTGTTTAGAATGCTTGTCCAAGGGCATATGCGAGAGATGTGCCAAGAAAATGCATGCTCAACCTATTGCAACTTTCTAATCTGTGGTATGAGGGGAGGCAAAAGAACATAGGGGATGCCTGGTATTTTGGTCATATATATGTAATATTAATTTCTCTATCACTTAGTATATATTTGACCAACACAATTCATTACACGCTCTCTAACAACTAAGTAGTTCAAAAAGAAGTCCTTCCTCTGCCATCAGCGCAGGCAGGCAGCAGCAGATTCACATGGTTATGATGGAGCCATCTTCCATCTTGAATAATCCCTTGCAAATCTTCTTCCTTTGACAAGAGCAGGAGTGCTGGAACTATTTTTATAGTGGGGGTGCTGAGAGCTATTGAACCAAACTGTAGATCCTGTATATAATGGAAACCACATCATGTCAGGGGTGCTGCTACACCCCTAGTTCCAGCACGTATGGACAAGAGTCAATATGAGAGGATTTAGGTTTCTTAAATCCCTCAAAATAGCATCTTCCATCGCATTCATGTTGGGCCTCATACTCTTCTTTGACCTCAGCTCTAAATCTTCTGTAAAAGCATACCTTCTTCAACACATTGGACATGACCCCACCATTACAGCTATCTTGTTCTCAATTGATGCAAGATTATAACTTGTTGGGATCATCTAAGTATCTCCTCATTTGTGGCAAAATTAAAGCTGCAGATGTTAGGAATAGGCCGTATCTTATGACACTGAAAACTGTTTCGTTCTTCTTCGAGTAGTATCCCTACCAGTGCGCCACTGTAGGTGTATCCGCGCTCCTATGCCTCAGATAGGAGATTTTAGGTATCAGTGTCTGTTTGACCCACACATGCACTTTCCCTATTTCATGCCTTGCCTTCAGGCTATCTAGTGTTGTGCGGGCGAACTGTCCTCAGATCCTTCTCAACCACCCTTGGCCTAAGATGGAGCATTAGCAGAGTCTGAGGGCTTGTCTACATTACCCACCGGAGTGATCGATCTTTCGGGGATCGATTTTTTTGTGTCTAGTGTAGACACGATAAATCGATCCCTGATCGCTCTGCCGTTGACTCTGGCAATCCACCCCCGGCGAGAGGAACAAGCGGAGTCGACGGGGGAGCGGGGGGCAGTCGACCCTGCGGCGTCCTCACAGTGCGGTAAGTCGATCGAGTTACGTCGACTTCAGCTACGTTATTCACGCAGCTGAGGTTGCGTACCTTACATTGACCCCCGCCCCTAGTGTAGACCTGGGCTGAGAGACAATTCATTTTAAACTTTATTTTAGTTTATAGAGTAGCTAGTAGCGTTTACATTATCTAGATCTGTTTCCACTTCTGTAGCCATCATCAAAAATGTTCCCATCACAGAAATATGCAGAGCAAGAACTTTGGCATCTACTCATACTTTTGAGGAACAATATGCAATCACCTATGTTTCAGCATCAGATGCTATGTTTGGATCCACGGTATTATTATCAGTACTAGGTTTGACTCCGAAACTGCACCCCTCCATCAGGGTACTGTTGTAGAGTCACTTACAGTGAGCCACCCATGGACACTACTGTGACTGGTTCGTATCACAGAAACCCCCTTGGAGCTGCCACCTGGTGTGCCAAGACTACTTCTGCCCCTGCTTCCCTGCCTTTTCCAGCTTAGGACTCCAGAATCCTGTCTGTTTTGAGCCAGACCCACTGGTCTGCTGCAAACCCAGACCCAGGTCTGAACCACATCCACTAACAGCTGTAGGCCTACCTGGAAGCAGCTCAGGAAGTGCTCTTGCCTTTGACACCCAGGTCCCCAACTCCCAATGGGGTTCAAACCCTGAATAAATCTGTTTTACCCTGTATAAAGCTTATACAGGGTAAACTCATAAATAGTTCGCCCTCTATTTCAAAGATAGAAAGATATGCGCAGCTGTTTGCCCCCTCCAGGTACTAACACATACTCCAGGTAACTTAATAACTAAAAAGTGATTTTAATAAGTACAGAAAGTAGGATTTAAGTGATTCCAAGTAGTAACAGAACAAAGTGAATTACTAAGTAAAATAAAATAAAACACGCAAGTCTATGTCTAATCAAACTGAATACAGATAAAAACCTCACCAGTTCCAGCAAACTTCCCTTTACAGGCTATAGTCCTCCTAGCCTGGGTCCAGCAATTGCTCACACCCCCTATTGTCTTTGTCCTTCGTTCAGTCTCTTTCAGGTGTGTCCTTGGGGGGTGGGGGGGGGTGGAGAGTCTCTCTGTTTAGCCAGCTGAAGACAGGATGGAGGAGTCTCCCAGGGGTTTAAATAAACTTTCTCCCCTGGATGGATGCTCCTCCCCACTCCCTCTGTAGCATCATGTTACCCTGGAGTTTTGGGATCACATGGGCAAGTCACATGTCCATGCACAACTCAGCACAACCAGTCCCGTGACATTCCTGGCCAAGCTCAGATGTGGATTGTTGTCTGCAACTTCTTTTTGTCTGTTAAGCGCTTCTTGATTGGGCACTTTACCTGCACATTCCTTTCTTAAGACATGATCCCATGCTCTTACAAAGGCTATGTATAAAACCAACAAATATACAACCAATATTCATAACTTCAACTACCAAAATGATACATGCATACAAACAGGAGGAATAGATTCAGTAGATCATAACTTTTACAGAGATATGTTACATGGCACATGTAGCATAAAACATATTCCAGTTACATCATATATACATGTATAAGCATCTTCCCATAAAGTCTTATTGGGTACACGGTCACAACTACTATCTCAAATTTCTGTTCTGAGGTCCAGGGATGCAGCTACACCAACAGTGAAGCACCCATAGGGGGGACACATCTCAAAGAACCACAGTTACTGTATAACACGAGTAATGTCTTCTTTCCTCTCCTCAGATGTTTGTAATGGCCCGTTTCTGCTCCACATAACAGAGCTGTGATCATTAATGTGCTGAATGCTCTCAAATCAAGGGATAAAATATTTTTGCTTGTGTTGTATATGCAAGGTTAATACACATTTGTCACATAATACAAAGGGGAAATATAGGCAAGAGAAGCACATAGACCAGGGATCGGCAACCTTTGGCACTCAGCCCGTCAGGGAAATCCACTGGTGGGCCGGGACGGTTTGTTTACCTGCAGTGTCCGCAGATTCAGCCAACTGCAGCTTCCACTGGCCGCGGTTCGCCGTTCCAGGCCAATGGGCGCTGCAGGAAGTGGCACGGGCCGAGGGATGTGCTGGCCACTGCTTCCCACAGCCCTCATTGGCCTAAAACGGCAAACTGCGGCCAGGGGGAGCTGCGATCGGGCGAACCTGTAGATGCTGCAGGTAAACAAACCGTCCTGGCCCGCCAGCAGATTTCCCTGATGGGCCACGGGCCAAAGGTTGCCGATCCCTGACATAGACAGTCTTCTTTCTTTCATGAAGAGTAAAGTGAGACATGAGGCATTCTCTTGTTAAATGCAAAATGTAAAATTTAGTAGAATTTCCCATGTTACATGAAACTATTTTCAACTAAATATTATCATCTTCTATGTTGGTTGGTGCAGCCTGTGTAAGAGACCCTTCAAAATGTGAGCGGCATGGTCAAATCTAGGGAAACAGTGTTGGAGTGGCTTGGATAAAATATATTGAGCAAGTGACATTCAAAGTGACTGGTGACCAAACAGAGATTGTGGCAATACTGATTAGAGCTGGTCAAACTTTCTTCGACGAAACTTCTTTCTGTTTAAAATAAAACAGCAGTTTTCAACACGTGTGTAACATTTTTATCAGTTTAGAAGAAAAACCCATTGGGAGGGGTTCACAGATCCAGGAATGTCGAGAGAGAGAGAGAGACATCCTCAGATTTCAACCACCCACTCACACCCCAGAATAACACATAATTTGGTGATTAGGGTACTCACCTGGGATACTGGAGACGTGCTCTGCTTGATTTGGAGTAGGGACTTGAACCTGGGTCTTCCATGTCTAACACGTGCCCTAACCACCAGGCTTCAAAGTCAGCAGCAAATGACTGACTGACTGTAGCAAAACATCTTACAGAGTATAAGGAAAGCATAGGAAATATTACAGATATGGAGGTTGTTAAATAAGACAAAACTGGGAAGTTTTTATTTGTGATCACCGTAGAACCCATGCACAATTTAGGATTGAGGCAGGTATGTCCCTGAGCACTGCAATGGCATATGTCAGATGATTCTTTCACAAGGGTTGGCAGCTGGAGATCAGAAATGTGAAATCTGTTCTGCCACAGTAGGATTATGATTATTATTACAAATTATTTCTCGTTTTCTTAATATTGGGCAAAGGAAGAGAACCAGAATAGGTATTGTGTGTGAGCAGGGTAAGATCATTGATACCTTTCAGAAATATATAGTGCATATCTGGACATTTGGGTATACGTTAAAAATGTTTGTTTGTTTTTTTAAAATGGAGATATGCCTATCTCATAGAACTGGAAGGACCTTGAAAGGTCATCAAGTCCAGTCCCCTGCCTTCACTAGCAGGACCAAGTACTGTCCCCTGACAGATTTTTACCCCAGATCCCAAAATGGCCCCTTCAAGGATTGAACTCACAACCCTGGGTTTAGCAGGCCAATGCGCAAACCACTGAGCTATCCCTCCCCACTAGTTAGGAAGGGGTGTGTAGCAAGATCAGGTAATAAAAATATATGTGGTCTCTGTGGAATGACAATCTAAGATTGACACAATTCACAAACATAATATTTTGAATTTAAAAGATCCTATATAAATTATATTTTTAGTAAGATATGACTGTCTGACATTGTTTCACTAATTTGAAAATGATCAAGGAAGGACTTTGAAGATTATGAGCAAAATAAGAATCAATGGTGATTGTGACTAGATATTTGGCTGTATGTCTGTGTGTTCTCCCCGTGTGCTGTCCCAGCTCTGTGCAGACAGTTGGCACAGCAGACCTCAAGCGAACTGCCCAATGACCACAAGATCCGTTAAGGTACGAAGGCACCCTTATTGTCGATGAAGCACGGTAATAGCACCTTGCAGACTCTACGAGGATACTAAGACATGTATGCCTATGACAACGGACGCAGCTCAGTCAGTAGCGGGACTTTCCACAGCCCCCTAGGCTGGCCAAAGATACTCCCTCTGAAATACATCTTTATATCTGGATATAAACAAGTTACGTACTGTTCTCTTGACCTTATCTTTTGGGAGGGGTCAGTGTGTTTCTGTTATCCTTTTGTAATGTTTTTGTACTATCCTTGATGTCAGGATGTTCTGGTGCCACTTGATATTGGGATGTGTTTGAGTGAGTACTTGGATACCTAGCACTTCTTAGGAATGTGTATTTCTGCAATATCAGCCCTGTTCTTGCCAGATTCTGTGAGCAGGTCTTGCCTCATACCAGGCCTCTGATACAAGGGCTTATGTCTCAGGGTCTCTTCCTACTATGTTGATATGTGTAATTTGTTATCTAGGATTTACAAAGACCTTGCTGTTCGGTACGAGGCACTTCTGGAATAATGCATAGGTTTTACCATCCAAACAGCATCCTCTTGTTGGATGAATCTACTTATAATTTTGGATTTGAAAGGGTTTGGAAGTCTCTCTTGTTGTTGTTTGTTGAGTTGAAATTCAGCATAGGTTTCACTCATCCTGTCTATTGTATGAAGTTGTTGCCTTGTAAATGAGTCCTTATCCCAGTTTAGACAATGAAGGAGGATTTCTTCCTTTGAGAGAGAACTTGGCTTTAGATTGGACTTCATGTGTGGAGGAGGAACTGCAATCAAGGCATGCTTCTAAGCAGGAGATAATGTTTTAAAGCATTTGCTACTAAGAAAGTTTTTGGTACACAGCTGATTTATGTGATATTTCTGCTTTTCATGATGAGAACAGACTTGTTTTTCTAGTAAGATCAAATCGGGTGTCTTAAAAAATGTGAGTTTGCATTTGTAGATGATTTGATTACTGCACGGAATAAAACTATAGGCCTTTTTGTCCCAAGCATGCATCAGTGTGTTCATTTGAGTCAGAAAGGGGTGGAATGGTAGATGCTAAGTAAGGACTAAAAGGGAACTATGTGCAACCATAGCAATTGCTTATCAGAAAGCATTTTAAACATGCTGAAATACCTCTGATATTCCCCATTTATACTATTTATTTCTGGTGATTAGGGATAACTGCCCTTTTGATAATGTCGTCATTTCAAGCAAGAGCTGCCACTGGTTCACCACTGCAGTCTGCAGCACGGTCTCCTAGAGAAGATATTGCCATCTCCATTCTACTGCAGTCCAGTACAACTTCAGCTCTGGAAAGAGGAGATTACAGAACAGTGATGTTTAACTGACATAGCAAAATCTTATTAGCTGCATTAGGAATTAGTAACACAGAACAAATTATTTCTAGCCTTTAAAGCTAAAATTGCACTCCATTAGGGGTAATCTATCGATTGCCCTGCAGGCATTGCTAGTATGGCTAAGGTCTTTTGCAGTAGTAAAAAGGTATCAGCCTAAGGCTTACGATAAAGTGGCCTACCAACAACCATATATATCCTTGACCCTCCTCACTGCTTATCTATATTATACTGCTGTTGCAGAAAACAAATAATGTCTTTAATTACTACATGCTAATTTTTTGTGAGCTTTGGCAACAGGAGAAAAGCCTGGGTACCAATGTAAACATTTCTGGTTTCCTGTTATTTGTGTGATTATGAAGTCACTGACACCATACCATAATTTTAGGGTATGTCTACACTACGAGAGTAGTTCAATTTTACTTAAACTGAATTTCTGAAACTGATATTACAAAGTCGAATGTGTGTATCCACACTGACAGTAATTCGACTTTGTGAGTCCACAGTAACGGGGCAAGCGTCGACATTGCAAGCGGTGCACTGTGGGTAGCTATCCCACAGTTCCCACAGTCCCCGCTGCCCATTGGAATTCTGGGTCAAGCCCCCAATTCCTGCTGGGGCAAAAAATGTGTCGTGGGTGGTTTTGGGTAATTGTCGTCATTCAACCCTCACTCCCGCCCTCCCTCCGTGAAAGCGGCGGCAGTCAATCATTTTGCGCCCTTTTCTAGTGATTGACAGCACGGACGCCACAGCACCGGGAGCATGGAGCCCGCTGCGATCATCGCTGCAGTTATGGCCGTTGTCAACACCTCTCGCCTTATCGTCCACCTTTTTCAGAGGCAGATGCTGAGAAATAGGGCGAGGAGGCTACGGCAGCGCGGTGAGGACATCGACTCTGAGAGGGGCACAGACCTCTCACAAAGCACGGGACCCCGCACCGTGGATATCATGGTGGCACTGGGTCATGTTGATGCAGTGGAACGGCAATTCTGGGCCCGGGAAACAAGCACGGACTGGTGGGACCGCATAGTGCTGCAGGTCTGGGATGAATCACAGTGGCTGCGAAACTTTCGAATGCGTAAGAGCACGTTCCTGGAACTGTGAGACTTGCTGTCCCCTGCCCTGAAGCGCCAGGACACCAGGATGCGAGCAGCCCTGACAGTCCAGAAGCAAGTGGCCATAGCCCTCTGGAAGCTTGCAACGCCAGACAGCTACCGGTCAGTCGCGAATCAATTTGGAGTGGGCAAATCTACCGTGGGGGTTGCTGTGATGCAAGTAGCCAACGCAATCATTGAGCTGCTGCTCTCAAAGGTAGTGACCCTGGGAAACGTGCAGGTGATCATAGATGGCTTCGCTGCGATGGGATTCCCAAACTGCAGTGGGGCTATAGAGGGAACGCACATCCCTATCCTGGGACTGGACCACCAGGGCAGCCAGTACATTAACCGAAAGGGCTACTTTTCAATGGTGCTGCAAGCACTGGTGGATCATAAGGGACATTTTACCAACATCAACGTCGGATGGCCGGGCAAGGTTCATGACGCTCACGTTTTCAGGAACTCTGGTCTGTTTAGACGGCTGCAGGAAGGTATTTACTTCCCGGACCAGAAAATAACTGTTGGGGATGTGGAGATGCCTATAGTGATCCTCGGGGACCCAGCCTACCCGCTAATGCCCTGGCTCATGAAGCCGTACACAGGCACCCTGGAGAGTGAAAAGGAGCTCTTCAACTACCGTCTGAGCAAGTGCAGAATGGTCGTGGAGTGTGCTTTCGGACGCTTGAAGGGGAGATGGAGAAGCTTACTGACTCGCTCTGATCTCAGCGAAACCAATATCCCCATTGTTATTGCAGCTTGCTGTGTGCTCCACAATCTCTGTGAGAGCAAGGGGGAGACGTTTATGGCGGGGTGGTAGGTTGAGGCAAATCTCCTGGCTGCTGATTACGTGCAGCCAGACATCTGGGCGATTAGAAGATCCCAGCGGGACGTGCTGCGCATCCCGGAAGCTTTGACAGCTAGCTTCCAGACTGAACAGGTTTACCAGTGACTATTACATTTGTTTAAACAGAAGCTGAACCTGCCCACGTTTTTTTACCCTGTTAATATTGCCTATCCTCTCCAATTACCAACCCCCTCGCCCCGCTCCAAACACACCTTTAAAAAGAAAATAAAGGAAACATTGTTCAAGAAAACAGTCTGTTTTAGTAAGGATTTCAGGGTATGTTAATTTGGACCGGAGGCAGGATGACAGAGCCCCGCTGCAGGGGATCTGTAACCGACCTCCCCCGCCACAAAGTCACATAGCCCCCACACAGACGATGAAAACTACCTCCCAGACTGACCAGGGTACCTACTGACTGTAATGTGTGTATGACCTTCTGGTGAACCTGCCCCCGTGTCTGTACCCTGGTAAAGGTGCCTATCCTCTCCAATTACCAACCCCCTTCACCCTCTTCAAACACACCGTCCTTTAAAAGGAAATGAAGGAAACAGTAATTAACAGAAACGTATTTTTTATTAAGGACTTAACAGTTATGGGATTAAACTTGGACGGGGGCTAGGTGGGGTGCGGTTGGAGGGAAGTAAAGAAAGCATCAAAACTTGGGGAATGAGAGCCTTCTGCTACTTGAGCAGTCTGCAGGGGTGGACTGATTGTTTCCACGGCCCCTGCCGACCCTCTTTCTTGGGACTTTGGGTGAGGGGGGTATGGGACTTTGTGGCGGGTGAGGGCAGTTAGAGATCTGATGCAACGGGGCTCTGTCCTCCTGCCTCCGGTCCTGCAAAACATCTACAAGGCGCCGGAGCGTGTCCGTTTGCTCCCGCATTAGCCCAAGCAGCGTCTGAGTCGCCTGCTGGTCTTCCTGCCGCCACCTGTCCTCACGAGCTTCCGTCCTCTCCTCCTGTTCGCTGGATGCTCACCGGTATTGAGACATGTCCTCTCTCCACTGGGTCTGCTGTGCCGCCTCAGTTTGGGAACAGACCATAAGTTCGGAGAACATCTCGTCCCGCGTTCTTTTTTTTTTCCGCCGCCTGATTTGTGCCAGCCTCTGGGAGGGAGATGCTGGGGTAGCCCGGGAGACACTCGCAGCTGTGGGATGGAAAAAAGGGAGTGAATTCCTCACAAAGATACATTTTCGCAAACAATGAATGTAGTCTTTCCCTCTGAACAAGACCATGCACACTACCTATCACATGTGCACTCAGTACAAGGTCGAATTTTCAATCTTTATATTGAGTGCCTGGGGTCTTGGTGTACAGATCACACAAGTGGGGCCGGACAACGGAATTTGGCTAGCAGCCGGCCATGGTAAGCCGTAGACTTTTGGCTGCTGAAAGCTTAATTTACAGCAGCGCCCTCCTTTCACGTTCCAAGCACAGCTCCTAGCGTTGGCCAGTTCCTGCTGCCGGCGATCCGGCCAGCAAGAACTCTCCCCCTGTCCCCCCCACCACGTGGCTGTCCCCGGGAACGGTTCCCGCATGCTGCCGGTGATCCGGCCAGCAAGAACTCTCCCCCTGTCCCCCCCCACCGCATGGCTGTCCACGGTAACGGTCCCTGCATGCTGCCGGCGATCCGGCCAGCAAGAACTTACCCCCTGTTCCCCCCACCGCATGGCTGTTCCCGGGAACGATCACTGCATGCTGCCGGTGAAGCACCAAGCAGGAACGATCCCCCTCCTCGCCCCCACCACGTGGCTAGAAACTGCTGGGTACATTTCTTTAAAAGGAACAGGCAACCAGTCCCCATACTAAAATTCACCTAATTCAAACCAGGTCACCATGATTGATATCACTCTGATGAGGATTACGCAGACAGAGAAAGGCCGTATGCTGCGTGAATGCCAGCAAACACCGAGGCCATATGCCGCCATGCTTTGTCAGGCAATGATACCGGAGTACCTGCTACTAGCCTGGCGCGGAAAAGTTTCCTACCATGGAGGACGCAATAAGGCCGCTCTCCCCAGAAACCTTATGCAAAGGCTTTCACTGTACCTCCAGGAGAACTTCATGGAGATGTCCCAGGAGGATTTCTGCTCTATCCCCAGACATGTTAACAGACTTTTCCAGTAGCTGCACTGAATGCAGCTAAAGTGCCTAGGGCAAAGTAATCATTAAAAACCCATTTCTAAAATACCATGTCTATTCTATTCAAAAGAAATGTTTAAGACACTCACCCACTGATCCTTCCCCTGATTCACGGTCCAGGTTACTGCCTTGGGAGGGTTGGTAGGGGATCTCCGTCAGGGTGATGAAGAGATCCTGGCTGTCGGGGAAATCAGCGTTGAAAGCACTGTTGACTGCCTCGTCCTCCTCATCTCCTCCATCATCTTCCCCGTCCGTGAATCACTAGTAGGGTGGTGAAGCACTGGAATGGGTTACCTAGGGAGGTGGTGGAATCTCCTTCCTTAGAGGTTTTTAAGGTCAGGCTTGACAAAGCCCTGGCTGGGATGATCTAATTGGGTTTGGTCCTGCTTTGAGCAGGGGGTTGGACTAGATGACCTCCTGAGGTCCCTTCCAACCCTGAGATTCTATGATTCTATGAAAACCTCCGAGGAAGCGGCCGTTGACAATACCCCATCGTCGGAGTCCACGGACAGGGGTGGGGTAGTGGTGGTGGCCCCACCTAGGATAGCATGCAGTGCCGCGTAGAAACGGCATGTCTGGGGCTGAGACCTGGAGCGTCTGTTGGACTCCTTGGTCTTCTGGTACGCTTGTCTCAGCTTCTTGATTGTCACGTGGCACTGCGTTGCATCCCGGCCGTATCCTCCCTCCGTCATGGCCTTGGAGATCTTCTCGTAGATCTTCGCATTCCGTCTTTTCGATCACAGCTCTGAAAGCATGGACTCATGGCCCCATATAGCGATCAGATCCAACACTTCCCGATCAATCCATGCTGGAGCCCTCTTTCGATTCAGGGATTGCATGGTCACCTCTGCTGGAGAGCTCTGCATCGTTGCCAGTGCTGCTGAGCTCGCCACGATGTCCAAACAGGAAATGAAATTCAAACTGGCCAAACAGGAAAAGGAATTCAAATTTTCCCGGGTCTTTTCCTGTGTTGCTGGTCAGAGCATCCGAGCTCGGACTGCTGTCCAGAGTGTCCAGAGAGTGGTGCACTGTGGGATAGCTCCCGGAGCTATTACCGTCGAATTCCATCCACACTAACCCTAATTCTACATGGCCATGTCGAATTTAGCGCTACTCCCCTCGTCGGGGAGGAGTACAGAAATCGATTTAAAGAGCCCATTATGTCAAAATAAATAGCTTAGTTGTGTGGACGGGTGCAGGGTTAATTTGAGTTAATGCTGCTAAATTCGACATAAACTCCTAGTGTAGACCAGGCCTTAGGAACGCTGTATCTCTCACCTTGTCTGTAAATACAAAGTAACGCACATTGGAAAACATAATCCCAACTATACATATAAAATGATGGGATCTAAATTACCACTCAAGAAAGAGATCTTGGAGTCATTTGGGATAATTCTCTGAAAACATCCAGTCAATGTGCAGCGGCAGTCAAAAAAGTGAACAGAATGTTGGGAATCATTAAGAAAGGGATAGATAATACAGAAAATATCATATTGCCTCTATATAAATCCATGGTATGCCCACATCTTGAATACTGCGTGCAGATGTGCTTGCACCATCTCAAAAAAAAATTGGAATTGGAAAAGGTTCAGAAAAGGGCAAAAAAATGTTAGGGGTATGGAACGGCTGCCATATGAGGAGAGATTAATAAAACTGGGATTTTCAGCTTGGAAAAGAGACAACTACAGGGGGATATGATAGAAGTCTATAAAATCATGACTGCTGTGGAGAAAATAAATAAGGAAGTGTTATTTACTCCTTCTCATAACACAAGAACTAGGGGGTCACCAAATGAAATTAATAGGCAGCAGGTTTAAAACAAACAAAAGGAAGTATTTTTTCACACAATCTATGGTCAACCTGTGGAACTCCTTGCCAGAGGATGTTGTGAAGGCCAAGACTATAACAGGGTTCAAAAAAGAACTAGATAAGTTCATGGAGGATAGGTCCCTCAATGGCTATTAGCCAGGATGGGCGGGGATGGTGTCCCTACCCTCTGTGTGACAGAAGCTGGAAATGGGCAACACGGGATGGATCACTTGATGGTTACCTGTTGTGTTCATTCCCTCTGGGGCACCTGGCATTGGCCACTGTCAGAAGACAGGATACTGGGCTAGATGGACCTCTGGTCTGACCCAGTATGGCCATTCTTATGTTCTTAAGATATCTCAATGGTATAAATTGCTATCATTTGGATCTCTCCTCTTTCTCTCAATGTGGTAATTGGCAATATTGTTCAGATGTCTTGAACCTCCTAGGCTAATGCTCCTTGCTACAATGGAACTCAAAGAACCACAGTCAGTATGTATACTGCTCATATTTTGTGGTTGTCTGTTCTATTCATCATTTTGCAGTTTTCTTGGTGGTATAATATAGAACATTTTTATTGCTAGATATTCTTGTTGAAATCTATTATCTGGCATTCTGCATCTTGGAACTGAGTTTCGCAGTAATACATAAGTGTTGACTTCCTTTTTCTTTATATTATTGTGCATATAATCAGCATTTACACACAAACGGTCTTGATCCTTCATCGGTCTATATCAGACAGTGGTGAGCAGAAATAATAGAGCTTTGCCAAACATTCTGAGTCCTGTCTGAACATACTCTGAAATCGCCTCTTACTTTTTCTCTGTTCTCCTTTGGCTGAGCCTGCCCCTGTGGCCAAGAGAGCCAAGAGACCTTTTTTTCTCTGTTTCTCTGTGTGGATGGGGCTCTGTTCCTGTAGTACTCTCTGATTTGGTTGAGGGGGACAAAAAAAAATCAGGAAAAATTCATGCTGTTGTATTTTATAACTTACAATGCCCACATGAATCACTGTGCGTTAGAAAAGGGTGATGATGCTGTGTACAGAAGGTGGCGGGGTGGTGGTGGTGGTGGTGGTGTTGCTTGTTTGTTTTTCCCGTCTCCTTTGGCTGAAATTCCATTAACATCTCAATCTAAGTGGAAAATATTTTTTTTCTAATAATTTTTGAATGTAGTGTACCTAGCCCTATACCCTCCCCCATACTGCTGCAGCTGGCTTAGTCTTTATGTATGGCAGAGGCCAGTCTGGTGATTAATTTCATTATTTAGTGGAAACTGTTAGCTTACATTACAGCTTAGTTTTCCAAGTTGGGATGTGGCAGCAGAATCATGTATATAAACTTTGCAACAAAGTCAAGACCTATTAGTCTCAGTGTCTGTCTGGCAAGCAGAGGCTTAGTGGTACAATAGTGTTAAATTCCTCAGTGGAAACTTAGAGAAGATCTACACTACCAGTTAAGTTTATCTAATTTACACCACTTGGGGGTGTGGAACCCCCTCTGAGTGATGCAAGTTTTGCGCTGTCTACGCCAGTGCTATGTCGGCAGGAACTTACACTTCTCACTGAGATGGAGTAATTATGCCAACAGGAGAGCGCTCTCCTGTTCGTATAGCATGTCTTCACTGGATGCACCACATTGGCACAGGTGCACTGACGTAGTGCTGCAGTGTATACATGCCCTGACTCTTTTTATCTAGTACTATTACAATTTTTTAAGACAAAAGTTGCCAAAAACTGGTGTGTGCGGCAGAGGTGCCTATCTCACATGCTTGTCTTTCCAGGCCAAAGTCTAGCATATAAAAATCTCTGCATGTACTCGTATGAACCCATGGGCAATGTGAAACTTGACAAACCTTGCCCGTAGGTTCACAATGATATTTGAACACAGGGGAAATTATGTTCATTTGAACAAACTTCAGGGCCTGTGAATGAATAATTTCTGAGATGGGAAAAAAGTTATACCAAAGCAGATTTGAACTGAACTTGGAATGATTTGCACAGCAAAAGGAAAGAGGAGGAGGAGGAGGAGGATTTCAATGGTCTAGGCCAAGAGGAGGAGAGAAGAAACTTTGTGAAGGTGATGTGCTCAGTCTCCAGTTGATCATGTGTAAGTCTGTCTCATAGAGGTGTAAGCAATTTGTTTGACCCTCCTGGCCCTATTCAGGCTAGATGTGATGGCGTCTCCATAGGATAATATTCTCTGGGAATGAGTAGAACATTCAGTCATATGACTGGGGGCAGGAGGAATTAACCTTTCTAATTTTCTACTGTTCCTCGGCTATCCAGATACCAAAGTTATGGGCACTTCACAGTGCTTCTTCCTACACCAAGCCATAGGCATTTCTCCACCCTTTTATTCTCGTCCCACACGTTTCTTCATACACTATTATGTTATTTGTCGTATTTATTTATGATTTTTCTTGACATTGTTATATTTCCCCAGGACGGCAGTTGAAGGATTAGCATGGACATTGTCCTACACCCAACCCGAAAATCTGTTTAATAGGAAGAAATAACATTGATATGATAGAGGTCTATAAAATCATGACTGGTGTGGAGAAAGTAAATAAGAAACATAACACAAGAACTAGGGGTCACCAAATGAAATTAATAGGCAGCAAGTTTAAAGCAAACAAAAGGAAGTATTTTTTCACACAATGTATGGTTAACCTGAGGAACTCCTTGCCAGAGGATGTTATGAAGGCCAAGACTATAATAGGGTTCAAAAAAGATAAGTTTATGGAGGATAGGTCCATAAATGGCTGTTAGCCAGGGTGGGCAGGAATGGTGTCCCTAGCCTCTGTTTGCCAGAAGCTGGTAATGGACGACAGGGGATGGATCACTTGATGATTACCTGTTCTGTTCATTTCCTCTGGGGCACCTGGTATTGGTCACTGTTGGAAGACAGATCTTTGGTCTGACCCAGTATGGCCGTTCTTATGTTCTTATTGACAGGCACTTGAATTCCTATTCTCTTCCTTAGTACGCATCACCTCCTGGTCTTCTCACTTACACTTTGGCTGAGGCGAAGTACCTAGGAGCTATGAGCACCTTAATGAGAGCTCTAATAATGGTGGACTGAATGCAGAACTTCTGCTTCTCTCTTACTATGGAAGCACTAGTAAAGAATACGTAGTTATAAATTACTTCACTAAATTTAAGACTTCTTAACTCTTCATTGGATAACTGAATTTTTCTGTGCAAATTTTCAAGATAAAAATATTCAGATTTTAGAGGAAATATTTTAAAATACTCCCACTTTAAAAGTTTGCCCTGGGAGTCTAACTTTTTTGATATCTAGAATCTAAAAATCAACAAGACATATGAACACAATAATTCTCACACAAATTAGGTCTCATAATATCTTGAGCATTTGTATTGTAATGCAAAACCCTAAGTCCAGCCTCATATGTTACCTATGTACACACAATGCAATCAATTCACATATGTAGGTAATAAATATATGATGATCTTGTTGAGGTCAGAGTTTTAAGGTTTTACATCAGTCTGAGATGGGAAAATGTTGTCTGCATTGTATTTCTTTACATGTTAAAAGTGGAAGGAAGTTTCTTATGCTACATCTACACTACCCGCCCGATTCGGCGGGTAGCTATCGATGTTCTGGGATTGATTTATCGCGTCTTGTCTAGACGCGATAAATCGATCCCAGAGCCGCTCCCCGTCGACACCGGAACTCCAGCTCCGCGAGCGGAGGAAGCGCTGTCGACAGGGGAGCCTGCCTGCTGCCGTGTGGACCGGGGTAAGTACTTTTAAAAATCGATCTAAGATATTCGACTTCAGCTACGTTATTCACGTAGCTGAAGTTGCATATCTTAGATCGATTCCCCCCCCCCCCAGTGTAGACCAGCCCTTATATGTGATGAAGAACGTCAGTGCAAGTATTAATATATGTAGTAGGGAGAGAGTCCGAGACATAAGCCCTTGTATTAGAGGCCTGATATGAGGCAGGACCTACTCACAGAACCTGGCAAGAACAGGCCTGATAATACAGAAATACACTTTGCTAAGAAGTGCTAAGCACAGAGTACTCACACAAACACATCCCAATATCAAGGATAGTACAAAAACATTCCCCGAGGATAACAGAGACACACTGATCCCTCCTAAAAGATAAGGTCCGGAGGACAGTACATAACTTGTTTTTATCAAGGTATAAAGATGCATCACAGAGGGAGTATCTTTGGCCAGCCTAGGGGGAAGTGGAAAGTCCCGCCATTGACTGAGCTGCGTCCATTGTCACGGGCATACATGTTTTAGTATCCCTGTAGAGTCTGCCAGGTTCTAATACCATGTTTTGTCAACAATAAACCTGTCTGGGTGCCTTCATACCTTAACGGATCTTGTGGTCATTGGGTGGTTCGCTTGAGGTCTGCCATGCCAGAAGTCTGTGCAGAGCTGGGACAGCGCACACACATCTAACCACAATATACAGTAAGGAAAGTTCCCTTAACTAGATATTTCCTTGCTTTTAAGGGACTGTATGTGAGAGATTTGCACTTATCAAGTGAACTAGACTGTATTCTAGTGGTAGGCAGGTGTGGGGGGGGACGAAGAAGAGCCCCCCCCACCAGAACCTCCCATTTCCCCCAGTGCCTCCTGCCCGCTGGCGGGCCCCACCGATCAGCACCTCCCCCTCCTTCTCAGCACCTACCACTTGTCGCGGATCAGATGCTTCGCGGCATCAGGACGCGCTGGGGGTGAGGGGAGAGGAGTGAGGGTGCGGCGTGCTTGGGGAAGGGGGAGGAACTGGGTGGGGAAGAGGCAGGGTGGGGGCAGAGCAGAGTGGGGGTGGGAAGAAGCAGGGCGGGGGTGGGGCCTTGGGGGAAAGGGTAGAGTGGGGGCAGGGCCTAGTCGGAGTCAGGGGGAGCCCCCCCTGACAGATTAGAAACTCTGCGCCTATGTCCCAGGCTCCGCACCCCCCTAAGGATGGCCCTGCGTATTAACATAGTAGCTAAACACATTTCCTTCCTCACTGATCAGCTGGTGTGGATGTGTATTCAAAGTATATACTATACACTTATAGATTTTTTTCAGTATTCATTATTAGTGGTGCTAATTCCATAAAAAACAAAGAATTTGACATGTTATATTACCTTATGTTTTAAACCTTGACCTAAAGAGCTTCCTGTGTTTGACATGCACAGAAGGTTTTGGACCAGCTTTTGATGTAAATATATTAGTGTGAAGTTTCTCTCATAGTTTCCTAGTGGAAATAAAAATTTGCTCTGGTGTATTACTGGTTTCAGCTAGCAATTACCTTTTTAGAACAGAGCAAATGCATTGCGCATTTCTGCTCATCACCAGTACAAGGTCTCCTCATGGATCCTCCAGACACTTCCCTAGTAATTCATCAATTCCTCCTCCTACCCACTCCAGTAGCTTTAGGTCCTGAAAATTGTTAGGATAGCCACTAGAAATATACTTGATTACATCCCTTGTTGATAGACATGGTACAGTTGATTATTTGTGCTCGATTAGCCTTCTTTCTTGTCTACGCTACGTCATAGGAGCCATTGATTGACTACAAAGATAAATGATATACATATATGCAGTGTGTTTTGGCGAGTGACACCAAACAGCTTGTTTGTTTCCTCTTAAACAATTTAGAAGGAGCCTGTTGGTAGGAAGATGGGTAGACAGTCCTGATATACAAATAAATTAGTGGATCAGTTTCTCTTAAATTAAGAAAATGTAGTGATGTTGTCATGTGAACTCAGTACACACATTGCTGCAGACTCTTCTAACCCTATCTTGGCTAAAAAGCCTAAATCTTTTTTTTCCCCCCAACTCTGTGAAGTGTCTGGTGAAGAAATTTGTTGCCATTATGACTGAAATCCCACTGTTTTCATGCACATAGATTCTATCCGTCCTCAGGCCAAGAACCATTTTGCAAGCGTAAATGCAAGAGCTGTGTGGGTGTATATAAACTCTAACCTGAACAGCTTGCCGTGTTCTCAAGTGGGAGGGTAATTTCGCCCCTTCGTTGATTTTACTGATGTCTCTTATGAGCAAACAGTGCCATTTCCCTCAACCTCTGATGAATTGCATGTGCTACAGGGTGGGTTGTTGCTCGCCAGACAATTAAGCAGGAGCAACAACCTTGCTTCACTTTCCTCAAACCTTTCATGAGTGACAGATACCTGCATCATATCATATACTCTTAACGTTTTGAGGTATAAAAGCAGTCTTCTGGTATGTTCTCCTAGAAAACACAGCTTAGACTGATAGGAAAACACTCACAATGCACAGGGATCATTTGCAGAAAAACAATGGATTATAATGTGCTAAAATCTTCAAAAGTAAACTGTAAATTTTACATGGTCTCTGTGCCATGAGATCTTTCTGTTCCATGTACCTGCAGTAAACATAATATTTATGAGTCAGGGTTACTGCCGTAATGTATTCACTGTAGAGTGGCAAAAGCGTGGATTTTAGTGGGGCCCTCTGTACAGATTCAATAAATTCTTCCCTCTCCCATAAAACTTCTTAAGAGGAATAAATATAAGCATGGGTTAAATGTTTGTGCTTTCTGTGCTGTTTTTGCTCCATTTCTTTGCTGGTTTCCTTAAATGCTAACTTGTACAGTTTCTTTGTCTTTTAGAATGTCGCGTAGTGAAATCTACTTCCTATACCAAAATAGCTTCAACATCACGTAGAAGCACCACCAAGAGCCCGGGTCCATCTAGACGCAGCAAGTCTCCTGCCTCTACCAGCTCAGGTAAAGCAAAGAAGAAATGTTTCCTACTAGCAAAAACAAATGCTTTTGAATACAATTGGTAAAGTGTTAAAATCTCTGGGTTTGTTTGTTTTGCAAGATACTGTACATATACAATACTTTACACTAAAATGTCATGTTTTGTATCAGACAGTCACCTCGGTATCTGAGATGACATTTATTTCCCAATCTACATTGTAGAAAAATACCTGTATTGCAAAATCTTAAATACCACAACATGGTAACTACTGTTATAATTAGTCATATTTATTATAGTAGTGCTGGACAAACCAAGAATGGCTAGGCACCATACAAACACAGAGTAGTAGACAGAAGAGTTCACAGTGTAAAATAGACAAGAGAGACACAGGGTGGGGAAAGGGGTAGAACACACAAGCAGAATGAACAATGTGATGGCAGCAAACAGCATGTTAGTTCTGTGATTTTTTGCGGGGGCAAGGGTAGGTTTATCTAGGAGGAGACAGTTAAAAGGCAAGAAAAGCCAGCTTAGACTGATAGAAAAACACTCACAATGCACAGGGATCATTTGCAGAAAAATAATGGATTATATTGTGCTAAAATCTTCAAAAATAAGCTGTAAATTTTACACAGTCTCGGTGCCATGAAATCTTATTGTTCCAGGTACCTGCAGTAACCATAATTTCTCTGAGTCAGGGTTATTGCAGTAATGCATTGAATGTACTGTGGCAAAAACTTGGATCTTAATGGTGTCCTCTGTACAGATTCAATAGATTCTTCCCTCTCCAATGAAGGGGAGAGGGGGGAAAGGCAAGGTAGAAGAGGGTAAATGAAGCAGCTGTGAAGTGAAACTGAGCTAAAAAGACTGAGAAGGGTTGGAGCAAACAGCCCAAGGAAGAGAAAGTCCAGTCAAAACTATAAACATTTCTCTAAATGTCTGAAGGTACCTGAGTTGGCTGCTTTTATAGCTGCTCCTATCAGCTGGAGTCTCTAGCTGTTTCTTTTCCAAGGCCATGTGGTGGGAGGCCAGGCACCCATATATCCCAGTGCCCCTGGGAGAGGTCTCTTTTGCACAAGTCTAGAGGTTGTTGTGGGAAGGGAGGCCTTGCTGGGCCCCATTTTATTCCCTCCCCCCAATGCAGCAGTCCCTGGTTTGCGCTGTTTCTGCAGCTATATTACTGGCTGGAGTGTCTGGCTGGTGTTCCTCTCCTCAGTTTGTCCCCAAGAGAAAAGTAAGTAATTGGCTACCTTTCAATGGTGACCACTGAATATGCAATTAACAGTTCTTAATAGTGGATATGCAGATAGTATGTGTACCACATAGGGTTGCCAACTCTTAACTGAAGCTATTCTGGGAGATCACCCTCCCAACATGACATAATGTCATTTTCTTAAAATATCCTACTAAAATCTCCCGGATTGCTTTCAGTCGTCACCGGGAGAGGGATACCAATTCCGGGAGACTCCAGGCCAGTCCTGGAGGCTTGGCAACCCTATCCAAAGAGGACACATTAGATTGCAACCTGCAAATAAAGCCATACCTTATTATACCTTAAAAACCTTTTGAAAATTAAAGTGATGAGCATTTCTTGCCATGTGTATAATGTGAAAAATATTTATTGGTATATAGTATATTTTATCTCTAAGGGTCCCAAATTGCTTAAACAAAGTATATATAGGGATTAGTTTATTCACACTTGAACCTGTTTAACATATACCTGCCAGATAGCCTAGTTTGGCTGGGAGAGTCTTAGGGTTTGAACACCTTTCCCAGTGAACTAAGTGGTCACCTTAGGTCCAAGGAATATGATACCATAACAGCAACAGAAGTAGAGGAATCCTGCAAAGAGGTAATGAGGAGAAGTATTGATATAGGGGGTAGAATTAAATAATTTTTATAGGATTCAGACAGTGTAAGGAACAGTTTTTAAAAGCCTAGTATCAGAGGGGTAGCCGTGTTAGTCTGGATCTGTAGAAGCGACAAAGAGTCCTGTGGCACCTTATAGACTAACAGACGTATTGGCGCATAAGCTTTCGTGGGTGAATACGCACTTCTTCAGATGCATGCAGTGGAAATGTCCAGGGGCAGGTATAAATATGCAGGGAAGAGTCAGGCTAGAGATAACGAGGTTACTCGTTATCTCTAGCCTGACTGTATCTCTAGCCTGACTCTTCCCTGCATATTTATACCTGCCCCTGGACATTTCCACTGCATGCATCTGAAGAAGTGGGTATTCACCCACGAAAGCTTATGCTCCAATACGTCTGTTAGTCTATAAGGTGCCACAGGACTCTTTGTCGCTTTAAAAGCCTAGGCATGCAAAACCCAACAGGATGGATTTGTTCTTTGATCCTGAACATAAATTGAGTACCATGCAATTTATAGGTGGGAAGAATAGAGTTAAATCAGACTTTAAAAAGTGAGGGCCTGTTAGCTGTCGTATTGGCTCTGCATTGACATTAAGGCTACGCTTATGGATGGAATTAGTTTAATGTATACTGCATTTATGTGTTCATCAGCATTTCCGTGCAAACTCACCATTCTTCTGTGCACAAATTAGGTATATAGAGATCCCTCTGGCAGACCCCAAATCTGTGGTTTATTTGGAAAAAATATTCTGGCAACATTTCTGACATGTTGGCAAATACGTTAACACAGTATGGTTTGGACATGAGGTTGGCCAGAAAACAAGAATTCTGTTTTGTGAAAGAATTTAAACTTTTGTAATTTATTTTTGTTCCAATGCAGGACAAAAATTAGACTTGTGAAGTTTTGAGAGAGAGACCAATCCACTCAAAAATAGCCAATAGTCCAGTGGTTAGGGCACTTATCTGAGATGTGGGAAACAGAGGTTCAAGTCCCTGTTCTGCTTAATTTGGAATCTGGGTCTTCCACATACTAGATGACCTTCCCGACGAGTGGGATGGAGAGTCCTGCTGTCTTTTCTGTTGCAACTGTTCCACTTTGTATAAATAATTAAATATTCATTAAGATAGAGAGTGAGACACTGACCATTTAAATTACATACAGAAAAGAATGTTAAGGTTGCAAAGTCAAACACTCAAAAATTAGGAAATGCCAGAATTTGCCCATGCAATCTTAATTTGGCCTGCTTCTGTATATAACAGTCTTTAATCACATGATCACATACTACTTTTTCCACAGGATCCCTTCCTCATTCAGTGCACATGATGGATGGTGCTCAGGAAGTGAATCAAGGCTTAATAATAAATTCAATGGCAAAAAAATAGTTAAAGCAGAGTTAAGGTTGTTTAGTGATATGTTATCCCCTTGCAGAACATTGAGTTGAGCATAACTCAAACTTCTGAAAACCAAGAAATGCAGCATTAAGGCTGCCCATGTAATCAAAACTGTACCCTATTTCAGCAATGTCCCAGGACACGGTTAACACACACAGCTTTTGTCTGCCAAGCTCTCAGCTGCTGAAATGTACAACCTCCATTTACAACCCATTCACTTTTTACCCACATGATTTCATCTAACACTATTAAAGGACAAAGAGGGAAAAATTGTCTCCAATTTCCCTGTTGATGTTCTTCCACACTTATTACTTCCTTTCATATTTTCTCTGTAGCAATAATTCAGACACTCAGCCAAATCAGAAAAAAACTATCACACCTTCTGGACACACATTCATGGAGGACAGGTCCATCAATGGCTATTAGCCAGGATGGACAGGGATGGTATCCCTAGCGTTGTTTGCCCGAAGCTGGAAATGGGTGGCAGGGGTGGATCACTTGATGATTACCTGTTCTGTCCATTCCCGCCGGGGCACCTGGCATTGGTCACTGTTGGAAGACAGGATGCTGGGCTAGATGGACCTTTGGTCTGACCCAGTATTGCCGTTCTTACATTCTAAACCTCTGATGTGGCACAAATCTGCTCTCTTACATTGTCTGAGCTGTGCACCAGGAATAAGGACCAGATCATTTCTGCCTGAGTGAATTGCTACAATATCCAGTAGATCACAACCTCTTAAGTCATCATTTGGGTGCTGCAGAATGAGTAAAACACAATGTTAACACAGGCCACCTCTCTCCATCCAAATCAGCAATCCCCATGTCATGGTGTACTCCTTGCTCCTCCAAACTTCTGTATTCTTCTTCAAGTAGATGCAGCCATGCATCCCACTTAGGTGTATGTCTATCCTGCACACCGGAGCAGAGAACTTTACCTAGCAATACCCGGTGGGGTGGCACTCACACCCGGCAGCTCTGGCTCCTCCCCATGCCATATAAGGACAGCACTATCCCAACCTCCTCAGTTCCTTCTTACTGCCCCTGGCTAGAGTCGGAGCTCTGTGGTGTTCTTCACCTTGTGCTTTCTGTCTCACTTTCTGAGAAAAAATTCTTGTATATAGTAGTAGTAGTACCTTCAATAAAGTTTAGTGTTAGTTTAGTATTAATTAGAATAGTTGGCTGCCCTGCACAATGCCCTCACCAGGGTTCAAGCATTGTCTGTTGGGGGGCGGGGGAGAGGCAATTCCCAACAATGATCCCCACACGAGGTACTTGTTGTGTCTTGGTGAAGGACACATTCAAGAGTGGTGCTCCATCTGCAAGTCATTCACAAGAAGGCCTCAGGTGGTGAGAGACTTGCGGCTGAAGCAGCACCTGCTGGAGCAGGCCATGAGGCCCACTTAGGCAGCGAGGCCCTTGTCTGTTTTGTGGTCGTCTTCTAATTCAGCCAGTAATGCTGCTCCGTGCTTGGGCTCTGCCATCTTCCTCAAGAAGAAGAATGATCATTGTCGGGCTTGGGGTGACTCCTCGTTGACTTCCAAGAGGAGTGCTGAACAGCACCATACTCCCTCTGGCACACAGGATACAGGTCCATCTAACTGCTCCCCGATATTGCTCTGAAGGTTCCAAGAGTCTGTATTGTCAACTCTGGTTCCAGCTATGTTGAGTTTGGTATCAATGATATCAGCACCAGCACCGACAGTGGCATAAGACCTGCTTTGCTTCTCAGTCTCAGACTCTCTACGGTTCCAGAGTTCGCTGGTGCCATGGCTTCTACTGCCTCATCCTCCATTGTGCCATTAGCACCTTCTGGCCCTGTCGCAGAGCTACCAGGCTCATCAGCACCACAGCTCACGCTGCCTGGGCCTCAGATTTTGGAGTTGGGGCCAATACCGGGCCCAGCACAGAAGAATCCTTCAACATTGGGGCATCCTTCAGCATCATCATTGTCTTGGCGGCACATCCCTTCATCGAGCTCGGTCCTCCCTTAACCTCAGTACTGGCACCTCTCCTGGTACTGGATGGGAGTGTCTCTCATTCAGTTCCACGAGTGCCAACCCCCCACTCCTCTTCAGCATCAATGATGCCCCTGTATTGGGCTTCAGATCTATCTGATTGTTAGCTTGCCCTGTTGGGATTGACACCCCCGTTGTCATCAGAGAACCTCCAGGACTCCTCAAGATGTAGGTCAGGATTGTCCTGTCCCTCATTGTTGGACAGGTGTCAGAGAGAGCCCTCAGATCACCATTGGTACCAAGATTGGCATCTGTCCCATAATCGGGACAGGCGCCTAGTGGCCACTAATGCCTTATCTATAAGCCCAGTGGCCTCCTTGGAATCCTTAGGACACTCCTCAGTCCCTGAGGTCTGACTTGACCTGCTCCAGAGCAAGATCACTGATCCCGATGGTGGCTCCTGCTCCCAGACCTCCTCAGCTGCAAGCAACTGTTGAGCTCATTCCCTCTGGCCCTCCAGGGTTATTCTGACCAAATCTTGTGGTCCAAGAACAGGACCCGTTGTTGGCACAGCAAACCACTTCCTTGTCCTCCGTGAATGACTGTACTGTGCTGGAATCTTCCTCTCCCTTGGTACCTGAGGACTTAAGCCATATCAGGACCCCCGTAAGCATATGGCTTCTACCTTGGTTAGCCATGTGGAATTCCTGCAGAAGAATGTGCATAAGCTGCTAGATATTCTCCAGTCATCAGCTCCAGAGAGAGAGAAGCCCTCCCAATAAATGAGGCTCTCTTGGAACCTACAAAGGCCCTTTGGGAATATTCCAGCTTCATTGTCTCCCACAGCAAAGCGTTCGGTGAAGTGGTACTTCATCCCTATGCAGGGTTTTGAGGACTTCTACTTCCACCCAGCCCCAACTCACTGGTGGTAACGTCAGCAAATGATAGCACACATCAGGAGATGAATAAGTCCTCCCCTAAGGACAAAGATTCCAAGAGGATGTACTTAATGGGAAGGAAGATGTATACCTCCTCTTCTTTGGAAATGTTCATAGCAAACCAGCAGGCCTTGCTCTCTAAATATGACTTTTTCAATTGGACGGCCATGTCTAAGTTCATGGACGAGTTGCCCAAAGATCTGGGGAACTACAGGCCAGTCAGACTCACCTCAGTCCCTGGAAAAATCATGGAGCAGGTCCTCAAGGAATCACTTTTGAAGCACTTACAGGAGAGGGAAGTGATCAGAAACAGTCAGCATGGATTCACCAAGGGCAAATCATGCATGACTAACCTAATTGTCGTCTATGATGAGAGAACTGGCTCTGTGGATGAGGGGAAAGCAGTGAACGTGTTATTCCTTGACTTTAGCAAAGCTTTTGATATGGTCTCCCACAGTATTCTTGCCAGCAAGTTAAAGAAGTATGGGCTGGATGAATGGACGGTAAGGTGGATAGAAAACTGGCTGGATGGTCGTGCTCAACGGGTATTGATCAATGGCTCCATGTCTAGTTGGTAGCCGGTATAAAGAGGAGTGCCCCAAGGGACTGTCCTGGGGCCGGTTTTGTTCAATATCTTCATTAATGATCTGGAGGATGGCGTGGACTGCACCCTCAGCAAGTTTGCAGGTGACACTAAACTGGGAGGAGTGGTAGATATGCCGGAGGGTAGGGATAGGATACAGAGGGACCTAGACAAATTAGGGGATTGGGCCAAAAGAAATCTAATGAGGTTCAACAAGGACAAGTACAGAGGCCTGCACTTTGGACGGAAGAATCCCATGCACTGCTACAGACTAGGGACTGAGCGGCTAGGCAGCAGTTCTGCAGAAAAGGACCTAGGGGTTACAGTGGATGAGAAGCTGAATATGAGTCAACAGTGTGCCCTTGTTGCCAAGAAGACTAACGGCATTTTTGGCTGTATAAGTAGGAGCATTGCCAGCAGATCTAGGGACGTGATCATTCCCCTCTATTTGGCATTGGTGAGGCCTCATCTGGAGTACTGTGTGCAGTTTTGGGCCCCCTACTACAAGAAGGATGTGGAAAAAGTGGAAAGAGTCCAGCGAAGGGCAACAAAAATGATTAGGGGGCTGGAGCACATAACTTATGAGGAAAGGCTGAGGGAACTGGGATTATTTAGTCTGCAGAAGAGAAGAATGAGGGGGGATTTGATAGTTGCTTTCAACTACCTGAATAGGGGTTCCAAAGAGGATGGATCTAGACTGTTATCAGTGGTACTAGATGACAGAACAAGGAGTAATGGTCTCAAGTTGCAGTGGGGGAGGTTTAGGTTGGATATTAGGAAAAAAGTTTTCACTAGTAGGGTGGTGAAGCACTGGAATGGGTTACCTAGGGAGGTGGTGGAATCTCCTTCCTTAGAGGTTTTTAAGGTCAGGCTTGACAAAGCCCTGGCTGGGATGATTTAGTTGGGGATTGGTCCTGCTTTGAGCAGGGGGTTGGACTATATGACCTGCTGAGGTCCCTTCCAACCCTGATATTCTATGATTCTATGAACTCTCCAGGGAAGAGTTTATGGCCTTCATCGCAGAATGGTGTATGGTGGCTCAGATCTTGTTGCAGTCAGCTCTGGATGTGGCAGATGCCATGGCCAGAATTATGGTGGTGGCTGTGACCATGAGTAGCGGCTCATGGCTGCAGAATTCGGGCATTGCACCCGATGTGCATCAAACCATTGAGGACTTATCATTTGATGGCTGGGTTTTGTTTTCAGAAAAACCAATGAAACCCCACATTCTTTAACAGACTCCTGAGCTACTTTGCATGCTTTGGGAGTATACACTCTAGTCATGAAAAGATGCCACTATAGTGGTCAGCAGCAACAGCAGCAATACCGCTTGCAGCATTTTTTTTAGTCAGTCTTCCCTTCCCAAAGGAGTAGTCCCGCTGCCTTACAGGATCTGTGGCTCTTTCTGGAGGTCCTGTAGTTCTGGGTTTAACCAGCTGGCTCATCACCACTCCCCTGGCATCTGGCAAATTGGAATGGGGGTGGTGAATGAGAGTGGGGACTGTCGGGAAAGAAAGGAGGATGGTCTCTTTAGGCAATTGAATGCCATCCTGGATAATTGGTTCCTATTTTTGCCTCTGCCATAGAGTTCCCATGTGATGTTTGGCAATTCGCTTAAACAAAACTTTTCACAGGTGACCACCAATTATGGGTTCCTCATTATCTGGGGGCCCAACATAAAATCTGGAGTCTGATTTTGCAGAAGGGCTGAGTTCTCACACCTTCAACTGAAATCAGTGAGAGCTATGTTCTGAACACAAATAGTTCTAGAAAATGTAAGTTCTCATAAAAATCCAGTCCTCCGCATCTCAAATCAGGCACCCAAATTAGTGGAGACTTTTAACCTTAATCTCTGTGTGCCTCAATTCCCATCTGTGTAAAATTGGAATAATACCACCTAACCTTAAGGGGTCTTGTGAAGATAAATCCATTAATGTTTGTGAAGCACTCAGATGCTACAGTACCGAGTGCCACAGAATAGCCCATAAGAAAATTAATACTTGTATTCAGAGCATGGTTTGATTAGTTTGCAGTAAGTAAGGCACAAAGCTATACACTGAACAAAAGGATAAATTGAAATATAGGATAGCTGCTCATTCAGTGAGGACTGCCCATCCTGTGTGGGGGAAAAAAACTGTGGGATCCTGCTTCTCCACGTGGGCACCAATGATACTGCCAAGAATGACCTTGAGCATATTACTGCAGACTACGTGGCTCTGGGAAGAAGGATAAAGGAGTTTGAGGCGCAAGTGGTGTTCTCGTCCATTCTCCCTGTGGCAGGAAAAGGCCGGGGTAGAGACTGTCGAATCGTGGAAGTCAACGAATGGCTATGCAGATGGTGTCGAAGAGAAGGGTTTGGATTCTCTGACCATGGGATGGTGTTCCAAGAAGAAGGAGTGCTAGGCAGAGATGGGCTCCACCTGACGAAGAGAGGGAAGAGCATCTTTGGAAGCAGGCTGGCTAACCTAGTGAGGAGGGCTTTAAACTAGGTTCACCGGGGGAAGGAGACCAAAGCCCCGAGGTAAGTGGGGAAGTGGGATACCGGGAGGAAGCACAAGTAGGTGAGTGCAAGAGGGGAGGGCTCCTGCCCCATACTGGGACAGCAGGACAATTGGTGAGTTATCTTAAATGCCTATACACAATGCAAGAAGCCTGGGGAACAAGAAGGGAGAACTGGAAGTCCTGGCAGTCAAGGAATTATGATGTAATTGGAATAACAGAGACTTGGTGGGATAACTCACATGACTGGAGTACTGTCATGAATGGATATAAACTGTTCAGGAAGGATAGGCAGGGCAGAAAAGGTGGGGGAGTTGCATTGTATGTAAGAGAGCAGTATGACTGCTCAGAGCTCCAGTATGAAACTGCAGAAAAACCTGAGAGTCTCTGGATTAAATTTAGAAGTGTGAGCAACAAGGGTAACGTCGTGGTGGGAGTCTGCTACAGACCACCAGACCAGGGGGATGAGGTGGACGAGGCTTTCTTCCAGCAACTAACAGAAGTTACTAGATCACAGGCCCTGGTTCTCATGGGTGACTTTAATCACCCCGACATCTGCTGGGAGAGCAATACAGCGGTCCACAGACAATCCAGGAAGTTTTTGGAAAGTGTAGGGGACAATTTCCTGGTGCAAGTGCTGGAGGAACCAACTAGGGGAAAAGCTCTTCTTGACCTGCTGCTCACAAACAGGGAAGAAATAGTAGAGGAAGCAATAGTGGATGGGAACCTGGGAGGCAGTGACCATGAGATGGTCGAGTTCAGGATCCTGACACAAGGAAGAAAGGAGAGCAGTAGAACAGAGACCCTGGACTTCAGAAAAGCAGACTTTGACTCCCTCAGGGAACTGATGGGCAGGGTCCCCTGGGAGAATAACATGAGGGGGAAAGGAGTCGAGGAAAGCTGGCTGTATTTTCAAGAATCCTTATTGAGGTTGCAGGAACAAACCATCCCGATGTGTAGAAAGAAAAGTAAATATGGCAGGCGACCAGCTTGGCTTAACAGTGAAATCCTTGCTCGTCTTAAACACAAAAAAGCAGCTTACAAGAAGTGGAAGATTGGACAAATGACCAGGGAGGAGTATATAAATATTGTTCAGGCATGCAGGAGTGAAATTAGGAAGGCCAAATCACACTTGGAGTTGCAGCTAGCCGGAGATGTTAGGAGTAACAAGAAGGGTTTCTTCAGGTATGTGAGCAACAAGAAGAAAGTCAAGGAAAGTGTGGGCCCCTTGCTGAATGAGGGAGGGAACCTAGTGACAGAGGATGTGGAGAAAGCTAGTGTACTCAATGCTTTTTTTGCCTCTGTCTTCACAGACAAGGTCAGCTCCCAGGCGGCTGCACTCCGCAGCACGGCATGGGGAGGAGGTGACCAGCCCTCTGTGGAGAAAGAAGTAGTTCAGGACTATTTAGAAAAGCTGGACGAACACAAGTCCATGGGGCCGGATGCACTGCATCCGAGGGTGCTAAAGGAGTTGGCCGATGTGATTGCAGAGCCATTGGCCATTATCTTTGACAAATCATGGCAATCGGGGGAGGTCCCGGATGACTGGAAAAAAGCTAATGTAGTGCCCATCTTTAAAAAAGGGAAGAAGGAAGATCCGGGGAACTACAGGCCAGTCAGTCTCACCTCAGTCCCTGGAAAAATCATGGAACAGATCCTCAAGGAATCAATTCTGAACCACTTAAAGGAGGGGAAAGTGATCAGGAACAGTCAGCATGGATTCACCAAGGGCAAGTCATGCCTGACTAACCTAATTGCCTTCTATGATGAGATAACTGGCTCTGTGGATGAGAGGAAAGCAGTGGATGTGCTATTTCTTGACTTTAGCAAAGATTTTGATACAGTCTCCCACAGTATTCTTGCCAGCAAGTTAAAGAAGTATGGGCTGGATGAATGGATGGTAAGGTGGATAGAAAACTGGCTGGATGGTCGTGCTCAACGGGTAGTGATCAATGGCTCCATGTCTAGTTGGCAGCCGGTATCAAGTGGAGTGCCCCAAGGGTTGGTGCTGGGGCCGGTTTTGTTCCATATCTTCATCAACGATCTGGAGGATGGTGTGGACTGCACCCTTAGCAAGTTTGCAGATGACACTAAACTGGGAGGAGTGGTTGATACACTGGAGGGTAGGGATAGGATACAGAGGGCCCTAGACAAATTAGAGGATTGGGCCAAAAGAAATCTGATGAGGTTCAACAAGGACAAGTGCAGAGTCCTGCACTTAGGACAGAAGAATCCCATGTACTGCTACAGACTAGGGACCGAATGGCTGGGCAGCAGTTCTGCAGAAAAGGACCTAGGGGTTACAGTGGACGAAAAGCTGAATATGAGTCAACAGTGTGCCCTTGTTGCCAAGAAGGCTAACGGCATTTTGGGCTGTATAAGTAGGGGCATTTCCAGCAGATCGAGGGACGTGATTATTCCCCTCTATTCGGCACTGGTGAGGCCTCATTTGGAGTACTGTGTCCAGTTTTGGGCCCCACACCACAAGAAGGATGTGGATAAATTGGAAAGAGTCCAACGGAGGGCAACAAAAATGATTAGGGGGCTGGAGCACATGACTTATGAGGAGAGGCTGAGGGAACTGGGATTGTTTAGCCTGCAGAAGAGAAGAGTGAGGGGGGATTTGATAGCTGCTTTCAACTACCTAAAAGTGGGTTCCAACGAGGATGGATCTAGACTGTTCTCAGTGGTAGAAGATGACAGAACAAGGAGTAATGGTCTCAAGTTGCAGAGGGGGAGGTTTAGGTTGGATATTAGGAAAAACTTTTTCACTAGTAGGGTGGTGAAGCACTGGAATGGGTTACCTAGGGAGGTGGTGGAATCTCTTTCCTTAGAGGTTTTTAAGGTCAGGCTTGACAAAGCCCTGGCTGGGATGATCTAGTTGGGGTTGGTCCTGCTTTGAGCAGGGGGTTGGACTAGATGACCTCCTGAGGTCCCTTCCAACCCTGAGATTCTATGATTCTATGATCATCTAACTAAAGATGGTATCACAATGCATATACACAAAGGGGCAGAAATAGGATTTCATGGGCAACCTTAAATCTGGCATTTCCTAACTTCGCAAATTTAACATTCTTTTAATGTCGTGTTTTTGTATGTCATTTCCCAGATTTTCAAAAAATAAAACAGAAAAAACCTGACATTTCTTTATGTGGAACCATTTTGATTCGCATGTGGTCTAACAGCAGGATTGGAACCTTTAGAATCCACAGCACGGACCTCTGACACTTAAGCTAACAGAGTAACGGATAGAGATTGACAACCCACTATGCTATGTGAGCCAGCTGCCAGTGGGAGAGGAGGCAGACTTTTAGCCATCAGATTTCACAGCAGTGGAATGTAGAGACTCAAGAACCCTGAGTTTTATTCTAAGTTCAGAGGGAATTGTACCGTAGTGATTACAGACCCTTCTGCTCCATTTCCTACAAGCTCTGTCCCCCTTGTGCCCCCATTTTGTTACTAGGTCAGGGGTGGGCAAACTTTTTGAGTCGAGGGCCGCATCTGGGTATGGAAATTGTATGGTGAGCCATGAACGCTCACAAAATTGGGGGTTGGGGGGTAGGGGGTGTGAGGGCTCCGGCTGAGGGTGCGGGCTCTGGGGTGGGGCTGGGGATGAGGGGTTGAGGATGCAGGAGGGTGCTCTGGGCTGGGACTGAGGGGTTTGGAGGATGCGAGGGGGATCAGGGATGGGGAAGGCAGTTGGAGCACGGGAGGAGGTCAGGGGTGCAGGCTCTGGGGGTGCTTATCTCAAGCAGCTCCTAGAAGCAGAGGCATGTCCCCCTTCCAGCTCCTACACGGAGGTGCAGCCAGGCGGCTCTTTGCACTGCCCCCATCCACGGGTGCCACCCCTGCAGCTCCCATTGGCTGTGGTTCCTGGCCAATGGGAGCTGCAGGGACGGCGCTTGGGGCGGGGGCAGCGTGTGGAACCCCCTGGCTGCCCGTATGCATAGGAGCCGGAGCAGGGACATGCTGCTGCTTCTGGGAGCCACGCAGAGCGGGGCAAGCCCCCGACCCCGCTCCCCGGTAGGAGCTTTAGGGCTGGATAAAAGCCTCTGGAAGGCCAGATGTGGCCCCTGGGCTGTAGTTTGCCCACCCCATACTAGGTAGACACCTTGCCAATTTTCACATCCCTGTCCCATAGCATGGGGATAGAGCTTCTCAATTAAACATTTATAAGAATATTAATGTGGGAAAATGTCATTTTTCCCTAACTCATTTTGATAAATGGCTGCATTGATTTCACTGAAACTTTCCAAAACAATTCAGGCCAAGTCAGACAGTTGGCATGGAAAATTTCAGTCTATACCATTAAAGTTATAAAGTAAATAAAAACAGGATCTTTTGATGGAAAGTTTTAAGCAATGCTATTTGCACCACCTATAATTAGGAAGTGATTTCCATAGGAGCAGTCAGACTGCAGTACTGAGCAAAATGGGTAAAGTTTTCTTTATTGTTTTAATGGGAAAGAGTTATGTTTTCATTAGGTTGTCCTGACAGAGCCATGTTTTGTTGTTTGCAGTTCTTTATTTTTTTTAAGTAGCTTCTAAATTATAATGCCTTGCATTTGACCTTTAGCAGAATTAATTGCTTGTCTGTTATACCTCTGCCCCCATTGTATCTGTAAACAGGATATAATAAGAAATACCAGAGACTGGAATTTGAGGACATTATTTAAAAAACAAAGCCCATCAAAGTACAATAATTATTTGCAACTACCTTGTACAAAATCTCAGACAATAAAAATGTGCTGGTTTTGTTTTTGTTTTTTTACAAATTTTTCAATTAGTTCAGCAAATAGCAATTAAGCTATTCTTGGAAACATATGCATGAAATATCTTAAAACATAAATTTCCGTCTTACGATCTTCCTTGGTCACTAGACATGTATGTACATTCATTTTGGAGAAAAAAATCATCATAAAAACAGGAGCGCACATTTTCTTTTTCAGCTGTAAGTTTGGAGAAATAAATTTTGCAGGGGTTTAGAAGAGAGAGGTCACCCATAAAGTAATAAAAATGCACCATAAGGCTGCTGCCTGATTGCCACCATCCTCTCTCAGAGACAAGAACATTTTACATCCGCTTAAGACACGATTAAAAAGTCTGCTCATGGTATGTGGGTATGCTTTTAATGGAAATGGAAGCAAGTGCTCCTTCAGCTTCATGATGAGTCATAAATTAAAACAACCAAAAATTGCACTTTGATTTTCACAGGATTTACAGAAAGTTTTCTAAGTACAAACTTCTGTATTTTTTTCAGTTTTTCAGTAGCAAGTGGTGTAATAAAAATCCAGTGTAACTTAGATGGTACCTGTATCCTCTGTGAAGAAGACAAGGTTCATAAAGACTGTATAGAGTGTATTATATTATCTAGTGATGTGTGTTTAAAAAATGTTTCAGCAAAGGAATCGTATACCAAGTTTTATACCAGTGCCAGTTTAAAATTGTATATGTCTGTAAACAAAATAGGGCTGTAGCATACACAGATGGGATCTTAATGAGAGCTGCTGTAGAGTGAATGCTTCTGCTGTCCTGTACTGTATCAGAGGATTGGTAGCTATGTTCCATTGCAAAGGTACATTTTCATTTGCTTTGAGATTTCATTCTTAGCTATCCCAGAGACCACTCTTCTTCAACCACCTTGGTCAGGTATATCTCAATAAGGCCTTTTAGGTCCCCAAGGCAGGGACTTGACAAACCAGATTGTCTTTAGTGAGGTGACATATTTATATCCACACTATTGTGTTTAGCTAACATTTTTTTCATTTAAAAAAATGAAGCTGAAGCACAACTCTCCCTGCAACCAGGTGTTGAAGGCTATAGAAGTAGTGAAGTAATCCTGCACTCTTAGGGCTATCAAGATCAGTTTTTATTTTGATCCTGGGATCTTTTAATTTCTTACTTATACTGATGGTATTCAGCATTTATCCTGAAGAAATTAAAGATGATCATTTATATAACATCTATATACATAATAAAATCAAGGCTTAAAATGGGGAAATAGAGACATTTAGACTGGGGTTTTCAAAAGAGCCTAAGGGAGTTAGGTGCCCAGATATTATGGAAACTAAGACAGAATTGGCTTTTAACTTCAAAAATCCTAGCCATAATCAGTTAACCAGACTGATTTTTCAAATTTCCGATTAGGCAAAACACCTGAAAAGACAGATTATTCCTACTTTCTCGATAGCTGGTCACCAGTTTTAGCTAATTTTTACTTGACACACTACATGGAGTTGGCAGCCAAATTCATAGATACCTGATGAACTCCGGTAAAAAGAAGAGAGAAAACAAGGGCCAGTTATTCATCATTTATAGTAAAATATCAATGCAGAAAAATATCAGTTTTTGACTCCACTCTGTAAGTGTAGTGTACTGCGCACATCCTTATGCTTTGGGACTGACAGTGATCCGTTTCTGGGATTTGTGGATTTAAAAATCCCCATGGACACTCAGGAGCATGGAATTATATTCCCTGAGGAGGGATCCTATCTTTTGCTGGGCTGAGACTGAACGTTACCACTGACATTCCTAGTCTATTGACAAAAACTAGTGTGTCTTCACTGCTCCCCCACCCCGAGAAAAGTGTTTTTATATCGAGCTAGCTGGCTTGATGAAAAATCCTAATAGAGACAAGACACAGGTAGTTTTTACCTCTGTAACTAGTCAAAATAAACCTGATACTGATCCCTGGGTGTTAGCCTTGACTAGCTACATCAAGGTAAAAATGACAGTGCCTTGTCTCCATCTAGGATATTGCATGGAGATAGCTTATTTGATATAAACACCTGAGCATTTTGCAGTGAAGGCAAAGCCTAATAGACCTACACACGATGAAAATACAATAACAGAAGGGAAAAAAAACACAAGGTACATTTTGTTCTTTAACTACTTTAAAATGATATAATCTCTGAGAGAGAAAGTGTTTGAGGAAGGAGAGCAACAAATTGCAGGCGTTAGCAGGGTTAATGGGTACGCTACATGAACTATACATGTTATTGAGATGATTGTAAAGAAAAATTAAATTTAGACTGGTATATATTTAAGATGTGAATCTGTAATCTATTCTGTTCTGGAAAAAGTCTCACATAGCACCCTTCTCTTTCTCTTCTCACACACTCTTTCTGTGTTTGGCAAACCTGATCAGTGAGCACAAAATAATCAGCCAAACAAACATGTTTTACAGTGTGCAAGATGTTCAGACCTCAATAGGCAAGCTTTATAAATAGAGTATGATTTTTGGTACAGTATGCTGGTAATGCCAGGTTCTCAAGAGGGCACTTAGCAACTTTAAGTCTTATTCATTTTTCTTTTTTAATTAAAAAGGTACAGTTTTTTAAAATTAATTATTTGCTGCACTGTGTAGGCAAACTCCTATTTTATTTACAATATTATCCCTTGGTTTTCATCACATTTTCCATTCATAACATTAGATGGTATCAGTTGTTCTCAATGGTTATGTTTTTGTTTATATCTATAGCACCATATGTGTGCCATGTTTTTTTCTTTAGCCTTTAGACCAGGGGTCTCAAACTCAAATGACCATGAGGGCCACATGAGGATTAGTACATTGGCCCGAGGGCCGCATTACTGACACCTACCACCCCCGCCCTCGGCCACGCCCCCACTCCACCCCTTCCATGAGACCCCGCCCCTTCCCTGAAATCCCCACCCCAACTTTGCCCCCTCCCTGCCCCCAGGGGGTACAGGAGGGGTGTGGGGTGTGGTGGGGGCTCAGGGCAGGGAGTAGGAGTGTGGGGTGCAAGAGGGGTGTGGGGTGCGGCAGGGGGGTCAGGGTGCAGGAGGGGTGTGGGATGCAGGAGGGTCTCAGGGCAGGGGGTCAGGGTGCAGGAGGGTCTTGGGGCAGGGTGCAGGAGGGGTGCAGGGTGCGGCAGGGGGCTTGGGGCAGGGTGCAGGAGGGGTGCAGGAGGGTTGTGGGGTGCAGCAGGGGACTCAGGGCAGTGGGTTGGGGTGCAGGAGGGCTGCGGGGTAGGGCAGGGGGCTCAGGGTGCAGGAGGGGTACAGGGTGTGGCAGGGGGCTCAGGGCAGGGGGTCGGGGTGCAGGGTGCGGGTTCTGGCCCGGCATGCACTGGGGGCAGATTCCCTGCCCCCTCACTGCTCCGGGAAGAGGCTGGAACCTGCGGGAGGAGGGGCACAGGGGTCTGTGTCACTGTTGCATCCAGGCACCGCCCCCAGCAGCTCCCATTGGCTGCGGTTCCCTGTTCCCGGCCAATGGGAGCTTCTGGGGGCAGTGCCTGGATGCAAGAGTGACACAGACCCCTGTGCCCCTCCTCCCCCCAGGTTCCAGGAGCTTGCCGGAGCAGCGCAGGGGCAGGGTGGCCAGGCAGGAGCCTGCCCTGCCCCCAGTACGCGTTGGGTCGGAGCCGCTATACGTAAACGCTGGGGGGAGGAGCGGGGGGGCCGCGGGGAGCTCGCGGGCCGCAGAAAATAACCTGGCGGGCCGCATGTGGCTCACGAGCCACGTGTTTGAGACCCCTGCTTTAGAGCATGAGTCCTTGCTCTGAAGACCTTATAGGGTTAATCAGGCATAACACGGCAACAGCTGACAATAAGGAAAGGGTTTCACATCTATGCATGTGCATGTACTCAATGCATCCAAAATCATTTAATAGTTTATTACAGTTTATTTAGCTATTGATATGTATTTTAGCAAGTTACATTTTAAACAAATAAACCTTGATTTTTCTTCAAAGAGTGTCCCCAGGGGTGCTCCACTATAGATGTTTGTGCGCCCCAGCGCTTGTAATCGGAGATTTGTGGTAGCAGTGCCTGGTTGGGTCGTACATGCACAGTCACCATCTTGCGCCACTTCAGGCAGTTATCTGGCACTGTGTGACCAAACCCCGCTCAATTCCTTCTCTACCACCTTTGGCTTGAGTCAGCATTTAGCAGCACCTCTGTGCCCAGTCTTATAAGCATAGTTTTCATTAGTTAGACTTAACAAAAACTAAGTGTAGTTAGTTCTTTTCTCCCTGTTTAATTTATTTTCCCTCAAAAAAACCCCAACATTTTCCCCACTTGGACTAGAAGTTTAGGTTTCTGTTGTTAACCGTTAGAGTAGAGTCTTGGGTTTCCTCTTATGCGGGGAGAAACATTCCTCTGAGGGGAATACCTGGTTGCCTGGGTTTTAAATGCTGCCTCACCTGCAGACTTTCCATACCTGTGTCAGAATAGCATTCGCAGTGTGTTTGCGGCCTCAGCGAGACACACAGACCTCAAAAGTGCTCACACTGCCACAACCTAAAAGCCTGGACCATAAAGGTGAGAGACTTACAACTTAAACTCCTCCTAATGGAGAAGTCTCTCTGGCCGGCATCTGAGCCAGAAGCATGGATCCCCCCTGCATGGACCAACTGCAGCCTCTGACAGAGACCCTTCCTCCGTGGCTCAGACTAAAGACCACTCTGCCAAGAAGGTGGCAAAAAAGCAGGCTACAACCTCTCCAGCTTGGGACTCTGCCAAGAAACAGCATTCTGCAAGCTGGCAAACCCCATCAGTACAGACCTCACTGGCCTTCTCCACAGCCATAGTGGCACCCTCCGGTGCAATGAGAGAAAAAAAGACCCCAAGTGGGCTATCTCTGACACGGGCAGTAAGGGGAAACCGAAACCCCATGCCTCAGCACCGGCAGAGCCGGCTAGACACTTGGCACTGAATAGCTCTGCACCGCTGCAAATCACAGCACCACCTTTTGCTGGCATAACACAATCGGTGCGTGTAACAACACCGACAACCGCGCCGCAACTGTCAGTACCAACCGCTATGCCTTCAACATCACCGATGTTACCAGCACTGCAGCAATTCCTGCATCAGAATAACCTAATGGTCACCTCAACACCAGAATCTCCTATTCTCACCACTGATGTCACTTGGGCATGGTCAGTACCGAGCCACTTCAGCCCTCCACCTCAATCTGCTACCGAGCCACCTCAGCCCTCCACCTCAATCTGCTCCCCCATTCTCAAGTGACGAGGAGGATCAGGATGAAGGGGAAATATATTCTTCACACCATTCTTCCCCCATCTACCACTGACCAGACCTGATCCACCACCGCACAGGGGATATTATACTGGGCCCTAAGATGGACACTGGTACAGGCACCCATGCTATGCCACCAATGCCTTTTCCACCGCAGTGGTCTTATTGGAGCCCTTGGGCAGCATGTCCCCCCACAACATCACAAACCTCCCAGCCTCCTCCTCCCCCATCCCCCAGATGAGCGCACATCATTCACCCTGACTTCGGTACCGAGACCATGTGAGCCTCCAGAAGAGATGGCCAGAGAGGAGGAAGAGACCTCTGACCAGGAGATGGCTCCAGCAGCCTACTTTTCATCATCTACCCCCGATGACACCATCATACCCCCACCTCCCAATATGGGGGACTATTTCAAATGATTTCAAGACCTGTATAGGAGAGTTATGAGCTTATCGGACATCTCACTCTAAGAAGTCCAGGAGGCAAAACATAAACTCCTAGACATCTTACAGACATCAACTTCTTCCAAACTCACTCTACCCATGAGCAATGTGACTATGGTACCAGTTAAGTCAATTTGACAGACTCCAGCAACAGTCCCACCCAGGTGCAAGAGGTCTGACAAAAATACTATGTGCTGGCGACTGGAACGGAGTTCCTCGTCTCGCACCCCACACGGAATTCCTTGGTGGTGGATGCAGTTAATGAATGGGGAAGACAACAACACCCCAAAAACACACGCCGTATGACAGAGACTAGAAGAGGCTTGACCCCTTCGGCCATAAGGCCTACTCCTCGGTGACTCTACACCTTAGGATTGCCAATTATGAGGCATTACTTGCCAAATATGACCACATGAATTACTCAAAGCTATCTGACTTTATTGAATTTGTTCCTGAGGAGAAAAGAGAGCAGTTCAGGTCCATTATCTCTGAAGGACAGCTTATAGCCAGGACAATATTGCAGGCTGCCCTGGACTCCGCAGACACAGCAGCGAGGTCTGCAAACACCATGGTAGTGATGAGAAGAGCATCTTGGTTACATCTCTCTGGGGTCCCACAGAGGTGCAATCGACAGTTAAAAATCTTCCATTTGAAGGGCCTAAACTCTGTAGCCAAAACAGACTAGTCTCTCCACACTCTTAAGGACTCAAGGGTGGCGTAGAAGTCCCTGAGCGTTTATACACCTAGGACCAAGAAAAGACAGGGAAAATATTATAGTTCACAGAGATTCCAGTCCACACAATACATGCAGTTGCACAGACAATATGAATAACAAGGGAGGAAACCGAGATCCACGAAGATACAACAGCCTCACCCCAGCCTACTACATCTCAACAACCACCCTCAAGGCAGCAATTATGAGACTTTGGTTGAGGGCCTGAGACCCCCACATCTTTCAGCGCTGGAACCATCTGCCATCTCTCAGCCATTTGGAGGTCGCCTGACTCCCTTTTACCCAGTCTTGCATCCATTACTACAGACAGATGGGTACTAAACATCATCAAGACTCATCCCATTTATCTCCATCCCCCCCACCACCGTTCCTCTTCAGGGACCCCTCTCATGAACATCTACTGTGACAAGAAGTAACCCACCTCATACAGCTTGGGGTAGTAGAACTGGTACCAACAAAACACAGAGGGAAGGGCTTCTATTCATGTTATTTCCTCACACAGAAAAAATGGGAGGGTGGGGAGACCCATCCTTGATTTACAGTGACTAAACAAGTTTGTGAAGACGCAATACTTCAAGATGGTCACATTGATTGCCATAAATCCAGCACTAGAAAGGGGGGAACAGGTTCTCAGCCCTCGACCTCCAGGATACGTACTTTCATATAACAATACATCCATTACATTGGAATTTCCTCAGATATGCTCTAGGAGTGGATCACTTTCAATACAGAGTTCTACCTTTCGGCCTCTTCATTGCCCCTTGAATATTCTCCAAGGTCCTCCTGGTTGTAGCAGCCTACCTTCGCAGAAAGGGAATCAGGATATTCCTATATATGGACAACTACTTATTGAAAGCAGCAACACAAGTAGTGCTAGAAGCCACCAAAAGGACAGTAGCTGTCTTTACACGCTTAGGCCTACAAATACATGCACAAAAAGCAACACTAACACCAGCACAAAACCTAGAATTTATCTGTGCCTGCCTCAATTTTCCTGAGGCTATAGCCTCTCTACCATGACAATGGTTTGTGACTCTAACCAATCTCATCTCCAGAACGCTGAACAGTCCTCAGACAACTGCCAGGATTTGCCTGTAATTATTGGGCCACATGTCTGCAACGATGTTCATCATCAAGCATGCGAAGCTACACATGCGGTGTCTACAAGCATGGCTCTGGACAACCTATACCCCATGCAAGCACAGTGTAAACAAATGCCTCACAATACCAAACAAAATAAAAGAATCACTACACTGGTGGATATGACCAGACACTGTCTGTGTTGGGATCCTTTCTGAACAAAATTCCCCAATGGTGACCATCATGACAGACATGTCACTACTAGATTGAGGAGCACATCTGAAGACTCATTCTCTCCAGGGCCCTTGGTCCCCATCAGAATCCCTCCTACACATAAATCTACTAGAACTACTCGCCATTCACAACGTGTGTTCCCACTTCTTTTCCATGGTCAAGAATAAGACCATACAAGTCCTTACAGACAATGTTGCATGCATGTTCTATATAAACAGGTGTGTGGGGTGGGGCATGCTCACACTCCTTGTGTGCTCTGGAACTGGTGCATCAGTCACAATATCGACATCACAGCATCATACCTACTGGGATCCCAAGACACCACAGCAGATTCACTAAGCAGGAACTTTTCTCAGGACCACAAGTGGGAACTAGACACACGAGTGCTACACAACATATTCAAGCACTGAGGGTTCCCAATTGTAGACCTCTTTGCAACGGCACACAATGCTAAATGCCCACAGTTTTGCTTCAGAGGGGGGCTTGGTCCTCGTTCCATGGGCAACACATTTCTTAACAAATGGAATGCTCCTCTCCTATATGTCTTCCCTCTCAACCCCATCCTGGCGCAGGTGATTCACAAAATCAGATTGGATAAGTCCAAAGTCATCCTGATAGCCCCCATGTGGCCTCGACAAATGCGGTTTCCTTACCTTCTCAGAATGGCAGTGTGCCGGCCACATACCCTTCCTCTTCTGCCTCATCTCCCCTCTCAGGACACTGGCCAAATTCTTCACGCAGACTTAGAAAGACTCCATCTCAAGGTGTGGTTACTCCACGGCTCTGAGGACCTGAAATGACCTGCTCAGAGGAAGAACAGAATATTTTATTAAATAGCTGAAGAACAGCCACCCATTACACATATCTACACAAATGGAGACAATTTGATAACTGGTGCCAAAGAAACACATTACAGCGATCTCTTCCTCCTTACTTCTGATACTAGAATGCATACTGGGACTTAAGAATTCTGGCCTCTCCATGAGCTCAATCAGGGTGCACCTCTCAGCTGTCACGGTGTTCCACCACAAAGTGGATGACTTATCCATTTTTGCACACCCAATCACCAAGTGTTTTCTCAAAGGCCTCACCAACATTTACCCTGAAGTATGAACCCCTACTCCATCATGGGATCTTAACTTAGTCCTCAGAGGAATCACCAGACCCCCGTTTGAACCATTAGCAATATGCTCCCTCCTCCACCTATCAGTGAAGGTGGGATTTCTAGTTGCCATCACATCTGCCAGATAGGTGGAAGAACTAGGGGCCCTCATCGCACACCCACTATACACAATATTCTTCAAAGATAAAGTTACCCTAAGACCGCATCCTAAGTTCTTACCTAAGGTCGCCTCATCATTCCATCTCATCCAACCCATTCACCTCCCGACATTGTACCCGAGACCCCATGGGAACAGACGGGAGTCAACACTCCACACGCTGGACATCCGCAGGGCGCTACCCTTTTACATAGACAGAACAGACATTCCACAAGTCTCCAAAATTATGCATGCCAATCACCAAACGATCGAAAGGAGATGCCATATCTAACCAGACACTGTCCAGATGGATTTATGAATGTATCGTATTGTGCTACCTCCACTACGATTTTCAACCCCCAACGGGGATTCGCACCCATTCCACCAGAGCTTAATCAGCTTTGATTGCATTTCTTAACAATGTCCCCATTACAGACATCTGTAAAGCAGCAACTTGGGCCTCAGCCCATACATTTACACAACCTTATGCATTAGAACGTCATGCAGCATCGGATGTAATATTCGAACCTACTGTATTTATCATCTGCCACGACCTCAACTCCAAAGCCCCTTCCTTCCACTGAAGGGCACTGCTCTGAAGTCACCTAAAGTGGAGCACCCACAGGGACACTCCTCGAAGAAGAAAAGGTTACTCACCCGGTGCAGTAACTGAGATGTTTCAAGATGATTGTCCTTCTGGGTGCTCCACTACCCCCTCATCCCTCTACTTCAGAGTTTCACACTGAATGCTCTGCAGTAGAGAAGTAACTGAGAGGAGGTTGGTAGCACAGTGCCAGATAACTGCCTAAGGTGGCGTGAGACAGGGACTGCACATGTGCAATCCAACCAGGCACTGCTACCACAAATCTCTGATTACAGAGACACGAACACCTAAAGTGGAGCACCCACAGGGACAACCATTTCAAAGAACCTCAGTTACTGCATAGCGTGAGTAACCTTCTCTTTATAATAAGACAAAAGGGCATTTTGCACTAGAGAATTCTGACTCCTGCAAATTTTGGATCAAAAATTGATAAGAAATGTCTTGCCCCACTAAATATAATTATTAATCACAGCATTGATTTACCAGCCTGATATGTTTTTATCTGCATCAGTCTGGACTACAAGGTGGATAGAAAGCTGGCTAGATCATCGAGCTCAACAGTTAGTGACCAATGACTTGGTGTCTAATTGGCAGCCGATATCAAGCAGCGTGCCCCAGGGCAGTAATGATCTGGATGATGGGATTGATTGCACCCTCAGCAAGTTCATGGATGACACTAAGCTGGGGGGAGAGATAGATACACTGGAGGAAAGGATAGAGTCCAGAGTGACCTAGACAAATTGGAGGATTGAGCCAAAAGAAATCTGATGAGGTTGAACAAGGACAAGTGCAGAGTCCTGTACTTAGGATGGAAGAATCCCATGCACAGCTACAGGCTGGGGACTGACTGGCTAAGCGGCAGTTCTGCAGAAAAGGACCTGGGGATTACAGTGGATGAGAAGCTGGATCTGAGTCAACAGTGTGCCCTCGTTGCCAAGAAGGCTAATGGCATATTGGGCTGCATTAGTAGGAGCATTGCCAGCAGATCGAGGGACGTGATTATTCCCCTCTATTCGGCACTGGTGAGGCCTCATCTGAGTACTGTGTCCCGTTTTGGGCCCCCCACTACAGAAAGGATGTGGACAAATTGGAGAGAGTCCAGGGGAGGGCAACAAAAGTGATTAGGGGGCTGGAGCACATGATTTATGAGGAGAGGCTCAGGGAACTGGGATTATTCAGTTTGCAGAAGTGTGAGGGGGGATTTGATAGCGGCCTTCAACTACCTGAAGGGAGATTCCAAAGAGGATGGAGCTAGTGTGTTCTCAGTGGTGGCAGATGACCGAACAAGGAGCAGTGGTCTCAAGTTGCAGTGGGGGAAGTCTAGGTTGGATATTAGGAAAAACTTTTTCACTAGGAGGGTGGTGAAGCACCGGAATGGGTTACCTATGGAGGTGGTGGAATCTCCATCCTTAGAGGTTTTTAAGGCCCGGCTTGACAAAGCCCTGTCTGGGATGATTTAGTTGGGGTTGGTCCTGCTTTGAGCAGGGGTGGACTAGATGACCTCCTGAGGTCTCTTCCAACCCTAATCGTCTCTGATTCTCTGATTCTAATCTTTGAGACAGATTAGCTGAAGTGTTCCTTCTAAGCACAAAGTGTATTGCAAGTCACAGGGACAGTAGTGGTCTCTGAGGTACCTGGCATCTAAATCATTTAGGGTTTCTTAAATAGTAGCCAGCACCTTGAATTTCACCCTCACAACAGCCAGGTATAAGACGATCTGATCAGTTTAAAAGGCTTTTTGCACTACTATAGCTAATGCTTTTAAATGGACTTCAAGTTTATATCCTCATAGACAAAATTTGCAGTAGTTTAGCATTGATTAAATTTTTTTTTGAAGATTAGACTCAAACAGTTTATTTTTAATCTCTCTCTGTGTCCCTTTTCTTTCCCTGCCCAAACAAAATATCTTCATGCAGCTGCTACATATTAATAGAGCTAGTTTTTGACACAGAAATCATGTTATTGGTCACACCCACATTGTTCGTTCCTCAAGATACTGTATGAACTTCCATAAATACGTGCATGTGCACATGCTCCTCCAACACTGTACTGACATGTACAAGCCATTACCCTTGCTATGAACTGAACCTTAAGCCTAGCTAAGTGAAATGTGTGTCTGTAAAGGCAGCCTATTTACATGCAAATTAACTTTCTCATCATTCCTGTGGATACCACAAAGATATTGTACACTTTTCTCTTAACAAATGCATTGCAAAAGCCAGATACAGAGATGTGTAATATGCATCAGTATGGTGATCTTTAGTTACCATGCTGTATAACATGTTTTATAATGCTCTTTAGAGCAGCATCAGAAGATAAATGTATGTGGGCCTAATATTTACCACTGAGATATTTGCTACATTAAGAAAAATCGATTAAAATACCCACTGCATTCTCTGAAGAATTTAGCAGTTGCTAGACTGCCAGTCAGCCAAGGGTATACAAGAATTATTGTCTTTTTGATTTTCAGATGAGTCATTTGGAATATTGCCCCCAAAGGCTCTTCATTATGATTCAGTGCACAGCATATAAAATTGCTTAGGCTTTCTGGGCTTCATGGAATCAGAGTGGGGGTTGCAGTTGCTCAGCATTCTGAAGCAGCGGCTTTATGTTTAATTGACACCTTTGATGTAGCCCTAAGACAGCACCTGCACCTCCCACTGCTGCTCTGAAGACGTCAGCCTTACGCAGAAAAGGCTTCTGCTTATGAGTCCTGAATCTCATTCAGCTCACTCTGTGAGCAGCCCCAGCTATCCTTAACTAATCCCACTGCTTCCCATTTTTGCTACAGCTTGGCTTAGTACAGGAAAAGAATTTTTGTGCTTGCTATCATCAGGTTAAACACTAAGACTGTGTCCATGTTAGAACTCATAGAAGGTAAGTCAAAAGCCTTATTGATACCTTGGTATGTAAATATTCATATAAGATTGAGAATTCAGGTGTCTAGTTGCTGATTTTTTTCTGAAACTTACAAATATGGATTGTTAATATGCCAGTTGTTTGTTTAAAGAGTGTGTGTGTGTGTGTGTATATGTATGTGTATGTATATATGTGTGTGTGTATATATATATATATATATATATATATATATATATATAAGCATTTCTTCCTATGCTTTAGTAAGCTTTTAAGAACATTATTGGCATCTTCTATGTGATTACTTTGTAGTACACTATGATACTCTTCAGGTATTAGGTATTTGTTAATTTTATAGAGCATGTCATATAAAGACTGAAAATACTTCTAAAATTAAATACATTGAAATATTTTGAAGGAACTTTACTATTTAAGAAAGTGATGGTTTGGTATGATGTATACCTGAGATTTTATGGCCAGTTCAGTTGTATGTCTGAAGTCCATCCGAGTTAGTTCTGGGGTGATGTTTGGGTCAGATAGTAATGCAAAAATGTCTTCAAACAAGTGAGGGATTAGCAGCAAGCTACAGTGATTTGTTCTTGCAAGCAGTGCTGCTTTTTATTCCTCGTTCATAGCACTGAGAGGTATAATTAAATGGGATGAAAGGGATAAAATATAGGTAAAATTTGTTAAGGCAACAAAGCATTATGGCTTTCCATGATATGAAGTTCATCGCCATTGACTTAAACAAGCATTTTAGATTGGCTGCTTATTTGTTCAAGCACTGTATAAATTGGCAGTGTGAGAGTCACAGTGCTAGAAAAGCAGTTCATTTCTGCACTACCTTATTTAACATTTACAAATCTGAAAAGGGTGAATGGGTACCTTAAAAAAAAGTAGATAGAACTAAGACATGCTTATTAATTATTTTCCTCTGCTTTTACTCCGTAGGTACCATGAGCCAAACGTTTATTTCTGTATTTATTTATTGTCCTTCTAGTTAATGGAACCCCTGGTAGCCAGCTTTCTACTCCCCGCTCTGGGAAGTCTCCAAGCCCATCTCCTACCAGCCCAGGAAGCCTGCGAAAACAGAGGGTAAGGAAACAAGGAACTGATTTTTGAGACTAGCTGAGCAAGGATCTGGCATGGGTGCCACCAAAATTGCCTTCCCCAAAAGTGTTCATTACACCTAGCCAGAAGTATGGGGTGGAAGAGCTTGGCTACAGTTCCAGTTGTGCCCGTGCAACACGCTTAAACAACTGGAATGCAGCTGTTCTCCATCTTTCAAAATATTAAGTGTGCTGGGTAGTGGCTTATCTTTAAGAAGAAAAAAAGAGGTCTTTGCTCTTGCTTTCAGAACACTTTTATGTCTTTGTTTTTTGCCAAGCATTTCACAACTGGAGGAAAAGTTAGATCTCCTAAAAGTTCCATATTTATTTATTGGCACCCCAGCTTTAATTCTAAGGCAAAGTGAAGGAGTGCTCTGTGGAACTTAGCTATATTGTCATGCCCATATACAATACGTTTTTGTTCGACCAGCCAAAGTGGCTCAACATCAAGGCAACTGCGGGATGTATTAGTGCTTTGGAGGCCCAGGATCATCAATAGATTTTTCAATTCCTGTACCAAAAACCTAGGGCAACTACTGTACATAGTGTACCTAACCATCATCATATTCCGTCTAGTATGATGGTGGTAGCTGTGTTATTTCTGTAGTAATCCCTGTATAATGGAACATTTTTGGTTCAACATAGCGTTCTCATGTATGGGAGTGGGCCAAGGGCAGGTCAGTGCTGTGCACACTGATGTAATGAATTGCATTAGTCCAAAGAGAATGAAACAGATGTCTATTGATCTTCTCTTCTGACATTTTCTCAACTGTGGTCTGTGGGCCTCAGAGAAATCATCTTTGAGTCACTGCATCATGTCTCAGATTGTCTTGCAAATGCAGTTGGACTCAGGCTTTCTCAGCCTCCTTCAATTTTAAATAAACAATGAGTTAGCTTCCTGTCTCTGTGAAGTAGGGAGTTGTAAGCAAACCTGACAGTGTGACTTGAAGCCTCACTTTAGTCAGGTTTTGGATTATTTGGAACACAGGTAGGTAAGAATGTGAGTTTCATTTGGTGTGAGTTGTTCCTGAAGCCCTCTCCTTGGCAGCAGTGTCATGTTGGTCCTTTTGATCTGACTCCCAAGGTTTATTGGATTAATCGTTAGTAAGTCACTGGGGGTGGGGGAAATGTCATTTGAATTCACTGGATTTCACAGTAATGATACGGGTCTCCATCGAGGTGGATGGCATTAGCAGCAGAAAGGACTCTCTCATTGGCTCTGAGGCCACCTCTTTTCCCTGATACATCTCAGTCTTCTCCCTCCCCATCACTGATGCTATTTTTGCATCAGGAAGGGCAGAAGACATTTTCTCCTATTAATGATGTTCATGGGGGGGGGGGGTTTGAAAGAAAACCATCTGGTCAGCACCTTTCCATGCCAAGTGCATCACCTCTACCTGCTTTTGATTTCCAAATGTGGAGCGTAAGGCACTTGGATTCTTCCTATCCAGTGCCTCTTCTTGGGAAGGAGATGTTGCAATTACCGTACACAGGGTTTTAAACATTGTGTGGTGGTGGTATGATCAAAATGTTCAACAAATTGGAAATTTTCTTTTAAAATTCAAGATAAACTAAAGGAGCAATAACTCTTCTGTAAAAGGGTCAGGTTCTGCCCTCAATAATTGCAAGCAGTCCCACTGATTTCAGTGGGAGATGCATGCGTTCCTGTGGACAAAATGTGGCCCAAAGCTTTGTTTGTAGGCAAAAAAGAGAAAAGGGTATGTGAACGTGGGGGATACATATGTGCACGCTATGTAAAGATTGCAAAACCCTGTATTATGTGTTTTTTATAAAGAGACAAAATGTGTGTATACATGTAGAAACATATATTACATTACATGCAAAAAACTACATTAAAATGTTATTTAGATTGCAAAGTCAAATATTTTACCGTTAGGAAATGCAAGAATTATGGTGGCCTGTGCATCTAACTCAGCTCTGTTGTGTGTCCAAACTATGCATGTAACAAGTCACAAGTGATCACATAATAAAATATCACAATGCACAGGCACAAGGCAACCATAAACTGGCATTTCATAACTTTGAGTGCTGGACTTTACATCCTAAATAATCTTTTAATGTAGTTTTTTTATGCAGTTGCCTGGGATTGTTTTTTTTAGGAAAAGTATATGAACAAGTTATTTTATATCTGACTGTAACAAACTCCCCTTCATGCATCAGTGGGGTTTGACCCATGATCCTTCAGCACTGCAGCATAAACTGAAGCCATTTGAGCTTCAGGACTTAACTACATTAGCCAGCAGCAGGAAAAGGTGGTTATCCCAGAGAGGGGAGATGGCTTCTGGTACTATGTGCTGGGATCACAAGGTGGTTGCGGGGAGCCTGGTCTGACTCTGACACTCTCTCTCTCTCCCTACCCCTTCCCCATCCCACGATTCTGGGCGGTGGAGGACTCCTGTCCCATGTGGTGCCCTTGTGGGGTGGACATGAGCTGTTTGGACCAGGTCCTGGATCTAGGTGGTTTATGGATGGATCCCAGCTAAGTCTTCTCTTCTGCTTGAGAAATGGGAGAATTCCTGCAGCAGGTGGTGCCCCCAGAGGGCAGATTAGACACTTACACTATGTGCTCCATCCCCATTAGCAGGAGTTAGGGGAATGCCTGACCTATGTCTTGTTGCCAGGGGAATGAGATGCTGAGCCAGTGTGATGTGCTGGGTCTGGGAAGGGAGAGGGGTTGACAAAGAAATCCTAGCCTGGCTTTCTACCTAAACCTCCTTCCTGATACATATGCTCTGGTGGCTTTTTGGTGTTCCTGGTACAGTGTCTGCTGCTATGGCAGTAGCCGGGGTGAGGCTATTTAGAACAAGGGTCTCAAACTCACGGACCGCATGCGGCCCGCGGAGGTCTTCCCTGTGGCTCGCTGGGCTCCCCACGCACCCCCAATTTTTTTTTTTTTTACCCCCAGGCAGTTCCCACCGCCAGAACAGCTGTCTGGCAGCGGAACTTCAGAACGTAACTCGGGGGTCGGGGGGGGGGGCGTGGGGAGCCCAGCGGGCCTCAGGGAAGCGCTCCGCCAGGCTCCCCGCCCCCTCCCCCACGTTACGTTCTGAAGTTCCGCCACCAGAACAGCTGTCTGGTGGTTTCTGGGAGGGAGGGGGGAGGAGCGGGAAGCACGCACACAGGGGAGGAGGGGGGGAAGAAGAGGCGGGCCGCCAGGCTCCCCCCACCCTCCCTCCCAGTTACGTCCTATGGCCGCCAACTCCCCTCACCCCCACCCCCCCCAGTTACGTTCTGTTGCCGTCAACTCCCCTCACACCCCCCCCCCCCCGTTACGTTCTGTGGCCACTAAGATCCCCGTTCCCTCCGTTCTGCTCCAGGGTTCTATTTTTACCCCCGGCCGTTCCCGCCGCCAGAACAGCTGTCTGGCGGCTTCGCGGTTTCTGGGAGGGAGTGGGGGGAGCGGGAAGCCACGCACACGGGAGGAGGTAGAGAAGGGGTGGGGCCTAATGGAAGGGGTGGAGTGGGGGCAGAGGCGGGGGCAGCAAGGGGCGGGGGCAGTGATGCGGCCCTCGGGCCAATGCACTAGTCCTCATGTGGCCCTCGTGGTAATTTGTGTTTGAGACCCCTGATTTAGAATGTTCAGTGATTTAGGCAGGCTGCTAGAATTGTCCTGCTGAAAGAAAATGGTGATTTATAACACTTTGGAATTTAATGGTATAAAGAAAAGTCACCTGTAGCTTGAAGAGTTTCTCCCCATTGAATATCAAAGGCCTGTTTCAAACTATAGGGGTATTCATGCTTCTCAAAGAAAAGATCCTAAGAATCTTTTATAATTGAAAGTTTTAGGTAACCAAAGTATAGGGGTCACTACCATCACCCCCTATTATATTTGTGCATATACTTTTAAAAGATGAAATCTTGGCCCTGTTGAAGTCAATGAAAGTTTTGCCATTTACTTCAGTAGGGCCAGTGTAACCCACACTCCTACTGGGTGTGGTGTTCTGTCCCATCTAGTAGCACCAAGAGCACTTGGAGAGAGAGACAAAATGAGTCTGCTCTACAGCCTTAGCTAAGAGCCAGTTGGCTTTTAGCTCATGAGGTAGAGTTTCATGCACTAAGCTCCAGAAGTCCCAGGTTGAATCCCGCCCGCTGACGACCGGGGTCTATCACACCAGGATTTCGCATTATTCATGAAAACCAATACTAGTAAAACCATTAGGGATATAGTTTTAAACACTTAGAAGTCAGGAAATGGAAAAGCAAGTTTCACCCTTACCTATTTGCATACATCTGGCTCGATCCTGTCTTTCTGTAACTATGCAACATCCATTGAAATCCGTGAGAGTTGTGCATTAATATCTCAGGGTAAGATTGGGCCTACTTCATAGGGAAGCGACATTGAACAGGATAGCTGGCACTACAGAACAATTCTATAGGTGGGACATAGACAATTTAATATTAATAAGAGATCCTTAATTTTGCATTTCCTGACTGTCTCAAATTGAAATCTTAATGTTACATAATGTAATTTTTTATAATTAAATTTCACCAATTTTGAAAATAGAAAGTGAATTAGTATTTTAATATTTCTATTGTGTACTTCCACAGCTGCCGAGTTGAAAATCCATGAAATTTAGGAATGCCACAATGTGGGCAGGGACCTTCTCTGTGTTCTGTGTTTGTACATCACCTAGCATAATGGGGTCCTTGTCCAGGACTAGGATTCCTAGGTGCTACGGTAATACAAATAAATAAATAATAAATAGCAGAAAAATCACGTCGTCTTTAACTACTTCTGATATTATTTACATGTTTGTTGTTCCATAGTTTTGTAAATAATACTGTTACTGTAATCTTAGCGGAAGTTTTCTACCATGCATATACCAACCTAATTTTTCAGTTCCTTTAATTATTTTAATTATAGTTTTGCTGCTTATCCTGAGACTAGTCCCCAGTGAGACTAATCAAACTGAAAAGTTTAAAAATATAAAGTTCAGGAATTTTTTATGGTGTTGTGCAAAGAGGTCTTTATCTTTATACAACAGAAATGTGGGATTTTTTGATCATAACATAACACAAATTGGTAGATACATTTTCCAGAACATTCACCTTTTGACTAAGTTGATGCACAGAAAATTTTACTTCAGTGCTAGCTATCAAATAACAAATGTTAGTGGGTCAGCAAATACACTGGGATTCCCAAAATTTCAAAACTTGGATTTAGGTGTGCCTTCTGCGTGAGCTGTGAATGAACTAAAATGCACGGAGCAAAACAAACTTTATTTTTTGTGGCTATTCCTTACGTTCAAAGGAGTCCAGGTGAACATTACCCTAAAAAATCTGTTTGATTAGAAAGTTTGGTTAGCTTTCCTGTCATGGCGTTCACTCACCACTAGCGTTGCCTAGTCCTGGCAGCTTGGGGGATCCTCTCTTTCCAGGTCGAATGCCCCCTTCTGCTGCTCACTGCATGCCCTGTGTAAGGGGACTAACATTCAGTGGGGTGTTTTGGTTAGCTAGCTCCCAGTACCAAAAGGGAAAGGGTCGATGGGAAATCAGGACCCTGAGACTGATAGTCCCCAGGGGCAATGGGGAGAGTCCAATGCCCCAGGTCAGCCTGATTGATAGGGCGGGCAGGCGAATCAGGGAGTCAGGAGGCCAGGGTGGACCCCGTCCTCCGTGTGAGCTGGAATTGCCTGGGTCAGACAGAGTGGGGCCGAGCTAAGGAGAGAGCAGGGGCCCAAGCTGAACTGGGAGCAGAGCTGCAGCCCCAAAGCCAGAGCACAGCCCAGAGAAAGCAGACCTGCCCTGGGAACAGAGCTGCAGCAAACAGAGCCAGAGGGGCCAGAGAAGCAGCCCATGAAGCAGGTCAGTGCTGGGAGCAGAGTCACAGAAGAAGCCCGCAGAGCAGACCTGTGCTGGGGGGAGAAGCTGTAGCAACCAGAGCCAGAGGGGCCAGAGAAGCAGCCCAGGGAGCAGCAGCAGCCGTGCTGAGGCAGAGGAGCTGGAGCTGAGGCAGAGCGGTGGAGCTGGGGCTGGAGCAGTCCAGAGCCAGGTGTGATGAGCAGCTGGGGAGTGCGAGGGGGACCCTGGGCAGTGGGCCCAGCACGGGGAGATGCCCCCAGCCAAGAGGTTCTGCAGGGCAGACTTGGAGGGGGATCATAACCCCGACAGGGCGGGGACGACGCTGGGAAGAGGGTCCTGCCACCTAGAGCCTGAGAGCGTGTGGCCACCACCAGAGCAAGTGTCCGACCCGCAGCATCCCTGCAGCACAGCCAGGGCCTGAGAAGGAGGCCTGGGACCTACAAGGAACAGACTGTGAACTGCCCTGATGTCCCAGAGACACTGTTGTGATGTTCCCTGCCACAGAGCAGGGTGATGTGTTTCCTTTAACCTTTCCCATTTTTCTTTATTCCTTTTTATACTAATTGTTGATTAAATAAACTGTATTTGCTTTAAATCATATGTAATGATCAGTAGGTCAGGGAAGTGTCCAGTGCAGAGAGAGTACCCCAGAGTGGGGACACCATAGCCCCTGTCCTAGGTGACCCCACTCTGGGGACCACAGCAAGGTTGGGGGTGGAGCCCCCCAGGAATCCTGGACCCAGCCTTGTTGGGGTTACGAGGACTCTTCCAGATAGGAGAGTGCTAGGGGAGTCCTCAAGGGCAGGGAGGCCTCTGGGCAAAGGAAGTGGGAGCGAGGACTCAGATCCTTCCGCTAGCCCATTTCACCCGGGTAGTGAAGAAGCCAGGAAAGTTCCCCAAAATAGCGGGACCATTCCCCCCGCTTACATCTGACATCTCTCTATAACTCTGCAACTCGGGCTGCTCTGTCTTCTTGGCTTGTCTCTCTCCTAGGTCACTATACTCCTCCCTTTCCAGGGTATCAAAGTCTTTCCTTACAAATGGTTTCAGACAGTCTTCTCATTCACTGCCCCGATGGTGCCACTTCCCCAGTGGCTGGTAAGGGAACCCAGGCTCACCCTCTATTCCAGGTCAGGGACCCTCTAATCAGCAGTACCAGTCTGCACTATCCTAAACCTTGGTGCCTTTTCCCTAAGCCTCTCCTACACCGACTGTCTCCCCCTTTCTCTGAGTTTGCCACCCCAAACTCCCTCCTCCCAGGGAGTAAATGCAGACTAAATTCCATAGCCTCACCCACACCTTCCTTCCCCCAGGGAGTGACTGCAGATTTCTTCCCTCTCTACCAGCTCTCTGGCTTTATAGAAGCCCCCTCTGTTCCTGCACAGGTGATCTTCCCCTAAGTAGGGCTGTCCTCTCAGCCTAACTATCCCCCAGCTTGCAGTCTAATAAGTTAATTGATCCCTCTGGCCTACATTAACCCTTTCAGAGTGAGTGTAGGGAACATACCCCATCACATCTCCTAACAAATGGGTGCATTTCTGTGCATTATGCTTCAGAAATACCAAAACATAATGATATGTACATACGGGAGAAGTTTTAATAATAAGCTAAACAGTTGCATTAAAAATTAGAAAGGACTGTTTACAGTGATGCCTCAGCCTAGATTGGTTACAAAAAGACAGGGACACCTTTAAAGCATGATTTTCAGAATCTGGGGCCTGTTTTGCATGCTGCGCGTGTGCATGCAAATTGGTGATTTATGAGCTCACACGGCTGTTATGGATAGATGTATGTATAGTTCTTGACTTGTGTGCATGCAAAGAAAACACAAATGTTCATGGGTTATGATCCTTTCTTTTTTAAAACAAAATAAAAACAAAAGAAACCCATACATCTTAAATATTCCTTTTTTTTAAGTAAAGATTTTTAGGATTTAAAAAAAAATACTCTCCCGAGGAAGAAAATTTGAATAATATTACTGCTGAGTCCATCAGTCTTCACCATTTTCATGTGAGGTGATAGTGGTGTTTTTGTATGATTGCAGGTTTCGGAGACGTCTGTCTTGTATTTGTTTCAATATTTGTAAACCAATGACATGTTTAAAAGAATCCAAGTGTGAGACTCAAGGTATCCAAGCTGTTTTAATGAGTTGTGTTGTATGGGGGGATGGTAAGCCACTGGGGAACACAGAATTAATTTCCTCCCTCTCTGAACCAACATTTCTACTTATTTCACCTTGAAATGATGCTGCTCTACCATGTACCTTTCTGCCTGGTGAACTTTCTCTTGTATTGCATATCTTTGAGAAACATGTTGTCTTGTGTAGGTTGGATGAGGCTACCCATTATACTCCCACACCTCTGGCATTTGAGGATTATCTGATCAGTCAGAGGATGCTTAGAGTGGGTGTTGAAAAATAGAAGTTGCGCCTCTCTCTCTCCCTGCCTCTCTCTCTCTCCCTCTCCCTGCTGACATGAGCTTGTTGCTTGGCTACCATCAGAAAGAGCCAGTGACTAGGGATTTTACATGCTGTCTTTTTACCAAATAAAAAAATTGTGGAAAAAGCAGCACCACTGTCAGATAGTACTATATATGCAACCACAGTATTGAGGGTTAGCTGTCCTAGGATCAAATATTTCTGGACCCATGCTACATAAGTTCAGTGGCCTTTAGGTCTTGATGACCTTATAATACAAGGTAAGCATTTACTTTTCTGCTACTGTTTGAGAAAGAAACAAAGGGAAAATATTACTTGAATTCCATGTTGCCAAGTCCCAAAGCTGCTATGAGATTCTGCAAAGCAGTCAGATATTGTTTTATTACAAGGCTTTTATTAGTTAAGGTTTAAAAATGCCATTTAAAATATTTCCTATTGACATAATCTAGATTTACTTATGTTTCTAGGGCTCTGATGATTTAAGACAGGTTACTTTAAATTAAACCAACAATTCTGGTCCACAACAGCAAAGAGATTATAGGACAGTTGCCGTGTAACAAATTGAACACAATAAACAAATCTATACTGCCCTTCATCTTACAGGACCTGTATCGCCCACTCTCTTCGGATGATTTGGATTCAGTAGGAGACTCAGTGTAAAAGAGAAAATGGAACAGTGCTTATGGTTTGTGATTTGGTGAAGGTTTAACATTTCTTACGAGATTAGCTGCTAATTTACAGTAACAGTGAATTGCACAAAAGAGTTTTGCATATTTAATATTAAAGTCATAAAGTCAAATATATACAAATATATGGGGGCATTTGTGGTTTTACCACTTCTTTTTGATGCAAGCTTTAGGGTAAGGCATTGAGTGCTTGACTCAAATGAAAACTAAGCATTTGTGCACACATTATGGGATAATGATTGGGTTAGGTGACTATAATGAAGAAATCAATTATGGGCACAGAAGAACACTCCTATTATCTTCTGAAATAGTAATAATATGTTCACAGTTTTTAATATAGTCCCCTTTATTGGCTATGGTATGGACTTGAACATTTTTTGCTCTGTTAATAAATAGCTCAACTTGTGTGACAGAACACAATTGTGACATCAGACATTCTCCACCACTCTACCCCTCCATAATATGAGCATTCACACTTATATGATGACACGATGTCCAATGCGTTCTTAATCTAAAGAAAGAAAATTGAGAAACCATATATGGTTGTTAACTGAAAAGAAATGCTTTCAAAGAACTGTTAAAAGTATCTTCACTGTACTACAATTTGATAACTGTATGAAAAATGACGTTTCACAGGCAGCATGAATATGATATTGTACTATGTCAGAGCTGTTATATTAATCACTCTTGTATTGCATAGGAAAGTAAATATTAATAAGAAAAAAATCTAGTTAGCTGAAAAATACATAGACCCGCTGGCAAGCAGCATACTGTAACATACCCACAATGACACCTTTTTTTGCAAACACATATTTTCCTTACAAAGTGAGTATTTTTCACTTGTGTTAAAGATAGGAAAATCTTTCTCAGACTCGGACATAAAGTATGTTTTGTACCTTTTCCAAACAGGCCATTTGAAAAGTGAAAACCTTTAAAAATGGTGGTATGATGATCAGCCTCTTAAGGTCTGAATTTTTCTGAGTTCCTTTATTTTCTATATCATGGACATTTTGTACAACATTAATATGCAAAACTCCTTTAGTGTTAAAGTAGATCTTGCATTATAACCAGCTGCTTAACATACACCTACTAATTTTGTTTGTTTTCTGCTGCTTTATTATGAGAATACGAGCTAACTAATATAATTTACATAGTGATGGTCTTTCCAGTTATATGTTAAATCTTAATTTAATATTTATTCTTTATATTTAAGGCATAGTGTAGTAATCATATATTTTTAGTAGTTCATTTACTTCTAGTATATCAAGTACTTACGATTTAAGACATAGGAATCTGGCATGGTTGTAACACTCTTTTTAAACAAAAAATCTACACAGGTGGTATTTTTGAAGTAATTGGTAACATCCCAATACAGCATCTTAAAAAAAAAATCAGGAACGTTTGCTTAAATACCCAGAGGATTGTTAGGTACTATATAGCAACTTTTAAATGTAATATTTTACATTTATGCTAATCTGTCCTTAATAAAATCATGCAACTAGAAAATGTTGACATGTGGTACTATAGCTTGCCGTCTAGTACATTACCATTGTGTTTACAGAGAATATTTTGAAAACAAAAAATTGAAAGGGCAGCAGAACACAACACTTACCCTTCTATATATTCACTATCTGGTTGTAGTATCATTTGGGGGAGAAAGACACTGATCTGGCAGGCTTGTGAAGCAATTGGATTAATCCATTTTGAACACATGATTCACCATACCTGCTTCAGAGTTCAGGTTTAAAATGATTTCCAACAGAAATTGAGAGGCCTCTGCCGAGATCAAAAGGTGCCCAGTTTTACCTAAAAGACTCAACAACTGTGAAGTGACTTGTGCTTGTGCCTGTTGTTGATATTTCTTTGTAAAAGGTATTACTTAGTCCAGTAGAGTCCATAATAGGTGACAGTGGGTTGGCATCAGTTGCCAAAAATGCAAAGAAAGCGATGGAAGAGAAATAAAAGCTACTGGATCTATGGGATTGGTTTTGTCTGCAAAGAAAAGAAATTCCCAGAATTTTAACTTGCCTGTCCTCTGTCTTATGGACTACTGCTTGCTCAGAGCAGTCCATTAAGCATTATTCTTTCTGCACAAACAGTAGATATTGCCAGTGAATATCTGAATGCCATGGCTTTGGTAGCTGTGGAGGGGGAACATGGACTTTGGGACTAACAGTTGACAGATATCATTGCCAATTTTCCTTCCAGGCTGTTTCAAGGATATCCTAGTCCCTATAATCATTTAAACATATGATTCTTTTTAAGGGGTTATTCAAGGGACAATGTATATCATTTACTTTAGGAATGGAAGTCCCTTAAAGTTTGAAAAAGCACGCTGTTTATAAACGTGAAGGTTCCCTTTTATGTGGAATGTAATTCCATTATACATGAGCAGAAATTAAATGTTTCTTTGGACCAAGACCATAAGGGTCCAGTTTATTGGTGAACTGAAAATGTGTTAATTTGGTATTGTAGCTTTGCTTGCAAATAGTATAACTTTTATTTTGTCATCTGGCTTTGTCACTGTCACTGTTATTAAATAGCAGAATAGTTTAAGCATCTTCGTATTATTTGAACTTTGTATAGTTCCTCTCCTTATATTGCATGACATGTTCCTACCATAAGGAGTTTACCATGTGGTTGAAAGTCGTGTATAGATTGTGAATGCTTTGCTTCCCCTTGAGCCTTGTGGTAGCATTCTGCAACTTTTTTTTTTAAAGCAACAAACAGCTCAAATGTGAAGCACAGTATATAAAAGGGCCAAATGGTTTTGAGCCCATGGACAATTACATCATGTTTGTGGCTTCTTTAAATGAATATATGAAAAAATGTATTGGTCTTTTTGATATATTAAGGGCAGATATTCACCTGGTGCAAATTTTCATCGCTCCATTAAAGTCAATGGACCTACAACAGCTTACATTAGCTGAACATCTCCCCTGAGGAACTGTATACACTTTTAAAAGCTCTCATGTACACGTAATTATGGGTCTGGTTCAGCTCTCTTTTAAATTAGTGGCAACAACATCACTGACTTCAGTGGATGCAGGATTGGGTCCTTATACACAGCTATGTATACGTATGCAGGCTGATCAATAATGGTAATGTTAAGAATGGTAATATTTTGACCTATTTGACCTTTTGCCCCATCAATGAAGCATGCTGTCCTGCATTGTAATTAAATCATATTGTGTTGTAATATTGTTAAAATTAAATCAGGAAGCTGTAGTTAACTAACAGCTTCATAGTGTGAGAAATTGCTTTGCAAAACCATAAAACAATTCAGGAAGAGTACATATTATTTGTTTGGTGTTTGCCCTTTGCACCTTTTTTGTTATGGTATATGTGGCTGTAAAAATGTATACAGGTGTATGGGGGTATTTATATAAATATGCATATGTAATTGTGTATACATGTATGCATATATATTATAAGAAAGGACATGTAATGTTCTACAGCCTTAAAGAGCGTATTGCTTGAGATTATTGGCGTGCTTAAAAATTGAAATAAATAAATTTGCTTGTTTTTACAACTTTATAATTTACACTACAATGTGAACTTTATACAGCAAAGTATGTTGTTACAGAAGATGTCGTCCAACTCTAAATGTTAAAATTGACAAAAAAAAATCTTTAGATGGTACCCAAATTTAGTATTTCATCCAAAAAATAAATAAATAAAAGTTAAGATGAAAAACACAGAGACTAAATTTACCTCTTCACTTGTTGAAAACAAATATTAATGTTTACTACACTTTTCTTTAGTATCCAATTATTATGCAAGCAAATACATCAATTGTAAATAATCTAACTTTGGGTTTTTTTGCTTGTCAATGGCAAGAAGAGAGATTCTCACCAGAATGTTAAATAAAAATACAACCTTATGTCACACAGTTAGAAATAGCTTTGCATGTAGATACAGATATACAAATGGTTGTTTAAGACCATTCAAAATATATTTGATGCCTCACAATAATAACTGCAGATCCCTGCACTCTGAACAGGGGATATTCATAGCTATACTTTTTTTAGTAATACTTGTTGAATGGCCTACTCTGCCTGTTTACCCTCTGGATATGATTTGTTAGAGTTGCTGAGTGACCATAGCTCCCATTTTAAATCATTGTGTGTGGTGAGTGGGGAGGGTATAAGTGAGGGTGGGTGTATGTGTGTGCGGGTGTGTATACACACTCTTATATAAAATATATATATATATATATATACACAGCATATATATATATATATATATGTATATATACACAGTGTGCAGATACATATTTATATGCATTTTAATGTCTGTATTTGTGCATCTTGATTATATTCACATTTCAATCGCCTTCGGCAGTAAAGTATGAAAAAAGTACTGTATTCATATGCATACCCATTGTCTGATGTGATGAAATGTAGAGGTAATTAGTTGTGGTTTTCCCTGTATACACTGTATTGAGTTTAAACTCTCTAGTGAAAGATGAACTAACACCATTTCTGCTAAGGCCTCTTTTTGTTTGTTGCTCCATAGTATTGTAAATACTAACACATTAATCACAAAACAAGTTAAAGATTTTTACAAAGAGCTCCATATGGCCTTTTTTCCAAGAAAAGTGCTTAGATATTTTCTTCTCAAATATTGCATTTTTTTGTGTTAATGTGTTTCAGGAAACCAAAAAAACTGTTGATTTATCGGCAAAACTTGTGAAACTTACAAAAATAAGTGCTGATTATTTGAAATAAAACAATCAGCTAAAGAAAGTCACTTCCATTTTCTGCCATTGTTGCATCATACTGTGTTGTACTTGTGTTTCATATTTGGCCATGTCATACTGGTTGCAGTTTGTTGTATTGCTAGACTTAACATTATCATAAAATATTGTAAGTCATGTAATAAATAAATGGAAAAAAACCCATACACGATGTTCAGTGAGTTTATTTTGAAAATGTGAAAAGCAGGCTTCCTAATAATTCTCATGGTTATTATAGTATATACATATTGGAGGAGCATTGTTCATCTAATAGTTCAATTAATGTAAGCATGTGAGATTCATAGATCCTAACTAGTGGATGAATTTCAGTAGCTTTTAAAATTTAAATTCTGGGCCCTAGTGTATGGAAGTAAAGGGTCCTCTAAGGAAGAATTTTGTTTCTAATAGGTCCTTTGGAGACAGTAAATTTACCTGCCTAGAATTGCTTATGGGTGAATTTGTGAGTGTGTGACGGGATAGATTTGAAGTATGAAGTGAGAAATTAGTGTGCTGTATCCTAAGCAGTGTACCAGGTTCTGCTGTCAACTGAGCTTTAGCAGCACTCTTCCTAAGTCACCTAATTATTAGAAAAATGTGTCTGCAAAGAATGTTGAACTGTACTTGCTGTATATTAAAATAAATACCTTGTTTTCCCAGCACACCTTTGCCCTCTTTCATTTATATTTCCCTAGTTTATTTCTGGGGGAAAACTTAGCAACAGATGACAGTCCATCTCCTGCTAGTTTCAATCATTTTCAAGAGCTACAGGTCTGTGAGACTGATACAAATTCCTGCTCAGTCCATGTCCTGATCATTGGGAAATTGGTCTGCCAGGGTTCAAAACCATTTTTCCCTTAAAAATGTTTGCGTTTTGCATTTTTTGTCAGTAATAAAGAGATGGCTACCAGCAGTAGCCTAATGAAGACAAAAATGAAGCTCTACTCTATCAATAATTTAAAAGAGGGCACAAAATAACAGAGTTAGAATTTCTTTCCTAAAATGCTTAGGGGAGTTGGGAGAGCTTTTAAAATTCAGCCCGGACAAATAGATGAGATAAAAAATAAAAAACCGAGCACAGTGCAACATTTCCAATCTAATGGAAGAAACAGAAATTCTAAGGAAGTCACAGATTTGTGTTTCCTGTTTCTTCTGTTGCATTAAATATATTATAATGTGTATATAACTTCAAAAAAAACCCACCTTTCACTCTCTTACTGCATAAGTAACTTTTACATTAAGTGCAATATATAAAAACCATCAATCTTTCCTCAGGAGATAGAATCATAGAATATCAGGGTTGGAAGGGACCTTAGGAGGTCATCTAGTCCAACCCCCTGCTCGAAGCAGGACCAATCCCCAATTTTTGCCCCCAATCCCTAAATGGCCCCCTCAAGGATTGAACTCACAACCCTTGGTTTAGCAGGCCAATGCTCAAACCACTAAGCTATCCCTCTCCCAGAAAGATACCAGAGAATGAGTGAGGGTGGAGACTAAATTACAACTGACCCTTTAAAGCAGTGGTGCATCCAGCTCAGGTTTAAGATTATTGCTTGAACACCAAATAGAAAACCGTCTTAGCCTTCCAGTATTGCATTTGCCCTGTAGGCAAACAGAATACTTAGGCACTCTGATTTTGTGCTGATGAGTGCAATACAAGAACCTATATAGAACAGAATACTTTAGTTTGCCATTTTTAGTTCTTTTCACCAGCACGATGTTCCTGCAAACTTTCCCATCTCACTTTCACTCCCTTAAGCCCTCAAGAAAAGAACAAAACAGTTTCCTAAATGAAACATATAGATTATTGCTTGTGTTTGAACTGATCTCTTTGCTTGCTGCAGTACATATATCCTGAAGTGCATATGTGAAAAATGTGTAGCTCTTCAAGCAGGATCTCATTTAAATCGTGTGCCTGAAGGCACTATGCAGAATGTAGGACGATGGACAAGACTCATGCTTGCACACATTTCTTCTTCCCTTCTTTCCAGATGAAGGCAGCTTATTAATAAATGTAGATCTCATGTGTCAGTTTAGTGGTGTATCCCAGCTTGAAAAGAAAACAATTGCATCATTTCTCTTTCTGCACATTGAAGTCCACTGACTTCCACGCTTTCAGCACAAAGATTATGGATTTGATGTTTCTCCATTAAGTAATTTTTACTAGCCCTGTACTCAAGCCCTGTACTTGAGATTTTTTTTCTTCTCATCTGTATGTGCCCAAAAAATGTAACTGATAAAACAAAGGAAAATAAAGAACATTTTTCACTGGATAGAGAGAGGGCAATAGAACTTTGTCTAATCCAGGGGTGTCCAACCTGTGGCTCCGGAGCCGCATGCGGCTCTTCAGAAGTTAATATGTGGCTCCTTGTATAGGCACCGACTCCGGAGCTGGAACTACAGTTGCCAACTTTCTAATGTGCCGGTGGTGCTCACTGCTCAACCTCTGGCTCTGCCACACGCCCTGCCCCCACTCCACCCCTTCCCGCCCCCCTCCCCTCAGCCTGCAGTGCCCTCGCTCCTCCACCCACACCCCCCAAACCTCCTGCATGCCACGAAACAGCTGATCAGGAGGTACAGGGAGGTTCTGATCAGCGGGGCTGCTGGTGGGTGGGAGGCGCTGGGAGCAGGGTGGGGGAGCTGATGGGGGGCTGCTGACGTATTACTGTGGCTCTTTGGCAATGTACATTGGTAAATTCTGGCTCCTTCTCAGGCTCAGGTTGGCCACTCCTGGTCTAATCCTTGGCTTCTGCCTAGGCCGTAATAAATAAAACTGGGTTTCTTCTTCAAAAATGGCACCAAAAAGTATTATTTATTTTACTTTTTGTTGCTGAATGTTTTACCCTCTGTATAGCCTTTTAAAAACATTTCCTGCTCTTGAAATATTTCCAGTGTACGTTATTCTTCTTTCTTATTGGTTTTACGGCAGTGTAACTTCAGTGGAATTAGGTGAGCCGGAATCAGGCTCTTAATCTCATTTCTACACTGTTCTGTTGCTCTTATTTTGTCACTAAACATGATGACCATTAGACGGTGGAGGGTTAAGATAATTTAATAATCCGAGTAATTTATAACTGAACTAAACACATATGGGTCACAGTATTGCATAGACAAGGAGATTTGCACGTTTGCCTAACTGACCTCTTTAGTTTCTAGGAATCTCTGTTGAATTTACATATATTTCCTGATGTGTTCAAACACGGACTACTGAAATGTTTAGCCTTTCCCCTTACCATGTTTGTGAAATCCTGGGTAATTCTTTGGGGATAGTCGCTAAAATGCTATAATAATTTAAAGAGTTCCCTTACCATGTGCCTCAGCACTTTGCCTGACATACAATTTGCAAACTGGACACCATTAAATTAGGCTTGAATAAAGACTGGGAATGGATGGGTCATTACACAAACTAAAACTATTTACCCATGCTAATTTTCCCCCTACTGTTACTCACACCTTCTTGTCAACTGTTTGAAATGGGCCATCTTGATTATCACTACAAAAGTTTTTTTTCTTCTGCTGATAATAGTCCACCTTAATTGATTTGTCTAGTTCGAGTTGGGATGGCAACCCCCGTCTTTTCATGTTCTCTGTGTATATATAGATATCTTCCTACTGTATTTTCCACTCCATGCATCTGATGAAGTGGGGTTTAGCCCACGAAAGCTTATGCCCAAATAAATTTCTTAGTCTCTAAGGTGCCACAAGTACTCCTCGTTCTTTTTGCTGATACAAACTAACACAGCTACCACTCTGAAACCTGTCATTTTACTCTGTTTCATTAACACCCTTTTAAAAGAACACAACTCTACATGTGTTCCAAACTCAGCTTTACACCTGTGTGGATTTCTGTTACTGACATTTCATCCAGATGCTGCCTTCACATTACCAAAATACAAAAGAATCTATTGTCTAAAGACTTTGTAGACTCCATATGTGCTAATAAAGCTTCCGATAAAATGGAAAATGTAATCCAATGTTCCGTTTTCAAGATTTGGGAATCTGATACGCATTAACCTGCTTCCTAGACATACTTGTTATGGGTTTCCTTTCATAACTGCTTCATACCACAAAAATAATTCCCTCTGTTGTGTTGGACTGTGATGGAAGATGAGTTTTGGATCAAGGTGTATGTAGGAAGAGAAGAATCCTCAGATTTTTATAATATTTTACCATACTCTTGTCCTTGAATTTGAGGAATGGCAGTTGAGGTACACCCTTTAAATATTTACAAAACAGTTGCTGAATAAATCTCTCAGTAAGACATGGTTGAAACTCTATAGTGCTAATCTTCCCATTCACATCAATAAGAAGTGTGGTATGTTGACCATCTGTTATGTGAACCCGAATAGGATCTGAGATACCTACACCAAAGACCTGATCTTTTTATGCCATTGCTTTTATGTAGGTGTGTCATAAAAGCAGCCAGGTGTCAGCAACCTGTGCAACTGGTCCCTGTTAAATCTGCTTAGCGGTGATGACATTTCAAGCACCTCAAGATCTCTTAAAATTAAAACAGCTAATTGCATTAAGGTCTGTTGAAAATATCTTGCTCTTGCATAGGGTTTTTTCCTCTGCAATAATCCTAATGGGATCTACAGCTGTGAGGGCTACCATATGTACAACAAACAACTGCATCAGGATTAGCAAACCAACTGGAAGAAACACCAAGCCCCTCAAGGGAATGGGGCCCAAGGGCTTTCAGCTTGGTGAGGAAAATGAGCTAAATAAAGTCTAAATGAACTCAGTGTGTCCTTCTAGCTTACAAAACAATGAATAAATTAAATAAATGCCTTTATATAATTCTAGGAAACTGAAATACACAATAAAATCAAGCTGTTTGCAACTCTTTTACCTAGTAACCTCATCTACATATCAGATGAGACTCTCTCTGTGTGGGGATTGTGAATATAGATATGTACATACAATTCCTGAACTTTTATTAATATTATTTTTTAATCTGTTTAATAAAATTGGAGGGCTTTCTTAAATGTGATGTAAAGGGCATTCCTTCATGGTTTCTGCGGCCTGGCAGTCTTCAAAATAATTCATTAACGCTCCCTTCATTTTACACTCTAGTCCATACCCACTTGTTTTATGCACACAACTCTCACTGCTGTCAGTGGGTGCTTTGTGTGCAGACCTATGGTAGAGTATGTAGAGCTGTAATGCATCATTTTGGTGCCCAGGTTTCAATTATGTGTGTATAATACTGAGTCTTCCTGCTCTCATGTGTTGATCTAAATAGAATGTCTATAAGAGTGATGCAGGCTTTAAAAATAGTCTCATATTAAAGCTGTTTTCTGCTAAAATGTACAGAAACCAAAATTCTCATCTTTGATTGACTAGAGTTACGTTCCTAAATCCATATTTAGGCACCCAAAGATGACCCTTATTTAGTTAAGCGGTTAAGCACATGCTTAACCTCACACACGTCAATTGGGACTATTTGTATTTAAAGTTAAAGCATATGTTCAAGTGATTTTGTCTGATTTTCAGAACTGAGCACCTACAAATCCCAGTGGGACCTCAGCACCTCTGAAAAATCAGGTGCCCTTGTATGAATGAGACTAAATTCACACATACAGGTTGAGAAAATTTGTCCAGAAAGTAAGGTCTCAACTTTAATATCTCTCCTATTTTCACTCTAGGAGTAAGAGCTGTAGGTCAGCAGTCTGAAGAGATAATCAAAATGTTAAAGAAGATGCTGTGGTGTATAATCAGTAGTGTTAGAGGTACCATCTGCTGTAAAGATTCATCTCACCACTTAAAATGCAAAAACTGTATGCAGTAACCATTTGGTAATTTGTCAAAATACTAATGCTTTCAACAATCCTGGGCTATAACACTTCAGGGTTTTTAAAGATCATTTAATGACTGCATATACATCACGTACTGAAAATATTTAAATGATAGTCCCCTTAAGAAAATAGAGTGGAAAGGCAGAAGCAATCATAATTTGGATGTGCGGTCATAGGAGAGTTAAGAGAAGCACCAGAAAAAATAGTGAAATCTATTCACTATATGTTCTTCCCAGTAAAAGTGTAAAACAAAATTTTTACTTTTTATCATCATTCTGTGCTATACACATGGAATATCTTCTCCTGCCCTGAGAATTCATGGAGTTATGCTGTATGCTTGTTACTTGTTATCCCTCTACACTGTCATTTGCAAATGTTTGTGAGGTAAGTTTTCACTGTAATATCTAGCAGAGTTTAAATATAGGTAGATAACACTTGTCCTAAGCCTGCAGCAAGGGCAGAAATGCCTCAGTGAACAGTATAAAGCCACTCAGTGCACACTTCTGTCATTAAGAGGCAGCAAATGTAGTCCAAAAACTGATGAGTGAAGTTTTAATCCTGGTCAAAGCTCAAAGGAAGTAGTCACACGAATGAAAATAATGATTTTGTGATGATTAAAAGAAAAAAAGACATAGAAACTCTTAAGCATAGGATGTGCTGATTATGAGGTTTATTTAAAGAAAAATAGGCCAAAATGAGTGGCTAAATCCACTGATCTCAATTTAGTGTGGGAGAAATTAAAATTTAGCCTTCAAATACAAATAAACTCCAGCATTCTGGCCAGATTCTAACTCTGGTAATTGCATCCTCTCTAGCTCAGTACTGCACTGAAGTTTCAACTGGATATAGCATTGTTCTTCATATTCTGCCCCAAACAGTTGCTATGTTCTACGCTAAAGTGACTTTTATTTCATTGGTGTATGAAATGATTCCTCTAAATAGTTTGTTTTTCCAGTTAACTTCATAGCATTTATTCACTGACTACTAACACTTCCACATTTCCAGACCTCCCAAGACTGTTTTCCGTATCTTCCAAATATAGAGAAAGATATGGTCCAGTCCCTGCCCCTAAGAGATTACAATGTAAGTTACAAACAGTATAGTCTCACTCTACATGATACGTGACATGGAGGCAAACTACAAACAGTGCAGCACTTTGGAATCTTTCAGCATGAAAAGTGCTTTATAAACACAAGATAGTATTATCACATGATCTTCATAATTAAATAAAGACTGCTTTCTATCTCAAGTTACCCCATGAAAATATAAAGTAATGCCAGTTTGTGGCTTTAAGTTTAAAGTGCTGCTGTTACATTTGTAGATTTTTTCAGTTTGCAACAAGAAGGAAACTTCAGGATGGGAGAATCCTGAAGACACATTCTAAACTCTAGATTTGCAGATGGTGTCTCTCTGGCTGGGACATCATTTAATCATTAGTAAGAGAGATGCAGCACAGAATAAGAGGTCTCTGGAAAATAAGCATATATGTGGTAATGTTTTATTTTCTCCCTATATGACAAAAATATGCTTGCCTGTTCTAGGACCTTTCTGGGGAGGCTTTCACCAAATGGGTACTTGCAGGAAAGAGCGAACCTGTTTCTAACAAAATAGGTATCAGTCATAATTGGCATTTTGGTGTTGGTATTAGCTGGGTTAAAATGTCAAGACAACTAACTACTGGAAACTTTCTGCCAACAGAGAGTACCCTAGTTTGGTGACTTCTCACATTTCAGCCACAAAAATGTGCACTGGATGTAGAACCTTTCTACACTTGTTTTTCAGTGGAAGGTGCATAGAAGCTGAACTGCACAAAATGAAGTAGGGAAATTTCCTGTAACGGGGAATAAAAAGAATTAGATGAGCAGAAAAATCTAACTTTTGATAAACATCCTGTAGGCTCTTTTCAAGGGGCAAATGGATGTTTTCCATGGGAAATACTAAAGTCCCCTTTGGGAATTCTGTCCAGTACTGATGTGCGGAGATACAAGTGCACTTTAACAATAATTTCTGTCTTCATTTGTCTTTCTCCATTTCCAGAGCTCCCAACACAGTGGCTCCTCTACCTCATTAGCATCCACCAAAGTTTGCAGCTCCATGGATGAAAATGATGGACCTGGAGAAGGTAAAAGAGACTGTTTTGATGGTAGAAGGTTGTTGACATTTCAAAACAATGATAGCTCAGCAGCTATGTGGGAAACAAGTTGCTATTCATGCTGAAGCAAGTGAAGAGTTGCAGGGATGACTGACTCCACCCTTAGAGGGTTACCAGGTTTACTGAACTGGTTGAATCATGTATTCTATGCTAGCATGATGTTTGCCCTGCATCCAGAATAGCATTATTCAAGCATTTCAGTTCCACTGTCTTCTATGGTACTGATCCCACCGATTCCAGAACAGCTCCCAGAAGCAGTGGATTCTGGAAGGTTTCAGAAGGCCATCGGTACAATATGGGACAATAATAGCAGAGCTAGTTGAAGAATTTCCTCATTGGTGCTAAATGGGTTCAAACAGAAATGGTTTAGACCAACCCAGTTCTGAAATGTGAAAGCTTTGTCTACCCAGATTTTAGAATGCTTGTGAATTATTTGCAGCACTTTTGTGTGTGGACACAAAGTGTAAAGAAAGTCAACGTGGATAATTCCGTGGTCCCTTCTGGGCCTAACATCTATGTAATACTGGCCCTTTTGAAGTCAATGGGAGTTTTGCCATTAACTTCAGTAGGATCAGGATTTCACCCAAAGTGTCACAGAAGCATCGGGGATTAAACTGGTTGTATTGTAGAGAAGGCCCAACTGCCACTTTAATGGCCCATCTGTTTAAACAAAATCTGGTTTTATAAAATTTTTAGATGGTGGGATGAGGATGATGGTGGTTTATTATTACCGATGGCCATCTGATATACTCATTTTACTTACAAGCATTCCCACTTGAGTACTTTGCAGGCTGTGTTTTTCATAGTTTTATTGTGATGTATATCTTTTTAAAAAATTACAACAGCATCCTCTAAAAGCTGAAAAATAAAAGGAACGCAGGGTGATAAAATGGTGAAGAGTTAGAAGGAAAGGTAATAAATGCAGGGGCAACTAAAATAGAGTAATTTCTAGAATAATTCTTATTTTAAGGTTTTTTAAAAGGAGGAGGTGATGGAATCAGAGGGATGTAATTTTGACAAAAGTTCCAAACTCTTGCAAGTAGCACAGCAAAGGTCTAATAACCTAACCATTTAAAAGGAGATGGTCAGAACCTTTAATCTGTAGTTGTCCTTATGATACTGAACTCTGCAAGGTCATCATTCCTGCTGGGGATGTCACATATTTCCTTCCTTTCGTTTCATATAACACAGCAATATGCTTAACATTTCACAGCCTATAAAGAGACCTGTTCCTTGTTTCAAGGAGTTTAGAATCCAGCATAGACAAAACAGTTCAGACACACATTGGTATGTTGTATGCTGACATGAGTTCAAGGTGGCATAGGATGGGGTTTTTGATATGATGTAAATTAATTTGAAATTTGATTAGGAAATAAAATTAACAATTAGAGGACAGTTGTACCTAAAATAACTCATGTTTGATATCCCTTTAATCTATACAATTACAGGCGAGTCGCATCTTAGGCGCATTTAACATGCGCGAATTCAGCTTTGCGCAGTCGGCAAAAACAGAAAAAAAAGAAAGAAAAATAACCATTTTAAAACGGCATCAGTACTGCGGGCAATTCCGTCTGCCATTCAACTCAATGGCGTTTCACTATACACGGTTTTTTGCTTTACGCGCTAACCGCGGAACGGAACCCCTGCGTAAGATGAGAGTTGCCTGTACTTTGGACAGACAGTATCTCAAATACCCTGTCCCAGCCTTTCTGTGATAAAAAGCATAGAGTATGACCAGGATCTTTACCAAAATGACCATAGTATGCCTGAAATAAATTAACCTTAATAGCTGAATAGCTGGAGTGTTCCATGCACATGTAATTACTTTTTTAGGAAGCATGAGGAATCACATTGGGCTTTAGCAGAAAAATGACAGCCCCAGAGAGATGAATATCCTCGCTGCATGCCAGTGATTAAGATATGGTGACTCAGGGTAGTCTGTACTTTGATGCTTATCATTCCAACACACACGCACACACATACATGCCTGTACCATTTGTAATTTAAGGTGAAAAACACAAAAGTTACAGCATTTCAATCTTAACACTACATTGGAAAACCTGTATTTTTATTTTATTTTTTGCCAAATGGTCTCTCACACTTCGTATTCTGTTGTGTGAAATGTAATTAATATTTACTACCTTAAAGAGTGTAAATTTAAGAGTCACTGTTTTAAAAGGCTTTTTAGATATTAGTATATACTCAGTATATTTATGTGGTCCAAAGGTGGTTGGTTTAGATTGAAATCCATAGTCCCAGTTTTTGGAAGCATTAGTAGGCATTGGTAAACTGCTATTTCAAGAATAAAGGTGCATGAATAGGCACTAAAGTAACAGAAACTACAAACCTTTTCTGTGTGTAGACACCGTGTGTAACACAATTTTACCTAAACATCTGGTGCCCAGGTTACATGTGAAGGTGATATAATTGAGAACATTTGTTTAAAAACTAAATATTTAATATTGAGGGGAAAATAGCACTTAACATGAGGAATTTTATGGATGTCTCATTTTACAGGATGTAATAAAATAAGTGCTTGAGTGTTAGATTTTTGGTACGTATATTTAATCATACTATGTCAAGCAGTTCTAACCCTTATCAAAGGGCTCAACTACGCTTGTGCAGACCACAAAGGCCCTTTCATATTTAAAAAATACAATTTCAGTTTTACACTGTGAATATGTTTCAATAGGGACTGTAAGTTGTGTACACCTTGAATGTCTGAGTCTACAGCCCATAGGTTTTATTTTTCATCATTTGATCTGTGTGAAACCTATTGAGTATATACAATGTCAGCAGCATGGTTTTGCTATACACTAAATGAGATATTGATTCTGAATGGTTTCCATTGGACCTAAAGCGTGTGTTATGTGCAACATCTGCATTTCCTTCTCTACCAATAAAAATGCACTAATGATTTTTTCAGAAGTGTTGGAGGAAGGCTTCCAGGTTCCAGCATCAATAGCAGAAAGATATAAAGTTGGAAGGACTATAGGAGATGGAAATTTTGCTATTGTAAAGGAGTGTATAGAAAGGTGAGACGGATTATTTGCTTATTACTGTAAAAGCAATCATTAATATCATGCTTTTCCTAGATCATATCTTTATTTGCAGACTGTTGGACCTGTGGAATAAGGTAATATCTCAGTGCCAGATGTAAAAAATGGAAAAACTAGTCTAATAACCTGTGCTGTGAAAAAAAGAGCAGTTCCAAGGGACAATCTAAAACTTTCATGCTTCGAGTTTTTTTATATAACCCCCCCCCCCCCCAACCCCCGTCAGCACAATTCTACCAGGTCTCTCAGTTCTCAGTGTTCTAAAATAAGATATTGGAAACTATTTTCTTGCAATTTACTCTTCCAGCTTTCCTTTTTGACTGGTTAGAAAAGACCTGAGAAGGATTCAAAGCTCTAGCATCCTTTTTCTGAGAGCATTCTGTGCAAATACAGGACAAATTAGAATGTAAAATTTGTGCATGTGGCACTGTAAGGCACTGAAAACTAACATTAGATCTCACTATGCCATGAAATCGTACTGACTGTCATCATCACTTCCAGGTTATTCTTAATAAAACATGTGCCTCTGTGCTCTTCCTGCTTGCTTTGTACTACAATGTGGTGTCAGAGGTGGCTGGACCCAACTGCAGAGGAGAAAGGGAAAGGAATAAAGGATGAGAGACTGACTGAAACTCATGTGCAACAAGAGGGGTGGGTTTGAGTTCCTCACCCCTAAACCCTGAAGTAGGCTGTGCTGCCACAGCCCCACTAAGAGGTGAGAGAGAGAGGCATTGCTGAGAACCAAGAGAATGTGATGTAAAAGAAACAGAGGGAGGAGAAGATGTCAGAGATTATTATGAAGCTTCTGATTTCTGATGATGGCATTGCGGAAAATGGCCAAAAAATAGCCAGAGAAAGAGATGTCCACAATAAACAACAGAGCTGCCAATATCTGATCACGGGAGTTCTGGGAATGAGGTTCCACTGCTACTGCCACTACATCCTAAAGACTTTGCGGTGGTTTCAGAAGCAAATTTAACATTTTGGCAAGTAAGAACTTTGAAGCCAGCTACAAATACTAGGTGAAAAATAGGCTGGATGCAAACTAGTCTCCCTGGAAAGAAATTTGTTCCAGTCTGGGATTCAGATTGAATTGTCTCCGTATACCAGACTAATAGCTATTGTGGAAATCTGGAAGAATAAGCTTTCGCTTTACAGACTAAGGGTTCACATGGTACTTGGCCAAGATTATTATGACACCTTTAGAGCTGCCTTTGAGAGAGGTTATGATGTTGATGCAAAAGATCTTTCAGATCAAATTCCAAAGCCCCTCATAGGAACCCTGAGCTAGAAAATGTAGAAACCCAAGGAAACGGAGAAAATCAAAATTAAAGAGGGCACATATAAAGCCATATAGAAGAAAACAGGATAAGGTGAAAGAAAAGGGGAGGGGAAAAAAGGCTAAGCCTAGAGTGAGAAAGACGAAAAGGACAAGTCTAAAATGAAAGAAATAGTAGATTAGAGAAGCTAGTGGGTTATACAGCAGAATAATACTGTGAGATTCAGAGAATCTTCCCTGCCTGCAGTTAAAAATGCATACTCAAGCAATTTGGGGCTTTTCAGGTGTTTCTGAAGTTGAAAGGAAACGTGTTACAAGGTAATGACAAAACTAACTGTTGGTCTCACTACACCCAGAAATAATGCTACCATTTCCCAGTTATCTTTAGTAATATGTGGCACTGTCTGTATGGAATACCCTATAAGTGACTATCTAGGGAATACGTGCTTTTGTGGTCTGGTTATGCAGATCATCCCAAAAGAGTGCACACCTTCCTGCATATGTTGTTTGTGTTAAAGAGAAACTATCTGAGGAATGTTTTTGAGAGTTAAACCACAAATGTCCTTGTATGTCTCCACCTGTAAAGCTGGCTTGGTTACCATGAGCGTGAGTTCAGAGAAAAAGAAACATTAAACTAATAAATGTAAAACACAAAGACCCAAAATAGCATTTCTAGGCATAAAAAAGCATAACTTTAAAGTTATCTCGGGCCCTGCAGGGCCAGGAGTGAATGCTGGGCAACGTTAGGGAGCTGAGGAAATTTCCTCTTCCCACTGGGCATAAAACTCCATGTCTAGAACAGCCTTGGACCTCAAAGTTATGACTTTTGATCTATTAAAAATCAAAAGTACTGTACTATCAAAAGTACATCACTGTACTAAGACTGAATCTTACCCTTCCTGGGCCTTGAGTAAGATTTTACACACAGTATTTATTACATGTCTCTAATTTATCACATGTATATCTCCTCCATATACACGGTGTGAGTGCACAGGTAGGGGTGTGTGTGTGTGTATGTGGTGTGTGTATCCATAAAAAATCATGACCATGATCCTGAATTCCTTGCACACCCAAACGCCCATTGGATTTTGTGAAAACTTAGTGTGTAGAAGGAAAGCAGTCCCTTATTTGGTCTAGGAAAATATAATTAACAAATGGTCTAACAATATAATCTGTGACTAGTACATAGTTGTAAACTTTTATACTGCAGTAATCAGAATTTTCTGCTTTGCACTGTAGCTTTTTATTGTTCATTATAAGTTGTAGGTATATCGTCGCTTGCCTATCTGATTATCTCTTTCTGATCTGTTCTGAATGTTTGCTTAATAGGTCTGCAAAACACAGAGCGAATCAATGTTGCCAACAATCTGTGGTTACACATCTTTTTAGAGGAAAGGATAAATAGGATATTAATTTACATGATCCTAGCTTTTATTTTCTTTTAAAAAATGTATGATCCCCCAAATCAAAGAGTAGCCAGAGTTGTCATCTGCTTGTTACATATTTGCTGTATCATGTATGGAATTTGTCCGGCAGTATGTTTTCAGACAAATTCATTTCTAACGTATCAGATTTTGGAAATATCTTAATCTCCATGCTAGTTAATATTTCCACTGTTTTGGAGCACATATAGTCTTGCACAGAAAACAAAAGCCATTAATATCCTTTTTTTGTGACAGAAATGAAACTTGCTTTCCTGGGACAACTAAAGAGTCTGGTTCACTAGCTATCAAGAACATATTTTGCCGCGTTTTAACCCCATGTACCTGAGTTTCTGATGCCGTCCCTCCCACCTAAAAGATCGACATTGACACTGTAACTATCTGTCCCTTCTCAGGTTTGGATGTGTCTACTCAGAATAAATGCATCCACATGAAGGCCACCTCAGGGTGAAGAATGGCCAATTTCTCAGAGCTGTAGCTTGAAGCCCTCTAGTGGGGAAAACATAGATGCCAGAGTGCTTTGTTGTTTTTTTAAATTAAGGCTTTAACAGCAATGCTGTAGTTTTGAAGAAATGATCATTCAGAATAGTTTCTTTGGAGACTCTCTTAATTTGTATCCTAATTTATATCTTTCTTTGGGGCCCTGCTGGCTTTAGAATCTAAATGTGATAATGTATTTGTCACCTTTTTCTTTTTTATAAACGTTCCCATTACAAAATTTGGGGGTTGGGGTATAATCTGCTGAACGTGAACTCCCAGTGTGATGCTATGGCCAAAAAAACTAATCCGATCCTGGGTTGCGAAAACGGGAATCTTGAGTAGAAGTAGAGAGGCTCTTTTACCTCTGTGTTTGGCACTGGTATGACCATTGCTGGAACACTGTGTCCTGGTCTGGTGCCCACAATTCAAGATGAGTTTGAGTGGGTTCAGGGAAGAGCCACAAGGATTATTAAGGATTACAAATATGTCTTATAGTGATAAATTCAAGGAGCTCAATCTATTTGTCTTAACAATGAGAGGGTTAAGGAGTGACTTGATTATAATCTCTAAGTATCTACAGGGAGAACAAAGATTTAATAATGGGGCCCAGTCTAGCAGAGAGAGATAGCACGATCTAATGTCTGGAAGTTGAAACTAGACAAATTCAGACTGGAAATAAGGCATACATTTTTAACAGTGAGTAATTAATCATTGGAACAATTTACCAAGAGCCATGGTGGGTTCTCCATCACTGATCATTTTAAAATCAAGATATGATGTTTTTCTAAAAACATATGCTCTAGGAATTATTTTGGAAAAGTTCTATGGCCAGTGCTCTATAGGAGGTCAGACAACGATCACAATGGTCCCTGCCAGACTTGAACTTTATGAATTTTAAAATTAATGTTCTAGTATTATGCTGTTACAGATATATATCTGCATACTTCAGTATGGTGATTAAAGTGTCTAATCATTTCCCTTAAACAATATTTTCAGTGCATGACTCATTAATGTATCCACTTTCCAGGCTGTGGACCCTTTTTTGGTGTTAGATAGCACATACATATGGCATCTCAATTTAACAGTATTTCATTTGATGAAGAATAGAACAATTGCCATGTGAATTTCTGGTGCTGATTTTTCCTTTTTTTTTAAACCACTAGTATTCTAAAGAAATTGCCCAAAGACAGTGCAGTAGCACCATTGTAAACTGGATTACTTTAGATCTTGTTATAAAATAAAGGTACTTTTTATAAGAGTTGCTCACTGAATTACTCATTCTCCATTTCACTCAAGGGTAATTGGAGTTGTGTGAATGGAGTTCCATGTTCTGTCCTTTCAACCATCTGTATCAGAGTTGTAAATGGAATAAGAAAAGAATGTTAGTGTCTTTAGTTTGTCTAAGAAAGCTGATCTTTCCATATTACTAATTTGAAATAAGTGTCCATAGTATCAGCGGTAGTAGATGTTGTTCTGTGCCAGATGCTATCCAAATATCCCAAAAAAGGCAGAGTTCCTGCCCCAAAGAAGTTGAGTCCTAAAATCCTATCAGGTATGTGCTCTTGTTACAATAATTATCTTGGTCTATTGCTATCCTTAGTATAAACAAATGTTAACATTTGTATCCCCAGAGCCATTGCTGTTCCAGTTTTTGTCCTGTTAAATTCACCAACCTTAAACTCAGCAGGACTACCATGTACTTACCACATCCTTTAAAAAAATATTCAGATGATAACCCTTTTCATCTCAGCAGTTATGGGTACCGTGCTTGAACGGCAAACACAAAATCCATTGGGAAACTTTCATTGCAATTAAATGTTTATTTTTTCTTTCATCTTTTCTCAGGTCAACTGGTAGAGAATATGCTCTGAAAATCATAAAAAAAAGTAAATGTAGAGGAAAAGTAAGTATGAGAGCTCAAATAAGGACTACAAATGTTTCCAACAAAGCATTTTTCTGTGAGATTGACATCCTGTTTTTGACAGCTAAGATCAGTTTGGGAAGTTCTTGGTGTTCGAATTCTTCCTGGCCAATGGCAGAATTTTCGCAGTTGAGGGCATTTGCCTTTGGAATTTTCGGCCCTTGGCAGGCCATCAGAGCACAAGTCTAGCCACCTGCAGAATACAATGCAAGATGCATTTACTTGGTTCAGCATTTGGCTTAACTGTGTGTGTGTTTGCTTTAACTACTCTCATTAAAGCATGTAGCTGCCAGAGTGCTAAATGCTATAAAAACAGTAAAATGGAAGTAATAATGATATATAGTAAATATTATACTAACTAAATTGCTGCTGGTTTTTATAATTCTTTACCTAATGCTTTCTGGGAATATAGAACCATATTTCTAACTGCTCAAAAATATGGTTTGTATTAGAAAATTTTCTAAGATGCTTCAGTGACTGACTGACTTTTCTCTCCCCACATTTCATTTTCTGTGGTCTCGTCTCTGACCTTGACTCAGTCACCACAATAATGCTGTTGCCAGACATTTTCTACATTGCCTAAAAAACGTTTGTGACTTTCATGGATTCTTTGGAAGATCTGAAAGTCCCAAGAGCCTCTGAACTCTCCCTCATGCAATCAGGGGGTGGAGAGGGTAGGGTTTTTTCACCAATCTGTATTAATTTAAGATTTTTGTTCTGTGGCAGGAGCACATGATCCAGAATGAGGTATCTATTTTAAGAAGGGTAAAACATCCCAATATTGTTCTTCTGATTGAGGAGATGGACATGCCAACTGAGTTGTACCTTGTCATGGAGCTTGTAAAGGTGCGTATTTTGGAGGAGCTCACCCACATACCTGAACCTGATTCAAGATTGTATCAGGATCTTTAGACATTTTGCTCAAGCAGCTTTAACCATAGTATATGATAAAAATCACTAAAATGCCCGTTGCTTTTATCCTAAAGACTTACAATAGCATATGACAAGAGATGTGTGTTCTATACCCTTGCTGTTTGGGGACTCTCAAGCATGTTCATATTGTGGACCACATCCTAATAGTGTATGTTTTGTGGATACTTCACCTTTGTGATCACCTGGACCACTTCTCCTCACATATGGCATCACATAACATTCCTGTAGTAACTACAGCACTGTCTTACATAATAAACCAATATAATTTTTTTTTGAATTTTTAGCTCGTTTTAACACAATTTAGCTGCTAGCTCTGCTCATTTCCAGCTCTATGTGACCTGATAGTTTTTTGTAGACCATGCCAGCAAGTGCTCAGTGGACAGTATTTTGGGAGCCCATGATCTTGTTCACATGTTTCAAAAAGAATTTGGCCCCAGATTACACCAACAGGCAAAACAAAAGCACCTAATTAGAGCATTTGTGTAAACATCATTATACTTTGATGAAACAAAGTAATGTGACCTTACATTTAAAATACATTACCTGTGTCATCTGTATCCATTGAGTTTAGTGTACCTTCATTAAGTCTTCTCTTTTAGTTTAATTGAAATTGAGATTGAAAAAACCCATTGCTATTTAAAGTGTGGTTCTATCCTGAAAAATAACTTAGTAAAAACGGCATTGTGTAGTTGGTTCTGAATTTATTGCCTTGTAGTGACTTCCAAATTGAATGTGTTCACTTTACAAGAGCAGATTTTCTTCCCCTAATTGCCAGAACTGCAAACTCAGCATGGAATATACAAGTCAAGCCAGGTTCTTTTTGGCCCATGTATCATTGACAATAAGGGGTTTGCAATCAGAATTTAGCTAACAGTTCTGTTAATGATACTCATGTCAGAATACAACCCAGCTCACTGCGAGTGAAAGGTAATCAAAATGTATTTGTCAGTAAAATCAGAGAATTTTGAAGAAACGCAGGGCACAGTGGTCTTGAGTAAGAAAACGCTATTTTCCATAGTGATTTTACAGAATAGACCTGCACTTAAAGTTCACTTATAAAAACAATGGTTCTCCACTTATTGAATTCTGCAGAATACTTTGTAAGAGAGACCAACTCTCTCATTAACCACTTCCATTCTCAATATCCCATTCCCACCATCATTCCAGCAACACTCTTTGTTTTGGTGGCCTTGCAGACCATGGTTTGAAGTCCACTGATTTAAATGGTTAGGACCCAATTTTCAAACATAGATACTTAATTTGTGCCAGCAGTACTTGTACACCCACTTGTTGAATGTAAAAACTTCACCCAGGTGTGCAAAACTGGCTTTTAAGCTCTTAAAAGTTCTACCCTATGGAAAGAATACCACTGCCTTCCAACCACACCAGAACTAGAAGACCATGCTCTCCCCTCATCTCCATGCATTAAGTAGGGCCCTGCTTCTCCTGCTTGCAAGGACTGGCCTGTGCATTATACCACAAACATGTAACATGTGGGAAGTTGAATTGCCTCTCAATGATTCATCCACAAACAGAAACAAGACCCCTTCACTGCCCAAATTGTGCCCATCCCCTCACCTAATCTCTGGAGGCATAGTATACCCTGCCACCTCTTAGTTCCCCTCCTCCGCCATCTTTTTGGTTTTATAGCCATTCTTTGGTCCCCCATCAGGTGACCGGGCTTCTGGGGTCCAACGAGAGAGACCTAGGCAGTCACATAGTAAAACAGTCAGAGAGGTACTGTCAGATAGGTCTGCTCAAGTTCCAAACTCTGGGCCATTTAGGTCTAAGTGACTACCCACCTCCACTCAGTTTCCTAAAACAGACCCTCCATCTCCCTCCTCTCCCCAGAAGGTCTACTAGCCAGTGTGAGTTGTGCCCTGACTACAGTGCCCAGGACCTTTGGGGGTGAGCGATCACTTAAAACACAGGCAAGTTTTTCAGGAGCAACTTACTTAGCCACCCAGGTTTGGAAATTTGACCTGCAATAGGATTTTTTGTTTGGATTTACATTATAATCCAGTTCTCACTCAGCTAAACAAGAGAAGAGGACACTGCAAGCACTAACAAAAGGGAATGTCTCAAAATAGGGTTATAAAGCGAAAAGCTATTCTAATGACTTAATGGGAAAATCAGTCTTCTTCTACTTCTCCTACTCTCTTCGTCCTCAACATACCCACACACCCGTGCATGCGGCTTTCTCTCTGTTTTTCACTTCAGAATTTCTGCAGATACCATGAAATTTAATCTGATGGTTTGCTTTTTCTTAGTAAATGATAATAATAATAATGCTTTAGGAGATTTTTCATAGACATAAATTAATCTGAATATCTGTGAGCACATAGATTTAATGGATTCTTTACCTTTATATGGGGAGGTGGAATAAGGGGAGAATGGTCCTAATCAGATGTTAGTGTTGTTTCTCTGAATGTCTATTCTATTTGTTAATATTTAATTGAAAAAACCTTGTTATACTGTGCTCTGCAGGCACCAAGGAAAGTATTTCTGGAAAGATATTAATTGTTAATTCAACAATTGCTGACTGTTTCCCTTGCACAGCACATGCTGTTGGAATTGAGTAACCATCTGTTATTGACTGACTTTTGAAGACCTGAGTTTAAATCAAATTCACACACAGGCAAGAAATTCAAGAAGAAAAGGCTTGTTGTAGAGCACAGTTGCAGTTAATATCACCCTGCATTAATTGACAGTAACATGTTTGACAAAAGTGGCTGCTGCAAATACTGCCTTCATTTCATGGTAGGCATATCGTTCCCTGCTTTTTAAAAAACGCTCTAAGTGTAAGAAAAAGCACTTCATAAATATAAATATAAACATATTGCAAGCAGTGCTTGTAAAAGGACTACAGGACCTGGTCTCTGGCACTTTGCCTTTCTACACAACAAAACAAAATTATTATTCAAACCGAACAAGGGTTTAGTCAACTTAACGAGCAAGATTTACTATTGAGTTTCCTTTACTGCTCCAGGATATGATTTCACTTTCACAGCAGAAAAGAGGTTATATCATTTACATAAAAAGGTAATAAATAATTGTTTACTGTACTTACAAACTTATTGCCTTATTGTGCAGATGATAAAAACTACATTCTGGTGTTGCTAGTCTGACTTAATTCTAGAAAAATCAGAGACTCGAGATAGGGGTTGAAATTGCATCCTTACGTGTCCCCGCCCCCCACCCTCATGCGCCCAATATGCCTAAGTAATGGATGGGTTGGCCTGATGTATGAATAAGCTAGGCAGAGCTTGGGAAGTTATAAAACACTATTGCTTCAGAGACAACTTAGAAAATAATATTTGTCAACCATATTAACGCTTTAAGTGCCTTCCAGCACCTCTCTCTCCTCTTTTAACTTCACAAACACTTATCAATATTATAAAACTCAGTGTAGTCTAATTATACACTTTTTTTTTAACTGGAGGACAAGGTAGGCTGCCTGACTGCCAACAAAATTATTCTGCTTTATAATAGTTGTCTCTCTATTAATGTACTGTGAGTGCTTCCTTTTTCTTTTCTTTTTCTTTTCCTTTCTTGAGTTTAGGCTTCCCTCTATTCTTTTCTTTCTTTTTCTTCTCTTTAACTTTAGGTTTGGTCTTTCCCTTTTTCTTTTTGGCTTTAGACTCATCTTTCTTTTTCTTCCCTTACATCTGAGGCTTGACCTTTCCCCCCCCCCCCTCTTTGGGACAGATCCTTGACTGATGTAATTGATGTTACAGCTGAGGTTTAGGAACATAATAATCTAAAAACATAGGGATTGCCATGCTGGATCAGACCAGAGGTTCATCTCATCCAGTATTCTGTGTCTGACCATGGCTAGCTCCAGATGTTTCACAGAAAGGTATAAGAACCCCACAATAGGTAGATATGAGATAATTTCCCCTCTACACTAGGTCTCATCATGATCCCTAATAGTCAGAGATTTGCTTAAGCCATGACACTTGAGGTTCAATATCTCTTCTAAAATTTTGAGGAAACCAGTCCTTTCCCTTAATCTTCTCTTTTGAGGTTAATTTTGGCCCCTTTCTCCTCCATCTTCTACTTTATTCTGTTTGCATTTTTTCCCCTGGGTTTTCAAATTCTCTAACTCACAATTCCTCTGAGTGGTTGATTCAAAGGGTCTTGATCAGTGTCATCAGATAGTACAGAAGAAGGTCTGTATGGTCCAGTTTTGTCAATGACTGTCTTCAAACTCTCTAGTGAGCTGGACTTTTAAAACCCGAAGTGGGAATAAATCTGTGCTGGACAACTCTAATTTGCATCTGGAATGAGCTAACTTTGCTTTCATTTACCACAAGTTCTCTTATCTTTGCAGCTTGCAGATTTCTTAATTGTGCTGCTGAATCCTCTGCTGGGCTATTATACTTTTCAGCAAGATGTTTTTTACTGGACTGGTGGCAAAGGTGCTGAAACTTTGTCTTCATCTTGCCCACAATCAGACACTAACTGTATAGCCATGTTCATTGTCAATCTCGCCTCTTTCTCTTGTTTTTTTCTTTTCTTTTGTGCAACATCTACCCCGACTTTGTCCAGCACTGTGAAGACCTCCAGTGTACCCTTCTCAGATTTTTATGGCCTTCAGCTTCTTATGTCAGGTTCATTTTCAAGAAATGAGGGGGCATCTTATACCCACCTATCTCCCAGTTCTTTTTTCAGAATTGCTCGTTTTCTTCTTTCGTTTCTTTGTGAGCTTTTTGTTGAACCTCATTTTATTACAGTTTGCATCCTTCTGTTTCCCTGACTTGGTCTGTGGTAGTTATCAGATTTCCTAATAAAATATGTGTCACATAGATTTTTCAGTGTTTCATATACCATTCTTTTTATCTTGACCTAGGTCCAATATGCCCTATGCCTCTTCCCCCATGTTGTATATAAAAGAGATGTACTTGGTATTTATTGGCATAATTGACAAGTCCTGATGCAAAATGAGACTGCTCCACACAGTTTATGCATTTTGGCTACACTGATTATAATCAGTGAAATTAATGCTTTCTATAGGAATTATACTAGTGTCAAACAATAATACAAGAATGTTGAGTTGGATGCCAATAACCATCATATTGGCTAAACAATCATGAGGGTTTTTGTTTTATTTTTCCAAATATTTTGGGTCTCTTTATTTTTCTTCTACTTTTTGAGCCTCTAGCAGCCATGTTTTCTAGCTTTTCTCTGTTACCACAAAGGCCAGAGACTGACTTTTTTATTTTTTATTTTACCCAATGAAAACTGAGATTTGCATGATTCAGGCCCAGGGGCTTAAGAAAAAATACCCAATAGAATGAAACATAGGATAAAATCATGAGAGTTGGCAATGCTGGGATTATGGGAAATATTTTCTCCATTGCCCTAGGAAAATAACTTCTGTTCCTTTAAGAACACTCTGCTTTTATTTATTTTTTTCTTCTTTCTGTTGCTGCTGTCCTTGCTAGGCAGCTTGATTTTTCTCACTGTTTTTGGAGAGTTGGTCCTCTCCTTTTCTGTTTCCGTGGAATCTAGGCTTCCTTATGGACCTGCTCTACTTTTGGCCTGTGGGCCAATTCTTCTACAAAGCAACCTTTTATTTTTCTCACCCTGCCTGCTTTTTCCTTACACTCTTTATTGAACTGGGGTTTCTCCTGCCCTTTTGGCCATTCTCAATCACTTTAATATTTTTTCTCTCTTTTAGCTCACTGCAGTCTGATTCAGTGGCTGCCCGAGAGCTTGAGAATGGGGAAAATAAACCCTCTCCTCACTTCAGAGGAGTTGTACTTACTTTCTCTTCCTTCATTCCTTTCCTTTTGTTTTCCCCTCCCTGGAGGTGGCATCCAGCCAGCCCTGGCACCATGTCATGTTATGGTGTAGGAAGGAACACAGAGAAAGGTATGGGTGATTGCAACAGAGTTAAATACTTTTAGTGATAACTGGGAAGTGACATAGATTGTCTCCAGTGCAGTAAGACAACAATGTTAACTCATCAGATGCCTTCCAGCATCATAGTATATCTTATTTTCTGCTGGGAGACCCCAGTATTAACATCAGGAAGTAGAAAACGTAGAATACTTGACACATTCTATAAGGGAGACAGGTCTCTGAAGTTAATGTTTTCAAAGATTTTTGAAAGGTGGAAACAGATCCCTTTAGTGCATTGGTATATATGCTGGGTAGATAGATACATCTCATCTTTAATTCTAAATATCCATATCATTTTGGATTTAACTGAGATTGTGGATATGGTTTTGAATGTAGGTTATTTGTAATTATAGTAAATGGCAGCAAGGGTTGTTACCCAGCACAGTGACAGCTGAATATGCTGGTATGCAGCAGGTTTGCAATGTAGGTGCTAAGGACAAAGGTTGGCAGTGCTGAAAATGTTGCAGAAGCAGCATGCTTGACTACAGGAGAGGAATGGGTTGCTTTATATTTTCCTCAGTACACAACTTTCAGCTCCGTTAGCTGACACACTGAGCAATGTTGACCAGCTCTGAATGGGAGGTATGCCCACCCTTCTGTACCTGGGAGGAATGACACAACAACACAAGGCCTTTGTAGGTAGGAAGGACCTCTGTGGGGTCCTCACAAAGTGGCACAGTGCTGCTATTCACTTTCCAAGAAGATTATTAAGCGGTGCTGTCTGTGTACAACAGGAAGTTGTTAATGTGTCATGGTTATTCTGTTCCAGGGAGGAGACCTTTTTGATGCCATTACCTCCACTAACAAATACACAGAGCGGGATGCCAGTGGGATGCTGTACAATCTGGCCAGTGCCATCAAATACCTCCATAGCTTGAATATTGTTCACAGGGATATCAAACCTGAGAATCTACTGGTAAGTGAAAGCTCTACTTACTGTATTGTTACCGCTAACTTGGGAGTGAATGAAAGTGTACCTGTGCTTTCAATGAAATAATCTATGCCAATAGCCTTTTAATTTACTTTGTCTCATATGCTAATCTTTTAATCATCAAAAGGTCTTTAAAACCAAGCAGCAGTCACAAAAGATATAGACGTGTCAGGCTCCTAGAAGTTAAACACTCTATGTCTTTAGCTAGTCTTTGTCCTAGGACACTAGGGCAATGGAGAAAATATTTCCCATAACCCCAGCATTGCCAATTTATACTATAAACAGTGAATTTTTGAGTGTGTTTTCAGTCTAACTACAAATATTTCATGCAATAGGGCTTTAGGCACTTCCCTTGGAATAAATACTTTGTACCTTTCCATAGTACCAAGCTACCCAGCCCCCCTACACAGGAAGATTAGTAGCAGTATTTCAATTTATAGACATATAAACTGAGATTACATGATCTACCCAAAAGCATGTAGTGTGTCAGTGGCAGATCCAGGAATAGCACCCTGAAGTCCGTCTCTGACTGCTCTAACCACGAAACAATCTAATAGATCTTTCTGTTAGAACGCTTCCTTGTTAGACAGTCTAAACCTTCCTTTTTCTAATTTAATATCATTGATTTTCTTCTGAAGGCCCAGTCCAACTCCCATTGAAGTCACTGAAAAAATACCCTAAACAAATCCTCTCTTTCCTTGGGGTCTACATATTTCTTGACAGTTAGTGTCCACTGTCGTCTTTAGTTCAGTCTCTGCCAGCAAATTAATCTCTCCAGCCCTTTAATCATTTTTGTGTTTGCTCTCTGAATTTATTTTAACTTGCTGCGAATTTTCAGTATCAGGACGCCCATAACTGTCTGTGTGTTTTACAGCAATAACATAATTTAGATTGTAAAGAACATAGGTTCTCAGCTGTGCACTGTCTGCCATCATCTTCTGTGTTTAATATTGTTTGGAATTGGAAAGTTGTTATGGGAAAGTTGGTTCAAGTAAATTTTAACACGCTTGCAGAGAATTGGGTTTGTACAATTCAGAGCTCCACAGTGACAGCTGTCTGTATAGTTCTAGCCATTCTTGGCCTAGTTTTTCAGAAAATGCTAAACCATGTAGGCCAGGGCTCTCATTAGACACGAACATGTACACCCCTATAGCAGTCTTAATGCTAGTGTTCATAGATGGCTGCATGCATAAGTTATAGCAATCACATGTCAGGATTCATTAATGCCGTGACTTGGAATGTGCGGGAAGATTTTCATGGAAAATACCATGCTTTTGTATTCAAAACTTCTTAAATTCCTAAAGTTTGACAGCAGTAGCCTGAAGCATTTTTAATTTCTCTCTGCCTCCACCCTTATTATTCCCTTGTTGGTAATACCCACTGGCCTATCGTGAGTAAACATATTGTTCTTCATTTTATTCAAATTGTTCCAGAGTGTATTTTCCTGTCCAGAGAACACAAAGGTCATATGCTGCTGTTGATTCTAAACAATGGCTAGAAGGCACTAAACTTTTCACAAAGACCATAACTTTCAAAACAAGCACTTGCATATTAAAACTACTTCAGCTCCACTGATTTAAAAGAAAAGAACTATAAAAGGGTATGTGGGCACTTCCATAGAACTTATCAGGTGTATGGGGGAGCACAGGTAGCGTGTGTTCCCATTGGTATTTGGTATGATAAATTAGGCAGCACTCATCTGATAAATATAAAGGATCTGATTCTCATTTACACTAAGGCCCCTTTACTCTGCTCTGGCAGTGTAACGGGGTATTAGTGTACATGGAAGTCAGGTCTCTAGGTTGTTGGTGCACATTGGCATCAAATGTGTTGACTTAGCACTTAACTCCACATATATCACAAAACATAGAAATGTAGGGATGGAATGGACCTTGAGAGGTCATCTAGTCCAGCCCCCTGCACTGAGGCATTACCAAGTGTATCTAGACCATCCCTGTCTGATGTTTGTCTGACCTGTTCTGAAAATCCTCCAATGGTGAGAATTCTACAACTGCCCTTGGAAGCCTATTCCAAAACTTAATTATCCTTATACTTAGAATGTTTTTTCTAATATCTAACCTAAATCTCCCTTGCTGTAGATTAAGCCCATTACTCCTTGTCTATTTTCAGTCAACGTGGAGAACAATTGATCATCCTCCTGTTTAAAACAGTCCTTAACATATTTGAAGACTGCTATTAGGTGCCCCCTCAGCCTTCTTTTCTCAAGATTAATTATTTTAATTTGTCCACATCTTTCTGAAAGTCTGGTACCTCAAACTGGACACACATCAGCTCAGGCCTCACCAGTGCCTAGTACAGCAGAATAATTACATGTCTTACATATGACACTCCTTTAATGCACCCCAGAATGGTATTTGTCTTTTTCACAATGGTATCAAATTATTTGCTCTTATTCAGTTTTTGATCCACTATAACCCTGACATCCTTTTCAGCAGTACTACCACCTAGCCAGTTATTCCCCATTTTGTAGTGCCGCATGTAATGTTTCCTTCCTAAGTGAAGTACTTTGCACTTGGCTTTATTGAATTTCATCCTGTTGATTTCAGACCAATTCTCCAATTTGTCAAGGTCACATTGAATCTCAGTGCTGTCCTCCAAAGAGCTCGCAACCCCTCTCGTTTTGGTATCATCCATAAATTTTATAAACATGTTCTCCACTCTATTATCCGAATCAACAAGGAAAATGTTGCCTAGTATTGGACCCAGGACTGACTCCTGCAGGACCCCATAAATATGCCCTCCCAATTTGACAGCAGACCATTGATAACTACTCTGAATAGGGGTTTTCAAACCAGTTGTGCCCCCATCTTATAGTAATTTCATTTAGACCACATTTCCGTAGTTTTCTCATGAGAATGTCATGTAGGACTGTGTCAAAAGCCTGACTAAACATGTTGTGACATAATAGATTGCCATGATATCAGGTGACCTCACACTGTAAGAAAGTCAGCATTTGAGCCATTGACTACATTACTGCTCTAAAGTTCATCTATGCTTTGATAGAGGGGGAGATTGTGGTCTTTAGCACAGTGCTCAGAACTAAGAGTTTCTGAAGTCTAATCCTGTCTCTGACAGCGACTCTCTGTGGCCTTAGGAATGTCTTAACCTTTCTGCCTCAATCGCCTGATCTGTAAAATGGGATGATATTTATGTCACAGGTGTACGATGAGGATTAGTTTCTTAACATTTTAAAAACACTTTGAAGTTGGTAATTTCTATACAAATGGTAAGTATTGTTATGTTTATTATCCATTTTAGCAGAAAACTCTCCATGAGCTTTCAATGTGCTTTAAGTCTGTAATGCTGTACCTATGCATCCACTTGCTGTGTTCTCTGGAGGACATGCCTTCCATGTTTTAATTGGAACATTTTTCATAATTGCTGCTATTTAACACGTTTATTTTGTGAAATCATGGGATGTCTTTATAGCCATATAATAAACCCTAGAGAACAACTTCTCTTACTGTTGCCATCTGCAGTGATCACAAGAGCAGCTTAGAAAATACTGACAGTCTTTGTAGTAATAGGATACATATGGTGGCACACAATTATGTGTTTCTGCATTCAATTAGTGTTGTACAATTACCCAGTTTTATTGCTTAGTTAAAACAGTGAAAGAACTACATAGTGGGTAATTTGCACTAATCCCCATCTCTGTAATTGCCCTTCAGTGTTTAAATGCAGTAGAACATGTATAGTGTTTGTTCTGAGTGAGATGAGCATTAAATAATCATTCACATTCCTTGCACCTTGACTGGCAATTAACATACCACTGCTTCACATTAGGATCACTTTTATAGAGAGCACTAAATAGAATTATAGCAGGGTGGGGAAAAACTATTCTGTTCTAGCATTACTAGAAAATCAACTGAAATAATCTCTCAAGGAAGTAGCAGAAGCCTCATCCCTGGAAATGGACTGGACAAATGGCAGAAAATATACCATACTGCACAATTCCGCATTGGCAGAGGAATGGATTCAATGACTTAAGAGGCCTTTTCTGTAATTAATTGCTCTGATTATATGATTCATTCACATCACCAATGTGACTAGTGAAATTAATCTGTAGACATGCACTAGATTAACCAAACTTGGTGAAGGCTTTTTTCCACAATAAAAGGAAATTGCATTAAGGATGCATAGTAGTTACAGTGGCTTCAGCCACTGATCTCTAAACCACTTCTTTACATTTTCCACCAAGTGCCTGTTTAAAGTTTCTTGTTGCTAGCCTTTAATTAAAACTGTGGTTGAAATTAGATTTATTGCTCCCATTTCAGCAAACACTTCATTTCAGGAACCAGATGTATTTAACAATCTGTGTTTTTAATAAAGCTGAAATTACATTTTTAATGGCCTTTATGCCCATCTTTTGCTGACTTAATAACAGAGAAGTGTGAATCCATTTCAGATTGTTGGTCCTCTCACATAACAAGATCCAGTTTCATGCACTTATTAAAAACAATGAGAGGAACAGAGGATTTCTGTGAATGCTGAATCTCTCCTCATAATGTAGAAGACATGATATAATATGTTGTATAACCCTACAATATAGAAGAATGGCAAGGAGGTTTCTTAATCTTTCTATGCAAGGTTGTACAGCAAATGAGGAAAAAATTATCTTCATAGGATGGCTAGTTACAGTTGTTTTTGGTGGATCCCTAGCAAACTGTTTCAATTTATGAGGAAGGGGTCTTCTTTGAAAAACTTTTGCACTAACTGAGCAGATGAAGCGTCTCTGTTAAGTTTACTACCCATTTCTTAAGGAAAATCTCAGAAGTTTCTTTTGCAGGACTTTGTAATTCAGTGAGACTTTTGTTGTTGCAGTGGCTGTTCAAGGTGGTGGTGTATGAAAGATTACTCTTGTAGACTATACACATTTTTTAAAATGTTGTTAGATTAACTGCACTAAATTTCACCATAAACCAACATAAAAATTGAAAGAGAGAGCTCCGACCAACTACTGCCTTAAGGGATGATTTGCTGCTTAACATTTTATTTTGATAAATTTAATTATTTTATTTTGAATATGTGTTTTGATATTTGAATATTTGTCAGTGTTTAGGCATTGGGGAAGCAATGGAAATTGGAATTTTCCTATTGTGGCTGCTATCTTTCTGTACTGACTGCTTCTGGAATATAAAGTCTCCTCTGGCACTGATTAAAAAGAAAACAAAAAAATTACAAGTAGCATTTCCCTGCTGAAGAGATCGTAATTTAGGGAAGGATTTAGAAGAGCACTCAATATTGGCCTAACTCTGCTTCCACTGAAGTCAGTTATACCATTGACTTCAATGGAAGAAGAATTACGCTAACAACAAGCATTTTTCAAAATTCAACCTTTAGTGTTTTGCAAGCTCTCAAAAGTGAGAATAAGTGCTTAGTGACGTAACATGATAGCTGAGTGTGTTTTGACCTCTCTAATGGCTCGTCCATTTGGAGAATAAAAGTCTACTACTGCTGTTAACTAATGGAGTTACTCCTTTAGCTCAGAAGTTCAAATCCCTGTACAAGCCTCTCTTTTGTGTATTCATTTTAATAAGCTACCATAGTTGTCAGACTCAGTGGGGATTTAACCCATGGACTTCAACATCAAAAGCACAGGTCTCTACTACACTACTATAGTTTAGCTTTTAACAAGAGAAAAATTTTGTGCTCTTTGATGATCAGCCACTAAAGGGGGATCCAGCATACTTAGCCAGTTACACTGGGTATGTTTATTTTCTTAGAAGAGAGACTATATATGAATCAAACCCTCGTAATCACTGATTTTTTTTAAACGTGCACTTATCTGTATTTTGGGAAGTGAAGGGGAGAATCTGAAAGCATACTCAACTGAAAGGAGTATTTCAGGAAGTTAGCAAATTGTTCATGAGTCCATTTACACAGAACCTTGCTGATCCTTTTGATTTTATTTCTGGTTTAGGTTTATGAACACCAAGATGGAAGCAAGTCTCTGAAGCTGGGAGACTTTGGGCTGGCAACAATAGTGGATGGACCTCTTTACACAGTCTGTGGGACCCCTACATATGTAGCTCCAGAAATCATTGCAGAAGCTGGGTAAACTATTTGCAGTAAAGGTTCATTTAAGTATGCAAGGTGGAATATGTTCTCACCAATATATCAGTTTCAACTCTTTTAATTTAGGCCTTTTCCCACCCTTTATTAGGGGTTAACATGGCAGTTTTTAACTTCAAAGTAGAAAGTCCTCAAATTAGCACTGAGGCAGTAACTAACCGTTTATTTTAACCCTGGGGTAAAGGTAACAAAAAACTGCCCTCAGTGACTAACTGTTGTTTTCTGTGCTCTTCCTTTGTCCTCTACTGTCCTTTTCCTTATGGTCTATTGTGTAGAGAAAACATCCCCTGGGGTGAGTGACCCCTGGCACCTATGCAGGCTTCCTGTCAGGAGAGGTCAAAAGAGCCCTACTCTCATCCAAGATACCAGTACACCTATCAGACATTCTAATCCAATATAGTTTTAAATTGTAAACCTCTGCCTTGGATTTGAAGGCAGAAATTGGTGTACAGTATAGAGAAAATTCAGCTCAGACCATTTAATAAGAATTTGTGCACTGACATAGTTTTCTTTCAGTTGTGTACTGTAGTTCATACAGGCTTGGTATCTCTAATCATAATACCTCTAACACTTTTAGATATGGCCTGAAGGTGGACATCTGGGCAGCTGGTGTGATTACTTACATCCTGCTGTGTGGCTTTCCTCCATTCCGTGGGTATGGGCTGTGATCTTTTATCCAACTCTTAACAATGCACCTCTATGCTGTGAATGGTCCATGTGCCTGTCCTGCACTAAGAGGTCTGCTGGGGGGCGGGTGTGGGTGTGTGCGGAAATCTTTGCTTGCAATGCTGGGTTATTTTTTTCCATGCTCTGCCTGTTAATTTATACAAACTTCATAAATCTCCATTGTGTTATTGTAAAACCCCCAGTCTCTTCTCATTTTATTTATTTCGATCTAATCTATCTTGCAAAACAAATGCACCCATTCCAGGCTCTAGGTGCCCTTGGCAACTAATTAAAATATATGATGAAATCAGCAGATTCCCCCAGTTACTCCCCAACACAGTAAGCAGGAAGCAGTAAAATGTAAACAAAATATAAGCCTTCCAACAGAGATTTATACCTGTAAGCAAACTTAAAGCCTCCCCTTACACATCTCCCCTCTCCATTAAAGCAAAGAAGGGGAGCTGGGCCTTGCCTTAAAGATAGGCAAGCTCAGAAACAAAGAGGGAAGTGTATTCCAAAGGTGGAGGGAGCTAACAGAGGTTGCCCTACAAGTTGACTCTTTTTTCCCCCTTCTCACTTGTGCTCCATCTCAAGTGCCCTGCAGTTCACAATGGTGGTCATGTGGCATGGGGAGAGGAACTGGTTCCAAAAGGCAAACTTAGTGAACTACAGTTAAAAGCATTTTACTTGCTTTTTAAAAGTTTATGAAAACTACCTCAGGAAATAAATCTTGTGTTTTGTTTTGCATTTGTTTGCTTTACAGATGTGGAGATGACCAGGAAGTGCTTTTTGATCAGATTTTGATGGGCCAGGTGGATTTCCCATCTCCATACTGGGATAATGTTTCTGATTCTGCAAAGGTAGATTTACAAAGCTGGTTCTCTTCTGTTTTATCAAAGGGTGCCCTGTATATATGTTGTGTGTGCAAAGAGACTGTAAAACTACTGTTCTTTTGTGTCCCTATATTTGAGAACCTTTAGGTCTAGACTCCCCTGAAGTACATATGTGTCATCTACTACAGTATTATCTGAGTATTGTCTGTGTCTTAGATTCTAAGCTGCTCCGGGCAGCACTTTGTTAGTATTTGTGTCTTATACAGTGTTAAGTGAAGCCTAATGAATAAATGATTTTTCAGTTGGGTGTCAAAATAAAAAAAAATCAGAAAAAATCATTTTGTTTCGGGTCGACCCAAAATGGAAATGTCTTGGGGGTCAAATGAAACATTTCATTTTGTTATCAAGTGTTTTTTACTCTTTAGTAATTAAATCTAGCTAAATTTTTAAATGAAATGTCACTTTGAAACAATATGTTGAAACAAAACATTTAAAAACCCGTTCTATTTTTTTCCCTTTTAGTGGGGAGGGGCATATCTATTTGCCAAATTCAGTCTGAATTCACAGCTAGTTGTGATGAACCTGACACTGCATTTTTCAGAGAATAAACTGTCTGAAAATTTTTGCCCAGCTCTAGTTTTAAGCATCCTGTCAACACCTATTGAACAATTAAAACTTCCAGTAACTTGGATAAGAATATGCACATCTTAGATTGAAAATTCCTTGGGGCAGTGACTGTGCTTTCTATGGGTTTGTACAGTGACTAGCACAATGGGAGCTGGGTTCCAATTGGCACCTTCAGGTGTAATTGTATTATAAATACTAAATAGTAATAATCAGAGGAAAACATGTCCTATGATTAATGATGTGAAAGGATTGTCCTGATATCTCTTTCTGTCAAAGAACCTGGCTGGACATTGGCAACATTCAGGAGTTACAGGCAATGTATGAGACTGACTTGTTCTATCAATCCATTACAAGTGGTTCATTTTTTTTAGTCCTCTATTTTAAAAGCAACTTCCAAGTACAGTAAAAGCTGTTTTATCCAGCACTTCATCAACTGGAAAGCTCTATAAACCGGCATTTCTGATCTTCATTGAAAGTCTGGTTTATAGTCCAGTTGGCACGGGGCTGGCAGGGGGTTGGGGTGTGGGAGGGGGTGCGGTGCATGGGCTCTGGGAGGGAGTTTGGGTGTGGGAGGCAGCTTGGGGCAGTGGGAGGGGGTGCGGGGTGCCGGGTGCCGGATCTGCGGGGCACTCACTTCAGGCACCTCCTGCAAGTGGCGACCTGTCTTGGTTGCTCCTAGGCGGAGGCGCGGCTCTGCGTGCTGCCGCCGCCCACAGGCACCTCCCCTGCAGCTCCCATTGGCCACGGTTCCTGGCCAGTGGGAGCTGCAGAGCCAGTGCTCAGGGTGGGGCGGAGGCAGCGCGCAGAGCCGCTTACGTGCCTCTGCCTACGAGCAGCCGAGACAGGTCGCCACTTGCGAGGAGCTGCCGAGGTGAGCCCCCCTTGGATCTGGCACTCCGAGGCTCCTCCTGCTCCCCAAGCCCCTGCCCTGAGCCTCCTCGCGCACCCAAATGTCCTCCCAGAACCCATGCCCTGCACCTCCTCCTGCGCGCTAACCCCCATCTCTGCATCCGCTCCCGCACCCAAACTCCCTCCCTCTTAGTTAACCAGCATTTTTCACTTACTGGCACCCCCCATTCCTCCAACATGCCAGATAAAACAGCTTTTACTGTAATAAGGAAGAGCTTGATTCTGAGAGGAGGTGAGAGAGCTGTGGGTGCCTAGTACCTTTCAGGATTAGTCCCTAACACAGTTAAGCACACTTATACAACAGGGTTGAATTTGGCCCAAGAGTTCAAATTCTCTGGAGTGGTCTCATTGGTGCGCTATAGTAAGAGGTGAATTTACAGAGTTCCTAGGCATTCTGAGGTACAGTAACATTGGAGTTGATTGGAGTTTCATATTTGCAGTCCATTTGGGTTGGCATGTGTATAACCAATAGATTTCACCCAAACACTTTCCTTTTCTTACCTTAAGCTTGGGAACACCAACACATAATCATAGGAGGAATATATGCAACACTGTCCTCTCGGTACTTTCAGTATAAGCACTAATTTGTCACAAAACAATGTCAGTGTTTTCATCTGGGGTGTGAGGATTGAAAATGACATATTAAACGCTGACTCTTGATTCGGCTATACCACTGTTTTGTACTATCTTTTTGGAAATAATATGGGTGGGATTTTAGTTTCCAAGTTAGTGAAATTAACATACAGGATACAGTACTTGGAGCTGAAAGAAAGCATTAAGTGTTAGTAGGAGTCTTCTAATCCCTCCCTTTGTATTGTGGCAAGCTTGATTTCATCATGAGTAAGACATCACTCATCTGTTAAGAATCAGTTCTAGTCTTCAATATCTCTAATGACAATTCCACAGCTCCTTTGGCAAGCTTGTTCCATTACCTAACTACTCTGTCTAGTTTGTTCTAAAATTTTCCATTTTAATGCATAAACTCATTAGTTTCTGTTCTGCTCCCATTTATTATTGAAAATAATTGATGTCTGTTATTTCTGATTTCCCTTTATATTAGCATTCCGTTACTGTTATCTTTTCTATAGATTGAATGTACTCACTAATGGGAGAAGAAATGCATTAAATTCTGGTAGGAAGCTGAGGGGGAAATAGTAAAGAAGAATTTGAAACATTAAAACAAAGGTTTTAAGAGTTAGAAATATTTTTTTTAAAAAAATCCACTTTGCTATTGATATTGGAACCTAGAGAGAGCCAAATTCTAGCTTAGTCTGCATCATCTTTAGAGAAAATTGGCTATTTTCTAAATGGGCAACTAACCTGATTTCATTCTCCCATCTGTTTTGTACATTATGGGAGAAGTTCTTTCCTCTACAAACCTCTGACTACAAAATTAACCAGCACTTATGGTCTTCTAGCTTTTCAATGTATTATTTAGCTATTGATTTAGAAGTTCATCTTACAGTTCAGCAGTTGATAGTTATTTTTCTTAAATAACCTTAGTATATTTCCACCCTCTATAATTCTCTCACTCATTGAACACTGTACTTTACTACAATCAATTGAAGAACACTTTACTGAATTAAATCTTTTGATTTTCTTCATAAAAATGCGCTCTAAACTGGATCTTATCTTCCATTTCACAGGAACTTATCACCATGATGCTTCAGGTAGATGTAGATCAGCGATTCTCAGCCTTGCAAGTTCTCGAACATCCGTGGGTTAATGTAAGTAATTTCAGGACTGCAGAGTCTTGTTTTAGTCTTGTAATCTTTTAACTGTTTGCCATCAAATACTTTAAATGCCTCTTTGGAGCCAACATTTTCTACCAGAGACATGGTTTCACTGGAAGTGAAAGTGGTTTGTTAGTATACAATTAAATATTTTTATGCGCAATGCTCTGCACTCCCTTCTCCCAATATCTTGGGCCACATTTTCAACACACGTCCTTAACTGCACCTGCAAACTTTGTCAATTTCCCAAAGGTCAGTTTGCAGGTGCGGTGACACATTTTGTGCATGTAAATCAGATGGGCTCACAAGTCTTGCAATCACAACTAAGGGGTCTTGAAATATAGTCCATGTTTTAAAACCAGATGATTCAGCATTAAGTACAAAATCTTTACAATCAAATATTAACTTCCAAATTTGAACTATAAACATGTTTGTGTGCAGTCATATCAATTTAATCTAGATTAGTGTGAAATTTTCATTTTTATCTTTAGATCAATGCTAATTTGTTCTGAACATGCCATAAAATTGATTAACAAAGAGGTGACGTGGATAAATCTGATATAGGTTAAGAAGGCCTGGGCCTGTCTATGCTTTAATGGTGGGGGAGGGACACTGTTTAATATTAATTATTTAAGACTATTTAATATGTTTCAAAATATTTGTATAAAAATGTAAAGAAAAGGTGGGAGAAGAATCCAGATTCCGGTTTAAAAATGAAGATACAGAAAAGCAAAATGAGTACAAGAAAAAAATCTGAATTTCCATATTGCAAGTTCCAGCGTGGAATTCCTCCCTAGCACATTTGTGTGATTCAGTACTTTCCAGTAGTATCCAAAAAAGATATTTCTCATACACTTAAAGGGAGTATAGTTCCAAAAAGGAATATTTGTAATTCAAATATACAGACTAATTAAACAATAACATAAAAAAATAAAAAGATGTCCAAATAGTTTACTATATTCCTTAATTGAAAATGGTGTGTAAAATACCTACAAAGAACATGCTCAAGTAGTTCTAGCCTCCATTCTGCTGTTCAGATAGAAGCAGTTTTTAATTGTAAATATTTCTGAACTGCACAACCCTTCGTCATGTAAAGCTTATAGACATCCAGTGCAATATATAATGAGACAATTTAGCATTTTTGTGGTCACTTTAAGGCAGAAGATTTTGGTGGTGGTGGTGGTATTTTGTTTCCTTCTTGAGGAATATATTCTTGTCACACAATGTTTATATCCCAATTTTAAATAATTTTTGTTCGGAACTGAAATTATTATTTATCTCTGGAGTGAGAGGGAACTGTGGGACGAGGGATAAGGTAGAGATACAAAGTGTGACTCCCTAAGCAGAATTGCTGCCTCATGGCCAGCTTCCTCAATGGTGTAAATTGGCATAGCTCCACTGAATTTAATGGAGCGCTGTTGATTTAACACCATTGGAGGATCTGGAACCTCAAAGCTTTGCCCCCACCCCTTTAGTTAAATTACACTCTGGTGCATTTTAGTAAACAGTTTCAGCAAGCTGCATGAAGTCCGAGGTATTACTTCCATTAGTGCAGAGGTCCCCAAACTGTGGGTCATGCCCACCTAGGGGGACACGAAGGAGTGTTCGGGGGGCACGGTGGGGCCTGAGCCAGCCCCCACATGGGGTGGACCGGGAGCGCCATCCAGCCCGACTCCACTTCCAGCTCTGCCCTGGCCCCAGCTCCTGGCCTCTGTCCACAGCCCGGCCCTGGCTTTGCACCAGCCCCGGTTCTGGCTCCACCCCCAGCTTTAGCCTCTGGCCACAGCTCCGCTCCAGACCTAGCTCCCAGCCCCAGGCTTGCCCCCAGCTGCGGCCCCAGTCTCGGCCCCCTTACCCCTGTTTGTGTCCGTCCCCCCCACCCTCCCGGACCCTGAAAAGTTTGGGGACCACTGCTTTAGTGTTGCAAGTCATACTATTGTTAATATTCTGCAAGCATATCACAGTGAAAACATATAGCACTCCTGTTTGTACTAGAGGAAGTATTCTGTCCCAGTTCTACGGGATTTTTGTCTCCTTAATCATTCCTTTATAGCATTCAACATTCAGAGGTCAGTAAATCATCTTCAGCTATATACTAGCCACCATTCAGAGCTAATCAGGCTAGAAACACCTTTTTCTAGGACTAATGTAAGTATTTGCTAGATACGTTTTCTGGAGTTCAGTTCAGGAAAGTTCCTTAGCACACACCTGAGTCCACCTCTAGTTTGGCTATCACATAAGTGTGTGCTGAATTTGAGGCACAAAATTAAGGTCCATTGAACGAAATGAGACTTATACCTAAAGTGAAATACATGATTAGGTGCTGTCCTGAATAGGGATACTTTCCTGAATTGGGGCCCAAAGTATATGTGAGAGAGAGAGAATTTCAGAAGAGAAAACTTGTTTTTATACAGAGGCAGAGTGAACCAATAGAGAGAACATTGGACTGGGAGTCAGAGGACTCATTTTTCTATTCCTAGCTCTGTCATCACCTTGAACCAGTCACTTTCTCTCTACCTCAGTTTCTTCATCTTTAAAATTGGGATAATAATGCTTACTCATATTTATAACGGCACTGGAGATCTAGAAGTGAAAATTTTCATTTTAGCTGATCTTCATAAAATATTCTGCTTCTTTCTAGAAGGAAAGTAAATACAAATCCTAGTATAATGTGTGGAATAACACTTCACTTTTCTAATAAATCTGTTTAAACACCTCCTTAGTACCAAATAATATATAATATTTTGGACTTATTTATGGTTTTGAGACTAGTGAAATAGCACTAAAATGGTGGGTAGTAGTGATTTTTCAGCTGTAAATAACTATTGCACTTGCAAGTGCAGCTTTTTATGACTGTTTACTAAATGATTACTTTGTAAATTGACGACATTGCTGGAATTTAGTATGACAGTTTCAATAGGAGCCAACCCTCATTTCAGTTTAAATTTTAACAATAAATATAGCTGGACTCTCTTAGAAACAACAAAACTTGTAATGGTCAGAATCAGACCAGTAAAACAGTTCCTATGTCAATAATATCCCAGCTGTTTTCAATTTAATAAACAAAACCTGAAAAGACTTTGGCTAGTTGCCATTGAGACAGATGGAGATCCTGGATTCTGAATGCAATTCAACAGCAGTTCTCTGCCCCCTCAATTTAGTTTATTTGGATTTGTCTCTCATATACAGAACTCTTAGAGCTAGAAACAAATCTACTGTTTTATACTTCCCCTACTGGGACTCTTACTGTTTCCTTTGCCTGCTCATATTCATTGCAAAACTAAGGAATTACAAAAGAGGCTGGAGGCTTGGGAGCTAGCATTTTAAACACTGGAAATATTATATAATCCAAAGTGCACCAATGGCAAGTTATGGTACAAATATACCCTGTTCTTGACTTCTGAGTAATAAAAATGTTTAACTTACTGTAATTCAATAAGTTATAATGGTGAAAGGGATGGATTACATTTTGTAAACCCTTCCCTGTTATAATGATAACCCAAAAGTGGATTACTTTTTGTACCCACCAGCCTGAAAAGGATTAGGAAACCTGTAGCTTTAAAACATTTCCCTCGCTACACTGGCCCTGGCTGCCTGCATGTGAAATAAATAAGTAACCATCAGTAAATAATAATAATAAACTGAGCATTCATAAGGAGGTTAATTTAAAAAGACATTTCTTATTTGGCAGCTTCAATATTTTTGGTCACACCATAGGGCACTGCCCAAATCTCATTGGAAACCTTAAAGGAAACAGAGTCAACAGGCTTTTCCAGGGCTTTTGTTTGGTCTAATTTTCTTCTGTTATTTATATAATGACCTCTTCCTATGGCACAATTAGCGCTGGAAAGGAAACCTCTTGTGATATGGATCTGAGTGCTTCAAGGCAGTAGGAGTCTGGCAGTTCTGAGCTTTGCTTAAGATTTTTAGAACAATTTCTTTTACTTTGGGTCTGTACATGTCCTGTTGTGTAGCACAATGCAAATATGCAAGCAATGTTCATGATTATTATTATATACAGGAATGACACCAGCAGGCTCTGTCTGGCTCTTTTTTCTTATTTTAAAACAAAGCAGGTACTCCATTTGAGCACCAACTGACAGTGCTTGCTGGAAAATCCAAATTGGACAGGGATGACAGTAAACAATTTCACATTGAAGTAGTACGTTGTAAATCCTAAATCAAGGTCTTTAAGAGTGACAAGTGATTTTAGGTGCTTCAGTTTCTGGGTGTCCAACTTTTGAGACACTACAAAGGGGCCTATTTTTGAGAGAACGGGTGCTCAGTGTTTTATAAAACTCAGGCCCCTTTAAGATATTTTGAGGTGAATATCCAAAATCACCAGTCACTCTTGACTGTTTTGTCCCTAGTACTATAGATTAGATGCAGTACCAAGGTCCATACCACTTGTGAGAAGAAGTGTGTATATCTAATGGTTAATGCATAGACTGGAACACTCATTAGTGAAGACTGTCTTTGGGAAGGTAACATTTACAGTGTCTTGACCAAATTCCTATTTGGAGCATTTAGCCTACGTCCAATTCCCCCTGCAGTTTCTTGTGGGTATGATATTCTTCTTCACTTCCTGCCATAAACTGTGGTGTAGCATTGCTGTTTCAATATTAAACAGCTGCTGTGTTTCACCTTAGATGTGTGTCTATTTTTTTAATGTTGGATGAAGTGATTCCAGTTTGGAGCCTGAATACCAGTATATTTGTAAAGTAAACATCAGATAGCAGCAATAGTAGTTAGAAAGTGTTGCAGTGACAGATTAATTAATATTTTATAACTTTGCCACAGCTTGAGCACATTGTGGCTCAAAAAATATATCCTATGTTGTGCGGATCTGGAATATCATAGACTCATAGACTTTAAAGTCAGAAGGGACCATTATGATCATCGAGTCTGACCTGCACAACGCAGGCCACAGAATCTCACCCACCCATTCCTGTAATAAACCTCTAACCTATGTCTGAGCTATTGAAGGCCTCAAATCATGGTGTAAAGACTCCAAGGTGCAGAGAATCCTCCAGCAAGTGAACCGTGCCCCATGCCGCAGAGGAAAGCGAAAAACCCCCAGGGCCTCTGCCAATTTGCCCTGGAGGAAAATTCCTTCCGGACCCCAAATATGGCAATCAGCTGAACCCTGAGCATGTGGGCAAGACTCACGAGCCAGACACCCAGGAAAGAATTCTCTGTATTAACGCAGATCATCTCTGGAGTTATGGCTGTAAGTTTCCCTGATAGAAAGTATTACACTAGTCATCAGGACTTGGTGATTCTCGTGACTCAGACCTTTGAAAAATGAGCTGTAAGTTTTGGGGATTTTTTCCAATGAAGAAGACGAAAGAGTTCATTTTATAGACTGGTTTTCTTTTGGGAAAGGTCGGGTCAGAGGAATACAGGTTATTTTAGGGGTCATAGATCACTGAGCCAGGCCTCCCTTCTGCTAGAGAATAATCATGTACTATATTTTTTAAAGCTCTGCATTTGACCATATTCTGCTGGCTAGTGCATTTTGTTAAGAGGCGAGAGAGGAATTTTTGAAAACCAGTGCCACAATCTACAAACTCAAACTAACCTTCTTCCCATATGCTCACAAAGCCCATGATTTACTGCAGCAACTGTGTAACGTACTAAGTGCTCTCAGAATTGTTACAAAGACAGAAAAATGAATGTTCACACTCATTTTATGTTCTGGTCTTGATGTGTTACTTCCATGTGTTGTACTTTTGGTGCTAAAATGATTAGTTTAAGTCTCTGATTCGATTGTTGATAGCTAGAGATGCAAAGTAGAGCTCTGAATGGGACTAGCGTAGAGCCCTGCAGAGGGACAGGGATCCCGCGAGTCCTGCAGGACCCACTGCCATCTTAGTGGAAGCAGAATTAAAAAATAGTCCTGTGCAGGGCTCTAATGCAAAGCAGTAGTTCTGCAGGGCAGTCATTTTATATGACCCAAGATTACTGTTCTCTGCTACACTGCATAGTCCGATGGTGGGCAGGCTTTGCCAAGGTAGCTGTTCTTGGCATTGCTCTTAAAGTGGTCTATCTGGCCCCACCTTTTGGGTCAGTTACAAAGGCCTTGTCTTCACTACCCTAAAAAAGGTGTGTTCTTCATTCGGTCTTTAACTTGAACTGCTAACTTGTGTGAAAACAAACTTCCTTGTCTTCACTAGGATTTTAATTCAAGTTAAGAACATGCTTTTTTGGTGAAGACAAGGCCACAACTGACTCAAACATTATCTGTTTTTCCTGGCTGGAGCCCATGTTTCATTACCCCTTTTTTTCCCCACAGCTGCATAGGAAGATATTGTGTAGTGCATGGGAAGAACTGTAGGCCCCCATTGAGGTCTTGACCTCCCTGAGGGAAGGCTGGAGCTCTCTGTGGGGTGTGGCTTCATTTAGCCACAGGTGATTCATCAGTGATTGCAACAGCAGCCATCAATCAGGCATCTATCCATTTGATGGAATTATCCCATAGCTGGGTCAGGAGTCATTGGAACTAGCCAGGGAATCTCCTTCTAGACTTTATAGGGAGTCTCCTCCCAGGTTAGTATTTAGTGAATACCACTGGTCATGCTTGGATCAAGCCCTGTGAACATTAAAAATGCATCCCCCTTTTGATGGAGTGAGAATTTCCTGGAATATTTTTATTAATCCTATGTGTGCCTCAGTTTCCCTCTCTTCTTTGCATTGTAAAAAAAAAGTTTGACACCTGCTAAAGAGGGCAGGAGGCAGGAGGTAAGGGTGTCACCTGGCTGCCTAAGGGCTGGCTCATTAAAGAACTGTCTCAAATGGAACCCAAATTAACATAGCATCCAGCAAGAGATACCTCTGAAACATCAGCTCCTGACAGCGGCACACCCCAGCAGGCAGGACTTGTGAACTGAGCTGGAGAACAAGGTGTCAGGTGACCAGAAGAAGGGCAGCCCTTTTTAGAGGGACTCAGGAGCCTGGACCTGGGGAGACAAAAGAGGGATGGGGGTGGGAGCCAGAGATGGAGTCCATTACAGCTTGGCTGGCTCATCATGGTACTGGCTTGGCATGTAGGGTGACCAGATGCGAGGAACCGAAAATCAGGACTTGTCCAGGGCGGAGAACCCCTCCCACCGGACTTGTTGAGCAAAAAAAACCCACCCTCTCCTGTCTGCCGCCGGACTTGTCGGTTGGGACACGAGACAAAAGAAGCAAAATCGGGACGGGACATCTGGTCACCCTATTGGCATGTACTATAGCGTAATTTCTGCCTCTCTGTGCTAACCTAAGCAGGTTAGCACAGTACCAGCCTCCCGCAGGACTCTGGCTTGGCTGGATTCACTGCAGAGAGCCATGGAGACAGACAGGGATTGTTGGTGCTGAAGGCCCAGTCTTGGAGGCCCCTGTTGAAACTATGTGTGTCCTTGGGGCCTGGCTCACTAAGGGGTCACTCTAGACAGGGCTGGCTCCAGGCACCAGCAAAGGAAGCAGGTGCTTGGGGGCGGCATTCCGGCCATTACTGGGCGGCACATTTCAACAGTGGGTTGTTGTTGGTTTTTTTGCTTTCGCAGCTCCAGCTGCAACTTTCTTTTTTTTGCCACTTGGGACGGCAAAAAGCTAGAGCCGGCCCTGACTCTAGAGAGACTGATTGAAGGCTGGGGCATAGACCAGACTCCGTGACCGCCTGCATGTAGTTTGAGCACTTTTTCCCCTTGGTTAAAGCATAAAATTTTATTCAACCAAATCTCACGTCTCTGAAAATGGAACTCCACAAGGCTTTTGGTAGGATCTTGGTGCACACTTATTCTCTCACAAGAACAATTTCCTTGCTGCATATCAGAGAAACTGGGCTTCTCTTTTTAACGCTAATGACCTTTTAACTAGAATTGTTGTCTTCACTTTTAATTGATTATAATGTATTAACAGAACAAATCAATCTGAGATTCACTTATTGTGACATGTTATTCACCTAACACAGTTAAGAAATGCAAACGTTTATAAAAGTGTGAAAGACAGCTATTAGCTAAAGCTGAGAAGAGAAATGGGTCTGTTCCTGATAACAGGTTTCCTTACAAATACCTTAGATAGATTCATGGAGATGACATTGAATTAAACGAATCTCATGAAAAACTTTTTTTATTTAACTTTTTACATCCACAGGATCCTCCAGGATCACCTTACAATCCTGCAAAAAGAGTGTTCTCTCTTATTTTGCATTTTCTCTATAAACTTTTGTTTCTTTCTTTGCAGGATGATGGCCTTCCAGAGAATGAGCATCAGCTTTCAGTAGCTGGGAAGATAAAGAAGCATTTCAACACAGGGCCTAAACCCAACAGCACAGCAGCTGGAGTTTCTGTCATAACAGTAAGCATCTGAAATACACAGCTATAACATTTTAAAAAGTGCCCACAAAACATATATTCAGAAGATGACACCAAAAGCAATCAAGGGCTCGCTACTTACTGTAAAGTGTTGCCCATGGAGTTGAAATTAATGTAACCATTTCAGATGCAGTTATGCGCGAGGATTGCATACCACACTACACACAATTTGCTAGCTGCATCCCTCCAAGCAGAGATGAAATCGGGTAGAGATTTAGTTGTGCTGCATGCTATAGTTACAATCTAGATAGTATCTGAAAGTAATGGAGCTTGTGAGACCATCTCAACCAAGTCCAGCTAAATTTTATAGGCACATGCAGTACCGTATGCAAATTTGTATTTTTCTTCCAAGATGAACATGTGTGTGTGTCTCTCTCTCTCTCTCTCTCTCTCTCACACACACACACACACACACACACACACACACACACACACACACACGATATTTAGAATTTTATTAGATTATTTATGCTAGTACCATTAAACAGTAACTATCTGTTTTATCCACATTCACATCCTTTACTTATTTTTTATACATCTGCCTGTGTTTTAAAGCTTTTTTTTTTTTATTACTCATGGTAATGTTAATTCTCCAGATAAAGTCACCAAAAAATCATTGACACATTGAACATAACCATTCCCATATCAGATTACTCAGTGTTTGTTCCCAGCTTCCATAAATTGCAGATGGTGTGACTGCACATGTACACTGTCTCGTACTGTTTCCACTTTCATGTTCCTCAGCTCGGCCCCTCCAATGGTGAGTTAAATCAGCATGAAATAAACTCAGCTCAACAGGCACAATCTGGCTCGCAGGTGTGAACTGTTTGTGCAGCAAAATGGATACTTTCTCAGAAGTTACTAAGTATTTAACATTTCAAGCTGTGCCTCTCTCACATTTTTCTTTCTCTCTTTTTTTTAAAATAAAAACTACCTCAACACAGAAACAAATTGTCCCTCATGCTTTTCTTAGATTTTCAACTTTCTATGCCATCAGCTAACATACAGTCAGCATTTTTTTATTTTCATTTTCAAGCAATAATACCACAGCAACTCTCCCACAAGTAAAACATCACATACTCTGTACCCATTGCTCATATGAAATGCAGGTATGTTCTGAACAGCCTGGTTCAAACTGTGTTCTTTTCAAATGGACTGCCAGCACGCTTGTCCATAAGAAGTACTGCTCAGGTCTTCTTTGCAAGGCTTTCAAGACTTAAAAGATAGAAACGATGCTTCCTCTACCTCCTTCCATCCCTTGCCGCTTTTAATTTTTAAAATATTTTTGTTTGTCCCAGTTGATTTGGAAATGGATCGTTTAGAGCAATTTGACATTTTAGTAATGAAAAAGGCATTGGTGAAGTGAATCTTTCCATTGACAAACATTATAGAAATAAATAAAACAAAAACAAAAAAACTCACTGAATTTGGTAATGTGTTAGAATTTAAATAAGTACATTTAATGAGAGCCTCCTTCTGAGTGGAAACCACACCAAGGTGTGGTTAATTCTGGAGTTCTGCCTCTAAACTAGCAGTATTTTAAAAATATTGTTATAAAATCCAGAAAGTGGCTTAATTAACTAACTTCTTTCAGTAACTTTCCTAAAACTGGGGGAGTACAAACATCTGTAGTGCATGTGTAAATTTTAAGGCAGGCTGGCAAGTGCTGATTTAAATATCTAAAAACTTTTATATACTATACATAACACACATCTTAATAAATAGAATAAATACAACCAAAAGCAAAACCTTTAACCATCGTGACTGCATTTAAAAATAAATGTAATACAAGTTTGGCATGGGATTGTCATTAAAATTTTACTTTCAGGAATCTCCTTTTTTATTTATACAATGCTAGATAATATTGATATAAAGCTTATCAACTAAAGCTGTTCTAAATTTATAATTTACAAAGCATATGCTCCCCAAATGCTGGAACATAGTCTTCAGCACTAAAAATGTACAATAAATATATCTTAACCCTTTTAAAAAAAATCTGTTTTATGGTGCCAATATATGTGTACACTGTAAATTATGTAAAGGGATAGCTAAAATACTGTATTTAGTTCTCAATTCAGCTTCATAAAGATATTCTTTATTATACATATGCCCTTAGGGTAAAATCACCACTGTATGGGGGTCCCACACAGGGCTGTCTATGTATCAAACCTTTAATATGGGACTTAAATTAATAAGGATTTGTGCAGGTCAGCTGGGCTGAGGGGAATTGCACCCCTAGTTTGTTTATGTTATGAGGTCAGAGTCATCTGTAGGTGTATTTTATTTATTTATATAAAGCACTTTTAGTAATATCCAAATATATTGTACTGACCCCTTTTGCTGAGGCATACTTTTGCTTTGGTTATATAATCCCCAATAAGAGTAGTATCTGTTCATCCAGGTTCCAATCCTACAAACACTCACGCATATTCTTAAACTTTACTACTGTCATAAAGTTAATCGTGTGCATAAGTGTTTACAGAATTAGGGCCCTAAAGCAGATATGACCAAAATATTTAATTTTGAAGTTCCATGACTGCATTTTTCTTGTCTATAAATCTAACATTTCACTAAAAAATATAAAATGGATGTTTAATAGCAAGCATTTATTAAATAATCTGTTTAAAGTTTAGCCCTAGAATTTTTGTTGAATTCTCCAAGGATGTCGTCACACTCTTTCCTTTGAATATTTAAAATTAATGACTTGACTGCTTAGTTATTATGTCTCCAGCCACTAAAGAAGAGAGCTGGTAATTATTTCTCAAATAAAAACAGATGTTTTGAAAGAGGTTTTTTAAAAAAAAACAATACTCTGTCAGTACCCTGTGGGTATGTAATGATACTCTTTCTGTCTGAAATAATCAAGAGGCAATAGAAATCAATTTTTAAAAATGCTTTAATATTCAAAGATGTATTGCAATACATTCTATTAACTGAGCATAGTTCAATTTGTGTTCATGTCTGGAATGTTAAAGCTTTGCTTGTATGTTGTCACTTTTGTGCTTGTTTTTTTGGCATTATTAAGACAGAAGAAAAGACTAATGATAACATTATGTTAAGGTTGTGTGAGGTCCCTGACTTGGCTACGGGAGTAAATCCCAGCTTGAAGCTCACGGGAACCATGTAGCATAAAGAAAGAAAAAAGCTGTTCTGACAGCTGATGGTCTGCCAATGTGTCTAGAGATGGTAACCAATTCCTGTCTGCAGCATTCTGCCTGTCGCAGACGGCCTCTGTCATCTGTGGAAACCAAATTGGTGCTGCTTTATCATGGGGAGGGGGAAGGAGGGATTGAGGTATTTAAAATGCATTCTAGTGATTATAAAATAAAATTAAAAGTGACATTTTAACAGTGGACTTTTCTTAAGATGTGGAAAAGAGAAAACAGCTTTAGTCTATTAGTTTTGCTTGGTTTGAGGAAGAACCTATGACTTAAATGTCTATCTGTTGTTGTTCTATAATTATTATTTATAGCCTGTTTTTCTTAGCCTGTAGTCTCCATGGTAACTAAAATATTGTTTGACTTCTGCTTAGATAGATGTAACATTTTAAAATTCAAAAAATAAATCCCCTCCTAAAACACTTGTAACAGCGTTCTGTTAGTTATAATATTTTAGTGCAATACTTTTAATTTCAATTTTTAAAAAACCTTGTCTTTTGTATACTTGAGATGCCGTATAATAGGCTTCCAGCAGATGGCAATAGTAGATCAATCTACTGAAACTCAATGAAAAATGAAGTATAGGTGCAAGGTCCTTATCTTTTGAAAAGGAAGTGTCCTTTAAATAACTCTAAATAAGATGAAACGTGCATTGATTTAAGAAAACAGAATAAATTATTAAATATTTCTTTTTATGTCTGTATTGAAAGTGTAAGTTAAATTTACAGTTAGATGCTAACAGTTTAAATAACTGGTACCTAGAGACATGTTAACCGGCCTTTCTCAATCTAGAATTAATAACTATCACGAGTATTGCACCAATATGCCACAGTCTTAATGAAACACACAATGGCCTTTCCTTTTGTAGGGCAAAATGTGAAGTTATCATATTCTTCAGATTAAACTGGGCAGAGATTCTCTCTTTCAAGTTTGACCCCCCCTAAAATTGTGTCTAATCCTCTGTTAAAGGCTATCCCAAATACATGTTAGTGCAGTGTAAAAAGGTTAGAGAAAATAACACACTTTCTTTCTTTTCAATGCACATTCAACTGCTAATGATAACCTCAATTTAGAACAATATATACAATTTAAAGTTATATTTTTAAGCACACATTTTACCCGATTTTTTTACACAATATTACATTAATTTTCCATTTTGACTTTAATTGCTGCGATTTAGTGAATATTTTACATCACAGCTTTCTACCATTATCTTTTTAAGCCTGAGATGTAAGATGAAATGATAAACAATGCAGTGCTGTTCATGAACCTTTCTGAAGTCCTGCTCTCCAAGGCTAACATTTTAAAAAAACAGACAAACAAAAACCAAACAAGAATTACCAGAATTGATGGGGTATCAAAACTGGATTCTTTTAATCTTTACACACGCCATGATTATGAAGTAGTCTAATTTAAGCCTCATGTAGTCTGTGTAGCCTGCTCCTTGTGATGGCTAACACTGTGTTTTTTAAAAATATTAAACTTCTGTTTAATTGCAAAAGATATTATTTCATTACCATTATGTGCAACTTAAAGGGGCACTTCTATATTTGGAGATAACAGGATATTTATTAGACTTTTAAATGAACGCATAATGCATTAAGTTACTTATTTCGCAAACTCCATTTCAGTTTAAATAAAATGGCTTCTAATATAGCAAGATAGAAGCTAGGGCTAGTTTCTTTTTTTTCTTTTATTCTTTTTCTTACTTTTTGTCTCCAGTGCATAGGTTCAGGATGTTAGATAAGTGCCTTGTGAAACTGAAAACAGTCAATATGCACTAAATAAGGAACAGCTTGGTCTGGAGTCTTAATTCTTTAGCATAATATCGATCCACTGAGTTGCCCCATTTCTCTCTGCTCAGCTGGACCACGGGTTTACCATCAAGAGATCAGGGTCTTTGGACTACTACCAACAACCAGGAATGTATTGGATAAGGTATGAGATGGTGCAGCTCCAACAGTCAGTGTTTCCATGGCAACGTGCTGGCAGTCTCCATTAACCAGTTCCTTCAGTGGATAAACATGCTTTTTGATTTGTTATCCAGTCCATATGCTGCTTTATCAGTTTCATTTTAATCTTGATTGAGATGCCACACCCCGTCATTCCCTTTTTTTCACCCATTATTCACACTGACATTGCCAGCTTTCTCTTCATTGCACATGCTCAGTATCAGTTTTCCTTATAGTTAAAAGGACAGTGTATATAGAAAATCTACTGGATATGCTGCAGCAATTGTCCCCCCCCCCTGCCATCCCCCATATTGCTGGTTAAGGCATCTGCTTCCTGTGCACTTCTGTTTTTAAACACCTGGAACAGCAACAAGATCTCAGCATATATTTTTTTTCTCTTCTGTATGAGATGTGGAACTATATACTGTCATTTTTAACCCATCAAACACAATCCTTACCTTAGGTTGAACAATGCATTTACCTAACATAGTACTTAGAAGCTCTCCCAAGTTTACTGAACTATAATGCATTGTATGTGCTGGTAAGCTTGTGTTTTCTAACTATGCACATTTATTTTTGTTCTCTTTTTATTTTTAAAACCCCTTGTAATTTTTTAGCCATATTGCATGAATCCGTTTTTAATATTTTCCTACATTGCGTAACTGTGTCAGGGTTCTTATTAGTTGACTTGACCTGTACGATCAAATGGGACCTGGGCTGGGGTGGCTATTTTTGAATGGGTGAAAAGAGGGATTCCGCTGATTGCTGATGTCAGGCCCACACCTCCTCAATCAGTCAGGTGTCCCTGGTATTTTCATCGTGTTTATTTGCTGGCTTTTATCCCCTTATTGCTCACAGGGTTTGACTTGTGATAGCTGGAAAGATAAAATGAGTCCCTAGTGAATATTTTTGCTAACACTGTGGTTGTTCAAGCCCAGAGAAATGCTTTTCATTGGGAGAGGGGGAGGGCGGGGGAAGGCCTGTTCTGTGTATAGAACAATTCTACAAATTAACTTCATTAGCAAAATGGTAATGTTTACAGTAATGTAGAAATCTGCCCCTTATATCATTTCACTGATTGCATGGATCAGACTACCGCACAGTTTCCACAAAAGTTAGCAGTCCACCAAACACACCAAAAATATGCCTGTGAAAATTCAGTAGATTTTTAAATGGACATGGAGGAGAAAAACAGCTCTTCCTCCTTGATGTACCCTTCAGATGAGAAGCAAAAGGTTAGTCCAAGTCCACCATATAGATCAGGGGTCTCAAACACGCGGTCCGCAGGCCACATGCGGCCCGCGGACTTATTTCCTGCGGCCCGCCATTGGTGCCTACTCCACTGGCAGCCAAGCTCCAAACATTACTGAGTGTTTATATTTTAGTAAAACCCCTCTTTGCATTACAGTTTTTAAAAAGTTAATACATTGACTTTTAATAGAATACTATATTACTCTTCATTTTTTTCATTTTTGACTATACTTTTGTATCATTTTATGAAAAGGTTTCAGTGATGCGGCCCTCGGGCCAATTTACTAGTTCTCATGTGGCCCTCGTGGTGATTTGAGTTTGAGATCCATGATATAGATGCTGGTTATGATGACTAACTGAGAAATAGTTTCTATACAAGTGCTCAAATTTGTACTGGTTTGTGCAGTAGCACCTTACTAATTCATATTTTGTGGTTGGGAGACTTATTGAAACTTCCATAAATTACCGAGTGTACTTTATTCATCTATTTTCTCAGTTGACATAATGCTTCAAAGTATCCTAGTAAATAAAATTTTGTGTATTTTGTAAAAATGATCCTAGTGAGACCTCACTATGGCATTTGCACTTTATTGAGAAATGGAGGGAATCACTGGTATGTTCTGTGGATTATTAGTGAGAGGTTTAGCAAAGTGTAAGCTAGAGAAGTCTTATCATAACTTTTTCAGTTTGCTCATTGAGGAAAGATTATATTTTGAATCAAATAGAACTTTGTCAAAGAGCTAAAACATTTCGTTCTGACTAGCATCACTATCTATGATGTGCCTGCACAGCTCTTTTACTTATACTATTTTTTTCTTTTATACAAAAACAGAACCATTGTGTTTCTATTTGTCATGTAGCTCTCTATTTAAATAAAAAAAAGTCTCCACCCAGCATCAGAGAACGCAAACCTCTATAGAGGGGAATTTGTGATAAAATAGTGACATGTTTCTAATCTGACTGGCCTTGACTCAGTTTAACTATGTAGCCCAGGTTTTAAAACAAACCGTACATCTGGGGACTTGGGGAAAACTCCAATCCAGCAAATAGGTAAATAAATAAACAATATAAAAAAGGCCATTTGACTAAAATGCTAGTAATGGTTTCCATCAGCATACAAAGTGACATATCCTTGAATAATGGGCTGGAGCAGACGGGTGATAATCTCTCTTATTCATACATAAACTGCTGTTTTCCAGCTGGGGGCAGTAACAATGTTTATAATTAGCACTGTTCTAAACAGTGCACCCAGTGTGTAAAACCAAATTGGGAAAGTGGTGCTAAAAACTTATAGACGTATATGCTTAATTAGGAAATGTTACAATACCTGAGAGTCCCAGAACCAACACTATTACATACACGTTATCTGCATTGATTGCAAATGCTTCGTCTTTCATCTCCATAGAAACGGGAGCATTCAAATAACCACTGTAGTGACCAACATTTTAATATAAATAGTAAAACTATTTTCACTTAGTAATTGTTTATACTATTCATAGAACTTTGCAAATTCTTAAAGATAATACATACAGGGTTCATCCCTTCGCTCTTATACAGCAGTTCATTTGCCACAGGCCTTGAAAACTCACCTGTGATCACAAATATAGCCAATATATAAAGACGGATCCAAAGAGAGATTTAATGCTCACGCGTTCTTTCATAATTGAGCTCTTGATATCTTCTCTTAACCACTGATCCTTTTCTTATTTGATCCTCTCGTTTCTCGCGTTCTCCTCCAAAAATGACAATGTTTGCGCTTTCAATAAACCAGGAAACCATTTCCTTACTGTAGTCTAAATGTGTCCTCCCCTAATGTGCTCAAGATTCCTAATTCTGCTTTTGAATGCTAACTTTGCCCCTTCAGAGAATGCTATTCTTCCTCTGTTGCCACAAAGAGCACCTGCAGTATTTTAAATGTAGTGGCTTTGCTTCCTGAAAATATTTCCACATTGAGATGAAGTAGTACACTTAAAAATCTTTTCCTGAAGTAACAATTGCCGCATATTGTGCATAATGACTGGAAAAAGTATTACACCATTTTTTTGTTTTAAAACAAATAACAGAAAAAATACGATAAACTAGTTCAGTAAAAGAAGCCTAAATAAAAATGTTAGATCATGTAAATTGTTTAAGCCCCAAATGTGATATAAGTTTTAAAAGCTGCATATATTATTGTAGGATATGTACTCCCAGTGACACTCTCTTTTCTCTGCAATTATAGATGAGCACTCTGGCAGAGCAGATCTGTGAACACTTACAGTGCTCTGTACGCAGAAATGTTGTTTTATAGCAGCACTTTGTGCTCTTCAATGAGCTCCTTTTCTAAAAAGCCAAAAATAAAATGTACATTCATTGCAAGTTATCAACTATTGGCTGTTCATTGAGAAAAACAAACAAACAAACAAACCTGACCGGCTTCTTGCCCTCTTATAAGAATCTCTATTAGGGTTTATTTAATTGAGGATTTTAACAACCTGAGAGTGTTCGGTGACTGTGCTGATCTTCATGGATTTAAGTCAGAATATTAAGAGGGAATGGTGCCATTGGCTCTAAGTGTTGCAATGTGCAGTGTATAGGTATGTAAGACCACCTTGACGGAAGCCCATTTTGACTTCAGTACTTTGCATAATGTATCAAGAGAAGGTCAATGTTTGCTTTGCCTCTGAATTTCCTTACTCTTGCAGCTTTATGTCTGAATCTATACATTTTTTAAACCTATTGTTGATAGTGTTGTTTGAATCTTCTGGCTTCTGAGAGTTGAAATCAGAATATTAAGAATACCCCCTAGAACAGACGTACCTAGAGTAACTTCGTTTTTAATGGTAGTATATCTTCTTTGTGATATGTCCACTGACATTCTATAAACTCCAGTGGAGCTAATATGATATCAAGAAAATGTGTGGGAAAGTCATTAAAATATTTATCATGTAATGACAGAGGCAATTGCATTGGGCTTATCCATTGATTTGTAATGAAATTGTAGCATCCTAACAACACTGAATTCATGTAATCATTGACTTTTAAAAATATGATGCTCACAGTAGCTGCATTTTTTTCAAGCTGAATAACTCATTTCAAATTCCAAAATCCCACTGTTCATACTGGACCTGATTCCCCATTGTATCTAGTACAGTCATCTAGACCTGTCCAAACTGCTACAAAGTCAAGATACTGTATTTATATGTTATGCACCCTTTGTACAGATGTAAGTGACTGCACAAGGGGAAAGCTGGTGGGCAATCACATTTTATCTGTAAAATTTACTTTTTTCAAAGAATGAAGCCCTTCTGCAAATCTGACCCTGGTGAAAACAGACAAACATCTCAAGTCATTTAAAATCTCTTTGCTGCTCTGTGACTAAGAAAACCACAACTGATTTACAAATTATAAATAAAATTGCACCCAGGCAAACAGCTTTGAACTAAGTTTCATACAGATGTAATTTAAACCAGCTGAGAGGTCATATCCCTAAGAACGGGGATATTAAATAATAAACATAAACTGAAATACAGAATTGTGAATCCAGTGGTCATACATGTACTATACTTGTATTTTTTTTTATGTACCAGTACAGTATGAAGTATAAATGAAACTGGTGGTTTTTTTTGCGGGGGAGGACATGGGGAAGGTTGTGTATATACCTGAGAAGCCTATGAAGAAACATATGCAAGACCTCTTGTCCTAACACGATAGAGCTGCTACTATTGCTGCATTAGTGGTTATTTTTTACCATTAATAAAATCTACTGTAACACATCACAACATATTGAGGTCACCAACCAGAACCTTATAAAAATAGAATAAATTACCCAGCTGGGAACATCTAAATATATGTTTTTAAAATAATAAAACAGGAGGAAAATGTCAATATTTTAATAGTTATGTCAATTTAATTCCATGTGCTAACAAAGGATCTCCAAAATGGCAAGCAAATTGCAAATATTTCCCTGCAGATGGACAGTGAGAGAAGGAAAGGGTTTCTTAGACTAATGCGTGAACAGCTGCATCTCCAGTTCAGTCTCCTAGCTAGTATGAATAATGGATGGACTAAGAGGCAAAATGCACAATAATGTTCTTTTATTAATGAAATGAAGAATTTTTTTTTGGTGGCTAACAATAAATTAAGAGACGAGAAAAGAAAAACAGTCACTGTTCACATTCATAAAATACAGTTACTTAAATCCGGTAATTGCTGACTGACAGAAAATATGACCTAACAGCTAAAATGGATTCTTCCCATTGCAAATCCAGCACATATTTCAAAGCAGATGTAGTAGTGAGCACCTATCAAGATGCACCACATTCAATATTTGCCATGGAGAAAAACCTGTGTGTGATTCAGGAGTGCTGCAACATTACCAGTTAGAAATCAGGAAAAAGATATCACGCATGATAAAATCTTAGAGAAATGGTAAATGCCCCATATTAGTATGACAGGAACAATGACTATAAAATATGTCTCTGTTGCTTCAAAATGCATAATTTTTATTCACAAAAATTGCTTGTTGACCATACGGTACTGGGTATCACGAGTAATAAATGTTGATACAAAATACATTAGTGCTTAGCAAAGGATGCTACAGACCCATCAGCACCAAACTATTGAAGGCAATCCACTTACCTGCAATTGGATAAGTAGCTTTACATTTCCTCAGATGGATTGTAAGAGGACAGCTACATATCTTACGTAAATAAGCTATAGTTTTATTTGGTTACCACCAATATAGTCTGGTCCTCAAAGTTCTCACCCTCTCACCTCAAGCTGAGAAAAAAATGCTAAAATATGGTAAAGAAAATCTGGGATTTGCAGCCCTGTGAGGCGTAAATGTACTTCAGATCCTCTTATTATTTATTGAAAGAATAGCTTAAAGTAGAAATGCCCTGAAAATCCATAATGGACCAGTTCATGCACCAGTGAACCTTCCAGCTGAATAGCAGATGAAATAATCTATTAAAGCAATACTATATTTTCTGGGCATCAAGGCAACGTATTTAAGAGGTCTTTGTTACAAAACAGGTTGCCGATTTTTATCACAAATTAACCATTTTTTAAAATATGCCCCTAGGTGAGATAAGGTACAATAAGTAAAAACATGCATTCTTTTATTTCTACAATGTACACAACCATTTCTTTAAATGAAGATTGGATGCTTTTCTAAGAAATATGCTCTAGGAATTATTTTGGGGGAGTTCTATGGCTTGTGTTGCTCAGGTCAGAGTAGATGATCACAATGGCCCCTTCTAGGCTTGGAATCTATGACTATGAATCTGTACATTGAACGAAAATTAAAATGTGCTCAGAATGCATTTTAATGAGATGATTTGTGCGGTTATAGAAACCGTAAGTTCGAAGTACGTGATCCACATGCAGGGCAGCATTGGCCCAATCCTGCGACTTCAGTGGGAGTTGGGAATACTCAGTACCTTTCAAGATTGCATCCATTGAGAGAAGCAGAGACAGTCCATGCTATAATTACAACACATGAAAGGCTGGAGAATGAAACATATTATGTTGTATTTTCACTTCAACTGTATATTGATAAGGATTCCCTCTGCTTGTCTCTTTCTCACCTTATACATTTCTCCAATGAGTCTTTTGGGTGGGTAAAAAGATTTTTGGTGTCTCTCCAACAGGGAGTGAAAACACATAATGCCACAAAGCTACAGACAAGCCCTGATAGATTAGAAACAATGAGATGAAATTCAAGGGTGAATTTGGACTGAATATCAGGAAAAACTTTCCAACAGTGAAATGTTATACTGGACACAAATGCTAAAAATGTAGTCTAGGGAATAATCCTATGTTAGTAGGAAGTTGGACTATGTGACATAATAGCTTTTTTACACCTCTAAATGTTTTATCCTATGAAACTAAAAGCACCAGTTAATGTATTTGTGTATTTTAAATAAAATGGCCCCCAAAGGTCCCTTAACAATGACAGCGGAGTAGGCTGTTGGATTTTACACCAAGATGACTTTAAACGCAATAAATGTCGTGATGCTTAGCTATCTGATGGGCAGAACATTTTAGGTGGTTTATTATTTTGTCCTTTTTTTAAAAGACAATAACACTGCATTAGACTTAAAAATAAATGAGTGTATTTTATTCAAGAGTATCTATTACTTCAGGATTAATTGCAGGGTGACATGTTGTGGTATAACCTTTAAATAAACTCCTATATCCTGAAAGCACAAAAATGTCTTGTAAATGGAAATCTGTATGTCATAGAATGACAATATATCCCATTCTTTTCTATTTACATGCAGAATTATATACTGTATGCAGTATATTCACTGTGTGTAAATGATTTAGATATTCATCTATTTCACACGAAAACATAATCATAAATCCAGTTGGTTTAAGGCTAAGAAATGTCCAAGATACTGAAAAATACTAATTAAGTTTCTTCAACAAAAGATTAGTAGTAACCAAAGAAATCTTCAGCAGACAATAAGTGTTGTATTTTATAACAATTATTATTTAAAGTACAAGGATGAACTTATCAAAGTTAATTATTTTTACCTCTTTGTAACAGTGCTATATAGGTTCTTGATATAAAAATAATAGTTCAGCAATTCAGCCTAACTAAATCCATTTGCTATAGTAGCTCTGTACTCTGTCCATCTTTCTGTCTTTATTACATCATTTTTGAACTTTGATTGCATTATTTGAGCATGGATTGCTATAATGCTATTCTGCACTACTGTGATGGATTTAGTTTTCATTTTGTTCTCAAAAATAGTCTAGCTATAAATGTGTCTCTGTTCTCTGATGAGGCTCACAGTATAACTGGTAAATTTTCAAGAGGAAAAACGGTCATGTATCTCCCAAGAGAAAACAATAAACCCTTTGAAGCAGAATAACCTCTTGGCTGCATTCATTTAAAGGGCGACACGTATGCTAGGGAAAAACTTTCTAATATATCAGACTTAAAATTTAAAACCATTCCGTTTCTACATATATTCCATAGTTATCTTTACCTCTTCACTAGAGATCAGCTATTTATGTACATTTTAAGAGCTTTCTCATTAGCAGTCCTTTTTTTCCATTTTGCCCTTGCAGTGGACTCATGGACCCTGATTTAGGAAAGCATCCCCTTTTAGGAAAGCAGTTCAGTGTGTGTTGAAGTGCTTTCCTGAATCAAAACCATAATGTTGAATTTGTAACATCACAATAATTTCAGTGGCTACAGAATAATATCCTATATTCAAGATTATGGGTGAAATCCTGGCTCCATTGGAGTCAATGGCAAGACTTCCATTGACTTCACTGCAAGATCAAGCAAAATGAGACACTTGTCTGTGAGTGACATCAGTCTCATTACAGCATAAATCTTGAACAGTAACAGGAAATATATTGGGGGAGGGAGGATTTGGCCGAGTAAATTCAGACACGTTTGCAAAAAAATGGACGTTTTATATAAAATTAGTGTGGACTTTACTTAGTTTGAGTTCAGTCTATACTATTTTTTAGGCAAGGTGATCAGATTGAATGCCGTGTTCAACAAGAGCTAATCAATGTTCTTCCCAACAGCAGAGCCTCAAATGGTTTAGCATGAGGAGGTTTTAAAGAGCCGAGTTAGCTTCTTTGTTACCTTTCTTTCTTAGCTGACAGCTTCATCACAATCCATCCTTGTTAGACAATCTCACTGATTTGAACACTGGTGAATGTGTATCAACCTTCATTAGGTCAAATCGAACAGACAATCCTATATCTATACCTTGCCTGTAGGAAAAGATTTATACTTTGAAAAGGAAGGGGGAAGGTCAGCTGGTATTGTCTTGAAATCTGAATTTATTACTCTATGAAATTAATAGCATCCAGAAGTTGAACATATGGCATCCATATCTATGGTACTATATATGCTTGATGTCATGTTGCTGCTTAGGTTTGGGGAAATGCACTTTTTTAAAAGTTTAGCTATGTTGTGGGCTAAACCTTTCAAAACTGACTGAAACAGAACAGGTTTAATTTGGCCTGAACATTTATTATCCCTGGTATTTGCAGGCCCACATACAAATGCCTGTTTTTCATTCGCTTTGCGATTCACACACAGCCTAATTTCATTTATTCTCATTTTATGCCCCTGCCAGACCACCGCTCTTGATAAGGAGAGGCAGGTTTTCCGACGAAGACGCAACCAGGATGTGAGGGGACGTTATCAGGCTCAGCAAGCTCCACCTGAACTCAACTCTGAATCGGAAGACTATTCACCAAGTTCATCCGAGACTGTTCGCTCACCTAATTCACCCTTTTAATAAAACACTTTTGCTCAAAGTCTTGGCTTAACCCTTTGAGATTCTGAAAATCCTCCAAACCTGAGTGAAACAGTTACATCCGATCTATCTAGCACTAATGCTCGAATGATGGAACAGAAAGAGGTCTTTACAGTATCTTTATAATAATAATTTCCTAACTGACTGAAATGATACTTGTGCTCTGTCTAGATTGTGACTTGCTGCTAATATGATCCTCAAAGGGTTAAGACTATTTTGCATTTTTTTAAGATAAGAGCAATGAATGTTTTCATCAGTCATGCTAGGACCTGCAGTTTGTAATTTTAGCACATGTTAACCCTCTGAGTGCATAATAATCTTTAGCCTTGATGGCCCACACTAGGGCTTTATTGACTTATATGCACATATCTTTCCCCCCATCTCCTTAGTTCTTTTCCCAGTATTCTGGCCAAAACAATATCCAAATGCTACTCTATTTGAGTGATTGCAGATCGGGGCTTTATAAAAACCTTGTTTTAGAGCAGCGTACTCTAAACTTCTATGATATTCTACCACAGAGGGCTGACCATTACTGGTAGGTGCCATAGAGGGTAAATGGAAAATCGGTGGTACGACTGCCTCATAACAATCTACCTAAGGTGACGTGATGATACCGTCAAAATTGTTGCTTCCACATAACTGGCTGCTAGTGGCTGTCGTGTAGTAGTGGCAGAGTCATGAGAAGTGGGTGAATGGCACATTCTATCATGCTTTGGTATGTAAAGATCTAATTCTAAAACTTTCCCCTGCCACACACACAAGGATGTACAGATGAGGGAGAGCAATTAGTTTCTCTATAGCATTGGAATTTTGAAGAGGGAATACTCCTCTCAACACAATCATGTTTTTTCATAGATACACTGTGATTACTACCAGGAGAGAGTCTTTTAAGAGAGAGAAATGAAAAATCCAGCATTAAAGGAAAGAGAATTACCCTTACAATAGCTACCTTTTTTATAAATTAGGGGAAATACCTGGCATGTTAATATTTAAGAAAAGCCTTTGAGTGAAATCCTGCTGTCCTCATTGACATCAATGAGAATTTTGTCTTAGAGTGGAAAAACTAAAAACTATTCATCTAGCAGATCTGTGCTATTATATACAGAGTGTGTGTGTTTGAAAAACACACGTACAGGGTGTTAAACCTCAAGTCAGTGCGTTAGCATTTCATTTCATCCTTATACAAAGAAAAGCAAATTTCACAGAGAAGTTATACTTCACAAACTTTTGCTTCAAATAGGATCGTTTGCGTGAAAACAGTCCCATATTCACACAAAAGTGGCAATAGTTGAGTGAAAAATGTCACATTTCCAAAATTTGATTTTCCAAATTCTAAATAAATATAAGACCCGAGCTGAAAATATTAACTTTGCTGTTTCACATGTTGGTTTTACATTTTGGGGCTGTGCTCACAGAACTCCCAATGAAAACCATGGGAATTCTGAAGGCGAGGGTCTTGTAGGATCCATCCTACTATTGATTTGCGTTCCTAAAGTACCAATCACTGGAGCCAAGTGCCATCTTTTTCTGAAATCTCAAAAGATTCACTGAAAGGCATGTGTGTAAATAGTTTTAGGTCAATTCCTTTCTCTTCTCTACTCTCTTTAGAATGTGCCCCTCTCTCCTTGTGTCCAGTGTAAGTTTTTAATATATCAAACATTTAACACATTTTGATCCAAGGGAACCTCATTTCAAGAGTTTTCATTCAAGTGATGGAAAACATTGATGGAGTTCTTTGGGTTCAATCTATCCATTTGATTGTAGGGGAGGGTCCCCGATGTCTCCGCATAGCCCCATTGACTTTAGTGGGATGCTGCGCACAAGTATAAGAGTCTCAATCAGATTACAGGATTGAGGCCTTTATTGGCAACTGAAGCATAATTAACAGAGGAACACTGGTGAAAGTATACAATTAATTGTGCCCCAAGCAGAGAAACTCAGCAGGTTTCTGGGGAACTCCATAGGGGTAATGGGATAAGTAGGTACAGCACAACTAAACTTCAGAGTTTGGAGTGTGCTTCCTGGCTATTGTGCTGCTCTTGTCAAGGTCGGGGGGAAGGGCAGAAGAGCTGTATAGTGGCAGATCATCTGACCCTGCACAACTACCCCTAAAGAGTCACTGCACAAGGAGACTTCATGGTAGGTATGGAATCATCTTGGTGTCACCCCATTGGGCAACAGTACCAGAGAAATTGCATTATATAAATGACCTCTACTCTGGTGGAAGAGTGGGTAGGATTTGGGCCACAGTGAATCAATATTCAGGGTGTACTTTTACACAGGGCTAGGTCTTCAGCTGGTGTAACTCAGTGTAGCTCCATTGAGGTCAATGCCGATTTACAGCAGCTAATATAGTCCCTCACCTTATAATACAGCCTTCTCTTTAGAACAGATGCAACGCGATGCAAATATAAAGATATTTATATGGCAATCAAAAGTGTCCATTAATAACACGTGCTTTTTGACTATCAGCAAAATGTTGGCAGTTTCAAAGGAACAAGGACAATGTTCATTCTTCTTAATTAAATAGAGGAGTTGGGAAAAAAGCAGGTATAAAACAAATGCTTCATCTCATGAATGTGTAGTGTCATTTGAAATCCATTTGAGATCTTCCTATCACCTTTGCTTTTGTTTTAGACTCCAGGGCTATCATTAAAATAAGATGTTTGGCTCCGTCGTACACCATATTGTACCACTTAAAACCTATATAAAAATAACCCCAGCCCCTGAAATTTCCACTCATCCCCTGCAAATTTCTGATCTTTGGCTCATGTTTTACTGACATAACTTTTATAACATTTTACAGTTATATTCTTTAGGCCCCTTAGAGAATGTGCACCAAATTGTTGAATGGGGCCTTTTCATGGTTTCAAGAAAAAATATCGGAATATTGTAACAGTTTTAAAAGAGAGGGTATCCAGATTATAAAATTAAGGTTTCAAATAATTAATGGTTGATGCTTGTTTGCCAAAGAAATACAAGGCCAAATTTGCCTCTATTTACACCTTTGTAACCCCACTAAATTCCTGGGTGTAACTGAGACCAGAAGGTGTGACCCTTAGAATATCTAAACTTTAGTCAAGGAAACTGAACAGATTAGGGCTAACAGTTTCTAATATGAACACACTTAAAAATCTAATATGAGCGCATATAGCATAGTAGTCATTTTACTGTAAACCATCCAATATCTTCACTTTACACATTATATTGGTGCTAAACATTAAAATACAACAAAAAAGAAAATATGCATTGTATTTACAGACTGTAAATGCACCACTTCATTATTTTTTATGCATGTTTGCTAACTGACTGTCTCTTCTGGTGAGTTTACCTGCAGAAAACTAACTTTATGGTAAATGCAATACTCATGTGATGGTGCCCTTCAAATCTTTGTGCACTTTGAGTATTGTGCTGAATACATTTAGAATATGATTTATCATGTGAAAATGGAAATCAGCAACCCCATTAGATATAATCTTATTAGAATTTATCTATAAAAAGATCCAGGATATTATAGTTGTACTCAGAGGGTTAACAGAAAAGCACAAGGCATGCTGATTACATTGGTGTATCCAAACTGCTTTGCTTTTTTAGCCAGTGTTTGCTAATTTTTCAGAAAATTCTTGGGAAATTTAAAGTTTAAAATAATTTAAGTGTTGTTGTTCAAGGAATTTATATAACCAAATTAATCTTATTTTTAGTTTAACTTATCACAGGAATAATATGTATCATTAATGCAGTGTAAGTCTGTAGTTATACATTTTATTAATTCCACAAGTGATTCCAGAATTTTTTTTAAAGTACTTAATATAGAGCTTACAATGGTGGCATAGGTGACTGAGACTGTCTTTCTTTTTGGTAAACAAACAATATTGTAATTTCAAGAGAGTCCTAAGAACCAGCTTTTCAGTTTGATAGTGTACTAGTTAGGGGAAAGCGATCTCATTACATGCATTGTGTAAATCTTTGTAGATGAGAACTGTTCATATGAATGAACACACTTTTTTTCTTGACATTGTAGCAGAAACTGTTTACTTGTTGATGATCAACCAATACATTAATTTGCTTCAGACTGTTACAGGGGAAAGTTAGACTCCAGTCATTGAAAATGTTATTGCTTTACAGTAGCCCTCATCTAATTTAAATGTGGTGCGTACTACAATAAGCAAAGCCAAACCTGTGAATAAATGACTCAAAAAGCTTGGTGGTTCTGTATTAAGTGCAGTGCTTACATATAATAGTGTGTAGCACTGAGAAGGTTTGTCAGGTACTGTTGAAATTGAAATAAATGTTATATATATACATATACACACACACATCTATGCTAAATTGCAATCCTTTACCCTCTGAGGCATATTTCATTCATTTATTTATTTTTAAAGAAAAATTGGTTCAGGGGGTTGCAATGCCACAGGTCAAGCACATTAAATCACTGTTATTTGCTGCCCCATGGTACACATTAGCAAATGCCAGCCACTGTATTTAGTTTAGATTGTGGGCAGGGAGAGGTTTCCTAATGTTAGTGCAGTGCCCTCTAGCACTGTCATGGATAAGGCTGTGTTAGTATTTCCATTCTAAACTCCTAATCTCGAAGGTTTTTAGTTTGATCGTAAAAATATGCTTCAGGCGGATATATGGCATATGATTCCTCATCCCAGAGTGATTCTTCTCCTAAAATATGAGGGAAATCAGCTTGGCCCTTTTGACATTTATGTCCTAGAAGTACGTACGAAAAAAAGGGAGCTTGCTTCAGGCCATTTTTGTGTGGGTAATTCAAAAATGGCTTGGTTTTCACACAAGTTTTACAGGTTTGGACTATAACGTTGACAGTTCAAAACTTTTGGGTGCTTCGAAAACCAGTAAGAAAACTCAGTTATTGAGAGGCTATTTCAGCAAATTTATTGCAACAAAAAACTAATCAGTATTTCAAGTTCACATGGTAATACTGTGTATTCTCCCTGCTGTGTGCTGATGGAGTTGTACAGTTTAAGGCCAGAAGAGACCACCAGGTCATCTAGTCTGATTCCTGCATACCACAGGCAACCACCAACACCCAGCACCCACACACTACACCCAACAACCAAATTAGACTACAGTATTACAGCCCAGAGGATACTCAACTATTACATGCCATAGGCAGAGAATGGGAGGAACTGAGGTGCACCAGAGGTTCCTGCAATAGCAGGGAATTTAAGTGCAATTTTCATTACCAATAGCATGAGTTACTCAATGTATCAAATGCTGAATGTGGTTTTTGTAGAATTTCTGTGGAGCATATGAACTCATACAACTTGATGACTCATACAAGTCCTCTCACATTTAGGACTTGCTCCATGGAAGAAAATGGAATTACACCAATGTAAAAGAGGTGTAAGCCGAAGAATCGGGCCCATTGTCACTTAAATGACAAATTTATCATAGTAAGATCAGGACTGGATCCTCAGGAGCTCAGAATTGTGGAGGATATCAAAAGACTGTTTAAAAAATTGAATATGCTCACTATGATTTGCAATAAATCCATGTACTACAGGTAACCTCACTGCTCAGGCACTAATGTGAAACAAATTTGCATTTGCCAAGGAGTGCAGTTAATCTCTCTCTCTCACACTCACACTGACTCTCTCTCTCTCTCTCTCTCTCTCTCTCACACACACACACACACACACACACACACACACACACACACACACACACACACACACACACACACACACACACTTACTTTTAGATCCCAAAACACAGCTGTGTCCCCATATAATCTAAAAGAGAACTCCTGTAGCTATTAGCAATAGTGTTAGATGTGGGCTAGTGGGGAAAATAGGTATTAAAAAAATTTAATAAAGCACATTTTTTTTTAAAATTCCCAATTCTAGACCATACAGCTCCATGGGGGGGGGGGGGAAATTCCAAAAGGACCTTTTATGTACACATTTTTATAAATCTGTATTTATACTTGAACAGCCCATGTTTAGTGTCTTTGGATTGCCATGACAGATCAGAGGTTCATCCAGTCCTGTACTCTCTCTCTGACCACGGTCAGGACCAGATGCATTAGTGGCAGGAACAAGAAACACACTAATGGACTATTATGAAATGATCTATCCACAGTGGAGAAGTCTTCCTAACTCTGGTTAGTGATTGACTTATCATAGAACTGGAAGGGACCTTGGGAGGTCATCCAGTCCAGTCCCCTGCACTCAGAACAGGACTAAGTATTAGCTATACCCTCCCGGACAGGTATTTGTCCAACCTGCTCTTAAAAATCCCCAATGATGAAGATTCCACAACCTCCCTATGCCTGAAACATGAAGGTTAATCCTTTCCACAGTTTATCCTGAGCTGAACTTTGGAATTAATTTGTTTAAACACCCAACATCTTTAAAACAATGTAACCAAGTGTTTACACAATAATAGACTGTGTGGACTATTTACAATGATTTTACAACGGACAACCAATTTTAAAGATACTCAACTTGAATACATTTCCATATATGCTTCCTTTTTAAGGCAGATGTATAACAACAGAAATGAATACTCATACACAAATATATTCAGACAATGTTAGTGTCATAAGCTGATGAAAACTGTGCTTTGAGATGTGTCATATTTATGGTGCATTGTAAACTCTTTGAATGAATGGGCCTCGGGATTAGGCCCTGACATAATAAATTAGGAGCTAAGGGTGAAATGCCATCTTTAATTTGCCTTGTTGTGTTCTGGTTTAGCGACTGAAGTGGTCTCCTATCAAGGGACCTCAGATCAATGAAAGATTATCTGCAACACATAAACACAATGGGTTGAGCGTAGAATGAAATAGCAAGGGTCTGGTCTTTCAAAAGTGTGTGTGATAGATTTTAATTTTCTTTAGTAAATCCCACATGCAGAAAGAGGCAATTAAATCTCTAAATTATGGATCTGAACTTTTAACAATGCGATGTAGACCAGGAATTTTACTTTGTAGTCTCTTTCTCTTTGTAATTATTTTAGTATAGTGCTTTACATTTAAAGTGAATTCAATTCTTGAAAACTTTTGATAGTTTTTAAAAGAAAAAGTCCGTTGATTGAATTATGCTTAAATATAGTAGGAATTCAACTGATTAATTTCCCCCAGTGAGATGTGATGCAGAGGAAGGGGAAAGTCCTGAATAATTCCCAAAGGACAATTTGCCATTTACAATGATTGTTGATGTATACTCTGGAAAAAAATTATTGAATCTGGTCCAAGGTTAAAGACATATCCGCTATAACTTATTTTTGATTTTATTAAGGAATTAATAATAGCCTTTTATATTCTGCCTGAAAGAAATTATTAAAGGATTAGTTGAGTGTGAAATTAAATAGCACTTTTCTCATGCATGCTAAAGAGGTGTCTGAAGAACTGGTTGCATTTAAACAAGTTTCTAAATGGTTTTGATTTTGTGCAAGAGAAAAATCCAATGTTTCCTTTGAATATACCAAACTTAGCAAGTGCTAAGCGGTTCAGATGACAAAGGTTAATCTTTAATTTTCATGCTACTAATTAAATAACTTTCAAATGATATGTATCGATGCATAAAGCTGGAACAAGTCAAATGGCATTTTTCAAATCCCACTGTTTATGCTAATAAATGTAGGTTAATATGGGATGAGATCTGATATGTTAACTTATGAGCTAAGCTTTTATATTGTTGCTTGTTTTTATGTAAAACATTTACTTTCAAATGATAATAAAATAGCAGAAAATGATGTACCAACCATTTTACTTATAACCTTATCTGCAGTCTGAACTTGCAATGATTTCATGTTCCTCTAGCAGAATGATGCTAGGAGGTATTTCAACTGGCAATCAAACTAAGGAGTTATATCCAGCTGTGGTCCTAGGGGATTTTGCACAAGGCTTTAAAAATTAGTCATGCAATCATGTTGTAGTTTTCCCCATCTAAACCTCTGCACCAATGTGAGTCTTGAGGAACATGATTAAAAAGTCAACTATTAAAAAAGTTCCTACTTTATATATAAGCTTTCCAGCACAGGAGGTTAGTTTGGATAAGCATATGGAAATCAAATATAGCCCTGGACTTAACTGCCTTTCCTCTACTGCCCTTCAACATTATACATACCAATTCTCATGAGAAGTCTGAATACTGTTTTACTGTAAAACCTTGCTAATTCCCACTAATGACTGCAATATCCATTGTCAATGACTGAATTTTTGGGAATGAGCACGTGAACGAAGACACCCAATGAAAGACCAAAGGCCAATGCATCACAAAATGTACTTTCATTTGTTCTGATAATTGGTTTAGTTTTAATGTAATAATCCGAACGTTATCAGTAAATGTACAGGAATGTAAATCATAAAAATAGGGAAGTCTTAGAAATATGAGGCCTCACATGGGCTCTCTGATTATCTTTGCTCAAAGATAGGGAAAGTGGTACACCAATGAAAGTGCATGAATTGTCCAGACTCTCCACTGTTAGTTTCTATTTTACAGCACGTTTATAGAAGGATTTCATATGAAGCAGATAAAGAACTGCAAAACTAAGGGTACATCTACACTACCCACCAGATCGGCGGGTAGTGATCGATCTATTGGGGATCGATCTATCGCGTCTAGTGTAGACGCGGATAAATCGATCCCTGATTGCTCTGCCGTCGACTCCGGAACTCCGCCATGGCAAGAGGCGGAAGTGGAGTCGACAGGGGAGCGGCAGCCGTCGATCCAGCGCCGCGAGGACGCAAAGTAAGTGAATTTAAGTCGATCTAAGATACGTCGACTTCAGCTACGCTATTCTCATAGCTGAAGTTGCGTATCTTAGATCGATCACCCACACTAGTGTAGACCAAGCCTAAGAAGTAGTGTTTAATTCTTCTAATATTCAAGGTTACTCTTTCATAGAAATGAATTTTACAATAGCGGCATACCCCTCTGATGCTGCAAGTGCCCTGTTTTGACTCCTCCTTATAAAAACAATCTGTTCTCTCTCAATATTTCTACACCTTCAAGCTCCTCTGTTGGGTCTCGAGACTGAAGATTTAGTACTAACATTATATATACTACTGTGAATGTTCTGTTCTTTCAACTGCTGTTCATTATGTTGGGGTCTTTCAAAACAGAGATTATTTCCAAGTGAGATATTGAAGGAAAAATATTACCATACTGGAAAAAAATTACAGTACCTGAGCGCGGAACTATTGCAGGAACTGGATATGTACTCATTCACATTTAAACTAGGGCTGTCAAGCAATTAAAAAAAGTAACTGTGATTAATTGCACTGTTAAATAATAGAATGGCATTTATTTAAATATTTTTGGATGTTTTCTACATTTTCAAATGTATTGATTTCAATTACCACACAGAATACAAAGTGTACAGTGCTCACTTTATATTATTATTTTTGATTACAAATATTTGCACAGTAAAAAACAAAATAAATAGTATTTTTCAATTCACCTACTACATATAATGTAGTGCAATCTCTTTATCATGAAAGCTGAACTTACAACTGGAGAATTATGTACAAAAAAGTAACTGCACTCAAAAATAAAACAATGTAAAATTTTAGAGCCTGCATGTCCACTCAGTCCTACTTCTTGTTCAGCCAATCGCTCAGACAAACAAGTTTGTTTACATTTGAAGGAGATAATGCTGCCCGCTTCTTGTTTACAATGTTACCTGAAAGTGACAACAGGTGTTTTCATGGCACAGTTATAGCCAGCTTTGCAAGATATTTACGTGCCAGATGCTCTAAAGAGTCATATGTCCCTTCATGCTTCAACCACCCTTCCAGAGGACATGTGTCCATGCCAATGACAGGTTCTGCTCAATAACGATACAAAGCAGTGCAGAGCGACACACATTCATTTTCATCCTCTGAATCAGATGCCACCAGCAGAAAGTTGATTTTCCTTTTTGGTGGTTTGGGTTCTGTAGTTTCCGCATGCGGAGTGTTGCTCTTTTAAGACTTCTGAAAGCATTTTCCACACCTCGTCCCTCTCAAATTTTGGAAGGCACTTCAGAGTCTTTAATCTGGGTCAAGTGCTGTAGCTATCTTTAGAAATGTCACATTGGTACCTTCTTTGCGTTTTGTCAGATCTGAAGTAAAAATGTTCTTAAAATGACCCACATGTCCTCGGTCATCATCCAAGACTGCGATAACATGAAATATATGGCAGAATATGGGTAAAACAGAGCAGGAGACATACAATTCTCCCCCAAGGAGTTCAGTCACAAATTTAATTAACACATTTTTTTAAACGAGTGTCATCAGCGTGGAAGCATGTCCTCTGGAATGGTGGTTGAAGCATGAAGGGGCATACGAATGTTTAGCTTATCTGGCATGTAAATTCCTTGCAATGCTGGTTACAATAGTGTCATGTAAATGCCTGTGCTCACTTTCAGGTGACATTGTAAATAAGAAGCAGGCAGCATTATGTCCCCTAAATGTAAACAAACTTGTTTGTCTTAGCCACTGGCTGAACAAGATGTAGGACTCAGTGGGCTTATAGGAGCTAAAGTTTTACATTGTTTTGGGGGGTTTTGAGTGCAGTTATGTAACAAAAAATAATCTACATTTGTAAATTGCACTTTCATGATAAAGATATTGCACTACCATACTTGTATGAGGTGTATTAAAAAACACAATTTCTTTGTTTATTATTTTTATAGTGCAAATATTTGTAATAAAAATAATATAAAGTGAGCACTGTACATTTTGTATTCTGTATTGTGATTGAAATCAATATATTTGAAAATGTACAAAAGCATCCAAAATATTTAATAAATGTCAGTTGACATTCTATTGTTTAACAGTGCGATTAATCACAATTAATTTTTTTAATCGCGATTATTTATTTTGGAGTTAATCCTGTGAGTTAACTGCGATTAATCGATAGCCCTAATTTAAACACTATATGTACTCAATAGAATGATGGAAGGGTCACTGAAATGTGTGGTGAGGAAATGCCATGTTCTCACATGGCTTTAGGATGGTTTGGGATTTTGGGGTATTTCCAAAGTTTTATTACAAAAATGTAAGGATTAGGCACACAGATTGGTCCTCAGGCCACATGCCTCCAAGGAGTTCCATGGCATAGCTTTATTATTTGATTCTATTTAATCTGCATAGAGATAGATTTGTTCTTTTTCCTTGGAATGGCTACACATAACTGCAAATGGTGGGTGGTCATTTTAAAAGTTAGGACCAACACTGCATCCTTTTGCAGCCCCTTTGTACTGTCATAGGAAGTTAGACTCTCAGCACTTGAATTCTCAGTGCCAATACCTAACTACTTGGTATCAGAGGTCATTTTTATTCCATTAGTCTTGACATGCTCAAAAAGACTTATCTCAAAGTATATTTATTTCAGGAGAATACTATGCTCTAAAATTTATCACCTTTAATTATGAAACCTAAAAAATAGACATCTCTGTTCCTGGACTTCTCAAGTCATCCCACGAAGAGAGAAATCACTTTTTCTTTTCTGAATTGTTAGTTCTGTGAAAAGATAAATCCATTGACCCTGAAAATAGATCTCCTCTTACTCTTGGCCACATCCATAATCCCATCTTTCTCAGTAAATGAGATGAAAGTCATAATTAATGTGCCACCAGCGAGTTCTCATCATTTCCTCAGAATTACCTATTCATTTATTAGATTATCCTGCTTAAGTAATGAATTTGACAGTCTTGGTTCCTTGTTAAGAATATGAAATATCTTCTAACTTTGAACAGGTGACATTAATTAGGCCTGAACCAATGAAGACATTTTGACCAATATTTTTTTTTTAAAGGGAGCCCTACAACAAGGGTTCTAAATCCCTATCTAGTCATTGAAGTCAGTGGACCCTATCCAGGGTCAATTTCAGAATCAAGCCCAAAGAAGTCTGATTTTAACGTGCTTCATATCCAGTAGCTCCCAGTAACTTGAGTGGAAACTGAATATGGATTTAGAAGTCCAGTTTTAGATTCCCAATTGTTAAAAATTGGGCCTTTATTTTTATTTTTCACATAAAGTGAACGGCATATTTATTGCACATTTTGATGTCCATGGCTGCCAATAAACCAAACAGTAACAAAAATAGTAGTATCTATGCATGGAGAAATTTCAGTATGAGATGTTATGCAGACCTACATAATGAAGAGATTCTTAGTGACAGTGCATTTACATCTAGATAGATGTGGTTAAATTTTAACAAACAATTATATTTTTCTGTGTGTTTTACAAAAGGCAAATTTCATGTAGAGAGAATTATGGTTTCCTTTGTAAAACTGGCTATCTTTTCCAGAGAAAGCATTCCCATACCTTTGTGAATAATGTATATATTAACTTAACATTGATAGGTCTCCCATGCTACTGCAGCAATGATTTGAGGTATTAAAGGAGGCTAGTGGGTCAGTTAGGTCATTTGGTAACTAACGAGTGAACTACAGAAGATAAATGTATTTTTTGTCAGGTTTACTAGATCAGAAAAGTGTGGTTAACGGTATGTTAACAGACATTTAATTCAGCCAACATGGAGGACTAGGAGTACAGGGAACTGAGGGAGTAGTGGATCTTGAGGACAGAAGCTATTCAGAAGACCATCTGGGGTTGTCTGCATTGAGAATATAACCATGCTTACACAATGTCGTGCTCTGTTGTTGTCCCACCACACCCCAAGTAACTGGACAGAGGTTTGAATCTGCTTCTGGCTCAAAGTTGACGGATTTGCTCTTCAGCTCAAGCAGTAGAAATTCAGAGGTCCCAGCTTTGATCCTTATGCCAACAACTCATCAAGAGTTGTTGTTTGCAAGAGCAAGCCCAAAGGTGAAGTTGAATGGAGCAGTAGAGAATGGCGACATAAAAAAAGAGTGCTGATAAAAATGGATGGCAGGGAGCAGTATTCCCTCTAATTTTTAACATCTATGTGTGGAATGAATTTTATTATGTACACCAATATGGAGGTGATGTGTGGTGGGGTGGGGCCAAGGAGTTTGGAATGGGGGAGGGGACTCAGGGTTGGAGTGTTGCGGGGGTGAGGCCTCTGGCTGGGGGTGCGGGCACTGGGGATGAGGGTTGGGAAGTGGTGATGGCTCTGGCTAGGGGTGAAGGCTCTGGAGTGGGGCCGGGGATGAGGGGTTTGGGTGGGAGAGGGGGCTCAGGGCTGGGGCAGAGGGTTTGGGTGAGGCGGGGGTAGGGGCTCTGGGGTGGGGCCAGGGATGAGGGGTTTGGGTGGGAGAAGGGGCTCAGGGCTGGGGCAGAGGGTTTGGGTGAGCGGGGGTGTGGGCTCTGGGCTGGGCCAGAGAGGAGGGGTTTGGGGTGCAGGCTGCCCTGGGGCTGCAGCAGGAAGAGAGGACTCCCCCCAGCCCTCTCTCGCTGCAGCAGCTCGGGGCCGGGGGAGAGGCACCTCTCTTGGGCTGCAGCAGTTCCGGCAGGGCTGGGCAAGGTTGGGAGAGGGCTCCTCTCCCTGGCAGCTCCGGCGGACCTCGGCTGGGGGAGGGGTGCCTCTCCCTGCCTGCACGGCCCTGGATAGCCTGCTGCACAGCTGCGCAGCTTACAGGGAATTTAGGTGGGGAGAGAGATTTGGAGAAAGAAAAGAGCATGGGACAATGGAACAGCAAATAAGAAAGAAATTGAGGAAATGAGAAAGTTCCTAACTTAACATTAAAAGTTGGGGAAGGGAGAGGGAAAGAAAAAAGATGGCAAGAACAATGGAAGGGGCACAAAGGGATTGCAGGAATTTAAATAATCCAAATAAAAATACTGAAATGAACAGTGAAAAGATTCACTCAATGAAAAAGTGACAAACAGGAGCATATAAGGTGGGTAGAAAGCTGGCTAGATCGTTAGGCTCACCGGGTAGTGATCAATGGCTCCATGTCTAGTTGGCAGCCGGTATCAAGCGGAGTGCCCCAAGGGGCTGTCCTGGGGTCGGTTTTGTTCAATATCTTCATTAATGATCTGGAGGATGGCGTGGACTGCACCCTCAGCAAGTTTGCAGATGACACTAAACTGGGAGGAGTGGTAGATAGGCTGGAGGGTAGGGATAGGATACAGAGGGACCTACACAAATTAGAGGATTGGGCCAAAAGAAATCTGATGAAGTTCAACAAGGACAAGTGCAGAGTTCTGCACTTAGGACGGAAGAATCCCATGCACTGCTACAGACTAGGGACCGAATGGCTCGGCAGCAGTTCCGCAGAAAAGGACCTAAGGGTTACAGTGGATGAGAAGCTGAATATGAGTCAACAGTGTGCCCTTGTTGCCAAGAAGGCTAACAGCATTTTGGGTTGTATAAGTAGGGGCATTGCCAACAGATCAAGAGACGATCATTCCCCTCTATTCAGCATTGGTGAGGCCTCCTCTGGAGTACTGTGTCCAGTTTTGGTCCCCCACTACAGAAACAATGTGGACAAACTGGAGAGAGTCAAATGGGGACTGGAGCACATGATTTATGAGGCGAGGCTGAGGGAACTAGGATTGTTTAGTCTACAGAAGAGAAGAATGAGAGGGGATTTGATAGCTGCTGTCAACTACCTGAAAGCGGGTTCCAAAGAGGATGTGGTAACAGATGACAGAACAAGGAGTAATGGTCTCAAGTTGCAGAGGGGGAGGTTTAGGTTGGTTACTGGGAAAAACTTTTTCATTAGGAGGGTGGCGAAGCACTGGAATGGGTTACCTAGGGAGGTGGTGGAATCTCCTTCCTTAGAGGCATTTAAGGTCAGGCTTGACAAAGTCCTGTCTGGGATGATTTAGTGGGGGATTGGTCCTGCTTTGAGCAGGGGGTTGGACTAGATGACCTCCTGAGGTCCCTTCTAACCGTGATATTCTATGATTCTATGTTATCTTTACTATTTACTTTCTAATTCTGTTCTCACCATTTTGATGTGAACTACTGTGTAGAAATATTGAGGAAAATATAGAGAACCTAAGGAACAAAGATGATAATTTCATATTTATTATACTGAATATAGCTAATCATCATTTTGATCTGAACGGTGGTGCTATAAATCTTGCCAACTAAGTAATCTAAGTGAAATAGATGAAGCTGCTTCTGTATCGGCAGTATGCTCTTAGTCTTTACACTAGAAACACTGCAAATACTTTAGGCCCTGCTCCTGCATTGAAACCGACACAAAGGGACCCATGTTTGTGCACAAAGCCTGGGTAAGCACAGGAGTCTTCTTGCTGGGATTACATTGCAGGATCAGGGCATTAGTTAGCAAGATTGAGTCACATCACTGTACTATAACTTGTGAAATGAGGCACCATTATTTTATACACTGAAAAACTAGAGTCACATTTTGGACACATATTGTCTATTTTGTCACACTGTCTGCCTATGATCAAGTGTCCCTGTTGATCTCACCCCTTCAAATTACTTCCCCTATTTAAAGAGGAAAAATGTACATGATTCCCAGCCCCGTTGCTTGGGCCACCAGGAGGGTACCATCTGCAACTGCCCCCTTTGCATGTCTCTGTGTATAGGAAGGAAAGAAGAAGAAGAATGTTTCACAGGTTATAGTGTCAGCCAGGAGTTGGGGGCCCTTGGTCAATTCCCTCCTCTGCGACAGCCTTCCTATGTGACCTTGGGCAAGTCACCTAGCTTTTATGTCTCAGCTTCCCACTTATAAAATGGGAATGATTGGGAAGTACTAGCAAGAGTTTTGAGAAAATCAATACACTATATACTGTGATGTGCTTAGATACTAGGGTAATGGCAGCTTGTAGACACAATACATCCTGCATCTTGATCAGGGGTTGACCAGACTAGATGACCCTTGCAGACCCTTCTAACCCTATGGCTCTGTGATTCTATGACAAGTGTGTAGGCTCACCAGCTGGCACTGGAAAAATAAACCCGTCCAAAGACAGATCTCTTTATATCCCTTTCTTCAAGGCTGGCTTCATTTCCAAAATACAAACCTAAAACAAGACCAACCTAGTTCAAACTACTGAGTATTAATGACCTGAGGACCTGCTAGCTTCTGGCAGCTGAGATAAGAGAGGATGTAACTATTCCTGGTTACTAGGGGGAGATCCATGCTAAGACTTCCCTAGTCATAGAGTTTAAGGACGGAAGGGACCATCAGATCACCAAGTCTGACCCCCAGTATCTCAAAGGCCACCACTCAGCCCAAGCCCAACACACCAGAATTAGCCCAAAGAATTACAGCGCTCAGGAGACCAAACTGTTCTGTACCACAGTCAAAGAACGGGGGGACTGAAGTGCACCAATGCCAGAGGCCCCTGCAATGATAGGGAATTAAGTGAGGTATACCCCTATGATCCTGCTACAGAGGAAGACAAAAAAAAAAGCCCCAAGGTCACTGCCAAGGGGACCGACAGGAAAATTCCTTCCTGACCCCACATATGGTGATCAATCAGATCCCAAGCCTCTGAGCAAGAACCAACCAACCAGCCAAGCACCTGAGAGATGAATTCTCATTATTACTGACTCATTCCATTCAGTGTCCCATTTCCAGTTGTGACCACCTCTAATATTTCAGAGGAAAGAGACCTTCTCCCCCAACCCCTCCCCAAAATACATCCTGGCTCTTTCCTCTCTGCTACCCTTGCATAAGAACTAGAAAGCTTTCTATATGGGTTCTTGTCGGGCCAACGCTTGCTCCTGTTTATGTGCCTACTATGACTATAGCTGCTGTTTTAAAGGCCCCAAGGGCCATAACAGGCAATAATGAAGATCCACCCCCAGGCCCAGTGTCTTGTTACAGGGCCGTATAAATACTTAAAGTAGATAGAAATATTACATTTGTGAATAGTATGCCAACAATCGTCAGCAGGAAAAATAAAACCAACCTTCACCAGTGTGAAATGTGTGAATTTCCACCTAGAGATAGCATCCAGCAATGTAAGAAATTATGCTTTTATTGTAGTCAGAATTTGCAAAGCCAGTAATAAATTCTGGATTCACTATGTGTGTAAAAGGCAAGGAAAAGATTGCTCAGGGAGCCCTCTTCCTCCTCTTGTATTGCTGCATGGGGGACCATCAAAATCCTGAGACTTGTGCTCCCAGAAGGTGATGATAGGGAGGTAGAGCAGAACTACAGCCCTTCCACACTGACTGCATCCCTGTGGCTAATGAATGCGGCACCTACACAAAGGGAGGGTGCACAGCCTCAGACTGCTCACCTCAGCACCGCCTGGAGTGATTCTCTTACTGGTGAACTCAGTAGGCAGTCTGGGAACTGCACCCTTGCTCTTGCAACCACAGGTTTAAATGTCACAGAACAACAGAGTCTCAAATACATTTCCATGTCCCCTCTCAATGTGTTCCTTTCTGTCCCACTCACCAGCTGCAGCAGTGCAGTATTCTGATTTTTAATAACTTCTAGTTTTCACATTCCTGTCAAGGCCACAGTTTTCCCTCACAAGTGTGTCAGAAAAGCCTTCCATTGTTTCCCTGCTAATCTGTAGAGGCTAGCAATGTTTTACATTTGGGGTTTTCTTAATTGAAAAGCTGAAAACATCTGTGGATGCTTAATTATAATACATGCATCCAACAGTGTCTCTGCAAATTAGACCGTGTCATCCTGGTCTCAATACATGCCAGAAGAAATTGCTCCTCTGCCCTCAGTCTTTCCAGTCACACCCAAATTGCTCAAGTAAAGAAGAGAGAGACCTCATTGAGTGCATGTATTAATATGCTCTATAGCCTTGTATAAAACTTAGGTGGTTGCCATTTAAATTCACCCTGGAACCTCAGGTAGGGACGCTTGTAAGATCCTGCCTAGAATTGGAAGGGGATGTTACTGTGATTGCCTAAACTGGAAATTATTAAAAAGTCAGTATAAAGCCTGGAAAGGTTTAGTTTACAGCTGCATCCCTCGGTATGAATACAGACTGGCAAGAGAGATGCTAGAAACTCAGTATGTTCCAGAAGCTTGAGTGGGATGGAGACCAGTATGTAAAACCGCAGCCAGAGAAAGCCAAGCCACAAATAACAATGTGGGATTGAAATTTCTTAAACCCAGCAGTTCACAAATCAAAGAATATACCCAATGAGGAGTTACAAACTGAAACAGCACAAGAGAGGAGTCTGGAGAGCTATGAACTGGAGAAAAGAGTCCAGGCTGCAAAATGCTAGTGACCAGAGGTACTGGAACTAGGGGTGCGGGTGACTTGAAGTGGTTTCCATTATATACAGGATTTACAATTTGGTTCAATGGCTCACAGCACACCCACCATAAAAATTGTTCCAGCACCCTTGCTAGTGACATACAATGCTAAAGCTTTTGCAGTCCAATAGCCAGTCAGTGTGATACTGTTTATTGTGTTCAATTCCTGGGACGTGTTCAGATGACACAGTCATGGGTGCTATTAACAACATAGAGAGAGAGAGAGGGACTGCCATCCTCTACCACATGGGAAGTCTGTGGCAGATCCAAGCATGGAACCTAGCTATTTTAGGTCCCAGTTCAAAATACCACTAACTGTAAGCGCTGAGATTAGAATTAATGGAATCAATAGAATTTCTCCTGACTCCCAAAGCAGTGCACCTCTCTCTAGTCCAAATCTTTTCCAGATCCTTCTTCCCTGATGGATGGATGTGAGACTTTGGATGGAACAAGAATTCAGGTGTCCAATAGAAAGACACATGCAATGACTTGCAGTTTCTGATTTTCAAAATTATAAATTTAAAAAGAAACAAGACAGACAAGAGCTTCAGGCTCCACCATCCCTAGGCCTCACTGACCACAGAATTTTGATGTCATGAATCTAATAGAAATTTGGCTGAATGAGGAACCTGAGAGGGATATTAAAAGACCAGGTTATTACTTCTATACACTTTATCAGGAAAACTGGCCTTCCACCTTTCTCTCCGCTTTGAGTGACTCCTCTGGCTGCAAGGTTTGTTCCTCAATGACACAGGCTCTTTCTGTTGCATGCCACATTCTCTTCACCAGCCATCCATTTGTTACTTCAACTTTGGTCAGATTCCTGTTTGACCACATAATTCATAATTACTCAAGACATTGCTTTTGCTTGTCTGTCACTCCCTCTATGAAGTTGCTTGGATTGTCCATGGCCAGAGTTTGGAGGAGGAAGTAAATTAACTGAAATGACCCTATCCAGCTCCAGAGGGAGAGCATTCAAACAGGAATCCAACCTCAACCCATTTACTAACATATTTATTTGAACTCAAAAGATGTCCAAATATGTATAAAAATCACCTGAAGGACTTATAGTCAGTTTCAGGTTTCATGGTATATGTTATGTTACAGATAAATTCGGCAAATTCTCCAGCCAGCATTTCCTGACTCCAGAACTCAACCTTCTTCTCCCCGCAAGTTCCTTCCAGATGATCTGCACCAGCTCCTCCAGGGAAGCCTGTGTCGGGGGCTGTTCTGAAACACCACCTCACACCTTGCCTTACAGACAAATGTGCAAAAGATCACACCTCCTATTGCTGATATGCTGGACTGGAGAAATCTCCATATCCCCAGTGAGGCCTCTCTTGACATAAGATAACTGATACTTTCAGCATCCTCGCTAACTCTGCCTGCACCTACTAAGCCCATGGGCATTTCACCAGCAGATGCTCCATTGTCTCCAGGAGCCCCCTTGAACACTGCTCTTGCCTGGGACACACACGGTTTTGTGTTTTCATGACTTTTCCAGACTTCCCTCACAGCCATTTTACCATGGCAAAGCCTCCAGGCCATAGCTTTATAATTAAAAGGGAACTTCTGGGACTGTAGAAGTCTCAAAGCTTCCTAAATGACTGAATCATCTGGGCAACTGGCCAACTGCAAGGGCTCATATACCTGAGCCTTCAGCACCTGCTGATACATCCCCCACCCCTGCCTGATCTGGGCTTCTCTCACCTCCTCTCAGCATATCTGCCATTTCCATAAGTATGGGAGCACCCCAATCAGATATTCAAGAAGCTGGTTCTGCCTACTCTGCACCCATTGAGGTTGCTGCCTCCCATGGCTCCACCCCGCTACTGTCCTACTTCTCCATCCATGACATTACAGGCTTCTCTTCCCACCCACCTTCCAATGGTGCTCATCAACCCCTCTGCTGTAGGCACTGAGTCCAAACTAAAACTATATTCTGAACATGACCGTGTTGATTACTCAAGAAATGCTGCATTCTTTGCAGATAAAAATGTAGTCAAGGTCCTAAGAAACACGGCTGGGTGTCTCATCCCCATGCCCCTGTGTTCCTCTCCTTGACAGACCAAAGACCTCTCAATAAATAGATACATCTCCGACCCAACTGAAAGAAAAAAAAACAGCCCTGTCACTCGCCCAATCAACTGTGGCAAGGGTGCCGTGTACACACTGGACAAGTGAAGGAAGAGCGGGAACAGGCATTGATGTATCATTTGTACTCTGTAAAATATGGAGGATGTGTGCCTGTTCCACCGTCCCTCCACTACCCACTCACCCGACCCAGGCTTCTCTCCCAATTGTGTTTTGCAGTCACTTCTCCCAGGCAGTACTCTACCCTAACATCTTCAATATGACTTTCTGCTGCCTACCATTGCCACCAATCCCTCTTATTAACCAAATATAACACTTTACTCTTCGTCAGATTTAACCTAGCCCCAAACACTTGCTCATACCACTGAGGGCAATTCCTCAGCCTAGCATTCTCCTCAGGGGTCATGACCATGACTGATGTGTCACATGCAAAAGCTACAACCAGAGGTAAAACAACATGGCCCTCACGCCCAGCTCCAAAATTTTCTCTGCCAAGAGCCTAACAAGAGGATCTACCGAGAACACAGAGCAACGGGCCCAAAGGACAGCCCTGCCTCACTCCTGACTCGGGGGGATAGCCCCCTGCCCTAGCCAGCGATTAACCATAGGATAGGAGGCAGCCCCTTTATACAAAGGTCTGCAGCCTGTCGATGACAATACCAATGTGCTATAACACATCCCACAGATACTCTTACCACATCCAATCAAAGGTTTTGTTTTCATTGAAGGCATCACCCTTGCCAGAAACCTACTTCTCCTGCCTCAAACACCTCTGGAAGATAACACAGTAAGTCCACTAGCAGCCTACCCTTGACTGCCTTGGCCTGTGCTGGATGGATCATTGCTGGAGCCACCGCACCAAGCCACTTCATAAAAACCTTTGCCAAGATCTTAGAGTCTGTATTCTGTAGGGTGAGGAGTCTCCAATTTTCTAACAGCGACCTGTCCCCTCCTGCCCCCGCGCGCCTTTGCTCAACAAGATCAACAAGCCCTCATTAAATGACCTCTCTAACTTCCTGTTTCCCAGCCCCTGATTATACACAGCCTTCAACACCTGAGTGAAAACCAATGGGAAAGTCTGGTGCAGTTCACTCTTCAGCCCATCTCTACCTGGGGACACCCCTTTCTGGAGATCTTGACTTTCTTACAGAAACCTCCTGATACTGAATCGTGGTGCACAAACCTTCTGACTGATCTACTGTGACTTTGTGGACTACCACAGAATCCAACAATGCTGACTGCTGTCTCTTATCCCTCTGTACTGATGTCTGCTGTTGCTGCTCGTCTCCCCCAACAACTTGGTGTAATAAATCTGTATCACATCCAACATCTGTTCAGGGTCTCTTTTATACCTCCCTTCTGCATTTTTCAAACGGAACATATCCCTCACCTCCTTCCTCTTATTTTTATAGGCAAAAATCTGCTGCCAATTAATCCTGGCTCTTACTCTAACAGCTGCTGCTATCCCTTTATTTTTGGTCTCATCCCTTACACGAAGGCTCCTAATATCCTCCTCCCCATTCCTGAGACTGTCACTCTTACCTCTGACATCTGAGTTGGAGTGCTCCTGCCCCGCCCCTCCCACCGCTTGTCCCATGTTCCTGACAGGGAAAGAAGGTGTGGTCGAGGCCAGGGCTGTGAGGAAATCCTCCCCATAGAGTATCATCGCTCAAAGACTATGCAGCTGCTCGTGATACTAGCACAACATTTCGTTTAACTCCACCATTTCCTTTTCCCCTTTTCCATCCTCCCCCGGCCTTCCTGCCTCTGGTGTGCTAAGTAGTTCAACCTCTGTATGTACAGTTGATATCTCTCCATTTTCTGAGTCTGCCTGTCTTTGGCAAGATTCATGAAAAACTGATTCACTTCCTCCTTCCTACTTGCCCAGTAGCCCGCCAAGGAGGAATATACTCTGAATCCTTAAAATTAGCAAGGAAGTGAAAAACCCAGTTCTCTTCTCCTTTCTCCATCCAGTCACTGCCACTCATTAGTTCCAAAAGCCTCAGCTTCAATGTCTAAATTCCCTTCCCAAACCAAATGACTGTATCAAAATGCAAAATGATCTGCACCAATAGATGATACAATACCTCCAACACGACGGTCTGGAACCCTACACGTTTCACTCCTTTCTGTATGTACAGTTGGTCAATTGTACTCTTCCTTCCCCCTTAAAAAATGTATACCCACCACCTTTCCCATCCCCTTTCTTCTGAGACTTGCCCTTCGAATCCTCTTCCAAAAAACCCTTTCACTTCAGCTTTTTACACTAATGTACACCACAGTTGAACATCTTGTCCCCTAGTCCATCAATACCCCTTTCCATCCACCTCACTGCTTCTACTATCCTGTACCTGAACAAGTCACCTTCAAAAATAATCGGAGCAGTAAAAAGTAAAGGAGTACCATCCTCCAACAATAGTGTTCTCTTCCATCCTGAGTTAGGGTGCCTGTAAACCAGGCCTGCACAACATGTGGCCCGGCGGCCGCATGCGGCCCGCGTGGGCTCACTGTGCTGCCCGCGGGGGGTGAGTAGGCAAGCGATGGGGTGGGGCAAGCCAACGGCCAGCTGGCAGGTGGGCGGGCTGGTGAAGAGGCCAGTGGCAGGCTGGGGAGTGAGGGTGAGCCAGCGGCAGGGGGCAGGGGCCGCGGCAGAAGGTAAGAGGCCAGCAGCGGACAGGCAGGTGAGCTGGCAGCGGGGGGAGATGGCGAGCCAGCAACGGGGGGGCTGAGGAGGCGAGCGTGCGGCGGAGGGTGAGTAGGCGAGCCGGGCAGGGTGGGGGATGACGAGCCGAGTGTCTCTTCTCTCTGGGGTGGTGGATGCTTTCAGATAAAACACAGTGATGTTACTTTTCTGCTAAGCCAGCCTAAAGCCAGAAAAATTAAGCCAGAAAATGTATTACCAAGGTTCAATACAAAGTCATATAAAAGTTATACAAAAATGCATAAGGCAGAGATTTATTTACAACTGCATTGGTTGACTGTTGTGTGCAGTAATATAGTGACCCCTGGGGGGGTGAAGAGGGGTGTGATGGTGGGGAGGGGGCGGGTCCTATTTTACTGCTGTGATCTGGTCACCCTATGCGCACTGTTTCTTTCCCCCAATACAGGCTTCCACACCCCAGTGCTGGGGAAGGAGGGGTTGTTTCCGCGGGGCGGGCGGCACTGTGGGAGCGGGGGAGGGGAGTGTTGCCGTGGGGCCGGGGGGTTTTCGGCCCTCAGCTGTTTTCTTTGGAGTAATATGGCCCTCACCGCTTTACGAGTTGTGCAGGCCTGGTGTAAACATTAATGAGCCTGGACCTCATGCACCCTTATATTCAAAGTCTATCATTATCACTCTCCAGGGTGCTAGCTCACAAATCTGCAGCAGAGGAATCTTGAAGGTGTGGAATACTATACCCATGCCGTCAGTTTCACTTTCACCCACTGACTATAAGGCCACTCTCTCCTTCAACTAGATCTAGGGCTGGTCTACACTGGGAACACACATCAGCATAGCTATGTTTCTCAGAAGTGTGAAAAATTCACATCCATGAGAGAAGTAGCTATGCCAACCTAATCCCCAGTGTAGACAGTGCTAGGTCAATGGAAGAATGCTCCTGTTAAGCTAGCTACCACCTCTTGGGGAGATGGATTATCTATGCCGACAGAAGAACCCCTGCCATCAGCACGGTAATATTTACACTGAAGTGTGACGGTGACACAGATGCAGCACTGCAGCTGTAGTGTTTTAAGTGTAGACATACACTTTTCACAGCCTTTTCACCATCTGTTTCAGAGTGTAATTGAGTTTCCTGCATCAACACATCCAAGGGCTGCAGGTCTTGTAAAACTGCTAGCTTCCACACCTGTGCTTTTGTGTTCTAATATAATTTGTACTCAATGCTCCCACCACCAGTGGGTCCAGTTCCCCCATCCACTATGCGGGTCATAGAATCCCCACACACAGTCAGAGAGGCCATCAGAAATGCTCAAAGGAAGTTTAATAGGCAGCCCCCAAAATCATGCACTTTTCATCCCGCATCCTCAGTCTCTTGAATATTCCTTCTTCCTTCCTTCCCTCATCAGCTGGCTTCCAATTCACCCCCTTCTTACTCCGTGCTTTCTTATGAGTGCGTCTCAACTGCTTATGTTTCCCCAACGCTTTTGGATAACCTGGGAGTGGGGAGGTAGGCTGTGCCAGTTATACAGACTCCTCCACTGGCTGGCAATAAGTATAAATGGCTGTGATTCCACCACTGGACAGGACCAGTCTTTAGCAACCAAGCCAGATGCCCCAGCCAGCTCCCTCAGTCTCTTCTCCCAATCACCCACATTTTTCTCATCCTCCTTTCCATCTCCTCTTGCTGACCTACCAATGCCACCCCATTTCTAGCCCCTTCCCAATACCCTTCACTGATTCCATAGCCTCTATTGCTGTGATCAGGGTGCTGTATGCCCCTGTACCTTTTGCTAGCTCATGGGCCTCCATCTTCTCCAACCACTTGGCCTGAGTAGGGTGACCATACATCCCAATATTAGGTTTTTTTTCTTATATAGGCATTATTGCCCCCTTTCCCCACCCCCCGGTCCTGATTTTTCAAACTTGCTATCTGGTCACCCTAGGCCTGAGGAGAAAATTTATTGCCCTGTCCAATAGGTAAGGAAGCAGAGCCTGGAAGAAAAGGAGAAGATAAATAATCCAGGGACCCGCCTCAGAGAATCCCCTTCATCCACACTAGGACCCTCAAATACTCCACCAACCTCTACCCTGTTCAAAGCTCTTCTATATGATGGGGTGTCTGGTGGATGCCCCTCATCCTGAGACAAGATGGAATTAATTGCCCCTGGGGTGAAGTGGGGGGATTTTTTGAGATAATATATGGAGATATACCTAGCTCATAGAGCTGGAAGGACCTTGAAAGGCCATCGAGTCCAGTCCCCTGCCTTCCCTAGCAGAACCAAGTACTGTCCCCCGACAGATTTTTTTTGCCTCAGATCCCAAAATGGCTCCCTCAAGGATTGAACTCACAACCCTGGGTTTAGCAAGCCAATGCTCAAACCACTGAGCTATCCCTCCCCCCTGCCATCAGGGGAATAAGTAACAGGGAAATATGCATAGAGAGCAGTCTAGTGGGATACAGAAGAAAGGAAAACTCTCCATCCCAACAAAGCACCTAGTGTCACTGCTGGCATTCTACCAGGAGAGCTCTCACCTTGGGGCCCATCATGCTCCACCCCACTTGCTGCTGCTCCAGCACTGAACACTTCTCTTTCCCTTATCCCACCTCTCCTTTCTCCTCTTCTGCTTCTAAGACTCACTGGAGTCTTGCTCCCTTGCCTCCCTTCTCAGCTGCCTCCTCCCCAGTCCTACAGCTCTTTATCGCTGCTCACTACCAATGTCCTCTGTCGACTCACAATCTTCCCTAATATGCACTGAGGATAATCCTGCCCTGAACATTCCCCCTCTGCTTTAGCGCCACTGCCCCACTCATTCTCTCTTCCAACAGACTGGAGTCCCCTGCCTCAGGGACCTCCCCAGCTACAGCTGAAACATCCAGTAATGAACCTGAGGCCCCAGAGGACCACGGCTCTGAACTAGGGCCCAGCCCAGATGGGTTTCTCAAGTACTGTTCTGTACCCATTCTGTTCTGTGCTCTCAAGTGCTGCATCATGAACATTTGTCCCTTCTGGGGCACAAAGATGCCATACGGCCATATTCTTGACATTTAAAGCACTGCACCTTGTAACAATCACCTGCAAAAATGGTTCTTCAGACCCACACGTATAACAGGTGTGGGGCCCCACATAGCTAACATAACCCCTTCCCCCAGCCAACTCCATCAAACTGGGCAAGTGCAATAATCTATTATTTTCCAGGCTTCTCCTCAATTTAAACAGAAAATTGATTCCCAGGTCCAAATTCCCAACCAGCTATAATGTTTTCTCCCTTCGCCAGTATTGTAGTTTCCTGCTTTAATCAGTCTTCAATCAATTCATAAGAACTGTATTGTTTCTCAAGAGAATTGTTACTTTCTTTCTTTCTGGGGCAGTTAAAGAAATGGCCACCACCTGCTGTTACCCACAGTGCTTCCAAAACTTTCCATCAGAGTGTTAGTCCTAAAACAGAGGTCAATTTCCCTTGACCTGGTGGCTGAGCTTGGTACAAAGGCACAAGCCCCATGGCTTTCAACATGATTCTCCTCGCCCATCTCCAGTTATTTGTCTCAGTGCCCCCACTTCCCTTCCATCCATCCCATGTTTCCATACCTCCCCTCTCCCAAAATTGGGCCCCTGTTCTGAATGCTGACTGCCATCCCTTCCTCCTACTTGCTTTAAAGCCTCTGCATAAGATCCCACCGGCCCCGCATCACCCTACTTAGTAGTGGCAAATGCAGTGTTTGATTGTAACCCCTTCGCTGTCATTGTCCTTTTTTGCATTAGGGGCCTTGGCTCCTGAGAAGCCTGAGACTGTTCATTGCTCTGTTGCTGCTTCTGGGTCCATACCACACCAACCTCTGCCGATGTCCTGCTGTCCTGGAGAGCCTGAGCAGAAGAATTCTCTGTCTCATACCCATCTTCCTGGGTCAGTTTTTTTGACACCCTCCCCTTCTGCTTGGCAGACTCCTATTCCCTAATCTAGGCAATTATCCTCTGTTTATCTAGTTGCTCCTCCTTCTCCAGCCCCACTCCTTCTCCTCCTCCATTTCTATGTCCACTCTGCTTTGTCCTAACCTGTTCACTTTCCTCTGCTCCACATCCAGGTCTCTTCTCAGTGTCACTTTCAAACCAAGCTGCGTATGAGCTGCAACCGCCTTCATCACCATCTCCATGCTGGACTTCCTCCGGTCACTTTGACTCACCCGGCACCTGGGATGCAGTTTACCTCACCCCCAGACCTCTGCAATTCCTCTGCTGATCTCCTCTGCCACCACCACGTCCACTACTTCCTCCATCATCTGCATCATCTGCTAGTGCCAGACCTCATGATGCCATCTCCACTGTCAGAGGAGAGAGAGGGGGGCCCAGCTCAAGTTTCTTCCCTAAGGACTTGACACTCATAGCACTTCTGTTGCAGAACCTCTTCCTTCTAGGAGTACCTTTCCTAAGACCCCCTTTCCTGGTGAGTGTATCGTGATCAGTGGAACTGGAGTCAGAGGGCCCAAGTTCCCTGCAGGGACTGTTATTGAGGGGAGACTAAGAAAACAGGGAATGTGAGGCCTTGGGGTAGAAGCATCTCAGCCACATGGACAGAGCAGTCCATAGGCTTTAATAAAGTTCCACTTGTTCAGCAGATTCTGCATTCAGCCTCTCTCTTGTCTAATGAAACAATGAGCTCCCTAACCAGCTCCCACGAGAAGTCCTGCTCCTTAGGTGCTTGCCCTCATAACCCATTTTTACACCCAGGTATACCTTTGCTGCCCAGACTATGGTGGAGCAGAGGAAAGTGAACAGGTTAGGACAAAGCAGAGTGGATATAGAAATGGAGGAGGAGAAGGAGTGGGGCTGGAGAAGGAGGAGCAACTAGATAAACAGAGGATAATTGCCTAGATTAGGGAATAAGAGTCTGCCAAGCAGAAGGGGAGGGTGTCAAAAAAACTGACCCAGGAAGATGGGTATGAGACAGAGAATTCTTCTGCTCAGGCTCTCCAGGACAGCAGGACATCGGCAGAGGTTGGTGTGGTATGGACCCAGAAGCAGCAACAGAGCAATGAACAGTCTCAGGCTTCTCAGGAGCCAAGGCCCCTAATGCAAAAAAGGACAATGACAGCGAAGGGGTTACAATCAAACACTGCATTTGCCACTACTAAGTAGGGTGATGCGGGGCCGGTGGGATCTTATGCAGAGGCTTTAAAGCAAGTAGGAGGAAGGGATGGCAGTCAGCATTCAGAACAGGGGACAAAAAGTGAAATTTTAAAGATCGTTTGCCCTTCTGAAATGCTAAAATATTCAATTTTGAAAACAAAGGTCAAGCGGATATGAAATCATGTCTGCCCCCAGCACCATAAGCTGGGGAGCTAATTTAGTGTCTGCCCCACTGCAGGTGCTCCAAATCACAAAGGAACTACACTCTGCTCTGGGGAAGAGCTGCAGTGATTTGACCTCTGCCGGGGGTCTTGGTTCAGAGAGGAACCAAGAAGCCTGACTACAGTGAGGGAGCCTCGGTCTAGAGAGTCTTATGGGTAAGGATTGAAGAGATGGATAGACTTAAGTGGGGCAGACACTAAATTAGCTCCCCTGCTTACGGTGCTGGGGGCAAAGACTTGCTTTCATATCCGCTTGACCTTTGGCTAAATAAATTAGATCCCTGAAGGGGGCACTGTTTACTACATAAAAGCCACATTGAACTTATTGGAAGCTGAGGCAGGGACACACCCATGGTTCTGCACCAAATGGCATGGCACACCAGACTTGACACAAAGGAGCAATCCAGGGGTAAGTGACACATAACACATGGGTCATTTCTGGCACAGCTCAGAATAGAAGCTAAGTCTTTAATATGGTAGAGCCAACTCTCATCCCCTTTGTCAAACTGCCTTTCAGAATGAGTGTGCCAAATTATATGCTGGATGACAGAGCCAGGAAAAGATCCCAAGATTCTTGATTTGGGTAATCACAGGCAAACATTTTGTGATTAATTGTCATATAAGCGATTATCAGGATAATTTCACATGGTCATTACATCAAGATTTGGTAGAAAGATGCAGGGTGTCCAAGAATGTAAGATTAGCTGAAGAAAACAAATTATATTAGTTCTGAAAAACCATGCTAGAGAAATAAGCTGCATGTTTTCAAAAAAGGGTAAGGGTTTCTCCTGTTAAACTTTGCTGCAACAAAGAAAGTATTCATAAGTGACAGCAGAAGCCACAAGAATATTATGGAAGTGCAGTAAACCCAGAAAGATTTTAGTAGAAACAATATATCAGGAAAAATGTCAGAGTTGATATGTTTATTTAAAAAAATAGCTGGAAACACATATTGAGAGCAAAAGGGCCTTTTGGCACAGATTGGTGGACAATGCTTTAGTCTGTGTTGCCACTTCCCACCAGAAGGAGTGCACTGCTCGAATGCTCCCTCTACTTTCCTTCCCTGCCCTGATGAAATGAAATTAGAAATAAAAATGGCCAGTAGTGGACTTCCTGTTCTGGGTCGAAAAAAGTCAAAACATTTATTTTTGATATTTTGACACAAAATGTTTTGTTTCAACATTTTTTTGACACCAAATGTGTCAATCATCAAAACAAAAAGTTTCAATGTTTTCAAAATTGAATATTTTAGCATTTCAGAAGGGCAAAAGAGCTTTAAAATTTGCCTTTTTGTCCCTATTTGGGACAAAACAAAATTCTGAAATTGCATTTTTTTATAAATGGAAATTTTATTTTCCAGCCTGCTCTAACAAAAAACCTGCTATCTTATCCTTACCAGGAATAAAAGCATGGAAAAAATGAATATTTTATACATCTTAAAAAAAAAACCCTAAAATCCCGCACACCTTTGATGTAGGAAAAAAGCATTGTTTTTCAAGCCTACATGAGCGGTTGCCTGGCTAAAGACTCATCAGGCTCTCTCAGGAATGATACCATGCAACGCAGTTGAATACTGGCCATGCTGCCTGTCCACATGCCAAATGGCAGCAGAAGCTGGCATCCTCCTTTGGCACTTACATCAGAAATCGCACTTGATCCAACCCACCATGACTGACTATATTTATCACCATAAACCATGTGTGCCAAATGACAAAAACCTATCCTGCAGTAACCCTGTAACCTGATTCACAATAGGAATATTCTGAGAACAGACACTTTGTAGCTTTTAAATGAAAACATCAAGTTTGGTGTGGTCTAATTTATTGCAAATGAGTGAAAGGAATTCTGCTCTATTTTTATGTAGGAAATTAGGCTGGAAAGAACTGTAGCTCTGTCTTGTCAGTTCCAAGGATTTTGCCAGGATGAAACCATCCCGTACAGAAATGTTATGAGCCCCCAGCTACCCATTTGTTCCAGTCTTAAATTCTTTGATAATTGTGTCTTTAACTACTTCCCTTGGCAGCGTATTCTTTAACCCAGTAACCCTTTTAGTAGGGGGAAAGAAAAATACACCGCACCCCCACTAGAATGCGGGGTTTGGGAGCCATGCACGGTACCGTGTTAACGCGGGGGGGCGCGTTACCATGGAGCCCAATGTAAACAATTTATTTTGGGCTCCATACTCACCCCTGCCTAATACAGAATTCGCGCTATAGTGGCGCACGGTCTAGCGGGGGGTCTCCTGTATTGCGGATATTCAATCTAAATCTCTGTTTCTTACATTTTAATTCATGTCCATTTTTTTTCTCTTTGCTTTTCTTGCTGAGCCCTCAAGTTTGTGGCATAAGTCATTATTAATCATAGCTCCCTTCCTTTATTGGCATTCTTTTGTTCTACTAATTCAAGAGCCCGTTTTTCTTTTGTTTTAACTGTATGCAGCACTTTACATTTTAGGATATTTGTCATATGTTTGCCCACTTCCCCAATCCATCTGGTTCCTCCTGTAATTTGATTCTTTCTTCAAATGTTTCAGTTGATCCTTCATGTTATCAATGAATATGAATATCCCAAAGCTTGTACTATCTTCAAGAGTATAAATATAAATGTTAAACCAGGACTGGTCTCAGCATTATTACATTTTGTGATGATTTATTGCCAATATTTACAACACTCTGTAATCCTTCCTCCCACTAGCTTTCTGACCAGGTCTACAATCTGGCATTAATCTCGATACCTTGATCATTTTTATTTTGTTTGTTTATGGCACAGAAGTTTACCAAGTGTTTCGCTAAAAACATTGTTGGGTAACTTTTGATGAACTATCAGTTATATTAGATAAGATCTGTCTTCGTGGCTTTCAGTCAATTCTTTTCTTTGGAAGCACGATCCATCAGCTAGAGGAATGTACAGTCTGAAGTAGTTGGGTCTATCCCCAATTTCAGCAGACTTGCTGAGAAATCTTGGGCATGTATGTAACCACTCTGTGCCTTAGTGCTCCCATTTGTAAAGTGGGAATAGTATTGCATATCTAATTCAAAGAGGTGTGTTGTGAGCAGTGGTATATAAAGATTAAATGCGGCCTGGATTCAATCTAACCAGAGAATCCCATCCCCTCACACGTGTACATAATTCATGTGCATTTGCAATGTCTCTCCCAGTTATTATTAAGGTTGAGCTAGAGGGCAGGCCAGAACTCAGCCTCCAAACTTAGAAATAAATAAACAAAAATTTCTAAAAATATAACCTCACCACTGCTGGGAAAAAGAAATCAAATAACCCAACACTGCCGTTCAAAAGAAAACCCCCCAAAGCACTAATGCAAAGTACTAAGCAGGGTCTGAATGAGCTCCCACTGGACAGCTAGTGGTGCACTGGGGAAAAAGATTTCAGGAGAAGGCTGTGATTGCATAGACATGCCTACTCTGCCTAGATGTGCAGCATGATGGATCTGCTTTGCCAAAATGATCAATCCTAGCTGGTTTGGGGTCACAAATCACTCTAGCAATTAAATGTTGTTATATTTATTTTATGAATAAAAGGCAGCAGAACTGTGCTTAGTATGCCCTGATTGAAGGGGATCACCCCAAGGCCGGCTCCAGGCACCAGACGAGAAAGCACATACCTGGGGTGGTGCCTTGTAAGGGGCAGCAGTCCAGGGATTCTTGGGGCGGCCTTTTTTATTTTTTTTGCTTCGGCAGTTCGGTTGGGTTTTGTTGTTGTTGTTGTTTGGGGCAGCCAAAAATCTAGAGCTGGCCCTGGATCACCCTAAACTGAACCTTACTTGCTAAGCGGGAGCGGGGGGCGAGATAGAGATGACAAATCCCAGTGAAGATGACAGTAGGTAGGGACGCCATTTAATGTGTCTCTCTTCCGTGTTTAATGACAGCACTGGTTAGACTCAGTTGAGAGTCCTTGTTTCCAGTCGCTTATTCCTAGAGCTGACATTACTGTTAAGCAGCGGAAGGAGCTAAGTCTTAGAACTTGTGGGGGACAGTGAAAGATAATATAGAGACTGTACTGGCTGTAAAGTCCCCCAGCCTGCTGAAATCACCAAGAGCTGGGTAAAGTGGCAGAACCTCAGACCATGGTGTGGGAACACCAAGCATCGATGACAGAAAATTACCACAGTGGGCAGCAGCCAGCAGCAGCAGCAAAGAAGCAGTGGCCAGTGGTGGCAGCACAGAAACAGTGGCAGCTGTGAGCCAGGTGCAGAGGCACTGCTTGATGGCCACCCTGTCCCGTGAATGTACCTCTGAACTCTGGGTCTTTGCTAACCAAGGAGAGCCAACTGTGTCTAGGGTGCAGCATAGGGAAGAGTGGTGTGTTAAGAGACATTTGTGCATTGGACTTTCCCACCACATGGTGGGAAACTGAGGCAAAGGGAACTGCTCAACTCACTGTGGGCTTGGGTTTGCTTATGATCACAGTGTTTAAATGCGGTTACGGTGTTTTGCCAAATTAATGCTTGGTTCCCTTTCCCTTTTAATAAAAGTTCTTTTTTGTTGCCTACAGACTCAGTGCTTGTGAGTGGGGAAGTATTGCCTCTCAGAGGTGCCCAGAGATGGTGTTAGTGTAAGCAGAGTCAGGATGAGCTCTACCCTGACATCTGGTGGTGAGTTGTGGAAAGGGATGTCAGGGGCTAACCTTGTTTGCATGGACACACCCACCCTGCAAAGCATGATGGACCGCTTGCCCAAATGGTCACTTTGGCTGCTGTGGGAGCCCCAGTTTCTCTGTTATTGGGGCAGGAGGAATAAAGTGTTGTTACCCTGATTATGTGAATCAAGGACAGTGGGCTTTTGTTATGATGAAGGGACTCGCCATTAGCTAAGTAGCACTTGCTAGGCGAGGGACATGGATTCCAAAACCCTGTGACTTGAGAGAGGCTGGGGACAGGTATTTTTAGCTGGTGGCATGGGCTGCTTCTAAGGGCTCTAAATGTCAATTATAATTTCTTCTCTCTCTCCACTGTGGAATATCAGAGCTAATTTTGAGTTCCTTAGGAATCTAATCACAGGCTGCTGAGTTAGAATCACTCTGTGCTAAGTGTGCAAATGAGCACACAGGCTCCCCTAGCTACAAGCTGAAATCACTAAAAAGCTGAAATTGTTATGAGCTGAAATCACTGAACACTGTGTTAAGTAGTGGGGGAGCTAGAAGATATATTGCTGAGCGGCTGGTGGAGCGGCGCTGCTGACGGAGTGGAGCAGTTGGCGGGACAGCCGGAGCGGCTTGCAGGCTGGCTGAGCGGAGTGACTCGTGGGATGGCTGGCGGAGCGGAGCAGAGCCGAGCGAAGCCCCATGAAGGGACAGGGGAGTCAGCTTTGAGCCACGTAGGGTGCACCTTACCTCTCCCCTCCCCATTTCTACCCAGACTGGGGGTAACACTCTGCAGATGAACTTTTGAACTCTGGGTCTGGACTTTTGGGTTGTTGGACTTTTGAACCAAAGGGAAAGGACACGGCCAATTTGCTGGGGTGGGTTGTTGCTCACAGTTTGGTTTACAAATCCTAGATGTGGTGTTTCCCCAACAAAATGCCTCATTGTTTCTCTCTGTCATTAAAAGGTTTTTCTACACTCGGACTCTGTGCTTGCGAGAGGGGAAGTACTGCCTCTTAGAGGCTCCCGGGGGGGGGGGGTGATATATAGTTGTCCCAGGTCACTGGGTGGGGGCACGAGCCGGTTTTGCATTGTGTTATTGGAATGGAACCCCTAGATACGGAACCCAGCCCTTGTTGCTGCCGACTCTGACTGGCAGAAGGGTTACATTAGGTTTTCCCAGGTTACTGGGTGGGAGCTTAAGCCAGTTCTGTTTTGTAAAGTTAAGAGGAATACCTAGATATTGAACCTGGCCCTTGCTGCTGCTCACTCCACCTGGCAGAAGGGTTGCAAATGTATGACAAGGCACAAAGCAGGTGAACAGTCAGCATCAACATTCTCCCCTTCCCACTCCAGAAAAATCCATACACAATATGTGAAATAACAGTAACAACTTCCTGTTTATTAATTTCACAGAATTTAGGAAAAGCATGAGACACCTGCATCGATGTTCGCTGTCTTTTGACTCATTGCTCCACCTTCAGTGCCTTTCTCCTTGTGCTCCTCAAGCCCTGAGAGCTTGCCCTTCTCCTCCTACTTTGACCCCCATATGATCTCTGAGGGTCCACCCTCCTTTTCCATAGCTCACCTCTAGGTTCTGTAGCCCAATATTCCTCCTCTTCTCTCCTACTTCAATTCCTGATGTGTTTTTTCCTGATCCACTGTCCCCTCTTTTGAGCCATGGGTCCCTTCTGCTATCAGCATAGTTTGATTTCTATGTTTGAGGGGGTAGGGGGGCTTTGAAAGCTATGGCTGGAAACCACCCAGCCTCCAGCGGTTCAGGCTGGGGCAGGGGCTGCCCCACTCCCACATTTGGGTTTCCTATTGACTCAGAGCTGGCCCCACATGCGCGGCAGCTGGCGGAGCTGAGCCAGTCAAATGACCTCGGAGGCCAGGCAAGCTTAGCCTCGCAGGGAGAGGTAGGAGCAGCAGCTGGTCACTGCAGGGAAGAGTCGCTACTTTCTGGTAGGGGAGACTGAGGGTAAAGGGGGGCGGCTTTCCCGGTTGGGGGGGCCATGACTCGAGCTGTTCCGGGAATGGCCGGACCTTTAAATTGTGTCCCCCCGTTATCAGCGTACACAGTTTGTGGGGGGCAATGCCCCCCAAATATCCACCCAATCTCTACCCATGCCTTCTGCTCTGATTTCCACTTAGATCCTTTTTTTCTAAGGCTCCTCAGGACTGTATAGAGTAGGAGGAGAGGCCAAGAGACCTTGCAAGTGTTGTGATTAGCGCTGTGTGAATAACTGATTTTTTTCAGTTCAGTGGCCAAATTGAAAAAATAAGTGTTTTGAGTTGAACGAAACATATTGTTTCATTTCATTTTCGGTTATTAAATCTTTTTTAAAAATACAATTATAGGAAAATCCTAAATGAAAATTAAAATATCAAAACATTTCATTTTTGGAAATGTCAATATGAAATATTTCATTTTTTTCCAGATTCTTTTCCAGTTTATTTTCAACCAAACCGATTCAGTGAATTTGACCTGCACTCACTAAATGTTCAGGTTGACCCAAATTTTTCATCAATAAAAAGTGTAGATCAAAATATTTCATTCAGCTCCAGTTGTGATTGAGACACTTAGATCAGCTACATGCAGGGCAGGCTTGCTGATGCCTGAATAACTGCCTCCTCTCCTCATGCCACCAGGCTTACAACTTGTAAATGTGACCGTGGTAGGGGAGTGAGACACGAGCCATCACCCTAAGTTGTGTCCTCCTCTTCTGGTTATGACGAGCTAATCAAACAGAGAAGGAGTCACAGGAGGGAAGAGACAAAGGAAGTTCTGCTGCTTCTGCTTTGGCTTGATGACAGTCTGCATGAACTAAGCCTCTCCCTGCAACTGTTGAAAACAGGCAGCGACACTGGCAGAATAAATTGTGAAGCTAGGTCAGGGGCAAGAAGCAGCTCTGATGTTGTGCATGACACACTGGTGACTGAAGTGGGGACCCCCAGTGCTAAAAGGTGGTGTTGCCAATCTACAATATTATTTTTGCACGTGCCTGGGACTGGCACCAGTCTTGCAATGACATCATAAACTCCAGCTTAGCAAATCTGAGCCTTCTGATAGGCTGATGTCCCACCTGCCCCCCTCCTGGGGCTGATCAACTAGAGAGCGCACACTCTCTCTCTCTCTTTCTATTCAGCAACTAAAAGCTATTGTTGCAGGAAGGGAGGAGGAGCTAAACGCAGCAGCTCAGGGTGACTTCGTTCCATACCCCATGAGCAAAAGGAACAGTAACTTTACCCCTCCTCTCCCTGGCCAGAGGATGGTGAAAAGCCTCTGGAGCTGTCCCTCCCAGCCTGGAAGTGGGGGGATGGTGAGGAGGAGGAGGAGGAGGAGGAGAAGAACTAAGGCTGGGTGTCTGAACTGATGAGAAGTGAGGGCTGAGTAGGGGCAGAATTAATTGCTGGACATGGGAGTGGTCAGATGTAGGAGTGAGGCTCCTGCAGCAGGGATCAAAATCACATTACCCAATGTATCTGGGAGAGTGGGAAACACTAATTGTCTCATACATACACTGCGTATGGGCAGGGGGAGTTCAAAACTCAAAAGAGAGATTAAAAAACCACAATAAATTCTTATTTTATGGCTTTTTGGGCCAGTCTCATGGTTGTTGATCTCTTGAGGTTGGCAATACTGAGCATGAGCCCGGGGCTGGAGGATTCAGGGGGCCTGGGGCAAAGCAATTTTGGGGGCCCTTTATTAATTAACTCACCAGACGGCAGGGCCGGCCTCAGCAGGTGCGGGGCCCCACGTCAACAGCGACAATGGGGCCCCTCCGCCGAAAGCGGCGGCCGCGTACAGTGCCCCCTGCTGAGCCCCCACCTCGCGAATAAGGCGGCGGCGGTCAAGCAATCACCGAAGTGCTGCCGAAGTGCTGGACATTGCGGGGCCCTAACACGGGTGCTCCAGGTCTTCGGCGGCAGGTCCTTCACTCGCTCCGGGTGTGTTCGGCGGCACTGAAGACCCGGAGTGAGCGAAGGACCCGCCGCTGAAGTGCCGCTGAAAACCTGGAGCACCGCCCCATCCCTAAAAGCACCACTGGGATTCTTGTGGGGGCCCCTACGGGGCTTGGGGCAAATTGCCCTACTTGCCCCCCCTCTGGGCGGCCCTGTGAGCCCCTACAGCTTGCACTAAAGGGACAGGTGCTGTCGGCAGGGCTGCAACAGACCCATATGCTCTGTGGATCAAGCACAAAGAGACACACAGTGGCCCATGGATTAGATAGTGTGCTCTGGCCCTCTGTCCTGCCAAGACTTTATTGTGCTTCCCAGTCCCACGTGGTGGATCAAAATCCACTCCTTTTATGGGGCTCCCTTAAAGTGCTTTGGTTTCTAAATTTTGGGTACAAGAGCCCCCCTTCCAGTCTTGGGCCCAGCTCCATGGATCGATGGTGCCTGAGTTAGTCTGCCTCTGGTTAGGAATCCTAATTCATGTCTTTTCAAATCATTTCAAAGCATTTTCAAACCCTCAGATGAAAGACTCTGTATGTACAGATTAGTAGCATTGCTTGTGGTATTGTGACTGGTAGCACTAGTGGTGGTGCTAATACTGTGGTAAGGCCAATATTTTCAAGTGTCCGCTCACCCTGGGTGTCCAGGATGAGACATCTAGGTGTCTCAAATTCAGGCACCCAGAATGAACGGCCATTTTAGAATATGACCATCAGTTCCCCTTTTGGGATAAAGACGTATTTTTGCATCATGCCTCTAATTCTTTCTTGTTATTGCCAAGTAGTGCATTTTAGGGGACTTAAAAACCAGGAGGCGCACCTGAAGTCTTCAGCTTCATCAGAGGAGCTGGTGAGGAAAGACAGGGATGGTGAATCAGTGATTCTGCAAGCTGTTGGTCAGGCATATAAACCTCTCAGCCATGTTTTGTGCTATTATGTCACAGAGCAATCCAAGGTGTCACCACCTGTTTGGTTAGGGAGCTAATCCATAGCACCGGATCAGACCTAATGCCGGAGATGAGTTTGAATTAGCAGGACTTAGAAAAGAGGGGCAGAAAGAGAGATGCTGAGAGAGAGAGCAAGTCAATATAGCATAGCGTAGTATGGATTGGAAGGCTGAGCTTAAGGGAGCCAGACGAGCCAAGGCAAGGGAACAAAAGAGGTTTCTGTACTCTTTGTCCTATTGCTCCTGTCCACAGAACAACCCCAGGTCAGGGTTAAAGATGACCCTATGAAGCATAGGAGCTGTTCCAGGATCAGGGGACTGCGAGAGAGGCCAGAGAACCAGAGGGAAATATGCCGGGGAGATTGTTCCTGTTAGCTGTGAAATATGAAAGGACCCTCACAAACACGGACCTTTTAACATAGCCCCCGTGTGATACAGTGAGGGGAGCCAGCAATGCTCTAGGGAACTGAGAGTGCATTTGCAGGGTAGTGTCTTGTCTTGTAAACCTTTGGGCCACTTAAAGTTAGGCTCCTTAATCCATATATTTGCTGTAGTGTATAAATTTGTAAAACAAAGTGTAATGCCAATGCCCTTTGGTGGGTCATCAGTAAGGCTAAGATTTTGTCACGGTTATATTTAGTAAAAGTCACGGACAGGTCACAGGCAATAAAGAAAAATTCATGGAAGCCTGTGAGCTTTCCCTGACGTTTACTAAACAAACCTGTGACAAAATGGATGAGCCTGAGCTCTACTGTGAGAGAGGAGGGAGGGAGTCCAGCACCCACTGCCACTGAAGCTGACAGCTCCGGGGTGTCGTTCATGCCCCTCCCCGGCGCCTGCAGTGGCTGGGATCTCCTGGGTCCCCCAGCTGCTCGCGACGGCTTTGGAGCTGCAGGGGCAATAGCCTCCTGTGGCAGCACAGAGCTCAGGGGCCAGTGCCTGGGGGCTCCGGGGTCCCCCCACCACCCATAGCAGCTGAGAGCTTTGGGGGGCTGCTGACCCACCTGGGGTGTCAGACTTACAGAAGTGTTCATTGAATTGCCATTATTGTAGTCATTGGTAGCAATCTGGATGACATTTCACGTATCTTTGGTGCTACTTCATTTATCTTTTTACCCTTTGTTTTGGTTTCTGTGTCATTCTTATTTTCCTAGGCCCCAGCCCTAGAAAGAGAAATGCATGAGCAGAGAGCCTTGTACCCATGTGGAGATCTAATCTCTTTGCAGGACTGGGGCCTTACCATGTTGATGGGAATGCTCTTAAATAATGGGCAAATAAACAGTTATTTTAAGGGACACTGTTCGAAAGAAGTGCCATCTATTTTCTTGACGTTGAACCTTCGCATGTGTTGGAATGCCCTGCTATGAGTATGCAGTGGATTACAAAAGGGGGAATGTGATGCTGCTGGGATTTGCTCTTTGGGGCTCCAGTTCTGCAATGGACTTCCCACAGGTTCAGGGCTCTGCCAGCACAGAAGCCTTCTGACTTCAGTAACATTCTGTGTGGGTGCAGGGATCAGCTCCCACAGAGGTCACTGCAGGATCAGGGCCATAGAACCTTTCTGGAAACATCCCTTCCAGACAGTTCCTGGTGAGGTGAGCTGTTAAACTCCTTCAGCTGAAAACTGGCATAGAGGAAGTTTTAGTGAGAAGACAAGAGAGGTGATCTTTAAATTGCTTTCAGAAATAGCATAGTCAATATCTACAGTAATTACCATGAATGTCTTACATTGTTATTATGTAGACGCGACAAATGCTCCAATACGTCTATTAGTCTATCAGGTGCCACAGGACTCTTTGTCGTTTCTACAGATCCAGACTAACATGGCTACCCCTCTGATTGTTATTATGGTGATTCAGAAATGGTCGGTTTTGGTGTGATCTTGCAAATTGCACGGGTCCCCCCTTGTATCTGCACTAGGGTGACCAGACAGGAGCAGGTATAGTTGTGTACATAAGACAAAGCCCCTAATATCGGGACATATGGTCACTCTAGTCTGCACAGACCCACTGAAGTAAGTGGTGCTATATGGGGTTCACCCACACAGAGCAACTTGCCAGATGGGGGCCAAAATTAGCAAGTATCAATAAGGGTTTATTTGCCAGAGAAGCTAATGATGTTGTGGCAAGATATCGGCATATTGTGCAGTATAAGAAAGGATGTTGTATGTGAATGTAAAGAAAATAAGGTTTAAGTTTACTGTTCTCTGCAGATACCGTAAATGAAAAATTTTAAACCTCACATGATCTAGAAAATGTTATAAATAATTTCAGAAAAATTAAAGGAGGTTTTGTTTCTGGCAGGCAAGTCCTCTGAGGATATTGATGAATGGGTGATCTGGGTGACTCATCAACTTGCTCACTTTTACTGTTAGCTCATCCTCATCTGGACCTACACCCCCCCTCCGCTGCCTGCTGGGGACAGGGCCGAGCGAGCTGGAGCCTCCCCGCCCCGCATCCAAGCCTGGGCAGGTAGTGGGCCCCCACTGCCTCCAAGCCAGGCCTTCTCAGGCAGAAGCAGCTCTGTACCGCTCCCAGCAGAATGTGCCAGGGGAGAGGCGCAGGGAGAGAAGGACAGAGCCCCTCTTCCCCCCCCCCGCCCTGCAGAACAATTGGGGGGGGGGAGGAGGGGAACTTGACCCCCCCCATACCCCGCCTATGTGTCACCAGGGTGTGAGGATAAATACATTAAAGATTGTGAAGTGCTTTCAGATTTATTGATGAAACGTGCTATATACGAGCTAGGTATTGTTATTATATTACTGCACCGAATGGTTGTGTTAGCTTATCAGCTATGTTGTGCTAACGAACTGTAGCCTATAGCTACTGACAAGCCAGCCAGCTCACGTTAAAAGCACCACCACACTTGAGTTAATGGATTTTGTGTGTGGCTGGGACTTGAATCAGGGGCCAGTTGAGTTATAACTTGAATTAACTCTGCAGTGGACACGAGACTTGAAATAGCCTGGTCTTGCCCCCATGGAAGTCAATAGCAAAGCCCTTTAGTACAACAGAAACAATGTTGGAAAGTGAAGAATACTGTATACACTTGAAGCTGAAAAGGGAATTTAGGTGGGAAAAAGGAAATTGGGATTGTGTCAGGACAACAGGGCTAACATTATACCCCCAAGAAGTGCCAGGGGTTCATTAATGACCGCAAGCAGTCAGGCTCTCAATTTTGCATGTTATTTGAAAAAAACAAGGGCTGCTGATGTCAGTACAACTTTGCTTCCCCTGCCTCTACTGGTCCCACTAGAGGCAGAGGAGTTACAGCAACCTCTTAGCATTTGTCCTGACCCTACAGTTAAGACAGAATTGGCAGAGTTTACTTGATTAAATAAACCTTTGAACTGGAGCCTCAGCTGACACAGCTGAGGCCGTCTGGCACCAAAACTGGTAGCTAATTGGTTCAGAGAAGTAGACATACAAATCACCCAACTATAACTGCATCAGTGCATGGAAGCTTTTGAGTATTCGCTAGTTTTATTCCTGACCCTGTTGATTCTCAGTCATCACCCAGTTTTGATGTCTAAATGCTTTCATTGATGTTTTCATTTCTGCACTGGCTACTGTATATATATTGACCTGCTCTAGTTTGCTAACCCTTTCTTTCCCTGTAAACAAAAAAAAGTAGGTCTTTTAACATAGAATTTAGCAGCTGTACCCTCTATGTGGACAGATAAGTGTGTGGTAGTTACTTAACTTCTACAGTCAGGCAGCAATTTGGGCTAAGGGGAAATATTGAACTTAGGTGGCCATAGACAAAAGCCTACCATCTAGTAATACTAGGTTTGCCCTACCAGGATGATCCAGGTACTGGGCACATGGTACAGGCAGTTAGCATCAAGCTGGTCATACAAATTCAAGGATGTGTTTAGGGTCCTATTTAACGAATAGGAGAATGTTAGGTTTCTTTTTCTTTCTTATCATTAATAAAGTTACAGCCTGTTGAGAAAACCATGTGCTGTGTCTTCATTTGGGGGTGTCCTTGGCAAAGGAAACATTTTGAAGAGGAAGGCTTTTGTTTAACAGCTCAGATGGGAATTATTCTTCCTAGCTTGTCATTCCCTTGTTCATCTTTTGTCAATTTCCATTTGATCACAATCTCTACAGATCCATTCCGTCCTCTTCCTCTGTCCAAAACAAAACAAGATTCCAAAAAATGAAAGGGGTGGGGAGAACAACAGACACAAGAAATGATTTTATTCCAGTGTTTCATGATTTTTTTAAAGTGCTTCTTTTGATTTCTCCGCCTCATACCCATGCAACTTCCCCCTGTAAGCAAGAACAGATGTTGCAACAAGCAGAGTTTACCCTTTGACCTGGAGAGTTCGTTCCTCCTATTATATGATGCATGTTTGGATTCAGAATGAAAACCTGCAAGATGCACCAGGAAAAAATACTGATTTTCCTTAGTGTTTTTTGCAAAATGCCAAATTCCACTTGCTTCATTTTATTTATAGACTTTTAAGTTCCAGAATTTTCATACCTCTAGAAGGCAACATACCATGGTGATGCGTGCGGTGTAAATACGCAAAGAACAGGAAATAAATAGGGATCTCTGAAGTTATTCTCAGAAGAGTCAACCTATTCCCCTTTCCAAGCATCACATTTATAATGCTGCTTCCTTTGCTACCCCATGCTCCTCCCTATGGTTTTCCTTTTCTTATCACATAGATTCCTTCCCTCCAATGGCTTCCTTTGTCTCTCCCTGGAAACTGGCCCCTTTCTGCTTGCAGAGTGTGACATCTCCTCTCCTCTGCTCAGTGGCCCTCTCTTTTTCTGCCTGCATATAGTTCTAGGAAGCGGATGGGACACGTTGAAGCTAGGATCCAGCTGCCTGCATCTAAGAAAAGCAGCTGGCAGGCCAGGGTTGAGGGGTCTGCTGCTGAGCAGCAGGCAGACATGCTGTCCTGGGATGCTGGGTGAGAAAGCTCTTTTGTGGGAAGAGTTTTCAAAATCCTGGATTGTCCCAGCTAAACCAGGACTATTGGCAGGAATGCTGGTGGTTTCCAGTCTCCTACTCACTTATCAGAGGTAACCAAGTGTGAGCTGATGGGGTCAAGATTCCTTGGTGCTTCTGTTTGATAAAAACATGAAGAAAAGCCAGGCAGGCAGTTTAAAAGGTGCTGTGGCCACATTCTGCTTCCTAGCATCATCCCCTCATGGAGCACTTTTGCAGCCAGGGCAGGAGTCTTACAGCTTCCCCCCAATTCCTCTAGTCTCCTCTCTGTTCATCTCTCCAGCTGCTACACCCCACCTCCAGTACCATGGAGTCCAATTAGAACACTGAGATGGAAAGAGTTCAGAACCTCGATTTCCCCCCATCACTACCACTGATGGTGTTGGCTGAATAGTATTGTCAGTCATATGCAGCTGAAAAATCTGTGCCTCTTCTCCAAGTGATATCGTGTACTCTAGGGAGACCCACACAAAATGTTGGAAACCGACCACCGTCCTAATATTTGAGTGCCAAACTCATAGCACTTTTTCTTGTACTTGTCCAGTCTAGTTTTAAATGGCCCAAGCAATAGGGCGTCTGCTCCCTTCCTTTGATAGACTAGTCCGCAGCCTAATACAGTTATCTGTCAGGAAGGTTTTTCTGATGTTTAGCTTAAATTTCCATTCCTTCCTGTTACTCCTAGTAACACTCCTTTGTACCTACCTAAATAATTCCTTTTTATTCTTTTTGTTTATACCTTTCAAATATTTATAGACTGTAGCATCTCTCCACACCACACACCACTTCCATCTTCCTCTCCCCATACCTGTACTTACTCTTTGGCCAAAATATATACATTATATATGACATAATAGGCAACATATATTAGCTAGATAGATCTCTTGATGCTAAATATATTTCTTCCAGAGTTTTAAGACTCCTTTGAATATTTGTGTGTTCTTTGTTTACATGTGTGCCCTGTTAAAAATCAATACTTAACAGATGCAGAAGGGCACCTTGGAAACTAATTTTCTTTAAAATAAAGGAGCGCTTTTTGAAGAGGAAGAAAAGGCTAGAGATTAGAGTTGGCAGCTCTCCATTGTGTGACCATGCATTGTCAGGGAACCCAGCAAAATACTTTCTTGCCATTTCCTTTTGATTTCTCTGTGTAAATCTGCTCTCACCTAAAGCTTGACCGCATGATGGTACATACTCACATTAAACTGATTATTTCTGTCTGAGCTGGGTGTAGAATAGGCTCTCTAACTACCACATAAAAATGTTCCTCTTGGAAATAGCACCATTTGACTGCAGGAATATATATTTCCCTCACTAACACAGCAATATTTTTTCAATTAACTTCTTAAAATCCAGGCAAATTACAGGCAAGGATAATGCATTCTAACATTCATCTAAATGTCTGGGTAAGCGAACCCTTGTGATTCACATCAGAACACATACACACCCTACTCCAAATTCCACAAACTCTAGTTAAAATAAACTGGATTCAGGACTTCCCATTTTATAGGGATCCAGGCCATTTCTTGCAAAATTTACTCTTCAAATATTTACTTACCTTGAAAGCAGCTAATAATTTATTGAGCACATTCAGGATGCAGGACCATGTACAAGAAAGGAAGGCATGATCCAGGGTCTGTGGAGTTGACATTCTACAGTAAGTTAGATCAACAATACAGTTCAAGCACAGAATACAAGAACAGCTGAATTGGCCACTAGAGGATTCCCCCTGCACAGGCAAATACGCTAGTTGCCCAGAGCTGCCATCATTGCTACTTTGCCACCCTATTCCTGATGGCCGGAGAAAAGGCAGAGTGGCCTGTGTGTCTCCAGGATGGGCCATAGGGAACAGATGCCAATTAGATCAGCTTGGGAACCAAATAGTCAACTGGATAAATCAAGGCGACACACAGGACATCTGTGCACTTCCCCCCTTTTCCAGCTTCTCAGGAACAGGCAAGGATCTACACTTTCCCCATCCCTGGAGCTGCTGGAGCAATGGGTACCTAAAATTCATGAAGGGCTTCTTGTTAGGATATAGATATTCAGGCCTGTCTGCAAAGGCCTATACTTTAAGAATTTAGGTGTATTCTTATCACTTAGCTAGTTATAGAGGTACAAATCGAGAATCAAAATCACCCTCTGCCTGTTTATAGGCCTTCTCTCACTATGGTAGTCTGAGGCCCTGTTCTTAGGCTAAGGCATTTGGCTAAGCTGAAGAGGCAGCCATAAGATGGGAAGCGAACATTCACGTCCTCACCAGTCACACTGAAATAAGGCAGTTTTGGGCTGTTAAAAAGGTGATCCAATCTATCACCTCCAGAGACAGGGAAGAGCCTAGAAGATTTTAAGAAAACTTAGTTTGATAGCATCCTGTCTGGCAAGAACTCACTTATCAATAGCTGGGGTGTGAAATCCTCATTTCTTTGTTGTTCTATCACTGTAGTCCCCATTTCCCTATTGTTTGTCTGTATACTCTCTGTCTGGTTCTGTGATTGTTTCTGTCTGCTGTATAACTAATTTTGTTGGGTGTAAACCAATTAAGGTGGTGGGATATAATTGGTTAAATAATCATGTTACAATATGTTAGGATTGGTTAGTTACATTTCAGTAAAAGGATTGGTTAAGGTATAGCTAAGTAGAACTCAAGTTTTCCTATATAGTCTGCAGTCAATCAGGAAGTAAGGTGGGGTGGAGGAGTGGGAATTGGAATCATGTTTTGCTAAGGGTGGGGGAATTGGAATCATGTTTTGCTAAGGGGGAAGAATGGGAACAGAGAATGGGAACAGGGACACAGGCAAGGCTCTGTGGCATCAGAGCTGGGAAGGGGGACACTGAGGAAGGAAATTGGAATCATTGCTTGCTGGAAGTTCACCCCAATAAACATTGAATTGTTTGCACCTTCGGACTTCGGGTATTGCTGCTCTCTGTTCATGCGAGAAGGACCAGGGAAGTGAGAGGGTGAAGGAATAAGCCCTCTAACACTTCGCTATACCAACACTTAGTTTGCACATGGCTGTGATGTAAATCTAAGGCTAAGTCTACACTACACAGTTAAGTCGATGCAAGTTACGCCGATGATCATAAACTGCTGTTATTACATTGCTTGTGCATGTTCACACAACACTCCATGTGTCGGTGGAGCATGTCCACAGTTGGTGCTCTAGCATCGAGAGAGAGAGCAGTGCACTGTGGGTAGCTATCCCACTGTTCAACTCACCACCTTCTGTTGCTAGGCGTTGTGGGAATGGGGAATGGCTCACAGTGCATCATGGCTGTGGTTACTGCTACTGATCAGACACAGTTTGGAATGGGAAGTCCACCATGGGGGTTGCATTCATGCAAGTTTGCAAGAACATTAATCACATCCTGCTACGAAGGGCTGTAACTCTGGGAAATGTGCATGAAATAGTGGATGGCTTTACAGCAATGGGATTCCCTAGCTGCAGTGGGGTGATAGATGGCATGCATATCCCAATTTTGGCCCCAGACCATCTTGCGATGGAGTACATCAATAGAAAGGGGGCACTTCTCTATGGTATTGCAGGCACTTGTGGATTACCATGGTCGTTTCACTGATATCAGTGTGAGGTGGTCAGGGAAGGTCCATGATGCATGCATCTGGCCTGAACAGAAAGCTGCAAGCAGGGACTTTCTGTCCAGACTAGAAGATTCCAATGGGGGATGTTGAAATGCCTATAGTGATCCTGGGAAACCCAGCCTACTCCTTACTCTGATGGCCCATGAAGCCTTACACCAGAAACCTGGATAGCAGCAAGGAGCACTTCAGCAGCAGTCTGAGCGGCTGAAGAATGACTGTGGAATGTCCGTTTGTCAGATTAAAGACTTGCTGGCACTGCCTTTATGGCAGGTCAGACCTCAATGAGGAAAATATTCCCATGGTCATAGCAGCCTGCTGTACGCTGCATAATATTTGTGAAGCTAAGGCTGAAACGTTTCCCCCAGGGTGGCGCATGGAGGCGGATTGCATGGCGGCTGATTTTGGGCAGCCAGATACCAGAACTATTAGAGGGGCACAAACAGGAGTTATTTGAATCAGGGAGGCTTTGAGGTACCATTTTGACAACAAGACCCAGTAATGTGTCTTTCTCTAAAGCATTCTGCCATGGTTTGTTTACTTGCCGCCTGGAATGAATATTTTGACGATTGCTTCCTGACCTTGATTTGTAGTCTGCAAATGTGCCCGTTGCCACTGTGTATTAATTCCAGCAGCAACCATTGTGTATAGGAGACAAATAAAGACTGATTTTCTTTCAGAGCGTACATTTTTATTAAACAGCAATAACCAATACACAAAAAACTCTCTCTTGATAGGGACAAAACACTGAGAGGAGCACCCTCTTGATGGAGGCTCTCATAGCTGTGCTCAAGTCATTGGGGAATCTGTCCGAAGGGGGTGGAGTGAACGGGGTACTGCCACTGCTGGGAGCCCTAGGCCCTTTAAATTGCTGCCTGGGGAAGCCAGGCCGCCCCGGTATGGCGCACCGGCTCTTGCCGGTACGCCATACCGGGGCATACCAGCTTACTTTCACCTCTGCCTCCTGGAGGCCATTTATCATGATGTGACGGTGTTCCCCATAAAACTTTATGGGGAGATGCTTATAAATGTATATATGTAACTAGAATATGTTTTATGCTACATGTGCCATGTAACATATCTCTGTGAAAGTTATGACCTACTGAATTTATTCCTCCTGTTTGTAGGCATGTATCATTGTTGTGGTTGAAGTTATGAACATTGGTTTTATATTTGCTGGTTTTATGCATAGCTTTTGTAAGAACAATGGACCAGGTCCAGAGGAAGGAATGTGCAAGTTAAGGACAAGTACTTAACAGACAAAAGAATGTGCAGACCCCAATCCACATCTAAAGGGAGAGGCTCTCCACCCCCCCAAGGACATTCCTGAGGGGAACTGAACAAAGGACAAAGACACTAGGGGGTGTGAGCAACTGCTGGACCCAGGCTAATTCTACAGCCTGTAAAAAGGAAAATATCCGAATAAGGCCCCTGGAAGTGCTCTTGCCTTTGACACCCAGCTGCTCAACTCCAAGGAGGTTCAAACCCTTAATACATCCATTTTACCCTGCATAAGGCTTATACAGGGTAAACTCATAAATAGTTCGCCTTCTATTTCAAAGATAGAAAGATATGCACAACTGTTCGCTTTCCCCAGGTACCAACTCGTACTCAAGGAAACTTAATAAGTAAAACGTGATTTTAATAAGTACAGAAAATAGGATTTAAGTGAGTTCAAGTAGTGACCGACAGAACAAAGCGAATTACTTAGTAAAATAAAATAAAACACGCACGTCTATGTCTATTCAAAGTTAACACAGATAAAAGCCTCACCAGATTCGGATATTTTCCTTTTTACAGGCTGTAGAATTAGCCTGGGTCCAGCAGTCGCTCACACCCCCTTGTGTCTTTGTCCTTTGTTCAGTTCCCCTCAGGAATGTCCTTGGGGGGGTGGAGAGCCTCTCCCTTTAGCCAGCTGAAGACCAAATGGAAGGGTCTTGCAAGGGCTTTTATAGCCTTTCTTCCTCTCCCTGCGTAGGATCCAGTTGCCCTGGAGTGTTGGGATCACATGGGCAAGTCACCTGTCCATGCGCCCTAACCAGTCTAACCAGTTGCATCCTTGACTGGGGCCCCGATGTGGGTTGGGGTCTGCACCTTCTTTTGTCTGTTAAGTACTTGTCCTTAACTTGCACATTCCTTCCTCTGGACCTGGTCCATTGTTCTTACAAAAGCTATGCATAAAACCAGCAAATATAAAACCAATGTTCATAACTTCAACCACAACAATGATACATGCCTACAAACAGGAGGAATAAATTCAGTAGGTCATAACTTTCACAGAGATATGTTACATGGCACATGTAGCATAAAACATATTCTAGTTACATATATACATTTATAAGCATCTCCCCATAAAGTTTTATGGGGAACACCGTCACACATGACATAACCAAGCGCAGTGTCTACACTGACACTGCATCAATCTAACTTTGCCGCAAAAAGCTTTATGGCACTCGTTGAGGTGGTTTTATCTTGTCAGCATAGCAGGAGAGTTAAATTGGCAGGAGGAGCATTGTAGTGTGTACACTTCCACTGTTTTGCCAATGAAAGCTTTTGTCAACAAAACTATGTAATGCAACCAAGGCCTAGCTCAAACTAATTGTGCTGTGAAGAGAAGCCCTCAGTGTCTGTGTGAACCCTGTTGCCACACACCAAAAATTCTCTAGTGCACGTTAATCTTCTCCCATTTCAAAGTGAGGTTGATCAAGCGCACAAGATAACTTTTAGTTCACAATAGCAGGATCTGTGTGGACATGGTGTGCAGCAGACCAGCATACTCACCAGGATTGTTTGTGTCAATGCAAACAGTGGTGCACTAGGAGTAGGTGTGGTTATGTGCCACTGCCATCCGGCACAACACCTTTTGGGAACTGTGATGTTTTGGGGATCACCCAGAGGTGCCTGCCTTGTAACTTTGGGTGTCTTAATGCTATGCTGCTGTGGTTCAGTAGCCTACAAGCACAAGACCCTACCCTGGCTTCCACCTGCCTAGTTATTTCTTGCATGGTGACCTCAACAAAACTTTCTGGTCCTGAGTCTCCCCATTCTATCTCCCCAAGTTTTTACTACCAGACACTCTGACTTTTCTCCTCTGGAGTGAAACCTGCCCACAATTATCAGTTCACATTCACACACAGTCTCCACACAGTTTGCACAGCAGAGACCTGCAAAGATGAAATAGTAAGGAAAAGCAAACGTATGCAAGTTATACAGAAAACAAATATAAAGACATAATCTCAGTTTTACGCTTCTATATTAGCAAAAATCCACTACAGCTGTGCCGCTGTAAGGTCTCCCGTGTAGCCGCTCTTTGCCAGCAGGAGAGAGCTCTCCTGCTGGCATGATTAAATCACCCCACCTAGCAGCTATATCTATGTCAGAAAGCCTCTTCTGCCGACCGTGCTGTCCACAACAGCACTTTTGCTGATGAAATTTATGGCGGTGAGAGGGGTGTTTTTTCACACCCCTGACCAATAAAAAATTTACCGACAAAAGTGGTAGTATAGACAAAGTCTCATACAAGTTACCTATTGCCTCTTAACAGTTTCCCAACATTCCCTCTGTCCTAGAGGTGATTCAGGCTTTCACAGACAGCATCCCAGTTAGATGCTGGTTCTCAGTTTCTTGATACCAAACCTCAAACCCAAGCCTGGTTTTAAAAGTTATTTTTCTCTCCTTTCTGCCCCCGCTCTTTTCAACCCCCTGCTCAGAGCAGGACCTAATCCCCAACTAAATCATTCTGGATGCTTGCAACAATTACCAGTTAGTGGGAAGTCATTCTGGAATTAGAAAATTCATGGGGGTTGGGAGGGTGGGGAGGCATTGTCATATAAGTTGATAAATGCAACGTAATGCATATTGGAAAACATAATCCCAACTATACATATAAAATGATGGGGGTCTAAATTAACTGTTACCACTCAAGAGAGAGATCGTGGAGTCATTGTGGCTAGCTCTCTGAAAACATCCACTCAATGTGCAGCAGCAGTCAAAAAAGCAAACAGAATGTTGGGAATCATTAAGAAAGGGATAGATAATAAGACAGAAAATATCATATTGCCTCTATATAAATCCATGGTACGCCCACATCTTGAATACTGCATGCAGATGTGGTCGCCCCATCTCAAAAAAGATATAGTGTAATTGGAAAAGGTTCCAAAAAGGGCACCAAAAATGATTAGGGATATGGAATGGCTTCCGTATGAGAGAGAAGACTGGGACTTTTCAGCTTGGAAAATAGATGACTAAGGTGGGATATGATAGAGGTCTATAAAATCATGACTGGTGTGGAGAAAATAAATAAGGAAGTGTTATTTACTCCTTCTCATGGCACAAGAACTAGGGGTCACCAAATGAAATTAATAGGCAGCAGGTTTAAAACAAACAAAAGGAAGTATTTCTTCACACAACATAGTCAAGCTGTGGAACTCTTTGCCAGAGGATGTTGTGAAGGCCAAGACTATAACAGGGTTCAAAAAAGAACTAAATAAATTCTTGGAGGAAGGATCCATCAATAGTTATTAGCCAGGATGGGCAAGGATAGTGTCCCTAGCCTCTGTTTGCCTGAAGCTGGGAATGGGTGACAGGGGATGAATCATTTGATGACTACCTGTTCTGTTCATTCTCTCTGAAACACCTAACATTGCCCACTGTCGGAAGACAGGATACTGGGCTAGCTGGACCTTTGGTCTGACCCAGTATGGCTGTCCTTATATTATGTAAGGTTGCAGGGCCATTAATCATCCCCTGCTACACAGGGCTGTGATTCTCAGCAATGTGCAGGACATAGAGGATGGATTTGCAGGAATGGGGTTCCCAAACTGTGATGGGTGATAGCTAGCATGCATTGGGGCCATTTAAACCCACCCCACTTCTGGGATGCCACCTGATGTACTGGGATTTCACTGAGCCTGCCTGCTCCACTAGCATGGGCTCCGTCTCCCTGTTTTGTTGAATTAGGCTCTCCGGCCTCTGGCAGCACACACACACACACACACACACACACAGTTAGGGACACACCAGCTGTAGAATCTCACAGAGTCTGCAAGCAGTTTTCTATGAGAAGACTCGGCTAGGAACTTGCCTAGCACTCAAATGCAGCTCCCCTCTGGAAAGTACACCCAAAATAATATTGTCTTGTGCTGTTGAGAAATCTATACAACTTAAGCTCATAAATTTGCCTCCCTCAACATGGAGGAAGATATGCATAACTTCTTGTCCCCCCCAGTTATAAATTGTACAAAATGGATTTAATAATAAACAAAAACAAGTTTATTAACTATAAAAGGCAAATTTTAAGTGATTATAAGGGACAGCTAACAGAACAAGGCAGATTACTAAGCAAATAAAACAAAGCACGCATACTAAGCTTAAGACCTTAAAGAGACTGGTTTCAAGAAATAATTTCTCACTCTAAATGTTGTTTTAGGCAAGTTGCAGAGTTTCAGTTATTTCTCATTACAGACTAGACTCCTGTCTTAGTCTGGACTCAGTCCTTGCCTTTCCCACCGCTCAGTTCCTTTGTCTCGTCAGGTACTTTCAGCAGTCTTTCTTCTTGGGCAGGAAGGCAATGGAGAAGAGACTTGTTTGCCTTACTCCCCAGCCTTCAATAGGATTTACATAAGGTGGGAATCTTTTGTTTCCCAGTCTTGACTTCCCCTTCCTATTACTGGAAAATTACTTGAAGTCCAAGATGGTGTTTAGTACCAGGTGAAAGGCCCACTTGACCTAGTAGTGTCACAGCTACGTCCCAGGATGCCTCTCAGGAAGGAGAGAGATTAGTATCTTCAAAATCTTATTGTTTCTTCCTAATGCCCCATCAAGGCTGATGGTCTGTTGTCTGGTGGGTTTTTCCCAAGTACACACCCAGTTGTAATTGTTACATAGTCAATATTCCTAACTTTAGATACAAAAATGATACATGCATACAAATTGGATAATCACATTCAGTAAAATATAACCTTTCCAATGTTACCTTACAAGACTCATCTTACATAAAATATATACCTGCTCAACAGGTGCAGTATGACAGTTGAATGTGCCTTTGGTCAACTGAAGGGATGCTGATGATGTTTACTCACTAGATTGGATCTCAGTAAGAAAAATATCTCAATGGTTATAGCTGTCTGTTGTGTCCTGCATAATCTCTGTGAAGGAAAGGTGGAGACGCTGTCGCCAGGCTGGAGGGAAGAAGTAAAGCAAATGGTGGCTGACTTTCAACAACCAGACACACCAGCCATTACAAGAGCTCAACATGGAGCTATGCAGTTGAGGGAGACTTTGAAAGAGAATTTTAATTGTCAGTTACAGTAGCGTTCTGCGTTACACTGTTCTGTAGACCTGGAATTTGAGTGCTGCTAGGAATTGTATAATTCTTGCTATGCATTTATAAATATGACTGGATATTTGCCAGAAGCTATGATCTATGTGGTGTTTGCTGTACATTTACATGTACTACGTGCTTTAAGTATTACTATGCATTCTACAATATATGTTGTGAATTAAGAAAGATACTTTTATTCTCCAAAAATAGAAATTTATTGCGTGTCAAAAACAGAGCAGAAAAACAATGTGCAAACCACTCCCTCCCCGCAAAACAGGCAATGTGATACAAACTTTTAACATAAGTTAACCGAACAGAATTTTAAAACTGGAAAAGCAGCAAACATGTCTGTCCATTTCATTGCTCAACTGTGGTCTATTGTGGCTACACATACACCATCTCTGGTTCTCACATATGTGAAGCTATGGTTTTCCTTGCTTTTCCCTGGTGTGGCATGGTAAGGGTAAGGATGCAGCCTGTGATTCCACATGGTTTGCTGGGGATGTTGGGAGCTGCTACCATGGCATTCTCCAAGGACTGCAAAGGGCGGGAAGTTTGGGATTTTTGTACCTATAGATCAACCAAGGAATGCAGCATTTGTATTTGCTGCCTAAGAAGGCCCATTATGTCCTGATCCACCTCCCTCTCCTTTTCCTGCTGGGACTTCCAGGCCTTTCTCCTGTCTGCTCTTTCCTTCTTGATACAGTCTCCTATATTGGGCTCCCAGCCCTTTGTTCACTGAACCTTTGTTCTTGCTGAACATTTCATCTCTAATCCTCTTCTTTTCCCTCCACATCATTTTCAAGCATTTTGAGGGTGCAGAGGGGGCACCTCTCAAGGCCACAAAGGCAAAAGCGACTGATAAAAGCAGATGGATGTATCCTAGGATTTACAGTCACACTGGAAAGGGAACGATAAGCTTCAAAACTCCCTTCCTTATTCCCATAAACACTTTTAATAAGACATGCTTGTTGACAATACAGCTTTGGAGCGCCTCTGCTTAACACTGCTTTCCAGCCCCAGCCATGGTAAGTGTAGCCTGCCAGGACTGGAGGGAGATGGGGGGAAGGATTTTTGGTTTCATGAAACAATAAAATTTCAGTCCCTATTCCATAGATAGAAATATAGGGCAACGGCACTCAGTATTGGCACTATTTTCCACACATGGTGGTGGGTTTAGCTGATATCTTACTCCTGAAGGTAACAAAGGCATGAGAACACAGCTGTTACTGGCATCCCAAAGCCACCCAGGCCTTCATGTCACTAGCCTGTTTATTTCAATGGTGCCAGCCTCACTCATTGCAGAGTGGTGCAGGAAAGTGTTCTACTGTGGAAGAAGAAATAAGGCCGCCAGCCCTAGAAACCTTCGAGAGAGGATTGCAGAGTATCACCACAAAAGTTTCATCAAGATCTCTCAGGAGGGCACAAGGGACATCCCTACTGCTCCGCAGTGAAAGGCAGATGCCAACTGTACCTCTGTTTGTTGTACTTCTATCTCTTCTCATATGAGTAAAACAATGAAAAGTCGATACCTCTGCCTTCTTAACTTGAGAGGGGCATCTTTAAATTTAAACATTGTAAGGAAAAATGCACACTCATTATGACATGTGATGATTACCCATTCTGATCATGCCCCCTGAAACACCTGGCATTAGCCACTGCCAGAAGACAGGATACTGGGCTAGATGGACCTTTGGTCTGACCCAGTATGGCTGTTCTTATGACATTCTGGAGTGCAATCCAGACAAGTGAGAGACTGTTTCACCCTTGCCCTACAACCTGTAGTGCCTCACAGTGCTTTCCTGCTGTAGTTCCCAACCTGGGCTGCTCTCAAACAGCCTGTCAGCATACAGGCTACACCCTGAGTGGCTATGTATAGCTATAGCCCTGGTCCAGCAACTCTGACCCCAGCAGCTTGTTAGCAAACACCAGTCAGACCTTGGCTTCCAGCAGCTTTGGTTACTATTTGTAGGGTGATCCCAACACACTCCCAGTCTCAAATTTTCCCCCCAAAAAACTTGTGTTCTGCACTTCCCAGCCCTATCTTGGACAGTTCAGATATAAAAGGCCTGTTGCCCCTCTAAGAGGATCAGTATACAAGATGGCATTACCCACACAGTTCACAACACTGGCTTAGTTTTGATTAAAGAATAAGACAAAATTTATTTAACTACAAAGAGTAAAAATATAAGGCTCAAAAGTCAGATATGGTCAGATTAAAACTTAACAAGCTAGACTTGGCTCAAGATAAAATTCTTACCACATGCTCCCAGCAATAGGGCTGACCAAATTTCAGGTCAGGATCTCTCCCAAAGTTAAATGGGCTGCTTTCTTTTGTTGTCTTAGGTGAAAGAGTGAGAAATGGATATGGAAAGATAATTTGAGCTGGTTTTGCCCCTCACTTTTATAGTTCAGTCACCCTTTGAAATGTATGTTCCTGAGGGATACCCCTAGAATAAAGTTCATTCCCACTGTGAGGATGGAGACGAGGAGTTTGGTGGTGAAAGAGGGTTCTATATTCTTGTTTGCTAAGATTCAGAGCTATTTGTTCCTGCTCCCCATCCTTGGCAAAGAATGGCCATTTGATAGGTGATTGCTCATCAACTTTGATGACACCTGGCTAGAGGTATCCGCTTGTCCTTTGTTTCTGAGAAACAGGTTTACCTACTCCCCAGACTTTTCTGCTAAACACATTTCAGTCATGATTTCAGCTTATGTTTATACCTTTACATACAATGTTACTACACACATTGCCTCATGATATTATTAACCAGTGAGTTACTAGTTTTCAAATGATACCTCACAAAGATTATTACAATAGTGTGTAGGTTGTGAATACAGGGGTTCATTCCGGCATAGACACACTCACCCAACGTGTCACTTCCCTTTCATCAGGCTCATCCATTCTTGCCTGGTGGGACTGGCTAGACTACAGCAGAGTCTCAAACAGATCCTGACTCATGTCATGACTAGAGCCCCCATCATGTCTCCCCCCCACCTCTTCCTCCTCATAGTTTGTAGCAGGGATCTCTATCTCAGGCTCCTTCAGGGTATGTATGTTTGTGTGCTGGTGGGGTCTTCACCAAGTAGGTAATGCAGCTGATTGTAACAGCAGCAGATCTGAGGCTCAGTACCTGATCTGTTGTTAGCTTCCCTGGCTTTGTGGCAAACCTGGCGAAGTTACTTCACTTTTGCACAGCACAGCTGCTAATTCCTGTCATCCCTGTGCCTGCATCCCCCATGCAATCTGTTTGTAATTGTCCATGTTTTTTATGGCTGGTTCGTAGCTGTGCCTGCACAGCCTCTTCTCCCCACAGGCCCAAGAGATCAGATGCCTCGTGCCTAGTCCTGGCATGAGTGCATCTAGTGCATGGAGCCATCATTCTTGGTTGGGTAGTTGCACACAATAAGGGAGAAGTGTGCTAGGTGTGCTCACCAATCTGGGCAATCAGGAAAAGACACTACAAAAACGTGGCGGGTTTAAAAGGGGTTGGTGGCTTCCAGTCTCTGTAACCCATGGGCAATGGAGTTTATAATTTTGACCACAGCAGTCACTGTTGCAGGGAATGGATCATTGTGGGACAGCTGCTGGAGGACTGTTAGGGTCGATGCATCCCATGCAGTGTCTATCCTCGCACTGTGTCAACATTAGTAGGAGGACCACAGCTCCACACTGCTCAGGGCGATGGTTGTACTGCGTCACTGTAACAGGGCATTTACATCAGCTGAAGACAAATTTGAGCGTAGACATATACACAAATAGGGCAATGCAAGGTGACTTACTTTGACCTAACTTTGTAGTGCAGACTAGGCCGATGTGTTTGTATAGACAAGCACTAAACAACTGAAACCCTATCAAAAGTATGTTATTAACCCATTACAAAATGTGCTAATGTCATGGAATTGCATTATTGCAGTTGTATATTTGGGAAATGAAGTTATTATAAAACAAAGCATCCAAGTCTGTGAGCAAGACAACGCATGTGAGCAGTACCAACATATTGAGGAGAAGGATGGTTTATTTACAATGTAAACAAAACTAAAAATCATTTAGAAAGTCCTAATAATAAGGCCACAACACAACATTTCAAATGGTTTACCATATCTGGTAGTGACATAAAGTACCACAGGAACTCACAAAATGAATTGTTCACATCACTGATTAACGTTCAGCTTAGAAGCCATAAAGAAGCATCTGTCAGCACCGAGAAGATTTCTCTATTTGGCTGGCTTTCACTCTCAGCTACATGGTTTGCTACTGGATTGACTACAAGAATGGGATCCAGAAACTCCTAAATTCTAATTCCATCTTTGTCACTGACTCGCTGTGCGACATTTGGCAAGTCACTGAGACCCACATTTTCAAATATGTACTTGCTTTAGCACAAGTGTGAAACCCAGATTTTGGGACCATCAGTGCATTGGATACTCAGGCCAGGTCTACACTACAAATTTAATTCAACTTGATGTAAGTCGACATCAAGCCTCCGATTCAAGTAAGTCAATCTTGTGTGTCCACACTACGTTCATTGTGTCGGCGGAGTGCATCCTCACTAGCAGTTCTTGCAGCGATGCACAGAGCACTGCACTGTGGGTAGCTATCCCACAGTGCACTCAGCCAAATGGAAATTTGGGTGGGGCTTGCAATGCCTTATGGGACCAAAACATTGGTACGGATGGTTATGGGAACACGGCATTAGCCTCCCATTATGCATTTACCTCACTCACTCACTCCCTCTCTGAAATGAACGGCAAACAAACCAAGCCTTTTTTGCACCTTTTTTCGATAGCCTGGGTTATCCATGCAGACGCCATAGCATGATAAGCATGGACCTCGCTCACCTGTACACGGGTGTTATGAGCATTATAAACACCTCATGCCTTATCCTGCCGTATTTCCACAGCCGAGACAGGACCTACCGCACAGAACAATGCGATGCCACACAAGCAGCCCTGCTGGAACATTATTAGATCGACTTAACACGGCATCTGTCAACCTACGTTTGTAGTATAGACCAGGCCTCAGTTTCCCCAACTATAAAATGCGGGAAAATAATTCTTACCTACATCTAAGAGTTGTGTTATGATAAGGAGAAGTATGGGGTGTAGAAGCAGAGCTAGTACCTCTGAAAGTCAGACTGTAGCACACTTTGAGTGGTTCTCTTTCATGGGTCCTCATTCCACAGCCAGCTGTCACCTGTGCCTCCAAGTAGACACTTGAAAGTGGCAGCAGCCACATCCCGGGACACTGCTTTGGCTGGTGGGCTAAAGAAGGCAGAGGGTAGCCATGAGGGCTAATGCCTACCTTAGCATACTAACTCTGCTTTGATGGATTGGGCAGAGGAAACCTCTTTGTCCAACAGTTGGAAAGGCACTGAAACAACAACATACTGATCATGGAAGGCTTGACAAGACACAAAAGACATCAGTGGCTATCCACTTCAGCTAATGAAGGCCCCAGTTGTCATGGTCTTTCATGCCCACTGATCTTCGACTTCTGCAGCCAAGAGAGTGAGACTGCCCCCATGCAATGGTTGTCTCATTGAAAAACCCTCATACTCAGGCATTTGTGCATCATTCATGCATCATCATGATGGATATTTGTAAAGCACAGTATACAGAAAGGGCAAGGAGGTATTATAGTGATTTACAGTATAAACTAGTACATGAATCAACTGCTAGAGAGTCTGCAGGTTTGATGAACAGGTTGAATCATTACTTAAATTTATGTAGTTACATGACTAATTAGGTGAAATGTTGCTACAAATAACTATTTTAAAACCTGCAGTAGGAGTGTTTCTTTAATGAACAGAGCTCTGATGATTAAGATACACAAAACTAAACTACTCTTTTCAGAATAGATTATTATGGTAAGGGACAGAGGAGCGGGATAAATTTGGACTCTGTGTCACAAAGCTTCATTTCCTTTGAACACCAATTAGAAAATACCCTATACTTTTCTTATGGGATAAGCAAACTAATTCTTTCCCAGTTACAGATGTGATTTCTAATTTCTAGAGAAACTTTGTTAACAGTGGTTTTTAAATAGCCTTGTTGCAAATTAAGGATGAACAAACATAGGTTTGTTTAATTACAAAATAAATATTTTTTTGGAACATTTGCTTTTAAACTGGTTCTAGTTTGTAATGAGAAGAACTACTATAAAAGAGCCGCTCATATTTCGGCACAGTCATTTTAATATGTCACAATGCTACATTTACACATACCTTCCATGTTGCTCACCACGTTTATTTATGCTACAATCTTGACTCTGTCTTGATTGAGTGAACAAGATTTCTTAGATTTTTACTCCTTTTGCTTACAGGATATGCCTGTGTAATTGCAAACAGATACGGTATCCTTTTTTTCAATTCTCATGCTCAACTGTTGTGTAACATTGCTGCGCACTGTTCTAAAGTCATTATGTTCCACTCTAGAAACAGCTGTGTTTCAATTTATCTATACATATCAATACAGTTGTTTCAACTGTTGCTCGTGACAACTTCAAATTTTATCCCCCTCAAAATCTCTTAGAAGTTCAGAGCCCATCAGTGTATATAAGAAGTTTTGTTTATGTTGGGCATGCCCCTTACCTCTTACTTAACATTATATTTAATCTGCAATTTTGCTTCCCAGTCCCACAGTGTATGTAAATCTATTAGAGTTCCTCACAACTTCTCTATAGTATTTATTCTCTTCCACAAATATATATTTTCTGCATATTTATCCAACTCCCTATTGACTTCTTGACATTCATGAACAGCCATTCATTACCATCTTTTCCTATGCCTTAACAAGCTGATCAATCCTTTCCCACTTCCTTTTGTCCCTCCATAGGTTAAAGAATATAGATTTTCCTTTACAGAAACCTTACTGGTTTAAACTAATCAAGTTATGCTTATCCATGTGCTGTACTTCTGTCTTTACTATTCCATCCCAGAAACTGAAAGGAGGCGTCCAGCTTGTAAATCCTGGAATCTCCCCCGCTTTTTTGAAGATAGGCATTACATTAGCGACTTCCAATAGCCAGAAACAGTTGCTTTACATTGTACAGCCTCATCAGTAGTTCCACTCTTTCACACTCTATTTCTTTCAGACTTCTCAGATTAATACCATCTGCTCCTGGTAATTTACTGCATGTGACTTTCTCAAGTTGTTTCATAATTTGCTTCTTAGAGACTTCAATCTCGGTTAAGGCCATAGTGTGTTTTCCCATGGAAAGTGCCTTGGAATAGAAACTCCTCAGTATCTTCAACAGGAAAGACAGATGTAGGGAACTCGTTTGACTTCTTTCTTACCCAAGCATTTATTCAATTTACTCATTGCCTGATGGCCTATAGTCACACACCCAGCTTTCTTATTTCTAATCAAATAAATAATTCTGAATTCTTTATCTTGAAATCTTTAAGTAGTTATTTTTTATCTCATCTCTTTCCACCTTGAAAGCTATTTGGGTTCCAGTCTATTCTATTTTGTCTAAGTTTTTATACCACATTCAGCACCATCAAACTGAATGCCTTCCAATAGTGCATTAAGCAACCTGACTGACATCTATCATGTATTGTTTGCCCTCTTATCTCTTCCCTAGGAGAAAATCGTGTGCAATGGAGCGTCAGGTTTCGGTAGGATTTTCATTTTTTAAAAATATATATGTTGCTATGTACGTATGATAGAGAAGGCAAGGTCAAAGAAATGTGCCTTATACTTGGAACAGAAAGTTGAGAGGTTTGTGATGCTCCTTAGTTTCTGGGGGAGATCATTCCACAGTCTCTGACTGCTCCCCAAGAAAATTCTGTCTTCTTCCCAAATGAGCTTCACCCTGACTGTAGAAAGTTCCATTGTGCTAGAGGAGTGTAGTTGTCAACTCTGATCTTCCTCCTAGAACTTTAAGCAGTTTTTAGATTCCTTGAGCCCAGGTTATGGAGCACCTTAAAATAAGGATCAAGCCCTTGTACTTCATTCAATATTCTATACGAAGCCAGTGTTGAGAATAGAAGCCAGGGCAGATGTCACAGAAGCTAGTGTTGCTGAAGAGACGTGCTACAGTGTTCTGGACTAACTGGAACTTCCTACGTGCAAAAGGCTTCATACCCAGGTATATCGCATTGCTGTAGTCCAGCTGAGAAGTGACAAAGGGATGTATACCTGAGGCCAATTCATCTCTGCCAGGATGGGATAGAGTAGGGGTGGGCAAACCTTTTGGCCCGAGGGCCATATCGGGGCTGCAAAACTGTATAGCGGGCCAGGTAGGGAAGGCTGTGCCTCCCCATACAGCCTGGCCCCTGCCCCTATCTGCCCCCTCCCATTTCACGCCCCCCTCAGAATCCCTTACCTATCCAACACCCCGCCCCCCGCTCCTTGTCCCCTGACCCCTAGCCACACCCCCTTCCCCTGACAGGCCCCCCAGGACTCCCATGCCTATCCAACCTCTCCACCCCCAGTTCCCAATCCCCTGACTGCCCCCCTGAAACTCCGCTCCCTGTCCCCTGACTGCCCTCCAGAACTCCTTGTCCCTTATCCAACCCCCCCACCCACCCCCACCCCCTTACCATTCCACTCAGAGTGGCAAGAGCTCACAGCCACACCTCTGCACTGCCCGGCAGGAGCAGCGGGCGCGGGCCAGAGTGCTGGCGGCGCGGTGTGCTGAGGATGCAGGGGAGGGGAGACAGCAGGGGAGGGGCTGGGGGACAGCCTCCCCGGCCGGGAGCACTGGGGTCGGGCAGAATGGTCCCGTGGGCTGTAGTTTGCCCACCTCTGGGACAGAGGCTCTTAGTGAATCAGAGATGGTAGAAATCATTACTCACAGATGCTATTATGTGAGAGCTTAGAGTCAGCAAGAAATACAAGCGTATGCCTAAACTATGGATGAATTGATGAATTGTGGGTATGTATCTTCAGCCAAAGAGTCTGCAAACTCTTCAAAGTGCTTTCCTCTGTCCACCAATATCACCTCTGTCTTGCTCAGGTTTAGTTTCAGCCAGTTATTCTTTATCCAGGAGTTAATCTCGTCCAAGCATTTGGCCATCTTATTGGTAGTGTTATGATCATATGTGGTGAAGGAAGGGCCTATTTATAGAGTTTATCCAGAACATCCACTTTTTAAAGAATAGTTTCTCCTCCTCCAATACATTTGTGATTTACCTTCCATTCAATATACATTTTGATTTTCAGTCTGAAGCATGTAAACTTTCTGTACCCCCAATACAACATTCGTAAATATCCTTTAGGCAAGCTGATTGGAAAGTTTTCTTTCTTTGTTCCCAACTCCCTACCCCCATCTTTGACTTTAGTTGACGGCCCTTCAGTCTACATTTTCCTTATTTTAATTCTTTTAAAATGTATCATTTTCTTATTATTAAAAGCAAGTATAACTTTCTATACTTTAGTGCCTCAATGAACTCCTGCATTTACATGAGGAACTTTTTCCGTTCTCATAGGCTCCAGAATAAACTGACCAAATAATACAGTCACTTATGTTCTCAGTAAACTGCTTATATATGCCACTCAACTAATTAATATTGGTTTATTAAAATAATCCAGTTTTATTTCTGAACCAGACAATACTGCAGCTTCTTTAATCCTTTTCTCCTTTTCTTAAAAACCAACAAGCAACCAACCACATGTTAAGATACTTTATGATGTCCTGTATGCATAACACTGCTTCCTTCTCCTCACAACCTAGCCTGTCCTTCCTGTATAATGTGTAGCCAAGGATATCATGTCCTCCATGGAGATAGGAACTAAATTGTTCTCCACTGCCAAAGCCAGGTTTTCCAGCTTCATTTACAGCTTTGAGCAGGGGCGGGCAAACTTTTTGGCCCGAGGACCGCATCGGGTTTCGGAAATTGTATGGAGGGCCGGTTAGGGGAGGGGGTCATGGTCCGGCCCCCACCTCCTATCTGCCCCTCCCCGGGATTCCTGCCCCATCCTACCCCCCCGTTCCCTGATGGCCCCCAGGACCTCTGCCCCATCCACGCCCCGCCCCCACTCCCTGTCCCCTGACTGCCCCTAGAACTCCCGCCCCTGACTGCCCCCTGCCACACCATCCAACCCCTCCTCTCATTCCTGACAGCCCCCCTGGGACCCCTGCCCCATCCAACCACCCCTTCTCCCTGTCCCCTGATTGCCCCTGGAACCCCTGCCCCTGTCTGCCCCATCCAACCCTCCCTCTCCTTTCTGACTGCCCCCCGGGACCCCTGCCCCCATTCAACCCCCCTGCTCCCCACCCTCTGACCTCCCCAACCCCTATCCACGCCCTCCCCCCCTGACCACCACCCCAAAACGCCTCTGCCCTCTATCCGACACCCCCACCACCCGCTCTCTTACCGCGCTGCCTGGAGCACCGATGGCTGGCAGTGCTACAGCTGTGCCGCCGCTACCGCTCAGCACAGAGCAATGGGTCAAGCAAGGCTCTGCAGCTGCGCTGTCCCAGGAGCTCCCAGCCCCACCGCCCAGACCATTGCACCGGCGGCGGGGGCACGTTGAGGCTGCGGGGGAGGGGGAACAGCAGGGGTGGGGCCGGAGGTAGCCTCTCGGGGCAGGAGGGTCCCGCGGGCCATAGTTTGCCCACCTCTGGCTTTGAGTATGATCATAAATGCATTTTATTCCTAACAGCCTGGGTATTACCACTAATCTCATTTCGTTCATGTCTTGGTTTTGCTTATATTATCTGCAATCTAACCTGATGCCACTGCATCTACTGACTGTCTCCCAATGCTTAGCTGGCTTGGAATCTTGAGGGAAACATAGTGAACCATAGCACGAGACACCTAACTTTAGAAGCAAGTTGTATTGTAGAGATGGTGGAACTTAATTTTCAAGTTCATACAGGTGTGTAATGAACATCCACTGGGAGCACTCTGCTAGCTCATCCTTGGAACTGTGCACTTTTAGCACACACTGAGGTCAATGAGAGCTGTAGGTGTTCAGCAGTTTTCAGGACCAGGACCTTACAAAGCTGCATAGGCCTTGGACGTGGTGCACTGACTACCCATTCACAGTTTGTACTCTGTTAGGTATCTTACAAGGAGATGGTTTTCTTCATGACAATGTTTTGTACCCACAGATAGAGAAGGGTTCCCAACACCCCCCCCCAAAAAAGAACATCTTAACAAACCACAAATAAAACCATCGATACTCCACTGCCTCAAGAAAAGCTTTGAAGAACACACATGTTTTGCGATATGGCCTAAAATCAACAAATCTGGGCTCTAACAGATCAAGAGGTAGGGAGCATGTTCAAAGTCAAAGCACTCTCATCCAGGGGCAGCTCCAGGCACCAGCAGAACAAGCTGGTGCTTGGGGCGGCAAACTATTAGGGGCAGCACAGGCAGCGGCCGCCCACCCCACCCCCCGGAGCCGGTAACGCTGCCCTGCCCCCGCTAAGCGGGGAGCAGGGTCATGCGGCAGCGGCCACCCACCCCGAAGAGGGAAACTGGCTGCCCTGCCCAGCCGGGGCAGGGAGCCGGGGAAGCGGGGAGCAGGGTTGCGCTGCACCGCTCTCCCATGGCAGCGGCCACCCACCCCAGGGAGGAGCCGCCCCTGGCTCCCCTGCCCCGGCTGAGCGGGGAGCAGCGTCCCGCGGCTGGCGCGGCTCTCCCGCGGCAGCGGCCAGCCTCCCCTGGGTGCTCTGCCCCACCACAGCTGGGGCAGGGAGCCGGCAGAGCTGGAAGTGGGGAGCGGGGTCGCGCCGCTCTCCCACGGCAGCGGCCACCCGCTCAGGGGGAGCCGCCCCTGGCTGCCCTGTCCCACCGCAGCCAGGGCAGGGAGCCGGGGGAGTGGGGTCGCGCTGCGCTGCTCTCTCACGGCAGCGGCCACCTGCCCCACGGAGGAGCCACCCCTGGCTGCCCTGTCCCACCGCAGCCAGGGCAGGAAGCCGGCAGAGCAGGGAGCAGAGGGGGTGGAGCGGGGGAAGCAAACATTTTTTTTTGCTTGGGGTGGCAAAAAACCTAGAGCTGGCCCTGCTCTCATCAAAATCTTTGTCACCACCAGCCATCCCTCACTAGAATTGTGGGGATGAAGGGGACATTAGTGTTTCAACTGATCACAGCTGTAGTGGTATTAGATGGGGAGAAAATCAGTCTCCATGTTAACCAGAGTTCAAGCCACTTAAAGATTTATACCATCAAATCCAATTCCTTAAAACATTACTCAAACAATTTGGAAGCCAGCAGGCACTCCAGAGAACAGGTGTAGTGTGATTCCTGCAAGAAGTACCACTTAAATAGGCAGCTGAATTCTGAACTACTTCTGCTTTACAACTACAGCAGATTAAATTAGTGAGTCTTGCTCACTAATTACTATGTATTGGGTTTTACTAATTTGCATTCTTTACTTTTTAGCTAATTGAAGGCAGGGTTGAAGAAAGACAAAGCAAAATGCAGGCAGCTACTGCCAGAAGAACAAAAATTAAAAAACTCAAAAAACTGGATAATACTGAATTGAAGAAACCATAGAAATGTAGGGCTGGAAGGGACCTCAAGAGGTCATTTCCACCAGACCCCCATGCAAAGGCAGTACCAAGTATACTTAGGCCATCCCAGACAGGTATTTCTCTAACCTGTTCTTAAAATTCTCCAATGATGGGGATTCCACAACCTCCCTTGAAAGCCTATTGCTGTGTTTAACTCTCATTATAGTTAGAAAGTTTTTTCCCTAATATCTAACCTAAATCTCTCTTGCTGCAGATTAAGCCCATTACCTCTTGCCCTACCTTCAGCTGACATGGAGAACAACTGATCACAGTCCTCTTTGTAACAGCCTTTAACATAGGTGAAGACTGTTATCAGGTCCCCCTCATTCTTCTTTTCTCAAGACTAAACATGCCCAATTTTTTAACTTTTCCTCATAAGTCAGGTTTTCTAAACCGTTTATCATTTTTGTAACTCTCTTCAGGGCTCTCCAATTTTTCCACATCTTTCTCAGTGTGATGTCCAGAACTGAACACACTACAGCAGTGCTGAATAGACCAAGATGATTATCTCCTGTGTTTTACATACGACATTCCTGTTATTACATCCCAGAATGATATTAGCCTTTTTTGCAACTCTGTATTGCAGTGTGGACTCATATTCAGTTTGTGATCCACTATAATCCCAGGTCCTTTTCAGCAGTACTACCACCTAGTCAGCTATTCCCCCCATTTTGTATGCATTTGATTTTCCTTTCTAAGTGTAGTACTTTGCACTTGGCTTTATTGCATTTCATCTTGTTGATTTCAGATCAGTTCTCCAATTTGTCAAGGCCATTTTGAATTCTATTCCTGTCCTCCAAAGTGTGTGAAACCCCTCCCATCTTGATGTCATTCACAATTTTAATAAACATACACTCCACTCAATAAAGGAATAATACACTGTAGGGCTGGAGGGGATCTTGAGAGATCATCTAGTCCAGCCTCCTGCACTGAGGCAGGAACAAGTAAACCTAGATCATCCCTGACAAGTGTTTGTCTAACCTGTTCTTAAAATCCTCCAGTGACAGGGATTCCACATATCAGAGGGGTAGCCATCTTAGGCTGTAGCCACAAAAACAACGAGGACTCCGGTGGCACCTTAAAGGCTAACAGATTTATTTGGGCATAAACCCAAATTCCCCAACCTCCCTTGGAAAGAGTGTGGGACAATCAAGGAATAAAAACGCACTCAAAATAAACACAGTGAATCATTTATAGAATCCTTTTCTGCAATGCCAAGCATTATTCATGCTGTATCAGGGTGAGGGATAGCTCAGTGGTTTGAGCATTGGCCTGCTAAACCCAGGGTTGTGAGCTCAATCCTTGAGGGGGCCATTTAGTCATCTGGGGCAAAAATTGGGGATTGGTCCTGCTTTGAGCAGGGGGTTAGACTAGATGACCGACTAAGGTCCCTTCCAACCCTGATATTCCATGATTACCAACCTTACAACCTTTGGATCAAATGTGGTCCTCAATTACTCCACTGAAATCAGTGGGGTTGCATGGCTCCACTGATGATAGAATCTAGCTTATGGGACTACAGTATACTCCCGACTCTCCGAATAGTATGGGGGACGTGCGTTTTATTTGGCTAATCGGGAGTTTGGATAATCGAGAAGGCTGGAGCAGCAGCACAGGGAGCCCGCTGCAGTGTCACGGCCCCACTCGCTCATTCCCGTGACAGCAGGGCTGCTGAGGGCTCCCTGTGCTGCTCCTCCTGCCCTCGATGATTTCAGGTGCAAGATGCGGTGGGGAGGCTGTGGTCCTGGCTGGGCGGAGGAGAGACTCCCAGCCAGGACTCTGCTTTGCCCCACCAGGACCGCAGCCTTCCTTGCACCTGCAGGAATCAGGTGTCACCAGCCCTGCAGCAGCACAGGAAACCCTCTGCAGCGCCGCTGTCACAGCCCCACTCCCTCACTCCCGTGACAACTGAGCTGCAGAGGGCTCCCCGCGCTCTGCCACGGGAGCCATTCAGCAGCAATATGGCCTCCTCAGCAGCTGTGGGGGGTGTCTATGTTCTATTATGTGAACCTCTGCATGATCTGAATCCCTTCCTTGTCCCCCAGCATCCCCCCCGCACCCTGATAACAGGGCTCAGAAAATCAGGAGTAGTCTGAATACAGCGATTGCCGTACAGATCATCAGCTGTCCAGCTGTTCAGTATCTGATCTCAGGCACTGACCAGTACAATATGTTTCTGAGGAACATACAAGAAGCCCGGGAGGAGGCAGTTATGGCATAAATTGCCTGCAGCTGAAATTTTTTCCTAACTCCTACTATTGAAAGGTCGGTTTATGCTTTGAGCTATGAAGGGATATAATCCTTCCAAAACTCTTTTAAAAAATGTTTACTGGGGCATTTTGGATGCTCCTGTGTCAATATAGTTGTCAAAGCCTTTGCTGGATCATGCTAAATTCTTGCTTCTGTGCTAGCTTGTGGCAATAAATGTGCAGATTAATTGTGTGGTCAAAGGAATACTTTTCATGTATCGTTTTGAAATATGCTCCTTTCAATTTCATTGAATCTCCCCTTATGCAGGGCCGTCCCTAGCTATTCTGGGGCCCTACATAGCCCCCTTGCTGCAGAGCTCAAGGGAGTGGGGTGGGGTTGGGGTGGAGCTGGTGGTGGGGAAGAGGTGGGGCGGGGCAGGGCACAGCAGGGTCTGGGGCCCTGGGGAAGAGCCGGAGCAGCACACAACTGCGCAGGGAACCAGGAAGTTTGGTACGCCAAATCTCCTGGTGCCCTACGCAGCTGCCTGCTTTGCCTATGGGTAAGGATGGCCCTGCCCTTATGCTTGTAATATTAGTAATGATGAATAATAGTGCCTGAACTACCTTGTCTATACCATTCATTTTTTAATATACTTTTATCAAACCCCTTCTCATTCATTTATTTTCTAAAGTAAACAGTCAAATACTTCCAATCTCTCGTCCCATAGACTTTTCCCCGTTCCTTTAATTTTTCTTGTTGTCCATCTCTGGATCTCCTCTATTTCTGCTATATCCTTTTTTGAAATGGGATAACCTAAGTTGAGCACAATATTCCAGGGGATGACATCATGTTGATTTACATAAAATGGCATTATAATATTTTCAATTTAATTCTCCATCCCCTTTCTAACATATTAGTTACTTTTTGACTGTTGCTGCACATTGGGCAGAGGTCTTAATTGTGTTCTCCATAATGATGCCCAAATCTTCTCCCTGAGTGTGTTATACTTCATTTAGAATCCAGCAAGGTGTATGAGTGATTCAAATTGCATTTAAGAAACAGGTATTCTTGAGGGCTCTGTATAAATACTGTATAATATACAGATAAATGTTCTATAGAAGGACCATCACATGCCCCAACTCTCTAATTTGTGAGAATTAATCCAAAAACCGAATACCTGCCTTTATTATGCATCTCAGACATCTTACAGTAGGGCTGTGTAAAAAACCTTCTCATTTCACATTTGGGGACAATGTATACCTTCAAGTCAGCGGCACTGCTATGGGTACCCGCATGGCCCCACAGTATGCCAACATTTTTAGGGTTGACTTAGAACAACGCTTCCTTAGCTCTCGTCCCCTAATGCCCCTACTCTACTTGCGCTACATTGATGACATCTTCATCATCTGGACCCATGGAAAAGAATTTCAACGTGATTTCAACAATTTCCATCCCACCATCAACCTCAGCCTGGGCCAATCCACACAAGCGATCCACTTCCTAGACACTACAGTGCTAATAAGCGATGGTCACATAAACACCACCCTATATCGGAAACCTACTGACTGCTATACTTACCTACATGCCTCCAGCTTCCATCCAGGACATATCACATGATCCATTGTCTACAGCCAAGCTCGAAGATACAAGTGCATTTGCTCCAATCCGTCAGACAGAGACAAACACCTACAAGATCTCTATCAAGCATTCTTAAAACTACAATACCCACCTGCTGAAGTGAAAAAACAGATTGACAGAGCCAGAAGAGTACTCAGAAGTCACCTACTACAGGACAGGCCCAACAAAGAAAGTAACAGAACACCAATAGCCGTCACCTTCAGCCCCCAACTAAAACCTCTCCAGCACATCATCAAAGATCGACAACCTATCCTGAAGGACGATCCCTCACTCTCACAGATCTTGGGAGTCAGACCAGTCCTCGCTTACAGACAGCTCTCCAACCTGAAGCAAATACTCACCAGCAACCACACACCCCAAAACAAAAACACTAACTCAGGAATCTATCCTTCCAACAAAGCCCGGTGCCAACTTTGTCCACATATCTATTCAAGTGACAGCATCATAGGACCTAATCACATCAGCCATGCCATCAGGGGCTTGTTCACCTGCACATCTACCAATGTGATATATGCCATCATGTGCCAGCAATGCCACTCTGCCATGTACACTGGCTAAACCAGACAGTCTCTATGCAAAAGAATAAACGGACACAAATCTGACATCAGGAATCATAACATTCAAAAACCAGTAGGAGAACACTTCAATCTCTCTGGTCACTCAGTAGCAGACCTAAAAGTGGCAATTCTTCAACAAAAAAACTTCAAAAACAGACTCCAACAAGAAACTGCTGAACTGGAATTAATTTGCAAACTGGATACCATTAAATTAGGCTTGAATAAAGACTGGGAGTGGCTGGGTCATTACACAAACTGAAATCTATTTCCCCATGCTACGTTTCCCCCTACTGTTACTCACACCTTCTTGTCAACTGTTTGAAATGGGCCATCCTGATTATCACTACAAAAGTTTTTTTTTCTTTTTCTCCTGCTAATAATAGCTCACCTTAATTGATCGGTCTCTTAGAGTTGATATGGCAACCCCCATCATTTCATGTTATCTATCTAGCTATCTATATCTTCCTACTGTATGTTCCACTCTATTCATCTGATGAAGTGGGTTTTAGCCCACGAAAGGTTATGTCCAAATAAATTTGTTAGTCTCTAAGGTGCCACAAGTACTCCTCATTCTTTCTGTAAAATCACATTAGCAATTAATGAGGAAATTACAGGCCTTGCTATGGGACAAACTAAAGGGCAATTACTTTAATGGTCAAGGCAACCTTTAAGGGGATAAAGCCAGGGATAATCATGTTTTATATTCCCTTCCAAAGTCAAACTGATGATGGACACAGTCATTCTGTTCTTTCCTGTACTCTTAGAACACAATGAAGTCTATAGGTAACAAAACATAGCTCTGAAATTAAAAGGAGTGTGAAATTATAAATTGAAAGTCAGTGTCAAATACTTCTCCAGCATCAACCTAGACACAGACGGAGAGAAGATTAAATCTGCGGGAGAACTGGAGTATATTAATTAAGTGTCTGACATTTCAGAACATGTCTGGGGTGAATATAACCAATCTAGTCTTCATGGATTGATTTTGTGATCATGTCTTGAAATCTAGTGACCAGTATCCTAGATAAAAAAATCTTTATATCTATATTACTCAGAGAAATCAGGAAATACGCATCACATAGGTATATGCATTTGTTAGATTTAGCCAAAATGCTAAATTTTTGCACTGCAAACCACGGCAAACAGCCATTCTCTTTCTGGAGTTACTGAATTTATTCTGTATCAAATGGGAGAGCAACTGTGAACAATCTTTACATAAACCTGACAGGATTCCATCAAAGCCAGGTGTTTTGGCAAGAGAAAATTTGTCTGTTCTCTGAGTTTCCTACAACATTAATGCCTCTTTTGATGTAAGATAGAAGGTTCAGCAGAGACAAGAACTGAGGTTTAACTTAGTAGGAATGGAAACCAGACGTGTTCTGGGCATTGTAATACTATTTTTACAACTCTTCAAAAAGAGTATTTATTATACATACATATATATGATAAACATGCATATTCCCATTTTTACAAATGTGGAACTGAGGCATGGAAGATATGTCTACACAGCTGTGGGAGTAAGTCTCAGAACCCAGGCTGACAGACATGCTAGTGGGGCTCGTGCCAGCCCACTAGATATAGTAATTTGGATGTTTGGGCTCAGGCTCTGAAGTCCACCCATCCCCCCTCACTAGGCTTCAAATCCCAAGCCAGAATATCCACATGGACCCAAGTCTATCCACCCAGACTTGCTCCCAGCAGCTGTGTAGACATCCCCTGAGAGGCTATGTGACATGTCCAAAGTAAAACAGGAAGTCTGTGGTGGAGCAGGGAATTGTGCATGGGTCTCCCAAGTCCTAAGCTAGTGCCCTAATCACAGGACAATCCTTCCTTTTGATCACTGTTTGCAGCTCAAGTGTTATTTCACAACATGGCTGCTTTCGCTAGAGCTAGGCTAACTTGAGAGAAGTTAACTTGAAGGTAGATAAGTTAACTCTTCAGTAAAGACATACCCTCACTGTAAGCAGCTTATAGACTTTAAGGACAGAAGGGACCATTATGATCATCTAGTCTGACCTCCTGCACCTTGCAGGCCACAGAACCTCACCCACCCACTCCTGTAATAGATCCCCCAGCCTCTGGCAGAGTTAGTGAAGTCCTGAAGTCAGGATTTTAAAATGTCAAATTACAGAGAATCCGCCATTTACACGAGTTTAAACCTGCAAGTGACCCATACTGCAGAGGAGGCAAACTCCCCTGCCCCCTGGGTCTCTGCCAATCTGACCTGGGGAAAAATTCCTTCCCAACCCCATATATGGCAATCAGTTAGACCTTGAGCATGTGGGCAAGCCCCACCAGCCAGACTAAGGGTACTTATGTTAAGGCCACTATTGTTCACTATTTGGAAGAGTTTTATTTTCTTTGAGCCACAGCCTTGTTTGGATAGTAATTTTAGAGCCTATCTATGGTGTCTTGGATAGCTTGTCACTAACCTTGTTATAGCATCCCTTTGGTCTTGTCCAGGTAACAGACCCACCAACTGTCACACGCATTGCATGATACTTATATGTTTGGCAGCCCTGTCATGTTTATCCACCTAAGAGACAGCCTCCCTGAGCTCCCCACCCTCCGTTGAGAGGAAGTTGTGCTAAGCTGGGAGTCGGGAGTTTGTGAGTTTATGTCTCCTTTCCCGCTAACTGCTATCAAAATTTTTGTGCTGTTCACAGCCCTTATTACTGAATAAGGCTACATACCCACTAGCTTAGATGGCAAATATCATCCACCCGTTTTACAAAGAAGGTAGCTGATAGGTTACAGAAGGTCACTCCTAGCAGAACTGGGAATAGAATCAAGGTCTCTAATATGGCCCACCCAATTCTTCTCCACTTTGCTACATTGCCTTTCAAAATAAGCATTCTAAATCTGTGTGCTTGACGTTACTATCCTCAAACACTGCTCTGACAACTTGGCCACACCCTGCTCCGAGAGCCAGGAACAGCGGAGAGATGGATTCCTGGCTTCTATCTCAAAAATAGTCCTGTGGCAAAGTGTGTGTTGTGTTTCCTCTAGTGACATTAGCATATTTCTATTACCAATCATTCCTTTAGCTCAGGTGGAAGAGGTCAGCAGTGTACCTTAGATGCTGCTGAATTCAAATTCTACTGATGACCCTTCTGGTAGAAAAAGTAGTATCTGCTTATGTAATTTAAAGACTATCATAATGCATATTTATAAAGAGGCAGAATTAAAGTAATACGTATGACCTGGATTTTGTCATTCTCTAATTTATTAGCAATGTTTTATTAAGGCAAATTATAGTAAGACGGTAGCAGACTACATTGTACATTTCTTATTCAGGATCAGGTTAATATCTTGTGTAAGTAGTTGGTGTGAAAGCTTTTTCATTACAAGGACAGTTCATATTTTACTATACCACAATTCCATAGGTGGAGAAGTCACATTTTTCCAATAATATGCAATACAATGTCTAGTTGGTCACAATAAAGAAGAAATGAGTCTGTTTAAAATGCAGATCTTTTACTGGAGCATTAAGAAAACAAGTCAGGGGATCTCCAGGAAGATAGCATTTTCTCATAAGATGAATCTCTTTAATAATTTCCTCCCCAAACCATCTAATTCCTAGACACAAGCACCACATGTGCAACTATGTTCCCCTTTCCCTGCAACTCCTCCAAGAGCGTGCCTCCCAAGTAGCAAAAGTATGATGCATCTTAACTGGAGCCACATGACATTTAGTCATTTAGACATTTAGTCACATGACAAATAGTCATTTCTACATTTTTTCGTTACGAGCTACACAATTTGAAGATGCCGATTCCCTTTCCCATATAGAGACCCACCAGATCAATTTCTTTGTTCAAATCCCTCTCCCGTCTTTTCATTTGGGTTGTTCTTGTTAACATCTTTTTCAATCAAAACTGCATATATCTTAGAAATGAAACCTTTTGTTACAGCTTACTGCTGTGTCAGCCCGTCATATGTGGGATAAAGGTCTGTATAAAGCTGTTTTGGATGCAGATTTCACAATAAATGACTTGTAAATACTGAAGATATGTTATCTTTATATTATTTACGTTATTACATATCTCTTGGTATGATTTCTAATCAGGATCTAGGAACAGCTGTCCGAACTGAGTATTGTTAGCTCCTACCCACAACAAATAGTCAGTTTGATAGGGATAAATTCCTGATTATGAATAAAAGTAGCTAAAGGAGAGGGCCTCAATGATGGGAATTTAGAAAATGTATCCAAAGCTGCTAAGGTGGTCTGGATGGATGGTTTTTTTAATTTTATTTTTGGTGACCTAAATTGCTTTTTAACCCAACAATTACTACAAATAGCTATATTTGGGCTCCAGGCTTGTTCATGTTTTACCCAGTGTTTTGCTGGTCTATAGTTAATCCAATTGATCACATCTTTTAATTGTGATGCATACTATATATATAAATAAATAAATAATATAAATTAGGGAAAGCTAGTCCACACCATTTTGTAGGTTTATACAGAACTTTAGAACACCCCCCTTTGACTTTTTATATTTCCATATTAATTTTAATAGCACATCCTGCCATGCTTTTTTAATGTCATGTCTGGGACACCAACAGGGATGCACTGAAACAAAAATAACAACTTTGGAAGGATTTTTGTCTTTACTGCGGCTAGCCTAACTAGCCAAGAAATTTCATATTTGTTCCATTCCTCCAAGTCTTTTATTATTTTATTCCACATCGGAGGGTAATTTGTCTTAAAAGATTTTTTTGTTTTTCCACAATATTTATTCCTAAATATTTTAAAGAGTCCTTTACCCATTTAAATGTACATAGCAGACAACAGCTTGTTTTGATCCTTTTGGGAATATTAATTTCTAAAATTTCCGATTTATCAGTTTATTTTGAAGCCTGATACCTTCCCAAATTCCAAAGTCAATTGTTCTATAATTTTTAACAAGGCTTCTGGATTTGGCTCCATTGCCAAAGCAAACATCGGGTGAGGGGAATAATGAGCAACCCTGTCATGTACCCCTGGACAAATTAAAATGAGGGTATTGATGACCACTAACCAAAGCAGATGCACAAGAATGAGTATAGAGGGCATATATGCCCCTATAAAACTGATTTCCAAAACCAAACCTTACTAAAAATCTGTCTGATGTATTCCCACTACAGCTGGTCAAAGGCTTTCTCAGTGTCCAGAGAAAGCAGTGCACAGGAAGAATTGCTAGAATTAACAAGAATTGCTAGAATTATGGTGTCCCTAGCCTCTGTTTGCCAGAAGCTGGGATTAGGTGACAGGGGGTGGATCACTTGATGATAACCTGTCTGTTCATTCCCTTTGCTTCTGGGAGCTGCCTGAGGTAAGTACCAGCCAGCCAGAGTCCAGCCGCTCTGGCACCCAACTCCCTGCCCCAGCTCGGAACCCCCTCCTTCACCCGAACTCCATCACAGAACCTGCACCCCCTCCCATGCCCCAACCACCTACCCCAGCCCGGTAAAAATAAGTGAGAGTGGAGGAGAGCGAGGAATGGAGGGAGGGGGGATGGAGTGAGCGGAGGCGGGGCCTCAGAGAAAGGGCAGTGGCATGGTAAGGGTTGGAGTTGGGATTGGAGTGTTTGGTTGTCTGCAATCAGAAAGTTGGCAACCCTATTTATTATCCATGTCAATTGAAGAAACAGATCTGTATGATGCACAATTTTTAAGCTCTTTTTCTTCTTGAGGAATGACCACATTTTTTGCCTCTTTCCACGACTTTGGAATCTCATTCCCCTGCAATACGCCCTTAACAATTCAGTTAAAATAGGGACCAACACTTGCTTTGGAGCTCTGCTATACTCCCCAGAAAATCCATAGGGACCTTAAGCTTTATTGGATTTTAAATTATTAATTACAGTTTCAACTTCCTCTGCAGCAATTTTCCTATCAAGAGCTGCCACATCATCCTCTGAGAGCTGAAGTAGTTTCACACTTCTCAAATATCTATTTTTAAGTTCAGGATTCAGCTTTTCTGAATCATACAAAGGATGGAAAAAGTTAGCAAACATTTCAGTTACTTTGATGGCCGTTACTAAATTTCCCTTCTTATTTCTTATTAGAGGGGTGGTTGATTTTATTCTGTTTCTTTTTTAACTTGTTGACTAATAGCCTATTAGCTTTATTGCCCTTTTCATAATATTTTTTAAAATATATTTGTGTTTGCTCAGCCATACCTGTTTGTAACATGTATCAGAGGGGTAGCCGTGTTAGTCTGGATCTGTAGAAGCGACAAAGGGTCCTGTGGCACCTTATAGACTAACAGAGGTATTGGAGCATAAGCTTTCGTGGGTGAATACCCACTTAATCGGCTGCAAAGAACATGTTTGTAACATATTCATCTTCCTTCTCATCTCATTTATTTTCTTCTACACCCTTTTACAGCCTGTAGGTTTATGTCTTCTTTCCAAAACAGAACGTCCTTTAACCAAACTCTCTTTTTCAAGAGCTCTCATCTTTGGTATGATGCTTTATTTATAAGGATCCCCCTTACTACTGCCTTTCCAGAATCCCAGAGAAAACTTTTATTAATCCCCTTATCATTTTCTTCTATATATGTCTGAAAATTTCCATCCAGTTCTTGGATTCTAAAGGGATCTGACATTATCCAGGGTATAATCTGGACTGGTGGACAGTTGTGTCCCCTCAATTCTCCAACCAGGGGTGCCTTTACCTTGCTTTGTGAACAACCACCTGGTCTGGTCACACACAGCCTCCAGCCATGAGTGCTATGGGCAGCCACTTGGGAATTACATTAAAGGGCAACACCTGCAAACTCCCAGTCCCAGACTTTCCCACAGAAATGTGTGTCTGGTACTCCCCAGCACCCTCCTGGACAATACAAGCTCATATAAAGTCTGTCATTTATTAATAGAAAATTATAATCTTGTTATCCCAAATGGAGTTTCCCAAACACTTCAATACAAACACACTGGTTTAGATAAAATAATGAAACAAATGTATTAACTACAGAAAGATATATTTTAAGTGAGTACAAGTCACCGGGCATCAGTGACCATGAAATGGTCGAATTTAGGATCCTGACAAAAGGAAGAAAGGTGAGCAGCAGAATACAGACCCTGGACTTCAGAAAAGCAGACTTTGACTCTCTCAGGGAACTGATGGGCAGGATCCCCTGTGGAGGTAATATGAGGGGGAAAAGGAGTCCAGGAGAGCTGGCTGTATTTTAAAGAAGTCTTATTGAGGGTGCAGGAACAAATCATCCTGATGTGCAGAAAGAATAGCAAATATGGCAGGTGACCAGCTTGGCTTAACAGAGAAATCTTCGGTGAGCTTAAACACGAAAAGGAAGCTTACAAGAAGTGGAAACTTGGACAGATGACTAGGGAGGAGAATAAAAATATTGCTCGAGAATGCAGGGGTGTAATCAGGAAGGCCAAAGCACAATAGGAGCTGCAGCTAGCAAGGGATGTGAAGGGTAACAAGAAGGGTTTCTACAGGTCAGGGAAAGTGTTGGAAAAAAATCCTTACTGAATGGGGGAGGCAACCTAGTGACAGATGATGTGGAAAAAGCTGAAGTACTCAATGCTTTTTTTGCCTCTGTCTTCATAGACAAGGTCAGCTCCCAGACTGCAGCACTGGGCAGCACAGTATGGGGAGGACGTGATCAGGCCTCAGTGGTGAAAAAACAGATTAAGGACTATTTAGAAAAGCTGGACATGCACAAGTCCATGGGGCTGGATCTAATGCTTCTGAGGGTGCTGAGGGAGTTGGCTGATGTGATTGCAGAGCCATTGGCCATTATCTTTGAAAACTTGTGGTGATCGGGGGAGGTCCTGGATCATTGGAAAAAGGCAAATATAGTGCCCATCTTTTAAAAAGGGAAGGAGAATCTGGGGAACTACAGACTGGTCAGACTCACCTCAGTCCCTGGAAAAAATCATGGAGCAGGTCCTCAAGGAATCCATTTTGAAGCACTTGGAGGAGAGGAAGGTGATCAGGAAGAGTCAACATGGATTCACCAAGGGCAAGTCATGCCTGACCAACCTGATTGCATTCTATGACGAGATGACTGACTCTGGATATGAGGAAAGCGGTGGACGTGATACATCTTGACTTTAGCAAAGCTTTTGATATAGTATTCTTGCAAGCAAGTTAAAAATGTATGGATTGGATGAATGGACTATAAGGTGGATAGAAAGCTGGCTAGATCGTCGGGCTCAACGGGTAGTGATCAACGGCTCGATGTGTAGTTGGCAGCCAGTACCAAGCAGAGTGCCCTAGGGTTCGGTACTGGGGATGATTTTTTTCCCCAACATCTGCATTAATGATCTAGATGATGGGATGGATTGCACCCTCAGCAAGTTTATGGATGACACTAAGCTGTGGGGAGCGGTAGATATGCTGGAACGTAAGGATAGAGTCCAGAGTGACCTAGACAAATTGGAGGAGTGGGCCAAAAGAAATCTGATGAGGTTCAACAAGGCTAAGTGCAGAGTCCTGCACTTAGGATGGAAGACTCCCATGCACCACTACAGGCTGGGAATTGACTGGTAAGCAGCAGTTCTGCAGAAAAGGACCTGGAATTACTGTGGATGAGAAGCTGGATATGAGTCAACAGTGTGCCCTTGTTGCCAAGAAGGCTAACGGCATATTGGGCTGCATTAGTAGGAGTATTGCCAGCAGATCGAGGGAAGTGATTATTCCCCTCTGTTTGGCACTGGTGAGGCCACATCTGGAGTATTGTGTCCAGTTTTGGGCCCCCCACTACAGAAAGGATGTGGACAAATTGGAGAGAGTCCAGCGGAAGGCAATGAAAATGCTTAGGGGGCTAGGGCACATGATTTATGAGGAGAAGCTGAGGGAACTGGGCTTATTTAATCTGCAAGAGAAGAGTGAGGGGGGAATTTGATGGCAGCCTTCAACTACCTGAAGGGGGTTCCAAAGAGGATGGAGCTAGGCTGTTCTCAGAGGTGGCAGATGACAGAACAAGGAGCAATGATCTCAAGTTGCAGTGGGGGTGGTCTAGGTTGGATTTTAGGAAAAACTATTTCACTAGTAGGGTGGTGAAGCACTGGAATGGGTTACCTAGGGAGGTGGTGGAATCTCCATCCTTAGAGGTTTTTAAGGCCTGGCTTGACAAAGCCCTGGCTGGGATGATTTAGTTGGGGTTGGTCCTGCTTTGAGCAGGGGGTTGGACTAGATGACCTCCTGAGGTCTCTTCCAACCCTAATCTTGTACAATTCTAAGTAATGAGGTATATAAATCAGAACTGGTTACAAAGAAATAAAAGGTAAAATGCAACTTACACCTAATTTAAGAAGCTAAGTAAATACAAAGCAAAGGTCTCTCTCACCACATGTTCCAGCAGTCCCACTGGCTGAACCTCTTTCAGTCAGGATTTCCACCCTAATCCAATGCTGCGTCCTTTGTTCTTCAGGTGTTGATGATGCTGTGGTTGAAAGCAAGGGACGGCTTATTTGGGGCCTCTGCCCTCTCCTCTTATAGCTATTTCTGTTGGGCAAGAATCACCTCCAGCTGATGTTCAGGAGACAAAAAGTCTGTGTGACCAGGAACCTTAAGCTGCTTCCTTGTCAAAATGTAAATTTTTGCCCACCTCCTCTCTCCTGCGGAAGAGCGGCCATTTAATCAGCTGGCAGTCCATTTGATCTCATTGACACCTGGCTGAGGCGTTGGCTAGCCCTTTGTCTCTGGGGAACTTGTTTGTGACTGCCCTCTGGATGCCCTCTGGAACATGTCTTGGTAATATTATACAGTGGAATCGTCTATCTCACGGGTTCTCAAACTTCATTGCACCGTGACCCCCTTCTGACAACAAAAATTACTGCATGACCCCCCGCAGAAGGGAGGACTGAAGCCTGAGCCCATGCAAACCCTGCCGTCCAGGGTTGTGGGGACAAAGCCAAGCTTGAGCCCCACTGCCTTGGGTGGAGGTGGGGCACAGCCCAAGGACTTCAGCCCTAGGCAGGTGGTCTGAAACCTGAGCCTCACCACCCATGGCTGAAGCCCTCATGCTTCAACGTCAGCCCTGGGTGGTGGGGTTTGGGCTTCAGCCCCAGGCCCCAGCAAGTCTAACACCAGCCCTAACGACCCCATTAAAATGGGATCACAACCCACTTTGTGGTCCCCACCCACAGTTTGAGAACCGCTGTTCTATCTTTACAGAGAATGTTACCACACTTATTTTACCTGGACAATAATGATCAGCAAATCATGAGTTTTCAAATGATACCTTACACAGTATGCTTTATAGAAAATGTAAAATAGTCTTGTAAAAGGGATGAACATATGAGTACAGACTGTCACAGGGTCATACAAAAAACCTCTGTTCAACTGCCAGTCCCTTTGTTTTTCCAGTGAGTTCCAGTGTTTTAATCTAATATAGGCAGGGGCATGAACAAAGCAGGTAATAAGATCCCAGATTATTTTTGACCAAATTATCCAAGGTCCTAGAAATAAAAATTAGATCAATCCTAGAATAAGGTCCATGAGTAGCAGAATAATATGTAAACTCCCTGGCATTTGCATTCATCTCCCACCAGGCATCTACCAGATCCTCATTTCATAAATGATGGAACAAATTTCTACTTGCTCCTCCTGAAATCTCTCAGTGTACATCTGATAGATCCAAAGTGGGATGAAGTACCTCATTAAAATCTGTCCCCTAGAATAATATGCCCTTCCCTAAAACTTCCTAATTACAAAATTGAGAAGTTTGCCCTTGATTGGGATCATGCACATTGGCTAAGGTGAGCAGTTTACCGCTCAAGGTCTCCTTAATTAAAATATACCCCCTGTATCTATAAGTTGTGCTGAAATAATAAAACAGAAGTGTTTAGCAAAGAGTATTGCCACCCTTCTTCTATTAGATTGCCCCAGAGAGACATATGGTAGCTGTGTTCAAGAAGTATCCAGGTATTTATCATAATTTTTCTTCGTGTGTTTCTTGTAAATATATTACACTAGAAAAATCATTTTTCAGTGAGCATAAAACCCTTTTCCTTTTTGTTGGGTTGTTCATCCCTTTAACATTAGCAGGCATGACATTAATAAACTCACCCATGAGTACCAAGTCTGCTCTAGTATATTACCCTTTATTAAAAGCATTGAGACCACCCAGCCAGGTCTTCATTATATTTATTCCTCTTTTTTAAATAAGACATTTTTTAAATACAGTTCCCACCATATGAACAGTAATTTTAAAATACTTACATATATTGTTTTTTTCCTTTCCTTAACACCTATGTCGTTGAACCCTGATCCTGAGTCTGATTTATCATAATATTTCTAATTTTGAGCCCCAACATTTTTCAGTTAACACTTATTACAATATTTAACATCTGTTTCTGTTCTCTTATTCCCTGTTTGCCTGCCTCCTCCCTCCCTATGCATTCCTCCATCGTCATATGGTGCCTTCTAGCTCTGGGAACCCAGGCGCTCAATGCTTCCTCCATGGGCACATTAGTTCCCTGCTGGAGGGGGATTTCTTTCTTTCTTTCTGTCTTTCAATATATTTTTAAGAAACAAGTCTTATCTAATCTTATCAAACCTCTGTACAACATTGGGCATTATGATATTATTATACCACTTTTGGGTTCACTTATTCTTAAAATTTTCCGCCTTTGGTGACCCGTCTCCAATTAATATACATTTTGGAATGTTTGTGGTAACTCTAAAGTCAAACTTGCTTCAGTAGAGGAACTCTGGGTCTGCTGTTATTTTGTTATTAACTTCATTTATAAAGCACAGCAGCAAATTAGCTATAATGTTATACTATTTAAGTATACTGTATCCTCATAAAGTGAAATATCTTGGGTGCTATACAGCCCAGCTTCCATTTAGTTATATCCCTTTATTATTATAACCACATGGATTGAATATCCATTATGTATTATAATGTCTTAATCCATATACTAATCTTGTTTGTCTGGCTGAGGACTGTTTCTTCTGCTCTCATCTTTGTCTTATAGTCTTGATGATCCATCTTTTTGACCTCTTGTGGCACTCTTTGATCTCACTGATTCCCAGTGATTTCTTAGTGACCTGTAGGAGTCGGACCACTGCTTTTGGTACCATTCAGATTATTCTTGAGCATTCTCTAATCCTTGAGGGTTGGTTTTGCAACCTTATTGTTCTTGTGACACTTTTTATGTCATGGATCGAAACATATAGCACCCCTCTTAGAATCATAGAATCTCAGGGTTGGAAGGGACCTTAGGAGATCATCTAGTCCAACCCCCTGCTCAAAGCAGGACCAATCCCCAATTTTTTGCCCCATATCCCCAAATGGCCCCCTCAAGGATTGAACTCACAACCCTGGGTTTAGCAGGCCAATGCTCAAACCATTGAGCTATCCCTTCCCCCCTCTTAAATGAACACATATTAGTTGGTGGACTGGATATCGCCGATCATTGTTATCAGGCTAAGGAGCCTTTCATCTGTAAGTCATCAGTGCTTGACAGGGACTGAAAGTTGTTCCCATCTAATGGATGTCTGCTGCATGGGATGATATTGAAGGGACTCAGCTCTAGGTCCCACATCACCCTCCCCACAATAAGCCTTGTATAAACTGACAGGCTCCACAGAGGAGCCAGAACACACACACACACACTCTCTCTCTCTCTCTCTCTCCCTCCCAAGAGGCATACTGACAAGGCATTGTGTATGGGACGCTTGCCTGCTTCTGGCTTGTAGATAAACAGAGGACTTCCCTCACCAGGGCTGTCAAGCCGCTGCCTTTCATCCTCACTAAATCACACACTTTTTTAAACTGGAGATTACGGTTGTATTCAAATTTTAAATATGCAGCTGAACTGATTTCCATAAGATGTCACACTTGGAGCTGTGTGAATCTTGGCAGCTATGGTGTAGCTGGGAACATGCCATGTTGTAGTGTAATGGGTTTTCCATGCCTCACTGCAGGTTGGGCGTGAAGGTGGTTTGAGAGAGGCTGGAGGGAGTAGAAAGTGAATGAAACAGTATTTTGGGGTGTGGTGGTGCCTGTGGCCAGCTCTGGGGAACAGACACTCGTGGGGGGGGTGTATTAAAATGAATTTGGATTTGAAGACAATAAGGTCTTGTCTCCTTCATTAAGATAGCAGAGGTGGTGATGAGGAGGTAGCAGCCTTGCTGGTTATGGAGAAGGAGGCAGGAAGGTGTCTTGCATCTGCTGCTATCATACTTTTTCTGTGCAATATGGTGGTATTAATGTGTCAGTGGTAACATCAGGTAGTTAATTTTGTTTACTTGATTAAAAACACATGAGCTCTAAATGATTTAGAATTCTGTGTGTAACGGTGGGAGAACTGTCTGTATTCATGACCCTATATACGGATCTTCTCTCCTATGTCAAGGAAAGTGTGCGCCCCTTGCTGAATGAGGGAGGGAACCTAGTGACAGAGGATGTGGAGAAAGCTAGTGTACTCAATGCTTTTTTTGCCTCTGTCTTCACAGACAAGGCCAGCTCCCAGACAGCTGCACTCCGCAGCATGGTATGGGGAGGAGGTGACCAACCCTCTGTGGAGAAAGTAGTAGTTCGGGACTATTTAGAAAAGCTGAATGAGCACAAGTCCATGGGGCAGGATGCACTGCATCTGAGGGTGCTAAAGGAGTTGGCCGATGAGATTGCAGAGCCATTGGCCATTATCTTTGAAAAATCACGGCAATCGGGGGAGGTCCCGGATGACTGGAAAAAAGCTAATGTAGTGCCCATCTTTAAAAAAGGGAAGAAGGAAGATCCGGGGAACTACAGGCCAGTCAGTCTCACCTCAGTCCCTGGAAAAATCATGGAACAGGTCCTCAAGGAATCAATTCTGAACCACTTAAAGGAGGGGAAAGTGATCAGGAACAGTCAGCATGGATTCACCAAGGGCAAGTCATGCCTGACTAACCTAATTGCCTTCTATGATGAGATAACTGGCTCTGTGGATGAGGGGAAAGCAGTGGATGTGCTATTTCTTGACTTTAGCAAAGTTTTTGATACAGTCTCCCACAGTATTCTTCCCAGCAAGTTAAAGAAGTATGGGCTGGATGAATGGACGGTAAGGTGGATAGAAAACTGGCTAGATGGTCGGGCTCAACGGGTAGTGATCAATGGTTCCATGTCTAGTTGGCAGCCGGTATCAAGTGGAGTGCCCCAGGGGTCGGTGCTGGGGCCGGTTTTGTTCAATATCTTCATTAACGATCTGGAGGATGGTGTGGACTGCACCCGTAGCAAGTTTGCAGATGACACTAAACTGGGAGGAGTGGTTGATACGCTGGAGGATAGGGATAGGATACAGAGGGACCTAGATAAATTAGAGGATTGGGCCAAAAGAAATCTGATGAGGTTCAACAAGGACAAGTGCAGAGTCCTGCAGTTGGGACGGAAGAATCCCATGCACTGCTACAGACTAGGGACCGAATGGCTGGGCAGCAGTTCTGCAGAAAAGGACCTAGGGGTTACGGTGGATGAAAAGCTGAATATGAGTCAACAGTGTGCCCTTGTTGCCAAGAAGGCTAATGGCATTTTGGGTTGTATAAGTAGGGGCATTTCCAGCAGATCGAGGGATGTGATCATTCCCCTCTATTCAGCACTGGTGAGGCCTCATTTGGAGTACTGTGTCCAGTTTTGGGCCCCACACTACAAGGAGGATGTGGATAAATTGGAAAGAGTCCAGCGGAGGGCAACAAAAATGATTAGGGGACTGGAGCACATGACTTATGAGGAGAGGCTGAGGGAACTGGGATTGTTTAGCCTGCAGAAGAGAAGAATGAGGGGGGATTTGATAGCTGCTTTCAACTACCTAAAAGGGGGTTCCAAAGAGGATGGATCTAGACTGTTCTCAGTGGTAGAAGGTGACAGAACTAGGAGTAATGGTCTCAAGTTGCAGAGGGGGAGGTTTAGGTTGGATATTAGGAAAAACTTTTTCACTAGTAGGGTGGTGAAGAACTGGAATGGGTTACCTAGGGAGGTGGTGGAATCGCCTTCCTTAGAGGTTTTTAAGGTCAGGCTTGACAAATCCCTGGCTGAGATGATTTAGTTGGGGTTGGTCCTGCTTTGAGCAGGGGGTTGGACTAGATGACCTCCTGAGGTCCCTTCCAACCCTGAGATTCTATGATTCTATGTATGATGGCGTCCCTGTGTAACCATCTTCAAGGACTGGTGCAAGGTCTTTCTATTTGGGTCATCTTCTTCTTCGTCATTTTGTCCTTTCCTTCTTCCTTTATGAATTGTTTTATATTTCACTTCCTTGAAACAGAGTTGCTGCATCTCTCTGGGCCATTGGACCCAGCATTATTTTAATTGCTGTTCTGTTTAACTTTTGCAGAAATACAAGGTAATGGGCGGTGCGTAAGTGAGTGACACAACAAAAGGGCTTTGTTTGGCATGGCTGGGGAAGAAAAGGTTGCTTCTACAGCCCTGTTGCTGTGCTCTTTTCCCTGTGGTAAGACTACTGTGTTTGTATGCTACCATTAACGGTCACACTCCTCTTTGCTGCTGCTGCTGCCTGCCTTACAGTGTCCACTGCTCCATTTCAAACGGTTAGGCAGTGAAAGATTGAGGATCAAAAAGATGCTGCATTCCATTGTTCACCCTCTTACTGTTAAAATGATTATTGCTTTTGATCAAAACTGCTCCAATCTTTCCTCTGCTGCTTTATAATGCTAACCCCTCAGAGTGTGTAGTCATCCTTAAGACCTTTCATAAAGGCAGAGTGTCCAACACCTTATAGGGCAGGTAATTATTTTTAACTGTAAACTTTGTTCCAGAAGGACACAACTAATGCAAGTTGGGACGGAGTGTGGAGTTGTACCTATGAAACATCTGTTAAAAGTGCATCCTTAATGTAACACAGGAACAGCACGTTTTAATTTCAGTGATTTCATTGGTCTGTGTTTGTAAGTAAAACCAGCTTAATAGCTTATTAGCTTTCTGTTGTGATGAGACTAAGTATTTCCAGTTGGAGTGTTTATTGTCCCACACTGGTACAGGGAGAGCTTTCAACAGCCCCATAGCTTTCTCCCTGACTCCTTCCCATTCTACAATGAATAATGTCTCTCTTTGCTTTTACACTGATTTCATGCAGGGAAGGAGGGAGTTCAGTTAATAAAATGAATGAGGGCAAAGTTTCCAAACAAGGAGAGACCCATGATCAATACTCCAAAATGTGCATACATAAAACATCCCCCTTCCTTTGTATGCTAAGTGCAGCTGAGCAGATCAATGGCTAATAATTTGCTTAACTAGTCATTTGTGCATGCAGTCATCCAACTTGACTATGCAGCTACTCATTATGTGTGCAAGTTTAAATGCACAGATCTATGTATTTTACACATGGGCCTCTGTTATCCTTTAAAAACAAAACAAAACACCCAAACTGACCCTGAATGTCACGGAGTAGATCTCAGCTCCACACAAATGAGTATTTTTTCTACAAATACATATGAAATTTCTCTGTGGTGCAGTGCAACTTTAGCAAAGTTTTTTCCAGATATGATATTAATGACAAAGTTCTACAATATTTTCCAACCATTTGTGAAAACATTCTGCTCTACAACATGACCTTTTTATAGTAACTAACATGTCAAAAATGTTTAAAACTATCAACAGAAAATGAAAGCACAAAAAGGTGGCTGATGTACAGCACAGACTGTACAAGACACAGATGAGAATAGAGTAGGATAGTTAACTGCAGCCCTTATATTAGAGCAAAAGTGAATTTAGAATCCCTAGCTAATACATAGTGGAGGCAACACAGATTAGTAAAATTATACCATGAACTCTAAGTGGCTGCCTTGTACACCTCTAGAGTCAGAGCTGACCTGAGGCTGGATACTGTCACTGCTGCAGCACTGGTTGAATGAGCTCCATTTTGAGCCTCAAGTGACAACTCCACAGGGAGTAACACTGAGAAATGCATGAAGACAACCATTTTAATGTCGTTCTCTTGGACATAGGCAGACCTAATGTGTCGCTGTCACAAGAAATAAAAGCTGCATGGACTTTCTTAAAAGTCTTTGTGCTCAAGATAAAAGCCAAGGACCTGTTTAGACACACTTCGTGAAATAAGGGACTACTTGACTGTATTTGCCATGCAACGTCACTTCTTAAAGTTGTAATTCTGCCAGTGTTCCCCCACCCCTCCTTCACACATTCTGAGGCATCAGAGTTCCCCTAATCATTGTGCTATACACAGGTTTTGCTGATGTTCATTTCCCTGATCTCTCTAAAGATGGTGCTACAAGTATCACTACGACTATATTGTTCCTCTGGTTGGGAGAATGACATGTGCAGCCTTCTCTGAGACTGACTGGTTTGTTAATATCTTTCCAGTTTCATGTCTCATCTTCTTGGTCCCATGTGAGAAGATGTCCTGAAGTTGCTACCAAACTCAGATCTCCAACGTTGTTTGGTAATTCCTGTTGCTGAGTAGACCAGTTAAACAGAAGTTGCTGATTATTTGAGCCAAAACCAGTGCCACTAGAGAGCTAACTTTATGTAATCAGTGAGGGTAGACTCTGCCACCCTTACTTATGTCAAGTAGTACATCAGTGGTACTACTCAACATAATAAAGTTGGCAGAATCTATCCTTTAATGCAGACCTTGGAAGATTTAAATGCTAGAGAACATACTTTAAAATGGTAATGTCAATTTGATAGAACTCAGTATTCACTCTCTATAAAAGCTGTTTCCTTTGTAGACTTGAAGATGAGAATTCCCTTAATATGCTTTTCCCCTTTTCCAGACACTGCATGGGGGAATTATTTCATATTGAAAATTGCCATGACTTCTTTTATGACCAAGATATAAACAACTCCGTGCATAAGTGCTGTGGGAGAGAATGTGTCTGCACAGATTTATTTGTGAGTGTAACAAAAGATGACAGTTGCACTATTTTAAAAGTACCTTTTTTTACTTTAAACTATCATGTCAGAGGAATTCTCACTTTCATGGCTGCAGAGAAGAAAGCTGTAGCCCCAAAATAAATCAGTGAGTTTTCAGTCATTGTTAACTGCTATGACATGAAATATATATTGCAGGACGTAGATGGCGGTGTTAGCCCCTTTGTGATAAATTTATGATGTGACTAATTTTTGGAAAATATCTGTAAAATTTACAGAGAATGATATGCTCAATAGGTATTTTAACAGTCCCGATTAATTTAATGGGGAACCATTTCACTGCTTCAGAGTTCAATAGGATGGTTTAAAATCACTTATAAAAAAGGATATTATTCTCTGTTAAAGTCTATAGGTTTTAAACAAAATTACATGCAGCTTTACTAATTTCATCATTAATAAATTCTAAAGTACTTTTCCATAAGGGTTTGACTGCCTCCCCTGTTTTCTGCCAACTATTCCATCTACCTCAGGAATTATTATAGAACCCCATCCCTAAGCAGCTTCAAACAGCTTTAAAATAAACAAATAAGCAAAGCTTTCAGCGAGAAAATTCTTCCTCCTGCCTCCAAATCATAGAAATGTAGGTCTGGAAGATACCTCCAGAGATCACCTAATCCACCCCTTCCCTGTCCCCTGTGCTGGGGCAGGACCAAGTATATCTACACCATCCCTGACAGGAGTTTTTCTAACCTGGTCTTAAAAACCTCCAGTGACAGGGATTCCACACGCTCCCTTGGTAACCAATTCCAGTGCTTAATTATCATTATACTTAAGGGTCTCTTAATATCTAACCTAACTCTCACTTGCTGCAGAAACCACTACTTCTTGCCCTACCTTCAGCTGACATGGAGAACAATTGACTGCTGTCCTTATAACAGCCCTTAACATATTCAAGACTTATCAGGTTCCCCACTCAGTCTTCTTTTCTCCAAATTAAACATGAACAACTTTTTTTACCCTTTTCTCATAAGTCAGATTTTCTAAACCTTTTATCATTTTTGTTGCTCTTCTCTGGACTCTCTCCAATTTGTCCACATCTTTCTTAAAGTATGCTGCACAAAACTGGACACAGTACTCCAGCTGAGGCCTTACCAATGCTCAATAGAGAGACATTACCTCCTGTGTCATACATATGACACTCCTGATAATATACCCCAGAATATTAGCCTTTTTGCAACTGCATGTCGTATTGACTCATATTCAATCTGTGATCCACTATACCCCTCTGATCCTTTTCAGCAGTACTATCACCTAGCCAGTTATTCCGTATTTTGTAGTTGTGCATTTTCACTTGTCTTTACTGAATTTCATTCTTTTGATGTCACAACAATTCTCCAATTTAGCCTTTAGAATTCTAATCCTATCCTCCAAAATGCTTGCAACCCTCCCAGCGTGATGCCAGCCACAAATTTTGTAAGTATACTCTCCACTCCATTATCCAAAGCATTAGTGAAAATATTGACTAGTACTGGGCCAAGTCAGAGCCCTGTAGTTCCTACTACTAAAGTCCTCCCAGTTCGACAGCAAACCATAGATTACCACTTTTTGGGTATGGTTTTTCAACCAGTTGTGCACCCACCTTATAGTAATTCCATCTAGAACACCTTTTCCCACTTTGCTTCTGAGAATGTCATGTAGGACTATGTCAAAAGCCTTACTAAAATAAAAACATCTCCTCTACTGCTTTCCCCCAACTCAGTAGGCCAGTAACCCTGTCAAGGAAGGAAGTTAGATTGGTTTGGGGAATTATAGACCAGTATCTTTCCAGGTATCAAAGTTAGGCTGATTGGTCTATAATTCCCTGCAACTTCTTTGTTCCCCTTTTTAAAGACAAATATTAAGTTTGCCCTTCTCAAGTCCTTTGTGACTCACCCATTCTCCACAAGTTCTTGAAGATAATCGCTAATGGTTTTGAGCTTGCTTCAGCTAGTTCTTTAAGTACCCTATGGTGAATTTCATCAGGCCCTACTGATTTGAACACATCTAATGATACTTTAAATTGTTCTTTCCCTGTTCTGGCTTATGTTCCTCCCCCCTCTTGGTAATATTCATTTTGTTAAGCACCTGGGTCAATTAACCTTTTAAGTGAAGATTGATGCAAAATAGGCATTAAACACCTCCATTTTCATAGTGCCATCTGTTACTAGCTCTCCTTCCCGCTAAGTAGCAGATATACACATTCCTTAATCTTTCTCTTGCTTCTAATGTATTTATAGAACCTCTTCTTATTGTCTTTTATGTCCTTTGCTATACGTAACTCATTTTGTGCCTTAGCCTTCCTAATTTTGTCTCTACATGCTTGTGCTATTCTTTTGAGGGAGTTCTCCCACAAAGAACACCCATCAAAGGCCCAAGATGGACCAAATTCAGTCCTGGGCTAGTAACAGACTTCCTAGATATGAAAGTGTCATAACTATAAAGTCTGATTCCATTGTGGTCATCCAGGGCTAGAAAGGGAGCTTTATAAATGGGATATTCTTGGTGGAAAGCATTCACCTCTAGCCTTGGATGGTTCTGAGATAAGGTTTTTACTCTCAGTGCCAAGATGTTTAGATCAGGGGTCGGCAACCTCTCAGAAATGGTGTGCCGAGTCTTCATTTATTCACTCTAATTTAAAGTTTAGTGTGCCAGTAATACATTTTTAGAAGGTCTCTTTCTATAAGTCTTTAATATATAACTAAACTATTGTTGTATGTAAAGTAAATAAGGTTTTTAAAATGTTTAAGAAGCTTCACTTAAAATTAAATTAAAATGCAGAACCCCCCAGACCGGTGGCCAGGACCCAGGTAGTGTGAGTGCCACTGAAAATCAGCTTGCGTGCCGCCTTCGGCACCCGTGCCATAGGTTGCCTACTCCTGGTATAGATAATGTATTCTAGGTCATGGTTTTAATGGATCCTTCTGGATCAGGTACAGATGGATTCCTGGTAACTAAAGCACCAGGTTTTTCAGCCAAAGGATATAAGAAATAATCCCATTTTTAAAACAAAAACTCCCTAAAATATTCCTCAATGTTTTTTACAATATAGGTGATGTGCGTGGAGTACATTGGATGTACTATAAAGGTTTCATTAGTATGCATTTGGGAGAGCAGAATCATTCTTTGCAAGTGACAAAACTGCAAGTGAGTTACGGAGATCATCCCAAATGATGGGGATACCATTGGTTCACTACAGACTCAGAGAAGAGTGCCATCTTCTAAATTACCAGTATCACTTGTTTCAGTACATAGGCATACTTTGGAGGACCCATCCTGATACTCATTTGTGAAACTGACAGGTTCATAATGCCAGGTGGAATGGATGTAAGCCTCACTAATTTGTTATTGATTCTGAATTAGTGCTGAAATAGAAATGGACTCTTTGACCAAAACAAACAGCTGTTTTTCTTGCAAGGCTATCTATTTTCTCATTTAAATACCCCAAATACATTCCTGTGCATTTTCCCTCATGGTCCAAAGGAGGAAGCTTAGTTAGCTGTGTGTGAGAGCTGCACTGGAGTATGTTTTGACCAGCGCCTACCTGGCTATGAGATGCAGTCACATAATACACATGGGGTGAGATTCAGTGCTGCACCTCAAAGAGGCACAACATGCAACTCACAACCCAAGGAAAAGGGGGCTTTTAAGACAACTTTGTGCCCTTCTGATCCTGGGCTATTCCAGGGGCTGGAGAGGCCTCTGATATAACGAAGATATCTCTGGGGGACTGTCTACATTATGGAAGCCTCCCTGGGCTGCCTATGGGCTGCAGAGCAGCCTGAAATCTCTGCAGTGCTGTGTGATGCTGTGGCCCCACCTTTGAAACCCTCTTCCAGCGCAGCCTCCAGCATGCCTGCTACACTGGGACTTGCAAGGAACTCATTGGATGAAGAGTTTTTGGGTATCTTACATAATGCCTGCTCCAGGAATTGTCCCTTTGGCTGGATATGGAGTTTTTAATGGTACTCTGGTCCTCTTACATGACATATATTCTTAATGTACATTCTGCTACACTAAATATAGAAACCAATTTGCTCACCCATAACCGCAGTTCTCTAATTATAGCTTCTTCTTACTTGCTCCTTGCCACTTGCCAAATATCCCCAAAACTCAAAATATAATTGAAGAAGATTCAGAACTGATTGCATATCCAGTAGCAATAAATACAGTTCTTCAACAAAATATGAATATGGGAACTTAGAAGACAGTTGTTCAGATCTATACTCCCCTTCTTGGGGAATTACTGTATTTCTAAAACCAGTGAAGAGAAAGGTGAATGTTTTAGTTCCCCCCAAAGCGGGACCAGGATTTCATTAGTTAAAGGACTGAGAAACAGCTTTACTGTAACAGTCATCTGGTCTGACTTGGTAATATGCTAGATTGGTGGTGATCTAAGCAAGATGAAGGAAACAGAGGGTAATGAAACTTACGCTGAAACATACCATGTAAATGCAGCACTACAAAGTCCTGAAAGATAGTGCAGGAAATATGAATAAACAGTTCTTGTAACTCACAAAATAATCTGATCTAAGAGTGAGCATTCTGAAAAGCCACCTTGAAAGACAACTAATTCAGAACAGTCATGCAGAGATGCAAAAAGTGAATTAACTTACTTGTAGGTGACCTTGTTTACCTACCTTAAAGGTGTCAAGTATCAGGGGGTAGCCATGCATCTGACGAAGTGGGTTTTTCCCCCACAAAAGCTTATGCCCAAATAAATCTGTTAGTCTTTAAGGTGCCACCGGACTCCTTGTTACCTTAAAGGTGACATTCCAAACTGGAGACTTGTGGTATAGAGAAACCCATGCAGAAATAATATGCAAAATGAATAAGCAAATTGTTTTTTCATGAATACTCATCTTTACAGATGAAGATATTCAAGTACAGACAAGTATTTACTGGTCATTGTCTTCATTTGGTATTCAGTAATCCCCTACTTTTAAAAGTTTTTCATCCATTCAAGAAAGAGAAACAATAGCATGCAATTTAGCTGGTCAGTCTCACATCAAGAAAACAAAATAGCAATCAGAATAATCAAAGGTAAACAGCTTACAAACACTGCTTAGGCTGAACATTATTTATATAAATTATTTGGTTAATACTTAGAGATAACAAATACATTCACAGAAGTCAGGATTGGTTCCCACATGATTTGTGAATAGGAAAATCCCAAAATTTACCCAATACCTTATTAACAATAAATACCTAATGCATTGCTAATGTTAATCTCATCCCGAGGGATCTTCCTCCACATCTTAGATTTACGGGAAAATGGCAAGAAAAATATTCAGAAGACAGAGGTGCTTCGTTTGGTCTGTGCTAAGGCAAAAGTTTCACTTACAAGGCAAAAAGACCACCTGCAACCAATGAAGCTATTTGCTTTGGGAGCGGCACTGCTGTCCAGCTAGATGGACCTTTTGGTTACTTGGTAATACATGGCTGAAGATATGAAGTTGGAGTCCACCATTGCAAATAATGGGTTTTAGATCAGCATTGTATATCAGCCTTTTATATAGGAGAGAAAAATCACAAATTCTTGCCAATGAAATCTCCTTGTTGGAAAAACAGCATTCTTAGCAGCATGATAGCAGCAAGCACCATATATAGCTATGGGTCATCCATGTTCTACACCATTGGTCCTGAAGTAATTCGATCAAGCATTGCAACCTTGACTAAGGTACAAAAAGTGTGACTGACCCTTAAAAAAAGAGAGTGAAAATGTAGGTCCAGATCCTCAAAGGTATTTAGGCACCTAACTCTCATTGATTTCAATTGAAGGAGCCTAATACCTTTGCAAATCTGGGATTTAATTACTTAGCATATGTCCTTTCTCTGTTTTTTCCCAGAGCAAGCAGGCAGGAAAGAGAAATCATTGATGGGGTCTGTGGGTGAAAATATTTCAACATAGGATGTTATAAATACTATAACCAAAATATTAGTGAGATCAGATTAAATTTCTGTTGCAAATGTTCCCAAGTGCTACAAGAATGAGGCATGAAATAAAGAAATCAAATACTTTGGTTTAATAGTCTTCAATATCATTGAAGGAAGAACTATCTCTCTCCATTGTCAGTTTCTTCAGGTTATTTTAAAGCTGAGAAGTTGGTTTTATAGTTTCACTCAGAAGGTAACAAGGAGTCTGTGGCACCTTAAAAACTAACAGATTTATTTGGGCATAAGCTTTTGTGGGAAGAAGTGGGTTTTTTACCCACGAAAGCTTATGCCCAAATAAACCTTAGTCTTTAAGGTGCCACCGGACTCCTTGTTACCTTCTGAGTGAAACTATAAAACCAACTTCTCAGCCGGACACTTGTTGTTTTTCTAGATACAGACTAACATGGCTACCCCCTGATACTTGACTCAGAAGGTAGGAATTCTTTGCAAATTAATCCACACAAGCCATTTCTATCATGAGTGGAAACGATGCTTTTCAAAATGAGTTTAGACCTCTGCTGTTTGTTAAGGTTGAACAAAGTCATTGTGCTATGGCAGCAAAATATTTTTATACATTTCCTATTAGCAAGGGGAAAAAATAAGGCGAATAGCAAAATTAAAGTAAATTTTTATACTGATTTTCATTCCTTTCACTTTTACAAAAATGTATAAAACTCATTTTGACTGCACACAAAATCTACTTTAATTCTCATTTTTGTGAAAGTAATTAGGCTTGCTGCAGTACCATAATTATTTCATATACACAAAGGAATTGGTTAGCAGTCTAATATGTGCTTTTGATAGAGGAATGACAGAATTAAACAGAATTACTATGGTCCATGTTTGAAGACTTACAGATGCTGTGTGCTACATGGCACAGGAGGAAATAATTAAAAAAAAATGCTTCAGAAGAGTCCTTCATAAGGGAAATGCTGCAGACCCACCACACTAGTGATTTTGGTGCGTCTATTCCTGGTAATGGCGATCATGCCATGAAAATCCATCTATTTGATGAAAGTAATAGCGTGATATACAGCATACTTCCCTGAGGCCATATAAGTTCTGCTTATCTGGATGCATGCTCTAGATCCCAAGGCCCTGAGCATGGTTAAGCCAGAAACAGTTGACCGCTGTTTTTGCCAAGTGTATACAAAGCACAACGGACATTGGCTTTTTATTCAAAACTTCATTTTCTTGCATTATAATATTTTGCCTCTCTGTTTTGCATCTCTCCTTTTTCTTATTTTTGCCTCTTTGCCTCATCTTCCTCCTCATGTAATCTTAAAGTGAAAACACATGACTGCAACCCAGCCCTTGTCCATTTACTCAGCTGCACCTACTTATTCAATTTAAATTGGAAGGAGAGTTTACCAACTTTTAAAAATAAATCCAGGATCAGTGCAGAGTATTGTATAAACAAAGGTCTAATTTCATTTCTGCTTGGCTTTAAAGATTTTTTTGGGGGGAGGGGAGATTTACAAATGACCTTTCTGCTAGAAAAAAAACCCAGAACATGGCTGTTCTTTACTTGGAATCTTCCCCTTCGAAGACCATGATAAAATTAACAGGCCCTGAAACAAAACTGAGAGTTTAAATTAATGGCTTCTGGCAAACTGTCAGCTGATATTAACTCTATCATTCAACACAATGTCAGTTTAAGAAGCTTCAGGATAGGGCATTTGAATGTTAGACTCTTGATTAACAGATTAAATGAATTCCACTTTATCTTTCAATGCAGTGCTGTAAACCAGGACACCTGACTGGCTAATCCTCAATGACTTTTTGGTAACTATCCCTGGTTTTATCTTGGATTGCGAGTGCCATAAAAGTAAGGCAAACATAGTACAGCAGATTGTTACTAGAAAATAGTAGCTAGACATCTGGTATTCCAACTGGCTAGGTTAGATTCCATTTATGCCAATACTGGAATAGGTTCAAGTCACAGAATCCTGATTTGAATTTCAATACAACCTACATTTTGGATGTAGTTATTGTTAATATTTATATCATGGTAGAATCTAGAGGCCCAGCTGAGATTAGGGCTCCCTTGTGCTAGCTACTGTACAAACACTTATTGCAGGCAGTCTCTTCCCCGAAGAGTTTACAATCTAAATAGATAAAATAGAGGAAACTGGAATGGATAGAGAAAGTGACTTGCCCAGGCCTAGTCCTGTGCCCTAACCACTGGACCATGCTGACTCCCACTACTATATCTGTAAATCTCAAATGCAAGCATTTTTCCATAGTTAAAGATGCATTGAGGTTTGCAGATATCATAGGGATTACATTATTTACATAGTAAGCACCATTTTCAAAATTCAGATCTTAGTTTGGATTTTGAACACCCTAGAATTTGGAGGTGTGATTAGATATGGGAGTTTAGTACAGGGGTCTAATTCCTTGTACATCAGCAGAAACAATTTACGGGTAGACTTTGATGTATTTTGGAGGGGCAAACATCAACTTCTCATGATTGAAATAAACTAATTTTTAAAAATGTTTTCGGGGGACAAAATCTAAATTATTCCTGTGTCCAAAAAATCCATGTTGTAAAACATATTTTAAAATCATCTTCTTTCATTTTCCTTTCCTTCTGTGGACTGGAATATTCTCCCAAATCACTTTATTTCTGTCTTTGGGTAATTTATCATGAATTTGCAGGATGATTGGGGATCTTTCTCTGGAGGGGGAAATAAACATTTGCTCTCTGTGATTTATTTAATATTCCCAAATGTACTACAGCCAACCTACTTCTCCCCTTCATCTTTTCTTTCTGGCTTGATCAGTTGCACGAGGCAACAGATGTATGCTTGCAGGTGTTAAATGCTGATTTGTTTTCTGCAGGTTGGGCGAGTGTGATCTTCCTTTCCATCAGACACAATGTCAGTCTTTTTGGCTTTAGTTTCTACTGTAGAACTCCTCTTTCAGTCACTTTCTTTTCCTTCCAAGCAGGGTAATTTGTGTTGGTGAGGCCATGACAGTTCATTAACTCCTATCATAAAAAATATTCCTCTATTCCTGTTAAATCTCTTCAAGACATGTTCTAAGTGGGAAGCACATCGCTTTGAAGAGCATGCCATCTTACCTCACTCCTTAGATCTTGTGACCAGATGTGATTAGAAAGTCCTTTTCATGCGTTCCCCAAGAAACGTAACCCTTTTACCATGCTTCAAATGTTAAAACATTGAATACTTTTACGTCCCTTTGTCACAGTCTATGCACATCCCGCCCCCCTTTGGGGCAGGACAGGGTGGTGATATCACCACGGTTAGTCTCTTGGGCAGCCCTTGGGGCCACCGCGGTATGGTCCAGAGGCCGGGGTTACAGCCTAATGGCCAGAGTCAATATGGCGGCCCTCAGACACAGAGCAGCGTGGCGTAATGGCCAGAGTCAATATGGTGGGGAAAGGTGGGGGCTGCTACCACGGGGGTGACAGCCCAGGTAGGAGGTCCCAGTCCCACCCAACTCCACCACGCCCTGACCCAGGGCCCTAACAGTGACAGAGTGATCCATCACTGGGTCAGCAGGGAATCCCACTGAAACACACTAACCTCACTGGGGTGGGAGCTACCAGTCACTCACCCTCCCTGGGTCACTTCCTACTGTACTTCCAGAAGCTGCTGTCCATAGGGTGCCAGAGTATCCAAACTCCTCAGCGTGGATGGGCCTCTGGGGCTCCTTGGGCTCCAGGCCTCCAGTACAGCTCACAGGGTCTCCGGTTCTTGCAGGCAAGGACTGTGGTGGGTCTTCAGCTGGAGCTGCAGCCAAAGGTCCTTCCCCTCTCACAGTCAGCCCAGAATGAACTGGGCTGGTCCCTTTTATACTGAGACAACAATGCTCAGCGCGGTCTGAGGGGCGGGACTTCCACTGCCCACAGTGTGGGGTTAACCCTTTCTTCTCCAGTGCGGGGTATGCACACTCCGTCACACCCTTGTTGAGTCAAAAAGCATTGCAACACTTGGTGCTTCTGTAGTGCTTTGCATTTAAGAATGTCAAGGCACTTTACAGACATGAATGCATGTGTGGAAGGGAAGTTACCATATTCATTTAGAAGATGGGGCAGCAACAAAACCAATAGGTTAAGTGAATTGCCAAAGATCACATGGCAAGTCAGAGGCAGTTTAGTAACTTCAGTCTGATATTAGTATTCTGACCGCCACTCATCTTGTCTTAACCACAAAGCGGCATTCCTTTGGCCTTTCCAAGAACTGTTTTATCTCATAAAGATGGATTGCTATTTATCCTCATGATCTAAATCTTGCTGTTCTGATAGGTGGTAGAAATCTGGCACTGCAGTGAGATCCTGCTCATTGAGTCTATGGAAAACTTGTACATTACTAAGAATAAGCTTCCTGGTAAGTCTCTCGCTCCTTGCATAGAAGAGTCAGAATCAAATAATTCCATTCTGCTGGGATTCTCTCACTACTCCGTGCTGTGAAGGGTTTTACAGCTCTTTGGTTCTGTCAGCTTAATTATTATTGAATTTCAAGCTCACAGGAAAGTATTGTCAATTAAAAAAATACTATGGGTAACCAAGCCACTACTATAAAGTGTTTCAGCAACATTGTTTGGCCAGTACAAAGTAGCATGCTACTAATAGAGAAGCAGAGATGCTTTCTAAGTGACCAGAGCTGCAATTTTATTACATTGCTTATTTCTCATTCAATAACCTACTGTGGCTATATCTAAAGTGGGAAAGGGAAGAAAGGTTTACTTCCCTTAGATGCCTGTTGTAGATAATGTTACCTAGGTATTTGCAGTATCCTATATACTATATTGGCCCAATAACATTATAGAGACATTGTCCAATACCCGGAGGATTGATCCACATAGGGCCAGGTTCACAAAAAGACAGCTAAAGCGCACATGTAGACACATAAGTCCCAGGTTTCAGCATCACTGCCTTCCACAAAACCGCTGCTCAGCTGTAACCTAACCCTGTAGGCACCTGAGCTCACTTGGTGCCTAAATTTCTGCTGTAAAAGCTCCCTAAGCACCCAAGTTTCTGCCACTGGGCATGTCTCCTGCACCTCAGGCAGTCATCCGGACACCTATTCACATGCAAGACTCAGCATGATCCTTAAAGGCAGGGCAACATCAATCTTGCCTGCAGAGAGGTGTGAAACCCACATTCAAATCTCTTCTCCTCATCAGGCAGAGGGAGGAAGGGAACCAAAGGGTCTCCCATATTCTGGATGAGTACCTTACCCATTGGGGTAAAGGGAAACCGCCTCCTCTGTCATTGTGTGTGTAGTTACAAGAACGGCTTAGGTACCTAAGTTGCCTGACTCCAGGAGCCGGGTTCCCAATTGTGGATTGCTAGCAGAAATAGGCACCTCCCTAAAGCCTGCGCTTATGTGCTGAACTCCCTGAGCGTGGTGGGGCTTAGACCACACCCCTCTCATTTGTATCCCCCATTGTTTAGCTTAGATGGCTCCCCGCCAGCATGTTGGCTTTTTTAGAACATAGATCCGAAATGCCTATTTCTCCTCATGCATGGAGCCGAGGGAGCACAGGCGCCTAAATCAGGCTTTGTGGATTTCAGTAATTTTCTAGCTCAGCATCGCAACACTTAAGTCCCTTTGTGGATCCAGGCCATATGGCTTAGTGAAGTGCTTTGAGATCCTTAGATTGAAGGCACCACTGAAGTGCAAAGTGATACACCTCAGGGACACTACAAATGCTGAGGTTAAGCCTCCATTAGTTTTCAAAGGCAATTTGAAAAATCGTAAGAGTCATCACTGTAATTTGCAGGGCAGTCCATGCCAATAACTCAGTCCTATGGCTGCTGCCTGGCCCCTAATTCTGAGTGCTCAGGCTCTCATATTCTGTGGAAATCAACCCAGGCTGCCTGCAATGGGCCCTATTCTTTCCATTGTGCAATGACATGGCCCAGAGTACTCTTAAGGGCAGTTCCCACGCTAACTAAGCAGTTAATGCAGAAAACCAGCTGGGTGGCAAAATGGGTTATTGAGCAGGCACATTTCTCCCCTCAGCTCTGAGCTATTTGAGCCTTACTCTGCCACCATCACTTGCACTGTAGTCCCCACTCACAGCATATGCAATTTAAGGGGTGGCTAGTGTCTCCTTCTGGTTTTCTTGCATTTGCAGTCTTGACAGAGACTATCCACTATGGATGCAATCAACTCTGACCTCAGAGTCTACCTGTGGTGTTTGGAGCAGTTGGTGAGACAATATGGGTAAAAGTGCCAGCATTGTTAACCCTCATCCTCCCATGCCCTCCCGCTTTTCATCTCCTTTACATCAAATGTAAATAGCACCATCTCCAGCTCTCTCAATTCCTAGCTGAAATCAGCGCCTGGATGAAGATCAGCTGGCTAATGTTGAACCCTGGTAAATTGAGGTGATGCTAGTAGCATGAGGGAAACTCCTCTGTAAAATCCCCTCTGTTGAGGGCTACTGCCCTAAGTTTGTTAAGTTAGTTCCCGTGGACTCCTCAGTGTTACTGGATCCCCAAATAACCATGGTGTTAAGAAATGTCTGTGTTCATCTGTGACTGGGCAGAAGATTGTGCCTGTCCTGTAGTATGTTGCACTGGGTCATTCTGCATCCATTGTAGTGCTGGAATAGATTGAAAGCACTTTGCGCTGTAGTTCCACCCTTGTTCTTGGGACACCTAACACAGACTTACAATGCCCATGCAGTCACCCCTCTGTACAATGTATCCTAAACTTCTGAGTGTGTATTTTATTTTGAACAACAGCTTTTGTGACTTTATGCACATGAGATTTGTTTTACAAGGTGCAATGCTTACAGATTTAAGGATTTTCTTGTTTATGAACATAAACTGAAGCAATTTATTTGACGAACTCCATGTATATTTATATACTGACACATACTATTCTCATTTATTGGGTTCACATTTAAAAATGGCTTGGTACTGTATTTTGCTCATTATGGATTGCTAATCCCACAACCCCCTTGCTTTGGGGAGGAACTGGGAGATGAGTATGCACAATACAGAGGAACTTGAGGAAGTGATGTGTGGGAACACCCTACATAGCTACAGAGGGTCAGCTGAAATGTTGTCATTTGCAGTGGTCCAAGTCCCTTGTGTAGATAAATCTTGTAGCCACATTTTGTAACAGTGTGGGCCTGTCTCAACTAGTAGTTAAATCATTCTCAGCACCGGGTGAAGGGGACCTGCTGCTGACAACCTCTGTCAGAAATGTGTCTGCTGCTCTCTTATATCCATGGCCATTATGAGCAACAATATATCTAACATGGAGATTATGGATCGACTCAAAAAAAAGTGGAGAGGTCAACAAATCTGCCAGTGTCTGCACAAAAGAGTGAAGAAGTCAGCAAATCTGCCCATGCATGTACAAGTTTCAGATTGCAGCTATCACTTCTTTTGGACATGAAAACCCCAGATGTTTAATATAGAGAGCAGTTTTATCCTTTCATTGCTAACCCTCATCCTCCCATGCCATCAAATGTGGTTTATGTTGTCTGTAGCAGTGAACATTGTTGACTCCTAATAATGTGAGGAAAGAGAGAAGGGGAATGTGTTGTGTTTGGGGTTTTTGGTTTTTTTTTACTACCCTGCGATAATGTTGATAAGGTGACTTTCATCTTTAAGCAGTTTGACTGGATGAAAGAAATTCTGACTGTGTATGTCTGAATAACTAGCATCAGATCATAAATCTGACTAATCCTCATCCTCTCCTACTGGTTTTATGATCCCTTAAATTATATAGCCTCAAGTATTTTTCAAGTATTCCATGTTTCTAACCAGGTATTTGGTGATGGCGAAATGTCCTGTATTTATGACAAGGAGGGTCCAGGCAGCAGCGAATGGATTTTGCTTTCCTAGGCATATCTAAGTAAAGATGGTTTTCACCCACTTTCTTCTAGGGCAGAAATATGACACATTCTGCACCCCTTTTCCTTTATATTTACAGTAATGAGTGCTTAGGAGAAAATTCGCTGCTCCACGAAGGGCTTACACAATGCCTCTAAAGCTGGGAAGTACTACTATAGCTCTCAAAACACTGAAGTGGTACGTAGACCTTTGTCAGTAGAGTTAATGGAGGATGACACTTATGGTTTGCAACATCTTTAGAGGTTTCAGGCTCTGTCTTTGTTCCATGCTGGAATGGAAAAAAAAACCACCTTTCAAATGTTTTTGGGACAATTCAATTGTGTCATTGTCCATTTCCAGACCAAAACCTGTGCGAGTGCACATCTGGGCTCTGGTGTGGAATGTGCAATACTCAAGTTTAAAGCCCTGATCTCCCTGAATCAGAGTTTTTCTTCCCAGATTGCTCTGAATTAGGTACAGTAGGGTCTTGAACTGGGGTCTCCTATATTCCAAGCCAGGGCACTATCTGCCAGGAATAGCAGGGATTCCTTCTACTGATCAAAAAGTCACCAACATTGATATGTTTAGATGAAACAGCATATTTCAGCTAAGAAACATCATTTTACGGAAATGTTCTGATCAGCTGTATTCGGCAGACCCTCATCATCCTTAGAGAGTAGGTCATGCTTCCTCTCCCATAAATGATTAAGACAGTAATCAACCAGGATGTTCTGGGCCCTACATTCCCAGCAATCTGAGGAGGAGGAAGAGTTTCAAATTCAGTCCTCCTTTTCCTTTGACTCCAGAATAGAGAACTGCTTTGAGAGTTCTTCTGATTTCATTCAAGTCCAGACTTTTTTTTTTTGGCCAGATATTGTCTTTTGTCAGGCTCGTGGCAGAGATTTTTTATTATACTGTACATCAATGGATAAAATTGCCAAGGCAATCTGTCAGAATTCAATAATAACTATCCTCACTTTCGTCTCATCCAATTCCTTTGTGGCCATCAGTGGCGTTCTGAAGCCAGAGGGAACTAAAAAGCCACTGCTTTCAGTGTATGCTTATGTGTGGGGATATATTGATAGTTTGTTGTGCTAGGAAGGAGAGCTTATGAGTGCCTCTGGCAACTGGCTGCGTGTCCTGAGCTTATATAAATTTAAAGATAGCAATAGCAAAGAAAGGGTTTTAGTAAAAAAATAAATTGTGCTACTAATGTATAACCACAAAAGGAACCTTCATTCCTGAAAAAACAAACAAATAAATACTACAAAGCCCACCAGCCCAAGCCAGTAGTGTAACTAGAACTCGCAGAAGAAATTGTGATGCATTATTCTTGGTCAACTTTTATACTAAGCACAACCATTAAGTGAGAGGATTGGTCTGTAAGCAATAAAAGTCAGATCTTCTATTTTGATAATCCCTCCTGCTTTTTATTCCTGTTAGTCCTGCAGCTCAGAGGGAGACAGTCGGCATCCATCACAATAACACAAATACATTAATTTTTCAAAAAATAGATTTCATTTAAAAATAATATAAAGAAATATTGAAGACATGAAAGTGGATTTCAATGGAGTTATTGTGGATTAAGGATAGTGTATCTGAGGGAAGAATCTGGCCTTAGAGATTTAGCAGTTGTCTTAACCTAAGAATGGGTAAACCCACTAATAACTGTGGAAACCTCCCTAAATATTGGGTTGAATTCAGATATTTTTGTAACTGTCTCCCCTACCCTTCTCCCCCACAAACAATACAGTTGAAGTGGTACAACAAATGCAAGTAATGTATAACAAAGGTTTATATAAGACAAATAATTGTTAAAACAGCACATTAGATTTTGAAATTATTTATTTAGCTTTCTCCAGCTTTTTAATGCCTGGGATCCACTTTATCTCTAAGGCTGCAATCTTGTAATGAGTTCCATGTGGAAGGATACTGTGACAAAGATAGGTTATAAAACACACATTCCATTGTTTAACCTATTAATCAGTTATCTCTAGTAGGTTTCTCGCTGTTCTTTGGATTTGTTTTCCTTAGGTAAAGTATAGCCTGGAGACTTACTATAAATCTATGGGTTAGCCAAAACAGCTTTTAAAGTAGAAAAAATTACAGGAAGCAAAATAAATATCGTTAGATCATAATGCTCACACTGTCAAAAATTGAATTCAACTTGGAATGTTACAGTTTTTAAGACAAAATAAATCAGTGCATTAATTGAAGGTCTTATCTCCATCTTGTTACAGGGGCAAACTTTTATCCTTCTTTTATACTAGTCACTGTAGGTGATTTTTAGGTATTAGCAAGGAACTATGGTTCCTTAAATGATGCTCACTATTTATTTCCACTCAATTTTATGTGCCAATGGAATTATGGGACTGCTCATAGAAGCTCAATCAAACAACTCTGCAGTAGAATTTAGAAATGTAGGCAAGTTAGTTAATTACCAAAGAATGTCATTTCAATTCAAAATTACCTTGCCCAGGTGAACTCATAGACAAGATTTGCCACTTGTACACACACGAGACATTAAACCCAAACCATAATATGCTGGCCATTATTTTGAAGCTAGTCTAATTTCTCTGAAGTTTCAACCAGTACCATTATCTATTATGCCACTTAAATCTCATGTTCAAATAGTGATAAAATCTTTAGTTTATGGGCCAGTTCAAAGTTCTTTTGGTCATAAGAATGGCTGTACTGGGTCAGCCCAATGGTACATCTAGCCCGCTATCCTGTCTTCTGGCAGCAGCCAACGCCAGGTGCTTCAGAGGGAATGAATAAAATAGGCAATCATCCCCTGTCCACTTCCAGCTTCTGGCAATCAAAGGTTAGGGACAACCAAAACATGGGGTTGCATTCCTGACCATCTTGGCTAATAGCCATTGATGGACTTGTCCTCCATATGTCTAACAGTATGTCTACACAGCCTGCAGGAGTGAGCCTCCCAGCCAGTTTGATAGACTAGCGGTAGCATGACTTGCACTAGTATGCTAAAAATAGCTTTGTCGACAACCGTTTGAAGTTGTGGCTTGGACTGGAGCATGGGCTCTGAAGCCCAGGCTGCAACTTCAAAATGCTGTCTACATGGCTATTTTTAGAAAGCTATCTAGTAATTATACTTTACAGTCCTGTACCAAATATTACAGCTTGATCAACTGTATTTCCAATACAAATGTAAGCAGAGTCTGAATGAGCTCTCCCCTCACATCAAGTGATGAGCTGTGGAAGAGGACTTCAGGAGCTGATCTCATTTGCACACCCACCCTGCTTAGGTGCTCAGCATGATAGGATTGCTTGCCCAAATTATCACTTTTGGCTGGTGTTGGATCCCCAGTCTCCTTGTTATTGGGGCATGAGTAATGAGGGGTTGTTATCACTGTTCCCTCTAAACTATGTGCATGCACACAGATCCTAAACCCTGCTCACACGGAAAAACACTGCACGCACAGAAATTTGCACAGAAGCACAACAATTTGCACAGAAGAAATTTTTTGCGCACACGGCCTGTCAAAAATTAGAGGGAACATTGGTTGTTATCCTTGTTGTGTGAATCAAGGGCAGCAGAACTGTACTTGGCATACCCTGATTGAGGGACTCACCTTCAACTAAACAGCACTCACTAGGCAGGGGACATGGGTTCCAAAGCCCAGTGAGTTGAGAGAGGGTGAGGACAGTTATTTGGTGGTGTAGGCTGTGCTTAAGGGTCATGATACCATTTGACCATTCCTCTCTCCACTGTATAATGAAAGAGCTAATCTAGGCTCAATTGAGAATCTTGTTACACACTGCAGAGCTGAAGCCACTGATATATAGGTCTTAGCATTAGACCTGCTTTGGGACTGTGTCTCTGATGCAAGAGACTGCCCAGTGTGCACCAGCAGTGAGGCTCCCCCACTACCAGCTGAAATCACGAGAGCTGTGTTAAGTGGTGGGACCTGCGATCGGCTGGCAGGGCAGCCAGTGGAGAGGCACGCAATCAGCCAGCAAGGCGGCTGATGGAGAGAACCAGAGCGGAGCTCAATCGGGAGGCATTGTGATCGACCAGCAGGGCTGCTGGTGGCTGCTGGTGTAGCAATCGGCCAGCAGGGCAGCCGGCGGAGAGAAGCAGCGCGTAGGCTGGCAGAGACGTGTGGCAATCAGCTAGCAGGGTGGCTGGCTGAGGGATATGGCAATCGGCCATCAAGGTGACTGTTGGAGAGGATTGGAGCAGAGCCTAGCAGTGAGGTATGGCAATCGGCCAGCAGGGTGACTGGTGGAGAGGATTGGAGCAGAGCCCAGCAGAGAGGTATGGCAATCGGCCAGCAGGGTGACCGGTGGAAAGGATTGGAGTGGAGCCCAGCGGAGAGGTGTGGCGATCAGCCAGCAGGGTGGCTAGTGGAGAGGTGCGGAGTGCTGATTGGCCGGCAGGGCGGCCGGTGAAGAGGAGCAGCGAGTGAGTGCCTGGGCAGCCGAGAGAGTAAGGTGCCTTCTGACCTCCGCTCCATCCAGGATGGGAGGTTACCTCTGCAGCTGCATCTCTGAACTCTGGGTCTGCACTGATCAAGTGGGGTGCAGAGACGGGACGGGCATATTAAAGGGACTTTTGGTTGCTGGCCTTAAGAACACGAGAGAAAAGGACACTGCCCAACTTACTTGGGGGGTGGGTCTTTTGCTTATGATTTATGTTTACAAACCCTGTTTGCAGTGTTCTACCAAATGAATGCCGAGTTACTTCCCTCCTTTTTTTCCTACACTCAGACGCTGTGCTTGCGAGAGGGGAAGTATTGCCTCTTAGAGGCAGCCAGGAGGTGGTGTGTAATTGTCCCAGGTCACTGGATGGGGGCTTGAACCAGTTTTGTGTTGTATTGTTGAAAAGGAACCCCTACATACTGAACCCGGCCCTTGTTGCTGCTGGCTCCACCTGGCAGAAGGGTTACACAAATGTATAGGCATAAAGTTTACCCAGAAACTCTTGCTGAATTACAGTCTAGCTACTTAGTGTTGACTCCACTCAATCTACATCTCCAGGGTGTGAAGCACAGAAGCAGCATCAGATGTCTGACATATTTCAAAGGGTTAGGCCTAAACTATGCCTATATGTGGGTGTGTATAACAATATTATTAATAAGCTATATATTTGCTGTGTAATCACTACAGCCCATTTGCAGTATCAGGGCTTTATTTATCTTTGCCCTGTAGACTGGTAATGGGTGTGTTTGAATTTTGTACAACCTTCTGTAAGTTGATGGAGTATGGTCAGGAGAATCTCTGGTCTACATATAGCAACTGTTGTTTTGTGCTAGGAGAAGAGCCACATTATCACGTCTTTTCATGTTGATCTCTATTTCATCATCATTTAACAAAGAATACATTATTTCAGGACATAAAGGGATTTTATTTATAATCATTTACATGTGTTAGCATCTGATGCCAGAATCATGTTAAATTTGAACATTCCCAGAGCATATGCAAAAGATCTCCTGTCTGTGTGCATCATATTTGGCACTTAGGAGGCTCATTACCCTGGAAAGTAGCCATTCTTTTTGGGGTAATCTACATTCTATCCAGAATATTGTCAAATATTTATCTGCTTGACATGTATAAGATTGCTTGTTGTATCTTCAGTGTTTTCTCCAAAGCCACCTACTTTCCAATCAGCCCAAAGGTACATTTCATTTATTATATGGCTTAGCTAACCTGTAAAGCCATGAAATCTTTTTTTTTAATGTATTATTATTTGCCATCTGAGGTGCTTGAAAGTCCAGAATTTTTTCAGTGGATCCCTTCCAGACCTAATTATCAAATTATGCGTATCCATTCAGAAAGCTAAAACATGTATTTGATGATCGAAGCTCACTTTTAATCTTATTCCAAGGTTTTACATTTATTTTCAATTAAATCTCTGAATAATAAAGAATGTTTTTACTTTTTCTCTCATTTTGAATACTGCATGTTGAGGAGCTCAGTGTATTTATCAAATTATTAACAGATTGGTTCATACATTTGGAGGGTTTCTATAATAGCATTTGATTTAGCCCCCACTGGTCTACAATTTTTGAGAAGTCGTCTGCTTCAGAGATAAAATGTGCTATTTAGTATGTATTTTGATGTGCTGAATTCAAATATGACAATTAAAACAACTGATTGGCTACTGTTTCTAAGATATTTAAGTTTTTACATTTTATGTCTATGTATATTGTGTAGATAGTAGAGTTTTCATCATAAATTGTAAACCTAGGTCTTTTCATGTGTTTATGGTTGCTTTACATGATACTATTTCACCTGTCCTGTTTATGTAACACTTTAAAAATCAGCAAAGGGGTTATATAAATACAATTTATTATGAAAGAAAAGGCAAAAAACTATTATGTACATAGTTTAGTCCTATTCAGTGTCTACTTGGTGCTTCTTGGCTTGTCTCTTGTATTAATTAAATGGAGCATCTCTTGTCACTGTCCAGCAATAGTCTGCAAGCATTGATGGGCTCCATTTGCCCTGATAGCGTTTCTCCATTGTTGCAATGTCCTGGTGAAATCGCTCACCGTGCTCGTCGCTCACTGCTCCGCAGTTCGGTGGAAAAAAATCTAGATGAGAGTGCAAAAAATGTCTCTTTAGTGACATGTTGCAACCAAGGCTTTTGTATGCCTTGAGGAGGTTTTCCACCAACACCCTGTAGTTGCCTGCCTTGTTGTTTCCGAGAAAATTGATTGCCACTAACTGGAAGGCTTTCCATGCCTTTTTTTCCTTGCCACGCAGTGCATGGTCAAATGCATCATCTCGAAGAAGTTCACGAATCTGAGGACCAACAAAGACACCTTCCTTTATCTTAGCTTCACTTAACCTTGGAAATTTTCCACGGAGGTACTTGAAAGCTGCTTGTGTTTTGTCAATGGCCTTGACAAAGTTCTTCATCAGACCCAGCTTGCTGTGTAAGGATGGTAACAAAATCTTCCTTGAGTCAACAAGTGGTGGATGCTGAACACTTTTCCTCCCAGGCTCCAATGACTGTCGGAGTGGCCAATCTTTCTTGATGTAGTGGGAATCTCTTGCACGACTATCCCATTCGCAGAGAAAACAGCAGTACTTTGTGTCTCCAGTCTGCAGACCAAGCAAGAGAGCAACAACCTTCAAACCGCCACAAAGCTGCCACCGATGTTGGTCATAGTTTATGCACCTCAAAAGTTGTTTCATGTTGTCATAGGTTTCCTTCATATGGACTGCATGACCAACTGGAATTGATGGCAAAACATTGCCATTCTGCAGTAAAACAGCTTTAAGACTCGTCTTCGATGAATCAATGAACAGTCTCCACTCATCTGGATCGTGAACGATGTTGAGGGCTGCCATCACACCATTGATGTTGTTGCAGGCTACAAGATCACCTTCCATGAAGAAGAATGGGACAAGATCCTTTTGACGGTCACGGAACATGGAAACCCTAACATCACCTGCCAGAAGATTCCACTGCTGTAGTCTGGAGCCCAAAAGCTCTGCCTTACTCTTGGGGAGTTCCAAATCCCTGACAAGGTCATTCAGTTCACCTTGTGTTATGAGGTGTGATTCAGAGAAGGAGGATGGGAGAAAATGTGGGTCCTGTGACATTGATGGTTCAGGACCAGAAGTTTCATCCTCTTCCTCGTCTGACTCAAGTGAGAAGGATTCTGGTGCATCAGGAACTGGCAGTCCTTCTCCGTGGGGTACTGGGCGTATAGCTGATGGAATGTTTGGATAATGCACAGTCCACTTTTTCTTCTTTGACACACCTTTCCCAGCTGGAGGCACCATGCACAAGTAACAATTGCTGGTATGATCTGTTGGCTCTCTCCAAATCATTGGCACTGCAAAAGACATAGATTTCCTTTTCCTGTTCAACCACTGGCGAAGATTTGTTACACAAGTGTTGCAGCATATGTGTGGGGCCCACACCTTGTCCTGATCTCCAATTTTGCAGCCAAAAGAAAGGTGATAGGCTTTCTTAACCATAGTGCTTATACTGCGCTTTTGTGATGCAAAAGTCACTTCACCACAAACATAGCAGAAGTTATCTGCACTGTTCACACAAGTACGAGGCATCTCTGCTCACTTTGGCTAAACAGAAATGTGTCCCTTTGCAAAATCAAACACTGACAAATAAGAGAGCACGACACTGTATGATTTCTAGAGCTGATATAGGGCAATTTGTTCAGCAGAGTGATGTAAGCTTTGTTATGATTGCATCATCCATGACTTCTAGGAATAACATGATGCAATTCATATCATGTATGACGCAATACCAGCTTCAGATTGCATCATTCATTGTTTTGTCTAAAAAGCAAGTACTGTCCAAACTCAGTCATAGATTTATTTATAGATCCAGTCAAAGATGTATTTTAGTCATTTCTGGTTTAAACTGAGATCCCTTCCCTTTATAACTCACTTATCCTCCGCCATTCCCAAGTCAAGGGTCGTATATACTGACCCAATAGCATGTCTTGAAAACTAGAGCCAATCAACAATTTTAAGCATCATTTTCGTTCTCAGTGACCCAGAATTAGTAAAGTTTGACTACATTTATTTCAGAAGCATTTTGGCTGTAGAGCAGTATACTCAAACTGAGGCTCGTGAGCTACAAGTGGCACTTTAATGAGTCTCCTGCGGCTCTTTTGCAGTATGTGATATTAAAACACTGTGTGATTTAATTATTAACCAATCTAAGTTATTAACCAATCAGGCTGCTTTTATTATGTTATTAAGCAACTGTAGGTGATAAAATAATAATACTTGGTCAGTCATTTTGCTATGAGTCGTGTGTGTGTGTGCGTAGATATAGATAAACTAAATATTTCCCTGTCATACTGTTTAAATATGAATATGCAGTACTATAGTAAATGAAACAATGAATTCACACTACTGTGGCTCTTTTGGGTAATATTGATCACTAATTTGGCCCCTGAACCACAGAGGTCTGAGTTTCACTCATTCAACCCAAGTATTTGGGTCCAAATCCCAATTTATCAAGTACAGTAAATTGTCACGGTTATTTAGGCTTGCGTGCCTTTTCTCTAGCTACTGTTTAAACTTGTTATCTGCAATAAGGCCTGTAAGAACAATAACCTAATATTATTAAAGATGGATTTGTCTGGCGTTTAAATCTTGGTTTAAACTTGGCTTAGATTGGGATGTGTAATCTGGGACATCATCCCATCAATATTTGAAGCACTTATAAAGTGACCACATTTGGGCACAAAGTTGGAACACCACGGTGTTTCAGAATGGAACCACATTTGTCTAGATTCCTTTTAATTTGCAGTTACTTCATAAGCTACTGTACTGTATCGCTCGCCCTCCAATCGTGACCATAAATGGCTTCCAATCTAAAATTTGGGTTTAATTGTCTCTGTTATAGTGAACACTTTTTAATTCTATAATTTTCTACAATTCTGGACATTCTAAAAACCAGTTTCACACTGCCACAATCTCCCTAGGCACCCTGGGCTACATTCATAAAGGGACTGAGGGGTTGCAATGCTGAGCAGGGAGCCACATAAGCTAGCCAGTTGGGAATGCTGAGGCGTGGGGGAGGGGTCTAGCCCTTGCCCCTCAAAGGGAGATAGGTGCCTAAGTCGAGGCAAGAGGAAAGCACATATCTTTGCTTCGGATTCACAGCCAGGAACCAAGTTGGTTTCCTGGACTTAGGTGCCTTAGCCAGGACAGGCTTTTGTCATGAAGAAAGAAAGAGAGAGCGACAGAGAGCAAGCCATGTCATGAAAAACACCTTATTCACAGAAATTACATTAAAAACTATTAAAAATGTAATAACATTAAAATAGGTGCACAAAAAGATATGAATAAAATGGGGCAAAACACGTCTGAAGCGAACATTAAAACATAGATCCCTAAAGTATCAGCATCACCAAGTTCACTCAAAATACTGTTAACACACCAAGTCAGCCGAAAAGGGTACAGGTTACACGTCAATTTAGAAAAGGTGTAATCAGTCCACAGCCGGACCATGATCAGTGTGTGGAACACACTGCTCTACCCTGGCCACTCTGTTCTGGTGAGACAGCAAAGTCGACAGTTTTGCCTGATCCAGCAAACAGTTGGCCAGGCAAGACACCTGCTGAATGTGAGCAATGAATCTTATTCATTCTGAGAACAAACAGGGGTTTGGAAAAAATGAGTCCCAAACTGCTGAAAAGCTGCTGCAAAATAAAAACCAAAAAGAGGAATCAAATGGGGACAAATATAGGGAAAAAAATGAAACACCGTGTCTGAACCCGAGCAGAAGGGGCACACCTCAGGGATGCACAAAATGATTGGTTGCTACAGTGCTATGCAGGACTCTCCACTCTAAGTCACTGGAGCATTTAGGAAGAAGAGGTTTGTACAATGTCCTCTAAGCTGGGGACACAGAATCACCCAAGGACAGGGGCATCCTCCAGGCTGTATCAGGGTAGCTTGATGCTGCACCTACACACGTGCCACATAGGGTGACCAGACAGCAAATGTGAAAAATCGGGACAGTGGGTGGGGGGGGGGGTAATAGGAGCCTATATAAGAAAAATACCCAAAAATCTGGACTGTCCATATAAAATCGGGACATCTGGCCACCCTAGTGCCACAGAGCTGCTTCTTGGTCATGGCTGCAAAAGGAAATCCTTCCAGGACAACAATCTGCCTGGCTGCCCAAGGATCTTGTCCACAGAAAGGGAGACAACTAGTGAGGGGAACACAGGATTCCCTCTGGAAGAAAATCTCTGCAACAACTTTCTGCAAATGCTGAACAGCTCACTGAGGGAGTGCCACCTGGAATGATCTCAAGTTGCAGTGGGGGAGGTCTAGGTTGGATATTAGGAAACACTATTTCACTAGCAGGGTGGTGAAGCACTGGAATAGGTTACCTAGGGAGGTGGTGGAATCTCCATCCTTAGAGGTTTTTAAGGCCCGGCTTGACAAAGCCCTGTCTGGGATGCTTTAGTTGGTGTTGGTCCTGCTTTGAGCAGGAGATTGGACTAGATGACCTGAGGTGTCTTCTAACCCTAATCATCTGATTCTATGATTCTAATTCAGTGAGGACATTACACAAAAATTGCATAGATCGGCTTCTGGTCTGAACAGCAAGAGCTGTCACCGACTTCCGGCTTGACCGACTAGGATCAACCAGGTGGGGCAGCTTGGACAACCCAGCCTGAGTAAAGGCTGAAAACAGGTTCCTAGAGGAGAGAGCTTCAGCTGGAAAAAGTTTGTTAAAAAACTGTGGCTCTTCCAAGAACCATAAACTGGAAAATGCCTGGCCTGGCCATACAGAAATCACCAGGCATTAAAAAGACCATTATAGAATGGAGGAAAAGGTAGACGCTGTAATCAGCCAAGTGTCAACAAAAATAGGTGAGTGTCAGAGCCCATCTCCCCAACCCCCGCAGCACAATGGAAGAGAGGAAAAGCAAGGGACTTCCAGGCCAGCAGGGAGTCAGAGTACAGCAACCGCTGAACAGACTGGAGGCCAAAGGCTGCCACTCTGCTGACTAAATCAATGAGTCCCTGGCCTCCAGCTAATGGCAGGAACCCCAACGCAGGGCAAAACCAGTGGTAACGGTTACAAAAATGCTTAATGTGCCTCTGAGGTCAGTCCAAAAAGCCTGGGGGAAGATCCAGACACAGTAACCAATACCACAACATTGAGGCCATAAGGTTGTTGGCAATCAAAACCGCTCCCTGAAAGGATAGTCCAGGAAGGATCCAGTGCCATTTCTTCAGGTGGCCTTGCACCGTCTCCTCTGCCCCCTCCCAGTTCCTTAAGATTTTTTGTTCAAATCTGAAAAAGACCCCCAGCACCCTCCATTGCATTTGTTGGGGCCACAAAGGGGGACCGCTACACCGCCAGGAGCCCAGTAACATCAAATTGCTCTTAACCCAGTTAATGCGCATAGCATATGCCTGTTCATACACTTGTAAACAAGCCCAACATGCCTCCATGTCACAGTCAGACGTGATAAAAACTGGAATATCATAAGTATAGGCTGACAAACGAACCAGGAAAGTATCCGACACCCCAATACAGAAACGCCAGTCAGACGGTTTTTGAGGATGTGCAGGAATGTCTCTAAACTAAGAGCATACAGCATTCCAGACAGAGGACACCCGCAATGAATGCCTCTGAGAACTGGGAAGCAGCAGGTAAGGCCTCCACATTAATCTTTGGGACACTAAAAACGTTAAAGAAATATATGAAGATTTTGGATTTTTTTATGGAAAGTTGAGAAGGCCTTTCAGACACTTGGTTATGGCAAAGTGAGTGTGTGTATGTGGTGTGGATGGGGACTACTCACTGTAAAAGACGTTTAAAACACGCTTTAAAAACGACCACAGCAAAAACGGATTTTTGAAACTTGAGATAGACACAGTCCCCATTAAGGCCTAGGGCTTCAACTCTGAAAGGTACGTACACACATGTGCAATGAGGCTAAGGAGACATCTCATAGAAGTTGGTGGGCCTTTATCTGCTTAAGTACGTTGCTGAACTAGCTCCTAATGGCCTTTGGCAAGTCAAAGCCAATTCTTTCAGTGCAGCCCATCAACCATACCACGCAACTGTGACATGACCACTGGGGCATAGCACCAAATGACCAACTGCTGCAATTCTACCTGTGTGGATGGACTCCTCCCCTGGGCAGAGCCTCACTGTCACCATCTGGGAACAGGATCTGTGTGGGCAAGACTAGGGCCATGATACGAAATAATTTTGAGCTGCTCTATTTTGTTTCCAAGCACAGCACTGGAAAACATTGCTCTGCCACCATTAACTGAAAAGTGGGCAAAAACTGAAATTAAAAATGAATTAAATTGGTAAGAAATGAAGTGGCAGTGGTAGACCATAATATTAAGATGCATAAGTTAACAAATAAGTATATATTAAAGAAGTAAGGTAATTGCTTATAGTTTAAAAGTTTGGTAATTGTAAGTGTGACTTGGCAGTTTAAGCAGGTTAGCCTATGGCTGGTGTGTTGGTAGGCAGAGTGTGGACTGAGGTCAGATAAAGGTCACTTCAACACTACAAGGAAGGGTCTGGCAGGCATGCTCAGTAAATTTGTTGTGCAACAGCTTTGATTGACCACCAGAATTAGCAGCTCTGATTGTCCTATAAGAATAGACCAATCAGAGAGGGTCTGAAGGTGATTGGATGCTAGGTATGCTATTTCTAGGATTGAAAAATAAACCAACCAAAACAGGCTATAACGTGTATATAATGCAGGAAGCAGGCAGGCAAAAGTCAGGTTAGGAGCAGGAGAAGAAAAAGGTGAAGATCAGAGAAACCTAAAAGAGCAAAGAACAGCAAGGCAGAAGACCTGAAGGAAGACGCAAGTGCAGGATGATAGCAGCAGTGGGCTGCTGAGACAGAGCAGACGGACCCTTAAGACAGAGCAGAAAGAAAGAAAACTACAGAGAGTAAGCGTGCGCCATAGTATAGGATATAGAATAGAAATAGGGTTAATAAATGTTTATTATTGGGATAATAAATATGTGTTTGTGTTATCAATGTTACATTGTACTATATGCATAAAGGTTAGGGTTTATTATTATCCTGCATGTAACTGATCACCATGTGCAGAACATATCATTCAAGCAATTCCAACTGTATGACATTATAGTCTTGGGAACTTTAACTTGTATACCTTTGCTAAGGGATTCATGTTTATGTTTTAATTTAGGTTTAGATTAATTGTATGAGGAAAGGTTGGTTATACTAAATAAAGAAAATATCTGGTTTTGGAAAAGTACTGCCTAGGTGTCAATCCTTTGAATAGAGGGCTATATTCATGTCCTCCCAGGGGTGAACAGATCTAGTCTATTCTGGGAAGTTTCCTGAGGCATAAGGAGATCCTTGGGCAGGCCCCCTCCTTTCACCTTGCAGGAACAGATTAATATGTCAACATCTTGGAAACCCGAAAGCAAAAGGAGGGCTACTCTGGGATCCTTGAGTCTGTTCTTGGGGTAACAGCCACAGCATATAATTTGTACACGACAACTCCTCCAGTTTTTTTCACTCACCCTCAAATCTTGGAAATTGCATGTAAAAGTTGAAAAATTGGGCATGCAAGAGTCAGGACATTCTATTAACTCTGCTACATTGCACATATATAATAACTGTAATTCCTCTTTCCTTTGTTAAAGTGCAAGCTTAAATTTTATCCAGTACATACATAACTAACTATATATATAGTTTTCAATGTCTATTAATACTGAATAATACTCATGTTCTGAATAACAGCAACTGGGCTACAATTAGTGGATTGAAAAATGTGGGTGTAAACCACATAGTGAGGCTGTTAATTAAAACTCATGTGCATGAATCTCCTTTACCTTATTTATATGCACTAGTTTTCTTGTAACAGGAGGAGATTCCCTTGATATTATCAAAAGTCAGCCCTTATCTTGATGTGTCTGTTCCAGATGCTGTTATCCCCGGCAGTCTGAGGGCTTGCTTCAAACATCCTGCTTTCTTGTCAGCAGGGCTGAGGCAGTATAGTATAACAAGCATTCTCCATAACAACTGTTCACAGGCAGTGTTTTTGGCTTTACAAGCAGTTTGTGAGAATCTCTGTTGGGATAATGATTATTCATCCAAAGTGGTTTCAGTAAATTGGGTCTAGCTAGTCTTTCCCAGGGTTAAAAAATGAGGTGTCTTCACTTTCTTCTCCCCTTACTGGCTTAAGGGAAATAGATAGCATGCTTCCGTAACTGTCCCAGCCCTGGTAGGATCTGGACAAAGGGCCTAATTCTGATAGCTTTTGCACAACTCACTAGCTACAACTTTGTTTTATAATCTGAATCCTTTGTCTAGTTACAGTATCTAATGTCAGAACCGTAGCCAATTTTGTAATATGTTCCTTGTGGTTAGTATACTAACTACATCTTTCTGTTCACAATACCTCACATGAGGGACAGCCATGCCCAGTCACACGGACCCAGAGTCTCAAAGGTATTTTGGTGCCTAACTCCCAGTGAAAAAAACAGTTACCTACCTTCCACTGTAGGTGTATGCAAGCCTCGTGCACAGTTGTTGGCTTTTTCCCTCAATTGCATCCGTTAAGGCAGTGTGAGTGCCCCCTAGTGCCTCACACTGCTGCACACAGGTATAAAAGGCCCCACTGCCCCGACCACCCTCCCCTTTCCCCCCAGCTCCTTCCTACTGGAGAGGCTCTGATAGAAAGGGGAAGGAGGGTGGGTCATGGAATGGACACAAGCAACACATCTCAAACAACAATAATTCTGGAAAAGTAGGTATCCACTTTTCTTCGAGTGATTGCACATGTACGTCCTTTGCACATACAAGTCCATAGGTGACTCACAAGCAGTTCAAACTGGAGGCAGGTTCAATGTTTACTTGAACAGGGGTTGTAGGACTACCCATCCAAATCTGGCATTATCTCTAGACTGATGAGTGATGGCATAGTGGGAGGTAAATGAGTGGATTGAAGACCAGGTTGCCGCTTTTAAATGTCTAGGGTGGGCACCCAGCCCAGAAAGGCCACAGAAGCTGCCTGTGAGCTAATTATATGAGCCTCCACTTTTGATGGAGGTTCCATATCTGCCAAAGGGTAGCATAGATTAATACAGCCCATAATCCACAAGGAGATTTTCTACATGGACACCAGGTGGTCTTTTATTCTGTCTGAATAGCTGTGATGGTGACCTGAACAATGTACTCCGATCCATATAAAAGGCCAAATCCCTTCTAATGTCTAGAAAATGTAGCTTCTCTTCACATCTATTTGAATAAGGTTTTAGAAAGAAGGTTGGTAAGTAAATTTCTTGATTAATGTGAAAACTGGAAGCCATCTTAGTCAGGGACTTAGGGTGAAGCCGAAGGAAGACCTCATCCTTGGAGTATACTGTGTAGGGAGTGTCCAACACCAGAGCTCCCAGCTCTCCTAGTCTCTTGAGGTAAGCATGACCAAGAAAATCACTTCCATAGATATGTGTAATATAGAACAAGTTGCCAATGGCACAACGGCAGGACCCATCAACTTTGTTAGATCTAAATTCAAACTCCATTGTGGAACAGGACTGTGAACCTGTGGGTATAATCTGTCTAAACCCTTTAGAAATCTAATGGTCATAGGGTTAGAAAAGATCAATCTGTTATCATCCAGAAGGTGGAAAGCTGAGATAGCCACCAAGTAAATGCTGATGGATCTACCAGCAAGCTCTTGTCGTTTCAGGAATAGGAGATTGATTCCGCATATCCTAGCTTAAGTTTGGGCTGGGTGAAAGCCTCTTTGTACAGATCAAATGGAGAATCTCTTCCATTTTGCAAGGTAAGTAGATCTGGTTGAAGGCATTCTGCTATTAAAGAGAATTTATTGTACTCCTTTAGAGCAAAGACGTGCCAAGGAAGTTAGCCATATAGCATTCACACAGTCAGATAGGGAGGTCCTGTAGATTGTGATGGAGGAGGTCACTATTGTCCTGGGAAATCGCATCCACATCTCTTGGGAGTAGCATAGGGGGTCTGACTGATAGGGCTAGTAGTGACTAAAACCAATGTTGGCAAGGCCACGCTGAGGCTATTAGTATGATGTGAGCCCCATCTTGTTTGATTTTGGGCCGGAGCAGAACTGAAGGGAAGGCATACAGCAGGCCTTTTAACCAATTCAGGAGGAACGCATACAAGAATGATTCCCACCAGGAAACAAAAAAGATGAAATTTCTTGTTTTCTTTGGTGCAAACATGGCCACTTGGGAAGTATCCCATGGTTGGAAAAAGGCATTGGACACATCCAGAGACATGCAAACCATCTGCCCCCTGGAAGGCAGACTGCTTTGAGGTTAATGGACCTGGCCATGCAAAAGTTCCAGAGTGAGACTGTCTCTTGTTCTAACCTTGTTGACTGGGCTCCCTGATCAGTTTACATGAAACATGGCTGTTGTGTTGCCTGTGAGTTCTAACTAACTCTGCCCCTGATATGCAGGAGGAATGTGATACAAGCTGAAAGGATGGCCCAGAGTTCTTTGATATTTATATGGAGATCAAGGTCTTGGGACAACCAACCCCCGAGTCTGATAGGATCAGATCCCCAAACAAGATCTGATGCATCTGTGACTAGGATGAGTGTCTGCTGAGGAGGAACAAAGGGAACTCCTTTGCAAACATTTGATGGGTGTGTCCACAGGTTCCAGGAGAACAAAACTTGAGCTGGTACATGATCTACCCTGTCCATGTGATGGTGGGCTGGAGCATAGGCTGAGGTTACTATACTCTCTGATGTGCAGTCTGGCATTCTGGACCACACAGGTGCATGCCAGATGTGCCCTAGAAGTGTGAGGCACTTTTGAGCCATAGCGAGGGGATGCAGCTTTAGATTTAGAGCCATGATACACAGTGCATTGAACCTTTTTGCAGCAGGAGTCTAGCATTGCCCCAATGAACTCTATTCTCTGAAGCAGTGTCAGGATAGATTTTTCTGTATTGATTAGGACCCTAGTGAGTGAAAGGCTGACTGGATAGCAGCTATGCTGGAGAGCACATGAGATCTGGATCGGCCCTCCTCACTCACCCATTGTCCAGTAAGGGAATACATGGAGTCCTGACCTGTGCTGGAAAGCCGTCACTACCACCATGCATTTCATAAAAACAAGGGGCCGCTGCAAGCCCGAAGGGGAGAACTGCAAATTGATAGTGTGAATTGTTGACCATGAATCTGAGGAACTTTCTGTGGCTGCGATGAATTGCCCCATGGAAGTAAGTGTTCTTTAAGTCAAGAGCAGTGCATCAGTCCCCACTCTCTAAGGAAAGGATAATGAAAGCAAGAGTAACCATCCAGAATTTCATTTTCTTCAGAAACTTGTTTAATTAGATCTAAAATAGGCCTGAGGCTTCCCTTTTGCCTTTGGAACTAGGAACTATTGAGAATAGAATCCCTCTCCTTGGAAATGCAGCAATGAAGAGTAAGAGGCCAGTGGTTGCTGAGGGCAGCCCTTGTCCAATTCTTGCACAGGAGAGTCCCGAGTAACTGATTCCTCATATACAGTGCTGGTCCTGGCAGAGGGGGAATAGCAACCATGATGCTCATGCCCGCCCCCAGTATCTACTACATGCTGTAGCATGTGGGGTAAAGCCCCCAGGGCACCAATATGGGTACTGGTATGGTGGTGGGACCCAGCAGTGCACCAGCCATTAAGCCTTAGGTCGAGATCTGGACCAAGGTGGGTAGACAACCAACTGGGTTTGCTGGGCTTACTCTGTCCTGGAGGCATAAAATCCGACCTTAGAATCTGAAGAGGCAGATGAGTCTACTTCCTCTGACCATGGGGGAGCTGACACCAACAATATTGGGGAGACCCGTTGAAAATCAATGACAGAGGCAGCATTGAGCTCATTGCAGGCTTTCCCCTTGATGGACTCTGCTGAGATGCTGCAACTGTAGAAGCCACCAGTACTGGTGCTAGGAGGGAAGTTTGTCCCACAGGTGAAACTGGTACAGACAAGTTCAGTAGTTCCTGCACTGCCTCGACTGCTTTGGGTGTATACAGTACCGTCAAAGGCTTCTGAGCCTGTGGTACTTGGAGTTCTGCTGATCCTGGGATCAGTCTCAATGGGCTGTTTGTAGGCTATGGAGTCAGCAATCCCTCTTTGCGGGGTGGATATGCTTGGGGGTCCCTCTTCTTTGAGTGCTCCTCGGTGTCCTTTGCAGCACCCAGTGTCTTGCTTGCAGATCATGATAGCCCGTGGTACTGAGGCCTTCAAAGACTTATGAAGCCTTATAGTTGGTACCAGTGAGGCTGGCTTGCCTGAAGACTCAGCGACAGGGGGCATAGCACTCCTGACCGACTTGAATGTGCTCGGGACCCATTCTGCTTTGGAAGGTTATAATGGAGGGTGAAGCACAGACTCCATGTACAAATATTTCAGCCTGGCTACCCTGTCCTTTTATGCATGGGGCCTCTACAGATGTGACATTTGTCACCTACATGTGCTTCCCCAAGACTTTTCAGGCAGCTCGGGGTTGCTGACTGGCATTGGCTTTCCACAGGCCTTGAAGCCAAGAGAGCACAGCATGAGTCTGGTACTGGACCCAATGAGCACCGGAGAACAGTCTACACTAAGAACTAGACTATACTTATGATAAGCTAACCTACCACAAGAGGACCTACATACATAAGAAAGTGAAGAAGAGTTTTGAACCACAAAGCTCACAGCTACTACAACTGTCACTGGTGGTAGGCTGAAATAGAAGGGGGTTGGTACATGGGGAGGCCATTTATATCTATGTGCAGTGGTGCAAGTCACTAGGGGTTGTTCACATTTCCCCAACAGTACTGCGGAGGGGAAAAAGCTTTGACAATTGTGCACGAGGCATGCACACACCTACAATGGTATGGACATGCACAATCACTTGAAGAACCAAAGCCTCCTCATCTTCTAGGGAGCAGCTATGATTGGCCAGCTATATGGGCCTCTCAGTGATGTCCATAACACCTCTTTTTATTAAATGAAAAGTACGACTTTCCTAACAGGATGGGGGAGATTGTGGCCAGAGAATCCAAGGAAAGGAATTGGTGAGAAAAAGCGGGGTTCCGTTTGTGTTTGCTTAATAAGTGTTTGTGTGAGGCAATGGTGTAACGTAATTGTAAGCCAGTGTCTGAACGAGCTCTCCCCTGACATCTCATGATGAACCAGGGGAAAAGACATTAGGAGCAGACTGTATTTGCATAGATATACCTAGGTGTTCAGCAGACAGATCTGCTTTGCAAAAGTGATCAATTTTGGCTAGTTTTGGGTTCCAATTCACTTAGTAATGAATGCAGGAGTAATTAAATGTTACCCTTATTGTATGAGTAGAGGGCAGCAGAAATATTCTTAGCATGCCCTGATTGAGGGGCTTAACCTAAACTGAACCTCTGTTCCTAAGCACAGGGTAGCGCTTCCAAATGCCAGGGAAAGGAGGAATAAGTATTTCTAGGTGAGGATATGGATTTTAAAGCGTCTCAGATACCATTTGACCATCTCCTTTGTAGTGTTTAAAGGCACAACTGATTGGATTCAGTTGAGAGTCCTTGTTTTTTTGTTTTTTTTAAATCACTGGTGACCAGGGCTGTGGGTTAAGTCTTAAATGTGATATGGGAACAGTGTTGCAGTGGAAGAAAATGAAGAGCAGAGAAGTTCCCCCTACTCAGTGAAATCACAAAGAGCTGAGCTAAGTGGTGGATACTCAGAGTGAACCTTTGCAGAAGTGGCAGAGAGTGGCAAGCAGCAATAGTGATTACAGCAGCAGAGATAGCAACAGTGAACCAGTTGCCGAGGCAGCGGCAGCAGCAGAGACAGCTGGGAGGTGAATCCACATGAACTCACCTCTGAATTCTGGGTCCTCGCTGACCAAGGACAACAAACTGAGTGGAGTGCAGCAGAGGGAAAGGGGAGTGGTATGTTAAAGGGACATTCAGACATTGGACTTTTACGCTGCAATGTGGGAAAGTGAGGCAGCAAAGGACACTGCCCAATGTACTGTGGGATGGATGTTTGCTTATGGTTACATGCGTTCAAATCATGAGTGTGATGTTTTCACAAATTAATGATGGGCTCCCTTTCCTTTTTCATAGAAGTTTTTATTATCCACAGACTCACTTCTTGTGAGCGGGGAAGAATTGCCTCTAATCTGGTTTTGTTTTGTATTGTTAAGAGGAACCCCTAAATAGAGAACCTGGCCCTTGTTGTTGCCAACACCACCTGGCAGAAGGGTTACATGATATAAAATGTGGGTGTGTATTAAAAAAACCAAACAGCAGGAGCAGGGGAAAACATCAGTGATAAAGGAAGACTTTTTTTGGGGGGGGAAATATATAAAAGTTAAGAAACAAAACAACACAACACATTGAACCAGAAATCCCGTAACCTCGTAATATTTTTAGTATTACCCTTTTCCCCTTCTCCCACCTTTTGTGAAACCCACTTATGTCTGGGCTTATTTGAATGGTTTTTCAGGACAGGAACTTCCATTCTGTATTTGCATAAAGCATAGCACAGTAGGATTTCTAGGCACTGCTGTAACAGTAAGAATTTTTGTTAAATGGTCTTTTGTTTTATCACTCTCCTCCTAATGACACACAGTTCGCTCTCTGACCATGAAAATGATTTTTTTCAAGTAAATCTCACCTGATCTAATGTGGACAGTCTTCATGTAACAACATTCACAGGAAATCATTAAATCAGAATGTCGAGTAGCTGTAAAGCTACAGTATATTTTTTAAGGACTCATCTTAATAAACAAAATACAAAATTGTAGTTGACTTTTTTTACTTGATGGCTTGCTGAGGCTGTGATTTTGGGTACTTTTTTGTGTTCATGTAAACAGAAGGTTACCACACTTAAAAAAAAAAAAGCAGCCTCAGAAAGGCCTAGCAACTTTTTAAAGGGTTGATAAAGGAAGACAACTACCACCACAAATGGGTACTATATTTTAATAAGGTTTTGGACATGACTCTAGTTTAGATAGATCAGGGGTTCTCATACTTCATAGCACCTGGACCCTCCTTCTGACAATAAAGTTACTACATGACCCCTGGGTGGGGGGAGGGGGGGTGTCAGAGCCCGAGCCCCCCGGGCGGGGGGAAAGGGAGACACAGCCCAAGCCCCCCTGCCCTGGGTGAGGGGGGCTGCAGCCCAAGCCCCACTGCCCTAGGTGGGGGCAGAGCTCGGGCTTCAGTTTCAGCCCTGGGTCCCAACAAGTCTAATGCTGGCCCTGGCGACCCCATTTAAATGGGGTCACGACCCACTTTGGGATCCCAACCCACAGTTTGAGAACCACTGAGAGATAATTGCTTGCCAGATATTTCTACAAAGGGAGATGTTAAAGATATGGATTACTAACTAAACTGAAAATATTAACTATTACAGTTGTCTATTGTTTTTTTGCTACGTTGAGAGATGCCAACATGACCATGATCAGACCTTCACACCTGAACAGAGGTCCATCAAAATGCAGGCTATCTGCTCACAAGGAACCAAATGACAGGACTGCAGCCATAGGCAGATTTTTAAATCATAGGTTTACTTTATTCAGACTTTTCTATTTATCTATTTCTTCTTTTTCCTGTTCAGAACAACTTTAGTATTTTCTCTTTATGTGTTGGTAATCTAAAGGATTAGAAATCAAACTGTGTATCTAGAGTTCTTTCATTCCCTTCAGAGACTGAGACCACAACCTCCAAGATATCCATTTTTATACACACATTTCTTAAGACTATTATTTCCAGTGACGATGTGGATGTTTTGGTGAAAAGTTAAATGAAATAAAAAACAATCACTGAATTCTTTGCATATTTTATTTTTCTTTTTTGGATTTCCAACTCACACACATCTGGCGTATTTTACATCTTTGCAATAAAACATGGTTACAATAGCTTAAGGAATTTATATATCCAAAATATTTCACCATGATCTCAAGATGAAATGAACTTGTCTTCCAGATGTTCAGTATTCTCCCAATTCTAAGCTACAAACTCAAGATATTGCTTACAGACTGGTGATGAATAACTTAATCATTACGTTGATTCCCCATGATTTCAGAATCTTTTAAATACAAACAACAATGAAGAAGGAATTCAGTGCTAAAACTTACTAATACGAGGTGGATAACAAATAAGTAATCACATCAATAAATAATGATATGTTTCTGGTGCAAAGTGCCGATACAAAGAATCCATTATCATTTTAAATAAATGACTGCAAGTGAGTGTAAAGTCTGAGAAAGTTACATTCCTGTTACATGCCTCATAGCCCTACCGACACAATATGTACATCTATGACAATACAGTCACCAAATATACAAAGAAGAAACATGAAGTAAAGTGTATATACCCCTGGGTGTGTAATTTGATCAGTATGTGTGGAAAATTATTCTGATAGTCATCATTACAGTATTGTAAAACATGAAGTGCCTTAGGCTGAGAATGTGACTTCCAGTGAGATTTATAGAAGAACCTAAAAGAATAACTGATCTTTGCAATAAAAGCTAAGGTTGTTAAACAAACCAAGCTATTCAGAGAAAAAATAAGAGAAAAATGTAACTGAGGCTCTCTTCCCTCAGTGGACCGTATGGCAAATGTGATGAATCCAGAAGTATAGCACTCTCGCCGTGTTGGGAGTCATTAAGCACTATAGAGCATTACAAGACTCTTGATGATATAATGAAAATCAGAACCTTTCCACTATGCTCCCTTTCTGACTTGTCTATAAGTTTAAAAGGGAAGAATTTAACTTTCATTGTATAAGTATGGCAAATGATGGCTTCTTATCCAAATGCTTCATGAGCAAAACTCCACTTGGAAGAGAATGAGTTTAGATTTAAAAAGTGAGAAACATATTTTGGTGAAAATGTCAAAATTACTGATTGCACCCAAATTCAACCCTTCAATGCAAGCTGTATCCTTAGACAGATCTCCAGTTTGATTTGTGTGAATACCCCTGTTCCATCAAGACATCAGGTTTAAAGTACATGCAAGTTGTAACTCCACAATAAAATTAAGAAACATTTTTGTTCTTTATACAAGGTTTTACTTTTACAAAAGTATCCCTTCAAAGTTAAGATGTGCATCTGATGTACAAAGTATCAAACATATTTTTTTTTCTCAGCTTGAAAAGAGACTGGAAATGGGACGCATGTTAGATTCACAGACTAAACATCGTAACAACTGGACACAAGGTTCCTCAGAATTTTCAAAAGTCTCTTGTGGCGCATCCTACTACCTTTTCTCAATAAACAAAGATATATGAAATAATTACCAAAACATCTCCTAATTCATATAATTTACATGATACAAGCTTGCTTTTCAGCAGCTGGTGTTCAGTTGTGAAAAAACACACAAAGTAAAATGGTTGCTGACTACAATGTACAGCTATTGCTGGGTGTAATGGAATGTACAACGCAGGTCAATGCAGACGTGTTTTTCCACCAGAGATTGCGCCTTTCATTGTAGCACTTGTGCTCTCAGCTTTATCTTGGCTTTCAGTTCTTCATTCAGCTTCAGTATCTGTTCTGATGCTCATAATGCCACCGATTAAAATCTATATTAAAAGCTACAATGCTACCAGAAGCCATGCCAGTAATCAGAGTTCTGAAAAAGGTAAAAAGATAGATACTGTACGTGTTACATTTTTTACCCACATATTAGTCATTTTTTAACTTTCAAAAACTGCAGGTTATACTGAATATTAAAAATAGTAACAGAACAGGGGCTTCTCTTTGACAGTTATATATAAATGCATACTGCGCTAATTAGGTGTTCTGAAAAAGTTTCATACTGAATATGCTCCTAATTTCTTTCTTTAGCAGAAATAATTATGAATTTCTAGTTACAATTCACCCCTTTAATTGTGAGTCTGAGTTTTTCTTATCTGCCTCCAACAACTGGATCTTGGATGTCAACCAATTGCTGATACCAAAAATACAAAATGCATTCTATCAGTCCCCACTTAAATGAGAATAATCATGGGCTGAAAGTAAGCCTGTGCTTATGTGCATTGCTGAAATGGGGTTTCAGAACCCAGCATTAGAATCGGAAGATAGATAAATTAGTCTAGTAAATAGAATGTGCTATATTTGCTTATTGTAAACAAGAAGCTATAGAATGCAGTTCAGCACTGTAATATAAAATGGCAGAATTCCAAGAGTAAATAAGCCTCGTTCTGTAAGTTAGTTTTGATTTGGCTGAGACAGAAATCTTGTTTCACATCGTCAAACGATACCCAAATAAATTGAGTAGGTATTTGATGTATGGATATTTTTGGTGCTGTATCAAACAGTGGTACATAGAATAAAAAGTGTAAGAAAAATAAGCTGAAATGAATACAATCGGATTTTTAAAAATCTATGTATCCTGCACATTTCATGAGTGAGAGTTTTGCTGACAAACACCATACTGGCAAATGATGCAAAAACTAAAGCCACTCACAACTCAGTATAAATACATCATTAAGACTTACATTTTAATCACACTAAAATAGGAGATTCAGAGATCAGGCTCATGCATCCCTTCACTGGCCAGTGACAATACAATACTCACTCAGGCCCCAATCCTGCAAACTCTTATGCATATGCAATCAAGCCAGATCCTTAGTTACCATAAATCAGTACATCTCAGATGAAGTCAATGTACTTTCCCTGATTTTAAAGGAGGAAATGGTGCATGGGACCGGGACTATGTGTCTGCTTAAAGTTAAGCAGATGTATAAGTGCCTATAGGATTAGAGCCTAAAATGTCAATTCAGCTAGATCAACAGGAAATAACTGAGAGCATAGTTGTATCACATATTATAAATTAAGTATAACAGTAGTTCGATATGCTAACATCAAAGAAACGGTATTTAATAGTTTGTTTAATAATTACCGGATGATTTTAATTCTAATGCTGCAACTCACCTCTGATCATGAGACAAGTCCATTGCTCTAATGCCAGCATCACAGCCAGGGTAAATATAGAGCTGTTTAAAATCACAAGCCTGCCACACTTCCACTACTCCATTGTCCCCCCCAGTCACCAGGTTCTGTCCATCACTGCTCAGGAGGATGGCCTTGAGAAGAGACAAACAAAACCAGTAACTTTAGTTAATATTGGGGAAAACTGACAAACAGCCCCACAAATAGCTCTCACCAATAGAGCGTATGTGTGTGTTTCTGCCCACATTTAAAGGTGAAGAGAAATACTTAAAAAACAACAAAAACTGTTTAGGGACCCCAAATCTTCAATAAATGTACCTGTGTGCCTTTAAAATGACAAATAAATAAATGTCCCCTGTGACCTACAAAGTTTTTAATTGCCAAGACTTGAGTTCAGCATGCAAAACTTGTGTTTGTCCTGCAGTATTTGATGCCATCACTAACACCTAAGGCAGAGTAGAGATCTGCATTCCTTGCTCTGCTTCAGGTGCTACTGATAGAACAGGGCCTGAATTCATGTCTTTGCTAATAAGTGAAGAAGGAATTAATTTCAACCAATTTTGTTTTAAAGACATATTTCCTGCTGAAATTTAAGTCTAAACTTAAATTCCAGGAATAATCTGGTATCATAAACAATTTGGTCATATTTATTTTGAAAAAGCATGAATTCACCGCTGATTTAAGATGGACATAAAAGGATTTCTATTTGAACATTACATTTTCTGAGAACATCAATTGTACACGTTATTTTCTCAGGGGTGAAAGTAAGACAAAAGACTTACTGGTATGGGGGCCCGTCTCTGGGCCTCCGGAAGGGGCGGGGTTGGGGGAGGTCAGCCTCCCTCAGCCAGCCCTTCCACGTTGCCTGGCCTGCACCGCCCAGGGCTCTGGTGGTGATTTAAAGGACCCGGGGCTCCGGCTGCTGCTGTGGTAGGGGCGGCGGCAGCTGGGAGCCCCGAGCCCTTTTAAATCACCAGGCCCTGGGGCAGCTGCCCCTTTTGCGCCCCCCTGTCGGCAGCCCTGCTGGTAGGGTGCCTACCCGTCGGTGGCCCGGCAGGGGAGGTGGCAAAAGGGGCTACAATGTTAAAGTGCTGCCACGGCAGCGCTTTAACTTGGGCTGTGTATGGGCCGGTACAGGCGGCCACTTCTTACCACTTATATTACGCCGTACTGGCCCACTTTCACCTCTGTATTTTTTCTAAGTAACATTGCAAATACATTCCATTCATTTTTAAAAAGGAGTGCAGTGGCAAACGGTTGTTTGCATTTAGATTTACCCTGGTTGAGTCATTGATCTCCATCTGAGCTAAGAGTTTGCCATTAATGCTGAAATTGCTGAACCGTCCTCGCTCATAGTAGATGATGCAGTGGCCTTCACTAGATACTGAAATTAAGCGAGGGTACAAGCAGTTTTCAGTCCCTTCAAGTGCTCTCAGCAAATCTCCAGTAATTGTGTGTACCAGACAAGGACCTTCTGTACATTGAAAACAATAAAATATATTATACAGATGCTCATGTCACAAAGTATATGCAGTATGCATACAGACAATATGTACAGACATAGGAAGACACAGTCCTTGACCTAAAGAGATTACAGTCTACAACAACAACAACAACAACAAAGCAGATGGCAGATGGAGGAAAAGGATACAACATATCAGCAGAGTGGTATTTTTTAAAATTTACTTTAACTGTTAACTATTTTCAATTGTGAGTATTTTTAACCCTTTTCTAATCATTAATCTTTGCAAACTCATCCCCTCCTCCTCCTCCTCCTAACTGTTCAGAAGTGTGTCAAGCTGCATTCCCCCTTGTTAATGTGAACTCATTCCATCCCACCCCCAGCCAAACAGATGGGGCCCTATCAGTGTAAGGTAGAGAAGGCTCCCTGGGGACAATGTAGCCACGTCACCACATGTTCCTTCTGCAGTCACTGGCAGTTCCTGTAGGTCTCCTCCCCACATGGATGTATAACACACACAGATTTTAATACTGAATTATTATTACAGTGGATATAATTAAAAAATCAACATTTGTGACTCCCTAGTGATTGTGGTAGATGGTATTTTCTAAAGAGTTTTTAATGGTGTGCACCAAATATGCATTTTATTCAGGTAAATTTTCTTTAATTTGTGTGCCATTTTTTACTGTTGTTGGTAACAAAAAGAAAAGTATAAAAGCAAGAACATACTTTTCAAGTGCTGGGCTCATCAATTTCCATTTAAGCAATTTTTTTCCAAGTGAGGTGATGGAAATCTCTTTGGGAATCTAGATATAGGTTCTGTGCTAAGAGAAATACTGTAGTCTCTTCTGTGACAAGTGTAACAAGCCATACGTCTTAAAAGCAGCACAATCTTTCTCTTAAAGAACTTGGGCCCTGATCCAGCAACTGGATTCATGCATCTGCTTAGAGCCCCACTATCTTCAGTGAGCTTCAACACATGGGCCCATGGGTTTGCCTATTTAGATCCAGTTGCAGAATCTGGGACCTAGTTTGTGAATTCTTTGGGAAAGGGACTATGTTTTCCTAGATTTTGTATAGGGTCTAATACAATGAAAGTCCAATCCTTACTGAGGCCATTGGACACTACCTCAATAGATAGTAGTCTGAAACTGCTGTTTGTCAACTTCGGAAACAGTAAAGGAAATGCAGGAAAGTTGTGAGATGCAGACAGAGCCAGTTTTAGAACAATTAAAAACTAGATTACTCAAAAGAAAAGAGCAATACATTAATATTTAAACAGACTGACAAACTGGCTGTTTCCTTGGCCCGTATGAACCATCAGGGACAGGAGAAGAAATAAATAAATATGGGCTAATAATTAACATCATTGCAAGAAAAAACTTCAGGGTAGGTTCCTAGTTTCTGTGCTTTATCTCATGAATTTCTTGACCTAGCCTATCCTTCTTATATAATATGTCATTATTAGACTTAATAATTAGCATTTCCTGTTAGACTCTGAAGTATTCAGAGGTTTCAAAGTCAGCTATGAAAATAAATGTTGAGCTCAAAGTTGTCATAAAATGTATCAGTCCAACAAGCTTAACTGTGAATGTATGGGGCAGAGTAATCAACCTGGCCTTTTCATCCTTAGAAGCAACAACCCTTCTACGGAATTAGTGGAAGAATAAATTCCTATGAGGAGACATGGATGAAAGAGGCATCATCATAAGAAGAGGAAGAGGGTTGGATCTGCGGGAGAAGGAATATAGGAATTCCAGGAGGAGGAAATGGTACAGAAAGAGAAATGAGGGAGAAGGGATAATGAAAAGTTAATAGAATAATGTGGAGAGGAGGAGGAGAAGAAAGAACAGAAGAAGGGAAGTAAGGGAGAACATATAAGAGAGGTGAATAGGAAAGGATAAGAAGAAAAAATATGCTCCTTTTCAAATCAAGAAAAGGAGATAAATGAGAGAGAGACATGTAAAAAAGATTGTATATGGAAATGAGAAAACAAGAAAAGGAACGGAGATGAATGGAATGAACCAAATGGAAAGAGTGAAAAATAAAGGAATGCAATAATGAATGGTCAAGCTAAAACACTCAACATTTAGATTAGAACGTTTATTCAGTTTGATTACTGTAGTTCTTTGGCAGACATCTCTACAGGGATGGAGGAAAAGGATGGGATGGCTTTTTTGAGAACTTATATTAGTAATTGTTGGGTACTCTGGATTCTACAGACAAATAATTGGAGAAATAGGCAAACAACTGATAATTCAGCAGATGGCTCAAAACTTCCTAGTGGAAGAGGGCAAATAGCAACACCCAGGCTCCTGCTTCTTTGGAGAACTGCCCACTGAAAAAACCAACATTCTACATGTTGGCATCTATGCATGGACCCATGCACAATCCAACAGGCTCTACTTTTCTTGCCCAGGAGAATGGGGACAACCCAAATTTGCCTAATTTTTATTTGAAATGTGTCAGCTAACTTGGGGAAAGGGGTATTCCTATCTGGCTCTCCCCAAAATCCTATGTTTCTATCTGATGGTTTTTATCATAATACCATTGTGTACAGTGCTACTATACGAGTTTCCACCTACTAGTATTCAAAGTCTGTGCACTGAAATAGGGGATGATGGCTGGAAAGTAATGTTTTCTGATATACTAAGTGTGTTTGTATCCAAGTGTCGATAGAAAATATTATGTTCAGAGTTAGGAACTGCTGAGACTATCAGAATTAAAATGTCTTGGCTGAGGAGACTTAGGATAATTAAATTGCACGTGGCTCAAGGGAACACTGAAAAACACTCACTGAAGGAGACTTTGAAATTTTTAAAACTTAAACTGTAAAATGACTTCTGACCTTTAGCACCACTGATAACAAGTCCCAGCTCTGCACAGACCGATACACAGACAACTTCATGGTCATGACCAGTTAGAACAGCTCTAGGAGCAGGATAATCACCTGTAAAAAAACAACTATAGTAAGGAATTACAAACCAAACATGTTTCAGCAACAAAGGAGGAGTTTTGCTGCAATTTGTTTTAAATCATTAAGCAGAGGAAGGTGCAATCTGCATAAACGTCTCATTCTTGGGTTTTCCGTGCAGAACTGCATTTAAACCACATCAGGGCTCTCATAAAGCAACACTTCAGTGCTCACTTGTTCACATAAATATACCTCTATTATTTAGTAACAGTGGGAGATGTGCTGTGTATGCTGCACAGGATGACGATAAGATACTGGAAATCTGTGCTATGTGTTCTAACTATACTGAAAAGAGAAATGCATTCCAGAGAACACACGGAGTATGGCACTATTAAAGGTAATAGTAACACAAAGATATGTAGTGTAACATAGCACATACTTTTAGAAAAAAGAAACGTAGAAAAATTATGGTGGATTTCTGAATCCCTTCATGATTTTGGAATCTATGTATTTCTGAATGTCTATTACATCAAGATTTAAAATACGGGAAAACAAACAGCTGGAATTTTGAAATTATGCATTTATTTACAGACGTGTGTGTGTGTGTATGATACAGGTACTTCACACATTGACAGTCAGCTACACATATTAAAAAAGAGGTTAGTTACCTGTACAGTAACTGGAGTTCTTTGAGATGTTTTGTCTCTGTGGGAGCTACTCCTCAGGATGTGCAAAGATTTTTTGTCAGCAGTGCCCACAAGTTCATGCCTGCCCCCTGAATATTCTCATGCTCCAGTATGTGGGTATATAGGGATGGGTATACCCACTGCTACTCAAGTTTCTTCTCAACCATGAAGCCCAGGAATAAGACTCTGCAGCAGAGGGGAAGAGGAGCAGATGAGGAGCACCCATAGGACAAAACATCTTAAAGAACTCCAGTTACTGAACTGGTTAAGTAACGTCTCTTCTTCCAGTTATTGTCCCTATGGGTGCTCCACCTCATAAGACTCCTAAGCAGAGGAGGCAGATTCAGTAGATCAAAGAACAGCTTTGCTACAGGTCACATCCACCCTGGAAGCCGGCATGATAGCGTAGTGCTGGGAAAACGTGTGAACAGATGACCAGGTGGTGGCTGTGCATATGTCCATGATGGGTATATTCTGAAGTAGGGCTCTGGAGGTGGATTCAGTCCTAGTGGAATGAGCAGTCACTTTAAGTAGGGGATGCATTCCAGAAGCTTCATAACAAGCTAAAATGCACCCTGAAACCCATTTTGAGTAGAAATGGGCTGTTCAATCATTCTTTCTGTGAAAGAGACAAAGTCTGGGAAAGCTGTGAAAGACTGAGTGCTATCAAGGTAGAAGGCAAGAGCCCTACACCCATCCAGGGTATGAAGACGAGCCTCCTTTTTTGAAGAGTGAGGCTTGGGGTAAAATACTGTCAGTTGAATGTCCTGACTGATGTGGAATTCTGATGAGACCTTAGGCAGGAAATGAGGATGGCGATGTAGAGTCACTTTATCATAGTAGAAAATTGTGTAAAGAGGGTCAGCCATGAATGCCTCAAGCTCTCTCACCCTTCTGGCCAAAATTATGGTTATAAGGAATGACTTCTTGAAGGATAAATGAAGGAATGAACAGCTCCCCAGGGATTCAGAGAGAGAGCTTTTCTTAAGGCACTGAGAACTAGGCTAAGGTCCCAAGGTGGAATAGGCTGCTTGAGGTGAGGAAAAAGGTTAGACAAACTCTCAAGGAACCTAAGAGTGGTAGGGTGTGCAAAAACAGAAACCCCTTGACCTGTGGATGAAAATGTCTATGGATGAAAGTAATGGCAGCTAGACCCTGTGTTTTTTAATTCAGCTGATAATTGAGTATGTTCCTCAGGAGAGACTCGTGAAGGAGATATAGATCGATTGGCACATCAGGCTTGGAAATGCCTCCACTTTTGCAGGTAGTTTTTCCTCCTGGTGGGTGTTTCTACTGCTCAGAAGTAGTCTTAACTTTGAGAGAACAGTCTAATTCTATGCCTCAGAACCATTGAGGAGCCAGACCTTGAGGTGCAGTGATGAGAGGCTGGGATGTTTTATGGTGCTTGATTCCTGTTCTAGGAGATCTGCTGTCAGAGGAAGGTGAAGAGGCAAAACAGATACGGGAACCATGGTTGCCTCAGTCTTGATGGTGCTATGAGGATAGCTAATGCTCCCTCTTGTTTTACCTTGTTCATGAGGAACAATGGTGTTGGAGGGTAAGTGTACTGCAAGATGCAATGTCAAGGAATGAGGAGGCTGTCCCCCATCAGGTTGCGACTGTAATCTCACCTCAAACAGAAGCATTGGCCCTTTGCGTTGGATGACACTGCAAAGAGAGCTCTCTCTGGGATGCTCCAAAACTAACAAATCATGTAAAAGACCAAATTGTTGAGTTCCCACTCATGGTCATGGCAAAAGCATTTGCTTAGGGAGTCTGCCATGCTGTTTTGCAGTCCCATCAGATAAACCGCTGAGATGTCTATGTGTTGGGACATGCACCAGTTCCATAGCCTTATTAACTCTGCACGTAGGCACTGGTATCTTGCTCCTCCTTGATGATTTATATAGGACATGGCCACTCTGTTGTCCAACATTATTTTGGCTCAGTGGCCCCTGATGCTGCGTAGGAAGTGATTAAATGCACAGCAAATTGCCCTGAGTTTGAGAAATCCTGGAGATTTCTAAGGATGGGATTAAGACTGCTAGAGTTACCATCCTGAATTGCTGTGTAAAGATATAGGTGTTCAGAGCCTGAGTTCCAGGAGGTCCAGGACTGGTCTTCAACCTCCTTTTTTCTTGGGAACCAGGAATGCACTTTTCTTCCTTGGCTGGAAATTAAAGAGATGAGGCATGCTGGTTGAAGCTGGGGACAAAACCTGGAAGCAGCCAGTCTCTGTAATGTGATTCTTTGTGAAATGGGTTTAAAGTGTACACACAAAAAAATGCTGCAAGTAAGGTATAAACTCACCCTCCACAGCATTAACTTCTCCTATCACAGGGGAAGGTGTACAAAACTGGCAGGTGAGCCGTCTTTTCAGCTAGGGAAAGCAGAAAGCTGTGAGAAGCAGAAAGAGACATGTGCTGTGTGTATCTGACCAGGGATTTGCTAGAGTTTGAGGTTGAGTTTTGGTGGTATCTTTGTCTATGTGGCTTTTATATCTCCAAGGGTATGATATGTGGGGTGGAATAATCTGAGGAGACGATGCAACAATCTTCTGGATTTTCTAGTCTGTTTTCCCCTTCTGTGGGTTCTTCTGTGAAAGGGGACTGTGACAGTTTGGGAAATCAGTACATGTACAATTCATGAATTTTGTTTGAGATTATGAACTGTGGCCCAGATTCTCAAAGGTTCCTAACTTGCACTGATTTCAATGGCTCCTAACTTCCATAGATTGATTTAAACGGAAGCCAGAAGCATAAATATCTTTGACGATCTGGACTTCTGTATATATAGCTGTGTCAGACTGCAAACTCTATTTTGAACTTGGGCTTTGTCTGCCTTCTGTCTTTGTACCTCCAGGTTGGACTGGACTTGTGACACAGGGATAATCACAAAAAAGTCATTAAATCTCGATAGTCTTCTATTCCAGTGTAAACAGACTTAGACAAAGAAGGTGGCCTTACCAAGAAAACTGGTCCGCCAAGAGAACAGGAGTACTTGTGGCACCTTAGAGACTAACACATTTATTTCAGTATAAGCTTTCATGGGCTACAGTCCACTTCATCGGATGCATAGAATGGAACATAGAGTAAGAAGATATTTATACATACAGAGAAACATGAAAAGGTGGAGATACCCATACAAACTGTAAGAGGCTAATTAATTAAGAGGAACTATTATCAGCAGGGGAAAAAAACTTTTGAAATGATAATCAAGATGCCCCATTTTGGACAGTTGATACAAAGGTGTGAGGATACTTAACTAGGGGAAATAGATTCAATTAATGTAATGACCGAGCCACTCCCAGTCTCTGTTCAAACCTAAGTTAATGGTATCTAGTTTGCCTATTAATTCAAGTTCAGCAGCTTCTCGTTGAAGTCTGTTTTTGAAACTTTTCTGTTGCAAAATTGCCACCTTTAAGTCTGTCACTGAGTGATTAGAGAGGCTGAAGTGTTCGCCTACTGGTTTTTGAATGTTATGATTCCTGATATCAGATTTGTGTCCGTTTATTCTTTTGCATAGAGATTGTCCGGTTTTGCCAATGTACATGGCAGACGGGCATTGCTGGCACATGATGGCATATATCACATTGGTAGATGTGCAGGTGAACGAGCCCCTGATGGCATGGCTGATGTGATTAGGTCCTACGATGGTGTCACTTGAATAGATACGTGGACAGAGTTGGCATCGGGCTTTGTTGCAAGGATAGGTTCCTGGGATAGTGTTTTTGTTGTATGGTGTGTGGTTGCTGGTGAGTATTTGCTTCAGGTTGGGGGGCTGTCTGTAAGCGAGGACTGGTCTGTCTCCCAAGATCTGTGAGAGTGAGGAATCATCTTTCAGGATAGGTTGTAGATCTTTGATGATATGCTGGAGAGGTTTTAGTTGAGGGCTGAAGGTGACGGCTAGTGGCGTTCTGTTATTTTCTACCTTTGCCAAGGTAGATGGTAACTGAGCAACAGATCACCTAGTGGGTGACTTTGATTAACTGACAAGGCTGATTACTGGGGTCACCCTCAGAGTAGGGATCGGAACTGTATAAAAAGAAGACTCTCACAAGCTGAGAGAGAGAGAGAGAGAGAAAAGAACAAGCGAGTGCATCCAACTCAATGATTCAGAGAAGTCAAGTGAAGGAGATGGGATCCTGGACACCCTAAAGGACTCTGACCAAATCCCAAAGAACACCCAACAGCGGTGAGGAAACGAAAGCAGGGAAGGGCATATAGCATATTTATTTCTGGACCCGTATATCTCTTGTGCTCGCTACAGAAAAGAGTAATTGCTTTAGAATTCTTTTAGCGAAGTCTGTCTATTATGCGCTTCAACCATCATATGTCCATGGAGAAATTAAATGTAAACCAGAGTGCTCACAGTGATGGAACTCTGTAAAAGGCTGTGCTTGAACTACCGGAGAGTCTGAGACATCAGCACTTGTCCTGGATACCCTCTGTCAGAGGGTAACAGAGTCTGTGCCCATGAAGTGTGCCATAGAGCCAAAGACACAGCAGCTGGAGCTTACCAAGATCAAGGACAGTTTAAAAGCATGTAGCCCAGCATGTGGGACCCACACACAACAGCTTGGTGAGTGTCCCGCAGGGGAAGCTTTCCCAGGGCTACAATAGGGACAATCTAGGCCCAAGTGTTTATTTGGTTGAAAAGTTACTGTAATTCAGTATTGCCAACTCTTGCGATTTCATTGTGACTCTAGTGATTTTGGATGTTTTTTACCCGTCTCATGAAAACGTGATGAAAAGATGCCAACTCATGAATTTTCGCTTATTCAAGATGGCCACCATCTCCTATTACTGTCAATGGGGCTAAAGCCAGCAGGATGTCCACCATTTCCCCATAGTTTATAGAATCATAGAATATCAGGGTTGGAAGGGACCTTAGGAGGTCATCTAGTCCAACCCCCTGCTCAAAGCAGGACCAATCCTCAATTTTTGCCCCAGATCCCTAAATGGCCCCCTCAAGGATTGAACTCACAACCCTGAGTTTAGCAGGCCAATGCTCAAACCACTGTGCTATCCCTCCCCCCATGTGCATGTGGGAGTCCGGCTGCCTTTACTAAAGTTGGCTGCTACTTCCTACTATTTTCAATGAAATAGTCTGGCTAGACAGGACATGGAATGTGAGAAGCTGTGCAGACACTATGGAAGGTAGATGAGGAGAGTGAGGAAGAGCAAGGCCCAGGGGGAGCAGAAGGCAGATTTAGGAGGTGCAGAAGGGAGGCTGAGGATGTGGGAGGCAGGAGAGTAGCTGAGGAGGGTGCAGATAACAGTGGTGGGTTAGGAGATGGACAGGATAGAATGGCAATTCCCCATGTCCAGGGGTAGTGGTAAGTAAAGGGAGTCCCCTCCGAGCAGCCAGGGTAGGCAGTCTAGAACAGACTGAGAGTCACAGGATTTTGGCACCTGCAAGAGGAGCTCTTGCAATGATACAAGAAACCGCTCTGATCCCACGATTTCTCCTCTACTTGGGATCCAGGTAGAGATGAAGCCCCAGGGAGCAGTGAGGCAGGGAAGTGCTACTGGGTCTGGGGAAAGGGAGAAGCCCTGGGGAGCAGCAAGACAAGGGATTGGGGGAGTCAAGACAGCAACAGGAAGTGTATGGCAGTTCCTCTGTCTTAGGGGTGCGGAAAGGGTAAGTGGAGTCTCCATCTGAAGAACCAGGGAGAGGTGTGCAGTTTGTGTGCATTAAAGGTTGACTTTCAACCTGAAATTACGGGGGACCCCCGCTAGAACACGCATTGGTAGAATGCGAATTCGGAATTAGCGTGGGCGCTACCATGGATCCCAAAATAAATTGTTTACATTGGGATCCATGGCAACGCGGTCCCCGCGTTAACGCGGGACCGCATATGGCTCCCAAACCCCGCGTTCCAGCGGGGGTGCGGTGTATCACACACACAGAGCCAGAAGAGCAGAGAAAAGCTAAAAAGCCAAAAGACAAACTAAAAATATGGCTTGTTGATGTTTTTAAAATGTTTTATGATTTGTGGGGCCAATCTCATGGGTTTTTTGGGATCCGACTCATGATTTTTTATCTCTTGATCAAATTATTATAAAGTATTTAAGATAAGGGAAACTACACAGTATCATTAGTCTGTGAGCAAACTAATAAATGATTAAGTTAAATTATCTCATGTGCTTTTAAATACTGAAAGAAAAGCAGAACGTAATTTGTAACAAGATTTTTTCCTCATACTTTGCCAAAGACAACAGTATACTATCTGTAACATGTTATTCTGGAATAGCAAAACATAAGAACGCATTGAAGCTGCAAACATTTAATTTTAAATCAGCAAAGACGGAGTTAATGTAGAAAAACAAACATTTTTATAATTAAACTGGAAGTGAACTATGATCCTTTTGATTTGCAAACATTAAAGCCTATACAGACCGACAGTGTCCCTTACTACAGATTTTTAAAAATCCCATTTTTGAATATACTTCATAAATCTGTAAAATGTAGTCACAGAATTTGATTATTTGGAGTAACAGTTAAATGTTTACAAAAACTACATTATTTCCCCTTAGGGCTCACAGAAAGAAAATAAAATTATAGTCAGTGATATTTTCTACTGGGAAAACTGCAGCATGGGGAAGAGAACCTCAGCCACATTACATTTCATTGCAAAGAACAGATGTCACGAACCTCAGCGATCATTCAAAATCTAGCAAAATATTCTGTCACTGTCACATCACAACTGATAGATGCAGCTAGAGGTTAAAGGCTATGGCACAGAGGGAGCTCTAGGTGAAACTACCCCACTATGAATTGAAACACCATCACTATAAGCTCATAATAATTTTCCCAATGTGGCACCACTGCAAAAGAATCATTATGGGGTAAAGAAAGATAAAATGTACATAAGACCGAGTCCTCTCTTCAGGCAACTGAGTTCTTCAGCAAGGTTTAAAATAAAAGACATCTTCTGTTCTCTATGACAAAAATGCAATGCATAATGCATCTGTAAAGCTCTTCTGTGGAAGATGCCATGCTCTTATAGTAAAAAAAGAAATATAAACAATGTCATTATTTGTTCTGATGCACTGGGTTTTCTTGCCGTTATAGGAAGCAATATATACCTATTGCTATGGGGAAAGGTCTCCTAGACGTCTTTTGGAAAAAAAGGTCTGATTTAGACATAGGGTCAAATTCTGTTCCCATTTCATCACTGACTTTGATGGGAACAAGAACAGGCCTATAACTGAGCTACATATATGGAATTCAATAAATACATGTATGATACAGAAGCATCTTATCGCTGATGCCTTTGTAGAAAAAAACCACATAAAATAAATGCATCAAAGGTGCTTTGTTTTGGATGTTGATAAAAATAATCATATTTAGTTTTTATAGTCGCAAAACATGCACACATTTTGACAAAATTACCAGGCTACATCTGAAAATGATGCAGCTATCGAGTTAGGGAAAGTTGCCCAATTACAATGAGTTGATGTTTTAGGAAGAAAGATTTTTGATAGTATTAAGTTCAAGACAAGCTTCACAGTATCTTATCTTGGCAGAACTGTTCCATTATTTGTTCAGAAACATGAATATTGTAGAGCTTTAGACACCCACAAAAATCACCATAGGCAATGGACTGTGAATATTGCATAGGTGGAAGAAAGCTAAAAAGAGGAACGTAGTGTGCTCCAGTACAGACAGCACAGGTCTCGGAGTCAGGACAGCTGGTTTCTGATCCTGGCTGTGCCACTAACTTGACAGGTGAATTTAGGCAAATCACTGTGCTTTATTATCCACATCTTTAAAATGACAGTGATACCCTGCTTTGAGATCTATTGATGCAAATATTATATAAATGCTAAATACTTTCTATTGCATTATTTCTGATGTGTGAGATGGAGTGCTGAAATTAGTGTCTTATCTCAACACAACAGCCCCACAAGGGCTCACTTACCATAGTATATAGGACAATGGTGGAGGCATATTTTGGTCACCATGCAAATAGGTGACGGTAGGGCAAATAGCTTCATGCCAACTTTCTTTGGATTGACATAGTAGAACACTGAAGGGGCCTGATTTACAATGAGTTTCTGAAGCCTAGTGCCTGTTGTAGCAACATTTTGGATGAACAGAAGCATAAAGCCAAGTTCAAAAACTGGGATTTAAATTGCACTAACATGTAATAGTTTAAATAAACATTTACACATGCAAGCAGACAATACATAGGCAAACATATCTGTGCAGGCATCTACCTATTTGTGTCCACATGGTGTAAGGTGTTTTGGGATATGTTTTTAAAATTCTGCCCTTTCAAGGTTTAAACATTGCAAATATAGGGTATTAAAAGAATCAAAATATAAAGGAAAATTTTAGTGGCTCTTCTGAGTCTAAAATAATTCCTCTTTCAGATATAAATTCACAGAACCTTTTTTAATCTGGAATGTTCACCTAGAAAGAGTTTAAAATTTCCATTTGTGCATTAAATCAAATCAATTTGGTGCACAAATGGAAAATTAAAAACTCTCCAGTTTGCAACTGTGGTCGCCCCTTACGGACCATGGAACATATAACAACTCAGTGCCCAATTCACAAATACGAAGGAAGCATCACAGCAATACACTCTGCTACTCCTGATGCAATTACCTGGCTTAACCACCTAAATGTGAAATTATAGTTGCTGCTCTACATCTACATCAGCCATATGAAGAAGTTTAAAATTGTTGCAGAAAAATTTGTTCTAAAATCAAAGATTATAGTTTGAGGAATTCTGTATAGAGCTAAATAAGAGTGCAGGATAATTTGCCTAGGCTCCTTTATTGAAGTTCCCAGCATCCCTTTCAAGAATATGTACAGATACAATGTATACTTAGCACTTCTAAGAACTATATATTATAAGAGGTGCACAAATTGAGCTCTGGGCTGATCGACACAATGTATTTATAATGGTCAGTGCAACCACAGTTAGAAAAAGCTGTGTTAACTCACACTTCTTGTAACTATCCTGTTGGAAGCTACGGTATGTAATGAGAAATGTCAAGTCCCAAGATCAATGAAATTTCAGTCTCTAGGGACAAAACAGGAATAGCATTGATCCTTTTAAAGAACACCAGTCAGAGGCTGAATGTAATATATTGCACAGAGAGGCTTGGGAGGATAAGCGGCCAAGTCCAACATACCTACCTGACAAAAAATTCAATCAGCTTTTAGCACTAGCTGCCTGCTCTGCTCTCCTTTCTTTCATGCAGGAGGCTGGTTCCAATTAAAGTGTGCAAATTAATTTTTATCACTTTCAAATTAGCGTCTGAATTTGTGTCTGTTTCAGATGAAATCATCTGTCCCTCACTTTTCTGCAATTCTGTATCATCTACTTAGGTTTCTATTCAAAGACAGATAATATTCTATTTTCAAAATAGAATGTTTGAAAGAGCCATTCAATAAAGCCATCATAGCATACAAATAAAACAGCTGTAACAATACATATTGAACATTGTGCATATCACAGAGTCTTTGGTATGCCTTTTATGAGGAATAATACAGTTACAGTAGCAATAAGCCAAACAAGTGCCCAAAAAATCATAAAAGAGAAAAAAAGAACAAACTGGTAATTGGATTTAATGCTGTCCTACAACAACTCTTCAGTTATAAGAGACTAAACACAAAAGGTTCACATTTGTTCTTTATGTTTTTAAAACATGACGATCTCTGCTGTATTATGAACTGTACATGTAAACAAACCTTTACCATTAAATGAACTGTACCTTTACAAATGAAAACTTACCTAATAGATTTCTCAACCCTAATACTAAACATTAATGGAGAAGATTTTCAAAGACAGTTGGGGGAACGGCTCACATTTGTGCCTTTGAAAATCTCCCCTTAAACTATTTGACATATATCGGGTCTGATCTTGCAAATACTTAACACTCAGTGTAATAATGAGTAATTTTAATGAGGTCATTGAGATTGCTGCATTTACTTTGGAATAAGTGTATGCATACTTTGGCCCATATTGGACCAGAGTTGGCTTTCACTCAAACCCATTGACAGAGTCCCACTGAGTTCAGTGGCAGCTGGTTAGCCCATAATGAGTGTATCAGACCCATTTGAAAACAGTTTGGAAATATTTCAGACTGTCCTGAATCAATTTTCTTCTACCCACAGACATATATAATGTGGTGATCCTTAAAAACTTGCTACTTGCCTCAAATAACTAAATAAACTTACTTAGTATTTATAGTATTCACTATAGTAATTTTAGGGAGGGATAGGGAATAATGCACATATTGAAGCAAATTTATTTCTCTACGTCTATTTTTATGGGAAAACACTGCATTTTAAAACTTTGTAAAATTTCATTCTCCTCACATCACAGAAAATAACTGTGACAAATGGAAATTTAAAGCAAAAAAACCCCTTTTGTTATGGATTGCAGCAACGTATTCTAAGTTATAAACTACTTAATACATTTTGTGTAGAGAAATCCTTGTAAAATTGTAACAGAGATCCCCATCCCTCTTTCCAAGTGAGCAAGTTCTTAACCACTGAGCTGGAGCAGCACATTTCAAGACTCGTACCCAAACCAATTATTTCCCATTCCTCTGATTTAAACCAGAGCTGATCTACTAGTTCCCACACAGGCAATCATGAACTGAGGTCATCTGCTAAGCACAATGTCTATATAGATTGTTTAGTAAAGAGTTCTGCATGAGTTTGACAGGTTTGACTATTGACATATGTGATGTTTAGTCAGGATTCCAACTAATACATTAGATTCTCATGAACTGTGGCCAAACCAGTAAGGAGTTCATCCTGACAATCTTTTCTCACAATACATTTGAAAATAATCTATTAATTGCCCTAGCTATGTTTTCTTTAAGTCAAAACATGGTTAATGCTTTATATATAAATACACATACGTTTTAAAATATAGAATTGAAAATATTTAATAAAGTATGGTGCTTTAGAAAATAATGTTTGCTGAAACAACTAAAGTTCCTTTTGGTAATTGGATGCACTGAAGCTGAAATTGATAATTAACTGTCTTTCAGTTTAAGAGATCATTATAAAAGTCAAGCATCTAGCCCACATAATTACTATAACCTGACATTTTTCTTTGAATTCTTCACCTCCTTACAGTCTGTGATATAAAATATCTTATCTGTGCCTCCAGATGACAGCTCTTAAGAAACTAATCCTTTTCAGAAAATATCATCTGCATCTTTCTAGGGAGCCCTTCTAAAGATATTAACTAATTGGATTTAACCTAGACTGAACATCTTACTTTCATTTTTCCTACAAGATAAGTCCTAATCTACTAGCAATAAATGTATAAGAAATGTAGACGCAACAAAGAAATATTTCCTAACAGAACTATTTCATTAACTTAACCCTTGTATGTCCAATAACAAGAATCTTCGTAAGGATTGTAAAATATGTATAAAACACCATTTCATCTTTGTGAAAATTATTAGTGTGAAAGAGTCACTTATTCAACAACTTGAAGTCATGGCTATAAGGGATAAAATCTTTCTTGCTAGAGACCTGAATGTATGATTGTGAATGAAAGCACCCTGCATTCACATCCTACACACTGTTTGTACAAAATTTGCCTTGTGAGGTATCATTTGAAAGCTAATAACTTGCTGGTCAATAATATCATGGTGAAACCCACACAGCCCTGACTAGGCAAAGATCATTAAACAGGTCTACTCAGGACAAAGGAATGTGTGTTTACCTCAATTTACATAGAATTAGTAAACAGGGTTCTTGAGACAGCAAGAGGGGAAAATGGCAGCAGACAAGGAAAATCTGCATTTCAGCTATAGAATTTGATATGTAAAATATATATATTTTAGGTGTTGGGACATGTGAAAAGATGCTTGCTTGTCTGTCAAGGAAACAGAACAGTCAGGTAAACAACTTGGTCAGCAACGGGATCAGATAAACAACTTGGTCAGCAGTCCAATCAGGTAAACAACTGAGTTAGCAAACTAATCTTAGTGTTAGGCAGAAAACTGTTTATGCAGTATATAATGAATAACTTTGTGACAATGTATTTTAGGTAAGCACCCGAATGTGGGGGCACACTTGCATTTAACCCTATGCTGTGCATTTAACCCTTTTGGTGAACTGATCACTTACTGAAGCAGCAAATAAACAACATTTAGTACTTCATCTCAAGAGTCTGTCTGTGAACCTGTGCATTCTGGGTAGTGAGAAAAAGAATTGGTCAACATCAGCATACACAAGGGAGAAGACAGAGCATGGAGACACCTTCACCACCAGATTCCATTTCACCTTCTTTACTATTTGAAAAAAACAGGGGTAATCCTTTGAGGGATAATCCTCAGAAGACTCTACTTCAAAGGGTGACTGGACTATAAAAATGAGGGGCAAAACACCCTGAGGGCTCTCTTCCTATTGCTCTTTCACCAAAGAAGACAAAGGAACCAGCCCTTTGACTTTGTGGGAGAGCCTGACCTGAGAATTTGGTCAGCAATATTGCTGGGAACCTGTAGTAAGGATTTTACCTTGAACCAAGTCTAGCTTGTTAAGTTTAGCTATTAGAAAGCATTCTATCATTATTTCTCTTGCAACCAGTTTTTATTTTAATGCCTTATACCTGTACTCACAACCTCTCTCTTTGTAGTTAAATAAACCTTGTCTCATTCTTTAATCAAAACTAATCCACACTTGTAACTCTTTCAATTGCTGCACAATTACTCGACATTCTATGTTTCAGTGACACAGAGTGACAATCCTCAAATAGTATTATATAGATAATGCCATAGACATCTTCACAGATTTGTCCCTTCCACTTTTATCTCTGCTATCAGACCTCTTCAGTGACATTCCCTGGATGAAAATGTGTATATATTAAATATGTACATACTAGCCTCCAATATAGTTCCAAATCTGAGATAATTAATTCCTTCCTTCTATTTAACATAATGGTGTAAAACTTTTTAAAAACTCAGCAAGTAATGCAAGCAGAATAAAAGTCTGGGAAATGCACAAATATTGTAAATATTTTCACTTTGGGCTCTTACCATATTCAGCAAAATGTCTATGAAATTCTATAGAACACCCACAGAACTGTTCTACAATTTTACAAATTGCACCTCGGAGTCCATTAGTTTTTAGCTGACAGAACAGTAAACATTTTTGCTCCAATATTGAAAGACAACAGCAAACATCTTGATTACCTGAATGATCAACAGAAAATTCCTCTACTTGCATTCTTAGTACATTTTAGCCTTTTAGTATCTATTTTCTCAACAGGGACTCAGCAAATGATTACCGAATATTTATCTCTAGCTGATTTACTCTTGTTCCAAGCTGTTCTGGTGCACTGTTAGAAAGTTGCCCTTTTCCACCACAGAGGAATAACATAATAATAATAAATCTAGCCTTCCCTCACAAATGACATGGAAACTTTTACTGACATTTTATTTTTCCCTATTTTTATTCAAACACACCACTTCTATGCCAATATTATACTTCCCTTTAAGACCATTCCTCAAATTTACTCATTTGATTCCCTGGTATGTGTGACACTTTTGTTTGTGCAGGTTAACATCTGCAATATGGCGTAAAAAGAAAAAAACGCTGGGGGAGGAGATGACCTTACAAAATAATAAAAGTTAATTAATTAAAATGGAATGGAAACAGTTACGGGGAAGGAGAAATCAAAATATGGAGATACATTTCCTGACTCTTGAGGGTACAAAGACAACTCTTTTTGTTCTAGTATGTTGTAACAGGATGATAGAAGTGATAGGAATAATTATGAATTTAAGAAAATGCTCTCAAGTTATGATTAGGCCTTGAAATTATTTATAAAAAATATTTTTACCACACATAAGCCATTTAAATATCTATATTCACTTTTTTCTGAACTAATTTCTCATCGTTATTATACTGTACCTGCAATTCACAAGAATAACTTATACATTTTATAATTTTTATTGATGTTACTGCAACGGATTTAAAAATCAAGATACAGAATATGAAGTTAGCAGGTGTTTATCACAATATATACTTACTGCTATTTGGATTATCTCCTATAATATGGTGTCGGCCACTCCAGTACCAAAGAAGCAATGTAGCATCACGAGATCCAGAGACAATATAGCAATCGCCACCAATATAGGATTCTGATCTGGCAAGGCAAGTAACTACATCCCAGTGGCCAAAAACAATCTGAGTTAATTTTCCTGCAGTAAAAGAAATTACAAGTTTGGTTTCTGTGTGTATTCGTATTCTTTTTTATACAAGGGACAAGCAGCAAATTTAAATAACAGTGAAACCAAATAAATTTAATTCAATCATGTTTTTGGCCCTTTTGGACATTTGCAGCCAGCAGTAATTTGAACAGCCCAAAGGCTGCTCTAACTTGATGCAGGACAGATGGCCCTGTACAGACGCTGCTCAAGGATCAGGGAAGTGCAAAGGTGAGCTTTAAACCATTCACCTTCGCACTTCCTGGACCTGTGCTCTGTGCAGATCAGCCACACCCCAAACCCTGACCTTAAATGTTAAAAGAACATAAGAACAGCCATACCGGGTCAGACCAAAGATCCATCTAGCCCAGTATCCTGTCTTCCGACAGTGGCCAATGCCAGGTGCCCCAGAGGGAATGAACAGAACAGGTAATCATCAAGTGATCCATTTCCTGTCACTCATTCCCAGCTTCTGGCAAACAGAGGCTAGGGACACCATCCCTGTCCAACAGTCATTGTTCCATGAGTTTTTAACTTCCTGCTGTGCAAAATGATTTTACATAGTCTCATGAATGACTGTCAATATATAAAATCAAATGAACTGTTCCATAACGATATTACATTATTATACTGAAAGAACCTATATTTGTCCCACATTAACGTCAACTGCAGACCTACAACGTTAGTCATCTTTTTCTAATGCTCCAATCAGTTTTTAAGTAATACGGGCTCCAAATATCTTACAGTGGAAATTTGATCAGAATACAAAACAAAAACAAAGAAACAAAAAATTCTACTGACTATGGGTAGTATATTGTGTAAATTTGCTTTCACATTAGATCAACCAAACAAAGAGCCACTCACTATCACTACAACCAAACAACTGAATGTAGAGTTCATGTAAAACAAATCAACCCAGCCAATCAAAAAAATATTGCAATTTAATAAATAGATTTGGTTCACCTTTTTACACAAGGAATCAATTAATTCATATCACAATGGTTTGTATAGCTTTCATTAGCAAAACAGTACACTTTTTGGTTTTCTATTACATCCATTATCTTCAAAATAACATCCGTAAGCTATTACAAGCAGGTATTTATAAAGAAGAATTTCTATAATTTCTTGGGTGGTAAGCACTGTACATTAAATACTGTTACTGTGACTAACACCCATATAGTGACATAAGAGCCCATAAGAAACAGGATATTGTGTTTACAGTCACCTGTTTCTGTAGAATAAACCCGAAAGCTCTTGTCCCAGAAGCCACAGATAAGAATGTAGCGATTATCTGCTGTGACCACAAAACAATGTGCATTGATCTGGATGCTCTGATCCACAAGGTCTGTGATCTGCCGTTTGTTCACACCAGAGTTATTGGCTGTAAAGAAATGCAAAACACATTTATGAATAAGCCATTCCAACACCTTCCTGTCATGCACTTAAGGGAGAAAATGAATACATTTAACTTTCAATGAACTGTGAATTTGTTGTTCAGTAAGCATTTTGAATATAAACATTTGGAGCTGTCTATACTGGATGTCAGAAATATAAAATTATTGTGAGTCTTCAGGTTTCCCTTTGAATAAGACAAAAGATTTTATATGCTGTGACAATTCTTGATAAACTGCCTAACACATTGTATAGTATGTGCTAATATTTTAAGTACTTTGCTGAAGAATTCTCCGATAAAACAGCTACACACTGAACTATGGGAAAATGAAGGTCCACTTTTAATCCCAATCCTAACATAAACGAACTGTATGGAGTCAATTGTTGGTGGTGTATCATCTGCGGTGAAGATCTTATCTTATGTTGTGTGGCCTTGATGTAACCCACACCTCCAGAGGCTTACTCGGATCATAGGGTTGACAGACCCAAACAGATTTATTTAAATCCTATATGCATTCTTAAAATACGCCTGCTCATCTGGTATGGAGCCGGCACTGAAGACAGTGTCAGGAGAGGCAATACCAGCAGGAAATCCCCCAGGTGGAGGACGTCTGAATGGGCTATGGAGCTCAGATCCAACACTTCTAGCTGACAGCTCTGAAATTGAGTTGTTAGTCAGGAAAGATTGGACGTAAGGGGCTAATATGCCCAGGACATGTTTCTCCTATTAATGGGCACAGGAACTATGCAGATATTTCTCAGTAATCCAAAAATTCCTATTATCGCTAATTGGGGTTATTCTGTTTAAATCCTTCACTCTTTGATGAGATAACAGACCTCTGAGAAAACAATCTTGTTTCAAACTTGGTTATAAAAATGAATATACAGAATGAGAAGGTGAAGGATAAATCTCCTGAACTACTACTTCTATACCAAGCATTTCAGCAATTAATTAATACAAAGAAAAGGGAACCTTTCGCTTTGAGACATTTATATTACCAACTTGCTTTCACTGATGCTTCCAAAAAGTGCTATTAAAAGACCCCCCCCCACACACAATTTCTATCTAAAATGTTTGATTAAAAAAAATCTCACAGCAAGTATTTACAGTTAAAGCAAAACAATGACCATTAAAAATATAGGCCCCAACAATCCGTTCAAACAGAGCTACAACATGGGGCCAAGCACAGAGGAAGTGGGAAAGGTGGTTTGCAAACAAATGAAAAACAGGGACTGGCATCATGGGAACTGCATCCTCAAGTGTCCCATCAAAATTCCTGCTTAGAACACCCTGGATATCTAGGTGGGAAGGGTATTGATGCAGTTGTAGAAGGGGAAGGTGGTCGACGCCTATAAACCCTATTCCTTTTTCTCAACAGGTCCTGACGGGTAGCCAGGGCAGAATAATAGAGGGATTATTGAGGCCTGTAGTGTTTCCTGGAAGGGGCTGGGGTGTACAACTCAAGGGACTTTAGAGTCGTCTTTGAGTCCTTTAGCCCATGGAGCTTTGTCTCTCTCTGTTCTGAAAAGAATGAGGATCACTCAAAGGGCAGGTCCTGGATAGTCTGTTGGACCTTGTGCAGGAGCCCAAGGACTGTAACCAGGAACTCCTGTGCATGATCACTGCTGAAGCCATGGACCTGGCAGCCATATCAGCCGCGTCCAGAGCAGCTTATAATGAGATCTTTGCCATCGATTTCCCCTCATCCACTAGGGAGGAGAACTCTTGCCTAGCATGTTGTGGCAGCAAGTCTTTACATTTCTGCATGGAGTCCCATGTATTAAAGTCATGTCTGCCCAACAGTGTCTGCTGATTTGCAATTCTGAGTTGTAACCCCCACCCATAGAATAAACTCCCCTATCAAAAAGGTTTTATCTTATTGAGTCCTTTGATTTTGGAGTTGCACCCTGATGTCCCTGCCTTTCTCTCTCATTGGCAGCCGATACTATTAGAGACCTGGATGTGAGGGGATGGGTGTAAAGGAGCTGATAACTTTGTGTAGGTACATAGCACTTTTGCTCAGCCATTTTTGAAGTGGGGGGAGGGGATGCAGGGGTCTGCCACAGACTCTTAACCAAGCTCCATCATGGCCTCATTGAGAGGAATGACTGTAGAAGGACCTGCAGTGGCTAAAATACCGAGCAGACTGAGGGAGGACTGTTTTACTACCTCCATCTGCATGCCCAGATTTAAGGTCATCCCCTTGAACAATTCCTGATGAGCCTTATAGTCATCTGGAGGAGGCAACATGCCACCTCCTGAGACTACCTTGTCAGGGTTGGTGGATGAGAAGGCCAGCACTGGTTTCTGATGCTCTTCCTCCCCTTCTTGATCTATGGGATCCTGTTGTGCCTGCTCCTGGAGTCTGGTAGCAGGCTCAGTACCAGAGTTGGGAAGAGGTGCCCACCTGGTGGGAAGGTACAGGACGCCTTTTCTGAAGCCACTGAATAGGAGCACCTGGAATATGCCCTGGAAACTGGGGGAAACCACCACAAATTCCAAAAGGGCCACAGGATCAGTGTAAGACCCCAGTGACCTCCTGGCCCACCACTTGATGGTACTCCTGTGACCGGATCTATGGAATGGTGGGAACATCTGGAGGTGTAATAAGTACAGATTCAAGGACAAGAGACCCAATCTCCTACTCAGAAGAGGATGACTCTTTTTCTAGTGACCACGGAGGTGCAGCCCCTGAGGGTGCCGGCGATTGGTGCCTAGGTGGGGAGGTTCGTAGTGAGGCCAGCATCGCAGGTTTCCCCTTTGATGGTACTGTTGGGCAAGCTGTCATGGGTAGGTGAAGTTTGTCCGGTACTGAGTTGTAATGATCCAGCTGGTTCCCCCATGCCCGCTGACACCAATAGCAATAGCTGTTTTACTGCCGACAACACCAGTATCAACAGCAAGAGGAAATCCGTGGCAGCCGCAAATGCCTTGACCATGGTCAGTACCGAGATAGCACTGGTACAATGCAGTGCCGCAGATATGAGAGCTTCTTCTGGCTCTGGACTTGATGGTACCTGCGTAGGTGCCAGAGTCAACAGTGCCAGCTCCTGCAATACTGAGGCAGACGAGTGTTGGGGATCACCCTCTTTTGGTAGTCTGCTTTTTATGACTCTTCCTAGGCACTGCAGATCGGGATCATTGCTGGGACTCTGACACAGTAGAAGCAGTACTCCTTACTGACATTGGGCCACTCAGTGCTAAGTCTGACCAGTCAGGCTCAGATGGAGATCTCAGTCCCACCTTCATGAGAAGAAACGTTAACCTGGCTTTCCCATCTTTTTCTATGTGAGGCTTAAGTCCTTGCAAATTTGGCTATGGTCTGCAGTATGAGCTTCCCCAACGCACTTGCGTGCGGGTCACTCAGGGGCATAGCTTTATTACAGGAAATGCAGGGCTTGAAGCCCAGTGACTGAGGCATCCATTGACACCTGGGATCAACAGAAAAGCAGATAAACACAGAAAATCTACCCTAATGGGTACCACTGAGAATTAATATTTCCGGTGATTGTGCATGGGGTGCATACACACCAATAGTAGAATGCACATGTGCAAACACTGAAAAAAGAATATGTGCCTATTTTCTGTGTAAAATGAAGCACAACATACAAATATAGCTTCATCAATAATTCTTGAAAACACTGTTTTCAATTATATAACCATACTTTCATCTTTGACATACCAATCAATGGATCCATTTCAATGGGCAGATGATGGGCTTGATCCAAAGAATATCCTGGGGCTCCCCTGAGACCTACAGATGAAAGAAGGAATAAAACAAATATGGAACTTGCTTACTGAATGTTTACATTGTTTTTCCAGTATTAGAATAGTAAAATGATTATACCCCATAAAAATGCTTAATCTCTTACCATTTCTTGTTATATCAATTTTTAAGATTCCTTTTTCCACGTGACAAAATATATGTTATTTACTCAAAAAAATAAAATTAAATACAAATATATATACTAACTTTGAGCCAACATCTCCTGTTGCTCACTTCAGCAAATCAACTCCTGATTTGCAATGGTGTACAAATACTGGGACAGAGCCTCAGCGCGTTTACAGTGGTACAAAAGGGGAGGGAAACTGGCTTAAACAGCTAACCAGGGATTCCTTTTCTGGAGGTAAATCCATGAGTGGTGTAAAGCTGGCATAGTTACCTCTAATCCAGCCACTGGTAGTATAAGGGATATTTCAGGGGCCTAGCCAGGGAGTGCCGCATTTAGCAATCCTAGTCCACACAAGTGCTACTATAGAGCCATTACTATTGGTGCAATGTAGAGCTATAATTAAAAAGTCATTATTTGCCAAGAGTCACCATAAAGTGTATTGCACCAGAGTTTCCACCTATGCTTAGAAATACATATCTTGAATATGTGTGGTTAACTGTTGGTAGTTGTTGGCCTCTATACATGTGCGAAGAAGATAACATTTACACATTTCTCTGAACTGAATGTTCAATACAGAGTGATGGAGCTAGTAATAAGATGCAGCCCCTCTCCCATCACACATGGATAGTTCATATTAATGTACTATTCTGACAGAGTAGATCTATCTTAAACAGCAGTATAAAAGTACAAGTGCATAAATTCCATCCGTTTGGGGAATAACATTCTAAACCCAGTTTGGGTGGAAATGTTCTGCTCATTGAAACTGCTTCATTATTTTTTCAGTTTACTTAAAAGAAAACTATAATTAAAAAGAAAATGGTATATAATTTGCTTTGTGCTGCAAACTGAAATTGTGTAAAGTGAGAAGCACTTCTTATTGTCTATAATGTGTGATGTTTTAATCAGAATTGACATTTCAGAGTTTTCTACTAGTTGTGGCCAACTTACTGAAAATACATTTATCAAATCCTCTAACAAGTACAATTCTGGACTCTGCGAATCAGTCATTTTGCAAGATATCAAGCTTGGTATCCATAAATGATTGGGAGAGGGGACTAAGAGATTTAAATTGGACTTGGGACATTGCATGACAATCTTTACATGCCGGACCACTAGACTGTTTGCCCTTATATGTAATTCATATATATATTTTATATATATATATTCCCTGTAGATTAATTAAAAGCACCTGAAACCAATTAGAGCACCTGAAACCAATTAGAGCACCTGAAACCAGTCACCTGATAAAATCCCCCTGCTTCAATCAGCCAGAGGAGGAGCTGGAGCAGAGTGAGGAGGAGCTGGAGCAGAGTGGTTTGGTGGTGGAGCAGAGAGCAGTTTGGAGGAGTGAAGCAGAGTGAATTGGCGGTGGAACAAAGAGCAGTTCGAAGGAAAGTGGAGGAGAGTTTTGAGAAGTGCTGCAGCGGGCTAAGAAGACCAAGATCCTAGGTAAAGGGACACCTGGCTTGTGCAGAGGGAAGGCAGGAAGCCCCACAAGCTGAAGGTCAGGAGAGGGAAGTAGCCCAGGGGAAAGAATGACTGGTACAAGTGGTTCACCTACTATCATAGGGCCCCTGGGCTGGGACCCAGAGTAGAGGGCGGGCCTGGGTCCCTCCCTCTCCACTCCCCTTCCCTGGGATACTAGTAGGATAGCTGTTACCCCAGTTCAGGGGCAAGAAATGGCACCCTGAAAACCCCCCACAAGAAGAGAAAGCGCGGGACCCATCATAGTAGTGGTGGCAATTTGCCACACGTGGTGTCAGGGGTGGGATCTCCGCACTGGGACTTAAACCAGGGTTAGCCAAAACAATCCTGTCCTTAAGATGGATGACGTAATCAAGGCCTTAATACAAGCCACCACGGCCCAGCAGGAGGCTACCCGGGTCCAAGCAACCGCCCAACAGGAGGCGACTAGGGTACAGCAAGAGACTAATCGTCTGTTGATGAGTCAGGCTGCCCAGGACCGAGCCCTGCTCGTGAACCAGATGAAGGCCCTTATGGAGCGAAGCCAGAATGGCGATGGGACCCGGACTATACGGGCCAGCCACTGCCTACAGAAAATGACACGGGAGGATGATGTGGAGGCATACCTCCTGGCTTTTGAGAGAGCAGCCCTGAGGGAGGCCTGGCCCCGAGACCAGTGGTCCGGTATCCTTGCCCCGTTCCTGTGTGGGGAGGCCCAGAAGGTATACTACGATATGGCCGCAGAGACTGCAGCAGACTACCCTCAGCTGAAGGCAGAGATCCTGGCCAGATTCGGAGTAACTACGGCATTGCGAGCCCAGAGGTTCCATGAGTGGCAGTATACAGAGGACAAGACACCCAGATCGCAATTGTTTGACCTGATCCACCTGACCCGGAAATGGCTGCGCCCTGAGGCCCTCAGCTCTGAGAAGATGATGGAGCTCCTGGTACTGGACCGGTACATGAGGGGGCTACCACCAGGCCTCCGGGCTTGGGTTGGCCAGAATGACTCCTTCACCTATGATGAGTTCGTCTCCCTCGTGGAAAGACAGCTAGCAGCCTGTGAACTGTTCCAGACCCCAGGGGGTGAAACACGGCAATCCAGGAAGCCAGCCCCAAACCCAAGGTCCCGGACCGCCGAGAACTACAGGAGAACTATAACTGGGAGGAAAGACATTGAGGAATGGCCCGAGTCCAAGAAGGGACCTGGGGGTTTGGGAAGAGAGGGCTGGGGGGGCCGACCAAATAGCCCCAGGCAGAGGGCGGCAACCGGGATAAGGGGTCGGTGTTACGAGTGTGGGGAATTGGGGCATATAGCAGCCCAATGCCCCAACAGGGAAGAGCCTATGCAGTGCAATCTGGGGGATCCTGGGGAACAATGTGGCCTAATTGGCCTGGTAGGGGTCGCAACGACCCCACATGGGTATACAAGGTCAGTAAAAATGAATGGTATTGTGACCACAGCATTAGTAGATTCCGGGAGTGCTCTCACGCTGGTCTCGGGGAAGTTGGTGGGGCAAGACCAACTAACCCGGGCCAAAACCACAGGGGTAACGTGCGTTCATGGCACCGTAAATTTCTACCCCACAATCCCAGTACGGATTGAGATCCAGGGGAACACTACCAGGGTAACTGCAGCAGTGGTCCCTAGGCTCCCCTACCTGGTCTTAATTGGTAGAGACTTCCCTGGGTTTGAGAACTTACTCCCCCCAGTAGAGCCAAGGGAGGGTAGCAACCCCCGGGCTGAAATGGAGGCACCTACAGATAGCTTCACCCCAATTTTTGCTGAATTTGCCCCAGAGCTATTCTCATCCCCTGGGAAACCCCGAAAGTCTAGGCAGGAAAGGAGGGCAGATAAAAGGCTAGGGACCAGGATTCTAGCAGAGAACCAGAAAGCTTCCCTTGGTGGTAAGCGAACCCGTTCAGGAGGCCAGGAGACAATTCAGGCCAGTGAGGACTCAGTCAGTTCCTAGCCCAAGTAGGGGCAACTCAGGGGGCGGAGTAGAAATAGGCCCCCTGGAATTAGGTCAGATTGGTACCGCCCGTGAGAATTTCAGGCAGGACCAAGCCAATGACCCGCTATATGCGAATGTGAGGGAGGAGGTAGTGGAAGTAAATGGCATACCGGTGGAAGGAAGGACCAAAGGCCCGGGGCCGTATTATGTGATCAAACGTGATCTGTTGTACCGAATAGTGCAGATCCGAGGGGAAGAAGTAGAGCAGCTCTTAGTCCCACGGAAACACACAAGGGCAGTACTAGAGCTAGCTCACAGTCATTTATTTGGGGGACATCTAGGAATAGACAAGACACTGGATAGAGTCCTAAGAAGATTTTATTGGCCAGGAATACGTGCGGAGGTCCAACGCTATTGTGCCTCCTGCCCAGAATGCCAGTTGCATAGCCCTCGACCTCACTTGCGGGCCCCATTAGTACCTTTGCCTATTATTGAAGTCCCGTTCGAAAGGATAGCCATGGACCTTGTGGGCCCGCTGGAAAGATCAGCACGAGGTCACCGAAACATACTAGTCATCCTTGACTATGCCACACGGTATCCAGAAGCCATTCCTTTAAGAAACCCCACATCCAAGGCAATAGCGAAAGAACTACTCCAGGTTTTTGCCAGAGTGGGCATCCCTAAGGAGATCCTGACTGACCAAGGAACCCCTTTCATGTCGAAATTAATGAAGGACTTATGTACCCTGCTCCGCATCCATGCCATAAGGACCTCAGTCTACCATCCTCAGACGGCCTGGTCGAGCGGTTTAACCGCACCCTTAAAGGTATGATCCGGAAGGTGGTAGCACAGGATGGAAAAGACTGGGATACCCTTCTACCATACCTAATGTTTGCAATACGGGAAGTCCCCCAGGCGTCCACCGGTTTCTCTCCCTTTGAGCTACTATACGGATGCCACCCACGCGGAATATTAGACATCGCCAAGGAGGATTGGGAAGAACAACCCAACCCAGGAAAGAATGTCATTGAACACGTGACACAGATGAGCTAGCGAATAGCTCGAGTAACCCCTATAGTACGGGAACATTTGGAAAAAGCACAAGAGACCCAGCGCACATATTACAACCGCCAGGCAAAAGTACTGAAATTTCAGCCAGGAGAATGGGTGATGGTGCTAGTGCCGACAGCAGAAAGCAAACTCCTAGCCAGCTGGCATGGGCCGTATGAGATAGTGGAAGCCATTGGGGAAGTGGACTATAAGGTCAGACAACCAGACCGCCGAAGACCAGAGCAGATCTACCATGTAAACTTGCTGAAGCCCTGGCGTGACCGAGAGACGTGCCTGGTCATTCGGAGAGCTCCATCCCAGACAGACGACCGACAGGGGCAGGTGAGGATATCCCCTGAGTTAGCCCCAGAACAACGAACAGAGGTCATTGATATGATCCAATGGAACCAAGATGTGTTCTGTACACAGCCGGGCCGTACGACACTGGTCCAACATCATATCATCACCAAGCCCGGAATAAGGGTGATGATAAGACCATACCGGATACCGGAAGCTAAAAGAGAGGAAATTAGGACAGAAGTGAAGAAGATGTTGGAACTTGGGGTTATTGAAGAATCCCACAGCCAGTGGTCCCGTCCTATCGTCTTAGTACCCAAGCCTGACGGCACCTGGAGGTTTTGTAATGACTTCCGGAAGTTGAATGAAGTATCCCAATTCGATGCCTATCCAATACCACGTGTCGACGAGCTAGTTGATCAGTTAGGCAAGGCCCGATACCTAACCACTCTGGACCTGACTAAAGGATATTGGCAAATTCCCCTGGCCAAGAACGCCAAGGAGAAGACCGCTTTCTCTACACCTGATGGCCTGTTCCAATACACTGTCCTCCCTTTCAGACTCCATGGGGCCCCAGCAACATTCCAACGACTTATGGATAAATTGCTGCGACCCCATGCCAGGTATGCCGCCGCCTATTTAGACGATACAGTCATCCATAGCCCTGACTGGGAAACGCACCTAGTAAAAGTAGAAGCGGTACTAGACACCCTGAGGAAGGCTGGCCTCACTGCCAACCCTCTCAAGTGCGTGATAGGACTAGCTGAAGCCAGATACCTTGGGTATGTAGTAGGGAGAGGTTTGGTAAAACCCCAATGGAACAAAGTGGAGGCAATACAAGACTGGCCTCGGCCAATCCGTAAAAAGCAGGTCAGAGCATTTCTCGGGTTAGTACGGTACTATCGGAGATTCATCCCTCATTTTGCCACAAGAGCAGGGCCATTGACTGACCTGATAAAAGCTCAGGGCCCCGAGATAGTAAAGTGGTCTGATGCAGCAGAAGGGGCATTCGCAGATTTAAGGACAGCCCTTTGCTGCCATCCTGTACTTATAGCCCCAGACTTCAAGAAAGAATTCGTTCTACAAACAGATGCCTCGGAGGTAGTGCTAGGACCCGTCCTTTCGCAGATGGTAGGGGAGGAGGAACACCCGATCCTGTACCTCAGCCGGAAGCTCCTCCCCAGGGAACAAAAGTACGCTGTCGTTGAAAAGGAATGTCTGGCGATAAAATGGGCCATGGAAACTCTCCGTTACTACCTACTGGGGCGGCGATTTACCCTGGTGACAGACCATGCCCCGCTCCAGTGGATGCACAGAAACAAGGAGAAGAATGCAAGAGTGACTAGATGGTTCCTATCTCTGCAACCTTTTCATTTCCGAGTACAGCATAGGGCCGGAAGCCAACACGGCAACGCAGATGGCTTGTCACGAAAGCATTGCCTCTCGTCCCAAGTTGCCCAACCCCATGGTGTTGAGCAGGGGGGAGGATATGTGATACAGCATGGCCAGAAAGCAGCAGGAGAGTGATCTAGGGTGAGGAGAAGCCTTATTCCCTGTAGATTAATTAAAAGCACCTGAAACCAATTAGAGCACCTGAAACCAATTAGAGCACCTGAAACCAGTCACCTGATAAAATCCCCCTGCTTCAATCAGCCAGAGGAGGAGCTGGAGCAGAGTGAGGAGGAGCTGGAGCAGAGTGGTTTGGTGGTGGAGCAGAGAGCAGTTTGGAGGAGTGAAGCAGAGTGAATTGGTGGTGGAACAAAGAGCAGTTCGAAGGAAAATGGAGGAGAGTTTTGAGAAGTGCTACAGCAGGCTAAGAAAACAAAGATCCTAGGTAAAGGGACACCTGGCTTGTGCAGAGGGAAGGCAGGAAGCCCCACAAGCTGAAGGTCAGGAGAGGGAAGTAGCCCAGGGGAAAGAATCACTGGTACAAGTGGTTCACCTACTATCATAGGGCCCCTGGGCTGGGACCCAGAGTAGAGGGCGGGCCTGGATCCCTCCCTCTCCACTCCCCTTCCCTGGGATACTAGTAGGATAGCTGTTACCCCAGTTCAGGGGCAAGAAATGGCACCCTGAAACCCCCCCACAAGAAGAGAAAGTGCGGGACCCATCATAGTAGTGCCGGCAATTTGCCACAATATATAAAATGTCTGGAAAGTGATGCATATATATATGCGTAGAAGATGACAGAACAAGGAGTAATGGTCTCAAGTTGCAGAGGGGAGGTTTAGGTTGGATATTAGGAAAAACTTTTTCACTAGTAGGGTGGTGAAGAACTGGAATGGGTTACCTAGGGAGGTGGTGGAATCTCCTTCCTTAGAGGTTTTTAAGGTCAGGCTTGACAAAGCCCTGGCTGGGATTATTTAGTTGGGGTTGGTCCTGCTTTGAGCAGGGGGTTGGACTAGATGACCTCCTGAGGTCCCTTCCAACCCTGAGATTCTATGAGTCTATGATATGCATACATATATATATATTATATATATATAAAATAAATATAATTTATTTTATTTTCTTCCCAAGTCTCCATGAGAGGAAATGGAGACTACTGCAGAATATGAATACACACACATATATGGTCTAGGTCAGGTGTGGGCAAACTACGGCCCGTAGGCCAGATCTGGCCCCTCAGGGCTTTGGATCTTGCTCGCGGGATTGCTACCCCTGCTTCCGCGCCGCTGCTGGAAGCAGCTGGCACCACATCCCTGCAGCCCCGGGGAGGAGGGGGGAGAGGGCTCCGTGTCCTGTCCCCGCCTCCAGGCACCGCCCGCCTCAGCTCCCATTGGCCGGGAACGGGGAACCACGGCCAATGGGAGCTTTGCGGGCGGTACCCGCAGACGAGGGAAGTGCACGGTGGAGCTCTCTGCCCTCCCTCCTCCAGGGGTCGCAGGGATGTGATGCTGGTCACTTCTGGGAGCGGTGCGGGGCCAGGGCAGGCAGAGAGCCCGCCTTAGCCCCACCGCACGCCTCTGCCATCCCGGAGCCGCTCCAGGTAAGTGGTGCCGGGCCAGAGCCCGCATCACAACTCCCTGCCCTGAGCACCCCTCCCACACCCCAAACCCCTGCCTCATCCCTCCTGCACCCCAACCCTCTGCCCTGGGCCTCCTGCTGTATCCCACACTCCTCCTGTGCCCCAACCCCCTGCCCTGAGCCCCTTCCTGCACACCGCAACCCCTCCCACAGCCCGCACTTCCTCCCACAGCCCAACCCCCTGCCCCAGCCCTACATTCATGGCCCTGCATGCAATTTCCCCACCCAGATGTGGCGCTCCGGCCAAAAAGTTTGCCCACACCTGGTCTAGGTATAGTTAATCCTGTTTTAGCTTGGGGGATTGGACTGAGTCACCTCTTAATTCCCTTTCCATCCCTACATTTCTATGATTCTATATAAGACTAAGAATATTGTGCCCCAAGCCCCTGAGTGTTTTAGCTTGGGCTTCTCTAGATGCATTGTCCTTGTGAAGTGTATCTGCCTTGGTGAATTAAATATGGTGAATTAGTTTCAGAGAGAATGTACCAGTAATAGTATTGCTGTGGAGTCTCTTCATATACAGTCTCTTAATATAGAGTGAGTTGCAATGGTCTAGTCCTAAGGACGCGTCAGTGGTAAAGTCCCAATCTGACAGGGAGAGGAAAAGTCCCCTGGTCAACCAAATATGGCAGAAAACACTGCAGAAAACATCTGCTGCTGTTGTGATTTGGCTATCCAGCAGCATGGTATATCAATGCCAGACAAATCATCCTCCTTTCTTATACAGGAGTTTGCTATATATAAGGAGTTGCTCTTATACAGGAGGCTGCAAACATTACTGATTTCTTCTCTTCTATATTACTGAGCCACAACTTTTAGGCCCTATTTATCACTGCAAGTAATCCTCGCAAAAGGGGTGGGATGGAGAGGCAAAATTGGTGGAGCAAAGCACTTGTGAGGGAGGTAGCACCATTTTGGTGCAGGAGAGTTGGTGGGGGGAAGGCAAATGACTCTTTCCACAGGTCAGAAGACAAACCCAATCTTCTGTAATGTCACCAGACATTTGAAACTTACTTTCACCATACCTTTTAAATTAAGAATCTTCCACTGACAATCCTTATATTTAGTAACAATATAGTGAGTTTCTACTACAGAAATAAATGTCTAGAGTAGCATGTCATAAAAGTAAAGAGGGTCCTCAATTAACCTTGTAAAATCAGTTTTACAAATCAGTAATTTAACACCTCACCTTAGAAAGCCAGAGACTTAGTGCACAAGCTATTATGGAAAAATTAAGCTATGTTTACATTGTATGATGGTACCCGAGTATCTCTGTGCACAGTTTTATGTTCACAAACCTATCCTAAATGCTAGATTGTTGGATTATTATTGTTGGAATAATTAAGTAAAACAGTATAATTAAATAATGCCACAGTTTTATAAAAGAATATACACCTTTAAAAGTTCTTTTGTAATTTAAATCTAAGTAGGCAAGAGAGACCTTTTAAGACTGTAAACCAAACCAGCAAGAATTAGAAAATTCAGCGTTAAGACTGATACTCTGTACTAAATTATGCTGTTGTGAAGTAACAGAAAATGGCACATACAGTGTAAAAGCTAAGAATAGTGTAGGATTTATTTTGAATTTCTTGACTGTTTTGCTTACCCTTCTCTTTTGCCTTATTTATCCAAAAAGCATTGTGGTATTTTAGATAAGTACCAGGGTCGCACAAAGGGTGCGTGGTTTAGTTCACATATGGTTTGTGAACTGAATTCTGCATGTTAGCAAAGAGGTTCATGTTTTATATGGATGTAAGTGAATAAAATAGTTACATGAACCTCAAGGAAAAATCAAGGCCTATAAGGCTTTTCTTAACTAAAGCACAGGTGCCAGGGAATACTTGAGGTTTCCCCAGCTACTGCACCGCTATTATTTACCTGTGTGTCACTAAAGTGGTGGGAGCGGGTGCGCTTCACTACTCCCACTGTTCTACTGCCCACTAAAATATCCTCTTAGGAAATGGAGGAGACAGTAACACGTACTAGGAGGTTCCCCAAGGAGCCTGGCTAACCACCCTTGCCCCTTAGCAATGTCCCCAGAAGACTTGAAAAACGTACAGAAGACTAACAGAACAATGTTATTACAATTAGTATTAAAGTGCTGTAGGAGCCTGACTTGTTTATGGTCTCTTAAATTGGGTTCCTCAACGGCCAGTGTCACAAATGACTGTAAGCAAATGACTCTTTTAGCCACATGGTCACCACCTGCAGCAGGCTCAGATTACTAATTCTGAACAGAAAACATTTTTCAAATACATTTCCATTTCACAATTTACATATACCAATGACTACTTCTTACCCTTCAAACTTTCAGGCTATAGGGATGAGCAAAATTAATATAATTCTCTTTTAAAAAGAGATGTGTAAAACTCTGGATAAACTTTGGGTACCTCTGAATGTGGAGGTACCTGATATAATACTCAAAGGTAATGATAAGTCAGGTACCTGGATGTGCTTAAACTACCTCAAACCAGATAACTGTGCAACACCATTTACATGTGTATTCCTGAAAATTGCAGCATGTTATATATGTGGTGTCAAGAATAACAGTACTGTCCCAAAAATGTTACATCAAAGACTGATACCGATGTAGCAACAAAGCAATTCGCTGCCTAAGCTGAAGTGGTGGCTTTAGGGAGGGTGCTTCTTGGAGTGATACCAGGGAAAATGGACACTGAGTACTCAATATACACATGGATAAATGGGTAAAAATTTGCTGTCTATCTGTAGGTGAGTGGGATTAACCCAGCTACTCCACTTGAAACTTAAAAGATGAACTGCTTGGTTCTCAAACTTTTGTACTGGTGACCTCTTTCACATAGCAAGCCTCTGAGTGTGATCCCCCCCGCATACATTAAAAACACTTTTTTATATATTCAACACCATTATAAATGCTGGAGGCAAGCAGGGTTTGGGGTGGAGGTTGACAGCTCGCGACCCCCCCCCCCCCCAAGTAATAACCACGCAACCCCCTCAGGGGTCCCGACCCCCAGTTTGAGAACTCCTGGCTTACAGAATGTTTAAATAAGAGTTCTATCTATGAGCACATACCTACTGTGTTGTGCCATCTATTCACTGCAAAAAGTCTGCTGCAAGTCACAGTTACCACTGCAGGAATGGTAAGGTGGGGAAGCGTGTTGGCTGCCACATGTGTGACAGGAGAATTTGATGGAAATTTCAGCACCATTATAACATCCTGCTGCATCTGATCTTTAAACATGAGTGGACTCTGTGGAAGGAAACACTGTTGAGTAGAAAGGAGAAGAGAGCAGAAGAAAACAGAAGGGATAACACAATTAGTGAGGAGGTCTGAGGGAAAACAAGGTTAAAATGAGTAGGCAAACGTGTACATACAGGGAAAACAATGCTATCTGCACTAGCAATATAGGAGGGAAAACTATTGCTGGATCATTACATGAGGACAAATAGAGAAGAGGTATGGTTAAGGTCCATTAGGTTATCATTACAGGTTGTAAAATGATAAATCAGCATTAATTCAAAAAATCAAAATACAAAATGATTAGAACAGTTAATATGCATACACTGTAGATAGGAGTCAAATATAAGAGTTAGTTAAGCCATTATTACATCAAAAACATAAAATTGCATAAAGTCCAATGGCTGAAACAAGAATTTTTAGAGGAGGAACTCAGAAAGCCCACAGAGGATTAGTTATTTTTCTAATGTATTGTAGATTTAAGTTAATCCTTTAGAGAATACTACATGAATCGACTTTTCTTTTTATTCCTTACAAATCATATTAAAAAGTATAAACTATTATAAAATCAGGGTGATGATTTCTGTGGGTAGAACATAATTTTTTCTCATGGCTAGTAACATTTTTATTATCAGTGAGATGATATGAATCATAGAATAATAGAACTGGAAGGGACCCCGAGAGGTCATCTAGTCCAGTCCCCTGCACTGGTGGCAGGACTAATTATCTAGACCATTCCTGACAGGTGTTTGTCTAAACTGCTCTTAAAAATCTCCAATGATGGAGATTCCACAACCTCCCTAGGCAATTTATTCCAGTGCTTAACCACCCTGACAGTTAGGAAGTTTTTCTTAATGTTCAACCTAAACCTCCCTTGCTGCAATTTAAGTCATTGCTTCTTGAAGCCCAATTTGCATGTATTAGATGTCTTCATAAATTAACTGCTGTATCAACTAGGATGAATTCTAGGAATTTTAAGTAATCTTTTGCTTTTCTGAATCTATTGATTTAAACTGCTGTCTAAAATACATTATCTACATTTTAAAGATCTAAAATATTTAGCTATCATGTAAATTTGCAGATACTGTTTAATTTAAAAAAGAGCAAAACTAAAATTTCCAGAGGAATTGCCATTTGCACAGTGTGATTTTCCTTATGGGCAATGGAAACTATGAAAGCTAATGAAAATATTATCATCTATTTACTGAAACTTCATAGGAAGTTTCTTGCCCTCAGATGTTTAAACCAAGACACTAATAGGGACAGATATCAGTATTTTTCACTTTGGCTACATAATATAATTCTTTGTAATGAGCACATAAAAGAGTGTGTTGGTAATTAATGCTGAAGTTCAAATTGAAATTACAAGGACATGATGTGTTCTTTCACAGGAATAGACAGAAGGGTTCCAGCATGATTTGAACTACATTTCTTCATTCCTGACAAGCAGCCAATGTTCATAAATCACTCTGGAACGTTTCCCCCCTTTTTTGAAACAAAATTCCAATATGAGAAAAGCATGCAGTCATTTTTATTTCATACTGTTATACTCAGCAAATACATATTTATGAAGATAGTTTTTAAATCCAAGATTGGGCAACAGAAGTCAGTGACTGTAGGAAGTTAGAGCTATTCCAACTTCCACCTTGTTGTTTAAGAGCCTGCATGCAATTTCTGCACAGAGTAAGAGCTATGGCATTGTAGGCAACTCAGGGCATGAAAAGAAAGTGTTACTTAAATAGGTATTTTATGACCTATAAAGGATCCTCAGGTTGAAAGGAAATAAATTCCCAACCAGCAGTTATATCTCACCAGGTGCATGGCAGAGCTCCGAGGCGGATGTGGCTCAATAAGCAACTGAGATGGCGTCTGTCCAAAGTTCTGTATCTGTGCCTCCATGGCCTGCAGGGAAAGGAGAGTGATTGTCATAATCAATATGCATCAAAGAGATAGGTCAACACACTATTTGACAATGCAAGCAAATCCTAAATCAGCCATGAAAAAAGTCCAGAAAATTCACCGGGTGCTCTTCTCTCAGGCTGCAGACTCATCCAAGTGTTAGTATTTTGTAGACAAGCTTTGCTTCTCCTTTCAAGCATGCTTCAGTTAACCAAATAACCATTCTTATTTCCAATAACTGGGGTTACATGTGAAAATGTTAACCTGTGAGGACATGCAGTTAAGGTCTTGAGAGATTTCTTTGCACCAAATACAACACATATACCTTAATAAAGTCCTTTGTAAGGAGGAAAGTATGAGGATCTCTAATAAAATACGCCTCTGGGATCTTAAAGGGGGGGAAGCAAATTGAGAAATACAATTCATGGATAATGTATAAGAAAAAAATCATAATTTCACTAACACAGCAGTTAAAAATAAAAATATCATTTCAAGATACACTATAGCTACAGGAGTTACAATAAAAGTCTTTAAATAATGATCTAACTTCTAGGTACTATTCTTTTAGCAGATAAGACAATATTTAGTTTTTCTGTTTATTTTGGATCAGTTTTCACACCACAGAATATTGACTGTTGTAAAACCATGAAATATATAATTAGTAATTTCAACTTTAAAGTTCAGGACCAAATTCTGCTCTCAGTGTACGACACAGAGTAACCCCACAAACAGTAGAAACTGGCCCACAAACTGAAATGTTTCAACCACCTACACAATCCACTCAGATATATAACTGTTTTTATGGTATATTTAAAACAATTGCTGGAAATTTTTTTATTACTGTCTCCACTAATGATACTATTTAAGAACTCTATGCGCCTTTCAGATACACAGGCTGCATTTCAGTGGATTTCAGAAAATCCAGAACTACACTTTAAGTTAAGCAGCTGATTTAAAAAAATACTAAGTACTATATACCCATATATTTGAAAGGACTGTGCCCGAAATAATTTTCTTGTTTGCGTCAATGAGTTTCTCACCTTAGCATGCAAAGAAAACAGCACCTGAAAAAGCTTCCTAAAATATAAACCCCATTGATAAATTATATTATATCTTCTAAAACAATTTAAAAGGCGGTAGAATCTCTTCAATGTGCAGTCTGATAAAACGTACTCTTTATAATCCACACAAAACAACTTTTGGCCTCTCCCCATTTCTCAAAAAAAAGGCTGTAATAGATGCCATAGGGACATCTCCTGAAATTTCGGTAATATTTACAAAATATATTGCAATATATTTGCTAATATTCAATGAATTATCATAAATAAAATACTGACAAAATAAGAATCTAAGACAAGTCTAACTGAAGTCAATGGATGACTTTCCATTGACTTCAATGGGCTTTGGATCAGGCCCTGAGTGAATAAAGTCCATTTTGTGATGCATTATTCCCATTTTTATAATAATTACTTACTCACTCAGTAATTCACAGAACGCGCTAGTTTTCCATGGGTCTTCTGGAGCCTAATCTTGCAAGGTGCTGAGTATCACCTAGAAACTGATGAGCACATTCAGTTTCTATTGACTTCATCTCCTAGTAGGTGCTCAGCATCTTGCAGGATCAGACATTGGTGCAAACTGGCAAGTTTACCACTGTAGCTGTATTTTAAATAACCAGAAAAATCATTATATAAAACATTACACACACACACACACACACACACACACAAACTTGATTCAAGTCAACACAGACACAGTATTTTATATTATGCACATTGCTCTGTAACAACACTTTTTATTTTTTGCTTTAATTTGTGTGAATTTGGTGTTCATAAGTGCAAACGAGGACTAATAGCAACTCAATGCCAGGCATAGTGTGATATACAGGCTTCTATGCAGCTCTGGTAATAATCAGTTGAAGCATATAACTCCCACTTGTCAGTGGTTCAGACAATTATCAAACTTATTACTATAGTGCTTTTTAAGAATCATATTTTGAAATACAAATGTGAGTTGTTATATTTACTAGCAATATTGATCACAGAACACACACTCCTCTACCAACTTTAATAGTGGTTGCATTACTGATACTTTCCTCCTCTTGTAGAAACACTGAAATGAATTATTACATTTTGTAAAGTGATGCCCAGTTCTAATTCACTCATTTGGTCTCATGTTGTCCAGTCTCAGGAATATTCTGATTGTTCAGCTATAAAGTCAATTTACATAAACGTTTTTGACTTTGCCTTGCAGTTCAAGAAGATTTATGATAGAGAGAATGGAGAAAGGTAGAATACCATGGAAAACCAGGATGACTTGTTCATTTGACAAGAGATGGACACTTAAAACTTACCTGTCAACAATATCCATTATTTTACAACTAGAGATGTCCTAGTAAATGCTCACTACCTTTACTTTATCCTACTGATCTTGAAAACAATGAAGTTATTGGTAATCCTGGCAGTGAACTGAATGAGTACCAAGATCAAAAAGAAAATAAGTAAGAAATACTTGTGGCACCTTAGAGACTGACAAATTTTTTTCAGCATAAGCTTTCGTGGACTACAGTCCGCTTCATCGGATGCATAGAATGGAACATACAGTGGGACGATATTTATACATTCAGAGAAACATGAAAAGGTGGAAGTAACCATATTAACTGTAAAAGGTTACTTCCACCTTTTCATGTTTCTCTGAATGTATAAATATCGTCCCATTGTGTGTTCCATTCTATGCATCCGATGAAGCGGACTGTAGTCCACGAAAGCTTATGCTGAAATAAATTTGTCAGTCTCTAAGGTGCCACAAGTATTTCTTTCTTATTTTCTTTTTGCTGACACAGACCAACCCGGCTACTACACTGAAACCTACCAAGATCAAGACCTTAATCTGTAAACAAGCAATACTGGGTATTGTTGTCAGCTTCTACTCACAAAGATATTAAGTACAAAAACCCAAAACAATCCTAAATCCCTCTATGAATAAGTTTTATCTTTTTCTCGTGAAAATGTTTTTTTTAAACAATGTTTGGGACTTTTAAAGGAAATTAAACTATATAAATAGCTTTTCTTAAAATGCATGTAACATTACTATGCTACTGCACAAGGGGAACCATAAATACTAAGAATTTGCAGGTCTGTAGCTCTTGTTTTTCTACACAACTCAAAATACTTTAGAAAGGTAGATAAGTCATATCATCCCCATTTTATATATGAGGTGAAAACTGAGATACAGAGGTTAAATGACTTGCCTAAGGATACACAGCATATCTGCTGCAAATTTGGGAATAGACCACAGTTCTCTTGATTCCTAGATCAAAGCATACACAGATCAAAAGCAGATTCCCTAGAACATCTCTAGTAATTCAAGCAACAGGCAGGAATAGGAAATTGTATTACAATAGGCTATTGTAAACAATTTTTGTATAACTGGCGGTGCACTTACAGTATTTCAAATTAATCACCGGACCTGTACAGGCATAGAATTGTTTTTTCTTAATAATCACATCTCTTGCTTTGTATAATGTTCCTTAAAATTCTATTCCAATGCATCATTTTCCTTTCTCCCATCCACCAAGTCCTCAGTACCAATGTACAAAGCACTACCATCACTCCTTGAAACACACAATCATTCTAGCTAATTTAATATTTTTCTTATAGAATTACATTTACTTTTATTTCACCTTCAAAATGTCCTCAATGGAGAAAGAGCATTAGCTCTGAAAGCACTAGCTTACCAAATTTAAAGCCTTTGAAACAGCAAAACTACAATTATATTAGTGTTAGCTTACTTAGTAAGGCATTGCAGGAAAGCAATTTGAGGAACTGAATTGAGACTCCCTGCTGTTTTACCACACATAAAACAAGATTTGTACTCAAACACTTTAGGGAGCATTTGGTAGTGTATGGTTAAGCTTTTATATCACAGAAAGATAAAACAAGGGCTTAAGGGAAGGAATTAGGGGATACCTGTCCCAAAGCTGTTAGCTGTATTTCACAGGTCCGACTGAGGAAACAAAACGAATCTGCTAAATTACTGGCAATTTGCAAGTTGAAAAGGACATCCAGCTCAAACATCCTCATTTATATAACCAGGAAAAATATAACTTTATAATGTTCAAAATAAAAATATTGCTTCTCATAGAGCAGATAATGGAGAAACATGCTGTACATAGTCCTGGATGCACATCAGTATAGACACATCTTAGTTACAATAAGTAATACTCTAAAAATTATTATTATTGCTCATGAACAACAGATACTTGTGTTTATATTTTCACACTTACAGACATACTCGACATACGCCAGGGCACTGGGAAGCTGAAGGTGCTCTGCACCTTTCAGGGTCAAGCCCTATTGTCACCTTCCTGAAGAATGAACATGCAACTATGTTTGTCTCTTTCTTAGTGTGACCGCTGACTTTGGCATTTTGGGTGAGTATTTTATTTTCACATAAAAGAAGCAGAAATCAATTCTTCCATTAAATGACAGAGGGAATCTTTGTTTCTTCAGGTGTAATAGGTAAAAAGGGCACATTTATTAAATGCCAAAAAACCTGAAAACTCAAGTTTTTCTTTTACATTGGTTTCTTCATTACTGACTGAACTTGTAAACACAAACAGGGACATTTTATGATATAATGGCTTTTTTTATTAGTTATTTTCCTCCTTTATATTTTCAAGATGAACATGGACACAGTATTTTATATTATGCACATTGCTCTGAACAGGGAACTCAGATTAATCCCAAGATGAACAGGGACAATTACTGAGGAAGAAGCCACTGGTCCATCTAGTCACCTAGCCCCTCTTTGATAATAATGACCAACGCTGCCAATGTAAAACATGAAGCATAAATCACTTTAATGCGTGTAATTACAGACAACTAAATAGCATGGAAGGAGTGGGAGGATTTCTTAAAATTACTTATATTTTTATTTACAAATAATAAAACAATGACTTTACTGGCTACAGAGCCACTTCATTTTCTTTCCATTTGTCAATTATTCTAATGTCAGAAAAGACTACTACCATGTTCAGTTAAGCTTTTTAGGATATATTATTTCACCAAAGCTTCATTACGTTTCACCTAATTTTTCTATACTTCTTTAATTGTTAATTCCCATGATACTGGTGAGTCCACAAAAATTTTGTCCTACATGATCCATCTGCTCCTGTTGCAAAGTACCTTCAGTTATGCCAAAATCCAGTGCCCAGTTTGCATGGGTGGAGACTGAGACATTATTAATTAATGATTATTATTATTAATTTGTATCACCATTTATTCCATAGAGAAAGGGAAGGAATTAGGGGATACCTGTCCCAAAGGTAACTTGAAAAGGCTACTTGTTCTTAGGCACTATTTGTTGGTTAGTTATGTATGTTAATAAAGTGGCATCCAATTGAATGATTGGGACTTCAGTTAATACATTTGAGCAAATCACTAATAATGCAGTGAAATTAATCTGTAATTTGAAATTAATCCTACCAACACTACAGGAAGAAGAATTCTGTGTGGACTCCTCCTGATAGTCGAAATGAGAGACTGGACTTCTACATAGAGTACTTCCGCAGACGTGCACAGGCTGAAATTGTGAACAAACAGCATAACTTTCCCCATCGCCTCAGCTATACAGAACGCAATGCCATCCACAGCCTCAGAAACAACCAGGGCCGGCCCGGGCCCCACGCCCCATGGGGCCCCGCTCCGGGGTTGGGTTTTTTTGCTCAGCCAATCGCGTCCGGAGGTTTTTTTGTTTTTGTTTTGCTCAGCTGATCGGCGGCGGGGCCCCGCCATGGTTATTGACATGGGGCCCCGCACCCGCTAAAGCCGGCCCTGGAAACAACTCTGACATTATAATTAAAGGGGCTGACAAAGGAGGTGCTGAAGTCATAATGAACAGGAGGCTTCCAAGCAACACCACATTCTACAGGCCACTATCCTCCGATCCCACTGAGGAGTACCAAAAGAAACTACACCATCTGCTCAAGAAACTCCCTGCTATAGCACAGGAACAAATCTACATGGACAAACCCCTAGAGCCCCGACCAGGGGTATTCTATCTGCTACCCAAGATCCATAAACCTGGAAACCCTGGACACCCCATCATCTCAGGCATTGGCACTCTTACAGCAGGATTATCTGGCTATTTGGACTCTCTCCTCAGACTCTACGCTACCAGCACTCCCAGCTATCTTTGAGACACCACCGACTTCCTGAGGAAACTACAATGCATTGGTGATCTTCCTGAAAACACCACCCTGGCCACCATGGATGTAGAAGCTCTTTACACCAATATTCCACACGAGGATGGACTACAAGCTGTGAGGAACAGTATCCCTGATGAGGCCACGGCACACTTGGTGCTGAGCTTTCTGACTTTGTCCTCACCCACAACCATTTCAGATTTGGGAACAACTCATAACTTCAAGTCAGCGGCACTACTATGGGTACCCGCATGGCCCCACAGTATGCTAACATTTTTAAGGCTGACTAAGGGCTAGTCTACACTTACCTGCTGCGTGGGAGACTTTGGATCCATCTTCTGGGTTCGATTTATCGCGTCTTGTCTAGACGCGATAAATCAAACCAGGAAGTGCTCCCCCGTCGACGCCGGTAATCCTGCTCTGCGCACGGAGCAGGCGGAGTTGACGGGGGAGCCTGCGCGCCGCCGTGTGGACCAGGGGTAAGTACTTTTAAGTTTGAAATAAGATACTTCGACTTCAGCTACGTTATTGATGTAGCTGAAGTCGCGTATCTTACTTCGAACTTGGGGGCTAGTGTAGACCAGCCCTTAGAACAACGCTTCCTCAGCTCTCGTCCCCTAGCGCCTCTTCTCTACTTGCACTACACTGGTGATATCTTCATCATATGGACCCCCCGGGAAGGAGGCCCTTGAAGAATTCCACCTGGACTTCAACAATTTCCACCCCACCATCAATCTCAGCCTGGACCAATCCACACAAGAAATCCACTTCCTGGACACTACAGTGAAAATAAGTGATGGTCACATAAACACCACCCTATATCAGAAACCTACTGACCAATTACCTACATACCTCCAGCTTCCATCCAGGACACATCACACGATCCATTGTCTATAGCCAAGCCCTAAGATACAACCGAACTTGCTCCAGTCCCTCAGACAGAGACAAATACCTACAAGATCTTTATCAAGCATTCTTAAAACTACAGTACCCACCTGGGGAAGTGAGGAACAGATTGACAGAGTGAGATGGGTACCCAGAAGTCACCTACTACAGGATAGGCACAACAAGGAGAATAACAGAACACCACTGGCCATCACATACAGGCCCCAGCTAAAATCTCTCCAGCACATCATCAATGATGTACAACCTATCCTGGAAAATGATCCCTCACTCTCACAGACTTGGGAGACAGGCCAGTCCTCACTTACAGACAGCCCCCCAACCTGAAGCAAATACTCACCAGCAACTACACACCACACCAAAGAAACACTAACCCAGGAACCAACCCCTGTAACAAACCTCGTTGCCTACTCTGTCCCCATATCTACTCTTGTGACACCATCAGAGGACCCAACCACATGGGCCACACCATCAGGGACTCTTTCCCCTGCACATCTACTAATGTGATATATGCCATCATGTGCCAGCAATGCCCCTCTGCCACATACATTGGCCAAACCAGACAGTCTCTACGTAAAAGAATAAATGGACACAAATCAGACATCAGGAATGGTAACATACAAAAGCCAGTAGGAGAACACTTCAATCTCCCTGGACATTCCATAACAGATTTAAAAGTAGCCATACTTCAACAAAAAAAACCTCAAAAACAGACTTCAAAGAGAAAATGCAGAACTAAATTCATTTACAAATTTAACGCCATTAATTTGGGCTTGAATAGGGACTGAGAGTGGCTGGCTCACTACAAAAGCAACTTTCCCTCTCTTGGTATTGACACCTCCTCATCAATTATTGGGAGTGGACTACATCCACCCTGATTGAATTGGCCCTGTCAACACTGGTTCTCCATTTATAAGGTAACTCCCTTCTCTTCATGTATAATAATGCCAGCATCTGTAATTTTCACTCCATGCATCTGAAGAAGTGGATTTTTTACCCACGAAAGCTTATGCCCAAATAAATCTGTTAGTCTTTAAGGTGCCACCGGACTCCTCATTGTTTTAATCTGTATTTGTTTTCATACATGTTCATTTTTGTATTCAGTGAATAGTGGCAGAGTATTTCTTAATGTGATCTCTCACACAGCCAGCATGATTAACAGCCCCTAAGCACTCTGTTCTTCAGAGCAAACATGATTGACACCCCATTGGTGGATAGCATACACAGACTGAAAATGTTATTGTTTTGTACTAATGGTGTGAGATATTGCTTTTTTATTTGCGTCTACAGCTGTTAAATGGCATCAGTATCTTCAGGACATTTGATAAATTAGGTTAAGAATACTGATTTCTGTTTTATTATTGCACATTTGGAGGGGAAGAAGAGTTGCATTTACAAACAAGCAGTGACTCAGCTAGTCTGGATTCTTCAGAGCAGTTGGTTATTTGATCAAGTGAATGAAACATGGGCACTGGGGTGGATTTAAGTGACAGTCCACAACTTTAATAATTTAACAGTGGGGAGGGGCATTATCTGGCCCTCCACTCCTCCTCCAAATCAGGTATTTTATTGGATATAGTGTGGGATTAAATGGCCTCAAACCAAATAATTTATAATTTGGGATTGAGCCATTTCAGACTAACCTGTAGGGTTCCGTCCACCACTAAATCTTCTTGCCATTCCTTTGTGAGTGGAAAAGAGGGTGCAAAGAGGGACCTCAGTCTTTGAAGATTAAAGTCTCCCCTTCTCCTTAGAGGCAAAAGGTCCACCAGCCACATCCTGGGTCTCTGGAAGATGGCCCTTACTACCTTTAGCTGCACTGGATACTGGCATAGGCGGTGGGTGGCTAAGGTTATAGAGGGCTCAGACCTCCCAGTCTCAGGAGCACAGTGCTGCCAGAGTGTTCTGGAGTGCCACAACACACAATTCCCCACAACACACACGGGCAGTCAAGCCCAGAGACGTTTCTCCCTCCCCCTCATGCTAACTTGCCAACAAGGTAAAGGGTAAGGATAGAACACCACCTTAAAATGCTCAACATCACTCTTCCTCCTCCTCCATGTGATGCTGGAGACCCTGAGTGAGGCCAATAGGAGTGTGCTGAGCTCTCAGGTGACTATCTGCCCCCAATGGGGCAGCCCTCTTCATCCTGATTGCTTCATGGGGAGGGAAGGCAACCTCATGAGAGGGGGACTTGGGAGAGGGTTCCTCTTCCTGACAGCTCTCAGGCGGTGGGAATAGTTCCATGGAGGTGCTCTTCTTCCTGACTACTACATAAGGGCTCCCCTTCAGAAGAAATGGCATGTTCATATTCTGATGATAATAATCCCCCTGCTTCCTCAGACCCTATCATCTTATCATGTCCCCTGCTCCATCAACCCCTCTGCTTCCACCAAACCATGTTCCCATCATCCCCCTGTTCACCCCATCAGCCTCCGGCAAGAAATGGGATGGGGTGGGGCATCATATGGGGAGGGAGCTGTCTGCATGGACATAGATGCATCAATTGATGCTGTGTGGGTTCCTCCAAATCTGTGAGCAGTGAGAGCCCACAGGCCAGAGCGGGGAGCGGTGCAGACACACAGGACAGAAGAAATGGCTGTGGGCTGAGTGGCGGGGCAGGCTCAACTCCCCCACAAGAATATTTTCACCAGCTGCCTATGGATACTGTTGGCAAGTTACAACAAAGTTAACATTCCTATATGTCGTTCCTACCATTAAAATTCCCATTCTTACTCCTTTTAAACTAGAAGGTCCCTTCATGATGCTGCAAAGAAGGTGAAAAACCTTCTGGATACCCTGCAATTTTGCCCACTGGAAAAAATTCCCTCCTAATCCAGAAGAACAGTGATTGGTCAGATTCACAGCATCCTAGAAACACAGGTCAAAATACCTGAACTACGAGGAGAGAGAGCGAGGCAGCAATGGCAGCAAGATGACCCTTGGACACCCAGGACGGCTTTTAATTGAGAGGGTGAGGCCGTGTGAGAGCCATTTAGCTCTCCCAACTGTCCATCCTTGAAGATCACTACTACACACTCTTTGAGACAGGAGGAGGAGCTAGGCTCCACCATGTCTGAGCATGAACACTTCCCATGTTCTTCCCTGGATGGCTGACTGTACAGAAGATGGAACCAAAGAGTCCTGTTGCCAGCTATATAAGTCATCACAGAATCCACCCCTACAAAGGGGGCAGACTTGGCTGGAAGTGTAATGTTAAAACATACAATATGTAACTACTTCTGAGGGACCAGTGTCTCCACAGAATATGGTGCAGTCTCAGTTGTCATGCAACCATGGACTCTCAATGGGTAGGCCATCCATGAGGCTTGTGGACTCATTGCTGCTCAGCCACTATGAGGGCAAATTTGAGCTGGATAAAGTTGTTTAAAATTTTGAAGAATTCTATTCAATTTTTTTAAAAAATTCCTCTCCAAAACAAAAGCAATTTGCTCCTTATTGTAATTTTATATAATATGATTTTCTACAAATGTTACAGAATTATACATTTAGTGGGCGCTATAAAAAAATCTGAAGCCATAATTTACATTATGCTCATGTATATTTCCTGTCCTGTGATAAAATTTACTGAAACGCTTTTCTGTTCATTGCTGCTGTGCCAAATGAAAACAACTGATCTTTCAACATCCACCCAAATGTGTGTTAAATTTATAAAGGAAAACCCTACTTTCTTTGTACCATTCAGTACATTAGAGGAGAATTTCTCTGCTAACTATAATACAAGCCAGATAAAATAATTCAGTAATGGTATATCCTAGTGTCAAGAACAGGTAAGATTGTGAAAGTTGGTCAGTCAGAATATTCCATTTTCAGATAATCGATAATTTTGCCCCAAAATCACTTTCCTCGTGTTACTCAAATTAGAAAGGGGGGATTACCCTGGAATTTGATTTTAGATGAATGTAGGTGGCAGTTTCTCATCACCCAGCCTGCATCCACATCAGATAACAGAATTCAAAGTCCTCCTCATTGCCCAGGCTCCAAAACTTATGGTTATATTTCCGGGGCTTGATGAAGGTATTACTAGGGGAAGCTCTATGTTCCATGTTGTGCAGGTGGTCAGACTATATGATCTTTCCCTTCAGGTGTTTAATTCTATGAATGAACTCCTCTTAAAGGTCCTCATGCTTCAATGCAATCTACACGCATGGGCACTGTTTCACTGATGTGGATTGAGAATGGGGCTTCTTACTTTTTGTGACTGTAATGAAGGGCAGAAGGCTCCTACAACTATAGAAAAGCATCTTTTTGTATTTAGAAATCAAAATCAAATAAAATAAATACCCTCTGTGTGCTCCCTATTGTACAAGTCCAGCAAGTTACTACTTGAGTCCCTTGTTCATTAAAAGATGCTACTTAGAACATCATCCTCCCTGGATGAACTGATTACTTCTGCCTTTCCTGGCTTTTCTGCAATTCCACATCAAATTCAAGTTCCTCATCTTTAATTCCAAAGTCCTGCATAATATTGTCCCTGCCTATCTCTCTCCTCTTTCATTTTCTCTCCTTCTCCCCCTTAGCTTCTTAGGTTCATCGCACTACTTACTCCTAGTGACACCCTGTTCACCTGCTTCTATTTGCTGAAAGACTGAAGAGATACATGGCTAATAGTCTGGAACCTTAAAAATGTCTGCTGCCACATTTTTCTCAAAGCCACCTCCTCCTCTTTGTCTTCCAAGAGGTGGACTTGCAGGTCGGCATAGTCTAAAAAAAAAAAGGCTGTTCTGGAGCTGCTCCCTCCCCACTTGTTCCATCTTCCCCTCAGACTTTTGGATGAGAAAGAGGAAGGAGCAGAACTGAGTGCCACTTTCCCTTCTCCACTCACTTTAGAAAGCAGCAGCATCCATCTTTACTTACACATTGCTGGATGCTGGTCCAAATGCTGCAAGAAGCGGAAAAGATGGCCACAGATGAAATGGGAGAGTGGCAGTCTTTCGAAAGGCCTCCCTGATCCCGCAAGATGGGTGACTGAATGCCTCAGCACTCCGAAGGCCAAGAAGGTCACAGGAGCAGTGAAAGCCTAGCCCTGCTGTTCCCTCAATTGTTGCATCAGCAAGAGCCAGGAAGATGAAGAACTCTAAGTGCCCTGACCTTGTTTGAGGGCCTTAATAAATGGTGGGAGTGAAGCCAAGGCTCTGGCATGGTGTTGCCTCTGCCGGTTTGAATGGAGTGTGATGTTACCAAAAGTGTCTATGCCCCTAGATTTGTACTAATCTGAACCAGGGATCCTTCCCCATGCTGCAGATTAGTGAGGTTTTTCTGTATGCTGTCTGAGAGTTGTTTAATTGTATGTTTGGGATCAAGTTAGAGGGAGAAGTTTTGGTTTTGGTGTCTGCACCAACTTTAATAGACCCTTTGGTTTTGCTTAACACTCTTTTTTAGGAGCTCAGAGGCCTTTGGGAAGGGCACCCTACCCATAAAAACACAATATTGTTATAGTAATACCAGCAGGAGGTTTCAATTAGACTTTGAAACTTTACCCACTCTTTTCTAATTAAAAATGTTTTTCAGTGGCTGTGAGGTTTAACAGTGCTTGCTTATAGCTGTGCTAACTATTTTTTTATTTTAAAAACATAAATGTGAGCTTTAAAAATTATTTAAAATTAACAAGAAAAATATGAAAAGTTTCTGCAGGACAAATTTGGAGAGGGAGTCATTTTTTTTTAATTAAAACAAATTAAATGTCTCCATATCTTTGACCCTTTCTTTGATCTTATCTCCATCAGCTCTGTTCTTCATTCTCCTTTTCCTTTTCCACTATGTCTCCAATTCAATTTCCCCCATGCCATTTCAATGTTCTATTTCTCTTTCAATCTTCTTTCCTCTCTTGCCCATCCTTTCCTCTCCCCTCCCCACTTTTAAAGATGGTCATGAACCTGAGCTAATAAGCACTAATTAGTATTTCCAAAAAGGATAAAAGACAGGACAGGTGTAGATGATATAAGAAAAAAAAAAAGAGACAGGTGAGTATTGCTGCCATTATTTGTTTAACATCTGCGACTAGCTCTAAATTCCATGCCAGTTGTTATGGTAGCAAAACTGCAAGAAACGAAGGCCCCTGATAATAATATATACATAATGATTGTTGAGCATACCTATTAACATCATTTGCATCATATTTGTATGGATTCCAGTCCATTCAAATCAGTAGAGGAACCTGAATGTATCAGATTTTCCAGACAGACTGCAACAATGATGATCTTCTAAGGAACCAATCTCGCCATAATGAACATTTTCTCCTGATAATGAATTCGGTTTTTTAATGCAGTCCTATAAATAAACCGCTAAGTTAAGTTTATACACAACAAAGTCATTGGCCTAAAAGCTAAGGACAAGCTATAAAAAAAGAAAAAACAATTCTAAAAATGCAATGGATCATGAGGGGAGCCAATCTAATTACAATGGTAAACTCATCACACAGACTGACATTGTGACAGAGTTACTGCCAATACATTTGGATTCACACTATGGTCATTACAGGCTTGGCAGTGGAACACAGCAGAATAGACGTTACTGATGGAAAAGTTTTAGATCATCCAGTCTATCTTCCTGCCAATGCAAGATTGTTCCCTATATTTTCTAGTGGTTGTTCATTCTCGTTTTAAAAGACCCAAATAATGGGGATTCCACAATGTACTTTGGAAACTATTTTATAGCCTAATTACATCTAACTGTGAGGAAGTTTTTCCTGAAGTTCAGCCTACATATTCCTTTTTTGAATATCCTTCCAGACTATGATAATTATACACTCCTGATGGCACACTAAATAATTCCTCTACCTTACTTCATTATAGCAACCTTCAGATATTTCTAGATTTTTACTATGCCCCTCCTTTACTCAGTCACCACCTGTCAAGATCTTTAAATCTTGCCCATAAATCAATCTTTCCTGTCCTCTCATCATTTTGATGCTCATCAATGAACTCCCTCCAATCTTTCTAATAAGGTTACATCCAGAACTTAATAAAATATTACAGATGCCGTTGCACCACAGCAGGAGAGAGAGATGGACTATAAACTAGAGGGACTTATTCACCTCCATTGGCTAGGGCAGGCAAAGAGGGCACCAATGCAACAGCTCTCATTAGAGAGCCCTGTTGGTAGAGTTTGCATGGAGTCCCAGCAGAGAGGATAATAGAGCCACAATTGTGAGTAAACGATAGGGACCTCTTTTTGTGCTAGAGCTTTTCTGGTAATTTCTATAAGGAATGGAATATTTTGTTCAAATCAGAGTAATATTATTTTGCATAGTTTAATTTTACTTCAGGTGGTCACAGGCCAAGTATATCTTTGAATTTTTGGTATAATATAATCTTTAGATGTAGACATATAAATAAATGAAGATATAGTGTCAAATCTAGAGAATGCTTCCTTGTGGGATAAGAGATTAATCTAATATCTAAACTAATGAGCAATGTCTCCTGTCATGGGTTAGGTAACATATATACTTCGGAAAGCTATATTGTATGAGATATATACTATATTTTATTCCACTTGCTTTACAATTAAGAACATACTCAGTGAGGAAAGCCAAGAAAATAGAGAAACAAATAACAGAGCAGGCCTTTTGAGAGTTTGCAGTAATACAAAAGAAATGGTATTTAATCATGAAGGAATGTATTTTAACCGTGATTTTTTTTCTTCTGGTTTATTATTGAAATAAAACATGATCACCATAAGGCATTATTTTTTAATGCTTGGAATACACAAACAGACACAGTTAGTAAATCAAAGTATATAATAGCCATATTTTCGGTTTTTTTGGTTTATAAAAATAAAACTATATAAAAAATTAAAATGTGATTTCATGTTCAACTGCTTCTAGTTGCTTGTTGAAAGAATAGTAGTAAAACCCATGACTGAAAACTTTTTCTTGCTAATGAAATCCAGTAAATCACGATAAAAAATGTGGTTCTCCTGCTCTACTGTTTTGCTAATCTTTTCTCTCCATTTTGGTGACAGTAAACCGAAGTGAAGATATTCTATAGTGAACTTTTGGAGTATCAATATTTGCTGTAGGTATATGGTATAACTGAAGGGAAGGAGAATATTAGGACATTCTTGTGAGTCCCATCCTCTCAATACTGTTTTTCTCCCACAGGTCTCATCAATCTTTCCTAAGACATCCCTTAAATCTTGCCTTCGCCTTTCTCTCTGACCAAAGTGCAGAGACTGTGTCAGATCCTACTGTTTCATGTTCTACTGGCAGAAACACTCGAAATCTGGTAGTGCTGGTAAGGCATGAGTCAGCCCCCAGCCTTCAACTCATGTACCACAGGCCACAAAAGCTATCTTAGAAAATAGGCAAACCTTCAAAACAAAAAGCCGTAAAGGGACTAACTGGGAAGTGCTACAGAGTTACAAATACTGAAAGGTCAGTCTTAAATATACGACCTGTGAGACCAGAATTGTAACTTTTCTGTATATTTGTTATAGTTTTATGGTTTCACTTTTTAAAGTAGGCTATGCTGTTATTTTAAAAATAAAAGCGCACACAGTAATTTTCAGGGAGCTTAAAGAAATAATTACATTTGGATTTTTTCCAACAAAACATTCTTCAAAAATCCTCTCTCTGTTCTTGACATAAATTGAAAACTATAATATAGATATGCTCTACCCAGGCTTCAAAATGGCATTAAAAAGGCACATTATCAATATGTTTTAAATGTTTTAAAAGTTCGGTTTTACAGCTCCGTAACTGAAATTGCTATACACTTAGATTGAGTAGTATCTACTCCAACAAATTAATATATGCAAAATGTGTTGAATAATAGTTAATTTATGCTGTGGTAATGACTGTGTAATATATCTGAAATCTGTGCTAATCAAGAAAAAGGAGCCCTTTCTAGCTATTTCCAGTACAATCATCAGCCAGTAATTTTCACCCCTCCCACCTTGAGTAAAATATGACATGAAGTATATGGTAAAGTATTTGCTGCTAATTTCTCAAATCAATAATTAGTACCACTCAACAGCATGCAATAAAAAATCTGAAGCTGAAGAAGCAGTTTTTATATATAAGATCTGAATTGTTCATATTTTTGTAGTAAAAGCTGGACAGTAGTGGAATTATCTGTTCCACATGGATTGTACTGATTACAAATCTAATTTTGAGATAACACTCTACGATGGCTCCAGAGAGGTATAAGAAGTGGAGGATCAATGTGCTCTCTAAAAGTGGTCATTTCTTACATGACTATTCATTACAAATAATATTCATTATAAATTAAGCCCTCTTTTTGGTTAGTGAAGAACTCTTTTCTTCACTTCCTAATTCAAGAATTCTTCCTGATTTTCTGCATTAATTCATCTGCAAATAACTATCAGCTATATGAGTTATGTGCAAATTCTTCATTTGGAACATTTCTGTGTTATTTGTGCTGTGTAGTGGGTCATCTAAGTCGGATAGCATTGCTCACTTTCCTCCTCTGTGTGGATGACAAACTTTTTAAACAGGGGAATAATAAGTAGCACATAAACTCCATACTTTTGGTTTAACTTTTTGGATAAAATCATTTGTGCTAAAATTTGTGAAATTATTAGGAATCATGTATTTTCATGAAGCGACAAAGAGTCCTGTGGCACCTTATAGACTAACAGACATATTGGAGCATAAGCTTTCGTGGGTGAAGTGGGTATTCACCCACAAAAGCTTATGCTCCAATACATCTGTTAGTCTATAAGGTGCCACAGAACTCTTTGTCGCTTCTACAGATCCAGACTAACACGGCTACCCCTCTGATGTATTTTCATGACCTCAGTTCTCTGAATACTCAGGAACAACAAATAATAGGATTCAGGAATTACAGTGAATTGAGCTCAGGGCTTTTATTCATGAAAATAGTCACAAATCAGTATTTTTCATTATTTGACCAGTTCTAATGTACTCAGTAAAGGCACAATGGAGAGTCACTAATTAGTGTGAATTAATGTATTCATACTAGAATAATATATTGGTGTTAAGGTTATTTTGTGTTCTGAACTCTATGGATCAGATTCTGATTTACTGGCGTAAATGGCCCGTGTGTTACTTATACTGACTCCCCATTGAATACAGAGACTGGTTTGAAGAATCTGTCCTGAATTCAAAGTCTTCTATGGGACTGTGCCTAGCAACAAGAGCAAATGCCACTTCCTCTGAGACCACAATCCCTTTAACCAGTGAAGTTCCACCAGAACAACGTAACTGTGGATTGATAAGGGAAAGCTCATAAGTGCCGAAGGCAGATCTTTGGAACTCATCCCCTGAAGAGATAAGAATGACAGACACAACCACTTTCATGACTAAATGCAAACTCATTTGTTCAATTTGGCTTTTCCAGGATAATTTCTTCACACTCACATGCAAACACACAAAAAACACTCTGATGTATGGTGAAAGAAGGAAATGTCTATATGAGGTGCTTAAGACACAAATTCACAGTGAGAGGACGTGAAGCTCCTGCTAAATTCAACAGGATCCATGTACACACTCCCAAAAGCAGAGCTTAGCCCTTAGCGCATAACAAAATAATTGCCATTATCATTATGGCTTTTGCATGTATAAAGGTTTTTGCTGTACATCTTCCTTCAATTAAGTTGGAAAAAAGTGGATACTGACACCACTGACAATCTCTCGGTTATTTCACAACTATCCATAATCGTTTCATACAATGACTACTCCCAGAGAGGAAGCCAGGAGCATCCCTTGTATGGAGGCAATTAGGCAACACTGAACATGTAAGTGGCCAATATTGTGGGTACAATTCAATGAAGCAGATCCAGAAGGGTGGTTTTGATATTCTGTCAGATCAAAGAAAGAGATCACAGAAGAAAAAAGAAAAGAAATAAGAATAACTCAGAGCAAGAGCAAGAACAAGCACATGCTTGCAAGGGTTAGCAGTGGGTGTCATTATGTAAGTCTTTTATTTTATTCAAATGGTAAGTGTGTTAATTTTTTCCTCATAATTTTTCTAGGTTCAGCCAGCAGGAAAGGCTCCCATTCCAACTCTTTGTTAAAGATATATCTATCTTGATGGTTCTTGACAACCCTATCATGTCAGCCCTCTGTAGTAGCAAAGAGTGTTTCAGCAAGAAAAAAAAAAGTGAAAACTGACGTGCTCTACTCTGCTTCCTGTGGGCATATTTCACTATAGCAGATCCAGAGGGATGCTTTGTTGTTCCTGTCAGATCAAAGAAAGAGATAAGAGCAGAAAATATCATCTAAAATATAAAACCCAGAAAGGAGGGTAACTGAAAAGCACTGCAAGACCACCACATCATTATGGCTTTTTTAATCATTTAAATACGCTAACTATAAAGTCCACAGTAAAGAAATAAATATTGTATAGGCCGTATGCTCTACTAGCTGCCAGCAAAACTGTCCTCCTAGGATTAGTTTATGGGCATGGAAACTGACTGTCAAATGCTAGTCATTTTAATTGTTTTTCAATTTGGCTGTGTGGGCTGAAGGTATGCTTAGGTATTTTGACAGGTGACTGCTCAGAACAAATATCTGAACCCAGTAACTTCTTCATATTCGTTTGTTTTTTCTGCAAATGTACAATTCATCTTTTGCTGAACATGCCGTACACATAAAGGCTAGCAGTCGTAATGCACTGCCTATCTACATTTGCGACTGAGTATGGAAAAAAAAGAAGAAAAGCCAGCTAGAATGTGCATACAAACCAAAAACTGTACAGTATAATGCTTCACTTAGTTTTTTTAAACACTACTAATGATGAACAAATTGTGTGCTATCAAAGTAGATGGAGATCTGGCAATAATTTTAAACAAAAAAAATAAACAGTAAGCCAAAAATATTAACTTTCTGTGAGTTTATACAAAGAATGTGCTTTCAATGTTACATGTGACTAGTTTAATTACATTTTTAGTCATCAAAATGAGTATCTCCACTTAATCATTTTCAGTTTAATCCACAAGGCAGTACTGAAAAATTATTCACATGGTTATGTTCAATTTTTTTTTCAATGAAATGTATATTAGTGTGCTGTTCACGCTTCAATCACACAATAATTTATGACGTAGAAGAATAAGGCCCTGGCTTTTCAAAAATAACTAGTGAGTTTGAGTTCTGCCATGTGTGGGTACCAAACTTGAGACACATGTTTTCAAAAGAATGGGTGCTTGGAACTTCTGAAAAATCATGTACTTTCAAAGTTTCTCAAGTTAGGACCCAAAAATAGAGGCACCGAAAATCCCTAGTCACTTTTGAAAATTTAGGCCATGAGATTTATATTGATTAGCCTGTGAAATGGTCATTCCACGGAGAATAGAGATGGACAAATAATACAGTAACAATTTTACCTAGTGTGCTTTAGATATCATTTTGTTATGCATTAGCATTTTTAACATCAGCTCTTTGAAGTTAACTGAACCTCTCCAGAAAAAAAAGGATTTGGATTATGATGTAAACCAACAGTAAAGACAATTCCAAAAAAATCTAATGTCCAATATAACTGCTGTTTACATATTAAAAAGAGATACAGACTTTGTACCAAAGATGTTCTGTCATGTTTCTCCACAGGAGAAGGCTGTCACAGTAAAGTTCATTATCAATTACAGCTTTACACGTACAAGATGAGTTAAGCTGTCATAATTTTCTCAGACAGAGATCCTGTGCTGTCAAAGAATGTCAATTTTTAATCTGACACAAGGAAGAAAATTATCTGTTATTCTGACCCCTAATTTCTTGACATTTTAATGCCATAATTGCTGTGGTTAGTGCTGCAACCATGATTTCACCTGTCAAGTAAGAATGAATCAATATCCTTAAGCTGTTACTCAAATTTTAGCATTTATTTCATAATCTATGTTTTTTTTAATACACTAGAGACCAGTGATATACAGGCACATCTGCAACTGAGAAATATTTAGATTAAAACAACACAAAAAATTCCCCTTAATTTGGGCCTGACAATGTTAATTTTTACTACATAGTTCTTCCTCTTCTCCTTTTATTATAATATGAATACAATTTTGCAATGTGAGGAATAAAAGAGAAGCTACTCAAATTGCTAAAAAGACTCTTTCAAGTATTTTTATATTTTAAAAGTGGAAGACTTTCCACTTCAAATTCAACAGGGCCCAAGCCAGAAATTTAGGACTTGGATTCACTTTGGGACATCCAGAGACACAGTTTTGGTTTGAGCTAATTACTACTTGTAATGCATAGGGTGATTCTCTCTCTCTCTCTATATATATTTATTTATTTTTTGGTAGCACCATGAAATCTGAAGAATAAATGTCAGTAAATACAGCATGTATATTATTGAATAGTAATTCCTCTAATTCGGTGCAGATCTCAAGTTCTCAAAGGCTTATTTCAATGAAGAGACACATCTTGACATATATAGTTATTGTTAATTTAAATTTTAAAAATCAGAGGCAGACCAGGTCCTCTTCCACCCACGGCCTCACACCTTGGCCAGGCTGGAAGCCAGAGCCGGGCCCTGGTAAGAGTTGCTCAGGGAGCCTGGGCTGTTGTGGGGAGCCCTGAAGCCTCCACCTGCCCTGGATGGGGTGACAGGGTGCCCAAGTGTAGTCCCGGAACATGTTCTCACCCCCCCGCCCCAGGGTGCATGGCCCAGGGCAAGTGGAGGGTCCAGGACTCGAGGGCTCCCCACAGCAGCCCGGGCTCTCTGGGTGGCTCTTACTACTGCCGGCTCTGGCTTCTGGACTGGCCAGGGGGCGAGGCCTCAGGGGGAAAGGAGGAGCAGGGGGCAGAGCATCATGGCAAGGGGGGCTAAGGCCCACCTCAGCTCCCCCACTAGAAAGAGGCTGGCGCCACCCCTGAGCCTCGGACAAGTGCTGAGCGGTTCCGCAGGGAGTCCAGGACAAATGTTGTCCTGAAGTCATTCAGCCCAGGACCAGGATTTTAACTCTGCATTTAGGGACAGTCCCGATTTTTGGGTCTTTTTCTTATATAGGCTCCTATTACCCCCCACCCCGTCCTGATTTTTCACACTTGCTGTCTGGTCACCCTATTCTGCACTGATGGTGATAGAATATGGGGAAGATGCATAAGTATATGCCTGTTCCCTGTGTTGCATGGAGCACAACTTTCAAGGGGCTCTGAGTGTAGCCATATTTGTCTGTGGGGAAAAAAGAGTTGTTTAAAGAGAAGGATAGGCCATGGTTTTCTCATTGCATGAATCCTCTGTTGGTTTTTTTCACCTAGAGAGAGGAGTGCTAAAGCTACTCTCTGGAGAAGGCTGAAGCATGGCCTCCTTGAAATAACTCCACAGGATTGCTCAGTTGGTATACACAAGGATACCAGGATCTAGGTGTCTAACAGCCACTTTTGACACCTAAGTTATTTAGGTGACACTGGGATTCACAAAACCAGTGCTGAGCAGCTGCCTAATGTCCCTAGGGATCTAAGTTTCTGCTATAAAGCCCCTGAGGAGACTAAATTTCAGCAGCTAGATATGCACACAGCCACCTCAGTTTTGATGCTTCCCAGCAGCTCAGTGCCTAACTCACACCTACGCCCCTCCTAGTTTACCTCTGGGGCTCCATCTGGTAGGTGTGCTCAGAACATGCTTAAACCTACATAAAATGTCCAGAATGAGGAATAAGAAGTGGTGGTGGCCCAGTAGTTAGAGCATTTACTTAGGAGACCCGGGGTTCAATTCACCCCTTTCCCTGATGTACAGCAGAGATTTTAACATTGGTTCTTTCACCTCCCAGCCGAGGCTACAGCTAGGCTACAGATGCATTTTAATTCTCTCTCTGGCTCAGCTACTACTGAAGCACTTATACACAGTGGAAAAAACTCAACTGGAGAGATTTAGAAAGCCCTGTCATAAAATCCCCATAGACCAGTGGTTAGAGCACTCCCCTACGAAAAGGGAAATTTGAGTTCAAATCCCTGCTCCGCAAAAGGGGAATTGAACACAGGTCTTTCAAGTCCTGAGTAAGTAGTCTAACCACTAGGCTAAAAATTATTAAATGGGCTGGGGGTGCCAGTTCCCCCACCTTTGCTTTTCTTGAAAAAGTGCTGACCTGTCTTAGGCACCTAACTCCAGGAAAGGGTTCATGGCTGAATCCCAAGTGGAGAAAAGCACCTCCCTTTGACCCAGAGTTAGGCACCTAACATCCTTTGATGGATAAGGTATAGCCTCACCCCTCTCCTTGGCATTTCTTATGGGTTAGCTTAGGCAGCTCTCCTCTCAGCATGTCGTCTTTTGTGAATCTCATTCTTAGGCACCTAACTCTCCTCTTGCCTTGTATACATAGGTGCTGGAACTAGGGTGTGTGTGTGCTGCCACATCCCCTGGCTTCAAATGGTTTCCATCATATACAGGGTTTACAGTTTGGTTCAATGGCTATCAGCACCCCCACTATAAAAATTGTTCCAGCACCCCTGCTTGTACAGGGGGCCTGGGCACCTCAGGTTTGTGAATTCCACTTGGTGACAGAGCATCTAAAAGTTAGACACTGCAATGCTGAACATGGCAGCATCTAAGTCCCTTTTGTGAATGCCACCCCCAGTGTTCAACTGAGGCACTCAAACTGGGAGCTAAGCCAAGATTTCTGCAAAATAGCAAATGTTTGAAAATAGTGTGCCTCAGTTGTGTGCACAAACTGGCAACTATATGGTCAGTTAGGATACTAATGTACTTTCATAAGAGTGAACATTGTCAAAACGTGATAGAGTGCTAACTTTGTTGTGTTCCCAAATGACAGAGAAGGTCATGGATTTGGATCTGGATCTTGAACCCTCCTCTAAAATTGGGGGTGTTCAAATTTGAGGCATTGGGCCATCTATACTGAAAGATAGCACAAAAATAATTAGTTAGGTGTGGGGATATGGTTCTCTCTTGCTGAACACAAAAGTGTTTTTACCTAGATTTTTTTTTTCCTGAAACAAAAGCAGGAGCTGGGGATGAAGGGCAAATAATGATTTAAATCCCCAGCCGGGATGGAGGGGAAGAATTCCCTTTTATGATTAACTTTTTATCTTACCCTACCAATCTGCTGATTTGCTGTTCTCACCTTTTATTTATGGACAAATTGACATCAGGGGGTGGGAAAGGCAGTAACGAATGATCTTTTATTCAGCTCACCTATGTTGATAATGTTGCTTTGTGATCAATGGCAGCCCCACTGGACTAAAGTTTCTGGTAAACCTGAGGTCCGAGGCATCCACCGTGCATCCTTTCATGCTCTGGTTTCGGCTGATCACCACCTGGCGTGAGGAACTGTTTCTATGTGCGGTTGGATGGGGACTTGACTTTTTCAATGATAAAGATTTGAGATTCATGCCCAATTCTTCCCATGAGTTGGGAGCTGGCTAAGGGACACCTATTTGGAGCCACATTTCATTGGGAAAAGACTGCTGGGTTCCTTGTCTGTTTTGAGACTTGTTATGTCCACTGTTGGAGGAGGCAACCACAATAATCTAGCCTGTTTCCCTGATAACAGGTGATGGGATTTCAAGCTAAAAGTAATGGTCATTTGCCTAAACGATAGCCTATGTTGAAATCTGTTCACCAACCTCCTACTTGCAGCACAAAGTCTCAGTATTTTCCTTTATTTAGAATATGAAATAACAAGAGTATCTCAGATATTGTGGGGTAGGAATTGCTGGGATATCCTGACTTTTAACAGCAGATATTGTATTAAGAAAATGTTCAACTTTTCTTTAAAAAGATCTTTTATATTCAACTATTACCAAGTTAAAATATCAAACACAACAGTTCACAACCTGCTGTGATATAATACATATGACAAAAAGGAATTTGATTTTCTAGTGCTTATATATTTATATTTTATGGAGTTTAAAACACATTTAAAATGACCTTGCTTATATATTGTTTGGTGGACTATCTGCTAAAATCAATTGTAAAAATAAGAAAAAAGAATTTAGAAACATAAAAAGTCCATTTTTTTTACAGAAGAATGCAAATCATAACTAAAATGTGCAGTTGTAATAAAAATATATCATCCATGCCTGAAGCATTAATAAATACTGATCCAGCTATCAAACACCTTTTTATTGGACAGAGAACCTATATACCATTTATAATTATAGTTCAAATAAATCTGAAAAGGCTGCAAATCTGCCTGTATAAATCCATATGATCTTGTATGTGTGATCATATATGGGCAAAAAGTGAACAAGAAGCTATTTTTACTCTGCAAAGAATACAGAGCAGGATTAGTGTTTGAAGTCTTTCAGAGGAACAAGTATGTTATGTGTCTAGGTATGACTAACTATTTATGAGGAACTGAAGGGGATTCAGATTTCTTTTCTATTTTAAATTGAACATTTTGCTCTCAGTATCACTCAAAATAACCTTTCACGTGACAATTTTCTTCTTGTGTGTAGAATGAAGAAGAAAATGTAGCTGTGAGAAGTGATTTAGAGTGCAAAGAGAAGCACAAGAAAGAAGAGACATATATGACTTAGGGGGCATGGTTAGACGTGCATGTGGGAGCACAAAGACATCTCCCTGATTTTTTTAAAAAAATCTTGACAATAAGTTGTGCATGTAACTAAGCTCACAAGAGAGTTGAAGATGCTCATCATGTCACAAGATGTTAAGCAAAGCACACTGACTCCAATTCTACAAACCACCCTTTGTGGGGAGGCCCTTGAAGTCAGACACAGAGGTCTGCCCATGCAAATCAGGGCCTTAAGTATTGCATTACCTCTATTATCGCACAGTTACTAGTCGCATTGAACTACTAAGTATTGCACTCCTTTGCTTTCATTGCATAAGCACCTCATTTATACTTTCAAAATTATTGTTCTTTTGTGCATGCAGATCTGCATTTTATTGCCTCTAATTATGCTCCAAGTCTCTGGAACCTGCAAACAATTATGCACATACTTAATTTTAAGCACTTGAGTAGTCCCATTGGAGTCAATGGGTCTCATCAAATGCTTAAAATGGGGTATTAGAATAAATGTTTGCAGGATCTGGTCCTTAAAATACACCTTCTAAAATTCTAGCTCTAAGAATCTAATGATCAGATTCTTGGTTAGCAGTCTAAATGGTAAAAAAACATTACAATGTATTATTCTAAAATAAAAAAATAGCCTCACTGAATCCAAATGTTTCTTTGATGGCTGTTTTTTCCCCACAATCTACTAGTTTTCTGTCTTCAAGATTAAAACAAAAAAAGCGCCAAACAAAACACTCCTCCAAGAAACCACAAAACAAAACAAGAACTACTCAACTCCCCCCCCCCCGAAAAAAACAATCCCTAAGCCTGGTAGTGTATAAATTATTACTGTTTTGCATACAACAGATGGTAGATATCTGGGGGAATGGACGATTGTGTGTATAGCTTCATCACGGCAGCACTCATCTAGCAGCTGTTGTATCTTCACACTTTTCACCTAATTTTTAATCATTTTACCCAATGCATGAATGATATTTATAGCAATAATTCTTAATAATTTTACAAAAAACAAGCACATTGACTGTAAATAAAACACATATGAGGATAGCAACATGATTCTGCCCAGATGGCTAGTGTAAACATATTTGAACAAAACACCCACACAAAAAAATCCCACAAAACAACCCAATACACATAAAAATTAAACCTAAAAACCTCCTTTAATGGTAACATTTGATTGCACATTATGGAACGAAAAACTAAAGTAATTTGAACTAATTCTATTTGTCAGCCTGTAAAGTATAATTCTATTGATGCACATAATTGGTATTGCATTATCTGGAAATGTTAGGCGTTTTCCTCTGACTCATGACCACAATGAAAAGTAATCTTTTTATTTCAACTTTCCAGTTTTACTAAGTGAATCTATCAGATGCTAATTGTAAAGATGGTTCATTTTGTAGAGCATAACTTGCACTATAATAAATGGAGTGCATATTAACTGTATTATATATGACAGTGCTTCCTAGCAAAGAAAATACTGCCCAGCATCTACACCTCTGACATTTAAACATACTTGACTTTCCCTTTTTGGAATCACCTAGGATACCAAGTTCTGAATAAAGTCAATAAAATCAAACCAAAAAGGATTTTTTTTCAACTAAAAAAAAATAATGATACATTAACGATGCCTGGGAGATGACGGCAGTTTTTAGAATGAAATGATAGTAAATGCTTACCTCCCTGAGGACAGGATCAGTGATACTGTCCAGATTAACAGAGCCTTCATATGTTAGATAGTGGAAAACATTGAGTGCACGCACTGCTTCTGGTCCTCGTTGCTTGTAGCCAAATATAAGGTCAATCCATTGATGAAGTTGGCATGATACAAACTCACTTTCCAGCGCCTGGAAATGAAATTCAAAGTCAGGGAAAAATACTGTTTCTCACATTTACATGCTTAAATTCTGTTTTCATTTTTCTTATTGCCTGAAGAAACTGTACTGTACAGCGCTGCAATTCTTGTTCATACTTATAGTATATATCTGAAGTCCTTCAAACAAACATTAAACAACAACTCAACTAATTATATTGTGAAAAAAAGTAAAGGACATTACTCTTATTTTGTTCAATTGTTAATTTCCTTTTCAAAAACAGGGTTTGGCTAACTATGATTGTTTTAATTAATTCTAGAGCTGTCCATTAAATTTCTTGCACAATCTGTCTAAAAAATTGATGGAAAATGGGGGAAATGAGCAAAGATATCCTGACCTGCAGCTCATTTTCCAACCAGCTCTAATTAATTTTAAACCTAAAATGGAAAAAAGACAGGAATACAGAATTAGTTTTAAACAGCTCTATAGAGAAAAAAAGATGTTTTTGAACTCCAAGTGGGGGTTGTGGCTCACTGAGCAAGGGCCCTCTCTTCTACGTAGCTTCTAAAAGAAAAAAATCGTACCCACTCACCAATGTTTGTCCAACAGAAGAAAGATGAGTCATGATTGGTAACCCCTCTGTGCAACACAAGTGGTGAGGAGAAGGTACTAAACTGCAGCCATAGAAGTGATGATAGCAATAAAGGTTGAGTTTGGCTTCTCCATTAGAGAGAAACATCTACCTACCTTTAGATGTCACTGCCTGCATTGGGAGCTTTGAAAGGCTCAGAGAAAGCATAGGGTGCCCTTAACTTCCTTCCACTAGCAAACCGCTTATCTTGCTTGCCCATGGGCTATTATCTGGAAACATATACAGTTCTCCTCTACAGGTTCTTAGTGTGTATGTAAGCATTAAAGGTTACGTTAATGGATTTGTTATACCAGTTACTAGGACTGGTCGAATATTTTCCAGTAAAATTATTTTTGAGGGGAAATTGTTTTCAGCTAAACAAATGGTTTTGTAATAGTTGTCTCCTTTCTGTCAAAATTTTGATTTCTTTTGTCAAAAACAGTCAAAAAGCAAAATATTTCAATTTTGATATCCTGCCATGGTGCCTCCTTGGAGTTATAGTTCGGTTTCCTCAATACCAGTATAACCATCCTGAATTTGACTTTAGAATAAAATGTTCAGTTGTTGAAAGTCCAGAAGGGGTCTCCGTCTTTTTGGGGGACCAAGAAGTAAGGGGAATAGAAACCCCTTCCTTGATATTGAGGTGGCATTCACTTTATTGCCATTCACAGGAGGACGGAGTCTGCCTCCTGGCGAAGAATCACCTCATGACAGTGATCCCTGAAGGGAATCCAAGAAGGAACTTTGCATGGATGGAGGGAGGGAAAGAAACTCTATGTTTCTTGATGGATCATTTATAAGACTCAACTGTCTGTCATTATGGAGTCCCAATTGTGTGCAAAACCTGCAGAGCATCCCCTAGAATAATGTGGGTAAGTTGGATGGCACCAATAGCGGTGGGTGGATCTTGACCACGACATCAAAAAGCAGCCCTTAGCAAGTGGCTGGGAATGGGAAGAGTTCATGGAAGCAGAGGTGGCTGAAAACAGAGGCTTCTGAATCCTTTGTGGTTTACACAAGAGGTTGGCTGGGTGTTGCTGGAAGAATGTTCAAGTCCCCGGTATGGGGAGAAAAACTACCTATTTTAATTATACTAAAACTTTAGCTATGCTAATATGTACTATAAACTATTTACAGATTTGTTTACAGAGTAATAGTAAAAGCTGGAGAAACGTGTGGATGCAGGGATTCTGACTCAGGCCATTCGGCGGCAAGAAAGAACTGGAGAGGAGTCGGCCTGCATTGCCTCTTATGCTCTCGGTCTGGAGCATGAGGTGAATTACCGTGTATGTGCAGGCCAACAAACACTGCTTACTAGAATTTCTGGACTCACACACATGGCACGCATACGCACCTATGTGTGGAATACACGTAGAACTCGAAGAAGGTGGTTAAGTTTGGATACAGATGCAAACTTCTACAAAATTCAGATCAAGTGTTCTGTTTCAGGCCCATCTTATGAGAACATGCCTGAGTAGGGTTGCCAACCCTCCAGGATTGCCCTGGAGTCTCCAGGAATTAAAGATTAATATTTAATTAAAGATTATGTCATCTGATGAAACCTCCAGGGATACGTCCAACAAAAATTGGGAACTCTAAGCCTGAGCCACAAAATCCAGAACTGGAAAGTTTTTGAAGATTTGGATCTGGCTACCCAATTCATAACCATTCTTCTTTGTTATATATGTGATCTACATTCACTACTGTAGCTTCAGTAAAGGCCATTGGCTTCTCCTTGCCAAGAATGTTAATGGACATAGTCTTATGAAATTGTTATCCATTATCCAAACTGCCAAAACATAGGTTAAATGCAAAAGGAAAGTGAAAGTCATACTATAAAGCTCAAGAAGCCTATATGTGAATGAGTGGTTGATGCTAGAATGGGCCACAGTTTGAACAAACATAGCTGCTAACTGTCATTTGGTGCGGGAACCTTTTGTGCAATGTCATAGCCCTGGCCCAGGTCAAGCAATCCTGCACCAGAAACTGTGCTTGGGTGTTGGAAACCCATTGATGTGAAGCAACTTCTTGTTAGGCCTGGAGCTCTACAGGACACGGGAAATAACATTATTAGTGGTATGACAAAGGTTGTGGTTCTTTTATTCAAGCAAGCACATCTGTTTCATGATGAGTGTTGTGCTCTATGCTGGAACTAAAATTCTCTCTCTCTCTCTGCCCAAACCTAGATATGGAGCTCTAGAGCAGTTAGAAATATAAACCATTCTGAAAAGGCTGTTAAGTACATTAAATGCTGCACTGATTTATGCTGATAATCTGAAAGTGTCTTGAGGATAGGATGCTTTTCATTGTATGTAAATATTTTGAACATTTTATTCATTATTCCATATACAGAATATGAATCTGAAGGATCTTCTGAAGAAGAAAATAATGTAGAGGGCAAGAACATAATCGTTTTAGGCCAAGCTTCTCAAAATGCCACATTAGTATGGCCACATTAAACAATTTGTTAGTATATAGCTGCAAACCAATGAATTGTGTCATTATCTGGTTGAATGTGTCTGGCTAGCTTTAAAAGTGAAGATATTTACTTAACTGGAGTTTAAAGTAAAGGAATTAGGCTCTTAAATTAGCACTCCTAAAAAACCTATAATCAGCTTTCATTTCTTGAAAATAAAACCAGCATCAACATAATTTGTTAACTAAACACTTAAATCAGGTTTTCAGTTAATCACTAATTATAGGGGGAGCTGGCAGCAACCCCCTATATTTAGGTTGCTTAATATTTTCCTTTGTCTGGCTATGTCAGAAAAAGGACCGGAAGCACCAGATGTGGTTTTAATTAGGGCACAAATTTATTCTTGAAAACCTGGGAGTACTCAGCAGATAAAAGTGTACAGTGCAGGTAATTCCACATACATTTCTATATACTCAAGGGACTGCTGTCAGCCCTCCCTCTTTCCAATCCTGGTCCCACCATCCTGATGCTGGGACCCTGCCACCACTCCCCTCCCTTATGAGGGCTAAGGGGGCTATAAAAGAGGGATGTTTTCAATTTTTTTAAGTACATCAGAAGCAGGAAGCCTTCCAAACAATCACTGGGGCCACTGGATGATAGAGGTGCTAAAGGAGCACTCAAGGAAGATAAGGCCATTGTGAGAAACTAAATGAATTCTATGCATCGGTCTTCACTGCAGAGGGTGAGGGAGATTTCCACATCTGAGCCATTTCTTTTAGGTGACAAATCTGAGGAACTGTCCAAGATTGAGGTGTCAATAGAGGAGGGTTTAGAAAAAATGATAAAAGAAACAGTAATAAGTCACTCGGACCAGATGGTATTTACCCAAGAGTTCTGAAGGAACTAAAATATGAAATTGCAGAACTACCAACTGTGGTATGTAACCTATCATCTAAATCAGCCTCTGTACCAGATGATTGGAGGATAGCTAATGTGACATAAATTTTTAAAAAAGGCTCCAGAGGTGATTCTGACATTTACAGGCCAGTAAGCCTAACTTCAGTACCAGGCAAATGGTTGAAACTATAGTAAAGAACAGAATTATCAGACACACGATTTGTTGGGGGAAGAGTCAACATGGTTTTTGTAAAGGGAAACCATGCCTCACCAATCTACTAGAATTTTTTGAGGGGGTCAATAAGCATGTGGACAAGGGTAATCCAGTAGATACAGTGCACTGGGACTTTCAGAGAGCCTTTGACAAGGTCTCTCACAAAAGGCTCTTAAGCAAGGTAAAATGTCATGGGATAAGAGGAAGGTCCTCTCATGAATTAGTAACCGGTGTAAAGATATGAAACAAAGGGTAGGAATAAATAGTCAGTTTTCAGAATGGAGAGAGGTAAATAGTGGTGTCTCCCAGGGATCTGTACTGGGTCCAGTGCTTTTCAACATATTCACAAATGATCTGGAAAAAGGGGTAAACAGTGAGGTGGCAAAATTTGAAGACAATACAAAATTAGTCAAGTCCAAAGAAGATTGCAAAGAGTTACAACGGGATCTCACAAAACTGGGTGACTGGGGAAGAAAATGGCAGATGAAATTCAATGTTGGTAAATACAAAGTAAGTCGCATTGGAAAACATAATCCCAACTATACATACAAAATGATGGGATCTAAATTAGCTGTTACCGCTCAAGAAAGAGATCTTGGAGTCATTGTGGATAGTTCTCTGAAAACATCCACTCAATGTGCAGCAAAAAAAGCTAATGGAATATTAGGAACCATTAGGAAAGGGATACATAATAAGGCATAAAATATCATAATGCCACTCTATAAATTCATGGTACACCCACACCTTGAATACTGCAGGCAGTTCCAGTCACCCCATCTCAAAAAAGATATATTAGAATTGGAAAAGGTACAGAGATGGGCAACAAAAATGATTAAGGGTATGGAACAGCTTCCATATGGAGGGCGATTAAAAAGACTGGTAATTTTCAGCTTGGAAAAGTGGAGAGATAAGGTAGAGATCTATAAAATCCTGACTGGTGTGGAGAAAGTGAATAAGGAAGTGTTATTTACCCCTTCACATAACACAATGAAATTAACAGGCAGCAGGTTTAAAACAAAGATAAGAGAGTATTTTTCATACAATGCACAGTCAAGCTGTAGAACTCATTGCCAGAGGATGTTGTGAAGTTCAAAACTATAATGGGGTTTAAAAAAGAATTAGTTAAGTTCATGGAGGATAGGCCCATCAATGGCTATTATCCAAGATGGTCAGGGATGCAACCCTGTGCTCTGGGTGTCACTAGCCTCTGACTGCCAGAAGAAGGGAATGGACAACAGAAGATGGATCATTTGATGATTGCCTGCTCTGTTCATTCCCTCTGATGCACCTGGCATTGGTCACTGTCGGAAGACAGGATACTGGGCTAGATGGACCATTGATCTGACCCAAAATGGCCATTCTTATATTCCCTAATGTACCAATCAAAGGAGCCCCAAGCCCCCTTTTCTCTTCTTCTTTAAAAGATGCATCCTTTAAATCTTTTACCAATTAGTTTTGTCTGATAACTGTATGTGTGCCGTATGGAGTATCTGCACTGGACATCTGTCACAAGCTTACATAATGAGTTGCGACATTAAAGCCTAACCACCCTTTCTTAACCTAACAGGTCCCTAACCTGCCGTGGGTTAATATTCAGCAGGGGGACTGTTCCTGGGCTAGAGAATTGCCTTTTGTCTGTCCTAAGAAATTTTGTTCACATTTTACTGAGAAACTTTTGAAAATCACCACCTCTCTTCTCTCACTTGCGTTCCTCCGAAAAATGGTGGCAGCCTGCAAAATATGAACTGAATACAAAGATTCTGAACTGCTGTGCTTGTGCTTCTGTCAAATCAGTTGCAGCAGCCCCACCACCACAAACTGTAGTGGTCAGAGCAGCTAAAGCAGGGGGAAGGGGAAGAAACCTGGGCCAGGCTCTCCCTGACCACCCCACAGACTCAGTATGTGGTCCTAATCTCCTCTCTGGTGCAGCACATGAGGTAGGAGCTCCCCAATCTCCTGGGGAGAGGGAAAAGGAGAGAGAGGTGGTCCTGGTTCCTCCAACCCAGCACTTCACCCTACCAGCTCAGCATTCTAAACCAGGTCTTACTGACAATGGCAGTTTTGAAGAGATACTATTTTCATGTGGATGAATTGTTCTTTAATAACTTCTATATCATATTAAGCATAAATGAGCTTCTTTTTAACAGGATAACCACCTTCTACTGCAGCCAGCTAATGTACTTAATCCTGGAGCTCAAGTTGCAGAAGTCTGTGCTGCAGTGCAGAAAGTTCAGGGTTCAAATCAAGATAATGATGCAAAATAGGAGAGTTGTTGCAGCTAAACAAGAGAATTTTGTTTTTACCTCTTTCATTTAAAAAAATCCTGGGGTACTGAACTTAGGTGTGCTGGGGGTGCAGCAGCATTCCTACCTTGAAGTGGCTTCCATCATATACAGGGTTTACAGTTTTGTTCAATGGCTCTCAGCACCCCCACTATACAAATTGTTCCAACCCCTTGTGATCATCCCAGGGAAATTGGCCGGGTTTGAGAAAGCAGCAGTGGCTGTTTAAAAAGGGGACAGTAAAATTAGAAAAAAAAGGATAGGACTGGGCCAAATAAGCATATTTGACATATTACCATCTCTACTATTTTCCCCTCCCCCACCATTGTTGGAAGAGTTGAGTGTGTATGTTAAAAGTTGCCCTGAGGCAGTTTTAACTCGCATGGCCAATACTTACTCAGCAGCTCATCATTCCAGAGTAAGTCTTACTAACACCGGAAGTTCTGATGAGGTGATATTTTCACATGGATGAACTGTTCTTTAATAACTTCTCTATTTTACGAAGCACAAATGTGCTTTTATTTAATAGTAGAATTTCCTTTCTTTTGTCTGCTTTTTTAAAATTCAACAAGCATATTTATTATACTGAGTATGTGAAAAATCCCATTAAAGTGCTGTATGACCAAATGTGGTAGGAGCTTGTGGGAGATTTGTGAGGACTTGAATCTTTCATTATTTTGAATTAAAGACTTTAGAGTTCTCAAAGGATTGTAAGTTTTCAAACAATTCCTAACACTATTGACAGGGCCGGCTCCAGGCACCAGCTTTCCAAGCTCCGCTGCTCTTCCCGCCGTGGCGGCAATTCAGCGGCAACTGTTTGGGGCGGCAAAATTGGTAGAGCCACCCCTGACTATTGACCTTGGACATATCTGTGTCCCTATATTACAACACCTTATATACGTTTAAATTATAGTAATATAATACTACTACTAATTAGCGATGGGTAAAACACGATTTTTTGGTTTGGTGGCCAACCAGAAAAATCAGAAACAAAAATTTGTGTTGAACCAAAATAGCAAAATTTTTAAATGAAACATTGTTAGATGTTTTCAGAATTACTTCTCCTCCCTATTTTTTTAAAAATTCAGATGAAACTACTTGCTGAATTTGACCTGAATACATAAACATTTTGATCAAACTGAAACTGGATTTTTTGGCAGACTATTTTAAAAATATATATATATATAATTTAGCTTTACTACTAATACCTTTAAGTTAGAAAAGTACGGGCAGTGATGAATTCCAAATACATCACATTATCAGTGTGAAGAATTTTGAGACTTAAGAGTCAATACTTGCATATATAGCTCATTTAGATATTTTTGTGGTGGCAGATCAATATCTGGAAGGGACAATACAAAACTCTAGGTTCAGACCCAACCATTTCCTGTTTTGATTACTATAATAACCTCTTCTTCTCTGGCCTTAAAACATGAAACATATTGCAATTTGAACAAGAATTAGTTCTTTAAGGAAGGTGATTGTCTAATAATGGTTGAGCAGAATTGTATTCAATGCATTTGGGATATTTTGGGGTCATCTCTTTCCACAGGAGGATGTTTCCTGAATGGGTTTCTCTATATAGTAAGGTTAATTAGGCTTCTTTTGCTATGTAAAATGTGTTTTTTCAATAATAATTGTGTACTACTGCAGCTGTCATATTTAGATTTAAATCACTCTGAATTAGATGCATTTATTTTGTGATAAGTAAGAATCCTGATCAAACAAAAATTACCACCAACACAGCAAAATGAAATTTTCTCATGTTCTGTTTACTCAGCACAAAATATTGTCAACTCCTATCAATAAATGAAAAATACCATCCGATCTACCACAACCCTAGCACACCAAGGTTTCAACTTATATATTAAATGTTTGTTAACCATGAAATATTACCCAAGCTTCTGAGAAGTCATGAAATGATTCAGAAATGTAAATATTAGCCAAAAATTTTGTATATAAATCATTCTACAGAAAGGATGAAAATTCATCCTTAATAACAAATATAGAACAGTAACAAAATATGAATTACAAAAGCCAGAAACCGAGTGGTCTTTCTAAAAATGTCATTTATAGTAAATGCATTTTATGTAACACTATAATTTGTAATATAATACACGCATGTTCAACCATCAAAATATCTTTATAATTAATGTAAATTACAGCAGATCACATCTTTTGTTTTTAAACTATGGAATGCTTATTAAAAAGGCTTTGCTTCAACGTTTTACAGTAGAGTTCTTTGCCTCAATTTAACATGCCTGACTTACTGGCTGAATATGTTCTATTTCTGGCACTCAGAACCCCCAGAAGTCTGCTGGGATTGAGAGGCTGAGTAAGCCTACAGATGCACATCTGTGGAAGTTTTGTTTTTTTTTTTAAATGGTAGATTATGATTGATGAACCCAGCATTAGGGTAATGTTATCAGGGACACTTACTGCTTCTGTCCTCTGTGACATCACTGAGGTCAGACCATAATCATGTTAGCATTGAACACAATGCTTTATTAATGTTTCATGAGTAAGTCAGTAGTAATCAGTCTAGCTATGTATGGATAAATTAAACTGGTACAACAATCCCTGATGTATAAATCGAGTGCTTTTAGAATGTACCACAACAGCTCTTAAAAGTAACCTGACAATCACTTCTCCAAGCTTTCTAATTAGACCAATTTTCACAAGTTTCATGGCATTTCTTTCAATAGAAAGCCATTTCCACCACAGTGCACATATTTATTAAGTACGAAAAACCCCTACAAAACCCCCTCATTTCCCAATTCTAAAAAGCTTATTAACCAATAGATTAGATGGGAGCCATCTCTCTAAGTCAAATTCTGTGTGTAATGCTGAAACTCTTGATTTGTTTATTTCTATTTATTTTAACAATCTATGGATCCATAAGCAAGTTGTAAATAAGTCTTTCTGTCCACATACATAGAATTATAATTTATAAATGGCTATGGTGAGCAAAATGTATATGAATATCTATACAGCTGTCAACTAGAAAATACTGAATACCCACACTATGGTTTGTGGTATCACATAAGGATCAATCCAACATAATGGAAAGACTCCCATTGCCTTCAATGGCTCTGGATCAGGATCATAGTGTCTTGAAATAGCCTCCAGATTTCTGTGGCTTCCCCGTAAATATGTACAGTACCCATTTTGCTAAGCCTGCTGAACAAATTCCAGCTCTTGGGGCAAGCTCACCTCATTTTAGAGCTATCAGTACCACCCTCATGCTATATTTTTCTTTAGACATATTTTTGTAAGGCAAGCCAAAGTTTTGGGCTAGAGATGGGTAATTTGCATAATAAATCTGCTGAACAATCCAAATACACGTAGGATCAGACATTAAAGATGGGCATGATCTATTAGGGCATCTCTTTCCACTTCTCTCACAGTTCAGAAATGTTTTCTACAGTACATTTTCTTGTACATTGTCTAATCTAGTTTTATAAGTGCCAAGTGATAGGGGCATTAGAAACCTATTCCATAATCTAATAGATTTCAATATCAAGATTTTCTGATAAATCCATCTGCTTTTTTTCCCTTTCTAAACTCAATCCTATTATTCCAAGTTCCTTGGTGTTTCTATCATTTTTGCAGATATTTTCCCTGTTTTAGCTATTAGTTAGCCCACTACACACATTTAGCTTTTTTTTTTTTTTTAAATGATCTCCCCATTCTCTTTAAATAGTCTCACCCTCATTCATGTTGTTTCTCTTCTCTGAACTCACTCTAATTTGTCAATATCGTTCTGACTTTTAGTTGCCCAGAAATGAATGCAGTATTCTAGGTGCAGTCTCACCAGAGTCATATAAAGGGACTATCTGTGTGCTCTGTGTGTAATGATTCCATATACAGGGCTCAAAATTGCACTTGCCTTTTTTGGTGCCGAATGGAATTGCATATCAAATTTGCTGTTCATTATCACCCCCAACTCCCTTATGGCATTACTACTTACCAGATTTTTTCTTCCTATTGAATATCTATTTATCTCTTTCAAGATGAATGTCAAATGTATTTTCTGCCTATTATCCAAACTTCTCTATCCCCCTTTTTATTCTTTTCTTACATCTCCCAATGTAGTATTATTTGTAAATTTAATTAATATGCTGTCCTGCTACTTCTGGTTCACTGAACTGTATATGTCGGGGATTGAGAAACCCCAGGCTGACTAAAGATTCTTCTCCATTAGCATTGGTAATCCAAGACTATTTCCTGGTGTGCTATTGCCAAATAAGGACGAGGAAGCGCTCGTGGCCTGCTTTCTGAAAAACTGTATGGATTTGTGGAGGACTGGACTTAATCTTTAACAACTATTAAACCACTCACTGTGGAATAGATGTTGGGATGAATAAAGATCATTCAGAAAATATCTCCCATCAACAATTGGATAAAAACAGTAGGATGCTAAAGTCAGGGGAGACAGGTAGGTTAGGACGGTATGTGAATTGGATAATTCTTGGATTTAAGTATTCAATCAATTGAAGTCCCTAATTCAACTAATCCATAAATCCTAAAATTAGCCTATCTAGTAGTCTGAGCATACCTATGGATGTAGAGAGTTCATTTTTTTCCTCTGCAAGCCTAATATTTTGAAGGGGTTTCCAACTTTTAGCTCCAATCCTTTATAAAATGCATAGCATTGTAAATGGCATAAATACCATACTTTAAATTCATGCAAACAGCTGTTTTCTCCAACAACCATAAATATCCCAGCACAAAACCTCTACAGAGATAACCCCTTAAGGTATTTTTCCAAAAGCAGAAACAAAATGGCAGCATAGAAATCACAGATTACACATCATGCATACATTCAAACTGTTTCTCATCACATATTGTCTTTGTTCCCTATTTAAAATTTTACACCTTTAAACATATACAATGAGAGACAGACTTTAGTATAAAAGAATAAAAAATATTTCTAAAATTTCATGTAGGAATTGAATAATGTGTGTGTTTAATTATTTTCTCCAAAAGGCGGCGGTTTGTTTATTTTCTTTCAGTAAGGAATCGAAGAAAACGGACCTGCTGCTACTCTCATTGAAGTCAATAGTAACCCTCTAATTGACTTTGGTGAGATTAAGATTGGGACCCATATATTTCCATTGTCTGTGGTAATTATGAACTTTTATAAATAATGTTAAAATAACTGTGTCTATAAAACAAATAGTTCACAGTCAGATATTTTAGAAGGAAAATACCATTTAATGTCTCCCTAGCAGGACTGTCCTCTTTCATATGTCTCTAGTTTTTTGTTATAAGATAGGGTAGGTGTTTCAATATTCAGTTATTCCTTTGAACTTTAGAGGGCTGTTTTTATGTGAATCCCAGAAGCACCGTTCCCTAAAAGATATATTTCTAGGCATTAAATTGCAGCATTGGTAACATCAGTAAGCTGATGGAGGTGGCATTCCTCCAAAAAAGGTGTTTTAGGCAATGGTCTCCAAGCAGATAGATCTACACACCTCTTGGGCACACATATATTGAGGGAATCTGTAGGCACAAGTAAGTAGCGGGTATTTTGATTCAGATCCATTTCAGGAAAATAGTCAGGAATTAAGTTGTTGAGAACTGTGATATAGTGTATGAAATACCTTCCTTTTTCTAAAAATGTTAAAAATATATTTTATTATTAATTTTATCATTAACAAATATTAACATATGTAAGAAAACTGGCTAGTATAGGCAGATGAAATAAATATAAATAATTTTACTTCACATAGATTTTAATTCTGGGAGAAAATGTGTGTCAAAAGTCAGACTATCTTTTGAAAGCTTGGTTTATTATGAACAGCCTTGCAAAATATAAGCAAGTGTTGATCATGTATGCGGAGAAAACACAGATCTAGGTAATGGAAAACACAACTGAATATGCACCACTAAAATTCTATTATTATTTCATGAAAAAGCATAAATACACATATCAATACTACTAATCAAGCCTCTTTGTCACCAACGTAATTTGACAAATACCCAGAAGGTGAAATACCATGGCTGAAAACAGAGAAGAATAAACAGTCTCCTCTTAAAACCCTTATATCTTTTCCCTTGAAAGTATGTTAATTTATTGAAAAATACTTTATTTATGCAAAAAAGTATACATTATAGATTAAGGTGTTTCATAGGGACAATTCTGCACACTTGGTAATGATTTGTGTTGGAAGGGTACTTTTGCAAAACCCATTCAGAAAATATAGTACTTGGCACAGTAGCTCAGTATCCCTGCACAAACAATTAATTCCTTTTGAATGGAAACTGAACAGCGTCCAATCATGCAAGGAGCTGAGTACTTCCTGCTAACTCCCTTTGTGTTTATTTGCAGCAAATGTTCAGTATTTTGCAGGACTGGGATCTTAATTCTTCAGGATATTTAACATTGTCCAACTGAGGCCCATCAAATTGCTTTCTCCTGAGGGAGCAAATAACCGAATTTACAATTCCATTATTGGTCCTCATTAAAGAAAAATCATTGTACAATAAAGAGTCCTGTTAAATAAGAGCTGAATGGAAACTCCTCCCCTACTTTTTCTTCTTGCATTTTAACCCTAATTCTGCAAAGGTGAAAAGCCAGTGATATATTAGATTGTTAAAACACAGAACTTGTTACTAAAGCTTAACTAAAATCCCTCTTACCATCCTGTTGATCCGGACAAAGTCTTCAGGCTTCTTTGCCCAAGGGGGAAGCTCAACATCATTTACAACAACTTCATCCTCTCTGACACCTAGATTATATCCATTACTGTTGACAAACATCTCTGGTAGGTAGTAAAACTCTGGAATTAACTCCTGGCAGAGAGAAAGCATAGTGTGTTATCTTGCATATGTACAGAACAGCTGCATGATACTTAAAAGTTTTCAGAATTTCTGTATCTCATACAATAACCTTATAAGAAAAACAATCCTTCCCATTTCCACAAAATCATAGTTATGTTATTTATATTTCTGTGGACAAGAGATGTTTAAGGAAGAATTTTTATAATATTTTTTCTTGTACTTAACTTTGAGCAGACATTTTGTTATAACATATTAAACAGTTTTTGTCTTCCTCAATCTTGTTTCAATAAATGATACGTGTTAGGACGAGCACTACCTTCTCACCCTTTGTTAAATTAAATATGTTAGAGATCTTCCACTTCTGTTTAACAAAACTATTTAAAAAAGGAAAAACCTGTGAAATCTTCATGGAAAAGGACCTAATTTTTCTTTTTCTTTTCTTTTTCATATTATCCATTGCATTAACAGATATAACACAATTTTATGGATAAAAAGATGGCACGATGATAAACAAAAACAGTTTCAGGTGAGTGGACTTTTCTGTAGTCAGCAACATTCAAATATGGAAAGGAAGTTGTCAGTATGGCAAAATGTCTTTAAAATTTAAATACATGCAACTTTAATTATGAAAGCTCAGTAAACAGGAAGCAAATCTGAGCTGGTCTTAATATTTAGGTAGTGCCCACTGTGAAGTTTATCACAGTTTAAAGGAAGTCCTAAGATGAAATTCAATGATTTTGACACCATAAATATCTCAATTTGTAGGTGCCTATTATTGAAGCAGCTGGTACTGAATTACAATAATAGAAAAAGCTACAGCTTTAAACCCCACCATCTTTTCTCTAATATCGAGATAGGGATTAAATTCACTAAATTACATTATTAAAAGCATTATGGCATTCTGTTGTGTAACATGATAAAAACTGATGACACAGCACCTGAAACCTTAATCTCTTTGTGGTCTTTTCGAAGGTTGCAGACACACAGAGCATAAAAAATCACTGCAGACACTAAAGTATCTAATTAAATCTGATCCGTAACTCTACAGAGAATAGAGCAGTTAAAGCACAGAAGGCCCTTACAAGTTTTACCATTAAATAACAAATATATGAATATTTACATACAAAATTTAAGTATTTTTAGTGAACTTATTTGGTTATCTTATACAATTCATGCTGTATGACAAACAGTATGATTCAAATTAGACTAAAAAACACAACACTAATTAATACTTAACCAACGTAAAATAGTAATTAAATGAGACATGCTTGAACATGCATTATGCTCATTACATAGCTTGTAACTACATAAAACAATAACATTTTAAAAAAATATTTCACACAGTAAACAGTAAAACAATGTAATCTAAAAAAGATAAAAACCCTGAATATCATACTGGGTTAAACACAGACTATTTGGCTGGGAATCCTAACTTGTTATATTACCACCTCTAGTTTGTTTACTTGAAGAGTTTTCTAAAAATTCACTCTAATATGGTTGAAAACAAATTGTCCATTCTCCTTCTGACTCTCATCCCATGACTTCTTAGATTCTTGAAGAACCCGTTTGTCCATTCTCACAGCGACAGCACGGGGCCTGATTATCTTTCCAGAGCGCAGCAAAACCACTCCTAACTGTGGACTAATGAGTTGATGCAAAGCAACACTTGCTGTAGTGCAAATCACAACCCTCAGAGGTCCTCCAAATGCCTGCTGGCCTAAGAGTGGTGAAAGTATGTCATCTTAAAATGATTAAAGGAAATGGAATACAACAATGGAAAAACTGACTTCTAATTTTAAAAAAATCTTCATTTAAAATTTGAACAAAATCCATGCAGTGCATATTGCTGATTTTTTTCACTGGCTATAACACTTGTATATAGTTGGCTGTTCTATTAACATATAAGACGACACATAGTCTCTGCAGCTTCTCAGTTGTAGAGCCAGACTGTGAAACTCTTGCAGCTGATGTAACTGTACATTTTGCATTATCTAAATAAATGTCCAATCTTTTTTTGAACCCTACTAACCTCTGGCCCTCAATGATACCTTGTGGTAAAGAGTTCTACACAATTATATATTAATACATTACTAATTTAAAATTTGATGCCATTCACATTAATTCAATGTGTTTTTTTTTGTTCCTGTAGGGTGAGAAAGGGTCAGCAGGAGCATCTTATTTACCCTTTATACAATTTATTATTTTGTAGTCATTTAGCATGACCACTCTTACTCATCTTCTCTGGAAACTAAGCAGTCCCAATTTTTTAATCTTTCCTCATATGGCAATCTCTCCAGGCTGCTAATCCTTTTTTGTTGCTCATCTCTGAACACCTTGTATTCCTGATAAATCCTTTTTTGAAACAAGGTGAGCAGACTGATCATAGTATTTCAGGTGAGGGAATAATATTCATTTATGTAAAAACAGTATGATATTTCCAAAATTATTTTCATTCCTATTCATTATTAATCTTAACATTTTGTTTGCTTTCTTGACCACTACCTTGCGGCATCCCACTCTTAACTTTCTGCCATTTTGAAAACTGACCATTTATTCCTACTCATGTGTTTTTTACCTCTTCGTCGGTTTCTAATTTAGGACAATATTTTACCTCTCACCATATGACTATTTAGTTTCCTTCAAAGCATCTTCTGAGGAACCTTATCAAAGGTCAAATGAATGCTGGCTGGTTTTCCTTTGCCCACTATTTTGCTGACATGATTATAGAATTCTAGTAGATTAGAGAGGTAAGATTTTCCTTTACTGATGTAATGCTGGTTTGTCCTTATCATATGTTCATTTATGCGTTTTATAATTCCATTTTAAAATATTGTTTCAACCAATTTTCCTGATAGAGAAGTCTGGTCTGTAATTTCTAAAGTCACCCCTAACATCTTTTTTAAAGACAGATGCAACATTTGTTACACTTCAGTCCAGATCTTTGTTATTTGAATACTAGACATATTCTAAAGTCTTCTATTTTTTGTGATAATTACTTTCTATATTGTCTACCACAGCAGCTAAAGATAAAACCTAGCTAAATTTATCAAATGCTTCATCCCAAATGTCTAAATAGTTTTCATCTCTGGATGCTGGTAAATTTGTAAGGAGAGAACAACTTGGAACTCAGAATTTTCTGAATTTTTATTTCTGGCCCAATCATATGTTCCACTCTAATACAATATTCTTCCGTGTTATATTGTACACATTCAACTTGAGCTTTTAATTTGTCATACTTGGTAAAAAGCTTCTAACGGTCCTTCCCCATTTGAGATTATAATTCTGCTTGCTGAGGACTAGATAGAAACTCCATTTGGAGTTTGTCAACATTAAATAAGATCATGGCCAGAAAGGAAAATTAAGTATACCATTCAATTAAGGTGAGCACATCACCCTGAAGGACACGCCCCAATCTTCTAGGTTGGAGATCAGGAGAGAAGTAACTAAACCCAAGTGTTGCATGTGGTAGTACAGAGTACTATCTACTTGAGTTGTCTAGTGTAAGACCAGGATATACCCTTTTAGTTTATTACATGTGGACATTGGAAGCAGATTATTTCCAAGATGTGCATATCAGACTTTACAATCACATGGTTTGGACCTATTGAGCCCTGTTACATTTTGTCAAATATATATCACCCAGAAAGAAACTAAACACGAACATCTTCATTGACTTCAAAGGGCTTTAGATGGAACACTAAAACCTTAGCTAAACCAACAGTATCTCCTGCTTCTCATTCATTTGTGTGGATTCTGTAATTTTCCATCAAATAATGCACTGCTACAAACCCCAATTTTTGCCCAGTAGAAAGGGGGCACTGGTGAAGAAGTTCATGTTTAAAGCATCTTGGAATACCAGTCAAAAGCATCTGGCAGATCAGCAATGGTGTATCTACCAGAAGTTTGCACCCATGGCTCTAGATACCCTAGGACATATTGTCTGTTGATGCTTTCTATAAACAGATTGCTTCAATCCAAGCTATGAAGTTTCTCACTGTTCGGCGTGGCCATGGTTTAAGAAGTTGATCTTTTCAGAAAAACCACCAATATAGGGTAAAAATGCTGATGAGATCCAAATCTAAAAGTATTTTCTTCCTAAACCACATCAGCTTCAAACAGTACATAAGCCAATATAGATCAGGATGAAATGGCAAACATGATATACTGTAACACAAAAAGCTTCCCTAACACCTATACCAGCTTGTAGGTATCAAATGGGGCAATGGGGGGGGGGACATTCACAAATCATAAATACTACATAAAAATTGACTTATTAAAAGTATCTATATACTTATGAATTTACTTTACAAATATGTTCTTTATTGTATTTTGTTCAACTGAGGTATACTTTTGCATAGACTAACATATGCAGGATAGTTACTGGCTTCTTGACTATTGCCAAAATGTAAAAGGATCCAAACAAATTTTTCAGATGGCATAATCTGTTATGTATTACCAAAAATAAATATCTAGCATTCTAAGAGTTAATAAAACTAGGGATTCTAGTGATCTATATCCATTTGAGGTAATTTCTATCTAGTACGCCTTGACATCTCAGAAACTGGTAACCTCCTCTGCTCCTCTTTCATTCACACATCTAATAAGACAGGTTAGCTTTCTATCACTTAATAGCCAGCTACCTTTCAAGCAGCTCTAGTAGCTTAGATTTTCTCAAATGAAGAATGATGCCGTAAAGCTATGAAGGAGTGTAAAAATGGTAAAATGAATTTTATAACAGACATTTCATGTCTGTAAATGTGATCTCTAGTTTATTTTAATAGCTATACTAAAACCCCGAGGTATATTTAATAGTATTATATGCCTTGTGTCTTTGTATGAGAAAACATCCCCAAACACATTTTCTAATTTACTAGCGTGTGACAAATCCGAGGTGCTTAGGAATTAAACTTTAAAAGTATGTCTTGGGGTGATAGAAGACCACTATTAACACTATCATAATTGTATACCACCTGCATCAAATCTGACATTTCAGTTTAATATGTTTTGCTAAGAGTATACCATTTTATGGCCAACTAGTAAAATCAAATCCAACACAGACGTTTTCACTTTTCTAATATAATTCACTTCAAGATTTTAAGCTGCTATTTCTTTCTTTCTTTTTTCCCCTAAATGGTTGATCCCCTGGCATCCATTAATTCCACAACCGCCTCATATTGGGTCAATGAGTCAGTCAGGGGTACCTCCATTAACTGTATTAATTTACACTATGTCACCTTAATGACATTTTGTCATAGCTACCTTTCCTGACACCTACACACTCTATTCAAAAAGTAATATAACAAGTTTGAGAGGTGGTAGGAAACATTAGTGTCTGAACAGTAAGTTCTTTGGATGTCAGTGTTACCAAAAACTGGAGGGGAGGAAGGAAGGGAAAAAAAAGATGTGAAAGCTGACTGGCCAACTTATGGTCATTTCCGGGTGACTTGTTTCCTGAAAGGTCATTCTACTAACATTCATTCTTCTTCCAGCTTGCACTGATTACCACAGGAGAAGGTCGACATTAATAAAGAGAGACACAATAAAATAAACTATTTTATCAAGGTTCTCCCTTGTGTGTTACCATGCTAATATAGCACATGCTGTATTAATTCTGTTCTATTCAAGTCAGGTGAATGGGTCTCTTTGAAAAGGAACCCAAACAGTGCAAATACACTGAGTGAAAAATGTGTAAATAAATCTTTAATCATGCATTTCACATAATTCTACAATATGTTAGATTTTTCAAAGGTATTGCACCTAATCCATGGGATAGCATTAAGTGCAAATTACTGTTTGCTTTTTACAAACTGATCAAACTACCACAGCCTTATTTTCATTATCTCAATGTGAAACAATTTAGCTATTGAAAAAACTGCGAGAAAGAAAGTGTGTCATAACGGCAGTTTTTCAAATAAAGGTAAATGTCAGATGGCTATTTGGTGTGATTTAAGCACTATATTTTTTAAAAGAGATTAAAATATATTTTAAAATATTAAGGTTGCAGCTGGAAACGTAGAGCAGGCTAATGTTGTGGGCTTTTTTTGTTCAGCTTTAGAATTTCAGTTTACAAACCTACATTGACAATTACCTGATTCATCCTCTCTCAAAATAAATCTCAATATCCCATCAACATATTCATAATATAAACTTAGACTTTTTATCAGTGTGATAAAGAATTTTTAAAAGTATGAATTTTCCTGAATGTACGTACATTACATGAAAGCCAAAGCTATGGTAACATTCCAGCACATAATACTACTAATTTTAAAAGATATATGTGCATATATACATGATTTTTGAAGGATTTTGCAATCTCTGCCATTTTAATTTGCTCAGACCAACATGTTTTTCAGCTCAGATTCATTGAAAAAAATGAAACTGGTGCATTTACTATAGTTACATTTAACGTTACTACCAATTTTCGAAGATTTTACTGGTTTGAGCTGTATTTTATATCTACTACACATAATGGTGAATATCAGTAAAATTAGTAAAACTTTTATAGTGTGCCCATTGTACGGTAAATGGGATTACATTAACAAGTAATCTCCTCCAAAGAGGCACATGTGGAACTACAGGGATCATAGGTGGAGCTAGAATGAAGTTTAGAGAAATGTGTTGCAAACTCTGATATAGTACACACATTAAGCATCATATTTATTGTATATGAAGATGCATTCACAAAGAATTTTTGCCTCTTTACATGCTATTTATTTTCATCCCACCTCAGTCTAATGACCTACTGTGTAAAGAGTGGAAATTATGAAGCAAGAGGATGTGGATTTTTAGATATTTCAAATTGAGAGAGCTCCAATTACTTTTAATTAACCTAGTTTACTTCTACTAGAAATCTTCAATCTCCACCCCTTCACTCCCCCCCCCCCAATATATGAAAACTAAAAAGCAGCATTTTAAGAATGTGACAGTAAAACTAACAATCTAAATGAAAGAATAAAAATTCTGCAAGTGTACTTGACAACATGGGCCAAAAGTATGCAAAGAGATCCAAGCAGTAACAAACAGATCTCAAGAAATGGGATTTTTCTAGAATTAATAACAGTTCAGCTTCCTTTCTTTTCGTAGAATACACTCTGAGTCATCAGGAGAAATTCATCCTGATGTCATGGCATTGAGAAATGCAGCTCATTAAGGTCTTAAGCCATAAACAGCAGCAACAATTAGCTGCTACATTCACTCTTGATTTATCACTAAGAAACAGGCTTTAGAGATGGAAAGGTCCTAGAGGATCCATCCTCTTGCCAAGTCATGATTGCTCTAGAATATATTTCCTAGTGCTTTGCCCAGTCTCTTAAGAAATAGGGCCTTGTACTACTTCCACTGAGAGTCTGTGGCACAATCAAATAAATTTCACTGTCAGCAAGTTCTCAAATTATGTTTCCCAAATATTCCTTTTATAAATTTCATCCCATTACTCTTACTTATATCTTTGTCCATGAGAAATTCCTCTTTTTCTCTGAAGTTTTCACTCTTCATCTGAAGTATTTGTATATATGTCCCTCCCTTTAGAATCACTTAGCCAAACCATATACATTTCTTTTAATTTTTCTCTGTAAATCAATTTGTCCAGCTACTTAATCATTTTGAAGCTCTTCTTAGTACTCCTTGCAGTTTGTCTACATAATTAAAGTAATGAATTGTCCAGCAATGAAAGTAGGGCAACCAGACAGCAAATGTGAAAAATCGGGACAGGGAGTAGGGGGTAATAGGAGCCTATATAAGAAAAAGACCCACAAATTGGGACTGTCCCTATAAAATTGGGACATCTGGTCACCCTAAATGAAAGCATAACAATTGCTTTATTCAGCATCCCTTTTCTCTAGAAACATAAGATCTGTGTAATAGAACTGAAAGAAAAACAGACTACTTAAGGTGGAATTTTGATACAGTGATATGCATTATAATGCTAGTCTTATCACTTGGCTTCATTAAAAGTCCTCCTATTGAACTGGACAAAGTCTTCGGACCAGGAACCTCAGTATCATATAAGGAGGAGTTTATACACACTGTTTACCCTAAGGAAATGTTTTGTACTGTAGCACCAGTATTGGCTTTGTGTAAGTCAGGGGGTCTCAAAGTCCCGGCCTGCGGGCCATCTGCAGCCTGAGAACCTCCCCACTGCGGCCTGTGGAGGAGACCCATGTAGCCATGCTGCTGGCTCTGTCTGTTGCAGGCGCCGCCCCCCCACAGCTCCCATTGGCTGGGGGAGAGGGACAGAGATACCATCACTAGTCACTGGGCAGAGTCAGCCATGGAGGCAGCATCATTAGTTGTCGGGCAGAGTCAGCTATGGAGGCAGCGTCACTTTTTTCCACAATGAATATAAACAAGTCAAAATACCGAACACAACTAACTATCTGATGCACACCTTGCTGCAATCCTGAAGGTTTCAACTGCTCAGTCACTGAGGCCAAACATCAACAAACTGACAGAACTGAAGCGTTGCCAGGTGTCTGGAAAACACTAAAAACTCTCTGGCAGGCGAAGAATTGTATAAAGTTGTATGACTGTTTTATTATTTCTAAGAAATTCAAAATAAAAAATACAATATAAATGTTTTCTTTTCTGAACACCATCTTCAGTGACATTATTGGCCCGCTGGGAGGATTTGAGGACTGTCACTGGCCCTAAAGTAAATTGCGTTTGAGACCCCTGGTGTAAGTATTCTATAAATACATTAGGTAAAGCAGTATATTGAATAGTGGTACCAAATATGCCAGCAAGTTTGGCCCAAAGTATGTCTAATCTAACTGTAAAAGCCTTTTATCACTACACTATCAAACTCCAGATCTGAAAATCTTGAATTTTGAGCAAGTTCTGGTCTTCACTTCACAGAATTGGCTATCATCTCTGTAATGGATGGAGCGAAACCCCCAGTCCCACTCCCTCCCCGCTTCCCAGATTCTTGGGGAAATTTTATTTTGAGTCCAAATTCAAACTTTTCACCTCAGAGGACCAGCTCTTCTTCTTTAAAGTACATAAATAGGATTCCCAAAATGTAGTGACAGTATGTAAGAAATATTTGGCACAAGCATTAATAATACATTTTCATAAGGGCATGCTAGCAATAATAGTGTAACCATAAAGTTACTAGAAACTAAAGAGGATTTAATAGTAAAAGAAAAAATTGAATGCTAAACATTCATTTTCACAGCATCTTTATGGGATTTTAGCCATAATTTCCATTTGTCTTTAATTTGGGAATTATATAGCTAAAACTCTATGACATTTTAGGTAGTAATAAAAAAAATCCCTATTTTGAAATTGCATTATGTTTTCTATAAATTTGAAGAAAAGATTATTCACCTTGTGCAGTAACTGTGGTTCTCTGAAACTTGTGTCCTTGTGGGAACTCAACTTCAGGTGCAGATGCGCATCTTGAGCCCTTGATTACAGATTTTTTGTTGAGTGTGTACTGGGTCTGCACATGCATCCTATACATCCTCATACTGTGCACCAACACAATACATGATTGCACAGGTGAATCACCCTCATTTTTTTCTCTATCCAAACCTCCCACAGAGAACAGTCCAAAGCAGAGGGGAAGGAGGGCAGGCAGTGGAGCACCCACACAGACACACGTCTTGAAGAAAAACAGTTACGGCACAGGGGGAGGAATCTTCTTTGAGTAGTGTCCCTATGGGTGTTCCACTTCAGGTGACTCCCAAGCAGTATCCCCACAGGGAGGTGGAAGCTTCGGAATTGAGTCCAGAACTGATGATAGAACCAGAATTCCCTGTGCTACATCAGATCTAGCAGCATGGATCAAGGCACATTGCTTAGAAAATGTATTTATTGAAGCCCATGTAGTGGCCTTACATATCTCAGGTACTGGAATATTTTTGAATCATGCCATGGATGTTGCTTGTGACCTGGTAGAGTGCACTATCACCCTGTGGGAGCGTTGAGCACTGGCTTCATCATGACAAGCAACAACAGACCCAGAGATCCACATAGACAGTCTCTGGGTGGAGATTGTGAACCCTTTGGAGCTGTCTGCGATGGAAACAAACAGCCCAGATGACTTCTGAAATTGCTTGGTTCTATCTGGATAGGAGGTCAAGGAGTGTCTGACATCTAAGGCAGGAAAAGAGGTCTCCTGTTGAGACTTATGTGGTTTCGGGATAAACATCGGTAGACGAATGGTTTGGTTAAGATGAAAGTCCAATAATACCTTAGGTAAAAATTCAGGATGTAATCATAAAGAAACCTTGTCTTTGAAGAACACCATAAAGGGGGATCTGCCATTAAGGCCTCAATTTCTCTGACTCTATGGGCCAACATGTAGACACTATAAAAGTGGTCTATATGGATAAGTGAAGCAAAGAATACATTGCCATCAGTTTGAATGGAAGTCTCGTGAGGCATCTAAGTACAAAGTTGAGATTCTATGTCAGGTGGTAGGGGTCTTTGACTTGGGGGTAGAGGTACGTCAAACCTTTAATAAAGCTTGAAGACACAGGGTAAGAAAATACAGAAAACCCTTTTATCTGGAACATGAAAAGCTGATATTGAGATCAAATGAACCTTGATTGAGCTAACTGATCATTCTGATTTCCTTAGGTCCAACAAGTTAACCCATGCTAAAAGAGATGAGAATTTGGATATGAGCTGCTGGCATTGACACCAGTGGCTGCATCTCTTCCACTTCTACAGGTAAGTGGCTTGGGTTGACTCCTTTCTATTGATCAGTAACACTTGTACTTCCACAGAACAGATAGATTCTAACTCCACACACCATCAAGGAACCATGCTCTGAGGTGAAGGACCGCCTAACTTGGGGTGATGTAACTGACTTGTGTTTTGGGAGAGGAGATGAGAAATGATCAGAAGTTTGATTGCCGGTGCATGGATAGGTGAAGCAGATAAGCATATCAATTGAGCTTGTCTTGGCCAAGTTGGAACTATAAGGATAACCCTGCCCTTATCTTGTCTGATCTTCTTCATCACTCTTAGTATTAGCAGTGCTGGAACGAATGCATAGATTAGGTCTACAAGATAGTAGAAAGGCATCTCCCAGAGAGTTATGGCCTAGACTTCCTTTTGAACAGAACAGATGACACTTCTTGTTCCTGGAGGTGGTGGAGAGATCCACTTCTGGTAGTCCTTAAGTTTGGAATGTGGAGAATTTGAGAGTCCAGTTCCCACTCATAGTTCTGGGAGAAACGTCAGCTGTGGTGTTCTGGGCTCCATGGAGATAGACAGCTGAAATATGGATCTGATGGGTTATACACCAGTTCCATTGCTTTATTGCTTTGATAGGGAGGTGGATCTGCTCTCTGAGCTTGTTAATATAGAACATGCAGGCTACATTGTCCATCGTGATTCTGATTGATTTGCTCCTGATGAGGGGTGGAAAATGAAGGCAGCATTCCTGACTTCCCAGAGTTCCAACAAGTTGATGTGGAGACTGGTTTTCTGAGGTCACCATCTGCTGTGAGAGTACTGAGGTGAGATCCCCATTTCAACAGGCATGTATCCACTGTCATGATGATTGTCAGAGTTAGACTAAGGAAAGGAATGCCTGCAACAACACTGAGTTGATCTTTCCACCACTCTAGGGAGTTCTTTACATGAAGTGGAACCAAGACTTGTTTGTCTAAGCTGTTGCTGATCAGTGAACAGACCTTTTTGACAGTTCCTTACTGAGGTAAAAAGGCTCCCTTAAATGGTCCTGACCAGATTTTACAATGTTATGAATCTGTCCCTGGGGAGTAGGCCCTGGCTGTCAATGAATCCTAGGATGTCCCTATAAACTGTATTTTCTATACAAGGTTTAACATGGATTTTTTTACATTGAGCTGAAGACCAGATTTCAGGAAAAGAGAAAGGGCCATCTGAGTGGATGACAGTACTGCCTCATAGAATCGGCTCTTGATCATCCAGTCATCAAATTATGGGAAAACTAAAATTGCCTCCTGATAAAGGTAAGCTGCTACTACCGCTAAGATGTTTCTAAGACTTCCTTTTGAACAGAACAGATGACACTTCTTGTTCCTGGAGGTGGTGGAGAGATCCACCTCTGGTTGTCCTTCAGTTAGGAATGTGGAGAATTTGTGAGTTCAATTCCCACTCGTAGTTCTGGGAGAAACATCTGATGAGTGTATCAGCTGTGGTGTTCTGAGCTCCATGGATATAGACAGCTGAAATATGGATCTGATGGGTTGAGAACACCCTTGTAGCCGAGGAGAGGCCAAAGAGAAGTACTTGGTATTGAAATTGATCTTAGTCTATCGCAAAGGGTAGGTATTTTTCTGTGAAATGTGTGTACCACTGCATGGAAATGGGCATCATGTAGGTTGAGGGTCAAAACCCAATCTCCTGCCTCTAGTGAAGGGATGATAGCTGCCAAAGTCATCCTGAACTTTTGAGACTTTATAAATTTGTTTAGTAGTCTTAAATCCAAAATTGATCTCCACTGTTTCTCTTTCTTTGGCAAAAGGAAATACCTTGAGTAGAACTCCTTTCCCTTGTGAAGAGCTTGGACTAACTCTAATGGTCCTAATTGAAGGAGGGAGTCTATTTCTTGTCTTAGTGAAAGCTCGCGAGAAAGGTCCCTGAAATGGGGATGGGGAAGGGGGATGGAATGGAGAGAGGGACATAACGTGGATGGTGGACGCTAGTGGATGGTGGACGCTAAAATATTGTATTTTTTATTTTGAATGTCTTAGAAATAATAAAACTGTCATACATATGACTTCTATGTCTCTGGTGATCCACTTCCATGCCTGATGGAAATGGGAAAGTCAGTCTTTATATTGGGGGAGGCAGGCAAAAGGCTGCAGCTGTTGAACTAGAGATGTGGGAGGATTTGAACCCTTGGCTGATTAATCAAAACGTTTTGATGATAACTGGGTACTTGCAGAAGGATAGGCAGCTCTCTTCCTCTGGAACTTATGTCACTTGCTGGGGGGTGTGGTGGGTCTTTGAAACCCTGAAAATTAAACCAAGCAAGATATCTGGGCAGTTTCTGACCTGCTAAATCTTCTTTTATTCTTAGGTGTGTAGAAAACCAGAGATAGTAAATTTTAATGTGCAAAAAAACCCATCCATGGTCTCTGAAAATAGCTTCGGACCACTGAAGGGGAGGTCTTCTACAGTGTTCTGAACTTCTCTCAAGAACTCAGAGTTGGAACCATGATGCCCTGCACATGACTACCACACAGAAATAGATCAGGCTGTAGCGTCTGTGGCATGTAAGGATGCTTGAAGCAATGATCTGGCTAGTAACTGATCCTCAGTGATGATGGCCTGAAATTGTTCCCTTTGCTCCTGTGGAAGATGATCAATAAAGCTGTAAATTTATTGTAATTTGTGAAATTATATTTAGTCAAGATCGCTTGATAGTTTGTGATCTAGAACAGCAAGGTCATGGACTTCTGTCCAAATTGGTACAAGCACTTTTGGTCATAGTCATATGGGATAGACTTGCTTACCTTATTCGTTAATTGTATCCATCGCTATAGAAGAGGTGGAGGTGGGAGAATAAGAATTTGGAGTCCTTGGATGGGCAACATACTTTTTATCCACCTGTTTTCAAGTAGGCACAACCAAAACAGGTGTTTGACAAATAGTCTTTGCCAGGTCCAGGACCACCTCGTTAATAGGTAATGCAGCTTGTAGGGGACCACGGAAGATTGTGTTACGGCATAGCAAGGGTGTTTTCGCTTTCTCACGCTGTCTCAGCGGTTACTGTAGGTCATGGCTTGCCAGCTGCAATCTGTTTTGAGCTAGCTAAAATTGCTTTGCATGGCCTTGAGCCAGGGGATGAACACAGCCTGTGGAAAGCCCCTGATTAATTATGTATGAGATGCTTTTATATAGTTGTATGAGCCCGCCCCGCTTTTGGACTCCGTACCAGGCCGAACTTCGGTGAGCTGGGTTCCCCGCCTCTGTGACAGCAACGCCAGGAGTCCCCGCTGCGGATGTGTCACTTTGCCTTCAATAAAGCCAATAACACACAGTGTGTGCGGGCCTCGTTCTTGCAGAGCACCCTGGGTAGGCCCGTAGCCTCCCAAGAATGTAACACAGCTCCAGATGGTGTTTCTCATTGTAAAATGTCAAGCAACTTGCATTGCTAACTCTTGATTCTTGCTATTCAAAGACTGTCTGCCACCCATTTAATGAGGTCCTGAAATTGATGGAAATCTTTGCCCATAGATGGTGGTGGACGCATGACCACCGCAAATTGTGATGATGATGATCATACAGGAGTCTGAGGGGTGGCCTCTTTATCTGCCCTAGCCTTCTGTTCCTCAAAGGCCTCCTTGTACTGGGGTCTCTATTGAGGAGAAGAGGATTGAATGTCACTGTTGGAGCTGGTGGTCTGGCAAACTGACTGTACATATCTCAGGGACACCTATACGACCATGCAGGGGCCCATATGGGAGATGGGGTGGCATCCTTGATTGATCTTACCACCCATGCTGTTGTCCACAAGTCTTTTCTGTTGGTATCAAAGAGTGGGTTCCTATGTAGATGTGTAGAGGAACCCTGCACAACAATGGACAAGACTGAAGGGAGGTCTCCCTCCTCTTCCTCGGTATCCTCGAATGGGAAGGAGGGGCATCGGCAGAAAATGCTGGTGAATCAAGTGGTACTGAAGAGTGATGGTAGCCTCGGAACTAGAATCTTGTACTAAGAGGTGTTTGGTACCTACGAGCAGTGGAAATTCTGGTTCATCTGCCAATTTCAAGTCTTCCAAGTACCTAAATTCCTGTTGTACCATATGGAGGACTGGTACTAACATAGTAGTCTACTTGGTTATTGAAGCACACAGTACCATAGATTTACAGCATACTAAAGTTGGTGCCAATGGTGTCTGACATTTCTGTTTGCATTATACCAAGGTCCCTGACTGGGCAGGTACTGATGATGGAGCTGTGCTCGATGGTCCTGGTCAAGTTCTTATTCCTACCTTCCTTGTAATGTGTAGATGGTATCGAGGCTCAGTTGGAGCTGTGTTTGTTCTTCAAGCTCCAGAACTTTCCAGCCCCATCAGTACCAAGAGGAATCATTTTCTTCTATGGTACTGAGCTGAGAGGTCAAGGCTTCTGAGACCATCAAGCTAACGGGGGACTGAGGTCTTCTGGAAACAGGCTCCTTATTAAGGGAGTCAGCGCTCCTCTTCTTGGGAGCCTTTGCTGGTATCTCTAGTGTCTTCCCATTCATAGGGGAGACTGGAAGTGAGGTCAAAGGAGCGCTTGATCTGCCCAAAGACAGGTGTTCAGGGGGTCTCATGCCATGATTCTGAAGCAGGGTGAATGGAACTTTCTATCAGTAGCAGCCCAAACTTGATCTCCCAGTTCTTTCTTGCTGTAGATTTAAGGGCCAGGTGGAACTTACACTTCTGGGACATGGGAGACTCTCTCAGGCAGCAAACACACTTAGAGTGGCCATTGCTTATGGGGATAGCCTCCCAGTAAGAGAAGGCAGTGTTTGAAACTTGGAGAGCTGGGCATGTCCTGCCAGGCAGGTAAGGATCCCTGAAGGGAGGGAGATGAACAAAGTTAATCCTCTCACTACTTAACTATCTACTAACTATAAATTATCTACTGCTAAATTAATACTATAAACAAGAACTCTAGCCGAGGCATGGTTAAGGCAGACACACTAAGACTTATCAGACTGAGGCAGTTCAGAAGAATCAGAGAGTCATTCACCTGCAAAGCCCAATATAGCCTTGGTGCATGGCTCGAGGATGTATAGGACTCTGCTAACAAAAAAAATTCTGATCAGGAGAGGCACATGCACATATGAAGGGGAGCACCTCAGGAACACTACTCAAAGAAGAGAGCTTGATCATCAGTCCTGGTGGAGAGTCTGGCTGCAGCTTCACAATCTGGATGCAAACTACAATCATAGCCAGGTAGCTCTCACCTTGTGGCAACGTCTCTTGGACTTAACCTCCTGACTGTCATATACATTAGAGGTACTAAGATGACATTATGGGACGCATTCCTTCTATAGTGATCTAGTGGGATGGATTCCTCCATAACCGAATGACAGCCACATTGCTGGGGACAAGACTGAATGACTTGTGTGGCCCAAACTCATCAGTTCAGACTGACATCTCTGAAATCTTGTAAAGTAACCTGAATCTCAAAGCATAGAAAAGTTTATTCCTTGAACTTCCTGAGAAGAGAACTGATTGGAATGCCCCAGCACAATGGTGTACCAAAGTGGAAGTTGTATATACATTAGATACACTGTTCCTGCTCTTTACAGGGATGAAAACATCTGTTCAGTTTTGGTAATAACTTAAATTAATAGGCAAATATAAACTCATGCTTCAGGACACTACCATAAAAGACTTTTTAAGTGTTTCTGACTTTAACATGTTTCAAGTCTCTATCACCAATCACAGGTGGGGAAACTGAGACAGAGAAAATAACTTGCCCACGGTTACACACAAAGAACAAGAAACATAACTGTGTAAAGTGAAATATTTGAGGACTTAGTCAACTTAGGCCAGGTTTAGTTGAAAAGACAAAAGCAAAACACACTTTTAATTTGAAGAAACTGGTACACATTTTTATACAGAAGAAGCTCATTTGAGATTTGAACCCAATAGGCACTGTGTTCCTCACTTTGTACTATACAGTATGTAAAACATCACTGATATCCAATGGAACACACACAAATAAACTAAGCCTCGTCCATCTCATTGTATGTTTGTTTCCTCAAGTTAAGGCAGAAATCCAATTAATAAAGAATGTTGTAGTACCTAGATGTGCAGAACAAATGGTATATAAGATCACAAACTCTTCTGAGACACTTGTAATGTTCACACAAAAAGAGGTCCAGAATAAAAAGAGAATAGCAACTCTATAGTCCCTTTGTTTTGTCAGGTCAATTCAGATGCCTAATGTTAATGTAATCTTGCTGTTTATACTTAATAATCTCAGTGACAGTAATGGAACAATAAAACATCTTTAAAAATTGCTTTAAAAAGAAAAGCATGCACAATTCATATGGATGCTCCAGCCTTTGAATACAACCTTATTGCTAGAGAAAATGAGAATCAGGAAAGGATCTTATTGTTTAAAATATTGGAAGATATGGGCTTCCTTTTGACAAGGTCCCATGTATATGTTCAATAACCCTTTGTATTTAACAATAGGTAAGTAATAACAACAGTAAAATTACCCTGCTCTCCAGCTGTTTCTGTATATTGTGTAGATGTTGGTTTAATCTAATGCGTATTGTTGCATAATATCCCCAGGCACAGTCAAGTAAAAGCTAAAGCTGTACAAAAAAGCCTACATTTTAAATGGGTCTTGTCATTAATGCTTTATTAATTGCCCCAGGCAATGCAAACCCAGAGCTAGGCGAGCTATAACAATATGACACTTTAAGGTCAAATCCAATTTCTGCTGCGTTTTATGGACTGGGCCAAATATTGAGTTAACAGCAGGAAAGAACAATTTATTGGGCTTCTTTCATATTCTGATTAACTGATCTAAATTGGATCAGATTTTTGTGTGGAAACAAAACGACTTTTAAACCTTCAACATCATAGAATCATTGACTGTTTTCTATAATGGCAACAGTAGTTTCTAACATGCACCTTCTACTTAAAGTGTGTATAATATACAGGGTTTTTATATAAAGGGACTAAAAAAAAAAGCCTCTATGAGCCTATGTGAAACAAAACATCAGAAATGAAAATGCATAACCTATAGCTCCACGTTATGTAACACAACACATTACATGAATTAATATATGTAAAATTAAACCTACCTTCACATCTGAGGTATCTCTTTGGCTGTTTCTCCAAGATCTTGCCACTGAAGAGAAGGTTCGATCTGGATGGTCAAATTTTGCATCATTTGCATTAAGAAAGAATGTTGTGAAGGGCTCCTATGACCAAACAAATGAATACACATCTAAAACAAGAATACAGCAGAATGGATCACACAGCAGTTTCCTAATGAAATACGAGTTTTTGTTTTTTGTTCAATATCTTTTGTTCAATATCCGGTTTTGTTCAATATCTTCATCAACGATCTGGAGGATGGTGTGGACTGCACCCTTAGCAAGTTTGCAGATGACACTAAACTGGGAGGAGTGGTTGATACGCTGGAGGGTAGGGACAGGATACAGAAGGACCTAGACAAATTAGAGGATTGGGCCAAAAGAAATCTGATGAGGTTCAACAAGGACAAGTGCAGAGTCCTGCACTTAGGACGCAAGAATCCCATGCACTGCTACAGACTAGGGACCGAATGGCTGGGCAGCAGTTCTGCAGAAAAGGACCTAGGGGTTACGGTGGACGAAAAGCTGAATATGAGTCAACAGTGTGCCCTTGTTGCCAAGAAGGCTAACGGCATTTTGGGCTGTATAAGTAGGGGCATTTCCAGCAGATCGAGGGACGTGATTATTCCCCTCTATTCGGCACTGGTGAGGCCTCATTTGGAGTACTGTGTCCAGTTTTGGGCCCCACGCTACAAGAAGGATGTGGATAAATTGGAAAGAGTCCAACGGAGGGCAACAAAAATGATTAGGGGGCTGGAGCACATGACTTATGAGGAGAGGCTGAGGGAACTGGGATTGTTTAGCCTGCAGAAGAGAAGAATGAGGGGGGATTTGATAGCTGCTTTCAACTACCTGAAAGGGGGTTCCAAAGAGGATGGCTCTAGACTGTTCTCAGTGGTAGAAGATGACAGAACAAGGAGTAATGGTCTCAAGTTGCAGAGGGGGAGGTTTAGGTTGGATATTAGGAAAAACTTTTTCACTAGTAGGGTGGTGAAGCACTGGAATGGGTTACCTAGGGAGGTGGTGGAATCTCCTTCCTTAGAGGTTTTTAAGGTCAGGCTTGAGAAAGCCCTGGCTGGGATGATCTAATTGGGTTTGGTCCTGCTTTGAGCAGGGGGTTGGACTAGATGACCTCCTGAGGTCCCTTCCAACCCTGAGATTCTATGATTCTATGAGACATTTTTCGGTTTAAAATTAAAACATGAGTAGAATAATATTGGGCATCTCATTTTTTACTTACACACACACACACACACACACACACACACACACACACACACACACACACACACACACACACACACACACACACACACACACACACACACACACACACACACACACACACACACACACACACACACACACACTGATAATGAATTCTGCACCGTACAAATCTGAGTGCTGGAATGGAAGGATATAATATTACATACTCTGTCATAAGACCACTGTTGCCATGATAATTGGCAGGCAGGTATGCTCTGGTACTACTTTAAAACACTCTCTTTGTTACATATATTACTATGCCTGGTCTGATCAGCACAAGATTGTGCATTCAAATTAGATCACATGAAAGCACCTATAAAGTTTTTATTTTAATATAATGCTACGGTCTACTCCTGTTTTCTTCTCAGTTGGTAGGACTGGGTGGAGATATGGTGACTCTTTTGACAGGTTACTAAAATGGAGGTGGGGCTTGCTTTTATTGTTATTTTTTGGGCAGCTGATTGAATGAGGTATGGATTTTATTTTGTTCTATGAAATATTGATTTTTTGTTCATGGTAATGAGTGAAATATAAAGATAAATAACTCAGAGCCTAGAAAGGACACTAACAATCAAAATAAATGAATGCCATCATTTTATTTTTTTATATTATGTATTCTGAACAGCTATGATACACACTACCAAACTAGGATTCTATATTTTCAAGAAATATGCTACTAAATTTGTTATCAGTATGTTATCTATGCTGTGGAACATGCATCAGAACAAGACAACTAAGTCACTGTGTAACCTATATACACATCTCCCTAATTCACCACTTATTGTTTGCGCCTCTGACTTGTGTCATATCAACCATTAGATAAAATAGCAGCTATTAAATTTAAACATTTTTACAAAAAAGGACTGTATCCCAGAAAGCACTAATTCTCAAAAGGTGTGATAGATAACTGTTACGGGGGGTACCAATTGAACATAACAGTCTAGTGTGATTATTGCTGCTGTCTAGCAAATAATTCCAAATGATTGAATTTTTATCCTATCTTTTTCTCTTTTAAATGCCTAGGAAATTATGTACACACAAAAAGACATTAAAAGAATGCAGGTTGCAAAGCGAAGGCACTCTAAAGCCTAGTAATGGCAAGTTTCCCCATGCATCTTTGTCCATGCAACTTTGAAGCTCCCAATAAAGTCTGAATTAAAATAATCACATACTATTTTGGTTGCAGGACCCTAATACATATTGCACTGTAAATGGTCCAGAGGATTCCCCAACTCATTACTGTGGGAGTCAGACAGCATGCGGCAAGTGAGGCAGAGAACCACATATTAAAGCAGGGGTAGTCAAAAGGCGGACCACGGGCCAAATATGAACCACTAGACACTTTTGAACGGACCCCGAAATCTTTTTATTTACTTATTATTATCATTATTCTTTTTGTATTTTCTCTGGAGTCTGGACCTTGACTACACCTTGACCAAAAAAAATTGCACCTTGACAAAATTGATTCCCACATATTAAAGTGAGGGTAAAAAATATTCAACACTGGCACATTTGCTGAGCATTGTCATAACACCAGAGTGAATCAGAATGCAGATAGGAACAGAGTTAAACTTGGGAGGGCAACTTCAACTTTGATGTGTCCATCAAAGCACTCTGGATTGCTTTACTTGGCGACCTTCATGTATGAAATAAGTACCCAGTAGATTCGCATTACATGTTCTAATTAAAGACAATTCTTATTTTGGTTTATAATTGAAAAAGCATTCTGTAATACTTACAATGGCAAGTTTTGCAAACTATGCCACTTTCCATCCTATTGACCCTGTGAACTTTAGATCTTATTAACTCTAACTCTGCTTTCTAAAAGCCCCAGCCTATCTTTTTTTTTTTTACATTTATACTTTAATTTGATTTGAAGACCATTGAGAAACAGTTTACCGATGGATGCTGAAATCCGAAGCAGTTGATGGATTAAAAAAAAAGCAGAAGCCAGAAATATGATATAGTTACAGTAAATTATGTAAAAACATTAATCCAAAATTCCATGACAACATTATTTTAAGCATCTGAGACAAATATACAAAAGCAAGAAAATTCACAGTCAAGGATTAAACCTGTAATAGTTGAGCACTACAGGGTGCCCTATTATGTTATCCTGCTATGACCTGTTGTGCCTATCTTTTGGATTTTTAATTCTTAACTGGAATTCAGAGATTTACCTAGGTTTATCTCAGATGCTTCACTTAATTTTAAGGTGATTTTTATTATCTGGAAATATATGTGGTTAGAAAATATAAATATAGTTCATAATTGTATACAATACATTCATTCAAATTCTGTGCTACAGATTACTGCTATGTCATTTAAAAGTTTTCTGTCTGTGAATGCTACAAAGCTGCAAAATGTATTTCATTATAAACTCATTTCAGTTGTTCATAGTATTCTGAATAAAATTCATACCTCATTCACTGGCAATGGGATAAGAGACTTCTGGAGCACGTGATTGCCACCATGTGAACCACTCCCTTTCCCCTCCAGAAGTTCAAGATAATGTGTTTTGAGCGTACCCATTCCCCTCCAGTGGACAGACACTGGGCTCTGGGTCATGCAGGGGAAGGAAAGAGGAGGGACAGGGTGAAATCTTGTCCCCACTGAAGTCAATGGGAGTTTTTGCATTGACTTTCGTGCGGACAGAATTCCACTGAGGACACATTTAGGCTGGAGATTGGACCAAGGTCATCATTTTGATCATCACTGTTTCCCAGCTCTCTTCCTAATGTATGTCATTGGGTATCATCTGCTACATGACTCATTGCTGGTTTGGGAAAAAACTGGCCAGGTTTTCAGATCCACTTAGTGGATTGCCTATTGGGGTTGGGAATGGATTTTTCCCCACTACAGGTTTCCAGTGGCCACTTGAATTTATTGCTTTCCCAAAGCACTCTAGACAAGGGGTTTTGGATTAAGTTTGGATGATTATAGGGATAGCTGGCAGCAACCACTATATTTCCATTTATAAAGGATTACTGAGACCTTCTCATTTGAGAAATGTTAGCAACTCCATTGCTTGCAGAAGGTCATTCATATTCAGTTGGGAGAAACCCCTAAGGTTACTGCAGTGCCTTTTCTTTGTCCCATTACATTTCAATCCGATTTAGCTGAGTTGTGAAGTGTTACAAATCACCATTTCCTTTTCCTCACTTGTGTTCCTCAGAACAATCTTGGCAGCCTGCCAAAATCACTGAACATTGTAATAGACTGGATCCTACCATTGCCACGTTGTACTGTGAATGCCTGAGAGCTGCCAGAGCAGCTGTGGTGTGGGGGTAGAAAGAAAAGAGTACGGGTGGGCTTCCTTCAATGACATCATCACTTCCCTGGATCCAGCATCCCATCTCATGTGGCATGCACTCTCACAATTCCTGGGGATGAGGAAACGAGAGGGGGAGAGAGCTGGGGCAGGCTCCCTCACCATCCCCCAGACCCAGCCATTGCCCCATTGTCCTATCCCCCACACAGGGACGTGATTTGGGACTGGTGTTCCTCCACTCCCGGTTGGAAGGAGATAAGAGAGCCACACCAGGATCCCCTGTCTCCCCTAATCTCTCAGACCCAGTACATGGTCTCAGTAACTCATACCCACCTCTGAGGGCACTACAAGAACTAGAGCTCCCATGTCTGGGAATGGGAGGAAAAAAGGCAGGCTGAGCTCCCCCTGTCCACGCTCTGAACCTAGCATATGGCACTAGTGCTCCAACCCCCTATGTTAGGACAACAGCTTTTTCATACTGCCAGCTAACATAGTTAGTCCTGAAGCTCAAGTGGTAGAAGTCTGCCACAGTGCTGAGGGCTCAAGGTTCAAACCACACTGATAATAAAAAGGGCTGGAGGACTGTTACAGTCATACACAATAGAAATTATTTTTACCTAGAAAATTACATGTAAAAAACTATGTTAAAAGAATATTATTTAGGCTGCAACATAAAGTACTCAAAAGTTAGGAAATCTCAGGTTCGTGGTGACCGCTATAACCTAAATTCAGCTCACGCTTTAAGTACATGATCATACACTGTTTTTTCCACAGGTCCCCTGCCTCATTCAGTGCACAGATTGGACACACAAAAGGGGCCAAATTAAGTTTGCATCAGCAACCATTAATCTGGCATTTCCTAATTGTTTAGTGCTTGACTCTGCAATCTCAATAACACTACTTTAACGCAGTTCCTCACAGCATCCTAGAGGCACCGTTGGGGCAAAGACTAGGATTTATAGTTATTGGTTGTATGGTGGGAGTTGCATAAATCTCCACTGGACACAGTTACATATCTAGTGTGAGAGTTGGGTGGGTGTATATCACCTGTATCTTGTGTTAAGGTAATAAAGTTGTGGCCCACCATTTAAAATCAATTCCAATGTCTGCCTTTCAGTTACCTGCATATCCTGAGCAATTCTGTGGTGCTCAACAAAATTTACTTGCAAAATCCTATATCTCCCTGTCTAACACAGTGCAACCCATTTTAATGTAGTGCTAATGTTGCAAATCTACACACACAAATGTCAGGACATTAAAAAGTTAAGATATATTGTCCACGTCACACATATACACTCTTTTTGATTACTGAATAGTGCAAGAGTGGAAATGTGACATTTCCACTCTTGCATCCGATGAAGTGGGTATCCACCCACGAAAGCTTATGCTTCAATACCTCTGTTAGTCTATAAGGTGCCACAGGACCCTTTGTCGCTTCTACAGATCCAGACTAACACGGCTAGCCCTCTGATACTATCTGGGGAGTCTCTTTGTGTTAAAGCTAACTTGCACCACTATATTATATCAATGACACCATAGGTGCCCACATTCTAAGATAGACTCACACAAACTGGCACTTTTCCGCAATAGTCAGATATGAAAAGAACATGCAGATTAAAGGGCAACTCCAATGAGAACAACAGGGCTACAGAAAAGGACCTAGGGGTTACAGTGGATGAAAAGCTGAATATGAGTCAACAGTGTGCCCTTGTTGCCAAGAAGGCTAATAGCATTTTGGGCTGTATAAGTAGGGGCATTTCCAGCAGATCAAGGGACGTGATTATTCCCCTCTATTCGGCACTGGTGAGGCCTCATTTGGAGTACTGTGTCCAGTTTTGGGCCCCACACTACAAGAAGGATGTGGATAAATTGGAAAGAGTCCAGCGGAGGGCAACAAAAATGATTAGGGGGCTGGAGCACATGACTTATGAGGAGAGGCTGAGGGAACTGGGATTGTTTAGCCTGCAGAAGAGAAGAATGAGGGGGGATTTGATGTCTGCTTTCAACTACCTGAAAGGGGGTTCCAAAGAGGATGGCTCTAGACTGTTCTCAGTGGTAGAAGATGACAGAACAAGGAGTAATGGTCTCAAGTTGCAGAGGGGGAGGTTTAGGTTGGATATTAGGAAAAACTTTTTCACTAGTAGGGTGGTGAAGCACTGGAATGGATTACCTAGGGAGGTGGTGGAATCTCCTTCCTTAGAGGTTTTTAAGGTCAGGCTTGACAAAGCCCTGTCTGGGATGATTTAGTTGGGTTTGGTCCTGCTTTGAGCAGGGGGTTGGACTAGATGACCTCCTGATGTCCCTTCCAACCCTGAGATTCTATGATTTTATGACCTGGGAAAGAAAAATTTTTTATCTCATCATCCCAATGGTCATCACAGTGTATTTCATACTGAGTAATGAATTTTATTGAAACGTGTCCATAAACTGTGTTAACTTGGGCTGATTTTTATTATACAAGTAGTATGTACCTATAAAGTTGGTGTTTTTTTCTGAAACCTACTCTCAGGTGAGTTAAATCTCTATCCAAGAGCACCTAACCACAGCATATACTTACATTTTAATGAAAACAACACAAAAAAGAAGCCAGGAGACTTCAAAAAATCAGCTGAAGGCACAAAACAGGATGATCTAGCATCACAGGACAGAAGTTTGAAAACAAATGTCCTGCCCTTCCTTTGTTTTTATGTTATTGTACATTTTTACTGAAGCAGATAACTTATATGGCACAATGTCTATGAAAATATTTAGACTAAGGTCTGACAAAAACAAACAACTGAATTAGGCTGTAAGATAGTCTGGCTTCAAATACAGTGCTGGAAACTCTTAGCTGATAATTTTGTGGTGCTTGGTGTACTATAAATATCAATGCTTCTGTGATGGAGATTGTACCAGCTTTGTTTCAGTTTTTGGAGAATGACAGGCTGGGGAGGAACACAGTAACAGGGAAACAGTTACCCACACAAACCTATGAGGTTTTTTTCATGCCCCTTAGTAGCTGGGATGCATGTGCTCCTAACAAAGTGCACTTTATAGATTTAATCGTAATCATATCATCTGGAAATGTCTTCATTATGGCCAAACATTTCTTCCACGAAACCATACATTTCTTCCATGAAACCAGCCAAACCTACCTTCCATCATAAACCAGCAAACAAAAAGAACCAAGGCTACACTTGAAATTCATGGCCACAATGAAGACATTCAGGATGTATGTAAAATGCATGCTCTACTATGTTTGATTTTTTGTTTTGGTGAACATCAAGATTTTTGTTCCTCAAGGTCAATTGATCTCAGGCAATAAATCTTGACATTCACCCCAACAGAAGTCTGGATATTTCAGATTTTCATATTGGGTAATATTGCTATTTCTCACAACCACTTTAGGCTGTGCTTCCCCCCCCCCACACCTTGAATAACAAGTGCTTCTTAAATTAACTAATAATTTAAAGATATGAGCTATTTTTGTTACTGTGGTCCAATAGTTTCCATTAAAATGAACAATACTACAATAATTCACTTTGTAATTACTATAAATGTTTTAATCATTTTATTTTAATAGTTGCATTTGAAAAACAACATTTTATTACACTCTATAGTGTTGACTAATGTATGATGGTTACCAAACATATATATTATGCTGTTAATACTACCCACAATATATTCCAAGCATTTAAGTTAACATATTATGATGCATTAGTATAGCAGTTATAAAGCCCAAATTGGCCTGCACCTTTGTTATAATCCTGTATATTTATGCTAAGTATCCCATAACACCTTGCATTAGCTGAAGTAAGCCTGGGCTTGAGTAGATAGGAAAACTCTCAGGATATTATCAGAATGCAGTCTAAAATGTACAATCTATTAGTTTAAATAGAGGTTAACTAGACATTGACTGCTTTTATTCTGTTTAGCATTAACAATTCTTAATTGTATAACTTTTATTCTATATTATCTTGGCTTGGGAGAGTTTCTGGGTCAGCTGTACCACTCTCATGAGTGGATGTAAACACCTCTGATGAGGCCTCATCATGCTGAACTGCTACCCTTAAGCTGCATCGATTTTTAGAGTGTTCTTGGGAGATGGGATGATGTGTCCCAGAGTTGATACCAGAAGATTTTAAGATGCAACAGGTTCAGTTGTTTTTACTATAATATGTTCCGCTTATTAGCAACCCCTTGGTTTCCAGCAAAAAGTTGCCATTATCCGACAGTTGCCCAATAAGTGCAAGACAGGCTTGCGGGGCAGCCAGGGAAAGAAGCACTGGGACTTGCCTTCGTGGGCTGCCTGTGGGTGGGACAGCAGTGAGGAAGAGGCTGCAGCTCGGCTGACAGGGAGTGCCACTGGGAGTCTACAGAGCTGCACAGTGCCTCTCCCCGTGGGTATGACAACAGTGGGGGAAAATACTGTGCAGCTCTGCAGGCTCCCAGCAACCCCATGCCCCGTGGAAAGCCCTGGCACCCAGGCTATAGCCACTTTCCCCATTGCTGTACTTCCCAGAGCCTCCCTTCCCAGCCCACAATGCCAAGATTCTGTACGGGGCTCCCTCATTGGGCAGGATGTGGGTGCTCCAGCGCCTTATGCAGTCTCAGGGCACAGGCAGGTTTGCAGGGCTGCAGCCAGGGAAAGCACGTCCCACCACTTCCGTTCCTGGCTGCAAACCTGCGTGCAGCTGGGGCCTTTCTTCCTCCAAAACTTCCCATAAGTTGCATGCCATTGCCAATATCCATATGCCATTAACACTAAAGTCTATGAGATGGGATTAGTTCACAACAAAATGTTGGTATTAACTGGAAGTTGTTAATATCAGGGTTGCTCTTAAATGGCATCTACTGTCTTGTACTGCAGAGGTGCCTACTGGCTTCAGTCAGGGATTAAGCCTCATTGTGCTAGGTCCTGGCAACAGGAGAGGAAGAGGACAAACTACTATTTATAGGCATCACTGAAGAGTGAGTTTTAAGGAGGGATTCAAAGGATGACAATGTAGTAGTTTTACACATTTTTTACAGAGAGATCCTGCCATGCACAAAGGTACTTGAGAGAAAACTGGACTACCAATGAAGGTTCAGATCATTAGCAGAATGGAGGTGAAAGCTATTGACACCATAAGAGTAAATAGAGTCAGGGACAAGATCTGAAGGACCCTGAAAGCAAGAAAAGTCCAATGTATTAGAGAAGAGTGAACCAGTGGTGGAATGCAGAGAGGGGGTGATTGTCACAGTGATGAACTAGAGAGATTTTCTTAACAGCATTGTTTTGATTTGACTTGAGGGGAGCATGACTGCATTTGTCAGAAAGGAAGAGGTTGTAACAGACAGGGCCCAAATAGAACCTCTACCATTTCAAAAAATGAATTAAGAATAATACCTAAAAAGAATAAATAAAATCCAAAGCATTGTGTTCTGCATGCAAATTGCTAAGTGCAGAAGTCCCAATCATAGAATATCAGGGTTGGAAGGGACATCAGGAGGTCATCTAGTCCAACCCCCTGCTCAAAGCAGGACCAAACCCAACTAAATCATCCCAGACAGGGCTTTGTCAAGCCTGACCTTAAAAACCTCTAAGGAAGGAGATTCCACCACCTCCCTAGGTAATCCATTCCAGTGCTTCACCACCCTACTAGTGAAAAAGTTTTTCCTAATATCCAACCTAAACCTCCCCCTCTGCAACTTGAGACCATTACTCCTTGTTCTGTCATCTTCTACCACTGAGAACAGTCTAGAGCCATCCTCTTTGGAACCCCCTTTCAGGTAGTTGAAAGCAGACATCAAATCCCCCCTCATTCTTCTCTTCTGCAGGCTAAACAATCCCAGTTCCCTCAGCCTCTCCTCATAAGTCATGTGCTCCAGTCCCCTAATCATTTTTGTTGCCCTCCGCTGGACTCTTTCCAATTTATCCACATCCTTCTTGTAGTGTGGGGCCCAAAACTGGACACAGTACTCCAAATGAGGCCTCACCAGTGCCGAATAGAGGGGAATAATCACGTCCCTCGATCTGCTGGAAATGCCCCTACTTATACAACCCAAAATGCCATTAGCCTTCTTGGCAACAAGGGCACACTGTTGACTCATATTCAGCTTTTCGTCCACCGTAACCCCCAGGTCCTTTTCTGCAGAACTGCTGCCCAGCCATTCGGTCCCTAGTCTGTAGCAGTGCATGGGATTCTTCCGTCCCAAGTGCAGGACTCTGCACTTGTCCTTGTTGAACCTCATCAGATTTCTTTTGGCACAATCCTCTAATTTGTCCAGGTCCCTCTGTATCCTATCCCTACCCTCCAGCGTATCAACCAGTCCTCCCAGTTTAGTGTCATCTGCAAACTTGCTAAGGGTGCAGTCCACACCATCCTCCAGATCGTTAATGAAGATATTGAACAGAACCGGCCCCAGCACCGACCCTTGGGGCACTCCACTTGATACCGGCTGCCAACTAGACATGGAAAACATTGATCACTACCCGTTGAGCCCGATCATCTAGCCAGTTTTCTATCCACCCTACCGTCCATTCATCCAGCCCATACTTCTTTAACTTGCTGGCAAGAATACTGTGGGAGACTGTATCAAAAGCTTTGCTAAAGTCAAGAAATAGCACATCCACTGCTTTCCCCTCATCCACAGAGCCAGTTATCTCATCATAGAAGGCAATTAGGTTAGTCAGGCATGACTTGCCCTTGGTGAATCCATGCTGACTGTTCCTGATCATTTTCCCCTCCTTTAAGTGGTTCAGAATTGATTCCTTGAGGACCTGTTCCATGATTTTTCCAGGGACTGAGGTGAGACTGACTGGCCTGTAGTTCCCCGGATCTTCCTTCTTCCCTTTTTTAAAGATGGGCACTACATTAGCTTTTTTCCAGTCATCCGGGACCTCCCCCGATTGCCGTGATTTTTCAAAGATAATGGCCAATGGCTCTGCAATCTCATCGGCCAACTCCTTTAGCACCCTCGGATGCAGTGCATCCGGCCCCATGGACTTGTGCTCGTCCAGCTTTTCTAAATAGTCCCGAACTATTTCTTTCTCCACAGAGGGCTGGTCACCTCCTCCCCATACCGTGCTGTGGAGTGCAGCTGTCTGGGAGCTGACCTTGTCTGTGAAGACAGAGGCAAAAAAAGCATTGAGTACACTAGCTTTCTCCACATCCTCTGTCACTAGGTTCCCTCCCTCATTCAGCAAGGGGCCCACACTTTCCTTGACTTTCTTCTTGTTGCTAACATACCTGAAGAAACCCTTCTTGTTACTCCTAACATCTCCAGCTAGCTGCAACTCCAAGTGTGATTTGGCCTTCCTAATTTCACTCCTGCATGCCTGAACAATATTTATATACTCCTCCCTGGTCATTAGTCCAATCTTCCACTTCTTGTAAGCTGCTTTTTTGTGTTTAAGACGAGCAAGGATTTCACTGTTAAGCCAAGCTGGTCGCCTGCCATATTTGCTTTTCTTCCTACACATCGGGATGGTTTGTTCCTGCAACCTCAATAAGGATTCTTTAAAATACAGCCAGCTTTCCTTGACTCCTTTCCCCCTCATGTTATTCTCCCAGGGGACCTTGCCCATCAGTTCCCTGAGGGAGTCAAAGTCTGCTTTTCTGAAGTCCAGGGTCTCTGTTCTACTGCTCTCCTTTCTTCCTTGTGTCAGGATCCTGAACTCTACCATCTCATGGTCACTGCCTCCCAGGTTCCCATCCACTATTGCTTCCTCTACTATTTCTTCCCTGTTTGTGAGCAGCAGGTCAAGAAGAGCTTTTCCTCTAGTTGGTTCCTCCAGCACTTGCACCAGGAAATTGTCCCCTACACTTTCCAAAAACTTCCTGGATTGTCTGTGCACCGCTGTATTGCTCTCCCAGCAGATATCGGGGTGATTAAAGTCTCCCATGAGAACCAGGGCCTGTGATCTAGTAACTTCTGTTAGTTGCTGGAAGAAAGCCTCGTCCACCTCATCCCCCTGGTCTGGTGGTCTGTAGCAGACTCCCACCATGACATTACCCTTGTTGCTCACACTTCTAAATTTAATCCAGAGACTCTCAGGTTTTTCTGCAGTTTCATACTGGAGCTCTGAGCAGTCATACTGCTCTCTTACATACAACGCAACTCCCCCACCTTTTCTGCCCTGCCTGTCCTTCCTGAACAGTTTATATCCATCCATGACAGTACTCCAATCATATGAGTTATCCCACCAAGTCTCTGTTATTCCAATTACATCATAATTCTTTGACTGTGCCAGGACTTCCAGTTCTCCCTGCTTGTTCCCCAGCCTTCTTGCATTTGTGTATAGGCATTTAAGATAACTCACCGATCGTCCTGCTGTCCCAGTATGGGGCAGGAGCCCTCCCCTCTTGCACTCACCTACTTGTGCTTCCTCCCGATATCCCACTTCCCCACTTACCTCGGGGCTTTGGTCTCCTTCCCCCGGTGAACCTAGTTTAAAGCCCTCCTCACTAGGTTAGCCAGCCTTCTTCCAAAGATGCTCTTCCCTCTCGTCATCAGGTGGAGCCCGTCTCTGCCTAGCACTCCTTCTTCTTGGAACACCATCCCATGGTCAAAGAATCCAAACCCTTCTCTCCGACACCATCTGCGTAGCCATTCGTTGACTTCCACGATTCGACGGTCTCTACCCCGGCCTTTTCCTGCCACAGGGAGGATAGACGAGAACACCACTTGCGCCTCAAACTCCTTTATCCTTCTTCCCAGAGCCACGTAGTCTGCAGTGATACGCTCAAGGTCATTCTTGGCAGTATCATTGGTGCCCACGTGGAGAAGCAGGAAGGGGTAGCGATCTGAGGGCTTGATGAGTCTTAGGATGACAACAGACTTGGAATCATTTCCATATTGTAGGCAAGTACATTGAGTGGTCAGCTTTCGGCTGTATAGCAATACGTCTTTCACTTCATCAGATCATTCTGCCTCTAAGTCTTGGAACCAAGAAGGAGCCAAGCCTGGAGGTGGACTCACAGGCTGGGGTGAAGGATCATCCCATTGTTTTGAGAGGAATGGGCTGAAGAGGAACTGGAGGATATATTGCCTTTTGTGTCAGGTAAGGGAACCAGACTTGTCTTGGCCAGAAGGGCAATCAGAATAACTCTCGCTTTGTCTCACTGAATTTTCAACAGAAGAGGAGTCCGGATAGAAGAGGAAACTGGGGAAAGGCATATAAGAGGTCCCCGTTCAATGGGAGGATGAAGGCATCTCCCAATGAATGTTTCCCCAAGCTGGCTCTGGAGCAGTAACGAGGACATTTCTTGTTCCAGTAAGTAGTGAAGAGATCTGTAAGTCGGGGTTCCCCAAAGGTCGAATATATCTTGAAGCACTTCTGAGTTCAATTCCCATTCGTAGTCATGAGAAAAATTCCAAGTGAGACTGTAGGCTGTCACTTTCTGTATCCATGGCAAATAGACAGCTGAGATTAGCACATTGTGATGGTTGCACCAATTCCAAAATTTGAGTGCTTCCGTGTAGGCGGGAGTGAGATCTGGCACCCTATTGCCAATTTATGTAAAGCATACGGGTTATATTGTCCATGATGACCTTTGTGTGGGTGTTCTTGATGAAAGGCAGAAAGGTGTGTTCCTGACAGCCCTTAGCTCCAAAAGATTGATATGGAGGGTCACTTCCATGGAAGGCCACTTGCCCTGAACCTTGTGGTTGTGTAGGTAATCTCCCCAGTCTATTAGGGAGGCATCTGTCTGTGAGTCTGTGTAGTGGGAAGAATGCTCTTGCTTGTATTGAATTGAGGTTGATGCTGATAAACTCCAGTCCCTGTACTGGGGTTAGTGCACCGCTACGATGGAGAGAACCTTGGAGAATATCCTGGTGGGATCAGTCTGTACTGACAATGGTCCTGCCCAAAGGTTAACCGTAGGAATCTCCTGTACGATGGTTGTATTGAGATATGGAAGTAGACATCCTGTAGGTCGAGGGCTGGAAATCACTCTCCTTGCTCTAGAGCTGGAATAACGGCCGCTAGCATGAGCATCTTGAACATCTGTGCCTATCTGTATTTGTTTAATGCCCTTAGATCTAGAATGGGCTTCCAATCTCCCTTCGCTTTAGGGATCAGGAAATAATGGGAGTAAAACCCCTTTCGCCTGAGTTGCACCAGGACTGGTTCTATGGCCCCTACACATAACAAATGATCTATTTCCTGATGAAGTAAGTTATCATGAGAATGGTCCCTGAAGAGGGATGGGGAAGGAGGGTTGGGATGAGGGAGGGACATGAACTGAATGCCATAACCCTTCGAAATAGTCCCTAGGACTCATCTGTCAGAGGTGATATTCTCCCAATTGCTGTGAAAGAGGGCCAGGCGACTTCTGAAGGGGCGTGACAGTTGTGTAGATGGCAGCTGTGTTGCAAGGTATAATTGTTTGGGCCCTCAACCAACCCATCAAAAGAGCTTGGAAGAGGAGGTCTGAGAGGTTGTAGATTGGGGCGCTGACTGCTTCCACTTTTGAGCCCTGATCCTCTTATGCTGCAGCTCGTAACAGTGCTGAGATGGTGGGTATTGAGGAGGTTGTGACCCATGCTGTGGCTGAGAGGTATATCTTCTCTTCTGTCCCACAGCATAGATTCCCAGGGAGCGTAATGTGGCCCGGGAATCCTTCAGGATGTGGAGAGAAGAATCTGTCTTCTCAGAGACGAGCTTGGGCCCTTCAAACTGGAGATCTTCTGCAGCTTTTTGGGCAACCCAGATATGTATATCAAGAAGCCTGCCTCATTACCACTGTCATGGAGACCGGGTGGGCCGCTGTATCAACTACGTCCATTGCTATCTCTAGCACCAGTCTGGCTATTAACTGACCCTCTGTGAGAATGGCCTGAAACTGCTCCTTTTGTGTCTCCGGGAAATGTTCCAGAAACACACTGAGTTTCCCATCATTAATAAAATCATATTTGGCCATGACATCTTGGTAATTTACAACTATAATTGTAATGTCGCAGACAAATATGCTGTCCTCCCAAGCCTGATTGCATGGGGTTGACTTGGCATGATGTTGCTTGCCTGGTGCATTAACCACATCCACTATGATGGAGTTGGGTAGCAGATGTTGAAACAGGAAGTCTGCTTCTTTGGGAGGGATGTAGTACTGTTTTGTTATCTCTCTTTCATGTTGGTGCGATGGAGGCTGGTGTCTGCCATATGACTCCAGCAGGATCTAGAAAGGCCTCATTAATTGGGAGGGAAATTCTGGATGAGGAAGAGGTGTGCAGAATATCCACCAACTTGTGATGTGTATTTGTCACCTCCTGTAAGGGAATCTGCAGCTCATCTGCCACCTTCTTGGTAAGATCCAGAAAGTTCTTAAAATCATCACCTAGTGATGGGGTGGGGGGGAGGCATTACAGCCTCATCTAGTGGAGATGAGGAGAAGTTTGCTGGAGGGGTAGCTTCCTCTTCGAGCCCTTCATCTTGTTCTGAAAAGCTTCCTTCTCCCCAGGCTCAGGAGCTGTGGACAGCCAGGCTGTAGGAGACCATCTGGTGGATTCTCTCTGAGAGCCACTGGACAGCCGTGACGTATGGGATGTGTACGTCGCCCAAGGATTGCAATATGGCCATTGGAAGGGGGAGGGCAAGAGCAATGGGATTACCCCAGAGGGCCTGTATCATAATCGTGGATCGGCTCAATGGAATTGAGGAGGACCCTTGTATTGTGATGGTGGGCCACGATGAGGGGCCAGGGAAATGACCGCCTCCTGGACACTATCAGACTCAGCATGGGGTAACGGCGGTGCTGACTAGGGTATTGGTGGTACATGGGCTGGTGCAGAGAGTGATTCTGGGTGCCAGGATGTACTCAGTACCGAGGCCCCGGTACTGAGTAATGGGGATTGCAGTTCTTCCCCAACCATCACGTCTCCAGGATACCGGAGCTCATGTGGAACCATGGGTTCACTCGGTACCGCAGAGGAGTGTCCGTGGTACTTTGTCGGTACCGATGGTTGAGGAGATGAAGAGTACTCCCTAGACTGGAGTTTTGTCACAGCCGGTACCAAAAGTTCTCTCTGTGCCACTCATTTAGAGATGGCATGGTAATTGTCTTTGTCCTTGGGGAGCGGTACGGCTGCCTCAGAGCCTGAGCCCTTTCTGGGTACCGTGCTTCAGAGCTGCTGGTGTCGTCAGTACCGAGGTGACCGCACTGGGGAACCTCTCTGGCTGGCCAACAACTCAGAGCTCTTTTTTTCTAGACTTTACATGGGGAGAGTTTTGGGTTTGTTTCCATGACTCTACCCCCTTTGAAGTTAAAGGCTCCGGGGATGATCCGGGGTCAGCACCAGAGTCCCCTGGAGACTGAAGTGCCTTCTCCATAAGGAGAAGATTTAACTCCAGCTCCCAGTTCCTGCAAGACTGCAGCTTTAGCTGGTGGCAGGGGACACATTTCTGAGTGATATGGAAGTCTCTCAGACACCAGTCACAGTGAGAGTGCCTGGCTGTTACAGGAATTGACTCCTTGCAGGAGAGACATCCTTGAAGGAGAGACATTGGAGCCTGGAGAGCCGGGCATGCCCCTGGGTGCGGGGCTATCACCCTCTAGCAGTGAGGAATGCAGAAGAAAGGTCTTCTTTACTACTTTTCCTCTTTTTATTTTGGTTAACTGAAAAACCCTAAGAGTCTTCTAAATGTCCGCCACTTCCCCCTCCCCCAGGGGGAGGGGAAAGAATCCACCCAGACAGGGCAGGAAATTTAAACAAAAGTTCTTTTTTCCCGCTTTAATCCCAATGGAATAAAAAGGGAACACTAACTTTTAAGGAGAACAAAAGAAACAAGAACAACTACTACTTATGCTAATGACGCAGATAAGGAAGGGACAACTGCTTGCTCTATTTGAGGCCAAAGGTGGTTGAGAAGGAACTGAGTGGGGGTTCGCTCACGCAGTGCTAGATAGCTTGTAGGCAGACCATGAGGGAGGGAGAATGCATGTGCGGGCTTAACAGACACTGCTACCAAAAATCTCCAATTAGAGGTGCAGAGGCACAGATACGCCTACAGTGGAGCACCCATAGGGACACTACTCGAAAAAGAAGCAGAATCTTCAGTTTAAGAACTTTCAAATGAACAAAAGGCACTCTTTTCTTGAATAGAGGCCAAAATTAGTAGGCAAACATGCAAATGAAATGGCTGTTTTTAAAACACTGGAAGAAGTGTACATGAACCATATGTGAATCACACAATGTATTCACAGTACATGAATAATTTAGCAACATTTAAGAAGAATATAGCAATCATCAAATATAGCAGTTTAATCACCAACAAGTTCTTTCCCTGGGGTTTGGGAGAACTATATCCTGAATTTGTCGTTAAATGAACTCTTTGATCTAATATATATTAGGATTTTAATTTAAGATATATTAAAGGGGTTATTTGGTAAAATAACACTCAAGACTGGCCTCAGGTAAATTGCTTTACCCTAAACAAAGATAGATTTTGGTATATTCCCTACTAATTGCTCCCTGTCTTCCTTTTCCCACCAGTTCTCTCAGAAACTTACGAGGTCCTCTGTCTTTATTTCCTTCTCAGAACAATATCTCAGCTTCTGATCAGTCATGTGTAAGAAGTACTCTTAAAGTTCTTGAACACACACCAGAATGCTAAAGATTCTTGGGCATATGAGAGGCGGATACTCATTGCTCATAACTCATAAGCAGAAACTGGGATAACACCTTTTAGAAGGGAGTTGGTGGAGTAGACCACCACCAGAAAAAAGTATGTTAGAGCTGGTCCAACTGCAATGGCCAGTGAGGTCCGAGCACTATTCTAGTGTTTCTTCCCCAGACACATTGCCTTAAGTACCTGACTACTTAGCCTACGCCTAAGGCTACTCTTGATTATAATGATAAATGAAGTATGAAAAATGTTCAGGAAAACCTGTCATAGAATATCAGGGTTGGAAGGGACCTTAGGAGGTCATCTAGTCTAACCCCCTGCTCAAAGCAGGACCAATCCCTAATTTTTGCCCCAGATCCCTAAATGGCCCCCTCAAGGCTTGAACTCACAACCCTGGGTTTAGCAGGCCAATGCTCAAACCACTGAGCTATCCCTCCCCCCTTGTCCCTTGTTGTCACAAGCAAATGAAAAAATATAAAATAAAAATAAAAATAAAAATAAAATAAAATATAAAATACAAATACCATTATTTTCTGATCACTGCATATAATATATTAGTTACTCCTGTCTTAACTCTCTTCAGCACAAAAATAACAACACTTAGAAAAAGTAGAAGTACAAGGAGAAAGAGAAAAATATTCCAATGATTGTATATTTTTTTAAAAGTATAACAGTGGTCATCTTGAAAAAAGTATAGCTTTTAGGGTTTTTTCCTCTGTGGACTGAGATTGTGTGACAAGAGTGTATATTAAAAGTTCTACAATCAATTAATAATTTACTGCTAAAATGGCACAAAGAAGTGGGTGTTTGTTTTTAAACAGAACAGTATGTGTGCATTGGGTGTTCATGACTGAGTGTGGGTAACTGCATTGATTAAAACAGTACATAGAGCAGACAGGCCAGTGCAAGTTTCTCAGGCAGCTCTGCCAATGTACCTCAGTCTCAACATGCAACAATCTACTGTTCTCTTCCTAACTCTCATTTGAACAGAGGTTGCCAAACATGCAAAGGCATGTGATGGTTTGGAGATAATATACAATTGACTACACAGCTTATGAACATTGGTTGATCACATCCAATGTCCTGATTATGAGAAAGAGGTCAATGCAGCATCCAAAGTTTCAGAAGAAGGTATAACTTCCCCAGATTGAATCAAGTCAATTGTGCTGTACTGTATACAGGGTGAAGGCGGGGAGGGGATATATTTCCTGACCCCTTCAGAAAATTATCTCAAGTCACAGAATGTGATTACTTTAGCTTACATAACTACACATTATACTCATAAAATTATCCAACCCTTAAAAAAAAATCCAGTTAAAGTTTCTCTCAATTAGAAGGGCATTTAATCTCACAGGCTAATTATGTGCTGTGTAAAATAGCATTTATTTGTCCTAAATTTGCCAAATATTAATTTAATTGAGTAACTCCTTGCTGGTAATCTCATTGGCCAGGGAAAAAGGAAGGCCAGTGGTTTTTTTTACTATCACCTTTGTAATTTGGAACACAATTCTTCTCCTTTCTAAACTAGGAAATCCCAGTTTTAAAGCTTCCATATTTTAATCTTGCCATATCTCTATTTCTGCTGCCCTTCAACATTTTATTTACTGGAGAATTTTCTTAGGGCCAGAGGACCAAAACTAGACCAGGACTCCTGAAAGTAGCATACTATTATCCAATGGAATTTCACTGTTACCTTTTCTATCCACTGAGCATTCTATTTGCTTTATTAACTGCTAATGAACATTGGATACAGAGCTTCATTGAGCGATCCCCAATGATATCTAAATCTTTTTCCTTAGGCGATCTGGTAAGTTCATGACCCTAAGTATATATAATAGAAAGTTTAGAGTATTTTTGCCAAAGTACATTTCATTGCATTTATCCAATTTGAACTTCATTTGCTGTTGTGCTGCCCAATCTCCCACAGAATTTATGCCTATCTGGAATTTTGCACACTCCTTCACATTTTTTGTTAATCAAAACAGTTTAGTGTCATCTTCAAATTTCAACGAACTTTTGTCCAATTCTCCAGTCAAATCATTAATTGACACTACTTCCAAAGCTGAACCCTGGAGAAACAGGCATTAGAGGAAAGATAACAAATATTTTCACTTGTAACCTAAGCAGGGATGAGTCCTATAACCGCAGATTTGAACACCCTATAATTGCCACTATGGGAAATGCACACCCTAGTCAGCAGGGTCGGATTTTGATGGTGACCGAAGCAATAGAGGCACCCCTTTGGTTTAGGGAGGTCTTTGGGTCAGGGCAGCATCCTTATCCTGTTCCACCCCCCACCACCACTCTGCTGCTTGGATTGGGGTGGTGCCTGATATTTGTGTTGGGTGGTGAGGGAGACAGGGTGCATATCGCAGTAGTGTCTGGGATGGGACAAACTTTGGGCCATGGTCTCTGACTGACTGGTTCCCACCACCCCATTTAGGGCGCTTCCTGGATTTGAGCTGCCAGCTTCTGATGCTCTTAAGTTGCTCCACTCTTTCCTTCCTTCAGATAGATTCACTGGATCTCCTAGGATGTCAAGGGCTCAACTAATCACTTTTCTCGGGCCTTCAAGAATTTTTCCCACAAGGCAGAACTGGCAAACTGTTTTGTGCGTGCTTTCACCTTCTTCTTTACACAGAAGAGGCCTGGCTGGTTCAATTAGAGTATTGATTAATGCAAATTGTGGCTAGTTTCTAGTGAAGATTGCAGGGTAGCAAGGGTCATTTTGGGGACCTTCCAATTGTGGAATAACCAGGCATTGTTCTGGGGCACTGGCATGGAATGGCGGATATATGCAGTCTTCAACGTTTGTGCATCTTGAAGCTCCTCTCAACTCAAGTCTCCAATTTCCTTCAAGGAAATGGGGGAGGAGTCTGGCTTTCCATGTCAGGTCCCACTGGCTGGCTGTGTGACAGGGGTGGCAGTGTCTCATTTCTGATGCATCCTACACAATCTGTTTTTGTTGCTGTTTTAACTCAAGTCCAATAATTCTATAAGAATTTAATTTTATAGTATTTCAATAAAGTTGAAGCCTTTAATCCATATTTCTATGTCTATTCCTCATTGCTCTGGTGTTCAGGCTGAATCCAAACTTTGTAGTTTGGGCCCACTGCTTGATCCATTTATAAGGATTTATTTAATTTATTTAATGCCAGGTTTCCAGAAATGAAAGAACATTTCAGTACCCTAATGTGCTGTGCACAATTTCAAAATATCTGAAAATATACACTTGTTTTTAATTCATTTGGAAACAAATTTTATTTTTCTGTAAATGGGAATAAACCTTTAATTTCAGTGGCACATAATTTTATAAAACTTTATATCTATAATGACTGCACCACAACTAAGCTGGGGCAGAGCTTGTCTAGGGCTTACCTGGGAAGGACAGCTCTGCTTTATAGTGTGTCGGGGGCAGAAGAGGAAGGAGGTCAGAAACTGCTGTAAAAAAGGTGCTCGGTGGTTAGCTTTGCAGCAATGACTCACCCTCCCCTCCCAGGAATGTAAGGTCTGAAGGGCATAAAGGTACGAAACCTGGGTGGGGCAAGTCTCTTTGTTTGCCTATATGGCCCTCCGTGGAGGGCAGTTGTTGCAGTATTGGGTCAAGGACAATGCACCTGCTGGTGCCCCTTGACAATCGGACATGGGGTTCTTTCTCCCCAGTAGGGCTGCTAGGCAAGAGGTCATCTGGAGATATCTGGGAACCCGGCTGGGTTGGGGGTGGGGAGGGGAAGGCAGCCAAGCAAATTGCTGGCGCCTCCTTGTGGCGGATGTCCAGTGCAGGTACTCCATAGGGAAGGCAGATAGTGACCAGATAAATGGCCTGGTAAAGGACTTAAAAGGAGGTACTGGATAAAGGAACAGAATGGGGGAGTGGGTTGGGGACTCCTCTGATTGGTACGGCAGGGAGCCAACCCCTCCCTCCCCCCAGCCCCTGTTCTCATAGATGGCAAGGTCCTAGCAATGGGTCGGCTGGGGACCTGGATGGAAAGAAAGGGGGGCTGGTGAAAGCCCTGGATAATTGATTTGAATAAGCATGGATTTGCCTGCACTGTACACTTTATCTGCTGGGTAGTCCCAGACATCTATATAATAAAGTTGCGGCCTGATTAAAATCCATAACAAGTTTCTCCTGTCCTCCTTGCGGTGTATTCCCCTACTGGGGAATTCAATTCCCAGACAATTCCCCTACTGGTCTGACAAAGCCTAAGGAGTTTGTTGTTGTTGGGTATTTTTTGTTTACTTTATTCTTTAAACTTCATGACATGTTGCAAAGCCTACCAGTACCTGAGTGATTAAACTGAGAGGGTAGCTTGAGTGGGTTGAACGTCTTTTACTGTTTAGGAACTTTTCTTTGTTAAGTTAGTTACTTGTCCTAGTTCCCTCCACACTTCAAGTTCTAAGCATGCCTCTGATTCTTAGGACAGGAGGACCCTACCCCCACCCCAGTGGCTAGGGATTAGTAGACAGAGTGCAGACGGAAAATTTGTGAGGCTTTTAAATGACTAGACATTCATCGGGAGGTTCTGATTGGAATGTATTTATATAACTCGAAATGTAGGTACATATATACTGGAGAAAGAAGCACAAGTAAACATATTAAATGAAAAGCAGGATCCAAAAAACTACTTACAATACGAACAAGCCAGGACAGTGTAGAAATAGATGTTGAATAATGGGTGTTGTAGTGATAAGGTGGAGTCTGATCATCTTCCCAAGTCTCGTAGCGCTCGGCATAGAACACTGCTCTCTTTGGGTTCAAAGCACCAATGGGCTGCAAAGAGATGAAAAGATGAATAATTATAACAGATGAAGGGTAGTATGCTTTGGATCTGTGTGTCACTTTTATTCTGCATACATTAGCTAAGATTCACTATATATGAAATTCAGCAGCCAAGTGTAGATAATTTATTCCACATTGTGCTAATCCATTTAGATTACTGAGATGGATTTGGAATTTTATTTCAAAGGCTGGATCTACTAAAACTCTCATAACTTTTCTTTTCTTTTCCTTTTTTTAATTGACAAATATATGTGACCCACATCTGCAAAGTTTCAAAGACTTTCTTGAAGTCAGAGTTGTTTCCCAATTAATGCAGTAACATTGTTCTGGAAATACGCTTTTAAACAGCATTTAAAATGCATTAAGACCAAACTAATATTTCTGTTATTGTCATTCATGATAATGATACAGCTAATGAAAAGTGACTTTTGCTCACACGGGATACTTTGTAATGCACATTTCATGATGAAAAGATTTCACGCAGAACTGGTGGTGGTGTTTGGTGATCCTAAGCAGAAATACTCAAAAACATTCATAGGCTTGCAAGACAGCATCTACATCTGACTGAACAAAACCAGGTTTCACAGAGAGAAACCAACAATCTTCTTACTTAAAAGAAATATGAATACTTTGTGAGTTTTAATTTCTGTCATAATCCTTTGCAAAATATACTTGTTATGGCTGCCTGTCTATATTATGTGGCTATTGTGGGAAAATATAGAAAGGTCCTGGGATAAAGAAAATACATTGGGAAGGAATATATATCAAACTGTGAGATAATACATGTAAAGTGATCTTAAATATGTATTTTTTGCAGATATGATGTTACTAAATTATTTATCTAGTAGTAACAACTGTAACAACAAAAGAAATAGTAATCTGCTAAGAACCGTTAAGGATTAATTTTAGTATTAAAATTAATAAAATGTGGTTTCACGTTCAGAGGAAGACACATTACTACACACTAGGATGAATAGTTCAAAAATGTATTGACATTTTTATTTATTAGAATCCCAAAAGACTACTTCATGTACATTACAATGATACAAATAGTTAAGAGTTTTGGCGTTTTTATAATAAACCCCTATTAATCAGGGATTTACAACTTGAACATAAGGATTTACTCATGATTTTGTAATATTTTTTCAAAATACTAGAAGTTGTTCAACATTATTTTGAACCAATCAGCACATTTCAATATATACTCAATATCCAATATTTTATATCAAAGCTATAACCTCAAACTTATTTTACTTTATTATTACACTTGTATCTGGCCATTGGACTGGCCATTGGAAAAATGAAAAATGTGTGTTCCAAATTTCATTCTGGAGCATATTTTTCAAGGTTAGTTTAAACTCATCTTACATTTGGAAATAGTAGACTATCAAACCAGTATGAATGCCATCATCATTATATTATGTACATCACTAAAAGGTTTTACTAGCAGAGTTTTAATTAAAGTATCTACTGTTTTTGAATTTCCCTGGTCTTGTGAGATGTCTGCGTGTTAAGACTGAAGTAGAGTACATTTGTTTCACAATTTAAATAGTGTAACTGACTTCTAAGATAGTTAATATTGTTCAATTCTGTGAATAATTATACTTCAAGTCAATGCTGTACCAGTATTTTGGTTTACCCTAAACATTCTGAGTGCTTAATACTTTGCTGTGTCATGGGTATGCTAATAGCTTTCTCGTATGTGTAAAATGTCTGAGTAATCCCTAAGGATCAGCCTTATCTGATACAGATTGCACTGCAAGGACTCACAAAACATTCTTGAAAGAGAAGCATGACCTATTCCCTAATCTCTTCCAGGCGTCTTCTCAACTACTGAAAAAAGAATAAAATAAATATTTACATTTTTATTTTACTCATGTGTCATCAGTTATTCAATCTCTTCAGTCTTTTACAGTTTAGCTCTTGTGGCTACAGAAAATGCTCAGACATTGTTACAGTATATAATTTGCAAAAATATTTGCTTAAACAATTAATTTCTAGAAAGAGTAACTTATTAAATGACTATTTTCTTTTCCTATTGATCTGATATTCTATACAAATACACTTCCGTCACCACAGAACTTTACTAATACGCACTAATGTCCGGGGTCACTTTGTGATTAACTGAATTCCGCAAAAGAGTGAATGAAATAAAAATGTACTGACTAGGAATCTCACTGCTGCCAGTTAGGGTTCACTCCCCAAATCCCTATGGCTATTTGAAAGTTTTAAAAGCTTTATTTTCAATTGCAAGGGTATAGTTGATCATGCTTGTTAACAATCAAATCTCATTTCTTCTGAGAAGCAAATACAGAATGAGTTAGTGTGACAGGATTTTGTATCTTCCACAATGTAAAAGCCAGTGAGAGTTCTTAGTCGACTGGCAAATATTGGGAGCTTCAAATGACAAAGATGTGATATATCAAGGTTTTATTATAAATATGTGAAAGATGGCCTAGTTGGGAGTGAATGTTTCTAATGGTTAGAGTAGGTTGGGAATCAAAGCTCTAGAGTTCTAATCCTATATTTAAAACTGATTTGCTGTTGCATGGCCTTCGCTAAATGAATCACAACCTCTTTTGCCTCAATTTCTCCATCTGCAAAATGGGTATAAACACAAGGACTTTTGTGAGACTTAAATGATGTCTGAAAAGTATTTTGAAATATTTTAATGGAAACAGTTATAGACTACCAAGCTGCTGTTATTCTCTTTAATGGAGATTTACACGTATATTTCAAAGATATATTTCTGATGTGAGCTTCTATGTTTTTGTCACATTGAATGTAAAACGTACTGATGCTTCCGTTTCTCTCAAGCAGCTGACAATATGATTTCCAAGAATCATAGAAAACATTGATGCAAACGCCACTGTGCTTCTGAGGTTTTTTAGGCTGAAGAAGTGATATTTCAATTTAGCAGTCTGATATTAGATATAAGGTTATACACTATTATTTTCATGTCATAAAGAGACAAGCTACTGCTTCTAGAAGATACGTGTTCAATCTACTTCATTAAACTAAAAAGCTGTGTTCTGAAGACAACTTATTCTCATCAATATTCTTTTCAGACTTAGAATTCAGTTTTCTTTCAATTACCTTAGGATTCATTGGGGAGGGGGGGATCTGAATAATGTGTTTGCTGAATAAAATGGATAATTTAGGCAAAATCCGATTGCCACTTCCTACATGAAAAACCATGGAAGAGACCTTCCCATGTGGAAATCTCTATGAGGAATCCCTTGTCCCAGAGAGGGAACAAAGGATGGAGGGAGAGAGATGGGGTTTGCTTCCATGTGGAAGGTGTCAACTTGACTCTCACCCTCTACCCTTTACAGGTCACAGACTGCATTGTGGAAGGATAGGTCCATAGTTGGGAAACTAGCCTGGTACTCTGAAGACCCATATTCAATTTCCCACTGCATCAAAGACTTCTTGTATGGCTACGGATGAGTCACTTAGTCTTTTTCTTTGCCTCAGTTCTCCATCTATAAAATGGGGATAGTACTTGCCGACCTCAAATGGTGGTGCAAAGAAGAGTCCACAAATACTTGGGAAGTGCACAGATTTTGTAGTACTGGGGGCCATAAAAGAACCTTGACAGTTGACTTTGTGTGTTGACAATGCCTCCATGAGCTCTGGGGAATGTGGCCAACCACCCCGATACCTTTTGAATGAGTGTAGCATAAGCGTCTCACTCTTACTAGGCCATTTCTGCTGACCAGTGGAGAAGGCACAGCGAGGGCATGGTCCTGCCCGTACCCCTCTCATTATTTCCCTCTTTGGGGATGCTAGCACTGCTGTGAAAACTAGCCTTGAGAAGTTCTAATGCTTGCTGAGTGTAAGAACTGGATTGTTAATAGTCTAGATGATCTGTGCAAAGGGTACAGTTCGGCATCATCTTGGAATTTGTTCCAGGTTAGAAATCTGCCATTTATGTAAACAAATTTTCTCTTGAAGAAAGTCTCTTGATTTTGCTAACACAAGCTAAAATTTTCAGATGAATCTGCAGAACACTTAATGAAACAACAAAAATATGATTTAACTCCACCTCTATCCTTAGATTCCCCCTCCCAACGTGTCTAATAGTCATGCAGAGAGAGATTACACCCCATAGCTGCATATGTGGAGAGGTCTTCCAGACATGGATCTCCCCTCAGTGCACAAGAGAGGAAGTGAATGGGATCAGGAACTTCCCACGCATTGTCCCCAACCCAGATTTCACAGAGAGTATCTATACAGCCCCCCATTATCATAGCATCTGAGCACCTCACAGCATTTAATCAATTTATCGGTAACCCATCCCAGTGAGTTAGGGAAGTATTGTCTCCATTTCACATACAGGTCACAATGGCATGTTACCTGGATAATTGACTAATCTCTTTTGTTTTCCAGTCTTTCAACCAGTGTATTGCTGATAAATTTAGTGCTTTTATCCATTGGACATGTTATGCTAGCTCACGTGGTATTTGCCATTTTACTGGCTGTATTTATAGAAGTACATTCCTCACTACAGTAGTGCCAAATTTATATTTTATTGGTTTGATCACTAAAATCCTGCTGTTATATGGTCATGACCTATAGTGTATCTATATTATTTATTTATCTGCCAAGGAAATAATACCATGTGTAGATTTAATTTGGCTCGATCTAAACAGTTGTTTTTTTAAATTTATGTAAAACAACACTTTAAGGTAGAAAATTTTAAAACTTAATTGAAGAATTCAAATGCTAAAAACAACTTTAAATTTATCCAAAAATATAAGCTGTTTTATGGCTAAGTAGATTAATATATACTTTTTCTTACAGCATAAACAACTCATTCAGATTTTGAAGTATAGGAATTTTGTTCAATGCATTAGTTTTTAAAGTAAGAAAAGTAAATGCTTAATTTTGTGGCTTATACCAGACTGAAATTTAACTCATTTCCCTGTTGGTGGTATATTTACATGTGGTAAAGGGCAAAGTTAAAAATAAAATGAAGAAATTTGTGCAGCTTACGTCTGGTTAGGAAGGCTTTTGCTAACCACATAAACTCCATTACATAGTATACAGACATTTGGCAATATTAAGGGTGGTTTGCCTTGAAATACTCACACTTTGGTGCGTTCATTTGCATTATTACATTTAGAAGCCTTGAGGCATTATCACTTCCTTTTCTTAAAGTGGCACATTAATATGGGAAAGTAGTTATGCTTATCATCATCTGTCAATCAAACACCTTCCGCATTAACAAAATATAATTTTTTCCACTCAGTGAATGGGCGTGTGATGGCTCATACACATGTCAATATTAGTAGGACTTTGCCTTACGAAGAAACCATTTTATTTAACAGGATGCATGACTGGAAGTAAATGAGGAAAAATTCCCGTTTACACTTTAATGAGCAGGGACAATGTAGCTTGTCAAACTCACGCACTCACTGTAATTTAGGAATAAACATCATATAATTTTACACAAAAAAATCACATTAAATTCTAAGTGCTATCCTTAAAGAAATTCAGTGTACAATATGACCTGAACACAGATTTCTCATGTGAATACTCACTGCCACTGGTATTTTTGCATGGGAAATCTCAATAAATGAGAAAATAAACAGATCACCTGATGGTTTGGTAGTGAAAAAATAATCTATGTATCTATGACAGCCTCTTTCATTAGCTTTTCATCCTGTCAAACAATAAATATAACCTTTAACCTTGTATATGTAATGAATAAAACTTGAGCCTACACTGTCTAATCAAATGAGGGGTCCAATATATCTTACAGCTACAGCACCTTGATCGCCTCTGTGCCCCTTTTTATAAATCTCCAATTAAGCATATACGGAAAAAAAACCAAGGGATAGAAAATTTGACGAAATACTATGAACAAAGAGAATGTGCCTATTTTTAAACTAGTATTTAAATTTAATTGTTTGTGACTGTACAAACAGTTCTTTAAATGTATGAAGATACTATAATGATAGATGCAGTATAGAAACCTGAACAATACAGAATGGAATCATTGACATATTATGTAAGCTCAAAATTATGTTGTTTTGTGGAAATGTAAATATTTACTATGGAACTAAATAAATGCAAAAAGGAACATGACTTACTATAATACTATTTATACTTGTCACTTATATGGTGAGCAAATTACCCACATAAAAATTATTTTCCACAAAATATAAAACATTAATATTATATAACATACCTGACTCAAAGCAACAGAGATATGGAAACGTACAGTAGCTGGATTTTTATTTCCTTGCTTTTGTGGGTTTGTGTCAGGTATGTTAAGTGTGTAGCAACCCTAAGTGCTTCTGGAAGAAAATTTTAGGATATTAATTTTTTACAGATTTTTTTTTAAAGGATGGGGACTTGGGCAAGGAGGCTAAGGGCAGACCTGATAGGAGGTAGAAGTGCAGCAACTAACAGACGATTTTATCCATCAGTGGCTATGCAGGGAGTCCTTATTTGCCAGCAGCAGTGCAGGAACACTTTTTTTTTAAAAATAGAACTGGAAGGACCTTGAAAGATCATTAAGTCCAGTCCCCTGCCTTCACTAGCAGGACCACGTACTGTCCACTGACAGATTTTTTCCCCAGATCCCTAAATGGCCCCCTCAAGGATTGAACTCACAACCCTGGGTTTAGCAGGCCAATGCTCAAACCACTGAGCTATACCTCCCCACTTCTTAGTTGTAGATTAAAATCTGACAGAAAGGGATAGCTCCTGATGGAGAAGATTTTACATGTGCCCAGCTCCCCATCCATCTGACCTGTGTGCATGGCACATAACCTTTCAGCTTAATGTGAATAATGACTAAAAATTTGCAACTCAATTTTTTTTAAACCCTACCTATTGCACTAGACCTACTCAGGATCCACCTCTCTACCAAATTTTGTGGAGACAGACAATGAAAATAGGATTGCCAAGAAAAAATTTCAGCCACAGTCCAATGACAAAGACTTCCTACTGAAAATGTATGAAGAGTAGCCAGACAAAAACTACACAGAATATTCAAAAGGCCCAAACACATGTGTGAAATTTCACTTTGGATAGTCAACTACCTTCAGAGAAAAATAAAAATCTATGCTCCATTTTAAGACCATTTTGACATGCAACCTATTTAGTTGCTACTAGGCGCCACCAGAATAATGTGTTAATGAACGCTTATAATTACTTCCCTTTTATCCATAAGAATCCCAACACGGTTTGGGGATTGCATACAGAGATGACTTTTGTACCACTGGACACACACCAGATCTTGGTTGCAATGCAGCAGCCATTCCGCTTCAGCAACACTAGATACAATGGATTTCAATAGAGGAACTGCGGAGCATTCTGAGCTTTCCCAGTTTGAACTATCGGGTAATTTTAGATTAACAGGGTATAATTACCCAAATTGGGCAGTATAGGATTCTGGGGTAAAGTATTATTGTGAAAAATGGCATAAGATTCTTTAATGAACACAAGTAGTCAGGGACTTGCTTTTGAATCTCCTCTAAAAGAACAGCACAGCGCTCCCTAATACTACAAAAAACCGCGTAATTCACTAACGAGTCACTACTGACTCAGAAAGAAAAATGAACCTACTCAATCTGTAAGCTACTCCCTGTAACACCTATGTTCCTTGATGGGATCCCATCCAAATATGGACTCAATCAGACCTAACTTGTTTTTTTAAAAATCTCATGAGACCACACTCTGGAGTAATCTCAGTGCATTGTACTATGCAAACTGCTGCATGCCACTGCAAATATTAGGAAAGCAAATCTTAGAGATTTTGAAGAGATGAAGATTCTTATTCATATGTTTTATCATTATCATAAACAATACTTTCACTGAAAAGTGAAAAACTATTTTCCCTTGCTTGGGAATGACCTGACATACTGGTACTATCAATGCTGATATCTTACTATTGTAGATTTTGTTGTCACTCGCGATATAAATTAGTCTGATTATATATTTGCAAAGAATTACTCTGGAAAATTTTAAATAATATTGTGAAAGAGCAGCGTGCCCTGCATAACCTGAGGCTAGGCCTCAACCAGTTTGTTTAGATCTGGCCTTTTTAAATTTAATTTAGGTATTTATGTTTTTTAAGAAAAAATGGGATTATATGCGGGTTTACCATAGAATCAGTCCCTCCAGCTGCTTTATCTATCCAAGTACTATCCATACATGCCAAGTGCAAAATTAGACTAGACGTGTCAGGAGAGCTGGCTTCCCAACAAGATTACATGACTTCTGGCGTCTAGAGGTACTGCAAGGAAAGTCCATCAAGCATTTATGCTTCCTATCCCCTCTGTATCAAGGAAATTCAGAGATGCATGGAAATGAAATAGATATTTAAAAGTTAACTTTTAATGTGTGTCTAGATATTTTTATTTCTATTTATCTCTCATTTTCTAAAATTGCTAATAAAATATCTTTTGTTTAAAACTATTTGGATGAGATCTTGATATCTAGGAATACACAGACCTACCCTCCTGTAGCCAATCAATAAAGGATATAAAACCACTATAATATAAACATTCAGTATAAATCAGAAAAGTCTTATCTAGGTGGCATCCTAAAAGGACAAATTATGAGCCATAGAAATCGCCTTCTACTTATTAAATTATTTTGTCATTGATTCTTTTAGCGTGCCATGTAATGGCAGCTGAGGTAAGGAAATCTATCATTATAAACCTGAACCTAAAATAACAACTGCAAAAATGGTTCTGACACAAGTGCCAAATTTTGTCTTTAACAGGCCATGTTGGGAACTTTGCTTGCTTTCCTAAATCTACATTTGACTTTTTACACAAGTCCATAAGGCTGAAAAGTAATGATTTCAGGAACTATGGAAACCTTTTTTATATTTACAGAGGTTTAATACATCTCAAACTAGTTTTGCCACTCCTCTCATAAAATACATCAGACACCTTAAAAAAAAGTTCCCATTTAACACTTATTTGATATAACAAAACAATACCAATATTCCATAAGAAAAAAGTATCAAAATAACTTCATGAGCCTTTATAAAAAAATCATTTTTTCCTGCCAAACTTATTAATTCCACCTATTTAGTAACAAAAATTTAAATTTAATTATTCAAGAAAAATTAAAAATATTCTATTTCATTAAGAAGGTTGGCTAGATTTCTTTAACATAAATAGCTGAAAAATACCTTTGAAAGATCCCTGAAGTTGCCTGGTAAGGTCAAGTCCAATTCTTCTGATTCGTAGTTCGTTAACACCCATGGAAATACAGGGTATTGGTTTAGATCATTGTACGTTCGTCCTAATGAAGAAAAAACAATCTTGTAAAAGTTATGAAATATTGCCCATTTATGCTACTGATAAACAATCTAGTAGTAAATTATCTTTATATTTTTTGCATCTTATGTTCCCAATGATCTGCTATTATATTAATACAGTTATCACCTGAAGGCAAAAACATGCTCCCAGTTGCATGTATGTGAATGAAAATTCAGAAGACAGCAGCCACATAGGTTATGTGTAAGAAGAAGAGAATAATGTTCAGAGGTGGCAAAAAAACAAAAACCACATGTCACTTAATCCTATTTGATAGCCCCCGTTAATGACACTAAACTACATTCTTAAACATCCATTGAAATTTAAAGTTGGAAGAATCATTTTTCTTTTTCACATAAGTGTATCAGTTGTCATGAGTGTGATACAGATGGTAAGTAACAAATAAAAGAAATGGGTCCAAGCTGCAAAGTTCAGAACTGGATCTAGTCTCTTCCAACGTCTGGGAGTTTGAATCCCAGGTTTTGAGATTTGGGCCTCTCTCTCCTAATATTGGTTTATCCTAAGGGTTAACTGTACTCCATATCCCACGATGGTGGAGGGTGCCTTTCCTGAGAAACAGGTGAAATTCCACTGTAGTGGTGGGAATGGGACTGGAGGTAAGTGAGCATACTGCCTGCCCAGCGTGAAGCCCTGTTCTCATGAGTTTTTTACATAGTAGCGCGAAGGGAGTAGGAAATCTGCAAAGAGCCAAGAGGATCTGCTACTATGCAGATTCTCTTATCTTCCCACCACTAGGTGTGTATCTAAGCCCCATGGAGGCTCCTGCAGCCTGCAGGCTTAAGTAGCTTCTGCAAGGCAGCTCTGTGCTTGCTTCTCAATTCAGGGAAAACTGCGCTCCACTCCTTGCCCTCAATATATGTCCAGCATCCAGCCCATCTACTCAATCTGGGTATTAGGCTTGTGATTTGAGCCTTAATAAATTATATATTATCCTCTACACATTGGACTTAAAATCATGGAAGAACATTGTGGACAACTATCTGGACTACATACACAAAGCAATGTCAATAAGATAAACTGTAGTTTAATCTAAAGCATCGAATGGAAGGAAGGAGAGAAGGAAGAGAGAGGGTGGGTATGTATGGGTGTGCATGAGTGTGTTGTAACCGAAGATATCAACCAAACTTCTATTAAAATAATGTTGATCTGGGCACGGTGGCAAATGAGAACAGACACAGGAACTGATTTTTAAGCAGCAGCCCACAACTTTATTAATCTTAATGTAGGGGAGGAGCTCTAGCCTCCCTGTCACACACAAACTCACACACCTGGCACTTTAAGTGGTTCCAGTAGGGGGGTTACAGGGCTCCTATCATATAACCCATAATTCAGGATAGCTTCTCATCTGCCTATCCCAGGACTAATCTCGCTCATCTGAGATGTACCACCCTCATCCCCAATCTCACGAGTGGGACAGAGGATATTAAAGGGGGACCTCATCTTGTGAAGATCAAGTTTTCCCCATAATCCACGAGCACAAGGCCCAACAGCAAAATCCCAGGTCTTTTGCTTTTGGGAATAATTTAAACCACACTGGAAACTGACCACAAGTTGCGACGAACTAACGCTGCTACCACAAATTACTAAATCTTTATTCCTATTTAACTTAACTGCTCCTCCAGGATGCTGAGGGAGAGCAGTTGCTGAAACAGAGCAAAAAGGGACTCCACATGGCCAAGGTTAGGGTTTAAACTAATGAAAGGAGACAGCCAGGGGCCAATCAGCTCCCTTTCTCCCCCAGCTGGTCAATGAGTAGCTAGAGCCTCTGGAGGAAGAGGGAATACCCCTGCATCTCCCCAGCATGTATTCTCCTCCTCTCATCATCCGGAGCCATCACCACCAGCCCCATCAAGTTTCCCATCTGTTGAGATGGGTGGGTAGAATTTGTTTTAATGTTACTTCCTAACTATTGTCCAGATTAAAAATCTCCTAAAAAAGACTGAACTTAACTCTAGCCCCAAGGCATCTCCCTCAAATCTAAGAAACAAATCCCCATTACCACAAGTGTAGTTCAAATTAGCAGAAGCAATTTGTAGATCCAATTTATAAAAATAATTTGCAGTTAAAATCAGTCAATTGAAAATTCTGAATGAATTGCTAAATAGAAGATGGTAAATAGGAAAGAACCTTATATTCACCTCAACTAGTAGTAGTAAAAAAGCCCTCAATTGCATGAAACATTAAAAAAACAAGTTCCTTAATCCTGCACCAGCTACCATATTGACTTACGGAGAATCACATAATATGCAACATGATTCTTTAAAAAAAATCGTGTAATAAATGCAAGTGTGTGAATGTATGTTTTAAATTGACAGACTGAAATAACCTACGTTAACAATTCCCAGTCCTGCTGCAGATTTACAGCCCTGTCTCACTAACTGCTTCCTTCCATATTCTGGACAGATTCGTGGGGTACAAAACCCAGCACAGGGAAACACAGGCTTCCTTGTTCTGGGCAGTTCTACAGAAAAATCATGTCTGCTTTAGTGAAATATAAAACTTTCATTGCTCCACAAACACCCTATTTTTTCAATGAATGTTGATGAACAAGAAGCATTTCTCTATTTTTACATACAGTCTCATTGATACCAGTAAAAGTAGGTATTATTAACAGTTTTTGTGTTCCTATTTTGTACTTTTAATAAATCAGTGTTATATCAGGAAACAGAAAATTAATTTAACTACAAATAGAAATTGGAAGTGGAAATTGATCTAATACCTATATATGTCCAATGTATAAATAAAGAGGAAATAAATGCAAATATAATTCTCACATAATCTCAACAATTACTACATCAATGAATATATGCTCTGATAAGACTCCTAGAGCAGATGAACATTTATCAAACATATGATTCAAGGAGCATACAAGAATTTATCAGCATAAAGGAGAGAGGGGAAAGGTGTTCAGTGGCTAAAACACAGGAGAGTATTAACAGTTTTAGTTTTTTCCCCCTGCCTTTGCCAAAGTTTTGAAGTAACACCCTGGTATAGTTGCTTGACCTTACCGTGCCTTCATTTTCCCCATTGGTAAAATGGGGATATTAATTTCCCCTCCCTAAAAGGGTTTAATTAATTAATATTTATAAAGCTCTTGGAGATCCTCAAATGAGAACATAGGAACATAAGAGTGGCCATACTGGGTCAGACCAATGGTCCATCTAGCCCAGTATCCTGTCTTCCAAAAGTGGCTAATCCCAGATGCTTCGGAGGGAATGAACAGAACAGGCAATCACTGAGAGATCCATCCCCTGTTGTCCACTCCCAGCTTTTGACAAAGCAAACAGAGGCGAGGGACACTCAGAGAATGGGGCTATGATTGATGGACCTATCCTCCATGAACTTATCTAGTTCTTTTTGGAAACCAGCTATAGTTTTTAAAAAAAGGTGCTGTAGAACTGCAAAGAATATTATTGTTTTAAAATAAATGCGGTGATGTTGTTTTCTCATATCATAATCTTGATTGAAGCCAATGGGACTACTTGCATGAAATAGTTAGCAGTTTGAGCCTGATGTTGAGAGAGGAATCTTTCTCCCTGCTTTCCTCTGAAATCTCTGTACTTCAATACTACTGTACAGGTTGTTCTTTCATAAATGAAGAAGAGCATAATAATGCCACACCATACAGCAACTCAAGGAGCAAGACTACAATAAATTATAAAATATTTTAAATAAAATAATGTAACTATTGAATACCTAAATCACCCATATAATTTATTCTAACATTTATTTGTACGTATTCACTGAGAGGTAGTATGGGCTGGTGGATTAAGCAAACAATCGTAAATCAGGAGACCTGGGTTATGAGTTGCCGTGTGGTTTTGGGCAAGCCACTTAATCTTTTTTCATTTGTTTCTGATCTATAAAATGGGAGGATAGTATTTCTCTCTCACCCTCTCTCTGGTGTGTTGTATTAATTAGTTAATATTTGTAAAGTAGTTGAATATATAAAATACTAATAAACACTAACCATGGGTGGTATAAATGTTATTTATAAAAAGTTATTCAATATTCATTCAACAATTTTATACTATTAACATATAAAATATATTGGGTAAATGAATGTTAATATACATTGTGAAAATAGACATAGTATGTACAAGATGTTATAGGGTACTGTATTTATGGATATCTGGATGGACAACAGTGATTTAGTGGTATTATGGGATTATATATCCATAATTCTAAACATGCATAAATATCACTGTTTTAACTCCACAAGGAACAGTTTCCTGATTGCTTTTGATCCTGCTATGATCATTTACTGACTATAAAGAGCAGACAGTATTTCATCATAATACCACTTGTTTGGTGTTTGTACACAAGAATTGCCACTGTTTTGTTCCTTAGTCGAATAATTATAAAACATAAACCTGTACTGCTTTTGGTAGACATTGTACCTTTTCAGCAGCTGCAGATTTTTCACCAGCTAAGCTTTTAGAGATTAATGTTAAAGACTGAATATTAAATATTGCAAGCCTATGACACTAATCTACTTAAACAATAAAACTGAGGCACAGTAAATGAGATCTCAGAAATACTGGATATGTTTCTTCATTAAAAAAACTTTTTAATTAAACCATCGAATTTAATGTTTTTATATGGCACTTTAGTTTTGAAGGTAAAGTGATCTAGAGACAGCTGACAAAGAAATTATAACTGCAATTCCGTGGTGAAAATGTTAATGACAGCAAAATATTGTTTAATTAGATGATTGCAGCATCTGGATTAACACTCTTTAAGAGCGATGTTCCTGTGCTTGTCTGCTTCTTCACACTTTACAGACATTTTGTCATCTCTAGGTCATTAGGAAAGAATTTTTAATGATTTTTCTAGAAGCAAGCAGTTCGAGTTACATCTAATTAGATGACAATAATAAGCCCAACACATGCAGTAGCTAAATATATACATAATTAACCAGTGAGGGCTTGTACATCACAGGGTAAAAAAGTGGAAAATGCTAAACAGGAGAAAAAAGAGGAAGGGAGTAGAAGTTGGTCTACATTCATTACCTGAATGTACCATTTTCACCCACAAACCTTCAAAAAAGAATAATCCTCAGCCCTTACAGAAAACCATTTAAAAGGAACACTGTACATAATTACTCCCCATATTTGTTAGAAGCCATGGCACACAGGGATTTTTTTTTAATGTAAGGTAATTTACATACCTTAAAAAAGGCAGAAATCAGTTAAAATTCTGGGAATTAGATTTCAGATTTAACACGTTAAAACCTGGGCACCACAGAGAGACCTCAGCACAGATTTGTAGATATAACACTCTCTCCCCAATTCTGATTCTTGTATCTTACTGATTTTGGATTATTTTAAAGGTTCTCCCACCTATATTTTTACCAAGTGAGAACAGTAAGACAAGACATTTTTTGTATCACCGAGAGTGTTCAGTTTACACACATTCTCTTAATATATCATAAGGCCTTTCTTCTGTGAAGCTGGAGAAAGAACACCAAGTCAATTAGTATAGTCACTACTCCTTCTACTGCTTCAAAACTAAGGAATCCTTGAGAAGGGGGTGGAGGGAGTTTGGCCAGGAAGGCTTATGTCTACAAAACTAGGACAAAAACCAGGGGCACAGAGAGTATAAAACTGAGACTGATTGATAAATAACAGAGTGCAGTGTTTACCTTTGGGAAAAAAATCCAAACTCTCACCAACCCCCCCCCCCCCCCAAAAAAAAACCAGAGCTGTAAGCATGATGAAATATGCTCAAGTCAGAAGAGAGGGCAGTGAAGAGGTGAAGACCTTAAAAATAGAATAAAAAGGCAAGAAAATAGGCAGCTTGGAGGTTACAAAGACAGGTTGAAACAAGACTTTAGAGATTTTAGAAAATGAAGAGGGCAATTTTGAATTGAATTTCCAGAGGGACAGGAAGACAGAGAAAGTTATGGAAATCACATGTCCTTGAATGCGTGTTCTGGACTATTTAGGCTTAGAGAACAGTGATTTAGGAAGAGAGAACTATAATAGTTGACACAGACAGTGATTAAGGTCTGAGTAAAGACTGTAAGAGAAGCAGAGTTAAAGATGAAAGTGGACAGTGTTTCAGAGGAGGTGATAGGCAGACTTACGGATAAATAAAGTGGCACAATGAAGGCTTTGCAATGAAGAGTAATCAGTATATGAAGGATTGATTAGGAAATTATGCAATAGCTAGGAACTGAGAATGTGAAGACAGGCGTATTGTTTCATCAGGGAGAGAGTTGAGGATCAAGTTGTAGATTTTGGTGTTTGGTTCAGTGATTCCTTGCAGAGACAGCAACCAATTATCCAAAGCTAACAGTATTATAAGTGGGCAAAGGAGATCTTATGTGAAAGGACAGAGTCACAGATGTAAGAGAAAGGAAATGGGTTTGTGTCAGAAATCCCACTGGTGAATGTATCCAGCAGTTCCCAAGGCTACTGTGTTTGAATAATTGCAATGAAGGATAATATGAGAACATGTGGATGATTTCTTAAGGTTTCATAAAGTGCTAGATGCCAAAATTGGTATAATGGCAGGAAGAAGGATAAGCTATAAAAGAATGGACAAAAGAAGTAACAAAAAATATTTGCTAGTTGAAATCTACTGTTTGTGAGAAGAGGAAATATAACCAAAAGAGCTGTGAACTATTTACCAGGATACAATTTGGCAAACATCCATGCTACTTAAGTGGCTAACGTGTGACTCAGATGAAATGAACAAGTCAGTTAGCAGATGCACAGTGACAGAAAAAAAGAATTAATGGGGGGTATATCTCTCAGTGGTTAAAGATGAGGATATTAAACAGGATGGTGCCATTTAAACAAACAGCTAATGGTCTAAAACTAGCCCATCATTGTCTGCATGAACATTCTGGGTAAAAAAGTTTACGCCTTTAAAACAAATATTTCATATTTGTTCCCACTGTGAAGGACTATAAATCTAAAAGTAAAAGAGAGTGTTAGAAGTCACACTTTCAGAGAGAAAGCAAATAAAATATGCAATGTCTCTATTTAGCAAGAATTCATCTTTACCACAAGATTTTATAATTATATTAAATGTTCCAAAGTTGCCTATGAAATTGTACACACCACGTTTTGTTTTAATTGATTGACTCATGTAGCTTATTGAAGGTGTTCTCCTGCCAGCAGTGGATATACCTTTTGCTTGAAACTTCTGCATTTGGACAGTTATCATCTCTACTGTTTTCAATTCAGGGAAAATGTTTTGTAGGCAAGTGCATTCCCATACGCTTTCAAGTCTACAGTTTCTTTTTGAACTGAGCAGTTGATTAGGTGTCAAAGATAAATTTTATTCTCCCTTTCAAAACAAAACATTGAGAACATTATATGAACAGCAGAAAAGAAGGCAGGAAATAGAACAGCTTTTGGAACTGAAATGTATTCTGTAAATTAACAGTTTTGCTACTTACTAAGTTAGCTTTCAAAACGTAAGAAAGCAAGATAAATGTGATTTCACGATGATGCAGATGCATTTGTGGTTTTTCATATGCACTTTGCATGGAAGGCCACACCTATTTCATAATAATTTTGCACCATTTGACAGCTGTTATAGAAGAGGTTAAGAAGATTTATCATGTCGCAAGAGGTATAGGACTATTGGAAGAAGTGATAGGACGACAGTGTATGAGGGCTGGAATGAGCCATTTTCAATAAAGAAAACACTAGTGTTTGCTCCCAGCCCCATAGTAGGGATCTGGCCTTTTCTTAGGTAACTTAGTGCTGGGGGGGAGGGTGTTAGGAGATGGTATGGTGGTACCACATTTCTAGCACAGCACAAAGGCTAACATTACCCAACTTGGAAAAGTGAAAAGTGATTAGAGAACTGGTAGATCATTAAGGAAGACTCTGGCAGTAGTTCCAAGCAATGCAGACAGGTTTCAGAGAATGAGCAGCTTTAATTAATGTTCTGCATGATGCGGGAAAGCTCCTCAAACATTAATTGCTTAACACCCTATTCATATCCTACTCTGGGTAGTGTGCACAGAAGCTAATGAAGGAAACTCATTTAACATGCATTATGGTCTTCTTTGAATCCTTTGCTAATCAGCACATTGGCTCCCCACATAGAAAAGACAAATTGTGTTAACATGTGTGGCATCAAGACGTCATCAGCAAGGGTGAGAGAATTAAGAAATACATTAGTCAATCTAAGATTGACCAAAAGGATCAGCGAACATAGCTTTTCTTCTGAAGACCTAGATCTTTACACAGGTTAGGTAATGTTACATGCGGATGAAACATCCCTTATCTAAATTTTAGTTTAATGAAGCCTTAGTGTAATAGACATTCAAAGTTGGATATTAATCAGCAAAATGTGGGAAACATTTGGTTAGACAAGGAGCACTGCATCTGTTGCACAGTGAGATTGTGAGGCTACATCTATACTGGCAATTGAACGACAAAATGTTTGTCTTTCAGAGGTGTTAACACCCCCCCCCACCGAAAGACAAGTTTTGCCACAACAAGTACCAGTGTGAAAAGCACGTTGTCAGTAGGAGCGCTCTCCTGCTGACAACGCAAACTCCGCCAATTGGGGGTGGGCGTTTTTTGTCTGCAGGAGAGCCGACAAACAGCGGCTACACTGCATGACTTTTAGTGGCACAGCTGAAGCGACATAGCCATGTCACTAAAACCTGTGTAGTGTAGACATAGCCTGAGGCAGACAGAATTTGCAAGCTTTCAGAAATTTGATGAGTTCACAGCTGGGTGAATACAGGTGTGTCACGTCCCAAAAGACACCATCAAGGTAGCGATCAATTCTGTGTTTAAAAAAAGGAAAGACGACGATAACAGAAGCACACAGACAAGCAAAAATAGGAAAAAACAAACCAGTATTTCTTCAAATCTTGCATTCAGTAGCAACTGGGCATCTAGGGTGTAAATGTAGGGCTGCACTGTTACAAAGGAGTTGAACAATGTGAAACCAATTACAGAGAAACCTTCCTTAAGTCCCCACCCAAATGGCTAATAAAAAAAGCCCGTCTAGCAGAGGTAGTCTTTAACTACAGGTTAAATAACAACTTTACTGGAAACTTTTGGGATATTTTAAAGAGGTCTTTGAAGTTTGGAGCTTGTCTATTGAGGGAGACAACTGTCAGTGTAAGTATCAATGCAATTTCTATACCACTTCAGACATAATCATGTCTTCCAAGTCTGGATGTGTTGGTATCGGTAGGCATAAATGAGTGGGCATTTCAAAACTGATTAATAATGTACAGTGATTTATCAAGAATATGCTTTAAAAAGGAGCTTTGGAGTGTGTCCACTATCATACTTTGACAGGGTAACAAGCCTTGTTGATGGAGGCGTGGGGTGGGGGGGGTGGGAAGTGGTTGACTTTAGTAAAGCTTTTGATTCCGTCTCGCATGACCTTCTCATAAACAAACTAGGGAAATGCAACCTAGAGGGAGCTTCTATAAGGTGGGTGCAAAACTGTTTGGAAGGTGTCAATACCAAGAGAGGGAAAATTGCTTTGGAAGTGAGCCAGCCACTCCCAGTCCCTATTGAAGCCCAAATTGATGGTGTTAAGTTTGCAAATGAATTGTAGCTCTACAGTTTCTCTTTGAAGTCTGTTTTTGAAGTTTTTTGTTGTTGAAGAATGGCTACTTTTAAATCTGTTATTGAATGTCCAGGGAGATTGGCTCACTACAAAAGCAATTTTCCCTCTCTTGGTATTGACACCTCTTCATCAATTATTGGGAGTGGACCACATCCACCCTGACTGAATTGGCCTTCAGCATTGGTTCTCCACTTGTAAGGCAACTCGCTTCTCTTCATGTACCAATATATATTTATGACTGCATCTGTAATTTTCACTCCATGCATCTGAAGAAGTGGGTTTTTTACTCACGAAAGCTTATGCCCAAATAAATCTGTTCGCCTTTTGCACAAATAAATCTGTTCGTCTTTAAGGTTTCAATAGACTCCTCTTTGTTTCCGCCTAGGAAGGAGTACTGCAGAAAGGGATCTGGGGGTCATTGTGGACCACAAGCAAAATATGAGTCAATGGTGTAACGCTGTTGCAAAAAAAAGTGAACAGCATCCGATGAAGTGGGTACTAACCCACGAAAGCTTATGCTGAAATAAATTTGTTAGTCTCTAAGGTGCCACAGGTATTTCTTTCTTTCTTATTTTCTTTTTGCTAACACAGACTAACACGGCTACTACACTGTAACCTATCATTCTGGGATGTGTTAGCAGTAGTGTTGTAAGCAAGACATGAGAAGTACTTCTTCCGCTCTACTCTGCGTTGATTAGGCCTCAGCTAAAATATTGTGTCCAGTTCTGGGCACCACATTTCACAAAGGATGTGGACAAATTGGAGAGAGTCCAGAGAAGAGCAACAAAAACGATTAAAGGTCTAGAAAACTTGACCTATGAGTGAAGATTGAAAAAATTGGGTTTGTTTAGTCTGGAAAAGAGAAGCCTGAGAAGGGGTCATAACAGTTTTTAAGTACGTAAAAGGTTGTTACAAGGAGAAGGGAGAAATGTTGTTCTTCTTAATCTCTGAGGATAGGACAAGAAGCAATGGGCTTAAATTGCAGCAAAGGAGGTTTAGTTTGGACATTAGGAAAAACTTCCTAACTGTCAGGGTGGTTAAGCACTGGAATAAATTGCCTAGGGAGGTTGTGGAATCTCCATCATTGGAGATTTTTAAGAGCAGGTTAGACAAACACCTGTCAGGAATGGTCTAGATAATACTTAGTCCTGCCATGAATGCAGGGGACTGGACTAGTTGACCTCTCAAGGTCCCTTCCAGTCCTATGATTCTATGATTCAAAGAGGCTAGAAACAGATGTTATTTACAAAAGCTGTTGACAGAATGATATTAAAAACATAATAGGGAAATTATGGAGGAAAGATGGTTTTGTGGTTAATGCACTGGACTAGGACTCAGGATATCTGGGTTAGATTCCCAGTTCTACAACAGACCTTCTTGCGTGGAACAGGGTGAGTCACTTACACTCTGTGTCTCAGTTTTCCAGCTATATCATGATAACACTTCAATAGCTCACATGAGCCCCTCAATCTCTTCTGTTGAAGCTGGAGTACTTTGTATATATATTTAAATATTTATTGAATCATAGAGAGACTGATAGAATGACTCTAAAGCCTGGTGGTTAGGGCACCCACCTGGGAAAGGGGACATGCAGGTTCCATTCCCTGCTCCAGTTGATATTTAATTATTTATACAAAGAAAGTGGAACAATTCCAACAGGAAAGATTGAGACCTACTCCCGAATATCTTCCTATAGCCTAGTGGTTAGGGCATTCACTTAGGAGGTGGAAGATCTGGGTTCTAGTGTCCGCCTCACATCTGGCAGAACTAGGATTTGCTCCTGGGATTCCTGGATAAGTGCTCTAATCACTGAACTATTAGGCAAAAGGGGCACACAGCAGAACCACCATATTCTCCTTCTCCAGTGGTTTTGTGAATGGTGCCTACGTCTCCTTGTGAATCTAGCTCCCCTGCCCCCCCCCAAAAAAAAATTGTGGAGCCAAAATTATTTGGGGAATTAATGTTGGATTTGTGAATGGTTTTGGTCGGCATTTTTTTGGCAAATAGATTATTGGTGTGAAAAAAATTCACCCAGTTCTAGTCAGAGTAAATGAACAGGTGAGGAGTTAAACCTGGTTTTGGATACACGAGTTCCTTCAGCTCTCTCTCTGGTCTGAGGAACATATTAGGGAGGACCATCTCAAGCATGAAAATGAAAACTTAAGTCAGGTGGTGTGTCAACTGCAACACTGGAGTACAAAGTGATGTTGATTTGCCTGGCGGAGTTAATTTTATTCCCAAATAGAGCTCATTGGTGTGGGATACATGAGAAAGTTTCCCTATGGTGAGATTCATGAGCAATTTATATGTTATGCTGCTGGAGAAATAACAGTGACCAGGGTTTGGTACATTTTTTGTATATCATACAGAAAGCTGCATCTTTTTACATTTCAAATCACTCCTGTTACCAATATATCGAAAACAGGAAGATGGAAGTGGGATTGTCACTAATTGTTTAATTAGTGACAACTGTCAGAAAAACTCTTATTTTACTAATAAAGAATGGATATCTATGGAAGTTATTTCTCATTTTAAATACCTAATCTGATATTATAACTCAGTACAAAGAACTAAAAGAGAAAAGATGCTGTAATCTAATCATTCCACAATCCAGGTGACAACTGTACTAGGCAGAATACTGTTGTTATTCAGCTGTCTAGTTGCTGTTGGTGAGAATGACGAAGTAGCGAAATTACATTTTCCCATTATTATTTCCAGACACTCTCTGGCAATGGTTTGTTGACTCTAATAAAGCTTCAGACAAAGCTGTCAGCAGAGGAAATGGCAGAAGCAGAGCAAGGAACAACCTTCACAACAATAAATGAATCTAAAGCCTCAGTGATAGGTTGTGCATTTTCTGATAAAATTTAATGTGAGTGTTTCAGAATCTATCATAAAACTGCAGCTGAATTCCAGAGGGATAAATATATTCTATCAAGTCATGGTACTCAAGATTTTGACAAACATAAACATATTATGAGGGATTAAAGAGTTAGAACCTTACCTGCTATAGTATTGAGGAACATCAAGTATTCAAAGTTAGAAATCTCCCGTCGCTGCCAGCGCTGAGTCATGTTGGAGGATTTATAAAGCTGTCTGGGAGTGGCCAGAGATATTCTCCTGGGAATGAAATTTAAAGAATGTTTATTTTAAGAGACCTGTTAAATTTTGAAATACAGAGCAAACTTATTGATATGATTTACTTGACAGTGTCTCAAAGCCTTTTTATTTTGTTTAATGAAGTCAAGAAAACACTACCACTCTTATTTGAACAATGAATATTTCTTATATAAAAATCTCTCTATATTTTATTTTAGCAGTGCTATAGCACCATAGTGCTATTTGCATACATCACAGGGTTATTTTGAGGATAAATACATTAAGGTGAATGAAAGATGGCTTTGAGTGAAATATATTCCAGAATCACAGACGGAGGATATTTACACACCAATGAAGTTAGTGAATCCCCTCCCTGCAGCCTGCCTACTCCTGCTTTCAACCCCAACAAGCTCCAACACCAGAGACTTTATCTTATATTTACTGTAACGGGGGAGGAGTTTGTTGAGGAAAGAAAAGAGAGGGCTGTGGAAGAAAGCAGGAATTATTCCCTTTAGCTGTTGGAGTTATCTGAATTCAAAATTAAGAGTGGTGTTTGCTTGCAAAGCCTGAGAATTGAACTTCAGGGCAAGCATTAATTTATTTATTAATAAATAATAAATAATAATAATAATAATAAACTTGTATGCTGTGGTAGCATCCACAGTCCAATTCAGGATCAGGGTCCTAGTATACAACACATTGTACAAACAGAGTTAGACACAGTCACTGTCCCAGAGTTACCAAAGTACACATTTTAGCTCCAATACACAGCCATAACCACCCCCATATTTATGATTTCCAGACTTTATTACTGAGATTCCTATCTAGTAATGAAGCTACACCTCATAAAGCTCTGTTGGTATGTCTATAGTAGGAACTCTGGTGTGGTTCCCACCTCCAGAAGAAATATGCTAGCACTCATTGCCAAAAATTGTAGTGTAGCCATGGTAGCAAAGGCAGCAGCTTGAGCTAGCCACCCAAGTACATACTCATGGGGTCTGGACAGGTTTGTACTCAGAGCCGCTACTCCCTCCTGCTGCTGCCTGTGCTACTGCAGCTACACTATTTTTAGCACACTAGCTCGATGAGAGCTAGTGCGCATATATCTCCTCAAACTGGGAATCACACCCCCAGCTCCTAGTGGAGACACATACTCTAAATGGTATAAAACATAGCAGCCCATCAGTTTAGCAACACATACAGGTTGCCACCGTTAACAGTCAAGTCTAAAATCTCCGTCCCTCCATAGGAATAATGCTAGCTGTCTAAGAGATTGTGTTGCGCTCCATGAACATGAACGCCCACAACAACTACATTTCAACGGAAAAATAAAAATAAAATATTTGAGAGTGCAGGAAACAGAACTTTCACAGCAGCTTGACCAAGTCTCTGGAACTTACTCCTACAAAAGTGTGTCTGTATACCTCACCACTTTCAAAATTAATTCAATACTCCTTTCTTTGACTTAATTTGTCCTGAATAAGTTCTTTACATACACAGATACATGGTCTCTTTCACACTGAAACAAATAAATCCTATAAACTAAGCAAGCTATGTCCCCTAGAAAGGAAGAATGAGATTGTTATCTCTATTCTTAAATACTTTGGAAATGCTCAGATATTACAGTTCTAAGGCCCATATTAATATCTAGGCATATGGAAATATTGTGTACATATATTTAAAAGTGAAAAATATAATTATGTATTTACAGATCTCTAAAATGAAGATATTGCTATTTGAAAAAATATACCTTTTAGAAATACAGTATGATCACATTTATGATAGACTGTATTATGGTACTGACCTCAACCTTAGCTATATTGGTACCTGGGTTTATGGATGTTTGTATAAGTTTATACTTAGGGACTTTTATATCACAATTTGTGATATATAGGCCCTTTTGGAAACAGTTTAGTACATGGATTCTTGACTCAAACACTAATATCTCTGCTACTGTAAAGAGTCCTGCTCAGAGATTTCTCAGTCTGTAGATGGCTGAAATAATAGTCCATAATTGCTCCAAAGGAACCAGTTAAAAGATGTTAAAGATGTTAATTTAGCTGATGTGTGGTCAGGCTTATGTGTTTGCTGCCCTTTTAAAGGAACAAAAGGCAAAAATTTCAAAAAATTCAGTGCTGCAAAGTCAGCAGATCTATTATCTGAATTTCTGTGGCTGAGGTTTTAGATCCACCTTTCTGCCAAAGAGTGTTAAATCCCTGCTTGATAGTGTCTATATATGCCTTATTCTTGTCCAATCCACAATTTTCCCAATTACATTTTATTAGTGAAAATAATATAAAACAGTATAGTAACTGTAACTTTTATTATAAGTAAAATAAACAATATGCAATTAAAATGGAAGGGTCTGAAAAGTTTGATCAACCTATGAATACATATATGTAAATTTATTTAATTATTTGTGGCCTAAATTTTCAACAGTGACTAGTGATCTGATGTGTCACAAATTCTGGATGCCCACCTTAAGACACTTTCAAGTGGCTGATTTTCAGAGGATGGTTGCTCAGCACTTTCTGAATATCAGGCCCCTTTAAAATGTCAAGTTGGGCATCCCATAACATTAGTCATTATTGAAAATGTGAGCCATATATTTGAACACACAGATGTTTACATACCTGCATATAGAGTGGACTCAATTTACAGAGCAGAGAATGAGCATTTGTATGCTTAATTTGAATGCAGTTACCTTGACTTGTGGATTTAAATTACCAGTGATTTGCAAAAAGTGGTGGTGCTTACAAATGCAAATTAGACATGCAAATGCATGTGCAACTACCTGCACACTTATTTGAAAACCTTAGCATCCATCTCTCTACAGCTGCTGCTAAACTGTTGCCAGTTTTTATATTCTTATTTCTCTACAAAATCTAGGGAATCCAATAGTACACTACATCTGACAAATATGCAGCATACAACACTCAGATTATTTTACAAGTGATTTCCATTCTGTTGTGTGTTCCCACACACAGCCTTCTGAAACAATGTGAAGAACTGATTGAACATATTAGTAACTTATATAATTAAAATAAATAAATAAAATACTACTACTACTAATAAAGATCAGTACAATCTACTAATTTATTTTAGACTTGACCCAAAGTCCCCAAGAGATTCTCACAAATCTACAAAATGTCCGCTCATGTCCTACATTTTGCATTTGAATATCTGATTTAACTGAAACATGTAGGAAAGCAAATGTACCCAGAAAACTCCCTGACTATATATCTGAGGAATTTCAAAGACTGTAAGTTGTTACAGCAGGGGCTGAAATAAATTATGCACAATAAATTGGTTCCATACCTACTTGTTTCAGGTAGCACAGGAAGAACCTACTGCTGTATGTTTTGCTAAATCCTCCCATCTTTGATCAAACTACATCTCTTTTCGGAAATGCTATCACAAATATGGAGATGTTTATATGGATCTGCTATCCTGGCTTTTTGGAAAATAGTAAATTCCCATCAGATCAAGACCATATTGTGCAGATTGCAGGCAGATCACTGATATACAGTAAGATATTCCAACTTTTAGAGCGGTAGAGTGTTCTAGATAGATTTACTAAATATCCTTATGACACTTTGTAGGAAAAAGGTTACTACATAAGTGTGGTAGAAGCTCTTTTATTCCATTCATTTTCCATTTAATTATCCCCAAAGCTGTCTGATACAAAATCTCCATAAGTACCTCACCAAAAAGACAACACCTGGGAAGAAAGGGCTTGGAAATGTCACAGGCTCTTTCTGACTGAGAAATAGTCAATATTCACTCTTAATCAAAGCTATAAAAGGCTCTTTATGCTAAGATGACATCCAATTTGATTTTCTCCACCTCTCCTTTCACCAAAAGCAATGTCTACAACTAGCTTGGAAATCCGTCACTAAGTCACTGAGGCAGAACAAGTGGCAGCGCTGAGCTGACAGTGAATTGAGTCACCATACCAGCTGAAAGAGATGTTGTTCTTCATCAAGTGACTTCATCATTTGTATTTTCCCCCTAATAACTGGAGGTATTGTTTTATATTATGGACTACGGCCCACACAATTTCAGCTTAAGGTGCAATGACGTCTTTAACAGTGAAGCACAATAAAGCATCTCATCAATTCACGTTGATTTTTGAACTCTTACAAATTAAAAATTACTAAATCAAGTATTTCGATTCTGAATTTAAATAAAGTTTCCAGGCTGTGACATTACAGTCTAAACAACTTGAAATAAAAACTGCAATAACAGTCTGTCCAATGGTACCAGATGTCTGTGCCACAAAGAAATTATAATCTTGGTAACATATGTGAGACTCTCAGAGCACAAAGAAACTGACTGTATCAAAGATGGGTGAGCTTGGTCTCTAAACAAGAGGAAGCAGAGTGACCACAGCACTCAGGATTGACATGTAATGCCGAGTCCTTAAAAAACACGCAAACTTTATTGATGCTTCATGGAAAATTTTGAAACATGTAATTTAGGAACAAACATGCAATCATCATTATTAGTTATTGATATAACATTTATTCATATGATGTACTGATATTCACATAACACTTACTTGTCACATAACACATGAACCAGGGATCACCTAATTAAATTAATAGGCAGCAGGTTTAAAAACAAACATAAGAGACGGTTATTCACCCAGTGCAGTAACTGTGGTTCTTTGAAATGTGTCCCCCTAAAGGTGCTTCACTCTAGAAGTGCTTGCTCCCTAGGTGCTTCAGATCGCAGGTTTTAGGTAGCAGGGTCCGTTCAGCCCCGGCTATAAAGAGCTGAATGGACAAACTGCCCTCAGTTCCTTCTCTATTGCAGAGCCCATTGTAAAGAACTCCAAAGCAGAGAGGAGGAGGGCAGGGATTGGAGCACCCATAGAAAGACACATCTTGAAGAAACAGTTACTGGAGAGGGTGAGTAACCTTCTCTTCTTCTTTAAGTAGTGCCCCTATTAGTTCTCCACTCTGTGGAGGGGTGTGGCTTTGGAGTCTAGTACTGAAGATAGAACAGGAGAGCCAAATATGGCATCAGAAGCTGAGGCATGAGTAACTGCATAGGTCAGCAAATGTATGAATGGATGTCCAAGTCAAGGCTCTACATATTTTTGTGATGGGAACGTTCTTAAGAAAGAGAAGTAGAGAGGGATCTTGTGTTTGCTTGGTGAATAAACAGTCCTGAGCTCCCTTGGAGGCAGTGCATGTGAAGTCTCGTGATTTATTACAAAGGTGCCTTCTTACAGGCAGGTGGTACTGGACCCGGGCTATGCCAAATTATTTTTGCAGGGTCTATCAATTCCTCGTGAATAGGTAGCACGATGTAGGCAGATGATGAAGTGTGCAGAATGTCAAGTAATTTATGCTGCAACCCCATTCAGTGGAATTTGCAAAGAATCCTCTATATTTTTAATGAGGTCCTGGAACTGTTTATAATCATCAACCAAGGACAGTGGAGGAGGCATGACAGCTTCACCTGGGAAGGGGGAAGAGATATTAATTGTAGAGGTATTCTCTTTGTCCAATCTCACTTCCTGCTCCTCAAAGGTCTCCTCTTGTGGATCAGGAACCCTAGAGAGGGAGGCTGGTGGGGACTGTCTGCTCTTCTCCTGGGGAGAAACACTAGGGGGCCTTGAAATAAGCTGTCCAATGGTTCCAGTACTGCCACTGAGCAAGGGTGGAGGCACCCAAAGGTGGCCATATCAGCCAGATGGAGCATGACTCTCACACGGATCACCCAACTCCCGAGAGGTCTCAGGATAGAGAGTTCCATGATAATAGAAGGGAGAGTGCTGGACAGAAATGTGGGAGACTAAGAACACAAGAATGGCCATACAGGGTCAGACCAAAGGTCCATCCAGCCCAGTATCCTGTCTTCTGGCAGTGGCCAATGCCAGGTGCCCCAGAGGGAGTGAACCTAACAGGTGATCTCTCTCCTGCCATCCATCTCTACCCTCTGACAAACACAGGCTAGGGACACCATTCCTTACCCATTCTGGCTAATAGCCATTAATGGACTTAACGTCCATGAATTTATCTAGTTCTCTTTTAAACCCTGTTATAGTCCTAGCCTTCACAACCTCCTCAGGCAAGGAGTTCCACAGGTTGCCTGTGCGCTGTGTGAAGAACTTCCTTTTATTTGTTTTAAACCTGAGGAAAAGTCCCCATTGTCTTCCTCATCATCATCACTTAGTAGAGGTGGAGCAATCATAGAGAAAGGCAGAGACTCAGTCGGTACTGGGCAATTGAGGTACTGGAACAATTCAGGGATTGAGAGGTGGGTCAGTACTGCGAGTGGGTCAGTACCAAATGAGAGATTCAGGTGTTTCTGTTACTGCCAAGTCCTGAGGAAATTGAAATTCTTGAGGTACTGGAACAGTGGATGGTACTAATGAGACAAGCTGGGCAGAGGTAACTGTGGCAGAAGGTGCTGATGGTACCAAAGTTGTCATGCACTCTGATGAATGATCAGTAGGTGTCGGTCTGGTCTTTTGCAGAGCCAAAGTGCTGCGTTCTGAGGTCCTAGTAGAGACTGTTGGTACTGATTTAGAAGAGCTGGTCTTCTTGTCTGCGTCACTCCAATCACCTGATGGTACCGATCTTTCAGAGCCAGAACCTTTAGAATCCTAGGCTTGCTGGTGGTCACAGTAGCTGAGGAACCTGCAGCCTCATGGGTACCAAGTCGGAGATTGGTAGGTGCCAAAGCAGGACTGCTTTCTAGAGTCCTTGTGAGAGGATAACAGGGATTTCCTCTTTGATGATCTAGGGGAGTGTTGCACTGAGGAGGCAGAAAGTAGGTAGAGGAGGTAGATTGTTGTACCGGGGGAGTACCCTGGCTGGGGTCAGAGGCTGATCAAAGCAAACTCTCCATCATGAGGAGATGTAATTTAAGTTCCCAGTTGTTTCTGGCCCTCAACTTTAATTGCAGACAGAAATTACACTTTTGGGGAATGAGAGACTCCCCAAGGCAGTGAACTCACTGGGAGTGTCCGTCACTGATTGGGATAGCCTCTCAGCATGAAAGGCAACATTTAAACCCAGGAGAACTGTGGACACCCTCCCAGGGTTTAAGTTCCCCTGAGGGGGAGAAACAAAGAAAAATGGATGGAGGGACAATTGTCCTTATCCTAAAAGTATAAGTAAAATCTTTTATTTAAAGTTTTTTTAAATTATTAAATTACTACCACTAACTAACACAAAGGAAACTTGAAGAACTAACACTAACTAACTATTAAGAATGATAGAAAATTACAGTTAAGGTAAGCTCAGCTCAGATGCTGCTGAAGCTCCATCTCAGGCTGAGGCAGTTGAGAAGGAACCGAGACTGGTTCGTCCACATAATTACATAATCTCGATGGAGGGCACAAGGCTGTGGGGGGTCCATGCATGGGCCAAACAGACACTGCTACTTAAAATCTCTGATCTGACACACATGGGGCACAAGTGGACCTAGAGTGGAACACCCATAGGGACACTACTCAAAGGAGGAAGAACTTCTTCACACAATGCACAATCAACCTGTGGAACTCATTGCCAGGGGATATTGTGAAGAAGTTACTCACCTTGTGCCGTAACAATGGTTCTTCAAGATGTGTGTCCTTATGGCTACTCCACTGTAGGTGTATCTTTGCTAGGCACAGAGGTGCAGATACATCTACAGTGGAGCACGCATAGGGACACTATTTGAAGAAGAATGCCAAAAATATAACTGGCAAAAATATAAATAAATATTTATTTATAAAAATATAAAGAGAATAGGTCCACGAATGGCTATTCGTCAAGATGGTCTAGGATGCAACCCTGTACTCTGGGAGAAGTAACAGGATCCAAGATTTTAAAAAGTGACTTCTCTTTTATCCTCAAATAACAGGTGCCTAATTTGAAACACTTTAATGGAACCAGATTTTCTCAGGTGGGTGTTCAGTACTTTCTCAAAATCAGGCCCCATTAAGGTGTTTCAAGCTGGGCACCCAAAAACTCAGGTACCTGAAATCACTAGTCACGTTTGTCCTAGTCATGGTTAGGAATGTGTGAGGAAGGAAGAGTATACATCTTGTTCATTCCTATGGCTGTTGGGATTTTTGTTTTTAATGATCTTATTAACACTATACATCCCTGCTCTGGAGGTGAGGACCTTAATGACTGGGCTACTGGCTGTTCTGGAGTGGGCTCTATTTCACTTCAGCCACTGGAAAAGGCAAAAAATCCAAGCAAAACTGTTTGGCAAAATCAAAACATGCTCGACCTCAGTTCATGTCTTTAGTTTTAATACTCAAAGCAGCACATCAATCTTTGCAAAAATGTCACCTCAAAAACAAACAAGCACACATTTCTTTCATTGCTTAAATAACAAACAATTTCAATCAGCTGTATTCTGTTTGCTCATTGGAGTGTGCTCATTTGCTAAAATGGTAAAAAAAAATTGCTGATTTAAAATACTTTTACATAATGCTGGTTTTCTATAACATCATATCACATAATTAAGTTAAAATATTGCTGCTCAAGAAACTCTGAAGTGATGGGAATTCCAGACCCCTTGCAGTAGTAATGTTTTAATATTCACAAATATCAACCATTCTGAGTTTGCATGCATATAAACACAACACAAAATATTTTAATGACACTACCTTGCTTGTGGCAAACCATAGCTGGTCCCCACTCCAACACGAGGTAAGCTGTACACGACTTTTTTTACTGTTGCTTGGTCAGGAAAATTAAACATAACCGAGGCTGTGGTAAGAAGAAAAAAAAGTGACTTAAAGCACCACAAAAGTACAGAACTCTGTTCCTTTACCAGATAATTCACAATATATTTTCAAAGGGCTTCTCAGAATTTATTTGGAAAGGTAATCCAGCTACACATTTATCTTCATGTGAACCAAGGGTCTTTAAAACTTTCAGTATTCTCAAGGCTAGAGAATGGGTGCTTCTGAAAATGTTCTGTGCTCTGAGTAACACAGTGTAAAGCTAATTATCTTCTTTTGCACTAATGTGTATCCCCATCTTGCAGGAAATATAGATTGTGTGTTGCAGGGGAAGGGTGGTATGTCACACATTCAAGTCTCTCGTTGGGTTGTAGAGCCTTCCAATGGGTTGTATGAAATTTAGTCCAGTGACTTGTGCATTCAAAACTTGCTAGACCAGGGAATGGCTGAATACCTCCCCTCTTCAGTTGAAGGGCAGAACTTACATCACTGCTCCCTCATGGTGACTAGACTGTTGACACACCTCACCAACCATCTGTTCCTGAGTCTGCTTCAAGGTAGCATTTACAACTTCAGAAAACTGATTGTTTGGGCCCATGCATACTGTTTGTTGACGTGGAACTCTTGGCACGCTTCCAACACCTATTTTTAGGTTTGGCAGAATTCTATTTTTATTATTTTATAATTTCAACACATAATATCAATGTTAATTTTTAAGCTTTTTTCAATCTTTATCTCCTTAAATTTTCACAGTTGCGCAAAATTTGTGCATTTAAAAAAATTATATATTTTAACTTTCACAAATGTGGTAAAGTATGGGGTAATCAGACAATTATTTAATGACAGAAGATGTGGAAATTCAAAAAGTTAAAGCTTTATAACCATTAAAATAGAAATTATCAACATCACATGTCAAAATATACAAAGTAAACAGCCTTAAAATCAAAGTCTAAAATTCTCAAGAAGCACTTTTCTTACTTTGCCTATCTATAAATTTTGATTATCATCAACAGAAATATTTTTCATGAATTTGTGTGTCCCCAGTAAAATTGATGTTTACCAACTTTTATTGATAAAACTCTAATCCTTCTAAGCCTAGCTTTGTTCAGCATGAAGGAAATTTTCCCACTCAGAAGACTGGTGGGACAGTGCTGTTTTAACACTTTCCAGTAGAGAATCTAATAGGTGCTACTGATTATATAAAACTTTTGTGGTAAAATCATTGTACATGGTTGTTCTATGTGCATTTTGGGGATTGTGTTCTGGAGACCCACTTAGTGGAAAAGATTTTTCTGGTTTGTCAAAATGGCAGAGGTCCACTGGAGGTATTGTATCCCAAACATGAGCACAGAGCTGGAAATGAGATAGCTATGGTATGCAGAGAGTATACAGATAGGCTTTACTATTGTGCACAGTTTAAAACACCCCTAAGTCTGAGTTCAGTTCTTCACATGAGAAATGGGTTGGTATGGGGATTTTGGTCTTTTTCCATTGGGTTGGATTCCAAGTTGGTTTCTTTCAGTTTGGAGATCAATATGTGCAGTATCACAGAAGTGGTATGAAAAGTGATTTACTTTCAGATAAATTCTGAAACTCTACATCTTTATTTATTTCAATAAAGGTTGTGGGCCAATCAAGCTAACTAAACACTGTGTGGAGCAAACCTAGCCAAATAATTCAAAACAAACAATTATTTGACAAATGTCAACTCTTTTACTGTTTTTTGAATTATTCATGAACAGAACTGCAAATATTTCAAATGTATTCATTATTCAAAATTATTCACTTTTTTCAACAAATAAATTCCAGCTCAGAAGATCTTTCATTAACAGTTCATCGTGAATAGTCAACATTTGTGCTGTTATTGATTAGCTATGTAAATTGCATGCTATTTTGTTCACTAAATAGGCAACTTGGACAAACAACAGTACAAATTTCAAATTGGATTTAAAAATATAAAATTTGAAAATTTCACTTGGTTAATTAAGCAATTGAAAAAAAATCACTTTTGGCATATATCAGCCATTCAGGCTTAAAATCCCTCCCCCCTTTTTTTTTTTGAGTATTTGCACTATTAAAGCTATTTCACTAGAATATTTTCACAAAATGAAAGCAAAGGGTATGAGGACATAGCAGAAGCAAATCTGTTTGAAGTTTTGAACAATGATGCATGTGTGACAGAGTGCATGGAGTGAACAGATAAGCCTGCACTCTGATCACTCAGTTGTTAATTAGGTGCCCCTCCAGAGGAAACTGACTGGGGTAATCAGACTGGCAGTTTGGTGGGATGAACATTCAATTAGCCATCAGCCCAAGTCTCAAAGCGGCACAGGAAGGAAGTGCCAAGGGAGGGGGAGAGAAAGAAATAGGGATAGCTAAGCCCAGTCATATAAAAGCTTCAAAAAAGGGAGACCTCTGTTCCCCCCAAGTCCTGAAGAGAGGGCCAAAAGCACTGCAGATATTGTAAATAGATTGTTGCATGGGGATTAAAGTGATATTGGTGGAGGGAACTTGAAATAAAAGGTCACTGAGTGCACACCTCATGCAGTCTGTGCAGTTTCTGCTGGGAAGAAGATAGGAGAGGAGCCGTGCCCTGTTACAGCATGGAAAATAGTTGCAGCATTTACCAGCTTCAGTGTGTAGTCTTTATTCATCAAACTTGCTGTCAGAGTCCAAATTAAAATCCATATTAATGGCCCATTGGCAAATATTTTCTATATCAGATATATTGAATAAATACAAGTGTGAGGGATTACTGAAGGAAAATAACATTTTCAAAACAAACTACAGAGTTTTAATTTGGGGATGAATGGATACCATCCATAACAACTACCAGCAGATACTTTATACCAAATAAATGAACAACATAAAGACATACTTCTGTTTGCCATAAACACTTCCAAAGCAGTGTTCTGGAGAAGATAACGTCTTGAAAAAACAGCTCGAATCTCACTGAACATCCATTTTCCATGAAGGCCTTCTGTGTAGGCAAGAACCTAAAATAAATAAGGGAAAACAGACACTTATTAGAAGATGTTTTGACAGTACCACAAGTTTTATGCTTCAACAAAGTCAGGGTAAGCTTATCTTGTTGAACTTTATGGCACTCAAAAACATTAAGTTCAAAGGTGCACTGAAATGTTTTTCAAAGATAAAGCCTGGTTATAGTCAGAGATGTGGCTGTAAACATGGCACCTTCATAATGTGTATATGCTTCTTGTGTGTTGTATCAACTTATTTTACTTAGACAAAAAATGTCCTGCAGTCAAACACAGGGGAGTGAATAAAGTTCACTTGCAGATAAGCAAGCTATAGTCTATTTTTCCACATGCATGAGACAGAATTACCTGTTAAGTTCTGAATCCACAGTTTTATTGTTGATGATGTGTTGTATAAAGTAAAGAAATAACATGACTTGACAGTCAAATCTCTAATTTGAGTTTACAGGGCTATGAGTTAGAAAAACCCATGAACCAATATATGAGAATAATTGAAGTGCAAGACGTCATTGTTACAATAATTTTTCTAAGATTAACCACATCTTATTATTGCAAATTGTTAAAAAAATGGTTATATGTATTTCTCTAATTTTAAACATAATGTGAAGATATTTTAAAACATGAACTGGAAAGTAGCACTGCTCTTCTAACTTGCCAAGTCCCAAATTTAAGGTTCCGTTTGCTGTAACACTTATTGACAAGATACCTAGACCATTTCACTTTTCTGTCATTCCTCAAACTTCTTGAAGTGATGTCTCTACATATTAGTGCTTAGGTATTAATGATGCATCTTCATATATACAAAGCTGCTTAGTTCAGTTTTAGAATATTCCATTTATGTTCAAGTTACATATATTTTGTTAGAATACTGGAAACTAACAGATTTTTGTTAAGCATTTCTTTACTTCTTTGCATAATAAAAATTACAATCCGTTTCAGAAGGAATAATAATAATTGTAAATCAGCTTCTGAAACAGTCTCGGATATTAGCTGTTTCTTAGAAGAAAGCTGGACAGGAAGAGCAGTGAACTAAGATGTTCTTCATGGTCTGTGTAGGGTTGATTTGGAGACAAGACCAAGTGTTGATGGTACTGTTCTATTTTAGCTCAGCTGTGCACAATTCCTAACACTCAGATTCACAGAGTGTTGAAGCAGTGGCTTGTTGGGCTGACTTTGCTTAGCGTTTCCCTGGATGGATGCCAGGGGCTCCTTGCCCCTTCCAACCAATAACAGTCTTGCTTGGTGTCAAGTCCCGTGGTAAACTTCCAATGGTTAATTACTTTCAGTGTTAAAAATCTGCATTTTATTTATACTTTGAACTTCACCAACTTCAACTTCCAGCCACTGGCTCGTCTAACTCCTTTGTCTGCTAGATTAAAGAGCCCTCTAGTATCAGATATCTCCTTCCTGTATAGGAGTTATAGACTGATTAAGTTGTCTCTTAACCTTCTCTTTGATAAGCTTAATAGACTGTGCTCCCCTTTTCTCTTTCATTGAGATCAGATGCTAGGGTATACGTGACATCATGTATGTAGAAGCTAAGGTCACCAAGAACAATACACCTCAAAGATTCCAGCACCACACTCATTTGCATTTACTTGCATCTACCACCCTATAATATACAACTTTTGTTAAATATGTATATACTCAAGACTCTGGGAGGAGATAAGGAGGCAAATCTTTGGATTTAAAAAGCTAAAAGTAGATAATCGACAATAGCTAATATAACTGGGAAAAAATTTTTTATCAGGTGTGTAAAATGAGTACAGTTGTAATAAGGGCCCCGTATATGCTGCAGCTAGTGGCTTTGCCACAGAACTCATCCCTTAACACAAAATTGTGCTCCAGCACTTAAGCTTTCGTGAAAAAAATAAATATTTCTAGCCCTCACGTGAGACTTGTGGTGGGGTGGAGTTAGGAAAAATATTGTATTTACTGATATTACTGGTAATTTACAATAAAATATTTCAGTTACAGTCTTTGCATATATAAGTATTCAAAATATTACAATATTTTGTACATTAACATTATTTATAAGCACATTATATATTGACCATTCCTTGATATATCATTACTTCTTTTTTTTTCTTCTTCAAATTATTCAAACACAACCACACAACTATAACCTGATATATGTATATTTAACCATTCCTATTAACTTTTTTATTGGGAAGCTGAATGTTCTCTTGGGGCAAAGGTGTTGAGTGTCAGGAGACAGAAAGCATGGGAAATTAGAGGAATGCAGGATGTATTCAATTATTGTCCTCTATTTCCTTCCTGACTATCTATTGTTATTAGAAACATAAGATTATTGTGTCCATATCATAGCATCTCAATTATTTAATAGACAAAATCCCACCACACCGGTCATCAGTTCTGTTCGAGTTCTAGCTCTAGCATTTTATTTATTTATTTCAGGATGGATTTCCAAAACATTTTTTACCATCCAGCATTCCCGTTTCATTCCCAAACAGGTCCTGGCTGTTTTGCATTTCATAGAAATAGCTGGGGCAATATTGTATTTTTTTTATATATAGATGGAGAAGCATAAATTTCATGTATCAGATAGTACTGAACGTGTACTTTCTGACTAGTGCTGGATCCACTACTTATTGTCTGCATTACATCATTCCAGCCATTCTTTTGTTATTTCACATTTACAGTTTGCACTCCATAACTTAACAGATTCATGCAGTTTGTCTCCTGAAAACAGTCATGACGTTGGAGGGACAAGGTGAGTGAGGTAGTATCTTTTACTGGATCAACTTCTGTTGGTGAGAAACACAAGCTTTCATGTGTCACGGAGTACTTGTCTCGCTCATCAACAGAAGTCAGTCCAATAAAAGATATTACCTCACCCCCCTTGTCTTTCCAATATCCTTGGACCAACACTACTACAGCAACACTACAGAGTCATGAAGTTATATATTTTAGACAGACATGCTGATTACTGAAACTTCAAGCTCTTGTATGAAATTTTCAAATGAAGAGCACTTTGTTCCTTTCTTTTCTGAAAATGTTTTTAATAAGGTAAGCAATCAGTATAAACTCATTGTGCTTTTTCTAAAAAATATATCCTACATCAATCTGTTTTAAGGGTAGGCCATCCCTGAAGAAATCATAGACTCATAGCCTATAAGGTCAGAAGAAACCATCATGATAATCTAGTTTGACCTCCCGCACATTGTCACGGGAGGCCAAAGAACCTCACACACCCAGTCCTGTAACAGTCCCCAAGCCTCTGGCTGAGTTACTGAAATCCTCAAATCATGATTTAAAGACTTCAAGTTACAGAGAATCCACCTTTTATGGTAGTTTAAACCTGCAAATGACCTATGCCACATGCTGCAGAGGAAGGCGAAAAAAACCCAGAGTGACCGCGGGGAAGATTTCTTCCTGACCCCAAATATGGCAGTTAGACCCTGAGCATGTGGGCAAGACCCACCAGCCAAACACTTGGGAAAAAATTCTCTATAATAACTCAGAGCCCTCCACATCTAGTATCTCATTTTTCCTTCCACTTATGTGATATTTGTCTCAATATTAAAATAATTCCTTATGCAGACTATATTTGAAAGCACTATTTTTTTTATATTACTAAGATCTGCTCTTTTTATCTGATCAAGTGCCTCACACATGCTTAGGCTTTGAAAAGTTAGATTTTTATCACTGTATCGATTTCACTGTACACACAAACTGACAAAAATTATTTCCATCAATAATAATGGAAATTTACAGACAGGCAAAGTAGAAAAATGCTGCTTGAGAACTCACTAGAGTTTCATTTAAGGGTATTTACTTTGTATATTTTGACATGTGATGTTAAACATTTGTGTTTTAATGGTTATAAAGCTTTATCTTTTTGAATCTCAATGTCTGTTGTCATTAAATGATTGTCAGATCCCCCCCCCCAATAATTTCCTACAACTGTGTAAATTTAAACCAATAAAAAGACAAAAAAAGACTTAAAGATAAACTTCAATATTATCTATATAAATTATTTTTAAAAAAATCAAATACTGCCAACCCTACATATACTCAATTACTATGTACATTTTAAAATAACAGATATTGTTTTATGGGTGCTGAAATTTTGAACTATGGAACAGAATTATATAATGAGATTATGTTTGTCAGTTTCAGTTCTTACCCCCAATGGTTTCTCTTGATTAGAGATCCATTCTAGTTCTGCCCTGATTTATGCTGTCCATAGTATCTCTTGAAATTTGGTAGCACCAGGCCTCCGATCTCAGTTTGACATCCCAATCATTCCACTTTTATTCATGGTTTTTGGTATAACTATCAAAATCTCTGAATAATTTTTAATTTTGTGGTAAAATATTTTTTTCAGTCTGTAAAGGGAATCATGGAAAATGTATACAGGACCATGGGTAGGACATTCTTTTAAGTACTTTACTTCTACCAATCAATGTAATTGGTAATCATGTCTCCTTGCCTAGGTCATAGTAAATAATTTTCATTAATGGCTCAATATTTAGTTTAAACAGCGACACCACTTTAAGTGATAACATTAGATATTTAGGCATTAATGTATTATCTACTATTTTCAGTGGACATTCTTCATTTTTATGTATCTTTTGCTAAGGCACAGTATCTCTGATTTAGAGTAATTTAGTCTGTATCTTGATTCCTGACCAAACACTTCAATTATTTCTAATAATACTGAAAATTTATATCTTGTATGAAAAGAATAAGATTGTCAGCATATAATGAAACTTTGCTTTCTATTCCCAATACACTTATTACCTGAATTTCTTCAGTGTCCCTGAACTTTTGTGCTAATGGTTCGATAATTAAGTGAAATAAGGTTGAACGGGACATCCTTGTCTTGTTCCCCTGCGTAATGGTATCAACTCAATCTTTGTAACACTTCCCCAGATATACGACAGAGGGTTTTTATAGACTCTTTTAATGCACTCCTGAAAGTACAAAACATTTCTCTAACATTCTGAATAAAAATGGACATTCTACTATTAGTCCCATAACATTCTGGGGGCACCAGATTGTTTCTGATTCTATTTTACCCATTTTTCAGAATATTCAGTATTGTCTTTACCATGTAATACCTTCCCCATCTTTCCCCATCATAACCCCCAGATGTCTATATCTATACAGTATTTGTTCATCAGCTACTCTTCAATTACATTCAATATCACCCCTAATTATAACAACCTTAATTTATACATTTCAAACAATCTAGTTTCTATTTGCTCTTTATATGTTGTGCTATAGTTTTTTATATCCTTAATAATTACAAATGTTAACATTAACTTTTGTACCATTATTTGCTGAAAACTCTTACCTACCAATACTCCTTCTAATACATGTAACATAAAAATTACTCTATATATGTTTGCCATCAAGGCAGTACTTTTCTTACAACACATAAACCACTGTATTTTATCATATTCAAAAATAATTCCAGTTCCACTTCCCCAATATTTAGGGAGCCCTCAGTTGAGATACACTTATCCTAAATCTAATCAGTTCCCTCTACTATTTGGTCTACCATATTTGGTTCTGGGACTGAGGTCAGGAACTTTTGGGCTTCCCGTGTGTGTAGAAAATGTGGGTTTGACCCAGCTGAAATATTTTTGAGATTGCTGGAAACATCAGTGCAAACTTAAGCTTTTTCCTAAGGAGCTCTTTGCAGACTTTTGTAAATTAAGCCATTGTCCGCCACGCATCCAAACAATAATCTTGATAGAAGAATCCTTGTTTGCCCTCCACTCTTAAATCTGTCAACTTCCTGGCTGTATGTGAAGAATCAAAACCAGGTCTTCTGAAGTTGTGTAGTCATACTATGACTGGATGTAGTCTAGCTGGATTTCTGTTGTGTGTTGGTATGCTGATCCAGTGTGCCCTTTCAAAGCTTTAAGGAGCCATGTTTCTTATTTGCCTTTTGTTCCCATTGGCAGTCCTAGAATCTGATTTCCCATATCATCTGTTTTTTTGGTCAGTGTTTTAACGTGAGACTCCAGACCACAATTCTCTCCACCCAACCTTGCATGTTCTCCTCAATCTTGATAATTTGAAAGTCCATGTCTGTAGTGGCTACCACTAGATCATTTTACTACCCACCATGGACACTTTGTCATTTAACTTTTCTTTGAAATTGCGGAAACAGATTTCTAGCACCACATTTAATTTGAAAGTAATCTGTGCTACTATTTTATTAGCTATCCCCACAACTGCTGATTCTTCTGACTCCGACTCCTTGGCTTTTTGTTGCCCTCCTTTATTTTACTCTCTTTCGCCCTTATTTGTGTTTTTCATCCAGAGCTCCCAACCATTACCCAAATTTCTGGGATACACACATTAACTACAAGTTCAGGAGGAAGGATGGGGAGAGACAGCCCTCAGTTCCTGCTCATTCCTCTTCTCAGCTTCCTGGAAGAAGAGGCAAACTTGTCTCCTGCTGCCATGTTACCAGTGTGCGTGGTTGGAGGAGAGTGGGGGGAGGAGTGGGGGAGACATGGCCCCAGGCCTGCAGTTTTGCCATCTTCTGGCAAGGGAGGGGGATGGGCTGCTGTAACAGAATGCCTCCCTATAGTCACACACTACACATCTTTGTAATAATCTTTGTATAAAATATGCCTTGTAAGGTATCATCTGAAAACTAATAACTCCCTGGTCAATAATATCATGATGGAATGTGCATAGCAACATTATATGAAAAGTTATAAATTCCCCTTGAATTATGTTGGTAGCACATGTTCAAACCCATGTAACTCCAGTTAGTCAGGACGGGTCAAACAGGTCTTAAAGAAAGGACTGCGTGTTTACCTCAATTTACATATAAGTTAAAAAAGGGTCCTCAGATAGTGAAAGGGGGAAGACAGGAGACAAGGAAAATCCACATTTTAGCAAACAGAGGTGAGATGAAACATCGCGCAATCTCTTTCACCACCAGACACCATGGTCGCCTTCTTTACTGTTTGAATGAACTTTAACTAGGGGCAATCCTCAGGAAAATGCATTTCAAAGGGTGACTGAACTATAAAAGTGAGGGGAAAAACACCCCAAGTTAGCTTTCCCTGTCCATCTCTCTCTTTTTCACCTAAGATGACAAAAGAAACAGACACTGGACTTTAGGAGCAGGTTCTGACCTGAGAGCACGTGATAAATTTTTTTATCTTGAACTAAGTATAGTTTGATAAATTTAACACTAGAAAGCATCCTATCTTTATTTCTCTATTAACCATTTCAGACTTTAACACCCTATACTTGCATTTACTTTGTAGTTAAATAAACTTGTTTTATTCTTCAATTAAAACGAATCCAGTGTTGTTAATTGTTTGGGTAACTCCATTTAGGATAGCATACTGTTGTATACTGATTCCCTTAGAGGGCTTAATATATCTGGACTGTCCAGGAGGGGGCTGGACAGTGCAGAACATATGTTTTGGGGGGAAATCTGGGACTGGGAGTGTGTTGAGGTCACCCTGCAAGTAGTAACCAAGGCTGCTGGAAGTCAGAGTGTGGCTGGTATTTACTAACAGGTTGCTGGGGTCAGAGTTGCAAAACCAGGGGGGTAGCTTTACACCGATACTTAGGGTGTGACCTGCATGCTGTTTGGCCGTTTGTGAGGAGCCCAGGTTGAGAGCTAGAACAAAGCATTGTGAGGCACCTCAGGCTGCAGAGCAGGGGCAACACAGCCCCTCACTGGTCTGGATTGCATCCATTCCTTTTCTTGTCTTCCAATTGAAGTCTGTCTCCTGCAACTGTGCTACCAGTGAGTTCGGAGAAAGAGAGGTGTGTGTGTGTGCAACCACTGCCTTTCACACTATATACACTGGCAATGAGGCAATGGCCTCTCACTCACTTCTCCAACAATACTGATGTCATTCTGCCAGTGGGCGGGGCAGGGAGTCCCTCAGTCCACTCTCATTGTCATCTCCACTCTTGCCCCCTTCTGCCCTATTCTCACTTGCTCCCTGTTCTTCTGGGCTCCTCCAGGTCTTAAGCTTAGGTATAGGATCTAGTGGGGGGCTTTGCTGAGACTGCTACTGGTAATTAGGAAAGGGGAGAATGGGAGCTCACCAAGTGTGCTTCCTCACTTGGCTATGACAAGCACATCACCTCCTAGCCCTCATGGTTGTGAAGATAACCTTGAAAATATGAATGTGGTGTAAACTAATGCAGCAAAGTTTGCCTGAGCCTGAAACAATAGCTCTCATATGTGGGAAATTGCATCATGCATTCCAACTAGGGCCTCATGGGCTTCACAATTAATGAGCCAGAGAATTTGGCATTTTTCCAAGTTGACACAGAATTTAGCACTTTTGCTGTGGAATTTGCTATTTTTCTGTAGCCAGGTGGCTATCATTTCCCCCCCACCTCTCTGCCTTGTTAGGACCTGCTTGCAGCTGCCTCTTTCTCTTCACATTTGTCCATAAGAGTGAGTTAATTTGACTACAGTGCCTGAAGCCAGAACCAGAGCCAGAACCCTTTTTGTGCATGCATAAGCAGAAAAAGCAGGTGGCAACAAGGTGAAACCATCACAATCACTGAACGTCATGGCCTGACTCCTATCTTCTTGGTACAACAGGAAACCATAGACAACGATGCCTTTCAGTCACAGAAGCAACAAGCCAGGGTTAATCATTTCTTAAATTGCTGGGAGGCCTAGTAGGACCAAAATGGCCAGCTGACTCTAATCTAAAACCAGAAGACCATTCATAACTAACAAATATGACCAACTGCAAGGAAGACTATAACCCAGACTGGAACCTCCCTAATAAATCACTAATGATGAACTATATCTGGAGTTGAATACATACTGCTTCTCAATCTCCTGCTCCAGAAAGAGAAGTTTGTGACTTGGTGGTAATTGACATGAATGATGTTTTTTCTAAAAGATATGCTCTAGGAATTATTTTAGGGAAGTTCTCTAGCCTGTTACACACAGGAGGTCAGACTACATGATCACAATGGTATATGGTTGCCACCTTTCTAATTGCACAAACCGAACACCCTTGCCCAGCCCCCTGCCACGCCCCTTCCCCGAGCATATGCGCCTGCCCTGGCCCTTCACTGAGGCCCCACCCCCCACTCACTCCAGACCCCCTCCCTCTGTCACTCACTCTCTCCCACCCTCACTCACTTTCACTGGGTTGGGGCATGGAGTCAGGGTGAGGGCTTCAGCTGGGGGGTGAGGGCCCCAGGATGGGGCCAGAAATGAGGAGTTCAGAGTGTGGGCTGGGGCAGGGGGTTGGGGTGTGAAAGGGGGTGAGGACCTCAGCTGGGGACGTAAGAGGGGGCTCCGGGCTGGGGTCAAGGGTGTGGACTCCGGCTGTGGGTGTGGGCTGTGGGTGGTGATGAGGGGTTTGGGGTGCAGGAGGGGGCTCTGGGCTGGAGCCAGAAGAGTTTGGAGTCCGGTAGGGGGCTCAGGGCAGGGCAGGGGGTTGGGATGTGGGCTCCAGGACAAAGTTTGAGTGCACGAGGGGGCTCAGGGCTGGGGTAGGGGATTGTGTGGAGGAGGTGGTGTGGGCTCCAGGAGGAGGCTCAGGGCTGGGGCAGAGGGCTGGGGTACAGGAGGAGGTTTGGGGTACAGGCTCCAGGAGGGAGTTTAGGTGTAGGAGAGGGTTCTGACCTGGGGCAGGGGGCTGGAGTGTGGGTGGGTGTGCGGGGTCTGGGAGGGAGTTAGGGTGAGGGAAGGGGTTATGACCTGGGGTAGGGGTGTGGGGTCTGGGAGGGAGTTACAATGCGGGAGGGGGTTCCAACCTGGGGCAGAGGGTTCGGGGTGCGGGCTCCGTCCAGGCGGCTTCCAGTTGGTGGCACAGCGGGGCTCTACCTTGGCTCCACGTTGCTCCTGGAAGCGGCCAGCATATCCAGGCTCCTTCGTCCCCGCAGCTCCCATTGGCCATGGTTCCCGGCCAATGGGAGCTGCAGAGCCAGTGCTCGAGGTGGGGGCAGCACGCAAAGCTTCCCTGGCAGGCCCTGCACCTAGATGCCACAGGGACATGCTGGACACTTCCGGGAGCTGCGCGGAGCCAGGGCAGGAAGGGAAGCCTGTCTTAGCCCCGCTGCACCACTAACCAGAATTTTAACGGTTGAAAACCGGATGCCTGGTAACCAAAAGGACCACTGACATTCTCCCCTTGTTGAGAGACATTAGTAATGCCTGTCAATAATAACATCACATCTGCACTAATAATTTTCATAAACAGTTTAAGATCCTAAATATTATATATACTCTTAAAAATTAGAAGAAAACATAAGCAAACTAGCTGAAAATCATTTTCTCCATCATCTGCCAAGACACTGAATAGACTTAAGTCTGTAGGTCTAGCAAGAAAAATACAAATACTGTAACTAAAAAGGTAAAATAACTGTACTAATATATGTAAACATATAAGAGAAACAAAATATATATTTTTAAAAGACAAAAATAATTGCTCAAAATATGAAAACATCATATGTATAAATTCTTGGAAAAGGGAGAATACAAAGGCAAACAGCCAGTAACCACACAGCTTAAATGAAACTAGTAAAACTGCTCTTTATTATCCAGAATGTTTTCATTGCCATTTCTGGATTTTCCAGGCTTATAAAATGTATTTGGGCCATTTTGGGATCATCCAATCTTTTTGCTTCAGTTCCCAGTCACAATAAAAATAACCACTTGTAAAATCTCACCCATTATATTGGTTTATTTTCTGTACATATTTTCAGTCCACAACTGTTTTATATCTACATATATTTCTAAATCTATATATACTGACCTCACTTCCTTTTGATTAGATTGTGGTTTTGCCTTTCTGAACTGCTTGGGTTTAAGGTTTTTTATTATCAGTAAACCTTAATAGCCTTACTCCAATAGTCTTGAAGAACTGTGATCTCCAGGATGAGCATAGAATACTATGTGCTATTGCAATTCCTCAGTCCACATCAGTTTTTAAAACCTCTCTCAAAACGTTTTTAAACAAATATTGGCACTGTTGCTTCATTTTTCTCCTCCTCTTTGGGGTTTTCAAAAATGCAGATATTTTTGTGGTTTTGGTTCTCGTTTTCCTTGCCAAATTTTACTTGGCTTCTGTTTCTCCTTCCAACACTATTTTTTTAAACTTTCAAGAGGTCATCTCCCAATGTTAAAATATGAGGTTCTTCTCACTCCATTCTTTTATAGTTTTCTTTGACTGTGATGTTCAGAGTACTTATCCTTTTATATCCACTAAAACAATGCCCACTTATCTAATAAATTCAGTACTGATGACTGACTTTCGCTAATTCCCACATTCATTTTTTTGTGAGTCTGAGAGCTACTACAACATTGGCTATTTTTATCTCAGGCTTATTTCCTCCTTTTGTGCGCAAGGTGTTTTTGCTACACCTTATGATAGTACGTTCTGTGAAAACATTGGCTAGGATATGATTGGGAAGCAGCAGAAGCATGTAACTAAGTAGATTGTCCTCATTTGAATTATTAGAATAAAAGGCTATTTCTAGATGTGCAGCAGTCTTCTTGAACAATAAAATCCTGGTCAAAATAGTCCACTTACATATCACTAAAAAGAAGATTTTAATTCTTCTAAAGCCATTATTTCTAACTTAGCTGCCATTGTGAAACACTGATGTATGGTACAAAACAAGTGAATAATTGTTACTGAACTTGGGTGTTATTGTCCTTTCAAATACTGTGGATTCTAAAGAATGATTTTATAGTTTAATTTGTGGGCATTACACATCTGTGTGCATTTGGAGCCTTTCCCCTCTGTATGATCTATACACAGATCACCAGTGAAGATAATTCTTGGAATGCTGGGTATGGTATGAAATTCCTAGAAACTCTTAGTATCACCAGGGAAAGATGGAACAGTATTCGACATCACGACCTCAGGGAAGGTAGACACGTGCTGGTTTTGTCTCCTTTTCCAAATCAAATTCTAACAGTAAATCCTTCAGACAGACCTTTAGGAGGATCTTCAGCTTAAGAATTCTGGAGGAGGCTATGTGACAACAGCACATGTGGAGGAGCAGAGGACAACTAGACCCAGTTAATGGCATAAAAGGCTATATGGTGCATAGTCAAACTTTAAAAAGAGGGGTTGAGGGGTAGGGCTGTAATTGACAAAGTGCAAAACAGAGAGGCTTGAGGAGGATTAACTCAAACTGAAGCGAGTTGTGTTCACACCCCAAAAGGATCTGGTACTGGGGTCAAGACCACAACATTAAGTTGGGACTCAATTCTAGTCAGAAATTTGAAAAGATCAGACATTTCAGTTGTGACTAAACATTCAGTGCTTCGAGGATGACTTGAACGGGCTAGTGGTACGTGCTAGAGTTGGTACCAGTAAGGCTGCATGTTTGTCACAGAGGTCACGGATTCCGTGACTTTCCACAGCCTCTGTGACTGGCTGCTGTGGCTGCGGAAGTGTGGCTGGCCCTGGGGGCCAGGTGCTCACGTGGCCCCGCAGCCAGCCACATCGGCCAAGGCTGTAGTGCCCCGGGGCCAGTCGCACCAGCCACTGCTCGAGCGGTCCTGGACAGCTGGCCCTGGGGACTGCCTGAGCAGCAGCCAGTGCAGCTGGCCCTGGGAATCATCTGAGCAGCGGTTTTGGGGGCGGACAGAGCAGCGGCCAGTAGGCGGCCTCAGGAGTGGCCAGAGGAGCAGCCTGGGGGCAACTGCACCAGCTGCTGCTCGGCGGTTCCTGGCAGCTGGCCCTAGGGTCTGCCCGAGCAGGAGCTGGTGGGGCCGGTACTGGGGCCCCCCAGAGCAGCAGTGCCCCTGGGCAGCTAAGATTTAGTCAGGGGTATTTATAGTAAAGGTCATGGACAGGTCACGGGCCTGTGAATTTTTGTTTATTGCCTGTGACCTGTCCATGACTTTTACTAAAAATATCCCCTGACTAAATCGTAGCCTTAGGTATCAGTACACACCATGCAACTCAACTACACTGGCCGCTTCTGCTTCAGCATCACGTTTTATGAATCACACCCGAGGTTATTTCCAGATCCTTCCCAATATCAGAATTTTTTTTTTTTATCCCTTAGATAATATTGTGACCAAGTGGGAATTTGCAGTATTATTTTTATGAATGATATGCATGGCAGTGTCTTACTTGCCTAAGGATTGCTACCCTGCAGATGGAAAAGGGTTGAAAAGCTGCTCTTGGGGCAGAGCAGGATACATGAGATGTGTGTATCATGTAGCTCTGCTGTCTGGGGCAGTATGATTGGGTCATTAAAGGACTGGCTGATGAAGGATCCAGAAAGACAATGGGAACCCCAAGGACTGAACAACTGACACCTAATAACAGTAAATTTCAGCAGGCTGAGCGTGTGAACTCTGCAGGGATCCTGCAGGAGAACACAGTAGCATAGCTGGCGGGGAGCAGGAGGAGCGGCCGCTCCCCCTGTGAAGAGAAGCGGCGCTAAGGCGCTGCCCGAGCACCGCTGCGGGAGCCAGGCTCGGGGGCGCTTTAAAAGACCCGCGGCTCCTGCCGCTGCGGGAGCCACGGGCCCTTTAAAGCACCCCCTCAGCCCCGCTGCTGGACCCGGGCTGGGGGGAGTGCTTTAAAAGGCCCGCGGCTCCTGCCGCTGTGGGCCTTTTAAAGTGCCCCCCCCCGCCCTGCTTCCGGAGCCGGGCTCGGGCGGGGATTTAAAAGGCCCGGGGGCTCTGCAGCGGCTGGGGCCCCGGGACCTTTAAAGTGCCGCCAGGGTGAGTACAGGGGGAGCGGTGCCTTTTTATAGTGCCGCTCCCCCTGTGCTCTAAACCTGGCTACGCCATTGGGAGAACAATGATCCGAATGGTGTCAGATGACTGTGTTAAGAGTTGGCCTTTGGAGAGACAGAGAAGCTCTCGTCTGGGACTGAGAGAGAGCAAGGGTGCTTGCCAAAATGGATTCCACTTCACTGTGGCTGGGTAGAGCCCTGACAATGGATATCTGTCTTAACCTTTGCTTCTCTGTGCTAACCTAAGGACTTTCCAATGCTGAAATCCAGTTGACTAAGTGTGTCCACACTGCAATGTAAGCCCAGGCTCAGGCTCGGGCTCAGGCTTAAGCTGTAACCCCTCTTCTGCCAATACACAAATTTCTTGGACTCAGGTTTAGACCCGGGTCCTAGGATAGTGACAGCATGGAAGGTCTAAGCCCAAGTCAAGGTGGGACCCTGGGTTTTAACCCTATCGTTTTGCAGTACAGACGCATCTCCCATGGACTCAGGTCCTTGGAGTCCACCATTAAGGACCATCGACTATACAATTGGCCCATTGAGAGGAGGCAGACACACCTTATGATTCAGTAAGGTATGCAGGGACAGGCCTATGGACCAAACTCTAAGGGTTTTCTTGCCATGTGCTCCAATGCTTGTCTTTGGAACAAAGAAAGGGAGGCCACATGATGAAAGACTATAAAAGGACTGCTGCAGCTCCTCCATCTTGTCTTCTTTCCTGATTGTTACCTCTGGAGGGACGTCGCTACAAATGGAAGCTCTGAACAAAGGAATGAAGGACCCATCCCAGCTGTGGATGTAATCCAGAGACTTGATTTGAACCTGCAGTCTATTCCATCTCTACTGCAAGCCTGAACCATGAACTTTGCCATTACTGTATGTAATTGATTCCTTTTAACCAATTCTAGCTCTCCCCTATACCTTATTTCTTCTATGAATAAACCTTTAGATTTTAGATTCTAAAGGATTGGCAACAGCATGATTTGTGGGTAAGATCTGAGTTGTATATTGACCTGGCTCTGGGGTTTGGTCTGTTGGGATCGGGAGAACTTTTTTTTTTTACTGGGGCATTGGTTTTCATGACCATTTGTCCCCATAACGGGTGGCACTGGTGGCGAGACTGGGAAACTGGAGTGTCTAAGGGGATTGCTTGGGATGACTTGTGGTTAGCCAGTGGGGTAAAACCAAAGTTTCCTCTGTCTGGCTGGTTTGGTTTGCCTTAGACGTGGATAAACCCCAGCCTTGGGCTGTAACTGCCCTGCTTGAAGCAATTTGTCCTGAGCTGGCACTCTCAGTTGGGTCCCGCCAGAACCAGCATCGTTACACCCCCAACAAACCATTATGCTGACCACAAATCATTGGAATGAAGGGCATTCCAGCTACACCTCCTTCCCCTGACTCGTCCTTTAGTTGCCCATTTAAAACAACTCCATAGCCCATTTTGCACTGCTAGAGGAGTACAAAGAATGTCTAGCATGGGAGGAAAGCTGGATCATGGCTCCTACAGCAAAACTCAGTGGTATTTTCTGTTACTGTATATGATAATTATTTTCATGTCTTATTAAATTGTGTGCAAGAAGACAAAGCAATTGATATGTTGAGACTCTAAGTATTCTGACATAAGTGCTAGTAAATTTCCAAACCATAACTAACACAATTATATTTTGCATTTTGTTTTCCTTGTTTTGCTTAAAAAGGAAATAAAAATATGCATACATACACACTTTTAACACACATTTACCATATAAAGAACCTATCACACTGCAACTAAGCACTGCACAGTAAAATCAATGTAAAACATTATAACTACAATATGCAGAAATCAATATACAATATAGAAACAAATGATTACATGTGCACACACTACATGATTTTATCTCAATGTTCTCAGTATGTAATCAGTCAAACAAATCACTCAAATAAACACAGCTGTATTTATGTGTTTTTACAACAGGGTCCTGGGCATGATTAGGCACTATCGTAATATAAATAATATATAATAATAATTGTTTGTACAGATATCCAGATATACTGTTTGTATACTCATATTAATTTATCACCTTGGTGTTTAATCTGAACCACTGTAAAGGCCAGGCTGCCTGGATCCGTGCAACATTTTCTTAAGGTACAATCCTGAGCTAGGCTTTCCTCATGAAAACTACAAGGGAGTGCTGGAAGGCTGGTGAGAAGGGTGGAAGGAATCCTCAGTCTCAAACCAGAAACAAATTGCAGGGCATCCATCCAGCCCAGCCATGTTCAGCTACTTATAGGTATGGATGGGGATGGAGTAGTACACATTACCTATTACTCCCTCCTGTATGCAGTTGTAGCCAGGTGGAAGTGTGCTATATGCAGACCCACAGGCCATAACCTTTGGCATACTCATGACCTTCCCTGTGGTGAGCTGTGGCGCTCCAAATGTGCAGATTACTGCAGCACCTGTCAGGATGCAGAATTACTTTGCATGATCTCTTCTCTGTTTATTCCCACTCTCAGTCCCTCCAACACAGCAGAGATTCAGCTTCTTAGTAGCTTTTGGCTCTTACGTGTCTGTGAGCAGGTGTGCTGTACCCAAACTTATCTCAAACATAATCCCTACATGGTGTACAGTACAAATTTGCCCTTTCCTAGGGTTTGATTTTATAAACACAAAAATTAGCAAAACAAAGTTCAGCTCAAACCTTCTCCCGGGCTCGGTTATCCCTAGCATTCCGACCTTGGGACTGTTGAAACCCACAGCCTAAATTCTCTCTCACTGGCCTAGATTCCCACCTTCCTTATATCCATGTGGGTAACAAGCCAACTGGTTCAGCGAGTCAACAAAACCCCTAAAATTGTATGGGAAAATATACTATCTGCAGAATGACTGGTTCTAGCTATTGATATTAAGTCTCTGACTTTGATGAGCATTACATTTACTCTAAGAAAAGAATAAAAATGTACTGTGTAATAATGTACATACTGTAGATCAAATTCTGAAAGGTGCTGAGCACCTCGTGTGTGCTGCTGAGCATCTTCAACTCCTACTGACTTCAATGGGAGCTGAGGGTGCTCAGCACCTCAGAGGAAGAACTCAGCATCTTGCAGGATTAAGCTGTGTTAATGAAAGACAAAGAAATCTGAACACTCAAAAACCACTAAAATATTTTGGTTATGTCAGAAGTTAAAGACAAGAAAATTGATCTGTAGTAAAATGTCTTATACCCTTCAACATATGAGGGTATGCTCCTCTAAACTATTTCTGCCTAGGTGTTTGAGGACACACAGCATTTTCATTTTGTGATTATCTTTGCTTTTGTTTTATTACTGTAATGTTATTCTAGTCTAAGTTTTATTTGTATGTGTGAATGTCATTATTACTAATGGAATACTCTAATACAGGTCAATTACATAAGGAAAATCTATCATAACTAAAGAGATTTGAATCAATTATTTGCATGTTTACAATCTATTAAAGAGCTTCTATTCTGTCTCCCACACACACGTGCATTTTTTAAACATACAATTCTGATTGTTAATTGCCATTCTCAAGTGACTATTTTTAATCACTATACTCTATACACAAAAGTCTTGCTGTGCATGTGGCTCTGGGAGAAATGTGTTTTTGTTCATAAAGTCTGTCTTCAAATAAATGCCTATCCACTCATGCATAAAAAGAAATCCATGATAAGTCCAAGCTAAAAATAATTACCACTTCCCTCTCAACATTTTAGCACCAGGACAGGTTACTTTCATAGCAGTCTTAAAAAGAAAATCCAACACATGCCAGCTGACAATTGCAAACTAATCCCTAGCCTGCTTTCTATTTCTTTTTATGAACTGCAAAGCAAGGTCCAACAGACAGCCTCGGATGCATCTCAGGTCCAGTACATGCTTTTCAAACCTAATCAAGGGGGTGTAAAAATGTATATAAAAAGATGAAAGTGCCTTTGCCGTTATACATATGGCAAAAAAACAGGGAAAGGCTGAAAAAGAAGTGAGATGTTTCATAGGGGAAGGTTAAGTCTGATGCTAATGCTTATTTAAAATGGTGACAGTCTGGAGTAGTGAAGCCTTGCTGGGCTGCTTTAATTTCTCCCTGGAATAGCTCTCTCCCAACCTTCTGCAGCACATCAAAGTCTCTGGAGCTCAATTAAAATTGGATTATATTGAAATGCTCTATCTATGGGACTGTGTGCTCACTAACACTTTTCTCTCAGTAATACTCCAGATGACAGTTGCCCATCCCAATTTAAACAGTTGTCATAGAGACCATGAACTAAAGCAGCAGTAACTAACGATACAAAGGAAAGGTAAGTAGTAGGATTTCTGTGAATGAAGGGCTTGGTTTTCAGCAGCACTGTTTACACCATAAATGGCTAAATACACCTAATATAAAAGGCTGTAATGCTCTAAGCAGAGAGGCGAAGTAAATGAAATAGCACAGATTTTCATTTGTTCCCCCCTCCCCACACACACCCAATAACTAGATAAGTGTCTTGCATGTGGACATGTTTTAACTACTTAAAATATCCAGAATTAAATGACTCTCTCTAAGGAAAGCAGAAATCAGCAGGTAAGGTTGTAGACCGACTATAGACAAGGGTCTGTAAATTAAAGATGTCAATAGCTACTTTCTAATTACAGGTTCAACATGATAAGAATAATTACCAGGTAAAGTATTTAGGTTTCTTCAATAATAGATTATAAAAGATTATTCGTTTTTTAAGAAGTACAAAGGCTTTGTTTCCATGACTAAGTATAAAATTGGTAAACCTCTGATACAAATGTATGAAAATTAAAACACAGTTTGAAGCCATTTAATTAATTTTGTTAGTAACACACTGACCTATTCAAAATATAGCAACTACTCATAAAATCTAGTGTTTTCAAATTACAGCTCACAAAACAATTAAAACCAAGTAGAAAGATATTCTAGATGAATTTTGTTACATTCTATCAAAGCCTGTCAATGTTATCAGCAAACTCTGGAAGCTTCCAAAAAGCAAAATAATGAAGACAGTTTGAATTTCTGGCAGCACCAAAAAGCAATATATTTAACAGTGTAGATTTCTTGTAATTATACGGTACTATTTTCTCATGTAGATGGCTGTTTCTGACACTATAAAAGTCTTAACCTTTCTTGTAATTAGTTTATTGAGAGTCCCAAGGTTGGTTTTTTACTCCCATTGTTGTTGATCACCATGGAAATGAACAATTATTGGTATTTTTCTGTATTGCTCTATTTTTCTTTCAAGCCCTCAGTAAGCATGCTTCTTGCTCTCTTGGGAAGACAGTGTTAGGATTTTGAAGCCGCAACAAGGCAGAGTGCAAAGAGTGCAGGCCAGAGGGGATGAAAACAAAAATATGTCAGAAAATCTAAAAACTGCACAGATCAAAATTTGTCAAAACAAGGCCTTGGTTTAAACCAACAAGAAGGGCCCCTTCAGCTTGGGCCTTGACAAAGCACAGCCTTTTTTATTTTATTTTTATTATTATTTTTAGACCAGCTGCAGAAAACACCATCTAATGAACCTGTCTGGGGCTGCTGTCCCCATCCTGTCAGACATGTCAGAAAATGACAAGCACTGGGGACAGGCCGCCGCCAGTCATAGACAGGTCTGCCAGCTGGAGAGTTCAGCCCCAATCTAATCACACCACCAGAAAATAACTTTCACGCTTTCAGCCTGACAGGATGGGCTCAAGAAAAAAAAAATTAGGATAGAAATAATGCTTCTTGTTTCAATTACATACCTTTTCCACAAAGAAATTAAACAGAAGATACTAGGAACCAGCATTTATATAGTATTATACCAGAACCAGCCAGCATTCATGCTGGTTCACATTAATGGAACCGTGTGTTCATGTCTTTATTAAAACAGAAGCACATGTACAAAAGTTAACCATAACTATCATACAAGAAGTCAAAAGAAGACTATATATAAACTGTTCCTATACCTTCAATTGCCTCTCCCTCTCTTTACATGCACATGTGCATGTGTGAGAGTGAAAACACACACACAAAAACGTGCTGTCACTGGTGAAGCTCAACTTTTGAAAATCTGAGACTACTCATATTTTTTATAATTTCACCTTCTACAGATAGTGTTTCTCCAAAAGCAAGGGTTCCTACCAGGAATGATGGCTCTTTGAATATATTGCCACTGCAGATCCACACTCTGGGATGCAAATGTCCACAATGCCATTGAGTCAAAACATTCTGGAAAGTAACGATTGGAAGGGCTGTTTTAGCTCTCCAAGTGGAACTGAACATTTACGCCTAATAGCAAAAATGGGAGTAGAGTCCTTACCCTGAACATTCTCAACTCTTTCCCACTCATTCGAAGATTCATTCAAAGACTCTGAAGAATTGAGGAATGAAGGTGGGGAGTATCTCATTAAGGTAATATACTCAGAGAACCACAGTTATGGGTAAGTAACATTTCTTTCTACTTTAAAAATTGCCTCGGCTGATCTCCACTCTGGGAGATTAATGAGCAATAAACCCCCAAGAGGAAGAGTTGACAAGTATTAATTTAACAAAAATTACAGAAATGCTCTGCACAAACAAGCCTTAGACTGAAATGCTGAATAAAGAGTGTAGTGCCTCAAACTATGTGAACAGAGCAACATGTAGCCGTCTTGCAAATCTCTACTCAAGACATGTTGCAGACGTGCCACAGAAGCTTGCCTTGGAACTGGTGAAGCAGGGGTCTCAAAGAAAGAGACTAGCTGAAAAGCAATAGGTCTAAATAAAATATTCTATTTAGAAAATCTGTAGATGGAGATAGCTTCCAGTAGTCATTAAACAAAGAAAAATCTAGAGATTACTGAATGTTCCCACTCCCAAACAGTAACTCTATGCTCATCTACAATCTAATTCTATACATTTTCAATTTAGCAAGCTGGTTACATGGTTTTGAAGAGAGAACTGGGAGAGAAACTCCCTGGTTCAAATGAAACTCAGTAACTACCTTAGAAAGAAATAGTGAGTGAGGAGGTAGGACCTCACTGCCTTTCATGTAGGGGGAAAAAGAGAAACATGCTGCCTTTAAAACCTGTGACTCAGATTGTCTGTCAAACAAGTAACCTCTGAAAGATTCTGGCATGACATCCATCTTCAAAAAGATGTAACACCATGGCATTATGTGTTTTCCACAAAAGTCAACAGTGTGTCCTCTATTTTGTTCATGAGAAGAACCTTATTAAGAGATGTCATTCTGATAATCTTGAGTGAGAGAAGGTGGTTTGCCTTTCTTCTTCTCAGGAAAATAAGATGAGAGAGCCTGTGCTTTTTAATTTGTTGTGACTTTATCTGATCAGTTTTGGTATTCAGATCTTTTGGGCAGGCCCTAAAAACCTCCAGTCCTGTTACTGATAGTCTAGATTGGTTGTCTCAGAATCATAGCAAGATTTCTATCCAGTCATGGGCGGGGGGGGGGGGTGTCCATTCAGCAGCTTGGATTCTTGAACTTTCTGAGGTATGAGTACTGAATGGTCTACAGAGATACAGCAGACCCTTCTTCGGATACACAAACTATCAAGAAGAAAGTCTTATGCATTAGTGGAGGACATTTTCTAACTTGTCTTCAAGTGAAAGTATATTGCCATTTCTACTTGGTTTCCTAAAATTTTGAATTATCTCCTTGTAGCAGGGCAGTCACCCCGCTCCGGTGTGGAAGGGGTTAAAAACAGCCCTGGGAAAGGGCTGCCCTGGGGAGCCAATCAGGAGCGGGCTTGAGGCAGCCAATCAGGGCTGGGCTGGGAGTATAAGAAGACCTAAGGGAGGAGCTGGGTCACAGTCTCTCTCCAGCCTTGGAGGGAGAAGGACTTAGCTGCCTGGGAATAGGGTACTTGAAGCAGAGCAGGGCTGGGGAAAGGCAAGAGGAGCAGGGGAGCTCCAGCCTGGCAACTCCCCAGGCTGAGGCCTTGATAAAGGCCTATGCAGATACTGGGGCTGGAAGGTGCAGCCTGGGAATAGGCAGAGGCAGCTGGTCCGACCCCCTTGCCAATGATGAGTGGCCTTTACAGACTGCAGTTTGCCCCAGTGAGAGGGGATTAGATGACAACTGGCAGTACTCACTGAGGCAAGGTGGCTCTAGAGCACGGGTAGGCAACCTATGGCACGAGTGCCAAAGGTGGCACGCGAGCTGATTTTCAGTGGCACTCACACTGCCTGGGTCCTGGCCACCAGTATGGGGGGCTCTGCATTTTAATTTAATTTTAAATGAAGCTTCTTAAACATTTAAAAAACCTTATTTACTTTACATACAACAATCGTTTAGTTATATATTATAGGCTTCTAGAAAGAGCCTGTCTAAACATGTTAAAACATATTACTGTCACGCGATACCTTAAATTAGAGTGAATAAATGAAGATTAGGCACACCACTTCTGAAAGGTTGCTGACCCCTGGTCTAGAGGGTTGGGGGTTCCCCTTGGAGGGGAGACCCAGCATGTGGGGTTACTGCAGTGGGCAGAACCCTGGGTAACGGGCACTGGGGTCCATGAGGGACATGGGAGCCTGAGGCAGGTGAGACACCGGCCACCAGGAGGCGCTCCTAGTACTGGACAAGCTAATTCCCAAACTACCAGCAGGAGGTGCCGCACTGGTGAGTCTTCGCTCTGTTAATGCTCTTCAATAAAGGAGTGTATTAGCCATTTTTTCAGTCAGTGTATATACAGCAGCTGATTCTACATACCTCTACCTCTTCTGGGTCATGTTTTTTGTTAGAGGAGTTAAGCATGCCTTTCCTCCAATTCATTACTCTCCACTCCAAGTTGGTATCTAAACTTAGGTTTAACAAGATTATTATAGCCTCTGTTTCATTTCAGGAAACAAAGGTGTTATAGACAGCAAGCTTTAAAAGTGGCCTTTCTGGTAGCTATCCTAGCAGCTCAGAGAGTGAGTGAACTGCAGGCTCTGATGGTTGATCCTTGCCTTACATTATTTTATGGATAAGTCTGTCCTCAGAGAGTAGGTGACACTTGCCCTTCCAGTGAAGCCTATAATATAGAGTAAGAAGTGAACTGGCCTTTAAGAATGATACAGGAGAACAAGCATGGAATCCCTGAGACCTCTCTTCCAAAGGGGACAAAAAACCCTGTCTGTACCAGGAAGCCACAGGCAGACTGAAAGTAAAAACTCAAATGGGAATGGCTATCCTTAATTTAAAATACAAGGTACAGTCTGCGAGCAGTCTAGATGAAACTGTGGAATTATGCTTCCTTCTGGGTGAAAGTGCTAACCACACCTGAGAACCCAGAGAAGAGACAACAGAAGATTTTCAATCTTTGAATGGGTACGTTCAAGTTTTTGAAAATCCAGATTGAAAAAAAACCTTCCTTTTGGAGATTAGGAAGTAAAGAAAGCAGAAAGCTGGATAATTCAGAGGAACCCCTTTATATCGAACTCAGTCGAAGAGGAGAGCAGCTAAAAAGTTGCCCACTTAATATTTTTAAGAAATAAAATGATGCCATACTAGACAGGATGACATGGAAACCACATACATGTTGGCTGGTGCAGCTTGACATGTGAGGTCTAGCAAAGTGGTGGATTTCAAAACTGCTGTACACACAGATATTGTCCTGTGACTAGATGTGGAGTAATAATGGTACTTTGCATTACTGTTTAATCACACACAGGAATCACCACTTAGCCACCGATGAAATGCATTCACCACTGGGATAGAGCACCGCAGCTGCTGAACAGTGTGTAACACCATTACACAACAGCATGGATCACAAAGTGATAAAGAATATTATATCCTTCTGAAAAGACAGGAACTTTAGGTAGGCAGAATATAATTACTAAAATTGGAATTTGGCCAGAACATCAGAACTAACACCTCTGTAGTTGTGAAGGGTGCCATGGGAACTTTAATGTCCGCAAGTGGTCAGAATATCCATTTTATGTTCCATCTGAAAAACAGATGAGACATAAAAAGGCATTAGTCTGAAATAGCATTTATAGACATAATATATTTTTCCAGTGCACAGTATCTTTATCTAAAACTTCCATGTACTGTTTTGTCATTAGCTTCCGTGCTGCTGCATTATGGTAGCATTATTTAATTCATTTCATTCATCTAGAAGAAAAGAGAGCTCTGGCCTCCTGACCCCAATTTTCACTTAAAGAAACAAATTTCTTTTTTGCAAACTAACTCAATTTTTCTCCTATCAACCTTTAGCCTTGCTTTAAAATATTAACCTTTTTTCCAGTTTGATAAGCACTCAAGTTTCTACTATCCAAATTTAATGTTAATCACTAGTTTTTATCTTTTGTTAATGTTATTTTCAATGTTAGCTACCTCTCTCAAGCACTCTGAAGTAATTTAAAAATAAATGTCCCTTTGGAACTTAGTAATATTTCACCATTTTTGTACACATTCAAAATATGTAAGTCTAATTTAATGAATAGTATTTCTTTTGAGCTTTATTGCTTTTTTATATTTTGTACTCCAGAAAGTAAGCTAGAAGATACGCCATTGCTATGAAGGAGGAAAACAGGCAAGTGGAGTCAAAGTCTGAGGACATGTTTCCAAATGGATGGTTCTGCAATGAAAATAACTCAACAGCATGGGAAATCAACAGCCTTACTTTCCTGCCCTTATGCCTGCAATCGTTATTCAAAATAAGCATATAGTTGTATAAAAAGGAGCAGGCATAGCTGGAGGAAGGCTGAAGAAGTAAAGCAGCCATTAAATCAGTGAGCAAGTTTTCTTCTCACTCTTATACTGGTGCTGCCCTACTGATTCATTAGATGAGCATAAGCAGTACAACTGAGAGGAGAATTCAGCCCATGTTATTGCTATGCTTAAATTATTTAATCTATGCTCACTTAAGTCCACAGGTAACAGATATAACAGCAATTTTCTCTAACTCTCTCACAAATGAACAACTCCTTAATATGCCACATCAATTACTGCAAATATTAGCGCTAATTTAGGGTTTGATCCTGAAAAGTGCGGAGCGCTTTTAAATTCCATTGACTTTGGTGAAAGCTGAGTACCACCTTGCAGGGTCTACACTGTTTAAAATTGTAACAGGAACACTTTGATTTGTAGAAAATGTCTAGCGCTAGAAATGGGATAGAGGAAATGTTGTTTTGCCTTTCGACAGTCCAGAGAGAACTGCTAAGCAGATACACCCATTTGCTTCAGAAGGCCGGGATATGCAAATTTCTCTTTACCGGCAGTAGCCTTTTACCCTTGAAAGCCAACATTAACATATAATTTAAAGATTATAGCTCATAATCAAAAAGGTGACCTAATAATTAATTTATGAAATAGATCACTGAATCAAAATGGAGACTCACTGTTTGGATAGCTTAATCTTCCAATGTATGTGTACAAATGAAAAGCACATGGGCCACAATAATGATTTGTAAGGCATTTACCAAGAAAAGTGGCAAACTGTATTTTAAAAATAAATGACATAAGATATTATTTTTAGGAAACTTTAAAAAAAAATCAAGTCGTTTGCCATTGGAGCTCCTTAAACAAACAGTAAAAAAAGGGGGAGCGAATTTGTACAAATTTTTAATGACAAATGTTGAAGTTTCATTTTTTCCTTATTGTTGAAAACTTTCAACCACCTCAGTAAAAGACCTTAACTTTTTTGATTATCTTTTTGTCAATTGTAAGGGTATTTTCCATCAAAAATTGAATATTGAAGGCAAAATTCGTTCAAACTCAAAATTCAGGAAGCTTCAACAAGGGCTAGTTGCAATCTTTGAGGAGAACAACATTCTCTGGACAGTTTCTAAACTTTTATATCTTTCTGTCGCAAGATCCCACACATAGTGATCTGTCTTTCTGCAGCAACAAAGGCAGCTAAATAAACCTAGGTGAATGTAAATAATGCCCTTATACATATTTTAAATGAAAACAATACTTCTCATGCTGTAAAAATGATCATGGGGAATTCCTGTGGATGAGCTGTATTTTGACAGAAAGCTCAAATAACCCATTTGTCCTTTGGGGATGTAGAGGTACTCTTCTCATTGGGAAAAAAAATATGAACTGAAACATCATCAATATACACAAATATCATAATATACAAATATTCTATTTTAAAAATTAACACAAAATGTGAAAATTGAAATAAGGCTAGGAGAAGCCTGGCAGCAGTACAACCTTAAACCGGTTTTGGAGATAAAGTCAATGGAAGGAGATGATAGGAATAGCAGACAATCAGTATGCCCAAGGTTTGGAACTAAGGGGTTTGTATTCACAAAGGATGGGAACATTTTCTGTGATGAGTGACAACTGTTCAAATTAAAACAATGATACTCAGCTTGTTGCTTCAACTTCTGCTCAAGTTCATGGTTTTGATCAAAATTCTTAGCCTACTTGACTTTCGTCATAAAAGGCCTGATCCAAAGTCCACTAAAGTCAGTGGGAGTACTGCCAGTGACTTCCATAAACTTTGCATTAGCTCCAATGAGAAGAACATTGATTACAGAAACAACCCCTAACACAACTAAAGCAAAAGTGTGGGAAGCAGCACTAAGATCCCTACCTGCCTTTCTAAGCAGAGACAGAGAAAAAGAAAATACATCCACCCATCCTGTTCAGTAATCAGCAACGCTAGGAGAAGGAAAGGGGCAATTTTATAGTATTAAACGGAGACACAAAGGAATCTTAATACAATGTTCTGGCCTCAGTGTTTCTGTGATTTATATCAGATCAAGTGCCCTCAGTTTACAAGTAAAAGGATGAGTTTTTTCTAAAGACATGTAAACTCAACCAAGAATCTGAAAGTCAAACCAGATTCTTTCTTGCTTGCAAATCATCACGAGTAACTGTGATCCAACTGACGTGTATGACATGTACCTGTGGTATAGAGGAGGTGCACAGAATGTACAGTAAATTCTTAGGGATGACAATTATGGGGAAATAGTTTTTTGAGGTTTTATTTTACTTGTAAATTTATTTCTCTGAGACTCCAGGTCAACGAGACAAACATGGAACTCCATGATGCTATTTTGTGTCACTTTTCATAGTAGAAGGGGGAAAATCCTTCCCTCCATACCAGCTCACAGGCCTGGAGGATTTTCTTGGAAGTCAGACAAATGTGGTTCTGCTGGGTGGTGGTGGTGGGAAGAGTGAAGCAGGATTTGGGGAGCCCATGCAGCAGGTGCTCACCCTTTGCATGCTCTAGAGTCTGCTATGCAGGGGCTCCCTGCAAGCCAATGTGTTGTAGGGCTGTGAAGATGGGGTGAAGTAGGCCATGGGAGGGGCCTGGGTGATGAATCCACTGGCATCTCTCTTTCCTGAAGAGCTGGAGACATCCACTGGCCTCTTGCATGAGAGTTATGACTAAGAAGCAAGATTCCTTCCCACCCAGGCCCAAGGAGATCTGCTGGGTACAGCCAAATACTCAGGATATGTGCTGGGGAGAAGGTTTTGGAAATTTCTGCAGCCTAACCTCCTTGGTAAAACTATCAGGAGAGACATTAATTTGACTTTAAAAATCTGGCATGTCTCTCCAGTTTGAATCTGTTTCTGCTATTTAGCTCTAGAGTAAAATGAATTCTTGCTAGGCTTAGAAGGGTTGTTTGATTGTGCACACGGGATGGATGTAGTTTTCGGCCTCTCAAATGTGGAAACAGCATTGCAAACTATGAACAAGTAACTGAACATAAAACTGAACATAATCGTAACTACTGAGCACAAAGGGACAACTTGTCTGAAGGAGGGCCCAGTTTCTAAATGAAAGAGAGAATGGTTCCAGCAAGGTGTTTTGATTGATGTCTGAGCGTGTGACCTTGTGGACTGCTAAGGAAACCAATCAAATGATGGAATTTGAGCCTTCTGGTCCTGTCTGGACCTCATTTGGTTCCTTGACTGGTTTAGTCTGCTAGGATTACCAGCCCATAGACTCTTACTAGTTTAATTATATGGAATGGTAATACTGAATACGGTTTCTGTTTAGTCTTTCTAATAGTGTCTGTCCTCATTTAAACATGTCCTCAGCAATATAATGTTAAAGGAATCCAAGAGCTAGCTTACTTTCCTTTTTAAAATTATTTCTTTATTAGTGTTTGCCCTGCTATTATGGAAGCAGTTTCTGAATAAAAGTCTCCTTCCTCACCTCCCCTAAAAGCTTCTCGTATAGTCTCATTCAGTGAATGATCCTGTGCTGTTGGATGCTAGAAATCACATATTTTGCCCGGATTCCTAGGGTGGATGCTGTACTCTAGATTTGCCCATTACTATGCATGAACAGAGTGCTATTTGTAAAGGTGCATAACTGGATCAAATCAAAAACAGGTTTCATCAAAGAAACCCCCACAAAAGGCACTTTCCTCATCAAGGGCTGTTTCCCTATCAAATTTCAACTTTCCACTTGCAGCAATTCCAGTGCTGAAGCCCATTGAAAAATGTCATTTTTGAAACAGTGGGGAAATACATTTTCACTCCACTCTCCTTAAACTCCAAAATGTCAGAATCATTCTTAATCAAACTTCCCAACCACCTCCCACTCACCCCCCAAAATCCACAACCCTCTCCCTTCCCACCCCACAAAAATAGCAGTCCATCAAACTCACCTTAGGAAGAGACCAAGTCTGTAAAATTTCAGCTTGAAAGATGAAAGTTTTGGAAAGTTATGAATGTTTAAAAATAGTATCATGGAGTGGAAACAGTTATGTAACCTTAACTAAAGTAGTCACTACCATTCTAAAGAGAACCTTATTTACTAGAAAAAATATGAATTTGCATTGAGCAAAAATGTAAGTTTCATAATATGCACAAACATTTCAAACAGCAGTCAAAATACTTGGTGGTTTTTTTTTATTCTGTGATAGAAACAGTTACTGTTTTGTTAGAAATATGCATACCAAAATTAAGAAGGACAACTGAATCTATTGGTCTAATGTTTGCAACTCTTAAACAAAAATTTTCGTAGATCTCAGTGGAAATTTTACCTAAGTAAGGACTGTAGTTGCAGAATCATTTTCTGCCTCTTCATTTTTACAGTATATGTTTAAAATAATAGAAAATGCTTGATACTTTGACACAATTTTGTCTTTCATAGCACTATCATCACTAATACTACAATAGGTCCCAGACTACCCTTGTGTTCAGAAGAAGGTCTTCTACACACAACGATTATACATATCAGTGTTACATTTAGAAGGGTGCAAATGCAAACACTGTGTACAGGACAACCAATAAATTTCCCTCCCATCAGCAGATAGAGGCGTCTAGTTTGAAAGCCTGGAAAAAAAACAAAACAGTAGCACCAAAGAAGAACGAACCTACCACTGGTTTCATGTTGTGGCTGCTGGAACACTCAAGGAGTAATAGCCATTGTGTGTTTATGGAAACTGGGAGTTGACTAAAAAGTGCCCTGTCAGTTTTCTGCTCATTCTTGCCAGCTGCATTAAAATGCAGCCCTGAGCAATTTTTTTTGTCTGGAATTTCAGGAGCATGGAGTACAAAAGAGCTGATGAGCAATGAATGCTTCACCCTTCCTCAATTAATCTTGTCTCCCTACCTTTGCTTTTGCTTTCCCTCTACATGAAGGTAATAATGACACCCTCATCCATTATCCTTTTATCCCTGTTATTCTCGTGAAATTGCTTAATAATATGTTACAGATTCGTCTTCACTCACATAATTCTTCCTGTCATTTGCAGTATATCATCCTGCAAACATACAGCCCACTTTCACTGGCCGTTCTTTGAAGATTATTGTCAGTGACATCTTCAGGATGCGTTTGGAATCTGGAGCATCATTTCCGTTGCGATGGGGAATTACACTGACTTATCTGTCATTGCCAAAAGCACAACAAGCAATTCAGTGTTAATGCAAAGGTAACACAGGTTTTTATCATGCCGCCAGAACAAGAGCGCTTGTAAATTTATGCTAATATGGCCCTTTTATAGTTTAATAACCTTCTTCTCTACTGGAAAAAGGCACATACACGTGCATGCACACACACACACATGCACACACACTGGTAGTTTAATAATCTGTGTCAGAGTGTAGTAGGTAATTTGTAGCTGATCCTCTTGTAATTATTTATTTTAAATCTTTTTATGAAGGCTAATCTCATAGCACAGCAGATTCCCAGTTTTGTTATAGAGAAGTAGTAAGAACCAACAGAACAGTCTCTATTTCTAGTGGCAGAAATTAACTGTAAATTGTTCCTGGAGCATGAATTCTTTATCTCTTAGTAAAATGATGACAGATCAGGAAGAAAAAAAAAGTGTATGGCTGCTGATTCAGTTTGCTTTCCTCACCAAAAGATCAGCAATACTACAAACGAGCAGTTTTCCCTGATCCAGGGTGGCATTCCAGAGGGACCCAAGCTATCCTGCATGCATGCCAAATCTGACAACACATGACAAGCCGGTCGGCATGCAGTAATTTGACTAATTATACCGGATTAGAGCATATTAATGCAAGCTGTTTTCTCCAGAGTTAATGACCTGCTGACTGGGTTCTGTAAGGCCTCACTAGGTCTACAGACAGCTAAAAAACAAAACCCTGCTTTCTAAGCCCTCGTCATTTCACATCAGCAAATGAGTATATCAAACTACTGAGCAGCAAAATTCAAGCGACATTTTGTCTGCTACAGACCCATGCCGTCTTCCCTAACTTTCCACCTCAAGGGTTTCTTTGATATAAAATTAAAATCAGCTTTTGCGGGGGAGAGGGGAGGGCTCTGCAAAGCAGAGTCCAGAAACTGAGGAAGAGATGCCTTTCTATAATTTTTTTTTTTTAAAGGACTAGGAGTGGACTCTGGATATAGTGAGATAAAAATAACTATCAGCCCATATCGCATAGCCATGTGATTTCACTATGATGTTAAAGTCTACACTTTTCTTCATATAACTCAGAACTTTAGAAAAATTTAACTATATAATATAGTGTTGTCACCACAAGACATTAGTGATGGCTCTGGAGACCCTTTCATTATAAGTCATTTTTTCGCTTGTAACTTTTGGAAAAAAATATTCTTTGGCCTGACTTTTTTGATTTGCTTGTTTTTTCTGAGTGCATAGTGTATTTGTTTTGTTTTTATAAACTGTTTAGCCATTCTGAAGAACTGAATATGAATTAAATACATTTTCCATATTTGACTGGATCATTTGAAAACAGTTTCGTTGTAAAATTTAAAACTTGCTATATATTTAGATCTTAATGGTGATGAGAACTTTTGACACGTCTGAAATAATGATTTAAAATTATCGTTTTTTTCAAGAACCACATACTATGCATGCACACTGATTTTTCAAAAACTCAGTAACACAATTAAGTGCAAAGCCCCAGTTATTCACCTACAATATGGAGCATCACATACTGAAATAAAGAAATGTGCCTTGCATGATTAGACTTAAAATAAGCATTTGACTCAATATCTTATTATGTATACATGTGAAAACAAATCTGAATCTCTCATAATGCACAGTGAAAGGAGATTGTGTTTATATTCAGAGTTTTGAATATTTTAATCTTATATCGCATATTGAAAAGATAGATGTACAATATGAGAGTGCAATTAGGTTTGTTGGGAGGATTATGCTTACATCCCATACTAAAATAAATGTATCTATCATCACTCACTGTTTTACTTTTCTTTAAGTAAAAAAAAATGCTGTAACCTATTAATGCAATATTATGCATTAGATTATACATGCACAAAAGTAAGTAAACTGAATTGCAACACAGACACATTGAACATATATTCATGGCATAAATTTAACAGTATATGCCATGATACAAAATATGGCACGTACATGTGTACAAAGAACCATAACTATGAAATTCCTGACTTTTACACATTTAAATTCACATCTCTCACATTGCATGAATGAGTAAATAGTGTAAAATAATTAATCAAATGTTTAAAGGTAACATATGTTGTACACAGTAGGCCAAATTCTGCTCTCATTTGTGCAGGTGTAAATCTACTGTAATGGAGTTACTCCAGATTTACATTGGCATAAATTAGATCAGAACTTAGCTAATTACTTGAGTTATGCCATTGAAAGTCTTTCAGCCAAAGTCTCTCCTGATTTAAACCTACTGCAACTCCCACTAAAATTAGAGGAGCTTTGCACTGCATAAGCCAGAGGAGAAATCGACCATTTGTGATTTCCATTTGGAAAAGGCACTGAGCTATTCTCTGCTTTTAGTGTGCGACAGAAGAGGGGTCAAGGAACATCTGAAAAAAGTCCTAAGAAAATTAGATGGTTTGGGAGCTTGATAATTGGGTAGGGAATTTCACATTTAACTTACTAGTTAAAATACAGCCAGGGAGCCAAACCCTGATCTTGGATTGACCACAATAAGACCTATTGGCCTTGGTCTGTAGTGACTCTGATTGGTGTTGAATAGTCTGTGTAAAATGAGTTGGTGATTACACTTCACTTTACAGTAGACAGGTGTCCACCACACTAAAAGTACTACCACAATTGGCAATTTTTAGCACTCTTAGCAGAGAGCCCAAGAATTGAATAGTTATGGAGACTACTAAACTCTTACCCCAGGGGGGGTTCCTTCAGATCAGTGGTGAGGCACACTGGCAGGGCAGTGTGGGAAAGCTTGCTCTGCCGCTGCTCTTGCATAAATAAAGGACATTGTCTGCAGGGCTGTCAGTCCAGCACCTTTCAAGAGAACTAAATTAGCTGTACACACAAAGTGTACATATTCCTTCCAAAAGGAAATAAAAAAAATTACACATCCAAAGCAGACATTTAACACTCCTCTACATAACTATGTAATCAATTTTATATGTACGTTACTATGACAGAAATAAATTGTAATTACTTTTAAACATCTGATTCTGTATATTTAGAAAGAAAAAATACTGCAAAGGAACAAGATACATGATGGCTAAAAATGAAAAAAGTAATTAAAATATCATACTATCTAAAAAGAACATGTATAAACTTATAAGAAAATATCAGTATTAGATACCATTAAACATTACTATAAAATCAGACATGGTAATACAGGATGTTTATAAATGTTCTGAAGGTGAAGGCACTGTTAATCTAAAATTCCAAGTTTTGTAACTGACAGAAATTTGGTGTCTGTACCCATGCAGCCTGATTACCATTGATACCTTCAAATCTCTGTCACATTGGCCCCAGATAATCTTCCTGAAACTTGCACGGAGGCAGAAATCATGTTGTTGTCTTTTCTCCTGTGTTGTTATATAAATTCTGGCAGAGGGACCCAATGTTTGTGACACTATGGGCTGCATTGACAACTTGCCAAGAGCCCAATGGCTGAGCCTAATTTACATATAAATTTCCACATTTTACTTACATATATTTTTCCTTTTCTTTTAATCTTCCTTGATAGATAAATAGATATTATTTGCTGTTTTAGTTCTCCAGAAAAAAATGCAGTAGATTAGCTTTGTTCCTAACATGTTTTGGCTGTGGAACCCATTTTTTTCCCTGCAAATCACACATGGTCCACAGGGGACACACTGCATACACTTCAAATATGAGGATCTCTCTGGAAGTCAGTGATATGCACTGAGCATGTTCAGGAAATCCATTATTTAATCTGAGGATAAGTTATGTTCATAAACTGCAGAAGGCCATAAAATGTTTCTGTAAAAGGCTAACTTATGAGTACTTTTGCCTTTGAGTTTACTGATATTTTGCCAGAAGCAGAGCCAGCTGATAAGCTGCAGGTCCTGAAATCTTAGAGTTGGGTTACCATTCTAAATTTAAAAAGAGCCTACATATTCAGAACAACATTTTGGGCCATCATGAACATGGCGGAAGGTTCCTTTAACAGGCAAATGTCTGGAACCAGTCTGTTCCACAGTAAAGTTGATTTTTTAAAACAGGCCTACTGAAGCGCCAAGATTTGTGACATTCTGAAGTCTTACATTATGTGGAAGATGAGATTCATTTTGGATGAACAAAGGTCATAATAGCTTGAATATCCTAAGCAGGCTGCTATCTACTACAATTTACAATTTGCCACTAATTTACTTAAATGTACTTCATTCACTAGAGGCACTAATTTATGCAAAAGACCAGGTTAACTGGAAAGAAAACATTGTTCCTGTTGTAGCCGTTCTAATGTAGCATCTGACAAAGTGGACCTTTAAAATTTCTATAAAAAAATAAAATACATAAAAGTAGAGAGAGACAAAAAGATTTTCCAGAACTTAATTTCAAGAGACATCACAAATGTAACAATCAAAACAGAAAATCAAATCCCTTTTTGAATGAGAAGTTGACAGATTGAGTTTAAAGTTATTTCTTGTCAGTTCAGAGTACATTAATACTTCACAGACAGTTGAGTATTTAAAAAACAACGTAGATTATTTAAGGATGTTCAAGGCCCTGGAGCTACCCTTGTCCAAATGTAAACAAAGATCTGATTGACTACACACACAACCAACATTAAAGCACATCACCATTTATTAAGCAGAGTTTACTATTGGAGCTAAACTCTCATCAAATTAGATTCATAAAACAGGTAAAGGACTTAAAAATTAGTGTTCTGAGTAGGATTTTAAAAAAACATGAATTCAGTGGACAAACACATGTAGAGTTTATCTGGCTTAATAATGAGAGCAATAAATAAAAATCACTAGAAAGTTATAGCATCTGAAAGACAACAAAAAAGGCTCACAGCAGAGACTCCATTAAACATTTAGCTGGTATTTTCCATACACTGATCCAGTGAAAAAGGGTAAGCTGTAAAAATGTGCTTCTGAGAGTTTGAAACCATATTGTACAGAAGTCACATCAAATTAATACTGAGGACCATTTAAAGCTTTTATTCTGGAAAGCTTTTGAAAAAGGATTAAACTATGAAAACTCACATGATACTAAAGTACCTATTAATGGGTTTAGGGGGGAGGAACAATGAAAGTGTTATTTTTAGATAAATCGTTACTTTGTATGTAGCAGCACAAAGCATTTGCTAAAGAGATACTGCAACAGCTTTCTAGCAATATCCCACACATCTAAATACTGGTTAGAAACAAAATTTTTGTTGTTATTAGGAACAATCTTAAATGGAAAACAGTGTCATATCTTTTTTTAAACAACAACATAAAAATATTGACAGTTCATTTATTAAATTCACTAGCACTCATGTTCAAAACATGCACAAGCAAAACTAGTGTTGTGTGACCTTTATACAATTACCTATTTATGTAGAAAATACTACTGAATGTTTGTAGTCTTGAGTACACACGATATTCTCAAGACTTCTAACAAACTACTCTTATTAAAAAAGTTCACACTGTACAACACACTTAACATACAGAAAATTATGTTTTCAAAAATACAACCGGAAACAGCATGAGCAGTGAGAAGAAGGAGCTGGGTAGTTGTCATCTCATCAAAAATAATGAATGCTCAAGAGGTTTCTAACTTAATGTCTTTCCAGTCATTTGTCCAATGACAATGGACTACCAGGAAAGAAAAGAGTAGGCGTAGAACACACTTCTTCATCAGCTCTAGCTAGCACCTGTAACCTCTAAACAACTATGTACCAGCTGAAATCTACATCACGACATCCCCAAAAGACAACTGGAAATGTTGTTCCTAGCCTGCTGTGCCTCCATTCAGTTAAGGGATGCACCACATGGTGGATGACAGCTTTGTGTCTGCCCCATCTTGCAGCCTCCCCTCCTCCCTCAACACACAGTCATGCACACACAAAACAGTCTTATGGCTAATGATGCAAACATGAAGTGTAAAGTCTCCTTAATTTGACCCTTGTTAAACTCCTAATTGGATTGAGGCGGGCTCAGAGTGGAAAGCAACCCTGGATTATTCAAGAAAGCTTTTACAAAATGAAGACCAAATTACAAGAGGCTTCCACTCTGGCTGCAGGACACCACAAAGAACAGGCAATGAATTGCAGCTGTCACTTAAGTTAAAAATCTAATCAATTGCCTTTTTTAAACAGGTAACTTTTTGAACAGGTTCTTCATTGTGATACTCTTCAGAGTGTGCTTGACCCAAATTTAATAAGCTGCTATTAAAGCAGAAGAGCAGCTGTAGAGCAAACACTGTAGAGTGATACTGTGCATTGAGAGTCTTAATGATTTTAAAATGACTACAACCACTGCTTCATTCAGGAGGAACAAAGCTCAGGGCTCTTTGCTCAACAATGTCTTAACACAAACTGTCTGAACAGACAGCATTCATTTGTCCTTCATGAACCCAAAAGGTCAGCTGCATTGCTGAGAACATCTCAACAGTTTAATTGTTTCTTCTGTAGGAAGACAGAGGAGAAACTTGGAATTCCTTATATATGAAAACTAGCCCTTTTTTCCCAAGGAAATATACAGCTTAAGTACAGAGACAAGGGGTGCATGATATGCAGACAGGTGTAAAACATGAAGTAATTATAGAAGCTCAAATTAGTTCCTAGGCCTGAGGCAAAAAAGAGAACAGTGCCTTGACAAAAGGGAATAGCAAATAAGGATAGCAAACAAAAAATGGCTTGAATGTGTAAATTAGCAAGAAAAATGAGACAGAAAAGCAGCTTTACTCTACTATTATTCACCACATGAGAACAGAGCAGCTGAACATGATCAAGAGGGCTTTGGAGGAGAGAGGCAGGCATCAACACTGAAACGAAGCCAAAGAGTGGCAGGCCCGCACTTTCTAGTCAGTCACTCATTATGTGGTGAAGTGCTCTTGAGAAGTGCCTCTTATACTTGACCTATCATATTACTTCTTCTGTAAACACATAATCCCTGCTTGTTAGGTGGTGTCAACACTAGCATTCATTCACTGTGGTAGTCCTTTTGTGTATAGACACTTTAGAAGTGCTGCCAAAACCAAAGAATTGACACCATAATAAAACAATTTGAATTTCAACCAGGTAAACAGATCCTATGCATTTCTGTAAAAAGCAGTGTGTACAGCAGTACATCAATTTTCCCTTATTTGAGACCAAGCTGTTTTCTTTTTGCAAGACTATTTTCTCTGTGTGTCTTTTTAGAAGTGATAATGAGTGCCTAGTAATTAAGATGATTTAATGAATAGATCTAAGGCCAAGAATAATATCCAGTGCAACTTATTTATATTGTGTACGTAAATAAAAAGAATTTAAATATTTTCAATGGGGGAGAAATGTGGAAAACCCCAACAAAGACAAACTCAATGAGTTTGTGAAGAACTTAATGTCATCAACATGATGTATGTGGCTAACATGAAAATTATGAGAAAAGTGATTGAGATTTTGTCACATTATAATTTCATCAGATCAGCCATATATCATTTAAACTTAAACTTAGATTTAAACTTCCATGCAATGAATGAATCATTAGAAGTAGGTATATAATGCAATATTGTGCAGTTATGATTATTTTGTTTCTTGCTACAGAACCACATTCAGATTTAAGTATCGGTTCAATTTCTTCTTACTTAACCAATTTAAAATGATAAATGATCAGTTCTGTGTTTCTAACATAGGATAGGATACTGTAGACAGGGTAGTACCTTGTAATGAGTGAAGTGCCCAGCACACTTTTGGGTACCATATAACTAAGGTTGCAAGTCTGTCACGGAAGTCACGGATTCCGTGACTTTCGGGGACCTCTGACTTCTGCAGCACTGGTGCGGCTGACCCCATGGCTGCCCAGCTGGGGCAGTCCTGGGGCCTGCCGCACCTGATGCTGCTTGGGCGGCCCCAAGCAGCTTGACCCGGGGGACGCTGGTGCAGCAGCGGTTCCAGAGCAGCTGTGGGACTCTGGGGAGCCACCCTCACCCCAGAGCAGCCACGGCGCCCCAGGCAGCCTCCCTCCTCCCGGTAGCAGCCACGCCACCCCGGGCAGCCACTCTCCCCCAGAACAGCCACAGGGCCCTTGGCCACCCTTTTCCCCCCAGAGCAGCAGTAGGGCCCAGGGATGCCCCCCACAGGACTAGCAGCGGTGCCATGGAGGCCCCCCCCAGAGCAACAGCAGTGCCCCGGAGTCCCCCAGAGCACCTCAGATTTAGTCAGAGGTATTTATTAGTACAAGTCATGGACAGGTCACGGGGCCGTGGAGTTTTGTTTATTGCCCGTGACCTGCCCTTGACTTTTACTAAAAATACTGTGATTAAAACATAGCCTTACATATGACTAATCAAATCACCACTACCTTTCACTCAACATATGATAAAAATGAGTAAAACCCTTCTTTTGTGATAGAATAGCAATGAGAAACACTGTTACAACAGAAGTATCTGGTTTTATACAGAGCCTTTTACAAGAGATCCCAAGAAGATTTACAAAAGGGTAATGTAGATCTATGGTACTCTATTTTTCACAGCCATTTCATCACTTAATGCAACTGCACAGAGCCACAAAATAATCACACAATTGTTCCAATTTGCATCAGTCTGGTGTGATGTGCTATTGTGACATACCATCATAGAATAATATATCATACGTTGAACAAATGTCATCATCCCCTCTCCTGTCCCCCACCTCCCACCCTGCCCGCCTGCCCCACACCACCAAGGCAGGGGAAAACTATGCATCCTCCACTCTTATCTGCAAATGGATTTAACAAGTATATTTCTTTATGCACATCCACGTAGGTACATATTTGAAGGGAACTTCAACAACTCCAACACTACCAATCTGTTTGGCTAACGTATTTATCAGGCAACACAGAAAGCTTTTCTGTGTTTGGTCTTCAGTTTGCCCTGCCTGAGATCCACAAAACTGAATAGAATGTCAATGAGATGTGCACACTCTGCAGTAGCTTCTGCATCTTGTTCAAATATCTTTGACCAAATTCTCTGCTGGCATAACTCCACTGACTGCAATGAAATCATGCCAGCAGAGAGTTGGACCATTAGCTTTGCTTCCAAGATAGTTGTGCTGATCCCTGCCTCGTCCAACATCTGTTGTTATTACTTCCTACTTTCCACCTTGCAACCTAGGCCATTCTTATCTTGCAGCTATTTCTCATTTCCTCCCCATTCTTCCTATTTTTTTCTTTTCTGGAACCACCCAACATGGACCTTCTTTCTTTTATTCACCAAACATCTTCACTTTCCTCCCACTTTTCTGCTAGCTATCTCCTGCTGGCATTTATTCAGTATCAGGATGTACAAGCTACATACATAACAAAATACCAATCACATTATTTACTGTAGCTCCAGTCCCTTTCCCAATGCCCTTCATTCATCTATTGTCATGATTTCTTGCATTTGTCTAAATTTGACTAAAAACTCCTGAAGATTGGGATTGTGTCTTTTATTTCTGTGCGACAGTGCAGAAATGTATGCTACTCTATAAAATTAAACAAGGACAATAATAAATAATGTAGGATTGAATGGATGGCTCTCTATACAAGCATTATATTTAGTAACACTAAGTAGTAGTGTCATGCAATACAGGCAAATACAGCAATTTACGGACTCAGCAATAGCTCACTCATTATTGAACATTAGAGCCCATTTTAGTGAGGCAGAGACTGTTGTCAGTTTTATCCTCTACTATTTTTGTGTGTGTTTGTTTTTAAGAAGTGACGTGACATTTTTCCATCATTAATCTTGTCCCTTTCCCACCTGATCCTCATTTCACCCCCTTTTTTCACCTCTCTCCACTTTCAAACACATTCTTTCTCCCCATTTTGATAAAGTCTTCCCCTACATTTTCTGCTTCTCCATTTCTCTCTCATAACTCTTCCCTATATTTCTTCCCCAATTTTGTGCTTTGAGCTCACTTTCACACATACTCTCTGACCTAAAATTGGAAGTCATCTTTGGCATGCTGCCAAATGCCTTTTCTCCTCCTTCAAACACGCATTTCATTAGGTGCTCCTATCTTGATTTTATTGACAATGTTTCCATAATTTCCACTCTGCAGTTGTTATCTCATGTGTGTCTGACTTACCCTGTAAGCTCGTTGGGGTAAAAACCTTATATTTTAACAAGTTTCATAAAGTGCATTCTATACAGTGCCTCATAATTAACAAGCACTATTTAACTTCTACCTGCACAGTCTCCAGACATGGACAGATGGGGGTCTCAGTTTAACATCTTCTCTGAAGTAGTGTTCTCTGGTAAGCAGCAGCCAGCCACTTGAACTTTAACTAAATCAATTTAACAGGTGCAACTTGTGTGTGTGGACTTTTTGTATTGGTTTAAGACTAGTTATGTTGCTTTAACTTGTGCCTGTAAATTTACCAACATAAGCTACATTAATGGAAGCCTGGTTTAAACTGATCTAAGAGTATCCACACATAGAAGTTGCACCAGTTTAAACTAAATCGGTATGAAATCATACCTTCAGTTAAACTGATACGTTATGTGCACATCAGGCCTTAACACGGCATTGCAGAGTCAGTTCTGGATGGGCGTTCAAATAACAGTATGCAGTTTGAACTCACTACATGCTGTCCAAGAAACGAGCATGCCACTGATCTTCAAGGTCATTGAAACTAACTGCCAGGTTCTGTTTAATCACAGTAGGTGAATGATCATCTAACTATTTTTACATTTAACTATTTGTATGTAAAAACTATTTTACATGAAGGTAAGTTAGAGTAAATTATATGCACTGGTCTAAATGCAGCATGGTATAAGTGGTGCATCTCCCATGTAAACCTCTGGGTTAAATTAAGCCACTGTCACTGATCAGTCCATCAGCCCTCACACACAGAGCGCCAAAAGTGTTGCCTGATAAATACGTTAGCCAAACAGATTGGTAGTGTTGGAGTTGTTCTAGCCAGTCCTCCAACTACCCACTGGCCAAGCTGTCAGTAGCACCGCACACCCGATTGACATAGTGCACAGCAGCCTAGAACTCCTGAGCGATCCGCCAACCACAGCCTCCCAAGCAGCTGGGATTACAGGCACGCGCCACCAAACCGGGACATTAAATTAAGCAGAGACATAAAAAGGGTTCAATAAATGTTAGGCGTATGTTGGTCATAAAATAGATGTAAAGTAGTAAATTAGTGCAGGTGCACAAAAATCTTCTTCTTGTTACAAAATAAGAAAAGCAGAAAAAGGACTACAGAGTCATTCAAACTCTCTCTCATGCTTAATGATTTATCCACAATGGAATGCGGCGGGGGAGAGAGAATGAATGACACTATAGTTCAGTCACTAGGGCACCTACCTGGGAGGAGGGAGATGAGGGTCTAGTCCCCCTGCTCCAATCAGTCTTTCATTATTAATCCACACTGGAATAGTTTCAACAGGAGAGCTAGATGGAGCCCCATATCAAAATAACCCATAGTTCAGAGCATTCTCCTGAAGTGTTCAAATCCCTCCCCCCTACCCCCCAGCTGGTGGGGAAGAGTTGAACCAGGGTCTCCCACATCCCACATAAAGGCTCTAACCACTGAGTTAAATGTTATAAAGTAGGAGATGGCTGCACCACAACCTCTTTCTCTAGCCATACTTTGAATGGGCCCCAATCTGGTATGCAGCCTCTGAGCACCCCTAATGGATCAGGCCCCGCATTCAAATTAGGTGGAAAATGCCTATCTTCCCCCAGTTTATGAATTGCTCTGGGGCAGAGGTGGGCAAACTTTTTAGCCTGAGGACCATATCTGGGTATAGACATTGTATGGTGGGCCACGAATGCTCACAAAATTGGGGGTTGGGGTGCAGGAGGCAGGGAGGACTCTGAGCGGAGCCCGGAAATTAGGAGTTCAGGGTGTGGGAGGGGACTCTGGACTGGGGCAGGAGGTTGGGGTGTAGGGGGAAGGGGGAGGGCTCCAACTGGGGGTGCAGGCTCTGGAGTGGAGCTGGGGATGAAGGGTTTGGGGTGTAGGAGGGTGCTCTGGACTGGGACTTAGGGGTTTTGAGGATGGAAGGGGGATCAGGGCTGGGGCAGGGGGAGATTGAGGGCTCTGGATAGGGATGCAGGCTCTGGGGTGGAGCTGGGGATGAAGGGTTTGGGGTCCAGGCAGGGCTGGTGCTAGCACTAGGCGACCCTAGGTGGTCGCCTAGGGCTCCAGGATTTGGGGGGCGGTGGGTGGCTGCCTCCTAGCTCCCCGCTCAGCGGCTGAGCGGGGAGCCAGGAGGCAGCTGGACGGCGAGCCATTCCCCTACCTCCCAGAGCCGGGAGGCAGCCGTGGAGAGCCGCCCCCCTGCCTCCCGGCTCCACGCTCAGCTCCCGCAGCCGGCGGGCTGGTGGGGGGAGGGGGGACGGCGCAGGGCTGGTGCAAGGAAGTTTCGCCTAGGGCGTGAAACTTCCTTGCACCAGCCCTGGGTCCAGGAGGGTGCTCCAGGCTGAGACTGAGGGGTTCGGAGGGTGGGAGGGAGATCAGGGCTGGGGAAGAAGGTTGGGGTGCGAGGGGTGGGCTCAGGGGTTCAGGCTCCAGGTGGCACTTACTGGAAACAGCAGCATGTCCCCACTCCGGCTCCTACGCGGAGGCATGGCCAGGCAGCTCTGCGCACTGCCCCATCTGCAGGAGCTGCCCCCGCAGCTCCCAGAAGCAGTGGCATGTCCCCGCTCCAGCTCCTATGTGAAAGTGCAGCGCCACGCAGCTCTGCACGCCACCCTGTCAGCAGCCGCTGCCCCTGTATAGGGTGACCAGATGTCCCGATTTTATAGGGACAGTCCCGATTTTTGGGTCTTTTTCTTATATAGGCGCCTATTACCCGCCACTCCCGTCCCGATTTTTCACACTTGCTGTCTGGTCACCCTACCCCTGCAGCTCCCATTGGCCACAGTTCCTGGCCAATGGAAACTGCGGGCAGTGGCGCTTGGGGTGGAGGCTGCATGCAGAGCCCCCTGGCCCTGGCTGCCCTACATGTAGGAGCCAGAGGGGGGACATGCCACTACTTCCGGGAGCCGTGTGGAAAGCCCCCGACCCTGCTCCCCGGCGGGAGCTCGAGGGCCGGATTCTGGACATGGCCTGCAGGCCATAGTTTTCCCACCCCTGCTCTGGAGCTTATGGAGGAGTTAGGCATCCATATGCCTATAATGAGGCAGTGGTGCACATGCCCAGAAGCAGAAACTTAGGCACCAAGTGAGTTCAGGTGTCTACAGCGTTCAGTGACGGTTTTATGGATTGCAGTGGAGCCTATATCTAGGATTTAGATTAGGCACTTAAATATCTTTGTGGATCCTGGCCTTAATCCCCTAACTATTCCTAACACACAGAAGGACCAAATTCAGCCTTCACATAAACAGGTGCAGTTCCCACTAATTTTAATTGTACTGACTTAAATGAGAGTTTAATTCAATTGGTCTGCATAAAATACTCAATTGGTATAAGTTGCACTGACCAATTTACGCCTGAAGTAAATGAACCCACCATTTAAACTGCTCCTAAATGCTTTGACATTACATATCACTTTTTCAAAATGAAATATTTGTACCTGTAGAAATATTTAATGGAATGTTTAAATCCTGACATATTTAATAGCTGAAATACAACTAAACAAGACTAGATTATTAAAAACATACAATTACATTATTTTAATGAGGACCAGAATCTTTATTTGCAATTATTTTTACATATGTAAAGTTCTCTTTCCAACTAAAAAAAAATTGATCTCTCCTAAGCATTTCTAATACACTCATTGTTCTAGTATTACATGCCATGTTCTTTTAACACAGGAAAACACAAAAATGTTAAAGAACTCCCGCAATGGAGCTTATGAAATGTGCAAAATATTGGTTTTATCTGTGAAATGAAATGAAGTTCTGAGGAATTCAATGTCAAGTATGCACTGCTGATTAAATGAACCTCTTGTAATATAACCTACTTTACCTTTTAAACACTGTTCCAGGCATCAGTTTAAAAAGGTAATACGAGTCTGATTCCCCAAAATAAAAACCTATTACATTTGTTTTGCCAGTGAAGGTTGGATTTCACACCAATCATTGTACCAATGATCTTGTAGAGAATGTATTCAGAACACACAGTTTTATAAATGGATGAAAATCAGAAAATGCCACCAACCAAAATATTCCCTGCTACCATAGCCAGAAAACAAAATCTACTTATTGTAAACATTTTAGTAGACCTTTTAAATTATATTTGTGAGCTAATACAATAAACCAGTCCACACACACACACACACACACACACACACACACACACACACACACACTACAGCTTTGATTCCCAGCTATCTAATCTATCTAAAGGTTTTATGCTGCCACTCAACATCTTAGTATCTAAGCACCTTCCACATACAATCAACAGCAATAGTTAAGTCTGGACTTCAAGGAGTCTCTGGACTTCATGGAATCTCTAAGACTTCTCTCCTCTCAAGGTCGATCTCTGCTTGGGGTAGGGAAGTTTTGTTTGCTTTTGGGGGCGAGGACCACCTTGGGAATGGAATAGAAAATTTATACTGTGAGTCTCACTTACAGTGGAAAGGCAAGGCCATGAGCAGACTGGAGATTTTTTAAAGAGGTACCCCTGAAGGAGTAGCTTAGGAAAGCCCTCTTTTACAATGCACTTGTGACCTAAAGATTTCTCTTCATCCATGATGAGCTAGCATGGTCCTGTGACTGTTCATGTGCTCAAAAAATGTAGATGAGGACCATTCTTATTGTGGTTATACATGTAATAATAAGAATGAGGTATATTTCTTTAAGAGCAGGTTTTCTTTTCTGTCTGAGTAAAAGTGTTCATGACGTGCATACTGAAATGAATTTTTGGTTCACTTCCCCCAATCCTCTCTTTCCTATATACAGAACTACAACTTTCAGACTCGCATCCTCCACATCAGGTAAGCTTTGCAGAAGCATCTGTTTAAGCACTGAGGTGGCAAGATTTAATAGATTCATCAATTATAAAATCAGAATGGTCCACTGTGATGATCTAGTCTTACCTCATGTATAATGCAGTCTGCATAACTTCCACAAATTAATTCCTGTTGGAACTACCACATATCTTTAAAAAAAACCCATCCAATCTTGATTTATAAATTGCCAGTGATGGAAAAGCCACCACAACCCTTGATAAGTTGTTCCAATGGTTAATTATCCTCACTGTTAACAATTTGGACCTTATTTCTAATCTGAATTTGTCTAGCTTCAGTTTTTAAATCTTTTCCTGTGTGCCATGTTTATTTTGTATCATTATTATTTCTTAATCAAAATGTGCGGTACCAACTCAACTGCCTTACAGAAGTATCAAATATCAGGGGGTAGCCGTGTTAGTCTGTATTCACAAAAACAACAAGGAGTCCAGTGGCACCTTAAAGACTAACAGATTTATTTGGGCATAAGCTTCCGTGGGTAAAAAACTACTTTTTTTTGTTGTATCTGAAGAAGCGTTTTTTTTTTACCCACGAAAGCTAATGCCCAAATAAATCTATAAGTCTTTAAGGTGCTTCTGTTGTTTTTACAGAAGTATATTACACAAACACTGTTACCTTTATCAACCTCGGCAAATGTACTTTGATGTAAAACCACAGACGTTAGTTTGATAGGGTCTATTTCTATAAATCTGTGTTGACTGGCATAAAATATATTACCTTCTTTAAAATCTTTTAATCAAGTCCCATATCAGCTGTTACATTATTTCACCCAGGATCAATGTCAAGCTGTCAGGCCTGAGTTGTTCTGTTTACTCTTTTTAAATATTGGCATAACATTAGCTTTTTTTCAGTCTTCTGGAACTTCTCTAGTGTTCCAAGAGTTACTGAAAATCAACACTGAAGATCTAGTGAGTTCTACAGTCAGTTCTTTTAAAAGTCTTGGATGCAAGTTATATAGATCTGCTGATTTAAAAATATCTAACTTGGTAACTGCTGTTTAATCTCCTCCTGAGTTACTACTGGAATTAAAAGCATTTCATCATCACCACCATATGATGAGACTATATAAAACAGTTACTCGCCTTCTCATAACTGTTGTTCTTCGAGATGTGTTGTTCATGTCCATTCCAATCAGGTGTGTGCATGCGCATGTGCACAGTAGCCGGAGAATTATTCCCTGACATTCTGCAACATCATTCATTACACCATTTTAGGGCCCCAATTTCTTTTCTTAAACTAACCAAAATATTCCCCTTAGTGGTTTAACATAATATCAACATGTCAACCACCATTTCCCACAAGTCCCGCCCAGGCATAGAATGTTCTCCGAGTCATAGAGAGCATAGCCAGGTCCCTCTCCTCAAACACAAACTCTCAGTCCCAGTCACCCTGAGTTTTATGCAGTAGGGGACAAGCTCACTGTGCACAGTTCCTGTATCATCTTATCTCTGTCTCCTGGACTTTGGGTTTGCTGCATGCCTAGGCTTTTCCATCTCTGCACACAGAGCCTCTATTTCAGTCTCAAGTTCATGAACTATCAGGAGAAAATGTTCTCCTTCCTCCTCAGTGAACTAGAGATGCGTGTCAAGTTGTTCTCTCTCGAATTTGAGGTTCTGTAATTCACTCTCCATTGACTTGAGGTGGTCTGTAAGCTTGCTGGCCCTTAGGAGGGGAGCCATAAAACAAGTCCATGTTATCTCTTTCCCTGTATTGGAGTCCTGTTTCCCACCTCCGTCCCCTATCTGGGCCACCACTTGTAGGGGTGGTCGTGTTTAAGTCCCCAGGATCGCTTGTTTAACAGACAGTTCTGCCTGGGTTCCCACAGTACTCAGTTAAATTTGGGATTCTGTTTAGGTGCCTACAGTATCCTGCGGGGTTTGAGATTTTATTTGGTTCCCCATGATGTCCTGACAAGCCAGGGACTCTGAGTTTCTGTGGTACTCTGTCAAGCCTGGGACTGTCGTACCCGGTTTGTTTTCCTTATCTGGACCTGGGCCAATTATTCCTTCATGGCCAAACACTGTTGCTTCTCCCCCTCCACCCCTACCCAAACCTATGCTAACTCTTGAGCTAACATGACCAGTTAGTTGATGATTTTCCAACATGAGGTGCTTAGGTCACCCAACTGATGTTGGCACTTTCTAAACTGATCCTTCAGTCCTTGGAGAAGGTCATGATTTCCCTCTCAGTCTCCCTTTGACATCCTTACTCCAGTCACTAGCCCTTCTTACTTCCTTTCCTAGTCGATTCTGGACCAACTCAGTCTTGGGTGGTTGTTCTAGCCCCTGTTTCATGAGAACCAAGAAACCCACCAACTCTCTTCCCAGAATGGTGGGTTACGGCAGATCCTGGATAACCCCAACGTGCAGCCCGGCTCTTTGATACTGAACCTCCAGTTCAATTTCTGTGGTGGGATAGATGTAGGTCTCGCCCTGGATACCAGAGACATATACTGAGAGGTGTCAGTTGAAACTATTTACCCTCACCTGATCTGCCTGAACCAGAGTGTACCCACAACCTGAGTCTACAAGTCCTTTAAACTACTATTCCCTCCACTTTAACTGCTACTACTCCTGGTGGGGCCCCCTGACTTTTGGAGGGGTCCTCTACCTCTAGATTAGGTAATCACATTCCATAAATGGGTAAGTCCTTTTAATATGCCTGGACTGTTACACTGGAAGCAAATCATGGGGGCCCCCGGTCCCCTCTCACCAGAATTTCCACTAAACTGAAGGGCTATTCAGGTTCTTGTAGGTTCTGTGTCCCCCTCAAGTTTTGGCCACTCAAGGTCTTTCCCCCTGGAGAGCTCCCCTTAGTTTACCATACTGCGCTGGCTGCTCGTTCCCTTGGGCCTCAAAGGCGGCTTCAACTCGTTCCGCAGCTTCCCAAACTGAGGCCGCTGAAAGCAGCGTACCTAGCAGTGTGCCCCTCCAGACAGAACCTTCAGGAACTGCTCCAAAATAATCTGATTCAGGACTTTCTTCACTGAACTGGTCTCAGGACAGAGCCACCACGTCGAGAGGTCCTGTAATTTCTGGGCCACTACTCATGGTCATGCCCCTCATGGGAACGTTTCTACCTGAAATCTGCATCTCTATGCCTCGGGAATCAGCCCTAATTGGTACAGGATGGCTGCCTCCTATCTGCACCAGATAGGAGTTCACCTGTTCCTCACTTACTGACCAGTATGCTGCCTGTGCCTTACCCATCAGGACTTGGGCTATGAGAGTCGCCCAAGTCGATTCCTCCCAGTCGGCTGCCTTTGCCACCAACTTGAATGTCAGAGGAAGGCCTCAGTGTCATCTTCTGGTCCGAGCTTCGCTAGTCCCAGAGCCAACCAGCCCATAGTCCCATCACCAAACGTGTTACCGTGTGGGGCTTTGCCTAACTACTTCTGTATCCACTCCTGTAACACTGCTCTACAGCCAAAATGCTTTTGAAATAAATGTAGTCAAACTTTACTAATTCTGGGTCACTGAGAACGAAAATGATGCTTCAAATTGTTGATTGGCTCTAGTTTTCAAGACATGCTATTGGGTCAGTATATACGACCCTTCACTTGGGAATGGCGGAGGATAAGTGAGTTATAAAGGGACGGGATCTCAATTTAAACCAGAAATGACTAAAATACATCTTTGACTGGATCTATGAATAAATCTATGACTGGGTTTGGACAGTACTTGCTTTTTAGGCAAAACAATGAATGATGCAATCTGAAGCTGGAATTGCATCATACATGATATGAATTGCATCATGTTATTCCTAGAAGTCATGGATGATGCAATCATAACGAAGCTTACATCACTCTGCTGAACAAATTGCCCTATATCAGCTCTAGAAATCATACAGTGTCGTGCTCTCTTATTTGTCAGTGTTTGATTTTGCAAAGGGACACATTTCTGTTTAGCCAAGGTGAGCAGAGATGCCTCGTACTTGTGTGAACAGTGCAGATAACTTCTGCTATGTTTGTGGTGAAGTGACTTTTGCATCACAAAAGTGCAGTATAACCACTATGGTTAAGAAAGCCTATCACCTTTCTTTTGGCTGCAAAATTGGAGATCAGGACAAGAGGTGGGCCCCACACATATGCTGCAACACTTGTGCAACAGATCTTCACCAGTGGTTGAACAGGAAAAGGAAATCTATGCCTTTTGCAGTGCCAATGATTTGGAGAGAGCCAACAGATCATACCAGCAATTGTTACTTCTGCATGGTGCCTCCAGTTGGGAAAGGTGTGTCAAAGAAGAAAAAGTGGACTGTGCATTATCCAAACATTCCATCAGCCATACGCCCAGTACCCCACGGAGAAGGACTGCCGGTTCCTGATGCACCAGAATCATTCTCACTTGAGTCAGATGAGGAAGAGGATGAAACTTCTGGTCCTGAACCATCAATGTCACAGGACCCACATTTTCTCCCATCCTCCTCCTCTGAACCACACCTCATAACACAAGGTGAACTGAATGACCTTGTCAGGGATTTGGAACTCCCCAAGAGTAAGGCAGAGCTTTTGGGCTCCAGACTACAGCAGTGGAATCTCCTGGCAGGTGATGTTAGGGGTTCCATGTTCCGTGACCGTCAAAAGGATCTTGTCCCATTCTTCTTCATGGAAGGTGATCTTGTAGACTGCAACAACATCGATGGTGTGATGGCAGCCCTCAACATCGTTCACGATCCAGATGAGTGGAGACTGTTCACTGATTCATCGAAGACGAGTCTTAAAGCTGTTTTAATGCATAATGGCAATGTTTTGCCATCAATTCCAGTTGGTCATGCAGTCCATATGAAGGAAACCTATGACAACATGAAACAACTTTTGAGGTGCATAAACTATGACCAACATCAGTGGCAGCTCTGTGGTGATTTGAAGGTTGTTGCTGTCTTGCTTGGTCTGCAGACTGGATACACAAAGTACTGCTGCTTTCTCTGCAAATGGGATAGTCGTGCAATAGATTCCCACTACATCAAGAAAGATTGGCCACTCCGACAGTCATTGGAGCCTGGGAGGAAAAGTGTTCAGCATCCACCACTTGTTGAATCAAGGAAGATTTTGTTACCATCCTTACACATCAAGCTGGGTCTGATGAAGAACTTTGTCAAGGCCATTGACAAAACACAAGCAGCTTCCAAGTACCTCCATGGAAAATTTCCAAGGTTAAGTGAAGCTAAAATAAAGGAAGGTGTCTTTGTTGGTCCTCAGATTCGTGAACTTCTTCGAGATGATGCATTTGACCATGCACTGCGTGGCAAGGAAAAAAAGGCATGGAAAGCCTTCCAGTTAGTGGCAATAAATTTTCTCGGAAACAACAAGGCAGACAACTACAGGTTGTTGGTGGAAAACCTCCTCAAGGCATACAAAAGCCTTGGTTGCAACATGTCACTAAAGATACATTTTTTGCACTCTCATCTAGATTTTTTTCCCACCGAACTGCGGAGCAGTGAGCGACGAGCACGGCGAGCGATTTCACCAGGACATTGCAACAATGGAGAAACGCTATCAGGGCAAATGGAGTCCATCAATGCTTGCAGACTATTGCTGGACAGTGACAAGAGATGCTCCATTTAATGAATACAAGAGACAAGCCAAGAAGCGCCGAGTAGACACTGAATAGGACTAAACTATGTACATAATAGTTTTTTGCCTTTTGTTTCATAATAAATTGTATTTATATAACCCCTTTGCTGATTTTTAAAGTGTTACATAAACAGGGCAGGTGAAATAGTATCATGTAAAGCAACCATAAACACATGAAAAGACCTAGGTTTACAATTTATGATTAAAACTCTACTATTTACACAATATTCATAGACATAAAATGTAAAAACTTAAATATCTTAGAAACAGTAGCCAATCAGTTGTTTTAATTGTCATATTTGAATTCAGCACATCAAAATACATACTAAATAGCACATTTTATCTCTGAAGCAGACGACTTCTCAAAAATTGTAGACCAGTGTAATTTGGAGTTGACTTCTTTCCACCTCAGTTGTGCAGCAAACTGGGCCTCCTGCTGTTTCTGTTAATTTTCCATCAATTGCATCAGCAGGGCCTGGGTCTGCTGTTCATAGAATCATAGAATCTCAGAGTTGGAAGGAACCTCAGGAGGTCATCTAGTCCAACCCCCTGCTCAAAGCGGGACCAACCCCAACTAAATCATCCCAGCCAGGGCTTTGTCAAGCCTGACCTTAAAAACCTCTAAGGAAGGAGATTCCACCACCTACCTAGGTCACCCATTCCAGTTCTTCAGCACCCTACTAGTGAAAAAGTTTTTCCTAATATCCAACCTAAACCTCCCCCTCTGCAACTTGAGACCATTACTCCTTGTTCTGTCATCTTCTACCACTGAGAACAGTCTAGATCCATCCTCTCTGGAACCCCCTTTTTTTTTTCAGGTAGTGAAAAGCAGCTATCAAATCCCCCCTCATTCTTCTCTTCTGCAGGCTAAACAATCCCAGTTCCCTCAGCCTCTCCTCATAAGTCATGTGCTCCAGCTCCCTAATCATTTTTGTTGCCCTCCACTGGACTCTTTCCAATTTATCCACATCCTTCTTGTAGTGTGGGGCCCAAAACTGGACACAGTACTCCAAATGAGGCCTCACCAGTGCCGAATAGAGGGGAACGATCACGTCCCTCGATCTGCTGGAAATGCCCCTACTTATACAACCCAAAATGCCATTAGCCTTCTTGGCAACAAGGGCATACTGTTGACTCATATTCAGCTTTTCGTCCACCGTAACCCCTAGGTCCTTTTCTGCAGAACTGCTGCCCAGCCATTCGGTCCCTAGTCTGTAGCAGTGCATGGGATTCTTCTGTCCTAAGTGCAGGACTCTGCACTTGTCCTTGTTGAACCTCATCAGATTTCTTTTGGCCCAATCCTCTAATTTGTCTAGGTCCCTCTGTATCCTATCCCTACCCTCCAGCATATCAACCATTCCTCCCAGTTTAGTGTCATCTGCAAACTTGCTAAGGGTTCAGTCCACACCATCCTCCAGATCGTTAATGAAGATATTGAACAAAACCGGCCCCAGCACCGACCCTTGGGGCACTCCACTTGATACCGGCTGCCAACTAGACATGGAGCCATTGATCACTACCCGTTGAGCCCGACCATCTAGCCAGTTTTCTATCCACCTTACAGTCCATTCATCCAGCCCATACTTCTTTAACTTGCTGGGAAGAATACTATGGGAGACTGTATCAAAAACTTTGCTAAAGTCAAGAAATAGCACATCCATTGCTTTCCCCTCATCCACAGAGCCAGTTATCTCATCATAGAAGGCAATTAGGTTAGTCAGGCATGAATTGCCCTTGGTGAATCCATGCTGACTGTTCCTATTCACTTTCCCCTCCTTTAAGTGGTTCAGAATTGATTCCTTGAGGACCTGTTCCATGATTTTTCCAGGGACTGAGGTGAGACTGACTGGCCTGTAGTTCCCCGGATCTTCCTTCTTCCCTTTTTTAAAGATGTTGTTGCTCTTGCTACTGTCCTGCCACTAACAGGCAGATTACCAACTTCATCTTTCCCCTTATTACAGGGCAGGTTGGAATCTAGCTTCTGGTACCAAGTGTCATTGGGCCAGGGTCCTCTCCAGCTCCAAAGCATGCATTTCCATGCCCAGTGTCTTACAGGGTGGTTTATTTTCTTAATAGAGGTTAGCAAACAAACAGAAAAGCAATCTTAACTCCTGCCTCAGCATCAGGGCCACCCCTTCCAGGGGACTGTGGCACTCCTGCTCCTGGCACCTTCCCAGTTTCAGTCAGCTCTGCTCACTTTCTGGAGCGGCAGTCCCAGGGCTGCTTCTCTGAGCCTGGTCCCTTGCTCCAGGGACCCACCACAGGAGCTAGCTCCAGTCTAGAGTAGCTTTTCCTCTCCAGGACACAGCCTGTCTCATTCCATCATCTCCAACTGCCTACTAGCTGCCTTTTATAGGCCCAGGTGTAGCCTCGCCCTCTTTAACTGGATGGATTGGGCTCACCTGCTCTGGTCCAGGGGAGCTGGGCTTAGTCTCTTCACAGGGACCAGCTACCCTGTGACACACTAACAAATGTGGTCAAGTTATGATCACTGGTACATAAACAACCTCTAATATTTAGTTCTGTGGTCAATTCCTATTTATCTATTGAGGCGAGGTCTAATATAAAATTTGCCTGTATTGCATGAAACTCTTTTTGAGTTAGGAAACTGTCATCTATAATATCTAGAAATTCTGAGGAAGCTCTAATACTGACAGCATAAGACCTTCAGCATGATTATGCAGCTTTTTCCCTACAATTTATAGATAGGTGTTTCAGGAGCCAGTCATCCTATCTCCTAGTGTGGTCCTTAGGAGATATCAACTAGTACTTCATTGTATGCTTTATCTGTAAGGACGTAGATCTATAAACAGTCAGATAAGTTTCTCTTGAGTTGTCAGTGACTGAGAAAAGTAATGTAATTTTTGACACACAGGGTCACTCCTCCTCCCCTTTTGCCCCTCCATCCTTCCTAAATAGCTTATAGCCATTAATTTTAACATTCCAAATGCGCAAATCATAGCAGCAGGTTTCAGTAATACCAACTAGATCAAATTTTTGTTAATAATGAGCCATTCCAATTCCCCTTGTTTGTTACCCAGACTCCTGGCATTGGTGAATAAGCAATTAAAAAGCATGCCCGTTGTTTTATTGATTAACTTTCTTCTCAGTATCTCAATTTTGTGCTAAATGAATTCTCATTTGACCACTCTTTTCACCCCCACCTTCCGTTATTGGTTTAACATCCTTCTGACTAGTCTAGCCAGCCCGTCCCTGAAGAGATTGGTCCCCCTTCCCCATCCAAATTATATATCCCCTGCTCCCCACAGAAGGTGGACTTTTGTTCCAAAAAAACCAAAGCCTTACACCACTCACCTAGCCAGTGGTTCACTTCCAGAATCTTCTAACTTCTGTTTTCCTTCGTTCATGGAACAGGAAGTATTTTGGAGATCACTTGGACATTCTTCTCCTTCAGCACATTTCCAAGTTCCCTGAAGTTGTCTATAATCTGTGAGATAGTCTGCAACACAGTTCCATTAGTACTGATATGCACCATCACCAGTGGATCCTGGCCTGTCGACTTCAGACGCCTATCCTAGCCTTCTGTGTCTTGGTTCTGGGAAGACATCGGCCTGTTGTTTGCTTGTTCCTTGAAGAATGTTCTTTCCATTCTTCTGAGTATTGACTCTCCAACAAGGATCATCTGTCTTCCTTGGATAGTTGGAGGTCTCTCTGTGGGCAATCTTTATTTTCTTACAGGCTGGGATGAGCAGCCATCCACAGGTGCATCCCAAACACCTTTCTGTTCCTTTCAAACATCTGGATCTTCACATATATTCTGCAGTTTCCACACTGAGGACCTGGTATTGATTGGATGCTCATAGCTCTGTGGAATTCCTCCTGGTCCTCTTCTCTCTTGTACTTACAACCTGTACATCCTTACCTGCCTCCAGCCATGTAAATTGCCCCCTCGTCCTCTTTCTGGTGGTTACAAACTGCCAAGCCTCCTCTCCAATTTCCTCTCACTTTGATTCTTTGGTGGCCAGTTCCTGTCTTCGTTGAATCTGGGGCAGCAGTGCTTCCCAAATCTGATTGTCCTGGAGTTCTTCAGCTTCTCTAATGCTTTTCAGTGTCTGTTCTTGCCCTTCCAAGCCAAGAATCTTTTCTACCAGAACAACCATACACAGGAAGTCCCTTCTGGCTTCAGGGGGGAAAGGAAACATTGCACTTGGGTTGCAGGTCACAACCAATGTTCCCACACTGGCCATCACAGCCTTGAGCATAGTACTGTAACTAAAGGGAAAGTTTCTCACATTCCCTCTCCAAACTCTCTCTCTGAAACTCTCCAGTTTACTACCCCTGTTCAGAGCCCCTGAATAAGCACCTGAGACAGGTTTGTTTGTTGGGGTCTTGGTAAGAACCATGTGGCTTGCACCCTCAGATTTTTTTATCAGTTCCATTGTTTGATGTCTAAGTGGTTAATCTCTCCCTTGTCATGGAGGGGTGGAGCTGAGCAGGGAGGTTTAGAATAAAAAGTCAGTTGCTCGGTGAACCTGTGAGCTGTAAACAGGGGCAGGAATCAGGAGTTCTGGAAGGAGTCAAAAACTTCCAAATCTGAGCACAGAGTTTGGAGGTGAAGAAAGGGGAAGCAAGCATTTAGTGCAATGACCGAGTACCAACGAGAGTGTTCGAGCAGGAGTGACTAGTCTGTTAGTGCAATAAATGCTGGTTCAGGCAGACTATGTGACAGGCCCTGGGGCTAGTGTACCTTACAGTCTCACAACTGTGGAGGCACCTTGGGGTCTTTGATAAGAGGCTTAGAACCATTCCTGAAAACTTATACACAACTTACAGGATGTAAGTGGGTGGGGACTCACCCCTGTGGCGCCTCCTGCTGGTAGTTGTCGGGAAATAGCTCATCCAGCCTCCAGAGCGCCCTCTGCAGGCTGGTGATCTGCCTTACTGCTCTGGCCCCCGTGTCCCTCCCAGGACCCGGTGCCCCTTTCTCTGGGGGCTGCCCCCGGCAATATCCCCACAGCCTTAAAGTCAGGGTCTCCCCCTGCAAGGGGAACCCCCACCCACTATCCCCACTTCACCTCAGTGTACAGCTACTGCCAGTCCCCATTTAGCCCCCCGCTCACTGGGGCGGACTGCAGTGTAAGCCACTCATCGCAGGCAAAGGGGGTTTGGAGCTGATGCATACACCTACCCGTGGGTTGCCCCTGCAACCCCAGTACCTATTCTGGCCTTACCGGGCTTGCAGCCTGGGGCTTTCCTAGGCCGGAGCTCCCAGGCTCCCTTTCCCCAGTCCTGCTCTACTCCAGGTACCCTGCTTAGCTCCTGCAGCCAGGCCCTTCTCCCTCTAGAGGCAGAGGGAGACTGTCTGAGCTCCTGACTAGCAGCCCTTTTATAAGGGCCTGCTGTGGCCTGATTGGGGCGTGGCCCAGCTGCGGCTGCTTCCCCAGTCAGCCTGCCTCAGCCCTCTCCCAGAGCTGTTTCAAGCCCCTCAGGGCAGGAGCACCCCACTGCACAGGAGTAGTCCCAATGATGTCAGTGGAACTACTTGCGTAAGTGACTAATGAATGAAGATCTTAATTAGGATGGGTGTGGAATCAGATCAGTCTGACACAGGATAGACCCCAGGCTTCAAGAAATGGTTGTTTATTTGTGTCAAATTGCAGGGTATTTTTCTTCCAACCAATGGGTCTGTCCTCACTGAACATACAAGTAGGTATCAGAACTTAGCATGCCCAATAAAAGTATCATTCACTAAAAGAGCTATAAAAGGAAACTAAACCAAACTGGTGAAATTTAGAGCAACCTTGAGGTACTGAACCAGTAAAGCCTACTGGACCACTGCAAAGCCCATGACAGCATGCAAGAACCACATTAAGGAAAAAAATACCCCATTAAATTACAGAGTTTATTTGTAATTGAGATTTCATTTATTTTAATTTCTTTTGAAAATTTAATACAAACAGAAAATGTAGAAATTTCTCCCTTTACTACTTATAAGTTTTACACAAGAATTTCTTCAGTGATTTAAAGATGAATGATACAAATCTATTCCTTCCTTAAAAGTTTACCAACATAAAATTCAATTATTTACATACAACTTCCTTATAAATGGGGCTTTCATGAATTCCTGCCAATTGTATTGCACAACCCTGGAGAATCAATGCTGTAAAGTGACATTCCGCTCCATTTGGAGAAATGGCAACAAATTTTACTTTCCTGTATTTTTCTTTTTTTACAGGCATGCCTACCCAGCCTCTTCAGCCTCATAATTAGTTTATGATACAGTGAAAATCAAGTTGACTTAATCTGTCTAAGAAAACTGAAATAACGTGAGATACCCCCACACTTGTCCAAAATGGTATGCATCATATAACCGTTTTACAGAAATCTCAAGAATCAGACAGGAGCAGAATAAATCATGTTGTGAACAAGCTGTGTTCCAGGCTTCATTAGTTATAATTACCCCCAAAATATGCTCAGCAGAATGCACACGTGTCATCTGGGAGTGACACACAATAGAGCGGGCAACTTATAAACTCCTCCAAGCACAGAAACAGTCCATAAAACAACTGGCTTCTGCATTTGGATTCATGTGATAACACCTCCTATTGCATAAACCACCAGATGACACAGATGGGGCAAATCCAAACATGCAAACGTTTCTTTTGTATAGACACCGGACTTCATTTTAATCCATTCAAGCACAAACTGCATAAAGCTGTGTATGAAACACTAAATCTTTGTCCTTTTTATTCCCCAGATTGTTCCACAGTTGCATAAAATATATGAAACATGTATCATTACTAAATATTTAAAACATAACAATTCTTATAAGAAAAATTAAGAACTGCTAAATATCCTTATGTGGCAACAAAAACATTCTAAAAAGGAAAAAATGTCTAGTATATATTAAGCAGCATGCGCATTTAATTTAAAAAAATTACCAAAACACTTAAGTACTAATTGACAATATTCATAAGCTGTGTGCTCTCCTCTTATACAAAAAAGAAATGGAAGTGAATAAATATAGTACTCGTATATGGGTTTACAATGACCTAAAGTACTATTATGAGGACAAATTTACTAAAACACTGCAACATTAATTTCATTTTCAAATCACAACATAATCCAGTTCGAATTTCCCTGCCTGTTTATATATTTATACACTGCCTTGTGCTCCAGTCTACCTTAGAGACCTCACATTACTTCTCATCATCTGGTACATGACTTTTCTCTCTTCATACATTTTGGTCACTGTGTGAAAGCCTTCTCTACAGCTCTTACCATTTCTAGCAGGGGTGAGCAAACTACAGCCCGCAGGCCGAATCCAACCCGCGAGCCACACCAGTGTCTTGGTGGCGCTCTGGCCAGGGCGCTGGGTTGGGGACTGCACCACGCGGCTCGGCCCTGCTCCGGCCGTACCACACGGCTACCGGAAGCCACGGCATGGCCCCACTCCAGCTCCTACGCGTTCCACTGGGAGCTGCAGGGGAGATGCCTGCAGATGGGGCAGTGTGCAGACCTGCCTCAGCTCACTCCGGCCGGGACACTGGGTCAGGGCCGCACCACGCGGCTCGGCCCTGCTCTGGCTGGGATGCTGGGGCAGCGGCCACACCATGCCGCTCAGCCCCTCTCTGGCCAGGGCGCTGGGGCCGCACCATGCAGCTCCTGGAAGCTGCGGCATGGCCCCGCTCTGGCTCCTATGCGCTCCAATGGGAGCTGCAGGTTTGGTGCTTGGGAATGGGACAGCGTGCAGATCCTCCTGGTTGCACTCCAGCCGGGGCAATGGGTCAGGGCCACACCATGTGGCTCGGCCCCTCTCTTGCCAGGGCACAGGAAGAGGAACCGCGCCACACCACATGGCTCCCGGGAGTGGCAGCATGGCCCCACTCTGGCTCCTATGCGCTCCAATGGGAGCTGCAGGGGAGGTGCTTGCAGATGAGGCGTGCTCTGGTCGGGGCACTGGGTCGGGGCGGCACCACTTGGTCCTGCTCTGGCCGGGGCACAAGGAGGGGGTGCCACACCACGTGGCTCCCGGAAGCCACAACATGGCCCCGCTCCGGTTCCTAGGCGCTCCAATGGGAGCTGCTGGGGAGGTGCCTGCGGATGGAGCAGCGTGCAAACCCACCTGGCCGCACCTCCACGTAGGAGCCGGAGAAGGGACATGCCACTGCTTCTGGGAGCTGTTTGAGGCAAGCGCTGCTTGGAGCCTACACCCCCTGAGACTATCCCCATGCCCCAACCCCAGCCCTGATCCCCTTCCCACTCTCCAAACCTCTCGATCCCAGCCCGGAGCACCCATCTGCACCCCAAACTCCTCATCCCCAGCACAACCACAGAGCCCGCACCCCCAGCCGGAACCTGCACCCCTTCCTGCACCCCTGCTCCAGTCCTGATCCCCCTTTCCGCCCTCTGAACCCCTCGGTCCCAGCCCAGAACACAATCCTACACCCCAAACTCCTCATTCCTACACCCCAAACTCCTCATCCTATATATAAATCCATATACACCCCAGTATGCAAATATATGGATATACATATGCACCCATTCATATAAAGACGTGTGAATGTATGCATGCATGTGTGTGTACATACACACACACACACAAATATATATATATATATATATATATATATATATATAATTTTTGCCTATAGTGTGTTATTCATTCATTCTATAGCACTGTGAACCCATTTCCCAGTAACGTAAATTACAAAATTTCAAAACATTTTAGAGATACTTGATATTAATTCTTTCATGTTCATTTCCATTAAGAACATTCAGGTTTACACTGGAAAATTAAGCTCTAAGACTTCAGTTCAACAATGTACATACACATATGCTTAGCTTTAAGTACATGAGTAGTCCCACTGAACTCAACAACACTACTCAGGGCCTTAAAGTCAGGCACTTGCTTAAGTACCTTGCTGATGTGGGTCCTAAATCAGAATCATATGTTTAGAAATGGTCACATGAAATACTTATTACAGAAATAAGTGTTCCCATACCTTTTCATAATATTTAAGCACAATCAAGGTTAATTTAAAATATCTGGGGCTAAATTCTGCCCTCAGTCACATCTGTGCATCAAAGGGGTAGCACGGGTATAAACAATGGCAGAATATTGGCCCTCTTTATCCATTTAACAGTACAACTGAAGGATCAGTTTAAGAACTCATGCACTCATTCTGGCAAACTGCATATAATGTTCCCTGGCAAAATGGTGTCAATTTCCTATTTTTAAAGCAGCAGAGAAGTATGAACAATTTATGACTATGAGCTTCTATGGCACTATTTGAAATTTTAGCTCTCCCCCCCTTTTTTTTAATAAAAGAAACAGATATTGAAACTCTCCTAGCTAATAATTTCACTCTGACACTTGAGTTTAAAAGGTTAAGTTACTATCTGAAGAAAGGTAATCTGGCTGCCTTCATAGCAGCCTACAAGATCTGCAATCTGCATAGAGAGGGGCATTTGTCATCATTAGCTGAGCAGTGACAGCTGGCACCCAGGGTGTCCCGGATTCAAGAAGTGGCAAAGAAAAGGCACTCTCTTAGTTTAAGTTGCCATTAAGTATAGCATGCTTCATAAAGAGCAAGACTTTCTTTTTGTAATACACCATGATGCAACAATAGTGATACATCTGCATTTTCTTCAACACCAGGAACACACTGATATCATACAATCACCAGATGCCTTTAAACAACAAGATACGAGGTTTTAATGTGAACAAACATGAAACTGGCTAAATCTTTTTCAAAATTAGGATAGTATGCTTTTCTTCAAAGATGTTTTAAACTAGTTCATAAATTCCATCTACTGGAATAATAAATAGTGGATAAAACCCAGTTTTCAGAGAGATATATATAAATGTGTCTTGAAACCACTAATGGCCAGTCACTTAAGTCAGACAGGTTAGAATGTATGGAAAAAAACTGGTCTCACACTTGAAATACAAGTGAATACAATAGCTGAAAGATTTTATGAATACTTGATTGAGCACCATTTTAATAGCATTATTAGAAACTAAAAACATGTTCTTAGTGTCTATTTAACAACTTGCAACAAGATTTTTATGAAAACAGTTCCATGAGATTTTAGAAATGTACTTGTGTTTAAGATTATTTTACTAACAAATGTATGGATGTAAGCTCTAAAAGAGAAGTCCAATTCATATCAGCATCAATAATTAAAGTTATGAAAGACTAGAGAAAAGGGTACATAAACATTAAATGTTCCTGAACTGATGATTTTTGTTTAAAGTAAAGCTATATAAAGTAAAAGCTACACACTACAATGCCTTAACCTTAAAAAATATCTTTGCAAGAAAAAGAAAATTACAATGCTCTACAGTTTTCTAGGTTTGGCAACATAATCCATAATGCTAGGTTTTGCATTATTATGTAAACTAGTTTTTCACAAATAAAACTAATTTTTGTGTTAATGTAAAATCTATGCAAATACATGCAGTCATTTATCAGGAAAGCTGACAAGCATTCCATATTGGAGAGGGAAAACGAAACTGCCTCAAGAATAGAGGCAATTAATTATTTCTGTATTTTCTCTTCCTCTGTCTTGAGGCACAAAAGTTATCCATCCAGTTAAAACAGCAAATGAAATAAAGAGATTTTTTTTATTTAAAACACATATGGCTTTTGCCTGCAATACTGATCACCACAAGGTCTACAGATGCCCGTGGCTAAATTGTACACTGGCAGATGCACACAGGGGAGAACTGTGCTAATGCAGCGTGGTGAGCAAAACAAATGAAGTACTGAATTTTCTGGAAAAAAAATCTTTTTTTCCATTGAGATATGCAGTTTGCCTACCAAGTGTAGATTAAGTTAGCAATAAATTTACCCTGAAAAATACTCCCTTAGTCTAGTACACCAAAACAGCTAAAAGAAACCCAGAAAAAAAAGTGTGTGTGAAATGAAATAAAATACACATACACACACTAGTTGTAAGGAAGGTACAGTCTCTGCATAATGGGTTTGCCAAGATAAACAGTTATACAGTTTTATTCTCACAATTAAAGACTAATAACACATAATGAACACACTCAATGAATACAATGAGACAACTGTTGTCGTACATATTTGCCGTTATTTTTACTTATTTGAGGAGCAATCTCTTGAGGTGCTGTTGAAAATTGCAAGCATTAAGGCACAATCTAGCTGATGTGATATTACTTACATACACTTCCTAGTGCCAATAAGAATTCTGTATTTATTAGCTGTTTCCTTTTACAAGTTTATTAAAAAAACATGCATGGGTCAAAGTTAGTCTTTCTATACCTAAGAAATTACTTGCACAAGAGAACAAAAAAGCACGGATGGTAAAACATTTACTGGAAATTACTCAGAATCATTTAGACTGCCATAACTTTTCTCCTAATAGGCCTGTAAACATGCATAACATTAAAATTACTGTTGCAATTACCAAGCAAAAATTCAGTAAAGAATGTTATTTACATTTTATTTTTGTTTAATGAGAAAAAATATGTATGAGTACCCAGGCCACATTACATAAGAGATTCAATTAATAAGTGTTTCTCTTTTAATTTATATACATTAATTATTTCAGATCAACTGAAAATATTATGTTTCTGAAGAACAAGGAAACAACATTAACATTCACACCAAGAAAAGAGAAAAAATTACTTCACAATGTGTAAGTATAAACAAAAGATAAAAACGTAAAACAATAAAAGTAATACTCACAGAACCATGTACATCTTAGTGAGATGGTTATTTTTGTTGGTTTGTTTAGTTTATGAAGAAAACTTTGTCGGTACTATCTGTCTTATCAATTATGCCACAAATGCTTTTTTCTTACTTTGGAATGTACTAATATATTATACTACTATTATACATTCATAGTAATATAGCCTATTTTTTTCAATAACAACAAAGTGTAGAAATTTCTGTAGCTGGGTAATACCACACTTCAAGAACTGTATGTTTGATTTCTGAATTAACAACATACATTTTAGCTCTACATAAATTCTCATCTTTGTTATTTTAGGTGATTTTTAAATGCATCATTGAGTGTGATGAAAATATCATGGATTGTGCCTTGTCACAAAAGGCCTGATTTGGTAAATCCCACCCCAATACTGTGCTGACAATGGACATGGGGATTTCTAGTACTCCAGTTAAAATTCCACTCCCAATTTTAAAGAAGGGTTGGAGTAATTTCACTTCTCCTAATAGAATTCACCTCCTCTCTGGATACTAAATCATACCTTCTAGAGAGACTTTTACTCCACTAGTTCAGAAGTGGTGGTGGGTTTGTTTTGGTTTGGGGTTTTTTGCCTTCAGAACGCAGCAGATTACAAGTGTCAGGTACTTTCTAATGAGACATTTAACCTCATTGCTATTCAAATTACATAAACTGGACACTGTTATACCAATATACTCAGCATATTTTTCGGGAACAGAGTATAAATGTTTCCAACAATCACATCAAGTTGTTCATATCTATGTTTGTCAAGAGGCTCTGCTTCTTTTTAATTTATGTTTATGAGATCACATCCCTCAATCCTCTTTGTGGCAGTGCGTGCATGCGTGCGCGCACACACACACACGTCCTCTAGTACATGGGGCTTATGACAGGGTAAGGAAGAAACTTTGTGGGAGCATCTTGCTAAAATATGGGCAACATATCACTGCCTTTTTCAGGCAAAACTCCTCAATGACCTCATTAGAGATTAATTACATCAATGGGACTTTTTCCTGAGAAAGGAGAGGACTGGGCACAACATACTTTTTCTACAACAATGATCACATATGAATGTAAAAGCTTTTCAAGACAAATATAAGACATACAGGTAAATTTTTAGATATAGTGCATTTCATATTTGATGTGGAATTAACTCTCAAAAATTATCCCACTTAAACACGGAATTCTGTGTGGGATCAAGGCCTAACTGTAAACCTTGAGAAGGCCCATTGGATTTCAATGAGAATAATCACATATTTACTGTTAAACAAGTGTGTGTGCAGAATCAGGGTTTTCCTAAGGTTCAATTAAATGTATTTATCATTCATGACCAATTCACTCAGCCATCTGCATGCACATTATTCTGGGAAAGAATATGTGGAAGCTATACACTAAATGCTAAAATGAATTACCAGTTTCTCAAGGCTACACTAAAATATGTAAAGCATGTATTCTTATGCCTAAATCTATATTAAGTGAGATGCACAAAGGGTTACCGTACTTGACCTATATATTGCATGGTGAGGGAGAACAGGTTGGTTCTCCCGGTAGAATGACTTGGTATGCACATATTATTGACAGCATTAAAAATATCAATGAACACAGGCTATGACAAAATGTATGTGAAGAGATAGAGCATGAATAGCCATTTTGTCTGATTTTTAGGGATATTGAGCACCTGCAGTTTCCAGTGGCCTCTACACGGAAGTTGCAGGTTCTTAGCACCTATGAAAAATAAGTCATTTATGTTTGCCAGCGAATGTAAAACAATTTTACAAAATACCTGTGACAAAGGTATTTATGTTCCTGTAACACTGTTCGCTTATTTGGGTTAGACTAATAGATGTTGAGCAAACCACAGAAAGTGAATACACAAGCAGAGTAATGTCATAATTTACACAATTATACATTTTTAAATGTTACTGCACGTTGGTTTTGATTTACTTACATTCTCTACTCCTTTGGTCCTTCTATCACACGGTAAATTTCAGAAATATAAGTTATCAAGAGGAAAGGTTATTTTAGACATGCAGTCATTGGAAGCTGCTCATCCAACACATACAGCTTTATTCTCAAGGTCAGTGTTGAATTCTTCCAGTTGCTTAATCATATACAGCATGAAACAGTAATGAGAATTCTTCAGTGTTGGATGACCCACTACAGATGTAGTAGATTAAAAGGCGCTAATCCCTACTGATTCCATATTCCTCCCTGAGTACAGCAGAAAAGAGCATTCTTAAAGTAGGAAACCTTTAAAAAAAATCAGTGTTGGATTGCTTAAATAAAATTCTGTGTACTGAGAAATGTCTGGTTTTGATGAAGCTGATATAGAAGTAAACCAAATGAATAATACAATGCATTTCTCCTATATGCAATTTTCTGCAGTTTCCAGCAAAAAGTGCAACTTGCAGTTGTGCAATATGTGTGTTTGCTCTTGAAATGTAAAATGATAGAGAAAACAAATAGTTGTTTTTACATAAGAACATACAAAACAAGGAAATTTTAAATTTTAACATTTTTTTTCTGTAATTTCCAGGGTGACAAAGTCCAATACTGACACATGATAATTTATATTAATTTTGAACATTTATTTTTTAGTGAGGGGAATAATTCATCAAATTGTGCTATTAAGATTCTTTAGCAGGCACAATTCTAATTAATAGTTTGTACTGTAAACATTTGATTCTAATTGATTATTTTTCATCTCAAAAGATAATTATTATAAGGCTCTGCACAAAACTGCATACCATTTAATATAATCAAAGAGAAAATATTTGTAAAATTATAAATAAGTATACACACATTCATATATAAAACCTATTTGCTATATAATAATGCGTATTAATGTCACTAACATGAAACTTTTGGGGAAACTATAGGAACTTTTTTACTTTTTAAATTTACTCTTTTGTTTTATTCATTCCTATGTTTGGAAAAAAAGTCAACAGTAAATAAAATAAATAAATAAATAAAGTACCTTCAAGTTATATTACAAGAAAAGATTCTTCCTATCTGATTTTATATAAAGTGGCATCTAAAGCAAACCCGCTAAATATGTGTGTCCAATTTCTCTAGTGTAAAAACATAAATGTATTGTGGCTGGCAGGATGATACAGATAAAATAGCCAGGGTGCATTAAAAAAAATTAAGAGCCAAGAAATCAGATATGTTCAATCAGCCTTCAAACCTACTCCAGCAGCAGGGATAAATAATTTAATAAACTCAACTTCATATTATTTTTCTTTCTCTAATGCAATAAACAGATATTAAAAAAAATAAAATTTTACATTCATAAAGAGTTTGTGTAGAATCACAACTATTATAGAAGAAAAGATACAAAGAAATATCAATATAAGCACTTAACATATGTGCTTGCATATTCTAGCTAACCTATACTTTTTTCCCACATGAAAGAACAGTATTGCTGAAATTTATGATCTGGCAACTGAAATTTTCAAATTAGGTTTACTGAAACACAGAATCCCTGTATTCACACATTTTTCAACACAATTGGGCTTTTTGGCTAATAAGAGGACTGCTTAAGCAATACATTTTGAAATGTCTAAATGTAAAATGCGTTTCCAGCAGATGTGGTAGTTGTGGGTAGACCTAAATAATTAGGAAAAAATACCTAGAAAACAGTAATTTGGGAAAATTTACCTCTCTCTATTTCATAGGCCTCCAACTCCTAACATCACAAATGATCAATCATCATTTTAATGAGATGATTTTAATCTCACTCTTCCAGTATAAATCATTATCTCTAAAAATGAAACTGAGTGACAGAAAAACCCACTCTATAGTTTTATAATTTACTAAACCCACAGCATTTTAAATATAGGATTGCAAAGTGAACAAATGCAGATAAATGCTCAGAAAACATTCTTAAAATGAACAGATTTTACCATGCCAACAATTAAAGGGTTCATTCCTTCATTCATGGATAAAACTTTAAACTGGTGCAATGAAATTAATGGCAGGCTTTTATTATAAATGCAACCTATGTCACATTAAATTTTATGTTTTTGCATATTTGCAATAAGCACCAAAATGTAACAACTTAAACATAATTATCTAAATTGCTCACTTGCTTTTAGGTAAGCCTTTACATTTTATTTTTAAACTTTTGATTCAGGAACGATACAACCTTAATTTTTTATCTTAAAAGATTGTACTAAATAATTAGCAAATTAGCGCACTGGTTGAAAGTTCAATAAATTATTTTGGTTTTAGAAATAGAAAAAATCTCTCTCTCTCTCTCTCTCAAATATAACTTTAATTTAACTGAATTAGTTGGCAGACGAACTAATTTAAATGTAAGAACTTTGGAGTATGTGTCTTCTCCCCAGAAAGCGGCAGTTACCATGACAAGGATGGAGGAAAACACATGCTTTTGTCTGAAGTGTTTAACTTTCGGTTTTAAACAATGATGATGTCTGAACTCCACCGGAAGGATTTATTTTTTAATTGTGTGGAAAGAGTCAAACAAAAAACGAAGTCAATTATTTTTACATTTTCAATGTGTAAAAGAAGTCACTGTGTCCCACGCCTCACAGGACTAATATTTTGGGGCAGCCACTTAGTAACAGTGATAACATATCTGCCTGTGTTCTTTTGTGCTGATTATTGTCAGATCCAGATGCCCAATGGGGGAACGCGGTGGAGTAAGAAACAATTCAGCAAGTTCATTTTCTTACTAAGGAAATCGCAGGGAGCTGAGTTCACTTTGTCGGAATAGGTCGACTTGGCCTACAAATTTCCCTGCAGCTTCGCACCGGGCTTTCTTCCCGCAAGTACCAGATACAGTTAAAGAGCATTCAAATGCACTCCCAAAAAAGCCTGCCTACGGTTTCAACTTCGGACCCGCTTCCCTTCCGAGTCAAGTCAGATTGGCCACTGTCCTCAACGGAGCTGGATCGGACCTTGGGAAGCAATTAGGCAGAATGCAGCGTCTGGGAATCTCCCCCACCCCCCAAACATGTCTGTGTGCCTGTTCCTGCTGCAGCCTCTGTTCACAAGAAGCTCTCCTGGGGACCGATGGGGGCTTGACCTAAGCAAGGTGGATAGGATGGGGTCCTCCATCCGTGCAGCCGGGTCCACCTGACCACATGTGGAGGGTAGAGCCAATACACGTGGGGGTGGGGATTGCGGCACATGCAGCGCTTGCATTACCCCTACTGCGCCTAAAGACCTCAGGCTTCTCCGTAATAGCGGGGTGTTCTCTCTCTCCCACGCACACAGCGACGAGTTACATTGGCGCATTAAAGTTGAAACGGTGCGTATTAGCGGCGGGGCAAGTAGCGCCGCGGGGAGAGGCGAATACACAACCCCCGCCACCAGGATGCGAAAAGGGGGGAACTAAATATAATCGCAGCAGGAGCCAGCGATGATCAGAAAGCAGCTTCTGCCCCCTGCATTAGGCCAGGGCATGTACAAGGGTGTGGGTCAAGGGCAGCGGGGCGACCTCGTGTGTGGAGACGAGGAGCGATACATTGGTTTGTGATGTGAGGGATGAACGGGGGGCAGCTCTGCTCCCGCCTCCTCCACTTGCAGAATGAGCTGCGCCCCCCCCCCCCCCCCCGCCGCCCCCAGGCCAACGAGCCGCAGCAGCGTCAGGCTCTCGGACCCGGGAGAGTGGCCTCTTGGGGATTCCTGATTTTCGAAGCGCAGTTGTTGAGAGAGCACCGGGCCAAAGCTTTTTGCTCCCAAGCGATATGGCTAAAACTGGAAATAATAGCCAGCCCGCTCAGCAGAGGGTCAGCAGAGCCTGCCTGCTCACCAGCCTGGCTTTCGTCCCCTGGACATGACACTTTGGATGAAGAGAAGAAAGCTGAAGACTATGGAAAGTAGCTATTCCTTATAAAAATAGCAAGAACGTGCTGCGGGCACATTAAGATGCGATTGAGAAGGGGAAAGCACCTTAAGGCTGAGCCGATGTCTGCAGTTACTGGGTTAGGAGTCTAAAGACAACTCCGGTTTCATTTTATTCATGAGTAGAAAGTTACAGACGCCCAGCATCAAATTCTTCATGTGGATTAATAGTCCCCGAACTACAGGAGCGCTACACCGAGCAAGCAAAGCACAAGATAAACTCTTCTACGCCTTGGATACAAACTTTGCCGCAGTAATAGGTTAGTGACAGGAAAACATTAATGGCACGTAAGACAGCTCTCTGCAAGACGATAGATGTTTCTTAGAAAATAATTTCAAGGGACAGTAAATTTTAAAATTAAGAATCTGAGTCATACATTAACATTTCTTAAAGCCACTAGAGGGAAAAGCGTGTGCTATAAATATAAACCGTGTTTATTCTCAAAGCAAAGCACGGAAGATGCTGCGAAATATGTTTGTCGTTCCAATCTTTGCAAACAGGACCGATTACTGATACTTAAGATACTAAAGAAGAAATTTGTTTAATTATATATCACACACACGAAAACCCAAACTGTCAGATTAGTTGTCTGCCAGCATGTCTGCACTCGCTAATGTCCCTCCCGTGTGCACATTTATTAAAACACAGCTTGCAAATAGAGTTCACATTAAAATAAACTGTCCACATAAGGAGATTAATAGATATGTATTTTGCAACGATGTCCAGAAAGGCATCTGAACATATATGGCGTTGCAATATATTGGAGACATATATCGAACATAAAAATGAAGCTAAGCAGTAGCAAATAAGATTTACACTAAGTATCTGCTACTTCTGAGACTGAATATGAAAATAAACTGTTAGATGAGCTTAGCAAGTGGTATGTCCTTCATACATTACAAATATATATTTAAAAAAACAGGCAGAGAGAATGCAATATATGCATAACCTTAAAATCGATTATACCCCCCCAGAACATGCTTTAAAACAATTTAATTAGCGGGTGCTGTGTAATATTTTATTCCTGCAAATACCACATCGCCGAGAATCTATGGCCTTATTCACTGGCCAATTCATGAGAGGAAAACTTCTGACCTGCAATTACAGACAACTATCAGGAGAAAAGGACTCCACGATTTGACGCCAAGAGCGAGTTAATGAATTTACGTATCTGTTCTTTAAAGAGTAAATCCCCGTATATAGCTCACTAGTTGATCAATGTCCATTAATACACCTGCATTCACATTTCAGCCTTAAGGAGACAAACAGGGATTTAGTGCAGAACCCCACAGTTTTGCCAAGTCCTTTCAAAACATCAATACACTTCAAGTTACACCAAAAAGGCGAGAGATTCTTCTTGATTTCCAAATGTATAGGTGGCCTGGGTGGTTTTCTGCCAGCAGCCGCCTACCTTTAGTTTGTGTGTACATATACATGTATATATAGCCAAGAGACGGATTAATTAGCCGGGTTTGAGCTGAAGGAGGCTGCAGTGACGAGACCAGTGGCGATTGGCCGCCCGCCTGCCTGGCCCTGCCTTTATAATTTCCACACGAGAGCATCTGGGCTCTTATACTAACCAACAGCCAGCTTCTCCTGACACATACACACACACACAGACACCCAGCACTTTTCCCACCATCTGATTAACCACCCTGCACACACACAGTGATTACTACAGGAAAAACATAAATACATACGAAGAGGGTTTATTATTTTGACTACTGGAAGCCTTGCTGTGTCTCAGTTCAACTTTTGTTTTTATTGCTGCTGGGGAAGTGCCGATCTCAATGCTTTGCTCTCACTCAATGATCCTTTAAAAAAAACAGAAAGGAAAGAAAAATACCGCTCCCCCCCCCCCCCCCCCCCCTTCGAGACGGCTGATCTCAAAAGGCAGGAAGAGAGCATCTGAGCAGCAGTTGCCACAGCGTCTTTTGAAAGACATTTGTTACGTTTCAGAGCGCTGCAGCCTGTTTCCCCTCTGAAGTTGGCTCCAGCCTTAGCAGCCGCATTGGATCCCACAGCCTACTGCGAGACTCCGGTATACAATCCGGATCTCTGCCCCAATATGATCGCGGCCCAGGCCAAGCTGGTGTATCATCTGAATAAATACTACAACGAGAAATGCCAAGCCAGGAAAGCCGCCATCGCCAAAACTATCCGAGAAGTCTGCAAAGTGGTTTCGGACGTACTAAAGGAAGTGGAGGTGCAGGAGCCCCGTTTCATCAGCTCTTTGAACGAGATGGACAACCGCTATGAGGGCTTGGAGGTCATTTCTCCCACAGAGTTTGAAGTGGTCCTTTATCTGAACCAAATGGGAGTTTTCAACTTCGTGGACGACGGCTCTTTGCCGGGCTGCGCCGTGTTAAAGTTAAGCGACGGGCGCAAGAGGAGCATGTCCCTTTGGGTGGAGTTCATCACGGCATCTGGTTACCTTTCCGCTCGCAAAATCCGGTCCAGATTTCAGACGCTGGTGGCCCAAGCCGTGGATAAATGCAGTTACAGAGATGTGGTAAAGATGGTGGCTGACACGAGTGAAGTGAAACTGAGAATCAGAGATAGATATGTCGTGCAGATCACTCCAGCTTTTAAATGCACAGGGATCTGGCCAAGGAGTGCTGCCCACTGGCCACTTCCCCACATCCCCTGGCCGGGACCCAACAGGGTAGCAGAGGTCAAAGCTGAAGGATTCAACCTTTTATCCAAAGAGTGTCACTCTCTAGCAGGCAAGCAGAGTTCAGCCGAGAGCGATGCCTGGGTGTTGCAGTTCGCAGAAGCGGAGAACAGACTGCAGATGGGCGGCTGCAGAAAGAAATGCCTCTCTATCCTCAAAACCTTACGGGATCGCCACCTGGAACTGCCGGGCCAACCCCTGAATAATTATCACATGAAGACTCTGGTTTCATACGAGTGTGAAAAGCATCCCCGGGAATCGGACTGGGACGAGTCTTGCCTGGGCGACCGGCTCAACGGGATTTTACTGCAACTCATCTCCTGCCTTCAGTGCAGGAGGTGCCCACATTACTTCTTGCCCAACTTAGACCTGTTTCAGGGAAAACCTCATTCAGCCCTGGAAAATGCAGCCAAACAAACTTGGCGACTGGCTAGGGAAATACTCACCAACCCGAAAAGTTTGGAAAAACTTTAGAGGACAATTAAAATATGGGCCCAACTAATTAGTCTTCTGATTTTCAGATAAAGTTTAAACTTCCTGTTCGAAAAGTCAAATATTTCCATTTGAGAATGCTAATAATATTCTCTTTAAAAGGAATATTGCCTAGGCTCTTCACACACACAGACACACACACTCACAACAGCAAACACTATGACATGTCTTCATCACAGTTTTGAAATTCCCCCTGAAAAATGTATCTTAACACCCGGAAACAAATTCGGCTGTAATTTAACATGATTGTGACCATTCTGCCTAGAAACGGCACCAATGGATTATAACAAAACCCGGTATTTTTATGTAAATCCCTCTGTGAGTAAAAGCTATTTGGATATGCCATCTGAACAAAACCCTAATGTACATTTTAATTTGTATCAAATATTGTGATCTCACATTGTCTTTGAAATTGTGGATGTTGGTGTTTTGTGATTTGGTGAACAGAAGTTAAATTGCCATTTCGGATACTTCAGGACATTTTCTGCTAAAGAAGATACCATTTAAAAAGGTAGATTTTATCATGGTACTTTTGTTAATTGTCTTTTGAAGCGTCTGAACTTAAAAGTTTACATTTTTCGTTTCATATATATTGCTTGTTCTATTTCTAACATTCCATAAATATACTTGAAATGTTATTTAAATATATTCAAAGGAAATTTGGATTCTGCTTATATAATAACGCTTGAATATTGGAATTATATATTTGAAAATGCACTTGAAATACACTGGATAATGACTTTTTGTGATTTAGATTTTAATTTCTGTTGCTGATTTTATTTAATTACAAGCTAATAAATGAAGTAAAATAAATATTGTTAAGCGTTTCAAAACTGGATCAAGTTTTCTATTTAAAAATCAGGCCAATGTTATGTTTTGCAAATCATAAGGGAGCAGCCCTTTTCCTACTGACTAGTTTTGTAGGAGAAGAAAATATTGGTGTATCATATGCACCAGAATTTCCTGTGGTAATTAACAGAGCAACACTTTTGACGGGCATCAGAAAATAAATTTACTTTTGAAAGATTCACTGTACTAGGTTAATGTTTCTGCATGGTTTTGAACAGTACTGAGAAAACAAAACACAACACTGAAGCCAAGGCTAGTGAATGAGCAATGTCTGATTGCTGACAAAAATCAATATTTTGGAGCAAGTAGTAATAAAGAAGAAAGCAAAATTTACAGGTGAAGGGGTCAAGCCAGTAGCAATAAAATGAAGAACAATATAACTTCCGACCTACAAATCCACTATGGATGTAACAAGATTGCAAGTTGCATCTGTAGAAATCAACTCCTTGTGTTCAAAGGGCATTCAGAGAGAATAGCATGTGCACACCCATAAAACTGTAAGTGATCACAAATTGTCTGTGCATACTCCAGCATATGATTATTCAGAACGTATATTTCCTTAAAGTATTTTAAGATTAAAATGCAAAATAATATACACCAAAAATAGCAAGGTATATCATGTATTTAGCATCTTAATAGTCAACAAGTGCTGAACTATGCAAATTGCCGATATAATGTCCAGTTGTAAGAACTCATAGTGGGCGGTTATTACTGAAACCGTTACAATGGCTATTGTGCAAGAATCTTTTTTTATTTAGTCCTACGAGCACGTTCTGAATGTCAGAGATTATTCCTCAATATAAAACCCACTTTATTAAAATACACACGTTTTCAAAAGCGATAACTTTTAAAAAGTTATCACTGAAAATCATTTACAGTGAAGGTCTTCTTCCAAGAAACAATATTGGAGTGATTTTTAAAAGTATCTCCTGTATTTTTCTCCCCTACTTAAGAAACATGTAAAATTGTTTTGTGAATGTATAGCGAATACAGCAATAATAATAATAAACTACATGTCAGAAAGTTGACCTATAGATCCCTATAAGTAACAATCCCCCACAACATGTATGCTCGACTTTAAAAAAAATCGGATTCAAATTTTTATTCTCAACGCTAATACAGGTCAAATATATGTAAATCGTTCTTAAATTGATTGGATCTACTTCTCTTGCAGATGTCAAGGTGTTTTGTAATATTAAACAATACAAAAATAGATATTTGCCAAGAATCAGCTCTTGTGCTCAGGCCCACATGATAGCCATTTTTTTTTTCAGAAAGAGAACATTAATTTCAGCATTTGAACAGATAACATTTATTAAAACGTGCAGCATTTTCCTATGTGGAAACTAACGTTCTTGAAATAAAGGGATTCTCTAAAATCCACTGCAAGAGAAAAGCCCATCACTGTGTCTTAGGGGACCGCAGTCTGGGACCGCTGTTACCTCAAGGGATTTCAGAGCAATTGGCTTAACTGCTAAATCTGCCCACGTTCATACAAAGGCATTCAGAGAAAGATTGTTAAAAATGTGCACGCTGTAAGTAATAGAGGATTTGCCATCATTAATACATTTCGCTTTTTAATAAAACACAGTAAAAGGCCACAGGAGTAAGAGGCGTTTGGGGGGGAGGAGGCGACCTTCCGCACCCTAGGATGTGCGTTCCGATTATGTTCCCCGGGCAGTGTTGAACATACAAATCGCGTTCAGACAATGCATACTGTAAACACACCCAGCCCACGAGGAAACGCACTCTACTCACTTTGGGGTCAATCTTCTTGAAGGCGGGATCATCCTCATCCACCTCGAAGTAGATTTCCGTGGTGGTGATGGAGAGGGTACCTTTGGCCACTACCACAGGGGCGATGAGCTGTGCCGGCGTGCTGAGAACCACCGGGCCTGCAAGACAAGGGCAGGGGCGTCAGGCCGTAGCAACGCCAGCCGGCCCTCCCCCATCCCTTACTGAACGCTGGCACCCAACAATCCGCCTAATAAAGTCCATTTGTAAGTTGCGTTATGTCTTTCTTGCCAGCGCTTACCACTCTGCTCTCTCGTGAGTAGTCTGACAAGAGTTTGTGAGCGGTAGGGTGAGACTCCGGGATGAATCAATGACCAAAATTCAGGGGGGCTAGAATGAAAAACTACTGCCCCCAGAAGCGGGTTCCTTCTCCTTCCGTGACCTTCTTATTCGTGATTAACACTAACGCTGTTTAGACACAGGAGGTTGCAAGTAGCAGTGACACGTTACATATAGTTCTCAATAAACAGGGTCAGCCGGTTCAGGCGAATGGGAGTCCCAAAAGCTCATAGTTTGCACAAAGTCTGGGGATTCGTCTCTAGATATCTGCGCTTTCCTGGGAAAAGCAAATACAGCCGTCCGCACTTTTATAGAAGCCGAAAACATTCCCTTTCATTAGTGTTAACTCCGAGTCTACAGCTTAAATCAGAAGACATCACAAAAGAAAAAGAAATAGCCACATGTGATGTCTCAAAAAACAGCACCCGACGTTTTATACCTTTCCAGCAAGATTTTTATTTCAAAGTCTCGTCGCTAAGAACTTGAAAAATAATTTCACCATAAGAGTTTACACAAAATATAATTCTTTGCGAGCCGTGTGTGTGTATTGAGGAATGGGGGGTGGGGTAATTTGTATTCTAACTGCCAGCCATTACCACGCATTGCGGGAGCTTTTAATTTTAGGAAACCATTTCTGCTTTAATACAGAGGCACTGATCTTTAATCCGAATTCAGTAAATCTGCCGTTAAACTGCTAATGTGATTTAGGAAGCTCACTTATTTTAAACACAAATAGATTAAATATAAAATTCTCTTGCAGTCCACAACTACCTTGCACGGGGAAACCTATATCTAGACACATGAAGTATAAGTAATAAAGGTTTACTCGATATTTTGGAAATTCAGTGAACCCAAGATGTTTTATAGATACCCCTTTTAAAAGCTATTCATTTCAATGTAAAAAAAAAAGATCCTGGTCATATTTATGCAGTTAAAATGCTCTACAAAAATGGGGATCGCGTGCAGGTGACCACCAGACTGCTGTATCCCCAGTTGCAATCCCCAGGCTAGACCCTCTGGGGTGGGTGAGTGGTGTTTCGGCACACTGGCACGGACAGGACAAGCTTTGGGCTTGCTCTGCACAACAGCACCAAGGCTAACAGGCACCGGTACAATCTTCTCCTCCTCCCACAATATTTTACATACACACACACACTTTACAATCAGCTGGTGTAGGCAACACGTCAAATTACTCACTTAGCCCAACTTAGTCGTGTATCAACGCACCTGTCAGGTGGAACACCCAATTTGAGACTGTATTGCACAATGTATTGTCATTTCCTTTGCAAAATAAATGAAGGGGACGGCACGGAGTATTGTGTGTACAAGAGGGAATCTAAAACTCACTGTTTCACTGACAGCTTTCAGCAGCCCAGTGTGGCAGGCTAGATAATATTGATACAAACTCTAGTTTTCCTTCATTTTATTGTTTTCTGTCTCCTAATAAACCAGTGTAGCCTCTTGACTCCAGTCAGCTGATCCAAATCACATGCCGCGGGTTTGCTGTGCTCCTGTCCCCTTTTAGCCTCCATCTTCTCTCCGTTATTCTGCTGTGGGAGCCGAGCCTAGCCGAGCCGCACCGCTAGGAAAGCTGGCCTCTCTGCAAAGGGCAGGGTGATCGATCTGCAACGGCGCTTTAAAGGCTCATCAATCTTAATCTAGGTTGCTCAAGTAATTATGCCCGATTCTGTTGTACGATTACAAGTGGATTTGGGTTTCTATTCCCTAGGCCCCTCTTCTTTGTGTTTATAGAAGGAGGATCTATCTATACGGACAGCAGCTCCCTGCCCTGCAGAACCACTTGCCCTCTTAAGCAGACCATTCCAACCCCTCTTTTAACCCTTACCCAACAGTACCACCAGAGCAGCCGTGTTGCCCTCCCTACTCATTATGCTGTACACACAGCAATGGGTTTGCGGGCCTTTGTGCTAAAAGAAAACGGCGTTAAGATGATGCATATTGGAAACAACTTGATATTCTATCATTTTAAGGAGGCGTTAGTGGGCCTTACTGAATCCCAGAAGGAAGATCATCTGTTTAATCCAATTACCTCTCTTTCCCTTGTGTTATGTGAATAAAATAAAAACAAAGTTACTAGTATTTAACGGTCAAAAGGCCCAAACCAGAAATTTACAAGGACAATAGGGGAACACCGTGAGTAGATTCCTACCGGTACGTGCATGACTGTGTGTGTGTGTGAGTGGATATATACACACACGCCGGTGCTACTTCCAAGACTGTGATTTAACTCAGGGATCAGTGAATTTCAGATTTTTTTTTTTTTCCAGAGAAGGACTCAGAGTTCCTTAAACGGTAAAGTGATTTTGACCACAAAAAATAATAATAGTGCAGCTGTATACAAACGACACTCTCAATTTGTAGAAACGTAATACAAGTGAGTTATGCAAATACTGTTACAAATAACCGTTATTGTACTTTCTAAAGAAAACGGATATTTTTTATGAAATATTTTTCCTTCCAAAGAGGGCATGAGGGCTTCCTCTGAATAAGGTGTAAGGGATTTCTTATTTTGTTACAGGGAAAATAGATTTTAAAATTCCTGCCGCCGTCTCTCCTCCCTCCCCCCGCAGACGACACAAAATGAAATATTCAGTCTTATTAGTGTGTCATTTTTACACTAGTCCTTTGGAAATCTCCAATTACAACTTCCAATTCCATAGCACGTTTAAGGAGCACTGAGTCTTTTTGTTGTAGCCTTCAGGGAGCAAACCAGTCACTGAGAGAATACGAAATTAATCCACTACAGCTATAGAGAGAGAGGATTATGTTTTAATCCCCTTTGGGACAGTCTCTGGATTGTAAGGATCCGATATTAAAATGTTTACATAAGGCATAATCAAAATACTGCAGATTTTCCATATGGTACCCAGTTATCTGGAAGCTTTGGGTTCTTTTCCAAAACACAGACGACCATCTAGTGAAACAATAGCGCGACACACCTGACGCCACAAAGAGTTTGATGGGCTCATTCGGTTTTGGAAAGGTAACGAGCTACAGCTACCAGAAACCTTTGGGATTGGAGAGCTGCGCTTTTGGTTTGGAAGCAAATATTCATTTCAAGCACAGTCATAGTAATAAAAACGTGCATAGCAATGAACCCTCCCAGCACATACCAGTATGATATGTGGGGCATTAGGAAGCAGTTACAACAATGAGTATGGCTAAATCTGCTCCTAATGCATGTTAAACTGCAACTAAAAATACGATGTTCCCACCTGAGCTCTAGAAAGACGGGAACTGTCTTCCTGCACTATTTCACTATACAATTTGGGGTTTGTTTATGGGCTGACAGGCCACCACGCCCTGTTATCTCTAGAAACGCAGAAAAAAAACAGTGGAAACGCTTGTCAGGAATGTGGATGCTTAAAACGAGAATATCTTTGCAAGTATAATTTAGTTGAACATTTCCAACCATTTTGAAGTAGACCAGGGGGCCAACAGTGTAACGGAGGAAACGCAACGAACACGTACAGTTAAGAATTCACTTTAGATCGACAGGTTTTTTAATCGGCTCACGTGTAGGACTTTCCGCCTTGTGTCCCCTGTGGTAGGCACATGTGATTTACATTTCTAAAACAAACGATGTAGCGAATAGACACTTTAAAAAAGTAATATTTGTTTTTTCAAAAGTAAATGCTTGTGGGATTGGGCGGTTCCACTGAAAACGCAGAAACCAGTATCTGTTTTTTCCCTTCGTTAACATTTTGATATACAGGGAGTTGGTTTCTTGTATTATAAGGCTAGCAACGAAGGTCAATGCAAATGAAAAGTTTTACGAGCTGAGGGATAGATTACAATTTACAAAACCAACATCGATAAAATTACTTCTCTGGAATCTGGCCTTTTATGAAAGCCCAACAAGAGTAACATTCTGAAATATTATCTTAAAGATTTCAGCTTTCTCAGAAGTGCTTTGAGGTGGTTGTTTTTAATGGTAAGAGCTAAAAAGAAGTTGGTGTTTACATTGCAGGTGTATTTGCTAAAAGGAGAGTGCCCAATAATTCTAAGTGGAAATATGTTTTTAGTGCACCTGTTGGATTATGAAAAAATATTTTCATAGCTGGCACAGTTTTATAATATTAACCTCAACAGGAACATTTGAGAATTGAAAACAGTAGATAAAGGAAATTTAATTTGTATGTGGGTAAGTTTAAATGGGAAACCTGGTTTTGAATAACTTCAAAAAGCACACCTTTTTGTGTGCCATTTTAATCTGATGACCAGCTGTGCTACACATATAGTATACAATAAAAAAAGTTCTGGTATCAACAACAGAGACAGATTTTATACATATGAAGTAGATGTTTCTATTTCAAAATAAAAATCCAACCTGTTTTTTTAAACATCGTGTTCAGTTGAAAGATGGCATCAGAAATGGTCATTTATCTGAACTGTAAATCTACTATGCTGCTCATCATTTAAATTTCTTTAAATCTAAATGTGCACTTGATCTAAACCTCTCAGAAATGAACTAACATTTCTAAATACAAATAATAAAAATTCATGCTTTAATTGTAAAGAGCAAGTAGAGCAAATTGACATTAATGTCACAATTTAAAATAGTTCTAAAACTAGATATCTGAATGGGTTCACACTTCAAAATAACTGGTTTAAAATGTGCACTGAAACTTTTTTTAAATTTAAAAAGTAAAAAATCCAAACTCAACTATATAATTACAGAATAAAGATAGAAGCAGATGTAGCTTTAGGCGCCAGATAAAAGAGAAGGGAAAGGGATCTGGAGTCAAGGGAACCAAAAATAAAGAAAAAGATATAGCTATAGATAGCTAGCTAAATACAAATAAGGAAATTTATATTACTGATGTGCAGAATTCAAACATTTAGCCATCTTTGTTCCTATGACATTTATAAATCTGACCCCAAAAAGCATCATCAGAAAAATTCTTCAGTCAATATCCTGAAATTTCTCACATCAGGAGGTCAGACCTCATATATTATAAGGTCAGGAAGAAGTGGTAGTTAACTTCCACTCAATGATACTTCTTAAAAAGCTAAGGCCATCTTATAGGACAATGTACATTCAGCATCCATTAAACAGTGTAACTAACAGATTTCAACACATATTAGTATTGACCAACTTGTTGATTGTAAAAATAACCAGATTCTAAATTTAACTACTGTGCTTTCTTCTTATCTCTCAATCACCAGTAAATATCAGTTTAATCCCTCCCCCACACTACAACCCACTATGTCTAGTGTTTGTCCTTGCCTGCTAACTAACTTTTTTTATATCAAGGGTGAGGAAAGTTATATGTTTCTTTTTAATGGACATTATCAAGCTGAACAGATAGTCTCCAAATTCTAAAATTTGACCCAAGTTTTTTTTCCATTTTTGCACTATTCAGGTACTTTAAAAAAATAAAGAACCGCTTTTATGATCTTTCCAAAGGCAACAATGCAACAATTTCAGCAGCTCAGCTCTCATGAGTAGTGTCATAACAACAAATGTATTTGCATGAACGGTAAAAAAAAATTGTAAAAAAAAAAAAAGGTTTAAATATTTCAATAGTGAATGAAGTAAACAGCAAGTAAATAATATTATTTCAATTATAAAAATATGTAGCATCTCTTTGAAACATGATGGGACAAATTCTGCCATACAGTGTACATGTATGTAGCTCCCATTTCAGTGAGCGCAACATGTTTATATCCAAAGCAAGATTTTTGTCTGAACTGTATACCTTCTGGGTACTGTTTAGAGAGAACAGTAAAAATGCTATTTTTTCTCTGAAAATGTTGTGCTTTACGATATTAATAGAAGTATAGTCCTGTTTGTATCGTTCAAAATATGGTGTAAGGCATCCATGATATAAGGCTTCATCCAGCTCCCATTTAAATTGATGGTGCAGGTTCAAGCCATTGATGAATGAGGTCCTGGACACAGGGAAAATACGTTATGAAAACATGCCGAATCATGCACCTGCTGATAACTGTCCAGAGTTACATCACCTGGCAAAACTCATGGCTGCAGACCCAGGGATGAGCACTGATCCTCCATTACCCAAGGAAGTATGAAGGCCATCCAAAAGTTATGCAATGGACATTCTGCTGGGCTTGATGGTATTCCAACCAAGCTGCTCAAAGGTGCCTTGGAACCAGTGAACATCAGCCTGCATCAACTATTCTTAAAAGTGTGGGCAACAGAAAGTACCAGCTGAATGGAGAGACAGCATCCTAATGTCCCTGTACAAGGGCAAATGATCTTGCATCAAGTATGGCAACTACAGGCTGATCTCATTATCAGTCTCTGGAAAGGTCTTCACTCCCCTTCTACTTGGTAGGATGCAGCCACTCTAACAGCCATTGGCATCCACAGCAATCAGATTTCACTGTTGTGCAGTCGACAATGGATGCTGTCCTTACCCTTTAGCTTCTGGGTGAGCTGCACCAAGAATTTAACTGCTTGCTTCATGTAGCATATATCAACATCAAAGAGGCTTTTGATTTGGTCATCAGGGCAGCACTTTGGCCTGCACTGAAAGTAGCTGGCATTCCAGATGTTCTGCTAAATCTGGTGTGTGATCTTCACACTGGTACTGGTGCAAGAGTGTGCACTGGTTTGTGGCTTTTGCTGTGTTTCGACACAACCTCAGGTATGGCAGGCATACATTCTCGCCCCGGCACTATTCTGTTGAGCTATCAACTAGATATTAGGACTTGCCACTCCACATATCAGAATCAAGATTGGCCAAGAAGTGTTCACCAACCAAGACTACACTGATGACACTGCCCTGCTTGTGGAGACATAAGAGAATTTCAGCCCTGCCCTCCAAGGTCTCCAATATGCCACCTGAATTATGGGATTAAAGTCTCATGGCAGAAGACCAAATTTCAGAACCTTTGGGGTGGGCCAGTAAACCCTCCAATGAACGTAGGGATGAGTATCGTGGAGAGCACTGTTGAGTTCATCCACGTACGCTGCAAGCAGAGTTCAAATGCTCACAGCAAACCTGATGTTTTTTGACGAACAGGTCTCCCTGCCTCCTGCATGAAGTCCATGTCTTGCTTATGGATGCAAAAATGTTTTCACTGAGACCATGGGCGGTGGGTGAACCAGCCATTGGAACAGGCTAGCTCCCGGCCCCTCCCCCTTCTTCCCAAGGCCCCTCCCACTCTTCTTCTGCCCCTCCTCTCCCACTGGAGCCCAGAGCACCCCCACTGCAGACTCTGCCCCCTCCCCGCCCCACACCACCCGAGCACCACACAGCCTCAGAGTGCTGAGTAGGCGGCACATGGGTGGGGCCACACCGGGCTGTTCGGGGAGGCTCAGCCTCACCCAGTCTATGATACCCACCGCCCATGGCTGAGACAAAGTTCAGGATCTATCAAATCTTTCTATTATCTGCATTGCTATATGGGTAAGAACCTGGATCTTCTTATAGGCAGACATGGAGCGGCTAGAAATTCCATATGTGCTGTCAGCACCAAATCCTGAGCATAAAGTGGTTTGACTTTGTGCAAAATTTCAGAATCTCACAGAGATCTGACCTTCCTTCAATCACTCATTATATTCAAAAGCAGCATTGCATGCTTGTCAACCATGTCACCAGAATGGACAAAAAACACCCCAGACACTCTAGAACTCTCTAATGATTCGTGAAGGGTTGTAGGTGCCCTGACCCCACCTGGTTCTGCCCATGCAGCGGTCTCAGAGATTCGTGGATTTGCAGGATTGTGCCAGATCTGAGAACTTCACTATATGATGCCTGGTGCAGCACCTTCAACCATGGTCACTCTGGCTAGCGCAATGGTTCTCAGTAGACTGTGTGTGTTTGATGATGATCATGCCTATAGTGTGTTGGGCTCACTTCAATGAGGCACTTTTTTCCCCACCACAGTGGAAACAACCAATGGCCTGTCTAAAGGACCATCACTTCAACAATTTATGGGGCCTAGCTGAAGTATGTTTTGTCCCACTGATGCAGTTAAAGCATGGTTCCAATTTGTGTGTAGATGAGATCTTAACGTCCTCGAACTGAGGTAAAGCCTTGAACAGTTCAAATGGACTTAGCACAATTCAGGGACATGGTTAAGATTCTGTCTCAACTGCTGCCAGATGATTCCGTATCAGCGATTGCTAAGACTGTACTTAATCATTTACATGTGGCCAGGAGCTTGTAACTATTCAAGATTTGGAGCTCACTGTCATGATTCATGCATTTATCACCTCGAGATTAGATTAATACAATGTGCTCTGCATGAAAATTCACCTTAAAACCATACGGTAACTGAGGCTGGGACAAAAAAAGAGCAGCTTGCTTGTTGAGTAGTATTACACCAATGTTCCATGATCTACACTGACTGCCTGCTGGCTTCCAGGGAGAGTTTAGGATGTTGGGTTTGTTTTTTTTTTTTTTTAAACATGAAAGCCCTAAATGATCTGGGACATACCTATCTGAGAAACAACTTCTCTCCTTTGTGATACTATTACAATTCTCTGTGAGGAATAATAAAAGATGCTCATCAAAAAGTGACAAGGAAAAACTTCACCTGATTCTGGGAAAAGGGAGCATGGCACCCAAGGTGGCATCATACTGCATAGCAACCTGCCCTGGATCAGAAACTGAGTCTAGTAACAAATGGACACACGATCAAACACTTAACATACCATGTGGCAATAACTTTGCTTCTGAAGAGCTATCTGTGGGGATCTGTTTTTTTCTTTGGCAACAGTAGTATAGCTTGTCATGCCAATACGTTTACTGAATTGAATCAAATTGTGAGGACTTCAACTTTGGAACTGTGAAATGGCCCATTCCATTACCTTCAGGCCATGTGCAAGGTTCTTATTTCCTCAAGTTGTGGAGAAAGAAAGGGTAAGATGGCAGAGGGATAGTATGCTGAGGGAGTGTGGGGTAATTTGACTGGTTACTTGCTGTGTGCATGTTGGATTTTGGGGGAAGAAATGAGCTGTTGAATTTGTGTATGTTATATATTATGTACATGTTTGTAAAAGGTGTCAAGTGTATAGTAGAGTCACTATTTCAAATTTATTTTAAACTGAAAAAGTTGTAAAAGGGCACACAATTTCCCCTTTGCAGACTAACTTTAGGGGACTTTCCATGCAGCAGCTGAAACTTTGCTGACAGTTGTTTCTGAACACAGTTGATGCTTGCATGATTTCCTTGACCAGTGAGGACAGGGATTTTGTTGGAGACCAGTTGCAGGCAGACTGTGCTGCTACCTCCTTGACTACTTTTTATAAAACAATGTTCAGAAAGGAATCCCTGTCCATACTGGTCAGTAAAACTGTGAATATAGTAATTTAACTACTGTTTAAACACATTTGTTGCTAGCATAATTTCAGATTTAGGTCACAGCCCTGCAATCTAATCTGTGTAGGTAGATTCTTACACCTGCATGGAGCCCAATGAAGTTGTTGGGGCACTGCCTGTGCAGATCAGAGTGCATGAGGCAAGGCTATAGTTTGGATAGGGAAAAGGCTAGAGTTTGTTTTGGGGAAATCCGCTGGCGGGCCGGGATGGTTTGTTTACTAGCAGCGTCCACAGGTTCAGCCAATCGCAGCTCCCACTGGCTGCAGTTTGCTGTTCCAGGCCAATCGGGGCTGTGGGAAGCAGCATGGGCCATGTGCTAAAGGCTGACGATCCCTGGTCTAGGCCCTATACAATGCAATGACATAACGAGTGCCCTGAGACAGTGATTCTTGGGGAGCTGAGAGGCTTTGTTTGCTTGCTCATTTGCAGAGACAGTATTAAAACAACCCTGCACCCATCAGAAGTAGAATGGTGTCCCCTAGAATCCTGGCAATCTGCTAAGGAGGGGAGAGCACTAAGGATATGAAAATCTGTCTCAGTACCCCAACCCTGAAAATAAGTCCAGAGTAGCCAGCTAGTCAGTTGGAACGCAGGGACAGCAAGAAATCCAGCTGCCATTTTAGGAGTTAGGGAACCCAGCTGCCCAGGCATCAGTCCACTAGGGAGCTCAGTATCCAAAATGGGTGGATAAGAATACACATTTTTAGGGACGGGGTGGAGGAGAAAGGCATGGTAAGAGGAGCTCTTCAAAGTTGTGCTTGGGAGTTCATTCATATATGACTTTGATAGGATATTTTGGATAATATGAAACCAAACTGATTAAAATGCTGAAATGCATAAAAATAGGATGTTTCTGAAATTGTTGCTTTTGACACTTTCAAGGTAGGAAATGACTATACAGCAGAAGTTCAGTGTCTGTGTATGTAGTTTATGCCTGAATCTAAATTAAACTCATGTACAAAAATGATTTCCTTCTTTACACGTTGATTTAAGGATCAAAATTTGAATATATAGCTGTCACAGACTGAAAATCCGGTTCAGTAAATTTTCCATATTTGGAACCACAAGACTAAGATGGCTATATATCCCTACAATAAAGTAAAGGGCCAGTGAAAACTCTGGCAGACTAGATTGTAAGGAATGGATGAAGAGATACAACCTGCACTGGTCTGAGTGAGAAGTTGATGAAACTGAGGAAAGGGGAAATCAAAAGATGTCCTATACTGTTCGTTAAAATTGGTCAAGAGAAAGCTATATACAGTGGCACAACTTACTAGAAGATCTATATAGTTGAGTCCTAGTAAAGAAAATTCAGTTGCAGATTTTGGGCACAAGGGATGCTACTGACACTGAATACATTTTAAAATGCATTTCCCTCTCCAAATTCAGTTTACAACTATATAAAAGACAGATTCAGTAAAAATCGTACGCAGGTTCTCCACCACCTACGTATTTATTTTTTTAACAAGGATTTGTAAACTTACAATTGTATCTCTAGTGTGGAAGCACGGGAGGTGATAGTACTGCTCTACTCGGTGCTAGTCAGGCCTCAGCTGGAGTACTGTGTTCAATTTTGGTCACCAATGTATAGAAAGGATGTAGAGAAACTGGAAAGGATCCAGAGGCAAGAGACCAAGATGATCAAAAGGATGGAATGCAAGCAATATGAGCAAAGGTGGAAGGAAATGGGTACGTTTATTTTGGAAAAGAAGAGAGTAAGGGGGGATAGTGGTCTTCAAAGACTTGAAAGACTGCCATAAAAATGGAGAAAAGTTGTTCTCTTTTGCCATAGAGGGCAGAACAAAAGGGTTCAACCTACAGCAGGGGTCTCAAACTCAAATTACCACGAGGGCCGCATGAGGACTAGTGCATTGGCCCGAGAGCCACATCACTGACCCCTCCCCCTCCCCCACTCTACCCCTTCTATTAGGCCCCACTCCTTCTCTGCCCTTTCTCCCCCTCCTTCCCTGTGTGCGCGCTTCCCGCTCCTCCCTCCCACAAACCGCGAAGCCGCCAGACAGCTGTTCTGGCGGCGGGAACTGCCTGGGGGGGTAAAAAAAAAAAAAAAAAAAAAAAAAAAAATCGGGAGGGGCGGGAAGCCCTGCGGGCCGCATGTTTGAGACCCCTGACCTACAGCATAGCAGATTTAGATTAAATCTCAGGAAAAATTTACTAACTGTAAGAACAGTAGGACAATGGAACATACTGCCTAGGGAGGTTGTGGAATCTCCTTCACTGAAGGTTTACAAAAGGAGGCTGGATAGCTATCTGTCTTGGATGGTTTAGACCAGGGGTCTTAAACTCAAATTACCACTCAGGCCGCATGAGGACTAGTGCATTGGCCCGAGGGCCGCATCACTGACCCCGCCCCCTTGCTGCCCCTGGCCTCGCCCCACTCCACCCCTTCCATTAGGCCCCTCCCCTTCTCCGCCCCCTCCCCTGTGCGCACAGCTTCCCGCTCCTCCCCCCTCCCTCCCAGAAACCACAAAGCTCTTCCCATGCGGCTCGCGGAGCTCTTTCCTGCAGCCCGCCAGGCTCCCCGCGCCCCACCCCCCCCATTTTATTTTATTTTTTACCCCCAGGCAGTTCCCGCCGCCAGAACAACTGTCTAGCGGCGGGAACTGCCTGGTGGTAAATAATAATAATAATTTTTAAAAAAACCAATTTTTTTAAAAAGGGGAGGGGGTGGGGAGCCCGGCGGGCCACAGGGAAAAGCTCCGCGGGCCGCGTGTTTGAGACCCCTGGTTTAGACACAACAAATCCTGAACCTTGGCAATGTGTTAGACTAGATGACCCTTGCGGTCCCTTCTAACTCTATTATTCATGGAACACAGAATCTTTCCAAAGGTTCACCAAGGCCAAATTCTGCCCTCAGATGTGTGCACATAGCTCTTATTGAAGTCAATGGGAATTGTATACCTGCAGCAGAGGTCTGAATGTATTCCTAAAACTTTAAAGCCATGTAATCCAAGTGGTTTGAAATTTATTTTAATCTGTTCTCCAGTTTCTAGTTTAGCTTGATATTTTTTTTTTTAAAAAAAGGTTGTAAAGACAATACTAATTATCAGTTAAAAAATATTCCACATTGGAAGTATAAACTTATCATGAAATAACATACCAATATATTTTTCATTATGAAAAAAATAATTTACTTAGAGTAGAACAAATTATTAGTAAATTTGCATACTTAGGCTCCTAAATGAAATCACAACATTAGAAAATAGAAAAGAAAAAAACTACTAAGGATACAGAAGAGTTAGGGATTATCACTTAACTACAACTGGTTTGACTGCAATACCATTGATTAACAATTTATTATTAGAAACTGGCTACAATAGACTGGGCTATCTTAGTCATTAGTTCTCACAAACATGTGACTTGCCTCTTGAAGTGAATGGCCTGGGAAGGAAAGGAGCTATAATTGAAACAGAAAATGATAAAATATTTAATATGTACATACTAAGAAAATAAAAACTAAAGTTTTGATAATTGACCCCACCACAAAATCCTGTTAACATACTCCTGCTATTGAAAATATTGCAACTAAACACAAATTTTCTTTGAATCCATCACACACACAAAAATGAACTAACTCTGTGTGAGCAATGAAATCCACTACATCACTGCTATTAATTAAAACTGAAAACAAATATTCTGAATAAGATTCAATCTAAGTTATCCTCATTATGACATATGGAATACTAGGATTATCTAATTACTAAAAAGATCCAGAATGCAATTATTTAAAAAATATGACATGTCATATGTAATTTATACAAGTATGTTCTACAATGATTTGTGCAGTATGGTTGATGAAAAGCTATGAAGGAAAGAAGTCTTTGGAATGAAAGATACTTAAGGTCTACTCGTGAGCATTTGCAAGATTGGGCCCATAGTCTGTTTCAACTTTCCTTAGCATTTTTCAGTTTTGTTTTAACTTTGCAAATCATGGTATTACAATATTTATATTTTCTGAGTGAAAAGTTTTCTAATAACTAATGTCTCTCTACATTTAGAGTTGCACGGTTTTAATAAAATGTGTTTTTTAAAACTGATTGAGTTAACTGTGTCCAAAACCCGGTGTGGACACTTTTAATTCTATTTTTACTTGGTTTATATTGATTTAGTTTAACTTAATTCTTTAGTGAGTCAAGCTAAATCAATATAAGACATGTTTAAATTGAATTCAGAGTGTCCATGTAGGGTTATGGACCCATTTAAGTAACTAATTTTTTTAAACTGACCAAGTTAAACCAGTATATCTTTGAATACAGACAGGCCTAAGTGTGGGTCTTCTCTGAAACATAGAAGTAAATAGCATTGTGGAGTCCTATATTTACTGTGTTTCAACAACTTTCAGATAAAATGTGTTCAGTTAACAAATAAACATGTTATTTTCAGTGGTAAACCCTGAAAACTGAACCCGAGATCTGAAAGTCAAGCTGGGTTCTTTATTTCTCACTACACCACCAGTTCTAAAGGATCAACAGTCCCAATCTGGTCCTTAATGAGACTTTGTGCAAATCCATGGCCTTCAATGCCTGCTTCACAAAGTTAAACTCTTCAGGGCAGGGTCTGTCAGCACTGTTCCCTCTAAGCTGTGTGTGTGTGCGTGCACACATAGATCCTAAACCCTGCGTACTCGGCAAAACACCACGCACACAAAAATTTTCACACAACCACAACGATTTGCACAGAAATTTTTTGCGCACATGGCCTGTCAAAAATTTGCACAGAAGAATTTTTTTTGCGCACATGGCCTGTTAAAAATTAGAGGGAACATTGTCTGTCAGTATTTGTACAGTACCAAGCAGAATGGGGTTCTAGGGTTGCTAACAGTCCCTTATTGCAAGGGACATCCCTCAGTTTTCATCTCTGTATAAGATTGGGAGTGATTGAGTGCTGCAAAAAGCAGAAAGAAATACCCCTGGCGAATGTAGAAGAGTACTACTTATTATTATTAATACTACTACTAATGATGATGATGATAATAATATCGAGAGGAGGATAATCAGCTTCTGTACCCAATGACTGGATAGATAGTTAATGTAACACCAATATTTAAAAAGGGCTCTAGAGGTGATCCCGGCAATTACAGTCTAATGTCAGTACCGAGCAAATTAGTTGAAACAATAGTAAAGAATAAAATTGTCAGACATATAGAAGAACATACATTGTTGGGCAAAAGTGAACATAGTTTCTGTAAAGGGAAATCATGTCTTACTAATCTATTAGAGTTCTCTGAAGGGGTCAACAAACATGTGGACAAGGGGGATCCAGTGGACATAGTGTACTTAGATTTCCAGAAAGCCTTTGACAAGGTCCCTCACCAAAGGCTCTTACATAAATTAAGTTGTCATGGGATAAGAGGGAAGATCCCTTCATGGACTGAGAACTGGTTAAAAGACAGGGAACAAAGGGTAGCAATAAATGGTAAATGTTCAGAATGGAGAGGGGTAACTAGCGGTGTTCCCCAAGGGTCAGTCCTAGGACCAATCCTATTCAACTTATTCATAAATGATCTGGAGAAGCAGTGAGGTGGCAAAGTTTGCAGATGACGCTAAACTGCTCAAGATATTTAAGACCTTCAAAAAGATCTCACAAAACTAAGCGATTGGGCAACAAAATGGCAAATGAAATTTAATGTGGATAAATGTAAAGTAATGCACATTGGAAAAAATAACCCTAACTATACATACAGTGAACCCCCCCTATAATGCGCCCTGCGATAATGCGAATTCGACTATAACGCGATCATAAGGTGGCTCCCGCTGCCCCAAGCAAAAAAAAAAAAAAAAAAAGCGTCCAGAACGTGCTTCCTCGCCTGGAGCTGACCCTGGCTCCATCCCCTCCCCATCTCCCCAGTTCCTTTCCCCCTGCCTCTTCCCCTCGCTTCCCCTTTTGGCGAGAAGAGAAGAGACCGGCTTGAAACTCAAGCTAGTCAGTTTCAAGCTGGTCAGTTTCAAGCCAGTCTCTTCTCTTCTCCCCAAAGTGGAGAAGTTTCAAGCTGGTCAGTTTCAAGCTGGTCAAACTTCTCGCTTTAGACAGAAGAGAAGAGACTGGCTTGAAACTGATCAGCTTGAAACTTCTCCGCTTTGGCGAGAAGAGACCGGCTTGAAATGGTAATATTTTTTGTAACCCCCCTATAACGCGCATTTATCGTGATGGAATTTTTTGGACTCAAATTATCGCGTTATAGCGTGGTTTCACTGTACAATATGATGGGGGCTAATTTAGCTACAACTAAGCAGGAAAAAGATCCTGGAGTCATCGTGGATAGTTCTCTGAAGATGTCCACGCAGTGTGCTGTGGCAGTCAAAACGCAAACAGGATGTTAGGAATCATTAAAAAAAGGGATAGAGAATAAGACAGAGAATATCTTATTGCCCTTACATAAATCTATGGTACACCCACATCTTGAATACTGCATACAGATGTGGTTTCCTCATCTCAAAAAAGATATACTGGCATTAGAAAAGGTTCAGAAAAGGGCAACTAAAATGATTAGGGGTTTGGAACGGGTCCCATATGAGGAGAGATTAAAGAGGCTAGGACTTTTCAGCTTGGAAAAGAGGGGACTAAGGGGGGATATGACAGAGGTATATAAAATCATGAGTGGTGTGGAGAAAGTGAATAAGGAAAAGTTATTTACTTGTTCCCATAATATAAGAACTAGGGGCCACCAAATGAAATTAATGGGCAGCAGGTTTAAAACAAATAAAAGGAAGTAGTTCTTCAGACAGCGTGCAGTCGACCTGTGGAACTCCTTGCCTAAGGAGGTTGTGAAGGCTGGGACTATAACAGAGTTTAAAAGAGAACTGGATAAATTCATGGAGGTTAAGTCCATTAATTGCTATTAGCCAGGATGGGTAAGGAATGGTGTCCCTAGCCTCTGTTTGTCAGAGGGTGGTGATGGATGGCAGGAGAGAGAGCACTTGATCGTTACCTGTTAGGTTCACTCCCTTTGGGGCACCTGGCATTGGCCACTGTCGGCAGACAGGCTACTGGGCTGGATGGACCTTTGGTCTGACCTAGTACGGCCATTCTTATGAGTGAGCCACAAGGTGCTAAGAAATCAGCCCCTTATTTTTAAAATACGTTGTCCTCATCATGATAGGTCTCAAATATTACTGTAATATAAATAATAAGGGATTGTTCCTGTACTTGGAACTTTGTACAACTCTGTGCATAGTTAAGAGCTGAGTGAAATTCAGAATTCCTATCCACTGGGAAATTCCTATATTTCAGTATTTGTTTTCATCCCAAATTGGGAGGAAAAAATTCAGAATTTTTCATGGAATGGAATTCCAACAAATTCCAATGTGGAAAGTCAAAACATTTCATTTTGACATTTTTGATCAAAACAAAACATTCTGACATCCCTATGTCAGAATGTTTTGGGTTGTTGAACTGATTTTAAATGCTTCATTTTGAGTCAGTTCAGTATAGACTGCACTTTCCCACAGTGCTGCATTACCTCATCACAGTTGTGCCTTGGAAGTTTGATGTTCCCACTTTCCTTTATGGGCCAGGAGCCCTAACTGGACTACATATTTCATAATGCACCCGGAGTCATGGGTCCCACAATGCACCATGTAGTTTGATCAGAGGGAAATCTGACTTGCATTTTGGGAGATTTAGTTCTCTGGGGAGCACAGCCCATAGGAGAGAATGGGGCCCCAAACTACAACTCCCATAAAGCAATGCACTGACAGAGAAATGTAGTTTAATATTTGGTTGGACTGATTTGAAACAAAACATTTCAGGCTACTTCAAAAAAATTAAATATTCTGATGTGTGTCAAACCAGAACATTTAGATTTGGCCGAAACTGCATTTCCCATCAGAAAATCATTTGTATGGACAATTCCCAATCAGCTCTATCCATAACATATGAAGAGAAAGATAATTTACTCCACTCTTAACAGTGTTTCCTCTGCTTACAGGAATAAAAGGTAGTAAACTTACTTTAGGGTATGTCTACCCTGCAATAAAACACTTGTGGCTGGCCCTGAATGTAAATGTTCAGTCTTGGGCTGGACCCCTGGCTCTGGGACCCTCTAGGTTTACCAACTTTCTAATTACAGAAAACCAAACACCCTTGTCCTGCCCCGCCCCACCCCCTGCTCACTCCATCCTCCTCCTTTCGCTGCTCATTTTCACTGGGCTGGGACAAGGTGAGGGAGGGGACGAGGGCTTCGGCTGGGGGTGCAGACTCTGGGGTGGGGCCGGAGATGATGGGGCTCTGGGCTGCAGGGGGTGAGGTGTTTGGAGTGTGGGAGGGTGCTCTGGGCTGTGGCAGGTGGTTGGAGTGGAGGACAGGAAGGGGTTGTGGGCTCCAGAAGGGAGTTTGGGTGCGGGAGGGGGTTCCAGGCTGGGGGAGGGGGTTGGGATGTGGGGTGGAGGCAAGGAGTTTGGAGTGTGGGAGGGGGCTCTGGGCTGTGGCAGGGGGTTGGGGTGCGGAAGGGGGTTTGGGCTCCAGATGGCATTTACCTCAGGCAGCTCCCAGGAAGGTGCAATAAGTCTCTCTGGCTCCTAGGCCCCCGCAGCTCCCATTGGCTGCAGTTCCTGGCCAATGGAAGCTGCGGAGGTGGCAGTCGGGGTAGGGGCAGCACATGGAGCACCCGTGGCTGCCCCTGAGCCGGAGGGCCACTTCTTGGGAGCCATGCGGAACCGGGCAGGGAGCCTAACAGCCCTCCTGCGGCCAACCGGATTTAACGGCCCGGTCAGCAGCGCTGACTGGAGCCACCAGGGTCCCTTTTTGACCAGGTGTTCTGGTTGAAAACTGGACATCTGGCAACCCTAGGACCCTCCACTTTGTGGGGTCTCAGATCCCAGATTCTAGCCCGAGCCCAAATGTCTACACTGTAATTTTATAACCCCACAGCCCGAGGCCTGCAAGCCCAAGTTACCTCACCTGGGCCTGCTATAGGTGGTTTCTTGCACTGTAGATATACCCTAAGTCACTAAAGCAAGCAGATGTGTCTCTGGGTACATTTCAGTGACAGGTATAGAAAAGGTATAGACAAGGTGTAGAATTTTTACAGAAGAGAACCACAGTTCTGTTTTTTCAAATTATAGAAAGAATGACTGGTCTTGCTTCTGTGGGGTCTGCTCTCGGCAGGCCTGTGAGTTCCAATTTTTCTCATCAGAAAAATAGCTAACAGTTGTCTTTTTTTATTTAGGTTGCTAGGACTTGTGTTTTGGAATCACCCTGTAAGCATGAAGATCTTCGGAAAATAGTTTTCTTATCTAGTGTACAATCATGCAGTAAATAATTCTAGTTATTGGTGGAGTTGACACAGCACCAGGAGGATGTTTTCTGACAATTAACTCCTGCATTTATTTTCTCTCCACTGCCCTCACCCCACCCCTCCTACCCTTGACTTAGTTTCAAGGATTTGGGTTAGTTTGAGGGTAAAAATGAAATGTTGGGAGGTTTTTTTTGTTGGTGTGTGCACATGCGTATACTGCTGCTGCATTTCTTGCCACTACTTTCATATGGTCAGAAAGTATTTGTTCTACTAGAAGTGACAATTGAAGGAAGGAGACTAACCAGGAGGTAGTAATACTTCTGTAGTCCCTTGATGGTGTGGCTGAGACACTACCTGATGATATACAAGAGGCCAAAGATGATGGGATCCACTTTTTAGAAGATGGCACTGACGTGAGTTTGTGACATTCACATTTACTTATGGAAGTGTCTTGCAAGCATTCAGGCAAATTTCTGACATTTCTAAGGCAGATTTCCTGGCACTGTTTAAGATGTTAATTTTTTACCAATATCCATAATCCAGATTTGAATTATATAGGGCAGGGGTTCTCAAACGTCATTGCACTACGACCCCATTCTGACAACAAAAATTACTACACAACTCCAGAAGGGAGGGCCTGAGCCCCGCCGCCCTGGGAATGGGAGGGGCAAAGCCCAAGCCCCAGGGCTTCAGTCCCAGGGAGGGGGCCTGTAACCTGAATCGTGCCACCCAGGGCTGAACTAAACTCTTAGGGAGGAGGGTCATACTCACCTGCATCTCTGAGACCAGAAACATAGGACCCCCTCTGAAGTGTCAGTTTCTTAAAGGATAGGACCATGAGGCATGCCTTGCATCTCAGTGTTTTGACTAGCAGGACAGTGTCAAGTATGTACAAGAGCCTACAATTTGCAGAGGGATTATAGGGACTTTCAAGATGCATAACAGCTTTGTCAGTTTCCATGCAGGTTCAATCAACATTTCAATATAGCTGCGTACTGTAGCCTTTAAACCATAGCAATTGTATACAAGTATTTATTTGAGGTATATGTCAAAGGTGGATCTTGACAGAGATGCCTCCGACCTTTCTCTGCTATTAAATGAAACCTATCAAAGGAATCTAGATTAAGCCATCACATTAGTTGTCTAAACTTACTATTTTACCAAGGTAAGACAGCAAGGTGTTCAGTGCTGGGCACAAAAATGGACATTTCTAAACAGATTAATATTGAGTTGCTATGCTGACTGTTGATGATTATATTGTTTATTAGTTGGTCCCAACATGAGTGCTTTTTATAATTTAATTTCAAACCACTAGACTAACTTCATTCATTATTTTTTGTCATTAATGCATGATCTAATTTCTGACTTCAAATTTCCACTGCCTGTGACATCAGAAGGAAGTACTAGAGTAAGGAGAACTTAATCTTAAACCCAGTGATGTTTCAAGTTTTTCCTTCAATACATCACAAAATCCCCATTTCCCCAGTCATAGTGCAAATTAACAAATATATCTTCCATAGTAAAATTAATATTTTAATACCTCATACCAGACACATTTCTCATATTTTCATTTCACGTGAGACAATACACTGGAGAATATATTAACTCTTAAAGAGTCATTATTTCATATATCTTCCACAACAAGTAACATAGTGCTTCAATGCGGAACATTGTGAGTAAGAACTCACCGGAACACAATTCAAGGAGTCAATCTAAGACCTGACCACACACCACCACTCCAATGGAATGTGTTGATAAGAAGAGTTCTACTCACTCCCGACTTGCATTCTGACCAACAATGTTCATTCTTTAGTTGCAGCTTCACCCCTTTTCAATCTCTGCTTAGTGCTTGCAGCTAGGAAGCCTCCCCTTTCCCATCCTATTACTGTGGCAGATAGCATATGCTGCTCTACAGTCCCTCTGGTTTCACTGAGAGGTGGCTGCAGGGGAGAGTGCAGGAGCAGAGAGCCCTCAACAACCTCCCCTGACCTAGTGAGAGAAGTGACTGTGAAAACTGGGGAAATAGAAATACACTCAACAATCTCCTTACTTAAAAAAACAGTTCTTTCTGAGAGTATCTTTTCTCCTTATTTCAATTTTGTGATCTTCCACTGTGGTCTTTTAGCAATTCAACAAGGTGCAGTAGGAACAGTGCCCAGGGATTTGCTTACCCCACACTGCGCTAACAGAAGACCATTGTAGGAGGACTTATAACTTAATCAGTTACCTCAACTCACAGTAACAGAACATCTATTGGACCCAGAATATAAGTAATCTGTTCTCATTGTAACTGTGAGCACTATTAGAAGTCCATTAACTAACTCTCAACACAGGGCACTGGTTACAGAGGTTAAAAGTTATGATTTTTACATCATCGATTTATTGATACCATGTCAGTGATAAAAAAAATTACCTGCAAGGTTGTCAATCTCTTTCTCTTGGAGCAGACTGACAGCATCATCATCCCCTTCCAGCATGAGCTCGGTTTCTGCATTCTGATTCACCACAGCCTGACTCCGGAAAGTTTTCTTTGACTTTACCACATCTTCTTCAGTGCCTAAATAAAAGTTAAAAATATTGTGAACTTAGTTGAGTGTTTATTTTTTTATAAAACACCAATACATCAACTATAGTACTACCATAAGTCCTGTACATTAAAAAAAATATTGTTTTTTAAATGTACTTATTTAACAAGGTAGAACATTTGAAAGAGAAATTGTATGAAACTTTTAGCAAGGATTATGGAATGCGCATCCTCAGTCTGTCTTTCTGAATAAACTGACTTTGAAACAGGTTTTGCTTTTTAAATACTCTTTCCTTCTTTTCAATAATTCATATTTTGTTTGTCTTCTGTATTTCTCCTTCAGCTTCCACGAGTGGGGGTGCATGTAGCAGAAGCTGTTCTTTCACTTCTGGAGTCCTGCCTCCCAGTACCTCCCAGATACAGTCCCAACCAGTTCCTCTCTGAGTGAAAAGATGCTGTTAGGCATTTGGAACTTCAAGGATTTCTTCTGATTTGTCTGTAATTATTTCACTAAGTCATAAGCTAAGAAGGGACAGGATGGAGGAGTGAGAGACAAAGAGGATAAATTCAGCATGGGGTAGCAATCAGATGTGACCATTTCAGGTGTCCAGGAGAGAAAAGACAGACTGAGGATGCACATTCCATAATTCTTGCTAAAAGTTTCATACAATTTATCTCTTTCTAATGTTCTACCTTGGACTCCTAGATATTAATCTCAGTAATGAACCTACTGTTATTGATGGATACACTTCCTTTTGAGTGTTTAGCTCTGAAAATGTATCCTCTTCTTTGGGGTTTTCTATCTAAGGATTACAGCACCCCAAAAAGGGTGATTAATATTAATGTACTGTATATCAATCTAGAATTTAGCATTTCCTAATTTGGTTGTCAGAACTAAGAACCAACTCGAATCTTCTCTAGGTGTAGTATAATTTAGACATTTGTTTCCTATTTGGCACCCATGGCATTGACTTTAGTGGGATCAAAATTTCACCTTATAATTACTGGAATTATTGTAAAGTAGATGTAAGGTGATAGGATGAGAACCTTGAAGACCGAAGTCCACTGTTCATCCACAGAACAGATACAGCCCAGGCACCAGAAGCATGTTGCCTCACCCTAGATTAGAGAACAGTATCTCTAGTGTCCATGTTCTTTCAATCGCTGCCATTTCTGCTGAGATTGTACAAAAGAGTCTCAATTAGCATCAACTGCCGTGATCGTTTTTATGATGTCGCCTGAGCAACTGGAGCAAGACCATCAACTCATTTTGCATAGGCCACTTAACAGCTACCAGATGGCAACAACTTGCTGTTACTGCTGACCTGGTTTAAATTTGAATCAATGATCAAAAGGTGAAAGGCTTCAAATATCCAGCCACATACTACAATTTTAAAAATAAAAGTCCACAAAAAATGACTAAAGACAGAGTTTGGAAAGAGGGAGTGATGTAGTACAGTAGCCTATCTAGTTTAGGTCACAAGTGCACTGAGTGTTAAGAGCTAAATTAGAACTTTGTATATATTTGACCCTATCATAAGACACATAATTTAGCATCACTTGCCACAAGTAGTCTCTGCTTTGTCTTGGTACTGGAGTAGTGACAGTGCTGTAGACCATTCCTGATATGAACTGACAGCATGGCAGGAGTAGGTGTGTCCAGATTGTCCCCCCTCCCCACTCTTCCTGTCTCTAGTCTGTGTTATAAAAGCTTCTCACTTTCATAAGAACTGAAATTTTCCAAAAGTAATAGTTGGGTATAATTGCAGATTAATTCCAGTTCACCAAAATTATTTATTTATGTGTGAAATTATCATCTCATAAATCAGCAAAAGTGTACTGCTGGTACCATGAGAACTTGAAGGCAAACCTCAGAAGCGGAGGCTGAACTCTAGCCTATTTTAACTTGCCTGTCACACTGCCAGCAGTTATCCTGTTACAGAAATACTACAATACAGCAACATAAGACATTTAATGTAGTAGAAGGCACTAAATTAGTTTGGCAAATTTGGATCTCAGCAATTTAGATAAATCTTTCTAAAATCAATTTTGTTTTACAATATTAAACATACATTTATCTACAAGAAATATAGCAAACTGTGCTGCTTTGGTTTGATAGAAGCTGCTTTGGGTTGTCTGTTCTTTAAATTTATCACTTTGTTGAGTGCACCTTAGTTTTGCTGTACTGTACCAAACATTTATCTAAATGAAAGTGTATGAGACCCAAAGTTGCCCTTCAATCACTATATCCTTTATGAATTAGAGTTCCATTTATCAAAATTACAGCAAGAAGAGGTAAGGTCTCGGAGGGCTGTCTCATTACAAGGCTTGTAAACACTGTCCTTACAAAGAAATGGTTTAACACCTAACAAATCAAAAACTGATTGGGAATAGAATTTATTTGAGATCATCTATCTTCAGAAGACTTGCCGTCTTGAGAGCACTTCTTGGCCTTTCTACCCATTCATCAAGAAATTAACAAGCGAATACCACAGACCACCAGATCTCTTTGGATCCTGAAATGTGAAATATGTTTAAAACAGATCTGTCACAGATGTTCTATTTTTATATTCCTGGGATGACTTCAAAAGGCCTTAAAAATAAGAGAACCTCTCAAAATAGGAGTAAGAAGGAAAACAGCTTTTCTTTAAAAACAGGCAACAAACTGAATAAAGAATTACTTGGCATGAAACTATGTTTCATACTGTTAGCAATGATATAAAAAAGGAGTGAGGAATAAATGAATACCGTATATATTATATCTCAGCATTTTAGTAAGAATTCTAAATATTTTTATCATAACTTTTTTCAAGCCACAACAAAACTACTGTGTAAAGAAACTAATTATAGTATTTCCTCATTATGAGATAGTTCTCAGGAGACAAGGAATTTGTGTTCTAAAGATACTCTTTGAATGATTAGGTAGCTAGAATACAAGGCTTTATATTAAAGTAACTTTTTAAATGAGATTCCATTGGAAAATAGATAATAAAAATTAATAAAACAAACTGTTTTGAAGTATGGCAAAAAATGTAAAATGTGGATGCCCAGAATTGAAGTCAACAAAAGCTATGGGTGCTCAAAACCTTGGGTAATCAGAGGGCTAATTTAGGGGCTAAATATCAGTTTACGTTGCGATTTTCAATGACGCCAAAGGAAATGAGGTACTCAACTCTCACTGAAGTTTAGAGAGAGTGGGATCATGTACTTTCCTAGGCCAGGTCTACATTTTATTGCACGGCAAACCATGGTGTGAATGTGCAGCGCACCAGCACAGACAGTGTTATAGAGCAGTGAAAGTTTTGAAGTGCCACAAAGAATATTATTGCACAGCAAGTTGTTGTGCTGTAGTTTCATACGTTGGCTTGCTGCACAATAACTCACCATGCAGACAAGCCCTTAAGCTCCTTTGAAAATTCCAGCCACAGTATTCTGGATTCAGCAGAGCATTTAATCTTATGTTTAATCTGAAGCATTTAAGTAATCCCATCCCTATTCAGAAAAACACTTAGATATGTCTAAGAATATGCTTAAATTCCATTGGCTTTATGTGCCCAAATATTCTGTTGAATAAAGATGGAAATACTAAAGTACTTCAAGTTAAGCAGGTGCTTAAGTGCTTTGCTGAACTGAAGTCTGGGTACCCATCACTAGGCACCCAAGTTTTAAAATTTTGGCCTAAATCCTTATATTTAAATCCTTACATAAGGTTACTGCAGTTTCATGTTTGCATAAAGTGGATGACTTAAGAACCATACCATTCAAAGAAAAATGAAAATTCATTTACAAAATCAGTTTTTCAGACAGCTATTATTTAACAAAAAATCCATTTTTGTCATCCCAGTTACCATCTTGGGCATTGTTCATAAATGCATAAAATTCACATTGTTAAAACAAGAAAAGGTGGCTTCCTATAGTAGTTACACTATACATACAAAAAGCAGAAAGCTCATGTTTTTTTAAAAATAAAGAATATGTAACCACCCCCACTCGCATGAAAATATACACACTTTATATTTCTGAAAAGCTGCAAAACTACAAACTTCATCTGTGCAAGGTCAAGAAAATTTTTATATATAAAGATATATATATATATATATATAAAGAATGGGGATCAACAACAATTTGGGAATCCCCTCAAAATAAACATCTAAAAAATTCTTGTGAATGGGAAGACATGAATGTCATAAAATAAATAGATACAGCCTCTATAAGCATTCCATGTAAACAATGAAATGTAAAAATTCATATCTTTCTTCCTTTAGTAAATCATCTATTTTGTTTGGTTTCAGAGATTTTTATTGTTGTAACATCTGTATTTTCCCTCTCCATTTTCAATAAAACTAGTAAATTCCAAGTTGGATTCTTCTGGTCACAGCAGATATTACATATGAAATTAACTTGCTGAGTTCCAAGCCTACAAACAATGTCTTTCTGGAATAGGGTTGCCAATCCTCAAGGATTGCCCTGGAGTCTCCAGGAATTAAAGATTAATCTTTAATTAAAGATTACATCATGTGATGAAACCTCCCGGAATACATCCAACCAAAACTGGCAACCCTATTCTTGAATAAGATTTAAACATCTACTATGAACATAATTTGTGGTTCATTACAAGGAGTACTATAATGTTCAGTATAAATGCAAAAGAAAAAATTCGGAACTATATACATCACCCACTGCTTAATATCTATTAAAACACAGTATTTTTAAACATACCTCATTTTATTTTAAACATAAAGGGAAAATATTATTAATTTTAAGAGAAGTTTGCTTGGTAGCTATGGTACTAGCAAAAGGAAACTACTGCTTCTTACAAAGTTGATTCCACAGTTTACTTCAGTGAATTACAGATAAGACAATTTATGCAGAGAACTCTCTTTCATCTTTGAAGAGGGTTGGCAGAATGGAAAGTTAACCCCATTTTAATGTTACCTAAATGTACTGACAGGAAATTCTAATGTTTCCAAACATCTGGAAATCAGCTTCATGGGATGGTGCTCTTCTTTTATTTAAGAATGTTTTTTCATATATTGTCTTTTACAGCTTTGTGTGGCTTCTAAAGAGCATTTTGACAGAAGTAGTCTGTCCACTTTACAGCAAAATGCTGCATTTAATTAAAAAATTCTTTTTTATAGAAGGTAAAGAAAAGTTTTTGTGAACTTCAGCTCCCCTGGGAAACTTTCTAAAAAAAGGGTGGTTTTCCTCCTCAAAGTGCACTGACATGTAATGCTTTGTAAAACACTGCTTTTTCTTGTTGCATTTTTATTCTCTAAAATGGTTTTTAATTTCCAATTAAACAAGGGAACTAAGAAATTAGTTCCTCTCAAGAGATTATGTCAAATGTGATGACATGAACCATGAAATGATATCATGAGTAAAATATAACAAATCTTGTAAGTTTGAACGACTTGGGTAGGTAAAATGTAAGATTTCAAAAGCAGATAACATTTTAATTCTACTATTTTTATGTTAAGCCATTGCTCTGCAAGATACATGAACATACTACAGGAAAAGCTTCAGAGTGCCAGTGCATAAGCTATTTCCCCCCCCTGATTTATATATTACATAATTCAGAATCCTGCCCCCAGTAACCATATTCAAGAGATTAGCTAGGCATTGGGGATCATTGTGGGGTCCAGGCTTTGGAGCATAGCTACTTAATAGCCCATTTGCTCCCCTTCCCCAAGACCAGTAGGACTGGCGAATCTCCATGCTCACTATCTCCCATACATATTAAACCCTGCTGTGCATTTATATGCCTGGAGCCCCTGGGGAGCTGGATTGACTGCATGTAAAGGGTTTGATGTGGACTCTTGTGCATGTTCACAAAACTTGCCCTCCTCTTTTTCCTCAGCAGATCATCACTTGTTGTGCTACAATACGGCCCTCCATACCCGCAGAAAGGGTTAGGATTTGCCCCTTAGAGTTATTATATTATCATAATGTGTTTCTGAAACTTCGTAGCACTGACTGACATAGAATTATTTCCTGGGAAGACCATAATTGTGACTATTCTCAAGGGAAGCCTGTATCTTAATAGGCTGAAGTTAAGTATTGCTACAGGAACTTAAATTATATTACATTTTAATGATTAAAAATATCGGAAGAAATGAGGGAGAAAAACTATCTGGACATGAAAAATTATATACTTATAATAGATGCTGTACTCTTAACAAAAAGATAAATTTAAAAATATCAAATTGTTTAAAAAACACACACACAAAAACTGGTTTTAGGATACCACAACAGACAAAACCAGAAGGTTTCACTAAAAAGTTTGTCCTGCTTTTTTATAGCTAATAGCTTATGTTTTGCTCTTGTCCTCTAACAGTAACATACTATACTCTGTCACTGTGTAGTTTATAAATTAATACTTTATTCTTATATACCACTTTTTCTTCTGTCAAACTCAAAACCTTTTATTTTAGTAAGTACATATCATCATTGTAATTGTTACTCTCGGAAAACAGAGCTGCAGAGGTTAAACAACTTGCCCAAGGTCAAAATCAGTGACTTGTGCACTCAAATGTAGTATATTATTATTTATTGTAAAAATTATCATAAGGAAAGTCATAATGTTTGTATGCAGTGTTGTTATAGCTGTGATGTTCCCAAGACATTAGAGAGAGAAGGGGTTGAGGTAATATCTTTTATTGGATCAACTTCTGTTGCTGAGAAGACAAGCTTTCCAGCTCCACAAAGCTCTTCTTTGGGTCTCTGCGTAAGCAAGCTTCTCTCTCACACTAAGAGAAGTTGGTCCAATAAAAGATATTACTTTCCTCACCTTGTCTTTATAATAATATCTAGCATTTACATAGCACTTCGGTCCACAGATTTTAAAGCACACTACAAAGATGGGTAGGCATTTTTATCCTATTTTATTGATGAATAAACTGAGGTATAACAGGTTATAGGCCTGATTTTCAGAAGTGATAAGTATTCACGGCTTCCATTAACTTCAGCTCAGATTGCAAATGTTCCACACCTCTGAAAATAAAGCCCTCACTGACTTGTTCATGACTGCACAGCTGAGTAATGACATCTGGAAATACCCAATTCAGTGCATGCTGCAATGCATCCTCAGATATAAGAGAGCTGAGCCCCTTATTCTACTTCATGGATTTCTTTCAAGATCATCCAATATCTGGATTGGGCATAGAATTTAATTTGTCACTGGAACTTCCACACACGGTATGGCTGAAGAATAAGCCCATAGTGTACGTAACTCATGTCAGTTACAAACTAATATAATGTCTTACATAACATAAGAACATAAGAACGGTCTTCCTGGGTCAGACCAAAGGTCCATCTAGCCCAGTATCCTGTCTTCAGATAGTGGCCAATGCCAGGTGCTCAGGAAGGCATGAACAGAACCGGTAATCATCAAGTGATCCATCTCCTGTTGCTCATTCCCAGCTTCTGGCAAACAGAAGCTAGGGACACCATCCTTGCTCATCCTGGCTAATAGCCATTGATGGACCTCCATGAATTGATCTAGTTCTTTTTTGAACTCTGTTATAGTCTTGGGCTTCACAACATCCTCTGGCAATGAGTTCCACAGGTTGACAGTGCGTTGTGTGAAGAAATATTTCCTTCTGTTTGTTTTAAACCTCTGCTATCTATTAATTTCATTTGGTGACCCCTAGCTTGTGTGTTATGAGGAGGAATCAATAAAAGTTCCTTATTTACTTTTCCATACCAGGCATGATTTTATAGATCTCTCTCATATCCCACCTTAGTAGTCTCTCTTCCAAGATGAAAAGTCCCAATCTTATTAATCTCTCCTCATATGGAAGCAGTTCCATACCCCTAATCAGCTTTGTTTTTGTTTTAAAATTAAACCACTTTGTGTACACTGTTGTCTAGTAAATTACAGATAGCATTACATTTTTCTGCTATTTTAGGGATCACTTAGAATTCTATGTATTAAATTATTAAATATTACACATAAGAAAATTAATTTCAAACAACAGAAAAAATATCCCTAATTGTGCCTGCAACCATTTTACCAAAACTACAGTAATAACTTAGAGGAAAATAACTACATAACACCAACAGTTATTGCTCAGTGGAAAGGACATCAAGGACACTTGCAAGTAAGAGAATTGGATCAATATTAACACGATTTTCATTTCATGCTTCCCCAACTCCAGTAAGCTGACAATATACTCTGATTATGTGAACTGCCTGCAAGTAACATAGAAAAGGTTATTAGAGCAAGAGGTGGAAATGAAATGCACTTTTTATATTGACAGGTCTGCTAATAGAGTGTACTGATTTTCAAAGCCATGCAATGCATTTTCACAATTTGGTTTTGACAGCAAAAAAGGAATTTCATTTATTCCTAATTCAAAATATTCATATGTAAGCAAAGATTTCTTAAGACCGACCACCAAAGAGGACATTAATAAATAGCAAAATATTTCAAATGAAATACAATTAAAAAGTTAAGAGAAAATGTGATTGAATTTAAATGTGGTACTACATAAGTATGAGAGGTAAATATAATAATCCTCTTAAAGTGAGTATTGAAAAATGCATTCCATGCTTTTGAAAGAGAATTTCATAAAATGGGTTTTTTAAGATTAAAGATAAATGGTAGACGTGAAATCCTTCTAAAATTAAATTTGGATTTTGCCTTGTTAGACTTTAGTTTTGAGTTTGGAATATTTAAAACAAGCACACCAGCACATGTTCTACAGAAAAAAAATGCATTCTGTATCTTTATCTGTCTTCAGAACATAGGGACACCAGGTCAAAGTCACCAGAGTTGTAAGGGGCCGCCACCTTGGAGTTGTGCCCATTTATGCCAGCAATTAATGTGACTTGCTGTTAACAAAACTTATAAACGGAAAGGAAAAGTTCCTGAACTTGGGAGATATAAAATTAATATAAATAACTTCAACCTCCCCACTTTAGAAACATCAAAACTTAGTACAGACAAATAACTTTGTGACAGTACTGTGCATAGGGTTGCCAGGTGTCCAGTTTTCGACCAAAAAGTCCGGTCAAAAAGGGTACCTGGCAGTAACCAGCCTCCACCACTGGGGGCAGTAAGCACAGTAGCTACTGCTGGAGCCTGGAAGAGCACACAGGAACGGCTCTGGTGGAGAGGTAGTGGCGACACCCTCGCCCTGACCCACTCATCCCTCCATCCCCTGAGCACGGCTCTCCCTGTCCCATCCTGCATCACCCCCCACCCCTGAAGTGTGGCTCTCCCTTCCCTGCACTGCCCCACTCACCCCCCCCCCCCCGAGCCCTGCTCAGCTGGCAGAGGTTGGGGGGTGAAGAGGGAAGCATATGACAGTGTGTGGGGGAGGGTTAAGAGGAACAGGGGGAAGGGCTTTGGGGGAAGAGATGGAATAGGGGGAGGGAGAGGTTTTGGAGCTCAGTGTCCAATTTTCACAAAAAGTTGGCCATCCTAGTTGTGCAGTGCCATGTGAGAAACATGTTTTGGTTTCAGTCCTGGAATCTCCCACTTTTCCAGTACTGCCGATCCCCAAAGTTCAAGAATCTTGCATGCTCCCCCCCACCAAAGGAGACTGCACCAAAATAATGGAAACATAGTTGAATCTTTTTTTTATCACTGTCTTCACAGTTTTTGCATGTCCCCAGTGCATTTGTGACATTTACAGTGTTGATAGCTCTCACAAATGTATAGTAAGTCAATTTTCATCTTTACTACAGAAGATGTCTCTATGAGATCCCATCAAGATCAGGGCCCCATTGTGCAGCACCGAGTAAGGGACAGTCCCTGACCCAAAGAATTTATAATGCACTGCAAAAACTGGTAGTGACTTTATGATGTGAGAGCAGGAACTGGAACTCACCAAACTCATCTCATGTAGATACTAGCAAATATCCATGAGATGGGAACAACTTTTAATCTCTACTTTGGGTAGGATTCAAAGTGGTGGAAAGGTGCTCTAGCTCATCAGCAATGTCTAGAGGCATCCAATAATTGCAAATGTTGCACCTTCAAGAACGAGGTTTGCTTTCTGGGAAGATAAGTTTATCCAAGTGAATTCTGACCTTTTTGGAACTTACACAAGCAGGGTCTCTGCTATTTGGACGTACGCAAAATCTCTCTTAGTCAGCTACACTTATTTTTAAAGGAACAACGTCCATTAATCAAATGCAAATAATAAAATTAGAATACTAAAGCAAACAACTCAACATCCAGATTCACTTCTAAATACGTTTTGCAATATAAAATCATTCTAACAGTAATTCCATGGTCCTTGCACTAACTTTTATACATAGATGCAAATTTTATGTTCACTCTCACATAGGTCATCAGCAAGGTCTGACTCCACAACCTTCAAAATCCACAGTACAGATCATTTCCACTTCAAGTACAGCAGTAGCTTCTGAGAAAGCCTGTTCTTATCCTCTACATGTGCCACCACATACAGGGATGTACACACAGAGTCAGTGCTTTTGTGAGACAACAGTAGAATGCTGGGCATCAGGATTCTTGGTGTCTATTCCTGGCTCTGAAAGCAGTTTTCTAGTAGTTACAGAGAGCATGAACAAATATAACAATGTCCCTGTCAGGGACTGAACCCAGGACCTCTGTAAAGGCATGAGTTTCTAGCACTTGAACTAAGAACCAGGGCTGAAATCTTATCTCACTGCACTCAATACGTGTTTTGCTATTAACTTCACCGGGACCAGAGCTCTTAGCACGGAAACAGCAGCAGAGTCATAAACCTCTCTATGTGGTCTAGCTGCTAATGGGTCACACTGTGTTAGCGTGAATTATAAAATCATCTAATTTGACATGTTCTTTGAAATGATATGTGGCAAGCGTACAAGATTTGGCTCAGTTGTATTATAGCCCTGGGTTCTATTCCCAGCTCTGCCTGAAGTGACCTTTTGCACAGTCTTGGTTTCAAAGTCACCTGTGAAATTGGTGAATAGTAGTTACCTTACAAGGTTTGTACCCTGGACTCATAACAAAGATCGTTAACCACAAAAATCTTAAGAGCACAGAAATATTAGTAGCAGTCAGAATTGGGATTAGGGGTTTGATTTACGGTACCTTCTCCTAAACTTCAGAACATTGTGAGAGTCTCTCTCTAGTTCTCTAGTTTTGCTTTCCAGAAATCACAAGAAAGATTCAAACTTCTCATGTTATTGTGAAACAGCCTTAAAAATCTCATTATTCACATTATATTCACCGGAGTTGGCAAGACCACTTTCCAGGCTGGCTGGAAGTGAGATGCTGGTGAGACAGCATGCTCAGCTGTTTGCAGAGAGGGATTGAGTGCTTTCTTGGGTGGCAAAAGGAAAACCAATGAAAAACTCTTCAAGAGTTGAACATAGTTCTCTAGCTAGAAAAGAATGACTATCATACATGAAGTTCAGGGTCCTATATAAACAATGAGGAAGGGGATCCCTAGGTATACAAGGATAGAGAAGAACTGCTGTAGAAAAAGTCTTAATATAATGTGCATCATATTAAAAATAAATATTATATTATGTATTTTAAAATATGCATGAGATGTTGGCTGATAGATCTCTGTAATAAAGTCTCTTTCCAAACACGTTGGCTAGGGGTGTGTTTCAGAATGTTTCCTTAAAAATAGATATTCCTTTTAGTAAGTACAGAACATTGATAACCCCCGGGTGCTTCTGAATACCATAAGTGTATAATCTCAGCTGAAGAAAAGCACTTTGCTGAAACACATACGCATCTGATTTGTCCCACAACACCGCTGACTTTTGTGAATCAAATGTAATACCATAATACAAGTGGTACATGAAGTAAGGTGCAGATCTTGAAACTTATTCACTTGTGTAGGTATGCAATGCCCAATGGGCATATATGTGAGCATGTGTTCCAAACAGCAAGATGGTATTTCCTATGTATTTTTGTTCAAATCCTACTAATTTTAGTATCCCATAAATATAATTTTAACTGGTATTGGTTTTGAAGTAACAGAGCGGGAATATTGGGGATAGGAGGGAGGGGCGGAGCAACAACAAAAAAACAAAACAAAAAGCAACAAAAGCTACTTCTTACTTTATTGAAAATAAAGATATTTGCCCTGATTCGCAATTCCTCCATTTCTTCATTCTGTGCAGAGTTGTTCTGCTAGCATTTGGCAGCTGAGAAATCTCATTATGCAGGAGATATTTCCCAGGGACTGTTACAGGCCACTAAAGATCTTTTTTTTATGCTATTGGAGCAACATAAATGGGCATTAGGACTTGTAAACTGAGACCACTGGGTAGGCATCCAGGCTGTGCCTCTTAGAAGCAAAATACAAAACTCACAACCCAAGAGGAGTGGGGAACTAAGGTATTTTTAAGCCATTATTATATGCCCTCCTGATTCTAGGTAACTGAGAGCTGCAGCCCCACCAATGACATACTACTCCCTCCCCTGCTCATCCTCTCTAAACCAGGGTTTGTGAGGCTGTCCTCAGAGGACAGCCTGCTGCGGTCTTCCTTAGTTCAGGTGCCAGGGGAATTCTCTCTCACTCACATCCAGGGCTTTCAGGGTCCCTTTTTATACTCTGGCCCCTTTAACTGGCATAAAAGGGCTACATTTTTCTGTAATGCTGTATGCATCAAGAGCATGGTATAGGGAACAGGGAATGGAGCTAGTAACCTTACATTTTTTGTCTATATCAGCAGGCTAGAAATACATTCATGAGACCCCATGAGCTCCATCTGATAACTGTATTTGGTGGGCTTTGTTCTGTTATTAAAATCAAAATCATTGGGGATGCTTTGGGCCCAATTAGTGCTTTCTTAATCTTCCCCAACTCAATCCAGCTAAGGCTCAGCCCTTGTGTCCTGTTAACACACCCATTCACATAAAGCACCTCTCTACAGGAAAACCCCTCTAGGTGGAAAATTTTCATCCTCCATCTGCAGCAACATCAAAGGTAAAACCACAAACGAGCAAAAAAAAAACAAAACCCGCCTAAAGAGCAATTGAAACATTGCAGCCAACTCGTTACTAGAGTGAGACAGACTACTGCAACCAAGTGGAGGAGGAGATGAAGAAGAAATGGGGGTGAGGAAAGGAATTTAAAAAATATAATTGCTTTATACTTTAAATTGTTGTTAAAACTGAGTAGGGGTGCTCTTATTCTACCATCGAACTGTGTATTTAAGCAGAAAGATGGGAGGTGTGAAGGGCATATGGAAATCAGACTCTGAAGTGCTACTCAGAGCCAGCTATGAGCTGCTTGCAGGATGTCAAATTCCCACTTCCAGAACACTCCCCCAAATAGGATGACCAGACAGCAAGTGTGAAAAATTGGGACGGGGGTTGGGGGGTAATAGGAGCCTATATAAGAAAAAGACTAAAAAATCGGGACTGTCCCTATAAAATCAGGACATCTGGTCACCCTACTCCCAAAGCATCACTATGGAGTGCTTTGTGCACAGAACCTTCTCAGGTTTAATGACTTCTATATTTGCTACTCAGCAATACAACTAAATTCAAAGAACAAAAGTACGCCCCATGCAATTTTAAACACGTTTTAAATCACAATGCCTTATTCTTATTCTTGGCACACAAGCTATCCACATTGATAAGAATGGAAGGTGCCATGGGTGTGTTTGTGCATATGTGTATACATAGTGGATGTGGAAGGAAAAGGATAAAGCAGTAGCTAGAAGAATTATGAGGCTCTTGATTGTTGTTGGTAGTTTTGGAACTTTAAGAAGTTTCACAGCCCATTATATTTGCTTTGGGGAAATGTTTTGTTTCTTTTGCACATTTTGGAGTTGACTTGATTTAGCTGAAGGAAGTTGGAAGCAGAGGTGGCCATATTATATGCTGGCAAAAAGGATGAACATTCTACGAAGTGGCATCTATTATAGAAGCCAAGGAACAGGTCAAGGCAGAAGGTATTAAAAGGTGTCAATTTCAGAAGATGTCAGAGGAAAGGCATTTGAAACATAAAATCAAGATATTGCAAAAGCGATTTTCAGTTTTGACATACATTTTGGATATCTGACAAGACTTGAACTTTGGATAACAGAGATTGTGATACGTCAAGCTTGGAAAAAATTATTAAATAAATTTGCATATTTGCTGGACATTTAGTAATGGGCATAAATAACCTCCTGATTTAAGGGGTGCAGTATATTAAACTGCTGATGGGACACTGACCACCCGCACCAGCATCCTCCGTCCTGGCACTGCAAACCTAATCCTTTCCTGCTGAGGAGGGAGGAGCCTGAAGAGTGAGCCTGTCCCACACTTACCCTGCATCAGTGGATCTTGTCCCACAGGTCTGGGCTTGGCTCCCCGCTCCTGGTCTATGGGATCACAGCACTATTCAGGTTTCACCCCAACGTCAATACATCCAAAGTGGGGAGCTGAGCCCAGTCCAATGGGACATTAGTCACTACTGCGGGGTGAGTATGGGGCAGGGTCGCTCCCCAATCTGTCCCCAAGTCTCCCCTCCACACTTGACCAAGAGAAGCGTATGTTTGCATTTTTTTACAGCCTTGGTTTAATGATTTCTGTGGATACAACGGAACCCATGATCTCATGCTAAAGTTATCCCTGGCAGTTACTGAGAACTAACCATAAAGTGATTATGAAAATTCTTGTGCTTCGAGTGGCTAATATTTTCTCAGGTAAACACAGGAAGTAGATTTTTACACTTTACAGTTATTGTAAAGTAACCTTAGAGAAAAGAGTGCTTCTGCAAATCAGGTCCCCATCGCTAGTCAGAGTACAGGTGCTTCCATAATGAGAAAAAAATCAGCATAATTTTGAATATTTCTTGTATTATCAGGTAGGTTTTCATTCCAAAGGAGATCATCATCATGGCAGATCTAATTAATGAGAATATAGCTAAGAGTTTTTTGGGAGTTAGAAATCACTAGGAAGAGGTTTGTGGCAACAGTCAGTGTATTTTTTATTTAATTATTGTTACAACTAAGATCTTGCATTGCAAATCTGTTTAATAATCCGTCTTGAAAAACTTCAGACTGTGATTGGATCTAGGTTTCTTAAAAATAATTAAAAACATATGATAATTTTTAATGGGGCTCAATTACAATGTAGTGTCTTTCTTAAAACTATATTGGGAAGAAATGCATTGGAAGATTATTTGGAGAAGCAGTGGATGGCACTGTTGGGCTATAATAATAGGCTGCAGATGCAAATCTCAAATCACAGTATTTCAAAATAATCCACATATTTTATATGCCACTTCAAGACATGCAATTTAAGTTTAAGATGGTTGAATTTATGTTGGACATAGCACAATTAGATGGATAATTTAGTTAACATGTTTAGGGGATGTTGGATAATGATGAATTTTTGCGTGAAAATATGGGAGAAGCAGCAAAATTCTTGAGTCCAATATTTTGGTCACTGAAGCTTTATTTATATTAAATGGGATTTCTGACATTGGGGAACTGGCTGCAAACAAAAAGACTTGGTTGATAATTGGACTAATGGCAGCAAAAAGTCAGACTGAGAAAATGGAAAGACAATGCTGCTCCAACTGAAGCGGAATGGTTTACATGCCTGTCTCACATGGCTTCCTCTGTAATGATCACATTTAGATTGAAGAACAGAGGGGACTTATTTGATAACATCTGGAAACCTTTAATGCATTAGTACTACTACTACCACATACATATTTTCAAGTACTCTTCATTGTAATATCTAGATTAGTATCTACATAATATCTACCCATAAAGCAGATGCTACTCCTTAAAACTGCTTGTAATTGTCATCTTGTACTTGTATATAGGTTAAAACTAAGCATGCATGGTACTACGGATTTTCTCTGTAGTCATTAGCTTTTTGTTTCTTTCCTTTCTTTTGTACATGTATATGTGCAATGTTTCTTAAATAATTAAATTGGGATTGGAAGGCTCTTGGGCCATGGGTATGGGTTGTGTATTTCTAGTGGCCAACATTTTTTGTATTGTGTTAGGGTGACCAGATGTCCCAATTTTATAGGGACAGTCCAGATTTTTGGGTGTTTTTCTTATATGAGCTCCTATTACCTGCCACCCCAAGTCCCGATTTTTCACATTTGCTGTATGGTCACCCTACGTGTGTTACTATTTTTTTCAGATCAAGCATTAACCTATTTTAAAAAGTGGCTACCTAAAACATTTCTGTTGTTTGTACATTTAGGGGAAAGACAAGTATGAATTATAAAAAAAATCTGATTAGCCATGAACAGAATGACATCAGAGGTGTTTTAGGAAGACCTTGATTATATGAAAATCTATTGTGCACAATATACATAAAATTGCTCACAACAAAGCTTTAAAGATATTTGGATGGTGTTCTTTAAGGTATTTTTCTTCTGAAGATTACATTCTTAACCTCAGTCAATTGCTTCTTTTTTTGTTTTGTTTTCAGACCATGGAAAGTACTAACAAAAAAGAAAAGACTTGATAATAAAAACAAATAAATTAGTATTAAATATAAAAGCTAAATTAAGTTGTGTCAGCCTCATATTTCATATTTCTTTAATTCATGTTTACTAAAATATTACATACATTTCAAAGTTTGAAATTATTAATGTGCTGTCTTACCCTGAAAATTGACTCTAAAATGGTGTTTTGGAGATCTGACTCCATAACAAATCTGCTCAGTTTACAAGTAAAAATATTTTTTCCCCCAATGCCTGCAAACTTGATCAGGGATCTGACAGTCAAGTTGGGTTGCACAGGTATAATTTTGGAAGAAAACAGAGTTTCACAGCTATAACTGAAGTCATAACTTGGTCTGCCACATCTTTACTACTGGAAATAGATCACTCTTATTGTAAGTAAATGCTTGCTGAACGTAACTGTAACTAGATTTTACCTATCTTGTGAGGCTGTTACTGAGACCTTTTGCTAGAGATGATTCTATATCACATAACTTTAAATTTGCGTTTGATAACGTCCAATTTACCTAATAAATTTGCTTTCTCTAAGACACTTTTTGGATTTAGACTCTCATTGGGGCAACCTCTCTGGGCTATTCTCAGAGACAAAAGGAAGAAACATCTGTTATCTGAAGAGATACTGAAGGCAGGTAATAAGGTACCAGACCTGGAGCACTAAGTGAAGATGTGAGACTGAAGGATGCTCATTGCTAAAAAGTGCTTTCAAGAGACCGACTGCAATCAGAAAGGGGCTTGAAGAAAGTGTAATGATTGCTAGGAGTGACATGAGAGGAAGCCTCAGGTTACAATTTTTCTTGAGTAGCTGAGATAAAAAGTTATAGGGATGGACAATTTACATAGCAGCTTTCCATAGGCAGACTAGACGTTGCTCTGAGCAGTGGTGGCATTTTATCAGCTAGAAGCATTTTTACGTTATAGCAGAGCAAAAACTAGAGGTGAAAATCTCGACACTTTCGGGTAAGGGAGGACAATTAAAATAACACTTAGTTACTCTGACAAGCCAACATGCAAGAGTGTGGAACCTCAAATGTGGAGTGCCCAGAAACTAGGGGGGAGGTGGGGAACAGCTCTCAGATAGTCAAGGTTAGACATTAACTCAAAAGTTCAGGCATTTGTTTTAACAGTGGGGCTCCCGAAGAAATGAAAGAAAACTGATTTTCAAGGGTTGAATACACACAACCCTCACTGAAACTTTGAGCATTGGTGACAGGTCCCAGAAAGAGCCATGTGTAGGTAGCCTCCTTCAGCTAGAACAACTCTTGAAATCAGGTCACTTTTATTTAGACGCTTAAATATGAATTAGGGGCCTTGCTTTTGTCACACAGGTTTGAAAGCCGTTGTCATATTGCTCATTTAAAATACAACTGTAGTTGCACTTCAAAGGTTGGACATATAATTGGCAGGTTTTTAATTCTTAGGATTCATGGCCCATCATTGTGACAACTATAATCAACTTAATTGGCCAAGTTTTCCTGAGCACAGACAGTAACAGTGGTTCAACACATTTTATACAAATATTCAGATACTTGGGCACCAGTCTATTCATCTTTCCTTTCTCTAGTGCAGGCTGCAAGTATGGTCCTTGCTGGACCTGGTCTATTAATTTTGTAATGCACAACACCACAACTGTTTGTGGAAGCAGCCCCAGGAACTTGAATAAGTTCCCTATTCTGCTCTTTAAATGTCCTTTGTACTGTAGTGGCTCATTTAATCCTGCACCGTTTGCAAGTTATTCAATTAACTATATCAAAAGGGCAACTTCTTACCAAACGTATGCTTACCAGGTACATATTCCATCATATCTGCACACTAAATGACAGAACTTAGTATTTACTGCTTTTTACTCATGTTAGCACTGCAGAGCCCAAAAAAGTATGGGGAAAGGAGATGGATTCTATTCTCTCTGGTGCATTTCTTAGTAAAAAAAAAAAAGAAAAAGAAAAAAAAAGTCTCAGTTAGTTCTACCTGTGCAACTCCATTAGAGCTTCAATTTAAAGAAAAAACCTTTCAAGTGTAAAACCAAAACTTCACTCAGTATTGCCAGCTATTGTTAATTCAAACATGTTGCATTATATGGCTTATTTTTCTATGCTAACATATACTGGGGCAAGAATGTATGACTGCACTGTATTTTACCATACCTATCATAGTGAGAAAAGAACAAAACAAGCAACTTGGCATAGTGTATAGGATATTGGTATATTTACAAAAGATACTTGTTAAAAATCTTTCTAATTTTATACTCAGATGTGCAAATTATTTTAACAGCCTACAAACACTTTTGGCTTCGTGTACAGTATTCACAGAGTTAGAGATGGAAGAGACCTAATAGATCATCACCCTACAGTTGCAGGCATGACTGTGAAACGGAGCACTACCTAAAGGGGAATTAAAATACATCCATGGGGATTTGTTTTAAACTTTACATTGCTTCAATTTATTGAAGTGTTTTTACTTATTTATTAGCAACCTCAATCATTTACAATAGTTTGTACCAAACATGGAAACCTCAATATGTATAAACTGGTCAACAATGAGCCTATAGTTAAATACTAGCTATACTGATAACACTTACAGAAGACTTCTTAGAATGTAATCATAGTACTTCTAGATAGTTGGATGAACATTAAAAATATATATTTCCTACAGAAAGTAGCCATCTCCACTGTCGGAATAAACTTTATACCCACTTCCCCACCCCGCTCCCCCTCCCGTTTTAGCTCTTTAAGGAGGAAACAAACATTTTGATATTGCTTCTCTGAAACAGGTGTACAGACCACAGACATATTTGCCATTCCCAAGACTTTTCTATTCCTTTATGACTGCAAGCGTCATATTATTACAGTATCCATGCATCCACCATCAACACTGATTTAATTCTAGATTAGTTGTAGAGCAGTCTTTTATTCATCAAGGTCATATATTGATGGCTACACAAGCTCAGATAAATCAGGTGTTAAGCAGGCACATCCCCAAGCAACACAGAAACTCTCATCTGCAATCCTCAGCATATCTTATTATTTATTGCCAAAGAAATGACTGATTAATTTTGTCATCTTTGCTCTGTTTTTTTTTGCTCGGCTGAAGCTGCCTGCTCTCTTTTGCAATGCCTGATCAGACCTATTTAAGTTGATGCCTTTGATCGCAAACACAGAGGAGCTTGCTGACTTAGGCTTTGACTAAACATTCCTCCACTGCAATATTTATGTACAAAACTGTGTCTGATAACTGACAGTCAATGTAGATAACAAAAACTTAGAAGATATTTTCCACTATTATACTCATACCCAAAATAGTATTTCTTGTACTAGTTATCAGTCTAGATTTAAGGTTGCTATTGAAGAACATTTAAAAAAAACCTCTTTTTTTTATCAATAGTTCATTTTCCACAAATAAAATATTTGAGGTCAGGGAATAACCTGCTGGATACTGCATATTATGATTTAAAAAACTGCTTTCAAATTCTTGTGTACAGTGACATTATATTGCGTTTTTGACATTAACAGCATTTTACTATTAAACTATTTCAACATAAAATTATCAAAACAAAATGAATAAAAAATGCAATGAAAGTAAAATACCATGGAAAAAAATTCTATGCCTCCAGCTCTTTATTAATCACATTCCAACACCAGAGGCTGAAAGTACATCAAACTGCACCAAATCCTTTTCACATGACAACCTCATAAATTATTCAACTCATTAGTATCACCAAGAGGCATAAAAATAACATCAGTGTTAAGGATGTTTTCTCACAGAGAAAGGTCAACTAAAAGTTTCAATATTAAAATCCATATGCACAAGCCTCTGAAAAGTAAGTACATCAAGGTGGAATCTATGGGTTTTAACTGCAATGCATGCTGTTAAAATTCCTCCAGAATGCCACACCATACTTTTAATTTATTTATGGGAAAGCTACAAGTCAGACACATTTATTATAAGACTGCCAACAAGATAACTTCCATCTACTGTAATCTGAAACACAACTAATGAGAGTTTGGCTTGCACTGCCCCAGCAATACTTCAGCTTTAAAGGTAAATGTGTATAACTATATGGGGTTCCCTTTTGTATGCTGAAATGCAACAGAAGTGGCACATTAAGTTGTGGTGTGGCGGGGGAAATAAGAGGACATTATTTGCATTATAAGGGCATGAAACAAAGTCCTCTGAAGTAAATGGCAAATCTTCCAATAACTTAAAGCCTGATTCAGCACCATTTTTTAAGAGGCCAATGTTAGGGATTGTAAACCAGTTTTCTTCTTGCTTTCAGGCTGGTTTGAAATCAGAACTTTTACATATTTAAATATTAACAGCCTCCTCAAAATTGCAATTCTGTATTAAAGTAGAATAGAGACTAGGGCTAAAATTAATATTTGTTTCTGAAAAGGAACAACATAGTAATTGTTACAGCAGTTCAAACTAAAGATTTGACATCTGCCTCCGACAGTGGCTCTATGCTGGATGCCTCAAAGGAAGGTGGGAGAAAATAAATACACCACTGTGTCAAATGTGCAATACTATATGCCATAAAGGAAAATTAGTTCTTGACCCCAGCTATTGATCAGCTTATGCCCTGAAGCATTACAATTGACAGGCTTTATATTTTAATAAATAATATACTAGCTAGTATAATTGTACATGCTGATATTCATTTAAATGTCTAATCTTTTCTGAAGCTTACTACAAGCTATTTGCCTCAATAATATCCTGAAGTGGTGAGTTCCACAGATTAACTATACAGCATGAATTATAACTAACACAGTCAAAACTTCCAGTGACTTCAATGAGAGCTCTCGCTACAAATGAACTGCATGATTTAGCTCATATTTGCATACAATAATTTTCCTTACATCAATTTTCAGTATGTGGCTTTTAAACTTATTTAAGAATAATGCTGGCTCAAGTTTGTTTACCCCCAAATATAGTGAAAATTAATACTGGGACCACTTTACTTTCAATCAGAAATATAATTTTAAAATGTAGATAGGAACCTTTCCTGAAAAAAATGCCTTTGTGGATGCCTACAGAACTGCACAAGACCTAGGTCTGAAAAATGCATCTCCTTCTAGACTTTTGCACCACTAAGGTTCAGTCCAGAGGTGAAACCCCATGCTCCGGGTGTCCCTAAACCTCTAACTGCCAGAGGCTGGGACTGAATGACAGGGGATGGATCACTCGATAATTGCCTTGTTCTTTTCATTCCCTCTAAGCATCTGGCATTGACCACTGTCAGAAGACAAGATACAGCAGTGGTTCTCAGCCAGGGGGTCTGAGGCCTGTTGGGGGCTGCAAGCATGCTTCAGGGGGTCTGTCAAGCAGGGCCAGCACTAGATGCACTGAGGCCTAGGGTAGAAATCCAAAGCCCCACCTGGAGTTGAAGCTGAAGCCTGAGCAACGTAGCTTCATGGGGGCCCCCTGTAGCATGGGGCCCCAGTCAACTGCCCTGCTTGCTACCCCCCTAGCACCAGCCCTGTCTTTTACATGAAGATAACCAGTTGTTGTGGCACAGGTGAGCCATGGAGTTTTTAGAGCATGTCGGATGGGCCTCAGAAAGAAAAAGGTTGAGAACGCCGTGATAAAGTGCTTGGCTCATGACTACCCAAAAGCACTGAGCACAACTGCTAAGCAGCTTTGTTTAAACAAGGATTTATTGATGTATTTCACAATTTTCAGATAAATATTACTTCTGGTTTAGATTATGTATGCCAAGTTAATGCTTTCAATATTTTTATAGACAAATCATAAACCTCATTGAAAAGAGGTCTTATATGGAAGTGTTGTGCTATATCATCTCACTGGCCTAAGAGTCATACTCTGCCAAGCAGGAGAGTCAGGTTTGATTCCTTATCCCAGTCTGAATCCTAGGGCCAACAGAGTCTGGGAATGCTTGAAAGGCAGTGGAAGAGCTAATAAGGGGTGCCAGAGCATGGGGGTGTGTGTGGCCTTTATGTATATGTGTGGCACTTTTTCAAGCCAATAGACATAATTGAAGGTGGCACCACCAATGACCCATCATCCCCCCGAGCTCTGCCGTTGCTCTAAACCTGGTTCTGCTACTGCTGAAAGAAATACTGCTAAGCCTTTGGGAACTAGGAAGAGTGAGTGTTTCACAGCATCCAAGAGCAATTCCTCTGGCCCAACAAGAAATGAGGCTGAAAGAATTCCTGTTCCAGCTTCCTAAAACCATGACGTGAGAAAAAAATTGACAAACCTCAGCACTGTAATATGGACATAGAAGACACCAAAATAGCCCCTTTATTAAAAAGGGGGTGAGTTAGTACTGACCATATTCCACAGCAGCTTTGAGGAGGGCATCAGAATGAGTAGATCCGAAAGCATTGCGAACAAATCGCCTTCGCCGGCGCAGATCATCCTCCCAATAATCCAGGCGCCAGAAGTCATGCAGTTGGCTATGAAATAGAGAACACGTCAGTACCTACCAGAACTTGCACGGTATTTACATATAGCATATACATATAATTTCAATACTGCTTCTATATTTCAGTGGCATTAAGGAAAATGTTCCAGCAAAAATATATATTACAAAAATGTGCAATATTCTAACATTTTTACTAGTATTTCGGAATTAAAGAGCTCAGCCCTGCCTGTCTTAAAATGCTCTGTCTACTGCTGAAAACATTAATCACAGTGAGCCCATTAACAAATGCAGCATCAAATTACAAGTATTAATGGCACAGCTTGATTTCTTTTACAGTGTTTTTAACAAGGTTAGTAAATCATAGAATGGATCTCAGTGCAAATAGTTTGCAATTTAATGACTATGGTCCCTTAGCAGACTGAACTTAGAAGTATAAAATATTGCCCACTTGAATTTTGTGGAACTATGATTAAACTAATGTGCTGAAATATTCATTGAAATAATTCCCCACTGCCCCCAGCAACCTGAGAAAATTGCAATTTTATTCATTATTAATAACACTGAATTAGAGCTGCAAAAAATTTCACCATGTGGTAATTGTCTTGGTAAATTATTATTCCAACACTAACGGAGTCCTTGGATGATTTTATAGCTTCCAGCTAATACAAGCCATTAACAACCATGACCATCTTCATGTTACGTTGGCTTTTTGCATTCAGAACCAGTATTAAAGTTCCACAAATTGAGACAGAAACCATTGTTAATCTATATCCAGCTGAAAATGCAAATTCATTTCATTATTTGGTGTTCAATTTAACTTCATTACTAAATATGGGACTGGATGGCTGTTTAGTAAACATCCAAACAATATTAGTACTAAGATAGTGGTGGAATATTTCATCCACCTGTCCAATATTTTAAATACATCGTAGGATATTCTGCACAAGACTGCTTTAAATGACTGCCTGCCTTCATTATGAGAAGTTCTACTGGCAGCCACTCCTAGCCTAGTCTACACTGGGGTGGGGTGGGGGGGGGGTCGATCTAAGATACGCAACTTCAGCTACGAGAATAGCCTAGCTGAAGTTAGCATATCTTAGATAGATTTACCTGGCCATCCACACGGTGGCAAGTCGACTGCTGCCGCTCCCCCGTCGACTCCACTTCCACCTCTCGCCGAGGTGGAGTACAGGAGTCGACGGGGAGCGCGTTTGGGGACCAATTTATCATGTCTACACTAGACATGATAAATCAATCCCCGATAGATCGATCACAGCCCACCGATCCGGCGGGTAGAATCACAGAATCATAGAAACTCAGGGTTGGAAGGGACCTCAGGAGGTCATCTAGTCCAACCCCCTGCTCAAAGCAGGACCAAACCCAATTAGATCATCCCAGCCAGGGCTTTGTCAAGCCTGACCTTAAAAACCTCTAAGGAAGGAGATTCCACCACCTCCCTAGGTAGCCCATTCCAGTGCTTCACCACCCTACTGCACCCCCTCTGCAACTTGAGACCATTACTCCTTGTTCTGTCATCTTCTACCACTGAGAACAGTCTAGATCCATCCTCTTTGGAACCCCCTTTTAGGTAGTTGAAAGCAGCTATCAAATCCCCCCTCATTCTTCTCTTCTGCAGGCTAAACAATCCCAGTTCCCTCAGCCTCTCCTCATAAGTCATGTGCTCCAGCCCCCTAATCATTTTTGTTGCCCTCCGTTGGACTCTTTCCAATTTATCCACATCCTTCTTGTAGCGTGGGGCCCAAAACTGGACACAGTACTCCAAATGAGGCCTCACCAGTGCCGAATAGAGGGGAATAATCACGTCCCTCGATCTGCTGGAAATGCCCCTACTTATACAGCCCAAAATGCCGTTAGCCTTCTTGGCAACAAGGGCACACTGTTGACTCATATTCAGCTTTTCGTCCACCGTAACCCCTAGGTCCTTTTCTCCAGAACTGCTGCCCAGCCATTCGGTTCCTAGTCTGTAGCAGTACATGGGATTCTTCCGTCCTAAGTGCAGGACTCTGCACTTGTCCTTGTTGAACCTCATCAGATTTCTTTTGGCCCAATCCTCTAATTTGTCTAGGTCCCTCTGTATCCTGTCCCTACCCTCCAGCGTATCAACCACTCCTCCCAGTTTAGTGTCATCTGCAAACTTGCTAAGGGTGCAGTCCACACCATCCTCCAGATCGTTGATGAAGATATTGAACAAAACCGGCCCCAGCACCGACCCTTGGGGCACTCCACTTGATACCGGCTGCCAACTAGACATGGAGCCATTGATCACTACCCGTTGAGCACGACCATCCAGCCAGTTTTCTATCCACCTTACCGTCCATTCATCCAGCCCATACTTCCTTAACTTGCTGGCAAGAATACTGTGGGAGACTGTATCAAAAGCTTTGCTAAAGTCAAGAAATAGCACATCCACTGCTTTCCCCTCATCCACAGAGCCAGTTATCTCATCATAGAAGGCAATTAGGTTAGTCAGGCATGACTTGCCCTTGGTGAATCCATGCTGACTGTTCCTGATCACTTTCCCCTCCTTTAAGTGGTTCAGAATTGATTCCTTGAGGACCTGTTCCATGATTTTTCCAGGGACTGAGGTGAGACTGACTGGCCTGTAGTTCCCCGGATCTTCCTTCTTCCCTTTTTTAAAGATGGGCACTACATTAGCTTTTTTCCAGTCATCCGGGACCTCCCCCGATTGCCATGATTTGTCAAAGATAATGGCCAATGGCTCTGCAATCACATCGGCCAACTCCTTTAGCACCCTCGGATGCAGTGCATCCGGCCCCATGGACTTGTGCTCGTCCAGCTTTTCTAAATAGTCCCGAGCTACTTCTTTCTCCACAGAGGGCTGGTCACCTCCTCCCCATACCGTGCTGCGGAGTGCAGCCGCCTGGGAGCTGACCTTGTCTGTGAAGACAGAGGCAAAAAAAGCATTGAGTACACTAGCTTTCTCCACATCCTCTGTCACTAGGTTCCCTCCCTCATTCAGCAAGGGGCCCACACTTTCCTTGACTTTCTTCTTGTTGCTCACATACCTGAAGAAACCCTTCTTGTTACTCCTAACATCTCCGGCTAGCTGCAACTCCAAGTGTGATTTGGCCTTCCTAATTTCACTCCTGCATGCCTGAACAATATTTATATACTCCTCCCTGGTCACTTGTCCAATCTTCCACTTCTTGTAAGCTGCTTTTTTGTGTTTAAGACGAGCAAGGATTTCACTGTTAAGCCAAGCTGGTCGCCTGCCATATTTACTTTTCTTTCTACACATCGGGATGGTTTGTTCCTGCAACCTCAATAAGGATTCTTTAAAATACAGCCAGCTTTCCTTGACTCCTTTCCCCCTCATGTTATTCTCCCAGGGGACCTTGCCCATCAGTTCCCTGAGGGAGTCAAAGTCTGCTTTTCTGAAGTCCAGGGTCTCTGTTCTACTGCTCTCCTTTCTTCCTTGTGTCAGGATCCTGAACTCAACCATCTCATGGTCACTGCCTCCCAGGTTCCCATCCACTATTGCTTCCTCTACTGTTTCCTCCCTGTCTGTGAGCAGCAGGTCAAGAGGAGCTTTTCCCCTAGTTGGTTCCTCCAGCACTTGCACCAGGAAATTGTCCCCTACACTTTCCAAAAACTTCCTGGATTGTCTGTGGACCGCTGTATTGCTCTGCCAGCAGATATCGGGGTGATTAAAGTCACCCATGAGAACCAGGGCCTGTGATCTAGTAACTTCTGTTAGTTGTTGGAAGAAAGCCTCGTCCACCTCATCCCCCTGGTCTGGTGGTCTGTAGCAGACTCCCACCACGACATGACCCTTGTTGCTCCCACTTCTAAATTTAATCCAGAGACTCTCGGGTTTTTCTGCAGTTTCATACTGGAGCTCTGAGCAGTCATACTGCTCTCTTACATACAACGCAACTCCCCCACCTTTTCTGCCCTGCCTATCCTTCCTGAACAGTTTATATCCATCCATGACAGTACTCCAATCATGTGAGTTATCCCACCAAGTCTCTGTTATTCCAATTACATCATAATTCCTTGACTGTGCCAGGACTTCCAGTTCTCCCTGCTTGTTCCCCAGGCTTCTTGCATTTGTGTATAGGCATTTAAGATAACTCACCGATTGTCCTGCTGTCCCAGTATGGGGCAGGAGCCCTCCCCTCTTGCACTCACCTACTTGTGTAGACGTGCCCCTAGAGGCATCATGACCGTGTGTAAAGGTACAACAGAGCCCTTCCACAACCTTTTAAAGGGAATGCACTACGTTTGCCCATTCATTGACCCAACTGTATTGGCTGGTGCAGTGGATCGTATGTTAGCACCGGGAATGCTACCCTGCAGTTGTTACTAGACTCACATGGCTTTTATGTGCCAAGATTGCAAGGACTGCAGTGTGTCTGACCCCTGCTTAGGGGCTCAAAGGCTCATTGAGCAGAAATGAGGGGATAGGTATAATTTGGCCTCTCTTTCTCTGTTTTGATACAAAATGACCTTTATTTAGATTTATGAAACACCATCAAATCCACATATACATTTTATCATATTATCTTTTTTAATAACCAATTAAAAGATTTTTTACTGTGTGGAGAGAAGAAAGAAAAATCTTTAATGAGTAACTAATGAAAGATTAGCAAAATCAGTTTCTTGCTCTTATTTAAAACATTTTGGAACAGTAGCAGCAAAGGCCTTATTTAAAAAAAAAACCACACATGGATTTTGTGGCTGTTCTTTATGAAAAGTTGTTTGCTACAATCTAAAAAAAGGCCATTGATCTGAGAATGACATTATATTGTACAGATAAGAAATCCATACTAAAATTAGGAATATTTGACTTTTGAGATATATTTTGATTTTAACTCATGTTCCATGGTGATAGAACATTAATCAGTTTGAAGAAGGAAAAATACTGTATTCTCTTAACCAACAATAAAGCAAAATAGCTTTCAAAGCAAGTGTTTTAACAAAGGGACAACAAAAAAATAGGTAAGATTGTTATGTGAAAATACTCTGCTTAAGGGCCTCATAATAAAATAAATTAACACAAGCTTGAAACTTGAAATACAAAATCATGCCTTAAAATCAAAAATTTAAAAAACAAAACCCTCAAAAAAAAAAATCGCAGGTTTGGTTTTACCTTGTTTTTTATCACAGAGTGAACAGCTTTTCACAGTACAACGAATTTTTCCTCCCTAGATTTTCCTTTTTCCTGTAAAGGTGCTACATCACCAATCTCAAGCTACAGTAACCCCTTATTCTTCCAACAAGCAACCCTATACCTTACAACAGGGATCGCAAACTCAAATGACCACGAGGGCCACATGAGGACAGGACACAATGGCCCGAGGGCTGCATCACTGACGCCCCCCCTCGCTGTCCCCACCCCTACTCCACCCCTTCCATGAGGCCCTGCCCCTGCCCCGCAGGGGGCTCAGGGCAGGAGGTTGGGGTGTGGGCGGGGTGCGGGAGGGGGCTCAGGGCAGGGGGTTAGGATGCAGGGGGCTCAGGGCAGGGGGTTGGAATGCAGGAGGGGTGTGGGGTGCAGCAGGGGGCTCAGGGCAGGGGGTTGGGGTGCAGTAGGGGTGTGGCAGGGGCTCAGGGCAGGGGGTTGGAATGCAGAAGGGGTGTGGGGTGCAGCAGGGGGCTCAGGGCAGGGGTTGGGGTGCAGGAGGGGTGCGGGGTGCGGCAGGGGCTCAGGGCAGGGGGTTGGGGTGCAGGAGGGGTGCGGGGTGCAGCAGGGGCTCAGGGCAGGGGGTTGGGGTGCAGGAGGGGTGCGGGGTGCGGGCTCCGGCCTGGTGCCACTTATCTAGAGAGGCTTTGGGGTGGCAGCGGCGTGCAGTGAGGCCAGGGCAGGCTCCATGCCTGCCTGCCTGCCCTGGCCCCGCACCGTGCCACTTCAGGAAGCGGGCAGAACCCTATGGCCCCTGAGGGAGGAGGGGCACAAGGCTCCATGCACTGCCCTTGCCGCTCCTCCAGGTACCTCCCCCGAAGCTCCCATTGGCCGCGGTTCCCCATTCCCGGCCAATGGGAGCTGCGGTGCCTGGAAGCGAGGGCAACGCACGGAGCCCTCTGCAAACCGCCCCCGCACCACCCAGGGCCGCAGGGACATGGTTCCGGCCGCTTCAGGGAGCGGCGCGGGGGCTTGCGGTGCCACAGGGGGGCAATCCCGTGGGCCAGATCCGAAGCCCTGAGGGGCCAGATATGGCCTGCGGGCCGTAGTTTGCCCACCCCTGGCCTGGAGGTAGGCAGGGGTGGGGGGGCGTGGGAAGCTTGGCGGGCCACAGAAAATAACCTCGCGGGCCGCGTGTTTGAGACCGCTGCCTTACAATCTCTGCTGATCTAGAACCAGTTCCACTCCACCAAGGTACAATGGGACATGAGGATGCACACCACCTCAGAGGACTGAGCCCCAATGATTAGGCCCCTAGCCATCAGAATATGGCTGGCAAGGGTCAGGTGGAAATTTTGTTGCGTCTTCATACCAGATAATGCAGACAAGATTCCTACCTAATGCTTTCTAAACAACTATTTGACTCAACAAACAAAGAAGCAGAAGACTCTTCATTGGAGAGATGAGAGCATGACTTTAATGAGGCTCCCAGCCATTTGCCAACCCTTGGAGAGAGAATGAGTTCATAACCACATTGTTATTGCTTACATGGTACTGTGCAACGTTAGCACTGGCTCACTCATCATGGTCTATAGTGTAATTAAATTAAAATTATTGTGTAATGAAAAATTATCTTGCATTTAACAGTGTACTTCACCCAGTGGGATCCAAAGCACTTTACAATCTATATTGCCTGTACATACTATTCCATCAAGAGACTATGTTAAGAAAACTTTAAGGTCACATGGTGCATTCAAAGTTAGAAAATGCCAAAGTTAAGGTTGCACATGTGATCTCATCTCTGTCCCCTTGTGCATATGCCTTACAATATAGTTTAAATTTAACATGATCACACATTATTTCTCAAATACAATACAATTCTGCATAAATGTATTTCCAGTCTTAAAGACACATTTAGCATCTTGCATTTGTTTTTATTCTCATAACACATGACATTTACATATTTAACTTCTATAAACATTATATATGGAGGAATTATTTTTTCTATTCTTCTCTTATTCAACAGTCACTGAACTGCCTTTGCTCAGCTCATATTTTCTGGGGTAGTAGGGAAAATCACCTTCAAACTGAGTCTAATTCGTAAAATTTCAGCCTGATAGGTTGAAGTTGGGGAAAGTTATAAACAACTGAGAACTGGGATTATAAAAGAAACCTTAACTGTAGAAGTTATTGTGCTGCCCATTGCTAAAGGTTGCTAATGACAACAATGTATTACCTATCACACGACAAAGGAGAAGGGGGGCGGGAAGGAGGCGATATTAAGCTTCCTATTACCTCTGAGCAGGGAATATGCTATAGCTGGGGGGAGAGAAACTGACTAAAAATCTGAAATCCAACAGGGGTGGAATTACAAAGTTAACACATATGGAAATTGAACCACGGAAGAGAAGAAATACTCTTGGGGAGCAGGCAGGAAACTACCACTCTGGCATTTTCTTTTTCAAACCTCTGTGAAACATAAGTGAGATAAAAAAAAAAAGTAACACAGAACCAGAAAAGCAAATCCTGCAAAAATAGCAGATTTTGGATCACTTAATACAACAAAGAGCTCAAGTTCTGGTGGAGTCTTGTGGGAGTTAATACTGTAAAAGTAACTAAGCTGCTAATTATTGCCATCTGATGTAAGGATGTTGTCATGGCCTCACAGGCCAGAACATAGGTTGTGCTACAGTGTTGAGGCATTAAGCTGTTTGTGTAGAAGTTGGTAACTGACATATAAACTAAGGGTTTCTGGATTTTAACTTGATATGCTCCCAACCTACTGTCAACTCTCTAAGCAAAATCTTCAATATGACGACAGAAACCCCTCCTTGCCTTATTGCTGGAGACAACAGAGGTATGAAAAACAGATGGGTTAATATACAGGAGCTTCTGAATTGTTGAGTTTCATCATTGTAAAAATCATTAGGGCTTCTTATATATTATTGATATATTGGGGGGACTGTTCCCCCATATTCTATTTTGCCATATCTTTCTTGGGATCAGAGTAAAGATATAAAGAAGAAAAAAGCTATGAACATAATCCCTAACCTAATGCTCTCAGATTTATTTGCTCTAAAAGTCTGGTGCTAAAGAATGCATCACAATTAAAGTTGCCTAGCATCTGGATTACATACTTGGATGTCATAGTGGTTGTCACCTTAGAAATACTTAAGATAGATAACACTGACCTATGAAAAATTTTCAGGAGTGAACAATCTTTAATGACTCTTAGTGGCCAATACTTCAGCTTAGCTCATCCAAAAGATGGCAGCACCTCAAGCAGAACTGTTCTTCCCTAACACCATGCTAAGCACTGGTTCAATCCTGACAAAGGAAGAGTACCAGCGAATCATCAATAACCCTGCCTGCAACACCTGGATTTTTCCTAGAGGTTCTAATTATTGACCTGACTTGATTTTGCAGTGCCTGAAAAGATAGCTTGAGGCAGTATGCCAGCAGGCCTCATTGTATCTACCCTGTATGGTGTATTGATATACAACAAATCCTGAATTATATTTTATAGACAGACCCAATATTTTCCATCTTCAGTAAGATGGCAAGACACACACATCCCAGATCTATATAAGCATATCTTGTATCTGTCCAAAGGTATACAAGCTTGTTATCTGCTGCTACTACTTTCCTGTTTCTTATCTGTAGCATTTTCTCTTACCAGTAGTTATTTATCTTTTGCTGATTACTAACAACACTATCTCTACTTCCTAATTTATACTGAACCACAAAAACCCACAACTGACAATGAATATTTTACCTTTTTCAACGTCTTAAAGATAACATATTTCTTGATAAGAGGCAGTGCTAGCCACCTGGGGTCCCTAAACAGGAATATTTTTGCCCTCCCCTCCTTACTTATACCTCACCCACGTCCTAAAGATACTAATTGCATTATTCCCACAAACCAAAAAATATACCAACACAACACATATTAATACACTCATTTAAAAGTCCATGTAAAATAAGTTGAATGGTATTTTGGGGGTAATACTAAATTGGGGTGCCCTTGAGCTTCTTGAGGCCCTAAACAATTGCTCAGTCTGCTTATGCCTAGAGGCACCACTATTCTTGATGTAATGGAAGAACTGACCATCTAAAAACAATGAAAATAAAAACATGATATATATACATTCATTAAATTAATTAAAGTTAAAACATGAGCTGGATTAGAGACTGGAATCATTCCATACCTTTAGAAATGAAGAATTATGTTTAAACTCCTGTACTATGTGCTTGAAAATGAGAGTATGTAACATTTTAATTTAAGAACATGTTAGGATTGCCTAATGTAATTCCTTACCAAATGGAAAATTAAAAATTAAAAAACAAAACAAAACATGACTCAAAGCTATATTTACTTCTGTGAAATACTGGGAGCATGGAATCAAGTCACTTGGTTCATTTATTTTAGTGAAAAGCACATTATTTCAATAAGCCTACCTTTATTAATAATATTTAATTATTAATATTTTTTTATTTCCAGGGCTAACTAGATTATATGCAATTTCTCAACCATCCCTCACTCCCCAATTTTACATCAGTTAAGTGACATTCAGCATCAGGTCTGTTTTAAGGAAAAACTGCATAGTTATGCATATATAATAGAAAAATGCATCATTGTGATAAAATATATAAATTTGCTATTTCAATTCTTGTAGAACCAAGAGTTTATAGTCTCCAAACAATTATAGTTTGGCACAGTACAGCAGAGGGCAAATTTTACATACTTCTGAAAGGAATAGATGTGTCACCCTTTAGTTGGGCAAACAGCATTTCAAAAGTTAACTCTATAATAGATGACCCGGAAAAGTCTTCATGACAGATTTAACTGTGAAAGTGTTTTTTTGTTGTTTTTTGGCAAACAACAAAATAATTTAACAATACATATCTTTATTATCCTCTAATAGGAAATAAGGGACTGCAGCAAAATGGTGATAATATGTTATCTATAACTACAGGACACCTGTAAAACATTTAATTTAAAATGGTTTGGTATATTTAATTTAAAAATCAGGAAATTATAAACCTCTATGAGCGTATTGCTTTGGAGCTCATGATAAATCACTACATGGACTTCAGTAGGAGGCAAACCAACAGAGGTTATTGAGGGCAGTCATCCCCTTTGGGGTGGAGGGGTGTCAACAGCAGTAGTCTCATTTAGTCCATAAAAGGTCCTGAATATAACAGTGAAACATAATACCCTAGGTCAAAAAGGGAACAAAACAGTCCCAGATAATAAAATAAATACAACAGTCCTGTGTCAGCCCTATCTTCCCTGAGGCAGACCCTGGCATCTAACAGTCTATGGCGAGGTCCTTGGCCCCAGTCAGGCCCTCCTTCAGAAAGTTATCACAAGAGATCTGCTCTTACTCCCAGCCTCCCCTCAATGGAGCTGGCCTAGCTCTCGTCTTTTAACCACCTCCTTCACGCCTGATAACTCTTGCAGGTGCAGCAGGGTGCGACTGATTGACCCCACAGCAGTTTATCAACCCTTTCCTGACCAGCGTAGGGTTTATACACTCCATCAAAGCCTAACTGAATTTTAGTTTTATAGCTTTTATAACACACTTTGGAATGATAGGAAATTTTAGCAAGAATCTGTTCTTGTGGCAAGTAGGGTTGCCAACTTTCTATTAGGACAAAATCAAACATCCTTGCCCCACCCCCTGCCCTGCCCCTTCACCGAGGCCCCACCCCTGCCCCGCCCCTTCTAAGGCCCCACCTCTGCTCACTCCATCCCCTCTCCCTCTGTCGCTTTCTCTTCCCCACTCTCTTACTCGTTCATTTTCACCGGGCTGGGGCAGGGGGTTAGGGTGTGGGAGGGGGTGCAGGCTCCAGGGTGGGGCCAGACATGAGGGGCTCAGGGTGTGGAAGGGGGTTGGAGTGCAGGAGGGGGTGTGGGCTCTGGGCTGGACACATGGGCTCTAGGGTGGGGCCAGAAATGAGGGGTTCAGGGTGTGGGAGGGGTCTCCAGGCTGGGGCTGAGGTATGGGAGGAGGTGAAAGCTCCGGCTGGGAATGTGGGCTCTGGGGTAGGACTGGAAATGAGGGTTTTGGGTGCGAGAGGAGGCTCAGAGCTGAGGCAGGGGATTGGGATGCGGGAGGGGGTGAAGGCTCCAGCTGGGGGTGCAGGCTCTAAGGTAGGGCTGAGGGGTTCAGAGTGTGGGAGGGGGCTCTGGGCTGGGGGTTGGGCTCTAGGAGGGCGTTTGGGTGTGGGAGGGGTCTCAGGGCTGAGGCAGGGGATTGGGGTATGGTTAGGGGTGTGAGGTGAGGGCTCTGGGAGGGAGTTTGGGTGCAGGAGGGGGCTCAGGGCTGGGGAAGGGGAGCAGGAGGGGGTGTGGGCCATGATAGGGTGTTTGGGTGAGGGAGGGGGCTTGGCGCTGGGATGTGGGAGGAGGTGCAGGCTCTGGGAGGGAGTTTGGGTGTGGGAAGGGGCTCAGGGCTGGGGCAAGGGGTTGGGGTGATGGAGGGGGTGTGGACTTTGGGTAGCACTGACCATAGGTGGCTCCTGGAAGTGGCCGGCACGTCCCTCGGCTCCTAAGTGAAGGCATAACCAGGCAGCTCTGCGTGCTGCCTCCGTCTGCAGGCACTGCCCCTGCAGCTCCCAATCGCCACAGTTCCCAGACAATGGGAGCTGCGGAGCTGGCACTTGATGGGGGCAGCACGCGGAGCCTCCCTGCTTGTCCCTCCACCTGGGGCTGCAGGGACATGTCACTGCTTCTGGTGAGCCATGCGGAGCCAGGTAGGGAGCCTGCCAACCCCGTGCCAACTGGACTTTTAACGGCCTGGTCAGCGGTGCTGACCGAAGCCACCAGGGTCCCTTTTTGATGAGGTGTTCTGGTTGAAAACCAGACACCTGGCAACCCTAGTGGCCAGTGCATAATGTCTAGTCATGTTATCCTTTGGCGTACATGACATTGAGAAACAGAGAGCCCTGTTCAGACTTAAGCATACTGCATAGGTTGTGCAAGGTATGCCATGTAGCCCTGAAATTGCACTTCAGTCCTGACCTGAACCCAACTGTCCTATAGCACTACTAGCCCTCTCTCAATCAAAGATTTCTAAGCATTTCAAATCGAGTTGCACAGCTGTGATGCATGCAGGAGCTGACACCATGATGATAAGGCAAAGTATAAAAACCTGGATAGATTAGATAGATAAGAGGGATGTCTAATGAAGAGTAGATTGAAAATGTGACGGTTACTTACTTGTAACTGGAGTTCTTCAATATGACACCTGTACATTCTTACTCTTTAGGGATGCACTAACCATGCAGCCTAGCCCAACTCCCAGGCTGCACTATTGGAACATCCAAAAATAACCAAGTGCAGGAAACAGTAAAGGCCACTTCATCACCACTATCTCATGACACTTGTAATGAAAGCCACATTTGAAATTATGTTTTCCCACAGTCTTAATAGTTCCACAGTTTCAAAAATGTAATACCTGGAATCAGATTTAAAAAAAAAAAATATTTACATATTTACTCCAAAATTTTGGATTTGGGCCATTCAATAAAATGGAGAGAGATTTTTTTGCATCTCAGGAATGTACAAGCTAAAATGGAAAGTGTCCTACTTTAATAGATTTTATTCCTTGAATAAACTGTATCTTCTGCTGCTAGTATCTTCCTATATGCCTAAGTCCCCTGATATATACTTATTTCTCCTTTAAAGAATTTTTCACCTTGTGGAAGTTCAGCACAGTGGGAGAGAGGGCGAATGTGGCTTTAAGCCTCCTTTACACCCTTGAGATTCTGGGCTGTTCCAGGGAGTCAGTGTGGTTTTTGATGTAAATTTATAGCAGTCCTTCCAAGATCTGCCTACTCTCTGCTTCAGAATCCCACGTGGTGCTCCCTACTATATCCCTGCCTGCTCCTACCATGTCCCTGGGCCAAGGTTAGTGGGATGGACAGCAGCCTAACATAGTGCCTATACTGTGAGAATTCTCCCATGGCTCCTCGTGTGCTGCTTATGGAAGGAATTGTGAAAACATTTCATATTCTGTCAAGCCTCCAGCACATTGCTTTGGTTCAGAAAGGGACCTTTTTTTTTTGTTTTGCCTTTAAAAAACAACAACAACAAAAAACATTTGAATCTCTATTGTCATTTGTAAGAGGAAGGAGAACAAGTCTCTATCCATCCTTCAGCCAATCAGCATGGTAGCTCTGTGACAGCAGCTTCACTGCTGTGAATTGTGCTCCCTATTATGCTGCTGGTGAGCCTTCATGTTTGCATGGGATTCTATAACTTGTAGTTTGCTGCATGTCACCTATAACTAGTGCAACTGGATGCAGATGAGCATGGAGGACAGTGCTAGTGCACAAGTCCAAAGAGATCCTTAGGCAAGGGATTGGCTGCCAGATGGAACAGATTAGGTTTGGATATGTTGTATTAAGGAAGAGGAACAAGCCTGCAGGCATGGGAGAAAGGAGAAGGGAAGTTGTTTGGGAAAAAGTGTGGGCCACTGCTTTAGAAGGAGGGGCTCACAAAATCCTCTCTTTGTAAGGTGGGGGGTAACAGCACAGAAAAAAAAAGGAGAATTGCTGAGTTGCAACAATTATATTTTTCCATAATATAAACAAGGGGGGGGGGGAAATTCAGTCAATACTTGTGACTGAGTTTACATGATAGGAGGTTGTGTGAGACGAAAGAAAATTATATATTGGTGACAAATGTTTTCCAATAGAAGAATGAAGAAAATAAACTTTTAATGTATTAGCAATGGCTGTTAATGAACATGAATTGTTCCCTACTGCTTCCTAACAAAAAGAATACTTTAAAATATAAAAACTACACGTTAACTCTTACATAGCACACATTGGATTAGGTGTAAACTAAGCTTTAATGTCATCAGTCAGAATATCCAAAAAGCAAATACATTAGGTAAGAATGATACAGTAGGTGGTAGTTCAGAAATATAAATCAGTAGATAATGTGGTCATGTTAGAGGAAGTTATTTCTGACTGCTACTTCATTGAGAAACAATGACTGCTGCTTATGCCAAGCTGGTGTGACATGTTACTCAAAATCAAACACCATGTTGCAATGACTTAAAAAAATAAAGAATTACTGTACATAGTGTGGCAAATTGCTGGCACTACTATGATGGGTCCCGCACTTTCTCTTCTTGGGGGGGGGGCGTTCAGGGTGACATTTCTTGCCCCTGAACTGGGGTAACAGCTATCCTACTAGTATCCCAGGGAAGGGGAGTGGAGAGGGAGGGACCCAAGCCCGCCCTCTACTCCGGGTCCCAGCCCAGGGGCCCTATGATAGTAGGTGAACCACTTGTACCAGTGATTCTTTCCCCTGGGCTACTTCCCTCTCCTGACCTTCAGCTTGTGGGGCTTCCTGCCTTCCCTCTGCACAAGCCAGGTGTCCCTTTACCTAGGATCTTGGTCTTCTTAGCCCGCTGCAGCACTTCTCAAAACTCTCCTCCACTTTCCTTCAAACTGCTCTTTGTTCCACCACCAATCCACTCTGCTTCACTCCTCCAAACTGCTCTCTGCTCCACCACCAAATCACTCTGCTCCAGCTCCTCCTCACTCTGCTCCAGCTCCTCCTCTGGCTGATTGAAGCAGGGGGATTTTATCAGGTGACTGGCTTCAGGTGCTCTAATTGGTTTCAGGTGCTTTTAATTAATCTACAGGGAATAAGGCTTCTCCTCATCCTAGATCACTCTCCTGCTGCCTTCTGGCCATGCTGTATCACAATAGACAAAGACTAATATTTGTAGAATAAACCAACATGCCTAGGTTAGACCATTTGTACAGAGACAATGTTTTAGTCATAAAAATCACAAAAGCTGTGTTATGATTTTCAAAGTAAGATTCAGAGAGTATCAGAAATATGTTCTTGGAGACTAGAAACATCAATACAGAGAATAAAGACATTTATGACTCTGATATGACTCCTAATTCAATGCAAGTTTGAAAAGAATTCAGGGAAAATAATACCAAAGTGGATTAAGGATCATCTTGGGCAAACTTATAACAGGAACTATTTGTGGTTTTATTAATTAAATAAGCACAAGGATATTAATTACTGGTAAAGCACCAAGAGCATTTTTGGCATGGTACAGGACACAAAAGACAACATAGCTCTATCCAAGAAGAGCTTACAATTTAAACAGTCAAATGCTAAATACGCTAGGAAAATTAGGGGAGGATTCAGTCTTTTAAAAAATTGTTATGAATATAATGGTTGGGTGACAGTATTTTTAATTAGGTGGGTTAGAGATAGGGAGGCTTCGTGAAAGAGGCTGGTTGGAGGGATTCCAGGGGAAGGTACATGGACGATGCGAGGAATGCTGGGTTAAAGGGTGGAGCTAGCTGAGAAGTGCTTGGAGTATCTGGTGAGTAAGTAGCTGGGTGAGGTTCCATCAGACATCAAAGAGGAGGTGGTGCAGAAGTACATGGGGAAGTTGGATGACTGGAGACTGTTGGGAAATGCCTTGGGTAGGGGGTGGTTACTGGACCAGCTAGGTGGGTGGATGGGCTGCTGAGGTTGTGGGAGTCTGTAACAGCCAGCTTGGATGGATGGGTGGTGTATGGTGTTGGTGAGGTATGTAATGTCTCCCCTTTTTAACTTCTTCACTGGATAGTTATCTGTCTGCAAACTAACAATAGGAGCAGAGAGCAAGGAGGTAGAGCGCTCCCCTGGTAAACTGAAGAGCAAGTGCCACTGAGGCTCCTAATGGTAGGAAGAAGTACTGTGCAGAAAGCCCTGCTGGATGAGTTACATCCCTTTAGAACTGCAGGAAGGAATGATAGGGCTGCCGAATGAGTGAATGTCATGACAGATATATGACACTTTGAATGTCCTGTGTAGGGCTGCCACGATGTGAAAGAGGGAAATAAAAGGAGATGTGAAGCAGGATTCACTGACAAAACGAGAGCAAAGATGTATGCAGAGGCAGTCTTGAATGTGAGAATAAGAAGCTTAAACTTGGAACAAAGGACAAGAGAAAGTTATTAGTTCAGCGAGGAGAGCGGTATCTGGTGGGGCCTCATAGGGGACTGTTGACATTCAATATTTTCGTTAATGATGTGGATAATGGAGTGGAGAGTATTCTTTTGTAATTTGAAGATAACGTCAAGCTGGGAGGGGTTGCAAGCTGTGATACAGCATGGCCAGAAGGCAGCAGGAGAGTGATCTAGGATGAGGAGAAGCCTTGTTCCCTGTAGATTAATTAAAAGCACCTGAAACCAATTAGAGCACCTGAAGCCAGTCACCTGATAAAATCCCCCTGCTTCAATCAGCCAGGGGAGGAGCTGGAGCAGAGTGGTTTGGTGGTGGAGCAGAGAGCAGTTTGGAGGAATGAAGCAGAGTGGATTGGTGGTGGAACAAAGAGCAGTTCGAAGGAAAGTGGAGGAGAGTTTTGAGAAGTGCTGCAGAGGGCTAAGAAGACCAAGATCCTAGGTAAAGGGACACCTGGCTTGTGCAGAGGGAAGGCAGGAAGCCCCACAAGCTGAAGGTCAGGAGAGGGAAGTAGCCCAGGGGAAAGAATCACTGGTACAAGTGGTTCACCTGCTATCATAGGGCCCCTGGGCTGGGACCCGGAGTAGAGGGCGGGCCTGGGTCCCTCCCTCTCCACTCCCCTTCCCTGGGATACTAGTAGGATAGCTGTTACCCCAGTTCAGGGGCAAGAAATGGCACCCTGAAAACCCCCCACAAGAAGAGAAAGTGCGGGACCCATCATAGTAGTGCTGGCAATTTGCCACAAAGCACTTTGGAGGACATGATTAGAATTCAAAATGACCATCACAAATTGGAAAATTGATCTGAAATCAACAAGATGAAATTCAATAAAGACATGTGCAAGGGAAAAATCAAATAAATAACTTTGAAATGGGGATAACTGGCTAGACAGTAGTACTGCTGAAAAGGATCTGGGGATTTTAGTGGATCACAAATTGAATATGAGCAACACTGTGATGCAGTCGCAAAACAGGCAAATATAATTTTGATTGTCTATATAAGGCAAATATCACGAACAAGGTATATAGACAAGAGTTAACTGTTTTGCTCTATTCAGCACTTGTGAGGCCTCAGCTAGAGTACTGTATCCAGCTTTGGGCACCACACCTTAAGAAGGTTATAGACAAATTGGAGATAGTCCAGAGGAGAGTTATAAAAACGGTTAAAGGTTTAGAAAACCTGACCTGTGAGGAAAGGTTAAAAAAATGGGATATGTTTAGTCTTGAGAAAAGAAGACCATGGGGACCAGGACAACAGTCTTCAAACATGTTAAGGGCTGTGATAAGGAAGATGGAGATCAATTATTCTCCATGTCCACTGAAAGTAGGGCAAGAAAAATCAGCTTAATCTGCAGCAAGGGAAATTTATTAAAAAAGAAAAACATTCTATCAGGATAGTTAAGTACTGGAATAGGCTTCCAAGTGAGGTTGTGGGAGCTCGACATTAGAGGTTTTTAAACAACAGGTTAGACTTGTTAGGCATGGAGAGGCTGGACAAGTGTTTCAGCCACAGAGACAAAGATGACCAACAGCATTTTACAGATGTGGAGAAGGAATTGGCAGGACTTGGTCACTGCCTAGATGAGATTGGGGAGGAGCTGGTGTTCAGGCCAGGGAGTTGAGACAAAGCAACCTCAGAGACAATGGGCTGGGGAGACAATGGGCAGAAAGAAGTATGAGTGAGGGGCGAGAAAGTGACAGTGGATTATGGAACAAGCAGAAGGAAGAGGTTTATAAAGGAGACAGGAGTAGGAAAAAGACAAATAGCTAGGGAAGCAGCAGGAAGGTGTGTGACTCAGTAAGCAGGTGGCAAGAGATAAAATTCAAGGAGCATAACAACAAATATACTGCCTGGAGGCAAAAACTGTGAAGAATTATCCTTTGGGGGTGGGGAAACAGTTCTCTGGACAGTGAAAATGGTTTGAAACCAGAAACTCTAGATAATATGCCACTGTCTCATAAATTATTTCTTTTCCTCAGGTCAATATTTTACCTTAATATTGTCTTTGTAGTCAGTCAGTGTGTATATATATCTATATTATACTCAGAATCACGTATGGGACTATAATTTCATCAAGAGGCTTTGATGATATCACATGCACTATAATTTCATCAAGAGGCTTTGATGATATCACATGCAATTATCAGAACTTCAGGAAAAATTGCTTTAAATAAAAATATTAGGTAAGAGATGGTTCAAAATTCTAGATTTCCACCCTGGCTAATGCTGCCTTCTCCCATCTTTACAGCTTCCCATTGCTGCTGGCCTCCATTCCCGCCGAGTGGCTTCTAACTTTTTTGACTGCTGGGCTGGTAGGATCCTTTTTAGCACTGAAAGCCCTTGTTGTTAGTTTCCAAGGCTGTTCTTCAGGGAGAACAGAAACAGTTGATGTAGCAGAAAGTCACCGGTTGATTTTTTTGAATGTTCCTTCCTCCCTCCCCCAACCACACACATCCTAGCATGCTATTAATGCAAGTGAATAAAGCTTTTTCTAAATTTCCCATAGTCTCCTTTAGATGAAGTAGCAGAGGACTGTTTTGGATGCCTGGCTGAGTTGTGGTTAAGTACTGAATTGGAACTCAAAAGATCTGAATTCAATTCTCGGCTTGGCCATAGACATTATGTTAAGCATGTTTTATATTCAACGTAGCCACCTTTAGAATGTAGCAATGTGGGAGTTGTTCAGATTATTACATCAAACATGCATTACCTCACACTTATCACCAGTGTGTCAGCATGCTGTCCATTCACCATGCCTTGTTAGGTGTCTGAAATTCCTCACAATTGTCCTGATCCAAAGCCCAATGAAGTCAGTGTAAAGACTCCCATTTACTTCACTGGGCTTTGTCTCAAGACGTACTGTCTCTAGTCTTGTGTATCCTAAATAATTTTGTCTTCTGCAAATTTTCCCACTTAGTGTTCATCCCTTTATTACTGGTAAACATATTAAACACTACAGGCCCCAGCACAGAACCTTAGGGCACCCCAGTTTTAAACTATTTCGTCCTTTATACAAAACAGTATGAATAAAATCCTGATGGCATTGAAGTCAATGGCAAACTTTCCACTGACTTCAACAGGGCCAGTATTTCACCCTAAGTTGTTAGTTAAGACTGGTGGATAGAAAACAAACCATAACACACCATCTCAAAAGCAAAAATATGAAAAGTTAAGGAATCCAATAGTGACTATAGACTCCTCCCAACCCAGAGAAACAAACCTCAACACTAGCACAGCCACCACACCATGTAGCAATTTTCACAAAGGTCAGGATCTTAGTAAAATTGTTGAGCAGAGTTTAGAGTTCCACTCCTTCTTCACAACTTTTTCCCTAGCAGGTATCTAGCCAGCTTAAACAATTCCTCTATTTCCAATGTCGGAAAATTGAACTAGCAGACATAACTTGTTATCCACTGGCTACCTGTCATGCATAAGTTGTCAGTTATGTTGAAACATAGTATTATTTTTGTTTTTGTTAATTAGTAAATTAAGTACATATCCCCAGAGGTAAACCCTAAATCTCTCATGCACTGATTTTTCATTTTTTTACCATCCACAGTTTTTAAGCTAGAGTGGCTGAACCAACATGAGACTTTAAATGCACACAATTTAAAGGCCCATTTTAAATTGTTTAGTACTCAAATTATTTAAAAGATTTACTTTAAAAAATCCAATCTTTATTCAGAGATTGTGTGCTGTAAATTGTGTGTTTTTGCAAATATATTGATTTTTACACAAAATGAAGAAATTAACTCTCAGCTCCTTGTTTCAAGTACACAAACAGAACCTAACTCAACTATGATGTTGCTACCACTTCTCTACAATTTTTCTATTTTGTCTCTTAGCCACTATTTAATCCATGACAGTACTTTAGCTCTCTCATAATTACTTAGTTTCCTAAGTCCTCTTGTGAGGGACTTTCAAAGGCCTTTTAAACATCCAGATACATTATGCCCATTGGTAGGTTCTCCTTTATGCACTATTTTGTTGACATGCTCAAAGTATTCCAATAAATTCAAAGGTGTACTTTTCTTTTATAGAAATTGTGCTAGTTTGTCCCTATCATTATATTCGAGGGATGAGCCTACAGACTCCTTGTTTTCTCTGCCCTGCTTAAGGGCCCAGAACCCATACGCTGTTTGCTCTTCCCCATCTAAGGGTCAGAGCCTATGGATTCCTTGGTGGCCTTGCTCCTGTCTGAGGGCCAGAGCCTATAGATTGTTTGGGGTTTCGCCCATTAGGGTGGTCAGGACATTAATACCTGGGCTGCTAATTCCTGAGACTTGGCAGTGATCTGGAGGACACAGTGAGGTGGCGTGGCCTCCCTCTGACCCAGAAGGGGAGGAATGACCACAATACCACTATAGGTGGCATTAAAGGTCAGTTCTCTGACTCAGGTCAGACTGTAGTGACACCGGGTGTTTGTGAGGGTTTTTGGTGACCAGCATCCAAATAAAGGACCACTGGAACTTTGTAACTGTTTTCACTCAACATTTGTAATTTTACTTGAAGGACAGTGTTCATTGTGATAATGACACAACCTGCATTATGTCAAAAAGAGCAGGCTATATATACTGTCCAATGTTAACGGCAAGTGAAGGAAAATGGAAGGAATTGGGTTGTAATCACTGTACTGTTTACTATGCCAAAGATGAAGAGTGAGATTCTCACCCTCTGCTCTGGCCCTTTTATGTCAGATGAAAGTGCTAGAACATCATAAAGTGGCCCTGAAAGCCCAGGTTCCTGCTGGGGAAGCCTTCCCCCAGTGCAGGCACTGCAACTGCTAGCAGCAAATATCTCCAATGGCTGGTGAGGGGACACTAGCTGGGGAGGGCTCTGAGTTACCACTGAGAATTATTTCCCAGGTGTGTGGCTGGTGTGTCTTGCTCACATGCTCAGGTCTAACTGATCGCCATATTTGGGATGGAGAAGGAATCACAGAGACAGTGGGGGTTTTTTGCCTCTCTCTGCAGCATGGCATTTGGGTCACTTGCAGGTTTAAACTACTGTAAATAGTGGTTTCTCTGTAATTTTAATAATGATTTGAGGACTTCAGTAACTCAGCCAGAGGTTAGGGATATATTACATGAGTGGGTGCGTGAGGTTCTCTGGCCTGCAATGTGCAGGAGGGCAGACTAAGTGATCATGATGGTCCCTTCTGAATTGAAAGTCTGAGTTTGTGAGCAAACATCCATAAGATTATCTGTCATGGATCCTTGTGCATGGGGCATGCTTGGGACAGGAGGGGTGTGTCTAGGGTGACCAGATGTCCTGATTTTATAGGGACAGTCCCGATTTTTGGGTCTTTTTCTTATATAGGCTCCAATTACCCCCCACCCCCGTCCCGATTTTTTGCATTTGCTGTTTGGTCACCCTAGGTGTGTCAGATGCAGGGTTAACAGCACACATTTCTTCAGTCTCCAAGCACTGCTGCAACCCATACAGAAGCCTTGGGAGACTGCCATAATTTAGACATGTCCTCAGGGAAATCAAAATTACACTGAGGGCTGCAGAGCCGCCCAAATTTGGAAGATGCAAAGGTGGTCTAAAGTCACCTTAGCCTCACCTTAGCCTGTGCTGCAAGCTCTGTACTGTGCCTGTAAGAAGCACAGCACAGAATCTCACTTCGAGTATTTTGGGAAGCAAAAGGATATGGGAAATTATAAAGTGAATTGTTCAAACACTTTAAAAAAATCAGTTTCTCTCTGTTACACATTGTTTGATGATTTTTTTTTCATTCAGTACTGCCCAATATGCTAGGTGCTTTCCAAAAGTGTAAGATATGTTGTATGCAATAAGGGACTCAAAGGGCTGGACGGCCTAGGGGTTAGCACACCTGATTCTGGCCCCTTGCCTCTCTATGAGGGCAATAGAGATGCTTGTTTCTGACCTTAAGCTGGGAGTCTTCAGCTTTACACCTGCATCTGGGCCTTAGCCCTTAACAGGGTGTGGTAGGGGGAGCCTGGCCCTCCCTCTCCACTGGATCTCAGCCGAGGGCCCTGTGGGCAGTAACACCTCTCTGCAGCAAGGCTAAGTTCACTTCTCTGAGCTACTTCCTACCAATAGGTCCCTTCTCTTTAGAGTGTGGCCTCTATAATCCAAACAATCAGTTGTTCAACAAGATAAGAGTCCAGAGGAGCAGGGCTCTGCAGGAATGGCTGGTTCTTAAAGGGGGAGGTGGTTAAAGAATGCACTGCCTGTGGACCTTACCTGCTCTGCTTTCAGACTCAAACTTTGGCTTGGCTTCCTGCAGATGGATTCCTCTCTCCTGCAGCCTGTCCACCAAGCTTTGTCTGGCCTTCTGAGCTCCCTTTTAACCCGTTCCTCCAGTGGGAGCACGCTCGTGAGGCCTGGGAAGGCGGGGCTACCTGGGCCCAGTATTGCTTTTTAAACCCTTCGGGCCAGGGTGGGATTTATATACCCCATCACAGTATATACTCCATAAAGGCTGCACCCCGACAAGAAGTCAAAAGACAAACTGACAAAGAGTGAGAGAAAGGGATACTACATGCTTGCAGACTGGTCAGGGTGATGACTAACATTGTTAGTTCTACCTTTTTATTTATTCATGTATTTATTTTTAAACAAACCGATTTATCTAATTTTACTTTTGTCCATGCAGAAACATGAAATTGAAAATTTCTGAACTGCAGTTAACTATGTATATCTGGTAGGTCTTCCCAAGATGGATTATATAACCAAATAACTAGTTTCTGATCATCAACCATTGAGGCCAAAACAAAATTGAAGTTATTTACAAAGCACTGAGGGGTTTAAGCATGTTGCATCAAGTCCTAAATCCCAAGGGCCCGAAGAACAAACTGTTAATAAATATAATATACTCAAGAAAACAAAAAAGTACAATCAGAAGACCCAGACTATCTATATTTCCAGACAGAATTATCTCTCAAAACTAAGACTCTCACTCCACAATGTCTGCCCTGTTGTTAATGGGTAAATATCTGAAACAAAATTACTTATTCCAAGTGGCTGACCTACACAAAGAAATGGTGACTTTCATTAAAGAAAACTGACTATTCATAAATAGATACACAAAAGATAGTACAAGAGGGTAAAGGCCACATCTCTCTTTGAATGCTAACAAAAAATTAGCAAAAGTGCACCTGATGAAACATTGGTCACAGACAATATTTAAAGATCCTACATAGTACAACTAGAGCTAAGTACTATTATTATTAAAGTTATTAGTGATATATTGATGGTTCTGGACATTTCAGAGCCACAGCTGGATGGAACAGAATAATTTTGTTATAGTTAAGTATCCAGGTCCTTATTCGATTACACTCCATTGAAGTCAATGGGCAAATGAATAAAGAGATGGAATAAAAACTAAGGCCTGGTCTACAATCGGGGGGGGGGGGGGGGGGGAGATCATCGATCTAAATTATGCAATTTCAGCAACATGAATAACGTAGTTGAAGTCAATGTACTTAGGTCTACTTACCGCAGTGTCTTCACTGTGGTAAGTCAACGGCTGATGCTCCCCCCGTCGACTCCGCCTCTCACGCCGATGGCGTACCAGAGTCGACGGGAGAGCGCTTGGCGGTCAATTTATCGCCTCTACACTAGACGCGATAAATCTAACCCCACTGGATCCATCGCTGCCCGTCAATCCAGCGGGTAGTGTAGACAAGCCCTTAGATGGATTGTCAGATTTTGGCCCACTAAAATTTTATACAAAATTGTCAGGATTTTTAAAACGATAAACACATATTAGGTATAGTAGAATTGAGGCGTAGTTAAGTGGGAAGGGTACTTAATATTAATGACGATATGGTAGACTCAGGGTAGACTGATTTAAATCAAAATGATTTAAATCACTTTTAAACCATGATTTTAATCATGATTTAAATCAGGAAGCAGGAAACCTAAATCACTGTAGTTGTATTTTGTATATGTACTTTTTAGTTACTTTACCAAGCAATACCTTTTGTTAGGAATCATTAAAACGTGTTTTGCAATTAAAATATAGCTTTCACACTAAATTGGGTGCTTTTCCCACCCTGGCTAAGCAGGAGACTACACTATATATGCATTTATATAAGCTACATATAGTGATTTCCTGTGGGCAAGACAAGCAGGGGAACAGTTGAATGGTCTTGAGCCAATCAATGGCCTTTGAATCAGCCACGTTCTGCTTGAGAGCCCAACACAAAAAGTGCAACCCTCCAGCTTTTGTGCAGCATCCTCTACAGCACCAGAGATGTATAGTGAGCTGTCCTGGTGTCCCAGGCATGGTCGGTCTTGGTGAAGTAAACCATGGCACACCTGAACTTGTTAAGTTGATTCCAAAGGTGTGATGGGAGCCCAAAGACAGGTAGCCATTCATCTGACCTGATAATGATGTAGGAGTTCCTGGTGGTGGCAGAGGCACTCTCCTATTTTGTCTGTCAGAGTGAGATGACGATGCTAGGAGCTGCAGAGGAGTCAAAATGGTCCTGTCTTTGTTTGCATAGATCCTGAATAATGTCAGAAGGTGGAGTAAGAATCTGGTCATTGATGGGGTCTCCTAGCTCAATCTGCCTGTTAATAGCCATATGTCCAGATAAGCGAAGACAGCGTAGTGGTTGCATCTCATCTGGGCCATCACTAAGACCTGGGTGCTGTCGCCAGCCCCAAATGGGAAGTACTCTGAAATGGCAGTGCTCATCATACCTCAAATCTGAGAAACCTTTTGAATATCCACATGAAAATAAGCATCTTTCATGATGAGAGCTGCAAACCACGTGTTCTCCTTCAGAGAGGGAATTATTGATGCCTTGGTCACCAGAGAATGGAAGGCTGTATTTAGACTCCTAAGAGAATGTTGAGACTTGTCAGTCTGCTCACTGAAGATATTGGACTCATTAAAGGGCAAGTCCTCAATGGTATTCTGGGCCTCCCTGGGGAACCCCAAAGAGTGAAGCTACCATTTATGCCTCATGGCTATGGCTCTGGTGATGGCTCTAAACACAGTGTGCATCCACTGCTGCCTGGAGTGATGTCATAGCTGCCAGCCTGCTTTCACTGATGAGGGCTTGGAACTAAGCCCTGTCTTCCATGGGAAGTTTGTCTTTGAAGTCCACAAATTTGGAATAAATTGTGAAATTGTGCTGTGCTAGCAATGCCTGATGGTTACCAATTCTGAATTAGAGGCCGGTTGATGAAAATACTTCCCTCCCAAGATGATCAAAGCCTTTAATTCCCTTGTCACTTGATGTTGTCTTGGGGTGCTGCATTCCTGTCCCTGTCTGTAGCCATTAAGGAGCTGGGCATTGGGTGGGTAAATAGGAACTCTGTCCCTTTGGCAGGTACAAAATAGCATTTTCAGTGCTTTTTAGAGTAGAAGCACAGGAGGCAGGAGTATACCATAGTCTTGATGGTTCCAAAATGGCTTCATTCACTGGGAGGGCCACCTTACTAGGGCCATAGGTTTGCAAGAAGTCCAAGAGACTATACTGAGTATCATGGACCTCCTCCAGCGGGATCTGGAGCTCAGCTACCACCACCCTTTGTAAAAGCTTCTGTTGGTGCCTGTGGTCATCAGGTGGTGAAGGGGATGATGGAATAATTGCCTCATCAGGTGAGGAGGATGTACCCATCAGAACTGTCAGGACCAGTTGGTCCAGCTCACCTTCCTCTGTAAATTCTGATGCAGCTGGTTGGTATTGGTTGGAAGAAGAGGGCAGTGTGATTCCTGCACAGATGTAGGGCTTCTAGTATACTGATTCCATGAAGCCCAGTAGGAAGGATCAACCAGCTAGAGGGCATAGGATACCAGTGGTCCGTGGGGAAGTCATAGCCAGGAAGAGGGCCGCTCCAAGACTTCCTATGGGATCTGTCTGGGCTTGTCTCCCTCAGGGGGAAAGGCTTGTCTGGAACATTGAATTTGTCTAATGAGAAGTAGGTTCCCACTGTTCTGCTGGTGGAAGAATGCTCTGACTTGTGGATGTGGTAGGAGATGATCCTCTTCTCTTTAACATAGTTTCTTCTGGTGTCGAAATTTCTCTGAGAAGGACCAGGCCCAACAGGAGATGAGATTGTGGATAGGGTAAGGCATAAAACATCCTCCTGTGAGATACAGGTTTCAGTCCTTCCTGGAGTTGAGGAGTCCCAGGGGTGGGGACCAACGGAACTGGTGTGTCCAGTGACCTGGTATTCAGAGGATCCCACCCACAATGTGCTGGAACTATCAAATGGGGGTCCAATGTGGAACCCCAGTGGAACTGGCTGGTGCCAGTCATTCAGCCTGAGAGATGGAGATTGAGTTGGTACAGTCAGATCCTTTTCACTTTGCACCTTCCCTTCTTGGACCAAAGATTTATGCAGACCTAATTCCTTTTGGTCCACCTATGAGGATTCATCTGACTTGGGCCAAGAAAGGAAGGGATCTTTTTTCTTAGAGGCAGATCTGGATGGGGATCTCTCATTATGCCTATTATCATGTCTCCTACTTTCATGAGAGGGTTTCTTAGATTAACTGTTTTGGTATCTACTATGGAGCTCATGCTCAAAGGGGTGCTGCTCAAAGTCTGAGGTTGTGCTACGTGGGGAGGGGAGTGTCTCCCCAGTCTGGATTTTACTGGGATCTCATAGCATTTTCCGTGAGATGTTTCCATAAATGGATCTTTCATCCCTCACAGGTTCGGGGTGGGAAGAAGCAGCAGACTCTGCACTTGGGGGCAATGTAAGGCTCTGCAAGGCAGTAAAGGCAGTGCAGGTATTAGTTACTCACTGAGAAAGAAAGGGGGCAGGAGATACACATCTTAAATTGCCAGATTCTGGGCATAATCCTTCTTCCTGGGGAGATGCTTCCCATGTTGGAGAGGAATTAGAGAAACTACACTAGCTATAAAACATTAAAACACTACATGTATGCTTATTAAAACTATTTACAATATATATATTTACAGATTCTGAAAGCAGAGAAAGATCATAAGACACAGAGCATTCTGACTCATGCTATGCAGTTGTAAGAAGGAACTGGAGAGGCACCATGCCAACTTTTATGCCCTTTTTTCAGAGCATGAGGAAAACAACTGTACAAGTGTGGACCAATGGAACTACTTGCTACAAATCTCTGGTCTTTGATGCATGGAGAACATATGTACCCAGGTGTGGAATACACACAGGCATCAGCACTTGCAGAGAAACTTATATGTATTCAGATTCTTAATTTTTGTACATTATTATTATTTTAGAACAGGGTGAATGATGCATTTCTTATTTTGCTAGATTATTTTTTTATTGTGATTTGTGTCAAGTTTTATTTGGATAAAAATTGGAATTCAATAAAAATGCACAAATAACTCACTTTTTTATTAACTAAAATGACATTAAATGAGTTGAATAAATAAGAAAAATGCTCATCAAAAAGTTTACAAAACATGTTTTGTATTTAAAACTAGCAGTTATTAAACAAAGGAAGTATTTAGTAGTTAGTGACCTGAACTGATTGTTTCTTTGACGTAGATTAAAGATTTTAGAATTAGTAGATCTCATCCTCTAACATCTAGTTTTTATTCATAGACTAGAAGAGGAGGAAAATAAGTTTTCCTGCTTTTTCAGCTCCCAATTGGTTTGTTAACTTTGCACAAACTTGTCATTGCGCTGAGCTAACTGAATAACGTAAAATGAAGAAAATATTCTCTCAATAACTGCAGAAGAGGCTAGTGCTGTCAAAAGCTGATTCAGCACTTAAAACTCTGATTCCAGGTACTTAGCCAGTGACTTTCACCAGTTCAGTGGTTTGACTTTCTTTAAAATTTGGCAGCAAACATGCACTGCTTAACATTATTTTTTGTGTTTAATTTAAATGATTTCCACAGATTTATCATAGGTTTAGGCCTTAGCATACAGTTTCAAATTAAACTGTAAATAGGTTTGTTTAAAAAAATAAACTTGTACTTAATTTAAATAACAAAAATCTGATTTAAATAAAATAATCTGACTTTTTTAAAATAATGATTTTTATCTACCCTGATGAGAACAACATTGATTATCAAGGTAGAGAAATAAGGAAAGTAGCTAAAACAGTACTGTATAAATGTACCACCTAGTGGTGACAATATTATTTTACTTGTTATGTAACTCATATGCCGCAATAAAGGAACAACAAACATGGCTGCCCCCTGAATACAATATATAGAGGTCCTCAGCATGCTATCCACATTTTCAATACCACACAAGAATCTTGACAGCATTTTACCATTTTACACCTATAATCTCGTAAGAAACCTAATAAGCAGTATGGGGGAGGGGAAGAGGGGAGGCGGAAGTAACTTAATTTTAACAAAATATAAAACTGATCTAGATAAAGCAAATATTTCCTTTATTTGTGATTAGTAGACAATTTTCACTCAGGTCAATACAGTTTGCATTTCTATAGTGCTTTCCGTCTAAGAACTTCAAAATGCTTTTCAGATACTAATGCAGGGATTCAAAAACTGGTTGTTGTGATCCCAGCTTGGTGACAAGAGGGTGGGCAGTTGGGTGTGACAAACCCACCAAAACCTAATCTCCACTAGCACCCAACGGGGAGCAAGGCAAGGAATGAGAAACTCTGCCCAATCCCATTTCTGTTGTAACTCTGTTCTGCCCCCAATCCAGCTTCTCCTTCAGGTAAAGTTAATGAACACACTTGAAAATGTAAACCTAAGTGACTTGCTGAAAGTTACACACTCACAAAGTTGGTGGCATTCAGGAACAAAGTATGTGGCATCCCGGTCTTGTGCTTTACTCAGAAAAAATAATGAACAATGCTTTACCTACATATTTAAAGATTGTTATTCTAAAACTAGATCACACTGCTTATCATTTCTGTCTTATGACAATTTCAGAAAAGCCATAATGAATTACTCTTTCAAACCTTTATAAATTATTCAAGCTGCAACTGTTTAATGACAGCTAATTTATAAGCCTGGCAATGTGGAGAAATAATTAGTCTCTTTGATGTTTACCTACTTACACCAACAGTACACAAAGTCTAGTAAATAATAAATAATGTTTTGCATGAGAACTTATTTTAATTCCACAGCACATAGTTCTTCCTTAAATTTTAAAATCTAATATAATTCTGAAACTCTGCAATTTTTACAAATGCTGCATGAAGCCTGGTAACTGGAAGTTGCAGAACAAACATTTTAATTCCAGGAATCTACAGGATGGAACTTGCTGCCCAATTTTTTGTAGGACAGAATAATTGCTCTCTCTGTCTCTCTCTGCTAAAGTATCATACTCAGGTACAAAATGTTTAAACAATGTTTAAGTTAAGATAAATATACAAAAGTAAACAAATTCTGCATTAAACTCGGCATTGTTCTTAAGAACTGAAACACCAACATGTTGCACAACTCTTTGGATGGTTCTTCACTAATAAATTGTATTATCTGGTAGGCAAACAGTTATTCTTACCAACAATCAGTGCTGCGGAATGCTCTGATAAAGACCATATTTATTACAATATAAAGTAAATGATAAAGTAACTTTAATTTAGAATTTTCTTGTTCGTGTGAACTTTTGTTGGAGATGAGAAAGCAGCTTGGCAAGCAAATCAAAACTGTTCTATTTTTACTTTATTATTGCTGACAGTCATGAGATGCTTTAGAACTACAGAAACAATCTTCTATAAAACATCCTGAAACATTATCAGCGTGTCCTAATGATTTATTTTTGGCTTTGAAAAATATTATGGGAAAAAGAGTGTACATGATATATTGAAAAAAATATTAAACAGAGGAATATTGTCACTTTCTTATTTTCCTGTCTTGAGAAATCCTGGTATTTATTTCTTTAAAATAAATAAATAAAATGAAATAATGTTTGTCTACAAGGTATTCTGTAATATTATACAATTCAGGCTATATTTTTCAGCAATGCTCTTTTTTTCCTTTTAGCCATTTAACCTAACCATCAGATAATCCTCTGTGTGACAATCATTAGACATAACTGATTTTTTCCCCCCGACTTGTATAAATCAGTAACATATGACCATCTGTATTCTCTTATATTTTCAATGTACTTTCAGAGTAAAAAATTCCTTTATAGCTGATATTGGATAGTATGACGTCTTGCTAGGATATGCTTTTATAAATATAATACAGAACATATATTTAGTTATATATCCTTAGATTATTGGAATAGCTGCTTCTAGATAAAGAAATATCAATAGGGAAAATGAAATAAAAATACAATTAACATGTTTTCATAAATTAGATACTTTTCAAGGTGATTATCATTATGTTTTCTCATTTAGCTAATTTTGTTCCTTTGAAGTTCATTGTTCAATTTATTAAGGCTTTGATGCCATAGTTTGAATGGTATTAGATTAGTAATTAGGACAACAGTTTTAAAAGGGAGATTTAAGGGATATTTAGTACATAAACACCCCAGGTCTCATCCTGTGCGTAGTAGCTTAATCAATTTCATGGTTCCCTTTAAAGAAAGGAGTTCTCTATATTTATAGCAATGACACAGAAACATGGCTAGAAAATCACAGGGTCAGACTTTAAAATTCCCATATCCAGATTCCAATTGCTTGACCTAAAACAGAAGTTATTTTTGAATCTACATAAACATAATGAGCATAAAATGATCTCACAACTGATAAAAATGACCTTAGCATTTCTTCAAAAACAGACTACTTTTTTAAAGCTCTAGAAAGAGGAGAATGAATAGTGAAGTATTTAAAGGTTCAATAACTTTTTGTTATGTATAATTAAGACTTTGAAAAAGATCAAGTTATTTTAAACAATCTGTATTTGTTCTATATATTTTTAAAAGTATTATCCACATTCAGGCCCTGATCCTGCAAAAATATACACACCTGCTTAACCTTAAATACATAAGTAACGCCATTAAAGTGAATGAAACTACTTGCATGCTTAAAGTTAAGCATGTTTATACATTTACAGGATCAGATAATATTTTGAAGTACTGGGATGTAACTCCATCACAATTTGAAATTTCAACTCCCTACTCCCCGCCCTCCCAAAAAACCCCACCCCAACCAAATAGAATGACCTGGAACTATCAAAGGAAACAAATCAAGGAACAAACCAAATGGGTGGGTGGGAGAGCCAGAGACTTCATGGGTACGTCTACACTGCAACAAAACAACCGTAGCTGGCTCAGGTCAGCTGACTTGAGCCCTGGAGGTTTGCACTGGGGAGCTACAAAACTGCAGTGTAGACGGTTGGGCTCGGCCTAGAGCTTTGGGACTCTGTGAGGCCTGAGCTGGAACATCTACACTGCAATTTTATAGCCCCGCAAGCCCAAGTGAGCTGACACAGGCCAGCCATGGGTGTTTTATTGCCATATAGACATATCCCATGAAGTCCAATAGAAGTTTCACTATTGCTAATCAATTTTACATGAAAGGTGCTCAGATACCATGGAGATGGGCAGCAGTAACAAACTCTTAGATAAAAAGTTGATCGATATTGTGTCATTCATGGATTCCAGTCCATTTTGTAGGATTGTTCCTTACATCATTATCACTGATGTCTCATCAAATTTGTTCTAAAATAGCACTAGTTACGGTGTCCTTAAAATGGCCAATCCTATGTGACTAGTCTCAAATCAATGGGACTAATCTTGTGAATAAGGATTGCATGTCAGGCACATATTCTATTCCATTGCCCACTTGCTTTGTTAATTTTTCTCATGTCTAACTTGAACTAGCATAGCTTCAGGCTATAGCTTTTTGTTCTATTAGCAACAGACTAAATAATTCAGTTCCTTCATTTATTCCATTGCTCTGAAGATATTTATAGACTATGATCATGACCTTGGGGTTTTTTCTAGACTATCTACATTTAGCTGATTTAGTCATGCTTATATGTCATCCTTTAATTTTGTTGGCATATTTGTGCTCTTCATAGTGATTTTCTATAGACTTCCTCAACTGTGTCCCCATACTGCACACACGCCAAATACAATGTACAGCATATCTATTTACAGTTTTAAGTGTGTTCTCTGGTATATATTAGATAGGTTTAATTTTGGTGCGGGAAGCCCACTGCCCCTGTTCCTAATTCAGACTCTGTCACAAACATCCTGTGTGGCCTTGAAAAGAAAATTGCTCTGTCTTGCTCACAGGGATGTTGTGAGGATAAGTGGTGGGAAAGTGCTTTTCACGTGTACAATACTAGAGAAGTATTATTGAGCCTTCAGCCACCACACTCACAGTGATGTGTAGCAAATTCTTTGCTGAGAGCATTAACATACAACTTTCAAAAGCAGATAAGCTACCAGACACCCTAAATAATTCAGTAGTCTGGCAAATCCTGGAAAATCATATACTTATTAATGATCTCCCCAATTATAGCATTGTCTGCAACTTCCCTTTTCTTGTTAGTCCATGAAAGGTAGTACAGTTCAGGGAAACTCCAGCAACACCTTTTCCCTGTCGATATCTGGATCCCTACCACTCAGGTTTCAGGCCAAGACATGATACAAAAATGGTGGTGTTGGTGCTGACTGATGAATTCCTGCCCCTGGGCAGCAAACAAACCTCTCTGCAGCCTTTAATCCTGTTGAAAATATGGCATGAATAATACACATGAAAGATCATTACAAAGCAAATGAGCTTCACAAGCTGTATCCATTCATGAGTGAGTGAACACTAAAGTGTTCAGAGAGAAATGTAGAAAGCTGTGATGGTCACCCGCTCCTCACCAACCAGGCCTCTATCATGCAAATAACTGCAAAGCTCAATACTCAATTCCGTCTACAAGCAATTACATGAGGCCAGTCAGAGAAATCGTCAGACACCAATGTCTCATGCAACAAATGTACAAACTCAAATATGTCTCCCCTTCTCTAAGGTAGCCTCGACCATTAATAAGATGTCCCAGTGACTGGAAGAGTTCAATAGCTGGATTTAGAGAAGTTAGTTCAAGAGAAATCCAGGGAAGAGACAGGTGGTGGAAATAGGAAACAATCTGTGGAATCACAGGGTGAGCTGACAGCAACCTGTATATATCTGACACTAATACTTTCCATCATAAAGGATTCTGAACAATTCTAACACTTCCATTGTTTGCAGCAAGCCTTTGAAATTCAGCAGGGGGAAAGCACTTGGGCAATAGACGTGCCTTTTCTTAGCCCCATGAAATTCCATTCAGGTTTTGCTGAGATATAAGAACATAAGAGCGGCCATACGGGGTCAGACCAAAGGTCCATCTAGCCCAGTATCCTGTTTTCCAACAGTGGCCAATGCCAGGTGCCCCACAGGGAATGAACAGAACAGGTAACTATCAAGTGATCCATCCTCTGTCGTCCATTCCCAGCTTCTGGCAACAAGAGGCTAGGGACACCATCCCTGCCCAGACAGCTGAAAATCAACATTTTCCTTCTCTTTCTTGGGTTCCTCAGGAAAAAAAGTTGGCAGCCTGCCAAAACGATCACATACAGTTTGTGCCACAGGATTCCAGCCTCATTCAGCGCACATGATATATGCAAAAGGGGCAGAATGAAGGTTGCAAAAGCAGCCATAAATCTGGCATTTGCTAACTTCCAAGTGTGTGATCTTGCAACTTACATAATATTCTTTTAACATTGGCTAGGTTGGTGGGGTGGGGGGTTATTATGTAATGTACTCTAACTTCACCAATGTTCAAAGGAATCAGACTACAAACCATAAAGGTGGCATTAAGTCTTGGTGTCATGCTGGACTCCTCACTACACCTAGAAATGCAGATTGTCACAGTAACAAGGAATGCCTTCTTCAATCTTTGATCAGCAAGAAAGTTGTGCCCTTTTCTTTCAGACTTGTACTTAGCAACAATGATGCGTGTTTTTATCATCTCTAGGTTAGACTATTTCTCTAGGGCCCTATAGACTCACTCTACCTGGAGGCTGGAGCTGAATGCAACCAACCCAAGAAAGCTGAGGCTGGTGCAATATGCAACAACTTCTCTCATAAGCAGTAACAGCCAACACAAACACATCACACCTATTCTTCTCAACCGTGGTTGCCTCCCCAGTCCTTTAAGAACTGAATTTAAAGTCCTGTTCCTATCCTACACAGCCCTTAACAGATGGGGACCTACCTCCCAAGACCTACCATATATCCTCAAGACAACTACACTCCGCAGGAAAGTTGCAACTGGAAGGACCCAGGTTTAGACTATTGGGCACTATTTTATTTCTTTCTTCACATTTAAAAAAACACAACTATAGGCACTCATTCTATAAAATAAAAATTATAACAAACATAGCAAGGCCCATAAATATATCCACCTCCAACCACATGTTCCCCAACATACTTTTGCAGTGTGTCTGGAGGGTTAACAAATCTGGGCTCTGGCAGACCAAAAGGCAGGATTGAGTTCAAAATCAAGGACTCCTCCCAGAGAACACCCTGTCAGCAGCTTCCTGTATGCTCCAGCTCAAGCACCACTGCTGATCTCAGCTGTGGCAGTACACCATTGAGGGAAAGGCAATCTTTCAGATAAACCAGGTCCCAAACAATTTAGCGCTTTAGAGGTTAAAGCCCACACCTTGAACTTCACCTGGAAGCTTACTGGAAGCCAGAGCAGATCACTGGACACTGGTTTCATGTGCTCCCAACATGTGAGTCTGCTGAGTAAGCAGCCTGCAAACTTCTGCACTAGCTTCTGCTTCTGAATGGTTTCAAGGTATACCAGGTAGTGCAAATATAGCAATCTAATCTTGAAGAAACAAAGGCATGGATCATTATGGGAAAGTCTGTATTGGAGAGAAAGATTGAATTTGTCTTGCAAGGAGGAGATGGAGAAAAGCACTCTTGGCTACAGCAACTACCTGAACATTCAGGAGCAGCGTAGGTTCTAGCACTACCACCAAACTGTTTTACAAATGGCAGTCACACCTCTCTATGAGGGGTACAGATATAAGTCCGCACAACTCTTCACCTGCTTCCCCCAGCCCACCAACATTACCTCAGTCTTTTCTGATTGAAACTCAATCAGCTAGCTCTCATCCAAGTCCCAACTTCATCTAGATACTGGGTAATTTGTTCATTGTTTGGTCAGACAGGGAAGCGTTCTCAGTAGCAGGACCCATAGCATGGAACTCCTCCTTAGATTAAATTAAAGTAAACCCAAACTTGACTGTGTTCCGATCAAAGGGTAATAAGACAGACCTATAAGTAAAGTAAATTTCACTGGTCTTGGAGCAATAAACGACACCGTGGATATAACCTCCCCCCTAAAAAACCCTTTTCTTTGTTTCAGTATTTAATTACCCAAACAAAAGCACAAGGCATTTGTTACCCACATAGCTCCTCAGTGCCAAATGGCAGATGGGGCATGGTTCTGTAGCTCCTGTCCGGCCTGACACACTCACTACACCTAACATATTGCTATAATAGTATTTACCTGCAAAGATGTCATGTGAAGTATCAAATGAAAACTGGTGACACACTGGTCATTAATATCACTGCATGAGGTTCGTATGGATGTTGCATAAAGAGTTAGGCATATGTGCTGGAAATATATTCCTAAAATATGTTTGTGGGCAGAGTTGATAAACAAGTTTTTCGTGCACAAAGGAATATTGATTTGCCTGTTTGCCTGTATATATAATGTAAAATGAGCATGGCAATGCCAAAGACATTGGGCAGTTCATTTGCATCTGAGGTAAACAGCAGTTATCTGGAAGATGAGGAAACAGCATGACATCAACACATATGAGGACAAACTGCATCGTGAACCCCAGCGGGTCACCCTGACTCTCAAGACAAAGACTGGAGAATATAGGGAGAAGCAAAAGGACATCTTGTTATCCAACATGGAGGGAACAAAGAGGTCAGTGCTCTTTGTATCTATGAACGGTGGATCCCCAATTATGTAGGTTGGTGATCCTGAAAAGCAGTTGAAGGTTAGAAAACTGCTTTTGACAAAGCTTGGAGCCTTCTAAGGTTATATGTAGTCTCTTAGAAGCATGTTATACTTTTGTTTCATTTGTAACCATTTCTGTTTCTATTACCTCTGCTTAGTATCACATCAATCTTGTTATTTATTAATAAACTTATTCTTGTTTTTATTATAAATTCATCTCAGTACTGAAGTGAGGAAGACATCCTCAGTTGAGCTACTAGGCTGGTGTGTATTCTGTCTTTTTGGAGACAGTGAATGGGTCATTTCTGTGGATTCTGCACAGAGACTCTTCTAGAGAGTTCAAGATGTGAAGTAAACCCAGGGTTAACCTGCAAGGCAAAGTTAGGACTGACGGAGTCCCATGGAGTTTGTTTGGCTGGCTAACAGACTGGGCTGGTAGGGAGCTGCCAGATAGCAGAGCACCAACAAATCCCTCTTTTGATAAGGCACAGGGTAACAGGGTGACTTACAGTTCTGGACACCCCCAAGAAAATGTCACATCATTTTTCACCTATGTTCACTTTTATGCCATAAATATTCCTTAACTGATTTATCAAGTTATTACTGGACTATTCTAACTTTATATATTTAAACTGTTTGCATCAGTGCAATCAATAAAAATGTAAACTTTAATCTCAAAATGAACAACTGGGTGGACATTTTCTAAACTAATTGACATCTGTACCAAGATTTTTAAAACCAGTTCTACTGTGGAGAAAATATTCACATCCATATTCTAAAGCCTTGAAAATAATGATTGGTAATGGAAGTATTGACAAAATATTCACCAATTAGTGACAATATAGGAGAAGAATTAAGCCAACAGCTTTTTTATTAATCTGTGCTCATGTTAACTGTACTACTTTTGTATTTCTATGAGTTATTTATGTTGATATAAGAAAATAAAAATTTAATGAGTGCTGGAAAGAACCCATTTTATAACACTAAAGAAACAAGGAAAAATGTTGGGAGGCATAGACTTTAGAGGCCAGTTTCTATGTATCCGTATTAAAACTGATCCAAATTCATGTATATGTTTACCTATATTATGAATGGAACACACACAAAAACTGTTTGAGCAGAGACTATAATTTAACCTTAGTCTAGGACTAAATTAAACGGAAAATTAGTTATCACCAGTTATAAGCGAGTTATAAAGCTTTTCAGTATTATGGTTTGTTGCTAATGTAGAAGAGGAATTTTGAATCAGCCCTAGCTATACCTCAACTGATGACAACAAAAGAACCTAATTCCTATACGCTATTATTTCTAATCAGCAACACATTGTCTGAAAATTGAGTGCAAGTTTGAAAGAGGATTATTATACAGTACTAATTCCAAAGCAAAGGTAATATAAATCGTAAACTGTTTATAAGGTATATATTTTTAAGACAAGATTTATGGAAGGAGCAATTTTATTGCTATACTTATATCCTGTTCAGCATTGTCTCTGAAGTGCACAGTAGGTAAGTACCTATTAAAATATTATAATCAAAGAACCTTTAATTTTAAATGGTTTGTTAAAATTATGACTGACTCTTTTCTATATAACTGAAAACCATGGAAGAAAAAGAAGTGCGAGGTGAAACAAAAGAAAAAATTAGTATATTTAGGCAACAGTTTATCCATTTACAAATAACACCACTTTATCTGTTCTCTTTTCCTTTACAAAATCCAATAAACTGCCATTATATTCCTTTTAAATGGTTCCATTACAAGGATTCTGTAACAACAGACTAATCTCTTGATAATTATAATAAATGCCTGTAATCAAAGCAGGAACCATTTAAAATAGGGAGAAAGGCTGTTTTCCATCAAACTCATTGTAGTTCTGTGACCTTTTGAGCATTAAGCTACATCATACACCGCCACCTATAACTGCAACATAGCTTTCCAAGCCATCTTACTCAAATAAAAATGAAAGAGATGAGAGAGCAATGGAAATGTGAATTGACACATGTTAAGAGTTTTTACTTTCCAACTTTGAACATTATAGAACATTTTAAAAATTAAATTCACAAGCTTCCAACTGGCTCAAAATCTATAGAATTTAGATGGAGACCCTCACGGTTTGATTTGGAATGTAATGCTTCCTTTGAAAAAAGTAGCAGATGATATTTTAGAAAGCTCTTCTACATCTGTATGAGCTGTATACCACTGCTAGGCTTAAGAAAGTATTATTTTCTTAAAACACAGCACATCTTAACACAAAACTTGGTATTGTATTCACATGAACCAACAATGATTTCCAGAGATCATTTAAGTAACTGAAGGCTGATAAAATTACGGGAAATGACTATATATGATCAGAATGGCTTTCATCTGCATTTTGTTAGACCAAGCATTGATTTCACTTTTCAGCTGTGAACAGCAAGAGACCAGCTGTGGCCAAGGGAGGGAGCAGCAATGCACTAGGGTCACAATAGAGGCTGAGTTGTCAGAAAATTTAACACTTTTAATGATTAAATCTCTGCAAAAATCTTCAAGTTACAACCATTTGAAAATTATATCCAGCGGGTCTCACAAACTGTCACAGAATAGTGGGTTTAATTTATGACAAAGTGAAACCTTTGAACTCTCGTTATGTGAATAAACAGAATTATAAGGAGAAAACAAACAAAGCAAGGAAAATATAAAATATACTGCCTTCAAGGCAGAAACAACTACATTTTACTTGGTATTCCCAGATGTGTTAAAGGGAAATTTATGACAGCATACTGAAAAGCAAGATTCCCATTGTGAAACCTTTCACATTTATTTAACTAAGCACAATCATTGAAAATGACCTTTATCCAAACCTTTCACAGCTGTCTTGAAATGATCTAAAACTATTGCCAGATATTCTTTAAATAACATTACTTAACACAAAGTCATTACCCAGGGGCCATATTACACTACTGGCAAGTAAACATGAATCCATTTTCAACAACATGCTACAAAGTTTTAATATTGATAACACACTGAACACCCCTTCTTAAAGAAGTGCCAAACAATACAAATCATCACAGTTTTTCAGTTTTAGTAATAAATATGATTTTCTTGGTTTTGGCATCTGGTTTGCCATTTAGCGAAAGTTAATGGATACAGAACAATGAAAACAAAACATTTTCAGTTTTGCATTTAAAACTCTGTATACTAAGTGAGATGTCACAATTATTACAAGCAAAGCTGTTCTAGCAAAGTAATTTGAAGAGGCATGTGCATTTTATTTCACGAAGAAAACTGGGTGCAGCGTTCAAAGGACAGCACACTCAATGGTTTGCATAGTTTTAATTAAGGGGATGCTGAAAGTAAATTGGTATTGCTGTTTTCATTGCAGCACTATATTATTATTCTCATAAATTTAAAATTAGATGCAACGGTTGATTCTTAGGCTTACAAAACAGTGTGTCAAAATCCTGAACATCTGAATCTTTCTCCTCTTTCCACTTCAACACTGTGCATTAAGGTTAAAAGACTGCCTTAAGGGGATGGCCTCTTGCAGGTCAAGATCAATTGACTACAGCTAGAGAAAAAAATATATTTGCAGATCCAGAATAGAACAGTTCACTTTTTTAAATAGTAAAATTGCACTGCAGTTAAACTGGGCACACAATGAAAAAAAAGATTCTACTCTATTAAGAGGCTGATTAGTTCAGTAAATCATGGCTTTCAGATAAAGATGATTATGGTAGCCCCTTGATGTGAGAGGAAGAAGGAGAAGGGTACAGGAGGTTCATTTCACCACAAAGTAATTATGCTGACCCGGAATGTTACCATTTATCATGGCTGAAAGATGACACTCACTATTAGCCAAGGGAAACTGCTACTCAAATGCTTCCATCTAGATCAATACACACCACATTTTTCCCCAGCAAAAAGTAATTATACAACAGAAAACTTCACAATCAATACCCACTCAAGCTAACTTACAGTCTGTGGTACAGCCATGAAGGTATGGCACTGTCAACTGTCATTGAGGGCTACAGCATCAGACCCAGTTTAAGGCTGTTTTCTTTCTCTCATAATCTAAGACTTTGCAGTCTATTTTCAGACATACTGTATGATATTGCTCTTTTTTGAATAAAAAAGATCACCCGCATGCCTCCTTATAAAAAACAAAGTGCATGTAAATCATGATTACAGGCTACAATTATAATCAGTAACTAAAACAGACTTACTTATTAGTATTTTTTTAAAGCCTAACACCACAAAATAAAATAAAATCAATCTGTTAGGCAAGAAATCAATTCTCCTACTCACTGAAAGCTAAAATACTTCCTGGAGCATTAGTTTGTAAAAGCTGCAGTTGAGAATCTGACCTTTATGAACTCCTGAGATCAGAAAATGGAGGAATATACCTACCTGAAATATTAAATTGATTTTTTTCAGCATTAAACATTTATTAATGTTTGTTTACACACACAAACATCTCTATTAGCATACCGGATAGTAGATAAAATTAGGTTTTAGGACTTCAGGAATTGTTTGAAAACACATCTAAATGTCAGTTTTGACAACTGCTTTCAGGAAGGTAGAGCTTAGTCTTATAAACCAATCTAATACACCAGGAAAGGTTAAAGGGCATGAAAAAAATCACTACTTCAGTGGAAAAAAATTTGACATCCAATTTTCAAGCTGATTTATCAGTGGAAAGCTAAAATTGATAGTTTGCCATTACTGGGTAGCAGGCTGTCTAAGAAAGCTGTTATAAAGCCTTTCATTTTGATTTAGCCACATGGATCAATACAAACCTATACTGTTTCAATTTTAAAAATATAGATTTTCTGATATAACCTCAGTACGAGAACATTTATCATCAGCCATATTGAAAATAATATTGAAATTTATTTCATAAACTTTATTTTCTCAACACAATATACCGAGTGTTCTAGTGAGATTCAGTTTTTATTCACATAGTAGCTAATCATTGTTAAATGATACTCTAAGTAAAATAATTTTGTCTGTTCACTTTAAAGTTTGAGTTGTACTGTAAATGTGTAAGGGAACTCATACAGGAAATATTAACAAAACTTTCATTCATTAGACTAGGATATTTTATTTTCTGGACAAATTATTTATGTATTAATCTTTTCTTAAATTTTTACTAATATAAGGGCAATGATGTCTCAAAATCTTCAAACTAGAACATTTTGATATACTTAATATTTCATTCCTCAACATCAAGAAGTCCTAGAAACAGCATAGCATTTCACATTGGCAATTTCCCCCCAACATTAGAAGATTAGGAAAAGAAAGATTAGAAAAAAAATAAAGAAGGCTGTCCAAGAAAATGTGAGTATCTAAAAGAGGTTGTATTTCCCCGTGTTCAAGGCATCCTATCTTATGTTTCTTTAGTTTTGTTCATATTTAATATTTTTATTTGATAAAATCCCTTTCAAACTGATGAAAATATTGAGCTCACAGGAAAGTCATGTGGGATCTTGGAAGAAGAAGATATTGAACATTTAGAGTTCTATGGTATTTTAAAAAAAATATTTTTGGGTTCAAACCCACAAAACATGGTAATGTTTGGGACATGGTTGGATGCAATTGCCTTTTCAAACCTTTATATTATTTTAATGAAAAGTGCCTAAAAATGATCATATAACCCTGAATCAGCAGCTTCTTTTCTCCGAATGGCAGCAGAGCCAAAGCACACAGTGATTCAAATGCTAAAGATACACCACTCCAAGCACCACTCCATCCCTGTTAGATGCCAGGTCCTTGAAGAAAACACTTGATAAACAGGGCACCAACATGGTAATAGGAGACTGAATACATTGCAGGAAGAAATAACCTCGCTGAATAAAAAATACAAGGTATTTCTAACTGATGATAAAAATAAGAAACATAAGAATGGCCATACTAGGTCAAACCAATGGTCCATCTAGCCCAGTATCCTGTCTTATGATAGTGGCCAATGCCAGGTGCTTCACAGGGAATGAATAGAACATGTAATCATCAAGTGATCCATCCCTTGTTGCACATTCCCATCTTCTGTCAAATAGAGGCTAGGGACACAATCCCTGCCCATTCTAGCTAATAGCCATTGACGGACCTATCCTCCTTGAACTTATCTAGTTTTTTTTTGAACTCTGTTATAGTCTTGGTCTTCACAACATCCTCTGGCAAAGATGTTTGATATCATATTTATATTTAATGTTGGAGTGCCACAAGCTAATTATGAACTCAAAACAACAAGAAATGATCTAGTGAGATCAGTAAAAAATTGGACAGTCAGAACACCTGTTAGTGACACAAAGCTATTCAGATAAGCAATTGCTAAAAGTGATTTTGAGAAACTCTAAATTAATCAAGTTGAAGTTGAGGCAAATGAAACTGCTCAAATAAATGCAATACAATCATTATAAGAAAGAATATTCTAAACCTTTTGTGCAAGATGGTTTCTAAAGCAGTAGGGTCTTCTCAGAAGAAGTACCTAAGATTAATTGATAACTTTCCAAGTATGCAGTAGCACTCAAAAAAGCAAACAGTATTGTTGGATGTATTAGAAAATAATACAGATGTTATAAGACCTTATATGATATACTATGGTGGCCCATAATATGAGTACTTTGTTCAGCTTCAGCTATTGACCTGAAAACCATACATCACAGACACTGAAATGTCTGACAAGGGCAAAGAACATTTTTGGAAATAAGATAGGATAGAGGACTACAGAGATTGTAATTATTTAACTTGGAAAGAAGGAATGAAAGGTGAGAGGAAGAAGGGGAAGAGATAGTCTGACTGAACAAACAAATGAGGACCCACAAAAATGATCAGACTGCTTTTTGCTGTGTCCCACAAGCACTAGATATAGGCATTCCCGAAATGAAAGGATGCAAACCACCGCCCCCCCGCCCCCCGGCACAAATCCAACTTTCTTTGTATTAAGATAATGAAATAATACTACTTAACTCGTCTCATCCATAATCTTAAAGCACTTTACAAAGGAAGGAAGGATCATTTTCAGATGTTTTACAGATGAGGGGAAACTGAGGCACACAGGTGGAAGTGACTTGCTCAGTGTCAACACAAGTGGTCAGTGACAGAGCTGAGAATATAACCTCATTCTTTAGGACATAAAACTGATCACCTGCAATGCTCAAGAAGGAATCACACTCTCAAACAGATTGTACAATCAGGTGTATTTTTGGCAATGAGTAGGAAGGGAGGGAGAGGTTTGGTGCTTGAGCGTGGTTTGCCTTCCTCTGAAGCACTTTGAACACATGTTCTGATTTGTTACAGCACTGATTATGTACACGGTTTCTATTTTTATATCTGTGTCTTGATATGGCCAGTTTACAAAAACTTTGACGAATGAGATGAATTACTATTCTAGACAACGTACACTACGCAATTATAGAAAAATGTTTCAACACTGTACTGATGTCTAGAAAAATATAAATATGAAAAGTAACTACTGCACATGATCAGAAGCTATTCTTCAAAATTATAAACCTGGATAGTTTAAAAACTATATTGTGATAATTTTGTGAAAATATTTCCCAATAATCAGGTTATTTTTGTCCATTGTTTAGACTGATTTTCCCCAGTTGCTAGATTTCTGTATGAAAATCAGCAACACAGAAACAAAAAATCCTTACTGACAACCTGTGTGCCAGTGATCACTAGGATAAGATCAGCAATGGCAAACAACTAAGAAAATAGAGTTTAGAGTGAAAATGTTAACAGATCCGTTTTCTTTTGAGACGTTCTTAGACCTAATTATATTCAAAATAAAGAGGAAACATCCTTCTAAAAAGTAATAATGGTGGTTATTCCGTATAATGGTTGTAACATGCAAATATAGCAGCCACATCAAGGAACAAAAATCAGACAGCAACTTTATAATGCTTAAGGGCTTCATATTATATAGCACCAGCATTAATGGAAAAGTTAATGTAGCATTGAATAACAGTGAGCAGCTCAGCTGCTGCTGCAGAGCATTTAGATCATGGAAATAATGCATCATTTTTCTTCCCCTATTGCTTTCATGACCAGTTTTAAAAATACATAAAGTATTTCCTACATTACCCAATTAATCTCTCAGAAAATGCATACCCAGACACACACATTATGTTATATTAGAGTCCTCTCAGGGGAGAAATAAGAGATATAACTATCAAAAGTCAAATGTTTAAATAATTTCAACCACAAAATTCAAGAAAATTAAGAGAGAGACAATGCTGAAGAAAATCTGGAAGACTACACATGATGTTTACAAGTGTAACATATACAATAGCTCGACGGAGCACTGACATGAAACTTGATATTTTATCATAACTCTGCCTCTTAATTTTCTTGCTTTTGTGCATTGAAATTAGTCATTTAACAGTACCAGCAAAAAATTAGTTTGAGAAAATGAATGGTTATGAAAATTAATAAGCTTTAGTTTTGCACTCATCTATCAGCCCCAGGAAATCCATACATTACTGAAGAGAGACACACAAGTTATGCTGCTTTCTACTTGGTGTAAAATTATAACTGTTTTAAAGTGAAATTCACTCAGTACAAAGGGCCAACACAAGGTGCTCAGCACTCCTTAAGGTCTTCAGTGAGGTTGTGAGGGGTGTGGCAAATTGCTGGCACTACTATGAGGGTCCTGCACTTTCTCTTCTTGTGGGGGGTTTTCAGGGCACCATTTCTTGCCCCTGAACTGGGGTATCAGCTGTCCCACTAGTATCCAAGAGAAGGGGAATGGAGAAGGAGGGACCCAGGCCTGCCCTCTACTCTGGGTCCCAGCCCAGGGGCCCTAGGTTAGTGGGTAAACCACTTGTACTAGTGATACTTTCCCCTGGGCTCCTTCCCTCTCCTGCTTGTGGGGCTTCCTGCCTTCCCTCTGCACAAGCCAGGTGTCCCTTTACCTAGGGTCTTGGTCTTCTTAGCCCGCCACAGCACTTCTCCAAACTCTCCTCTGCTTTCCTCCAAACTGCTCTTTGCTCCACCACCAAAACACTCTGCTCCAACTCCTTCCTCCTCCTCCCGTCTGCCTGAAGCAGGGGGTTTTATTAGGTTCCTGAGAGGCCTTAATTGACTGCAGGTGCTCCAATTAACCTGTAGCCACCCTCCCTAGTCTCCAGGGAACCACGCCTTAATTAGCCTAGGGCTTATATATTTCCCCTCTCACACTCTACTACTGCTGCTCCCTGGCCCTCCTGTATCACATATCCCCCTCCCCTGCTCAACACCATGGGGTTGGGCTACTTGGGATGAGAGACAGTGTTGTCGTGACAGGCTGTCTGCGTTGCCGTGTTGGCTTCCGGCTCTATGCTGTATCCGGAAGTGGAAACGTTGTAGTGATAGAAACCATCTAGTCACTCGTGCATTTCTTTACTTGTTTGTGTGCATCCATTGGAGTGGGGCGTGGTCTGTCACAAGGGTAAACTTCCACCCAAGCAGGTAGTACCGTAGAATCTCCATGGCCCATTTAACCGCTAGGCATTCCTTTTCTACTATGGCGTACCGTTGCTCCCTGGGCAGGAGCTTTCGGCTAAGGTAAAGGATAGGGTGCTCCTCATCCCCCACCATCTGTGAAAGGACGGCCCCAAGTCCTACCTCTGAGGCATCCGTTTGTAGGATGAATTCCTTTTTGAAATCTGGGGCTATGAGCACCGGATGGCTGCAAAGGGCTGTCCTTAGGTCTGTGAAAGCTTCCTCTGCCGCCTCAGTCCATTTAACTATCTCCGGACCCCGAGCTCTTATCAGGTCTGTCAGAGGCGCTGCCCTTGTGGCAAAGTGAGGGATGAACCGGCGATAGTACCCCACTATCCCTAAGAAGGCTCTGACTTGCTTCTTGCGGATCGGGCGAGGCCATTCCTGTATTGCCTTCACTTTGTTCCATTGGGGCTGCACCAGGCCCCTTCCAACTACATACCCGAGGTATCTGGCCTCGGCTAACCCTATTGCACATTTGGACGGGTTAGCGGTGAGGCCAGCCTGCCTAAGAGTATCCAGTACTGCTTCTACTTTCCCCAGGTGCGTCTCCCAGTCAGGGCTATGGATTACCACATCATCTAAACAGGAGGCAGCATACTTGGCATGGGGTCGAAGTAATCTGTCCATTAAACGCTGGAAAGTCGCGGGGGCCCCAAGGAGCCCAAAAGGGAGGACGGTATATTGGAAAAGGCCATCGGGTGTGGAGAAAGCTGTTTTTTCCTTGGCGTCCTCAGCCAATGGGATCTGCCAGTAGCCTTTTGTCAAGTCCAAGGTGGTCAAGTATCGGGCCTTGCCTAACTGATCCACCAGCTCATCAATACGTGGTATTGGGTAGACATCGAATTGGGATACCTAGTTTAACTTCCGGAAGTCATTACAAAATCTTAGGCTGCCATCAGGCTTCGGGACCAATACAATAGGGCTGGACCACTGGCTGTGTGATTCCTCGATCACCCCAATTTCCAGCATCTTCCTTACTTCTGCCCTAATTTCTTCTCTTTTTGCCTCTGGTATACGGTATGGTTTTATCATCACTCTTGCTCCAGGACAGATGATGATGTGGTGTTGGATCAGCGTCGTACGGCCTGGTTGTATAGAGAACACGTCTTGGTTCCGCTGGATCATTTCAATGACCTCTGTTCGTTGTTCTGGGGCTAATTCGGGGGATATCTTTACCTGCCCTTGTGGGCCATCTGCCTGGGATGGAGCCGGCAGGACGGCCAGGCATGTCTCCCGATCGAACCAGGGTTTCAGTAAGTTAACATGATATATCTGCTCTGGCCTTCGGCGGCCTGGCTGCTTCACCTTATAATTCACCTCCCCAACGGCTTCCACGATCTCACAGGGTCCACGCCAACTGGCCAGGAGCTTACTTTCTGTTGTTGGTACCAATACCAGCACCCGTTCTCCTGGTTGAAATTTCCGTGTTTTTGCCCGACGATTGTAGTAGGTTCGTTGGGCCTCTTGTGCTTTCTCCAAATGCTCTCGTACTATGGGAGTCACTTGGGCTATTCGTTCTCTCATCTGGGCTACGTGTGCAATGACGTTCTTCCCTGGGTTAGGTTGTTCCTCCCATTCCTCCTTTGCGATGTCTAATATGCCACGTGGGTGGCGTCCATACAGTAGCTCGAAGGGGGAGAAACCAGTAGATGCTTGGGGAACTTCTCGTACTGCAAACATCAGGTATGGTAAGAGGGTATCCCAGTCTTTTCCATCTTGGGCCACCACATTTCGATTCATGCTCTTGAGAGTGCGGTTAAATCGCTCAACCAGACCATCTGTTTGCGGATGATAGACCGAGGTCCGCAAGGCTTGGATGCGGAGCAGGGTACATAAGTCTTTCATTACTCTCGACATAAAGGGAGTCCCTTGGTCTGTCAGGATCTCCTTAGGGATGCCTACCCTAGCAAAAACCTGCACCAGTTCTTTTGCAATTGCCTTGGACGTGGGGTTTCTTAAAGGAATGGCTTCGGGGTACCGTGTAGCGTAGTCCAGGATTACAAGTATACTTCGGTGGCCCCGGGCTGTTCTTTCTAGTGGGCCCACTAGATCCATTGCTATCCTTTCAAAAGGGACTTCAATTATTGGCAAGGGTACCAATGGGGCCCTTAACTGAGGTCGGGGGCTATGCAGCTGGCACTCTGGGCAAGAGGTGCAATAGCGCTGGACTTCTGCCCGTACTCCCGGCCAGTAGAACCTCCTTAGGACTCTATCCAGGGTCTTGTCTGCTCCTAAATGTCCCCCAAACAGATGACTGTGAGCTAATTCTAATACAGCCTTTGTGTGCTTCCATGGCACCAAGAGCTGTTCTACTACTTCCTCTTGTATTGGCACTACCCGGTACAACAGATCCTGCTTGAGTATATAGTATGGCCCTGTGCCTTTGGTTTTCCCTTCTACTGGCACACCATTTACCTCTACTACCTCCTCCCTCACATTCGCATACAGTGGGTCATTGGCTTGGTCCTGCCCAAAATATTCACGTGCGGGACCGATCTGGCCTGATTCTATTGGATTGGGCTCCCCTCCTTCTCTAGGGGTGCTTCTGCTTGTGCTGGGAGCTGTCTCTGGGTCTCCACGGGACCTCCTCCCAACCAGGGCAGCTCTCTGGTTTGCCGCCAAAATCCTGGTTCCTAATCTTTTGTCTGCCCTCCTTTCTCGTTTGGATTTCCGGGACTTCCCAGGGCTTGAAAATAACTCTGGGGAAAACCCAGCAAAAATTGTGGTAGGGTCCTCCATGGGCACCTCAAACTCTGCTCGGGGTTTACTTCCCTCCCCTAACCTGATGGGGGGGAGTAGGCTCTTGAACCCAGGAAAGTCCCTGCCAATTAAGACCGGGTAGGGGAGCTTGGGGACCACCCCTGCAGTCATCTTGGTAGTGTTTCCCTGGATCTCAATCCATATTGGAATTTTGGGGTAGAAATTTACTGTGCCGTGGACACATGTCACTCCGGTACTCTTGGCCCGGCTCAGTTGGTCTTGCCCTACTAACTTCCCTGAGACTAATGTGACAGCACTCCCAGAGTCCACCAAAGCTATGGTCTGGATGCCATTCATCTTTACCGGCCTGGTGTACTCATGTGGGTCCATCACGACCCCCACCAGGCTGATTAGGCCACACTGGTCTCCGGGATCCCCCAGATTACATTGCATGGGCTCCTCCCTGTTGGGGCACTGTGCTGCTATATGGCCCAACTCCCCACACTCATAACAGCGATATCTCATTCCGGAGATTGCCCTCTGTCTTGGGCCCTCTAACTCGCTCCTCCAACCCTCTCCCCCAGGACCCATAGGTCCCTTTGGGGCCTCAGGCCGCTCCTTGGTGCCTGTTCTTCCAGCTATGGCTTTCCTGGAGTTCTCGATGATCCGGGTCCTCGGGGTTGGGACTGGTTTCCTGAAACGCCATGTTCCATCTCCCGGGGTTTCAGACAGTTCACGGGCTGCCAGTTGTCTCTCCACAAGGGTGACCAGTTCGTCATAGGTGGAGGGATCATTCTGGCCTATCCAGGCTCGGAGGCCTGAGGGTAGTGCCCTTGTATAGTGGTCCAGCACAAGGAGCTCCATCATTTTCTCTGAGCTGAGAGCCTCCGGGCGTAACCACTTCCGGGCTAGGTGAATTAGGTCAAATAGTTGTGATCGTGGTGTCTTGTCTTCACAGAACTGCCAATCATGGAACCTCCGGGCTCGCAAGGCCGTCGTTACCCCTGCCCTGGCCAGGATTTCCGCCTTCAGTCGGGGGTAATCTGCCGCCTCCTCTGTGGTCATATCATAGTAGGCCCTCTGAGCCTCCCCACACAAAAATGGGGCGAGGATGCCTGACCACTGATCTCGGGGGCCAAGCCTCCCGCAGGGCTGTCCTCTCGAAGGCAAGGAAATATGCCTCCACATCATCCTCCCGGGTCATTTTCTGCAGACAGTAGCTGGCCCGTATGGTCCGTGTCCCGTCATACCCGCGGCTCAGCTCCGTAAGGGTCTTCACCTGGTTCACTAGTTCCTGCAGCGTGGCCCAATCTTGGGCAGCCTGGGTCATCAGCAGGCGATTGGTCTCTTGCTGCAGCCGCATGGCCTCCTGTTGGGTAGCTGCCTGGACCCGGGTAGCCTCCTGCTGAGTGGCGGTGGCTTGTATTAGGGCCTTGATCACGTCGTCCATCTTAGGGACTGGATTGTTTTGGCTAACCCTGGTTTAAGTCCCCAGCATGGTAATCCCACCCCTGACACCACGTGTGGCAAATTGCTGGCACTACTATGAGGGTCCCGCACTTTCTCTTCTTGTGGGGGGTTTTCAGGGCGCCATTTCTTGCCCCTGAACTGGGGTATCAGCTGTCCCACTAGTATCCAAGAGAAGGGGAATGGAGAGGGAGGGACCCAGGCCTGCCCTCTACTCTGGGTCCCAGCCCAGGGGCCCTAGGTTAGTGGGTAAACCACTTGTACTAGTGATACTTTCCCCTGGGCTCCTTCCCTCTCCTGCTTGTGGGGCTTCCTGCCTTCCCTCTGCACAAGCCAGGTGTCCCTTTACCTAGGGTCTTGGTCTTCTTAGCCCGCCACAGCACTTCTCCAAACTCTCCTCTGCTTTCCTCCAAACTGCTCTTTGCTCCACCACCAAAACACTCTGCTCCAACTCCTTCCTCCTCCTCCCCGTCTGCCTGAAGCAGGGGGTTTTATTAGGGTCCTGAGAGGCCTTAATTGACTGCAGGTGCTCCAATTAACCTGTAGCCACCCTCCCTAGTCTCCAGGGAACCACGCCTTAATTAGCCTAGGGCTTATATATTTCCCCTCTCACACTCTACTACTGCTGCTCCCTGGCCCTCCTGTATCACAGGGGGAAGAGCCTCTGAAATTCCCATGTGTTGTGAAAGGGAGCATAAAATCAGGTCCAAATCAGTGGGCATGCACAAGCGGGTTTGGGGATAATCTGAGGAAGGAAACACAGAATCCATGATTACACAGATGCCATGACACTAAACTTCTTCTCATTACTGCTGGCTGAGGGGACAAAAAAGAAGGGAAAGTAGTATTTAAAAGATGAGGAAAAGTTGGGGCATGACATCATTCTTCCCTCCCTCCCAATTTAATCAATGACCCTCAAAAGTCTGCTATGTCTTGGCACAAAATTATGATTTTTTTTAATTGATTTTGTGGACAGTAGAAGCTGCAGCAGATGATCTGTCAGGCTGTTCAGAACACCAGGAAGGTGGGAGGCTTTGAAATGTATTGCACTGCTATATAAAAATCCCAAAGATTCATCACCTCCTGACAGAGGCAATCCAATCTGGCCCCACCCTCTCTGTAAAACATCACTACAGTGTTGTTTGTTGACTTATAAGGTCAGTTCTTTAATATGAGGGAGAAAAACAACATGCAAGCTGAACTGAATGCATTACATGGAGAACTAGATCTTGATGCAACCCGTAGTCCTTGATTCCAAGTTGATAAAACCATAGTTCTTACTTAGGTGAGCTCCCAACCTAAAGAAGTGTCAATAATGACAGTGTTTGTGGGCAGAGGCAGGGTAAAGATAACTCCCATGTCCACATTGGTAGGATCCATCCACCAGTTTAAAGAGGCTAGGAATCCTTCAAGCACATGAACCAGCATGTCCAGTGGATGATGAGACAGAGAATAAACCAACAGGGCTTTTAACTAGCCCTGAAACTTCCTGAGATGAAGCCTGCCATGCCAAATCATGTACATGTAGGTCATGTGCCCGAGGAGTGAAAGATGGTTTCTTACTATTGTGAGAAGATGGGCTTTGAGAGCTGCACAAATATTTAGCATTGTGCGGAGCCTTGCTTATGACAGGAACACCCTGGCCACTGTAGTAGAGAGAAGACTGACTTGTCCTTGTTGATTAACAAGCCCAGATAGTTGAAAAGGAACTGGCTCCTGGCCACACTGATATCCACTTGGAGTTTGGACTGAACTCATACCAGACAGCCATCCAGGTAGGGACACACTTTCATACCTGATGTCCTTAGAAATGCAGCTACCACTGCCATGCATTATGTAAATACTCACGGGGCTGCAGGCAGGCCAAAGGACAGTACAATCAATTGATAATGGGTGTTGTTGATAAGAAATCTAAGGAATTTCCTGTGGTTTTGATGGATAGCCACATGGAAATATGAATCTTTCAAGTCAAAGGCAGCATACCAGCCATTTGGATTTACACAGGGGATAATGGAGGCCAGGGTGACCATGCAAAACCTTATTTTCTTTATATATTTGTTCTAATTTTGCAGGTCCAGAATAAGCTTGAGACCAGCTTTTGCCTTTGGCATCAAAACGTTTTGGGAATAGAAACCCTTCCATCAATGGAGAGAGGGAACCTCTCCTATAGCTCCCAATTGCAGAAGATAATCGTACCTCGTTGAGGAGACAGTCTTATGAGAATGGTCCCTGAAGAGGCATGAGGAAAGGGGATGGATTGGAGGGATGGAAATAAACTGCAGAATGCAACTCTGTTCCATAGTACTTAGAACTCATTAATAGATGGTAATATGGGCCCAAGCACATAGGAAGTGGGACAGCTGGTTGGAAAATATAGGGAAGGGAGGAACTGGAATGTGGCCATCTGGTACTCCGTCCTTGACAAGGCAGTCAAACAGACTTCTTGGAGTTCCCAATCTGCCTCAAAGAACCCACCAAAGAATAAAACTGAGGATAAGAGGGGTGTCTCCTCTAATTATCCCTCTACCTTCTGGATTGGTCAGGTTGCTTATGTAGGTAAAATGAGTATCTCTGGATCGACTGAGGGAGGAATTATTATTTTTTTAGGAAGAGGCCTGTAAATTCCCAGTGACTTGAATGAGGCCCATAAGCCTGTAAGATTGTACAGCGTCTTATCCATCTTTTGTGAAAAGCAGATCAGACTCTCAATCTTGGAGATCCTGGATTGTCTGCTGGACCTCTGGATGGAGACCTGACAATTGTAGCCATGAACATCTGTGCATAGTTATTGCAGATGCCATAATTCTGGCTAGAGAATCAGCCCTGTTTAAGGCCACCTGAAGAGAGATCCTAGTCACAAGTTTCCCCTCTTCTAACATGGCCTGGAATTCCTACCTGGCAACTTCCACCTAGCTAAGGTGAAAGTACTCAGCACCTGCACTGAGTAAGAAGACTCCAAAAGTGGACACAAAGCTCCATAAGAATGTGAAGCAGACTCACCCTCTCTGCTTTTTAATACATGGCTTGAAGTCTCTTTTGATAGTGGTCTTGAACATGGCCCTCACCCAGATACTTCAGGCACTTGGAATGAGGGTCACTAATGAGCATAGACTTCTTATAACTGGCAGAGGGCTTGAAGCCCTGGACTGAGGCATTCCCTGATACCAAACATCAAAACCTATCCAATAATAGGGATTTGATGCTAGAAAATCAGAAAAAACACCAACAACGAGGAAACCACAAACTACAAAAATGAGTATTGCTAACTATACACTGTCAGGGTTCCCTCCCCCCTCTAAACTCTAGGGTAAAGACGTGGGGACCTGCATTCAGAGCCCCTAAGCTTATTTTTTACCAGCTTAGGTTAAATTCCCCAAGGTACAAAATTCCCTGCACCCTGAGAAATGCTTCTTGCTGCCACCATCAAGTATCTAACAGGAATCCAGAAAAGGAATCACTTGAACTTCCCTCCCCCCGAAAATACCCCCTCAAGCCGTACACCCCCTTTCCTGGGGAAGCTTGAGAACAATCTCCCAACCAATTGGTTATACAGTGATCTAAAAACCCACCCCCTGGGTTTTAACACCATGAAAACAGTCAGCTTCTTAAAAGAAGGATTTTATTAAAAATAAAGAAGGTAAAATCATCTCTGTAAAAATCAGGATGGTAACTATTTCACAGGGCACTATATTTCCAAACTCAGAGAGATTTCCCCCCCTGGACAAAGCCTTAAAGTTACAGAAAACCATGAATAACACCCCCCCCACCCTTGCCCCTTCTAACACAGGGAATACACCAAGCCGAAATTAAACAGAAATCGATGTGCTATGCTATCTAAACTTACTTCAGAAAAGGGAGGTTTGATTTTCTGCAGGTTCCTTCTGTCTTCCAAGATCACTCTGACTCAGACAGAGACACCCACAAAAACCTTCCCCCCTCCCAAAGTTTGAAAGTATCTTGTCCCCTTATTGGTCAGATGCCAGCCAGGTCAGGTGTCAGTCTGGCTACCTGCATTTCTTAACCCTTTACTGGAAAGAGGATTTTATAGCACTGCATCAGATCCTCTCCCCCTTCCCTTCATATTTATGACATACACAAAGAGAAGAAATCGCACTGTTAGTGCAGAAACAACTTTAGATTGTTGGGACATGTTAATATCTATATCATTGACTGCTATGAATCCCAGTTTTTGGTCTCAGTCTATCTAGTCCTGGAGATGGTTACTATAATGAAAAAGGGAAGTACCCATATAGTGCAATTCTACCCATTAAAGTGACAGAATAGGTTCTGGCTTGTCAAACTTCTACTAGTGGTGATGACGAAAGATAGAAAGAACCCCTACTTGACTGTTATGGTGAATTTAAGAAGCTAGTAGTTAGTAAACCAACCAATCATTAAAAGGAACTCAGCCCAGCCTTTAGGAGAAGTAGTTTGATTAACTGACAGAGTTTAAAAAGTTTACAATGTATTTAATTATTGTATGTGAGTGTATGCAAGAGTGGAGCCTAAAAGGGTGCAGACCTCCTTATTCATCTTAAATTAAGTCCTCATTTAAACCCACACAATCCCATTAGCCTTTTTAAAATTTGTAAACAGAGCAAATATGATACAGAATCAGACACCTTTCAGAGAAGAACGACATTTTTTAAAAAAAGTTTTAAAAGTGCCCTTTAATTGCACTATCTCCTGTGATTAAACATCTTGTAAGTGTTGTTGGGAGCCACAAATTACAGAATTAGATGTTCTGTTGGAAGGTACTGTCCACTGTGACTCTTCATTTCTAGAGAGTGGAGTTTGTCTGTATTCCCAAGAGGTAGTGTTACAAATTAGCTATATATATTATGAGGAATTAAAGATAAGAGAATGTAAAAGATTTCAGAAATAATTTTCTGAGATTAGTACACACATAGAAAATCCATTGATTAGTTTTAAGTAACTGGAGTTCTCTAAATATATAATACACTGAAAGAGCCACACTTTTCTTGATGTGCGACCCATTTTAAAAAGTGGATTCAAAACCATCCAGATTGATTAAAATTTTGATGTAGGGTGGTCAATGATACCAAGACTGCATCTATAAAAGGAAGCATACATACCTACACCACCTATCTGGAATCAGAAAAAGTCGAAAGAAAAAGCAGGACAAGTATGGATATTTGGAGACAAATATTCTACATTCAGATAGTCCAGTTTACAGTAATTAATCTATTTTTCTTCTTTATTAAATGTGTCTCTCCAGATGCACAGTATTGGAGATCAGTCAGCATTAAACTCCCCTAAGAGGTTTGAAGAGTATCAACTAAACATGGACAGCAAAATTGCTTTGCCAAAGCAGATATATAAGCGAACTTGTGCCTCTAGACAATAAGTATGTAAAAAAAAAGCTTTGCATTAGTGCCGTGTATATTTGGTATATGGAAACTTTGAAATGCATTCAGCTATCTGTTTAGACAAATGCTGACATGATATTATTTTCCTTTTGGACTGTCCTCATATACCAAAAAATGCTGAGATAAAGACCTGAAAGGCTGAATCCAATACAGATAAAATCAGTACATAGACTTGCATGTTTTATTTTATTTTGCTTGGTAATTCACTTTGTTCGGTCTGTTACTACTTGGAACCACTTAAATCCTACTTTCTGTAGTTAATAAAATCACTTTTTACTTATTAAGCCAGAGTATGTATTAATACCTGGGGATCAAACAGGTGTGCATCTCTCTATCATTGTTACAGAGGGCGAACAATTTATGAGTTTACCCTGTATAAACTTTATACAGGGTAAAACAGATTTATTTGGGGTTTGGACCCCATTGGGAGTTGAGCATCTGAGTGTTAAAGACAGGAAGACTTCTTAAGCTGCTTTCAATTAAGCCTACAGCTGTTAGGGGACATGGTTCAGACCTGGGTCTGGGTTTGCAGCAGGCTAGCAGGTCTGGCTCAAACCTGGCAGGGCACTGAAGTCCCAAGCTGCCAGGCCAGGAAAGCAGGGGCAGAAGTAGTCTTGGCACATCAGTTGGCAGCCCCAGGGGAGTTTCTGTGGTCTCCTAATCAATTCCGACACTCTTGGTACCCATTCTGAGAAGGAAGATTTTGACAGCTGGTGAAGCACAGGCTCCATAAGCAGATACTTGAGTCTGGCAGCCCTGTCCTTTTTTGATCAGGGTTTGAATCCTTTACAAATGTGAAATTTGTCACTCACATGCCTCTCCCAGACACTTAAGGCAGCTGAGGTGAGGGTTACTCACTGGCACAGACTTGTTGCATGAGTAAAAGGCCATGAAGCCAAAAGAACGAGGCATTAGTTCAGTACCGAGCCCAGTATCCATCTGGGAACTGGGAATCCCACTCTAGAAAATTACAGATACAAAGATCAGAGCTCCAACAACCATCACTGGCAGTAGGAAAGAACTGTCTGGGGTTGGGGTCCTTTATACCTGAATGCAGTGGTGCGAGGCATCAGAGGGCACTCACACTCCCCTGATGAGTACTGCTGAGGGAAAAATCTCTGACAACTGTGCACAAGGCACGCACATACCTACAGTGGAATGGACATGTGCATTAACCCGAAGAAGAACAAACTCTTGAGAGAACTTGGAACTTACTGTCTGCCTGGCTAAGGATGATAACCACTAGAAAGGCATTAGTTAATGGGTTAGAACAGAGGCCCCACCAGTATACTCAATACTCGTGGACAAATTCTGGTCCTACTGAAGTAATGGGCAAGACATCTATTGAATGGCCCTCTGACTGAGGTTTAACTTCAGATCCCATGATTGTACCTGGCATTTAACTGGAGTATGTATATAAAGGAGTCCTGGAGGAGCTGATTAGAGGGAAGCAAAGAAAGATCTTACGTACTTCTTCCTGGAAAACAGTAATGGTTGTCAAAATATCTTTTGAAAAGCCAGTCATAGCATTTTTAGATAATGAAAGAAACTATTCCAATACTACTAGAACATGATATGCATGAGGAAGAAGGCCTTTGTTTTGTATGAAAATAGAAATTTGAAAGAGTCCAGCAGAACCTTCTGCCCTTTGAGAAAAGCTACTTTTTGACACAGCAGGCTGTAATACCCTTTAATGATTCAGATATTATATACAATCACAGCTGAGCTGCCTGTAGAATCTACCACATTTGACTTTAAAATACTGAGAATATTGCAGCCAGAACCAAGCATACAGCCTGTAGCTCAACCTACCCATAAAGGAAACTGAGTTTCTTGAGCCTAGACACATGGGGGATGTATTTCCCTCAAACAAGCCTCCAGCTGAGTTCAGGCATCCATGTCTTTCTATGGAAGATGATGTTTACTCAAACAGGCATAAGGAATAAACTATATGCAAGGTGTCACTAATCCAAAAGTTGAGGTGCAAAGCCAAACCATATCATCTGATGAAGCAAAAGAACAGTATAAAAACAATGAGAATACAATAATTTCTATGTAAAAATTATTTCCCTGTTCATAGTGCCCCTCTATCTGCATTGCAGTGAACACAGTGCTCCATTCTTGCACAGCTCAAAGCAATATCTTTTAAACTAAGGCTAGTACTCTTTTCTTCATTTTACCAGACCAGCTGCCTTCACCACACTTTTGTTAGCAGAGCTACTATATAGCAGAGGTTCTCATTGAGGCCATAGGCAGAGAATTTGATTATCATACCGTAACAACATCTAACTTGTGATTTTTCTGCATTTCTTTCATTCCTAAAATAGTCAACTGCAATTCTGTGTCTTTGATACACTGAATATCAACATCAAAGAAAGACCTTTACAGATAAACCATGTACACCTGGAAAGAAGCCGTTTAGGTTTCATCTAGGCCCAGAAGGACACAACATAATTTGAAGCTTTCTGATGAATCAGATAAGCTACCTTTTTACTATCCATCTCAACTTGAAAGGCTATTACGGAAGAAATTATTTTTCCTCAGAGTACAGTGTTCCACAGTTACAGCAGTTAGCTATGTAGTAGTGCAGAATAGCCATTGCTTCATGGAAGGTTTTTTCTCCATCCATCTCAATGGTAGTCATCTGAGGTTGAATCAGTATAGTTAGCCAATTCAATTTTGTTCCTGATGGACACACTTCACCTCACTGCTAGCTGCGTTTCTTTTCTGACAGGTTTCAGTCAATTCATTTTCATAGATTTTTGGCTTAGTAGCTCACCATGAAACTGCCATTGAAGATGCTGTTGGAGGTACTGCAAATAAATTCCCTTCACCTCCAATGAGCAGACCTCAACTTTGAAAATAAGACTTTTTTCTATACATAAAATTATAAAATGTACAGGGATTTGGGTGTTTTTATGCATGTCAACATATGCAGACAATAAACACTACAATATACTGGCACTATTCAACCCAAAGTCAAGTACTTGGCAAAAATTCTTATACATAGAAAAAAAAAGTTAGAAATTTGACTAGCTCCACATTAACAATTTATGTATTTATATCCACAATCACCTGGAGGAAAATCTATCGCGCTTTAATTTATTTTTATTGTTATTTATATTATGAGCTGGGTCAAACCTTGTTATGGGTTACGTTAAAATGTCATTCACAGGCTCTATAAAATGTGCAATGGTGGTTGACACTGGCTCAAACATATCAGTTATTATTAGACCAGACATACTGAAAATACTAGGGAATAGGGAATCCAAAACTGAACCACCTATCTGGTCTCAAAGGGTAGCAGTGACTGGGCAAGGGCTCCCGTCCAAAAACTTGGAAAATTGGGTTTGAAGATTGGACCTCTGGCATTAAAGCAAGAAATCTGGGTGACTAAAATAGCAGGTGAATTAATCATTGGATGAAGTTTCATTACGGCTAACAATTATGTAGTCAATGCCAGGGAAGATGTCCTACAAATTCCCTTTAAAGATTTGGCCCAGGTGAGAAAAATGGTTTGTAGTGAGCGAGTGGTTCTTCCCCCAGCAGCAGAAACCATTATAATAGCTATATGTTATGATAGCTTTCTAGCCAGGGAAAGATGGGGAGTGGGTGAAACCTATTTTGAGACCTGTAGTGTTAGGGGACTCTTGGCTGCTAAAGCTCTTGTGGATCGGAAACAAGAACTGATCATTGTTCATTTGCTGAATGATTCTGACAAGCAGCAAACAGTTAAAAAGGGAAACCATTTGGTGGTCAGCAATGTGTGATTTGGCATCTTCAGAGTTGAAAAAGGTTCTTGGGATTGTGCCTGTCTTGACCTTTCCATGTTTTAAAACACCATTCCTACTGTGAATGCTTACAGTTTGGGAGACAGAATTTCAGCTTGGCTTCCCCCTCATCCTCACATCTGAAAATGGTTCTGGAAGCTGAAGCCAGAGAAACTGTTAGAGGTGAATCCCCCATTGAAACAGAATGGGCAGGGTATGACTCAGACAGTGAATTCCACAGAATCAACAGGCATTTCCAGGGCTGATTAAAAGATTAAAATCCTCCCTGGTGATTGAAAGGAAAGCCTTATAGAATCTGCCCAGAAAATAGCACCATGTAGGCAGGAGTTTCCACTGGATATTGTGACCAGGGATTTGTGAGGGTGTGTGAGAGAACACACAGAGGGAGAGGCAAAAAGCAACAAAGCCAGCAGAAGCTGGTGAGCACAGTGTAAGCCTGGAAAAGGCTAGAGAGAGAACTTTTGGGTCTATCAGCTAAAGAGGCTTGGGGCTGCAAGCTAAGAAACTTCTCCTCAGGTTTTGGTTCCTCCTTAGTTGACAGAAGCAGGATTTTGTATATACATTGTAAATAAACAAGACTGCATCAAAGAAATACCTGTCCACCAATTTCTCCTCCTAACTGGAACATCCCCAGAGCCCTGAACTTTGAGTAGCTGTTCAGGTCGAAAAGGGGCAACACTGTAATATATGAGTCACCATGGGTACAAATTACGGCCCTAATATAGCAAAGGGATTCACCTACACAGAGTCCCTATGTCTACATCTGAGAGCTTACAGTGGCGCAAATGTACTGATACAGCTGCAACAAGTAATTAATTTGTACCAGGGCTTGCCAGGGCTGAGACCCGGCACCTGTAGGCTTGGCAGTTCATAGCCCCGGCACCTTTGGGCTTGCCAAATCAGTTATGAAAGTAAAAAAATAGCTTGAGTCCTGGGCACCTGTTTCATTATAAATTAAGCTACCATAAGATCTCTCATGTAGCTGCTCTATGCTGAGGGGAAATAGCTCTCCTGTCAACATAATTAATCCACCCCCCAATAAGCAGTGGTAGCTCTCCCACCAACATAACACTGTGCATACTAATGCTTATGCCGGTGTAATTTATGTTGCTCAGGGGGGTGGAACGTTCACCTCCCTGTGCAACATAAGTGATAGTGTAGACATTGCCTCAAATACTTCAATAAATTCGTCTCAAGAAGATGTAGATTGGGCCTAAGAAAATTCACTTCTGATTTTTTATATTTTATATATATTTATTTGCTGTTCCCCACCCTTGGAACAAACGTGATTTTTGGTAAATCTTTTAAAGGGATTCTACTCATCTTAAAATTAATCTTTGCTAAACATCAGGGTAATAGATTTAGAAAAAGCCCCACAACAACAAACAGGAATGCAAGCAAACAAAAAACACCAAAACCCTTTCTCCTCCCAAATTTGAGAGGAGCTAAATGGGGAAAAATAGTTGCTAGACTCTTAAAAGTAATAAATATGCATGTGCTATATAATGAAAGAAAAAGATGAAATAGTTTACTATTGGAAATCATCACTAAGAAATTTTTTTTTTACATCAGTCTATTGGTATAGTATACACAAAGCACTTTTAAAAACTGATTTTTTGTAGTCTCAAATTCACCAATAATGTGCATATTCCTGTGTGTCTTTTTCTGGTTTTCCTAATAATCCAACCAATTAGATAATTTGCTACATAGCAATGTTTTAGAATATTGAATGTATAAGCCATATTTATGGCATAAGGCAGTTTATTCCTGAAGCTGCAACAATCATTAGCTTCTGATGTTCATCTATTTTATTGAACTACCCGCAGGGAGCTTTATGGGAATACTATCATGTCAAGGTCACAGGATTAAGTGAGCAGTGATGACAGTAAACAAACCTTTTCTGTATATTCTAAAAGGTTTTACTGAGTTACTTAAAATGCCATAAACACAAATAGTCTTCTATCTCTACAATGCATCCATGACAGATGACTTCAAAATACAGCACTCCTGGGCAATGGAGCTTTACAACCTAACCAACAGCCTTTATTATTGACAAAAGATATCAATATACTCAAGATCATAAAGATCAAGAGATGGTTGCAGTCTAAAAAGTTATACTTTAACATTTTGTGTGCACGCGTGTGTGTAAACAATATTTGTTTATATTATAAGCAACTTTGCAACCAATAATACTACAACAGACAATAGGAGAGCGTGTACAGTTTACATTATATTCACATAGAAAAATAACCGCTCTAATTAAATCTGTACCTGGACACAAATCCATACGTACCAATTAAAATAAATAATAATACTTTGCACACTTCAGCATCTTCCAAATATCTTTAAGTGTTTTATTGATTGGAAGGATTTAATCTCAATACCCCTCAGAAGTAAAACAGACAGCAGTATACCTGTTTTATCAAAGAGGAAATTGGCACAAACAAATAAAATGACCTGCTTAAAGTCACATGAAATCTGAGGCAGAGATGGGAATCTTCTGAATCTTAGTCCTAGGTTTAACCTCTAGACCATTCTACCTTCCTACACAAAAATAATCAAAATGAACCTGGCTAAGCTTACTTACCCTTTTCACTCTATTCCCATTTATAAAAATCACATAACAAGTGACCTCAAATTATTTTGGGAGAACACAATTAGACAAATAATAAATTATAAAAATGTTTAAAATGAAAAAAGTACAAGAGTAAGAAAAATATGCCTCTAAGCAGCTCAGAAAGATTTCCCCATCAGTCTAATAATGAGGTATTTCCAATTATTCCAACACAAATGTCTGAGAAGTCTGCCAAGGAGCCAGATGTTACTGTTTGAAAAAATATTTTCTATAGCTTGGTATTTCGATACTGCAATCAGCATCTAAATAAAGAAAGAATGATAGAATGTGACAGTGCTACCAGAACCCTAGGCACTTCTTACAAATGTGAAATTTCTTAAGCTTTATATATTTTCATGTTCTAAACAACGAGGACAATGCAGTGTTCAAATAAATCCACTTAAAATCACAGAATAAATGCAAGCATTTGCATTTCTGCAGAAGTTGCCACCTTAGAATTTTAAGACCTTCTTTTTGAGATTTGCCCCAATTTATGCTTCTTGTTTTTCACATTCCTTCCCTCAGCTACTGAACAGGATAGGGAGAATATGAGAGACTTGTCTGCATCATACAAAGTGCTTACCAGGGTGGCAACTGATAAGGCAAAAGAGACAAAGAAGAAATAGAGAAATAGCACCTAGACATGTGAAGTTAATTCTTTAAATCCTGTCAGACATCTTACCTTTCTCAATACCTTGGTCTGTTAAACAATCCTACCCTGCGTTAAAGCCTTAAATTGCCCAAAAGGGATGCATTAGGTATCTTGCTTGCCTACCTAAGGAAAATGCATTATTTTCCAGGCCTCCTGGCTGGTTTTCACCAAGTTCTGTTATGGGGGGAAAGGGAGAAAGAAGAGGGCACCTGTGAGAAAAAATGGTTGCAAGATACTTAACTCCTGGTGTGAATGCCAGCAAATCACACCAAGTCCCAGAGTGGAGAGAAATTAGGAGGCAGTAATGGAAAGGGGCAGGTGGCTTTGATAAGTCCTAGTAATGACAGGAGAGCTTCGCTGATATGATGGATGCTGGACTGCTGCACATGCTTCTGCCTGTTGCTGGACGGAAGGAGGAGCAGAGTTCTTGCTTAACTTGCTAAGCATGAACCTTAGCCTTTCGGTTGGCAGAGAGTTGTTTGTCACTCTGAAATACTGTATGAGGACTTAGTTTTTCCTTACAGAAGCTTTTCCTGACTCTGAGTTGTCAAGGGCTAATATTTCTTTTCTTCATTTGCCACCTTCCACATGTTCAGATGGGAAAAGAACTGCCTTGTAGCTAGCTATCTTGCCACAGAGTAAATCTTGAGATTCCCAAATTAGTGCTACCATGAAAAATATTGGTAGTCAGTTGTATAAAGTCAATGATAGAAACATTTAGATTTTTGTTGCTGTTGTAGGTAAAGGCAGAGATCTGTACGTCTACTGTTTTCACAGCTTGGAAGGAGAGAATATTGGTAAGGCTTATCTCTTTGTGCCAGTCTTGGAATAAAAGGACTGATCTGCTTCCAAATACTAGGCAGTGAGAGGAAATGCATTAAAGATTATGTGGTGTGAAGAAGATACTTTAAAGGAATAAATAGAAATGAAAAAAAATAACCTGAGTGGAAGAATGGAGCAGCTGTAAGCTCCACCAAAACAAACTCTGGAAATGGGGAAGACAATGAAAAGATTTAAACAGCACTTCACTCTATCTGCAAGCAAAGGGTGCCAGTGAAAAGGAAGACAATCAATCAGAAGGTAACCTTATTTTGGCCAAGCCCTTGGTCTCACCAACAGGGTACACCCTTTGGAGAGGCAGGAGACCAAAACAATTGAAGAAGAGTTTGAGGACATCTTTCTAGGGAAAGAGAAGCTCTCAAGAGAGTACAGAATATAGCTCAAAGAGCCCAACTGTTCCACAGCACGTGCCCGTAGGAAAGTTCCCCTCACTCTAAGGCAGAGAGGGCTAAAACTAGAGCTGGATAGGCTCATTGCTCTGGGAATCATACAGCAAGCTGAAGAAGCAACAGAGTGGGCACACTCATTGGTCATTGTATAAAAGGAGACTAAAACCTTCACTTACGTATAGACCCTAAAGAAATAAATGTGTAAAAAGGGAATGTTTTCCACTAGCTACAAGAATCAATATGGCTGATGCCAAAAAACCTTCTACACTGAATAGATCAGCAGGTGCTCTTAGAAAAACAGTGCACACATGTGTGCACATTCAATACCCCCTTTGGGAGACACTGTTTTTGCAGGCTTGTATTTGGCATCCAAAGGGTTTCACAGGAAAATAAAACAGATTTTTGATGATATACGGGTTTATATAGATGATGTTTTGATCTGGGGAAAAACCGTAGAAGAGCATAGCGAAAGATTCTGGGTAGCTTTGGAAAGAGCCAGAACTCTTAGACTAAACTGAAACAAACAAAAATATGAATTGTGTGTAATGGAAACAACATACCTGGGAGAGAAGTTAATACAGGTGTACAGGCAGTTCGCAGTAAGGTTGCGGCTATCATCAACATGCTTGCCCCAACAGACAAGGAAGGGATACAAAGATGGAATGGAGAACTATGTATGGAAATTTGTGCCTAATCTAGCTGCTTAAACCAGTAACTTAATGGACTTGGGATATTAAACTTAATAAAGATTTTTATAAATTGAAGGAGTTAAACAGGTCACCGTTCTGAGATACTATGGTGGAAAATGCAAAACTAAGTTGTTCACAGTTGCCTCTAAGGAGGGTACTGGCACAGTCCTCTTAAAGCTTTCTGGTTTAAATTGCAGAACAGAGGCTTATGAGTCATGGGTACTAACCAAAAAAACATAGTCTCAGTATACTCAAAGAGAGGAGGCAGCTTTGGCCTTACTCCATGAGTGTAAAATGTTTCATGTCTTTGTTTATGGAAGACCAGTGTTAGCTGAAATTGACCATTAACCGCTTATTACCATTGCCAAAATGCACTGGCAACTATCCCCCTGAGAATATAGAGATGATTTTTTCCATTACAAATATATGATTTGCAAATCTAATACAAACCTGAGAGATATTTGGTGGCTGCAGACACCCTCGAGAGCATTTGAAAAAAGTAGAGTGGAGCAAAGTCCAGTGCTAGTCACTGTATATGTCAATTTGATTTAAAAAGACCTATCTAGTCTCGGCTGAAATGTGAACTGATTGCCAGAGCAACAGCTCAGGACGAAAATCTGCAGAAAACGATTAAAGATATTAGCAGAGTGGCCAGCACAGCATATTCCCAGCCTCTATCACCAATTCAGGGGAGTATTCTCAATACCAGATGGGATTTTGTTTAAAAGCACCAGGATTGCAATCCCTAAGGAGTTACGGAAAAATATGTTGAAAAGGATTGAGAAATGTCTTACCTCTCTGTTAGCAGCTTCTCTCAGAATTAATTACTCATGGACTAATGCGCCCCACCTGTATTTGGAGGCGGTCTAATGTTGTATCTGGAGGCTCCAAGACTTAAGTTCCAGCCACCAGAAGAGTTCTAACACAGCAGTAGAAACACTCCAGCAGCAAATTATCAGCATTAAAACACCTTGATATGATGTATTAAATTAACCTTAAAAAAATGTCATCTTCCTTTATAGAAAATTTTCAATTTGTATTTTTGTTATTTGCTGAACTACCAGGGTGAGTTTAAATCAGAGAGAAGCTGCTAACAGAAAAAAAAAATCATCAGGTAAGAAATTTCTCTTTCTATTGCATAGCTTCTCTCCTCATTTGTTACTCATGGGAAGTAGCCAGCAATGAATCCCAGAAGTAGGGAGGGAAAGGAAAAACAAAGTTCAATTATTATAGTGGAATAATTGGAAGGTATGGAAGTTCCCTCATAGAAAGCAAGAGCTAAAACTAAGGAGTTATGTGGGCACCAACCCAGGAGCATCTTCCTCCCAAAAGATGTCCTTGCAGAGGAATGGTAACTTACTTCACAAATCTTCCTCAGATGAGGTGTCATAAAAGGGAAGGGGGAGAGGGTCTGATGCAGATAAAATCCTCTTACCAGTAAAGGGTTAAGAAATGCAGGTAACCAGACCGACACCTGACCTGGCCGGCATCTGACCAATAAGGGGACAAGATACTTTCAAATCTTGGGAGGGGGAAAGCTTTGTGTGTGGCTCTTTGTCAGACTCAGAGTGATCTTGGAGTCAGAAGGAACCAGTCATCTTTTCATCAAATCCTCACTTTTCTAAAGTAAGTTTAGATAGCATAGCGAGTAGATTTCTGTTTATTTTTGCTTGGTACGTTCCCTGTGTGAGAGGGAGGGGTTATTCCTTTTTTTTTTCTGTAACTTTAAGGGTTTGTCCAGAGGGGGAATCCCTCTGAGTTTGGAAATTGAGTATCCTGTAAAATAGTTACCATCCTGATATTACAGAGCTGATTTTACCTTCTTTGTTTTAATAAAATCCTTCTTTTAAGAAGCTGACTGTTTTCTATGGTGTTAAAACCCCGGGGGTGGGTTTTTTTTTAGATCACTGTGTAACCAATTGGTTAGGAGATTATTCTCAAGCTTCCCAGGAAAGGGGGGTACGGGCTTGAGAGGGTATTTTGGGGGGGGGGGAAGGGAACTTCAAGTGGTCTCCTTTCCTGGATTCCTGTTTAAAACACTTGATGGTGGCAGTGGAAGAAGCATTTCTCAGGGTGCAGGGAATTTTGTACCTTGGGGGTTTTAACCTAAGCTGGTAAAAATAAGCTTAGGAGCTCTTCATGCAGGTCCCCACATCTTTACCCTAGAGTTTAGAGTGGGGAGGGAACCCTGACAGAGGCTCATACACTTTTCCTGTCAGTGCCTCTAGGCACTTCTGTGAATAGTTTCCAAGATGCCTAGCATGCCAGCTGATGCAAAATTTTAATATCTTTCTTGCAGCAACTTTGAAGCCCTAAGGCTTTGGCATTTTGGATACGAGATGAACAGAGTACTATTGGCATATGTTTTCCTCAGGCTTGAGATATAGCTTTAGAACTCTAGGAATGCCCTTTTACGCCACAACTTTCCAAGGGTTAGGACAAAATGATAGGAGAACTATCTCCCTGCCATGTTAGAAAAGAGAATCTACCTTTAACAGAAAGTTTTCTGGAGTTATAAGAATAACCTTTTCCTTATGACAAAAGCAGTGTGATTCTTGTAAGGATATGGTAACTAATTCCAAAACTTGTCCTTCGGAGGTGATTAGAAAGGCCTGGCATGTCTAATTTCTCAATGTGATTAAACTTAGCACCTGATACTCAAATTGGAGGATCCAATGTGCTGGGCTAGAAAATGCTGCCATGGCTGGTACCCATATTTCTATGGTGCTGGGTTGTAGGACGTCAACTAATCCTCCTGGAGAAACTCTAGTGTAGCTAAGATCACCAGAACGTTGGGACTATTATAATATTTGTATCACAACAGCATCTAGAAGTCAGGACCCCATTGTGCTGAACACTGCACAAACAAAGAAGCAGTCCCTGCCTCATACAGCTTTCTATTTCCCCTCACACCAGAACTGTAAATGTGACCAAATCAATGAATGAAATATCCTGGCTCAATGGAGGTTAATGAAGAATCCATGCTGAACTATACTTCCTCATCCGATACCCGAGCTGTTAAGTGTAGATGTTTCCAGTCTGAATGAAGGAGTCCCTGATTCAAGAGGTCTGGTGTTTTCTGCAAGTACAGTGTTGAATATCTAACAAGTATAATGTGCCTTCTGGACCAGTGGAGGACAATGAGAGAACTTCACCTATCCTTCTTTCTCTTTTCTGTATCCTTTATGGGAACTGTCTGGAAAGGCAGCAGATTGTTCTCTACCCAGGACATTATTTCCATTGCCATGGAGAAGCTTTGACCTCTGGTTACTCCCTGGTTTCAGAAAGGATATAAGCACTCATGCCTCAAGCATAAGCCAACTCCTAATGGGAAGTAGGAGGAGAGTGCCTCTGTGAGTACCATAATTGTCCACTACATGGTTTCTTGCACCTTACACTGATTCAGCTGATACTGGTCATGATCATAAGACAGGATTCTGGACTCGATGGACCACTGGTCCAACCCCACATGACCATGTTTCTGTTTTTTTTTAAAAGAGGTGTTGAAATGAATTGAAAGGATGCATATGATGATAAGGAGACCAAAGCCCCGAGGTAAGTGGGGAAGTGGGATACCGGGAGGAAGCACAAGTAGGTGAGTGCAAGAGGGGAGGGCTCCTGCCCCACACTGGGACAGCAGGACGATCGGTGAGTTATCTTAAATGCCTATACACAAATGCAAGAAGCCTGGGGAACAAGCAGGGAGAACTGGAAGTCCTGGCACAGTCAAGGAATTATGATGTAATTGGAATAACAGAGACTTGGTGGGATAACTCACATGATTGGAGTACTGTCATGGATGGATATAAACTGTTCAGGAAGGATAGGCAGGGCAGAAAAGGTGGGGGAGTTGCGTTGTATGTAAGAGAGCAGTATGACTGCTCAGAGCTCCAGTATGAAACTGCAGAAAAACCTGAGAGTCTCTGGATTCAATTTAGAAGTGGGAGCAACATGGGTAATGTCGTGGTGGGAGTCTGCTACAGACCACCAGACCAGGGGGATGAGGTGGACGAGGCTTTCTTCCAGCAACTAACAGAAGTTACTAGATCACAGGCCCTGGTTCTCATGGGTGACTTTAATCACCCCGATATCTGCTGGGAGAGCAATACGGCGGTGCACAGACAATCCAGGAAGTTTTTGGAAAGTGTAGGGGACAATTTCCTGGTGCAAGTGCTGGAGGAACCAACTAGGGGAAAAGCTCTTCTTGACCTGCTGCTCACAAACAGGGAGGAAATAGTAGAGGAAGCAATAGTGGATGGGAACCTGGGAGGCAGTGACCATGAGATGGTTGAGTTCAGGATCCTGACACAAGGAAGAAAGGAGAGCAGTAGAACAGAGACCCTGGACTTCAGAAAAGCAGACTTTGACTCCCTCAGGGAACTGATGGGCAAGGTCCCCTGGGAGAATAACATGAGGGGGAAAGGAGTCGAGGAAAGCTGGCTGTATTTTAAAGACTCCTTATTGAGGTTGCAGGAACAAACCATCCCGAGGTGTAGAAAGAAAAGTAAATATGGCAGGTGACCAGCTTGGCTTAACAGTGAAATCCTTGCTCGTCTTAAACACAAAAAAGCAGCTTACAAGAAGTGGAAGATTGGACAAATGACCAGGGAGGAGTATATAAATATTGTTCAGGCATGCAGGAGTGAAATTAGGAAGGCCAAATCACACTTGGAGTTGCAGCTAGCCGGAGATGTTAGGAGTAACAAGAAGGGTTTCTTCAGGTATGTGAGCAACAAGAAGAAAGTCAAGGAAAGTGTGGGCCCCTTGCTGAATGAGGGAGGGAACCTAGTGACAGAGGATGTGGAGAAAGCTAGTGTACTCAATGCTTTTTTTGCCTCTGTCTTCACAGACAAGGTCAGCTCCCAGGCGGCTGCACTCCGCAGCACGGTATGGGGAGGAGGTGACCAGCCCTCTGTGGAGAAAGAAGTAGTTCGGGACTATTTAGAAAAGCTGGACGAACACAAGTCCATGGGGCCGGATGCACTGCATCCGAGGGTGCTAAAGGAGTTGGCCGATGTGATTGCAGAGCCATTGGCCATTATCTTTGACAAATCATGGCAATCGGGGGAGGTCCCGGATGACTGGAAAAAAGCTAATGTAGTGCCCATCTTTAAAAAAGGGAAGAAGGAAGATCCGGGGAACTACAGGCCAGTCAGTCTCACCTCAGTCCCTGGAAAAATCATGGAACAGGTCCTCAAGGAATCAATTCTGAACCACTTAAAGGAGGGGAAAGTGATCAGGAACAGTCAGCATGGATTCACCAAGGGCAAGTCATGCCTGACTAACCTAATTGCCTTCTATGATGAGATAACCGGCTCTGTGGATGAGGGGAAAGCAGTGGATGTGCTATTTCTTGACTTTAGCAAAGCTTTTGATACAGTTTCCCACAGTGTTCTTGCCAGCAAGTTAAGGAAGTATGGGCTGGATGAATGCACGGTAAGGTGGATAGAAAACTGGCTGGATGGTCGTGCTCAACGGGTAGTGATCAATGGCTCCATGTCTAGTTGGCAGCCGGTATCAAGTGGAGTGCCCCAAGGGTCGGTGCTGGGGCCGGTTTTGTTCAATATCTTCATCAACGATCTGGAGGATGGTGTGGACTGCACCCTTAGCAAGTTTGCAGATGACACTAAACTGGGAGGAGTGGTTGATACGCTGGAGGGTAGGGACAGGATACAGAGGGACCTAGACAAATTAGAGGATTGGGCCAAAAGAAATCTGATGAGGTTCAACAAGGACAAGTGCAGAGTCCTGCACTTAGGACGCAAGAATCCCATGCACTGCTACAGACTAGGGACCGAATGGCTGGGCAGCAGTTCTGCAGAAAAGGACCTAGGGGTTACGGTGGACGAAAAGCTGAATATGAGTCAACAGTGTGCCCTTGTTGCCAAGAAGGCTAACGGCATTTTGGGCTGTATAAGTAGGGGCATTTCCAGCAGATCGAGGGACGTGATTATTCCCCTCTATTCGGCACTGGTGAGGCCTCATTTGGAGTACTGTGTCCAGTTTTGGGCCCCACGCTACAAGAAGGATGTGGATAAATTGGAAAGAGTCCAACGGAGGGCAACAAAAATGATTAGGGGGCTCGAGCACATGACTTATGAGGAGAGGCTGAGGGAACTGGGATTGTTTAGCCTGCAGAAGAGAAGAATGAGGGGGGATTTGATAGCTGCTTTCAACTACCTGAAAGGGGGTTCCAAAGAGGATGGATCTAGACTGTTCTCAGTGGTAGAAGATGACAGAACAAGGAGTAATGGTCTCAAGTTGCAGAGGGGGAGGTTTAGGTTGGATATTAGGAAAACCTTTTTCACTAGTAGGGTGGTGAAGCACTGGAATGGGTTATCTAGGGAGGTGGTGGAATCTCCTTCCTTAGATGTTTTTAAGGTCAGGCTTGACAAAGCCCTGGCTGGGATGATCTAATTGGGTTTGGTCCTGCTTTGAGCAGGGGGTTGGACTAGATGACCTCCTGAGGTCCCTTCCAACCCTGAGATTCTATGATTCTATGATATTTGGGAAATTTGTCTTCCAAGTATGCTTGCTTCTATAGTGAGTATGCAAGGTCTAGAGTGAAAGTTGGGTTGACTTTCAGCATGTTGTTGAAACTACCTGTCCACAAAGGGGCATTGGATGTTATCTGAGAATAACACCTAGCTTTGCATTGTATCAAACTTACCCTGCCAAAATGTATGGCATTTATTGGTTTTATATTAAAATTATTATGTATGATATTTCTTTGTTTTATATTAAAAAAAATAAGTTTAACATTTGGTTTAATCAGCTGTCCTTATCTGGATCTTATGACACCCTTAAGGGAGGCATCAACAGGAAAACATATACCTAATAGTACTTGAAGAGGAAGATATTCTATTGAGTTCTTTACAAGCCACCGACTGATATCCTGTCCTGGAAAAGACTTGTAGGTGGTGGTGGACTTTTGTCTGTGCATGTGCTATTCTTAGCTGTTTATAGGGGGGAAGTAGTCCATTATTCATCCGGACACAGGGACCACACAACGGAGGAGAGGTACTGCTACACATACCTGACCATCGAAGTAGTTTGCTAGATGTCCCTAGGAGCCTGAAAGGCTGCCTACCTGCTCTCTCAGGCTGTCTACTCTCTCAGGCTGTATAGGACTCACCTAAGTACTGTAGGGGCAACCCAGTACCTCTCAGGGCTTTACTCCAGAAATCAGGATGATTTTGAACATGGAAATGGATTTTTCACTTTCTGCCCTGTAATCCCATGAAGGTGCAGCTTCATGGGGAGTGAAATCCTCCTGTGCCTCTCTCCTGATCACAGTCAGCCTGAAGTGCTCCTACGGCTTTAATGTGGTTCCAGTCTGTGGAGTGGGGGATGGGTGGAGAGAGAGACTCAATCCCGCCTTTCAGATTCTGAGCCCCTTTCCCTGGCAGAGCAAGATTTTATGGCTGATGATCAGAAGACACAATTCTCATTCAGCTGCTGTCTGAAATCTGAGCCCCCTTCCTTGGCAGAGAGGGGGTCCTTGGGCTGAAAGCCAGACAGACACAATTTTGAGTAGACTGTAGCCTGAGGCCAGGTTGTGGAGGAGGAGCAGGCTTCTCTGAATGCCCAGACACACTGAAGAGTTTGGGGGAAAGGTGGTAAGCATGATACTGACCTCTGCAAGAGAAACTACGTGTAGGAGAAAAAGCCCCAACGAACACTCCCTTGAGGGGAGTGGACAAAGGAGAAGAGGTTTAACCCCTGATTTTCACCCTGCTTGTTCATTAACAATATTACTTGCTGCTTTGCGAAGGACACTCTTGCTTTTGCCTTTTTGGGAGTCTCTGGGATTTGCAGAGTTTACCCCTGAAAGGAAGGGGAACTGTGTAGGAACCCTGTTTCTCAGTGAAGGGAGCAGAGGACCCATTTCAGTATTCAGGTGTGGGGGAGGAGACTGAATCCTTTCAGGGTTTTTCCCCATCCAGCCCAGGTCTGTTACAGGACTTACCACCTGAGCTGGCTGGATAGCTTCCTCCTCATCCTTACACTCTCCTCAAAAGCTCAGAAGCTCCTGATTGGGTGTTTTGCTGATGGAGCCTTGGCTCTTTGGGGCAAACGGAGACCCAACATGCTAGTCTGACTCTGAGCCCTGGCCCTAGCAATGCTAGGGTTGGCTGGCTGGCAAAGGCCTGGCATAATTCACCCTCTGTAGAGTCTGTAGTAAATGCTACTTCACATAGGGATCACCACTTTGATTTAACCCAGGTGTTTGCAGGACAGCTCTGCTATCCCCAAGGGGGGCAGAGTCATCTGGCAGGGAAGATCATGAGAGTGGAAGGGAAGATCATCCAGTGGAAGATCCAGGTAGTTGAAACCACTAAGATGCTATTTACCCAATCTAGGGGAAAGGGGTGATGGAGGAGGAAGAGGAGGATTATATGACACAACTACACAAAAATGAATAAAAATATAGTTTTTAAAACAAAATGGTTGAGAGAAACCAAACTGCCAACTTGTTCCACTGCCTGAGGCAGAAAATCTGGTGGCCTGAGCTGAAGGGCAAAACTTAGTCCCAGAGCCTCCAGCAACAACACTGGATCACCTCCAAATTCCACAGGTGGGGGGCATCAGTCCATGAGTAATGAATGAGTAGAGAAGCTGTGCAATAGATACATGAAGGTCATTTAGGGACTGAAAAATCTAAGAGAAGGGCTGGATATGTTTTATACTGACTATAAATGAACAGCGACATGGAGGAAGCTGGTTTCAGAATGGTAGCCATGATAGTCCGTATCAGCAAAAAGAACGAGCACTTGTGGCACCTTAGAAACTAACAAATTTATTTGGGCATAAGCTTTCATGGGCTAAAACCCACTTCATCAGATGCATGGAGTGGAAAATACAGTAGGAAGATGTATATATACAGAGAACATGAAAAGATGGGGGTTGCCATACCAACTCTAACGAGACAAATCAGGATGGCCCATTTCAAACAATTGACAAGAGGATGTAACAGTAGGGGGGGAAATTAGCATGGGGAAATAGTTGTAGTTTGTGTAATGACCCATCCACTCCCAGTCTTTATTCTAGCCTAATTTAATGGTGTCCAGTTTGCAAATTAATTCCAGTTCTGCAGTTTCTCATTGGAGTCTGTTTTTGCAGTATTTTTGTTGAAGAATTGCAACTTTTAGGTCTGTAACTGAGTGCCCAGGGAGGTTGAAGTGTTCTCCGATTGGTTTTTGAATATTATAATTCTTGACGTCTGATTTGTGTCCATTTATTCTTTTGTGTAGAGCCTGTCCAATTTGGTCAATGTACATGGCAGAGGGGCATTGCTGGCACATGATGGCATATATTACGTTGATAGATGTGCAGGTGAACAAGCCCCTGATGGCGTGGCTGATGTGATTAGGTCCTATGATCATGTCCCTTGAATAGATATGTGGACAGAGTTGGCAATGGGTTTTGTTGCAAAGATAGGTTCCTGGGTTAGTGGTTGCTGGTGATTATTTGCTTCAGGTTGGGGGGCTGTCTGTAAGCGAGGACTGGCAGGTCTCCCAAGGTCCGTGAGAGAGTGAGAGATCGTCCTTCAGGATAGGTTGTAGATCCTTGATGATGCTCTGGAGAGGTTTTAGTTGGGGGCTGAAGGCTTGTCACATATGACAAAAATATAGCCTGAGTCAAAGAGCCCATAATAGTGGCATACGAAAAAAAAACCCTATGTACTCACTTCCCTGACGCAGCCTTACTAAAAGATAATACAACTAAACTAAACGTGATTGGGCATGTCAAAATTATTTTTGCCAGGCACGGTATACCAGACATATTGATGTCTGACAATAGGCTGCAGTCTGGTGGGCATGAGTTCAAGCAGTTTGCAGTGATGTTTGGGTTTAGACTTGTAACTGCTAGTCCTGATTATCCCCAACCTAATGGGTTGGTGGAAAATGGTGTTAAAATAATAACTACTGAAAAAGACTGAAGAGTCAGACTCTGATCTGTATTTAGCATTGTTAAATTACAGTGCAGCACCTGGTTTAAAACATGGTTTCTCAATTGCAGACATTTTGTTTAACGGAAAACTAAGAACCAGAATGCCTGTAATGGTAGATGCTGATGTTAGCAGAACTGGGGATTTGTAGAAGTATAAAGAGACAGACACAGCTAAAATAAAAAAGCAGTGAGATCCCCGGATCTGCTCTCAGTTCACAAACATGATGCAGTGTGCATCTATGTTGGAAATCAAAGATCGGAAATCATGGTACCACATGAAGTTTCCCCTGTTTTATGAGGCTGTCACCCCAGATGAACATACATCATGCAGGAACAGGTGATCCTTTTGGAAGTTTGAAAAAGTGAGTGCAATAAGGGACACTGAGTTTGCCATGCTGCCTGAGAAAGTCTCAGTTAGGCAATAACCACAAGAGGTTAAGACAACCAAGACCCAGGACCTAACACTGCCTGAAGAAATAGATTCACCACTTCCTGACAACAGCAGTATTGATATTTCAGGGGAGAACCACAAGTCCAAGTGACAGTACAAGGCATCTCTGAGAATAATTGAACATTGTTAGTAAGGTGGCTATAAATACTTGGAGTTTTCTGTTATATCAATTTTTTTAAAGTGTTGTTGTAACCCATACACCTCCTGGGTGTGGCGCTCTGTCCCCCTCTAGTGGCACCGAGACCACTTAGAGATTAATGAGTCTGCTACAGCTGTAGCTAAGAGCCATGTGGCTTTTAGCTCATGCATTGAGCTTCAGAGGTCCCAGGTTCGATCCCGCCCGCTGTTGGTGTTGCATTGTTATTACTAAGTATTGGGCTGTGTAGCGAGGCGGTCTGGTCCCCAGCCGCCCCAGAGAAAGACCAGGAACCTTCCTGGACGCCTAAGTGGGCGGAGCCAGAGAATCCTGTCCCCGCCCCTCAAGGACCAGGGGGCGGCACAGGAAGTAGAAAAGCTGGCCCTCAGACCGCAGTTGGGCGGCAGCCACTGGAGAGGCCGGACGCCCGAGGTTCAGCTCCCCGCCGGGAGGCCCCGGCGCCCAGCCGCTACCCCGAGGAGCTGCCAGGCCTGCCGCCGGCCCGCTACCCCGACGAGCTGCCAGGCCCGCCGCCAGCCTGCTACCCCGAGGAGCTGCCAGGCCCGCCGCCGGCCTGCTACCCCGAGGAGCTGCCAAGACTGCCGCCGGCCCGCTACCCCGAGGAGCTGCCAGGACTGCCGTTGGCCCGCTACCCCGAGGAGCTGCCAGGCCTGCCGCCGGCCCGCTACCCCGAGGAGCTGCCAGGACTGCCGTTGGCCCGCTACCCCGAGGAGCCGACGAGCCTGCCGCCCGCAGACGACGCCGAGGTGCCAATGGTCTGCGACCTCCTGGAGGACGCCCCCCTGGTCCAGGTACCCGGAGAGGGGGAAGGTGGAAGTAGCCCGGGGGCAGCCGACTCTAGTCTGGCTGCAGCACTGCCAGAGCCCAGGTCAGTGTGTTGCGGCCAGGATCCCCACTGACTCAGCAGCGGGCTTTTCTGCCGCTGCTAGGGCCCCGGGCTGGGACGCAGTGGAGTGGGTGGGCCTGCGTCCCCCCCTGCCACCCAACCTGTGGGTGGCAGTCTCCCCCTCTCCCTCAGGTTCGCCAGAGCCAGGACCTGGGCTACTGCTCCTTGCCCCGCCCTGACCAAGGGCCAGGGCCTATTGACTTCCTAACTGCTCAGCCCCTGCTTAAGGGCCTGAGCTGGAAACTGCTCCTTGCCCCGCCCTGACCAAGGGCCCGGGGCCTATTGACTTCCTCACTGCTCAGCCCCTGCTTAAGGGCCTGAGCTGGAAACTGCTCCTTGCCCCGCCCCGACCAAGGGCCCGGGGCCTATTGACCTCCTAACTGCTCAGCCCTGCTTAAGGGCCTGAGCTGGAAACTGCTCCTTGCCCCGCCCTGACCAAGGGCCCGGGGCCTATTGACTCCCTAACTGCTCAGCCCCTGCTTAAGGGCCTGAGCTGAAACTGCTCCTTGCCCCGCCCTGACCAAGGGCCCGGGCCTATTAACTATTGATTGCTCAGCCCCTGCTTAAGGGCCAGAGCAGTGAACTGCGCTTATTCCCCAAACGACAATAGAGTAGCGAGGCGGTCTGGTCCCCAGCCGCCCCCGAAAGGGGCAAGAAACCCCTACAGGCTGGAAATGATGATGTGGTATTGGAAGCTGTATCTTTAAATTGGTTAGTTTCCCAGGGAAGGGTTGCTGCTGAAACCTTCAATGCAGAGGCAGCTGGGAAACTGTCACTGAATAAAGAGGGTTTCTTTCAAACACTTTGAGTCTAGAGCTGAACTCTACACCACTGACAACAGCAGAGGTCGTCTAGAAGAACAACACTTATGGTGTTGAATATCTCCAGTCCAAAAGATGAATGATCTTTGCGCAAATAATGCAGGATGGAGCAATACTTTTGTCAGATGAATTAAAACCTACCTATTGAGTTGTCTGTTAGTTAAGGGGCAGGTGGTATAAGTTCCATGTCTAAACAGCAGCTAGTACCAATGTGATGGCCTATAGATTAAGCCAGCAAAGATGAATATCTTGAGCAATAAGCAGTCTAAAGACTGTGAACCTAAAGGTCCTTATCAAATCTAGGCCTGAGATATCCATATTTAGCATCAGCAGAAGACTTTGGCCTAATGCAGAAAAATGACATATTCCTCAAAACAGGAAGTTCACTAACTGTTTACAGAGGGATCTTTTAAAACAAGAGAATTCCTAAGGAATAAAATTATCTGATGTTCCAGAGATGTGTTACATGTCCTATAGCACCAAATTAAGCAGGCATATAAAAGGAGACATGTAAAAGTATGATACTAGTAGATCAAATGTCCTGAGGCACAATCTGGTGACAACTAAAGTATTTAGCTGAAGCAAGGAGATGCATTACAATGTCCCTGCAATTAGGGAAAGAAAATCCTAAAAAAAAAATAAAATAGATATTCTCTTTAGGCAAGCACCAAAAATTCAGAAGGTGTTCAGAGTGAAGGAATTAGCATTCTGGAAGGAAGCTAGAAATAAACTAAGAAATACTGAAACTGCAGTGACTGACGCCCTCCTAATATATGCTGATCTCATATTTTTATGAGAATGACCCAATCACATTAAGTTAGATGAAAGGTGAAAAGGAGAAAAAGTATGTCTTTATGTTTTGCTATGATAGAATCTGCCCTGGAACTAAAAATTTGGATCTTTCCTCAAAAAGACCTCAAGTTCTTGGCTTGAATCTCAAGGGTTAAGTCCAAGTTATGCAACCCCAAATAGTATGTTTCTGTCACTGGAGTAGTTGCTGAATTATCTGTAAAATCTGCAGCATCATATGTGCCATAAAAGCTAAGAGATTCATGAGGGCTGGATCTGGCTCCAGAACCTTTTCTTCTGGTCTGCAGCTCCCTCTGCAATTAACAAATGGATCAGGACCACATCTGGCTGCCTGCTCAAGTTAGAAGGGCTGGGAAAGAAGCTGCAGCTGAAATGGGTGGAGTTTAGGAGAGAGCTTGAGCAGGGTTAGGCACAGGCACTTCAGTGTTCCTGGCTTTCCCCTTGGTAACAGCCACACAGGTGGTGACAGTGCCAGAATGCCCCAGAGCCTGAGTTTAAGGAAGGCTCCTTCCCCAACAATTCCCCGCCTTCTCTTTGCATTCCAGTCCCTCTTGCCGTGAGCCGTCTATATCTGGCTCAAAGGAGGCATCTTTAAATCATCTTCCTCCTTCTTCTGTAGTTGCCAAATCCCACAGGTTCAGAGAAGTGCTTCCCTCCCGCATCCCTTCCAATGAACAAGCACTCAGAGGGGAATGCCCCAGGGGAAAAGGGAGGACGAGAGGAACAGGGAGGTTGAGAAAGTGGGAGAGGATGCCAATGAGCGGAGAAAAGAAGGTGAGTGTGTGGGTGTGCGAGAGAGAGAGAGAGAGAGTAGACTTGGGAGGATGAATAGCCCTAGTGCTGCATTAATGGACTGAAGAAGAGACGTTCCACAAAATGCAGTAATTGTCTTTATTTAACTCTGGTCTCTAGAGAGGCACATTCTGCAGCCAGAGAGGACTGTAAAATTAGCCTCTTGTCAGGGAATGCTTTACTCCTGTAGCTCCTAAGTGAAAAGGTAAGGTGGCCCTCACTACAGAACAAGTTTGACAGTCCTGCCTTACAGCATTAATGATTAATATGTTTCTAGTATCCAAGATTACCAAAGGTGGTTGTAAACAGAAAAAAGCCTAAATCGAGTTTGTGTATGTATTACTTAAAGTTTGTTAAATCTAGGTAGAGGTCAGCTTCAAACAATTGATTTTAGAAGGATCAATCAAACTGAACCTTTTTTTCAAAATGACTACTTTCTCATTATTGCAATCCCCCTGAGATCATCAGCTACTTTCAAAACGTTTGTGATAGATATTTAACATCAATATTTAGACTATAACTTGAACCTAGACTTCTTCATATGCTCTGCATCTGCCATGATGAACATACCTGAAAGTAATGTCACCACACCTGAGGAAAAGCAGTAACCATTTTTTTTTAAAGCAACAAATAAAACACTGAATAAATTCTTCTGTAAAAAAATCTACTATTGTGTGGCAGGGAAATGTAAAGAAAAAACCCCAACAAACGCTATTTATTCATGATCCTACAATACTTTCCTTTTGATGCAATGGAGTTTGTCAATATACCAGTAAAGAAGGAAACAAATTCATTTTGTCTGTACTAAAAATGGAGTTAAAAACATCTATTTGTGAAGTGGAAAAAGATAAAATTGATAGTTAAATATTACTTACAGCCTTTAAGAAGGAAAGGAAAGTGTGGGCCCCTTGCTGAATGAGGGAGGGAACCTAGTGACAGAGGATGTGGAGAAAGCTAGTGTACTCAATGCTTTTTTTGCCTCTGTCTTCACAGACAAGGTCAGCTCCCAGGTGGCTGCACTCCGCAGCATGGTATGGGGAGGAGGTGACCAGCCCTCTGTGGAGAAAGAAGTAGTTCGGGACTATTTAGAAAAGCTGGACGAGCACAAGTCCATGGGGCCGGATGCACTGCATCCGAGGGTGCTAAAGGAGTTGGCCGATGAGATTGCAGAGCCATTGGCCATTATCTTTGACAAATCATGGCAATCGGGGGAGGTCCCGGATGACTGGAAAAAAGCTAATGTAGTGCCCATCTTTAAAAAAGGGAGGAAGGAAGATCCGGGGAACTACAGGCCAGTCAGTCTCACCTCAGTCCCTGGAAAAATCATGGAACAGGTCCTCAAGGAATCAATTCTGAACCACTTAAAGGAGGGGAAAGTGATCAGGAACAGTCAGCATGGATTCACCAAGGGCAAGTCATGCCTGACTAACCTAATTGCCTTCTATGATGAGATAACTGGCTCTGTGGATGAGGGGAAAGCAGTGGATGTGCTATTTCTTGACTTTAGCAAAGCTTTTGATACAGTCTCCCACAGTGTTCTTGCCAGCAAGTTAAGGAAGTATGGGCTGGATGAATGGACGGTAAGGTGGATAGAAAACTGGCTGGATGGTCGTGCTCAACGGGTAGTGATCAATGGCTCCATGTCTAGTTGGCAGCCGGTATCAAGTGGAGTGCCCCAAGGGTCGGTGCTGGGGCCGGTTTTGTTCAATATCTTCATCAACGATCTGGAGGATGGTGTGGACTGCACCCTTAGCAAGTTTGCAGATGACACTAAACTGGGAGGAGTGGTTGATACGCTGGAGGGTAGGGACAGGATACAGAGGGACCTAGACAAATTAGAGGATTGGGCCAAAAGAAATCTGATGAGGTTCAACAAGGACAAGTGCAGAGTCCTGCACTTAGGACGGAAGAATCCCATGCACTGCTACAGACTAGGGACCGAATGGCTGGGCAGCAGTTCTGCAGAAAAGGACCTAGGGGTTACAGTGGATGAAAAGCTGAATATGAGTCAACAGTGTGCCCTTGTTGCCAAGAAGGCTAACGGCATTTTGGGCTGTATAAGTAGGGGCATTTCCAGCAGATCGAGGGACGTGATTATTCCCCTCTATTCGGCACTGGTGAGGCCTCATTTGGAGTACTGTGTCCAGTTTTGGGCCCCACACTACAAGAAGGATGTGGATAAATTGGAAAGGGTCCAACGGAGGGCAACAAAAATGATTAGGGGGCTGGAGCACATGACTTATGAGGAGAGGCTGAGGGAACTGGGATTGTTTAGCCTGCAGAAGAGAAGAATGAGGGGGGATTTGATAGCTGCTTTCAACTACCTAAAAGGGGGTTCCAAAGAGGATGGATCTAGACTGTTCTCAGTGGTAGAAGATCACAGAACAAGGAGTAATGGTCTCAAGTTGCAGAGGGGGAGGTTTAGGTTGGATATGAGGAAAAACTTTGTCACTAGTAGGGTGGTGAAGCACTGGAACGGGTTACCTAGGGAGGTGGTGGAATCTCCTTCCTTAGAGGTTTTTAAAGTCAGGCTTGACAAAGCCCTGGCTGGGATGATCTAATTGGGGTTGGTCCTGCTTTGAGCAGTGGGTTGGACTAGATGACCTCCTGAGGTCCCTTCCAACCCTGAGATTCTATGATTCTATGATTCTAAGAGACTTTAAACAATATAATGTAAATGATTTCCAAAAATATATTTATCTCATATAAGTAAAGCAGAAAGGTATTGTTGAATAAATTAGTTCTCAGACCAGCAGTGCTAGGTTATATAATCCTTACCCATGCTTGTGGGAACGTATTCTCTCTAGTGGAGTAGTCAAGTAAATGCTTACTAATGTAAGATGCCTACAGTAAGAAGCTATGCAAAAGGTAATCTGAACTGCAATTCACTTCTGATTTTATGGCTACTTTTAATGCTAATCATTGTCTACTCTTTGTAGAGTGCAATTAGCATAACTGAAATGTTTTATGTGGCATATTATTGAGTTTATCCATACTTATTCCTGTTTTTCAGACCTTTCAAAGGCAAATTATGTTAATATATTCAAAATTCATACTTTGTAAATACTATAAAAGCACTCAATCTTGAAGCATCAAACTTCAAAAGCAATTTGTCTCGGCTTTTTTTATCCTATTCTTTGGAAATCTTGTCTGCCCTTTCTGAATCCTAAGACAGTAGTCATTCATTGTTCACATTTTTCCTCATGGTGCTTCCAGTATTCAACCTCATTCTATGTTCCATTATCAAAAAAAAAAAAAAGACAGCTAACACTCTGGCATCCCAAGAGTAAGTATATCTATCATTGGTGGTTGCTTTCTCCAAAGGCAGCATATGCAGGGGTACAAAAACTGGGAAGATGTAAGGTAAGAATTTATTATATTGGATTCCAAACACAATAAAACTTGAATCTATTCTACATCTGTGACTCACACCATGAAACCAGATCTTACTTTTTCTACCAAAAACATTTGCGCTAAAGACCTTTAAAATAGTCTTTGGACATGTATTATACATACTAAACATGAGGCTAGCTTGGTTCTAGAGAATCCAAGCTTCCAGGAATCATACCCACTTCCTAAAAGCACTTCCTTACCCATCTAAATGCTCCTTCTTGGGCCAATTGGCTACTCCCTCTTTCAAATACAAAAGATCTTCAAGAAATAAGTTTTTCATTCTGCATTGGGAACTGGGAAAAAAACTTTTGCCATTAGAAATGCTACACTGAGCACAAGTCTAGACATCCCATAAACCATATTATGGTAGCTAAGGAACCCCTGAGTATTCCCTAGCAACTGTGTGTTAGGAATTACCTGGCACGTCAGTTAGCCTGTGGCAGCTAGGGAGTATATTTGTGGAGTACCTTGCTACCATGTAAAGGCTTATGGAGAGTTCTATGCCCCTGCAGTCACTCAACCAGCACTGGCAGTGGAACATTTTCCCATATCTGCTGCCAGACTGGGAGGTGTCAAGCCCCTCCTGGTTCCCCAGTGACTATTATGGCTTTGAGGGAGGGGCAGTGGCCCTTACCTGATAAGCCTAAAACTATCGATTAGGGGAGTGACCACTTCTCCCCGTCAAAACCCAGGAGAGAAGCTACTTGGCCCCAGGAGGAAATGGTAGATCACCTATCACTTCCAAGAAGACAACTGTCTCATGGCTATGGTGGCCTACAGCTGTGCAAACTGCATCAGCTCAGATTTGTAACATCATCAACTTGAGTTGCTTTTCACAGAACGCATCAGAATTGAAACCCACCTCATTTTGAGCAGGGATTTTAAAGGAAAACTTAAGTTCGATAAGCCCAAAATTTCACCTAACTTTTTTTTAAAAAAAAATATAAACTGCTGTATGTTGTTCTCACTAAAATCAGCATTTTTAGTTAATTTAGTTAGTTAAATAGGAAGCACCTTCCCATTCACAGAAATATTAAGTCCAAATAGAAATGCAACATCTGTTTTTACACTTCTTACTTGCACTGGTTGTGTTGATTCCTCCATTACATACTTGAAAATATTTTTGCATGTGTATCATTTAGTGACGATAGGGTGAAAACAATATACACAGTATTTATTAGATACCTTAATATTTATGGATATATAATATTCATTATACATCTATTCTAATGAGGCTTAACTCTAAGTCCCCAGAACATACATTAGAACCTCATTTACTCTATTGTTAATTAAAATACAGATAATTTAGTACTATTATATTTTGAACCACATTTTCAAAACATGTCTGCAGAAGTGAGCACGCACTTTTCTCGCACCCAACTTGGGCATGAGATATGCTTGGGTACACATGTGCAAATGTTTGACTTGCACAGGCAGAGTTTGGTTGCACACACTAGGTATTGACCTTTATGTTTGTCTGAGAGGACAAAGATTTACCAGTGTATTGCATCAAAGTATATATTGATTATTTATACAGAAATGGTTTAGTAGATAGGGCACTAGTCAGGTGAGCTGGGTTCTATTCCTTGTTCTACCACTGACCTTCCGTGTGAGCTTAAACAAGTCATTTTGCCTCTCTGTGCCTCCTCCCACCCTTCATCTCTCTTGTTCATACAGCAACTAGCCCAAAGGGGCCCCAATCTAGGCCCTACTGGAATACAAATAATAGTGCTACATGATGATCAACAAGCATAAGTATCTACAAATTATCTAAAATAAATTTTAATAAAATACTGTGTTGATGGCCTATGGAGAGCATTGCATATGCACATCATGTACTAGAAGAGGAATCTCCACACAGGAAGACTTTTGAGGGGGAAAAAAAACAGATATAAAGAAGACAAAAAGTTCTCTTAAAATGATTCCCACCATCAGCCCATCCAATTTTTAATTGTACAGAAATGGCTGATTCATTTTAAATTTTGAAACAAATGTTTATAATTACACATTTATGATTACAGCTTACCTGTGAGAGACTGCTCCCCAAGCACCATGTTTGTTTGTTAGGATATTCAGTATCTTCTGTTTCAGCTGATTGGCTGTAACATGATCGCGATGTTTAGCAGCACTTATAAGGTGGTCACACATCTTTTCCTCCTCTCTTCTATCAGCAGCATATTGAGCACACTGTGACTAAAAATTAAAAAAAAAATAGGGAATAGCAAATAGAGTAATTTAGGAAGAGCCTACAAGTTGCTTAGGAGTGATTTTCACATATCTAAATTCTCCTTTCTACCTACATCTTAATCACCTTTGTTCTCACTAAACTCAGCATTTCTAGGTATATAAGAAGCACCTTACCATTCACAGAAATATAACGTCTAAATAGAAACACAACATCCATTTTTACACTCTTTACTTGCACTGGTTGTATTGATCCCTCCATTACATACTCCAGGGGAAAATAAGAGCATTAATGCTATGTTAAGGTTTAGAAATTAAGCCATCAAAAGTGAGGAAATGCAGAATTAGAATGAAAACACACAACTCTGCCTCTTTGTGCTTATGTCTTAAAATATGGCCTCTTTTTAGACTATAAATTATTTGCCAATTAATACCTTATACAATACATTATACTTTGGAATTTCTTATTCAATATTGCATATAGAAAGCTACAACACTGTACCAGACAGACTTAGCTTGACTTTTAAGTCTCGGTAAGATCTACAAAACAAGATCTTAATAGTTCACAAGTTCAGTACTTTTATAATTATGGATCTTAAAGTGGATCGCCATTACCTTTTAAATTAAATGTCTATTTCCTTAATCTCCATATGTTACAACATGGAAACAACACCACAAGTTACATACAAGTTAAAATAGTTTGAAAAAGTGAAAAGGGATACAAAAATCTTTCAGAAATACTTGAAACTGAAAACAAAGCTAGAAATAATTATTTGATCATGTTCCTTTCAAAATCCCTCTCTCAAGGAATTTCAATAATTACTGCTGTTTCCGTTACAGACTGATGGTGAAAACGATTCCACTATCGAAACACTGTTAACTTTAGTTTCTATCGTCTAATACCTTTGGTTCTCTTTGTAGCATACAAAATTATACATTTCTCTAGTTTATTCTCAAAAAGAGACTGAATTCAAATTCTCAATATTCCTTTTAGTAGGGATCTGTTTGAAAAGTCTGAATAGGGCAAATGTGTCTATGGCAATTAAAAAAAAATATCAGTTTTCTTACAGAGATATATAAAAAAAACTACATTATTCTCAAATTATTTTGAACACATTGTGTTGGTTATTTAATGTGTGTGCGTGCAATTATTTCTGAATAAAATGCTTCATTTTGAATTGTGTTCTTACGTTTATGTATTCCATAACAATTGTTTCCCATTTTAGAACAATTCAATGAAGATTACTAACTAAACAAATTACTATATAATATTTATTATACCAGCAGTTGCAATTAAGCTAACATTGTACTCGAGACATCTTATTGCATTTCATGAATTCAGGTGTGCATACTTCTAAACACTAGTGTTTTTATTACAGAAAATAGCAGTACTTAGTTAAAATCTTACCATGTACTTCATCTACTGTATTTAAAACTATTATTGAGAGGCATCTATTTCAGACAGGAATTACATTACTTTTAAGGGGTTAATTCATTTTTTCAATTTATCTTCATGTACAGGGAAGCACCAATTAGTACAATGATCTGCCTCAGTAATGAGGTTAATATTTCACCAGCTCATTGGACAGTAAAATTAAATTTTCATTTTTCTTCCTGAACAATTACAGAGGCTAACAAAATGAATGTTAACTGGAAGCAATCATTCTGGAAAAACTGGACTCTTTCAATAATAGCCATAGCCATAAGACAAAATTCACTAGTTTGTAAGGTGTTAACTTTACAAACCCTTATGCTTACATCTACACAGCCACATGCACCCACACTGTGCCACTATATAACTTTAGTCAAATAGTCGCATCAGTAATGATACAATTGAAGTTTTAGAGGTAAAAGTGAGATTACTTGACTGGTAAAATACCCATTCACTTTTTTCCTGCAGTGAACAATAATTAGTATGCTCAAAATAATTGAATATTTACAAAATAAATACATGTAAATATTGTTTAATAAAACTGATTTAGAATTTAAAATGCAGTAGATGGTAAAAAAATGTTCATACATCTTTTAAGTGGGATGCATGCTAATATATGATATGATGTCTGTAACATTATTACAACATCAATATGTAAAACTGTTTCAGACTTTAAGCACCATCTTATTTTAGGTATATCTAAGATTCATACTGGTACATGATTACATTTACTTTTTTAATTTTAATTACTTAGAGATTTTATCTTGCCCATTTCAAACATATTTCTGAGGTTTTTCACAAGACAGTAAGTATAATAAAAAATGTTAGAGAGAAATGTCTTGGTTTCCTTACTAGAAAATAAGATTGACTTAAGGCTGTTCCTTTAGGGAATTTAGTTAATATTCTAAATCTTATTTGCTAACAGAAGCTGGAAGTTAATTGAATTTTCTCATTTTGTTTAAAGTTCTGACAGATCTTATACCTCAACATATTCTTCAAAGAGCAGATAACTCAATCTTCTATTGTCATTTTAGGTTACTGTATGATGCCCTGATAAATATCAAATGTTATTTATTGTTGAGGCAATATGAAACTTCACTCTGACATACACTTAATTGTAAATGTGATTTTATCTAAGCTCAAAATATCCAGTATATGTTTGGTAATAAAGTTGTTGCAATCCCATCTGACAAGTGTCTGCTGTCTGGCCTGACAAAATGAAGTAAAGGTTATATGTATTCAAAATGACAACAAGATATCTCTGTGTCTTATATTTTTCTGCTAGGTCAAGGAGCACAAGAACTAGTACATCCAAGTGTAGGTTTTAGAGAGCTGCTTCGATGAGATAAAAACCTCATCAAAATTGAGATTACTGGCTTCTATGTCTTGCCACAAGGTGCTTGTTGGCATTCCCTGAGAGATGAATATGTTCATATAGCTATTTATTATCTTCAAGGCTACCAAATCAATCAAACCTAATTCTAATGCCATGCCACCCAAACATTAAAACATGCTTTTGTGTATTATTTTATATATGAGCATATATACACACAAACATACACACATAGGCAAAAAGAGGAATAATCAAAATTTTTATATTGAAATATTATAGATACGCTTTTTTAATATCGAAACATATTGCCTGATTAAGCCATGTTAAATGAAGATTTTTTAACATTGTGCTATCAAAAGTTCTCAAATATATCAAAAGATATGTTTGAACAGGAACATGAGAAATTCTAAGTAAACAAAAAGGAAAAAAGTTCAAACATTCATTTAAATACACTTTTTAAAATAGTCTTTAATATTTGTACAGTATTTTGCTACAAAAACACTATAGCTGGGGTTATACGCTACATTCCTTACTGAAGAAATGAATGATTCACTATGTACTACTTCTGTTAGTAAGGATTATTCACATTAGCAAGACTTCCTGCTTTTCATCTTCCAAAATTAAAGACAATAGGATAATATTTGAAATGTCTAGCTCCAGTAATTAGTTATTCTTATTAGCTTAGCAAGTAGAAAAGATACTTAATATAATCTTCCAATGTATAAGTTATAACTAGTAAATAGGATGAAAAAGTACCAGAAAGCATTGGTATTGGTAGTGAAAATACTATACTATTTACAGAACATCAATATTTATTATTTTTCATAAAGCACCTCAAGTGTTCTAGCCTTTAGTTTCATTTATTATACACAAAACTCACATTCTATTGATAAAATCCAGCAAAAATAATTTCACTATTAAATATTGTTTGTTTTACTACTTGCAATAAAACCAGACAAGTTCTTTGTGAACCTTAAAGATCTGCCATATCAAGTTAGTAGGCATTCTGATTAAGGGGTTTCTTCAAGCTGTAAATATTTTCATGCATTTCAGTGAAGGGATGAGATGATAAACTAGTTCCTTGTGTTTGACATTTACCAAAGCTTTTAAAAACTGGCTTTCAAATGCCTTTAATGTAAATTTCTCTCTCTCTCTTGGAAAAAAAAATCTTTATTGTATGAGGTTACAGTCTAAGTGATGGCTGAGTGAAAACAGAGAAGCAGGCATTCATCAGGTCTTGAGCTTACCTCAAATTCAGCATGTTTGTGTACATCTTCAGCTCTTTGTCGGTTCAAAATAAACTCCGCCTCATTTGCAACACGCACTATGTGGTCTTTCATTGCATGACATAATAATCTAAAATAAAATAAAACACTTGAAATCCATCTTCATATTTGACTTTCTTCAAATAAATGATTTCAATAAGCTTGCCTTAGAATGGAAAAAGCTGAACATTTACCAAATGAAATATAATTGCTAAATTAGTTTACATTAATAATTTAACTTTTTCAGAAGAGTTCATTGTAATTTCATGTATTTGTGAAAACACAAAGAAAACTCTCTACAATGAAAGAGGCCTTATGCAGTGAGTTTAGTATCAGCTAGCTAACTAAAGGAAACACTGCTTACAGAAGTGTTATATTTTGGACCTGCTTATAGTGAGACTGAAACCACAAATATAGCATGAATATAGGAACATTTTTTATTGGAACAACTGCTTAACTGTTACTGGTATTTCATCTAGCTAACTAAAATTTGAATGCCCACAGTGCAGAAAAGATGCAATGTCTTTTTTATTTTTATGTATAACAGCAGCAAAAATCAAAGAAACACAAACAAAAAAATGCACATGATATAATTTGAACTATTTGAATGCACCATTATTAAAATACCAGTGTTGCCAAAAATCAAATATCCCAAAATCATGAGACTCCTGTCATAAAATCAGAGTCTTAATAAACACATAAATTATTTTGGATTTTTTCCAATTTGCTTTTTGAACCTTTTGGGTGAACTCAGGTCATATTTTAAAGCTTTTCTCTTCATCCAAAAGGGCTAGAAACTCACTTTTACAAATATGAAAGCTGAGATTAAATGCAAACAGATTTTCTCATAATCAGAGGTTTCCCGTAGCTGGGGATTTAAGAAAAATATCGTGAGACTTGTGATAAAATTGCAAGCATTGGCAACACTACATGACATAATAATTGAAAAAACTAGATTGAGAGCTCTTTTTCAAAAATGACTATGCTCTCTCTCCCCCTATTATTGTTAGGACAAGCTCTTTGGGTGGGAATTTCAAAAATGCTCAATACTGGCCTAATTTTGCTCCCATTGAAGGCAATGAGAGGTTTGTATACTTGTCCCATGGGACTTAGGTGTCTTGACATTTTTGAAAATCTCATTAGGTGCCTATTTGCATCTTTAGGTGCCTAAATATCTTAAAAATCTAGTCCTGAGTGAACAGAGAGAAGCGAGATTTATTCATGGTTCTTACTACATTAGTATTTTTCAATTTATAAAACGGAGGATGTGTCTCAGTTTTGTGAGACTCTGGAGAGGGAAAGAGGCTCCAGGCAATTGCTTCAGGGGATAGGTCAGTGGTAGTTAACCAGAGATTTCTGAAAACAGAATTGTGTTTAAAGTTTGTTGCCATTTCTATTCCAGGAAACAGGACTTTGTACAGTTAATAAATAAACTATTAAAATACTTTACTTGGTGTCACTGATTTCTGATTCACACAGGAAACTGGCCTAAAAAGCCCCAAAATAAGCTTCCATTCAGCAAAGAGGTGGCAGCAACAACATCATTATTGCTATCTTGTCTGAATTAAATCACAGTCTGCTAGCTCTTATCCAAACCCAAATTCATGTTGACACTGTGGATTTCACTGCTATTCTGGCAGGGTTAGATGTGATGGAGATGAAGAGCTTTGTGTCATCATCATATTAAATATACTGCAGCACCTAACTCCTCACAAACCAAACCAGCAGCCTCATGTACGACTTGAACAAGAGGTGACAACGTAGGGGAGTCTTCTCAGGGGCATCATTTGCTATGGAGCAGTGGGAGTAGTTGCCCCCCACAACCCCAACTTTTCATAGCTTCCTGGTAGCCAGGCTGTGGTGTCTCCCCCAAACCTGGAGTGAGTGCTGTTGGGCAGGCTGGGGTAGGTCACCTAATCCTTACATTGTCAGTGCTGTTCCCCCACCCCTGGTCCCCACCAGCTGCACAGGAAGCAGCAGCAGCGGTCTGGGCCAGAACTAATCACAGAACAAGCCAGGCTCTGATCCAAGTCCTGTGTCAGCCATTGGTGAGACACCCACCCTGGCTCACTGTCTGCCCACATCACCTCCCTGCTCCTCCTCCACAGCAGGTGAAGCAGGGAGAGAGAAGCAAGGATGCCCCCAAGCACCTGAACTTTTATGAAATGACGTCCCTGACTCCTGTGGCATTAGTACAATTGCTTACAATTACTATTTGGCGTCTCTCAGAAAGATAGCAATGTACCTGATGTGGTTCAGGGATCCCTTGGCACCAAGAGAGCCAGGGTTGCATGAGGTTTTATAGGGATCACCTGGGTCTGATATCTTCAAAATAGTTCACTGAAGGTGACATGTGAAGTCTCTGCTGAGAGCTGGTAGCCCACTGGTCATCATAACCATTGTGAAATGTATGGATGGATATTTAAGGAGTTATGTATCTGTACTGAAAATTATGTACTTAAGGTCTTGGCGTTAAGGCAGGTCACCAGGCAGTGACAAACCTCCGAGCTGTTCCTTTCAGGCAGAAGATAACAGACACCTATCTCCCTGCCTGGTCATTGGTGTATTACATACCTCACCCAGCATGCCTATTTCCAGACTGAACCATGTGCCAACTAAGTGATTGTGGAATTTAGAAGAGAGGAAATCTACAGGAAGAAACAGTCAGCAGTGGGTGTCCTGTTTATGAAGTACATCTTGGAGTACAAAGAGATACACTGACAACTTCACCTAAAAGGCAAACGGACAGCGTACTTGTCTCATGAGAGAATTATCACAGCCAGGCTGGCTGTAAAGCACTGCAAGGATTTTGGTGAGGAATAGCCTACCCTACTAGACACGAGAGGATCGTGTTAATTAAGACAAGGCTCGAGAATGGATATTATGATTTTATTTTACATATAATAATTTGTTTCCAATATTTCTACTTGCTACTACTTGAATCTCCATTATTTGTTAAATATGCATATACTCACAGCACTATAAACAAATCTAAGTGCTGTGAGTTAAGGGGAGTGGTGACCTGAGGTGGAAAGCGGGGGGTGTAACTGTTTCTTTGGAAGCAGCAGATTGGTGAATGCTGAGAGTATCCAGTGAAATGGGGTGGGCACTCCAGGAAGACGATCAGAGGGCTCAGGTGTTGGAGTGTGCGTATCACTACCCTGTAGAGCGATAGCGCCTCCTGAGAGGCCTAGAGGAGAGTGCTTGTGTTGCTCATGGACAGTGGAATCAGGCAGCTGACACATGGCAGGGACAGACAAGCCTTCCTCATGTTAAGGGCAAGTGGTAGCGAGGTGCCTCACAACCCTGGGTTCCCCCAGGAAGCATCGCAGCGGGATCCTAAGATTGTACACAACTAGAAAAAATAAAATTGCATTATAAACAGCATCAAAGGCTGCCAACAGATCAAAAGTCATCAGTGCCTTCATCCACTGCTAGCAAGAGATCAGAATTAATGCACACAAAGATTGTACACAAATGCAAGCAATGCAGTTTGTACCCCATATATAGACCTGTCACCAGACTGATCAAGGTCAAAGGAAGTCTGAAGAATAAAGATACTGCTAGAAGTTTCCCCAACATAATCTTTTTGGTGACTTTAACCAAAAATGGGAGCTGGGATACTTGTAGGTAGCTACACAGATTATCAGTATCAAGAGTAAATTTACTGTACATATGGCTTGCAATGGCTTCTTTAAAAACTGAAGGAAAGGTGCCCTCCTCCTCCTCGCCTCTTCCTGCTAGAAAAACGTACAATATCCCTTATAAGGGAACCAGTATCTTTTACAGTCCAGGAAAGACAAGAATCAAACCCACATGCCGTAGCATGAAATTGCTCCAGCACCATCATATCCTCAATGAATAATATCACATGAAATTACAGCAGAGAAATCATCACATTTGTATCCCCCCAAGACACTATTTTGTTTCCATGGCAGTAGATAGTTCAGTCCAAATTCAAGCAATCTTGTCTGCAAAGTAACATGAACACTCTTTACAGCAAGAAAAATATGACACAGCAACCAAGTGAAGACAGCAATACAAATGCTTCAGGGTTTAAACCTCATGCTTCAGGTTTAAGATGATCTCTAACTATTAATGATTAGGATGAAACCTAGTGTGTGTGGGGGGGGGGGGTGGGGAAGGCAGATTATCCTACATGTACCAACTGTGAGGTCCTTACATCTTCCTTTGAAGCATCTGGTACAGGATGCTGGATTAGATGACCCTTGTCTCAGATTCTGTATTGCAATTTCTGTGTTCCTATGGTGTAAAGAAGTCTTAGTATAAATGAGAACCAGGGCCTCTATCTGTGTGGGATTCTCACTGTTAAGAGTAAGTAGAGCTTGCAGGGGGAGGGGCAAGGCACGTCACAATACAGAAAGAATTATGATAAAACATAACAAAAAGCAGTTCCAAAAGTCATTGTCTAACATAAACACTAATTTCTGTAAATGAAAAGAGCCTAATAAGAGTAAATAGACAAAGTCTCCAGAGGTGCCATCTCTCAACCGTCAACTTTCAGAAATATACAATCCTAAAAGAAACAAAACTCTAGGAGAGTTTGGGCACCTTGAAACCAGGTACTGCAGTATGAAGAGACCAAACCAGGCTGGTCTTGAGATGCTTCATATGTTTATAGACAGGCCATGTGGTTTCCTTATATATGTCAAATTGGAATATCCCTTAAGGCTAGCAAATGCAGTACTTCTGCCTCAGATAGTATGAGCCATGACACGACCTCCTGTAAAAAAGGCCTGCCAGCTCTTAGTATGGTAGTAAGTAATGGAGTTGGACAGCTAATTAGACATGATCACTTTTGTGACAAAAGTGCCCACTGAGCAGATGTCAAATGAAAATAAGAGTCTAGTAAACCTTTTAAGGACTTTAGTCTGCTCCAAGTAGAAATCAAAGGAACTTTTAACATTTAAAAACCTTATCAGGAAGGGAATCTGAGCACAGAGAAACAGTGGCAGGATGATATATTTTCATCCTAATGAGCCTATCTCCAACTTAAAGAGTCCATAGCTTTCTTGTAAAATCTAGTCTAAGGTGATTCATTCACTAGAGTCAGAAACTCATTCACACTGCAAGCTAATTGTCACCAGGCAAATGACCTACAATTTAAGAAACCTGAGCTCACAACTTTTACATCACAGAAGTTGTAATTGCTTTTTTCAGGACCAGGCTAGGCATCCATTCCAAAGGCATCGGTTTTCATCTACGTGTCACCAGCATCAAAGACCACCTGTACCTGATGCCCTCCCAAGTCAATGCCTTTGTACATCTCCTGATACCTCCTGGGGAAGAGATTCAGTCAAGGTACGAGTCTTCTTCTTAAACTTACCTATCCTAGCCAACTTCCAGAGTAGATGTCACTGTTTTGATGCTACTCTGTTGTGGAGTGGTTATCTGAGGTCTCAGGTGAGTTCTTCTCATTACCAGTGTGCAAACAGCTTTGATCTCAACAGGAGTGGAAGTAAATCCTACCTTGGCAATCATCAACACTAAGCGTGCCATGACCATCACCCGGGCTCTGAGGGTCTTGGTGTCAAGAGGGTGATGAATCTGACTTTCTAGTCATGTTTGTACAAAGGCAAACAGTGCTGCCACAGCACTGAAAGCTACACCAGACTTTGGAGCCAAGTCTGCTGCTTTATACCACCCTAAACCAGGTTGTTGTTGGCGTCCGTTAGTCTCGAGAGACGATGGATATGTGCCCATGGGGAATGTTTAGTTGATGGTTGTGCAGCGTCTGTTGTTGCTGTGGAGCCCCACATGAGAGTGGCAGTCTCGATTGCATTTGCTTCATTTGAAGGCGGTGTCAGCTGTGGGTTGGAGCCGCTGCTTCCTTTTTCATTGAACCTGCTTTTCCTCAGCAAGCTGCCGCAGCTTGTCTTCACCAGTTTTCAATCCAGTGGCCAGAGCGTGTCTCCATCTGCATCTGTCCTGGGCGAGCTCTTCCCAGCTGTTGATATCGATTTGAACAGTCTTCAGGTCCCTCTTACAAACATCCTTGAAGCGAAGGTGGGGCCGTCCTGTAGCTCTGTTTCCGGAGGCAAGTTCGGCATACAACAGGTCTTTGGGGATCCGTCCATCTTCCATGCGACTTAGATGGCCAAGCCATCTGAGGCGGCGTTGACGGAGGAGAGTGAACATGCTGGAGATCTTGGCACGTTCCAGCACCTCGTTGTTCGTTATTCGATCACTCCAAGTGATCCCGAGTATGCGACAGAGGCAGCGCATGTGGAAGGTGTTCAGTCTCTTTTCTTGCGAAGCGTAGAGGGTCCGAGTTTCGCTGGCATAGAGAAGAGTGTTAAACACACATGCACGGTACACAGCGACCTTTGTGTTGATGGTCAGCATGTTGTTGTTCCATACTCTCTGTGACAATCTGGCCAAAATTGTGAAGGCCTTGCCGATTCTACGGTTGATCTCAGCGTCCAGTGAGAGGTTGTCCGTGATGGTAGATCCAAGGTAGGTGAACTGACTGACCACCTCTAGCACATAGTCATTGATGGCAATGCTTGGATGTTCTGCATCCTGGGCCATAACTTTGGTCTTCTGAAGACTGACTGTCAACCCGAACTCTTCGCAAGCTCTGGAAAAGTGGTCAGATGTTGGAGATCGGTTTCTGTGTGGGTGGCCAGGGCAGTGTCGTCTGCAAACAGCATGTCTCTGATTGTTGCCTCCCGTACCTTGCTTTTGGCCTTTAGTCGAGTCAGATTGAAAAGTCTCCCGTCAGACCGGGTGTGGAGATAGACTCCCTCTATGGAATTTCCAAAGGCACGTTTCAGCAATGCTGCAAAGAAGATGCTGAAGAGTGTGGGAGCGAGAACGCAGCCTTGTTTTACTCCACTGTGGATGTCGAAGGCATCGGAGGATGAGCCATCATACAGTACTGTGCCTTTCATGTTGTCGTGAAAAGACTGGATCACGCTCAGCAGCTTCGGTGGGCAGCCAACCTTTACCAGGATCTTGAACAGCCCATCTCTGTTCACAAGGTCGAAAGCTCTATGATCAGTTAGACATCTGTTCTCTGCATTTCTCTTGCAGCTGCCTTAAGGAGAAAACCATGTCGGTTGTGGATCTCCCTGCTCGGAACCCGCACTGTGACTCTGGGTAAACTCTGTCAGCAAGCTTCTGCAGTCTATTCAGGATCACACGTGCGAAGACTTTACCCACAACACTCAGGAGCGATATGCCTCTGTAGTTGTTGCAGTCACTTCTATCACCCTTGTTCTTGTAGAGGGTCACGATGTTGGCGTCTCTCATATCCTGAGGTACTGCACCTTTGTCCCAGCACTGACAGAGGAGGTCATGGAGGTGTTCTAGGAGGACGCTGATGCCACACTTGATAACTTCCGTTGGGATGCCATCCTTTCCTGGAGCCTTTCCTGTGGACAAGCTCTCAATGACTTTCTTCAGTTCTTCCACGGTGGGCTTCTCGTCCAGCTCAGTTTCAACGGGAAAACCATCCACAGTATTGAGGGCAGCTTCGGTGACCATGTTTTGCCTGGAGTACACTTCAGAGTAGTGCTCCACACATCTATCCATCTGCTTGCCCTTGTCCTGGATGTTTTCGCCTGTTGCAGACTTTAGTGACACTCTCCACTTCTTTGTGGGTCCCATGGCCTTCTTGATGCCATCATACATTCCCTTGATGTTTCCAGTGTCAGCAGATAGTTGAATGCTCCGGCAGAGCTGGAGCCAGTAATCATTTGCACACTGTCGAGCTAGTCTCTGTACTTTGCTCCTGGTAAATCGATACTCTTGTAGAGTCCTCTGACTGGGGGAACGCCTGTACTCCAGGTGAACAGCGCAGCGTTCTTCAATGGCTGGAGTGAGTGTGGCGGAGTTGGCCTCAAACCAGTCATTATTCATGTTTCGTTTCTTTCCAAAAACTTTCATGGCTGTGCTGTATACTGCGTTTCTTATGTGGTCCCATCTCTCTTTGGCGCAGCCACCGGGAGGCATACAGTTCAGCACCTCGGAGAGCTCATGGGTGAATTTCTCTGCCTTGTCTGGGTGTGTGGTCTTGCTCACAATGATGCGGGGTTTGCCCTCTGGCCTAGAGCGGTGGATCTTCTTTGGCTGTAGCCTCATCTTGCTGCACACCAGCGAGTGATCACTGTCGCAGTCAGCACTGTGGAAGGTGCAAGTAAGCAGGACGCACTTCAAGGCAGACCGCCTGATGATGATCAGGTTGAGTTGGTGCCAGTGCATGGAGCGAGGGTGTCTCCAGGACACTTTTTATGTTGAGGCTTTGTCTGGAAGAATGAGTTGGTGATGCTGAGGTCATGGTACGAGCACAGTTCCAGAAGTCGTTGTCCATTCTCATTCATTTCTCCAACGCCAAACTTTCCAAGACAGGTTGGCCAAAAGTCGTGGTCAGCGCCCACTCTGGCGTTGAAGTCACCCAGTAGTATCAAGTGCTCTTCTTTAGGGATACTCCTGATGATCGTGTCTAACTGATCACAGAACTCAGTTTACCGATCAGTTAGAACCGGTTATAAGCCCCCTGCTCGACTGGTGTAGAGCTGGCGCCAGGGGTTGCTTCCGATGGTGGGAGGGATCACCACGTCTCACTGGACAACTATCGCCCGCCTCAAGCTGGGCAGCCCCCAGCCAATAAGGTGTTGTCCCGCCACAGTTCACCTGCTTCACTGGGTGCGTGGGGCTTAGCGTACATGAGTACCCGACAAGTGGACTGTGAACCATGCACCAGGCAACAACAAAAGAAAACCAACATTTAAGAAACCAGCCCTCAAGTTAGGATGCTGGAACGTACGGACCATGACAACTGGCCTATCACAAGACCTTCAGGCAATCAGCAATGTTCGGAAGACTGCAGTCATCAACGATGAGCTAGCACGACTCCAAATGGACATAGTCGCTTTGCAGGAGACACAGCTGCCAGACGCTGGGACTCTCAGGGAAAAGAACTATACGTTCTTCTGGCAAGGGAAGAGTGCCGAAGAAATCAGAGAGTGTGGTGTTGGATTTGCCGTGCGAAATTCTTTACTGGGGATGGTGGAACCTGGTCAACAAGGAACTGAAAGACTGTTATCACTCCGACTCCACACATCCACTGGACCCATCAACCTGATCAGCGTGTATGCACCAACACTCAGCGCCAACAGGAATACAAAACCAGGTATCTCTCAATAAAGCATAGAGGATCAGCAGACGATGTTTTTTTTTGTTCCGTCTCTTACAATAGAATCACATAAGCTAGAATTGGAATAAAAACTATTTAGTCATCTATTTTCTCTCTCTATGACAAGGCAGGATTGTTCTTTATTGTATATTTACTAATATATTGCCCATACTAATTTACATCTCAAATATATTTCATAGAATCACAGAAATGGAATGCTGGAAGGACCTCAAGAGATCATATAGTCCAGCCCCTTACACTGAGGCAGGAACAAGTATACTTGGGCCATCCCTGACAGGTGTTTGTCTAACTTGTTTTTAAAAACCTCCAATGATGGGGATTCCACAACCTCCTTTGGAAGCCTGTTCCTGAGCTTAACTACCCTTATAGTTAGAAAGTTTTTCCTAATATCTAATTTAAATCTTCCTTGCTGTGGATTAAGCCCGTTATTTCTTGTCCTACCTTCAGTGGACAAGGAGACCAACTGATCATCATCATCTTTATAACAGCCCTTAACATAAAACTGCTATCAGATCCTCTCTCAGTCTTCTTTTCTCAAGACTAAAGATGCTCATTTTTTAAAACCCTCTCTCATAGATCAGGTTTTCTAAATTTTTCAACTTTTTTGTTGCTCTTCTCTGGACTCTCCCCAATTTGTCCACACATATCCTAAAGTGTGGGACCCAGACCTGGACACAATATTCCAGCTGAGGCCTTACCAGTGCTCAATAGAACAAGATAATTACCTTCCATTTCTTACATATGACACTTCTGTTAATGCACACCAGAATTATATTTGCTTTTTTTGCAGCTGCAATACATTGTTAGCTCATATTCTATTTGTGATCCACTAGTACTCCAGATCCTTTTCAGCAGTATTAATGCCTAGTCAGTTATTCTCCGTTTTGTAATTGTGTATTATTTTTTCTTCCTATGCGAAGTACTTTGCACTTTATTAAATTTAATCTTGTTGAAATCAGACTCATTCTCCAATTTGTCAAGGCCGTTTTGATTTCTAATCCTGTCCTCCAAAGTGCTAGCAACCCCTCCCAGGTTAGTGTCATATGCAAATTTTATAAGCGTATTCTCCATTACATTATCCAAGTCATTAATGAAAATATTGTACTGTATTAGACCCATGAGACACACCTGTGGAACCCAACTAGATACACCTTCCCAGTTTGACAGCAAACCATTGATAACTTGTCTGAGTAGTCTTTCAACCAGTTATGCACTGACCTTATAGTAATTTAATCTAAACCACATTTCCATAGTTTGCTTATGAGTCTGTGTCAAAAGCTTTACTAAAATCAAGATTATCACTTCTTCAGCTTCCTCACATGGACTAGGTCAGTAACTTTGTCGAAGAAGGAAATTAGGTGTGACATGATTTGTTCTTGACAAATCCATGTTGGCTATTACTTATACTCTTTTTAGGTGCTTACAACTGATTGTTTAATAATTTCTTCCAGTATCTTTCCAAGTAGACTGGCTGGCATATAATTCTGCACAGCCTCTTTATGCCCCTTTTTAAAGATAGGTTCTGTATTTGCCCTTCCCCAGTCTTCTGGGAGTTCACCCATGCTCCATGAATTCTCAAAGAATCGCTAACCGTTCGGAGATTGCTTCAGCTAGCCCCATAAATATCATAGGATAAATTTTATCAGGCTCTGCCAGCTTGAATACATTTAACATATTTAAATATTCTTTAACCCAGTGGTCCCCAAACTTTTTACCTTGTACCCCCACCTTACCCCTTACTGGGAGGGGGGATGAAGACAGGGTAAAGGGTGGCAAGGCTGGGGCAACAGCTGGGGGTGAGCACAGAATCCAGGCATGGTGCCAAGACCCTGGGCACAGGGCTGGCATCCAGGACCCCAATTGCGGGGCTGGGGCCAGAAGCAGAGCAGGATGGTGCTCCCTCCCTGCCCTCCATGGGGGCTGGCCCAGGCCCTAGCCACACACCACTGAACGTTCCTCGTTCCCCCTAAGGGAGCACACCCCACAGATTGGGAACCTCTGCTGTAACCTGTACTTTCCACATTGTAGTTTATGTTAATATTAAGGATTTTGTCACAATTAGCCTTTTTAGTGAAGACTGAAGCAAAATGGGCATTAAACACCTCAGTCTTCTTGATGTCATCAGTTATTAGCTCTCCTTCCCTGCGAAGTAATGGACCTATATTTCCCTTTATTTTTCTTTTGCTTATATTGTATTTACAGAACTTACTACCTTTTATGTACCTTTTTGGGTGAAATTCATTTTGTGCCTTAGCCTGATTTTGTCCTACATGCTTGTGGTATTCTTTTGTATTTATCCATAGCAATCTGTCCATGTTTCTACTCTTTGTAGAATTCCTTCTTTGATTTTCAGGCAATTAAAGAGCTCCTAATGGTGTCATATTGGCCTCTTATTAGTCTTCCTATCTTTCCTTTGCATCAGGGTAGTTTGCTATTGTGCCTTTAATATTGCCTCTGAGGCCTGGTCCACACTAGGGGGTGGGATCGATCTAAGATACGCAACTTCAGCTACGTGAATAGCGTAGCTGAAGTCGAAGTATCATAGATCGAATTACAAAGTACTTACCTCGGGTCCACGCGGCGCAGGCAGGCTCCCCCGTCGACTCCGCTTACTCCTCGCGCCGAGCTGAAGTTCCGGTGTCGACGGGGAGCGCTTCTGGGATCGATTTATCGCGTCTACATGAGACGCAATAAATCGATCCCAGAACATCGATCGCTACCCGCCAAATCGGGCGGGTAGTGTGGATGTACCCTGAGAAACTGAGAGCTCTCCTGAACTCCTTTTTCTCTTAAGGTACCATGAGAAGAAAATTTATCTACCAGTTCTTTGACTTGGCTAAAATTTTCTATTTTGAAGTTCACTGTCTTTATTCTGTCACCTAACTGTCACCTAACACCCCTACTCTACTTGTGCTACATTGATGATATCTTCATCATTTGGACCCATGGAAAAGAAGCCCTTGAGGAATTCCACCATGATTTCAACAATTTCCATCCCACCATCAACCTCAGCCTAGACCAGTCCACACAAGCGGTCCATTTCCTAGACACCACTGTGCTAATAAGTGATGGTCACATAAACACCACCCTATACCGGAAACCTACTGACCGCTATACTTACCTACATGCTTCCAGCTTCCATCCTGGACACACCACACGATTCATTGTTTACAGCCAAGCTCTAAGATACAACCTATCCTTGCAACAAAGCCCGATGCCAACTCTGTCCACATATCGATTCAAGTGATACCATCACAGGGCCTAATCACATCCGCCACGCCATCAGGGGCTCATTCACCTGCACATCTATCAATGTGATATATGTCATCATGTGCCAGCAATGCCCCTCTGCCATGTACATTGGCCAAACCGGACAGTCTCTACGCAAAAGAATAAATGGACATAAATCTGACATCAGGAATCATAACATTCAAAAACCAGTAGGAGAACACTTCAGCCTCCCTAATCACTCACTGACAGACTTGAGGGTAGCAGTGTTGCGACAGATTAACTCCAAAAACAGACTTCAAAGAGAAACTGTTGAACTCGAATTGATATGCAAACTAGATTGCATTACCTCGGGATTAAATAAGGACTTGGAATGGCTCGGCCATTACGTTAATTGAATCTATTTCCCTTAAGTTAACGATCCTCATTCACACCTGTGTGACCATCTTGTTTATCACTTCAAAGGTTTTTCTTCCCCTGCTGTTATGGTTCCTCTCAATTAATTAGCCTCTTAAGGTTGGTCTATGCACCTCCACCTTATCATGTTTCTCTGACTGTATAAATATCTGTCTACTGTATGTTTCATTCCATGCATCCGATGAAGTGGGTACTAACCCACGAAAGCTTACGCTGAAATAAATTTGTTAGTCTCTAAGGTGCTACAAGTTTTTCTTTCTTATTTTCGTTTTGTCTTTATTCTGCAGCTCTCACTACTTTCTTTCCTCAGGATAATGTAACTATTTCATGATCATTTTCACCCAAATTGCTTCCAACTAATTCCTCTCTGTTAATCAGAATCAAGTCTAATGTCTAACATTTTTAGACAGGTCCACTCCAAGTCATAATTTAGGTAGCTATTGTTTAATCCTTCTTCATAAGTTAATTCTTCTAACCTCCTAAACCTGTTGCTCTTCTTTGAATTTCTAGTGTGTTAATATCTTTCCAGTAAAAAGATGAGCAGAATTGAGTACAATATTCCAGGAGACAGAGAGAGACAGACTATTTCCTCTCTGGTCCATGGCATGGTGGCTATCTGCACTGAGCAGAACACTCTGCAGGCTATTTAGTTTACAAGGATGTGACAGAGTCGGCTATATCTGAATCAGATTGTGAACTCCATTTTTTATGGTGAACTCCCTTTGCATTACGTGCTGAATACAGGTCTAAACTTTCTGGAGGCAACTTACTGAATTGCTTTCCAGATAGCTGCTCTGCCCAGGAAAGGGGCTTAACTATTATGTTGAAGCCATCAATACAGTAATCTGAGGCTGTCAGCTTTGAATGATTCACCTACTGACCCATGGAACAATAGGTTTTCTACAGAGAGGTGGATGAAGCATAAAAAGGGGTGGTATTAGGGGGCCAACAATCAGAACTGAAAGCCTTGCAAGAACGAGAGGGCAGGAGGAACTCTGCCCAGCCTGAAATGCCAGCAGATTCTGACTCACAGAAGGGGTTAGATCGACTCGGGGAGGATGCGTCTCAGGACTCTGTTATTTTACAAAGAGCTGTAACACTCAAGTGCTTTTAAATGTAAAGTCATTGTGGTTAAGAAATTCCTTTGTTAAGTCTGTGTTCCTTGCTTTCCTGCCATGTTGATCCCAAGGAAGTTAAACTAGAAGCCCAGAGTACCCACAGCCTTGGCCGAACTCTGGGAAAATGTATGCAAGTGACTGGGGAGCTCAGGAAGTCTGATGTGCTTGTTTCAAGGTGTAGAACCACTGGATTGTGGATCCCATGGCCCAAGAAAAGACTCAGGCAAGTGATACGAGCGAGGGAGTGAGCCTTAGAGTCCCAGAGCTAGAAACAGTGAACAGACTTTGCCCAAACTCAGTTGACTTGGACGCATGTATGACCACTACTCACAAGAGAATGGTGTCCATATTGGGTCAGGCTGCAACAGTAGTCATTAATCCTCCTACCCAAATTATGTCTTTAGATATGAATTTTCACATTCATCAATTTTCTTTTTTAGTTTTGCTATGTTGCAGTCTGTTCTTACAAGCAAATATCTTGCATAGAATGGAAGTGAAGAGGACTTTTAGTTTTTTTATATTGCTGGATACAATAGTCATGCTTATGTCCCCCAATCTTTCTGGATGCTCCAGATAAGTTAAAAAGGCAGCCTAGTCCTAAATAGCAACAGTCAAAATGCATTACAGAATGCATATTTGATATAGTTGATATAGCTCCCTGTCCCCATTCCTGGAGACCTGCCTGCTTACTTGTCCAGAGGAACAGATGTACTTTCATCAGATGCTCATTGCTGAGATCTGCCAAGATGTAACTTGGACACGCTTTGGAGCTTACACAGAGCTCTATGTAAGCTTGAAAGCTTTTGTCTCTCACCAACTGAAGTTGGACCAATAAAAGACATTCCCTCACCCACCTTGTGTCTCTAATCTCATCTTTAAACAGTCAGTCCACAACAAACTTAATACACATCTATGTCCTTTGCAACATAGTACAACACTAACATCATCAAGCTAGTCCAGTGCTTGGGCAGCCTCAACTCATGGATGAAGAAGAGCAGATTGAAGCTAAACCCCAACAAGACAGTGATTATGCTTGTTGACAGAGAAAAACATTGTAAGGAATTTGGAGCCATGCAGTCTCCTCTGCTTTGAAATTCCAACACACAATTAGTCAGGTCAATCCACAGTTTAGAAGTGCTCCAAAATTCTTCACTGATACTGAGCTCTCACATAGAATGTGTAATTCAGTGACACCGCTAACATCTATGTATGAGTAAGACCGCGTACCACATCCTCGCAGCTTATGACCTGCCTTATTAATAAATGACTCATCTCCTGACTGGGACTATGGCAATGCAATGTATATGGACATGAAATCAGTCCTAAGGGAAATACAACTAGTGCAGAATGCAATAACTCAGCTCCTCAAAAACACAGGCTACAGTGAGTATATCAAACCTGTCCTCTGATCATTACACTGGGTCCCCACTCCTCAGAATATCATGTCTACTTTAAGATCTTTGTCCTTATCTTCAAGGCTCTTAAAGATCTGGAGCTGGGGTAACTTAACGATTACCTAAAGAGAGGCTTTGAGTTCAAGACAAGGTTTATAGTTAACAACTCTCTCTCTGGTGTCTGAGGCATCCATTACTGCCTACAAGGTTTTCTTGGCCATCACTTGGCCTTCCTTAATTATGCCCTTACGCTGTTCCCTCTACTGCATGAGAGCTCTGCGAAGAAGTGTGTTAACTTGTCCCATGTAAGAAAGTCATTCTTGGCCCGCAGTGCCTAGCAGTTTCCCACATGCAGTGAAGCTGAGGAGTATGCCTTCCTCCCAAATAGCTCACTCATTTGGGGACTTCGTCTTTTGGTGCACCTTTGATCAACCTTGACTTCTCTTGTACAGCTGACAGAACCAAAGGGCCTGGATTGGCATGAGTGCAGAAGTACTCAAACCCTAAAGGGGGAACATAGTACCATTTCTTGACTCATTTTGCTGTTGGTATTATAGTGGCTCGCATCTGCCACAGGGATTTTATCTGGATCTAGCAGTCCCTCATCAATAGGGAGAGTAATCCTGGCTGACCAGAAGCAGACAGTAGGTCACACTGCTTGTGGGATTTCTCTGATATGACCAAAAAGTCTTTATCTCTGGGATCTCAGCAATCCTCACAAGGAGCTCCTGGAACACTTTAAATACATCCACTGCCTATATTGATGCTGGAGATACCGTTTCATCCAGCAATCATCATCTTTTTTATGGCATTTGAATAGCAATGGGCTGAGATTATAATTGAGATTCAAAAGCCATTCTAATACTTCTGGATTAACTAGATGGATCCTCCTGGTGCCACCACTGCTAGTGTAAATGGGGCAGTTGTCCATGATGTGTTGCATGGTTTGTACCTCACTACAGTCAGAATTTGGCAATTCTTAGATTTTCCATTTGTGGAGGAAATTCCACACCTTTTGGGCACTGTCTGAATGCAGTTAAGTGCAGTCCAATGCTTTCTGGGATTCTGGCTTCTCTGTACTCCTTTCATTGGATCTTCAATCAAGTTTCTGTTTGGGACATCACAAGTGGCCTCCTGATTCAAGTCAGTAAGTGCTGGCGTCCTTTCTATTGACTTGTAATGTTGGCGTGTGTATCCAGAAATGCATCCTGGATTTGAGCTGGGAGAGTGGCAGTGAATTGAGATCATGTATCAGCAGGTCTGGAGCAACCAGAATCTTCTTGTACTCCCAGACCACAGCACTGTCTCACCTGATGTTGGCAGGTGCAATGCCCGCCAAAACTAGAAGCCACAGTATTGGCGTTGATTTGAGAAAGATGCTAAACATTCTTTAGCATGGTATTAATTCGGTGTCAACAAGATTAGCGTGGGAGCTGTTACACCAAACTGGAGCACAATATTCCACTGTGGCAAGAGCCTAGCTTGTATTGATGTTTGAAGTGTGTGTGCATCGTATCCCCAGCATGTGCCAGCAAGTTTCTGGATGATGTTAACCCTTGTCTTTATCTTCTTTAGGTGTTGTCAAGATGTTGGCTACAGCTCAGTGTCTGATTGCAGGTAACTCCAATGTACTGTGGATTGTGGCCCCACGAAAGAGGCAGACCTCAAAAGTCCACTTTCAGAGGCACTTTGGCCTCATGATTACTCAAGTGGAAGGCAGAGACAAGTGCTTTTGAAGCATTGGGTTTTAGATGCCAAGCTTTGAAATACATCTCAAGTGTCTGGAGGTCGTTGTTCATGACTTTTTCTGTGGCCTTCAGAGAGGACACTTGTATTGTTAGTGCAATGTCATCTGAAGAGATGAATTTACAAGATGATGTGACTGGAATGTCACTGGTATAGAGATTGAACAATGCAGGTACTAAAATATATCCCTGCGGGAGGCTGTTGTTCAATCTCTGTGATTTACTGGCAGATGCGCTAAGGTGTTCGGTAAATCTACTGTTATTCAGCATCTAGGTGATGAGTCTGATGGTTGATTCGCATGGGAAAGCTAATGATAACTTCAACATGAGACCTTTGCGCCATACAGTATTTTATTCAGAAAAAAAGATCTATGAATGCTGATGTTTGTAATTTTCACTGGTAATCAGATTTTATGTAGAATTAAAGTCACAGCAATTGTGACCAGTTCTAAATCTAGCCTGCTCTTTGGGGACCAGTTGCTCCAGTGTCAGCTGTAACTTTAAAAGTAGGAGCTACTCCAACAGTTTATAGCAACTGGTAAGGACGGAGCTAGGCTGGTAGCTTTTTGGGTCAGTGGCCTCTTTTCTGGGATTAAAATGGCTATAAACTTGGCTACCTTCCACTCTTTTGGTATTATACTAGAAGAGTGGATGTTGGTGAAGAAGCCTGCCAGCCGCTTTCCTGTCTTTGGACTGAGTTCCTCAGGAATTCTGGATACAGTCTGTCCATTCCTTCCTATTTTCTGGATTTAGTGTTGGAAAGACCCTTGGTCCACTTCATTTACTATGTAGGGGGCAGAAAGGGTTGAAGACACCTGGTGCTGATTTAATGCACAGTAAAGTTGTTTGTGGACTTGTCACCTGATGTTTTAGTCATCGGCACAAGGGAGTTGGCAATTAACTGTGCAGAGATGGCATGTGCACTTAGTTGAGGTAGTTTGTAGGCTGCGGAGCCACACTGCCTAAAAGATGGAGGAGCTTCCAGGCTTTGTGGCTTGATCCAGTGAGGTCAAGCACCATCGCGGTTTCACACCACCTTCTTGTTGAGTTCAAAGACTCAAGCAATACCATTGCAGTTACAGGGCTTTTGTTGGCTTGATATTGGTGGCAGAGTGCCTCACTCTCTTCTGTCCAACAAGGAGTTGTGACATCACCCAGGGAACAATCTGAACCGTTGAACAGCTGTGTCCCCTCAGTTCTCCAATCTGGGGTGCTTTTTACACTGCTTCTCTGTGTATGCAATCACTCCTGGTCTGCTCTCACACAGCCTTCAGCATGTAAATTACTCACATTTACACTGCATGGTTGCTATAGCCAGCCACTCATGGATTACACTGCAGAGTAACACCAGAAAACTCTCCAGTCCCAGACTTTACCCCAGAAATGTGCATCTTTGTACTGCCCAGCACCCTCCTGGACAATACAAACTCATCTAAAGTCAGTCATGTATTAAGAGAAAATGATATGCACAAGCCTTGTTATCCCAAATACTTCAATCCAAACACACTGGTTTAGATAAAACAATAAAACTAGTTTATTAACTACATATAGATTTTAAGTGATTACAAGCAATGAGGCATAAAAGTCAGAACTGGTTACATTTATTGGGAAATAAAAGTAAAACACAACTAATACCTAACTTAATAAGCTAAATAAATTCAAAAGCAAAGGTCTCTCTCACCACATGTTCCACCAGATTTTACTGGCTAAACCCCCATTCAGACAGGATCTCTCCCGCAGCCCAATGCTGCTTTTTTTTGTTTCTTCGGGGTGTTGTTGACAACATAGGTAGAGAGATAAGAAAAATAAGAAGAGAGATGTTTTGGGCATCTGCCTTCTCCTCTTATAGTGCTGTCTCTTGCACAAGAATCATCTCCAACTGAGGTTCAGCAGATAGAAATTCTGTTTGGACAGGAATCTCAAGCTGTTCCTTTGTCAAAATGTAGCTTTTCATCCACACACCTTTTCCTGCCAAAGAATGGCCACTGAATCAGTTGATGGTCCATTTGATTTCACTGACACCTAACTGAGGGGTCAGTTGTCTTTTGTCCCTGCTGTGGCTCCCAATAGAGCCCTCCGCCCTCTTGGATATCTGCTTTATAGCCATGGATATAAACTGGCACCAGTAGTATTCTGGAGCTCATTTCTTTGGATTTGATGAGACCTTCATGGACTGATCTAGAAAGTAGAGTTTCAGCTTCATGACTTATGCACAAGGATAAGCACACTGAACATCCGCTTGGAATATGCAATTTTCCTAGGCAGAGGAGACACTGTCTCTAGCCTTCAAGGGACTAAGTTCATCACAGGATGGACATGGCTTGAAGCCTGAAGATTTTTGACCACCATGTCACAAGGAGCCGACTACAAGGGGCTCTATATGGGGAGGTGTATGTCTGACCAGTAGTATTAGGTCCAGACATGTCAGATTAGTTCACAGCAGTCAATAAAGAGTTTGGAAGGTTTTGAAGAAGTTTAGCCTGAGCTAAAAATTAGCAGGTTGGATACTCACCAGTTTCCATCTTACTGCCAGCAGCAGTAAGAAGGAAGTGAGGGAGGGTTGCAAATATCCCATCCTTTCTGACTTCATATGGGAGCAAAAGGTGGCACAAGGTGATGCACAGCCTGGATGGAGACTGCTACTAAAAAGGCTCCTCTATCACATTCTCAAGGTGCACGTGCACCTATAGTGAGTTCCACATTGATACATACTCAAAAGAAGAACAGTACATACAAATGCTTTTGATTGAACTGTGGTTTTCTTAAGGTCCTCAAAGACTACTTACAATTTTTTGTGCTAAATACTTCTCACTGGTATGTATTACTGTGTATCATTGTTAAAATGTTTCATCACTTTCATTATAGGCTATCATTAGTTTGACTCTGAGCCAATGAATTTCCAAATAATTTTACATGTATATTTCAGAAAATAAATGGAAATTTGAAATCCTAATTTTCAGGGAATGATATAACAACAATTAATGGGGTTCTTGATTTGTGAGACTAGTACCATCAACTCTGCATATTTCTCAGTGTGAAATGGATTAAAGAGGCATGCATAAAGCTGATAATTTACAATCAAATGAACAACTACAAAATGGGGAATAACTGACTAGGAGGTAGTCGTACTGCTGAAAAGGATCTGGGGGTTGCAGTGGATCACAAATTGAATATGAGTCAACAATGTGATGCAGTTGCAAAACTGGCTAATAACATGCATTAACAAGAGTATTGTATATAAGACATGGAAGGTAATTGTCCTGCTCTACTCAGCAAGGTGAGGATCGATGGCTGGAATACTGTGCCGAATTCTCAGTGCCACACTTTAGGACACATGGACAAATTGGAGAGATTCCAAAGAAGAATCTTGGGGTAAGTGGCTGTCTGTAGTGTGTGTTTGGGGGTACTTGTGTCTGTCTGTCTGTTCATTCGTTTGTTTGTTTGCAGGACCGTGTGCTGTGGCTGGCAGTTGGAAGCTGTGAGCTTCTACACCAGGGGGCGGGGCTAATCAATCAGGCAGGCCAGGGCTTTATAAAGCAGTGAGCAAGCGACCAGGGAGCTTTGCGAACAGGGCTGCAAACAGGGGAGTTTGAGAGGGAGTTGGGAAGGGGAGTGTGAAGGGGGCAAGCTATCCTTGCCATTCCTAACTCCTTTAACCCAAAGTAAAGGCAGAGGCTGAGCAACCAGGGGGCTGCAGACGGGGGAGTGAGTATCTGTTGTGGGGACAGTTTGACCGTGTGCTTGATTGTTTGATTGCCTGTTTGACTAGTGTGAATTGGGAGTGCTTTGTTCCAGGCTCTTCTAAAAAGACACTCAGCTGCGAACCAGGCTGAGCAGCGAATAGCAGAGAAGCAAACAGGTGGAGTTAGCCTGGGAGTTCGCCTGGAGAGAGCCTACTGTGGCATCCCCCTTGCAGGTTTCCCTGAGTAGCTTCTGCCACAAGTGAGGAAACTCTTCGAAGGAAGGGACTATGGATGCTGAGCGATCCGCTGTCGTGACCTGCACAGGATGTGCCATGTTTGTCTTTCTTCCACAGGATAGAAGCGACTTTGTCTGTACAAAGTGCAAGCTGATCTCCATATTGGAAGAGAAGATTCAAGGTCTGGAGAAACGAGTATCAACCCTGCGTTCCATAAAAGAAAATGAGGAGTTCCTGGATAGACGTCAGGATCGGCTTCAGCGGGCACAGTGTTCTCAGGATTCAGAGCAGGCTACGCAGCGGGGACAGAAGGCCAGGGAGGACAATTGGCGGCATGTGACCTCCAGAAGAGGAAAGAGTATGAGACAAGTCCATGTACCAGAAACGCATATTCAGATGAGCAACCGTTTTCATGTTCTCTCCACAGGTACTAGTGCAGAGAGTGGAGTGAATGATACATCTGAGGGAACAGAGCAGAAGGAGACTCCACTGACTGGAAGGCATGAGATGCACAGTCCTAGGGATGGGGGTTCCACGACCACCACTCCCAAGAGGAGGAGGAGGGTGGTGGTGGTCGGGGACTCTCTCCTCAGGGGGACTGAGTCATCTATCTGCCGCCCTGACCAGGAAAACCGAGAGGTGTGCTGCTTGCCAGGGGCTAGGATTCGTGATGTGACGGAGAGACTGCCGAGACTCATCAAGCCCTCAGATCGCTACCCCTTCCTGCTTCTCCACGGGGGCACCAATGATACTGCCAAGAATGACCTTGAGCGTATTACTGCAGACTACGTGGCTCTGGGAAGAAGGATAAAGGAGTTTGAGGCGCAAGTGGTGTTCTCGTCCATTCTCCCTGTGGCAGGAAAAGGCTGGGGTAGAGACCATCGAATCGTGGAAGTCAACGAATGGCTACGCAGATGGTGTCGGAGAGAAGGGTTCGGATTCTTTGACCATAGGATGGTGTTCCAAGAAGGAGTGCTAGCCAGAGACGGGCTCCACCTGATGAAGAGAGGGAAGAGCATCTTTGGAAGCAGGCTGGCTAACCTAGTGAGGAGGGCTTTAAACTAGGTTCACCGGGGGAAGGAGACCAAAGCCCCGAGGTAAGTGGGGAAGTGGGATACCGGGAGGAAGCACAAGTAGGTGAGTGCAAGAGGGGAGGGCTCCTGCCCCATACTGGGACAGCAGGACAATCGGTGAGTTATCTTAAATGCCTATACACAAATGCAAGAAGCCTGGGGAACAAGCAGGGAGAACTGGAAGTCCTGGCACAGTCAAGGAATTATGATGTAATTGGAACAACAGAGACTTGGTGGGATAACTCATATGATTGGAGTACTGTCATGGATGGATATAAACTGTTCAGGAAGGATAGGCAGGGCAGAAAAGGTGGGGGAGTTGCGTTGTATGTAAGAGAGCAGTATGACTGCTCAGAGCTCCAGTATGAAACTGCAGAAAAACCTGAGAGTCTCTGGATTAAATTTAGAAGTGGGAGCAACAAGGGTAATGTCGTGGTGGGAGTCTGCTACAGACCACCAGACCAGGGGGATGAGGTGGATGAGGCTTTCTTCCAGCAACTAACAGAATTTACTAGATCACAGGCCCTGGTTCTCATGGGTGACTTTAATCACCCCGATATCTGCTGGGACAGCAATACAGCGGTGCACAGACAATCCAGGAAGTTTTTGGAAAGTGTAGGGGACAATTTCCTGGTGCAAGTGCTGGAGGAACCAACTAGGGGAAAAGCTCTTCTTGACCTGCTGCTCACAAACAGGGAGGAAATAGTAGAGGAAGCAATAGTGGATGGGAACTTGGGAGGCAGTGACCATGAGATGGTCGAGTTCAGGATCCTGACACAAGGAAGAAAGGAGAGCAGTAGAACAGAGACCCTGGACTTCAGAAAAGCAGACTTTGACTCCCTCAGGGAACTGATGGGCAAGGTCCCCTGGGAGAATAACATGAGGGGGAAAGGAGTCAAGGAAAGCTGGCTGTATTTTAAAGAATCCTTATTGAGGTTGCAGGAACAAACCATCCCGATGTGTAGAAAGAAAAGTAAATATGGCAGGCGACCAGCTTGGCTTAACAGTGACATCCTTGCTCGTCTTAAACACAAAAAAGCAGCTTACAAGAAGTGGAAGATTGGACAAATGACCAGGGAGGAGTATATAAATATTGTTCAGGCATGCAGGAGTGAAATTAGGAAGGCCAAATCACACTTGGAGTTGCAGCTAGCCGGAGATGTTAGGAGTAACAAGAAGGGTTTCTTCAGGTATGTGAGCAACAAGAAGAAAGTCAAGGAAAGTGTGGGCCCCTTGCTCAATGAGGGAGGGAACCTAGTGACAGAGGATGTGGAGAAAGCTAGTGTACTCAATGCTTTTTTTGCCTCTGTCTTCACAGACAAGGTCAGCTCCCAGGCGGCTGCACTCCGCAGCACGGTATGGGGAGGAGGTGACCAGCCCTCTGTGGAGAAAGAAGTAGTTCGGGACTATTTAGAAAAGCTGGACGAGCACAAGTCCATGGGGCCGGATGCACTGCATCCGAGGGTGCTAAAGGAGTTGGCCGATGTGATTGCAGAGCCATTGGCCATTATCTTTGACAAATCATGGCAATCGGGGGAGGTCCCGGATGACTGGAAAAAAGCTAATGTAGTGCCCATCTTTAAAAAAGGGAAGAAGGAAGATCCGGGGAACTACAGGCCAGTCAGTCTCACCTCAGTCCCTGGAAAAATCATGGAACAGGTCCTCAAGGAATCAATTCTGAACCACTTAAAGGAGGGGAAAGTGATCAGGAACAGTCAGCATGGATTCACCAAGGGCAAGTCATGCCTGACTAACCTAATTGCCTTCTATGATGAGATAACTGGCTCTGTGGATGAGGGGAAAGCAGTGGATGTGCTATTTCTTGACTTTAGCAAAGCTTTTGATACAGTCTCCCACAGTGTTCTTGCCAGCAAGTTAAGGAAGTATGGGCTGGATGAATGGACGGTAAGGTGGATAGAAAACTGGCTGGATGGTCGTGCTCAACGGGTAGTGATCAATGGCTCCATGTCTAGTTGGCAGCCGGTATCAAGTGGAGTGCCCCAAGGGTCGGTGCTGGGGCTGGTTTTGTTCAATATCTTCATCAATGATCTGGAGGATGGTGTGGACTGCACCCTTAGCAAGTTTGCAGATGACACTAAACTGGGAGGAGTGGTTGATACGCTGGAGGGTAGGGACAGGATACAGAGGGACCTAGACAAATTAGAGGATTGGGCCAAAAGAAATCTGATGAGGTTCAACAAGGACAAGTGCAGAGTCCTGCACTTAGGACGGAAGAATCCCATGCACTGCTACAGACTAGGGACCGAATGGCTGGGCAGCAGTTCTGCAGAAAAGGACCTAGGGATTACGGTGGACGAAAAGCTGAATATGAGTCAACAGTGTGCCCTTGTTGCCAAGAAGGCTAACGGCATTTTGGGCTGTATAAGTAGGGGCATTTCCAGCAGATCGAGGGACGTGATTATTCCCCTCTATTCAGCACTGGTGAGGCCTCATTTGGAGTACTGTGTCCAGTTTTGGGCCCCACGCTACAAGAAGGATGTGGATAAATTGGAAAGAGTCCAACGGAGGGCAACAAAAATGATTAGGGGGCTGGAGCACATGACTTATGAGGAGAGGCTGAGGGCACTGGGATTGTTTAGCCTGCAGAAGAGAAGAATGAGGGGGGATTTGATAGCTGCTTTCAACTACCTAAAAGGGGGTTCCAAAGAGGATGGATCTAGACTGTTCTCAGTGGTAGAAGATGACAGAACAAGGAGTAATGGTCTCAAGTTGCAGAGGGGGAGGTTTAGGTTGGATATGAGGAAAAACTTTGTCACTAGTAGGGTGGTGAAGCACTGGAATGGGCTACCTAGGGAGGTGGTGGAATCTCCTTCCTTAGAGGTTTTTAAGGTCAGGCTTGACAAAGCCCTGGCTGGGATGATCTAATTGGGTTTGGTCTTGCTTTGAGCAGGGGGTTGGACTAGATGACCTCCTGAGGTCCCTTCCAACCCTGAGATTCTATGATTCTATGATTCTATGAAGAGCAACAAAAATGATAAAAGATTTAGAAAACCTGAGCTATGAGGAAAGGTTAAAAAAACTGTGCATGTTTAGTCCTGAGAAAAGGAGACTGTGGTGGGACCTCATAGTCTTCCAATGTGTTAAGGACTGTTATAAAGAAGAAGATGATCAGTTATTCTCCTTGTCCACTGAAGATAAACCAAGGAATAGTTGGCTTAATCTGCAGCAAGGAGATTTAGGTTAGATATTAGGGAAAACTTTCTAACTATAAGAGTAGTTAAGCTCTGGAGTAGGCTTCCAACGGAGGCTGTGGAATTGCCATCACTGGAGGTTTTAACAACAGGTTGGACAAACACATGTCAGGGATGGTCTAGGTGTACTTAGCCTTGCCTCAGCACTTTAATGACATTTCAAGGTCCCTACAGCCCTACATTTCTATGATTCTAAGGACTGAAAAATGTTGCAGTGGCAATGTTCTTTTACAATTTTTTCCTAGAAGATATTTTTCTTGCCACTATTAAATTTATGTTATAACCAGAAGCTCTTTTTATACTGAAAACTACTAAAATGGTGCCTATGGATAATACTTAGCAATTATGCAACTTTTTAATTTTAATTGTCAACCATTAACTAATCATCATAACAGCCCTTTGAGACAGGTAAGTATTATCTCAATTTTACAGATGGGAAAACTGAGACAGAGATAATGTAACTTGTCTAAGGTTAGAGAGAGAGTCAGCAACAGAATCAGAAATAAACTAGGAGTACCTGGGTAGTAATCCCATGTGCCTAAAATTGGAAAATAGTGCCAGAATCTCATGTAAATCATGACTACACAAACAGAAGAGGTTCAGCTATCTATAGCACAACACTACCTTGAGTAAGCTAAAGTACAAATATACTAATACACATTATTTAAAAACAGTTTACTGTTTATCAAAACCCAAGCAACAGGAATGTGGGCAATCTGTTTTTACTTTAGGAGTCAAAACTAATTATTATAATGAAAAGTCTTGTTTCATTATATTTCCAGTGAAGTCATTAAAGATCACAATGGTGCACAAACGTTTTGATGCAGAAACAACAGGAAATCAAAATTAGGAAACCTTTTAATGACATCCATATTTTAAAACCTGAAGGTGTAAGACTGAATGATTAAAAATTATGAACTACTCCCCTTGTATTTTTAATTGTGTTAAAAAAAGATGAGCTAGGCAGGGTTTATTTTGGTGAAACTGTTTATTTATTAAATAGATCATTCACAATCTAATTCAGACTTTTTAACTATTCTTAGTTTTCATTTTGCACTTTAATAATTTAAAATCCAGTCATTATTGCATAGTGATTATATGCAATTTTACATCCCATTAACCGTGCTTTGTTTTAATTATAAAGATCCTTTGTTAGATTCCTTTAAATGATCCAGTTTATAATTTCAGGCTGTCCTAGGGAGCACTTTAATTCAGCTGCACATTCATCAACTGTTTATGTCCTGTTAATTGTTGACAACTGCACAATTGCATTTTCTAGCTATGATTGATGAATCACATTCACAAGTTTAGCTATTAAGTAGAATAAATATTTATAACAATTTCCACTTAAAGGATTGTTATCTTTATCCCCAGAAGGGTAAATTAAAAACTGATCTGCTAACTGTGGAGGAGAACAAGTGTCCTAGTAACACACACACACACCCCCACACATATTCTGAAACATACCTTTGACAAAAATATGTGGAAGAAGATGTACCTATGGATAGTTTGGTTAGGCATTCATTTGATTGGATCTAAAGAGCAAGTTCTTTAATACTGCTCCTTTTGCTTTGAAGGTTACTGCTAAATGGATGTACACAGCCCACTGCTATTTCACGGTTATTACATATAAAATTTAAAAATGCAGTTTTGACATTTGTTCAGCTGTGTAATTCTATCAACGAGTGTGCAATAATCAGATCTGATTTTACTATCAGATGATGTAATCAAAAAATGTGGGGGAGTTTTTCAGCTAAAATGATTAAGTTTAAAAACGATGGGAGACAACCCAAGAAATCTGGACAAAACTATTGAAACCAAGTTTACAGTACAGTTTATTATTATTTAATATTTATACTACAATACTGTTCAAGAAATGATCCAGTCAGGATCATTTCCCCATTGTGATAGGTGCTCTACAAACATACAAAGACATAGTTCCTGCCCAGAAGAATTTTCAGTCACATGGGCCAGATTCTCAGATGATGTACATCAGTGTAGCTCCATTGCCTTTAAGGGAGCTATGCTCATTTACACCAACTGAAAATCTAGCCTGAGTGTATAAACTTAGTTTCTAGATAGAGCTGTTTGCTGCATTATTTTTCGGTGTTTACTAGTCATCCTATGACAAGAATGTACGACTGAACCGCATATGAGTATATCATACAATCAGACAAAAAAAATTATGCTCCTTCAATAAAAATAACATTTCTATAAGGGAAGATTTGATGTTTCTGCATTGTTAATGCCATACTACCAGTAAAAATGAAACTATAAAACAAACTGGCAAAATAATCTTCAACAAGTGTATTATTATGAAGATTTTTGTTCAGCACCACATATATTATCATTAAAGACAGCTAGGTTTAAAGGCTTCTACTCCTTGGCCAATAGAAGCTATACAGGCAATGGAGGTGATGACTATATCCGCCTTGGAATATCTTCTGCCAGCTAAGCCAAAGAGTGCACCATTATTGCTCAGCTGACTTGACAGAGAGTAGTGAAAAATGATGGCACAGAACAAAAGATAAAAGCAGACACAGACCAAAGTAGCATTAAAATTACTCTAGTGTTAATAAAGTATCTTAACTGCTTGTAAAACTAGGTAGCTCTCATAAACTTGAGGTTCAATCTGTTTTATGTAGTACCATAGACTGCACCAAGCAGTCTAGATAAAATAATTTCTCATGAACTGAGAGTATAAGGAAGTGCAATGAATACTGTGCTCCTAAAACAGATGGAGTGGCAGATGGGTTTACAGATTGGGCTCCCTAGATCTTCTGTGTAAAACATCCTTGCTACTCAGTGGGATAATGGCTCAAATCTAAAATAAACCTCAAACCTTTACACAGCACACAGGGTGTTTTCAGTCAATTAATAAGAGTTTAACATTTTATACCTTACTGAATTAAATATTTGCTTTGCATAGTATTTGTGCAGTAAATTTCTTTTAATTAAAATGGCCTTTTCTTAAATCTTTCTGGAGCAGATGGTGAGCAAGTAGTATCACCCAACGGAATGAAATGCAAAATGACTACTTGTCCAAAAGCTTTAAAATTAATTACCTTCCTTCATTGATGAGCTCAATAAACGCAAGTCCTGCATTCTTCTGAATAGAATTCTGCCATTCCTAAAGGGAAAAGAATACCATGTTTAAAAAGCAGCAAGGGATTTTCACAGGAAGCCTGAATTTGACCTTGATGAGTGTCTGAGGATTATCTGATCAACATTTTGCATGGGATTGTCTGCCTACCATATGCTTTGTCTTTTAAAATACACCTTCATACTTCTGTAACATAATTGAAATTCTATCAGTGGTAGATGAGCAGCCAATATAACAATTAACTGAAATAGTATGCTGAAGTACATAACAATTTAGAGATATGCAAGTTTCTAAAGCGAGTAAATGGAAGGGTTCAAAAGAATACCATAAAACCAGATCAAGAACACAAATGAAGTCTCTGCTAGGATAAGAGAGCAAGAGCATTTCCAAATGACTGAGCTGAACTCATCCTACTGTCAAATCTGCTTTTTGCTTAGACCAAAAAGTTCCCATGTGTGCTATGATCTACCCTGCTTTGAAATGGGAATAGATTAAAGTGCATTAGGGAACTTTTGTCTGTGGCAGCAAAGTCCACACGCACATTTAGTGTGCAGCAGGTTAGTGTGGGATAGATTTACACCCCATCTCACTGCAAACTAAGTATTTGTATCAATAAACCCTCAGTTTCAGCCCTTCCATTGGCTGGCATTAATTCGGTGCCTATCATAGTCTTCATTACTGAGCAAAGCCTCATGCCTCAACCTTAGGAAGTGAGCAACTTTCATCCATCTATTTTACAAATAAAGTAACAGAAGTTGCACAAAGTCACTTCTTGTGCAATTGGTACTGACATAGGTCTCTAATACTGCAAATCTTATCAACTTTAGTCACACTGTCTTTCAGAATAAACATAACATTTCTTGCCTGTGACTCTCTGTAACTACTGGACAAAAGGCCCCTCCAGAGCCAGCAACAGAAAAAACTGGATTCCTGATTCACAGCATTCCTCTGCTGTTTAACAAAAAGTGATGTGTCACATCCCTCTTTGTTGGCTGATCCACACATAAGATTATTACTGCTACCATCTACTCTTAGTTCAAGGGATAGAGGTCATAGAATCATAGAACCGCAGGGTTAGAAGAGACCACAATGTTCATCTAGTCTAACATCCTACCAATATGCAAGATTTGTTGTGTCTAAACAACCCAAGGCAGATGGTTATCCAGCCTCTTTTAAAAACCTCCAGTGAAGGAGCTTCCATGACTTCCCTGGGCAGTTTGTTCCACTGTCCTGCTGGTTTTACAGTTATGGAAGTTTTTCCTGAGATTTAATCTAAATCTGCTATGCTGTAGTTCGAATCCATTGCCTGCCCTCTGTAGAAAGACAGAACAATTTGTCTACATCTTTCTTATGGCAGCCTTTCAAGTAGTTGAAGACAGCTATCATATCCCCCCTTAATCTCCCCTTTTCCAAACTAAGCATAACCAGTTCTTTCAGCCTTTATTAATTATTATTATACTGAGAATATGCCAGCACTTGAGGGTTACAAAAAAGACACTAATAACAGAATACCATAAACTCATGGGTGGATTAAAGGTATTGGTGCTATAAGCCCATGTCTAAAGCCCCAGCTCCTGAAGTAATATGATTAAATCAGCATCTTTCACTCTTTAATATTTTTAAAAAGTCAATTTCTAGCTTGTAGTTGCAAAAAGCTTGAAAATATGAACCAAGCTAAACTGATACCGTGATGGCTACCCGACTCTGCACAGAGCCTGAAACACAACCTCAGTGTCCCACTGTCTCATGCATCTCACTGATGTGTTAACTATACCCAGAAGCAATGGAAGGGGCACTACCTACACCACTCCAATAGAGGACTCTGTGTAGTAGGAAGAGAGAATCCACTGGGCCTCAACCCACCTTTCTCCCAGATACACCCTGTTTGATGGGCTAAGCGGAGCCCCACTACTGCACTCCTGCAACTCCAGCAGGGGATAAGGGATCCCTAATCCTCCACTGTCATACCTGGGGGGAACAAGGTGCCTCATGTTTCTGCTCCTGCTATCCCCACTCCAAGGTGGGGAGCGGGGGCAAGACTCAAGGGCAGGACCATTGGGATGCCAGATTGCCTTAGTCTAATCCTGCCTACAAGGCCTGAACTTGAGAAACTACAAAGCTTTAATTCCTTCTGCGAATAAAGTATGGAAAATAACTATTAAAGATTACTTACACTACCATTAACAAATCAAAGTATATTAAAATGAAAAAAAAATATTCCAAATATTCTCCTCAGTTTCAACCAACCAGTGTCACTTTAGAAATTGAATGTAGTCACTGTCCAGTCCCAATATGCTCTAAATATTCAGGAGTAGCCATTTTTCATGCATTTGGAGGAAAGCAAAGAGCTGGGAACAATTGGGATGTTCTGAAGAAGCCAGACCTAACTGGTCCTCCTGATTTCATCTGATAGGAAAGCATTATTATAATTGGTCTATCCTCCCACTTTGCCTTATATCCCTGACTGCTTGATCCAATCTCTTCTCTCAAGTGGGAAGAAGCAGTACAAGACTTCCTGGCAGGAAGTTCACACTACTTCTGTTCATTTGCTTATAGAAGTGTCATATGTGAGTAGAGTTAGGCTGGCAGGATTAGGCTAAGAGGTGTCATTAACAGAGATTTGTACTTAAAAATAGTGCACTATTATTGCTTCCATTTAGCTGAAACCTTAATTTTTAAATGGTTCAGGGACTGTATTTATTTCTCTATTGTCCTTGAATTTTTTACTTTTTCTTATTTGACTGTATTTCCAGCGTGTTTCTTTTAAACCCTCCATTTTTATTCTCTCTCTCTTTTTTTTTAAATAAGAGCCTGACACTCCACTGTGCCCCCTGTTTAGTGAATCATACCTGTGCAAAGTGGATGTAAAATGCTACCATTCTGATTTGGTAGCATTTTATACCCACTTTGCACAGGTGGAAATGACTGCACAAGGTGCAAAGCACTGGAGAACCATCCCTACAGTTAATATCAGTTTTCTTGATATGGTCTTCCAAGTTAACCTTTGACAATATCTTGCTTTTTGATATTACATGTGAAATGCTCAGGGACAAGTTGTGTTAAATTTTGTTATAGTAGTAAAAGTAAAAGGTAACACTTTCAATAAGATTCAAGAACTATTTTTTTTCCTGATTTTAAAGATTAGAGACTCTTAAAGTTATAGAATCATAGAATCTCAGGGTTGGAAGGGACCTCAGGAGGTCATCTAGTCCAACGCCCTGCTCAAAGCAGGACTAACCCCAACTAAATCATCCCAGCCAGGGCTTTGTCAAGCCTGACCTTAAAAACCTCTAAGGAAGGAGATTCCACCACCTCCCTAGGTAACCCATTCCAGTTCTTCACCACCCTACTAGTGAAAAAGTTTTTCCTAATAGCCAACCTAAACCTCCCGCATGTCCTCTGATGTCTATATTTTTCTCAACAGACTCTAGTAAGTGAATAAGTAGACTTTAGGATTTCTAAAACTCATCCTGCAATTCTCATTCCACTGTAAAAGAGAACTGAAATCTCAATTAATGTTATCTTTATTGTAGTCCTCTCTTTTCTGTCTCCCCAGTAACATAATTGGTCTGAATATTTTATTTCTTCCTTCATTTTTATTACAACATTGAACATTAATTGAACATTTAATTCTAAGATTTTAATAACCTACTTAATTCTTCAATTACAGTACCTTAATCATAACTTCTTTTCAGAGAAACAATTCCATTATTTTGGGCCTTTTGTTTCTGTTCTTGAATATGCCTGGAAAAATAAGTCTATGAGGTCAACTCTATAGTTGTGACCTTCCTTTTCTTGGGGGCAGGTTCTCTGGGTTTTATAAAAACTCTCCTATCTTCATGAAATCCATGTGGTTTAACCCTAGGATTATCCTTGATTTGAATTTCATGTTGCAAGCTTTCTTACTAATGGGGTGGTCACATCACATCTCTAAAATCATGACCTAAACCTTCTTCAAAGTAAAGGCTCACAGGAAATTTCATTTTGATTACAGAAAGTGTTTCCCTGAGGCAGAAAGAATGGATCTGGAGAGGGAATGAAGCCTAAACAAACTTGCCAATACTGATTAGAGTGAGGATTAGGATCTAAGCACTCCAACACCCTCCCATTACCTTTACCCTCCTTCATCCCCTCCCCTCTCCTCTCCCCTCCCCACACACTCATTCCTACTGTTAGAGTGGATATAAGATAGAAAAATATGGACCTGAGCAATTATTTTTCCAGGTTCTGCAGCTAGATGCTGATGAGCAAGAAGAGAAGAAAAGACATGAGGTTACATGTGGGCTAGTCCTCCACGTAAATTTTGAGCCAATTTTAGGACTCTTATCAAAGACACCTCCTTGTACTTGCCTACTCTCATAATAGATGAGTTCCAGAATGACTGGCAACATGCTCCTGGAAGGCAACCAGCAAATATGGGGACCTCTAGGGATATTGGGTAAATCACAGTAATGAAAGAGAGTTAGGAACTTTTGAAGCAAAAATCTATATGAATCTCATTTTCCAAGTGAGGCTTTTTATAGATGGCACAAAGATACCATCATGGTGGGTACATTAGAATTCACTGGCTACAGTCTGGGGAGACTAAGGCCTCAGCCGCCTTTTATCTCCTTGACCTGCAGAGATACTCATGTTCACCTTTTTCTGTCTCCCTTTGAAGCACAAAGAGCCATTTCTCATGGAGTCTGAAATTATACTCTGCAAACATTGACAAATTTAAATGATAGATTAACAACCCCAATTTCCACTGTGGAATGATTAGTGCATCTCCACAATTTCAAGATTTTATCTGGTTTACATGGTTGAAAAATTTACATTAACCTTTGTAAGTCAGGATTTTCTGAGGTGTAGCAGACAACACTTGTGAGGTGGAGGGTGAGAGCTAATAGACAAGACTCCATGCATTCTGTCCTCCTGGAACCAGCTAGCTCTCTCCACTCTTCAGGATGCATCAGATGGCTGTTTCCTACCTGTAAGGTCTTTGCAGGATATATACCGTATGAGCCTTTGCCACTCTGGTATCTAAAACCATTCAAAAATACAAATGTCCTGATAGGGCAATCAGTGAGAAATATCTTGACAGATTAGGAAGTGAGGGGATAGAAGGTACTATAGTTTTCTTTTTAATGACAGGTCTGGTAGGGGCATAGAGGATGCCCAGATCAGGATGTCATTGAGATAGGCATAGAGGTATATCCCTTCCAGATAAAAGCTGGCCCCTGGAACAACCAGGATCTTCATGAAGACCCAGGTATGAATGAGAGACCAAAGACAAGACAGTGTTGATCACCGAGGGCAAATCAGAGAAATTGACAGTGCCACGGGTGTGGGGATGTACAGGCAGGTGTCCCACAGAACAATCTAGCAAAGGAAATTGGCCAGCATGAAGAAATGAATAAACTCTGAAACTTACATTAACAGAGGCAGATGCTCAGGAGATGGAGCTCGAGGATGGGCCAGAAGACATTCCTACCATGAATAAGGATTTAATAGGAGTAAAGTCCCACTCCTCTTGTTTGCGGTTGGGAGACCAGGCAAATGACTCTTTCCAGAGGAGCCTGAATTTTAGAGTGCAAGGCACAGGCTCTTGTGTAAGCCTGAGAGAGATAAAAGGCTTAAAGGGAAAAGAAGCTCTCTGCTTCCTCTATAGAAGGGAAGAGCTAGCTCTGTCAAGATTAATTTACATATTTTAATTCAATACAGTGCCAATTTGTACAATGCACTATGTTTTATTGTTTTGGAGTTTGTTTGTGATCTGGTTTTGGAAATATTAAATAGTGCATGTAAATATATGTATGTATGGGTGAGAGACTGTGAAAGATATAATCTGGAGAAAGTGTGTCATCCTAACAAAATGGGTTGTGAATACTGGGTAGTGAGCCCAAATTCAACTAACAAACCAGAAATTCTACCACAGTGACCAAACATTCTGTACAGATTTTGTCTTGTTTTGCTTTGGGTTTCCTATCTAAATATTCTGGACCCTATGCGGAGATGACTTTGTTGAATCAGAACTGTGCAGCAGCTGAGCTAGGTGGAGCTGACTTTGATCTGTGGCTGCCTGGTTCTGGTACAGTGGGGCAAGACCTATTAGTGAGGACACTGCTGGACTGCAGCAGACAGGTTAAGGGAAGCCTCTTCCTAGCTGGATTCTAACTGGATTCATGACAGAGGTTTAGATGGGTGAGAACTATTTTGTGAACAACAGTTTTGGGCCTCAATAAGACAGGCAATTAATACCTGGGACTTCGGAGTCAATCATTCCCTCCCCAACACTGCTGGGGTTTTGCTAACTTCATTGTATTATGTAAATAGGTATTTATCGTGCTTTTCCAAATAAAAAGTAGATGTAGTTTCCTACTCCCAAGAATTCCTCAGTGTTGTCAAGTAGGGAATAAATACCTATAAAAGTCCCCAGGGGATATACATTTTGAGATCCTAAACCCTGAGAGTGGACAAGTTTTAAAGAGTGGCTCATTTATTTATTTTAAATGTGAGACCTAGACATCATCTGAATCTGGCCCATACCCTCTTCTCCCTCTACTTACTTTCAAATGAGGTCCCAAAGCAAGTTCTTCCACGTCTCCTCTCTTCCAGCTCCTCCTCTAACTCTTTCTGGTGTCATAAACCAGCCTCTTGCTTTTATAGATTGTTCTCCACCCCCTTTCAGGGCTGATCCAGAACCTGAAGACTGAATTACAACCATTTATCCCCCTTTGTTCTGCTAACCCTCCTTAACTGCCCTACTGAGCTGAGAATAGTCCAGCATTTTTCCCCTGAGCACATCACAGGATTTGAGCTCCATTCTCTCAGGACACATAGGTGAGAGAAGTTGTCTCAAAGGGTTCCTACATTGGTTACCTCCCACATACCCACTCCAAGTGTAATCTTTCTGGCTGGTGTCATTAGCAGTAATAAGGGCCAGGTTCAGATGATGTCTAACACTTCTATTTAAAATAAATAAAATGAGTCCCTACTTAAAACATTTTCAGACCCAATAGCTCTCTACTAGGGCAGTCTGGCTCTGAGGGTGGCTTTACTTTTTTACTCACGTCAGGCTTAATATTGCAGAGTGGATCCCTGCTTCAGTCTCTGCCTGTTCTGGCCCACTGTAGTGTTTGTCCACTCCAACACACCCCTTCAAGGATCTTGATACCCTAATAGGGAAATCCCCGAATTTGGATTTTGCACCCACCTTGGTGTTCCAGTTCCTCAGGAAAGAAGGACTTGTAACGGGAGAACCATTCCTAAGGGACCCCTTGGAAAACCAGGACCTATAGCAGGTCAGGCTGTGATTGAAAGAGTTGTGCAGTAACAACTCAAGTTGTTTGTAGTAACCGGAGGTTGTCAAATAGTTTATGAGGAGTAGATATATCTTGCACTTCGGAGACAACAAAGATCCCATCACCGACCCAAGATCCATATTCAAAAGTTATATTTGTGACTTCCTGGAATATGCTACTTGTAAAACGGAATCTTTAAAATGCCTCAAGGAGCACAAAGAGTAAAGGACAGGCACACCTTTGTACAGAATATAGAGTAAATAAATAAATAATAAAAATGGATTGCTTATTTTGGAAGAATACTGCAGTCTAAGAGATGTCATTATTAGGGGGATCATCCTTATATTCAGCAGCCTAAATGTATAGATTCTTAATTACAAACCATTAGCGTCAATTATTTCCCCTTGTAGAATGCCAAACAAATTCCTCTCCCTTCCTCGATGTTTATTTACATGCTTCAAATATTTGTAAATGGTTTTCATGTTACGGTCCTGTCCAAATTATACACATTTAAATCAAATCCTGCAAACACTTAAGCATGTGCTTGATTTGAAGTCAACAGGATTACTCATGTGCTTAAAGTGAAGCACATGTCTAAATGTTGGCAGGACTGGCACATGCTGTAATTACTCACATGCTTAAGTGTTCAAAGGTCTGGAGTTACTTGTTATAAGAGTTTATCTATATTAGAAAGTTGCACCAATTTAATTCTGTTTTTAAATTGATATAGAATGCAAATACCCGTGTAGGCACTCTAATTTTGCTTTAAGAGTGGCTGGCCTGGGTTTATCCTAAACCTGTTCCTAATGGACTTAAGCTAAACCAAAATAAACCACTCAAACTGAAATAAGTGTGTCCATACCAGGATTTACACCATTTAACTAAATCAGTTTAACTGAACCAGAATAAAACCAAAGCAACTTTTTTGAATAGCCAAAGCCCTACATCAATCATTCTTCCTTAAGAATTGTTGTTGTTTTTATATACATTTCCTCCAACCTTCCTACATCTTTTAGTGTTAAAGTGACTACAAATAAACATAGTATTCTAAGTGAGATCTCACCACAGTCAGAGAGTGGCTATAAATTCTCCAATCCACTTTGTGTACATTGCTCAATATTATTTTGACTTTTGATACCATAATGAACTGCAAAGCTCATATCTGCTTTACTGTACATTCACTCCAGTGTTTGCATCTACTATGTTTAATTTGTCCACTAATTCTGTAATTCTCTCTCTAATGCTATAAACGTAATCTGGCACAATTTCATTTTTGTAAACCATTTACAGTTCCACAGCTTCTCAAAGAAACTATTTTCAAAACCTATTTACACCTGAACTGCAAGATTGAAGTTTTGAAATGTTCTCATCTCTATGAAAATCTCATAAGAAGTTTTATTTGTCAATTATAAGTAAATCATTTTTGCTCAGTATATGTGAAATTTCCCTCATAATTCCCCAGATGGTGTCTCTTGGGAGATCTTGTATGCAACGTGTAATGTCTAAAATCCAAGTCTTTCCTTAAAAAAAGGAATCAGGAACAGATCTTTTCCTTGCAACACTAGTCACTCTTAAAATGCTTCCTTTGCAGACCCTTGGGTTATGATCCTGATTAAACTTAAAGCACAGTGGGAAAAATCCCTTTTCGTTGATCAGGAGAATAAATTAAACATAACTTCAAAACTGCCTAGTATTAAAGTTTATTAGCTATTAAGAATTTCAATTTGTTACTTTATACTTTTAAACAGGTGAACTAGTAATGAATTTTAAATAAAAAAATAATGTCATAGTATTTAAGAAAATAAACCTCTCTTGTTGACAGATAACGTATAGAAAAATGTAAGTGATATCTGATAAGGCTTTATTATAAAAACTTGAAGAATCCTATGGGATAAAAATCACTCAGTTTATGCAGAAGTTGTACCTCTGAAGAAGGGAAACTTTAAAAGAAATCTGGAAATAATTAGAAGCTATTGTAGTATTGGAAAAAGATTAGAAAAAAGATTGAAATCTATATCTGCTACATATCAAAGAAGAAAATATAATGAAAACATAAAGTGAAGCACTTTTTTAAAAAAATTGCATGGTTTGAGAAATCTGCCACTCAAGGCAGCATCATAGCTGTGACATATAGACCTAGGCTATGGGGAACAAAGACTATAATCAAGCACAGATCTTGTCAAAAAATAACACATCTTCATTATTTTTATGTTAAAGTATACTGCATCCAGCATGAGGATGCCTGCTTTATACAACATGCAAGTCATTACCTATTACCAGTTTTCCAGAAAAAAAATATTTTAAGTATCTGAAGGACCATTTTTGTTCTATGTAAATATAAAAAGAAAATAAACCTAAAATTAATTTAGTTTTTAGTCTAATGTAATGGGTGTTATTACGGTGGATTAAAAGAAAAAAAAATTGAGAAAAATATACCAAAAATACAGAGAAGAGAAAACAATTCTTAAAACCAAATGATGCACTATAGCTATAGAAGTACCTTGAAGCTTAAAATGTATTTTTCACAGAGACTCAAAATTCCTTTGGGGGAATGGACTTGATTGCATATCCTTCAGAGTCTAAAAGGCTACCCATATGAAATGAATTATCCATGACATGTACCTTCAGACATTTGTAATGTGATATTTCATGTAAATTTAGACCATACCTTGGACGTGAGCCACTGGCAATGTTAAGTTTATTCAGGAGCTCAGATAAGAAAAAAAATTCTGACATCCTCGCTAATCTGTAGTCGTTAACATGGAATTTCTAACATAAAGAGCATAAAAGCATCTAATTTGCTGTAGCAAATGAAAGGAAAACAAACTTTGCATTTCCCTTTCCTTTTTCAATGTCTAAAGTTACCCTGTTCTAGGCAAACAAAATCTTACTTTTCAAAGGTTTCTAGATCATCATCATGCCTTTTGAAAGACAAAAATACACACGGCAAACTTCTACAAGTAATTTGGAGAATGTAATACATTTTGAACACCCATTTTAAATAAAGATTTGCTCATGTTATCAAAAAAGTCTTAGTTACAACACAAATATTTATAAAGCACACAAAATATATAGTGCTTTCAATCTGTATTTCTCAACTCATCTTATGGAGAAGGGCAGATACCATTATCCTCATTTTATATAAAAACCAGTGGCAGCATTAAGAATGGAACCCAAGTCTCCTGACTCCCAGTTTTGTGGCATACACAGAGAAACACGCTATCTCCCTATATGCAGTTTCTCAAAGTCTCTCTCCTCCTAGCCAATATTTTCAACTATTTTCTTCATATTCAAATTCTTTAATATTTATTTAGTATACCTTTTTGACAGCTAGTTTTAAAATTAATCAGAAAAGCAAGTCTATAAAATTACTTTATATAAAATATTGGGACTGCAAGTCTGGTGGCTTGGTGGTACTACTTGATGTTATACAACGTTCTGGGACCATGCTGGTTAGATTAATTTTAGAAGTAATATATTCAGGCTTGATAAAGAAGAGGGGAGAAGAGTTGTACCACTACATTAGAACCCTCTGTTGACCAATTCCTATAGGAACATTTCATGCCATTCTGTCAGAAAGCAACAATGTAATGTTACAACAGCAATCTCAGAATTGCCTAATGACGATGGGGTTCTAAATCTTCTTAATAGGGATGCAAAGGGAACAATCCTTATATGCTCAGAAATGTCTGATTTGGGGGACACTCAGTAAAAACTCTTCTTTATGTGGGTGATTGGGTAGAGAGAGGAAAGCTTGTTTATACAAAAACATTAAAATTCTTGGTAAAATAGAAACTGAATAAATAATTCTAATTGTTTTAAATCTGTGTACATGTTTTTTTCACCTTTAAAAAACTGGCCAGCTACACATTTTGAATAATTAAATAACTTTTCTACATAAAAAATGTCAAATTGATTTAGCTACATTTGTTAGTAGCTTCACTAAGAAGTCTAAAGGAAAAGCATTGCAGAAAGAGCTTAAATTTCTCACTCTTCCTTTCAATCAATATTTGAGGCAAAGTTTCATCTCTAGGGCCCTTAATGGCAGGAATTCCTGGAGCCAGCAAATGAGTAATGTTAAACCTATGATTAGATGATGAGGCCATCAAAGACACTAGACCCTAATGCTACATTCCACTTTATTCCTGTGATTTGCAGTAAAACCAAAGACTAAGGGAGAAGGCATTGTAAGTTATTCCTTCCCTAAAGTAAAGGCTTCAAAAGCTGTTAAGAAAAAGCAGCATGACATGAAACTCAAAGGCCTTAATGGATCTTTTGGAATTTCCCTTGAACCCAGGACTTAACCATTAGGTAACAAATTTTTCAAGTGCCCTGCAGGAGAAGGTTTGAAGTTCAAACCCCACTGAGGATTCCTGCCAGTGATGTATTTTTCTTTAACTTCTCCCTAACCAATATCCATCTTGGCTAAAAGAAAAACAGGATCTAATGATTTCCTTATGGGTACAGGCTTGAAGAAATGTAACCTACGGACTGGCAAACAGCAGGTAAGTTGAAAAAAAAGCAGCTACATTCAGTTGTAAATATTACTAATTTTCAGCTCTCTGTACTTTTGACCAGTCTTCACTTAAGCTGTCACTAGATACTGATTGTTTGGGCATATTTCACATATGCACAGTGGATTCTATAATATAAACTAAGCGCAAGTACAAGCTTAGTAATAGTGCTCTGTGTGTGTGTGTGTGTGTGTGTGTGTGTGTGTATATATATATAGGCACCTCATTTTACTCACTACTCTGTATGAATTTAATTGTTGTTTAGGCATGTGTGCGTGTGCATTTGTTAAATAATATGAAATAATTAAATATTTGGAGAAAATTTAGAAGCTGTTTGGGACTGGGGCTCTAATAGAGTCATACATATTTGTTGTAGAAAACTAATGAAACCAAAGAATATTTGTTGATTCTTGAATTCAACTATATTTTACAAGATGACAGGTATGTATAAAATCTAGCCAGTATCACATGTTAAATTTACTTAAAAATCCAGGGGTGAATTATCAAAAGCACCAGGAGAAGTTATTTCAGTTTCAAAATATTTTTAATTATTTTGTATTCTCAAATTTTTCATCTTTTACTTTGCATGTCAATATGAATGTACTGCTGCTCTACAACATGTACCAAGAAATTACACTTTACAGAAATGTGTGAGAAATGACATTTGTATTTGCATCATATTCAAATAGAAAGAATGAAAAAAAAAAAAGAAAACCAATAACAAACTTAACATTTAGTAATATGTCACTGTGTGAAGAAACTAATACTATTACAGCCAAAAAATGTCTTACCTGTGAACAAAGCAGCATAACAAGTTCAACCACAGAAGTACTTGACTTCATACAAACAAGACCTGCAACAAACAATCAAAAGTGAATTTAAAAGGTTATTTATATTAAACTGTCAAAACTCTGTGATTTTATACATTCTATAAAACTTAATTTGTTTCCTTAAAACCAGCATGTAACATGTATTTTCAATCATTCAAATTTACTGAAACAAGTTTGAAGTGAAAACGGCCTTAAGAACTTTTGATTCAGATATACATAAATGTATAGAAAGCAGCACACAATTGTTTGGAATCATCATTGTCATGTGTAGGTCAGCGTTTTTTTATTTAATCATATTTTGTATCTAAAATACGTTTTTTTGAGGGTTAGCACATTTCAATGACTAGTAGAAGGCAATCTTACCCAAGAAAACTCTATATAGAAATACATTGTGAATATACCACAACAATCTTTGGAGGCCTGAACCTACATAGACTTATGCATATGAATAACTTTAGTCACATACTCTCGTCTTTCCCGGATCAGACCCTTGTTTAGTAACTAGTTAGATTTTCTTTTGGAAACTTCCCCTTCATGTAGTTGAAAATATTAACGGTTTAGTTAAGGAAAATATGATTGCCATAAAAGCTGTCATTTGTTTAATACGCGTCTGAAATAATACAATTAACTACAGGCTTCCACTAAAATGTCTTAATATAATTAAATGTTACTTTGTTTCTCCCAAAACATGGTCTGAAGATGTAAAGGAGAAATAAATTTTCTTAGTTACAGAGTCAGTAAAAATAAAATCAACACTTAGAATGATGAATGAATTTTGTCATCTGTAATTCTTAGATCAATCATTTATAAATTAAAGCAACATGAGCATAGTTAAATATACAGAACGTTATACTCAACTCTGAATAATTCTTACAATATCATGTTCATATTCATTTGCAGCTTCAGAACTATAGACTTCCTTTTGGAGAAAATCAGTGTCACATCTTTGCATGTAAAAGATGCATTTTAAATAGTGGGATTGGTCCATTTGAAATACAATAGGTATTGGAGGAGAAAGGCAAATTTATTTTGTTAATTTTAAATATGGTAGTTTCAAAATTTAAAATTAAATAGGATATACATTCATTTTAATGGTTTGGGACATAGACACACGCTTCCTAGGATGTTGAATGAAAAAGTTTCTTCATAGCACTAGTTACTAAATGGAAAGTTGAATAGCAAATGGATTTGTTTTAAGTAGGTTTCAACAAACAGCCGATAGAGACAAAAGTACTCCTACACAATAGCATGTATATTTATTGCAGGTAGTGGATAAATACTCTTTTGTGCCCACTTTGCTAACAACCCCATCTGTATTGTACTGTAAGACAGAACAAGCTGTAAGAAGCCACTAGTATTCCATTTTATCAGTTCTATGAGCAGACAGTTAACTAATGAAATAAGATGTAGATGTGAAAAGCTCATTTAGGGAGACAATTGCTGTAATTGATCAGCTATTCTTATGCTCAAGTGCTAGAGGATCAAAAAGATTAATAGGACACTTTTCACCTGCAGGCTACCTCAACTATTTGAAACCTGACAAAGAAAAACTAAAGAGGATGACCAAACTATACAGCTAAATCAACACAATTAGCATGGATATTCTGAATATTTCAAGACAGAATGTCGTTTGCACCTATATAAATCCACCTTAGGTTCACTGGAATTCAAAATTCTATTTCTGCCACACATACATATTTCCTCTCAAAATTAAAATATTTGTCTTATAGTGTGTGATTTAGGCAAAATAAATTGTATATAAAAAAATAATTCCTGCTAAAGTAATTTTCTCAAAAATTACTTCTTGAACTATTAATTGTCCTTTAAAAAGAGAACAAATGTTTCCAGTCATCACGTACAACTGAGTAGAATAACGACAAGATAACTACATTAGATAAGTAATTAGGTCTCCTGCAGTAATTCCTCTGTATACCTTTGATACATTTTCAAAAATAAACAGACTGAACTATCTGGAAAATATTTTGTACACAGAACAGATATGCCCAATGAACATTTTTCTGTTTGTTTCATTACATTAGAAATGTCTGAAGTCCAAAGGCACTTTATAGTAGTTAAGTCATGTGCAGCGCTCTCACTGACATGGACAAAGTTTGGTGTGTGGAACAAAAATTGAACAAGACTCCATCTGACAGAAAGACAATTATTATTCATTATTTCTATTGTGCTAATAATCGAGTATCAGGTTCCTTTTGCATGAGGCAGTGTGTACACAATAAAATACCTGCCTAAAGGAACTTACAATCCATATTAATGCAAATGTAGCTATTTGTAATATAAAAAGTTACCATCATTTATCAAACTTTGAAAAATCTTCCTTGTATTATTATTGGTTTAGTGAAGCGAGGCCCCACACTCTACTTCATAGCATTTATCTGTTTTTCTGGATGTAATATGAGAACTTTGGAACACTGCATCTGATCAATTCAAAAATTTCAGGTAGAACCCTATTGATTTGGGTGAAAAACAGAAAAAACAGACTGGGGAACTGAAGGACACAGAGCCCCTGACATCTGGTTAGCACACCAATGAGGTCTGTAATTGTCTATAGATCAAAGGCACTTGATGACAGCTATTAAACACCTTTCATCATAACGCTGCCCCCACCCATCTCATCCCACTACATTTTAAAATGTTGACACCCTAAATGACATCTCCCAGACAGAAAAAAGGAAGTTATTTAACAAATTACAAATTGAAAATATTTAACCACTTACACATGAAAACAGGTGAGGAGGGAAGGAAGCTCACAGGAAGTGTGTGTGGGTGTGTGTGGGTGGAGTAGTGGGGATGGGGGGACAGGAAGTGGAGGGATGCAAGGAGCCTCTGCCTACTGAATAGGAAGGCCATTTGTCTGGTTTTAACATAAGAACATAAGAGTGGCCATACTGGGTCAGACCAAAAGTCCATCTAGCCCAGCATCCTGTCTTCTGACAGTGGCCACTGCCAGGTGCCCCAGAGGGAATGAACGGAACAGGTAATCATCCAGGAGGGATCCATTCCTGGCTGCCCTTCCATTCGTTCCTTAGGAAGAGACAGGTATTAGTAATTTCGAACTGGACAGTCCTCTTATCGGGTGGTTTCTTCCATCTGGCTCTGAAACAAAACTATACATGGAATTCTCCTCCCATATTGGACAGGGGAATGCCACTTTGAAGAGCGTGCAATTCCACCCCCTTCCCCAACACCCCCGGTGTGACCCTGCACACATCATGCATGCAACGGTCATGCTAGCAGGGGCAGGGCAGCACACTCTTCAAAACAGCACCTCTCTGTTCAGCATAACCTCGCATGCGCAGTCACACCAGCGAGGGTGGGCCATGCCGACAGAAGTGGGCCCACATTATTCCCAGAATAGCAGAATGTCCGGTGTTCCAGGAATGTTTGAGTGGCCACACTGCAAAGCAAAGAAGTGTGAAACCCTCTAGACGGGGTAGGCTAATAAAGGAGCAGTAACAAAGGAAAAGTGAGGGGGATGCACAGAGCTTCTAGTGTATAACAGAGGGGGAACTGGTGGGGCGGGCAGGGAGGACACACAGTACTTGGCATATGGCAGAGGAGAGAATGGGAAGTACAGAGAGCCACTGGCATGGATAGGAGAATAGGAAACCCTCATATGGAAGGAACAGGAGAATTGGGGACATACAGAGCCCCTGGCATGAGGGAGTGGGGAGCGGATTTGTAGGGAGTCACTGAAATAAAGGGGAAAGGGAATCAGGCACACAGGGAGCTTGTGAAGGGGAACTGAAGGATGCAAGGAGCCTGTAGTGTGTCCGATGAGTTTGGCCTACTGAAGGAATTAAGCATGCAACCCCTTCTACCTATGATAGTACCCAGAAACCCATGCTGAGATCAGGGCCCGATTGTGCTAGGCACTGTTCAAACACACAGGTAACAGACATTTTCTCCCCTGAAGGGCTCACAATCTAAATAGCCAGGCAAAAGGTGGGAGAAAGGAATTTTTATCCCCATTTTACAGATAGGAAAGTAAGGCACAAAGTGGTGGAGTCACTTCCCCAAAGATCACTATGTCACATTTAGGAACAGAATCCATGTCTCCTTAGTCCCAGTCTTGTGCATGAATTGCTAGTTTGCTCTTCTTTAAATGAAATACACATTACATAGGCAATGCATGGGGGGCATGCGGAGTAAAGTGCCCCCCAAGATTGCTGCTTGGCTTGCTGCAGGGTGTGGGGAGAGGGGTTTTGTCCTTCTGCTCTTTCTACCCCCTGGTACACTTGGCCCCTGTCCCCAGCAGCCAGGCCCGGGCAGAGAGTGCAAGGAGCGGGGTCAGCCACTTCTCACGCCCACCACTCAGGGTCACTACTCTGTTCAGTGCAGCAGCTGCCTGAATCTAGCTGGGCAGGCGGCGGCTTCCGCTTAGGCCTTCCCCCTCCCGGCATGTTTCCATCTCACTTGGACCCTGTCACTGGCCCACCACTGCCTCCCCAGGTAGGCTCTGTCTCAGGCAGTCATCATGCTGCACAGAGCAGTGACCTGGAGCAGCCGGCTTCAGCTGTCCCGCTCCCGGCCCAGCCACCAGGGAGAGCAGCCAAATGTACTGGGGGGGCAGGTGCAGTGACAGAAAGACAAGCCCCCCTGTCCTCTCCGCAGGTAACATAGGGTGGGAGAGCACATTGGCCCCCAGGCTGAGCGCAGAGTGTGAAGGGTCGCTGGGCAGAGGACACATGTGGGGCGGTCACGTGTCCTCCCTTTTAGATTGTGCCTCACCCACACACACCACACACACACACACCCAGTCTGGGGAGGCACAAACATCTATGCATCATTCTTATTTCAGAGTGATTTTTAGAAATTATACAGTCATTAAATTGGGTATAGATTGCTACAGCAAATTAGAGGGATACAGGCATTACAAAACTGTGGCTTTTGTGATTGTGGAAAACACACATCTATTCCCCCACCACCACATAGCTCCAGTGAAAAAATGTGTTGTAATTTGAAAGAAATAACTGTTGCCTGTGTTTTTTAGCTTTAGATGGGTTGTCCATATACAATCAATATCAAATGCTATTAAAGAAGCTTAACATAATTATTAAAATACAAGTAGATACTTCCTGCATACATCAAGGTTAAAAAGGTCACTGTTCAACTGAATAGACTACATGCGGTCTATATTTGCTCTTCTTAGTACTTTCCTTCATGGTCTAGTCTCAGTTCATTAAATATAACCATCAAGTTCAGCAGTTTGATGGCAACAATGACCACATGTATGGATGCAGTAACTGGGGGCACCAAGTGCATGACCTTAGCTAATCTGTAATAAATGATGTATGGCTGGTAATTAGTTGGAAATGCTCTGGTTTTTCAGTGCTGTTCGGTTGCCTCTTAATATACGGTAATTATTTCTTTTGCCATCACTGTGACCTACTAATGCATGAAAAAGATTAATTTCAACTTTACTATTTTAAGTTATGTCTGTGGCATTAATACAATGAAAGCTTCAAAACTTTAAACTCACTATGCTGAACTAGTCAATCCGTATGAATTTCTTTTTCTGAATAAATACAAAGGAGGAGGAGAACATCATTTAAAAAAAAAACACTTTATGAAATAAGATCATGGTTTTGAACGTCTTTTTATTATTAATACAATGTGTGTAGGAGTCTAACTGAAATACCACCACTATTTCGTCTGGTCTTTATCAAGGTTTGTCTGCAGTTTCTTTCGATTATTTTACTTTGGGCTAACTTAAAACCTTATTGAACTAGAATCAATTGTAATATTAGCATGAAAAAATGTTTTATATCCTTTCTGGAGCTTAGAAAAACTCTTAATTAATCAGATCATTAGAACCTGCAAATAACTAACTCAATTACAGTTTCTAATTTACTGAACAAGTCTCAGGTATGTTTATGGAGAAAGTGAGAGAGCAGCTTACTTATTATAGACTTAATTCACAACAAAAACGTGACACACTCTCACCAACCCATGGCATATACTCAAACTTTAAGAAGCTCTATATAGAATATAAGCACATGTGAAGAAACAAAGCTATATTATTGTTATATGCATTACTTTTATTACCACGTGGAAAGTGCATGAGATTAAGAATATTTGGAAATGAACAACATTGCGTAAAACTCAAATATTGAAAAAACTTGAACGGGATATACCTTTTCCTTTCCTCTTCTAACTTCTTATTGGCTATTTTTGATTTCTTTCCCACTCATATAGGGTCTTCCGTGTCCTTGTAACCAACCTAAATTCCCTTAGTTTATCAGTAGGGATTGCTATTGAGCATCACAAGACACTCCCCTTCCACAGGAACTCTGTCTCCACTACAAGTCCCACAGTTCTGCCCGGCCTGTGTATCCAGGGATCAGGGCCGGTGCAAGGAAGTTTCACGCCCTAGGCGAAACTTCCTTGCACCCACCCTGCGACCCCCACCAGCTAACACCGCCCCCCCTGCACCCTCCCTCCCAGCTAACACCGCCCCCCCCCCCCCCCGCGGCAGCCAGTTTCCCCCCCCCATCCCCACCCCCTGCGGGCTGGCAGCTCAGCCCCCTGCCCACGGCGCCTCCCCAGCTGAGCCGCGGAGCTGGGAGATGGGCGGCAGCCGCGGCCAGCTGCCGCCCCCCGCCCCCGGCTCCCGGCTGAGCCGCGGAGCCGGGAGATAGGCGGCAGCCGCAGCCAGCCGCCCCCCTGGCTCCCGGCAGCCTCAGCCAGCCGCCCCCCCCCCCGCCCCGGCTCAGCCACGGAGCCGGGAGAGCAGCAGGCAGCCGCGGCCAGCCACCCCCCACAGCTCCCGGTGCCCTTGGCGACCGCCTAGGGTCACCTAGTGGGCGCACCGGCCCTGCCAGGGATGGAATGGAAACTAAACAAGGATCTCTCTACCTGACACAATACAGATAATTACAACTGTACAATTGTATTCAGCCTTTCCATTGTATTTTATTAGTGTTTATTAGAGATGGTTCACCAAAGTGGTGATGAGATCCATATTAGGTCATATTGGTGACTGGAGCAGGATTAGTTTTGGGTTTAACAACATTAAATCTATTACAAATGTATTGTGAGATTTTGGTTGAAAATGGCAAAATGTTTCAAGATTAGCAGTTCTTGTAAGATTTCCTACGTCAGGGGCCAAAATCTTATGGCTGTTTACTTGAGGGATTCTGGCTATATCCAAAGTGGAGCTAGAAAATAATCTTTCAGTTTTTGAATTCTGGAAAAATACAAATTTTATTTGTGGGTTCAAATCTGTATCCTTCCATTTCCCAACCTAACCTGACATTCAAAGGGATTTGGATTCAAAACACTGTAGCATTTACTATGAGAGATAGAGGAAGGGTAAGCCAATACTGAAGTGATAAGGGATGTATAGGGAAGACAAAGAGCTCAAGAAAGAGTGCAATAACAGAGATGGAAATGTTGGAAATGAGTGTGATATGTATACAATTAGTTATTAATTGAAATGAGACACCTTAACTTTTGGGCAGGGAAAAGGTGTGAAAGGTTATTGGAAGGATGAGGTGATTTAAGTCAGCTCACAGAGAAACACTGCAAGAGGTAATTGCCTGTGCCCAGCTCTGGAAAAAAATAATGAATTAAGCAGTACTTAATTAGTAGACAGCAGTGGAGAAATCCTTCCCTTTTCAACCAACCCATATGACAGTTTTTTATAGAAATATTGTTGGTACTGGTGGCTCCCTGAATCAGGTGGGCTGTGCCTTCTCAAGGGAAAAGACGGAGGAGTATTGGGGAAGGTGATACAAAAGGAACATGGAGCAGGATATAACCCTTTGCAAGGCTTACATTGAAAGCTGGATTTCAGAACTGACAGTATTGCATAGAGTGTGTGTAACTGGATTATGTTGGTGGGCTAGATTTGCCAATAGTGTAAAGCCTGTCAAACATTCAGTAATGGTGGAAAATCTGCTGGGCAAATTACACTCTCACATAAACTGGGGGGGGGGGGGAGAGGAAGGGGTCACTGCAGTCCAATCAAAAATGTGGCAGGTAGAGTCAGGGTCACTGACTGAGCACTGATCTTCAGCAGCTCTTGTTGCAGAATTCCTATGGAGAGTCTCAGTGCAAATTAAATCTGCCCCAATGCTAGGCACCATGAGAGATGGGCTGCATAAGCATCACAGCCTAAATCCCCAAAGGAGTACAAGGGGCTGCTAATGAGAAATGTTATTTAAGTGATATGAATTTGACCCAGTATTTTTATAGTTAATAAAAACTGTTATGTTTACATCTCAGTCTCATCTGGTCCTGGTACCAAGTACTGTGCAACATGTGTAACTTATTCTCTGAAGCTAGTAACCTATGTATAGAAAAGCCATCACCTTGTTTCTTAGACATCAAACAGGTCACTGAGGAAGTATCTCTCAAAATTTGTGGGGATTCTGGAACTCCTATCTTAAGAACACTATTGTGATGTGAGCATTGACAGGTCATGTAAATAACACAAATTGCCTCAAATTGTGAGTTCAATTTGGGCTAAGATGTAAGAAACAGATCCTAATTCTAGTTTTACAGGAAAAAAGCATGTGGATTGTACAAGATTCAAATAATCTTTCTAAAAGAAAGAAAACCTACGTATCCTTCGCCACTCTGATTACTAAGGGGAACCTAAAATAGAAACATACTATTCTATGTGTGTTAACAGAATGGCAAGAAAACACTACAACACCGTGATTATAGGAAGGTGATTTAGTACAATATATACAAAATTTACTCTTAGAAAACTCCAGGCTTTCACACTATCTCATGAACTATAATGATGCAAATATTACAGAAACTGGTGCCATGTTACTCTTTGGAATCCAGTCTCTCACTAGAATTTTTGTCCAAGATACATTAATGTGAATAGAAGTCATATATTGTGACAAAGTTCCTCCTCTACCTTGATGAGTCCTGCGCTTATTGGCGGATTTTGATCGCCTCAGAGACCTTCCCCTCTGGTAGAACCCACAGTCAAATTCCTCCTGTGTCTGATCAGGAGTTGGGAAGTTTGGGGGGAACCCGGGCCCACCCTCTACTCCGGGTTCCAGCCCAGGGCCCTGTGGATTGAAGTTGTCTATAGGGTTTCCTGTAACAGCTGCGTGACAGCTACAACTCCCTGGGCTACTTCCCCACGGCCTCCTCCCAACACCTTCTTTACGCTTACCGCAGGACCTTCATCCTGATGGTCTGCTGATGCTTGTACTCCTCAGTCCTTCAACTCTTCTCCCTCTCAACTCCTTGTGTGCCTCTTGCTCCCAGCTCCTCGCATGCCACACCACAAACTAAAGTGAGCTCCTTTTTAAACCCAGGTGCCCTGATTAGCCTGCCTGTCTTAATTGATTCTAGCAGGTTCTTCTTAATTGGCTCCAGGTGTCCTAATTAGCCTGCCTGCCTTAAATTGGTTCCAGAATGTTCCTGCTTGTTCTAGTGCAGCCCCTGCTCTGGTCCCTCAGGGAACAGAAACCTGCTTCTCCAGTGGCCAGTAGATGTGCTTTTGACTCTTCTATTGCACCCAACTGGCCTGGAGAGAAGAGGGAGGTAGAGGGCTGCTGCTCCCGCTGCTGGGGCTGCTGCTAGGCCCTGGGCTCTCCCAGCTACTGCTGTAGCTGCTGCTGCTCCAGCTACTCCCCTGGCTGGGCCAGACACCCCTCCCACTACTCTACTCTCTGGTTGCTGGCTAGCTGGTAGCTGAACCCCCACAAACACCTTGGTTGCTGCTACTCCTGCTACTGCAGCAGCCCCTGGGGAGGGGCCTGCTGGCCCTCTCCCCAGAGGAGGGGCATGGGGGACCCCTGCTCCAGCCGCTGCTGTGACCACCATCGCTACCACCATCCGTTAGGGGTCATGCCTGGCCACCGGACCACTGCCTGGAGTTGCTGGAGCTGCTGCTGCTGCTGTATTTGCTGCCAGGAAGCTGCTGGAACCCAGAGGAGGAAGACCCGGAAGACCATCGGCTGCTGAGGGAGCGCAGAATTTCTGCAGTCCACTGTGGAGGGGGCCTTCAAGAACTGAGTATTTTTTCGAACTGTGCTCTAGTGGTGGGGGTATTGACTGTGTTTGTAGGGGCACAGGGGGTGTGGCGTGGAGCCTGCCCCCAGGTTCATCTCTGCCCCCCCAAACCCCCACCATCACCGCTGCCCCCTCCACCACCTCTGCTGGCTGCTCACCATCTGCCCTGGTTCCTGCCTCTGGACTCAGCTGCTTACTTGGCTTGCCAAGCTTGTTTTCACCCTGTGGGCCTGCAGCAGCAACCAGCCCACCACTGACTTTGTAGAAGTGCATGTGGATGCACGTACCCCCCCCCCATTCCCACAACCCTTGCTTTGCCCTTTGCTACTTGCCCCATCTGCCCCTTGCAGCTGTTTGCCCCCCCCCACACACACACCCTTTTTTTGTCCTAGCCCCTTGCTAGCTTCGGTTCAGTTGCCTGCCCCAATCCTTTCCCCCTACAGCCTTGGTTTTGTTTGCCCCGCCCCAGCCCTGAAGCTAGCCCCTTGGTTTTCTGCACCTTTTCCAGCCTGACTGTCCCCCTCCCCTGCAGACCCTGCTTGCCCTGATTGGCCCCTCCCCTCATGCGCCCATGCCCCCTCCCATGCGCTTGTGCCCCTCCCCTGTTTGAGTTTGACCCTATCTCACTGCACACACCCCCCATGCTGTTATACCCCCCCTCCCCTAGTGCAACAAGAGGAGCCAGATTTTCCATTCTGAGTCGGTGACTGAACCCTACCCCCGCACTAGTCCTTGATAACCCCAAATCCAATCCCCACTTTTAGTGCCCTCCTCCCCTGCCTGCAGCCTAGCGGGGAAGAGTGGTCACCCCAATTCCTCTCCCCCCCGCTCTCTCAGGAGTTTTCCCTTCCCTCCCTGTTCATTATGGCAGGCGACACAGCCGCCCCTCACCCGCCTGCCCCCCCGTCACCCCCTCAAGCCTCTACCTCAACCGCCGCTGCCAAACCACCTGCTATTGCCCCTGCTGGGGCACCGGCAGCCGCCGAGGTGACCTCCGCTGCTGCCACGTCCCTTGCCACCCCTGATTCTGGGGGAGCTCCCCCAGCCGGAGGAAAGGGCCAGGGTGGGAAGAAGGGTAAGGGCCCCGCCAAAAAGGCCAGGCCCTCCATGGCAGAGGCTGCCCCTACTGCCCGCCACTGGCCGCGGTGTCCCTCCCTGCTGTTCCCTCCACCAGCTCTGCGGGTGCCCCTCCTCCGGCCCCCAGGGCGTACGCCCAGGTGGCGGCAACCCCCCCGCCTGCCGCTACGTCGTCTCACCCACCCGCCGCTTCTGCTACCACCTATAGCGGCCGGGGCCCCTTCCCCACCTTGACCAGAAGCATGGCGTCCGTTGCCTCCTGGTACCCGCCTCGCCCCATGTAGAAACCTATGTGCGGGCGTTGGCGAGGGTGGTGGGGCCCACGGCCATCGTAGTGGCCTCCAAAATGTATGGGAAGATCGTCTTCTTCCTCGCATCGGAGGCCACGGCCCAGGAGGCGGTGGAGAAGGGCCTGGCAGTGGGGGGCGTGTTCGTCCCTCTGGAGCCGCTAGAGGACCTGGGTGTCCGGATAGTCCTAACCTCTGTCCCTCCTTTCCTCCCCAATGCCGCCCTGTTACCTGCCCTCTCCACCCTGGGGAGGCCCATCTCCATTGTCAGCCCTCTTCCGCTGGGCTGCAAAGACCCCGCCCTCCATCACGTCCTCTCGTTCCGCCGGCAGGTGCAGTGTCAACTGCCGGTGGCGGCGCATGATGGAGAGGCACTCGAGGGGTCGTTTATAGTCCCCTACCAGGTGCATTACTCGACGGGGGAGGCCCGGTGCTACCTCTGCTGGGCGATGGGACACGTCCGGAGGGACTGCCCCTTGGCCCGGCAAGGAGGAGCATCCGAGACCCCCGAGCCCCAGCAGGGCGCTGGCCCCGTCATCACCAGCCCCCCTGAATGCCCAGCGCCCAGAGCCACCCCTCCTCCTTCCCAGTCCACCGCTGCTCCTGCTCGGGCCCTGGGGGTACCTCCCTCGGTGCGCCCAGACGAGCGGGAGAGCCCCGCCTCTGCTGCGTGCAGTCTGGCAGCGCCTGTGGAGGAGAGTGCGGCAGGGATTTTGCCGGGTGTGGGAGAGGGCCTGCCCCAGGGGGACCCTTCCCTCCCTTATGCCGCCCCACCACTACCTCCTCGAGCCCCTAAGACATTGCCCCTACCACCCGACCCGAGCCCTGCTAGCCAGCCCCCAGATGATGCCATGGAGGGCTGGGCCCTAGTACAGGGGAAGCGGGGCAAGCCCCTACTACTGACCTCTGCCCGGCCCCCATACCTGATCCCTGCCCTGCCCCGATGTAGTCCCACTCCCTTCCACCTCCCGTGCTGCCATTGCCGCCCCCGGGGCCATCTCCCTCCCCTTCCCGGTAGATGACTCCCGGAGATTGGCCTTTGTATTCCATTGTCCTGACCCACCAGGGGCTGCTCTCCTCCCTCCACCGCCTCTCCCCATTGAACCACATTTTGCGGCGGACCCCGTGGCGCCGGCCCATCGGGCGCCACGTCGGGGGTCCGCCCCTTGCCTGCCGGTCTCGGTAGGCTGCGGGGCTGTGTCAGGGGCCCCTTCAATAGATAACCAGGGGCCAGTGACCCCGGCTCCCCATACGCTGCGAGAGGAGATGCGGAAGTTCCTTGAGGACGTCCGGGGCTCCCATAACAAAGTGCAACTCGCTCTCCAGCGATGGGGGGATTTCCATCAAATCCTCCGGGCTGCAAGGGCCCTTATGGGGGAGGGTAAAAGGACCGGGAAGCAGGCCGCTGTGGCCTACCAGCAGGTCCGCCTCTTCCGTGACTCACTACTCACCTATGGGGTGGGTCACGGATTGATGCGTGGCCCTACGGAGGCTGTGAGCGATCCTGCCGGCAAGGATCCCCTCCAGCCCTCCTCATGGTATCTCTCACCTACGCAACATTAAACACCTGAGGCTGTAGGATGGGTCTCCGCAGGAGCCAGGTGCTCTCCTTCCTTCGGGAGGGTGGGTACTCTGATTTTCCTGCTGGAGACCCATACGGTTCCGGCCGCTGAAAACAGTTGGCGGCTGGACTGGGGGGACAGGGTCTACTTCAGCCATCTTCCCGTTCGTCAGGCTGGAGTGGCCACCTTGTTCTCCCCCGACCTATGGCCTGAGGTGCTGGGGGTTGCCGAGGTTGTGCCGGGTCGCCTGCTGCACCTACGGGTCCGCATGAAGGGGCTCGTGGTCAACCTCGTCCACGTCTATGCCCCGACATCGGGCCCAGAGCAGCTGCGTTTTTATCAGCAGGCATCCAACTTCCTTGGCACCTTGGATCCTCGCGAGTGCTTGGTCCTGGGCGGGGACTTTAACAACACCCTTGAGGAACGGGACAGCTCGGGGACCGAGCAGTGCCTGGCCACCGCAGCTGTCCTCTGGGAGATCGTCGATCATCATTCCCTGGTGGACGTCTGGCGCGACCACCACCCGGACGACATCTTGACTTTCACCTTTGTCCGGGTGGAGGCCCATCAGTCGCGCCACTCCTGGTTGGACCGCATCTATTTATCACGCTTTCACCTTTCGCGGGCCCACTCCTCCAGCGTCCGGCCGGCCCCGTTCTCTGATCATCATCTAGCTACCGTGACGGCCTCTCTCTGCGCGGAGAGGCCGGGGCCGGCCTATTGGCATTTTAATAACAGTTTGCTGGAGAATGTGGGCTTCGTGGCGTCCTTCCGGGAGTTCTGGCTGGCCTGGCGAGGGCGGCGGCACGCCTTTCCCTTGGCGCGGCGATGGTGGGATCTAGGGAAGGTGCGTGCCCAGCTCTTCTGCCAAGACTACACCCGGTGCGCCAGCCGACGGAGGGATGCGATGATAGAGCAGTTGGAACGGGAGGTCTTAGAGCTGGAGAGGCGTCTGGCCGCCAGCCCCGAGGATCCATCCCTCTGTGGGGCGTGCCAGGAGAAGCGGGAGGAGCTCCGGGAACTCAAAGACCATCGGGCCCGGGGCGCCTTTGTTCGATCCCGCATCCGTCTCCTTTGGGAGATGGATTGCGGCTCCCACTTCTTCTGCGCCCTGGAGAAAAAGAGGGGGGCTAAGAAACACGTCACCTGCCTTCTCGCAGAGGACGGCACCCCCCTCACGGATCCGGTGGAGATGTGCGGGAGGGCCAGGGCCTTCTACGCGAGCCTTTTCTCCCCGGATCCGACCGATACAAACGCTTGCAGAGTGCTCTGGGATGAACTCCCTACGGTCAGCGCGGGCGACCGAGGCCGGCTAGAGCTGCCTCTCACTCTGGCCGAGTTCTCGGAAGCCCTCCGTTGCATGCCCACTAATAAATCCCCGGGAGTGGACACACTGACCGTGGAGTTCTACCGCGTGTTCTGGGACGTCCTCAGCCCAGACCTTGTCACCGTCTGGGCCGAGTCCTTGCAAGGCGGGGTCCTTTCTCTTTCGTGCAGGTGAGCCGTGCTCGCCTTATTGCCGAAGAAGGGGGACCTCCGCGATTTACGGAATTGGCGTCCCGTCTCGCTCCTCAGCACGGACTATAAAGTCGTGGCTAAGGCCATCTCGCTGCGGCTGGGGTCCGTGCTGGCGGACGTGGTCCACCCAGACCAGACCTACACCGTCCCAGGCCGCACCATCTTCGACAACCTGTATCTGGTCCGGGATCTCTTGGAGCTTGGGTGTAGGGATGGTCTGTCGTTCGCCCTCCTGTCCCTGGATCAGGAGAAGGCGTTCGACAGGGTGGATCACGGGTACCTCCTGAGCACTCTGCGAGCATTTGGCTTCGGACCCCAGTTTGTGGGTTTTCTCCAGGTGCTGTACGCCTCCGCAGAGTGTCTGATCAGGCTCATCTGGACCCTGACCGAGCCGGTCAGCTTCGGGCGAGAAGTATGGCAGGGGTGCCCCCTCTCGGGCCAGCTGTACGCTCTGGCGATCGAGTCCTACCTCTGTCTCCTCCGCAGGAGGTTGACGGGGTTGGTGCTCCGAGAGCCGGAGCTGCGGCTGGTCCTGTCAGCATACGCCGATGACGTGCTCCTCGTGGTCCAGGACCCGGGCGACTTGGCACGGGTGGAGGCTTGCCAGGTGATCTACTCGGCGGCCTCCTCCGCCCGGGTCAATTGGGTCAAGAGCTCTGGCCTGGTGGTAGGGGACGGGTGGCAGGCGAGCTCCCTCCCACCCACGCTTCAGGCCATCAGGTGGAGCGCGGGTCCGCTGCTCTATCTCGGCGTTTACCTTTCCGCCACGCATCCGTCTCCGCTGGAGAACTGGCACGATTTAGAGGGCAGGGTGACCGAGCGGCTCCGGAGATGGAGAGGACTACTCCGGTGCCTCTCCTTTTGAGGGAGGGCACTGGTGCTCAATCAACTAGTCCTGTCCATGCTCTGGTACCGGCTCAATACCCTGGTCCCGGCCCCGGATTTCCTGGCCAACCTCCGGAACTTGATCCTGGAGTTCTTTTGGTCAGGACTGCACTGGGTCTCTGCAGGGGTTCTCCACCTACCTCTGGAGGAGGGAGGGCAGGGCCTGAAGTGCCTACGCACTCAGGTCCATGTTTTCCGCCTCCAAGCCCTGCAGAGTCTCCTTTATGGTGTAGGTAGTCCGGCGTGGAGCATACTGGCGCACGCCTTCCTGCGCCGCTTCCGAGGGCTCCGATATGACCGGCAGCTCCTTTATCTCCATCCGAGAGGTCTTCCGCGAGACCTCTCCGGGCTGCCGGTCTTCTACCAGGACCTCCTCCGGACCTGGAAACTGTTCTCAGCGACCAGGTCCGTGGTGGCCACCGAGGGGGCGGATCTCCTTACGGAGCCCCTGCTACACAACCCCCAGCTACGTGTGCAGGTGGCGGAGTCCCACTCGGTGCGCCAGAGGTTGGTCCTGGCAGAAGTCACCAGAGTCGGAGATCTCCTGGACTACAACCGGGGAGACTGGCTGGATCCCCTGATGCTCGCTCAGCGCATGGGGCTCTCCAGACCTCATACTCCCCGGCGCGTACTTCAGGAGGTGAAGGCCGTTTTGCCGCCCGCTGCTCGGGTTTACCTCGACCGGGTCCTGCGAGAGGGCACGCCCCGCCCTCCCTCCACCCCTGGCCCGCCGGACCTTCTTATCGGGCCCCTGCCCCGTGGCCCCAACCAGCCCCCTCGTTCCTTCACCGTGAGCCGGCTGCACGAACTGCAGCTGGTCCGCTTCCAGACCGCGCCAAGGAAACATCTTTACACGCTCGTGCTCCAAACCGTTCATCTCCTCACCCTCATGTCCCACCCCGATACAAAATGGCGGGACTTCCTGCCACCTCTAGAGGGTGAGAAGCCCCGGTGGGCCAGCCTTTACTCCTCCTTAGTCCCAAGGCCCGCCGGGGATGTCAGTTGGCGGCTCCTTCACGGAGCCGTGAGCACGGGCGTGTACTTGGCGCGGTTCACCCCTATCCCCGACACCTGCCCCTTTTGCGGCGTGAGGGAGACCCTGGCGCACATTTATCTGGAGTGCGCCAGGCTGCAGCCCCTGTTCCGGCTCCTCTTAGACATTTTGTTGAGGTTTTTGTTGCACTTTTCCCCTCACCTTTTTATTTATGCACTTCTAATCCGCGGCCCCACGAAGTCACGGGACCTCCTGGTCAACCTCCTCCTGGCCCTAGCTAAACTGGCCATCTACAAAACCAGGGTGAGGAGGTTGGCCGATGGAGGCTCCTGTGACTGTGGGGCCTATTTTCGATCCTCTGTTCATTCACGCATCCGGGCAGAGTTCCTCTGGGCAGCGTCCACTGGCTCCCTTGATGCCTTTGAGGAGCAGTGGGTGCAGTCCGGGGTTCTCTGCTCGTTTTCCCCATCTGGTTCACTTCGTTTGACCCTTTGACCGCACTCCCGTTCCTGTTTTTTTTATTTTTTGTCCCCCGGAATCACTTGGTATCCAGGTCCTGTGGATTCCTCCCCTTAGGCTAGGGAGGCTTTGCCCGCCCACTTCCCGGATCCCAATAGGATGAGATTTCTGTATCCCACTTGTCTGGGTCTGTCACAATATATAATTCTCATACATCAAATGGAGAAGAAAACACTTAATCCATTAAAAAACCACCACAATTTAATTTATAACATTGCAAAAAATGGTTTTCAAACATTATCCATTTTGTCATTTCCCACATCTGGTAATTCTTCAGTAAGACATCAGTTACTGATGTTTTTAATGTGTTGTATTTGTGTTTCTCTCTTCTAGTAAAAATATGGTTAGCTCTGGGCACCTTTGAAAATATTCTGCAGTGATAGATTGTATTAATTTGTCTTCTCCAACTGACAAAGGGGGCAGATCTTTAGCTGGTGTAAACTGACATAGCTCGATCAAGAATCTATTAATATGACACCCCTTACCCACCAATGGTACAAAAAAAATTCTCCCCTTTTATAGGAGAATAGCGCCTATTCTGGGTGGAACTGGGTGGAACCAGTCGAGCTGCAAGCAGTTAGCACAGCACAGTCCTGAGATGCTCATGCAGTTTTATAGATCCATAATTTTTTTTAAGACCAGAAAGACCATGTAGCAGGGTGGTCACCCGCTCCTTCTTGGAAGGGCTTAAAGCAGCCCTGGGAGAGGGTTGGGGCAGGGGAAAAGCTGGGCTGAAAGGGGAAGCAGCCACAGCTGGGCCACGCCCCAATCAGGGCACAGCTGGGCCCTATAAAAGGCTGTGAGCTCAGTCAGTCTCTCTGCTTTCAGAGAGGGAGGGACCTAGCTGCTGGAGCTGAGCAGAATACCTGAGGCGGAGCAGGGCTGGGGGAAGGCCAGAGGAGCTGGTAATCCTCCAGGCTGCAGGCCTAGTGTAAGGCCAAACAGAGTACTGGGCTTGCAGGAGGTAGCCCACGGGTAGGCAGAGGCAGCAGGTCCAAACCCCCTTTGCCTGTGATAAGTGGCTTATATACTGCAGTCTGCCCCAGTGAACGAGGGCTAGACGGTGACTGGACAGTAGCCATATACTGAGGCAAGGTGGGGATAGTAGGTGAGAGTCCCCCTGGGAGGGGAGACCCAGACTAAGGGGGTACTGCCAGGGGGAAGCACCCCAGTCAGAAGGGCACCAGTGTCCGGGAGGGACACGAGGGACCGGCGGCAAGCGAGGCACCATCCTGTAAAGGGTGCTCCAGGTCAAAAGAGCTAATTCCCAGGACAACCGGCAGGAGGTGCCGCAGGGGTGAGTCGTCGCACTGTCACAGACCATTATGATTCCTGCACAACACAGACCACAGAAATTTACCCAGTAACTCCTGTATTTAGCCCCATAATTTGTGGATGAACTAAAGCTTATCTTTCAAAAAAGCTTCCAAACTTGAGTAAAGACTCAGTAATGGAGAATTTACCAACCCAAATCATAGTTATTTTGAAATATTTATTTCTTGTGTTTCAGTTTCCTTTATTTCAATGACAGTAACAGTCCTGGTATTGTTATCAGCTCCCCATAAACCAGCATTGACATCAATTTGCCTCCTTCATTTGCTATCCTACAGTTGACTCCACATATAGACTGAAATTCGTTTGCCCTCATTATTTATTGTTTGTGATTTGCCATTATAAAAATGTCTCCATAGACCAGAGGTTCCCAAAATGTTTTCTGCTTAACGCCCTTTAGAGGTTCATGACACATGTATGTCCCCCTTGGCACAGAGGAAAGGGGAGACTTAGATGGTGGTGAGTTCAGTGTCCCTGTGAAGGGGAAGGTAAAGGGGAAAATCCCCATGTGACCAGCATGTGTGGGGAAGAGACTCATGTGCCCCATTCAAATCCCAGCTGCCCAGAGTGGCAACCAATGCACAGTGGCTCTGCAGCCTCCGTGTGCATGTATGCGTGAAGAGTGCCATGCTTTTGCTGTGGGGTCAGGATGTATGCACGGCACCACCGTGGGGGATGGGTGAGCGTGAGATAGAGAGGGAGTGGGGAAAGGGAGTGAGTTCTCACAAGGCTGTGGCTGTTGTGAGAGTTGGCTGGCAGCAGGATGATGGCTCAGCTGAGTAATGGTAACAGGACCCCAGGGGGTTGGGATCCTGGGACCAGCCTCCCCCCCACTCACCCTATCTCAGGGCACACAGGAGGTAGAGTTGGACCAGCACTGGCTATCCTGAAGCAAGAAAAAAACCCATAAGCGGTGATGTCCTCGTACTCCCCCGGTGATCTCATTGCACCACTCAGGGGTCTGTGCCCCACAAACACCACAATTAGCATAAAATAGTTTTGACCAAATGACCCACACCAGTCAATGAAAAATAAGTGTAAAGACTAGACAATGTACTGTGTATGCTTAGCACTTAATTTAAAAAGGCAAATGCCATTAGCACCTAAACTGCTAAGCAGAACAGAGTAAGGGGTATCTTCTTTATACCTTTGTTGCAGTCCTTTTTTATTGTATAAAAATGTATCCAAATCTGTGTGTGTGTGTGTGTGTGTGTGTAGGGAGAGGGGGGTAGTTTGTTTTAATTTCAAAATAAAACAGGCTTGATAACTTCATAACATTTATGCTCAAGTAACATTGACATGTGGTTAGACAACTTGTTTACCAAGTTAAAAACTGGTGCAATTTGAAACAGTTCAGCTACTAACCCTTCAACCACCAAATTGTATCTTAAAATGGAAAAATAGCATTTAGCTAAGAATATGCATATAATTATTTTAAGTGTAGTAGCATAAGGTGAGCTAAACAGAAATCATGATCAACAGATTGTGAAATTAATTATGTATTACTGCTATTTGTTTTTTAAACACCTTTTAACTAAAACTCTCTTGGAGTTATCCTTCCAAACTTTTCTAATTCAGGATTTAACTGCACCTTCTCTGATCAGTAAGTCTCAGTTTTCCCTGGGTATGGTTTCTTGAATCTAGGTGGTGTCCAAATGTTGATGCTTTTTCCTCCACACCATTTATAAAATCTAGTTTTTTTTCCTCTCTCTCTAGATAGCAAAAAATTTCGTGATCAATCTTGATTACTGTCAATCCTGATTACTGCAACGTTCACCTTTATGGTCTTCCTGCCACCCATGTCTTGACTCTACCTCAACTTCCTTGTAAAATATGGATGCTAATATTTTTTCCTGCATATCTTAATCCAATCACTATACTGCAAATTATACCAGTTTCAATACCCTTTTTGTGTGCATCTTGTACAACTGTTTCTTAAAGTATCAACTATTCTGTTCACAAACCTTGTGAACTTACTAGTGACCAATCACTCTTCCTGTGATCCCTATGGTTCTTTTCTAACCTCATCACCTTATATTCTTTATACCCCTTTTTGTGTCTTGTGTGAAAATAGATTGTAAGCTTTTTAGATAGGGAACACTTGTAATTTATCTATACTGTAAGGTGTCTAACAATTTTGGGTGCTGTGAAATAATAATGTTAAGTCTAGTTAATGATATATTAATTAAAAGAAAGATGTGAGCAAGTCCATACACTGGAGATTCTTGGAAAGTGTAGTTTTTCTGTGGAGTTGTCTCCACGACTCGAAATACAGATGTCAACATGGACCTCTAATATATTAAAAATTATATTTGGACAGGAGAGCTTTGGCTCGGTCTATTGTGGATGTCCCCAAAATGTCCAACAGCCATTAATCTACACAAAATTCTAGATTCTTAGTAAGGCAAAACTTTGCTGCCCTCCTATGAATCCAGACAGTGAAACTGTTTTACCCTGTCATCTGAGAAAGGCGGGGGGAGAGAGAGATTTATGCACAAAGGAACAAAATCAAAGTCACCTTATTTTATAGAAGATATTATACTAGGTTAAGTGAGAATGACTACAGAAGGTTACTGACTAAACAGCTAAAATCAGCATATTGTCCATAGGGCCAAAGGGAGGCTTGCATAAGATTTTTAAGTCACAATTTAAACTATAGATTAGGAAAAACCCCAAGACAGAGATCTGTATCTTATAAGACCCCTTAAAAAACTAATCATCAGCTTGGGAAATCGGTGAAAAAATAACAATCCTATATCAGACAGAAGGCAGAAGCCCAACCTTTTGAAGTACTGATAGTCAGGTACATACCAAAAACTTCCTGCAGAAGATCTAGGACTTTGTTCAAGGCACACACACACAGAGCTGTCTCTTAGGAAACTAAAATAACTTCTTCCAAATCATGTAATAAGTAATGGATGCAATAGGACTCCTTTGTCCAAGACGATTAATCCCTTGCACATGAAGCCATCAGAGATAGGATCTGGAGTATAGTGGTGCAGAGCCTGTCACTGAGACAGGAGATTGGGAATCTGGGTAAGGAGTCACTGCTTGTACATGACCAGCTGGAATGTTGACAAAGCAGGCTCTTCTTGGGCAAGCAGGAATAGTTACTAGAGCGTATGTTCCATCTGCCTCAGTCTTTCAGACAACCTTGACTAATGGGAAGCTGGGGATAGGAGGGAGTGAAGTAAAGCAGGCCCATGGACTGAGAGATGAAGAAGATTCTATGGTAGGTCACAATAGACCACATCTAGGTACCCACTGCAATTCTTCTGGAATTAGGTACTCATCACTGACATAAACAGGTCATATATGGAAACTCCCACCTGGACAAAGGGGTTCTAAATAATAAGAGGGAGTGACCACTCCCTAGGAAATACTGCATTTTAGTTTAGCCTGCATGCAAAGATGGTCTGACCACCATGAGGGCTATTGGATGCTTTTTTTTTCCCCACAGGAAGAGGATACTCAATTCTCTTAATAACCTGGGGTGTCTGATTTTCCACAATGATTTCCACACATCAGAAAACAGTTCAGTTGACTGATCAGATCGCTGCTGCTGCTACTTTTTTTCCCCTCTTGTCTCTCTGAAGCTGATCAGAGCCAATCTCACTGTTCTATGTGAAATTTTACAATAAAAGCAAATGGCCATTTATGTGCAATTTTAACTCTATTGGAGACAATTGTCCTTATGCCATTCAGAACTGTGCCCTCTACCTCAGACTTCCTCTAATGCTGGGAAAATTGAAAAAAGTCCTTTCTGGACAGGGTGAGCTTTCTACTCTCAGATGTGCATAATCTTGACATGAGAAGATATTAAGAAAGTTGTGTCCAGATTGGTGGTCCTGTGAATAGCAAGCTTTAATAGATGTATATGAATCTGGAAGTGAATCTGAGGAATGGATTATTTGCATGACACAAGGATGAGGAAGTGGAAACTCTGCTGGGTGATAGCACCTAGAATTCACAAACTCCTTTTAGTTTCATAGCTCTCTCCACTAAGGGGAAGACATTTATAATTAGTCTGAAAGTGCACATACGATTGGACAAGACTGTGAGAGTTTAGGAGACCTCGTGAACCAGGCCGAGGAAGTCCTATTCTCTTTGGTCTTTTCCACAAATGACTGAGTCTCTGGAAGAAATTATTCCAAGGGTAAACATTTAACTCCCAACAGGAATACAAGATCTTTAATTAAAATACGGATGACACTTCAATGTACATAGTATCAAGTTGTGGCTTTGACAGTGAAGTAGTTTTAAGCCTACTGATTGGAGGAGCCTGACAGAAGCTAGTTTGTCTATACATGGAAGTTATCTCAATATAGGTTGAGATGTAAATTTAGACACTGTGACAAAGTTCCTCCTCTACCTTGGTGAGTCCTGCGCTTATTGGCGGATTTTGATCGCCTCAGAGATCTTCCCCTCTGGTAGAACCCACAGTCAAATTCCTCCTGTGTCTGATCAGGAGTTGGGAGGTTTGGGGGGAACCCGGGCCCGCCCTCTACTCCGGGTTCCAGCCCAGGGCCCTGTGGATTGAAGTTGTCTATAGGGTTTCCTGTAACAGCTGCGTGACAGCTACAACTCCCTGGGCTACTTCCCCACGGCCTCCTCCCAACACCTTCTTTACGCTTACTGCAGGACCTTCCTCCTGATGGTCTGCTGATACTTGTACTCCTCAGTCCTTCAACTCTTCTCCCTCTCAACTCCTTGTGTGCCTCTTGCTCCCAGCTCCTCGCATGCCACACCACAAACTAAAGTGAGCTCCTTTTTAAACCCAGGTGCCCTGATTAGCCTGCCTGTCTTAATTGATTCTAGCAGGTTCTTCTTAATTGGCTCCAGGTGTCCTAATTAGCCTGCCTTATATTGGTTCCAGAAAGTTCCTGCTTGTTCTAGTGCAGCCCCTGCTCTGGTCACTCAGGGAACAGAAAACGATTAATCCAATGGCCAGTATATTTGCCTTCTATGAGATTTCTGTATCCCACTTGTCTGGGTCTGTCAGAATTACTGGTATAACTCTGCATGTGGACACTTTTATTCTTGCACAATAGTGCCCTTTTTTGCCTTTTTTTTTTGGTCTCGTCTCTTTGGAAGGGGTTTAAGATAAACAACCACCCCCCCCACACACACACTTATTCTTGAATAAAAGAGTGTCCACCTGGGTAGTTGTACCAGTAAAACTTTCCTGTATTGACAAGCCCAGAGAATGGGAGGAAGTCAAAGGATACGAGTTATCATTCAACATGTTTCTTTCCACCATCTCTGAAGGCCCTTATGAAGTTTCTTAATTTTCTATGTTCATCAACAAACCTTTGAGTCAGTTTTCAGCAATGAATTTTGTTTATATTTAATCTATTGCATTTTAGACTTATAAACATTGTAAAATAAAGTCTATATCTATAACACCTCAACTGTACTGTTTTTCAAATTAACTTGAAGTCGGCCAAGAGTTTTTCAAGTTCTTTCCTGTGCACATCTTGAAGGCAAGTAACAAAAGCATGCACACAACCAACAGGATGTATTGCAGGAGTGTATATAAAACACATGGACAAGCAAGGAAGTTTTGTACTGTTGTAATGTTTAATTGGTCACTCAATTAAAGGTTTCAATACACATCATAAGGGCAAGTGCTAAACAGACATGGGTTTAAAGGCACATGGAAGGGAAGGCTGTGGAAAACAACCACTACCAACATCAATTTTGGAAAACCCCTGAGTACTGAGGTCAGGATGAAGTTAAAGGACTATTATATTGTATTATAGAGGAAATGTTCCAGAGCAAAACCTGGCACTGGGATGTTATTCACATCCTACACGTTTATCAAGGCTAGATAGTTCTCTGGGAGAAATTGCTAGGATCCCTGTGTAGATTGATTCTATTTTAAACCTCATGGAGGTGAGGAGTGGGGCAAATACCCGTCTAACCATTTCAAGTCCAAAATCAAGCAGAGTCCCCTGCTGGGTTTTGAATGATGAATTAAGTGGAATAAGAGCTGGAGAACCTCTGCCTGCAGGGAACTGCAATCACAGCATGAACATCCTTTCGATGCTGAATACAATTCTGGCACAATGCCTCATTTTTCTTCGGACCTCGACAGAGGAGAAAATAATATAAGGAAAAAAGATGCTTGTCCTTAAAAAAATTCTACTATGTAGTCCAGTGTGTTATCATGCAGCAGCTCCACTTGTTTGATGTGATGAGTCCACCTACAGGTTATGTTACAGTAGTGCTTACAAATGAAAGGGCTTGCTCAGAAAGCCTTTATAACATTATTTTCTAGGAGCAATATCAAGCATGTCTCCCAAGGTTTGCTCCAGTATGAGACAAATTGGCAGAAAAAAGAAAACCAAATGAATTCAACATAATAGCAGAAGACTAGCTGGCTGCAAGAGAAAGAGATATGGGGAGGGATGCAACACATCAGTTGGATAGCGGGATGTTTAGTTTGACCCAGAACGGCGATTCTTAAGGTCTTAAGACACTGACCCTAAATGTACCAAGACCAAAGGAGTAGAAGTATTTCCTTCAACAGAGTTACTGACTCTGGATGGTGGATAGTGAGGAAGCAGTAGATGTGATATATCTTGATTTTAAGAAAGGCTTTTGACACTGCCCCACATGACATTCTCATAAGCAAACTAGGGAAATGTGGTCTAGATGAAATTAATATAAGGTGGGTGCATAACTGGTCGAATGACCATATTCAAAAAGCAGTTATCACTGCTGTCAAACAGATGGTATATCAAGTGGGGTTCCTGGGTCTGGTACTATTCAATATTTTCATTAATGACTTGGATAAAGGACTGGAGAGTATGCTTATAAAATTAGTGGATGATGCCAAACTGGGAGGGGTTGCTCACACTTTGGAAGACAGGATTAGAATTCAAAATGACCTTTATAAATTGAAGAATTGGTCTGAATTCAACAAGATGAAATTAAATAAAGATAAATGCAAAGTACTTCACCCAGGAAAGAAAAATCAAATGCACAACTCAAAATGGTGAATAGGTGGCTAGGTGATTGATTGTACTGCTGAAAAGGATCTGGGGGTTACAGTGGATCACAAATTGAATATGAGTCAACAATGTGATGCACCTGCAAAAAAGGCTAATATTCTGGGGTGTATTAGAGTAATAGACTGTATGGTCAGAAGGGAACATTATGATCATTTAGTCTGATCTCCTGCAAACGGAGGCCACAGAATCTCACCCACCCATTCCTGTAATAAACCTCTAACCTATGTCTAAGCTATTGAAGTCCTCAAATCATGGTTTAAAGACTTCAAGGTGCAGAGAATCCCCCAACAAGTGATCCATGCCCCACGCTGCAGAGGAAGGCGAAAATCCCCCAGAGCCTCTGCCAATCTGCCCTGGAGGAAAATTCCTTCCCGACCCCAAATATGGCGATCAGCTAAACCCTGAGCATGTGGGCAAGACTTACTAGCCAGACACCCAGGAAGGAATTCTCTGTAGAAACTCACATCCCACCCCATCTATCATCCCCTCACAGACCATTGGGCATATTTACCACTAATAGTCAAAGATCAATTAATTGCCAAAATTAGGCTATCCCATCATACCATCCCCTCCATAAATGTATCAAGCTTAGTCTTGAAGCCAGATGTCTTTTGTCCCCACTGCTCCCCTTGGAAGGCTGTTCCAGAACTTCACTCCTCTGATGGTTAGAAACCGTTGTCTAATTTCAAGTCTAAACTTCCTAATGGTCAGTTTATATCCATTTGTTCTTGTGTCCACATTGGTACTGTGCTTAAATAATTCCTCTCCCTCCCTGGTATTTATCCCTCTGATATATTTCTAGAGAACAATCATATCTCCCCTCAGCCTTCTTTTGGTTAGGCTAAACAAGCCAAGCTCTTTCAGTCTCCTTGCATAAGACAGGTATTCCATTCCTCCGATCATCCTAGTAGCCCTTCTCTGTACCTGTTTTAGTTTGAATTCATCCTTCTTAAACATGGGAGACCAGAACTGCTCAGAGTATTCCAGATGAGATCTCACCAGTGCCTTGTATAACGGTACTAACACCTCCTTATCTCTACTGAAAATACCTCACCTGATGCATCCCAAGACCCATTAGCTTTTTTCATAGCCCTATCACATTGACGGCTCATAGTCACCCTGTTATCAGCCAATACGCCGAGGTCCTTCTCCTCCTTTGTTACTTCCAACTGATGCATCTCCAGCTTATAACTAAAATTCTTGTTATTAATCCCTTAATACATGGCCTTGCACTTTTCACTATTAAAATTCATCCTATTACTATTACTCCAGTTTACAAGGTCATCCAGATCTTCCTGTATGCTATCCCAGTCCTTCTCTCTACGGCAATACCTCCCAACTTTGTGTCATCTGCAAACTTTATTAGCACACTCCCACTTTTTGTGCCAAGGTCAGTAACAAAAAGATTAAATAAATTTGGTCCCAAAACCGATTCCTGAGGAACTCCACTAGTAACCTCCCTCCAGCCTGACAGTTCACCTTTCAGTATGACCCGTTGTAGTCTCCCCTTTAACCAGTTCCTTATCCACCTTTCAGTTTTTGTATCTTTTTCCAATTTTACTAATAATTCCCCATGTGGACGTGTATCAAATGCCTTACTTAAATGAAGGTAAATTAGATCCACTGCATTTCCTTTCTCTAAAAAATCTGTTACCTTCTCAAAGAAGGAGATCAGGTTGATTTGGCATGATCTACGTTTTGTAAACCCATGTTGTATTTTGTCCCAATTACGATTGACCTCAATGTCCTTGACTACTTTCTCCTTCAAAATTTTTTCCAAGACCTAGCATACTACAGATGTCAAACTAACAGGCCTGTAGTTACCCGGATCACCTTTCCCCCCCTTTCTTAAAAAATAAGAACTATGTTAGCAATTCTCCAGTCATGCTGTACAACCCCTTAGTTTACAGATTCATTAAAAATTCTTGCTAATGAGCTTGCAATTTCATGTGCCAGTTCCTTTAGTATTCTTGGATGAAGATTATCTGGGCCCCTCGATTTAGTCCCATTAAGCTGTTGGAGTTTGGCTTCTACCTCGGATGTGGTAATATCTACCTCCATATCCTCATTCCCATTTGTCATCCTACCATTATCCCATAGCTCCTCATTAAAGACTGAGGCAAAGTATTTGTTTAGATATTGGGCCATGCCTAGATTATCCTTAAACTCCATTCCATCCTCAGTGTTTAGCAGTCCCACTTCTTTTTGTTTTTTTCTTATTTATATGGCTATAGAACCTTTTACTATTATTTTTTATTCCCTTTGCAAGGTCCAACTCTACATGGCTTTTGGCCTTTCTCACTTTATCCCTACATGTTCTAACCTCAATAAGGTAGCTTTCCTTGCTGATCCATCCCATCTTCCACTCCTTGTAGGCTTTCTGCTTTTTTGTAATCACCTCTCTGAGATGCTTGTGCATCCAACTTGGTCTACAACTCTTGCCTATGAATTTTTCCCCCTTTCTTGGGATGCAGGCTTCTGATAGTTTCTGCAACTTTGACTTGAAGTAATTCCAGACCTCTTCCGCCTTTAGATCCACAAGTTCATCAGTCCAATCCACTTCCCTAACTAATTTCCTTAATTTTTTTTAAAATTAGCCCTTTTGAAATCAAAAAACCCTAGTCACAGATCTATTTTTAGAAGCTACAAAGAGTCCCGTGGCACCTTATAGACTAACAGACGTATTGGAGCATAAGCTTTCGTGGGTGAATACCTACTTCGTCGGATGCAGCATCCGATGAAGTGGGTATTCACCCACGAAAGCTTATGCTCCAATATGTCTGTTAGTCTATAAGGTGCCACGGGACTCTTTGTAGCTTCTACAGATCCAGACTAACACGGCTACCCCTCTGATACTAGAGATCTATTTTTGTTTATCCTTCTATTTAGTTTGAACTGAATTAGCTCATGATCACTCGTACCAAGGTTGTCCCCTACAACTTTTTCTTCTATGAGGTCCTCACTACTCACCAAAACCAAATCTAAAATGGCATCCCCTCATGTTGGTTCAGCAACTACTTGGTGAAGGAATCAGTCAGCTATCACATCCAGGGAAATCTGAGCCCTATTATTATTACTAGCACTTGTCCTCCAGTCTATATCTGGGAAGTTAAAGTCTCCCATGATCACACAATTTCCATTAGTATTTACTTCATTTAAAACATTAAAGAGGTCTCTATCCATATCCAATTCAGATCCCGGTGGTCTATAGCACACCCCAAGCACTATCCCAGGGGAGGCTCTAGTAGCTTTCTTTCCCAATGTGATTTTTGCCCAAACAGACTCTGTCTTATCCATTCCATCACTTCTTATTTTGTCCTCATCATTGATATACAATGCTACTCCAACACCTTTGCCTTTATTTCTGTCTTTCCTAAACAGCACATACCCTTCAATACCTATACTCCAGTCCACTACTATTCCACCATGTTTCTGTTATCCCTATAATACCTGGTTTCACTTCCTGCACCAGTAGCTCTAGTTCCTGCATTTTGTTGCCTAAGCTCCTCACATTGGTGTACAAGCATCTTGATTTTTGCTGTTTGGCTTTGCTCACATCCTTTACCCAATTAGGCACAGACATTCTACCACCAGTATCATCTATTAGACTGGCATCTACACTACCCTTCCTCCTTATGTCCATTCTCCTACCCACGGCTGTATCCTTTCTTTCTTCATTTTCTTCCCTCTCAGCGTTAAAATCCGGCGTGGAGATTACCTAGACATCTCCCAACCATCTCCCACAAATTCCTAGTTTAAAGCTCTCTTAATCAGTTGTGCCAGCCTGCATTCTAGAAGTCTACTTCCCTCCCTACTCAGGTGAAATCCATCCCAAGAGAACAGTCCTCTGTCCATGAATGCCTCCCAGTGGCCATAATTCCCAAAGCCCTCTTTATAGCACCATTGCCTGAGCCATCTGTTGATCATCATAATCTTGTCACACCTTTGTTGCCCTTCTCTAGGAACAGGCAGAATCGATTTCCTTAAGCGTCTTCCCCAGCCTGGCATACTCTCCCTTGATACGTTCCAGTGAGAATCTAGCCATATCATTTGTTCCCACATGAAGGATAATCAGTGGATTCTTTCCCGTTCCCTCAAGTCCACATCCCGTATCTTAGCACCTGGCAGACAGCACACCCTTCTGTTCTCTGGATCAGTTCTGCTTACAGGCCTGTCTATTCATCTCAGTAAGGAGTTCCCAATCATGTAGACCTACCTTTTCCTGGTGATGGTGCGATTCTCCAGACTATCCTGTTCCCTCTGGCCGCAAGTCCTCTTGATTCCTATTCTCCCTTGCAATCCTCTGCAACCCATCCTGTATTCTCCTGGGGCTCATATTTGGCGTTATCTCCATTCTTTGCATCCAAAGAAGTGGGTATTCACCCACGAAAGCTTATGCTTCAATACCTCTGTTAGTCTATAAGGTGCCACAGGACCGTTTGTCGCTTCTACAGATCCAGACTAACACGGCTACCCCCTGATACTTGTTATCTCCATTGACTCTTCCCCTCTTCCTATAGGACTAGCTGCTCTTCTCTTCTTTCTTGCACTCCCCTCTTCGGTGACCACCTGCTGTGATCCTCCTTCATTTTCGAACTCTGCAAACCTGTTCCTGAGCTCTGTTTCTCCTTCACTAGCCTGTCTTTTCCTCTGCCTGGTTCTCTTAGTCACATGCTTCCACTGTCCACTTTCCTCACCCAGCAGTCTTCCCTCAGAGTTCTCTGGTCTGCTTCCATCTGCAAGCCTGAGCTTTTCCCTTCAGCCTCCTCATGTCTTTGCTCCATCATCTGCTCAAACACCCTTCTAAACTCAACTAGAGTTTCCACCTGCATCTCCAATCCTCAGATCTTTTCTTCCATCAGTTCTATCAGGCGGCACTTCATGCAGACTAAACTCTTTTCAAGTACCCCCTCCAGGATCATGTACATACCGCAGCTTCCACATCCAGTCATCTTCAATGTGTCTTCCACTGCTTGGGTCACTACCACTGCTGCCTCTGTATCTGTCATAGCCTTCCCAACTAAGTTCTGTTAGTCCGGGAAACACAAACCAAACCAAAACACCACCACCCACAGCAAAACAACCCCCCCACGAGCACCACAACACTGCCAGAACACCACATACTCCCTTCACTAGCCTGTCTGTTCCTCTGCCTGGTTCTCCTAGTCTTCCCCGCAAAACTCTCCTTACAATCTCCCACTCAAACTCCCATTTACAGCTCTGTTTGCTGGCTCCTGTGCCATATGTAAGACATGGGAGGTAATTGTCCTGTTCTATTTGGCACTGCTGAGGCATCAACTGGAGTACTGTGTCCAGTTCTGGGTGCCACACTTTAGGACACACATGAACAAACTGGAAAAAGTCCAAAGGAGACTAACAAATATGATAAAAGGTTTAGAAAACCTGACCTATCAGGAAAGATTAAAAAAAAACAACACAAAACTGGGCATATTTAGTTTTGAGAAGAGAAGACTGAGGGGGAACTGGGTAACAATCTTCAAGTGTGTTAAGGGCTGTTATATACAGGATGGAAATCAACTGTTCTCCATGTCCACTGAAGGTAGGACAAAAAGAAACGGGCTTAACCTGCAGCAAGGGAGATTTAGGTTAGATATTAGGAACAACTTTCTAACTATAAGAGTAGCTAAACTCTGGAATAAGCTTCCAAGGGAGATTGTGGAATCCCCATCACTGGAGGCTTTTAAAAACAAGTTGGACAAACACCTTTCAGGAATTGTCTAAATTTAGTTGGTCTTACCACAGTTCAGAGGGCTAGACTTGGTGACTTCTTGAGGTCCTTTCCAGCCCCACATTTCTATGAAGTCCTCAAGGAGTATTCTGCTATAGTTTTGGACACAGATTTTGGTCCAGGTTTTCCTCAACGGCTTGAGCTGAATAGTGACAACTAGCTTTAAAAAAAAACCTGGGATGCACTATCCAAGACTGCACAGGGCAAACAGGGCATGAGAAATCCAAGAATGTCCCCTGGTCCAAATTTCTATATGTTCAAATTTTCCAAGTACTCCCTTACCTGCTCTCTATGAAGAGTTATTTATATTAAGTCTTCCTCATTTCTTAATCATAAAATTTCCATTTTTGTTAGACATTTTAAAAACAAAATTCAACATTTCAGCCACTCTCAATACTTCTTCCCAACACCATGAGATTTCTTAATTTGTCAAAATGTACTTTCCTAAAATCAAATGCCTTTTTAGAGCTCTGTTCCTTATTATACAGAAAGTAATTGGTTTGAGGTTTTCATGTTATTCTCTCATTTTCAATCAATTGTTCACTATTAGTAAGAAACAGATCCAGGGTAGCTTCTGCTCTATTTGTAATTTTTACATTTTGAATCATAAAGATGTCTTTTATTGTTAACTGGTGTACCAGTGATGAGACAGAGTCAAAGTACCAATTGACAATCCCTATCTTCCTAAAGTTAGACTTGGACCACATAGGCTAAAGACAAAGAAGAGGGCATAAGTAATTAACCTCTGTTACACAGTGAAAAGCATCTTTGTAACAGTCCAAATCATTAGACCATGATGGACTTTTTCTGCAGAAGTACAATTATATGTGAAAGTAATTACTGTAGATTCACTTTTCAAAAAAAAGTGCCAGATGATATGCATTTTCCAGTAATATTTCCGGCTATGTTAAACGTGTTCACAACATACACTTCTGGGTTTGGAATCTTAGCAATTCAGGAGTTAAACCTGAAAGATCAGGACAACATACCTTGTTCCCTACTTCACAGAATTCCTACAACCTAATTAAATGGCTCATCAAGCTAGTAGTATATCGTTAAAGACACAGGGTGTTCTTCTATAACTATCCTGTGGCAGGTGCTCAGGCAAGATTGCACTGTGGCTAAAATAAGCAGAATCATAGAATCTCAGGGTTGGAAAGGACTTCCAGAGGTCATCTAGTCCAACCCCCTGCTCAAAGCAGGACCAACCCCAACTAAATCATCCCAGCCAGGGCTTTGTCAAGCCTGACCTTAAAAACCTCTAAGGAAGGAGATTCCACCACCTCCCTAGGTAACCTATTCCAGTTCTTCACCACCCTACTAGTGAAAAAGTTTTTCCTAATATCCAACCTAAACCTCCCCTCTGCAACTTGAGACCATTACTCCTTGTTCTGTCATCTTCTACCACTGAGAACAGTCTAGATCCATCCTCTTTGGAACCCGCTTTCAGGTAGTTGAAAGCAGCTATCAAATCCCCCCTCATTCTTCTCTTCTGCAGGCTAAACAATCCCAGTTCCCTCAGCCCTCTCCTCATAAATCATGTGCTCCAGCCCCCTAATCATTTTTGTTGCCCTCCGCTGGACTCTTTCCAATTTATCCACATCCTTCTTGTAGTGTGGGGCCCAAAACTGGACACAGTACTCCAAATGAGGCCTCACCAGTGCCAAATAGAGGGGAATAATCACGTCCCTCGATCTGCTGGAAATGCCCCTACTTATACAACCCAAAATGCCATTAGCCTTCTTGGCAACAAGGGCACACTGTTGACTCATATTCAGCTTTTCATCCACCGTAACCCCTAGGTCCTTTTCTGCAGAACTGCTGCCCAGCCATTCGGTCCCTAGTCTGTAGCAGTGCATGGGATTCTTCCGTCCCAAGTGCAGGACTCTGCACTTGTCCTTGTTGAACCTCATCAGATTTCTTTTGGCCCAATCCTCTAATTTGTCTAGGTCCCTCTGTATCCTATCCCTACTCTCCAGCGTATCAACCACTCCTCCCAGTTTAGTGTCCTCTGCAAACTTGCTAAGGGTGCAGTCCACACCATCCTCCAGATCGTTAATGAAGATATAGAACAAAACCGGCACCAGCACCGACCCTTGGGGCACTCCACTTGATACCGGCTGCCAAATAGACATGGAACCATTGATCACTACCCGTTGAGCCCGACCATAGAGGTTTCTGCTATTACAGTTTTCAGTTCCTGTGTATCCAAAGATCTGTGAACTACAGGAACTCCCCACTTAACGGCCTCTCGCTCTTACATCCCTGCTCAATTACAGAACATGCTCCATTTAAAGTTGTGCAATGCTCCACTATTACGCTGTTTGGCTGCCTGCTTTGTCCACAGCTGGCAGCTCCCCTGTGCTCTCCCTCCCACGGTGCCTCCCACCCGCTGGTGGACTCTGTGGATCAGCGCCTTCCTCCTCCCTCCATCTCCTGTCCGCGGCAATCAGCTGGCTTGTGGCATTCAGAAAGCAGGGAAGGGAGAGCGGAGGAGCGAGGACGCGGCGTGTGAAGTAAAGGGGGAGGAGGTGGGGGGAGAAGAGGCGGGTCAAGGGTGGGGGTTTGGGGGAAGGGGTGGAGTGGGTGGGCTGAGGGTTGAGCCTCCCGCCCCTGGTGCTTGCAGAGTAGGGGAAGCTGCCACTGCTGCTCCCCAACGTGCTTCTCCCAGCCTACAGCACCCTCCGCCTCCTTGACTGCCTCATTGTCTCCAGTGCCAATGGGCTGTGCCTGTGTGAGGTAAGGCGGGAGAATTTACATTCATTTACTATTTACATTCATTCTTACGGGGAAATTGGATTCGCTTACCATTTCACTTAGTCACATTTTTCAGGAACACAACTACAACGTTAAATGAGGAGTTACTGTATCTGTCAAATAGTGTTTTCTGCAAAATAGAGTGGAAGCTGTAAAGTCTTGAATCTTGGTTTGTTGAATGGCAAGCATGTACATATGCTGATTTTTACTGTCCCTTTAACCTTTCATCGTTCTCTGATCCAGATTTATGGCAAATTTGTAATATGGTACCTCTTCATATTTATTTGACTTGTCAAAATGTCCTTTCGTAAGGAACATTTCATGTCGTAGCAGCCTTTTAAGTGGTATGACTGTACACAGGGAAGCTGTTTCAGTAACATCTCTTTTGGTAATCTCAGTTAGGGAAAGAATCTTGCATAACTGACGTATATAAAATTCCAGCAGGCTGTACACAACAGTTTAAGCTAATTCATCAGCAACTTGTTTCTGTTTAGGAAGGGGCTGTAAAATATGCACAGTAGGATTCCAGGCTGTAGTGATATTTTCTGTTTGGAGGTTTTTAAGGGACTTTTTTGTCTTGTGTAATAAACACCTGCTGATTTTCATGTGGTCAGAACCAAATCCTGCAAATTCCATTTTTTATTACAAAAACTCATGAAATACCACATGAAAGCAATGTGCAAAACATTCCACATGTGTAAAGCCACCCTCATCAAATGCTCTAATAATATTCAGTTGTTCAATGCATTGTTAGTGACACTGAACACTCTTCAGAAGTTCGGAAGAAAGTCACTTATCTGTACCGCAAATTCTTGTTCCAATTTTTAGCCATATGAGACTTGTTAAAGACTTTCAGATACAGCAGTGTTGTTTTCCTGGGATTTTGTTGTAAGTGTTTTATAGCAGATTCAAAAGATAAAGGAAATCAATAAGCAGTGAGATGAGTAAATAACTCTTTGGTTGTGCAAGTCAATGGTGAAATATAGAATTCTCCCTGATGAGCTTCTATGTACCTTAACAGCTGAAAATTATCCAGGCCAATATATTTTGGGGATTTAAAAATATTGTTCTGAGGATCTATGAACTGAAGGAGTGCCTAAAATTGGGCTCTGGTTGCTTTTTGCTACAGAAAATGGCATAAGGCATAATCTCCAGCTCCTCAGGTATTTTAGAGTGAAAGCTCTGTTATGAGTTCTGACAAAGCATTTTCTCTCCCCCTTTCTCAAAGATGTGCTACATTATTAGTGTACCCCTTGAAAAAAATTATACTTTCAAGATGATCTCTAAACTGGGCTCTTTGAACTCCGTGAACAGTGACCAGTGCAAGTTTTGTGGAGAAAACAAAAAGATGACCCACACATAGTAGCCATTTTGGAGGCCCAGACAGAGTCCATAGGCAGGATCTGTAAGGAAAAGGGATGTGAATCCAAGAGGGTAATGCTACTTATACAGAGTTTAACTTTTTTTTCTGTAACATGTTAATATTGATTTTTAATTTTTAGTCAGACTGCTGATTGCCTGGTCTGCTGGAGAGAGCCAAACAATTAGCAAAATAACTTGATTATCTGAAAGGAATAGTTCCTGGGCATGTGAATAAACTGAGGAGTCTGGATGTGGCAGGAGAGAGAGAGAGAACAGTGTGCAGCAGAGGAGAGCTGGGGCTAGCAAGGAGCTAGTCAGCTTGATAGCATCTGTGCTCCAGACCACAGGAATGACAACAAAAAAGCCTTGAAAAATCTCAGAGAAAGGTGGAGAGAAATTTTGAGCACACAGGACTACCAGTTTTTCAGCAAAGTGTACCAAGGAATGCCTAGATTGTCACAGTCCATTGGCAGAAATTGCTACCCATGTAGATGCAACCACAAAAGCTAGAAGTCGTGCAGGTTTTAGACCTGGAAATAGAACAAACTGCACGTAGTATCGATAAGTTTTCTCCTAGTGATAGGAGAGGGCAAAGTGTTCATGCTGATTCTTTTAACTCCATCAGCTGCTATGGATACCACTGATCACAATGTGCTGCCATATTTAAGGAGTGGGTGGTATTGCTGCTCGTTACTGGCTAAATTACTTTCTTTGGTCCCAAAGGATTGTTCTGGGCAACTGATCCAAGAACTCTCCCATGCAGGGTTCCACCCAAATCTTATTGTCTCGTGTCTTGTGCAATATGTACACAAGGCCATTTGATGGGTTAATGAGGAGGCATGGGCCTGTGCTGCCATCAGCATGATATTCTCTGTTCCATCTAATTTGAATGGTGCAGTGGAATGTATAACACAGTATTTGTAAGAAAATGACCCTGGGAGAAGGGCTACCTGGTTGAGGCTCCATTCAGACAAGACTGAGGTAATAATGATTAGGAAAGCAGAAGGATTGGCAAAGATTATATTAGCATCCCTCACTGGAGGAGTGAAAGCACCATATGTGACACAGGATCACAATTTAGGAGTCTTGTTAGATCCTAGGACACTCCAGTGCAGCTATAGTGAAGAGGGGGGTTTTTTTTGGTTTTTTTTTTGGCATCTGTGCCCCGGAAGGAGGGTGTATATACTTTTCAATACAGACCATGTTAGTTATTCAAACCATTGTCATCTCAAGGCTAAACTATTGTAATGCACTTTACATGGGTTGCATCTGGAGACCATCTGGAAATGGAAGATATCACATTATGTGTCTGCCCAACTGTTAAACAGAGCTTCACAATGAAAGCTCCGAATCCCTGACTTCTGTTATCTACCCAGGCTGGCTGGCTGTTTTGGGGTTGATTCTAAGCTGTTGGTTTTAAACTATGTAACTCCTGTTGCATAAGGTGGCATCTGCCAACATGTCTGACAGGCCTGAGTTTGTAAGTTGGGTGGCATTGACCTGGCTTGTGATGTCAACTGTTTAATGTAAATTGAATTTGACATAATCAGTTAATAGCACTAAAATAGTAGCTCTACCTTGCATGGGGACATGTATACCTATCTCCAAGAATAGTTTTAACCTACATAGTGGTTTAAAAAATCAATGAATCACATCAAGATAGAAACAGTAAGAAGCGCAAGACACTAGGAGAAAAAAAGTTTATTGGGAAGAGAGACAAATAGGGAAAAAGTACTACTTTATAAAGCAGGCAGAAAATCAGTATATCAATAAACACCCTCTGCATCCCCAGTCAGCAACTACACAAAGTCATTGTGACCCTAGTGGTCTTACTAGAACATGTATGAACAACTAACAGTTGTGAGATCTCTGCTTGTCTCTGGCGCAGTCCTGACCACAGCAGCCAGTTCCCCATATCTCTTCTCAAAATGTAAACCACATTGTACTTATTATCTGAGCATAGACTGGAACTGTGCTTCAAGTTATTAACGGAGGGAAATCCTATGATCTGTGTTAGACAGATCGTCAGACTAGACCATCAATGGTCCCTTCTGGTTTTACAATCTATGAATCTATAAGTTTAAGGCATATATGACAGCATGGGATAGTATACAGGTTTTTATCATCCAGAGTTTGAGATTGCTACATGAACCAAGAGGTGAAACCATGAATGACTTATGCAGGTCTTCTTAAAAGGGTACCAATAAAGCTTTTATTGTACCACATCGGATATTATGCACATATCTCATACAGAAATTGTTTTAGGATTAGAAGAAGAACTGTGCAGGTCATGGAGGGAGAGAACAATTATAACTAATATTTTAGAAAGCTCTAACTATAACCTAAAATAGCCTGTCTAGTATTGTGAACTTGTGGTCTGATATCTCATGATCTATCAGGGATCAAATGGATGCCATGTATCAATGAATAGGTTTCTAATAGTTTAAATGATGGGCTACTCAATTTCAGTACTTAAAATTAACCCAGTCTTATGTAGTGAATACTGGTACTGTGACACTAACATTTTATTATTTGGGGTGAGAAGGAACACACATTTAGAGAACAGATTTTTTTTTTGAAGGGGGGAGAGTATAAGGGGAGAGTTTTTTTTAATTTGAAAGTAGTTGCTGTTTGAAGTTGCTCAAAGGTTTGGAGTGCTAGCTGCTGTCTCAGCAGGTATATATTAGTAAGGAGAGTGCTAGGTAAAGTGGGTTATAAATGCACCCATATGACTATGTAATTTATTACATGGATTTCAACAACTGTGTAATTGTAAATAAAACCCAGACACACAAAAGAGCCTAGATCCATTAGGGCTGTGGGCCAACATCTTCTATTGGCATCAATGATAACTGATGGTGTTCAGCACCTCACAGAATTAAGCTGTTGGTAGCTATGGTAGACGCTTTAGAACCATGCAAAAAATAAAACAAACAAAACAAAACAAACCAGGCATGCAGATTTTGAAAGACAGCAAGAAGAGGAATGAAATATTTATGATTCAAACTTGAGTAATTAAAAGGAAATATGTTTTACAACATACAATAAACAGATTTATGTTGATCAATTTTAAAAAGATGCAGCAACTCCAAGCTAGATGAAATGAAGTTTATTTACTACTTTGTAATCTTGTTAAAGATTTTAATTATAAACATATAAAACAGCTGATCAAATTCTTACAAAGAGAACAGACAAGCTAATTGTCGTTTGCCAATAGAAGATTCAGCTTACATTATCAAGACACTACACAAGAATTCTGTGCACTCACGTCCTACGAAGCATTCCATTGGTAAACTCCATTCAATAGAGTCAGTGGAGATGCCCTTTGAAGGGACAAAGGGGATCGTAATCTTTTTAATAAAGAAATGCTAGGAAATTATTCTGAATAGAAAATTTTCCATTTATATAATTACTCTGATTGAGCAATGCTTAGGTATTAAGATGAGCACTATATACATATCCAAGATAGACAAATTAACACCTAAGCACATTTATTACATCTAACACTACAATAAACAAGTAGTTTCTTTTTCCTTTACAAGTACCCACGAGTGTGCCTAAGACAGCTTGCTTGTCAAAAGCCATTATTTTTATTATCTTCATATCTTAAAGAGGAAATAGTACTCCTTGATCAACACAACTACTAAGTAGACAAGACATATCTTTTTGCACTGAGCGGAACATTTTCAAACATTGGTGCCTACAAACTAGGCATCCAAATAACTGGCCTTACTTCAACAGGAGCTATGAGTTCTAAGCATATCTGAAAATGAGGTTACTTGTGTAGGTGTCAACATATAATTTAGTTGCTTAACTTTGGATGTCCAATTTTGAAAATTTTGGACTGCCCAGGTAACAACTCATCTTCCCAAAAGGGAAATACATTAATGATGTATAGATGTGAATATGATATAGATTAGATATGCAACAATAAATTACAGGACATGATTAATCATCTTCCCTTGGATGAAAAGAATGATTATCTAATGTGGAAGAATTATTCTTGCTGCCATTCCATTAATACATATGGGTAACAGACACTCTTGGATTAAGAAACTTTTGTTCCATCTACTTTTCAGACCTTTCTAGTAATAGTCTGAGTAATTATGTATATCAACAGCAATTTCTTTCTGCTGAATATAATTGCATATTTTGATGAAAGCTTTGAAAATTAGAAGAGACCAGCCTTAGGAGCACTAGAAAAATAATAAGTAAATCAAATGGTGTAAGGGAAGGAGTTTAAAATGTAATGCAATAGGTCAAAAATGAAATTCTCTCTCTCTTTTTTTAATGAGATGAATATACTCCTGTTCAGCTAAGACACCACCAAGTGTAGGTTCAAAATTTGGTCTCATGTAAAATTGTTTAAAACTTGCAGTAAAAGTTTACTGGGTTCTAAATATCTATTTATTAAAAACTCCACTCTTTTGTTATAAAAACACAAAAGCCCCAGAAGATAATAGCTGTTGTGTTGGCCTATAAAAAGTTTTGCTTTATTTCTTTACAGGCAAACAGCCAATAGATGAAACACAAAAACAAACATTCTCTTTCCCAAAGCTTTGTTAATATCATTAATAATGCTGATATACAGTCATGACAACCAAAATGTGAATCTTTATCTTACTGCAGAAACATCTATCATCATGAGATCACATTAAAATTCTGCTCTTTACTGCAACAAGGTAGACGTAATGAGAAAATAAATGCTACCTCTTTAGGTTGCACTTTGTGTGTGTTGTAAAGTATTATAGAGAAATTTCCCATGAGTGCTGCCACTGATTCAGTTGCGTTGCTGGGAGTCTAACTGTGGTCAGGACTCCTGGGGCTTCTGACATTTTAATCTGTCACTTGCCAGAAGCTGCTGGAGTTCATGCTGGGGCTCCTACCATTGCTGGCACCAATACAGCTAAACCAGTGCTAGTACCTGTAGGAATTTGTCTTAACAAAGAACCTAAATGAAACTAAGCCAAGCCAGTTTGCACGCTGTAAGAAAGAGCGAAACCAAACAATATCTGTCAAATATCTGCTATGAACTGTGATTTTCATTTTCCTGATTTTAAGAGGTTAATTCAAATAACGTTGTAACCAACGTTGAAAAAAGATGTGCCACCAGTAATTTCACTGAAATAAGGTATCTAAGACAGGAAACCCAGTGAAGCAGTTTAGAATCACCTCAAATTACTGGGAAAATCTCTCGCCAGTAGATTTACATGTATTTAAGTGAAATCAATAGTTTCCTTTCACAATTGTAAAACTATGAGACAATCGAAAATATTTGAACCCATGTGGGGAATTAAAAAAAAAGGGGGGGGGACTGGCAGAAGCCCCCTGGATAGTTATTGAATGAATATGGGGTTACCTGCACTGTATACTGTTATTTGCCGGGTAGTCCCAAACATGGGGGAGGGATAGCTCAGTGGTTTGAGCATTGGCCTGCTAAACCCAGGGTTGAGAGTTTAATCCTTGAGGGGGCCATTTAGGGATCTGGGGCAAAAATTGGGGATTGGTCCTGCTTTGAGCAGGGGGTTGGACCTAGATGACCTCCTAAGGTCCCTTCCAGCCCTGATATTCTATGATTCTATGATCTAATAATAAAGTTGCAGCCTGATTAAAATCATATCAAGTGTTTCCTGTCCTTTTTTTGGTATAGCTGGACAACAAACATAAGGCCAATTGCCCAACAACCAGAATCATCAGACTCAAATGTCTTTCTATCCTTAATGCTCAGTGTATGTGGTGGAGGATGTTGGCTCTGGGCAGTGGGAGAATTATGTATTAGTATTTGGGTGATGCGTGTGCAGGAGAGAAGGAGTTTGGCTGGAGAATTTGAACACAAAGTTATGTTTTTCATTATGTAGATCATTTTTGCCCTTATGTAGATTGTTATACGTATAAACTGTGCTGCTTTGCATGAATATCTTTGTTCATGGCAAACAGTAACTATATGCATATTGTGAATACAAATAGCATAGGAAGTCTATTCATTTGTCTTCCCAACACTTTATGACCACTAGGAAGTCAGGGCAATATGTAAATATGAACTAAAAGCCTTTTAAAAGGTTCTGAGAATGTTCCATTCAACAATAATTACACTTCAACCCTCCCCACCCCAGACCATATTGTTACCTTATTTTATGTATTTTGCAATTTGCCTATGTAAATCCATCTGTACACAATGGGGAGTAAGAAGGGTTACTTACCATGGAATCTTCCATTTCTATCTCCATACATTATCTATCTTAGCACACACAGAGTCTCCTTCCTTTTTCTCTCCCAGGTTCAACTATTTTTAATCTGCTCCCTATTTTTTCTAGTCTCTTAAAAATCAGACTGAGTAACTTACGGTACTCATAGTATTTTAAAGTTAATAAAAAGAAATTAAAGTTAATTATGTTGTTTGTTTGGAAGCCAGGATGAACAGCTTTTGCATTTACCTAGGGTGCCACTTACAAAACAAATTAAGAAACTGGGAACAAAAGTAGTCAATTTTCATGACTCCACAGGCATTACTCAAATAGAAAATAAGTTACAGGAAATGAAACTATATCTACCTAAATTTCTTAATGCACCACTAAATAGTTATATAACTTTCTCTGAAAAGGAAAGATTAATTCACAGCTCACATGCACATAGCATTTTGTGCCTTGCGCACAAAGTAATAGCCAAAATATTAGTAATTTAATAATGGTTCAGTACCTTCAATCAGCAGTTCTTGTCCATGACTGCCCAACAGCGTACGGGACAAGAAAGGGGCGAAGTCTACAAAAATTTCACGCAGGAGTGGGGCCACTTTTTCTAAAGCTCTTTCAAGCTTTGCAGTGATGCTGTTGAAAAGAGAGCATGTGAATTGAAGGCAAATAAATATCAGCAATTAAATGATATCACATTATATCTATTTACTAATTAAGGCTGTAAGTATCAGTGTCTTCTGATAATGGAACGACTGTGATTTGATTAACAATACAGTGTTTAAAAAGCATTCTTTAAGTTAGTAAAGAAACTAACACTCATGTCCAACTCAGGAAAATGACTGTCTCACTAACTTAGCAGGACTTATAAATCAATACAAAATAGAAAGCATTTTATTCTCATTTTTAAGGGATGATGAGAGAACCCCAGGCATCAAAATGCAAGTCCTCTTCATCTATCATCTCCACTAATGATGTATGTTTGTTGTGCTAAAAAAAGACCATGATTTTACTACAAAAATTTATGGTAGTAAGATATAAACCTCAATGAGTTTACCTTTTAAGTACAGAAAAGTCAATTAAAAGGTGAAAATACTGCAACATGGAAAATGTCCAATTTTTAAGTGTTCTCATTGTATGCAATTTTTCCCCAAATGAACTTTCACATCCATGAGGCAAGGACTCTCAATATTGAAATAGCGAAACTGGATATGCCTGATTTCACCAGAACTTAATTGTCCCCCTTTATATCACCTTCCATAATGAAGAGTCTAAGATAATTTTTCATTGTTGTAATGTTTATCCTGCTTGTGTTATACACGTGAAGAGCGTATCTATAACTGCATTTTTAATATCTCAATAGTCTGAATGTGCAGCAACAACTTTGCACTCTCAGTATTTCATCGTTTTTCTCAAACTTCAGAAGCGTGAAGAGGAGAATTATGAATGGCTAACACCACCTCACTCAAACATTCTTGCTTTCTTGATAAACTTTCAGACAACAAAATCTAGCTTTGAGATATTAGGCAAAGTGGTCCAAGTGATAGGGAACTGGAGTGGGAGTCAGGAGCCCTGGATTCTATTCATTGGCTTTGCCACTTACTAGCTGTGTAACCTTGGGTAAGTCATTGGGGGGAGGGATAGCTCAGTGGTTTGAGCATTGGCCTGCTAAACCCAGGGTTGTGAGTTCAATCCTTGAGGGGGCCATTTAGGGATCTGGGGCAAAAATTGGGGATTGGTCCTGCTTTGAGCAGGGGGTTGGACTAGATGACCTCCTATGGTCCCTTCCAACCCTGATATTCTATGATTCTATGATTTCACCTCTCTGCACCTGTTTTCAGACTCTCCCTTTCTCTGTCTTGTCTATTTAGATGGTAAGCCTTTTGGAGTAGGGACTATTTCTCAGTATCTGTTTGTACACCATCTACCATTCTGGGGGCTTCTAGGTGCTACCCTAATATAAATATTACGTAATAATCCTTTGTCTAGAGCAGTGGTTCCCAAACTGTGGGATGCACCCTCATAGGAGGAATGTTCAGGGGGCACGTACATGGTGGGGCCCGGGCCAGCCCCCATGGGGAGCAGGGAGGGAGCGCCACGCAGTCCAACTCTGACCCAGCCACAGCTCCAATCCACACCCAGCACAGCTCCACCCTCATTCCCTCTCCCACCCCGAGGCCAGCTCCGCCTCTAGCCCCAGCTCCCCGCACATTTCCCAGTTCTGCCCACAACTCTGCCTTCAGACCAAACTCCTCTACTGAAACAACTGTGCAGTTATGGAGGGTGGGGCATGGACAGAAGCCATTACTGGTAAGTGGGGCACAACAGGAAAAGTTTGGGCACCACTGGTCTAGAGTTCCAAGTTTATCAGGTGCTATTAAATACTTCACATGTACTATTCCATCGTGACTGAGTTACTATAGTCCCTTGATCTTCCCCATGCATCTAACTCCCCTCCCCATCAGTGGCTTGACAAGCTACTTCCTTCTCCTCTTTCAAATCTGTACTAAAGATTCAAAGTATTTTGTGTTTCCCACAACAAATGAATCATTAGTTTAAAAACACAACAGGAAACTAGGTTTTTCCTCTTTTGGGCTTTTTGTAGTCTTTGCCTTTGGACTGCATGCCGTTGAGGGCAAAAAACATCATCTTTTTGATTCTTTTACAGCACCGAGAACATTATTATTCTTAATTATTTAAGTGCTGACATTTTAAGTACAGGAAGAAACTAAAATTATTGATGATACCTGGAATGATGGATTCTGAGTTTTCAAAGGCATCCACTACATATAGAACTATATATAAATAAAGTTCATATGAAAGCCTTTAACTTATAATAAATAATATAAAACAGATGACGTTAATACAGATCAGAAGCTCTCTTCCAACAATTCAAAATCATTTTGATTCTTTTCTTGCAGTGCATTGCACCGCTGTTTGTACTAGCTGAAATTCAGATACTGGATTTGAAGAACTCTACAGTTCATAGCTAGAGATAAGGAAACAAACAGAATAGTGCAGAACCCACCATTGTTTGTTTATTTGTTTCACTGTAGATATGGTCACAACTCCTGAGCTTGGAGTTCACTTCACCTTGAAAACTTCAAATGAAATTTGAGTGTACAGTAATTCCTCACTTAACATTGCAGTTATGTTTCTGAAAAAAGCGACTTTAAGCAAAACGATGTTACACTAATCCAATTTCCCCATAAGATTTAATGTAAATGAGGGGGTTAAGTTCCAGGGAAATTTTTTTCACCAGACTATATATATATATATAGTCTATATATATATGGGAGTGTGTGTATATACACATATATACAAATACATACACACACACACACACACACACATATACACACACAAATGCCTTACTGCTAAATGAACTAAGCAGTTGTCTGAGCCCTCAAGGGTTAACTCTCACACTCTACAAGCCAGCAGGAAAGGAGGGAGGGCACACAGAGAGAGATGTGTTTCAGAGATAGAGATGCGCATTTCTCCTTTAAGTATCAAGAGTGGGGTCAGAAGTACACTGCCTTGTTAATTAGATCAGCAAGCCCCGCAGCTACAGCTTCTGCCTAAGGCAGCAGCTCCCTCCCTCCTGTGTCCCCCCTGCTCTATGGAAGATGAGGTAAGTGAGATGCAGGAGCAGAGGGACATTAGTCCCCCTCTTCTTCCCCTCCCCCACCCCACACAGCAAGCAGGCACCCTGACATAAGCCCCCCTCTTCTTCCCCTCCCACCCACACAGCAAGCAGGCAGGAGTCTCAGGGAGCAGCACATGGCAGTGGGGGAAGGGACAGCTGAACTGCCAGCAACTGATAGCCTGCAAAAGAAGGGATCATTTCACAACTTTAAATGAGCATGTTCCCTAATTGATCAGCAACGTAACAATGAAACAACGTTAACTGGGACGACTTTAAGTGAGGAGTTACTGTACCAAGCTGATGTTTGCAGGTTTTGAAATGTATATGAACTCTCATGAGCTATCCACATAATAGGGATGGGAGATTGTATGGCCTGTTATTCAACATTGTTCTTCATGACTTTGCAGGATGCCTTTCTGGGTTCTTCAGGTTTAACTGATTAACACAGTCCTGATATCTTCATTCCTCATGGGGGTTGTCAAATTAATCGGGCCTCCACAAAGTTCCAAAATATATTTTCAAGGGAGTGTGACCCCTGCTGGCTAGTCCCCTACCCAAACATAGAATCAATCATAGAATATCAGGGTTGGAAGGGACCTAGGGAGGTCATCTAGTCCAAACCCTTGCTCAAAGCAGGACCAACCCCAAGTAAATCACATAGTAGTAAAGGGGCAGCGAGACACAGTATTCTGGTCCTCCAGCTGCCTACAACAGTCACTTAGCTATTCTGTGAAGCTAGAATAGCTCAGAGTACAATGTGAAGTAATAAGGAAACCTCACGTAGGGAGTAAATATAATCCCTCGTCACTTCTGAAATGAGGGACTTTTAAGAGTGTTTTGCAATAACTTGATGCTGTCTTTTTCACTCAAGTTGCAGATATTCAGGACAAAGTGGAAATTTTCTAATCCTTCATGTATTTTTTCAGTGTAGTCCAATTCAACAGTGGATCAAATTTAAAGTATTTGAATGGTCTGACATACATGTGAAAGACTCTGCATCATATTACAAATATCTTGTACCATCCAGTTCTTCTCTTCTGAAGTAGTTCAGATACTAGAATGATGAGGGCCTCAAAAGTACATATATAGATGTGATAGACAGGATCCTTGTTTGAATAAGTGGGTAAACTAATAAAGAGATGGTTCCTGCTCTCTCTGAAGTGAATAGGAGTTTGCCATTGACGTCAGCAGGGGCAGAAGTACGCCCCAAATTGCTACCAGCAGGTAGAATAAGTAAACATTTGCCTGAAGTAGTACAGAGGATTGAGTTCCCCATCCATGATCAAAAGTAATTGAAGCTTTCTCCCAATCACTGGTCTCCATTTCTAGCTATAAGTCATACAAAACTCTTCAGGACAACATATTATAGAAAATGCACTAATTTAATGCACCAACAAAATATTCTCAATAACCTGCATTCCATTGGCCACTTGAATACATTTATAAGAATACAGAACCTTCTCAGATCATTCTCCTCTATGTAACATTATTAACCTGGAGTTGATGATGATAATAGGAAGTTATAAAATATGGAGATTACATACTACTCCTTACATAGACGAGACAATATACTGTGGGCAGTAAATGAATCACAAAATTAACACATCTCTGGAGGTTTCCCAGTAACACTCTAGGGAGCTTTTAAAGTTTGAGAATTAATAATTTCTTCTTTTTCAGACTGAAAGAAACACAACCCAGAAATATAGAGGAAAGTCTGGAAAGATTAGACTGGAAATGTATGTTTTAAAACAAACAGAATAAAGTAGATTGAAACAAAAATGATTTCTTAAATGCAGGGACTTGATAACTTTTCCCCAAAGCAAAAAGTATGTCACCCTGGGGAGAGGTCTTGCTACTTATTAGTATGGCTGATTATAAAGGAAGTATGTAATAAATTCACTTCTACAATTAATAATCAATTTCAATCATACAGTCACAAAGAGGGACTGAAGACGTTTTCTTTAAGTTATCTAGAAGGTTACATAACCCAAAGGGGAAGACAGAAAAACAAACTAAACGACTAACTGGCAAAATGCCAGCTACACAAACATGACCCGTATTAAAGGTTTTACTAGATGGAAAAGTAACCAGGAAGAAAATTAGGTATGCAATTAGTTTACTTCAACCTGTACAATTTACAGGCTTAGATGGATTGCCTGTCAGATTTGATTAAACCTACCAAGAATGGCTATAGCAGCTTTTATTAAATATACTTTTATACAGAGTACGGTATCTCAAGGGAAGCTAACCATCTGTCCTGGAATATCTCCTTTTGCAATATGCTTTGAGCTAAATAAAAATCCAGATTCATATGTTTCCTTAACAATGACTTCAAAACACTATCTAAAATCTTACCTTTTCAGTAAGGATTTATTACATGGCAAATCCACCAGTTTACACTTGGAGAAAGCAATGCTATATTAAATGGTAGTCAAGAGAATCTACTTAATCTAAAAAGTGTGCAACTCACTAAAATGGAAGATTTTTCAAACACACATTGACGACTGCAGTTGAGCATTTGCATTTATATCCTTAGTGACTTCAGGCTCAAAGAGCCTAAGTTGCATACTGGTAGACGTTCTACAGTTTCATCTCTTTTCTACACAGAAATAATTCGGTCATAAATGTACAACTTCCACTGGTCATCAGTCACTAGAATCAATTTGTTTTTCAGCTGACAAAAATTCAGTTTTTCAACTCTCAGGTATTGAAACTATTCTTTGTGATTTCTATAGATCTCTAAGGACTCTAAAAAAGAGCCGAAGACTTACAATAAGCGCCTTTATACACATTTTAAATAACAAGAAAAAAAACAACCACCAACCTTATTTTAGTTCAAATGGACAGAGCACTCTCTGGGTTCTATTCCTATCTCTACTATAGACCAGCAGTGTAGCCTTGGGCAACTCACTTCACCCCAGTGTGCTTTTTTCCCTCCCTCCCACTCTAGTTCAATCTTGCCTATTTAGAGTTTAAGCTGTTTGGAGCAGAGACAGTTATTTCTGTGTATATTCAGCTTCAAGCACAACGGGATCTCAATTCCATTTGGGTCTCCTAGGTGCTGCTATAATATATACCATATATTAAAGATACTAAATAATAATTTTAGAAAAGAACATAGGGGTCTCAAATAAAAAATAAAGTAAATTAGAAATTCCATGACATGCTATTTAAATTATTGTTTTTAATTTATACTTAAATTTAATGAATTCCTTGCATCCAATCGTTTACTGCACTGTCACCTCTGCCCTTTGCATGGTAACATAGGTACAACCACTGGCAGCTAGCAATTATGCTATTCACCGCCCTGCACTTTAAGCAGGGGGGAAAGTTTGGCTGGCTGGCCGGGAGAAGAGGGCAATGCTTTCTGGTTTGGGGAAGGAGGGGAGACATAAAACTGCTGGAAAAGCAGTCAGCATGGTGGATGACTCACCACTTAGGAATAAGGGGTTTAAAAAGGTCAGCCTGGGCCTGGCCCCTCCCCTCATTCACTCAGAAGAGGCTGGGCAGCACCCACCCTCCCTCCCTATTTAGGTCAGAAATGTGCCGGGTGTTTAGCTATATCTGCTGTGGGCATTATGTTAGCCACCCCATTAAGGGGGGCTGGGAAGGAATTTTTCCCATACCACCATATTGGCCAGGTGCAATGGGAGGTTTGGTTTTTTTGCCTTCCTCGCAGCAGGTTCAGGTGGGCTCTGTTCATGCATAGCATGATGGGCGGTAGGCCATATGTCGCAACTCTTTACTTAAGTGTATAGTGGATGTTCAGTGCAGGTTGTCCATAAATTAAGGCACAAAAGAACGGATAAATGGCTTGTAAAAGGAATTAAGGAGAAGTGCTTGGTAATTGAGCAAGCTGGGAGCAGTTGGGGACTCCTCTGATTGACACAGCAGGGAGCCAACCCCCCATCATTATAGTCCACCTTAACCCCTCCTACGAGTGGGGGTGGTCAGTAAGGTCCCGGCAAGGGAATTGCTGGAGGGACCTGGATGAAAATGGGGGGAGCTGGTGGAAGCCTCCCCCCACCCTGGAATTGGAGGGTCCCAGCAGTGGATCTGCTGGAGGGACATAAATGGAAAGGGAGGGGGGCTGAAAAAAAGCACGCCTCTCCCCCCGGTGAATTGTGGGGGTTTTCAACTGCACTGCACATTTTATCCGCCGGGTTAGTCCCAGACATTTAATAATAAAGTTGCGGCCTAATTAAATCCATATCTAATGTCTCCTGTCATTTTTTTGGCATAGCCAGACAACCAGTCCATTTATGTCAGTCGGCCTGCCTCCTGCACTCGCTCTCCCTCCACTCACTTTTATTTTGGCAAACCATATAAGTGGTGAAAAAAAGACAGGACAATCCCAGAGGAATCAATCATAGAATTAAAGGAAAATATGGCTAGCAATCTGTACTATCATTCAGAATTGGCACATAGATGGAAGTAGGGGACATGGATCCAATGCTCTGAAGTGGTGACAAAAATGCTCCTCTTACTTTTTCAGTTATACCAACAGTTTTAAAGCTGCAGCATTAGCACTGGTGCTGGTCAGAACATGGTATTTCCAAATGAGAATGAAAAGTCAAAATGTTGAAATTTCCCACAGGAAGGAAATTCCAAACATTTTAGAGTAATAAAAACCAAAACTTTGTTTCAATAGCATCAGATTGCTTTGTTTCAATAATGTCAAAACACTTCAGTTTGATAAGGAAAAATGTTTCATTTAAATGAGGCAAAATATAGAATATTAAATAAATATATACAATATTCAATAGAATATAATTACAGTATTAAAATCAGTATTTTAATATATCAAAGTTGAAACACTATGGCTCAAAACAAAACATTTTGACATAACTGAAACAAAACATTCCATTATCACATGAAATGATCAATTCAAAATAATTTGTTTATCTTTTAACTGTGGAAAATGTCATTGAAATTGACACATATCTGCAATAGGTTTCTATTATGATGAAACTGCATTTTCTGATGGAAAACTGTTGCACTGGAAATTTTTCAGTCAGCTCTAATCAGAACATAACTGCTGGAACAGAGTTCTAGTTAAAAGTAAAGTTCTAGAATATATTCTGGATCCACAGCATTTCTGAATAAGCATTGCAACAGTATTGTTTCTAATGTGCTAGTGGAAAACATTATGACTGTTGCACTGGTTACAATGGTTTAAAAATAAACTCCTTAGAAGACCAGCTTTAATTATAAGATTTGACATAGTTTAGTGTCTGAGCACTTCAAAGGCTGGTTTTATCCCTTCTATTATACAGTAAGTAATGTGTTTGTTTGGCAAAGATTTCTGTTTCTACTTGGCAACGTGGGCTCTTTTAGAAGTTTTGTATGGAATATTCTTATTAACAATATTAAATGTAAAATTTAGACAAATGTTGTAAAACCTTGGTCAACACATTTTAATAAAGTATTAGACCCTGAAACTATTTTAAAAACTTATTTTAAAGCTACATTTTTTCAGTGAAATGTAACACTAAAATTTTAGCACTTAAGGATATTAGTTTGTATGATTGACTATATTAACTATATTTTTGTTGGAGATCATATTAACATATCTTGACATGGTTATATATTCCATCATTCTTAGGTACTCATATAGTTGCCATCACTATAGTATCTGAGGACCTCACATATCAGAGCTCACAATTTCTCTGTGAGGTAGGGAAGTATTATTATCCCCATTTCACAGATAGGGTTTCTGTGCCCAAGTTGCCTAACTGATTTGCTCACGTCACAAAGAATATCTGAAAAAGCAGGAAATTGAATCCAGATCTCCCATAGCTGCAATCACTGGACCAGCCTTCCTCTCATTCTAACATACCAAACTAACACATTTATTGGTATATAATACCAATTGGGATTTTGTTGTGGAAGTATAATTCTATTCTAGTCTATGTCGGTGCTTATACTACATGCATCACCATAGTCTCTGAGGGCCTTCCACTAGCGCATTGTGCCATGTGACTAACATCAAGACAACTAAAATAAAATTATAAAGCATGCACACCTCATGTTTTCAGCTGAATCCTCTGGCATTGGAGCAACAGTTTGTACAGCTGGAAGGTTTTTACTGGTAGCACCATTCACAAAGCTAGAGGATGAAGAGGAAGAGGAAGATCCTGAATCCACTGCACCTGTCACCAAAATAAATTTAGATTTTGTCAGTTTGAAAAATAAAAATTTTAAAGATTATAAATAAATGGTGTTTCCTGTCATGTCAGTATATTTTAACGTAAGTAATAGATCTTATCCATTAAAAAATTAAAAGAGCTTTAACATATAAATAACAGAATGATTTACTATGCTAATAAGGCTATGCGTTTTTGATATTGCTCTGCATATATACAATTAAGTTATGTCTGCTGCTGAATTAAATAGCCGTATGTTACAAATTAGAATGTATTTTAACATAAAAATGAAGGGAAACCACAGATCAAAGTACACTGTAACACAAAATGAAATGGCCTGAAAATAAGTAAGGACTCGGTCACCGAAATACATATAATTTAAAAAAAGGTTCAAAACTAAAATGTTCCTGCCTCCTAATTTCACTGCCTTTTTATTATTTTTACAGATCAGTGATTAACTCTGCAAAGCTACATATTAATGCTAGTATTTTATATAGCACTTTTCATTCTCAAAAGACTTTTACAAACATTAAATAGCAGTTCTGGAGAAAAAGAAACAAAATAAAAATGAGTCTTACCTCTTGCTCTCAATGATCCTAAAAATAAATTCCACAGGCTAAAATATTTTCACACCATTGTATGAAACAAACCATCATGAGAATGATAAAACCATATTCATTATGGGTTTGTATGGAGAATGAGAGAGTTATGTATATTTTCTTTAAAAAAAAAAATAAGTATCACATACACCTAGGGTGCCCAGACGTCCTGATATTAGGAGCTTTTTCTTATATAGGACCTTATTACATCCCCCCTATACCCTCTCCTGATTTTTTCACACTTGCTATCTGGTCATCCTATATACACCTCAGTTTACCTACTTGGTATTCTCTTGCCTGACTGCAATGCCAGAACTCAAAAAAGGTTATATGGGAGGAAACTAAACAATGGCAAAGGTAAGGTACAGTCTGAGAGAATACCAATGGTCCTTGAGGAAACAATGGGGAAGCTATTAATTGGGGAACATCCCTACCTGACTCCAACCAGGCTGGAAAGGTTTACTTCATTCCAGACCTGAGTTTAGGATCAAAGGGGATATTAAAATCCTAAAAAGATGTTGCCCTAAAAAAAGAAGGCGGGTTGTCAAAAGCTATAGAGGAAGGAAATGCTAACACAAACACAGAAACTGAAGTAAGAAGGCTGTCTCTCCCAACCCAGAGGTGAAGGTAACTGGGATGAAAGGAACTTACAAAAGCTTTCAAGGAAACATTAAGGTTTAGATAAGGGAAAATAGGCATATAGGCCTTTATTGTTTTTACCGTTTGCTCTGCATGCTATATACCTTTGGAAAAATAAAAAATGCTTTGTTTTCAAGAAGCTGTTTTCACTATAATTATCCACTGTCACAGGCTCCCAGAGGAAAAGGGCTTGCAGATGTCAAACCCAGTTGGGCATGTCCAGTTAAGACAGTCGGGAAACAGGATGGCTGTGCCCAGAGATCCAGTCTAAGAGTGGTAGGTGTGCATGGGTACACCCAGAGAGGAGTCAAGGTACTGAAACCTGTCCCCAAAAGGGTGCACTTGACACATACTAATAGAGGTCTAAAATGGAAGCTTGTCCTGTGACAGTGGTAATAATAATGGGATGTTGACTGTGACACGATGATTTGGAATGTGACAGCTTGCTTTTTTACTTTGTTTTTTTAAATAACTGTCTTAAAGACTTTAGCGCAGAATACTCTTCAAAGATGAAGTTATATGCATGTGACATTTGTGGCATATTGTAAAAACTACAAGAAACAGAGGATGTGGGGGACATCTAGTGTCTTAAATGACTGAATAGCATTTTTCCCAGTTCATTTTACAATGTAGTATTTTTTTTCACTAGTTTTTTACCAAGGGATTTTAAAACACCACAGCAAGTATATAAACTGGACAGCATCTGGATACTGTTGGCAAACATGCCTTAAGAACAGAACTATATAATTCATTATATTAATTGTTGCAGGTATAATATGACTGAATCATCTGAACTGTAAATCCCACACTTCAGCTAATTCAATGACAAAAACAAAGCAACTCCCCATAAAACCCCAAAGCAAACAAAAAACAACCCATCATGACTTGACTCTCAATGTAAGCAATACTGTGATGAACATGTTTATATTTTCAATGCGTCAGATATATCCAATAGCTTCTGATTTGTAATTTATCATTGCCACATATACACTTTTTAAAACAAAGAAATTAAGCTCTACCTTTTGGAAATGGATGGAGGCAAAGAACAGCTTTTAAACTATTTGGTTTAATTCAGGTGAATTCAGGCATAAAAAGCTTTACAAAAAGGAACAGGCCCAAAATGGCAATGAACTTCCTTACCCAAAGATCAGTTAAGAAGCTCAGTACATTTGTAGTTCTGAGGAATTAAATTGGTAAAATTTGCTGAAATACTTTCCAGTCAATACTTTCCCAAAAATCTGCTATGCATAGTCCGCTAGACAAAAATGGGTATGATAAAAAGAATATACAGAAGGTGCAGGGATAACTATGAAAAACTAACATTTACCCACAGTCAACACACTGTGGCATCTGATACCGCAGTATTTTCCTGTGCAGTATTTAGAATAATTGTGCTTTCTTAATAGCAATCACTGTACAAAGAGCTACTCAGTTGATTTAAGGTATGGAGTGTTTAAAGTTATGATGTGAAGATTGAAGATCTGAGGCCTAAAATATCATTTGGAGAAAAAACTTCAATATAGGACTGCCTTATGGTATATGGATACCTAAAAAGGAGATTACAAACAGAACTTGAACTAAACAGAAACAGGTAAACAAACAGAAATGTTTACAAAAGTGTTAACTTAATTAATTTATACAGCAGATTTTTTTCTTAAAAGATTAATTAACATTTCTACTGGCAAAGTCCTGTTAGTGAGAATTAAAGGTGACCTGCAAAGGAAAAAATGAGTGTATTTCCTATTTTATTTTATGAAGCAGAAAGAAGGCTGGGAAGATTTCTGCTGTCTCATTCCCCCAAAAAGATCTTATTTTTCTCAACCCTTGACTGAAGTTGAGGAATGTTATATCATTGAACTCTCAAGTGTTTAGGTGCATAGTTATAAACAAACACAGTCCAATACCTATATCTATAAAAAAATAACTTTCTCTCTCAATTCTATTTCATTGCTCTGATAGCTGTGATGTCATAATCCTACCCAGTCTCCAGTCACCCATAGATTCTTCCAGGGCAGGCAGCATTTGAACTTCTAATGTAACAAAAAAATTAAAGCCCCACCCCCCCAAAGGCCTTCCTTATAGCATTATAATTAGGGTTGCCAGGCATCCAGTTTTAGACCAGAACGCCTGGTCGAAAAGGGACCTGCCCATCTTCGCCCAGCTCCCAGGAAGTTGCTGGAATCTCCCTCTGGCTCCTAGGCATAGGGGCGGCCATGGGATCTCCATATGCTGTCCCTACCCCGAGCGCTGTCTCTGCAGCTCCCATTGGCCGGCAACCATAGCCAATGGGAGCTGCAGAGGCAGTGCCTATAGGAAATGGCAGTACATGGAGCCACCTGGCTGTGCCTCCACCTAGGAGCCAGAGAGAAATGTCACTGCTTCTGGGAGTCACCTCAGGTGAGCGCCGCCTGGAGCCTGCACCCTGAATCCCCTCCCACACACCAACCCCCTATCCCATCCCGGGGCCCCCTCCTGCATCCCAAACTGTTCATCTCCTGCCCCCCCAGAGTCCACACCCTCAGACGGAGCCCTCACCCCCTCTTGCAATCCAACATCCTGGCCCAAGCCCAGGAAAATGAGAAAATGAGCGAGGGTGGGGGAGAGCAAGCAACGTAGTGAGAGGGGATGGAGTGCGTGGGGGCAGGGCCTCGGAGAAGGGGTAGGGCAGGAGCAAGGCCTCAGGGAAGGGGCAGAGAAGGGCAAGGGCGTTCAGTTTTCTGCAACTAGAAAGTTGGCAACCCTAAGCATATGGAAACAAACAAGCCCCTACCTCTCTTTTTAAACCTTTATAGGTTCTCTCTAAGGTAGGGTGACCAGACAGCAAATGTGAAAAATCGGGACAGGGGGTGGAGGGTAATAGGCGCCTATATAAGAAAAAGACCCAAAAATTGGGACTGTCCCTAGAAAATTGGGACATCTGGTCACCCTACTCTATGGTGAAATTAAACTGTTACTTGAAGAATGATTCATGTTAACATCAGTGGGTATTCATTGGAAGGCCTTATGAATGAAAACCATTATGACTTTTATTCACAAATACTAACCAATAGATTTGGGTAAAAGAAGGAATATATTCTCTCTTCCACTCTAGGGTATATTAGCAGCAACGCAGTAGGGTTTTTGCCTTCTTGGGGTGTTAAATAGGGAATATCTACTAGCATTAACTGTGTATACCCCCTACAAATATCCTATCATGGGAGAGAGGAGGCACTGGGGAAACTCACTCATTTGTGTTGTAATCCTCTATGTTTTGAAAACATCATTAGGACTATATATTCATCTATATAAGATCGAATAATTTTCTTAAACAATAATGGTGGGAATACACATACAGCAAGAGGACATTATAGATATATATGTCCTTCATAGAGGACAAAAAGATATAATTGAGCTTTTGAGGTTTTTATTTTTAAAAAGGTATAGTAATAATAGAAAGGAGACAACTGAAGGAAAAAAACAAACAACACAAAGAAAAAAATGAGATTCACAAAAATATTTAAGGACGATACCTGTTGTATTAATCATACTTTTTGGTGTAGCTCCTGTAGCAGCAAATATGTTTGGTGTAGTACCCGGTGGCAGAACACCTCCTGCAGTGGCAGCTCCAACTGTGGTAACAGCTAGACTACCTGGAGGTGGTTTCTTTACAGGTACGACAACACTCCTGCAGAGAAAGAAATGGCAAGTTAATACAACACCACAAAGGTGACACTTTTTTGTTTTTTTAACCACTTTTGATAAGAAATACACAGAAAGAATCATACAAATGTAGGGCTGGAAGGGGTCTTGAGAAGTCATCAAGTCCATGACCCTTGCGCTGAGGCAAGACCAAGTAAATTTAGGTCGTCCCTGAGAGGTATTTGTCCAATGATGGGAATTCCAAAACTTCCCTTGGAAATCTATTCCAGAGGTTAACTACCCTTATAGTTGAAAAACGTTTCCTAACATATAAAGTAAATCTCCCTTGCTGCAGATTAAGCCCATTACTATTATTTCTACATTCAGTACACGAGGAGAATGATTGATCAACAATTTTACAATCAGAGGATAGGTCCTCTTTGAAGAGTTACCAAGTCCCCCCCTCAAACTTCTTTTCTCAAGACTAAACATTCCCTGTTTTTTTGTTAAACTTTCCTTCTAGGTCAGGTTTTTTTTAAAAACTTATCATTTTTGTTGCTCTCCTCTGGACTCTTTCCAATTTGTTCACATTTTTCCTAAAGCGTGGCATCGAGAATTGGAAACACTGCTTCAGCAGAGGCCTCACCAGTGCCGAATAGAGCGGAACAATTACCTCCCATGTCTTACATATGACACTGCTTCTAATATACCCCAGAATGATATTAACCTTTCTGACAACAGCATCACATTGTTGACTTGTGTTCGATTTGTGATCCACTACAACCCCCAGATCTTCTTCGGGAGTAATACCACTTAGCCAATTTTTCCTCATTTTGTAGTTGTGCTTTTGATTTTTCCTTCCTAAGTGAAGTACTTTACACTTGTCTTTACTGAATTTCATTTTGTTGATTTCAGGCTAATTTTCCAATTTGTCAAGGCCATTTTGAATTCTAATCCTGTTCTCCAAAGTAATTGCAACCCTTCACCCCCATCTTTTGTGTCAACTACAAATTTTATAAACATTCTTCACTCCGTTATTCAAACACAAATGAAAATAATGAATGGTACCAGACCCATGGGACCCCTCTAGATATGCTCTCCAAGTCTGACAGCAAACCATTGATAACTACTCTTCGAGTAGTTTTTCAACATGTTGTGCACCTGCCTTATAGTAATTTAATCTAGAGTGCATTTTCCTAGTTTTCTTATAAGAATATCACATGGATAGGGGAGACGCAGTAAACATGATGTATCTAGATTTTAGTAAGGCTTTTAACACAGTTCCATTAGGCCGGTAACTCTGTCAAAGGAGTAAATTAGGTTGGTTTGGGTTGATTTGTTCTTGACAAATCCACACTGGCTATTCCTTATAACCCCTACTGTCCTTTAGGTTCTTACAAAGTGATTGTTTAATAATTTGTTCCAGTATCTGTCCTAGTATCCAAGTTAGGCTGACTGATCTGTAATTCCCCAGGTCCTTTTTGTTCACCTTTTTAAAGATAGGTACTATCTTAGCCCTTCTCCACTCCTCTAGGACTTCATCCATTCCTCATGAGATAATTACAAATGGTTCCAAGATTGCTTCAGCTAGTTCCATAAGTACCTTAGGATGAATTTCATCGGGCCCTGATGATTTGAATATATCTAGCTTATCTAAATATTCTTTAACCTGTTCTTTCCCTATTTTGGTTCGTTCTCCCTTGCTGTTAATATTAATTATTTTGAGTATATGATCAACAATAACTTTTTTTAGTGAAGAGTGAAGCAAAATAGGCGTAATTATACCTAAATATTTCCTTAACTTTTATGGAATAGTGCGGTCTAGTTGACCAAGCATGAAATTAAGAGCTAGAAACTTCCAAATTCTAATCCAGGTCCTGCCACTGTATGGTCATGAGAATCTCAATTAATCTCTGTTTCAATTGCAACACCTGTAAAATGGAAATATCTCCTCTTTCACAAGGATGTTGTGAGGTCTAATAATTGCCATTAACGTCTTTACAGCACTTTGAATTTTCAAACTCCTTTATACGTGCAAATACTAAAATTATTGTGGCAATGCAGTACATACTGCTAGTGCACACATGTACAATATTAGATGAAACTGAAATTGAATAGATGCCATTAGATGGTCTTATCAAAGCCATCAAAATTAATTATACAGAATATCTGAATATAGGACCTAATTCTCCACTGCCTTGCACCTGGTGCAGTAAACTATACCTATAAAAAGCAGTGTAAATGTACCAGAGTTCTGCATTCACACTTGAGGTAGTGTTCTATATCCACTTTGCTCTCAACAGTGCCAAGGAGTAAACTGAAAACACAGTGTGCAAGACAGTAAAGACTCAAGCCCACAGTGCATATAATATACTTAATTTTATTAATATAAAATTAAATTTATAAATTTATAATTTATAATTAAAAAACCTTGTTGCAGTATTGAGACTTTATGAGCTTTCAAAAAAACAAACCGTATAGACCACATACAAGCAGTGATTATTGTACTGATACAAGTACATATTCATTGCATCTGAAGACAGTATTTGTCTTCATCCTATTTGTAACTAAACGGCCTGATATATGCAGTTCAAAATAAAAAAAGTAAAATACCAAAAGCACATTTAAATAGTGCTTTTCTTAACAAGAGGTCTCTGTCGGGCAGAAATGAAATCTGTCTACTTTTAATGTCTCTCTCTTCATTTTATAGAAAGACTATTTCTGTGGCCCCTGCTTCATAACAAAACTAGAAAGTGAAGAACAAATCTGGAACAGATGCGATTTTTAAATGCAAGAAAAAGAAAAAAAAGATGCTTATCATTTCCATTATACCCACATGCTTTTTTTTTCTGAACACATGCACTTCATTTTTCATCAAAAAGGCATAATATTGTAGTACTGAAATAAAAGAACAAAAGAATGTAGCTATTTAGGGTAATATGTCAGCTTCCTGGCTACAGTTCTGCACTTCAGAAAGTGCTTTTAGTAAGGATTTCTCAGTAAACGTGACAAGATGGTTTCTAACCATCAGAGGAGTGAAGTTCTGGAACAGCCTTCCAAGGGAAGCAGTGGGGGCAAAAGACCTATCTGGCTTCAAGATTAAACTAGATCAGTTTATGGAGGAGATGGTTTGATGGGATAACATGATCTTAGTCAAAGGTCAATTAATTGCCATCAGTGGTAAATAGGACCAATGGTCAATGATGGGATGTTAAAAGTTACTACAGAGAACTTTTTCCTGGGTGTCTGGCTCGTGAGTCTTGCCCACACGCTCAGGGTTCAGCTGATTGCCATATTTGGGGTCGGGAAGGAATTTTCCTCCATGGTAGATCGGCAGAGGCCCTGGAGGTTTTTCACCTTCCTCTGCAGCATGGGGCACGGGTCATTTGCTGGCGGATTCTCTGCATCTTGAAGTCTTTAAACCATGATTTGAGGACTTCAATAGCTGAGACATAGGTTAGAGGATTATTCCAGGAGTGGGTGGGTGAGATTTTGTGGCCTGCATTATGCAGGAGGTCAGACTAGATGATCATAATGGTCCCTTCTGACCTTAAAGTCTATGAGTCTATAAGATTCTTTCAGGAAAAAAAATGTATTTAAGAAGAAAGGGTAGAAAGATTTCTGATTCTCATTTATTAAATAAACGAGGTCCAAGGTAAACTTATAGACCAATATTTCACCTCCCCTTGCAAAAAAAAAAAAAAAAAAACCAAACAAAAAAACCCCCCAACCTTCAAAATATTTCACCTAGAATTTGTTTTTATTCAGGACAGCCCAACTTTGTTTGGGGAGTACACCCTTCCAGTCTGCTGACAAAAAAGGAGATTTTTTAAAAATCAAACTGCAATAGTCTGAAAGGACTCTTTGGGTTGGTATGTTTTTAAAAAGGCCTGCTTCCAATGGTTTGACTTAGAGGATGAGTAGGATACAGAAGAGAATAAAGCTTTAGGAAATTCCATGTATACTAGGTCTAAGTGTAGGAAGTCAGATAAAATTAGAATGGATGTTTGTTTACTGTCTATGTCAAACAGAAGTCATTAAACAGTGTGGCCTGTGCTGTCTCTGTGCCTCATTTAAACCTAAAACTCAACTGGGAATGCTGACTGGTGTCAGGTGCACATGGAGATACTGATTTGCTAACTTTTCAGTCATCTTGCTTAGAAACAGAAGATTAGACACTGGGTAGTACTGGAGAGATAGGTTGCATCAAGAGTTGGTTTCATTAGTACCAAGCTTGAGTAAATGTGGGTGACAGACCATGCTCTTTCAACGACACTGACCATAGGGTCAACAAACTCTTAGATAGTAGTATCAACCTGTAAGCAGCATCCCAGGGGCTCTTAGCTATCCTTTAATATCCAGGGCCATCATGTGTCAGAGTTGTCAGTGGAGAGTCAGATTTCCTGTGCTGTACTCTGCCATGTTCTGAGAAAGGGTGCTGTGTGCCATCTGAATGTGATTGTTGAAAGCTGGAGACTAGAGTAGCCATCTCAGAAATGCATGATTATTTTTGTAAAAATAGGCCAAGATAGTTCCACAGAGAAGGCACAAGAGTTTAAAGTATTGGTTGTGCCTTTCCCTCTCCATATCTGTAAGTAGTTTCTGCTCTTGGTGTTGAGTATCTATCCTTCATGTTTTTTTCTGTGACAGGTCATCTGAGAATCTCTATAATCTGTGGGACAATGAGAGTGGAAAGGGAGTGTTTCTACCTAGCATGCCTTTAGATCTGTGAGACTTAACTTCTTGGCTTCATAGGATTTTCCATTAGAATTTTTAAGAAGGTAGCTGGGAACACACATTCTATGGTGGGCAATCCAAATTGGGCCTTTTGCTTGCTAAGAAGTGGGAAAGAGCTCAGATATCAGCTAAGAGGAAATGATTGTCTGATCAGGATGAGGATACAATGGCTCTGCACATCAACTGATGCCTTCTTTGAAAGCAAGAGAAAAGATAGTCATGTGATTAACAGACTGACTGGCAGCTCAGGAGATCTGGGTTCCCTGCCTCTGTAAACAGATTTCCTACCTGGGCTTTGAACCATCTCTGTGCCTTGGTTCACCATTTGTAAACAGGATACTGCCCTGTCTCACAGGGATGTCATGAGGGTAAATCCACAAAAGCCTGAAAGATGCTCTAATACTATGGTGATGGAGGCATATAAATTACTATAAGCATACGTCTTAGTTAATAAGTGGACAGGTGTCCCTCACAAAATGTTGGCCATCTGGGGTAGTGGTCACTTTTCAAAGGTAGAAGAATGCATGTTCTTCAGTCTCTATGGCTTTGAATTGTATGTTCAGTCTAAATTTCATCAAGGCAGAGGTCAGATGCCATTTCTTGCGTCTTCGAGGCTCTCTGTTTTTGATTATTTTGTTTGCAAAGTGGGCCAGGAGCTCTTGATTTCACACAAGACTGCAGTCTTACCTCAGGTCCCAGGACCATTCAGCTTCTCCCTCTGCTGAACAACAGTCTTCACCACTACCACCCTACAGTATCTATTGCAGGAGTCCCAGGCATGGTTACGGCTCCCTTTCTCCTCCTCATCTATGTGAAGTGAAGAAGCGTTTGCTGATGCTAAGCTCTCACATAGCAGCATCCATGAGTAATGCTCTAGTTGTCTATGAAAATGTCCCATGCTGGCTTCCCACAGAATACTGAGACATGTTTAAGGTCTCGGTCCTAAGTACTCAATGGCCTGGGCCTAACCTACCTAAAAGATAATCTAAAGGTCTCGGTCACAGACTGTGTCCAATAACTCCACTCCTCCTCCGTAATGGAACTTCCTACTGTAAGGGTAAAGCTAATTTGTGCAGGAGTCTGAACTTTCTTGGCATGTGGTCTGAGACTGGGACAAACTCCCATAGGAATTAAGGATCATTACAAACCTCAACATCTGCTCCTGAAGTTATGAAACCTTGCCTTGTCTAACATAAAAACTAAGCTGTATGTACATTTAAACAAACACACAAACAACCCCCCAACCAAAATCCTACCACAATAACACATGACCACGTATACACAATTTTCCCATTGGGGTGAGGATGAGAGAAGGAACAAACCACACAATAGCGGTTAGTCACATTGTTTAATGCATCATTGGAAGGCACTCAAATACTATGGTGATGAGAGCAGTATAAGAACCTATATAAAATAAAACAGAGCAGTGTATCAGCATTGTCAGAGGCCCAGTTTGTTTTGTGTCCTTCCAGGCCTGGACTGCACAGTGGGCCTCCCTTGCACTTTAAAGGTGTGACATCGAAAAGTGCTTGGTGTTGGCCTAACTTTGCTCCCACTGAAGACAATGAGAGTTTTGCAATTAGCCACTATGGGAGCAGAGAGAGGCCAAAGGTGAGTGCTTTTCAAAATCATACCCAGAATCTGTTTAGTGATGCAGTGAGAAGAAGAAATATCTTCTGACATGTAATTTAAAATGCTTCGTTCTGGTTACTGGATCATATACTCCATTGTGGTGCTCCCAACTGGGTCTTTCCTCTGCATTGTGAACAAAGATCTTGTAGGAGCCGGAAGTGTCTGCTGGGCCAGCTGTTCTTTTTATATCTTGCAGCCTGTGGGACTTTTTCAGGTGAATGTCTTCAGGACCCTCTAAAACAATTCTGATCCCCAATTCTGGAACTTCCAGAGTGTTTGACTGGTAAATTTGCTGAGATCTTACAATGGGTAAAACAGAATCTCAGAAAAGATAGAAAGACATGCTAGATTAAAAGATTGCTGTATTTTAGTAAAGGAAAGAACAGTCCAGAATTGAAACATAGGAATTGCCATTCTGGATCAGACTTGAGGTCCACCTAGGCCAGTTATGGCTCCAGGGCAAGCTCTTCCTTTGACCCATCACTCAGTCTCTCATTAAGCTTCCTTCCATTTTACCGGCCCATATCTGTACTACACTTACAATCTTGCAACTGACCCCACTTTTAGACTGCACACCCAGGTCACAGGACCCTATGTCCTCAGAAGGTCCAACTGGGTTCTGGCACCTACTATAAACTTTTTTCACGACTTGTGACCAGTAAGAAAATGCAGTGTCAGAAAACAGTTTGTTCAAAACAAATGATTATTTATTTGTTCATAGGAACATAAATGGAGAGGAAAGGGGTTAAAACCACAAAGGGCTTACTCCCTTCACAGGACACATCCCTAGTGGTCTAATATATGTGAACCCATCGATGTGAGAGATATGGGATACATGATCAAAGTCACTGATATTTCTTGATATGATAAAGTACTTAGCACCTCCTGAATTTCTAAATGAACTTGGCACTAAAGAGGTGTCCCAAAGCATCCAGACATGCAGTTCTAGACATGTTAGCACATTCAAACACAGCCTGATAAAACAGGGTAAAAAGAGCACCATATAAACCATTGCATGCCTCTGGAATAAAGCTTGGTAAATTGGAAATAGAGGAACGACAAACTGCAAAATTTTAGCCACCAAGTGTTCAGACAGTTCTTATTCATATATTGTTATGTACTGGTACATATGAAAGACTATAAACAAAGGGTAATGATAAATGGTAATTGTATCAGGTTATACGGGTGGATGTGCATGGGGTGGAAATGTGCATCCAATAGAAAGTGGTGAAGGTGGGTGGGTGAAGGGTTGCTTGTTTGGTTTTTTTGTTTGTTTTTGTTTGTTTTAAATGAGCTGGAAGGGAGATTAATACCATGGAAATTAAGTTCTCGGGTATACCTCTGTATGAGGTGGTGACACAACACTGAAGAAATAAAAAATTAAAAAGGTGGATAAGAAAGTTATGAAACAGACAGGAAACAAAATAAGTCAGGAAAAAAATAAGCTAATATATTCAGTAAAAAAAAAAATCAATAATAGTGCAAGTTGAAATGCAATAATTTGGCCAAAAAAAGAAGAAGTGTTAGTAAAAGGAGTGCATGCAATAAGACAAGATGACAAAAAAGCCAGTGTGATTTTGAGTGCATATCCAGTGGCACAATGCTACATACTGTCCTTTGGAGAAGGAATAAAAATAATTAAGGGCTGGAGGGACTGAATTAGGAGGAAAGACTCAAAGACCTAAATGCATGTAACTTGCTTAATGATGACTAAGAGGAATATGATAACACTACAAATATCTGAAGGATGTAAATATCAAGGAAGGAACAGAATTATTTAAGGTGTTCTCCAAAGGGATATGCCTACACATACTGGAATAAAAATAAGCTGCTGGACTACCATAATAGTAGTGATGGGTGCTTCTACGGTACTCATGGGCAAACTCAATCAGAAGGCAGTGACATAAATGCTACTCCTGGAATCACAGTGGATTATCAGTGTATTCCCAGCACCTCTCTCACCACACATAAGGCACATATGACTGTGGAGAAGCATATATTGCCTTCTTCAATTGTGTCTTTCATTTTAAAAAAAATCTGATTGGGGGGGGGAGGGTTGGTCAAAACCAACTTCTCTCTTCTATATTTAGTTTTTCAATGAAAACCCAAACTTTTTTTTTTTTTTTTTTTTTTAAACAAAACCAAATAGTTTCATGGACATTTCTATTTTGTTGAAAAAGCTATCTTCCATCAAAAACATTTAAATGGGAAATTGTAAACCAGAAGAACTGAACGTAGGGTTTTAGAACTGAAGTGCCATTTAAATCTCAAGCATAGCTTTATTGTGGTAACACTATAACTCAGTACGTACCCACAGCCAAAATATGTGCAATAGTGGAAACAATGAAATGGGTACCAAATCTCTCCACTTGCTATCCCATTTATCTTTTCTTACACAGAGAAAGAAAATCTGTTATTAGATAGTATTACTTTATAATTTCACCTGAAGATTGAGGGTAACTTAATGGGAACAGAGCTAGGCCAACATTAAGAACTTTTGCAAGCACTATTTCTTCAAAATGACTTTTCAGCTGATGGGAATATTTTGGAAATTATAAACTAAATGAGAAAGTTCATTTTACCTGATCTGAGTGCACTTGTACTCTCTACACCAATAAAGATACAGTACATAATTGTGTTTACAAGTGTCCTTCAATCCACAATTACCGTTTGAATTCACACCCACTTTTTTTTCTCCTTCAACCAATTAGAAACTGTGCAAATTGGAAGCTGAGTAAGGATTTGGGGCTAGAATTTTAATGACATTTAAGCACCTAAAGACAGACTGGTGCCTAGTGGGATTTTCAGAAGTGCACAGGTTCCCATCTTGTATTGGTTTCAGTGGGAGTTTAGCAACTAGATGCTTTTGAAAATCCTACTAGGCACCTATCTGCATCTTTAGGTACCTAATTTAAAAATAAAATCATTTTCTAAAATCTGGCCAATAGGCCTTTCCAATACTGAGTGTAACAATACCTAAATACCTAGAAAATCTGGGGCTTCAGTACTTAGAAATGCACTTGTGATATTTACAGATCTGTGGTGTGTGCGCGCAATCTGCACACTGCTATCCTACCCAAAGAGATATGATTTGGCATTCAAACCAGCTGAATGATGTTGAATAGCAGCAAAAATGTCAGACTTCTTTCTCATTTGTTCCAGGACTTCAAGATATAGGAATTTCTGCATAAATACAGATGCAGAAATGCTTCTTATTAAAATGACTCTCCAAAGTATGGAATGTTTACAGCATTCATTGCACAATTTAAAAAGAAATTCATCAGGCACAAAAGCAAGATGACTCGAACCTTCAGTAATTTTCAGTTTAGAAACTTTCTGGCAGGAAGACTAGTAATGTATCAAACAAACTACAGAATATGAGCACCATATAGAATCACTCAAATGGTTTCACAATGCCCAGTGTCCTGGACTGATTATTTCTGGTGTGACAAACCACATTTAGAAAATATATTCTGATACTAGTAATAATTAGAACTGAGTTTTATGGGTTTTTCGCCATCAAAAAGATGAGAATGGAAGAAAGAACTACTGGCACATTATATTCCATTACAGTTATAAGTCTAGGACAGATAACCCTCAGTGCTTGCTTCTAAACATGTCAGCCTCGATGTTATTTTCAAGGAGTCCAGTTTGATGTTAAAAGACATGTCATAACTTTGAGAATCCAGGCTCCAGAAATCTGTTTATATAGCTCATAATGTAATTACGGCTACCTTAACACAGATGAGGCAGAAGGCAGCAATATATTGAAAACTAATTGAAAAATGCAGTTGTCCAGAAGCACTTGCAGGGAAGAGGTCTCTGAAAAGCTACGCAAAGCTTCAGAGTTTGAAGTGAAATTTTTGATGTTGTCACTCTCAATCTATTGAATGGCTGACAGACAATCAAACCCGTCTGGCTGGCTGGCAGCTCATTTTGCTGGCAGGTGGCAAACAATTAGACACACCAATTTGTGCCTCCTGATGACATTAAAGCATGAAACTAAGTTGTATGCCGGGCCTAGTGATTTGTGTGAAAGCATTTCAAAAATAATACTCTTTGCCGTGGCAACTCATTTCAGACTGCCACCTCCCATTATAGCTTTGAGCAGTGAAGATGACAGGCTTGAGTTACGTGCAGCGCAAGGCCGCTTCTGTTCAATCCGTCATCAGCGCCCCTCGAGACCTCAATCCCCTCCTTTCATCAATATCACCTCATCATTTACATTCGATAGTACTTGACCTGCTGCATACATTAACTACACAGAAGTCCCATTTGATAAAATGTGCTGGAACATGTTTTGTGCTTTTATTTTGTGTTCATTTATAGTTATACAAGTTCTAAGAAATAATGCACTGCAAAACATATACACATTACTCTGAGCAAGTACCATTGCCAATTTTGTTATAAAAAAGAAATATTCAGTGTTATAAATATTGTATTAGATAATAAAAGTGAACACTGCTTTGAACTGTATTTACATGAGTTTTGTCAAATTTTTATTTGACCCCAATATATATAATAAGAGGTTGTAATTTTAAAAAAAATTCTTTTAAAAGCACACAGCTCTTCAAAAAATAGTTTGTTAATTAGTTTACCATTATTCCAGTGATTTCTTTTATAAGAATCACCATAACCCCCAAGGTAAGAAATATATATCTTGTAGCACATGGTAATGTACATCAACTTTAAAAGAAAATACCATGTAAAATATCAATTATCTCCAATTTCTTAAATAAACTGATAAACAAAAATATACCTACAAATCTATTACAGATTTTCCAACACAAATAATTATTTTAATACTTTCCTTCTAGACAAAAATGGGCTTTAGGTATAGCCCGGAAACACCAGGACAGAGAACAACTAGGCTGCAACTTACTTCAATCTTTCAAAGATAATGGAGGAAGGACAGGAGGAAAAAATTCACAAAACATTACACCCTAAAATACAGACGTATTGTTTCTAAGTGGCTCTCTTAATGCATTTCTACGCCAATCTCTTACATATACTTTTAAATTTACTATCTGGTGTTTCTCAGCCCATGGGTTGTAACCCCCAAAACAGGTTTCAGGAAAGTCACGGTGACCCTCTCTTTTTCTCCATTTTATAGTCTTTCATTAATTTTTTTAGAAAAAAAAAGATGTCTCCATGACCTATGACTCCTTATAGCTAGAAAGATAACACTGAAAACATGAACTAAGTGCAAACTGATGCCATGATACCTTCCTGAACCTGCAGGCAGCCCACATGAATACCTTTGGATACGACTGTTCCATTCATTTCCGCCTAGGCCCTGTGGACTCTGATACTGCAGCCATGACATTTGGCATTTTTTCCAAATTGTCATGGAATTCAGTATTTTTTTTCTATTTTGTCATATACAACATACTGGTTTGTCTCCCTGCCCTGCTGGGACCTCCCTGTAGCTGTCTTTTGGTCTCCCAGTTGGAAGTTAATTAAATTACAGTGCACGTTCCCTACACTGTTCCATGGAACCAGGCAGCAGGGTGTCTTTTTTCCTCTCTTCTATGGATCTATCTCTTGCAGCTTACCTCTGGGCAGATTTAGATCAAAGCATGAACCTGAATGTTTGTCAGCAACCACAATACTTCAAAGGAGCCATTGCTGCAGATGACAAGGGGACCTGGGCATGCATACAACCATGGAAAGCAGGAAGCACTGAGGTATTTGGGGACCAAGAACCCATCTTTACAAAAGAAAACCTTTAGATTCTTCTAGTGAAAGTTTATGGGCTTATGAAATCAGAAGACAGTTTTAATAGCAATACCATATTCATGAAAACCCTTTGAATATTTCCCAGTAACACCAAGTGTAATAGCCAAAGCTGCCCAGCCTCACATAACTGGGGAAAACACTGAATGCTCCCTGTGTCTCAGATGGCGGAAATCTGCTGCTGCCAGGCAAATCAAAGCTGTTCACTTTTTCCAGTGACTAATTTATAATAACTGCAAGAACTGCTGTTTAGCCAAGTAAGGACAACTAGTACTACTTAGTACAAGTGAATGAAGATACAGGTGTGTCTTCTTTTGCCATCTTTTAATATCTGTCTGGTATGAGTGGGAAGAAAGCAAACACAAGAACTTCTTGTTTTGCAGTCCACTGACAGGATATGCTTGCTGAATATGGCTCTGTTGTTTCAAAATACTTTACTGATCAGCCCTGGCCTTCTCTGAATTATTCTTTCCAGAAGTTGAATGTGGCATGTGTCAAACTGGGATTTGTCAACGTGTATCAGGAGCACAGTCTTGTTGCAACCACCCTGTCCTTCCCATATTAGTAAGTGGGAGGGAGCCCCCAGCTAAGGGGTGTCCCAGGACATCCCTGATGAGGGTAAGGGGTGTGGGGGCGTGTTGGTATAGAAAAGATTGAGAACCACTGATCTACACTTGGACTAAATCCTGAAATAACAATCTGCTTTAACTAGCAGGCAGTGCATTCAAAGATTGGAACTCAGAGTCTTTTCAGTCACTCTCTTTCACTGGGCTCTCTTGCTGCTCAAGGAAGGGAGTAAACTGGTGCCACACATAAACCTAGTGTAGTACACGCTGTCAAGTGCAGCAGTACAGCCATGCTACCCAGCACAGTAAGGGGTAGAGCCAAAGGTCTGTCCATTTCCCCACTCCATTACATCCTGTCTCCCTCACATGCACTGAGCGATGCAGGTAGACAGTGCAGGGGCACCTCCTCACACACCTGTGCCACTGCATTAGCCAGGACACAGTTTGACCCTATAGAAATAAGAAAATAAAACCAACAAATCCTTAATGTCTATACAACATTAATAAAGTTATTAAAAAGTTGACAATTGCATATAACCTTAGGCCCTGAATCTGTATTGAGAACCATTAATGTAGATGCACAAGTTCGCCTGGAGTCTCATGAAATTAATAGGACTCTGCGTGGGTGAAGATTCTGATGAAGGCTTAGAGCCCACACGCAGTGCTACAATCAAAAAGGAAAATTAATGTGTTAAAGTTCGAGTATTTACTATTTCTTAGGCAACTATCATGTAATTTGTAACTAGTGTACATGCTGTACTGCTAAATGCAAAAGAAAACGGCTTTGAATATATTTGGGAATATGATGGTTGCTCACATAGAAAAAAACTTCAAACAATACAAGGTTTTTCATCTATTTTTCCCCCTTGAAACCAAACCAAGTTACCATATGTAAGTTGATGAATGGGGAAAAAAAGCTTCTTCCTAATAGGCAATAAGTAGACTGTCTCTCTGAAATTATCAAAAGAGCTAAGATATTTTTGGGAAGACCACATTCCCTTTTTGATATTCCAGTCCCAGTCCATTCGCTGCCTCTCTTTTCCAACAGGTACGATCTCATTGTTTATTGAATTAGTCCACTGAGGCAGCCTCCAACAATTTTGTCTTATCAGCTTCACTATACTTGGGTACTGAAAAGTGCTTCCTAACATCATATAGTAAGTTTTTATCTTGTAATTTTCATTTATCCTCTTTCTCCTTACTATTTACATTAACCTGGAACTATTGACTGGATTTTGTTTTCATTAATATTTTATGGACAATAATTTAATTCTCTATTATGAGAATTTGTGTGTGTATTTCATACATCTGTAGCAGTTTTCCTTTGTCATATTTTAAACCTGATATACTTATTTTTGAAGTTCCCTCAGAATTTTTTTTTTCAGAATGTGGTTATACGAATCGCAAGTAATATATTTCTAATGCACTATTTTACAGTTTTGCCACACATCAGAGCTTCTGCTGGATTGTTTAATTGATTCTTTTTTAACTGATTCTTCTGATTATCTAAATATTTTAGAGGAGAGTCTACAACAATCATGTCATACTGGAAAATTCAGTCATGTCAATGTACTTCAGAATTAGACTCTTGCATAGGTTAAGGATGAACACACAATACAAGTAACTCCTTTTTGCAAGATGTTGTCAATTGCATCTCTCAACACAACTCCTATATTAAGATTTATGCAGCTGGTGTGGTTACTTCAAATTAAGCTACTTTAACCAGTAGTGTGAGCATTTTCAGTCAACCATGAGAAATAAAAAATGTATGGCTCACAATATAAAATGTGTTCCCTTCAAATATAAAAAAACTGGGTTTAAAACTTTAAAAATGAAATACAGGAGTCAGTCTCAATCCTGTTCTTATGGAAGTATGCACACAATCTGTCATGACAGATTTCACTATTGGAAGAGGACTGGTATGACAAACATTCGGAAGCATTTTGTTGGGACTTCACGCAGCCAGTCTCTTGTATATAACCAGAGACTTTTTTCCCATTCAAAATATGGTTTTAAAAGAGAAAAAAAAATATTACAACAGTTCTTTACAACAGGCTTGTTCTTCCAACACCACTTACAGTTTTATTTGGTGCTTAGAGAGAAAAACAATGTGAATAACTTTTGCAGATACTATATGGTCTGGTTTTAGTAATGCCATGAAGAAGTAAAGCAACTGAATTATCTTAATACTATCTAATCTGAATTCACACTGGACTATCAATGTGTTAACAAATACATACTCCAAATATCAGCATTACAATAATATAAAATAATTAACTCAGCCATATACCTGTCAAAGGAGTGAAACTGCATGGGAAGAATTGACTGAGCTTCCCTCTTCAACGCAGGATCTGGGTAAGGGATAGGATCAGGACCACACTCTGCAATTTCAATAGGGGCTGCCACAAGGCTTTTTAGTATCTCCTTGACATTCATGCCTTTGCTTTGGCTGATGCTGGATATTGAAGGTGCAGGCTTCAAGATTTCACTGGGACTTTCTGTTAAGCTTTCCTGAGATTTCTTTACCTCAGAAGACAAAGTAGACAATAATTCACTCATAGCATCAGGGCCTGTGCTTGTCTCTAAGTCTGTCCCATTTAAAATGCTGGGCATCTGCTCCTCTCCAATACCAGAATCTGTATGAGGAATGGAGCTTTCCAGCTGAATATCTTCAACAGGTGTTGGTGTTTCTTTTTCCTTGATAGTCTCTGGAAATACAGCAGGAGTCTCTGTAGTGAAAAGGGGTTATAAACAATATTTAAAGCTTAGTCTGGAGTTGTATAACAAATATATCACTGAAGCTTTATAAGATAGAAGCTATCAAGTCTTAAAAGCATATACATCTTAGCAAATTAACAACAGAGAATCCAACCCTGCAAAAAGCCACCGTGCACACAAAACTTTCATTGGTTTCTATGGACATTTTCTGCACATGAAGGGCTGCATAATGGAGCCCAGAGCTGTACTACATAATCTCAGTGACATTTTAAAAAATACAACCCACTCTTTATGAAGTTATTAAATGGCAGGACATTGCATGCTAGAACATAGCTTGACACATTTATTGTCGTAGCCTAAACTCACTACTCAGCTACAAATCAGATGTCAAAACATTCATTTACATATTTTCAGTGTCCCGACTGGTAATATATGTGCAAAAAAGTTATGCTATTTGACAGCTTTACAATCTCTTCAAGTGCTTAATTTTCCTTTAAATGGAAGTTTAAATTGTCCTGAAAGCAGTAGATTTATTAAGTGTCTAGCCTTTCTGGTATCCTAGATAACATATATATGTGAACAAATGGTGTGAATCCTTCTTGAGTCTGTAAACAAGACAGACAAATAATAGCTCAAAACTCCAGTAGGGTTTTTTGGCACATCTTGAGAAAAGAATGAACACAACTTTCAGATCCCAGGTTGATTCAAATCCCAAATATCAACAGAAACTGAGGGGATGAGGGAAGTGAAATCAGTGGAATTTTGCAAAATGTCCAGGGGCCCTATTAATAACATCTTGCAAATGTCAGCTTTTATCAACTATTTACAATGAAACACACAAACAACAACTTCACTATAAAAGCATAGCAATCTGATGGGCCCATTGAAATTCGGCTAGAGCTGTGAAGACCTGCCTCAGATGGTCAATATTTTGGATTACTCTTCAGGGAGACACATATTGTGGTTATCTTTTCAATGTCAAAAAGCCTGAACTCAAACTGAATATTTGTTTATTTATATCATCAATTTATTTTTATTAAGGACACTTGATATAAAAACCCTGAAAGTAAAATTTGAATAGCCTGTATATAAATTATGGCCTCATAGGCATTATTTGTATTTGCCTTTGTGTTTCTGAGAAAATGGCAAATCTGGTTACTTTGGAAGATAATATGCTGCAGTATATGGAAATAAAATTCTGCTTTACTAAGGGTTCTAAACAAAACATTTTGTAACACCATAACTATCAGAAATTGTATGGTAATAGTTTATGACTTGAAATTGTAATAGACAAGTGGACTATAATGTCAAAAATATAAAAGTATATTAGGTACAAATATATTTTATCTTTATATATATTCACACACACACACACACACACACACACACACGAATTTACATTGTATATGTGAACTGTATAGAATATATTTATATATTAGACATACATGGCTTTGAACTAATTTCAACTTAGAACAATTCATATACAATTGTATACCAACAATGTTATACACCATGTATTGGCAGATGACCTCCTGAGGTCTCTTCCAACCCTAATCTTCTGATTGTATGATTCTATGAACTGCAAACCCTAGAGAAGACCCAAGGGAAATAATGTGTTACTAGGAACACCGTTTTCTTCTTCTAAATGTTACGTGCACTCCCCATTACACATATATACTTTCACAAACAGAATGACATGTCTTTTCCAAAGTGGATACCAACCCCACTTTTTGAATCAGGAAGCAGAAACTGGAATTATGCATTGCAAAGCTGACAGCCACTTGAAAAGATATATTCCCATTACACACTCATTGTCTACTAGTCCACAGAATATTTATCATCATAGATATCTAGCATGATAGAGTTTAGAAAAAGTAATCAGATCAGTGACATGATCTTAATGGATTTTTTGAGACTAAGTTTCCCCATACAAAAATAAGAGATAATTCTGAACTGGAGGGAAGAACGGGCTTTTGACATCCAGTCCAAGAACACTGTTGCTCTGCTTAAACTGAAGCTGCTTTATTGGTTTCCTATCAATATCCTGCTCCTTGAGAAGAGTAGTGGGTCAAATTGACACAATCTGGAGCAGAGACCTACAGTAAATATTTATGTTGACTAAATTCTGCAGAGGAAGAGACAGTGACTATATACAGTATCATTCAAAAATAGACACACTAAAAGATGGCCCATAGTTTGAATTTTTATCTGGTTTACAGTAAAAATCCATAATCTACATGTACAAATGTAGTATTATGATATATTGCTTCCTATATAAAGGAATTTCTCTGAAATTGCAAAATATCATACACACAGTTTTCAGCAATCACCACTGGGTATGTATATATTATTTTAAACAAAGTAAAAATATCTCTTTATTCTCTCTCTAAGCAAAAGTCAAGCCCCAATGCTAGTGCACTTTTTGAGGTTCAAACTGAAGGGTGAATTATACTTTAATCTGGCTTTGTAACAACAAAGAATTACTAGTCAGATACATAGAATTTTGATATGCAGCCATTACAACATACTTGACAATCACAAAACTGGAAAATGTTAAGATTCTAATTTAAAATTACTTATTCATCCAGGTAAAATGTACGACTGAAATATACCATATTTCCTACAATATCCACAAACAAAAGAGAGCATTAAGGAAGTTAACTTGCTCTTTTGTCCCCATTTATTACAGACATTTGGTAATATTTCAGCTCTAAGATTAAATTTGATTTATTTATGAATGCAGTCTAGACCCTGATCATTAAACTATAATAATTATGGATTGTTATTTACAATAATTTAGAAATAAGAAAAAAAACTTTCAATAAAACCACTGTACATACAAGCATATTAAAAGGTATTGTACTTCCAGTGAGATCAAACTTTTATCCTCATACCATGGAATGGCAATAAAGGAATCAATTCCATATGAAACTGACTGCATTAAACCAACTGACCAGAGTTATCATTGATTTATCATTATGAACAGTAATTTCTGCATAAAACTTACATTTTATAATATTTCTCATTTGGTGCATTAAAACTATTTTCCAAAATATCACAATTCCAATAAGTAATATACGTTAAATGCTCCAAAGTTGCTTTTTATTTGTGGCCACTCTGCACACTACCTCTGCCCACGGGCACTGCCCCTGCAGCTCCCATTGGTCATGGTTTCTGGCCAATGAGAGCTGCAGAGCTAGAGTGCAGGGCTGGGGGGGGGGGGGGGCGCGGCGGGGAGAGCATGTAGAGTTGCCTGCCGTGCCTCTGTCTAGGAGCAGCCAGGACAGGTCACCACTTGTGGAGAGCCGCCCGAGGTAAGCCATGCCTCGGATCCGATACCCTGCACCGCCTCCCATGCCCCAACCCACTGCCCCAAGCCCCCTCTGGCACCCAAACTCCCTCCCTTTTAGTTAACCGGCATTTATCACTTAGCTGCACCCCCCCCCCCATTCTCCCAACATGCCGGATAAAACGACTTTTACTGTATTTACGTGCCAGATATGCTAAACATTCGTATGGCCCTTCATGCTTCAATCACCATTCCAGAGGACATGCTTCCACACTGATGAGGCTCGTTAAAAAAATAATGCGTTAACGAAATTTGTGAATGAACTCCTTGGGGGAGAATTGTATGTCTCATGCTCTGTTACACCCACATTCTGCCATATTTCATGTTACAGCAGTTTCAGATGATGACCCAGCAGGTTATTCATTTCAAGAACACTTCACTGAAGATTTAACAAAATGCAAAGAAGGTACCACTGTGAGATTTTAAAGATAGCTACAGCACTTGACCCAAGGTTTAAGAATCTGAAGTGCCTTCCAAAATATGAAAGGGTCAAGGTGTGGTGCATGCTTTCAGAAGTCTTAAAAGAGCAACACTCCGATGAGGAAATTACAGAACATGAACCACTCAAAAAAACCCCAAACCAACCTTCTGCTGGTGGCATGTGCCTTAGATGATGAAAATCAACATGCATTTGTACACACTGCTTTAGATCATTGTCAAGCAGAACCCATCATCAGCACAGTAAAAATTCTGAGGTCTGTGGGGGGGCACTCATGGGCGGCTCTCTGAAAGCAGCTCCCCGTCCGTGCTGTTGCTGGTGGACGCGTGGCCAGGCAGCTCTGCATGCTGCCTCTGTCCCCCCTCCCTCCACGAGCGCGGACTCTGCGGCTCCTAGCCCATTAGTCAGGAACCATGGCCAATGGGAGCTACAGGGGGCGGCACCTGTAGACGAACGTAGCATGCCTGCAGAGCTGCCTGGCCTTGCCTCCACCAGCAACAGCAGGGCCCAAGGTGAGCCTCCCCGCAAGGGGCTCCCCCGTCCCTGCTGTTGATGGCTGGTGGAGGCGCGGCCAGGCGGCTCTGCACACTGCCTCCATCCACTCTCCCCAAGCGCTGCCTCCGTAGCTCCCAGCCCATTGGCTGGGAACCACGGTCAATGGGAGCTGCAGGGGCAGCACTGGCTGCACCTCTGCAAAGGAGCTGGAGGGGGAACATGCCACTGCTTCCTGGAGCTGTTTGAGGCAAGCGCTGCATGGAGCCTGCACACACCCCCGCCTCCCGTGCCCCAATCCCCTACCCCAGCCCTGATACCCCCTCCCACCCTCCGAACCCCTTGGTCCCAGCCCAGAGCACCCACCTACACCCCAAACCCCTCATCCCCAGCGCCTGCACCCTCAGCTGGAGCCCTTACCCCCCACTTGAATCCCAACCCCCTGCCCCAGCCTGGAGCCCCCTCCTGCACTCTGAACCCCTCATTTCTGGCTGCACCCCCAGCCCAGAGCCCATACCCCCTCCCACACCCCAATCCCCTGCCTCAGCCCCCTCCCACCCCCTGTCAATGTCCGTCACTAAGTCCGGTAATTTTGTCAAATCTCTGTCGTGCAACATGGTGGTGCTAATCCCTGCATGGATACATGTCCTCTGGAAAGGTGGCTGAGCATGAAGGGATATATGAATCTTTAGTGCATCTGCCATGTAAATATCTTGCAACATCAGCTACAACAATGCCATTTGAACGCCTGTTCTCACAGTCAGGTTACAATGTAAACAAGAAACGGGGGCCATTATCTCTTGTAAACGTAAACAAACTTGATTGTCTGAGCGATTGGCTGAACAAGAAGTAGGACTGAGTAGACTTGTAGGCTCTAAAGCAGGGGTAGGCAACCTATGGTATGTGTGCCAAAGGCGGCACGTGAGCTGATTTTCAGTGGCACTCACACTGCCCGGATCCTGGCCACCAGTCCAGGGGCCTCTGCATTTTAATTTAATTTTAAATGAAGCTTCTTAAACATTTTAAAAACCTTATTTACTTTACATACAATAGTTTAGTTATATATTATAGACTTATAGAAAGAGACCTTCTAAAAACGTTAAAATATATCACTGGCACGCGAAAGCTTAAATTAGAGCAGGGGTCTCAAACACGCGGCATGCGGGCCACATGCGGCCCGCCATAGGCGCCAACTCCACTGGCAGCCAAGCTCCAAACATTACTGAGTGTTTATATTTTATTAAAACCCCTCTTTGCATTACAGTTTTTAAAAAGTTAATACATTGACTTTTAATAGAATACTATATTACTTTTCATTTTTTCATTTTTCATTATACTTTGGTATCATTGTATGAAAAGGTTTCAGTGATGTGGCCCTCGGGACAAATTAATACTTTCCATGTGGCCCTCGTGGTGATTTGAGTTTGAGATCCCTGAATTAGAGTGAATAAATGAAGACTCGGCACACCACTTCTGAAAGGTTGCCGACCCCTGCTCTAAAGTTTTACATTTTATTTTTTAGTACAGTTACCAATGTAGAATTATGTACAAAAAGTAAGTTCAACTTTCACAATAAAGAAATTGCAATACGGTACTTGTAATGCAGGAATTGAAAAATACTATTTCTTTTGGTTTTTACAGTGCAAATATTTCTAATAAAAATAAATATAAAGTGAGCACTGCACACTTTGTATTCCATGTTGTAATTGAAATAAATATATTTGAAAATGAAGAAAACATGCAAAAATATTTAAATAAACGGTATTCTGTCATTGTTTAACAGCACAATTAATTGTGCGATTAATCACAATTATTTTTTTTATCACGATTATTTTTTTTAATTGCTTGACAGCCCTATGAGAAAGTTTTTAAGATGAATTACAATTTATACACAGGACGAATTGATTTAGCTATAGCACCGCATGTCAAAGCTTTATTACATTCCCATTGATTTTCTTTCATAATACTTTTGTCTTCTATGGACTGCAGGATTGGAACAAAGTATATCTTTTCACACAATGCAGTCAAATTATATTTATCCAATCCTCTTAAATTTATAGAGTGGGTGCTCTTAGAACAGAAGAATCTTGAGTATTCAACCCACCTTAGCTAAATGAGAAGTTAAACATGAACAGCAGCAAATATATAACTGATTACATCTGTCTATTGTTATAACATTCTGACAGCCGGCTTGTAAATTTTCAACAACCCTCATCAGTTTTCTGTAGCATTAGGCCATGTCAGTAGACAAAGCAGGAACATTACTAGACCTAGTGATCTTAACCCTGTCAGAAGTCGGCAGTTGGATACCAGATGCCTCTTTCTTACTGTTTTTCATTGTAACTAATGAGTTCATCTACTACATTATGGAAAAAATATGGGCTTAAGTTAAGTAAATGACATGATGTCTATGTGGTGACCTCATCTGTCACATTCCTTCCCTAAAATATCTTGTTTTACTGTGATTTATGAAGTGCATTGCCATTTTTTTTGCCTATTAAGTTATCTAAATAGTTCTTAAACAATTTTTAGTGTCTAAATAGTAAGAAACAAACATATAGGCTTCCTATTATCACAGACATGAAAAGTATATTCAGTAGGTAAATATATAAGGTTTTGCTATTCCAACAAATTGACATTAAAAAGACAGTCTGCTTTTATCTTTACCCCAAGCTTCCCAAATTTAAGTAATTAATCATTTGTGTATATTATTGGAACTCATTTTGGATTTTTTTGCCACATTTATTCTGTATCTTTTATTACATACAAAATAAAGATGAAAGTGTGCAAAAGTCAAATATTTGAAAGCAACAATTTTAAACTGCTAATAGTATGGCCAAATCAAAGTCGTCGTTCATGAAGCTAGCAAATGTAACTCCCTGATCCGTGGGCGGCGAGTATCATAGGCTGGGGGAGGCTGTGTCTCCCCCAACAGCCAGGCATGGCCCTGCCAACATGCCACCCCCAGGCTCCTTCTGTCACTGTGCGGTGGCCCTGGCTTGGGCTATGCCGCCTGCCCTCCCATTGCTCTAGGGCTGGGGCTACACCACCCGCCCTTCCAGCGCTCCGGGGCTAGGGCTACGCCACCCGCCCTTCCAGCGCTCCGGGGCTGGGGCCATGCCGCCCGCCCTCCCAGCAGGCTGGAGGCGCTAGACTGGGGCAGGGACTGGCAGCTACGGGGCGAAGGGGGGAAAGGTGCTCTGGTTGGGGGCGGGCGCAGAAGGGGCAGAGCCTTGGGCAGAAGGTTAGCCTTCCCCAACCAGCGGTTCACATGCCACCCATGCCCCAATCCCACAACTATCCTCATACCATATGTGAAGGTTCTGTTGGAAACCATGGAGATACCAGAGCTCTTAAAAAAAAAAAAAGTCTCAACTTTTTTTTTTTTTAAATAATGGAAAGTGTTAGGCAACCTTAACAGGAGAGTTGTTGCCACTCTACCATAATTAAAAGCAACACAGTGACATTTTGTCTATTAGCCCTTCTATCCCCCCATAGAGAGCACCGTCAGTGAATGGTTCCTGGTCTGCTGGTCACAAGGAAAGAACTCTAAACACATCTCTTTCCATTGTCAAGTACTAGGTACTTTTCTGTACCTGTGGAAGAAGCAAGACCACCACAGAACAACCACACCTACCTAATTATGTCCTTTGTAGGTTAAGAACCAAGTGAATGACTCAAAATTACAGGAAACATGTACAAAGGGGTTATGATAACAACAAGTGGAGTTGTGACAGAAACATGCAAAGCAAGTGAACACAACAGTAACAGAAAATGACAATGGAATAAATGTCTAACAGAGAGCTTTTATCCAAAGTGACAAACTACTCCAAATCCACTCTTATTGATCTCTCAGTTCCCGGGACTGGAAAGTTAATTTTGTATCATAGGCAGAAGTTACAATGGGGAGTGGTGAGAAATCCTTGCTGTCTGGCCCTGGTCTTAGCCTGAGCAAGTTGCTGCACCAGCTGATCAGTCTGCACTGATCCTGTCACTGGCAGGTAGGCTAGCCATGTGAGTATGACTGTTTGCATGTGCAATATTTATTTGACATGATCAATCTTTAGCTCCATTTATTGAGACAGTGCTCGTTCGCTCTCTCACTTTGGCTTTCTGGACACTGCTATGCGACTCATTTTGCTTTTTACTCTAATTAGATCTAATTTGCTGCTGGACCTATTTAAAGATTTTTTTCTTTGCTAACAGAAGGACAGTAGGGAAAGGGAAGAGGAAAGGAAGAGCCCACTTGATTTACTTGGCTACATTTATTTCTTCTGCCTTCTCCACAGGCTGGGCATTTGTTTTTTCATAATCCTCTCTGGACTCAGGCAGACAGGAAAGGAGGCCCCATCTATCCTGAGCTAAGAACAGTATTAACCAAGCCATGTCAGCATAACACAGCTCCTAGCGCAGTGTAGATGGGGTCCTCAGTTTATGTAATAAAAAAACTCCAAACTTGACTCTTCTCTGTAGTGCAGAATAATTTCAAACAAATATACATGAGTTGCAAACCATAAAGGTGGGGTTCAAGGGAACTTTCCCATCTATACCAAATATTCACTAATATTTTAAAGCATCTGCCGTCATGGCATTTGGAACACTGAACAATCACTTAAAACATCATAAAAAGAACATAAAATGTAAGAAACGATATAAAAGCCAAACAATGTGGTCATTAAAACACAGATAATGGGTGTATTTTCCAGTTGTTAACAGCTACTGGAAAAAATGTTTTTTACTATCTCATTTCCTCCCTCAGCATGCCTTACCCCCCAGTCTCTGCAGTAGTGCTGCCAAGCTTTTTCCACCAGCAGCATCTGCTAAGACATCTATACAAAAGTTGTGAGCACCTACTCCTGGTTGCCAAACTAAGCAGCAAAATGTTTCAAAATTCTTCAAGGCTTACAGGTCAATTGAAAAGTAAGAATAACTGCAAGACATAGGAAAACTGAATACACAAGGTGATACTATATTTGAGTTGTAGCAATTCCAGCAAATAGAATATTGAAACATGTTTTGTTTGTAGTTAAAAACCTACATGAATACAAGTTAAGGACAAATAACAATACACATTTATTGTGAACTCTATTTCCCTTGTTTTTGTAGGTTTATATAGTAGCCGACATGTGCAAATTCAGAAAATACATGTATGATGTGGAAATAATTTCGCAGATTAATTAGGGAATATTTTTTGGGGGGGGGGGAAGTAAGATGAGGGAAATAGGGAGGAATCCAGGGAACGGTTCTCAATTATTTGGACAATGACGTTGTCTTCACAAACCTTTGGTGAAGGAGGCTAGTTGTAACAATGACCTCCTTGAAGTGCTGGGAAACCTTGCAAGTCAAACAGTTTCTGAAGAAAAGCCTTCATGCAATGTTGAGATAACAGAGATTTGAGACTGTGTGAACCAATCTCCACGTGACAAGTCTCAAGATCTACTTCTGAAGCTGGGACTTCTCTGGTTGAGTGAGCTATGAGGTACAGGGACAGCAATTTTGTAGCTTCCCTGGATGCATAAGTATTATCCACTTAGACAGCCTTTGGACCAAGATGACTTGAGTCACAGATATTGCTGCAAAGACTAGTCCGCTGAACTTTCTAAGATATTTAGTTCTGTCTAAGAAAAAGCCAATACTTCTAACATTCACAGTGTGTAGTTGCATCCCACCAGTCTGCTAACAGGGCTTTGGGGAAAAAACAAACAGTGATACGGACTGAGGTGAAAATCTGATTCATTTTTTGGCAAAAAATTGGGGTTGAGATTTATGTACCACTTGTCTTTGTGGAATATTGTATAAGGTGGTTAGCTGATGGTATCTGCAACTCCAAGACCCTCGTGATGAGGCAATGTCCATTAAGTGGTACAAGACCACCACCACTTGGGTTCAAAAGGCCATTCCATGATTTTATTCAACATCAAATTCTAGTCCCCAAATTCTAGAATTTGGCTACCAGATGGGAGGGAACAAAAATTTGTTAAGCTCTTTATAGTTTCCCTTCTCAGGATGACAGACACTATGGTTCTCTTTCACAAGGACATAGTAGGAAAAAATATCAGCTAAGTAAATCTTGAGAGTGGCCAGGGATAACAGTGGCTACACCAGAGACAGGGGAAACCTATGATAATTAGATCTGGAGAGGAAACTATCTGGAGAAAACTTTTCAGACCAGTTCTATTTAGTAGCATAACACTTCCTAGCACATGGCTTTCTGGACTCTATCAAGACTGCCTGGATCTCCTCAGGTAATCATAAAGTGTCTTGTCCTAGAAACCCAGCAGCCATACTGTCAGGTTAAGGAACCTGAGATCTCGATGTTTTTCTACTGACAGCAGATCGTGACACAGGAGAGAGTGAACGGATGATCTCTGGACAGAAACCAGCAACTCTGAAAATCATGCCAGCTTGACTAAAAATCATTCTGAGTCTGCCCTGCTAAACATTTCCTAAGTATTCTGGGGAGGAAAGGAAACAGAGGGGGGACAAAAAGCATAAAGGAGCCCTTTTTCACAGCATAAAATAGATGCATCTGATATACTGTGAAATTTTATCAGTTCTCAAGCAAAATGTGGAACATGTGTTCTGACTTGTAGAAAATGTGTCCATGTCCAAATGACCCAGTTTGCAACTAACAAATATGCCACTGAAGATCTAAGTGACCACCGATCTTCATCTTTTCTGCTCAGGATTTTGGCTTTTGGGGGGAGAGGGGGGGGCCCACATACTGCATTCCCACACACTAATTTTCTTCTGACACCACTGAAGCACCCAACCTCTCCCTCTTCTCCCTATTCCAATAATGTGATACATGAGACCTGCACTGTCTGAGAATCTGTGCTGGTTACTGTCTGATCTGTAGGAGAAATGCCCTGAACTCTAGCAAGTTATATGCAGAGATCTAATTCCTGAAGCTTCCAAAAACCATAGGCAATTAGAGTTTAAATTTGCATCCCAATTTAGATGAGAAGATATGTACCTATCGCCATTTGAGGAACCAGCTGAGTGGACATCCACTACAAGACATTCTCAGTCAAAGTCAAAGTCAACCACAGTATAGAGTCTTGCAGCTGCTAAAAGGGTAACGTTACTGAGATGAGATGAGAATCTTAGTTTCTTGTACCAGATGCACAAGGGTCGCTCCCACTAACTTGCAAAGGTGGTGACAAAAGGTACAGGCCAATATCAGGCCTATTGCTCTCAGATAAAATGTCATTGGGTCTTTTAGCTTGGATCACTTGGATAACATCATTTGGATGATCTCTGAGAACCTGACTTGAGTTAGGACAGAGCCCTGGTAGGTTCTAGGGTGGTTCCTATGAAGGTCAGAACCAAAGTTGAGGCCAAGATAGATTTCTTTGCTTACTTGCAGATTAAGAGATATGAATAGGGGAACTCGTACATCTGAAATGAATTACTATGCTGTAAGACTGAGCTATTTTGAGTGAGTTGTCCAGATACACATACACTTGCAGGATCTAACAATGTAGAGGAGCTGGAATCCTAGATGAGCACTTGGTCATGGCCCACAATGAACATGAAGCACTTCCTGTGCCTTTGCCTTATTGAAAAATTACATGCTAAGGGACAACTAATGTCATCATCTGAACATCGCTCAGTGAAGTCCCAGATTGTACAAGGGGAATAGTGACTCCCTCCAGAGCCACTTTAAAAGACTCATAAGCTCAGCACTCTGAATTTGCCAAGGCTGAAGGTATGTCCTGACCTAAAAGTGACTTCCTAGTTCACATTATGAAGGACAACATGATTTGACATCATCATCCTGCAAGAAACCCGTATAAAAGATGACACCGATGAATGATGCTGATATCTTGCTGCCTTCCTCAGTCACCCAAAACGTTGTTTTTCTACATACATCAAGCAGGGCATTGATGATGATGATATGATAATCAGCAGGAGCATGGAACGTTCACCATCTCAATAAGGATTGGCAAGATAATGGTGGTTAATGTGTTAACCACCAAATACAGACTGCCCTTCTCTCCCATTACCCACAGTGTATCATGCCGCTATGTATGTCAGTGATGGCAACAGCCATGACACAATGCGTGACTATGACAGTAACAATATTGCGGGTGAGGCACTTGTGGAATGATCATCAAAACAAAGACATCGCTTCTTTTCAATCCAACAGAGGCACTTTTCATTTTGCCCACTGGATCACAGACTACAACCCGCATCTCTATTTTCTCAAAGACCAGTTCAGAATCCCTCAGAATACTTCCAGAATTATTCTTGGCAATTTTTTACATAGCCAGCCTTGACCACTGATAATCCACATTGGATTGAACACCCAGTAAGCATGTCATCAGCCAAACAACAATAGAACTTTTGAAAGCCAAATTGGTGAGGATTCACTGAGACAACTGAGGCCACCATTGATGCAATTCCACTAAAGACCACAAATTTCGACAGTTTCACTCGGCTCCTTCAAATAGCTGCAAGAAAAAAAACACCATCTCTCACAGCTATCTAAAAGGATATACTCCATGCTTCAAACCAGAAACTGAAAGGCTATTAAAGGAGCTGAATGTTTGGTGACGTGACCACTGCAATAATCCTTCCTAGAGTCACAGAATGTAGTGTGATGTCAAAGATGTATTGAGACGGTTGAAGCTCTGGACTTTACTCACTCCAGCCACAAAGCTTGGCTATTATTGCATCAGTTTGGAACTACAAATCCAGTGAAACATCGAAAATATGAAGTCTCAGCTGATATGATTGCAAAACGCTCCTTATGAACTCAAAAGCACCAGAGGACGTGTCCATTAAGCACAAAGCATGCAGAGCACTCTAAGAAACAGTCATCTCACTGCTTTCATAGAATCACAGAATATCAGGGTTGGAAGGGATCTCAGGAGGTCATCTAGTCCAACACCCTGCTCAAAGCAGGACCAATCCCCAACTAAATCATTCCAGACAGAGCTTTGTCAAGCCTGACCTTAAAAACCTCTAAGGAAGGAGATTCCACTACCTCCCTAGGTAACCCATTCCAGGGCTTCACCACCCTCCTAGTGAGAAAGTTTATCTTAATATCCAACCTAAACCTCCCCCACTGCAACTTGAGACCATTACTCCTTGTTCTGTCATCTAGTACCACTGAGAACAGTCTAGATCCATCCTCTTTGGGAACCCCTTTCAGGTAGTTGAAAGCAGACATCAAATCCCCCCTCATTCTTCTCTTCTGCGGACTAAATAATCCCAGTTCCCTCAGCCTCTCCTCATAATTCATGTGCTCCAATCCCTTAATCATTTTTGTTGCCCTCCGCTGGACTCTTTCCAATTTATCCACATCCTTCTTGTAGTGTGGGGCCCAAAACTGGTCACAGTACTCCAGAGGAGGCCTCACTAATGCTGAATAGAGGGGAATGATCACGTCCCGCGATTTACTGGAAATGCCCCTACTTATACAGCCCAAAATGCCATTAGCATTCTTGGCAACAACGGCACACTGTTGACTCATATCCAGCTTCTCGTCCACCATAACCCCTAGGTCCTTTTCTGCAGAACTTCTGCCCAGCCATTCGGTCCCTAGTCTGTAGCAGTGCATGGGATTCTTCCGTCCTAAGTGCAGGACTCTGCACTTGTCCTTGTTGAACCTCATCAGATTTCTTTTGGCCCAATCCTCTAAATTGTTTAGGTCCCTCTGTATCCTATCCTTACCCTCCAGCGTATCTACCACTTCTCCCAGTTTAGTGTCATCTGCAAAATTGCGGAGGGTGCAATCCACGCCATCCTCCAGATCATTAATGAAGATATTGAACAAAACCGGCCCCAGGACCGACCCTTGGGGCACTCCACTTGATACCGGCTGCCTACTAGACATGGAGCCATTGATCACTACCCGTTGAGCCCGACGATGTAGCCAGCTTTCTATCCACTTTATAGTCCACAAATTATTTTCCTCCTCCCCTCATTGCTGCCTTCCCCACTGAGGTGGTGAATAAGGTCTTCTCACTAACGAAAGCTGCAGAATTTCTTAAAAACCTCAGAGCCAAGGGATAGAAATAGTTGGCAGCACTGTTCTCCAATATCCATTCCTCAAGACTTTCCCCAAGGATCTGGCACAAGGCTATGGTCATTGCCACTGCCAAGCCCGAGAAGCCAACCAGTAATCCTTCATTGGACTGGCCCACGTCACTCCTCTGCACATCGTAGAAGCTCATGGAGAGAATATTGTTGGCAGGGATCATGCCACTAATGTTACCAGCCATGTTACCAAATGAACAAACAGGTTTCCAAGCAGGATGAAGCTGTACCGACCAAATATTGGCTTTAACACCACACACTGAGGTAGAATTCCAGTGAAAATTCAAGAAAGGAGCAGTTTTCTTAGACTTATCTGTCATGTATGACACCATATGAAAGAATGTCTCTCTCTTGAAAGTCAGCAAATTATCTCATGTAATGAAATGATAAAAGTCCTCTGAGAAGTTTTGACCAATTGTAAGAGTTCAATTTTCCTTGTTGACCAGATCAACAGGCTACGAACCCTTAACAATGGCTTAGCACTGATCCTGTTTAATATCTACATGAGTGACCTTCCACAATCAACCGAATGGAAATTTGTCTATGCTGATTACATTGCTCTGACTACACAGGCATGGGATCTATCTACTACTGAACTAATCCTAACCAAAGACCTTAAAAACACGGGAGAATATTTCTTATATTGGTGGCAAAAACCAAACCCCACTAAGACTGGCATGTGAACATTTCAACTACATGATCAAAAGGCTAGGATGGAGATGGAGCTGTACCTGGACTTATGTGGCTAGCAGATAAGACACAATCCCACCCTTAAATATCTTTGTGTGACATGAGACCGAAGTCTCAGATACCAGCATCACCTGAAAAATATCCAGGACAAAACAGAGATGCATGTATATCTCATCCAGAGACTGTTAGGAATGACCTGGTGAGCCAATGCACATGACCTTGTCTGTATTCTTCTACAGAATACGGCTTACCAGTCTGGACACACAGCTTCAACACATCACTTGTCGATTTTCAACATAACACAGTTGGACAGATCATTATGGGCACAATCAAATCAACGCCACTATCACGGCTTCCTATACTGACACGTCTATGCACCCCAAATTTGTCACAACATGAGAATCCTTCAGGAGTTCCAGTGTATTCAAGGGAATATGGATCTTCCAACAGACGAAGACCTAATTAATATATGGATATTCAAACTCAAATCCAGAAAACCTTTTTGACTTGAGGTGCAAGAGCTTGAAGACTTAGGGTCCTCCCCTGAAGATGAATGGTGAGTAAGCTGGAAGGATGCCAACGTCCCAAACACACACCTCATCAAGGTCCCAACCAAAGAACCCAAAGGCTTTCCACTCCCACTGAAAATGTGGTACACTTTGAGCTGCATCCACACATTACATTGCAGTTGCATCTACCTCCTCCATAAATGGGGACTGAGACACAATCCTATTTGTGACTGAGGAAATGGACTTCAAACACTTTTGTCAACCAACGTCCTAAACAATCATATCCTAGTGGTACTTCTTCCATCCACTCCACATCACTGGAAGTAATCAACTGGATTGACAATCTAGACTGACATCTAATATTGGTGTTTTTAAGCCATATAAAAGATGATTGAAAAGTGGCAGCGTCTCATAACCAGTCCTGACCACTAATAGTAAGGATTATACTCTGACATTGCCTTTCTGGTTGCTATGTGCAGCAAGGCCAAGACCGGTTTTCACAACAGTTCCTTAAGATGATAAGAATGGCCATACTGGGTCAAACCAATGGTCCATCCAGCCCCTTATCCTGTCTTCTGACAGTAGCTGCTGCCAGATGCTTCAGAGGGAACGAACGGAACAGGCCAATTTTAAGTGAACCAGCCACTGTCATCCACTGGGAGTCCAAAGTTTATGGACACCCACAGCAAGAGGTTACGTCTTTGACTATCTTGGCTAATAATCATTGATGGACCTATTCTCCATTAACTTATCTAATTCTATATGAACCCAGTTATACTTTTGACCTCCACAACATCCCCGGGCAATGAGTTCCACAGATTGACTGGATTTTGTGAAAAAGTACTTCCTTTTGTTTGTTTTAAACCTGTTGTCTATTAATGTCATTGGGTGACGCCTGGTTCTTGTGTTATGTGAAGGAGTTAATAAAACTTGTTTACTCACTTTCGCCACCCCCTTTATGATTTTATGGACCTCTATCATATCCCTGCTTAGCCATCTCTTTTCTAAACAGAACAGTCATAGTCTTTTTAATCTCTCCTTATACTGAAGCGGTTTCATACCCCTGACCATTTTTCTTGCCTTTCTCTGTACTTTTTCCAATTCTATCTTTTTCAAGATGGGGAGACCAGAGCTGCATGCAGTATACAAGGTGTGGGCATACCACGGATTAATGTAGTGGCATTATGATATTTTCTGTCTTGTTATCTATCATTCCTTTCCTAACTGTACCTAACATTCTGTTAGCTTTTTTAACTGCTGCTACACATAAAACATGCGGCTAATATTTCACCAAGCTTTTAACACAATTATCACAATAGGCTGGCAAAGAATGAACTCTTAATATAAGGCCTGGTTAAGTGTAAGGCCTGGTTAAAAACAATACATATGTTCAATAAAGATATGACTTTAATAAGTAAGACAAACTTAGTACCCATTTCTGAAGGCAAAATTATTATTGTAATGTACGGTAAAGGAGATATGACAAATATTAAAAAAAGCCTCCTCTTAAATATTTTGATGTATTCTGTATGTCTGCCCATCCGCTCTATTTTAAGAATCTATACTTTTTTAAAAAAAAACTTTTGCTACTCATATTTTATCTCTAGAACCATACTGCATATAAATGGCAAAACTAATCTTTTCTATGTTTGCTACCTGTCTTTATTTCAAGTGCCATATTTTGTACAAACAACAATATTAATCTTGTTTATATATCCTTTTTATTGCATAAAATTTAACAAAACTAACTTTTAAAATTGTCTCTGGATTGCTCTGTATGTTTTGATTTGCAAGCAGATGTGGCTAAAAATGAAATATCCTAATGCCTGCTATATAAAAAGGTGCTATAAATGCGGAACAAGAAGATAATGAGGAAACAGGATTCAAATATATTTTAGGGTTTATTTTGCAGCACTTCTGAATTAACAGCATACAATTCCTTTTATAAAGGGTGGATAAGTATGCTAGTTATGTCACAACTAAGAATATTAAATTAGCACACAGAAGTGACAAAAAGCTCACTGAATGATCCTGAAGTAAAATATTATATATATATATTTGGCAATAATGAGGAAACTTTATGGGACGAGAAATACTGAAATTCAGGTAAGAAACATTTGAATTTGAAATTAATTAGTGAAGTCAGTAAACTATAAAGGTTCATAAATGAGGGACTGAGACACACAGAACTTTATCTAATAGATCAGCGTTTCTCAAATGCAGCCACAGGCTTCTGGGTGGTGATGGGGGAAAAGGGGGGCAAAGCAGCGGCTCCTCCCCTGGGGCCACCAACAGGGGTTGGGCCCTGCCCTCCTCTGGAGTCACAAATGCCGGAGGAACAGACAGCTGGCGTGAGTTCCCCACCTTCCTGGAGCCAGTGGGGAAGCGGGCTCCGGGCACACAGCAGCAGGCTCCAGGTTTGGCTGCCAGCCCCAGGCCCCCCACATTGCGCCTGGGCCCCGCTGCCTTCCCTAGTCCCCCATCCATCCCCCTATTGCCCCTGCCGCCGCCCTACCCACCTCCCAATCCAGGGCTTAATTTGTCCCCGGGTTGCTGGGACTGAGTAAGTCTCTGCTGTGAAAAGTGATATTTGTACATTTGTTTATGAGACTTTTCAGTGTCTCCCAGCTAGCTAGCAGACTTACTAGCTAGCAAGTCTTAATTATAAAAAAAAAAAGCGCAAAAGAAACAACAACAAAAAAGGCAAGAACATGCCAAGCATCTTATTTGTGTTTCTATTCCGTTTTGGTCCAGTAAAAAATGAGAGACATGTGTACATTATTTTTATTATTGAGTCTGCAGACAAAACCCTACATAAACAAACAACAATGATTTGGACATGTATAAGTGCATGTTTATTTGTTTTTGCTAAAGTTAATTAAGTATTTTAGAAAAAATTGTCAGAGCGGACACCAGCAAGAATTGGTGACCACACTCCGAGGCCACCAAACATTTTTTGGTGAGAACCCTTGATTGAAGGGTTTAACATTGTAAAGCACTTGGAACATGAAAAGCACCATATGAGTGCTAAGTATTCTTAATAAACTAGGAAGTTAGCCTATTCCTCATATTTTATCAGAAGTAGTCACAGAATTAATTACTAGTTTTTTGTTTGTATTTATCATTCTTTTTACTCTTTGGGTTTTTATCAGAGAGACACAGAAAGCATGATCATCAGATAAAGTATGGTTGCACCCGATCACTTTTTGCACTTCCACCATAACATGTGCACATAAGTTGGTAAATTCACATGCACACTTGGCTACAAATGCACCTATTTAACTTTGTACATATGCAAATACCTGACATTTGAAAAACGTAGTCCATGCATATGCATATTTGCTATCTGAAAAACCAGCCTGTATTACAAAACAGTTGCTGTGACTGCAGAAACTGTCTCTCTCCAGAATAGCACGGTACAGCAATCAACAACATATAAAATAAAACTTTACATTATATACAATATAAAGGTTTACATACAAACAAAATGTGAAAGAAAAAAAGAAGAAAAGGAAAGGAAGAGAGAAGACCTGTAGGAAGTGTGAGGAAATAGAGCACTAAAAAAGTAGTACTAAAGATTTAATTTATTCCCTGTATGCAATATTTTTAATATAGGTCTGATTTGTTTTCATAACTAAAGGAGGTATTGTTGCAGCAAGAAGAAAAAGAATAAGCACAAACCAAAAAAACATTCAAAATTTCCTTCTCATCTCTCTCTACCTTAAAACTAATTTTTATGTTTACGTACTATTAATTAATTTAGTAGGTCACTGAAATGAACAAATGGTAGAAGAAGTGGGAAAGATACTTCCTAAAATAAATGTAGCCAGGAAGAAAGCCTTGTCTTAAGGGTGTCCTCATCAGGTGACAGTCTGATCTCCATGTAACCTGAGGCGTATGCTTATTTACCAACAATTACATCACGGTTAATTATTTAATTACATTACATTAAATAAGGACACCCAAACAGGTTAGGAGATGATGTTAATATTACCTTTGTAAAATGAGTGGGCAAAGCTCTGCTCAGGAATTAACTTGGCAAGGAATCCATGGTTCAAACTTGGGTGAGGGATTGATGGTATGACCACAACTGTGGAGAAAATCATGGAATCAAATGTGAGCCAGCTAATAACCGCCTGTGATCTGGTCCACTGTGGATCCATGACAGAAGTCCTATCTCATTGAAACATGCAAATATGGCACTATAAACAAAAATGCATTTCTGAAGGAAGGAAACAAGTTATGTATCAAGAGATAGGAAACATCAGACCAATTAGTAGTGAATCATAAGAATAACATGTATAGAGAAAGACACATATATAAGACAAACATGGCTGAAATAGTTATTTGAAACAAGCAGTTTCCTACTCCAGCACCACAACATATGACCAGGAAGGACACATTAAATACAACATAAAATTATGGTTTTTCATAGCGGACCACTCAAATATAAGTTTATTAAATGAAAACAGCCAATGAGGACATGGTTTTTTAAAAAAAAAAACTGGTGTACAAAGGTAGAAATTAAGCTAAGATATAACAATTAATTGGATAAAATGAATAAAAGTAGGGCTGTCAATTAACTGCAGTTAACTCAAGTTTTAAGGCAAAACAAATTAACTAGATTAAAAAAAAGTTGTGATTAATTATAGTTTTAATCGCACTGTTAAACCATAATAGAATACCAATTTACATTTATTATAAATATTTTGGAAGTTTTTCTACGTTTTCAAATATATTGATTTTAATCACAACACAGAATATAAAGTGTACAGTGCTCACATTATATAATTTTTGTATTACAACTATTTGCACTGTAAACAAAAAATAGTGCAATCTACAAGTCAAAGCACAAAGGAACATATGAATGTTTAGCATATCTGGCACTTAAATACCTTGCAATGACCGCTACAACAGTGCCATGCAAACACCCGTTCTCCCTTTCAGGTGACACTAAATAAGATGCAGGCAGAATTATTGACCGAACATGTGAACAAACTTGTTTGTCTTAGCGATTGGTTGAACAAGAAGTAGGACTCAGTGGACTTGTAATACTTTAAGAGACTACATTGTTTTGTTTTTGAGTGCAGTTATGAAAAAAATAATTCTGCATTTGTAAGTTGCACTATCATGATAAAGAGATTGCACTACAGTACTTGTATGATGTAAATTGAAAATACAATTTCTTCTATCTTTTTTACAGTGCAAATGTTTGTAATAAAATAATATAAAGTAGCAGTATACACTTTGTAGTCTGTGTTGTAATTGAAATCAATATATCTGAAAATGTAGAAAAACATCAGAAATATTTATAATACATTTAAATTGGTTTTCTATTATTGTTTAACAGTGTGGTTAAAACTGATTAATCATGACTATTTTTTAATCTCATGATTAATTACAATTTTTTAATCATTTGACAGCCCTAAATAAAAACAAATACGACATGAATTTAAATTACATTATACGTGATATGAAAATCAGCAGTTCCAGAAACTGAGAGAGCAAATCAAATTCAGTACAAGAAGCAACATGTTCATGAAGAACAACATGCAGAGTTTTGGCCACTGATTTCTAATCACTCTTTTCCAATATATTTATATGGCTGTTCTGAGAGAGAAAACAGAGCACAGTCATAAACCAATCCACTTAAAAAAGCCATTGGACAGGCAAACTGAACATTACAAACAGTAGAGGAACGCATTTGGATACAAAACTCTTGGCAGGTTCTGCAGTTGACAGATAGTGCCCCTAAAGGCTGGGATATCAGTTTCCAGGAAAAAATAAGAATTCACGCTAATCAGGTAAAGAATGCAATAAAGGCAACAACTCTAGTATATTAGACTTCCAGGGGCTTTTCAATGCAGACCCAAACTAGAAAGACAGCAGGACTCAAGAGAGTTAATAGTCCTTGTTATATTAGCTTTTCACAAGACTAAGTTTAAACAGAAGTAACTTCAAATAGGGAGCTAGCTGTGTTTGCTGATTACAAACTTCAGACAGTGCATTTAGAGTCAGAGATAGCTGCTCACAGTAGACAAATGGCAATTTTTAGGTTTCCTTAGTTAATATCTTGTCCTTTCACAACTTTAAATTCACAAGGCCTCTCCTTCTTTGAATGTAAATATAAATTTAAAAATGGATGCATAAATACAGAATAAGCAAATGAAAGTAAGTGAAACCCTATAAGCTGAATCTCATAATTTAAATCTAACTTATTAACAACCAACATATTAAAGAACCTTGGAGAAACTAAACAACAAAATAGTCTCATTAGCCTTCACACCTTTCAGACAATTTAAAGCAGTTTTTGTCAAATATTTACCGTTTCAAGGAAATTCTGAAAAAAAAAGAAAAGAAAAGTAAGCAGGAAAAATAGATGTACCTGTACTTGTTGGTGAATTTATTTCTTGTCTGATATTTCTACCTGCCTGGCTCCCACATCTTGCAGTCTCCCGTTGAGGTTCTAGTATATCACGGTACTTGGAGACCATCAGCACAGAAATAAAGTAAACTACCGCCAAAGCCAAAAATTGAGCCTGTTTGCTATCATCCTGAGTGAGAGAAAAAAAGGAACACATCTATCATACTTGACACTTGCACAGAACTTTTAAATCAAGATAATCAATATGTTTTAGAAACATCAACCTTTTTAGGTGTTATACCTACAATTCAATTCTTGAATTACCTATACACTAATTGGAATGTTAAAATCAGTGGTTATAACCTTTTTAGGAAGGATAGTGTGGGCAAAAAGGGAAGGGGAATAGCCCTCTGTGTCAAAAATAACATTATCTGTTTCTGATGCACTCAGAACAAAATGATCTTGAATGCTTAAGAATCAATGCCCTAACAGAAAGACACCAAATAATACCCCATCTTGTGCTATGCTACAGACCACCAAATCACACTAGAGAACAGGATGACCATCGCTTTACGTACCAATCTATAACATATAGGAAAAAAACTGTGTAATCATAGGGGACTTCAATTTGTGTGCGCCATATGCTGGTAGTCTCCTGCTGCCAGTACTAGAGCATCCTTGGAATCTGTAAACATTATAGTGACAATTTCCTAACTCGAGAAGTGTTGCAACCAACACAGAGGAATCCTTTATTAGACCTTCTCCTAACAGGTAAATAGTAACTGATCACAGAACTAAAAATTAAAGTTAGCTTAGGTACAAGTGATCATGACTTGATCACATTACAATGTGAAAGAAGACTCAAGTCCAGATCAGTAATATGTATACACTTGGTGTGTTAAAGCCAGTTTCACAAAGCTGAAAACAATTATGAGCCAAAATCAGCTAGGAGTGTTTCTCCATCACTGATAATTTTTAAATCAAGATTAAATAGTTTCTAAAAGATATACTCTAGCAATTAATCTGGGAGTTCTATGGCCTGTGATATACAGAAGGTCAGACTAGATGATCACAGTTGTCCCTTCTGGTTTTGGAAATCTATGAATCAATGAAAGGGTAAGTCTGTACACAGAAAGGTTGCCCAAGATCTCACAACAAACAAGTGGCAAAGTTAGAATATAACGGAAGAGTCAGAATTCCCAGTCACTTGCTCTTACTTCCAGACCACACTATAAATTTATAGCATAAAATGAGTGAAGATATATTGTATTTATTTCTGTGCCATTTATGGATGCAGCAACTATTCTGAGAGGTCTACATCAGCATTTGTGTTTCAGCATGCATTCCCCTATAATAGTGCCAGAAGGGATACCAAAGTCATTTAGCATAGATGGGTTATATAAAGCTACTCAGCACTATCATAGAACTGGATCTTATATGATTATAAATGTTGCCTCAATAAGGAGGTCCAACATTTCACCCCAGAGGTTGCTGCATTTCAGAGGTTGTTGAAGTTTTCCGTGCATGTAGTTTGTATATCAGTTTCAGCTTGTAAAGTGCAATGAAATTATGTAAGGCATCCTTCTTACCAAATAAGATCACTTTTAGAATTTGGCAGATTTCTTCTCCCCCCAAAAATGGAAAATCAAAAGCCTTTTTTGGAGGTGAACATCCAGATTTTAAGTCCATCCAGCTTCCAAAGCTGTCCTTTTTTAAAATGCAAGTTATTTGTAACATCAATCTTTCTTTTAAATATTAATGAATATATTGCAAAAAGAAAAATCACAGTCCATATTACTCACCACATCACGAAAAACAACTGCTCGCAGACGATTAATGTCAACATCCTGAAGAAGTCTATCAGGATCCTTTATTGGGGAAAGGTTACCAGGAACATTTTCCAATGGTGTCTAAAAATGTAAAATTATTTTTCCAAAATGTACAGAGATTTTCATTCAATACATTTATTTGACCCACAATAAATAAATTAAATACATTAGTACTAACTTGAAGACAAAAAAAGCAACATTCAGATACTGGTTCTACAACCACAGCGATGCTTTACTTATTTTAATGCATTTGTACTGAATAGTCAGATACATGATTGTTTATGTTCTTCAAAAGCAATGTTTTAATCCTACTGGACAAATGTACCACTCTCTAGTAGTTTGCATATTAATTATACCAAGAGAAGACTAATTTTTTCTACTATTACTAAGAAGTATTTCCTATGCATGTGATAGGCTGAAAACGTGTTTGTATAATTGAAAATAACTTAGAAAACTCAGCCTCGTTCTATTTTATACAGGGAATTATTATTAGAGACCCATGCAGGCCATGCATGTTCAGTATTCTACTTACAGTAATGTGATCTGTTTTCTTTAAACAAGAAACACTGCAAGCCCAATAATTAACATATAAAAGTGTTTTGTTTTCTACTGTCCAATGTTTGTCTTGTGCTGAGTTTGGCAAAATTGCTAGAATATATTTTTTGTATCGTTTTATAAAATAATTTAGTAACATTTGGGATAAACACATTTGTGGATATAAGTCTTATCTGAAACAGTATTTTGTGGTAAGAGACTATTTTGTGAAAGTAGTAATGAGATTATCATGATAAGTGAATTTGGGCTGCATATACCAAAGCATCATCTTTGAGACCAGGAATGGTCTCTGTACATTTTGTTTAGGGCCCTTCAACTCCCAAAACTGTGAACAAATTGGAGAATTTTCAGAAATGAGCAACTTAAATAATAAGGACACCAAAGTAACTGAAATGTAAGTGACAAATAAATTTAGACCCCACTCTTGGAGTCATATCCACAAAGACAGACCATGATTTAGACATAGAGCCCTACTTAAGTTAATAGGATTCTACAAGGATCTAAGAGTCCATCCATAAAGATCTGATTGCAGGCTTTGGCCATGCATCTCATGAGGCTTTAGAAATCAAAGAAATATGTATAGATAGGTCAAACTGAAATCTCTCGGGTGGGGAAACAGATGTGCTCTCTGGAGCAGAAGCAGGAGAGAGAGTAAAGTGTGGAGAACAGTTCTAATCATACCATTAAATTAACTATTTTCTTCCTTTTAATTTTTTTCTTGTTTCAATGTTTTACTTTGAGAGCCAGGAAATGGGTGACAATTCAGCTTCTGTTTTAAAAGAAATCTAGACATTAACTACAATCATCTCCTGCTCATTTTAAGCACTGGTACAATCTATGTAAACAACATTAGATTACCTTGGTCATTGCTGTTGCAGTCACACCCTGAAAAGTCTCCTGAGTTTTACTGCTGATTAGTGAAGATTTGTTCACCCTCTCTCTCTGCCTTTGTCGACATTCTAAACAGTTTCTCACAGCAACACAACAAACTAAAAAAAAAGATGTAATTGAACATTATCATTAGGTGATTACAGTGTTATAGTTTAATGAAGTGCCTATAGCTCCAAAGAATGATTATGTCCCAGTAGCAATTGTATAAATAAACAGGCATCACAAATCTCTTAAATTATACTCTGGTGATACTGAGAAAATATTATGGTGACTTTTCCAATTTCACTCTGTTTTTAGTTAATCGGGTTCCTTAATTTTATGACTAGCGGTCTTAAACAAGGCTCGTATATAAGGCGACAAGAAGTTTGAAAAAGGCAAATTATTCCCCTGTAACTGGCGTTTTTAGATTATGATCCTGTTGTCCCTGTTGAGCCACTATTTTTGGAAGCATACTCCTTAGTGTTGCCAAAGTCAACCTTAACATTTTTTCGTGGCTAGAAGACAGAAAACAAAAGGTAGGAATCATAGAATATCAGGGTTGGAAGGGACCTTAGGAGGTCATCTAGTCCAACCCCCTGCTCAAAGCTGGACGAATCCCCAATTTTTGCCCCAGATCCCTAAATGGCCCCCTCAAGGATTGAACTCACAACCCTGTGTTTAGCAGGCCAATGCTCAAACCACTGAGCTATCCCTCAATGGTTACTTTCTGTCACGTCAGAGATTAGCAGCAGACTGCCACACGGTTCCACATGAGGACTGGCAACAGTAATGATCAGTGATCTGAAAAGGTGGGAGAACAGTGTTGTGGCAAAACATCCTTAGAGGTTTTTAAGGCCTGGCTTGACAAAGCCCTGGCTGGAATGATTTAGTTGGCGTTGATCCTGCTTTGAGCAGGGGATTGGACTAGATGACCTCCTGAGGTCTCTTCCAACCCTAATATTCTATGATTCTATGAAAATTTGCAGCTGACAAAAATTATTCAGCTCAGTCAAGAACTGAGAAGACTATGAGAAATTTAAGAGGGACCTAGCCAAACTAGATAAACAACATGCAATATGATGGCAGATGGAATTCAACACTAACAACTTAAAGCAACTCACAACAAACACAATAATTTGAACTTTGCTTGCTTCTTCTAAGGTCCTACATTAATTGCAGCAATTTAGTAAAAAGTGTTGGGCATCACCACGACAGCTCAGTGACTTTCTGCTCAATGCAGAGCAGCAGACAAAAAATTCCTCCCCAAACAAAAAAATAATGATATAAACATAGAATACATAAGGAATAGCATGGAGAACAACACAGAAAATATTATAATGCTCTTATATAAATCAATGGTACCACCTCACCTAGAATAGTGCGCTCAGTGTTGGTCACCATGTGACGTGTACCCCATAAGGTTTTATGGGGAGATGCTTATAAATGTATATATGATATAACTGGAATATGTTTTATGCTACATGTGCCATGTAACATATCTCTGTAAAACTTATGATCTACTGAATCTATTCCTCCTGTTTGTATGCATGTATCATTTTTGTAGTTGAAGTTATGAATATTGGTTGTATTTCTTGAGAAAGGAATGTGCAGGTTAAGTGCCCAATCAAGAAGCACTTAACAGACAATAGAGCTTGCAGACACCAATCCACATCTGAGCTTCACCAGGAATGTGGCTTGACTGGTATAGGAACGAGTTGTGCATGGACATGTGACTTGCCCATGTAACCCCAAAACTCCATTTTGTACCTGGATGCTACACAGGGAGAGGGAGGGGTATCCACCCAGAGGAGAAAGTTTATTTAAACCCCTGGGAGACCACTCCATGTTGTCTTCAGCTGGCTAAAGAGAGAGCCTCTCCACCCCCCAACGACACACCTGAAAGAGACTAGAACAAAGGACAAGAACAATAGGGGGTGTGAGTGATTGCTGGACCCAGGCTAGGAGGACCATAGCCTGTAAAAGGAAGTTTACTGGAACTGGTGAGGTTTTTATCTGTATTCAGTGTGATTAGACATAGACTTGCGTGTTTTATTTTATTTTACTTGGTAATTCACTTTGTTCTGTCTGTTACTACTTGGAACCACTTAAATCCTACTTTCTGTACTTATTAAAATAACTTTTCACTTGTTACTTAACCTGGAGTGCGTGTTAGTACCTGGAGGGGGGCAAACAGCTGTGCATCTCTCTCTATCTGTGAAATAGAGGGCGAACTATTTATGAGTTTACCCTGTATAAGCTTTATACAGGGTAAAACGGATTTATTCAGGGTTTGAACCCCATTGGGAGTTGGGCACGTGGGTGTCAAAGGCAAGAATACTTCATAAGCTGCTTCCAGGCAAGCCTACAGCTGTTAGGGGACGTGGTTCAGACCTGGGCCTGGGTTTACAGCAGGCTAGCGGGTCTGGCTCAAACCAGACAGGACTCTGGAGTCCCAAGCTGGAAAAGGCAGGAAAGCAGGGGCAGGAGTAGTCTTGGCACACCAGGTGGCAGCTCCAAGGGGGCTTTCTGTGATACCAACCCGTCACACACCACATCTCAAAAATGATATAAAGGGGTTCAGAGACAGGTAACAAGAATAATTAGCAGAATGAGAAGACTTTTACTTGAACAAAGATGGAAAAGAATGGGACTCTTACTATAAAGTGATCCAATTTTTCCATTTCAAAATGGGAAGTGGGAGCCAGAAGGTAGACACACGTTTTTTGTCTTCCCACTTCTCCATCAACTTCTCTTATCCCTCTACCAAAACTCTTCCTTGTAATATCCCCAATAAGTGTCTCGTTTTTTCCACTTCTACAGTTGAGTCATACTGTCAGATACTGGGGCGGGGGGAGGATGGGGACAGGAGCAGGGCCGGCTCCAGGTTTTCTGCTGCTCCAGCGGGGGGGCGGTGGGGAAGAAAGCCACGGCAGCGCAATTGCGCCGCTCCACTCTTTGGCGGCAATTTGGCGGCAGGTCCTTCGCTCCGAGAGGGACTGAGGGACCTGCCACCGAATTGCCTCCGAAGACCAGGACGTGCTGCCCCAATAGCAGATGGAGTGCCGCCCCTTGGTATTGGCCACCCCAAGCACCTGCTTCTTTAGCTGGTGCCTGGAGCCGGCCCTGGACAGGAGACTGCTACCTGCAGCGCCAATACTTATTTTGGGAACTAGCTGTCACTGAGGTCAGATGCACTTATTCTCACAGATCATACTGTTTGGTGTAACAGCTTATAATAGACCATAGCCAAACTCAGTATCTTCCCATTCAAAATATAGTCTAAGGAATCTGAAGGTAATGGGGAAGAATTGTGGGCAGGTTTGTTTCTGAACTAGCAGTGAGAACTCTGAATAAACCTTGTCAAAAATTCCCTTTTAGGGATCCCTACACTTGAGAAAATGATTAGAAGTTATAAAACACTGAAGGACAGTTGAAGAATTGTTCATTAAAGACTGGGAAATTGCTCTCCTGAAATGAACATCAGGCATGGCTCCAAAATCAGAAGGATATGGTTGAATGAAACAAAATGGAGCTCCTTTTGGTAGTTTTATAGATTTCAGAGCTGGAAATATTCAGCCAGCTTGCTATGGATATGTAACCACCTCTGAAACAAAGGTGTGCGGTTATATGAGGCTTTACTGAATCCAGAGTCTGTTTTAAAAATAAAACCACAGGCCATCAGTGCACCAGAATACTATCTTTAAAGCAGGGTTCTTTGTTCCATTGAGATTCTGCAGCTCACCACTGAGTCTGGATCCTTCAAGGTCACTTTCTTAAAAACATTATTTTCACAACCATAATATCCAACAGCTTGTGAATAAAAATTGATATAGTGTTGTTTATAGACATGAAAATAGCAAAACAGAATTTGCCATCATGTTGCATGTTGTTTATGTAGTTTGGTTAGGTCCCTCATAGTCTAGTTCTTGACTGAGCTGAATAATTTTTGTCAGCAACAAATGATGCTGCAATTCGTTTGAAAAGACAATACTTCCAAGACCTCCTGCTAACAGCAATAGGAAAGATAATGAGGACACATGGGGTCACAGTTCTTCATACCCTTTCAAATAATGTTTTCATTTACAAAACTGTGTACACATAGCCCAAACTATCACTGTTTGCTAGATGCTTTACAGGCACATGGCTGAGGTGTATTTTCCCAAAAGAGAGGATTTGCAGAGGCAATTCTCAGAGAACCAAAGACCACGATGAAAAATCTTACAACAGAAAGCAGAACAGCAGGTCAGTGTTTGAGGGAAACAGTATTTCTTCCTTTCACTAGTTTTCTTGTACTAATATTTTACTATCCTACAACATGATTTACAATTTGAATTTCATCAATGACAACTTTCAATCTGGACATGTGACTGATTCTCATCTATTTTTGTGTTTCAATAGAACCATAACTATTGTAACAAGTCAGTAAAAACCTCTGTGGTATTTTAGTCTATCACATCATAGTCAAAACCAGGTTAATTCCTACTTTTATTCATTGTATCCTTAGCTCATTGATCTGTAAGTAATTATTTAATGTACACTGTCTGCGTTGTTCTATACAAACTTACCCAGCCTTAGGCACTGTCGCATTAAGCCGCCAGAAGACATGTTTTTTTCAGCTTCAATCTCACTGAAGTTTAGAGAACTGGCAAATACCAGTACATCAACCATAGCCATCAGACGGCTCAGGAAAGTCACTGCTGTCTCTGCTGACATTCCTTGTGTCACTTCAATATTTTCCAATTCAGTCTTTAAGAGAAAATAATTACATTAGACTTAATGGTTTCAAATAACAAATATAGCACACCCACATTTCAATTTTAATGGTTAACAATAAATAAGTAAATGAGAAAAAATACAAAAAACTATTTCCTATATTTAGGGTTGGCAGAATTCAGGTTTGTTTTATAATTTTGATGGTTAATATTGTTTTATATTTTAAAACATTTTTCATTTTTTTTTCTATTTTTACAGTTGCTGGAAATTAAAGGGGCATAGGATTGGCTTAGGATAGCATTGGCTGCAAGGGATTCTCTGTGTAGATGAGGGGTTCAAGACATCAGGGACCAAGGCACAGGAGAGGCTGTGGTCCTTGGTGGAACAGAGACTCCTGGCCAGGGCTGCAAGGAGGATGATCCCCTGGCTATGGGATGCTGCTGCTGAACAGTTCCTGTGCCCAGAGATGGCTGTCACATTCCTGGCTGGTGAGTGAGTGAGCAGGACCGTGACAGCGGAGCTGCAAAGGGGTCCCTGAACAGCCGTGGGGCTGGTGACACCTGATCCTGGCAGGGCAGAGAAAGAGACCCTCAGCCAGGGCTGTGAGAAGTTGTCATTGTCCCCAGCCATGGCGAGGCCACCCTGCTGCTGAATGGCTTCTGCCTGGAGCAGGGTGGCCTCCTCCTTGCAATCTTGGCTGGGGGTGTCTACTCTGGCCCACCAGGGCTTCAGCCTTCTCCGCACCTTGCCCCTGAAGGGATCCAGTGTCACTGGCTCAGTGGCAACACAGAGACCTCTCTGCAGCCCCGCTGTCATGGCCCCACTCCTGTGACAGCAGTTGATTCCCGATCCTTACAGGCACAAGGGGAGTAAGAGGCTGCACTCCCGCTGACTTTTACCAATCACTCTATTTTTCACTGGTTTCAGTATGTCAGTTGAAATCAACATTTATCAAAATCTACTGATTAAAATTTGAATCTTGCCAAGCCTATCTATATTTTTCGTCAATGTAAATTACTTATGAGTGAACTTAAAAACAATGGAGTGGGAAGATGAATTCACACTTGCATGCTGTAATAGGTACTATGAAGTCTAATATCTGTGAGAAAATTATTACTATTTACATAGAACCAAATTGTAGCCCAGCTACCACAGCCGAACAAGGCAGAAGGGAGTGCACGACACCCCTTTATGTCTCTGAGCGATATAACTGCTTGACAGCACAGGAAGGAAAATGGGCTCTGCAGAGCTGCTATGGCTCCACTGCCCCTACTCACACAGATGGGTGGGAGAAGTGGAATGGGGTGGGAACTGGGCAGAGTCTTGGCTCCAACTACAGGTTAATGACACGCTGAGGAACGTACACTGTATTGGGCATTAACCTAGCACAGTTTACTCCCTCCCTGGATCAGCAGGGGAGGGAGTTTAGTCCCTCCCTGTTGCTCTAGTGAGGGAGGAAATCATGCCAAGTTTATACCTGGTGCAGCATACATTCCACGTGCAATCACAATCTCCACCTTGGGCTGTTCCCTTAGTTTAAGCTCATGGCAAAGCCACTCCTGTGTCTGCAATTGTTTCATAAATGCAAAAAAGGGTTATGATTTAGGGTAACATTTTCAAAAGTGCCTACGTGACTGGAGCTTGAGCCTCATTTTCAAAAGTGACTTAAGCTCTTAGGGATAGATTTTTAAATTAATTTAGGTGTCTAAATATGCAGGTGGGCGTCTAGTGGGATTTACAGAAGTGCCTAGGAGGCCAACTCCCATTAAAATCTATGAGAATTAGGTGCCTAGGTGTTTTTAAAAATCCCATGAGGTACCTATAAGCATCTTCAGGCACCTAAATATCTTGGCTTTGGGAGCCCAAGTCTCACTGATAATCAATGGGATTTAAGTTCCTAGGTCTTTTTTGAAAATGGGACTCAGGTGCTGGTGAAAATTTTAGCCTTTTGGTTCCAGTTTCAGGGATTCTGTAAGACAAATAAGGAGTTTAAAATATATTATTTTGTCCTGTTATACACATTTCTTTCTGTAACAAGAGTAGAGAAATTTATTTTAAAACCCTTTATTTCCCTATTGCTGAGAATTTAATGTCCTCAGTGAACAGTAACGTGTTGAAATAGTTGTTAAGGTTTAACAACATACCAACAGTGCAAATAATGCCAAACAATATTAAGAAAACAATTGTTTTGACACGTGAAAGGTATAATGTGTCTTTCTGTCATCAGAATGATAGATAACATTGCATTTTATTTTTCTTAAGAGCAAGACATGACAGTTACATGGGTATTCTGGGAAGGGTTGTCACTATTTAAAATCTGTCCAGCAAGACAAAACAAATGTTATGACGACAATTAGACCTTTGAAACACCATTTCCCTTTGAAGGACTGCCACTAGCATTCCTCTAGGCAGTTATTCCCTGCTATTTTATGTCATTTTTCTACTGTGACCCCCTTGTCATAGTAGAAAAAAAACATTATTAATTCACATAGAAAAGTAGCAAATTGTTTATATATAAAACACACAGATGAAATTTAAACTGAAGAAGCATATCTGAATAGCAAGAAGCCATGCCAGGGTGTGTGTTAGTAGGCTGCTGGTGCAATGCTCCGGTGGTTATAGAAACATGGAGTCACCTCAATATACACCAGAAATATGCACCAATGGCCTATTAGTGGACTCCCTGTTCTGGATTATTGTTATAATACAATTAATTATATTGTACCACATACATTTTTTAAAGGGAGTAGATCTTCTTTTACTTCCCAATGTGATATGTCCAGGTTTATTTTCACATGAGATAGTAAATCCATGTAAAAGCATGTTTTATATTATAGTTTTTACATGATTTTTGCTAGCATTACATAGAAGAAAAAATTAGGATTTTCTTTAGGAAATCTCCCTAAATGCTGCCAATTCACTATAAAGACAATAAACAGCCTTCTATTAGGTCTAATTACTAAAATGAAATCAACCTCTTAAAGGTAACAAACTAGTATGTATTCTAACTACATTTAAGAGACATTTTCTTGTTTAGCAAACTGTTTTCAGAAGCTAGAATGTTTTAGAATGGTATGGTAAAACTCATGCTTACTATGTACATTTTAAAAGGAATAACTAAATTCCCAGATGGTTATCTGTCGAGAGCTTGAACTAAACTCGGATTTTCACAGCAGACTGACACTTCTGCAATTTATATTAGATCATAGGCTTGTCTAAATTTGACTTGGTAGTTTACAATAACCAGCATATAATCACTAGCCAATGCATTATATTACACTAAAATAAACATTTCAGGAAAAGTCCATAAATGCACCTAATTTACTCCTGACCATAACCTACAATATGGCGTGAAAATTTTTAAAAAAAGGCAAAATGTCAAATTATCAAAAATAATAAAGTTTGAAAAACTTAAAAACTGAAACTTACAGCAGTAATACTAACCTTAGAACCCTGGACATGCAATAGACAAAACAGACAACAGATTACAACAATTAAAGAAAAAGAAAATTATTAAAGTTAACTGAAAATACAATGTAAAATTGAAACAAAGTAATATCTTGGAATCATACCTTTATCTGATTAATTTATAATAGGAATAAACATTGCATCTTAGAAAGTGAACATTTGAAAACAAAGACTTCAAAAATAACTAAGCTGCAAACAGTGTGGACTTTAAATCTAATCTTTTAATTTTATTATACAGTTTCTTTCCACATTGATCCATCCAAACTGAAATACATATTTTAAATATGTACACGGAGTACATGTATAGTATGTTGTTAATGTATACCCACAGTGGAATTTTACTTGTTATATAAATCACAGAAGTACATGACATAATTGTGCCATTCTCCAGTCAACTGAAACTGAAAAAAGTAAATCCAACCTTAGTATTTATGATTTGTGAGAAAAATCATATGTATAAAATTAATTGACAAAACATACATATAAATCAGAAGAAAAAATGCTTGATTATTTAGCCGAAATGCTCTTTGGACTGGAGCACCACAACATACCTTGTTACATACACCAGAGTTGTGCACAATTTTCAAACCTAATCCCAAACTGTACTAAACATTTGAATGATTTTGAGCCAGCAGTTTCTTTTTTTATTTTCAGTCAGAACCCTCTCTCCACAACAGGCCTGTCGTTTAGTTGTCTGGAGCCATATTTTTAAAACTGACTAGTGATTTCTGGGGCCTTTAAGATTTTAAATCCCCAACCTGTTAAACCTTAAAGGGTGGGTGCTGAACAAGTGGGGCATCTAAAAATTGAGGGACCCAAAATCACAAGTCATTTTTGATAATTTAGGCCCTAACTACCTTGGAAAATGGAGGTGGAAAAATAGAAGACTACTGCACCTCCAGCACTGAAGACAATTTATGGTAGTCAATATTAAAATGTAATATATTACTAACAGTTACCACACTGTGCTATCTGTTGTTTCCTTGTACATAGAACAAAACCTTGGTGTCTCAGATGTGTGATGTTGTACACAATACATTTGCAGCACAAGAAAGATTCTCCAGGTATGAAAATAAAAAAAACTAGTTTTCAAGAATATTTTAATACTGTCATAATTTAGATAGCACATTCTTGAAACCAAAAGTATTTCAGCTATGTTACACTAATAGTGCCATCGCAGTATCGACTCCAGTAAAATGAGAAGGAAGTTTGCTTTTCTTTTTTGATAGGATGATTAGACAGTTTTCTTTCACATGTGGAAGTTCAGGTCTTGGTCTGGACTCTGAAGCTTTGCATCTCTGGGACCCAACCACATTTTTTCTTTAGTTTCCGCAACAGGTGAAATCCTGGTCCCCTTGCATCAATGGCATAACTCCCACTGATTTCAATGGGACAAGGATTTGACATTAGGTTCACTGAAGCCCTGTTTTATCCCTAACCCTTCAATTTTCTCCTTTATGCCACATCCTGAAGTCCCTGGTTATGGCTGTTATTTTATATTAACTAATGACTAGCTGGAACTGTCAGTCTGTCCACACCATGCTTTAACTGGCAACATATGTTGCTGATTACAAAATGCATTTTTCACAAGCCTTCCTCCCTTTCCTGAATGCCCTTCATCTTGTTTTGCATTTTCACATTTTGTCTTATATGGTTGTAAAAATTTTGGGCCACACAGAGTCTCTTATTTGTATTTATAAAGTGTCACGTAAATGTAAGACACCAAAAATAGTTTAAGTGCTAAAAAGATATATATTAATATCTCCCCGTGCAAGGTCTTTGAAGGATTACCTCAATCCATGCTAGCCCAATGAGCAGTAGACTAGGACTGGGAAATGAACTCTTTCTGGCATATCATCATAAAACAACATTATTAGATCAAAATATATGCTTACAATTTTTATTTATTTTAGTATTTTCATTTATTATTTCATACATCCTATTGGAAATTAAAAGGCACCTAAACTTGGCTTTAGGTGATTTTTATACTAAATCACATGCAATCCCCCCCAACAAACAAAAAGCCCACCAGCAACTACGTTAAAAGCAAATTGTTAAAGTTGCAATGTCAAGCACTCAAGTTAACACCAGAATATTTTGCCTGTGTGACTTTATTTCAGCCCTCTTGTGTGTATGCATTATTATACAGTCTTTAATTATATGGGCACAATCAAAAAGTTTGGCCAGTTTGAAGAATTAGTCCCAGAGATATTAACAATAGGTACAAAATTTCCAGAGAGAAGTGTGTTTAAGACTATGCGCTCCCTTTAAACCTATCACTGGTGTAGAACAGAATACTGCCTGTCTGGCCACTGAGCCAGCAACTCAATGGCCAGACAGGCAGTATTCTGTTTTACACCAGTGATAGGTTTAAAGGGAGCGCATAGTCTTAAACACACTTCTCTCTGGAAATTTTGTACCTATTGTTGTTAATATCTCTGGGACTAATTCTTCAAACTGGCCAAACTTTTTGATTGTGCCCACAGTATTCCCCTATTTTGTGTACTTTAATTATATGATCACCTATGTTTTCCACAAGTGCCCAGCCTCAATTTACTGCACAGAACAGATGATGCTCACTTAAATAAGCAGAAATTTAATATTTTCTTGTATCTTCATTTGCTCAAGGGGTGTCCCTAGACCTTATTTACTCCATACTATCCAAAAATTGCTCTGAAGACAGCATTAATAATTTCCTCATGGGCTTCTCATGGTGCTCCTCACTAGAGTGCTTCACAAACATTAATTAATTTATTTTCATAACAGCTCTGAGATGAGAGTTATGATCATCCACATTTTACAGATAGGGAGCTGAGGTACAGAGATGTTAAGGTCCACAAGTATCTGCTAACTTTGGGTGCCCAATTTGAGACATCTAGAACCTGATTTTTCCAAATTCTTAGCATTATATAGCACTTCATATGTTCAAAGCACAGCTCCCACTGAGGTCAGTTGCAGTTGAGAGTGCTCAGCTCTTCTGCAAATCAGACCCCAGGTTCTCAAGTCAAGCACTCAGAAAATGAGGTATACACAACAAATGACCACCTGTTAAAAGCTGGGTTAAGCAACTTGCCTAGCATCACACAGAATTGAATCCTCCAGAGCAGGATTCAACTACCTTAACAAAGAGATGGTCCTTTCCATTCCTGTAATCCCCCTGCCTCATTCCCAACACACCTTCCAACTTCTGCAACAAATGGAGCAGGGGTCCTACAAACAACAGTTTCCTTCACTATACACCCCTGAATCATTCCCAGAGCAGGTTCATCCTCTGTACTGAATGATGCAGAGATCCTGTGGAAAAAACAGTATGTGATCACATAATTGGAGACTATCATAATACATATACACAAGAGGACTGAATTAAAGTAACATAGGTAACCTTAATTCTGGAATTTCCTAACTTTTGGATGCTTGACTTTGCAACCTTAATAATGACCTTTTAATGTAGGAAGGGTTTGTGTGTGTATAATTTCCTAAGTTTAAAAAACAAAAAGCAAACTAAAAAAACTCCAAATTCCATCATGTGTCATCATATTGACAACCATACAGAAAAGGAACAGACAAGGGCAATGAAAATAATTAAGGGCATGGAGCATCTTCCATATGAAGGGAGATTAGAAAGACTGGGACTAATTCAGTTTGGACAAGAAGTGATTAAGGGATGTGATAAAGATCTATAAAATCATGAATGGCATGAAGAGAGCAAGTGTTATTTACTCCTTCACATAACACAAAAACCAGGGGTCGCCCAATGAAATTAATAGGCAACAGGTTTAAAATAAACAGAAATCTTTCTTCACACAACACACAGTCAACCTCTGGAATTCATTGCCAGGGAATATTGTGAAGCCCAAAACTGTAACTGGATTAAAAAATGAAATAGATAAATTCATGGAGGATAGGTCCATCAGTGGCTGTTAGCCAAGGTGGTCAGGGATACAGCCTCATGCTCTGGGTGTCCTTAAGCCTCTGACTTCCAGATGATGGGACTGGACAACAGGTGATGGTTCACTGGATTACTGCCCTGTTCTGCTCATTTCCCTTGAAGCATCTGGCATTTGCCACAGTTGGTAGATAGGTTACTGGGCTAGACGGACCATTGGTCTGACCCAAAATAGCCATTCTTATGTTCTTATGGTTCATCAGCAAGATAGGGACCATTCAATCCACGGCACAGACCTCTCTGCCACTTTAACCAATGGAATAACTGATATCAGTAGTCAGTTGCCATCTGCTATGTGGACCAGCACTAGAGGAGGATGGACACTTTGCCAGTTTTCACAGAGACTGATAGCAGAGGAATGGTGGAGACTCAGGAATCATGGATCCCATTCCAAGCCCTGGAGAGGAGTGCATTCTAGTGGGCACAGACTCTTCTGTACATTTCCTGTGCGACCCCTTCTGCCCCTCCCCTCCAATCTGTCCTAGTCCCATTCTCCACTTTCAGGCTTCTCATTCCAGTCCCCGTCTCCTTGCCCAGCAAGTCATATTTTTCCTCCACCATCCCAATTTCCTTCTGCCCAGTCTCCTTGCCCAGGCATTTTCAGTTCCCTCCTCTCGATTCCTCATTCCATCTTTCTCCCCCACCCTGACCTCATCATCCCTATCCTAATCTCCATCCCCGGAGATTGTCCAAACTCATTGTCCTCTCTCCACCATCTCCTTGCCCAGTTTCTTTGACCAGAGAATCCCAATTCTGCCCTCGTATCCTGGTTCCTTGTCAGATTGGTTTCCCTTCCTTTTAACATCTTTCCCCTACCCCACTGGTTTTCAGTCCCAGTCTCTCCTCCTCCCCCAAATTTCAGTGTACCCCAACACCTACTGGTTCCTCCTGTTTCCCTCCCCAGCTCCCAAACTCCTGCCCAACCAATCCCAGTTTCCTGCCTGCGACCAGACCCAGTAGCCTTCCAGCAGCTCTCAGTCCCAATGTCTGAACTTTTAAAAGAAAAAGTCACTAGCGTTTTACCAAGAAAAGGTTGCAAGAATTTCTGAACATGGGCAAAACAATGTGTTTTTCCCTACTTTTGTTTTCAGAATTGACTAAACCAAAAATTCAACTTGAGACATACATCCAGCATGGAAAATTTCACCCCAAGTTGTTAAAGTTTGGCAAAGTTATAAGCCACTGAGAACAGGGTCTTATAATGAGAAATGTTAGATGGTGTCTCCCACTTCCTCCTGCAGCGTGGCCTTGAGGGAAAACTGTAGAAAGCCAGTTAGAGATTTCAGCAAGTAGTGGAATAAACAGCCAAAGCAGGAACCTTTGGTCCTTTGCACACTCAGAGAACTTTCTACAGTTTTGACTGGGCTTTTTCTGCCCTGAGTTGATTGGCTGCTTGTCCCAATCCTTCCCCTACACCCCCTCACAATCTTTTCACATCAGCTTCACTCCACATTTGACCAGGGCCTGTCTCCATCATCTCTCTTCCCCTGTCTTAGCTCCTCCACTCCTAAATAACTTCACCCTCTCTCCAAAAAAGGGACATTTGCTGCCATCACATAATTCACTATGGTTTTGTGTTATACCCCTTTCCCCACCCTGCGTCAATCCTGTTTATTCGATTGTAAGTTCTCTGGGGCAGGGACCACCTACTATTCTATGTTTATACAGTGCCTAGCACTCTTGATTGCCCCTTAGGGACCACCATAATAAACATGATTAATAATAAATAATATAAAAATACCACAGTCAAACTGTGCTGTAAAAGTATTTTTAAATTTACTTCAAGGTACTGCTGCCATGAAGAAACCACTTTTATCTTGCTTTCATGAATGGTAAATGATACCTGAATTTATTGAAAATGTAAATTCATTTAATATCAACTGAATACAGGAAATGGGAAACAGCAATGTGATTCCATCTTAAAGATTAGTTTCTATTTTTATTTATTTATTTTAACAAATGAACCCAATTTAGGATTTTACTTTTGGGAGAATTGTTTTCTTTTCAAAGTTTTTCCTTATGCTCTAATTTCACTTTTCTCAAGGATGTACTAATTTGGACCATGATTATGAACTGAATGTGAGTTATGCAATAGGAGCAAGACTGAGCCCTTGCTTACTTATTTTACCCTTAGATGGTCCAGTTTGGAAGAACACTGGACCATTTCTGCAGAAAAGGACCTAGGGGTTACGGTGGACGAAAAGCTGAATATGAGTCAACAGTGTGCCCTTGTTGCCAAGAAGGCTAACGGCATTTTGGGCTGTATAAGTAGGGACATTTCCAGCAGATCGAGGGACGTGATTATTCCCCTCTATTCGGCACTGGTGAGGCCTCATTTGGAGTACTGTGTCCAGTTTTGGGCCCCACACTACAAGAAGGATGTGGATAAATTGGAAAGAGTCCAACGGAGGGCAACAAAAATGATTAGGGGGCTGGAGCACATGACTTTTGAGGAGAGGCTGAGGGAACTGGGATTGTTTAGCCTGCAGAAGAGAAGAATGAGGGGGATTTGATAGCTGCTTTCAACTACCTAAAAGGGGGTTCCAAAGAGGATGGCTCTAGACTGTTCTCAGTGGTAGAAGATGACAGAACAAGGAGTAATGGTCTCAAGTTGCAGAGGGGGAGGTTTAGGTTGGATATTAGGAAAAACTTTTTCACTAGTAGGGTGGTGAAGCACTGGAATGGGTTACCTAGGGAGGTGGTGGAATCTCCTTCCTTAGAGGTTTTTAAGGTCAGGCTTGACAAAGCCCTGGCTGGGATGATCTAGTTGGGGTTGGTCCTGCTTTGAGCAGGGGGTTGGACTAGATGACCTCCTGAGGTCCCTTCCAACCCTGAGATTCTATGATTCTATGATTCTATGAACACGGCAGTTATCTTTTTCTCCATCTTTTAAACTTTTCTCTTTGAATTTCTACTTTCCCTTCTTCTGTATCCACTGCAATGGGGGACTGACACAGGGCTTTGTTGAGTGTTTTAAAATTAAAAAAAAAACCTGTTGATATCAGCTGTTCTACACATCTCTTGGCATACAATACTCTGCTTCCAGCTGATCCCTACAGATTCACAGCAGATAGCTCTGCAATGATTCAGTCTTTTTCAGAACTGGAGAGCAGAAAATTGAGTTCAAAGCTGACACCTGATGTAACTACACAGAGACCCCTGGCTATGGCTTTAACTAGCTCATTTTGACTAGACTGTACCTAAAAAGATAGCAATACCACAATGAAAATTTAGGTGAGTACAACACAACTATTCTTATGACTGAGCTTTCTATTTCATGATGATTGCTACAGTGGGTGATATCAGAACAAAGAGCACCTCCAAATCCACTCCACTGATTGAGAGACTGGTCTTATAGTAATGCAGCAGAAAGGATCCTGGGGACCTTTTGAATCTCAAAGGCAGTTAGCTCCTGTTCTGACCTCCTAAAAACCAGTTTGTAAGAAAAACAGTTAATTAAAGACAAGGCAATATTAGCGTAGCCAGAAGGTGATTTTCTAGGAAGAATTAGCATATGATTATAGCAACAAAGAGTCCTGAACTATCCTTGGTCAAATCTGAGCCTGTTCTCAGGTGTGACGTGTTTTCCTATCTACTGGTTGCATGCATACTAAAGTAAAAAGTTTCCAACTTGGGTGCCTGAAATAGTTGATCATATTATGCTTCCACTGAAATCAATAGCATTTACAGATACCCAGCACTTCAAAAAAAAAAAATCAGGCAGCTTACGTGTTTAATATGGAGTTGGGTGCCTAACTTCAGGCAGTAAAGCTTGACATTTTTTGCCATATAGAAATTAGGCACCTTAGATCATTCCGCAGCCCTTTCAGCAATGCAAAGAGCCAACCAGGACTATACTAAGCCACCTCAAGGAAATTCTTCTGTTAATATGCTACATACCATGCTGTGTATTGGAGAACAGCTGTGGTTTCTTTGTTATAAATGTATTAGGTCTATGTTACACCAATTAACTGTAACGTAGAGGCTGTTGGGAATTTTCCAACAAAAGGTGGTTTGTAAGAAAATACCCATCTGTTGACCCCAAAATGTTTCCAAGAACATAAGCACGGTCATACTGGGTCAGACCACTGGTCCATCTATCCAAGTATCTTGTCTTCTGACAGTGGCCAATGACAGGTGCTTCAGAGGGAATGAACAGAACAAGTAATCAAGTGATTCATTCCTTGTCACCCATTCCCAGCTTCTGGCAAACAGAGGCTAGGGACACCATCCCTGCCCATCCTGGCTAATAGCCATGGATGGACCTATCCTCCACGAACTTATCTAGTTCTTTTTTGAACCCTGTTATAGTCTTAGCCTTCACAATGTCCTCTGGCAAAGAGTTCTACTGGTTGACTATGGGGTATGTGAAGAAATACATTATTTTGTTTGTTTTAAACCTGCTGCCTAATAATTTCATTTGGTGACCCCTAGTTCTTGTGTTATGAGAAGGAGTAAATAACACTTCCTTATTTACTTTCTCGATACCAGTCATTAATGTATAGATCTCCACCATATTCCCCCCTTAGTCGTCTCTTTTCAAAGCTGTAAAGTCCCAATCTTACTAATGTCTCCTTATATGGAAGCTGTTTTGTTCCATGCCCCTAATCATTTCTGTTGCCCTTTTCTGAACCTTTTCCAATTCCAATATATCTTTTTTGAGATGGGGCGACCAAATAGGCATCCAGTATTCAAGATGTGGGTATACATGGATTTATATAGAGGCAATATCATATTTTCTGTCTTATCTATCCCTTTCTTAATTATTGCCAACATTCTGTTAGCTTTTTTGATTGTCACTGCACATTGAGTGGATATTTCCAGGAAACTATCCACAATGACTCCAAGTTCTTTCTTGAGTGGTAACAGCTAATTTAGATCCCACGTTGTAGATGTATAGTTGGGATTGTTTTCCCATGTGCATTACTTTGCATTTATCAACACTGATTTTCATCTATTTTGTTGCCCAGTCACTCAGTTTTGTGAGATCCCTTTGTAATTCTTCATAGTCAGCTTTGGCCTTAACTACCTGGAGTAGTTTTGTATCATCTGCAAATTTTGCCACCTCCCTTTATCCCTTTTTTCGGATGATTTTTGAATATGTTGAATAGTACTGGTCTCAGTACAGACCTCTGGGGGACACCACTATTTACTTTTCTCCATTCTGAAAACTGACCATTTATTCCTACTCTTTGTTTCCTATCTTGTAACCAGTTACTGGTCCATGAGAGGACCTTCCCTCTTAACCCATGATAGCTTACTTTGCTGAAAAGCCATTGGTAAGGGACCTTATCAAAGGCTTTCTGAAAATCTAAGTACTCTATGTCCACTAGATCACCCTTGTCCACATGCTTGTTGACACCCTCAAAGAATTCTAGTAGATTGGTGAGGCATGATTTCCCTTTACAAAAACCATGTTGACTCTTCCCCAACAAATCATGTTCATCTGTGTCTCTGACAATTCTGTTCTTTACTATAGTTTCATCTAGATTGCCCAGTACTGAAGTTAGGCTTACCGGGCTTTAATTGCCATGATCGCCTCTGGAGTCTTTTTTAAAAAATTGGTGTCATATGAGCTATCCTTCAGTCATCTGGTACAGAAGCTGATTTAAATGATAGGTTACATACCACAGTTATTAGTTCTGCAATTTCACATTTGAGTTCCTTCAGAGCTCGTGTGAATACCATTTGGTCCTCTCTTTAGCTCTTTTCTTTGCTCCTTCCTGCTCAGGACCTAAATGAAATCCAAGCTTTAAATGCTCAACTCCTGCATTGCTAATGGGAAATAGCTGAGTGAAAGATATCCTCTTCTCCCTTTTATAAATGGTAGCTAGACTCAAGGGAAGAATAATTTGTATCCTGGGGCTCTTATTACCTACTATCAAAAGATCATTTTCTTAAGAACTGATTTTTTGTAACAGGTACAACATTCTGGATTGTAAGGGAACTAGGAAACTCGAGACACACTCATCATATAGATCAAACCAAAGAGAAACCTGAATCTACACAGGGACTGAAATGTTTGTAAGGTTCAATAAATGAACTATAAATACCAACCACTCTCTCTTTTTGAGACTGGGTAAATGCTGAATTAAACATAGCTAGCTAAAATAAATCTACATCACAACTACGAAACTAGAAAAACAACTAACTACTTTTCTTTCCATCATAAACTAATGATTAGATAGAAAAATAATTAACACTTGTCATCCTTTCTTGCCCAGTGACCGTGTCCCTCTTCACATTTCTTTATGTTTGGTCAAAAGATAAAATACACTGGGAGTCAGATTCACTAATGCTGTTGAAGGAAGGTGTAAATTAAAAGTACTGTGCTACAGGGTTAAATCACCTGAAGGAAGTCATGTGATATTAATATTTTAAAGCTTCAAAATGGGCACACAATGAGAAGTACTATACATGCCTTGATACATGTCAAAAATATGGTTGAGAAATACAGTTCAGAAGCAATGAAGTAAAATACACATAGCATATGAGTTCATTCTTTTTGATAAACTGAATAAGCATATATCTAGTGGCTGACTTAGAACAACGCTTCCTCTGCTCTCGTCCCCTAGTGCCCCTACTCTACTTGCACTACACTGACGACATCTACATCATCATCTGGACCCCTGGGAAGTAGGCCCTTGCCGAATTCCACCAGGATTTCAACAATTTTCACCCCACCATCAACCTCAGTCTGGACCTGTACACACAAGAGATCTACTTCCTGGACACTACTGTGTAAATAAGCGATGGTTATATAAACACCACCCTATAACGGAAACCTACTGACTGCTATACTTACCTACATGCCTCCAGCTTTCATCCAGACCACATCACACAATCCATTGTCTACAGCCAAGCCCTAAGATACAACCGCATTTGCTCCAATCCCTCAGACAGAGAAAAACACCTACAGGATCTCTAGCAAGCATTCTTAAAACTACAATACCCACCTGGGGAAGTGAAGAAACAGAATGACAGAGCCAGAAGGGTACCCAGAAGTCACTTACTACAGGACAGGCCCAACAAAGAAAGCAGGCCAGTCCTCGTTTACGGACAGCCCCACCCCCCGCAACCTGAAGCAAATACTCACCAGCACACAACAGAAACACTAACCCAGGAACCAATCCCTGCAACAAACCACGTTGCCAACCTTGTCTGCATATCTATTTGAGGGACACCATCACAGGACCTAACCACATCAGCCATACCATCAGGGGCTCATTCACCTGCACATCTACCAATGTGATATATGCCATCATGTGCCAGCAATGTCCCTCTGCCATGTACATTGGCCAAACCGGACAGTCTCTACGCAAAAGAATAAATGGACACAAATCAGACATCAAGAATTATAAAACATTCAAAAATCAGTCAGAGAACACTTCATCCTCCCTGGACACTCAATTACAGACCTAAAAGTCGCAATTCTTCAACAGCAAAACTTCAAAAACAGACTCCAACGAGAAACTGCAGAACTGGAATTAATTTGCAAACTGGACACCATCAAATTAGGCCTGAATAAAGACTGGGAATGGATGAGTCACTACAAGAACTTTAACACACAAAAAAACCTAATTTCCCTATGCTAATTTGCCCCTACTGTTACTCACACCTTCTTGTTAACTGTTTGAAATGAGCCACCCTGATTACCACTACAAAAGTGATTTTTCATCCTGTTGATAGAAGCCTATTTTAATTGATTTGTCTCGACCCCCACACTGGGTAAGGCAACTCCTATCTTTTCATGTACTGCTATATATATCTTCCTACTGTATTTTCCACTCCATGCATCTGATGAAGTGGGTTTTAGCCCAAGAAAGCTTATGCCCAAATAATTTTGTTAAGTCTCTAAGGTGCCACAAGGACTTCTCGTTGTTTTCACATATCTAATGTGATCTACAACGTGTGTACATGCTATCACATGGAAGCAAGTCTCACATCCATGTCTACCCAGATTCCTTTTTGTCTTTACACCTACTTGTTTTAAACCTTCCTCACCTGCATGGCAAGCTCTCTCTATTACTCATTGCCCCCCTCCCAACTTTTTATTCAATGCTACTTGATCAGCTTTCATCCGGGATAGCATTTCAGCAGTACTGCTTGGCACAATTTAAAGTTATAACCTCTCAGTTTTAAATCCACTTCATTTTGTAATAACTTTAAATATAGAACGATGCCACACATGTAACTGAGAAATGACTATACCCATATGCATAATATAAGGATGTATTCGAAAGGGTTTCCTTTAATAAAATAAACTCCAGCTCAAGAGAAAAACTTAAGCCACTTACATATGACATCTTGGGCTAAATATACATCATGTATGTACTTACATTTTAATTAAGAAGTGTGTTGTACAAATTCTTTTGTTGTTACTATTCTAACAAGATGACAAAACTGAATGTTTTGTAAGGGACTTTGTTATAGTCTAGTTAAGAAAATGTTGGGTTTTTTTAATATTTAACCTTTTAATTTTGAAATCTCGTGGAACACAGAACAAAATCACCTTCATTAAGAATATCTTATTGTTGCAAACCAGGATATTACGATGTGCAAACACAACACTATTGAAAAGATAAGGGTAATTTATAAGACTTTATCGGCTGCTCATGAATTATAGACAATAAATAAAGGGCAACTCTGAATTACAGGACTAAAGGTCTATCAAGTGGTTTTGCAATGACATAAATCATGATAGCAAAGCTAGAGTCACCAAGATCCAGAGACGGAATTATAGCCAAGTAATTCAAACCGTGCCTGTTTTCTATTTTTTATACTATGAGGATTCCACATAAAGCATCTTCATTTTCAAACAAAGCCCCAGCTGCTTGTTTTGAAAAATGTGTTTGAGTGCCCTTCCTCTAAACACTACCAGAGCAGCTTTCATCTTAAGATGTATTGCTGTGTTTTTTCCCTGTACACATCACAAAGCAGCTTTCTTTGCAATGTAACATTCTAGAAATCTTTCCTTTAACAGATTTGATGTCATTCTTGTGACTAAAGTGCAGGGTGGAGTCATACCTGTGAATTACAACACTTTTTGTTCACAGCGACTAGAACAAGAATAAAGTTGTTTGCCGTTTAAGATGATGCAAATAATATAGGTACAATATATACATATCCACTGTCTAAATCAGCATCATATGATTCTGTTTAGACAGTTGCTAGCCCATTAATATGTTTGAGTGCCAAACACTATTGGTCCAGCTAGTAGAGCAATAGCGTGAAACAATTTTTAGTTACATAAGTATTGGTGATAAAGAATATAGGCAAAGTAGTGAGGGTTGTCCAGAGGCTCAAGCAGGAGATTGAGTCAGGATCCCTAAGCTCTATTATTGGCACTGCTGCTGATCTGCTGTATTACTTTAAGGAATTTTTTAACCCATTTGTATCTCATTTGCCCCATCTGAAAATGTCATTAATAACCACAGTTCCTTACATGAGTGTTGAGGGATAACACTACATTTATTTAAAATGTTTTTAGATCTTCAGATGAGATATTGAGAGCAAAACATTGCTATTACTAATTAAATTGCATCTTGCATGCTAAAGGAGGGCCCTTTTCTTCACCCTTCCCAATGCAGGCCCTTAAAACACTGAACCTTAACAGTTTGGTCGATATTGATCAGACTTTTGGAAGAAATCAATTGTGTTTTCTCCTGTTAAAAAGAAACCTATTCAGTCATAGACAATCCTGTGTTACTATTCTTAACAGCAATTTTTAGCATGACCACTAGATGGAAATATTGTACTTACAGTTGGAGATGTGGCTGCAGACAACAATGGTAAAATCCCTCCACAAGCAATTATAATATTGTCTACCATCTGGGAAATGAGGTGGATCGTGTTGTGTACAAAAATAATGTTTTCATTGCTATTGACAAAGTCCATTACAGATTTTGTAGAATGACTACAAAAAAGAAAAGAAAAGATATCAACGTTTTTTAAAAGTTTAGATTCTCTGCTTTTTGAAACGAAAACTTGAATGTTTCCTAGTTGTCTGGTATTGTCTTCGTAATAATAAAAAGATAAAATGAAAAATATTTTAAAATACTGATGGGAGTTACCCTAGCATAATAACTTAGTGGTATTTTTATTTCATACCAGACTATAACTATTTCTATACTATCCGTTATAGAGCCCAGACTCTGCCAACCTTATTCATACTGTTTAGTACCTTACTTCACAAACAATTCTGTTGGAACCAATGGGATGGCTCACAGAGTAAAGTATTGTTCAACATGAATAAGGGTGGCAGAATTTGGCACTTAATGTTACCTTTTAAAGCAGTTCTGGTAATAACGAATGATTGTCTACAAGAGAAGTCCCCCAGACTGATCTGCAGACCACCGGTAGTCCACAAAACACCTGCTGGTGTTCTTTGGAGAGCTGGTTGGTCACAAGTGTCACTTCTCTTTATTTCCACTTGCTATATTCCACTAAAAAGATAGCTAAAAATATAGAACTGTGTTCCTAATATTAATTTTCCATGTTAGTAATAGCTGTAGATGCCACAGAGATCAAATGATCAACATAAGGCACAACCATCCCCATGACTGCAAATAGATGGGAAAGTGTCCATAGGACAAATTACTTTCAAGATGTAATTCACATTATGAAAATGTTTAGGAATCTTTGGTCTATTGATGTTATGTGCTTGTCCATACCACAGCATGAGTAATTAAATTACCCAGTTCATTAAAGTAGTGGCCAGTAAACAAACAGTACTGGCCTTATTGGAGAAGCAATTACAAACTAAACGTCTAATTTGCCTGTGAATTTTAGGTAAACAAAGGTGATTGGTATAAAAAACTACTACTACTACTGACTATTTTATAGTAAGATCACACAAAACTGAAAATTAAATTTAAGTCAATTGGTAATCTGATTTAATTAAGCAAATTCTCAGCTACTGATAATACATCATTACATCCTTTTCAGAATGAATTATGCCATTCTGGGAAAAAGATGAAATAGTGCCTGATGTACTGCTGGACTTTGAATACAAGGAGGAACTATTAAGGTAGTTTCTTTGCTTATCTAAAAGGTATCATAACAGAAGAGTCACCAAGGTGAAAAGCAATGTATTTAAACAATACATTCTTCTTTTTTTAAATGGTAAACAGATGCTTTTTAAAGAGACACAAGATCACTTTTACTATTTTTTAAATTTTAAAAATGTGTTAAATACATAAATGAATTATGATGTTATGTCCAAAAATATAGAGTTAATGGCAATGTAGCCAACAAGGCTAATCAAGACAAAGCATGTATTTATTGTTTTACAATCAGAAATCTTTACAGAAATGAAAACTTGTTTATAGGCTAGATGTGACTGCCTAATAAATTCTCCTGGAGGAGTCTCTATATTAAGTCATAAAATAGTTACTTATTTAAACACAGATATACCCCTTAGGATGAAGACTGGTGAGTGGAACAAATATTTCTGTATTAAGAATGCAAACACCTCCAAATGCTAGTAGTGGCTACTAAAAATAATGGCACAGATATTTGTCATCCCCATATTAAATGTAGTGGTTACCAATAAAAAGTCCATTGAGACACAGCAATTCAAAAAGGATAGGTGAGATACTGCAATTTTTATCCCTCACAAAGAATAGGAATTAACTGAGTCATGTCAGATACTATAATAAGGTAAGTCTGGTAAAGCTGACTTTAGAATGGAAATTTACTTTTAAAAAAGTAGTTATCAATACATGTCTTGTATCTAATTATGTTTTTACTTCGCTGATAAACACATACATCATAAAGTTAAAAATAAGAAATATTGCTTTTTTACCTTCTCCAAACATGTACATCTGTTTCTAATGCAAACAGCAAATCTGTCAGCAGCCTCTGGTGCATTGGAGACCATTTAAACTCTGGAATACGAAACATAGTTGTACGTGGACCTGGACTAAACTGGCGTCGTTGTTCTTCTGTCATTGGCATTCCTCGAAATCCCAAGTCAACTCGCAAGTCTCTGTCTTGCTGGGTAACAGACCGACCTTGCACAGCCTATGTTAACAAAAAGTTCAAAGTTTGTGTTAAACATATGCAATGAATTCTAACACTGCACATGGATAAGATTTGGAGAAGGAGGGGTTATAATTGGAGCTGAAAATAAAAAATAAAATATACCAGTAGTGCCATCCAGATAAAGTTGGTGTAATTTGATGTATCCTCATTGAAACTACTCTGATTTACACCAGCTAACAATCTGGCCTCACATCTGGGCCTTCATTTCAGTTGTTTAGTGACATTTTGCATTTCAGATTCCTCAACGTGCAGCCTGAAGGGATTTTGTTTATAGTGTGTTTATTTTTGGCAAGTTGATCCTGTCTAGATATTTTGAGGGATCTGTGTGACACTCTATACCTTGGGGGAGCGCCCTGTAACCCCCATATTTATATACACTTGTGATAATGCAAATAAAGTATGCCATGTGAGATGTCAGGGGAAAGGTTATGATCTGCTGAAAGCCATTATTCTATCTAAATATGTATATAATCAATGCATATGAAATAATAAGAATTGTGTTGTATGGTTTTCACTAAAATACGCTGTGGGTTTCGGAAGTGTCCAGATACTAGCTCTCCAGAGACAATGACCAGGGAGGTAACTAACGCTTGGGCAGGTGCTGAGCAGGCATCACCAGCCATTGTCCAGCAGAGGAGTTACAATTCAATGACTTACTCACAGGAAACACACCGGGGTATTGCTTCACCTTGTGAATCAGCAATGCCCACCAGACATGCCTGGACTTGTGTTCTCCAAGCATATGGGACTAAGGGTATAAAACAGAACACAGTGGACCCATGCTTGGCCTTTCTCCTCCCCGCCCAAATCTATACTGCAAGCAACAAGGACACTCAGTACACTGAAGACTAACAGAGGACTGGCCCAGGTTTCAAGGGCGAAACCTGTGTACTGTGAACTGCAATATCCAGTGGGGTGAGAAAAACTGCTTAATCTAGATGTTGCCCAGTCTAATAAGGTTGAGAGTTTAGACTGCATGCTTATATTTTATTTTATTTTGGTAACCACTCTGACTTTTTGCCTATCATTTATAATCATTTAAAATCTATATTTTGTAATCCAACTTATTTTACTGTTTATCTTTACCAGTGAGTTTGCCTAAAGTATTTGCTAAATCTGCTCAGGTTTACAAAGGTTGGTGTATATCCACTATCCATTGATGAAGTGGTGAACCAATTAATAAACTTGCACTGCTTGTCTTGAGCAGTGCAAGAAGGTATATTCCTGAGGTACAAGGCTGGGAGGATTTGGCTGGTGTCTTTTTCTGTGTGATTCATGAGTGGCTATGGGAGCATTCAGGCAATCTAGCTGGGTTTGGGACTCCACATGTGGGTGTGCTGAGTGATAACAGAACATGGAGGAGTTTGCTGGCTGTCACTAGCAAAGCATTGTGAGAGACAGCCCAGGCTGGAGAGCTAAGGAGGCACAGCGGTCCCACAGTCCCAGGCTGCACCCCAGGGATCCCATCACAGGGTGTATTAATTTATACTTTTTTAGGAGGATCATCATCATAGTCTTTTTTTCTCTGAAGTACAAATCTAGCATTCCAGGTATCTTGTGTCTTAATTGAGTAAGTTTTCTGGCCTCCCGGGACAGCCGTTAGTGTCTCCTAGCACCTCAGGGGCTGATTTATGGGTTATATTGTTTTAATGTCTATGTAGTCCTGAGCTGTTTTCACTTGGTAAACAAACACAAAGGAGAAAAAGGAATTATTTAGTGTGATACACAAGATTACTGGGAGGAAAATTTTACAGAGAAAGAATTTAAACTGAATGTTAGGAAAATCTTCCTAATGATGAAATCACTTAGACTGTGGAATAGTCTCCCAAAAAAGAAACAGTAGAAGCCACATTGCTTGGGATTATTTTAAAACCAGACTAGACAGTACAAAAGAAATTTTATTTTAAGGAATAATATTGCATTAGCTGAAGATGGATTGGGTGATCTTTTCTTTTAATCTTTTCTATTCTAAATGAAACAAATTTAGAACAAATTGCTTTAAATGGACAACATTTTAGTCAGTGGATTTTTTAAATCACATTCAATTGCAACTTCCTGAATACTGCATGCTGATTGTCAGCAAAAGACATCTATGGTATATTTATTTTTGCATTGTAAAAAAAACAGAATAGTACAGAAACCCAGCTCTAAAGTTCACTCGATCTTTAGTCTGAAATGTAACCTCCATTTTGAGAGCAGTAGAGGGACACATTGTTAACTCAATTGTCAAACTGGTCTGTTAAGATTTAAATTTTTGCTGCTACTGCTGCTTGTCTATTTTATATCGCCTCAGAATAATTTTTACAGACTTGATCCTACACCAGTGAAGTAATGGGATTTTTACCATTGATTTGAATGAGACCAGGATCAGCTCCTAAAACCTGGGAGACAGCAGTAATTAAAATAAAGTGTGTGGGAACAAAAGGAGGTGGAAATTTCACCTACAAATGGAATCTGAATATCAGGAATATTTACACAAGTTGGAATGATCTTTCAGTCTTGAATTCTGTGGCCATAATTTTCCTTGTGATTATATAAAATATCTGTAATGTGGTTTAGTCTTTTTCTGTATCACATCAAACTGAAACAAGTATTTAGAATAAACACTTTTAATTTTAGTAGTGTTTAGTACCCTCATTAAAGACAAGGGTGCCATAGTGCTGGGGACTTCTAACTCCAACATAGATTAAAGAGATGGTCCCTGGCCTGAAGAACTTACAATCTGAACAAAAGGCAACAAGTGAATTTATCAAAGAAGAGGGGAAGGGAGAGACAGGAGAAAACAGAAGAGTAAGAGTGACAAGATAAGGTAGCATAGCTCTGCCTATTTTAGTATCTCTCTATATGTATAGATCTATATATAGATATTGGTTAAAACAGGAAAGAAGAGGAATATATATCCCCGCATCCCTCTCCCTTTGATATTTTAACCAAAAAAACCTACACTCCACAACAGAAGCAATCTGTTCCCCATTTCTCCCCGATTTCTCAGTCCATTTGCTGATTTTCCTGGAATCAGCAGTCTTTGATGATTTAGACTAAGAATAAAAACCATCTGGCAACTTAAAAATCACAGTTTGAACAGCTTTGACACCTTCTTTGCTTTGGTTTTGGGGGCTCTCTCTCTATTATGTAGAGTGCCTTAAAATGTGGGGGATCCTATACCTTGCTTGAGGTGCTGCAGTAATTTTGAGAAGGTTTTCACCAGCTTGAGAGTTTGCATACAAAAGAACCCATGCCTCCCTCTGATGGCAGTTGTCAATGCATAAGTCAAAGTATTGTACCTACATGCCAAATGCAGGAAATGGAGGAAGAGGCTCAGTATCTCTGCTCACTGAAGGTTAGCATTACGCTTTTTCAGTCTCCTTGTTAAAGGAACTGATCTTCTCCCTGAACAGTAGGGGTAGGATACAGGGAAACCAGAGTCTGTTCTTTGAGAGGAGTACTGTAGTTTTTGTGGGGAGGGAACTGCCTTCGGGAAGCCCTGAATTCCCAATATCTGAGAAAAAGAAAACAAGAAAAATACCTGTGGCACCTTAGAGACTAACAAATTTATTTCAGCATAAGCTTTCGTGGGTTAAGAACCCACTTCATTGGATGCATGGAATGGAACATCAACAAATTTATTTCAGCATAAGCTTTCATGGGTTAAGAACCCACTTCATCGGATGCATCCGATGAAGTGGGTTCTTAACCCACGAAAGCTTATGCTGAAATAAATTTGTTAGTCTCTAAGGTGTCACAGGTATTTTTCTTGTTTTCTTTTTGCTGACACAGACTAACACGGCTACTACACTGAAACCTGTCAATATCTGAGAGAGACTACGACAGATTCTGGAGTAGTTCTTCATGCAGCAGTATTCTTCAAAAAGACAAGATAGCCTTAGGTGTCTGATCAGATGATGACCATTGTGCTGCTACAGATATCAGTATTCCTCTCAAGGTGTTCCTGATGCTATGTTAAGTGATGCCTGCTGCAAACTACTATACATAGTCCTACCAGGCCAGCATCTGTATCAGCTCTGTCATCCCTAGTTTCAAGGGACTTGGTTGACTACTGAATCTATCTGACCACCTCCCTAGAGGAGTAACCTGTGTACATGGTTGTTTGCAGAAAGTTATTTTGGTCATTTTAAAGCTCTCTCTAAATCAGACTCTCCTTTTGCCATGTAAGTCTTTACCAAGAATCCTTAAGTGGATGTGGCAATCTCTAGAATGTCAAGGTGACGTCATCCATTTCTGCACTCTGGAGATTCTCACCAAAGATCTGAGTGTCTTTCTGTAACACTGAATACAAGAGCCTCCATGGTGCCAATAATGTATGCACAATCCTGGAAGTGAAGTCAGGTTTATCCTCCCACTTGAACAGCTTGAATAATCTTTATTCTGTACCTGAGGATCAGGTAATTCTGGGACTGTATTCCTGTAAGGGGAGGGTGAAACTGAATTGAAGTGCTGGCTGTTGAGACAGCCTCATGATGGCAGAGTGAGACCAGTGGGTAAAACCTGGCCATGGAGGGAGACAGTACGGCTGGAAGATGGGCAACAATCCAAACTGGTAAGTGAGTTCCTGTTTCCCATGCGTGTGTGAATTGTTGGCCCAATTTGGTGCCGTTTGCTATAGCCATGCGGAAGGCACAGGAATGTACCCCTGTGCAAAGCAGGTAAGGGGAGCAGCAGTGGTGAGGAAGGGAGGAGAGGGATAGTGACTAAATGAAGATGTTCTGGCCTAGAAGCTCTTAGAACTTCAGCGGAGCCAGCCTAGAACCTAGGAGGGGCTCTAAGTCTGGTGGGCTCCTTGGCCCTACTGTGAGATCCGTAGAAGAGGTGGAGAATTTCCAAAACCCTAGGTGCTCCTGACCTACTCAGCAGGGCGCTGATTGTGTACCATAGTAAAAGAGATTGATCTGTTATATGCCTAGAATCCATAGCCATTAATAGGGCTTGGGAAGAGATATCTTGTTTACTACCTTGCTCCTTTTTTCCTGAGCGTGATCCACTAGACTCAGTCAGATATGTTGAACCCCTTACCAGAGACCCCAATGTAGAAACAGACTAGGAATGTGAATAATTCTCTTTGGGCACAGTCAGGGAAAGCCATATACTGTGGGTGTTCCATTATCAGAAGAGTTTCTCTGTAGTTTAGGCACTTCTTTTCGCTATAGTTCTCTGTATCAGCCCATAAGAGGACAGATCTCACATGTTGGAGACAGCAAGGACTGGTAATGGTTACGGCTCCGTGTCTGTCATGACTTCCCACGACCTCCATGACTTCTGCAGCGGCCAGTGTGGCTGACCCCAGGGTCACCCAGGCAGCTGGCTCCCAGGGACAGCTGCTCAGGTGGCCCAGGGGACAGCCCCAGCAGCGGTCCCGAGGTGGCCGGAGCAGACATGGTCTGCCGGCCCCGGCAGTGGTCCCTGGGCGGCTGGCCAGAGTAGCTGCAGTCCGCAGCCCCTAGAAGCTGAGGCTGTGGACCATGGGCAACGCCAGCAGCAGCCACCCCACATGACCCCCTCTGACATTTAGTCAGGGGTATTTTTAATACAAGTCATGGACTGGTCACAGGCCGTGAATTTTTATTTATTGCCTGTGACCTGTCCATGAATGTTACTAAAAATACCCATTACTCAATTGTAGCCTTAGTAATGATGAGATAGTAAGGTTCTTATATACATAGGATGATACCACCAAAAATGTTTTGAGTACTGTCTCCAAAGTTGGAACTCTACCCAAACACTTCTTGGCACAGAGAAACAAAGAGAATTCAACCATTAAAAACAGTGAAGAAACACTGGAAGTTATATTTTATTATACTCTGTCTTATCAAAAAGCCTAAATAAAATAAAGCGTGGTTGTAGCCATGTTGGTCCGAGGATATTAGAGAGACAAGGTGAGTATGGTAATATCTTTTACTGGACCAACTTTTATTCATGCGAGAGAAGTGGGTCCAATAAAATTATTAGCTCACGCACTTGCTTAAGTAAAATACTAACATTTCTAGCCTTAAAACAGAAAAGAAGAATTTAGATGCATACAATAAACCTTTATAATTATTAGTCACATTGTCCACAAGAAATAAATCATGTGGGCTAATAATATATTTCTCCAGCAAAGTTTTTAAGTAATATTCCATAATTGCAATGAGTGAGATTTTTCTTATTGTAAAATAACATCATTAAACACGGACCACCCATTTTGAAAATAAAAATGTTTGCAAGACATATTTCTTATATGATGGTAAAGAGAATACCTTTTAAAGTTGGCCACAGCTGTGATTAGATACACTTTTGTGATTGGATTAATTATCCTGTAATCAAATACATATATGTCACATACTGATATAATTATAGCACCTCTAACTTACTTGGGTTGTAGTAGTTGTCTGGATCTTCCTTATCTCCTTCCCTGCTTCTTTACCATCATCAGATCTTTCTGTATCTGATATTATACTTCCTGCATCAACATTAGGTAGACTTTTGCTACCAGAAGACTCTGTCTCCAGGGTTGTAGCAGTCATCTCAGCATATTCTAATCCTTTGGACGATGAAGCTAACTCCCTTTCAGAAAGGTTGCTCATTCCATCTGAAGTTGTATGAATCTTGAACTCCTTATCCTCTATTATACTTGAAGTACATGTTATATCTACACTACCAGTCATGTGAGCAAGCAATCCAAGATCATCACTTACACCAAGATGCATTTGAGTCTCTTGTACATTTTGAATAGTAATGTGATTACTGGAAAGTTCAGGGAGAAGTTTCTCTTCTTGGTTGGGTATTTTATCAAAAAGAAATGAGGTATTGTTAGTAGAAGGTTCATCTTTCTCATCAGCCAGTGTTATCAAAGGCCCATTATCCTTCTCTTCGCTTTTCTTAATGATACCAACACTACCATGGACATTGTTTTGGAGTTTCTCAACAGCAGCACTATATACATTATCTAAAAGGGATTCAACTTCCACGAGGGCACCATTCTCTCCAGTTACCAGAGTCTCTGGTGATAAATCCATATCATCAAGCTTTACTTCTGTGGCTTCTACCTTTTCAGCTTTTATATCAACTAACAGATCATGAACCTCAACATGTACACCCCCTCCTGGTCTATCTGAACTTCCAAGCACATCATCTGACACCTTTGTAGCCATGAGCAAGTCCCTGGTATCTGTGCTGACAGGGTAATCTGTTTCACTTTCTGGGCTTTGGCTTTGTGAAAGGTCTTCTATCTCTCGAATTTCCAGTCCACCTTTTGCTCCTGTTGTCTGAGATGAAAGGCCTGAGATAGTGCTCACATTCCCCTTTTTCCCCTTTTTTATGTTCTCTTCCTCTTGCCTTTGATATTCTTCATACATTTTTGCTAGATACTCCTTGTGAGCTTCATAGGTGACCTTAAATGGAACATGACAGATCATAATTTCAGAGTAAATATACACTTCGTCAATTTAGGGGGGGGGGGAAATCAATAGTATAATTAATGTATAGTTCATTAAACATTTCACAGCAAAGAACTCACACTAATAAAGAAAAATGCTAAAGTATCATGTCCACAAGATGGCACTGAATCACTTTACATTGTAACTACTGTATTACTGGCCCCTTTGGCTTAGGGAGATATTGGGATCAACAGAAACTCCAGAAACTAATTCTTACCTTGGAATGTGCTATAGAAAGCGTATCCACCCAGACCCTCCAGCCTCCCCATTCATATTTTATTGCATGATACAAGAGAATACGGAAGATGTTGTACACCATCTCTGTGATTTTCTGTTCTTCAGAGTTCTTAGGATTAATATATCCCAGAGAAAACATCCAGTCCTGCCACACCGAACACTGAAGTAAACATCTAAAGTAAAATAATTAGGTCAAAATATATCCAAATTAAATTCAACCTTTTTTTTTTTTTTCATTTTTTAAATTCAGATGAGTAAAACAGGACAAAAAACCAATGTAAATAGCCTCTCTCCTATGAGCTTCAACGTAATCTTAATAGATCACTTATTTTTGTTTTAAAATCAGGATCTTAAAATGTTGTTAAGTAAAACATTGTGAACAACAAAACAAAAATAATCTATCACTGATTTAAAATTAACTACCGGATGTTTATACCATTTGTTTTAACCACATATTTATTGCACATTATGTAAAACTGCGCAATACAATATTCAAGACTATTATCCAAAATTTCTTATGTGTTGTTCACATTGAGTGTGGCAACAGGTGACCTATTTCTGTGATTGGGAGAAATAATATTTGATTTACATACCTTCTGTTTTCACGACTATTACTGAAAAGTTTTATCATATCAGATAAAAACAAACGTCGAACTTCCATCAGCTCTGCACTTGGTGTGGAATTTTTTAACAATGTTGCCACCACTTTAAGAATCACTGTAAAAGAGCAAATATGTTACATAACACATTTTTAAATCCCATCCAAAAACCAGCTGTTGAAATCATAAAATAGAAGTATTGAACAAAAGCCAATTTTTTTTTGAAGTACTCAACATATTAACTGCTCTTGCAAGGTGAAATAACACTTTCTTTAAAAAACAACCTCTCGCCATTCATTTGAAACAAACATAAAATAATTTCCTTACTTGGATTCTGAATTTTCACTGTAGAATCTGGCTCTGGATGTGGTTTATGAACAACTTGAGTGCATACTTGTTCTGTCAAAATCTAAAACAAATCAATTATTTTTACCAGCTATTAATTTTATAGCATAAACTTCAAATTTCTATTTGACCTTATTGTGCTGTGGTTTATTATGAACAATGGAACAATGTGTGTTGAAGGCCTTGATACAAAAAAACAAAACAAAACCCTTTAAGTAAAGTAATATTGATGCAACGATTCAAAGGAAGAAATAGATTTTAATTACAAACCAATCCTGAATGCAAGGAATCAAGTTTTCATTTAACATATTAACAAATAAATTTATTCTGGGAAAGCTATGAACATTTTAAAACAGTTTTTAAATGTCAAAGCACCCCCCTCCCCTGGTTCCAATCCACCTTAATATCTAGATTATTTTTATTAGAGTTCAGCATCACCTCAGAACATTTTGCTGTAAAACTGTGTCAAAATTTCACATAGTTCCACTACAGATAGGTGTCTCAAATGTGAACATTTTGTAAATGAAATCTTGGCTGACTTTTGCATAATAGTATTATTTTGAATATATAGATCTGTTCAAAACATATGCTGCCAAAAAACGGTATGGTTTCAGGTACTGATTCAAACCCTTATATCGCGAGGAAGGTTAAGGCCAGCCCATGACTGGACAGGGGAATGACATAGTATTCAGCATATCTCCAAAATTCCAAGTAGTTCCCACTGAAGAAATAATTATCTTCTGTCTTCTGGGAAGGGCTGGGGGCACCAACTTCAATAGGAACTGTTAGGTGCTCAGCACTTTTGAAAATCAGGCCACTTATTAAGGTCCCGAAATACAGACTGAACAGCTTGACTTTTGAGATCCATTTTTTAAAATCTTCTCATAATCTTATGCCAGGGTGGTAGATGTTATGGTGGTAGAAATGCCTGCAGTTTACCCTAGAGAATACATTGTTGGCACCTCCTGTAAGGTGGGCAAGAAATTTCCTACCATAAACAAGGTTAAGAAGTGGTTAAAATAGTAGCCCATGGTCAATAGCAGCCTCTCCCAGAAGACACTTAAGTATAAATAAGGGGCCGGTGGAAGCCTTAACCTGCGAGGAAGATAGGGGGTTGAAAGTATGTGTTGGTCAAGTATCTGTTTAGTTGTGAAAAACTTGTCATTTCATAATGAAACAATCATATTTCCCATTTTGTTCACCATTGTGTGGACTTTGGGGTTTCATATGAATATGAAACTTTGAGCAAAACTCATGGATTTTGGATATCAGTAAATAAAACCCATCAGGTTTTCTTCAGTTAAACTGTACAAAGAACTCCTTATTCGGTTTTGTCCTGTTCTAATTATACAGACCTACGTACAGAAGCTGAAAATCTATAAACTACATTAAAGAAAGCCACAGTTAATACAGCTGCATATACAACTATGCAGCATATGGCTCAATACACAAAGAATCCTGTAGGGAATCTAAATACTTCCAGCATCAGTATGAAATTAATGATGCTTGGTGAAACTGTGCAATAAACTTTGAATGGCTTACGTACAAATCTCAATTGGAAAAACTGACCTGAGTCTGCTGAACCATGGTGCTGGTTAAACAAACTAGTTTTATTATTTAAGATTAATTAAGGAATAGTGGTAAAAAATGTAAGGAAATATTTTTACAGTTGATAAGGACAAAAACGAAAACAAAAGCCAAAACAACAAAAACCACCACCTACGCCTTTTGCTCCTGTGTTGCACTCGGAGCGGAGCTTTTTTTTTTTTTTTTTGCTCCCAGCACCTTTTTTTGCTTCCGACGCTTTTTGCTCCCGACGCCTTTTTTTAGCTCCACTCCCCCTGTGCTCTAAACCTGGCTACGCCACTGGGGCTTTGGTATATGTTATTCAAGACAAACATTATGCATTTTCTTCATCTAACAAAAGGTCTCTCTGGAATTGTACTGAAGTCAGGGGAAGTGTTCTCTACTATAACAAAGCTTGATGATATTGACAACTAAATTGGTTATTTGGAATGCAGGGAATATATTTTACTTTTGTAACGTAAAGAATGTAGCTTCTTGTTCTCTTTTAAGTGTGATATGTAAACTATTATGTAGTTTTACTATGTACAGTTCAAACTATGTTTCACCCACATATGGTTATACTTCAGAGTCTGTGTTAAGTGACTTCAAAATTCAAATGCTGTAAAGCACTTTGGGGTCCTTCATAAACTTAACATATGGCAAAAGTGAAAAGAAAAGCTGTATATTTTTTACAGAGGTTTACAGAACATTAAATATTGCTCAAACTTTTGAAAACTTATTTCAGGGCACATCTTTCTAAAAATATCTGGATTGAACATGGAAAAAAAAAGTTAGACCTGCATTACAGCCCCTGTGAGGGTATGTGCACAAGTACATGTATAATTAAGATTCAGCATATAATCACAGTTATTGTGTACACAAATGAAAAGTGAGCTGTGCAGCTGATCATTTGTACGCAGTTATTTTGCGTATGTAATAGAAGTAACAGCACAAATTAAAGTCCAGTCCAGCAAAGCTATAAACACATGGTTAATTTTAAAAGATGTATTTTTACCAAAAACATTTCAAAATAAATCACTTATAAAATGTAGTGCGTACCTTCTAAAAATGAAACTTACATCTCTGAGTTGTGAAGAATATGTATTAAGGTTATAACAACCAAGAATGCACTTTTATGTAGAAATCCATTATTAAATCGAGTCTTCCTGATTAGTGATTTAAATCAAATCCACTTTGAATCATATCTATAAACTATCCTAGGTGTTTCTTAAAAGTGGGCTCTTTTCTAGACCAGGAGAAAAGCATAATCACGTGCCTTAGGATACATCACACTGGAGTTGGGATCATGCTTCCCAGCTTGGGAGACAGTCTAAAAATAGTATTCTAGCCAGAGGTAGCATGGGCAGCAGCTTGGGTTAGTCACCTAAGTACAAACCCACCTGGTCCCCCTAGGTATCTATATAGATGCCCCCCAAGCCACTCCCTATGCTACCCCTAGCTACACTATTGTTTTTAGCAGCTTAGCTCAAGCAGAGCCCACACTTTAAAAACCCCCACCTAGGATAGTTTATGGACATGATTAAATATTAGGTGAGAACAACTTTTGATGTAAGACACAACTGGAAGAGTTTTGCAACAAAAATTGGTGCAGTGTAGTTCAGTGCAGATGCAGTGTAGACATAGCCATATTGCACAGATCGAGTCCTACGATTCCTCATCATGAGGAAGACAGGATCCTTTTCCTATTCCATAAACTTTTCTTATGCTGAGATGACAAATTGTTTTGTATTGGGGCAACACACACCAGTTACAAAGTTGTGTATGTGTATATCATCAGTGGTGTAATGCATCTTATTCTGCATGTAAAAACAAACCACAAATTCAAAGACATTAATGCATGATTCATTATAAACTCAGAACTTTTGTCCTTTGGAAGTTAATGCCACCAAAGTAGCTTGAAAAACCAATGCATTTAGAAGTTGATGTACTCAAAGTCACCTGAAATGCTCAAGACAAACATATAAACGGGACTTGCTCAAAATCACTGTTGGCTGGCTGGGATACTCTTAGGAAAGAAACGTCACAAACTTCTACTAAGCAGCCACAAGTGCTACAAAAGCATATTCATAAGTAAAGTGGGCAGATCACCTCAAGCTACATCTATGCTAAGAATTAAAGGCATGATTTTGACACATATTTGTACTTGCCCTCATCTGAGCTAGTGCAATGAAGACAATAGTGTAGACCTGTAGCACAGGCAGCAGGGCATGAGTTAACTCCCTGGCCTACAAACCCGCCTGAACCCCACGAGTATGAACTTGGGAGAGTTAGGCCATGCCACCATTGCTGCTGCTCAGACTACCATGGGTACACTACTGTGTTTAGCATGGTAGTTCAGATGAGAGCTAGTGTGTAAGTATGTGTACTTGAGTTGGGAATCACACCCCTAGCTCATAGTGTAGATGTAGGCTAAAATATCCTATGTGACACTTCAAATGACAGTCCCTCAATCATTACTGTTAACAAATCAGGGCTCCCACTATCCTCACGACCTCTCATCCCCACCCCTTCAGTTCTTCAGTGTGTTGACTTAGCCACTTAATGAAGAAAAATAACTTGAAAAGGCACCCTGAAGATACTCATACTTAGTTAAACCTCCAAAATAAGAGATTTAAAATCTGCCTTAATGCAGGGCCAAATTAAGAGAAAAAGCAGTCACTATTCACCCTTTCATAACTATTATTCTTCTAGACGCATTGCATATGTCCATCACATTGTAGGTGTATGTGCAATTTTCCCTAGTGTTAGTTGGAGGAGTGGCCCCACCTATCTCAGGCTTCTCCTGTGTAGATAGGAGGGTATAAAGGGCAGAGCCACCCCATCCCTCCTTTAGTTCCCTCCCACCAAACGCCCAATGGGGAAGGAAGGTGGGTTGTGTAATGGACTTATGCAATATCTCTCAAAGAACAACAGTTATGAAAGGATGAATAGCTGCTTTTTCTTGAGTGCATGCATATGTCTATTATACTGTGGGTGACTCTTATTAAGGTGTTATTAAAGGCAGTAGGGCTCAGAGTCTCATTGCAAGAGGGACTATAGGACTGCTTTCTCCACAAATGCATTTTCCCTTTCCCTGCAGAGGTAAGTGCATACAGTCTACTAAATATGTAGACAGATGACCATGTCGCTGCTCTGCAGAGGTCCACGATAGGGACATGTCCCATGAATGCTGCAGAGGCTGAATGCGCTGTCTAGCTAACTGTGCTGTCAGCTTCCCAGGATGCACTGTGCTTTTGGCAGTGTAACAGTGATGCAGTTGGTAATCCATTTTGAAAGTTACTGTGCTGTAACTGATTGACCTCTAACTCATTCCGCATAAGAAACAAAGATCTGGGAAGATACCTGGAAAGTCTTTGTCCTGATCAGGTAAAATGCTAAAGCTCAACACACATCCAAAATGTGCAGGTTTTGTTCTTCCTTGTAAGCATGCATGCTGGGAAAAAAAACATCAAGTATATAGATTGATTTAGGAGGAAATCAGATACCACCTTTGACAGAAATTTAGGGTGAGGCCTAAGTTGGACCTTGTCTTCGTAGAAAATGGTGTTTGGAGGATCAATTTGAAGGGCATTCAGTTCACCTACTCTCCTAGCCCAGGTGATGGCTACAAAGAAGGACACCTTTGCTAAGAGATGCAGAAATGAACAAGATGCTAAAGGCTTAAATGGAGGGCCCACAAGAGCAGATAAAACTAAATTCAAGTCCAAAGGTGACACCGGATCGCGAATAGGTAGAAACAGTCCATCTAGACCTTTGAAGAACCTGGTCATGACAAGGTTGGTAAAAACAGTTCTACCATCAATTCAAGTATGAAGTGCTGAGACTGCAGTCAGAGGCACCTTAATGGAGATGAGTGCTACACCTGACTCCTAAAAACGCAAGCAAACATACTCAAAACTTGATTAAAAATTTCTTTACTAAGAGATATGTTATGGATAGGTGGCCAGGTAGAGAAGCACTTCCATTTATCCTAAGGTAAGTTGCTCTAGTGGAAGGTCTCCTACTATTAAGGATGCATAGTGTTGTAGCCATTTTGATTCGAGGATATTAGATATCTTTTATTAGATCAACTTCTGTTGGTGAGAGACACAAGCTTTTGTGCTTCTCAGAGCTTTTCTGTCTCAAAAGCTTGTCTCTCTCACCAACAGAAGTTGGTCTAATAAAAGATATTACCTCACCCATCTTGTGTCTCTGCAATTAAAGATGATGTTCTGGACTGCCACTGAACTGTCTCTCTCCTCTGTATTTAACCACTGATGAACCAAGCCATGAGGTGCAACACCGGAGGATTCAGGTGCAGCACGTGCCTGTGATTTTGAATTATCAGGTCTCTGATTAGTGGTAAAAGCAAGAGTTCACAAGTGGACAGCTTGAGTAGGTTGGAATAACATAGTTGCCTCGGCCAGGCAGAGCTATGAGGATAATTTTACCTCTATTTTGGTTCAGCTTGAAAATGACCTTGGGAATTAGAGGTACTGGTAGGTATGCATACAGCAGATCCTTGTCCCAGAAAACACTGAACCTGGAACAGCAGTGTTGAGAGACCATTTGTGGTCTAAGCTGAAGGATCTGCTCAAGTGGTCCACCAGGCCATCTCAAACACCCGGCAACTAAGATGCCCTGGGAATGATCAAGCTCCATATGCACAAGTTCCAGAATTTGTTCCACGATGTCTTGACCTAGTGTGCTTGTTTCATAGAATCATAGAATATCAGGGTTGGAAGGGACCTAGGAGGTCATCTAGTCCAACCCCCTGCTCAAAGCACGACCAATCCCCAATTTGTGCCCCAGATCCAAAAATGGCCCCCTCAAGGATTGAACTCACAACCCTGGGTTTAGCAGGCCAATGCTCAAACCACTGAGCTATCCCTCCCCCCGTTTGTTCATGCAGAACACTGCTATTGTGTTACTGGTGAGGACATGTGCAGTCTTACCCTGAATGTGAGGCAGGAACTGCTCTCAAACAAAGTATATTGCATGCAACTTAAGAAAATGTATGTGTAAATGGGCTGTACGGACAGGCTGAGCCTGAAGATCGTCCATGTTCACTCCCCACCCACCCCATGACTGAAGTATTTGTTACCAAAGTAATAGAAGGGGAGGCAGAAAGAAGGGGACTCTCCCCACCCCACCCCCACACAGAGTCTTGGCTCATCCACCAATTCAGAGATCATAACATTCTGTCCACGATGTATACTAGCTTGTCAAGTTGGTGAATATGAGGATGATAGACTGACTTAAGCCAAGCTTGCACTGCTCTGAGGTGCAGCCTGGCATAAGGGGTCACATATGATCACATGCAGTTGTGAGACCTAGAAGCCTGAAGCAATTCCTCTCTGGCTCGTGACTGATTCTTGGTAAGGCAACTCCCAGCTTTTCATGTACTGTGTATATATACCTGCTACTGTATTTTCCACTCTGCATCTGATGAAGTGGGTTTTAGCCCACGAAAGCTTATGCCCAAATAAATTCGTTAGTCTCTAAGGTGCCACAAGGCCTCCTCGTCGTTTTTGCTGATACAGACTAACATGGCTACCACTCTGAAACCTGATCCTTGAGTGACACATACAGTGTATGAAGAGATTTTGGCAGACCAGCAAAATGCCTGGACCACTACCAATAATTATTGGCAAAGCAGCCAAGTCAGTAAGCCTTTAGTGGGCTTGTACAGTAGCCTTAGCAAGAAACCAGAAGGAGAGGAAGTCGAGGGGGAAGCTGGCCCTATGTCCTTCCTGATAAGATCTCTGTTGAAATTGCTGAGTTGTTATGTATTTTAGAAAAACAGGAAGGTTATCTATATCTGTCCTTTGGGATGTGTTTCACAGGGTCCTCAAAACATGCGGGCTCTGCAAAAATCCATCTGTCTAATTAATGGCTTGAGGAAACCTCTTGCTTAAACTTAGAACTGTTTGCTTAACAATTTTTTTTTATTGACATGTTATTGTTACACTAACCCAAATAAATAAGGAGAGAAAGTATGGGGTAGGTGGACTCTTCAGGGACACTGCATAGAGAGAGCTTAGGGTCCCCAACAGCAGCTGAAAGACTGGCCAATCAGACGGCTGTCATTGTACCACTCAAAGACCGCTCCAGACTTCAGTAATTATTGACGTTTGGGGTGTTTTAGTAACCTGTTGTGGACGTGTGTAAGTGCTTAAGACCAAACTAAAGTGCAGCTTTAAGTGAAAGCACTCTCATATTGTACTGATTCTGCTAGCCACCTACTGGTCGGACAGCCATGTCTCCATTGATTTATTTCCTGCCACCACCTCACCAAGAGTAATAGTTAGCAAGATCTTTGGGTTTTAAAAGCCACGGTAACAAGAGGTCCTGTATAGTGTGGAACCTGGCAAGAGGCAGAAAAGCCCTGGCAGAGGTCTAGACTAGGACCATTCCAATTAACTCTATTATTTGTAAAGGTGATAACACTGATGTCTCTTTGTTTACATTCAGGACCAGACTGCTGAAGAGATAGGTAGTCTGACAGACAGTGGACTTTACTTGGTGCCCAGAACAACCCCAAATCAACCAAGCATCCAGGCAAGAGTACACATGGACATCTGCCTGGCAGGGGTAGGCTGCAATTATTTCCATTCACTTGGTGAAAAGCCTTAGTGGCAATAACAAACCAAAGGGCAGAAGCGTGAATGTTAATGATCCTCTCCTTCCACCCACCTTAGAAACCTCCTGTGAACAGGGTGGTTTGCCACATCGAAAGTAGTACCCCATAAGTCAAATTCAGCAAAACAGTCTCCTGAATTAAGGGGAGGGATAATAGGAGCAAGGGGCACCATATGGAACTTTAGATTTTTGATGCATCTGTTTAGACTCCAAAGGTCTAGGATGGGTCTGAGACTCCTCTAGCTTTGGTTATTAGAAAGTATCGGGAGGAAAAATCCCCGCCCCAAAGAAGCAGCAGCACTTCTTCAGCTCCCAAAGAACCTAGAGTTTGCACTTCTTGAATTAGTACAGACTTTTGAGAATGGTCCCCCAAAAGGGAAGTGGCATGGGAGTAGAGGATAGAAAGAGTTGTAGAGTATATCCCAGTTCCACCATGCTTCATACTCACTTGTTTGAGGTGACAGCATGTAGGGAATGTGATAAGCTGTTCCTGAAGGGAGGAGAAGGGCCAGAAATATCTGGCTAGTTAAGCCTGCTGTCGTCAACATAGGAATCAAACGGGGGGCTTTGAGACTTGTGGCTGCTGGATGACATGACTGAGGACATGGAAGCCAGAGGCTTCGTGCTCCAAGAGTTTTGCTTGCACGTAGAATGGTCAGGCTGTCTACAGGACTAGAATTGCTGTCTTGACTGATATTGAGGATGATATTTTGTCCTCTTTGTATCCTGGGTGTACAGACCTAAGAACTTTAAGACTGCTCTAGAGTCCTTTAGTGTGCATAATGCCTCATCCATTTTGGATGAGAATAAGGACCAGTCCTTTAAAGGGAGGTTCTCAATCATCTGTTGTACTTCTGCTGCTATCCCTGATGACTGCAACCAGGAAGAATGGTGCAACAGTTACTGCTATCACCATAGGCTTGGCCACAGAACCTGCTGCATCTAAAGAAGCCTGTAGAGCTGATCAAGAGACCAGATTTTCCAAGAACCTTCTGGCAAGTTATTCGCAAACTGAGACATTGCCTCACAATTAAAATAGTCATAACGGGCCAACAAAGCCTGATGATTGACAATAAGAGGGAAATTCATTGTGGAATAAATCTCCCGCCAAGAGATCTTAGTTTTTTGCATCCTTTTCTGTGGGGATACCCTTGTCCCTGGCCTTGATGATATCTGTAATTTACTGCAGCAAATAGTGAGCCTGGAATAGCATGCAAGTAAAACTGCTCAAAACCTCGGGATGGAAACTGGTGTTTGCAATCCGTTCATTTAGCCACCAGTGGAACAGATACAAGGGGTTGCCAAAGGGTCTTAATAGGCCGCATGATGGCCTTATTTATAGGTAGGGCTACCTTTCCAACCATAGCTGGATGCAAACTATTCTTGTATTCTCCTCCACCATCTCTACTTGTATTCTTCTGAGGAGCTCTTGGTAGACTTTAAATTCTGTCACCCTCCACCACAAACCCCACTTTGTCTCCAGCATTTATGATGATGTTAAATATATAAAAAAGTGTTTTTAATTTATAAGTGGGAGGATCGCACTCCGAGGCTTGTCACCAGTACAAAAGTTTGAGAACCACTGGTCTAGGTGACTTCCTAATCTGTTTTGTTCTCTGCAGGTAGAATGCCAATGCTCACCACAGGTGGAGGGAATGAAGTCCGCATTCCTCACTAGAGGCATGGGGCTTTGGGAAAAATACAGGTAAGTGAATTAACTCGTTTATAAGAAATTCTGAAACTATTTTAGGACTGGATTTTGGGTGTAGTAATAGCAAGACCTTATCCTTATGGAATAGTGTGTTTGGTGGATCCACCATTAAGGACCCTAGTATTCGTACTCTTCTGGCTGAGGTGATGGCAACAAGGCAGGCAACCCTCGCTGATAGGCAAGACATGGAACACATAGCTAGCAGTTTTATGGGAGGTTTAGCGAGTGCCCAAAGCACTAAAGTAAGATTCCCATTGGGGGATTGGTTTCTTCACAGCTGGAAAGTTTCTGACCAGCTTTCAACCACCGGACTGGTATCGGGTGCTAAATATCAAGGAACCATCCATTGGCAGGTGACACACACTAATTACTGCTAGATGAACTTGCAGGGAGCTAAGGGAAAAACCCATAATCTTGAGGATAAGAATATAATCCAAAATTGTGGGAATATCAGGTGCCTCTGGAGATGTATAGTTTTGCTGGGCCCAGACAGATGAAGGTTTCCACTTGGCTAGATTACATTTTCCGGTGGAGTCTTTTCTGCTACTAATGAGAATAATTTTCACAGCTTCAGAACAGGAATGTTCTAGGCTCAATGCCAATCCAAATACCAAGCCATGAGATGAAAGCATTGGGGTTGTGATGTCTGATCCTGCCATTTTTCTGGATCAAGAAATCTGAAAAGATCTGAATGTTGAGAAGTGGATGGGAATTACGTTTGTAGGAGGCTTGGAAAGCAAAATTGTCTGGGCCATCTTGGGGCAATGAGTATTACTTGAGACCTGTCTAGTCAAATTTTCCACAGAACCAGAGATGATAGTGCAATGGGAGAGAAGGCATAACTGAAATGATTTGTCCAAGGTAGAAGAGGACCATTGCTCACTGGAGCAGTTTACTTTACATTTCCTGTTTCCCATTGAGTGAAGATGCTGTTTATTACTGAATCATGTAATTCCCACTTGTTCTAGATGGCAAAACGCCTGCTGAGGCTGTCCACCAGCACATTTTCGGTGTCTGGGAGGTACATTGTAGATAAGGTTATGTGGTTCTGTATACACCAGGTCCATAAGTTGACCACTTCTATCAAGAGCAGGATGGAGTATGTCTCTCCCTGCTTATTTATATAGAAAACAGTAGTTATGTTGACCAACATTATCAGGATGTGCTGGGATTGTGTGAATGGTAGAAATGCTTTGTTGTAGGGCTCTCAGTTCCAAAAGACTGATGTGCATTCTGGCTGCCCGAGTGATCCTAGTGCCATGTGATTGTCTACGTGAGCGCCCCTATCCTACCAGGGAGAGGTTTGTAATTATCATCTTGTTGGGTGACAGAGACAGAAATGGAACTCGCATACACATATGTCCAGCGTCCCTCCACCATTCCCTCATTTGGAAGGAACTGTTCCTATGGTATTCATGCTGTGCACACTTGGTGTACATACCGTTTGGAGCCAGCTTACAGGCAATGAAGGTTAAGTCTTGCATATGGCCCTGGAGAGAAAGGTACATTACACACTAATGTTTGTGTGTAACCAGGTCTATCACAGTGCCCATGGAGTGAAATCTGTCTGTGGGGAGTGAAACTGACTGAATCCAGTATCAATCCTATAAAGTCTATGGCCTGTGTCGGAGTCAAGATAGACTATTCTAAACTTACACAGATTACCAGGGATGCAAGAAGGTGCATCAGTGATGAAGTTGACATTAAAACTTCCAGGTGAGACTGGCTTGTTAGAAGCCAGTTGTCTAAGTATGGGAAGATGGTGGAGCAGCCTTGTCTGAGATGAGCTGCTATTATGAAGTACATTTTTGTGAAGACTCTGGGAGCTGTAGTGAGCCCGAATGGAAGCACCCTGTATTGATAGCTGTGTGGGCCCACCACAAAGCTGAGGAACCATCTGTGAGAGGGATGAATATTCACATGAAAGCATGCCTGTTTCATATTAAGAGCCATGAACCATGTGCCTTTTTGTAGGGATAGTATAATTGATGCTAATGTACCCATGTGGAATTTCAGTTTTTGAACAAAAACTATCAGTTGACACGGCTTGAGAACGGGTCACCAGCCTTCTTGGGAATGAAGAAATACTTTAAATAGAACCCTTTCCCTCATACTGAGGAGGTATCTGCTGTATTGCTCCTTGTTGGAGAAGAGATTGTACCTCCCGAAGGAGAACTGCCTTATAAGACTGGGTCCCTGAAAAGGGACAGGGAAGAGGGTTTTGGAGGAGGGGTGCAGAGAAACTCTATGGTACAGATGGAATGGATATCCAGCATGTATTTGTCTGTTGTTCTCACTGTCCAGTTTTGGGGAAATTTTGCTAGTTGTTCCCCAATGAATCTCCATAATAGGTGGAGATGGCATCAATACAGGGTTGCAGCTCTCTGATGTCATGTTAAAAATATCTCTTGGTTGGAGGGTGAGACTGGGTAGCCACAGCTGAAGTGGAAGATGCATCTTTTGTTTGCGAGGTGGCTTGTATGATGGACAGTGATAAAATCATTCAGGAAGTCAGCTCACAATTTTTGGCAGTACCAACAGTTCCCGATCTTTTGGGTCTCAGTGTTTCATTTTAGGTAGCACCAAAGTCAGCCTCTGAGTCAATGTGGAGGCTGCTACTGAAGGAATTTCACTCCTATGAGTCTTTTGAACCTGCCCACACAGCTTAGGAGGACCTAATTTCTTTTGGCTCGGGCATGAGGGCTCACCTGACGTGGAAAGAGTCAAGATGGGTCTCTCCCCTTAGATGGTCTATGAGGGGATCTATTTTTATGTTTGTAAGAGTGCCCCTTACCTTCCATGAGGGGCCAGACAAAGGGCTCTTCCCACTCAATTCCAGAGTCAGACAGAACTAGGGATCTTGCTCCCTGCTGACTCTGGCCAACATTCAGGAAGGTCTCCCTGGCCTGGGTCTGAACAGGGATTCATTGCCTGCTCCATAACATGTTACTGATGTTGACATTCTAATACCTGCTGAGTTAGGCTGGGAAAGGAGTGTTAAAAATTGCATTTGGCAAACCACAGGCAGCACTGATGATCGTTGCTCACCAAAAAGGAGCGGGGGCAGAAAATGCATTTTTTGTAGCCCGGACTCTTGGGCATCTTCAAAATCCCATTCCAGGAGACTGGGGGCACAGGGTCGGGAGTCTAAAACTGACTAACAAGAACTATCAAAACACTAACAACAAAAACTAAGAATAATTACAAATTTACATATTTACAGGAAGAAGAGAAAGGATCAGCTTGGGACACTGGAGGTTTCTGACTCAGGCTATGAGGTGGTAAAAACGAACTGAAGAGGTGGTTGGTCAGCCCCACCCTGCCCCTTTTACCCTGGGTGCAGAGCACGAAGAGAGCACAGACATAGGCATGGACCAACAGACACTTCTCACAGAAATTCTTGGACCACATGCCTACTCACAGGGGAATACACATAGGCACTCAAAGAAAAACTCCTCACTCCCAACTTTGTGCTCATTCCTCCAGACCACTTTGCCTTACTGCGAGAGAAGTTGAGCATATATTACTCCAACTGAGTTCAACTGCAGCTGTGAGCATTCGGCACTTCTGAAAAATTAATGCAAGGTGTTTCAAATTGGAGACTCCAAAAATTAGGAATACACAATTAGTTTGCCAAAATTTGGTTTAACTGGATTGCTCAACATCACATACAAAGTCTGACATATGCAGGGCTACAATTGAGTCCTCTCAAGTCACTGTCACCCTCCTTAACCACAACAGCAACCTTTCTCTTCCTGCAATCCTCTGCCTCATTCTGTACATACCTTACAACTTCTAAAGCAAATGAGGCAGCAATCCCACATACAACCTAATTAATTATCCGATTGTAATTCACCATACAATTTGTTCCCTAAAGCCCAGTACCAGGAGGTCGGAGGCTCCTACACTGTATGTTGGCACCAGCGAAGGTTATGGACCACTGGGGTCATTTGGTGGGTCCCAGGAGACTGTCAGGAGGAATCGGGCCCCACTATCTCAATTATTTTGGCATACCCAAGATGTCTACTCATGGGGCTCCCAACTCAAAGTGTGCGGATGCTCTTTTGGCAATAACATGGACCCAGCCTTAAATCAGAGTGTTCATATTCAGTTATTATTTTGGCACATTGCCAACCACACAACCTAGAGAAGGAAAATGGAAGTTTTCAACAATTTACAACTCAACTAAACCCAAACTGACTTTCACTAGAAAAAAAACAAATGAGGCATTTCTATTGCCCCAGGGATTTCTCCCACTGAATTTCAAAAGACTGCTGCAAAAACAGAAGGCGTTAGAGCTCTCAAAGTTTCTTTTATAAAGGAAAAATTTTAACAATCTAAATGAAAGGTCATTTCTAGCTCCATCTATAATGCCATAGGTGTATGTAAAGCTTTACAGACAAGTTGCAAAAATTAGAACAGTGCTTATGAAAAAAATCTAAACAAACATGATAAGTACTTGCTTGATTCAGAGAGGATCTTTTAAAATTTCAGATTTTAATGTAGTCATAGTGACCTGAAGATTGGGATCTTTTAAATACAGATTCATATAAACATTTTTCTAATCAAACACATTTTTTGCAACAAATGATATTATTTACATGTTTAAGTAATTTGTACCTCATAAAGTGTGTTATATGTTGTAACGGTCACAGTATTTGTATGCAGCATCAACCTCTCTCCAAGAAGAGTGAAAAGACTATGGGTATGCATGATCTCAACCTTTCGTCTGGAGGGAAAACATAAAAATACAAAACGTAAAACATGCTGAAGATTCTAAGTAGATGCAAAACCAGAGAAGTAATATATTTTTTTCAAGCTACCAAAAAACATTTTACGTCAAACTTGGACTTTATAATATCTATGCTTTAAATTGTTTATTATTTCTTTTATCATGTAATGTTGCATATTACTTTAAGCTATTTCTGAAAATTCATTTAAGCTGTTCTGGCCATACTGAAAGGTTGTGAGAATGCAGTTTTACATGCAGGATGGGTTCCTGTATGTAACCATCTGTAAACCTTCTTGCCCTCAAAGATGTTCATCACAGACACCTTCCCTTAGTAGAGGACAGACAGACTAGGCTGTACTCCTCCCCTTCCAAATCCATCAAGGATGTCCCTACATTGGACAGATGGGTGACCGATGAGCAACATAAAGTGCTGCCTTTCCCTCACAGGAATGAGTGTTATGCTTCCGTATGTCTTTCAAGAAAGGTACTTTAACATTTATGAGTTTCATTACCATTGTCATGCTCTGTGCACAGCTTTCTTTCATACAGACAATAAAATAGTCCTCATATATTACTATTAAAAAAAAATCCAGTATGAGCAATACAAAATTCTGAAGAGTTGTGAAATTCCAGCTGAGTGGAATACTGTTTTAGCATATTGTAACGCAAGTCAGAACAAACTATACCTTAAAAGTAGAAAAGGAAGAAGCTCTGGTTCCCAAATAAAACATCAGGGAAATTCAGCCAATCCCCCAAATTGTATTCTGTTTAAACATGTATATAGCACCATAAATATGCACAGTACTTATTGTATAGTGCCATAAATCTACACAGTGCTTTAAGAAAAAAAATATGGAAAATGAAGTGCAAACTCCCTATCCAGAAGCATTTACAATCTATATGGAAGAATAAGTACAATATGGATTAAAACAATACATAATAGATAAAGAGCGCTAGTGGTCATATCTGAAATGCTTAGAATAGAAAAATTTTCATGACTTTCCTCTGTGGAACTACAAAGGCAAGTTGGAGAAAGTATTCTGGTGGTATGTAGCCAAATATCTCTAATTTATTACATTCACAGATATTTCTGTCAATTTTTGCGAGAGAGACAAGACCAAATATAATAGCATGCTTTTGTTATTTTTTCAGACTTTTTTTTTTTAAAGTTTCTTACAAAAAGCCACAAATAAAATATTAAAGTTGCATGGTTAACCATTTAAGAGTCAGGAAATGCAATCTTAGCTGGGCCTCTAGTATATATTCATTACAATTCAATCTTTAGTTTCATAATTACATACCACACTATTTCTAAAATAATAAAATATAATACAAGTTTCAACAACCTTAAATACATGTGTAGTATCTTGTAGTACTATGTACTGTTCTGTACATAGCAAGGAGTTCATGAGTCATTTATATGACCACAATACAGGTGTATGTAACATACTGCAGATTGAGGATACAAAAGAATAATCGTGAAAATTAACTGGCTTATATATACTAGATGTGTTCAAAGAAATATTGACTTTATAGTTAACTGACTTCTCACCAACACTGCTCCCAAGGAAGGGTTTGCTGCTCATTGAAAGAAAATGTATAGTACCTAGGCATTTTAACAAGTTTTGTAAGCACCTATCTTACAAAGGAGAACTTGCATAGAAATTTAATAAGAATGGCCATACTGGGTCAGACCAAAGGTCCATCTAGCCCAGTATCCAGTCTTCTGAAAGCGGCCAATGCCAGGTGCCCGAGAGGGAATGAACAGAACAGGTAACCATCAAGTGATTCATCCTCTGTCGCTTCTGGCAAACAGGCTAGGGATACCATGCCTGCCCATCCTGGCTAATATTCATTGATGGACCTATCCTCCATGAACTTATTTAGTTCTTTTTTGAACCCCGTTATAGTCTTTGCCGTCACAACATCCTATTGCAAGGAGTTTCACAGGTTGACCATGTGTTGTGCGAAGAAATACTTCCTTTTGTTTGTTTTAAACCTGCTGACTATTAATTTAATTTGGTGACCCCTAGTTCTTGTGTTATGAGGAGTAAATAACACTTCCTTATTTACTTGCTCTACAACAGTCATGATGTTATAGACCTCCATCATATCCTCCCCCCACCTTTAGTCATCTCTTTTCCTAGCTGAAAAGTCCTAATCTTATTAATCTCTCCTCATACGGAAGCTGTTCCATACCCCTAATCATTTTTGTTGCCCTTTTCTGAACCTTTTCTAATTCCAATATATCTTTTTTGGGATGGGGCGACTACATCTGCACACAGTATTCAGGATGTGGGCGTGGATATATAGAGAGGCAATATGATATTTTCTGTCTTATTATCTAGCCCTTTCTTAATTATGGCCAACATTCTGTTCACCTTTTTGACTACTGCTGCACATTGAGTAGATGTTTTCAGAGAACTAACCATAATGATTCCAAGATCTCTTTCTTGAGTGGTAACAGCTAATTTAGACCCCAACATTTTAAAGGTACCACTGAGGCTATGAAATTAGTGTAAGGAAAAAAAATATTACAGATTACCACACTTGCGCCACATAATTTAAAGCCAGAAGGGAAAACCAGGTTATCTACTCTGATCTCCTCTATATCAGTGGTGCGCCCCCCTTTACCGTTAATGGAATCTGTCCATGCCCCACACCTCAATTACTGCACAGCCAAGGCTTCCTTAGCAGCGGAGCTTGGGCTGAAGACAGAGCTGGGGGCGGAACTGGTCTGGAGGCAGAGTGGGAATGAGGGCAGGGCTGGTCTGGGGGCGGAACAAGGGGCAGAGTGGAGCTGGAGCATGGGCCAGAGCGGGGTTGGGTGTGGAGTGTGGCAGGGGATGGATCTGGTCTGGAGGCGTAGGAGGACTGGGGGCTGAATGGGGTTGGGGGTGGAGTGGGGCTGGAAGTGGGTGTCCCTCCATGCCCCTCATGGGTGCTGGCCCGGGCCTTGACCCACACTCCCTGAATGTTCCTCTGTGCTCCTTAGCGGGGCTCACCCCACAGTTTGGGGACCAGTGCTCTATATCTCAGGCCATTAAACACTATCCAACCATCCCCAAACCAAGCCCAACAACTAAAAATTAGACCAAAGTATTATAAGAGACTAAATTATTCTGTGCCCCAGGCAGAGAACAGGGACTGAGGTGCATCAATTTTTGAAGCCTCTGCAGTGGCACGGAATTAATGTGGTAACATATACCTAAAGGATCCTCACAAGTGACTCATGCCCCATGCTGCAGAGGAAGATGAACACCCCCCTAAAATCACTGCCAATCTGACTTCAGGAGATTTTCTTCCTGAGCCTAAATATGGTGATAAATTAGACCCTGAGGATGTGAGCAAGACTCACCAGCCGAGCACCTGAGAAAGAAAATTCTCAGTACCACCGCAGTACCAGCCCATCCAATGTCCCAACTGCAAATGTGGTCATCTTACATGTTTGAGACAATGTATTTGAGAAATAGTATGTTTTCATAAAATTAGACTATTGTGGTATGCACACGCAAGGGGACATATTTATGGCAATGTGTGCACCTTTAATTTTGAAATTTTCTGACTTGTGCTTAAATGTGAAAGTTAACGTTCTCTTAACATATATTCTGTATAAAAACCAAAAAAAATCAACTAAATACATTTGGGGGGAGAGGGCACACACAACTTTGTATTAAGGCAGTTAGATGGAATGGTCAACCAACAAAAAATACAAATAAGAAGGAAAGAATCAATTAAGTCACTCGATATATCATCTACACTCCACTCATCCATTAGTTCCCCTGCTCAGCATCAACTATCTTGACTCTTTTGCTAAAGAGCCAATGGACACCTATGAACTATAGCAATGTTAAACTGTTTTATGTTTGTGTGTTTTAATTATTAATACTGATGCAGCTTTTGTAAGTTATATTGTGTGTAGCTGCATATGTGGTTTTGTACTGGTGTGTGAAGAATTGCAAATAGTGTCATTTTTCTGTAATGTTTAGGAAAAACGTATGAGAATGAGTGATTTATGTTAGAGATTATTCTCAAGTTATTTCTGTACTTAAAAATTACAGCGTTAAAGTCAGTGTGTGCATAAACATAGGTGTACTTTATCATGACAGTTAAGGCTACATGTTTAGACAAACCACCTCTCTTCAGCTTCTCCTACTACCAGCAACTTAGTGCAAATTTCACTTTATCTCCATGCTGCCATAACACAGACCTACTCCTCTCTGTCCCCCACAATCTCACCCATCCAAACCCCCACATAGATCTGTTCACCTCCTCAACATCTTTCCTCTCCATGGTACAGTTTCATAGTGCACCATATAAACAGAACATGGGGTTGTGAGTAGGGGGAGGGGTTGGGATAAAGGCTTTTGGTTGATGGAGGAAGAGATCAAGGCTATGTGTGGGGAAAGTCAAGCATGTCTGTACTGACGCATCAAGATCTCCCCATGGCACTACTGCCTTGATGGGCCAGGAAGCTGGAGTGGCTCCCCTCCACCGTAGGCCTCAGCAAAGCCATAGTTCTCTCTAGCTCAGGCCTCACATTGCACACAAGCCTCTTTGCCCCTGGGTCTCACAAATCCTTAATAATTCCTATTTCTCCAAACTCTTTCACAAATTCTCATGCCCGCCCCCAAGTCTCTTCCCTGCTCAGACTCCCTCCCTAGTACACATGGGGTACATACAGATTGTGGCTGGGGAATCAAGCTTGCAGTGTCAGAAAAAATGACGTGACTGACAGAACCCAGAAGTTCTTCTGGCTAATCACTGCATTACTCACAACAATTATTCTTTACCGGAGAATAACTGTTTAGTTTTAAAACTTCAGAAGAGGTCCAAGTCCAAGATATCAGAAAAAATATCAGATAGACACACACAGGTATGCATGTGTGTGGTTTGGTGTTTATGAGGACTGTGGGTTTTTAGCTATTCAAACTCCCTAAATATGATATGAACAGGACAAATTTCAAAATGGGAGCATGTTAAAATATTTCAGTTGTAAAGATTCACTAAAAAATTAACAGAAAATTCTTTTATGAAGAGTTATGGCATCAAATTTGGAAAGCAAATTCAGTAACTAAAGTGCAAAACAGAAGGGATTTTATTTCTTCTCTAATGATGCGCTGATTTGTATTCAACTATGGAGTCCCTACTGACACAGCCATAATTGGCTGGATTCTCCAAAGAGTCTCGGGGGGTTAGGCAACCAAAATTTTCAGTGGGAGAACTCCTTTAGGCACTTTTGAAAATCCCACCCTTCATTTCCTATACTAGTGTTCCTGGGAAGCAACAGAGTTTGCCATTGATTTATTAGCAGAAGGACAATTTTGTAGTCAATTCACTAGACTGGTCACAACATGATTACTGGACAATTCACAACTGCTTCAGGCCTCTTTACCCATTTTTAAATTGGAAATAACTCCTGTCTAACACAACTGTTTTGAGGTTTTAGCCAAGAATATTTATAAAACCCTTTGAGATCCTCAGGTGGAATGCAAATTAGAAATACAAAATCTGATTATCCACAGCAATCTGGACTTAAGTCCCTTGAGAAAAAATCCATTTAGGCATCTTTTTTCACAATTAACCATGTCTCAGTTAAGTGAGCATACTTTATTGATCATTCTGTCCTAGAGCCCCTCAAGAAAAACCAGTGTGTCTACAAATATCCTGTCCTAGATTGATTCCTACTTTTCTAACCACTTCCTCATTTCTGATGAAGGAATTACAGATGGTACTTAAGCCCCTTCATCAGAGTTGATTATTTTTCTTCTTCATCTACATTCTCTTTCTGGAATATCATATTGCTAGTTTCAGCCTTGGATGCCACTCCAAAGCACATGTCGATCAACTCAAAGTCCCATCTATCTACTTTTCTTGTTCATGTCAGCTCCTCACCAGATCATAACTTCCTACTATCAAACACTTTGAAACACTGAACTTTTGACTAAAACATACTACCTGTTCTGTCTTATTCCACAGCAGATTTCCTTAAATTAGATTTTTATTTTTCCCAGGGACAGAAGTCTTAGAAACACTCTTTATTCACAATATTTTTTCTTCTCATAACTCAACTGTTTAAGTAGGCCAATCACCATCTCTAAAGTGTCGGAATTAATCATCAAATTGAGCTAAAATCCTTATCCTTGCCTTAACCGCATCCCACATTTATTAATAAAATTCCCTCTTATAGTCTTCCTAAATTGCTACCCTGAAATTTCAGGTAATACTGAAAACTGAAACCAGGTAACATTCTCACTCCAAGAAAAAAGAACATATATTCTTGTCTACAGTAATAATCACTGGCCTTCTTAATCCAAATCAAAATTATCCTAAAAAAGGCATACCTTAACAACTTTTTTTCTTTTTATGTTATGCAGATCAAAATCTAAAGCATTTTGTGAGTCATGTATGAAGCACAATAAGCTATGTAAAAATTAACCATTGTATATAGAGATTTTACTTTCCAAATGATCAAGTGCTTGGCTCTGCTGTGTTTCCTTGATGCTACTCTACCATACCTACTATATCATGCCATCAATACGGTTGTAACTACTTGAATGAAATTAGGGAGGCAGGGTAGCCTAGATGACTGAGCAGAGGGCTTGCTACCAGATACTCCTGAGTTCTCATGCTGGCTCTGTCACTGATGCAAATGTGTAACTCCATGCAAGTCATTTAGCCTCTGTCGCAGTATCATCTGTAAAGAGGGCTTAATAATTTATTCAACCTCGCAGGGTGTTAAGAGGATTAATTACTCAGTGTATGGACATCATTTTGAAAATGTAAAGCACCACATAATAGCACATTTGAAATAATTTGGGGCTAGTGAAAATAGCATTTGGGAAACTAAACAAAATCTGTCTACATGGCATTGACTTATTCTAAATTTCACTCTCTACATCTTACTTATGTATTTAATTTTTACCACCATTTACATACTTCATTTGCTGTTCCTTCTGTATTTGTATAGCACAGTGACAGCTAATATTTTTGTGACAGCTAATATTTTTATGAGAATGTTTTTTTATTCCTCAATTTTATTTATTTCCATCATCATTTTAAAATGTTTTTATGTAATTCCTCCCAGATGTTTACTTCTAAGGCAACTGAAAATGCAAATGACTGACCAACAATCTTACAATGATCCATAAAACATTGAGTTTCATATCTACTGCACTTTCAGAGATGTACAGCAATATGAGAACAATACATTTAATTTATAAACAGCATTACTGGGTTTTTGTTTTGTTTTCTAAAGCAATTTTGGTTTAAGACGTATTTTCACATAATCATTTAAAAATTACCAATTTTTTTACCTTTTGAAATTACTATTTTGTAAGAAATTAATCTGAAAATTAGGTATTTTTCCTCACTGCGTATCTATAAAAAACAGAATCTGCAAATTACTAATCACAGACACTGCAGTTAATGCATTCTAAGCACTTTCTAGATGTCATGTTTTGTATTTTATTAAACTGAATATTACAAAAAAGAAAACAAATTATAATCATTGTATGCCACTACAACAACTTCAGAGAGTACACTTACTTGTGACCCAGGTGTTTGAGAAAATATCCCAGTACCTTCAGAGCCTGCACCCAGATACTTTCACTTTTGGAAGCCAGTAATTTATAAATGACTCTAAAATGAAAATAAAAAAAATAATCAGTCAGCATATTCTCTCAGTTTACCACCAAACACCAGCCATTTCCATGGAATAATTCATAGTACTGTGAAACTAAACAATAAAATAGTAAGAAAAGCTAAGAAAGGAACATACATATATAAGTGAAAGGAAGTATGGTGGGATCACAAGCTATGCTGGTGGGTTGGAGTCATGGCCCCTTTAAAGTAGGTCCCAAAACGGAGGGGAAATAATTTCAGTTTTAACCAAATGAAATTAAATAGTCAAAAGTCTTCGTCCTTTGACTATTGGTCCAAATGAAGAAAAACAAAAAAGACCGCCTTCAATCTAATCCAGGGTTCCACGGACACAGGGCTGCTTCCTTCAGCCAAGGTTGCAGTTGGAACAAAATCAAAAACACATTCTACAGTCCTTGAGCAGTAGAACAGTTCTCCTGTGTTCAAAATGAGTGGTTAATTCCGCAATTAGGTCTTTAATCTAGCCAAGGCCAGGTTCAGGAGTTTTATGAGACAGCAAGAAACTAGAGAGCACTCCTCTCCCTTCCTAGCAACACCTCACACTCACTCCGCCACCCTGGAAGCCTCTTTTTTTTTTTAAAATGGTTTCTGCCATGGGCGGCGGGTATAATAGGCCAGGGAAGGCTTAGTCTTCCCTGGTGCTGCCGCTGACCCACTGCTGGACACCTGAGCCGCGGTGGCCCTGCTCCTCCCCCGAATCACCCACCGCCTCCTCCACTACACCTCCCCGCTGTGGAGGTCCCCGCTGCTAGCTGCATCCATCCTCCTCAGGGCGGTGAGAGCCAGAGAAGTGAGGCGGCTCAGCCGGGCGCTCTGGGAGCGGGGCCTTCAGGGGCAGTAGGAGTTAGTGCTCGGGTGGCTAGCAGCTCAACCTGGCACTGGTGGGGGCAGCGGCTCGGCCGGGGGAGGGCATTCGGGGGGGAGGGGCTGGTGCTAGGTGGGCCAACCAGGCACTGGGCCGGCCTGGCACTTGGGGGGCCCTAGGGCTCAGCCTGGCACTGGCGGTGGGGTCAAATGGCTCAGACAGAGGGGGGCCTTCAGGGGCAGGGGAGCCAGCGGCTCGGGGGAAAGGGGGGTGAGATTGTCAGGTTGGTCTCTGGCAGGGGGATGGTGACTTAGCTGGGGTTGGGGGACATCAGGCTGGCCCGGCACTCGGAGGCTGGCAGCTCAGCCTGGTACTCGGGTGGTGGTGGGAGAGCAGTGGGTCGGGGTCGCTGGCGGCGGTTCGGACTAATGTGGCCGGGGTGGGTGGGCCAGGGTTCCTGCGATCTTGGGGCCCCCCTCGGGGCTTCTCCTTTTACGATGGGGGGGGTTGGGGCTCTGGCGTGCAGGGCGGGGAGGCCTTGGGCGGAAGTGGCAGGATCGGCAGGCTAGCCTCCCCAAAGCGGGGGTTCACCCACCACCCATGGTTTCTGCCACTTATCAACTCTACCTTGCAGCAGACTAAAAAAGTTACACATAATTATGCAAATACTAAAGAAACTATTTATCATACGCAATATACATACTTTTTAAGGGTGACCACTGTAGATATCGATAACACTACATTGTCATAGACTCATACAGTATCAGGTAAGACAGGACCACTAGATCATTCTAGTCTGACCTCCTCTATAATACAGAGTACAGAATTTAACTCCAAATTTACCAGTGTTGAGCCAATAACTCGTGCTTGACTAATACATCTTCCAGAAAGGCTTTCAGTCTTGATTTCATAGAATCACAGGATTGGAAGGGACCTCAAGAGGTCATCTAGTCCAGTCCCCGTCACTCATGACAGGACAAAGTATTATCTAGACCATTCCTGACAGGTGTTTGTCTAACCTGCTCTTACAAATCTCTGAAGATGGAGATTCCACAACCTCCCTAAGCAATTTATTCCAGTGCTTAACCACCCTGACAGTTAGGAAGTTTTTCTAAATGTCCAATCTAAACCTCCTTTGCTGCAATTTAAGTCCATTGCTTCTTGTCTTATCCTCAGAGGTTAAGAACAACAATTTTTCTCCCTCTTCCTTGTAACAATCTTTTACATACTTGAAAACTGTTATCATGCCTCCTTCCTCCCAGTCTTCTCTTCTCCAGACTAAACAAACCCAGTTTTTTTAATCATCCCTCATAGGTCATATTTTCTAGACTTTGAATAATTTTTGTTACTCTTCTCTGGACTCACACTGGGGAGCTCATGGTGAGTTGCTTGTCCAGTGAGACTCCTAAATCCTTTTCAGTCACTGCTTTCCAGAATACATTCTGTAGGCACAGTCTGCATTTCCCCCCTAGATATACAACATAGCATTTGGCTATATTAAAACTTTTTTTTGAACGGGCCCAGGTTACCAAATGATCCAGATTGCTCTGTATGACTGCTCTCATTATTATTTACTACTCTGCCAATCTGTGTGTTATCTAGAAATCTCATCACCAATGACTTTATATCTACTTCCACATCATTGAAGAAAATCCTGAATAGTTTCAGGCCTAGTAGTGCTCCCTGCAAAACTACCCTAGAAACACCAATAATGATTCCCTAATTAACAATTATTTTTTTGAAATCTGTCATTTAGTTGTTCTTAATCAATTTTACCTAATTAAAAAAAAAATCAGAATGCTGTATAGTACCAAGTCAGATGTCTTACGAAAGTCTACATGTATTCAATCTATGCCAGGGGTGCTGGAACCAGCCCCCCACTTTTAAAAGTGGGAGGGCCATGCCAGTCCACCTTTTAAACATGGGTACAGTTTGGGGGACAGGGGGCTGCATTGCCCCCCAAACTGCAAGTCTCAGGCAGGCGTGAGTGGCGCTGACAGGGGCTCCACTTAGCAGCAGGATAGCTTCACTGCTGCACAAGATAGCTCCACTGTGTAGCCCCTGACAGTGGTGGCAGCCTCTTCCTGGTGAGGGGGGCCTTAGCTCCCCCTCACCATGAGGCCTGGCCCCTATCCACGGCCCTGCCCATGCTATCCTTCTCTTCTCCCTGATGCCCCACCCCCTGGCCAGGCCAGAAGCCAGAGATGGGCCATGGTAAGAGCTGCCCAGGGAACCCTGGACCCTTCACCTGCCCTGAGCAGAGGACTGGGGTGCCTGAGAGCAGCCTCCAGCCCGTGGCCCCACCCCCAGGCTGCGCCGCCCAGGTAGGGTTGCCAATCCTCCAGGAATTAAAGATTATCATGTGATGAAACCTTCAGGAATACTTCCAACCAAAAATACTTCCAACCAAAATTGGCAACCTTATGCCCAGGGCAGGTAGAGGTCCCAGGTCTCCCCACAGCAGCTCGGGGCAACCTGGGCGGCTCTTACCACTGCCCTGCTCTGGCTTCAGTTAGGGGGTGGGGCCTCTGGGGGAAGAGAAGTAGGGGCAGGGCCTCAAGCCCCACCACTTCTACCAAGGTTCCAGCGCTTGTTGCTCTATGGCTTTATCAACCAAACTTGTCAAACCTTATCTCCATTTTTTAATGAGGTTACAAGCCCCATTTTCCATAAAACCACATTGACTGGCATTAATCATCTATCCATTATTTAACACTTTATTAACTGAATACTGTATCAGCTTTTCCATTCCTTTGCCTGGGACTGATGTCAGGCTACCTTAACTAGCCGGGTCATCCTGCTTGCCTTTTTTTATATTGCCACAGTATCACTACTCTTCCAGTCTTCTGGAATTTCATCAGAATTACAAGATTAAAAATTAACACCATTGGCCAAAGATATCCTCAGCCAACTCTCTTAGAATTCTTGGGTGCAAGTTATCTGGGCTGATTTAAAAATATCTATTTCTAATAGATGCTATTCAACATCCTCCCTAGCTTCCCATTTACTCTAGAGAGATTAGGTCAGAAGATAAGTCAGTATTTGTTTGAGCCACTATTGTTTAAAAACATAGTCTATGTATGAGGATAAAGCAAAGAAGAATTAAACAGTGAAAGTATGTTGGCTTTACTAGAAAGTCAACTTTAGACATAACTTTATTCATTTTCATCTGGACTGTTTGGGAACAACCCTGCCATTTGCCAGGATGACCAACTGAATAACCTGAAAGGTCATTCCTATCTTTTTCTTCTCTTCTACGAGACTTTTCATGTGTATACTCGGTTCCAATGATTAGACTATCTTTTGACTCTAAATTAGACAAGACCCTTTGTCCAGAATAAATAAAAACAAATAACTTTCAAAACCAAATGCATTCCCAGGTTACCTAAACCATGTTCTATTCACCAGTTAGTCCTCTTACTCTCTTCCCATCTCTCCTTTCCATAATCACCATTTCTTTGGCCATTTAAGATGACTTAACTCCTCCAGCTCAGCTGCTGGCCTTTCACCATATAAGGGGCCTCCTTTTAGAAAAGTGTTGGAATAGAGCCAGAAACAAATACTGAACAAATAACTGAACAAAAGTATGGCAGAAAACTAAATTCTGCTAGCAATAACTAGATGGATCCCATCTTTTTATTTTGATTGGCAGTTAATTAAACAGTTTCAAATATAAAGACTTCCATGAAGATTTTAATATTTTTAAGACATTGTTTGACTAAACTATCATAAAGAGCAGATGTTGTGCAGGTTAGTAGCTGTTTTTTCACACAGTATCTCAGTCATACTGAAATTATTTTTCATAATATCACAAGACACAGAATCCACATTTATTGTTTTAAAATATTTACTTTTTCTGTTACTATATTAGATATAAGAAAAGGCCAATATAGCACTGTTTCTCTTATTGTAGTCATAAATTACTGACAAACATATACATGTACTGTAGAGACACTATTTTTCAGCTTCTGGAGAGAATATGAATATAAGTTTAACTCAGAAAAATGTTTATAAAAATAGTCTCCTGTAACAGTTAAAAGAAAAGGGAACCTTCATACCCATATCTGAATTTTTCAGTGTACCATGTGAGTGGCACATTATATTCCAGATTGAATTGCAAATAAAAAAAAATAATTTATCTCAAACATGTCTAGTTTTATAAACAGGAGCCCAGCAGAAATATTTCACTTAAATCTCCCCGTGACATGTTATAAAAGCTTTCATGTTTTGAAAGAATAAATGCTAGATTTACTATATACCATAAATGTGTTTGTACTCCAAAAGCAAGCAATTGCACTTTTTATGTATGTGGGAAAGGAAGCAGGTTGGAGGGAGATTAGTTTCAAAAGTATGTTGTCATTTCTCCATCTTACCGTATCCCGTTTCTTTGATCAAATGCAGGTATCATAGATGCTGGATGTTCTGACATTAGAGCCACTAGCAACTGCAGCACATCGTGAATATTTTCATCCTGTGTGACAAGCATCAAAATCTTTTTACAAAATATTCTTAATTGAATGCTTTCCATAAAGTTGGTACAATTGATTACAGTAAAAGATAAGTAATTATAGAAACCTACCTCATGCATTGTTAATAGGTAATTTAATATACTCTGCAGCTCATCTTCCTTGACTCCTCTATCCTAAAAAAGAATGGATATTTCTTCATAGAGAGCTTATATTCTTCACACTCTGCTTAAGAAAACTATTGACTACAAAGTCTCTCTAAAATAGGATACCACTAAAAATGAACAATGCCTAGAATTATCTTATGAATGAAGTACCAGCTAAAGTCAAAGGGCTAGATTCTCTCCTCCACTCTACCCCATCTACCACTTGGACAGTGCAAAAGAGACAGACCTGTCCCTGTCCCCACTGCAAAGGATTTGTAGTGTGGGGGGAGTCTGCAGCAGACAAAGCTAGCATTGCCAACTACAGCCCATTCCCACAGTTCCCAAATAAAGGGGCATATCTGGAGAAAAAGAAAGAAAGAAAGAAAGAATGAAAGAAGAGGTGTGGGCAGAACACACTGAACCCTGCACCCTGGTTATTCTGAAATGACAAATGATCCACTGCTTACAATGTCAGGTTTCAGAGTAGCAGCCGTGTTAGTCTGTGTCAGCAAAAAGAACAGGATTACTTGTGGCACCTTAGAGACTAACACATTTATTTCAGCATAACCTTTCATGGGCTACAGTCCCACTTCATCAGATGCATAGAATGGAATGTCTGAATGCATAGAATGTGTGATCTGGGACACATAAGAGAAGCCCAAAGACTTCTCTAAGTTGCACCAGGGCCAGAGAATCAAGAAGCTGTAACTAACTTCCTGACTGACCTCTCCCCTTCTTGTACTAATTAGATCTCTACCACAGTGCGGTAGAATAGAGAATCTGGCCCAAATGCTTTCAAGGACTCCATAGCAGCAGGTTAGGAGTCTGTACCTTTTTGGTCTAAAAATAAATGTCCTGAAACAGATATAAAATCAGTGTAGTATGAGTGATATGAAATATCCTAAAAGTTCATTGCATTCAGGGTAGGTGTGGGGTGGTTTTGTTTTTGGGGGGAGAGGTTGGGGGTAACTTTTTTTTTTTAGAAGTATTATTGGCATAGACCAATATTAACATTAATCAGGTTTAGACAAAATAATTGCCAGGAATTATGTACCTAGTGCTTCATTAGAAACTATTCAATATCTACCTCGGGCCTTGAAGTTTGTTACATTTATCAAATTGCTAACATTCTCAAATAAATTTTACCTTCAATATAAGCTGTTTCAGAAACAGAAGCATAAATGCTCGTAGTGATATGATTTCTTTCTGTGATGGCCGAGGACCTTCTGGAAGAAACAAAAAACACCACCTTTTAAATGTGCTATATGTGCCTGCTCTTAGTGACAGCAGCATTTTCAAGGGATTGCATTTCCTGCAGTAGACTGAGTACTGTACTAAGTACATGAAAGATAGTATCTGCAAATGATCACATATAAACTTCAGAATTATATTATGTATAACCAAAATTCCTTATGTGATGATGTTTCCTTTTCAATGAAAAACTAATCATAGTTTTACAGAGACACAGAAACTTCAAATGTTAGGCAATGAAAATCTAATATGGGCTAACAATAACTAAGCCATCAAAGTTATACCAGTTGGATGGAACACTATACAGAAGAGAAATTGCCAGCTCAATAAAATAATAGATCCATGCCAGCTAAAAATGCATTGTCTACAATAGTTTATAACCAGTATTTCTCCATTCAAACAACAGTTCTTAATACAACAGACTATTAAAAAAAATCTAAAAAACTCAATGGAAGTTAACAATAAGATGCAATAAGCATCACTGTCTATTTATTTGTCCTTTCTTCTTTTTGATTCCCCATTCTTCTCTTATACTAGTACATTGTATGTTACACTGGAAAACTCTCTTGCATCTTTCCCATGTTTTTGGTGATGCCTAGCACACAATTTGTGTGGTATAAATAAAGTAGCCTAGTTTACTTTTTCAGGAACAATTTAACTTGCACAAAACAACATTCTTTATTTCAGTGGCTATATTTCTGTCCCATTTCATGGATGAAACATTATTAAGAACCACTGTGAAGCACATTTTCTAGTCTCTGAGGTCTTTGTCTGAAATACAGTGTCTGCCTTATACAGAGTATTTGAAGATATGGACATTGTTATTAGATCCACCTCAAAAGATGCAGTCTTTTAAAGGGAGAAAAATATTTTTATACACGTTATTTTGTTATGCTATCATGCAACTGACCTCTTCCCACATAAAATGCAGAAATGAATTGGGATTTCAAGGTAGTAGCCTGCAACTACATCAACAGATGCATGAATTATTACAGTGATACTGTGCTCCCAGCCAAAAGGTCCTACCATGCTATATATATTCTATGTGCTTGCATCATTGTGGTCAGAAAGCATACCCCTAATTACTTCAGATATATGCATCTCCTCATGCCTCTCCATGTCAACCCACATGAGTTTCACTGGCAGAGTAGCGTTAGTCTACTTCTCCATACTGTGGAAGCAGTATTCTCTCCAAAGTCTAGACTAAGGCACTGAACCTCCCCCTGAGAGATTATAATGAAAGAACCTCAAAACAAAACTTAAATCATGGGAGATAGCCAAGGGTGTGAGCAGTAGCGTAGCCAGGGGGGGAGCAGGGGGAGTGGCCGCTCCCCCACTGAGCAGAAGCAGAGCCTTTTTTTTTGCTCCCAATGCCTTTTGCTCCTACGCTGCAGCCAGAGCGGAGCATTTTTTTTTGGCTCCCGGTGCCTTTTTTTGCTCCCGGCACCTTTTTTTAGCTTCGCTCCCCGTGCTCTAAACCTGGCTACGCCACTGGGTGTGATATTGATGAGAAGAAAAAGACAGGAAGGATTTCTAGCAGAAACAGATTTTAAGGAGTGATTTTCTCTTCCATGTGTTATGGATAACCACTTTGGCCATCGTTAAGAGGAGGCTGACGAGGAGGTCTCGCAATTTCATGGGGCCACAGATGGGGTGTGCATAAATTAGAAGATGAGGGGAGAAGTGCAGCCAGAACCGCAAAAGCAGGTCCAGGAGGAGCCGTAAAACAGGCAGCAACCTGGCGCACTCAAGGTAGGCATGTGCCAGGGTCTCCCTGATGCAGCAAAAGGAACAGGAATCGGGTATAGAGCTGAACTGCGCCAGGTATGCGCCTGTGCTCACAGCTCCATGAGGGAGGCACCAACTGATATCCGTGGCAGGCCATGGGACCAGGCTAGAATACAGACTGACCCACCGGGGTTCCTTACCCTCAGCAGATGGCAACAGGTCCTGCCTATTGGGGCAGGACACGAGGGTGAGGAAATGGAAAATATGGAGCGTGAGTGTGTACGTATGTGCCCTTGGCACGGTTCAAAAGCGAACTGGCTGCAGATCGCACGGCCGGCTCCAGGTATACAGGGGGATGGGCTCATGGGGCAGGGGTGCAAGAGAGTGGTGCAAGGCAGATATGTTAGCCTTAGAATGATAAAGGCCCTCTTTTCTATAAGCTGGGAAGGGGTTACCTCAGGTCAGATAGGGACATCTGAACCCAATAAAGGGCTGCCTGAGACCTTTAAAAATCCCTTCCTCCGGTGAGAGAAGGAGAGGAGAGAAGCTGCTGCAGAGCTAGTGGCAGCAGGGAAATAGGCTTCTCCAGGGTGAGAGGCAGTTCTCCTCCCTACAGGGGAAACAACCAAAACTGAGTGCCCTATTTAGGGGAAGGACTGACACCTCAGCTAACATAGGGTGACCAGAGAGCAAGTGTGAAAAATCGGGACGGGGGGGGGGGGGGATAATAGGAGCCTATATAAGAAAAAGGCCCAAAAATCGGGACTGTCCCTATAAAATCAGGACATCTGGTCACCCTAAGCTAACAACAGGTCGACACCACCGCACCCCCATGCCCAGCGAGGGGGCAGGGAAAGTGTGCCCCTTTGTTTTGTGTTTGAAAATTGGTTTATTTTTGTTTGCTGAAGGAGCACTCCTTGTGCCTGCCCATAGGCCTACCTTGAAAATACCGAGAAGAGAACAACAGAGAAGGAAGACACTCACTATCCAGAGTGGGGCTGATTTACCACAGCCCCCAGCACTGCCAAAGGGTGAAATGCTAAGTTCGGCAAGACAGAGGAGGTGCGTTGCCACAAGATGATCACAATCTAAATTTAAAACAAGACGACTCACCAGGTGGATAAAAATAACAAATGGGAGGAGCACAAGGGAACAGTAAGATAGTTATGAACAGCAGAATAAGCAATGATACAGCAGTTACAGCACACGAGCTGCCTAATACTAGACCGGGTACAACAATACTGGAAAGTAGGGAAGCTAAGTAAATTGGATTCTGCCGCTGTAAATCTGCCACTTTTATGAGTCTCATTTGGCTTTGATGCTAGTAGAGGGATTAATGCAGACACAGCCTTATTTTCTAGAATGTAGTACTGCCATCCCCCGAGTTCAAAAATAATAAGTCAGACCTCAGAGACTATGAGGTAACAAAAACAAACCACCACCATCCTCTCGATTTTTGAGCCAAAGGTTACATCACAGTTTTCGGGTCTATTTTCTGATTTTTTAAAAATCATCCTTCCTGTCTCCAGTATGTGAGACACAATTACAGTGTTATCTTTCACACGTTTATCAAGAGTAATCCAATTCTGGCCCCTGCTGCAGGACCTCTCAAGAGAAGACCCAAACAAAACCTAGGTCCTATTGTGCTAGAGCCTGTGAACACATAGCAAGAGGCAGTCCCTGCCTGAAAGAACATACAATCTAGTGCAAAGCACGGTGATGAATGTCGTCACGTTGGAGCTGGCACTAGGACCAGGCAACTCAAATTGTTTAGTGGCTATGAAACTTCCATTACATGGGAGTAATTGTTAATCTCTGCTGAGCTGAACCTAATTCAAACTAGTGATCTCCCGGTGAAAAGCTCTATATCTCATTAGCAATGTCCTGAGGCATCCAGTGCCCAGTAAATGCTAACATAACACCTTAGAGAATGAGGCTTGCTTTCTGGTAAGATAAGCTTATTAAATCACATGCTGACCTTTTTGGAGCTTACACAGGAAGGTTCTTCCACTCTGGAGACAGGCAAAATCTCTCCCTTACATTGCACTCAGTCTTAAACACACACTATAATAAGTTGCCACCTCCTGCTCTTAAAGGGACAGCACCCAATACCCAAAATATAAACACTAAAAACACAACAAGAAAAATTATTAGCGCAACACCCAGATTCACTTTAAATACTTTTTGCAATATGAAATCATTCCAACAATTACTTCAGGCTCCTCACATTAACTTTTCTACATATGTGTGTATATATTTTTTTCATCCCCACATGGGTCACCAGTGGTTTGAGAAACAGCCTTCAGATCCACTGCACAGACCTCTTCTACTTCAGTGATATAAGAGTAAATGATTGTAAGGGGTACAGCATGTGTGTGGATGAGTATGTAGAGGAAGATATAACACATGCTTTGTTAGCATACTACATAAGTATTCGTGAGACGGCAGAATGCTCGGCATCAGGATTCTGAGCTTCTATTCCTGGATCTGGGATCACAATGTGATCTATTGGCTATAAGCAGCGTAACCAAATATAACAACCCCTCTGTTTGGGTCTTCTCTGTTTGTGTCCTTAAAACTCTGGGGAAAAGATGTGTAGTTTGAAATGTTTTAAACCTCTAGGTTATTTCTTAAATGTTGAAATGGCAAGCATCTTTGTGAAATACATACTTACAAATATGTTAGATAAGTACAGAGCTCCTAGTATCATTGCTATATACATGGTAAAATGCTTTATCAACATGGAATCAAATGATCTTGCTAAACTAATTACAAATGTAAGAAGATATTTAAGTATAAAATATTTGTATTAATGGGAAATTAATTAATTACTAGTAGCACTCAAGCAACTCACTCACCCAACTCAGGAAGACAAGAAAAATAATTGCTTCAAAATTATTATGAAGAATCAGCAACTGCATTGAGAACAATTTAGAACTATTTAAGCTGAAGACTTTCTCAGAGTTATTTTAAAAGACTGTTTATATACAAACTTTTACATAAAAGAACAAGTGTAATTGGAAGAAGAAAGGCAACAAAAATATGAATATTCATCAAACAGAAACTGAACATGTCACCTAAGCCAACTGCCTAAGGCATGCAGGCAATGAAAAAGTGACAGCAACCAACTTGAATCTAAATAAGTCTGAAAGGGGTGTGTTCTTCTAGAACGTCATGAAAATAGGAAGCAAAGCATAAAAAGACTAAAGAGAACATCCCTCACACCAATGTTCCCTCTAATTTTTGACAGGCAGTGTGCGCAAAAAATTTCTTCTGTGAAAACTGTTGTGCTTCTGCACAAATTTTTGTGCGTGCTGTGTTTTACTGTGTGCGCGGGGTTTAGGATCTGTGTGCGCGCGCACAGCTTAGAGGGAACATTGCGTCACACTCACCCACAAGCCCGCTACTACCCTGCTTTAACAGCAAGCACTCATCAACTCATCCTGCCCATCTCTACAACAAAAATAGAGAAGGATTCACAAAGAAACCAACCCAAGGAAACCTCCTCAATATTTCAGCATTGATTGCAAGAGAAAGTTAAATATGACCATGCCAAAGGATTACATTTAAAATTCTTAAAGATTTTATTAGGATATGAAAATACTATTGCAACTTAAAATACTGACAGTTTCTCCAGTTAATCACCAAAGGCTAGATTCCCAAAGAAACTTAAGCACAAGGACACCTATTGTTTAGGTGCCTAGAAAATCACTGGGTTTCACAAAGCCTGAATTTGGCATCTAGTCTCCCTATACATAGAATGGAGGGAGATAGGGCCCTAACCTAAAGCAGCCAATGGGAGATGTCAAGCTGGCATGTGTCCTAAGCCTCACCTCTCTTTTGGAGGTAACTATCTAAGCCCAGGCTGCAGGGATTTGGGATTCTCCCTTCATTTGGGATTCTTAGCTGCAGACCCTATCTTCATGAGATACCTATGCAATTTTAGCAAGAAGCTGGGGGATCTACTCCATAAAACTTTTAATCCAGTGGTAAAGGTATTCACCTCACCTGTGGGAAACACTTAGTTCAAGTCACCCCTCCATATGAGAGGAAGAATGGATTTGAACTGGGATGTACTACTTCTCAGGTGAGTGCCCTTGTGTAGGGTACCACGGAAGATTGTGTTACGGCATAGCAAGGGTGCTTTCGCTTTCTCACGTTGTTTCAGCGGGCTGGTTATTGCAGGTCAAGGCCTGCCAGCTGCAGTTTGTTATGAATTAGTTAGAACTGCTTTGCATGGCCTTGAGCCAGGAGGTGGACCCTGCTTGCTTCTGTATGAGATGTCTGTATATAGCTGTATGAGTCCGCCCCGTTTTTGGCACTCCGTACCAGGCCCGAATTATGGTGAGCTGGGTTCCCCGTCTCCGTGACAGCAACGCCAGGAGTCCCCGTTGTGGATGTGTCACTTTGGCTTCAATAAAGCCAATAACTCACAGAGTGTGTGGGCCTCGTTCTTGCAGAGCACCCTGGGTAGGCCCGCAGCCTCCCACGAACGTAACATTTGGCGCAGTGAGCAGGGTGCTCTGGGAGACGATGCCGCTTTGGCTGAAGGTAGGGGAAGTTGGGAAGCCGCCGCTGTCCCTACAGCACAAACCTGGGTGGCCCCAGACAGAGCTCTGGGGGCCGGTAGCGCGGGTTCTGGCCGGGTGGGCTGCCCCGGCCGATTGGCCGGAATTCCAGCAGGCGGCTGGGGTTACCCCCGCACAGCTGACTGAGGGTTTACAGCAGGTGTGGGCGAACCGGCGTTCTGGGACGGAACAGCGAGCGATGGGGGGGCTAGGGTGGCTCCTCCTAACCGCCCTCCGGGCCCAGGATGGGGAGGTGCTCCGCTTACAGCAGGCACTGGAGGAAAAGACGCAGGAGCTTGTAAAGACGTTTCGTCAGGAGCCCGGGGAGGGCATCCTGCAGTGGCTGGTCCGAGCCTGGGACAATGCTGGCAATACGGTCATGCTCCTCTGGTATGAGCTACAACAGCTGGGTGTCCTGTCACAAGATTCCCAGGTACGTGCGCAGCTGGCTAACCCCCCGCAACCCGGGGGGGATACTGAGTTACCCTCCCTGTACCGCTGGTTAGCGGCAGCGGTAAGCGCGGCTTACCCATCAGTGGGGGAACTGGAGGCACTGGCAGGCCCCTGGAAGACTATTGCCGAGGGAGGGCAGATACTTCGGCAGTTGGGGATGGCCTGGGCCCTAGAGATGGGCGGCACGGAAGGGCCAAATGATATACTGGTCACAAAATCCATTAAGGCCACCCTATTGCGCTTGGCCCCAGGCGAGCTGAAGCCCTCGCTCCTCGCAGTAGTTATGGCCGCGGATGGGCGCGTCGGGGACCTGGCTGCCAGTCTTATGCAATTGGAGACTGCTCTGGCCGGGGCACGGCCCAGGGCCATCCGAGCCACGAAAGGACAGGCCGGCAGGGGACAAGAGAAGGGAGAGCTGTGGGTGCCCTGGAAGACCCTGTGGTTAGATCTTTTGCAGACCGGTGTCCCTCGAGAGGAGATCAACGGGAAACCGACAGCGGACCTGTATAAGCGGTGGCTGCAACTACCCGCCTCGAAACGGAGCACCGGAGGCAGAGGAGAGAGAGATGTGGAACAAAGCAAGCCCGCAGCGCCCGCTGCTCCACCTGCTGAGTGGCAACTGCCACGCCCCTATTGAGGGCATGGCGGGTCCTCCGTTCCATGCGTGGCGGAAGCCACAGGCAGGAGGGAAACGGGGGACCGACGCCCCTATGTGCCCCTGGTGATCCGTTGGCCGAGGGGAGGAGTTCAATATGTCATGGCGCTACTCGATACAGGTGCTGAAGTCACGATTTTACACTCTGCGCAGGCTCAGGGCCGAGCTACTCTGGTGAACGGCCTTGGAGGAGCCGAGACCCCGGCGTATGAGGTCATGGTCACCCGGGCCCGGCTGGCGTGCACCAACGTGGGCACTGAGCCGGTGCCGTGGGAGCAAGGGGAGGCCCTGTGTAAATTTATTCCCTTACCTCCTGCAGGTTTGGCGCCCCACGTCCCCAGTGAAATGGGGTGGCGCGTGCTAGCCAACGTCTGGTGGACGGTGCCTCAGCGAGAACCGCAAGCCGCCGTGGTTCTGGCCACTGGAGACGGATGGGCGTATGTGCTACCGGAAGGAGAGGACTATCCTCGTATGGCCTCGCTCTCCTGCTTATTGCTGCGCTCCTTGTGAGGGGAGGCATTGCCCAGGGAGCTGCCGTGCCCCCCGCCCCCCCCCCCCCCCCCCCCCCGCCCCGGTTAATGCACGGGTGGTACTCGCCCAGACTGTTGTGAATGCAATACCTTTTTGCCTTCCCCATGTGTATGCTTTGGGCCCCACCCAGTATGTTTTAGCCCTGGTCTACACTACGAGTTTAGGTCGAATTTATTAGCGTTATTTCGATTGATCCGTGCACCCGTCCACACGACGAAGCCCTTAACATCGACTTCTAGGGCTCTTAAAATCGATCTCGCCACTCCACCCCCAACGAGGGGATTAGCGCTTAAATCGATATTGCCGAATCGATGTAGGCTAGTGAGGACGCAATTCGACAGTATTGGCCTCCTGGATCTATCCCACAGTGCAACATTTGACCGCTCTGGACAGCAGTCTGAGCTCCAATGCTCCGCCCAGGTAGACAGGAAAAGCCCCGCGAACTTTTGAATTTCATTTCCTGTTTGGCCAGCATGGTGAGCTGCAGGTGAGCGCAGATCTCATCAGCAGAGGTGACCATGATGGAGTCCCAGAACCGAAGACGAGCTCCAGCATGGACCGATGGTGAAGTACGCGATCTGATCGCTGTATGGGGAGACGAAACCGTGCTAGCAGAGCTACGGTCCAAAAGAAGAAACGCCAATACATATGCCAAAGTCTCCAAGGGCATGCAGGACAGAGGCTACAACAGGGACGCGCAACAGTGCCGCGTGAAAATTAAGGAGCTCAGGCAAGCCTACCAAAAAACCAGAGATGCAAACAAACGCTCTGGGTCAGAGCCCCAGACATGCCGCTTCTATGATGAGCTGCATGCCATTCTAGGAGGTGCAGCCAGCACTCACCCACCCATGTGGTATGACTCCGTATGTGGATCATCAGAAACCACAGAGGAGCATGATGATGATAATGATGCTGAAAATAGCGCCCAGACACAGCAAGGAAGTGGAGAAGCCCTTTTCCCCGACAGCCAGGAACTCTTTGTCACCCTGGAGCCAGTACCCTACGAACCCACCCAAGGCGTGCTCGATGCAGGAGAAGGGACCTCTGGTGCCTCTGGTGAGTGTACCTCTGTTAATTAATACATGTTTTATAAGCAAGCGTGTTTAATGATCAATTCGCAGCCAGTACAGCTACAGCTACTGGAAAACTCTGTTAACATGTTCGGGGATGGAGCAGAAATCCTCCGGGGACATCTCCAGAAAGATCTCCTGGATGTACTCCCAAAGCCTGTGCAAAAGGTTTCTGGGGAGGGCAGCCTTATCCTGTGCTCCGTGGTAACACACTCTACCACGCCAGGCCAGTAGCACGTAGTCTGGAATCATTGCTTTGCAAAGCATGGCGGCGTATGGTCCCAGTGTTTGCTGGCATTCAAGCAACATCCGTTCTTTATCTGTCTGTGTTATCCTCAGAAGAGTGATATCATTCATGGTCACCTGGTTGAAATAGGGGAATTTTATTAAGGGGGTATTCAGAGGGGCTCCGTCCCTGCTGGGCTGTTTGCCTGTGGCTGAACGGAAATCTTCCCCGCTGTGACCCACGCGGTGGGGGGAGGGGGAACAGCGAACATCTTGGATGTGTGTCTGTGTGTGTGGGGGGGTGTCGATTAGGTTCGCGCTGCACGTTAACCCGAAAACCGCCGCCCCTCCCTTTTCAATTGCCAACCAGTTTTAAATTGCCAGCCCAAAGGCTGTTTGTTATGGGAAATGAGGGGGTTGCTGTTTGAAAACATTCCCACGTTATGAAGGTTAAAGAAGCCTATAGACTGTGGCTTACCATGGCTGCCTGCAAGCCGAATTCTGTTGCCCGCCGGACCTGCTTGTGTGATCTCTCACACCAAACCGGCAGACCCTCAATATAACAGGCAAAGTGCAACCTTGGACCAAATGCATATGTGATATGTAATGTTTGGAGCATTGTTCTCTAATATGTGTCTTTTAAACTACTCCTCTCCCGTTTGTTTCCTCCCGCAGCTGCAAATGTTTCAACGCCACCCCTTTCATCACCGTCCCAGAGGCTAGCAAAGATTAGAAGTAAAAAAAAAAGGAATCGAGATGATATGTTCTCAGAACTCATGGAATCCTCCCACACTGAAGCTGCCCAGCAGAATGCGTGGAGGCAGACACTGTCGGAGTCCAGGAAGGCAGAATTTGATCGTGCGGACAGGTGGCGTGCTGAAGACAATGACTGGCGGGATGAAGAGAGTAGGTGGCATCAGCGTGCAGAGAGAAGGCAGGATGCAATTCTGAGGCTACTGGAGGATCAAATGGAAATCCTCCGGCTTATGGCTGAGGAAAGGCGTAGGGTTCAGGAAAGGCCGCCTGAGCCCAGACCGCCGCTACAGCCCCTGTGCAACCAACAGCCCTCCTTCCCGAGTCCCATAACCTCATCCCCGAGACGCCCAAGAACGCGTTTGGGCGGCCTCCGTGCACCCAACCACTCAAGTCAAGAGAACAGTCCAAGCAAGAAAGGGCTGGCATTCAATAAGTTTTAAAGTGCTGTGTGTCTTTGTCCTTCCCTCATCCCCTCCTCCACCACCCATCCTGGTGCTTCCCTTCCTCCACCAGCTATCCCGGGAGACTGTGGCAGTTAGCCCCATAGTTCCCCCTCTTTGTTTTACGAATTAATAAAGAATGCATGATTTTTAAGCAACAATGACTTTATTTCCTCTGCGAGCGGTGATCGAGGGGGGGAGGGCAGGGCGGTTTGGGTAAAGGGAAGTAGAGTGAATGAAGGGGCAGGGCTTTTCATTACAGGGGGAAAACAGAACTTTCACACAGCATCCTGGCCATTCATGAAACTGGTTTTCAAAGCTTCCCTGATGCGCAACGCACCCTGCTGTACTCTTGTAATAGCCCTGGTGTCTGGCTGCGCATAACCAGTGGCCAGGCGATTTGCCTCAACCTCCCACCCCGCCATAAACGTCTCCCCCTTACTCTCACAGATATTGTGGAGCGCACAGCAAGCAGTAATAATAATGGGAATATTGTTTTCGCTGAGATCTAACCTAGTCAATAAACTTCGCCAGCGAGCTTTTAAACGACCAAATGCACATTCCACCACCATTCTGCACTTGCTCAGCCTATAGTTGAAAAGGTCCTGACTACTGTCCAGGCTACCTGTGTATGGCTTCATGAGCCACGGCATTAAGGGGTAGGCTGGGTCCCCAAGGATAACTATAGGCATCTCAACATCCCCAACGGTTATTTTCTGGTCTGGGAAGAAAGTCCCTTGCTGCAGCAGCCAAAACAGACCAGAGTTCCTGAAGATGCGAGCGTCATGTACCTTTCCCGGCCATCCCACGTTGATGTTGGTGAAACGTCCCTTGTGATCCACCAGTGCTTGCAGCACTATTGAAAAGTAACCCTTTCGGTTTATGTACTCGCTGGCTTGGTGGTCCGGTGCCAAGATAGGGATATGGGTTCCGTCTATCGCCCCACCACAGTTCGGGAACCCCATTGCTGCAAAGCCATCCAGTATGAGCTGCACATTTCCCAGACTCACAACCCTTGGTACCAGCAGCTTGGTGATCGCCCTGGCTACTTCCATCACAACAGCCCCCACTGTAGATTTTCCCACTCCGAATTGATTCGCGACTGACCGGTAGCTGTCTGGCGTTGCAAGCTTCCACAGGGCTATCGCCAGTCGCTTCTGTACTGTGAGGGCTGCTCTCATCTTGGTGTTCTGGCGCTTCAGGGCAGGGGAAAGCAACTCACAAAGTTCCATGAAAGTGCCCTTACGCATGCGAAAGTTTCGCAGCCACTGGGATTCATCCCAGACCTGCAGCACTATGTGGTCCCACCAGTCTGTGCTTGTTTCCCGGGCCCAGAATCGGCGTTCCACTGTATCAACAAGCCCCATTAACACCATGATGTCCACCTTGCGGGGGGGCCTTTTTTGAGAGAGGTCTGTGTCCATGTCCTCATCACTGTCCTCAGGGCGCTGCTGTCGCCTCCTCGCCTGCTGTAGCTCTAGCAGCTCCTGGTTCTCGTTCTCCATATACTCCTGGACAATGCGCGTGGTGTTCATAACGGCGAGAACAGCCGCGGTGATCTGATCGTGCTCCATGCTTTCCCTGGTATGCTGTTTGCAGGACAGCAGAGTGGCAGCAGAAGCAGCGGGTGGATAACAATGGATAAAGCAATATGGCGCCCATATGAAAAAAGGCGCGAAAGGATTTTTTGCTCCCCCCTCAGTTGCTTTCACGGAGGGAGGGGGGAGCAAGGGTTAGGCTCATTTCCTTCTAGCTGCAGATGGTACAATATGCGGTGAGCAAGGAGGCGCCTTCCCTTCTAGCAGCAGATGGTACAATATGCTTGATATCCATCATCAGCTCCTGGCCCCCTCAAGGATTGAACTCGCAACCCCGGGTTTAGCGGGCCAACGCTCAGACCGCTGAGCTATCCCTCTGCCCGTGTTCCAGGCAGTACTGAATCTCCCTTAAACAAAATGTAAAAAAGAGAATGACCAGAGTCACTCTGGTCACTCCCATTTATGTCCAAGCGCCCCCGGCCAGCCACACCATAGGCCGCCGGCCAGGAGCACACGAATACCAATCATATTGTACAATCTGCTGCGAGAAGGCAAGGTGCTTCTGCTGTATGGTCCCGCGACCACGACCATTTATGGCATATTGCACCATCTGCAGCTAGAAGGCAAGGAGCTTCTGCTGTGTAGTCCCGCGACTACCAGCCTCAGGCGGAATGGCCCCCTCAAGGATTGAACTCGCAACCCCGGGTTTAGCGGGCCAACGCTCAGAACGCTGAGCTATCCCTCTGCCCGTATTATAGTGTGACTGAATCCCCACTAGACCTAATGTCCAGGCGTACGCTGGAGATGTACGGTAATTGTGAGCTGAGCAGGCTTCCGTAGCAAACACGGAAACCCCGGAAAAAAGGCGCGAAAAATATTGCTTTCACGGAGGGAGGGAGGGAGGGACGGAGGGATGACATGTACCCAGAACCACCAGCGACAATGTTTTCTGCCCCATCAGGCTTTGGGATCGCAACCCAGAATCCCAATGGGCGGCGGAGACTGCGGGAACTGTGGGATAGCTACCCGCAATGCAATGCTCCGAAAGTCGATGCTAGCCCCGCTACTGTGGACACAGTCAATCGACCTCATGGTCTTAACGCTTGTGTGTGGGGACACACACAATCGATTCCATAAATTCGGGTTTTAAAATATCGACTTCTATAAATTCGACCTAATTCTGTAGTATAGATGTACCCTTAGATACAGCCCTGTATTCTCTTTGTTTTGCTCTTTGGGTCTTTTTGTGTGTGGCCTGCGTGGCCGTTGCTGTTGTTTTTGCTGCCCCGCACCGCCCCCCCCCCGGGGGGGGGTCTATATGGCCACTGACGTCGCTCGAGAAAGCGAAGGGAGGACTGTAGGGTACCACGGAAGATTGTGTTACGGCATAGCAAGGGTGCTTTCGCTTTCTCAAGTTGTTTCAGCGGGCTGGTTATTGCAGGTCAAGGCCTGCCAGCTGCGGTTTGTTATGAATTAGTTAGAACTGCTTTGCATGGCCTTGAGCCAGGAGGCGGCCCCTGCTTGCTTCTGTATGAGATGTCTGTATATAGCTGTATGAGTCCGCCCCGTTTTTGGCACTCTGTACCAGGCCCGAATTATGGTGAGCTGGGTTCCCCGTCTCCGTGACAGCAACGCCAGGAGTCCCCGTTGCGGAAGTGTCACTTTGCCTTCAAGAAAGCCAATAACTCACAGAGTGTGTGGGCCTCTTTCTTGCAGAGCACCCTGGGTAGGCCCGCAGCCTCCCACGAACATAACACCTTGTTACTGGGCTATAGCACAGTCTGATGTGGGGTCCTTCAATCTCTCTTGGTACATGAATCACTCTGGGTCTTAGGCATCCAAATGCCTGGTGTGCGGTTGCAGTGTGCATGCTCACAAGGAGAAACAGATGCTTAGGGAACTTTTACTGCAAAAATGTAGGTAATGAGAAAGTTTAGGTGCCTACAGCATTCAGGGGCAGATGAACTGGGGCTTTGTGAATCCCAGTGGGGCCTGATTCTGGAATTTAGGTACCTAAAATGGGAGCTAGGCACGTTAGTCCTTTTGTGAATCTATCCCCACATGGTTAGACAATGTGTTCCTGGAAAGGAGACAGGGCTCAATGGTGGTAAGCAGAGAAATAGTGGGATTTAATGGATTTAAGATTCTTAATATTTGTAATTGGCCTGTTTTAAGGCAGATCCTTACATGGCTTCCTCTAGGTAACTGATTTAAATTTAGTTAAGATAGCTTACTTTGTCCAATTATAAACTGGCTGGTTATTAACAACAACTAAACAGGTTCCACCTGGCGAGAAGCAAAATTATATTGCCCATTTTCTTAGTTATCTAAGGATAGACTGACTGGCTTCACAATAATTTTGAGAAATAAGACCTTGTTCTTAATTTACCAAGAGAAAAGTGCCACACCAAAGGTGGGGTTCACACTCAGAAGTGTAGTCTCTGCTTAAAACTCTCCACAGAGAGGCATACAGAAGAGATTGTAACAGAAATAACTAGTCCAAAAGCTGAGCTATTCTTTTTAGGTGACAAATCTGAGGAACTGTCTCAGATTGAGGTGTCATTAGAGGCGGCTTTGGAACAAATTGATAAATTAAACAGTAATAAGCCACTAGGACCAGATGTTACTCACCAAGAGTTCTGAAGAAACTCAAATGTGAAATTGCAGAACTACTAACTGTAGTCTGTAACCTATCATTTAAATCAGCTTCTGTACCAGATGACTGGAGGATAGCTAATGTGCTGCCAATTTTTAAAAAATGGATCCAGAGGCGATCCTGGCAATTACAGCCTGGTAAGCCTAACTTCAGTTCCAAGCAAACTGGTTGAAACTATAGTAAAGAACAGAATTATTAGACACCTAGATTAACACAATTTGTTGGGGAGGAGTCGACATGGCTTTTGTAAAGGGAAATCATGCCTCACCAATCTACTAGACTTCAACAAGCATGTGGACAAGGGAGATCCAGTGGCTATAGTGTACATAGATTTTCAGAAAGTCTTTGACAAGGTCCCTCACCAAAGGCTTTTAAGCAAAGTAAGCTGTAATGGGAAAAGAGGGAAGGTCCTCTCATGGATCAGTAATTGGTTAAAAGATAGGAAAGAAAGGGTAGGAATAAATGGTCAGTTTTCAGAATGGAGAGAGGTAAATAATGGTGTCCCCCAGGGGTCTACACTGGGACCAGCACTGTTTAACATATTCACAAATTGTCTGGAAAAAGGGGTAAGGTGAGGTGGTAAAATTTGCAGACAATACAAAAGTACTCAAGATAGTTAAGTCCAAAGCAGACTGCAAAGTGTTACAAACTCTTCGGGATCTCACAAAACTGGACAACAAAATGACAGATGAAATTCAATCTTGATAAATGCAAACTAATGCACATGGAAAAACATTATCCCAACTACATATATAAAAAGATGGGGTCTAAATTAGCTGTTACCACTCAAGAAAGATCGTTGAGTCATTATGGATAGTCCTCTGAAAACATCTGCTCAATGTGCAGCATCAGTCAAAAAAGCTAACAATGTTAGGAACCATTAGGAAAGGGTTAGTACCCACTTCATCGGATGCATGGAATGAAACATACAGTAGACAGATATTTATACAGTCAGAGAAACATGATAAGGTGGAGGTGCATAGACCAACCTTAAGAGGCTAATAATTTGTTAGTCTCTAAGGTGCTACAAGTTTTTCTTTCTTATTTTCATTTTGCTGACACAGACTAACACGGCTACTACACTGAAACCTATCATTAGGAAAGGGATAGACAATAAGACAGTAAATATCATAATGCCTTTATATAAATCCATAGTACACCCACATCTTGATTAGTGTGTGCAGATATGGATGTGCCATCTCAAGTACATTGGAATTGGTACAGATACAGAGAAGGGTAACTAAAATGATTAGGGGTATGGAACAGCTTGCGTATGAGGAGGGATTGAAAAGGCAGACTTTTCAGCTTGAAAAAGAGAAGAATAAGAGAAGAAGATATGATAGAGGTCTATAACATCTTGATTGGTGTAGACAAAGTGAATAAGAGACGGTTACTCACTGTAGTAACTGTTGTTCTTCGAGATGTGTTGCTCATATCTATTCCAATTAGGTGTGCGCACGCGGCGTGCACGATCGTCGGAAGACTTTTACCCTAGCAACACTTGGTGGGCCAGCTGGCGCCCCCTGGAGTGGCGCCGTTGCGGTGCCTGCTATATACCCCAGCCGGCCCAGCGCCCTCTCAGTTCCTTCTTGCCGGCTATTCTGACAGTGGGGATGGAGGGCGGGTTTGGAATAGATATGAGCAACACATCTCAAAGAACAACAGTTACTACGGTGAGTAACCGTCTCTTCTTCTTCGAGTGATTGCTCATATGTATTCCAATTAGGTGACTCCCAAGCCTTGCCTAGGAGGTGGGGTCGGATTGTGATACTGCAGAGTGTAGGACCGCTGTTCCAAAGGCAGCGTCCTCCCTGGAATGCTGAACTATGGCATAGTGGGTGGCAAAGGTGTCCACCGATGACCAGGTTGCTGCCCTACATATCTCCTGTATAGGTATGTGCGCCAGGAAGGCGGAGGACGAGGCTTGAGCTCGGGTGGAGTGGGCAGTAGGATGCATGATGGGAACACCAGCCAAGTCATAACATGTCCGGATGCATGACGTGATCCAGGAGGAGATGTGTTGGGAGGAGACCGGGAGTCCCTTCATTCGGTCTGCCACGGCGACGAATAGCTGAGTCGTTTTCCGAAAGGGCTTCGTCCGCTCGATGTAGAAGGCGAGGGCCCTACGGACGTCCAAGGAATGGAGTTGCTGCTCCCTTGGAGAGGCATGCGGCTTCGGGTAGAAGACCGGCAGAAAAATGTCCTGGTTAATATGAAAGGCCGACACTACCTTGGGCAGGAAGGCCGGGTGTGGTCGCAGCTGTACCTTGTCCTTGTGGAACACCGTGTAAGGGGGTTCCGAAGTGAGCGCTCTGAGTTCAGAGACGCGCCTCACCGAGGTGATGGCCACGAGGAAGACCGTCTTCCAGGAGAGGTAAAGGAGCGAGCAGGTGGCCATAGGCTCGAATGGGGCCCCCATGAGCCTGGTTATGACAAGGTTGAGGTCCCAAGTGGGGACTGGACGGCAAACCAACGGGTATAGACGTTCTGGCCCCTTGAGGAACCTGCTAACCATGGGGTTGGAAAAGATCGAGCGCCCATTCTCGCCAGGGTGAAAGGCCGAGATTGCCGCCAGGTGGACCTTTAGCGAGGAAAGAGCTAGACCCTGCTAATTCAAAGACAGGAGGTAGTCCAGAATGGTATGCACCGGCACCTGCGAATGGATGACACCCCGAGGGCCGCACAAACAGGAAAAACGTTTCCACTTGGCTAAGTAGGTAGACCTGATAGAGGGCTTCCTGCTACTTAGCAAGACTTGTTGCACCGGGTTGGAGCAGTGGAGCTCGGATGGGTTCAGCCATGCAGCAGCCACGCTGTGAGGTGGAGAGACTGCAGGTCGGGATGATAGAGCCTGCCGTGCTGTTGAGTAATCAGGTCTGGCCACAGCGGGAGAGTGATCGGGGCGGACATCGAGAGCTCTAGGAGAGTGGTGTACCAGTGCTGCCTGGGCCACGCTGGGGCGATCAGGATTAGGCGGGACCTGTCCACGCATAATTTGAGCAGGACTCTGTGGACCAGCGACACCGGTGGGAAGGCATAGGACAGGTGGCCTAACCAAGGCAGGAGAAAAGCGTCCGTCAGGGAGCCTGGGGAGCGTCCCTGGAGCGAGCAGAACGCGTGGCACTTCCGGTTCTCGCAAGTCGCGAACAGGTCTATGTGGGGAAATCCCCACCTCCGGAAGACAGAGTGGATAATATCCGGCCGAACAGACCACTCGTGTGCCTGAAAGGATCTGCTGAGGTGGTCCGCCAAGGTATTCTGGACCCCTGGGAGAAAGGAGGCCACCAGGTGAATGGAGTGGGCTATGCAGAACTCCCACAACCGCATCGCTTCTTGGCAGAGCGGGGAGGAGCGTGCCCCCACTTGCCTGTTGATGTAATACATGGCTGTCGTATTGTCCGTGAGGATGGCGACACAATGACCCTGCAGATGCTGGGAGAAGGCTTGGCAGGCAAGGCGCACTGCCCACAGTTCCCTGACGTTGATATGCAGGGCTAATTCCTGCGCCAACCACAGGCCCTGTGTTTGGAGGCCCTTCAGATGGGCTCCCCAGCCGAGAGATGACGCGTCTGTGGTTAGGGCTAGGGATGGCTGTGATGGATGGAATGGCACCCCTTTCAGCACTTTCTTGGGGTCTAGCCACCAGTTCAGGGAGGCTAGGACCTGCGGTGGTACTGTCAAAACCAAGTCCAAGCTGTCTCTGCGTGGACAGTATACCGACGAGAGCCATGCCTGGAGTGGACGGAGGCGTAATCTGGCATGAGCGGTCACGAACGTGCAGGATGCCATGTGACCAAGGAGGCTGAGGCAGCTGCGAGCCGTCAAGGTAGGGAAGCTCGAAGGCCACGTATGATGGTTACGAGGGCCTGAAAGCGTGCCTCTGGCAGAAAAGCTCGGGCGAGAGTCGAGTCCAATACGGCCCCTATAAAGTCTAACCTTTGGGTTGGCTCCAAAGTGGACTTTTCTACATTCAGGAGCAGGCCGAGCTGACTGAACATGCTCAAGGCCGTCAGAATGTGCGACTGGACTTGGCTGCTGGAGCTGCCGCAGATAAGCCAGTCATCGAGATAGGGGAACACCTGAATCCGTTGCCGACGAAGGGCAGCCGCCACAACGGCCATGCACTTGGTGAACACGCGTGGTGCCGTGGAGAGGCCGAAGGGAAGAACTGCAAACTGGAAGTGCCTTTGATCTACCACAAAGCGGAGGAAGTGTCTGTGTGGAGGGTAGATTGCGATATGGAAATACACGTCCTTCATGTCGAGGGCAGCGTACCAGTCTCCAGGATCCATAGAAGGGATAATGGTACCCAGGGAAAGCATGCGGAACTTCAACTTTACCATAAATTTGTTGAGTCTCCGCAAGTCCAAGATAGGGCGTAGCCCCCCTTTTGATTTGGGGATTAGGAAATAGCGGGAGTAAAAACCATTGCCCTTGAATTCCCTTGTAACCTCCTCTATTGCCCCTATGGAGAGGAGCGTTTGGACCTCCTGAATTAGGAGTTGCTCGTGAGATGGGTCCCTGAAGAGGGACAGGGAAGGAGGGTGGGAGGGAGCGGGGGAGACAAACTGAAGGTGGTATCCGCTTTCCACCATGCGCAGGACCCAACGGTCCATGGTGATATTCGACCACACACGGAAGAAATGGGAAAGACGGTCTTGGAAGGGGGGGAAAGGATCGTGAACTGAGACTGGTACTCCGCCCTCGGGCGTCACTTCAAAAGTTCTGTTTGGGCCCCGACGACTGTTTGTGGGAGCCCTGGCTGTGGCCATTCTGGCGACCGGGCTGCCGCCTTCTACCGCCCCTGCCACGTGGTCTCCTCGAGAAGTCCTGCCGTCGCACGGGTACGGTGTAGGGACGCTGCGTGAAGGGCCGGAAGGATCTGCGCTGCGTGGCTGGGGTGTGCATCCCCAGCGTGCGGATGATGGTGCGACCGTCTTTTAGGGTCTGCAACCTCACATCAGTCTTCTCTGAAAACAGACCCCACCCCTCGAACGGTAGTTCCTGGATGGTATGCTGGACCTCCAGAGGGAGGGTGGAGGACTGAACCCAGGAGACACGCCACATGGCGACTCCTGAAGCTATTGCCCTGGCAGCTGAGTTGGCTATGTCCAAGGAGGCCCGCAGCGATTTTCTGGCCACCTTCTTGCCCTCCTCAATCAGTGCTGCGTACTCCTGCCTGGACTCCTGGGGTACAAGTTCTTTGAATTTTTGCATGGAGTTCCAGGTGTTGTACCCGTATCGGCTCAGGAGTGCTTGCTAGTTAGCAGCTCTGAGCTGAAGGCCCCCCCCTCCCCCCGAGTAGATCTTTCTGCCAAACAAGTCCAGGTGCTTGGCGTCCTTGGACTTAGGGGCGGGTGCCTGTTGGCCATTCCTCTCCCTCTCGTTCACAGATTGAACGACCAGGGAGCACGGTGGGGGGTGAGTGTAGAGGTACTCGAAGTCTTTCGGGGGCGCCATATATTTTCTCTCCACCCCCTGGCAGTGGGGGGCACCGAAGCTAGAGATGGCCAGATTGAGGTGGCGTTGGTAAATATAGTCTGTACACATGGGAGGGCTACCCTGGTGGGGGCGTCGGCTATTAGGATGTCCACCACTGGGTCCTCAAGCTCCACCACCTCCTCGACCTGCAGATTCATGTTGAGAGCCAATCTGCGCAGTAGGTCTTGGTGGTCCCGGAGATCGATGGGAGGCGGGCCTGAAGATGATGCTCCTGCCACTGCCTCGTCCGGGGAGGAGGAGGATGACAATCCAGGGACTAGAGGGTCCTGGGGTAGGTCCTGGTGCGGAAGTTGTGGAGCGTCCACGCCCAAGGCCTCCGGGTCTGGAATCTTGGCCGATGTCTGGGCTGCAGGGCCTGGGGCCTCCGAAGGAGGGCATGACACCGTCGCCTCCGGTGCCCGGGACTCTGAATGAGCCGACTGGGAGGCTCTGGATGGGGGCCCCTTGGGACTGATGGTACGCCATCGGAGTCCAGAAAGGCCACTGCGTCGGGGCTTGAGACGGATCCTGTCCCTCATCTGGCCAGTGGCTCTGGCCCTCAACCACGTGGCCCTGGTCCGTATAGTAGGCACTACCGGCCCTAGGGGACCGAGAGGCCGAGCAGGAGGGCCAAGGTGGAGCAGAGTGTCCTTGAGGGCCGGTCCGCGGAGCCGTGCTGTGCCGTGGCACCGGGGATCAGTACTGGGACCTGGATCGGTACCGACGGCTGTCTCAGTACCGGGAACCCGACCTGGATCGCGTACGCCTCGGTGAGTGGCAGCGAGGTCGATCGTCCGGGGATCTACGCTGCGACCGGCTGCGGGACCAGGAGTGGTACTGGGAATCGTAGTACCGTCGACCGTGTCTGGAGGTCGACCTGGATTGATGCTGCGAGTACGACCGGCGCCGAGAAGGTGATCGGTGCCAGGACTGCGAGCGGCGTTGAGGAGATCTAGGCTGTTGGTCGTTCTCCGCATGCGGCACCGGACGTAGCATGGCTGGTTTGCCATGGAACGTGATGATTCTCAACGGCGGTACCGAAGATGGGGTCGGTGCCGGGTCCGTCATGGCAATCAAGTCCCGCGCTGCCAAGAAGGTGTCCGGAGTGGACGGCAGCGTAAGCTCTACCTCGGCGTGCACCGGGGAGCTGGCGGTTACCGAGCTCAACGGCCCTTGCAGTACCGGAGTCGTCGGTACCGGAGCCTTAACAGGCTGCCCTGAGCTCAACGGTCTCTGTGGTACCGGAGTCAACAGGGCTGGTGCCGGCATCGGCGGCGGCGCCGGACTCGACGGCCCCTGTGGAGCCGGAGTTGGTGGTGCAGGCGTCTTGGCCAAAGGCACCGAGCTCAACGGTCCCTGCGGTACCGGAGTCATCGGTGCTGGCGCCAGGCCGGGAGGTTTGGCGCGGTCTTGAACCGGCTGCGGATGCAGCGGCGCCGGGGTCAGAGCCGGTCCCGGACCCGATTTTCTCAGTCTTGGAGACAACGATCGGCACCTCTGGGGAGTTCCGGCCTGAGGTGTTTGGTGTCGAGGCTCTTTACTGGAGCTCGGACGCTCCAGGGCCGCCGGCGCCGGACCGGCTGCGGAGATCGGTACCGGGTTGCGGTGCAGGGCCGACATCGGGCTAAGAGACGCTTCCAAGAGGAGGTGCTTCAAACGAAAGTCCCGCTCCTTCTTGGTTCGAGGCATGAAAGCCTTACAGATACGGCACTTATCTGGAAGGTGGGACTCTCTGAGGCACTTCAGACAGGAGTCGTGGGGGTCCCCCGTGGGCATCGGCTTCAAACAGGCCGAGCACGGCTTGAATCCCAGAGAGCCAGGCATTGGCCCGGTACCGGGAGGGAGACAGGGGAAAAAAACCCTCATCTCCCACTACTATTTACACTAACAACAACAAACGAACTATCAGTAAACTATTAACAACTACTTAAGAAGTACTTAAAAACTATCAACAAGATAAACGAGTGCTAACTGCGCTAGTGAGGTGGAGATCAGCTAAGTTGCGCTCCACAGTTCCAATGACCATCACTGGCGGTAAGAAGGAACTGAGAGGGTGTTTGGGCCGGCTGGGGTATATAGCAGGCACCACAATGGCGCCACTCCAGGGGGCGCCAGCCGGCCCACCAAGTGTTGCTAGGGTAAAAGTCTTCCGACGATCGTGCATGCCGCGCGCGCACACCTAATTGGAATACATATGAGCAATCACTCGAAGAAGCAGCAGATGTTTTTTACTCCTTCATAGAACACAAAAATGAGGGATCACCCAATGAAATTCATAGGCAGCAGGTATAACACAAACAAAAGGAAGTACTTCCTCACACAACACATAGTCAACCTGTTTAACTCATTGCCAGGGGATGTTGTGAAGGCCAAGACAAAAAAGCACTACATAACTTAATGGAGGATAGGTCCATCAATGGCTAGTAGCCAGGATGGGTATGGATGTACCACCAAATCAATGTATTGCTGTTGCAGCCATTACTTATTAAGAGTAATCCATAGAGGAAAATAATAAGTTTAAGCTTTTCTTCGCAGGTTTCTGACATTAAACATTCAGGTATCATTTAGTGTCTTTCAGGAAAAACAGAGTATGGATAACTGGAGAATTAATAGGCTTATGACATCACCATTACCATTTTTTCTTTCCAGGTTATGTTAAGATTTTTAATTTAAACCGCAATATTCAGGGATTCACCGTTAATAAGTCCTTACCTTGATTTTGTTTTAAATATTCATAGAACACATTTTGAAATGGTGCAACTTCAAATAAAAATGTAAATAGCAGCAACATATCACCGAGGTTTCCTGGGCAACTTGAGGAATACTCAATTTGTAATACCATCATTAAAATGCACCATCCATCATAAAGAAATAGAAAGGAGTTAACTATCTTCTTTTCTACAATTTCCACAGAAAAATAATTTAAGAGGGAAGGAATACAACTGTTAGGAACCTTACTCCCAATTGCCTACTGCTAAATGTCTTAATATACTATGGCTATAAATATGCAATCTTGTGAAAATCTCCTGTTTTGACATTTTATCACATGAGATTTAACAGAACAGAGTATGATTACAGCAGAATGGCAGCTCTGCTGTAGTTTAAGGTTAAGACCAGATTTCTCTTTAAAGTTCGACTATTCTAAGTGCTCTAACATCTGTAATGTTACTTGAATTGCCTTGAAATTTGGTGTGCTTCATGGGAGTACAGGGGACAACGGTCAGTGCAGGGTTCCTGAGATACCGCTCCTCCACCCCAATTTTTCTTAACCTATTCTGGAAATGTTTTTTTGCACAGAGGGGGAGATCAAACCAGGACCCATATCATTGCACCAAAGTCTCCAAACAGTGCATGGCCCAATGTGCCCTTTGGGGGAAATCAAATTAAAATGTGGTTTGGAAAAAAGTTTGCTTCTCCAGTGATGCATGCATCAAGCAGTTCTAAGGCTCATGCCCCAGACAGATTACGCGTGGCATGCATGGACAGGGGAGTTAACAGAACTTTTAGCCTTCAAGTTTCACACAAGCTGGACCTATCCAGCCAGTGTCAGTTCAAGTACCACCCAGGGCAGAAATCTGGAAAAATTCACAAGGCATATTGCTAAAATATGGCTGACAAGTGTTTTGTTTTTGTTGTGGTGGAGGAATGTAATCAAAAGTATTTTTGTAAAAAAAAAATTTGTGATAGATTGCAGGGGAGGCAGGAGGTGGAGTGTGGGGAATAAGGTTGAAAGGGGTGTGGGGCAGCATTGAAGGGGACGGATAAAGATTTAGAAGGTCCTGAACCTTTGTTTTGTTTTAGTGAGAACAAACAAAACAATTCAGCTTTGATTCAAAACAGTTATTTCCCCCCCCTACAGTTTTTGGTTCTGCCACTGAACAAAAAAATCAATTATTCACTCAGCTCCACTCTTGAGCTGCCATAAGAGAGAAACACATCCATTATGATTGGTTGGTGGATTCTTGGTTAGACCAGCTACAAAACACTACTGTAAATGGTAAAATTCACAATTTAAGGTATAAAACTCGATTTCCTTCTATGTTGCATTGTTAGTAAATAGTAAAAAATCACTTTGTAGATCTGTCTCAATGTACAGTGTGCTGATGATATATGTTCCAAGGTGCTAAATTTCTAAACTACCACATCCTTTAAAAAAAAAAAAAAGTGTTGATTACTTGAAAAAAGAAGTCTTAATTTCTATTGTACAAAATCCAAAAATGAGCATTATTGCTTGAAATTACAGAGTATATTGACGCAGCAGCTCCAAGATATTTACAAAGCTACAGAAACTAATCAAACTTTGAAACAATTCAAAGTGCTTGCAATTCCCATTTCAAGAGAGGCATACAGAAATGACAAACAAATATAGTTTCTGTATTGAGAGACTTCTTACATAAAGTTACAAATACATTGGCTCTAGACAGTATTCGTTTAACTAGCAGATCACAAAAACACCCACATTTTGCTTCTTAAGACACTACACAGGAATAAAGCCTTAAAGCAGGCTTTGTCTGTAGCTGATATTAAATCAAGCTATTGTACTATTAAAGAAAATGTATTTCCTTACCTCCCCAAGTAATAAGAAAAGTTATATGTCCATAAAACAAGAAAGCATTAAGCTTTTTAAATGTCTAAAAGTAATAGGTTTACATTTTAATGAGACATTTCATGCTTCCAAAGATAAGTTATTTGAATGCACTGTAACATCCACAATGAATTTCTGAAATTGGCAAAATTTCCATTAAAATTTCCTCCAAATCTAAAAAGTCTTATGCCAAATTAGCTCAGAGCTTCAGTTGTCTCTGACAATGAAATGTCTTGTGCTGTTTTCCATACTGTGACATTTTTCAGTTTCTTATAGTAAAATTACCAGTCACAGACAACGGGCTTCATTCTTTCATCTTGAAATACCAAATGCCACTTAAAAATGTAGGGATAGTAACATTCAAGCATTGCAATTCTTATGATACAAGTATTTTCATTTTATGAACCTTGCTTTGTATTTTGCTTTGTATTTCCCACTGGGTGGGAAACTTGATCAGATCCCCACTATGGTGGACAGCCCCCGAGGTGGGGGGACCATATGCCTGGGAACATGGCAGGGGGTGGGGCCTTCTACTCCTTCAGAGAGTCTCTGCCTCTTATTGCCAGGCAAAGGGACATGGGAGCAGATTGACCCCTCACTACTTTCCCCCACACATTAATTTAAACATCTATCCAGGCTTTTTTTAGCCCCTTGTTCCCTTTAGCTGCCTCACCCTCCTTCCCTGTAGTTGTAGTATAAGAGATGTGTTATTTTCCTGTCCTTTTCCATGTGTGTGTGTTGGCGGGGGGGGAGAGATGATTCAGAAGTGTGAGTACTTATTTAAGCTGTTACGGATCTTAATGAAAATGACTCAACTCCATCTTGGTCAGCAAGTTGGGAAGAGCTGAAATGGTAACCACTATGGTGCCCCTTTTTATAACCCCACCCTCAGAACATGCTGGAGTGCTGAAGGGAGGAGTGAGAGAGGGATGCATGATTTCCTCTAACAAGCACTACTAGTAGAAGGGCTGCACTGTTCATTAGCACCAAACACTCATGTTCCAAAAGCGGGAATATGCAAAGGACACTCAAAGAAGAAACAGAAGTTCAATCATATGGAACTGTACTGACTGTCCCCAGAAAGGTCATCAGAAAAAATGTAACCTCTAGATCCATAGCACAGACTTATACCACTTGAGCTAATGGAGTAACTAGTAGCAGTAGTAGGCTATTATCCTCTATGTGGACAAGCCACTAGAAAGGGTGGGGAAGTGTCCCTTAGTGTGAGCAGTACATCAGCCAACTGGTAGCACAGTGAAATAAGCGTTAACAATTTTTATAGTCTCTGATGAAATAGGCTGACCTTTGTTGAAGCCAGACACAAATAGATACGAGGATAATCTGAAAGATTTGGCCATGTTGATGTAATATTGAAGAGCTCTGGATACATCCAGGGTTTGGAATGGGGCTTTAGAAAGAACCCAAACAAGTTGCTTGGCTGGTTTAAGTGGAATTCAGAAACCATCTTGGGGGTGAATTTTGCATGAAGCCTCAGTAACACTTTGTCCCTATGGAACAAGGTATAAAGGAACTCCATCAGCTCATTCACTTCTCTGACCAAGATGATAACCACCAGAAAGATCACTTGAAAATAAGATGGTGAACGAAGCACTCTGGGAAGAGCATTGATCGGTGGAGCTCCATTAGCTTTAAAAGGACAATGTTGAGGTCCATCCTGAAATAGTTTCCGTAACCAATGAGTAAGCACGCATTTGGTCTTTAAGGAATTCAGATACCATTAGATGAAAGAAGACCAAGCGTGGCTATATCAATGGATGATATGGCTTCTAGATGGACTCTGACTGAAACTAAATGAAAGCCCAATATACTTTAACTGCAGCAAATGGGCCAGAATCCCCAGTATTGGAGCCTGCACCAGCTCTAGGCTGTATTGGGCCACCCATATCAAGAACCTTTTCCATTTGGCAGAGTTTTCCACATGGGAAGATTCTTGCTCTATGCTAGGATTTCCTCAATATGTGAGTGGCCATCCCTTTCCATGGCACTCAGACAGTCAACATCCTGGCCATCGGTTTCAGCAACTTGGGTCTGGATGGAATGCTTTATCTTGATTTTGTGACACCAGGTCTGGGTGGCCAGGGAGCCTGATCAGGGATTATGTGGACAACACGCCACTTGGCCAGTAGGGAGCTGTGAAAATGAATTTGTCATAGTCTCATCTGACCTTGGCAATGATCCTGGGGATTAGAAGAATCTATGGGGAGGTGTAAAGGCGGCCCTGATTTGCCTAAAAAGGAAAATGTCTGGCACGGATCCTCTGGCTCCTGTCTCCTTTGGAATGGGCACTCGGCACTGTGATTGGTGGCAAACATGTCTATCATTTCCATTGATGGGATAGTGACTTGGTGATGGATTTCAGCAGTAACCACTCTGGTTCATGACAGATTGTCTGCTTAGGAAATTTATCAAGACGTTCTTGGCTCCCAGAAGGTGGAGAGCTATCTAGATTATACCATGCGGTAAGCAACAGCTCCATAGTTTGATTACAAAGGGGTAATACTGAATGCTGAGCGTTTAACACAGTGAGAATATGAAATATTTTTTAAAGAAGGTGAGCTACGTTCTTTCATTTTAAATGTTTAAACTTTTAAATAACTATAATAGCCAGTGAGTACATTTTTGCTTAAAACTATCCACTAAAATACACTTTGATTAAAATGTGGCGAGTCAGAGAAGCGTGATAGAAACACAAAGAAAGAATTCTACAATTCAAGAGCTGTTGTTATAGGAAGTATCTTCTGCCTTTACTGTAAGTATTCCTCTGAGACATAAATCCAACACCACAGACCAAAAGGAATGATTTTTTTTTTAAAGAAAATCGTTAAAGTAATTATTAAAGCATTTGTTAATTTTAACACAATGCCTTGAAAGGACTGAATGAATGGAATAGCTAATATGGACTGAAGCAATTCAAGTGTAAAAAATTAATCAGATCCATCCGAGTATTTCTATATTTTTTTCAAATTGTGATCAGTTAAGCAGTTTTTAAAACTCTAAATAAAATCAAAAATTTAGAAATTCTTGCATTCCTTTCAGTGTTTCATAAGCTATTTGAAGCATGACACTATCAATTTTTAAAAAATTTTAACTGAAAATTAGGTATACTTAAACTTCTAAGGTCTCTTATAAAACTTCCAACATGTTCATTAGCAGACAGGCTTTAAAGGCATCAACATTATAGTGCTACTAATTTGCATCCAATTATCTCTCATTACTTGCTTTGGAAAGGCTGAGGTTTATTAGCATCTTGATGAGGATGGAAATACAATGCCTGATAGCACATACTGTAGCACTCTACAAATACTGAAATACTGTTAAGTGTCCCATAGCTTTGAACTCTAAATTGCTAAGAAATCTACAGACTGAAAGCAACTGCATATTATCTGATCTTGACTGGCATATTCTGAAACTCCCATGACAAGAGTCTGCAATTTGAAGCAGATTCAAGAAAGTTAGGTACAGTAACTCCTCACTTAACATTGTAGTTATGTTCCTGAAAAATGCGACTTTAAGCAAAATGATGTTAAACTAATCCAATTTCCCCATAAGAAAACAACTGAATACTGGTACACAGCGATGATGATAGTGAAGCTTGGTTGAGGTGGAGGAGTAAGAGGGTGGGATATTTCCCAGGGAATCCTAAACAGTTGTCTGAGCCCTCAAGGGTTAACTCTCTCACTCTACAAGCCAGCAGGAAAGGAGGGAGGGCAGACAGAGACACACACCTGTGTTTATTTCAGAGATAGAGATGCGCATTTCTCCTTTAAGTATCAAGAGTGGGGTCAGAAGTACACTGCCTCGTTAATTAGATCAGCAAGCCTGGCAGCTGCAGCTTCTGCCTAAGGCAGCAGCTCCCTCCCTCATAGAATCTCAGGGTTGGAAGGGACCTCAGGAGGTCATCTAGTCCAACCCCCTGCTCAAAGCAGGACCAACCCCAACTAAATCATCCCAGGCAGGGCTTTGTCAAGCCTGACCTTAAAAACCTCCAAGGAAGGAGATTCCAACACCTCCCTAGGTAACCCATTCCAGTGCTTCACCACCCTACTAGTGAAAAAGTTTTTCCTAATATCCAACCTAAACCTCCCCCTCTGCAACTTGAGACCATTACTCCTTGTTCGGTCATCTTCTACCACTGAGAACAGTCTAGATCCATCCTCTTTGGAACCCCATTTCAGGTAGTGAAAAGCAGCTATCAAATCCCCCCTCATTCTTCTCTTCTGCAGGCTAAACAATCCCAGTTCCCTCAGCCTCTCCTCAAAAGTCATGTGCTCCAGCCCCCTAATCATTTTTGTTGCCCTCCGCTGGACTCTTTCCAATTTATCCACATCCTTCTTGTAGTGTGGGGCCCAAAACTGGACACAGTACTCCAAATGAGGCCTCACCAGTGCCAAATAGAGGGGAATAATCACGTCCCTCGATCTGCTGGAAATGTCCCTACTTATACAGCCCAAAATGCCGTTAGCCTTCTTGGCAACAAGGGCACACTGTTGACTCATTCAGCTTTTCGTCCACTGTAACCCCTAGGTCCTTTTCTGCAGAACCGCTGCCCAGCCATTTGGTCCCTAGTCTATAGCAGTGCATGGGATTCTTCCGTCCTAAGTGCAGGACTCTGCACTTGTCCTTGTTGTCCCCCCTGCTCTATGGAAGATGAGGTAAGTGAGATGCAGGAGCAGGGGGACATTAGTCCCCCTCTTCTTCTCCTCCCCCCCCACAGCAAGCAGGCACCCTGACATTAGCCCCCCTCTTCTTCCCCTCCCCCCCACACAACAAGCAGGTAGGAGTCTCAGGGAGCAGCACATGGCAGTGGGGGAAGGGACAGCTGAACTGCCACAATTGATAGCCTGCAAACGACGTTAGAAGGGAGCATTTCACAACTTTAAATGAGAATGTTCCCTAATTGATCAGCAACAAAACAACGTTAACCAGGACTACTTTAAGTGAGGAGTTACTCTACATTATGTAGAATAGGTCAATAACAAGTTGTCATGTGAGTATGAGGTGGATTTTCTGAAGAGGAAAAAACCCTTTGATATCAAATTTAAAGCCCTGAATTAATTTGACAAATTTTCAGAGCATAGTTTAGGCCTTATAGACACTATGATTTTTTGAATCTAGCACCCTCAATGGATGGTCTTCCACTAATAGAAACATTGGAATCTGTAGTGTAGACAAAGATCAGTTTGAGGTTTGGTTGGTTGGTTGGTTTTACCACAGAGTCATCTCACCAGGCTCAGAACAGAGTAAGATGATTTATGACAATAATTCCTGAACCTAGAATACTCTGCAGCCTCTGCCCCTCTGGTACTACCAAGGTTCTACATCCTAAGGAACCTGACTGAGGGACGCAAGAGGCACCTCTATGGGTGCATCAAAGTTTCCAAACTGTAAAGTTACTGAAGTTCCCACTTGGTCTTATGCTGGAAGCAAGACAATAGTGGGAATCCACTGACGTGGTTATCTATAGAAAAGCTATTTCTGTACTTAATCACCAGTTACCAGAGGTAGTTTTCATAATTTAATATGATATAGACTTCTCATTCACTTTAATGGAAAATGTAAGCACAAAAAAGTCATTTGCCGTTTTTTATAATTTTATCACAGAAAGAAAACTAAGCATCATGTAGCGGAATGAGCAGCACGCTGGGAAGAAGGAAATCCTGAGGTATAATCCCAGCTCTGGTAGTGACTCCTTTTGAGATCCCATGGCTCCTCACTTATAAAGTGAGGATATCTCTCTATGGGATGCTCTATCCCTGCAATTGTATTATTATTATTCATAAACATAAGAAATGGAAAAAACGTATTATGCCAACAGCTCTCTGACAATTTATGGTTATTCTAAACTATTCAAATTGTTCATATTCTTCCTTAATTTCTGTATTCTCAAACTGTGATACTAGTATAGCGCAGAATTAAAATTTCCCATAAGTTTTCAGTTTGTCAGCAGGATAGGAAAGATTAGAGGATGAGGAGGACATTAGTAAGCTTCCAGTGGCTCTCAGAGACTTTGAGCCAAAAGCTTGCTTTACAAAAGAGTAGTCCATTAAATGCAACAGGAGTACTGCAGTACGTAAAACCAGGATCTGATGTTCTGTTTATGCACATATACTATAGATGCAATTTAGCCTCATATATGATTGTGATTTTTGCATTTAATTACTTACTGAGCTAAATACCCGTATGTAACTAAATGCTGTTAAATTAATCTCTTTATTTTGATGAGTACAGGGAAAATATTACTGAGTTTAAAATACAGCGTTAGAGATCTGAGACAAAAATCAGACCTGTCCACACAGTTAAGGATCACCTATGAGACTAGTCCATCACTACGCAAAAGTCAAATCTTGTGTAGTGAAGTTTCCTTTTGCCTATAAGACAAGTACAATGTAAAATGCTTTTTTTGAGAGTACTGTAAAATTATTACAAACTGCAGCAAATCAGAAGATAGGTATTATAGAAATATATAACTACAGAATTATATCTTATGTGAAGGATGAAGGATGACAAGTTAATAAAAATCAGAAAATCAAATTTTTTTTAATGTAGCACAGGTACCTATGAAGACACCTAAAAATTGATTATTTTCAAAAGTACCCAAAAAGAGATGCATAAAGTGCAATAAAACATCTATTAAAATTTCATAAAAGTAAGTATTTATGTAGTATTTAAGCTGTAAACCAGTTTCACACATTGGCACCTATTATCAACTTTCATCTAACTCCTTGTCTACAGGCTACACAAACTCTCACATGTTTCCATTGCCGTTATTGTAGTTCATTATGAGAAAGTTGTATAATCAGTTTGTTATAAAATTGAATTGTACTGTATTGTACTTACCTAGTCCTTTAGGAGTAATGCCACTGCTATCAGCAGGATTAACTACCCAGTAGTAGTATTTCAGTGTGTGCATTAGCTGTAATACTGTTCCTACTCTTCGTATGGTGGTGTAGATAGTAGCAGTGCCAATAAATTCAGCAGACAGATAGGTATATAGTGAAAGCTGCACCTGAAGAATAAAATTATAGCCCACAAATATAAAGTTAAATCTTATTTTCCCATTAAATACAGATGTTAACAATAAGTGAATAAAAGTTATGTGTGGGTGGGTTTTTTCCCCCAATGGCTCATATTTTGGCTACTTAAAGTATGATTTTTCAGATTTTAAAGCTGTATTGCATTTCATTTTCATTCGTAAAGTATTAAACCATAATGCATGAAAAAACCTGCAGGTTGATTACTATTAGGGATGAATAATCATTTCTATCATATTTCTTAACACAGAAAAGATGAACAATTAAAAACTCAGTATACATGTTAGATATAAAACTGCAAATTACAAGATGTTTTGCCTTTGGTTTACTATTACAAATATTTAATACTGCGTTAAAAAAAAAGTAAGCTGAATTAATTGCCAGAGATAAACAAAAACTTGTATGTCACTTTACAGTACAAGAAGCAACAACACATTTACACTGTACAAATACCTTTGCAGGGGTATGTATCCAAATAGCAGGATTAAAAAGGATGTGATCACACAATTGCTTCAGTAAAGGTGCTCCATGTGACAATCCATCCAGATATTTTGCAAAAGACAAAAATTGCTCCAGAACTGCCCTGGTTATATGAACTCTAGATGACTGAACAAAGAAAAAAAATCAGAACAAATGTAAACTTGGTCTTAATAACTTTCTTCTTTTAGAGTAAGGCTGGACAATTGAATGAGATTTGAACTGGCGCAGTATTTACTATGCACGAGTAAAAATACTACATTCTTATTCTTAAAGACTAGACTAAAATCAGACAGAAATACATATACATTCCCATAACTCATACTATTGGTCTTTCTCACAGGGAAGAAAACTAGTTTTTGGTCCATACCATTTCCCAGTTCAAAAGATGAATATTATGTTCACTAATTCATCATCTTAGTAATGGTTAATATTTAAATGCTCCTTTCTGTTTACTGATAGGGTGTTTGAATCTTATTAACTTTAATATTTGCTTTGAAACTATGCTCAAATATCTGCAGCTAGGATTATTTTGTTCCAGTTTTCTCCATTTTATTTTCCTCCATATCATAGTCAGTCTTCCATTCTTTGCAGTGTTGTGCCTTGTTAATTCCCTTTGAAGTCTTCAGCATTTCTTCAGTGCTGTGAACTACTTAAATATTTTATGGTGGAACATTTTTTCCCCAAGTCAATGGGTGTCTCAATACACAAATAAACAATTGAGCAGGCAAATTTTTGTTTTTAAACCTATAAAGTAGTTTGAGTTTTGATTTTTTTTCTTACTACCTTTTTATTTAAAGAAGCCTTCAGTTTCATAGCATACAGTGTAAAATCATGGATGAAGTACTATTTTCTCATTTGAAGTGATACATGTAGATCCATTTTACGTTTTTGTTTGTTTTAGTAAACAAGAGAAGCCAATAGTGTTGAGCAGCAATACAATGCCATTGTAAGGGTATCAGTTATTTTTAATGCTCTATGTACTATTAAGGAATATATCAGATTTTCTCAGTTAACAAGTAAAAGATTTTTTTTCCTAATTGTCAATGCTGCAACTCAATCTGAGATTTGAGACTTAAGATAGGTTCTTTCTTCTTCATTTGTATTATTGTAGCACCTAGAAGTATGTCTACACAGCATTATGGAGCAAGACTCCGGAGCTCAGACTCTAAAGACTAGGGAGTGGGGTGGGCTTCAGAGCCTGAGCTGCAATTTCAAAGCTCTATCTATACAACTATTTTTACAGTGCTAGCACAAGCTCACTAGCCCCAGTCTATCAACCCAGACTTGGAGGCTTGCTTCAAAATGTTGTGCAAACACACCTTAGGAGGCATAGTCATGGACCATGACTCCATTGTGCTTGACATTGTACAAACACAAAACAAAAAGACGGCCCCTGCCCAAAAGACTTATAATCTAAGTATAAGACAAAAGATAACAGAGAGAAACAGAAACAGACAAGGGAGTACAAATGAAACAATCAGACAACATTGGTGATAGGCAGTGGTCACAGCACACCAGCAGCCTAACTGTTGTCAATTATTTTGTAGGCATTATGGCAAATTAGAGGTTTGAATGTAGATAATCAGGTAGCTTTGTGCATGTTTATGGGGAGCTCCTCCGAAGCATGAATGGCAGCATAGGAGGAAGCATGAAGGTGTTTGAAAATTTAAATAGTGGGCTATGGGGGCTGGCATCACGCATGGGCCAATCAGAGGCAAGGGTCAACCTCTTGATCACAAATTAGGGGGTAGGTAGAGTGGGAACAATGCATCATCACTAGTAAAAACATTTTGCAACAGATAAGAGTTCCTTTGATGTGCAAGTGAGAAAAGAATCTCTCTCCATTTACCTCTATTCTATTCGGTCATATGCACGTAAGTGGAGTCAAATCTACAATAAGAATAGTGAGGCTAGATGTGAAATGGAAAATAATAATTCTTCTCCTATAGCTGCAAGTTTGACAGAAGCATTTACCAGGGAAGTAAAAGAGGAGGTTACTTACCTGTAACTAGAGGTTCTTCAAGATGTGTGATCCCTATTTGGATTCTAAACGTGGGTGCACATGTGCGCCATGTGTCGGCGCCAGAAGGTTTCATAGCAGGGTCCATTAACCTGCATGTGTCGTGCATCACCTTGTGCTTCTGTCCGAGGTTATAATAGGCCATGTGGGTTGATGCCTTTCCATTGCCCCTCTTACTGATGAGTATTCTGGTCTGGAGCAGAGGAGGAGGAGGGCAGATATCGGAATCAAAATAGGGACCGCACATCTCGAAGAACCTCCAGTTACAGATAAGTAACCTCCTCTTCTCCTTCAAATGATGGTCCCTATATGGATTCCAAATGTGTGTGAGTGGCAATCAGCGATCAGCATGGAGCGTGGGTGCGAGGATGTGGGCAAAAGTGCTGAGTGCAATACAACTTGGCCTACTGCTGTGTCCGCTGCTGCTGCATGGACGATGGTGTAATGCTAGGTGAAAATGTGCACAGGAGACATTGCTGCTTGGAGCCTGGGTACAGTGCACCGTGATGACATAAGGTTGCCTCATGTTGCTGAATGTGTAGCATTCCTGGATGCACCCAGAGACCAATTTTGAAATGAGTTGCAAGGAGAGTGTCTGGCCCTTGCATCATTTGGCAATTGCTAACAAAGAGTTACGATGACGATCAGAAGTCAAGGGTTTATGATGATCAACAGATGGCTCAGGGAGTAGTGCTATAAGGAGGCCTTTGGGATGTATGGCCACTGGGAGGCATTCATGGAGAGATAACTGTTCTCTCGGGATGGACTTCACCTGAGTAGGGAAGGAAATAGACTTCTAGGATGGAGGCTGGCACAACTGATCAAGAGAGCTTTAAACTAGGAATATGGGGGAGACGGTTGGGAGATATCCAGGTAATCTCCACGCCGGATCTTAACATTGAGAGGGAAGAAAGGATTTAGCCAGGGGTAGGAGAATGGACATAAGGAGGAAGGGCAGAGTGGATACTAGTCTAATAGGTCATACTGGCAGTACAATGTCCATACCAAATTGGGTAAAGAATGTGAGTGAGGCCAAACAGCAAAAATTAAGATGTTTGTACACCAATGCGAGGAGCCTAGGTAACAAAATGGAGGAATTAGAGCTACTGGTCCAGGAAGTGAAACCAAATATCATAGGAATAACCGAAACATGGTGGAATAGTAGTCATGACTGGAGTACAGGTATTGAAGGGTATGTGCTGTTTAGGAAAGACAGAAATAAAGGTAAAGGTGGGGGAGTAGCATTGTATATCAATGATGAGGCAGACTGTAAAGAAATAAAAAGTGATGGCATGGATAAGAGAGTCTGTCTGGGCAAAAATCACATTGGGGAAGAAAACTACTAGAGCCTCCCCTGGGATAGTGCTTGGGGTGTGCTATAGACAACCAGGATCTAATTTAGATATGGATAGAGACCTCTTTAATGTTTTTAAGGAAGTAAATACTAATGGGAACTGTGTGATCATGGGAGACTTCAACTTCCCAGATATAGATTGGAGAACAAGTGCTAGTAATAATAATAGGGCTCAAATTTTCCTAGATGTGATAGCTGATGAATTCCTTCATCAAATAGTTGCTGAACCAACAAGGGGGGATGCCATTTTAGATTTGGTTTTTGGTGAGCAGTGAGGACCTCATTGAAGAAATGGTTGTAGGGGACAACCTTGGCTCAAGTGATCATGAGCTAATTCAGTTCCAACTAAATGGAAGGATAAACAAAAATAAATCTAAGACTAGGGTTTTTGATTTCAAAAGGGCTAACAAATAAATTAAGGAAATTAGTTAGGGAAGTGGATTGGACTAAAGAATTTATGGCTCTAAAGGCAGAGGAGGCCTGGGATTATTTCAAATTAAAGTTGCAGAAGCTATCAGAAGCCTGTATCCCAAGAAAGGGGAAACAATTCATAGGCAGGAGTTTTAGACCAAGCATCTCAGAGAGGTGATTAAGAAAAAAAAAGAAAGCATATAAGGAGTGGAAGATGGGAGGGATCAGCAAAGAAACCTACCTTATTGAGGTCAGAGCATGTAGGGATAAAGTGAGACAGGCTAAAAGTCATGTAGAATTGGATCTTGCAAAGGGAATTAAAACCAATAGTAAAAGGTTTTATAGCCATATAAATAGGAAGAAAACAAAGAAAAGAAGTGGGACCACTAAACACTGAGGATGGAGTGGAGGTTAAGGATAATCTAGGCATGGCCCAATATCTAAACAAATACTTTGCCTCAGTCTTTAATGAGGCTAATGAGGAGCTTAGGGATAGTGGCAGCATGACAAATGGGAATAAGGATGTGGGGGTAGATATTACCATATCCGAGGCAGAAGCCAAACTCGAACAGCTTAATGGGAGTAAATCAGGTGGCCCAGATAATCTTCATCCGAGAATATTAAAGGAACTGGCACATTAAATTGCAAGGCCATTAGCAAATTTTTTTAATGAATCTCTAAACTCAGGGGTTGTACCATTTGACTGGAGAATAGCTAATATAGTTCCTATTTTTAAGAAAGGGAAAAAAAGTGACCCGGGTAACTACAGGCCTGTTAGTTTGACATCTGTAGTATGCAAGGTCTTGGAAAAATTTTTGAAGGAGAAAGTAGTTAAGGACATTGAGGTCAATGGCAATTGGGACAAATTACAACATGGTTTTACAAAAGGTAGATCATGCCAAACTAACTTTCTCCTTCTTTGAGAAAGTAACATTTTTTAGATAAAGGAAATGCAGTGGATCTAATCTACCTCGATTTCAGTAAGGCATTTGATACAGTATCACATGAGGAATTATTGGTTAAATTGGAAAAGATGGGGATCAATATGAAAATTGAGAGGTGGATAAGGAACTGATTAAAGGGGAGACTACAGCGGGTCATACTGAAAGGTGAACTGTCAGGTTGGAGGGAGGATACTAGTGGAGTTCCTCAAGGTTCAGTTTTGGATCCAATTTTATTTAATCTTTTTATTACTGACCTCGGAACCAAAAGTGGGAGCGTGCCAATAAAGTTTGCGGATGACACAAAGTTGGGAGGTATTGCCAATTCAGAAAAGGATCGGGATATCCTACAGGAAGATCTGGATGACCTTGTAAACTGGAGTAATAGTAATAGGATGAAATTTAATAGTGAGAAGTGTAAGGTTATGCATTTAGGGATTAATAACAAGAATTTTAGTTATAAGCTGGGGACGCATCAGTTGGAAGTAATGGAAGAGGAGAAGGACCTCGGAGTCCTGGTTGATCACAGGATGACTATGAGTCGCCAATGTGATGTGGCCGTGAAAAAAGCTAATGCGGTCTTGGGATGCATTAGGCGAGGTATTTCTAGTAGAGATAAGGAGGTGTTAGTACCATTATACAAGACATTGGTGAGACCTCATTTGGAATACTGTGTGCAGTTCTGGTCTCCCATGTTTAAGAAGGATGAATTCAAACTGGAACAGATACAAAGAAGGGCCACTAGGATGATCTGAGGAATGGAAAACCTGTCATATGAAGGGAGACTCAAGGAGCTTGGTTTGTTTACCTTAACCAAAAGAAGGCTGAGGGGAGATATGATTGCTCTCTTTAAATATATCAGAGGGATAAATACCAGGGAGGGAGAGGAATTATTTCAGCTCAGTACCAATGTGGACACAAGAACAAATGGATATAAACTGGCCATCAGGAAGTTTAGACTTGAAATTAGACGAAGGTTACTAACCATCAGAGGAGTGAAGTTCTGGAACAGCCTTCCAAGGGAAGCAGTGGGAGCAGAAGACCTATCTGGCTTCAAGATTAAGCTAGATAAGTTTATGGAGGGGATGGTTTGATAGGATAACATGATCTTAGTCAAAGGTCAATTAATTGCCATCAGTGGTAAATAGGACCAATGGTCAATGATGGGATGTTAGAAGTTACTACAGAGAACTTTTTCCTGGGTGTCTGGCTGGTGAGTCTTGCCCACATGCTCGGGGTTCGGCTGATCGCCATATTTGGGGTCGGGAAGGAATTTTCCTCCAGGGTAGATCGGCAGAAGCCCTGGAGGTTTTTTGCCTTCCTCTGCAGCATGTGGCACGGGTCACTTACTGGAGGATTCTCTGCATCTTGAAGTCTTTAAACCATGATTTGAGGACTTCAATAGCTGAGACATAAGGGAGAGAATTATTCCAGGAGTGGGTGGATGAGATTCTGTGGCCTGCATTGTGCAGGAGGTCAGACTAGATGATCATAATGGTCCCTTCTGACCTTAAAGTCTATGAGTCTAGGAGTTTGTTGCAGACATCAAGGGAGTGGAGGAATCTGTCCGTAGTTGAGGCGTAAGGTTTGGGGTAGATAACATGGAGGTGTATACACAGATTGAGGTGGAAATCGGACACCACCTTAGAAAGTAATTTAGGGTGTAGATGCAAGGACACTTTGTTTTTGTGGAATATGGTGTATGGGGGCTCAGCCATCATGGCCACTAGTTCACTGACCCATCTAACCAAGGTAATGGCCACTACGAAAATTACCTCAATGGAGAAATGTGAAAGGAAGATCACCACCAGGAGTTCAAAGGGTGGTTTTCTGAGAGCGGTGAGAACAAGATTAAGGTCCCACGAGGATGTGAGTTTTTGTACTGATGGGATGGTGTAGAGGAGGCCCTTTAGGGAACAGACTGTGGTAGGGTGTGTAAACACAGAAATGCCATCCATTGGGCACAGGGCCAGACCACAACATTTTGGCACCTGATGCGGAGAGCTCAAATGACGTCCCCATACCCCCTCGCTTCGGCCAAAACTTTGAAAAGTCTCAATTCTGCCTTCTTCCTGTTCTACTCCTCTCATGGTACTACTCTGCTACCTACCCCAGTAAAGGAGAAAAAACAACGTAAAATGCCTTGTTCAAAATTTTTAAGTAACATTTAACTTTCAAATGCCTGAACAGCAAATGTAATTTTTCTTGTCCGCATAGAAAACACTGGCATTTTTATCTGTTTGAATAATCAAAGTGGTTCTTTCCATGCCTTCTTGGTTGCAAAGATTTGGACTGCTTCTGGAAAGTTCACAGTCTAGGCCAGCTTATGCTCTATTGAGATGGTTGCAAGGCCGATCAGCCTCTCCTGTGTCATTGTGGAGCGTAGATGTGTTTTTATTAACTTCAGCTTGGAGAAGCTGCGTTCTCCACTGGCAACTGTTACAGGAAGTGTTAGAAGTATGCGCAGAACAACAAAAGCATTTGGAAAGAGGGTGGTCGTTTTATTTGTGCACATATATTCCAGAACAACCTTTGGAGTTGATCCTGCTGAAATGCATCTTGAAAGGGCTTTCAGTTCATCACTTAAATCACTCACATCAATATCGCACATGTCATCATGTATCAACACTGTCTCTAGTGCCCTGCATTGCTGGTGTAGGTCTTCTTCAGGTATAGTGAGGAATTTTGGAATATCATACAACATCCCAAATATACTGCTGTGTTCCTTCAGCTGCATGAAACGTTCTTCAGCTGACTGTATTGCACAATCTAGCACCTGGTTAAAGAATTCAACTTTGAATTGTTGTTTGGGGTCTCTTATGGAATTATCACATGCCTTGTAATCAAAATGTCTTCTTCTTCAGTGACTTGTATTCTTGAATGGGTGGGAAAATAGCTTCAGTGTGAAGTTCCTCTGCCAACTTCTGTACACTCTTCAGAACATTTTGAAATCCCTCATCTGACCGGTAAGACTGTAGATATGACTTTGCTTTGTCCAGTTGTTCCATTGCTCCAGATATATCAAGGTCAACACCTTGGAGCCTCTTGCTTACAACATTTATTTCGAATAGTATGTCATGCCACAACACTAAGCCACACAGAAATTTGAAGTTATGTATGTTTCTGGTGATTCCATTTCCCTCTGCCACTGTTCTCCCACGAACAGTTCCTATCATAGCATTATCCTCCGTAATGGCAACTATGGCATCATCTAGCTTCCCAATTTGGTGTTTGATAGGCTTTATTGCCTCCACTTGACTTTCCCATCATGTGGCACTCGGTGGTTTCAGTGTCAGAGAGGATGTTCCCAGGTGTTGCTTCAAAATTTGCCATCGATGAGTTGATGCAGAGAAAAATACATAGATGCTTTGAATTACATTAAAAAAATTCAGCAGCCTCACTAGAAGCTGATGCCACATCACTGACCACCAAGTTCAATGAATGAGAACTGCATGGGACAAAAAAAGCTTGAGGGTTTAACTCTCGGATCCGTGTCTGCACTCCTCTGTTTTTTCCTCTCATGTTGGCACCATTATTGTAGCCCTGACCTCTCATGTCAGCTATCGCAATTCCTGTATCTTCCAGCTTTTTAAGAAGCACATTTGTCATACCAGCTCCTGTAGTATCATCAATGTCAATAAATTCTAAAGTGTTCTCTGACAGTCACCATTGCAGGGACATTTTCACTAGGTTCTGTTGTTGTTATAAACACACCTTTGAAGTCATTTGCTCTGTATGGCTAATGTCAGGTGTGCAGTCCAGAATAAGAGAGTAATATGGCAGCATGTACCCTTAGTGACACCACACTTATCTTCACATGTGTTGCCTGCAACTCTGGCTCCTCTCTGTCTGCCAACCAAACACAGAGTGGCTGAACAACAAAGTCCTGATCCCACAGCAGGTGTTGACATCCTTCACCTGGTGGACTGACCCTTCAAAGTCCTGATAGGTGTCCACTTCACCCCTTCCAGACCACAAGACATGATAACAGATGCCTCCCTTGCAGGTTGGGGAGCTCACCTGGACTGTCACATGGCAGAGGGAGTGTGGTGCCTCGAGAGGCCAAGATGCACATAAATGTCCTATAGTTGAGGACTGTCCACCTCACCTGCCATGCATTCCTCCCACTTGTCCAAGCCAAGCTCACCCAATTACTCTCCAACAACATTTGCAGCAGTGATTTACATCAGGAGGTGCCAGGTCTCCTCCCTTTGTTCAGAGTCCATCCACCTATGGACCTGATGCATCAAACACCAGGTCATGCTGTAAGCCACATATCTCCCGGGCACCCAAACTCCCTCACAGACAAGTTCTGCAGGATGCACTATATAAACCATGGACTCAACTGATCGTATAAAATGTTACTGTATTATAAAAGTCCATCAAGTCAGGTCTTTTCTGAAAGCTAATGATACCCTGTTAGTTAATTTATTGGGACATGTATGTATTAACACTATATGAGGAAATATGGATACTTGATGATATTATGGTTTAAAGTCTGTGACCAAACACAAGGAGAAACAGGTTCTCCCCCAGACAGGAGGGAAGGTAGTACTGTGGAATTAAAACAATGGAAACCCCCTATTTACATACAAATCAGCAGGGGGATGGCAAGTCCACAGGAAGGGAAGAACAGTATGAGGTCATACTGAGTCTGAGGACAAAAATGAGTTTGGGAAAATATAAGGAGAGAGAAGAAACTACCTTGGCATCCAACACTGAACAGACACAAGAGCAAGAGCTCTTGCTTGCTTAGAAAGATAAATCCTTCAGCCAAGGGGGCTGACCTCTCTGCGAACTGAATGTAGGTGAGAAATCTGCTTAGGCTAAGATCTTTCACCTAGAAAGACAAAGGAAACCAGCACCTTGTACTTCTGTGGACGGTCCTGACAGAGAAAGTCAGTCATGGCTGGAAAGAAAAAGATTGGTGCAAAATCTGCCTTGAACCAAGGCTGCAGATTGTTGAGCTACAATGCATAGCCGCTAAAAAGCTCATTTTACTTTTGTTTGCTTGTAACCATTTTGTCTTTATCCCTTGTACTTTAACTCACTTAAAACCTCTCACTTTTGTTAATGAATTTGTTTTGCTTTTAATTGAAATGACTGTTAACTCCAGCTGAGACAACAAGCTGCTGTGCTTTTGTCTCTTTTCAAGGAGGAACAAACCTTATTAATTCTCTGAGTGTTCCAGAAAAGGGCTGGACACTTCAGGGCAGACAGTCTTGGGGAAATTTGTTACTCAGACTGTGTTGGAGTCACTTGGCTAGCAGTAACCAAGGCTGGTGGATATCAGAGTTGGGCTCGTGTTGTAGGCAGGCTGCTGGATCAGAGTGATGACCAGGGCTGCACAGCACACAGACACTCAGGGAACTGCAGCATGCTTGTCTGCTATCCACAGCTACAGAGAATTTAAGGCACCCAGGGTTACAAGGTAGGCAGTGAGACCACCTCTGACTGGCCTGGATTGCACCTCAAATAACACATTTTACCTAAATTTATCTGGTTGAAACCGTGTAGGGAGTCTCCTAGTATCACCCTCAACCAGCTAAATTACTGTAAAAAGTGTTAACCTACATCTACACTAAGGAAATGGTTCTCGCTAGACTGGGGTTAGCTAGACCAAACCTGACCTTTTTTACTAATCTACACCATGGTGATGGGCAGCAATATAAAATCCCTAACATTATTCAGGAATATTTACGTTGATCTTTACTTCTTCCCAGTCCCTTTCTCCCATTGGCATGTATTATAAAAAGAACATGAATGTACAGAAGAATCCAAAAGCAAGGCATTCTGATGTAGGTCATTTTTACTTGTATGCATAAACATTAACCATAGATATGAAAGCTCTATTGATTTGACAGAACTGTAACTCTGAACTTTCTGAATTGTGTGCAATTAAATATCAAACTTAGCATTGTGACAATTGCTTGACAATCCCCCAAGCCTCCCAAATTAAAATACATTTTTTTTAAAAAATCAAAATTGCAGACCACCTCATCCTCAAAACAAAACAATACCAAAAATAAACCAGTTTCCAAACCTCTTTCATGTAAAACAAGTGGAGGAAAAAACAATAGAAGAATTCAACTGTTCTATTATTAAAATTCCATGATGGAAATTGATTACAGAATAATATAAAAATGACAAACCTGAAGGTGGGTATTTGATCATTCACTAGAGTGTTTGCAAATTGCAAAAAGTATTTTAGACTTAAGTTTAAATTTTCAAATTTATAAAAAGATACATTATAAAGAAATACATTCTGTTCAAAATTAGATTTTTACTTAAGATTAGATTTATTTTTAAAATAGAACAAGAAAATACAGAACAGCTAATGGTACTTTTAATAAGAATTATGATACAGTCTTTTAGAATAAAAAAAAAGCTATTTTAATCCCTCTATTCCTTTTTTAATAGAAAAATCCTAACCAAATTTAATCTCCAAATAATGAAGATTAAATCAGGGACCAATTGGACTTTATATGATGGCTGCTATGTTCATTTGGAATTTGTGACCTAATATTAGTTTTCTGGAAGGAATAAGTCGTCAGAGCATCCTTTCCTATCACTGACCAATAAGGAGAAAAATGGTTGAAAGTCTTGATGGTGGATCTTGCAAGTCCTGGGGTGTGGGGGAGAAAAAAAATCTCTCTGGGGGACTGACACTTTTCATTTACCCTGTGTCTTATGTGTTTTGGACTATCCTTTAAACACTTTCAGAAACCTACTGCATACTTGTAGGCCTAGATCATTATAATTAAAATAAAAGTAACTTCCAAAGGGACTAGACAAATTGAGTTTTATCTTCCTTCCAGAGGCCTCCCAGTGTTTTACTAACCTTGTAGAGCCTTCCACAGTACAGAAGCAATCTGGCAAGGAAAGCAACTGAATTATGTATAAAATGCTCTTAAGAGAGGTTTGTTCATAAACTTAATCACTTAATGATTTGCATATGCCCAGAAACATGAGGATTTGTAGTCACTTTTTTTTTTTTTTTTTAAAGGTTATCCTTTCTAAAATAAACTGTGTATGTGGCCATCCTGGCACCGATAGTACTATTGCAGATGTTTGTCAGCTCAACTCATACAGCTGGTCAAACGTGATCTGATGCTCAGAATGGAAAAAAAGGTGGAAATTTTACCCTTATATATCAGTCATTGCCTTCTTTGAATTTCAGGTTGGAACTCATTTCTCCCATGGTGATAAGCCATTTTTAATGGCCCACCCTAAGAAACCAATAGAACCAGTAAATTTTCAGGAGGCGTTATGGGAAAATACTGTTACATTAAGAGACCCACATTTATGATCTGAGGGAATTTTATAACACATTTTGTCCCCAACTATCAATGAAGTTTCCTAAGTTTCCTCTTTCACACCTTCATCATAGGTCACCTAAGTTTACAGTAACTGGAATAGGCAGTAGGGTGACTAGAGTGCTAGTGGTTCCAAGTCTAGGGCTCATTAAGGTGTTTTTAAAGTCTTTTGCCTTGGCAGTACAAGGAAAGAATGTTTCCATTTATTTTGCTCTATGACAGCATCCATTAAGTTTCAGTCAGTGATTTTGTTTCAAGTGGTGGACACCTTGGCTATTCCAAACTGTCTCCACTTGGCTGCTGATACAAATACCTTCCATTATGGGGGAAATTACTTTGTGGACTAAATTGCAAGAATTTGGTCTGAACTATCTGGCACCATGGGAGCAAGATAAGTTCTGGAGGGAACAAATGCTACATCTCTGCTTGGAGGTGTTGGGATCATTTGTTCCAACAGCATGGGTTTGGATGACATGTTCTTGGTTGGCAGCTAATTGTAGACAAGTATTAGGTCCATTACTGGTAGAGAATGTCTATTCCTTCCTGAGTCAAGGAGGCAGCTGGTGGAGCACATTTGAGAAGAACTCCTCAGGTTTCGGATTCACTCCTCATCCAATCATAAATAACCCAAGCTTGGTGAACTTCAGGACATGACGCAAGACTCATTTGTTTTTCCTAGATATGAAGGAATGGGAAGATTTTGGAAGGAGACTGCTCTTGATGGTAGCCCATTCTTTATTACTGTTGTTTTGTTAATTAATGGTTGAAGGGACATTACAGTGTTTGTCTATTCAAAACTGTATATTTAAGGAATTTTCAGGGGTGCCTAGAATAAGAGATAGTTACTCCTTTTGATGTGGACTGTATGTATAAATAAAATGAAATTAGAAAAATAAACAAAAACCGGAGGAACTTTTAAAGAGTGCCCACTATGTTTAAACTTGGCTTTCCAGTTCTACTCAGGGTTTGAGGGGTAAGACTTATCTAAGTTTAAAGGGAAGTTACTAATAAATATGAGGAAAAAGAAAAGGGATCTCTGAACATTAGTATATAATGTGAACTATCAGGCTGGAAAAGAAGAAAAGCATCCTGTAAACAGCATATAAAATATTCAAATTACAGAACTCCCTAGATACTTACTAACACAGAGAACTAAAAGTCTAGTAGAACAAAAAATACATGACTGAAAATATCCAGCTAGGTTTTCAGAATGATAGTATCAATACTAAAAATAATATTAGTAAGACTTACCTTTTCAAGGAGGTAGCCAATGACTAAAAAGCCTTTTCCACCCAGCATTTGTTCTTGCATGGCTACTGAACTCTTAAGAAGTTCAACCAGGAAAGCCAAAAGGGTGGCACTGCATGTAAAAGTACAGGCATTAATCAGACTAAAAATGTTCTAAAAGCAATCTTGTATTTTCAATAGTCATCAGTAATTAAGTGAGAAGAAACAGGCTTAAAGTGAACTTTATTTTTAAGAATGAGACTAGAAATTTCACATTTTATGCTGAATAGTTTTTAGTCAGTTATTCACATATTACATTACTTTTGTGATCATATTCAAACTAGGAGTGGTGACCATCTGTGTCAACTCTCCTACTTTGGCCAGGACTGCCCCAGGTTTTAAACACCCACTTCCAGAACTTGCTATCAAAGTCTTGGGCAGTTGGATGAGGCAGGAACTGAGGAGTAAGATCCAGCTGACAGATGTAGACAGGGGATTGTCTCAGCAATCTTTTAAACTTTAAAATCAAGAAAAATCTTGTAAATTTCAGACCAAACTTGTGGCCACTCTACACAATCATTCCAGTCTCTAGGGTTGCTACTAAAGCTGATATGCATTCATGCAGGCAACACTATCCAGAACAGAGCACAATGGATCAGTGGTGTTGAGTGTTTCCTTCATACTTTCTCCCCAACAACCTTGAGGACAGAGTCCAGGCATCAATATCTGGCCACGTAACAGGGTCCAATGTGCACCTTAGTATGGGCTAAAGATCAGTTTCACCTGTTGGGAAAAGTGTAAAGAAGAGACAAGTCCAGAAGAATCAAGGAAACCAGCCTCCAGGCCAGTAGTGTTCAGCCCCTCTCTGTGAATGAGGTGCTTAGCTAGGACAGAGACACAAAAAAAGTGGTCACAAAAGACTACTATTTGAAGGAACAGAAGAAAAGGTGGGAGAGCATATAGATGACACACTTGCCAAAAAAAAAAAAAAAAAAAGTGAAAATATATATTGTGAGAACCCGGGGTGATAGACAGAGGGATGTGTGAGAAACCAATTAATTGAGAGGGAGAAAAATCAATTAACAAAGCTGGGTCAGAGCAATATAACAAGGAAAAGAAATGCATTAATGAGGTGGAGTCAGAGGAAGGGAAAGAAATGCATTCAGCTGTTGCTCAGAAGTACACAGAAGGGGAAAAATAGGAACTCATGGCAGAGATTAAAAAGAGGAGCACATTTTTTAAATAAGCCAGGGAGCTGTTGGATGGTTGCAAATGAACTGTAGTGTATCAAAGGCAGGGGCCTTAAATATAACCCTTCTAAAAAGAAAGTAACAAAAATTAATTCAAATTTACAAGCAAATATCTATTTGTTCCCATATATTTAGTTTGTTATAAGAATTCTCCCTGGAAAATTAATTTGTGTACTGGCAACTGTGGAAGAATGAATTAAAGAAAATATTAACCCTACATTTTACAAATTTAAATTTTACTTAAAGAAACCAACTAGCCAAAGGTTTTCCTGCTCCTCAAACACAAGTTTTTATTTCTGAATACATTTTGAGACAAGGTAATCCATATCAGCACCAAAAAAAATATCAGCATGATGAGGGAAACAGGAAGCAGTATTCCTGGTGAGCAGCGCTGAGATGAAAGTACACAGTGTAGTCAGAATGCATGCTGTGAACAGGATATAGTGTCTTGTCTTGCTTTATTATTGTATGGTCACAATAATCAGTATAAAACCACACACAATATTCTCTACAAATTGTCAGGAGTAAAGAACACAGACAATATTCAATTACAGTACTCAAAAGCTTTTAATCAAATCAGTCTGTCATAACTGACATTCATTTCAAATCAGGTTAAACGCATCAGCTTTATTTTTTATCCTGATAGGAAAGCACTGTATTTTATTAAGTATATCTATAGTGAACAACTTTAGTCTCTAGCAGCTCAGGAGAGGCAAACTGTGTTTTACAAAAAGCTGGCATATACAACATTTCAGATTGACCTATATTTAGAAATATAATTGTTAAAACTATTCACAACCTAATATATCAATCCTGCATAGATTTTATACCTGTACTTAATACTATGCACTGTGAATAGTCCCCTTTACTTCAACAGGACTGTTCACCCTGTGTGTAAATTTAAGGAAAAGCATAAATCATTGTGAGATTAGGCCCTAGAATTATAATCATGAATAGGACTGATATAAAAATTAGAAATTATTATTAGAAATTATAATGGTTGATGGACTATTTAATATGGGGGTAAACTGGGACTCAGAACACCTGGGTTTTTCCCAGTTCTGTCAGTGACCTGCTATGGGACCCTGGGCAAGTTACTTCACCTCTCTGTTCCTCTAACCATTTGTCTGTCTTGTCTATATTAGAATCATAGAATATCAGGGTTGGAAGGGACCTTAGGAGGTCATCTAGTCCAACCCCCTGCTCAAAGCAGGACCGATCCCCAATTTTTGCCCCAGATCCCTAAATGGCCCCCTCAAGGATTGAATTTACAACCCTGGGTTTAGCAGGCCAATGCTCAAACCACTGAGCTATCCCTCCCCCTTGATTGTAAGTTCACTGATAAAGACTTACTCTTACTATATATTCATGCTGTCTTTAGAACAATGAGGCCCCAGTCTCATATGAGGCCTCTGGGCACTACTGTAATATAAATATATACCACAACCATCACCACAATAAACAAATATGTTATTTTTTTATGGGGGAAAACCATTAGTACCATATACAGTATAATCAAATCTTTGAGAGAGAACATGTTAATGGGCCGCTGAAAACCTAAAATAATGAAAATTACAAGTAACAGAGAAATTAGAGGTTAAATAAAGCCATCTCACATTCAACAAAAGATATAACCATCAAGAAGTTTGGGGCAAATACGGTATAAGACCCAATAGAATTGACTACATTTAGCCTCACAGTTAAACATAAACCATATTTTCTCTAGTTATGTATATTACTAAACAGAACCCAGAGCTATTAAGGGGTGTCTAACATCTCATATGATATAAGAAAGATCGGTAAAGTCACTTCACAAATATTTGTTTTTAAACTGCCATTGCACATACAGCATAGAAATGAAATGATTAAAGGAAAGGGCAGAAAAATTACATGCTTGGCCTGAGTTTGTTGTGGAAGTCTTGCATACACATTTCAGTCATTGGCTTGGGAAAGACAGACTACATTAAATAACAGCTCCTGTACAAAATATTAATTAAAGAAAAGAGGACAGAGACAGGCCTCTCCTCTTTTATACACTACATTATCTAACATGTATGTTTTATACTATAGAAAGTTTTATCTGCCTACCTGAAGGATCTAACAATTACACAAATCTGAGTTACTTCCTTTCAACCCCCCATGTAAGTTCCACTTTAGCATCTATTGAGACTGACTTCCCAACCAAGCATATAGATAGTACTAGAATAAATAAGTAATCACTCTCTCTGACACTGAATTCTAAGGGTCTTGTTCGAGAAGGTGAGTATCATCTCATCAGAGGACTAGGCCCCTAGTTTTTAATACTGTATATTTCTAGAGCTAGTCAAACTAACAGTTAATTGCATTAAGTCGGCCAATTCAAAATGTTAGCAAATGAGCTATAGCTGAAGACTTTAAAGAACGTAAGTATAAAATGTATTTCATCAGCAGAACCATGAAGCCAAAAAGAAGCTTTAAAAATGGTTACTGTTGACATAACGGAAGTAATATTGTTTAGAAGGCCATCTTCCAAGATGAACATTTTTCAAACAGAATTTAACAAACTTACCAGTAACTAAAATGCATCGGATTGCTGCAGGGCTCACATTAAACTTGCAAAATTCTGTGCACTGCCATACAAAATTTCTCTCCATTCTTGCCTATTTCCAACTCCCCTAGATACAAAGGCAAATATAAAGGATACTTCAGCCCATTCCTACATCTCCTCTATACCATGTCCCATCTAGAACACATCAGGTTGCCTGCACAACAGCTAAAACATATGATATACACAATGGCAAGTATGCATGTAAACTAATACAGAAGAAAACAGATACTGTGATATCTGATGAAAAATGTGGTGATCTCAGGACACCAAAATAGGTTTCCAGCAGTACTTTTTCAAACCACAGCAGGAAATTGCCACACTTTACAATGGATGATGCTACACCTCTTATTCTAGAATTAGCAAGTAATGGAGATAACAGTCTCTGGAGGATTACATGTACTTTATCATGATAAATATCTGGAACTGGTTACATTAATAGTCTACTACAAACTTTTTTTTCGCACAAATATGCTAACGAGCGTACTCTTGGAAGGGTAAGAAATCTCCACCATTCTGATTAAAAGCTATTTATCAGAAAATATATGTGCTATGGGAATAACTTTTGGGTTCAACAGGGAGACAAAGATATCCCTTATACTTGCACTTGTTGGCTATTTTTCCTATATAATTTAGGCACAACATAATTTGTTTTGGCATATGCATTATAAAGTCAGTACATTAATTATCTAACTTCTCTATAAACTGATTTCCTTCATTCAGAAACATGATTTAATATGAATCCCTATTATGTGTAAATCATCTTCTGTTGAAATCTTTTCCAAAAAGCTACTTAGCAACGCCACCCCTTAAACAGAAGGCTGATATTTTGATAGCTTACAGTCATTAAAAAAAACACAGAAAAAAAGCAATAACTTTTGCTTGTGACATGTAATTCAATCAAAATAGCTTCTTGTATAGTTCCTTCAAATTGCCTATTCAGACCCTGAAACATTTTCAAGTATAAAGACAATTCATTTGTAACATTTGAAGATCCCAGCTGTACGGTCTATACAGAGTGAATCAATGAACAACAGGCAACTTTAACAAACTAAAATGAATGTTTCCCCCTTTGAGAGCGATTTATTATTGCTTTATGGATCCAAAACATTTGATTAATTGGAGAACTTCTTCCTAAATGGGCTGAAATTTCATTACGTCTCTTACAGACCAGATCACTTAACAGACATATCATTTATCCATATCAAACAACAAATGCTTCAATAAAAATCGGGGGGGGGGTGAGGGGGAGTAGAGGAGGAGTTTGTAATAAAATAAATAATAATAATAATAATAATACATTGTGGAGATAATGAAGCAATGGATAAGCATGACACGGTCTGTATTAGTGAGGGAGCGTTCTAAGTCTACAAATCAACCAAAGATGGTAAAAGAAACTTTGGCCACTAGTACTTTCAGAGATTCTATGGAAACTGATTTTATAACAGCTTGAGAGGGTGAGCCATTGAGATAAAATAGAAAATATCCCTTAATAGAGGAAAGAGTCATGTTGTGCCTACATTCTTCTATTTTTCCCCCGCCCACCAGCATTTTCTCCATAAATGTAAAGTTAGCTAACTGTCCTCTGGGATTGTACATTATTTAGGCAGTTGGATGTAAGAAAATTATATAAGTTAGGTTTGATGGAAACAGAAGGAAGTGCTGTTGCAAAGGTCTCTCAGTCTCCACTAACAGTATGACATACATTGAGCAGGAGATGTGAAAGAATGGAAAAAACGGTAATATTCAGTATTAACTTTGGAGAGGATTCATTAAAAACTGATCCCATTCACATTTCATAATTCCCAAAGAGGACATAAAAGCACCAATTGATCTATTGTATCAAAAGTTGTTAATATATTCACTAGTATTTGTTAGACATTAAGAGAGAAAATTAATATAAAGGAAATATATATATAGTCCTACACTTAAAAGCTGCGTTCAGTTTTGACAAAGAAATTTACTAAACTACCTGGAGTTAACTTTTCCAATCCACTGACAAATACATATTGATGAAGGTCTGTGATTTGGGGATAATTATAAAGAAGGTAACAAACTGGTAGAAGCCTGTAACATCTCACTTTTTCAACTAGAGTCAATGCTGTTGGAAAAGGGTTAAATGAGTTTTGCTGACTCACTGAAGTAGGTAACTCACCACTTAATCCGCTTCACTGTAGAAGTAATCATGCCAGAGGAAGAAGGTTTAAGATGATCTTCATTACCTTCTTGTTCATTTCTTTGTTAATAAGATCAAACTACAGGAAGAGGTCTTGTTTGGACCTTACTTACTGTGTTGGTTGTGTTTGTAGTGCAGGTTGGGAAAATTACCCACTTAGCGTGCAAAATAGAATTGTATGAGGACTCTAAAGCTGAAGTCATCCTGCTGTGCATATCTGGAAGCATCCCTTTGTTCAGCTAACTAAATAGACGTTCAGATCTAATCGTGCCTTCTAAAACATGTTAGTCATAAAATAGGAATGGCCTTGATGCTTCCTATTATTACTCGACGGTGGAGCAGTGGAGACATTCTGGGCTATGCGTGTGTTCAGATGAGATCTTAACCAGGAGCAGCTAGTTAGGTTAGTCTCCATATGCTCCCTCTGTTTTTCTAAGTTCCCTGTCCCCCTTCCACTTGCCTTCAATGTGTGTGGAGGAAGGGGAGGGAAGAGAAATGCTTCTTCCTCGTTCCCTTCCCATCCTCTTCCCCTTTCCTTGTGCTGCAGGCTAGGGAGAAGGGTATCATATTGTGGATTCAGCCATCAAAGCCTGACCTCCCACCACTGCTGCCACTGACTGTGGGACTAGTAGTGGGCCCAAAGTGATTAGCTCCTCCCTGCAGGAGATGGAGTGGGAGGAAGATTGCTACTGTCTGCTGCCTGGGAAGTAGCCATTTAGGGTACTATGTTTCAGACCCACCATTCTCACCCATAATCTGGTTGCTGGGTCTCCTTCAATGCCAGAAGCTAGGCTGATCCCCAGTTTTGAGGTCTGAAAGGGACTTTTCCCATATAGCAAAACAGGTGAATTGCTATATGGGTTTTTACCGTCTGTCCAGCATCCAAGATGTCTGCTTTGGGGGGTTAAATTACAACTGTTGCGATGTTGCCAGGGTGGTTGGTACATTAGAAAGGTCTCATTTGAAGTCCCTGTAACTCAGTGAGCTGCTTGGATATACACTGGCCCTCAGGACAGTACTGAGGTATTAGATATCTCATGCAGCATGCAACTCCCCTCCTTCCATGTCTCCTATCTCCAGCATTAGAAAAGTGGGATGGGACCAGACTCTGACTTCCAGTCTGGGTCCCTGGGTAGGCTTGAAGGTGTAAAGGGAGCATGGCCTTCATATACACCCATAGGTTTGTAGTACCTGGGACCATTAGAGACAGCGGAGAACTGCAATGGAACAACCCTGTCAGGTAGTTTGGGGTGGTTACCCCAAGAAAGGTAATTGTTTTAAATAACGTTCCGGCCTCCATATTTAATCATATTGTGGTGTGTGTGTGTGTCATTTCCATGACCACAATGAGTGGTACATATTAGTGATAGAAAAAATTTCTAACACCCAGATCAGAACAAGTATGCTCTTAACAGTGTTGCTGTAAACTAGCAGATTAAAAGAAATAAACCTATGGTAAAAGTTTGAGACACAAATGACATTTCCTATCTTCACCCCTCCCCATTTTGTTCTTCCCATACTCCTAAATTCAGATATCTAATACATGAGGTATAACTGCAAACTGAAGATCGGAACAAAGAAAAACAAACACAAAAAGACTAGAAAAATCACTGATACTGCAAGATATTTGATTGACGAAGGCAGGGCAGACACTGGAAACCATTCAGAGGTGGAGATGAAGAAAGATCAGAAACATGAATGCAAGGCTGTCATTTTTTTCATTCACACTTCTCTCTCAAGAGGCAGACAACATCCTTTCAATCCAATCTGGACTGACTGAGCTAAAAATACAGAAGAATGCTATTACTAGAGGTGTTTGAAAAAGAGGATGAATTTTAATTTTTTTGCAACAAATTCATCTGTGTTTTGTCTAAAATCACTATTTAGAAAATTTTAATAGCTTTAGTTATTGTATTTACTTCCTACATATGCGATATCTTTCTGATTCTTCTTGATTTCCTCTGTCTAAAGTATATAGTCTGCAATCCTGGATTGCTATTTCTAGAATAAGTGAATGAAAGATTCAGTCCAAGTCTTATTTTGCTTCTAAATCCTTTAACCCTAATCTAGTCTACCAAACAATTTAAATTCTCCTACTTTTCAGGATTTTTCTCCAGATGTACTGAATCACTATCAGCAAAATCAGAAAAATCATCTGAACTAGCATTTGTCACCTATGATTTGCCCAGGAATTGAGTTAGCATAGAAGATTAATATTGGATTTGACAGTGTATGAAGTGTAATGTCAATAATGAGAAGTACACCTCAATTAATACCAACAGTGACACAAATATAAGACCATTGCTGAACAATGTTAATCCTCTGATATTATAATCCCTATATAATATAAATATAAATATGTAGGTATACTACCTCTCTTGCTGGTAGATAAATATCTGACAAACTGCAGAATTTTCTACTATAACTACTATCTTTTAGAAGCAAGAGGAAAAGAAGAAATTGTTAGCATCCAAGTCCCCCCTTCTGAAAGAGACAATGAATGATGGATGGTCTAAAATTAGATCAACAACTGAGTTTACTGTAGACTGCAGATCATGTTGTTCTGCTGCTCTCTTCTCTGAGCAGATAAGTACAAGAATCTCTACAGTGTTTAGACAGCAAGATTGTTGGCTATTTCATTACTTGTCCCGCACACACGAATGGAACAGATAAAGACAGAGCTATGGGACAATAACAAACTCAGCAACAATATCAGCAGGCCATTGGGTTGCTGTGGTAGGGTTGCCCAGCACAGTAATTAATTTTTTTTATACTAAATCTATCATTTGGGGGGAAATTAAGGTATCAGCATGTCAACGAGAATAAAATTTAATGTAGGAACCTTGTTGAGACCATAAATCTTTACACAGCCCTTTAAATCTAGAAAAACAGATTTCAAAAGGACATGAATTCATTAAACAGATTTTGATTCTTTGAGAAAATTAAAGGGAAAAAAGGTTGGAAGCCTACAATATTTATTTTAGAGCATCAGGCCTCCTTGAGGCCTCCCAGCCAGACACAAGGCAAGAGACATCCCAGTTATTCTAGGGGCCCACTTACGAAAGAGTCACCCAATTTGTCGTTACCCCCCCGCCCCCCGAGAGAGAGAGAGAGGCGACAGCAATAGTAGCCTTCACAAACCAAATGGTCTCATGACATCAAAAGTCATTTGGACTTACTTTCTGCAGGGAGATAATACACATTATGTTCTGGCCTAATTGCTTTTTATGAAGATGGGGCTTAACTGTTTTGTTTGAAAGAACTGGAATGGCTATTTGGTTAAACATATTGTAATAATCTCTCTTTGTAAATTTACATAGGACAGACAAGGTAATGATTACATTTATGTTTAAACAGAAAATAGGCAAAGATTAAAAAATTGAATTAGGGAAAATCAATTATAAATTTTTGAAAAATAGCAATTGGGTAAAAAGTGAAATACACAAGAAGCTAAACTTTACAAAATAGAAAATAAGGAAAGTTAACAAAAGTTATATAGTTAAGGGACCCTCTCCGCTCCATCACAATCCTTTCACACAGCAAGCCCTAGTCTTCCTAATGTCTATGCCTCCACATCCTTTGCCCTCTAGTGCCTTTCCCCATGACTTTTTCATTCTCCTCAATGTCCCTTCTCCCCTTTCTTTCATTTTCCTACGTCCTTGTTTATTTTAACTTCCCTATCCTGCCATAATCCTCGTCCCACCTCTATACCATAAAAAGTAAAATAAAAAAGATAATCAGTGGATTTACAGTGTGTACCAATCACCAGCTCGATCATTTTTGTTGCATCTCCTTCCCCTATCTGTCATCTGTGTCTTTTTTATTATTTGCTCTTCAGAACATTTTGGTACAGTATGTTTGCATAGTGTTTAGCGTGATAGGTTCCAGATTCTGATTAGAAATTAAATAATAATCGGATTCCATACGAATGTCAATATCTTTAAAAAAAGGAATGTATTGCCTGATTCAAGTCGAGTAACCGTCTTTCTCATTAAAGTTCCACTAACTCCATCAACGGCTATGTGCATTTTAAATTGGATTTAGTGTTTTCACTAGGGAAACCCCAGAGTGAAAGAGAGTTTTCTAAAACTCACATTATAATCTCACTTAAGTGCTTCAAACGGAAGAGTCAGGGCAATTTATTATTTTACTGTCTACAAAATAAGTTTAACAAATTGAATATAAAGTAGGTTGTGTCATATATAAAGCTTCTAAAACTAGAATGCATCATTTTGTTTATTTCTATGCTATTAAGTTCACAGATAAATGCATACTCCCTTCAGTTACTTCAAACCAAGCATTTTTTCACTTCTGCATTTACAAACTGCAAAGTAAAAGTAATCATGTGCAAAGCACATAGTTAAATCTATGTTAGCAATAAGTGAGTATTCCACCTACAGAAGTACACAACTACCCTATCTGGGTAAAACATGGAAGGATTGGAGCAGGGGCGGATGGCAAATCAATATCACTGGGGTACAAAGAATATTGTTGTTTCAGGGAAAATCCAGTGATTAACTTATATCTATGTACTGGAAAATATACACATTGAATATAGGAATTTTCAATACTGTTTTTGGAAATCATTTCTATTTCAGTACCCAATTCAAGTGAAAGGTGCTTAAGTCACTATAAAGGGAGCGCACAATTTGCCACTACATTACAACACTGAACTTGCGGCTAAATAGAGAATGAAATATAGGATATTTATCTTACAAGTGAAATGAACACAAAGTTTAAGATTTTCCACATTCTATCTGTCAAAAGTTTGGTGTTTCTTTAACAGTAATGTAACCATTCTTCAGTTAACCACTCTTTCAAAAATACCACTGAACTTGCAAATAACTGAAAGTCTGATTTCCCATGTATTCTAATCTTGAAGTGCATTTTCTGTGTCTAAGAATTAAAAACATACAACAAAGCAGAAAATTTAACAATTTATACACTTCCTAAAGAACTCTCTAAAATGACTAGAAATTACTCGTGGCTATTAATTACAATAAAATACACAAAAGGGTTGATTTAAAAAAACTGGCCAATGTTCTAGGCAGGGGAAGAAGGCCCCTATGCCTATGACTAGCCCTGGAAAGAGGTTTAAGTTGCACAGCCGTTGTACATACTCTAAACATTCAAATCCATGAGGGGGAGTGCTCCTACCCACCCAGCAAGACATGGTTTTCTAGAAGATTCTTGAAGATCAGCATCCCCGTTGTACATATCTTAGACATGGGGAAACACAGAGGCAATTCTCAAAGTACATTTTGTCAAATCTGTGCTGTCTGACTAACAGCTCAAGCCCTTCAACACCAATGATGTGTACTGAGCCACAGTCATCATTCTGGATAACTCGGAGCTGTGCCCATGACTAATAGACCAGGGTCCCCATCTATATCCTGATGCAGCATGTGCAGTCTTCTCCAACAGATTCATTCACCAGAGCCATGTCTTTGTTAATTTGGTATAGTAGGCCAACTAAAGGAGAATTTTAATTAAGCAAGATCTACGGCATTAACAAAATATACATATTTTGTACGTGCACCGCTGGTAGATTGAACTCAATGTTTAGTGCACTACATTAGTTTCATTTTCCTATGGAATTTCCTTTAGTTTAAAAGCATTCTTCAGCATGATATTATACAGTACCACGGTAAATGCCTTAGGTGCTGACTCTGTGGGTGCTCAAGGACTCATGCACCCATGGGGAAAAAAATAATGGGTGCTCAGCACCCACCAGGCAGCTGGGGAAGGGCGGAGAGCAGCAAGTGCCGGGGGCTTGCGGGGAGGAGTTGGAGCAGTGACAGAAAGAGGCTGAGCGAGGGTGGGGCCTCGGGGGAAGGGGCAGATCAGGGGCATGGCAGGGGTGAGGTGGAGCACTTCCAGGGAAAAATAGAAGTCAGTGGAGAATGCCATTTAAAAAGTTTATGTTTTCATGCTAGAACCAGAAAGAACAGCACAAAAGTCACAGCATTTAAATTAACCAAATTACCACAAGAGAAAGAAAAACACTGCTAGCATACTTTATGTAAATTGCTTGAAATAAGCTTACCAGACAGTTGTTTCCATTTGACTGTCATTTAGTTGTCGATTGTCTAACTGGGCAAAGAGAGGAAAAAGAACCTGAATCCCTCCAATCGAATGAATTGCACTGTGAATTGAGTGGGTTACTATAGCTTTCACATCCTATATTAAAAAACAAACAAAAAAAAGTTTCTCAATGTTAGTGTGTATTTACCATGATCACATTGTACCATAAATGTCTAATAATTAGAAACTAGTTACTAGTGGCGCTTCAAAGACAAATGATTTACTGTGCTTTTTATTTTCTGTCAATTTAGTCTAAATGCTATAAAAATAATCTCTTTTCATAACTTCAAGCCATCCAAATATGTAAAAAAAACACCACAAAGTTATGTTTCACACAAAGTCTTTACAGGTAACATATACTGTAAGGTCCCTGTGGCCATTTTGCCACAAAATGTGTTATTAAAAATTAGGGCTGTCAAGCAGTTAAAAAAAATTAAGCACAATTAATCACACTGTTAAACAATATTAAAATACTATTTATTTAAATATTTTTGGTGTATTCTACATTTTCAAATATATTGATTTCAATTACAACACAGAATACAAAGTGTGCACTGCTCACTTTAAATTTTTTTAATTACAAATATGTGCACTGTAAAAAACAAAACAAAGTACTTGTATGAGGAATTGAAATACTATCATGAAAGTTGAACTTACAAATGTAAAATTATGTACAAAAAACTGCATTCAAAAATAAAAAAATGTAAAACTTTAGAGCCTACTCAGTCCTATTTCTTGTTCAGCCAAATCGTTCAGAGAAACAAGTTTGTTTACATTTACAGGAGATAATGCTGCCCGCTTCTTATTCACAATGTCACCTGAAAGTGAGAACAGGTGTTCGCATGGCACTGTTGTAGCCGGTGTCACAAGATATTTACATGCCAGATGCGCTAAAGATTCATATGTCCCTTCATGCTTCAGCCACCATTCCAGAGGACGTGTCCATGCTGATGATAGGTTCTGCTCAAAAACAATCCAAAGCAATGCAGACCGATGCATGTTCATTTTCATTAGCTGAGTCAGATGCCACCAGCAGAAGGTTGATTTTCTTCTTTTGGTGGTTTGGGTTCTGTAGTTTCCGAATTGGAGTGTTGCTCTTTTAAGACATCCGAGAGCATGCTCCACGCCTCGTCCCTCTCAGATTTTGGAAGGCACTTCAGATTCTTAAACTTTGGGTCGAGTGCAGTAGCTATCTTTAGAAATCTCATATTGGTACCTTCTTTGCGTTTGGTCAAATCTGCAGTGAAAGTGTTCTTAAAATGAACAACATGTGCTGAATCATCATAGGAGACTGCTATAACATGAAAAATATGGCAGAATGTGGGTAAAACAGAGCAGGGGACATACAATTCTCACCCAAGGAGTTCAGTCAAAAATTTTATTAATGCATTTTTTTAACTAGTGTCATCTGAATGGAAGCATGCCCTCTGGAATGGTGGGCAAAGCATGAAAGAGCATACGAATGTTAGCATATCTGGCACATAAATACCTTGCAATGCCAACTACAAAAGTCCCATACGAATGCCTGTTCTCACTTTCAGGTGACATTGTAAATAAGAAATGGGCAGCATTATCTCCCATTAATGTAAACAAACGTGTTACTTGTCTTGTTAGCTGAATGAGAAGTAGGACTGAGTGGACTTGTAGGGTCTAAAGTTTTACATTGTTTTGATTTTGAGTGTAGTTATGTAACAAAAAAATCTAGATTTGTAAATTGCACTTTCACAATAAAGACATTGCACTACAGTACTTGTACGAGGTGAACTGAAAAAAACTATTTCTTTTGTTTATCATTTTACAGTGCAAATATTTGTAATCAAAAATAATAATATAAAGTGAGCAGTGCACACTTTGTATTCTGTGTTGTAATTGAAATCAATATATTTGAAAATGTAGAAAAACGTCCAAAAATATTTAATACATTTCAGTTGGTACTGTATTGTTTAACAGTGCAATTAAAACTGCGATTAATCACGATTAATTTTTTTGAGTTAATTGCGTGAGTTAACTGCAATTAATCTACAGCCCGATTAAAAATCTTTAACCATAGAATGCTTTAGTTGGTTAATTTTAATGTTAAACTGGATCTATTCAAACTTCTTGGTTTCATTACCTATATGTTTCACTCAAAATGACTGGGCTCGAAAATAAGGCAAGCATTAAACTGATAGCCCTCAAAATATAATTTGACAAACTACTGTTCACTGCGTAATGCACACATTTCTTTAATGTATCATTAATAATTTTGGCTCAAGAAAAAGTGGAAATGTAGCTAGGTGAGAATGATAGCTACTCATATATAAAAACAAACAAATGTTAATCTAGAACTAAAGCAATGCTAAATGGAAACAGCAATGGCAGCAGCATACTGTATCATCATACAAATAACGTAGATTGGGCAGAGATTGCAGAATTTTTGTGTTAGCAGAGTTTGGCCTACAAACGAGATACTTCTGGAGAAGTATAGTTACATACATCTTGCTAAACAATGCACCTCAAAGAATTAATAGGTTATACAGTTGATGACAGCCATAGAAGCAACAGTGTTTGAAGAAATGTTAGCCAGTACAAAAGGAAGGGAAATCCATGGGTTAAATGGAGAAAATGACAGCCTCAGTCAGATGAGGTGTCAAAGGGGCTAATGGATACCTAGGAAAGACTACACACACTAAAAGATAATAACAATACTAATTAGAAACATACTCTCAGTCACACTTTGGGAGCCTGTATTGCTATAAACTCCATTAAAAAAACATGAAAATAAAGAAACAATATAAACGAACCTGAAGCATAAGAGCATGTGGAGAGTGTACAAAAATTGAAGGGTTTTCCTTTGGTGAGGATTCAAGGCATAGCTGAGCATCAGTAGCCTTAGCATTGTATGTAAAGGCAATACTACTCGCAAGTTTCCCATCATATAGAACTTGTTTGTGGTGCTCAGCCAGATGAATATCACTCTCAGATTTAAATTTGAAAGTACTCTGGGGGGAAAAAAAAAAGGTGACTTGAAAAGTGTACATTTTAAATTAATAATAAAAATTGCATGTCACAAAATCGGTTTATTGTATTATATGAAGGAAGGGCAGGCAAGCAATACAGAATTTATCTTTAAACTAGATTTTGTATTTTCTGCTGTTTTTGAAATGTTTTCGTACATTTAAGCCACAAGTTTATATCTTGAATTTTATTACCATTAGTAATGGAAAAGTGGGATAGGGTGGGGAATCATTTTTTCACCCTAAATGAACAAATCAAAGTATTTACTACATGCTACTATTAGTATGTCATTTTGTTCATTTATCTGGTATGATTTATTCTTCTTGGCAGCAGCATTAATGTTTTAACAGGTTGCAATTAATCTATGTTTCAGAAAATGCATCACAAAAAGCAGATATAAATCTGATAATATTAACAGTAATACAGTATACATCTTCCAAAGTACAGGACATTTCAATTCTTCCACATTTTATTTAGGATAATAAAAGTTTAATGATCTAGAAATTATTTGTATTACTTGTTCTTTATTTGTGAATCTTTTTTTCCAAACCAAACTCTTACTTTGTTATACTGGCAATCCATGTTAAACAAAGATCATTTTTTCAGAATTGCCAAAGATATTAAAAACTGCTTACATACTGTATGGGTTCTTGTGGTTGCAATAGATTTTCGTATGTTCTTAATCTTGCTTTTTTGACTTTTTACCAATTACATTACATGTCTACCAAGCCCAAAGAAAATATTTTAATGGAAGCGCTTATAAATGCATACTTCCCACAGCTTCTACCAATATCTTTTTGATTTAACAGAAAGGGGTTTTATAAAACAGCATGCATCCCATGCTTCATTAACTAACAGACAGTAACACATTCCAAAGAGCTACCGATGTGAAAAACTACTTACAACAATAAAAAAAAAAAATAAAAAAAACAATTTTCCAAATGCCAGATTTCAAAAATAATGATTTTCAAAGTTAAGGGAAGACTGGAAATCTGTATTACTCTTAAATATACTGTGATTCTTATTTGATTCAAAACCACATTTTCTGGCAACACTGTCAAACTGACCAAGCATGAAGAGATATATTCATTTCCTTCTGCAACAAGCTGTCAGCTTTACTTGACTTACTACTTTAGCATGCTATAATCATTTGACAGCTGCGGGAAGGCAACTAGTGGTAAAACAGAGTATCCGTAAAAATAAACCAAAATTGTTAGAAATTATTACCATTAAAGTAATGAAGTTTGAATTTCAATATAATGATTTCTAAAAACATCATTTATATTAAATAATCTGTTCCGAAGGCTAATCAAAATTCACATTGCTCAAACTGCATATAACCAGCCGTATTTCAAAATGTGCAACATTTTTCTCTCTTTCTGTCCTCAACTTCTCCTATTTACACCCCCACCAGCACTCCCAGCCAGTGTTGTATGTAATAATTAGATCAGGGGACTGGTGGCATGCTATTTGAGTCCACTGATGTCCAGGCTAGTAGCAAACAAAGACAATTTGTAGGAAGCTCCTCGCCCCCTCCCCATAAATTGCATTTTCTTACAAATATACAGCTATTCTTCATGTAATGCAGCTAACTTTTGCTGATAATGCTACCTAGACCTCACTTATCAGTTAATAAGCATAGTTATATTACCTCACAAACAGCTGCCTGAGAAAAAGGGAGAATGTCTTTTTAAAAAATGGGACAACTTCTTTAAATGTACAAATAATTAAAGTATCCTGTTCATTGCCCCTCCCCCAGCGTCAAAAGCAGTAGTTTACATATTGAGCAAATCTACATTTGCCTTTTTGTTGATTTCACGAAACATTTGCATTCCAGCGTTTGACATATTTTTAAGTTTTACCACTACATGAAATCTCTTCCTACACAGAAAAAAATGCCATACCCTTCAGTTTTGTAAAAATACATGTTCATGGAGCAAAACCCCATACATTTTTGGTTTGTTTTTTTTAAATACTCTGCTAAATGTCTAGGTTTTGCAACTATAAGCATGGCAGACAGTTTCATATTATTATTTGCCCCTTACATTTCAGTAGCACTTAGAGGCCTAAATCAGGTGGCTTTAGACAGAGAGAAATGGTAAAGTTCTACAGAAAAACTTCAAAAACAGACTCCAATGAGAAGCTGCTGAACTTGAATTAATTTGCAAATTGGATACCATCAACCTAGGGTTAAACAGAAACTGGGAATGGCTGGATCATTACACTCATTGAATCTATTTCCCCAAAGTTAAGTATCCTCACACCTTTCTTGTCAACTGTCTGATATAGGCCTTCTTGATTATCACTACAAAAGGTTTGTTTTTCTCCTGCTGATAATAGCTCATCTAAATTAAATAGCCTCTTTGAATTGGTATGTTTCCAAGTTTTCTGTGTGTATATATACATCTTACTTCTGTGTGTTCCATTCTATGCATCCGATGAAGTGAGCTATAGCCTACAAAACCTTATGCTGAAATAAATGTTAGTCTCTAAGGTGCCACAAGTACTCCTGTTTTTTTTACACCTTTTTTGTCACTGTAAATGGTTATAGATTTTTTACATAACTCTTGAAAGTAATTTCAGTAGCTTCTTATTACTCTAATATCTACTGCTTATGAGCACTAGGAAACTTGTTATCCAGTTTAAAGTTTACTAGAGATCTAAACTTCTAATCACTTCAATCTGATATCATTGAATAACGGAAAGACAAATGCAATTTAAACCGAAATTACAAGAAACATTTTGACTTACTACTTGAGGAGAAATAAGGGCCCAACCAGGGAGAGGAAAGTAGGAAAGATATGGATGACAGATCAAGAAAAGAAGCCCTGCATTCACACAGCTAATCTCTTATTTTAAAACAAGCCCTCTGATACCCTTGTTAAAATACTACTAATTGAAAAGGTGAGTTACGTTTTGTTTTTAAATTAAATACTTATCTGCAAAGAAAAAAACAAATGAAAAGGAATGATTGTCCAACAACATTTTAGGATCTTCCAATCCATTTGGACTTTTTCATTATATTGAACCCAAAGACCAGAACAATTTAGTTAAATCGAGTGTGAACACTCCCTATTACTGGTTGCAGCAGGTTCTATGAACGTTTTATTCAGAATTCAATGCCCTGAATTTCAAAAAGGTTTAGGTTCAAACAAACCCATTTTATTAATAAGTTTAAGATCTGTGCTGCCTACTGGCTTACAATGTTTACACTGGTTCAAAGGAGAGTTAAGGTTCTAGATTACTGCCTGAAAGCCAGACACACACAAATTAAATATCTCTTGCATTTTGCCAGGCTTCTGACAACAGCATACAGGAAGCTTTTGCCCAAAGGAAGTGATCATAACCTGGAACTCCCAAAAGATCCACACTAGGAATCATCATCAAGGGAGGGAAATAAATGCAATAAATGCTTGTACATAACAATACTTTGTTACCTATATTGATTGTTAGTATCATGAGGGAAGAGACTCACTGTATGCACACAGTAAACACTCTGACTACTTATACTGCACTAGAGCAAATGGCATAAATCTGATGTTGGCTTATTGAAAGGTTCCGTGTCTTCACAAGGTGTGGCCCTTTCACCATACTTGCAGAGAGAGCTGTTCGCATGCTGGTTTCTATTCAAATTATCTGGGCTGAATTAAACAAAAAAAAAAAGTATAGACAAGGACACTTAAACAATTTTAAAGGTAAATTTAATAGGATAGCAGTTTTTTCCTAAAATATCCCACGCCATAGCATCTGTTGATCCTGCTCGGAAAAGGTTAAACTGGGTTGTGATACAGCATGGCCAGAAGGCAGCAGGAGAGTGATCTAGGATGAGGAGAAGCCTTATTCCCTGTAGATTAATTAAAAGCACCTGAAACCAATTAGAGCACCTGAAGCCAGTCACCTGATAAAATCCCCCTGCTTCAATCAGCCAGAGGAGGAGCTGGAGCAGAGTGAGGAGGAGCTGGAGCAGAGTGGTTTGGTGGTGGAGCAGAGAGCAGTTTGGAGGAGTGAAGCAGAGTGGATTGGTGGTGGAACAAAGAGCAGTTTGAAGGAAAGTGGAGGAGAGTTTTGAGAAGTGCTGCAGCGGGCTAAGAAGACCAAGATCCTAGGTAAAGGGACACCTGGCTTGTGCAGAGGGAAGGCAGGAAGCCCCACAAGCTGAAGGTCAGGAGAGGGAAGTAGCCCAGGGGAAAGAACCACTGGTACAAGTGGTTCACCTGCTATCATAGGGCCCCTGGGCTGGGACCCGGAGTAGAGGGTGGGCCTGGGTCCCTCCCTCTCCACTCCCCTTCCCTGGGATACTAGTAGGATAGCTGTTACCCCAGTTCAGGGGCAAGAAATGGCACCCTGAAACCCCCCCACAAGAAGAGAAAGTGCGGGACCCATCATAGTAGTGCCGGCAATTTGCCACAGGGTCTACTGTCTCATGCAAGCCAAAAAGTCATTAATCATCATGGGAACAAGCAGTGGGAATGGCTCCACGAGAAAATAGGATGGAGGGTGTGGGCTGAGGTCTCCCAAGGGAAGAACTCTAGCTTCAACCGTCTCCCCAGGCTTCATTGCTTCTAATCTTGGTTCTCTTATTTGTGTTTTCTTTATTAATGAACACAAGCACCAGGAATAGGGTAAATTTGCAATTTAAATAATATGCATATATGGTATTTGTATAGCAGTTTGGGAGAGGCACCAGATCGCACTGCACTGGAAAGGGGTGAAATCTGCTTGTGAGGATGAGCTTTTAATGATGTTTTTAATGAGAGTCTGAAGAGTAGAGCTGGGCAAATTTTTTTTGGTGAATAGTAAATTTGCCAAAAAATGGATTTTTCAGGGCACCGAAAGTATTCACAAATTTGGGTCAAATTCAGTGAATAATTTGTCTATTTTTTTTTCCTGAAATGTAACACTCAAATCATGTCATTTAACTGGGGCGATTGTTTTTGTTTGTTTCAGTGATAAAGTCAGTTTTGATTTGAAACTAACAGATCTTTTTTCTGGATTTTTCAGTTCAACTGCCAGACCAAAAATCTATTATTTGCTCAGCTCTAATTTTGAGAAATTGTGGGGAGGGGGGATTAATATTTATTCAACTTTTTTGTACTGTTGAAATAGAATTTCACATCTTGTTCTCTATTTTAGGCAGAGAACTAATGAACTGTACTGAGAGCCCTCAATTGAAGGCATGGAGGTTTTTTAAATTTCACAAAGAAAACCGTTCTCCCAATCATTCATAAGCACTTAGCGTTAAATACTGTAGATGTTTCTTGTTTAAATAAAAAATATTTTAACCAATACAAATAAAAAATCCTCCCCCTTCTCATTTATTTGCACTTCTGCCACTCTTCAGTCCTCCGGCACAAACAGGGAAAGTCAAGAATTAGCATATCTAGAGTGGAAAAAGGCAGGGACAAAAAACATTTCAAGCCTATTTTGTAAAACAAAAAGCAGCAAAAAGGGCACCATTATATTTTCCTTTGCAAGTAACATTTAAAGGATTATTTATAAATTCTGATGAAAAACTAGAAGGGATTCACAGAAGTTTCATATATCGCATCCACAACAAAGTTAAAAGAGTGTTAGAATTGCAAAGTCAAACAGTTAAAGTTAGGAAAAGCCAGAATTAAAGTTCTTTGTGCAGTCTGGCCTCCTTGTGCATCTGAATTATCATAGCCTTTAGTTACATGATCACATGCTATTCTTTTCCACAGCACCCATGCTTCATTGAGTGCACAGGATTTATGGTGATCAGAGAATGAGTTAGGACCTTTTCTAACTTATGACTTCGCAATCTTAACTTCTTCTAATGTAGTTTTTTGGATGGAATTTCCTAGGTTTTTAAAAAAGGAAACTGAAATAAAAGAAATTCCATCACTTGGAACCTTTAGTTCCACAGCACAGACCTCTGCCACTTAAGCTAACAGAGTCACTGATAGCAGTAGACGGCTATTATCCTTTATGTGGGTCAGATACTCTAAGGCACACATTTGCCAGTGGGTTTCACAGGTATTTGCTGACAGGAGAGAAATGCTGACACACAGAAATCCTAAATCCCATTCTAGGTTCTGAGGGGAGTGTATTCTAGTGGTTCCAAACCCTTCTGCTTCTGTCCCTGTAAGCCTGACCCCATCTGCCCCTGGCCCCGACAGTTTGTTCTGGTCCTCTATCATGATCACTGGAACTAGAGTCAGAGGGCCCACATTCCATGGATGGACCATCATTGATGGGACATCAGTGGGACTGGGAAATGTGGAGAGTTAGGCTGGAAGCAACTCAGCCACATAAACAGAGCAGTGCACAGGGTTTAATAAAGTTCTGCTTAATCTGCATTCAGTGTCACTCTGTGTGAATGAAACATGGTGGCAGGGCAGAGCTGTGAGATCTCTGAAGTGCAGCACCTGGCACCATGAGCCATGGAACTTGGAACTAGCCCAATGATGAACCCAGAGGAAGGAGGAGTTTGAGCTGTATGTAGACCTCGCCATGCAGAAGGATGACAGCAGGCGGCAAGTAAAACTTTTATTTTACCTTATTGGACAGTAAGACAGAGAGGTCTTCAGCACTCTGAAGCTCAACATTACCTTAAGCCTCCCAGCAGTCCTAGGAGTCCGGGGACATACTGCTCCCCAAAGCAGGAAAAAAAAAAACCTGAGCAAAAAGTTTCTCTCTAGAAATCAATCCAAAGGAGAGAGGATGATTCCTATAATACAGCCTTACACATGCTGGCCGTTACGTGTAATTTTGGGGACTTGATGGACTCCCTGATTCGGGACAGGACGTTCTGCAGGACTTGAGATCACCACTTGTGGAAGTGGTTGTTCCATGAAGGTGATCACACATTAGACAGATGCTTAGACATGGGGCATGAAGCAGAAGCCTCAAGAGAAAAGATGAAAGCCCAAGAAGGCATAACGGCCCCAGAAGAACATGCAATGAGATGAAAGCAAAAGAGAGCCAATGGTCATATGCACAGTGAGATGCATTTACTGTGGGAGACAGCATGAATGGGAAAAGGAGAAGCACCCCACACTAGTACAGCATTGCAAGGAATGGGGCACACTGAACCATTTTAGCATTGTGTGCAAGAGCAGAGGAAGGTCTCCAAAAGATTCAGTCAGACTTGTACAAGGGGGGGATAGCACAACAGAGAGCAGCAATGACATTCTGACTCTCATTGAGTCCAAGAGCATCTCATTACCACTACAAAAGAGATTTTTCCTCCCTTGGTATTTTACTGGTAATTGAATTGTCTCGTTAGACTGACCGTCAACCTGGTAAGGCAACACCCATCTTTTCATGTACTATGTATTAATATACCTGCTACTGTATTTTCCACTCCATGCATCTGATGAAGTGGGTTCTAGCCCACAAAAGCTTATGACCAAATACATTTGTTAGTCTCTAAGGTGCCACAAGGACTCCTCGTTGTTCTTGCTGATACAGACTAACACAGCTACCCTGTTTTTAAAACTTGGGACTCTGGGCATAGTCCTTCACAAGGAGAATCTCCCCGAGATGGGGAAGAATTAGATAACTATAATATGGATATATTCAAACACTGAAAATAAGTATAATGTTATTAAAACTATTTAAAATATATATTTACAGACTCTAGAGTAGAGGAGGATTGTAACGGACACAGAGGATTCTATCTCAGGACATGCGATGGTAAGAAGGAACTAGAGATGTGTTGGTCAATGCTGCAATTTATGAACTCAGTTCAGAGTACGAAGAGGGCAACTGCGCAGGCATGGAGCAACGGACACTACTTAATACAAATCTCTCATCTCAGGCATATGGAGTTCATGTATATCCACATGTTGAATACACATATGAACCAGCACTCGAAGAACTGCATTTTCCAGTGGGAAACTATTCCATCAGAAACTTTTTTACCATCTCTAGTGAAGGATTCTCCGATTGTGATCTACAACCCCGCTACTTATTAGGGGCACAAGCCATCTATGGGCTTATAACTAAAGTTGCTCAGCAGATCCAAGATGGTGAAATAGCTCAGGGATAAGTAAATGCCCCCAATCTTTGTCTAAAACGTATGATCTTTACTTTGGGGTTTTTGTGCATCTCAATTGTTTTTCTATCCAAGCATAGACATTTAGAGGTTGAAAAGCCACTAAAAAAAAATCTCTTCTAGTGTTTCCTGCCCAGGATAATAACTACAGAGTTTTCATATAGTTGGGCAATGTCTGGATACTTATCTGAACTGACCTACAAACCTTTTGAGAAGTTTCCAGAATTGTGTGTTCTAATGTGGCAGACTACAAATTCTGCAGCTTTTTTAACTGAGTTTTTAAATTAAATATGAAATAAGTGGTACAGTCAGTACCCGTTAACTGTAATACAGTAACTCCTCACTTAACGTTGTAGTTATGTTCCTGAAAAATGCAACATTAAGTGAAACAATGTTAAGCAAATCCAATTTCCCCATAAGAATTAATGTAAATAGGGGGGGTTAGGTTCCAGGGAAATGTTTTTTGCCAGACAAAAGGCATTATACACATTTTAAACAATTTTAAAGAAGCAATTTAATACTGGTATGTGTGGGGGGTGCAGAAGTCAGGACAGGGGGCTGGGTGTGTGTGAGGGGGTGCAGGAGTCAGGGAAGGGGGCGGGGAAGGTATGAGGGAGTGCAGGGGTCAGCAGAGGGCTGGGGAGGTGTGAGGGGGGTTCAGTGGTCAGGGCTGGGGGTGTGCGAGGATGGTGCAGGGGACTGGGGGCTGTGAGGGGGTGCAGGGGTCAGGGCAGGGGGCTGGGGAGGTGTGAAAGGGTGCAGGGGTCAGGGCAGGGGGCTGGGAGTGTGGGCTGGGGTCACGGGGGTGCTCACGACAGGGGGCTGGAGGGTGTAAGCCCCAATTCTAGCCTCTTCCCCAAGGACCCACCCCCCACCTCTTCTCCTCCTCCCTCCTAAACTCCGCTAACCACCTGATTGCTCCAGGCAGGAGGCGGGGTGGGGGGGAGCGCGCCGAGTCCTCGCTCCTCTCCCCTCCCTCCTGCCTGGGGCAATCAGCTGGCTTGTGGAGTTTAGGAGGCAGGAGCGAGGACTCGGCACGCCTCCCCCTTCCCTCCCCCTGCCCCCCCGTCTCCTGCCCATGGCAATCAGCTGGCTGGCAGCACTGAGAAGGCAGGGGAGGGAGGGGGAGCCTGCACGCACGGAGTCCTCGCTCCTCCCCCTCCCTCCTGCTCCAAAACGCCCCCAGCCAGCCGATTGCCACGGGAAGGAGGCGGGGGAGGAGGGGAAGGGGCGGAGGGAGGCTGCCAGCTGTGGAGAAAGCAGGCAGCCAAACCATGTAAGAGTGGAGCATTGCTCAACGTTAAATGAGCATGTTCCCTAATTGATCAGCAACGAAACAACGTTAACCAGGATGACTTTAAGTGAGGAGTTACTGTATTATACTTCAGTATACATTGTTACTGTATTATACTTCAGTATAAATTTTCTAGTTCTCTGTATAACAGCAACTTTATATACAATGCATAATAGAAGTTGACAAGAAGGAAGTTTGAGATTTTGGCAGCTCGGAAGTGAAACAACTAACACTTTCAGCATGGGGGATATGCACCAGACCATCTGGAATTGTGATAATAAAATGATCAGCAGTGAAAGAGTTAATGTTGATATTTAAACTGTCTGCTTTTGTTTTTGGAGTTCACAGATCCCAGAATTATTATTCCAAACTTTCTGCAAACTCCAGTAGGAATTGTTTAATTGATTTATCCTTAATGTTTGCAAGATTATCGTTACAACCATCAGGATTAGATATCTAATTTTTCTATAAAGGAAAGCTTACATCTTATTGCACAATATCACTGCAAGTGTTGGCCAATGAATATATACCACAACCACCTCTGTAGTCAAACAAAATAAATGAGACAGGATCCTGGACACAAAACACCGAACTAAAGCAACTTTCATTTCGCTAAGCATTAACATACACAGTCTACTAAATACTGTGTTTTCTTTCACTGCTAGTGAATATGATTGTTTCAAATTCCAGAAAAACCTACACATACCAGTCACATAGGACATATTTCCTATTATCTATGTACCTCACATATACTCTCCTATTCATATAATACACATAGCATGAGACACGTTTATAGTCTCACTCAGGGCCAGCTCCAGGCACCAGCAAAGGAAGCAGATGCTTGGGGCGGCACATGTGAAGGGGAGGCATTCCGGCCATTCCTGGGGCAGCACATTTCAAGGGCCCTTTTTTTTTGCTTCGGCGGCAGCTCCAACCACGGGGGGGGGTTGGTTTTTTTTTTTGCTTCGGCAGCAGCTCCACTTGGGGTGGCAAAAAAGCTAGAGCAGACCCTGGTCTCACTGTATTTCACAACGTTGTTTTTACAGGATTATTTTCCAAATAATATACTAAATGTTAATGGAGTTTAAATGTATCTTAGCTTATTTTCATCTGTTAATTTAAATTCTATATTTTGCACATGCCTAGCACCTGATTTCTGAGGGACTCAAAGTGCTTTAAAAACCATTTTACGAATGGGGAAACTGGGGCTCAAAAAGATTGACACTATGTCAACAAAGAAGAGTCTGGAATAGAATTCAGCTTGGTCTCCCATTCTCATGCTTTAACTGCTGCAGTTAGACAAACCAGCTAAAATAATGCTATTTACAGTTTCCACAGAAAATAATAAATATTGCTTTTATCAGAAAATAAAGTAATGCATGTACCATCAATTTGCCAAAAATATTAGCGTCAGCACAACGATGAAAACCAAAGGACCACTGATATTTCAACTGCAGAACCATTTGAAACTCTGAATTTGCACTTTATAAGAGTAGATGGCTACATTTTGATCACTCTTGGTCTGTTACCTCTCTCTTAGTTTGGGGTACAAAACAGTGAAAAAGCTTGATTTCCCTTGTAAAATAGAATAGAATTGCAATTTCACCTGGTTTCTTTTTGACACACTGTACACTCAAGTATGCTTCAAAGGAAAACAAAATTTAGTGAATCTTTTAAAAAGCTGGTTGAATTTCTGATTGGTAAAGAAGTTTTGAAAAACACAGACTGTGGTTTACATTTCATTGAAAACATGTCACAAAGCTCTACTCAAGCAATCCCAAAAGAGGTGCATTCAAACAAAACCTTTGGCTAAAAAAATTAAAATACCTCGTGTTTTAATTGGAAAACTATTTTTATATTTTTGAAATAAATCAAGTTATTACCTTATATCCAGGTCCTAACTGATGTATTGCAAATATCTGTGCTGGATTGAGTGCTTCAGTGAACACATATACTGCTCCAAGTTGACCACAAAACACTCTATTTGCATCAGCTGTCTCTGAAGAGCCAAGAAAACATTTATCGTAGCTCTGTATAAAAAAAGAAGAAATTTTAATGAATTTAAAATACACAGTGGATATTCAAAGAAACAGTCCTTGTTTATTTTTTTACCAACAAAACAAACTAGCTTATTATTGAATAAAGTAATACCAAGAAAAGAAAAAAAATAACTTTAATTAGTGTAACCCCTCTGAAGCTGGTCGTTCCTGCCATATTACTCTAAACCTCAAGGAGACTCTCCTGTGTACAACAACAGTAAAGGTTACAGAGGCTGAGGACTAAGTTTCCCAAATTGCCTAGAGTTCAGGGTGAAGATCGAACAAGTTGAAAGCTACTACTTTACAATACCACATTCATAAACCAGAACTCTGAGACAAAGGGTTTTGGTTTACTTTCAGTTTTGGCTATTGTTGGTTTTGGCTGTTGTGGGTGGACCAGAGAGAGAAGCATCCTCATTAAAGGTCTGGAAGGTCCTCATTAAACTACTCATTCCTACCTAAAGGGAAACGTTGAACTCTGTTAGTGGTTACTGCATTGTTAAAGGATGTCAGCCCATGAGACCAACTACGCAGGAGGCTGAGGAGGAATTCCAGGTCAGGCTACCAAGAGCCAACCTAATTTTCTATTGAACTCCAGACCAGTGAGCCTCAGGAAAAAACTACCCTTTTAGGGGTGAAGACCTCATAAGGAATCCTATGTCTATTTATTTAATTTGTGAGTTTTAAGCCAGCCAACAATTACAGTGTTGCATCACCCAGTAAAGAACTCATTCTCAACTCACTATCTGCCTAGGTGGGCTTTGGGAGGGAGCAGGGAGGTTTGGGCCCATTGTAAATGTTCGGAGGAGAAGGGTCTAAGATATTGTTATTTTATTATTCTAGTTACTTCTTCTCTTTCCTTATCCCTTATCCTTTTCCCCCTGTACCCAATAAAGTTCCCTCTGCTGTTGTACTGTTACTTTGGGAATAGTTATAATTATTTTATTTTTTGCATATTGGACTACAGTCCTTGTATATTATGTGTTAGTAAACATTTTCCCAAAAGAAAGCCTGCTTGAGTTCCAGGCACTATAAGGGGCACCTTTGGTTGGAGGCACCAGATAGAGAACTCAGGACCCAGACTCCTAAAGTGAGAAGGGAGAAATCACTCCAAGCAGCAAGGAGAAGGCTTAAAGCCATGACTCAGGGCTGGGATTACATTAGTTATTACAAGCATATTTATAGTATGACTGATTGCCATGGTTGGTTTTCATTCACATTCTTCCTCCAGTAGTAAAAACAAATAGCCGATTCAGCAAGTATAAAGCATTCTCTTACATTTGGACCCAGAACACATGAAATATTCAAGTTTGTCTCTTTTTATTGTAGAATTGTAAATAGGTATACAGTCATAACTATACACTGGTGTTCAATGAATTAAACAGCTTCTTCCTTGCATATTCTTCTTTCTGAGTTAACAAGGAAAATAATTAAGTGTTTATCATACTGAATGGAATATTGTACAACTGCTAACTGTGGTAAATAACCTATCATTTAAATCACCTTCTGTACCAGAAGATAGTAAAATAGCTAATGTGACACCAACTTTTTTTAAAAGGCTCCAGAGGTGATCCTGTCAATTATGGGCCAGTAAGCCTAACTTCAGTGCCGGGCAAACTGGTTGAAACCATAGTAAAGAACAGAATTGTCAGACACACAGATAAACATGATTTGTTGAGGAAGAGTCAACATGGTTTTTGTAAAGGGAAATCATGTGTCACCAATCTACTAGAATTCTCTGAGAGTGTCAACAAGTGTGTGGACAAGGGTGATCTAGTGAACATAGTGTACTTAGATTTTCAGAAAGCCTTTGACAAGGTCCCTCACCAAAGGCTCTTCAGCAAAGTAAGCTGTCATGGATTAAGAGGGAAGGTCCTCTCATGGATCAGTAACTGATTAAAAGATAGGAAACAAAGGGTAAATAAATGGTCAGTTCTCAGCATGGAGAGGGTAAATAGTGGTGTCCCCCAGGGGTCTGAACAGGGGTCACCACATGAAATAAATAGGCAACAGATTTAAAAACAAAGAAAATAAAGCATTTCTTCATATAATGCACAGTCCACCTGTGGAACTCCTTGCCACAGGATGTTGTGAAGGCCAAGACTATAACGGGGTTCAAAAAAGAACTAGATAAGCTCATGGAGGATAGGTCCATCAATGGCTATTACAAGTAACCATTTCCAGTATGTTTCTGGTGTTTGCTGGATGAACATCAATTTCTTCTAAAAAATAAAAAAAATAAAAAAAAAAACCTGCAATTTTAACAGAGCTAATTGATTAAAATAAAAAATCAGAAGCCTTGTACACATTGTACAGCGTCTAAGACAGGGGTCTCAAACACGCAGCCCGTGGGGTTATTTCCTGCAGCCCGCCCCCCCTCCCCTTGCCCCCGCCCCCTCCCCTCCCACGTTATTTCCCGCGGCCGCCAAGATCCCCTTCCCCACTGTCCCCGCAGTGCGCCACATCCCCGCTCCTCTGCCTACCTCCAGGCGCTTTCCACCACCAAACAGTTCTTTGGCGGCACTTAGCGCTTTCCGGGAGGGGGGAGGAGCGGGGAGCTGCACACTCAGGGGAGGAGGCAGAGAAGAGGCAGGGCAGGGGCGGGGATTTGGTGAAGGGGTTGGAATGGGGGCAGGGAAGGGGTGGGAAGAGGGGGGGCAGGGAGAAGGGCCTCATAGAAGGGGTGGAGTGGGGACAGGGCCGGGGGCAGCAAGGAGGTGTGTGTCAGTGATGCAGCCCTCAGGCCAATGCACTAGTCCTCATGTGGCCCTCGTGGTCATTTGAGTTTGAGATCCCTGATCTAAGATGGAGCCACAACCTGACTGTGCCCTTTAGGCGATACAGGAATATAAACAATATCATTTAATAACAGGGTGGATTCAGTAATTTTTTTAAAATTGAAAATTATTTTATTTACACTATTTTTATTTAAATCAAATAAGTTTATTTTTAAAAAAATAAACCTGTTTAAAATTCAATATAAAAATATGATAACATATGTCAAGGTATAAACTTGCTATATATTCTATAGATTAGAAGAGACCACAAGGGTCATCTAAGTCTAACCCGTGCCAAGACAGGATTTGTTGTATCTAAACCATCCGCAACAGTCTCCTTTTGAAAACCTCCAGCGAAGGAGTTTCCACAACCTCCCGAGGTAGTCTGTTCCATTGTCCTACTGTTCTTACAGTTAGGAAGCTTTTCCTGAGAATTAATCTAAATCTGCTATGCTGTAGTTTAAACCCATTGCTTCTTGCCTTGCCCTCTGCAGCAAAAGAGAACTTTTCTCTTTTTTATGACAGCTTTTCAAGTATTTGAAAGCCGCTGTTATGCCCCCTCAGTCTCCTCTTTTCCAAACTAAACATACCCAGTTCCTTCAGCCTTTGTTCATATAGCTTGCATTCCATCCCTTTGATCATCTTTGTTGCTCGCCTCTGGATCATTTCCAGTTTCTTCACATCCTTTCTATAAATTGGTGACCAAAATTGGACACAGTACTCTGGATGAGGCCTAACTAGTGCCAAGTACAGCGGTACTGACACCTCCCGTGACTTGCATGCTATGCCTCTTGTTAATGCAACCTAAAATTGCCTTTGCTTTTTTTGCATCAGCATCACACTGCTGACTCATGTTGAAGTTGTGATCCGCCACAACTCCCAGATCCAACTCAGCAGTGCAGTTGCCAAACCAGTTATACCCCATTCTATATTTGTGCATTTGGTTTTTCTTCGATAAGTGTAGCATCTTACATTTGTCTTTGCTGAATTTCATTTTGTGGCGAAATTCATTTTCTCCAATTTATCAGGATCCCTCTGAATTTTAGCTCCATCCTCCAAAGTGTTGGCAATCCTCCCCTGCAGCTTTGGGTCATCTGCAAATCAGATCAGTATGCTCTCTATTCTTACATCTAGGTCATTAATAAAGATGTTAAACAACACCGGATCCCTACTTGAGATCTCCTTCCATTAATAGTTACTCTGTTTGTGGTTGTTTAATCAATTATGTATCCACTTAGTAGTTGGCTGAACCAGCATTTCTCCAGCTCACTAATTAAAATGTCATGAGAGACTGTGTCGAAAGCCTTGCTGAAGTCCAGTATATTATGTCCACTACATTCCCCCTATCCACCAAACCAGTTACCCAGTCAAAGGAAGAAAATCAAGCTGGTTTGGCACGATTTGTTCATGCGTAAATCCATGCTGGCTGCTAGTGATTAGCCCTTCATCCTCCAGGTATTTGCAAAATAAATGTTTTATACATTGTTCTAGTAGCTTCCCAGGTATCGAAGTCAGGCTGTCAGGTCTATACTTCCCCGGCTCCTCCTTTTCCCTCTTTTAAAGATAGGCACTATGTTAGCCCTTCTCCAGTCTTCTGGGACCCCTCCCTAAGTCAGGTCAACTACAGCCACTACAGTCCACACTATGTTCGGTCGGTGGTACGTGTCCTCGTGAGGAGTGCCTGCACCGACAGCCCTTAGCCCCATGCAGCAACAGGCGATGTAAGCAATGCTGTGTCTGCACAGACAATGCATTGACCTAATTACATCAGCTTAAGCACTACACCTCTCATGGGGCTAGAGTTATGATGTCAGAATAGTGGGTGACTTACATTGGTGGGAGGGATATTTTAGTGTAGATGAATACAGAGATAGGTCAGCATAAGCTGCCTTATGTCCACCTAACTCTGCTGTGGATTTAAGCCTGGTCTACACTACAGACTACTGCTGCACAGACTCACACCCCAGCTTGCCATAAACTAACGTCAGTGTAGAGAAACCCACAGGCAACACATCTCGAAGAACATCAGTTACTATAAGGTAAGTAACCTCTTTTTCTTCATTGAGTGATTATCTAGGACTTCCACTCTTAGAGACAGAAAAGCAGTTTACAGATGGAAGTGGGTATTGATGTCTTATATAAAGACAGATCTAAGTACTACTTTACCAAAGGCTTTATCTTTTCAAGTTGCCTGTCCAATTACATAATGTTTTCTGAAAGTATGAACAGAACCTCATGTGTCTGCCTTACAAATTTCTAAAATGGAAGCATTATTAAAGGAAGTTACAGAAGCATCTTGGGCTCTTGTACAATGGGCCCTAATTATCAATGGGGGATCCTGACCTGCAAGCATATAGCACAATTTAATGTCTTGAAATTCAATCTGAAAGCTTCTGAGAATAAATCTGTTTACCTTTAACTCTCTTGGCATATGCCATAATCAATTTGGAAAAATGCCTAAACGATTTATTTCAATTTAGATAAAAGGCTAAAACTCTAGATCAGGGGTGGCCAACCTGTGGCTCCAGAGCCACATGCAGCTCTTCAGAAGTTAATATGCGGCTCCTTGTACAGGCACCAACTCCAGGGCTTGAGCTACAGGTGCCAACTTTCCAATGTGCCAGAGGGTGCTCACTGCTCAACCCCTGGCTCTGCCACAGGCCCAGCAACCACTCTACCTCTTCCTGCCCCCTCCCCTGAGCCTGCCATGCCCTCGCTCCTCCTCCCCTCCCCCTCAGCCTCCTGCACACCACGAAACAGCTGATTGGGAGGTGTGGGGAGGCTCTGATCGGCAGGGCTGCTGGTGGGCGGGAGGCGCTGGGAGCAGGAGGCGGTGGGGACGGAGCTGATGGGGAGCTGCTGACGTATTTCTGTGGCTCTTTGGCAATGTACATTGGTAAATTTTGGCTCCTTCTCAGGCTCAGGTTGGCCACCCCTGCTCTAGATATATCTAAAGAATGCAGAGTCCTTTTCATTCTACTGGCATGAGGTTTTGGACAAAATATTGTTAAGTTAATTGGCTGATCTTAGGCAGGAGACTCAGATAAGGCCTTAATAAAACCTTATCCATATGAACAATTATTTTAGTACCAAAGTATTAAATGTACCCACTCTACGTACAGAAGTAATCACTACTGAAAATACTGTTTTCACAGACTGAAGACTTAACGGACAGGTAGTTAAAAGCCCAAATGAGGTTTTCATTAACCTAGCCAATACAATATTCAGATCCCACGGAGCAGGCGGATCCTATATAGGTGGAAATACTTTAGCCAGATGCTTAAGATATCTTTTAGTAATTGGATGAGAACATATATTAAAACCATAATCTTAGGATGTTATGCTAGATGCACTTTAATAGAAATAATTGACAATCTAGAGAATTTTAAGGATAGAAGGTAATCTAAACTGAAAGCAACATCAGTCTGAAAGGGGGAAATACTATGGTTCGAGGACCAACCATCTAATCTTTTCCATTTAGATCTATAAGTAGCTCTGGTGGAAAGTTTTTTTTTTAAATCATCTATTAAAACTGCTTAAGGAAAGGTTTTTAGTTTTATTCAAGCAGCTAGAATCCAGGCTGTCTGATGTAGGGATGCCAAGAGGAAGATCTGTCCCTTTGCTGACTTTATCACAGAACAATCCAAAGAAGGGTGATCAGTGAATGTATCAACTGATCAGGTCTGGCAATCAATATCGCCTGGGCCATGCTGGTGCAATGAGATTTATGGAAGTTGAGTCTCGATTGAGTTTCACTGAAGAAGTTCTTGGAATCAACTGTACTGGAGGGTAAGCATAATGAAAGCCTAGGGACTGTGAATGCATCAGCTATAGAGCCTGGACTAATCCCTGCCTTTGAGCAATACCTCTGACACTTTTGTTGAGGTTTGTGGCAAACAGATGCACATGAGGTCATTTCCATTTCTGGAATATTACAAGAGTCAAAGTTCTCTTAAAAGTCTATTCATGATCAAATGGAAACTGTCTGCTTAGCTTATGTCTGTGTGAATGTTCAGAAGACCTAGCAGATGAGCTGCTTCAATAGACACTTTATATTGTATACACCATTTTCAAAGAATTTGCACTTTTTGACATAAGGGTGTTTGTTAATCTTGCGCCTCCTTGTTTTTTTTTTAATGTAAAATATGGCAGAGGAATTGTCTGTCGTGACTTGAATAACTTTGCCCTGGATCAGATGAAGAAAGAATATATAGGCCATGTGAACTGCTCCAAGTTCCAACATATTTATATGTAGAAAAGCCTCTGAGACCATAATGCTTAAATCTAATCATGTTGGATATATCAGGTTGTCCCTGAAAGAAAGAAGACTGCAGTGGTTGAAAGGGTTGATGCAACCCAGGGACCCCTTCGTGCCAACTGGCAGAGAGCACAAGGAATGCATAGGTTTTTACAGGGAACACCCGGTCAGATATCTGCATAATAGGTCACCAAAGGGTGGCATGTGAGATCTCTACTGAAAACCAGTAGCTCACTGGTTGTCATAATCATTGCAAAACATATGTACAGATAATATATGTATGTATCCATACTGAAAATTATGTTCTTAAGGTCTTGGAGTTAAGGCAGGTCACCAGGAGGTAACTGATTCCTATCTCCCTGTCTGGCCATTTGCGTACTGTATACCTTACAAGCTATACCTAATTTGCATAGTGAGTCAGATCAATTTAAGAGATTGTGAAATCTACAAGGGAGGAAATCTACAGGAAGAAACAAATAGTTGGGGGTGTCCTGATTATGAATAAAGACAAAGGATTGATGTGGTTTGACTTGGGGTGCAATGAGACGCATACAATTCTTCATCTAGGAGGCAAACTGACAGCCTGTTGGCTCATGATAGTTGGGTCACAGCCAGGCTGGCTCAAAAGCCCTGCATGGATTTTGGGTGAGAAATACTCTAGAATACACGTTATGATTTTACTATATATGTAACCATTTATTTCCAGTACTTCTAGTTGCTACTAGTTGAATATCTATGCTTTGTTAAATAAACAGACATGTTTACAATGAAATCTAGTATAATTGCTGCGTATTAAGCAATGATCTGAGGTGGAGTGTATTGTTTCTTTGGAAGCTGCAAATCTGTGAATATTGTGATTGTCCAGTAGACCAGTGGCTGGATACCCCATGGAGAGCTCAGGTCTGAGGGTTGGGGTATGCCAATTGTTAACCTGTAGAGTGACAGTGGGACCTTTTAGGCCTAGAGGGGAGTGCTTGTGTTGTTCATGGCCAATGGAGTTAAGGAGCTGACCCACAGCAGGCATAGACAAGGCTTCCTGATGCTAAAGGCGGGTGCAAGGTTCCGCACAATCTTGAGTCCCTCTGTGAAGCATCATAGCTGCCGATAATTAGGCTGTCTGTACAGTCTCTTTTTGATTTGTGAAGTATAAATTCCAAGGATCTTTTAGGCGTCTCTTGAAACCTTTACAGTGTGCAATGTACAGTCTTGGGACTGTATAAATGTGTCCCTTCAAAGGGTAATTCTTCCACTGTATTCTGAACATCAAGTGGAAAGCCAGAGGACTGAAGCCATGAAGCTCTTGTCATGATCATCACCAATGCAACTGAACAGGTAGCTGTTTGTAAAGCAATTCTGAAGACTAAATGTCCTTCATTAACAACATTCTGCATTTCTTGTTGAGATTCCTGAGGTACTTTATCCAAAAATGCCAACAGTTTTTGCCAACAGACAATCATATCTAGATAGAAGGGTATGATAGTAACAAATGCTTGTTTGGAGTATAGCCAAGGAATACCTCTTTCTACCCAGAAAATTATGTCTACACTGCAATTAGACACACCCGCATCTGGCCCAAGATGAGTCAGGCTTGTGGGACTCAGGCTAAGGGGCTGTTCAATTGTATTGCAGATGTTTAGGCTTGAGCTGGAGACCAGGCTCTGACATTCTGTAAAGGGGGTGAGTCCCAGAGCCCAGGCTCCAGCCCAAGCGTTTACATCCTGCAAGCCCAAGTCAGCTGGCATGGGCCAGCCATTGATTTTTAATTGCAGTAGAGACATACCCACAGGCTCCTTGTTCTTGGGAGTTATTTTTTAAGGCGCTGCTTTGTATGCTCTAGAGCAGCAATGACCACCAAAGACTTGGGCAATGGATGGGTATAAAATGTTTCAAAGTTCTCACTGGGAATTTGATATGTCCTATCAGCTTTCTTTGATGTAAATGCAATAATTGGTGGAGTTGGCCATAAAGTGTGCACTGGTTCTCATAACTAGTCATTTAGGGCATGGCTACACTGTCAGGAGCAAAAGAATATAAAATATCTAAAAGCTTATGATATTTGTCAGAAACCACCTCAACTGGAATTTCCAGAGCTGCTGCAATCCTCTTCAAAAGGTATATAATCAACCAGAGTTAAGGAAGAAGTTGCTGTTAACTCGTCAAGTCAGGAGGATGAAATATTTACAGGAGGTTGCTCGTAAGGGTGAAGCATGAGAATGTTCATAATCCTTGAGAGAAGACTTCTGAGGTATGCTTTTAGGATGAACCTCTGATGAAAGATAAGCAGGTGAGTAAGGAGGAGATTGCTCCAAATTTGCATCAGAATCTGATAATGCACATTCTTCTGAATAAGGAGTAAATCTGAGGAATCTTCATTAAGTGAGTACCAGATCCTGCAGTCACATGTATAATAGACTACACTGATGAGTCACCGTTACACAGTACTGATAATGGAATGGCAGCATGAGCCGATAGAGGTGATTCTGGATGATCAGATACCACTAAATCTGATGGTACCATGAATGAAGAAGATGAAGAAATTGGTACCAGTGCTGGAGATGTATAACTAAATCAGTAACAGCGTATGCAATACTGATGAGAAAGGTATCATAGAGGCAGAATCTTTGACCTTAGATGGTGCCCGTGCACTCAGTACTCTTGGGGGCATTCTGCGCCAAAAAATTAAAAATAATGCGCACAATATTTTAAAATTCTGCAAATCTCATATGTCAAACCAACACTACATAATCATGCCAGTTTCAAATATTTTGATTATTTATTTCAAAATACCTATCAGCAAGTATGTCTGTACCAATACAGAGAGACCACATTTCCCCCAGGAGTAGAGAGTGAAGGAAACCCCTATGACAATCCAGTTCCTGCTTCTCTGCCCCCCCCCCCCCCCCGCAGCCTAGCCAGGGAGCTCTCCCCCCTCAGAGCCCAGCTGCGGGGCCCCCAGCCTCAGATAGCCACACCCACTCCCCACCAGGGCCCAGCTGTTGGCCCCCTTGCCCAGAAACTTGCCCGCTCCCCACCCAGAGCCAAGGGATCCAGAGGGAGAAACAGCCTGATGCTCGGTCCCAGTCTTGCACATAGTTTCCTGTACACCACCTTCTACTTCCCTCAGGGAATGCTGGTAACTGCAGCTGCCAGGAACCCTCTAGCTCCCTCTCTCTTCCCCCAGCAGTGTTTTCTATGTGTGAGCTGGGCACTGGTGGGTCAAACAGTCCCTAGTGACGCTAGCAGCACTGCAGCCCATTTCTGTGGGGGAAAGGAAATTCTGCATGCACGTTAATTTCTGCAACATTCTGCATTGTGCAGTGGCACAGAATTCCCCCAGGAGTAACTGAATCCTTGTATATTGATGGGACGCCTATAGTAGAAAGTACAGTAACCTTCAGAGGCAGTACTGAAGCCTCAATCTTCAAACAGCTCTCTCTTTAATGGTACAATCTCTCACATATGTTTCGGGGCTTTAGTGGGCACTTTTCTATGCCATGAAGTCCGTTCCAAAGCAGCAGTTTGAGGTAGTCTTGTCTTTTCCTTTGAAGGACCAGGAGAATGAAATGTGTCCCTTCTCAGCCCTAAATCTTTTAACTGCTGCAGGAGCATTATTTGTAGAGGGAACAACTGGAGGCAGACTGATCTGACTGAGTAGGATCTGATTCAGGTCTCATGGATCTGTTCAGGAAATATATCCTGAGTTTAGTTTCCTTGTTCTTTTGAGACCATTTGCCAACATAACAGTAGATAGTACATTTACTAGGAATATACCAGTCCCCTAGATAATAAAAAACACTTTGAGTGTCTCTGACCGCCATGGCAACCCTATATGAAAGGCATATTTTAGAACAGGGAGATTTAGGAGACATCATAGCTGCCCTATCACCCATTACCAGTACCTAACAATGTTACACCTATCAAAATACTGATTAAAACTAAAATAATAACAAAGAAATAATCTAAAGCTAACTGACTAAAACAACAAATATTTACAACAGATTCAACTAGTGAGTTTAAAACAAAGATAATGGACTGCTAAAATGTTCTGTGTGTAGCCTAAGGCTGCATTAGAAGGAACTGAGTAGCAGTTGGTCTGCACAACCTTTTTATTCCCTCAGAGGATCGGCTGCAGGGCAGGCATTCCATGAGCATCTGAGGACCTACAGGGGACAGCCAGCAGGAAAAAGTTTCTGATTTCTGGCAACAGGAGGCACACAATACCATGAGTGAACAGCATGTAGACCACCACTTGAAGAAGTGCTATTTTAATTAAGCTAAGTATTCTATTTACAGAGTGAGAAGGAAAATAATGTTCTTTTTAAAAAACATTAAATGGTTTCCCTCTTTCCCCACTCTCAAAGTGGCCTTTTGAATGTTCACTTCCCATTTATTACCCTGCTCAAAAAGCTGACACCAAATTAGGAAGGAGGGGTTTATTAGCTTGTGTTTAAATGAAGGAGTCTAATTGGTTTCTAACTATGTCAAGTTCCTCTAAAATTAAACTTATTATTAAAATTAACTCAATTAACTTATCTTATTTTCTCAATGGCTTTGGTTGTTGCTGGGACTTTTGTTTGTTTGTTTTTTAAATACAAAAAGTATACAAAGCAATATTTCCTCCTGTGTGCATTAAGATTCCAAATCATGACACAAATAATTTATTTCCGGAAAGAATATTTCATTTACAAATTCTATAAAGACCATCTTTAACATAACTTCAGAATCACCAATTAGCAAAAGCTGTGGCACTATATTTACATTCTAATCAAAGGGATAGAAGTTTGATTGAGTCATCCAATTTGAGATACACAGCCGGATTTAATAATAGAAAAGAGAAATAAGACTATTCTGGAAAACAGATTTGACGAAAAGACCCCTTACATTTGGATTCTGTACCATTCAATCAGTAACATGTCCTGAAATCTATGCAGCTGAAGTAAGAGAACTGTTAATACATTTGTCAAGAAGAGCTACATCGAACTGAACATCTTAAGCAAGAAAATCTTTGCGCATATTTAAAAAAAATTAGCTTCACTGGGAAATATATTCTAGAAATCTTATGTTCAGTGGTTCGCAACCAGGGGTCTGAGGCGCCCTGTGGGGCCGCAAACAGGTTTCAGGGGGTCCTCCAAGCATAACCAATGTTAGACTTGCTGGAGCACAGGACAGAAAGAGAAAACCCCACCACGCAGGACTGCAGCCTGGGGCCCCAAGCCCCACCACCATAGGCTAAAGCTGAAGCCTGAGGAACTTTGCTTTAGAGTACTCCCTGGGCAATTGCCCTGCTTGCTACCCCTTAACACTGTGCCCTGGGTTTTATATGCAGAAAAACAGTTATTGTGGCACAGCTGGGCTGTGGAGTTTTTAAAGCATGGGGGCCTCAGGAAAAAAAGGTTGAGAACCGCGGATTTAAGGTGGCAAGTACCGCCTGCCATTTGGAAAGAGGATTCTTTTATGCTGCTAGAAAGCTTCTACCATTGCTCCCATGCTGATTAAGAAGCATGTTCTCTCAAAGTGGGTGACAAGAAGGATCTTTGCAGGAAAAAAAGATAGCAAAGAAGAGTCAGAAGGGTGGATATCTTGAAGTTCAAAACCCTTCTCAAAATCTGCCAGGGGGGAAGGTAGCTTAAGGTATTTATATCTGAATCCTTCCCGTATTGTCAGACGTCACTTATGCCAGACCCTGAACAAGGCTCTGGCACCCCTGGAGGAGCAAGTGGGCCAGTGGTGGGGTATGAAAGGAACCACTGTGCCAGACAGAGGGGTGCGGGAAAGGGGAAGTGGTGGCATAGGGGAAAGAAGTTGAAGAGGTGACACAGACTGTTGCATTGTGAGCAGAAAGGAGACCAGGCTGCAGGACAGGCTGCACAGGAAAGGGGCAGTCACACTCTCGCACACAGAATCTGGGGAGGTACAGCGTACAATCCTGACCTCCACATTATGCTACATACTGCCCCACAAAAATTCTTCCTGCCCTACCTGTTGTGTAGATCTGGTGCAATTAATATTTTTTAAAAGAAATACTGAGGATTAATGGTCATTTTTGCAATTAGTTTTTATAGCTGAAAGTTTATCAGCAGATACTGAGGCACAAAACCTTAAGAGAAACTCAAAATAATTGTCCTTTATCAAAATGGCCACTGCCTCCCAAGGAAAGCAAACTCCCTGTCAGAGAAGCTAGTACCTCTATGATGTCAGGTGGTGAAGAGGAGCTCTGTGAGAAGATATGTATGGAAGCAAGATCCATCTTTGCTAAGGGCAGCCTTCTCTCAGTCCCACTGAGAACAATATGAGATGGTCTTAAATTTGAAAGAGGCTAATTCTTCATGGAATTCTCTGTAGTAGAATTGTGACGGTTTACCCCATAAGCTTTATGGGGAGATGCTTATAAATGTATATATGATATAACTGGAATATGTTTTATACTACATGTGCCATGTAACATATCTCTGTAAAACTTATGATCTACTGAATCTATTCCTCCTGTTTGTATGCATGTATCATTTTTGTAGTTTAAGTTATGAATATTGGTTGTATTTCTTGAGAAAGGAATGTGCCAGTTAAGTGCCCAATCAAGAAGCACTTAACAGACAATAGGGCTTGCAGACACCAATCCACATCTGAGCTTCTCCAGGAATGTGGCTTGACTGGTATAGGAACTGAGTAGTGCATGGCCATGTGACTTGCCCATGTAACCCCAAAACTCCATTTTGTACCTGGATGCTACACAGGGAGAGGAAGGGGTATCCACCCAGAGGAGAAAGTCTATTTAAACCCCTGGGAGACCCCTCCATGTTGTCTATAGCTGGCTAAAGAGAGAGCCTCTCCACCCCCCAACGACACACCTGAAAGAGACTAGAACAAAGGACAAGAACAATAGGGGGTGTGAGTGATTGCTGGACCCAGGCTAGGAGGACCATAGCCTGTAAAAGGAAGTTTACTGGAACTGGTGAGGTTTTTATCTGTATTCAGTGTGATTAGACATAGACTTGCGTGTTTTATTTTATTTTACTTGGTAATTCACTTTGGTCTGTCTGTTACTACTTGGAACCACTTAAATCCTACTTTCTGTACTTATTAAAATAAGTTTTTACTTACTAAGTAACCTGGAGTACGTGTTAGTACCTAGAGTGGGGCAAACAGCTGTGCATACCTCTCTCTCTGTGAAACAGAGGGCAAACAATTTATGAGTTTACCCTGTATAAGCTTTATACAGGGTAAAACAGATTTATTCAGGGTTTGAACTCCATTGGGAGTTGGGCACCTGGGGGTCAAAGGCAAGAACACTTCCTAAGCTGCTTCCAGGCAAGCCTAGAGCTGTTAGGGGACGTGCCTCACACCTGGGCCTGGGTTTACAGCAGGCTAGCGGGTCTGGCTCAAACCAGACAGGATTCTGGAGTCCCAAGTTGGAAAAGGCAGGAAAGCAGGGGCAGGAGTAGTCTTGGCACACCAGGTGGCAACTCCAAAGGGGTTTCTGTGATACCAACCCGTCACAAAAATATTATTCCTCAGCCTCTGCTGAAGCAAATTCCTTCAATTATGAAGAACAGCAGTAAACAATTACTAATAATCTTAATAATGTCTTCAAACATAGCCTATTCACAAGTTTTCAATGAATTAACAAAGCCTACATCTACTCTATGAGCTAGGGGCATGATTTCCCAGCTTGTGTATGCATACTTGCGCTTGCTTGATGAGAGCTAGAGTCAGTATAAAATAGCAGCATAGCTGTGGTAGCACCGGGAGTGGCAAAGGAGGCATGGCTGAGCCATGCCGAACACATACCCACTGGTTTCAGGTGGGTTTGTACTCCACACAGCTCAGCCATGACTCCACTGTCACTACCTGTGCTACCATGGCTACATTTCTATTTATATTCATGCAAGCTTTCATCAAGCAAGCACAAGCATGTGTACACAAACAGGGGACTATCATCCTTTGATTGCCAAATAGGTTACGTCTACACTACAAGCAATCAGGCTAAACAGGCAAATGAATGACAGACACAGGGATGGATTTAAATGGCAGGCCTCAAACTTTATTAATATAACACCACATGGGAGGGGTCACTATATGCCCATCCCCACTCTCACATACCTGGCATTTAACTGGGTTCAAAGTGGGGTTACCAGATCTCATCATATAATCAAGAACTTGGAATAGACCTTCCATGAGAAGTGGGAGGAGGGGGAAGAGTATCAAGGCAGGTATCAACGGCAGTTCACAAATATTTCAGGTACCCCCTTTTACTAGAGGAACACGGTCCACCTACAAAATCCCAGCTTTCATTTACCCCTGGGAGTTGGCCATTTTAGTTTTTGTCCGCACTGAACACCAGCCACAAATTGCAATGAGCTAAACAGTCTTACCTTTCCTAATCATAAATTATCAAGCCTATTTCCTTTCAACCCAACCGTGCCTCCATGACTTTGTGAGGAAGGCAAAAATTATCAGCAGAACTGGGCCAATTTGGCCCAATGGACCAAGCAAGCAGTGAGTCAGACCCCAGCTTCCTGAAGAACACAGCTCTTGTTCTCCAACTAAGGGGAATGAGGAAGGGACTCTGAAAACAGCAAGAGGCCTTTGAAAACCCCATGATGAGTTTAAACAGATCAGGATGAGGTGAAGGGGAGCATGAGAGCCAAACAACCCAGCCAATAGGAGTTGGAGGGCATCAGGAGGAGAAGGGGCCTGGTTGCTGCTTCACCAAGCATGCACTCTCACCTCCACTTCACTTCCTGATGCTGTGTCTCATCGCTGCAGTCCAATCAACCACAACTCCCATTGAGATGGGGATGAAACATGTTGCTATATTATTTAAAGGACCTGTTTTAAAATTCATCTTAACTCAAAAAAATTAACAGATTTATTTATGAATTCTCATTTATTTCATTCAGCAACCAAGAGTAGTGCTGTACTTTTGTGGAGAATATGTTTCATTTTACATACACAACAAAAAGGTTGAATCCCTGCTTTAACGCAAAAAACTCAACATGCTTAACTGTGGTGCCACAATTGGCACTTCACTAACATCACGCCAACTGATACGAGGCATGAAAGATAATCTTGTTATTAAGAAACAAAATTCAGACTACAGAGATCTGAGTTCCTGGACCTGCCACACACATTTTAACGTGACTAAAGGCATGTAATTTCTCTTTGCCTCAGTTTTCCACCTCTCAACTTGGGATATTTAATCTTTAAAATTGATTTAAAACATTTCAATCTGGACTGAACACAGCACAAGAACTCCAGATATACAACAAAAGAGAACTAATTTTTATTATGAGACGTGTGTTAACTTGGCTGAATTAGACTCATTTTTTTCTTACTCCGATATAATGTTTAGATTGAATTTTAGCTATTTCAGAAAAAAACTATATTATAAAATTAATGTCCCACAGGCAAAAAAGATAATTATCAATCCATTGCGTTATCCAGGGTCTGTATATATTATCATACATTAAAATATTTTCTATAATCTGAAAATATTGAAGTCTGTGAATTTCATATTAATATCTCCAAAATAGTCTCAACATAAGATATATGCTAATAAAGGTAAGAAATAAATCTAACCCCAGAGAGATGATGTTCTGTTACAATATATAACTAAAAAAGGAATAACTTGAGTAGAACCCAATTCTTGATTTTTTTCTTTTTAAAAAATAAAAAAAACATTTTAAGGAAATAAACATGCCTGATATTTATACAATCCTACTTTTTAACCAAATAGGAATGTAGAAATGAATTATGGTTCTATGCATGCACTTAAGAGGATAGCAAACAATCACTAAAGAGAAGGAAAGAAAAATCTCTTACATCATTTGTGTTAACATGCCAAGCCATATCACCATAGGATACCAGTTGACCATTAACGTAACACCGAATTTCACTGTTTCTCCAACGATTGTAGATGTGCACAATGCTGATCATGTACCACTAAAAAGAATTTGAAAAGATATTAATGTTATACAGCATTATTATTAAATGCTAACAATCAACATATCACGTTTGACTCCAATCCTGTAAAGTAATGCAGGAGTAGGAATCCTTGCATCCCGAAAGAGTCATTTTAAATCAGTAAGACTCCACATGGGCTTAAGTGCCTGCCCACTTGGATCTCTTTGCAGAATCAGGTCCAAAAATTGTACATATAATTACTGTATAGGAAATGTGTTTTTTGAAAGTACAATTTAACTAACTTTTGTTCTGCACAAAAAACATGAACAAGGAGGTTCAGATAAAGAAAATTAAGTGTTAAGCTTAGCTATAATAACCTTTTATTTTTATAAGATCTGCATGTCTAAAGACAATTTAATAATAAAGCATATCATGTTGAATATTGTATTAAAACATATTCTGTTTGAATTAGCCCACCAAGCAGGCGATCCTGATTACTCTGTGTGAGTACCCTGTTCTCAGAATTACTAACCACTTGGTCAATATGTGTGTAGGCGTCCACTAATTTTTATCAGCAGTGATTTTATCTTCCAGATCACTGGAGAAAATATTGAATAGCACTGGGACTAGAACCAATCTCTATGGAACATTACTGGAAACATTAACAATTATTTTTTGATATCTGTCAACCTAAAGGAGGAGCAACTACAGAAGTCTCTGAAACGGGTTACTCGGGAACTCATACCTGAGAGTCCATGGTAAACAAGTTTTAGTATACACATTTAAAAATCCTTTAAATCGGTCCTTCAGAATAAACATAAAATCAGACATCTGGAATAGAATTTAAAGCTTTAACTCTTCAGATTGTACCTCATCTCCTAGTCAACATTTGTTTGCTTATTTGTTTTAAAAATGCAGATACTGATAACGGTCAATTGATTAGAATTGGCCTATCTTGAAAGTAACACTCCATGTTTTGGGAAGTATTACATGTCTTTTCCAGATTGACCTGGATTAAAAATGTATTCACTAAATGGGTAAGCATTCACTAGAAGAGAGATCAAGCAGTTCTGTGATACCAAAAGTCAATCCATACTGAAGAAGTTGTTTTTTGTAAAATTACTGTTTATTTTGCAAACATTGGCTTTAGCTTCACCTACTCTGCGGTGGCTACAAATGGTTCAGCACTAGCTGTGAAGGAAGCCGTTTTGTACCCTTCATCAGCTCACTTCATACACGGCATTAGTGCCAGGATTCTGGTGTTTCAGGAACAAATGTTCCACTACTGTATTAAGTGATCCCATCTTATTAAGAACAATATTTCATATTTCTATCAAGTGTGACTGATTGAGCTAACAGGTGTTAACTATCAAGATAACTTGTCTTCTCTGATAGCTCTTGTTCAGTGATAATCCTCCACACTATCTTTTATGAGTAAAATGGTATGCCAGAGGAACGTTTAAGCACTGTATGCCTTAGATCCACATGAAAATAAGTGGAGCCCTACCAAATTTGCAGTCCATTTTGATTCATTTCATGGCCAGAGTGTTTTAAAATTGGTCAATTTCATATTTTCAGAAATTTCAGTGTTGTAACTGTGGGAGTTTCGACCCAAAAGGAGATCATGGGGGTCACAAAGCTAATGTAGAGGGGTTGCGGGATTACCACTCTCACGTCCGCGCTGCCTTCAGAGTTGCAAAGCTTCCTGAAACTGGGGGAGATTCCCAGAGGTGAAGGTGGGTCTGATGTCCCCTGTGCCGCTGGGAGCTTTCATAGCTGTTAGCAGTCAAAGAGCTTCCTGCAGCCGGGGGAGATACCCGAAGGTGGGTCTCATCTCCCACCAAGAGCAGCCATACAGGAGAAGAGGAAGTCCCTTCCCTCCCCAGCCTGGCAGATAGCAGCTGGAACCCAGTGAACCGTAGGAGCTCCTAGCTCAGACACCCCCAGCTCCACCCCTCTCCCACCCCTCCAATAGCTAGATTTCACAGGGGAGGTCTGATTTCACAGTCTGTGACATGTTTTTCATAACGGTGAATTTGGTAGGGCCCTAAAAATAAGATATGTATCCCATGAGGTTTAGCCTGGTTAACAAAAGGCTTCAGAATGAATAAAAACTTGCCAAGGGCAGAATAACTATTGATGGTATAGTAGAACCTCCAAACAAATCATTACGGACTTCAGCCATTGGGGAGAGGGGCTGGGGGTCAGGGCTTCTGACCCTCGGGAGCAGCAGGGCTCAAGGCTTTTGATCTGGGGAGGGTGCGGGGCTCTAGCTACGGGGGGTTGGGGAGAAGGGAGCGCTGAGGCTGAAACCAGTGCTTCTGTCATAGCTAAAGCCCCAAGTCCCTGTACCCTCCACGGGGCTGAGAAGCTGGGAACAGGGGGGAGGGATAGCTCAGTGGTTTGAGCATTGGCCTGCTAAACCCAGGGTTGTGAGTTCAATCCTTGAGGGGGCCATTTAGGGATCTGGGGCAAAAATTGGGGATTGGTCCTGCTTTGACCAGGGGGTTGGACTAGATGACCTCCTAAGGTCCCTTCCAACTCTGAAATTCTATGATTCTATGAAGCCCTGAACCCCAGCACTTCCTCTAAATCTAAAACCCTGAGCTCTGGTGCTCCGGAGGATGAGAAGCCTTGACACCCACCCCCACTTCACCTTGAGGCTTGAACCCTCTCTTTCCCCCCAGCTGAAGCCCTGAGTCCCAGGGCTAAATCTCCAAGGCAGTAAAGTATTTGCGTGCATGTGTAGGTGTGTGCATGCGTGTGTCTCTGCTGCTGCCCGATTACTTCCAGTTCAGAGGGTGTCCAGTTGACCGATAAGTCCAGAACTCTGGTGTTCATATATTTGAGGTTCTCCTGTATTTAAGGGCATATCTTCATCGAAGAGTTAACTCGAGTTATCTACACTTGAGCTAACTCCTCTTGAATTAGCTTAGTTCAAGTGAGAATGGCCACACTGCAAAACAACACTCGAGCTGCACACTATCGGATTAGCAGCACAAAGTAGTTGTATCCCAACTACGTAACTAACCTGAGCATCAATAGCACTTGAACTTCAACTAACACCTTCTGACAGGCCAGCTAGCTCAAGCTTAAAGCACCACCTTAACCCGAGGTTTTAGTGTGTGGACAGGAAACAGGTTAGAGGCAACATTCGTGTTATACCTCAGGCTAGCACTGTAATGAAGACAAGCCCTAAACTGAAAGGTTCCTTAAATGTTCCCTTCTTTCCTATTCTGGAGGATATGCCCATCCAAGATTCTCTGCTGATGTAGATATGCAGTTTTTTTCTAATTCCAGCCAACTCAAAGTTTATTTCCTTTCTAGTGAATGTCTTGAAAAACTATTTTATGATACTTGATCAATACAGAGAAACATTCAGGTTTTTTTGTTTTTTCAGATCCAGCCTTAAACGGTGGCCTAGAATGATGAAGCTGAAAATATTAGTATGAAGCTAATAAAGAAAAATTGTATTACTGGCATACTTCAGAACAATTACATTATGTACCCATGCAATATGGGCTTTTCTAGGTTAACCCTAATTTCCTTGCGATCATTTAATATTAGGGTCTTTTTCAGACTTGGCCACAGACCAATAACTGCAGTAAATGTCTACAATCCAGAAACAGTATTATTAATTTAATCCATTTATAGGATGCTTATAAGTGCTAGACCGTGAAGACAAAATACAAAATAGTATACATATTATGAAGTCAATGATTTGAGTATAGTATTTTTATGGACATCAATAGTTAATTTTAAAATTCCAGAAGCTAGTTGATAATATTGACCACATTAAAAAAATACACCGAGGAAAAATTGTTTCCCATGCAGCCTCCCCTTTTATATCTGTTTGAACTCAACAAGTGCCTTTTATTAAGCCCTACTTTCTCTAAGACAATGGGGGAAGAGGGCTGACGCTTCATGGGCGAAGTGTGGCCTCTCTCCCCACATCCCTAGCTCCTTTGTTGAGGTTAAACGTCCTTTCCCAAATACGAAATGTAGATAGAATTATTTCTCAAACTATAAAACAATGCTTAACTGACTGGAGGGATTACTCTTCATTAAAAGTCTCACTTCTAAAGACTGAGGGGAGGGATAGCTTAGATGGAGGGGAGGGATAGCATTGGCCTGCTAAACCCAGGGTTGTGAATTCAATCCTTGAGGGGGCCATTTAGGGATCTGGGGGGGGGGGAAATCTGTCAGAGGGACAGTACTTGGTCCTGCTAGTGAAGGCAGGGGACTGGACTCAATGACCTTTCAAGGTCCTTCTGGTTCTATGAGATAGGCATATCTCCATATATTATATTATTATTACCTCCATGACCACATAACTACAAACTGTAGTGAACGATGATCAGTAAGTGTTTGCAAGATGTGTTAATATTTGATTTCTGGTCATACAAAACCAAATAAGATCATTTTAATTTGTCATAAGTTTCTGAATGTGTTTCAAGGAAGACTTGCAAAAGTTGACTAATTTGAATGTGCCTAACAAGTGTGTAATTACCTATATCTTAAAGTCTTGTCTGAGTGGTGAAAGTTTTGTCTACGTTTTTTTCTTTATGCTTCTAAGTATGAACAAATTTAGTCCTGTGCTTCTCACGCTCCATAAGCTAGCACTCATGGATATAGTCCAAAATTTCACAGGCAGCAGTTCTTTAGGCTTTTTCCTTCTTGAAGGGAATAAACATGAAAAAAGTTCGCCCCCTTCAGGCTGCATAGACAAGTTTGGATAATTTCACATTTATCTCAATGAGCTAAGTGATGCAGTTATTTAAATAAAATATAAATGTGCAGGCTTGATCAATTGTGACCTTTAAACATCCAATGGCACTGTATATAAGAGATGGGGTAATAAATGCTATACATCCTGGCCAATTTTCAACTTGGGTAATAACCTTCTGCATAGCTTCATTCCCCCCTACTGTTTACACTAGAAAGTGAATGATAATGTTATATTAAAAAGAAAGATTCACTTTCTATTCTAAATTGTAATGTTGCTATGCACCGTTAAATTCTTTCCCCTCCCATAAGTGGCTGCATTTAAGTAGTAGGTGTCCTGATTCTTGAACATATAGTTTGTATGTCACAACTGAATTCTTTTGAATGAAAAAGGATTATTTGGAAACGAAGAACTATTAAGTTTAAAATCAATTACATGCTGAATGCTCTGCTTACACTTGCCAACTGAAGTGTTTGATATATAATCCCAAAATTGATGGAATTTTAGTAATCCTATTTATGGGCCACCTTTAACCGTTTTCCTTTTACATCTGTTGGAAGCGCTCATATTTCACTAGAGCAGTAAATGTAGACATGCAATAAATTAAATAGATCAAGTATTAGAGAACAGCCATTGTGGATTCTAGAGTGAGTGGTGATAACTCCTGCTAAAAGACTACAACAGTATGTATTAAAATCACTTGAATTTATAAAAAAATTACAAACAAGTTTTTCATCCTCTCTCTTGCTCTGCTCAAAGGTGATTTTGTTAATTCAAAAAAAAAGTTTAAGCAAAATGTGTTCAGTGGATTTTCATTTTGGCAAGGAAAGAAAACACACTCCAAACAAAATTCTAACTGCATGCTGATTTTGTTGGTTTTCCCTCCCCCCGCTTTATAGCAAAAATCAGTCCTCAATGAGGATTAGTGCAATTTATTTGCTTGCATAAGAGAGAAAGATTTTAAAGAAGTTATGTGCAAGTGAAAACTAAGCACACATCAGTGGACATCTGTTAACATTTATCAGACTAATTAGAATCTTGCCCCTCTGTGACTTCACACCAGTTATTGTTTCAACATAGCTTTGTAGACCCACTCAGAGACTCCTACTCTACCTGAGATGAGTTCTGCGGGAATGGGGGATATTGATAGGACAATCTGTCTGAGGACTGGTCTACACTAAGAGTTTATATCGAATTTAGCAGCGTTAAATCAAATTAACCCTGCACCCATCCACACAACGACACCATTTAGTTCGACATAAACGGCTCTTAAAATCAATTTCTGTACTCCTCCCCGAGGGGATTAGCGTTAAATCGATATTCCCGTGTCGAATTAGGGTTAGTGTGGACGAAATTTGACGCTAATAGCTCCGGGAGCTATCTCACAGTGCACCACTGCAACCTCTCTGGACAGCAGTCCCAGCTCCGATGCTCTGGCCAGGTACATAGGAAAAGCCCCGGGAACATTTGAATGTCATTTCCTGTTTGGCCATGTGGGGAGCTCAGCAGCACAGGTAATGATCCAGAGCTCTTCAGCAGAGGTGACCATGAAATCCCAGAATAGAAAGAGGGCTCCAGCATGGACAGAACAAGAGGTGTTAGATCTGATAGCAGTCTGGGGAAATGAATCCGTGCTATCAGAGCTACCATCGAAAAGACGGAATGCAAAAATCTATGAAAAAATAGCCAAGGCCATGACGGACAGAGGATACAGCAGGGATGCAGCACAGTGCCGTGTTAAAATTAAGGAGCTGAGACAAGCGTACCAGAAGACCAAAGAGTCAAATGGACGCTCCGACTCAGATCCCCAGACCTGCCACTTCTACGCTGCGCTGCATGCCATCCTAGGGGGGGGCCACCACCACTACCCCACCCATGTCTGTGGACTCCGAGGATGGGGTATTCTCATCAGTCGCTTCCTCCGATGTTTTTGCGGATGGGGAAGATGATGAGGGGGATGATGAGGACAAGGTGACGACAGCGCTCTGCAGGGCAATTTCCCCGAAAGCCAGGAACTTTTTCTCACCCTGACAGAGATCCCCTCCCAAGGCGGTATCCCGGACCGTGAAGCCGGAGAAGGCACATCAGGTGAGTGTATCTTTTCAATTGAACAAACATGGTTGTAAAGGGGAGGGAGGGATAGCTCAGTGGTTTGAGCACTGGCCTGCTAAACCCAGGGTTGTGAGTTCAATCCTTGAGGGGGCCATTTAGGGATCTGGGGCAAAAATTGGGGATTGGTCCTGCTTTGGGTTGGACTAGATGACCTCCTAAGGTCCCTTCCAACCCTGATATTCTATGATTCTATGATATTCTATGAAAGCAATTGGTTTTAAATGGTTACTTTGCCCTGAGGACTTTGGATGCATTCATGGCCTGTAGAGCGATTGGAAAAGTCTGTTAACATGTCTGGGGATGGAGCGGAAATCCTCCAGGGACATCTCCATGAAGCTCTCCTGTAGGTACTCTAAAAGCCTTTGCAGAAGGTTTCTTGGGAGAGAAGCCTTATTGCGTCCTCCACGGTAGGAGACTTTACCACGCCAGGCCAGTAGCAAGTACTCTGGTATCATTGCACGGCAAAGACTGGCAGCATACGGCCCCTGAGTTTGCTGGCATTCAAGCAACATCTGTTCTTTCTCTGTCTGTGTTATCCTCATCAGAGTGATATTATTCATGGTGACCTGTTTGAAATACGGGAATTTAATTACGGGGACAGTAAGAGGTGGCCGTTTCTACTGGGCTGTTTGCCTGTTCCTAAAGAGAAATCCTCCCCGCAGTTTCCAGCCACGCGGTGGGGAAGGGGGGCCATTCAGGCTGAGCAGTTAGCATTCGCCTAGCAGGGATCTTCCCTGCTACCAGCCACGCGGTGGGGGAGGGGAGGTGGGCCGTTCATGTTGGGCAGTTGGCTTTCGGCTAGCAGGGATCTTCCCTGCTACCAGCCACGCGGTGGGAGCGGGGCCGTTCATGCTGGGCGGTTGGCGTTCGGCTAGCAGGGATCTTCCCTGATACCAGCCACGCGGTGGGAGCGGGGAAGGGGGCCGTTCATGCTGGGCAGTTGGCGTTCGGGTAGCAGGGATCTTCCCTGATACCAGCCATACTCTTTGGTGACGGCGAAAGCTAGCATCCCAGAAAATGGGATGGCTGGAGTTAATTTGTTTTGAGTTACTTGGCTTTGAGCGTGAAAGAAGGGCACTGCTGTTAATTAAGGTTTCCGAAGCCGAAAGTCTATGGCTTACCATGGCCGCCCGCTAGCCGAATTCCATTGCCCTGCCCGTGTGATCTGTACACCAAAGCCCCAGGCACTCAATATAAAGATGCAAAATGCGACCTTGTACTGAAAGTATATTTGGTAGGTACTGTGAATGGTGCTGTTCACCGCGAAAGAGTATATGCATTGTTTTGTAAAATTTATCTTTTTAAAAAATTCACTCCCTGTTTTTCATCCCACAGCTGCAACTGTTCCTAGGCTTCTCCCGGCATCTCCCTCCCAAAGGTTGTCGCAGATGAGGCGGAGAAAAAAACGCATATGCGACGAGATGTTCTCTGAGCTAATGCAGTGCTCCCGCACTGAAGAAGTTCAGCAGAATGTGTGGAGGGACACAGTTTCCCAATACAAGCAAGTGGACAGCAATCAGGAGGCAGGAGGGACGATCGGGAGAACAGGAGGGACGCTCGAGCTGAGAGGTGGTGGCAGGAAGACCAGAGGGTGACAGAGGCGATGCTTGGGCTACTGCGGGAGCAAACCGACACGCTCTGGCGTCTGGTGGATGTTCTGCAGGAACGCAGGCAGGATGACAGACCGCCGCAGCAGCACATCTGTAACCGCCCTCACCCCTCCCCAAGTCCCATAGCCTCCTCACCCATAGTCCCCAAAACTCGGGGGGGGGGGCGCTACGTGCGAACAACCACTCCACCCCGGCGGATTGCTCAAGCAGCAGAAGGCTGGCATTCCCCAAGTTTTGAAACAGCCTTTCCTTCCCTCCTTCCTCCACCTCTCTGCCCTCACCCCACCCTGGCCACCGTCCCAGTTCTCTCCCTTTCTTATTAAATCTTGAATAAAACATTGTTGTTTGTGAAACAATGGTGCCTTTATTTCCTTTCAAAGCAAGGTGCGCTGGAAGGGGGGAAGGGGGTTGGTGATTAGAGAGGACAGGCAATATAAACAGAGTAAACAAACGGGGGCAGGTTCTCATCAAGGAGAAACAAACGTAAGAGTCACTGGTTACCCTGGTCAGTCTGGAAGCTAGTTTTCAAAGCTTCCCTGATGCGCACTGCGTCCTACTGTGCTCTTCTAATCGCCCTGGTGTCTGGCTGTGCGTAAGCTGAGGCCAGGCGATTTGCTTCAACCTCCCACCCCGCCATAAACGTCTCCCCCTTACTCTCACAGAGATTGTGGAGCACACAGCAAGCAGAAATAACAATGGGTATCTTGGTTTCGCTGAGATCTGAGCGAGTCCAAATGAACACTCCACCACCATTCTGCACTTGCTCAGCCTGTAGTTGAACAGCTCCTTATCACTGTCCAGGGCGCCCGTGTATGGCTTCATGAGCCAGGGCATTAAGGGGTAGGCTGGATCCCCAAGTATCACTATAGGCATCTCCACACCCCCAACTGTTATTTTCTGGTCTGGGAAGTAAATACCTTCCTGCAGCCGTCTAAACAGACCAGAGTTCCTGAAGACGCAAGCGTCATGAACCTTTCCTGGCCATCCGACGTTGATGTTGGTAAAACGTCCCTTGTGATCCACCAGTGCTTGCAGCACCATTGAAAAGGAGCCCTTTCGGTTAATGTACTGGCTGCCCTGGTGGTCCGGTCCCAGGATAGGGATGAGAGTTCCATCTATAGCCCCACCACAGTTAGGGAATCCCATCGCAGCAAAGCCATCTACTATCACCTGCACATTTCCCAGGGTCACTACCTTTGACAGCAGCAGCTCAATGACTGCGTTGGCTACTTGCATCACAGAAACCCCCACAGTAGATTTGCCCATTCCAAATTGATTCGCGACTGACCGGTAGCTGTCAGGTGTTGCAAGCTTCCAGAGGGCTATGGCCACTCGCTTCTGGACTGTCAGGGCTGCTCTCATCCTGGTGTCCTGGCGCTTCAGGGCAGGGGACAGCAAGTCACAAAGTTCCAGGAAAGTGCCCTTACGAATGCGAAAGTTTCGCAGCCACTGGGATTCATCCCAGACCTGCAGCACTATGCGGTCCCACCAGTCTGTGCTCGTTTCCCGGGCCCAGAATCAGTGTTCCACGGCATGAACCTGCCCCATTGCCACCAGGATGTCTAATTTGTGGGGTCCCGTTCTCTGACAGAGGTCTGTGTCCATGTCCTCGTCACTCTCGTCACCGCCCTGCCATAGCCTACTCTCCTGCTTTCTCAAGTTCAGGTTCTGGATAAAGCACACGATAATGCGCGAGGTGTTGACAACGGCCATTACTGCTGCGATGATCTCACCGGGATCCATGCTCGCTGCGCTATGGCGTCCGCGCTTTCAATCCAGGGAAAGGGGCACGAAATCATTGTCTGCCGTTGCTTTTCCGGAGGGGGGGCGGAGAAATGACAGTTGAATGACGACGTATACCCATAACCACCCACTACAAATTTCTTGCCCCATCACGCATTAGGCGCTCGACCCATAATTCAAATGGGCAGCGGGGACTGCAGGAACTGTGGGATACCTACCCACAGTGCACCGCTTGGAATGTCGACGCTTCCCCCGATACTGTGGACTCACACCGCCGATTTAATGTACCTAGTATGGACACACACGTTCGACTTCATATCGATTCACAAAAATCGATTTAGGTAAAATCGGACTACAGTGTAGACATACCCTGAGGGAAAAATCTGCAGACAGCCTCCAGTACAGGTAGGAGTCCACCATATATACAGACCAAGCCCTTGTTGTTCAGTGAGGAAGCCATACTGGTGGGGGACGGCTTACATGCCTCCACCAGGCTCTGCTAGACTCGATTCCACTTGATAGTGACTCAAATATCCTTTTAGGCTTCCATCATCCACTCTATCTTATTGGCTTCACGGGTTAGTTAAGGATAAAGAAGTCTGGTAATCTTCCAAATGCTGCTCATCTGTGGCACCAAAATGAAACTGCAGTCACAGTAGGTTGAATAGATCTTTAAAATATGATCATCTCTCCTTTTCTATATGCTGTGATCAGCACAGAAATGGTTATGGGCAGAAAAATAATTGGCATTTAAATTATTCTAACTGAAAATTTGAGTCAATATCCCTTTCAGGTGAATATGGTAGTTTACACTTCTTAAAACTACTGTCAGGCTCTTTGCAGACTCAGGTACCACTGAATCTGTTTGCATTCAGTTTACATTTTAACAGTGTTCTTCTTTACATCCATAAGAGAAAGATTTACTAAAATAAAATAAAACCAAGATGTTTGAGAATCTGATGGCAGCCTCAAAAAACAAAACCCCGCACCACAGCACCAGCCCAATTAGAGCCCCAGTGGTTAAAAAAGGAGAGATATGATAACCATTTACAAATATTTAAGGGATAGAAACACTAAGGAGGAAGAGGAATTATCATAAGAGAGGGTATAACCAGGAGCCTTGGATTAAAGTTAAGAAAGAAAATTTTTAGGCTGAATGACAATAGAGGGATCTATCACTCTGTAGAATAATTTCCCAAAGGAAGCATTGGGAGCCCAAACACTTGGCATATTTAAACCTAGACAGGGCAAAATTCTAATAAAAGTACAATATATGAGCGAGAGAATGCAACACTTATGGGGAGAATTAATAAACAACGTGCCAGATCATTTCTATTCTAGTGTGAGATAGCATATGACCTGCACCCAAAAACAATGATTGGCTAGAGGCAAGGGTGGACAAAGAGAGGTACCACCCTGTGAAGTTCCTGCCAGGTCCATTCCCCTATCGTGGTGGTGGAACGGCAGCAGGAAATTGGCTAACAGATCAACAGACTTGCATTGGGAGTGAGGGTGCAGGAGTGTCACTTTTGAACAAAGACAAGGGGTTGGTTACCAATGAATGGATTTTCACTGGACGGGAGGGATGCCACTACAAAACCATTAGCTAGGTTTTCCTCAGGGTACCTGGATGACTTGGAGCCAGTCACTGGCTGAAAAAACAGTATTCTAGATTAAAGTTCTTGTCATTTTCTACCCTGCCGAGGCCTCTCAAGCCTTATGGCCGCCCACTGTCACACAAATCAAGGCCCTGTTTCAAGGGGTGGCACAGCAAACAACATACATTGGAGAACTGCCACCCCGATATTGAAACTGAGAAACATACAGCCATTTCATACTATGGTACTCAGGAGCTAGTGTCACACCACACTACAATCAGTATAGATTGTGTACACTCATCATACCAAAGAGCATAGTTTACAAGAGTGCATTAAGAGACTTATGTGATTCAAAACCACACAGTCTTGGGTCTCAACTGTAAGGTCAGAGAAGCAGTGAAGAAGGTTGTCTGCCTTCATCTAGGTGCTCTATCTGCTATGCTGCTCCTATTTCACATGATGTAGTTGCACAGTATCTAGGGAACTGTTCTGCAGTTTATATGCCCAGTAATCTCTGTTCTATAGATCAGAGGTTCTCAAATTGTGGGTCAGGACCCCAAAGTGGGTCACGACCCCATTTTAATGGGGTCGCCAGGGCTGGAGTCCAGGCCTGATGCCTGAGCCTCACCACCCGAGGCCAAAGCCTGTGGGTTTCAGCCCTGCATGTTGGGACTCAGACTACAGACTTGGGGGTCAGGCTTGCTCAGGCTTTGGTCCCCCCTCCTGGGGTCATGTAGAAATGTAGAAATGTTTATTGTCAGAAGGGGTGCCACGATTTGGGGGACGGAGACTCCTGGCGGCGATTCAAACCGCTGCCGAGGACGCAGCTTCTCAGAAGCTGCTGCTGCCCCTGGCGGATATGAGCTGTCGCGGCCCGGCGGGAGGTGGGGGGGGGGAGGGGGCACGGCGGGGCGCGTGGAGCCGGGCGGGCGGCGCAGGGAGCTGGGCCCGCTGCGGAGAGCCGGGCTCGCCGCCACCCGCGGGGGGCACGGGGAGCCAAGCCCATTGCGGCCCGCCATGGAGCCGGGCCCACCCCAGCTGGGGTGGGGGGGCGCGTGGAGCTGAGCCTGCCGCGGCCCGGCGGGGGGTGCGTGGTGCCAGGCCCGCGGGCAGGTTGCTGCGGCCAGAGGGGGGCTGAGCCACCGCTGCGGGGGAGGGGGGAGGTTAGCTGCCGCTGGGGGGGGGGGGGGGGGGAAGCTGGTTGCGGCGGGAGGGGGGAGGTGCAGGGTTGGTGCAAATAGTTTCGCCTAGGGCGCCAAACTTCCTTACATCGGCCCTGAGTGCCAGGACTCAGACCGACAAGTCCTGTACAAATTAAGCACTGGCTGTAGCACAAGGAGCAAGAGGTCATTTAAAACATCGGGTTTCCTGGAAAAAAACTAAGAGGAGAGCAAGAAGAGAAGGATTAAAACAAAGCAAAACTGCACAAGACAGCAGTAATACAGAAATACAGCTATTTCTCTAATTGAAAGCTGCTGCCTTAATAGCCCACATTTAAAGAAATACGGATTCTTTGAAAACAGCTAATACTCAAAAAATAAGGCAAGACACTCAACAGCAAACAATAATAATTTTGAGAGGGGCTCATAATTGAGGGAGACACCAAAGGAAAATGTAACTAAGCTGTCAAAGGAAAATGTAACTGAGCTGTCAAAGTAAAAGTAAAGAGTCTCAAAAACAAGTACTGGAGTTGCAGTAAACAATGTTCAGTGCAGAGCTCTTGCGGGGAGTTCCTATATAGGCTATGGCTAGAAAATAACTGACAAGGTCCTAGAGGAAGCTGAGGCAATGGAATGGAATATGGGAGCTGTTCCTGCTCCTACCAGTGTTTCAGAAACTGATAAGTTTAAGCCCTTGTCTTTCACTAGGAAAGCTGAGGCCCAAGAACGAGAATCCTGTGTGCATAGTATTGTTAAAGAATGATATTTAAAAGGAAAAAAGTTATACTGAAAGGGAAAGCAACAAAAATAATTTAAATGTTGTTCAGTTAAAAAGGAAATGAGAAAAGGAAGTTTAAAAGGCCGATTCACTCTACTACTTGCATCTCATCCAGCCTGCATTGCTGGGTTCTGGAAAGCATGGCAACAGAAGCTGGCTTCTCAGGCTCTCAAAAATAATTAGTGCCACAAGATGTCACACTTTAAGTGAATTGTTCTGCAAGTAGTGCAAAAAGATACATCAGTCTGTGATGCTACAGCTATATGTTATAATCTCCAGATAGAATAGGTTGAGTTAAGAGGCTCACTCTAGAATATGGCAATACCCTGCTGAATAGAAGATTTAATGATTATATTACTGCATAAAGTTTCTCTAAATAAAAAGCTCACTGTTGCAATGATTCACATTTTATTTCTTATATTCACATGGCCATGATTTATAAACTTGTACTTTCAAAATCAAATCACTCATCCTCAACTTAGGGTTTTGGGGGTTTTTTTGGTATTTCAATTTGTCACACAGCAAAGATTTCAGTGTGTGCGTGTAAGTGAGTTGAAGTATTTATGAGTTTAGTGCCAGTGAAATTTAAAGGCTCAATCCAGATGAATACACACAAAAAACAAAGATAAGTGCTCCCGAATTTCTTCATTATAACAAATGTAATGTGTTACTCTTGGATAGTACAGCAGCTGTATGCAGGATGTGAGAGGTCGTCACGGGTTAACAATTACACAAGTGGCTCAAAAATAAAATGATCACAAATTCAGGAGCAATTTTTATAAATGAAGGTTTTTTAAAACCGTTTTTATTTATTTATGTAGGTGTCCAAAAAAGAGGGAGTTCTTTATAGATATGATTCTTAGTTTGAACAATAGGGTAATTTTTAAATAAAAATATCATCAGTGTTCATAGTCTGGACTGTGTCTTTTAAAAATATTCCTAGGGCCTTTAACATGCCTAATTATATTTTAGTAAAATCTCCCTTTTTATAGTTCACTATTTTTATTACATATGTTTTATATTTGCCTTGTTCTTTTACATATTTTATAACTGTAATATGCATCAAAATGCATTAATAAATTAAAACCAATTGAGATATTAATATTGGAAACGGCTAGCTTTCATGAATTTTAGTGGTGTTCAATTTTAAAACAGTTCATATCATCATTTTGCAAGTGAGATGGAAAAATCTGCCAATGACAAAATATTTTTATTAGTCAAAACCAGAGACAACTAGGAAGATCTTCAGAGGAATGTGATCTCTTTCTCTCTCTGGAAAACTTGTCTAACAGAACAATTCTATGTTGCCCATAACGTGAGCATGGATAGCTTAACTGTGGTTCAGTAAAGAATAAAAGCAGTTGTTCTTCAGAGATTAAGGATAGTAAAGTTTTTGCCAAAAAAAATCTATGACAAGTAAATCCTTAAGAGTATCACTAGAAGATAAGATTGCCTACCATTGGGAAGTCAAAATTGGTATTTAAGTAGTTAAAAACACCCATCAATCCACCAGTTTTAAAATTACAATTTAACTAGCCAATTTGTCAATTGGTGCATCTTCTGAAGGTCTACATGCACATTTTATGCTGGAGGAGCATCTGATCACAACTGGAGTGAAATCTCTAAACAAGGCAACAAGAAATCCAGACACATTGAAAAGATTTCTTATGCAATTGTATTTGGTGGTGTTATATTCCCCCAATATACTATACTGCATGTGCACACCATATATATATATATATATATATATATATATATATATATATATATATATATATATATATATATATATATACACACACACACACACACACACACACACACACACACACACACACACACACATTATTAATAGGAAATAAAAGATGCATATACTATCTCATTACAAAATATCCAACTTTATCTGACAAAGTCTTTCTTTTCAGCACCTCCTATACCCAACACGACACTGAGGCTGAAAAGTGTGATCTCTGTTCAATACAAACAGCAATCATCCACACTAGAAACACTTGGCAAGTCGGTGAACACATGATCACCTGAAAGTGATATTCACATAATGAAGCATACACCTGTTACTAGTTCAAAGTTAGTAAAACCTCAGACTGAACACAGAGAGGCACTTTCGCATAAACTACAACTGACATTTTTCCAAGGATGGCCTACAGCAAGATCAGAGTTACAACCAAACAAACTATGCTCAACCAAACAAACTATGCTCATTTATGGTAAAAATGAGTGAGATGACTTCTTGATAAAATAAAGACTGACAGTTCTATCAGTAACAAGAAAAGAAACAACCACTAAGACCCATAGCATCTTGGTACTGAAACCTTAATCAAAAGGTAAGCAATTTTGTTTTGGCCTGGGGTTGTAATACATGTATAAATTGCTTCCAAAAACCACAAACAAAAGAGCTGAAAAAGGATCAAGTCCCAGAGAGCCCATGGCAAAATCAAGGTGGATTTATCTGAATTCAAAGAAAACTAATTTTCTATTGATTGCTACTATAGATTTGTACTTTCACAACTAATCTATATCAAATCTGTAAATCTTTACATCAAGACTTGGTATCTTTCTAAGGGCTTATCTACATATGGGGGAAGGAGGAGTGTATGCCTGTGGATTAGGTTTGTGTACACAAACTGTTACAGAATAAATATTCCAAAATAATTGCATCCACGTGGCCGGGTTTTATCTGCTTTGCTCTGAATCAGTGCATACACATGGCACTGACTTTTTTCAAAGTAAACACTCAGCATTCTGGGCAGGTATCCATAGTGCTTTGTGCCCCGGCTGTGACACAGCACTCCATATTCATCACAGTTGTATCATTATATGATTATGACAGTTATGATGTATCTTGTACAAAATGTGCCAGTAAGGTGCCACTAACAATTATGATTTTTGAATAGGATTGTCCTATTTGTGTGCATGTATCATTTTTATATCTGAAGTTATGAATATTGATTATATATCTGTATTTCAAATGTGGTTACACCTGGGTAACACCAAGTAGGCAAGATGCTTGCAGTCTAGACAGCTGGTTGTGAAGGGCCTGTTCAAGGTAATGGGCCATTAAAGGAAATAGTAGGCCTTCAGAGAAGCTTATCCTCCACCTGGTGAGCCTTCCTGAGAATGCTCCAGACAGCCTATGAGTAATGGCTGCTATGACTCAGCACAGCATGCAAGGGCATGTGACCAGATCACATGACATTGAACTGCATTTTGGTACTTGTATTTTTCCACAAACTGGGCTGGAAACTTAGCTTGGAACAAAGGGGTCCTGCCATATGGAAAAACTATACAAAGTGGGGAGTGACATCTCTTAGCCTCACTCCCCACACAAGAGAACTCTTGAGGAACAAAGACTGAACTGGCAGAAGTGCTGGTCCCAGGCTAAAGGGATTCCTAACCTATGTATGGAAACTTGGTGGACTGCGTTTATCATCAATCAAGGTGAGAAATTGCTAATCCAAATCCTTTCTATCTAGTATATTAGGTTTAGTCTGCAGTTTGTGTTTGTTAGATAATCTACTCTGATCTGTTTGCTATCACTTATAATCACTTAAAATCTTTCTATAGTAAATAAACTTGTTTTATGGTTTATCTTAACCACTGTGTCTTTAAATGAAGTGTCTGGGAAAATCTCATCTTGGTTAACACAGGCTTGGTGCATATCTTTCCTACATCGAGGGGAAAGCGATCTATATTAATGAGCTTGCATTGTACAGATCCCTGTGCAGTGCAAGATGGTATAATTCTGGGTGTATATCCAACAAGGGGGCAAGGCTAAGGAGCTGGGAAATTAGCTGTTATCTTCTGTTTGTCCTTGAGTGGCTTAGCTAAAGCACTCACGTAGTTCAGTGGGGTGTTTGACGCCACCTGCTGTCATTTTGGGTGATAACAGGGCCTGGAGAAGCTAGCTGAATCACCAGCAGAGCAGTGTGAGAAGGAGCAATCCAGTTGACTGGTTAGGAGGCACAGCAGTTCCCACAGCTCCCAGACTGCACCCCGGGGGTGACAACCCATCACATAGTGCATACACATGGCATTGACTTTTTTCAAAGCAAGCATTCAGCATTCTGGGCAGGTATCCCCTAGTGCTTTGTCCCCCTGCTAGACTCTACAAATTCTGGAATTTTTCTCATGGCGCATTGTGGGATACCTATAGGAAACCACTAGACTTCTGGGGCTTAAGATCAAACTAAAATTCCCATGATTCTTCTGTCTTTTGTGAGCAAAACCCATTTTCAAACTGCTGTCAGCCAGGATGGGGGGACCTCAGTTATTTGCCACTGCTCAGGCACCAATTAATACCCAATACCTGATGCACACACATTTGTAATCATGCACCCAGGCAGATTTGGAAGCTAGCTGCCATGCTGCTGAGCCAGATTTGGTAGAGGAAGAGGAGGAAATTGGACAACTACCCATAGATACAGTTTTTCTGGAGCAGCTTCACTTGATTCAGTGCCATTCCTGGGCTTGGGAAACCAGCATTGACTACTGGGAAAGGACAATGATCTGGGATGGGCAGCAAAGGAGGCAAAATTTCAGACCGACACGTCATGTACATAGAGGTCTATCCAAAGCTCACCCTGAAGCTGCACTAGCATCACACTAACATGAAACCTTCCCTCAGTGTGGAAAATGTGTGGCCATAGCCATCTGGAAGCTCACCATCTCCAACTGATACTGATTAATAGCTATGCAATCTGGTGTTGGTAAGATCAGTTGTTGGGGTTGTTGCCATGGGGGTGTGTGCTGCTATAAAGAAGCTGTTGATGACATGGGTTGGAAAGCTTGACAATGCACAGGAGATTATTGATGGTTTTGCACTGGTTGGAGTTCCTGATTTATACTGGGGCCACCGATGTGAACCTTGTGCCCACTCTCCCCCTTCACCCACCCACCAGGCCTCAGGGTTTAAAAACAGAAAGGGGTATTTCTCCATGCTGCTCCAAGGCTTAGTTGATCACCAGTATTAATGTGAGGTAGCCTGGAAAGGTTCATGATACATCTTTTAAAACTCACGCCTGGTTTTGTTTTGTTTTTTGGTTTTGATTTTTAACAAAAATTGGCATTTTTGCTCCCCGGACTTCTATGTACCATAATGGTGTTGTGATTTCCACTGTCATTCTGGGATAGCCCACTTATCTTTAACTTCCCTGCCTTATGAAACCTTTTATTGGACACTTAGGATGGCAGAAAGGACCTTTCTAATTATATCCTGAGTAGCTACAAAATGACAGTGGAGTGTGTATTTGTAAGGCTGAAAGGAAGATGACATTGTCACATAGTGAGGCTGGAGACTCGTGTCACAACTGCTTGCTGTGTTTTGCATAACATCTGTGAGAGGAAGAGAGAGCACCTCACTGACAGGTGGGAGGCAGAGATGGAAAGAGTTTCAGACAGCTATGAACAACCAGTGAGGCTTCCTTTGCCCAACTACAGCAAATCATCAGGGCCACAGGTCAGGGATGCCCTGTGCTCATATTCTGAGGCTAGGAGTTGAGGTGTTGAAATGTAATTTTATTATGTACTGTGGCATGGTTTCATAACTCTGTATGGTTTTACTCAAACAGAAGATTAGATGGCTTTTAAAATGCTTTATGCAACTGACTGGGGTGTTTATCATATTTATGGGATATCTGATGTTTTATGAGCCTTTAGTGAACTTTTGTGAAAGTAATTTTTACTAAACATCAAATAGTGCAAATAATAAACATCATTTATAGAACAAAACTGCAAACTTTTATCGATTCCAACCACAACATAAAGCAAAGCAAACGTTATACAACATTACAGTGAGGATGTGTAACAAATGCCTAGAAGTTCTGAGTTTGTACAAACGTTTGTGCTGTACTGGTCACATGCATGTGAAGGTATGAAATTTCTGCCTGTTGCCTTTGCCTTCTGGTAGAGGATGGTGTGGGAAGAAACCATCATCTGTGGGTGTAGGAGTTAAGGAGGGCTCCCAACATTCACTATTTTCAACATCCCGGGTGGTGGTAGAGGGGCGAAGAAAGTGCCTGTTGTTTGAACTTTAGAAATGGTACTGCTGCTCCCAGTAGAAATTGTTCTCCATGGACTTCAGGAAATGGTAGGGCTTTCGTTGCAATGCTGAGCCAGAACATTGCATCAAAATGTTCTCTATCAAGACTAATTTTTTACATCAGGTCCAGGAGCTGTTCTTGCCCGTCCCTGTCTTTCTCAGTGGTTTCCCTTGTCAATTCTCTGTCTTCTTCTCTCTCAGCAATGACAACTTCTCAGTCCTCCTGTCTCTCTGCAAGGAGAACATCCCTCCACTCATTTGTTTTCTTAGGCCTCTTCTGGGATGCTGACAAGAGCTCCCAAACATTTCAGTTTTGGTCTTTTTTTTTTTATTGCCCCGGAGATTTGCCAGGCACTTTGTAATTGGTGACAGTCCTGTCCCTGGGTGCCATGCACCATCAGGCACAGGAGCTGGGGAAGCTGAGAAACCAAAGAAGTATTTATTGTAGTATTTCAAGTCTCCAGGCTTCAATGATAAACTGTTGCTTTTGCCTCAGTTTTAGAATACCATTTTCACAGTCTCTTCCTAGTCTGGGGAGAACTTGCATATGTAAGACATTTTCCATCTTAATTGCCTTTTGTATAGTAACCCTAATCCTATGTTGTTGTGGAGATTGGCTGGGTGTGCAGCACAGTTTGGGGATTAGGGCTGGTGTTTTATGTTCAACTAGCAAGCTGAGTGGACAAACAGCAGCATCTGAGGTTTGCATAGGCTGGGTGGTTGACTGGGAATGTGCAGGGGGAGGTTAGTAATTGCACATGCACCTGTGCAGTCAAGTCCTTCTATTGGAGGATGTTATCCTAATATGAATCACCAAGAAACAGACAAAGAGGTTGTTAAAAAGGCAATGGGCAGACCAGAAAGATAGGCAGCTATGTTACTCAGCAGAATGGTCCCCTGCCCCACCTCAGAAGTGCTGCATGACTGGAAGGGGAACCCAGGGCCAGTGCAAGGAAGTTTTGTGCCCTAGGTCAGGCCTGCACAACATGCGGCCCGGGGCCCGCATGGGCTCACTGTGCGGCCCGCGGGGGGGTGAGTAGGCAAGCAGTGGGGTGGGGCAAACCAACGGCCGGCTGGCAGGTGGGCGGGCTGGTGAAGAGGCCAGTGGCAGGCTGGGGAGTGAGGGTGAGCCAGCGGCAGGGGGCGGGGGCAGCGGCAGAAGGTAAGAGGCCAGCAGCAGGCAGGCAAGTGAGCTGGCGGCGGGGGGAGCTGGTGGCGGCGGGGGGGGCTGAGGAGGCGAGCAGGCGGCAGGGGCTGAGTAGATACTTTTCTTTTACCTTAATTATACTACCTTAGGGGGCGCTATAACATATTACCAAGGTTCAATACAAAGTCATATAAAAGTTATACAAAAATGCATAATGCAGAGATTTATCTACAATTGCATTGATAGACTGTTGTGTGCAGTAATATAGTGACTCCTGGGGGGGTGAAGAGGGGTGTGATGGTGGGGCTGAGCGGGGAGGGGGCGGATCCTATTTTACTGCTCTGATCTGGTCACCCTATGCGCGCTGTTTCTTTCCCCCTCTATAGGCTTCCACACCCCAGCGCTGGGGAAGGAGGAGTAGTTTGTGGGGCGGGCGGCACTGGGGGGCGTGTTTCCGTGGGGCTGGGGGGTTTCGGCCCTCAGCTGTTTTCTTTGGAGTAATATGGCCCTTGCCGCTTTACGAGTTGTGCAGGCCTGCCCTAGGTGAAACTTCCTTGCACCAGCCCTGCGCCCCCACAGCTAACGCCGCCCCCGCTCCCCACGGCAGCCAGTCCCCCCCCCCCCGTGGCTCCCCACCTCCCCATGCACTGTGGAAGCTCGGCCCCCCGCCCGCGGGCCGCAGCAGCCTCCCCCTGCCCACGGCGCCCACCCCCCCAGCTCCCGGCTCAGCCGCGGAGGCAGGAGGCAGCCGCGGCCAGCCACCTCCCAGCTCAGCCACGGATCCGGGAGGCAGCCGCAGCGAGTCGCCCGCCCCCTCCCCCCCCAGCTCTCGGCTCCACGCTCAGCCGCGGAGGCGGGTGGCAGCCACTCGCCGCCCGCCAAATCCTGGTGCCCTAGGTGACTGCCTAGGTTCACCTAGTGGGAACACTGGCCCTGAGGGATCCCTACCTATACAGGCAGCCCCAAGAAGGCTGTTTTGCCTTGAAACATCATGCCAAAATAGAGCTTTACCTTTGCCTTAAGTTCTGTTTTATATCACCTGCCAACCTGCACAAAGCGTACAACAAAATAAATAGTGTTCTGCTGTAACTGTTTTGAACGTAAGGGGTTAACAATTCTGAGAGTCTTATTTCAGCTACCGAACCGTCTTATGAACTCTATCCATTTTTAGTATTTCACTTTGGGAAATACGTCTCATAAAATGCTTAGATAGCTTACATTTCTGGGTATTGCTCAAACTGCGAAGCCAAGTATTTATTGCGGGGGGGCGGGTGCTTTTGCATTTTTCTTCCTGTAACTGATGTTTCAATAAACATGCCTATATTACAAGGGCTTTTTAAAAAAATATAGCATGACTGCAGAGCAATAGCTTGACCAGGGGCAGAGGGTCCAGCTGTCAACCAGCCGGGAAAAGAAACATGAAGAGCACAGGAAAGGAGTGTTGCTGGTGGATGCCAGTAAAACAAATAGCTGTGGGAACTGAAAATATCAAGGAATAATCCCCTTCAGCTCTTAAATTCCCAGGCACAGATACCAATTTTTAGAACACAGCATGGTGGGGAGGGAGGGCTGGAAGCTGACCAAATTTGGAAAGGCTCTTAACTCCTGGTGGTGCCCACTGGACAACAAGAACAAAAGATTTTTAAAGTTACCCATACAGTTTTATTGTAATATAGGACAGAATACTTACTGGGAGAGGTCTCCTTCCCAGCGCTATCATGCTGAGAGTCCACCTGGGTTTTGGGAATTGTTTGCTTCTATGGGTTTGCCTTAGGTTTTCATGAGGGGAAAAGATTCTGGCTTCCACAGGAAATCTGGTCAGGGTAGGAGACTATTCTCATTGATGCCTTCAGTGCTGTCCATGACATACCATGGTTAGGTGGTGGCCTTCCTGGACAAAATCTTATCCTCGAAGTAGGGGCAAATACTTGGAGCACTGCCAGAGGTCCTGTTTCTGTTCTTTGTGTGTTTTTCCCCTTTAATTCTGCAGGTGCTCATTCCCTGTGTTGCAGCAGTGAGAATTCCAAAGAGTGACCCCTATTAGTTATTTGCTTTGATATACACTAGTATATCTTCACATTATGGTATCTGTTGTTAAGGCAGGACTGAACTGTCTCCTCGCCCCAGATCACAAGAAAATCCCTGACCCTCTGCATGGCTCCATGCTCATGTAATGCTCCAGGAGTGCGTCATCACAAGTGGGGTGTTCCTAGCTAGCGGTGAAATCCAGTCAACATGACTACAGAGAAGTAGAGGGGACACAGGAAAACACACTATGGTCCTGGTGTAAAGCAATGTAGTATAGGATGGCAGTGGGAGGACTGAAAAATTAATCTGATACATAGATTCATCCACACAAATTGAATTTAATCTACTTTCAAAGTGGATTATCCAATTTGCACTAATTGGCCACCTAATTTGGAAGAAACTTGTGTCATGTGTACGCAGGACATTTTAATTTAAAAAAAGAATGAAACACCCGACCCAACCCTGTATGTACAAGCCCTAAATTTTAATAAAACTTATGGGCTTGATGCAGATTTTACTGAGTTAGGTTCTATGGCCTACGTTATGCATGAGGTCGGAATAGATTACCGCAGTGTTCCCTTCTGGCCTTAAAATCCATGCAATTACAATTTGTAAGGCACGGAATACCACAGAGTCTGATTACTGCCAATAGATCCAGCAGGAATCCATTAGGGCCTACTAGTTTGCGTACACACCTCAGAGTAACAGACTAGACAAATGAGCTACTCACACTGACAAAGATTTATTCCTTGCCCCTTTTGGATCACAAATACACAGCAATAGAAGGAATGAGTTTGCCAGTAGGCATGTTAATGAACAAACAAAATTTTACTTTGCATAACATCTCAGTACCCAAAGCAAAGCGTATACCAACGCTACATATACAATTGGAAGAAAGGCAAAAAAACAAACCAGTTTACTGTAACAGACATATAAAGCTGTTGAGCAAACTGACAACTGGATAACTAGTCCAAATGAGAATGAATGTTAAAAAGCTGGAAGCCAACAGAATCATTAGCCCCACAGAAGCATCAGGATTACATATTGTGGAAATGAACGGTGGAAGGTGCTAGAGAAATGTTCATGTTACTAGGAATAAGAGACATCCCAAATCTCTACTGATCCATGGAGAAACAAGCTTTCACCTTTCTCTTGTAACAGATAAGGCAACAAAAATCTACATCACTGCCAGCAGACTCATTGCAGACACAAACATCACCAAAGTCACCAAATGCAAAATAAATTCAGTAAATAAATTTCAATATTTTTATTCAGAAATTAAATGACCTATGTAATAAAAACATATTTGATAGTTGTATTAAAATGTTGAAAATTCAAAACAAAAAGCTAGATTCTAGAGCAATAAAGAAACAGGACAAAATACTACTGGACAGGGGCAGCTAATTTTTTTCCCCAGCATCTTTCCACAGGTCAACTTTCCAAAATTTACTGTATGAAAGCTGTATCATGAGATCAGGCCTCTCGAGATGCAGATGACCAAGTGTGTCACACCTTTGCAAGAGTCACCAAGAACTTGCTAAATGGAGGGCAGAGTTGTTTGAAAATCCTACAACATTTCAAATATTTCTTAAAAAACATGAAAAATTCGCCCACCAAACAAAATTTCATTATTATAACAGCTCAAGTAGTATTTAAATATGTAGCAAACCTCAATTCCACAGATTGCAAGTGAGATTAAACTTAATCCATACTCCACATCACTATATGTTGCATAGTATTAATTTAACTTCCAGGAACCTTAGAAATGCATACATCAGCCACTGAGTTTCATTTCATTACTCAACATTCCATTTCAAAATTGGGTGAGGCAATTGTCAGTATGATTAGCTGGATATTTTACTTCAGCTCTCATCAATGTATAGTTTGATAATAGATTCTTTTAAAATGAAGGGCCAAATATTTAGAAGAATTTTGAAGCTTACTGAACAGAAACATATATAGCTTTTAAAAACAAAACTAAATCAGTTCAAGAGGATTATAAAAATACCCTGGCAATCCTTCTCTGTCGGAAACTCTAATTGTTTCAACAGTATTTAAGCACTGGGTCTTTTCATTCTGTGTTTGTATAGCACCCAGCACAATGGAGTCCTGGGTCCATGACTAGGGTGCCTAGGCGCTATGGCAAATAAAATAAACAAACGAAAAGAGTTGGCCCTATATATGGGTATGTATTTCTTCATAAATCATTACTATATACCTCCCATAGTTTCTTGTGCTGATGCCCTGTTCTAACTAACATATAATTCATATGACAGAGAGTCATAGAAACTAGCTATAAAAAGAAGTGTGAAATTATCACTTCTACTGTGACACCAAGGGAGTCTACTTCCTCATAGAGGTACTTTATCACACTTTCATACTCATTCTTCATAGTGAACACTATTTTGCTTACCTTGCGTGGCTGAAAATCATACTTCACACAATGCTGAAAACCTTTTCCTTTTGATTTCAACGATGTAACTATTAAGCAGTTGCCAACGAAATGAGCAGAGTACCCAACTCCTTTGCTAGTGCGAAAACTGAAAAGAAAGAATAATTAAAGGACAAAGTAGTATAAAACCCTCTGGGACAAAGGGAATTTTGGGCACAACCCCTATTAAATCTTTACAAACAATACAACTTTTGAAGCACAGAGCCAAATATTTTCCTTTCTTTTAGATAATTATTAGCTGATGTATCAGGGAAAATAGATCAAATACATCTACACACATTAATCTAGGTATTTAGGCAATATTAAATCTCAGTGTTTCAAAAACATCAGTTATTCTCATAAAACTCCTGGGAGATAGAAAATATCACCTTCACTTTACAGAGACATGTTGCACAAAGACATTAAGGGCCAGATTTTTAAAAGAATGTAGGCACCTAAAAATGCAGATAGATGCCTACAGATAATTTCAAAAGAACCTAGGCAGCTAACTCTGATTTTAGGAGTCAGGCACCTTAGTGCTTTGAAAATCCCATTAGATGCCTAAATTCCTCTACAAATATGTCCCTAAGTAACCACTAAGAACTGAACCCAAATATCCTGAGTCCCTGTTCAATGCCACAATCACAAGATCATTCTTCCTCTGTTACATATTATGTATCGTATCATATATATGTAGGTCAACAATTAGGTGCCTAAAATTAGGTTCCTAATCCATATTCAGACACCTAAACAGAAATGACCTGATTTTCAAAAGTGATGAGCATCTACTAATCCCTCAATGCACTATGTCCTGTGACAATATCTCCTCCCAATTCTGATTTCTCTGACTCTCTGTATCATCCTGTCCCCTACACATCTCATCTAATTTCTTTTCCCCTTTGCTTTTTAACACGACAATTACCCTATCCTAAAAAAGCCTCTTTTACCCCCATCTGCCACTCCATCTACCATCCCTTTTCCTCCTCCCCTTTAAATCCAGGTGCTTTGGCAATGGTGTTTTTCCTTTGCCTTGACTTCTTCTCCCCTCCGCCCCACTTAGATCCCCTCCATAGTCCTCTTAAGACTTACCATAAGAATACAGAAATGACTAAAAAGCACTGTCATTTATCTTCATATTACATTCATCCCTGTGCTTTCAATAGTCATTTGCTCCCTCTTTGGGCTTTCTCATTTTTGTATTCAGCTGATTGTTCTACCCTCCACAACTTCATCAGGAGCTCTTCTGTCTTCTGCCCTTGCCCACTTTTCATCAGTGTGCCAATGGACTTTGTCCTTGGTCCTCTTTTTTGCTTCTACAACTTATTCCTTGGGAATCTCAACTGTCCAGTCCCACACATGCAACTCTGTCAACGACCAACTAAAGACTTAACTCAGTGAAAACCTCTGTTTCCACTCATCAAAACTCTCTCTTCTGTCTCTATCATTATCTCCAGCTCAATTATCCTGTCACTCATCAAGGCTCACAAGCTACGTGTCATATTCCAAGACCAAAAACTACGTTAAAATTCAGTTAAGATTGATACTACATATCAGTAACTTAAAAGAGAAAATACATTACGGGGATTAATTATCCCAAATGCAAGCATTAAAACCCAAAGAAATTCATTGTTAAGGTTATGCTTTAAAAGAAATCCAAACATGTTAAGGTATGGAAATACACAGTTCAGGCAACCAAACAACCTTAACTCTTCCTGGTAGCAATGCCATGACAGCAATACAATTAAGAACACACAGTGTTTGTGGTCTCAGATTACATTAAACTGATTATTAAAAGACATTTTTCATATATTTTAACCGCATCATGGTGTTTACTACAGGACAGAGTCTAAGTTGTTTGGCTGCCTTTTACTGTGCACAAATACGTCCAGTCTTCCTCATATGGGTGACTCGTTACAACTAATAAAATTCTTGAATGCAAGCTAGTTCCTGACCTGACCCTAACTGTATTATAACAATTAGTCATTAGTAAATTAGCTTAATTACAACCTACTTTAATCAAATATAGCCTAAGCACAAAATTTCAATTAACTTTAACACTGTGGAAAGTTCGAAGAGCCTATGTTAGTCTGTTAAGAAAATCTGGGATGACAAAAAGACCCTCATTAAAAACTGCATCCTTTAAGAAATTTAGAATTAGTTTTTAACAAACTAACTAACAGCTTTGCTTTTCAATTCTTAGAAAATTAATTCTGTACTCAAAGAGTAAGTGGTGTAAGTTTAGGGAGGATATGCTACATTTTCCATGCATAATAAAGATAATGAATCCCTGCTTTAAGCACAAAAGTTCACTCAACCTTTACTATAGAGTCACAACCAGCCCCTACACAATGACAATTCAGTCTCTCCCCGCCTTACATATTCATAGATTATTAAGGCCAGAAGAGACCATTGTGATCATCTGATTTTAGTCTTTGCCTAGGCAGCAGGAAGAAAGGAATCTTAGCTCCATTAAGGCCCCTCCCCTTGGATTGGGAGAGGGGGAAACATCACCTGAGCTGGTGAACTGCCTAGAGGGGCTCAGATAAGCCATTGGCCCCTGGACACTTTGCTGAAGAAGGTATATATAACCTGACCCCTCCTGGGGTATACTGTGGTACTGTCTCTTGAAAATTAATCATGCATAATCACCGGAGGGCCTCCCCGCATAAGGAGTCTCTCACATAATGGAAGCATACTTACAAGTCTGTAAAGTATGCTCAGAGTCTATAGGAGCAACCTTGCTATGTATCTATTAAAGAGGGGTTTGGAATCAGACGGAACGCGTACATCAGGCTCCCTGACCATAACAGGAGGAAGGCATCGGAGAAGGAGCCCTTGCTCAGACCCTGTCGAGAACAAAAGCAGTGGCATTTCTTGCTCTGTCTGGTAGTAAACAGGTCCACTTAGGGAGTTCCCCACCTTTGGAAAATCATCAGGCTACTTCTGGATGGAGTGACCACTCACGGTGAGAGGAGAAGTCCCTGCTGAGCTGGTCTGCCAGCATATTCCTGATGCCAGGAAGGTGACAAGCTTCCAGGTGGATTTTGTGGCTGATGCAGAAGTCCCACAGGCAGAGTGCCGCCTGACAGAGAGCCAGCGAGCACACTCCCCCTTACCTGTTGATGCAGAACATCAAGGCTGTGTTGTCCATCAGGACGTTAACATCTTGCCTGACAGGTGGGGCAAGAAGACTCTGAGCTCCAGCTGGACTGCTCAGAGTTCTTTGACATTTATGTGTAACCGCGCCTCCTCCGGGGACCACATCCCCAGTGTCTGGAGGTTGCGGAGATGTTCCCCCCAGCCGAGGTCCGAGGCGTCCGACACAAACTTAATGGAGTGAGAAGGGTTGCCGAACAGAACTCCTTCCAGGACTGTCCTGCGGTCAGTCCACCATCACAGCGAAGTAAGTATCGCCTGGGGAATGGTAACAGTCTTCTCCAGGGGCGTCTCGAGACTGGGAATAGACTGACGCCAGCCATTGTTACATGGGCTGCATCCAGAGCCTGGCATGGCAGACCAAGTAAGTCATGAGGCCCAACAGGCGTGGACAGACCCCGGCTGTAGTCAGATGGAATGCAGAGACTTCCATGATGAGGTTCGCCAACATGTGGAACCTTTCCAGAGGCAGGAACACTCTGGCGCGGGTAGAGTCAAGGATCGCTCCGATGAACTCTATCTTCTGCACTAGCACTAACGTTAACGTTAACGTTTTGTCGTTCACCAGTAGGCCCAGAGAGCAGCATGTGGCTTGAAGCGCCACGGCATTCCTTCAGACTTGAGACCTGGAGCTGCCCTTGACGAGTAAGTCGTCGAGGTATGGGTAGATCTGGATACCCTGACACCTGAGGTAAGCCACTACCACCAACATGCACTTGGTAAACAGCCTCGGTGCTGTCGCCAGACCGAATGGAAGGACCATAAACTGGTAGTGGTGGGGCCCCCACCGTAAACCGGAGGAAGCATCTGTGTCCTTGAAAGATCGCTATGTGGAAATATGCATCCTTCAAGTCGAGACTCGCATACCAGTCTCCTGAATCCAGGGAGGGGATAACAGAAACCAGAGACACCATGCGGAACTTTAGCTTCTGAAGGTACTTGTTGAGGTCTCGCAGGTCCAGGATGGTCCGCAGACTGCCCTTGGCCTTTGGGATTAAAAAGTACCAGGAATAGAACCTCTTGTTCCTGTACTCGAGAGGAACTTCTTCCACTACACCCAGCTGTAGTAACCCCTTTACCTCCTGCACGAGGAGACCCTTGTGAGAGGAGTCTCTGAAGAGGGATGGGGAAGGTGGGTGGGAGGGTGGGTAGAAATGAATTGGAGGGTATACCACAGTGGAATGGGGTTAAGGACCCATCAGTCCGAAGTTATAGCAGTCCACACCAGGAGGAAAGGGGAAAGGCAGTCAGAGAACACTGGGAAAGATGGATCTGGGGAACAGTCTGGCAGGTCACACTCGGGCGCACCCTCAAAACAACCGTTTGGCCCCCTGCTTATTATGGGTAGAGCCTGACTGGGCAGAAGATGGAGGCAGGTGGTTTGGACGGCTCTTGTAATCCTTAGCTCGTTTATGGGGCTGGTCCTGCCAAGGCTGGCTCCCCTGGCCCTCAGGCTGCTGCAGTTTAAACTGCTTACATGCTGGGATGTAGAGACCCAGGGTTTTCAGGGTGGTGTGGGAGCCCTTGAGGCCATGCAACTTGCTGTCTGTTTGCTCCACAAATAGGCTCCTGCCGTCAAAGGGCAGGTCCTGAAATGACTGCTGGGCCTCGGTAGACAACTCAGAGAGGAGCAACCAAGAGACTTGCCAAATGGAGATAGCGGAAGCCATGGTGCGGGCAGCAGCAGCAGCAGCATCCGCCGCCTGGGGACCAGGGTATGCCCCATCCCCTGGCTGAGTCCTGTTCAGCACTAGTGAAGAGTTGTGAACTACTACTAAGGATAACTAAGAACTACTAACTATATACAAATATATTACAGATTTTCGAAAGTTTGAAAGAACTGAGACTGAAACAACACTAGCCGAAAAAGCAGAAGTTCCAGCACCGTCACTGGCGGCAAGAAGGAACTGAGGGTGGGGAGCACCAGTAGCGCCCCTTACACCGCACATGCTGGCGCCACTCGAGAAGGTGCCAGAGCCGGTCCCCTATGTATACTGTTAAGGGAAAAACTTCCAGCACTGGTGCATGTGGCAAGCATGCACACATCTAATATGGAATGGACATGAGCAAGCACTTGAAGAACTTTATATTCCTAGTCTGACTTGGGGCTCCTGAAGTACAAAGGCTGCAGATACTCACAAGGAAGATACTCTCAGCTGCCTGGTCATGCTAGAAAACACAACATGATGTCAGAAGTGACCACATTCTGCAAGCAGTGGTTGCTTTTGTCAGGAGCACGGTGAATTTGTAAATTTTGTAAACTGCTACTCACAGAAAAGAAATGCAATCCACAGACCACCAGAAGCCAAAGAGAAGATACAGAGTACTGAAATACAGAGAGTACACATACATGAAACCAAAAATAAAGCAGTTAAACTAGAAAATAGTATTTAAAAAAATCTGAACGTAGAGGGTTGCAAGCTACTCTGACCTTTATCTTTTAATTGGTAATCTTGCTGAGAACTGGAAGAGACAGGAACTATTGCTACCACGTATGTATGAAAGCTTCAGAAGCAAAAAAAAAAAAAAAAAAAAAAAAAGAAGAAGAAGAGGACATAAGTAGTCATTTTACTGCACACAGTGGGAGAAGAGGCTCAAAGTTTAACACACACATTCTTACAGCGGCCAACTGAAAATGCTCCCACTTTGGATGAGGTATTAACAATGCTTAGGAACTACTGTAACTCTAAGAAACATATGATGTCTAAACGATACCAGTTCTGGTCTCACCCACACCTAGGAAAAGAGTAAATAGGTATGTATGTCACAGAGCTGAGGCAAAAAAACAAGAAATTGAGAGTCTGAAAATGACATGCTCAGAGACAAAACTGTGTTGTGTCACTGATAAAAGGACAAAAGTAAAGGTTGAAGCAGCTCATTTTGACTTGCAAAAACTAAAATTTGCAGAGCCTCACAAACCACAAAGAAACAAAGAGAGATCATGTGTGGTCGGCACACTGACAAGTTGATGCAGGCTCTTGCACAAAAGAGTGTTCAGAGCAGAATGGTCAAGGCCTAAGGGCCACTCTATAGAGCAAAGCAGACACACCAAAGCTCACACAAAGAAACTGAGCACACTTTGTGGAAAGATACACCCACCCAGAGTCTGCCGAGCTTTTGGTGTAACGTGTCTCTAGTATTTCTAGTAGAGATAAGGAGGCGTTAGTACCGTTATACAAGGCATTGGTGAGACCTCATTTGGAATACTGTGTGCAATTCTGGTCTCCCATGTTTAAGAAGGATGAATTCAAACTGGAACAGGTACAAAGAAGGGCCACTAGGATGATCCGAGGAATGGAAAACCTGTCGTATGAAGGGAGACTCAAGGAGCTTGGTTTGTTTACCTTAACCAAAAGAAGGCTGAGGGGAGATATGATTGCTCTCTTTAAATATATCAGAGGGATAAATACCAGGGAGGGAGAGGAATTATTTCAGCTCAGTACCAATGTGGACACAAGAACAAATGGATATAAACTGGCCATCAGGAAGTTTAGACTTGAAATTAGACGAAGGTTTCTAACCATCAGAGGCGTGAAGTTCTGGAACAGCCTTCCAAGGGAAGCAGTGGGGGCAAAAGACCTATCTGGCTTCAAGATTAAGCTAGATAAGTTTATGGAGGGGATGGTTTGATGGGATAACATGATCTTAGTCAAAGGTCAATTAATTGCCATCAGTGGTAAATAGGACCAATGGTCAATGATGGGATGTTAGAAGTTACTACAGAGAACTTTTTCCTGGGTGTCTGGCTGGTGAGTCTTGCCCACATGCTCGGGGTTCAGCTGATCGCCATATTTGGGGTCAGGAAGGAATTTTCCTCCAGAGTAGATTGGCAGAGGCCCTGGAGGTTTTTTGCCTTCCTCTGCAGCATGGTGCACGGGTCACTTACCGGAGGATTCTCTGCATCTTGAAGTCTTTAAACCATGATTTGAGGACTTCAATAGCTGAGACATAGGTGAGAGGATTATTGCAGGAGTGGGTGGGTGAGATTGCCTGCATTGTGCAGGAGGTCAGACTAGATGATCATAATGGTCCCTTCTGACCTTAAAGTCTATGAGTCTCAAACATGGAAAATTAAATTACTATTCATCCATGTTATAGTAGCAAACTTACACAAAAGACAAAGCCACAAATCTCTGGCTGAAATAGAATGTGATAAATCTCATCTGGTAGATACAAGTATCCACACTCCACAGCACCTTAATATTCTACAGTATATATGAGGAATGTACTTAATGTTCAAGCTTAATACTGGGGCAGAAGCTAAGGCTTTATCAGTTCACTTTTTCAAAAAGATACCAGGTCTCATCCAAATAAAACCATCTGATGCTGCACTTATAACATATATCAGTTCCAGAATAGACTCTGAACAGGTCACTCTAACAGCAGCCACAGACAAGAAAAAACTCAGTCCTCAGTTCATCACCATTAAGGCTACTTCTACATAGCAAGGGATAGGATTCTCAGCTCACATACACGTTGTACATGAGCTGGGAATCAATGTATAGTGCAAGAGCAATGAACTAGCACAAGTATAAACAGTAGCGTAATCACAGCAGCATGGGTAACGGTGGCACAGATTAGTACTTACCCGATAAAGGTTCAGGTGGGTTTGTACTCAGAACGGCTAAACCGTGTTAACCCTGCCCATGCTACCATGGCTACGCTATGTTTATAATTGCACAAGCTCTCATTGAGTTAGCATAAGTATGTGTACATGAGCTGAGAATCACACCCTGGTATATAGTGCAGAAAAAGCATCAGGTATCCACACCACCACTTGTAGACAGAGAAGTTTGCACACAGCTACACCTAATATACAGAATAGGTATGCTTCACACCAAGGCACCCAGCACTGAATTGACTGTGCAATATCCAGCTATTCACGGGAACAATGGAGTTCTGTGGGAAGCATCACATATATACAAACCCATCAGTCACCACATCATACACAGCTGCAGAAATATACCTTCTGTAGTGACACACACTCAAAGATGCATTCAGGCAGTTAGAAAAGGAAAGGGTTATAGCAAAAGTGAACATACCCACTCCATGGGTTAGCGGCTTGGTGATAACTGAAGGAAAATAGCAAGATTAGGATTTGTTTGCATCCCAGAGACCTGAATAAGGCTATACTGGGCCAGTATTATTCCATTCCCACACAAGCGGATGTTCAGTGCCAACAAGCTTGTAAAAGCATATTCACTACAGTAGATAAGAAAGATGGATATTGGGAAGTTACATTAGCTAAAGAGTCATCGCTCAATGGTTCACTGTCAGTACACCGTGGCACAGATACAAGTTTCTCCATCTGCCTTTTGCAATAAAAGGTAACTAGTGAAGTATTTCAACAAAAGAATAGTGATACATATGGAGTCCATATAACAGCAGATGGCATAATAATAGCAGCATCAACTCAGGCAGAATGTGATGAGATACTGAAGAAAGTGAAGGCAAGTCTCAGAGGGCTCACAGCACACTAAAGCAGCTGCAGGGAATACAGAAGAAATACTATGACTGGACAGCAAATCCACTATCTATGTTCCATCATTGAAATCTGATATGCACTGAAGCAGCACAAGGATGGTAACTACAAGTCCAGAGCCATGGTCATAGCACACAGATATCTACAGGAGAAACCTACAGATGTAAGAGAAAGCACCTAGACACCTGACTGTACTATACCAGAAACGGATATACAACAGACATCTAAATCAGAAGGGTCATATGAGCAGCAATTAGTAACTGTACAAGAAGACCAGCAATCAGAATCAAAACCAACATCTTCTGAGACACAGGTTGCATCACAACCATCAGAAAATAAATTCACAAGAAGTGGATATTAGGTGTGCATGCCAGCGCAATACTGAGACTTGTGTGATAATTATTTACAAGAACTATACAAGCAGAATAAACCAGTGGTAAAGACTAAGATCCAACAGGGTAATATTAACCTCTAATCTGTACAGATGAAGATTAAGCAGCAAGCGATCAGCAGTGCTGTAAGAGCCTTCTCATACCTCAGGTCTGGTGCTGAGGCCATTGTTTGAGAAGTTGTTTTCTGGAGGAATTTTAAGAATTAAGAAAGGGATATGTGGTATATTGTGGTACTCTCTCTTTAATACTAGCCACGCATAATCACCAGAGAGCTCCAAGTGCAAGGGGTTTCACATGATCACAATTATAGAAATGTAACACTAGAAGGAACTTTGATAGGTCATCTAGTCCAGGGGTTCTCAACCTTTCTTCTTTCTGAGGCCCCCTCAACGTGCTATAAAAACTCCACGGCCCACTTGTGCCACAACAACTGTTTTTCTGCATATAAAACCAGGGCCAGCATTGGGGTGGGGGCGGGGGGGGGGGTTAGCAAGCATGGCAATTGCCCTGTGTCCCATGCCACAGGGTGCCTTGTGAAGTTAATTTGCTCAGGCTTCAGTCCCAGGTGGTGGGACTTGGAGCCCCGGGCTTCAGCCCCAGGTGGTGTAGCTTTGGCTTTCTGCCCTGGGCCCCTGCAGGTCTAAAGCAAACTAGGGAAATATAGTCTAGATGAACGTACTATAAAGTGGGTGCACGACTGGTTGGAAAACTGTACTCAGAGAGTAGTTATCAATGGTTCACAGTCCAGCTAGAGAAGAGCCTATTGAGTTGGGTCCAACAGGGATCTGTTCTGGGTCTTGATCTATTCAATATGTTCATAAATAATTTGTTTGTAAGCATACTTTCTATGCCCTTAAGTTTTTGGATGATATCAAACTGGGAGGGTTTCAAGTGCTTTGGAGGACAGGACTAGAATTCAAAACGATCTTGACCAACTAGAGAAGTGTTCTGAAATAAATAAATAGGGTGAAATTCAATAAGAACAGGTGCAAAGTATTGTGATGGTTTCCTCATATACAGACAACACTGAGGTGGAAACAGACACCTGCAGAGGGTGTGCCAGACTTCGGGAGGGATACCGGGGGACATCTTAGTCAAGGGACCCTCCATCAAACCCGACACAAAAGTGGGGCAGAGAGAGGAATAAGTCCCTTACTGCTTTGTTAAGACCAGCTTTGTAGGAGATCCAGAGACCAGCCAAACTATCAGGAGCTTGCTTCCTACACCACCCCAAAGGGAAGCACTACTATCACTTAAAGTTAGAGAATGATGGACAAGAGAAGTGATTCTGAAGTAAAAACCAGGCAAGGGTACATGTTGGCAACTGACAGGTCTTCACGTCAGTCAAAGTATGAGATGGGCAGAATTTGAGAGCCGGTTCCTAGGAGCTAGCAAAGACCCCATTCAGGCACAGCTAGACCTGCCTGGAACCTTGGTTCTTAACCAATTCTGTCTTAGTGTAAAGCAACTAGCACCATGAACATTCAGGTGTATGCTGGGGGTGGTGGTGTGAAGGAATTTACTCAACATGGGGCAAATCCTTCTCTGAATTTGACACTACAGACTGAGGTGCCAAATCTTTAGAGGCTGGGCTTGGCCTATGAAAATAATTTGGCCCTAATATTAGGATGGATAAACTGTGGGCTGGCATCATACGTTAATTTAGGTCATTATTGAGCAGCATATTTTGCATGGAGATAGACTTCTGAACCCTAAGAGCAGGTTTTAATTAGGTTACTGGAGAGGTGGTTTGTATCAGAATAAGAAAGGGTCAGCAAAGGAAGACTTACAAAGGGCTCCAGAGTTTATGGACCTGCAATGAGGGGAGAGTGCTGACACCCTGACCCTCCGAATTCCAAAAAACATTCAAGGAATGACAAAGTGAGTCATAACTACTACAAGAGTGAGGGATTGGCCCAGTCAAAGCAGTACAGATTTGACTACTGTAGAGGCTGTTGGTGCCAAGTTTCCTCACAGGGAGGGGAGTTACCTTAGAAAAGGAAATTTACGTTCATGGTAATGTTAAAAAGTGCATATTGTTAGGTGAATTAGGATCCCATTCATTCAGGATTGGAGGAATTCTATCTACAGTGTAGGAGCCCAATGAATAATGCCCATGGTGGCATTCAAAGGCATATAAGGGTTTGGAGGCTCCTGTCAGGGAAAATAATCCAGCGGTATATATGTGGTAAATTTTTCATATTTATCCGTTCATTCAGGATCAAGTGAAAGGTCACATCAGTGGGTGATGATATATGGGCACAATATTGTTTATTTGGCTCACAGACAAGTGGACAATTCCTCTTGGAAGTTCAGTTGCTGGGCCTCAGCAGTGAGGCTCCTCTGTTCAGCATAGATGGTCGTACATGCTCTGGGGACATGGGAACAGATCAGGACGGTGAGTGTTTGGATCTGTAGGCAAAGTATTATGCATTGCAGACACAGGCAGTCAATTTACTTGGAGGAACTCACAGTTGGGCCTTCATGGTGAGGTGATTCTGAGTCGGTATGGCAGGAGGGGCATGCTCTGGGACCAACTGATGCCCCTCTTACACTCTTGGACAACCAGGAAGCAGCCACTTGAAATCATTATTGTACACCGAGCAAAAACTACTTGGGATTTTGTAAGGGGTTGGCTTAATCAAAGCAAAAAACAGATTTAGGGCAGATCCTGGACCTTTCCCCAAGTGTGATTGTAAACTGCTCTAAAATGATGCAGGGAAGGATATGGCAAGGACGTGATTGGCCTGCCTGATGCAGGCAAAGGACCTCTGCCAATCTGTTTCCACAGTGCCTACCACAATGGATACCCATTCTTGGTTAGTCCTTAAGCACTACTGTAATAAACATGATTAATTAGAGGAGTATGGGTGAATTGGGAAATAGCTAAATTTGTATGCAATTATATTTGGTACCTGAATTATTCAAGGGAGATGGGATGTACCTCTCCAACAGGGGAGCAGATATATTTTTGAAGGAGGAAACAAAATTGTGAACTATTTGGGAACACAACTGGTAGGTGGAGGGAACTCAGCCAAACTAATAGCTGGTGCCTCCTTGCAGCAGATGTCCACTGCCTGGAGCTAGAATTCAGGATGTGACGGATTGTTTACCGAGACTGATCAAGCCCTCAGACCGCTACTCCATCTTACTTCTGCATGTGGGCACCAATGATACTTCCAAGAATGACCTTGAGATGGTCACTGCAGACTATGTGCCTTTGGGAAGAAGGATAAAGGAGTCTGAGGCACAAGTCATGTTCTCGTCCATCCTCCTTGTTGAAGGAAAAGGCCGAAGTAGGGACCATCGAATTGTGGAAGTAAATGCGTGGTTAATGCAGGTGGTGCTGGAGAGAGGGCTTTTGATTCTTTGACCATAGGATGTTGTTCCAGGAAGGATTGCTAAGAGATGGGATCCACCTAATGAAGAGAGAGAAGAGCATATTCGCAGGCAGGCTTGCTAACCTAGTGAGGAGGGCTTTACACTAGGTTCACCAGAGGATGGAGACCTAAGCCCTGAGGTAAGTGGGGAAGTGGAATACTGGGAGGAAAAACAAGGAGCAGGGTGCAACAGGGGAGGACTCCTGATTCAAACTGAGAAAGTAGGGGAATCAGCTAGTTATCTTAGGTGCCTGTACACAAACGCAAGGAGCCTGGGAAACAAGCAGGAAGAATGGAAGTCCTGGCACAGTCAAGGAACTATGATGTGACTGGATTAACAGACTTGGTGGGGTAACTCAGATGACTGGAGCACTGTCATGGATGGGTACAAACTGTGCAGGAAGGGCAGGCAGGGGAGAAAAGGTGGAGGAGTTTCACTGTATGTAAGAGAGCAGTATGATTGCTCAGAGCTCAAGTGTGAAACTGGAGAAAAGCTTGTTGAGAGTCTTTAGGTTAAATTTAGATGTGAGAGCAAAAGGTTGATGTTGTGGTGGGCAGCTGCTATAGACCACGAGACCAAAAGGATGAGGGTAGATGAGGCTTTCTTCGGACAACTAACAGAAGTTTCCAGATCACATGCCCTGGTTCTCATGGGAGATTTCAATCACCCTGACATCTGCTGGGAGAGCAATACAGTAGTGCACAGACAATCCAGGGAGTTTTTGGAGAGTGTTAGGGGATGACTTCCTGGTACAAGTGCTGGAGGAACTAAATAGGGGCCGTGCTCCTCTTCACCTGCTGCTCACAAACAGGAAAGAATTTAGTTTAGTTTGGGTTGGTCCTGCTTTGAACAGGGGGTTGGACTAGATGACCACCGGAGGTCTCTTCCAACCCTAATCTTATATGATGCTATGAATTGGTAGGGGAAATAAAAGTGGATGGCAACCTGGGCAGCAGTGACCATGAGATGGTCGAGTTCAGGATCCTGACAAAAGGAAGAAAGAAGAGCAGCAGAATATGGACCCTGGACTTCAGAAAAGCAGACGGACTCCCTCAGGGAACTGATGGGCAAGATCCCACTGGGAGGCTAATATTAGGGGGAAAGGAGTCCAGGAGAGGTGGCTGTATTTTAAAGAAGTCTTATGAGGGCACAGGAACAAACCATCCTGATGTGCAGAAAGAATAGCAAATATGGCAGATGACTAGGTTGGCTTAACAGAGAATTCTTCTATGAGCTTAAATACAAAAAGGAAGCTTACAAGAAGTGAAAACTTGGAAAGATGACTAGGGAGGAGTATAAAACATTGCTCAAGCATGCAGGGGTGTAATCAGGAAGGTCAAAGCACAATTGGAGTAGCAGCTAGCAAGGGATGTGAAGGGTAACAAGAAGGGTTTCTACAGGTATGTTAGTAACAAGAAGGTGGTCAGGGAAAGTGTGAGACCCTTACTGAACGGGGGAGGCAACCTAGTGACAGATGATGTGGAAAAAGCTAAAGTACTTAATGCTTTTTTTGCAAAGAATTTGATAACACTGTGGAACTTTCACTAACACTGAGGCTATTTCTACTATTTATAGATTTACTGTCTCCTATCTTTTCCCATTCCAACTAAGGTTAACTAGTTTGAGCAAATACCCAAACTAGTTGCCTCTTCCTTATAATGAAACAACACATGTTTTCACCACCCAGATTAAGCACCTGTTTAAACTGAATAAAAATAAATTTAAAATACTAACTGCTATAATAAAACCACCACCATCATTTATCTCTGGGATAGTACTATGAATCCATAGTGCTTTACAAAGGAGTCATCATTTTCGGCATTCATTGTTAGCATTCTATTAGGAACTACTGCTTACATTTCTTTTTAATGGGACCTGTTTGGTGGCGGAGCAGGCATTTTCCTTTTTAGAGATACTTTATCATTCCATCATCAATACCTTAAAGAAGCCTATAATAAATGTGTAAAAAGCAGCGCTGAGAGCACAGCAAATTTCTCTCATAAGGTCATAGAACTATGAAGATCAGTGGACCCTTAAATGTCTCTAATGAGAAAATATTACACTACAAAGGCACATCCCCAAATTGTACTGACAGGAAATAATTTCTTTACAAATTAATTCTTAAAACATTTTGTTTTATGGTAAATCTAAAAAGCATATTGCTTGCACTGTTGCATTTCAAATCTCGTTAAGAAATAAATAGCATAGATAACCTTAAGAGAAGTTTCTAACAAAGTAAAATTTATTAAAATCTGGAAATGCTGGCAAAAAAGAGCTTCAACTACTAATTTGTATTTTATAATTAACTATTTATAAGGAAACCAAAAAAAAATATACACACGAGTTACTTACCAATAGAGATAGGGCTTATCCTTATCTACATTAATATTGTTTAATGGATCCATACGAAACCAGGTGTTAAGAGTAAACCCATTTTGGTAAGGCCACTTAGCAATAGGAGGTAACGCAATTGCCTACAGAAAAGAAAACAGTAAAAATTACTAATGTAAGTATGTGGATTTGCAGCATTTAAACAACTATTTTGAAAGGACCCACAAAAATGACAATCACTGCACTATAAATGCTTTAATGTTTAATTACTCTTATGAGATTTTCTTGTTTTCAGTTCTCCAACTACATAAATTATATTGATGAGAAGATAATAATAAAATAAAATAAATTATATATTGAATGCATTACAGAAGGGGTAGCATTCTGAGTAGAAAATACCAGGGAGTAAATTACTTTTATCGGTGTTAAAATACAAAATTCAACTTTTGACAACTGCAAAATCCATTTAAATGCCATGAGCACATTCTTGGGTACAGCTGGGGAACAATTGGCTGATACTGCACCTTGCCGCAACGAGAGCTTTCCCAAGGGAGTACAGGCAGCTCTGGTGGTCGTTGTTGATTGAGAAGGATTGCGGACAAGAAGCACAGAGTTTGAAGCCCAGAGTCCTGGGCATGGTCTGGTACCCGAACGCAGTATAGGTGGGAAGGGGTGTCCCCCCGGAGACTAATCTAATTTTAAAGGATTACATTATTAAAGCTATTTACAAACTAGATTATTTTTATTTTGTAGGATGAAGCTGGAGCTGGTGACACTAAAGATTCCGACCCAGACCATGTGGCAGTGAGAAGGAACTGGAGAAGCAGTCAGTCTGCCCATCCGTTTAACCCCTCAGTCAAAGGCACCAGGTGAGCCAGTGCACATGCAGTGCACTGTGGATGCTACTTTCCAACTGCCAGTGGATGCTACTTTCCAACTCTCTGCCGCAGGGCACTACGGTGTGCATGCATAAACCCACAGTCGAAAACAACAGGAACCATCACTCAAAGAATAACTAGCCTTTTTCCATCAAATTATTTCGATGAGAAATAAAGAAAATTATTAGTACCAAAAGAATAAATCCCACACTGTTTATAGGTTCCCCATATGAATAATTTTTGTGTGTCTAATTCTGCAGTCTGTCATACATTGTGACCCACTTTTGAGCCTTGGCAAGTTGAGAGTGAAGGCTATCTGTTTTACATTTATATAACAAGACAGGTGTGTGTCCTGAAGAGTTTACAACCTGAGTGAGCAGTCCTCTGAATTTTAATTTTGGTATTACATTCTTTCAAGGTGTTTTTTAATCCCATTCTTTTATTTTATATATTAGGAAATACCATATCCTCATTTTGATTTATGTATATAAGATATATATAAAAACTTTCCTAATTTTCCCCATTATTATTCATACTTACTATTCTTTTATCCTCCTTTGGCCTCATTCCACATACTATCAAAATGCATCAAGACCGTGTGTGTGTGTACACACACACACACACACACACACACACACACACACACACACGTATATATAAACACACAGAGAAAAACCCCCTGGCAAAGGTGTGTGTTCCCTCTAGTGCTGGTTCACATGGAAGATAACAGCCTACTATTGCTATCAGTTATTCTAGTAGCTCAATTGGCAGATGACAATGTTGTGGATCTAAAGGTTCCAACAGGGTGGATAAAAATTTAAAAAAAAAACACCAGATTTTTATTTAAATCAATTTTTGGATCATTTAAATTATAATATTTTTCTTTTTAAAAATAAACCCGTTTAAAATGAAATATGAATTTAATGTAAAATGCATTAAGACCTAAACTTATTGTAATCTCTTACAACATTTGAATACAAAATAAAATATGTTGAATCCATGACTGAGCCTCTGTCAAAAGAGTTAAAGGCTGCTTTTCTGTATAAAGAATCAAGAAAAACTAACTTTTGAGGTCAAGGTTTATAAATATAGCACAATAGGTCATGTATGTGTATTAAGGGCTTGTTTTAGTTAATAAAAATAAATTTTATATGCTGTTTTGTGTGTTTAATTAAATTCCAGTTAACACCCTAAAGGAGCTTGACACAAATCAAGGGCAAAAAGTTAATTATCTAATAAATAAGCAATACATCATTCATCATATGATTCATCATTTTCTAACATACTAAAAATGTACAATTAATAAGAATGTGAAAATATTAAGCTCTTTCATTGCTTAATTAAAAGCTTATAGTTATAGTGCTCTACCCTCCTAAATAAAAATATGTATCAACCTAGTGTAAAGGCTCTATTTAGTTATAGCCATTAAAACGTAGTGATTTACATCAACCACTGAAAATACACTTTTCTTTAGAAACTGAGTTACAAATGACACAGTTGATGAAAAAAAAAACCTATTAAAACCGATTAAAACCTATTATTTATATTGAGGCTTTTCACTTGGTGATTTAAATTATCCCACACCTGGTTCTAACCCTGATCGTGAACAATGAGGGTGTCAATATCATTCCATTTGAGGAAATTTGTGTTTCTTTTCAATTTGCTTTTTTTAAAATCTGCTCATTCAGTAAGCAGGCTGGATCTACACAGGGGACAAATCAGGGTTCTGAAGTGAAGGAGGCTGCTGTGCGCAGGATCGCTGCTTCATCTGTTGCAGAAATTGGAAGTTGTGTTGTGACTGAGGCAAGGGTTTGCAAAAAGAGAAAGGATATCTCATGATTGGGACAGCTGAATGCTGCCCTGGTGAACTGGATTCTATCCCTGCCTCTGTTACAAAGTTCCTGTGTGATGCTAAGCAAGTCAGTTAAATTAAACTTTTCAGTGATGGTCACTTATAGTGTGATCCTCATTTTCTGGGTGCATAGCTTGAGATCTTGGAGCCTAATTTACACAAGTGCTGAGCTCTCATAGCTGCAATTAAAGTCAGTGTGAAATATGATTTGAACATATAAAGGATTATATAATGCTGAGCACGCTGAAATATCAGTTCTTAGGTATCTCAAACTGGACAGCCAAAATCAGTGGATATTTCTGAACTTCACCTCTTTCTCTTACCTCTTCATCAGTAAAATCAGGATATCATTCACCTCACCTCACACAGGTTTTGTGAAAATAATGTTTGGTATCTGAGTGATTCACATAGTAATGAGCACCATGGACAAGCCCATGAACAAATTAATATTTTTTGTATTTAGAGCAGGTTAGTAATAAGGCCTAGGACACACATTAAATAAGGATAAAACAAAATACTGAATAGCTGCTCATTTAATGAATACCACCCATTGTGTGCACTGAATGAGGGAGGGTTCCTGTGGAAAAATAGTATACGATCATGTAATTGGAGACTATATCCCTAAAGCATATACGCAAGGGGGCCAAATTAAGGTTGCATAGGCTACCTTAATTCTGGCATTTCTTAATTTTTGAGTGCTTGACTTTACAAGCTTGCTAATTTTCTTTTAATGTATTTTTGTGGGTAATATTACATATACAGTATTTTATATATACACAATATATAATGTGTAATATATGTACACACACACACAATGAATGAGTATACATGATGGTGTGGAGCAAGACAAAGTGTTTATAATTACAGATTTGGATTGGGCATTACTCTCAAAGCCACAAATGAGTTATGTTAGTCATCTCAAACAAGAGTTGACAAAACTTTTATACTCCACACCACAACATACTTTAATTTTTCTGTATCATATATAGCACACATATGTTAAGAGTTTATAAAAAATACTGCTGGTATTGTTTTTCCTATTCTTCGGTCTATAAAGGTATGTGCCTTAGTTACCATGAGTCCAATTTACAGATCTCAGAGAGCCATACCTATATAAATGATCTAAAGCTGCTTTTCTTGAATAAAAGTACCACATTTTGAGGTCAGAAGCGAGTGCCTGCTCCAGCTGATTACTGCGAATCATCTCTTTCCACCAACATACAGCTTCCAATTTAAGCCATGATGGTGCATGAGATATTCCACCTTGACCCTGTCCAGAACTGAAAATTGCTTGTCCTGGGACTCAGGCAGATGTATTTTGGAGAGTGCCGGAAAGGGATAGTACACAATTTGGGAAGGGCGGGGGGGGAGAAGAAATGAGCATTTATCTGGCAAGTTGCTTTTAAAAACATTAGCAGTAGTCTCAGTGGACACTATTCAGGTAAGGAAGTTAAAGGCACATGATAAAATTTAGAACTGGGCTATCACCATCATAAATGTGTATGCATGTGTACATGCTCGCAGCACACACTCTTCTAATTTATTATACAATATCAGCCTCTTGTTTTAATCATTTACTATTATTGTAAACTTTCTATTTAAAAAAAAATGTTGCCCACAATACCTCTCCTCTCCTAATCCATCTCATGCAAAAAAATCTCCTTTTACTATTGACATTAAGTATCTTGGGGTATCGTATCACCTCAGTATTATGCCAGTTCTGCCAAGCTTCCCTGAACATCCAAGAACGAGTCTATTTTGGAAAAATTATACTGGGTAATGTTTTCCTCATTTCTTTATTAAGAATGATAGCCAAACCCAATAAAGTAATGCATGCAAGAAAGTTATTTTATTGTTCCCAGAAATAGAAGCATTTTGGTTAAAAACTTACTGCAGCACTACAGCCCGGGAAGTTGAAAAAGGTATCAGGACCATGTCTCTGTGGCATCTGATTAAGGACTGACAATAGTTTAACCGCATGTCTTGGCTGTTAAAACAACAGAATTGTAGAAATGTCAATGCAACCAGTTAATAATGATATTCTATAGCTATATTAGCCACTGGATAGTTTTCAGACAAACCAGTAAATTAATTCTAAAACTGTTTTTAAAAACTTTTAAAACAGTAATTCAATTAACATAAAAAAATCAATTTCATATGCCTCTAGAGAACATTTACGTTCATCTCAGGCACTAATGCACTGACACTTAATACTTTATCTGGCCACAGCTTACCCAGATTCCATTTTCGCCTCGAAGCATGCTGAACAAAAGCTTCAACTCCTTGACAGTGATGCTGTAGCTGGCAAGAACCCCCAACATATCAACTAGAAGATCTTCAAAGGAAAATAAAGTTATTCTGAACTCTGAATTACACTGTTTGTCAAAGAAATTATTTGCAAGTACAAGCTGAAAATGGCCATTTCATTAAAAGTAAACTTTATTCACAAATATTAAAATCAAACTGTTTCCTTAAATATTGTATGACAAAATATGAATTAAAGAATGTCCATCTTTCCCACGAAAATAATTTATGTTTAAAATACACATGATTACATGCCCATTTTTAGAATGACCATTTTTTAACAAAACAGTAAATAAGTACACAAAAACAATCTTTTATGTTTGCAGTTTTATCACAATGGGCTAGGAACCTATTGCTGAATATTTAACGCCTTTGTATTGCACATTTTAGGATGTTTCCTCATTCTTCTTGTAGCATGTTTCTAGCAAGTATGAGCTAAGATGTACACATCAACATTCTCTGAACTTTTTGCTACATCTTGCAATTTTATTTCTCTGCATTCTTCTTTAATTTGGTACCCAAGTATGAAAACTTTAGATTTGACCACAATGCCAAAAAATGGGGGGGGGGGGAGAGAGGAAGAGGCTCTGATAAAGTTCATCACTACAAGTGATGAAAATTGCTATAGAATAATTAATAGATGACATATCCTCCATTACAGCATTTTAAAAACCAAGAAACCTATACAGGTAATAGGAACACACACAAAATCACTTTTCAGAGAAAATAGCATTCAAGATTAATAAATAGATTTTAGACTTTTTTAGAAAATGAAATATTTATGCCCATTTTAAGGTTTTGGATAGTTTGGGGAACCTGGTTCTTTCCATGATCTCTTTGCTTTCCCTCAAAGCCCTAAGAATTGCTGTTAGTGTCCTCAGATGCCATTATAGCAGGAGGAAGGATAGTATAAGTTGTGGCCCTGAGAGAGAACACACAAAAGGGTGTTACAATTTCAAGGAGCAGCTTCCAATGTGCAGAGGATTCAGACCGAACAGATTAAGGCAAACTAGGGCCCTTATTCACCAATATTTTAGACATGCTTCTAAATCCTCAGGGTCATTCACCAGCCAGACATCTCCTTCTCCATAACATTCTTTGTTCTAACAAAACTCAGAATTTTCCTCATCTCCAAAGAACACCTCTCTCCTACTCTGGTCCCATGGCTGGTTTGGGGTCAGAAAGCTGCCTGGGACATAACTCTTCAGCTGCTAAGGAAGCTCACCATATTTCCCTTCAATTTACCAGAACATTTTGCATTACAGCTGGAGGATATAGGACGAGTTATAGCTAAAAGACCCCTAAACATTTTCTCTAACTAGCCTTTTTCAGTTGCTCGTAACTACCAAACTTTCACTTTCTGAGCTTAAATTTTTCAGATCCAGGAATTATTTTTTCTGAAAATGTGAGTGAACATTTTTCAGTCATTTAGTAGTTTGTAGGCAGTAAAAAAAACCTTCTCTTTTAAAAAATGTGGTTCTGTCTGTGTTTAAAACTGCTCTTATACATCAGCAGGAAGGCGTACAAACTTGCAATCAGTCTGGGAAATGCTGAGATGTGTGATTTCACAGGTCTAATGAATATCTATTTGATTTGTCTGAGTTAGACTAGTTTACATATTGTACTTTAAGCAAGTTTCTTTAAAAAAATGATTTCCTAATGTTCTAACAGCACTGACACATGTGCACACAAGTACCTTTTTAAAAAAACCTTATCTTATTTGATGCACATATGCATACTGAATGATGCAGGACTCTGAAGGAAAGCCCCTATTAAGTTTTCAGGAGACAATTATAGGACTGTATCCTAATTACAGGATCACACTTTTTTTTCTACAGAACCCACTCCCTCCTCCTGTGTGCTCGCTGAATGGTACACGGGTGCATAATAATTAGGAATAGGGTCCTCTAGATCCATGCATCATTTTGAAGTGAATTCCATTTGTAATTCCCACAGTATGTGCTATGAGTAAATCCACTGAAGCCAATGGATTTGCTCTGAATTTGTACCACTGAAAGAGCAAATTATAGCTCTCAATGAGCAAATTAGAGCATGCAGTGAATGAGGCCTCATTTAGTGCACAGGTTGCATGATGGACAATTGATGAAGCACAAGTTCACCCACTGAACAGTGAAAATGAAAATAAAAATAAAAAAAATCCACCTAGGCACTTATGGCCACTTTCACCATAGGGTCCAAGCGCCTCCCAAGTATTTAAATAAATAAATAATAATAATGATCTATCTTTCCTTTCCTTGCCTGTAGTATAAATCACTTCATTAGTTAAGAGGGTTTTTGTAAATGTATCCTGCAAGAGTGGACGTGTGGGGTTCTGCTTGTGAAGAGCTCATTGAGAGAAAACAAAAATCAAAGAAATATTGTAGTTTTAAAGTCATAACGTGTTTGGTCTCTTCATCTTATGGGAGTCCACATCCATTTCCTAACAATGTTCTGCCTCATTCACTGCATACCATTCAGCCTGCATCCTGATTGCGGCAGAAGTCCTGAGGAAACAACAGTATTTGATCTGGTAATTAAGGACTGTAACACGCTAAATATGCAGAAAGGGGCAGAGTTGAGATTGCAAGTCAATTTTGGCCCTGACTTTTGAGTACTCCACTTTGCAACCTTAACCTTCTTCTAAGGTTTTGGTTTTTTTAAATGTGTGTACACTTTGAGGGTTTTTTCCTTTAAAATAGAAAAATAAAACTGTGTAATATGGAAGTATTTGGTAGAGAGCAGAAGATCCCTCAAAAATTCCATTAATCTTCGATGCCTATATTATCACACTGCCAATAGAATAGATACATATTTTAAAATTCTTTATCATTCAAGTTAATACACATGTGCAGAGTATATTTTTAATAATTCTTATGATTACAAAATTAAAACAGATCTTCACTGGACCGTCAAAATACATGTTATAGCCAGGGACACACTCGATGGCAAATTTCACATTTCTGCTCAAACTGCTGCTGATCTAGAGCTTTTCAAAAAAGCTGCTTTTTATAATAGGAAATTTATTTTTCACCACTCCCCTTTTACTCAAACTGGGCTGAAGTGTTTTTATTCAAACTTAAAAACACAGCAACATCACATACACACTGAGCAAAAAACAGTGAAAGGTTCAAGCCCAGGACTTTGTAAGTAATAAGCAAAAGAAGAATGCCCTTAAAATACAAACTCTTGGGCCACATTTATTATTGATATTGCTACACGATCCAGTTACAAAGAGTTGGATTAAATTAGATTCATTTCTTCTTTTGATATAATTGAAGTTAGTTTAAACTTTTTTCTTGCTTGGTTTTTGATTAATAAATCCTGGTACTTACATATCACAAGTCTTGTCTGAAAAGATTTAATCCATACTGAATATATATACACCATTCTAATCCACTCACCATATAGGAATGGCAATGTCAAAAAGCATGGCTTTTCTGAGGTTCTTAGTATCACACAAAATGACAAGTCGTAATAAGAATATCACACAGGTTTAACATGTATCTGTAGTCTCATTTTGTAAATAAGACTATAAAAATGAAATTATCGGGGGGGGGAAGGAGAGAAACCTTTTCTCCTTATTTTAACATATTTCAAACAATTAATGAAGCAGGTTTTACCTGCAGTAACTGCCACCTCATGTACACTTGTCAAACTGTACTTAGGGTTGCCAATTTTGGTTGAATGTATTCCTGGAGGTTTCATCACATGACATAATCTTTAACAAAAGATTAATTTTTAATTCCTGGCGACTCCAGGGCAATCCTGGAGGGTTGGCAACCCTAACTGTACTTAATATTTACTCTATAAACACAACCGAAAGAACCTTAATTCAGTCATGTAAGAAACAGCTTAAAACTTTAACATAGCTCAGTTGTCTCTGAAGCAACATTGAGCATAGCATCTGGACAAGAGAGATAACATGGCATTTCCCTTCATAGTTCATCTGCATGTAAGGCATTGGCAACACAATTTCAGAAGGAACTAAGTTGTGCTTCCTTAAGTTGAGTAACCAAGCTTTACCAGCTGGCTGTGAAATTTAACTTTCACTTAATACGGCAATCAGGTTTTCCACTGTTTTCAAATGGATGTTTCAATTTCTGTAAGCAGCCCAGCTGCCTCTATAGCATTATTTGGTGGGAGCAACTTTAGTTTAACTTTTTGCTTAAAAATAGTAACTGTTTCAGTGCTCAAAATTCAGTTCAAGCAACTTTCGAGCAGCTTAACAACTGAGCTCCTGGAGGTGAAATGGGTCTCAATGAAGGAAAGGCAACCTCAAATTGTACTTTGCGTGACAAGTTAGGCTAGCAAACATCAATTCAAATTTTGTTGTTGTTATTACTAATATACTATCCATAGAAACTGTTGGGTCAGAAGACTTGCTTCATTAGATCTTACCCAAAAATTTAGGGACTCAGTTTTCAAAGTTCTCTGAACGAAAATACTTTATAGCTGTTAAGGCCATCTGCCAATCATCTATCTGGTCATTATAGTAATCTTTTACCCTCAACCACTGATAAAATGGCTCAACATCCCTTCCTGTAGTATAATCTTCAGATTGTCAGGATATCCAGATGACCTGTGATAGACAACGTTTCTGGGAAGGAGACAAATACCAATGGCAGTCATCCCACTTTTCAATGCAATTGATTGCAGAGAAATGTGTTCCTATGCAGAAGCTGTCATGAAAATTAAGATATTTCCTCTGCCACAGCATCTGCAAAATCTCAGCACCTGAAATGCTTCAAGTAGATGGCAACCTCATGTATGTGAATTGCCTCCACTCAAATGAAGTCAGCTTTTTCCCCACTATGAAGTATTTTCTATCCACTCTGTATATAGAGAATGTGGACTGGGACTTATGTTCAGACAGCAATCTACAGTGACACAATGTAGACAATCTTTTCTACTTGATTTACACCCAACTTTGATCACAGTATTTCAGGAAGTACTGAGAGAAATAGAGCCATAGTTAATGAGTTGCAAGAATGATACCTGTACTTTACAAGCCAACTTGGAAACATTAGGCCCACCACAGGCAGATTGTGACTATTTTGGAAGAAAGTGGTATCAACGTCCTAGAACTAAACAATGGTTTGGCCCTTGTTCAAAAGATCCTCACTGAATGCTAGGAAACAGACAATTACTATACCACCACATTTTTCACCTCACCATTTTGGGAAAGTGGATAGGAATGATTGTAGCAAAGCAACTCCGGCACCATCTGGAGTCATCCTGTCAACCTTGATTCCTATACATCAGGCTAGCTTAGGGCATTCGTTATTGTCAGGCAATAGCCTCCTGGTGATGATCAGCTATTAGGTACCCATGTTCATTCATTTTTGATTTGTTAGTAGCCAATGCCACCATTGACCATGAGGTGGTAGTGATACATCTGCAGAAGCTGGAGAAGCAGAAGCAAAGCAACTAACTCCGGTGTCTCTGTTCCTTTCCTTCAAAGGTCCAATTGGTGACTCATCCACCCATATGGCTCTCTCATGAAGGGTCCAGCAGTTATTGTGAACAGGAATTGAACAGCACATACACAGGGGTTTTACTAGCGACTGACATACTTTTCTGATACTCACTTTGTCTTTTAATCAGATCTGTAGAGTAGTTTCCACTCTTCCACATTCATAGGAGCAGAGATAAAAGCAAACTTGCCTAAGCTCTCTCTTAAAAAGCTTCTCTGAAATGCTGCTGATAGGCAGGAAAAAGTACTCTTAGAAAAATTAATGGAGTAGGTATCCACTTCCTTTACTGATGACGTATGCCAGCCTTTTATCAATACTTGCAACCTCATGGGTCTTTGATTCCCAACTGCTTCTAGATCCCAAATATTATACTGTCTTCTGCCATCTTCAGTTACTTAGGCTGTTTCTACTCTTTCCCTATGATGTTGGCATCATCATAGTTATATGTGCCTCATCAGAGTTACCCTTGAGACTATTTGGAAAGTGAAGAACTCAATGGCTCGTTTGCTTTCTTAGTGGAGCAGGGTTTTGTGAGCACATTACATTTACTGCTCTGGTTTCTTCTAGGTTACAGTCTAGAGACCAAAATGTTAGTTTTAACAGAATAATGCCCTCTATATGTAGAACTTGACTGCCCCTTTCCTTGTGTACCATTTTAACACTTTGAAAGGTTGGTCACAGGGCATGTGTAACGGTGCATCTTTGGCTGTGGACTATAATGATCTGCTACTGCTTGAGTTTGTGGTTCTTCACACCACAGAACGAGGATCATCTACTGGCTTAAGCATTTACTTGATGGGCACAAGACTATGCAGCATGTTTCTCAGTGATGTTACCAGTGGGTACCTATTACTGCTACTTAGTAGCAATATGATTTGATGCATAGTCTTGAATTATGAGCAGCAAATTCACTCAGACTGAAAAGAACAAATCATTTACTATTTTAAAACATACTTAAAAAGACCCCAAAATGTGCTAAGCACCTCGCAAAGGCACTTACTCTGGACAGATTAAATGGGGCCATTGATGAAGATTTAGAATTACATACAATTTTATATTTACTAAACCTACCAAGATGCACAAGTATCAGTAAACAAATTTTCACACTGCTGCTACCATCATCCTTTCCCCAACTCCTCTCTTGATTATAGCTTCTTCACTTAAGGACTCGTATCTAAATTTAGAATCAAAATTCCTTTTGGCAGGTACCATATTTTTACTTCTGTAAAGCAGCTAGCACATAGTTGGGCACTAAAAATAAAATAACCACCTATACATCCTTTCACTTAGCAACTATTTGTAAATCAGCTAGAATGTATGGAAAGAAAAACTATTCGACCCTTCAAAAATGTCACTATTTTAGGCCAAGTACACTACTCTCAAACACAGTACTACAATATATAAGAATTTCTCCTGCATCTCCCCAACAACTGTAATGAGTGAAAAATTAGTTCTGTAAATCCTACTGATCACATTCTAAAAGTGGAAACTTAGCCTACCCTTCTAAGCAGAGTATCTCAGATTACTTTCAACTAAGAAAACAGAATAATCTCCAGATACTGAGAGTATGAATAAATTGGAAGCCTCAGACAGGCAACATCTTCTGTAATCCCAGACTCTCATGAGTTCTCATAGATGTGCAAATAAAGTATGCTATATTTTTGTAGAAGGAAACATAGGGAATACTCAAAAAAAACCCAAACATTAAAAACTGATAAGCCATCTGACATGAAAATTTAAGAGAGGTTATAAAGAGCACAGATGTTTTAAAAGGCAGGCAAAAATTGAAGTATAGAAACTAAAATAAAAATGCTCAATACAGCCCAAAAATACAATATTCAATAAATATGAACATTTCTATTGTTCTCTTGGTTTTTATCACAAAGAATATTGTACTATTTATTATTTAAGTGGGTCATAATAATGGTTCAATTCTTTTACTATGTAATAATTAATAGCAGTTAATATTGTTTTTAGAAACTGAGAATAAGTGTCAGAAAACTTTCAATATATCAAGAGCATGTCTTATTTTATCACTAAGATCATGCAGTCATCTTTTTTTTTAAATAATTGTGCATACTAAACTATTTCAACATTAGTTCTAAAACAAGAGTATTTTACAATCTTTCCCCGTTACATTTAGATAAAGTTGATTTAGTACTGTTGACTCAGTATCAATCCTAATCAAATCATTTACTGCTTTTGAAATGTAAATAATGACTACACTTTCAATGCTTGAGTGTTCAAGAACACTGAAGTCATACATATCAATCAGTAATTTATACCTGCAATCATGTCGTCCACCGTACTCATCTTCAGCAGTACCTGCTCAATTAAGCCAACTTCCGTGCTGGTCTGTAAATTACGGACACTTTTACGTAGAATGGCTGTGAACATACTCCAGATTTCTGCTTGGCATGTTACATCACAGTGTTCTAAAAGCTCCGACATACACGTTATGCTCTCTGCATCCTGGATTATAAAGTTCATCTCTAGATCAAACTCTCCACCAACCAGCTAAAAAGAAGAAAAAACAAAATGTTAGTATGTGTAATGTATAATTTGAGTATTACTGAAGAGCTGAGCAGTGAGTCTGAACTGGCTGGCACCTTTTCAGATCCTTATTTCAACCAATACTGATTACTTTTTGAGCGTTAAGGGAGACAATCCAAATAAATTTGATATCAAAACTCACATCTCAATGGCAACAGATCAGGAAGATAATCAAGATGGCAAAAGCACAGTGGCCACTAAGATCATATAAGAAATTAATTTAACTCTTCCCTCAGTATTGGATAGCACACTTCCAGAAATAAAAATCTCTCTGCAGTCCTCCTTACGCCAACTAATTCAAAGGGCAGATTGACTCCAATGAATACAAGAATAGCAGCATCTGAATTGGCTCAGAAATCAAAATATCTTTGCAATCCCCTTTAGACCGACTCACTCAGAGGGCAAGCTGACTCCAGCAAACAAGTGTACGAGTAGCAGCATTCGAATTGGCTCAAATAATAGCACACACCTGTCTGCAGCTCTTGGAAAAGAAAGTTGCCTACTCAAAGGATAAAGCTGGAGATATGTCAACTCAATGTATTACTTCTGAGACTCCCTGAAGTAGAAAACTCCAATCAAATGAGCTCTCTTTCTGAACGGATACCAAAATTACTTGGCATGTAGGTAAAACTGAACAAAAAAAACCAAAAACGGATAGAGCCTATTTGGCTCCAAATATAGCGAAAATAAAGTACATTCACCCCAACCTGCAAATATTTGCCTACATAACTGAAAAAAGGCAATCTATGGAAGAGATCTCACACAAATGAGGAACACTTGTCATTTTTTCAGAATTTTGCTCCTCTTTTATAGCAGCAGAAAAACTTCATTCAATCCAGGAACAAAACTACTTAGAGATCAGAATATTAGACATATCCAGTACGGGCTGGATAAATGGACTATAAGGTGGACAGAAAGCTGGCTACATCATCGGGCTCAACAGGCAGTGATCAATGGCTCCATGTCTAGTTGGCAGTTGGTATCAAGCAGAGTGCTCCAAGGGTCGGTCCTGGGGCTGGTTTTGTTCAATATCTTCATTAATGATCTGGAAGATGGCATGGATTGCACCCTCATCAAGTTTGCAGATGACACTAAACTGGGAGGAGTGGTAGATACACTGGAAGATAGGGATAGGATATAGAGGGATCTAGACAAATTAGAGGATTGGGCCAAAAGAAATATGATGAGGTTCAACAAGGACAAATGCTGAGTCCTGCACTTAGGACGAAATAATCCCATGCACTGCTACAGACTAGGGACTGAGTGGCTAGGCAGTAGTTCTGCAGAAAAGGACCTAGGGGTTACAGTGGACAAGAATCTAGATATGAGTCAACAGTGTGCCCTTGTTGCCAAGAAGGCTAACAGCATTTTGGGCTGTATAAGTAGGAGCATTGCCAGCAGACCTAGGGACGTGATCATTCCCCTCTATTCAGCATTGGTGAGGCCTCATCTGGAGTACTGTGTCCAGTTTTGGGCCCCACATGACAAGAAGGATGTGGAAAAATTGGAAAGAGTCCAGCGGAGGGCAACAAAAATTATCAGGGGGCTGGAGCACATGACTTATGAGGACAGGCTGAGGGAACTGGGATTATTTCGTTTGCAGAAGAGAAGAATGAGGGGGGATTTGATAGCTGCTTTCAACTACCTGAAAGGGGATTCCAAAGAGGATGGATCTAAACTGTTCTCAGTGGTAGCAGATGACAGAACAAGGAGTAATGGTCTCAAGTTGCAGTGGGGGGAGGTTTAGGTTGGATATTAGGAAAAACCTTTTCACTAGGAGAGTGGTGAAACACTGGAATGGGTTACCTAGGGAGGTTGTGGAATCTCCTTCCTTAGGAGTTTTTAAGGTCAGGCTTGACAAAGCCCTGGCTGGGATGATTTAGTTGGGGATTGGTCCTGCTTTGAGCAAAGGGTTGGACTAGATGACCTCCTGAGGTCCCTTCCAACTCTGATATTCTATGATTCTATATTACCTTATACCCAGTAACAATAAAGATATTTGAAAATACAAATATTTCCTTATAAAGACTCCAAATATAGTCTATAATTTGTTAAGAAAAAAATAATCTTAAGGCACAATACTATATGTTAAATGAAAGACATTTTAAAAGAAGTATGTGATGTGTGCTTACTTTCAGTGATTACATGTTGATAGGGAATAATTTTATGATAACCTAACTTTTCATGGTTTGATTGAGAACAGTCTGCAGTTTCCACAGCCTACAGACTACAGAATAATTAAAGTGGCCAGTATGAAACAATAGGTACATGTTTTTCACTTAGGTAGACCAGCCTGCACATTCAGTATTCTTTCCTTTACTTTTGGTCCCAACATCCACAGTTGTTAATCCTCAGACCTGACTAATACAATATTACTGAAAGTGATCAACTCAGTTTTCCACTAACTCAAGGATTCATCTCACCTTACCGATTAATCACTAACGCCGCATTTAAAATTTTCTAATGATATAGTTCAGAATTTAGTAAATGCTAAATCAGTTGACTACCAATTTGGACTCTAGAGATATTCAAGTTACATTCAAATCAATCTATTGCTTCAATTATTATTAGTATTTGAATTTTAGGTTTATTATGAGATTTAAAGAATGTGAAAAACGTAATTACTTAGAATGTAAGCAATCATTTATAACAGATGCCTCAGGTGATCATATTTTTCAAAGAAAAAAACTGGAGCACTTTTCTGGAGACTTTTTTAGAGTCATGAAATAATCATGCAAAAGACTAAAGTGCATTTCTCAAAAAACTGTGGCTTTGTTTTGCTATTTCTGACTTAGTAGTAACACGTGCATATTCTACGTGGAGTATTTGTCCAGTAAATTAGCATTGTGTATTAGAGTAACTACAATAATGAGTAAGTGTCATTAACATTCTCGTTGAACAAATAGCTTTGTACGGTTCACATCGATTCAAATTTTCTCAGCTCACCGAACACTATTGAACACTTGTTCTACTGGACAGTTTGTGCCTACTAATTTTTACTCAGCATAGCAATACACAGTGGTTAAAGTAAACTGCAATAAGAGAGGAAATTCTCAGTGCACTAGTCATGAAGGAAGGGGAGCTGGGGGCGGGGAGAGAGGTACTGCTTACAGAAGCAAAGGAGGAGAGAGGGCTCTTTTGCTTTGTTTTCAGCAGAAGGGGCAATAGTGCTCCCACATAACTTTATTCCCTAGCATTTAAACATTTTCTACTTATAAAAAACCCAAATGATTTCTGTTCATGCAACATCTTAGAGAAAAGGATTTAGTAAATGTGCTTCATTTTAAAGTACTGACAAGGCAGGTAATGTAAAGCTTTCTATTGGGCTAAAAATAATGTGGACTATGCACTACAATTATAAAGGCAAGATACTGCCTTTAGCTGATGTACAGATTACACCTGAAAGGAAGACCTTTTGGGAGAGAAGACTACAGATGTATTTATTTGTGTAAAAGGCAGCAGATGGTTTAACTTGCTTCCCTTTTCCTCAAATATCAATGCTAACACAAATATTTTTCTATTTTCCCAAAGGGCAGTAATAATTTAGTATTCCCACAATGATTTTAAGTACTATTACAGTTTATGTTAACGAGATATATACATATACATTATTTAGCTATGAAAAAATGCATACACATTATAAGTCGGCATACAACTTTTTTATTGAAAAAGATGCACATGATTATTTTATTGGACAAATTGATAAATATGCAGGAATTGGTTCACAAGGTAAACCTACCTGAATCACTAAGTAACAGTCACCATAACAGGGCGGATAAAAATCCACGATGAGAGAAAAATAATTTTTAAAAATCTCAATTTAAATTTTATTTTTAAGTTTAAATTAAACAAATTTTCTCTTTTAAAAACCTATTTAAAATATTAGAAATTATGGAAACTTATACTAAGGCCTAAACTTAAATATTAAAATTCTTTAAATTACATAAATATTAAGCAGTATGTTTGCCATCAATGTGTTAAAGAAAGTAAAATTACTGAACTGGAAACAGTTGACCAAGGACCTGAAACCAGAGTTTACTGAAGTGCTAATCTAACATTTAACACTGGTAATCTCTTCTACGGGTGCAGAGAATATGTATTCTTCATTCAAATTTATTCAGTTCATTCACTTCAATGATTAGCTCATTCAAAATGTGAAAGGATCAGATCTACTAATTCTACAATGCTAAAGGACATAACAGAAGCAATCTGTCTAATTCACTAACTACAGATATTCCCTTTTAAAATAAGTCAGTTTTAAAAGCAAAATGTGTTTGGATAAACTTATTTTCTTATGTATATACATTTAAGGTAGTTTTATTTAATTAATAAAAACAATTTTTAAATGAAATTAAATAAAATGCACAAGGATAGCAATTTCCATCCAAACAGAGCTAAACAAATGAGTAAAAAAAATCATCTGGAAAATAAGAAATGTATCATTCACCATTTTCTAACATAAAAAATTAAAAATATGAATAAATGTATGTTAAGGTACATAATTACTTAAACAAATATGCATAGATACAGTGAGTGTACCCTCCTGGTTAGCAAAAAGAAGTACCACTTTGTGTAAAGGCTATATTTAGTTGCAAATCAACATGTTTAATTGTTGCCAACCAATGAAAAATCAACCTTTCTTTAGGAAAAAGTATAAATGCAAAACAAGATAAAAACTGATAATTTAGATCAAGGTTTCCCTGCTTGGTGATTAAAATCATTCCATCCCAGTCAATGGAGGAAAGATACCAAAAAAACTAGCAATAACACTAAAAATGCATAAATGGGGCATTTAAAGGGGGGGGGGGGCAGGAGAGAGAGAATGAATTTTAAAAAGCCCTAAGTCAAAAGAAAAAAAAAAAATCCTGAGATTTGGCATCAATGTTAGCTAAGAGGAGAAAAAAGTCTCAAGAGACAAACATACCTCTACAGGGGGGGGAAAAAAGTGGGAAACCAAAAAGTAAAGTAGTATGGTTAAAATGGTAAGGATCAAGAGGTAATTGTAGCCAGAAACGCATCCTTCAGAACATGGAGATTCAACCCTAGGGAAGCCAATAAAAAGGAGCGTTAACCACAAAAGGCAATGTGTAAGAAGGAAGAGTTAAGATTGGGTATTTATAGAGATAATGAGATTATCCAGAGTTTCAGTGGTAAATAATAAAACCCGAGTTTTGGAAGATATAAACCCTGCACTGAGGGACATAAGCCAACCTATAGAGGTCAGAAAAACTTTTTTAGTGCAAGTTATACCATAACTGCCTACTGCAGAGTTTCTTGTTTGTTCCTCTGAAGTGCCTGGTACTGGCCATTTCAGCACAGGATACTAGATTAGATGAACAAAATAACAAACGGTTTTAATTTGCCTTGAAATAAATTTCCAGATTTTTAGGGTTTCCAAACATTTTTACACATTTATTCCAGGTTTATATCAAAACAAAGTATTTATATGTAACCAGATGTTTATATGGAACCAAATACTCTCGTTTCCTTCCCAAATACTCTCGTTTCCTTCCCTCCAAGTCAAAGAAATCTCCATTAATCTAAACAAAAAGCTCAGAGAAAAAATAACTCCATCAGTCAAACCTACAATGTAATCCTCATTTTTCACATGCTTCAGAAGAGAATTTCTGCAGTAAACCAAATTTCAGCTAGCTTAAAGTATATCCCAAAAGGCTGGGACACAAACCCTTATAGAAGATCAAATGGTACTACTATAAATCATTCCTGTTTTTATATCATATATATACTAAATTCCTCCTCCTACATCAAACTTACAATTTTACTTTTGATTCTTGATTGAATAGTCAATATCCAATTTAAGTTTAAGCTTCTATTAACAAGTCTCTTGAACTCTATCAAGGTTATGTATCACTGTTTAATAGTCACTTATCCTACTCTATGAAATAGTAACAAATGAGGAAGCAAACTAATTCCCAGATTGTGGTTCTGAGACAGATAACCTTAAGATCATACAATTCAGAACTGTTTGGCTACATTACTCACCCAATGTTATTATTTCTGAAGAACTGACCAATGTGTTCACTGGTGTACAAAGCATAAACCAGTGATCTGTTCTGTGCCTCTTAGAGACAGCTGACGGTGCAGAGAGAGGAGGGGCATTTTCACTGATACGACTATTGCTTGAATACTGTGTCCAATTCTGGAGTCCACAATTCAAGAACGTTGATCAATTGGAGAGGGTTCAGAGAAAAGCAGTGAGATTGATTAAAAGATTATAAACCTTGTGTTATACTGATAGACTCAAGGAGTTCAATGTATTTAGATTAACCTTTTCTTTGTTAAGCAATGCCTTGATTACAATTTATAAGTACGTACATGAAGAACAAATAGTTAATAATGGATTCTCCAGTCTAGCAGAGAAAAGTATAACATGGTCCAGTGGCTGGAAGTTGAAACTAAACAATTTCAGATTGAAAATACGGGCTAAATTTTTAACTGAGAGAGTAATTAACAATTACAACAATTTACCAAGGGTTGTGATGGATTCTCAGTCGCCGGCAATTTTTAAAATCGGGGTTGGATGTTTTTTTAAAAGATATCCTCTAGGACAGGGGTGGGCAAACTACGGCCTGCGGGCTGGATGTGGCTAGAAAACTGTTTTAATCCGGCCCTCGAGTTCCCACTAGAGAGCGGGGTCTGGGGCTTGCCCTACTCCGGCGCTCCAGCCAGGGAGTAGGGTCAGGGGCCACTCTACGCAGCTCCCAGAACCAGCCGCATGGCCCCACTCTGGCTCCTAAGCGCAGGGGCAGCCAGGGGCCTCCGCTCTGCACGCTGCCCCTACCTCAAGCACCGCCCCTGCAGCTCCCATTGGCTGGGAACCTCAGCCAATGGGCGCTGCAGGGGTGGTGCCTGCGGGCGGGGCGGCATGCAGAGCTGCCTGGCCAGGCCTCCATGTAGGAGCTGGAGAAGGCACATGCCGCTGCTTCTGGGAGCCTCTTGAGGTAAGTGCCGCCTGGAGCCTGCACCCCTGAGTCTCTCCCTGTGCCCCAACCCCCTGCCCCAGCCCTGATCCCCCTCCTGCCCTCTGAACCCCTCAATACCAGCCCAGAGCACCCTGCTTCACCCCAAACCCCTCATCCACAGCCCCACCCCAGAGCCCATACCCCCAAGCCGGAGCCTTCACCCCTTCCCACGCCCCAACACCCTGCCCCAGCCATCATCCCCCTCTTGCCCCATGAACCCCTCGGTCCTAGCCCAGAGCACCCTCCTACACTCCAAACTCCTCATTCCCAGCTCCACCCCAGAGCCCACACCCCCAGCCGGAGCCCTCACCCCCCCCATACCCCACTCCCCAGCCCAGAGCCCCCACCCACTCCCTGAACTCCTCATTACTGGCCCCAACCCAGAGCCCACAGCCCTCACCCCCTCCCACACTCCAACCCCAATTTTGTGAGCATTCATGGCTTGCCATTCAATTTCTATTCCCAAATGTGGCCCTCAGGCCAAAAAGTTTGCCCACCCCTGCCCTAGGAATTATTTTGGGGAAGTTCTATGGTCTGTGTTATACAGGTGGTTAGACTAGATGACAAATGTATGAATCTTTGGTGACTATATTTATTTTGATGTAAAGAATGAAAAAGGAAATGAGAATACCTATTTTATTACTCGGGGTACCCGTACCAAATTTTAGAAATAGAACGATCACAACCCTATAATTACTATAGATCCAGCAGTAGCCAGGCAAAATAGATATCAAACAAGCTCCTCCTTCTACTAGTAACCTCTGTTTTAAGTTTTTCACTGCCTCAAAAGCCAAAAATAGATAAGGCACACTGAAAAGTCTAAAAGCCAGCAAATTCTACCCATTAAGTAGTGGTATGGGAAGACCAGGCTAAAAAGGAGAAGGACTGACAGCGGTCCTCCCGAATAGGTGGAAACAATTAAGGAAATATCTAGTAGCTTAAGCCTGTGCTGTAATTCATCATGTGTGAAAAAACCTGAAAATGGGGGCTCATGTTTCCATGTGCCATGTTGTAGTGAGCAATGTTGCAGTTTGTACATGTTCCTCAAAGTATGTTCACACAGCTGCCCCCTGGCGGAAGATACAATCACCTCTGTTATCCCACATAGTTGATCGGAGAAGGTGGGAGTAACAGCTATCACATTCCAACTGCCACAGAACCTTTAGACTCCAACATTCCACCTGGTTATCCCAAGGCCCAGTGATGATGAGTAAATGTGGTGATATACTAAACAAAAAACATGTTTGTAGCTGTTCCTCTCAGTTCACACTGACTCAGACAGACAGACAGACATTGTAGGCTTCAGAGTGACACACACACAGACCATGACAATCCTGGAAGATTTGAGCAGGTAGCAAATGAAGGGTATGTGCTAGGGAGGTTTGAAGTTAGTGTTTGTGCTGGATGTGTTGTATGCATGGTTTTGAAGAACTGTGGCAGTTGGTCAAACTAATCCACCATGTGTACAGTCTCCCTCAGAGCCAATACAATTTTTGCATACAAATTAGTTGAAGAATAAGGTTAGTGATTTGTTAAGTTACCTCTGATATCACAATGGTCTAGGATGATCCGAGGAATGGAAAACCTGTCTTATGAAAGGAGATTCAAGGAGCTTGATTTGTTTACCTTAACCAAAAGAAGGCTGAGGGGAGATACGATTGCTCTCTCTAAATATATCAGAGGAATAAATACCAGGGAGGGAGAGGAATTATTTAAGCTCAGTACCAATGTGGACACAAGAACAAATGGATATAAACTGGACATCAGGAAGTTTAGACTTGAAATTAGACAAAGGTTTCTAATCATCAGAGGAGTGAAGTTCTGGAACAGCCTTCCAAGAGAAGCGGTGGGGGCAAAAGACCTATCTGGCTTTAAGACTAAGCTAGATAAGTTTATGGAGGGGATGGTTTGATGTGATAACATGATCTTGGCAGTTAATTGACCTTTGGCTATCAGTGGTAAATAGGCCCAATGGCCGGTGATGGGATGTTAGAAGTTACTACGGAGAATTTTTTCCTGGGTGTCTGGCTGGTTAGTCTTGTCCACATGCTCAGGGTTCAGCTGATCACCATATTTGGGGTCAGGAAGGAATTTTTCTCCAGGGTAGATTGGCAGAGGCCCTGGAGGTTTTTCGCCTTCTTCTGCAGCATGGGGCACGGGTCACTTACCGGAGGATTCTCTGCATCTTGAAGTCTTTAAACCATGATTTGAGGACTTCAATAGCTGAGACATAGGTGAGAGGATTATTGCAGGAGTGGGTGGGTGAGATTCTGTGGCCTGCATTGCACAGGAGGTCAGACTAGATTATCATAATTGTCCCTTCTGACCTTAGAGTCTATGAGACTTTGGGCATGACAGATTACTGTAACTGTACACTGTGGAGGTGTAATCTTGTAAAAACAAAATGGCTGAGAATTAAAAATGGTATGTCAACAGACAATGAAACCCAGTAATGATTCAAGTTGGTGACAAAAAGAGCTCTGAATCACCCCTGTAGCTATTTCCATCGCTTCACCCTGACAGACATTTTTGGCCTCAGTGACACACACAGTGACATTTCTGGAATCTTATTATATATTATCTTATTATTACATGCACTGTACAATTTATTGCTGGGTATTCAGAGATATGTTAATTTAATAAAGTTGTGTCTTAAACAAACTACATTTATTGCCTTTATAGTCTTTCTTCCAGTGTGGTTGGAACAATGTCCGACTCAGTGATATTGTTCTTGAAAGACAGTACAGATGAGGTAATATGGTTATTGGACCAACTTTTACTTGGTGAAAGTCAAACTTTTGAGCTATGTAGAGCTATTCTTCAGGTTTGGGAAAGGTACTCAAGATTGTCACACCTATAATACAATTGGTTCTTCCTTGTATTTAAGACTCCATTCACACTGAACTGACACATTAACACCCCAGCAACCATAGGACCAAAAAGGGAGTTAGTAGGTTACAGATTATTGTAAGAAGGCATAAATCCAATGCCTTTATTAAGACAATGATGCTTAGTGTCTCACACAGTTATGATTTGAGCTCCCAGGCTTGTCTTTTGAAGGTCCTGTGCAGGTTTCCTTTGAGGATGAGGACAGAGGTTCTGTACAGAGTAATTGTTTTGTGAAAAGTATTGGCTGACTGGTGATACAGTGTTTTGCCTTATTTTTCTGAGAGTACATTCAAGAGCGTAGCGATTGTCTGGTTTCACCCACATATTGGAATATTTAGTGCACTGAATGAGACAGATCACATATTGTGGTAGGCATATGTAGGACCTATAGATCTTAAAATGTGTGTTGTAGAGGGTATTGATCACCACAGCAGTGGAGATGTGTCTGCAGGTTTTGCATCAGTTGTTATGTAAGAATCTGGTGCCACTTTGTATTCATGGGTCCTGGTCTGTGGGGAGCTTGCTTCTGGTGATGAGCTTGGAGAGGCTGATGGGGTTGTTTGAAGGCCAAGAGTGAAGGTTCAGCAAAGATTTCTTTCAGGATGTGGTCCCCATTGAGTATGGGTTGTAACTGTTTAATTATCTCTCAAAATATGGGTCTCAGTGTGGGGTGGTAGGTGACAACTTGGAGTGTGCAGTCAGGGGGGATTTTTTTCTCCCGAATTGAAGCGGGTTCTCTTGGGGTATTTGGGTGGCCTGTGATGTGGTCCTCTTCTCTCATGGTGTGTCCTTGTTTGGTGAAGGTGATTTTAAGTGTATATCCCAGACTTTGTCCTCAGAGAACCTTCTGTGGTATCTGAGGACTTGGCTGAAGCTAACAGATTTTTTTGGTGTGTTTGGGGTGATTACTGGATCTGTGAAGGTAAGTGTGGTGGATCTGTGGGCTTCTTGTGTGTAGTTGCATGTCAGGTTCCACTGTTAAAGCTCATTGTGGTGTTTAGGAAGTGGATACTGGTGCAGGAGTGTTCTAGAGAGAGTTTGATGGTTGCTGAAGTTGTGAAGGAAACCTATGAGGGAGTTTAAGTCCTCAGACCAGAGGATGGAAATATGAATGTATCTCAAGTATACAATTGGTTTTGTGGTGCATTTGTCCAGAAATTCTTCCAAAAGGTAGCCCATGAAGAGTTTGGCATATTGGGGAGCCATCCCACTATCCATGGCTGTTCCCATGGTTTCGACAAAGTATTGTTGAATGTAAAATTGTTATGGGTGAGGATGAAATGGATGAGTTTAGCAATGTTTGGGTGGATATCAATGTGGTCCACTGTCTTGTAGGTATTTGAGCAGGCAGTGATTCTGTCATTTTGAGGAATGTTGGTGTATAGGGAGGTGACATTAATTGTGGCAAGCCTGACTTTTACCAACAAAAGTTGGTCCAATAAAAGATATTACCTCACCTACCTCGTCTCGCTAATATCCTGGGACTAACGTGACTACAACATGGCAAACAACATTGTTTGAAAGACTTATCTAAGCGTAAATCCATATGACAGCACATAATTCTTCACACTATTATGCTATTATTGTACGTTCTCTAAAAGTTTTAGCTTATGGTACTTTTTTATAGAAATAACTTTCACTGTGTTTGGCGTGTATAAAATAGTACAGTACTACACAGATATTACATAATGACTTTGTAGAAAAACCTAAATTACTTTAAGAAAATGTCACGTAATTAAAGGCTTTCATAATGAGCATGCATGGAGTATATAGATCAAGTTGCATGTTCAGCCTTAAATTTGGGGGTTTCTTACCTGAGCATTTAAACGTACAGCCCACTGGCATAGCCAGGTTTAGAGCACAGGGGGAGCAGAGCTAAAAAAAGGCGCCGGGAGCAAAAAGCGTCGGGAGCAAAGAAAAGGCGCCGGGAGCAAAAAAAAAAATGCTCCGCTCAGGAGCAAAAGGCGTCGGAGCACAAAAAAGGCACTGCTTCTGCTCAGTGGGGGAGCGGCTGCTCCCCCTGCTCCCCCCCCCGGCTACGCTACTGGTACAGCCTTAAAATGGCATTGACATAGACTTTGAATTTAATTTCTTAGGGTTTCTTTAAGAAAAAGTGGATCAGTGTTCATGTTTTCAGAGCTTTCAAGCCCTGCTAGTTTACAAAAAATTGTAAGTGTAGGCCCTATTCCGTCCAACTTGTTACACATAGATAGCTGCACCCCACTAAACTCAAGAGGCCTCTATGTGGGTTCGGGGGCGGGGTCCCTCTTGGGAACCAAAGTTTGTAAATTGCATTATATCAAATTACTTGGATAAACAGACATGGCAAACCTCAACCAAAGCCACCTGTATCCAACCAGCATTGACTATGGCCTGCTGAGTTCCCAGAAAACAGCACAAAACCTTTATTTGTCTGTGTTTGTTCTAAAAGACTGGAGCTTAGAATGTAGCTACTATGATTTAACACATTTATTCCCTGTTCTGGACAAAACCTGTGTGTTACATATGTATTACATCAATCAGGAAAGACAGTGCTTTTGTCATCCTTTCTCCATCCCATAAACATTAAATATAAACCAACATATTTGACCATATGTACATAAGTCAGGGGGAAAAGATTTTTTTAGATTTTAGGTTTTTTAAAGAGTCATTTGAGCACAATGGGATACGCTAAAGTATATTAATTTTGTCCTCAAATATGTATTTGAAATCATCTGAAGAGAATATAAGAAGTCATGAAAGAACAAAGATTTTAGAAGCAAGAAAACATTGTAATTATCAATGACCTCCAGTTATATTTATCTGCCTCAGGACATTAGCTTTGCTGGGACAGAAACCATGACAGAAGGAACTGTAAAAATTATTACAACAGCTTTCTACTAATTTCCCTAAGGAAGAAGATCAGTTCTCACTAAAGTCTCCAGGACCAGGAGTCAGATTTTCCCAACACTAGAAATGAGCAAACCAGAAATTCTACCTAGTGCAAAAGGATATATAGGGTTATTTTTTTAAAAATCACTATTAATCTGGAATAGGATAATATTGTTTCAACTAACAGAACGGGCCAAACATATCTGACACTTCAATTAAGTCAATATAGTCACAAAAGAGATTAATTTGGCCCATTATGTTTAAGCCTGTAAAACAATTACTACTAATGCTTAAATAATAATTAAAAGGTAACTTACTCAAAATAAGTATGAATCCTTAAGGGGATTGTCCCAAAACTCTTGGAGAATGTGCGCCCTGGGCTCTCAAATGCTGAAGCTGCAGTAAAAGAATGTCCATTGAACCTATTCACCCCCACCCTTGCTCCAGTGCACCACCAGGTCCTGAGTATGTAAGGCAATTCCTTAAACAGACTGCAAAGAAGTGGATGGACAGGCAGTGTGCATCAAGATGGGTAATCACAGGGCCCATCTACACTGCAAAAAGTACCCCGTAGCAGCAAATTTCAGGACCTGGGGTCAACTGATTCAGGCTCACACTATAGGGCTAAAAATAGCAATGTGGACACTCCTACTTGGGCTGGAGCCTGGGCTCTAAAACCCAGAGAAGGGAGAGGGTCTCAGAGCTCAGTATCTAGCCTGAGCATTAATGTCTACAATGCTATTTATAGTCCTATAACACAAGCCCTGCAAGCCCAAGTCAGTTGACCCAGGCTCCGAGACTTGGTGCCACGGGGTTGGTTGTGTTTTGTTTTGCAGTGTAGATGGACCCATAATTATTTTGATAAATAACCATTTGTTTGTCCTTGAAGAACTGCCTGCATGGATCCCCTCTTTCCCTGGAAGATTAGGCAGCATCTGTGGGGGATCTACTTGGGGATCTGAGAAGTATTAACTGAAAAGCAATTACAGGACTGCTCCTCTGAACTGGGCATTAGATCTAAAGCTTAGGTAAAGAGACTAATGCTGTTTGAGGGTGTATTCAGAACTCCAAACAAGCATCCCTAGACATTATAGATACACAGCAATATTATATCCTGGAGGCTGCCTAGTACTTAGATGAGTGTGCACTAATCCCCACAGTTGGGGGAAGGAGGGGGAGAGAACTGCCAGATCACAGAAGTTTAGTATACACAGCAATATCCATTTGGACAGACCTCTGGTTTTAGTCGCATATGCCAAAAAGTCTGTCGGACTTCTGGTTTGGTCTGGCCTTGTTTTGTTAACAAAGGGTCTCTTACACATAAAACTTGAAGTCTTACATCTGCTGGATGTCACTGAGGCTTAGAGAGGAAAAAAACAGGAAGGGCTAATGGCATGAATCTCACTAACTGTTCCAGCTACTTAACTATGAAGAACACCTGTTTTACATACAGATAGTACACAACTGCATTAGCATGAAGTTCAGATCCCATGACAGAGATGGTCATCCACCAGAGGGAATACCCAACATACCTTTAAGAAATGTCAATACAAGATAAACCTAGAACAACCACCCATGCACTAGAAGCTGGAAGGTTGGAAATGTACCCAGGTAAACTCTGACAGAGCTCAAAGAGTTATATGACTGTTTTACCTGCAAGTATATATGCAAAATTAAAGTAAGATGATTGTCTACTTGGGTTTAACCTGTGCTGCCCAAAGGACAATCCCTTCCCATTTCATTAGACCGGTTTCTGGTAAAGGCTTCCTGTTTCTCAACAGAATTTTTTTGGACCTCAGTAGAAAATGTTCACTCAAGCTATTACTTTGTGATGCTTCAGATCTGAACAGAGACTCTTACCTGACCCTGAGACAAGAAATCTGCAAGACTGGTAATCAGGACTTGCACTTCTGTTATCAGTTCAAGGATGGAGAACCACAATTGTTGAGCCAGTCTAGGGTTACTAACCACATCTTGGCTCTATCCTATGTGACTTAGTAGTTCCTCTTATACATTCCTTCCAATTCTGATCTCAATCAAAAAGAGAGGACTCTGTCATATATACTGGGTCCTGCCTGCCCGAAAACAGAGGAAAAGAAACTGGGCATTTTCCTTGGTGGCAAAATGATCTGAGACTTCCCACATCTTCAAAAGTTTGAAAAACGCTGTCCTTCCACTAACATCAGGGCATCGGTAATAGATCTCAGATAGTTGCAGGAACCACAGTGCTTGAAATCAGTCCCAACAGCCCCCAAAAATATAGATAATAAACAGAAAATCTCAAAAGGACCAACACACAATAGAAGGGGAAGGAGCCCACAAGGGCTGAGTCACAGATGCTACCTGCAGCCATGCACAAACCAAATTTTCTTCTTCTTAATTAGTAACGACTGCTATAGAGGAATGCGAACAGGGAAGGGAGATAAAAACAGACTACTATAGTGTAATACAAACAGTGTGCCCACTGCTCCTTTGGGCAGTTAGAAAGAACTGAAGAGCCATTGGAACCATGCCTTTTTATATCCTCCAATCCCAATGTGAGAGAAGTGGTTAGAAAAAGAAAGTATGTCTACATTGTGATTAGACCCCCACTGCTGCTCCATGACATCTGCACTCTTGGCATTCGGGCAGAGCTTAGGCTGCAGCCTGAACCCAAATGCCTACTCTGCCAGTTAAACAGCCCCTTAGCCCGAGCCCCATGAGCCTGAATCAGCTGGCACAGGCCAGCTGCAGGTTTTTAATTGCAGTATAGACATATCCAGAACAGCCCCAACCAACACTGCTTGCTAGAAGCTTTCAAGCTCCCCTACTAACATCTCCAATCCTGAGCTAAGAAATACTGCCTCAAGGAGAGAAAGGTAGTTTCTGTTTATACAAATCTTGGCTTCTCCAATAAGATTGCAAACAACGTGCCAGTTGAGATAATGGTTTTGTAATGTAGATTCTTCTATTAGTAACTGGGCTGAGACCACCAGCTTCCTAGATGGCCTTATAACTTTTAGCCCTTAAAAACTAATGGCATGATTCAACCCTGCGAGCTAGATCATCAGAATCATAGAAGATTAGGGTTGGAAGAGACTTCAGGAGGTCATCTAGTCCAACCCACTGCTCAAAGAAGGACCAACACCAACTAAATCATCCCAGCCAGGGCTTTGTCAAGCAAGGCCTTAAAAACCTCTAAGGATGGAGATTCCACCACCTCCCTAGGTAACTCATTCCAGTGCTTCACCAACTCCTGGTGAAATAGTGTTTCCTAATATCCAACCTAGACTTCCCCCACTGCAACTTGAGACCATTGCTCCTTGTTCTGTCATCTGCCACCACTGAGAACAGCCAAACTCCATCCTCTTTGGAACCCGCTTCAGGTAGTTGAAGGCTGCTATCAAATTCCCCCTCACTCTTCTCTTCTGCAGACTAAACAAGACCAGTTCCCACAGCCTCTCCTCATAAGTCATGTGCCCCAACCCCCATAATCATTTTCGTTGACCTCTGCTGGACTCTCTAATTTGTCCACATCCTTTCTGTAGTGGAGGGCCCAAAACTGGACACAATACTCCAGATGTGGTCTCACCAGTGCCAAACAGAAGGGAATAATCACTTCCCTCCATCTTCTGGAATGCTCCTACTAATGCAGCCCAATATGTCATCAGCCTTCTTGGCAACAAGAGCACACTGTTGATTCATATCCAGCTTCTCATCCACTGCAAGCCCCAGGTCCTTTTCTACAGAACTGCTGCTTAGCCAGTCGGTCCCCAGCCTGTAGCAGTGCATGAGGTTCTTCCATTCTAAATGCAGGACTCTGCACTTGTCCTTGTTAAACCTCTTCAGATTTCTTTTGGCCCAATCCTCCAATTTATCTATGTCACTCTGGAGCCTATCCCTACCCTCCAGCATATCTACCTCTGCCCCCATCTTAGTGTCATCCATGAACTTGCTGAGGGTGCAATCCATCCCATCATCCAGATCATTAATGAAATCATCTCCACTTCCCTCACCAATCCTCTTTAGCCCTCCAACCCCTTACCAAAGAGGTTGGATTTTATTTCAGAGGGTGTCAGGGAGTGTTTTCCAGGCATAGGAGGTCACATGGTTTACAGAGGAGACTGAAGATATGAAAGAGGAAGTTAGTCATGAGGATTACGACGATATATGGCATATAATGTATAGGAATTCAGTACTCTGGTTAGTTTATATAGTAAATATTCAGAATACATTTTGCAGTTACATATAAGACAGCAGAATTTTATTTTTTAAATAATTTTGATGGATAATATTGACATTTATTTTTAAGCATTTCCTCTATTTAAATTTTCACAAGTGCACAAATATATGGGTTTTAAGCATGTTTTAATTTTTATTAAATTTTCCACGGTTATGGGAAATTGCGAGGGGGAGGCTCAGAAAATTTCAAGACAGATGTTGAGATTCAAAAATGTGTAGCTTTATAACCATTAAAAACACAAACTGTCAACATCACATGTCAAAATATACAAAGTAAATATCCTTAAATCAAACAAGTTTTCAAAGAGCATTTTTCTTACTTTATCTATCCATAGATTTTGATTATTATAGATGGAAATATTTTTTCATCAGCTTATGGGTGTTCAGTGAAATCAACATTTGCTGACATTTAAGCAATAAAAATCTAATCCTTCCAAGATAGTTTATAAGCACCTCAGTAATCATAGCACTAACTGCCTAAAAGTTCACCAGAAGCAATTATTCCTATCTTTCGCACCACTTAGAACAGTGATGCCCAAACTGGTCTCTCTCACCTCCTCTTGCCAATAATGGAATGTGTCCGGGCCCTGCCTCCAGGCTGGGTAGAGTGACCAGATGTCCCGATTTTATAGGGACAGTCCCGATTTTGGGGTCTTTTTCTTCTATAGGTTCCTATTACCCCCAACCCCGTCCTGATTTTTCACACTTGCTGTCTGGTCACCTTAAGGCTGGGAGTGGAGTCACAGCCAGACCAGGGCCGGGAGCGGAGGAGGGGCCAGAGCTGTAGCCAGATGGCACTCCCTCCCCACCTCCTCAAGGGGATGGCGCAGGCCCACCCAGACATTCCTCTATAACCCCCTAGGGGGTGTGCCCCACAGTTTGAGGACCACTGACCTAGAACCTCAGACACATAATAGCTGCTTTCAGTCTGACTTAATTTGGGATGTAGATCATCTCAAATGAAGCAATACTATATATGTAAATAATAATCTCCTATGCTGCCCTTATTATAGATGGGATTGATGGCAACACCTATTATTAAGGTTGCCTGATTCTTCTCATTATGAAACTCTGTGTAAGAGTTGTTTATAACTTTACCAAACCAACCACATGTGCTGAAATTTTCCACACTCTGTCTGCCTCAGGCTAAAAGTTTTTGAAAGATTTTCCCCCAAATGGTTCAGCTTTTTCAGAGAACAAGGCTAGAGGGGAAATAGTTGTTTTGCCCATGTTAAAAAAAATTGGGTTTTTTTGTTTTTGTTTGTTTTCTTTTTAGATTAATGCCCTCATGCTTTGGAGCAGGAATGTGAAATTGGCAGGTGCTGGCCTTTTTGTGAAGGGCCTTTTGCCATCCCATGAAAATCCAGTTATAAGGCTTTGAGAAAACACAGTTCACACATACATTCTAGCAAGTCTGTACTGAGTAACAGCTAAAATCTCCAAAAATTCTGTCCTCACTGAGCATGTTTAAGTCTCCCAGCTCATACTTGTGACCAGACTGCACACCATCCCCTACCAGAGCAACTGAGCATGATCCATCCTATCATGGCTCCTATTTGTGACTAGACTGTGCATGCACCACCTCCCTACCACAAGTGAGCATGCTCCAGCCCAACGAGGCTATACAGCTTTAATATTTTGAATGCTTGATTTTGCAAGCGTAATAATGTTCTTTTAATATAGGCTGGGTTTTTGGAGAGCACTATTATTTAAAGTAGTGTATTCTCACACATGCTGCTAATGTTGCAGATTTTACTGAATATTATGACCTTTGAGTTTAACATAGTACTTAATGATTGCAGTAAGAACTACAAAGATTGTGTTTTTGAATAAACTACTTAATTCTCCTGCAATTAAAAATTCAGATTTTCAAACAAATCCACTTACAAAAGTTTATAAGATTTGGACAGTTTTTCAAAATAATATTTAAACCTTTTGTTCTACATCTCTTTCAAACACATGCAATGTAACATGTCTCTTGATTCATTTTCATTACAAAGCCGGTCTCTGTGCAACAAAATTCAGTTTAATATGATTAAGCTATTATTGATGATGTCATGCATCCTCAAGAGCTTTGCAGACAAAAAAAATTAATCTACTGACTTGGCTGTTTCATATTAGCTAGCTGAATAAAATTATCTGAGATATAGGAGGGCTGATGAAAAAGGAACATGTAATTATGGAATTGTGAAGGACACAAGAATTTTAATACAAACAATAAGGTGTTTAGCCAATACAGTTTTTACATTAAAGTTAACAAGAACAATTTTTCAGCTGTCTTGCTTGATATCAACTGTAACTATCACAAGCAGAGGAAATTATTACTGAAGTACACAGAGTATGTCTAGCTGCCCTCTGAAATTTGGCTTTCAATATGTCATCCTCTAATAATAGGTAGGTTTGAAGTCTCTAAGATTAGATGGCTGTATTCTTCTGACTTTTCTCCCTGTTGGCAAATACATGATCCTGGGTGACTTCTTTACTGTTCTTGTTCGTGTCTGTATTGTTCGTGTACATGTTGTTCTTGTTCGTGGAGTAATGTACATAATTTAAGAATCTGAGATGATCCATGTTTAGTTGTGTTTGTCCCCCAGAAATATCCAGGTTATGATAGATCCAGGAATTTCTTGTTCTCGATGTCATTCTAGGCCAAAAGATCTGTACTGCAGTTTCCCACTTGCTTTTCTTTTTCTCTATACTGACCCAATATATTTCTATGCTTTTCTACACTATCAAATTTTATATCACTTGCGGCATAAATTTTTGCCCTCAGTCCTTCCAATCCTATATAGTTTATACACTTCAATGTAAACATGTAAGGTCTCGTAATCATCCCACCAAACTTCAGTTATGCCCACTGATCATGCTTTCCCCATTACTGTCACTTCTAGCTCATCTTGCTTAAAAGATTATTACATCCCTAAAACCAGTATATAAACTGTTAGAAGAAACTGTGCCACTGTTGCAGGGTTCTGCTTTAACTGATGAAAATAGCTATAATATTGTAATAGTTTGGCCAAAACTATATCCAAGTGTGGATAGGCCTGTGAAGTCACCTCCCTAATACATGTTTAGCATTTGTAGCCACTATCGACATTAAGATCTTCACTAAGCATCCTTGGGTATTCCTTGGCTGTCCCTGATTGAAGAGCATTGCTATCCATGAATACATAACATAAAGCAGTTGCTTATTTCCTGTTCTCAGACAGTAGCTTAGGTATTTATACAGTGCCAACCACTGAAGTATCTAATGTTCTCTCCTTTACTGTTGTCCTTTCAACAGATCCTAGGGCTGTCACTCAAGGAATGCATACCTCAAGTATTATTCCAGATCCATGAAATTTTGCTTCTACGGGCACTGAATTGAAATTGGAATATCCATCTTACAGAATCTGTCTGATCAATTTGTGCATTTTCACATGAGACTAGAGCCAAGATTTTCATAAATGGGCGCCTATAGTTAGTCTCCTACATACAGGCCTAAGTGGCCTGATTTTCAGAAATGCTGAGCACACAGATGCTCCATTTAAGTCAGTATTTTAAGTTCATTATTAAAAAATGAGGAGGGGCTGGGTGGGGAAGTGAGGAAAGCATGGACTTCAATGTAAAGTTATTGCTATCAGTTAGCCAGCTGAATTAGGCAGCAAAAAAACTGAAGCACTGGGTGTGGGGTAGCGGGCAAGAAGGCTTGCAGGACGCAGCAGCTGCTATTTGGGGCTCCTACGCCTCATGAGTTTACTGCTCTACTATTGAAAGACCTAAATATCAGTGACAAATACCTCAAGATGTAGATAAATTGTGCTGCAGAGGAATGCACTTGCCATGTGGGCAGAGATGAAAGTAAGCCGGTACGGTGTACGGGCAAGCAGCAGTAGCGAGTTATATGGGCTCGTGGCTCCAGCAATATTGAGGGCCCAGGGGCCCAACTCCACCAATGTTTGGGGCTGGGTCTCCCCCCTGACCCCATCTGCTGCCCCCCACCCACGCCTCCCCCGAGTGTCCCTGGACCCCCTTGCTGCCCCCGCGCACCTCCCCAGGCCCTGGAACAGAGCGTCACTGTCTCGCCCCTGCAGCTCCATGCTGCCTCCCTGCATCAACTGCTGCCTAGTGCCCCCATCCACTAGTGACAGGGCACGCTGCCCTTACCCTGCCCGTCCCCCTCACACCCTTTAATTTTCCGGTGGGACCCTCCACCAGTACAGGCCCCCCCGCCCGCAGTCACCACTCCTGCCCCACGCTGGGCAAGGGGCAGCCCCACTCCCAGTGAGGCTACAGTGAGGGGCAGCAGCAGAGGAGGCGGCACACATGTGATGGCAGCCCCCCCTCCCACAGCACCCACCACAGGGGAGGAGAGGGAGATTCCTGGACCTGAGAAGGGCCCTAGGAGCACGTGCAGTGACAGTGGTGTGGGGTGAGTGTGCTGCCGGGGGGTAGAGGGGGGCCCCTACAACAGAGCTCGCTGCTGCTGGCGGGGAGAGAGATGGGGGGAGTCCTCCTCTCTGGCTTCAGTCCCGGGGCAGCCTGCCTGTACCCCAAACTCATCCCCAGCCCTGCCTCACCCCAGAGCTCACACCCCCAGCCAGAGCCCTCATCCCCCATACCCCAACCTTCTGCCCTAGCCCTGAGCCTCTCCAACACCCCAAACCCCCCAGCCCCAGACAGAGCCCTCACCTCCCACACCTCTACTCTCACCCTGAGCCCCTCCCACACCCCAAGCCCCTCATTCCCAGCCCCAGACAGAGCCCGCATCCTCCCACACCCTAACCCTCTGCCCCAACCCTGAGCTCCCTCTTGCATCATAAACCCCTCATCTCCAGCCCCACTCCACAGCCTTCACCCCACACCTCTGCCCTAGCTCTCAGCCCCCTCCCATACCCCAAAAACCTCATCCCCAGCCAGACCCCACAGCCCTCACCCCTGTACTCCCTCCCATCCCCGAACTCCCTCCCAGAGCCTGCACCCTGCACCCCTCCTGCACCCCAATCCTCTGTCCCAGCCCAGGGCCTGCACCCCAGACCTCCTCCACCACCCAAACTCCCTCCCAGAGCTACGTCGGCAATTTAAAGGGCCCAGGGATCCCAGCTGCTGCTACCACAGCCCTAGCCCCGGGCCCTTTAAATCCCTTTAAAGATGCCACGCCTCTTCCGTTTGAGGCCCCCCGCCCCCCTTCAGGACTCCAGAGTACCAGTAAGTCCTTTAAGTTACTTTCACCCCTGCATGTGGGACTTCTGTGCAGTTCTGAAGTCCCAAATGCCAGCCACCTCCTCATGAAAGCCTCTGCCTGTTTCCACCAAGGCACGGTTTTAGTTTCTTAAAATTCTCATATTCCTGCAATTCTCCCAGTGGTCACTCACGTCTCCTAGAGAATTCCTAAAACAGAAGTGGATGGGCTCAGAAATTGGTAAATAGAAGATAAATGTCTTTTTTCTATCCTGCACAGAGAGAGTTATGTGGCCTACAAGCAAAATACTAAATTATACAGCGATTTTCACAACTTCAAAATCACATTATACACCTCATCCATCCCTTTAGTCAGTTTTCCACTCCTGCCCGTGCTGAAGAAGTAAGGGATAGCAGCCCAGACACTGCAAGTACAGAATTTTGAATGTATGAAACTTAAAGATCTGCAGTCACTTGTCACTAAAGGAGAGCAATACTTGGCCCTGGGCTACACTGGGGGGGGGGGGCGCGATCTACGATACGTAACTTCAGCTACGTGAATAGCGTAGCTGAAGTCGGCGTATCGTAGATCGACTTACCTGGCTGTGAGGATGGCGGAGAGTCGATCGCTGCCGCTCCCACGTCGACTCCGCTTCTGCCTTTCACCAAGGTGGATTTCCGGAGTCGACGGGGAGCGCGGTCGGGGATCGATTACTCGCGTCTAAACGAGACGCGATAAATCGATCCCCGATAGATCGATTGCTACCCGCCGATCCGGCGGGTAGTGAAGACAAGCCCTTAGTTTGGCATTTGGGAAGTGAGTTGGAATTTGGTGATGGAGAATAATTTAGTGATGGAGAAGAACTTGGGAATGGGATTGTGTGGACCCTGATTAATGATAAATACAAGAAACTGGGAGATATTCAGAGGGTGGCGTTCTGGAAACAGCTGACAGTTCCTGTCTCTTCAGCAAAGGAGTACATTGCAGTTGAGAGAGGGCGAAGAGAAATTGGGGCTCCTGTAACAGAGGAAAGCAGGAAGATTTGGCAGCTAGAATAAGGTAGTTTGGGTTTACTTGTAATGAGGAGAAAGAAATGGGGCCATTTCAACAGCTGGTACACCCTAGAGCCTGGTCTATCCTCTTCCAGTGCTATGGAGATGAACTACCCAGACAGGGGCTTTTTGCACAGATTCTTTTCGTGAAGTTGGACCTGAAAGTATGCTGACATAGGAGGAAAGTCTGCAACAAGTCTTTCAGAGCAGGGGAAAGAACCTTGTTCCATCTCAATTTAACCACTTTATGGGTTACAAATAAAATGTTGACATATAAAACAATTCTATTTAATTCTCTGCAGCTGACTTCATTAAGCAACAGCCAATTACTGACTGATGAGAAAAAAAATCCTTAGCCAGCATTCCTTCTATCACAAAGCTTTTATAAGAATTCCAGCAAGCACCAAAATTTCAGTAACTGAAGTGAACTCATTCATGAAGTTTTTAGAAAAGGCATTACAGCAGAACCTTGCTAATTCTCATTAATGACTGGAAGACCCATTGTACATTTCTGAATTTTGTGAATTAGTGAGAACACAAATACACAAAAAAGCACAATGTATCTCTAAGTTGACTTTGTTCAGCCGATACTAGCATGCTACCAATTAAAAATGGACTTAACTGATATATTTTCTACAACTAAGGTAACTATCTTAGTAACACAATACAACATTGCAGTATAATTCTATTTGGTCTCTGATCAGAAGTGGAGGAACTACCAGATTGTGTGTGTGTGTAAGTGAATTACAGGTGGTGAGGTTTAGCAAAATTCAAATTAGCAAGGCTCCACTGCAACTGTAATGCAACTCCTCAGTTAAGGTATTCTCTGTAAATAACAGATGTTTCCAGTAATTATTGTTAAACCAAATTCACATTTTCATGCAAACCAATCCATACATTTTGTTTCCAAAATCAGTAATGTATATTAATCTTCAATTTTTTTTCCACCTGAAGTCTGAATAGGACTTCAGCAGAGAATTTCTTAACACGTTGGGGGAGGAGAAAGATTCTATTTTTTTAATGTTTCTAAAATTTAAGACAAATTTTTCAAACCTGCTCATTTCAAGTAGAGGCACTTCTTGAAGCAATGCCATAGATTTCGCTTGTGCTCTTGTGGAATTAGCTCTTATCCCGTGAGGGGATGGAAGAGCTGATAGAGCAAAATACAGCATATTCCACAGCCTCAGGAGGAGTGTTGGTCCCAGCTCTTCCAGAAACGTCAGGGATCCTGTCTGCCTGAACTAATGGAGCTGCAGTAGAAACAGTCCATGCCACAGCTGTGGAAGATACAAACAGTACTGTGGGTAGCCGAGGTTCTTGGTGATCACTCTTCATTGGTGCCGACAAATCTGGGGTTTGTTCTCAGATGGTACCAGAGGCACTACTGCTGTCAAATCGCAATCCAGTTCTGACTGAGCCCTAGACTTATGGGCATTCTTGTAATGTCCCTGAGACCTAGGATGTACTAAATTATCTTGGGTCTGAGCATAGGAACTAGCTCAGTTTAGGCAGGGCTGAATCCAGCTTCTATGGGGATTTGGAGGAGGATTTCCTATCACGCTTATGAGAATCGTTCCCCGCTCTTCCAACAAGACTCCAACAAGGGATCAGTGGGGGTAGACACCCTCCCTTCTAAGTCAGACTTTGCAAACAGGAGGTGCACTCCTGCTGAGTTAGGCTGACATACAGGGGACTCCCCTGGCACAGGTCTGATTGCAGCCTCATGGCTTTTGCCATTAGGTACTTCCTAAGACAAAGTTCTCAACTCTGGGGAAAGAATGACAGATACCACACCTTGCTGAGATGTGGGCTTCCCCAAGACAACACAAGCAGTGTGGATGGAGGTCACTGACTGAGAAGCAGCACAGGCAGGAAGCGTATATTTTGAAGCCTGGCATAGTCCAGTACCCAAAACAGGGTACAGGAGGGGGAGCTCCCCTGATTAAGGAGGCTAACTAAAGGAATAAAGACAAAGCTATGGACACTGGAGGTTCTGTCCTGGATAACGTAGCAGTGGAAGGAATCGGAGAGGCAGTTGGTCTGCCCCACCCATTAGTTCTTTAGTCGGAGGCATGAGGTGAGCAAGGGCACATGTGTGGCCCAACAGACACTGCTTTCAAAATTCTCTGGCTCTCGGTGGATGCGTACCCACAGTGGAATATATAGGGACCAGCACTCAAAGGAGAAGAAAAGCTTAAAACTCTCCTCTTTGTCATAATGCCTACAAAAAACTGGACAGTGTTTAGGCTACTGGTGTGTTGAGACCACTGGCTATCATGCTGACCAAAATCATCTCACTTTTTCCTTGTACTCCCCAATCTATATTTTGTCTCGTGTTATCCTTAAACTATAAGGTCTTTGGGGCAGGGACCTTATTTTCATTCTGTGTTTGTACCGAGTCTAGCACAATGGAGTCCTGGTCCATGACTTAGGCTCCTAGGTGCTACAGTAATACAAATAATTCAATAAAAACAAACAATGAAGAGCTTTTAAATTAAGGCCAAGGTTTGTAGTTTTCACAATTTAGCAGCTTAAATTAAAGCCTATGGGGAATCTAGTCTTTATCTTGATCGTCTAAACTCGTGAAAATTACAAAATTGCCTAATCTTCACCAGGATTTTATGTGGAGTCAGCTGACTCAAGTTAGTTAATTTGAGTTAAGCACACCTTTTTCTTTGCAGAAAAGACAAGGCCCTAACAACACAACCCTGCAAAAGAATACACATAGATCCATAGGGTTCTAATAAACGTGATGAGAGTTGCATCCTATTTATTCATCTTATAGTATTTAATTCTTCATTTAATTCCCCTTGTTCACTCATCCTTTTCCAATTTGCAAAAATACAATTATGCACAAGGACAGGAAAAGGTCATAAAGTAGTGGAGGTCAATGATGCAAAGCTAACCAGAAGAAGGGAGTTTTGAGAACTGAATTAAGAGAGGAGAGTATGTGTGCATGAGAGTGCATTAGAGTGTGTTTTTGCAAAGTGGAGCTAGTTGAAACTCATCTGCAGTGACTTTTAATTGACCCACCTTCCTAAATGGAAAGCTAACCTACTTATCCAGCCTAGACTCTCAACATTTCCTACTACTACTATTTCCTGTCCCTTCTTCCAAGATGTCACACAGCAGGAGAAGCAGTGTACTTCAAGCTAAAAGTACTTATCCAGCTACATACCAGGAGTAATAGAGTTTAGCAAATTTGCTCATTATTCCCTCTAATACTAAAACTAATCTGGTAGCTGCTTACTTTTGCTCCAAAAATATATTGTGGTGGGACTGCATTTATTTATTTCATATTCTGCATACAGAACATCACCAACTGAAAAAAGTATGCCCAACCTTTCTGAAGCTCAGAACTATGCAGAAATGTACTGAACTACTGCCCTGGAAAAGACCAAACACAACCACAATTTTGTAAACTTGTGCTGTAATGAAGTACATATTACCAAAGTTGCTCTGACTATCTCAGGAATTCTCCAGTTTTCATAGGCCTGTTACTTTAAGTAGTATGCACCATGAGATCATTGAGAAGGGGCTTATCTGTGAATAAGCAGGGTTAATACAGGGTAGTAGCTGTAAAATGAAGTAAAGTACTTTATTACTAATTCACAGTGGACAATATACCTAGTTTTTCATCATGCCTCAAAATATGCCACTTATTCCATGCACCCCATATCCACATTTGAAAGTACCTATGTAGGAATAGAGCAAATTTGGAATGAGCAGTTACACTCCTTTATGAAGGAGGACACAAGTAAACAGTGAGTTGGTTATATCTTCATTCTCCTGAGGCATAATCAGTAAAATGTAACTATTTCAAGAGAGCATAATTCCACTGGTGAAAAGTTAAGATATCTTTTTCCCAACTAATTTTAAACAATTACAAAACAAATTGTTTCTTAAAACATATAATCTGTTCCTCGTTTGGTTTCCTTAAATAACACAATATGTGTTCACTATTAAGACTAGGATTAAAGAAAAATATTTCATTGCAGCAAATTATTCTCAATTTCACAGACTGACATCTCTCCAAGATACTTTGATGTTGTGTCCATTCAGCATTCACCCATCTTATACAGTCTGAAACTCTAAGGGACACCCCCCAACAATGCACCTGTATGTTATAGTTTCCATGGTTGGGCTTGAATTTAAACAACGATTTTGCTATGTTCAGAATGTGAATTTTAAACACTCCTATTGGCTGAACTAATGGGATCAGACAGCTCCATCTGTACTGTACATATTCTCTTTAGGGTATCATGTGTCTGGAAGACTCAAGGATGACAGATCTTTAAATATGATGACAAAACTATGGCAAAATATTATATTTACAAGGGCAAATATCAGACAATAGAAAATAGTTATTATTCACTATAATGAAATCAAAATATTTCAGATGTTTTACTGTTATCCTTCTATAAATGTATAGTTTTTCCAGAAATGCAATTCCTTTTGCTTTCCTTTGGCTGAAATCTCAACTCTGACTACTGCACTGACTGGCTTCATGTTTATTAGCAGAAAGGATGCTGCCTCTGCTTTTGACTTCAGAAGTTGTATACAAAAATATAAAAACAAAGAAAATGGGGATATCATATGATTGAAAGGGAATTTGTACGCAAGTTTAAACTACTATTTCCACACCTCTCTTCTCCAGTCTTAAGGGTCTCGTCTTTAAAATAACCATCATTTTTGTATGAATTGTTTATATTCACTGGCACCTAGTTTCTCCCTCCCAGTTAAATTTTAAACAAAATTGGCACATAACTGTACTGAAATTATTGTGTCTTGCTGGCCCATGAAAAGGAAGAATGGGTGAGATGATGTGAAAGGACCAAAAGTGACTTAACACTTTATTCTTCATTACTTGAAGTTTGCCTATCATTCTATGCAACTAATTAAAATCTGAAGGCAAAACAAAATTAGTGGAATTATAGAAAGGTGCATGGGGGGCATGAGCTGAAATCGGCAGTGAATCAGCCTTGCTTCTACTTAAAGCTTCTAAAATCCACTTCAGTTTTTCTATACTTTTTCCCCTTGAAACAAACAATAATCAAAACTACGTAAATAGCCACATCAAGATACAACTCTAAGCACTCAAGAGGATGGTTAGGTGTCTTCTCACTTCACGTTTCAAACCAGTTATTACACAGTGTAAAACGTTTTTAAAGTAATTTCAGTACTGCATTCTTTTATCAGAAATATTTTAGTACTGTAAAACAGGCAAGAAATGCCATAAAAATATTTTTCTACTCTTCGTACATTGGATAAAATAGGTTCCCAACCTGGAATATTTGAAATACTCAAAGTTTTAAAACCAGAGGGATTACCAGATCTAATCTGACCTCCTATATATCACAGGACAGAAACATTACCCAGACACCCCTATGCCAAGCCCAACAATGAGAATTAGACCAAAATTTTACAGATCTCAGGAGACTTAACTATTACATGCCACAGGCAGAGAACAGGAGGTATGAGATGCATCCATGCCCAATGCCCCTGCAATGGCATGGTACTAATTAAGTGAGATATACTCAGATGATCCTAATAAGTGAACCACACTCCATGCTGCAGGGAAAGGCAAACAACCCCCAAGGTCACTGCCAATCTGCAGGAAAATTCCTTCCAAATCCCTTACATGGTGATCAGTCAGACCTGAGCATAGGAGCAAGAATAGCCAGCTAAGCACCTGAGAGAAAATTCTCAGTGCCAACTCAGAGCACCAGCCCGTTCCATCCAATGCCCCGTCTCCAGTGGTGGCTCCATCTGATGCTTCAAATGAAGAAGACAAAACTTCAACTTTAATAAGGGTGCTCTAGACTAAATGTGGGCACTAGCATTTCACTACTGGCAAGAGTAAACTTTAATACTGCGAGTTTCAGAAAGCCAGAGAATCTTGTGTTGATGAAATGATGGTGGCTAGGAGGCTGATGTATCCTGATGTTTATTTCTTTTGCTATCAACCGTCCTAAAACATGGAAGCAAATAATTCTTCTAAGGCATCCCTGCTGCACTGATTCTCAACCATATCACAATATCTAGCCGTTGTGGCTGAGCTCCCCCAAGAAACTTGAATACTACTGTGCCATCAAATGCTCATGTGAACCAGTGCATTGATATGTATTCACAGGATATTTTAACACGTTACTACCTCATTGTAAAACTCATTACTACGTATTCATGCGTCTATTTTTTTACATCAGACTTCGCCCATGACTTCTCAAGAAAAATTTCCTTATTCGGTATCAGTGTAAACCTTTTAACAGTTTTGCTTTTTAATAATCCATCACAGGCTTCGCTGAATCAAGTGCTTTCTTCAACTTTTGAAGACTCCGTACATTACATAATCATTTATATAAATTGCCAGGAGGTCCAAAAGAAGTAAAACGTGTAAGTGTAAGAACTCCAACCTTTTTTTTATTCAGAGTTATTTCAACCTGTTTCATAGACTTCACACCAATAGTAAAGTGCTCCTTCCGTCAAAGCAACATGAAAGAGAAATTCTAATTTACCACAAAAGTTTTTGGGGTTTATTTTATTAAGTAGTAGTAAGTTACTTCACATATTACAGAACTACCATAAATACTCACCTCTACAGTTGTTTTTATATACATTTCCTAAAAATAGCTGAATTGCTTAAAACTTGTAAATTTAAAGGCTACACTGTCAAAAAAAAACATTAAATGAAGATGTCTGTCTAAAAGCTCTCTCTAAGCCACACATGATCATAGTCAAGTAGAAATAAGACATACGTATCATAGTAAACCAAGACAAGGAATTATATAACACAAGACATGGATGACTGACCTGCTCATCTATCACATTTTACAATAAATATTGTTGCTGCCCAGATGTTATTGTCCCTAAATATATCATCAATTTGAGCTTCATTTTGTGCATAAAAAGTATACATCATATATCAATGTTAGCTTTATTTGCTGTCATCCTTTAATAATTTCTCTGCAATATATATTTGCAAAGGGGACAATGGCTTTCTTCCTAGCTTTAACTACAAAATGAATGTCTAATAGCAATCCAGGCTAAGTAGAGTAGGACAATTACTCCCCTGTCTTACATTCAAGACTCTGTTAACACCCCTGAATGACATTAGCCTTTTTTGCAAATGCGTCACATTGTAAACTCTTATTCAACCTCTGGATCCTTTTAGTCATTACTACCACCTAGCCAGTTATTCCCCATTTTGTAGGTGTTTATATGATTTTTCCTTCCTTAGTGTAGTACTTTGCACTTATCTTTATTGAATTTCATCTTGTTGATTTCAGGTTAATTCTCCAAATTTGTCAATGTCATTTTGAATTCTAATCCTGTCCTCCAAAGTGCCTGCAACTCCTCTCAGCTTGGTGGCATCTGCATATTTTCTAAGCATACTCTCCACGCCATTGTCCAAGTCATTAATGAAAATATTGAATAGTACCAGACGCAGGAAAGACCTGTGGGACCACACTGAATACATTCTTACTGTTTTCCAGTGAATGACTGAGTACAATCTTTCAACCAGTTGTGCACCCACCATATAGTAATTTCATCTAGATTGCATTTTTCTAGTTTGCCTATGAGAATGTCATAGAATCAGCCCCCTAAGCTGAGGCAGGGCCAAGTAAACCTAAACCATCCCTGACAGTGGTCAGTCTAACCCAGGCATTGGCAATCTTCGGCACGCGGCTCGCCAGGGTAAGCTCCCTGGCGGGCGGGCCGGTTTGTTTACTTGCCGCATCTCGCCGGTTCAACCGATTGCAGCTCCCACTGGCCGTGGTTTGCCGCTCCATGCCAATGGGGGCTGTGGGACGTGGCAGACAGCACATCCTCCGGCCCGCGCTGCATCCCGCAGCCCCCATTGGCTTCCTGCTTCCATCCTATCCACCAGGCCAATACCCCATCAAAGAAGTAAACTAGATTGCAACTTGCAACTAAAGACAAGATACATGAAGCACATGTGCCACCAAGCTTTAGTATAGCAAAGGTGTCTGGGTAAGCTTGCTGCTAGTTGCTAGCATTTAACCAGTCCTAATGCTGTGTCTTCCAAAGAGAGACATAACACTCCATGAAAAAACTTCTTAGTCAATGCAAGCACCTTGCCCCCAGAAAGGTATTCACCACCACACGTTCCCCCATTCTATCATGCATGTCTGGCATCCCACTATTCTATTCAATATAGGTCTTATACCATGTGAGAGAGAAATAGCCTATATTTGAATGTAGATTTAGTATAAACTTCAATTGTTTCTACTTTAAATGGAACTTATATTGACATTGTAATACAGCTTTGTGCTTCTAAAAGGGACAAGAAGCCATGACCTTTAACACAGTTATGGCTTTGTGAACCTTCGCCCATATAAACAGCCAGTTCCTTAATTCCTGGTTTGACTTTTGTCATAAAACATATTGTGGATTTATTCCAAGAACTATAAAGGAAGTATGTGAGAAGTAGGTAAGTGAATAATTTCATTGGGTAATAAAATATTTTTAAGGATTTGTTGACGTCTACACCAGATGCTAACACTGTTATACAAGCTAGTCGCCTATCCCAGAGATGTGGACTGAGGTTACTCCCCTAAAGGTATGTCTATACTACCCGCCAAATTGGCGAGAAGTAATCAATCAGGGATCTTCCCAGAAGTGCTCCCCGCCGACTCCGGAAGTCCTGCTCGGCGAGAGGAGGAAGCGCAGTCGATGGGGGGAGCGAGCCTGCGCCACGTGGACCCGATGTAAGTACTTTTACTTTCGATCTAGGAAACGTTGACTTCAGCTACGCTATTCTCGTAGCTGAAGATGCGTATCCTAGATTGATTCCCCCCACCCCCCCGCCCAGTGTAGACCAGCCCTAAGATTTGCCTCATGGTTTTTTTTCCACCTTGAGGCCCACTTTGCATGTAGTTGTAGCAATAGACATCTAAAGGGAACGGTTGACTAAAGAGGAACTTTCCTAACTAACCACAGGCTGAATGTGGTCACTTTGGTGGGGTTGGACCATGCCATCTGTACCCAGGGCATTTCACACCCCGATTTGCCCACAGCTCTGAAGGAGGTATTATGAGGAAGAGTAAGAATTATCCATTATAAGACAGAAATCAAGATTCATGGAAAGCACTGTGTGCCAGGTAACCAGCCCTCACAAGACGACTGACCTTTCAAGACCCTGAAATTGATCAGCCCAGGAAGACAGGAAATCACGAATAGAGCTTCTGTATTAACTTAGACAGAATATATGGGCACAAAGAGTTGAAGGTGTTAACCTGACCCTGTCACTGGCCAACATTAAACAGTGTTAAAGTTTGGGATTTGGCATACAGAGAACTCAGACCATGGAAAACACAATTAAAAATCCTTTTGTTAAAGGTGCAGAAAAGCATTTGAAATGTAAAGTATTACATAATGCTTTCATTTTAAAACTTTTTGTTCACTTTCCTTTTAAATTGAGAGTTTTTTCTTTAATAAGGAACCCCTTCCCCATCTGACAGTCTTTTCAATGATAAAAACTGCCCTACTGGGGGGAAAGAAAAAAAGATAGTAGTAGTAGAAGTCCAACCCTGTTTCTGAGAAAACAAAACTAGATAAACACAAAAGGGGAGAGAAAAGAACAGCAGAGATAGAAAATTCAACTTCTCTGGTATTGACTCTCAACTGCAACCTCATTTCTGGAAAACAGACATGGCACTTGGTCTTATTAATCACTCAAAGACCTGGCAAACTCATACCACAACAGACTATTTAGGGCATTACTTTTAGTTGCCTGTCTGGTCATAGGCTTATAGCAGTGTGTAGACTTGGTCAGCAAAGCCAGTCTTATTACACAGGAAGAAAAAAAAGAGCGATAGGAAAGAAAAGATGGGGAAGAAAAAGGACACATGAGGGGGCGGGGGGAAAGTCTCATATTCCCAGATAGGATTCAGCCAGAGCCAGTATAGATGGAAATGTTATCTGGGTCCCTCTCTCTGCTCCAGTCTGGTCAGGATATCTCTCAAGATCAGGATGACAAAGGCCCAACAATGTTATGGCAGATCCCAGGGTTCCAGGAGACAATGGGGGTGGCAGCCATGACAGTGAAGCTCACTCACCTTCACCTTTTTTCATTTAGCGATGGGTCCCCCTTTGCTTCACCTCTTTGCAGCCAACTTTCTTCCCCCACCCCCCCCAAAGTCATCCCCTTAGTTTGTTTGGCCCACCAATGAGGCCTTATTTCCACCACACCAATTTTGGTTCATTGATTTCTGGTCCCTCGCTTTTCTTGAGTACCAGGCATGACCTTAACACAGTCCCTTGGATTATATCAGAAGGATTTTTTGTCTGCACTAATTTGGTGGGTCTGTATTCCTTTTACCTTTTCCCATCAAGATTTATTGTTATGGGTTATTGTTATGCTGTATGAACTTTCACTTTTACACTCATCATACAATTAAGGTAATTGGTAGGCCCAATAAGAACAGAACTGTGTGAATAACTGTTTTGTTTTTTGGTTCACTGACAGTTCTTAGAAAAAAAATCACTTAAGGAAGAACAGAAACCAAAATTTTATGGATTTTTTTGGCAAATTGAAAAGGTTGGGAAAACTATTTCAGGACACCAAAACATTGTGTTCAACCCAAAACAAAAGGTTACTTTAATAAAAATTATGAAAAAGGCATATTGAGTCATTTTTTCTTCTATAAGCAATTTGGGTCAGAAAACCAGAGTAGATCAGCTGATCCATCTCAGTGCCAAGATAGCTCTTCCCTTAAATTAACTCTCAAGCTCTCCTTACAATAGCATTTGAGCACCATATAGCAGTGTGTTAAACAATGCTGGCTGTGCACATTAAATTCACACTATTCCCCAATGAAGGCACCTAGTTTCAACAGCTCCCTCCCTCCCACTCATTTTCCTCCTCTTCATCAGATAGAGTGTTACGGTGCTACCCTTTTTTTTCCTCTACTTTAGTGACTGACTTTTTCCGATATTAAGGCTTGCTTCCTTCTGAAATGAAACAACAAAAGCTTAAGACAGAAATATTTGTTAAGAATATTTTTTTCTGACTCCTGCTTCCAATATTCAGCATTCAAAAAGAGGAAATACCATGGCATTTATCATATATAATTCGTCAACCTAGTCTTTAGTTTACTAGATGGAAGAACAAGAAGAAAGGGGAGAGGGGTGCTTAATGTCACTCTTAAGTACAGTACACACATAGCTTTACCTGAGGGTATAACTAAAGCTTTCCCTCTGCTATAGTAAAGCACAGCCAAAAAAGATACTGTGGTAGTGCGCACCAGATAATTGGTTTAGACTTTCAAATATGCAAAGCCTAACAAAATAAGCAGCTAAATGAAAAAGTTTCCAGTGTATAGTCTTTAATGTATAGTGGAAGCGTGGCTAAATGATGATGGATGATGTAGCCACTTTGTTTAACTACACAGGCGCTCAGATTAATTTGGCTGCAAAACTTTCACTTGATAATGGTCTTAAACAAGAGTTCAGATTTGTAGGCCTAATTTACAAGTATTGTATGTTGGGTATTGTGATAGATGCATAATCGAACTCTAGAGTCAGAGAAATCCCAATTGAAATAGGTATTCACCAAATGTTGAGAGCTAGCAGTTTTTTGACAAGGTAACAAATGGATCTCAGCCCTCATGACAAGGACCAGTGTTATTTAAATTACTGTAAGCCACCCCATTGGGCTAGGTGCGGTACAAAAATCATAGGTAGCCATATCCCTATTTATAACCTGATGATAATCTCTATCTAATAAAAACGCAAGTGAGGGTAACAAAAATAGGAAGGAAGGGAAGAGGGATGGAAAGAATTAATATTAATGAGATCACATTTCACACAGGCTATGTGCCCAACTTGATAATTTTAGAAAAATGTTTAAATGATTTGGAACTATTTTTCAATCTCCGAGCAAACCATAACCCTCTTTGCACCTTAACATTTGCACCTTCAAAAGTAACCCAGGACATGTCACCTATTATTCAAATTTGCTCTTTTTCTCCCTCATCTATATAAACCATAGCCAGCCATGACTCGACCATTTCATTTCTTAGGTCAAACTGTAAGCCCATTGAGAGTTACCTTGGAATGAAGGCCAAATGACATTACTTAGAATTCAGTCACCAAAGAAAACATTCATTTTGATCAAAAGTTATAGGCAGGGGTACTTTGTGTTCTATTTAGGGTTGTCAACTGTCTAATCACACAAATCCAAACACTGCGCCACCCCTTCTCCGAGACCCCGCCCTGCTCACTCCATCCCCCCTCCCTCCGTCGCTTGCTCTCCCCCACCCTCACTCACTTTTACTGGGCTGGGGCAGGGGGTTGGGTGTGGGAGAAGGTGCGGGCTCTGGGGTGGGGCCGAGGGGTTCGCAGTGTGGGAGGGGGCTCCAGTGTGGGAGGGGGCTCCACCCCCAGGGGCCACAGGGACATTCCGGTCATTTCTGGGAGCAGTGTGGGGCCAGGGCAGGCAGGCAGCCTGCCTCAGCCCCACTGCACCGATGGACTTAATGCCTAAACTCTCCTGTTTTGGCTTCAGTAGCCTCCGGGAGATAGAGCCTGATCCTGGGAGACTCCCAGCAAAACCCAGAGGGTTGGCAACCCTAGTTCAATTTACGTGAGCCCCCTTCTAGGTCCAGACAGCATGGAGGAGGAAGCTCCCTGATTCAAGCACAGAGGAAATATGAACAGAATCTCTGGAGGATAGGTAGGGGGAACAGACTAGGACAAGGAGCCTGGGGAGGATGGAGAGACTAGGGTTGAACACTGGCCTGGCAGGGATGGGGAGATGCTGTGTAAGGTTTGAACCAAGTATGAAAAAGTATCTTCCATACCTAGAAGAAATAATTTGGATAGGGACTGTTTAGTTAGACGCTATCAGGTTTATTTCTTATTTTGGCTTGTGGATCTCTTCTGTGCTAACCCCTGATGCTTTTGTTTGCTTGTAACCTTTAAGTTGAGCCCCCTAGAAAGCTAGTTTGGGTGCTTAATTTTTGGAATTGCTCTTTTAAAAATCTAGCAAATGCCTAAGTTCCAGATGTATTTTTTTTTCCTTTTTGTTTTAATAAAATTTACCTTTAAAAAAAAAAAAAAAGATTTGGATTTGTGTTTCCTACGAGGTTTGTGCGTATGCTGTTTGATTAGCCGGTGACCACAGCCAATTTCCTTTGTTTTCTTTCTCAGCTCTTTCCCGGGCGGCGGGGGGTGGGGGTGAAAGGGCTTGAGGGTACCCCACAGGGAGGAATTCCCAAGTGTTCTTTCCTGGGTCCAAGGGTTTTGGGGGTTTTTTGCATTTGGGTGGTGGCAACATTTACCAAGCCAAAGTCAGAGAAAAGCTGTAACCTTGGGAGTTTAATACAAGACTGGAGTGACAAGTATTAATTTTTAGAATCCTTGCAGGCCCCCACCTTCTGTTCTCAAAGCGCCAAAGTGGAGATTCAGACTTGACAGCACCATATAAATATTTGTTAAGAAATAAATGCCCTGAAATCCATCTTTTGACTGTCGTCTGCTCAGAAAGGACTTTATGGGGGGGGGGAGGAGGAAGGGAGAAGAGAAGAGAAGGGAGACAGTCTAGATTCAGCATCTGAACAAACACCAAATGTGTCTTCATTTCAAATAAACATTAAATGTGCACATTTTAAAGTTGACTGTTTAACAACGCACAATACTTCCATGTGTTAAGGGGAAACAAAAACACTCAAATACATTTCTTTTCTAAGTAAGAGAAGGAGTATCAATTTGATAGAATAGTGGGAGAAATATTCATGTAAAGGGTATTTCTACAAATACAAGAATGCATATTTTTGAGCCCTGTTGATTTTCTTCTCCTTTAAGAACTAGAAAGGGATAGGAAAAACATCTATTCTACTGATGTGAAAAACAACCATTACACAAATTGCAAAAACAAAGCGGTCCTCAGCCGGTTTCTTGTTTGGAGGCAGAGAGTGTTATCACTCATGCGCAGCAGTATATATTTAGAGATTAACGCCAGAAGGGACCATTGGATTACCTAGTCTGACATCCCTGTATCTCTGTTATCCCTATATCAAGCCAAATAAATGGGTTTGAATAAAGCCCATCTTCCAGAAGGGTAGTGAGTCTTGAGCTAAAGACATCACGGGACAGAGAACCACCACATCTCTTGGTAGTTTGTTCCAATGGTTAATCACCCTTTCTGCTAAAAATGTCTGCCTAATTTATCATTTTGATTTGTCTGGCTTCAGCTTCCAAACATTGGTTCTACTTGTTGTTTTTAGAATTCTAGAATAATTTGTTTGATAGCAAATAAAAAAAACTATACAGAAGAACACCTGTGCTGAAAGTAACGCTCATTTCATTCTCTGACAAAAACTAAAATATTTTAAAACCTGTGTCAACATTGGTTTAAAAATGTTTTGAATTTTGTTTTATGCAATATAGATTGTTCCTTTCACCTGTGCACTATAATTCCATGTCCACCATTCAAGACTCCTAATCCCACACACAAATACTTGATTAATATTTTGCCAATCTCTGAAAAACAAAAAACAAGAGATTCAGCAGGTTTCATCTAACACTTTCTTCACTCCAACTTTTCCCTTCCAGGCCTTAGTGGCTACAGTTAGTTTACAAACCAGCATTGTGCAGAACTAGTTAAAAGTATTCCTTCCACGGTGTCTAATTTATGTTTCTCAACACTATTTAATTTGCCATGGTGCTGCACAATTGCTAGTATTATTAGGTCCCCTTTTGTCTTCTCTATTCTTGACTAGGCAGATTTCATAACATTATTTAGCAAGTTTTGCCACCTATTGTTCCTCTTCCTTTTCTTGATCAGTATGAATTACAGCCTGGTCCTAGTATGACTCTCTGGGACCTTTTCCTGTTAGTGTTTTTCCATATTAAAAATTTTAGTTATTTCAGCCCATTGGCCTAGTACTAAAATAAGCATGATTGATCAAATTCCCAGGACCAACCTTTGCATTACTAAACACTAGAATATTTGCTCCCATCAAATGCCCCAGTTAGTAGCATGTAAAATGGCATATTTCATCAGCAGTTCAGCTAATTCCTTCTTAAACTCTTCCATAACTGTAGGATGAATTTCATGGGTACACTGGAACTGCCATCCTGGATTAGACGTGAGAGTCCATTTAGTTCAGCATAGCATCTCCAACAGTGGTCAGCACCAGATGTTTCATAGGAAGGTTTAAAAGTATGTGGTACTCAGATGTGGGATTGTCTGCCCTAGAGAAGAATCTCTTCATAACCCCTAAATTAAGAGGATTGGGTTAAGCACTGAAGCACGGGGTTTACACAGCATTCAAAAAAAATTTCATTATATTTACTGTAATTTTTGTTATCCATACAAATGGTCAGAATCCTGCTAAGTTGTTGGCCTCAATGACATTCTGCGGAAATAAATTCCACAATCTAATTATGCGCTGTGTGGCAAGGACAGGAGACACTGAATGTGGTTTAAGTGGGCTGCCACTTTATTTTTAAATGTCTGGGAGTAGCCAGCAGATAAAAGTGTACAGTGCAAGTAATTCTATAATCATTTGAATATATACCTGGGCAGCTTCCATGAGCCCTCTCCCTTACCCATCCTGGTCTCCAGCCAACCCACTGCTGGGACCTCAGCATCCCCCCTCCTCGAATGAGGGCTTAAGTAGGGCTATAAAGGAAGGGAGTTGGCTGCCTGCCAGACCACCCATAAGAGCCCTGAACCACCCTTTTTCCACTCCTTTAAAATAATACCTCCTTTAAATCCTTTACCAATGCATTTTATCTGATCACTGTATCCCTTCCCTACAAAGTACCTGCACTGGACATCCTCACTATGTTTACATAATGAGTTGCGACATCATTGCCTAACTCCCATTTTATGTTCTCCTCAACTAAGCCCCCTCAAAACCTGCTGTGGCATAAGTGAAAAAGCCCCCACTTCACCTTGGCCAGTCTGGAGGTCAGGGAAAAATTCCTTTCTAGCCCCCGAAAAACGAGTGACCAGCACAATGTCCACAGCGGACCTGCAAAATCCCAGTATTTCACCAGTTCCATGGGTGGGAGAGTGGGTGCTGTGCCACTTGGTGCAAGTAAATGAAGGCTTCTCCTGCACCAGCATGAACTGACATAGTCCCCGCTCTCTTCTGGTCACCTGGGAATATGGGTCAGCATCCCCACGTCTCCAGCAGAAAGTCACTCCCTAGCTCTCTAATGGCACACACGTTTTCAACAAGCCAGACAGCCCCCACCTAACGTGCAGTGTGGTCATTTTATCAGTTTTGATTTTGCCACTTTTCAATTTCATTTTGTTCGTTTTTTATGAGGCAAGGAGAACAAACTCCAAATCCACATTCTCTATACTATTCATTATCTTGTATGATGTCCCCTCTTGTTCATCTTCCTGGTGTAAACAATCCCAGTCTTTTCACTGTCTTACGAAGAGAGCTGTTCCATGCGTTATTTATTTTCATCACCTATCTCCAACCCCATTCTCTATATACAATATTTTTTTAGACTTGGGGTGACCAGTACAGCATATGGTATTCCAGATGAGGCCTCTACAACTGATTTATATAATAGCTTTTTTTATTTCCATTCTGTTCCTTAGGCTTCCTAACATTTTGTTAGCTTTTATGACAGCAGCTCTGCACTGAGCAGAGGCATAACAAGGGTAACAAGAAAACATTTAACAAATATATTAGAAGAGAAAGACCAAGGACAGGGTAAGCCCATTGCTCAACGAGGAGGGAAAGACAACAGAAAATGCAGCAATGAATGATGTGTTAAATACTCTATTTTTTGTTTTCACCGAAAAAGTTAGCAGTGATTGAATGACTAACAGTGAATACTGGTGTAAATGGGATATGATTTGAGACTAACATAGCAAAAGAACAAGTTAAGAATTATTTAGACAACTTAGATGTCTTCAAGTTAGCAGGGCCTGATGAAATAGATCCTGAATATTTAAGGAACTGGCTGAAGAGATCTGAGCCGTTAGTGATCATCTTTGAGAACGAATATCCTTCTTTGACAGGGTAACAAGCCTTGTGGAGAGAGGGGAAGCACTCGATACAATATATCTAGACTTCGCTTGATATAGTCTCACATGACCTTCTCATAAACTAGAGAAATATAGCCTAAACAAACCTACCTTAAAATTGGAGCACAACTAGCTGGAAATGATTCACAATTAAACTGGCAGGGCATATTAAGGGGAGTCCCCCAGGGATCGGTCAGATTCTATTCAATTTCTTCATAAGTGATTTGGATAATGGCATAAAGGGTACAATTACAAAGACTGCGGTCAACACCAAACTGGGAGAAATAGTCTGAATTAAACAGGAGGAAAGTGAACAAGGACAAATGCAAAGTACTCCACTTATGAAGGAATAAGTGGAGTAAGGCACCATACTTTGGGAAAGATATAGACAAGGTGGAGAAAGTCCAGAGGAGAGCAAAAAAACCACATTAAACATTTAGAAATCATGACCTACGAGGAAAGATTTTAAAAATGGATTTGTTTAGTCTGGAGAAGAGAAGACTGAAGGGGGACATAACAGTCTAAGTATGTAAAAGGTTCTTATAAAGCGAAGGGTGCCAAATAGTTCTCTTTATCCACTGAGGACAGGGCAAGATAGAATAGACTTAAATTGCAGCACGGAAGATTTAGTTTACACATCAGGAAGAACTTCCTAACTGTAAAGATAGTTAAGCACTGGAACAAATTACCTAGGGAGGTTGTGCAATTTCTGTTATTGGAGGTTTTTAAGAACAGGTTAAACAAACACCTGTGAGGTATGGTCTAGAACAGGGATCTCAAACTCAAATCACCACGAGGGCCACATGAGAACTAGTAAATTGGCCCGAGGGCCACATCACTGAAACCTTTTCATACAATGATACAAAAGTATAGTCAAAAATTAAAAAAAATGAAGAGTAATATAGTATTCTATTAAAAGTCAATGTATTAACTTTTTAAAAACTGTAATGCAAAGAGGGGTTTTAATAAAATATAAACACTCAGTAATGTTTGGAGCTTGGCTGCCAGTGGAGTTGGCACCTATGGCGGGCCGCGGGAAATAACTCCGCAGGCCGCATGTGGCCCGCGGGCTGCGTGTTTGAGACCCCTGGTCTAGAAAATACTTAGTCCTGCCGCAGTGCAGGGGATTGGACTAGCTGACCTATCGAGGTCCTTTCCAGTACTACACTTCTAAGGTTTTATGATTAATTGAGCTATTCAATGCTGAGGTCCTTTTTCCAAGATGATTTAAGTTAACTTTGAACCCAGTAAGGTTCAAGAGTAATTTGAAGTTTTCCCTCCAATGTGTAATACTTTGCATTTATCGAGATTGAATTTCACCTGATACCATGTTTCCTATTCACTTAGCTTGGTTAGGACCTTGAGGTGCTCACATTTGTCTTTGGATCTGACTAACCTCAAGAACTTAGCACCACTTACAAATTTTACTCCCAGGCCATTAAAAACTTACTAACCACCACCAGTTCTGATAACAGAACTTAGTGGAAAACTGATAATTGTTAACCATGATGAAAGTTGACCATTTATCCCTACTCTGTCAGTCTCTTAGCCAGCCATCACATCTGGTTCTGGCCACATGTTTGTTTTTACTTTATTCATTTGTTCAGCATCAGTATGTTTAAATACCCTGATATTTGTCAGAGTTTCATTTTTATTACCTAAAGCAACAGGTATTTTCAAAAAGTATTTGTATTGGGGCATATGAGTCCCACTGTGCTGTGCACAGTATAAACACATAACAAAAATGGTCCCTGCTCCAGAGAGCTTACAGCCTAGTACGTAAAACAATACATTTATATTTTGGTATACCAAAAAAGCCAGTCAAGATAGGAAACCCATTATGCACAGCAATTTAGAAAAACATAGAAGACAGTCCCTACCCTGATGAAGTTTATTTTCTCTGCAGTATATTTATCTGCTTTAGTTGCTCCCTCGTCATCCTGCAGAGCAACAGGACATGGTTTTATTCACAGAATGAGTGTTTAGTACAATCCTTCCTTTCAAGCATATTTAACTTAGCCATATTGTGGTCACCATTTTCAAAATTGAACATCATCAGTAACAAAATCGTTTGATCCAATGAGGTTTGAGGTGACAGTCAATACAATAATACTCTAGTTGCATGACAAATATGGTACCCAAAATGTAAGAGAAAAAACTCACATATTTGTCAGAGACCACTATAATCTGACCATAAAGGGTCTTCACACTACTTCTAGCGTCTAACTATTAATGAGCATAGAGTAAGTGTCCAGTTCTGATCTAATCCAGATAATATGATCTCATCATCTCCCATTTCCCTCAAGGTTAGAAAGTGTTTCTCACTTAATGGAAAGTTTAGGGTCTGAAGTGTTACAATTTTATTACAGTTGAAATTGAGAGCTAGGGTTTCACTTAAGATACTGAAATGGAAAGTGTTAAGCAATCTTGTTTTCCACTGCTTACAACTTTGCCAAACTTTAACCATTTATGCTGAAGTTTTCCTTGGCAGGTATCTACCTCAGTCAGGTGTGAATTTTGCGGTGTTTTTTAAAGTGTGAGCAAAAATTGTTAAGCCTTTCCTGACAAAAAAGATGAGCAAATCATTTTTTTCTCCTATGTTAAACATTTCTTTGGAGATGCTCTAGCTCAAACTCCAGCTCCATACTTCAGAGCAGAAATTTGAAATTTAGCAGACCACTATCCTGGTGACAACAATGTGTCTTTTGCCATTCCTGTAAAAATTCACTCAAATGTGGCTGAGTTAGGAGCGTCCACTAAGTATCAAATGCACAAGTTTTCAGAGTTTGGCAGTTAAATTGTGCAAATATATTCCTGTGTGTTTCTGGGCAAGTCACTTAAACTAAACTTTTCACAAGTGGCCACTACCTGAGTGTTCCTCATTTTATGGGCACCCAAACTGAGACACTTGGGGTCTAATTTGCATTAGCGCTGACCACTCAGCTGCAAAATTTAAGTCAACTGGAGCTGTACTTTGAACATATGAAGGGCTATAAAAATGACAACTACTCAAAAATCAGTCCCTAGGTGTCTAAAAAAGAGCAGCCAAAAATTAGCGAACTATTCTGACATTTTGACCTAAATCTCTGTTCTGCAGTTCCCCATCTGTAAAATGGGAATTCCGTTACCTTGCTATGCTACAGGGGCATTGTGAAGATAAATTCATTAACATTAATAAGGCACTCAGATACTATGGTGATGAGCACCATAGAAAAGCCCAGGAGAAAATTAGTATTTCTTTATTCAGTGCACAGTTTGGATGGCGTGCAGTAAATAATACACAGTGCACACTGAATGAGGTTAAATGTATTAGATTATTACCCATTCATTGAGTACCACCCATCTTCGGCAATAAAAGAGGCAGGGGTCCTGTAGAAAAAAAATAGTATGTGATCTTTTAATTAAAGACTGCACGATAACGTACACTCGGAATGTGCTGAATTAAGGTTGCCCAGAAAACCTATAAATGCTGGAATTTCCTGAATTTGAGTGCTTGACATTTCTTTAAATATTGTTTTTGGACTGCAGTATTAAATATATTACTTCTTGCTGAATCAATTTTTTAAAGGCACTTTTAAGTTAGATTATTTCTAAGGGTAACTTCACTGTGGTACATTCGAAAGAAATCCTTACAGACTCTCCTAAGAAGCAGAAGAATCAAGTTGGCTGATCTGGGGCATTTCATAGAATCATAGAATCTCAGGGTTGGAAGGGACCTCCGGAGGTCATCTAGTCCAACCCCCTGCTCAAAGCAGGACCAACCCCAACTAAATCATCCCAGCCAGGGCTTTGTCAAGCCTGACCTTAAAAACCTCCAAGGAAGGAGATTCCACCACCTCCCTAGGTAACCCATTCCAGTGCTTCACCACCCTACTAGTGAAAAAGTGTTTCCTAATATCCAACCTAAACCTCCCGCTCTGCAACTTGAGACCATTACTCCTTATTCTGTCATCTGCTACCCCTGAGAACAGTTTAGATCCATCCTCTTTGGAACCCCCTTTCAGGTAGCTGAAAGCAGATATCAAGTCCCCCCTCATTCTTCTCTTCTGCAGGCTAAACAATCCCAGTTCCCTCAGCCTCTCCTCATAAGTCATGTGCTCCAGCCCCCTAATCATTTTTGTTGCCTTCCGCTGGACTCTTTCCAATTTATCCACATCCTTCTTGTAGTGTGGGGCCCAAAACTGGACACAGTACTCCAAATGAGGCCTCACCAGTGCCGAATAGAGGGGAATAATCACGTCCCTCGATCTGCTGGAAATGCCCCTACTTATACAGCCCAAAATACCGTTAGCCTTCTTGGCAACAAGGACACATTGTTGACTCATATTCAGCTTTTCGTCCACTGTAACCCCTAGATCCTTTTCTGCAGAACTGCTGCCCAGCCATTCGGTCCCTAGTCTGTAGCAGTGCATGGGATTCTTCCGTCCTAAGTGCAGGACTCTGCACTTGTCCTTGTTGAACCTCATCAGATTTCTTTTGGCCCAATCCTCTAATTTGTCTAGGTCCCTCTGTATCCCGTCCCTACCCTCCAGCATATCAACCACTCCTCCCAGTTTAGTGTCATCTGCAAACTTGCTAAGGGTGCAGTCCACACCATCCTCCAGATCATCGATGAAAATATTGAACAAAACCGGCCCCAGCACCGACGCTTAGGGCACTCCACTTGATACCGGCTGCCAACTAGACATGGAGCCATTGATCACTACTCGTTGAGCGCGACCATCCAGCCAGTTTTCTGTTCACCTTACCGTCCATTCATCCAGCCCATACTTCTTTAACTTGCTGGCAAGAACACTGTGGGAGACTGTATCAAAAGCTTTGCTGAAGTCAAGAAATAGCACATCCACTGCTTTCCCCTCATCCACAGAGCCGGTTATCTCATCATAGAAGGCAATTAGGTTAGTCAGGCATGACTTGCCCTTGGTGAATCCATGCTGACTGTTCCTGATCACTTTCCCCTCCTTTAAGTGGTTCAGAATTGATTCCTTGAGGACCTGTTCCATGATTTTTCCAGGGACTGAGGTGAGACTGACTGGCCTGTAGTTCCCCCGATCTTCCTTCCTCCCTTTTTTAAAGATTGGCACTACATTAGCTTTTTTCCAGTCATCCGGGACCTCCCCCGATTTCCATGATTTGTCAAAGATAATGGCCGATGTGATTGCAGAGCCATTGGCCAACTCCTTTAGCACCCTCGGACGCAGTGCATCCGGCCCCATGGACTTGTGCTCGTCCAGCTTTTCTAAATAGTCCCGAACTACTTCTTTCTCCACAGAGGGCTGGTCACCTCCTCCCCATACCGTGCTGCAGAGTGCAGCCGCCTGGGAGCTGACCTTGTCTGTGAAGACAGAGGCAAAAAAAGCATTGAGTACACTAGCTTTCTCTACATCCTCTATCACTAGGTTCCCTCCCTCATTCAGCAAGGGGGCCACACTTTCTTTGACTTTCTTCTTGTTGCTCACATACCTGAAGAAACCCTTCTTGTTACTCCTAACGTCTCCGGCTAGCTGCAACTCCAAGTGTGATTTGGCCTTCCTAATTTCACTCTTGCATGCCTGAACAATATTTTTATACTCCTCCCTAGTCATTTGTCCAATCTTCCACTTCTTGTAAGCTGCTTTTTTGTGTTCAAGACGAGCAAGGATTTCACTGTTAAGCCAAGCTGGTCGCCTGACATATTTACTTTTCTTTCTACACATCGGGATAGTTTGTTCCTGCAACCTCAATAAGGATTCTTTAAAATACAGCCAGCTCGCCTGGACTCCTTTCCCCATCATGTTATTCTCCCAGGGGACCTTGCCCATCAGTTCCCTGAGGGAGTCAAAGTCTGCTTTTCTGAAGTGCAGGGTCTCTGTTCTACTGCTCTCCTTTCTTCCTTGTGTCAGGATCCTGAACTCTACCATCTCATGGTCACTGCCTCCCAGGTTCCCATCCACTATTGCTTCCTCTACTATTTCTTCCCGGTTTGTGAGCAGCAGGTCAAGAAGAGCTTTTCCCCTAGTTGGTTCCTCTACTATTTCTTCCCTGTTTGTGAGCAACAGGTCAAGAAGAGCTTTTCCCCTAGTTGGTTCCTCCAGCACTTGCACCAGGAAATTGTCCCCTACACTTTCCAAAAACTTCCTGGATTGTCTGTGCACCGCTGTATTGCTCTCCCAGCAGATATCGGGGTGATTAAAGTCACCCATGAGAACCAGGGCCTGTGATCTAGTAACTTCTGTTAGTTGCTGGAAGAAAGCCTCATCCACCTCATCCCCCTAGTCTGGTGGTCTGTAGCAGACTCCCACCACGACATTACCCTTGTTGCTCACACTTCTAAATTTAATCCAGAGACTCTCAGGTTTTTCTGCAGTTTCATACTGGAGCTCTGAGCAGTCATACTGCTCTCTTACATACAACGCAACTCCCCCACCTTTTCTGCCCTGCCTGTCCTTCCTGAACAGTTTATATCCATCCATGACAGTACTCCAGTCATATGAGTTATCCCAAGTCTCTGTTATTCCAATTACATCATAATTCCTTGACTGTGCCAGGACTTCCAGTTCTCCCTGCTTGTTCCCCAGGCTTCTTGCATTTGTGTATAGGCATTTAAGATAACTCACCGATCGTCCTGCTGTCCCAGTATGGGGCAGGAGCCCTCCCCTCTTGCACTCACGTACTTGTTCTTCCTCCCGATATCCCACTTCCCTCGGGGCTTTGGTCTCCTTCCCCCAGTGAACCTAGTTTAAAGCCCTCCTCACTAGGTTAGCCAGCCTGCTTCCAAAGATGCTCTTCCCTCTCTTCGTCAGGTGGAGCCCGTCTCAGCCTAGCACTCCTTCTTGGAACACCATCCCATGGTCAAAGAATCCAAACCCTTCTCTCCAACACCATCTGCGTAGCCATTCATTGACTTCCACGATTCGACGGTCTCTACCCCAGCCTTTTCCTGCCACAGGGAGGATGGATGAGAACACCACTTGCGCCTCAAACTCCTTTATCCTTCTTCGCAGAGCCACGTAGTCTGCAGTGATATGCTCAAGATCATTCTTGGCAGTATCATTGGTGCCCACGTGGAGAAGCAGGAAGGGGTAGTGATCTGAGGGCTTGATGAGTCTCGGCAGTCTCTCCGTCACATCATGAATCCTAGCCCCTGGCAAGCAGCACACCTCTCGGTTTTCCCGGTCAGGGCGGCAGATAGACGACTCAGTCCCCCTGAGGAGAGAGTCCCCGACCACCACCACGCTCCTCCTCCTCTTGGGAGTGGTGGTCGTGGAACCCCCATCCCTAGGATGGTGCACCTCATGCCTTCCAATCGGTGGAGTCTCCTTCTGCTCTGCTCCCTCAGATGTATCATTCTCTCCACTCTCTGCACTAGTACCTGTGGAGAGAACATGAAAACGGTTGCTCATCTGAATCGGCGTTTCTGGTACATGGACTTGTCTCATACTCTTTCCTCTTCTGGAGGTCACATGCTGCCAATTATCCTCACTGGCCTTCTGTCCCCGCTGCGTAGCCTGCTCTGAATCTTCAGAACTCTGTGCCCGCTGAAGCCTATCCTGGCGTCTATCCAGGAAATCCTCATTTTCTCTTATGGAACGCAGGGTTGATACTCGTTTCTCCAGACCTTGAATCTTCTCCTCAAATATGGAGATCAGCATGCACTTTATACAGACAAAGTCACTTCTATCCTGTGGAAGAAAGACAAACATAGCACATCCTGTGAAGGTCACGACAGGGGATCGCTCAGCATCCATAGTCTCTTCCTTCTAAGAGTTTCCTCACTTGTGGCAGAAGCTACTCAGGGAAACCCGCAAGAGGGATGCCGCAGTAGGCTCTCTCCAGGCGAACTCCCAGGAAAACTCCTCCTGTTTGCTTCTCTGCTGTTCGCTGGTTCGCAGCTGACTGTCTTTTTAGAAGAGCCTGGAACAAAGCACTCCCAATTCACACTGTTCAAACAGGCAATCAAACAATCAAGCACATGGTCAAACTGCCAAACTGTCCCCTCAACAGACACTCAGATACTCACCAGCGCAGTCTCCCTAAGGCAGCACTCAGCATACCTCCACTCAGACAGACCCCAGGCAAACTCCTCCTGTTTGCTTCTCTGCTGTTCACTGCATTTGGTCAAGGTGACATTCATTAGATACCTACCAGACACCTGCTGAAGTGAGTAAGAGATTAAGAGTTATTTGACCAAGAAAAGTGGCAAGAACGGCAGGTTGAAAGTCAGTATAAGGCTTCTAAATAAAGTCTGCAGCATTATAATTTAGAAAGTATATTTCACTGACTGACACTTCAGGCTCTTCTATTAAGTACCACCCTGTGACAAAGTGGGAATGTTCTTAATGTTTTCTCAAAATACTGTGTGCGCCTCAGTTTCCCATGTGTTACAAGTATTCAGGTGGTGGGATAAAGGTGTGTGATCATTAGAGCGACCCTAGAGGACAGGTGTGACTACTGATTGGCTGCCGGGGATAGAGAACAGCGAACACTCTGTAGCCTGGCAACCGATGGCCAGGCCCTCCTCCTCTGCAAGAATCAGCCGGAGGTGTTTATGCAGATCAGGTGACCTGCTGGCCCAGGGAAAAAGAAAGTCCAGGGTTGGGGCTTTAGACTTGCTTCCCCCACAAGATGGACTCTGCTAAAAATTCCTGATTTCTGTCCTAGCAAGATCTGTCCTATGTTGTGTTCCTGTCGACTAATAAATCCTTCTGTTTTCCAACACTGGCTGAGAGTCACTGCTGACTGCAAAGTTGAGGTATGTGGTCCTGTGGGGTCATAAGGCTTCCCCAGATGTCCCTTCCAGATGAACTTGCAGTGGAGAGCTCATGGGGTGAACAGGGGACCTGAACACTCCAAGGTCAGCCCCAGGAAGTTTTGAAGCGAAGCAGGCTCCTTACACTGGTGAACGAGTGCCCTTAGGGGAACTCTCGCTGCACCAGAGACCTGGCTGAGCCTCATACAGAGCAGTTCCTGAGCACATAGACCTGTGACCTCCATGACACACCCACTATTGGACTTTCAATAATCAAAATTATTTTTGTTAAATAAAGGTTTTTCACAACTTGTGCACGTACACACTTTTCTCAATATTTTTTCAGCTGAGAAAAAAGTAACAGAATTGGGACTTGGTAACTACAATTACTTGCACTTGCAATGTAAATTATAAGTGACACCCAGACCAATCAAAGGTTATTTGAAATAACTGCCCATTATTTTAAACTAGATGAGTTTGCTTTGGCATTATTTCTGCCTTATAATGCCACATGAATGGCATTATTTCCTTCTACATAAAATCTGTGTTTCTCTATGTAATCTTGCACCCATGCTGATTCAAGTATCTGTTGTGATGGAAATACTAGAATGAGACCACTAACTCATCTTAGAGACCAGTAAAAATAACATCCAGATAGTGATGATTTTCAAGCATAACTTTCAAGATTGGATGTGCCGCAGATATGCTTTAGTAGAAACACTGCTTTGGACTTGAAGCAGGAATTAATACAGGGAAATCTTACAGTTGTGTTATGTAGGAGGTCAGACTAGACAATCACAATGGTCCTTTCTGGCTTTAAAAAGAAAAACAATGAATAACTGATCTGGAATGGATTAAAGACAATGAACAAATGTGAAAAGACTAATCATACCCTCTGTCAATCACCTGTAACATCCAGCCCTTTCTTCTAGCCTTTCAGTTTCGATTCTTATGTAACACCTACATTGACTTAGTTCACTTACATTGACAGTTATATTTAGGCTTGGAATGATTAGATTTTTTTAAAACCATGAATTACAGATAACGTCAATTTCCATGAACACACACAAATTGATGAAAAGATATTTCCACTGATTATACTCTACATTTACAGAAAGACAAAGAAAACATTTAAGGATGTTATTTTTACTGGTCTCTAAGAATAATCAATTGCATGTCAATGTAACAGTTAAGTTTATATACTGATAGTTAAGTATATTAAGTGTTTTAATTGTTCTAAATCGTAAACTTTTTCTAATCTCAATGTCTGACATTAAATAACTGATCTGCCCACTTTTGACACCTCCTATAATTTCCCACAACTGTGAACATTCAAATTGATGAAAATTATAAAAATGTTTTAAAACACTGATATTGTCCATCAAAATTATTTAAAAAGTCAAATTCCACTAGTTATACTGGTTAAAGACTTTGAGGGTTATCCTTTTCAGCTCAAGATAGTAGTGTGATTACCTTTCAGTGCAAATTTTTAATTTCTTGATCTTTCAAAATGAAAGAGCAATTGACTGGGAATCAATAGATCTAGGTTCTACTCCCAGTTCTGCTGTGTGACCGTGGGATGGTCCTCTCTCTATGCCTGTGTTACCCCCTGCCTATGCTTTATCCATCTTGTCTATGTTGACTGTAAACTTTTTAGGACAGGAAGTATATGTTTGTACAGCCCCTGGCACAGTGGGGCTCTGTTCTCATTTGGAACCTCTCAGTACTATTGTAATACAAATACTAATAGTCATTTTTGAACACTTTTTCCTCCAAGTTTTTTTTTCTCAAATGGACAAGCATTAAAATAAGCAAAGACTAAAAGACATGCTGCAAGGCCCAACGTCATTCTCCAATATTAAAAGAACACATTCATTTTAATTCAAAGTGAGACACTTAAAACAACTATTCAATTTAAGTTCAAGTTTAGGTCTATACATCCCACAACTAATTTTCAAAGTGACAATTGAATGAAACTGTCCTTTTAGCCCTTGATCTTGGCTTTTTCAGAATGCTTGGCTCTTAAGCTCAGTCATATCTCTACATTGTCACTTACAATTGCAAATAAATAATTTTGAATTACCACAAGACACTAAATTATGCCCTCAATAACCATGATGCCATTAAACTAATTATCACTGCCTCTAATACACATGTGCCACTACACCTCTTAAAAATGAGGCCAGACCATAGCATTAGGAAGCAGTGTTTTACTGGGGCTTCAGCAAGTAGAATAATTTTATATTCTTCCTTTCTGAAGGAGAGGATTTGACAATTTAATAGCCCTTATTAAAACACAGATAGTGTCAAAGTCGTCAGCATAACAGACAAAAAAAGAGAAAGTAAAGTATATGCCTTCCAGATTTAAAGAGTTAAGTAAAAATATTTCAAATGGTCAAACTGAGCTCAAATTACTTCCCTTAAAAAGTTTATTTTGCATGACCACCAAAAGGGCTAGAAGCCACTTTGCCATAACTCTTCACTTTGGCACAAGATACAATAAATGGAGAAACTAACTCATCTTAGAGACCAGTAAAAATAACATCCAGACAGTGATGATTTTCAAGCATAACTTTCAAGATTGGATGTGCAGCAGATATGCTTTAGTAGAAACACTGCTTTGGACTTGAAGCAGGAATTAATATAGAGAAATCTTACGGTTGTGTTATGTAGAAGGTCAGACTAGACAATCACAATGGTCCTTTCTGGCTTTAAAAAGAAAAACAAGTCTCTAGTCTCTAAAGGGAGTGACTTACTTGGTTCAACATCGTCCCCTTCAGCTATTAAAGAATTTGATCCTATCTGTACAGACTTGGAAAGATGGTAACTGATGTATGACATGCAGGATGAGGTAATATATTTTATTGAACCAACTTCTGTTAACAGTTGGCTTAATAACCAATATTACCTCACCCACCTTGTCTCTCTAATATCCTGGGACCAGCACAGCTACACCACCACTGCATGTATTTGGAGTCCATACAGCAAGTGTTAGTGCTCAAATGCTACGGTGATGAACACAGTATAAAAGCCTAGAGAAATGGACAATGTTTCACAAAAGTAATATTAACTAACTAGCAGTGTTCTGTGATGTCATAACTACAATAGGAAAGTATGAATAATAGAATGTCGTAAGAAATTAGATGTTACTTTTCTGATATTTTGTAAGTCATGCAACACGAAAAAGGGTTTTATGTCCAAAGATTTTATATCCATTTTTAATTTGCCAAAGAGGAAATCATAATTCAATATTCAAAAGTAACTGATAAGGTACTTCAGAGGTGGGTTACATAACAAGTTGTTGAAAGCTGTTCTCCAATTTTAAAAAGGTTTGACAAAATTTAAGTAGGTCCATCAGTTAAACGCATTTCTCAAATATGATGTAATAAAGTAATACTCTATAAAATACAAAATCCTTTATATTTAGCTTATGAGGAGTAAAAACTTAAGAGTAAAGAATTTATTTTTTTTTACTTAAGAATTGAAATTTTTTAAATTTTCCAAATCTAGTAAATGCAGTATGTTTAGGCTTGGAAGGATTAGGTTTTTTTATAGAAAAATGTCAAACAGCAATTTCACTGCACCCACACAGACAAAAATCTCCCTCAATAATAGAAATTTACCGATAGGCTAAATAAGAAAAATGCTGCTTCAAAACTCGGTTTGATTTAAAAATATTTAATTTGTATATTTTGACATGTGATATTGCCAATTTGTGTTTTAATGGCTATAAATTTAATTTTAAATGTCAACATCTGTGATTAAATAATTCTTACCTCCTCAAGTTTCCACAACTGTGAAAATTTAAATTGATAAAAAAAATTAAAAATATTAAATGCTTTTTCACAAACATGAACATTTAAATAGAAAATTGAAAATATTCTTAAAATAAACATTGATATCTTTGGAAATTATGAAAAATTAAAAATAGAATTCTGCCAACCCTATATGTTTAAGAATAGGCTTCTAGTTTAGTCATTGGATAAATCCCTGAGGAAAGACTACAACAGTTGAAACTAAAAGATTACAAACTAAACTATGCAGTCATGAACATGACAAAGTGGGGAAATCTTCAGATACAGATCTAACAATATGACTGAAAAATAAGCACGAAACAGTTTAATAAAGTTATTTCACTGACATTTATATGAAAAAGTCATACCCCATTTTAAAAGCAGAACAGGAGAATATATATTTTTTATTTATGACAACAAAGCTAACATCAGGGCCAGCTCTAAAACGTGGACAAAAAAAAAGCTGTGGCCGGAGCTGTTGCCGAAGCAAAAAAAACACGCCCTGAAATGTGCCGCCCCAGAAATGGCCGGAATGCCACCCCTTCACACGTGCCACCCCAAGCACCTGCTTCCTTTGCTGGTGCCGGCCCTGGCTAACATCAGCGTAACAAGATTCACTCCAGTCTAACTCAGGAAAGCTAAGATTTTTAGACCCATATAAGTATTGAATAAATGAAGCCCCAAGAGCAAAATCCTATCATAGTGCATGAAGTCACTCAGTCAAGGTTTTTCTTCTTTGTAGTATATTGGCACCCTATATGGCTTCGCAAAGAAAAAATTATAGTCTCTATTGCATGATCAAATTATGTAAATTGTTTGTGCTGTCTGTAGAAAGCCTTGAGTTTGCTGCTGACCTCTAACTGGTGTGGCCTTTTAACTAAGCTTTTGCAATGTAAAGTAACATTCACACCTGAAGTTAATCGTGACAACACAAAAAACTTCAGAACAAGAAAAGTGGAAATATTAAAATTATGCATGTATCCAAGATACTGCATTTCACAGATGAACAGAAGTAGCTAGGGCAGTGGTTCTCAACCTTTTTTTTTCCCCACTGACTTCTTGAAAATTGCTGAGGGTCTTGGCGGACCACTTAATTGTTTGCACCATTAGCTAACTATTGTAAAGTGCTTTGGATAAAAGCCCTATATTAAAAAAAAAACCTTAATTAACTTTTTTTGTTCTACAAATAAAAGCACACAACTCATATTTTAATATCAGTAGTCTTACCTTTCTAATGCGATGGATGTGCCCTCTCCCTTCCCCGCCCCCCCCATGGGGCTGGGAAGGAGTGGGGGTCTCTCCCCAGCAGCCGCAGCCCTGGAGTTGTGGAAAGTCACCTCTTTGGCCACCACAGCCCTGCACATCCCAAATTCCCCCCACCCCATCTCACCTCTCTACCCCCTCCCACCTACCCCATATTCCCCCATAAGGCCACCACCTCATCTTACATGTGCGTCTTCTCCAAGGTCCAGGCACCTTAATGGAACCATGCCTGAGCGGCTCCACTAATTAGGTGGATAGCCCTTCATTCGCTTGTATGCAGCTGCCCAGGCGCACATCTTAGAGGGAACTATTCGCGGATCACCTGAATGGAGCTCATGGACCACAGTTTGAGAACCTCTGAGTTAGGGTAACCAAATAGTTGTAGAGTATAAACTTAAAAAAAACACCTTTAATTCAATACTTAGAGCAACAGAAAGAGAGGAACAAGTCAATGTTTATTTGCCACAAACACGGGTTCTAGATCATACAAAATATATTAGATGTCAGAGTCATCTCCATTTTAGTAGACCGGTACCTCATCTTTCAATCTAAAGAACTAACTAAAAGATTGCTTGGATAAAATCAGTGACAAGAACTGATCATTCAAACCGAGAATTTCTCTTGATATCAGTGGAATGTTTCGACTTTTGGCAACGTAGAGATACAGGGTAAAATTTTCATAAGTGACTATATGACGCTAGTCAACCTGTTTATCTGAGAAAACACAACTTGAGGGATACAACTTCTAATCACAGATATGACGAGGAGAAACCATTTGGTCATCCAGTTTGATAATCTTCATTCTTAAACATTCTTTAATTTATAACGAAGGCGCTTTAGCCAGTTTTTAATATGGATTCCAAAAATATGGACCAGATCATTGGCGCCTGCTCTGGACTATTTGCACCACTGTATCACCACAAAGAAGCCAAATATCTACCTTTAAATGGCTGGTGGGAATTCTCTTTGCATAGGAGATTCCCAACTAGTGTGAAACTAAATATGCATGTTTTATGCCACCTCCTTCACCAGTTTAAGTGGCAAGCTGAGGGTGTAGCTAACAAAGATGGCCTTTAAAGCCACACTATTGCTCACATACACCAAGCAGAGACCAAAGGCACAAAAGGATCTCTGCCTATCTCAACAATGGCAATAAGTTAAGTTGATTCTGGAGAACCTCAACCAAAGTGTAAATCTACATACAAAATGTTTCAGTTATGTTGGCATCTGTACTGTAAATTGTTTAGATAAAGTGAATTTGCTGCTACTGAATTCAACAGGAACAAACATTCAGTGTTATCCTTATACAATGCTTCATTTAAACATGTTTACTAACAGTAGTTATTTGTATACTGCATACCAAAACAATGTTGTTAAAAGAAAGTTAGGAATGCAAAGAACTCCGATGTTAGGAAGCGCAAGAATTAAGGTTACTTAAATAATTTTAATTCAGCCCCATTCTATCTATGCATTATGATAGTCTTCAACTGCATGATCACATGCTATTTTTTAAAAAAAGAACCACTGCCTTATTCAGCAAGTTATATGTTCAAACCACAGCTCCCATTGACTTCAGTTGCAGTTGTAAGTGTTCAGTATTTCTGCAAATCTGGACCCACGTGTCTCAGTTTGGGAACCCAGAAAATACCTGTGAAGAGCTTCGTTTAAGTGCCTCTCTCAGCGTCACATGGGAACTTTGTATTCAACCTTTGCCTCTCCCACAATACTCTAGGATGACATTCCTCTGTCTTAACTACAAGACCACACACTCTCTCTTCAGGCTTGTCTACACATGAATGTCCAGAAAAATCAATCCAGTTTAATAAAAGATGTGAATTTGAAGTGGATTAGTTAAACCACAATGGCACTGTTATTCAGAATAAAGAAGTGGCTTTAATTGGTTTTATTTTAATTCACTGCACTAAACTGAAATAAGCCCACTTTAATTCTGAATGAGGGTGTGATCAAGTTATTAATGACTATCATCATGCATCCTCTGCACCAGGGTATCAGGGGAAGCCCAGGCAACTTGAATTCTGTCATTTCCTTGTCTGAGTGCATGACTGTCAATCAATATGGTTTCTCATTATGAATTTTCCCTTTAAATTTGCTTTTTTAAAAACTTCAATAGACAAAACTATATTAAATGAATGTTACGGTTGCAATCTTCTTTGGGTAAAATGTATTAATATTTTAAGTGTAATAAGGCAGTAGGTACAGTCTGCCATACAAGAAAGTTGGCTTCATTTGACTTCAAATACTTATCTCTGGTCTAGAGACATGACACTTGTGTAAGGGAGAAGGAAAGACAATTATTAGTCAAACTCGTAATCAGAATTCTGACAATACACAAAATGAAACAGATGGAAGAAAATGGGGTAGAAAAAGCTCGGCATGACACAGCATGTGAAAAACTGACCAGAAAAATAGATGCAAAGGAAAGACTACCTCTTGCTCCAAGCTACTTAAAATCTATCCCACGGTTGCATCTAAAATAGTGTTTATTATCTTCTTCCCATTCACAATGCTCTCCAGTTCTAGCCACAGAATGTCATTTACATTAAAAACAGTGATTATGTCTTGAAGCATGCTTTATCTTGCCAACTATGTTTTCTCCATAAGAGATTATTTTAACTATTGACCATTGTCCCTGAGTATTTCAGCAATTCAGTGATTTAGTCTTGAGAGTTATGAACTTTATATATGGCACTGTCACAGCATATGACAGATCAGAATCATAGCTAAGAATTATGTTGTAGGCATTCTGTACTAAACTGCAAAGCATAAATCAATATCAGATACATATTACCACATCTTTAGATCTTAATTACTAAATGTCCTAATTTGTAGCAGATAAAGATTTTGGGGGGGGTTTATTTCCATTTTCTGTACTTTAGATATATATTGACATCACATTGGTTAAAGATAAAATGTGCTGGGCATCATCTTTATGTTCTCAGTTGTAGTAGCTGACTTACTACAGCAGCTCTCTAATCTGTGTTCATTGCTTGTAATTACTTCCAGCATTTCCACCTGCTTTCACTGTCAGCTGCCCTCATATTACGCTTATTAAGCACAAACAAAGGGATCTCAAGTGTCTTACACGCCTTTGTGTTTCACTGCTCAGCGATTGTTCCAAATGACCTTACTGTAATAAAACTAGAAAGATATACAATGGTGTCTTTTGCACAGGGCCAGCTGGCTTGGTTTTTACTCCATTTTGTGCACACTTCTAGCACCACGCTTCTGAGAAAACTAAACAATCTGTATGTGGAGATTTGACAGATTATAATAGCTAACAAAACCATTTGCATACAGACGACCACACTTTACTAGATTAATACTAAAATGTTTATTCTGGCAAAAAAATCTTAAAGAATCCAAGAAAAACAAAATTCACTGTCTACAGAAAGCCCTTTTATAAATATTTTAATATTAAATAATTAGCTTCATCATTAAATAAGCAATTTTTACTGGAATTACAGTCTGCTCTTTGAAAGAAAACCGAAGTAATAAAATTCTCATGTCCGATATTTTATATTTACTGAATAATGTATTTAAAAGTTCATTTTCCTAACATTTTTGGGAAGCCACTGACTTTGTTTCACTCTCTCTGTAAGGAGTGAAATGAATGGTCTAAAAAGCTGCTGCTCTGCTCGTACTTCCAGTTTAAAATTGTTAAGACTCACTACACTATTCAGAAGTTGTGTTTAAAAAAAAAATGAAAAAAGTTGTTTGAGGAGAACTGCAATTATCCACGAAGCATTTGAAGGGTGGTGGAGAGGGAGTTCATCTCTTTTTATACAAACTGTGTAGGGACCTGGGTTCAAAGTTTTCATAGACATGGTCCGGAAGCACACAAAATAAATTTAAGATGGTTCTTACTCAAGAGAGGACATGGAATGGAAAACTAAGACAGATCAGGACTGAGAAACATTTAAAGAGTTATGTTCACCATACTTGCATTCATAAATATAGGAGCCTCAATAGAAAGATATCTGAAGATGAAATTTACATATCCAAGAACACAAAAAATGCAAAAATCACATACTGTGTTTCTAATGAAATGATGGTGGCAAGTGTTCCCAAAACAGTTAGATTGGAAGAGAGAGGAAAGGAGAGAAAAAAACTACACACTATAATTTCCTTATTTTTACGCTATCCTCCCATTGCTTTTGTAGCGCTAGATAAGCAAGAGTTTAGTAGGGCTGATAGTCAGCTACATATAAAGGCATGTGCAAACACAAAAATAGAAAAAGGTTTGGAATCAGTCAGGTTTACATTTTGTTTAAGTCAGTTATGCTTGAAATCCCTCAGCATGCTGATGCAATTCCCCAAGATGTCTGAGGTCAGAAGACATGAAGGTGCAAGCAGACAACTATTACTATATGCAAAACTAGAATTTTAGAATAATGCATTAAATATTTTATATTGGCAATGGAAATCAATGTATTAAACTGTCATTACATACATCAGTACTTCAGTTGCATACATTTGAAATATACAACCTGGTGTTTCAAAACAGTAGCCATTAAGGTCTACATTCCTGAAACAAACAGATCATTCAACTCCATACTTATGAAACAAGTTAACAATTCATAGTAATTTTGAACTTTAGAATTTTCACTTCTTCAAAATTGCTACAAGATAGGTATATGTGAACTATAGTACCTGGAAACTCACTGAAGAGAGACAAATAAAACTGAGTCTGGAAGTCATACACTACTGTAGACAACAATGATCATTTGCACTGAATAGTAAAAACAGTACAATACCCAAGGCTATAGTCCCAGAGTCCCTTAACAGCAACAGAAATTATATACAAGAATGTAAGCGCAGGAGGAAGACAGAACTGAAAATAAAGAGACATCAGACAAATACCAGCTTGGCAGACAGTAGTCCATTAAAGATTACAAAGCAATTACCAGTAGAATGACCTACACATGACAACACAGTAATAGGAACGTATTTTCTCCAAAACAACAAAAGAATAAATTTAAAGTAAAGTAGATATGTTGGGAACAATATCAGAAAGACAAAAGTACAACTCCGGAGACATCTACACATATTCTCAATTCATCCCTGTCAGAAATAAGGTTACAAATTCTGAATAAACATGCACTCAAAAATTCCATTACATTTCTTTTAGACTATCCTCTCATATATACACACATGTTAAAATTGTGCAGCTATAACAGAAGCAGCCATTTCACCTCGGTAATAACTATATAAGATCTTCCACTTGTGAAGGGGGAGTTTTCTTGCCTAACTACCATGAGACAAGAATACTTTATTTTTGCATCAGTATACATAGATTTTTAAATAATCATCACTCTTATGACTCATGTATAACTAGTATACTTAAGTTATAAAATATTGATCAAGTTAAAGATGAGAAATGTACTTTAAAAAAACAGATTCTTGATGCTTGCACAGTGTAAGAAATAACCAAATAATTTGAAAAGCAGATGGGGCTAGGTGCAGTACACAGATACAACTGCAATACTGATGGCACACTAGTAAGGCAGCTTAGATGGATGGAAGCTAACTGACAGGGAAATTTCTCAGAAAATTGAGAAGGAGAGCAAACTCAAGTCAATGTACTGACATAAGGTGGTGCAGAATATGGTCTGAGCAGTGGGAAATGCAGTGTGACAATTTTGGATGCATTAGCAGGGAAGGTTCAAGGACTGAATCTAACAGGCCAGAGAGGAAGATGAGAACAGTTATAGCAGTTACGGTGATAGATTAGCACCTGGGCAAAGAGGAGTAAGAGATATATACAATGAAAACAAATTTAGCGGTAGCAGACCATAGGTGGAGAAGAGGAGTCAAAAGATAAAAGCAGGGCTGGGATCATGAAGGAAGGAGAGAATAGCAGAATTGCCAAAGGCAATAGATAAAGGAGGAAGCAGATTTTGAAGACTCGTTTTTACCATGTTGAGCTTGAGTTGACCATTCTGGAAGATTGAAGGGAGAAAGATGGTGGTGAGTAGTTAGGATGAAAAAGAATATCTGTGATTCATCATAGAGGGAGCATAAACAACGATTGTAGCCAATTAGTTCATTTTATTGTCTATTTATCATTTGGTGTTTGGTATTATGGTCAACTCATACAATATTTCATTGACTTCACTAAAACCAGAATTTCACTCACGGTGTTCTGCAATGAAGATGGCAGTGTAGAAGTAGTACACATAGTCCCCAAACAACTTTACTTAAAAGCCAGAGGGGTTGAAGTAGAACAGTATACCAAGACCTAGGTTAACAGCACTCATATGGCCACCAGAAATAAGGCAATTTACTAAGAGCATACAGAATGCCTTCTTAAGCAAAACTCCCAGTATCAGAAAGTATCAATTACTGTAGATTGTTGAAACAGATGATGATTTTTTCTTTTATGGTTACTTTGGGTTTATGTTGTCAAAGGTGACTAGAGTTTACAATAAGCACTTTTGTTAAAATTTTATAACTCTAAAGAAATACATTCAAATCAAACACAATTTCCTCCTGAACAGACACTGCTTCATTGTAGGGCTGTTTACGTACCAACCCCAGCTTTTTAAATCGCAAGTCATTTTGGTTTGTTCAGAAAAGTATATTATTTTTTCCACGCTCCTCGTGTACAGAATTGTCTGAATCATTATTTTCCTCATACTTCATCCCATGCACAGTAAAAACGGCCTTCAGGCAAAGGCCATGCCTGGAAAATTTAAGCTTGAAAAGACAAGTTTCAGAAAGTTATGGACCATTGAAAACAAGGGGGTGCAGTGAAAAAGACTCATTTCAGCTATAGCAGCTCTTGCTGCTCCTGCTATAAAATAAGTTAACTTTTTCATAGAAGATGATTCTGTGGAATTAACTGTCTCATGCAATTGCTAAAGCCATCCATAACAATAGGTTCTTCAAAGAAATTCTTTAAAGTTACAATACTGCCAGATTTTTTGTTTGTTTGTTTTCACGGCAGAATGGCGATCCCCAATCTCCTTTGACCTTGTTTTAATATAAAACAGGTCTTCCTTCTGAACGCGTAAGTTACTGCACTTATCGGTTCCTATACTCTTTAATCATGTGAAACGCTGCAGAGCACATTACTGTATTTACAAACAATAGCAACAAAACATAAAACCATCAAATAATATTACTACTACCCTAAAATTAAGTATTAGAGGGCACCTGTCTATCCCCCACACTTTCACACTTACAAACCGGCATGTGCCAATGTGTCTCTGGTAGACCTATACTTCTAGCTGTTTATCAATTCTCTTAGAATAGATCTTCCTGTCAGATCTTCTGAGGTAATCTCACCTCACCAGGATTTCTGATTTACTATATTGCCACTGTCAGAGTTTAGGGCAACTGCACCTGTCTCTCCTCCCCCCACCCCATGATCCAGCAAGGACACCCCAACTTTTTAGGCTTCTGGCTCCCAGCTGTCACCTTTCTTGGGTAGAGATCTGTGTCTATCCATCCTAACCAGATGTTTTTCAAGCTACACAGTTCCCTACCTACACTGCGTTATTACTCCAGCAAGCCAAGCTGCCTCCCTGTGAGACTATACACAGCATAATTGGCCACCGTTTAAATTCCCACATAGTTCTAACTAAGCACATTTATTCTTAAGGTGAAAGCATTACTGAGATTTTAAAAACAGTAAAAGATTACCATGTGAGTAGTTTAAGTTTACCAAAGATCACCCCCCAACACCGCAAGGGCTCTTTAGGAGTCAGTCCTTCAAACCCCAGAAAGTGTTTTTTCTGTGGTTACAAGTTCATAATAGTTTTAGCTCAGACCAAGCACACCAGCTGGGTTGATCAGCCTGCTTCTTTATATAGCAAGGGCCTCTGATCTTCGGATTCTGGAAACACATAATCAGTAGACAATGGTCCCTTTCTCAAGGCATTGCTTTTAAAGGCTGTTGTGGTTTTGTGGGGTTGTTTTTGCATAACCATTGGAGGGCTTTTGCATTCACCACACCCTCGATATTTCTCAAGAATTCCACTTCACACATTGTCCCAAAAGACCATGTTTGTGCACCAGATTTTTCAGTATAGTTTTGATCATCCAAGCTCATTATAATACATAACTAAGGCTATGATTTTGGCATGGGTATTTTTATTGAAAGTCTGACAGGATGTGGGAACTAAACAATAAATCATGGAAATGTACACAGGGCTGGCATTAGGGGGTAACAAGCAGGGCAACTATCCGGTACCTCACACCACAGGGGGGCCCCATGAAGCTAAATTACAGGCAGCAGGGCTCAGGCTTCCTCTTCAAGTAGGATTATATTAATGCAAATTAGGAACTTTTTAGTTCATGCATGCAGCAGCCACACAGGGGAGTTACAGCCCAGCACTTGGATGCTCACTGCTATTCACACTGCTATAGTCAAAACTCTGAGGCAGTGTAGACATAGTCTCTGTCTTCTAAAAGCTATATGTGACACTAACTACTATGAACAGATGGTTTATTTGGGGGAAAGGTTGTGAGTGGATGCATCATTGCATTTATTAGTACTTACCATTGAAAAGTTATGTAACTAAAATTTATTCTCTTTCTCCTCTGTTAGAAAGAAAGTCCCCTTTGTTGAATAGTTAGATTTTTGCAAATATAGGGCTTGAACCTCTAATATAAAATTCAGCCTCCTAACACTTCTACATGCGAAGACAAATCAAATGAAGTTGGACTAAATTATTATTCCTATAGCAATTCCGTCCATAAATCAAAAGTAGAAAAAACTGCAGATCTTATGTAATGTTAATTCACTTAAACTAGTTTAGATACAGAAGTTCCCATAATTTAGGCAAATTCACCATTCTGCTGGTGATGGCATTCTGAGTAAAAATTAAACACTTGGTTAATTTTAAATCCTTAGTATTGTTTTGTGTAATAGATAATGTTTTAGTTATAGCAAAATTATGATCTGAGTTGTAAGGCCTTTATTTTGCTGTAAATGAAACCAGTTTTAAATGTTAAATCATAGTGAAAAGCAACTGACCACCTTCTGAGGTTTATTTTCCTGCATAGATAAGATCAAATTATATATTAATTAAAAGGAGAGACTTCTTGGGCCATATTTTAAAGACCTAGTCCTGCAGTATCTTGTCAGATCAGCATATGTTAATTGCCTGCAGTATTAAAAACTTAGACATTATTTAAATTGGGGTATCACCTAAAATATGCTAGGCACTTTCCAAAGATAGGAGGACTGTCACCACCCAAAATATGTTACAACTGTGATAAAATGAAACAAAGAAAAAAAGAAAAGTATTGAAGACATGATGTACAATGCACAACCATGAGACAAAAAGCTTTAAATTTTAAATTGAGATTCTAGTTTTTCTCCTTATTAGCTTTCAATATTTAAGTAGCTCTGAACAAGAAACAAGGGTTGCAAGGAACAGCAGCTAGGCTGCTGCAAGGGGAACCAGGAAAGGTCCAAATAATTCCACACACACAAACACACTTTTCACATAAAGATAAGTTACATACATTTCCGGTATATCCCAAATTAGAATTTTACAAGCACTTTCATTAAAAAACAAGTCTTAGAACAGCCTTGTGATCATGAGTGATAGTTACATTTAGGGTATCTGATGGCTAAAAAGTTATTTGGCAGACTTCCCCATAAAATAAGGTTGTGTTTCTTCATTGTGCCTAGTGTTTGAGCCATTATATGACCTTATTTGAGTTTCTCTCATAGCACTTTTTACATTGTTTTTTTGTTTTGCTTTAATAGGCGAAAGAAAAGAAAATATTAACCTTTGGGATTTTTTTAGATAGATTATTCCAGTTGGAAACAGATAAGTACATGCTCACAAAACTTGCACATTAAAAATGTATACATAGCCTGATTAAAATTAGCTATGTATGACTAGTATATTTTGTATTGCAGTAAATGCTTAATTTTAAAAACACAGAACAAGCAAAGCAACAAGCACACATTATGAATTATTTCTATACAAATAAAAAGATTGTAAGAAGTTGGGGGGGGGTTCCTTTGTTACAACCCAGAAAATAGCCATCAGATTTGACTTCACAAATTACTCATACAAAAACAACTATCATTACCTGATCCCCCTCCCGAACGAAACTGTTCCATACTTCTCCCACCCACACCCTAAACCCTCCAGGTTCACTCCCAGGCTCCTTCCCTCTCCCTCAGCTCCTTCATTATCCCTGATTCCCTCAAGCCTTTGCACTGCTTCTGAGGGATGTGGAAATGTGTTTCTATATTGTAGTTTAAACGAATTACTCAAGTTCTGTACTAACATGCCTAGTAAGGAATCTATTTGTCCAAAAATCATTTCCTGAATCTTTATTGTCTGTATTATTATACATACTTGCTGGCAGGTATTTTGAAATAAAATTACCAAAATAATTGAAACTGGTATGTTGTTATAGTGTTATTTTGACAAAGTATGCTAAAATTTACAGAATTTTAAAATATTGTGCACTGAAACTTTAATTGTTTGGTATAGAATTCCACCAGGAATAATCTTATGTATGTTTGGTGGAAGTAAGATATTTAGATTTCCATGAGTGAATTCACCATCACAAGTAATGCTTTTCTTAGAGTAGAGGAGGGAGCTTCTAACAAAGTTTTATAGCAAAATTATTTTGAGCTAGAAGTTTGTGGCAAAAAGGAATTTTACAGCAATTTGTAAGGCATTTCAAATCAATTTGGGCAAAGTATATGAAAAGTGTATAACACTCTGCTATCATAATCAGCAAGTCCAACTATACTGTGCAATCTAATGGCATCGTTTGAAAGATGGATTTCAAATAACTGTAGAATTTTCATTTATTAGCTATGAATACCATCTAACAACACTGAAACTTTAAAAAACCCTGACTACTTGTCTAGTTGGAAATAGGCAACACTTAAAAATATTATGGCTGGAGCTGAAATGAATATGGAGTCTGTGCTCCTTATGCAGGAAACAGTCACCTCATATCAAAATATCACTGCATACCAATATACTAGGATCAGGTCTGTGGTTTAATGCTCGTTTCAGTTTACTTGCAAAATCCTTTATGCTAGGTCACTGTGGGTCCTAATTTTTTATACAACAGCATAAGTCATCTCATAGAATACTAGTAATAACAGCATGCTTACACTGTAGAAATACAAAGAAAATATATTTCCATAAAATGATATAAACCTGTAAGAGATGCACATTGGTATCATGTTGGTTTAACATACAGGCTGGAATAACTGGAAAGTGTATCAAATGCTATGCAGGTCCCACAAAGACAGTGTCCCTTTTTAAACATGTGTACATTCCCTTGCGCGCCCGCCCCCCCCCCCCCCCCCCACACCCTGGGGCATTAACTAAGACGGACTCGTTTAACAGCAAGTGAAAACAAAAGAGAATGAAGATTCTATGACACTAGTTACTGTACAAGAGAATATAATAGGCTTTACTTGCAGTGCTAGATTAGGGAGTCCACTTTTCCCTCATGATACTTTTTCATATACTTTAGTTATGTTATGGCAGAAACAAACATATGATGCTGTTACATAGTCTGACAAGTTTGTTCTTTTTTCTTACTGTGCAAGCAAGTTTTTAGGCTTGGAAGAAAAGGCTGGGTTTCTTTTCTGATGCAGGTTCTTCAGGGGAGTTGTGACTAACAGCATGGGACTTTCCTCTAGTTAGAAAGATTAAGGCAGGGAGTAAATTCCTGAAGCAGAGTTACTTCCTGGTAATCTGGCACCAGTCTTGGCTGAAAGAGGGGATTGCCTGCATGTTATATTTTCCTCTTTTCTCCTACAGGAGATGTGTCTAGCCCCTGCAGGCCTCCAAAGACTTGAGCTCAGATCAGGGAATACAAACAACTAGGAAAAGATATCTGTGAAACTTAGAGCACTTAACTCATTTATCTCCTTCCTGTAAATGTCTACCACACCTTTTCCTCCCTACAGGTCAACAGCAGAAGTGTCACACTTACGTAGGTATTTTGTTACAAGTGTCCACACACAGACTAGCATTTCGGAATATCTATACATAGACCTGCACCAAAAGAACTAAAAGGTATGACAGGTATTTCAGTTCCAGTTTGTATGCAGACAAGGCCTCTCTCTGTGCATCAGTAAAATGGGAATAATGTTTGCCTATATCAGAGGAGCGTTAAAATAAAACAATTAATATTTCTAACGCACCCATGCTGCAGTGACGAGGGCCACACCTAGATAATACCTCTAATGAATGTGGGATTATTTACACCCAGGATGTTACAATAATTTTAGACATTTCACCTTGTTACCTTGACAAGAGAATAGTTTAAAGTAAATAAGGTATACCAAACTAATACGTTTACAGATGCTCAAGTGCATCCTGTAATGCATTAAAGAAATCCTATCAATTTGTAGTTGAAGGAGCACATCATCAGAGCCTGTCAGAGTAGAAAATGACAGTCATACTAGCCTGTAGCAGGTCGAATCCCATCTCATTCTAAAACAGATGTATGCTTCATTAGTACTTGGATGGACAACCATCAGGTTCTCTAATGTTGTTACTTCTATGACTTTTTTTTTTTATTTCTTGCACTTCAAGTCTTTGAAGCTTTGCTTACTAGCTCCAAACAAGAATAAAAGGAGAATCTCCTCTTTCATTAACTCATTATATAACCAACTTCTATAAATATTAGCTCTAAAAGTAATTGGAATAGGAGGTACTCACAAAGGATGTTTGCTCTTAACTTTCTACATTCTGTACTACCCATATAATGCTTTGTATCCTTGCCAGAATTACACATTTCGTTAAATATTCCTATTTTGTTATATTTTTGCTTCTTTGTTCCAAATTACGTGTACAATTTAGAAGCTTGAAAACAAAATACATCCTTAACTTCGTGCTTTTTCAATTGGCAAGCCAACTGACTTCCTACATTTTAAATGGAGTGCACATTGATATAAATGTATTTTGAATACATCTACCCAAAGTGTGTGGAAACTGTTGAATCACATGCAATAAAAAAAAAGGATTATTTTCTTTAAAGAAAATCAAGATGGATTTTTTTCTCCCCTTTGAAAAAAAGGAAGAACTCTCCTCTGGACAACAATCCTCATCAGATTAAAAATAAATTATGTAGGACAAATCAATTTTTTGGCCTTTACAAGATTGTCAGTGTGTAACTCAAGTCTTAAAAGCCACCTGGCCAAAATTTAATTTGGAAAGTATCTAACTCACTTTGTAAACAAGATATAACTCATTTAAGTGGTTTAGCTATCAGTAGAACAGCTGTTCTAACACCTAATATAGTTTCACTGGATCTACATAGGCAGGCTCAAACCAATTTTACACAGTGACCATTGAATGAGGTGTTATTTTAGGAAAGCCTACTATAGGAAAAAGTGAAGCAAAGCCAAAATATAACAAGAGAAATGTAGCACAGTTTTTTTTTAAAAAAAATATCTATATCTATATCATAGAATCATAGAATATCAGGGTTGGAAGGGACCTTAAGAAACCATCTAGTCCAACCCCCTGCTCAAAGCAAAACCAATCCCCAATTTTAGCTCCATATCCCCAAATGGCCCCCTCAAGGATTGAACTCACAACCCTGGGTTTAGCAGGCCAGTGCTCAAACCACTGAGCTATCCCCCACCCCCCATATCACGGTGGCATGGTGAGAAAGGGCTTAGTTCTCTACCTGTATAGGGACAATAAGTGTTTTGAGTTCTGTATACGTACATATAAATCAAAACTAACAAGATCTCTGATCCTAAAGAAAGTGCAGATGACGTTTCCTTTCATATTTTCCAATAACATTGTTATTCATTTTATAGGGGTTTCCCTTTTGTTTTGTTTATAAAAAGGATATTTTAAGGTGCATGACAGACCTCTCAACTCCATCCTGAAAACAAAATGTTGATAATAAATTATATTATTTTCCTAGAAGTGTCAAAACTGTAATGTAAAATGTATAATGAGACTGATAAAATCAATTTAATGTTATTCCTTTCCATCCATACCACATTATTTACATACCCCACTATGACTAATTATTGTTCAACAAAATGATTTACAAGGACTTGCATTAGGCCCAAGAGGATATACAGATTTTGAAACAAAGTGACTACAATATAGTATTTTGAGACCATTTGTGGGATCTATGGATATTTTATACATTGTCAAGTCATGCATAATGTTTGATCTCATACTTTTGATACCAAACGTTTCTGGTCCCATACCAATATGTAAGCACACACCTTTTTAGTCATACAAAATTCAAGTACTGGCTGAGGAGTTAAAGTGGATCTCCTTGATATAACAAAACATTTCATTTAGGGCAGTCAAGCGATTAAACAATTAATCGTGATTAATCATGCTGTTAAACAATAGAATATCATTTATTTAAATATTTTGGGTGTTTTCTATATTTTCAAATATATTGATTTCAATTACAACAGAATACAAAGTGCACAGTGCTCACTTTATATTTATTTTATTACAAATATTTGCACTGTAAAGACCAAAAGAAAGTATTTTTCAATTCACCTAGTACAAGTGCCGAAATGAAATCTATCATGAAAGCTGAACTTACAAATGTAGAATTATGTACAAAAAAACCAAAACCATGTAAAACTTTAGAGCCCACATGTCCACTCAGTCCCACTTCTTATTCAGCCAATCGTTCAAACAAGTTTGATTACATTTAGAGGAGATAATGATGTCCACTTTTTGTTTACAAAGTCACCTGAAAGTGAGAACAGGCATTCGCATGGCACTCTTGTAGCCAGTGTCCCAAGCTATATACATGCCAGATGCACTAAAGATTCATAGGTTCCTTCATGCTTCAAACCACTATTCCAGGGGGGACACATGCATCCATGCTGATGACGGGTTCTGCTCAATAACCATCCAAAGCAATGCGGACCGACATATATTCATTTTCAACATGTGTATGAGATGCCACACTTATTTTCATTTATTGTAACAGTCTGTCTCTCCCTTTTGGTTCCCTCCCCACACCCCCCACAACGTCTTGGTAGCTTCTCTCTCATCCTGTGTCCCTTCATATTTATTTTCCTTTATACTAATTTCTCCTTCTCTCCCTCTATCCTCTTGTGTTCTTTTCCATCTTTCCTTGTGGTTTCTCCCTCTGGAGCTTCCATGTTTTCATGAGAACTAGTCCTTCTGTGGACTATCTTTATCTTCTTCTTTCCAATCCCCAGTATCACCCTTGTTCTTTTTTCCGCACTCAGCCCCCAAATCTCACCTTACCTCCATTCTCTTCAAATCTCTTCCTTCTTCCTCCACACCCTGCTCTCACCCACTGCCACTAAAACACCTATACTTATTCATTTATCTCAATTTGCACACCATGTCCCTCCCTCCCCCAGTCAAACCACCACATCCATGCACTCACTCCTCACGGAGTCCTTTATTTACTTTAGTAGAAGAGGGGATAGGAGGCATTTGTCAACAACATTGCCCCTTAAATCTGTCATAAGTAGTTCTCATAGTAACCCTCTGCCATCACACAATACTACATGTAGTTCAACAAGGCCAAAAAACAAAACAAAACATTTTCCTTATGTGGCCAATGCAACTATTTTTTAATTTCTGAAAATTAATCCACTTTAAAGATGGACTAGCCATGGCACACTCCTTTAACCAGCGGTTCTGATATTCTTAGTGGAAAATCACGTCCTCAATATCCATATTGTGAGAGCTGTTTCCTGACTAATAACGGCTCAGGGCTAACTTACATGTCATCCCTACAACTGCCTTGGTTTGGGGGTATAATAATTGTTTAGAATTCCCTGTACAATACAACAAGTGATCTCTCTGCTAGATCTTTGTGCAAGCACTGAGACATTTGTCCTATGTGACTACTGCTATTCTAACTGATGCACAAAAAAATACCCAACTCTAAGAAAGTAGACCATACATACTTCTGGCAGAAGGTTGTTTTTTATTGAAACAGTTTTTTTAATGAAAATCAGATTTTTGAGTTTATTTACTTCAATTAATTTTTTTAAATTAACCTGCATAAAATTAAATTTGAAATGATGACAACCTATATTGAGGCCTAAATTTAATATAATCTGCGATATCTTTTATATGAGAAATATGCTGCATCAGTTGAGCCCTCAGCAAATTTTAATAGAACAGGGAGGGTATTGGAGGTTTCTTACCTGTAACCAGAGATTCTTCTGAGATGTGTTGTCTCTATGGGTAGGTAGGCTCCATGTACCGGAGACTGGAGAGCTCTAGCAAGCAGTGTCAGATGGTCTGTGCCTGCAAATTTGCTCCCTCCATGCTCCATAAAGATGATATAAGGGGCAGTGTGGACCGATGCCTCTCCCGTTCTCTCTTACTAAGAATCAAATAGGATGCAAAGCAGAGAGGAAGGATGTCTGGTTACAGGGTAAGTAACCTCCACTTCTTCTTTGACTGCTGGTCCCTATGTATATTCCGCACATGGGTGAGTGGTAAGCAGAATACAAACAGGAAAGGGATAAGAGGATCAAGCTGGTATAGATGGCTATAATAGTCCTGTCCCAACAGCTGCATCTGCAGAAGAGGCCTGGATTAAGGTATAATGTTTCATGAAGATATGGCTGGAACTCTACATTGCCCCCGCCCATAAATGTTCAATACAGATACTTCTTGAAGAAATGCTATTGAGGTTGCCTGTGCTCTAGGGGAATGGGCACTCACCCTGTCTGGGATAGAGATACACACAATCTGATAAAGATACAGCCAGAGATCCTCAGAGAGTCTCTGAGCAGATAATACTTGATCCTGCAATCACTCAGCTGTAGCTACAAATAACCTAGGTCCTGGGCATTTTCCCAATTGATTTTGTCCTTTACAGATAGAACACTAAAGCCCATCTGACATCAAGAGAGCAAGTCTCCTCTCCTCCTCGGAAGCATGAGGTTTTAGAAAGAACACCTGTAAGGAATAGGCTGATTTACATGAAAAACTCAAAAGTAATCTTAGAGATGAATTTCAGGTGGATATGAAAGGAAACCTTCTCCTTGTGAAATGTGGCGTTTGGCAGATCAACCACAAGTGCTTCCAGTTCACTCACCCTTCTTGCTGATCTGATGGCAACAAGGAATGCAACTTGCATGGACACATGGAACACATGGCAAGCAATTCAAAGAGTGGTCTGGTAAGTATTGAAAGTACATGATTGAAGTCCCACTGCAGTATTAGTTTCACCACTGGTGGAAGGGTCCTAATAAGGCCTTTCAGGAATCTGACTTTTTGGGTGAGTAAAAACCTTCAACTGGAGGATGAAAGGTCCTAATTGCTGCTAGGTGGATCCTCAGTGAGCTAATGGAAACTCCCAACGTGAGGGTGATGAGGAAGCCAAAAATATCAGGAATACCTACTATTTCTGGGTACAACTTTTTGTTGCATCCTGAAAGAGAAATCATTTGATTTAGCTACATAGCTCTTTTCTGGTGGAATCTTCTCTGCTTTTACTGAGAATAGATTGAATGGCCTCTGAACAGGAACAATCTAGGACTGATGCCCAGCCACGTGCCAAGCCACAAGGTGAAGAGGGACCAGGCTGGGATGTCTGATGTCATCAGATCTGGGAAGGTCAGGATGCTGATAGGAGGACAGACTGACAGACATTCATAGGTGGTCCAAAAACCAAAACGGTCTTGACCAATTGGGTGTGATGAGAATGACTTGAACTTTGTTGTTACAAATCTTTCATTGACCCTGAGGTAATAATAGAATGGGAGGAAAAGTGTACCCTTGGGTGGTCTGTCCAGGACGGCAGAAGAGCATTGCCCTTGGGATCCCAACCTAGTACTGCTCTGGAGCAGAACAGATTGAATTTAAGAACATAAACATAACATACGAACATAAGAATGGCCATACTGAGTCAGACCAAAAGTTCATCCAGCCCAGTATCCTGTCTGCCAACAGTGGCCAATGCCAGGTGCCACAGAGGGAGTGAACCTAACAGGTAATGATCAAGTGACCTCTCTCCTACCATCCATCTCCACCCTCTGACAAACAGAGGCTAGGGACACCATTTCTTACCCATCCTGGCTAATAGCCATTAATGGACTTAACCTCCATGAATTTATCTAGTTCTCCTTTAAACCCTGTTTAGTCCTAGCCTTCACAACCTCCTCAGGCAAGGAGTTCCACAGGTTGACTGCGCGCTGAGTGAAGAACTTCCTTTTATTTGTTTTCAACCTACTGCCCATTAATTTCATTTGGTGGCCCCTAGTTCTTATATTATGGGAACAAGTAAGTAACTTTTCCTTATTCACTTTCTCCACACCACTCATGATTATCTATCTATATCTATATCATATCCCTCCTTAATCTCCTCTTTTCCAAACTGAAAAGTCCTAACCTCTTTAATCTCTCCTCATATGGGACCCGTTCCAAACCCCTAATCATTTTAGTTGCCCTTCTCTGAACCTTTTCTAATGCCAGTATATCTTTTTTGAGATGAGACCACCACATCTATACACAGTATTCAAGATGTGGGCCTACCATGGATTTATCTAAGGGCAGTAAGATATTCTCCATCTTATTCTCTGTCCCTTTTTAAATGATTCCTAACATCCTGTTTGCTTTTTTGACTGCCGCTGCACACTGCATGAACGTCTTCAGAGAACTATCCACGATGACGCCAAGATCTTTTTCCTGATTAGTTGTAGCTAAATTAGCCACCATCATATTGTATGTCGAGTTGGGGTTATTTTTTTCCAATGTGCATTGCTTTACATTTATCCACATTAAATTTCATTTGCCATTTTGTTGCCCAATCATTTAGTTTTGTGAGATCTTTTTGAAGTTCTTCACAGTCTGCTTTGGTCTTAACTATCTCGAGCAGTTCAGTATCGCCTGCAAACTTTGCAACATCACTGTTTACCAACCCCTTTCTCCAGATCATTCACGAATAAGTTGAATAGGATTGGTCCTAGGACTGACCCTTGGGGAACACCACTAGTTACCCTTCTCCATTCTGAAAATTTACTATTTATTCCTACCCTTTGTTCCCTGTCTTTTAACCAGTTCTCAGTCCATGAAAGGATAGTCCCTCTTATCCCATGACAACTTAATTTACACAAGAGCCTTTGGTGAGGGACCTTGTCAAAGACTTTCTGGAAATCTAAGTACACTATGTCCACTGGATCCCCCTTGTCCACATGTTCGTTGACCCCTTCAAAGAACTCTAATAGACTAGTAAGACATGATTTCCCTTTACAGAAACCATGTTGACTTTTGCCCAACAATGTACGTTCTTCTATGTGTCTGACAATTTTATTCTTTACTATTTTTTCAACTAATTTGCCCGGTACTGACGTTAGATTTACTGGTTTGTAATTGCCGGGATGACCTCTAGAGCCCTTGCCTCCCAGAAAAACTTCTTGCTTGTCTGGGAGGCAAACAGGTCCCAGGATAGCATTGAGTGAAAATTTCTCTCAGGAGTGAACTGTGAATCTCCCACTCATAATTCAGGCATGCTGAGGTGTCTGTGTGACTTGAGTAGTGTGACTGTCCATATGGGTTCCCCATTCTATGAGGGATGCATCTATGATTATGGCTGCATCAGGTGGGGGCAAAGAAAGAACTCCACCATGCACCTGCTCCAGGTTTGTCCAGCATACAAGGGAAGCCATTGGCATGGTTTGTTACCTTGGTTTTCATGTTGTCTCCATCTGATGAGTAAGCAGACTGAAGCCAGGCCCATATGCAATGGAGGTGACGCCTGGTGAATGGCGTTAGGTAAGTACACAAGACAATGTAGCTTACCAGAGAAAGATCTTGACTATGGGTCAAGTTCTGAGAGTGACTTAGTCTTACGAGGCTCTTCGTGGCTTGGAATCTGTCCACAGTGAGACAGGTCCTCGCCAAGATAAAATCTAGAGTTGCTCCTCTGAAGTCTATCGTTTTCCCCTGAGTCATGATGGATTCACCTGTTTACATAGATTCCCAAGAATGCCAAAAGGTGGAGCAAGGAAAGACTCACTGACTGGACCTCTTAGCTGGATCTGCTTCTTAGACGCCCATCATCCAGGTCTGGGAAAACAGTGTAGCCATTTCATCTTATCTAGACCACCACCACTGAAAAACCTCATGAAGACTCTGGGTGCTGTTGTCAACCTGAACAGGAGTACTCTGAACTGGTAGTGCCCCTGTCCTTCCTGAGGGAAACGCATTTGGACATTAATCCATCTCACAGAAAAGCAAGCATCTTTCATGTCAAGAGCCACGAATCATGTGACTTCCTCCAGGGAAAGAATAGTTGGAAAACTAATGAATTGTATTAGTCAAATATATACATACATACTAAATGTTAGAAAAATTTATATATTATAAAAATAAATAAAAGAGAGAAGCGCGTCATAACACACACTTGAGTTTTTAATGGTGATAGCTACACTCTCGCCCTTTCTCCTGAACTCCAATGGCATGTATTTGCAACCCTCTACAGTAATAGACGACTGGTATGTCTGCATCCACTTACTATGCTGTTGTCAAGTGTAGCACTGTCATCCACCATAGAAAGAGTTGACGGCTTCACTACTAACCTAGTAGGCATGAGTTAGTGAACGTCAGGGCATGTTTCACAAGCAGATAGTCCTGCTCATTACAACTTTTAGGCCCCATGTTGCTCCGAGATCCCTTGCAGAATTAGCCAGGGCACGCAAGGGCCCAGTTACCACTTGGTACCAACTCTTCATATTAAAGTCTGTTGACTTCAATATAATTCTGATGACAGGGGAAAGTCCTACAGTGATGGCAAGTGGAGACGTCACACGTGTGGTAACGCTGAGAGTTGTAGTCACAGACCTCCAACATGTAGGCAGCCCATGGCACTGGTTACTTGGAACTGTACCTGAAAGCAACAGCACCATTCAGAAGCATCTTGGTGTCTGAGCAGCCCTATTCAGGATTATGCTGCTCACCCCATACAGGAAAGGGGCTAAAAAAGGTGCCCTAAAAATTGTCCATTTCCACAGAACCTGACCATGAATTTACATGGTCAGAAAATGAGCAAACTTAGAATTACAATAGCTTTGTGGAACATTAGGACTCTCTGTGACAACCCTACTGCCACCCAACAAGAGAAAGGCACAGCATTTGTTGCAAGATAAATGTCTAGGTATAGGGACCATATTGCATGAAACCATAGTCACTGACGGAGAGAAACTCGCAGCAACAGGTACAGGGTACATAGAGTCATAGAAGATCAGGGTTCGACACGACCTCAATAGGTCATCTAGTCCAACCCCCTGCTCAAAGCAGAACCAACACCAACTAAAATCATCCCAGCCAGGGCTTTGACAAGCTGGACCTTAACAACCAATAAGGATGGAGATTCCACCACCTCCCTAGGCAACCCACTCCAGTGCTTCACCACCCTCCTAGTGAAATAGTGTTTCCTAATATCCAACCTAGACCTCCCCGCCCCCCGCCCCTGCAACTTGACACCATTGCTCCCTGTTCTGTCATCTGCCACCACTGAGAACAGCAGAGCTCCATCCTCTTTGGAACCCCCTTCAGGTAGTTGAAAGCTGCTATCAAATCCCCCCTCACTCTTCTCTTCTCCAGACTAAACAAGCCCAGTTCCCACAGCCTCTCCTCATAAGTCATGTGCCCCAGGCCACTGATCATTTTCGCTGCCCGCTACTGGACTCTCTCCAATTTGTCCACATCCTTTCTGTAGTGGGGGGCCCAAAACTGGACACAATACTCCAGATGTGGCCTCACCAGTGCCAAGTAGAGGGGAATAATCACTTCCCTCGATCTGCTGGCAATGCTCCTACCAATGCAGCCCAATACGCTGTTAGCCTTCTTGGCTACAAGGACACAGTGTTGACTCATATCCAGCTTCCCATCCACTGTAATCCCCAAGTCCTTTTCTGCAGAACTGCTGCTTAGCCAATCAGTCCCCAGCCTGTAGCGGTGCATGGCATTCTTCCATCCTAAGTGCAGGACACTGCACTTGTCCTTGTTGAATCTCAAATTTATTTTGGCCCAATCCTCCAATTTGTCTGTGTCATTCTGGACCCTATCCCTACCCTCCAGTACATCTACCTCTCCCCGCCCCCACAGCATAGTGTCATCTGCGAACTTGCTGAGGGTGCAATCCATCCTATCATCCAGATCATTAATAAAGATGTTGAACAAAAGCGGCCCCAGAACACATTCTTCCATCTACAGAGCCATGGCAATCAGATGCTGGCTTTGCCATTAGCAATTTCATTGATGCCAAGCTCAAAAAATCTACCTAAAGGCATAAGTGACTGTTGTGTGTACAGTTGCCACTGAAACACAAGCAGTACACTGCCATCATTAGCTCTTACACTCCCCACCATGACAAATCAGACAATGAGAATGAAAAGTTCTATAGTGACTTAGACAAATTCGTCAGGTCTATCCCTGCATCAGAAAAACTGATCAAGGGGAACTTCAATACAAGGGATGAAAGTAATGTGGTAACTTTGCAGCACACCACTGGACAGCATGGGACTGGGAAAGAGAACTGCAGTGGAACTCTGCTACTCAGTGAATGCATCAAATGGCAACTAGTGATCATGAGTACCTTTTTCCACTTGCCAGACAAAAAGAAAATCATCATGGATGCATCCATGATCCAAATAATAACATCTTACTGATTGCATCATCTGCAGCAACAGCTACAGGACATATGAATTGCTGCAGTCATACCCAGGGCAAACTGCTGGACAGACCATCACATGATCCGCACTAAGCTTTTATTGGTAATATGACCAGTGCACCTCAAGCAGTTGTCTAAATCAGACAGTGGAACATAAAGCTATTACAAGATGAAGTTACATGAGCGCAGCTCTGCCTGACCCTGCTGACTTGACTAATAGTGATAATGTAAATAGTGAGTGGGTGACTCTGATTTTATATATCAAGCTGCTCTCATCACCTCGGGTATAGCAAAACAACGTCACCAAGATTGGTACAACAAGAATGACCCAGAAATCCAACAGCTACTCACTAAAAAGAAAACATGAGATGCACTGTCAAATTCTTACTGTGCCTACAGGGACATGGGATGCAACAACAAAGGAATCTGTGTCATGACATCTAAACTTAAAGGCATGCAGGATTAATGGCAGAATGCCAAGGCAGTGGAAGTCCAGGGCTATGCCAACAGACATGAGACCAAAGATTTCTATGCTGCTTTGAAAGATGTACAGATAATACACATACACCACTACAGTGCCTTTGAACAGTGCGGATTGCCTAACACTGATCATTGACAAAGGAGAAATCCTTCAAGGATGGCAACCGCAATTTAGAGATCTTCTGAAATCGGCATCCAACATCATAGATGGGACAATAATAAGAGTAGTGGATCAGCCAACATGAATGTAGCCCCATCACTTGACAAAATCAGCACTGCAATCAATGACACGAAGAACTGCACGGCCCCCCGCTCCCATAAGATGGCATTCCTGCAGACATATTCATGTATGGAGCTGAGATCTTGCTGAAGCAACCGACCACCCTTCCCGCTCCCTCTTGAGAGAGTGAGATGGAATACTGAAGATGCACTGCAAGACTTCAAAGGCACTACCATTGTCATCATATACAAGATGAAAGGTGAAAAGTCCAACTGTTGTAACTATTATGATCTTGTTTCTCCAGAATCTGTCCAGTGATGGAGAGAGTTCTCTGTCTGCTACACAAATTGCTAATCACAATACTATCAAAGTCCCAATGAAGTTTCAGGACAATGTGAGGAACAGCAGACATGAAATTTGTAGCTCATCATATGCAGGAGAAATGCAGAGAACAACAGGACCTTTACATTGTCTTCATCAACCTGGCTAAAGCACCTGACTGGTCAAACCTGGACTTTGGCAAGTATTTGGCACATGACTGCCAAACCTAGACTTTGGCAACTATTATGCAATTTGGTTGTCCAGAAAAATTAAGCTATTTCAGTATGGAATGTTCACACAAGTCTGTGTAGATGGTGTACTGTTTGACCCATTTCCTATCACTAAAGGTGTTAAGCAGGGCTGTATAACTGGGCCAATCCTGTTCAATCTTTTCTATGCAGCAATGTTCAATGATGCTACAAGAGACCTGAATAACAGAATCAAGATCCTCTGAAAAATGACTGAACCTGAACAGGCTGCGATCTTCCAGGAAGGCCATTAAGGCAATTGTTCATGATCTACTATATGCCGAAGACTGCTATAGAGCCACAAACTCAAGAAGAGATACAACTGATTACAGACAGATTCACAGTCTGCAAAAAGGTACTGGCTGACAACCACCAGAGAAAAGACAGAAGTCCCTTATCAACCTGTGTCAGGGAAACCCAACACGAAATCAAAAGTCGCCATCAGTAACACGCAGCTGAATGCTATTATAGATTGATGTTATTTTGGCAGCACATGACAAATGATGCTAATATAGACAAAGAGCTGACAAGTCTCATCAACACAGCTAGTTCATCATTTGGCAGACTATCAGGCAGAGTCTGGGAGCAACATGGTATTAAGCTGCAAACAAAGCTAAAAGTCTATAAAGTGGTTGTGCTGTCCAATTTTTTGTATGGGTACGAGCCCTGGACCTGCTACAGGCATCAAATCAAGCTTCTAGATAAGTTCCATTTACTACATCTGTGTGGCATACTTGACATCAAATGGCAGGATAAAGTTACCAATAACGAGGTTCTGGAATGCAGCCACTCCACAGGAATTGAAGCCATGCACATCGCATCACAGTTATGCTGGGTGATCATGTGTTGAGGATGGATGACACCAGAATGCCAAAGCAGTTCCTATACGGTGAATGGTAACCACATGATATGGCCTGAAGAAATGCTTCAGGGACACACTCAAGCATAACTTGAAGCAGTGCAACATTAATGTCAACAGCTGAGAGTCATCAGCAACAGAGATCACAATGGAGAGCAGAAGTCAACAATGGGGTTACACAACTCAAGGAAAAACAGGAAAATGGGAAGAAATTTTTAGCTTGTTTGTCCTTGCTGATGTAGTATTCCAGAATTTAGCTGAAACAGCTCCAGGGTTGTGTAAACCATAAAACCTGGTTTGTCTCTCTTACTTGTAAACCTTTGGTCTGTATAAATAGCAGGGTGATAGAGTGTCATGAGGGAATTGTTCAATTCATGTGCAAACCCCCCCAACCCCCTGAGTAGCTAACAAGCAAACTGCTGGCCAGAAAAACAGACGAGTAAGACAAAAACAACTGGATGGAGTCAGTGGGATAAACAGCAGAAAATAGATGACAGAAGTAGACAGATGAAAAATAAGTTGTAGTACAATAAGCAAAAATATATTAATTTAGGTTAGTTACTGAATGCAGTGTAGGGATGTAAAAATACTAGACAGTTAAACAGTTAACCGGTAAAAATTAGTCTTACCGGTTAACCAACCCTAACTGTTAACACCCAGCCCCAGGCCGGCCGGAGCAGCCTCAGCCCTTGTCCCTTTAATTGGTTAATAGATTAAAGGACAATTTTAGTTGTTTAAATGGTTAAATTTTAAACGGATATTTACATCCCTAATGCAGTGTTGTTGTAGTTGTGTTGGTCCCAGGTGTGATACTGTATCATTAATATTGCCACTGGACAACAGCTATTGCTACAAAACTTGTACAAAGTATATGATGGCAGGTGTCAATGGAAAAAGTTATGATTTGCTACTTACGATTATTCTGTTTATATGTATGTATCATTTTTGTACCTGAAGTTATGAATATTGGCTATAGAACTGTATCCCAAATATGTTTTTATCCCACCAGATAAAAATCTACATTGAAGCCGGACAGCTTTGTGCTGATGACTAAGGCTAAGATTTTGTCATGGATATTTTTAGTAAAAGTCACAGACAGTTCACGGGCAAAAAAGAAAAATTCATGGAAGTCCTGACCTGTCCATGACTTTTACTAAAAATATACCTGACAAAATGGGGATATGCAGGTCCCCACATTGCCTGAAGTGGGGCAGCTGCAGGGGCTACAAGCCGCCTGCAGCAACTGGGGTTCCCGCCACCACTCTCCACATTCCTCCCCCGAGGTGCCGCCACTGCGCTTTCCCACCCCGCCCCCCAGCTTGCCGCCACCGATCAGCTGGAGCACAGCAAGCCTGTGAGCTCAGGAAAAGCAGCTTGGCTGCTGCGGCGCCTCAGGAGGCAGAGGTTAGCTGGGCGCGGGGGAGGGGGAGGCGCTGGCGGGGAGCTGCCGGCGCTCCAGCCCCGGAGCACCCACGGAGTCAACCCCTATGCAATGGTGTGATTATTGGGTAAGATCTGAGTTATATATTAATCTGGTTATATGACTAGTCTCTAGAGATCAGAAGGGACCCTTTGTTTGATGAGACTGGTTTTCAATAACCACTCATCATAAAGTCTAGTGTCTAGGTGGTAAACAAGGGCTGGGATGCCTAAGGAGACTGCATTTTGACTTCTTGTTAACCATTGTGGTGAGAGAAGTTTACTTTGTTTACTGGCTTGGTATATCTAATGGTATAATATCCACCAGTCTGGGGTGAGTCTGCCCTATTTCTCAGCAGTTTTCCTGAATCTGGCATCTTCAGCTGTGACCTACTGAGGCACGGTGACACCAGGATATCAGAGAGACAGGATGGGTGAGGTAATCTCTTTTTGGACCAACTTCTGTTGGTAAGAGACAAGCTTTTGAGCTTACATATTGTTCACAGAGCTTATGCGCACCTGAAGAGCTCTGTGTAAGCTCAAAAACTCATCTCTCTTACCAACAGAAAGTCCAATAAAAATATTACTTCATCCACCTTGCCTCTCTAGGTTAGCTATTCTTATGCATAAATCACAATGTTTTAGTCAGGAGTTTAGGATAGGTAACACAAATGAGGTAACTAAGTAAACTGAGTCTGAGCAAAGTTACAGGAGATACAAGATAGATGATTAACAATACAACAGTGGAGAAGAATAGAGGAAGAACAGAAACTAGAAGATAAAAAGAGTCACCCTGTCCCCAGGAGATGTAGCTTGGCTAATTATCTTTCTTCCCTTATCTGTTTTTGCATGTATGTGTAATTCATAGGTGGTAACAGTAATGTTTTTAAAAACATACAAAATAAAAGCTACAACAAACTGTTTAAGCCTATATTGGAGTGGATCTCATTTGTCACCCAAAAGGATTATCAATGCCAGCATGACCATGAAGAATTTTGATTTGTGAATAAGAACATTTAGCTGCTGTATATCAAGAATTGGTCTCCAACCTCCTTTTTCTTGGGAACAATGAAATACAGGAAGTAGAACCCTTTCCCTTGATGTTGAGGTTACACTTGGTCTGTAGCTCCTTGCTGGAGGAAAGAGTCCACCTCCTGATGGAGGATTTCCCCTCATTGGAAAGGGGCCAGGAAGGGGGTTTGTGGATGGAAAGGGAGGTCAACTTGCTTGTATAGCCAGAGTGGCCAATCTCTAATACCCATTTATCCACTGCTACTGCCCTCCAGTTGTGGGAAAAGTGGGTGAGGTAGCCACCAAAAGCTAGGATGGGGAACACAGTGAGGAATGGCATCGATAGAAACATGTAGTTCTTGAGCGTCCCAACAAAAGAAACTCCAGGGTGGTGGATGGGGTTGAGTGGCAGCAGCTGAAGTTGAGAAAGCCACATGCCTCGCTCTTTATACATGCTGGCACTTGAGTGGAGGTTCATAAAGGTGCTGGTGGTAAAACAGCTGAGGGGGAGGTCTGGGTTTATAAATCTGCTTGTGTTTTCCTTGGGGGACAGGGTATAAATGCCCTGATAGCAGGAGGTTATCCTGGAGTCCTTAATCAAGTGCAACTCCTCATCACTTTTCTCATTAAAGAGATCAGACTCAAAGGGCAAGTCCTGCATAGTATTTTGGGGGAGCTTGGGGTGTGCAGGTCGATGGTGGGGAGATGCATCCCCCCACCACGGTGGAGATGAGAGAGATGCTTGCCTCTCCTCCTCTTTGTTTTAAAAGTGCTTTTTAAGTAACATTCTCTAACTAGCTTATTTCTTTTACATGGCTTTTGTTTTAAATTTATACCATTTTGCCTAAAAGTTTAAAGGTCAAGTGATGTCAAATTTTTAAAACATTTATAAAAATCTTGCTGTTTTAGAGTCTAGTGCAGGGATTGGGCTGGTTTGTTTACCTACCGCATCCGGGGGCTCCCACTGGCCGTGGTTCGCTGTCCCAGGCCAATGGGGGCTGCAGGAAGCAGTGGCCAGCACATCCCTTGGCCCACACCACTTCCCGCAGCCCCCACTGGCCCATAGGGGAGAACCGCGGCCAATGGGAGCTGCAATTGGCCGAACCTGCAGACGCGACAGGTAAACAAACTGGCCCGGCCCACCAGGGGGCTTACCCTGGCAGGCCGCATGCCAAAGGTTGCCCATCCCTGCTCTAGTGAATGGTATTGGCCTGTTGGAGGGTGGGAACAAAAGAGGGAAATTGCTAAAATATTTTAGTGATGAGAAATGGCCGGCAGTCTGAATGTTGAAAACATGTAGAACTTGCAATAAAACTCAAAACTCCATAATCAAAATGTTAAAATGTCTTTATTTTTATATTGCTCTTATCAGAAAAATTAGAAACTTTAAATCCCTTGCATTACAATGAACTATTTCTTTAAATTGCTGGTATAAAGCACAGTTTCCCTTCACTTTTAGCCCTAGCATTTGAGGATGCACCATTAGCGTGTATTTTGAGAATCCAGACACCTCAGAGCAGCATTACCTAAAAAGAACCATTTTGGAATTTATGGGAGCAGGGGTTAGGGTCTATACCAAATAAATATTTTAAACAGTACACTTTGTTAATTATCCCTTGTTTTAATATTCTTTCTTCATAGAAAGAAAAGATTAGGGACGTAAGAAACCTCAGGAGGTCCTCTAGTCCAACCCCCTGCTCAACGCAGGACTAACACCAACTAAATCATCCCAGCCATGGATTTTTCAAGCCAGGCCTTAAAAACCTCTAAGGATGGAGATTCCACCACCTCCCTAGGTAACCCATTCCAGTGCTTCACCACCCTCCTAGTGAAATAGTGTTTCCTAATATCCAACCTAGACTTCCCCCACTGCAACTTGAGATCATTGCTCCTTGTTCTGTCATCTGCCACCACTGAGAACAGCAGAGCTCCATCCTCGTTGGAACCCTTCTTCAGGTAGTTGAAGGCTGCTATCAAATTCCTCCTCACTCTTCTCTTCTCCAGACTAAACAAGCCTGGTTCCCACAGCCTCGCCTCATAAGTCATGTGCCCCAGCCCCCTAATCATTTTCAATGCCCTCCACTGGACTCTCTCCAATTTGTCCACCTCCTTACTGTAGTGGGGGGCTCAAAACTGGACGCAGTACTCCAGATGTGGCCTCACCGGTGCCAAACAGAGTGAAATAATCATCACTTCCCTCGATCTGCTGGCAATGCTCCTACTAATGCAGCCCAATATGCCGTTAGCCTTCTTGGCAACAAGGGCACACTGCTGACTCATATCCAGCTTCTCATCCACTGTAATCCCCCTGGTACTTTTCTGCAGAACTGCTGCTTTGCCAGTCTGTCCCCAGCCTGTAGTGGTGCATGGGATTCTTCCGTCCTAAGTGCAGGACTCTTTTGGCCCAATCCTCCAATTTGTCTAGGTCACTCTGGATCCTATCCTTACTCTCCAGCGTATCTACCTCTCATTCCATCTTAGTGTCATCCGCAAGCTTGCTGAGGGTGCAATCTATCTCATCATCCAGATCATTAATAAAGATGTTGAATAAAACCAGCCCCAGGACCGACCCCCGGGGCACTCCGCTTGATATCGGCTGCCAACTAGACATTGAGCCGTTGATCACTACGTGTTGAGCCTGCCAATCTAGCCAGCTTTCCATCCACTTTATAGTCCATCCATACTTTAACTTGCTGGCAACAATACTGTGGGAGACTGTATCAAAAGCTTTGCTAAAGTCAAGATATATCACGTCGATCACTTTCCTCATATCCACAGAGCCAGTTATCATAGAAGGCAATCAGGTTGGTCAGGCATGACTTGCTCTTGGTGAATCCATGTTGACTGTTCCTGATCACCTTCCTCTCCTCCAAGTGCTTCAAAATGGTTTCCTTTCATATCTATAACTTATTTTTTTAAAGTTACCATATCTATGTTTTTTGTTTCTACTGGTGGCGCACATCACCTCAATATTGGTGCTGCACATAACAAAATTAATTCCGCACATGTATGGGAAAAAAATAGAGGGAACATTGGTTGCAAGATGAGTGGGGTTTTCTGATGCATATCATGAACTTCCTCGAGAGAGATCTGGTTGACAATCTCTGCAAGAGCTCCTAGTATTGTCTGTCCTCATCAGGCAGAGATAGCATTAATGGAGTGATTGCCTCATTGGGTGAGAAAGATAACCTGGCCATTGGAACAGTCAGTACCAGTAGATCCAATTTGACTTCCTCTGCATATTTTGACTGAGTCTGTTGGTGTCTGCCAACAGAAAAGATATGGTGCAATTCCAGTACAGATCCAGGGTGTTTAGTATATCAGTTCCATGGACCCAAGCAGGTCCAGTATGAAGGGTCGATTGGTTGGGGAGAGTCCCAAGGCATTGGGTACCATCAGGCTCCTGGGTAGTCCTATCTGGGAGAATGACAACTCCAAGACCTTTCAGAGTTTTGCTCTAAGCTTGCCTCCCGACGAGAAGGCAAAGACTCATCTAGAATGTTGGACTCAGCCTACAAGAAGGTAGATTTATGTTCTACCAGTGGTACAAGCACCTCTAGCTAGTGGACAAGGTAGAGTGAATCACCTTCTTCTTGAAGTGGTTTCTTCCAGTGTTGAAATGTCTCCCAGGAGGACCAGGAGCGATAGGAAAGGAGACTGTAGTTAGGGGAAAATAAAACTATCCTCTGATGAGTAAAAATTTCAGGCCTTCCTGGAGTTCAGAGTCCCAGAGATCAAGACCAACAGACCCATAACAGGTAAGGGTGTGGCAGTCAGCAGATCCTACCTCGAGCGTGTTGGTACTGTCGAAAAGAGTCCTATGTGGAGCTCCCAATCAGTGCTGGATGGTGCTAATTCTTTGGCCTAAAATGCATTGGAGCCAGAGTCAGCACCAACAGATCCTTCTTCCTTCGCACCTTTCCCTTTCAACATGTTTTAATAATTATACCAACTAATGAGACTGACTCTCTCTTTAGGAAAATATCTAAAAATTGTAAAAAACAATATTCAAATTATTGATTTGAATCAAGGTTTCCTGCTTGCTGATTTAAATCATGATAAAAAAATCAGTGATTTAAATCACTGTTATAGCAACCCTCCCTGGGGGAAGAACAAGGAAATAAAGAGCAACATTAGAGCAGTTTAAACATCTCTACTTGAGCGCATATAGGACTCCACAGTAAATAAGTGTATAGTTACATTAAAAGCGGAGCAAGAAAGTCTTGACAAGATCTAATTTGACACAGGAACATTCTTATTATTTAAGTCATAAAAGGTATGTGGCCCCTTCTGCTAGACCACTGGTTTTCACATATTTTAGGCTGCATACCCCTTTCCAAATAATGTAGTCTACCGCAAACCCACATCTGAGATACAGTCATAATATACCTATGAAAACTGGGGTGGAAAAAAGGTCTGAAGGAGATAGCACGATGTGTTGTTCACCATTACAGGATTTCTCTCATGTACCTCCGCATGAAAGCCCCGATATCCCAGTTTGAAAACCACTGTGCTAGACATAGTGCAGTTAGACTTTTTAAAAAATGCTTTCCTTTTCTGAAGGCCATGAGACTGTGATACATTTTTCCAGTCCAGAACAAACTGACCACAAACTATTGTTTCTTCCACATAATGAGCTGTTGAATCAAAGACAGTTGTCTTCCTGGAGAAACCCAGGTGTCACTTAGCCCTCTCAGCAGCTACCTTGAGCCTGGTACACGGATATGTTATCAGACCACAACCTGGCTTCTTTATGGCCATGGTGGAGTCCTGCATTGCCCTAGCAAACTTTCAACAGCATAAATACCACTGAGTACATGACACTTCATAGTTACTGTCAAATTAATGTGCTTGTCCCCAGTCAGGTGCAATTTCCCGTCAAAAATAAAGGAAAATTAATCATCTTTCCTTTTTCAAACACTGACTTTTGGAGTCCCATGCCAAACCCAAAAAAGCAAATGGCCAAATCTAGCACAGCTTGTACTAGAGTTTATTGTTAGAGACTTCAAACAATTATGGGTAACATTTCATACCAATGAAAAAATTCCCCACTTTAAAAAAATCATGTCTGTATATAACCACACAGTATAGTGCATACCTATGGAAAGTCATGGAAAGGCTTGGAAAGAATATGGCTTAATTGGAAAAGCTGGACCTGAAAAGTAACTGATGAGATAGAAGGAAGAAACAGTCCCAATTATCAGGGATAGTTAAGAAAAAAGGATTGTGGACATTGAACCGGCAATGACCCCAAACGGCAATGACCCCAAACAAGTCAAAACTTGTTTTTTAGCTAAGTTAACAGGCTAAACATCACTTGTTTATATGAATTTATATGAATTTGTAACAGTTTTAAACACAAAGTAAGGATGATATCAGCAAGTTAGGAAAGCAGTATATCACTCAATGTAGGAAAGAAAAGGGTTACATTAGCTTAGCTACTCAACACTCAAACCTGATCTCTACCAACTTGGGGAACCTAGACCATCAAATTCATTGGGCATGCCAGAGACGAGGCCAGTCCTCTATCTCCCAGTACCATGTCTCCAGGAAAGGGTGTGAGTATGCTAGTTTAAATAGTCTTTTAGAATGGAAATGTTTCCATCAGGGACAATAGAATTATATTACTTCTTTGTGACTCTGCATTTTATCTCTCTGATTATCCTTTCATTCTTTTTAATAAAGATCTTGAAATTTTGGTATTGTCCTCAGTATAAAATGTCCTTTCCCCACACCCCAAGAGTCTACCCACCACATAGAACTCGGTTTTCTAATCCTGTAGCCTGAATTGGGACAAGAAACTAAATATCTTCTAGTCAGATCATTGGCAAGCTGTAATAAATTAGCCCCATAAATTCAGGTCAACAAACCCAATGGCTAACACATTCACCCAGGATTTGGCAGAGCCCCACTCAAACCCTTCCTCCCCCTCTTTCTGGGGCAGGAAATGAACCCGAGTCTCTCACATCCTAGGTGAGTGTGCCAACCACTGGGGTAGAAGCTATACATTACTTCCTATTTGGGCTTTGGGGCATGTTTAGAGCAACTGTTCAAATATCATTTGGCCTTTCAATTTAATAAAGGAATTTATCGTTAAATTACTGTTGCGGTAATAATGTGCATAAATAATAATAATTCCAACACTCAAAGTTCAATCTATTTCTATATTCAAATGAAGACAGGACACTTCTTGATCTTCTGATGTTTCTTTTCCACAAAACAAACCAGAATGTCTTCAGGAAAATTAGATTAAAATAATTATGAAGGCTATTTCTTTAATACAAGTTTTCTAAAGGTCTTATGCCTTTATTACATACTACAATTCCCACATGATGTTGCAGTAGCTTTTAGATTTATATTCCCCCAGGAAAATATTCCATGAGATCACAGCTATTCTTGAATAAAATATTATAGCTGAGCTCTTATGATAGCCTCCTTGCTGCAAGCAAGGATAGAATGTAGAACACCAATACAATTTACAGTCGTTTACAAGAGTTTCAAAAACTAAATGAAAGCTATTTAAAGTATATTACGAACAACAAATTCAAACTGAAAATAAAGTGCAATTTTTTGGCAGACAGTTTTCTGACAGTTAACAGTCAGAACAGCTTACTAAACTAAGCAATCATTTACATTGAGATTGGTTGCCTAACACGAGGTAAAATTTTCAAAAAAGTGTCCAAGTCCCATTTTCAAAAGGGACTTAGGCCTCAGTTGTAGTACAAAAATTTTGTCAGCATAGCTGTGTCAGCTGGGAGTGTGGGAAAAAAATTATCACATAGCCCAACATAGCTATGCCACCAAATCTCCCACTTCATCAGATTCATGGAGTGGAAGATACAGTAGGAAAATATTATAAATACACACATACAGAGAACATGAAAAGATGGGGGTTGCCATACCAACTCCAAGAGACTAATCAATTAATCATCAGCAGGAGAAAAACTTTTGTAATGATAATCAGAATGGCCCATTTCAAAGAATTGACAAAAAGGTGTGAGTAACAGTAGGGGAAAACTCAGCATGGGGAAATAGTTTTCAGTTTGTGTAATGACCCAGCCACTCCCAGTCTTTATTCAAGCCTAATTTAATGGTATCCAGTTTGCAAGTTAATTCCAGTTCTGCAGCTTCTCGTTGGAGTCTGTTTTTGACGTTTTTTTGTTGACGAATTGTCACTTTTAGGTCTGTTGCTGAGTGACCAGAGAGATTGAAGTGTTCTCCTACTGGTTTTTGACTGTTGTGATTCCTGATGTCAGACTTGTGTCCATTTATTCTTTTGCATAGAGACTGTCCAGTTTGGCCAATGTACATGGCAGAGGAGTATTGCTGGCACATGATGGCATATATCACATTGGTAGATGTGCAGGTGAACGAGCCCGATGGTGTGGCCGATGTAATTAGGGCCTATGATGGTGTCACTTGAATAGATATGTGGACAGAGTTGGCAACGGGCTTTGTTGCAAGGATAGGTTCCTGGATTAGTGTTTTTTGTGTAGTTGCTGGTGAGTATTTGCTTCAGGTTGTGGGGTTTCTGTAAGCCAGGACAGGCCCATCTCCCAAGATCTGTGAGAGTGAGGGATCATCCTTCAGGATAGGTTGTAGATCTTTGATGATGTGCTGGAGAGGTTTTAGTTGGGGGCTGAAGGTGACGGCTAGTGGGGTTCTGTTTCTCTCTTTGTTGGGCCTGTCCTGTAGTAGGTGACTTCTGGCTCTGTCAATCTGTTTCTTCACTTCAGCACGTGGGTATTGTAGTTTTAAGAAAGCTTGAGAGAGATCTTGTAGGTGTTTGTCTCTGTCGGAGGGATTGGAGCAAATGCGGTTGTATCTTAGAGCTTGGCTGTAGACAATTGATCATGTGATGTGTCCTGGATGGAAGCTGGAGGCATGTAGATAAGTATAGCGGTCAGTATGTAACTACACCCCATACAGAGGAGCCACAGCCTGGTAGGAAGCAACCCGGGGGCAACATAACTTGGGCTATACCAACAAGTAGTCCAGATATTGTAACGCCCCTCTAGAGCCCTGGGTTGGGACTCGGTGCACTGGGAGAGCCCAGAGGTCCCTACCTCCTTGAAGAGGGATTGAGGCCCACTGCACACAACTCAGCTGGGGCCCACTATAGAACAATCAGGCCAGAAAATGTTGAAGCCACTCCCTAGGCCAGAGGACTATCAGACTCATCCGATACAGAGGGTAATACAATGTGGTGGTATAATTTATTTTACATTATAGCACAGCGGTTCTCAACCTTTCCATACTACTGTATCTCTTTCAGGACCCCGATTTATCTTGGATACCTCATTTAAACTACTTGCTTACAAAATCAGACAAAAAATACAAAAAAGTGTCATAGCACACTTTTACTGAAAAATTGCTTACTTTCTCATTTTTACCATGTAATTACAAAATAAATTAATTGGAACATAAATATTGTACTTACATTTCAGTGTATAATATATAGAGCTGTATAAACAAGTCATAGTCTACATGAAATTTTAGTTTGTACTAAGTTTGCTAGTGCTTTTATGTAGCCTTTTGTAAAACTAGACAAATATCTAGATGATATCTGCCCTGGAAGACCTCTACGTACCCCCAGGGGTACATGTACCCCTGATTGAGAATCACAGTTCTAGCATGTAGTCAATATATTCCAGTGTACATTATGAAGAATGCCTTAAAATATACAATATTGAAAAATATGTCTGATATGCACTAGACCTTTAAGTAGCACCCTGTAACCCCCATATTCATCATTTGTATATTGTAGTGATATTTCATACAAAGCATGCCATGTAAGGTAACATATGAAAGATATCTGCTGAAAACTCATTTTTAATCTCAAAATATGTATATTGTTATTGTGTATGACATTATGAGATTTTGCTATATGGCTGTTATTGACATATGTTGCGAGTCTAAGAGATGGCCACTGCTAACTTTCCAGTGACTAAAAGCGGGTTGACCCACACCCAGGCAGGCATTAAATGACCACTGACCAGCAAGGGAATTGTAAACAAGAGATGTACAATTCTGGAAGAGGGAGTTGTGCAAGCATCACACAATGAGGACTGCTCAACTTTGACTCAGTAGGGCCCACCCGAACATGCCTGTGCCAGTATCTTCCCAGGGTCATGGATTGAGAGTATAAAATAAGGGACAGTGGCATCATAAGACCATCCCTCCTAGCCCACCTACTCTGAAGGCAACAAGAACACTGGGAAGACAAAGACTTTGAATTAAGGAGATTGGTCCCAGGCTGAGAAGGAAATTCAGCCTGTGTATTAAGAACTATAACCTACCTGCAACAAACAGTGGGGGCGAGAAAAACTGTTTGATTCAAATCTTGCTTAATCTGAAAGTTTAGGATTCAGAATGAGTGTTTACTTTTTATTTTCTTAGGTAACTATCACTTATAATCACTTAAAATCTATCTTTCTGTAGTTAATAGACTTATTTTGTTTTATCCTTACCAGGGAGGTTGCCTAAAGTGTTCAGGGAACCTGCTCAGATTACAAAGGCTGATGCATGTCCACTATCCTTTGATGAAGTGGTACCTAATTAATGAATTTGCGTAGTTCAAGAGACGGTCTTGAGCAGTGTAAGATGGTACATTTCTGGAATGCAAGGCTGGAGGCTCAGAGGATTTGCTGGTATTTCCCTGTATATAGTTCATCAGTGGCTTGGAGAGCATTCATGCAATTTAGCTGGGTGTGTCTCTGCATGCTGGTAGCTGAGTGATAACAGCGCCTGGAGGGGTTGCTGCTTGTCACTAGCAAAGCATTGTGAGAGAAAGCCCAGGCTGGAGAGTTAAGGGAGCACAGCAGCCCCATAGTTACAGGCTGTACCCTGGGGGTCCCATCACAATATCAACTTCAGTCATCAACAAACTATGAACTCACAGAACATTAGAGGGAAAGATTTGTGCAGGAATGGACCTTAAAAAAGGGTTACAGATTTCAGAATTTACAAAATATTTGTAGTTACATTACATGGAAATTCTGCTCTTTAAGAATAAGTGTCAAAATTCACCAATGACAGTTAGGGGAAAAATAAGATGAAGTTTCAGCAAGTTTTCATTAGAGCAAGCCTGAGGGAACTGTCAGTCCAAAAAAAAAAAAAAACCCTGGGCATTATTTTAGTTCTGCATGTTAACACCAGCACCACTTATTATTAACCACCTTCAAACACATCAATTCAAGATATTATACTTTGGTAGAGGTTCTCCCTCAAAGTCTTTCTGCTTAATCAGAGTGCAGCCATAGTCCTGTGTTTGAGACCAGTTTATTAATAGGGATATAGAGTCACAAGTTTATCATCACTGCAAGATCAAATAAATTGCCTGTGGGGAAAAAAATTGTTTATGATCATTAGCAAAGATGGTACAAAATGGACACACTGTAACTAAGTAAATGGATTTCAGGATGTAAGTCATTTTAACTTTGAATTTCCATCCTTGAATAAAATGAAGTTAAGCTGACTGTGCAATATGTAAATACCTTTTTCCATAAGTCACCAGTTTGCTAATAAAGTCATATGGGACTGCAAATTCAAAGTGGAGATCTATTCTAAAGAGTATGTAAAAATGGTCCCTGGCTACTCAGCAGATATGCTTCTGTGTATAAAGAGTCATATTTGTTTAGTTTTTCCTAAAGTGTACATTTTTAATTACTTTTTACTGCAGTCAACCCTGTGGAGCCAGCACTTCTCAAAAGGTAAATTAGGTTCATTTCTAAATCATTCATCATCATAAAAACTAATAACTAATTTCCATCTGTCAGGTCACCGGTATAAACCCGTTGAAGGCAACAGAGTTGCACAGGCCTCAGCTGCACAAGAACCACAGGGAGAATTTAGAAAAACAGTAAAGATTTGTTAGGTGCTAATTCTCCCTTCGTGCAACTTAAACCCACTACTGTCTTTGCAGTTATCCATGCAACTAACACTAAAATACTACCCAAAACCCTCCAAGGTTCCATCTTCAACTCTTCAGTACCCTAGCTTATTGGTCCCTCTTGTCTTTTTTTACATTTGCATTCCCTATGTGGATTTACTGATAAATCCATTTGAAGGCAACAGGATGCATACAAAAGGTCTAGAAGTGCCCCCAGAGCAGCTAGCTTCCCTACCCCACCGTCCTTCAACTCCTCACTCACCAAAGCACTACTGTAGATCACAGGCGCCAACTTCTCCTGGCACCAGCAGGTGCTTGACTCCCCCCACCACTGCCCCGCCCCCATTCCAACCCTTTCCCCAAAGTCCTGCCCCAACTCGGCCCCCTCCCTGCCCTGGCCCTGCCTCTCCCCTGCCTGCTCCCCTGAGTGCACCGCATTCCTGCTCCTCCCCCTCCCTCCCACAGCTTGTTACACCGCAAAACAGCTGCTTTGCAGCAGCAAGCGTTAGGAGGAGAAGCGGGGACACAGCACGCTCAGAGGAGGCAGCAGAGGTGAGGTGAGCTGGGGCGAGGAGCTTGGCTGCCGGTGGGCACCAATTTTCCCCATGGGTGCTCCGGGGCTGGAGCCCCCACGGAGTCAGCGCCTATGCTGTAGAGGTCCTTAATTTAGCAAAAGTTTCCTAATTTGTTTAGAGAAATGATTTCTGTACCAAGCTGGCCTGCCCCTTAAGGACCAGGAGGCAGCCCCAAAACTTCCCTGCAGTCTCCCAGGCATCCCTTATCCCTGCCTTCCAGGGTGCGATGAGAGCATTGATAAGGTATCCCCATGGGATGTTGGAGTACACTGCACCCCAAACCCTAGGGATGTACCTCACAGCTCCACAACCAGCAGCAGCCAGTCTGGGGTGTGTGTTTTTCCACTGAAACCAACATGTTATGTCAAAATTAACGGCAAAGTTTCATTTTATAGTTTGACAGCCCTTGAAACTGCCCTAATTGTCCTCCAAACAGGTTCACACGGCATTTTCCTGCCAATGTGACTCAGTCTAGAGGTGAAGAGCCCAAATCTCAGATTAGAACCCCCCAAATCTCAAGCCCTGTTTTATCTTATTAAAGAGATTTCATTGTTTATTTTCCATGTATTTTCCAGTGCTCCTTCAGGATTTATGACTGAGGTCAACAACTAGAGAGTAAGCCAGGAAAACCTACAATTCAAACATATTGTATAGGTGAGAGACCTGATATTCTGCAGTACATATTAAAGTATTTGGAGGCAGGAAGGAAGGTGAACACAAATGAAGTTGGGCTTGGCACATTATGTGTCATGCATATTTATTTGACTATTTTTAACCAAACCTTTGCAGTTCACCTTTAATACTCCAGAATCCTACAGTTTAAATAAGCACAGTAGTACATCACTTTAACATATTTCATTTTGTGGAAATGCCACCAAAAATGTTTATATTTTCATTTGAGTATTGGTACCCTTATTCTCCTCTCTTTTCTTTTGGTACGGTTAAGATTTTCAAAGGCAATCTAGCCACACAACTTGCACCAAAATCAGTAAGTCACATGGCAAAATCCTCTAGTCGTTCTGAAAATCAAAATGTACTTATTTACGTTTTTCTAAAAATATTATGATTAACACTACCCATAGGAGAAATAAATCTATTTCTAGTGTGTATAGTAACATTGGCAAATGAATTAAGATAAACAAATATGTGCATGTGCCCAAAAACAAGACTCTAGCAGATCATTAAAGCAGCAAGTACTATATAGGTGGTGGTAAAGGGGGGGAGGGGGGAGAGAGAAGAATAGCGAGTTTAGCTGAGAAAACCCTGCTCCTCAACTCTAGGAACCAACTTTCCCAGTTTTATATGTCAAACAACTTTTGCAGATAGCTGCATCCCAAGCCATGATCGAACCCTGCCCTACAAGGAGTCAGTCAGGTACATTTTGAACTAACAGAAGCTTCCAGAACTATCATAGTTTCGCAGCCACTCTGGTCAACCTTGCTTTAGGGTCCATACAAGATGTAGAGGTATTTTTAGGATTCTGCATCTCAAAACCATACACTTTAAGAATCTGCCTGATGTTATCACTGCTGAGCATTTTTAAATATCAACATTTCATTCCATCCTCGCCACCCCATTCCCATAGTCACTAAGAGTTTGCATGATTTGGAGCATACAAAATCAAGGTAGAGTTTTAATACATGAAATATATTTAACATTTTCAATACTGATCAACACCTATCCATATTTGAATGAGATGGGTAAGTGAGGAGGGAGCTTGGGGATATAGAATAGACCTCAATTTTCATTTGATACAATGACCACTAATGTGAAAAATATGCAAATTAGAAATATATTTAACATAATTCTAGTAATTTGAATCAAATATTTCATTTTGGAATGAAAATTATTATTAGCGTTCTTTCTAGAAGTACAGTTAAGTGTCCTAATGCAAGTAATACAGGTCATTACTTGTCATTGCCACTGTACTCTACAAATGCTAACGCTAATTTTGTCAGGTCACTGCAATTCGATTAACTTCCAAATACTTGAAGGAGTAAGATCAACATTGTTTGGTACAGTTTTTAGAAATGACTTAAACAATTATGTATTAATCCACACAGCAGTGGGTCAAGTAGGGGTAGCGTCTGGATCCAGTGCATTTTTCCCTCACACATGCCTCAAGATGTGCTCGTTTTATATTTCCTATAAATGCTTCAGTTGTCTGTGGTAAGAAGTTGAGCTTTGGCATTGACTAATACCTCTGCCAATTTTTGCTGCTCATGATTTCTGCCATGCTTCTGACATGGTGGCATAATTTGATTGTTGCTTGCAGCCACAAATTTGGTTGCATGTTCAATTACATCAGGCATTATTGCACTGATGTCACCCAGGAAACAGTGAGTGTATGCAGCTTGCAAAATCTTTGGCACAGTGGTTCCTGTGCAAGTCAAGAGAGGATGCTCCTGTCTCTTACACTGAGAGTGCATGGTACAATGTTCCAGTGGTGCTCAGCTGAAGCACAGCAGTTTGTTATAGTTCTCCCTTGGAGTGCGGGATTCTATAATTACCAGAGGTGTTAGACTCTGTTCAAGGTAACCATCACCATCTTTTGCAACCATCACCATTTGTTGTACAAGGATGTTATTGGCTTCCCCAGGCAAGATAGCCATCTATTCTCAGTTCATCACCACAACTCCCTGGTTTACTTCAGCTGAGATGTTTTCTGCCTGTGATAACTATCTTGTGCTTTAGAGTGTGTTGGAGTAGCTTCTTGTCTTGAATGAGTTCTGTAAAAATGTCAATCATTTCTAATTTTCTGTAACCAACAAGACAACATTCTGTGGAGCTAGCTGTGTACATGTAAACGAATGCATTCTGCTCACTTCTGTAGCTCTGCTAGATTTTAGACACTCTGAGCTGAAGTCTTTGTACCTATCAAAGACAAGGTATACATCACCTGCTGCTAGTTTGCATTCAATATAGTCTCTGAAATTGGTCACATAGTCCTTGATTATACCACTTGCTGGCCAGCGTACTTACCTAAAGGTTCTGCAGACCCTTCAATGACTATGCAGGTGACTTCGTGTGAAGTATGTCAAGTTGACAAGTCAGTCTACAGCTACTTCTTTACATTAGACAGCCTTGGGAATCCGTCATATCATCAGTGAACACTGATGTTAGTACAGGTGCCAACACATGGGCTTTTGAGTCTCAGCAGTACACCAAGACCAATCTATAGGCTGGGTGGAGGATTTATCAGGACACTTGTAAGGATACTGTCAAGGAGAAGAGCTAGCGGAGTTTTGTCTAATTTAGAGGATAATTTAGCAAGCAATGCTAATTCAGGATCACTCAGAATTTGCAGCAGTATCTTTCTTTGTGCATATATTGTAGCATGTCTAATCTGGTACAATAGTTCTGAGCTACTGGACTGTTTTCCAACTCTGTTTTCCAACTCTGCTTATTATGTTAAAATCATCATCTTCATCATCAGTGACTAACTTGAGCACATTTTATGCCTTACCTCTGAACACAATTATACCTGCAGTGCCTGGAGACAACAGCACAAGAAGTTCCTCAAAGTGCTGTGACCTGTGCTTGATCAGTTATCTGCATGAAAGCTTCTGGACTCCATGGGTTTGGTAAACCAGAAACAACTCTGTAGCATTTCAGATGTGAGATATGTCCTGTGTTACAACTGTAACCAGTGACTCAAGCACTGCATTCATTTCCTCGTGCTGCACTTGTGCAGCATTTGCAGCTGCTTTTACCGATAATAGCCCAAATTTGAAAATTAATCATCATGAGTGAATGTAAGACTTTAAGAGAGCACGCTCAGAGTACTAGTGTCTTGGTTCATGGGAATAAGGAGGCATACTAGCAAAATATACTGCTAATACAGATACGGATACAGACATAACATATGCAACTCCTAGCTAATTACATAACAAAATATTAAGTACTTGTAATGTACTTCATTACAAGTAATGGAAATTTAATGAAAGTGGTTTCACTGTCCCCTAGCTTGTGAATCAGGAGGAAGGCATTAATAAGTTTTCATTTTCAAAGTTCTGAACAGTGACAAGGTGTCATGGGGCAGTATCTTGAAATTACTAAAGTCTTGACATTTGGAATCCACAAAATACACTGTATGGACACTAACACAAGGTACTGCCAAAAATTTGCATTTGCCTACTATACTAATAACCCTAAGTATCATTTGCCTTGTTACCACACCATGGTGTCAGATATTTGCAGTTTTTACCTACACAGAGAATAGGAAATAGTGATTATTGTATGACAGGTTGACAAATGATGATATCTTAATTAGTTCTATAATGTAGAGTGTGTTATAATATTCACCAACAGGCTAGAATTAGGCAGGTATTACCATTGCAAAGTGTGCACTATAGCAGAATGGCCTTCTGAGCAGCTAGACATTATTAAAAGCACTGTGGTCCAACATGGATGCCTCAGAATCTAGATATAATGATAAAACAAGATCTCAAAGCTCTAAGCCATCAGGGTGAAAGCTGGGCACCTATTTTTAATAGGATAGCACAGTCACAAGCTTTCATCCATTCACCCAAATGCCTCCCCTACTAACAAACATAACTTGTGTCTTGGCTAAATTGACCTCTACAACTCACATACTTTCATCCCAATCTCAGACACTGGATGAGTAAAACTGCAGAATTTGGGATTGATCAAATATGAAAAGCTCAGTGCCAGCAGTTTACTGGTGACACTCCCCCTCTAGAAGTCTAAGTAGCCACACATTCATATTGAAAAGCAGGAATTACCAGACCGATCCATGTACAAAACCTGCATGTGCAAGTGCTATGGAGGACAAGTACCTGCCCAGCCCTATTCTACTAAAGAATGAGATTACTATTCAGCCCACCATGATCCTTTAAACGAGTCACCTAAACTTCATTCTGTCAACATTACCAAAACATCTAGTAAGGTCACCATGGACACCCTAACCTTGTTCATCACCAGGAAGGGATCAACCCCCATTTATACAATTCCACCCTACACTGCATACATCAAGCTGAACCCATGACTATTAGGAATTGAGAGAGAGAATGTGGAATTAAAATACAACTGGTTTTTCTCCCACTGCAGCTTTGAAGGTGGTCACTAAAATGAGTAATTTGCTGTGTAGTTTTTTGATCAAGGGCTTAACAACCACTTGTTTAAAAATAACTTGTGTCTTGGCCTTTTCAAGTGAGGTATTAACCCACAGAAAGCACAAAGTTTCTCCATATATTTAACATGAAGGACAGTTTCAAATCCATCATCTCAGAAAACAAAGCTAGGTCACAACCAGACAACGCATTTCTCCTCTACTTGACACTGTCCCCACAGACGATGAGGAACAATAGTTTTTCCATGCATTTTTTACTTCATTGATTTAAATAGATATTTATTTCACTAATATTTTAAAACTAAGGAAAAAATAAAACAATATACATATGGAAATGAAAACTCTGGATCTGCTTTTGTCTTCACTTAAACCAGTGCAACTCCATTGCTTAAAATTATTTACTCATGATTTACAGTAGTGTAGATGAGAGAAGAATCAGGCCCTTAGCATAAAAAAGTGCTACAATACAAAAGGCTGAAAACAGTTTACAATCCATAGTAATGACTACAGTTAACAATTGTTGCAAAATGCTAAATTCCTCAGTAACGCAACTGTAAGCAGTAATTTTCAACAGTGCCTCAGCATCTTTTTATTATAGTGCTAAAAAGAACTCATCTCACTAAGATATGTACATACTATTTAGCTAGGATTTCAATTTTCAGACTAAACAAAAAATACTAGCTGTAATTTTTCAAGACACAGCATTTTGTTTTGAAAGCACCAGCAAGCCTCCAGAAAACTAAGTTTCTTTAAATGGATTTTCAACCAAACTCATGTCTTAATCACACTGTCCTCTATAAATTATAGCCTGCATCACTCCCTGTTCATCCTCTATTATTCACTTCTTGGTCACACATAACAGCATGTTAAATTACACTGTGCATGCGTGGTAACAGTTAGAACTTTGTATACAAAGGAAACCATTTTTACAAACCTTTTGTGAATTTTCTTTTTCAAAAACTGATTGCCTGTCAAATATATACAATCGGTTCAAATAAACCTATACGAACCATGTTTCTAGGAAGTTACAAGGATCTAACGTAGCCAAAAGTACACACAAACAGAAGCTGAAAACCTAAAATCACTATTACACTGGGCCAGCAGCATCACTTCAGTGAAGAATGAGATTAGTTTCTTGTTTAAACGAACATTTGTCCAAGTGGTCCAAAATCCATATGCCTACTCAGATTACCCTGAAAACTGTTGTCCCTCATGGGAATCAGAATAGGGTAAGTGGTCTAAATATGAGGTCAAGAGGATCCCAAGATTCAGTACCCTAGGAAAATCACCTCATATCAATATTTTATACCCCTTATAACTTTTCTCTGCTCACATCTGGCGTTCATACTATGCCTACAAATCTCCCCAGTCTGATACTACCTATTCAGGAATTCTTAGCTAGAGTTTGGCATCCATTGCTGCTTTAGGGAAACTATTTTTAACAAGTTACTTAGGGTAAAAGCTGAATCTGCAATGTGGCTTGAGCCAAGTTGATAAGTTAAAGTCATTTGCACATATGCAATAGCACTGGAGCTCTGTTGCAAGCCTGAGTGTATGCGGCAGCTTGATGTCAATGAGAGTTTCAAGGATGATATGATGTGGCCATCGAACCTGCATAGCATCCACATACTGCGAGTTTGAATCCTACCTTTTGTTTCTTTCTGAGCAAGTATGTTGTGCACATTAGCTGCTCTCTGCCAGCATCCTGCAGGGGCTCTTTCTGGAAGTTTAATCTTGAAAGCAAAGCTTCTGATTTTAGGGCCAGTATTTCAGAGGTCTCTAAAATCCACACGCAGATGCACATTTTACTTTAGAAGCATTATCAAGAAAAATATCATTAAACAAACAGAAGGAAGATGAAAGCATCTCTCACATACCAGCACAAGGGTAATATAATCATGCCACATGTTTCTTGCCCATCTCCTGAATAATGGGTCTGAGTGTGATCCAAGAAAAGAAAGCAGCTGCAAATCTCAATTCAACAGGTTCTACAGAAGGGGTAGTCTATAGGCAGACTGAAGGCCAAACCCAGACCGCCAGACACTTTTGAACAGACTCCAAAATTGTTATTTTATTATTTTCTCTAGAATCTGGACCTTGACTATACCTTAACAAAAAATAATTGACTACCCCTGTTCTACATGGTTGCTGAACATCAGTAGAGCTCTATTTTAAGGACTAGTGTAAGGTCACAGGTTGACATTGACTAAAGTGACCAGGACACTGTCAATATGTTGATATTCATCAAGGAAACTAAACAAAAAGCCACCTATCAATTTTACCTTTTGAAAAGTGCTGCAGATTCTGTGAAAAGGGAGGTAAACAAAACAGACACTTCAAAAGTGTTAGTCACATGGTCAACAGTCATCGCAAACTTCATTTCAGGTTATGCAACTATTCAGTTCAATGACTAGTTGAGTCAAGGTTGAAACACCAACTGGGAGTAGAAAAAATAGGGAAGCTTGTTTTCCTCTTTCAATCTATAAATAAAACTCGAATGTGATGCTGAGATCTACTAGTTCTAAATTTTTGAAGGGCATGATGGCCAGAGCAATCAGTTTATTTCACTAACTAAAGATAATATTTTGCTTAATAAATCTGTTATATAAACCGCATTTTGATATTTTTTAATGTATCCAGCACATTTAAACTAGTTTTAACTATTAAAAATCATTCTAAAATGTTTTTCTGCATTTTAATTTCCATCCAAACAGAGCTTCACACAAATAGAATTAAAAACATCAATCCAGTGAATAAGAAATGTATTCTGACAAAAAATTGAAAAATTAAGTGTCTGAATAAATAGAAGTCAAGCTATGCAATACCTTAAAATGTGCGTAGATGAAGCATACCCCCTGGTTAGTAAAAGAAGCACCAAACAGTGTAAAGGCTATATTTAGTTTCAAATCAATATTTTAATGGTTACCAACCAGTGAGAATCAACCCTTCTTTAGACAAAAAATTGAAAAGCACAAATACAAAACAAGATTGAAATAATTTAAATCAAGTTTTCCTGCCTGCTGATTTAAATGATTAAAATTGGTGATTTAAATCAATCCACCCTGAGATTATATTGCAATACTATAGCTTGCAAGCCAATAAAACTGTATAATCATATTATATTAGTTATTATTTGTATTATCATAGTGCCTACAAGACCCAGTTGCAGATCAGAACCCTTTTTGCTTGGCTCTGTACACACGCTGAACAAAAAGATTAAGTATCTTCTAGAGTGATCTAAACACTACAGATTCTTTCCTTGCATACTGACTTAAAATGTTAGTTTTTCTCCCCTCGTTTGTTCATACAACTTATTTTAGACAGTATAGGTACACAACACCTCAACTAAAGAAATACGTAAGGGTGGTTATTGAATAGCGAGTCTTTTTTGTGACAAATGTTATATAGGTGCAATATTTAACATTTTAAAGTCATTGCATGCCTACCAGGTCTTAAAGACATTGTCAATTACAAAAAAAAAAGTTTAAAGTAGTTTCAGGTACTTCCACTGGCCTTCTAGTAATTGTGGTTTTATAATCAAAACAGTGATGGTTGCTTTATAAAACCCTAAAATAGATTGCCCACATCCCTCGTTGTCTGTGAGGTTCTCTCTATTCTATTACTGGTATGAAAGACTCACACAAACAAGATCAATTGGCGGGGGGGGGGGGAGACTATATACAAAACACAACCAAAAAACAGAAAAGCCATTTTTCTTCTTGAATCTTCCATTTATAGTAGGATTAAGTACTACTTGTAGCAACAGAAAAATTCAGACATGTTTTATTGTTAACTGTGCCCCTTCAATTTCTTTACTGAAAACTAGGAAATAATTCCAAGACCTGTTATCTATTTTCTCACCTAAGTGTATTCTAGTATGCAACAGTTTTCACCTTTTCTGAAAAGACAATGGTTCAGGTTAATGTAAGGGAATTAACACTGGGTGAGTATGTTAGCCCAAAGGCTTCTAAACAATATACAACCACCTCAGGAAAGAATGGTAGTGGGAGTAAGGTGCGTACCCCTCAGTTATGTATTAACAGATTGCCAACCTCACATCCATTCTGGGTTTAAAGGTGTGTGCAAAAAACCCTTGAGTAATAAAGTGACATGGGTAAAAACTTACACAGTTAATGCATTCTACATTTAGAGTTCCCACTTCAATATTTGCACGTTGTTCCTATGCAGCATATCGAATTGTCTGATTCAATAAAAATCATAATGTAATGCACGGCATAGATATGAAATACTCAAAGGAACTTCAAACAAACACTTTACAAATATTAATTATCACATCTATGAGAATATTATACCCATTTTACTATAGATATTGAGGTACAAAGTTTAAGCAACTTTGCTTGGTATGGAATGTAACTTTGGAGGTCCTAGGTTTCAGAGTGATAGCCATGTTAGTTTGTATCAGCAAAAACAATGAGTCATCCTTGTGGCACCTTAGAGACTAAGTAGTCCTGACCTTCTCAAGTAGGGCTCAAATTGGACAGAGTCATAACAGTTCATTGACCTGCTACTTCATCATCTTGTTCTCCAGAATATCAGAATCAAAAAGTTTCTAGCACCCTTAGTTGGAGCAGAACACTTTCACAGTGTGAATAGAGCACCATTTAAATCATGTAGTGATGTCTGGCTGGGTTTGCAGAGAGTCTGAAACAGCTCAGTGATATGAATCTCCATTCATTTTCTGAAGTGTTTACTCAAATGCCCAATGAGGAGAATGTTAATGTCAACATTGTGAACTTTTAACTGCTAATCAAAGCATGTAAGGAGAAGGAAGATCATATTATGAACATCTACACAATCTTCTGCATACAAAATTCCATTTTGAGTGGATGGTGCTTGGGAAAGTACCATCATTTTTCCCCTTCCCATAGCCTGACTTGTGGAGCCACAGGGGAGGAGCAGAGCTGCGGGGGAACATCTAAGTCCCACTAAGGAAAGCCAAATCTGAAGAGCCAAACAGTGCATCTCACCCTGAGCCCCTGCCATCCCCAAAGTAATTATACGTAAAGTTTTCCAAACGCACCTCAGTGACCCCATTTTCAAAAGTGATTTAAGAACATAAGAATAGCCGTACTGGGACAGACAAAAGGTCCATCCAATCCAGTAACCTGTCTGCTGACAGTGGCCAATGCCAGGTGCCACAGAGGGAGTGAACCTAACAGGTAATGATCAAGTGATCTCTCTCCTACCATCCATACCACCCTCTGGCAAACAGAGGCTAGGGACACCATTCCTTACCCATCCTGGCTAATAGTCATTAATGGACTTAACCTCCATGAATTTATCTAGTTCTCTTTTAAACCCTGTTTAGTCCTAGCCTTCACAACCTCCTCAGGCAAGGAGTTCCACAGGTTGACTGCGCGCTGAGTGAAGAACTTCCTTTTATTTGTTTTCAACCTGCTGCCCATTAATTTCATTTGGTGGCCCCTAGTTCTTATATTATGGGAACGAGTAAATAACTTTTCCTTATTCACTTTCTCCACACCACTCATGATTATCTATCTATATCTATATCATATCCCCCCTTAATCGCCTCTTTTCCAAGCTGAAAAGTCCTAACCTCTTTAATCTCTCCTCATATGGGACCCGTTCCAAACCCCTAATCATTTTAGTTGCCCTTCTCTGAACCTTTTCTAATGCTGGTATATCTTTGAGATGAGGAGACCACATCTGTACACAGTATTCAAGATGTGGGCCTACCATAGATTTATATAAGGGCAATAAGATATTCTCCATCTTATTCTCTATCCTGTTTTTAATGATTCCTAATATCCTGTTTGCTTTTTTGACTGCTGCTGCACACAGCATGGATGCCTTCAGAGAACTATCCACGATGACTCCAAGATCTTTTTCCTGATTAGTTGTAGCTAAATTAGCCACCATCATATTGTATGTCGAGTTGGGGTTATTTTTTTCCAATGTGTATTGCTTTACATTTATCCACATTAAATTTCATTTGCCATTTTGTTGCCCAATCATTTAGTTTTGTGAGATCTTTTTGAAGTTCTTCACAGTCTGCTTTGGTCTTAACTATCTCAAGCAGTTCAGTATCGTCTGCAAACTTTGCCACCTCACCGTTTACCTACCCCTTTTCTCCAGATCATTTATGAATAAGTTGAATAGGATTGGTCCTATGACTGACCCTTGGGGAACACCACTAGTTACCCTTCTCCATTCTTAAAATTTACCATTTATTCCTACCCTTTGTTCCCTGTCTTTTAACCAGTTCTCAGTCCATGAAAGGATAGTCCCTCTTATCCCATGACAACTTAATTTACATAAGAGCCTTTGGTGAGGGACCTTGTCAAAGGCTTTCTGGAAATCTAAGTACACTATGTCCACTGGATCCCCCATGTCCACATGTTTGTTGACCCCTTCAAAGAACTCTAATAGATTTAGTAAGACATGATTTCCCTTTACAGAAACCATGTTGACTTTTGCCTAACAATTTATGCTCTTCATGTCTGACAATTTTACTCTTTACTATTGTTTCAACTAATTTCCCCGGTACTGATGTTATACTTACCGGTCTGTAATTGCCAGGATCACCTCTAGAGCCCTTTTTAAATATTGCCGTTACATTAGCTATTTTCCAGTCATTAGGTACAGAAGCGGATTTAAAGGGCAGGTTAGGCATTTATGGATTTAAAATCCTAAAGCTAAGGGAGTCAGTGGGATTTAGGCTCTTAAGTCACTGTGTGCTTTGAAAATTTTTACTCTAGGTCTCCCGCAGAGAAACAGGAGCCTTGTCTCCTTTGGTCCAGCAGAGTTTCTCTGCAAACTCAGGCAAACATCGGAGTCCACTTTCTCAGGTTTTACTTTATTCCTAACCACAAGGACCAGAAACTTTTTTTTATTAAAATGAAAGCTTAAATTCTGATCCTTATCATGACGACTCTCGGAGGTGGACACCTAAAATCATGTATTTATATTTCCTCTACCTTAATTTGAAACCTTCTGATGAGGGGGGAAGCCTGGGGAGCCCAACACAGCATTTATTACCATATTTTGAACATCGGCATATTTTCTCAGCAAAAGATTCATATTTACATTACTAAATGGGCAGAAGTGTAGTTTGGTATACAAAACTAAGAACACAGTATATTATAAAGTGACTGAGGTTTTTTCTAAAAGGAGAAAGTAGTAGTCAGCAAATGGATCCCTCTAACAGGAACCAGCTTATTAAGATGCATACTCCAGTTAACCAGCATATAAAGATATGTAAGCAGAGTCAGGATGAGCTCCACCCTGACATCTGGTGGTGAGTCGTGGCAAAGCACACCAGGGGCTGATCGCATTTGCATAGGCACACCCACCCTGCCTGGTACGAACGATAGTGGCTCAAATGGGCACTTTGGGCTGCTGTAGGATCCCCAGTTTTCTGTATTGGGGCAGGAATTTCTGTTACTGGGGCAGGAAGAATAAACTGTTGTTATACTGCTTATGTAACTCATGGACAGTGGAACTGTACTTGGCCTTGTGGCATGATAAAAGGGAACTCACCCTTAGCTAAGCAGCACTCGCCAGCCAAGGGACATGGGTTCCAAAGCCCAGTGAATTGAGAGAGTCTGGGGACAGGTATTTGTAGCTGGTGGCATGAGCCTCTTTTGAGGGCCCTAAATGTCAATTGCACTTCCTTCTCTCTCTCCACTATGGAATATCAGAGCTAATTTTGAGTTCTTTAGGAGTCTAATCACAGGCTGCTAAATTGAAATCACTCTGGGTTAAGTGTGCAAATGAGCACAAGGCTCCCCTAACTACAAGCTGAAATAACTAAAAAGCTGACATTGTTATGAGCTGAAATCACTGAGCACTGTGTAAAGTAGTGGGGGAGCCGGAAGATATATTGCTGAGTGGCTGGCGGAGCAGTTGGTGGGACAGCTGGAGCGGCTTGCAGGACAGCTGACGGAGCGGAGCTGCTGGCGGAGCGGAGCTGCTGGTGGGACAGCCGGAGCAGCTTGCAGGCCGGCTGGCAGAGCGGAGCGGCTTGCGGGCCAGCTGAGCGGAGTGACTCATGGGATGGCTGGCGGAGCAGAGCCGAGCCAAGCGAAGCCCCACGAAGGGACGGGGCAGTCAGCTTCGAGCCACGTAAGGTGCCCCTTACCTCTCCCCTGCCCATTTCTACCAATACTGGGGGCGGGAGGGGGTGTAACACTCTGCAGATGAACTTTTGAACTCTGGGTCTGGACTTTTGGGTTGTTGGACTTTTGGGACTTTGGGTGATTTTGGGGGTTGCTGGACTCAAGAACCAAAGGGAAAGGACATGGCCAATTTGCTGGGGTGGGCCATTGCTCACAGTTTGGTTTACAAATCCTAGATGTGGTGTTTCCCCAACAAAATGCGACATTGTTTCTCTCTGTCATTAAAAGGTTTTTCTACACTCAGACTCGGTGCTTGCGAGAGGGGAAGTACCGCCTCCGAGAGGCGCCCGGGGGGGGTGATATATATTTGTCCCAGGTCACTGGGTGGGGGCTCGAGCCGGTTTTGCATTGTGTTATTGGAATGGAACCCCTAGATATGGAACCCGGCCCTTGTTGCTGCCGACTGACTGGCAGAAGGGTTACAGATACAGTCCAGTTAGCATTGCTTCCCTCCATGTTCTGTCACAACATTCCAGCCCATTCCACCACAGTCTTCAGAGGTTCCTGAAAAGGCTAAATTTTGTTAAGAGATTAATCTATTATAACTCAATCAAGTATGGAAGAGTTACAAAAAAGTCTCTGATCAGAGGTTCTAGTTGTCTAGTAGTCACACTCTATCCCATGAGGAGTCCGGTGGTACCTTAAATACTAATACCACCAGACTCCCCATTGTTTTTGTGGATACAGACTAACACGGCTACCCCTCTGATACTCTATCCCATGGACTCCCTCAACATTCCAGCTCCCCCACAGTTTGACCCTAGGACCACAGCTACCTTACATCACCCTCCAGATATCCCATTTCCCCACCATCACCCAAAACAGACCCTTGCTGCCTCTGGGTCTCCCAGTATGCCTCTTCAGACATTCCAGTTCTCCCCCACAACCCTTCAAGTCTCATTTATGTTCTCTGCTCCATCTAAGGTTCCTATCTTTCAATTTGCTTGCAACTGGACCCCAAGACACCACCCCTGCTCCACTGCTCCCCCCCAAAACCCTGCCCCCCATCATTCACTCCTCTCCCTCACATCCCCTGGATCATCTCCACCCCACCCCCATCAAACTGTGCTTCCTCTGTTCCAGGGCTGGGACGGGAGCTGCTGCAGCCTGACAAGGAGCCTGCCTGTAGGTAGGATGCAGCCCTGACTGAGCAGGCTTTTCGACTTTCTGGTTGAAAACCAGGCACCTGGCAACCCTAAATGGCACCCGGGCACAGAAGCCAAAAACCAGACTGTTTAGGTAAAACCTGGATGGGTGGCAACCCTAGCTCCACCTCATGACAGATGGAGTATTTTTTTGGGAGCCACCATAAGGCAGACCATGCCCCTAAGCAACTTAAGTGAGCTTTAGGTGCGGACTTCCGAAGAGCTTCTGTGTTTTGGCTCCAGCTCCACTTTCCCCGATGGTCCCATCACCATACCACATACACCATGCATATATACTCCAGACAATTATGTAAAGAGATATATACACAAGGAGAAATTGAGAGAAAAATCACAAGTTTTATATTATGCAGGTTTTGGTTCCAGCTCCATAGCTCAGATTGACAGTTCCTTTATAACCCATATTTTGATATACACCCTCATGTATATGAAGAAGTTATTCACCTTTCCCCCTTTCTAACGATATACAAATTGGATGTTGATGTAAAAATGTTTGTAACTTCAGCTCGTTATTTTTGTGTTCGTTTGTTCTTTTCAAAGGATGGTATATCTTCTCTTCAACTCTACTGAGTAACCTTAACAGTAAAGTTTTTGAATTTTTATATCTTTAAATGAGGCTGAGTAAAGGTTACTTTGGAAACAGTAACCTGTGAATTTCTTTACTTATGTTTTGATGCAACACTAAGGTGTTACATTAGTGTGAATATTGTATTGAATATTCTTGTGTTTAAATGAAAACCCATTATTAGAAATCCATCACTGGTGTAGAATGGCTATTCATTCTGAAACAAACATTAATTTGAAGGTTTAATTTAAACAAATGCAGTTATGCTTTTTAGAAAGCAACAAAAAAACACAACAACACTTCCAGACAGACACATGAAATAATCATCTATTTGGAATGCCACTCAGTGCTTTTTTAAAAAAATGCAAACAAGCATACAAAGTAGTACATTATTACTTGTAACAATTATTTTCAATCTTAAGAGCACATTCCACAAGTGACTGCACTCATGCCAAAGTTTTTTACATAGATATGTAAACACAACATTTGATACAGTGCACTACAAACTTTCTGGAAAGTATTTTACAGCATATTTCTAATGCTTGAAAAACAAACTGACAGATTAACCAGATCTGGCTTTTTATGGGACCGTCCATCAGAACTTTCAATACAAAAGGAAAGTTAGAAATTGCCAAACAGCTAAATTTAACCCTTAAGTATATCAGTAATAGTGCTATAATCATGATTTTATATACTTTTGTTTGTGCTCTTAGATTTATAAAGAAAGTTTGTTTCCAAATACACTGTAGCAAGAGAAACTGTCAGTGCCAAGGGGGATAAAAAGTTCATTCCCCACATTGAACTACCACTAGGAGATCCATAACATAGCATAAGGTTTGACGTATCCACTCAAAGGGGAGAGGAAACTTCCACTAGTAAACAGGGATCTTACCTCATCTGCTACTGCAAATTAAGCTTTCATTTAAAAAAAAAAAATGCATCCTAGCCTTTACAGTTAAGAAGTGCAAATAAAATCTAAACTAATGCAGCATTTACTTCTAAAATCTGGAAGAGACACACCCTGAAACAATAACTTTAAGATACCTTAGGCTCTATTTCGCACCCCACAAATCCACAGTGCATATGTGCTGCACTGCACCAGCCTAAGATGCATCTGTAAGCAGCAACCCCCATTTTACATTAATGCCATGTATCTACATTAAAGGGCTGCATCAACATAACTACACTGATGCAGTTATACCTGTGCAAGTGTCTCTTTAAACACTAATTCTAGCTCCAGCACACAATCTGAACAGTTCTCGTGTGGGTGAGAACTCCTTAAGGAAATAGTTCTTCCTCCACATCAGAGCTTTGATAGCCTCCATACCAATTTCATTGCCACTAAATATAAGAGGAGAAATAGAATAGTCAGTAGATTCCCCAGTCTCATCCACCAAACTGATCCTGTCCAATTCTTTTCTCATACCTTATGACACAGAAGACCAAAATCTTAGTTACAGAAGGTCCATGCACCACCATGAAGGGGGTAAATAATCCTGCTCCTAAGGGCTGGTCTACACTAGCCCCGAAGTTCAAAGTAAGATACGTGACTTCAGCTACATAAATAACGTAGCTGAAGTCGAAGTATCTTATTTCGAACTTCAAAGTACTCACCCCTGGTCCACACCGCGGCGCGCAGGCTCCCCCGTCGACTCTGCCTGCTCCATTCGTGGAGCAGGATTACCAGCGTCGACAGGGGAGCACTTCCTGGTTCGATTTATTGCGTCTAGACAAGACGCGATAAATCGAACCCAGAAGATCGATCCGACGCATCCGGCAGAGCTGGTAAGTGTAGACTAGCCCTAAGAGCGCTATGAACTACATCCAAATGGATATTACAAAGCCTGTCTCCAAGTCCATCTTTCTTAGCCCTTTAAAAAATTCTATATGTCTAAAAGTTATGCCAGGCTTCAGCCATCCTTTCTACCTGGCTTCAAACCTTAAACTTACTTTGAGCACTGACAGGAAACATATGCACTCTGGTTAGTGACCTAATAGATGCTTTATTGACAGTCAACATAGCATCTTCTATAATGACCATTATCTAGCTACCCTTTCAGTTTCAAGATGACCTTTCATAAGAAGTAGGGGAAAGGAGTAAATTTGATGCTAAACCCCATAATCGATAGTTCAAAACTAACCTATATCGGCACACATGGAGGTAAATAAAATTCCTGGACAGTTTGACTCCACAAGACAAAATCTCCAAAGCAAAACATCTCTATAGTAAATCTTTGACTAAGGAATAGATAAATGTTTTAATAAACCAGTTTTTTAATTCTGGAACATTCAAACCAGTGCTGGGAAATCAATAAATATAAATATAATTAAGGGCCAAATTCTACCATGACATATGTGGGATTGCATGAGTAAAAATGAGAGTAAAATTTAGCCTGAGTGTACTGTTTTGTTGCTACAGAGGGCACCATTACACACCCAATATTCCCACTCCAGAAGTACCTGCCATTGTCACAGTATCTTCCTGTACTACAAGATACAATGGTACTATGTCACTGCAGTGTCAAAAGTTGATTATTAAATGGTACACATTGTACTACTACAGACTGGATCACTTGACGAGATAGGTTAAAATGCAAGAAACGTAGCATAATTTTGGAATACTCAAACAGATTCTTCAGAGTTAATTTAAGATTAAGTTATTTAATAAATTGATTACACGTAGGCAGCAGTTTATTTTAAACAATTGTGAACAGAAATAACACTTAAACCTCAATCTTTGTACCTTTCCCATATGCCACAAATGAGCAAAATTTCTCAACCAAAACCTAGTCCATTTGTGACAAACAGTATAAAAAGTGATTCAAGGGCATTCTTAAGTAGTTTATTCACTTTTAGTTAACCATCAAATATTCTAATCACTACATTTATGTTGTAGTTTTACTTTAATGCTCTCACATCAGGATTTCCCATTATAATAGCTGGCTTGGCATCAATTCAGGGACTGCAATTTCTTAATTCTATGTTATGTTTGGATACAGAGAATATTTTCATTATACATACTGTATTGCATATGTCATTTTTCAAGAATCAGAAGTTACTGTGACAGCCACCTATAAGGTAATAAGAAAAGCCCAACCCACTGTAGACTCCCTTAAACAAAACAAAGCTAGAGACCTCCAAATGGCTTGTGTACATGCTACAGTATAGTTAAAGGCACAATTATTGTCAGAGACTGGCACACTATATCATCTAATCCAAGAAGTCATTGAAGACAGCACTTTAAACAATGCCCATTCACATTAGCATACACAACTAAAGGACACTCATTCATACATAGTATAGTACAGTGACTATAAATTGTTTCCCTCAACCTCAAGCTTTTCCTCAACAAAAAATAAAAAAAAAATAAAAAAACCAAACAACCCTCTAAAAATAAATAAATGCATTTCATTTTAAATACTTGGAGCTAAAAATCAATAATGCCGCAGTAGGGGAACGTTGGTAGTTTACGGGATAAACCATCATAATTTTGTTTTCTAGCTTTCAGGCTCATTCTGTTTGTTTTACTTGTGAGTAAATTAACTTTCAAAATATAAGCATAAATCCATACTAGTCTTTCAGTGCACTGGAGAGTGTTTGATGTGGAAATATAATCTAAGAAAGAATATCTTCTTTCTGTGCTATTGTGTGCCTGAGTCCATCTGTTAAGCAATGACTTATCCAGAATGCATAGCTACTGCGGTAGCTTCCCAAGTGGTTTTATGTTCACGTGTGTACCCTGATGTTGAAAGCATTACTACAACCTTTATTCATATTTCTAGATTTAAGTGCATACATTTCAACAAAACTAAACAAACAGTCGGTAGATCCTGTAACCAAATAGTTTAAACAAACATTTTATTACTTTCCAAGAAATATCACTAAACAAAAACCAAAACAAAAATTAATGTTAGTTTGTGTATCAGCAATAAGCTTCTTTCCTTTTGATTAGCAATACCAAAGGAGGATAAACACAGGAAAAAGATTAAGCACTCTACACTTCTGTCGTGATCTGAAGCTACTAAAAGAAATCATTTCATGTTATTTCCCTATTCCCAGTGCTACTGTGAAATGAATGGATAATATCCAGTAAAGTGATGACTACCAAGTTCTGACAACTTGTACCACAATAGTTTATCTGAAAGGTTAGTTGTAAAGATAATTTTAAGATGACAAAATAGGATAAAAAGAGAACAGAGGAAACTCCTATCAGTTGTCTGTCTTTGACTTCACATAGTTACGAAACAAGAACTTTAAATCTTGTGTATCCATATATGCAATAAAGATTAAAATGATCTAACCAACCAACATCTCTCTCTGAATGCTGCAGCTCTTCCATTCAGCCTTTGTTAGGTCAAATGCAAGTAATTGTCAAACATTGGAAGAATACATGGTTTTAAAGCGCCAGATAAAATTGTATCTCTGTGTGTGTTTTTGTTACAAAATGAACATAAGTTTAACATTCTAAATTTGTTTGTTAGAAGGGCAGTTTAAATTAAAGTGCCCTTCAGTTTTAAGCAGTGGATTTCTATCCTACTTCATAAGTAGGATAGAGGATATATTTCGTTGACTGAACTGCTTTCAAAAGCTTTGCTGCAGTGAAGCTTACATTCAGGAGCAGCACCAAATTACATATAACTGAAAGTGATTCATTTTTAGATCCATTTTTTCCTCTCCCTAGACTTCTGTAGGTTTCCCAGGCTTTGGTGTAGGTAGCGCAAAAACATTAAGTCATACAATCTTGCAGTAACTCTTTCATACCATGAAGTGAGTGAATGACTGAGGAGCTACATTGTAACATCGTTCTCCTGTTCTGTGTGTTTTACCCACATGTAAAAATGATTTTCAACACACAGACTATTTTGACACCCTTAGTTCTGGAGGCAAGAATGCAGTTTGGTACACTAGAACAGGAGATTAAGACGTGAGCAAACTAATCCCTTACAACAGACTGTAGCAATAAACACTTATTAAAACGACGCAAAAACTCTCCTCCTCAACATATCAAACCCTATTAATTCCGAGCTAACAGGGTTAAATCTTTCACACATTTGCATCTGCAAGGACAGATACCAGCTCGGGCTGCATTTCAATTTTATACAATTAAAAACAGATACAGCATCAAATGCACCTTTTCTTCAGAGGAATAAGTCGTCAGGCTATCTGGCAGGTTGCAAGCACCTGAAGTTGTCAATTACTGGTTCTCATATATAATAAACAAACATAAATTGCACCCACTCCACTTCCACAACAGAAGACAGCACAGGGGGAGGAGGGAGATGAGACTATAAAGAGTACGTGTTTGTTTCACCAGCTGAGGTCCTGTGTGGAGTTTAGGCTGAGCAAAGGGGTCTCTCGCACAAGGTGAGGAAAGAGTCATTAAGGCACACGGTAGAGCGAGTGGGTTGCATATGGATGAGTGTGCGCCTCACAAACCGGCAGCGTGGGGAAGGGTGGAGTATGCGAGGAGAGGATCTCTCCTAGGGTTTGGGAGGGTGCGATGGGTGCATGCAGGGGATCGGGGCGGGGAAGAGGAGACGGGGCTATCAATGGATACGCATCGTTTTAGGATTAGGGAGGGAGCAGCGGTGGGAATTGACATGGGTGGGGTGCGTGAGAAAGGGAGGTCGCCGGCTAGGGAGGGTGCGTAGTGGGTGCCTGGGTCCCTCAGGGAGGGGGGGGGAGGTCGGCAGGGGGCGCGGGCTGCCCTGGCCCTGCCGGCGGGGGTGCCCATGAGGCGCGGTGCCGGCCCCTTACCAGGTTGAGCACGGTCTCCACGATGTCCCGGTTGCTGACCTCCCCGACTTGGATGAGTCCGATGAGGACGGCGAATTTCATGCGGATGTTGCGGATCGGCACCGACGGGTTAATCATCCCCGCGGGGAGCACCACGGACCCGGAGCCCGACGCTCGCAGCTCCCCCATCACCGCGGCGCTGCCGCCGCCGCCTCCTGCTCCGGCCCCGACAGGGATGAGCCCCGCGGGCTGCGGGTCCGGCCCTGACACCGGCTTCTCACTCGCCATCTACCCCCCGCGCCCTCCGGCACCTGCCCCCGGCCGAGCCCAGCCCAGCATCCACCGCAGCAGCGGCCGGCGGGGCCGCGGGGAGCCGGTCCGAGGCGCAGGGACCGTCCCGGCAGCCGCTCCGCTATAATGAGGGGTTATTATGGGCGCCGCTGCCCCGTTAGCCGGAGCCCGCCCGGGGCCGCCTCCCCGCAGCGGGGCCGGGGGAGGAATCGCCGCCGCCGCGCCCGGCCCGGAGGCGGCGCTGGGCTCGGGTCTGCGAGCCGCTGGCAGCGCTGCTGATGCCGCCGCTGTTGTTGTGGAGCCGGAGCCGCCGCCGCCGCCGCTCACTCCGCCATGTTGCCGCCCCCTGCCTGCGGTAGCCGCCAGGGCGCCTGCGCTGAGCCCGTGGGGGGGCGTGGCCGGGCTGCGCGCCCCCCTCCCCCCAGCAGGAGACAGGTGAGCAGGTGCGTCGGGCTGCGCCAGACCCAGAGTAGCCGGGCGCCGCCCCCCTCCCCGGCTGCAGGTTGCGCAACTGAGGCTGGGGCGGCAGAGCGACCCCACAGCTCCTTGCGGGCGTGGCACGGGGGGTACCGGAGCCGCCCCGCCAAGCCGCGCACGGGGAGAACCCGGGGCCCTGCCGAGCCCGTGTTCTCACCACCCGTCTCTGGGGCCACAGCCTTGATTGGAGCCCCTGACTCACTGCTAATGACCCATCCGCTGCGAAGTCATCTACAGGCCCCCCTGCTACCAGGGGGGCTGGAACAGTGTTTTCTAGCGGGGGGGATGCTGAAAGCCAATGAACAAAACTGTGTATGATAGAAACCACTTCAAAGCAGGGGGTGCTGCTGCCCCCCCACCGCCCCTAATTCCAGCCCCTGTGTGTGCTAGGCACTGTGGAGGCACAAGACAAGCTGCTTACCCCTATTAAGCCCTGCCTCTGCTCCCTGGCTGAAGTTTTAAAAATCTGATTTTGAAACCCCAACCCCTCCACTTTGTCATATCAGGGCTGAAAGTTTAGGGAAAATCGCCCAAGCAGTTTCAGAAACACGGATTTTAAAGCTCAGTGAATGAAGCAACAAAGATTTCCCTAATATTCTGCGCTTATGTTTTTGAGACAAAGATAGTGCTCAGCCAGACCACGGGTCCATTAAGTTCAGTATCCTGGCATTGATAGTGGCTAGCACTAGCTATTTAACAGGAAGAAACTCCCACAGTAGGCAGTTATCAAATATCCTGGCCGCAGGGAAAGCTTTCCACCTACCTTCTCAGTAATTAAATGGTTGGTTATGCCCCCAAATTTGAGGGTTTATATCCCTTCCCAAGTTCTTTTTAGTATTTATTTTACAACACTGGCTGTTCTTGTAATGCATATAACTGTCTAATCCTTATCAATTCTGCTAAATTCTTGGCTTCAATGATATCTCATGCTAATCAGTTCCTTCAAGCCTATTTCTTAAACTACAGCAGAGGAGAGAAGTGTCTTTTATTTGTTCTGAGCAAGCTCAAGTAACAATTATTTGAATATTTAAAGTTATACACAGACTTTTCTCATACACATAAGAGTAGTTCCCACTTCATTCAAAAACACTAATCAGTTGTGTGGGATTCAGTTTTACCCTCAGACAGTTGATTCTAGAGTTTATCTCTTAGAACATCTTGATTCCAAACCTTAAAATAATCTTATTAAAGTGCTCCCACCTCTCATATCCAGATTGGGTTAACAAACTGCAGTTGCCACAATTGGTCAGCATCTCCCTGAAGGATTCCAGCACCTGGTGATAAGGTGGATCAGTGGGAGTTAACCACCTATGTACCTTTGTGAATCCCACCCAATGTGTATAGCCCAGACACACAGCAATGAGGAGGGTACATGCTGTCAGAGAACCCTGTCTGTCTCCTCCTATATGGAAGAAGCAAAAGAGAGAAAGCAACAAAAGGTTCAATAGAGGAGAATAGGGAAACAAGAGGCTAGCTTGAAAGGAAGGAGATTCATTTCTTTACAGTTCACAGGATTCCTCCAGCAACTTTGCACAGCTTACCGAGTTTGCAGTAAATTCTGTTGCTGAGCAATTTAAAAATATTTGTAAAAACCTAAGAAAGTTCCCAGGCAAAAACCTTAACCTAAGCTCATAGACTTTAATGTCAGAAGGGACCATTATGATCATCTAGTCTGACCTCCTGCACAACGCAGGCCACAGAATCTCATCCACCCATTCCTGTAATGAACCTCTAACCCAGCGATGTCCAATATGTTCACCACTAGCCACATGTGGCTAATAGGCTATTGAATTGTGGCTAATGCATGTGGCTTTTTTATAATGTGGCTAATAAGAAAAATTCAAAACCACAAGTGTGGTTAGCAGTGTGGCTAGCATTGAATTTCTATTGGCCACCACTGCTCTAACCTATGTCTGAGCTATTGAAGTCCTCAAATCATGTTTTAAAGACTTCAAGGTACAGACAATCCTCCAGCAAGTGACTCATGCCCCAGAGGAAGGCGAAAAAACCCCAGGGCCTCTGCCAATCTGCCCTGGAGGAAAATTCCTGCCCAACCCCAAATATGGCGATCAGCTAAACCCTGAGCATGTGAGCAAGACTCACCAGCCAGACACCCAGGAAAGAATTATCTGTAGTAACTCAGATCCCACCCCATCTACTATCCCATCACAGGCCATAGGGCATATTTACCGCTGATAGTCAAAGATCAATTAATTGCCTAGCATACCATCTCCTCCATAAACTTATCAAGCTTAGTCTTGAAGCCAGATACGTCTTTTGCCCCCACTGCTTCCCTTGGAAAGCTGCTCCAGAACTTCACTCCTTTGATGGTTAGAAACCTTTGTCTAATTTCAAGTCTAAACTTCCTGATGGCCAGTTTATATCCTATGTGCTTGTGTCCACATTGGTACTGAGCTTAAAAATTCCTCTCCCTCCCTGGTATTTATCCCTCTGATATATTTATAGAGAGCAATCATATCTCCCCTCAGCCTTCTTTTGGTTAGGCTAAACAAGCCAAGCTCCTAGAGTCTCCTTTCATAAGACAGGTTTTCCATTCCTCGGATCATCCTAGTAGCTCTTCTCTGTACCTGTTACAGTTTGAATTAATCCTTCTTGAACATGGGAGACCAGAACGACACACACTATTCCAGATGAGGTCTCACAAGTGCCTTGTATAACGGCACTAACACCTCCTTATCTCTACTGGAAATCCCTGCCTGATGCATCCCAAGACTGCATTAGCTTTTTTCACTGCCATATCACATTGGTGGCTCATAGTCATCCTGTGGTCAACCAATACGCCGAGGTCCTTCTCCTCCTCCATTACTTCCAATTGATGTGTCCCCAGTTTATTACTAAAATTCTTATTATTAATCCCTAAATGCATGACCTTGCACTTTTCACTATTAAATTTCATCCTATTACTATAGTTGAAAGAATCTATTACTTATTTTACTTAAATATTTTTTAAAGAGAACATTGTCGTTTTCTCAAAAAAAAAAAAACCATTAAGCTGTGAATGCCTGTCAATTTGAAATTAAGGTTTTACCTTACAAACAAACCAAAGGTATACAAATGCTTAATTAAAGTCACCAAAAAACCTGAACTCTGTCTGATGGCACCACCCTGAAAACAAATAAAAACATTAATGACCATCTCAATGAACCTGCATGATGGATGGATGGATGGATAAGATTGTCTTAGAGTTGCCTGGTTCTCAAGTTTGTGTGATGGTGGTAGAGTTTCAGTAAGCTTGTTTGTGTTATGTTAACTGTTCAAAGTGTTTTTCCAGTATGTTTATTTTGTAAAATATAACCTTACCTTAGAATGTTATCCTTTTTTGAGAAAACCACAACATTTCTTAAGGGTTTTTTTGAATTAATTTTTGAGGGAGAAAGGTATAAGTAACAGAATCTTTCACCTTTCTATAACACCACACTGCCCACCTATTTCAAAGACCATAACTATTCTCCATATTTAGGGAGCTTCATTTAAAAACAACATAATCATAGTTTGGACTCTTATTGTATAAACTTTCTTATTGCAGACTGTTCATGACAGATTGTGCTTTAATTTACACTCTGGACCTTTAGATTACCAAAAAAAAGTTGATGTGTGTCTGCACTGTATTTGTGATAACGTTATTATCCTATGCTTGATCAGGAGTTACAAGAGGAAAAAGTTGTGTTTGTGAAATACTGTATAGTATGATTTTCAATTCAGGACTTGAACTGAGACAGAACAAGGTTGACTGCTATTTCCTCTGTTAAAGTAATTAAATATGTAGTGCAGAATATAAGGAAATACTGAGAGAGAAGGGAGGAAACTTCCCCACATCAGCTGTTAATTACAGGCTTCTTTTAATTCTGAAGATCACATTAGTTTTTAGAAATAAGTTTATGAAAATGAGGTCTTTTTTTTAGCTGGATCAATGTATAGCATAGTTGTCTTTAATCAGTACCATTTGCTTTTTGATAAGCAACATTTAAATGTAATGAGTGTTCATCAACTAATGTGAACGTTATTGTAGCACTGACTTTCTGAAAGAAAAAAAATGTAACATTATACTCTGCTCTAAACTAATCTCAGCTTTGGTGCTTATTTGCTCCTTCCTTTGCACTTCATCATATTGAAAATTAAAAGAAAAAAAAAGAAAATATCATCCAAATTTTTCTAACTAATGCTCTCTTTGATTTTGATATAGGCTGTGCACACAGCTCCCATTGAAATCAATAAGTGTTCCATGCATGGACCAGACACAGTCACCTAGGTGTTGCAATGCTCAGCGTCACAATGCATAACTTTTAGGTGACTAGAAAAATCACAGGCACAATGCTGTGATCCACAAAGCCTGAGTTAGTATGATGAATGGGGAGAAAGAAGCAACTTTGCCCATGATCTACAAAGCCAGAACACTAGGTAGGGAGCTGCTTATGTTAGTCAGTAGGAGATGCTGATGCGATGGGGTATATGCTAAGCCCCACCCCTCTCATGGTGATTGGCACCTAAGTGTGGGCTGCAGCAAGGCAGGTGATCCATGAAGTGAGGGAAGATAGGCGCTCCTCCACCAAAGATGAGTATGGGACCTGATCCAGTAGTTGTGTGCAGAGGTTGCTTAACTATACAGAAAACAGCCCTGGAGGAGCTCCCTTATAACGTTTAGCCCAGTGGTTAGAACACTCAGCTGGGATGTGACAGACCACTGAATCAAGTCCTCCCTCTGCCTAATGAGATGGGATTTGAACTGGGATCTACTACCTCTCATATGAGTGGTCTAACCCCTGGGTTCTGGGCTAGTCTATTGTGAATCTCCCTCAATCTCTCCTATTGCAGTTGTTCTCAGTAATTGAATGATTAATTATTCATTAAGTCAGAAAGAGTGACTTTGTAGCCCAGAGGTTAGGGCATTCACTTAAGAGGCAACAGATTCCTGTTCAAATCACTTCACCTCATGAGGCAGAGAGGGGACTTGAACGGATGGTGACCTACATGCCAGATGAGTGCTCTAACCCCGGGCTAAAGATTATAAGGGAGGTCCTTGTCTTTCTCCCGGTATTGTGTGTGATGTGTTAGGAGGCCGCTGAGCATGCCAACTGGGTAAGACCATACATGTGACTTAATTTCATAGTTTGCTCTGGGTCTTAGGCAGGAGATAGATACCCAGATTCCTAGCATGAGGCAGTAGTGCACATGCTCAGAGGCCAAAACCTAGGGACCTAGGGAACTTTTACTGCAAAAACTTACGTTCCAAGCAAGTTTAGGTGGGAGCTGGGTAGCAGTTTTGGGGATCGCAGTGGCATCTGAAACCAGGACTTATGTGTCTAAGTACCTATGTGGATCCAGTGCCTAACCCCCAATCTTACAAGATGTTCTGGGCAAGCAAATCCCTGTACTTGCATAGAGCCCCAGTAACTTCAGTATGCAAAATCAGTGCCATAGTCATTGGATATAATGGGATGTGATACTACCCTGGAAAATCTCTGGAACAAACTGGTATACAGGGGGAGCACATTCACTGCTACACTCCTTAAGGGATGCAGTGTACTTGTCCTTACAGGCTTGTGAGAAAGGGGAGGCAGGGACATAGCCTTACTCCCTTTCTGTTCTGTGGCAATATATTCTCCAGTGACTCACGGAGAAAGCAAAGTCTGTGTTCCTTGAATATGCCTTTGCCTGCCTCCCCTTTCTCACCACCGTGCCAGGAACTTGCTGGGGGAGGCGGGCTTCCTTCTATCTTTGCACAGCTTTATAAAGAACTGTCAGAATCTGGGCCACAAATAATGGAACTGTTCAACTTAATAAGGACATTAATTTTGCTGCGCTCTGTCTCAATAAAATTTTAATGAAATACAGAAATAGTGGGCGGTTGCAGCTCAGAACTGAGATGCATCTGAACTGCACAGAATCAACCCTTGTAGCATCCAAATCCCAATTTTTTCAATCTTTCCTCATAGGTCAAATTTTCTAGACCGTTCATCATTTCTGTTGCTTTTTCTCTGGACTTTCTCCAATTTGTCCACATCTTTCCTGAAATGTGGTGTCCAGAACTGGACCCAATATTCGAACTGAGGCCTTATTAGCACGGACTGGATTGAAAGAATTACTTCTCACATCTTGCTTACAATATTCCTGATAATATATCCTAGAATGATTTTTGTTTTTTTATTTTTTTTTAATTTATTTTTTTTGCATCCATGTTACACTGTTGACTCATATTTAGCTTGTGATCCACTATAATCCCCAGATCCCTTTCTGCAGTACTCCTTCCTAGGCAGTCATTTCCTATTTTGTATGGATGCAATTGATTGTTCCTTCCTAAGAGAACTTTCATCCTATTTACTTCAAACCATTTCTCCAGTTTGTCCAGATCAATTGAATTTGCACCCCCTTGGTATCTGCAAACTTTATAAATGTTCCCTCTATGCATTCTCTAAATCATTGATGAAGATATTGACCAGAACTGGAACCAGGACGGATCCCTGTGGGACCCCATTCAATATGCCTTTCTAGCTTGACTGTGAACTGTTGATAACTACTCAATGGGAATGGTTTTCCAACCAGTTATGCACCCACTTTATAGTAGCTCCATCTAAGCTATATTTCCCTAGTTAGTTTATGAGAGGCTTATGCGAGACAGTATCAAAACCCTTACTAAAGTCAAGATATACCACGTCTACCACTTCCCACTAACCACCAGGCTTGTTACCCTGTCAAAGAAAGCTATTAGGTTGGTTTGACATGATTTATTCTTGACAAATCCATGTTGACCGTCACAGGCACCGACTTCTGGTGGCGCCGGTGGGGGCTGACATCTGGCGTCAGGGGCGGGGCCCCGCCCCCCAACGCCGGGCCCCGCCCCCAATGCCGGGTGACGTTACGGGGCCCCGCCCCCGATGCCGGGCCCCGCCCCCGACGCCAGGTGACTCTGCGGAGCCCCGCCCCCGACGCCGGGTGACGTTGCGGGGCCCTGCCCCCGACGCAACATCGCCCGGCGTCGGGGGCGGGGCCCCGTAACATCGCCTGGTGCTCCAGTAAGCTAGGTGCGGGCCCGGGGATGGCGGGTGGCTGCCATTGGGTGCGGAGCACCCACCAATTTTTCCCCATGGGTGCTTCAGCCCCGGAGCACCCACGGAGTCGACGCCTATGTTGACCATTACATATCTTCTAGGTGTCTGCAAATTGATTGCTTAATTATTTGCTCCATTATCCTTCCAGGTACTGAAGTTAAACTGACTGGTCTGTAATTGGCCACATTGTCCTTTAACCCCTTTTTATAGACGGGCACTATATTTGCTCTCTTCCAGTACTCTGGAATCTCTCCCGTCTTCCATGAGTTTTCAAAGATAATTGCTAATGGCTTAGATAGCTCCTCAGTCAACTCCTTAAGTATTCTAGGATGTGTTTCATCAGGCCCTGCCAACTTGAAGACGTCTAACTTGTTTAAGTAATTTTTAACTTGTTCTTTCCCTACTTAGCCTCAGATCCTACCTCATTTTCACTGGTGTTTTCTATGTTAGACATCCAATTGCTACTAATCTTTTGGTGAAAACTGAAACAAAAAAGTCATTTAGCACTTCTGCCATTTCCACATTTTCTGTTATTGCCCCCCCCCCTTGAGTAATGAGCCTACCTTGTCCTTGGTTGTCTTCTTGCTTGTAATGTATTTGCAGAAGGTTTTCTTGTTACCATTTATGTCTCTAGCTAGTTTAATCTCATTTTGTGCCTTGGCCTTTCTAATTTTGTCCCTACATGCCTGTGTTGTTTGTTCACTCACAAACTTAAAACATGTTTTTTAAAAGCCAGGAAATAGAGGCTGAAGAATGAGATGCTAGACATTTCAGTTACAGGAGAAGCATTTGAAACTCACTATGATTTCACTAGAATCTTTTAATTTTATTGTGAAATATTACCAACATGATTCAATAACAATTTAAAAATAGCTGATGTCCATGTGGAATTGACGCTATTGAAATTTTTCTCTTCTGTTTTTAATATTCTGCATAATAAAATAGACTTTGAGTTTGTTCTCATGACTATGACTAGTAGTAAGTGCCCATACCATTTCATTAATTAAAAATGTAAAAATACACACACACACACAAACCTGGAAGTAGTTAAGGTAATTAAGACCACCAAAATCTATACATTTTAAAAATCTAGATCAAAATAGTTATTCGGTTTGTCAGTTTTCATGCAACATTGTTTTATTAACATTGTACTATTGCAATAAAAAAGATTTATATAAAAAGTGTGAACAATCAGGTAGAAGAAATTCTAGCTTTTAGGAGTCAACAATCTTTTTTCCTTGTGTGAAGGTTCAAGAGGGAAGGGGGAAATGTAGAGTGAGAGTTCTAGTAATAATAAACCTCTTTAAAAGCTATGCCTACAAAACCATACTCCCACATTTTCTCAAGTTCAATAGTAGTATTTAAGTAGGCAGAATGAAATCAATAAAACTGCTTGTGGAGTAGGGTGCTACTCAACCTTAGTAAAAGGTAGCAGACTTGGGTCTATAGGGAACAACAGAAATTAAAATCTAAACTCGCCTTTGACTCCTTTTTGTTAATATGGAAAATTAGAAATGTAACAGACTAATTATCAGGCACAATAGAAAAACCTATCAGATGACTAGGTAAGGCAGCCCACTGGTTAAAACCCAGAAAGAGAAAAAAATGTGACAACATGAATTGCCAGAAGTAGTTGAAACTAGGGGTGTCAAGCGATTAAAAAAATTAATCGTGATTAATCGCACTGTTAAACAATACCATTTATTTAAATATTTGTGGATGTTTTCTACATTTTCAAACATATTGATTTCAATTACAACACAGAATATAAAGTGTACAGTGCTCACTTTATATTTATTTTTGATTAAAAATATTTGTATTATAAAAAAACAAAACAAAAGAAATAGTATTTTTCAATTCACCTCATCCAAGTACTGTAATGCAATCTCTTTATGATGAAAGTTGAACTTGCAAATGTAGAATTATGTACAAAAAATAACTGCATTCAAAAACAAAACAATGTAAAACTTTAGAGCCTACAAGTCCACTCAGGCCTACTTCTTCTCCAGCCAGTCACTCAGACAAACAAGTATGTTTACATTTGCAGGAGATAATGCTGCCCACTTCTTGTTTACAGTGTCACAAAAGTGAGAACAAAGGTTTGCATGGCACTGTAGCCGGTGTTGCAAGATATTTACGTGCCAGATGCACTAAAGATTAATATGTCCCTTCATGCTTCAACCACCATTCCAGAGGTTGTGTCCATGCTGATGACGGGTTCTGCTCAATAATGATCCAAAGCAGTGCAGACTGACGCATGTTCACTTTCATCATCTGAGTCAGATGCCACCAGCAGAAGGTTGGTTTTCTTTTTTGATGGTTCGGGTTCTGTAGTTTCTGCATTGGAGTGTTGCTCTTTTAAGACTTCTGAAAACATGCGCCACACTTCATCCCTCTCAGATTTTGGAAGGCACTTCAGATTCTTAATCCTTGGGTTGAGTGCTGTAGCTATATTTACAAATCTTACCTTGGTACCATCTTTGAATTTTGTCAAATCTGCAGTGAAAGTGTTCTTAAAATGAACATGTGCTGGATCATCTTCCGTGACTGCTATCATATGAAATACATGGCAGAATTTTGGTAAAACAGAACAGGGGACATACTCTTCTCCCTCAAGGAGTAGAGTCAAAATTGAATAAACAGATTAGTTTTTTAATGAGCATCATCAGTATGGAAGCATGTCCTCTGGAATGATAGCCGGAGCATGAAGGGGCACGCGAATGTTTAGCATATCTGGCATGTAAATACCTTGCAGTGGCAGCTACAGAAGTGCCTGTTCTCACTTTCAGGTGACATTGTGAATAAGAAGCCGGCAGCATTATCTCCCATAAATGTAAACAAACTTGTTTGTCTTAGCAATTGGCTGAATATGAAGTAGGACTGGGTGGACTTGTAGGCGCTAAAAGTTTTACATTGTTTTGTTTTGAGTTCTGTTACATTACAAAAAAAAAATCTACATTTGTAAGTTGCACTTTCACGATAAAGCGATTGCATTATGATACTTGTATGAGGTGAATTGAAAAATACAATTTCTTTTATCATTTTTAGAGTGCAAATATTTGTAATAATAATATAAAGTGAGCAGTATACACTTTGTATTCTGTGTTGTAATTGAAATCAATATATTTGAAAATGTAGGAAAATATCCAAAAATAGTTGTTAAATGTCAATTGGTATTCTGTTTAACAATGTGATTAAAATTGTGACTAATTGCGATAACATTTTTTAATCGCAATTAATTTGAGTTTATCGCATGAGTTAATTGTGATTAATCAATAGCCCTAGTTGAAACACTTATTCAAAAGCATGCTATTTTTGAGATGCTAGTTCACTAAACTGAACTATTGCTCTAACTTTAATCTTCTGAGAGTTCACAATTAGCCTGTTTAACATATGATCCTTTTTGATTTTTCTCTGACAATGGGGTGACTGAGCTGAATCTCAAAAAAACCCAAAAAACATTTAAGAGTTGTGACCAGGATCCCAGGTGGGCACACTAGAGTTACTCAGGATGAACTGCAAAGAATGGGGCAGACAATCCCCAAAGCTGGTGGATATTCCAATACTTAGATTTACCAAACCAGCACAAAACAGCTTCTATAATACCTTACTGGTTACCCAGAAGCCAACAACACAGTTCCCTTAAAGCAACGCAGCCTTAGGCCTCCACCCAGACACCCAAGTCAAATATGATGAGGCATACTGAAAATTGTACTCATCATATAAGAAAGTTCTACCAGTCCTAAAGGATCAGACACATTACCTCCCAGGTTAATGAATATTCCAGTTTACAGCCAATCCTTATTAACGAAACAAAAAATTTTTTTAAAAAAAGAGTATTGATTAAAAGATCAGTATACATACAGACATAAGTACAGTTCTGACAGATTCATGGTAGAGAGGGTGAGCTTTGTAGTTGCAAAGAGTTCTTTCAGAATTAGTCCATGTTATAGTTCAATGTTCATATTCAAGGTGATCCAGATTAGGACTGGAGATCTCAACCTTATGATTTAAGTTTCCCCTGCATGAAGCATCAAACAGATCTGAAATGAACCAAAGGGATGAACCAGGACCCAAGGGGTTTTTATACAGTTCTAGGCCTTCTGTTGACAGGTCGGAGTCCGTAGGTGAACAATAGGTAATCATGGAGACCTTGAAGGAGACCTATTTCCTAAGCATCACCAGTAATTAGCTATACGGATTAACATAAAGCAATTGCCTGTTTTCCACCAAATTATGCGTAAGGTAAAGAGTTTATTCATTAGAATATGAACTCAGCCTTACCTATTAAAATGCTACAATAAACAGACATTGTTTTAATCCCCTAGAATATGAACTCGGTTATTATTGTTCTTAAATTATTTTTGTCTACAAGAAGATTATGTAAAATCAGTATGCTGAGTATTACTTTGTTATGAAACATTCCTTATGACATTATCACAAGTTACTAATTACAATTATATCTGTTGGAGAAGAGAGAAATCTTGTATGAAAATACCTTTGCATCTGTTAAGGTAATTTTACTGGGCAGACAGGGTTTATGCGGTGTTGTATATTTAATATTTTAGCTACCTCAAAGAGAATGAAATGTTTAGACAGATGATCTTTGCTGGCCATTGTTCTCTGACTAGGCTTCACAGCATTGCCAACAGCAGGAGACACACGTATAGCAAACTATCACACTTCATTGCAAGCATTTCCCCAAACAATTACCGTTAAATTACAACTATGTTGAAATAGCATTTACAATGTGCCAAGATGGGAGTGGAAGGTTTAAAAGTATGAATAGGCTTGTTTGTGTGAATAGTTCATAGATATTTTAGTGCCTTATTGTATCATTTTTGATAAATTGCTGGTGTTTCTGAATTTCATTGAAATTGGCAATTTGAGCCTACAGTAGCTGAGTGAAAATGTTTTGGTTGTATATGGCATAACAGATGCTCATAAAAGTCCTGATCCTGCACTCACTGAGGTCAGTGACAACGTTCCCTTCAGTGATGCACAATCCGAGCTAAGCAGGGTAGTTTGGCAAACTTTTTTTTAAACTATCAAAAACAGCTTAACATTGCTGACCTACTTACTTATCTCTTGGTTTGTATAAATATTTTGTAATTTTCCTCTTGATGTGTATACAGCCATTGATTCTGTGACTTCATAGAAAATGGTTTAAGTTTCCATCCTGCATCATGATTCAATAATGCATATCCATACTGACTTCAGTGGGACTCCAAGCAGACATACACAGTTCTGTGCAGTGCAGAATTATGGGTCTTGATTGGTAGCCAAAAGAATCTTAAGAGCAAGATCATTCTCAGCTTGAAGTGGAAGAATATCATAAAGACAAGAGCCAGTTTCTGTTTTTCATTTATATCCATGCAACCCTCATTCAGGATTCATGGATGAAAATAAGAATATATAAGAACAGCCATACTGGGTCAGACCAATAGTTCATCTATTCCAGTATCCTGTCTTCTGACAGGGGCCAACAAAATATTAATTTTAAAGCATTAGCCCACTACATAACAATAAAAACATAAGAATAATATCCTTAGAGACACAGTTCAAGCAATAGTATCATATTCAGTGCATACATGAAAACCTGTACAAACCTTAATTCCAATCTTCCAATGTTACAATTGAATAAGAATCTATTAATGATGGAGCTGTCCTTATTTAATAAGAAAGAAGCAGCTGTCTGCATGAAATGAGAAAACGGTGCTAAAAAGGAGAGATCCCTTGAAAGAGGCACCTTTCTGTGAGTAGAAGGTAGTGCAAATAGACAGTAATTTACACCACAATTACTGTGACCCCTGAGCAGGCCAGAAAATAGCCCTCACTGGGATGGATCAGCACTGCCGAAGAAACCCTTAGAGTTTGTACCTTTTAAAATCATTTTTCCATCTACTTATCACTGGGGATGAAAGCCTGATGAGTGGTGCAAGCCCTATGTGTTTGAGAGCAAACCATTCTCCTTCTGTGCTTACTGGAACTCAATATCAGAAGGGTAAGAGTCACTTCAAATGAGCTTATTTGCACAATGCTCTACAGTGCATAGCTAATGAGCCGAGTTTATCTAATGCATCCTAAATACCAGTAATGACAAGGCTATGGACAAAAAAAGTGATATTTAATAACTGAAGGGCAAGCTTAGAAGATTAAATCATCTGCAGTTCTGCTTCTCTGTGTGAAATACAAAAAGATACACTCTAGATGCCCCAGTTGTGGTGATATCAACTACCCAAGCTTAATTTTATTTGCAAAGAAAGCAATCAGAAAGGATAATAAAAGATGAATAACCTTCAAAGTTAAAAATCTCTGGAAGAAGAAAGGAATAGAATAAGATACTAGAGTATGACCTCTGACTCTGTTAAATGACAGAGAAAGTCTTCATGAAATAAGAGATTATTTGATGAAATTGGAGTTGATGAATCTATCCTATATCTAACACTTAACTTAAAGGTGGAAGTAAAGATTGGCTTCCATTTGCAGGTACATCAAAACAGAACACATTCCAGGCCACCTATAAAGAAATTAAAGATGGCATTGATGTGTCTAGCCTGCTGCCTGAAGTAGAAAAAAGCACATAACTGAACTCTGTGGAAGATAATAAAAAGGCCAGTAGTCATCCAAGAAAATAAGTCAGTGTTGTGGGTCTTGAAAGGCTTTATCAAGCTTTAAAAAAAAGAAAAGAAAAGAAGAAAGTACTCAAATCTTGAGGGATTCTGTGTACTAGTAAGAGTGAGAAATTGATAGTGCTGAGCCATCAAATATAGTGTGTCAAATATAGTGGGATGTGGGCAGTCAGATCTAAACAGTCAGAGCTGTGGGGGTGACCAGGCCCGGAGATTAAAGCAGAACTGAGTTTGAGTAAACAATCAGGGGTAGCTGGGGGAGAAGGGAATAGTCAAGAGCAGAACCAAAGGCCAGTGCCAAGGATCAGAAACTGAATGCCAGAACCAGTGAATGAGCCAGGGATGTGGTCAGGAAACGGAGCCAGGGATCAGAGCCAGGGTGTCAAGGATGAAGAAAGGTAGGAAGTGGATTGAGCACAAGACCAGGCTGGGCTGGGTGAGCACAGACACAGGAAGCAGGATCAAACACAGCTTTGGCATGAAATGCATTGAGCAGCCAGCAAGCTCTGGCTGCTGTTGGCTCAAGTAATAGCTTAGCTCCACCCCTCCAGCAATCAGGAAGTGCAGTGAATCAGGCAACTCCTGCCAGAATCACCTATGCCCAGGATATTGTTAAGAGACTGAGTCTGCTGGCTCCCTGACATGCCGGCACTGTGTGGACAGTGTGATTTAATTGAGATGTCCCTGCAACCTGCAGGAAGAATAGCACATGCTATAGTACATGCCCATATTCTGTGAACAGAAGCAGACTGAAGTTATTTCAATGTAAATAAATAAACTTGAAATTAAACAGAAGCCAACAGAAGATTATCGCATCTTGAACAAGATGGATTAGCTGATTAACTGAAGGTTAAATGCTCTTTCATTTATTCCAGAAAGTTACATTAGAAAAATATTAAGATTGTAAAATGAAGCACTCTATACTCCAGAAATACCAAAGTTAAGGTTTCATAAGAAACCATAACTACTCCCTTGGGCCTATGCATTCTGATCCAACTGCACGATTACCAGTTTTCAAATAATACATTAGAATATTTTGCAAATTTTTTTTGTAATCTTATAGGGCACATTTTGTAAGGTGCGGTGCAAATGAGGTAGGACTCTGCTGGAGCCTTTGCCTCATTCACTAGGTATCTTCATACATAATTGCCTCTCTTATGTAATCTATTTGATTTGCACAGTAGTAAAACATGCTACATATGTGTAAATAGCTTGTAGAAAAAAAATCATATTATTTGAGAAATAGTATGAATAAGGGAATGGTTTGAGCATGTACGCTGAACTCCCCTTTCAAACACTGGGAGTGGTCCCCTCCCGGTCAGGGATGAGTCACATTGGTGGGGTAGTGTGGGGAAGTTTTCACTGCTTCTGTCTCTCTTCTGTTCCTATTTTGTAGACTAATAAAAAAACCTTTATTTCTAGAGTTGTCAATTTGTTCTTTATCCTGAGCATAGGATTGATCTAAAAAGAATTGAGGTATTAAAATATATTGTAGAATTAAAAGCAATACTTTTTTTGAACTTTTAGCATCTTCTATGTAACATGCCATGCACAGTTGTGATGAGCTGATCCAAAGTGTGATTTGGCTTCATGGGCTATGGATTAAACGTTTAGGCCCCATTCCTGCAACTGATTGTGTGCAAGTGGACTGTTGCACCTACACTAAATCCCAGAGACCTCAATAGGCAGCGGTCCACCCACACATCAACTGCAGAATCAGGGTGCCCAAAACAGTTTGGTAATATAAATACATACATAGTAAGGCTAGTCCCTGCATTAGAAAAAAAACCCCAAACATACAATCCAAAGGCCTGATCCTGTAAACACCTACTACCTGCCATAATGCTTGCTACTGTGAGAAGTTGTATGATAGCATAATTGGCCCTAAATAGACAATATACATACAAGAATGGGGGGGAAGTGCAACATGACAGTTTTTCGGAGTGGAATGGAGGAGATAGATAAGAAAAATCGAAAATATAGAAACAGCAGCTTTTTTGGTTTAAAACTTTTGTAATTTTCACCCATTTGTAGGCTATTTTAACACTTTCCTATTTTAACGTCATCCAGTTGTCACTAATTTTTAGCCATTTCCTATTTATCATCAACTCTCTTCAGTTTTCACATTTGCCTTTATATAATAAAACCACACAAAAGTCCCCTCCTCAATACAAGTAACTTATTGTATAGTGCAAGGGAAGCAATTGTATTCTTCATGTATTTTGTCCATCAACTCAAAATTACATGAAAATAACTCATCGCCCATGGTCCCAGTTCTGCAGTTGATTGCATGTACATGCACCCCCAAAGAGTCCCACTGACTTCAATAAAAGTGTGCCTGTGCGCAATCAGTGGAAAGCTCAAACCCTTAGATATTAAACCCCTTCAGATGGTGATAGTTTAACACTGATCCACTTTCCTTGAGCAACTGTAAGCATCCAGAAGGCATGTCCTCCCCTCTCCTCTATGCTACACTCTTTCCTTTGCAGTCATAAAGCCAATTACCAAAATCAATACAGCACCATAAAGGGTAGTCCTGAAAATTAAATGGAATTTGGGATGGGGAAGGCATTTGTATACTATAGCTCCTAGATTTTCTATCTTAATTTATTTTTTGTGAAAGCAAGTAGGAGGGGAGAAGAAACCCCTTGAAATAAGAAGTATTTTGTTAGTCATACTGTTAAAAGAAACAAACAAACAAAAGGAATCACTTTGGAAACATTCTCTACTCATTTAATAGTAATTCAAAAAAGGCTCCAGATACCCTTAATTATAGGTTGGTAGGCCTAACTTCGGTATCAGGAAAATTGGTTGAAACCATAGGCGCCGACTCCGTGGGTGCTCCGGGGCTGGAGCACCCATGGGGAAAAATTGGTGGGTGCAGTGCACCCACCGGCAGCTCCCCGCCAGCCCCCCCCCCACGCCCAACTCACCTCTGCTTTCGCTTCCACCTCCGCCCCTCCGCTTTTCCTCCCTCCCAGGCTTGCTGCGCACCAGCTGTTCAGCACACGGCAAGCCTGGGAGGGAGGGGAGGAAAGCAGAGTGGTGGTGCCTCGGGGGGGGGGGGGGGGGGAGGAGGCAGAGGTGACCTACAGCCCGGCTCCGCCTCCTCCCCCTCCCCTGAGGCTCCTCCTTCCCCCCTCCCTCCCAGGCTTGCCGCACGCCTAACACCTGATGCGCGGCAAGCCCGGGAGGGAGGAAAAGCGGAGGGGCGGTGGCGGAGGCGGAAGCAGAGGTGAGTTGGTGTGGGGGGGGCCGGTGGGTGTTCTGCTGCTTCTCCCCCCTCCCTCCCAGGCTTGCAAGCCTGGGGGTGGGGGTGGAGGGAAAATGCAGCATGCCCAGGGGAGTTGGCGGGGCTGTGGCTGGGGCTGGAGTTGGGGCAGGGGCGCGAGCACTCACCAGTGCCGACTAAAGTCAGTGCCTATGGTTGAAACTATACTAAAGAACAGAATTATCAGATACAGAGATAACCATGATATGTTGAGGAAGAGTGAACACAGCTTTATAAAGGGAAATCATGCCTCGCCAATCTACTAAAATTCTTTGAGGGTGTCAACAAGCATGTGAACAAGAGTGATCCAGTAGATATAGTGTACTTGTACTTTCAGAAAGCCTTTGACAAGGTCCCTTACAAAGGCTCTTAAGCAAACTAAAGGGTAGAAGTAAATGGTTTGTTTTCACAATGGAGAGAGGATAAATAGCAGGATATGCTGATTTACAAATATTCCTGCCGTAGCTTTGATAATCTAGGCTAACTGATATGAAGTTGGGCAATACAGCAACAGCCATGCTTACTGCTGGCAATCATTGTAAGGCTCTGGGTTATGCTCAGAGGGAGGATTTCCCTGATTATGCTCTGCAGGCTCCGCTGGAGAGGTGAGTAATGGTACCTATTGAGCAGCCCTGGTCTGGCTGCAGGTTTGCCTCGCGGTCATTACTACTGTGGTACATTTAGGTAGCTCCATCATTGTATATTTATGTAAATTCTCACGTACTCTCCCCAACACACATGTACTACTTATTTTAAAATATTAATTTAGGGCTACCTCATAACATTACAATCTGCCCAGTGTAAGGCCATTATGGTGTTGTGCTGCTGCTGGTCTCTCCCCACCTAGTCTCCCCACTACTCTGTAATGGGAGTAGTTGGATCGATGAATGCCAGCAACAGTTCCTGGTGTTGCTCTCTGCACTTCTCCGGAATCTGTCGTGCCACAAAGATCACGTCAGTTGTGCCTGATTGTGCCACACTCCAGGGAGGAGTTCCTTAGCAATGGGGGGGAAGGCGGTTTAGTAGGATCCGGGCAAGGATCTTCCCTGCAATGGAGAGGAGGGAAATACCTCTGTAGTTCCCACACAAAGATTTGTCCCCTTTCTTGAATGTTGTAACAATGTACGTATGCCTCCCAAAGCAAGTACACTTCTCTCAAGTCAGGGAAGAAGGGCTCGCAGAGGGCAGCGGAAGCGCTTGAAAGGCATACTGAAAGTACACCTTAAAAAGGGAGTCATCAACCCAACAAACTGGGAGGACTTGGCATGCCACAGCTCACTTTGAGGAGACATGCTCATGAAACAGAGAAGCGGCAAAGGAGGAAAGAAAGGGCACAACAGTCCAGCCAACAACTATGTCTCCTCCAAGATTACACCTGTCACTTCTGTGAGAAAATCTGCAGGGAACGAATTGGGCTCCTCAGCCACTTAAAAACCCACCAATGAACTCCTTTGGCAGACATCATCCTCGCATCGAGGGATAGCCAAAGAATGGGAGTAAACTGCCAGGTCTATACCTAGTGCAGAATACACTATCTGACACACCAGAATAACTATACTTCTGGGCACATTGAGGGTAGGGGGCAGAGCCATAACTCTGACCACTTCTCACCCACTTCTACAGTGGAGTAAGAGCTTTATGCATCCTGATTTCCCTTCCACAGTTACCTGTGGTGTGGGTACCTAGTGCAGAGAGGTATGGAGTGCCTTGCACACCTATATTGACCTGCTAGCTGGGACACGAGTCGGCCCTTACATTTCACAGATTTCCAAATAATGATCCGATTGTCCGTACTAATATACCTACGGCTAATCCTGTTGAGAAATGTGTCCAATGTTCACTTTATGAAGAGTGAAAGGGCATCAGGAAAATCTCCTACTTTACTGTTATGTTCTTAAAGTCACCAGAAATTGTTGCTGGATTTATTACATATATATTTGATTACTATTTATAGGCATTTTTAATGACACTTTTCACCATAGTATCCGTGAACCTCGCAAGCATTAATGGATTTACCCTCACAACACTCCTACAAGGTAATGGATGATATTATACCATTTTACAGGTGGGAAACTGAGGCATAGGGAGCAATGAATCCAGATTTCCTGAGACCCAGTCTACTGCCTTAACCACAAGACCATCTGCTGTCCCTTCCTAGCCTTATTGTGTATTTCCAGGTATATGTTCTTCTCCATACAGGTATTAAGAATGGATTTAGACACACATTTTCAAAACTGGCCTCTGTTTCTGAACCTATAAATAACTAAATTACTTAAATTGCAACCACGAATAGTCTAAGTCCCTGATTTGTGGGCACAGCCAAGTACTAAGAAGTTTAAGTGAGTTAAACTGGGCCACTAAAAGAGAGGCCCAGTTAAGACTAGGATGAAAATTTGGTCTTTAGATTTCATCATAGTTCTGTAAAGACACATCTGTTCTTCTCTGAGATCGGCAGTTACTTTTAAAACCAAAACTGAGCAAACAACTTAAAAGAAAAAAAAAGTAGCTATATATAATAATTTCCCCAAATGTATATAATTTTTCATCACTTTTTCCATAATGATGCAAATGTGTCAAAGGTAAAGTAGCCAATATGTACATCATGCATATATCCTTGTAGTCCTGAAGAAATATTATTCTGTAAAAACTGCTTTTGCCAGATTTATGGCCCAATCCAATCTTCTTGTAACTCAGTTTAATGTACTGTACACAAATGAGTCCTGTAATCTGGCTCTTTTATGTACATTACAATAAAGAGCTGTTATGTCCTTTGTTGATTTTTTTTATTTACAATAAAAATGATTCTGAACCATTGAGTTTTGCACATAGCTAGTCTTTATAAGATGTATATCTATTACTGCTAACCTGATCCTCCCTCTTTCTCCATCCACCTTCTTTTGTATTATCCTGTTCTAGTTTCTTACATTAAATAAGAAGCTCGTCAAGACAATGGCAGTGTCTTTCTTTGTGTTTATATAGACTAAGCACAACAGGCACTGATCCAGACTGGGGTTTCTGCACAGTACTGTAATACACATGCTATGTAACAATAATAATTTGTAAATTTATCTTTAGGCTGTAAAAGATGTGATCTGCTGGAACACAGGGCGATGTTCTTGAGTATGGGGAAGAGATATTTCTCAGCCTGATTCTGAAACTCATTCCAGGAACAGAAATCTCTGTTGCAAGGAAAGGGGTTGGGGGAAATAAAACCTTTACTCAAAACAAGTTAATTTATATACCAACATTTATTTTATTTTGGATAAGCTAATTGGGAAGGAAAGAAATTTAAAATTTAAATTTAAAACATTTCTGAAATGTGTGAAAGAGCTCAGATTTTGTGGTAATCAGTGTGCGATAAAAACTTAGGGCCAAACAGACCCTTATATAGGGGCAGGAGTGGGTACCATGTAGGCTGTCTCCTAAACATTCTTAAATATTGCTGGAAGTATACCTAATAGTCTTTGTGAGGCAATACTGTAGCACAACCAAGTGCCTGGTTAATGCAAAACTACATAGCCACTCTTTATAGGGATCTCCAGGCATTGTCCAGCCAGAAAAAGCTGGAGCTAAAGTCTTTAGCTAAAGTCTTTGCTAAATTTCAAAAGAAGCATCCTTATACAGTAGTTCTTTACTATAATTTTCATGATATTAAGTTCCAGATTCTCAACTTGGCATAACTCCCCTGAAGTAAGGAAAGCAATACCTACTTACCTTGTCTGATAGTCTGGCCCAAGCCTTTTCCCATGGTGAACTGATAGTACAAATGTAGCTAAGTGTTAATTAAAAGAAACATCTAGAGTGTAAACATTACAAATTGATCACCTTCTGTGTGGGACTTAATTTATAATCATCAATGTGTAAGCGAATGTCTTGAACTTAACTAGAACGCTTTTTAGCATAATGAGGGGCAGGGGATTACAGAGCTATTAATACATTTATTTATTGCAGGTAATGCTAGTGTGGAAATCTTAAGGCCAGATCATCAATAACAATAATAGAATTTGATCCACAACAGCTGTAGCACAGTGGTCCCCTTTCTCTCCCTCACCTCCCCCATCCACCACCAATGCATATTTCTCATTATGTGTATTGATGCTACTGAGATAGTTTTGGGCAAAATGGAAGACCTCATAGGTCATGAAGTGACAGTAGCAGCTTTCTTTTGCTATAATAAATAATGAATTAATGCATTTATTTATTGAATTTTCAGCTTGTTCAATACGGTGTAGCAGAGTGTGTATGTTGAAAGAGAAATAATAAATTCAACTTAAGACACTGAAGCAAGAACTGCTATTACTGTAAGCTTCACCAAGTTAGTTATCATCTTGATCATGGATTTATGGGTATAGGGATAGAATCTAATACTGCCCTTTGTCCTATCACAAAGAACAAGTGTTATTTTTTATAAATAATTGCCACTACAAATGACTTTGAAACATAGAAATAATGTCATGCAAGGACATTTCCTGACAATGCAAATACTAAAAGCAAGGTAATAAGAAATTAAGGTGACATTTACACCCTTTAATCTTCAAAGATTAGCCCACTACTCTTCTGATAATTAACTTAATATCCTCTCTCTCTCTCTCTCACACACACACACACACACACACACACACACACACACACACACACACACACACACACACACACACACACACTTCAAACGATAGTATCCCATTCAATCCATGCATGAAAACCCGCACAACTTTAATTACCAACCTTCCAATGTTAATGACAAATTACTTTAAAATGTAAGTATAAATTTAAGATTACAACTTTAGCATCTCCATATATCATACAACAGAGGATTAGAAAGTTAACATTCAAAATTTTACCTTTTCAAAACTACAAACTTCCGTTATGTTTGCCCACAAACTTTAATCAGCACCCATATTTAGATATTAAATTTTTTCAAAACTAAATCTCCTTAACTCTACATTTATATAGTTATTAATAAGTGTACATTTAAAATGCTCTTAAATGTAACACTACCTAAAATATATGCACCAATTAAAGAGGTTTGAACCCAGCCTCTAATTTTTTACCCACAATTGACTATGGATGCAAATAGGAATTTGCAAAATTGCATACAAAATAAGAAGCCCCTTTACAGATCTGGCCATATAATTAAAGAGTCTTGTGTGCAGTAACTTTGTCTTAATTAGTCTGTCATTTAGAATGCTTTAAGTAATGTCAGTTTACTAAGTGGTTTCCAGTAAATACTTGTATTTATACATTCAATAGAGAAGAAAAAAACTAGATGGCAAATTACCTGTTGTATTTGTTAACTAGAGGATGCCCCTGTTTGATAATTACTGAATTATTTCTAGGTAGTTTGTCAAATTTCCGTTTATAACCTCAGTTAGCTACTAGAATTACAAAATTTGCTAAGAAGGAGGCAAGAGTCTTGAAAGATCATATTGTTGTAATGGTATGGTAATTTTTGTTGACAAAAATTATGTTACAGTTGCTCTACATACAGTATGTAATTTTGTACAACTTTTGCTGTGAATTCAATTCCAAAAAAGAAATGGTTAGCTTAGAATTGGAAAAATCTGAAAACAAATATTTAGGGGATGAAAAGGATTACAAGCTTCACATTTTACTTTTGTCCTTGTCCAGAGGTTATAAAATATTAAAGAAAAACATAATAATCAAGCATTACAATGAAATAAGCATAGACATTTCTAATATAGAAAGGTCTCTGACCATCTAGGTCAACATTTTAAAATTTGTGTACCTAAAGTTTGGCACCGAAATCCATATTTAAGATCTAAATAAGTGGCCTGACTTTAGAGGTTGGCACACTCAAAGCTTCCAGTGACTTCAATGGAAGCTGAAAGTGTTCAGCACCTTTGGAGAAAGTCAGATTACTTACTAGTTTGCGTGCCTAACTTCAGGCACTGAGTTCAAATATTTCAGCCCTAGTCATTTCCTGCCAATGCAGGATTGTTCCTTACACTATATTCAATAATATAATTTATAGAGTGACAGGGTTTCCACCAATTCCCCTTAGCAACTATAACATGATTGAATGGATCTCATTGTTAAGAAACTCAAAATAGCAGAAAACCTCACTTTTGCTATTACTCCAACTTACGGTGACTTGGACCACTTTAAGCAGTTCCTCTCCTCACTTGTGTGTAGACCTTACATTTTTTTTGCAAATCTTATCATATTCACTCTTATTTATCATTTGCTAAAAAGTGTCTTGTCTTTCATCAGAAATCTATCACACCAGCCTCCTAATAATTTGTGAGATAGCTCTGAATTCCCTGCAGTTTACTAAAGTTTTTCTGGCATTGTGGTGTTGAGATCTGAAGGAACTATTCTAGATGCTGTTTTGGCAGTGCCAAATGAAAAGGAAGAATCACCTCCCCCTTTCTGATGTGATATCTATGTTAACTGAAAAAAAGTCAGCAACGTTAACTATGTTTTAATGTTGTCTGGTGCCCCTTTCCAGAATACTAGGTTTAGCAAAACTCATACCTCTGAAAAACAGGAAATACAGAGTTGGAGTACATGCCAAACTTAACTCTGCCCAATCTGGGCAATGGTCCAGTGTATCCATAACACCTAGTCTCACACTGCCTTTTCAGATAGTTCACATCACTCAGGGAGTAGGGCACATGACCTCTGTAGTACAGCGTTTAACACCTCTTTGATATGACAAACTTTGTGTAGAGGTGAGCTGTACTGAAGAGGAGGTACCTACACCTGTTCTACATGCTAACACTGAGCCTATTCCCCAGAAACAACCGCACACTTGCTAAATTTTACAACCCCTTACCTTTACCAACAGGATTCCATCTAACACTATGTTTTCACTTACCCATACTTAAATCCACAGACTACTCTCATTCCCTACCTTACTGCTGACAGTCCCCATGATAAGATGCATATGCCCCACTATTCATAGAATCATAGAAGATTAGGATTGGAAGAGACCTCAGGAGGTCATCTAGTCCAACCCCCTGCTCACAGCAGGATCATCCCCAACAAAATCATCCCAGCCAGGGCTTTGTCAAGCCGGGCCTTAAGAACCTCTAAGGATGGAGACTCCACTGACTCCCTAGGTAACCCATTCCAGTGCTTCACCACCCTTCCAGTGAAACAGTTTTTCCTAATATCCAACCTAGACCTCCCCACTGCAACTTGAGACCATTGCTCCTTATTCTGTCATCTTCTACCACTGAGCACAGCCTAGCTCCATCCTCTTTGGAACCCCCCTTCAGGTAGTTGAAGGCTGCTATCAAATCCCCCCTCACTCTTCTCTTCTGCAGACTAAACAAGCCCAGATCCCTCAGCCTCTCCCCATAAGTCATGTACCCCAGTCCACTAATAATTTTTGTTGCCCTCTGCTAGACTCTCTCCAACTTGTCCACATCCTTTCTGTAGTGGAAGGCCCAAAACTGGATGCAGTACTCCAGATGTGGCCTCACTAGTGCCGAATTGAGGGGAATAAACAGTTCTCTCGATCTGCTGGCAATGCTCCTACTAATGCAGCCCAGTATGCCGTTAGCCTTCTTGGCAACAAGTGCACACTATTGACTCATATCCAGCTTCTTGTCCACTGTAACCCCCAAGTCCTTTTCTTCAGAACTGCCAGTTAACCAGTCGGTCCCCAGCATATCTACCTCTCCCCCCATCTTAGTGTCATCTGCGAACTTGCTGAGGGTGCAATCCATCCCATCATCCAGATCATTAAAGAAGGTGTTGAACAAAACTGGCCCCAGGACCGACCCCTAGGGCACTCCGCTTGATACCAGCTGCCAACTAGACATCAAGCCATTGATTACTATCCACTGAGCTCGACAATCTAGCCAGATTTCTGTCCACCTTATAGTCCATTCATCCAATCCATACTGTTTTAACTTGCTGGCAAGAATACTGTGGGAGACCATATCAAAAGCTTTGCTAAAGTCAACCGCTTTCCTCATATCCACAGAGTCAGTTATCTCATCATAGAAGGCAATCAGATTGGTCAGGCATGACTTGCCCTTGGTGAATCCATGTTGACTCTTCCTGATCACCTTCCTCTCCTCCAAATGCTTCAAAATAGATTCCTTGAGGACTTGCTCCATGTTTTTTCCAGGGACTGAGGTGAGGCTGACTGGCCTGTAGTTCCCTGGATACTCCTCCTTCCCTTTTTTAAAGATGGGCACTATATTTGCCTTTTTCCAATCATCCGGGAGCTCCCCTGATTGCCACGAGTTTTCAAAGATAATGGCCAATGGCTCTGCAATCACATCAGCCAACTCCCTCAGCACTCTCGGATGCAGTGCATCCAGCCCCATGGACTTGTGCACATCCAGCTTTTCTAAATAGTCCTTAACCTGTTCTTTCACCACTGAGGGCTGCTCACCTCCTCCCCATACTGTGCTGCCCAGTGCAGCAGTCTGGGATCTGACCTAGTCTGTGAATACTGAGGCAAATAAAGCATTGAATACTTCAGCTTTGTCCACATCATCTGTCACTAGGTTGCCTCCCCCATTCAGTAAGGTTCCCACACTTTCCCGGATCTTCTTCTTGTTGCTAACATACCTGTAGAATCCCTTCTTGTTACCCTTCAAATCCCTTGCTAGCGGCAACTCCAATTATGCTTTGGCCTTCCTGATTACACCCCTTTTGACACAACCTACAGAACTCAGCACAGAAATAAGGCATATTTCCCAAAACCCTCTTTGAGAGAGGCAGATAGTAACAACATGCCTATAGATCAGTATCAGTTTTCTACCAATGGTAGAGTTCACATTTACAGTGCATGGGTTCAGTTTAGGTTTAATGATCACAGCATTTCCCCTTGAGCCACCAAATTACTGTGGAAATTGGCTGCCTGTAAATCCTCTTGACTAGTCTTGCTTCACATGCACTTTCCAATCTCTTTGGTTTCACAAGTGTTTAGTACATGCAAATCCAAAGAGCTTAACTCTTCCTTTAATAATATTTTCAATAGTGCTTCTTCAAAGAGGCAGTGGATGCCATGCACAATGTAAAATAAATGTCAAGCAACTTAGATCAATTGGAGGATGACCAGAGCCATTTTTATAAAGAACTGATTGATTTTTTTAAGTGCAGTTTTTTTTCAAGGGGGCTGTATCTTGGGAACCCCTTGCTTATATTATCCCCAATTTGGACAACTAATTTGACCCAGCATCCTCCAGGAGGAAAAACAAATTTCAAGACAATTAGAATAGGCATGCAGATTTTAGAGCTTTTAGAGTCATCCTTTAAACAGAAAGTGCTTCTCAACATGATATATAGCAGAGCTGGTGCCCCACCTATAATACAATATTTTGTATTAAATTAATAATCAGTGACTGATTTTCTGTATTAAGATCCCCAGCACAAGATAATCCAAGAAAGGGGGACGTTTTAGGAAGGGGCTCTACATAGCTATCCAGTCTTAGAGAGGTGTGAAATTGCCCAATAATTTCATTTATCTGAGAACATCTAATTGAGAGCACCCCGTGGAGAGGAATACAGCCTGAAACAAAAGTTCTGAAATGTGTGAAGCACTCCATTCATCTCACTGGGTGTTCTCATCCCTCCTGCTTCCTCCACCCACCCACCATTGTCAGTGCTTGTTGAGCCTGTCATATTCACCAAGCATGCTCCTCCTGAGCCCTTCAATCCAGTTTCAGCACACTCCAGGCATGCCTGTTCTTGGCTCCTTCTTGGATCTTGGGGCACATATTGGGGGGGAGGAGCATGGCAAGGGGCTCAGACCCCCTCAAATGTTTAATTTATTGTCTTTTCAGAAGTAATTTGATCCCATTCTGAATTATCTGGCATACTCAGATTACATTTCCCACAAGTAAAAAACCCCTCGACAGAGGCAGATAGCAACAACATGCCTACAGTTCAGTCTCAGATTTCTGCCAAGGGTAGAGTTCAAATTTACAGTCCCTGGGTGCAGCTTAGGTTCAGTGACTACAGCATGTCCCCTTGAGCCACCAAGGTCACATATAAATGTAGATGGTGTGACTAGAAACCCTCTTAGCTAGTCTTCCTGCATGTGCTTATTGTTTGGTGTCTGAGCATTTAATACATGCAAATCAAAAGAGCCTAACTCTTCCTTCAGTGACATTTTCAATAGCGCTTCCCCAAAGAGGCAGTGGGTGCCATGCACTAGGTGAGATAATTGTCTAGCAACTGAGATCTCTTGGGGAACAATCAGAGCCATGGTTTGAGTCCCAGGTGTGCACAAAATTGTTGGTAGACTCTGTCAGGAACCCCTTTGTCAAATGACTCCAAGTTTGGATCACTATCCCTACTTCACACCTCTATGAGGCACAGAAAATTTCAAGACAATCAGAGTAAGCATGTTAGTTTTATAGCTCCTAGAAAATTTGCTTTAAATCAGAACAGGTTCTAAACCTTACGTATAGCAGAGCTGGTACTCTGCTGTAATACATGCTTCCCAAAATTGTTCTGTCTTTTCTTCCCCTACTATATCATTTTTGCAATATGATACATAGAGATAGTATGAACCAAAACTTGGCTCTGACTACCAACAGAGTGCTGGAAATTTGGATCCAAATCTCAGTTTTGCAGTCTGAGCTCAACTCTATTCACATCTGATTTTCTGTCCTCTATCATTCTGTAGCTGATGCAAATGACAGTGAAAGTTACCAGTCAGGTTAAGTGAGTCAAGAAATAGGGGAAATTACCAATGTAGTTTAACTTGCTCTGACTTGGCATAGAGTGGGTGAAACTTACACTGATTTGATATTGTGTGGACTTAATTTATTAATTAATTGTATTTTAGAAGTTTCCAGAGACCCTAATTAAAGATCAGGGCCCTGCTGTGCTAGTCACTCTACAGACATTAGACTCTGGAATAAGAGGTGACTAAAGTCACTGGTCCAAATTGGAATGTAATTTACACCGACATGGTCTTGTTGATTTCAGTGGAGCTGCACAAGTACAAATGAAAGGAGAATTATTAGAGTCATTAGGAGTTTTGGCTATTTACATCAGAACTGATGTTGGCTCTATGACAGGGTGTACCAGGCATTTGCTGTCCCCTACTGGGGACCCCATGGCCTTGGTGAATCCTGCCCCAGGAAGCAGACCTTTAAGATAAAAAGGCAGAGAGTTTGGACCTCTGGAGTTCCTAGAAAGGTTTGCCGGGGTCAGCTATTGGTGGAACTAGTGATATTTAGTCCTCCAGCAGCTAGAAGGGCAGGGAGCATGCAGCAGCCAATCAGACACTGCAGGCCAAATAAAAAGGGGCTGACCACTTCTATCAAATGGCAGTTCCTTGGCAAAGCCAGGGGAGGGAGGCAGGATCCTGAATATCAAGTTTTACTCACCTACTGAATATCAAATCAATGCAACATCAACTGATTTGCCACTTACACCCTCCAGCATGAGTTTCCTACAGACCATCTTACATCTCAGACATAAATGTACACCACCGTTTACATGATGGTTCAGTTTGGCCCAGAAGTTTCCCATATGCTGAATGCAGTTATGCCTGACTGAATTTGTGTCAATTTGGGCCATGCGGTTTTTTGCTCAAGGTACTGTTACCCTTTGCATAACATATAGTCACTCTCATTACTTATTGCATTGTATATTTAAAAACTACCTGTGAAGTTAGTACTCATGAAAGATGTTGCATCAACAGTTCTGAAGGCTGGAGTACAAGAACAGTCAAATGTATGACAAGTACATCACACTCACAGTGCAAGCTTCCTCACATTCCTCTCCAATGTGCCTCAGCTGTGACCTTGAGGGACCACTTGTAAGGATGAGAGTATAGTTCTCTATCCATACCCACTCAAATCTTAGCCTCTCTGAGAGTGACAAACAGGATATGAAATAATGTGAATTGCGGTTCAGACACCTGTACACTACAAACTGGATGGAGCTGACAAAATCAATTTCACATAGTTCACAGCCGACAGTTAGTAATGTTCAGTAACAACTGGTTTGCCCCTTTATTAAGCACTGAAGTTAGATCTTCTAGATGCTAATTTCCAAGAAATAGTTTTCTCCTTAAAAATATAACAATCACATTTGTTCTTTCTTCCCTCCCATTTCTTCATGACTTTTCAAGAACAAATGGTGGTGGCTCAGTAAGTTTGTTAGCCAATTCCCTTTTGATCACAGTACACATATTGAGATGGCTGCTTGGTTCAAATCCAGACTACCTCCAGTGAAATCTGCAGAGTTACTCAGGATTTACATAAGCTTAAGCAAGAACAAAATCTGAACCATCATTTCGACCTGCTAGGTTTATATGGGACTTTACCTCATCAAAATGGTGCAAACCAGTCAAAGAGTACTGGTGAATGTGGCCCTTACCTTTTTATCAACAGCTATATTTAAAGGTCATTACTTTCTAATTTTCCTTACCTCCCTTCCTTTTTTTTCCATAAAAAATGCAGGTCAGTAGCCCTGTAATTTTATAATCATCAATTTCCTCCCTTCTCATATATTAATGGGCCTCTTTTGCTCTACTTCCTCTTTTTTCACCCCCTACTTTTAAAAGTCATCCTCATGTCCCTTTTCTCTTTGGCAAATAATATTGTTTTTAATAATCGTTTGTTTAACACCAGCAATCTGCTCAGAAGACAGTGGAGCTGGATTACACAGGAATAAGTCCTATTACACAGGAATAAGTCCAGTGAAGGTAGTGGAGTTTCGTGGAGTAATTTTAACCTCACATTTGGGGAAAACAAGTTCCATTTTGGTCACCTACCCCCAAAAAGCCCTCCAATAGCAACATCTTCCCAAACAGTCACATTGATTTACAGATGATATGCAAGACATGATATGAGAAGATTCAGCTAATTGAGACTTTTTTTTTCTTTTATGTTGTAGCCATGTGGGAGTATAACAGGGTGCTTGGAGGACCAGATGCCCTAGTGGTTGGCACACCTGACTTCTGGCCCCTTGTTTCCCTGGTCAAGGTGCCTCAGTCTTTTGGGCTATGGGGGTAGGGCAGGCCCTCCCACTCCACTGGATCCCAGCCCAGGGTCCTGTCTGAGTCGACTCCTGAACAGGGGGCACTCCGAGCAGGAAGTCTAAATCCACTGCCCTGGTCTATTTCCTACCACTGTCCCTTCGGTTTGGGGCATAGCCCCTCTAGTCCAGTTTTCCCGTGGCACCCTCTCGTGGATCTTCGACAGCACCCTGCTGCGGTCCCAGGCTTCTTCAGGCAGGGCAGCCATAAGTTTGGTGAAGCCAAATGCCACAATGACTCAGGGCTGCAGTCATCCCAGTTACCTCAGTTGCTGGAAGCTCCTAGGTCTACTCCAGAGGCTCCCTTGGCTGGGAGACAGAACATGCTCCCTGGTGGCTGCCTTGGCTGGTAGGCTAGTGATTCTTCCCTTCAGGTAACTAGCGCCTGCCTCTTCACCAGTCATCCCTGAAAGGGCAAGGTTCTCTCCTTTTCTCCCCCTCTAGGTCTGGCATTAGCTGCAGGTATAACTGGTGGAGCTAGCTGAGCCCAAAGGCTCTTTTTTAACCCCTGGCAGGCAGTTTCTCTTCTTCATCACAGGGAGGTAAAGAAATTCTTTGCCTCGAATATAGGAGCCACAAAATATCGGGCTACAGATTTGTTTTGAGTTGCATAAAGCCTGATGCTATGGTGCCCAGAGCTTCTGGAAGCATGTAGTTTTGGATTCTAAATCCACATCAATTATACCACACATTTATTGCACAATACACCGAAGAGGAAACAATAGAGGAAACAATGTAGAACCTGCCACAGCCGAGCCACCGAAGAGGAAGCACTGTTGGACCTGCTGCAGCCACTCCGCGGGGGGAAAAAAACACCGGAGTGCCACCCCTTCACATTTGCCACCCCAGGCACCTGCTTCCTTCGCTGGTGCCTAGAGCCGGCCCTGAGCCCAGCACAACTTTCCCCTACTCTTCCCCACTGCAGTCTGCCATCCTATATGACCCCACCATGCTCCTCCCACACTTATACTGCAGATTACCACTTTCCATGGCCCCACATTGCTCCCTTAATCACTCTCCCCCACCAGTGCATCCTGCCACTGTCAGGAGTGAGGGCCTGCAGCTGGGCCTGGGATGATGACAGCCGAAACCCTTAATCAGCCAGATCGCCTGATTGGCTGAGCAGGATTGCCAGGACTGCTCTTAAGCCCAGCAGTAGCTCTTGGCCAGTGGCTGCTCAATACTTACACCCACTGCTATGATCGTGCCTGTGTGCACACCTTGTTCCCTGCCTTGCTACTTCTCTGCTTGGTTCCTGACTGTGGCTCTGACTCCTGGATCTCAAATCCAGTTCCAACCAGTAAGCGGCACTGCCCATCACCCTGACCAGTAGGCTAGACTGCCCACACCCCAGTCCAAGACAGTTTGAGCAGCCCAACAAAAAAGAAAGAGGTAAAGAAGGGGAGTAGGAATGAGTCAGTTACTGGAATGGATACTGCTAAAACCAGAATCTCTCTGTTGGAGATAGTGGGTGCCCTACAAAACCTACAGATGCAGGTAGACACCCTCCAGGTGCAGAATGCTACAGTGCAAGCACAGGCCATATCACCTGCAACTCCTCTCCCTCAGGAATCTACAATTCCCCTGTTGGACAAGTTTGGCAGCGATCACAGCCAGTTTCACAGTTTTATGAACCAGTGCCAGCTCCTATTCCTACTGTGCCCACAGTCCTCCCTCACTGACCAGTTTCAGGTGGGGCATATCATTAGCCTGCTGACTGGAGAGGAATTGGCTGGGGCCTCTCTGCTTCTGGAAAATTCTAGCCCTGTCCTGAACCAGTTGAGGACTTTGTTCAAGACATGGCAGTAATTTCTGATGACCCCAAGCTGTATGCACACAGCCAAGGCTGCACTCCAGGCCCTGTGGCAGGGACGCCAGCCAGTTGCTAATTATGCCATGGAGTTTCAGCATCTGGTAGCTGACACTGTATGGAATGAGGCTGCACAGTGCTACCATTTTTGGCTCAGCCTCGAAAAGGAGATCAAAGACAAGCTGGCACTGGTCGAGTAGAGCCAGTCTGCATGCCTTGACTGAGCTCAGTATTAAAACTGACTACTGCCTGATGGAACACTACTTAGAAAGAAGATAGATGTCCCAATCCCCACTGCTCTTGCCAGGTCTGATCCACCAATCCCAGCACTCTCATCCCAGGCTGAACCCATGCAGCTCGGCCAAGCCTGGCCTCATCTCTCTGATGCAGAGAAAAACCAGCATTGCGCGTTGGGCCTATGCCTGTATTGCAGTGAACAGGGACACCTCACATCAAGCTGCTCTATGAAAGCACAGTCCTGCATTTCCAGTCAGGATACAACAAAGCCCAACCCTGATTGAGGGGTCTGGACTGGGTTGGCGTCTTCCCCCTTGCTCCGATACTTCATGCCAACATGGATCCATAAGAACAGCCATATTGTGTCAGACAAAAGATCCATCTAGCCCAGTATCCTGTCTTCTGACAGCGGCAAATGCCAGGTGCCCCAGAGAGAATGAACAGAACAGGAAACTACCAAGTGTCCATCCCCTGCCATCCATTCCTATCCTCTGGCAAACAGAGGCTAGGGATCCACTGGGACTTTGGCAACAGTTAATCGCAATCTGACATCCTGCCAACTCCCACTCCTTCTCCAGCACCCTGCTATATTGGAGATTAACCTAGAAGCCCTAGTGGACCCTGACGCCTCAAGTAATTTTTGGAATTTGCCCAAGAACACAACATCCTGACCCAGGGTAAGACTCCTTCCAACTTTGTGGAGGCCATTGACTGATTGCTCCTATCTTCAGGCCTGTTCACCCATCAAATAGCCCCCTTAGAAGTCATCATGGTTCAAAGTCACAATGCAAGTTGATCGGCACACCACAATCTCTGGTCTTTCTTAGCATCCTATGGCTCATCACGCATGGATACTGGCGGACTGGCATGGTTCATTTTAATTCACCATATTGCCAGCAATCTTGTCTCCCAGAACCTGGCCACAGGCCAGAGGTCCTCTGCAGCTCTACCTGCCCACCGAACATGAAGCTTAAGAAATGTAAGTTCAGCTGGGACATGATTTCCTATGGTATGAATTCCTAGGGTATGTTGTCTCCCTTAAGGGACAAACAATGGACTCACACAGGTGTCAGTTATACCTGACTGAAGGGCTCTGAAGAACTTATGAGGGGTACAACAATCCTTGGATTTCACCGATTTCTACTAGTGTTTCATCGTGGGATTTTCTATCCTGGTCACCTCTATGAGATGCTCCTGCAGAAAGGAGTGCAGTCCATCTGGTTTTCAGTAATTCAGTCTGCCTTTGATCAGCTGAAGAGGGCATTCACCATGGCCTCTCTCCTTATCCACCAAGACCCCCAGCGGACCATTTTTGTGGAAGTTGATACATCAACTTTGCCAGAGGTGCAGCGTAGTCCCAGCTAGTGGGCTCCCATAGTTATCTTTACCCCTGGCCTATTACTGATGCAAACTTATCCCAGCAGAAAAGAATTATAACATCTGGGACAAGGAGTTATTGGCAATCAAGGCAGCATTCAAGAAATGGCCTTGCATCCTGGAGGGAATCAATTCACAGTCCAGGTTTTCAGAGACCATAAAAATCTAGAGTACCTCCCGATGCAACTAGAAAGGAAAGCCAAAGTGAAGCATCCAGCTTCCTTCCAGGTGGCTGTGCTGACAGGGAGGAGCAACAGAAATAAGCTGAAGCATATGGAGAGGGAAGGAGGATATCCAAATAGGATGGGGAAAGAAAAGATACTTTGTGTGAGAGCAAAGGGAACTGCCCATAAAGAAGACTGGACCCAACCCTTAGGGTTCCCGTGTCTTCTCCACTCTGTTTCCTCCAAGCAAATATGGAGTATGTCCCCCAAACGCTCTGTGCCATCTCTCCCAGCTCTTGGTGTTCCTACTGCATCCCTGCTTTTGGGTCCAGTCTCCCTTATGGGCAGTTCCCTTTGCTCTCACACAAAGTATCTTTTCTTTCCCCCATCCTATTTGGATAGCCTCCTTCCCTTTCCATATGCTCCAGCTTATTTCTGTTGCTCCTCCCTGTCAGCACAGCCACCTGGAAGGAAGCTGGATGCTTCACTTTGTCTGTCCTTTCTAGCTGCATATAAGAGCTCAGTAGTAAGACACCTAGGCTCAAAAGCTTATCTGCAGCCTCCTGGGGAAAGGAAGAAGTACTGACTGTTGCTGCAACAGATAACAGCAATTTTTGGACTTGGATTAGCCTCTCAAGTGCTATGCATCTCACTTGTATGACAGCCCCTCTGAGAGGTTATGCATCCAGCAGGACTGCCAGTATTGGTCACATGATGGTGACTATTTTTCTGGCAGCCATGGTTCTCCCCCCTCCCCTCTCACTGCTCTTGCAGACAGAAAGCATGGGGATATGGCACACAGCAGAATGACAAAGGAAGTGAAGAGAGAGCACTGGGTCCATGGATACCAGGCATTCTCCTCTTATCTCCAGCTCCCCATGGCAATCTCCATTGTGAAGGTGCTTGGGCACCCCTCAGCCTAATCTCCCAGCTGTCCCAAGCACCCTCTCCCAGTCCCTGACACACCTCACTAACCCTTTAGCCAGGCAGTTGCTCTTGGTACCTCTCACAACCCAACACACACCTTCCCCATCCATCCTACTACCAAACCCCATCCACCCAGCTGCCGGGGCATCTCCCACCCCTTTTAATCCTTCATGCACCCATGCCCCAAACACATCCTCCCACCCTTCCTAAGAGGACGGCTTTCGCACACTGTCTCAATCACTCTACCATCTGTTTCTGTGGAATGTGCGGAGGGAAGAGATTCATATCATAGAATCATAGGACTGGAAGGGACCTTGAGAGGCCATCTAGTCCAGTTCCCTGCACTCATGGCATGACTAAGTATTATCTAGACCATTCCTGAAGGTGTTTGCCTAACCTGCTCTTAAAAATATCCAATGATGGAGATTCCACAACCTCCCTAGGCAATTTATTCCAGTGTTTAGCCACCCTGACAGGAAGTTTTTCCTAATGTCCAACCTAAACCTCCCTTGCTGCAATTTAAGCCCATTGCTTCTTGTCCTATCCTCAGAGGTTAAGAAAAACAATTTTTCTCTCTCCTCCTTGTAACAACCTTTTACGTACTTGAAAACTGTTATCCCACCTTTATCTGCTCCCACTATTGGGGGAGAAGGAAATCAGTTACTTTCAAATATCAGAAGATCAGACATGGAGCCACACAAAACTTGGCAGCTCTCTTCCCTCGCTTCATATCCCTTTCCATGGGATTCTGCAAATTTGAGGGACAAATTGTTATCCACCCTGGCTCAGCCCTTCCTATATCCATGTTAAAGTTATATCTGTGTAAAAACAAGGTAAATGAGACCAGAATTGGGTCCTCTCTCTGCCAGGAAGAGCCTACATTCTGAAAGACAACACAGTGGACATGACCCATGTTGTGTATCTAGAGCCAGGAAAAAGACCAGTCTCCTGCCTGCACTTTCTGTCACAGGTTTATTACAGTGATCCTTTCTCCTAGTTGTCATAAATGAGACATGTTGCTTTAGTAATCTTTGGAAAGAGCCTTTTCAGCCCCATGAAGACAATTAACATCCTGCTGTTGTTTTGCACTGCTGCGCCTGTGCTTTTTTTTTAAAGCAAATATTAGGTAATAATAAATAAGACCGGTTATAATCATTGCTTACTTCAAATTCAAACTGGCAATCTTCAAAAAAAGCAGCACGGCCAGCTTGTACACACATTCACACTATTTACCAAATGGACTATTGACTGACATTACCATCTCATGTCAACAAATCTGGGTGGGGGGGAGGGAGGAGAAACATTTATTTGGCTGGGAAATAACTGATTGTTGTTTTGGTGCTGCAGAATTAGGTGGAGACATTACTGTTCACTGTGTAATATCCTGAGGATTGTCTATGTATTGACTGATTAAATGTTCCATTATTTAGTTGTGAGAAATGGTATGTCTGCACTGAAATGCTGGGATTTTTTGTTTAATGAAATATTTGTGTATCTTCTCTGTAAGCATCTTGCTGTTTAGATCACAGAGAAACTCTTTATTTTCTCAGCCTGTTTATACAGAAATGGTTTTAAGGAGTGGTGTCAATTCATTGATTTCTCAAAAATTAAGGGGTTTTTTCAGATTCTTTCTCCATGAGAGAGTAGATATAGCATTTTCCCAAGTACAGTATCTTAAACAGCAGATTTTGGTTTATTGGGAAAAAAATTACTATCAGTGCCAATACAGTCTCTTATTTCCCATATCTATATTATCAGGTCAGAATTGGAGCATTAGAAACAACCAGTGCATTGATTGTTGTCACTAAGGGTTCTTATTCACTCCCACTGAAGACATTACTTCATTGGGAACTGAAGGCCCTCAGCATCTTGTAGCATTGAGTCATAAGGGCCTAATCCAAAGCCCATTACATTCGATGAGAACTTTTCCATTTACTTTAATGGGTTTTAGATCAGGCCCTCAGTGAGATTCATACTGTTTAAGGCCAGAAGGGACCATCAGACCATCTAGATTGACGTCCTGTATATCCCAGGCTATTAAATTTCACTGTTATCTCTGAATTGAACCCAATAACCTGGGTTTGACTAAAGCATATCTTGCAGAAAGGCATCCAGTCTTGATTTGAAGACATGAAGAGATGGAAAATTCAACACTTCCCTTGGTCATTTGTTCCACTGGTTAATCACCCTCACTGTTAAATGTGTGTGTCTCATTTTTAATTTGAATTCGTCTGGCTTCAGCTTCCAGACACTGTTTTTTGTTCTGTCTCTCAGATAGATTAATCAGCCCTTTAGTACCCAATATTTTCTCCTCGTGGAGGTACTTCTATACTGTAATCAAGTCACCTCTCAAATTTCTTTCTGATAAACTAAGCAGATTGAGCTCTTCAATTCTCGCTGTAAAGGCATTTTCTCCAGCCTTTGAATCATTTTTCTGGTTCCTTTCCCTCTGGAATTTTTCAACATCCTTTTTAAAATATGGACACAAGAACTGGATGCAGTATTCCAGTATCAGTCTCAACAAAGCAGTATACAGAAGTAAAATCACCTCCCTATTCCTACTCACTAGTACTCTGTTTATACATCCAAAGCGTGCATTAACCTGTTTTGGCACAGCATTGCACTGAGAGCTCATGTTCACTTGTTTGTCCACTATGACCCCTAAAATCCTTTTCAGAATCACTGCTTTCCAGTAAACAATCTCTCACTCTGTAGATATGACCAGCATTATGTGATCCCAGATGTATGCCCTTGCATTGGCTGTATTAAAAAACAAACAAAACAAACCCAAACATATTGTTTGAATGTGCCTAGTTTTCAAGTGATCCTGATCGCTCTGTATGACTGCCCTGCCCTCATCGTTATTTACCACTCTGCCAATCTTTGTATCATCCACAAATTTTACAAACAGGGATTTTCTATTTACTTCCAGATCATTGATTAAAATGTGGACTAGTGTTAGGCCTAATACCAGTCCCTGTGAAAGACCCCCATTCGATGATTCCCCATTGATGACTACATGTTGGGATCTGTCACAGTTCTTAATCCATTTAACATGTGCTTTGACATTATACAGTATGTTATGCAGTACTAAGTCCAGCACCTTACAAAAGTCTATTACATCTACATAGTTACCTTTGGTGGAAGTGGGACCTGTTGGGACTCCCTGGGAGAGTAATATAAATGGAGATACGCCTATCTCCTAGAACTGGAAGGACCTTGAAAGGTCATCGAGTCTAGTCCCTTGCCTTCATTAGCAGGACCAAGTACTGTCCCCTGATGGATTTTTGCCCCAGATCCCTAAATGGACCCCTCAAGGATTGAACTCACAACCCTGGGTTTAGCAGGCCAATGCTCAAACCACTGAGCTATCCCTCCAGAGTAGGTCTGGCACTATCCACTGTATCATTTCTTTTTGAAAGTCCTGTTGCAGGGCCATCAGATCACTCAGCAGCTATTGTTGCTGTGTGGTCTGAACTTGCTGCTGGGTGGTCCACTGTTGCAGGAATTGCTATTGGAACTGCTGTTCCCGAGGAGCTTGCTGCTGCAGCATCTCCACTAATCACTTATACCAGTGGTTTTCAACCTTTTTTCATTTGCAGACTCCTAAAAAATTTCAAATAGAGATGCAGACCCCTTTGGAAATCTTAGACATAGTCTCTGGACCCCTGGGGGTCTGCAGACCACATGTTGAAAACCACTGACTTATACCACTGCTCTGGTTCCCTCTTGTGTGCAGCAGCTGAGCTCTATTCGCTCTAAAGTTGTTTTTTAAACCCTTTGCGTCAGGCATGGTTATGCATGCATTCTTCCTCAGGTCCCTTCCAGACCCCACTTCTAGTAATTTATAATGCCCCCTGCCCCCTCCAGTTCATAGCATATGAGGAGTTCTCTGAGTAAAACAAACAGATAAAAGAAAGGTCACCTTCCTACTCCCTCCCTTATGAGAGAGGGGAATCTGAGTGAAAGCAAAGGTAGCCTGTCTCTCAGGCAGTCTTTCTGGATTCAGCTCTTTGGCTGAGTCTATCAGCAGGTTCCATTGTCTTTTAGTGGAGTCTTCATCCAGCTCTTCTTCTTGGGGCATGTTGCTTTGTAGGTGGTCTGTGCAGCTTTGGGAGCAGAGAGGCCTGCGACTGTCTCTCTCTTGGCTGACCTGTCTCTGTTGTCAGCCGTCTCTGAGGTGGAACAGCCCTTCTCCTGTCCACTATCCTTTCCTGTGGTACGTCTTCCCTTTCTAAGCTCCCCCCGCCTTTCAGACAGAACAAGCCTTGCAGATGTATCTCGTTAGAGCTGAACAGGCCCAGAAGAGCTTGTTAGTTACCCCTACACCAGAGTGAGGGTGTGTCCTATCACATGCCTCTAAATCCTTATTTGTCATATAGGTTCACATTGTCATTCTGAATTAGGGTCCTGATTCCGCTCTCATTTACACCAATGCACACTGAAGTAATTCCACTGAACTCAACTGAGTTACACCAGTATGAAAATGATGTAACAAAAGGAAAGTCAGGCATAATGTGCTGCTTTTTTCTGTAGATATAAGAACCACATGCTTCAGTGAGAATAAAATTTACATTGATTTGGACTAGATTGGAAATAGGGTTAAAAGACTTTCCCCTCTAGGTTACTGGTTTCATTGCAATCTATGGTGGTAGTGAGCAAAAATCATCACCATCTAATTGTTATTCAGCTGGTTATGGAAAACTAGTGATCTTGAATCAGTACCCAGCAGATATGTGATCATATCACAGTAACCACAGTAATTAGTACTAAATGGTAGCTTTGTTGGTAGTTTCAGCAGAAAGGCTAAGGAATGTGTCATGGAGACAACTATCCTTCCATGACAAGAAAAGGTTGCTCAAAGTCAGTTAAGGCACCTTGATTGGGCAGTGTGAGGAAGCATGCACGGCCAGTGCCTATGCTTTATCAGCCATGTGGATAAATAGAGGATTTCTACCCTCAGTGTTATAAATTTAGTACTTTTCACAAGTACTGAAACAGTTTTTGTATATCTGTATAAAATGCCCTTAAGAACAATGTAAAAAGTATCAATTTTTGAAGGTTTCATATGCAAAAGGAAAAACTAAACAACAAAATTATGGATTATTAGGAGATTTCACTTTTCAGATAAAGTGCTAAAGGTTTCCTAGTAACCAAGATATTACTAGGTACTGTAAATAAGGTAGAATACAGTTCACTGCAATCAGCAACTATTCAGCTTCTGAAAAAGTTAAAAATTATGATTGCTTAGTTCAAAACTCTGAATGCTATTTCATTTATTTTTGTTCCTTATTAGTAGAACACAAATAATTTGGAAGCTACTTTTGTATTACGTTAACATCCTCAGTGTTAAATGGTGTGTACTAAAATGTTTTGAAGAGTAAAAATGTTGCAGGTATAGCTGAATATATCCAGGTACCTTCTGGAATGTAAATCAAATTTACCTACTTACCCCCTTTATCGTTTTCCCAAAATATTGCTAAACATTTTGGGTCCAGTGTGTGGTATTCAGGATTGTGCTTTTAAGGGCTGAGCTTCCCAGACAGAAAGTCTGGACACGGCCCTGGGAAGCTTTTGTTGTTATGCACAGCCAGCTGGAACAGGACAGAATAAAGTAGAGCTCTTGCAAGCACCTTAAGCAACAAGTGATCACTGAACAGTATATTGTACCAGGAGCAAAAAGGAACTAAGAAAATACCCTGAATGGAAGTGTGAAGCAGTTAAAAGCCCCACCAGAGTTGAAAAGTCTCTGGAAATGTGGAAAACGATTGGAGAACCTATAGACAGCACGTCACTCTGTATCTGCAAACAATGGATGCCAGCAAAAAGGAAAGCAGTCAGAAGGTAGCCTGATTTCTGACAATGACTAGTTTTGAAGCACTTGATGTGTTCAACACTCTTCAATTAACTCCAGCAGAGAAGGCTAAGCATGAAACTGTATTATAGAAATATCAGGGTACTGCACTTACGTAATGAGAGAGAACCAAATGAGAGAGATTTTTAAAACAGAGTACAAACTGAAGGTTAAACCACAGAAGAGTCTGTAATGGATCTAAGTGCAAAGAACCAAGCTTCCAATTTTTTGGGGGGGGCTAACTAGTTCCTTATAAGAAACCAGATTGTAATTGCAATCTGGAACAAAAAGCTGAGAGAGGTTACTGGAAGACCAGAATTAACCCTTGACAAAAGCAATTAGAATTTGTCAAGCAAAGAAAGTCACCTAGTCCAGAATGAAGCTTATGGAGGGTTCTGACACTGTCGATATGATTGAGAATCCAAAACGTACAAGCAAAGAGATCTGAGGCAGAAAAGCATGCAGAGCTCAAAGTCCAAGTCCAGCAAAAACAGAACATGGACCTGCACACACTGTGGCAATCAATGCAAACCAAAACAATGCCCAGCATATGGGAAATGATGCAAGAAATGCAATGGATTACATCACTTTTCAAGAGTTTGCAAGCACTAGCAAAACACGCAAAGCTTGGCCAATGAGGACTAAGGCAGCTCAGATAAATCCTTCATAGGAGCAATCGACAATGATTGGACTATCAACCCGAAATCAAATGGGACATTTATTAGTTTTAAGTTGGACACTGGTGCACAGTGTGGCGAGAAGCAGTGTGGCGAGAAGCAGTGTTAATAGCACTAAAAGAAAAGTATTGGAGAGTAAATTGGGAAAACTTAGGGCTTGCAGCAGTGAGCTTATCCCCACTGAAGGCATATGTGAACTAGATGTATAGGTAAATAACAAATTGAAAAGATAAATTTGTAGTAGTGCCGGGGAAAAGAGCACCCATTATTGGATTAAAAGTGCGTCAGGCTCTTGGTCTCATCAGTAGGGTACACTGTTTGGAGGGGAAGGAGATCAAAACAATTGAGGAAGAGTTTGAGGACATCTAGGGGATAGGAAAGCTCTCAGAATACAGAATAGAGCGGAAAGGGCCCAACAGCCCCACAATTCATGCCCCTAGGAAAATTGTCCTCATCCTAAGGCAGCTGCTAAAAGTGCAGCTGGATATGGTCATTGCTCTGGGAGTCATAGAGTGAGCAGAAGAGCCAAGAGAGTGGGTACACCCAGTCACTGTAGAAGAAATAATAATACAAAAAAGAGAGAGAGAGAAAACCCTTTGCTTATGTATAAACCAAAAATAATTAACCATGTCAAAAGGGAACATTTTCCACTACCTACAACGGGAGACATTTTGGGGGAGTTAGCTGATGCCAAATATTTTTCTACACTTGATATGTCAGCAGCGTACTGGCAGGTGCCCTCTCCCCCCACTTTTTAAAGCACATATTTGTGCACATTTAGCACCCCCTTTGGGAAATGGCAGACTGTCATTTGGGTTGTGTTCAGCACCTAACGTGTATTTTCTTGTGAAAAAACAAAATTTTGGTGGCGGGGGGTGGGAGAGGGCTACTAAGTTTTACATAGATGATGTTTTGATCTGGGGAAAAACAGTACAAGAGCATGACCAGAGGCTCCAAGCACCTTTGAAAAGAAGCGGAGCTGATGGGCTAAAGCTAAACAAACACAAATGTAAATAACGCGTGATGGAAATAGCACACTGTGGAGAGAAGTTAACACAGGAAGGAATATTGGTAGATCACAATAAGGCTGAGGCCCTCATTAGCATGTCTTCCTTGTCTGTTGAGGCAGGCCTTGCAATGGTGAACTGTAGAGGGAAATTTGTGCCTTATTTGGCAGCTCAAAGCAGCAACCTGACACCTCTGCTGTGGAAATATGTCCAAAGGGCATGGGATGCAAATGTTAATAAGGGGTTGAGAAATGGAAGGAGTTAATTAAAGAGGCCCCAGTCCTGAGATACTACGACAGTAAGCACAAAACTAAGTTGTCCACAGATGTCACCAAGGAGGTTACTGGCCAAGTCTTCTTAGAACATCATGGTCAAAATTGGAGACCAGTGGCTTCTACCTCACAGGGGCTAACAAAAACTAAGTGTTAATATAGTCAAGTAGAGGAGGCAGCTGTGGCCTTAGTTCATGGGTGTAAGAAGTTTCATGTGTTTATATATGGGAGGCCTGCATTGGCTGAAGCTAATCATAAATCACTTTTTACCATTGCCAAAAGGGGCTTGGCAAACGCCTCTCTCAGTATACAGACATCAAATCATATGTTTGTAATTGGAAAAAATGCAGATTGCATAAAACCTGGGAGATATTTGGTGGCTGCAGACAGACTCTCTAGAACAAGGGTTCTCAAACTGTGGTACGCATACCTCTGGGGGTATGAGACATTTTGGGGGGGAGGTACACAGGAGAAATTGTGTAATGGTGTTTTTTATTTATCAATTATTTTATTTAATGCATTTTCATAATAGGCTACTCAGATGAAGCTGTAAAACTCCATGTGAATTTGTTATATAAAATATGATAGTTAATTTACCATACTAGATGTACCAGTGAGAACACAGATACACAGAGATGCTGGTGTACAGGGCCCTCACCTCCAATCAGCATGGGTTCAGTTCCCCAGAAACTGTGCAGTCTAACTAAACTCAGAACTTAGTCAGGGTTTCTGTTCTGGTTATATACGTCATCCTAGAACTATATCTGTACACAACAGTGAATTATGGACAGATGGCTAAAGACAGGGAGTGTTAAGAAGAACACACAAAGTAGCCCTATCCTTCTCATTACTGATATGTGCACAGCTGGTAGATCTGGAAGGGGGTACATGGGCAGCTGGTAGATCTGGAAGGCAGTACACAATAAGAAAAGTTTGGGAACCTCTGCTCTGGAACTTTTAAAAAAAGAGAGTGAAGCAAAGCCCAGAGCTAGATTTTGTACATGTCAATTTGATTAAAAAAAAAACACCTGTCCAGTTTCAGATGAAATTTGGACTGTGATTGCTTGAGCTGCTATGCAGGATGAGCCTGCAGAAAGTAATTAGGGGTGTTAGGACAGGATGACCTGGGAAAGCCTATCAATTAAAGGAAGAGCTCTCAGTACCAGATGGGATTTTGTTTAAGGGCACGAAGATGGTGATTCCTTAAGGTGTTGCAGAAAAATGTTAAAAAGAAGGTCATTTAGGGATTGAAAAATCCAAGAGAAGGGCCAGAGACATTTTATGCTGGCCTCACATGAACAGTGACATTGAAGAAGCTGTTAAAGCTTGCCACTTACACCAAAAACACAGGATGAGTCAAGCAAAAGAGCTCATATTGGTGGCATAAGAAAAAATGGGCCCCTGGAGCAAGGTAGGCATAGATTTGTTTCTGTTGGCTGGGAAAAAAACAACTATGTAATTGTCTTAGACTATTGTGCTCAATTCCCCGAGATAGCCTTAGTAGAAAATACTACAACTGAGCCAGTGATTATGCATATCAAATCTATTGTTGGTAGACACAGAATACCTGACATAGTAATGCCTGACGATAGGCCTGTAATAGTCCTCACTCAGGGTCTGGTTGGGGAGCATGGCCTAATGGTCATGACCACTGTTCCCTCTAAGCTCTGCACAGGAGCACACACACCCAGATCTTAAACCCCCCACACTCAGCAAAACATCACACACACACAAATTTTCACAGAAGCACAACAATTTGCACAGAAGAACTTTTTTGCACACATAGCCTGTCAAAAATTAGAGGGAACATTGGTCATGACCAGAACCCCTGACTGCCAAGAGGGTTGTGGGGAGCAGAGCCAAGGCTCTCCCACTCCACTGGGCTCTGATCCAGGGCCTTTGGGCTACCAGCAGTCTGGCAACCGAGACTGTTTAAGGCTGTCCTCCCTGGGCCACTTCCCCAGGGCAGCTTAGTTCAAGGCTTTACCCTGTTGGGGAAGTCCAAACCAAGTAAGAGGGGGTTACCAATGTCCAGTGGCAAGGAAGAGAGGGATACTTCCCTCTCTGATTGTCTCTGGAGTGGTACCTCCCTTCTCCCATGGAAGGCTCTTTTGGGTAGCTGTCAGAACCTTTAGGAGTGAGTGAGTGAGTGGTGCGGCTCGAGCTAGAGGCTACAAGTCTGCTCACCTCCAGCTCTCCCACCCAAATGAGCTAATTCCCTGTCTTTTAATTCCTCCAGCACATGGAGCATTGCTGCAGGTGTGACTGGTGCAGGCTGACTGAGCCCAAAATAATTCCTTAACCCCTTGTTGCCCAGTGTGGGGTTGTGCACCCCATTATAAAGCCGCAGTTTAATGGGGAGGAGTTTAAGTAGTTTGTCACTAAGTACAGATCTAGACAGGTAATCACTAGTCCCTATTATGCCAAATCCAAAATACTGGAGGAAAATGAAGTCAAAATAATAAGGCACCTTCTGAGAAAACCCGCAGAGTCAGACTCTGATATGTATTCAGCATTTTGGAATTACAGAATGGCACCTGTGACGCATGTGTTTCCACCACTGAAATTTTGTTCAACAAAAAACTGAAAACAGGAATGCTTGTGTAACACCGGCAGACCCCGGTCGTCGGGCAGGATCAAACCAGGGATCTCTGGAGCTTAGTGCATGAGCTAAAAGCCAACTGGCCATTAGCTAAGGCTGTAGAGCAAACTTATTAATCTCTCTCTAAGTAATCTTGGTGCCACTAGATGGGACAGAACACCACACCCAAGTGGTGTGTGGGTTACACCTGCACTGTTGGAAACAGATGCCAGAGTCTCTGGGGATTTGTAGATATGTAAAGAGACAGATAAGGCAGAACAAGAAATATAATTTGATTTGGGGTTCTGGGAGCTGCCACCACTTCATGAAAATGATGCTGTGCGTCTCTATGATGGGAAACAGTGGCCACAAACAGCAATGTCAGAGGAGGTTGCCCCGTGGACATAAGAGTTTGGGACCCCAGATGGACACGTTACCAGAGAATAGCCAGCACCTTCACTAAATCCCAGGTGGGTGGAAGATAAAGGGCATTGAGTGAGCTATTTTGCCCGAGAATGTCTTAGACAGGCAACAGTAACAGCACAATGTAAGCCCGAGGACATGGAACAACCAGAACAAGTGGACTTGCCACCTTCTCAGAGCAGTAGTGCTGATGTTCCAGAAGAGTCCTGCAGGTCAGTGACAACTCAGGACACCTCAAAGACTAATTGAACATTCTTGGTAAGTTTAGGCTTTGTCTACACTGGCACTTCGTTGGCAAAACTTTTGTCATTCGGTGGCATTAAAAAACACCCCACCCCGAACGACAAAAGTTTTGCCAACAAAAAGTGCCGGTGTGAACAGCGCTTTGTCAGCAGGAGCACTCTCCTGCCAACAAAGCCGCTGCCACTCGTGAGGGGTGGAAGTTTTTTGTCGGCAGGAGAGCTCTCTCCTGCCGACAAACAGCAGCTACACTACACAGCTTTTAGTGACACAGCTGTGCCGCTACAGCCGTGTCGCTAAAAGCCACGTGGTATACCCATACCCTTAGTTGTTAGGTTAGTTATAAGTAACTTTTTTGTGTAATTTTGTGTTCTATTAATGTTGGGTTGTTTAGGTGTTAAGTTTTTACTTGGAAGGGATGATGTGGTATTGGGGTCTGTGCTTTTAAGGGGCTCAGCTTCCCAGACAGAGAGTCTGGGCAGGATGGCTGTAAAGCTATTGTTATGCACAGTTTGTTGGAACAAGACACAGAATAAAGCAGATCTCTTGCAAGCACTTTAAGCACCGAGTGATCACTCAACACCTTAAAGGGTTTGGATCTCAAATGACAAGTACCATTGCAATGACTATGACAAGGATGTCTGTTTATTTCAAAGGGAGCTGGGATCAGCAAGAAACAGAAAACAGTTCTGATCTCACATGCACCAATTTAAGTCCATTGACTTTGATAAAGTTACTCTTTATTTAGGGCAACATTCTGCCTTCATTTATTCCCGTACTACCACACTAAGGGTATGTCTACACTGCTCAGAGAGCGCTGAAGGGAAACCGCTGTTGTGTGTTCACACTGTCAGCTGCCTGCGCAATAGCGTGTTCACACTTGCGGCACTTGCAGCGGTATTCGGAGTGGTGCACTCTGGGCAGCTATCCCACAGAGCATCTCTTCCTCTTCTGCTGCTAAGAGTTGTCGGAAGGCAGAGGGGGTCATGGGGCATCCTGGGTCCTGTCCCAATGCCCTGTGATGCATTGTTTTGCATCCCAGCAATCCCTGTGCTTCCATCCGCATTTGGTGCCATCTTTCAATGGTTTGCATACTATGCATTCTGCCTCTTTGGTCTGCAGGAATGGATCCTGAACTGTTGACCAGTATGCTGCTCACTCTGACTAACATGTCACGAGTGGCAATGGAGTTATTCCTTAAACTGCAAAGGCAAGAGGAGTGCAACATTGATCTCGCCACGTATAACTAGCTATGACATGAGATTGCTTGTGGCATTCACTGAGGTGCTGACCACAGTGGAACACCGCTTTTGGGCTCAGGAAACAAGGACTGAGTGGTGGGATCATATCGTCATGCACGTCTGGGATGGTGAGCAGTTGCTGCAGAACCTTTGGATGAGAAAAGCCACATTCATGGGATGAGGAGTCCTTGTGGCACCTTAGAGACTAACAAATTTATTTGGGCATAAGCTTTCGTGGGCTAGAACCCACTTCATCAGATGCATGGGGTGGAAAATACGGAGCAGGTATAAATACATGAAAAGATGAGAGTTGCCTTCCCAAGTGTGAGGTCAATCTAATGAGACAATTCAATTAACAGCAGGATACCAAGGGAGGAAAAATAACTTTTGAAGTGATAATGAGAGTGGCCCATTTCAAACAGTTGACAAGAAGGTGTGAGTAACAGTAGGGGGAAATTAGTATGGGGGAAATTAGGTTTAGGTTCTGTAATGACCCAACCACTCCCAGTCTTTATTCAGGCCTAATTTGATGGTGTCCAGTTTGCAAATTAATTCCAGTTCTGCAGTTTCACATTGGAGTCTGTTGTTCACCTGCACATCTAACAATGTGATATACGCCATCATGTGTCAGCAATGGCCCTCTGCCATGTACATTGGCCAAACCAGACAGTCTCTACGCAAAAGACTAAATGGACACAAATCTGAAATCAGGAATTATAACATTCAAAAAACAGTAGGAGAACACTTCAATCTCTCTGGTCACTCAATAACAGACCTAAAAGTCACAATTCATCAACAAAAAAAACTTCAAAAATGGACTCCAACGTGAAACTGCAGAACTGGAATTAATTTGCAAACTGGACACCATCAGATTAGGCCTGAATAAAGACTGGGAGTGTATGCTCCATAATATTTGTGAAGGGAAGGGTGAAAGCTTCACTCAGGGCTGGACCGCTGAGGGTCAGCGCCTGGAGGCTGAATTTGAACAGCCAGAGACCAGGGCTATTAGAGGGGCGCAGCATGGGGCCATAAGGATCACGGATGCCTTGAGGCATGAATTTGAAGCTGAAAGCCACTAATATTTGTTGCTATACTCGGGAGTGCAGTGCTTGTAATATTAGGAGGTGATTATGATGGGCTCAGATGATGCACTATGAAGGTTTAAGAAAACTGCCCATTGCTTTCCGGGGCTCTGTTTGCTTTCAACTAATGGACTAAAGATTGCTTTCAAACCAAAACAATTCTTTTATTAAAAAACAACAACCGGAGGAGAGAGACAAACAAAAAACCACATCAGCACTGTGGGGGATGGGAGAAGGGAGAGTCCCAGGAGGAGGTGGGTTCCCGGGATGGTTAAAGATTTGTGTATGTCCAGGTATCATATGCAACCTTGTCCTTTGGAGTACAGTGCAGCGGGTACTGTTCTTCAGCAGGCCTAAAGTGCAGAGGGACGGCTGTTGAGTGCAGTGGGTACTGGGAGTCCGCAGGGCTGTACTGTGACAGGGCCAGAGTGGAATGCAGCATGTACAGACTGGAGCCAGGAGGCTGATAAGAGTGTGTTGGCAGTGTCTGGAGGGTGCATGGGAAAGAGTTTTGCGACAGCGGCTACAGAGAAGGGCGGGTGTGGAGCTGCTCGGTTTGCAGTGCTAGTAGTGCCTGGAGCATGTCTGCTTGGCGCTCCATAACATTTAAGAGCGGCTCCATGGCTTTGTTCTGGTGTGCCGCATTCTCCTTTCGGTCCCTCTTCTCGCTGTCCCGCCACTCCTTCAATTCTTGTTTTTTGGCTGCAGAGTGCACCATGACATCACGCAGAAAGTCCTCCTTAGTTCTTTGTGGCCGCTTTCTAATTCTGCACAGCTGTTCAGCTGACGATAACAAAGAGGGAGGCTGGGCTCCTAAGGGCATATCTGTGAAGACAAAATGCAACATTTTACAGAAGCAGTATTGTTTGCAACACACAGACCACTGATTCAGTGATTTAAAATACAGCCACTAGTCACATACCTGTCACTAACTGGCTGACCCCAGGCAAGCACTCATGAGCCACAAGACCCCCAAAACGGTGAGTAACCGCAAGGGCAGGGGAAATCAGTGTTCCAGGACCATACTGTATGTACACTGTGCATGTGGCTCCTGGGGAGAGCCAGCACTGTAGGGGAGACCTTATAATCATTCCTGTCCCCACACTTTCCACAGGCTGTTTTCATTATGGAACATATCTCGCTGCTGAGGGTGAGCAGGGAATCAAGGGAGGGTCTTCTTCAAGCCTGCAGTTTCCACTCTGGCCCCTATGAGGCTTGCCTGTGTGCAGCAATGCCCTCCTCCCCCCCCCCCCCCCCCGGGATGGCAGACTGGCACGGGAAAGTTACCCTTAATGGGGCAAGAAACAAAGCAGCTCTGCCAAAGAACCTGTGGCAGTGGATTGCTCAGATCTCCATAAGAGTTTCCTGGAGATCTGAGGCAGATTCCCGTGAAGTGAGGGAATCAATCAACACCCTGTTCCGCTGCTCAGACTAGGCATGTAATGGTACGGGCATCATACAGACACAAGCCGGCTTTCTGCAACCCTCCTGCCCCCAACAACTCGCTTCAGCAATTCCCAAAATCAAAGCCACTTACCAGGGGCCTCCTCTCCTGTTTGCACTTCGCCAAGCTCCGACCGCTGTGACTGGCTAGCCTCCTCCGGGGTAGAGAAGACCTCCTGGCTGCATGCAGGTCTGACCTCCGAGTCATCCTCTGCCTCTAGGTTCCCCTCCCCTTCCACATCCTCATCCAAGATTTCCTCCTCCTGGCTCGGTCCACTCTCCACTGGCACGCGAGCCACTGAAGTACCCACAGTGGCCTTCGCAGTGGAGGTGGACGTGATACTTGGTGGCAACCCCAGCTCTTTGTAGAACCGGCAGCTCATGGGTGCAGCACCGGAGAGGCAGTTTGCCTCCCATGCCTTGTGGTAGGCATTCTGCAGTTCCTTCACTTTGACCTTGCACTGCAGTGTGTCCCATTCATGGTCCCTTTCTGTCATGCATCGTGAAATCTGTCTATAAGTATCATAATTCCTCTGGCTGGAACGCAGCTGGGACTGGACGGCCTCCTCTCCCCAAAGGCTGATGAAGTCTAGCAGCTCGGCATTGCTCAAAGTGGGGAATCACCTGGTGCATGGAGCAGGCACGGCCACCTGGAAAAATGCACTGAGACCACTGCACGCGTCACTGAGCAAACAGAAAGGGGATTTTCAAAATTCCAAAGGAATTTATGAGGTGAGGATGACGGTTGGTCACTTGAGGGCAGGGCAGTAGAATTCAAACTGAGGACCAGAGAGGCAAGAACAGGCATTGCGGGACACCTCCCGGAGGCCAATTGCAGCACTGTAATCAACCAGGGTGTCTATACTAGAACCGCGGCGCTGTTCGTCGGGGTGGTTTTTTTACAGTGCTGCAACTGTGCAGTTTCTGTGCACTACATGGCTTAGCAGTGTGTAGACAAGGCCTAACTTTAATGCTTGTACCTTTATAACGTCACAAAGCTTGGGTGGGAGAAGGAAAGATTTCTAGGTGCAGAACAAGGATGACTAAGTTGTGTGTGTGCACATGGTAAAGGGCAATTAATCACCAAGGGGCCTTAAGACTTCTGAAAAAGATAAACAGTGTATTGGCTTGGTTCTCTACATATAGTTTTGTTAATGCAGAATATATCAGTGACTTTCCATAATATTTCCCATGATTTCCATAACAAGTGGAACACTATTACTCTGATTTTTCTATAACATTTCCCCCAGGCCTTCAGCTTCAGTAATATTACATTTTTTTGTTCATTAAGTCACATTCAAATGCCCATATTGTGTACATATTTGATATGGAGGTTTCACAATGGATATGAAAGGTAAAATTGTATTCCTCTCTCCTCCCCCGGCTATGCTTTTTAAAAATATTCTCTCTCGTAATGTTTACACACACATCTTCTGTGGCTTGTTCTTTACTATTACCCACATATCTGTAAGGAAGAGGTCAAAATATTTTATGAGGAATTAGTGTAAATTCTCAAGTCTGGTATTGTACCACAGACTGGTCATTTGGAAAATCCATTTTATTTGTGATGAAGTAGAGGATCAGGGTAGCTGATACAGACACACTAATATATGAGGATATCTGAGACAGCAAAAGTCATTGTCAGCCAATGTTTTGCTTTCATGCTTTGCTTTCATGTTTTGGGTTCTTTGACCATGGAATGGTGTTCCAAGAAAGAAGGATTGCTAGGCAGAGACGGGCTCCACCTAATGAAGAGAAGGAAGAGCATCTTTGCAAGCAGGCTGGTTAACTTAGTGAGGAGGGCTTTAAACTAGGTTCACCAGGGGAAGGAGACCAAAACTGAGGCAAGTGGGGAAATGGGATACCAGGAGGAAGCACAAGCAGGAGAGCGCAAGAGGGGAGGACTCCTGTCTGAAACTGAGAAAGCAGGATGATCAGTGAGTTATCTTAAGTGCCTATACACAAATGCAAGAAGCCTGGGAAACAAGCAGGGAGAACTGGAAGTCTTGGCATTATGTCAAGGAATTATGATGTGATTGGAATACAGAGACTTGGTGGGATAACTCACATGACTGGAGTACTGTCATGGATGGATATAAACTGTTCAGGAAGGACAGGCAGGGCAGAAAAGGTGGAGGAGTTGCATTGTATGTAAGAGAGCAGTATGAGTGCTCAGAGCTCCAGTATGAAACTGCAGAAAAACCTGAGAGTCTCTGGATTAAGTTTAGAAGCGTGAGCAACAAGGGTGATGTCGTAGTGGAAGTCTGCTATAAACCACCAGACCAGGGGGATGAGGTGAACGAGGCTTACTTCAGGCAACTAACAGAAGTTACTAGATCACAGGCTCTGGTTCTTATGGGGGACTTCAATCACCCCGATATCTGCCGAGAGAGCAATACAGCAGTTCACAGACAATCCAGGAAGTTTTTGGAAAGTGCAGGGGACAAGTTCCTGGTGCAAGTGCTGGAGGAACCAACTAGGAGCAGATCTCTTCTTGACCTGCTGTTCACAAACAGGGAAGAATTAGTAGGGGAAGCAAAAGTGTATGGGAACCTGGGAGGCAGTGACCATGAGATGGTTGAGTTCAGGATCCTGACACAAGGAAGAAAGGAGAGCGGCAGAATAAGGACCCTGGACTTCAGAAAAGCAGACTTGGACTCCCTCAGGGAACTGATGGACGGGATCCCCTGGGAGAATAACATGATGGGGAAAGGAGTCCAGGCGAGCTGGCTGTATTTTAAAGAATCTTTATTGAGGTTTCAGGAACAAACCATCCCGATGTGTAGGAAGAATAGTAAATATGGCAGGCAACCAGTTTGGCTTAACAGTGAAATCCTTGCTGATCTTAAACACAAAAAAGAAGCTTACAAGAAGTGAAAGATTGGACAAATGACTAGGGAGGAGTATAAAAATATTGCTCAGACATGCAGGAGTGAAATCAGGAAGGCCAAATCACACTTGGAGTTGCAGCTAGCAAGGGATGTTAAGAGTAACAAGAAGGGTCTCTACAGGTATGTTATCAACAAGAAGGTGGTCACGGAAAGTGTGGGCCCCTTATTGAATGGGGGAGGCAACCTAGTGACAGAGGATGTGGAAAAAGCTAATGTACTCCATGCTTTTTTTGCTTTTGTCTTCATGAACAAGGTCAGCTCCCAGACTACTGCACTGGGCAGCACAGTATGGGGAGGAGGTGACTAGCCCTCCGTGGAGAAAGAAGTGTCTCAGGACTATTTAGAAAAGCTGGATGAGCACAAGTCCAGGGGGCCGGATGCACTGCATCTGAGGGTGCTAAAGGAGTTGGCAGATGTGATTGTAGAGCCATTGGCCATTATCTTTGAAAACTCATGGCGATCGGGGGAGGTTCCAGATGACTGGAAAAAGGCTAATGTAGCGCCCATCTTTAAAAAAGGGAAGAAGGAGGATCCAGGGAACTACAGGCCAGTCAGCCTCACTGTGGTGCCTGGAAAAATCATGGAGCAGGTCCTCAAGGGATCAATTCTGAAGCACTTAAAGGAGAGGAAAGTGATCAGGAACAGTCAGCATGGATTCACCAAGGGCAAGTCATGCCTGACTAACCTAATTGCCTTCTACGATGAGATAACTGGCTCTGTGGATGAGGGGAAAGCAGTGGACGTGTTATTCCTTGACTTTAGCACAGCTTTTGATACGGTCCCCCACAATATTCTTGTCAGCAAGTTAAAGAAGTATGGGCTGGATGAATGGGGTATAAAATGGATAGAAAGCTGGCTATATCATCGGGATCAATGGGTAGTGATGACTGGATCCATGTTTAGTTGGCAGCCGGTATCAAGCGGAGTGCCCCAAGGGTTGGTCCTAGGGCCGGTTTTGTTCAATATCTTCATTAAATGATCTGGAGGATGGCCTGGATTGCATCCTCAGCAAGTTTGCAGATGACACTAAATTGGGAGGAGTGGTAGATACGCTGGAGGGTAGGGACAAGATAAAGAGGGACCTAAACAAATTAGAGGATTGGGCCAAAAGAAATCTGATGAGGTTCAACAAGGACAAGTGAAGCACTTAGGATGGAAGAATCCCATTCACTGCTATAGACTAGGGACCGAACGGCTAGGTGGCAGTTCTGCAGAAAAGGACTTAGGGGTTACAGTGGACAAGAAGCTGGATATGAGTCAACAGTGTGCCCTTGTTGCCAAGAAGGCTAACAGGATTTTGAGCTGTATAAGTAGGAGCATTGCCAACAGATTGAGGGACATGATCGTTCCCCTCTATTTGGCATTGGTGAGACCTCATCTGGAGTATTGTGTCCAGTTTTGGGCCCCACACTACAAGAAGGATGTGGAAAAATTGGAAAAAATCCAGTGGAGGCAACAAAAATGATTAGGGGGCTGGAGCACATGACTTATGAGGAGAGGCTGAGGGAACTGGGATTATTTAGTCTGCCGAAGTGAAGAATGAGGGGGGATTTGATAGTTGCTTTCAACTACCTGAAAGGGGGTTCCAAAGAGGATGGATCTAGATTGTTCTCAGTGGTACTAGGTGACAGAACAAGGAGTAATGGTATCAAGTTGCAGTGGGGCAGGTTTAGGTTGGATATTAGGAAACACTTTTTCACTAGGAGGGTGGTGAAGCACTGGAATGGGTTACCTAGGGAGGTGGTGGAATCTCCTTCCTTAGAGGTTTTTAAGGTCAGGCTTGACAAAGTCCTGGCTGGGATGATTTAGTTGGGGATTGGTCTTGCTTTGAGCAGGGGGTTGGACTAGATGACCTCCTGAGGTCCCTTCCAACCCTGATATTCTATGATTCTAGTCTGAAAGTCCCATGCAGTAGAATCAAACAAGCTAATAGGGATGGTATCTGAATGATAAAACCCCATGACATTATAATTACATTTTTTTATATCCAGACAAGGCATGTGCCAACTCTGCACCATATAAGGAAAGCTTGGAATCCGTTTCTTAAAGCGAACAGTTTCAGATTTTGCTGTGTGATTGTATAAAGAACAGCATGAACTTTAACACTAGGAAATCTAGTAAATATCAGAGAAAAATGAATGACAACTACACTTTTCATGCAGCAAAATTTAAGTGAACTATAAAATTAAAGTAAAAAATATTATTTGTGTGGGAGTTGAGTTCAGTTAACGAAGCTGAGAGGTTTTTGCCCTCTGCATATTTGTTAAGTTATTTCTCAAAAGACAATGATTGACAACAAATAATTTGACTGCTCTATTACAGAATTTTCTTCTGAATAAAGTAGTGCTTGCGTTTGTATATACAGTACATCATAGTGAGCTTCACTTTTATACTAGGAGGGACTTTGTTTTCGGTTTAAAATTTTCTTCATTAATTTTTCACCACCACAACAAACCACTATCTTCCAGTGACAGATTAGCATATGTCTATATGATCTATATCAGACTACAAGTTCCCTTTTGTTAGCACTATTTTGATTGTAAGAATACACTGTGTCTACGCTTTTGCCTGTTACTCTCCATTTGGTGCGGAAACCTTTGTGGAGGTGTCAGGACACATTCTGGCACCTAGAAGAAGGCTAACTATACAGTGCAATCAAGGGTTATTAATAGAGCTCATGTCACGGGGCAAGTACACCCCATCCCTCTTTGGGGCAGAGCAAGGGCATTGCAGCCCCGTGGTTAAGCCTCCCTGAGTACTTTTCGCCTCAGTGGCCAGCATTAAAATGGCCACCCTTGACTTTAGGCAGTATGGCCCAGGGGCCAGCATCAACATGGCCATTCCCCACAGTAGGGCTGCATGGCCTACTGGCCAGTGGGGGAGTGCGCTACCCCCCAGGGATGGATGGCAGCCAGGGTAGGGGGAGTTGGGCCCTCCTTGCTTCACTGAGTCCCAGCCCTGGTCCCTGGCAGTGGCAAGTGATTCATCACTGAGTCAGCAGGGAACCATCAAAAACACGCTGACAGCCGTCAGGACAGTGGCTAGTATCCCCGGGCTACTTAGAATCATAGAATATCAGGGTTGGAAGGGACCTTAGGAGGTCATCTAGTCCAACCCCCTGCTCAAAGCAGGACCAATCCCCAATTTTTGCCCCAGATCCCCAAATGGCCCCCTCAAGGATTGAACTCACAACCCTGGGTTTAGCAGGCCAATGCTCAAACCACTGAGCTATCCCTCCCCCCCATATCTTCCTACCATATCTCCTGCGGCTATGGTCTGGGCTTCTTCAGGGTCTCCAGATTCCTTGGCCTGTGCTGCTCCCAGTATTTCCAATCTCCCTTGGGCGTCCGTAGGTATCTGGACCTCTGCCTGGGTTTTGGTGCTTCTGGTTCCCGCAGTCTGGGGCTTCAGCTGCTCCCAGGCTGGAGCTCATAACATGCATCCTTCCTCTCTGGTGGTCAGCCCATACTGAGCTGAACTGCTCTCTTTTATACTGTAGCTCCAGCTGGAGCATGCCCAACAGGGGTGAGGGGGCGTGGCTTCCGCTGCCAAGAGCGTGGGATTAACCCCTTCATCTCCAGTGTGGGGCAAGTACAGCCCATCATAGCTGGGCAGAGAAAAGTAATTCCATTCCATGGAGAATTTTGATATTTGAAAATATGGTTTAATTCTATTTTGGAACAAAAACTAAAACATTCAAAAATCTCTACCATAGGGAATGGTGCACTTCAAATGGCAAACTGCCCCAAGGCCATGTACGTTAGAAGCCCTGGGGTTTGTTTTGCCGGAGCAATGTGCCTGTCAGCCTGCCAAGGACTCTGAAAGCCCGGGCTCCCCAATAATACACCAGGCAGGAAGCCGAAGAGCCAGGTAGATGGGCAGTCAGGAAACCAGGCAAAAATCAACCAGTCTTCAGAACACTTAGATTTCACCAAAATTTACAAAATTACAATAAAACATTGTTTTGCCAGAATTTCTCTGACTAGCTGTAGTTGTTAACCTGCAGGGATTCTCAGTCAAGTTCAGGCAACCTAACCAATGAGCTACCTGCCACTTGAGGAACTAGTTCAACTAGGTGAGCTTGTAACCAAGCAATAGATCACCTGATGAGGAACTTGAAGTCACTGAGGAGAATCACTTGACGGAGGAGACTGGCAATTTATAAAAGAGAGGATCTTTGACTGGCCATTTTAGAGAGGGCAGGGAGCAGACCTGGACCATGTGCAAACAAGGCTGTGCAGGAGGAGAAGAGGAATCCTGGATCCCCTGAAGAGACAGTGACCAAATTCCAAAGTACTCATGGAGTAGTGAGTTAACCGAGGCAGGGGTTTTCAAGCAGGTATACAGCATCTTTGGTATAAAGGATCAGCCTGAACAACACTCATTTGCTCCTCAAATTGACATGTGATTATAACTGACCTGGCAAAACCCTGCCAGAAGGGTTTGATCTTCTGGAAATCTACTTGGGTTTCCAGGGGGAAGATGGTGACACATGGTAAGATAACACACGTAGAGTGTTATTTTATTATATGTTTTCTCTAATGCTTTTATCCTGTATAAATGTATAGTGCTTTGTGAAAGCTGGCTGTTCATTGCTAAGCCTTGTTAGAGCCCCTGGGAGAAAGCAGAATGGCAGGCCATGGATTAAAGTCAGACCTACTGGGATAAGCACTGTCAATTACAGGGGGACTGTAAGCCTAAATCCCTGGTCTGGTGGGAGCGGGATGTGGGTCCTCCCACCTCACAGAGTAGTGATGATGGCTAGTGGTTTGAGACCTAAAGTGCTTGAGCAGACCATGGAGAGGGCAGAGGTACAGCTTACCCTGGAACTGGGACAGTGTCTACTTATTTTACTTATACAGAAGAGTCATTCTGAAAGAGTAATACACTACTCTTGTATCTTGAGTACTCTTACTATCAATGGCCTTTAGTAAGTCAGAGCCTCTCTGCCTTAGCCCACCATGCCTCCTTGCAAGTACCCACATGGGTGAGCTTGCTTGTTTGGATTCCAGCTTAGGGGTGTGTGGAAGTGCACAAGCACCACCTTCACAGCTCGCTCCACGTTTCACCCTGGTACTGTGGACCCCTTTCTATGTGTGCATTATGGCATCATGAATTGGAGAGACTAGGGCAGAGATAGGGCCGTGAGGTTGGCAGGTCACTGCTGCATTCTCCTGCTCCCTTGTCCCATACTAGCGAGAGAACCTATTGACTTGGTAACATGGCTCCTGTCCAGAGATGAAAGGAGCTGGGTGGGGTTGGCAACATAACAAGTATGAGGTGTCTGCATTGATAGCCCTTGGCAAATCTGGGAGGATTTGGGGTTTGGAGCATTTGGATCCTTCCAGCTGGGTAAGGGAGGCTAATCTGTAGAGCTAGTTGGAAAAATTCTGCAAAACGTTTGTTGGAAATTGCCAAAAATCAGAGCTTTTCAGAGACAGATTTTGATGAAGTTCTGACAGAATACATGCAGAGCTACATCAGCACTCTGCCTGATAGGCAGGTTTTCATTGGAAACCTGCCTGGTTTCCTGCCACCTCATTCATCCAGCTCCTTCTCAGCCCACTTGATTGGCTTCTGTGGAGCCCAGGCCTCCATGCTCGTGGCTACTTGGCAGCCCAGGTTTCCAGGCTCCATTTCATTTAGATAATTTAAAAAAAAAATCCCCTGAATTGGAACAATACCAAATTTCAAAATATCAAAATCCTACAGAGTAGAAGAATTACAAGGAAACTCATTGAGTTTCCACTCCCCTAATGAAGTTATTTCCAAGGTGAAGCGCATCACACCCTTAGTTTCTTTGCTGAATACAGCAAACATAGATTGAGTTTAAGGGTGGACTCCTGGATCCATTATGCTCTGTGGGACTTTTGCCATTGACTTCAGTGGGGACAGGATTTCACTCTCGTACCCCAGTAAATCACCCTGGTACTAAACTGTGAGACACTAGTAACTAAGTTCAGCAAGGATGTCTTCCTTTGTTGTACTCTGTTAAACAATAAAATAATATGAAAGCTGTTACATCTCCTCTCTGTGATATGATAGTTTCCTGATTTGTTCAATGAGAATACTACTTAGCTTCTTCACAGTGTTCTGTATAAAACTATTATGCTCTTGTTTTCAGAGTGCTCCAGGTTGTAAAGGCATCTACTATGTTGTTGGATTGGTGCAGCATGTTACAGAGGAAATACACAGCATACTCTCTAATAGAAATTTTACTCTTGTTCTGTCTTGCTTTGTTTTACCTTAATCTAAAATAAGTTATTCGAAGTATAGGTTTGGTCTTTGTGTATAGATAACAGAACAGAATTGTGCTGTTGCGGTTCAGATCTAAAACAAAAGAGCTTACATAAAGCAAAGAAGCAGTGAAGAAAGAACCTGATAAAAATTGGGTGGAGGAGAGAAAGTAAAGTAGTGGCCCTTATGGAACTATGACAGGCGTCCAGTTTAATTAAATAGTGGAAGAATTTGGATGATGTTTTCTAACAACTAGACAGTATTTTTATGAAAGTGCTGTTGAAGTTGGTGGCAAGAAAAAATAATCAGTTCTCATATTGTTAGGAAAAAATGATATTTTCAAATACATTTCCCACAAGCACAGGATGTGAATGAGGATAAGGCCTTAATAAAGGTGCAGTACACTGAAAACAAGATCGTAAGTCATATAGCTACATACAACACCCAAGAGTATTGTGAAGATGAAATATTTGTATAGAACTTTGAAAATGGAAATTGCTGCATACCACAAATGCTAAGCATTGTTTGCATTAACAAGATAATTTAATTGCTTAATCTTAGTACGGTAGGGTTGCCAACCCTCCAGGATTGGCCTGGAGTCTCCAGGAATTGAAACGTAATCTTTAATTAAAGATTATGTCATGCGATGAAATCTCCAGGAATACATCCAACCAAAACTGGCAACCCTATAGTAAGGATCAGTTTTTACCACCAGTTATTTCACAGTTCTTGAAACACTCTTAATTACAGGTCCAAGTACCTTTTAATTATTAAGTGAGAAGATGGAAAGATTTGAACTGAATTGCTTAGCTTAGTTCAATGTATCAGACTGCTCTTATGTAGACTTTTAAACTCTTTTCTCCATTCGGAAGAATGAGCACTTGAAAATAGATTTTATGACTGGGCTCAAGTGAATATCTCCAGTGTATCCCAGAGTCATCGAAAGGGCCAAACAGCAACTACTAATTAAATGTTTTTGATCGTTTGACTAGTTTGTGTGCTTCTGAATCAACAACTTCTAAGGCTGAATTAGACACACACTGAGAATTTATTTTGCGATTATCTCCAGAGTAATACATAATGGGCTGGGAAGATCTCTTCTATATTCCTGACCAAAATTTTGGAACTACCAGAAAGGAAACCAGACTAAGAATTACTAGAATAAATATAAAAAGAATGAGGAGGTCAGTGCTAGGCCTGGATAAAGACTGGGCGTGGATGGGTCACTACAAAAACTAATTTCCCTCTGCTGATACTCACACCTTCTTGTCAACTGTTTGAAATGGGCCGCCTTGATTGCATTGGCCTCATTAGCACTACAACAGTTGAGAATAGGCCACTTCCACCTTAATTGAATTGGCTGGTTAGCACTGATCCCCCGCCCCCCCAACTTGGTAAAGCAACTCCAATCTTTTCATGTGCTGTGTATTTATACCTGCCAACTGTATTTTCCACTCCATTCATCTGATGAAGTGGGTTTGAGCCCATGAAAGCTGATGCCCAAATAAATGTGTTAGTCTCTAAGGTGCCACAAGGACTCCTCGTTGTTTTTGCTGATACAGACGAACATGGCTACCACTCTGAAACCTGTCACCATGCAAGGCATAGAATAAATGTGTGGTGGAAAGAGCATATAAGAAATGTGGAGGAAATTGTTGTGACACTGCTGTGTTGTGGAGCCTGGAGGACCTCTGAGGAAAAACCGATCATGGGTATATTTTATACTACACACACACGTTTATATATATAAATAAACACACTCACAAACTGGTTCCTGAGGCCACTGTTGGCTGCAGCTGAGTTGTTATACTTGCAGATAGGAAAGCAGGCAGTGTCAATGATGATCTTGGCAGTAACAGCTCTTCTGACTGCAGAGTAACAATTTATGACTGCTGTACATGGAGACACCACAGTCGGCAGCCAATTGAAAACATGTGGCATCAAGGTTAGAATTCATAATGTTTGATTTCAACCTTACAGCTCTCTACCCAGTAATATAAGGAAGAAACGTATGGTAAATAATACCATGTGTGGTTTGATAACAACTGTATATCCATAATATTTTAAGATGAAGTTGTAGTAAATGCATATGACTTTTTTTAACTGGTAGTAAATGCATCAGCTTTTTTAACTGCTGTCTTTCAAAACAATAAAAAAATTTATATCACAAAATATTGTGCCTTTCATTATACAGAAATATACATGGAGATAAAGATACTACAGATCTGAGAAAACCAGGTAACATATTGCTTGCAGCGGAATAGCAGAATCTCTATAAATAAAAAGAACAAAATGAACTGTACTGGAATCTAGGTTTGACAGTTTATATAATCTAAATAAGTGGTTTACACAAAGATCTGCTTCTCCTTCCCAGTCTAGGTGCAGATTAGATTCATGCAAAATTTATCTTTTATAGTATTCTTTTCTTGCTATTCCTTGTTCTTTCTTCCCCCCTTCTAAGTTTCTTTTTAACTTGGAGGTGTGAGCGAGATGTGAATGTGTGAGAGATGTGAAGTCTGTCAAAAAGCTGTCTTGTGTTTTAACCTGATGGTGGCTTTATTGCCATCTTCAGTTCATCTGGCAGGAGGTGCCACACTTGTGGGCCAACTGAAAAAAAGGCTCTGTCTCCCGCTTGCACCAATTTTATCCTGTCCATGGCAGTTTCATTCTCCCTTGAGACAGCATCTTCCTTGGTAAATCATGGTTCCAAAGGGAGAGACAGTCTTTGAGATAGGTTGGTTCCAACCTATTTAAAAACCTTGAAGATCAAAACTAAGTCTTTGGACTTATCATATGTCACCCAGTGCAGAGATCTGAGTGCTCAAGTGCTATGCTCCTGACAGCAAGCATGTGGCTACCAGGTGCAACAGTAGCTATAGCTTCTTTAGAATTGATGGATGCATTCCCCACTACTGTGCATTACTATTACAAGAGCTGAGCCCAGAGGACACAAGTCTGTATAACTGAGATGTTTCTCAAAACACTTATCACTTTGTTGTCTAAGCAAAATACAAGTAAGATTCAACATCATCTTGTTTGATATGGTCAACACATGGTTCCATGATTTTCAACCCTAAATCCCCATTTTCTTTTATATTCTTCCCCATTTCCATTTTCTTTCTCTTCTCCCGCCCCCCAGGTGACTCCCGACCTCAGTCACACCCAGGTGCTAACCAATGGAAGAGGTCATTGCAGGGGAAGGCTTTGTCAAGGAGATGGGTTTGAATCTTGATCTGAACCAAATCAAGCTAGGTCTCCATCTGATTTCTTCTGGCACAGAGTTCAACAGCCTGAGTTCTGCCATTGAGAAAACTCTGCTCCTAGTACCTCGCGACTCTAAACTAGGGTTTTCTAGGGTCATTATTCCTATATAGCATAGTAACATGGTGGTTTGTGTATAGTGAGATAGGATTTCAGTCTCTCAAAGAGTAACTCATTTAAATTCTTGTAGATTATGGCCGGTACATTCAAAATAACTGTTCAAATCTGTTTGTTCCCCATTTGTTGGAGATGGGAGGAGCATTTTTGTTTCCAACACTTATCATGCCTGAACATAGGGTGCAAACACATGTTAAAAAACAACAACTCTGACAACTACCACAGCTAACATTTGGAAAGTAGCTCTCCCAAGTTTGTCTTGAAAACGTGCAGTATGGATTTCAGATTCATAACCCCATTTGATTTTCTTCTAAATGTTTCTCTGCAGATTTCTTACCTGAGAAGAGAGAGAGAGATGACTGCAGTGCAAGACAGGTAGCTTTTCTGGATACAAAGCTGCAGGGATATTTGGCCTTGAGGATTTTTCTATGCTAGAGTTACCTTGATTATACTTAACTTCATGTAGTTACCTTGAGTGTACATTTCATGTGTCATTGTGCATCCACATACAGCATTCACATATATTCAGTGCGGTCACCATTACGCCTTTCACAGGTACTAGCACTCAGCTCAATTGATTTAATAGTGATGCTTTCCAGGCGCACATCTTAGAGTTTCTGGCACCACTCCAAACTGCAGTGTATTATGGATGATTGCCTTCTTAAGACCTCATAGACCTCTGGAGGGCTTATGGGAGGAAAGATCAAACTCTCAAACCTCCCACAGCCCCTACTCTGGAAAGTCCCATAATTCCTCCAGTATCTACAAAGAGCTGGGAAGCTAAATGGGTACCAGCTGCAAGTTGCTTCTGTCACCCACCAACTTCTTTTGGAAAATTTTGATCTCCTCTACCATGGATTCCTGATTGTCATGTCAGGTTTACCGTTTTCTGGGTGTCATGAAACTGTGCCACAGATCAACAAGCCATCTGAAGTGGCAGATGCATAGTGTGTGTGTGTGTTCTAGCTTTGCCAATGGAGAACCTGAATGCAAGAAGGTGAGCAAGCAGATAAGGCCCACAAATGTAATGTGCATGGCCAAGCAGCAGTTCTGGGCCACACACACACTCTCTCTCTCTCTCTCTCTCTCTCTCTCTGTAGTGGAACTACATTGTTTTGCAGAGCTGGGATGATGAGCAGTGCCTACAGAATTTTCAGATTAGGAAGGCCGCTTTCTTGAAACTCTGCGAGGAGTTAATATTAGGCCTGCAGCACCCTAGTAGGAAGAGAGCCCCAATATCTGTGCTAAAATATCTGGCAATGGCACTATGTGTATTGGCCACCCTTGACTGGCATAGGTCCATTGGGAACCAGTGCAGTGTTGGCCAGTACACTCAGCAGTGGTGGTAGTTAAGGTTTGTGACACCACAAATGTTGTGTTTCATGGATATATGTTAAAGGTGGCCAATGTCTCAAAAATTGAGGGATTTTGGCAGCTAAGACTCCTGAAACATGCTGGTGACATCATTGGTACCCATTGTCTGTCCTGTATCCCCTATATTCCCCCCCTTTAATAAGTAGTCATTAATAGAAAGTAGGCCTTGATGGACCACCGTGGATATTCATGGACACCTATTGGGTGCACAGGTAAAGTGCATGGCCTGAAGGTTTTCAGGAACTCTGCACCATTTGAGACTAAGCAGGGAGGAACTCTTCTCCCAACAGAACAATATTGACTTAGAGTCTCTGTTCAAAGGGAGGATCCAGCACACCCACTATTGCTTTGAGTTATGAAGTTATTGCTTGATGTCAGGTAGAAGATGGTTCCACTACACTCACAGCAGATGCTTGGTGGTAGCCACGTATGCCTTTTGTAGGTAGAAACCTCTGTGAAGATGCCTGCTCCCTTGTAACAACTGCTCAGTGAACAATGTCATTTTGATCATGGGTGCCTGATGCACCCATAACACCTGTGAAAGCAAAGGGAAGGTTTTTCAAGTCTGAATGGACTTTGAGTCCCTTCCAGCTGCCTGAAGGCAGAAATCAAGTAGAGATGCATAACCCCAGATTAGGAACAGAGCAGCTAACAGTCATGCATAAGAGATGCCCTGTGCTCTCACCTGATGGTGACTTTGTGTAGGCATACACTGGGGATTTGTTACTTCCCCTTTTATCAGGTGGATGAGCTATTATTATAAGTGATTCTTGTTTCCTAATTCTGGATCTTTGAACATTTTGAGACCATAAAGTTTGATGTAATTAAAACAACTCAGTTTAATTTTTGCTTAGCTGTTAGCAGTTACTTATTCTCTTTTTATTGGTGTCTCTGAAAACATTGAGACAACTGGTTATTGGGAGTGCCAGTAACACATCAAAACATCATATTGCTTGCTGCGATGACATAACAGCACAACTTTGTAAAACTACTGTCAGTGCGCAAGTCGTACAATGAACCACACAGCCGTGCTGTCAGAACTATGTAAACCCACCACAGATGTGAAATGCCTGCTGGTGTAACATAACAATACAGTGATAAAACCTTGTAGAAATACTGCAGGTTTCCCCCGCTATGTGCAATCAGTTCAGGTTTGCATGGTGTGTTAGCTTAACAGCAACACACATCTGGCAAACAAGAGAGTCATTGATTTAGAAAGTGCTCAGGCATGCAAGGCCTCAGAGGTAGTGGAATTGTATTTCCCCAGGGTACAAGTTCTGTTTTTCTCGTCTCTGAATTGGGTGGAGTACATAGGATAAGATTGTGAAAGGTTGCTACTGTAAAAGTGCCCACCTCAAAGTTCTCCATGCAGAGTTCTCCATGTTTTGGAATGGGTGGCATCAGGGAGGTGAGGTTGGACCTAGGCAGTTGGGCATGGACAGGAAGTTGAAGATTGCTGTGCAATTACTTCACTTACACTGACAGAATCGTGTTCCTTGTCTGTCATGTATGCACTATGTATGGCCCACTGCCCATTCATACTAGGGGTTAAAGTGCTTGTGTGAGGGTCAGACCCAATTGCTATGCGTGGCATGTGAAAGCAGTCATTTGGAGCTGTGATACAGCATGGCCAGAAGGCAGCAGGAGAGTGATCTAGGATGAGGAGAAGCCTTATTCCCTGTAGATTAATTAAAAGCACCTGAAACCAATTAGAGAACCTGAAGCCAGTCACCTGATAAAATCCCCCTGCTTCAATCAGCCAGAGGAGTTGGAGCAGAGTGAGGAGAAGTTGGTGCAGTTTGGAGGAACTAAAGGAGAGTGATTTGGTGGTGGAGCAGAGAGCAGTTTGGAGGAGTGAATCAGAGTGGTTTGGTGGTGGAGCAGAAGCAGTTTGGAGGAAAGCAGAGGAGAGTTTTGAGAAGTGCTGCGGTGGGCTAAGAAGACCAAGATCCTAGGTAAAGGGACACCTGGCTTGTGCAGAGGGAAGGCAGGAAGCCCCACAAGCTGAAGGTCAGGAGAGGGAAGTAGCCCAGGGGAAAGAATCACTGGTACAAGTGGTTCACCTGCTATCATAGGGCCCCTGGGCTGGGACCCGGAGTAGAGGGCGGGCCCGGGTCCCTCCCTCTCCACTCCCCTTCCCTGCGATACTAGTAGGATAGCTGTTACCCCAGTTCAGGGGCAAGAAATGGCACCCTGAAACCCCCCCCCCCATAAGAAGAGAAAGTGTGGGACCCATCATAGTAGTGCCAGCAATTTGCCACAGGGCTTACTGCAAAGATAACTGTAATAGTGCTCGCTTGCTTTTACAGACAGTATATAAAATTGGGGTTAGACATGCAGCTTGCATTTCCTGAATTCTGTGCAGATATGGGACCAGATTTTCAAGTGCTCAGCACCCACAATTGTGGACAAATTTTCAAATGGAGCTCAGGTCTCCTTTAGACACATAATGGGACGGTGGAGTGAGTGAGAGGGAGGGGACCAGGTGGAGATGTAAGCACTTCCATCCTCAAATGAGGCCCTATCCACCACCACACAAAAAAAAGTAAATAAAAAAAATCACTGATGGTAGGTTCCATAAAACCATGGAGAAATGTACTCTGGAGATCACAAACAATGAAGTTTAACAAAGAAAAACGACTTACTCGTTTGGGATCACACCTTCTCCACTGATTCCTTTCCCTCTCTATGTCTAGGAATAGTGGGCCTGGCATCTATGTTTTCAGGTTGAATGATTCATGTTAAATTAGGGAGATCAAAAGAATAAAAATAAAGTCTCCACCTAAAAACACAGTATACGGACCAGGTTCTGACTCCATGTCTGTAACTTGCTGCATAAAGGATCTGATGATCTGCTGCTGAACACATTAGGCCTGATACTCCACTGCCTGCACCTGGTGTAGTCTCTTACACCTTATGCAAAGTGGGTGCAGAACACCATTCTGATTAGGTAATGACTTGCACAAGTGTATGTGACTATACAAGGTAAAAGACAGTGAAGAATCATGCCTAATATTAGTAATGTAAAGATATACTACACAGAACACAAACTCAAAAGAGTTATAGAGCTGTTCACACTATAGAGGTTCATCCACCCATTTCTTGGTGACATTCTTGAACCGCCTAAGAACTTCTAGTACTGATGTGCAGCAATAATATCCTTCTGGTCAAAGAGAGAGGGAGAGAGAGAGAGAGAGAGACTGTGGAATTTTTAGCCTTTGCCAGCAGAAAGTAATTCTTGAGCTACCTGCCTGGCTAAATGTCACCTATGTTTGATATACAACACTCCACACATATGTTGGCCATCAGTTTAGTGCAATATATCAGGCTAGATTTGGCTGGAACTGGTCTCTTTTCCTATACAGCGCATCAATATATAGAACCTCCCCCAAATTATGATTTATAAGCTAAATCACAGCACATAGATACCAAAATTTAATACTCCATGTGCACTCGGGATTTTCAGCCTGCTGAGTCACCATTCTAGCTCCAAGAGGCTTTCTTTTTTCAAACACGAATTATGTATGTACAACATCGTAGGATCTCATGTTACTTTTATTATAGCTCAAGCCAGTTTGTGTTTATCCTATTCTACAATTAGCAAGGACTGCAAAAAGCAGTCAAGTCATTAGAGCAAATTAAAAAGTCTAAGAAAATCTTAATTTAAAAAAAAATTATCCTGAAGTGTGTTCCTTTACATTTAAATCAAAGTTGTGAGAATACCAAAAGCTTAAACACTTCACCACCAGGGAAAGCATTTAAAATAAATTTTTAGTTTGAAGTTTACAAAATTTTTTGACAAGGATTAAAAATGGTAGCACTACTACCTGCTTGGGATTTAGTTTTCATATGAAAGGTAAAGTAATGCAATGAAAACACATTGCAGATGGGTTAGTATAAAACTGAAAATTGTCATTTTGCAGGTTAAATCGAAGAGATTATACAACACTTTATAAATGCTGCGTGGAAGAGAATGTGTGTTATCTTTCTCTCTGTATATATGTACAAGCACATAGAAATTAATATAAAAATTAGATTTAATTCACTATTTTCTCTTAATTTTCCTGAAGCAAAAATATGTATTTTGTTCAGCCAAATTTCCTGTCTTTTCACATATTATTACATTATGAAGAAATGTGTGTTTCAGTTTTAAAAGAAAGTATATGATACTGAATGTGTGTATATTATACACTTTCTTTTAAAACTGAACTTTTTCAACAAGTAATAATTTTGCTTCAGGAAAATCAAGGAAAAAATCCTGTTATTTAAGGCAATTACCAAAATATGTGCTACTCTCTACAGTTTAGTCCAATTATCATAAGAGAAATATGTCTTCCATTTTATATGATTAGTGTCTCTTCAGGTAGTTAATTTTGACATCTCTTCAATCCGTGTGGTTGACTCAGAGTTATGACTCAATAATGGCAGGTAGGAATCTTGCACAAGCATAATTTACATTAACGAAATGCTTAGGATATTTTTGAAAGAGCCGCTAGAGGACAACTAAGGGACATCATATTAAAAGATCACTATGGGTTTTTGTCTCTAATCCAGTGAAGATTCTTAATGCTTCTCTTTAGTTCTGCAGTGCTTACCACATCATAATTACTTTTCTAAGTTTTCATACTGTATGAAATGCATTTTACTTACTAGATTTCTCCTGTTGGGTTGTACTTACAGTATTTTCACAAATAGGCAAGAGAAATATTTTAAATTCCTCTGGTGTTCTAAGGACATACAGATTTTGAATCAAAAGTTCAACTTTAAGTGTCATCAGAGCTGAATAGAATTTGATCTTAAAACATTCAGATACATTTCAGTTTGGGGAGGGAAACAATAAAAATATGAAAACCCTTAGTATGTTGTATTTGCTCCAACTGAAAGAGGAATGGTAGAATAACAGAACTGAAGTCAGCTGTAGAATAGGATCACTGTAAAGAAGTGATGATTTGTTTCAACTTGGGATTCATTAGCTCACTTTTGAGATGGTTTTTGTATTTGCTGGAAGTGGCTTTGGAAGCTCTGACTGCACTGGCCTGTGTTTATAAATGCTTTTCAAAATGCGCTCAAAGTAGCTTGGACATGTGCAATTTTTACGATCAGTTCTTTAAGGATATGCATTAAAACAAAGTACCAGTATTGTGAAATGGAAAATCTAAATCCAGTCCATGTTTAGAAATAGATAGATAGGCAGAATGGGTCCAATATTTACAGTCTAGCATAAGCAGGAAAGAAACCAATATGAAAAGTCAGTGTTGGGAACCTCTCTCATTGCTACAAGGCTGAGGCCTAGATCCACAAAGGTACTTAGCTGCTTAAACTCCAGATTTAGGTGCTTTAGTCCCCAGTTTTAGGCACCACTGCAATCCACAAAATCCCTACTTGGCTGCCACCTAACACAGTAGGTGTCTACATTTTCAGGGTAAAAGTGCCCTAGGCACCTAAGTTTCAGCTTCTGGACAAATGCACTGCTCCCTCATACTGGGGTGTCTAGCTGCCTGTCTGCTGCTTAAGCCCCAGTGTGATCCACAAACCAGGAGAAGATAGATGGCGAAGCTCTGAGCTCACCTACTGGATCATGCCCTAATCAAATTGAGGCGGTGGTGATGCCCATCTCTGATAAATGAAGGGCGGGGGCATCTCCCTTTTATGGACACCCAGCCAGCCAGTAGCTATAAAATCCATCTTAGTAGCTGTTCTCTCATTGCTCCACCTCTAAAGGGTTTAAAAGTTTCACTGCTATGCACAGGTAGAAGGAGTGAGTGGACACCTGGCCAAAAGAGTCAAGGGGAAGGCTAGAACTTTTTTTTTAATTGAGAAAAAACTCCCCTTTTGTCTGTCTGTTGTTGTTCTCCCAGGGAGAGGCGGAAAGGGCAGCAGCAATGCTGTAAAGCCAGGTATGAAAAAATCATTAGTATCATACCTAGAAACTACTCATTTAAAACCCCAGATATGTAAGTGGATCAGAAAATGTCTAGGAAGACGCGATTAGGTTTATCGCATTTATCTCTTTATGGCTTGTGGATTCCTCTGTACTAACCCCAGGTGCTTTTGTTTTGCTTGTAACCTTTAAGCTGGACCTCAAGAAAGCTATTCTTAGTGCTTAATCCTTGTAGTTGCTCTTTTAAAATCTAGCAATAGCCTGCGTTCCCAGATGTATTTTCTTTCTTTTTTAAAAAAAATAAAATTTACCTTTTTTAAGAACAGAATTGGATTTTTGTGTCTTAAGAGGTTTGTGCACATTCTGTTTAATTAGCTCGTGGCAACAGCTGAATTTCCTTTTTTTTTTTCCTTTCTCAGCTCTTCCCCAGAGGGGGCATGAAAGGGCTTGAGGGTACCCCACAGGAAAGAATTCTCAAGTGCGCCTTCCTGGGCTCTCAAAGGTTTTCTGCACTTGGGTGGTGGCAGCATCTACCAATCCAAGGTCAGAGAAAAATTGTAACCTTGGGAATAATACAAGCCTGGAGTGGCAAGTATTAATTTTTAGAATCCTTGCAGGCCTCCACCTTCTGCACTCAATGTGCCGGGGGGGGGGGGGGGGGGGGGGGATTACCCTTGACACCATCTTATAACTTTTAGCCCAGCAGTTAGAGCACTGACGTGGGAGGTGGGAAACCCACGTTCAGTTTCACACTCAGTCATGGGAGCCAGTGGACTACACTTTGGGACTCCTACTTTGCAGGTGGGTGCCCTAACCATTGGACTACAGAGTCATTCTCATACTCTCTTTCTTTCTGGCCCAATGACTCATTAAGTAGTTATATACCCTGGAAGAGCATCAATAGGAGAGATCTGAGGGAGCCCCATAAGAATATTCCATAGCTCAGTGGTTAGAGCACTCTCCTGAAAAGGTGGGAGACCCTATCAAATACTTTCTTCCACTCAGACGGAGGGGGGAATTGAACTTGGCTCCCCACATTCCAGGTGAGTGTTCTAACTACTGGGGTAAAAGTTATATGGTCTCCTCCTTCTCCAGCCATTTTGTATGGAGTGAAGCAGGTGCCTAACTCATTCTTGCAAGAAATGACAGGTGCCTAAATTGCCTAACTCCTGGAGAGGGGTTCCTGGCTCTGCTAGCAGAGATAGATGTTTCCCATCAGCTCAGACTTGGGCGCTGAACTCCCTGAGGGGACATGCCTCTTCTCAGCATCTCCCACTGGCTAGCTTAGGGAGCTCCCCATGTAAAGTGCAAGCTTTTGTGGATCCCATTCTTAGGCACCGATCTCTCTCCATTCATTGTATAGGAGTCTAGTTACTAACTCAGACTTTGTAGATTCCAATGGTGTTTCAATGGTTTTCTAGGCACCCCAAAATTAGGCTTTGCAATGCCTACATCCTTTTGTGGATCTAGACATGGCTGTGTGCTGTGTATTAGGAAGATTAAGGCACTTTTTGGTCATGTGCACACCCACATTTTTCCAATGACTTTGGCCTTGTATTCCATACATGGGGGTGACAGAGCACAGTAGCCTTGCCCAAATACCATAAGACAACATTAACTGCCTATCCAGAGCTCCCACAGAAGTACAGGGTAGAAATGTGAACAGAGCTGGTGACTGACAGACCAGCCAGGCACCTCTAGAAAATCAACTCCCTGATAGGCAGTCAGAAAATTCTTTGAGCTGGCAGAGATCTACATCAAGGTGTTAGAAGGCTGGGTTGTAGCCTGAACGGATCCTTTTTCTGTTTGATCTCTATTATTGTAAAAACAACCCTCCCTGCCTTCCCCGTCCCCCCCCCCCCCAAAAAAAAACCCCCAAGCCCTTTTTGTTTCTTTTGTATAAACTGCAATTGAAATCTCAGGAATAAAACCTTGGGAATATACTATGGAGCAAATGGCTCACTGCACCAGTTTACATTCTGCGAAGCCCTGGGATTGTCATATGCTGATCCTCCTTAGGATGCAAAGGAGTGTTAGCTAGCAGTAAAATTGCCCTTTCCATCAAAGAATCTCAGCTAGCACAAACCAGTTCTGAAACGTGTCTCAGTCTAAGCATGCCATATAGCAGAGTACTGTAGATTACCCATAACATCACATTGCTGAGAATAGTCATTAACACCCAGATGCTGAACCTCCATCCCTTTCAAAAATCTTGGGTTTTTAATCGTTTTTAAAATTAGAGTGATGTACAGAATTTTAAATTCTGTGAACTACCGTGCACAAAACCTGCACACTACACTCTGCTGTTCCCCACTTTAGAAATCACACCGTTAATTGTCAACACTTTGAGCTGCTTGCCTTGGCACATCCCTACATTGAACTTGTTTACTACCAAAAAGAAAAGGAAAATATCAGACCTATTAAAAGATCTACAGGATACCAACATGGAGGAGTGACTTTTATCTTCTGCTTCCTCTAGTAAATCCAAGGAAGAAAGGCATCCATTGCCATTGCAACAGAAGATAGAGGTTAAAGAAAAGCAATTGTTTCCTTATAAAAACAGAACTGCACGCAGCTGCAGCTTGTAAACAATGTGCAGCTTTAAGATATAGATCTTCTCCTGGTCATTTGGTATTTCAGCAATGAAGAGGAAAAGGAAAACAAAGAATAAATCCTCACTGAGTATCTTGGCCCTATTGTGTATACCTCACTGCAGCAGCAATGGGCTGAAGGAATTCCTGTTTCTATACTCAGTGGAACAATGTTAAATAATTGAGCTAAATATTTCCAGGGCACCATGAGCATTACCCAGCCTTATGTGGCAATCCAACCTTGACTGATGCATATTAAATCTCATTATAGAATTTATGAGTGTGGCATACAGAGAAAACCAAACCAACCCAAAACAAACAAAACAAAAAATCTTGTAGCTGATTCTGAAGCTTCCAAAATGTTCAAAGATCAGTTCCAACAGCTATGATTTGTTTCCTGACCATAATGGTCTCTTTTGAAAGTGCTTCCCTGCACTTGGATCAAATTGTGTCAACTCTGCAAAGATGCACGAAGAAGGAGGAAGGTACCTTTGTGCAAGAAGCTAGCAGCAGGACTGCTCCCACTTAAATGCTGCCAGAGGCACCAGCCACCTCAAAGGGATGAGCTGCTCCTCCTCTTCATCAGTCAGGGCTGGTTTGAAGTGGGAGGCTGGAGCATATCTCGTAGCCTCTAACATTTGCTCCTCCAGAGCCCCTGGAGAAATTTCTCCTGAGCTGTCCAGAATCCCTGCTGTTGTAGTATGGGCCTCCACATAAGAACATAAGAATGGCCGTACTGGGTCAGACCAAAGGTCCATCCAGCCCAGTATCCTGTCCACCGACAGTGGCCAATGCTAGGTGCCCCGGAGTGAGTGAACCTAACAGCTAATGATCAAGTGATCTCTCTCCTGCCATCCATCACCCCACCCCCTCTGACAAACAGAGGCTACAGACACCATTTCTTACCCATCCTGGTTAATAGCCATTAACGGACCTCCTTCCATTGTGGCCTGTGGCTTCAAGCCAAAGCCCAGCCCAAAATGGATAAAGTGAAGCATCAGAACCAGGGCACAAATCTAGCAAAGGCAGATTTACTAGCCTTGTTGTACTCATGCTTGTTGGAGTGGGTGTGGCCAACTGAACTGGAAATCAAGAGCCCTGTGTGCTACTCCCAGCTCTACCTTTAACCTACTATGTGACCTTAAACAAATCACTTTGCCTCTCAGTGCAGTCAGATTTAGTAGCAGTGCTGCATCCTGCAGAAAAACATTGTGGTTTTGGAACAACAACGTTCCAACCATTGATGGGTTTGTGTGCAGAAGGAAGGGCTTTGTATTTAGCTGGTGATTTTACAAACCTATATAGGGAATAAACACTCCTGCAGCAGGCAGTTCGTTATGTGAGGGGGCCAAACTGTAAAAAACAAACACCTACGATGTGCACACAGATAGGTAATTGTAGCATGAATGTGTAAGTGCATGAGTAAATAGGTGAAGGAGAGCAATATTATCCATTTAATTCATACAGTTACTTGCATGGTCATGGCTACTTTTAAGCACCTATTTTGAAATTTTGACCTCAAAATGGTTAACACCGGAATGATAGTCTTGCTAAACAAAATAATGTATAGGTGCTTGACATCATGCAGGAAGGAATGCTTCAATAATACATCTCTATGGACCTATGGCTTCCTGAGTCTGACATCAGTTTGTTCAGTTACTTTGTTAAAGTCAGAGAACCACAAATCTTGATTTGACAGGTTTCTGGTTTTATGCAAACCATTCACATGGATTTGAAATACTGGACTGAGGAGCCTTGAAGTTTCAGAATTTACCACTCATCTGATTCATGCTCATCACTTTACTTATCCCTGTTGGAGTTACTCAAATACAGAACAGGTTCATGCTTATGTATTGAACTGGATTCAATGTTACATCCTTAGTCCCACAGGAAATATTTGCTCTTAATAAACAGTAGCCCAAAATAAAGGGTTAAAAATACAAACCTGCTCCCATTTAAATCAAGAGCAGAGCTCCCACCTACAAGAGTGGAAACAGGAATCTTTTGTGTTTTATAGTCAGAAGTGGCCTGAATAATAAATTTTCTTGCACTTAATTCTTTTAAAATACAATTTTGTGCAAAATGTTGAACTAAGAGGCAATCAGTTATAGTACATCTAATCTTTTAGGGGAGCCAAACACTTATCTCCATATATCTAGAAACCGGCTCTGGAACCCTGTCAACAAATTCCCTTCAAGTCAGTTTCTAAGATACTGACAAAGAGTGCACAGCAGTCAGATTACATGTAACGGCTACATCTCCTATATGACAGATTGCACAATAGAGGTTACAAATTATCATGGCTCAGGACTGCATTTCAAAGAACTTTTACCACATAAGGACCAAGTTCTGGAAATAAAATAGGATCAGAGCCTGAGAATAGGATTTTCTTTTATACTTGCTGCCTCTGCCTGTCCTGCACCTATTCTATGGATAATGACAAGATTTAGGTCTCAAGCATTGTCAGCCCAGCACATTTAATAGACACTAAATTAAATAAAACAAAGCACTGAAGTAGGGAAAATTTGTTAGTTTTTTGTTACATCATTAATTATATCACGTTTTGATGAGCACATGGGTAAGATCTTGCAGTTTCCTCTGCATTGTAGGGAACTTTTTGGAGTGCTTCAGTAATTTAACAAAGAACTCACTATAAAATCTATGGAAGTTTTGTTGTTCCTTGAGCTTCATGTTAAGGATCATTGTCCTGGCCAGAGCGTCACTAATAAAAGCAAATAGTGAGTTTCCCTGCATCAACATGTGGTGTTTTGTGCTGTGTCAAAGCATAGCTGCTCTTTGTAAATGAAACTAATAAAGGTCTGTTGCACTAGCACAGTTTAAACAATGCCTCTGCTTTAAGGAGAAAAACTTCTCAAAAGCACCAGGCTTTTATATAAGAAATTGATAGAAATACTAGAAACTCTCCTGATCTCTACACAGTCCCTTGACTTTAAGACTTTACACTATGTGGAACCATACAACTGCAAGGGGATGTATATGTAGATGGAGTGATTGTGGCAACAACATAAGAATACCTCAGTTTCATCATCCTTTGGCATGACTAACTAGGAATGCCTCAAGCTCTAATGGCACTTTTCATCATTGGATCTCTTTATAAAATGGGTAAGTATCACTATTCAAATTGGGTTTTTCCTACACGTGTCTCAATTTTAATGCATTTCCTTGTGGAGCTGTGTATATAAGGTACTTTGATGACCTAAATTCTAAAGAAAAGAACTTGCATCCAGAAGTACATCCCACTTTTCACTTTGCTTCCAGAGCTCAAGCACGAGCATAGTTAGAAATAGTTGTGAGCTGGATGAGCATTCTGGGTAGAGTGCAGATGAGCAATCCAAGCTACCACTCTGGCTCAAGATGCAAGCAAAATACAATGGTTGTGGTCTTTTGCATCCTGATGATACATAGTATGTTCTTAGCTATTTCATAGCAATTCTTCTGCCTAATCTGTGTGTGTTTTCAAGGAGACGAGTTCTTTTCTGTATCCTTGCAGATACCTTTGCAGGGTAGATTGATGAAGACTGTAAGCTTTCATAGCTTTATTATCCATCTCCTGTATGTATATATCATTTCAATCTTTCTGTCTCTTTCTGCAGACACTGATTTCATCAACAATTACCTTCCTTCATTGTGTTGTTTAAGATATGTTACTTCCATATTTCCAAGTGATATAATGGCTCTCAAAAAGGGCAGTTAGTCCAAACTAACTTTACATCCATTTCAATATACAATTTCTTATAAATAGCCAACAGTAAAATAATAAAGCAGCAGTAAGTCAAGACCTTCCTCCTACCACTGGAAGGGATGCAGGCTTTACAACAATTATATACAGTAAACACCTTCTTTAGAATTCCCCACTGCTACTATCATCCATCCTTGTCCTTCTGGAGGCACCCTAACTCCCTAGTGAGCTAGAGAAGAGCTCCGTTGTATCCTTCTGGCCAATTACCATCTTCCTCAAAGATAAGAATATCTCCCGTGTTTAGCTTGCTGTAATGTATGCCCGTGAACAGGCTGTTGGACCACAAGTACTTGGTCACCTGTCAAGCTACAGAAATAATGCAGCAGCAATCAGTCTAGAGAATTAAAGGAGCCCTCTATTGTTATGCCCCAAGAAAGAATTAAAGTTTGCCATTTCCTTTGTCTGCACAGTATATTGAATATTAAACATTTCCCCTTGTTCTCAGGGGAATGGGTAAGAAGGGACACATCTCCTGAAGAAGAGCTGTGTGTGGCACAAAAGCTTGTCTCTCTCACCATCAGAAGTTGTTCCTATACAAGATATAACCTCACCCATCTTGTCTCTCTACACCTCCTCAAGGTGGTCTTACCTTTAGCCAGTGCCCCCAGTAAGCTCTCTCTGATAGATAATGCTTGGTTCCCTACAGCTACTAGCTGCTTAGGGTGACCAGACAGCAAGTGTGAAAAATCGGGACTGGGGGTGGGGGGTGAGGGTAATAGGCACCTATATAAGACAAAGCCCCAAATAGCGGGATTGTCCCTATAAAATCGGAACATCTGATCACCCTATATCTGCTATTCTTGGAGACTACAACTAGGCTCTACCAGATGTGCTTACTTCCATGCCTGATATAAAAGCATTCTTATTCTTAAACTGCTTTATGAGGCAGTTTAAAACCATTCCCCTTTGATGCCAAGGTTTTTGAAAGGTACATAAGTACTGCTAGTGTTGCATATCATTAAAATAAATATTTAGATTGAAATGCATCTAGTTATTTCCTAAATTGTGTTATATCCATGGGAAAATGTGGAATTTAAAGTGAACAAGAAACATATTCAAAAGATCCTTCAGAATTATGGAGTATTTTTCCATAACACATTGGGGTCCACAAGCAGCCTACATTTCAATCTGTACTTTATTCTTTGAACATAAGCTGAGTATCCTTCAAAATCCGTTTACTGTATGTATGTTATCAGTTATTTGTGGGGATGGTTTTTAAGGATAATTTTACTGTAATTCTTTAGAGCTTTAAGCCCTATTATTTAAAAAGAAACAGTATTCTGGAGATTTGTGAATAATAAGAAAAATAATTAATTGACTTTTCAGTGAATTCTAAACAGACTTTAATTTTGATTGCCGTTTCATCTATTTTTGCTGTCTTTTTGTGAAGCAGAGTTCTGGGCAGATGAAAGTTCATATAAAGCTACATTTTGAGCCTGTTGCCAAGAGTCACTTAATTACAAAACAAAATTTGTTTTAGATGGAAACTGTATCTATTTTGTTTTCCCCATCAAAATGCAAACAATTGCAAATAGTGAACAAGACCCAACCCTGCAAATACTTAGTGCTTGTGCTGAAGTATTTGCAGGATCTGGACCCAAATTTGTAAAATTCAGCCAATTCAGTCAAACTAAGCAACGCAAAACATGATTCAATTCACTGAATAAATGTTTCATTGCAAATAGTTCGCTCAACTCTGTTCAAATAAATAATTTGAAAAATCTAAGGAATATTTTAGTTGATTTCAGTATTATTCTGTGTTTGTGGTTTCATCTGTTGTCTGACTTGTTTTATGTTATTTTAAAAGTGAAATAGATTATAATATTAAAAACACAGATTCTCAAATACACCAAGGCCTCTTAACACAGTTTTGTCCGAGTGAAGAGGTTTTAAGTCAGATGTAAATGTCACTTGTGCCTACATTAAGGCTCTGTTACATTTCAGAGTTATAAAGGGCCTGTCGAAGGTTAACGTCTTGAGGTCATCCCCTTAGGGTGGGAGCAGGCACATTGCTTACCTCCGGTGTCATTCTCTGGGCAGCTGCAACCCTGTGGTCTGGTTCTGAAGTACAACCCTCCAACTGTGCCTTTTAGTAAGTCTACCCTATTTGGGGGGGATATAAAGCAGTCCAAACAAAAGGAACATACTTCCCTGACCCCGTTCTTTGTGCTAGGGAGAAGAAAGCAGTCTTTCAGGCCGTGCAGGCAGCATCAGTTCCTGCTTCATAGAGATAGTAGATATCAAGGCTTAATCATGGAGGAATTTGTAAAAAGAAAACCAGCCCAGCCTATCTTCTTCCTCAGACAGCTTGGGCAGGTAGCTTATGCAAACCACAGGTCAGTTAGTGCCATCGGGCCGCCAGCCTGGATTCTCTGAGCCCTGGGGTCTCCTTGCTTCTGCATGCCACTTCTGCGGCACTGAGGTTCTTCCTTTTTAAAAGGGAAGAACTCACAGGTGCAGCAGGTTGGGGCTGATTGTGACCACAGGAGATCCTTAACCCTTGCCTAGCTGGTGCGGGGGCATCTGCCCTGCCATCGGGCCCTTAGGGTAAATAAGAAATGAGGCTCACAGAGTCCTTTTTTGCTTCTAAAAAAATCCTTGCTACTGTTACTGTTTACTGCTGAAGGTTTCATATTTTGTTGTTGTATGCTTTTGAAAGGCTTCGGTAGAAGTATCTGTCTTGGTTCATCTGTTAGGTTCAGAGGTTAAACTAATTGTGTAGCAATCACAGTTAAGTAATACACACATTCACATACTGTTGGTGGAAGCCTAGCACTTGGAGTTTAGGCTATGTCTACACTACAGCCTATGTCGGCATAACTTATGTCCCTTAGCGGTGTGAATAAACCACCTCCCGGAGCAGCATAAGTTACACCAACATAAGTGCATATGTGTGTGATGGGTTGGACGCCCCCGTCTGGGATGCCACTTGATGTACTAGGGTTTCACTGAGCCTCTCCTGCTCCACCAGCCTGGATTCCTTCTCCCTGTGTTGCTGAATTAGGTTCTCCGACCTCTTGCAGCACACACACACACGTAGGGCCACACTCAGCTGCAGACTCAGACTGAAGTCAGTTCTGTGTGAAAGGACTCACCCAGCTCTTACGAGCTCCCCTTTTGGGAGATAAACCCAAAATAATATTGTCTTGCACTATAATCTATACAACGTAAGCTCATAAATTTGCCCCCTCCCTCAATGTGGAGGAAGATATGCACGACTTCTTGTCCCCACCTCCAGTTAGAAATTACATAAACTGGGTTTAATAAACAAAACAAATTTTATTGACTATAAAAGGCAGATTTTAAGTGGTTAAAGAGATAGCAAACAGAACAAAGCAGATTACTAAGCAAATAAAACAAAACAGGCAAACTAAGCTTGATTCACTAGAGCAGAGGTTCTCAAACTGTGATCCGTGAAACACCAGTGGTCTGCGAGCTCCATTCAGGTGGTCTGCAGATAGTTCCCTCTAAGGTGTGCACCTGGGCAGCTGCACACAAGAGAATGAAGGGCTACCCACCTAAAGGTGAGGTGGTGGCCTTGGGGAGAATAGGGGCTAGATGGGAGGGGGCAGTGGGGTGAGATGAGGGGTTGGGGGGAATTTGGGATGTGCAGGGATGTGGTGGCCAGAGAAAGAGGTGACTTTCCCCAGCTCCAGGGCTGCGGCTGCTGGGGAGAGACGGCCCTCCCTCTTAGCCTCAGCTCTGTGGCTGCTGTGGTGGGAGAGAAACCCCCACTCCTTCCCAGCCCCAGCTCAGGGGCTTCTGCAGCATGGGAGAGAGGGCACATCCATCGCATTAGAAAGGTAAGACTACTGATAGTAAAATATGAGTTGTGTGCTTTTATTTGTAGAACAAAAAAACGTTAATTATTATTGTTTTTTTTAATATGTAGTGCTTTTATCCAAAGTGCTTTACAATAGTTAGCTAACAGTATAAACAACATTTGGAAAAATCATTAAGTGGTCCACCAAGACCCTCAGCAATTTTCAAGTGGTCCATGAAAAATAAAGTTTGAGAACCACTGCACTAGAGAAATTGACTACAAATAGTAATTTCTCACCCTAAATATTGTCACAGGCAGATTACAGAAAGTCTTGAAAGGCAGCTGCACTGGTCAGCAGCTTGAGACTTCAGGTATTATTACTCACAAGCTAGACACCCTTCCAGCTTGGATTCAGCTCTTCTCCCCCCAGGTCAGTTCTTGTTTCCAGGTGTTCTTCAGTGTCCTTTTGGGTGGGGAGGCAGAGGAGAATCACAATGATGTCACTTCCCTGCCTTATACAGCTTTTGGGTATGGCAGGAACCCTTTGTCATCCAGTGGAAAAACTCTGGCATTCCAAGGGGTGGGAGTCCAGTAACAAGTGACCCAGACCCATGTCTCTGCAGGGCTGCAGCAGCCATTACTCGCAGGCTGTCTTGAACTTCCACAGGAAGTCTAAGCCCTTTCACAGTCTTTGTTAATGGGCCATCAGCCCCGTCAGGCTTTTTATTGTTGTACCTGAAGGGCTAGTTGTGGGTGACACCCAAAGTTGCACATTTGAAATACAGATACATGGTCAATATTTCTAACTTCAGATACAGAAATGATACAGGCACACAAATTGGATAATCACATTCAGTAAATCATAACCTTTCCAATAATATCTTACATGAGCCATCTTGCGTAAAGTAGATCTCAGTTATGTCATATCCACATGCACCGTGCTATGTCAGGGGGGAGCTTCTCCTGCCTACAAAGCTTCTGCCGTTCATGGAGAGCTCTCTCCCATTGGCATAGTGTCTTCACCAGACACACTGCAGCAGTGCAGCTGCATCGGTACAGCTGCACCACTGCAGCACTGTACGTGTAGACATGGCCTTATAAGGACAGTGATGAATATAACAGGGTTTCAAGTGAACCCAAGGTAAAGTAATTTTATAACTGAATGTTAAGAGAAGTTTCAAGAGGGTGTATAAAAAGGGCAGGATGTAAAATAGGCAGCACTCTCTCCCTTGATATACCTTTTCCCTGTTTGCATGGGATCACCTGACTTTAATATGAAGAATCTGCAGTTTTAAAAAAGGAAATTAGTTGTAAGTGCATGCATTGTCCAATGTGCAAAACAGACATGTCCATCAAAGATACAGCTGAACTTTTCAGCAAATAGGAGGTCAAGTGAGTTAATTATGCTTTTTTCCTCTACCATTTAATAAGAAACAAAGTTACCATGGAGACTGACTGGATAAGGCATTCTATTTTTGGTACAAAACACCTACTAGAAGGAACACACTTAGTGAGGCATTTTCAAAGGCAGCAAGATGAATGCTCTGTGGAAGAAAAAAATTTGGTTGTTCTTTGCCATTTTCTTCATTTGCATGTGCAGGATAGTGGATTTTCAAAGAGAACTCATCTGACCTGAAAGTGGTACCCACAAATAGATGATACAACAAACTCACTCTAAGGTGGGAAAACACAGTAGATTAGTGCAGAGGACACACCCTTTTGTTTGAGGGGAAGAAAGATATACTTAGCAAATGTACATTGTATGTACAGCATGGTGGAGTGCCCTGACACAAAGAGCAATAACGTTGCTCACAGATACGGTCCTGTCTCCTGCTCTAAAAAAGACAGAGACACACTATCCCTTCTGCCTTCATAAGTAAGAGAACATTGGAATGACAGAGTTTGCCTGAGGCAGCTTAGCTATGCAGGAGATGGCAGTAGTTCATAGGTATGTACAGAGCACCTTTAGCACACTCTCTGGTACAATATACCATGGTCATGGGGTGTGCCCCTGGGACAATGGCCAGCATAGCTTTGCAGAGCAGGGGAAGGTAATATGGGGCTGAGCACTACTGAGAATTTTGCATTTTTCAGGATACACTGTACTAGTCACTGGGAGATAACTAGAGAGGTTGACAGCCCCTTCCAGCTCAACCGTCTTTATACCATGATCTTAACATCCCAAAGCTGTGTTTGCAGTAGTGCATTAGCCCCTTTTCTGCTCATCCAGCCCAACTTGAGGCACTGCTTTCTGTCAATACTTAGGTTTAAAATTCTTCTATTCTAAATGCCGTAATTTAGGGCTATGTAGAGAAACATACCGACAAACAAAATGGCATGTCAAATATTGTAAACAACATTTCATAAAATCAAGAGAGCAGAACAGTGATTTCCAATAATGCAATCCAATTTCTGGTGCTGATGAGCCAGCAGAGCAGGGGATCCCTAGAACAATAGTAAGCAGAAGATAAACAACAGCCAAACGAAGCCATAGTAAAGTTTCACAGGCATGAAGTAAAGTGGTAAGTTACAAGGAATTTTAGTACTGGTAGTAGGGAAAACTGTATCAGTTTTGTGAAAATAATAAGCATCAGGTGAAAAGGCATGATATCAATGGTCCAGAATAACACACCACTAATGGGAGAACAGCATTTGTTCCATAACCTTTGCCATTCTGAGAAACCCATTGAATGCTCTCCCTCCCCCTCCTCCTCGGCAATATACTGTTTGTCTCAGGTAGTCTAGAAAATGCTACCACCCTTCCTGCACTAGCACATACTGTATATTTTGCCAGTAGTGGGTACAGAATGTGCATTGTGTAGGCAAAGCTTTAGTTCTGGCTTTATAATATAAATTCCAAATATATTCTCCCTTCCGTATAGCCACTGTACATAATAATACATGATAATGCTAATAACATTTAACATTGATGTACTGTTTCAGAGCACTATACAAAGAAAAGCATTCTAGCAAAACTTCCCCAATCAAGGTCTCTAATGACCTCTTCTTCTTTTTTTTTTAAGTTATTTTGCCAATCTATATACTCTCCATCCTTTTCCATGTTTCTTTTTTTCCATGTTATGAAAATGGTTCTGAATGCTAACACAGTATTTAATGCAATCTCAGCCTTTTATTTTTAAGTAATTATGCAGGCCAAGTTGTGTGTCTCTTTTTCATATTGAGTAGCACCTTACTATGCTTACTTTACTAAGGCACTTCTTAACAAGAGTAAGCTTGGCAGAATAGGGCATGCACCATTCATGTATAAGCTGCTGCTTTAACCAGAGAGAGATGACTCACCCTTCAAAACGCATGAAAAAACACACGACAAGATAGTATTCTCTAGATTCATGTGATTTTGAGCATTACTGGAACAATGTTTGCCCACTTTGTTTGACTGTAGAAAATGAATAGAGGATTTATGATGTGTGCTACTGTGTTAGAAACAGAACTGAGTTCATTTAACCGGGGGCATGTAGCAATAATATAGTTGAAATCATTTTAATTATTGTCATCGGAGAAGGAGTCAATTTTTTTTCATTCAAATCTGTGGCTTGTTACATTGATTAATCTAGGCATTTTAAAATCAAATTACTTACTGGTCCACTGCTAATCTTTGTGAAAACTTAATATGAACATCTGGTATCAGGATGATGCAACACAGCCTAGATTTATATGTTTATTAATTTTTTTTATATGCAAAGGGACAAATCCTGGCTCCTCTGAGGTCTCCCCAAATTTAGGAGTGGGAGGAGGTATCTGAATGGCAGTGTTTGTATAATGCCCTCTGGGCATGTTTGAGGAAGGCTGAAAGGCACCTGATGATACACCCTACAAAATAGTGTAGCCAGCGCTGCCCCCAGGGCAGCTATGACCATTTATTAGCAGTTTAGCAGCCTTTATAACACACTCTAACAACTAATTGCTCCAAATGTTGCTGTGGTCCATTCCTCTCTGCATCATGCAGGCTGTCTATTTCTCCCCATTGACGGTGGTAGGGCTTAGGACTTTTATCCATGTCAACAGCCCTTCTGTGTCACCCTGTAAATAATCTATGTGACTGTAGGATTATATACAGTATGTGGATAAAGATTTGGGTGTCATGGTGGATAATCAGCTGAACATGAGCTCCCAGTGTGATGCTGTGGCCACAGGACTAATGCAGTGCTGAGATGCGCGAACAGGGGAATCTTGAGTAAGAGTAGAGAGGTTATTTTAACCTTTATATTTGGCACTGGTACCACCGCTGCTGGAATACTGTATCCAGTTCTGGTACCTACAGTTCAACAAGGATGTTGAACAATTGGAGAGGGTTCAGAGAAGAGTGATGAGAATCATTAAAGGATTAGAAAACATGCCTTAGAGTGATAGACTCAAAGAGATCAATCTATTTAGTTTAACAAAGAGAAGGTTAAAGGATGAGTTGAGTAAGGTCCATAAGTATCTACATGGGGAACAAATATTTAATAATGGGCTCTTCAATCTATCAGAGAAAGGTATAACACAGTCCAATGGTTGGAAGTTGAACCTAGACAAATTCAGATAGGAAATAAGGCATAAAAATGTTAAGAGTGCGGGAAATTAACCAGTGGAACAATTTACCAAGGGGTTGTGGTGGATTTCCATCACTGATAATTTTAAAATCAAGATTGGATGATTTTCTAAAAGATATGGTCTGGGAATTATTTTGAGGAAGTTCTATGGCCTGTGTTACACAGGCAGTCAGACTAGATCAGTGGTTTTCAACCTGTGGTCCATGGACCCCATAGGGGTCCACAGATTATATCTAAGATTTTCAAAGTGGTCTGTGCCACCATTTTAAATTTTTTAGGAGTCCACAAATGAAAAAAAGTTGAAACCACTGGAATAGATGATTGCAATAGTCCCTTCTGGCCTTGGAATCCATGACTTGTGCAGTGCGAAGAGATGTTTATTCCTCCTGTCTTGGTATTTGTCTGCATTACAGATAACTTCTTTCATGTTCTGGACCTAAAACAAGTGTAATGTTTCTATGGAAAGAACTTTTCTACTTCTCTGGGCTTCCCACTTCTACTTCCTTATCCTCTGTCTCATTTTGCCTCTTAACATCCTCACTCCTAAACAAATAAAGCCAGTGTATATACAGGATGGCCAGGAGAGGACTTCCAGCACAAAAACCTGTATGTGCATAAATATGTGCATTCTTACAAATGAAACTCCTCCAAAACATTCAGGAAAACAAAATGTGGTTGCACAAACGTCCACCAAATCACTATTGATCAGGTCAAAGTGGAATTCAAAACTGGAAAACATGTTTGGGTATAATTTCCCCCAATTATTAGCCCAGCTCTAGTGGATTTCCAGATGAAGAACAAAATACTTTGCACATTGTAGATATATTACAATCCACGCATTTGCTAGCAAAGATTTGAAAATAAAAGGAAGAGCCTTTAATATAAAATCACATGGAAAACATGACAATCTCAGTACAAAGAATGAGAGAAATAAAGCCTAAGGCAAGGGAACCTTGGGATGGGCTCTCTTAAGTAAAGACTTAAATAAATGAAGTGCTGTACAGAATGCATTTGATTCCTTGAGGAAATGTAATTTGCCCAAACCCCATGATCATCCTTCCTTTCTTTTTGTTGTTTCCGGCTGCTATTGTAGCCTCTTTCTGTCTTCCCCTGGTCTGATAGGGATGAATGGGATGCAGTGATTCATTGCATGGCCATTACATCTTTTTGGCTATCTACCATTGAGAACCCAAAGAAAATGGGCCAACATTTTCAAACCTGAGTGACTAAAGTTGGTTCCTAAATTAATGTAAAAGTAGTCTGACTTCCAGGGGTGCTGAGCATTTGCAGCTTGGATTGACTTATGCTTGCATTGTTTCTGAAAACCAGGTCACTGTTACTTAGGTGCCTACATAAAGATTTGAATACCTTACCTTAGGTACCCATGTTTGGCCGTGGCCCCTGTCTGTGTACAGTATTTATAAGGCACATATCACCTTGTTATCTAATTGATTTAATATCTGTTATCATACTAGGTGTGATAGGTAATATTTTCTTCTCCATTTACATGCATCAATTCCATTGCTATTGAGACTTCTGTACTTCTCTTAGTAGCTTCAATTAAAACTTGTTTAAATGTATTGTATTCAGTCTTTTAAAAACAAAAACCTCCTTTTTTGAAGCATCATTATACTTGTTTTAGCTGGAAATGGAACATAAGATGTTCCTGTTCTATAATTGCACTCCTGTCCTAGCATTTATTTTTCAGAGAGATTTTTGTTTTCTTTGACTTTTTGTTCTGTTCTTGAAAGCATATGATGATCTAACTTTGTTCTCCTACTGATAGTGTTTTCAAGTGGCTGCCGTTATAAGTAGCATACCTGCTGAGATGTTATTTATTTAGAACTGAAGTTCTGTTATAGACAGTTAGACTTTCAGAGACAATAAAAACAATTATGGATGGGCAAATGGATTTAGAGAAAATAAGGACAGAGCTAAACCTCTAGGATAGCGTTTCCCAAACTTTTTTGGCCCCAGACAACCCTGACCCGGCTCAAAGAATATTCCAGAGTGATGAGGAAACAGAGACAGGGGGTTATTATTATTTTTTATAGATCTGTGTATTTCTTATGCTATGAAGTAAAGAGCCATGATGTTTTAGAATCCTGTGCAAAGTCTGTGGGTATATTAGAGCTATCGTGCTCCAGGTTAACTATAAATCCAGAGCATTCTCGTACTACAGTTCTGAAAGAGGGGGTGTTCAAGCTATGAACGGGGGAGAGGACAGGGAGTCTCTGTGTGCTGCCCATGCCCACAAACGCCGCCCACGCATCTCCCATTGGCTGGTTCCTGGCCAATGGGAGCTGTGGGGATGGTGCTGGGGGCAGTGCATGCAGCTGCCTTCCCACCCACCAGGAGCCACAGAAATGTTCCAGGAGCTGGCCGCTTCCGGGAGCGGTGTGGGGCCACAGCATGCAGGCGGCCTGCCTGAGCCCTGCTACGCCAGAGCCCCCCCTTAGCCCGAGGCCCTGGGCTGCAGCCCCGAAAGCCCCTGCATTAGTCCAGCCCTGGTCACATAGGAAAATATTTTTATATGCAATCATCTGAAACCTGATAGCTTTAAAAACAAAATACTTTGAATATTTCATGTCTTCTTTTCAAATTTCATCAAAATGCATTTAAACAGGTTCTCAAGATTGGGTGACATTACATTAGTACCCTTATAACTTTATTCTCCTATCAGATGTTGAGACTGAGGAACATTATTGGCTCCAGTGGTATTCCCCATTTAAAGCATAGGCAATTTCTCAGACCAGTAGAAGTTTCAAAATGGAAGAAGCTTTTCAAGACCAACTGCTGTCTCCCAAAACTGTTATAATGCATTGCAAGGAGCTTCCCTCCGCTGTGCCAAAACTTCTCCTGGGGTCTCCAGTGGCTGCACTGTCACCCTGCACCCCTGTATACAGACAAGGACCTAGCCCATAATAAATTACCTTCAATTATCACCAAAATAAATATATTTTAAAAAAACATAACTACTCTACAGCACTAGCCAATAGTGTGGAAGTGCACATTTAAATCTAGGCTTCCAAAACCTTCATAAGAACTCTGATTCATAGAGTGTAAGAAATAAAATATTTCTATAAGCAAAAACTCTTGTATTTTCAGCAATACTTCCATACAGTTGGAATTCGTTGCACATCTACTATATTTAATCATATACATGATCCAAATAACTGCTTTTTTAATGACTGTCCAAACCCCACTTTCATGAAATGAATTTCATACCAAAAGGAGCATTTATCTCAATACGTTTACTGATTTTATCTAGCATTTTTCATGAGAGACTAAGTGCTCAATTCATCTTAATTTTACTTACTTTGTGTGGGTGTAACATTATTTTTCTACTTATCTTCTAGATTTGTCAGTTGGACTGGACATATCAATGTGTGGGTGGAGTTTCAACAAACACATACTTGTGGGAAGATTTCTAACTTACTAATGGATAGAAAAAGATGAGCAGGACATGTTGCTAATTTTTAGTGATATTAATCAGTAACTGTCAATTCAGTGTGATTGATGTTAACTAAGTGCAGCGGGTAAAGTTCAATCAACCCATTCTTCCAAATTGCATTTCCTTTTATCTATTTAATTTTAAAAAAAAATCTTTTCACCATTTTTCTTTCTGTGAATATGAAATACATGTCAGGAGAAACTTTATAATCATTCAGGAGAACTTCTGATATTCAGCTTCTGGAGGAAGAAAGTGCCGCAGCTCAGTTACTGTAAGCTTTTGCTCTCTTTGGTAAATAGGGGGCTGATTTTCAGAAGTGCTGAGCACCCACATATCCACGCAGACTAAATGAGAGCTGAGGCTGCTCAGCACCTCTGAAATGTTCTAGTTTTATAAAATGAACAACTGCATGTGGCAGCAAGAAACAGTTCAGCTCCATGGCCTGATAAGAAAATTTCACCCAGGGAAACCACTTTGGGAGATCCAGATATTGACTTATGTTGTTTTTAAGGCTTCTTTCTCTGTGCAACTGCTGACTCTGCACTCTGTTAACCCATTATTTGTGCCTAGGGACCCCAGTCATAGAGAAGGACCCCACTGTGCAAATGCAATTGTCTGTTGGCTTTGCACATGCTCAGTTGATGAGTCAAAGTGCAACCTCCAGATCCCCATATGTCGTGAAAAAGAAGTATAATTTCAGCTCGGAAGAGCTGGAAACAATAGGGCAGTGGTTCTCTAAATGCTGCTCGTTCCTTTTTAGATAAGGTGTTCAGAAGGGAGGCCTTTTGTGCATCTCCGGAGCTGTGTAGTATTTAACTTTATAAGAGCTGTGGGGAGTGAGTATGCACGGAACAGTCTCAAGAGGCCCTTGGCTCATCCTCTGCACACCTTAACTATGCAGGAAAGTTAGCTCTATATCCATGTATATATAGCATGCCCGCCCTTCCTCAGATGCACATATGGGACCGGATCCAAATCCTATTGACATCAGTGGGCGTCTTTCCATTCACTTCAATGGACGTTGGGTTAGGTCCATTCTGAGCATACGGGCACTATCATTGTTACAAATTTACTATGCATGCTCACTGTGCAATTTTCAAATGTTCATGAGTCAGTCAAATCAAAACTAATCTTCACCTGAACAGAAAAACACACTTCTCAATGGACGGCTATTCCCATACCATATTTCACCTTTCTACCCCTAGATACTAGAGCTGTTAAGAACATTATTATCATTAATCAAGAGAAAAGTATATTTTCACTCTCCTAGATCTCAAAAATAACAGGCTTAGTTTGGCATTAACTTTCCAAAATACTTTACCATTGAACAGAAACTAGGCCTGAAAAGCCTAGTAGATGACAGTTTCTGAAATTAGACAGTTTGAATGGGAACTGTTACATGACAGTAATTAGAGTTTTCAGTCCCAGTCCTGCTATGATAGAAATATTGATCTGCAGGTGATTCAGAGACTTTGCACTTCTGTTGATTTTAGGTATGCTTTTATTAGTATACTCCAGCTTCTGCCCAATCAATTTGTTGTTTTTGTGCTGTGTGCAATATTTGTATTGTTCCCTACCTGGGATGTCTGGACATGCCTCCTTTTTTCCAGTCAGACATCTTATTCCAGGGGATGAGATGAGGGTGAAGTACAAAGCAGCAAAAAGGAGCAATCACCTGAAGAGTCCCCATATGCTGAAGGAATCCTAAGGAAGTTGATTCCACTGGGCTTTATGGGCCCCTTTTTTCACCATTGCAGTGCAAAGGAGCTGTAGTGGAGCCTACGATCTGTCCAAGTATTTTAAGAGAAGAAAAAAAAAGGCACACTTAAAAAAACCAAACAAACATTGCAGGTCTTCTTTATATGTCATAAAAAAGGGAAAATGGCCTTCTTTCATTTCCTTTCAGCTGTGGATTTAAATAACATTTAACTCAGGTTCTTTATTTGAATTAAAGGAAGAGACTATGCTTAAATGAACAGTTTGGGAACTTTTTATGAACTGTACACTTTACAGTTGTTTATAAATGCTTGGCATTGTTCCTGAAGAAAAGATGAATGTCATGAAACCTAAAGAGCTAACTGGATTTGCCAGTCCTGTTCATACCTGTGAGAGCCTTAATGGCCAAGAGGAAATGGGAGGAGAATACAGAAGCCTGATAAACAATCAGAGACTTGAGTTCACCTAATTGTTCCTGTAGTTCCTCTTTTCTTCTCTGTATCTTTCTTTCCTTTCATTTTCTTTTAGTTTATCTGGTCTTGTTCTTGAATCAATTGTAATGAACTGAATGAAGGAGGCTTTTATTCCCATTAAGTTGTGAAGGATTCCATACTTGTGTTTTCAATCTCCACTGCTGAATAAAATAATCAAGGCTTTGATATCAAAATCAACTTGTGCCTAAGGCCCTTATAGAATCCAAATTGTTAACTAGTGTGGTGCAGGAAATCAACATGACATACAAGCTGAGCATAGTCATTTGTGGGCTTGAAAGAACAAATCCTGATTCGTTACCAGAAATTGTTTCAAACCCCACTGGAACAAATCCAGTAAAAATGCCAGGAGTTCACCTTCATCCCGCTTCTCCCTTAAGGATTTCCTTCACCTGAGTCTACTATGTTCACAAGCTCACATTTTATTTTGCCACAGTTGTTCCTTTTCTTCAGCTCTGTTGCCTGCTAGAAAAATTGTGCTACCTAATTGGAACACTTCCCCCCTGTAGATCTGCAAGAATGTTGGCAGTAAAAATTCCACCCAGCTCTTATCTTTCAAAACACTGCCTTTTACTGGCATTTTTCGCATAGGGCCAAATCTTTAGGTTCCCACTTACATTAGGTGCCTACTGTGGGTCTCATGTCACCTCCCATATCAACAGGTGATAGGGAGATTGGGCCAACAGAAGGGGAATTCTGCCTCTGTGACATGCTCACCCTCTTTTAACCTCGCAAAAAGTCCTCTAAGGGTTGGCTCAGCATAGTTGAAGGACTGAGGAACTGGCTGGTCTCAGGATTCTTACTACCATGCAACCTTCACAGGTGAGGGCTATATTAGAATGTGCTGTTTCCCTCCCCCACTCATCATGCTGTGGAATCCCCTTTTAAGGGAGTCTTATGGACAACTGGGGTACAGAACAACCCCAGCAAGCATGTCTCTGGCAGGAACTGTGCTTCCGGAGGCTGGCTTGAACAAGCTGGGCTTGATGATAGAGAAGATGCATGGGGCATCCACGTGGTTGCTCTGACATTCTGCTGATCTTGGAGAATTCTTAGTTAAGGGGATTGAACCCCACCCCCAGCTTCTTCTGTGGTGGGAAGCCATGCCCTTACCCTCCCAGTCTTCTGCCCTGATGGAAGATTGAATAGAAAACTCCATGAGTTGAAAATGAGTTCTCTCACTTATATGGATTATTTTTGCACATGGGAAAATGAAGCCCTCTGTATTAAATCTGTTCTTGTTCAGGCAAACTCTTGTTCACTTCAATGGGAATTTTCCCAAGTAAGAACTTCAAGATTCAGCCTACAGTTATTGGGTGCAAATTAAATAGAATATAAGCATCCATTGTGCTTAGTTTTCAGCTGCTCAAAATGTTAAACCAATCTTCCAGGGTTTTTGATTGGTGCTAGTTTCCATGATAGTTTCCATTTGAGAATTCGACTGCACTGTTTTAGAATCTGCATTCTGTCCCTCAATATTTTTAGAGCAGGTCTGGCCTAATGACTATTTCTGAGGGTTTTGTTGTTGTTGTTGTTGAGTCATTGTCTACATTTTCTGTGAATTCCCTATTTTCTTTTTCACGTTCTACAACCAGACTCTCTTTAATACTGTTTACCCCAAATTTAAACAAGAACTGTTAAGCTACTCCAGGTTAATCCAAGCGTTTTCAGTCCATTTCTTAGACTAGGTGAGGGGCTGTGATTATGCACTTGTGATTGGGGTTGGGCAAATACAGCAAAAATGCATTAGTAAGTATTCTTTAAAATAAAAACCCCAGAGTTACAAATACCTCTGGAACGGAGATTGTCCATAACCCTGAAATTTTATAACTCTGAACAAAACGTTATGATGGTTCTTTCAAAAGTTCTGTATCTTACAACTGAACATAGACTTAATACAGAATAATACAAATGTACTATGCAAAAGAAAAATGCTGCTTTTAACCATCTTAATTTAAATTAAACAAGCACAGAAACTGTGTCCTTACCTTGTCAAATATCTTTTTTAACCTTTTTTTTGTAGTTTATGTTTAACACAGTACTGTACTGTTTGCTTTTTTTTTTGTCTGCTGCTGCCTGATTGCATCCAGTTCCAAATGAGGTGTGTGGTTGACTGTCCGTTCATAATTCTGGTGTCCATAGCTCTGAGGTTCTACTGTCCTTCTTTGTAATTTACAACCCTTTATATTGCCTTACTGGTAAACATCCCCATAGGTGACCTTTTTTCCACAAAGCAAAAACACCACAAATACTAGCACAGTAGAATGCTAATATTGTAAATATCATTCTTATGAATGGCTGACTATTTGAACCATTTTTCTGCTGCTGAAGTTAGCTTTCTGCTGCTGAATGCATCTTCAGTCCTTCAGACAACTTTCAAGCAGCTCAATAGGTTTGAAAAGGCAGATTTGGTGGCAAAGAAGAGGTACAGTTCTCTGACACGAAGAAAAATCAGGCACACTATATATTTTTTATTATGCATTATGTACACTATCATTGAGCAAATTAAATTATGCACCATACAAACTGTAATTGAGATGTTCAATGTTATGCACCTTTTTATTGTATGAACGTCTCAATCCCCAATTAGTTAGCACAATAGGGGTTCTACTGTGCCAATAAATATTTTTGAGAGTGTTTGCATCGGAAGAGCTCCTGTTGCCATTTTGAAAAGCTCTTTTTTATTATCCTCAGAATAGATTAATTTTACAATGCTTGTGGATAATTTACAAACAGGAAAAGGATTCTGTTTTCTTAAATCATTTTATATTAAATAAATAAATAAAATCTTAACTTAAATAAGCCTTAAATAATTTAATCATGGAACAAAAACAGCGCCATGGAATTTACCATTGATGGCCAATTATATGGTGTGAAAACTTATAGGGATCTGTTTACAAACTATAATTTTTACAGGCTATAATTTTTTCTCACCCAGCAATTACTCAGTGACAAATTAATAACAATCACAACCTCTATGTGAATAAATTAAAAACAGAAGAAAGGGCTCAATTCGTTGTGTTAATTATTTACAACAAATGATTCAAAATGGCCAGCTTGTGATGTTCTTTCCTGATATCTCTTCACTTCACTTCACATCTTTCTTTCTTTTTCTTTCTTTCTTTCATGCTAAGGCCAATCAAATTTTTCACAGTATGCATACTTAACAGAACTGATCCCCTTGTTTGCACTGACTAAAATGGTCAAACCTGGGTGCCTAAAATTAGGCTCTGAAATCCACATTTAGGCCTCTAAATAGAAGTGATCTGATTTGAAGAGGCATTGAGCACCAGCAGCTCCCATTGACTTCAATGGAATTTTACATTGTCTGCAATGAGACACAAGTGGCTAAATTTTCCTCTCAGTTGTAAATCCAAAGTAATTCCACTGCTGGTTTGCAAAAGATAAAATAGATAAAACCACACAAACCCATTCTGACGCATAATCCCTCCACACATACTGGCAAGGACTTCAGTGGAGTTACACAATGTAACTGGCAGGAGAATTTGGCCTGTCATGTTCTAGTTGTCTCTGCCCACTCTGTTGCATAACCTAATGCAAATTTACAAAAAAATGTTGAGGTACCTTTTAACAGTGAATATATGATTCCACTTTACAGTATTGTGTGTAAATGATGACCCCTTGTAGTTTACATTCCCCATAAAAATCTCCTTTTAGACTCAAAATTGCTTTTTAAAGGCACATGGCCTCTTCAAATATCCCTCTTTCCCCAGTGCATTTCCTGTCTCCGGGCAATGCTTACACTTTTCAATATTAACGCTGATCAAATCAAAATAGCAAAAAATCTGCTGTCTAGTAAAGGAAAGGAGTAAATCCCATAAATCCAGTCATACACATAAGCTGTACAAAGATTCTGGCAGTGATATGTGCTTCCTGTTGCCTGTATCTCTACATTCCGGTCGAGGCAGTTAAGGACTCAGTATAGCAAGCCATTAAATCCCAACTAAAGAATACCAAGCTACAGTAGTTAGAGGCTCATATACTGCTAATGCTGAGCTGATCTCCTTTTGGCCACATTCCATGCCATCTTTTAATTCCTTTTGTGAAACATGAATGTCAGCTTTCAACTATGGACAAGGATCTTGGCTAGATTTTAGTTCTTCCAGGATGACAGCTACAGTCTCTATTTGAGCAGGAACTATACACCATCATCATCTCAACTTCCTTCCTTGGAAATATTCCACATTGCTGATGCCAGTTGTCATAAGCTTCTGAGTACTCAGTTTGGACTCTTGGAGCAACCTATTTCCTTGTTGGGAGAAAGTGAGTGGAAACACTCAATATTTCTTGTGTGTTAAAATTTTAAGTGATAATTTACATTGTATTATTACTCCTAATGTTTTACTGCTAAAAGATCTAAACAAATGTTGTGTGAATAAGAATGGTCCCTTCATGCTTTTAGTGTTAAGCTCTCTATTAACCTTTAACACTCATTGACAAACTTTTGGATTGGCTATTTACTGTCACTGCTATATAGTGGGAGTTATTGGACAGACTGGGACTGAGGTCACTGGATGATGCTATCCTAGTGGAGTGTGCTAATAACTCTGTTTTAATTGATGTGTGCTTTATTGGCAGATAAAGGGTCTGATTCAGCTCCCACTGAGGTCAGTAAGAATCCTTTCACTGAGGACCAGTAGTAGGCTGGGCCAGTATTTCATTCTTGAAGTCAATATTCAGTACTCATTATGAGTATTGTAGTTATATATACCTACTTCTCCTGCAGCTAGCTTTCCGTCAGTCATTGGGAAATGGGCAGGTATGCCCAGTAGTTAAAACTGGAGTCAGACCCAGGTAGAGCCAGAGTTGGTAGCCAGGAATCGGAGCTCAGGGTTAGAGCCAAAGTCAGAAGTCAAGAATCTGAGCCAAAGGATCAGAGCCAGAGGCCAGAGCCAAGAAGTCACGAACTGGAGCCAAGGATCAGGGTCAGGTTACCTGGAGTAAGGTAAGGCTGGGTCTAAGGCAGGAACAGGGCTGGGAACAACAGCCACAGAAATTATCACAGCTGTGGATGAATACATTGAGCAGCTGCTGCTGCTGCTGGGCTTAAAAGTCAGTTTGCTGTCTCTTCCAAACAATCAGGAGATGTAGTCAATCAAGCAGCCTACTACAGGCCAGCTGTGCTCATTAGGTTACCCGGTGACTGGCTCTGCTGCAGTCCCTGATTCTTGACACTTTATTCTATTACAGTATTTTGACTCAGATGTAATATTGCTATAATCCAAAAAAAATTATTTAACTATACCAATATGCTAAAAATTACAAGACTGCTATTTAGTATTCTGAGTGAACTAGTACTACTGTTTGTCAAAAAAGAAAAGTTTCTTTAAAATGAACTGTCATTTATTACTGCATAATACTAGGTTGCTTCTTTGGCAACACTTCAAAATTATGGCTCAGTAATACTGAATGGAAGTGACCAAACTATTTATGTAGAAGTGTTTGTGTCATTTATGTTATTACCAAATGCTGCACATTCATTATGATTAATGTTAATACAATAAATAAATAATTGTCATTATTTTAAAGAGTTACTGGAATTTTTGTGAATTAGCACTTCTTAATCTTAGTTCTAAAATATGATATTTTGAATTGAGCTATATCAATCCCCCTGGGTACTTAATCATATACACAATGTATCCATTAAAGGGTAAAGTAATTCTATACTGAGAAAATGTATTCACTAGGTCAGAATCTGGAGTCCAGTCAGGTTGCATGCTGTACAGGTGAAACTATTTGGTATGGATGATATGGCTGTCTTAGAGTTTCTTAAAACATAGTTGGGGTTGGTCCTGCTTTGAGCCGGGGGTTGGACTAGATGACCTCCTGAGGTCTCTTTCAACCCTGATCTTCTATGATTGTTGTCGGGACAGAGTTCAGGATAGCTCGGATTCTTAAATGCAACTTTCAGCTTTTCTTTTAATTTAACCTTAACTCTGAATTTACTAACCTTTAAAAAATAAATACAATGTTCTTGTGTTTTTACTTCTGAAACTCCATCTTAATGAGGTTTATTTTTCTGTGAATAATATGTAGTGTCTGATAACTTCTATAGGGTAATAGACAGCGTATTGTGATGATAAGTGGCAATTGCACAGTTAAGTGAATATGGTATTGCAAGATGCAATACACAACCTCACACTTTTCTTTCTCTTTATATTTTTCTTCATACATATTTAGTGGTATATTTGTCAGTTTTACTTGTATACAAACTAATGAACCAAATGACTAAAATAAACAGTGAAAGTCTTTGGCCCAGATTCCTAGATCTGGTTGAGGAATACACAGCACTCTCAGGAAGATGTGTAAAAAGAATCAAGGTGCCTTGAGTCCAGCAAATCTCTAATGTCTAACCCATCAGCTAGACCATCTATTCTGGAATAAAGGATGATCATTTTCCATATTCTCTATTTATGTTAGTATAGTCACTTCTACTAAGTCCACACACCTTGCCTTATTGTACCTGAATGCCTCAAGATTTGCTTTCACTTTGAGGGTGAACTGGTCAGCACTTGATGAAAAACTGGAGATGTCAGTTTTGCTTTGACCCCCCATGTCTTGAAGGAACAATTTTTGCGGAATAAGGCTTGATTTGGCCTTATTTCAGATTAGGCATTAAGGATGGGTTAGGGTTGCCAACTTTCTAATTGCACAAAACCAAACACCCTTACTCCATCCTCTTCCCCACCCTTTCTCTGCCCCTTCCCAAGACCCTCCACCCTAACTGCCCCCCCAGGACCGCACCCAACCCCCCCCTGCTCCCTGTCCCCTGACTGCCCCAACCCCTATCCACACCTCCACCCCCTGACAAACCCCTTGGACTCCCATGCCTATCCAACCCCTCTCGCCCCCCCGTTCCCCATCCTCTCATCATCTCCCGCCCCCAGAACCTCTGCCCCATCCAACCGCCCCCTGCTCCCTGCCCCTTATCCAACCCCCCAGTCCTGGCCCCCTTACCAGAGCCACGTGGCCCGCCGGAGCTAGACACGAGGCCCCGCAGGAGCGTGCAGCCCCGCCCCCTTACCATGCCGCTCAGAGTGGCAGGAGCTCGCAGCCCCGCCACTGCAGCACTGCCCAGGAGCAGCAGGCCAGAGCGCTGGCAGCGTGGCGTGCTGAGGCTGCGGGGGCAGGGGGACAGCGGGGGAGGAGGGAGCCTCCCCGGCCGGGAGCTCAGGGGCTGGGCAGGACGGGCCCGCAGGCCAGATGTGGCCTGTGGGCCTAGTTTGACCACCCCTGCTCTAGTCCAACATATATTTTAAATCATGTAAATACATTCTGGTTTCCTGACTGATTAGTTGCATTACATGTTTCCCTTCATTTAGAAGAAAAAGGATATTGTTGACTTTGGGTCCAAAACACCTGATCTTTTTAATTTCAAAAGCATCATAATCTCTACATCAACTTCATCTGAAAAACAATTTATAAAACTATAATCCCACTATGACAAGCGCCTTGCTTTTTGCATCTAACTGACTCAATCTCAACCACAGACCTATTAGTATTTTCTCTGAGCTCATAATATGGTAAATGAAACAGAACCAATTGATTACAGTAACATGGATGGCATTTAAAACTCAAGAACAAATGATTCAGAGAAAAGTGACACCAGCACTACCTACTTCTATTTTATTGACTCATTATAAACAGGATATATAGCTGTGGAAAATCTCTCCCTCTAGAGATTTGAACTAAGAAGTCCAGAATCCATAAGAACAGCTCTATCACCTGTGTTAAAGGAGCAGCTCTATTAGCTATCAATAGAGCTAAGTGTCTAATTCACAACAGAGACAAGATGGGTGAGGTAATATCTTTTATTGGACCAATTTCTGTTGGTGGAGGGGACAGGCTTTTGAGCTTCACAGAGCTAATTTTTTCCTTTAATAACCTGGGAACAACACATCTACACCAACACTGCAAATACTAACTCACTATAAACCTTTAATGCATTAATTTAGCCTCTCTTTCTGGTCATGGAATATCAGGAAGTAGATAATATCTTCAAAAGTAATTGTTAATACAAAAGCATATGGTGAATATGATCATTAGAACTGGCCAGAACATTTTCAACATTTCTTTTCATTAAAGCCAAAAGTTTCATGGAGAGGTCAATTTGATGAAGGTCTCTTGAGAGTAAAAGACTCTCCCTTTTGCCTGGTGGGATACATGAGAGCTAGATTCAAGTCCCTGCTGTGCCTGATTTAGAGTGATTTGGGATAAAAATTCTGCTCTGAATCAGGTGGCACAGGGACTTGATTAGAGCATGGACTTGGAATTAAAGACCCAGGTTCATCAAGCTACTGTCAGAAGACTGATTTGTAGATAGTCAAGCCAAGTGGTCAGAGTCCAAATGCCAAAGCCCAAGGTCAAAGCAGAGTCAAAACCAGGGCCAAGGATCAGAACCATAGTCAGTGTCCACATAGCCAAGGGTCAGAACCAGATTATCTGAAGGCAGAAGCAGGGCTGGTTCCAAGGCAGAAGCAAGGTTAGGACAGGACTTAACAAAGCTGGGTGCAGAGCAGAGCATAAGCAGAAGCAAGAACAGTGTTTATAGCAAAGCAAGCACAGAGAGGCAGAGAATCCACAGGCGTGTGCATTGAGCAGCTGCTGGGCTTAAGAGCAAGCCACCGGACTACCTTATCTGATCAGGTGGTTCTGCTATGGCCCAGCTGTGCTCACACTGCCTGATGACTAGGCAGGTGCAGCTGCCGGCCCTCATTCCTGACAGCTACCCATACACTTTCCTGATTATAAAAGTTCAGGTTTGAAACAAAACAAATGGATATTTTGACACAATTTTGTTTTTGTGAAAACATTCAAAAGGTTTTAGTTTCATCCCCACACTTAGCATTCTCAAATGGAATTGTCATCCTCCAGTCACCTCTAATCATTATGTCATATATAATGCTGAAGTGACAAAGAGTCCTGTGGCACCAGTGGCGTAGCCAGGTTTAGAGCACAGTGGGAGCGGCGGCGCTATAAAAAGGTGCCTCCCCGCTCCGCCTGTACTCACCTGGCGGCACTTTAAAGGGCCCGGGGCTCCAGCCGCTGCGGAGCCCCCGGGGCCTTTTAAATCCCCGCCTGAGCCCGGCTCTGGCAGCGGGGCTGGGTGGGGGCACTTTAAAGGGCCAGTGGCTCCCCGCAGTGGCAGGAGTCGCCGGCCGTTTAAAGTGCCCCCCCGAGCCCGGCTCCCGCAGCTGGGCTCGGGCGGCGCCTTAGCGCCGCTTCTCCTCACAGGGGGAGCGGCCGCTCCCCCTGCTCCCTCCCTGGCTACGCTACTGTGTGGCACCTTATAGACTAACAGACGTATTGGAGCATAAGCTTTCGTGGGTGAATACCCACTTCTTCAGATGCAATATATTGTTGTTATTTATTGCGAACAGTTCTCTGCAGATATTCCATAGACCTGATTCTGCTCTCATTTACATTGGTTTTACACCTTATTTACACCACTGTATGTGAGAGTATGATCTGGTCTAGTGTTTGCTGTTCAAACTGTGTTGGTTAATTATGACTGGTCAGATAAGTCAGACGGTATTCTTTCTGTTCCATCGCTAAATAAGTGCACAAGCTGGTTTATCTCAAATATGCATGTGATTGAAATTGAATCTAGTATTTTGTTTCCACCTGTACTCTTACAGACAACTTGGGAATATTTTTTCTTTGAACACTCATGCCAGTAAAACTGGACTGCTCAATTGTTCAGAGGCTGAATCTATTATGGTTTATAAGCAGGACATGCTTGTGCTAGCAAATGGAATAAAAACTCTGAATGCATCTTTGCATGTCTGCAGATGACTAGCAAAGAAATTGGAAAAAAAATTAAGCTCAAATATTTGTTGCAATATACTTGTTCTTGTATACTATTGCACCAATATTGGTGTATGCACATGTATGAGCAATGAAGGACTGAAAGCAATTTTGGATTGCAAATCTATGCTTTAAAATTCACACCTAATATATAGCATTTGGTTCATGCAGTACCTTCCATGCAACAGATCTGCAGTAAATATATGATGCGTTAAAATGTTTTGAACTCATAGATCCAGGTTCTAACTTCCATTACACTTCTGCAATGGGGTGTAACTGAGGGGTGAATTTGGCCTGTGCATTCAAATTTTTCTTCCTACCTGATAAGTCTATTTTTTCTAATTTAAAAAATGGTTGTTAAATAAAATTATTCTTTTACTTACAACCACGTTATCTCCTGATCAACTAATCTAACCATTGCCGAATGGGGCTGTGTTCCTTGAACTGAATATGATTTCTCACTTACATATATTTTCTTTCTGATCGGGTTGTCAGGGATAATGTAGTTGATTATACTTATTACATTTTGAGAGACAAGGAGTGTGTTGCAGGACTCAGAAAGCCAGTCAATGCATGGCTCTTGCCCTAAAAAGTACACGGTCTACATTTAACATGCACAGCAAGCGAAAGGGGAAAGATAGAGAAGGGACAAAGGTGATAATAAGATCATGTGGCCACTCAGGAAGGCATGTTTGCATCTTGGTAGCTGGGATTAAGTGTTTTACATATTTTAACATGTTAAATTTTTTTTATTTAAAAAAAATTGTTTCTTATTTTGCAGGCAAAATGGCAGAAGTGAATTTTAATCAGGTGAGGAAGTTGGCTTGATGAGCAAGTTAGGATAGGATGTTTCAAGTTTAAGGGGAATCGTGGAATAAAGCATCTAGGGCCTGTTTGGAACACTGGCTATGCTCCCGAACAGGGATCTAAGTGGGTATAAGGACTCCTGTCCCCTTCTTTAGTACTGTGACTTTCAGAGCCACTATTCAGTCCCTACTCTGCTTCTAGACAGCGTAGTTATGTGCTGCTCCTTATTCAGAATAGATTGCAAAATGCCCATCCAGCCTATAGATATTTGTAAAAGGAGGAGGCAAAGAGCGTATTAGGGCTGGCATGACTAGTGCAATGGAACTAGTTGCAGGGCTAGATTCCTTCTGAAGTGGCCATAGCAATGTTTTGGGTTTTTTTAAAGAGTAATGCTGAGTAATTTAGTTACTTTTCAGGCTCCAAAGTACCAAGGATTAACTGCAATTACTCATGTGTGTAATGCTGTCATTCCTATTCTTAGCAACAATGGTGGTTGGTATCCAGTCTGGCCACAGCATCTGGAAACAATTCACATATGTGATGCAGGAGTAATGGGAAATATTACTTCTCTGGGAAAATAATCAATAATATGTCAGATTACTTGAAGTAATCTGTTGCTTCTTACTGAGATGGATGACAAAGATACATTTTCCAGCGACCTGCAGCTTATTTCGCTATGTACACCTAGAATCATAGAACCATAGGGTTAGAAGGGACCGCAAGGTTCATGTAGTCTAACCCCCTGCTAAGTTTCAGGATTTGTTGGGTCTACACCATCCAAGACAGATGGCTATCCAGCCTCTTTTTGAAAACCTCCAATGAAGGAGATTCCATGACTTCCTTAGGCAGTCTGGTTCATTGTCCTACTGTTCTTACAGTTAGGAAGTTTATCCTCAGATTCAATCTAAATCTGCTATGCTGTAATTTGAACCCATTGCCTCTTGTCCTGCCCTTTGCCAATTTTTCTTCACTTTTTTATGGCAGCCTTTCAAAATATTGGAGACCACTGTCATGTCCCCCCTCAATCTCCTCTTATCCAAACTAAACATACCCAGTTCCTTCCGCCTTTGCTCGTAGGGCTTGCATTCCATCCCTTTGATCATCTTTATCAGTCCCCTCTGAATCCTTTCCAGTTTCTCCACATCTTTTCTATACATTGTTGACCAAAATTTGACAGTACTCCAGGTGAGGCCTAGCCAGTGCCAAGCAGAGCGGTACTATCACCTCCTGCGACTTGCATACTATGAGTCTGTTAATACAATCTAAATGTGCTTTTTTTTTTTGCAACAGCATCGCATTGCTGACTCATGTTGTGATTGTGATTCACCACAACTCCCAGATCCTTCTCAGCAGTGCTGCTGCTAAGCCAGTTATCCCCCATTCTGTACTTATGCATTTGATTTTTCTTCCCTAAGTGTAGCACCTGACATTTGTCTTTGTTGAATTTCATTTTGTTGTCTATAGCCCAGTTATCCAATTTATCAAAATCTCTCTGAAGTTTAGCTCCCTCCTCCAAAGTATTGGCAACCCCCCCAGCTTTATGTCATCTGTAAACCTGATCACTATGCTCTCTATTCATACATATAGGTAATTAACAAAGATATTAATAAACACTGCACCCAAAACAGCTCCCTGTGGAACCCCACTTGGGACCTTCCTCCAATCTGACATCATTCCATTAATAATTACTCTATTTGCAGTTGTTTAACCAATTATGTATCCAATTAATGGTAGTTCCAGCAAACCCACATTTCTCCAGCTTACTTATCAGAATGTCATGTGGTACTGTGTCAAAAGCCTTGCTAAAGTCAGTATATTATGTCCACTGCATTCCCCCTATCCACCAAACCAGTTATCCTGTCAAAGAAGGAAATCAAACTGGTTTGGCATGATTTATTCTTGGTAAATCTATGCTGGCTGCTAGTGATTAGCCCGTCATCCTCCAGGTATTCGCAAATTGAATGTTTTATACATTGCTCTAGTAGCTTCCCAGGTATTGAGGTCAGGCTGACTGGTCTATAGTTCCCCAGCTCCTCCTTCTCCAACCCTTTTTAAAGATGGGCTTTACCTTACCCCTTCTCCAGTCTTCTGGGAACTCCCTTGTCATCCATGAATTTGCAAATATTATTGCCAGTGGCTCTGAGATTTCTTCAGCTAATTCCTTCAGTACCCTCGGATGAATAGCATCACGCCCCACTGACTTGGATTTATTCAAATTGGTCAGAAGATCTGACATGTTCTTTATTTATCCTGATTTGCATTCCTTCCCCTTTATGGTCTATGGTAACTTCGCTAGTCATCCAGTTACATGTTATTTTTTGTGACAAGACTGAAGCAAAGTAGGTTTCAGAGTAGCAGCTGTGTTAGTCTGTGTCAGTAAAAAGAACAGGAGTACTTGTGGCACCTTTTATTTGAGCATAAGCTTTCGTGGGCTACAGCCCACATCATTGGATGCATAGAATGGAATATATATGAAGTTGATGGATTTCCACTCCATAATGCTAAATGCAGTGTCTTGCATAATGACAGGTTTCAGAGTAGCAAAGTAGGCATTGAGCAGCTCTGCCTTCCTGTCATCTTCCGTTACCAGCTCACCTTCTCCACTGAGCAGCGGACCCACACCATCCTTAATCTTCCTTTTTTTTCTCTGACATATTTGAAGAACCCTTTTTTGTAATCTCTAACATTCCTTGCCAGCTGTAACTCATTCTTTGCTTTGGCTTTCCTGATTTTGTCCCTACACGCTCGTGCTGTTCCCATGTATACTTCCTTGGTGACATGCCCCTCCTTCCATCTCCTGTGTGGATCCAAAGCTCATTGTTCAGCCATATTGGCCTCTTGTGGCTCTTCTTATCTTTCCTCTGCATCAGACTAGCCTGACGTTGAGCCTCTAGTATTACATCAATTAGAAACTGCCAGCTCCCTTCAACTCCTTTTCTAAGTGGTCTTTCTATGGGACCTTGCCCATTATTTCCCTGAGCTGAAATCTGCCTTTCTGGAGTCCAGTTTCCTGGTTTTGCTGTTCTCATGTTTTCCTTTCCTAGGATCTTGAATTCTATCAGACCATGATCTGTTCCTCTGAAGTTCCTCCCTGATCACCTTCATGTTTGCAACTAATTCATCCCTGTTGGTCAAAACCAGATCCAAAATAGGGGACCCCCTAATTGTTTCCTCAACTTGCTGAATCAGAAAGTTATCCCCTACACATGCTAAGAATTTGCAGGACATATTATGTTTTGCTGTAATAGTCTTCCAACAGATATCAGGGAAGTTAAATTCCCCCATTAATACTAGCTCATGTGTGTTAGCTAATCTTGTTACCCACTTGTAGAATGACTCATCCACTCCTTCTTCCTGATTTGGTGGTCTGTAATAGCCCTCCACATAACAATTCTACTGTTCTTTTCCCTTTTTATCCTCATCCAGAGACTCTCAATAGGTCTGTTATACATCCTCTTGGACCTCAGAGCAAGTGTATACATTCTTGATATACAGTGCAACACCTTTTTTCCTCATAGCTATCCTTTTGGAACTAGCTATCCCCCTCAATGTTGGTACTCCAGTCATGGAAGTTCTCCCACCAAGTCTCTAATGTGAATTAGGTCATAATTTTCTTCATATACCATGACTTCCAGTTCATCCTACTTGTTTCCCATACTCTTTGCATTTGTATACAGGCATCAAAGATATTTTGCAGACTTCCCTGGTCAAAGTGAATGTAAATAGTTACCAAATCAGAATAGTAGCATTGTACACTCACTTTGCACAGTGGTAAATGCAGACACAAGGTGCAAGGCAGTGGAGAATAACATCCACTATCACTATTCAACAAGCAAGAGAAGAGAGTTAGTTTTAGTGCCCTGACTAACCTTATGGGACATGTATCAGAGGGGTAGCCATGTTAGTCTGGATCTGTAGAAGCGACAAAGGGTCCTGTGGCACCTTATAGACTAACAGAGGTATTGGAGCATAAGCTTTCGTGGGTGAATACCCACTTCTTTGCATCCGAAGAAGTGGGTATTCACCCACGAAAGCTTATGCTCCAATACCTCTGTTAGTCTATAAGGTGCCACAGGACCCTTTGTCGTTTATGGGACATTTCTAACCCCAGATGAAGTGGTAATAATGAAAATTCTTATAGCAGTGTGTGAGGTGAGCCTAGCACATAACAGCTGCTTCATTTGTTTGCATATAAGCAATCAGGTACTTCAGGTACTGTACTTCAAAACACTTTGGTTCATTTGATTAAAAATGAATGGAGGTAGAAACAGAAGTTCTTAATGTTTTGTGGATTGCCATGGGCACGCAGGGGCGAAAGAAAATGCAGGCCTGTTATTTACTACGCTGCACGTGGCAATAGACTATATTGTAAGGGATGCAAGGAGAATATGGGTCACGCTGCAAACTGCAGACACGCACACACACAACTAAAATTAATCAATTTAAAGTTTTATTGGGGATAATTACAAGGGGTAAGAGAGCAGCGTTAGATTAGCTAATAGAGTTAATGAAACTTAAAACACACAATGACTAAAATATCTACTAACAATATTTATAAACAAAGATGCAGCATTTAGTAATAACTGATACTCACAAATACAAACCAACGCATAACGACCGGCAAACGTAGAAACTCTGTTTGAAACACGTGAGCTGAGAGAGAGGCTTCGAGGTGATCAGGCTCGGTTACGGGTGTACACGGGATACACAGGATTCGTTTTTCTTTCTCCTCTTCCTGCCTGCACATGGCAGGCAGCCCCTAAAGTACCAACTATGACATCATAGAAGTGTCATAGGGGACGGGGCCCAAAACCTGTTTGTGTTCGTTTCTGATTGGCACAAGCAAAGTTTACACCAAGGGGGGAGCAGGTGCCTCAAAGTCTGGCTTCGCCCCCAAAAGGTGAGGAAATGCATATTGCTTTAGAATGCGTGCCACACTGAATGACAAAAGAAGAGGCCAGGGCAATACCGGTATGGGCAAGTTTTACAGGAAGCAGACAGGAACTCATCTCAACATGCCCCTGTGCCCTGGCCGAAACAGTTAGGCCGAGAACCTAAACTTCCGAGTCCAACTCCTCATCCCCACCTACGAGGGGATGCGCTTCGGGGGTGGAAGCGATGTAGGCCGAGGCAACAAACTTGTGAATGCAGGCTTTAATGAAGGCACATCCGAGACAGAGAAGAGCGAGCCCAACTAGAAGGGACACAAACAGGGATTGGAAATAGGATTTGTAGGGCGCAAGGCCAAGCCAATCGAGCCATGACCAAAACTGGAAGGACTCCCGTGACTCTCGGACAGTAGAGCTCAACGTTTGCAGGTCTTTAACAATTGAGGACAAATTAGGAAAAATAGAAGGCAAAGAAACGCAGCGTTTATCAGCAAAGTCGGGATATACTTCAGCAAATTTAGTACAAAATGAGGAAGATTGTAACAAATATTGAATCATTAATCTATTTTGAATACTATACTGAACAAGGGAATTTAACTGCTGATTAATTAAGGAGAGGCCCTTGCCCGTAGTATTAGCAAGCATTTCAATAGCAAGGGATTGAAACAGCACTTGATCACGTAACATCATATAACCAACAGGGTTAAAACTAACAATAGAGGAGGCGAGGGAGGACGCTGCTGTTTGCAAACGAGTCCAAACAGAGTGGGTACTACGATGGTGTCGGTGACTAGATGGCAAGGTATAAATACCTCCGCCTTGTAGATACAGGGTGCCAATGGTGCATATACCCCGGGGATTGGGAGGAAGCACAGCAAATGCAACATTACCGCAAATCCAAAAATGACCGAGTCTTAAGGAAGAAACTGTGGTATGGCTCCACCCATTATTGGTTACAGAATAAAAGCTGAATGCACGATTGACACATGCAGCCTCAGCATGATGCATATGCTGGGCATGAAACAGATACGTATGTGTTATGGAGGTATAGAAGGTTCCAAAAAAAATCATAATTAAGATGGTAAGAACAATTAATGGGAGGGGGATAGGTAAAATTAAGAGTGGGTTTAGTTAGGGAGGTATTAGCATAAGAGAAACTCCACATAGAACAATTAGAATAAGTACCAATCCAAGTAGGGGCTGGGGTTAAACTATTACCAACAAAAACCCAACAATGAGATGCTGGAACTCTAATACTCTCAATTAAAGGAAAGCTATGATCACTTCGACCTGAAGCATTAAGAACTGGAAACACATAAGAATTAAATTGTGAGGAACAATTATTCCAAACACTAGAAGCAGCCCACTGCACATGGGGGAAGAACAATTCACACTAGAAATATTAAATGAAGAAAAATTATAAACTATTGGTACAAATTAAAAGGGTAATGGATATTTAGGTGAGAACTGAGCAGAGCAAACGAGACAATCTTCTGGACTCAGCGCTGACAGGGACTGGTTTCCGCTGACCTCCTGCACCCAGTAGGCAGCGAACCAGGTTTGTAGTCCACCTTCTCCTAAGGGCTCCGTGGGCAAAGATGTTGTGAGGGAGAGCAGCATAACCTGTAAAACAGAATAATACGAGCCCTGCTCAGGGGCATTAGTTTGTTTATTAAGAACTACATTTGCTGAGCCAGTTATGATGAACTAGCTTGTCACCGGGGGTACTTGTAGCCACTAAGTAGGTGTTAGGGTACTTGCCAGCCCGGAGAATGGTGGCTTTTATAGGTTCTTGAAGGCCAGAGGCTTGGGGTTCTGTAAGCCAAACCAGTTGGCCGGTGTTAAACACGGGGGACCAAGGCGGCTTAGGTGTAGGTGAAATGTGAGGCCAGCGAGAGTAACTTTTGTTGAGTGCGATAAGTACCTGGGGTAAAAATGAGCTCCAGTTTTTAAAATCAGGGTTGGGGTTTGCTGTCCGCAGCATAGTCTTAAGGACTGCGATTTTTCGCTCCACCACACCATTGCTTTGAGGATGATATTTAGTATGGATGTGAAGGGAAGCCCCCCATCCAAAAATGAGCTGTTCAATGCTTTTGCTGGTAAAGGGTGGCCCACCATCTGCTTGGACTTCAGTGGGAGTGCCCCAGGCAGCTGCTGTTTGCCTAAGAGAAGAGCAACAAGAATGATTAAGGGTCTAGAGAACATGACCTATGAAGGAAGGCTGAAGGAATTGGGTTTGTTTAGTTTGGAAAAGAGAAGACTGAGAGGGGACATGATAGCGGTCTTCAGGTATCTAAAAGGGTGTCATAAGGAGGAGGGAGAAAACTTGTTCATCTTAGCATCTGAGGATAGAACAAGAAGCAATGGGCTTAAACTGCAGCAAGGGAGGTTTAGGTTGGACATTAGGAAAAAGTTCCTAACTGTCAGGGTGGTTAAACACTGGAATAAACTGCCCAGGGCGGTTGTGGAATCTCCATCTCTGGAGATATTTAAGAGTAGGTTAGATAAATGTCTATCAGGGATGGTCTAGACAGTAATTGCTCCTGCCATGAGGGCAGGGGGCTGGACTCGATGACCTCTCGAGGTCCCTTCCAGCCCTAGAATCTATGAATCTATGAATCTATGAATCTATGAATCTAAGAGCTACAGCGACAGAAGCAGCATTGGTTTTAGTAAGAGGGACACAAAAACTTTGCCGAGACCCCAGATCGACAGTAACTAAGGCTTTTGGAAAACGACGAGCACCTGGCAGGGGTCCTATTAAGTCAATTTGCCATGTACTACCTGGGGCAAAGTGTTCTGCAGCGTATGCAGAGCGCTTATATCGGGGACGATTCATAGTTTTTACCTGCACACACTGCAAGCAGGACTGAACAATGAGCTCGCACTGACTGCGGCTAACGTCAGGCCTTTGGTCAGAAAAGCCAGATAACAGGCCGTACAATTTTGTGGGTGGTAAGTGTCCCCATTCTTCGTGGAGCCAGCGCAGCAGCGGGTCGGCCTGTGGGGCGGGATTTGCCATATGAACTTGGGAGACCTCTCTCATTCTTTGATCAAGACTGGAATGCAGGGGGTTAGAGTCTGGTCGATGAGAGGGGCAGTGCGTAATGAACCAAGGGTGAGAGAATTTACGAATTAGGGTAAAAATTTGGTCCCACATTTTAACAAAAGCTGAGGGAGAGGCTTGCTCAATCAAAATATCTAAACAAAATTGAGAATCGATACCTAAAACAACTTGCTTGTTGGCAGAGTGGGCATTAGCAACATGCTGGGCAGCTAAAAGAACGCCCTGCACCTCGCATTCTTGTGCGGAGCAGGAGGGGGGCAGTAACTGCACATTAAAGTAATTACATGTGGAACAAAGAACTCCCGCCCTAGGGGATGGTGAGGTGCCCCCATCAGACACAACCCAGGGATCATATTTTGCTTCAATGCATAACGGTTGGTGAGATGGGGGGGCTAGGATGTTATCGCTGGGAGTTAGGGTCCATGCCTGCCAAGCTACCTCACCCTGGAAACATAGAAGCTGCCAGGTGCGAGTAGTGCCATGAAACTCGGGTGGAGGGGTACTTGTAAGCCACGGGATTAAGTGAACACGTGGTCCAGACAAGGTACCTGGGATAGGGACTTGGGACCAGTGATGAGCACTGGACGCAGCCAGTAGCATTTTTCCCACCAGACCATAGTTATACTGGGGTCCAGACAGGCGATGGGCCCAATTGTAAATGGCATTACCATGTTGCAATACAGTGAACCCTACATGGTGTTTTGTGATAAACAAATTAATGTTGAGGGGTTCTTGGGAATTAAAACGGGCGAGGGGGGGTTAGAGGCGAACCAGCCAGCGAGCTTCTCTAAGCTTTTCTGTGCTGATGCATTCCACACTTCTCGGGAGCGTTTAGAAGAGAGAGAGCTTTGTAGGATTTCTAGGTTAGAAATTAATTGCACCGGAATATATTGGCGGTGATAATTAAGGAGACCTAGTAGCTGCTGAAGCTCTCATTTATTTTTTGGAGGGGCTTCTGTCCAAGGGTCTAATACACTGGCTGGGGCTTGTATGTGAGTGGTGGGAGTGAAATGGAGTCCCAAGAATGAGAATTGCTGGCTGGCCTGCAGGTGGCTCTTTGTTTTGTTAATTTGCCACCCATCTGCTTCTAATGCATCTATTATCATTTGGGTGGTACTTTGAACTGCTTGTGGATTGGGCCCACAAATGACAATATCATCTACATAAGTTAACAGGGACACATCCTGTAGGGGTTTTACCTTTTGTAATGTGATATTGAGATGGCACGAGGCCAGTGCAGGTGAATTACAGAACCCCTGTGGGCAGACTTTCCATTTATATTGGACGCCCTTAAAAGCAAAATTTAAGATTCCTTGTGTGTCCTGGAGTGGGATTTGGTAAAACATATCTTTTAAATCAAGAGTACATGCCCACTGATTACTTGCATTGCTTAGTTGCCGCTGTATTTCTGGAATGGTGACAGAGCTGGAAAATGCAATAGGCTTTACACGGCTGTTAGCCTGTCTATAATCAATGACAAGGCGATATTTAGAGGGATCGCCGGGCTTGGGAATACCTCAACCCGCGGACAGAAAGGTGGATGCAGTAACCCTTTCTATTTTTTTCTCTTCTAGAAGCTGAGTGAGCAAAGCTTCAATAAGGGGAAGCCCTTCGGATTTTGTGGGGATAGGGGAAAATTTCCATGGCTGGGAGTTAACTACTTCGGGGGTATAGGGGGAATGATCGCCTACGGTTATAGGGAGGGCTTGCAGAATTTGATTATGCAGTTTAAATTTCTTAATATCTGAGACACCTAGCAGATTTTTTGATCCTAACAAGGCTTTTATTTTTCTTACGTATTTTTCATGGGCAATTTTAACCCAAACCACGGGTTTTTCTTGTACTACATTGAGGCCTTGAACAAACATAAAGGAGCCAGTAGGACAGTGGGGAACGTTGGGCTCAATAATGCTAACTTGAGCTCCAGTGTCTAATAAAAAGGAGGTGGGGGTGTCACCGTTGACTAACAGGGTGGCGTATGGGCCTTCATCGGTGGGATCTTTAATTTGGGCCGGGCAGCATCCGGCCCCTATTCGTTTTTTGACCTAACATAGTCCTCCCAATTTTTCCAGCCTAGCTGTTCGGCTATATTTTGCTGCTCTTGGTCTGACATTTTACGCAGGGCTTCTTTGGGGATTCCTTTGTTAAGAAGGAAGCCAAATCGTGCCCGTTCAGCTTTAGTTCGCTCAGGATATTTTTGGGGATTAAACTGACTCTTTGGAGGGTCTTTTGGTGGCGAATCAACTGGGAGAACAACAGGCGGGGGCGGCAGTGACAACTTAATTTTACTAACTACTTCACATAACGTTAAGATGGATCTGCGAACAGCCGCATGCAAGTGCAGCATGGCACCAGTGTCAGCTCCAGGGGCAGCTTCTAATGCTAAATCAACTGCCTCTGCTGAGACAGGAATTTGGGTGGGATCAGTAACATGTATAAAGGGTGTGACCACCAATTGCTGTTGAACAGTTAAATTAAGTGGGTTTTGTAGTGGATCCCACAGGACTATGGAAACTCCTGCGATTGCCCATATTAAATCGTGTGGAGTAACTAAGGCTCCCGGGGGGATATACAATCCTTTAAAACTGCCTTGCATTGCTAAAATGGCAGCTGCCGGGGTGGTAAGTGGCCAAAAGCGATTATTTAATAAAGCATGACCCGGGAAGCCTCGTGCCCAATTGGCCGTTTTGGCTAAGATGCCAGCCTCCTCACGGTCCACCAATTCTGCTCCGTGTTCTAAGGCTAGCCGCCCGATCCAAACCATAGGTGCCTCATCGGCTTTTCGTTGTGTTTCCTTTAAAAACTCTTTAAGTTCGGCCTTAGTACGTGTTCACAGTTCAGTAACCTGCGTGGTGTTGCCTGTTTGTGCATCTATTTTAGTTTTAGTTATCGCAATAGGCAAAGCTTCTGCTACAGTTTCAGATTCAGTAAATTCTGGGGCTGTTGGCAGAGCTGGATACAGAGGAGTTTTAGGAGCTTCATATGGGGGTGGCAAAATGTTCTGAGAGGGACCTGGGGAGGGGGAGGTAGTGATGGGCTCTACCTTTTCTGTCTTCTCCTCATTATCATCTTTAGGAGAGCCTGGGGCTGCCTGTTTAGCTGCAAACATTGTGCCCCCATGGAGGACAGAACACAGATCGAGGGCCTTGCATATCATGCTAAACAGGACGGTGGAAACATTCTCAGATTTATATTCATCGGGTCGCAATTTTTTGATTTTCTTAATTAAATCTAATTCTTTTATCATCTGGCATAATAATTTGTGTGCCGGATCAGCAGGTATTACCCGAGGTGGGGGAATCAATTTGGAAACGGTACCTCCGGATTTTCTAACAATGCGGCTACACTCTCTCCAAAGCTGAGAGGGATTTGCAGCACCGAGGTTCTCCACAGTCTCCGTGCACTGAGGCTGTAGGGAACAATCGGCTGGCTGACACCTAAAGCTCGGGTGGCACCGAAGGAGGCATCCCGTATCTGCCAGGGTTAATGGTACAGTATAGCCTTTTAGAGTTTTACCCGAGCCAAGGGAACAGATCCATTCTATTTTTGGATCAGTCAAATTTTGGCTAGTAAAAAGGTGAAACTGCAAATGTTGGAACTGTTCAGTTTCATCATCTGCGCGGTCTGCAGCGTGCCACGGGCATGGCCCAACTCCCTTGCATCCTGTTCGTGACACCATGTGGATTGCCACGGGCACGCAGGGGCGAAAGAAAATGCAGGCCTTTTATTTACTAGGCTGCATGTGGCAATAGACTATATTGGTAAGGGATGCAAGGAGAATATGGGTCACGCTGCAAACTGCAGACACGCACACACACAACTAAAATTAATCAATTTAAAGTTTTATTGGGGATAATTACAAGGGGTAAGGGAGCAGCGTTAGATTAGCTAATAGAGTTAATGAAACTTAAAACACACAATGACTAAAATATCTACTAACAATATTTATAAACAAAGATGCAGCATTTAGTAATAACTGATACTCACAAATACAAACCAACTCATAACGACCGGCAAACGTAGAAACTCTGTTTGAAACACGTGAGCTGAGAGAGAGGCTTCGAGGTGATCAGGCTCGGTTACGGGTGTACACGGGATACACAGGATTCGTTTTTCTTTCTCCTCTTCCTGCCTGCACATGGCAGGCAGCCCCTAAAGTACCAACTATGACATCATAGAAGTGTCATAGGGGACGGGGCCCAAAACCTGTTTGTGTTCGTTTCTGATTGGCACAAGCAAAGTTTACACCAAGGGGGGAGCAGGTGCCTCAAAGTCTGGCTTCGCCCCCAAAAGGTGAGGAAATGCATATTGCTTTAGAATGCGTGCCACACTGAATGACAAAAGAAGAGGCCAGGGCAATACCGGTATGGGCAAGTTTTACAGGAAGCAGACAGGAACTCATCTCAACATGTTTCAGGTAACAGATCCTTCCAGTCTGTTTACATATTAGTTCTATACCCCAATGGCAGTAATCAGATTCAGATTATTGTAATACCACACACACGAAATTGTTTAGTTTTACTGTAGTGTTTTGCTCTTCCTTACTATCCTTTTCGCTTTACCCAATTTATTTCCTGCCAATTGCATGTATTCCTCTTAGTGTCTCTTGTTCCCCTTTTCCTTCTTTTTAATCCATCCTCTTTCTTTCATTGTGTTTTGATCTCTCCTCTCCTCTAATGTTCCTTCTGGCTCCTTCCTCCCCAACCTCTTCTGCCTCTCATCTCATTAGTCTCTTTTTACCTTTCCTGCCCTAAATCCACTTTAAATCAACAGGAATTGAGCACACTCAGCACCTTATAGGATCAGCTTGAAGGCAATGGAATTAATTCATGAGTGATTCTATGAAAAAGCACACATGACAGCAGGATTGGGCGCCATATGTTGAAAATGTAGTGATTCATTTGAATTACAACAAATGGAGAGTTCTAACTAAAACCCACTACCATTACAGACTACCTTTAAAATAGAGAAGATAATACAAATGTGCTTCACCGACCTTAGGTCACATACAGAGGAATATTGACTTGTAAATTAGTGTCCTGGGAGCTCCCTTATTCTTTAATGAGTGTAGGAGAAAAGCAATGAAACATTATTAATGATAATAATAAAAAGAAACTGGGGGAGGGGAGAGGAAGGAAAGAGATTTTAAAATGACACAGTTTAGACAAGATGCATTATCTAATTCAGATCTAATTTTATTTTCATGAAAACTAGACTTTGACTGCTTCTTCAGAAAAAGATGAGGGACAAGAATGACTAAGGAGGTTCCTATATTTTAGCTCCATATGTATCCATAAATAAGTTACTTGTTGCTATGTTTTTTTGCTTGGTATGTGGTGTTAAAATGATTAGGCCTGTGTGCTGTGTGTCTTGAAACAGATAGTTAGTTATTGTTAGCACAATCCCCAGATTCCCCATAATGGTCATTCCTATATAGATAGTAACCATGGTGCCATATTTCTATTAAAAAATAAATAAAGTAAATGGAGATATGCCAATCTCCTAGAACTGGAAGGACCTTGAAAGGTCATCGAGTCCAGTCCCCTGAAAGGTCATCGAGTCTAGTCCCCTGCCTTCACTAGCAGGACCAAGTATTGTCCCCTGACAGATTTTTTTCCCCAGATCCCTAAGTGGCCCCCTCAAGGATTAAGCTCACAACCCTGGGTTTAGCAGGCTAATGCTCAAACCACTGAGCTATCCTTCCCCCCAATTTTTATTGTAGATTTAGTCACTGCCATGACTTATAATATCTATCCATTGAGATAAGAATATGCTCTTTTGCATTTGATAAACCACCACGGAACTTTTTTACTTGCTCCAGCTGATAGAGCATCTTTGGGGTTTATTTTACCAAGGGGTAAATTTGGGCTTGTACTTCATTGACATGCTCTGAGGTGGAAAAGGACATGGCAATTCTCTTTCCATCCCAGCATGGCCATACAGGACTCAGAGTGCTGGCAGCAGTGTCCCCTGAATGTCCCTGGGGAGGCTGGCTAGCACACATATGCTATGTACTTAAATGCCAGCATTACTCAGCCCTGGTCTACACTACGAGTTTAGGTCGAATTTATTAGCGTTATTTCGATTGATCTGTGCACCCGTCCACACGACGAAGCCCTTAACATCGACTTCTAGGGCTCTTAAAATCGATCTCGCCACTCCACCCCCAACGAGGGGATTAGCGCTTAAATCGATATTGCCGAATCGATGTAGGCTAGTGAGGACGCAATTCGACAGTATTGGCCTCCTGGATCTATCCCACAGTGCAACATTTGACCGCTCTGGACAGCAGTCTGAGCTCCAATGCTCCGCCCAGGTAGACAGGAAAAGCCCCGCGAACTTTTGAATTTCATTTCCTGTTTGGCCAGCGTGGTGAGCTGCAGGTGAGCGCAGATCTCATCAGCAGAGGTGACCATGATGGAGTCCCATCAAAAGGATTTTTTGCTCCCCCCTCAGTTGCTTTCACGGAGGGAGGGGGGAGCAAGGGTTAGGCTCATTTCCTTCTAGCTGCAGATGGTACAATATGCGGTGAGCAAGGAGGCGCCTTCCCTTCTAGCAGCAGATGGTACAATATGCTTGATATCCATCATCAGCTCCTGGCCCCCTCAAGGATTGAACTCGCAACCCCGGGTTTAGCGGGCCAACGCTCAGACCGCTGAGCTATCCCTCCGCCCGTGTTCCAGGCAGTACTGAATCTCCCTTAAACAAAACGTAAAAAAGAGAATGACCAGAGTCACTCTGGTCACTCCCATTTATGTCCAAGCGCCCCCGGCCAGCCACACCATAGGCCGCCGGCCAGGAGCACACGAATACCAATCATATTGTACAATCTGCTGCGAGAAGGAAAGGAGCTTCTGCTGTGTGGTCCCACGACCACGACCATTTATGGCATATTGCACCATCTGCAGCTAGAAGGCAAGGCGCTCCTGCTGTGTAGTCCCGCGACTACCAGCCTCAGGCGGAATGGCCCCCTCAAGGATTGAACTCGCAACCCCGGGTTTAGCGGGCCAATGCTCAGAACGCTGAGCTATCCCTCTGCCCGTATTATAGTGTGACTGAATCCCCACTAGACCTAATGTCCAGGCGTACGCTGGAGATGTACGGTAATTGTGAGCTGAGCAGGCTTCCGTAGCAAACACGGAAACCCCGGAAAAAAGGCGCGAAAAATATTGCTTTCACGGAGGGAGGGATGACATGTACCCAGAACCACCAGCGACAATGTTTTCTGCCCCATCAGGCTTTGGGATCGCAACCCAGAATCCCAATGGGCGGCGGAGACTGCGGGAACTGTGGGATAGCTACCCGCAATGCAATGCTCTGAAAGTCGATGCTAGCCCCGCTACTGTGGACACAGTCAATCGACCTCATGGTCTTAACGCTCTTTAGTGGGGACACACACAATCGATTCCATAAATTCGGGTTTTAAAATATCGACTTCTATAAATTCGACCTAATTCTGTAGTATAGACGTACCCTCAGAGGATACTCTACTATATATGTCATTCGCTTCAAATGCAAACTATGCCATTCCCCAGCTATTGTAATGCTTGGATGAGATCACTTTCTGCATGAAGAGCAACTGTATGGAGCTCAGTATGAAAAGACAGAAGTGAGGCTACTGGACAGACATTTGAAGAAGTTTTCAACACCATCCCATTGCTTTTATAGTGGGCATCTGCTCCACCATCACCAAAACAGCTTTGAGTTGCTGTGCTCCTGGACATCCCTGTGATACTAGACACCCATATGGCAAAATCAGCAGGAAAAGCCTTCTCCTACCTGTGGCTGGCCAGAAGATGGAGAGCTATCCTCTCATAGGCAGACCTGTCTCTGGTTATTAGTGACTTTCAGACCTTATTGTAGCACACTATGCGCAGTCCAGGCACGCTAATGGAAATACAGGTGGAGTAGCTTCCCTGATGACAAACACAGGTCAATAGGAGCACTTCAGAAGCACTGGCTGTTCCTTGAATACAGTCTTAATTTTGATCTTCAAGGCTTTAAATGGCCTAAGGCCAAGCTGTCTCAAATACTGCCTCTCCTTCCATGACCATGACCTCCTGAGGAGCAAGGGAGAACAAGAATACAAGCCCGAATAGTAGGGCCCTACCAAATTCGCTGCCTGAAAAATGCATCACGGACCGTGAAATCTGGTTTTCCCTTGTGAAATCTGGTCTTTTGTGTGCTTTTACCCTATAATATACAGATTTCACGAGGGAGACCAGTGTTTCTTAAATGGGGGGTCCTGACCCAAAAGGGAGTTGCAGGGAGGTTGCAAGGTTATTTTAGGGGAGTCACGGTATTGCTACCCTTACTTCTGCACTGCCTTCATAGCTGGGTGACTGGAGAGTGGTGGCTGCTGACAGAGTGCCCAGCTCTGCAGGCAGCAGCGCAGAAGTAAATGTGGCAATGCCATACTATGACGTCCTTACTTCTCTGCTGCTGCTGGTGGTGGCGACTCTGCCTTCAGAGCTGGGCTCCCATGCAGAAGCCGCTGCTTTCCTTTTGCCCAGCTCTGAAGGCAGCGCTGCCGCCAGCAGCAGTGCAGAAGTAAGGGTAGCAGTACCGCAACCCCCCCTGCAATAACCTTGCAAACCCCTACAACTCCTTTTTGGATTAGGACCCCTACAATTACAACACCATGAAATTTCAGATTTAAATAGCTGAAATCATGACATTTACAATTTTTAAAATCCTATGACCGTGATATTGATCAAAATGAACTGTGAATTTGGTAGGGCCCTACAAATAAGAAATATATCCTAAACAAAACCTACCTACCTATGGATAGGTCCAGAGAGGAAGAAACTGAGTCCTTTGTGTTCTATATTCCACAATGATTGGCGTTGTATAAAAAACCTTATAGATGAACAAATGGACAAAAAGCTCCCAATGGCATTAACAATGACACATTTGCAGCATGCTTTTTATACATGCAGAGTTTTATTACGAGGGGAGAAATCCTTTTAGTAGTCATTTGTGTTGTATCATGTAGGTCACAGCAGAGTTTGGCCTCTCTTGTATAAACAATCTACATTGATAATGAAAACTTTAATCCAAAATGGAAAAAAACCTTCTACAAAATGTGCAAACACAGTCATAGGGAAACAGTTGAAAGACATTTTGCTATAACAGCTATTCTGGGGGAACAGTGATTGATGTTTTGTGTAATTAGAATACAAATCTCATACTAAATAATAAGTATGCAGTCACCAGACAATTAATTATTCAACCTTCATTATAAAGAATGCCAGGGCCACAATTAGCTATTGCATATTCACCTCTCATTCGAATTACGTATCTTTAGACAACACTAAAAAAGCAATACATTTATTTATTTTGATTTAAAATATTTTATAACCACACCCTGTCATAGGCTCTAGGCTCTTTAACTTATAATAAAAACATCAAGTCATGTGTACGATAGAAGCACCATGACAATGTAACACTGGCATTCATTTCTGCCTTCAGCTACACTGATAGAACTAGGAACGCCATTGGGTCCAAAGGGTTCCACCAATGGCTGTCAGGGATCCAATGGGATTCCATGGCAGTAAGTGAGGGCACAACTTGGTCCTGGAAAATTAAAGCTGTACCAGCAGCACAGCTTATCTTCTTCTTTCAAGAGCTTTCAGGGAAAGCAACTTCCTCAGAGAGCTCCACAAGGACACCTTGACAGATGTGATTCTGGTAGCAGTCTAGGACTTCCTTTAAGAAAGGCAGAATGCACAGTCCTTAAAGGCCTCCTTGCTGCAGATATAGGCCTAAAAATATTTTTATCCTCAACTAGATGGGAAGGTTATCAGTGGCTGGGGCAATTGACTAGACTAGCCATTGCAGAATGAGTTGTTCTCCAATAACTATTCTGGCATAGCTCCCTGTGTGGGCATTATTCTGGGATAAAAATCATTTTATTCTGGAACTATTACTCCATTTTAAAAGTGACCTAATTATTCTGGAATAAAGAGACTTTTGTTCTGAAACAGAGTGTCCACACAGGGAGCTATTCTGTAATAGCTATTCCAGTCAAATTCCCCTGTAGATAAGCCCCGAGAAAGACAAGTGAGAGGGTGATGCAGTGGGAAGGACTGCAGTTTCTTTCTTGTTCATTCCACCCAAAGCATTCAGAAATATGTCAGGATGTGTGGTGCCTGAGAACACACCAGGGCAATTTCCATTCATTCAACACTTGTCATTCTTAGACGGAAAATTCATAAATGAGCTCAGGAACCAGAGATCTGTGCAATGTTATGTAGGGTTAAAAAAAGTGATGAAGTGTCAATTTCCTTTTGTTGCTGACAAGGCCAGTTGATACTGAACTGTGGGGATTCTGTGTTTATGAAACACTAAGTAGTGATAAAGAAATGGTGTTATGAATGGTCCTCATCTAAGCAAAAAAGATCCAGGAGGATATTAGACTCTGGAAGTCATTTTAACCAATTTAATTGGAGTAGTAATTTGACAGCCCAAATGTTTCCAGCAATCACATATCCTGTGGTCTTCAGATATTACAAGACACAATCTATCTTGATGTTTACTGACAAGGAGGATAGTCTGTGAGAAGTAGCCTGGGTATTCAATGAAACTATGGTTACTTAGTGGTTTCACCTTTTGAGCCTACTTCTTGCTTTTATTAGCTGTGACCATATGGAGCTCACAGATGGCAAATAAAAGTTACATCTTGCTCAAATAAGTGGGGGAAAGCACAGTAAATAAATTGCTGGCAAAAATCAAGATCAGTGATGCATGAGGTACATGTCAGTGGGGTCTCAATGTCAGATAGATCATGGCACTTTTGTCCCTTAGGGAGTTTTCAGTTTTAAAATTTGAATCTACTGGACTTAGAAGTGAGAAAGGATCTGACACTAATTGCATGGGGTGAGAGTGAAAAAATGAGGCAGAAACTCATTCCCTGCCATCCAACCCTCAGGCATTTCCTCACTTCCCATTCCTAATGAGAAGCTTCTTCTCTCCTCCCTTCCTTAGAAGATTACCTGTGGTATCTCTCTTCATCCTTTCATTCCCCCACCAAATTGAGCAAACGCTCAATATTCCCCATTCTATCTGATTGGTTAAGGAGTGCTTTTCTGATTGGTGTGATCAGTTGCCGCTGCATGAGCCCAGGGACAGAGTGAAGCACTCACTGGTATTATCCATTTGCAAGCACAATGGTGCCAATGTTTACACAGCCAGAGTGAGTAGGATGTGATGATCAGGAGGCCAAAATGGCATCCTCGCTAGTTAGAACTTGGGTGGGCCCCCCTTTCACAGCACTACCAAGTTAGTTGTTGAAATTTTATGATTAAAGGCATTCTCTCAGTGGAAGGGTTTAGCAGCAATAAGGTAATGAATGTGGGGGGCTTGATCTTGAATACTGATCTACATCCCAAAATGTGTATAGGATTCTTCGGGCAGTGTGTTGGAATGTCAGGGGAGTAGACATTTTCAGTGCTCTCCAGCTCTGACGCAAAACCTGGGATTACAAGCTAGTACAGCTGAATAGGTCTAATCGCCAAACAGTGGAGCAGCCATCACAGGGGCATACTCTTAGATGGCTGGGCTGGCAAACCCACAACAGTCTCAATATACAGAATCATAGAATATCAGGGTTGGAAGGGACCTTAGTAGGTCATCTAGTCCAACCCCCTGCTCAAAGCAGGACCAATCCCCAATTTTTGCCCCCGATCCCCAAATGGCCCCCTCAAGGATTGAACTCACAACACTGGGTTTAGCAGGCCAATGCTCAAACCACTGAGCTAGTAACCTGTACTCTTATGGGGGTTTTAGCCCCAACCCCCCTACCATGTATACACAAAAACTTCAGACCCAGGTTTGGAGGTGCTTTAAGTCTGGGCTAGCTTACCTGGCTGGGGCTATAGGTTGGAACCTGGGTGCCGCTTTCATTTGGGCAGGAACTCACCTACTTTGCAGTGAGGATGCAGGGAAAACAAATCACTCAAGTTCTTACAGTCCTCCAATGCCCTTCCTACAATTCCTCCCACAGTCCCACTATTAACACAATTACCTGGGAAAGAAACTCAGAACATCTCAGAACCATGGGCAATGCCCCCCAAACATATGTGGGTAACTGAAGAAACAGTAAAAGAACGAGGAGTACTTGTGGCACCTTGGAGACTAACAAATTTATTTGGGCGTAAGCTTTCGTGGGCTAAAACCCACTTCATCAGATGCATGGAGTGGAAAATACAGTAGGAAGATATATACAGAGAACACAAAACTCTTTGTTGCAAGGATAGGTCCCTGGTTAGTGTTTTTGTTGTGAGTATTTGCTTCAGGTTGGGGTGATGTCTGTAAACGAGGACTGGCCTGTTTCCAAAGGTCTGTGAGAGTGAGGTCCTTGGGAGACAGGCAAATACTCACCAGCAACCACACACCACACAACAAAAACACTAACCCAGGGACCTATCCTTGCAACAAAGCCCATTGCCAACTCTGTCCACATATCTATTCAAGGGACACCATCATAGGACCTAATCACATCAGCCACGCCATCAGGGGCTCGTTCACCTGCACATCTACCAATGTGATATATGCCATCATGTGCCAGCAATGCCCCTCTGCCATGTACATTAGCGAAACCGGACAGTCTCTACGCAAAAGAATAAATGGACACAAATCAGACGTCAAGATTTAGAACATTCAAAAACCAGTCGGAGAACACTTCAACCTCCCTGGACACTCAATTACAGATGTAAAAGTCACAATTCTTCAACAGAAAAACTTCAAAAACAGACTCCAACGAGAAACTGCACAACTGGAATTAATTTGCAAACTGGACACCATTAAATCAGGCTTGAAGACTGGGAGTGGATGGGTCATTACACAAATTAAAACTATTTCCCCGTGCTAATTTCCCCCCCTACTGTTACTTACACCTTCTTGCCAACTGTTTGAAATGGGCCATCCTGATTATCATTACAAAAGTTTTTTTCTCCTGCTGATAATAGCTCACCTGAATTGATTTGTCTTGTTAGAGTTGATATGGCAACCCCCCTCTTTTCATGTTCTGTGTATATATATCTTCCTACTGTATTTTCCACTCCATGCATCTGATGAAGTGGGTTTTAGCCCACGAAAGCTTATGCCCAAATAAATTTGTTAGTCTCTAAGGTGCCACAAGTACTCCTCGTTCTTTTTGCTGATACAGACTAACATGGCTACCACTCTGAAGAAACAGTGAAGACAGTAACGTGGATATGCTATGGGAACACTAAAATCTGGGCTAGGCTAACCTGGACACTCAGATCTGGGTGCTAGACACCTTGTTTAACTGCACTGTGAAGACATACCCTCAGGCAAAGGAAGGCTTCACACCTAGGCCCTGTAACAAAAGCCATTGGGATATAGGATACTAAGCTCAGGTTCACACAGGGAGGGTGAGGCTTGGAGAATCCTTGACCAGGGTGAGGGGAGGAAATGGTTTAGGGAACTTACTCTCTAGAAGGCAAACTGAGATCAGGCTGGGTCCTACAAGCTCCTGGGCTTGCTAAAAGAACACCTGGTAGGTCTGTTCTGTTCCTATAACTCAAGAGGGAAACCTGTCTATCTTAGCTGGTAGTGAAGTGTAAAATTAGATGAGTCAAGGCTGTTTATTGTTTTGAAATAATTTTCTCTAATGCTCTGTTTCATTTATTAAACAAACCTACTTGTTTTAAGTCTGTCCATCACTATAAGACTCGTCACAAGCTCCTGAAGGGTTCCCCATGTCCAGTCAGACCTGCATGGTAATAAGCAGTTATAATGGTAATAAGCGGTTATAAGCGGTTATCATGGAGTGAGAGTTGTACCCAGATCTGGGTCTAAGAGTGAGAAAATTGCAAAAATTCCTCCTCAAATAAGGAAGGAAGTGCACTGAGAGAGCACAAAGGAGACAGATCCGAACAGCCCTGTTACCATGACAAATTGAAAATACAATAAAGAAATAATGGATTTAAAAAAAAAACGTTCAGCACCAATCGATAGGAATGTTGGGTGGGTAAAACCATGATGCCTAAGTATTGCAGGCTGTGGAAGTGAAAAAGTGAAGAAATGCACTACATTTTACCGATTATAATCACTTTATACTACAATTCTCAGTCAAATGAAATATTTCAGTGGTCCAACCAGTGGGTAAATAGTTAAAAGGGTTTAGCCAGGTGGAGCAAGACTCTGAGATACCAAGGTTTCCCCTCACATCTATTCACTAATTTGCTTGGTTTTCTTGGCATTCTTTAACATAGTCCGTGTTCAAGTTATTTCTTCATTCAAGAGCATGGGCATTCACAATGCTGGGTTACATTAACCTTATGCCATTTGATACACAAAAAACTAGCTATGGTTAGAATTAAGCCAGATCAGTTGGAGACAGGATATGTGCAAAGAGAAGCAGCATTTAGCAACTATGTCTAGAAAGAGGAGTGTGCACTGTTTGGATATGTGTGCTGGAATGTCCTCTTTGCTAATTGGCAGTTTATATTTATGCCTGTGTCTGTTTGCAGTGTTTTGCATAATCTATTCTCCCCCTGAGAGAGAAATATAAGACAATGTAGCTGATAACTGAATTAAAGAGAGAGAAGATAGAGAACTATTGGAAACTAGGAGCTCTATCCTTCACTCTTACTCAAATAATTTACTACTATAGGTATATCATACCCCATGTACTGCATGTCCTTTTCTACAGATAGGAGTCAGCACTGGTACAACTACACCAATTGCTTATCTCCAGTTTCTGTACTGGTACTATTCCTGACCATGGACAAATGGTAACATTTACAGAAATGCCTAAGGGCCAGATTTTTAAAGGTATGTAGGTCCTAAAGATCCAGGTAAGCACCTAGCGGGATTTACAGAAGCACCTAAGTGCTCAGCTGCCATTGGAATCTGAATCTTTAGGTGCCTAAATACTTTTAAAATGTAAAAAGGACTCATTTTCATGCTTTTGAAAATTTTACCCAAAGCCTTATCTAGGATGCACTAGACTGGGAAATCCCACTTGATTGAGACATTTCTTAGGGAACTGAATTAAGCCCAATGAGACATATAAAATGCCACACTGCTGCTTACTTGAGATGTCTATTCTGATGAGTTAGGACACCTGGAAGTGGTACTCATCTATGATCTTCATGACACTAAGAAGCTGTTGGTGTTTTCTCACTGCTAAATAACATCTACAGCAAACATGGTTGAATGTCCCCTTCCAGGTCATTTCAAATGTTCCTTAAAATTAACTCTATTCAGGCTGGCAGGACCACCAAACTTTTCAGAAACTCGGTTCCATTATACGGCTGTAGTTCAATTGCATTTTACCAGAATTTGTGGAAATATCATGCTGGGCCTTTTGTTGGTAACAGGCCTCTGCTACCATTGAAGTATTTGTTATTTATTTATTTCAATTTAAAATCTTGCAAAAATAAGTGCCCATCTAGGTTATTATGGGTGTGTTTATGATAGCTGCAATTTACAACTTCATAATATCCACTAAAATAAATTGCTCCCTATCATGGGGTCCACTCACTGCTCCTGGCACCTTCTCCTGATCACTCTGGGGATTAGTTATTTCCAGGGGCTGTGCCCTACTCTGGAAGTCTCTCCATCAATCTTTTTCTCTCACCCTGCAACCCTTCTCACTGCAGGAGCTGCAGCTTCTTGTTTGTGACTTGGCCTTCTGGCCAGGTCACTATGATCCTCCCCTTCTGGGGAATAACAGTCTTCCAACACGAACTGCGCCGGGCACTCTGCTCTCTACCATCTGCCCTGCACCACTTCCCCAGTGGCTGGTAGGGGAATCTGGGTCCACCCTCTACTCTGGGATCCAGCTCTGGGGCCCTCTCATCAGGCATCAAGGTCTGCCCTACCCCATATCTTTCTGCCTTTCCTACCTTTCTGGTTGTCCCCCTTCTCTGGGTTTGCCAGCGCAAACTCCCTCCTCCTAAGGAGTAACTGTAGGTTGCCTACGTACCTCTAGCTTCTTTTGCTCCTGTCCAGCTGAGCCTCATTTAATCAATTCCTGCTCCCTGGTTCCTCCTCCAGGTGCAGCCTGAGCCGTTAATTGGCCCACCTGGACACCTTAACCCCTTCACATTTTGTATGGGGTGTACACTCCACACTCTTATGCCAAAATCTTCACAAATAAATCCCACAACTCCACTCTACTATAGGATGTCCAGACCCCCATCCCCAAAACTCCTCAACCTGTCCCCGTTCCCAAAAATGGAGCTTATAGGTTTGCTATGTGAAAAAGTAAATCCATCAGAGCACCATTTCACATACGAAAACGCATCCTCTGTGCTAGCCTGAACTAACTCCCTTTGAAGTGGATGGATAGGCTCCCATTAATTTCAGTGGGAGTTGGATTGAGCCCTTTTATCGGGAATACATCTTAATCAGAACAAGAAGTCACACAATGGGGCCGCTTGATTGAGCAGCTATTACTATATATAAATAAAAGACCTTCTGTTAGTTTAATCAGAGGCTATGCCTACACTACCACTTTTGTTGGTAAAATTTTTGTTGGTCGGGGTGTGAAAAAAACACTCCTCTGACCGACATACATTTCACTGACAGAAGCACCAGTGTGGACAGTGCTATGGTGGTGCGAGACGCTCATAGCTACCGCCGCTCATTAGGGGTGGTTTTAATTATGCTGATGGGAGAGCTCTCTCCTGTTGGTGTAGAGTGGCTATATGGGAGATCTTGCAGCGGCACAGCTGCAGCGAGACTGCTGTGATGCTATAAAGTCTGTCATGTAGACATAGCCTGAGACTTCTTCTCTTTCCTCAATTAAGCACAACACAATGAAACAGAAATCGATCCCAATCAAGCCAAGAGTTCACCACAGTCTGAGTTCTAATGAGACTTTTTGTGCAAAAGTCTGTAACATCTTTGCGAACAAGGTACAGCAGCAGCCTTGAACAGTCCTTAGAAAAGTCTTTTCATTTTGGGACTAGCTCTAGAAAGATTCACTCCCGTTCTTTTGTCATCAGCATAGCCATGCACACTGCCAAAGTAGGATTCAAGAAAATCAGATAAAAAGATAACGAGATGGAATTTAGGCTCTATTATAAAGTATTTAAAGTAGCCACCATGTGTGGTGCCTGGTTATAAGCTAGAGTATCCCAAAACAAGTAGTAATTGAGGAGGAGAATTAAAAATAATTAACCAAGTCCTAAAGTGAATCTATTACTATAAACAAGAGGGACGTATTAAGATCTTATTCCAAGTTTCTGAGTGAAAATTGGCAGTAATTTGGATTAGAGAAACTTCTCAAGCCTGTGATATGATCTTTAGTGGACAGATTTTACAACATATCTGAGGGGAAAATGGAAATAACTGGTTTTTGGGAAGGTACCTTTCGTTTTCTCTAACTTTGTGAAGACTTTTCACTGCTTTCATAAACTGTCAGAAGGATTTTCACTGACTCAAATGTAATTTGAAGGGAGGTGAGATTTTGTTTTTAAAGCATTGTGTTTTATATTCAATTTCCCTAACTCTGGAAACCAAATACAAATACAATATTCCTTAAGCAAAATCTCACTACCTCTCTTCAAGCTCGGTATATGTTTTTGTGACCTAAGATTCTGATTACAGGAATAATGCTGTTCTTCATTAGTGAACTCCTCTAGAAAACCTTCTATTTCACAACAAAATGTTCTCCCATGCCTAAATGTCACTACGTCAAATTAACTTGGTTTAGGTGAAATGAGTGGAGGTGGGGTACATGGGACGGTACTGGAACCCCTGTGAAGTTTGCCTTTCATTTGAGAACCCTGGTAGCCTTTCTTTGAGACCCAGGGAAGTTGGCTTTGATGGGAGGCTCATATAAATATAAGCCGTCCAGACCGGGAAACTCGAGAAGTGTGCTGCTTGCCCAGAGCTAGAATTCAGGATGTGATGGAGTGTCTGCCAAGACTGATCACGCCCGGGGACTGATACCCCTTCCTACTTTTCCATGTGGGCACCAATAATACTGCCAAGGATGACCTTGAATGGGTCACTGCAGACTATGTGGCGCTGGGAAGAAGGATAAAGGAGTTTGAGGTGCAAGTCATGTTCTCATCCATCCTCACTGTTGAAGGAAAAAGCCCAGGTAAGGACCATCGAATTATGGAAGTAAATGTGTGGTTACGCAGGTGGTGTCGGAGAGAGGGCTTTGGATTCTTTGATGATGGGATGTTGTTCCAGGAAGAAGGATTGCTAGGAAGAGATGGGATCCACCTAACGAAGAGAGGGAAGAGCATCTTTGCAGGCAGGCTTGCTAACCTAGTGAGGAGGGCTTTAAACTAGGTTTGCTGGGGGATGGAGACCTAAGCCTTGAGGTAAGTGGGTAAGTGGGATACCGGGAGGAAACACAAGGAGGAGGGTGCAACAGGGGAGACCTCCTGATTCATACTGAGAAAGTAGGGCTATTGGTTAGTTACCTTTGTTGCCTGTACATGAACGCAAGAAGCCTGGGAAACAAGTAGGAAGAATTGGAAGTCCTGGCACAGTCAAGGAACTATGATGTGATTGGAATAACAGAGATTTGGTGGGGTAATTCAGATGACTGGAGCACTGTCATGAATGGGTATAAACTGTTCAGGAAGGACAGAAGGGGGAGAAAAGGTGGAGGAGTTGCACTGTATGTAAGGGAACAGTATGATTTCTCAGAGCTCCAGTATGAGAAAAGCCTGTTGAGTGTCTTTGGGTTAAGTTCAGAGGCAAGAGCAACAAGGGTGATGTTGTGGTGGCCATCTGCTATAGACCACCAGACCAGGAGGATGAGGCTTTCTTGAGACAATTAACAGAAGTTTCCAGATCACAGGCCCTGATTCTCCAATGGGGACTTCAATTACCCTGACATCTGCTGGGAGAGCAATACAGCTAGGCACAGATAATCCAGGAAGTTTTTGGAAAGTGTTGGGGACAAATTTCTGTTGCAAGTGCTGGAGTAACCAACTAGAGGTCATGCTCATCTTGACCTGCTGCTCACAAACAGGGAAGAATTAGTAAGGGATGTATAAGTGGGTGGCAACCTGGGCAGCAGTGACCATGAGATGGTCAAGTTCAGGATCCTGACAAAAGGAAGAAAGGAGAGCAGCAGAATATGGACCCTGGACTTCAGAAAAACAAACTTTGACTCCCTCAGGGAACTGATGGGCAGGATCCCCCGGGACGGTAATATGAGGGAGAAAGGAGTCCAGAAGAACTGGCTGTATTTTAAAGAAGCCTTATTGAGGGCACAGGAAAAAACCATCCCAATGTGCAGACAAAATAGCAAATATGGCAGGCGACTAGCTTGGCTTAACAGAGAAATCTTCAGTGAGCTTAAACACAAAAAGGAAGCTTACAAGAAATGGAAACTTGGACAGATGACTAGGGAGGAGTATAAAATATTGCTCAAGCATGCAGGGGTGTAATCAAAAAGGCCAAAGCACAATTGAAGCTGCAGCTAGCAAGGGACGTGAAAGGTAAAAAGGAGGGTTTCTACAGGTATGTTAGCAACAAGAAGGAGGTTCGGGAAAGTATGGGGACCTTACTCAATGGGGGAGGCAACCTAGTGACAGATGATGTGGAAAAAGCTGAAGTACTTAATGCTTTTTTTGCCTCAGTTTTCACAGACAAGGTCAGCTCCCAGACTACTGCACTGGGCAGCACAGTATAGGGAGGAGCTGAGCAGCCCTCAGTGGTGAAAAAACAGGTTAAGACTATTTAGAAAAGCTGGATGTGCACAAGTCCATGGGGCTGGATGCACTGCATCCGAGAGTGCTGAGGGAGTTGGCTGATGTGATTGCAGAGCCATTGGCCATTATCTTTGAAAACTCGTGGAGATCGGGCGAGGTCCCGGATGATTGGAAAAAGGCAAATATAGTGCCCATCTTTAAGAAGGAGAAGAAGGTGAATCCAGGGAACTACAGATGTGTCAGCCTCACCTCAGTCCCCGGCAAAATCATGGAGCTGGTCCTCAAGGAATCCATTTTGAAGCACTTGGAGGAGAGGAAGGTGATCAGGAACAGTCAACATGGATTCACCAAGGGCAAGTCATGCCTGACCAACCTGATTACCTTCTATGATGAGATAAGTGGCTCTGTGGATATGAGGAAAGTGGTGGATGTGATATACCCTGACTTTAGCAAAGTTTTTGATATGATCTCCCACAGTATTTTTGCCAGCAAGTTAAAGTATGGATTCGATGAATGGACAAAAATGTGGATAGAAAGCTGGCTAGATGGTCAGGCTCAATGCGTAGTGATCAATGGCTCAATGTCTAGTTGGCAGCTGGTACCAAGTGGAGTGCCCCAGGGGTCGGTCCTGGGGCTTGTTTTGTTCAACATCTTCATTAATGATCTGGATGATGGGATGGATTGCACCCTCAGCAAGTTCGTGGATGACACTAAGCTCGGGGGAGAGGTAGATGTGCTGGGGGGTAGGAATAGGGTCCAGAGTGACCTAGACAAATTGGAGGATTGGGCCAATAGAATTCAGATAAGGTTCAACAAGGACAAGTGCAGAGTCCTGTATTTAGGTCAGAAGAATCCCATGCACTACTACAGGCTGGGGACTGACTAGCTAACCAGCAGTTCTGCAGAATAGCACCTGGGGATTACAGTCAATGAGAATCTGGATATGAGTCAAAAGTGTGTTCTTGTTGCCAAGAAGGCTAATGGTATATTGGGCTGCATTAGTAGGAGAATTGCCAGCAGATCCAGGGAAGTGATTATTCCCCTCTATTCAGCACTTGGGAGGCCATATCTGGAGTACTGCGCCCAGTTTTGGGCCTCCCACTATAGAAAGGATGTGGACAAATTGGAGAGAGTCCAGCGGAGGGCAATGAAAATTATTAGGGGGCTGAGGCACATGACTTATGAGGAGAGGCTGAGGCAACAGGTCTTATTTAGTCTGCAGAAGAGAAGAGTTAGGGGGGATTTGATAGCAGCCTTCAACTACCTGAAGGGAGGTTCCAAAGAGGATGGACCTCGGATGTTCTCAGTGGTGGCAGATGACAGAACAAGGAGCAATGGTCTCAAGTTGCAGTGGGGAGGTCTAGGTTGTATATTAGGAAAAACTATTTCACTAGGAGGGTGGCGAAGCATTGGAATGGGTTACCTAGGGAGTTGGTGGAATCTCCATCTTTAGAGGTTTTTAAAGCCTGGCTTGACAAAGCCCTGGCTGGGATGATTTAGTTGATGTTGGTCCTGCTTTGAGCAGGGGGTTGGACTAGATGACCTCCTGAGGTCTCTTCCAACCCTAATCTTCTATGATTCTATGAAATACAGTCCTACTTGTAGCAGTGGCTCCAGAACAATCTTTTCCTCCAAAATCATGTGATTTGGAGCAGTTTGTGGCTCTAATTTGCTATATTAATAAGTCACCCTCTTCAGAAGTCAGCCAAGAAAGGCTGGGAGAGGTCACCAGGGACATTTTGAATTAATCAGAAACTAGGGACGTTTCCCCAAGGGAAGGGGGATTAAAGGGATGGGAAAAGGTAGGAGACATAGGAAAAGTCAGCTGGGGAGGACTCCGGGGAATTAAATGCTCAGGCAGAGCTCACATTTTACTGCAAGCTCCTGATCCTGCTGCTGGCACAAGAGAGCCAAGGCCCTACATACTGCCTGTGCGGACTTCCAGAGGAGCTCTAGAGATCAAAGGAAGAGACCCCCTTCTCAGGACAGAGGCACCCAAGCCTGCCTTCCTCAAAAGGACTTGAGGTCCCAGAGTCCTCAGCACCTGGTTCCCACTATCTCCAAGATGGATGACAGTTGTCCTCTTAAGACTGAAGTGTTTTTAGTCACAAGGTACTCAGTATTATTCTCTAACCCTTCAGTGGAATTGGAAATTACTCTTTAGGTGTATCCATTCACTAGGGAGTGTGGATTGTGAGTTTTATTATTAATTTACTTACAATAGAGCGGTTTAGCCACCCCTTTTTGTTGCAATTTTCTATTATTTTCAGTTTCTTGTTAGTGTATATAAAACCATTCAAAGTGGGGTGCCGCTTTCTCTGTTTTCCTGCTCATTTTGTGTGTTGTTTTGTTGATTCCTTCGATTATAAGATTGATCTTCTTTATGTGAGTGGGAAAGGATTAAAAATGTGAAGGTAATTTGGGGTGCCAGGGCTGCTCCCTCAGGTGGAAATACCAAACATTCAGTCTGGTACTGGAGAGCCCCCACAAGATAGATGCATATTTCTTGCTTAAAGCCCAGAAACCAGAGGCCTATCTTAGCCCTGGTCTACACTACGAGTTTAGGTCGAATTTATTAGCGTTATTTCGATTGATCCGTGCACCCGTCCACACGATGAAGCCCTTAACATTGACTTCTAGGGCTCTTAAAATCGATCTCGCCACTCCACCCCCAACGAGGGGATTAGCGCTTAAATCGATATTGCCGAATCGATGTAGGCTAGTGAGGACGCAATTCGACAGTATTGGCCTCCTGGATCTATCCCACAGTGCAACATTTGACCGCTCTGGACAGCAGTCTGAGCTCCAATGCTCCGCCCAGGTAGACAGGAAAAGCCCCGCGAACTTTTGAATTTCATTTCCTGTTTGGCCAGCGTGGTGAGCTGCAGGTGAGCGCAGATCTCATCAGCAGAGGTGACCATGATGGAGTCCCAGAACTGAAGACGAGCTCCAGCATGGACCGATGTTGAAGTACGCGATCTGATCGCTGTATGGGGAGACGAAACCGTGCTAGCAGAGCTACGGTCCAAAAGAAGAAACGCCAATACATATGCCAAAGTCTCCAAGGGCATGCAGGACAGAGGCTACAACAGGGACGCGCAACAGTGCCGCGTGAAAATTAAGGAGCTCAGGCAAGCCTACCAAAAACCAGAGATGCAAACAAACGCTCTGGGTCAGAGCCCCAGACATGCCGCTTCTATGATGAGCTGCATGCCATTCTAGGAGGTGCAGCCAGCACTGACCCACCCATGTGGTATGACTCTGTATGTGGATCATCAGAAACCACAGAGGAGCATGATGATGATAATGATGCTGAAAATAGCGCCCAGACACAGCAAGGAAGTGGAGAAGCCCTTTTCCCCGACAGCCAGGAACTCTTTGTCACCCTGGAGCCAGTACCCTACGAACCCACCCAAGGCGTGCTCGATGCAGGAGAAGGGACCTCTGGTGCCTCTGGTGAGTGTACCTCTGTTAATTAATACATGTTTTATAAGCAAGCATGTTTAATGATCAATTCGCGGCCAGTACAGCTACAGCTACTGGAAAACTCTGTTAACATGTTCGGGGATGGAGCAGAAATCCTCCGGGGACATCTCCAGAAAGATCTCCTGGATGTACTCCCAAAGCCTGTGCAAAAGGTTTCTGGGGAGGGCAGCCTTATCCTGTGCTCCGTGGTAACACACTCTACCACGCCAGGCCAGTAGCACGTAGTCTGGAATCATTGCTTTGCAAAGCATGGCGGCGTATGGTCCCGGTGTTTGCTGGCATTCAAGCAACATCCGTTCTTTATCTGTCTGTGTTATCCTCAGAAGAGTGATATCATTCATGGTCACCTGGTTGAAATAGGGGAATTTTATTAAGGGGGTATTCAGAGGGGCTCCATCCCTGCTGGGCTGTTTGCCTGTGGCTGAACGGAAATCTTCCCCGCTGTGACCCACGCGGTGGGGGGAGGGGGAACAGCGAACATCTTGGATGTGTGTCTGTGTGTGTGGGGGGGTGTCGATTAGGTTCGCGCTGCACGTTAACCCGAAAACCGCCGCCCCTCCCTTTTCAATTGCCAACCAGTTTTAAATTGCCAGCCCAAAGGCTGTTTGTTATGGGAAATGAGGGGGTTGCTGTTTGAAAACATTCCCACCTGTTATGAAGGTTAAAGAAGCCTATAGACTGTGGCTTACCATGGCTGCCTGCAAGCCGAATTCTGTTGCCCGCCGGACCAACTTGTTGCTTGTGTGATCTCTCACACCAAACCGGCAGACCCTCAATATAACAGGCAAAGTGCAACCTTGGACCAAATGCATATGTGATATGTAATGTTTGGAGCATTGTTCTCTAATATGTGTCTTTTAAACTACTCCTCTCCCGTTTGTTTCCTCCCGCAGCTGCAAATGTTTCAACGCCACCCCTTTCATCACCGTCCCAGAGGCTAGCGAAGATTAGAAGTAAAAAAAAAAGGAATCGAGACGATATGTTCTCAGAACTCATGGAATCCTCCCACACTGAAGCTGCCCAGCAGAATGCGTGGAGGCAGACACTGTCGGAGTCCAGGAAGGCAGAATTTGATCGTGCGGACAGGTGGCGTGCTGAAGAGAATGACTGGCGGGATGAAGAGAGTAGGTGGCGTCAGCGTGCAGAGAGAAGGCAGGATGCAATTCTGAGGCTACTGGAGGATCAAACGGAAATCCTCCGGCTTATGGCTGAGGAAAGGCGTAGGGTTCAGGAAAGGCCGCCTGAGCCCAGACCGCCGCTACAGCCCCAGTGTAACCAACAGCCCTCCTTCCCGAGTCCCATAACCTCATCCCCAAGACGCCCAAGAACGCGTTTGGGCGGCCTCCGTGCACCCAACCACTCAAGTCAAGAGAACAGTCCAAGCAAGAAAGGGCTGGCATTCAATAAGTTTTAAAGTGCTGTGTGTCCTTGTCCTTCCCTCATCCCCTCCTCCACCACCCATGCTGGTGCTTCCCTTCCTCCACCAGCTATCCCGGGAGACTGTGGCAGTTAGCCCCATAGTTCCCCCTCTTTGTTTTACGAATTAATAAAGAATGCATGATTTTTAAGCAACAATGACTTTATTTCCTCTGCGAGCGGTGATCGAGGGGGGGAGGGCAGGGCGGTTTGGGTAAAGGGAAGTAGAGTGAATGAAGGGGCGGGGCTTTTCATTACAGGGGAAAAACAGAACTTTCACACAGCATCCTGGCCATTCATGAAACTGGTTTTCAAAGCTTCCCTGATGCGCAACGCACCCTGCTGTACTCTTGTAATAGCCCTGGTGTCTGGCTGCGCATAACCAGTGGCCAGGCGATTTGCCTCAACCTCCCACCCCGCCATAAACGTCTCCCCCTTACTCTCACAGATATTGTGGAGCGCACAGCAAGCAGTAATAATAATGGGAATATTGTTTTCGCTGAGATCTGACCTAGTCAATAAACTTCGCCAGCGAGCTTTTAAACGACCAAATGCACATTCCACCACCATTCTGCACTTGCTCAGCCTATAGTTGAAAAGGTCCTGACTACTGTCCAGGCTACCTGTGTATGGCTTCATGAGCCATGGCATTAAGGGGTAGGCTGGGTCCCCAAGGATAACTATAGGCATCTCAACATCCCCAACGGTTATTTTCTGGTCTGGGAAGAAAGTCCCTTGCTGCAGCAGCCGAAACAGACCAGAGTTCCTGAAGATGCGAGCGTCATGTACCTTTCCCGGCCATCCCACGTTGATGTTGGTGAAATGTCCCTTGTGATCCACCAGTGCTTGCAGCACTATTGAAAAGTAACCCTTTCGGTTTATGTACTCGCTGGCTTGGTGGTCCGGTGCCAAGATAGGGATATGGGTTCCGTCTATCGCCCCACCGCAGTTCGGGAACCCCATTGCTGCAAAGCCATCCAGTATGAGCTGCACATTTCCCAGACTCACTACCCTTGGTACCAGCAGCTTGGTGATCGCCCTGGCTACTTCCATCACAACAGCCCCCACTGTAGATTTTCCCACTCCGAATTGATTCGCGACTGACCGGTAGCTGTCTGGCGTTGCAAGCTTCCACAGGGCTATCGCCAGTCGCTTCTGTACTGTGAGGGCTGCTCTCATCTTGGTGTCCTGGCGCTTCAGGGCAGGGGAAAGCAACTCACAAAGTTCCATGAAAGTGCCCTTACGCATGCGAAAGTTTCGCAGCCACTGGGATTCATCCCAGACCTGCAGCACTATGTGGTCCCACCAGTCTGTGCTTGTTTCCCGGGCCCAGAATCGGCGTTCCACTGTATCAACAAGCCCCATTAACACCATGATGTCCACCTAGCGGGGGGGCCTTTTTTGAGAGAGGTCTGTGTCCATGTCCTCATCACTGTCCTCAGGGCGCTGCTGTCGCCTCCTCGCCTGCTGTAGCTGTAGCAGCTCCTGGTTCTCGTTCTGCATATACTCCTGGACAATGCGCGTGGTGTTCATAATGGCGAGAACAGCCGCGGTGATCTGATCGTGCTCCATGCTTTCCCTGGTATGCAGTTTGCAGGACAGCAGAGTGGCAGCAGAAGCAGCGGGTGGATAACAATGGAGTCAGCAATATGGCGCCCATATGAAAAAAGGCGCGAAAGGATTTTTTGCTCCCCCCTCAGTTGCTTTCACGGAGGGAGGGGGGAGCAAGTGTTAGGCTCATTTCCTTCTAGCTGCAGATGGTACAATATGCGGTGAGCAAGGAGGCGCCTTCCCTTCTAGCAGCAGATGGTACAATATGCTTGATATCCATCATCAGCTCCTGGCCCCCTCAAGGATTGAACTCGCAACCCCGGGTTTAGCGGGCCAACGCTCAGACCGCTGAGCTATCCCTCCGCCCATGTTCCAGGCAGTACTGAATCTCCCTTAAACAAAACGTAAAAAAGAGAATGACCAGAGTCACTCTGGTCACTCCCATTTATGTCCAAGCGCCCCCGGCCAGCCACACCATAGGCCGCCAGCCAGGAGCACACAAATACCAATCATATTGTACAATCTGCTGCGAGAAGGCAAGGTGCTTCTGCTGTATGGTCCCGCGACCACGACCATTTATGGCATATTGCACCATCTGCAGCTAGAAGGCAAGGAGCTTCTGCTGTGTAGTCCCGTGACTACCAGCCTCAGGCGGAATGGCCCCCTCAAGGATTGAACTCGCAACCCCGGGTTTAGCGGGCCAACGCTCAGAACGCTGAGCTATCCCTCTGCCCGTATTATAGTGTGACTGAATCCCCACTAGACCTAATGTCCAGGCGTACGCTGGAGATGTACGGTAATTGTGAGCTGAGCAGGCTTCCGTAGCAAACACGGAAACCCCGGAAAAAAGGCGCGAAAAATATTGCTTTCACGGAGGGAGGGATGACATGTACCCAGAACCACCAGCGACAATGTTTTCTGCCCCATCAGGCTTTGGGATCGCAACCCAGAATCCCAATGGGCGGCGGAGACTGCGGGAACTGTGGGATAGCTACCCGCAATGCAATGCTCCGAAAGTCGATGCTAGCCCCGCTACTGTGGACACAGTCAATCGACCTCATGGTCTTAACGCTCTTTAGTGGGGACACACACAATCGATTCCATAAATTCGGGTTTTAAAATATCGACTTCTATAAATTCGACCTAATTCTGTAGTATAGACGTACCCTTAGAGTCAAGTGCACGGAGTCCGTGTGAGGATGGTGTTACAGTATGTATGTTAATGGTGGGGAGGAGGGCAAATTAATAATGTAGTAGGATGAATTTTCACAGCACTGATTTTTGTTGTTTTTCTCTCAGTGGATTACAAAGGTGGTGCTGAGATTTTTTTTTAAAACAAATCTGTTCAGCTCCTGACCTTCACTGCTGTTGAACAATTTTCACCTGGCATAAGCATCCCTCTCACTTGCTGAGAGATGAATAAAAAAATGTGTCTAGTACATTAAAAAAAAAAGAGTGTATTTTTTGAAGGAGATGTGTACTTTTTGACACTCACTGCTGACCTTGAAGCAGATGATGTAGGACAATTGTAGCTGCAGGGAAGCTCATAGCTAGTCCAGTCTCAGTCACTGTCAGCAAGACTCATGTTGGAATGCCTTCTAAGGCACTACTTAGCTTAAAATAACTTCACATTTTAGAATTTTTGCTTTTTACATTTTATACTTTAACTGATTTTCCAAAGTACAGTGACCCTTCCTTCCATCCTATTCCATCCCATTCCCTAGCTCTCCTCTTCTCCCCTCCCTCTCCCTCCTCTGGTTTGTTGCAATACCAACATACTCTTTAGAAAAAGCTTGTGTCTCATTCAGTAGAGCTGTACTATTTTTCATTAATATAATGTTTAAAGCCACTATCAGTCATGACAGAATGGTAGGGGAAGAGGTTATCTTATAGTCCTTTTGTGTGGCTTGAGATAATAATTTCAAAACCTGTAGATAGCTGCTCCCATACGGGATTACATATATCATAAAAATGCTTGGGAATGCTAAATGAATAATCAGACAGGTCAAAATGTGAAATGTGAGGGGAAATATCTGATGAAACTCCAGCCTGCCACATTTCTTTTCACTATAAATAACAAGTTTGTCTGAATTAACATAGAAACCTTTCATTCTAAATGCAGCCTGGCACAATATATGGGTTTCCAACCACCTTTGCCTTAACTCAGAATGTTTTTAATATAAGCTTTGCAAAACACAATAAAAAACCGTATTGCAACAAATGCATGCATATATTTTAAATATATAATATATAATTCAGGGTTTTTTTGAATCACCTATATGTAGGGATGCTTAAATTACAGGATCAAATATCTGCAATCCACATCCTTCCTCCCACCCCTCCTTGGGGTTTATAATGTCCTTATTTGTCCTGCTCATCATACAGACCCTGATTCTGCAAACTGTCACTCAAATACTTCAATTTACACATGAATGTGAAGTTAAAACATATACATAATTTTCTGGCAATTTTAGGTCTCAGACTTGCAGGTTTCTTGTGTCAGAGACCTGTTTATACCGCTACGTATTGCCTATAAAATAGTAAAAAATAAAAAAAAGAATATAAAAGGTATTGTAAAAAACCTACAGCTTTATTCCTTTTTTTAATATGCTATCATTTGGGGATGGTGCAGAGCCAGTGTGCCTTGCACTGCTGTGTAGGAGAATTGGATTTTATCCTTAAACCTGGACTATCTAATCTGGCTGTGCTGCTGAGTCAGTCTCTGGGGTAGGAACATCTTGCATCACTCAGCAACCATCCATTCATTCCACACATCACCATTCTCTCATACAGAGCTGAACAATATGATCTGAAACAAGTCCCATCCAGTCTCCCTTGGTTAAAGAAACAGAATCAGAAAACTAGTGATGTGATAGCAGGATCCCAGGTACTGAGAAACTTGTTTCTCCCTGAGGATGTGGATCCAAGACTGGAGGAGGTTTTAAACTTACTGTGGAAGTGGCCCTCCCAGAAAAGTGGGATGCAGGAGACCTCTCTAGAGGGCAATACAAAGGAGCAATGGGCGGAAAAATACCTATAAAACTCTCTCCATGATTAAAAAGTATTATAAAAAATGAGAATGCTGAAGAGAATATTAAAAGCCAGCCCAATAATTGAGCTTTAGACGTTTACATATTTTAGTGTAGACAGATAAATATTACAATAAATAAACCTTTTCAAAATGAATATTCTTTATCACTGCAGTAAAGCGCTGTGAATTGATTTTTTTGTTACATCTCTAAGCACTTGTCTACCCAATTCCCAAAGTAAGCTAGATTGAACTGACTGTGATTTTCCCTGTTATCTAAACAAAATGGACACCTGATTGAATCTTGAAATGGCAATGTTAAGGGCTGCTTCATCAGCTTTAAGTGACATATGTAAGTTGCCCCTGCTGCACTGTGTATGACTATTGATATTGACAAAAACTTGAGCTGTAGAGTTGCAAGCTAAGCCTGAATCCACATACTTTCAAAGGGAATTAAACCAATCAAATTATATCAGCTAAATTCTGATACTTGAGATGGATTTTGAATGTAAACAAATAGATTTGGATTTGCCTCCTGCACTGTCTTATTTGCTGGGTATAAATGTAATTCCTTCTTCATGATATGCAGTCCAATATGAATGAGTTACCTAAAACAAGATATTCTAGAAAGGCCTTTTATGTTGTGTTATTGATGGACATAAGCTTTTGGTGTTTTTAGTTGAAAAGGAATTTCTTTTGTAGTTAAATAAAAGCCTGATTTATTAAGGTTTTGCAGTGAGTTTATGGCAGGCAATTAGTTCTGTTGCTAGGCAGCGCTAATAACAGTTTTGAAGTACAATTTGCTTAAATGTATTAAAATGGCTTTGCTCTAGGCTTGGAACAGTTTGAATTACATTCAGGGGGTTTCAGGCATTGCTATTTTAAAGAATTTGAACTTTGCAAACTATCTGGATAGTTTAGTACAACCTTGAATGAACCTAATTCTTTTTGCATTTAAAGAAATGTGAAACTTAAAGATGCTAGAAAAAGTTATGGTGATGTCTGATACCTCCTCATCTCTTGCCTCCTAACCATTGCTCATGGGTAGCTTCTCTGGTACCCTCAAGAATGCCAGCAACACTCTTTTCTCAAAATCCTTCCCACCTAGGCTCTGCTTACCTCATCAGCTACTGTTTCAATCTTGGCTATTTCGTTCTTAAACATTTTTTTAGAAAAAGTATTTTTCATGTATATAAACTCCTTTCCCTGTCACCCCTCATCCTCCTTTACCCTTGTCATACACCTGATTTTGCAGCATGCCATCCTTCTCAGTTACTCGGCAAAGTTTGTTGGAGTATCAGCATCTTGATTGCTTGGTTTCACTCTTACCTAATAACAGACATTCCTCTACCTCTAAATGCAGTGATCCTTACTAAGATTCAGTCACTGTCTCTTTAATAGTCTATCTATTGCAGCCTTCTTGGTCACCTTTTTTTTTTTTTAAATAAGCCTTTGTTTTATTGAATGTTTTGAAATGTAACCATAGAAGATGTTTTGGTGTCTAATATATAGAAAACAATTTCATGACAGGATTACCAATAGATACATATCATGAGAAATGACATATTGCTGAACTTCTTTCACAAGTTTACAAAAAGACGGCTATTAAAAATGTAGTGGCCAATTCTACCACCCTTACTCAGGTTGAGCAGTGATTTACTCTAAAAGGAATCCCATTAATTTCAATTTTAATGCTAATATGAGTAAAGGTAGCAGAATCTGGCCCTTCATTAAAAATATTGTTCATTACATTCCTTCATAAAGCCTATTATATAAAAAATAAGTGAATATATGTGTGTCAATGGGGGAGAAGAAAGCAGCAAACAAAGAGCTATTTGTAATTAAGATAGGCTTATATTATAGGATATGCATATCTCATATAAATGGAAGGACCTTGAAAGGTCATCAAGTCCAGTCCCCTGCCTTCACTAGCAGGACCAAGTACTGTCCCCTGACAGATTTTTGCCCCAGATCCCTAAATGGCACCCTCAAGGATTGAACTCACCACGCTGGATTTAGCAGGCCAATGCTCAAACCACTGAGCTATCCCTTTAGTAAGGGGGCATTATACATTACGGAAATTGAATATTGGGCCATATCTTGTTCTGATGTGACTCTCCATAGCTGCATCATCAATGGAACTATGCTGATTTGCACCAGCTGAGGATCTGGCCCATTGTTCTAAGAACTGCTTAGAGTAAAGAGACTAAAGACCCAATAGCTAATTTTAAAGAAAAATACCTTACAAGTTAGGACTTGATCCAAAGCCCATTGAAGGCTGTGAAAATACTCCCACACCTCCTGAAATGCACGGATTTACCAATGGCCTTCACCTTCATAAAACAGGCCAAACAAAGAAAACTAAAATTATGAATCAGTATAAAATTATGTTCTAATGATAAGAAGATAATTAAGTTAAACTTTGCTCTGGCAGCCTCAATATCATTCTATGAGGCTCAGACTAGATGATTAAGCTAGAAGATCTGTCTCTCAAATATGTATGTTTATAAAGAAATAATTAGGCTCAAAATGTAGTAATTTCCATTATTAAAATAATGGAAATCCTACATAGAAAAAACCTGAGAGGGTACAAAGCAAAGAGTTTGTTGTTGGGATTACACATAAAAGTGAGCTTTGAAAAGAAAAGTCCATAGGTATTAGTCTATTGCCAAACTGAATCTTGAAGTAAGGATTCTGGGGCATTTTCTGAGACCTCTGACTTCCTTTGTTGCATTTAAGTCTCGGCTTTCTCTGGGTTGTGAAAAACAAATGTCTGATTACCAAAAGTCAAACAAAATGTCCCTGGGAATAACAATGAATTAAAGTCCCACATCTGTTGTTTTTTTCTAGTGAAGCTTTGATGGCTCTTCACGAGATATAAAGAGTAATCTGAAGAGATCCCAACTTTAGAATTAACAAGCCTCAAAGGAGGAGTCCCGCTTGCACAAGATAGAATCTTTTTTTTTTTCTTACCACAAAGGGCTCATAAGCAATAAGAATAGTCCTAGGATTCCTATGATCTGACAGTTTTCTGCCCAAAAATCTCATGGCAGAGGTAAGAGCAATCAGTCCCTATGTTTCTTGCCAATTCAAAAGATATTGAAGCCGCTGAACAAGAAAAACTACCCTTATTGTCAAATGCATCCATTTTATAGTGCATTGTTTTGTTTTCCATATGTTAAATATTCCATTATATCCAGTGTAGTGGGTTTGGTGATCAGCTGTCAGGTCTTTAGGTCCTTGTAAACTCTGGGGAAGCGACTCTACTCCACATTTTTATCTAGGGCAATGACAGAAATGTACAGTGGTTCAGCTCTTTCATCACTTTCTATCTCTATCCAACTCATCAACTTCTGCCTCTGCCATACTTTTAAACTACCTCCATCACGATATAACCAAACTGACATCCCATTACTTGGCTCTGGATAGAGTCTAGACCTGTTCCTTCAACCTCTATTGAGAGGGATGTGCATTGTCATACCACATAGCAGTTAAGGATCCCTCCACTGCATCTTATGTTGGCAGATGGATGTACTTTTATTGTGGCAGGCTCTGCCTGCCACTGCTTGTGCCTTTTTGCCAGAAGACATTCATTGCCGCTTAATTTGGACAATCTTATTTTTTAATGTTAATCATTTTAAATTGTCAAGGAAGTCACAATCAATGCTCATTTTGGCCCTCATGAGCTCTCAAGTGTGGTATTCCAAATACAAAGGAAGGGAGAGAAGGAGAGGAACAGAGAAGTTAGCTCTAATTGTATCTTTTTCACCTGCCCATTTAAATAGATAATAGCCCTTCTGTGATTTGGTTCCTTGTGTAATTATCATTCCTTTATAATCCTGACCCTCCCGATGCCACATCCTTCGACTGGCTTCTCATACATGTCACTTTGGCCCATGTGCAGCCGCAGAATAATGTATAGTACACCATCTTGTACAGAATAGGATCTTACGCCATCAAGGACTTCTGATGACATGAACACAAAGCTCTGGTGGTTTATTAATTGGCATATTCTGTCTTTGGCATATTTTGCTGCATTTGAGCCATCAAAGCTTTTTCACTCATACTCAAGGGCTTGACAGTTTAATGGTGAGAGCTATTTACATTCCCCAAAGTGTATAATAAGATTTTTTTTATTTTGTGCTTTGATATCACTTTCTTATTATGTACTCTCCTGACATTACTTTCCTGTTATGACATTCTGAAGAGTAATAAGAAAGTAAATATCAATTTTTATATTGCATCTTTATAAACTTTTTTATAACTGTTCAGTGCTGACATAAATACTGAACATTTAATAAGAATGTGAAGTTTCACAGTTTTAGAATCTTCTATGTATTATATTAAAAAGGGCTTCTGTTTTTTCTGGCTCAAAGTAATTCAGGCTTCCAGCCTTTTGTTATCAGATAATTCTCTAAGGCTGTATCATTTCAAATTGCTTTTTGGCCTTAAATTTCTTTCTCTGCTCCTAAGTAGCTTCTGTCAGTGCATGAAGTTGGTACACCCTGTGAGGGAGGCCCAGCTCTTCCTGTATAAACCAGACATCAGCTATCACTCTGGTAGAATGTCTGTGTAGTATCTTGGAGAGGGCTAAGATAAAGTACGTCAAGACTAAAGTGCTTTCTTTATTTCTTATACACTGGCTAGTGTTACAGTTTGTTTCCATCCTGGAGAGTGATTTACTCAGCTCCCTCTGAAGCTATTTTCAATATCATTTAATGAAGTGGCTACTTGGGGCATAATGACTTCGTTATGACTAGCAGCTCTAGAAGGAAGGAATATGCTGATTCTCTGAAGAAGGATGAAGGTACCTGCTTATTTCAGTGATGGTGAGAAATACCTCTTCACATTTTCATGCTACTATATTATAGTAAACATGAAATGTTACAGAAAGGGCAGTGGAGTGATCACCTCTATATTAACAATGCCTAACATTTTCTATTTTCAGTTGCTTACACCTTTGACAGACTTTACCTGTGTAGGCTGAAATTTGCCCTAGCTAATCTCTGGCTCCCTTTTTTAAAAGTTTCAGCAAAAACAGTTTTCAGCCATTTAAAAAAATGAAGTTGGCGAATAATAAGTAGTGTTGTCCCCCTCTCCCCTCCATCCGTTCTTTGAACAACTCAAGCATTTTCATTTGGTGTCAAGCTTGACATCTCACAACTCCATCTAAATTTGGCCTAGTCAAATCTCAATTTGCATTAACAACAGATATTGCAAAATGAATATGTAGCTCTTTCAGGCTCTGTCTACACTATTAGCTGGGGTTGTGATTCCCAGCTCGCATACACATACTTGTGGGAGCTACTGCGAGTATAAATAGTAGTGCTGCTGTGGTAGCTGTGCAGAGGTGGCACAACTGAAGTGGGCCAGGTACAAACCCACCCGAACCCTGTGGGTATGTACTCAGCCTGCCTCAGCTGTGCTGCTGCTGCCCGTGCTACCACAGCCATGGTGCTATTTATACTCATGCTAGCTCTCTTTGAGCTAGGCAAGTATATGTACACAAGCTGGGAATCACACCCCTAGCCTGTAGACAAGATGTAGTCTTAGGGTTTTCCATCCATAGATCTCAAAGTCTTTCGCAAAAGAGGGATGTATCATTATACCCATTTTATAGATAGGGAAATTGAGGGCATGTCTGCACCAGGACAATGAGGAAAGTGAAGCCAAATTAACTAAAGGTGTGAAGTTAAAGCACATTAAAACCCTGTGTGGCTGCTCTGACTCAGGAGTAATGTGGCTTTAGTTCATTTTAGCTTAATCCTCCTTCAAAGGAGGGTAAGCCTAACTGAACTACGGCCACTTTACTTCTGAATCAGAGCATCCACACAGGGGTTTACTGCACTTTAATGCACTTTTGTGGAGAAGGTGGCATTAATCTGTAATAATTTTATAAATATGGGACCTGGCTATTAAGATGGTCCATGCATAGCTATATAGGGTTATGGAAGTGTGGGAATGTATTGGCTGCTCTTCAACTCATAGTCCTTATGTGTATTTCACACAAGGATACGCATACACCCCAGTCGCTTGAGTTTGGACATGTTTAGTAAGCAGTGTCCGTTGGTTCACACATGCACAATAGATCTCCGCTTGTGCTCTGAAACAAGGGCAAAAAGGGAAGTTCAGACCAAAGCCTCTCCAGTTCCTTCTTACTGCCACTTGGCCTGTGCCGAAATTCAATGTCTGCTTCAATCTTCCTCTTCTGTGAACCTATGAATACAATTTGTAAATAGTTTCATAGTTTAGTAGTTCAGTGGTTTTATAGTTAACATAGTTTAGTTCTCTCCACCTTGGGGAGCTTCTGAAGAGGGGCTATGGCAAGATTTATGGGGTTCAAGAACTGTGTCTCCTGCCCCTGTTCCTTCCCCGTCAGTCATGACCAACAGCGTTACCTTTATTGCCTTGGGGAGGCTCATATTGCCACCAAGTGCAACACCTGCCACTTCTTCCTCCCTGAACTCACGAAGGATAAAAGCTCCATCTGCAGAAGCACCTCATGCAGCAGACTATGAAACTCCATTCAGATTCAGGCTGGGGACACCCCTCTGTACAATGGCCTCAGACATTGAGCAGCGCCCCTGTGAGCATGAGCTTCGGAGTCTAAGCAAAAACTCTTAAGTCTAAGAAACCGTCTCATGAGAGTAGGGGATGTGAACATAGGCATAAGGACAGATCTCTGTCTAGATCTGCCTCCAAAGGAAAGCATCCCTCCCCATCTTGGTCAAAGTCGGGTGAGCCCTTGTGTGTGGGTCCTAAAGAATTAGGTCTGCATAAGCCTTCTGTCCAAGAAGGAGAGGTGCAAAAGAAGAAGGATCCGACCGTTCTGGCTCCACCCTACAAACCTAAGGAGCAGTACCCAACAGTTCCATCTGGGAGTTCAATGCTGGGATCCCATTTGACAGCTCTGACATTCTCCCTCTGGTATTCCCTGAATACAAGATCTTCATATGACTCAGATATGCTGGTACCCTCCTCAGGAGTCTCCCATAGAGGACCAAAACCTTCACCTTGCTGGAGGATATCTTTGCTTTTTCCTACCCACAATTTTCCCTGATATCAGGTCCAGCTCTTCTTAGAGGCATTTCTATGCTCCCGAAAACCACCTTGAGGTGGAGAATATCACCCCCAATTACACCCACAACTAATATCCCCCCACCAGTACTGTCGGTGTTGCTGGTAGAAAAGGAGCCTATCATCTCATCAAGTGAATCTGACACTCCATATGAGACATCCCCCTCAAGGGAAACAAGCCCAGTCAGAGACCGAATAAGGTACTGGAACCACCCATCTCTTTCTGAATACAGCTATGCAGGGGATCACTAGTACCCAAAGACCTGAGGTCCTCCCTCTCTGGTAGACTCTACTGGTCTTACTGGGGTTCATGGGTGCCCTACAGCAGATGCCGGGATCCATGCAGGAATCACACTGACTCTCTTCTCCCAGCCAATGCCAACCAGATTTATCAGAATTTGTGGAGGATGAAGCGATCAAGTTAGATCCACTGGATCCAACTGGCATGTCATCCTTCTCACTGGATGAGGAGGTGGATCCGTCATCCCCCTGTCCACTTGATGCCACAAACAGTACTAGGAATTGTTGCAGAGGGTGGCAACTAAGTTGCAATTACCTTTCAAAGAGGTCCAAGATACACAACAGGGTCTATTGGACATTGTCCAGCCCTCTGGCTCTTCGAGGGTAGCCCTTCCATTAATGAAGCCATCTTGGAACCTGCCAGATCAGTGTAGCACACCCCTGCCTCTTGGGTCACTGTGCAAAGAAAGCTGAGAAATGGTATTTCATATCAGCTAAAGGGGCAGAGTTCTTACATTCCCATCTGATGCTCCTTAGTAGTGCAAGCAGGTACAGAGTGGTCCAGGGCATAGTACTCCAAGACTACCCCACCAGACAAGGGTGCTAAAAGCCTCACCCTTTGGGGTAGGAAAGTATTCTCATCGGCTAGTCTCCAATTCATAGTCGCTAACTACCAAGTGTTGTTAGCAAAATATGATTTCCTTAATTATGCCAAGTATACATATTTAAAAAACAAACTTCCCCAGGAAAACAGGGCTCTGTTCCAAGCCCTCATTGCCGAAGGCAGGCTGGTGGCCAAAACATCACGTCAAGCTACAGTTGACACAGCTGATACTGCCTCTAGAGCTATTGCCACAGTTGTAGGCATGAGGTGTGGTTGCAATTTTTGGGGTTCCACAGGGAGGTCCAGAATACCATTGAGGACTTTCCCTTTGAGTTTAACTTTTTAATGCAAAGACCAAGAAGTCTTAGCACACTCTAACAGACGCTAGAAAACCTTATACTCCCTGGGCATTTACACCCTGGCCCTGAAGAGGAAACACCATAAGCAACCCTATTGATCCAGACCACCTCCTCAGGCATTCTCTCACCAATGCTCATATGAACCTCCATATAAGAAGCAAAGGACTCAAAGACTTAGCTATACAGCTGCTTCTGCCTCTACAACCACTACCCAACTCCACCCACCGTCCAACTGGTTCTTTTGATGCTATGGTCAAAGACTAGTACTGACAATGATGCCAGGCCTCATTTCTTCCCATACCTTTGGTGGTTAGCTTACCCACTTTGCTCTCATTTGGGCAGCAATAACTACAGGCAAGTGGGTCCTAGACATCATCCACCAAGGCTACACAATCAAGTTTCTCGCCTCCCCACCACAAACCCCCTTTCTGGCCCCTTTTCAGGACCCACTCTGACAAGGAGATTCTACATCAAGAGGTAAACTCTCTTCTCCAGAAAGGCACCACAGAGCTAGTGCCCCCTCAATATGGGGGGAAGAGGTTCTACTCCCCATATTTCTTGGTCCCCAAGAAATTGGGAAGATGGGGACTGATTTTTGACCTGTGCCAACTGAATGTATTCAGCCAAAAATTAAAATTCCACATGGTCACATTGGCATCAATAATTCCTTCTCTGGAAAAGGGCATTTGATTTTCAGCCCTTGACATGAAAGACACTTATTTGCATATAGATATTCACCTATCCCACAGAAGGTTCCTGGGATTCCTCATTGGGCAGGACCACTTCCAGTTCAGAGTCCTTCTATTCAGACTAGCTATGGCATCCAGGGTCATCACAAAGTTCCTTTCAGTAGTGGCAGCGGCCTCTCCAACCAAGAGATTCCATGTTATGGGCTATATAATAAAACAGGTTACCCTCGAGCCTCAAACCATAGTCAGGACTTGCCTTTCCCTCCTTGGCTATGTTACATCATTTGCCAGGCTTCATCTCCACTGCTTACAGACCATCTACTCACCAGAAAAAAGCAACATAAATGCCAAAGTAACAATTCCAGCCAGGTTTTGGCCTCACTCACCTGCTGGACAAAGCTGGAGAAAGTTGGGGTGGGATTACCTTTTCCCACCCCTACACCTGAGGTGACCTTAGTCACAGACACCTCCCTATTTGGCTAGGGAGCTCATATGAACAATCACACTACAGAAGCTACTTGGATCCCTTGAGAGGCCAGGATGCACATCAATCTACTGGAATTAAGGGCGGTCCATTGGGCCTACAACACATTCTTCCCACTCATCCGATCCTGTTATATCCAAGTAATGTTGGACAATATGACAACTGTCTTCTGCATAAACAAGCAGGGGGGAACAAGATCTCTCCCCCTGTGTGTAGAGATGGTTGACCTCTGGAATTGGTGTATCAGATATCACATCACTCTCTCTGAAGTATATCTAACAGGCACACAGAACTCCCTAGCAGTCTCAGCAGATGTTTTCAACAGACCATGAATGGGAGATTCACAATTCTGTTCTCAACGACGTCTTCAACCAATAGGGAACACTGTCCTGGGATCTCTTTGCTTTGCAAGAGAACAGAAAATTTCTCCTGTACTGTTCCAGAGTGACTCTGGGCTGAGACTTGAAGGACAAATACCTTCTGTTACCCCAGGATGGACCACCTCAGATATGCCTTCCGTCCCGTTCCACTGATACCACAATTCCTGCAAAAGATCCATCAAAGCAGGACTTGGGGCATCCTCATTGTGTCTAACTGGCTGAGGCAGTTCTGGTTCTCAGAACTCCTGAGGATTTCGACCCATCTGCCCATTGACATCCGACCATTTCTGGATCTGCTGATGCAACACAATGACACACTCAAGCATCCTAACCTGGGGCCACAGCAACTCAAGGTTCTTGAATGGACATTATGTGCAGAGTGTTCATGCTCAATAGCAGTTCAATCCAACCTCAACCAGAGAAGGAAGGATTCAACCAGAAAATGTTATTTAGCCAAATGGAAGCATTTCACCTTTTGATCACAACACCATCAGTTATCTCCAGAGTCCACTGTGAGCCTTGCTATCCTAGATTACCTACTTATCCTTAAGGTCTCAGGTCTCCCTATCAGTTTGTTACAGGAACACATGGCAGTAATCGGCACTTTTCATCTTTCTATTGACAACCACACTCTTTTCACTTATTCTACGATGACTAGATTCCTCAAAAGACTTATTAGATCTTTTCCACCAGCGGTTAAGGCAACACAACAATGGGACCTCAACCTCATTCTTTCAGTTCTCACCAAACCTCCTTTTGAACAATTAGCTGCTCTCTGTCTCATCTCTCAATGAAAGTTGCCTTTCTAGTCACCATCACATCAGCCAGAAGGGTAAGCGAGGTGGGAGTGCTCATGGCAAATCCACTTTATATCACTTTTCATAATCTCTCTTAGTCTCCACCCAAAATTCACCCTTAAAGTAATATCAGAGTTTTTACATCAATGAAACTATTCACTTAACAGTATTTTTTTTACAAAACCACATGCCTCTGATGAGGAGAGAAAGCTTCACTCCCTAAATTGCAGATGGGCACTGGCCTTTTACCTGTAAAGAACAAACCAATTAAAAAAACATCTAGGCTTTTAATCGCAATAGCAGATAGAGCACCATAATTTGATCAATCTGCCTAGATGCACTTTAAATGGATCTGACTGCATCATCCTTTGCTATCAAATAGCACGTATTTCCCCTCTGGAGGGCTGAGATCCCATTGCACCAGAGCACATGCAACCTCTACAGCATCTTTGTGAGACGTACCTTTACTAGAAATATGTAGGACAGCTACCCGGAGCTCCTTACACACATTCACAAGACACTATGCTTTGGTCCAGTCTTCTACTACAGATACAGCTGTGTGGACAACAGTCTTACTGACCACCATAACATCAGCATTTATGCACACACCTTCTGTTTGACCCCTGCTTTAAACTAAGCTCCCACATGGGGAATATACATAGGGACCATCAAACAAAGAAGAAATGGAGATTACTTATATGTAGCTGGAAGTTCTTTGAGATCATAGAATCATAGAAGATTAGGGTTGGAAGAGACCTCAGGAGGTCATCTAGTTCAACTCCCTGCTCAAAGCTGGACCAGCTCCAACTAAATCATCCCAGCCAGGGCTTTGTCAAGCATGGCCTTAAAAACCTCTAAGGATGGAGATTCCACCACCTCCCTAGGTAACCCATTCCAGTGCTTCACCACCCTCCTAGTGAAATACTTTTTCCTAATATCCAAACTAGATCTCCCCACTGCAACTTGAGACCATTGCTCCTTGTTCTGTCATCTGCCACAACTGAGAACAGCCTAGCTCCATCCTCTTTGGAACCCCCCTTCAGGTAGTTGAAGGCTGCTATCAAATCCCCCCTTCACTCTTTTCTTCTGCAGACTAAATAAGACCAGTTCCCTCAGCCTCTCCTCATAAGTCATGTGCCCCAGGCCCTTAATCATTTCCGTTGCCCTCTTCTGGACTCTCTCCAATTTGTTCACATCCTTTCTGTAGTGGGAGGCCCAAAACTCGACACAATACTCCAGATGTGGCCTCACCAGTCCTGAATAGAGGGGAATAATCACTCAGACTACATGGCTCTGGGAAGAAGGATAAAGGAGTTTCAGGCTAAAGTTGCTTCTATCCTCTAGGAGAAAGACAAAAATGACTCATCCTGTGCACATCACAACAGCTGATCGCTCACTATCCATATTGTCTTCCTTTAAAGAATGAAGATCAACACCTCTCCAGTTCATTTTTCTTACAGTGAATTTTGACATGATCCTCAGCAGAGAGGATGGTGAGTGGGTAGTGGACTACAGATAAGGACCACATAAGGCTGGGGACCGACTGGCTATGTGGCAGTTCTGCAGAAAAGGACCTGGGCATTACAGTGGATGAGAAGCTGGATAAGAGTCAATGGTGTGCCCTTGTTGCCAAGAAGGTTAATGGCATATTGGGCTGCATTAGTAGAAGCATTGCCAGCAGATTGAGGATAAGGTTTAGGTAAGATTCCAAGGGCGAGGAGCAGCATCATGGCAGAAAGCAGCTTGTATGATCTGAGTGGGACATCGCTGTATTTATCAAGGCCAGAAAGAAGGATGTTGCAGTAATCAAGACATGAGATGATACTATAATATATGGAGATATACCTATCTCATAGAACTGGAAGGCCCTTGAAAGGTCATTGAGTTGAGTCCAGTCCCCTGCCTTCACTAGCAGGACCAAGTACTGTCCCGTAACAGATTTTTGCCCCAGATCCCTAAATGGCCCCCTCAAGGATTGCGCTCACAACCCTGGGTTTAGCAGACCAATGCTCAAACCACTGAGCTATCCCTCCCCCCAATAGTTCAGTGGTTTGAGCATTGGCCTGCTAAACACAGGGTTGTGAGTTCAATCCTTGAGGGGGCCATTTAGGGATCTGGGCCAAAAATTGGGGATTGGTCCTGCTTTGAGCAGGGGGTTGGACTAGATGACCTCCTAAGGTCCCTTCCAACCCTGATATTCTATGATGAGAGCTTCGACGGGAGTTTTAACTGTGTAGGTACATTGGAAAAGCTGTAATTTAGAGATGTTAGGCAGAAAGTATTGATAAGTTCTAGATATAGACTGGATGTGAGGACCTTGGGAAAGGTCTGAGTTGAAGAGGAGGCCCAGGTTACCAGACTTCTCAGGGAGGGGGAGGAGAGCATGAGGCTGGATGAAAGCGTGGAATCCCCGGAATGAATCCATTGGTGCTTTCACAACCCTCCCAAAGAAGGACCCCTTCCCTATTCACTGGGAAAGTGAGGTTGCAAGAAGGATGGTCTTGTGCTTAAGGTACTGGCCTGGGACTCACAGAATCTGGCCTCTACTCTTGGCTCTGTGACAGATTTCCTATATGATACTGGGCAAGCCACTTAGACCAACATTTCCAGTGATGTTCACTATTTGTATATGAATGTATCTTGCATTCCTGGCTTGAGGTGTCTGGCTTTCAGATGTGCTGAGCCCTCACAACTCACATGGATGTAGGTCTCTGAAGTTGGGCACCCAAAAATTCAGTCACCAGAATTCGGGGTCATTTGTTCGCATCTGTAACATGGGATACTAGCACTTCCTTATCTCACAGTGGTGTTGTGAAGACAAGTTCACTAATGTTTGTGAGGCACTCAGATACTACATGGGGACAAACATTCAGTTTCCATTATGTGCTGTATTCTTTTCAGGAAAGAAATGTTCATGTAGCAATCTGATGGCCTGTGGCAGAGTTGGAGTAGCCTCAAGCTGACGCACAGCTCTGTGCGCTCTGTAAGGCTCCCTGCAGGGGCCAACAAGGGAGCTAATTGATTAGGACTGGGTGATTAACAAGTTAACAAGGGTATCCTGCTCATCCACTGAGGATGGTTAAAAGGGAGACAGGAAAGGAGAGGGGAAGGCTAGGCAAAGAAGCCCAGGATCTCACAGAAGTGAGACCTCTCTCTCCTCTACCCTTCACCCTGTGACAAGGGGGTACGATTAAATTTAGGAAAAGCGTTATGGTGATGGGACATTGTGACTGAGTGGGAATTTCCATGGTACTTTGGATGAGAATCGTATGTGCCTCAGTTTCCCCAATGAGTTGCATGTTTAACCAGGTGGTGGGAAAAGGGTGTTCACTATTGGCAGAGTCCCAGCAATCCAGGTGTGCCTGTCACCTGGCTGCCAAGATCCCATGCCCATGGAGAACCCTAAAGACGATGCCCCAGGCATGTAGTTGTCTTGCAACTAATGACCGTGGACTGACGACCTCCCGCCGTCCCTTTTCCCCCCATGCAGGAAGCTAGCCAGTTCAGACCAGCTGGAGAACAAAGGAAAAAGGTGGATGGTCAAGTGACAATGTTTGCCCGGGAACAGGAACAAAGGATGGAGGAGGGGAGTTTGGTTAGTGGAGTGTGATCTGCTGGATGCAGGGACACTTGTGGACTGTGAGCTGCGAGATGGCCTTGGGCTCTAGTCAGACCCAGTTGGACTTGGCTGCAACTTTTCTGTTCTCTGTGCTAACCTAAGGATTTCTCGCACTGAGTTCCAGACATATAACAAATTGTTCTGTTTTACATCGCTGTCTGAGAATCACTCCAGTCTAAAGAGGTCGGGTTTGCATTGCTCCCTCTGGGTGTGCAAATCTCCCCTGTGGGTCCAGCTAGAGTGGACTCACTTAGTGGAGCTCACGGAGTGAGGCAGGTGTCTGAGAGGTGTGGGCCCAGGAGGTGGTGAAACCAAGTGGCTTACCCCAGCAATAGAGTGCAACCCTCAAGGAGGGCTGACACACTGAAGGGGTCCTCCCAGGGACTGTTACAAAGCCATGAGAGAGCACTGGACCTGTGGTTCCATGAAAGACATGAAGCTGTATGAGACACTGTCAATGCAGTACATTGTGGTGAAATTACATAATAGTATGAAGACTGCTTGCAAAGTGAAATCCAGGGGGAGGGAGCCCACCCAGGGGGAGGGAGCCCACCCAAGCCCACCCGGTCACAGGAGGGAGCCCACCCCATCACAGTGCCCAGGTCTGCAGCCTTACACATGATGATTTTGATGAGCCACAAATCAGTAGCGTAGCCAGGGGGCGAGCATGGGGAGCGGCCGCTCCCCCTGTGATGAGAAGATGCGCTAAGGCGCTGCCCGAGCCCGGCTGCGGGAGCCGGGCTCGGGGGACGCTTTAAAGGGCCAGCAGCTCCCCACAGCGGCAGGAGCCGCCAGCCTTTTAAAGCGCCCCCCCTCCAGCCTAGCTCCGGCAGCGGGGCTGCGGGGGGCGCTTTAAAAGGCCGGCGGCTCCTGCCACTGTGGGGAGCTGCTGGCCCTTTAAAGCGCCCCCCCGCCCCACTGCCGGAGCTGAGCTGGGCTGGGCAGGCGGGGGCGCTTTAAAAAGCCAGAGGCTCCTGCCACTGCGGGGAGCCGTGGCCCTGGACTGCGGGGAGCTGGGCTCGGGCAGGGATTTAAAAGGCCCGGGGGCTCCACAGCGGCTGGAGCCCTGGGCCCTTTAAAGCGCCGCTGGGTGAGTACAGGGGGAGCGGGGAGGCGCCTTTTTATAGAGCTGCCGCTCCCCCTGTGCTCTAAACCTGGCTACGCCACTGCCACAAATGGAACTACCCCCATGAGTAAGGACTGCTGGACTGAGCTTTCTCATATTAGAATGATCAATGCAGTTTTCCTTTTAAGAAACCTAGAAACTGACTCTTCATTCACCATTTTCAGGGGTTGCTTATTAGGTCTAGCTATACAAGAGTATAATCCTGTACTTTCTTGGTGCTTGATCCTGCAATCCTTGACGTCAACGGCAAAACTTCTGATGGCTTCAATGGTCTTTGATTTGTAACTATTAGTTTATTTTACTGTAAGACACTCAGGTACCTGGGTGATAGGACTATAATATGACACTTCTATATAAATATGATAAACTGCACCCGCGTGTAAGACAAAACATTTATTTTAATATTTCTGTGACTTAGGATAAATGAACCTGCTCTGTTTCTACACTGAATTTCTTTCTAGTAGTAAATTATGCAGCTGAGTGGCAGTTCTCCTAACTAGTAACTTTCAAATACCAGTGTTCTTATATATTAACACATTCAGAATTTGAATTTGAAATCTTTTCTTGGGTCAGACAAATATTTGTTTCCAAATACTAACCGGGTAATACATGTATATGCCCAAGACTATCTGCTTTGTAACAAGACTGTCAGGCTAATGTAGCAACATTTTTCATTTTAAGAGGGAAGTGATTTTAGCCTCGATGACATATTTGGACTACCCCACTGTGGCTGATGGTTCATTCCCAGAAAAAAATGCTGGAGGAAGGATGTAATTACCCACTAGTTCTACAAACAGGCAAACAAAGGGTTAAGTGAGACTGAGAAGTTGTACTGGCTTGCTTCATTGCCATGATATTATTAGAAGTGGGTTACTTATAAAACCTTGCATGGTTCTTTGGCTTCTACTTTTGAATGGTTTTCTATTCTGGGTCTTTCAGCTGCTGATAGATAATTATAGGGTTCTGAACTGAGATGGAAATTTAAGTCTGCTATATCATCTTTTATATTTTAAGTTATCCACCCTTTTATTACTTCTAATGGCTTGATGTTCATTATGTGGTAGGCCTATGTCTCCAGAGTAAATAAAAATCAATGATTTTTTAAAAAATACAAAAAATTAGATTTTTAAAATTTGTAAATTTTGTCTTTTTTAAATTTAAATCACATTGTTTTGATTTTGTTATGTAAATTGTTATGTCTCATTTTAAAAATAAACCTGTTTAAAATTAAATCAGAATTGATTATAAAATCTCTTACAACATTTAAATAAAAAATAAATATGTTGATTCCATGACTGAGCCTTTATCAACCACTTTGAGTTACAGGCTGCTTTTCTATATAAAAGAAACAATCAGGAGAAAAATAACTAACTTTTGAAGTCAAGCTCAATAAATATGGAACAATAGGTCATATAAGGGCTTGAACCTGTGGTGTCCCAGTGATGCGCTACTGGCTAAGTCATTACATGTGTTGGGACCTAGCACCTGACTCTAAGAGACACCATCATGTTTCTCATCAGGTTCATCCATTGATCCCACCAGGATGCTCTCTTACTCCTTTCTTATAGCTTCTCCTTACCTGAGCTCTGATTGGATCACTTCTCGAATTTTGAATATTTATGACTTCACCATGGAAATTTGCTCGCCAGCTCACGGAAAAACACTGATCTGCCTGGTAACTACCAACCCTTACTTCTGGAGAGTTCTGGGCACCTCAAATAAATGGTCTTTCTCTGTCTCCTTGCATGTGTATGTAGACAGAGATAAAAACAAAGAGAAATCCATTAATTCTCAACTGCCTCCTTCTCTGTCTCTAATTAAATAAAATACTGCAGTGCAAATGGCATGTGGGTTATACATCAGAAGTCTTGGATTGATGTTTTTCTGGGGGAGTAATGTAACAAGGAAGAAGGAGCAGAGTGTGCGACCAGAAAGGAGCAACACTGGTGTCAAAGCAGGACACTGTGGAAAGAAGGAACAACATTCTTCAGAGTGCAGCCTCTCATGTTGATTTCAATACCTGAAAACTGGAGGAGGGAAAAAAGCTGCCATAGCTGCAAGTTATAAAAAAGACCCTATTTGGGAATATTTTTAAAAGAAATTCCTGTACCCCTGGGTAAAAAAAAAACTTGTGCCAAAAAAGAACTTGTGCCAAATGTAACCAGGGCAACAAAGAGATGCAAGGCCAGAATGAAGCAACATTGTGAAAAACGCTCTTGAGAAGGCAATAACTTTGACCACAATGAGGTGAACGAGGGTAAAATTATTTTTGAATCATTCTTATGCACTGCCTGTAGGTGATGATTTAGATTATTGTCATAAATTTCTGTTTTGGGTGGATTACTTACTTAAGAATTTCAAAATGTTTGTGTTCAAAATATAACTGATATCCTTGTGGGAGTATTAATCAACTATGTTTTCACTAGGTTGGACATTAGGAAAAAGTTCCTAACTGTCAGGGTGGTTAAACACTGGAATAAACTGCCCAGGGAGGTTGTGGAATCTCCATCTCTGGAGATATTTAAGAGTAGGTTAGATAAATGTCTATCTGGGATGGTCTAGACAGTAATTGGTCCTGCCATGAGGGCAGGGGGCTGGACTCGATGACCTCTCGAGGTCCCTTCCAGCCCTAGAATCTATGAATCTATGAATCTATTACTGCTGGACTTCTGAAATGATTTTTTTATTGCTCAAAATAGTCAAACATCCTAGGTGAAGATTTCCTGTTTAAAAGCAAAGTTTTATTAGGCATTTATGAATTTAACATTTAAAAATGTTTTTTCAAGCTCTTTAGTATGTTGCTAGAGTTAAGGATCATCGAAATCTATTTAAACCTTTATGATTTATTAACTTTCCCTATAAAACTGGGTTTAGAATAAATTATATAATTTAAACAGTGGTACAAACAGTTGCAGTAGGAGGAATCTTTCATTTACCATCTAAAATTTTTTTAAAGCAGTGCACTGAATAATAGAGAGTGAGAGCCACTTTTTTACCATTTTGTTTCAGGGTTCAGTTTAGACATCAGGGGTTATGAACATTCATTATGTGCAATGTCTATAACTTCAGAGTCATCTGCTGGTACCACCAGCAGTGCTGCAACTAAAAAAAATCTGCCTTTTGTCTTGTTCAGAACAAACATTTCATTGATGTGGTTCAATCATTGCCACTACACTACACCCACCTGGTAGAACAGACGTTGCTGGAAGATTGCGGGATGCTGCGGATGAGAAGGAAACTAAACAGTGAGCAAAGAACATTGACAGGAATTTTGTTAATCTGAGGTTTGATGGGTGGAACAATGCACACAATAATCTAGTAACACATCCTTGTGTGACAACAGAAGCTGGGGTTGTTTATCTTACAGAAACAATTGGATACATCAGAAAATGCTCATACATCAGAATACTTAAAGGAAGTAGCAGTAAAAGCTATAACAAACAGTGAACAAAAATTCAAGTGTCAAGCACATAGCTTTGTTGCAGACAATGCTGCAAAAGTACCAAAGATGAGAATAAAGAAATCTAGAAAAAGATAATAAAGGGAGCCTGAAACTTATAACATATGGATGCAATGCTCATTTGATGCATCTTTTAACCAAAGACTTAAGTACAGCTTGAGGAATAAAGGAAAATGTTGTTGAAATTTCAAAATACTTCTGTAACAACCACTTTCACTGAAGAGAACAGAAGGATCCAAACTAAGACCATGTCTACACTAGCACTTACGTTGACCAAACTTTTGTCACTCAGGGGTGTGAAAAAACACACCCCTGAGTGACATAAGTTTTGCTGGCATAAGCGCCTGTGTGCACAGTGCTATGTCGGCGGGAGAGTGTCTCCTGCCAATATAGCTACCACCACCCACTGAGTTGGTTTTCTCTCCACATAATGCGACTCTCTCCACATAATCTTCTCTCCCCTCCACATAATGTGACTCTCATTACAATTTGTGAAGTAAACTGTGACAACATCGATGGAACTATCACAGCCAAAATACTCAACATTGGACTAAAGCAGAGGTGGACAAACTACAGCTCGCGGGCTACATCTGGCCTGAGGGACCCTCCTGCCTGGAGCCTGAGCTCCTGGCCCAGGAGGCTAGCACCCCGACCCTCCCCTGCTGTTCCCCCTCCCCCGCAGCCTCAGCTCACTGCGCCGCAAGCGAAATGCTCTGGGCGGCGGGGCTGCGAGCTCTGCTGGGCAGCGCAGCTACAGAGCTGCGGCTTGACCCAGTGCTCTGTGCTGCGCGGTGGTGTGGCTGGCTCCAGCCGGGTGGCGCGGCTGCCTGTCCTGGTGCTCTGGGCGGTGTGGTTGTAGCACTGCCAGCCACTGGTGCTCCAGGCAGCGCGGTAAGGGGGCAGGGAGCATGGGGGTGGATAGAGGGCTGGGGAGTTTGGGGTGATGGTCAGGGGGTGAAGGGGGTGGATAGGGGTTGGGGTGGTCAGAGGGCGGGGAACAGGGGGGTTGAATGGGGGAGGGGTCCCGGGAGGGCAGTCAGGAAGGAGGGGGAGGTTGGCTGGGGCGGCAGGGGGCCGTCAGGGGCAGGGGTCCCGGGGGGGGCCGACAGGGAACAGGGGGAGTTGGATGGGGTTAGGGGTCCCGGGGGGGCTATCAGGGGTCGAGAAGCAGGGGGATCAGATAGGGGCGGGGGCCACGCCTGGCTGTTTGGGGAGGCACAGCCTCCCCTAACCGGCCCTCCATACAATTTCGGAAACCCAGTGTGGCCCTCAGGCCAAAAAGTTTGCTCACCCCTGGACTAAAGAGAAGTAGATGATATGCTGAAACCTATTTCCATAGCCTCAGACAAACTAAAGAAAGATTGGTACTGTATTGCAGAAGCTGATGAAATTTGGAAAGACCTTAAAGAGACATTGAAGAGAGAAATACCCAACAACAAACTTAAATTGCAGGCAATAAAGAAGCGGATGGATCATGCACTTACACCACCTCACTTTCTTCCCAGTATTATCAACCCAGAGTACCAGGGTAGAAGCCTAACTGCTGAAGAAGAAGATGCTGCTATGACATCGTCATCTAATAATCACCCATCAGTCATGCCAACCATCATAAGTGTCAGGGCTGGAGATGAACTGTTCAAGCAGTACATATTTGCTGATGATGTTTTAAAGACAGGCACACCACTGAATTGGTGGTAGTCACTAGCTAAGCACTTGGAACCAGAGTCTGTTGACGTGCTACACCAGCTTTTGACAACAGTAATCTCTTGTGCAGGGACACAGAGAATATTTTCTTCATTTGGACTAATTCAAAGTTGAAAAATCTATTGGGAGTTGAAAAAGCAGAAAATTTTCTCTCTCTTCTAGTCTATAAATAAAAATGAGGAGGGAGGGGATGGATATACACCAACCGATGGGGGAGTACAAGGAAACAATATGATAATATTGGTCAGCATGCTAGGCAGTGTTCTCAGCACACCAACAGCCTAACTCTTGTCAAGGTTTTTGTGGGCATCACAGCAAAGGAAATTTTTGAGGAGAGTGTTGATGGTACATCACCAGGTAGCTTTGAAAATGTTTACAGGAAGCTTCTCCCAAGTGGGAAGGGTAGCTTTGGGGAAAGCATGAAGGTACTTGTTTGACAATTTAGCAAGTGGGTGATGGAGGCTGGCATCATGAGTGATCAGAGGCAAGCACTGACAGCGTGATAGCAAATGGGAGATGATAGATTGAGAGGGTGTATCCCATGAAGGGCCTTGAAAGTTAAGAAAAGCAGCTTATATCTGATGAGCTAGGGACAGGATGCAGGGATCCTCAAGATCCTCTTCCACTCGGTTTCCAAAAACTCAGTTTGATATCAGAATTCCTTATTCAGGTACCTTTATTTGGCATGCAGCAACACTCTGCCCAAGCTGGCCAGGCTCAAATGCAGGGTACATCATAAATCCAAAGTTACACAGTAAAACTTTTCCTTATATACATCTTTACTAAAACCTGCATTCCTGACTATAGACTGCATTATGCACTTCATGACTGCGTTTACTTTTCAGGAACCAATCCCTGATGCTATATGCTCTGTCCATGTATAACCTGATCTCTACATTCCAGGTTTATCTTGTCCATTGGCCTAGTACTAGGGTTTTCCTGCCTGTCTTAGCTAGACTGACTCCATCTTGATGCTTATTATGCCCTTATTTACAACTTTATCTTCCATACACCTTCCCAATTATGCCCACTGAGAAATGAGGTCTTACTTATGTCAAATTACTCTTGTCAAGTTAGGCTTACAAGGGGGAGCCAGTGGAGGGAAGCAAAACCAGGGATGACATGGTCAAAACAATGGGCTAGGAATGTGCTAAACCAGCTTTTGTCAGCAGTAGCCCCTTCTGCAGGCACAGAGAGAATATTTTCTTCATTTGAACTAATTCATTTAAAGTTGAGAAATCTATTGGGAGATGAAAAAACAGGAAAATATGTCTCTCTTCTAGTCTATGAATAAAAATGAAGAGGGAGAGGATGAGATCTACTAGTTTTAAAAATCTGAAGGACAGCCTAAGTAATTTAGAAGACTGTTGTCTCATTTTCAAGAGACTTACGTGAGTAGGATGGATGGAACTAGCTCAGAACCAGTGGTTCTGAATGGATATGAATGGAGCACAATTGCAATTGTCAATGAGAGATGATCACACCTTGAACAAGAGTTTTAGCTATCTGCATGAATAAGAAAGGCCTTGTCTTTTAGATGTTTTGAAGAAATAATCTGCAAGATTTAGCCATAGCCTGAATGCTAGGACCTAGAGAGGGGTCCAAGTCAGAGATGATGCCCATGTTACAGGCCCGAGAGACAGTCAGGATGTCACCATTGTTGTCCACAATGATCGAGAGCAGGGAGGGCTTGGGATGTGAGGGAAGATTAGTTTATATGTTTTAGCCATATTGATTGCTGTACTGATTGCTATATGTCCACGAGGAGATATCAGAGAGACAGGTTGAGATTTTAGTTTGGACAGAAGAGACAGTTTTGGAGTAGACAGGCAGATCTGTGAGCCTTCAGCATAGAGAGGGTAGCCAAATTTGTGTTTTGAGGATGATATTACTCAGAGATAAGGTGTAGCAGTTAAAGAGAAGGGGAAAAGGACAGAACCTTGTGAAAACCCCACAGAAGTTGGAGGGGAGACAAGGAGGACTCTTCAAAGGGCACACTGAAGGAGCGATTACAGAGGTTGGAAGAGAACCAGGAGAGGACACAGTCACAGAAGCCGAGGGAGAAGACAAGATTTGAAGAAAAGCATGATCGAGAGGTCAAGGAGGATGAGGATGTAGTACTGGTTCTGAGCTTTAGCTATAACAAGGTCATTGGACACCTTGAAGAGAGTGGTTTCAGTGGAGTGCAAAGGGCAGAAGCTAGATTGGAAAGGGCCTAGGATGGAATTGGAGGAAACTCCATGTAGTGATTATCATACCCATAGAGCCTGATTGTAGGCCCACTTTAAACTGGTGTAAATCAAGAATAATTCAACTTAATCCAATACAGAAACATGTGAAACCAGAACAAGTGAGAGGAGGATCAGGCCCAAACTGAAAGTGTTATGGAGGCAAGGGCTCAGTCCTGTCCACATTGAAGTCAGTGGCAAAACTCTAAGGCCTAGATTCTCAAAAGTAATTAGGTGCCTAATTCCCTTAGATTTCTATGGCAGTTAGGCATCTAAATACCTTTGAGGATCTGGCCCTATATGACTTCAGTGGAAGTAAAACTGGGGTCATTCCGTATAAATATAAAATAATAAATAATTTGGAAATCCCAAATAATTAACAGGGTAATTTGGGTAGATAGAAATATTACAAATACAGTGGGTGAATGGATTTGACTTGTTACCTTCCTAGATCTGAATTGAGAGGGTTTTGTTGTGATTTCAGTGGGATTACTCATGTGCCTAAAGTACATGCATAAGCCATTGTTGCAGGATCAGGCCTGAATGCTTAAGTCTAGCCAAGTACTGTATTTGGGGTGACATTCTTAATCTTTTATGCACCCAATTAGCGCTTCACTTAGGAGCTGATTGTCAGCTGGTGCAAACTGTCATAGCTCAATGGAGCTAATGATTGGGCCCCAAGGGATAAATTGAGATTTAAGTAGTGTCTCTGGATAGGTCTTTGTGCAGGCTGTTTACAGGAGAGGTGAATTCCAACCTAACTGAATATTGTTTGATTTTACAATATATCGTTCTTTGTGTTTTATGTGTTCACTGAAATATCAGTTTAAAAAATAAAAGAAAAAAAGAAGTGAGTGGTTAAAACTTCAGCCTCATTGGGGTTAGTTAGAAGGCAATGATTGTAGCAAGGGAGATTTAGATTAGATTTCTAACCATAAGAATAGTTAAACTCTGGAACAGGTTACCTAGGGAGGATGTGGATTCCCTGTCACTGGAGATTTTAAAGAACCGCGTGGACAAACATTTGTCTGGGATGGTTTACAGATACTTAATCCTGCCTCAGGGTGAGGGGATGGACTGGTTGGTCTCTCGAGGTCCCTTCCAGCCCTACATGTGTATGAATCTAAGGTTTGCTCCTGTTGAAACCCTACTGAAAAATAAAAGCACACCTAAGAACAACTTAAGGCTTCTGTAGCCAATGACAATAATTTAATGTTCTATATCTGTCCTATCAGCTCTTGTTTATCATGCTAACCTGCTGTACATTGCAGCCTGAAGGCGGGAGAAGCAGCTTTCACTCATCCCTCCTACACTGTGTTAGACTGTCAACTGCCAGCCCTTGAAAGTAGTCTTTATTATGGCATGACAAAAAGACATTTACAGTTTACTCAGGTGGCTATTTGGGCTGTTTACATTTGAATGTTGCCTATGATATAGCAAATATAAAAATCTTAAATCAAAAGAGTGTCTGAAAAGTGCAAGTTTTACACCAAACTATTTTTTATTGATTGAACTCCTTTCCCTGTTGCTGTGAAGCTAAAATGAGTTGGTGTAAATATCTAGGAGGAAAAAGCACAGCTTGCAACCATTCTGCAATTCTGATTATCTAACGCCCACATTTAATAAATATATCCTTTATTTAATGGTAAGCTGATTTTTAAAAAAATGTGTTTAAGTTCAGTTTGAATTCAGGCTATGGTAAATTTCATTAGAATAAAATTTCATTTCTTTAGTTTGCAGACATTTTGTGGTAGTCAGGGTTTGTTAAATTATTAACAAAAGACAATGTTAATATTTTTTATAAAAGCAAAGAAATAACCGAACTGCATCCAAGAGTAGATCTAAAACAGCCTCCAAAATGCATTTAATAGCTCTTTATGTTAAAAAGCAAGTTAAACATGTTTGGTTTTTGTCATCTGAATCATTATAGGCCAAATTCTGCTCTTGCATACATGTGTGCTACTCACATTGAAGTCTATGGTGCGGATTTTGAAATCTGAAACCATAAATAGTCAAATGACTTCTGTGGAGCAAGGAAGGTACTATTCAACATGAGAAAGGAGATCAGAATCTGACTCCTGGGTGAGAGCTATCCACACGTATCCAGAGCCACAATTTGGCTCTCTATACTATCAGCATTAACTGAAGCCCTGATTCACTGAAACATCCCTATTCAGCAAAGCACTTAAGCATATATTTCACTTTAAACACATTATATCTCATTAAAGCATATGGGACTTAAATATGCGTTAAAGTACAAATAGGGATGGATTTAAGCATGTGCTTAGATACTTTTCTGAATAAGGACCCAAAGAGTAACCATTAGGCGGAGGGAATTTTATTTACATTTTTCTTGGCAGCTGCATGTGATTTCAGATCATTCAGCTCACTTCAGTACATAATTGTTGACTCCTTATTTGATAATAGTGTTAAAAAAAATCAGAGTAAAATCAGGAAAAAAGATTGTCAAATCTCATCCTACACTTAGTTTCTCATGAAATAGCTAACACACAATAACTAGTGGTTGGATCGCTCCTTCCTGTAGTGCCGTATTAGGTCAGGGGCCCCTAGTGCTTGGCAAAGGGACTTAGTTCCTGGCAGAGGGCACTGAGGGTGCACAGGGATTCCCAGGGTCAGATATACACATATTAGTTCACCAAAAGGTGGCATGTGAGGTCTCTACTGAGAGTCAGTTGCTCACTGGTCATCATAATCGTGAAATTTAGGTACAGATAATATTTGAGTTATGTATCTGTACTAAAAGTTCATGTTCTCAAGGTCTTAAAGGTAAGGCAACTCACCATAAGGTGACATGCCTTGGAAAGGCTCCTTTCAGGCAGGAGGTAACAGATGCTGGGCTGTATTTCAAACAGTCCTTCTGAGTTCCCTCCTTACGAGAGAAATGCATCCGCCGCCTCCTCCAGGATATGGGGCTGTATTCCAGACAGCCTCCTGTGTCTCTCCCTTTAAGGTAGGTATCTCCCAGCTCTCCTCCTTGATCTGCAGCTGTAATATGGGTCAGCAGCAAGGTCTTAACCAGCTTCTCCTTCAGCTGGCTCCTTTTCCCCTAGTAGTCCTCAACCTGATAGAATTGAGCAGGCAGCCTTCTCCTGCTGGTATCTGCCCACTATGGGGGAGAAGGCAGCATATATGCTAGTCCCCTTCCCTTGCTCATCCCCTATTGGTTGGGTGAGAAGGAAGTCTTGCCCTGCCCACTCTGTAAGGCTCCCGGTCCCAGGTCCTTAAAGGGACAGTAATGAATTTCTCTCCATAAAGTACTACTCGCCCCCAGGATTGCTTCCTCTTTACCCATATCTCCTATTTCTCAGATCTTTGCCTATATCAGACCTCCTCAACTCTTAAAGAACCACGACTATGGGACAGGGATTGCTGACCCTTAGGCCTTACTACCTTTAAAGGACAGCCTAATGGCTCACAGTTCTTGACAATTGTGGTTGGAATGGTGGACCCCAAAAGCAGAGGTGGTAGTAGTGATATCAATGGACTATCCTAAACAGCTTTCTAATGGATACTACAGATTTTGGCTATTTCCCAAACATAGTGCCGTCAGTCCACCAGGGTTAGGCAATATTTTTACTTCCTGTTATAAGGTGAAGTGGGTTAGCAGGCACCAGTTTTAATGTAGCCCAGGGCAAAAGCAAGGAGAGCGGTCGATTATACTGTAAATGCAAACCCTTCTCTGACTTAGTGACTTTCTTAGTTTATGTTGAATAATTCCTTAAACCAAATATAATAGAGGTTTGCATGAACAGGACATCTGTGCAACAAAAACCTGTATATCCAGGAAACTGTGATATGCCATGCATCCAGCTGACTATATCTGTGCTTTTACTTTGTCAAACACTCAGGGCTAACTGATCTATTCTAACATGGGTAATCACATATGCACCACAAATCAAAAAATTCATTCATTTTTCTCTCTGTATGTATTTAGTATATAATTCTCTGCATGAATTTAGTCCTTCTTAGAGGTGACTGACAGGCAGAGAGACTGGAGTCTTCCAGTTGTCTCCACAACAGGCACAACATAGGCAATACCTGGATAAAATTTCACTGCCCTGTCAATGTGCCTCAGACCTGGCCTCCTCTAGGGGTTGAGAGAGTTCTGGCTCCATCTCCATTCACACCTTTTTCATAGCAATTTCTGAAGCAATTTCTGAATAGGGATTACAAAAGCCTCTTGGCATTGTTTTTGGCATACATATGGGAATGAGACAATAATATACAGAATATAAAATGTCATATACAAGCAAACTTGACCAGCCAAGTGGATGTAATTTAGCTCAATTTACTAAGTATATTTTTCTTTAGATAATGAAATTCTCAGATCAGTAGGGAGAAGAAAATGCTCAAAACACAGGCTTTGTAATAATAATACATTTAACATAATTTTTTTACAGACTATGCATTCATAGATTATCAAGTCAGAAGGGACCATTGTGATGACATAGTCCAGGGGTCAGCAACCTCTCAGAAGTGGTGTGCCGAGTCTTCATTTATTCACTCCAATTTAAGGTTTCGCGTGCCAGTACTACATTTTAACATTTTTAGAAGGTCTCTTTCTATAAGTCTTTAATATATAACTAAACTATTGTTGTATGTAAAGTAAATAAGATTTTTAAAATGTTTAAGAAGCTTCATTTAAAATTAAATTAAAATGCAGAGCCCCCCCATTGCAGGACCTGGGCAGTATGAGTGCCACTGAAAATCAGCTCACGTGCCGCCTTCGGCACATGTGCCATAGGTTGCCTACCCCTGACCTAGTCAGACTTCTTGCATAACACAAGCCATAGAACTTCCCTGGATAAAGTCCTGTTTGAACGGTAGCATATCTTTTAGAAAAATATCCAACCTTGATTTAAAAGTTTCCAGATATAAAAAATTCACCACAACCCTTGATAAAATGTTCCATTGGTTAATTACTCTCCCTGTTAAAATTTTGCATCATATTTCTAGTCAAATTTTAGCTAACTTCAACTTTGTCTACTAGATTGAAGAGCCCTCTATTATCAAATTTCTGTTCCCTATGTCAGTACTTCCTGTGATCAAGCTGGTTCTTAACCTTCTCTTTGATAAGCTAAATAAATTGAGCTATAAGGCTTGTTTTGCTATTCTTTAATCATTCTCATGGCTCAGCTCTGAACTTTCTCCAGTTTTTCAACATCCTTCTTGAATTGTGAATACCAAAAGTGGACACAGTATTTCAGTACTATTCATATCAGGGCCAAAAATATTGCCCAACATCCAGGGATGCATTGGCCTTTTGGCCACACTGTCATACTGGGAGTGCATGTTTGGCTGATTATTCACCATGAACCCTAAGTCTTTTTCAGAGTTACTGCTTTCCAGGATAGAGTCCCCTGTCATGTATGTAAGGACTACATTCTTTTTCCCTAAATGTACAGCTTTACATTTGACTATTAACACACGTTTGCTTGAGCCTAGTTTACCAAGTGATCCAGATCAGTCTGTATCAGTGACTTGTCCTCTTCATTTTTTACCACTCCCTCAATCTTTGTCATCTGAAAACTTTATCAGTCAAGATTTTACAAGGCGAGCAACAAAAATTTTAATTAGCATAGGACCAAGAACCAATTTCTGTGTGGGCCCACCCTAGAGACAAATATGCTTGATGATCATTTACAGTTACATTTTGATACCTGTCAGTTAGCCCATTTTGAATCTATTTAATGTGTGCCATGTTAAATTTGTATTGTTCTAGTTTCTTAATCAAAATGTTGTGTGGTACTAAGTCAAATGACGTACAGACATTTAAGTATATTGCATCAGCACTATTACCTTTATCAAGCAAACTCATAATCATCAAAAAAGTTATCAAGTTAGTTCAATAAGATCTAATTTCTACAAACACATTTGAGTGGCATTAATTATATTACCCTCCACTAGCACCACAATAATGGTGCTATATGGTAGAAGTGGCATCTTCCATCTAACCACCTGTTTTCAGTCATTTATATTCTCCCTCATCATGTCAAACTAGCCAGGTTCCTCTCATTAGGTTTCTGCAGGGACAAAGATGGTAAAAATCTTATCCCTCAAGCTGATCGAGCTGCTTCATGGTGAGTGATATTTGTCATTTCTGAACCCCTGCTCTGCAGAAGACAATAGCAAGTGACCTGTGTGGTGATGGATCTATGAGCCCTCCACCAGCTCCTTTTCTGACCTGTGCTCCCCCACAAAGCCCTGAAAACCTGCACGGCTCCTTGGTGTAAATCCCACCTATGAACTCCCCAAATCCTAACTGTCCCCACCACATGCAGAAGAATCCTTTCTGCTGCATTTGGTGTAAAGAGGCTGGATTGGGACCTAGGACCTTTCCTGTGGAGTTACTATATCTGCATCTGTAGCTTGACAAAAGGAAATTTTGAGCAGACTATGGGGTAACGATTGTCTAAATACTCAACTCAGGGTGAGCTAAAGTCTGAGACTGCGCAAAACCTCCCTTGATTTTGAGGACTGCATAGTTTGGCCCACTCACTGTCAGGAATCAGGGCCTGCAGCAGAGCTAGTCTCCAGGCAGCCTCATCAGTACAGCTGGCCTGCCGCAGGCTGCCTGAATGGCCACACCACCTGATTGGCTGGCTGTGGTGTAGGGGAAGCAGGCCAGCTCTTAAACCAGCAGCAGCAGCAGCTCACTGGCTGTGTAATGCTCATGCCCACCACTGCACCAGCAATGTTTTACTTTGTTACTGCCTTGCACCTGGCCTGGCCTGGTCTCCGCCCTGTCTCTGAACCCCTCCTTGCCTGCTGCCCTGCTTGCTCCAGTTCAACCCTTTACTCTGGCTTCCAACTACTTGACTCTGGCTTGGATCTCAATCCTTGGTTCCTGAAGCCTGCTCTGACCACTACGGCTGATGCCTGTTCCGATCACTGGGCTAGACTGCTCTTGTCCCGGTTGGCTCACATTTACTAATGGCTTGATCCTGCAAGGTGCTGAATACTCCAGCTCAGATCCAGCAATGCACTTAAGTAAAAGCTTAACTGGAAGCATGTGAGTTGCCCCATTTACTTCAGTGGGATTACATGCTTAGGAGCTTTGTGAGATCAGGACCAGAGCCCTCAGCATTTGGCAGGATCTAGCCCTATGACATTGAGAGAGGTTGTAAAACTACCACAATAGTTGTAAGTTGCAAATGCCTCCTCTCAGATACTGATTTCAGGAGAGTTATTGGTTTCATATCTCTCCCTACCTTTTGCTACAGTAATTCTGACCCTGTTTTCTTATTTTCCTGAATTTCAACTGCAATCAATATTCAGGTATCCACCAGAATCAACACAAGCAAAATAGAAGAAATACTAATTTTTGTCATCTTTATTCCTTAGTATTATCGCAAAGAAATTATATTCTGTTATAAATAAATTACAAAACAATTATTTAAATGTTTGAATACACTCACACACATTCTGAGGAATGCTTTTTTTGTTGTTTTTTAAGAAATACAATATACACATACACTCATGTTATTCATTATTTGTGTAAAAATGACTGTTCCTCAGTAAATAAGCACATTGGTGAGAACAAAATGTACACAATCTCTGCCTTTTGAGATCTCATGCTCAGTAATCCCTTTCTTCCTACATCTCATGGATTAAGACTTCTCCTCCAGCGTGACAGACTTTAAATAACCTAATGACTAGGTGCCGGCAAAATCCCTTTGCCTGTGTTATAAATAACAATATGTAGTCCTCAGTGAATACTAAGAATGTAAATCAGCACTGCTCTTGCTGTTTATAGTATCAGAAAAAAACCACAATTGAATTATAGCCTTATGTTCAACCATGGACCATGAAATTACTAGGTAATACCAATGTACTGCAACTCATACCCTTAAAAAAGGATCAGAATTGAAATTATGGAAAACAGTTTTGTTTTTTTTAAACAACAACTATTCTTTGTAGCCCATTTGGACCATCACTGCATCATTTGTGACAGCAAAGGGTGAAAAATCTAATCTGCATTTGATTTGCAACTGGTTATTAACTACTGAAAATGTTCTAAAATTGGTAAATAGCAACATAAACCCTAGTGTATAATTTCACTTTAAATTTTTCCTTTCTTCTTATTCTTTTAAAACACATCTACTGTTCACTATAGTGGTATGTCTTTTAGATAGTAAGTTCCTAGGGACAAGGAATAAGATTAAATTCAGTTTAGTTACATGGGTATCAATCTCAAATAACTATTGACTTCCATGATGGTACTATAGATTTACACCTGTGAGGTATATTTGGGAAATCTGCCTGTGCAATTTATGGATTCTGTGTGAGATTATGAACTCTCTGTGTGTGTCTTTACCAAACTGCACACTCTGTTTTGAAGGTGTAGCCCAGGCCTGCACAACATACGGCCCGCAGGCCACATGCGGCCCTTGCATGCTCACTGTGCGGCCCGCATGCCCCGCTCTCCCTCAGCCGGAGGAGCGCCGGCGGGGAGGGCAGCATGCCCTGCTCTCCCCCGGCTGGAGGAGCGCTGCAGGGAGCACAGCATGCCCCGCTTTCTCCCGGCTGGAGGAGCGCTGCAGGGAGCACGGCATGCCCCGCTTTCTCCCGGCTGGAGGAGCGCTGCAGGGAGCACGGCATGCCCCGCTCTCCCCTGGCCGGAGGAGCGCCGCGGAGAGGGCGGCATGCCCGCCCATGGCCCAGTTCTCCCGCGGCGGGCAGTGGTGGAGGGGCCAAGGCGAGCGGGGGAGGGGTGGGGGGATGGCCGAGTGGGCGGGGAGTGGTGGGGGGGCAGGCAGGGCGAGCAGTGAGCCATCAGGGGTTCTAGGGGCGGGCATGGGGGTTTCTAGTAGGGGAGGGAGGAGCTGAAAGGAGGCGAGTGGTGGGTGGGGGATTGACTAGGAGGGATGCAGCATGCCAGCGGGGGGCTAGGGGGTGAAGAGGGGTGTGATGGTGGGGCCAAGTGGGGAGGGGGCAGGCAGGGGAGGGGCCGAAGCAGGGAGGGAGCGGCGCTGGGGGTGTTTCTGCGGGGCCGGAAGGTTTTGGCTCTCAGCTGTTTTCTTTGGGGTAATACGGCCCTCGTCGCTTTACGAGTTGTGCAGGCCTGGTGTAGCCTTTTGTCTTCTCTGTTTTGCCAGGGAAGAGGTCACCTTGGCAACAAAGTCACCTGGCAGAGGTATGTGATCCCCTGAGGGGGCTGAGCAGGACACCACCTGACAAAGGGAATAAAAGTTATAAAAAGACATGAGCTGCTTTACTCACAGGCCCATTTTTCTCCCACTGAAGAGGAGGGAGAAACAACCTAACAGGTAGGGGCCTGATGAGGCAGAGGACCCTGACTATCTTCCTGAACATAGATGGTCCCCCACGGACAACCAAGGGAAGGGTGAGCTAATGAGGGGCATTGCGTTTAGAATATGTATTGTTTTCTAAGCGATCTGTACTGTCTTGTGCTTTATCTGTTAAGTAAAAAGCAATGATGTTAGAACTCTGTCAAAGTGTCTCCATGTGTGTAATAGGCTTTACAATCACTATTTGCGTCCTGAGAAAACCCCGAGGCTCAGGCCTGGGGGTGAAGTTCTGTGTTGAAGTAACAGGGAGTCAGTAGGGTCAACACTGAGCCTAGGAGCTAGGCAGCTGGCCAGCGGGCTCCAGCTCTCACCCTAGAGGGTCTGTACCTGAGCGTATACCTGGGGACCCCAAGCTTGGCGCAGTGGCTGGGCTCTGTTCAGCTACTGGAGGCTTAAAACACCTGGTATTCCCACTACAGGATCTCCTCACAGCAATCTAGTGAGTGCCCAAGAGAGGGTGCTTGACTGGGACCTGTGACGACCAGGAGAACACTGAGCAGAATTTGTGCCATCTATTGTTATTTGTGTTGTGTCCTGTTCAGAGCATACTTTTGGCATTTAAATAGTAATAAATAATAATACATTGTCATCTGTTGACCTGTGAACCTGTCTTGACTTCAGAAAAAAAGGATTTAATTGACTTGCTATTATGTTATGGGGTATATTGCTTTCAAGATATATTTAATGTTGCTAAGGGGTATAGTACTGACAGGTTATATTAAAATGCTTTGTAGAATAATATGAGCTGAAATGCAAGTAAAAGAACTCAAATGATGAATAATAATTATCTTTGCTATAGCATAAAGTAATGTTTATAGTGTGAGGCCTAATGAGGTAGGCTTGATAATTAATTAGCTGAAGTAGGCCTAAGGATTTGACATAAGGTGCACTCTCATGCTATGTGACAAACAAGTTAAGTGCAATAAAAATAGGTAACTGCATAATTGCATAAGTAAGCTTGAAATAGAGTATTTTTAGGTATTTTTGCAACTACTGTAACTATAGAGATAACCGCATTGATGCATAGGATTTATTAGGAAATTAATTGACACAAATAGCCTGTGTTAACAATTGCAAATAGGATTGTGGTCAACCTGCATAACACTGTGACCCCAGAAACGCCCCCATGCCAACTGGCAGAGAGCCCCCCATACTGTAGCTCACATCAGGACTCATTGTCCCAAAACACTGTTATAATAGATATCCCAAAGGTGTCATGTAAGGTATCATATGTAAACTGGTGACATGCTGGTTCTAAAAGTCATGGTGTGATGTATGTACAGACTGTAGAGAATGAGTTATAGCTGTGTCCTGGAAATACGTTCTTAAAATGTGTCTGGAAGACAGAGTGGTCACGCATTGGCTCACAGGTCTCGGTGTCCTGAGCAAGATGTCACAACCACACATGGACAAAGGGCAGGACCAAGGTTTATTATGGTAATTGAAATGGTCAAATATGTGTAGGTAGAATAATATAAAAGATCTGAATATTTGCCCTGAAAACTGGGTGCATTGGGTCCCTAAACCAATGTACACTGCATCTGCTATCTTTGTTTTCCATGAATCTTAGGAATGCCAGTAATCCTAAGAGCTATTTCACTGTTTGTGATTTTGTGATGTTTGGTTATATTAATGAGTGGACTTATTTGGATGTTAAGTAACGTTTTTATCTATATCAGTTGTGTGTCTCACCAATCCCTTACTCAACATCAATCTTCTATGAAGCTGCATGGGAAGGAGCTGTGTTAGTAACAAGTGTAATTTGAAATTCTTATAATTCACCGGTCTGCACTTCTTTCTTACAGGTAATAGGCCCAATTCTCTTTGCTGTATTTATTGAAGTATGCCTAGTTAGTATCCTGTTATATGAATAAGAACAAGAGGATTTGGTCCTATACGTAGTTTGTTTGTGCCAGCCTACTGTATCATAATGCTAAAATCAAACATGTTTAGCTACCACCCCTCATTCTTCTAAATGTGTTTGATTTTCTTGACTTTGCAGGGCCTAATTTACAGTACCCAGAGCCACTCACACACTTTCTGTACACATAGTAGGCAAGGTCTAATGAAATCCCATCTTTATTTTATCTCTACATCTCCATCAACAATTTTAAAAGTTTTCTTACTGTAACTGGAGATTCTTCAAGATGTGTGGTCCCTATCTGTATTTCACATAGGAGTACACATGCATACCATGTGCCCGAGTCCTGAAATTCTTCAAAGCAGTGGCTGTTGGCCCACACATATGCAGTAGCTCTCCTTGTGCTCCTGACTGAGGGTATAAGAGGCAGTGTGGTTTGACAACTCTCCAGTTCCTCGTCAGACCACAAATCCAACAGATTCCAAAGCAGAGGGGATGGAGGGCAGGTAGTGGAATACAGATAGGTACCACACATCTCGAGGAACTTCCAGTTACAGTATGTAACCTCCGCTTCTTCTTCAAGTGCTGCTCCCTATGTTTATTCCACACGTGGGCGATTAGCAAGCATGTTCAAACTGGAAGGAAGCCAGCAACAAATATGCCTGCAATACTGCTGATGCCCCTGCTGCGTCCGCAGCAAAGGCATGAACTAGAGTGTACTGTGTCACGAACATGTAGATAGACCTCCAAGTGGCCACCCTGCAGGTGGCCTGCAGCAGAACCTCAGATAAGGATGCTGTGGAAGCAGCTTGTGCTCACGTGGAGTGAGCTGTGACATCCCCAGGAGTGAGAAAGTTTTGCTATCTTGTCGCACTTTAAGATGCATCCCAAAACCCACTTAGAAATCCTCTGGGAAGATATAGCTAGCCCCCACAATCTCTCTGTTATGGCAATAAACAGTCTCGTGATTTTCTATTAGGTTTGGTTCTTTGCGGGTAGAATGCCAGGGCATGCTAAACTTTGAGGGAATGAAGTCTCTTGTCTTTAGAGGAAGTGTGGGGTTTTAGAAAAAAACATACAGGTATTGTTTGATTAATATGGAATTCAGACACAGTCTTGGGAAGAAATTTGGGGTGTAGTTGGGGTGTTTTCTTTATGAAACATTGTATAAAGAGGATCCACCATGATGGATCTAAGTTCGCTGACCCTCCTGTGATAGCCACTAAAAACACTACCTTCATGGACAGGTGCGTCATGGCACATGTTGCCATGGATTCAAAAGGTGGGCCTGTGAGTGTCAACAAGATTAAGTTAAGGTTCCATTGAGGTGTAGGTTTAAGCACAGGTGGGAAGGTCATGATCTGACCTTTCACAAACCATATGGTAGTATGGCGAGTAAAGATGGAACATCCTTCCACTGGTGGAGGAAGGCACTTACTGTTGCTAGCTGTACTTACAGTGAACTAATAGCAAGATCTGATGTCTTCGCGGAGAGGAGATAGTCTAGGTCAATTGGGATACTCTGTAGAATGTTTGTGGAGTTGTGCCAGGCTGAAAAAAATCTCCATTCGGCCAGAGAGCAGGTTCTAGTCGAGTTCTTTCTACTTTGGTTAAGGCTGTTCCAAAGAGGGGCCAAGCATGAGTGTGAGGTGCATCAGGCTGTGAGGTGGAATGAGCTCAGGTTGGGATGCCTTATTTCCCACCCCCTCTCCCCTTCCTGGATTAGCATATTTGGGAATGGGAGGATCCTGATTGGTAGGTGGGCAGACATCGTTAGAAGTTCCGTGAAGCAAAACTGTCCTAGCCAGTAAGGTGCTAGGAGAAGGATGTTGGCACTGTTGCAATGTATCTTCCCCATGACTTGTGGAAGTAGGGGAATGGGAGGAAAGACATATCTGAGGCCGTTCATCCAAGACAGCAGGAGGGCATTACCCTGGGAGTCCTGACCCATGGCTCCTGGGACAATATAGAGGGAGATTTCTGTTTGTTTGGGACACAAAGAGGTCCCATAGCGGAGTACCTTATTGTGTAAATATCTCACTTAGAACTGTATCTGGAATTTCCCACTCATGGTCTGCCTAGAAGTTTCTGCTTAGTTTGTTTGCAAAGGAGTTGGGAATACCAGGGAAGTGTGAAGCCTGTGTCGTGATGCCATTCCTGATGTACCAGTTCCAAAATCTGTTGGCTTACAGGCAGAGGGGGCGAGATCTTGCTCCTCCCTGTTTATTTATATAGACCACTATGGTGATATTGTCTGACATTATGTGTACATGGAGTGAGCATGTAAGTGGAAGAAAGGCCTTGCAAGCAAGTCAGATGGCCCTTAGTTTGAGTATGTTTATATGTAGCCTGGCCTCTTATGGGGTCCAGGTACCCTGAGCAGTGTCATTGTCCAGGTGATCACCCTACCACAGGAGGGAGGCATCTGTCACTATGTTGGCCATGGGCATGGGAGGGCTGAAGGGAACCCCCATCATGACCCTTTCCAGGTTCGACCAGCAAGTGAGGAAGGAGATAACTCTGGTGGGAACTGACACTATGGAGTTGATGTGGTCCTTGTTCATTTGACAGATTGACTGGAGCCAAGCTTGCAGACACAGCAAGTGGTGTCTGGCAAACGGCATCACGTAGGTGCATGCGGCCATGTGGCCTAACAGTGAAAGACACCTGTGGAAAGTAGTTTATGGTCTGTGGGTAATGCTTGAAATCAGGTTGCTCATTGTATGAAACCCATATGCAGAGAGGAATGCTCTGGCAGAAACCAAGTCTGACCTTGCCCCTATAAATTTTACTGTTCTTGTGGGTAAAAAATGGATTTTTCTTTGTTTATGCAAATGCCTAGCCCTGCTAAAAGTTGTATGAGAAACTTGCTGCCAATTGGATGTCCGGATGAGATCGGCCTAACAGGAGCCAATTGTCTAGGTATGGAAACCCCATATGCCCCTGGCATCTCACCTAGGCTGCTACCACAGAGAACACCTTCATAAATACTCTGGGTGCTGTAGCGAGCCCAAAGAGGCGGACCTAAAATTGGAAATATTCTTGGCCAGCTGCAAAACACAGGAACTTCCTGTGTGATGGGTGAATGTCCACATGGAAATACATGTCCTTCATGTCAAGAGTTGCATGTCACGTCCCTTCCTGAAGGGAGGAGATTATCGATGCCAGCCTAATCATCTGGAATTTCAGGTTTCAGATAAAGATGTTGAGTTGCCGAAGGTCCATCTCCTAGTACTGCTGGTGGTGATCTGGGGAACAGGCAAAGAAAGACTGACCGCATCAACTGGAGATGATGAAGAGGGACCCATCGGTACCTATGGCTCCAGTTCTGGCTATTCCTTCATATACACCAACAGAACCAGTTGTTGAGAGGAGGAGGAGCGGTACAATTCCTGAGGAGGGCATGAACTCTTGCCATAAGTATCCCACAGACCCCAATAAGGCCAGAAAGATGGATCAATCGGTTGCTGGGGATCCCAAGGGAATCAGTACCAGCAATCCCTGGGGGGATCATACCCAGAGAAATGGCAATCATAACCCTTTGACTGTCTGTTGGGGGTCGAGTGTCTCCATGGAGATACTGGTGCAGCTATCTCCTCTAATTAATACGAGTCTGAAAACTGTTCCAGTGGTAGCAGTGGTGCTGTTGGTACTGGGGCACTCCTGCCAAATGGCTGGAGATGGGACTGTTCCTGGGGCATTGATATAGACTCTTGTTACAGAGGAAGGACGTCCCTCAGGAAGTCACGACTGGAAAGAACTGGAGACTGTGGATAAGGAAGGAACATATTTCTATATTCTATCCAAGGGGTTCCAGCAGTCAAGTATGAAGGACCTGGCACGTCTGTGGCAGCCGGACATTTTTTAGCTGAATGAGGTGGTACTGACAATGGGTATGAACCAGCACTGGTAGATGGAACCAATGAATGTTTGTCCTTACGCTTCAGTACCGAGGTGACCGATGGAATTGGCAGGTCTTTCTTTTTACGTACCTTGCCCTCTAGTCTGGGGATCTTCAGCAAAACTGGCTCCTTAGGTTCCATATGCAATGTCTCACCTGACCTGGTTAGGCTCAGAGAGGAAGCATGTTTCTTATGGACAGTTCTTGAAGGAGATCTGTCTTTGCACCCCTCAGAATGCCCTCTATTCTCATAGGGACCCTAGAAGAAGAGTCCTTAAGCTTAGATGTTGAAGACTCTGCTCCAAGGCATGTGCTTGGAGGGGCATTGCTGGTCAGTTGAGGCTGATGTATAGGAAGGTCTCCTTGGCCTGGACTGGAGAGGGGCCTCATAGTCTTGTCTATCAGGTGCTTTCGTAGGCATAACTCCTACGCTTCTTGAGTTCTGGGTGGGAAGGAGTGACATTTCTGCAACGTGCATGATCTCTGTGCCTCAGCCAGACAGTACAGGTGCTGTTGATGTTTGCCACTGATGGAGAAGGAGTGAGGGCAGGAGATGCAATCCTTGAATCCTGGGACTCTGGGCATAGTCCTAGAGCTGGGGTGGGGTTCCCCAATTGAGGAAAAGAAATTCTCTATGCTAACTATAACTTTAGCTACTAAGCTAAAATATATAACCATTTACAAATATTTTCTTTCGTTGCAGGTTATACAACTAAGTGACAGAGGGCATGATTCTGACTCAGGCTCTGCAGCCGTAAAAAGGAACTGGAGAGGTGTCGACCCTCACTGCCACTTATACCCTAGGTCAGGCACACAAGGAGATCTATTGTGTATGTGCGGGCCAACGGACATTGCTTTGAAGAATTTCCAGACTCGGGCGCAGGGTGTGCATGCATGCACATATGTGGAATACAAATAGGGACCAGTACTTGCGAAGAAACAGCCACTATTCCTTCCTAGAGCCAATTCTTTTTTTATGTACTCTTATTCTCCAAGTTTGTAACTATTTTATTTTTATACATTCTGTTTCACTATTAGTTTATGTTTTCAATCGCCTATAATAGTGCTTTGCTTTAATCCACTGACACAAATAAATCAAACAATGACATCAATCCAAAACATTAATAGCAAAAAAATCTTGACCTGCTTTTTTAAACCATCCCAAACATTTGCTGCTTGAATATTATGGGGTAGAGAGTTTCAGCAAACTCAGGCTTGAAAAACTGAGAAAATGCAAATTGAAACGATTAGTAAAGTAGGGTTAAGTTTAATGAAATGTGCATAGATGTCAGCCAAATTCCTGAATATATATATAGAGGACATCATTAAAATTCAAAGGTTAATAATAATATGATGGTATTTGACACTTCTGTAGCACTTTTCATTTGAGTCTCTGAAAGCACCTTCTGAATATTAATTAAACCTCAATGCTCTGTGAGGTAGGTGAATAATTATATCTCGACGTTAAACCTGGGTAAACTGAGGCTATGAGAAATAAAGTGACTTGCCCCAGTTCAAATACTGAGTTATTGGTAGCATAGATGGAGCCTAAAAGATGAATTCACAAAATTCAAACCCAGGCTGATTTTGAATGTATTCACCTTGTGAATAAACTTCTCTCACAGATCTATTCTTAGAACCTAATTCAGAAGTTGCACACAATTTACTCTTCAGGTCTGAATTTGGCCCTTGCAACTTGGAGAAAAATATTTGCAAAGACTGCAAGATAAAGCACTGGGAAGATTGATAATGTTTTGCTATGAGAGAGACAAGGTGGGTGAGGCAATATCTTTTATTGGAACAACTTCAGTTCATGAAAGAGACAAGCTTTGGGGCTTACATAGAGCTTCTTCTTGACCTGAAGAATAACTCTGTGTAAGCTCGAAAGCTTGTCTCTCTCACCATCAGAAGTTGGTCCAATAAAAGATATTACCTCACCCACCTTGTCTCTCTAATATCCTGGGCTGACACAGGTACAACAACACTGCATATAATGTTTTGCTATGTCAATGGTTCAACTCAGTTGAAACCATTGGTCTGAAATGAGTATATTGACACTAACTATTTAAATGGAACAATCGACCCATTAAACTGTAGCATAATGAAATGGGCTGTCTCAAAGCACTTCCACTGAGATCTCAATAGAAGAACTGTAGCATAACAAAGTGTCTCATACACTAAGAATCAGAGTGCATTATGAGGGACTGACTCATATGCTTGGGAGAGAGTGATATTTGCTTTGTTCTTTTAAGTGCAGATTAAATAACCACAAAAATCAATTATAAAGCAATGGTAATGGTCTTATTTTAAGTCACAAACACTGAAAGCAAAATATGCTATTACTTTTCCCAAACCAAAACAGATTGTGTATTTGGCCTTAACTAGTGCCTTACAATTCACCCGCTTCTGCTGAGGCATGAGAGAACATACATGTTTCATTCTTACATTAGAATTTTAAAGGGACATTGGCAATATTAAAAAACGTTCTCTCTCTGGATGTGTTCTACTTGTAATTATTACAAGTAACAATTAACTTGCTATAACTGAGTCTTAAAAAAAGAGGATCCTTTTCAGTTTGTTTACTTTGTACATTTGAGAGAAAAATACCCTCCCCATCTTTCTGCACATAGGGAAGAGGAGCAAGAGATACTTGGGGTTGCTGCTATTGATGGGTTTGGCAGGGGGTATGTCAAGGATCCGGTCCCATAGCCATTTGTTTGGGAATTGACAAAATGCTGGATCCCTTCCCTGCACCATCATCAGCTCACCGGGCAGAGTGCCAGGGCCCACATGGTGCTGGAGACATTGCATGGACAGCATAGAGACCTGCTCCCATCCCTTGCTTTGGAGGGGAGGCAACCCCTCCCTCTTTAGCTACAGCAGGGGTTGGCACTGCTGTGGGAAGGAGGTGCACAGGAGTGGCCATGGACTGTAGAAGGAGTATCCCCTCTTGTGCCATTGAAGTCCCCGTGCAATCTGCATGGATGCATTATGAGTGGTTGCCTCAGAGATGGGTGAGGTTTTCTTTACACATCATTGTCGGGGAATCATGGTCCTAGGATTGTCACATAGTGAGGAGAGAAAGCCATAGTTTCCAAAGAACTTTACAACAGAGGTGGCCTGCTGGCAAGGCAATGATGCTGAGATGGGGAGCTGGAAGATAGCTGCCTCATCCCAGTTTGAGAAACAGACTAGGACCAGGAGATCTCAGCGACCAGGAACCAGGATCTTGGTGGGAACCGTTCACCTTGTGGCTGGCACACAGTTGATTCTGGGAGTTCACCCCATTTGCCAACAAAGATTCACAGGTGATGCCCAACCAGCTGTGGAACCTTGGTTCTGACAGGCATAGGACTAGTCAAGAATGCGGTTGCCCCAAAGATGTTCAAGGCCTATAAGGCCTGTCTTATTGAGGTCACGGAATTTAGAGCTCAGGAAGGGTTCCAGCATCTGTGGCCCATCTGTAAGCATCGGGTGGTGAGATATGCAGTGTCATTGGTGCACCACAGGGTAGCACCCTCCACTATATCCGGTTGACTAGCTGGCCTGTCCTTTGGGTGTAAGCTAGCAGGTTTCCCAGACCCATGTACAGATATCATAGTGGAGAAGCTCCTGGGGGATTGGTCTAAAGGCAATGAGCACAGAAGGAACAACACAAACTCCATAAGCACAGAAATTCTTTCAGGGTTATTACATTTTCTGCCTAGGATATGCAGTTGTGGAATGGAGGCCATTTTATTTAAGGCGGCATTCACTGTGGCCATCTTTGGCACATTCAGGGTAAGTCAGCTGAGACCTCAAACAGCCATGAACAGGTCCAGGAGGGCAATTGAATTACTGGATGTACAATTGTCACCTGGTGCAATATCTCCACACTTAAAGTACTGTAAAAGAGATGAACTCCTGTACCCTGAAAGGGCAGTCAAAGCTTTCCTAGTCAAACAGAGCCAGGAGCTGCACTCACTTGTTTATACATGGGGATGGCAGCATCCTGACAAGATACCAGTTTGCAGTCTCAGCCTGACTAACTTTGGTACACATTCTTGTGGGATTTGGGCAGAGACATCGGCAACATCTTTTTTGAGTTTTGAGTCTCACAAGGTTCAGAGCTAGAAATCAACTTATTACAGGCCTTACATTTCAAGCATTCTTAAAACTACAATACCCACCTGCTGAAGTAAAAAAACAGATTGACAGAGCCAAAAGAGTACCCAGGAGTCACCTACTACAGGACAGGCCCAAAAAAGAAAATAACAGAACGCCACTAGCTGTCACCTTTAGCCCCCAACTAAAACCTCTCCAGTGCATCATCAAAGATCTACAACCTATCCTAAAAGATGATCCCTCACTCTCACAGATCTTGGGGGACAGACCAATCCTCGCTTACAGACAGCCCCCCAACCTGAAGCAAATACTCACCAGCAACCACACACCAAACAACAAAAACACTAACCCAGGAACCTATCCTTGCAACAAAGCCCGATGCCAACTCTGTCCACATATCGAGTCAAGTGATACCATCATAGGACCTAATAATATCAGCCACGCCATCAGGGGATCATTCACCTGCACATCTACCAATGTGATATATGCCATCATGTGCCAGCAATGCCCCTCTGCCATGTACATTGGCCAAACTGGACAGTCTCTACGCAAAAGAATAAACGGACATAAAGCTGACATCAGGAATCATAACATTCAAAAACCAGTAGGAGAACATTTCAACCTCCCTAATCACTCAGTGACAGACTTGAGGGTAGTAATTTTGCAGCAAATAAAGTCCAAAAACAGACTACAACGAGAAGCTGTTGAACTCGAATTGATATGCAAACTAGATACCATCAATTTAGGATTAAATAGAGACTTGGAAAGGCTTGGCCATTACGTTAATTGAGTCTATTTCCCTTACGTTAACGATCCTCATTCACACCTGTGTGTCAACTGTCCACATTGGCCATCTTGTTTATCACTTCAAAGGTTTTTCTTCCCCTGCTGTTATGGTTCCTCTCAATTAATTAGCCTCTTAAAGTTGGTATTCGCACTTCCACCTTATCATGTTTCTCTGACTATATAAATATCTGTCTACTGTATGTTTCATTCCATGCATCCGATGAAGTGGGTTCTAACCCACGAAAGCTTATGCTGAAATAAATTTGTTAGTCTCTAAGGTGCCACAAGTATTTCTTTCTTTCTTATTTTCTTTTTGCTGACACAGACTAACACGGCTACTACACTGTAATCTGGGGGAAAGATTCCTGTGACTGGCAATCAGTATAACTAAACCTGTCTGTTTCTGATTCTAGGGGATTTCCAAAGCCATAGTCGATGTTTGGATTTGTGCGCACTCTATAGTACATCAGGCCCACAGAAAGGTGACCAGGTCTTCTTCTTAGCATATGTGTAACATGCTTCAGATGTCATGTGACCAAGATTCATCACCGAATTTGGTCCTCTGGTCGAATCATTAGCTTCCCCAACCTGGGTCAGGTATTGACAGGGAGTATGACATGAACACTGATCCATGCCCCCTAGGTCAGCAGATGAATCATGGCTAAGCTTCAAGGCCAAAGCTGTATGTATTCAGGAGTTCAGTAGGAGAGCCATGTTATGGGATCAGCTCTTGACATAGCAGAGGGGTTGTAAGCTGATCCCAGAGCTCCCTGGTGGTGCTTGTTGATGTTGGGTTGATTTAACAATTAATTGTGGTCAGGTATTCGCCAGGCAACAGGTGGATTGCAGCTTAACTTCAAGGTTGACTCCATTTGCCTGTGGTGGCATGGCAGATAGAGCATGAGCTGGTCTCAGTGCTTGTTCATGCTGCTCATTGATGGTGAGCTGATTAAGCCATCGGAGCCAGATGTCAGTCAGGCAACAGGTGGATAGCAGCTCAGCATTAAGGTTGAAGCCATTTGCCTTCAATGGTCTGGCAGACCCATGAGCCAGTCCCAGCACTCACTGATGGCTGAGCTACAGCCCCCTGAGGGCCTGATTATCCTGGGCTAAAATGATCCTGGGGACTGTAGGGACTGCACTAGTTTAAATTTAGGGACTAGGGATACAGAGGGGATGTGATGCTAGTTACACAGCTGTGGCCTTGTCCTCAATTGATTTGGTCAGAGACGCTCACAAGATGGGTTTGGTGGGGGGGCCATTGAACTACCTGAGGTAGACCGGATAATTTTGAGATTTGGGGTGGGGAGCGGTGATCACACATAGTGATACTGGCACAGTGGGTCTGTGCTCTTTAAGGGGGATGGAGTTTATCTGTCAGATGTTGGGGCTGACATTTGGCTCTGTGACCTTGGGGATTGGGTCAGGCAGGAGATGGGTACCAGTCATAGTGAGTGTGCACCCATGCTAATCGACGGTGCTCCGAGCAATCAGTGTTCAGTGAGGGTAAAGGCTAAAATGACCAGCTGCTAGAGGTAAATGAGACACAGGATTGTGCAGTTGGACCTTGTGCTCCTGGAGTTCTGACTCGCAGGCTGCTTTCCTGGAATCCTTCTAGGCTATAGTTAAGGGCCTTCCATAGAAGACCTGCTTGCTCCCTGTAGTCCTTCTCTCAGCCTGGGAGTCAGCACTCCATCCCAGAACACAGAAAAAGGAGAGGTAGCCCTGAGGGATTGCGGCTGTGACAGGACTGCAGGGAACCAGGCTGGGGGCCAGTGCAGTACACCAGAGCAGAGAAACTTAAAGGTACTCCAGAAGGGGCTGGAAAATGAGTTCAGAGGGTGAACTGAGGAGCCCAAGAGAAATAAAAGAACTTTTTGTTTGTTTGGACTTCTGCTACCCTGAAAAGAGACTGAACTTTGAGAGTGACACAGCCAGGGAGCTGAGCCACTTGAACCCCTGGGAGAGAAGAAACTGAGGCAGGCAATGCTTGCAATGCCATGCTTGGCTAGAATGGAGTGCTGCAAGTCAGGCGTGCCCTGTTAAGGTAGCTGTCACCATCTTTAACACATACCGTTCACTCTTATAATATCTATTAATCATTTATAAATAGAACCTTAATAGAAAGTGTGACCAAGTAATAATATATATGATGCTGGGAGGGGGTTATAGAATTCTGTTTGTTTATAATTGAATAGGACATTACAAGAAGAGTAAAGGTATGTTACAGTAGAGTTTCTCGATTTTTCTGCATCTCCTTTAGGTTAGTCAAGAGGCTGCTTCTGCCCAGGATTTTCAGGAGTGTACCAGTTGCCTGCTTCCCTATCATCAGTCTTTTGATGGGTGCCTGATATGCCCGCTGTCTTGCTGATCCTGAAAGCGTCTTCAGAGATGGATGTCTTGTTGTTCCTCAATCCTCTTGCATTTGACATCAGTGAGGCAGAAAATCTTCCTGCTCCCCACTGCTATTGCTGAAGCACTCAGCTGGAGCCCGGGAGATTGGTTGCATCCTCAAATTACAGCAAGTTGGCAAACTCTCCAGCTGTCAGGTGCAGGCTGGTGTTCACTTTAGAACATATGTGAAAAGTTGGGATTGCTGTGTGCTGCTCATGCAGTCACTCCAGCTGGTGCAGAGTAGAATTCATGTGAATCAGTACCTCTTGTTGTTTCTGGTGGCAGGGAAGGGGACCATTCTGCACCTGCAATACCTTAAGATTTGTGCCAGGAACAACTAAAGTGGCTGCAGAACTTATGTCCCACTGAGTATCCTGACTGTATTGTTGCTTCTCAGGAACACCCCCACAATTAAGATTAGCCAGTGTGTGAGACAAAGAAGATGAACAAACCTCTTGTCATTCGCTGTATGCACTTATTGGCTTATGAACCCAGAAAGAAACTAGTCAATCAATCAGCTTGTTCAACAGATTGTGTACTGAACAAAGAACCAAACCACACATTCACAGAGAGTCATCCTGCCAGGAGCTGCTAATATCTTCTCCAAAGCTGATCAGATAATCACTCAGTTGTTTTCCACTCCAAAAGCGTGGACCCTCTTGTCAGACATGTTTGGAAAAGCTTTAGCAGAACTTAGCAGAGCAAGACGAGTAGCTTTGGCAGCTGTTGCTGAGGAAATGGAACCAACATCCACATGCAGAAGCGTATCTTCTTCCATATACAAAATAACAATGACTAATATTCTTGCAACCATGTAACAGAGAGTAGCAAAAGTGTGATGGCTCCCAAGGTACTTAGTGGAGCATTCAGTAGTCTCCCCAAGTGGCTGAGTCATGTACTTGGTCCCACTTCCTACTCCTGGATTTCTGACCCTTTTCAGGGACATACGGAAAGATAATTGTAAGACAACAGAAAATCAAAATAATAGGACAAAGACAATAGAATGTCTGATACTCCACTCATTATTACCAGGGGGTGAAACTCCATTGACTTCCATGGAATTATTACTGAGTCTCACAGAAGCAAGTGACAGAATGTTGTCCAAGGTCCCTGCTTTGAAGATCTAATAATCTAATTTTAGCTGAGACATGATGAGTGGGGCTAACAGGGACGGAATGAGGAGACAGTGCAAGTGCATTGGATAGAGGTCTTTAATTTAATTATAATTACCGACTATTCATGGGCATCATGAATATAGCTAAGGCTGTTTGCTTTCACTGAGTGCCAGTAGAGACGAGGTGCCTTGACATTTTTGCATCAATTCCCCCGCTAACTTTCTGCCAACGTATGATACAAACTGTGTTGGTGATGTCACTGGTGTCAGCTACAAAAGCTTCCAAGTGCAATGCTTTTCTGTCTTTGCCAAATTAAATAATGTACTGCCAGTGGGATGTGGCTATGAACCACCTCCTACCACAACACAGGCTACTACTGCTACCAGCTGCCTAGGGGAAGCATGTGAGGGGCCATTAACAGCATCACTCCCACAATCCTTACCAGCTACTCTTGGCTCTCCTGCAACAGGACCCTCTCCTAACATGCTATCTTCTCTTGCGCTGCCACTACTCAACCTCACTTAGCCCCGGGCACTGCCTGAATACAGGAATTGCAAAGCAAAAATGAATTCTGTTTGTGCCTTTTACAGCTAGCTTTCTCGTGGTGTTTAATGATAGACTTGGAGCTTTTCTTATAAGATCTTATTTTGACAGTTTGGCTCAAAGTCTTTAAAAATCTGCATTTATGTACATTTTAAAAAAAAATCTTGGAGGATTTTTCAATTTATTTTTCCATCCAATGCTATGGAAACACAGAAGCCCTTCTAACATGCAGGGAGAGAAGAGAGTGAAGCATGAATTATCTGAGTCATAGCTGGTAGCTAAGTGGGTAGTAAATTAATGTACTAGGGCAACTGCCAAAGCCAGACATAAACCCAGATTATGTCTATCTAACAGGGTGCATGGCATGTTCCCGCAACACTAGCTTGGATTGACAGCTAGTGCAGAAGCTGGATAACACCATTAACCCTTGCCTTCTTTTGCATGTCTGTCACCATTGCTGGTGCTGCCCTTCAACTCAATTCCACTTCTGCCCAGGATGAGCACTATGAAGGATCCTGGTTGTGTCCCGCAACCGAGAGTGCAAGTGGGGAAAGGGTCCCCGGCATCCTCTCCAGTTGTGCAAAGTGTCTGCTGCAGACAGACTAGGAGATTATTTTTCTGGCCTTGCTGGAGCAGAGTGATTTTGCTAAAATGACCTTTCTGATTATATGGTTTAGGTTCAGCCAATCAGAGATATAGGGAGCATATGATTTACCTTTAGTGATGGTTCCCAGTGAAACCAGGCTGAACCTGACATACAGTTCACCTTCTATTTCATTTGCAAAGAGTAAGGATGAATGCAGGTTAAGATGAAGAAATGGAACTTTATTAAACCCAGTGTACTGCTCTGTCCATTTGGCTGAGTTGCTTCCAGCCTAACTCCCTGCATTCTCTGTTTTCCTGGTGTCCTTCTTGGGAACATGGACCCCAGTTCCACCAATCATGATACATCTTCCCTATTTTACAAATGTTTTAATATAAACATTTTAAAACAAATAATTGATGTCCAGATGCCCACCCTATGTCCCTTTGGATATGCTAGCACATAGCTGAGCTGGAGTCTTGCCTTTACCATACACTCAGCTGGTTACTTAGTCTTTGGGATAATTTGGTCTCCTCAGAAGGTGACCACACCAGGAGTGACATGTCTCTGTCACCCATCTGAGTCTAGCAAACTATCTTTTTGTGGAGTCTCCTCCCTCCCTGTTGGGCTGGCCTCCAGACAGTTCTCTGTCTCTCCATTCCGTGATGAGCTCTATATCGCTATAGTCTCTGGTGTTGTGTCTGCTGGCTTGTAAGTGCCTCCTGTTACTTTGGATCACTCATCCCTCTTGTGTAGTCAACTCATATAACCTGGGTACCACTGCACCTCTCATGACTCCTTTAATCCACTCCTTCTGGTGTGTCTCTAATAGCTGGATCTTCACAGGAATGCCACCCTCCAGGGCCAGTAGGTCTTTAGCTGACATGTTTGTTGGCTTCTCCTGTCAGTGATGTCTCCATCTTTCTGGGTGCAATAGGTCTCCCCTCATTGTCACGGGTTTTGGTCCTTCGTCCCATAAACACCTGATCTGGACTGCTTTGGCACCGCTGGGTGTTCCTGTGTATTCCTGTGTGCCAAAAATGCTAACACGGGGTGTGAACCAGAAGAAACAGCCTTGTGTAGCAGTCTCTTAGCTGATTTCACCTTGCCATTACTCTGTGGGTAGGCTGGGGAGGAGGTGTGGTGGACAAACTCCCATTTGCGTTCAAATTTCTTGAATTCTTCCCAGGCAAACTGTGGTCCCTGTCAGTAAATACAGTGTCTGGAATGGCATATCTTGAAAAGTGGACCCTCAGTGTGACAATCATTGACTTGCTTCTTGTATTAGGCAGGGCATTGACCTCCCAAACAGTTCAGTAGCTGTCCACTGTATTCAAGTACTGCTTTTACTTGAAGGTAAATAAATCCACTCCCACCTTTTCCCATGGTTGGGTGGGCCGCTCATGAGGTAATAGAGTCTCTTTCTGCTGACAGCTACATACACCTGACAGATATCCTGCCCTTCTGTCAAGGAGCAGAGTTGGGTATTCATTTCCAGCCAGTAAACACACTCTTGGGTCCATCTAAGACAGCTGTTAATCATAGAATCATAGAATCTCAGGGTTGGAAGGGACCTTGGAATGCCCACATGTGCAGGGAGGCAAGGTATTTACCAGGTAATATCATGGCTTTTACCCCCCTGAGAAAAACTAGTTAGTCCTAGTTTAAAGTAATTTCTGCTTTAAACAAACTGTTTTATTAATGCACACATTACTCATAGTTTAAGTTACACATTCAAATTTTGGTTGCATAAGGGAGTAGATTCGTAGATTAATTTCGGATAGTACAAATACAAAGCAAAACTGCAGTGGCCGTAATTATAATATTGGACATCAGAATGTCTGTATATATTTTGGGTCAGTATTTTCTCAAGGAAGGTATACGTGTCACAACTAATTTCATTTTTCAGTATTATATAAACAAAAGTCAGAAACATTTGATTATATGAAAACAACAATAATGCAGACTTGTAGGCTTGAAGCATTAAGCAATCAGAAGCAATCAGTTGCAGACTACCAGTCCAGGCTCCCTTTGGTCATGCAGCATTCTGTAGCAGAAGACCGACTTTCACGTACTGGATAGACCGAGAATGTTCCTCAGTTTTGAATGGATGTATCCAAAGTTTGAAAAGATTCATTCTATGCTTGCTGGACTCTGATGAAAGTTTTGAAATTCTTGTCGGTTTGTATTGTAGCCTTAATTAACATTTTTAATGTAGACATAATATTTTGTATTTTAATGTACTTAAATCAAAAATATTTCTAAATATTCAATTATTTATCTGTATTTGATTTTGTTCAGTATGCTGGCAGCTTTCAAAGATGTATATTCATTTGTCCTAGAGCTTGTAAAGGACTCTGGACTGATTCTGGTCACTCTCATACATATTGAAAAAAATCATTTTTTTCTGTATAGTATGTACCTGCAAAATAACTAGAATATCAGTCTATTTAACTAACATACCAAAACAGTTTCATTCAGTTAGTTTACACAATGGGCCATAAATATTTATACAATGTACAAAATTGTGTTGTGTTGCAGCTATGCAATTCCATTTACATCAGTACATCTGGGCAAATGTTCTTAGAATATGTATTAGAAATTTGTTATAGTGTCAGTCCAGTTTAGGTATCCTATTCATCTGAAATACAGACCATTGGAACGCTATGAATGATGTGTAAATCAATGTGAAATAAATAAAGACAAGAATGTGCAAATCGCCAAGTGAAACATTACAGATCTGAGAACAGGAATGTTTTAATTAAATCGATCAGGAGAGTTTCTGAATTAGGAGGCCAAATGTAGGTTCCTAAATAAGGGATCAACCGTGGCTTTGCCGCAACCCTGTGAAAGGGGCACTGCATGGCTGTGCTGCCCCAGGAGCAGAGCAAGGATCAGCAGGTGACTCAGAAGGCTCTGCTTGAATAGTATATCTTTTTTGTTTATGTGTCTGTCTTGTCTATTTAGTTTGTAAACTCTTCAGGGCAGGGGCCGTCTACTCTTGTGTTTGTACAGTGTCTAGCACAATGGGGCCCAGATCTTGGTTGGTCCCTAGGAACCACCATAATAAATATGACTAATAATTACCGGTTCCCCACTTTGCTTCAGTGGGAGAGAAGTAATCCATTCCAGTCCTATACTTGGTGCGGATTAGTTCCTCCTCCATACATGCAGCCTAATCCAAAGCCCAGTAAAGTCAATGGAAGGACTTTGGCTCAGGCCTTAGCTGCGATGCTCTGACTGGTGGATTGGGTGTGGAGATTTGGCTGAATTCAGACTCCGCACCCACCTGTTTGGGAAGAGCAGAAGAGTAAGGGAACTAATTTAAACTCACAAAACCCCCAAATGAGACATGCCAACCCCGTGGAAAAAACACAGAAATTGAGCTTGTTTTTGGGTTAATTGGCTTGTGTTGCTTGTTGGCTAGTTTTTGGCTTGTAGCTTGTTGCTTGTTTGGCTTGTTGCTTGTTGTGGCTTGTTGCTTCTTTTTTTGATTGGCTCCTGGCAAGCAGGGGCAAGCACGGGCAAGGGGGGGAGAGAGTCGGGGTGCACAGCGGGCCCACCACAGTCCCAGACTGCACGCTGGGGGGGGATCTAGTCACATAGAGTGTTGGGGTTCCTAGGGATTGGCTTGTTTTGGCCTTGTTTTAAAATTGGATTATCTTGAAGTTAGCAACTGTGCCCCAAACTTTTATCCATTGCCCTCAGTGTCTCAAGGAGTTAAATTAATCAAAATGGGCAGATCACAGTTCTGTGTTCATTGAAAAGGACCGATATACTACTGGGTGGCAAGTGTGAAGCACAACCAGATAAAAATCCTTCCATTTTATTTTGGATAGAGGGTCACATGAAAAATAATGGTATATCCGTTATATATAATAAAATAAAAGTACTACAGTGATTTTTGAAAAGGATCTACTTCCAGCCTTTTAAAGCCAACTACTAATTAATGCAATGAGATCATGGATAAAGAAAATCCATTCTATATCAGAGGTTGACAGCACTTTTAGTCTGTCTCCTGGTCAGCAGTGCCTGCCTTAGTGGCTGTTTGTCAAAGAGGGGTAGACATCTGTAAAGTTCCTGCAAGCTGGTAGTGATCTCAGACTGAGAAATGACAATGCCAGAAGCATCCATCTCTGAAAAATCATTTTAAAGTGGCACATATATCATCTGGATTTTGCTTCCCATAGAAACACAGTGGAATTTGTGTATGTAGTAACAGTGACTGTACGAATAGCAATGTTTGATCAGTTAACTCTTTATAGCTGTTTCTTTCACTTGTATCCAGGTTAGAAATCAACCAAATCACTTCACAGAAGTCTCAATACTTCTCAGTAGATCGTGTATGCTGGCACAAACCTGCAGCTCAGAGCACTTCTTTAGACAATGCATTAACTAGCAGACCTGAAGAAGAACTTTGTGTGGCTTGAAAGCTTGTCTCTCTCAGCAACAGAAGTTGGTCCAATAAAAGATATTACCTCTGCCACCTTGTCTCTCCAATGCACTAACAGCATCATTCCCCACAACAATACTTCCCCTCTACTATTATTTTTCATGATATGGGGATTCTTGCTACAGTTAAGAGAAACAAGTATTTCATCTACATACATAAATATAGATGAATTATTAAAGCAGACTAAGTAAATAAATTAGAAAAATTAGTATTAGGTGGTTCCATTAATTTGTCACCTCATGTGGAAGTTTTGGTTATTTCACTTTGGGGATATTTCTGAACATGACACGACTCACCAGTGTAGGGTTTTGAAGGTCAGTGTAGCAGCGCATTAGCAGTGGTATGTGGGAAGGTAATGCGACAGCTGACCACACTCCCTTCTGCCTAACTGTAGCCAGTGCATCTAGTTCATCACATTCGTGTGTAGTACAGGCATAAAAAAACTAGAAACAAAACACATGGCTAAAACAAGCCTTATATGTTAATAAAATCTTTGTGTAGCTCAGAAACATAATTTGAGATAGGAACAAATGTTATTTAAATAAAAGCAAAGGGAGAAGTGGAATGAAAATTAATTTTCTTTTCCATGAAGGAAAAACTAACAAAAATCACTGAGTATGGAGAGAAGAGGATGTGTCAGAAAAATCTATTGGAAGTGCAGTTCTTTAAAAAAATAATCCATTGGACTGCAAATAACCAACCTTCTAAAAATGAGCACAAAGATCTTCTCATTAAGACCTGTGGGTTGCAGAGACAGTAATGTGTAGGTCATAGATGACTCCCTGCATCCTAGCATAATTTCAATATCCCATTAGGCTCCAACACAATTGCTGCCAGGCAACCTAGCTCATGGCTCCTGATAGTACTGTAATGTTCTATTATGTATGTCTCAGGCTATGCTAACCACATTGATCTTCCCAAAGGGATACTTCAGCAGGTATGTATCATGAGTGGTGTTATAACTGATTAATCTTTTAATTGTATAGCCTCAAATAGGATGATAAAATACTAGATTTATAGATGTTGTTGCATTGTGCACAACTCTCACGTCCATAATCCCCGTCTGGTGTGAAGAAAAGTAATTTGTTTTTCCCTAAACATATCAGGGAGTTAAATGCATGTTCCTTATGGTCTGGAAGCTTTGAGGCACATCTAACAGCAATAAGAGGAACAATCCTACGCCAAAGCTTTTTGTTTCCATGGAAATTAATTTGGGCTGGGCTGGGAGCTAGACCTTTATGTCTTGGTTAGATAGTTTGTCCTGATTTGTTAGCATTCTTATGCTAGGATAGTCATTTCAAATAGTGCTGTAGGCACAGACTCTCAAGATTAAGAGTCACCGAAACCTGATCACTAGAACTACCACAATTCATTAATTATTACAGACAGGTCCAAGACACAGAGCTGGGATCCAGAAAATGATGAATTTTCCCAAAGTCATGGAGTGAAATCTTGGCTCTGTTAAGGTCAATGGCAAAACTCCCATTGGGCCAGCACTTCACCACAGGTGTTTAGATCAGGCATTTTGGTTCAGCCCATTATACAGGTGGTTAAGATCAGGAGCTGGATTTGGACCAGATCTCACCCAATTTTCAGTGTTTTCTGATCTAGACTTTTGGTTCTGGCCCATGTCTGTTAGTTGTCTCCTTCTGTAAGGAGAAGAGTAATTTGCGTACATAGCACTCTGTACTATGGTCATGTAAATCTCATTTCGTTTGGGAGCCAGGAACTAACAATGTAAAACATTCCTGATCACAAAGTGCTTTCAAATATTCCTGACAGTTATTGTCCTTTCACTTACATTCTAAACTGCATAAAAGAACATTTCTTAACGCATGCTTTTTCATTTCATTTCTTAATATGCTTTTTCATTTCACGTACTTTGGTTAACAGAACATTTCTAATACAGGAGAACAATTAAAAGCATATTAGCCACAATTAGGTATTCAGCTTTTTACAATAGAGCAGGCATAAAAATACATCAGAGCTACGGAAGTGTGTGGGGAGGAAGGATTTTATCTGCATTATCATTTTTCAGAGTGTCCTGAAGTCAAACTCAGTCTTGGTATAAGCAAGTGCCTTGATTTCAATAGGTTGAATTTCCTCAACAGTATGTATAAAATACAGGTTAAAAAATAGAAAGGCAGAACTGTTTGGCCCTTTCTTGGGTGGACAGTGGTGAAAGATGGTAAATGGAAAAGCCCCTCTTCCCCAAGAGCCAGAAGATGCACAGTGCTGTGTTCTAGGGAGTGTATGGTTAGCTCTCTTCCTTTCTTCAGGGAGCATGGCACACCATGGGATCACGAGGAGGCTGGGCCATAGCTCTGCCCCTGGTAAGCAGGCTGGCCTTCTGTGCAGGGGCTGCTGTGCCTCACAGAGCAATGTCTTAGCAGGCAGACATAGGCTGTGCGCGCAGAAGCTCTCAGACAGAATGCATCCTGGTGCTTCCAGAGAGCTACTGCAGCTCCGCGCCACCTCTTACCAAGCACTGTGAGCAGAGGACAGTCTAGCCTGTATGAAGCAGAATTTAAAGGGCAGGTATTTCACAATTCCTTTCAAAATACAATTAACTTGTAAAACTGATTCATGGGGGTGGGTCTCCTCCTGGATATCCCAAGCACACGGGGTCCACTGCAACACCCAATTAGACAAGGCAGTATAACCCTCCTGCAAATGCTTGTGGGTGAGGAGGGGCATGGTTTTATCACCTTCCTCCCCTTTTGTTCTCTCTTGGATGTGTCTTGCCCCTCATGGGCTGTGATTGTGCCCAGTAGCTGGAAGGGGTGGATATGATGCTTCTGGCGGTACCCAGGGTTCGGAGGCCCCTCACTAACATCTGCCCTTACCATAAGGGAGCATAGTCCATGACTTCCTGGGCTCCATGGCTAGTTGGCAGCCGATATCAAGCAGAGTGCCTCAAGGGTCGGTCCTGGGGCCGGTTTTGTTCAATATCTTCATTAATGATCTGGTGTGGTGTGGACTGCACCCTCAGCAAATTTGCAGATGACACTAAACTGGGAGGAGTGGTTGATACGCTGGAGGGTAGGGATAGAATACAGAGGGACCTAGACAAATTGAAGGAGTGGGCCAAAATAAATCTGATGAGGTTCAACAAGGACAAGTGCAGAGCCCTTCACTTAGGAAGGAAGAATCCCATTCACTGCTATAGACTAGGGACCGAGTAGCTAGGCAGCAGTTCTTCAGAAAAGGACCTAGGGGTTACGGTGGGCGAGAAGTTGGATATGAGTCAACAATGTGCCCTTGTTGCCAAGAAAGCTAATGGCATTTTGGGTTGTATAAGAAGGAGCATTGGCAGCAGATTGAGGGACATGGTCATTCCCCTCTATTCGGCATTGGTGAGGCCTCATTTGGAGTACTGTGTCCAGTTTTGGGCCCCACACTACAAGAAGGATGTGGATAAATTGAAAAGAGTCCAGCGGAGGGCAACAAAAATGATTAGGGGGCTGGAGCACATGACTTATGAGGAGAGGCTGAGGAAACTGGGATTGTTTAGTCTGCAGAAGAGAAGAACGAGGGGGGGTTTGATAGCTGCTTTCAACTACCTGAAAGGGGGTTCCAAAAGAGGATGGATCTAGACTGTTCTCAGTGGTAGAAGATGACAGAACAAGGAGTAATGGTCTCAAGTTGCAGAGGGGGAGGTTTAGGTTGAATATTAGGAAAAACATTTTCAATAGGAGGGTGGTGAAACACTGGAATGGGTTCCCTAAGGAGGTGGTGGAATCTCTTTCCTTAGAGGTTTTTAAGGTCAGGCTTGACAAAGCCCTGGCGGGGATGATTTAGTTGGGGGTTGGTCGTGCTTTGAGCAGGGGGTTGGACTAGATGACCTCCTGAGGTCCCTTCCAACCCTGAGATTCTATGATTCCCTTCCTGATTCCACCAGGCACAGGCAACACAAGCACTTTCTCCTCAGCCTATATAGCCTCTCCTGCCCCTCTGCAGGTCAGTGATAGGCACACTCCAACCCCTGAGCCCGCCGAGTGTCCCTCTGAAGTGACCAGGCACAGAGCTGTGCTCATGCACAGATCTGTTGCTCCCAAAGGAGCACTACACTCCAGCTTAACAGCTACACCTCAGACCACTGCTGCGCTTCACACACAGCTCTTAGCCTGTTTTCACTGTAAACAAATCTAAGTTTATTCACTAAAATCAAAGATTCAAATAATAGCAAGTAGGTAGAAGCATTGGAGGCAATGGTTATATCTAAAACAAAATCACAACACACCTTCTAGAACCTAGACTTTACTAACGAGACATTTTTCTGTCTCACCCAAAATCTTTCTCCCAGTGTTACCCCAAAATTTGAACCTCCGATGTAGGGAAGTTTTCCCTATATATGTTTGTATCTTGGCTTACATTGAATTTACTATGTTTCATAGTGTTATGTTTGTAATAATGTAGTTGGTTGTAATATGTTGTGGTTAATGGACTCCATTTTCCAAGATGGTGTCTCACTTACATAGACTCCATCTTTGCTACCCTCCTTCACAGACTTTCGTACCCATTTTTTTCCTTTGGTGGGAAGCAGCCAAGGAACCTGGCCCTGTTATCGAAGAACATGTAACACCAGCATTCCAGTAATGGCTTGCCTAAGACTATGCAATTTGCTTTATCCAAAGGGGTAATTAGGTAGTGGTCTGCCCTATAGGAATTGCCAGGGTGTTACCAGTGGGCTTGCCTCCAACCCGCAGAGGGCTCCCCAGATCAAGCTAATCTTGCTAACCCTTGACAGGACAGGGATACAGCCTTCCACTCAAGGATGGACACAAGCAGTAATTCTTCAAAAACAAAATAATTATTTATTGAAAAAGAAATGAACAGTTACAGTGTACTTAATTAAGCAAGAAAAAGCTTTACAGTGTTACAGTATATAGTATGTAGTAAGGCACAATTGCATTTAAAGATCCTACATTAGAGCAGCCTAGTAAAATAAACATTGATCCTATGGCTGCTACAATGTTAACCTGATGTTATAATCCAGTACTATACTTGATACAATGCAATAAAAACCCTTACACGTACATAGAAAAGAACATTACAATATTATAATACAAGAAAAACAATTACTACTTAACACTATCATTCTGTTAGTGTGCGCCGGATGGTCACAGGATGGGTGTGGTGGGTCTCACAAACACAGGCATCCAGCTTTATTGACAAATACACCCAGTTGTTCCTTCTTGATAGAACCAAAATCACACTTACTCTCATTCTTCTCTAAATCCCTTTGTATCATGTCTAGGCAGGGCCGGTGCTTTCACTAGGCAACCCTAGGCGGTCGCCTAGGGCACCAGGATTTGGGGGGTGGCGGGCGGCTGCCTCCTGCCTCCCGGCTTCACGCTCGGCTCAGCGGCTGAGTGTGGAGCCAGGAGTCAGGGGACAGCTCGCCGCGGCTGCCTCCTGCCTCCCGACTCCATGCTCGGCTCAGAGACTTCATTGTCGTCAGAGAAATGCTGAGTCATTCTCTATTAGTTGATGGAATTTTCCATACCCTAACCCTGTGTCATTCATAGAGGATTATTGCCTCTGCCATTTTGGATTTCTAGCTCTAAACTATTACTAATTACTATTTATCTAAAGCCTTAATCTTAAAACTAACTGCTGTTTTATGCAAGTCAAAGTGTCCTGATACCGTCACCACCTCAACTATGTCAATTGGGAGAGGTCAAATTTTTATGAACCCCTTCCGTGTTTTTTCTCTGCCAATCTTTATCAAGTTGCTGCAAGGTTTTTCAAAACAGGTAAGAGCAAAATCTCTTATTACACCAGCATTTAACAGCCAGGCCTCTTGTGGCCATCCATTTGTAAGACAAACACTCTGGCTGCTTGTCCCCTAGGTGAAGGATACTAGGTGTCTCTCTCTGCATCCTCCTGTTATACCAGACTAATTCTTTGAGCTTAGACAGGACACTCCCCTGCTGCATGTTCCACCAAGTAGATTTTGTGAGCTCCTGTCAATGTCACAAGCTTGACTAGCTGTTAGCGCCTTATGCAAATAGACTCACATTGTAAGACACACAATACATAATGGTCAGCCAGGGAGAGATAAGCATCTTCTACCCCCTGCCTGAACATAACCTGTTTATCACCTTCAGGTGACCTGTCTTAACTTACATACCTTAAGAACACAGTTTTCAGTATAGATACATAACTTCTGAAATATCATCCATCCTAATCATTGCCAAATGTACATATGACCAGTGCATTACTGGCAGTGGCGTAGCCAGGTCTGGAGCACAGGGGGAGCGGCACTATAAAAAGGCGCCTCCCCACTTCCCCTGTACTCACCCGGCGGCACTTTAAAGGGCCCGGGGGCTCCAGCCACTGCGGAGCCCCCGGGCCCTTTAAAGCGCCACCGGAGCTCCGGCAGCGGAGCTCCAGCGGTGCTTTAAAAGGCCCACGGCTCCCCACGGCTGCAGGAGCCGTGGGCCTTTTAAAGTGCCCCGCCCCCAGCCCGGCTCCAGCAGCAGGGCTGGGAGGGGGGCACTTTAAAAGGCCCGCGGCTCCTGCCACTGTGGGGAACTGCGGGCACTGTTCCCTCTAAGCTGTGCGCGTGTGCACGCGCACACAGATCCTAAACCCCACGCAGACGGCAAAACACTGCGCGCACAAAAATTTGCACAGAAGCACAACAATGTGCATAGAAGAAATTTTTTGCGCACACAGCCTGTCAAAAATTTGCACAGAAGAAATGTTTTGTGCACACGGCCTGTCAAAAATTAGAGGGAACATTGGCCGCGGGCCCTGTAAAGCGCCCCCTCCCAGCCCGGCTCCGGGGCTCTCCTCACAGGGGGAGTGGCCACTCCCCCTGCTCCCCACCTGGCTACGCTACTGATTACTGGCTGTTGGTAGAGACCTCACATGCCACCCTTTGGCGCACTATTATGTAGGTGTCAGACCCAGCAGATCTCTGTAAACCCCTCTGAACTCATTTTTCCCTCTGCCAGTTAGCATCAAGGGATCCCTGGGCCACAGTGGTATATGAGTGGGCCTCCTGTGTCCTCCCTTGCCTTGCATATGCTTAGAACAGCTGCGCATAATTTCGCCAAGAGTAAATATTAAAGGGACACCATCATCTTGAGACATAATCAATGTTTAAAAAAATGAATTAAAGTACTACACACATACCCCTGTCAGTTGTGTGGGCTTATAGATATTTCCCTATTTGAAAAGGTTTTCCTATACTAACGACCTACACAAACAAGAGGGGAAACTGACTAAGTAAAGCTTCTGTACTGCAATGGGTCCCTGTGAGGTGGCCTTTAGGCCCACATGGATTTCCATTGAAGTCAATGGGACTCCACACAAACATAAAAGGTCACCCACAAAGGATACGGCAACACAGCCCACAGTAACAAGCCTCCCAGCCTGGGTCAACAGACTTGGGCTTGTGGGGCTTGTGCTAGAACTCTAAAAATAGCTCTGTAGATGGTACTTTGAAGTAGCGGCTTGAGCTGTAACTCAGGCTCTGAAGCAGGGTGGGCTTCAGAGCCCAAGCTCCAGCCTGAGCCACAACTTCAAAGTACTCTCTACACAGCTATTTCCCCCCTCTGTATGGCCACACTAGGACTGTTCAGATCATGGTTCTGTGCCTTGTACGGACCACACTCCTATGAACTTTGCTTCTCCCCATTGGCATACATGGGGCAGAGAGTAGGTGGAGTCCTGGCTCCGCGCCTGCAACACACTGAACTGCGGAGCTGACTGGACTCCAGCAGCCCAGCAAGCTGCCTGCTTTTCAGAGCTGCAGGAATGTACTCTCTCCCTCCCTCAGAGCAAGGGGGAGGGACTGTGGTTCTCCAAGGCATGTTTCCCACCCGGTACTCCTCCCGGGGCAGTGCTGGAGGCTCAGTCTAGCCCAAAGCCATTACTAATATAGCTAATCACTCACTCCAGTTTTACTTTCAGGAGCTGTAATTATTGGGATTGCTCAGGGATGGAATACACCCTCAGGTGCCAATAGTGTGCAAGCGCAACAGAGGCAAACACTGTCGATTCTTCCACAGCTAGGCCTTGCAGGTGCCAGCCCTGTTGGGTCCCAATAACCACCAGACACATGGCCAAGTGAAAGGGTATTTTATTAGGGCTGTCAGGAAAGGTTGCTGATACCCTAAGTACAGAGACTTACAGTTCAAAGTGAGCAATAGCAGTAAATGTTTGGGCCTCTGGAGCAGTCCAATCAAGAGTTAGGGCTCGTCAGCCTTAGTGCCTGGGGTGCCATATCCAGTGCAGTGTCTAGTCACTAGGCCACACTGCCTTGGCTCCCCGCCCACCCACTGCTGCTCCCCCATAAGTCCCACACAGACCTGCAGCCAGCTGGGACGTCCTGAATTTACAGCCTGTTTCACTTGATGCTCTGTGTACGGTTCCCAGGGATTTCTCTCTACAGCTGACTACTCTATAGCTCTTGGCTTGCCATGTGGCTACTGCTTTTCAAACAGATCCTGGCCACTTCCTGGTTCAGGACCTGTCATCTTACCTAGCCAGCAGAAAGGGAAGCGGAGTGGGGAGAGCTGTAGTCTCATGCTTAGCTGAACCATCACAGAATGTTTTTGAGGACTAAACTTTGCTATTAAAAACCCAAACTCTCACCTTGCTCAGGGCTAATTGTATACCTTAAGAGCAAATATTTTATATTAAAAAAATCACTATGAGCAGAATGACATAGTCTTTTCTTTCCCTGTTTAAGATTGAGGATGGCTGCTCATCACTGTAACCTCTGCATGCGGAGGGCAGCAGGCATGCATGATGCCATTGGAGACCACCATTCTACAAAAGTAGTGATCTCTATCTTGTTATATCAGCTCATTGAATTTTAGTTCCAAGAGCCCATGAAAATGCTGGGAGGAGAAGAGGAGAAAGTTTGCTCAGAACAAAGTTCTGTTCATCACTACTGAGTCACTTGTCAAGAAACAATAGCAAAATGTTTTAAAAACCATATTAACGAAGCCATACAGAACTACATTATAAAACACATGAAGCAAGGATAATCAATATAGAGGCTTTTATCCTTAACATACTCCTCCTTGTAGTCCTTTTGCTGCACAGCATCATGTCTATTCACAGCATCATCTAGTCTGATGGAGCTATGGAAATGAAATCATAATAATCAATGGTACTGGACTTCGTGGTTTCACAGACATTTGTATTTACAATATCTAGGCACAAAGAAACAGAATCACAATGGCAATTTGGCCTTAGTCTTCAATTATCTTCTTTTCATGGATTTACATTACTCCTTCACCTTAATCTTAACCCTCTTGGTTACTCCCTGCAAGTCATTTGAAGTCAATGCAGTTTCGGGTGTACGCAAGGGCAGAATTTGGCCTTTCATGCTCTTTCTTACTGAGTTGTAAAAAAAAAAAATCAAAATAAAGTAGAAATAAATAAGATGAAAGAATAGAAAATTCATAAGATACTTACACCCAGATCCACAAAAGTATTTAGGCGCCTAACTTCCATCTGAGCTTTAGTGTCTAATACTGAGAACCAAAGAAGCTGACCTAATTCCACTGGGCCTCTGTAAGGAAGCTTGATGTGTTAGTTATTGATTTGATTCTAAGATACCTTTGGATATTTGTAAGCTAAAAAGTTACCCAATAAATGGTTTATGCTATTTCTCTTCAGCTATTTAGTCTGATTTCGTCTAAAAACCCAGTATTCTCCACTTCACTTGAACGTGTTATTTATCACAGACCATCCACTGAATGGGATGTGGATGACACTTGATCTGAATGGGCATCTGTGGGGAAAAGTAGAGACGCTATCACCAGTACACCAAGATAAATGTAATCAAGCCCTTTATTAATAAGATAAAAGATATTTTGGAAACACTAAGAAAATATAATTACTGTGCATGGCAGTAGCCCTTCCTTAAACATTTATACCTTGGATGTACCAAGGCAGATCTTTTTAAATGTGAAAAAGGTATCAGAGGACTATGGGACCTGGCAAAATTTAACTTCTACCGGAGGAGAAAAAAATAACATATGAATATGCTAAACATTTAAAAACTCAATTTAATAGTTTTAACACGCTATAAATGGCAATATTTTTTGTAGAAAAACAAAGACATTTAGTGGCTATGATAAATGTGTGTAGGAAAGGCAGCAGTACTCAAACTATGGGGCAGGCCTCCCAAGGGAGGCCTCCCAAGGGAATGTGTCAAGAGAGGCATAGCAATGCGTGAAGGAAGGCACACGCTGTGTGTTTTTTTGTTTGTTTGTTTATTTGTATGAAGAGCTCTGGCTGTCAGCCCCAGGTAACTGGGGCTCATGCAGAAGAGCTATGCACACCCAGGAGATAGGGATAAGGGGGACAGCCAGAGCCCCACCACCCCGTGATTGACAGCCAGAGCCCCTCCATCTGACATGGCTGCAACTACACTGCATATTCCTACCTGATCAGTTTCTCCAACTTTAGTCTCTGTATCATCTTGCCAATGACTGTGTTCTCTTTCTGCAGCAGTTGTGTGGGCATGAATAGCAAAAGCTTGCCAATATGCATCCAAGAATTAAATATGTTAATAAGCACAGTTTTTACTTTTTTTTAATACTTTCCAACTTAGTCATTCTTTTTCGACCTCTATTTTGTAGATAGCAAAATAATTCAAATGGCCACTTAGGAAAATAATTGGTGGAACAGGTGTTTTATTTTTCCATTATCCACAGTGAGATAGTGGAAGTCAGCAACAGAATGTGTATTACCCAACGCATTACTGCATTCACTGTAGTAAAAAATCCTTAAAATTTAGAGTAGCCCAGAATAAGTGGAATATTGAGGAGGATATGGCAGTGCAATATGAATCGCAAGAGAAAATGATGATGCAGTGATAAGAGCTGTAGAAAACCCTAAAATCTATAGCTAGATATTCCTGCAATGGAGACTAAGGTGACTTGAAAGTTGCTAGGCAAATCTGACATAGAATTTGCAACTTAGGTAAAAATCCTAATATACTTGATGCAAAACAGGGTAGGCAAAAGCTATGCTCATTGCCCACAAGAACTGCCACTAAAATAATAAGTAATTTAGGCAATTTACCCTGTTACAACATCTGGAGTGGAATAAAGGAATAGAAGAAATAGCATTAGGAGAAGCCAGTGCTAAAGAACCAGGGCAGGGAATACCAGCAAATTGAAATGGGAAAATGTCCGTTGTATGTTTTTCTTCTTATGGAAGCACTACTGGGAGGATTTCATGGAGCAGGATAATTTCCAGGGCCCATGAGTAGCAGGACTGCCTCCACCCTCCACAAATGAAAGTAATTTGAGGAGCAGAGGAACTGGCTGTTGCTACCCAGTACTGGGGGAATTGAATATCAATTGCATCATTTGGTGTTTGTCTCATCTGATGGTATTTACCTTCCTTGCTGGTGTTTGTGTTGGCTCTCTGAACACTTTGGCACTGATTTATGTTTTCAGGCAGCTGCGCCTTTTGTGTTGCAGATTGTATAGAGTTTTCATTTTTTGTCTGGCCATGAGGATGTGGGTTAGACACAGACCTGCCAGTATTGTACTATTCCTACTAAAAAGAAATTAGCTGATGGTTTAAGGGAAGAGTAGGGGTAATTTCAGTTGTGCTCAGAAACCCTGCTATTTCTGTAAGACTGTTGTAGGTCTTCTTTAGTCCTAATATGCATTACTATTTGTTCTTAAAGCCTTTGATATTTGTTCTCTTACTTTATTTTGTTGAGCGTCTGTTAACTTTCATTCTCAATAGCTGTGGGGTTCTTTATACTTTTCCAGGGGTATTATTTGCTATTGTATAGAGGGGCAGTTCCCCCCCCCCCCACTCTCTCAGGCCATGGTTTGCTCCCTCTCTTACTTTTCATAGCTCCTCACCAGCCACCGCTATGTTGTGTCCCCAGGCCTGCAGAGGCTGCTGGGGCAGGCCAAACTGGGGCTCCTAATTTCCATGTTATCAGTGCTGCTCTTTTCTCCCCACAGCAGCAGCCTGGGCCAAAGTTCAGTGTAGAGTGAGCCAGGCCCCAATCCCTGACCTGGAGCTGCCAATTGGTGTGATAACCCCCTGGCTTTCTGCCCCTAATCTCTGAATTCCCTGGGATAGGACCAGCATACCACCTCCCTGCCATCCACTGGAATGGGACCAGCCCACTGACCCAATTTGCCGTGGGAACGCAGATGTGGGCATGCTGACAAAACTTTTTCCCTCCCCCACTGAATTTTTCTGAAATTATACCCCTGTACTTTTCCCTCTTAAATTTTTGATTAATCAGCTCTCCAATCGCTTCTCCATATCCTTTACATATCTGTCCAATATATGTAGATCATGAGATTTTTGTCCCAATTACTTTCATGTATTGTTTACTGACGATGACTGTTCCCTAATGTGGTATACATTGCTGAAAATAAATGCATCCATACTGCCTATGCATACAACTCAATAATGTAAACATACTCTTAAAAAAGGTATTGCATGACTTTGTAACAAACAAGGAGAAATGGCAGGACAGGAGATGCTGAATGCCACTGGGATTAGTTAGTCTGAAGTCCACATTAGTCTTCTCTGTCAGTGATTGCTGGGAGATCTATTGCTTTTCACTTACTTCCAGCTATGGGAACGCTAGTAGAATGGTAGAGCAGAAAAATGACTGGCAAATAAAGCATGGTAAATTGAGGGCTAATAAGGAAAGTATAAATTGACTTTGTTAGCGGCTCCAATATATCTGTTTGGATATTGGTTGGCAAGCTCTGTCTCTGTTATACAGTAGGAAGCTTTTGATTATAATTGGGCCAAAGAATTAAATATTGCCAATGAGCTAGTTTAAAAAACAAAGGTTGGCTCTTCAGAAGCAACAGCCACTTGCTCTTAAATTTCCTGTCTTGACCTGGCATCAAGTGAAGAGTAGAGCAAGGCAAATGACGATTATCAACAAAGTAGAATTTTTGACAGTAGATGAGAAAGGAGAAACAAGTTAAATGCAGATTAGTAGAGCTGTTTAGAGAGTAACTTCAAACCTCAGCTCCACTAGAATTTAGCCTTGGGTGGTACACTAACAAGCCATGGTTTATGCATTTGAACAATCACTGAATATTGGCTGAGCTGGAGCTCTCTTTTTCCAGTCAGACACACTCACTTTTCCATCAGAAACCACTTCTTCCCCACAATGAACCCTGAGATTCAGCCAAACATTTAAGGTCCTTCTGAGAACGGAGCAAGGGTCAGTACAACATTACTAGATCTTTCACGCGGAATTGTGAAAAACTTGGGCTCCTAGATTTCTGTCTTTGACAATAGATTCTGAAGGTGTGGAACTGTTATTTTATCTGTACCACAAGTATGGTGACAGTACATTTGGAGTAGTATTGCAGAGATTTCATCTAACAAAAACCTCCAAGTGAACCTGAAGGGATTGATTCATGTGCGAGCCCTGTGAACCACACTGCAGGGTTCAGTCTGCATTCAACGCCCCCAGAAATTTTGCATAAATTTCTAACTCAGTTATTTGGAGAATGTGAAACAAAAAAAAAGTTAACAATTCTGTTCCATGAGCCTGTTTTCTGTGGGACTGATAAAACAACATGTAGGGGTGTACTTTTCCTGACCCTCAGAATACACTGTTAAGAATAGAGATGTAAAGAGCTCATGCTTTTCACAATTCCAGAGTTATATATAACTCACGGTCCATTTATTTCAAACTGTCAGTACACTAGGATGTACAGAAAACATGCAAAGTCACTGAACAAAGAAACATTTTTTCTGACACATTAAATAAGTGTATGAAAACTGGATACACTTTATCTAGTGGAAATTTGACAAAGTGAGAACAATTTTAGTTCAGTTTTTTTTCTGAGTTTTATATTCACAAAGATCAGCAATCCATTATCAGTTCTGCAAAAGTACCCACAGGACTTAATCTAACAATAAAGCAATGTTTAAAAATCTAGTTAAGATTGATAGGTAAGTACATCACTGTCACTTATTACATCATTTCCAAACCCCAAACATTTAAAAGCAAGGAAATGAACAATTGAGGATATCTTACACCTTTCACATAAATGTTAACACACTATGCTTATCAAGCACAGAGAAATGCATAGTTGAGCACAAGTCAACACCCTGGATTCTAACACATGGAGGTTTTCTTCAATAAGATTTATGTTTTACATAAATACAACAGTGTGTAAAGTTGCAGAAAGAGCAGATTGGATAAAGTCTATAGAGAGAAACTTCATTCAGTACAAATGTCACAACTACTCTACCAGGCAGTGCTCGGCAATGCATGGGTTTGGTTTGTGGCATCATCTCTTTAATGGCAACTGGAGCTGGTGTCATAACTTAGTTATGCCTAATTGGTGCTTCCAGCTTTCATGAGGTCACATGCAACGGCCATTATCCTTTCTCCCAAAACAATTTCAATATACACAGTTGCTCTAAGGTATCAAAGTACCAGTCATGGCACATCTCAGTCAGTAACAATTCCCAGCGGAAAAGGGTAAACATTTATTGGGAAAAGGGACCGGTTAAGTTTTGTTAATTTAAATAGTTGATGTCGGTCTTCCACTTAGGGCTTGTCTATACAACAGAGACATAGAGCGCAGAACGCTGGAGTGTAAATACACAGTGCACCAGGCTGCCATCTAAGGAGATGTCTACACTGCATTTTAAAATCTGTGGCAGCACGTCTCAGAGCAAGTCTCACCTCTCTCCCCAGGCTTTAGAGCTTGAGCTCCGGCCCAAGCCCACACTCTAGTGACCATGTGGACTCTGCTACCACACATGAAGAGTTCTGAAGTGCACCTAAAGAGTCCTACGGAACTTTTAGTGTGACGCAGCAGGGTCCACACTAGCACTTAATGTGTGGCAAGCTGGCGTGCTTGCTGTGCACGAAGTCTCCATATAAATACGCCCTCAAGCTTTCTGAGCATGGATGAACATCTGAAATCTCTGCGGGCTGCCTTTCCGGTACAGAAGTATTTCCATTCCATGGGTAGGCCTGTTAGAGTGAAACTTTGAAATAGCCCCATGTGTACCCACTATGGTGGATTAAAAAAAGAATTCCATGCTACGTTATTGCCCATAGCTTTGCACATCACATACATGAACTCCACTCACAATATGTACTATTATTTCGTCCACTTTGGCCAATATCTGTAGAGCTGAGCCAAATTTAAGGTAACAAACCCTGGAAAAAAATAAGCAATTTTGGTTTCAAATAAGCATTCACAGATTTGGAAAATGAATTCATTCATTTAGCTGTGTAACCTGGATCCTAATATTGGCATTTATGCCACATTCATCATTACAGTGTTTGAGCACCAAGAGCTTGAGTGAAATCCTATTGAAATCAAAGGGAAACTTTTCACTGACTTCAATGGGCTTTGGAACAGGCCCCAACTTAGTAGCCCAGCACAGCCATGTTTCCCCATAGCTTGGCAGGGAGGACAGACACTTAAGGAGCAGTGTTCTATTTTGAATCCCATCCCTAGCAGGACTATAACACCCATCACAACATGCAAGTGGGATCTGTATACCCTGGCTGTCACAACTTTTCACTCGGTACTGCACACACAGGGCCCCAAACTGCAAGTCCTTGATGTGCAGCGCTGCCATTGAATTAAACAGACATTTTGCACACGGCATGCTTCCAGGATTGGGCACTAAAAATACAGTAGCACAGTGCAGGGAGTCAGAATATAGGCTGTAGCTTCCATGTAATGTTATTGACTGAGCACCAGGAGCCTAAACCAAAGCACAGTGTCTTTAGTGACACTAAATCAGCGATGCTGATTTACACTAGCTGAAGGTATGTATATATGTAATGTTTCTTTGAATCACACTAATGTTTTTCAACTAAACGTTTAAAAAAAATACAAAAAAACCCATCAACTTCATACCAAAACGCATTTAAAAATTTCATCATAAAGCAAACCTTCAAAGTCCCAATCTACCTGCACAATTTGTAGATGTTCCAAACTTGTGATCACACAGACCCATTTTCATCTACAATAGTAAAGTCAGACACTCATCTCATTAGGCCCTATTAGTCTGAGGAAAGTTTTTACCTGCTGTTTCTTTCCAACAGAACAGAGGAGTTGTTTTAGCTGCTGCTTCTCCTCTTACTTCCACTAGTATAAATCAGGACCAATTCTATTAAAGTCAACCTTTTTCTTAGTGTATGCGAAATGTGCCTCAGGTGGCATGTGATCAGCATTCATCACCAAATTTGGTCTGCTGGTTGGATCATTAGGTTTCCTGGCTTGGGCCGGGTACTGACAGGAAGTGTGACATGAACGTTGATCCATGCTCCCCTTGAAGTCAACGAAAAAATGGTGTGAAAGTAGAATAAATCCAATTATGTCTTTTTTCCTTTAGAATCTGAATACTTTAAAGATATTTGCTTTCTTGGATTGAAACTGGCTGAAGTGAAACTACTAATTAAAGTGCTTTTGGGTTTTGGCAAGAGGTCTTGGTTTCCCTTGGTCTGACATCATCATCTTCCTTAATTAAAGCAAATTTAGTCTTATCACTATTTTTATGGGGGTGGAATGAGGCATCCAAGTGCAGGCAGTACCTCACTCTGTGTTCTATTCTATTTCTAATCCATATCCATTCTTATAAGGGCCAAAGTGTGTACTAGGAGGCTCTCATTACTTTCTTGTCATAATTTCATGCCAATTAGTCCTTGTCATAGTATACTATTCTCTTTAAAACACTACAAGTTTGTCGCAATTGTTTTCCTCCCTCTAATCTTCAATGTTCATCTGCATCATAAATTATTACACACAGAATTATCTCTTATAATGACTGATGGGAGTTCTTCTGTTAGCCAAAAAATCCATAAGGAATATTTATTCAAATTCTAATTAAAAATTATTTTCCTATAATAAATGGGAGGCTTTTGTTAGCACGAACTAGCCTTCCATGTAAATTCTAAGTTATTTGAATGGATTTATTAGGGTGGCATTTACTAATTATGAATTTTCAACAAGTTTGGGGAGTGCATTTAGGTTTGATTGATGTAGATCAACAGTACTGAATAATACAGCCTTGCATCTCTGAATACCTTAGCATTCTAACTGGTTTCCTTTCCCTTGTTTCTATTCAAACATGTGCTGGTAATTTGGACTCCCTTATGCTCATTTAAGCGCTGATAGCCATTCTATCACTGCGTAGAGAAGTCTAAGTTGGTTAAAACAACTTATTGAGAAACTAGAAGAAGTTGTTAGCAGATAGAAGGTGGTTACTCTAATTTCCTTAGAGGGGATGTAAGCTGATCTAAAGGACTCACAGTGTCTGAGTGCTGGAGGATACAAATTAGTATAAGGAGGCCTACCCTTACGCATCATCTCTGAATTTGGCCCCTTTAATTTTATCCGTGTTTCAAACACACTTCTCTTGAGAAGATAATGGACTTCAACTGTCTCTTACCTAGCCTGTAAAAGCACAGTTCCTGAATATTTAAAAAGAAAATCACAGCTGCAGAAAATAGCTATTGAAAGATCATTAGATCTCTAACCCAAGGCTGTTACCTATTGTGAGGATCTGCTCTCAGCTCAGAGGAACAATCCTTTATTCATTTAAAGAAATCGGAGGGTTAGATAGGCTTCCAGGCTGGGGTACCATTTATAAGGACACAAAAGTTCTTTTCACCCAGTGATATGTGTATATACATACCAGGTATAGTGTTTGGAACCCATTTCATCATGTGCTCTTCTAGCTCTACAAGCCAATATGTGGCACCCTGTTGGTCTATGCCTCACTAATTTTTTATGCTGGGCTGCTAACTCTCAAATTCTCTGAGCAGAAGGGCAGTGCGCTCATCCTACAGAAATACATGGAACCATTTATTTCTCCTCATTTAAAAGTATAGAGCCAAATTCCAAGCTATACTATTGTAAACTTGTGTAAAATCTATTGAAGTCACGGAAGTGACTCCAGATTAAGATTAGTGTAAGTGAGATCAGAATCTAACCCATGGTTTCTCTGTTTGTAGAAAGTGTCACCTTTATACTATCTGTTCAGCTTTTCTTACATGGTATATGTTGAAGCAATAATTCTGGTTTACAAAGGTCATCTCAGAGATCATTGATTACAAAATGATCATTCAGAGTTATTCCTCTTATAGAAGTAGTATGCAAGAACACACACACACATAAACTGTGTTCTTTCTCTCCGAAAATTATATATTATAGAATGGGCATTCTAAAAAAAGAAGTGGAAAAGGCGTTGTAAAGGTAAAATATCTCAAAAGTGAACAATTTACAGTATCTAGTCTTCTCTTCCAATGAACATGATCTGTCACATAATAAAAGACCTCGGGCAACATTAACCAATGTCTTGACCTTTCACTCTTACTCTCATCTCTTCAACTTGACCTAATCATAACCCCATGATCATTGACTGCATATACACAATCACAGGAATATCTTGACATTACGTTTGTGTTCTCTAAATAAAGGTACATATTAATTTGCATGGGTAACTCGTGCATTTATAAGCCTAACCAGGCATCAACCTTTAACAGCAAAAAATAATTGAAAAAAACACCATACATTGCAAAAAGCAATAGCATTCACATTGTTACCTAGTTACGGTGTGGGTGAGAGAGGAGAGTGATCAAGCTTTTGTTGATGTGCACTTTGGCAGACCTTAGCAGAAGCAGAGAGGTAATAGACAGGATATGTTATATATAACTGCAGTGTATGGATTAGGAATGATTAGGGCTCTACCAAATTCACAGCCATGAAAAATGCGTCATGGACCATGAAATCTGGTCTCCCCCCATGAAAATTGGTCTTTTGTTTGCTTTTACCCTATACTATACTGATTTCACGGTGGAAACCAGTGTTTCTCAAATTGAAGGTCCTGACCCAAAAGGGAGTTCCGGGGGGTCACAAGGTTATTTTAGAGGGGTCGTGGTATTGCCACCCTTACATCTATGCTGTCTTCAGAGCTGGGCAGCTGGAGAGCAGCGGCCGTTGGCTGGGCGCCCACATCTGAAGGCAGCGCCCCGCCAGCAGCAGTGTAGAAGTAAGGGTGAGAATACCATTCCATCCCATCCTTACTCCTGTACGGCTGCCTTCAGCGCTGGGTGGCCAGAGAGTGGCAGCTTCTGACTGAGGGCCCAGCTCTGCAGGCAGCAGCACAGAAGTAAGTGTGGCAATACCATACTATGCCATCCTTACTTGTGTGCTGCTGCTGGCAGCGGCTCTGCCTTCCGAGCTGGGCTCTCAGCCAGCAGCTGCCACTCTCCAGCTGCCCCTACAATAACCTTGCAACCTCCCCAAATCTCCTTTTTGGGTCAGGACCCTTACAATTACAACACCATGAAATTTCAGATTTAAACAGCTGAAATAATGAAATTTACTATATTAAAATCCCATGACCATGAAATTGACCAAAATGGACTGTGAATTTGGTAGGGCCCTAGGAATGATGGATGAGTACAATGTGTACAGCTACAGGATAGTGCCATCTTGAACTTTTGAAATTTGCTCTCTGAAAGGTTATGCTTTAATCAAGAGAAAGCCATTCCTTTCACTCTTTCTAAAAAATACCCGTGCCCTTCTGTATTAGGCATGTTTTTTTCCAAAGGAGAGGAAATGAAGGAAGTCTTATGTGACTGCAGGTTTCCCTGATGTTCTGTGGGTGATAGTGCATGCCAGCAGACAGTGCAGAGGGTATAGGAACAGAAAGCACTTGTATAGTATGCTGCAACTCAGATTCTCAATGTATTAACCAGGTATCTTGACTCTTCAAAATCCTGCTATGTAAAAGTTTATCATGTCATAGCCCTCCAGAGCTGGCTCGCCAATTGATATACAAGTACCATGTCACCCATATGACTTCATTAAACTTGTCACTAATAAATTAAGATAGAAATTTCTGTGCAGGCAAATGGATTTCAATTTAAACCTTATTTGCGGATGCCTTATGAGAATCATGAAGATGAAGGGCAACAAAGACATAACGAAATGCAGAAAGTAATTTATGGTATCAATGAAAACCCTCTTGGAATCATTCAAATTTGTTTCAGAGGCATATACAATCCTGTCAGAGTTTTACAACTCCTTCCTGAGAGAGAATGGCAGGCTTTTGGAGTCACATATCAGCTACATGATATGACATGACTTCTTCTAGTGAAATAGTCTGTTCATTCATGAAGAGGAAACAGCTAGTGAAAGTGGAACAGAATACAAAAGAGAGAGATAAGTGAGAGACAAAGAAGAGCAGTATATACAGAAAAAAGTAGAGCTGACCTCCTTCATTTCCGGTGGGGATGCATTCCAATTCATATTTCTGATTGGTTAAGACTGTTACAAATGGGGGCACAAACCCCAAATGGTGGTGTGTTCTATAATTAGATTTCACCAACCAAGTATCAAGTGTGAACTTCTCAAGCATTATAACAGCCTTAACATTGAGTCACAGACAGTCCTCCAGTCTATCTTGCCCCCTGCAAGCCTGCCTTTGTGATAGAGGCCCCTTACACCAAAAAAGTCACAACAATATTCAGATTACTCCCAGTCCCAAAGGACCAGTCACTTACCCCAGGTCAATTGTACCTCAGATCTCTCACCAAAGACAATGCTTGTAGCCAGTCCTATAATTAACTATCTAAAGATTTATTAACCAAGAAAAAGAAATGAGAGTTATTTACAAGGTTGAAGGAGGTAAACATACACACACAAATGGGTTACAATCTTAGATTTCAAAAAGTAATAGAAGCTGCTGTAATGTGCAAGCTCTATATGTCCTTTAGGGCTAACCCAAGCTAATTTCAACTGATAGCAGTCATGTATCTAAATGAATTTTTCCATACAATTCTTACTTTTAATATTTCACAGGCTGGGGATGGTTGAGAAGGAACTGAGGAGTCTGGGTCGCGCGCACGCTAGATGAAGCAGGCACCGCACATGCGCAACCCCTATGGGCACTGCTACAAAACTGTCTGAGCAAAGGTGCAGGGATGCACCATCACCTGGAGTGGAGCACCCACAGGGACATCTCTCGAAGAAGAAACAAGAATGCAGCCTGTATACAATCAGAATCCCGTCTGGCACATGTTTTCTTAACTGTATTGGCCATGACTTTAGCACCATACAAAATGCTATGGTGCTGATAGTGACAGAGTGGGATAGATTTGTATCAAATTATGAACTACTTTTTATATTATGTGTTGAACACATCTCAATTTGCCCAAGGCAAGCCTATTGGATTGCATTCCTGACAGCTTGACATCTCACTGAGAGACATAGGAGCCGACTTCCGTTGGCTCCGGTGGGTGCGTCGGGGGTGGGGCCCCGCAATGTCACCCGGCGTCAGGGGCGGGGCCCCGCAACGTCGCCCAGTGTCCGGGGCGAAGGTAAGGTGCACTGGTCACAGGCGCGGGGCTGGCGGGGAGCTGCTGGTGGGTGCTGAGCACCCACCAATTTTTCCCCATGGGTTCTCTAGCCCCGGAGCACCCACGGAGTCGGCGCCTATGCTGAAAGACTATCACTGAAAACCCATCAAGATGGCAAGCTGGAACCACTGGATTTGATTCTCTCTCAATTGTTGGACCATCCACTGTAATAATGTTTTTTCTACACAGTGGCCCATGGGGGGAAGGGACTGGAGTTTTCCATTTGAGCCCATGGCAAGAAAGGAAACTGCTTTTAAGAGTGGGGTGCTACTTTGAGCAGAGGGATCAACCATCACCACATGTAAAAAGGTCTTTCAGGACAGAGGGGACATGAGGGACTCTGCCCAGCCTGGAATGCTGACAAATCTTGGACTTACTGGAGGGGTGAGATCATACAGGGGTCAGAGCATCTCTTGGCTCATTGGTGTTTTACAAAAGTTTGTAACTCCTGAGTGCTTCCAAGAGTACAGTCACTGTAGTTAAGAAATTCCTTTGGTAAGTCTGTGTTCCTTCCTTGCTTTCCTCCACATTCTTCCCAAAGGAGTTAAACTGGAAACCCATGGTTCCCACAGCCTGAGTGGAGCTCTGGGGGAGTGTGTGTAAGTGACTTGGACTCAGGAAAGCTGAGGCTTTGGTTTCAGGGTCTAGGACGTCTGGATTAAACTATACCCAGACTCAGTTGAATTGGAAGTTGAATGTGGAACCCAGTGACTGGGTCCATTCACAACAGTCTGGTGTCTGTACAGAGGGATACTAAGCCGAACTGTAACACTGATATTCTCTTGGGTGTTTGCTAGATACATTAGACATACTTTTATTCTGACATTAATATCACTGTTTGGACTATAGTTTTGTTGATTATAAATATATAGAATAAAGAGACAAACTCTGTGGTGCTGTTGTTCTCTCTCCCAGCAGTTATAAAGATATATTTTCTAGCCTCCTAACAGCTTCGAGACTCCTTGTTACTATATTCTCCTTAGCTTATGAGCCATGACAAGCAGAATTTATAGCGTATTTAGGAGTATAGGTCAATCCATCTCAGATGTTTGAAGAACATGTAGGAAATGTTATTAAGGTCACTAATCAGAAATTGAAGTCTCACTCCCTATTGAGAAAGAAAGTTTGAATTATAGTCTGGAATTAAAATTTGTCAAATTACTTACCAGTGTTATATGGTGATGTAATAAATCAAATGACTCCAGTTAGGATGTTGGATGTATTACAAATATTTTACAACAAATTTTGTATATTTATTTTATTTTGAAGCAGTAGGGAACTCTTCAACAACATGCAGCCATCCTACACATTAAATGTATTATCTAAGCAGAAAAGAAATTGTTATAGGTTAAATATGGTTTAGAAATGTATAAATGAACAGACTACAAGTATATCTGATGTAACTACGTGATAATGAATATTGGTTCTGGGTCACTTCATTTCAAGAACAGACATTTAGGGGTAAATTTTCAATAAAATGTGTGAAAATTTAAATGATATTGAACATTAATAACACACCCAAATCCCTCTTTAAAATATTAAAAGAAATAATTGTATGGAAAAATTCATTTAGATACATGACTGCTATCAGTTGAAGTTAATTAGCTTAGGGTCTCATTCTGATCTCATACTAGCTTAATGCAAGTGAAATCAAATTATTAATACTGACTAATACCAGTGTAAGGTATCAAACCTAGACCACAAGAAAGGAAACTTGGAATGGTTATTTTTAAAATACTTGTTACATGGTTATTAACAGGATGCATTACTGAGGACCATACTTCTAGTAAGTAATATATTTACAGTAGGAAAACCTTAGAGAAAAAAACAAATATTTTTTGAGTTACCATAAGCTACACAATCTAACATCTCATTTTTCAGATCATAAATAAATATGAGTCTAGAATGCAGGGGATTTTGGACAAAAAGCATTCTGCTTCAGTAACAGTTTTGTAGTCTCCTTAGTTGATGGCTAGTTGTAAAACCTATTCTTTTTGGGTTCACACTTGAGAATAGAATATTATCTTCCTAACAACTCCAAGCCATTGACTATCATCTTTAGCTCCTCAATTGTCCATTTGCAAGCACATATTCCATGCAGCATTCACTGCCTCCTCCTCTACATTACCAATCACATTTGACTGATTCAATCAAAATTAACAGATATGCTTTAGCTAAAACATAAGATATGGGCTTGATACAGGAATTATTAGGTGAAATTATTTGGCCTATTTTATACAGTAAATCAGATTAGATTATCATAATGGTTTCTTCTCGCCTTAAAATTTATGAAATAGCTAACCATTAGGAACTATGAAAACACAGGTAGACATGGCAGCAACTGCTATACTGAGGTGACTATAATTAAAACTACCTACCACACATCTATTCAGTGTGATATCTTCTTTTTTCTCCAAAAGTGATATAAAACCTAAAAAAAATTGGCGCCCTCTGTATAGAGATGCACAAAGATTCTTGACCCACTGAGTAAATGAGTCAGTGATTGTGTAGTACTACAGGGTTAAGAGAGGCATAATTGGTGGGGATTTGAGATTTTGATTATGTTTTGCTATTGTAGTCAATGAGTCAGTAATCATGTGGAGATATATGATTCTGATATGGCAGGATGCAATGTCATTTACTTTGGGCTGGTCTACACTAGGGGAGGGGGTTTGATCTAAGATACGCAACTTCAGCTACGTGAATAACATAGCTGAAGTCGAATATCTTAGATCGATTTCAAAAGGTACTTACCCCGGTCCATATGGCAGCAGGCAGGATCCCCCGTCGACAGCGCTTCCTCCGCTCACGGAGCTGGAGTTCCGCTGTCGATGGGGAGCGGCTCTGGGATCGATTTATCGCGTCAGATGAGACGCGATAAATCGATCCCAGAACATTGAGAGCTACCCGCCGAATCGGGCGGGTAGTGTAGATGTAGCCTTTGCCTTGCACATGAGCCACAATGCTCACACGTCATATCAATTACACTGATTTGGAGATGTGGATCAGAATTTTACCTATAGACCTTAAATATCAAAAGGAAACACAGACAATACATAATTAAACATACATAACCAACATGGAAGTTACGTAACCAAGGCCGGTACAAAATAATAGGCTGTAGCAGCACCTGCCTAAAGCTGTTATCTTGTTATACAGAATTTCAGCTTTTGTTTAAAAACAAAAGTAAGTCTCTAAGTGTTATCGCTGTGGGGAAAAAACCCACCAACAACAAAATTTCGGAAGTGTGAACTGAGTGTAGCTGATGTACAGATGTCTATCTGAGTCTGCAGAGAGTCTGGAACAACTGATATAAGAGGTTTCTACTTCCCCATTTTTCTCAGTGAAGTGTTAACTCAGATGCCTGCTGATAATTTAAATCTCGATATTGCTAACTCTTCATTTCTCCCCCAAGTCATCATTTTGAAACCCCATCTCACAACAGTGTTTTGATCCAGGAAGAAAATACATAGTTAAAATCACATTTTGAGTTAATTCAAATGCTGAGCACACTGAGGTAGTAGTAATGCCAGCAGACAACATGCTTGCTGCCACCAAACTCCTTCAAGTACATTTCAATTCTGCCCTGCAAGTTCTGAATCTTTCTTGGTTTTTTAAATCACTTTTTATTTTTATAATCAACAAACTACACAAGTACATGACAAATGCATAATGTCAGTCATGCTCAGTCGTGTAGTGAGCTTTTTGGAAAGGTACTATAATAGTAGTCCAGAATTACTATTAATCAACCAACTGTCTTATATGACTTAAGTAAAAGTATGAACTTGATTCTACAGAGCTGCAAGGTTAGTCCGCTAACATAGGAATTGCTATACAAGATCAGACCTATGATCTGTATCATCCAGTATCTTGTCTTTTACAGTGGCCAGGCACTTCAGAGAAGGGTGTAAGAAACCCTACAGTGGATAACTATAGCATAAACTGCCTACAAGGAGAGAGTCTCCCTAACCGCCATAAATTAATGATCGGCTTATATCCTGAAGCAGAAGACATTGTATCCCTTCTAAAATATGTATTTATCCTAACTAATGTAACTGTGGTTATTCTCCTTATTCATGTAAATCATAGAATCATAGAACTGGAAGGGACCTCAAGAGGTCATCTAGTCCAGTCCCCTGCACTCAAGGCAGGACTAAGTATTATCTTGACCATCCCTGAGAGGTGTTTGTCCAACCTGCTCTTAAAAATCCCCAGTGATGGAGATTCCACCACCTCCCTAGGCAATTTATTCCAGTGCTTAGCCACCCTGACAGTTAGGAAGTTTTTCCTAATGTCCAACCTAAACCGCACTTGCTGCAATTTAAGCCCATTGCTTCTTGTCCTATCCTCGAAGGTTAAGAAGAACAATTTTTCTCCAACCTCCTTGTAACTTGGAAACTTATCACATCCCCTCTCAGTCTTCTCTTTTCCAGACTAAACAAACCTAATGACCATCCCTCTGTGGAGAAAGAAGTAGTTCCGGACTATTTAGAAAAGCTGAATGAGCACAAGTCCATGGGGCCGGATGCACTGCATCCGAGGGTGCTAAAGGAGTTGGCCGATGTGATTGCAGAGCCATTGGCCATTATCTTTGAAAAATCATGGCAATCGGGGGAGGTCCTGGATGACTGGAAAAAAAGCTAATGTAGTGCCCATCTTTTAAAAAGGGAAGAAGGAAGATCCGGGGAACTACAGGCCAGTCAGTCTCACCTCAGTCCCTGGAAAAATCATGGAACAGGTCCTCAAGGAATCAATTCTGAACCACTTAAAGGAGAGGAAAGTGATCAGGAACAGTCAGCATGGATTCACCAAGGGCAAGTCATGCCTGACTAACCTAATTGACTTCTATGATGAGATAACTGGCTCTGTGGATGAGGGGAAAGCAGTGGATGTGCTATTCCTTGACTTTAGCAAAGCTTTTGATACAGTCTCCCACAGTATTCTTGCCAGCAAGTTAAAGAAGTATGGGCTGGATGAATGGACTGTAAAGTGGATAGAAAACTGGCTAGATGGTCAGGCTCAATAGGTAGTGATCAATGGCTCCATGTCTAGTTGGCAGCCGGTATCAAGTGGAGTGCCCCAAGGGTCGGTGCTGGTGCCAGTTTTGTTCAATATCTTCATTAACGAGCTGGAGGATGGTGTGGACTGCACCCTTAGCAAGTTTGCACATGACACTAAACTGGGAGGAGTGGTTGATACGCTGGAGGGTAGGGATAGGATACAGAGGGACCTAGACAAATTAGAGGATTGGGCCAAAAGAAATCTGATGAGGTTCAACAAGGACAAGTGCAGAGTCCTGCACTTAGGACAGAAGAATCCCATGCACTGCTACAGACTAGGGACCGAATGGCTGGGCAGCAGTTCTGCAGAAAAGGACCTAGGGGTTACAGTGGACGAAAAGCTGAATATGAGTCAACAGTGTGCCCTTGTTGCCAAGAAGGCTAATGGCATTTTGGGTTGTATAAGTAGGGGCATTTCCAGCAGATGGAGGGACATGATCATTCCCCTCTATTCGGCACTGGTGAGGCCTCATTTGGAGTACTGTGTCCAGTTTTGGGCCCCACACTACAAGAAGGGTGTGGATAAATTGGAAAAAGTCCAGCGGAGGGCAACAAAAATGATTAGGGGACTGGAGCACATGACTTATGAGGAGAGGCTGAGGGAACTGAGATTGTTTAGCCTGCAGAAGAGAAGAATGAGGGGGGATTTGATAGCTGCTTTCAACTACCTGAAAGGGGGTTCCAAAGAGGATGGATCTAGACTGTTCTCAGTGGTAGAAGATGACAGAACAAGGAGTAATGGTCTCAAGTTGCAGAGGGGGAGGTTTAGGTTGGATATTAGGAAAAACTTTTTCATTAGTAGGGTGGTGAAGCACTGGAATGGGTTACCTATGGAGGTGGTGGAATCTCCTTCCTTAGAGGTTTTTAAGGTCAGGCTTTTCATATCTTGCTTACAATCCTCTTGTTAATACATCCCAGAACGATGTTTGCTTTTTTTTGCAACAGCGTTACACTGTTGACTCATATTTAGCTTGTGATCCACTATGACCCCGAGATCCCTTTCTGCAGTTCTTCTTCCTAGGCAATCATTTCCCATTTTGTATGTGTGCAGCTGATTGTTCCTTCCTAAGTGGAGTACTTTGCATTGTCCTTATTGAATTTTATCCTATTTACTTTTAAATGTCTAATCCTCATTTGGATCCTACTAAAGACTGACTTCAATGATAACTTGTGGAAATGAGTTACAGGGGTTAATAATACATGGTTTAAAAACTATATTTTAAATTTTTTTTTAATTAACAATTTAAATTTTATTTAAATTTCACTGAATGTCTTTTTTCTTGTATGAAATGCTAGTAAATAGGAATGCCTTCTTTACCTTCTCTATGCCATTCGTTATTTTGTTTAATCCCTCCTCACATACTTCTTGCTTCCTCTCTAAAGTCTTCATCTTTTCAGTCACTCTTCATATGAAGGTATGTTGCCTTTATTCATTTTCATTGCCCATCTCTGAATCCCTTTTTTATTTCTGCTGCATTTATTGTAACACATAGCATCATAGGCGAAGATGTCCCAATTGGGTGGAGGTGTCCCATAGATGAAGGTGTCCCAATTAGCTCCCCTCATATAGAAACCAGAGGCAAAGCCAACAGATGTTATGGTCATGTACAGACCACCAAAGATAAAAGGCTTCATAAGGGAGTTCACTGATACTTCATAAGCAATGGTGGTGAAATACCTCAGGCTTGTCAGCCTGGGAGTTTTCAACATGCATATTGAGAAGGCCACAGATGCAAAAGCCCAAAAACTCACCTCCTCACTTGTGTCCCTAGGATTTTCACTGGTCATCTGTGGTCCAACCCACACAACCAGTCACACCCTGGACCTGATTTTTGGCTAAATGTCAAGATAGATGACATCACAACCTGCACCAGAACTGGGCAGCAAGCACTGAGAAGAATGATTGTCCTACCTTGCCATGAAGATCGTGCACATTCAGGAAGGTTTCTCAAACAGCACGGATCTGCTCAAATACTACAGCGATGAGCACAGTATACAAATCTGTATAGAGCAGAATACATAGGGATGTTTTTACAGGGTAGTGGGCAAGGCTTACTTGAACTGTTGATTCCCACATCAGTTTCAGTGATATATTTAAAACAGTAATGCACTTCAAATTAATCAGCATAAGCACTCTTGTATTTGTACAAGCCTGTCTACTATTTTGCCTTTGTGCCCAGGCATTGTGATTTTTGCTAGACCTAGTAATAACAGAGCTCCTCAGCACACAGACTGTATCTAATGTTCTGGTTATTTTTTCTTATTTTACTTCCAAAAAAGGTGAGAGTAATATTATTACTGCATATTTTTGTAACATATCCATTTCAATAGGTTAGTATCCTGTAACTAAACAGGCTCTGGTCTTTTCACAATATGTTCTGTTATATGCCTCTTTAGGTACCTAACCCATATTGCTGGATTTCTAGAGCTTCTAATAAAAATTTATTAACAAAAAAGTTAACTGAATTTATCAAGCCACACAAATTACTTGAATTTTGGGCAAAGGTTCAGGATGGCAGGTGTTTGCCCATCAGGTCAGCAGAGAGCTGGCAGAGTGAGAAATAACCAGGCAAGATAGGGATCAGCTAAATGAAGGCAAACAAACTTCCTGCATCAAGAGCTCAAATAATTAGGTCCAAAAGGTTTCTCACAACCCAACACTTCCTGATCCCCCAGCAAATCCAGCTCTCACATTAATCCAAAGCCCAGCGAGAATGAGAAGAAAAGATTCACTCCACTTATAACCCTTTATGACAGAGTAATTCACAGCAGCAGAGCTCAGTCACATTCTCATCAGGTTTAGGTTCCTTTGCAATCCCTGTAACAAGTGCAGACATCTGTGTTAGATATTCTGTTCAAGGAGAGGTTAATCTTTTCATTGCCAGCCGCTTAATGGGCTCTAAAATCTTTTTTACTCTCTCTCTCTCTCGATTCAGGGGAAGGAAGGCCAAATAGGCCTCTGGACATTTCAAACTGTGCATTTGAGGCTGATCCTGTAGAGGGGATGCAGGAACAGTGACCTGGGGTGCCTGTGATAATCCTCACTAAAAATGCCAAGGACAGGGCAGGCTACAAAAAGGCGAGCAGATTATCCAAAATACTGGTGGTTAACACTAAAGTTAGAATTACCAACCAATCACAGACTGTGCTCCCCCACACTGGTTATCAAGAAAAGAGAGAAAAAAAATCATACAGCCCCATTTATTGCATTCTAGTTCTCTGGCTCCCAATCAGCACATAGGTCCAGTACGGTGAGAAGTTATTCAAAAACACATCAGGACTAAACACTGTGAAAACCCAGAGCTAGCTGGGCTCTTAACTTAGAGAATACTGGTTATGCACTACAAAATCCTTCCATGTTAGACAGTTATTTTGACATCCAGCAGTTGCTTTCCTAATTGTCTGTCAGTATCTGAAGGAGGTGTGTCTCACCATGTAGAAAGCCTGTTTCCCTGTGTCATTCCAGAGCTACTATATACAGTTCATGGGACTGTCAGCACAGAAATCCATTAGCATGCTGGCAGTACACCTAGATATAGGTGAAGCTTTCTGGATAAACAGTTTATTTGCTAAAAAATGCAGTTTGGGGTTCACCAAAACTATTTGCGAATTTGACATGAATTTGCCAAATAGTTTCGGCCTCTCCCAGCAAAAAATGTCAGACTTTATTCACAAGAGGACATAGGAGCCCTTCACAAAATAGCTGGTGGTGATGTTGTTCCCCTTTTATCCAATAGCCCAGTAGTTAGAGCACTCACCCAGGATACAGGAGATCCAGGTTCAAGTCCCCACTCTGCCTGATTCAGAGCAGGGAGTTGAACCTGCTATCTCCTACAAGGCAGTCTCTAAGGGCTGGGTTTTTAGAGCATTGATATTCAATAGGTGTCCCATGGTCCAAATGTGGCTGCCAAGGCTTCCTGCATGGGCTACCAGTTCACCTTAAAAAATGTTTATGATGAAATTCATGAACAATGATCCACTGCCTATCATTCGCCTATGACTTCCTTAATAAGTAACTTAGTGACAGTGCTTAATTTTTCATGAAAGAGGGACTGGGCTCAGACCCAGCAAGCCCGGGCACAAATTAATCAGTGGCTGAGTGCCAGCTGCTAGCCCGGTGCCCAGCTCTGAAGGCAGCACCACCACCACCAGTAGCAGCACAGGAGTAAGGGTGGCATGGTATGGTGTATTACCACCCTTCCTTCTGTGATGCTGCTGCTGGCATCCTACTGCCTTCAGAACTGGGTGGCTGGAGAGTGGCGACTGCCTGGGAGCCCAAAGGTGCCCGAGCTAAGAACTGCCAAGCATACAGGTGCCATGGCTCAGCCCCAACAAGCCCAGGCACAAATTAAGCACTGCTTACTGGATCTTAAGTTCTTATAGTAGCATCAGCTATGATTGAGATTGGATGCCACCCATTTTTTCGTTAGTGATGGAAATGGAGCCAAAAATTAATGCGACTGGGAGTAAACATCAGAAAGTTGACTGTGAAAACCAAGCTTAATACAAACTGGACAGTGGATTTTCTTTTTATTATGACACCTCAATATGCCAAATTTAATCTGTCTGTAAGGTTGTCAATGTGAGGCGCCACATTGAATCAAAGCACAGTAACTTCAACACAGCCTATCCTCCAGCAGTGTTCCAATAGGGGACCAAATTGAAAATCTGAAGTCTTTGTATCATACTTCAAATGTCACTCTCACCACATCAGCGAGTGTACAGGAAAAAGCAACCACTGAAACTGTTTGGCTAATGTTAGTACTAGCTAAAAAGAAAAAGCCTTTCCCAGATGCCGCGCTTGTGAAGGAGTACACGTTGGAAATGCTGGAGGAGCTTTTTGATGGACATAAAGACAAAGATGACATTGTGAACGTGTAAGAAAGTTCTGCTGTCTGATTCTACAGCAGTGTGAAGAGTGGAGATAATTTATGAGGATCGTTTGTCAGCAATTCAGTCAGATTTAAAAAAACACAAATACATGTCTCTTGCCGTGCAGGAATCAAGCGATTTAAGTGACACTCTGTTCATTAGATTTTATGATTGTGAAATTTTCAAGGAAGAATTTTTGTGCTTAATACTATTAGAAACCTACACCACCAGGAGAGATTTTCTAAAGGCTTTTTTGAAAAAAGGTTTATGTCTGCAGAAGAAAAATGTGTGGAAATTGATTAGATTAGGAAGACTTGCTTGAAATAAATAACAGACAAAAGTCAACTGAGTAAGAATAGTAATAACTAAGGCAATTTAGCTGAGAGGCTAAAAATACTAGCACCCTCAAGTTTCAGCAAACAAATAATACAATTATGTTTTATGGGCAGTCAAATATGGAAACAAGGGTAACTAGAGTAAAGGAAACAGTAAGCTCAAGTGGCAAAGAGCAAAAGATATTACAGATAAAGATTTATTTGAAGTATATTTGGTAAGTGGCACTAGCTATTTATTGCTCTGGAATGTTTAATAATTTGTTAAAGATAATTAAAGGAAACCTATATTGCTACACTACTAAGATATAATTTTCCATTGCCCAAACTGGACAGACCAGTCTACTATGTTAGGGCCCTAACTCTCATTCAAAAACAAAAAAACAAAACAAAACAAAAACTCCCATTGACTTGAATCAGCGATAGATGAGAGCTGTACGACTGTATCTAAATTTGAAACTAAATGCATACCTCTTGAGAAATTTCTAAATTATGTGAAGGAAGTAGTGAACTGACTGCCAAAAAAAAAAAAGATTAGAAGATTAGGGTTTGAAGAGATTAGGGTCATCGAGTCCAACCCCCTGCTCAAAGCAGGACCAACCCCAACTAAATCATCCCAGCCAGGGCTTTGTCAAGCCAGGGCTTAAAAACCTTTAAGGATGGAGATTCCACCAGCTGCCTAGGTAACCCATTCCAGTGCTTCACCACCCTCCTAGTGAAATAGTGTTTCCTAATATCCAACCTAGACCTCCCCCACTGCTACTTGAGACCATTGTTCCTTGTTCTGTCGTCTGCCTGAGAACAGCCGAGCTCCATCCTCTTTGGAACCCCCCCTTCAGGTAATTGAAGGCTGCTATCAAATCCCCCCTCACTCTTTTCTACAGACTAAACAAGGCCAGTTCCCTCAGCGTATCCTCATAAATCATGTGCCCCAGCCACCTGATCATTTTTGTTGTCCTCCATTGGACTCTCTCCAATTTGATCACATACTTTCTGTAGTGAGGGGCCCAAAACTGGACTCAATACTCCAGATGTGGCCTCACCAGTGCCAAATAGAGGGGAATAATCACTTCCCTCGATCTGCTGGCAATGCTCTGATTAATGCAGCCTGATATGCCATTAGCCTTCTTGGCAACAAGGGCACACTGCTGACTCATATCCAGCTTCTCGTCCTCTGTAATCCCCAGGTCCTTTTCTGTAGAACTGCTGCTTATCCAGCTGATCCCCATGGGATTCTTCTGTACTAAGTGCAGGACTCTGCACTTGTCCTTGTTGAACCTCAGATTTCTTTTGGCCCAATCCTCCAATTTGTCTAGGTCACTCTGGACCCTAATCTCCCTCTCCCCCCAGCTTTGTGTCATCCACGAACTTGCTGAGGGTGCAATCTATACCATTGTCCAGATCTAAAGATGTTGAACAAAACCAGCCCCAGGACCAAACCCTGAAGCACTCCGCTTGATACCAGTTGCCAACTAGACATCGAGCTGTTGATCACTACCCATTGAGCCCGACAATCTAGCCAGCTTTCTATCCACCTTATAGTCCATTCATCCAATCCATACTTTAACTTGCTGGCAAGAATACTGTGGGAGACTATATCAAAAGCTTTGCTAAAGTCAAGATATATCACGTCCACCACTTTCTCCATATCCACAGAGCCGGTTCTCATCATGGAAGGCAATCAGGTTGGTCAGGTATGACTTTCCCTTGGTGAATCCATGTTGACTGTTCCTGATCACCTTCCTCTCCAAGTGCTTCAAAATGCTTTCCTTGAGGACCTGCTCAAGGAATAAACAGACATACACCAAAAAATGCCTGATTTAGTCAGTTGCTACTAACTTCAGTGGAAGAATTCCCATTAACTTCATTGGGAGTCGTATCAGGCCCCTAAGTGTGGGCACTAGTGCTGTGACAAAATGAAATTCTGGAGCTGCAAAAGATGAAAACGCCTGCCTCATTCACTGAAAAATGTGTAAGATTAACCTTGCAAGAGTCTCTGGCCATGAGCAGGAATCTTACACAACCAATCAGCTGCTGACTTTCTACAATCCTATTTTGAATATTAACACAAATACATGGAATGTATCAAGCCACATTCCCTGATCATTTTTAAATATAAATTACATTGAGAAATAATTTTTATTATTGGACCACTGAAGATTGTGAAGCATTTTGAGATCTACCAATGAAAAGAGCAATATCAGAGTCAGGTAGTATTTTTTTACCTTATACAAATATTCTGTATTTCAGGCTTTCATGCAGTAAAAAGTCTGATCTGTTCCAACAAAAGTTCAGCTAATAACTGGTAATTTTACCTACTAGAGAAAACAAATTCAGTTCCCTATATGATTGCTGTATTTATTTTTCTAAATCTCAGTGGATATTTCTGGCCAATCTATTTCCTTTTTGTTGGTGGTGGATCAAGCTATTATAGAAAAGCAGAAACCCTTTTCCATATTCTGAATCAGGCATCGGCAACCTTTGGCACGTGGCTTGCCAGGGTAAGTGCCCTGGCAGGCCAGGCCGGTTTGTTTACTTGCCACATCCACTGGTTCGGCCAATCGCAGCTCCCACTGGCCCCGGTTCGCCATCCCAGGCCAATGGAGGCTGCGGGAAGCGGCGGGGGCCGGGGGATGTGATGGCCACCACTTCTCACAGCCCCCATTGTCCGGGGATGGCGAACTGCGGCCAGTGTGAGCCGTGATCGGCCGAACCAACGGACGTGGCAAGTAAACAAACCAGCTCGGCCCGCCAGGGGGCTTACCCTGGTGAGCCACATGCCGAAGGTTGCCGATGTCTGTTCTAAATCTTTAAAACAATCAAACTGTTCCACTGATTTAGGGACTAACCCCAACAACTACTTTCAAGAATACAGCGTGTTACTTTCAGAGCAGTAAGAAGTCATTTCAAAGGCCCCATAGGAGTTAGGTGCCTAAATGCCTTTGAGGAGCTAGGTGAAAGTCAATAGGGAAAGAAAACCTTAGCCAAAGGGACTGATCCTTTTCTATTTAAGTGAATGCGAGTTTTTGCCTTTGACTTCAGTGGGACCAGATTGTGCCCATAGCTTTATCTATAAAACTACTTTTGAAAGACTTCATAAGCCAATTAAAAAACCCATTAAGGATTTGCTCTAGTGAATTCATAATTACCAGCACGAATTTGTTACTATCATGATGATAAGCTAGGTCATATGGACTGTATAATTTACTAATGAAATACCTTCTCCTTGTGACTTTTTTGCCCTCTCCTAATAATTAATCTTCTGGATAGGTTACAAAGTGACAGGCTGTAATTTTTATGTAATATTTAGAAGCTGATCACCCACATTTAGACATTTTGATAAGGTTATAGCACAGCTCCCTAATATTAATTTCCACCAAAGAGGAGTTCTCCTCATTGCACTTTATCCACCATTTGCTTTAGGTCTTGGATTATGTAGCATATTTATTGTTATTATATGCCAAATTTGCCATTCCAGGGAAATTTTCTGAATGTGTCTTACTCATGATTTAAGGTGCAATGACTAATTTACCCTTTAAATATAATGTAGAGTAAGGCCCAATTTGGTAATGAAAAACATGGCAAGGATGGCCTCTGAGGGTGTGTCTTCACCGCAGGTTAGCCTAGTCCTGGTGAGAGCAGCTACACTGCAAAGCCTGACCTGAGTTAATCATAGAAGATTAGGGTTGGAAGAGACCTCAGGAGGTCATCTAGTCCAATCCCCTGCTCAAAGCAGGACCAACCCCAGTTAAATCATCCCAGACAAGGCTTTGCCAAGCCGGGCCTTAAAAACCTCTAAGGATGGAGATTCCACCACCTCCCTAGGTGTGTCCTCCCTAGTTACTGTGTCCTCATTGGTGCTGCATTCACTAGGGCACATCTCATGGTTCTTTGTGTTGCAGTGAATTGTGGGAGAACTTGTCTGTCCATCTGGGCACACAGGTAAAATTGTGGCAAGGCACTGGAAGACTATTAGCACTTGAGAGATTTAGCATTGTCTTCACTGAAAAGTGGGTGGGTTATCTGTTCAAGTGAAAGTAGAATCTGAGATCTAACCCTCACCCCCAGTTGGTCCAGCTAGGCTGAGTTGAGAGCAACATTAAACTTGGTTGAGAAGTTTGTGTGTGTGGATGAGAGGGGGGTTAGAGACAAGACACAACCTGGGCTAACTCTGTAATGAAGACATACCCTGATTTTCCAAGGGTGATCCACTATACATTACTTTCAGTAGTTTGCGAGGAATAAATGCAACTCCACAATCCCTACCTGGCCACGAATCCCCATAACATAGCCATAAGCAGGAGTGAGTTGTCTTGCTCTTGCAGGAGGGAAATAGGGTTGGGCAAGGGTCGGAAATGGAAAGAGCCCACCTCCTGCTCCATTACTCCACATGCCCTACCTAGTAGACAATGTGTCAATGGGCATTGCAGGCCTCACAGGTTAATCAGAGCACTGATTTAGAGTAGCAGACACTTCACGGCAGCACATTTTGTTGCAGAATCTCTGTTAGGACTGAATACCAAATCAGAGATTATGTCAACTAACCAGTTCCACTCCAGATTGCTGGGCAGCAATAGCACTCGTGTGGTACAAAAAAGCATTCTCCTCTTAGTCTGTATATAACACACTTCAGGCATATCCAGGAAAGCATCTGTAACCAGGGCCGGCTCCAGGCACCAGTGTTCCAAGCAGGTGCTTAGGGCGGCAATCTGCAAGGGGCGGCAGTCCGTGTGCCGTTAGGGTGGCACACGCCACCTGCAGCGGCAATTCGGTGGCAGCGCCAGCCCTGCCTGAAACAATAAGAGTGGAGGACAGATGCTAGCACATGTTTTATGTTACAATTTTAAATGTCATACCACTGTAAAAAAAAGTAATAATGACATGGCCCTATGGTGCCCTCATAGCCACACTCCCTGCCACAGGAAGGTTTAGGAGAAACAGATATCATTAGACTGGCAAATCCTAGCTGAGACCTTTAGTGGCATCTCCTCTATGAGAAGGTATTGTGTGAAAGGATCTGCAATGATAGAGACTTTTTAACTTTTTAACAGACTTGTTAACATCTACATAAAATACGCAGAGTTGCCAAACATCCCTGGACACAAAGGCTACCAGTTACATGATGAGTTATACAGTTCAGTAGCATACCTGTGTGCCCCCACTACATTGTGCTGAGGGGTGACTAACAGCAGGTGTGGGAAGTGGATGAGTTGCTCCTATATCACATCACATGCTGTGAGGATTTGCCACTCCCTCCAGCAACAAAACTTTCACACTACTGCCCCTAGCTTCATCTACACTGGGCAAAGCAATTACTTGCCTTCCTGGGTCATTCAGAATATGGAGTAAGACTAACTTCTACTCCTCTGCACACCTTGAGGTCTGACAATACAGACAGACCCATGGTTGCACTCCTTATTCATACAAAACTCCCACTGAGTTTAATGACACTTTTGCATGTGTAATGCCTGCAAAGTTAGCCCCTTACCCTTTTCTGCTATTAGAATTACCTAATTAGGCCCCTGATTGTATATACTGCACATACACATAGTCCACATTCGCCTATTTATTCTAATCTGTAAAAACAGAATATTTCATAGTCTTCTGACTTTTTCTATATTTGTCCACAAGACACTATTATTAAGAACACAACTAAGTGCCCTAAATGTAGTAATTTGTTTCTGCCTACACACTTTTCAGATAAAGATTGAATTTCTCTCTCTCGCTCTTCCCCTACATATCTACTCATGTCTCTGTCTAAATCTATTATGATAGGGGCTGGTAACACCACTTATTATTAACATTGCCCAATTCTTCCTGTTATAAGAGTGTATTTTTAGTTGCTCATAGCTGTGCCAAACTAACTGTTGGGCTGAAATTTTCCATGCAGGGTGTCTGTCTCAGGCTGAATTTTTTTTGGGAAAAGGGTTTAGCTGTTTCCAAGAATAAGGCTAGGGGGAAATAGATTGTTTTGCCCATTTTAAAAAACATTTAGCAAAAGATGTAGCACTCCCATGCTTTTGAGTAGGGACTTCATATTTGACAGGCGGGTAGCCTTGGTTTCTGGGATGTGCCATTTGCTATTCCCAGGAAAATCTGCCCAAACTTGGCCAAGTTAAAAGCCTTTGAAAAATTGCAATTAGCACATGCTCAGTAGAAACTTTAGATTTTAGCAGCTAAATTGCCCAAAGATTCCAGCCATAGTGGGATACTCTAGCTGGCCACTGAACAGGATTTTCCCAGCAATTGCAGCTTGGGCTGCTGCAGGCCATGTTGGGTCTGGGTACCTGAACTGAGAGAAGGCAGCCTGTCTCCCCTGTGGTCTCAAATACCCTCCTAGTGGATGTAGGAAGCAGGAAGCTGCCTGATTTGAATGCAGATGAGGCAACAGCTGGACCTGTGAGGGGTGGGGGAAAGAAGGGAGTAGATTAGCACAAGGAGCCTATGTGGGAGGAGACTGGGTGGCAGAAACTGGGACTGTCACTTGGGTTGAGAGAGAGCAGGACTGGAAGCTGAGGAAGGAAATGGGGGGAGCACTGTAAGCCAGTTGGTGGGAGTAAGACAGATTGGATGAGGATCTGTGGGAGGCGATACGGAGGCTGGCTCAGCAAGGAGACTGGGACTGAGAACCATCAGGTAAGGAAAGGGAGGGAGATCTGTTGAGTCGCTAGGGTGCAAGGGGAGAACTGGGACTGGCTGGGCAAAAAAGACTGGGACATGGAGCTGAAGAAGGGGACACAGAAATTGCATGAGGAGCCCAGGGAGAATTGGGATTGGGAGCATAGGTGCGGGATGGTGAATGAAGTCCGAAGTGGGGAAGAGAGACAGATGGGATGAAGACTCAGGAATAGGGAAACTAGGATTGGGCAAGGACACTGGCATTAGAAGTGGAGGGCGACTAGGAATGAGCTGAGAAGTCCAGAGTGGTGAAACTAGGACTTGCTGATCAGGAGCCTAGGAATGGGAGGAGAAGCCTGCAGAGTGGAAACAGGGACTGACTAGGTGAGGAGAATGGAACCGGCATGAGGAGCCACGGGTGTGGAAAATACCAGACTGGGATAAGGACAGGTTGGAGGGAATGGGGCAGAATGGGCCATGCTTTGGGGGAAGGGGGGCAGAAGAGTCTGTGCTCATTAGAGTGCAGGCAACACCAGAGTCTGGAATGGAACTTAAGATTCCTGAGTCTTGCCATTCCCCTGCTATCAGTAAAGATCTATGAAACCCATTGGGAAGGTGTCCCATCCCACTCTAGTGCTGGTCACATACAGGATGACAATCTATTATTGCAGTCAGTTATTTAATTAGCTCAAGTGGCTAATTATTTGTGTGGTGGATTTAAAGGTTCCAACCCTGCTGATTACCCATGAGTGTCGATGTGTTGCCACCTGATGCCATTTCAGTTTACTTTTTAAAAACAGGAAATTACACACAAAAATATATGTCTGACTGCCAGGAGCTGGGAGTGGATGATAGAGGATGGATCACTCAAGAAATTGCCTTGTTTTGTTCATTCCCTCTGAAACATCTGGCACCAGATACTGTCAGCAGACAGGATACCGGGTTAGATAAACACAGTATTTGGATTCTGCAGTTTTGGAGTATGTTCGCATTTGCATGTTATATTACATTTCCAGGAAGGAATGCATCCTTCAGACTTCACTGTGCAATATTCTAGAGCCATTTTTATACCTGTTGATTTATGTTTACCTAGAATGTGTTAAAACATCAAAACTACATCTGAGTAGCACTGATGTTCTGACCTTAATGCCAAAGGCACAGCAGAGAAAGAACTGTCTGACAGATCTGTAACAGGATTCTCCATAGGATGCTGTATTGAATTTAATGATATGATACTGTTAAAGGAAAGTTTCATAGAATAAAATGTTATGGAAAAGGAACCATACCACATATAGAAGCTAGATTAGCCCTTAAGAACCAAACCAATAATATAAAAGCTAGCAATAGGATCGACTTGAAATTTATGTTCTGGGGGGACGGGGAGGATGTTTCTTGCGACATACTGAGTGACCCCAACTCCTACAGGACTGCACCTTCCAAGACATGGCCCTAAGGGTCTGTAAGGTTAGCTGAAGAACAAACACCCAGCACAAGTAAATATGATTGTCTTTACTTTGGCACTTCTAGATTCTAGAAGCATATTAAAAGATTTCCTTATCTTTTTGTGAGGGGGAAAAATTGCTCAGAGGCTGGGGATTGTATAGTAAATTACAGCCAGCTTTAATTTCTTCGTGGTTGGATTATAGAAACATAGTTTATAATGGAAATGCAAATTGGCCCATAACTACATTTATGTTATGAGGCATATTCCTTTATTTTCCGATTTATTTACCTTAGAAAGTTCAACTCAGATTCTATTTGCAGTTTTCAGTGAAAACATGCCTTTAAAAAAATCTAATTTCACAGCTAGAAGTTTACTGAGACACTGCATGATTTCCCAAGTACCTGTCTCAGGTCATAGAGGGGGAGAAGTAGCTCATACTGGATTTAAACCTACAACCTTTCTGTCTCCCAGGTTTCTGACTGCAATCTCTTTGGCTCACAGTGATGACTTTGGCTCCTATGCTTGGATATATATACTTATTAAATCTCTAGACAAGTCACCATAATTATTTCCATCTATCCCTCCATCCATCTATCCCTCCATCCCTCTCTCATCACATACCAAAAAACTACATTGAAAGAACATTTATTCTGCTTGCAAAGTCAAGCATTCAATAGTTAGGAAATGCCAGATTTAAAGTTGCCCGTGAAACATTAATTTAGCCCCCTTGTGTTTATATATTATGATACAATCTTTAATTCCGTGATCACATACTATTTTTTCCTCAGGACCCCTGCCTCATCCAACACAATTGATGAGCAGTTATTCAATAATTTGTTTTATCTGCATTGTTTAGTGTGTGGCCCCGGGCCTTATTTACAGCACACTATTTAAACCATCCTCTGAAGGCCGAATTATTCATTTTCTCATGGATTTTTCTGACCATCATTATAGAATCTGAGAATTTCACAAACGTTGATTTATTTTCACAACAGCCCTATAAAATGAAGGGGTATTATGCCATTGTACAGATGGGGAACGGAGGAATAGAGAGATTACAGTGAAAAATGTCCATTAATTTGGGTGCCCAATTTGAGAGGCCCAGGACTTTATTTTTCAGGAGTACAGGCAACTTTAATTTTAGTATTTCTTAATTGTTGAGTACCTGATTTTGCAACCAGTCAGACATATAGGGACACTGTAAAGTTGTGGTCTCTCTGCCCTGTTCTCTCAGGGTTCTCTCTCACAGGCCCCTTCACCTAGAGAGCTTATAACAGCCTCTGGCCCTTCTTGTCAAGGCTCTCTCTCTCTCTTAGGCCTCTGTGCCTGGAGAACTTCACAGTCTTATCCTTACTTAGGCAGGATTTTGTCCCAGTCTCTGTACCTGTGGAGTCTCCCAACTTTCTACTCCTTCTGGACTTAGCGAGCGACTGCTCTGTCCAGCTGCTGCAGCTTCCTCGGCCAGCCAGGAACAGCATCCTTCCTTCTCTGGCTCCAGCCAGCAACTGAGCTGTCCAGGCCCTGCACTGATAGTGGCACAGCTGTCTTTCAGGGGTGTGAAAAATCCACATCCCTGAGAGGTGTTGCTCTGCCAACCTAATTCCTGGTGTAGACAGTGCTAGGTCAATGGAAGCCTCTCGGGAAGATGGATTAACTACAGTGATGGGAAAACCCCACCTATCACTGTACTGAGTGTCTGCACTGAAGTGCCACAGTGGTAGACATAGCTGAGGGGAACAAGAAGAATGTGTCCAGCACTGGTGCAGCTGTTCGGTGAGGCAGAGTGGAAAGGGAAAGCCCCTTGCCTACTCTTCCCCTGCCGTGTGCATTTATGCAGTGGCTGGGCACAGCTGAGCTCTATGTTTGCACAGGTAAGTAAGAGGGAGTGGAGTGGTGGAAACAGCTGAAAAAATTATATAAGTACATCTATATATAGCAGAAAAACAGAAACAGCAAATTGTTATACAGAAGAAAATTACATCAATCCTTTGGGACAGACAAGGTATAATATCTTTTGTTGGACCAACTTCTGTTGGTGGAAGGTACCAACTTTTGAGGTACACAGAGCTCTTCTTCAGGTCTGGGGAAGGAAGCAGAGTGTCTGAGCTAAATATAAGGTGGGACAGATTGTTTAGCAGAAGAGGTCACTTGAAACGAAGTGGGCAATTTGGGGTTAGATTGCTATGCATAAAAGGTTTGAAGTGGGCAATTAAGCAAGGCAGGCAGCCTGGGGTGTTGTTAAAAATTGTTGTAATGAGATATAAAACCAATGTCCCTGTTAAGTAATTGACTTGATGTTTAGCAGAGTTATGAATTTAAGTTCTCAGGGTTGCCTTTTGAAGGTGTTGTTGTGGTTACCCTTGAGAACAAGTATTGAAAGATCAGATATAGAGTGATTGCTTTGTGAAAAGTATTTGCCTATGGGTGATGTGGTGTTTTTGTCTTATCATTTTTCTGTGTGGATTCATTTGAGAGTGTAGTGATTGTCTGGGTTCACCCGCTAAGTTATTGGGGCTTTTGATGCACTGGATGAGGTATACCACGTGTTGTGAAAAAGATGTGGAGGACCCATGAATTTTGAAAGGTGTGTTGTGTGGGGTATGCGTTATCATAGCAGTGGAGATATGTCTGGACATTTTGTATCTGTTGTTCTGGCAGGTCTGGTGTCACTCTGCTTTCTTTCAGACCTGAAGAGCTTTATATAGCTTGAAAGCTTATATCTTTCACCAACTGAAGTTGATCCAATAAAAGATATTATTTCACCAACCTTGTCTCTCTCAAACATCCTGAAACAAACACAGCCACAACAACACTGCAATAAATCCTTTGGTCATATATTTTATAACACACATCCCCAAAGCAATACCAGGCTTCATGGCAATTGCCTCTTATTTCATTTATTTTAAATAGTGTCTTACTTATCCTCAGCAAAGTATAAATATTTGTTGCAGGGTAAACAAAGGTTATTCACAGAATATCAGAGACCCGTATAAGCAACAATTCCCTGGCAGGAACTGGTAACATTAAGCTTTTGCCAGGAGGGGTTACTGAAGCAAACATTGCTGATCCTATGTGTAACAGGGTTAAGGGGAGGTGATTGTAAAATGGGACCCCACCCCACCCTAAGTTCTCTCAGTGAGACAAGAAGCAAACCATTTCTCACCATCCCTACATGACCCAGAGGAACAGACTGGGCATGGTTTCCCAGAACACATGGGGACTGGGTTTAAAGTTGCAACCCAATTACTCCTGCCTCTTGAGGGATGTCACAGCTGCTCTTGAGACCCCAGGATTGGGCCTGAACACTGAAGACTATGGCAAGGGAGCTTCCAAATCACCTTGCCCTCTCGTCATGGTACCTCCTCCCCAGTAGCTCCTTTTACCCGCGTCAGATCCATCTGTGAGGTGAAGTGCTCCCACCCAGTTAGTAGATAGATTCCCAATAAATAACATACCCCTAACTGGGGTAGTAGTTTTATTTGAACTAAACTGTTAAAAAGGACACCCATAAAACAGTCTTAGGCGCTGAGCCTGTGGGTGCTCTGGGGCTGAAGAACCCATGGGGGGCGGGAAATGGTGGGTGCTGAGCATCCCATCAGCACCTTCCCCCTCCCTCCCTGTGCTGCCCACCCACTGCTAACAGATGTTTTTGCAGCATGCAGAAAGGGAGGGGGGAGGAGCAATGATGTGGCATGCTCGGGGGAGGGGGAGAATTGGGCAGGAAGAGGTGGGGCAGGGTGAGCAGGGCTGGAAAGAGGCAGGGCATGGGTGGGGCACTGGGGAAGGGGTAGAGTGGGGGTAGAGCCGGGGGTTGAGCACCCCCTGGCACTTTGAAAAGTCAGTGCCTGTGAAAACACCAAATAAAGCTGATTTTGTTTTTTTATCATCTTTTTCAGGAACAGCCTAAAAATGGAAGAAAACTTGTTAGCAGGTTTCAAAATATACAAAGCAGTTGAAAGGTTTTAAAATATACTAAAGCAATCCTGACACTCTTTCCTGGATGAAAAGACACAGTAAATAGTTTATCTGTCTATACCTCCCCCCGCCTCGTTTCCCCCACGCATACTTTAAACAGTAACTCTCTCACCACCCACAACCCCCTGTACTGATGGGATGCTCAGCACCCACCATTTTTCACCATGGTGAAACTTGACTCTTCCATTTGGTAGTGCCAGCAGGGGTGTGTGATGAGGATAATGCCCCGCTTCCTGGTTACGGCTTCACTCAGAGTTCCACACAAATTATCACAGCAATGTCCAGACCACCCCTTTTCTTCTTTATTGTGCAAGCCCCAAAGCTTCCCCTACAAAGACCCTGGTTCAAAAGGTCACTAGATGTTGTTCCACAGTGAACGAAGAAGACCTGCTTCCCAAGCGGGTGAATGCGCTGGTTGAGTACTCACCAGGGGAGTGGCCCACTCACCACCACCACCCACAACCCCCTGTGCTGAAGGGTCAATTGAAAAGGAGAGAAAGAAAAAAAAAAATCTCCTCTGAGCACTGGCCTCCCCGGCCTACAGCAAGGATGGGGCTGCCTTTGTCTAAGGCTATGCACAGCTCATATAAGTCTTTGCCTCAGGACTGGACTGGACAAGTTTCTTTAGAACCAGCTGAAGTTACCTCACAGGACTCGCCGCCTTCTCCATGGACTCAGGGCTTGCTACGAATGTCTCCAGGTTGCTGCTAGTCACGGCTTCCTGCAGGGATGAGCTCAGGGCAGTATGGTGGTGGTGGGTGGTGTTCCTAAGCTCCCACAGTTTGTCTCCTTCCCTGCTGCTCCTCTTACTCTCCTTAGTGGGGCTCTCTGTAACCACTCTATGGGCCCCTCCTGTCTCTAGTGCTGTTGTTCACTCCCTTCTTCTGGGTCCTTCCCTGCTGGGGCGGTCTCCTTGTTCACACTGGGTTTTCCACGGTCCTTATTGACCCTCCCCTTTGTTCCACTCTTGGGCTCTCTCTTATACTTGTCACTGTGTCCGTATGCAGCTCTCCTCCAGCCTCTCATGCTGTTTTTCTACTCCTGGCTTCCAGACACCGCTCCCTCACCCCACTTGGTGCTGCTCTCCCTGTCCCCCTTTCCCCAGCAGATACCGAGGCCAGCACCTGAGCTGGGGCTCCCTGTTTGGCCCGGCTGACTGGTCAATCAGACTGACTTAAGCTACTGGCTACTTCTCAAAGGCCCTTTTCTGGAGCTCTCTGATTGGCCAGAGGTCCTGTAAGTCCAGCTACTGACTCCACTTTGCCCTTTCCCCTTTCTCCTGGTATGGCGTGGGGACCAATGAACTATCCCAGAAATTTTAGTAGGGGACCCAACTGTCCTCTTGCATATGTCTCTAGTGCTTCTTCTGGGAACTGTTTCCCCTAATGAAAATTAAAAGCTTCTAGCCTGATCTACAAATGCTGTCACACAGAAAAGGAATGAGCAGATTAATGGAAGTTTTAGTTACTCTCCTTACTGCTAATGGCAGCAGATCAAGTGGAGGGAACATGCAATTGGATTAACAGACCCTTGGACATCTAGGCACTGTTGCAAACCAGTAGGAAACAAACAAATAAACTGTTTTATTTCCTATTTACTTCCCCTATTAGGGGACTGGAGAACATGATTTATGAGGAGAGGCTGAGGGAACTGGGATTGTTTAGCCTGCAGAAGAGAAGAATGACGGGGGATTTGATAGCTGCTTTCAACTACCCGAAAGGGGGTTCCAAAGAGGATGGATCTAGACTGTTCTCAGTGGTAGAAGATGACAGAACAAGGAGTAATTGTCATAAATATAAAGGGAAAGGGGAGAGGGTCTGATGCAGATAAAATCCTCTTACCAGTAAAGGGTTAAGAAATGCAGGTAGCCAGACTGACACCTGACCTGGCTGGCATCTGACCAATAAGGGGACAAGATACTTTCAAATCTGGGGAGGGGGAAAGCTTTGTGTGTGGGTCTTTGTCAGACTCAGAGTGATCTTGGAGTAAAAAGGAACCAGTCATCTTTTCATCAAATCCTCACTTGTCTAAAGTAAGTTTAGATAGCATCGCGAGTAGATTTCTGTTTATTTTTGCTTGGTACATTCCCTGTGTGAGAGGGACGGGTTATTCCTTTTTTTTCTGTAACTTTAAGGGTTTGTCCAGAGGGGGAATCTCTCTGAGTTTGGAAATTGAGTACCCTGTAAATTAGTTACCATCCTGATTTTACAGAGCTGATCTTACCTTCTTTGTTTTAATAAAATCCTTCTTTTAAGAAGCTGACTGTTTTCTATGGTGTTAAAAGCCCCGGGGGTGGGGTTTTTTTAGATCACTGTGTAACCAACTGGTTAGGAGATTATTCTCAAGCTTCCCAGGAAGCGGGGGTACGGGCTTGAGAGGATATTTTGGGGGGAAGGGACTTCAAGTGGTCCCCTTTCCTGGATTCCTGTTTAGAACACTTGATGGTGGCAGTGGAAGAAGCATTTCTCAGGGTGCAGGGAATTTTGTACCTTGGGGGTTTTAACCTAAGCTGGTAAAAATAAGCTTAGGAGCTCTTCATGCGGGCCCCCACGTCTTTACCCTAGAGTTTAGAGTGGGGAGGGAACCCTGACAGTAATGGTCTCAAGTTGCAGCGGGGGAGGTTTAGGTTGGATATTAGGAAAAACTTTTTCACTAGTAGGGTGGTGAAGCACTGGAATGGGTTACCTAGGGAGGTGGTGGAATCTCCTTCCTTAGAGGTTCTTAAGGTCAGGCTTGACAAAGCCCTGGCTGGGATGATTTAGTTGGGGTTGGTCCTACTTTGAGCAGGGGGTTGGACTAGATGACCTCCTGAGGTCCCTTCCAACCCTGAGATTCTATGATTCTATTTTACTGAGAAACTGCTGATTAATAAAAGCCCCAGTCCAGTAAAAGTCATGATCCAAAGGAAGAGGATAGAGAGCGAGAAGAACCGATGATATTTATGAGTGATTAAGAATTTCAATCACAGAAACATAAATGACACTCAGGATCACTGGCAATAGAAATAGTTGACTTAACAGATGTTAGGCAGCTCTTGTCAGAGGAAACAGTTCTGAGCATGAGCCTAACTGAGTATTTCAGATCTGTATAGATTAACATTTTTTAAAGCCTTAGATATTCTCAGGTGATTTTTTGGGTAAACATTTACAGTTTTCCAGGTCCTTTCAGTGAAACATCATCCATGGTTAATTCTTCTGTTTCAGAAGAATTTATACACTGGAAAACAGAATATGGAACAGAAACCAGAATGCAATAATCTATCTTCAGAAATGAGACAAAAACTTGATAATTAACACAGTACTCTATTTTGGGTGCTCATGATGTTAAGTGTACTTCTTATATAAGTTCTGTTTGAATAGTTCCTAGGGGTAAACATCTGTCTATGTGAAATTTTATTACAAAAACAGCTTCATTTAAATCTTCAATCATAGCCCCCTCACGCAAATGTGAGTAAAGTGAAACAGTCAGGGGGAAATCTTAGCAATTAGGTGGATCTAAATTAACCCATTTTTTACTTTTCAGTCAACTCAGAAGTAGTTGTAACACACAACTGGGTATCAGCTCAAGCATAGTCATTTTCCTTTTTAAGAAATATTAGAGACATCCCAATAACTTAAAACCTGTGTGATGCTCTGACTCAGCATGATTGTTTATGAGAGCTGCAAAAACAAACACTGTACATTAAATTGACATTTGTAATTGAAGCAGAGAGTTTCCATATATTACAATGCAGATGGAGTGCTTTCTCTGGGATATAAAATGAAGAGAATCCAATAAAAGTATGAGAACATGGATGAGGCTTCCTCCTTAGAAAATCTAATCTAAAGAATGAGGTGAGTCTTCCTGACTCATCAGATTAAAAGAGAGGATGTGATAAAATGGATAATGGAAGTGCTGGGTATGTTACATCCAAGTAGCCTGATTCTCCATTGCCTTTTACTTTGTGCATTCAGTAGAGCTGATTGGAAAATTAAAAAAACAAAAGAAATTGATGCAAAAGAGGAACACAATATGTGTGAAGAATTTGTGCACAGGGCCAGGACAAGATCTATGCTACATTGCAGTCCACATAAGTTTTCAAAATTGGGCTAAATGAAACCCAGACTCTGTAGGAACATAAGAATGGCCATATTGGGTCAGACCAATGGTCTATCTAGCCCAGTATCCTGTCTTCTGACAGTGGCCGGTGCCAGATGCTTAAGGAGGAAATGAATAGAACAGGCAATCATCGAGTGATGCATCCCCTGATATTCACTCCCAGCTTATGGCAAACAGAGGCATGGGGCACTCAGAGCATGGTGTTACATCCCTGACCATCCTAGTTAATAGCCATTGATGGACCTATCCTCCATGAATTTCTCTAGTTCTTTTTTGAAACCTGTTATAGTTTTGGCCTTCACAACATCCCCTTGCAACAAGTTCCACAGCTTGTGCTAGCCTGTGGCATGGAGTTGGGTTTCACTGCTTGTGAACAGTTTTGTGAACTTGTTTCTATTTTCCAATCCAATCAGTTGAAGTAGTCATTTATACCTGTGCACAATGCCAAATCAGAATGGTACTGTTTTCCACTCACTTTCCCCCAATGTAGCTGGATAAACAGGATGAAGTGAAATAGAAAAATCAGGCACTTTAGCTGTAATTTGAGAACAAAGAACTTTCCTAAATATCAAAACGTTTAGTTTTTTTAATGAAGTAGCATTTATTGTGGATGATGGGAAAAATCCCTGGGTATAAGTGTCTGCAACTCCATCAACTTTAGAGCAGTTGCACCTGATTATATGCGAGGTGAACTTAGTCCTATACTTTCAGAAAGAATTTGCACTTTTTACTCTTTAGTGTGAAAGCAACTGATACAACATAGAATCATAGAAATATAGAGCTGAAAGGGACCTTGAGAGGTCATCATAGAATATTAGGGTTGGACAAGACCTCAGGAGGTCATCTAGTCCAATCCCCTGCTCAAAGAAGGACCAACCCCAACTAAATCATCCCAGACAGGGCTATGTCAAGCCAAGCCTTAAAAACCTCTGAGGATGGAGATTCCACCACCTCCCAACTCCATTCCACCCCACTCCACACTGAGGCAGGACCAAGTAAATCTAGGCCATCCCTGACAGGTGTTTGTCTAACCTGTTCTTAAAAATCTCCAGAGATAGGGATTCCACAACCTCCCTTGGAAGTCTGTTCCAGAGCTTAATTACCCCCACAGTTAGAAAGTTTTTCCTAATATCAAACCTACATCTGTCTTGCTGCAGATTAAGTCCATTATTTCTTGTCCTACCTCCAGTGGACATGGAGCACAAATGATCCCTATCCTCTTCATAACAGCCCTTAACATATCTGAAGACTATTATCAGGTCCCCTCTCAATCTTCTTTTCTCAAGACTAAACATGCTCAGTGTTTTCAACTGTTCCCAGCGGTCAGGTTTTTTAAACTTTTTATCATTTTTGTTGCAGTCCTCTGGATTCTCTCCAATTTGTCTACATCTTTCTTAAAGTGTGGCTCCCAAAATTGGACACAGTACTCCAGCTAAGGCCTTATCAGTGCTGAGTAGAGAGAATTACTTCCCTTGTCTTACATTTGATACTCCTGTTAATACACCCCAGAATGATATTAGCCTTTTTTTGCAAATGCATCACATTGTTGACTCATATTCAATTTATGATCTGCTATGACCCCCAGCTCCTTTTCAGCAGTACTACCACATCACCGGTTATTTCTCATTTTGTAGCTATGCATTTGATTTTTCCTTTAAGTGTAGTAATTTGCACTAATCTTTATTGAATTTCATCTTGTTGAATTCAGACCCAATTCTTCTATTGGTCAAGGTCATTTTGAATTCTAATCCTGTCCTCCAAAGTGCTCTCAACCCCTCCCAGTTTGGTGTCATCTGCAAATTTTATAAGCGCAAATTCGGAGGCGGACACAGCGAAGGCACAGAACCAGTAGATCACCCGCAGAAACACCGCCGGATCCGCGTGACCAGCGGACCGCCCGCAGGCAAGCAACCAAAATGCTTCGGGCAGAAAAAACAGAGCCGCCCCTGCCACTAGATATGTCCTTGAAGGGCCAAAATCCATTTGCTATGGATGTAAGATCTTAACTGGCCTGGAGCATGAGGGCTAGCTAACAAACAATAATACATAGTGTGACGGGGCAAGGCCAGAGGGCTATAGGAAAGTGGTAAGGAACCAGTATGTTCCTATTGGGATCCGGGAAGTGGGCGGGTGAAGCCTGCCCACTGCTAAAGGATCCCCCCCCTTCAGCCTAAGGGGAGGGATCCACAGGACCTGGATACCAAGTGATTCCGGGGGACAAAAAATGAAAAAACAGGAACGGGAGGGCGGTCAAAGGGTCAAACAAAGTGAACCAGATGGGGACACCGAGCAGAGAACCCCGGACAGCGCCCACTGCTCCTCAAAGGTGTCAAGGGAGCCAGTGGATGCTGCCCAGAGGAACTCTGCCCGGATGCGTGAACGAACAGAGGATCGAAAATAGGCCCCACAGTCACAGGAGCCTCCATCGGCCAACCTCCTCAACCTGGTTTTGTAGATGGCCAGTTTAGCTAGGGCCAGGAGGAGGTTGACCAGGAGGTCCCGTGACTTCGTGGGGCCGCGGATTGGAAGTGCATAAATAAAAAGGTGAGGGGAAAAGTGCAACCAAAACCTCAACAAAATGTCTAAGAGGAGCCGGAACAGGGGCTGAAGCCTGGCGCACTCTAGATAAATGTGCGCCAGGGTCTCCCTCACACCGCAAAAGGGACATGTGTCGGGGATAGGGGTGAACCGCGCCAAGTACACGCCCGTGCTCACGGCTCCATGAAGGAGCCGCCAACTGACGTCCCCGGCGGGCCTTGGGACTAAGGAGGAGTAAAGGCTGGTCCACCGGGGCTTCTCACCCTCTAGAGGTGGCAGGAGGTCCCGCCATTTCGTATCGGGGAGGGACGTGAGGGTGAGGAGATGAAGGGTGTGGAGCACGAGCGTGTATAGATGTTTCCTTGGCGCGGTCTGGAAGCGGACCGGCTGCAGTTCGTGCAGCCGGCTCACCGTGAAGGGACAGGGGACCCGGTTGGGACCACGGGGCAGGGGCCCAATAAAAAGGTCCGGAGGGCTTGGGGTGAAGGGAGGGCGGGACGTTCCCTCTCGCAGGACCCGGTCGAGGTAAACCCGAGCAGCGGGAGGCAAAGCAGCCTTCACCTCCCGAAGTACGCGCCGGGGAGTACGAGGTCTGGAGAGCCCCATGCGCTGAGCAAGCGTCAGGGGATCCAGCCAATCTCCCCGGTCGTAGTCCAGGAGGTCTCCGACCCTAGTGACTTCTGCCAGGACCAACCTCTGGCGCACCGAGGGGGACTCCGCCACCTGCACACGGAGCTGGGGGTTGTGTAGCAGGGGCTCCGCGAGGAGATCTGCCCCCTCGGTGGCCGCCACGGACCTGGTCGCTGAGAATAGCTTCCAGGTCCGGAGGAGGTCCTGGTAGAAGACCGGCAGCCCATAGAGGTCTCGCGGAAGACCTCTCGGATGGAGATAAAGGAGCTGCCGGTCATATCGGAGCCCCCGGAAACGGCGCAGGAAGGCGTGCGCCAATACGCTCCACGCCGGACTACCTGCACCATAAAGGAGCCTCTGCAGGGCTTGGAGATGGAAGACATGGACCTGAGTGTGTGGACACTTCAGGCCCTGCCCACCCTCCTCCAGAGGAAGACGGAGAACCCCTGCAGAGACCCAGTGCAGTCCTGACCAAAAGAACTCCAGAATCGACGTCCGGAGGTTGGCCAGGAAACCCGGGGCCGGGACCAGGGTGTTGAGCTGGTACCAGAGCATGGACAGGACTAATTGATTGATTACCAGTGCTCTCCCTCGAAAGGAGAGGCACCGGAGCAGTCCTGTCCATCTCCGGATCCGCTCTATCACCCTGCCTTCTAAACCTTGCCAGTTCTCCGGCGGGGATGGATGCGTGGCAGAAAGGTAAACACCGAGATAGAGCAGCGGACCCGCGCTCCACCTGATGGCCTGAAGCGCGGGTGGGAGGGACTTCGCCTGCCACCCGTCCCCTACCATCAGGCCAGAGCTCTTGACCCAGTTGACCCGGGCAGAGGAGGCCGCCGAGTAGATCGTCTGGCAAGCCTCCACCCGCACCAAGTCGCCTGGGTCCTGGACCACGAGGAGCACATCGTCGGCGTATGCCGACAGGACCAGCCACAGCTCCGGCTCTCGGAGCACCAACCCCGTCAACCTCCTGCGGAGGAGACAGAGGAAGGGCTCGATCGCCAGAGCGTACAGCTGACCCGAGAGGGGGCACCCCTGCCGTACTCCTCGCCCGAAGCTGACTGGCTCGGTCAGGGTCCAGTTGAGCCTGACCAGACACTCTGCGGAGGCGTACAGCACCTGGAGAAAACCCACAAACTGGGGCCCAAAGCCAAACGCTTGCAGAGTGCTCAGGAGGTACCCGTGATCCACCCTGTCGAACGCCTTCTCCTGATCCAGAGACAGAAGGGCGAACGACAGACCATCCCTACACCCAAGCTCCAAGAGATCCCGGACCAGATACAGGTTGTCGAGAATGGTGCGGCCCGGGACGGTGTAGGTCTGGTCTGGGTGGACCATGTCCGCCAGCACGGACCCAAGCCGCAGCGAGATGGCCTTTGCTACGACTTTATAGTCCGTGCTGAGGAGCGAGACGGGACGCCAATTCCATAAATCGCGGAGGTCCCCCTTCTTCGGCAATAAGGCAAGCACGGCTCGCCTGCACGAAAGAGGGAGGACCCCGCCCTGCAAGGACTCGGCCCAGACGGTGACAAGGTCTGGGCCAAGAACGTCTCAGAACACGCGGTAGAACTCCATGGTCAGCCCGTCCAGTCCCGGAGATTTATTAGTTGGCATGCGGCGGAGGGCTTCCGAGAACTCGGCCAGAGTGAGAGGCAGCTCTAGCCGGTCTCGGTCACCCGTGCTGACCATAGGGAGTTCGTCCCAGAGCACTCTGCAAGCGTTAGGATCGGTCGGATCCGTGGAGAAAAGGCTCGCGTAGAAGGCCTTGGCCCTCCCGCACATCTCCACCGGATCCGTGATGGGGGTGCCATCTTCTGCGAGGAGACAGGTGACGTGTTTCTTAGCCCCGCTCTTTTTCTCCAGGGCGTAGAAGAAGCGGGAGCCGCGATCCATCTCCCGAAGGAGACGGATGCGGGATCGAACGAAGGCGCCCCGGGCCCGATGATCTTCGAGTTCCTGGAGCTCCTCCCGCTTCTCCCGGCACGCCCCACAGAGGGATGGATCCTCAGGGCTGGCGGCCAGACGCCTCTCCAGCTCTAAGACCTCCCGTTCCAACTGCCCTATCGTCGCATCCCTCCATCGGCTGGCGCCCCGGGTGTAGTCACGGCAGAAGAGCCGGGCGCGTACCTTCCCTAGATCCCACCATCGCCGCGCCGAGGGAAAGGCGTGCCGCTGCCCTCGCCAGGCCAGCCAGAACTCCCGGAAGGACGCCACGAAACCCACATCCTCCAGCAAACTGTTATTAAAATGCCAATAGGCCGGCCCCGGCCTCTCCGCGCAGAGAGAGGCCGTCATGGTAGCGAGATGATGATCAGAGAATGGGGCCAGCCGGACGCTGGAGGAGTGGGCCCGCGAAAGGTGAAAACGTGATAAATAGATGCGGTCCAACCGGGAGTGGTGCGACCGATGGGCCTCCAACCGGACAAAGGTGAAGGTTGAGCTGTTGTCCGGGTGGTGGTCGCGCCAGATGTCCACCAGGGAGTGATGTTCGACAATCTCCCTGAGGACGTCCGCGGCGGCCGGGCACTGCTCGATCCCCGAGCGGTCCCGTTTTTCAAGGGTGTTGTTAAAGTCCCCGCCCAGGACCAGGCACTCGCGAGGATCCAAGGTGCCGAGGAAGGTGGATGCCTGCTGATAGAAACGAAGTTGTTCCGGGCCCGGTGTCGGGGCATAGATGTTGACGAGATTGACCACGAGCCCCTGCATACGGACCCGTAGGTGCAGCAGGTGGCCCGGCACAGCCTCGGCAAACCCCAGCACCTCAGGCCGTAGGTCGGGGGAGAACAAGGTCGCCACTCCAGCCTGGCGAACAGAGAGATGGCTGAAGTAGACTCTGTCCCCCCATTCCAGCCGCCAGCTGTCTTCAGCGGCTGGATCCGTATGGGTCTCCTGCCGGAACACTACAGAGTACCCCCCCTCCCGAAGGAAGGAGAGCACCTGGCTCCTGCGGAGACCCATCCTACAGCCCCGGGTGTTCAATGTTGCGAAGAGGAGAGATGCCATGAGGAGGGCTGGGGGGATCCTTGCTGGCAGAGTCACTCACAGCCCCCATCGGGCCGCGTAACAATCCGTGACCCACCCCGTAGGCGAGTAGTGAGTCACGGAAAAGGCGGACCCGTTGGTAGGCCGTGGCGGCCTGCTTCCCAGTCCCTTTGCCCTCCCCCATGAGGGCCCTTGCGGCCCGGAGGATTTGGTGGAAATCCCCCCATCGCTGGAGAGCGAGCTGGACTTCGTTGCGGGAGCCCCGGACATCCTCCAGGAACTCCCACAGCTCCTCTCTCAACGTATGGGGGGCCGGGGTTACTGGCTCTCGGCTATCGAAAGAAGGGGCCCCTGACACAGCCCCATGGCCCACCGAAACGGACAGGCAAGGGGCGGACCCTCGACGCAGCTCCTGCTGGGCCGGCACCTTAGGGCCCAACCCGAAATTCGGCTTAGTTGGGGGAGGCGGCGGAGGGAGAAGAGCAGCCTCTGGTGGGTCGGGACGAGGAAATACCGGAGCCGCTCCCTGGGGGTCATCCTCCGAGAAGGGGAGGGAGACAGCCCCAGAGGCGGCAGTGTCATCATGGGAGGTGTGGGAGATTGGGATGGCATCAGGGGCGGGGCAGGGATCAGAAGTAGGGGCAGGGAGGGGGACATGAGCAGGGCCGGGCTGAGGAACGGGTAGAGGATCCTGAGCCGCAGGAGCTGGGCCACTGGGAGGTGGCTTCTCTTGGTGTGGCTGAGGGATCTGGGAATTGGGAAGGGGACCCCCCACGATGCCGGGCTCTAGTATGATGGCTTGTGTTACAGCCACGGCATCGGGAGGTGGACAGATATTTGCGGGGTTCCCGCCTGGGAAGGAGAACTGTTGTCCCACCCCAATGAGGGGTACCCTCTGGGATTCGGGTCCCGGCCGCAGGGCACCGGCCGTCGCTTCAGGAGGCTTGGCGGCCGTCAGCGAGGTGTCACTTGCGACCGGGCAGGTGGAAGAGCCCAGGGGATCCTCGGAGGTGGGAGCGGAACCGGCGGTCAAGGGGAGGGAGCATGGGGAGAGGGGGGAAAGGGGCACCGGGGTGAGGTCATTGAGATCGAGGCCTGCTGGTAAAGGGTCGTCTTCCCCCTGGGTGATTGGGGTCAGACCCAGGGCCTCGAGCTCCTCGTAGATGGAGGGCAGGTCACCTTCTGCCACCCCGGGGTTCTCCCCGCCGGCACCTGAAGCGATGCTCGGGTTGGGGCGCGCAGGGTCGACAAAAGGGACAGAAGGGGCCCTATCAGGGGCTTCCAAGGGAGGGGCGGTAATACCTTCCGGTGCTGCCACGTCTTTCCCAGCCGGTTCTGGCGGACAAAAGCCGCTCGGGGGCAAAGCGGAAGGCTTGGCATCAGTGCCCCCCTTCCTGGTTTTTCGGGGGGGCTTCCGCATTGGTGGAAAGGAGCGGGGCTCGAGCCTTCCGCTTGCCCCGCTTCCCCTGTACTAAGGCCCAGCCCTCCATGGCATCATCTGGGGACCGGCTAGTAAGGGTCGGGTCACGGGGGAGGGACGATTTCTTAGGGACTCGGGGAGGTAGTGGTGGGGCAGCATAAGGGAGAGAAAAGTCCCTCTGGGGCGGGCCCTCTCCCACGCCCGGCGATATCCCTGACTCACCCTCCTCCACAGGCCTCAGCAGACTGTTCACAGTGGGCCTCTCCCGCTCGTCTGGGCTCACTGGGGGAGGTGTTCCCAGGGCCCGAGCGGGAGCAGCGGTGGACTGGGAAGGAGGAGGGGCGGCTCTGGGCACCGGGCATTCAGGGGCGCCGGCGATGACGGGGCCGATGCCCTGCCGGGGCTCGGGGGTCTCGGACGCTCCTCCTTGCCGGGCCAAGGGACAGTCCCTCCGGACGTGTCCCATCGCCCGGCAGAGGTAGCACCGGGCCTCCCCCGTAGAATAGTACACCCGGTAACGGGCCCCTTGATAGGGGACCATAAAGGACCCCTCGAGTGCCTCCCCGTCACGTGCCGCTGGCGGCATTTGGAGCTGTACCTGCCGGCGGAACGAGAGGATGTGACGGAGGGCGGGGTCTTTGCAGCCCAGTGGGAGAAGGCTGACTACAGAGATGGGTCTCCCCAGGGCAGAGAGGGCAGGTAACAGGGCGGCATTGGGGAGGAAGGGAGGGACGGAAGTGAGGACTAGGCGGACGCCCAAGTCCTCCAGCGGCTCTAAGGGGACGAACACGCCCCCCACTGCCAGGCCCTTCTCCACCGCCTCTTGGGCCGCGGCCTCCGATGCGAGGAAGAAGACTACCTTCCCGTACATTTTGGAGGCCGCTACGATGGCCGTGGGCCCCACCACCCTCGCCAACGCCCGCACATAGGTTTCTACATGGGGCGAGGTGGGTACCAGGAGGCAACGGACGCCGTGCCTCCTGGTCAAGGTGGGAAAGGGGCCCCGGCCGCTATAGATGGTAGCTGAGGCGGTGGGCGGGTTAGGTGACGTTGCGGCAGGTGGGGGGGTTGCCGCCACCTGGGCGTACGCTCTGGGGGCCGGGGGTGGGACACCCACAGAGCTGGTAGAGGGAACAGCAGGGAAGGATGCCGCGGCCGGTGGCAGGGCCGCAGCAGTAGTGGCTGCCTCTGCCATGGAGGGCCTGGCTTTTGTCGCGGGGCCCTTACCCTTCCTTTTACCCTGGCCCTTCCTGCCGGCTGGGGGCGCTCCCCCAGGATCATGGTGGGCGAGGGACGTGGCAGCAGCGGAGGTCTCTTCAGTGTCCGCCACTGCCGGTGCCCCAGCGGGGGCGAGAGCAAGTGGTTTGGCAGCGGCGGTCGAGGTGGAGGCTAGGGAGGGTGATGGGGGAACAGGCGAAGGAGGGGCGGCCGTGTCGTCTGGAGGGGCTCCTCCCTCCATGTCGCCTGCCATGATGAACGGGGGGGGGGAAGGGAAAACTCTTGAGAGGGGGCGGGGAGAGGAATTGGGGTGACCACTCCTCTCTGCTAGGCTGCAGGCAGGGGAGGAGGGCACTAAAAGTGGGGACAGGGTCCAGGGTTATCTCGGACTAGTGCGGGTGGGTTCAGTCACTGACACAAGATGGGAAATCCGGCTCTTCTTGTTGCACGAGGGGAGGGGATGATATAACAGCATGGGGGTGCAGTGAGATAGGGTCAAAATTAAACAGGGGAGGGGCACAAGCGCATGGGAGGGGGCGTGGGTGCATGAAAGCGGGGGGCTAATCAGGGCAAACGGAGCTTCAGGGGGAGGTAGACAACCAACTAAGAATGGGGCAGAATAACAAGGGACTAGTTTCAGGGCTAGGGTAGGGCAAACAAACAAGGCTGTAGAGGGAGAGGGGCGGGGCAGGCAAAACTGAAAATAGCAAGGAGCTGGGACCAAAAAAAGGGGCAAACAACTGCAAGGTGTAAATGGGGCAGGTGGCAAGGGACAAAGCAAGGGACGTGCTGCTGGGGGGGGAAGAGGGTCAGTCCAAAGGGTATGGGAGGGGGCACGTGCACCCACGTGCGCTTGCACAATGTCAATGGGTGGGGCTGGTTGCCGCTGCAGGCCCAAATGATGTTAAAAAGTTGTGGCGGGCCATGGAAGCAGCTAAGTCCAGAGGCCGTAGCACAAGGCAGATGGTGAGCAGCCAGCAGAGGTGGTGGAGGGGGCAGCGGTGGTGGTGGGGGTTATGGGGGGGCACAGGTGGACCAGGGGGCAGGCTCGGTGCCACACCCCCTGTGCCCCTACAAACACAGTCAATACCCCCACCACTAGAGCACAGTTCGAAAGATTACTCAGTTCTTGGAGGCCCCCTCCACGGTGGTCTGCAGAGTCTCCGCCGACGGTCTTCCGGGTCTTCCTCCTCTGGGTACCAGCAGCTTCCTGGCAGCAAACAGGGCAGCAGCAGCAGCTCCAGCAACTCCAGGCGGTGGTCCGGTGGTCAGGCAGGACCCCTCACAGATGGTGGTGGTGGTGGTGACAGCAGTGGCTGGAGCAGGAGCCCCTCACACCCCTCCTCTGGGGAGAGGGCCAGCAGGCCCCCTCCCACTCAAGGGGTTGCTGCAGCAGTAGGAGTAGCAGCAACCAAGGTGTTGGGGGGGGGGGGTGTTCAGCTGCCAAGCAGCCAGCAACCGGAGAGTAGAGTAGTGGGAGGGGTGTCTGGCCCAGCCAGGGGAGAAGCTGGAGCAGCAGTAGCAGCAAACAGCAGCTGGGAGGGCCCAGGGCCTAGCAGCAGCCCCAGCAGGATGAGCAGGAGGAGCAGCAGCAGTCCTCTACCTCCTTCCCCGCCAGAGGGCTATAGGGAAGTGGTAAGGAACCAGTATGTTCTTATTGGGATCCGGGAAGTGGGCGGGCAAAGCCCGCCCACTGCTAAAGGATCCCCCCCTTCAGCCTAAGGGGAGGGATCCACAGGACCTGGATACCAAGTGAGTCCGGGGGACAAAAAATGAAAAAACAGGAACGGGAGTGCGGTCAAAGGGTCAAACAAAGCGAACCAGATGGGGACACCGAGCAGAGAACCCCGGACAGCGCCCACTGCTCCTCAAAGGTGTCAAGGGAGCCAGTGGATGCTGCCCAGAGGAACTCTGCCCGGATGCGTGAACGAACAGAGGATCGAAAATAGGCCCCACAGTCACAGGAGCCTCCATCGGCCAACCTCCTCAGCCTGGTTTTGTAGATGGCCAGTTTAGCTAGGGCCAGGAGGAGGTTGACCAGGAGGTCCCGTGACTTTGTGGGGCCGCGGATTGGAAGTGCATAAATAAAAAGGTGAGGGGAAAAGTGCAACCAAAACCTCAACAAAATGTCTAAGAGGAGCCGGAACAGGGGCTGAAGCCTGGCGCACTCTAGATAAATGTGCGCCAGGGTCTCCCTCACACCGCAAAAGGGACATGTGTCGGGGATAGGGGTGAACCGCGCCAAGTACACGCCCGTGCTCACGGCTCCGTGAAGGAGCCGCCAACTGACATCCCCGGCGGGCCTTGGGACTAAGGAGGAGTAAAGGCTGGCCCACCGGGGCTTCTCACCCTCTAGAGGTGGCAGGAGGTCTCGCCATTTCGTATCGGGGCGGGACGTGAGGGTGAGGAGATGAAGGGTGTGGAGCACGAGCGTGTATAGATGTTTCCTTGGCGCGGTCTGGAAGCGGACCGGCTGCAGTTCGTGCAGCCGGCTCACCGTGAAGGGACAGGGGACCCGGTTGGGTCCACGGGGCAGGGGCCCAATAAAAAGGTCCGGAGGGCTTGGGGTGAAGGGAGGGCGGGGCGTACCCTCTCGCAGGACCCGGTCGAGGTAAGCCCGAGCAGCGGGCGGCAAAGCAGCCTTCACCTCCTGAAGTACGCGCCGGGGAGTACGAGGTCTGGAGAGCCCCATGCGCTGAGCAAGCGTCAGGGGATCCAGCCAATCTCCCCGGTCGTAGTCCAGGAGGTCTCCGACCCTAGTGACTTCTGCCAGGACCAACCTCTGGCGCACCGAGGGGGACTCCGCCACCTGCACACGGAGCTGGGGGTTGTGTAGCAGGGGCTCCGCGAGGAGATCTGCCCCCTCGGTGGCCGCCACGGACCTGGTCGCTGAGAATAGCTTCCAGGTCCGGAGGAGGTCCTGGTAGAAGACCGGCAGCCCGTAGAGGTCTCGCGGAAGACCTCTCGGATGGAGATAAAGGAGCTGCCGGTCATATCGGAGCCCCCGGAAACGGCGCAGGAAGGCGTGCGCCAATACGCTCCACGCCGGACTACCTGCACCATAAAGGAGCCTCTGCAGGGCTTGGAGACGGAAGACATGGACCTGAGTGTGTGGACACTTCAGGCCCTGCCCACCCTCCTCCAGAGGAAGATGAAGAACCCCTGCAGAGACCCAGTGCAGTCCTGACCAAAAGAACTCCAGAATCGACGTCCGGAGGTTGGCCAGGAAACCCGGGGCCGGGACCAGGGTGTTGAGCCGGTACCAGAGCATGGACAGGACTAATTGATTGATTACCAGTGCTCTCCCTCGAAAGGAGAGGCACCGGAGCAGTCCTGTCCATTTCCGGATCCGCTCTATCACCCTGCCCTCTAAACCTTGCCAGTTCTCCGGCGGGGATGGATGCGTGGCAGAAAGGTAAACGCCGAGATAGAGCAGCGGACCCGCACTCCACCTGATGGCCTGAAGCGCGGGTGGGAGAGAGCTCGCCTGCCACCCGTCCCCTACCACCAGGCCAGAGCTCTTGACCCAGTTGACCCGGGCAGAGGAGGCCGCCGAGTAGATCGTCTGGCAAGCCTCCACCCGCACCAAGTCGCCCGGGTCCTGGACCACGAGGAGTACATCGTCGGCGTATGCCGACAGGACCAGCCGCAGCTCCGGCTCTCGGAGCACCAACCCCGTCAACCTCCTGCGGAGGAGACAAAGGAAGGGCTCGATCGCCAGAGCGTACAGCTGGCCCGAGAGGGGGCACCCCTGCCGTACTCCTCGCCCGAAGCTGACCGGCTCGGTCAGGGTCCAGTTGAGCCTGACCAGACACTCTGCGGAGGCGTACAGCACCTGGAGAAAACCCACAAACTGGGGCCCAAAGCCAAACACTCGCAGAGTGCTCAGGAGGTACCTGTGATCCACCCTGTCGAACGCCTTCTCCTGATCCAGAGACAGAAGGGCGAACGACAGACCATCCCTACACCCAAGCTCCAAGAGATCCCGGACCAGATACAGGTTGTCGAGAATGGTGCGGCCCGGGACGGTGTAGGTCTGGTCTGGGTGGACCACGTCCGCCAGCACGGACCCGAGCCGCAGCGAGATGGCCTTTGCTACGACTTTATAGTCCGTGCTGAGGAGCGAGACGGGACGCCAATTCCGTAAATCGCGGAGGTCCCCCTTCTTCGGCAATAAGGCGAGCACGGCTCGCCTGCACGAAAGAGGGAGGACCCCGCCCTGCAAGGACTCGGCCCAGACGGTGACAAGGTCTGGGCCGAGGACGTCCCAGAACACGCGGTAGAACTCCACGGTCAGCCCGTCCAGTCCCGGAGATTTATTAGTTGGCATGCGACGGAGGGCTTCCGAGAACTCGGCCAGAGTGAGAGGCAGCTCTAGCCGGTCTCGGTCGCCCGTGCTGACCGTAGGGAGTTCGTCCCAGAGCACTCTGCAAGCGTTAGGATCGGTCGGATCCGGGGAGAAAAGGCTCGTGTAGAAGGCCTTGGCCCTCCCGCACATCTCCACCGGATCCGTGAGGGGGGTGCCATCTTCTGCGAGGAGACAGGTGACGTGTTTCTTAGCCCCCCTCTTTTTCTCCAGGGCGTAGAAGAAGCGGGAGCCGCGATCCATCTCCCGAAGGAGACGGATGCGGGATCGAATGAAGGCGCCCCGGGCTCGATGATCTTCGAGTTCCCGGAGCTCCTCCCGCTTCTCCCGGCACGCCCCACAGAGGGATGGATCCTCAGGGCTGGCGGCCAGACGCCTCTCCAGCTCTAAGACCTCCCGTTCCAACTGCCCTATCGTCGCATCCCTCCGTCGGCTGGCGCCCCGGGTGTAGTCACGGCAGAAGAGCCGGGCGCGTACCTTCCCTAGATCCCACCATCGCCGCACTGAGGGAAAGGCGTGCCGTTGCCCTCGCCAGGCCAGCCAGAACTCCCGGAAGGACGCCACGAAACCCACATCCTCCAGCAAACTGTTATTAAAATGCCAATAGGCCGGCCCCGGCCTCTCCGCGCAGAGAGAGGCCGTCACGGTAGCGAGATGATGATCAGAGAATGGGGCCGGCCGGACGCTGGAGGAGTGGGCCCGCGAAAGGTGAAAACGTGATAAATAGATGCGGTCCAACCGGGAGTGGTGCGACCGATGGGCCTCCAACCGGACAAAGGTGAAGGTTGAGCTGTCGTCCGGGTGGTGGTCGCGCCAGACGTCCACCAGGGAGTGATGTTCGACAATCTCCCTGAGGACGTCCGCGGCGGCCGGGCACTGCTCGATCCCCGAGCGGTCCCGTTTCTCAAGGGTGTTGTTAAAGTCCCCGCCCAGGACCAGGCACTCGCGAGGATCCAAGGTGCCGAGGAAGGTGGACGCCTGCTGATAGAAACGAAGTTGTTCCGGGCCCGGTGTCGGGGCATAGATGTTGATGAGATTGACCACGAGCCCCTCCATACGGACCCGTAGGTGCAGCAGGCGGCCCGGCACAGCCTCGGCAACCCCCAGCACCTCAGGCCGTAGGTCGGGGGAGAACAAGGTCGCCACTCCAGCCTGGCGAACAGAGAGATGGCTGAAGTAGACTCTGTCCCCCCATTCCAGCCGCCAGCTGTCTTCAGCAGCTGGATCTGTATGGGTCTCCTGCAGGAATACTACAGAGTACCCCCCCTCCCGAAGGAAGGAGAGCACCTGGCTCCTGCGGAGACCCATCCTACAGCCCCGGGTGTTCAATGTTGCGAAGAGGAGAGATGCCATGAGGAGGGCTGGAGGGGATCCTTGCTGGCAGAGTCACTCACGGCCCCCATCGGGCCGCGTAACAATCCGTGACCCACCCCGTAGGCGAGTAGTGAGTCACGGAAAAGGCGGACCCGTTGGTAGGCCGTGGCGGCCTGCTTCCCAGTCCCTTTGCCCTCCCCCATGAGGGCCCTCGCAGCCCGGAGGATTTGGTGGAAATCCCCCCATCGCTGGAGAGCGAGCTGTACTTTGTTGCGGGAGCCCCGGACGTCCTCCAGGAACTCCCGCAGCTCCTCTCGCAGCGTATTGGGGGCCGGGGTTACTGGCTCCCTGCTGTCGAAAGAAGGGGCCCCGGACACAGCCCTATGGCCCACCGAAACAGATAGGCAAGGGGCGGAGCCTCGACGCAGCTCCTGCTGGGCCGGCACCTTAGGGCCCAACCCGAAATTCGGCTTAGTTGGGAGAGGCGGCAGAGGGAGAAGAGCAGCCTCTGGTGGGTCGGGACGAGGAATTACTGGAGCCGCTCCCTGGGGGTCATCCTCCGAGAAGGGGAGGGAGACAGCCCCAGAGGCGGCAGTGTCATCATGGGAGGTGTGGGAGATTGGGATGGCATCAGGGGCGGGGCAGGGATCAGAAGTAGGGGCAGGGAGCGGGACATGAGCAGGGCCGGGCTGAGGAACGGGTAGAGGATCCTGAGCCGCAGGAGCTGGGCCACTGGGAGGTGGCTTCTCTTGGTGTGGCTGAGGGCTCTGGGAATTGGGAAGGGGACCCCCCACGATGCCGGGCTCTAGTATGATGGTGTCTGTTATAGCCACGGCATCGGGAGGTGGACAGATACTTGCGGGGTCCCCGCCTGGGAAGGAGAACTGTTGTCCCACCCCAATGAGGGGTACCCTCTGGGATTCGGGTCCCGGCCGCAGGGCACCGGCCGTCGCTTCAGGAGGCTTGGCGGCCGTCAGCGAGGTGTCACTTGCGACCGGGCAGGTGGAAGAGCCCAGGGGATCCTCAGAGGTGGGAGCGGAACCAGCGGTCAAGGGGAGGGAGCATGGGGAGAGGGGGGAAAGGGGCACCGGGGTGAGGTCATTGAGATCGAGTCCTGCTGGTAAAGGGTCGTCCTCCCCCTGGGTGATTGGGGTCAGACCCAGGGCCTCGATCTCCTCGTAGATGGAGGGCAGGTCACCTTCTGCCACCCCGGGGTTCTCCCCGCCGGCACCTGAAGCGATGCTCGGATCGGGGTGCGCAGGGTCGACAAAAGGGACAGAAGGGGCTCTATCAGGGGCTTCCGAGGGAGGGGCGGTAATACCTTCCGGTGCTGCCACGTCTTTCCCAGCCGGTTCTGGCGGACAAAAGCCGCTCGGGGGCAAAGCGGAAGGCTCGGCATCAGTGCCCCCCTTCCTGGTTTTTCGGGGGGCTTCCGCATCGGTGGAAAGGAGCGGGGCTCGAGCCTTCCGCTTGCCCCACTTCCCCTGTACTAAGGCCCAGCCCTCCATGGCATCATCTGGGGGTCGGCTAGTAAGGGTCGGGTCAGGGGGGAGGGATGATTTCTTAGGGACTCGGGGAGGGAGTGGTGGGGCAGCATAAGGGAAAGAAAAGTCTCTCTGGGGCGGGCCCTCTCCCACGCCCGGCGATATCCCTGCCTCACCCTCCTCCACAGGCCTCAGCAGACTGTTCACAGTGGGCCTCTCCCGCTCGTCTGGGCTCACTGGGGGAGGTACTCCCAGGGCCCGAGTGGGAGCAGCGGTGGACTGGGAAGGAGGAGGGGCGGCTCTGGGCACCGGGCATACAGGGGCGCCGGCGATGACGGGGCCGACGCCCTGCCGGGGCTCGGGGGTCTCGGATGCTCCTCCTCGCCGGGCCAAGGGACAGTCCCTCCGGACGTGTCCCATCGCCCGGCAGAGGTAGCACCGGGCCTCCCCCGTGGAATAATACACCCGGTAACGGGCCCCGTGATAGGGGACCATAAAGGACCCCTCGAGCGCCTCCCCGTCACGTGCCGCCGGGGGCATTTGGAGCTGCACCTGCCGGCGGAACGAGAGGATGTGACGGAGGGCGGGGTCTTTGCAGCCCAGTGGGAGAGGGCTGACTACAGAGATGGGTCTCCCTAGGGCGGAGAGGGCAGGTAACAGGGCGGCATTGGGGAGGAAGGGAGGGACGGAAGTGAGGACTAGGCGGACGCCCAAGTCCTCCAGCGGCTCTAATGGGACGAACACGCCCCCCACCGCCAGGCCCTTCTCCACCGCCTCTTGGGCCGCGGCCTCCGATGCGAGGAAGAAGACTACCTTCCCGTACATTTTGGAGGCTGCTACGATGGCCGTGGGCTCCACTACCCTCGCCAACGCCCGCACATACGTTTCTACGTGGGGCGAGGCGGGTACCAGGAGGCAACGGACGCCATGCCTCCTGGTCAAGGTGGGAAAGGGGCCCCGGCCGCTATAGATGGTAGCTGAGGCGGTGGGCGGGTTAGGTGACGTTGCGGCAGGTGGGGGGGTTGCCGCCACCTGGGCGTACGCTCTGGGGGCCGGAGGTGGGACACCCGCAGAGCTGGTAGAGGGAACAGCAGGGAAGGGCGCCGCGGCCGGTGGCAGGGCCGCAGCAGTAGTGGCTGCCTCTGCCATGGAGGGTCTGGCCTTTGTCGCGGGGCTCTTACCCTTCTTTTTACCCTGGCCCTTCCTGCCGGCTGGGGGGGCTCCCCCAGGATCATGGGGGGCGAGGGACGTGGCAGCAGCGGAGGTCTCTTCAATGTCCGCCACTGCCGGTGCCCCAGCGGGGGCGAGAGCAGGTGGTTCGGCAGCGGCGGTCGAGGTGGAGGCTAGGGAGGGTGACGGGGGAACAGGCGGAGGAGGGGCGGCCGTGCCGTCTGGAGGGGCTCCTCCCTCCATGTCGCCTGCCATGACGAACAGGGGGGGAAGGGAAAACTCCTGAGAGGGGTCGGGGAGAGGAATTGGGGTGACCGCTCCTCCCTGCTAGGCTGCAGGCAGGGGAGGAGGGCAATAAAAGTGGGGACAGGGTTCAGGGTTAACTCGGACTAGTGCGGCGGTAAGGTTCAGTCACCGACACAAGATGGGAAAGCCGGCTCCTCTTGTTGCACTAGGGGAGGGGATGATATAACAGCATGGGGGTGCAGTGAGATAGGGTCAAAATTAAACAGGGGAGGGGCACAAGCGCGTGGGAGGGGGCGTGGGTTCACGGAAGCGGGGGGCTCATCAGGGCAAACGGAGCTTCAGGGGGAGGTAGACAACCAACTAAGAATGGGGCAGAATAACAAGGGACTAGTTTCAGGGCTAGGGTAGGGCAAAGAAACAAGGCTGTAGAGGGAGAGGGGTGGGGCAGGCAAAACTGAAACTAGCAAGGGGCTGGGACCAACAAAAAAAGGGGGCAAACAACTGCAAGGGGCAAATGGGGCAGGTGGCAAGGGACAAAGCAAGGGACGTACTGCTGGGGGGAAGAGGGTCAGTCCAAGGGGTATGGGATGGGCACGTGCACCCACGTGCGCTTGCACAAAGTCAATGGGTGGGGCTGGTTGCCACTGCAGGCCCAAATGATGTTAAAAGTTTGTGGCAGGCCATGGAAGCAGCTAAGTCCAGAGGCTGTAGCACAAGGCAAATGGTGAGCAGCCAGCAGAGGTGGTGGAGGGGGCAGCGGTGGTGGTGGGGGTTATGGGGGGGCACAGGTGGACCAGGGGGCAGGCTCAGCGCCACACCCCCTGTGCCCCTACAAACACAGTCAATACCCCCACCACTAGAGCACAGTTCGAAAGATTACTCAGTTCTTGGAGGCCCCCTCCACGGTGGTCTGCAGAGTCTCCGCCGACGGTCTTCCGGGTCTTCCTCCTCTGGGTACCAGCAGCTTCCTGGCAGCAAACAGGGCAGCAGCAGCAGCTCCAGCAACTCCAGGCGGTGGTCTGGTGGTCAGGCAGGACCCCTCTCAGCTGGTGGTGGTAGTGGTCACAGCAGCGGCTGGAGCAGGAGCCCCTTACACCCCTCCTCTGGGGAGAGGGCCAGCAGGCCCCCTCCCCCCCAAGGGGTTGCTGCAGTAGCAGGAGCAGCAGCAACCAAGGTGTTGGGGGGGGGGGGGGGTTCAGCTGCCAGGCAGCCAGCAACCGGAGAGTAGAGTAGTGGGAGGGGTGTCTGGCCCAGCCAGGGGAGAAGCTGGAGCAGCAGTAGTAGCAGCAAACAGCAGCTGGGAGGGCCCAGGGCCTAGCAGCAGCCCCAGCAGGAGGAGCAGGAGGAGCAGCAGCAGTCCTCTACCTCCTTCCCCGCCAGAGGGCTATAGGGAAGTGGTAAGGAACCAGTATGTTCTTATTGGGATCCGGGAAGTGGGCGGGCGAAGCCCGCCCACTGCTAAAGGATCCCCCCCTTCAGCCTAAGGGGAGGGATCCACAGGACCTGGATACCAAGTGAGTCCGGGGGACAAAAAATGAAAAAACAGGAACGGGAGTGCGGTCAAAGGGTCAAACAAAGCGAACCAGATGGGGACACCGAGCAGAGAACCCCGGACAGCGCCCACTGCTCCTCAAAGGTGTCAAGGGAGCCAGTGGATGCTGCCCAGAGGAACTCTGCCCGGATGCGTGAACGAACAGAGGATCGAAAATAGGCCCCACAGTCACAGAAGCCTCCATCGGCCAACCTCCTCAACCTGGTTTTGTAGATGGCCAGTTTAGCTAGGGCCAGGAGGAGGTTCACCAGGAGGTCCCGTGACTTTGTGGGGCCGCGGATTGGAAGTGCATAAATAAAAAGGTGAGGGGAAAAGTGCAACCAAAACCTCAACAAAATGTCTAAGAGGAGCCGGAACAGGGGCTGAAGCCTGGCGCACTCTAGATAAATGTGCGCCAGGGTCTCCCTCACACCGCAAAAGGGACATGTGTCGGGGATAGGGGTGAACCGCGCCAAGTACACGCCCGTGCTCACGGCTCCATGAAGGAGCCGCCAACTGACATCCCCGGCGGGCCTTGGGACTAAGGAGGAGTAAAGGCTGGCCCACCGGGGCTTCTCACCCTCTAGAGGTGGCAGGAGGTCTCGCCATTTCGTATCGGGGCGGGACGTGAGGGTGAGGAGATGAAGGGTGTGGAGCACGAGCGTGTAGAGATGTTTCCTTGGCGCGGTCTGGAAGCGGACCGGCTGCAGTTCGTGCAGCCGGCTCACCGTGAAGGGACAGGGGACCCGGTTGGGTCCACGGGGCAGGGGCCCAATAAAAAGGTCCGGAGGGCTTGGGGTGAAGGGAGGGCGGGGCGTACCCTCTCGCAGGACCCGGTCGAGGTAAGCCCGAGCAGCGGGCGGCAAAGCAGCCTTCACCTCCTGAAGTACGCGCCGGGGAGTACGAGGTCTGGAGAGCCCCATGCGCTGAGCAAGCGTCAGGGGATCCAGCCAATCTCCCCGGTCGTAGTCCAGGAGGTCTCCGACCCTAGTGACTTCTGCCAGGACCAACCTCTGGCGCACCGAGGGGGACTCCGCCACCTGCACACGGAGCTGGGGGTTGTGTAGCAGGGGCTCCGCGAGGAGATCTGCCCCCTCGGTGGCCGCCACGGACCTGGTCGCTGAGAATAGCTTCCAGGTCCGGAGGAGGTCCTGGTAGAAGACTGGCAGCCCGTAGAGGTCTCGCGGAAGACCTCTCGGATGGAGATAAAGGAGCTGCCGGTCATATCGGAGCCCTCGGAAACGGCGCAGGAAGGCGTGCGCCAATACGCTCCACGCCGGACTACCTGCACCATAAAGGAGCCTCTTCAGGGCCTGGAGACGGAAGACATGGACCTGAGTGTGTGGACACTTCAGGCCCTGCCCACCCTCCTCCAGAGGAAGATGGAGAACCCCTGCAGAGACCCAGTGCAGTCCTGACCAAAAGAACTCCAGAATCGACGTCCGGAGGTTGGCCAGGAAACCCGGGGCCGGGACCAGGGTGTTGAGCCGGTACCAGAGCATGGACAGGACTAATTGATTGATTACCAGTGCTCTCCCTCGAAAGGAGAGGCATCGGAGCAGTCCTGTCCATTTCCGGATCCGCTCTATCACCCTGCCCTCTAAACCTTGCCAGTTCTCCGGCGGGGATGGATGCGTGGCAGAAAGGTAAACGCCGAGATAGAGCAGCGGACCCGCACTCCACCTGATGGCCTGAAGCGCGGGTGGGAGAGAGCTCGCCTGCCACCCGTCCCCTACCACCAGGCCAGAGCTCTTGACCCAGTTGACCCGGGCAGAGGAGGCCGCCGAGTAGATCGTCTGGCAAGCCTCCACCCGCACCAAGTCGCCCGGGTCCTGGACCACGAGGAGTACATCGTCGGCGTATGCCGACAGGACCAGCCGCAGCTCCGGCTCTCGGAGCACCAACCCCGTCAACCTCCTGCGGAGGAGACAAAGGAAGGGCTCGATCGCCAGAGCGTACAGCTGGCCCGAGAGGGGGCACCCCTGCCGTACTCCTCGCCCGAAGCTGACCGGCTCGGTCAGGGTCCAGTTGAGCCTGACCAGACACTCTGCGGAGGCGTACAGCACCTGGAGAAAACCCACAAACTGGGGCCCAAAGCCAAACACTCGCAGAGTGCTCAGGAGGTACCTGTGATCCACCCTGTCGAACGCCTTCTCCTGATCCAGAGACAGAAGGGCGAACGACAGACCATCCCTACACCCAAGCTCCAAGAGATCCCGGACCAGATACAGGTTGTCGAGAATGGTGCGGCCCGGGACGGTGTAGGTCTGGTCTGGGTGGACCACGTCCGCCAGCACGGACCCGAGCCGCAGCGAGATGGCCTTTGCTACGACTTTATAGTCCGTGCTGAGGAGCGAGACGGGACGCCAATTCTGTAAATCGCGGAGGTCCCCCTTCTTCGGCAATAAGGCGAGCACGGCTCGCCTGCACGAAAGAGGGAGGACCCCGCCCTGCAAGGACTCGGCCCAGACGGTGACAAGGTCTGGGCCGAGGACGTCCCAGAACACGCGGTAGAACTCCACGGTCAGCCCGTCCAGTCCCGGAGATTTATTAGTTGGCATGCGACGGAGGGCTTCCGAGAACTCGGCCAGAGTGAGAGGCAGCTCTAGCCGGTCTCGGTCGCCCGTGCTGACCGTAGGGAGTTCGTCCCAGAGCACTCTGCAAGCGTTAGGATCGGTCGGATCCGGGGAGAAAAGGCTCGTGTAGAAGGCCTTGGCCCTCCCGCACATCTCCACCGGATCCGTGAGGGGGGTGCCATCTTCTGCGAGGAGACAGGTGACGTGTTTCTTAGCCCCCCTCTTTTTCTCCAGGGCGTAGAAGAAGCGGGAGCCGCGATCCATCTCCCGAAGGAGACGGATGCGGGATCGAATGAAGGCGCCCCGGGCTCGATGATCTTCGAGTTCCCGGAGCTCCTCCCGCTTCTCCCGGCACGCCCCACAGAGGGATGGATCCTCAGGGCTGGCGGCCAGACGCCTCTCCAGCTCTAAGACCTCCCGTTCCAACTGCCCTATCGTCGCATCCCTCCGTCGGCTGGCGCCCCGGGTGTAGTCACGGCAGAAGAGCCGGGCGCGTACCTTCCCTAGATCCCACCATCGCCGCACTGAGGGAAAGGCGTGCCGTTGCCCTCGCCAGGCCAGCCAGAACTCCCGGAAGGACGCCACGAAACCCACATCCTCCAGCAAACTGTTATTAAAATGCCAATAGGCCGGCCCCGGCCTCTCCGCGCAGAGAGAGGCCGTCACGGTAGCGAGATGATGATCAGAGAATGGGGCCGGCCGGACGCTGGAGGAGTGGGCCCGCGAAAGGTGAAAACGTGATAAATAGATGCGGTCCAACCGGGAGTGGTGCGACCGATGGGCCTCCAACCGGACAAAGGTGAAGGTTGAGCTGTCGTCCGGGTGGTGGTCGCGCCAGACGTCCACCAGGGAGTGATGTTCGACAATCTCCCTGAGGACGTCCGCGGCGGCCGGGCACTGCTCGATCCCCGAGCGGTCCCGTTTCTCAAGGGTGTTGTTAAAGTCCCCGCCCAGGACCAGGCACTCGCGAGGATCCAAGGTGCCGAGGAAGGTGGACGCCTGCTGATAGAAACGAAGTTGTTCCGGGCCCGGTGTCGGGGCATAGATGTTGATGAGATTGACCACGAGCCCCTCCATACGGACCCGTAGGTGCAGCAGGCGGCCCGGCACAGCCTCGGCAACCCCCAGCACCTCAGGCCGTAGGTCGGGGGAGAACAAGGTCGCCACTCCAGCCTGGCGAACAGAGAGATGGCTGAAGTAGACTCTGTCCCCCCATTCCAGCCGCCAGCTGTCTTCAGCAGCTGGATCTGTATGGGTCTCCTGCAGGAATACTACAGAGTACCCCCCCTCCCGAAGGAAGGAGAGCACCTGGCTCCTGCGGAGACCCATCCTACAGCCCCGGGTGTTCAATGTTGCGAAGAGGAGAGATGCCATGAGGAGGGCTGGAGGGGATCCTTGCTGGCAGAGTCACTCACGGCCCCCATCGGGCCGCGTAACAATCCGTGACCCACCCCGTAGGCGAGTAGTGAGTCACGGAAAAGGCGGACCCGTTGGTAGGCCGTGGCGGCCTGCTTCCCAGTCCCTTTGCCCTCCCCCATGAGGGCCCTCGCGGCCCGGAGGATTTGGTGGAAATCCCCCCATCGCTGGAGAGCGAGCTGTACTTTGTTGCGGGAGCCCCGGACGTCCTCCAGGAACTCCCGCAGCTCCTCTCGCAGCGTATTGGGGGCCGGGGTTACTGGCTCCCTGCTGTCGAAAGAAGGGGCCCCGGACACAGCCCTATGGCCCACCGAAACAGATAGGCAAGGGGCGGAGCCTCGACGCAGCTCCTGCTGGGCCGGCACCTTAGGGCCCAACCCGAAATTCGGCTTAGTTGGGAGAGGCGGCAGAGGGAGAAGAGCAGCCTCTGGTGGGTCGGGACGAGGAATTACTGGAGCCGCTCCCTGGGGGTCATCCTCCGAGAAGGGGAGGGAGACAGCCCCAGAGGCGGCAGTGTCATCATGGGAGGTGTGGGAGATTGGGATGGCATCAGGGGCGGGGCAGGGATCAGAAGTAGGGGCAGGGAGCGGGACATGAGCAGGGCCGGGCTGAGGAACGGGTAGAGGATCCTGAGCCGCAGGAGCTGGGCCACTGGGAGGTGGCTTCTCTTGGTGTGGCTGAGGGCTCTGGGAATTGGGAAGGGGACCCCCCACGATGCCGGGCTCTAGTATGATGGTGTCTGTTATAGCCACGGCATCGGGAGGTGGACAGATACTTGCGGGGTCCCCGCCTGGGAAGGAGAACTGTTGTCCCACCCCAATGAGGGGTACCCTCTGGGATTCGGGTCCCGGCCGCAGGGCACCGGCCGTCGCTTCAGGAGGCTTGGCGGCCGTCAGCGAGGTGTCACTTGCGACCGGGCAGGTGGAAGAGCCCAGGGGATCCTCAGAGGTGGGAGCGGAACCAGCGGTCAAGGGGAGGGAGCATGGGGAGAGGGGGGAAAGGGGCACCGGGGTGAGGTCATTGAGATCGAGTCCTGCTGGTAAAGGGTCGTCCTCCCCCTGGGTGATTGGGGTCAGACCCAGGGCCTCGATCTCCTCGTAGATGGAGGGCAGGTCACCTTCTGCCACCCCGGGGTTCTCCCCGCCGGCACCTGAAGCGATGCTCGGATCGGGGTGCGCAGGGTCGACAAAAGGGACAGAAGGGGCTCTATCAGGGGCTTCCGAGGGAGGGGCGGTAATACCTTCCGGTGCTGCCACGTCTTTCCCAGCCGGTTCTGGCGGACAAAAGCCGCTCGGGGGCAAAGCGGAAGGCTCGGCATCAGTGCCCCCCTTCCTGGTTTTTCGGGGGGCTTCCGCATCGGTGGAAAGGAGCGGGGCTCGAGCCTTCCGCTTGCCCCACTTCCCCTGTACTAAGGCCCAGCCCTCCATGGCATCATCTGGGGGTCGGCTAGTAAGGGTCGGGTCAGGGGGGAGGGATGATTTCTTAGGGACTCGGGGAGGGAGTGGTGGGGCAGCATAAGGGAAAGAAAAGTCTCTCTGGGGCGGGCCCTCTCCCACGCCCGGCGATATCCCTGCCTCACCCTCCTCCACAGGCCTCAGCAGACTGTTCACAGTGGGCCTCTCCCGCTCGTCTGGGCTCACTGGGGGAGGTACTCCCAGGGCCCGAGTGGGAGCAGCGGTGGACTGGGAAGGAGGAGGGGCGGCTCTGGGCACCGGGCATACAGGGGCGCCGGCGATGACGGGGCCGACGCCCTGCCGGGGCTCGGGGGTCTCGGATGCTCCTCCTCGCCGGGCCAAGGGACAGTCCCTCCGGACGTGTCCCATCGCCCGGCAGAGGTAGCACCGGGCCTCCCCCGTGGAATAATACACCCGGTAACGGGCCCCGTGATAGGGGACCATAAAGGACCCCTCGAGCGCCTCCCCGTCACGTGCCGCCGGGGGCATTTGGAGCTGCACCTGCCGGCGGAACGAGAGGATGTGACGGAGGGCGGGGTCTTTGCAGCCCAGTGGGAGAGGGCTGACTACAGAGATGGGTCTCCCTAGGGCGGAGAGGGCAGGTAACAGGGCGGCATTGGGGAGGAAGGGAGGGACGGAAGTGAGGACTAGGCGGACGCCCAAGTCCTCCAGCGGCTCTAATGGGACGAACACGCCCCCCACCGCCAGGCCCTTCTCCACCGCCTCTTGGGCCGCGGCCTCCGATGCGAGGAAGAAGACTACCTTCCCGTACATTTTGGAGGCTGCTACGATGGCCGTGGGCTCCACTACCCTCGCCAACGCCCGCACATACGTTTCTACGTGGGGCGAGGCGGGTACCAGGAGGCAACGGACGCCATGCCTCCTGGTCAAGGTGGGAAAGGGGCCCCGGCCGCTATAGATGGTAGCTGAGGCGGTGGGCGGGTTAGGTGACGTTGCGGCAGGTGGGGGGGTTGCCGCCACCTGGGCGTACGCTCTGGGGGCCGGAGGTGGGACACCCGCAGAGCTGGTAGAGGGAACAGCAGGGAAGGGCGCCGCGGCCGGTGGCAGGGCCGCAGCAGTAGTGGCTGCCTCTGCCATGGAGGGTCTGGCCTTTGTCGCGGGGCTCTTACCCTTCTTTTTACCCTGGCCCTTCCTGCCGGCTGGGGGGGCTCCCCCAGGATCATGGGGGGCGAGGGACGTGGCAGCAGCGGAGGTCTCTTCAATGTCCGCCACTGCCGGTGCCCCAGCGGGGGCGAGAGCAGGTGGTTCGGCAGCGGCGGTCGAGGTGGAGGCTAGGGAGGGTGACGGGGGAACAGGCGGAGGAGGGGCGGCCGTGCCGTCTGGAGGGGCTCCTCCCTCCATGTCGCCTGCCATGACGAACAGGGGGGGAAGGGAAAACTCCTGAGAGGGGTCGGGGAGAGGAATTGGGGTGACCGCTCCTCCCTGCTAGGCTGCAGGCAGGGGAGGAGGGCAATAAAAGTGGGGACAGGGTTCAGGGTTAACTCGGACTAGTGCGGCGGTAAGGTTCAGTCACCGACACAAGATGGGAAAGCCGGCTCCTCTTGTTGCACTAGGGGAGGGGATGATATAACAGCATGGGGGTGCAGTGAGATAGGGTCAAAATTAAACAGGGGAGGGGCACAAGCGCGTGGGAGGGGGCGTGGGTTCACGGAAGCGGGGGGCTCATCAGGGCAAACGGAGCTTCAGGGGGAGGTAGACAACCAACTAAGAATGGGGCAGAATAACAAGGGACTAGTTTCAGGGCTAGGGTAGGGCAAAGAAACAAGGCTGTAGAGGGAGAGGGGTGGGGCAGGCAAAACTGAAACTAGCAAGGGGCTGGGACCAACAAAAAAAGGGGGCAAACAACTGCAAGGGGCAAATGGGGCAGGTGGCAAGGGACAAAGCAAGGGACGTACTGCTGGGGGGAAGAGGGTCAGTCCAAGGGGTATGGGATGGGCACGTGCACCCACGTGCGCTTGCACAAAGTCAATGGGTGGGGCTGGTTGCCACTGCAGGCCCAAATGATGTTAAAAGTTTGTGGCAGGCCATGGAAGCAGCTAAGTCCAGAGGCTGTAGCACAAGGCAAATGGTGAGCAGCCAGCAGAGGTGGTGGAGGGGGCAGCGGTGGTGGTGGGGGTTATGGGGGGGCACAGGTGGACCAGGGGGCAGGCTCAGCGCCACACCCCCTGTGCCCCTACAAACACAGTCAATACCCCCACCACTAGAGCACAGTTCGAAAGATTACTCAGTTCTTGGAGGCCCCCTCCACGGTGGTCTGCAGAGTCTCCGCCGACGGTCTTCCGGGTCTTCCTCCTCTGGGTACCAGCAGCTTCCTGGCAGCAAACAGGGCAGCAGCAGCAGCTCCAGCAACTCCAGGCGGTGGTCTGGTGGTCAGGCAGGACCCCTCTCAGCTGGTGGTGGTAGTGGTCACAGCAGCGGCTGGAGCAGGAGCCCCTTACACCCCTCCTCTGGGGAGAGGGCCAGCAGGCCCCCTCCCCCCCAAGGGGTTGCTGCAGTAGCAGGAGCAGCAGCAACCAAGGTGTTGGGGGGGGGGGGGTTCAGCTGCCAGGCAGCCAGCAACCGGAGAGTAGAGTAGTGGGAGGGGTGTCTGGCCCAGCCAGGGGAGAAGCTGGAGCAGCAGTAGTAGCAGCAAACAGCAGCTGGGAGGGCCCAGGGCCTAGCAGCAGCCCCAGCAGGAGGAGCAGGAGGAGCAGCAGCAGTCCTCTACCTCCTTCCCCGCCAGAGGGCTATAGGGAAGTGGTAAGGAACCAGTATGTTAGCCCCAGGCTAAACAAATCCCTGATACCTTATGGCAGTTGCTCCAGGTTAATCAAGACACCTGGGGCCAATTAAGAACTTTCCAGAAGGCAGGGAGGTTGATTGGGACACCTGAAGCCAATCAAGGACTGGCTGGAACTAGTTAAAAGCCTCCCAGTGAGTCATTGAGAGGGAAGGGGCTGTGTAAGGAGGTTGCGTGTGAGAAGCTGGGAGAAAGAGGCACTAGGAGCTGAGAGTAAGAGGACGTACTGCTGGAAGATCCTGTGGTGAGGATAAAGGTGTTGGGAGGAGTCCATGGGGAAGTAGCCATGGGAGTTGTAGCTGTCGTGCAGTTGTTCCAGGAGGCACTCTAAACAGCTGCAATCCACAGGGCCCTGGGCTGGAACCCGGAGTAGAGGGTGGGCCAGGGTTCCCCCCAAAACTCCCAACTCCTGATCAGACACAGGAGGAGTTGATCTGGACTGTGGGTTCTACCAGAGGAGAAGATCTCTGAGGCAAACAAAAATCCGCCAATAAGCGCAGGACCCACCAAGGTAGAGGAGGAACTTTGTCACAATAGCTAAGGGCAGGTCTTCACTACCCGCCGGATCGGCGGGTAGCAATCGATCTATCGGGGATCGATTTTTCGCGTCTCGTTAAGACGCGATTAATCGATCCCCGATCGCACTCCCCGTCGGCGCCGGCAATCCACCGCATCGAAAGGCGGAAGCGGAGTCGACGGGGGAGCTGCAGCGATCGACTCGCCGCCGTCCTCATCGCCAGGTAAGCCGATTACGATACGCCGACTTCAGCTACGCTATTCCCGTAGCTGAAGTTGCGTATCGTAGATCGACCCCCTCCCCTAGTGTAGCCCTGGGCTAAGAGAAAGCTGGTGTAAACAGACAACGTTGTGTGTTTCAAGTCAATGAGCAAAGTCAGCATAACTCCAGAGTGTGAACTGTAACTGGGTGTTCTTATTGCAAGTTAGACACACGAAGTGCTGAGAAGGGCCTCCAAGGTAACTCCCTGGTACAGATGCCAGAACAGAGTTCAGGGAGAGGTCTAACATGATTGACGTGGATAATGACACCCTTCCCTCATAGATGTATGCGAGTCCCAGTTCACAAACTTGCATGAACAAAACTATAAACAATTATCATTGTTAAATACCAATTACTGCCTTTTTGCTTTAAATCTCCAGGAATATACCTGTTGGTCAACCAGGAGAGCTGCTACCTCATTCCCCTGGACCCCAAAATTAGAATTTAACCTCTACACTTTAATAGACATAGTTTAAGACTAGAGGCGGACAGCAAGTAACAATCTATAGGGGAAACTCTGGCCTTCTGGGTGGGGCAGAGCCACAGAGAGTCTTTATCCTGCAGCCACCTGGCTGGGGCAAACAGTAATTAACTGTCTGTAAGGGAGTTCTGTCCCTCTGGGCGGGGCAGAGCACAGTCTATGGCTCCACAGTCTTCTGGCTAGGAGCAAGTCCAGAACACATCCCAGGCCTTCTGGCCAAAAAGAGGGGGTTTGGCCACCACCCCAGGGTAGAGCAGGCAAGGGGACCTGGCCCACCATATGCCACAGGGTTCCAGCCCAGGGCCCCAACAGTAGCAGATGGGTCTGCCACTGAGTCAGCAGGGATCCTCCCAAAACACGCTGACTCATTCTCCGGCAGCAGAACTGGACTAAAGACTGGTTCCCCTTGGCTACTTCCTACCACAGTCTGGGTGTACGGCTCCATAATCCAAAGATCTTCTGTCTCCTCGGGATACTCGGCCACCAGCAGTCCCCACAACTCCTCAGGGCATTCATCTGACAATGGTCCTGGCAGCTCCTCAGGATACTCGTCCTTCTCCTCTAACTGCAGGGCGCAGCTCTACTTGAGGGTTAGTCCAGAATCCTGCCAAGATCTCCGCTCCTTGGAAGAGATGACTGCTCCCTCCGGTGGTCCAGCCCCAACTGAGCTCCAGAGCTTGCCTTTTATACTTCCACCCCACACTCAACACCAGAAGTCCTGGGACAGGATTTGCCTTTACCCACCAGGGGGAGTGTAGAGGTACCTTGCTCTCCAGTTCAGAGGGAGGCCACTTTGACTTACTACAGATGGGTATTATGTTTGCCTTTCTCCAGTCCTCAGGGACCTCACCCCCTCCTCCATGAATGCTCCAAGACGATTACTAACAGTTACAAGATTGCTTCAGCAAGTTCCTTAAGTACCCCAGGATGAATTTCAACACGCCCTATCAACTTGAATATATCTGGTGAAACTGCTGCTGGGATTCTGTGTCCAGTTCTGGTGACCATCATTCAAGAAGAATGTTGATAAATTGTAGAGGATTCAGAGAAGAGCCACATGAATCATTAAAAGATTAGAAAATGTTCCTTATGGTGATGGACTCAAAGAGCTCAATCCACTTAAGTTAAAGAGAAGGTTAATGAGTGACTTGATAATCTACATAGGAAACATTTAATAATCAGTTCTTCAATCTAGCATAAGAAGATAAGAAAGGCCTTACTGGGTCAGACTAAAGGTCCATCCAGCCCGGTATCCTGTCCACCGACAGTGACCAATGCCAGGTGACCCGGAGTGAGTGGACCTAACAGGTAATGATCAAGTGATCTCTCTCCTGCCATCCATCACCCCCCTCTGACAAACAGAGGCTAAGGACACCATTCTTTACCCATCCTGGTAAATAGCCATTAATGGATTGCATCTCCATGAATTTATCCAGTTCTCTTTTAAACCCTGTTATAGTCCTAGCCTTCACAGCCTCCTCAGGGAAGGAGTTCCATAGGTCGACTGTGCGCTGTGTGAAGAAGAACTTCCTTTTATTTGTTTTAAACCTGCTGCCCACTAATTTCATTGGCTGGCCCCTAGTTCTTCTATTATGAGAACAAGTAAATAACTTTTCCTTATTCACTTTCTCCACACCACTCATGATTTTATATACCTCTATCATATCCCCCCTTAGTCTCCTTTTTTCCAAGCTAAAAAGTCCTAGCCTCTTTAATCTCTCCTCATGTGGGACCTGTTCCAGACCCCTAATCATTTTAGTTGCCCTTCTCTGAACCTTTTCTAATGCCAGTATGAGGAGATGAGGAGACCACAATTGTACGCAGTATTCAAGATGTGGGCGCACTATGGATTTGTATAAGGGCAGTAAGATATTCTCCGTCTTATTCTCTATCCCTTTTTTAATGATTCCTAACATCCCGTTTGCTTTTTTGACTGCCGCTGCACACTGCATGGACATCTTTAGAGAACTATCCACGATGACTCCAAGATCTTTTTACTGATCAGTTGTAGCTAAATTAGCACCCATCATGTTGTATGTATAGTTGGCGTTATTTTTTCCAATGTGCATTACTTTACATTTATCCACATTAAATTTAATTTGCCATTTTGTTGCCCAATCATTTAGTTTTGTGAGATCTTTTTGTAGTTCTTCACAATCTGCTTTGGTCTTAACTATCTTGAGCAGCTTAGTATCATCTGCAAACTTTGCCACCTCACTGTTTACCCCTTCTTCCAAATCATTTATGAATAAGTTGAATAGGATTGGTCCTAGGACTGACCCTTGGGGGAACACCACTAGTTACCCCTCTCCATTGTGAAAATTTACCATTTATTCCTACCCTTTGTTCCCTGTTTTTTAACCAGTTCTCTATCCATGAAAGGATCTTCCCTCTTATCCCATGGCAATTTAAAGGTGTAACACTATCCAGTGGCTGGAAGCTGAATCTGGACAAATTCAGATTGGCAATAAGGCATACATTTTTACCGGTGAGAATAATTAAGCACTGGAACCATTTACCAAGGATCATGGTGGATTCTCCATCACTGACAATTTTTTAAATCAAGGAGGCCAGACTACATGATCACAATGGTCCCTTCTGACCTTAGAAATCTATGAATGTACAACAAGCATGGCTAAAAAGCAGAGTGTGTCAGGCCAATGCCTGCGGTGATGCCATCGGAAAAGCCACATAGCCTAGAGCTCTAGCACACAGTACCTCTCTGGGACCAGGGAGCCAGAAACAGGTGATTTAGAAGAGAAATATCCCTAACTCTTGGATGTACATTCACCTCTACAGATGGGAAGCAGCAAGTCCCATGGAGAGGGTATTGGACTAATGAAACAAAACACTGACAATCTATTCCCAGCCCCACTACTGACATATGGTGTAATCATGGACAATTAATTTCAGTTCCCTGTGCCTCAGATTCCTCATCTTTAAAATGGGGTAATGGTACTTACTCTCCTTTATAAAGTGCTTTGAGACTGACTGAAGAAAACCACTAACTGCTAAGTAGTAATTATAGCTATCCTATTGTATGAAATAGTGTACTGAAAAATAAATTCTTTCAATAGTGTGTTTTATATTTTTGGAGAAGAGAGAACTTTAGAAGGGCAGCAGAGAAAATAAATGATCGAATAAATAATTAACAGAATATATAACAATTGTATAATGCTCTGTATACTACAGGAGAGAGTGAAATCTTGATAAGACCGCCTCAGTCACACTCCAGATGAAGTCAATAGCAAACTCCCATTGATTTATGTGGCACCAGAACTGGACCCACAATGAGGTGTATAGCCTGCTTTTGCAAGTTACTGCTGCCAAGCATAGCAGTAATTTGCAATGTGTTTTTCAATAGAGTAGAGACATCTGATGAGTGGGTAGCAAGAAAATTAACTGTATTTGGCCTCGACTTCTCCCACATTCTGCCTTCAGCATCTTCTAAGCCTCTCATGATTGTTTTCTATGCCATAGGTTGAGTGATAGGAGCACAGCATTTAGGTGTTTTCATTCATATAGTGGGTGTGTTTAAGCAGCTGCTTTTGCCCTTAATTTGTTTACCACTTACGGTACTCATTTTTCATCCTCCCAAGTCGTCTTACTACAAAACATATGGCCCTTTCTGGCTGAAATCCTTGCCCCGATGAAGTCAATAGGGGTTTTGCCATTGAGGTCAGTGGAGCCAAGATTTTACCCTCTGTCTTTATCTCACCTTGTGCCTAGTACTCTATCACCCCACACTACTTTCAGACTCTTCTGCAATACTCAAGTACAACTGACAGAGTCCCTTCTTGCTAAGTCAAACCCTTAGCAAGTCTTGAAATTGTGCTATATGGTGATTCATCCATTGCCATTAGGTGGGGAAAAACCAAACCAAAAAACACATTTCAATAACTAATTTGCAACTCATGATTTTCAGATTTTCAAGATTACAATATTGTTTTCTACTTCTAACAACTCCATATTATCATCTGAATATATAATGGATATATATGGTCTGCTAGATACATAGCTATAAATATTTTTTAAATTATAAGGTTAAGAATAAGGGTCCTTCAATGACATAGGGGCAGAATGGAGCTGGAAGCTATTAACTTCAATAGGAGCCAGATCAGATCATCTCCAATGAGGAACATGATATTTTTTATTCCAGCCTCTTATGCTGTCAGGCATATATAAGAGACTATAAAAGAGTTGCCAATTCACTTTAATTCAGATTCAATGGCCATTGACTTTAATGGGGCCAGGATTTCACCCTTGGATCACAGGAGCCATACCAATGCCTATTATAAATTCCAATGTCCAAATATTCAGACCCTCAGAAATATTAAGTCTATTGAAATCTTAATTCCAAATAGCCAGAAAGAAATGCTTTACATCTCATGCACTCTGACAATGTTTTGAACAAAACCAGTGCAGTTTTCCATTATGAAACACATTTCTCTCTACCACTATCTAAAACTGATAACATGTTCTTCATCCTTTCAAATCTTTTAAACAAAAGTTAACTCTTTTTACCACCAATATACTGTTAACTGTGACCTCATCACTGTGAAGTGCTGATGCAGTTACAGTTCACTGAACTGGAGCAAAAGGCCAAGTGCTATTTGCATTAGATAGCCTATAACTATTTAGGTATACTAAACATGAGCCTTGGTAATTTGTTGACTCTAGGCAACTGAGACCATCAGTACAGTTTCAGAGATTAGGCTTCAGTTAATGCATCTGGAACCAGTAATAAATATAGTGAAATGGCTTTTATAGTCATTGCAGCCAGCGATTGAAATCCCTGCTATAATAAAGACTTTATTACCATCTAAGACATTTGCATTAAATTGAAATTATCCCTAGGTCTCAAGTATATATGCTTTAATTAAAATTATGGTGGACAGAATCATTGTCGCCAGGCCCCAACGCGAACCTCCCCATTCCTGTATTGTCAGATACTACTCCAGCAGCATCCATCCCCACTTCTTCTGGGTCCTGCAGAGATCACTCTGCAGATCCAAGTATGTTCACAGGTAAGGGATGAAAACTGGTTGAATTGGAGATAGGATAAAACATGTGTAATTAAAACATTAAGGCTCTAACACATTTATATTAAAAGTCTTTACTAAAACCCAAAACTATGTTGTTGCAAAACAAGTCTAGCAAGCTCTAGTACAGGTAACATAATAGAAAGAAAAAGAGGACAGAGCTTAAAAGCCAAATTACTGCCTCAAAGGGAGAGAGAACACTGCAAACATTGCAAGCAAATATTGAATCAAATGAACTGAAAGGGATCATATTAATGAAGCTAAAGCAACACTCACTAAATACTGAACTCTCTCATTATTAATTACCCTTATCGCAATACAAGATCAAACATTTAAACAGCATTATGTGGGAACAAATGTAACAGGAGACACCAAGCTACCATTCATTGGTATACATTAGATAAGGAGACAGACATTATCTATCTTACACAGACTTCACATTCACACTGATATGATCAATAGGCCAGACTGGGTGTTGCATGGGGAAAAGCTGACTGACTGGGGCCAAAGTTCAGAGTGTAAGAGCGTATATTTCATTTAACTAGGTTCTGATGATGGAAATCCCCCACAGAATTTTCTTAAAATACAAGATAAAGCCCTGTACTTCCCTATTGTAAACAAGGTAACAGGAGACCACAAAGACAATCCTTGTACCATATAGGCATTACATAGTAGATTAGTCCTACTTGTGAAAAAAAAATGCAGACTTTCAGTTCATAGCAGATGTGTTGCTCAAATATGAGGAGTGTTACCATGTTCATCATTGGCTCCATTTCCTGTCCTTGTGTCTGTCAGCATCTGCATCTGCCCTGGCAACTCAGGATAATACTAGGCAAACTAAGAACACCCGCAGAGGCCTTAGGCTCTCATGGCATCAATATCACTGTCACATTTCAAAATCATCAATTACATTAAAAAACTGCCTCCTTCCATAATCACAGCAGGAACCCTGATACCAGCTGTTTAGTGCTAGTTTCACCATCCCCACTATACAAGTCACACTGGGTCACCTTATCTGTCTAAATGGCTCATGCTTCCTTCTCTGGCACCTGCTTTGCTTATGCCAGGGATGCTGTACTGTTTTCTAGCTATCGTCAAGGAACTTTCTATAGCCCCAAAGTGTGAAAAATGCTGACTGGAGTTGGATACTGCACCTCAGGGGACAGAAAAGCAATGCAATGTAAGCCGTTCTACAAATGTACCCAACTGCAGGGCATTTTTGCCATGCTCTGGTAAACCAGTTTCCTAGATGTTTGGCAGCATGCTACCAAACCAAGAACTCAGAGGCAAGCACAGTAAGTGCTCCCAGTAAAAACAGTCACAAATTTCAAATAAGTACAAGGATTCCTTTACAGGGGCTGCCAGACGTAAATGGTGCAAATATCCTAGACATATTTGCTTCATTGGCTTCCACACAAAAAAAAGAAAAGAAAAAGAAAAAACGATAATCACAACAGTTCCCAACCCAGCAGTTAGGAGCAGTCTCATCCAGGTGGATGAAGGTAACAACATCCCAGTGTAACTACTCCATGCTGTCCTCCCACCTGCAGGCCACAGCTATGTGCTCTCGTTGCAGCTACTACTGGCCACCTGCCAGCAACAATGCATGCCTCTATCCAGCTTTCAGGCCCTCCTTCTCAAGCCCCAACCCCTGTTCCCAAGACTGCTGCCTCTAGCCTGCTACTCCAGCTTGCTTGCAGCCTGTGAGGCCCTCCTGAGCCAAGTCCCCTCAGGTTGTACTTCCCTTTCCTGTGCTGGAAGGCCTATGGAGCCCTTTGCTGCCTGGATGTGGAATAAGAGTGCCACCAGGTTCATTACAATACGACTACAGCAGCAGTTTCCTTCTTTATGAGGTGCTTTGTGTACCCTAACTGTCTAAGGCATGTTTCACAGTAAGTGTATTGTTTGCAAAGGCCAGTGCACCTCAGAAGACCGATTTTGGTTGATGTGCCAGATATGTTATGCTGTGACAGTTGCACATCACACATATCATTTCATTAGGTGTATGTTTCATAACAGAAAATCATTACAGAGTTTGGCATTGTTAATAAGCTCAACAATGACATCAATTAAGGTTAGGGCTTTCAATGGAGCCTAAGAGAGCTTAAATACTTTTATGTAATCATAGCTATCACATTACTAGTAAGGGAGTGCTACGTTAATACCTGTGGTAAGCTGAATATGCACAATGTGAAGTAGACATTTCCAGAAACCTTAGGGGACTCAGAGTGCTTGTTAAGTTAATAAAAATGCTGTGCCTTCTCTCCAATCAAACTGACTGCACAGTGCTTACTAAATCTATTACTGTCACTGAAAGGAATGTGATAACTTAAACAACTGATTTTTTTTGGTATAAGGGAAAAACACTATCAAACACTATCCAGTTCCCCCCAAAATTACTGTTAGAAGCAGTTTTGCTGAAGAAGTTATGATCAGTGACCTTTATCTTTGAATACAGTGATATTATATAAGAACTGAAGACAGAGCTGCATGTAGTGAGCCAAATTCAGATCTGGTGTAACTCCACTGGTTTGAGTGTAGTTACAGCAGGCATGGATTTGCTCCTGTATGTAAACATTGGTCATTTAAGTGGAAGCCTAGATAAATTCACTGCTCTATGGTAATATGCTAATCACTGACAAAATTAGACTCTTCAAATTGTGGGAATCTCTATTATGATGGCTACAGCATAAACATTTGGTAATATGTGCTTTTTTCTTTAGTCACTTGACTTCATTCTCCTCTCATGCATAGTGGTGTAAATCAGGGGTAACATCATTGGAGTCACACCAGTGTAAAATCAGTATGAGAAACAGGGCTACTACATGTAAAAATGTTGTGGTCTCAGTTTGCACTGCAGCTGAGCAGAGCAAGAGGTATAAACAATGATAAATTTAAAATTCAGTTACACTGGTGTTTTTAGGCTGAAATGTTAAAAGATGAGTTCTTAACATTAGGCATCTAAATCCATATTTAGGTTTTTAAATATAGTCATATTTTCAAAAGTGTTCACTTTAGGCACCCAGATTTGAAAATTTGGACCTGTGACAAAGCTCTGTCCTTGTCTCCATGGGTCCCGCATTTCCTGGCAGATTTTGCTAGCCTCAGAGGCTCACTGTGACCCTCCATGTAGCCCTTCTCTCTCTCGAGACAATGGTCACAGCCATTTTCATCATAAGCCAGCAAGGAAGGTGAGAAGAAGCTACCCTCCCTTGCACAGTCTCTGTTGTCTCCCAGCCTCAGTGATTAATTGGGGAGGAGCAAAGTGGGGAGCCAATGCCTACCCTCTATGCCAGGCTCCAGCCCAGGGACCCTAATAGTATCAGCAATGATAGCTAACTTTTTAGAAACAGGACATGTACAATTCCCTGGGCCACTTCCCCACAGCAGCCCCCCCACTTCCTCAAGATCCACTTCACCCATACCTCAGGGCCTCCTTCCTTGTGGCTGAGATAGTTTGTACTACTCAGGGTAGTTAATCGATCCCCGAACGCTGTCGACTACGGAACTCCACCGCCATGAGAAGCGGAAGCGGAGTCAATGGGGGAGCGGCAACAATCAACTCGCCGCCGTCCTCATGGCCAGGTAAGTCGACCTACGATACGCTGACTTCAGCTACGCTATTCGTGTAGCTGAAGTTGCATATCGTAGGTTGACCAGTGTAGACCTGTCCTCAGTCTCTCCAACAGCACAACTTTCTCCTACAGCTCCTGACACACACACACACCTGACTAACTGGGAGGCTTTTAACTAGTTTCAGCCAGCTCCTGATTGGCTTCAAGTGTCCCAATCAACCTAGCTGTCCTCCCTGCCTGCTGGAAAGATCTTAATTGGCCCCAGGTGTCTTAATTGACCCAGAGCAGCTGCCATTTGCTTATCCTGGTAACAGGGATTTGTTTAGCCTGTGGCTAATATATCTGTCTCTCATTACTTTATTATAGCCATCTGGCCTTGCCCCGTCACAGACCATAGTTTCCAGAACATCACTGAGGTATTTTGAGTTTCCCATACTATTCAGAATGTGGAGCTCATTTATAAATATTACCATGCTATCTGACACCTTTTGAAAGGCATGGCCCTTGTATTGTAGTAAACAAAGCAGGCATACATTAATTGGTTTGTTGATAGCTATTCAAGCTGACAGATCGGTTGCTGAGGTAGATTTAGGGCACATCAACTAGTACAACTTTTTAAAAATCACAAGCGCTAAAGTCACAAACAAATAGCTGATTTTAGTCCTGAATTGGATGTTTGAAACTTTAACCAATGAAAAGGGCACTCAAAATTCCTTTTACTAGAGTAAAGAGTTTACAGTAACTCTGTCCCTTACCTAGTAATCTACAGTCCTGAAACCTTAACCACCAGTCTTTCAGCAAAGTTGTATTTTATTTGTTTGTTTGTTGGATTGTTTGTTTGAATAGGAGCATAGTGAAGTTAACCCCTCAATTTCAGGAAATCCCCCAGAATGAACAGGCAGAATGTTATGACTCCCTCATTTGCCTTTAATTTGTAAATGTATTGCTTCCCTAGTGTTCCCCATGACCTGTAACAGCATCCTTTTGCTACAATTGTTTTGATTGCAGCTGACCCATTGCTTCTGTTAGATAAGTGTTATTCTCTTACAGTGGTTTGTGTTAACATAATATTCTCTATGGATGGATTTGTGCCTCATCCTGAGACCCTTCACAGCAATGCTAATCATCTTGGTTTCAGTAATTTAATTTATGCAATCAACAGGACACAGACTCCTTGTGATAACAACTGTAGCATATTAGCTATTGGCTGTGTGTGTCAGTGCTATAGAATATGATAGGGAATATCTAACCCCTTGCTAAAAGTAACTCCACTGAGTTATTTCATATTTGCATGTCCTCAAACTATGAAGTCAACGGAAGCTGACTGTGCTCAGCATCTCTCCAGATTTGGCAGTTAGCACTTATAAGGTCATCTCTACTACAAATTGAAATGTCATAGGATTGACCTCGCTGCAGCACCCACCAGGAAGCAAACCTAGCAACATGACCCTGCAGTTTACTTGATCTGAGGATAACTACTTATTCAGAACTAAAATTTGTATAAAAATCTAATAATATAAGTAAAGGCATGCAAATATAGTCTTGTTCAATTTTATGGGCAAAAGGTGATTTTAAATGTTGCAATGCATCTAGTATAAAGAAGTGTTGTGTAACCATATTTGTTCTCATTATTAGCTTGCTAGTGATGGCAGGCAACCAAAGTACGTTTTATGGTTAAGCGTTTTTCCCCTCATCAATGGTTGATTGCAAAAGTCACAAAGGAACATAATTATTATTGTAGGTTTTATAAAGGTGCATGATTGTAGCACACATTGATAAGAAAATGGATGTAAAACAATAAGAGGGCTTAACTCTTCATTGCATCAGTAGAATTTACTGATACCAAATAATGCAAAATGGAAATACACAAATGAATGCAGTAGGCTGGGTATGTTACATTATAGTATACGAACTTGTTACAAACAGTATGACAGAGTAATTTATTAAATAATACCAAGTAACTCAAACAAATACTGAAACTTTTACCATCAATAATACTAGCAGAATTTACAGGAGACAGTTTAGTGCATAGAAATAGAGTGGTTATGCTGTGTTACCTACAAGGTGAGGGCAAGTACAGTGCTGACCCCCGTGGACGTCTTCTGCGGTGTGTTTAGCAAAGCCATGCAGAATGCATTTCCTTTCTACTGATTATCTGACTGGCCTGAGTTCTTGTTTATGTGCTAGCACCTTCCTAGATTCATTGATGACCTGCATGGTCATCCATCAATTACTGCATGGCTTCTTGCTCACATAATTATACTGGATGGTGGCTGTGGATCCATCAGTAGCTATGGCAAACATCTTAGTCCTCATAGGCTCTAACAGGTTGAGCTGTGAATTTAGGAACCACTGGTGCAGGTGTACCAGTACCTCACATTCAGAGCTATAGCAGGATACAGTTGTGGAGAATGAGGAAGATATCTGTATTTGTAATGAATATATGTACCTCAGTATACCTGCTTGATATTATTGTGTCTGACTGCATGGATTTAAATAATTCTAAAGGGACTGTTAGGAAGAGCAAACAAGAAACAAAACAATGATAGAGGAATGATACCTCCAAGCCCAACTGGACTTGCTAGAGGTGGAATGGTTATCAAACAGTGGCTGCAACACAGAGATCTGGTCTAAGGACAGTTGAAGTGCAGGGCTCCACCCTTTAGAGAGGTGAAAGAAGCCAGGCCTGTCACCTGAGGGGTGCATTCAAGAGGGAATACCAAAGAAGTCTAAAGCATCACTCACCCTGTAACCATGGCAGCTGCCTTTTTTAAAAACCCTAAACTTAGTACTGTACCCAAGTTACTGTGCTAGCTAGGTCTGTGTATGTGTATGTGGCACCTCCCCAGAGATCCCCTAATGGGGGTGGCTACTCCCAGAGGAGAAGGACCACTGGCCCAGGAAGTAAGCCTGAGAGGAAAGTCAGGCGAGGGGGTATGCTTCCTGCTTGGGGAGGGGGAGAGGAGGCAAAGAGCTTGAAGTCAGCAGCACAAGAAGGAGACCCACCCTCTTACAGTAATAACAGCCATGTTCTGTTGTTACTGAGCTCATGCCTGCAACATCATTCCAGGGACTCTGCCTGCTTGTACTCACCCACCACAAAGGAGACGGCAAGTCACCCAACAGTATTCTGCCTTTGCATGGAATATGTATATTAACACGACCTTTCTTAGCCACGTTTGATCAACTTATTATCATAGCCATCAGCCAGTGTGGGATATCTACTATAATCATGCTGCTGCACAAAGCCCTGCCCCTGAATTCAGCAGGGTTAGTACTTCTCTTTCCATTCACAACTACTATCACATATCTACATGCATGCAAAATTAGTAGGCTAACAATAAGAATACTCTTGTAGCTAATGCACTGGCCTGGGACTCCTGAGACTAGGGTTCAGTTCCCAGCTCTGCCTCAGACCTGGTGTGACCTTGGTTCCCAGTCACTTGGTTCCCAGCCATGCCCATGCTTCACTTGACGCATGTGCGTGGTCTCACTGAGGTCAATGGGAAAATGCTGTGAGTGTGCTAGTAAGAAAAACCAGGGAATAGCAGGACAGGGGGCAACTGTACTTACCAGCAGAAATAGAGGAGATGCAGCAAGCAACAGCCAATTGTAAAATGAACACTTAGGAATACAGCTGCTTGTCTCTACCATATTTAAATAGTTAACCACCAGAAAGCCATGCTAGGAAACAGTTCCCTTAAGAGGTAAACCCTGAACTTGAGAGAGTTAGCGGGGATGAGGCAGTCATGAAAGATGGTGTGCTTGGGGAGAGGGGTTGTTTCTGTGTCTCAAGGCACCATGTCACAGGCATGTGAATCCATATTTAGGCAACTAGGTAAAGCAGATTTTTTCCCAGAGATACTGAGTATCAACAGTTACCATATTCTTCAATGTGAAGTTTGGGTGTTCAGCACATCCAAAATTCATACCATTTAATTGGATGAATAATAAGGATTTTAGAACCAGATCCACTAAGGAACCTAGGCACCTACATCCCAGATTTATGTGCTACCATAATCCACAAAACCCTGCTTGGCTGCTGCCTAATCCTGTAGATGCCTAAACTCACTTGGCACCAAACTTTTTTGCTGCAAAAGTCCCCATGGCACCTATGTTTCTGCCTCTGGGCACATGCACTGGTGCCTCACTCTAGGTGTCCAAATGCCTATCTCATGCCTAATCCCTAGTGTGATCTTCAAACTGGGAGATAGGCATTCCCCACCTATCTTGCCTGTGGGCCTGAGCCAGTAGGCATGCTTAAAGCACACAAACTCCACACAAAATGGCCAGAAGCAGAAAGCAGATTCCCTTATAACTTTTAGCCCAGTGATTAGGTTGAACACCTGGATGTGAGAGACCCCAATTCAATTCCCCTCTCTGCCTGATGAAGTTAAAGGATTCAAACATGGGTTTGCCACTTCTCAGTTCAGTGCCCTAACCACTGGCCAATAGAGTTATTCTTTCTCTAGCCCACTTAATATTTAATTATTTAATACAAAGTATAATAGCATCAACAGGAGAGATTGAGAAAAGCCCATACCCCATAATCCAGTGGTTAGAGCCTATTGATTAACTTTGGATAATTAATGTGTTGAAGGAAATTGTGATCTGGTTGCAGACAAACAAGCAGCAAGAGACTAAAATCTTCAATTAAATTATTTACTTCCAATTAGTCACTGAGCTCTATTCATGGGCATGTTTCAAACCAACAGGAGAGTAAACAAACCAGAACAATGTTGGTGAAGCTAGTTTAGTCACTCTGTTGTAATGTTTCACCTCGTGTAGATGTTTTATGGATAGATTTGTGTGCAGAGATAAGCTACATGTGCTGACACCCTCTTTTTGGTACGACTGGATGCAGAGTGAGCAAATACATCCTGGGGGCCTAGCATTACTGCATACGTGGCCTGAGACTGATCTCTGAAACTGATTTTATTATGGTGTAATGACATTGACTACAGTGGAGTGATGATGGTCATTTCTATGTGAACCTTTATTGCTTACGCCTGCGGTGGCTGATAGGCATAGGCTTTCCAGATAATAAGCCACTTGGATTTGAGAGACAGTCAACATAAATGGATTCTGGAGCTCACCACCTCTGCCATCCCACACATGGGGCAGGTGTTCCCACAGCCCCTTGCATTATCTGATGATTCCCAGGTAATAAAGATATAATGATCTTTTTTGCATGAAGAATAAATCTAGTGCTGTTCTGTTCCTGTAAAGAGGAACATCAAAACACACAGGCCTGGATTACCCTCTCCCACAGTAATACGCACAGGCGGAGGTGAGGCAGGAAGGATCATCCTGCAGAGTTTCCCCCAGCTCATTCTGTCAGGGTGGTGGTTGTCTGTATTTGGAGTGAACAGGGGATACACTATACCCCTAAGCCCCATTCACCTCAGAAGAGATCACGGAAGTCACTCCTAGGCCATAGGCCTTTGTGATGAATCAGGGTGGGGCACGCTAGGGTTGCCAACCCTCCAGGATTGGCCTGGAGTCTCCTGGAATTAAAGATTAATCTTTAATTAAAGTTTATATCATGTGATGAAATCTCCAGGAATACATCCAACCAAAACTGGCAACCCCAGAGGCAGCCCCACCCCACCCTCTGTCTGGGTCCCTGACAATGTGGCCCCATTGCAACGATGCTGCCAGAGCTTCTCCTTCCCAAGCCTGTTCTTGGAACCCCTCCCACTTGCCCAACAGAGAGGGAGTTCCATACTAAAGGTAATATTCAGACAAACTCTGAGGGACTTCAAATAGTTTTGCTTCAGTGAGTGAGGGCATGGCCGGTCCCAATAATATTTTATAAGTGGTCTGATTTGGAGGGGCCTTGTAGTAGTCAATTAAATGACCCAGCCAGGCATCATGTATCAGAGTATATTTTTTCGCCCTATTATTTAAGCATAAATAAAAAGGAAACATAGTCTTTGAGCCTAATTATCCTCTTATTTACCCCTATATAAATGAGGAGTTATGCTACTGAAGTCAATGTAGTTTCACTGGAATAAAACCACTGAAAGTCAGAGGAGACTCAGGCACGTTGTGTCAAGTAAAATTATAAATAGTTTACGTTCAGATGAGGGTAGGAACTAAGGACTGAGGTCTGCATTTGGCAATGCAACACACAGATAGGCCGCTGATGTGTCAAAACCATTGCCCATCATCCTGACCAAGATTGTCTCATTGTTTCCATGTACTCCCCTGTCAGTCTCTGTATCCATCTGTTGTCACTTTTCTTAGACAATAAGCTCCTGGAGGCAGGGACTGTCTTTTTGTTTTGCGTTTGTACTTTATCTAGCACAACAGCATCCTGGCCCATGACTGGGACTTGTAAGGGCTATGATTATACAAACACATGTGCTAGAACTAAGAGTGGCTTGACGTGGTTTCCGTCATATACAGGGTTTACAGTTTGGTTCAATGGCTCTCAGCACCCCCACTACAAATACTGTTCAAATGCCCTAGTATACAAATAAATAATAATAACAACTTACAGCAGCTCATTAAGCTCCAAATATGGGGCTAACTATTGGTTGAATACTGCCCATGTGCAGATGTTGTGCAAGTCTGGAAAGCTTCCAGACATAGGCCTCTCAGAGCCAGATCTACCACAGCCTGACCTGACTGACAGACAGAGGACTATTTGGAATCCCTTTTTGCGTGCAGTTGTGTTCATATGTAATAAATTTGTGCAATCTACAGTGGATCATCCCAACAGGAGCTAGAACCCGACAGCCCTCAACAGCACTACATTGAATAATAATATTTGGAATTTCTATAGCACCTTCTCTCCAATGATCTCAAAGTACTTAATATTCATTCATGAATTTAGCTCACTGACCCCTGGCTAATAAATTATATTAGTCCTATTTTACACAGAGAGAAACATATACAAAGCTACAACGCAATTCTGTTCTGAGTCTGTAAAAATGGTATCCATTGGGTTCTATATTTATCTGTCCAATGATTTCCATAGCAAATGTGCTCAATTTACAAATAAAAACATGTTTTTCTAACTGACATCCCTGCAAACTCAACCTGGGATTTGAGAGTCAAGTGTGATGCTTTCCTTTTAGTAAATTAGAAACAGCAATATAAGCCCTGAAGGCCATAAGAGGCCCTTCATATCTGAAGTCCTTTGAGCCCTGTGCAGCCTCATTTTTCCCCAAAACTGGACCTATTGGGACATAGTAAACAATTTTATTGACAATACATAAAGAGGAATAGCATCCAGTTCACAGCCATATATCTGTGCTGCCTGTGTGGGGTTAAAAAGAATAAAAATTCCAAACTTAACAGATAGAATTCTGCATACATACTGGGAGCAGATCTGTTGACTAAGAAGGTGCCATTTTTACATAGCTGCTTTTGAAGGTAGAACACTGTATTAAGTGGTTTGTGCACGGTCCCACACAAAGTGGGAGTCTCCAGATGCCCAATCCTGTACTTGTACCCCATGACTGTCTGTGCTTCCTAAAAGAGAGAGAATATATAACTAAAGAAACAATATGCTTGGCATTACATTGTTATTGGTCACTAACAAAGAAGCAGCTTGGTTTGCCAGTTACTTTAGGACTCTTTGAGTGGTAGCGTCCAACCAGTGTGAACAAACTGAAATATAAAACAGGATGGGACGCATAAACAGGGGAATCTCAAGTATTATTTTACCTCTGTATTTGGCTCTGATGTGACCACTGCTGGTCAAGTTCTGGTGCCCACAATTCAAGAAGGATGTTGGTATACTGGAGAGAGTTCAGAGAAGAGACATGAGAAGGATTATAAAAGTTGCCTTAGAAAGACTCAAAGACCTCAATCTATTGAGCTTAACAAAGAGACGGTTAAGGGATGATTTGATTATGATTTATACATAACTACATGGGGAACAAATGCAGTAGAGCCCTGTTTAACTGAGCCTCCATTATCCGGCTCTCCGTATTAACCAAAGCATCAGCTGCCCGTGGCTGACAGTGGCGGGGCTCCTACTGACAGGCTCCTGCTGACAGCCTGCTGACAGGCAGCCGGGGATCCCACTGACAGCCCTGGGCAGCTGTGGCTTCCTCTGACAGCTGGAGCCCTGGCTGCCCATTCTCCAGTTTATCTGGATTTTTGGTTATCTGATCTGGCCCCAGCCCCAATTGGATCAGATAATCAGAGTTCCACTGTATTTAACTATGGGCTCTTCAGCCTATCCAAGAAAGGTATAACATGATCCAATGGCTGGATGTTGAAGCTAGGCAAATTCAGATTGGAAATAAGGGGTAAACTTTAACTAATGAGAGTAATAGTCCCTACTGGCCTTGGAACCTATGAATCAATAGATGTGGGGTTGGGAGTTGGCAGAAGGTCTAAAGAGACAAAATCAGCCTAATTTTTTGAAAGGATCTGAAGACCTGGGACAAGCCATCTCTACGAAATTATAGCTTTTTATAATCCTATTTCTGCAAAGAATAATCTCTGCTGTTTTTCTATTTATTAACTAAAATGGCGTTGTTAAGAAAATAAGAAAAGTTATTGAAATGTACATGGAGCGGCCATTTTGTCTCATGAGCACAGTTCCAATGCATTGATATAAAGCATTTACTATTTCTTCAGAAATCTATGAAGCCTTGTCTAGTGTTCATTGATTAAAAGGGTTTCATATAAGAAGCCTTTCCTTAAGTGCTTTCCAAAATTATTTTGAAAGCAATCTGCTGTTGTCACATCAATCACATGTCTGTATGATGTGGAATAAGAGTTTGAGGGATTAATCTCCAAGATTAAGATACATGGTATGATGGAAGGAATTTTACATTCTTAGTAGTATGCTTAATAATCTAGCCCAAAGTTTTAAGTGAGTTTGATGATCTTTACTTAGTTCTGCAAAACTGCAGTCCATTGTAGTGCCATTACACAGCTCTGGTTCTGAATAATCAAGCTGAGCAACCTTTCTCCTAAACTGGCTGTTCTTCAGATGTGAATTAACTCATAGCACTACAGTTAAGTTTTGTTATGAGTGTTATTTTAAATGTGATCAGATTAAAGATGCCATCTGAGAGCTGCTAAATCTGGGTGTAACTGGGGCCAGATTCATTCCTACATTAACACACATCATCACATGGACAGAGAAGAAGAAGCTTGTACCTCCTCTAAGAAAGGGCTAGCAGAAGCCAACGTGGCCCACTAGGTAAGTCCCGAGGGCTTTCCTAACTTGTGCTCCTGTTTCACTGGGCCCAGTATTTATAATAAGGTCTCCTTTCTCATGTGGGATACCCTCACCCTGTCTCTGACCTGCTCACAGCCTTCCCAGAATGCCATCTAGGAGGAGACAGAGGTCCCTGGGTCTATGGGCATTCTCTGGGAGGAACTAATACCAGAAGGGCCACAGGACAGTGTTGAATCAGGCCCCAGGGATTTTAACATAAGCTTGTAAGTCCCAGTATAAAATGTAACCTTTGAAAACTCCCCTTCATCACAATTAAGGATTTGATACAAGAAGCCACCTTTTGGGCTTCTTGAAAATCCAGATTTTGATTTTTTGGTCATTTTCACCAGCATTGCAAATTTTTCCCCAAACACAATAATAATAGTGACTCATGCTGCAGCATTCCAAGTTACTGGCTCTTACAGCATATCCATCAACCAATAAAAGTGAGTGAGTATGACTGACTACGGAGCAGGGCAGTTGAAACATTATGATTTTCCTCTTCATTAGTAGAGTTGCTGTTACAAATGAAGATCACAGTAATATGCCTAGCTTGAGGGTGATTAGTAAGATACACATTAGTCATTTGCTTTTAGCCCTTGTGTCATCTCATGCAGCTAACCCTGGTTCAAACCCCATCTCTCCAAGCTTGGCCCAGATGCCACATTTCTTTGATAGGCAGGTCATTTTGAACCATCATTTTCTATGAAAAGAAATAGATAGTATTCAATAGTTCCAATCTGCTCTTTTTAAAGTAGAAGCTGAAAGCTCACAAAGGCCTGGTTACAAGAGAAGCAAGTTGGAAAGAAAAGGCAGCCGAGCTGAAAATCCCAAAGGGGGAAAAAATGGTCTTGAGCTAATGCATTTAAAAAAAGAGACCGTCTACCCAGATATTGCTGCTCTCAGGCTCTCTGGTGGCTGGGTCACTTAGAAATTTTCTATCAAAAGAGAATTGAAAATATCTCCTTAATGGAAAATTAATGGAAACTCCTAAATGCTCTGGCTGCTGGAGAAATGCAGAATGAATAGCTAGGCCAAGGCCAGAGTGAGAAATACCAGGAACCCTGGGCAGGTCCAGATTCTGGAAAGAGCAAGGATTAAAACACTCTCCATTACCCAGCATCATTTGGTACATATTTTCTCTACTGCTCTTAGTATCCTTTTACAAAGTTTCTCAAAGCAGGATCCCCCCACCTCAATAAATCATATTCAAAATAACAATCTCCCACCATCCCCAAAACAAAACAGAGTTCCATGAAGGAGCTAGCCAGAATTCGGAAAAGATTAATTGCATGAATTCACAGTTTGGAGGCCATGTGTAGAGATTGGTCATGCCAGAACTAAGGCAGATTTAGAGCTCCAAGCAGAGATATAAAGTACCTCGTTTATGTGGGGAGCTGAGTTCTCTTCCCTCCTTTACTAAATCAATAACACCAGGGTTACAACACACCCACGTAATCACACAAGAAAGCCCCTTTGCACAGCTAATAAGGTATCCAATGACAGTAGTGCCTATGCTCCCCCAGGGAACAAGCCAGTGATAATGGGGAGGAGTGAGGGTCATGCCCAATCCCATGAGGGTGAAACAACCTGTTGCATTCTAATAATGGAACAAATTGCACACACCCATGGACAATGGCAATACAAAGCAACGCTGTCTGCCTAAGACAGTCTGTCTGGTGATCATCAAGGGCACTGCAGCTGTAGCACGTCTGGTTTGGAATTGGGGTGGGGAGAGAGGGAAGTAGTCACTTTGATCACGACAAGACAAGAGGACTTTTTGTACTTTGTGACTAAGCAAGCTGACACTAAAATCGCAGCTGACTCATAGCCCGGATTTCTCATCCAAACAAAGCCCCGAATCTGGGCTAAGTACTCAGACCAACACAGTTAATGATAGACCATGGCCTAAAGAGTTTATGCTCAAACAGGGGAATGAAACCAACAAGTGGGTGTATGGGGGACCAGTGATGCATGCAGCAGCAGGAGGGAGGGAAAGATCAAAGTAACACAGTAATAGGATGTTTCAGCACAATTCATAGGTATAATAAGACACTGTTGTGAAAATATGAGGGGTATCCTCAGCCCAACAAGGGATAAGATTTTAATAAAACTCTAACAGTTAATTGAGCTCCCTAATTGTGTCAAGTAATCTGTGGCTTACTCCCACTCTAGTCACCATTTATTTTTAACCCTTCATTAAACATAAGAGAAATCAGCTGAAGCATTTAAAACTTAAAAATTAAGTAAGGCTTTCGTTGCAACAGTTTCCCTGTCCCTTTAGTCATGTATCGTCTTACATCTCCTTGACAATATTTTGTAAGAAAACATTAATTTAGATCAGTGGTGAGCAATCTGTGGCCCACAGGCCATGCACAGGCCGTCAGGGTAATCCTCTGGCAGCCCGCGAGACAGTTTGTTTATATTGACTGTCCGCAGGCACGGCCGCCCACAGCTCCCAGTGGCCGTGGTTTGCCATTTCCAGCCAATGGGAGCTGTGGGAAGTGGTGGCCAGCACATCCTTGCTGCCCGCGCCACTTCCCACAGCTCCCATTGGCCGGGAACAGTGAATCGTGGCCACAGGGAGCTGCAGGCAGCCATGCCTGTGGACGGTCAATGTAAAACTGTCTTGCGGCCCGCCAGCGGATTACGCTGACAGGCCGTGTGCGGCCCGCGGGCCGCAGGTTGCCTACCACTGATTTAGATGATCTGAGCTGTTGTAGCTGTTGAAATCCAATCCAGCTTCCTTTAAGACAAATGTAGGAAGTGGAAAGAAGAGCATAGAACAGCTAGAATATGCAACTTCTGTCTCTGATGCTGACTATCACATGCAACCCAGCCACTGGAGAAACACAGGTGCAGCCCATGGTCTTATTAGCCAGCCTGAGTATGTTGATACTCCAGTTAAAAACCCATGACTGGCCTGTGCCAGGTGACTTGGACTTACGGGACTGCGGGGCTGTTTAATTGTGGTGTAGAGATGCTGGCTTGGGCTGCAGCCTGAGCTCAGGGAACCTCCCACCAGCCTGAGCACAGACGTCTACACTGTAATTAAACAGCCCCACAGCCTGAGCCCCATGAGCTCGAGTCAGCTGGCATGGGTTTTTAATTGCAGTGTAGACATACCCACTGAGGCTGACAAACTTTTACTAGAGACAGGTTGGCTAAAGCATTATTTTACCTGGTCTCTCTGGTCACAGGCGTGTTGCAAAGCGAGGTATTGTCTTGGCCAGTTAAGCCAAATTCTTTTTGGACAGAAAGCAAAGAGAGAAAGAAGGAAAGCAGAGCTATGAGGTAGGGGGAAGAAGCCACTAGTCAGGGAGTGGGAGACCGCAGGAACTGGGGGCACAAATCCCAAGTGTTTAGGATTTAGCCAAGCCAATGGAATCTGTGTCATCATCAGGTTTTTTTCCCTGGATCAGTCTAATCAGGACACCTTGCAGGATGAAGATGAAGGCCTAACAGTTGTGGGAGATCCCCGGAGATTGTGGGGACTGCACCAGCAATGATGGTGAAGATGGCTCCTTTCAATCTGCCTATCCTACTGTCTCCCTTTTGGTTTTTCAGTGACCCCCTACAACAGACAATGTCCAAAAAGTGGTTGCAACCTCGTTCTATTAAAATTAAACAAAACATTGACTCCCATTTCTTGGATCTTTCAGCTTGTTATGTCAAGCCATGGCTTTACCAGAAACCATGAAAACCATGGTTTTATTTGTTTTTGGGTATTTTTTAAATGTAATCCAGTTTATAACTAGTCTGAATGTTTTACTTATTTTATAGCAACTTTACATGATGGGTTGAGTTGGACTTTAGCTACTTTGGGCAACTCAACTATAAGCCTCTTCCCAACACCGATTAGTTATCACAATAATCTCAAATCATTACATATTTGAGTGTATTCACTGTACCTTCCAGACTTTCAGATCTTCCAGGGTTTGTTTGTTTTTTAAACTGGAACTTTAATCTAGTTGTCTTTCAAATGTTTGATAACTCCAGTATTCCAAGAAGGTTGTCATTCCAGTGGTAATTCACTGTTCCCATCTCCTGCCTCTGTCAGAGGACAAGAGACATTGCACAGTTTATAAACTATCATTAAATATACCTTAAAGTCAGTTTAGGTCCATTAGTTTAGTTGCAGTATATAGCAATAGCATTAGCATACCATTAATATATAGCATCACTATTAGGAACTTGTCATCCTGTTGGGACACTAAGAATCTATTAATAATTTGCCCTTTATAGAGTGGATCCTTAACATAAAGAGTGACCAAGACATTTCTTTCTGGAAAGCTGTTTTTAAATTCTCATTAGAAGTTTTCAGTGTCTCTTGTCACTAAGTACTGCTTATCTGCACATAAGACACAAAAGAGGCAAAGGGATGTTCTTGTATGTGTTAGTGCAAGTGTGTGCTGCACAGGTGTGTGACTAGAATTATTGATAGACATCTAGTGGAGGTTAGTGATAATCATATGTGTCTTCATAACCCCTTCTGACACTGCTGAAGGGAGGCACACAAAGTTGTTGTTCATGGACAGTCTGATCATCACAGTGGGTTTGCAAATATATTGCCTGCAGTTCTGAATACTCCCTCTGAATGTACATCACCTGAAGTACATTTGAAAGCCATTTATACCTGCCAGAGTTGACTTTTGCTGTCTTTATCCTGTATGTTCTTGTTTCCACTAAGTGCTATTGCCCTCAAAGCATCAGTCATAAAGACTGTGCTAAAGCAAATGACAAAAGAGATTCAATGCTGTCACTGCCATTATTTTTCATGACAACAGCCAAATGATGCTGTCATAAATATAAAGGGAAGAGTAACAACCTTTATGTATGCAGTAACATAAAATCCCTCCTGGCCAGAAGTACAAAATCACCTTACCTGTAAGGGGTTAAGAAGCTCAAATAACCTGACTGGCACCCCCACCACCAGCCACAGGCCACCTGAGCACAACCCCCCCAGCGTCAGAGCCGCAGGCAGGCAGGCAGCTGAGCGCAGCCCTCAGCCCTAGCATGGCGGGTGGTGCTGACCTCAGCGTCCCCAGGCCCCTAACACCAGGCAGGCAGGCAGGGTGAGCACTGGCTCCACCTTTCCGGAGTCCCTGGCTGCAAGCCAGTCCCTGCTAGACCAAAAGTGGGGAGGGTGGGGGCCCTGCCCCTCCTGCGGTGCAGGCGAAAGCAGCCTCCTTCCCGTGTCCCAGGCCCCCAGCCCAGGGCAGGTGGATGGACCAGGCTCTCGGCTCTGGCGGGGCGAGGGGTTTTGGAGCCACAGCCCAGCCATAATAAGAGCCAGGCAGGGAGTTGTGGGAAGCCACGGTGGACCCTACACCTGTCCGCGGTGTGGGGGGCCCGAGCACCCCCCCGGGTCCCTCTCCCTACCTCCTGTGTCCCCCGCCCAGGGCAGGTGGAGGATCCACAACTCTGTGGCTCCTCACAGCTGTCCCCATGGCTGTTACTGTGGCCAGGCTGCAGCTCCGAGCCCTCCCCCTCCAGGCCAGAGCCAGGTCAGGGAGAGCAGCACAGGCAGCTTTGGGGAGCCGACATGGGGTCACAGATCCTCCACCTGCCCCGGACGGGTGGGAAACCCGGGGGCTGTTCTCAGCTTCCCGCACCCAGGGCAGGTGGAGGGACTGCCTTAGCTCCTCTCAGCTGCACGGGCTCCCCTGCCAGGCTCTATGCTGGCCTGGCCAGATGCGGGTCCTTGGGGGGGAAGAGGAGGGGAAGAGGGCAAGTTCCACCCCAGTGAAAAGAGGATGGGCCAGGCCCCCTGCTCCCCCTGGTTCCAGCACCCCTGGCCCAGACCCCAGCCACAGGGCAAGGAAGAGCCGCAGCAGAGTGTGGCAGGAAGCAGGAGGAGCCTGGGGGTGGAATATGGGAGGGGCTATGCAGGCAATTTGGGGAGGCTCAGCCTTCCCCTGCCTTTCATACCCACCGCCCATCTGCTGTTACCAATATTGTTATCATTATTGTGTGAATAAAGGGGAGCAGAATGGTGCTTAACCTGCCCCAAATGAGGGGCTCACCCTCAGCTGAAAGGACCTTGTTAAGCCAGGGGCTTGAATGCCAGAGCCTGTGAAAGTAAGAGGGGTGGTGACAGGTGTCCCAGCCATTAGGTGTGCACTATCCTCAAGGGTCCTTGGTCTGGTTTAACCTCTTTCTCCCCACTCTTCAAAGAAAGAGCTAAATAGGCTTCAGTAGGAGCCTCTTTGTTATTTTAAATGCTCAATCAGTTGTGGTGGGACTATGTTTCTGCTCAGCCTTCTAAGAGCTAAAAATTACTGAGAGACTGATGTGCAGAGGTCGCAGCAGAGAGGCAGGTGGCAGCAAAAGGTGACTGACAGTTGGCTGGCGAACAAGTGGCTGGTGAGGTGCTGAGCAGAACCAGTAGCTGGCGAGCCAGCGGAGAGGAACCGTAGCTGGCAGGGCAGTCAGGTGGCAAGGAGCAACAGCTGGTGGAGAAGATCAGCTGGTAGGGCAGTCAGCCAAAGCAAGTGCTCAGATGGCAGAGCAAGCAAGGTGCCTTCTTCCCCGGGTGGGAGGTGAACTCACACAGATGCACCTCTGAACCCTGGGTCCTCTCGGACAAAGGACAACCACTGTGAGTGGGGTACAGTGAGGGAGCAGAGAGGGGCACAGAAAAGGAACTCTTGGTTGTAGAACTCAAGAACATGAGGCGGAAGACACTGCCCCCACGCACTCTGGGGTGGGTGTCCTGCTCACAGTTTTATGATTATAATCCAGCTTGTGGCATTTCTCAAGTTAATGTCAGGTGACTTCCCTCCTTTTATTAAAAATTTCTTTTCTGCACTCAATCTCTGTGCTTGCAAGTGGGGAAATATTGCCTCTAAGAGGTTCCCTGTGGTGGTATGTAATTTTCCCAGGTTACTGGGTGGGGCCTCGAGCTGGTTCAGTGTTGTATTGTTGGAAAGGAATCCCTAGATATGGAACCTGGTCCTGGTCGTTGCCGGCTGCACCTGGCAGAAGTGTTACACGGATATCACTAAGTCTCCTGCCTGTGACTAGAGAATATGAAAAGTAAAGGAACAATACAAGAGAGTTTAACACACAGGCCAAATGTGTCATCCACTCCATTAGCAGCTGCCTACCTAGACAATAAGAGCCTGCTACTGCTACAAGCTAATGAAGTTACTCCTTTAGCTCTAGTGGTAGAGGCCTGATTCTGAATATCCTGGGTTCTATGCACACTGGCAACCTATGAGGGGCAGGAGTTACTAAAAGGGAAGATAGAACTGTAACAACCTCAAGTATTTATGACATGTAGTTCTTGGGTTTGTTGCTATCATTAAGTCATTTTCTAGCTTTAGACATGTCTACCTCTCCCATCATGAAATTGCATTTCTTCACCTCCGTTTCCCCTTCAAAGTTAGCCCACTGTCTTCCCCTGGTGGAGAAGTGATATGGGCATTGGGGATTTGGCCCTCTGGCTAAGGCACTACAGGAGTCCAGCCCCTTTTGGGAATCACCCAAAACACAAACGCTACTAATGTAAGAATTCACACACACACCAGCAGGCTCAAAAAGTCCTTTTGCCACTTATTAAATAGCCTTTTCACTGCCCTCACCAGACCAATCAGTACCTTGCAAAACTCAGCTCCCTATCTCATGGTGCAGCAGAAGGTATATGGTGGTTTCTTCCCCACCATCTCCAGGAGGCTCTTTCTTCTCTGGGCTCTAGCCCCGAGACCATATACCACAAACAGGCTAGTTTACCCTCAGACTCTGCTTCACTCCTCACAAAACCACTTCCTACCTTGCCTCCTTCTTAGGACCTCTTAAATGACTCTCCAGTTTACAAACTCCTTCCAGGATCTTTCTGTGGCTCCAGTTATAGGCTTTAACTCATGCAGCTCTCACAACAATGCTACAGCCTCTTCTTTTTGTGTGATTAATTTTTTTATTGATTTTCACAAAGAAATAGATAATGCAAAGTACAAAAAACATAATTGACCTAAGGCTTGTATATGTTTCTGAATACCGCACACTTCATGGGATCTCCAGTAGACCAGACAACACAAAACCAGACCAAGCTACAAAGACATAACATATTATGGGGAGGGCAACCGTAATCAACTAGGAGTAGACATACATGAATAGGGAAAGGGGGGAAGGAGAGGACCAAGGGAAGGAGGGAAAAAGAGGAGAGGTTCAGTGAAATGGAGGTCTGGCATTCTTTGAGCTATCTCAATATTTTTTATCCAACCATATCTAGAAATGGGGTCCAAATTTCTTCAAATTCATATAATTGTTCTTTCGTGCTGAGTACAGGTTGCCCCTTATAATTTCTAGGAAGACTTCTGTCAATCACATGATCTAGGACTCTCAGTACCCTCACCAAAGAGGTGGGCTAACCAGGCAAGGACAGGCTGAGCCCAACTCCCTTAAAAGGCTCGCTTCCTCTGTGGTGGTGGTGTTATGGATTTGGGAGCTGCTGGGACTCACAATTTTATCACTATGCTATGGGATACTCCCATCTGAGCACAGTTTGACTCCTACTTGACTTCTCTAGTCTTTTTTTTTTAATAATCCTTTGTGGCTACTCAGTGGTACCAAAAGAGGCTTTACCAGTAAGCTGACTTTCCAGTGATATCACACTGTCCTTGATTAAACTCAGTCTGTATCTGAGACGCTTATCCAAGGGGATTACTTGAAAAATGATAGCTGTGTCTCACTTCTGCAACAATTCCTTCAAAAGCCCACAGGATTTAGATGCAAAAATTCTAACATGGATGCACTGCAGAGTAATCTCAGAACTATTGTTCAGCATGTGCACCACTCAGTGGCTCTTTTTTCTCTGGCAATTGAAGACTGTATTTTTACCTTCTGATGTCATCCTGATTTGCTAGTATACAAGCAGATTATATTTCCCCTGTATTTTATGTAAATGATGTTATGCCTGAAATGTGCATATACTTTTAGTTATGCAAATAAAAGATTTGATTTACCTTGTATTCTTCAGTGAAGGAGTACAAAAACCAAATTCAAACAGCAGGTAAAACAATATCTATGCACAAAGCCCCTGTGCGGTCATGCCTTTTCTTGGTTGGAATGGCTGTCAGCTACAATAAAACCAATGGACAGATTCTGCAAAATAAGCGAATAATGTCTCTCTCTGTTCAGCTCATCCAGGGTTTAGTCTGAGGTGTGATCCAAGAGAAGTGCTACATTTGGAGAAGAGCCAGTGTCTGGGGATTTTTTTCATTTCCATCAGATGTGAAAGAGACCCAGTGTGCTGCCAAAACCAGTATAGGTCCTGGCTGACAGCTACTCCAGATGTCTGAGGTTGCACATACCACACCACCAACTGTATCTTTGAAAGAAATGTTCAGTCTGGGAGCCAATGCTTAATATGTTGCAGAAACACTTATACTTGAAAAATATTCTTTGGATGGCATAAGGTGCTTTGGTGCCAAATAGTTTAAAAGCCCTCTGAACATATGTGTGTTACTTTGCACTGAGGCACCAAGTCCAGTATAATCATTTCAGTACAATGTTACGATGGTAACTGCTTCAGAATGATGGAAAGTATTTTTCTTTTTCATATGTCTTTGAAATAGCAAGTTGCTGTCTGGCAAATGATTTTGGTCTCATAAAGCTTGAAGGAAAGGTGAGAGAGACAGAAAGTGGAGGACTTTTGACTAGAAAACTACTAGGATTAGCAGGTCTAATGGAGAAGCTGGACACAAGTAGAGATGCAGCAACACTGCTGCAGTCATATATATATATATATATAGGTTGATTGCAGATGTTTTAATGCTGCAGAAAAAAGCAAGAGCCTCCTTCTTTACTCTTCTATTGATCCATTTTTTATAAATGGGACATATGACTCAATCACAGTTCATTACATGTATTGTCACATGTAGCATATTGTACTTTTCTGTGCATCTTAAGTACTTGCATTAGTGCTGATGTGCTCTTTTCTTGTCTTGTCGCCTTTCAAATGTCACACTTCACTACCTTGAGCTACCTATATATCTCACCTCTGTTCTTCCTCTGCACAACTGTCCTCTTTTATTTCCTTTCTCTAGTTCTGAATGGTTCCTCTGTACCATCACCTTAATCAGATCATCATCTACAACTGAGAACTGAGAGCCAAATATACCATGTTAGAGTTTGTCACTCTGTGTAGTGGTCCTTATATGTTTATTTTTAATTGAACAAACTACTAAAATGTTCAGATTTTTTTTAAAAAAACCTCTCATATTTCAGCTTGCTCTTTCCCTACTAACATGTTCTCTCTCTCTCTTCCATATATATATATAAGTTGAGCTGGTAGTAACAATACCAATGATTTTGATGCTTTGGACAGCTGTGGGTACTGCATAGTATATGATGTGCCTCTAGCAGCAGCAGCATCCTGAATTCCACTAGAAAGCTTTTAGATGCTGTGTGACAATGGAAAGAATGCCTTTTTTACCCTTCTTTTCCTCTCCCTCTCTTTACCTGGTCTTATTAGCCTCTCTTGGGGTCAACATTGGTAGCTGTAACTCTTTCAAACATACCACACCACAGCTGTTGGCCAGTACCTTAATGCCTTAGGCTAGCCTGAGGAATATTTCTTTGAGACAGTATCTAATGTGATTGCATGTGTTTCATTCCCATTTTTTTAAAAAGCCTTCCAATTGACTTCCTTGTCTACATGTACTGTGACCTCTTTCTGTTGCCTTCATGTTCAATTGAACCTTTTAAAAGACTGTTTTTTGAACAACAACTTTTATAAAGGCTGTTTTAATTTTTTTTTCCCCGTATCCGCAGTGCTGCTGCCTGTAGCCAGCTCCAGGGTGCCCCTCTCTCCGAGTCTCTGGCCTCAGGCAGCTCTCTGCCATGACTTGTGTAGCTATCTTTAGCCTTCAAATGCGAGTGGTGTTACTCTGTGGCTAGTGCAGTGACAACATTCACTGTTACTGCTACTTTCCCTCATTTTAAAGGTTGTTTTTTAAAATAATAACCTTTAAAAGCGAGTCTTCTCCCTTTATCCCACCCGGTCTCCCAGCACTTGAATTATTCCTGTGTATGCTGGGGCCTACAAAATGCTAAGTCTGGCTCCCTCTCCCAAACACACACACATTGCACACAGATACGTACAGCAGCTAACTGGCTGCATGAACAGGAAAAAGAAAATGTAGAATATGCAGAAGAAATATTCCTACATCTTTGAAAAATGAAGCTCCATTTATTAATCAGCACTAAAAGTGATTACCTATTAGCAACCGCCCTGATTCATGTCAGCCCGAGTAGGATTATCAAACATAAATAAATGGAATTAGGGATTAAATACAAAGGCCCTGATTCTGCCCTTAGCTACGCTGGTTTTACACTGTTATAACTCCATTGACTTCAGTGGGGTCACTCTTAATTTAAATTTCTGTGTATTCAAAATATATGAAAAGCCAGAATTAAAAACAAAATCTGCACCATTTTGCTCCAATAGAAGTAATTTGAAAACCCCTATTGTCATTCATGGAGACAAACTTCCATGCTACATTTTTAGATTTGTAATATGTGCATGCATTCATTGTGTTATCAAGCCCCACATTTGCATTAGAAAGAAACTGCATGCACAAAACAGGTACTTATGAGTAGAGCTGTGTTGATCACTGACTTTTCATTTCATTGAAGCAAGGTGAATGAGGTAATATCTTTCACTGGACCAACTTCTAGTTCAATAAAAAATATTACTTCACCCACCTTGTCTTGCTAACATCCTGGGATTGCCACAGCTACAACTACACTGCATACAACAATGCAAGTTTGCGTTTTACTGGCAGTTCTGACAAAATTGACAAAAAAGGTTTCAGTTCATGTCAAACCAAAACTGATTTATTTATTTTTTTGGCAAATCAAAAGCATTGGAAAAATTTCATTTTGGGTTAATGGAACTTTTTGTTCTACCTGAAATGAAACATTTCATGTTGGGCCATTGTTAACCTTTTTTAAATGCAAAGAAAATGAAGGACTAGCTTCACAAAACTGAGGCAGAGGAGGTGGTGCCTCTCTCCCACTTGCAATCATTTAGCCTAGTGGTTAAAGCAGTCACCTAGGATGTGAGAGAGCAAAGTTCCAATCCCCACTGGCCCTAGCACCCACCCCTTCCCCCTCACAGGGAACTGACATAATCACTAGTCTATAGAGTTATTTTTACTCTCTCTCCCTCTGGCCCAATGATTACTCAAGTATTTTATACAAAATGGAACAGCTTCAACAGGTGAGACTGAGAGAGCCCCGTTAGAGTCCTGCAAATCTGCGGGTGTCTGTTTATATCCGCAGATGCGGATATTCGTGGACCATTTCTGCGGATAGCAATGTGGAGCCGGTTCGGGGAGAGCCGTGCTGGCAACTGTGGGGCGCCTGGGTCCCTCCACCTGCCCTGGGTGGAGGGGCTGGGAGGCAGGGACACTGGGCAGGGGAGACTGGGGAGAAAGGACACTGAGCGGGGAGGCCGGGGGAAGGGACACTGGGTGGGGGGGCAGGGACATTTGGCAGGGGAGCTAGGGGGCAGGGGCACTGGCCAGGGGCTGCTGGGGCTCCCCGCCCAGGGCAGGTGAAGAGTCCACCATGGCTCCACACAGCTGCCTGACCAACTCTTATTGTGGCCGGGTGGCCGGCCCTAGCCAGAGCCAGGTCCAGGAGAGCTGTGCTGGCCACTGTGGGGAGCCTGGGTGGGGTGGCTGGGGGGCAGGGACACTGGGAGGAGGGCTGGGGGACAGGGACATGGGCCGAGGGCTACTCAGGCCCCCTGCCCAGGGCAGGTGTAGGGTCCGCCACAGCTCCCCACAGCTGCCAGTGTGGCTCTCCCAGATCGGCTCCAGCTTGGGGGGCGGCTCAGAGCCACTGCCCGGCCATGGTAAGAGCTGGGCGGGCAGCTGTGAGGAGCCATGGTGGACCCTACACCTGCCCTGGGCAGGGGGCCAAGCAGCCCCCAGGTAGCTCCACAGGTCTCCCCCTCCCGGGGCCAGGCCAGTCTGGACCCCAGCTGGGGAGCCATGGGGAGCTGTGGTGGACCCTCCACCTGCCCGTGGTGCAGGTGCGGGGAGCTGAGAGCCACAGGGCTCTCCCTGATCAGCTCCAGTGTGGGGGTTGCCTCGGAGCCTCAGCCCAGCCTCCAGTGTAGAGCCCTGAAAATCTGTGGATATCTGCAGATAGCCGCATCCGTGGATGTGGGTATCCGCAGATAATTTTTGCGGATCGCGGATTGGATGCGCATACACCTTTGTGTATCCATGCAGGGCTCTTAGCCCCATCCCACATACCATATAGACTGGTGGTTAAGGCATTCCCCTCGATAGGGAAAACCTACATTCAAGTCCCTACTCCAGAAGTGAGTGCTCTAACTACCGGGCTAAAAGTTATATGGGAAGCTCCATTACCTCCTCCTCCTCCTGCTTTGTGAGTGGTGCCTCAATGCCCTTGTGAATTTAGACTGAAAAAAATCAAAACATTTCTGAAGTTTTCTCTCTTCATTTCAACCCAAACAGGTGGCCAAAATCTATGTAAATTAGCAAAATGTTTCAGTTGACTCAAATCTGTGTTTTTTGGCAAAAAAAAGTTTTAGCAGAAAAATTCCGCCCACCTCTACCTATGAGTGCAATTTTCCATTTTCTAAGCACAAATGTCCTTTTGCACGTCATTGGAAATCTGGAGAATTCAACAGATGCATGTGCAAATTCTTCACAAAACATCCAGTGTTCAAAGTACAGCTCCAAATGTCAACCATGACATAATCTATTATCATCTACTGAGATTCTGATTTTCATATGGACTGATTTCCTGCTTTTAGTATTCCCATGTCAACGCTTTATGTTGATACACAGCATTATTGACAAAAATGACATTTCATCTTAGCAAATGTGCATAATCTGCTAGTCAAGATGTCTTAAAAACTAATAAAAATGCCTACAAAATATTCCTGCTTAAATTTTGATTTTTTAAGAAATATATTTCCCGACTGTTGTTCTTTGATTTGTTATATCTTGTAGAAAAATAGAAAATATCAGTCCTTAAAATCTCGCCAGCATTACCATTAACTTACATAACTTAGTCATCTTACATTTCTGTGCTAATTGTTTGCATAATATAAACAGCAGAGGTGATCAGATAATACAAAAATTGATTGACTAATATATTTATGCAAATAAACATGAAGTTCATTCTGCTGTTATTTATGGGCTCATATTATTTGCCCTTTGCAGGAATTTGGATGGATACCAATTTATTCATTCAAATTGTTGTGAATCCTGAAAGTTTCAGAAAATTAAGCATAAGTGATTATTGGTTCAAGAATTTGTACTGCAAATGCCTTATTTTTCATTATTAGCTGTTAAGTGCCCTCCTTTTTTAAAAGTTTATCCTCCAGTTTGAGAGCAGAGACAATATATGTTAAATTGGGTGACCAATTAATTGGTGTGAAAAATAAATAACTAAATTGAACAGGTCTCTAGCAACCCAGAGGCTGAAATTTCTTCATATAAACTGTGCAGCAAATACTCATGGAGGATTAATATGTTCTTAGAAATCACTCATCTTGTAAACAGTAAAAAGGGCTAAATTCCTCTATTTTATTTGCAGTAAGTAATTTAACCAGTTTAGGAAAAGGCCTGACTATGGTACAACATTGATTGTGTTGTATCTGCTTTTTCCCCAAAGTAGGAAGTCAGGTAGTTAGTCCACATCTTTTATGAAGGAACCTTATAAATCCCCTCGGTTTCCCACCAGCTTTAGTTTACAAACCCATCCCTTCACTCAGCTTTACAGCTGCTCCTTTACATCACAGTTGGACTGGACACAATTCTGTTTGGCATGCTTGGTGCTTAAAGGATTCCTTTCGTCGTCCTTTACAATTCATTTTCTCTTTTTCAATATTCCACTTCAAGCATCACTCAGGCATTTTATCAAAATGTATGATTTCTCTGTTTTTGTTGACAGGAAGTTTAAGCTTCACCATCTCCCATTACAAAGATTTTTATCTAAGCTTTGAAATTGTTATTCAGTGAAGTGAAGTGGTAAATCTGTCCTCATCCATGGTGTGTTCAGACTACTGACTGGAACATTTTGGCTGACATTATTAAAAAGAAATCTAACCCCAATCTATTTTATTTTCAGTTTTCCTTATCTCCAATGATGTATGAAATTTCTTGTAGGTTATTACAAATCTTCATCAAAAAATTTTTTTACCTTGTCATGCTGAGGCAGACCTCTGTTATGTTGCTATTTTCACTAGTGCAAAATCATGACTTGAAGCTTGATTCAGTGAAAACATTTGCCTGGCTTTGGAGTCAGGCACATTTTTTGCTCCAATGAACCCCTAGCAATACGGTGCTAAATGAAGTAAATGGGAGTTTTATCTGACTAAGGAATTGACCCAGGGTCTTGTTGAGACAAAGGGCAAGATCCACAAATCGTGTAAACTGACTTTGATGGAGCTTTGCTGATTTGTGCTGGCTGAAGATTTGGTCTGAAGTGTTTGGAGGTTTGTCTGAAGCTTTTCTAAACTATTTGTACGTGAGGTCTCTACTGTGTTTTTCAGACTTAGGCCCACCTTTGGGGCAATTAGATGGCATATCACTCCGGCAACAGTTCAAGACTGGGGGTTCTCCACCTGAGGGGGGAACACCTTACCTGCCCTTGGCATATTGCTGAGTGAGGGGGGTCCCAGCTAGATCCTGACAGGATGGAATATGGACCCCAGGGTGGTGTATGATATGAAAATGGGGGATATGGTCTGGTAAAGTTTGAGAACCACTGCTCTAGGAGGCAGTGAGCATGTAGTCCTCTTCCCTAGGGGGGGTCACCAAATGAAAATAATAAGCAGCAGATTTAAAACAAACAAAAGGAAGTATTTTTTTCACACAATGCACAGTCAACCTGTGGAACTCCTTGCCAGAGGATGTTGTGAAGGTTAAGACTATAACAGAGTTCAAAAAAGAACTAGATAAGTTCATGGAGGGTAGGTCCATCAAAGGCTATTAGCCAGGATGGACAGGGATGGTGTCCCTAGCCTCTGTCAGCCAGAAGCTGAGAATGGGCAACAGGGGATGGATCACTTGATGATTACCTGTTCTGTTCATTCCCTCTAGGGCACCTGGCATTGGCCACTGTCAGAAGACAGTATACTGGGCTAGATGAACCTTTGGTCTGACCCAGTATGGCTGTTCTTATGTTCCTATGTTCTCTATGCCTAGCCACCTCCACTGGTCACTGCGGGGAGGGAGAATGGACTATGGCCCATCTCTGCCCAAATAGTAATAGCAGCAGCCCTAGGCTTGCATCATCCTAAGTAACCCCCATGGAGCTGATGTTGGTTCCTGGGTGTCTGTGCTAATAATTCAGGGAGAGGCATGTTGTCCCTGGGGGGCAGGAGGCCAAGGGCAGACTCAGAGTCCCAAATGTGAGGCAATTGAGAGGGAGATAGGGGAGACACGAATTCGAGCGAGAGAGGTCTCTGGCAGCTCAGGGGAGTTACTACAGCATATCCCTGCAAGGTCACCAGTACACCTGCTCAAAGGAGGAAGATGAGAGAGAGAGAAAAGACTTAAAGTGAGAATGATTGACAGGTGAAGCCTAGGGAAATGAGTTAGCCTAACCAGTGAGGAAGGTTCTCCTGATAGGCCAGCCCCTGAGGAGCCATGTTGTAGGGAGAGAAGGAGCCAGCACTGAGGGGAGGACATGCTTTCTGGTGAGCTTGGGAGTCCTATGCCTGCATGCAGGGTCATCCCTGAAAACTAGACTCTGGGTACTTGGAAGCAATAGTCCTAAACTTGTTCTGGTCCCTGTTCATGGAAGCTCTTGGTTTATAGAGTTCAGATTAGAAAGCTCCCATTTAGTTTAGGACTGATTTTTCCCTCTGCTCTCTAGCTAAAGCAGTTACCACGTGGCAAGAAATACTTCTTATTGCTCGATCAGGAGTTCCTGCTTGCTCTAACCTACAATTGGGATTTATAGAATAAGAAATTAGGATTTTATCAATTATTTGTCTATAGTCTGCACCTGTTCCCTGAGTCCTTCTATGGGGAGAGTTACCTAAGGAGCAGAAGCAGTAAATGTTTGGTAGTGAAAATTCTACATGACCAGCATAGGATAGTGTGGACCTCAATTGAGTCCCCTCCTACAGCTGCTGAGGGAACCAGGCCAGGATCTGAACCTGAGGCTCATCCACTTCATGGAGACTGAGAGTGCATCAACCCTTAGTTAGGTAGTCAGGTCCATAGGTATCTTCCAAACCGACTGTGTCCTAAATCAGTGGTATAACTTGCTCTCTGCTACTACTGTACACACCATCCTCACCAGCCAGCTAGAGCCCCAGCATAGCACATGTGTCAACAGGACATTATTCCCCTCTGGCATAAGTCACAGGGTTGGGCACCGGCAACCCTCAGAGTATGTGTTTGCATCATTAATTAACGTTCACCTTTTGTTTAATACAATTACCTGGTTTGATGTACTGTTTATGTCTGTTATTTCTTGGGAGTCCCCAGATATCAGGAGGCTGGTCAGGGGGTTAGACAGGAGTTAGAATTTTTTCCTTCCCAGCAGCACCCCCTGGTACTTTCACCGAGAAACATTGTGTGTTTGTGTATTGGGACAAGATGAAGAAAACTCTCAGACAATGCGAGAGGAAGGACCCAAAAGAATCCAAGCCTCTCCATCAAATCTACAAGAAGAGTGGTCCTAGAGGAGGTAACTGGATAGGATAAGGGCATTACACTTATGCTCAAGGGACAGGTCACCTCACAGTTTAGCAAAATCCCCTTCTCTTACTTTCCCTAAGACACAGATGGTGAAATCAGTAAAAACGAGAGAGGGAAAAAACCCTCTGCCTCTTCCAAAACATTCCTAGATCCAGCCTCTACACATGCCTCTTTCTGCAACAAAGCTCTCTATAGCTCAAACACTGAATGCAACGTGGCAGCTAATTAGGTAATTTTAGTTGTTGTCAAGAATAGAATCTGTTATTGTTGAGTGACTGTGATGATGCGAGACTCAAGTGTGTGTTGTTGGCTCAGTCTAAGAAAAATGAAGATGCAAATGAAGGGAGCTTGTCTGGTTCAGATGAAGATTTATTAGTGAATACTTTTATCCCTGGTTTTGGATCATTTTAGTTATTTTTCCTTGCTAAAGCATTTAGCCAGGCATTTTTCTTTCCTTTTTACTTTGAGAGTATAAATGTCAGAATTGAATGTAATTTAACAATAGAGGAGTTTCTCCTGTCACTCAATCACTTTGTGTCAAAAGTTTTTTAATATCTTGCTAATCTGCCCAAAACTATTATTTTAGACATTATTGTCTAGATTTAATTAGGACTTTATGTGGGATCATAGCATGGTATCCATTTTTAAACAGACTTCCTCACTGAGTTCAATGGCTGACACGAAATAGCCCAGGTAGTCTGGCCAAAGGAAAGAGGTATCCAAACTACAACTCACATGAGGCTCCACAGCACCATAAGCAGATGCAATTTTGTGTTGAACTGACTCCAAACAAGGCATTTTGATTTGTTCAACAAACAGAAATAGTGCAACTAAAAATGTCAAAGTAAAACATTTTGACATTTAACCGAAGTTTTTTGAAAATGTATCATTCCACATAACATGGTGATATTTCAACTTTTCCTCCTGCATTAGAAGAAAAACAAGTGTTAAAATATTGGAATTTTGCACAGGCTGGAAATTTAGTTTTTCACTCAGCTCTAGTCTCCAATCCCAGTCCTTGCACTCTCCACAAAACAGTTAGGAGTAGCCCACACCAAACCCCTGCCTTCAGCCGGCCGACCTGGCTTGCCATGGGCAGGAACACATTTCACCCCATCAAAGGGTGTACCAGTGACTGCGTTTCCTCTGAAATCTTGGCAGCACAGTGGGTGCCTCAGCTCCTGTACTTCTGGGAATTTCCTCTGGGCTGGTGCATCTCCATGCTCCCTGCTGGGATGTGCTCTAGTTTAACACTACAGTTTAGTATTCAATATGCTAGGAAATACGGGCTGTGTTTTCAAATCTTAATAATTGACACCATAGGATAAACCAACCATAAATCTTGATGAGAAAAAATATATATTCGATAAGGGCACAGAGCCAAATACAATTTACCTAACATGAATAGCTCTGTGATGCTGGCAGACCAGGTGCCAGCTCATGCCAAGGCCCCTCTGAACAACGACAAATGCATAGCTGGAAATCAGTCTGGCTCACTTATAAGAATTCGTTTAGTGTTTGGACTTTATGAAAAGCTTGTGAGTTGCTGCATGCATTAACCTCACTTATACTATCTATATCCCATGTTAAAAGGTAATATTTAAGTGTTTGTTTGTAACCATAACAGTGTTTGCAATGAGACTGGAACCCCCTCTCATCCCCAAGTCAGGAGAGAAGCATTAGCAACTGTGAAATACTAGTTTACCACAAGAGGTGTCATCTCCTGCCCAACAAAAGAAGGCCTATAGACACCAGATGAACCCTTCGGAAACATCAGTGGACAAAAGCCTTTGTTGGTTGCTCCCTCCACACCCATGAAGAGCGGTTGTGTACAAACCCTTATTCCATCACAATCTGAACACTGGGGGATGGGAATAAAAATCCTTGACTGTGAGGAAAGGGTGTTCCAGGGGAGAGGGAAGCTGCTCTGTTCTCCCCATCAACACTGCAGGGATTTACTATGCACATTTCTGTCAGCATTAATTTATGCTGGTCTCCACATTTCTGACTGACGCCATCCATGAGGCATAGCCAGATTGGGAAGTACACTGGGAGCAGGGGTTCGGCTATGGAGACAGGATGGTAAGGAAGCATTGCAGGGACCAGAATCTCCCATGCAGATGGCCTTTACTTTTGCCCAAGAGCTGTGGTTTTTGTGGGCTGAGTTCCCTTGGCAGTTCTGCGGTGGGGCAAGTCCCAAGAGAAAACACAGTCAGAAACTCAGAGTCCAAATTCACCGATATTACAGTCTTTGGAGGCAAGTCACTTAGTGCAGGACATTAAAAGGGGGTGGGGGTGGGGGTGGGGGGAAAGGTGCCTAAAGTTAGTGTCAAAATAAGTGGCCTGTTTTCAAAACTCCCCTCCAAAATTGCAGCCCGTCTGTTGCTAGCACTCAGCAGCTCCCATTGAGCTGCAAAGGGAAGCATTAAAAAAAGGGAAGATGTTGGCTGCACAACCTTAATTACGATTCAGTATATGCATTATGAGAAAGGGCCACATCCTTGTGTTTGGTGCAGGACCAGTGTGGAGGCGGGGGAATAGTTACGCTGAGCTGTGCTTTAGTTCTGTATTTTGTAAAAAGGGAATAATAGTACCCCAAGCTCAGAGATACTGTGTGGATCAAATCCTTTGTGTTGGTGGGTGCTCAGATACTACCCCATAGAAAAGCTTAAAAAGGAAAATAAAATACCTTGTCATGGGCAGGTTTTAGGTGGCGTGCATGAGGCATGTGGGCCACAATAATAATATCTAGTTCTAATCTTTTCATCTGTAGATCTCAAAGTGCTTTCAGTGAGTCAGTATCATTATCCCCATTTTACAGATGGGGAAACTGAAGCACAGAGAGGTGACTTCCTTCCACCCAGCAGGCCAGTGGCAGAGGCAGGAATAAAACCCCCAAGATCCCACCCCCACTCACTCCTCTCCACCTCTCCCCCCCATCGCTTGCCCTTACATCTGGTAAAAATGGGGAGTGCAAATCCCTCCCACTTTTAGAAGTCATGGAGCCATGGCCCCTTCGCCCCCCTTGTTCCAGTGCCCCTGTGCGGTGGGTGAGAGGCACTGGGAGGGAGAGGGAGGTGCTGATGGGGGCGCTGCCAATGGGTGCTGAGCACCCACCATTTTTTTCCTATGGGTGGACCATTCCTATGGGTGCGCCTATGAAGCTCTGATCACTATGGAACTGGTCTCCATGCCAGGCTATGTGGGGCCAGTATGGAATGAAGATTTTTTTGGGGCGGGGTCTGAGGGCCAGATAAGAGGCAGTAGATGTACCTTTGTCCACACCCCACTCAGTTTCACTAAGGAGAGATCTAGTGGAGGTGATCATATGTCCCAGTATGTGATCATTCCCTTTCAATGGGAGTTAGGCACCTAAATACCATTAAGGATCTGGGCTCTAAACCTTAAAGCTGTGCAAAGGGAGTATAAAATGCTACTGAGAATTCTCTACCCCTTACACTGGTGGAAGTGTTTTAAATAACTGCACATGGTGTAAGACAGCAGAAGATCAGGTCTTCTGTAGCTATAGCTCTGACCCTCTCAAATTAAACTTGAGACACTGCAGAAGTGTGCTTGGACTCTTGTAGTTTATTATTGTAACTTCCAGGAGTGTACCCTGAAATTTCCATTTGCATACTAATAAATGCCTTCAGGTAATATAATTTATTTATACCTTTTTGCATAGAAACATATTCAGAAAGTTCATACATAGTTATTCTGCATTTAAGGAATGCATCACTAAACTTCTAATTAGGGCAATGATATTTTCCCAAAAGAATTTTAAAAAAGCCTAGGGGTAGAAGAAGCCTATACGCTAGTGTTTCCAGGAATGTAAATGTGCCATGAGGGCTCCACATGAAAGTGAAAAATGGGGAATACGATGGATGAAAGAAAATGAATTAGAAGAACTTTTCTTTTTCTTGCAATATTATCTGCTTACATGACAGCAGCAATATAAGGTGGCAGGAAAAAAGGTCATAATTGATTCAGTGGCTAGATGCATCAATGCAGAAAAAGCTCATAGTGATGCAAGTGAAACCATGCGACAAACTTCCAGTAATGCTTCAGGACTTGAAGGGAAACAGCAAATACTGCCCAGAGCATGATAACCATATAAACTGAAGCAGACAACACAATAACATCATGATCAGAAAGCCCTGGAAGGTTATCCGCAAGTATCATGCATGAAGATTTAAAGGGGGAAAAGCATTTAGAGACAAACCACTATCATAGGTGGGGATTTGAGGGAATTGCAAAATATCTCTCAAGATTTTACAAGTTCCTCATATCCAATAAGCTACCACATTACCACCAGGAAATGGTAAAAGGTGTATTGTTTATTTACTAGAAGACCTAAATCAATTCCCCACCAACATTTCTGCTGGTTGGTGATGCTCATATGGATACTGAGGGCGCTGAACGAATATGCGGGCTTGGATTTTCAAAGGGACATAAGAGAGCTAGACTCCCAACTCCCATTGAAAATGGAGAACTGTTAATTATGTTGAGACACTTTCCATCTCACAGATTAACTTTCCCATACCTCCTTAAGCCATGCACACACGTGCACACACAAAGAGCTGGCTGACTGGGGGTAGTGACCTAATACAGCACGAGAGTCAGAAATTGAGACAAAAGGTCACCAAATGGCACACTTTGAAATTTTATTTTATGCACGTTATCAAAATAGCAGGAAGAAAACTTGTGTGGAATATTACTGCAGTTCTTAGCTATGCTGTAGAACCAACATTCTGTTTGCACTGTGGTTTTAAATGGAAGAAGTCTGTCTGCTAGAGGGCAGGAAAGATTCAAGAAGAAGGATCACTCTGCTTTCCCTTTCATGGGGTTTGTAAATGTGTGCTTTGTTGTTTTCCTTAAGCAAAAATAAAAGTCAAAGACAGGAAGCATAGGTTTTGAGCTTTGTGTATGTAAAATATGATAATATACCCAGAAAATCTACTCATGAGTCATTTCAGCATCTCCTCCCTCTTCTCTTCCTCCTACCCTGGCTTTAAGAATATATTCATGCTTCCAAATGACAATGTATAAAATGAGGTCTAGCATAGTCACTTCTTCCTTCTTTACATGATTTAAGAAAAATATAAATCTCTTCCTTTTGAAAAACAAATGGAAACACCCAAGTGATGCTACCAGTGCTCTCAAGCAACAGTCTCCACAACTCAGATTTCAGGACAGTGTCTGGACTGCCACATCAGATGCTGCTTTTTAGCTTTGCTCTCTGAAGGAAGGTGCTGTCCCCTTAATCCTGAAGCAGCCCCCTCTTCCCAGCTGATCATACTAGGGTGACCATATATCCTGATTTTATAGGGACAGTCCTGATTTTTGGGTCTTTTTCTTATATAGGCTCCTATTACCCCCCACCCCCTCTCCCAATTTTTCACATTTGCTGTCTGGTCACCCTAGATCATACACAGAAAACAAATTAGTGGAGGTGGGGTGGTGTACATTGGTACTCAGGACAGTAGCTCAGGAGACAACAGCAATCATATTCATAACTGCTGTTTTCCCCACCACAAAAACATCTCCAGTTTGGAGGGTCATCTGCTTCTATTTCCCTCCTGACTTCTCCCAATAAGTGGAACCAGCAGGAGGCATTATTTTGTTTTGCCTTTAAGTAGATTCAGTAATATGATCCACTACTTGAACTTTTTTTCTTTTAGAATTTTAAAGGCCCAATATCACAAAATGGCCTTGGTCCCCACAAAATACTTCTCAAATATGAATTGAAATATTACCATATATGAAGATTCATTAAAGTTTTTAAAATTCCCCATCGGTGCTGGAAGATGTACAACATGGAGGAAAGATGTGCTTCACCTATAATACAGAATGGCAGATGTCCAACTCCCATATGACATTATCATTGGGAAATGTGGTCTAGATCAAATTACTATAAGGTGGGTGAACAACTGATTGCACCACCGTACTCAAGAGTAGTTATCAATGGTTCGCTGTCAAACTGGGAGGTTGTATCTAGGGGAGTCTCACAGGGTCAGTCTTGGGTCCAATCCTATTCAATATTTCATTAATTACTTGGATAACAGAGTAGAGAGCATGCTTATAAAATGTATATATGACATCATCTTGCAAGCACTTAGGAGACCAGGATTAGAATTCTAAATGACCTTGACAAATTGCAGAACTGGTCTGAACTCAACAAGATGAAATTCAATACAGATAAGTGCAAAATACTGCACTTAGGAAAGAAAAGTCAAATGGTGCTGTCCCCTTAATCCTGAAGCAGCCCCCTCTTCCCAGCTGATCATACACAGAAAACAGATTAGTGGAGGTGGGGTGGTGTACATTGGTAGCCAGGACTACAAAATGGGGAATAACTGGCTGGGTGGTAGTACTGCTGAAAAGGATCTGAGGGTTATAGCGGATGATAAATTGAATGAGTCAACAACGTGATGCAGTTGCAAAAAACACTAATGTCATTCTGGAGAATATTAACAGGAATGCTGTATGTAAGACAAGGGAGGTAACTGTCCACTCTATTCGGCACTGGTGAGACCCCCAGCTGGAGTACTGTGTCCAGTTCTGGGCACCACACTTTAGGAGAGATGTGGACAAACTGGAGAGAGCCCACAGGAGATCAACAAAAATGATAAAACGTTTAGAAAACCTGACCTATGAGGCATGTTTAGTCTTGAGAAAAGAAGACTGAAGGGGGACCTGATATCATCTTCAAATATGTGAAGGATTGTTATAAATAGGACAGGGAGTTCTCCATGTCCTCTGAAGATAGGACAAGAAGTAATGGGCTTATTCTGCAACAAGGGAGATTTAAGTTAAATATTAGGAAAATATTTCTCATTATAAGTGTAGTTAAGCTCTGGAATTTACTTCCAAGAGAGGTTGTGGAGGTTTTAAAGAACAGGTTAGACAAACACTGTCAGGATAGTCTAGGTTTACTTGGTTCTGCCTCAGTGCAGGGGGCTGGACTTGATGACCTCTCAAGGTCCATTCCATCCCTACATTTCTCTAATTCCATGCTTACTGCTCTGGAAGCTGTTAAGTAGTCTTCTCTTTACCTCTCTTACAGGAAAGACCCTATACTATAGCCTCTGTTGTTGTTTATCGGATATCTTCTTAGAAGTTTCTCTCCAGATTAGCCACAGTCCAGTCATGAGCCAATCAGACTTTCAGCCTCTTGAAACAAATACCACATGATCCTCAAATACTTGTAGACTGTTATGATGCCTCCTCCTACTTACTGAATTGGAGGACAAATTAATCATTTTACTCTTATCCTTGAAAATCAATCTCTAATCTTTCTTGCTGCTTTTCTCTGAACTACCTTCAATATGTCTAGGCTTGCCAGAAAGGGAGAATTTATGGTTGCTCACCTGGAAATTTTCCCTTCTTCAAAAACATAGATCCACAGATCTTCAATGTGGGTCATTGCCTGTCTGTAACTGTAGGGGACAGAAACAAAGCTGATTGGACGGCTAACAAAGAATCAGCCTCCCAATTCCAGAGCTCCCCTTAGTTTTGAGAGGTTTCCAAAGCTAGCCCCACTGGACCGTAAAACAAAAAATGAATCTCTCACCCTGCATCAGCACCTTACAAAAATTATTCTCAGCAAGAGAACATTATGAGCAAGAAAAATTTAACTACTGCAGAGAACTTTAAACGTAAGTTAAACAGATCTCTTCTTTTCAGGGAGTGCCAGATCTGTGGGCCTTTCCCTTCTTCTAAGGGACAAATTTGCTGGTAAGCAACCACAAATTCTCCCATTCTGTCTCAGGGCTAGGTCCACAGATCCTCAGTGTGGGATTTTCTCAGAAGTGACAAAATTCTCAGGGAGGGAACAAAACAATGTCATTGAGAGAAAGCATTCTCTTACTCTAAGGAATCACCACAGTGTACAGAACCCACCTGCTAAAGGCTATGTTGGCTGAAGACAGAGTATCTATCTTGTAAAACTTGGTAAATGTATGCAGGAAGGATCATGTTGCAGCTTTACAGATATCATAAGGGGTCTGCCCTTTCTCAGCCCATGATGCTACCACCGCTCATACTGAGTGAGCTCTGGTGCCGATTGGAGGATTGATTCTTTGGTCTGTACATGTCAGCAAGTTTTACAAGATAGATACTCTGTCTTCAGCCAACATAGCCTTTAGCAGGAGGGTTCTCTACACTGTGGTGATTCCTTAGAGTAAGAGAATTCCACCCGATCGGTTTTTTCTTTCTGCTCCACCAGTCGGCTTTCAGATTGCTGTTTCCTTTGATATGCAAAGCCCTGATAGATCATAAGTGGGCCTCTGTCCACTGAATTAATAATGCTACTTGCTTTTGCACAGCTCTTGACCTTGAAACCCTGAAAATTTACGTATGCTATTGCTGATGTGTTGGCAGTCACTACCAGAATATATGACCATTTGGCAACACTGGGCCAGTAGTTGAAGAATTGCCCTCACCTCTAGAAAATGTATATTTTTCTTTCATTCCAAGGAGGATCATGTCCACTGAACTCCTGACCTCTTAGAGAACACTTCCCATCATTCCAGACTGGAAACTGTTGTTATGAGACTTACCTCTCTGGCTCAGTCATGGCCATCCTTCTCTGGACTCTCTCAGGACTCATCCACCAGTTTGGGGATTTCAGCACAAGTGACAGAATGTTCACTTTCCAAGATGAAAAAAATTCAGAAAATGATGGAGAAAAAAGACAGCAGAAAACTCTGGAGAGTTCTCATATGCATTCTTGCCCAAGGCACTATCCCTATGCAAGACACGATCATCCCTAAAAGGCTCATTAGGGTGCTTGACAACATCTTTGGGCATCTCCTCATGAGGGTAATTCTGATCTGATCTTGTCCCATCTTTCAGCTGACAAATATTTTGTGGGCCTCTATCAACACTCCAAGATGAATTAGGCACTGAAATGGTTAAAGACTACTCTTTCTGAAATTTACTATAAATCCATGGTGTTGCAATATTTGGATCATTGACCGAGTCTCTTGAGTGGACCCCTCCTTGGATAGGGCTCTGTCTAGAATGTCATCCAGGAAAGGTTATATCTGTATCCCCTTTTGCCTGTGAAAAGCCACTAGAATGAGGACTTGAGGCACGGATGATCTCCAAAAGATAATACTTTGTACTGAAAAATATATTTGGGTATAAGCTTTTGTGGGCTAATACCTACTTCATCAGATACATGGAGTGAAAAATACAGTAGGCAGGTATATATATTACATCAGATGAAAAGATGGGAGTTGCCTTACCAAGTGGGGTTTCTGGAAGGTGGGGGTCTAGTTCCTAGTGTAGTTCCTCATCAGCAATTCAATCATTTTTTATTCTGTTCCCTACAGCTACAGACCAGTGATAACCCATACTGAGGAGCTGTAGATCTAGCCCTGGGAGAGACTTCTATTAATTGACATTACAAAAAAAAAAAAGAATAAAAAAAATATTTTAAGCATTTAACCATTTTAATTTTCACAGTTGCAGGAAAATATCAAGGGTTAGAGCTAGGGCAGCACTGACAGTGGGGCTGCAGGGAATTCCCTGGGCTGGCAAGGGGCCCAAGATATCCAGGTGCAAGGGAGCCTGCAGTTCTGGCAGTGAAACAGAGACCAGGCCACAAGGAGGAGGATGAGATGCCAGGGCTGTGCAGGGGACGCCACCCTGCTGCTGAACAGCTCCTGCCTGGGGATAGCCCCCACACGCCCAGCCATGAGTGAGTGAGTGGGCTAGGACAGTAGGGCTGCGGGGGGCTCTCTGCACTGCCATGGGGCTGGTGACCCCGGATCCTTGTAGGGGCTAGGTGTGGGGGAAGGCCCCGCTTGCTGACTGTTATCAATGGATATTTTAAATCAATTCTGTGTGTGAGGTGAAATTGATATTTACCAATTACTAACCATTTAAATCAAATCAATCCTGTCAAGCCTAAATATGTCAGTATTTTCCTGGGAGTGTGGTGCCCAAAGCTGAAAGCAGTCGTTGCCAGAACCAACAACTCCATGCCTCTGCATATGCTATCCCAAATCCCTTGGCCCATCCCTGTCACACTGCGTTGCAAGTTTGTCCAATTTGCTATACTTCATAATTCCAATATTTTCTGAAGAGCTGCCACGGTGTCCGCAAGTGTGTCTTATCTTGTGTGTGTCTAAAATCTCTAGACCAGAAAATGCCCTGATATTTTTGGCAAGTACAGTGGAGAGCACACAGTACATACCATAATAAACACACGTCTTTCACCATTACTGCCTTTCCCCCTCACACTGAAATCTCTTTCAGATTATTTTCCCTCTGATTTATTCGATTTTTCCAAGCTGAATCTCAGTTTATTTTCTCCCTTTGTTTCAAATCTCTGTAGGTCCCATTTCTGTATCCATGCTAGAGTTCTGCTCCACCCAATCAAGTATCAGCTGTGAGTTTAATTAATGTGCTATTAATTGTCCTTTCCAGATCATTATTGAAAATATTAAGGCTGGGCCTAAAACAAATTCCTATTACCCCACTTGACAATTAGCTTCTTTTGATACTCTGCTGCTATCACATCCCTTTTCTTATGGTCTTTCAGCTAGTTTTCAGTCCACATGACAGCTAGGTTAATCTGAATTAATTCTGAGTAAGATTTAATGAAATACAGTATGACGTGCTTGACATTATATATATATATATATATATATATATATATATATATATATGGTTTTTATACATATCTGTTGCTTTCTCTCACCTGCTGCTTCAGCAGTGCTATCAAAAGAATCAGTCATGTCTGTCTGGCAAATCTATTTTTATAAACTTACATTACTTATTGCTCATGGTTCCATTATCACTGGAGGTTTAATGCTTTCGGGGCCTGATTCACCATGTTACTCCAGTTTTATGCCAGTGTAACTCCACTGAGGCAATGTAGTGAAGAATCAGGCCCTTTAGTTATGGGATTTGTTCCATTATTTTGCTAGGTTTTTATTTTTTCTACTTTATAATATCAGATAAATACCTTAGGCTTGACTCTTAGAGGTGCTGAGCAGCCACAGCTCCAACTGAAACCAATGGGTTCTGCACATACTCAGCACTTTGGACGTTCATGGATCCTCAGCTGGTGTAAATTGGTGTTGCTCCAGTGAAGTGGAAGTTTGCTCCAGCTGCAGATCTGGCCTGTGAAGTGCATCTCTAAATAATTACTGAACTCCTCAGGTGGTTGAAACCATTTGACATGAGCATAGGTGCCGACTTTAGTCGGCGCCGGTGGGTGCTCACGCCCACGGCCCCGACCCAACTCCACCCCTGGCCCCGCTCCCATTCCATCCCTTCCTCCAAATCCCTGCCCCCACCTCCTCCCCCGAGCGCACTGAATTTCCCCTCCACCCCCCACCAGGCTTGCAAGCCTGGGACGGAGGGGGGAGAAGCAGCAGAGCACCCACCGGCAGCTCCCCACCCGCTCCCCCGTGCCCAACTCACCTCCACTTCCACCGCCGCCACCACTGCTCTGCTTTTTCTCCCTCCCAGGCTTGCCGCATGCCAGCTGTTCAGCGCTCAGCAAGCCTGGGGGGGAAGCAGAGCGGCGGAGTCTCGGGGTAGGGGGAGGCGGTGAAGCCGGGCTGTAGCTCACCTCCGCCTCCTTCCCCTCCCGCTCCCTCGAGGCAAAGTTCAGACATTTCTATAGTAAATTGTCCTATATAGGAATGCAGAAATAACTGTTTAGAAGAGTCCTACTATAAAAACAGTAAACATTTATAACAAAAACTCATCATAAAAGACAAGTCAGCATCATAAATATTGCAGACTCTAGAGACTTTCTGTTTTCCTTAAACAGCATTTTTGAAAGAAGTTTGTTAATTTACCTGTTGTATTACTTTGAAAAATGTAATTATGTGCTGCATACAACTGTTCTCAATATCTTCTCGAAGGAAGCGAATGCCAAGTAAATAACTATAACAAAAACTGCTTTGTTCTGAACTGTATGAGGTATATTGTTATTAGGCTCTAGTTTCCTTTAAACTAGTAAAGAAAGCAGAGCGGCAGCGCCTCGGGGGAGTGGGAGGAGGCGGAGGTGAGCTACAGCCCGGCTCCGCCTCCACCTCCTCCCCCGAGGCTCCGCCGCTTCGCTTTCCCCCCCTCCCTCCCAGGCTTGCCGCACGCCGAACAGCTGGCGCGTGGCAAGCCTGGTAGGGAGGAAAAGCGGAGGGGCAGCAGCGGAGGTGGAAGCAGAGGTGAGCTGTGCGCAGGGGGGGTGGCAGGGAGCTGCCGGTGGGTGCTCTGCACCCACCAATTTTTCCCCATCGGTGCTCCAGCTCCGTAGCACCCATGGAGTCAGCGCCTATGGACATGAGGCCTCTTCCCCCAGGAGAGGCATAAGGTGTGCAGTAAACAATGTCTGAGAAAAGCACAGCCTGTCATGTTGAATTACAGTCCCAATCAATAGGGCTATTGCCATGAAAAAAGCAAACAGGATTTCTCCCTATGGGTATGTATTGGTAATTCTAAATTTGAATGCCTTCTACCTCTGTGACTGTTACATAACCAGACAGTGTTCAGTACTGTACATTACTCTTGATTGTGTTATTTTTGTATGTGAATTGCTCAACCATTTCACTTTTTAATTTGTTTACTTTTAGTTATATTTAACCTTACTGTTCTCAATATGCATTTTAAGGCATGACATGACATACAATCATTTCCTTCAGAAAGATGGACGTTTTTACCTGTTAAAAACTTACAATTCCACCCCCACCTCTCTGTCTACTTAATGTGATTTTAAATATTCATGTAGTTTCAACGCTTTATTTCAGTGACTTTCATTGTGACCTTCAATTCTTTTCTCTGTTTGAATATTAAGTGGGTACATATGTTAACCTATCTATGGGAAAACATTTTTAACAGATGGGACACTTATTTAAAAATTACAATGGAAGATCTGAAATAACAGCATGTAATAACCTCCAAATGTGTGAATTTCTTCCTCCCTATCAAGCATGGAATTAGAGATATGATTTAATTTGATACAAGGCCAAATCTGATTTAATTGAGAACCACACAATTCTTATTTATTTTGATTTATTAGACATATGAAAAGGCACCTCCCCAAATCTCTGGGGGGAAATTTTCAAAGGAAGTAAAGGGTAGTGAGGCATCCAATTCTCACTGAAAATCAATGGCCTCATTGCCATTTGTGACTTTCTAACTCTTCCCCAGCCATCTTGCCATTTCTTAAAATCACATACAAAATTATACAACTAAGCATCCAAGTCATCTACACCTCTTCACAAAAAAGCAAGGGTCATCGAATACCAACAAGCAACCAATACCCAGGGCCGGTGCAAGGAAGTTTTGCTTCCTAGGTGAAACTTCCTTGCACCAGCCCTGCGCCGTCCCCCCTGCAATGCCACCCCCCACCCCTAGCCAGCTCCCCCGCACGCGGGAGCTCAGCCCCCCCTCCCCACCCACAGACCGCAGGAGCTCAGTGTGGAGCTGGGAGCAGGGGAGCAGCTCACCGTGGCTGCCTCCCGGCTTCCCGCTCAGCTGCTGAGCAGGGGGGCAGCTTGCAGCGGCTGCCCCCCAAATCCTGGAACCCTAGGCGACCGCCTAGCATTGCCTAGTTATAGGACCAGCCCTGCCAATACCCCATAATACCTCAGACTATACCCCATCTCTTCAGCAGTCTCACCCAGCCTCAAAGCCTGGGAAAACAGCACTCGTAGCATGCCCTGAATGAAGGGCAACACAATTCAAGCTATTTTGCACCACAGGAGGGAGGGAATTTCTTCTGCTAAAGGGAACTGAGTGCAGCTATGGCAATGATTACAGATGTAGAGAGACAGTCATGCAATAGGTAGGTCCCAGACCATATAGAGCAGGGGTGAGCAGACTTTTTGGCTCGAGGGCCACATCAGGGTTGCAAAACTGTATGGAGGGCCGGGTAGGGAAGGTTGTGCCTCCCCAAACAGCCTGGGCCCTGCCCCCTATCTGCCCCCTCCCACTTCCTACCCCCTAACTGCCACCCTCAGAATCCCTGACCCATCCACCCCCCTTCGTTTTCCCCTGACCACCCCCTCCCAAGACTCCCTCAGACCCTAATCACCCCCCAGGACCCAACCCCCTATGCAACCCCTCTGCTCCCTGTCCCCGACTTCTCCAACCCCTATCCACAGCCCTGCCCCCTGACAAGCCCCCTGGGACTCCCACGCTTATCCAACCCCACCCCAACCCGTTCCCTATCCCCTGACTTCCCCCCGGGACCCTTTGCGCCTCATCGAACCCCCTGGCCCCAGTCCCCTTACCACGCCGCTCAGTGCAGCATGTCTGGCAGCAGCGCGGCCCAGTCGGAGTGCACAGCCCCGCCCCCCAGAGCGCTGCCTGTGCAGCGGCATGGCTCTGGGGGAGGGGAGAAAGCAGGGGAAGGGGAGGGGCTAGCATCCCCAGCTGGAAGCTCAGGGGCCAGGCAGGATGGGCCTGCAGTCTGGATGTGGCCCACGGGCCATAGTTTACCCACCCCTGATAGAGTTTGCTAAATTAAATCCATCCCAGAAACTAACCAATAATCAGTACAGAGCACACCAGCTATGTCATGTACTCCCAGTAAGCCAGGCCACTTAGCAGGTAAGCAGCAACAGTCTGCACCAATTTCAGATTTTAAGTAGTTTTATTGTATTGTATTAGAATGAGCCGGGGTAATTGGTAGCCAACCTTCACACCTGGCACCAGTGAGAGGCTCCCACATGTGGCTGTGGCCAAAGACAAGCAATGGTTCTGACCAAATTTGATGGTGATCTGAGGGCTCTGCACATCACTGATCAGACTGCTGCAAATTGGCTTTACAAGCCTTGCATTCAATAAGAACAGATTTATAGTGTATCTTCATGTAGACCCCATTGCACCAGTCTGATTTTCAAGTGAGGCACAATTAGAGATGACAGAAAAAAAACCCAGAAACATTTGGAAAAACTTTTTCTGATGTTCCATATGAAAAAATGGGGATTTTGAGGGGAAATTGAAAAGAAACTTATATGAAATATTTTCTCTCAGAACGAATAGTGAAAGAGGAAGGAAAGGGAAATAAAAGAGCTATGCTAGTATTTCCAAGACTACATTAGTAACTCTTTATTATATTATACTGGTACATAGGATGTCTAGTTCTTTCTACAATTACGACACCATATATACGATAATGCATTGCTAAAGAGTCTGCTGTTGTTGTGACTATAAAGTTTGGATATATATCCAAAATTTACTGTTGGTCCTTAATGTTGTACTCTGCTAACTACGTTATAGGAAGTTAATTTTTCCAAGCTTTTTCTCAAGAAACAAGAATTTCTTCTGTATCTGCATGATAATGTTAGGTCAAGTTTATTTACATACTATTTCTGAGCCCAGAAGATATAACCTTCTGTGACAGTTTACGCCCCTCAGGTCTGGGCAGCGTGGCCCGATGGCCAGAGTTTATGGAGCAGCCCCTGTTGCAGGGCAGCACGGCCCAATGGCCAGAGTCTAGTGGGGTGTGCGCCCACCAGGGGTGTGGCAGCCCCGGTAGGGGGACCCAGGCCCACCCAACTCCACCAGGCCCCGACCCAGGGCCTTAACAGTGGCATAGTACCTTGCCACTGGCTCAGCAAGGGGGTCCTACCGAAACACGCTGAGCTTTCCCAGGCAGGAGGTACCACTCCACCACCTTCGCTGGGTCACTTCCTACTGGTTCCGGCATTGGGGTCTCCCAGGAATCTTCAGATTCTCCGTGGACAGTTGGGCCAGTCGCTTCCTCTGGCTCCTCCAGTTGCCGGGGTTCAAGTGGACCTGGAGAGGCTCTGATTCCCAGCATAGTCCGGGGCTGTGGCTGGCCCTCTGCAGGAGCTTCCCAGACAGGTCCTTCCCCTGCGGCCACCAGCCCAGAATGAGCTGGGCTTTCTCCCTTTATACTCCTAGAGTATTGGGAGCATGCCCAGTCCTGCCGGGGAGGTGGGACTTCCGCTGTGAATAATATGGGCCTAACCCTGTCTGGGCTACTACGGGGTAAACAGACCCCATCACACCTTCCTTTTTGTTTAAACAGTATCGATGTTTTCTGTTTTCAACATTTTCTACTTTTCTTCTATTTGGCAACAGGAAAAAATACATCTAAATACCTTAGTGTGTAGCTGGAGCACCATCCCTAATATTAGGTATATTTAGCGTTATTATTTGATTCAAAACTAAATAATTTATGCTTATTTAATAAATACCAAAATGTGCTAACTAAATGATATATAATACATTTTTCATTCTGAAAGAAGCAAATAAAATGTAGTTTTGATAAGCAACTATTGCAGATATTTCAATTTTTTCCCCAAAATTCTGTTTTTTTCTCCCCAGAAACAAAATTCTTCCCCCCCATGCCTTCAAAATTTCTGGAAATTTTGTATCTCTAGGCACAATCCCTCCCTAAGCAGGGAAGCGCTGCAGCATGCCCCATTCAGAATTATGGATAACTGTCCTAATCTTGCCCATTGTGTTCAACCAACTAATGCTATTTTTTTGTATTTGTGAAGGCTTCCAGATCAATGATGCTGCACTGTGATGATGGACCATTCTGCCCTTGGAAGGAATATTGTATCTATCAGCATATTTAAAACCAAAACTGATGCCTTCATTTTTTAATGTTATGTTTTAAAGTGCAGTTCTATCCTGAAAAATGACTATGTAAAACTTGAGAGACAAGATAAGGTAATATCTTTTATTGGTTCAACTTCTGTTGGTGAGAAGACAAACTTTTGAGCTTACACAGAGCTCTTCTTCAGGTCTTGAAAACTTACTCAGGGCAAGTCTCCACTACAAAATTAAGTTGACTTAAGTTACTGCAGTGGCTGTACATCAATGTAATAAAATCAATTTTTCATGGCCACACTATGCTTCTTCTATTGGTGGTGCATGTCCTCACTAGTCGCACCAATTTAACAGACAGTGTGGGGCATTGTGGAGACTGACAGCTTGGAGCCCCACCACCCTGGGGCTGACAGCTGGAGGCGGGGCTTCAGCTGTCATCACTGGGGCGGTAGGGCCCCACCAGGCTGATACCCAGAGCCCCACCGCCCTGTACAGCTTCACAGCCCCACTTACATCAGCGGGAAGGACATTTTAGTGTAGACGCTTACAGAGTTAGGTCGACGTAAGATGCTTAGGTTGACCTAACTCTGTAGTGTAGTGCAGGCCTCAGTGTCACTGACAAATACCAGATGGAACAGATTGTTTAGCATAAGTAGTTAACACATATTTCAGGGGACCATTCAAAGTGAAGTAGTCCATTAACACTCTTCCATTCATAGGGAGTAAAGGAAAGGGGAGGAGGAAAATCAGCTGTGGGAGTTTCAATGGGTTATAGATTATTGTAATAATGATCCAGGGGATGAAAATATCATTGATGTATCTCAGGCATATCATTGGTTTCATGGTGATTGGTTCAGAAATTCTTCTAAAGGTGGCCCACAAAGAGGTTGGCATATTGGAGAGCCATCCTAGTACCCATGACTGTTCCCATGGTTTGGACAAAGTGTTTGTTGTTGAATGTAAAATTGTTATGGATGAGAAAGAAGTGGATGAGTTTAGCAATGTATTTGGGGTGGATATCAGAGTGTTGTCCATTGTCTTGTAAATATTTGATTCAGGCAGCTATGCCATCATTATGAGGGATGTTGGTGTGTAGGGAGGTGACATCAATGGTGGCAAGGATGGTGTTCTGAGGGACGCTGTTAATGTTGCAGAGTTTCTGGAGGAAGTCAGTTGTGTCCTGGAGGAAGCTGGCCCTTTGTGTCACGAGTTGTTTGAGGATGGTTTTTATGAGTCCCGATATTCCCAATATTCTTCAGTGAGAGTACCGTCACTAGATATGATGAGTCTGCCTGGTTTCCCTTGTTTATCTAGGGAAGTATGTAGATGGCCCCTGGGGTGGGTTAGTGGGGGGATGAGTTTGTAGAGTTGCTCTTGGAGTTGTTTGGGGAAGGATGTGCTGATATCCTTAAATTCCTCAGTAAACTGTGGTGTGTGTGGGAGGTGTCTTCTTTAAAGTAGGTGGCTTCTGAGTTGTCAGTTGGTATCGTTAACAGAGTCATCACGGTTGAGAACTATGATGGCATCACCTATCTGGTGGTTACATTTCAGGGACTGTGAAGCTGTACTCTCGTCAGTGGAGAGACTGTGGTGGAAATGATGTCTGTTAATAATTTCACAGCCAATTCTTTTCCCTGAAGCAATCAATGTAACGATTAAGACTGTGATTTCACTCACTCTGTGGTGTCCAGCCAGATTATTCTTTTTTGTTATGATTATCAGTGGGGACATGGTAATTGAGAGTGGTGTCATCATTGTTGTGAAAGAGTATTTTGAAGTTGAGTCGGCAGAGGATTCTTCTAGTTCTTCCCACGTTGTATGATATCAGATTCCAGGGTGGGGCAGAAGTTCAGTCCTTTAGAGGACAGATAATTCAGTTCCAGCTAGAGGTAGTCTTGGTAAATTGATCATGTTTGGGTGTTGTGTAGTGTCCATGCAGATGCGGTTGGTACTACGGCACCAGTACCCACTCCAAGCTCACCATCAGAAGCAAGCTCCCCACAGACAACCAAGTCAAAGCAGCACCAGACCCTGTCAGAACAACAGATGCAAAACCTGCAGTCATATCTCCACTGCTACAGTGATCAATGACCCCCACAAGATATTTTTCAAGATCCGTGGGTCCTGCACATGCCTATCACAACATGTGGTGTACCTTATCCAGTGCACTGAATGCCCCAATAGCAACTATGTGTGTGAAACCGGACAATCACTGTGCCCTCGAATGGACTCACACAGAAAAATGAAAACAACAACAACCACCAAAACCATCACATCACCTGTGGGTCAACGCTTTTCACAAAGTGATTACTCTATATCTGACCTATCAGTCCTCATCCTCAAAGGAGACCTGCACAACACTTTCAAAAGACAAGACTGAGAGCTTAAATTCATAAATTTGCTAGACACTAAGAAATCATGGACTGAGTAGAGAAACTGAATTTATAGCCTATTACAACAATCTATAACCAACGAACAACTTCCTCCCACCCCCAGATGCTTCCTCTCTTTCCCAACACTCGCTATGAATGGAAGGGTGAGTTAACAAGCCACTTCACCTTGAGTGGTCCCTTGAAATATGTGTTAACTACTTATGCTAAAAAAATCTGTTCCATCTTGTATTTAGCTGTAACACCTTGAGCAAGTTTCCCAGACTTGAAGAAGAGCTCTTTGTAAGCCCGAAAGCGCGTCTCTCTCACCAACAGAAGATGGTCCAATAAAAGGTATTACCTTTGTCCCATTACTGACAATAGCTGATTTGAGGGTACTTGGGAATGGTCTAAATCTATGTTTTTAAAAATCATGTTCTCGAACCATGGTCCAACCAACCCAATGACCAACCTACTTGTTATTGTTCTAGTTTTCATCTGTCTGTCTCTTGTCTATCTGCACCGTGCCTAGCACATTACACTGGTCTACAATTTTTGAGAAGAATGGGACAAGATCCTTTTGACCGTCACGGAACATGGAAACCCTAACATCACCTGCCAGGAGATTCCACTGCTATAGCCTGGAGCCCAAAAGCTCTGCCTTACTCTTGGGTAGTTCCAAATCCCTGACAAGGTCATTCAGTTCACCTTGTGTTATGACGTGTGGTTCAGAGGAGGAGGATGGGAGAAAATGTGGGTCCTGTGACATTGATGGTTCAGGACCAGAAGTTTCATCCTCTTCCTCTTCCTCGTCTGACTCAAGTGAGAACGATTCTGGTGCATCAGGAACCGGCAGTCCTTCTCCGTGGGGTACTGGGCGTATAGCTGCTGGAATGTTTGGATAATGCACAGTCCACTTTTTCTTCTTTGACACACCTTTCCCAACTGGAGGCACCATGCAGAAGTAACAATTGCTGGGATGATCTGTTGGCTCTCTCCAAATCATTGGCACTGCAAAAGCCATAGATTTCCTTTTCCTGTTCAACCACTGGCGAAGATTTGTTGCACAAGTGTTGCAGCATATGTGTGGGGCCCACCCCTTGTCCTGATCTCCAATTTTGCAGCCAAAAGAAAGGTGATAGGCTTTCTTAACCATAGTGATTATACTGCGCTTTTGTGATGCAAAAGTCACTTCACCACAAACATAGCAGAAGTTATCTGCACTGTTCACACAAGTACGAGGCATCTCTGCTCACTTTGGCTAAACAGAAATGTGTCCCTTTGCAAAACCAAACACTGACAAATAAGGGAGCACGACACTGTATGATTTCTAGAGCTGATATAGGGCAATTTGTTCAGCAGAGTGATGTAAGCTTCATTATGATTGCATCATTCATGACTTCTAGGAATAACATGATGCAATTCATATCATGTATGACGCAATATCAGCTTCAGATTGCATCATTCATTGTTTTGCCTAAAAAGCAAGTACTGTCCAAACCCAGTCATAGATTTATTCATAGATCCAGTCAAAGATGTATTTTAGTCATTTCTGGTTTAAATTGAGATCCCTTCCCTTTATAACTCACTTATCCTCCGCCATTCCCAAGTCAAGGGTCGTATATACTGATCCAATAGCATGTCTTGAAAACTAGAGCCAATCAACAATTTTAAGCATCATTTTCGTTCTCAGTGACCCAGAATTAGTAACGTTTGACTACATTTATTTCAGAAGCATTTTGGCTGTAGAGCAGTGATAGGTGCTACCTAAAACAAGTGATAAGTAATAAATAACATACTGTGGGGCTATTAACTATAAACATTTTGACACAAACGGAAATGCCATTAAGTATCTCTTGTTATGGTATATATTGGTTCATAGCAAAGTGTGGATGTGAATCCCTATTAGTATCACCTATCTGTATTACAGAAGAATCCAGTTTCCAATGTATATTGAGGCCCCATTGTGCCTAGCATAGGTCAGACACATAGGAAGACAGTCCCTGGCCTGAAGGGAGAGCTGTTCCTTGCAATCATAGACCAGAGCAGAGATGGCCATAAGACAATCTTGCTAGGCTTAAAACATCAGGCTATGTTAGGTGCCACAATCTCCAACTGCTGCATTACCTCACTTGATTAGTTTCTTTAAAATAATTCCAATCCATCCCCACAACTCTCTCAGACAATAGGCCTCCTCGCTATACACAAGCTCCCTCTGCCTCATGTGGGGCTAGGAAGCCATGAGGGGCCAAATCCATTGATCATATAGCACATGCTCTGAGGGACTGGGCAAATGCAGGGGCCTGCCATAAACCCACAAAACAGCTCACAGAGTCTGCAACTGCTGGCATCACCAGCGCCCGATTCCTGAAACTGTAAAGGTATCATCTCCCCAGGGTTGCTGGGAGACAAGATGAAAACATGATCATGACCACCCCTTTTTTACATGGGCTTTAGAACTGCTCTTGTCATAGAAATAATTTGATAATTATCCCAGATGAAGCATAAACTATAACAAAACTGAAATGTGAAATACAGCTTGTAGGAGGTAATCTTTATGAGATGGGGTAGCTAGAAATCTTCAGCCTGGTAAAAGTCAATGTTGTGAAAGATGTCAAACTGACAGGGTTGGAAACAGCAAACCTCTCTTTAGTCCACGGGTACAGCACATGTAAGCTTCTCTACACCACACATGCCTCCAGCTTGTTCTAGAGATGCCACCTCAAGCAGTGAGAAGATAATTCAGCAATCAAGCTCACTTAGGTCTTGGCCTCTCTGCTGTGACTATGAATAAAGGTACAAATCAGTGTCCATGGTAATGGTATTTTTCATCACAAGGGCACCTCTTTTCTCAAAACTGGGCAGACATCAGCAAATGGTCATGACTCCCCCCAATCACTTCTGACCTGGACAATGTTCAAGTAATGAACTGAATGTGAAGGACTCAGTCACCCATTGCCAATCCACTAAACCAGGCAGTCTCCCTGAATCTATTTAACTCCTCAGAATTCACTAAAATAGCTTGAATACAATTTTTTTTTTAATTGAAGAGCCCTGGAGTTTTATATATAGGCCAAAGAGTGCTTTTCTGCAGGATTGAAGAGGGAATTAATCAGCAAAGTTGACTGCAACCTCCTTCAGAAACAGAATGTTAAAAATCAACTACTGTATTTTTATGGTATGTATGAGATTAAGAACTGATTTAGTGCCTTTCAGCATGTGACTTGTGTTCCCTTGTAACTTTATATTGCAGATTTTATCTTTCCTCCTTTGATTTTAGTCTTTACTCATGACGAGCTCAGTCAGTCCTGAGTAAAATCCCAGCCTTGCTGATGGGAAAACTCCATCAGGCAGACATGCCACATGTCATGTAGCTTATGTGACACTCAGATGTTTGGCAGCCCTGTCATGCCTGCCCACCTCTCAGGTACAATCTCACGGAGAAACATCCTCCTTCACAGTGTATGTTTTAACTTAGGGGAAAGTGCACTCAGTTGAGATCCAGGAGATCATGGATTCTGGTCTCCTCTTCTACTCACTGGTATTAGTTTTGTGCAGATCACAACTCTTATTATTGAGCAAGACCCTACTGGGGGGAGGGATAGCTCAGTGGTTTGAGCATTGGCCTGCTAAACCCAGGGTTGTGAGTTCAGGGGACCATATAGGGATCTGGGGCAAAAATTGGGGATTGGTCCTGCTTTGAGCAGGGGGTTGGACTAGATAACCTCCTAAGGTCCCTTCCAACCCTGATATTCTATGATTCTACACTCCTCCCCTAGGAGGTGGCCTGTATCATCCAGCCATTTTACAAATAATGTAACAGTTTGTACAAAATCACTTCAGGCAGAACTGTGAATAGAACTAAAGACTGTAATATGACAAGTCTGATCCATATATCATGCTGCCTTTCAGAATTAGTGTGCCAAATCTATGTCCTTTGCTCTAACGCAGCTTTATCTATCAGACCATACTGTGCTCCCAGAGCCAGCAATAGATAGGGCTGGTCAAAATTTAAAATTTCATTTTCATGAGTAGTTTAGAAAGAACCAAAAAATTTTCATTTCATTCAAAATTTGTCTGGAGTGTTTTTGTTTTATTTTTAAATAGGAGAAACATGAAAAATGAAAAAAGGGGGAAAATTTAGAAGACAAAACAGGCTCATTTTCATTTAGTTTTGTTTAGAATCTTCTTGAAAAAGCCAAAATATTTGACAAAAAAAATTGCCTTCTTCCCCTCCCCAAAAGCTGTGTAGGCCATTGCATGAGCACAGAATTGCTGGGGCTAAAGGACATATCTTGCCCCTGACATCTTCCACCTCCAGCCCACCCCTGAATGCCTCTGCACCAGGGCCTCCTACAAGGGATCAGATACAGACTGGCTCTGCAGCTCCTTCTGAGTGCCTCTTGCACTGGAATATTCGCCAGAGGCCCTATATAGCTGGTTTGTACCCCTTTTGTGCGGTTACACCTGGAGCAAAAGGGCAGCAGGGCAACCACACGTGAGGCTGAGAAAGTCCCCCTGCATATGGAGCTCAAGAGCTAAATGGTACCTATATTTATTTTCATTTCTGCTGCCTGAACTCTCCCTATTCTCTGCTATTCTTAGATTATGTTGGTTTGAATATGAACTGCAAAGAAAGGTAAACTGTATTCTGCTCCTCCTTTACAGTTAGTGAGTAAAAGCCTCACTATTTTACTCCAGACCAGCCACGTTCTGGCAGAATCCTCTGTCTCTCTCTCTCATATCAAAGAAACACATTGACCTGAAGAATGTAAATCTTCAGTGCTGGCAACAAGACATTTCTCCCACCAGCAATGTAAGACCCTAATCAAGGCTTACAGAAACAGGGAATGCAACACTGTACTACTGTAATGCATCAGTAACGCCAAATGCCAGCTGTGACAGTGCCAGCCAGCTAGACTAATCTTAGACAAAACAGCTAGTCAAATATGCTATAGGAATCTTGCTAACTTGGATTCAGTTCATTTATACACAGAGTCCATGAAAACATCCATTTTTCTTTCTTATTTGTATTTGGTGTGTGTAGGATAGACGCTGTTTTTTAAAGTTCATTAATATACACCGTACACAGTTATTTACAAGTCACCTTGTTACACAGCCTCTGACAATGTGAAATTCCATAGGAATGTTTGAGCACTCTGCTTTATTGCCTTAATTTACCATTTTTATGTGTTTATTAAATAATGAATCATTAATTACATATACATTAATGAATGTGTCACAGCCCTGTTTAAGTCCCTCCCCCCTGATACTCACCAGGCTGCTGTGTTTGAGTCCTATAATATATGGAGATATGCCTATCTCATAGAACTGGAAGGACCTTGCAGGTAATTGAGTCCAGTCACCTACCTTCACTAGCAGGACCAAGTACTGTCCCCTGACAGATTTTTGCCCCAGTTCACTAAATGGCCCCCTGAAGGATTGAACTCACAACCCTGGGTTTAGCAGACCAATGCTCAAACCACTGAGCTATCCCTGCCCCAATACATTGGGCCTGTGTGCTCTTAGGCTTCCCTTGGTCCACGTAGGCTGCAGCTGTCTCTCTGCTTGACCTCTCTGGCACACTCACTGGGCACAGGCTCTGTGTTTGTTACCTGCCTTCATGGACATGGGACCTAATGGTTCAGCTACTCTAAGCCCTCAGGAGCAGAGCTCACACACACCCCAGGCACCCCAATAACTTAAGCACAACCTCTCCTAGAGCGCCACACTTGGGGGCATTCCGGTTTACAGTTCATCTATCTAGGAACACATGATAATTGGAGCACATGATACATAGACTTTGGTAATTATTCCAAAACCAGAGGTCCGGGGCCCTCTGGGGTCCACCAAGCAGGGCCAGCGTTAGACTCGCTGAGGCCCAGAGCGGAAAGCAGAAGTCCCACCATGTGGGGCAGCAGCCCAGGGCCCTGAGCCCCTTTACGTGGGGATGAAGCCGAAGCCTGAGCAACTTAGCTTCACAAGGGCCCCTGTGGCATGGGGCCCCAGGCAATTGTCCTGCTTGCTACCTCCTAATGCCAGCCTGGATTTCACATGCAGAAAAACATTTGTTGTGACACAGATGGGCCGTGGAGTTTTTATAGCATGTTGAGGGGGCCTCAGAAAGAAATAGTTGAGAACCCCTGGGTTAGAGAGTACAAGAAATATACAGATTCAGACAAAACATATTTTCCCTTTTCTACCTCAGTGTCCTCACCACTCTGGAGCAGACTTTGGACTTAGGTCAGACTCCTCTAGCGTGTCCAGGAACCTCCTCCCTCTTCTTTGACACAGCCTTGATTTCTATTTCTGGAATCTTCTCCATCTGTTTCTAAAATGGCTAAAGAGTGCTGGGAGAGACTACCTTTTATAAAATTGCAGTCCCTTCTGTCATGTGACTCCCAATCAGGTGTTCAAATTCCCCCTACCAAGTGATCTATGCTTAGTTGCCAGCCAGTTTGGGCAGAGTGGTTTCTTATTGGTCTGGCCACCTTGTTTGTCCAAGGGGGCTTCTATTTGAATAGAAGACCATCAAGGTTTAATGACCCTCACTGTTAACTCTGCATTACCACCCCTCGGAATTTCATCCCAAAATAGAGGTGAAAAGACAACACAGAAGGAAGACTAGCCTTATGATTAACATGGAATTTACAGTTTGGCAAAGAGTTCATAAATTGTAAAGAGAGTTCCCCAAATCATCACATTATGTAAAGCTTTTTGAAGATGTAAAGTGCAAAGCTTTATAGCTGTTTACATTTTGCTTTCCCCTTGGGGTACATATGTGGCATAAGTCATTTAATTCTAAAAATAAATACACAGAGTATATTTTGCAGCCAAAGTGTCAGTCAGCAAATATTCATGACTCAAAACAGGATAACACCAAGTAGCTGATACTAATAACATTAGAATGGAAATACAGTTCCTGTTTGTCGGTCAGCCAAATACCGAACCAGGACCAATGCTTTTCTTTTACTAAGACTGCCAAGGTTTTCCACGCCTGTGATTAGCATTGAAAAGGAATCATGTGTAGATGCTTTATCAGCCCCTGCCTGTGATATATAGAAGATTACCTGAAAAGCAGGTACCTGGTGATCATTACTCATGTTCTGAATGCCAGGTTCTGTGCAAGGAGAAGCCGTCTCTTGAAAGAGCCACATTATCTGAAAAAAACCTGAAAACAAATAAAAGGAAGTTCTTCTTCACACAGTGCACAGTCAACCTGTGGAACTCCTTGCCTGAGGAGGCTGTGAAGGCTAGGACTATAACAGGGTTTAAAAGATAACTGGATAAATTCACGGAGATGAAGTCCATTAATGGCTATTAACCAGGATGGGTAAGGAATGGTGTCCTTAGCCTCTGTTTGTCAAAGGGGGGTGATGGATGGTAGGAGAGAGATCACTTGATCATTGCCTGTTAGGTCCACTCACTCCGGGGCACCTGGCATTGGCCACTGTGGGTGGACAGGATACTGGGCTGGATGGACCTTTGGTCTGACCCAGTACGGCCTTTCTTATGTTCTTATGACTGGTTAACAGTTATAAGTATGTGTGGGATCCACAAATGGACTTAGGTATTGCAGTGCTGAGCATCACAGGGGCCTAGAAAAATCACAGGAACAACACTGCAATCAACAAAGCTGAGTTAGGTGCCTAGGCTCCCTATACAAGGAATGGGGAGAAACAGGCATCTAAGAACACAATCCACAAAAGCCAGCACACTAGGCAGGGAGCCGCCTAAGCAAGCCAATGGGGGATGCTGATGAGAGAGGTGTGCAAAGCCCCACCCTCTCTTGGGGATAAGCAGCTAAGTCTGGGCTGCAGGGAGACTCCTACCTCTGTTTAGCAATCCAGAAATGGGAATCTACTGCCTGGAGTCAGAAGGCTTAGGCACCTAAGGCATTTCTTGTGGGAATGAGTTAGGCACATGCCTCATGCCACATAAAATGGGCGGCGGAGGAGGTCGTGGTGCTCACTTTATAACTTTCAGCCCAGTGGTTAGAGCACTCATCTGAGATGTAGGAAACCCATGTTCCTTTCCCCCACTCTGCCTGAGAGGAAGAAAGGAGACTGCTGTTCAAATCCTACTTCTCTGGGGAGTGCTCTAACCACTGGCTTATGGGATAGTCTGATATGGGACTCCAGTCTCTTCTGTTGAAGTTGCTCCACCGTGGATTAAATAATGAAAAAGTGATTGGAGCAGGAGGACTGGATGCTGGGTTTCCCACCTCCCAGATGGATGCCTTAACCACTGGATGACAGTTATTCTCGCTCAACAACTGTTCCATCGTGAATAAATCATTCAGTAGTCATGGGGGGTGGGGGAGAGGGAAGAGAGAGACTATCCCAGAACTCAGCGGTGAGAACACCCTCCAGAGTGGTGGGAATCACCTGCTCAAATCATTTCTTCCCCTCAGGTAGAGAGAAAGGAATTAAAGCTGGCTGTCTCACATCACAAGTGAGTGCTCTAAGCACTGGGCTAAAAGATATAAGGTAGGCAGTGGCACAACCCCCACCTTCTCCTCCCCCGCTGTCCAGATTTTGAAAGGGATCCAATCCAGTAGGTGTGCTCAGAAGCTGCCTACCAGGTCAGGTTCCACACACAAGATAGGTGGCCAAATGCCTATCTTCTCCTTGCACATGATTTGGTCTGAGGCTTAGGTGGGAGATAGGCATCTGGACACCTGGAGGGAGGCAGCAGCGTGCATGCTCAGAGGTAGAAACATAGGTGCCTCGGTGACTTTTACCCTGAAAACTTAGGAGCTGAGTGAGTTTAGCTACCCACAGGGGTCAGCAGGAGTTTTGTGGATTGCCGTGGAGCCAAAACTAGGAAATAGGCACCGAATACCTTTGTGGATCCCACCCCAAAAGTCTGCCCTCTGAAGGCTCCTGGAGGTGACTACCCCTGTGCTATGAGGTATTGTAGTCAATAGACCTATCCACATCCTACAGCCTCATGAGACGAAAATACAAAATAAAATCAAAAAAATTCGTCAAGTAACCAAGGTTCTCTATCAAATAGTTTGCTGACTTTTAGTTTCCTGTGGACTGGACTAGCATCAAGCATCCTGAAAAGGATATGGCCAAGCTCTCCTCTGCACATTGTTCAAACAGAGGAATGATTAAATAAACAGAACTCATTTTTATTCAAAAGGAATCCAATGAGTGTTTTATTTCATATTAAATGGAAAATACAGAAAGTAAAAGTGAATGAAATACTGTTATGTAAAAAGCTAACTTTTTATCACTGTAGCAATCACCTTTCACCTCACTCCCAACCACATGGCAGCCATGTTAATAACAATGAGACTCTCTCTGCAAGGTGCCTTGAGCTAATGTGCTAAAAGAGTGCTGTGATTGATATGAAACAATAGTTTTAATACAACTTCAAGTACTGACTTTAAAGTACTATTCATGTTCAAAAAGCTCAGCCAATCTATGAAGCATTAAACAAACCCCTTTGTAGCTCATGGTGCTGCTGCTGCCCAGAAATACTTTAATTCTATTAGGTGTTAGGTGCAGTGACTTTTTAGCATAAGGCCAGGATTTCACTCTAGGACTCAATGATATCTCTGCTGAGTCACTCTGAGGTTAGATCAAGGGTATCCCATTAGGTTCAGTCTAGAAGTATAAAAGCCGTTGGATATCTCTCTGGGGCACAGGGGCTGGTAACTTGTTTGTGAGCAGCTCACTGTGAGGATTTGGTACTAGAGCTCTTTCATTTAGACACATGTCATGTGATGTATTCCTAAGTATTACATTCATCCAGTCAGGCCACAGATTCTGATTTCCATTGACCTATAAATTGAAAGTTCTTTCCATGAAAATTCCCCAATATTCACTTAAAACTGGCTGTTGTGGTAAACATTTGAGAATCAACATGTAACCTTTCTGCCAGGTGGTTAATGGCAGCAATAAGAACTGGGTTTAATATTTCTAGGGTCCCTCTTGACAAACTGGCTCAAGCCCTACACCTGGAAAAACTAAATGCACCCTTCCTGGGTCCCCCTCACAGGCAGAACTTCCTTACTCACAAGCACTGGGAGACTGTACAAATAAGGGATTCTTTATTAGGGGAAAGAAAACAGTCAAACTTCGGAAAATACAGCAACACAGTACAGTGGAACCTCTGGGTTACAAACACCAGAGTTATGAACTGACTGGTCAAGCACACCTCATTTGCAATCGGAAGTATGCAATTGGGCAGCAGAGACAAAAAGGCAAATACTGTACAGCACAGTACTGTGTTAAATGTAAATTAATTAAATAATAAAGGGAAAGTTAAAAGATATGATTTGAAAGGTAAGGAAATGGTTTCTGTGCTTGTTTCATTTAAATTAAGATGGTTAAAAGCAGCATTTTTCTTCATAGTAAAGTTTCAAAGCTATATTAAGTCAATGTTTAGTTATAAACTTTTGAAAGAATCACTAACATTTTGTTCAGAGTTACAGACAACCTCCATTCCCAAGGTGTTTAACTCTGAAGTTCTTGTGTGTGTGTGATATATATACATACACACACTATACTGTAGATGGAGAGAGAGAGAGAGAGAGAGAGTGTATACACATATAAAGAGGAATATATCTGCCTCTTCCAGTAACTCTGACAAAAGTCTATCCAACTCCCTTGCCACCTATTGGTGAACATGTTTCACATGTAACAGACTCTTGACCACACCAACTCGCTTCACACATCCACCAAACTCACTAGCGGTTTTGGATTGGCCTCCAGTTGCAAAGAAGCAGCTTGCTTGGTGTAGCAAGATGAGCAGATCTGCACAGAGCTGGGACAGCACACAGAGGGAACACGCACGCAGCCGACTGATATCAACATTGAACAGAGCAGAGCACCACACTGGTAGCCATCTGACAACACTTGGTACCACCTGGAGGTAGCATCAGCTAACCCAGCTTAATGATTCAGCTTTTTTAATATCCTGGATAGGTAGGCCCTCACCAGAGCCTACTCAGATTTGCTGCTGTCCTCTGCATCCTCTCACACCAAAGTCCTTAGACTGTATTGTCTCCCCACAATACAAAGCCCCACAAGCGCCTTAGCACCACTTTTCCTCACAGGGGGAGCGGCTGCTCCCCCGCTCCCCCCTGGCTACGCTACTGGAGGGAAGTCAAGAGCACTAAGGACCCTTAAATAGAGTCTAGACTGCTTAAAATGAGCTCTTTGCCCTTTTTAGGAACCACCAAAATCCAAGTACATTTATAGGTATGACAACTTCCCAAATATCACTAGCAGGATTGCTGGGAGGTAGCAAATGAAGCTCTCTATAGCAGCATTTTTCCCTTTTCATCAATAGAGAGAGTAGAGAGCTCTTTCCACTCTGCAGCTTCTCATCACAGGACTTACAAATGTATTTGCTGGAATACTAAAGGAGGGCAAATGAAAAAGGTTCAAAGAGTCAGGAGAAATTTCAAAGTAATATTTGTGTAATGTATTTTCTCAGCTCTGTTTCTAGTTCCAACTCTGTCCTTGACTCACTGGCCTTGGGAAAGTTACTTAACCTCTTTACCTCAGTTTTCCCCATTTGTAAAATGTGTACAATGACACTTGCTAACCTGCCTCACACGATGTTTTGAGGATTCATTAGTTTAATTAATTAGCACTGTGGAAATGTAAAGAATGACATAAGTGCTAACTATGATCATAAAACTAACTTAGGTCCTGTCCTGTCTAAAAGGACATGAGGCATAGGCAAAATAGGTTGTTATACTCCCTGTAATCAACAGCCTGAGTAATGAGGTCTTGCAATGTATCCTGAAGGTTACCAGATCTCAGCTCGTTGAAGTTGTTTTGTCCCTATTCTTGCTGCTTCTTGTGCCCTGCATTCTTCTGTGGCAAAGAAAATACTTGTTAGTCATTTATTACAGTATCTTTTAAGATCACCCAGCCTTCTCCCCTCCCCCCCCCCACCCCACTAACTTGAGTAGTTTGTGTTCACTGGTACCAAGCTTTCTTATAATTTTCAATCAGTTCCTTTCAGTCTGGCTTCTCCTATGGTTGGATTCTCTACTTTCTGGATCACATGGTTGTCTGTGAGTAGGCACCTTGCTGATGATGCACCTTTGACTCTATTACCCAACAGATGTCTGTGGAGTTAAAATCTCCCACACTGTCTCAGAATACATTTTGCTTGCTTAAAATTCATTAGATTGCTTTCAATTTGAATATATGTGGGCATGTCTCCTTTACACATTGCTAAACCACATGACTAAAATGGTAACAAAAAAACCCAGTTATCTTTAAAAAAAAGGGACTATGGTGAAGATCTTAGATGCTTTGATAAGTCTATATAAGTACCTAGACAGGTGAATAGACAGAAAACTTCCCATAAACATTTACAGGAAAATAAATCACTAACGACCAAAGAAGGGCTCCCAAGTTTCCAGTAGCTCCTGAGCCAAACTAATTCATATGCTGACTAGAATGTGCTCTCTGAGTAGTTACTCTGCTGTTGAGCAGAACTGTGTGATTACTATAAGAAACACCACTTCATGTGATGCATGAATTATCTCTATAATCTGAGACACTCCCATGCAAAACACAAACATAACGCATATGCCCTATTCTTCAGGTTTGTTTTTTTAAAAAGGAACTATAAATAACAGATATTTTTCCATTTGCAACATTAATCACTTTACTCATTTTACAGTCTTCTGTAGGCCTTTCATTTTGTTGTAATTCAAAAGAGATATTTTTGTTACAAAAGAAAAAGGAAGGAGAAATATAAGATAGTTGTATACTGGTTTAGTATACTGGTTGGGGCCCGTAGCAGTGAGTGGAACTGGATGCCCCCTACTTGCTACTGGGGAAGTGGCTGGACTGTTGGACAGAGATACCTACCCCTGGAAGGGGGAAACACAGATGACTACCTAGCCAGAGGGCTAAATCGAGAAGAGGATGCTGTGTTTCTGGGAGCTGAGAGAAGAGCCATAAGCAGGAACAGAGACAGAGTGCCAGTGTGCAGACTGTGGACATGGGCGTCGGCCTTGAGCTAATTCCCAGCATGACCAGGAGGATGTGCCAATCTGGTGATGAGGGTTGTACCCCGTGACATAGAACACAACCAAAATAAAGCTATTTATTCTGGGGTACAGGTTCGGGGATAAATCATTCTCTTAGGTAGAAACTTCTGTGGTGGGGCCAGGAAAGCCTACAAGGGTCCCTCTGCTTTTTTTGATTGCGAGCATAGGGTGTGCTTCCTCACAGGAAAAACCGTATCTGGCTTACAAATCCTGCAGATCCCAGGAAGTCCATGAAAGGCATAAGGCCATCACATGGAGGCTCTGCACGGGCTCTGTCATACAGCTCTGCCTCCACTCCCTTAAGGGACATTAAGATTAAGGTCACTTCCCCAGCACAGAGAGAACTTTGCCATACAGTTAATAGAGCTGAAGGCTGACTATATCAGCATTGCCCTGGATTATCAGAAGAGTGCTGAGAGGAGACAGAGAACTATTTAGATAATGGCATAAATGGTACATTTATAAAGTTTGCAGACAATACCAAGATGGGAGGGTTTTCAAGTGCTTTGGAGGAGGTTAGGATTAAAATTCAAAATGATCTCCACAAACTGGAGAGATAGTCTGAAGTAAATAGGATGAAATTCAATAAGGACAAATGCAAAGTACTTCACTTAAGCAGGAACAATCAATTGCACACGTACAAAATGGGAAATGACTGCCTAGGAAGGAGCACGTGGAAAGGGATCTAGGGATCATAGTGGACCACAAGCTAAATATGAGTCAGTCTAACACTGTTGCAAAAAACAACAAAAAAAATATTCTGGGATGTGTTAGTAGGAATGTTGCAAGCAAGACAAGTAGTAATTCTTCTGCTCTGCTTCATGCTGATTAGGTCTCAGCTGGAGTATTGTGTTCAGTTCTGTGTGCCACGTTTCAGGAAATATGTGGACATATTGGAGAAAGTCCAGAAAAGAGCAACAAAAATGATTAAAGGTCTAGAAAACATGACCTGTGAGGGAAGATTGAAAAAACTGAGTTTGTTTAGTCTGGAGAAGAGAAGATTGAGAGGGGACATGATAACAGTTTTCAAGTATATAAAAGGTTATTACAAGGAGGAGGGAGAAAATTTGTTCTCCTTAATGTCTAAGGATAGGACAAGAAGCAGTGGGCTTAAATTGCAGCAAGGGCAGTTTAGGTTGGACATTAGGAAAAACTTCCTAACTGTCAGGGTGGTTAAGCACTGGAATAAATTGCCTAGGGAGGTTGTGGAATCTCTATTATTGGAGATTTTTAAGACCAGCTTAGACAAACACTTGTCAGGGATGGTCTAGATAATACTTAGTCCTGCCTTGAGTGCAGGGGACTGGACAAGATTACCTCTTGAGGTCCCTTCCCGTCTTACGATTCTATGTGCACGTCAGAGTAGAACAATCTATAGCAGCTATGAAAAAAAACTAGAATAAAAGCCATACCACTATAAGGCCTGGCTTAAAGTGAGAGACACCTGCATACATAGGCCCTTATCTATGATTGGAACCAAGATAGAACAAGAGCAGAGGAAAGAGAAAAAACACTGAAACTTGGTCTGTGTCTCAACGTGCCATGCATGCTACATGTTGTTATAGTATTTAGGTTTCACTTTGTGTCACTGTTTTCCACAGGCGCCAACTTCCGGTGGCGCCGGTGGGGGCTGACTCCGGGCCCCGCCCCCGACACCGGGTGACGTTGCGGGGCCCCACCCCCGACGCCGGGTGACGTCGCCCAGCGTCAGGGGCGGGGCCCCGCAACGTCTCCCGGTGCTGAGGTGAGCTTGCCGTGGGTCCCGGGGCTGGCAGGGAGCTGGGCGTGGGCTCCGGGGTTGGCGAAGAGCTGCCGGTGGGTGCGGAGCACCCACCAATTTTTCCCCGTGGGTGCTCCAGCCCCGGAGCACCCACGGAGTCGGCACCTATGCTGTTTTCCCCAACAGACACTATGTTCCTGAGGACTTCCTGGTGAAATGTAAATTCCTTAGACAGATGGATAGTACAGGCAATTGTTTTCTATACCATCATTTTGATGCTTCAGAACACAGCAAAATGCTGACTAATTTTCAAAGAGTAAGAAAAAAAAATATCACAGAAGGAGTCAAGATCATGCAACCAAAGCTTACTCCAGACAGAAAAGTATATTTTCCCCTATGCTCACATTTAATCTCATCAAGAAAAAAACAACTGATTTCACATGTTGTAAAGTCATCCTACAGGCCAGTCTTAGCCTGTATTAGTCAGATGTTTTTGTAAGCTAGTATCTGCTTCAAGTAGTGCTTAAATAATCATGGAAAGAATGTGACCCAACTGTGAGAAACATTTAATCCTCATGAAAAAAATGCAGATGCATACAATACTCCTTTAAAGGATTTTAAGCACATCTTTCCCCTTACCACTTTTTCCTCTTCAGCCCCATTTAATATAATTGGCTCCCTCTGCAATATATTATATTTCCAACAGCATAACAAATTAACTCCATGATTAAGGTCCTGAGTTGCTGGGGAAGTAGACAAAGTCTGTATTTTATTTAATTGTGATGAGAAAAACTTCTGCAGATTTCTATGAGGCACAACAGAAAAAAGGTGGTAAGGCTATGACATCATCTTTAATACAAAAATGTGGCCTATAGATGGTGCAGGTCACATGGATCAAGATGGCACATCATATGCTAAGACCTGTAGGCCACACCTACATATTAGTAATGAGGCCAACTACCATCTCCTCCCTTTTATACAAGCTCCTGACTGGTTACCTGAACCGTACTGCAGTACAATAAACCGTTTTGGGATACGAGGGAGTGAGGTGTCAATTTGTTTGCTTCCTCTCCTAACATGGCCACACTCCATTTCTCCACGAATGCTATAATTTTGCCCCTAGTCTTACTATTGTCTGGCTATCACTTCAGCAATTTAACCCTACTCATGAAAAGGACAACAGGAATGGCGGGATAAGTTGCCATTAAGTTGTAAAGATTGCATGGGTGTGTGGGTTTGTTGGAGGATTGTATCTGGCACTTTTCTCCTGTCTAGTAACCCGGTTTCTCTTCAAAATGCTTTACTCCATTGTCAGAGAAAAGGAATAAAGAAATCCCACTGCTGCTTCTGAACAATTCTATATAACGATATACCATCGGGCCAGCTTGCTGTCAAGCTTAATAGACTACTTTAGGACAAAGGATCCAATGGTACTATATCTGCCAGCATACTGGGATATTTATTCAGAAGCCTGCATCTTTGTTCAATACAGATGGTGAGTGTGAATGGTCAGCCAAACCTGTCTCTTCATTGATCATAACACCATACTAGAGCCTGGCAGGGTTATCATCCCCAATGGCTTCACTTCAAAGTTTCTGTATCAGACTGAGTGCTTCTGATCTATGAAATGCGTCAGGGTTTGGTATTAGAATCTCAGGCCCCCAAACCAGCACATGTGTAACTTTAATGGGACTAGTCAGGGATGTAAAGTCAATAGGACTACCTACCTGCTTAAAGCTAATCATATTCATAGCCACTTTACTGGAGTAGGGTATAAGTAATATTTTGACCCTTGATTCAGTTACAATCTAATTCTTTTAAAGATGCATAAAAGGGAGTCACTCCAGGGGCATCCTCAGTTTTCCTGATCCTCAAGCATTGCAGAGTTGCCAGTCAGGCTCCTGAAATGGATGAATCCTTTGAGAACTTCCTAAAAATCAGCATCTATAGCAGTCTGGCATCACACTCCCCACAGAAGGGAAGATCTCCATAAGGCAGCCATCAAGGTAGCAGATGCAAAAAGAGGAAAGAAAACAGAAGAATAGGAATTTTGGGAAAAACTTAAGTTCCCCCTACGAGTGGCCTTTGGATCATAGCCCAGCACACCAGCCTCAGAATAACCCCACCGCACACTGATAGATAGAAAGAGAGTTATAATTCTATTGAAGGAAACACTTGGAATAAACCAATTAAAAATACCTGATGTTGTTCACTGTACTAATTTCATATGCAAAGTAAAATGTTAAGTCAGTTTCTGATGAAAGAATAAAATGGCTATCAATAAATCCTGGGACCAAATGATTAATTACAATGATCTACTGAATGAAGGAACCTGCTCCGTACATTATTAATCAACCTGTTGAAGAAAGTGATTTAGGCTGAGTCTGTGAATTTAAAAGGCCTTCACTAGAAAATTTAAATTCCTGAAGTGATTTGATCTGGTCGGCCAAATAGAAAGACCAGCAGCCTGTTGAATCTGCCCTCTCCAACTACATCTTCCCGCTCTGTCTCTTGAAAAGGAGGGCAGTTTAGCAAAATTGTCCTGGCTGCCTTGTCTAAATTTTTTAGAGAGATTCATCAGACCTAGAACCTTTTCACTGAAGGGGAGAAAAACCAGAGGCACCCCCCTTCTAGCAAATTTCTAAAGGATGTATGTTCCCATCTGGAACAGAGACGCTCCTAAAATCCTCAGAGGAGGGAAGTTGCATATTCCATGATCCTTCTGTTTCTAGGCACCATATGAGCTGGGTTAAGGTTCCCAACTCACTCTTAAGTAAAATTAAAGGATCTGAGCTGCTTGCAAGAGAAGCAGCTTGTGTTAGGGAGGGGGAAGAATACAGATGAAGAGGGGCGGGGGGGGGGGGGGAACCAGGCATCTGGGCTGAGAGGAGAGAGCATGAAAGAGGTTCTTGACTTAGAAGGTGTATGTAATTTTGGAGGCAGCAGAGTGCTCAAGTACACCCAGCTTCTAAGGTGCCAGTAGCATGCCAAGTGTACCACAACGTGGGGTGGGGACATGCACTGTAGGTACTTCAGCAGCTAGGCTTTGTAGGCGCTAGCCTTGGTAGATCCCAGTCACCACTCAGACACATTTTCCAAGTGAAAGGGTATTTTAATAGGGCTAGCAGGAAAGGGAAAGATTGCAAATACCCTAGGTACAGAGGCTTAAACAGTTACAGCTCAAAGCGAGCAATAATGGTAAATGTCTGGGCTGCTGGGGCACTCCAATTGAAAGTTAGGGCTCTTCAGACCTAGTATGTGGGGTGTCCTCTCTAGTGCAGTCTCTATTCAAACAACTAGGAGCTTGCAGGTTCGAGGCCAAACTCAGTGTCTTTCATTGGGGCCCTCATGTGCTGGCTCCCTGCCCAGCTGGTGCTGCTCCCCCATAAGTTCCACACAGACCTGCTTCCAGCTGTAATCTCCAGCAGTCACCGCCAGTTCCACACACAGCTCTGCATCCAGTTCCTGGGGGCTGCTCTCTGCATTCAGCGTCTCTGCAGCTCCCTATCCACCATGCAGCTGCTGCTTCCCCAAAAGAACCCAGCCACTTCCTGGTTCAGGACCCTTCTTCCCTCCTGCTCAGGGGAAAAGGGAAATGCAAGGGGGAAGAGGGCTGATGGAGTTTTAGACCCCTGTTTAGCAGGATCCTCACACGTAGAAAGAGGAAAAGCGATCATTTATACTTACTCCTTTTTCCATCTTTCTTCCCCCAACTCCCTTGCTAAACCCAGAAACAAGCAACAGGCTAATGGTTCTCTGCCCACTGTCAGCTGTCATTTTCTATATGCAATGAGGCCCTGATTTTGCAGAATTACACATGCTTGACTTCACTACTGTGAGTAATCCCATCGACTTCAATAGGGCTACTTACAGTTGTAAAGGTGAGCATGTGAGCAAGCATTTTCAGAATCAGGGCCTAAATTCAGATCCATTCAATATTCCCAGTGTTTATTATAGAAAATGTGTTGAAAATGGCCACTGGGCCACCAGCTGCTGATGAAATGTTCAGGGGTCTCCTGGGGGAACAAGAAGACCATATCCTACATATCTTAAGGAACTTTTAAAAACATTATATTCACATTAGTAGAGAAGAGGTATATCTAAGTTTTCCCCTTCTATTTCCATATGTCTTTTGACTAGGAATTATTCTGTAGTGCATAAACCCCTGAAAAGTGCTACATACATATAATACATATTAATACCAATGAGTTATGTCCAGGTATGTAGCTGTATGTTAGTGGGGCAGTTTAAGTGGCTAAAGGTATCAAAGCATCACAACCCACTCAGGATGCTACTGGTGAATTTAATAACATATGCCCTGTTGTGTCAGATATCTATAACAAACTAGTATAAACACCATCTTTTAAAGTGATTTGAAGTTCCTAGAGTTTGGTTGAGCTGATTCTTTAGGGTTTGAAAAGGCCAGCTTGCTCCTCTTTTCTCCAAACAGAGTGTAGAGTTATTCATACTTTAGACACTTACTGATACAAACTGATATCTTAACAACCCCTTTAGAGCTCCAGAAACCATTGTTACAAGCATGGGACTGCAATATTGAATTGGCAGTATACAGCTGTGACAGGTTGGGGTCACAGAAACCACCTTGGTGCTGCCACCTGGTGTGCCAAGGCTACTTCTGCCCCTGCTTTCCTGCCCTTTCTAGCTTGGGACTCCTGAATCCTGTCTGTTTTGAGCCAGATTCCGCTGATCTGCTGCAAACACAGACCCAGGTCCCCTAACAGCCGCAGGCCTGCCTGGAAGCAGCTCAGACGGTGCACTTGCCTTTGACACCCAGGTGCCCAACTCCCAATGAGGTTCAAACCCTTAATAAATCCGTTTTACCCTGTATAAAGCTTATACAGGGTAAACCCATAAATAGTTCGCCTTCTATTTCAAAGATAGAAAGATATGCACAGCTGTTTGCCCTCCCCAGGTACCAGCTCGCACTCCAGGTAACTTAATAAGTAAAAAGTGATTTTAATAAGCACAGAAAGTAGTATTTAAGTGATTCCAAGTAGTTACAGACAAAACAAAGTGAATTACTAAGTAAAATAAAATAAAACACGCACGTCTATGTCTAATCAAACTTAACACAGATAAAAGCCTCACCAGATTCAGTTTTCTTCCTTTCACAGGCTGTAAAACTCCTAGCCTGGGTCCAGCAGTCGCTCACACCCCCTATTGTCTTAGTCCTTTGTTCAGTCTCTCTCAGGTATGTCCTTGGGGGGTGGAGAGCCTCTCTCTTTAGCCAGCTGAAGACAAAATGGAGGGGTCTTCCAAGGGCTTTTATAGCCTTTCCCCCACTCCCTGTGTAGCATCATCTTACCCTGGAGTTTTGGGATCACCTGGGCAAGTCACCTGTCCATGCACCCTAACCAGTCCAGCCAGTTGCATTCCTGACCAGGCCCAGATGTGGATTGGGGTCTGCACCTCCTATTGTCTGTGTAAGGGTTTCTTGATTGGTTTCTTTACATGCACATACCTTTCTCAAGACATGATTCCAGGCTCTTACAAAGGCTATGTACAAAACCAGCACATATAAAACCAATATTCATAACTCCAACTACAACAATGATACATGCATACAAACAGGAGGAATAGATTCAGTAGGTCATAACTTTCACAGAGATATGTTACATGGTACATGTAGCATAAAACATTCCAGTTACATCATGTATACATTTATAAGCCTCTCCCCATAAAGCTTTATGGGGTACACCGAAACAACAGCTCTTTTTGCTAGCAACATGACCTACAAGAGGGTAGGCAGCCCATTTGCTTCCTTTGTCAGCTCTTTTTACACAACCATCCATTTGAACCATTCCTTGGGTAAACCTGGCAGCTGGAGGGGCCAGATGTCAAAGCCTGGATTTACTATCATCTCTAGCACTGGCATTTGCTATGCCATTGGCTTATTTCTGGGTAATTTATTAGTTATTATGCAACAAGTTGGTCACTGTAGCCTCAGCTAGCTAGCCAATTATTCACTGAGTGGGCTTTCTAGCAAAAAACTACATGACTGCCATTAAAAAGTCAACATTTTACACATTCCCCTCTTTGTCTTTATATTTAGGCTAAGAAGTAACTGATAGCTCGATAGTGTGGTGTGGTAACTCCTTAGTAATATTCATTTGTTACTACTGACACTGACTCTGAACACCCCAAACTGTAGAGTATTCAAAGCATACACCCAAGTCTGGATCTGTGTTAGTAGATCCACTAGATGCCTGTAAACAATATAGAAATGTCAGATGCCCAACATAATACCAGTGACTTGAGTTAAAGATAGGGTGTATCTAAAAAACAGTGGAGCCACATAAATCTGATGTTTGGAATTGTTTTTTTAAAATAATTTGAAAGCATTGCAGTGATGTGCTACTGAAATCGACAGCAACAGATATACAGCCAATTTTGCAACCCTTCCTCTTGACTTTAGTCAAGCCCCCGTACTCACATCAATGTTCTTCAGCATGAATAAGGGATGCAGAATTGGGCCCTAGTAGAGAGTTTTGAAGCTTGAACAAGCGGCACCTGTTTATAAAAGATGGATCATGCCTGTTATGTTGTGCTGAATTTGGTAAGGATTAGTGAATAAGATACCAGAGCTGTGTATGAGATGCACATTTCCTACCACACTAGTTTTCATAGGTAAATATGAGAAGAATGGATGAAACATATTTACTCACATACAAAGAAGGGCAAAGCCCTTGTATAGTCAGTTGGGTGTGGATTAGGTTAGTATTCCTAGAGATCAAAAAGACAGAGCCTCTAGACAGAGGGAGGATCTTGTATTCACTATGGTCACAGCCCTTATTTGACCAGGCAGGGGAGAGAAGGGTGTAAGTCCCACCCCTTGGCTAAGATGAAGAGAGGCAGAGCTACACACCTGGTGCTCCCTGCCATGAGCAAATAAGTGGGAGGTGGGCAGGGGGAAGAGTGGGGAAACCTTGCTCTGCTCCCCACTGACTGGCCAAAGTAGCTGGCTGGGCACCTAGATGGGAGAGTGAGCTGCTCCATCAGAAGGGTAGAAGCAACCTACTCCTGCCCCAGAAAAAGTGGGGAGCAGGGGAGGACTGTGACTGAGTCCTCATGCATTATCTCTGCCTGGTGGTGGTGCAACTACAATGCTGCCCCCCTACTCAGGGCATGGAGTAAAGTTAAAATTTAGCCCAAAAGATCTTTATAAAGGTTTTGCCCTAGAGGGGGCAGTGTGACAGGGCACAACTCACCCTGCAACACCTGCTGCTGGCTGTCCAAGGAATTAGCACTGAACCTTCTGGTGGTGTCTCACCCACTGTCACCACTGTTCCTGGACCCATGTCACTCCCAGGACCATGGCATCCTCTTAAGTGAGACTGCCCTCCAGCTGTGCCACACTATGTTCCCCCTACTTCTGGGCAGACTTGCAGTCTACTGTCCAGCCACTCCCTTCAGTAGCAAACTGCAGTCCATGGTCTAGCCAATTCCTTCAGTGGCAAACTGCAGTCCACTGTCTAGCCACTTCCCACATGGCTCCAGAACCCTCTTTGCCCTTGCGTCAGGGCTTCAGTCTCCAGATCCCTGCAGCCTGCCAGGGTCTGTCTTTAGCTCTCTGGGTCTCTTCCTGTAGCACTTCTCTGTCCAGGGTGCTTGACTGCTCTCTGCCTGCAAGGCAGCCAGTCCTCCTCCCTTCTCAAGCTCTAGGGAGTGACTGACCAACCCTGCTCTGTTCTGCATCCCTTCTTATATTGGCCAGCCTGGCCCTGATTGGCTGCCTCCTGTGCAGCCTCCCTGGGGCTGCTTTTAACCCCTTTTCTGCCAGTGTGGGGCAGATGTCCCATCATAGGCAGACACATGGATTTTATAGGAGTACAGCACATAAGCTGTGCTTACAAAGATGGGAAGAAAGACAGAAATCTTAGCTACAAGGCCTACCCACTACCTACCTGTGACCTTTTATAAATAGACTGTTCTAGCAAAGGTTTGTGCAGCCTTTGCCTAACTGAGTCTGAGTAAATGTGGTATTTTCCCTCTCTTTCTTAAGTAACTGATAGTTCATTAAAAAGCACACATTTTTTGGATCTGGCTGTTAATAATGGGGAACAAGTGTTGACTGTGTCTGAGCGATGATTTTATACCTTTGGGAGAGGAATAGAGACAAGTGGGAAATCATAGTTTTCTTCCTCTTATCCCATCAACTGGGGGGGTCAGATCATTGTGCAAGTGTCCACCCACTTTGTCTGCCCGAGGCAGCACTAAGGTCTACTTGCTTACCATCTTTGATGCAATTCATCCCTTACTTCCTTTAGGTCTCTTCTCCTGTCAACTACCTTCTCCTGTCATGATATCCTCACCCTGTCCTCTTCATTCATCCTCTGCCTGTGTCTAAACCAGCGAAGGTGCACTGCCTGGATTTTGCCAGACACCTCACGGACTTTGACTTCTCTCGTAATACTGATTTCAAAATCTCTCTCTTTGTGTAACTCCTCTTATGGTGTGAAGACATCTCATCTCAAACACCGCTAGGTGATGAATTTGCCATCTCTTTATTGCCCTGCACCATACAGCGTTGTGGGGTGCACAATTGTTCTACCCAGTGGGGCTTTTAGTCTCAGTGGTATAGGCTTGTCATACACAACACATATAATGTTATTGCACTCTTTCAGCACTTCCCAGTCTGGACTGTATCTCACATACAAGCTTGCCGTCTTCCATGACCCAGTCACCAAGTACCATGAAGGTACTTCAACTGGTCCGTCAGGTTTAGTTTCTCTCCATTAATTTCTATGTCCACTTTCCACATAGCACCTCTAGTGACACACATGACCTCAGTCTTAGTAATGTTCATTTTCATCCCATGCCAGCTTATCGGGCCATACCACTGGGGATCACAGTTTCCATTGTTTGCCAATAAGGGCAGGGATGGGAGGGCTGTGATTTTGACTCAACAAAAGGCAGATTTTGAGGAGATCCCAGCTGGTACAGAATGAGCTTTCAAGTCTGTGTGGCGCTGGGACCTGCTGACACACCATTACAAACATTCCCAGGGATTCTGCACATAGTTTTGTTTCACTTCTTTGGCTCCCTTCTTATAGTGCAACACTCAAGCAGCCTGCTTGTAGAAGGGTGAGTCTGAAAGTCAGCTGTGGCCATGACTCCACAGTCCTTTCAGTCTCTCCATTCTGGAGGGGACTCTGCTGAGTCAAATACAGCAAATCTCAGCCCCTCCTGCATATTTCCTTTTCTCTCCTTGGGGCTCTGTTGCTACAGAAGGGGTGGGGAGAGCAGGGTAGGGGGACCCAGGGTCCCGACCCAGAGCCCTAAAGGAGGGGTAGTAGTGTTTGAACCACCTGTTGGTCCACCCCAAATTACACTCACCCCAGGTCTCTTCTTATCAGGCAGGCTGGAGCTTCTCCATTTGGGGTGTAGTCACAGTCTTAGTAGTACCAGTTTAGTCAGCCTTGGGAGAGGGGAGAACATCCCACTCTTCAGGACCTCTCATGATTTCCCCACTCTGAAGGGGCGGGGGGACAGGGAAATCACTGCTTCTGGAACAGTCTTACCAGTGCCTTAGTCACTCTGCCCACAGCTTCAGGTGTCAACTTCATTTCCTGGTGCAGCCCATAGCTCCCCCCTCCCCTATCCTCTGGGCTGACAGTGCCCTTTTAAAGGTGTTCCTTCACCTGGGGCGTACCTCACAGTTGCTGAGGGGCGAGGTCTCGCTAGCTGGATATTGCTCCATGCCTTGCTTGGGTTTAGTGTGGTGCTTGTAAACCCAATCACACTGCTGCACACCACCTTTCTGATATATCTATGCAGTTACATATTGATGCCTAGATATCAGGGGAGGGAGTCAGAGCAGATGTGTCATCACTGCAGTTTCTAAAAAAAGAAGAATGAAAGCTATTAATCGGAAAAATAATTCCATTATTACTAAGAAGAATGAAGATTGCAGGGAAAATGCAATTGAAAGCAAATGCATCACCGTGTATTTTGAAATATTCATTTCTATGAACTAAAGCTACTGTTCATTTATATCGACTAAAGGTGCTTTGGATTAATATTGGAAACTTCTATATGAAATGTACTAAATTTTAATTATTTCTTGCCTTGCCTGGTATATGAAAGTTGTGATTACCCTTGAAAGGATATCACCATGGGTGATTTATGCAAACTCAGTTAGCTCTATGACTCTATCAGTTTCAGTTAAAACAAGCAATGGAGGAAGTATGCTGCTATCATGTAAGTTGTAGATCATCATTATTTTCAATAGCTAGTATGGTCAGTTTACTTAAGGCATTACCTTTAGTCAGTGTTCTGGAACCAGTCCTTTCACAGAGCAACAAATCACTGAGGGAGAAAAAACTGAAAGATTTGGAACCATGGCCTTAGATTTAGGGCTATAATAATGCCATAAAGTAATATGTTTCATCTGCTGTGCTTTGTTTAGCTTCAGCATATTTTGGCCCAGGCTTTTATAGTTTGACTGTTAATGGCTGAGCTGGCCAGAAAGTGTATTTAATAGATACAATTTTCTGATTGTGTTAAGCTCTGTATGGTCCATCTCCTGGAACTGTGGGCATTTGGATTTAATCATAAAGCATTTGTACTCACTGAAACCGAGTTAGTGGAGATGCTCAATAGGCTCATTTATCTCAATGACTTAAGATATCTGGAGGTCAGAGGTTTTTGTGGTGAATCCCAAGTATCCTGTTTCTCTAATTACTAATTTGGCTGTGGTCATTTTAAATCTCATCTAGAGTTGGCAGCTCTTTCCTAAACCTAATCCAAAGCCTGTCAGAGTTTGCTTTCCTGGTCTGTGAGGAGCTGTTCTGTGATTTCCTGTACAATGAAAGGACAGGCAGTAAAGCCTGCTTTTACTGGCAGCTTCATTTTAACCCCTATTTAGAAACTCTCAATTATAACATTCCCTTGCTACTTCAGTGTCTTAAACCAGGGTCATCCAATCTTTGCTCAACCTTGATAAACTTGCCAGGAGTCTCTGGGTAACATTTAATTTGTGCAGTGATGCAGAACACAGGCATCCTCTTCTCTTATATGGTGGTGGAGTCTGCAGAGGCAACAGATCATAGCAAGTGATGCATTATCTTGATCTCAAGGAACATCCACAACATGCTGGCAACTATCATTTTCACTATGCCTCCACATTCCTCATGGCAGCTGGATGCTTTGTAGAACACATTTTGAACAGCCCCGTGTTAAGCCAACTGGAGGTATTAGTAGTATGGCTGAATGTCAGAACTACTGTCGAGCAAGAAGACAGGATTTGTTTTGGATACCCTTTTATGACTTTTCATTTTGCCTGTGTTTTTCTTATCTGTAACTCCCCTGCCTGAATTTGGGTAAACAAGGTCAATACAGAGGGTCAAACACAGTAGCTCTATCCCACATACAGAGTCTAGTCCTTTCAATTTGCTCTCCATGGAGCAGTAGACAAATGTCAGGCACTGCAACGCTGAGCCCAGTTCCCCTTTGTGGACCTAGCCAGTGTGTACTGTCCTCTCCTATGCATCTATCTGGCCCTCAGCGTGTAATAGATGCCAATCCAGGCATACATGAGAGCTCTGTAATTCCAGGCCAAGCACCCCCAGGCCTACACGAGAGCTCTGAGTGAATTGTGTCCTGCCTTTGGAACTCACCCCCGGTTGGTCTGCCAGAACCCAAGCCAGGCAGCACTGATTTGAGTTAGGCCCTTTTGTTGGGACGAGCATTTGGTTGATTGATTTTTGTTTTGTCTTGTCTTGTCTCTTTTATTTTCACTAATTTATTTTTGGCAGCTGCCATGGTTTAGTAGGTACATTGTGGAAAATGTTACATGGCTTTGGCCGAGTTCATCCTTGGCACAACGTGGCTGAAATAAAGATAGTTACATCAGGGACGAACCTGGCCAATTATGTTTTTAATGTGTGTAAATGCCACTTCTAGCATTCGGTGCTCGAGCAACTATAAATCATTCAAAAGAAACAGAGAGACAAGGTGGGTGAGGTAATATCTTTTACTGGACCAACTTCTGTTGGTGAGAGAGAGACAAGCTTACAGAGCTCTTTTTCAGGTCCTCAAGCTCTGAGTAAGCTGGTCTCTTTCATCAACAGAAGCTGGTCCAATAAAAAATATTACCTTGCCAACCTTGTCTCTCTAATGTCCTGGGAGCAACAAGGCTACAACTACACTGCAAATAAAAATACCTATTCAGGGCCACATCCCCAGCTTGTATAAGTCAGCGTAGCTCCATTGGAAGGGCACTGATTTACCCCAGTTGAGGATCTGGCCCACAATACCTGGGCAAGATGACATGAACACTAACTTTTGACTATTTACCCAGGGTGCCCCATTTAGGTACTATCCAAGTCCCGGACTCTTCCTTTCTATGCCTTAAGGAAATTTTATAATTGCTACCAGCTCCCACTCTTGTCTTTCAGTACAAAAAAGGGGCATTTAGTTTGCAGGATTACACAGTATTAGAAAAGTGACATAAGAACATAAGAACATAAGAAAGACCGTACCAGGTCAGACCAAAGGTCCATCCAGCCCAGTATCCTGTCCACCCACAGTGGCCAATGTCAGGTGACCCGGAGTGAGTAGACCTAACAGGTAATGATCAAGTGATGTCTCTCCTGCCATCCATCACCCCCCTCTGACAAACAGAGGCTAAGGACACCATTCCTTACCCATTCTGGTTAATAGCCATTAATGGACTTCATCTCCATGAATTTATCCAGTTCTCTTTTAAACCCTGTTATAGTCCTAGCCTTCACAGCCTCCTCAGGCAAGGAGTTCCACAGGTTGACTGTGCGCTGTGTGAAGAAGAACTTCCTTTTATTTGTTTTAAATCTGCTGCCCACTAATTTCATTGGCTGGCCCCTAGTTCTTCTATTATGAGAACAAGTAAATAACTTTTCCTTATTCACTTCCTCCACACCACTCATAATTTTATATACCTCTATCATATCCCCCCTTAGTCTCCTCTTTTCCAAGCTAAAAAGTCCTAGTCTCTTTAATCTCTCCTCATATGGGACCCATTCCAGACCCCTAAACATTTTAGTTGCCCTTCTCTGAACCTTTTCTAATGCCAGTATATCCTTTTTAAGATGAGGAGACCACAATTGTACGCAGTATTCAAGATGTGGGCACACTATGGATTTGTATAAGGGCAGTAAGATATTCTCCATCTTATTCTCTATCCCTTTTTTAATGATTCCTAACATCCCGTTTGCTTTTTTGACTGTCGCTGCACATTGCATGGACATCTTTAGAGAACTATCCACGACGACTCCAAGATCTTTTTCCTGATTAGTTGTAGCTAAATTAGCCCCCGTCATATTGTATGTATAGTTGGGGTTATTTTTTCCAATGTGCATTACTTTACATTTATCCACATTAAATTTAATTTGCCATTTTGTTGCCCAATCACTGGTTTTGTGAGATCTTTCTGAAGTTCTTCACAGTCTGCTTTGGTCTTAACTATCTTGAGCAGCTTAGTATTAAAGGAACTGGCACATGAAATTGCAAGCCCATTAGCAAAAATTTTTAATGAATCTCTAAACTCAGGGGTTGTACCGTTTGACTGGAGAATAGCTAATATAGTTCCTATTTTTAAGAAAGGGAAAAAAAGTGACCCGGGTAACTACAGGCCTGTTAGTTTGACATCTGTAGTATGCAAGGTCTTGGAAAAAATTTTGAAGGAGAAAGTAGTTAAGGACCTTGAGGTCAATGGCAATTGGGACAAATTACAACATGGTTTTACAAAAGGTAGATCGTGCCAAACCAACTTGATCTCCTTCTTTGAGAAAGTAACAGATTTTTTAGATAAAGGAAACGCAGTGGATCTAATCTACCTCAATTTCAGTAAGGCATTTGATACAGTACCACATGAGGAATTATTGGTTAAATTGGAAAAGATGGGGATCAATATGAAAATTGAGAGGTGGATAAGGAACTGGTTAAAGGGGAGACTACAGCGGGTCATACTGAAAGGTGAACTGTCAGGTTGGAGGGAGGTTACTAGTGGAGTTCCTCAAGGTTCAGTTTTGGGACCAATTTTATTTAATCTTTTTATTACTGACCTCGGCACCAAAAGTGGGAGTGTGCTAATAAAGTTTGCAGATGACACAAAGTTGGGAGGTATTGCCAATTCAGAAAAGGATCGGGATATCCTACAGGAAGATCTGGATGACCTTGTAAACTGGAGTAATAGTAATAGGATGAAATTTAATAGTGAGAAGTGTAAGGTTATGCATTTAGGGATTAATAACAAGAATTTTAGTTATAAGCTGGGGACGCATCAGTTGGAAGTAACGGAAGAGGAGAAGGACCTCGGAGTCCTGGTTGATCACAGGATGACTATGAGTCGCCAATGTGATGTGGCCGTGAAAAAAGCTAATGCGGTCTTGGGATGCATTAGGCGAGGTATTTCTAGTAGAGATAAGGAGGTGTTAGTACCGTTATACAAGGCATTGGTAAGACCTCATTTGGAATACTGTGTGCAGTTCTGGTCTCCCATGTTTAAGAAGGATGAATTCAAACTGGAACAGGTACAAAGAAGGGCCACTAGGATGATCGTATGAAAGGAGACTCAAGGAGCTTGGTTTGTTTACCCTAACCAAAAGAAGGCTGAGGGGAGATATGATTGCTCTCTTTAAATATATCAGAGGGATAAATACCAGGGAGGGAGAGGAATTATTTCAGCTCAGTACCAATGTGGACACAAGAACAAATGGATATAAACTGTCCAGCAGGAAGTTTAGACTTGAAATTAGACGAAGGTTTCTAACCATCAGAGGAGTGAAGTTCTGGAACAGCCTTCCAAGGGAAGCAGTGGGGGCAAAAGACCTAACTGGCTTCAAGATTAAGCTAGATACGTTTATGGAGGGGATGGTTTGATGGGATAACATGATCTTAGTCAAGGGTCAATTAATTGCCATCAGTGGTAAATAGGACCAATGGTCAATGATGGGATGTTAGAAGTTACTACAGAGAACTTTTTCCTGGGTGTCTGGCTGGTGAGTCTTGCCCACATGCTCGGGGTTCAGCTGATCACCATATTTGGGGTCGGGAAGGAATTTTCCTCCAGGGTAGATTGGCAGAGGCCCTGGAGGTTTTTTGCCTTCCTCTGCAGCATGGGGCACGGGTCACTTACCGGAGGATTCTCTGCATCTTGAAGTCTTTAAACCATGATTTGAGGACTTCAATAGCTGAGACATAGGTGAGAGGATTATTCCAGGAGTGGGTGGGTGAGATTCTGTGGCCTGCATTGTGCAGGAGGTCAGACTAGATGATCATAATGGTCCCTTCTGACCTTAAAGTCTATGAGTCTATGAGTCTATGAGTATCATCTGCAAACTTTGCCACCTCACTGTTTACCCCTTCTTCCAAATCATTTATGAATAAGTTGAATAGGATTGGTCCTAGGACTGACCCTTGGGGAACACCACTAGTTACCCCTCTCCATTGTGAAAATTTACTATTTATTCCTACCCTTTGTTCCCTGTTTTTTAACCAGTTCTCAATCCATGAAAGGATCTTCCCTCTTATCCCATGGCAACTTAATTTACGCAAGAGCCTTTGGTGAGGGACTTTGTCAAAGGCTTTCTGGAAATCTGAGTACACTATGTCTACTGGATCATCCTTGTCCACATGTTTGTTGACCCCTTCAAAGAACTCTAATAGATTAGTAAGGCATGATTTCCCTTTACAGAAACCATGTTGACTTTTGCCCAACAATTTATGTTCTTCTATGTGTCTGACAATTTTATTCTTTTTGTTTCAACTAATTTGCCCGGTACGGATGTTAGACTTACCGGGCTGTAATTTCCAGGATCACCTCTAGAGCCCTTTTTAAATATTGGCATTACATTAGCTATCTTCCAGTCATTGGGTACAGAAGCCGATTTAAAGGACAGGTTACAAACCCTAGTTAATAGTTCCGCAATGACATTTTCATTTTTCCTCAAGTTCCATCAAATGTTTGTAAAACATGCCAAGCATTGCTCCCTTGGTTGATGAATGACAGGTAAGTTATAGTAACTGAAAGGAAAAGGTACAGGTTACATAACTATTTCTACAAAACTTTTTTTCCCTGTACAATTTTCTAGCAGCAGCTGGTATTTTATTAATTGTATTATTGGAAAATTTGGGGCTTTCACTCTTCTTTCACCTGTTGCATCAATAAGGGGAAAGTGGCATCTATTTGACAAACATACTTCATTTTGTAAAACAATACACTTTCATGGCATTTTTGCATAATAATTCTCATTTAACACTAGCGTCACAATCCTGGCTGAGCTGCCTTTTGTGAATGTTCACCAGGCAGCTGTGTTTGGATCAACACACTAGATTGGAGTGCTCCTAAGCTCCCCAGGTGTGGGCACTGTCTCTGGCCTTTTGGGCATACATCCCAGGCACATACACATCCTGGTATTTAGGGAATGGGACCCCACCGTCCAGCTGCCTTTTGTCCCAGTACTAGTGCTGAATGACCCCCTTCCCTGAAGTCTCCCCAGTAGACTAAGCACACCCTCCACCCCGCCCCCAGATACTCCAATTTATAGTTTAACCCTTCAGGAACATGTGATAGTTGAAGCAACTAATGGAGATTTTGCAGAGGGATTTCTAAACTAAACAAGCTTTACTCAGACAAGTCACAAGAGATACACAGATCTAATAAACAACTGCATGCAAAAAAACTGCCTCAGTTTCCTCACCACTCTTGAGCATTCTTTGGGATTTGGTCAATGTCTTTTCAGGGTCCCAAGATCCTCCTCATTCCTGCCCAGTCTTGCCTTTTTGTTCTGGTTGGTGAGGGTATGACTAAGACCAGATCTTGTCCTTATATAACTTATAGTGCCCTTTGTCATGTGGCCCTCCTGGTCAGCCTCCAAGCCTCTATCAGGTGACCAAAGTCCCCTGACAGATGGTCAGTTGCTTCTTACTGCCCACCTGGAGTCCTAACTGGAAAAACTGGTTTCTTGTAGCTTTGGCTACACTCTTTAGCATGCCCATTATATTGCCAGGGTAAAGTCATTCAGTGATAACAGTCCTTCATTGCTCAGCATCATTCACCTGGTGTCAATACCCCTTATAATTTCTGTCCAAGATGTAGATAAAAAGACAACAGGGAGGGACAATCTTGCAATCAAAAGGGTATGCATAAATCAAAATGGAGTTTGTAGTAGAATATAGGTACATATAGACATAAACTGAATTATCACAACTAGGTTGCTAGTTCAGCAGAAAGTAAACAGCACTATAGCACTAACATCAACTCATCGGCCTTGTTTCTTCCTCCAAGCACAATCCTCCAAAGTGTTGTGCAACTCCCACAGGAGACTGAGTACCTTCATCTTCTAGGGTCATAACTCCGTGTGGATCCCAGGGATATTTTCATTGAAGCCAAAGTCCTCCCAATAGGCATTCAGCACTCGGCACTTAAACAATGAATACTCTCCTTGTCCGAACCATAAACCCCTTATCTTCTACTATCATAGATCATAGGACTGGAAGGGACATCGAGAGGTCATCTAGTCCAGTCTCCTGCACTCATGGCAGGACTAAGTATTATCTAGACCATTCCTGACAGGTGTTTGTCTAAACTGCTCTAAAAATCTCCAATGACAGAGATTCCACAACCTCCCTAGGCAATTTATTTCAGTGCTTAACCACCCTGACAGTTAGGTAGTTTTTCCTAATGTCCAACCTAAACTGCCCTTCCTGCAATTTAAGCCAATTGCTTCTTGTCCTATCCTCAGAGATTAAGAAGAACAACTTTTCTCCCTCCTCCTTGTAACAACTTTTATGTACTTGAAAACTGTTATCGTCCCCTCTCGGTCATCTCTTTTCCAGACTAAACAAACCCAATTCTTTCAGTCTTCCCTCATAGGTCATGTTTTCTAGACCTTTAATCATTTTTATTGCTCTTCTCTGGATCTTTTCCAATTTGTCCACATCTTTCATGAAATGTGGCACCCAGAACTGGACACAATATTCCAGTTGAGTCCTAACCAGCCTGGAGTAGAATGGAAGAATTACTTCTTGTGTCTTGTTTACAACACTCCTGCTAATACATCCCAGAATGACATTCACTTTTTTTGCAACAGTGCTACACTGTTGACTCATATTTAGCTTGTGGTCCACTATTACCCCCAAATCCCTTTCTGCAGTACTCCTTCCTAGGCAGTCATTTTCCATTTTGTACATGTGCAACTGATTGTTCCTTCCTAAATTGAGTACTTTGCATTTGTCCTTACTGAATTTCATCCTATTTACTTCAGACCATTTCTCCAGTTTGTCCAGATTATTTTGAATTTTAATTCTATCCTCCAAAGCACTTACAACCCCTCCCAGCTTGGTATCGTCCACAAACTTTATAAGTGTACTCTCTGTGACATTATCTAAATCATTGATGAAGATATTGAACAGAACCAGACCCAAAACTGATCCCTGCAGAACCCCACTTGTTATGCCCTGCCAGCATGACTGTGAACCACTGATAAACTACTCTTTGGGAACGGTTTTCCAACCAGTTATGCACCCACGTTATAGTAGCTCCATCTAGGTTGTATTTCCCTAGTTTATGAGAAGGTCATGCGAGACAGTATCAAAAGCCTTACTAAAGTCAAGATATACCACATTTACTGCTTCCCCCCAAGTCACAAGGCTTGTTACTCTGTCAAAGAAAGCTATCAGGTTAGTTTGACATGTTTTGTTATTGACAAATCCATGCTGACTGTTACTTATCACCTTATTATCTTCTAGATGTTTGAAAATTGATTCTTTCCGGGTACTGAAGTTAAGCTGACTGGTCTGTAATTCTCCAGGGCTGTCCTTATTTTTCTTTTTATAGATGGGCATTATATTTGCCCTTTTCCAGTCTTCTGGAATCTCTCCTGTCTTCCATGACTTTTCAAAGATAATCACTAATGGCCCAGATATCTGCTCAGTCAGCTCCTTGAGTATTCTAGGATGCATTTCCTCAGGCCCCAGTGACTTGAAGACATCTAATTTATCTAAGTTATTTTTAACTTGTTCTTTCCCTATTTTAGCCTCTGATCCTACCTCATTTTCACTGACATTCACTATGTTAGACGTCCAATCACCACCAACCTTCTTGGTGAAAAGCAAAATAAAGAAGTCATTAAGCACCTCTGCCATTTCCACATTTTCTGCTATTATTTTCCTCCCCCATTGAGTAATGAGCCTACCCTGTCCTTTGTCTTCCTCTTGCTTCTAATGTATCTGTAGATTGTTTTCTTGTTACCCTTTATGTCTCTAGCTAGTTTTATCTCTTTTTTGTGGCTTGACCTTTCTAATTTTCTCCCTACATACTTGTGCTATTTGTTTATATTCATCCTTTGTAATTTGACCTAGTTTCCAGTTTTTGTAGGACTCTTGATTTTTAAATCATTAAAGATAGCCTCGTTAAGCCAGGGTGGTGTCTTGCCATACTTCCAATCTTTCCTAAGCAGTGGGATAGTTTGCTCTTGTGCCCTTAAAAATGTCTCTTTGAAAAACTACCAACTGTCTTCAATTGTTTTTCCCCTTAGACTTGCTTCCCATGGGATCTTACCTACTAACTCCCTGAGTTTGCTAAAGTCTGCCTTCTTGAAATTCATTGTCTTTATTTTTATGTTCTCCCTCCTACCTTCCTTAGAATAATGAACTCTACTTTCATCCAAGCTGCCTTCCACTTTCAAATTCTCAACCCATTCCTCCCTATTTGTCAAAATCAAATCTAGAACAGCCTCTCCCCTAGTAGCTTTCTCCACCTTCTGAAATAAAAAATTGTCTCCAATACATTCCAATAACTTGTTGGATAATATGTGCCCTGCTGTGTTATTTTCCCAACAGATGTCTGAGTAGTTAAAGTCCCCCATCACCACCAAGTCCTGTGCTTTGGGTGATTTTGTTAGTGGTTTAAAAAAAGTGTCATCCATCTCTTCTTCCTGGTTAGGTGTTCTGTAGTAGACCCCTACCATGACATCATCCTTGGTTTTTACCCCTTTTATCCTTACCCAGAGACTTTCAACAAGTCTGTCTCCTATTTCCATCTCAACCTCAGTCCAAGTGTATATATTTTTAATATATAAGGCAACACCTCCTCCCTTTTTTCCTTGCCTGTCCTTCCTGAGCAAGCTGTACCCTTCTATACCAATATTCCAGTCATGTGTATTATCCTACCAAGTCTCCATGATGCCAACAATGTCATAGTTGTATTTATTTACTAGCATTTCGAGTTCTTCCTGCTTATTCCCAATAATTGTTGCATTAGTATACAGACATTTAAGATACTGATGTGATCCCCCCCGCCCATTTTTGTTGTGTCTCTCCCTTATCCCTGTTATAACAGCCCATGCTCCCCCCAAATTCCTACCCTTCTCCCAGGTCTCCATGTTTTTGACTTACCTGTGGGCTTTGGTCACCTGCCCCCGTTGAACCTAATTTAAAGCCCTCCTCACTAGATTAGCCAGTCTGTATCCAAATATGCTCTTCCCCTTCCTTGATAGGTGGACCCCATCTCTGCTTAGCAGTCCTTCTTCCTGGAACAGCAGCCTGTGGTCAAGGAAGCTGAAGTCCTCCTGGCGACACCATCTTTGCAGCCAGGCATTCATCTCCAGGATGCATCTGTCTCCGCCGGGGCCCCTACTCTTGACCAAAGGATCTAAGAGAACACCACCTGTGCTCCCAACTCCTTCAGCCTTATTCCCAGAGCCCTGTAGTCACTTCTGATCTACCGAGGGTCATACCTCACAGTATCATTAGTGCCCACGTGGATGAGTAGTATGGGGTAGTAGTCAGAGGGCTGGATGATCCTCGACAATCCCTCCGTAATGGCTCAGATACCAGCCCCTGGCAGGCAGCATACCTCCCAGGATGCCATGTCAGGGTGACAGATGGGTGCCTCTGTCCCACTCAGAAGAGAGTCACCAACCACCAGTACCCTACGTTTCCTCCTGGGAGTGGTGGCTGCGATCATCCCATGGCCTTGCTAAGCCTAAAGTGACCTTTGGGCTCTTCCTCTCCTCCTTTCCTTAACACCACCACTACAGCTATTTGTCTTCATTTAGGAACATCTGTTGGCCTGGAGATGTTTTTCTTGATTATACAGCATTTTCCCAGCTTCCATGGAACATGGAAGTGCTTACAGTGTTGGAAGGAATATAAGGAATAATAGGACAACAGTGTGTTTTGGAGAAGAATTAGGTATGGGATTTTGCTGCTGTGAGCTGTGGCATGCTATGATCTGAGCACTGCACCAGTTATTGGACTACATCCTTTGGAGCACATATATTTAGGACAGTAGGTCACTGGAGTGCGGGTGAATGCACCTTTCTTTTCTAATGTAAACCCTATAATTACCCAGAATATAATCTTATAGAATGTGTTTTATACTCACATTTGAAAAATTTGCTTCAAATGTTATCACTCCAGTGACCCAAGGCCCCAGTACCTTGCTCTTCAAAGAATGTACTTCAGGGAGCAATGCTTTTAATTCAGGGCTTGGATCACAGTCCTCTTTGTTTCCACAAGTAGAATGTCATAAACCACAAACTGAATGGTATTCTTTGTTCAGCTACTGCAGGTTTTCTAGTGAAACACCCATTCCAGAAGTTTTAGCAATAAGAACAGAGTGTGTGGTGCTGGATTGGCTACATACAGCCCTGTGATATTGTCAGGAAAAGGTTTTTCTATGGCTAAATAAAACAAAATTCCAGTTCTCATTTCAAATGCACCACAAGGGTGACTAAAGGTGCTACTTTATTCTTGATCATTTTAATTTGCACTGTTTTTATTTGTATTATAGGTCACACAAAATAGAGGAAAATATAACAGTAGACAATGGCGACTTATGTTCCAGGAATACTAATCTCTTGTAACCCTCACCTATGGTAAGTGATTAGGATAAGAAATAACAATCTGTTTCTTACTGGCCCTTCTGTGCATTGCACATTTATTACAAGTTACATCACATTATTCAATGTTTGTTACTTGCAGACTTTTTGCATGCTAAAGAAAACCTGAGTTTTCTACTATGACTCTTTATACATTAGGTCCAATATTTTTAACATGACAAATGTTTTTCAATCAGATACGGTAATTTTGTTAGATCAAAGATCACTCGACGATGACTTTAATTATTGCCGTTAAAATTAGCTGTGTTTGAAACTCAAATGTTGCTTCCAGTTTAAAACACAGTTTGTTAGTTAACTTTAAAAAATGTTTCACTGTAGTTTGATTTGTAGGATTCATGCTTTATTAATCAAAGAGGAATTACAAGTTCATGAAATACCAGCTAAAGAAGAAAAGCATTCTACATTAATAAAAGCAATTAGTGATTTATCCAGCTGTGTGACCAAGCAGTCTGCTTCTTCTAGGAGAGCCCCCTGGCATGTAAATATAGCCCGCTAATTGCAATACTCAAGGCAGGAGACTAAACTCTGTCTGTATTCTTTTAATTGTCCTCTGTTCATAATTAAATATCAGTTTCAGGTATACTTTGAAAGAAAATAAAAGTTTGATTTATTCCAAAATCATAGCTTGGCAGAAGCTCAGGTTACTCTAGATTTAAACATTTCTAAACGATGATGTTAGTGAAAGCCTGTGAACAAACACAGAGTGATGGGACAAAACTCTTCCTAGCATTTGTGTTTCTTTAGTTTCCAGTGTGTGTCCCCACTCGTGCCCTCTCTGTTCCAGCTTTTGTGAAGAGATAAGCCAGTGCTATAGTGTACCTTAGAGGTCTCCAGCAAGCTATTGTGGCCACATGACCACACTGTCAGAGTCAAATATACAGCTCAGGAGTTTCCCTTCATCCCCAGATAATCTGCAGAAAGAACTCCCACCCAGCTGTTATTCAGGAATTCTATTCCCATTGTTCCATAAGGCTCAGCTACAATTTGGGTCAGGCTTCACTATGATGCATTCAATCTCCTTCCTGGGACTAGTTGTTGGTCTTTGGATCAGTATACATGGCCTATGTACAGGCTATTTTTTAGTACAATATGGTTTGTCCTGGTGTAGAAATCAAGGCCAGATAATTTTATAGCACAACAGGTTTCACTAGTTTATGTGTTGATCCCCAAAAACCTTTCTACCACACCATCCAGTCACACATTAATGTTGTTGTATGCAGTGTTGTTGTGGCCATGTTGGTCCCAGGATATTAGAGAGACAAGGTGGGTGAAATATGTGTTAAATACTTATGCTAAACAATCTGTTCCACCTTGTATTTAGCTGTGACACTCTGATTAAGTTTCCCAGACCTGAAGAACAGCTCTGTGTAAGCTCAGAAGCTTGTCTCTCTCAGTAAGGGCTAGTATACTGTAAATGTGCTACCATGGCACAGCTGCACCGCTGTAGCACATCTGATGAAGCCACTCTAAAGCCGATGGGAGAGAGTTCGACTGTCAACTTAATCATTCCACCTCCACGAGAGGGGCTAGCCAGGGCCGGCTCTAGCCCAAGCAACAACAACAAAAACCCACGGCCGGAGCTGCTGAAGCAAAAAAAAAAAACGGCCCTTGAAATGTGCCGCCCCAGGAATGGCCGGAATGCCGCCCCTTCAGATGTGCCGCCCCAAGCACCTGCTTCCTTTTCTGGTGCCTGGAGCCGGCCCTGGAGATAGCTATGTCTGCAGGAGAAGCCAACATAGTGTTGTCTACACTGTTTGTCTATACTGGTAACTTACATTGCTTGGGGGGATGGCTTATTCACACCCCTGAGCGACGTAATTTATAACGAAGTAAGTGGTAGTGTAGACAAACCCTAACTTTGTTGCTTACTAGAGTTCATACAAACTAAAGAAAAGGGGCAAGGATTTATTAGCACAGAAGCCCAACAGAGAACTTTACATGCTAAAAACATTCATATTGACTGACTCCCATTAATTTCAGTGATATTTTAGCATTGTCAAGGTGGAATTTGCAGCATACTTGAATGCTTTCCCTTATTCTTTAAAGTTAATATACAGTTTGTGGGTGAGGGCAAACACAGCTTATCAACTCCCCTGCCTGCTAACTATGAACCACAGTATACTTATGTTTTAATGCACCTTCTTCAGGGAGCATTTGAAAGTTACAGGCCACATTCTCTGCTGAATTACATTATGTGCATCCCCATCATAGTGAACTGCATCGAGTGCAAGTCAGCATAAAATGTAGCCCTATAACTTTTACTCCAGCAGACTTCTCCAGAAAGTCACAATCTGTATTTCTGAATACAGTTCCTTCCTAGCTGTATTAGGCTTAAAGGGGAAGTGTCCTCTAGTTCTGGGCTAGACAAAATTAATTTAATTAACAGATCTTTAGATAGTAGTTGTCCCAAATAGTATACAAAGTTAGACTATATCACTATATATTTTAAATGTTACTTTATGTACAAATATCTTACAAGAACAAGGTTAAAATGGACAGCATGAAAAAAAATTGATTAAAGCTATAAACGCATATGCATAGATTAAACGTTTTATAATACTTTGTTATAGGTCTTTCCACTGGAGAATCTCAAACAGCTTCTCAATTAAGTCTCCCATTCATCCTTGACAAATGACGGCACAAAGGGCTAGATTTTTTAAAGTATTTAGGTTCCTGAAGATGCAGATATGTACTTGTATTTCAAAAGTGCGTAGGCGCCTTACTCCCTTCCAACTAGGTTGCCTAGCTGCAACTTTAGGCACTCAAATACTTGTAAAATCTGTCCCAAAGAGACCAAGATCACATAGCAAGTCACTGGGCACAGCCCAATACTTCTGGTGTAAAGCTGGGGTAACTTCCTTGTAATCAATGGAGTTACACCAATTTAAATGAGAATACAAACAAGTCCATAAAGTCAGCATTAACACCAATTAGTCCGGCCTCCTGATCTGACTTGGAAATTCTTAGTCACAGACATTTCTCTCTCTTACAGTGCTTCCCTCTTCGTGTTAGTCATCTCTTTGGCTCAGAAAATATTGTTTAATCAAACAGGGAGTTTTCTCTGTTTGCCCCAAGTTGATTCCTCTTTGCCAGTCAGACACCTGAGTAAACATCAATCAGAAAAAATATTTGTCATAACCAAACATAGCACAATCTAAATATTAGATACTGAATATAAAGATCCCTTGGGTGCACCCTTGTAAATAACATTCTAGCACATTTTTTAAAAAGTCTGTTTGCATATTACTTGTACAGTATGGAAATCATCATCAGTCCATTCAGGTCATATATAGGCAAACATCAAAGCCATAGATCAAGTCTGAGATTGCAAACAGAGGGGAAATTGCCTTTCAAATGATATACTGTACAGCATCAAGATTGACTCTGAACAAGCTAGGAGGACTTCAAGGCTGACCATTCATTAAGAATGTCCACATTATTTGTATGTTTTTTTAGATTATATTTGGCATATTTCCCACCATGGTTAGGCCTTTATTTCAGGTCCCAAACTCTCTCCCTATCATATTTTCCCTTACCATACATAACCTTGCATAACCTGCTTCTGCAGCTGTGTTCGTGAACTCCTTCTACGGTCATCCTTAACTAGTGAAAATATTTCTTATGCCATACTTCCCACTGTTATGGAGTGTCTCTTTATATTAAAATAAAACCTATTATGCTCCAGCTGGTGAAATATATAGATTAATCTGAAATCTCTAAAGGATTAGTTCTGACCTTCATAGATACAGGTCAAAACTATCCATGAAAGGAAACAACTTAAACGTCTGCGGGAAAAAAGCATAAACCCGTTAAAGAATAAATTGAATGCACCCAGGCTGAGTATTTCAGATCTCTCTTGCATCAAATTGGATTACAATCAGAGCAAAACATTGTAAAGCACCGCAGCTGCTGGGAAAAGAACAGTTGTGAGATGGTTGTAGCTTGGTGCAGAAATGCTCACAACACAATTCCACAGTAATACTATTGACTCACTTTCCCTACTGAAACACAACCTGACAGCAATATGGGCAAAGATAATATGTTTTCCTAATTGCCTATTGTGATGGTTTGGGTACCCTATCTATGTACAACATATAAATCCCAGTTTGATTTTATGCACTTTGCATTGTTATGTCTTATGTTTGCATCACACCTCTTGTGCTAAGGAGAAGGCGACTGAGGCCTGTGCGTCTGCTTCTTCAAGAGAGAGTCCCTACGGACCATCAACAACTAAATACACCTTGCCCGAGCAGAATAAAGGGTATCTGCAACTGCAACCTAAGTAAAACCAATTCTCAAGAGGAGAATGGAACAAAGAGACTGAAGTGTCAGTACAAGACGTTTAAAAAGCAGAGACTGAGAAGTTAAAGGAAAGGAATACAAAGGGGCGTGCTTGCTGAAGGAGAGGAAACTTTTGATTACTGGGCCACCCAAAGCTGAAGGACATTAGCTGTAGGGGCCCATGTTCCAGAGGAGAAGCCATGAACTAGAGGAGTGAGGTCCAGGAGACTGTACTTGGAACTCTGAAAGAACATTGCCCCATATCCCAAAGAATGTTCAAGAGTGATGATGAAACAGTCAGGAAATGGCATACAGGTGCATATTGTTTTCCACAAATTTGTATCTCTCTTGTGCTGTTTAAAATATAGAGTGATTGTTTTAGAAATCCTTCTGCAAAGTCTGCGTGTCTATTTCCTTCTACTATCACGTGTCTCTGGGAGGAGCTCTGGGAAGGGTATGCTAAGCTACTGGGGAGTCTTGGGTAGGGAGGTCACTCACCTAGAAATAAATCAGACAGTCCTCTTTTTGAGAGGTTTGTCCCCCATCCGGTACTGGGGCCAAACTGGGATGGTTTTGTATGGTATCAGATGGGGGATGCCACTCCACCTCTTAAAAAAATGAGACACAAACCCCCAGGAGGTGTGACCTGGTACGCACCATGCATACAAGGTCATGCCACCAGGGGCAGGCCCATGCATTTCCAGAAGTAACAGAATGTCAGTATTCCAGGACCACGTGAGTGGCCACCTAAGTCTGGGGAGGGGAAGATGGGCAGCTGGACTGTGAGGTCCCAAATCCTGAAAGGAATAGTAGACAGAGAATCCATGCCCAGAGTAAGCCTAAAGACCCAAGAAAGAAAGTGCTGGAGCCAGTCCAAACAAAAGGAAAATATAAAAGCACATGGATCCAGCGCTGGGAACCAAACACAGCAGTGAGTGTCCAGTGGGGAGAGCTCAACCAGGATTTAACAGCTTATTAAAAAATCTTGAGGCTCTAATAGAGGCCACTAAACGTTAAAGCCTGGCCCATAGCATTTAGCATTTATTTTATAGTCTGGCCTATGCTGGAAGTTGAGGTGAGCTCCGGAGGGTGGGTTTATGCCTGAGGAGGCATAGTCCTTCCCCAAACTCTGTCACACAGAGAAATGAACTTGCTGTACTAGCCTTTAGGATCCCTACTAGTGTACTCATGTACAGTCAGCTCTGTGGGCTGGTGTGATGGAGAGGGCTGAGACCATGGCCCACCTTCTTTCTCCCCTCCCCCGCCCCACCCCCCAAAAGCTTCCTGACTTTTAGGGGCAATTTGGGCTTCCAGGGGTACATAGCAGGTGCAGAATCTATGCTCTTCACAGTGCAGACCCTTCAGTTGACACTTGCCTTTCTGCAGGCTGCATAGTAGATATGGAAAGCTCCTTGTGCTCCCCTTCTGACATACAAGAGCCAGGAACAATCTGATCATGTAGTACCAAGTGAAAGTCTTGCTCTGGCAAAGGCTGGACCAAGTGGGCATTACAGTGGTGGGGTATTATAAGCTCCATACAGTCCTACATGGGCTGAGAGGAAGAATTATCTGATGGTTAAGACTTCCTGTGTTGTCTTGGGCAAGTCACTTAATCATCCTGTGCCTTAGTCCCCGCCATCTGTAAAGATGAGATAATCCTTCCTCCCCCATCTGTCTGTCTTGTTTATTTAGACTGTATGATCTGCAGGGCAGGGGCTGTCTCTCACTATCTGTTTTTACAGTGGCTAGCACGTGGGGTCATGATTTCAATTGGGGGCCACCAAGCATTACTGCAATACAAATAAGTGCTTCGTCAGTTCTCTGCTTGGCTCTGACCATTTCTATCTGGAGAGCAATACTGGGAAGTGACTATGCAACATAAAGAGTTATTTGAAAGTAGGAGTTATATGTCTCCAGCAATACAAAAGAATGGCAAGTCTTCTCTGGAGTGTAGACACCTATGATGGTGTCTTGAATGCACAAACAACCAGTACCTAGGATGGCATAACATGCCCATAAAGTTAAATCACATATCACAGCTGGAAATAGTGGGTTTAAACCTATTACAAAAAGACCATTGTCATTTTTGTAATCTAAATAATAATGCATTCTACCTTATATTTTATATCATTTTAATAGTAAAGGGGGAAATGATGCATCAGTAGCTATTTTACAGCTGATGGGCATTGATCATATATAATTAAAAATGTTTTCTCCAAATGAAATGGATCTTAAACCAGTGCAAGAGGATGTTGGCATCTTTTCACATGAGGCACTGTTATCGTAATTTTGTTATATAGCAATGCAAGTTACAAAATTAAATGTTAAAGTTACACAGACCAGTGGATAAAGCATTTACCGCAAATGTATCTGGTAAAGTGGGCATGATTTGTTTAAAACATTGCTTGAGCAGACAGGGTAAACAAAAAAGATTTATCTTCATCTTAACTTAGAATCATAGAATATCAGGGTTGGAAGGGACCATAGGAGGTCATCTAGTCCAACCCCCTGCTCAAAGCAGGACCAATCCCCAATTTTTGCCCCAGATCCCTAAATGGCCCCCTCAAGGATTGAACTCACAACCCTGGGTTTAGCAGGCCAATGCTCAAACCACTGAGCTATCCCTCCCCCCCTTCAGTACCTTAGTTTAATTTTTTTCTCCCCTTAACTTTTCCCTTAGTGAAATTTAGTGCACAATAAAAGGACCAGATTAGCAACTTTTGGAGACTGAAATCCTGTATCCACTATGGCACAGTAGATTAAACACAGCAACATTTCAGTCTTTGCTATGCTGTTTCTCTAACAGGATTCAAAAAAATCATAGGGCCTGATTCTCAGTTACCCAGTTTGGCAAGAATGAGGGGATTAGGTGGGATGTGAAGGGGAAAGGCAAATGTGACTTTAAGTTTCCCATATTCTATGGCTGTTCTAGCTGTCCTCAGATGTAAATTAGAGCAATCTGATCCTCTTCCCATAGCCTCACATAGCCCAAACAAGCAAAGGACAGCCTTAATTTAGGGTCTGCTGGCCACACCTCTTCTCTGAATTTAACACATTCCCTTTGCTGATGGCTAGAGTAGGACTGGTGTAGCCCTCTTATTCCAGCTGCACACTGGGAGGAGGCCCCCTGTGCAGTGGATATTCTGAGGGGGACTGTTTTGGGCCCCTTTAAGGCCTCTTATGCTGCCAGAGTGGCATAATCCGGCCTTAGTGTAAGAGAAACAGGCCCATAGACTATAGATGGGAAAGATTTATTAGCTCAGTTGGCCCCTAATGTCTGTAATCCTTCTGTCAGATGGTGCAGGCAGCAACAAGGATGGGTTCAGTATCTAGGGGTTTCTCTAAACAACACCAAGTCATCTTAACTTCAGTACCCAGAAAGATAATGGAACAAATAATCAAGCAATCAGTTTGCAAATGCCTAGAAGATATAAGGTGACAAGTAACAGTCAGCATGGATTTGTCAAGGACAAATTGTGTCAAACGAACCGAACAGCTTTCTTTGACAGGGTAACAAGCCGGGTGAGGGTGAGAGGGGGAAAGTAGTAGATGTGGTATATCTTGACTTTAGTAAGACTTTTGATACTGTCTCGCATGACCTTATCATAAACAAAGTAGGGAAATACAACCTAGATGGAGCTACTATAAGATGGGTGCATAACTGGTTGGAAAACCGTTCCCAGAGAGTAGTTACTAGTGGTTCACAGTCAAGCTGGAAGGGCATATTGAGTGGGGTCCCACAGGGATCAGTTCTGGATCCAGTTCTGTTCAATATCTTCATCAATGATTTAGAGAATGGCACGGAGAGTAGACTTATAAAGTATGCAGATGATGCCATACTGGGAGGGGTTGCAAGTGCTTTAGAGGATAGGATTAAAATTCAGAATAACCTGGAGAAACGGTCTGAATTAAATAGAATGAAGCTCAATGAGGACAAATGCAAAGTACTCCACTTGAGAAGGAATAATCAGTTGCACACATACAAAATGGGAAATGACTGCCTAGGAAGGAGTACTGTGGAAAGGGATCTGGGGTCATAGTGGATCACAAGCCAAATATCATTCAACAGTGAAACACTGTTGCAAAAAAAGCAAACATGATTCTGGGATGTATTAACGGGAGTGTTGTAAGCAAGACAAGAGAAGTAATTCTTCTGCTCTACTCTGCGCTAATTAGGCCGCAACTGGAGTATTGTGTCCAGTTCTGGGTGCCACATTTCAGGAAATATGTGGACAAATTGGAGAAAGTCTAGAGAAGAGCAACAAACATGATTAAAGATTGGGAAAACATGACCTACAAGGGAAGATTGAAAAAACTGAGTTTGTTTAATTTGGATCAAGGGAAGACTGAGAGGGGACATAAGTTTTCAAGTACATAAAAGATTGTTACAAGAAGGAGGGAGAAAAAATGTTCTTGTTAACCTCTGAGGATAGGACAAGAAGCAATGGTCTTAAATTGTAGCAAGGGATGTTTAGGTTGGACATTAGCAAAACCTTCCTAACTGACAGGATAGTTAAACACTGGAATAAATTGCCTAAGGAGGTTATGGAATCTCTGTCATTGGAGATTTTTAAGAGCAGGTTAGACAAACACCTGTCAGGGATGGTCTAGATAATATTTAGTCCTGCCATGAATGCAGGGGACTGGACTAGATTACCTCTCCCAGTCCCTTCCAGTCCTATACTTCTATGAAAACAGAGCTGGCTTGAGCCCCCACCCAGTAATCTGGAAAAACTAACTACTCCTGGGCACCTCTAAGAGGGAACACTTCCCCACTCATAGCCATTGTGTCTAACAGAAGGCAAACACAGCATTAATTTGGGGAAAAGAACAAGTGCAATAGTGATTTGAAAGTACACAACCAATATATAACACCCCCACCCACAGTATAGACTAACAGACTTAAAGGCCAGAAGGGACCATCTTGATCATCTAGTCTGACCTCCTGAACATTGCAGGCCACAGACCCTCACCCACCCACTCCTGTAATAGACCCTTAATCTCTGGCTGAGTTACTGAAGTCCTCAAATCATGATTTAAAGACTTCAAGTTACAGAGAATCTGCCATTTACAGTAGTTTAAACCTGCAAGTGACCCATGCCCCATGCTGCAGAGGAAGGTGGAAAAAAACCCCACGGTCCCTACCAATCTGGCCATGGGGAATTAGACTGAGAACAGTCACTTCACACAGGTCACAGAACAGCCATGAGATAGAAACAATTTGTAGTCATTACTGGCCTGAGTTGGATGTAAACAGATGACCCAGAATTAGGAGGCCCCATTTCATTACAAAATCCTTCAACCATTTAGTCCCCCAGTATATGCAAGTTCAGGTTAAATTATACTCTTATTCTCATCAATAACAAATCAGCAGGGATATGTCTGATAGCAAGTACAGACAGCAATATGTTGAACATACATACCTATCATGAAACTTAACTTTGAAATAGTGATAGACCCAACTCAACACCATTTATCAAATTCCTCCATGAACTTCAGAGGTTTGACTTATACCTATTCCATATCTCTTCTGGTTTTGAGTTTTTCAACTTTTAACAGAGCACTCACTTGTGAGACCACCTCTGAGCAGCAGGGTGCAGTATCACAGTCCTTTTTTCACCTCTAGTGCCTCCAGCAGGCCAACCTTGTTGGGTCTTCAGAGGGTTGACCCTCTGGCCAAGTTACAAAGTACAAATGAAGCCCTTCTGGGGTATTAAGGAGTTCAGTAAATAAAATATCTACCCTCATTAGGGTCTTTAGCTCCTGCTCTGGGCCCTTTAAATTCAGGCTCCCAAATAAACCCTGTCCCCTTCTTGGGGTTTATGCCACTTCACCTGTGGCAGCAGGAGAACTCAGACCACCCACTACTCTGGGTTTTAGCCCAGGAACCCTATAAACAACAGCCACATGCTGCTCAATTCATTTAATTGATACTCCTTCCATGGACCTCTTTAGCTTCACCCTTACCTTAGGTTTAAGGTTCTTAGGTTCTCTCTCTCTCCTTTTATTTTACCCAGAAGGGCCCTGGTTGGCTATTGCTACCCCTTCTAGCCTTTGGAAGACCAGGTTTCCAAAATGGTTGCTCCGGAGAGTCCTTGCTAGGTGATCTTGGAGGACCAACCTTCGCTACTCTTTTTCCTCTAAGCTTGAGGCGGGGTATGACAGAGCAACCAACATGGGATTTTGGTCTGATCACAGCACTGGGAGCCAGGAACTTCTGCGATATAATGCCTAACTTTGACTCCCTCTATTATTATTGTTATTTATAATTGTATAGAACCCAGGTGTGTGTGAAGTGCTTCAGGGAGCATGCATGGAAGCCAGAGAAGTTTACAATATAAAGGCTAGATCATGGTATGTAGGCACAGCCCTGAACTGGGGGTGATATAGAGCCTCCCAGAGCTCTCTGATGGTATGCTGAAGGAATAAAAACATTGCTATGTCCCTTTAAATAGTGCAGTATACTCCTCCCTGCCCCTCTATGCAACTGGCCAGCTCTGCTGATTTGCACATGGAAGTGGGAAGAGGATGGCTGAAGCCATGGCTCCACCTATTCCTGTCCCTCATCACTTCACACAAAGGTTTATTTTTTACCTGAAGTTAATGGATTGCTAACACATGCATTACGGATAGTGTGGATACTCCTCAAGCATTTGTTCCAGGCTACTAATGATTGTGATTTATCCTAGGGATTAACATTAGTAATTAATTAACTTGAGGTAAAAAAAACTCTAGTGAAGACCAGGGCCAGATTCTCAGTTATTGCAGTTCATGTGTGCAATGCAGGAACCACATGGGGTAGGAGCAGAGGGAGTAGGGGTTGGTAGGAGAGCAAAGATGACTTTACACCACCTTTGTGCCTACTGTATTCTGGGCCCTACTGGGGTGCAACCTGAGGTCGCTAACTTACCCTCAGCATCTCATGGCCCGTAAAATAGCCAGCGTTCAGCAGCAGTCTGGTCACATTCTCTTCTGGCCTGCCTTGGCACAACCCCTATGGGTTGAGCTGTGAAGGAAACCTGTTGAGAGCCACTACAATAGTTCTATGCCAGAAAGGTGCCATCTTCCACAGAGAGTATTGCCTGGGGACAGCAAAAATCTGAATCCTCCTTATTTTACCCCTGTCCAAAATCAAAATGTTAAGATGAAAGTAAACCTTTATCCTAGACGCCCACTGCTATGTCACTTCACCTCAGTGCATTTCAACAGGTAAATATTAGCAATGGAGGAAAAATTGGAACTGACTGGGCACATGGCCTGCAATGCACAGTTATGAACTACAATTGCCTATATCTTTAAAAAGTCCAAGAAATAATTTTCTCTGCCACATATGCTTGATGAAGAAATCCCTAGGGTATAGTGTAAGATTTTTCTCTGCATAGAATCATAGAATCATAGAATCTCAGGGTTGGAAGGGACCTCAGGAGGTCATCTAGTCCAACCCCCTGCTCAAAGCAGGACCAACCCCAACTAAATCATCCCAGCCAGGGCTTTGTCAAGCCTGACCTTAAAAACCTCTAAGGAAGGAGATTCCACCACCTCCCTAGGTAACCCATTCCAGTGCTTCACCACCCTACTAGTGAAAAAGTTTTTCCTAATATCCAACCTAAACCTCCCCCTCTGCAACTTGAGACCATTACTCCTTGTTCTGTCATCTTCTACCACTGAGAACAGTCTAGATCCATCCTCTTTGGAACCCCCTTTCAGGTAGTTGAAAGCAGCTATCAGATCCCCCCTCATTCTTCTCTTCTGCAGGCTAAACAATCCCAGTTCCTTCAGCCTCTCCTCATAAGTCATGTGCTCCAGGCCCCTAATCATTTTTGTTGCCCTCCGCTGGACTCTTTCCAATTTATCCACATCCTTCTTGTAGTGTGGGGCCCAAAACTGGACACAGTACTCCAAATGAGGCCTCACCAGTGCCGAATAGAGGGGAATAATCACGTCCCTCGATCTGCTGGAAATGCCCCTACTTATGCAGCCCAAGATGCCGTTAGCCTTCTTGGCAACAAGGGCACACTGTTGACTCATATTCAGCTTTTCGTCCACTGTAACCCCTAGGTCCTTTTCTGCAGAACTGCTGCCCAGCCATTCGGTCCCTAGTCTGTAGCAGTGCATGGGATTCTTCCGTCCTAAGTGCAGGACTCTGCACTTGTCCTTGTTGAACCTCATCAGATTTCTTTTGGTCCAATCCTCTAATTTGTCTAGGTCCCTCTGTATCCTATCCCTACCCTCCAGCGTATCAACCACTCCTCCCAGTTTAGTGTCATCTGCAAACTTGCTAAGGGTGCAGTCCACACCATCCTCCAGATCGTTAATGAAGATATTGAACAAAACCGGCCCCAGCACCAACCCTTGGGGCACTCCACTTGATACTGGCTGCCAACTAGACATGGAGCCATTGATCACTACCCGTTGAGTGCGACCATCCAGCCAGTTTTCTATCCACCTTACCGTCCATTCATCCAGCCCATACTTCTTTAACTTGCTGGCTAGAACACTGTGGGAGACTGTATCAAAAGCTTTGCTAAAGTCAAGAAATAGCACATCCACTGCTTTCCCCTCATCCACAGAGCCAGTTATCTCATCATAGAAGGCAATTAGGTTAGTCAGGCATGACTTGCCCTTGGTGAATCCATGCTGACTGTTCCTGATCACTTTCCCCTCCTTTAAGTGGTTCAGAATTGATTCCTTGAGGACCTGTTCCATGATTTTTCCAGGGACTGAGGTGAGACTGATTGGCCTGTAGTTCCCCGGATCTTCCTTCTTCCCTTTTTTAAAGATGGGCACTACATTCGCTTTTTTCCAGTCATCCGGGACCTCCCCTGATTGCCATGATTTGTCAAATATAATGGCCAATGGCTCTGCAATCACATCAGCCAACTCCTTTAGCACCCTCGGATGCAGTGCATCCAGCCCCATGGACTTGTGCTCGTCCAGCTTTTCTAAATAGTCCCGAACTACTTCTTTCTCCACAGAGGGCTGGTCACCTCCTCCCCATACTGTGCTGCGGAGTGCAGCCGCCTGGGAGCTGACCTTGTCTGTGAAGACAGAGGCAAAGAAAGCATTGAGTACACTAGCTTTCTCCACATCCTGTCACTAGGTTCCCTCCCTCATTCAGCAAGGGGCCCACACTTTCCTTGACTTTCTTCTTCTTGCTCACATACCTGAAGAAACCCTTCTTGTTACTCCTAACATCTCCGGCTAGCTGCAACTCCAAGTGTGATTTGGCCTTCCTAATTTCACTCCTGCACGCCTGAACAATATTTTTATACTCCTCCCTAGTCATTTGTCCAATCGTCCACTTCTTGTAAGCTGCTTTTTTGTGTTTAAGACGAGCAAGGATTTCACTGTTAAGCCAAGCTGGTCGCCTGCCATATTTACTTTTCTTTCTACACATCGGGATGGTTTGTTCCTGCAACCTCAATAAGGATTCTTTAAAATACAGCCAGCTTTCCTTGACTCCTTTCCCCCTCATGTCACTCTTACTATCAACAATTTCCCCCAGGTATTGATGGATGTTTGTAGAGTACTATATTCCATGTCTCCATTACCAATAGATCTCTAGCAAATTTCTGGGGCAGTATCAGGCCAGAATTTTCCCTTCTCTTGTCTTTTCTTCAAGGATCTGAAGCAAAATCAATCTCAGATGTTGTGGTGAAATTTACAGAAACATAAATATTCAAGACTCATTTGTTTTGAGGAAAAGGTCTCACACGCACAGAGTAAGATTCTGTTTTGAGGCAGCATATGAGAAGTACTAAACTCCCTGCAGATAAATACATATATTTGATCACACACTTTATACAAAATTAGGGATTAAGCATACATTCGCTGTAACTGTTAATTAAGAATGAAACACAGATGTCTTTCCAGGCATGCGTTTCTATGAGAAAGGAATGTGAGAATCTAATATGCAAGTTCTGGTCTTGTGCCCAACAAAAGCTGGCACAGACTTAATTAGTCTTGTTAAAAAAACAGTTATATAAGATCCATTATTATTATTCATGATTATTCTGCTACTTATCAGGCCTATACTTAGATATAGAACTGTGTACTCGCATACAAATTTGTTTTCATGCACTATTCTGTCTATACTTTGTGTATTCTGTATACAGAATTCTGCAAAGTTACTGTGCGACAGAATCATTGCCTAGACTCAGATTGAGAGAGAGAGAGAGAGAGAGAAAGGAATGGCAGAGTTGTTTATACCTTTTTTACCAAGGTCAATCCCAAGGCCTCTGTCTCCTGCTTTTGGGCATAGATAAGTTAAATGGAAGAAAAAAGTCAACAAGGAATAGAGGACCCTTCAATTGACAGCTAAAGCAAACTCACTGATTAACAATTCTGAACAATGATCTGTGTTAATGAGCAATTGGTGTAATATAACTGAACAAATGAGAGAGAGATTTCCAAAGGCACACAGGAGAGCTAGCCAGCACCCAAGTCCCATGGGCTTTCACAGAAGGGTCCCAAATTTCCTTTTGTGCCTTTGAACATCTCCTATTAAGTTCCTCGGACAATCTCCACTACAGAGACTTTTAGAAAAAGAATTTGTGAGAATTAAAGTTACAATCCAGACTCCTAAGATGTGGAAAGTGTATAATATGCCATTAAAAAACATGAAAGCAAAAAACCCTTACAAGACATATACAAAAATGTATCTCCCTGTCTTAAGTTCCCCATTCTCCAGTCATTTAGAAGGGAAGTACCTAACAAAACAGAGCAGCTGTTGTCTGATCCAGTTGTGAGAGGTGCACCTGAAAACCAGATAGTGGTGAACTGAAAATGCCAGGCTTCACCACAGAAGAGAGAGATAAGCCCTCCAAAACAAAACGGAGCCCTCCATCAATACAGTAGTTTAGCTAGGGGGATGTCAGAGGACCAGATCCAGAGCCCACTGAAGACAAGAGAATGATTCCCATTAATTTTAGGGGGCTTTGGATGAGGCCCTATTACTTTGAATCAATTCCTCACCATAAATCCAGACAGCAATTTTGAAGACCAGGTGAAGACTCAGTGATAGGACTCAGTGAGATAGACAGTAGTAAAAAACACACTGCCACTCATTACATTCAGGGCAGTCCCTAGAGACATTTGTGCTTGTTTCCGAACAAGCAACTGTTCCCACCTACTCACAGTTTACTTTCTTTATCTCTATGTGAATGATATCTTTGTCTGTACCTAATATTCCTAGTTTACCTAACATTATTACTGTGTCTAAGTGCTAAAGAATCCTTAAGTAATCAAATTATCCATCTAGTCTGATGGTAACTGATAAATAATAAATTCTCAAATTAATTAGGAAGTCCTTTAAACAGTCTACAAAATTTAAGCTTTTTGCAACCACATAGTACCTTTTTGAGGCCCAGAGCTGTCAGAGGGTTGAGTGTAATTGATAATCCATAAAGTTAATTGTTCCCATATGATTGGTGATCAACCACAACTTGAGTGCGTAAGAGCATAGTAATGGATGTTTTGATGGGTTTCTGTGCTAAATGCAATTTGCCATGAACAAGCCAACTCCTCTCTTCTGTTGGACAGTAGTGGAGAGCTTAAATCTATATTTAGAGTTTTACATAGAAAGGGAGAGCATATTTTATATTCTATGTTCAGTTAAAAACCTGGGTTTAACAAAATTCATAGTTTAACTGCACAAGATAAAGTAATAACACTACTTCACACTTACATAGCACCTTCCATATCAAAGATCCTTACAAATGATTAAGCCTCAGAACACCTCTTTCAGATAAGTAATTATTATCCCCATTTCACAGATGAGGAAATCATTAGTACCACTCCCAGGTGTTTAAAAATCATTAGATTCACTTAAAAATATTGAGATATTTTTAAAAGAACGGAACAGTTAATTTTTGTATTTGCCTTTTGGTTTTTCATCCTTTAAGGTGAACTTGGGACACATTTTCAAGCTTTTCTTCACAATCATGAGAGCTAGAAACAAAAACAAAATGATTCTTTACAATTCCAGGAGCTGGGGCTTTAAGAAAAAACTAACATAATGAGACTCACAATAAAATCATGAGGGTTGACAAAAAAAGGTATGGAGAGGTTTAGGTCAAGATTTTTAAAGGTATGTAGGCACCTAACTCCCACTGATTTAGATAGCTTTAGAAATCTGCCCCTACATAACTTGCCTAAGGTCAATCAATGAATATATGGCAAAGTAGCAGAAGCTAGACATCCCAGCTTCCAGTTGCATGCCTTAACCACAAGACCATCTTTCAGAGAGCTTTCTGAAGATAGATGAGAATATAGATAGCTACCTGCTTCAGCCTCACAGGCGAATTTCATCCACAATGCTTAATTTTTGAGGTTTAAAAAAACCCTAACTTTTCAAATGTAGAATTTATAATTGGAGATATGCCAATCTCCTAGAACTGGAATGACCTTGAAAGGTCATCAAGTCCAGTCCCCTGCCTTCACTAGCAGGACCAAGTACTGTCCCCTGACAGATTTTTGCCCCAGATTCCTAAATGGCCCCCTCAAGGATTGAACTCACAACCCTGGGTTTAGCAGGCCAATGCTCAAACCACTGAGCTATCCCTCCCCCCCCTAATTAATTCATCAAGTACATGTGATAACATCGTAATATGTTCTCAAATCTATGTCCTTTCTATATCCTTAAGTAGGTCCAGCTCCAAGCCATTCCTCTTTGTAGTTAGACACTCATTAGTCTTACTGGGGCACAATGCTTCCAGGAACTCTTGCTGGAAAGGTCCTCCTTTACACCACTCCGCAGTGTGAGGTAGAGTGTACTGGGACGCTATTAGTGTATTAGTGATGCTATTTTCCTTTAAGGGACTCTGGGAGATTATGGCAGTTTTGAGAGGGGCAATGTCATTTAAATTACTTGAGAATACTTCCTGTTTATGGAGATAATAACCATAAGTGAGCACAGACAAGGCCACTAGCCCAGGATACAGTTACCAAAAGAACTGGAAGTGCTCTCAGATTATTATCATTGTACTGAAAATTTAAAATATTTGTATTTTAAATTTAAGGGGAAAAAACTGACACAAAACAGGCAGTCAAACTACTGAAAAGTAAATTGATTTTGGCAAAAAGCTTTTGTCCCTTTCTTCCTAGTCCTACAGGGAGTCCCCTGTATACATTGGGGTTGCATTCTTGAAAAAGGCAATGGCTATCGAAACGACATATACTGGGAAATTTTCCCCATAAGAAATAATGGAATAAGGGGGGGATGCTTTCACAACTTCACCAAACTCGCCTATGACAATGTTCTTTTCGCCTAAACAGTGTATCTTTTTATAATGACAGGTTATACAGTACATATTTTACACATAAAACATTGAAAAAAATGTAGAATCCTACTAACACCATTCAAACACAAAGAACATTTTAATACAGTAAATACAGTACAGTAACACAGTATAAAACAGTGTCAATTACGCTAAACTTAGGTAAGGGTGGTGGCTGGGTTTTCTTGGGCTGGCTTTTTGGTTGCAGAAGTCTTTAAAAAGGATTTTATCGCTGTCTGCTCTCCTGCATTAATCTTTGAACAAGAGATCTCCCTGTAGCAAGCCACTGCATCATTGAGAGCCCTGGGGACTTTGGCAGACCATTCACGAAAAGGTTAACCGCTCTGTATGATTTCCGTCATCTCATCCAGCAATCCAAAGAAACGGGAGAGATTCTTGGCTTTCTGCCTTACATCATTGTCATCCTTGCTTTCTTCGGATATCTGTTGTTGGTTCAGCTCAATCAGTTCCTCATTTGTCAGTTGCTCAAGCGTGAGACTCCAACAACTCCTGTACATCATCTTCCTCCACCTCCTCGAAGCCAACATCCTTTGCCAACTTGACAATTTCTTGCTCAAGAGCAGAAACGGCATCAAATCCCATGAAGCTGTGGACAGCATCTGGCCATGCACGGTGCCAAATGCCATTCATACATTGCAAAGTGACCTCTTCCCACAACGCCCTTCAAGATGTTGTAGGACTTCCAAAACTCCTTTACACTGGGCTTTCCTTCACCTGCCGTTTCCTTAATCAGTATGGAGAATGTTCTCTGTAGGTAATAAGCCTTGAATGTGGCCGGTGGACGCAAATACAGTACTGTACTGTTCAATAGGGGAACAAGTTCCAATTCACGTTTGTCCCGATCCATGCAAACGACGGATATGCAGATCAGGACCAACGTAAATTGGAACACATTCCCCTATTGATGTGCAACTGATATCCGAAACAATGGATAAGGAGGAGATGCATACCGTGGAACCCCTGTACAGCTTTTTCCTGTCACCCTACGGCTCTCTCTCCTCATTTGCATCTTAAGATATCGCAAGGAAATTTATTTTTTGCCTAGACTACACTCAATATGAAGAAAAAAAGTTCCATTTGATTCAAGGTATCTTGGGTGAAATCCTGACCCCAGTGAAGTCAATGGGAGTTTTTCACCCCTTATATATCTTTCTCACCTCACCCTCCCTATGGGTCAGTTAACGTATGTCTACATTGAGATTAAAAAAAACAAGGCACAGAGTATCAGAGCCAGGGACATATGATTTGTGCTGCAGGGCTAAAAATTGCAATGTAGAGGTTCAGGCTCAGGTTCTGAGACCATCCCCTTAGCATGGTCTCAGATCCTGGGCTTCAGCCCGAGCCCAAACTTCTACACTGCAATTTTATAGCCCCACTGCCTGAGTTAGCTGAGCCAGGCCAGCTGTGGCCCTGCTGTGGGTCTTTTATCGCAGTCTAGATGTACCCATAGGCTCCTCTCTCTGGAGTACATGTTTGTTACATTTTGTTCACATATTTTATCAAAAATCCTGCAGTGCTATCAGTCAGGTATGGCACTAGACTTCCACCACTGGTGCTTTTCTTGTGTTCCATCCTGCTCCAGAATGTTGCAGGTCATCTCTAATCTATGGAAATTTATGAGGATGAAGAGGAGACGCATGGACACCTACCAGCCAATTTACTGATAGTTGAGGACCAACAATTGTGAAGTTCTAGTAGGCCATTGATAGAGTGGTCTGTTGGAGGAACAAGATTCTTCTATCAACCATCTTTGAAACTTTCAAGTTCCATTAAAAAACAAGTGTGGAGAATCATAATCGATCCTCACCCCAATAGGAAAGCTGTGCCCCATCCCAGAATTCCAAGAGGTACTCAGCAGTCTTCAATATAGGTAAAATTTCCAGATATCTCCACCTCTAATCTCAACCCAAACACCAGATCAAGAGTGTGCCCAGCTGTATGAGTTGAGCCAGAAGACACCTGGAATAGTTCCATGGTTGTCACATGCCTATGAAACCCTGCATGTTTTGTTACCCTCACATGCATCACATCTAAAATTAGGCTTTAAGCTGTCCAAAGAAGGTGCTATGTCTTTTTATTTATTCCACAGTGTGATTAGCACACTTGGGGTGCTGCAACAACAACAAGCAGGTGGTAGTTTGTATATTTGCTGGTGTTTTATCTGTTAAAAATAAAAGGGAAATGCTTTTTGGCTTATTTTAGCAGCACTGTGCACATTTTTCCTTGCCTTGAAACCACACTACCATGTACATTTGAATTATGTTGCCTTCAATACATAGAAGAGATTTTAGGCTGAGTAATCTCAGGGGGGGGGAAATCCACAAAAGTAAGTGTCAGATTTGAACTAATTAGGGCTGAAAATATGATTTGCAATATTCCCCAGTGCTGTCACCTTTCTGCTTTTCAGGATATAAACCTATTTAATTGCAAGCCAAATATTAAGGAAGCCTTCTGACTATTGTATTCTGAACATCTACTGTAAACTTCTCTGATAATTTAATCATACATTTAAAAAAGGAAATGCTGCAGGAAGCTAGTCTCTGACTTACATTTATTTTGAATATTTAGAATCAAAAGGAACCCTTCTCCCCCCACTACTAAAATAGTGCACAATATTTAGGGGGGGGGGAATAAATTTCCTTGCAATATTGCAATATGTGCAAAGGTGAAAGTCACATATTTTAAATTAACTGTATAATGAAAACACGGTAGGATATTTATTTATTTATTTTATTCCTGGTTCCTGTTAGAAAGTTTGGTACTTTCTAGGCATCTTGGTATAAGAGGGTGCTAATGCAATTCTCTGTGATGTTATGAACCAAAAAACAAACCAACTCCATGGCCTAAAGGGCTCGTTAAGCAAGTGGGGAAAGGCTTAACGAAAACCAATGTCTGGAAGCTGAATCCAGACAAATTCTATTTAGAAATCAGACACACATTGTTACCAGTGAGGGTAAGTAACTGCTGGAACAAACTACCACGGGAAGTGATGGATTCTCCATCTCTTGACATTTTCAAATCAAGACAGGATGGCTTTCAGGAAGATACTCTTTAATCAAACAAGTTATTACACTTATACAGGATTTATCAGACTCTGGTCTTAAAATCTATTAATCTATTTTTCAGCAACCAGCTCAACTAAAGCTACCTTGCCATGAAGAAAACTCTAAATATTGCCTTTTAAGATTTCCATATATTTCTGTTTATGAGTATTTTATATTTCAAAGTCTCATCTTCAGTCCTTAGCCCATTGTTCTGGGCTATTGATTAGAAATGAAACACACACTCTCACTCTCTCACTCTCATTATATTAATTACATTTACATAGAATCATAGAAGATTAGGGTTGGAAGAGACCTCAGGAGGTCACTTAGTCCAACCCCCTGCTCAAAGCATGACCAACACCAACTAAATCATCCCAGCCAGGGCTTTGTCAAGCCTGGCCTTAAAAACCTCTAAGGATGGAGATTCCAACACCCTCCTAGTGAAATAGTGTTTCCTAATATTCAACCTAGACCTCCCCCACTGCAACTTGAGACCATTGCTCCTTGTTCTGTCACCTGCCGTCACTGAGAACAGCCTAGCTCCATCCTCTTTGGAACCCCCCTTCAGGTATCAAATCCTCCCTCACTCTTCTCTTCTGCAGACTTAACAAACCCAGTTCCATCAGCCTCTCCTCGTAAGTCATGTTCCCCAGCCCCCTGATCATTTTCATTGTCCTCCGCTGGACTCCCTCCAATTTGTCCACATCCTTTCTGTAGTGAGGGGACCAAAACTGGATGCAATACTCCAGATGTGGCCTCACCAGTGCCGAATAGAATGGAATAATCACTTCCCTCGATCTGCAGCAATGCTCCTACTAATGCAGCCCAATATGTCGTTAGCCTTCTTGGCAACAAGGGAACACAGCTGACTCATATCCAGCTTCTCGTCCACTGTAATCCCCAGTCCTTTTCTGCAGAACTGCTGCTTAGTCAGTCGGTCCCCAGCCTGTAGCGGTGCATGGGATTCTTTTGTCCTAAGTGCAGGACTCTCACTTGTCCTGTTGAACGCCATCAGATTTCTTTTGGACCAATCCTCCAATTTGTCTAGATCACGCTGGACCCTATCCCTATCCTCCAGTATATCTGTATCTACAATAAAAATCTCAGTACTGGAGAATCCAGAAAAAAAAGTTTTCTTTATTTGTAAAAAGCGAAACATTGACACTTCTCTCTTTTCCAAGGACAAAATTCCTAAAGGAGGAGGAGGCAGCATATTCTTGGTGAATATTTAGATTATTTGCTTCAAAAAAAAATCAGGATTTTCCACAAATACCATCTTTACCCTGTTCCCTGTATTTACAGACAGACATAACAAAATGCCACCCTGGATCATGATTTATTAAAGCCGTTTGCTGAGGGAGAAGTCTCATTATACCAAAGAACTGTGCACTGAAATTGATCTTAATTTAATGTAATCAACAAAGCATTTATTATTTTAGTGTGCACACTTCTGCAGGAAGAGCTACAAAATATAACTGGTCAGGAATCATAAGGTCATACAAGAAGTTTATAGTTGAACCAGGAATTGAACCCAGGTTTTCTCACACCAACAGCAGTGTCCAGTGTATTAGACCACCCTTCCTACCTCTAACAAGGTCTGCCTTGCCCCCATTTTAACCATTATATTCTACCTCTGGGGCTCCCCCAAAACTAGATAGCTTGGAAAAGAAAAGGAGTACGTCAGAATGCTGAATACTTGTGTCAATCCCCAAAAAGGGAGGACAACAATCTTATTGCAGAAGGACGCTCCCATAATACAAGATAGAAATATTTGATGGGGGCACTCCTTTTATCTTTAATAGTATGCACTAAGGGGGTTATTTTAACAGGTGGTGAACACCAAAAACTCCACTGACTTCAGCAGGAGCTGCAAATACTAAGCACATCTGGCTATCAGGCCCTAGGGATGTCCCTACTCCTTGATAAAGAATCTACAGATTACTGGTGGGGAGAGGGGCCGGTACATTATATCACTTCTGAATTAGAATGCAGATACTCCACGAAAAAGCACTTAATCAAACCCATTGTCACAAATTAACCTTTAGAAAAGGAGTAGTTTTTATTGTACTGAACAAAAATCCTTCATGAAACGGGGGAAGAAAGTCTGAGCCATGTCGCTCTGAATCTCCAGCTAAGATTGTGACCTTTGGGTTCTAATTACATGAAAGCTTAATATGACATGTGGCATTTTTTAACCTTTGAGGTTTTATCATAATAAAATTCCTGCGATATGTTAAAGATGCAGGATTTTACAGGTTAAAAAGCTTTACTAGGAAATTGCTTATTCCAGATTTAACTGTCTGCAAGCACCACAGTATGGAGTAGGGAATTACTTTATAATGATTCAGCCACATGAACTGTTACCTCTGGGTTATGCAAATTATTTCTGAGACTGGTGTTTATTATTACCATAGCACTGTTCAGACCTTTTTAGTTAAGCATGTACATATATTTTTATTATAAAACCTGTTTTTAAAGGCTGAATTATTTTATTTGGTTGTAGAAAGTTGGTCAAGGTGGAAAAATGGGCATGTAAGGTCCTAGCTTGAAAGATATTTTTGTTTCAATATGTAATCCAGAAGATCACTGATTTACGACTGCCTTGTGTGTATGTAAACTTCAAAGACCTGGCTGAGAACTCCCTTTGGAGCCTGTCCGTACGGCTCATTAATAAGACATGGGAGTTATCCTAGGGATGAATGCTCCCACAGACTACCAAACTGGTCCAAAGCATTTTTTTTAATTAACTACTTCTTGTACTATATTTAGGAATTCTGTGGAATTTAAAGATCAATTTTTATGGCAAAATTAGGAGAATTCTATAATATGTTTAAGTGGGTTCTGCACAGTAGTGAAAACATCCAACATTCCATATCTCAGCAGAGTTCACTGTTAGCTGAAGAATGCCAAGATCCCTGGCTTTTCAAAGTGTCATGGTTCTTAAATGATCCTATTAAATTTTTAACACTGTGACTGAAAGAGCTTCTGCCTCCCTGCCAAAAACATATTGACTAGAAACAATGCGGGACGGACTGTTCTTGAAAAGGTGTCTAAATTATGTAGCTCAAACATTTTCTTACACTGTCATGTAATAGCTTTCTTATCTGAAGGGCAGTTCCTTCCAATACTCTCATGGCAGACACTTCTGAGGGAATGGAGGCCTCATCTTTAGAGGACTTTCAATGATGTTATTAATAAATACAGCCATAAGCCACAACGTGTATTTTAATGATCTTTTAAATATGTTCCACGGGAGAATTGCCAGGCTTCATGGCCAACTTTGTCATGAATGTCCTAGAGCGTATGAACTAAGAGAAATATGAATAAGGAACCTTGTCCTCTATGAAATCTGTGCCTTGCACAATGGCACTCTTCCTATTTTTTATCCTATAATTTGCAGAACACAGAGTATTGTTCAGTTTCACTATTGCTTTCTTCCTGCTCCTGGGGCGGCTCTAAAAACACCTGGCAAAGATGTTAAATGAGCCTAACTCCACTCATGATGCTGATGTCTAGGAAAACAGCCTGAAGCATACACAATAAAGAGTTTCAACAGCACACTGCAAACATGTGTGATACAGGAGGGCCAGAGAGCAGCAGTAGTAGAGTGTGAGAGGGGAAATATATAAGCCCTAGGCTAATTAAGGCGTGGTTCCCTGGAGACTAGGGAGGGTGGCTACAGGTTAATTGGAGCACCTGCAGTCAATTAAGGCCCTCTCAGGAACCTAATAAAATCCCCTGCTTCAGGCAGACAGAGGGGGAGGAAGGAGTTGAAGCAGAGTGGATTGGTGGTGGAGCAGAGAGCAGTTTGGAGGAGTTGAAGCAGAGTGGATTGGTGGTGGAGCAGAGAGCAGTTTGGAGGAGTTGAAGCAGAGTGGATTGGTGGTGGAGCAGAGAGCAGTTTGGAGGAAAGCAGAGGAGAGTTAGGAGAAGTACTGCGGCAGGCTAAGAAGACCAAGACCTTAGGCAAAGGGACACCTGGCTTGTGCAGAGGGAAGGCAGGAAGCCCCACAAGCAGGAGAGGGAAGGAGCCCAGGAAGGAGCCTAGTACAAGTGGTTTACCCGCTAACCTAGGGCCCCTGGGCTGGGACCTGGAGTAGAGGGTGGGCCCAGGTCCCTCCCTCTCCATTCCAATTCTCTGGGATACTAGTGGGACAGCTGATACCCCAGTTCAGGGGCAAGAAATGGTGCCCTGAAACCCCCCCACAAGAAGAGAAAGCGCAGGACCCATCATAGTAGTGTCAGCAATTTGCCACACATGGTAACGGTGGAAGTCAAGTCACTACCCCCAAACGAAACATTGTATGCGACCCATGTTCTAACCTATAGACAACTTTGTTTAATTGGAGAAATAATCAAATAGCCACCATATCTAAGATTAGCTCTAGAATATTCTGCACAGACAGAAGTTTAGAAGTGAAAAGGCTGCATGCAATTAATAAAACTCATTATGACCTAGCTGTCTGATCCAATGAGTCAAGTTTTATATAAACTTTCAAGGAACAGAGGAGAGGATAAGAACAAATTGATCAGCAGCCCACAGGTAAGTATAAAAAATGGTTTCCACACAGAGGGTTAGATGTTTAGGGTGGGGGACATGTAATTTTCCATGTAGCCCTTCTGCCAGGTGAAGCCAGGAGCAACAAGGGCTGGGTTCAATACCTAGGGATTCCTTTTCATCAATACAACACAGAACCGGCTCGAGCCCCCACCCCGTAACCTGGGAAAATTACACACCATCCCAGGGTGCCTCTGAGAGGCAATACTTCCCCACTTGCAAGCACAGAGTCTGAGTGTAGAAAAGAAACCTTTAATGAAAGGAGGGAAGTCACCTGACATTAATTAGGAAAAATGCCACAAGTGAGATTCATAATCATAAAACTGAGCAGGACATCCACCCCAGAGTGCGTGGAGCAATGCCTTCTGCCTCATGTTCTTGAGTTCTACAATCAAAGGTTCCTTTTCTGTGCCTCCTTCTGCTCCCTCACCTTGCTTACTCCACCAGCTGAGTACTTGCTTTGGTTGGTCGCCCCCCCAGCTGCTGCTCCTGGCTGCCACGCCAGCCACTGCTGCTCCTCACCACCTGACCGCCCCGCCTGCCATGGTTCCTCACTGCCTCGCCAGCTGCTCATTCTGCTCACTGCCTCACCAGCCACTCGTTTGCCAGCTGCCTGTCAGTCACCTTCTGCTGCCACCCACCTCTCTGCTGTGACCTTTGCACATCAGTCTCTTCGTAATTTACAGCTCTTTGCAGGCTGGGCAGACACACAGTCCCACCAAAAGTGATTTCAGCTCTGATTGAGCTTTTAAAATAACAAAGAGGCTCCTAATGAAGCCTATTTAGCTCTTTCTTTAACAGTGGAAAGGAACAGGTTAAACCAGTCTGGGGGACCCCTAGAAAGAGTCCACACCTGCTGGCTGGGACACCTGTCCCTACCCCTCTTACTTTCACAGGGCTCTGGCATTCAAACCCCTCACTTAATGAGGTCCTTTCAGCTGAGGGTGACCATTTGGGACAGGTTAAGCACCGTTCTGCTCCCTGTCATTCATACAATAATGACAACACATTGATAATAGCATTTCACTACCCCTACATTCAAAAACAGATTTAAAAATGTTATTAAAGCCAATGTTAAAAAATTATATAATACATAGGTTGGGAAAAGAGTGTCTGTACATCTGGGTATAGTGCTTAGATTATCCACAAATATAAAGTTAGTTTTTAAAAGTCATATGATACATAGAGTACATGATCAGCAATAACCCAAATTTAGGTGAATAGATTTAACAGTACAGTTTAGATATTAGAATCCGAATACTCAGGTACATCACTCATGAAAAGTTGTACAGAGATTTGGTTGTGGAAAGCAAAATATATCAATGAGTGGAGATTGTCCCTCACTACTTGAGAATTAGGTTAGTTGTCCATTGAGAAAATGCAATCCATGAGGAAAGTATTTGTTACTTTCCTGACTGCGCTTCTCATCGGCACTCCAGCTCATCCCTCCTGGTATTCCCGATGTCCGGTGATGTGGTCTATGGCATCCGACATGATGAGTTGCCGCATCAGCCAAGCATAGCATTGACCGATTCCGCATTCCCTCAGCACTCGCTTGTTACTGGGGTCCCATGCGCCTAAGGCTCTGACGATCAGTGCATGTGTCTGGATACTAATGTGATTTGTAACCCAGCACCAGCCAAAGTTGATTACTTTGAGCAACACCACTCTATCTCCTGGATATCTAAGCAGAGTAGGTGTGTTCATGTAAATACAGTTTGCTCCTGAAGTCTCTCCCCCTCCCAGCTAGCTGTCAGGGGAGAATTGATTCAGTTCATTTAGACCAGTGGTGGGCAACCTGCAGCCCGAGGGATGCACGCAGCCCATCAGGATAATCTGCTGGCGAGCCGTGAGATCGGGTTTACATTGACAGTCCACAGGCATGGCCGCCCTCAGCTCCCAGTGGCCGCGGTTCGCCGTTCCCAGCCAATGGAAATTGCAGGAAATCAGTGGAGGAATTTGATCAACATTTTAGATGTCTATACACATTCACAAGGAGTATGGGAAATAAATTGGAAGAACTAGAAGTATTAGTACATACGCTAAATTATGATTAAATTGGCATCACAGACACTTGGTGTGATAAATCTCATGACTGGAATATTGGTATAGAGTGGTACAGCTTGTTCGGAAAGGACAGGCAGGGAAAAAAGGGAGGAGGGGTTGCATTATAAATAAAGGATATATACACATTTCTTGTGAGGTCCAGAAGGAGGTAGAAGGCAGACCAGTTGAGAGTCTCTGGGTAAAGATAAAAGGTTTAAAAAAATAGGGGCAATGTCATTGTGGAGGTCTACCATAAACCACCAAATCAGGAAGAGGAGGTAGATGAGGCATTTCTAAAACAAAAAAAAAAACCACAACAACAAATATTCAAAACACAGAACTGCCGGGATTTTTGTTTGTTTGTTTTGTTTGCTAGCAATGTTGTACAGCAGTGAAACATGGGTGCTGACGAAGATAGGAGAGCAACAACTGTCTGTCACGGAGAGGGCGATGGAAAGAAGAACTCTGGGGATTTCAATCTGTGACCGAGTCCCCAATGAAGTGATCCGACAGAAGAGTGGAGTACAGGACATCGTTGTTGAAAGCAGGTACAGTAAAATGTGATGGGCCGGGTATATAGCTAGGCTCACTGACAATCAATGGACTACAGCTGTCGCCAAGTGGTACCCATGGGAACTGAAATAACCACTTGACCAACCGCCAAAGAGATGGGAAGATTTTATCATGAAAAGACATGGCCGCACATGGAGAAGGAAGGCCAAGATAAGAGAAGAATGTAAGATGTGTTGTGATCAATCTATATGAGGGCTGAAGGACCAATCGAAGGTGATCCAAAACACAGGACTTGGTAGTAATGAGAGACTGTAACTACCCAGACATCTGTTGAGAAAGTAATAGGGCAAAAGACAAAATTGCCAATAACTTCTTGGAATGTATTGGGGACAACTTTTTGTTCCAGAAAATGGAGGAAGTAACCAGTGGGACAGCCATTTTAAACTTGATTCTGACCAACAGGAAACAATTGGTAGCAAATCTGAAGGTGAAATGCAATTTGAGTGACAATGATCATGAAATGCTCTTACTCCTTCCTTTCCTTAGGATCATGAGATGATAGATTTCATGATTCTACGGAAGGAAGGAGTGAGAGCAGCAGAATAAGGATAATGGACTTCAAATAAAAGCAGACTTTAACAAACTCAGAGAACTGCTAGATCAGGTCCCCTGGGAAAAAAATCTAAGAGAAAAATGAGTTCAGGAGAGATAGCAGATCCTCAAGGAGACAATACGAAAAGCACAACGGCAAACTATTCCAGTGCAAAAGCAAGATAGGAAGAATAATAAGAGGCTAATATGGCTCCATTGGGAGCTTTTTAATGATCTGAAAACCAAAAAGGAATCTTACAAACAGTGGAAACATGCTTAAATTGATAAGGAGTAGTACAAAAGAACAGCATAAGTATTTAGGGACAAAATCAGAAAGACTAAGGCACAAAATGAGTTACAGCTGGCAAGGGACATAAAAAGCAATAAGAAGAGTCTCCTCAACAGCCTGCTACCTATATGTCATTTTGTACTTGGTCCTGCATGATACATCCTTCCACTGACAGTGCTTTACAACAATTAATAAATAATTATAATAATAATAATAAATATGATTGCGATGTTTTGGGTTCCATCACTGTCTGCTCTGCAACACTGGGGGTTTTGTGCTGTGTAGATATGATTCAGATCTCTGACGCCAGTAGCCTGCCCACAAGTATAAGGTCTCACCCTGGCTCTCACTAGCATAGGTACACTTTGAAGGGTGACACCAACAGCCTTTCCAGTTCCGGGTCTCCCCAAATATGTCCTCCCCAAGCTCTTAATTACCAGACACTCAGACTGTTCCCCTCTGGTTTGTCACCCCTGAAGGTGTGAAACCAGCCTCCCAATCAGCAGCTCACTTTGGCACACTCACTTCATACAGTTTGCATAACAGACATATAACAGAAAAATCTCAGATTCAAAGATTAACAAAGCCCTGGCTGGGATGATTTAGTTGGGGTTGGTCCTGCTTGGAGCAGAGGGTTGGACTAGATGACCTCCTGAGGTCCCTTCCAACCTGAGATTCTATGATTAAATAGTAAGGGAAAGCAAACATACGAGTTACACAGAAAACAAACTTAAAGTTACAGCCTCAAGCTTTGCATGTTCATATTACATAAAATCTCTTTTCTTGTAAGAGTTACCTATTACCTTATAACAGTTTCCGAGCACACCCTCTACCTATAGGAGGGATCCAGTATTCTCAGACAACCTCCTGTCTCGAGATTATTCCCTCAACTTCTAGATGCTCTTCAGTTCAAACCTCTTCCATTTTAAAAGGGCTTGCTCTTTCTTCATCAGTCACCATAATATTCAAAGTAGGGAAAGCTTCCTCTTTTTCTTAGTTTTTGAAGTCTTAGTTCTTTTCAATTTCAAGCTGTTCCCATTTCCTTTGATGGTTCCTCACTGTTTTTTCCTGGGCTGGACAATGGCTAGGTGCTTGAAGACAGTCTCATCTGATTGGAGAAGTATCCCCCAGGGCCGGATTTAGTGATCCAGGTGACTGCCTGAGATGCCGGACTTGGGGGGCGCCGGGCTCAGATGCTGTTTTTGTTGTTAGTGACAAAAGGGAAAATAGAATGTTTGAAGTAAAAACTTCAGGTATTCCATATGTGGATTCATTTTTCACTAACCTCCTAGAATGTTCTGGACCTTTGTAGAATCTCATGGAACCTTCCAGACCTTCTGAGAACTACATTTTCCTTGAACCTCCTAGAATGTTGTCAACCATGCCCTCATGAATATATAAGGGGTAGGGCATCACCAGTCAGTCTTATATGACAGGGATAAATCATGCATGCAAATCATGCATCAAAGTTGTGACATGGGCTACAAATGCAATAAAAAATAAGGTATTCAAAAGTTTAACAAATGAAAGGGGAGCAGAAGATGCTCGTCGCCTAGGGCACCATTTGGTCTAGGGCCAGCCCTGATAGCCCCTCCCTGCCCGATTACTTCACTACTCTGTTGTGAAGTGGTACTGAAGTCGTACCACAGTTGCAATTTTTATGTATATATTCATACATACATAACCATAACCTGCACACATACCTCATGACAGCTATTAAGTTCCATGCATTACAAGCTTTTAAAAGAAATCTACCTCAATATCCTCTTACAGTAAAACATAGCTTGCAAACAATTGGTTTAACTGCTTATTTTTCAGTGTTTGAACCTTCTGTTCTTCCCTTAAGGTGTCTGGGCCTGGACTGTCACAATGGTGAGGAGCCAAAACTCCATAAGACTGAATGCCAGTGCTAGCTAGGTAAGATAGAAGGACTAGGTGCCATCATTTTAAAGTTTAAATTATTGGTACACAAAATCCAGAGTTAACAACGATATAGATCTGGTGAGAACAGAGAATGAAATTGTTTTAGCCGTCTTATCTCTCTAGTTTTGTTAAAGTCAATACAAAATCTGTACATTTCCCCTTGTGGAAGAAAATCTTGAATAATCTATAGAAGTAACTGGATTTTATTATTTGTATTATGGCAGCACCTATAGAAGCCCCAACTGGGATTTGAACCACTATGCTAGGCACTGTAAAAACAGCCAGATTCAACCTGTCTCACCATATGTTTGTACATTGTCTGGCACAACTGAAGTGCGCCCAATCTTGACTGGGGCTATTAAGTGCTATCAGAATATAAAAAATGATAATGGTAAGGTTTAAAACCTTGATTCAGATGTGCAAAATATGAAGGCAATTTGAAAAACAAAATAAAAATTTTCCACTCCGTGAAAATTAGAAATCCTCAAAACACAATTTATTTAATGGAGTTGATGTCAAACGACTGTTTGACCCTATTGTATTGTATTATTGTATTGACTGTTCTGTTTTTCAGTTTTAAATCCATCTCTTAAAAAACCCACTAGGTCTGCAGACATCCGAGAAAGTATGTGTCAGATTCTCTGCTACCTCTAGGTTATGTTAGAGTCCAGTTTTGTTTTATTCCCCATGATTATGATCAGAGCTTTCTTCATGTCTCTCAGATTTCCAATTATATTTCTTGTATTGCACTTTGGGCTACAGGTAGAAGTAAATGATGGAAAGATAAGATTTCTGGGGAAAATTCAATACAGGATATAGAAGGCATAGATATAATAGTTGGAAGTAATTCTTTTTTGAGAATTCTTGATGAAGAAATTCCCACTAAGAAGGGAAAATTCTGGAAAATGAAGAGCAAGGAAGCTGTCTTCCCAGAGCACCACATTAGCATTAGCCTCAGAATTATACAAATATTTGTAAAGGATTTCAAATTCTTTTCAGATTTCAGTGGACTAGTAATAGGCTTAGATTCCTTATACTGGAATAAAGTGCGAGTGTTAGCGTTCTTCCTTTACTTAAGCTTATTTGTCAGCATTTTATTTGTACCTGCTTCTGTCTTCTTCGGTATAATATTGCTGTTTCATTCTGAGAGGAGAGATGTTCATATTGCAAACAAAATACATATATACACAATCAATACAAAAATCATAGAAGTGACACAATACAAGCTTAACATTATCATTCAGTTGCACTGCACACTGAAGTGAAAGTAAGCTGGTACGGTCCGGTACAGCATACCAGCAAGAGCCGGTACACAGACGACCGTACTGGCAGGGGGCTGCTTCCCCAGGTCAGCAATTTAAAAGAGCCCTGGGCTCCGGGCAGCAACCGGAGCCCCTAGGCCTTTAAATTGCCACCAGAGCCCCGCTGCCGGAGCCCTGGGGTAGTGGCTGTGAGCCCTGGGGCTCCAGCGGGAATTTAAAGGGCCCGGGGCTCCCGGCCACCACTACCGCAGCGGAGCCCCTGGCCCTTTAAATCACCACCAGAGCTCTGGGGCTCCCGGACGCCATCGCAGCTACTACTACCATGGGGCTCTGGCAGTGATTTAAAGGGCCCGGGGCTCCCAGCCATCACTACCGCTACTGCAGCCAGAGCTCCAGGCCCTTTAAATTGCTGCTGGAGCCCCAGGTTGGCAGCGGCAGCCAGGAGCCCCAGGGCTCCAGTGGTGATTTAAAGAGCCCGGGGCTCTGAGCTGCCGCTGCTGGAGCCACCGGCCCTTTAAATCATGATTTAAAGGCCCCGCCCCTTACGGATGAGGCTCCGCCCCCCCGCTCAGTACCCCAGCCCTGTGTACCAGTAAGTCCCTTAAGTTACTTTCACCCCTGATTGCACACCAGTCAGAGTTTCTTTTCCCCACATCTTCTTTGTAATTGTTTATTTAGGGTCCACTCTTGCAACTTGAAATACACAAGCAGACTGCTACTCCCACATAGAACCCAAGGGCAGCCCCCACTAGAGCCTTAGTTTGTGAGGTCTTCAAGGCCTGGACCTTATCTTCATGTCTGTCAATAAAGTACATAGAGAGACGAGATGAGTAAGGTAATATATTTTATTGGACCAACTTCTGTTGGTGAGAGAGACAAGCTTTCAAGCCACACAGAGCTCTTCTTCAGGGCTGGGAACACACAGAAGAGAAGTTGGTCCAATAAAAGATATTACCTCATTCATCTTGTCTCTAATATCCTGGGACTGACATGGCTACAGTGGCACTGCATATAAAGTACCTAGCACACTGTTAGCACATACAAATATATAAAACATAACAATTCCCACATATAAACTACGTTAACGTAGAGTTAAGGTTCCTCGAATATATTCCATCACAATGGGCAATCAAATAATAGGCTAAGGCAACATTCCCACGGAGGAAAAGTCTCCAAGCACTAGCCCACTACCATCACAATTCTCACCTACACTAATCCCATCTCTAACATATACACTTACAGTTCAATAATGTTAGCACCTCAGTGCACATATCAAATAGCTGTAAAGAACCTGCTAGTCATCAATACATAAATATCTTTTATGCCATCTGCTTGGGTAATGGAGCACCTAATTCTGGCACTGCTTCTAAGGTGATAAAAAGCTAAGTAGTGGAAGAGATGTATTGAGTAAAATAAAGCTCCAGGTCAAGAAACAGCAAGATTCTTTATAGAATTTGTTGAATTCAATTAATCCCATGGAACTGCTAAAAAGCAAGGAATTTATCTAGTTCAGTCTATGCCTGGGGCCAACTAGGAGAAACTCAGAGATTGAGACCAAGCCAGTTACTTGTCAGCCAGGTCTGAATTTTCAGGAGACACCTGGACAACATAGAGGCTGCTGGGCCAGGTTTAGAATTAATGTCAATGTATTGAGCACCATCAGTAGGCTTGGTGCTGCACAAAATGTAGGAGAAAATTAATCCCTTCCCCAAAGATCTTAAAGCCTGCATTTTACTCCCACTTTTAGGCCTCTTTACACTGCTAGAGTGGTGTAAAAAGGCCTTAGTTTAAATGAAAATCAGGCTGTAACATTCTAAATGAAACAGATAATGTATCAGACACTAAAATGGATGACCATGGTGATACAAGTAATGAGTGTATTCTGCATATTCGGGCCCAATTCACTACAATGGAATTACACCATCGTAAAACTGGAGTGCCCCATTGGCAATCAAGCCACCTATATTTGCATTCACTTCTTATTTACACCAGTATAAATCTAGAGTAACTCCACAGAAGTCCATGAAATTACACCAGAATAAAGGTGGCATGAGTGATAGCAGAGTGGGACCAATGTGCAAATGGAACATTTTATTGTGCAATGTGCAAATGGAATTGTGGAATTGTGCAATGTGCAAATGTGCTAATGGAACACTTTATTGCATGCCACTTAGATTTATTATTCTGGCCAAGGTATCATTTTTAATCAAACATTTATTTAGAAATTTGATTTTTATATACATAAATGTTGGGCTTATATTATCAGTATACAAACTGACAAGCAGTGGAACTCTATGAAATAAATGGGGGAAATGTACTCAAATTTCAAATATTTATAGTTAATTACAATGCTAATTTTTCCAATATATAAATTCAGATTGTGAACCTCTCATAAAAATGCTACAGTACAGTTATACAAAAGGAGAATTCTACTGTGGGTTTATTCATAGCCTGAGAAACTAGGGTTTCTATATAAAACAGAATGAACACAATGGTGTCACTTGGATCTCCTATTCAAATTACACAAATTCTTTGGAGAACGTAGGGTTACACTGGGCTATTGGTTGGTCTAGATGTGAGATTGGAACATATTCAAATGGAGTCAGAAGAAAATAGAAAAAGACTGCTGAATTGCAACCAGAGATAAGTGAAATTCATAATTTCCATCCCACAGGAAATTTTAATATTTCAACATTTGTTTTCATCCCAAATCAGCACCAAAAAATCATAAATGAAATTTTTCACAGAATGAAATATTCCCCGCAAAAATGTATTCAGAAAACATTTCACAAAAATTTCACAAAACATTTCAACAGTCCCAAAATTAAAATATTTTGTAATGTTCAACTGAGCTAAAATGCTGTTTTGAGTCAGTTCAACTGTAAACTATTTGCCCATTGTGGTACTTGACTTCATGGAAGTTGTAGTTCAGGAGCCTGAATACCTCATTCTCCCCTATGGGCCAGGCTCCCTGGCCAGTCTTCATCTCCCTTGATGCACCCAGAGTTATGCAACTCTGCTAGTGCACCACACAGCCTGGTCAGAGGGGAGTTGACATCACGTTATGGGAAATGTAGTCTCCCAGGGAGCCTGGCCTATAGCAGAGAATCAGGGCCCGGCAAGGCAATACCCCACAAAAGGGAAACACGACTTATTGTTTTGTTGAACTGACAGGTCAAACCAGCCTAAAACAGATATTTCATTTCCATTTTCTCTGATTTAAAAAAAAATAAAAATTTCAACAAAATGGAAAATTTCAATTTTGCGGAAAGTGTATTTTATGTCAGAAGACCATAACAATGGTAAATTCCCATCCAGCTATTATTCAACTAATTGGAACTGGATCTGCCCCAGACAGATGGTTCCTCCAACAAACCATCTCCTGACAAAAGTGTTCATAACTCATGTGCAGTTACTATATGACTCTAATATGTTGGGCCAGATTCACTCACAGGACGTTGAGAGAATGGGTAAAGCCTACCCACTCATGCAAAAATTTGGAGGAAATTCTGTGAGGTTCCTATGAAGTGTTCATCTCCCCTGATTTTTTTTCCCATGGACTTTTCCTGCAGGAGGGCATGATCTGGACTATGAAGGTAGAGTTTAATTGCACATTTATGCAGCGTACATCTTCTCTTTAAACGGAATAGTTTGTAGCCAATACACGTGTCCTTGCCTTGTCATATCTTTTTAGTGTATTTTACATAAGTGTTTGAACTGTATTATATACAACCACTTTCACAGTAGTTCACCTGAGTCAATACGTAGGCCATACTTATAGGACAGGGGTCTCTATGCTGGGAAACAATGACTCTGAAAAAGACTTGAGGTCATGGTTTATACTCAGCTGAATATGAGCTCCTAGAGCTATGCTGTGACCACATGGGCTAATATAATCCTTGGATGTATAAATAGGGGAATCTTGAGTATGAAGAGAGAAGTTATATTACCTCTATATTTGTCACTGGTGCAACCACTACTAGAATACTGTGTCCAGGTCTGGTGTCAGCAATTCAGCAAGACTGTTGATAAATGGGAGAGGGTTCAGAGAAAGATTAAAGGATTAGAATCAGGAAACTCAGTCTATTTAGTTTAACAAAGAAGGTTAAGGGGTGAGCAGATCACATTCTATACATATTTACATGGGGAACAGAAATTTGATAATAGGCTTTTCAACCTGCCAGACAACGGTCTAACAAGATTCAATGACTGGAAGTTGAAACTAGACAAATTCCGATTGGAAATGAGGAAGACATTTTTAAATGTGAGAGTAATTAACCACTGGAACAATTCACCAAGTATCGTGGTGGATTGTCTATTACTGATGATTTTTAAATCAAGATTTGATGTTTTTTTCTTAAAAGATCTGCTCTAGTTCAAACAGGAATTAATTTGGGGAAGTCCTGTGGCCTGTGTTTTATACAGGAGGTCGGATTATATGAGCAGAGTAGTCCCTTCTGACCTTAGAATATCTGAATCTATAGCCTTTGACTCAGGAGATCCAGGTTTGATTTTTTATTATGCTACTGACTTCCTGTGTGACCTGGGGCAAGTTGTTTATTTTCTGTGCCTCAGTTCCCAGTTAGGACAATGGGGATGTTATGCAGATAAATACATTATAGTTTGTGAAACTAAAGATACTATAGTGATGGGGCTATTTCTAAACATAATTGGCTGCATGATTCATGGCCTTAGGAGCTGAACTCTGTCCTCCTCTAAACACCATTGGCTTCTCTAGCGCACAGCCCATTTTCTGAATTGAGTGCTGAAACTAGGATTTAGTCCTTTGTGAACTGAAAAAAGATGGTATAAGTTTCAGTGGTATCTCAACATGTGAGAGGAAGAAATCTTGTTATACTGCACTTCAAATAGTTCAATCCATTCAAGAAAATCTAATTTATATTTATTAAATGAGACAGCATTCTCAAAATGACAGCGTTTCAGCCAAAGACATAAATAATGTTTCTCAAGACGTAGTCCAGAAGCAACACAGTGCTTTAAATAATGCTTTCTGTTTTTTCAGAAGCCTCATTCCCAGTTCCTAATGATCTATAATAGGGAGATTTACTGATATACATTCACAGTGATCTCCAAATCACTTCCAGGTGTGAATTAATTTCTTCAAATAACAAACCTTTCATTTTCATTAGTTACAATGTTGCTTTAGGTAAATGCCTTTTTCAATCATGTAAACATAATATGAAGATGAGATATTAAAAATCCAAGTTAGACTTCCCAAGTATGTCATCCAGTCCTGAAGATGAAAGAGATCACATCCTAGACCAGGGGTCTCAAGCACGCGGCCCGCGGGCTGCAGCCCACCATAGGCGCCAACTCCACTGGCAGCCACGCTCCAAACATTACTGAGTGTTTATATTTTATTAAAACCCCTCTTTGCATTATATTTTTTGAAAAGTTAACACATTGACTTTTAATAGAATACTATATTACTCTTCATTTTTTTCATTTTTGACTATACTTTTGTATCATTGTATGAAAAGGTTTCAGTGATGCGGCCCTCGGGCCAATTTACCAGTTCTCATGTGGCCCTCGTGGTAATCTGAGTTTGAGATCCCTGTCCTAGACTACCAGATTAATATCAAATACGCTTTTAAATGTTTACTCTTCAAATATAACTTATACTGGTAATATAGATTTAAATCAATTGCTTTTGCTAATTCTTTAAATAATTCTTTAAATCATTAGTAGCAGGAAGTAGATATAATAGCCTGGCTCTGGGTTTGATTGGGATATTAATTGAAAGGATTTGAGAAACCAGCATATGGTAAAGTTTTCTTTGTATACAAAATGTTTCAATGAACACAAACTTTCTTTCAAAACAGGAAAGAAGCTAAATTGAGAGAGCAAAACCAAAGGGGTTCTCTCTCTTATGAATAGGCTGAGTGCCAAGAGAGAAGAGAAAGGAATTTGGTTTGATCTCATTTGAGAAGTAGCAAACATACCAATTTTAAAAGAAACACATTATCGTACATTTGAAACTGCCAGTATTGCAAGGACAGCAAACACACGTAACATAGGTAGATACATGTTGAACCAGACATTAACATTTTTTAGATTTACCCGTTTATCCATTAAAGGCCCGATTCTGCAGATTCTTAATTATGTATGTATGTGTAGTGGTCTCTCGCTCTCAAGTGGGGAGGGAGAGAGGCCACTCCGCCTCACTGTGTCAGGGCTCAGCACTCGGGCCCCGCTGGTGGGGCCAAGCAATCTCTAGCTCTAACAGCCTGCTGCTCTAGCCCAGCGGTTCTCAGCCGGGGCTCCGCGGCCCCTGGGGGTCTGCAAGCCCTGGGAGTCCGCGGCTGAAACACAGAGCCCGAGCCCTAGCGCCCCTGTGGGGCTGAAGAAGCCGGAGGCACAGGGCTGAAGCCCCGATCCCCAGCACCCCCCCACCCCCCATCACTCCCCGCAGAGCTGAAGCCGGGAGGCACGGGGCTGAATCCCAGAGCCCCAAGCCCTGGTGCTCCCTGTGGGGGCAGAAGCCCTGAGCCCATCGGGCGACTTAGGGACATGGAGGGCATTAACCCCCCCCCAAAAAAACCACAGCACAAGCACACAGTCCCGGTGGCAGCTCCGCACCTTCTCTTCACCCCTGCTCCATCTCCTCCCCACTCTGGCCAAGTCGGAGGCGGGAAGCCGGAGCCAGGCAGTGCAGGACAGCTGCTACTCTGGCTGGTGCCCTGCATTCCCTCGTCTCCTGCTGGTGCCCTGGCTGAAAGCTGCTCCTCAGCTTTTCCCCCGCAGAGGCAGAGGCAGATGGGGGGCAGGGATAGCTCAGGGGTTTGAGCACTGGCCTGCTAAACCCAGGGTTGTGAGTTCAGTCCTTGAGGGGGCCATTTGGGGATCTGGGGCAAAAATTGGGGATTGGTCCTGCTTTGAGCAGGGGGTTGGACTAGATGACCTCCTGAGGTCCCTTCCAACCCTGAGATTCTATGATTCTATGGTAAGAGCCGCCTGAGTGGGGAGACCTGGCTAATGGCTGGCAGACCCCTCCAGGAAGAGGGACCGCAGGGGAGCCCTCCCAACCAGCACACAGCCCTGCACCCTGAGCTACTACCCTGTATGAACACTTCCCCAGCTACCCCCTCCCTGCACCTTGAGCTACCCGCTGTCTACACACAGCCCCTAGCTACCCCCCTCCCTGCACCCTGTGCCTGCACACAGCCCCTAGCTGCCCCCCTCCCTGCACCCTGTGCCTGCACACAGCCCCTAGCTACCCCCCTCCCTGCACCCAGTGCCTGCACACAGCCCCTAGCTGCCCCCCTCCCTGCACCCTGTGCCTGCACACAGCCCCGAGCTGCTCCCCTCCCTGCACCCTGTGCCTGCACACAGCCCCTAGTACCCCCTCCCTGCACCCTGTGCCTGCACACAGCCCCTAGCGCCCCCCTCCCTGCACCCTGTGCCTGCACACAGCCCCTAGCGCCCCCCTCCCTGCACCCTGTGCCTGCACACAGCCCCTAGCTACCCACTCCCTGCACCCTGTGCCTGCACACAGCCCCTAGCTACCCCCTCCCTGCACCCTGTGCCTGTACACAACCCCTAGCTACCCCTCCCTGCATACAGCCCCTAGCTACCCCCTCCCTGCACCTTGAGCCACCCACTGTCTACACACAGCCCCTAGTACTGCCCTCCCTGCACCCTGTGCCTGCACACAGCCCCTACCTACCCCCTCCCTGCACCGTGTGCCTGCACACAGCCCCTAGCGACCCCCTCTCTGCACCTTGAGCTACCCACTGTCTACACACAGCCCCTCGCTAGCCCCTCCCTGCACCCTAAGCTGTTTTGAGGTGAGTCGGGGGTGGAGGTGGCATTCCCTCCTGGATCCCACCATGCGGAGGTGGCTCAAGCCCCACTGGCACCTGCCAAATAGAAGTCAAACTATGCCTATGCCCAAGACCCCTGCCTCAAGGCCCTCCCTGGGGGTGCTGGTCCCTGGAGTTTTTATAGCATGTTGAGAGGGGCCTCAGAGAGAAAAAGGTTGAGAGCCCCTGCTCTAGCCCTCTCAGGTGGGGCAGAGCAGTAAGCAGTCTCTAGCCCAGAGTCTCCTAGCTCAGGCTGCTGCCAATCAAGAGGGTACAGCTCTGGCCCTCTACATGAGGCAGAGCATAAGCAGTCTTTAGCCCACAGCACCCTGGCTGGGGTGGACAGCAATTAACAGTCTGAGGCTCTGGCTCTTTGAGCGGGGCAAAACAGGGAGTGGGCTTTAGTCTAAGCCTCATGGCTAAGGCAGCCAGCAAACACACAATCTAAATGGTCACCGTCTTGTGACAGGGGCAAGCCACATGCCAAGCACAGGCTTTCTAGCCTAGGGGTGAATAGGCTGCCACCCCAGGGGTAGGGTTGGCAGCGGTAGGTAGGTGGACACGGGCTCACCCAAGTCCACCGGGTCATAGAATCATAGAATCTCAGGGTTGGAAGGGACTTCAGGAGGTCATCTAGTCCAACCCCCTGCTCAAAGCAGGACCAAACCCAACTAAGTCATCCCAGCCAGGGCTTTGTCAAGCCTGACCTTAAACACCTCTAAGGATGGAGATTCCACCACCTCCCTAGGTAACCCATTCCAGTTCTTCACCACCCTACTAGTGAAAAAGTTTTTCCTAATATCCAACCTAAACCTCCCCCTCTGCAACTTGAGACCATTACTCCTTGTTCTGTCATCTTCTACCACTGAGAACAGTCTAGATCCATCCTCTTTGGAACCCCCTTTCAGGTAGTTGAAAGCAGCTATCAAATCCCCCCTCATTCTTCTCTTCTGCAGGCTAAACAACCCCAGTTCCCTCAGCCTCTCCTCATAAGTCATGTGCTCCAGCCCCCTAATCATTTTTGTTGCCCTCCGCTGGACTCTTTCCAATTTATCCACATCCTTCTTGTAGTGTGGGGCCCAAAACTGGACACAGTACTCCAAATGAGGCCTCACCAGTGCCAAATAGAGGGGAATGATCACGTCCCTCCATCTGCTGGAAATGCCCCTACTTATACAACCCAAAATGCCATTAGCCTTCTTGGCAACAAGGGCACACTGTTGACTCATATTCAGCTTTTCGTCCACCGTAACCCCTAGGTCCTTTTCTGTAGAACCGCTGCCCAGCCATTCGGTCCCTAGTCTGTTGCAGTGCATGGGATTCTTCCGTCCTAAATGCAGGACTCTGCACTTGTCCTTGTTGAACCTCATCAGATTTCTTTTGGTCCAATCCTCTAATTTGTCTAGGTCCCTCTGTATCCTGTTCCTACCCTCCAGCATATCAACCACTCCTCCCAGTTTAGTGTCATCTGCAAACTTGCTAAGGGTGCAGTTCACACCATCCTCCAGATCGTTAATGAAGATATTAAACAAAACTGGCCCCAGCACCGACCCTTGGGGCACTCCACTTGATACCGACTGCCAACTAGACATGGAACCATTGATCACTACCCGTTGAGCCCGACCATCTAGCCAGTTTTCTATCCACCTTACCGTCCATTCATCCAGCCCATACTTCTTTAACTTGCTGGCTAGAACACTGTGGGAGACTGTATCAAAAGCTTTGCTAAAGTCAAGAAATAGCACATCCACTGCTTTCCCCTCATCCACAGAGCCAGTTATCTCATCATAGAAGGCAATTAGGTTAGTCAGGCATGACTTGCCCTTGGTGAATCCATGCTGACTGTTCCTGATCACTTTCCCCTCCTTTAAGTGGTTCAGAATTGATTCCTTGAGGACCTGTTCCATGATTTTTCCAGGGACTGAGGTGAGACTGACTGGCCTGTAGTTCCCTGGATCTTCCTTCTTCCCTTTTTTAAAGATGGGCACTACATTCGCTTTTTTCCAGTCATCCGGGACCTCCCCCGATTGCCATGATTTGTCAAAGATAATGGCCAATGGCTCTGCAGTCTCATCAGCCAACTCCTTTAGCACCCTCGGATGCAGTGCATCCGGCCCCATGGACTTGTGCTCGTCCAGCTTTTCTAAATAGTCCCGAACTACTTCTTTCTCCACAGAGGGCTGGTCACCTCCTCCCCATACCGTGCTGCGGAGTGCAGCCGCCTGGGAGCTGACCTTGTCTGTGAAGACAGAGGCAAAAAAAGCATTGAGTACACTAGCTTTCTCCACATCCTCTGTCACTAGGTTCCCTCCCTCATTCAGCAAGGGGCCCACACTTTCCTTGACTTTCTTCTTCTTGCTCACATACCTGAAGAAACCCTTCTTGTTACTCCTAACATCTCCGGCTAGCTGCAACTCCAAGTGTGATTTGGCCTTCCTAATTTCACTCCTGCATGCCTGAACAATATTTTTATACTCCTCCCTGGTTATTTGTCCAATATTCCACTTCTTGTAAGCTGTTTTTTTGTGTTTAAGACGAGCAAGGATTTCACTGTTAAGCCAAGCTGGTCGCCTGCCATATTTACTTTTCTTCCTACACATCGGGATGGTTTGTTCCTGCAACCTCAATAAGGATTCTTTAAAATACAGCCAGCTTTCCTTGACTCCTTTCCCCCTCATGTTATTCTCCCAGGGGACCTTGCCCATCAGTTCCCTGAGGGAGTCAAAGTCTGCTTTTCTGAAGTCCAGGGTCTCTGTTCTACTGCTCTCCTTTCTTCCTTGTGTCAGGATCCTGAACTCGACCATCTCATGGTCACTGCCTCCCAGGTTCCCATCCACTATTGCTTCCTCTACTATTTCTTCCCTGTTTGTGAGCAGCAGGTCAAGAAGAGCTTTTCCCCTGGTTGGTTCCTCCAGCACTTGCACCAGGAAATTGTCCCCTACACTTTCCAGAAACTTCCTGGATTGTCTGTGCACCGCTGTATTGCTCTCCCAGCAGATATCGGGGTGATTAAAGTCACCCATGAGAACCAGGGCCTGTGATCTAGCAACTTCTGTTAGTTGCTGGAAGAAAGCCTTGTCTACCTCATCCCTCTGGTCTGGTGGTCTGTAGCAGACTCCCGCCACGACATTACCCTTGTTGCTCCCACTTCTAAATTTAATCCAGAGACTCTCAGGTTTTTCTGCAGTTTCATACTGGAGCTCTGAGCAGTCATACTGCTCTCTTACATACAACGCAACTCCCCCACCTTTTCTGCCCTGCCTGTCCTTCCTGAACAGTTTATATCCATCCATGACAGTATTCCAATCATATGAGTTATCCCACCAAGTCTCTGTTATTCCAATTACATCATAATTCCTTGACTGTGCCAGGACTTCCAGTTCTCCCTGCTTGTTCCCCAGGCTTCTTGCATTTGTGTATAGGCATTTAAGATAACTCACTGATCGTCCTGCTGTCCCAGTATGGGGCAGGAGCCCTCCCCTCTTGCACTCACCTACTTGTGCTTCCTCCCGGTATCCCACTTCCCCACTTACCTCGGGGCTTTGGTCTCCTTCCCCCGGTGAACCTAGTTTAAAGCCCTCCTCACTAGGTTAGCCAGCCTGCTTCCAAAGATGCTCTTCCCTCTCTTTGTGAGGTGGAGCCCGTCTCTGCCTAGTACTCTGCCTAGGGTCCTAGCTCAAGGCCCTGTGGGGGGGCAGATGCCCCACCGCCTTGCATGAATGAGCTGCAGCAAGCCAGTGAGCCTGCATAGAAGGGCAGCCAATGAGAGGAGGGCTTATTGGGAGCCAATCAGGGCCCAGATTGGAGACAGCCAATCAGGGCCAGGCTCAGCCCTATTAAAAAGGCTGCTCAGCAAAGGAGCAGTGAGTCTCTCCCAGGCCTTTAGAGGGGGAAGGTCTGTCTTCTGTTCAGGAGACTAGCACCTTGGACAGCGGGGCTGGGCAGATGCAAGGGGGCCTAGGAGAGCTCCAGTCTGTTACCTGCCAGGCTGTGGGCCCTGACTGGAAGGGCCTGGAGGGTGCAAAGGGGTCAGCGGGGAAATGACCTGGGAAGATGAAGGGAGAGAAGGAGGGAAGAGAGGCTGCTAGAGGGTCCCTGGGTTGGGACCCAGAGTAGTGGGTGGGCCTGGGTCCTCCCCCTTATTGTGCACCTGGCAGTGAGAGGTGGCCATAACAGACTGCACCAGACCCCTGACAGAAGGGGATAGACTTTGGGGTGTGGTTGGCCACTGCGGCAGGGGCAAACCGAAAGACTGCTGTTAACCCCCCTGGAAGGGGGCGAGAGTGTCCTGAAGAGGACGCTGCGAGCCAGGAGCAACGCGGGTCCGGACACCAGCAAGGGAGCGGCGGATGGGACACCACCGGCGGAGGGTGCTCCAGGACTGCTGTGAGCTAATTCCCAGACCGACCGGCAGGGGGCGCCATGGTGGTAAGTCATAACCCCATCACAGGCCCTAAGAGTGGTGGAGTGTGCCAGCACTGGGTCAGCAGGGAATCCAGCCTCAATACACTGACCACAGGCGCTGACTTTGGCTGGTGCTGATGGGTGCTCGTGCCCCCCCTGCCCTAACTCCACCCCTGGCCCTGCCCTCATTCCAACCCCTTCCCCAAATCCCCGCCTCCTCCCCTGGGCTCACTGCATTTCCTCTCCACCCCTCTCCCTCCCAGGCTTGCCGCACGCAAGCCTGGGAGGGAGGAGGAGAAGCGGCGGTGTACTCAGAGGTGGAGCGGAGGTGAACTGGGGCGGGGGGAGGGCCGCAGGATGTAACCCTCGGGAGTGGGGAACAGAGGAACCACTCCCCGCCCCAGCTCACTTCCGCTCTGTCTCCACTGAGCACACCGCTGCTGCTCCGCTTCTCCCCCCTCCCTCCCAGGCTTGCTGTGGGAGTCAGCTGTTTGGCGGCAAGCCTGGGAGGGAGGGGGGAGAAGCAGAGCAGTGGCAGCATGCTCAGGGGAGGCGGAGGTGAGCTGGGCAGGGGGGCCAGCGGGGAGCTGCCAGTGGGTGCTCTGCACCCACCAATTTTTCCCCGTGGGTGCTCCAGCCCTGGCGTACCCACAAAGTCGGCGCATATGACACTGACCCCTGCTCCAGAAACAATACCGGACTAAAGTCTGGTTTCCTTTGGCTAATTCCTACCACAGGCCATAGTCCAAGGGTCCTCTGTCTCCTCAGGGTATATTGCAGACAGCCGTCCTGGCAACTCCTTCCCAGGCTCAGTCTCCTCCGGAAATAGGGTAGGGTGCTGTGCTGCATATGCACTTAAATGTTTTCAGGATCAGAGCCATAGGCCCAGATCCAGCAAAGCACATAAGCAGATGCTTGACTTTAACCATGTAAATATGTCCACTTAAGCCTGATTTAAGTGCTTTTCTGAATAAGGAGGAACATAAGCATGTAATTCCAGGCTCAGATTCATAGGCACCAACTCCGTGGGTGTTCCGGGGCTGGAGCACCGACAGGAAAAAAATAGTGGGTGCTCAACACCTACCAGCAGCCCTACTGATCAGCTCCTCCCCGCCGCACAGTACCTCCAGCTCGCCAGTTCAGCGGCATGCAGGAGACGTTGGGGTGGAGGGGGAGGAGCGGGGGCAGGAAGAGGTGGAGCAAGGGTGGGGTGTGCTCGGCAGAGAGGACAGAACAGGCTAGGAAGAGGCAGGGTGGAGGTGGAGTGGGGAAGAGGCAGGTCATGGGTGGGGCCTTGGGCGAAAGGGTGGACTGGGGGCGGGGCCTGGGTGGAGCAGGGGTCAAGCACCTGGGGAAACCATAAAGTTGACACCTCTGCTCGTTGGGGCAAGGGCTTATATTTATTCTTCTGATAAATGGATCTGAAAGTGCCCATAAACCAATATCCTGTTTTCATGTCTCAAAAGAGATTGTAGAATGTGTTTGAAGCATTTTTACTTCAAACAAACACCTTTGCCCTTGAAACAAGCATGGAAAATTTCAACCCAAAAGGAATTTGAGGAAATTAGGAGCAATTAAACAAGGGAGGTTAGTCTGGAAGCTGGAACTCAGCCTGAGCTACAGCATGTGTTCAGCAAAGCATGTTATAATAACCATTAAAATACTGAAGTCAGCACTGCCTCCACACCACCATAACACTGGGTGTAGACTATCAATGCACAGTAATGCCAGAAGTCACTGAGTGAAGCAAAATACCTCAGCATGGGGTTGTTTTAATTAAAGTTGTAAGCAAAAAGATCATACTCAAGAGGCGCATTAAATGACAAGGAGGGGTCTAGACTGACAGATTTTTATGTCAAGATGCCTACCTGTTTTCTCTGGTATTTTACATATCAAAACATTTTTTCCCTTTCTAGCCTTTGAGCACTAATTCTTCCTATATTTTGATGAAGCTTCCAAGAAAGACAGGCGATTGTAGTTAGCGTGCAGTTTCAGGACTCTAATATGCTCTGATGGGTAAAACATTTCTGCTGTCTTACTGCAAGAGACATTTATTAATGGATGGGATGATAATGCTTATTATGTGCCTGAGAGAGCCTCAAAAGAGCCAGTGAATACAACTGTAGGTGAACAATATCTGTTCTTGTGAGGGTTTTTTAGCAATAAATTGGATTTTCAATGCAAAATGTATCATTTTATGGAGAAAAAGCAATCAGACCTTTGAGAGTCTACTAGCAGTAGAAAGAATTAGGAAAATAAGCGAAGACAGACAGCATGTTTTCAAAGTCACACAATGCATCAAAGGGAAAAGAAATCAGAATCTAATTGAGTCCCGGCCTTCTGTATCTTTTAGTTCTGGTTCACCTGAGGAGAGGAATGCTAGTTTTCTAGTATTAAGTGCCATGGTAACTGGTACTGAAAAAAATAGTCACAGGTCAGGTACAGATAAGGTAATCCAGTTTTTATTTACCTCAGTATTAAAACATGTATTCCATTAAATACATTTGAAAATATAATAGTCTCTAGTATTCTAGAATCTTAAGGATGAAAGCCACAGCTACTGTTTGTTAAAACTTGTTAAGTTGTATCTAAATAGATAGAGGTAAACAAAATTATTCTTCAGCGCTTAGTTCTGAGAACTGCTATTTCTCCTGTACGAAAACTACTCCCTACGGAGATGCAAATTATTTGGTGGTACTTAATGGCCTTGTAGTAATTACCATGCCATTTGAGTTCTCAAAATTGCAATATCTAGTGTATAGCCATGGCATCAAAATTTCATACAACTGCATCTGAAATAAGATGCTTAGACAGGGAATTGTAAAATGACATAATTTGATATATATAATTGTAGCATGAATTCAGCTACAAGCCTTAGGCCACCACCAGTTCAATAAGGGATCAGACACAGGTCAGTTAGATGCTCTGAACATTTTATTAGTAGAGAGCTGCAAGCCTTTAGTTCAGTTTAGAGGAGTACTGATGCTCACAATTATAAATAATGGACTGATATACTATTACCAGTTATAAAATGAAAATAGTTTTAGCCCAGATAAAGCCAAATGGAAACAATTTAAAGGTAGGATCAGATTCTGCAAATCCTGCATATATTGAATAGCATTTATTCACAAGTAGTCCTGTAGGACCACTTGCGTGAGTAAGTGCCATTTGGCATGATTAAGTGTTGCAGATTCTGGCCCGAAATAAAGAAGAAATGGAGATCAAACAGTATATATTAGTTATTTTGGCCAGTCCCTCATTCTGGCATGGATGAAGAGCAATCCAAAGCCCTGATTCAAGAAAGCACGTACTGAACTCTAAGCACTTGCTTAAGTCCCATTGACATGCCCAAGTGCTTTGCTGAATAAGGACTCAAATAGGGTGATTGTGTTTCTCTTTGCTGAATACAAAAGCCCATTCCTTCTCTCATTGAAGTCAGTAGGAGTTTTGCCATTGACTTCTGTGGAAGCAGGATTTGACTCTTACTACTTACCGCTATATGCAGGTTTACCTGGATTGTACTACATATGTAAGAATAAAAAAATAGTGTTTAACTCCTTGGATCATTCCAATGGCATCTTAAAGCCAGTGGATGGGATATTAAGTTTGTTAAACATCTCATACCAGCACTTTTAAGATAGCACTGGAAAGGGCCCAACACATATAGTGGCCTTTCCGATGCCCCATCCTCCTCCTAGCACCACATTTCATATTTTGTGTGCTCTTAGGCTACACTGCAATCTGAGGCATAATGCCCCAGATCATAGAAACGTAGGACTGGAAGGGACCTCAAAAAGTCATCTAACCCCTCCCCTCACACTGAGGCAGATTTAAATATACCTAGACCATCCCTGACAGATGTTTGTTCTTAAAAACATCCAGTGACAGAGATTCCACAACATCCCTGGGCAACGTCCCTGTTCTACTGCTTAGCTATCCCTAGAGTTAGAAAGTTTTTCCTTATCTAACCTAAGTCTCCCTTCCTGCAAACTAAACCCGGTACTTTTTTTTTTCTACCCTTAGTGGACATGGAGAACAATTGACCACCCATCCTCTTTATAACAACCTTTACATATTTGAAGACTTATTGTGGCCTTCCTCAGCCTTCTCCTCTCTACACTGAGTATGCCCAGCGCTTTCAGCTTTTCCTCATAGGTCAGGTTTTCTAACCCTCATATCATTTTTGTGCTCTCTTCTTGACTCTCTCCAGTTTGCCCACATTTATCTTAAAATGTGGTGCCCAGAACTGGATACAGTACTGCAGCTGGGGCCTCACTAGTGCAGAGCTGAACAATTACCTCCTGTATCTTACATATGACATTCCTATTAATATATCCCAGTATAATATTTGCCTTTTTTGCAATAGCATCACATTGTTGCCTCATATTCAATCTGTAATCCACTATAAGTAAGGCTGCAATTCTGTCATGGAGGTTGCAGAAGTCACGGATTCCGAGATTTTCCACAACCTTCGTGACTTCCACAGCAGCTGACTTCAGGACCATCAGAGCAGCTGGCCCCAGGGTCAGCTGTTTGGGCACCCCATGGCCAGCTGCACCGGCCACTGCTGGAGCGACCCGGGGCCAGCTGCAACAGTCGCTGCTCAGGAGGCCCCGGGCAGCTGGCTCCAGGGACCGCCTGAGCCACAGCCAGTGCAGCTGCTCCCGCGGACCGCCCGAGCAGCGGTCCTGGGGGCAGCCTCGGGGAACATCTGAGCAGCGGTCCCAGGGGGCTGCTCTGGGGCCAGGCACAATGGCCGCTGTTCCGGCGGCCCCAGTCAGCTGGCTCCGGGGACTGCTGGAACAGCAGCGGTCCCAGGGCGCCCGAGCAGCGGCAGTCCCGGGGCACCCAGAAGCCATCCGGAGAGCGGTCCTCAGGAACAGTGGCTGAGGGGAAGTCAACCCGCAGCACTAGAGCAGAGCTCCCGAAGCAGGGGTCTCCCTGAGCAGCAGGACCCCAGAAGTAGAGTTTTAGTCACAGGTATTTTTGGTAAAAGTCATGGGCAGGTCATGGGCCATGAATTTTTATTTATTGCCTGTGACCTGTCCATGACTTTTACCAAAAATACCTTTGACTAAATATTATCCTTTAACATAACTCCCAGATCCTTTCCTGCAGTATTACTACCTAGCCAATTATTCCGCATTTTGTAATTGTGCACTTGATTTTTTTTTTCCTTCCTAAGTGCAGTACTTTGCTTTTGTCTTTATTACATTTCATCTTGTTGATTCCAGAACAGTTCTCCAACTTATCAAGATCATTTTAAATTCTAAATGTGTCCTTCGAATTGCTTGCAACCGCTGCCAGCTTGGTGTCGTCTGCAAATTTTATAAGCATGCTTTTCACTCCATTATTCAAGTCTCAATAAAAACATGGAATAGTACCAGAACCAGGACAGACCCCTGTTGGACCCCTGTCATAGGGCCCTCAAGTAGTTGTCACGGAGTGTGGGGGAGTCCGGCCCTGCACCCCTCTTCCCTGGATTCACTGGGAGTCTCAGCCAGCCAGTAGAACAGAAGGTTTATTAGAGATGCCAGGAACACAGTCCAAACAGAGCTTGTCAGTACAACCAGGACCCCTCAGCCGGGCCCTTCCGGGGGGCAGGGAGCTTAGACCCCAGCTCGGGGCTCCCTGCATTTCACCCCACAGCTCCAAACGGAGGCAGGGAGGCCAGAGCTTGTCTGCCTCTCTCCCCTCCTCTCCAGCCAGTCCCAAACTCAACTCTCCTTCCCAGGCCAGGAGGTCACCTGATCCCTTTGTTCCAACACCTTCATCTCTCACCTTTGCAGGGGAGGGGCCGGGGCCATCTGTTGCCAGGAGACAGGGCCATTCTCTGTGTCCAGGCCTCTGCCCACCCCTGCCTTCTAGGGCTTTGTAACAATCATGCACCGTTGTCCCACCACCTAGATACTCAAGCACTGCATAGGGGAAACCGAAGCACCCACACAGTACTCAGGGAAACCTTAACAACAGTCCTAGTTTGTCACATCTCTCCCCCCTTCGAGACCGAACTGAGCAGGGTCACTTTAGCCAGTGACCTGGGGAAGTTCGAAACTGGTCACACCAGGCCGTTCCAGTTCCACGTGCTCCCTTAGGTTGGGTGGGCTTGATGGCACCCGCAGGCCGTATGTGGGAAGGTTTATGCGGCCCGTGCCCTTTTTCCATCCCAAAACCCCTGGGGTTCAAGCTGAGATCAGGTCTTTTCCCAGCGCTCCAGTCTGGAGGGCTGTAATTCGGGCTCTCTTGGTTAAGAGCCTCCCTCTTGATCTGGTCCCCTCTCTGACCACGTGTCTGTGTCACCAGCCGCTCGGCATCGGCCCCTTTTCCTGGATGCAGCCACGTCGGGGCGAGGTGGTGACTATAGACCGTAAAGCGCCACCCAAATAGATCCGGCTGCTGCTTCTTAAGGGCCTGCACCATGGCCAGGCATTCCCTCTCTATGGCCTGACCGTTCTGCCTCCAGGGCAGCAGCTCCTTGCTCAGATACCCGATGGGGTGTCTCCCCCGCTTCGCATAGGCCTGCATCAGCACCACGCCCAGCCCTGTGTCTGAGGCTTCGGTGAACACTGTACAGGGCTTGGCCCGGTCTGGGTTTACTCGATTTATCGGCCCCTGGATTAGAGCCTCCTTCAGCGCACAGAGAGCCCTCTGGCCCTGCTCGGTCCAGACTGCCTCATCTGGCTTCCCCTTCTTACCTAGCTCTGTGATGGGGGCAGCTAGGGAGCTAAAGGGGGGTACAAACCTCTGGTAGTACCCCGCCATCCCACTAAAGGCCTGGACCTGTTCCTTGGACTGGGGAACAGGCCAATCTCTGATCGCCTCCATCTTGGCCAGCCCTGGGGTGTTGAATGACTGGTTCACCTCTAAAGCCAGCCTGTCCTTGGCCTCTCTCTCCAGGTTCTGGGCTCTTTTCCCAGTTACTCTGAATGGGGGACACCTGATGGGAGGATGGGCTCCCATCTCAGGGGAGAGATCCATCAGGGGGTCTTCCCCCTTCTCCTCCCAATCGTCCCTTACCGGTTCTAGGGGTCCCCTTACTCTCCTCCCATACCAGAGCTTGAAAGGGAAGCCCCCTGGTGATTCCTGGGGCACTTCCCTGTGCCATCGGTGGGGCAGGTACTTGTCCCAGTCCTGTGGATGCTGATTTATACAAGTCCTCAGCATCAACCTCACGGTCCCTTGAACTCTCTCCACCAGCCCGTTGGACTGAGGGTGATATGCAGAGGCCCAGGTGGGCCAGACCCCACCTTTCTCCCACATGCCCCGGAGCCGGGCTGAGATGGCCTCGGATCCCTGGTCTGTAAAGACCTCGCTGGGGACCCCCATTCTGCTGAAGATGGTCAGCAGCGCGTCTGCCTCGGTGTCTGCCCCGGTGGAGGACAGAGCCACCACCTCTGGGTAGCGGGTGGTGAAATCCATCACCACCAGGATGCATTTCTTCCCTGACCAGGTTGCCCTGCTGAGGGGGCCCACCCTATTCATAGCCACCTTCTGGAAAGGTTCCTCTCTGATGGGCAGGGACCTCCAGGGATCTTCTCCCTTACCCCGGGCCAGGTACAATAGCCGGTGATGATACTTCTGGGGCCCCACCGGCTGCCTCATGATTCCCCACAGTTCTACTTCCCCTTGGGGAGCCCATTCCCGGCGCAGGGATTCCTTCTCCCACAGGGATCTGTCTCTGCAGTCTTCCCCAAGGGGGTTTGCAGTGCTGTGGCCAGCAAGTTCCCTCAGCTTCTCCAAGGTGGGATCCCTCTGCAGCTCACTGGCCAGGCCTGGGGTCACTGCCCCACTGAGCCCTGTCCCTGGTGGCTCCCTCCCTGCCGTGGAATCACTTCCCGGCCGCACCTCTGGACCAGGCAAGCCTGGTTGGCAGCCGTCCTGCCCTGCCTGTGTGTCCCCCCACTCAGCTGGGGTCTCCGCTCCCCCCGTGCTCAGCGCTGCCCTGGCTGTCCCTGTGGGGCCAGGCAGCGAGCTCGCTGCTTTGCTCTCTGCATCAGAGACTGCCTGAGCCACCTCTCCATTGTGCAGGGGGGTGGGGAGCATCTCTCTGTCCCATCCCGCCCTAGGGGTCTGGTTACAGGCAGGCAGGTAACCGGGGCCTGGCAGCTCCTCCCCCCTGCCAGCCAGGTCATTTGCATTTTCACTGACCATTTCCCTCTTAGCCAATTGGTTCCCTGAGTTCAAATTCAAATCCTCGGCCGTTACAGGGCCAGGGCCTGGATCCTGTCCCAAAGAAACAGTCACCCCCCAACAGCACCTCACCGCTGATATCCTGGAGAACCCCAACAACCAGCCAGCCCGACCCCTCCTGGGTCTGCACAGGGATCTGGGCCATAGGCAGGGCAAATGGGTCTGTCCCTGGGACCCTCACCCAGGTCACACAGCCCCTCAGCATCTGGTGGGGGTGCACCACCTGGGGCCTGACCACAGTTCTCTCTGTCCCGGGATCTCGCCACCCCAAGAATGTCTCTCTATTGACCATCACCTTCCGCTCCCACTGGGGGTCCATAGGGCTAAGTCCAGGGCCAGGAGTGGAAATCCATCCACCATCCCACCACTGCCACCAGTTGTCACGGAGTGTGGGGGAGTCCGGCCCTGCACCCCTCTTCCCCGGATTCACTGGGAGTCTCAGCCAGCCAGTAGAACAGAAGGTTTATTAGAGATGCCAGGAACACAGTCCAAACAGAGCTTGTCAGTAACACCAGGACCCCTCAGCCGGGCCCTTCCGGGGGGCAGGGAGCTTAGACCCCAGCTCGGGGCTCCCTGCATTTCACCCCACAGCTCCAAACGGAGGCAGGGAGGCCAGAGCTTGTCTGCCTCTCTCCCCTCCTCTCCAGCCAGTCCCAAACTCAACTCTCCTTCCCGGGCCAGGAGGTCACCTGATCCCTTTGTTCCAACACCTTCATCTCTCACCTTTGCAGGGGAGGGGCCGGGGCCATCTGTTGCCAGGAGACAGGGCCATTCTCTGTGTCCAGGCCTCTGCCCACCCCTGCCTTCTAGGGCTTTGTAACAATCATGCACCGTTGTCCCACCACCTAGATACTCAAGCACTGCATAGGGGAAACCGAAGCACCCACACAGTACTCAGGGAAACCTTAACAACAGTCCTAGTTCATCACAGCCAGTCAGCCCCTGACTGAGCCAGGCTCCCTTCTTTTCTCTCCCTTCCTGGTATTGGCTTTTTTCCCTCCCCCCTGGTATTGGCTGCAGGTATAACAGGGTGGGGTTAGCTGAACCCACAGGTGTTCTTTAACCCCTGCTGTGCCCAACTGCAGTCTCTCTGCTCCTTCACAACCCCACTTATGTCCTCCCAGTTTGACAACAAACCATTGATAACTAGTGTTTGAAAATGGTCTTTCAACCCAGTTATGCACCCATCTTAACGTAATTTCATCTAGACTACATTTCCCTAGTTTGCTTATGAGAATGTCATGTGGAACAGTGTCAAAAGCCTCACTAAAGTCCAAGTATATCACTTTTACTGTTCCCTTTTATTCACAAAGCTAGTTACACTATTGAAGAAAATTATGCAGCATTCATGTTTTCCTTCCCCTGCTTCTTTTCTCTTGTCTCCAATTTATAGTGTTTTAAAAAGGAAATTCAATGCAAAACAACTATATAAAAGCAAGTTTCAGAACAAAATTAATGCAAATTGAGAATTAAAATTCACAAAAGCTGAGTTTATTATTTTTGAAAGCCCCCCAATGTGCTAGGTGCCTCACAAAAACAATTATGGACCTTGTCCCTGCTCTGAAGAACATACAGTCAAAATTATGGTTCCCCCCAAGCCACTCAGCACATGTATAGTCATGCATGCATATATTACAACTGTTAGCATAAATAGGTCATCTTTATCACCAACCATATTTCAGGGCTGAAAACCAGCGGTTTGGCTTCGCAGGAATAAAAAGTTTGATGCTTGTGCAATACCTCATCACTTGAAGTCTCATAATAGAATTTTATTTCCAGTCTCCTAAGGCACAATGCTTTGCTAATAGTGTAACCTTCCTACTGTTACAGGAGTGGGTAGAGGAAGGATTACTAAAATAAAAACAACATTTTTGAAATAAGACAAACTCAATTAATTCATTAAGAAGATTTAAGGAAAAAAAGTCCTGAAAATAGGTCACAAGTTTTCTCCATTTGATCAGAGACAAAGCATAGTCCAACACAGCACTCCGAAGCTTCTACATTTAAATGACTACTGGCTCATGCTCTCAGGATTTGGAGCAATTTCATCATGAAGACGAGTGAAGGAAGAGAATGTACAAGGCCGAGGTGGCTGCAGTTTTGTTTCAGTGAACAAACGGGCTGGGCTGTTCTGCACAATTTATATAACAAACTATATTAACACGCCAACATTTTCAAATCTGATGCAACAGAGTGCTATCTCAGGGTGCACCCCCTTGTGGCACAGCATGGTCCTGCAGGCACCCCGCCCTCAGCTCCCTCACGGTTCTTGCAGTTACTTAAGTAATAACCCCCTTTGTGGGCCCATATTTATTAAGTATTTTTCAGAATACAGGCACTTTGGTCCCTCAGTCCCAAACCTTTCATCTCCTTGGTTCAGGAGTCCCACAGCCCTCTTCCCTGAGGCCTTTCCTGGTAGGTATTTTCCTCTACAAACTATCTGCTCTCTCTCCTCCTGTAAGGCTGTCAGCAGACTTCTCTCTCATCTCCAACTCGTACCTTGATTTAGCCTCATGACTTGCCTGTCATGTGACTGATATTTGTCTCCAGTGGGGGAGAGAGCTGAGTGAGTCACACGTTGGGCTGGGCCCACTACCTCTTAAAAGGGCCAGTCACCCTGTGATACCTACGTGCTCAAAGTTAGGTTCTTAGAGTCATATTAAGCATTGAAATATAAGTAGCCTGATTCTTAGTAAAACTGAGCCCCCACAAATCATAGTGAAGTCGATGTGAGCTGAAGCTATTCAGCATCTTTGAAAATCAGACCATTTATATTTATAGAGAACCAAAAAATCATAGAAATGTAGGGCTGGAAGGGACCTCAAAAGGTCATCAAGTCCAGCCATCTGCACTGAGGCAGGACCAAATAAACCTAGACCATCCCTAACTGGTGTTTGTCCAACCTATTTTAAAAACTTCCAATAATGGGGATTCCACAACCTCTTTTGGAAACCTATCCCAGCAGTTAACTACATTTATAGTTAGCAAATGTTTCCTAATATCTAACCTAAAGTTCCATTGTGGCAGATTAAGCCTATTACTTGTCCTACCTTGAGTGGACATGGAGAACAATTGATCACTTTCCTCTTCACAGCAGCCCTTAACATATTTGAAGACTGTTTTCAGGTACCTTCGCCTCCCCCACCTTCTTTTCTCAAGACTAGGTCCTGATCAACTAAATATGGACCTAGGAGCCCAACTTTGAGCACTCCGCTTTGAAAATTTTGCTAAAATGCATAAATTAGCATATTCTTAACACAAAGTATTAATAACCAAAAGGGGTTGATACCAGGCTCAGGCCTGGTTACACTGTCTCCAAAGAGATGCAGCAGAACAAAAAAGGATTCAAAGACAGGTAGTCGAAATAATGAGACACTTGAAAAGATTTCCATTTGGGAGAGACTAAAAATTATTATGATTATTTGTATTGTGGTAAGCATGAAGTCAGAGCCACCTTTGTGCTAGAGTTTACAGTCTAAAAGTGGATTCGTAAATTTTGTTTAGAGAGCAGGGCCCAGATAAACAAAGGGACTCAGTGTTGCAGGGCCTATATTGTAAGGGCCTTGAAAGTCACTGGAATCCATAAACCCTGAGCGAGGTACCTTGGCTCCCTGTTCAATGAATTGGGGGGGGGGGGGGAAGGGAAACAGGTGCCTGAGAATGGGATCTGCAAAAGTCAGTATACTAGGCAGGCAGCACTAGCCAATGGGAAGTGCTACTGAGAGGAAGTCCTGAGCCCTGCCCATCTCACAGAGTAAAGCACTTAAGTCTGAGCTGGAGGGAGGTGGCTATCACTGTTTGCGATCCACAGCGGGGAACCCCTCTCCTGGAGTCAGGCAGCTCAGGCATCTACGACATTTCTTGCAAGAATGGTTTAGGCGCCTTCCTTGCTCCACACAAAGTGGCTAGGAGTGGGGATAAAGAGGAGGAGGAGGTGGCCTTCCTGGTAATTTTTAGCCCAGGGGTATAAAGGTATTCATCCAGAATGTGGGAGACTCTCTGGTACAATTCCCCCTTCTCCCTGACGAGTAGGGATTTGAGCAGGGGTCTCACTTCTCTGTGAATGTCCTAACTACTATGTACCCAATAATGAGACTTTGGCTACGTCCACACTACCCGCCTGATTCGGCGGGTAGTGATCGATGTTCTGGGATTGATTTATCGCATCTCGTCTAGACACGATAAATCGATCCCAGAACCGCTCCCCATCGACACCGGAACTCCAACTCCGCGCGAGGAGTAAGCGGAGTCGACGGGGGAGCCTGCCTGCTGCTGTGTGGACCGGGGTAAGTACTTTTAAAAATCGATCTAAGATATTCGACTTCAGCTACGTGATTCACGTAGCTGAAGTTGCGTATCTTAGATCAATTTCTCCCCCGCCCTGTGTGGACCAGCCCTTTGTAATCATCTAGTCCAGCCCCCTAAGCTGATGCAGGACCAAATATACCTATTACTTCTTCTTCTCCTACTTTCAGTGGACATGGACAACAATCAATCACCATCCTCTTTATAATAGTCTTTAACATGCCTGAAGACTGTTAGCAGGTCCATGCTCAGTCTTCTTTTCCCAAGTCTAAACATGCACAGGTTTTTTAACCTTTCCTCATAGGTCAGGTTTTATATATTTTATTTTTTTTTCATTTTTGTTGCACTCCTCTGGACTCTCTCCACATTGTCCATATCTTTCCTATAGTGCAGCGCTCAGAATTGGACACAGTACTCCAGCTGAGGCCTCGCCAGTGCCGAGTAGAGTGGGATAATTACCTCTCATGTCTTCCATACAACACTCCTGTTAATACCTCTCAGAATATTAGCCTTTTTTGTAACTGCATCATATTGTTGTCTCATATTCAGTCTCTGAGCCACTATAACCCCCAGATCCTGTCCCGCAGTACAATGATCACTTCTTTGGAGCCCGATCCTGCAAGGTACTGAGCACTTCCAGAGAGGAGCTGAGTGCCCTCAACTCCCATTAATTTCAGTGGGAGTTGAGGGTACTCTGCATCTCAGGATCAGGCCCAAACACAGCTCCTGTTGAAATCAGTCACTTTATATACACTCAGGAATCTGGCATGCCAACCACCAGGTGGTCCCTCTCACAAACCTATTACACACCTCACATCCACATAGAAGAGTGCTGCTTTTTTTGGTTTGCTGGCCAAATTACCAGTAAAATAAAAAAAGAAATTTAAAATAAAGAACAATAAGGTTTAAGAACAATAAGGCTGGAGTGGGAGAAAGAAAATGAACCATCGGCTGTAAGGACTGAAGAAGGATGAGTGGGAGAAAATGAGAACAATCACAGAGACTTAAAAATAAACCAACGTTTCATGTCAAAAGCTCACAACTAACAAGCTGATTAACATCCAACAACTCTGCCCAAGTACTATAGAAAGAGCATTTGATGTTATCATGTGTTTTATGCATTTAATAATCAGATTTTTAATTGGAACTTGCATAATTTAATATGTACTAAGGTCTACTACTTTACCACTAGAGTCTAATTAGTAAATCTTGGAAAGGAAGGAATGCAAGCTGATGCTTTGCTCAACAAGCTTGTAACAGTGCTGGAAGAATATCCCTAGGATTAAATGCCAAGTAAAACTAAAGCTTTATTAATTTTCAGTTAACTCTGCCACAACATATTAACCATGCAATTATTTTAAAAGTTGAATGGCATTAAACTCCCCACAACCACCTCTTACTTCTCCCCCACTTCTCCTTTCACCCAAAGTAACAGAGAGAACCTCATCCCATTAATAATATACTCTCTTTACAGCATCCTGGAGAAGGAGCTCTGCTTAAACTTAAAAAAGTAAATGAGACAAGACTGATATTAATAAAATAGGCCAGGCTCAGTGTTCAGTGTTACAACCTGAATTCAGCCCTTCAAGGGAAGAGTAAGAAATTCCCTTCTAGTTAAATTGACTGAAACACTGTGCAACACTGGAAAATAATAAAGCACAATTAAAAGTGAAAGTGACCTGAGGCTTTAAGTGCCCAAGTACTGTTTCAATGGACCATGAAGACTATTTAAAGGTCAATGCCTTAGGAACAATCTCCTCAGTACAATTTCTAAAAGGAAAATCTCTGATAGCTTTAAATGGACTTACCTTGTAATTTATAAAAGTGAAGTGTTCTCTTTTCTGAAGGAAACCAAGAAAATAAATATACAGTGCTGAACAGCCCAGTTTTCCTAAGACACTCTCAGCAATCAGAATTTCAAGTCTTCGGTTCAAGAAGAGCAGCTAACTATTCTAAATGGCATGACAGTTAGACAAGGGAGGTCTAAGAGTATCGTGCTTGTCAAGTATCAGAGTTTCCAAAACCCTTTTTTCTTTGGGTGAAATGATGACTGGCCTAGTACAGATTAGGTAGGGGGTACAAGGAACCCGTACTTCTCAGTACTCCTACACAGAAAGCAGCAATTAGCTGGCTGTTTTCCCTCCCTGTGTGTGAGAGGGAGAGCACACTATTGATGCTGGCAGTATTCAGGGGGCATTTCTGAGTGACACTGGGAGTGGCCACTACCTATCCCTTCTGTCCCCTGTGCCCCAGACAGTACAAAGGAGCACTCACAGAGTGCAAGCTATAGCTTTTCTGTAGGAGTTGCAAAGGCCTCTGGTGAGTGCACATCACACAACGCACATCAGGGCATGATACCTGGTCCTGCCCTACCTGGGTAATAATGTCTCCAGGCACCGCACCTCTTTTTCTCAGCCATGTGCACAGCTCTGCATTTAGAACCTTAATTTCATCCCTTCTCCCTAGGGGCCAGCTGTCTTGACTATACTGGGGTTGGGACTCGTAAGACTAGGACTTGGGGGTCAGAAGCACAAAGATACAGTGGTAAAAATGGAATATTTCACTTGTATTTGCCATTATACTGCATCTCTCTACTGGAAATAATCCTGCAGCTGAAGTCTTCTCAGTCCAATCTAATCCAAAGCATTTTCTCTCACCTGTGTGAAATCTGAACTACTGTACTGTGTTCTACAAGGGGCTACCCTTGAAAATCACTTAGAAATAACCATTGGTGGAGAATGTGGCTGCTCTTTGACTTGGTGTTGTTAACCAATAGAGACATAATACTCCAGTTTTGGCTCCCAAAGAAAACAGTGCTTACTGGGAGTAGCTAACCTGGTGGAGTGTGAAGGGTGCAGACTTCTCAAGATAGGATCCAATCCTGCAAAGCCATGTTCACATGAGTAGACTTATGTGAAGAACTATTTATAAGCTGTATTTAATGTTTCATTATTTTTCTCACCACTTAGCTAGGTGCTCTACAAACACACAGGGAGACGCAGCCTCTGCCCTGAAAGTTTATAATCTAGTTGACTACTCAGGAGAAGACGACCTGCTCGCATGAATATCCATTCCCTGTTTACTAGGTTCACAACCTTCTTGATCGTCACAAACCTTGGTCCTGACCATTCAGCTAGGTCTGTCAGAAAAAGTCCTTTCTCACACAAACATGCCTATTGACTACAGGGAGCTTACAGCCATGAGTAAGGACTATTGATCTGTGAAAAGTTTTCCAAGATCAAGTCAGTTGTTCCCTATTATTTAAATTTATATTGAATTTAAAAAAATAAACTTACATTTGTATCTAGCTCAAGAGAAGCCTATGCTATGTATTAACCAGAGTAGAATACCCCATTATCTCACCCCCCAAAAAAACTAGGCTGGCACAAGCAGCCACTGTACACATAAGACATAGTTGAAACATGTCTTCAACCATTCCTTGAGAGGGACAAAATCAGTAGCTTAAGACAAGAGGCCTTCTAAAAATGGTTGATCGGAATTTTACTCAATACATTTGGGAATTCTTTGAGGGTGGTTCTTAATACTGGAATTTGTCTAATAAAATTATCCTGTACAATACAGGTTTCATGTCTATCCAGAATCTATTATTTATCTCTCTCACTCTGTGCCTTTTTCTGCTTTCACAGTCACTCTGTATTTGTTTTTCACTCTGTCTACTCTGTTCCATTTCATATACTGTGAGTTCATTGGATTGACTCCCTGCCCCTTCTCTGATCTTTTTTCCCCACAATTTATCCCAAGCGGAATAACACCCTGGCTTGAACTTTAGAACCCAGGATGTTCAAGTCCGTCCAAAAATAGACAAAATTATTTTGTCATTATTGTAAAGTGCCATGAGGTTCTTGATAAACTATTTGATGGTATTATTGTTATTTTAAGATGAAAGTTCTCCTCTATTTTTTCTACAAGTACAATTCATTCATGGTACATTGAGCATGCACTCTGTGCACAGATAGTTGAGCATCAGACACAGCTGATCAAATATAACCAACAAGTTAAATTCAGCTCAATACTTTTCCCATTGCCTGTAAAGGAAATGAGATTTTTATAGATTTTATCTGAATATTACTTCGGAGATACAAACATAGGGACAAAACAGGAAGCTGGGTAGATTTACTTCAATCGAAACTGTAAAACAGCTTGTAACAGGGGCCTGTCTCCGCCCTCGTCCTCTTCCCTGCAAAAAGTGCATGGACTCCATGGGGTGTGCTCTCAGTGAAACTTTATTTGGATACCCCTTCACCAATATCACCACAGTTCCCCATGCTCTTGCCTATTTACAATATTTGCCAAGCTTTAGGCTCTCTCAGCAGGACCTGAGGGGAATAGAGGTTCTGGGGCCTCTGTATGACTAGACTCAGCTAGTGTTGTTGTTTGTTGTTTGTTCCCCTCCCGCTACTCTCTCCACCTGTGCTTCCTTCCTGTGCCTCTTTTATCTGCCCTGGGCTGATGGGGCCAACTGAGTTCTTACCCCACCCAGCCCACCAGCTTGATCAGATAATTACCCCCCAATCAGTTTCTCCTTGAGCACTAATTAGCACCTAAGTGATCAGAGTGCAGGCTCACCTACTCAGTCCCTGCACTCTGTCACACACCTCAATAAACTTGCTTCTGAAGTAAAATAAGTACCAACCCTTAAAAGGATGGGTGAAAACCTGGCTCCATGGAAGTCAATGATAAAACTCCCGTTGACTTCCGTGGGGCCAGGACTTCACCCAACATCTTCACTGATCTTCCCAACCACTAACAGCTCCAAAACTACCACACCCTATATGTTATCTTATGGTTCCATATAATACATAAGTATAAATGATGTACTTTTCATCAGAAAAGTCCCCAAAACATTTGACTAACCTTATGAAAACAAAAATTGTTTCATCCACCATTAAAATGGTGAGAATTAAGAGTGGACAGGAACACTACACAGCAGTTTAGGACAGGAAATTGTGAAGAATACCATGTTCAGTTGAAGGGTCAGGACTGCCTTGTTTCTTCTGAAAGATGACACAACAAGAAACAGACTACACCACTGTAGTTCAATGGTGACCCACAGAGATGTGTGGCATTACCAGCACAAATTCCTGCTGCATAAAAGTTTAGGAACACCTTTCCATTTTCTAGTGGGATGTGTGCTTGATTTGGTTAGTCTGTGACCTAATGTATATATATATTATACCCTACCAGACAGGTATGTCTAAAAACATTTGCAGGCACACCCCGATTTTGCCAATTACAAAAATGCCAGAGTAAGTGGATTTTGGAGAGAATGCCATTCTGTGTTCCCCTTACATATTCTCAACATGTATGAATGTACCTCAGGCTAGAGTTTCATTTGTTACGTGTATTGCAACTGAGTGACCTTTTTGAGCTACCACATTAATGAGTCAAATGCCTACATGGATTAGGGTGACCAGATACCAAGTGTGAAAAATCAGGACTGGGTGGGGGGGGAGAGGAATATGCACTTAAATTAGACAAAGCCCCAAATATTGGGTCTGTCCCTATAAAACCAGGACATCTGGTCACCCTAACACAGATAGATATACAGGCCAAGACAATAATCACTTCCAGACTCCACAGAGCTTGTCTACAATTGGAAATTTACTTTGTGTTACAACACGACCTTGAAGACTCATGATAACAAACACAATATTCAAAACTCAATGTAGACAGTTAACATGGTTAATTCTGTAGTTCTCTTTAGGGTTTACTGTGACCAGCTGACACAGTGGTAAACACAACACAGTCCCCGCCTATGTTGTGTTTAGCATCATGTTAGTTACTGTGACTCCATGGGGTCATATTCTAACACAAAGTACTCTCCTAATATGAACAAGCCTGCAGACAGCAGAGCAGAAGCCCTTGAAGAAGAATGAAAAATAAACTACAGAAACATGACTTTTAGCAGGCAATTTTAGGGCCAGGTTGTGCCTCGCCCTTGTAGCAGTGTGTGGGTGGAAAGGAAGAAGTAATGAGCCTTTCCTTCCTTCACAACTTTTATACAGGAGCCTGGCATTATAGCAGTCCCCCTGCACAGGGAGTGCACCCTCCTACTTCACCCTAGAGTGCAAAGCACTCAAAAGGAGACAGGGAAGAGGAGATGTCAGAATTGCAGTATGCATACAACCCCTGCATGGTGGATAACTGAGCGAGGGCTTGGGCTTCCAGAATAATAATCCTTCTGACTCTTGCATTGGGGTGGTGTGACTCTGCAGCACCCCAACACATCCCATTCGTAAACTACATTATCAGGCCACTTGTGTTTGATATACGCTGGCTTCAAATATGTATTTTCAAGGTATACTGTGGTAAGGGTCTTTAAAATAAAAGCATTCTTCTCTTTACAATGGACTCTTCATGGCAAACATGTAACATTTATCTTCACTGTCCTCCTAGCTCAGTAAATGAGATCACCTTGTTCTAGAGAGCAACTTCCAAAACAGCAAAATCTCTATAACTTTTCATCTGGCCAGATGCATTACAAAAGAAGAAAAATATCCTTTTACGGACAGATGGCTGGAAGGATTTTCCATGAGTGCTCCTACATTTGCGCTCAGTGTTCACAGAACAGGGTTATTTCACACTGACTTATCTACCGTTACCTGTAAGTTAACATGAGATATAACAAAGTAAAAGATAGGAGTACAGACTAGCTGATTTTAAGCAGCATGCATAGTAATGATAATATAGGCAATATTTTCTCAGCGCCAAGATACCCTAGGTGCAAAAAGAGTGGGAGGACCATCAGACATTCATGTATGGTTTCCTTATTCTCAAGCAGTGTGGCCCTGACTCCACTGACAGCTGGCTATTTCCTTTGTGACCATACAGCAGATGAGAAATGCTTCTAGTGGAGCTCTGCTCTGGTTTCTTCTCCCAGCTCCCACTACTTGAATTCCCTATGTTGGGATAGCACCAGCTATGGCAGCTCCTCAACTGGCTAGTTGCAGCCAGATTAGGTCCCCTTTGCACCATTCACCTGCAAAGGGGACAGAACTGGGGCTGAGAATCAAGCCCACCGAATACACTAGATTTCAACAACATACTTTGCAAAGGTGGCTAACCATTATTTCCCTCATTTTATGGATGGGGTAACTGAGACACTTTGGGTATGTCTACACAGTGAGTGGCAGCCCACGGCAGTGAGTCTCAGGGTATGTCTACACTGACATTAAAAACCCACAGCTGGCTCATGGCAACTCAGTCAGGCTCATGGGGCTTAGGCTAAGGGGCTATTTAATTGTGCTGTAGACATTCAGGCTCCAGCTGGAGCTCAGGCTCTAGAACTCTGCTAGGTGGAAGGGTCCCAGGCTCGGACTGCAGCCTGAGCCGAGACATCTACGCTGCAATTAAACAACCCCCTAGCCCAAGCCCCACAAGCCTGAGTCAGCAAGCACGGGCCAGCCGTGAGTGTCTGATTGCCATGTAGACATACCCTCAGAGGCTGGGTCCACAGACTCAGGTGCACAGGGCTCATGCTACAGCGCTCAAAATAGCTGTGTAGACATTGCGGCTTGGGCTCTGAAGCCCACCTCCTCCCTAGGCTTCAGAGTCTGAGCTTCAGCCTGATCCACAACATCTACACAGCTATTTTTAGTGCCATAGGGCAGGCCATAGTCTGTTGACCCAGACTCTGAGACTCACTGCTGCAGGCTGCTGCTTGCTGTGTAGATGTACCCAAAGAGAGAGAAGGCTCAAGTATGCAAAAATGCCCTCTAGTTTGGGATGCCTCAGGGCTGGGTTCCAGACTTTGGACACCCCTATATATAATACTAAGTATACAAAGATGGGGGCCCAAAAATTAGAAAATCTGCAATGTGAGAATACCAGGCTCGTAGAGTAAGTCAGCACCAGAGTGAGAAATAGAATCCAGAGTTAGAGCTTGTTGGGCATTTTCTGTCAGATAGAAAAATGCCCTTTTTGCAAATTCAAATTTTTCAGCAGGAAAGGTTCAATTCTGACTACAAATTTTTCCTTTGTGGGCTTTTCCTTCCAGGGCTTCCAGAAAACCCCCTCGCTGCCTACAGGGGTGAAAGTTAGAAGCTGGGCACAAGAAGGGCACTTGGAACAAACATCCCTGGACGCTGCAATATTTGTGTTTCATGAAGAGTTAAAAGCTTATGAGCAGAGCTGTTTATTTTAAAGTATACAAAGAATGATGGTATTGGTCAAGGAAGTGATTCATAATCTCTGGGCTGGAGCACATGTCATTGCTTGAAACATGAATCTCAATTATTGCTCCAGTCTCCTCCTCCTCCCTCTTGCTGCTTCTGCTGCTGCTTTTTATGCCAGTTGAGTGATATGTCAGTTTATTAGCCTCACTTGTAAAATCTAGCCCTTGAGTGTAATGAAGCTCTCTCCTTTATCTGCATATAAAGAAGATTATATTGCTACATTAGCTAACAGAGTCTTCCACCGTAAGCTCTGTTTTAGGTCCTCCTGATCCTGCACTGAGATACATACAGGCACACATCTCATTGCAGGTCTGGTGCCTTACCGGGACCCTATCCACCTACATGCTGGTGCAGCACATAGCACAATAGGGCTCCTGATCCTGACTGGCGCCTTTTGGCATTACCAAAACAGGAATAAATCAAGCAATAGTAAATCCTATCGAGGTGACATGCATACTTAATCAATAACTCTTCTTAGTAAGTTCCAAGTTGTTTAACTTATTGTCAGCATCTCAGTTCTGCCTACACACACATATCATTCACCATTCTCTCAAAGTATCCTTCAGCAGAGCTAACAAAAGAGGCTGATGTTAGAATTGGGTTGGTTGGCTGGTAGGGGAGGATGTCACTGAGCTCATCAGCAAAATATATGAAAAGCAGGCTCTGGTAACATGCATAGATAAAGGCCTAAAATTTCAACCTTATCCACTCGTTTTTGGAGGTCTCCAATGTTTGGAGTACACCATGGAACACCTAGGGCTTGAGGTTCCATGCATGAAGGGCAGAGAGAGAAAAGCAGGAGAAAGTGGGGGATGGAAGAGCTATATACCACAGCAATATGGAGTAGGGAAGAGTATTATGCAGGTCCTCCTAAGGAATTAAAGGAAGAGAGGCTGGAAATGGTAGGAATGAGATAGATGCCATGAGGCCACCATAGTCACAACCGGGGGTGGGGGTGGGGGCGGTGACTAAGAGATGGAGGAGAAGACTCCATGGTCTAGATTCACAAGCGGGACTTTGGGGCCTAAAGGAGCAGTTAGGCACCATAGGCATTCACAAACCCACATAGCCCTGTAGGCACCCAATTTTCCAGTGGTGAAGACACCTAAATTTCATCCAGTGGGCATGTACAAAGCCATCTAAATGCTGACGGCACAGAGCAGCTTGGTAGCTAAATCATGCCTAAACCCCAGCAGGATTCTCAGACTAGGTGTTCCCCTGTGGAGCCTGATCCGGCAGGCGTGCTCTGAGCTCACCTAACCCATACTACCAGAGAAGAAGGTGATGGTAGTGATCCCTTCATACCAAATAGCCCCATAGTTAGAGCACTCACATTGGATGTGAGAAACTCAGGTTCAAATCCCCACTCTGCCTGAGTAGGAGCTGGGATGGGGTGGGAGGGCAGGTCCATCTCCTCTTTTGCATTTCATGTGACAGGACTGACCTAGCTTAGGTGCCTAACTGCAGGGATCATAGCTGTGAATCCCAACCAGAGATAAGTGTCTCCCTCCAGCCTGGAGTTAGGTATCTAACTGCCTTTGAGGAGCAGAGCTTTGGCCATACCCCTCTACTCAGCATTTCCTACTGACTAAATTAAGAGGTTCCCTGCTCAGTGTGCTGGCTTCTGTGAATCTCTTGTTTAGATGCCTAACTGTCCCCATGCCTGCTATACAGTGCCTGGTGCCTACAATGGGGCTGTGAATTCCATTAGGAAGCAGGGCCCCTAAAAGTAAGGGGCTGCAATGCTGGGCATTGTGACACCAAAATCCCCCTTGTGAATATTGCCCCACGTGAGAGGGGCAGGAGCAGAGGTGGAGTCTGGAGAAGAGTTGTATTTGTGGAAATAGGTGAAAGGAGTGGGAAATGTTGAGAAGGCAAGAGGAACTGGAGGTGAGGAAGGTAGGACGGAGAGGAATCATGGCTTCTCCTGACCACTAGTGAACATTACTTCAATAATTAATTAATCCAGTTTAATCCTTGAATAACTGCAGGGATCATAGCTGTGAATCCCAACCAGAGATAAGTGTCTCCCTCCAGCCTGGAGTTAGGTATCTAACTGCCTTTGAGGAGCAGAGCTTTTAATCCAGTTTAATCCTTGAATAAATGGGTGTTTTCCATAGAAACTGATGTATTTTCAGCGAAGCAGACTGCAACAATTAATCTGGCTTCTGGTCAGACTGTGGTTTTGCAACCTGCTGTGACACGATTCTTTCTGTGCTCCAGCCTTGCTCCAGGAGTGGTTGAAATCTGCTACTTCTCTGTACCCCTGGCCACTACACTGGTGAGGGTGGAGCCCACACTTCACCCACCCATTTACTTGGGTGGGGAGGAGGGCAACCCTAGCAGTGGACATTGTACACCCACTTGTTCCTCTACACCTGGACTCAAAATATGGGAAGGCCACATGGCAGGTACAGTCTTACTTATACCCATGCATAATCATGTAGCCTGGCCTATATTCTGGTCCTTAAGGATGTAGGATGAAATTTGGTCATGGTCGCTGCGGGAGGAATGCTATGTTTATTCACTTACTCACATCCCTAATTCCCACAGGCACCTGAAGATTACTCACTGCCTTGACCAAAGAGCCTCCCTCCCCCAAAACAACACCGCAAGAGCTAACCCACATTTATAAATGACTGTACATACTTTACCGCATTCTCTGCTGAGCAAATCTTTCATTTTGTCGGCTAATTTCTTTTTAATGTACTGGCTGCTATTATTGCTTGATAGTGATAAAAGACCTGAAGCAATTCAGAGAATTCAAGAGGAAAAAAAACTTTGTTGGATGGGGGAGCATATTTAATGCATGCAGAAGGTGTTAATTAAAAATCCCTGCATCTGACATTATAGCCCTCAAATCACGAGTACTTTGAGTCCTGAATGTCTCAGTTATCATCATAGAATATATCTGCCATGGCACCCATTTCTTTCCCCTCAGGCATAAGTATTAAATTAAAAATAGGCATTTGGAACAAGAATGCTTTGATCTAATTGAATTCGTTGCCGGATCAAATCCTAATGTACCCACAATTTGCTGATCTCATCCCTCCCTTCTGGCAAATGATACTAATGGACACTTTAACCTACTAAGAGATTAGCTATAAAGTAAGCTGCTTGTTCAGTGCACGACATATCGTCATACTAGTCCCAGCAAAAAGTCAAATCTGCATGTATTGTAAATGACACAGAAAGAATCAACACCATTAAAATTTGGAAGGTATTTTTGCCTCATGTTTTTCTTTTGCTGGTTGGTGCACACTGCCTGTCTAAAGTTGCAAATCAATTAATTTGGAAATGATTTCTTTTTAATCCCTCTCCTCTGTTGATCCAATTTCTCTTCTGTTTGGAGAATTCTTTTTGCATGAGAACAGTTTGCAGTGGAGAAATGCTGAGTATTAAGTCTGCAATCTAATAAAGAGCAACACATATCTGGGTTACACTGAAAACAAAATTATATATGTTTTTCAAAACAGGAAAATTGTAAAGCAAAAATTGTATATATGTTTTTTCACCCCAAAGATTTTTACTAGGAAACAGTGAATTCTGCAAATGAAAATAGGCACATCATCAGTGGAAGACGCATATGGAATCTGAAATAGCAAAGGACGGGAACATTAAAAGTTTGGCATAGAAAAGATGGGTGAGTAATTTAAGCCCACTCAGGAACAAGTGTGATTTGTTCATAAAACTGTTATGAAAAAATTGCTACAGTTGTTCCTCTGGTAAATAAAAATTACCATAGCAATGCCATCTTCAAATAAGACGCATATATTTTAGCTGAGAAAAGTTTCTCTGCAATGTTTTTCTCTTACAATGCACTTCTCTACAATACTATTCTCTTTTTAAAATACATTTTATATGCAATCCCATGAGTTTCCTGGTATTCATTTCTACACATTTCTCTTTGGACTGTCCCTTAGCCTTGACCTGAAAGGACTGCCTAGAGCAGAGGTTCTCAAACTGGGGATTGGGACCCCTCAAGGGGTCACGAGGTTATTACATGGGGGGTTGCGAGCTGTCAACCTCCACCCCAAACCTTGCTTTGCCTCGAGCATTTATAATGGGGTTAAATATATAAAAAAGTTTTTTTAATATAGAATGGGGGATCGCACTCAGAGACTTGCTATGTGAAAGGGGTCACCAGTAAAAAAGTTTGAGAGCCATTGGCCTAGAGGAGGAGAATATAGCTCAGTCTTCATACTTAATAATTCCTAATCCTCTTCACTGACACAGTTAAACTGGGCAGCTCTGGGGGTGATTTTTGTGATGTGGACAATTAGTAAACAGTCATAAAGCCATCCAATACTCACTTGTGGGCTGGATTCTAAATGGTGTCTTAGAAGCGAATGGTTTTATAGCCAATTATAAATACCCTGAATATATGTGCTTGTACATTCCATTGTTTTTAAGAGAGAGAAGGTGGATATTCCAGATATTTACATAGTGAAGGGGAGCTGCTCAATGTTTGTGTTTAAACACAAACTGCTAGACTGTTGAATTTAACCACAAGCCCTGAGTAAGGGATGGTGTGGACTCAGACTGTCCAAGGAGGCAACAGGAGAATGAACCGCAATGGTTTTCAATATTTATTGACTAGGAACACACCTTAAATTTCTTTAAAATTCTAAGTCAGACCTTTCCAAATGAAAAAGTCTCTAATCTCCATCAGACTCACTTGATACGGGGTTGATGGAAAAGGAACTGAACATCAAAGAACAATACTAACATGGTTTGTGATCAGTTCTGGGGAAGCTTTCTCTATAAGCAACAAGAACTTGTCCATTAAACTTGTTCATTCAACTTTGGACCTAGTTCTTCATGGGGATACACTGGTTTTATACCTATGTAAATCCACTGAACTCAACAGAATTTCACCAGCATAAAACTGGTGGATGTAACAAAGTGGAGAATCAAAGACCGTGTATCTTTAGTATATGGTCCATATTTATCTCGACTAGCTCTTGTTGCATCTTTATCACCCAAGCAGATGCATATGTCAATGGGTTTCTCACCCCCTCAAACCCTATTACCTGGAGAGAGAGAAAAGAGCATCCAAACGGCTCTTCAAGAGTATAGACGTGACCAGTAATTACTGCTACTAACAGGTCTGAAATTTGGCTCCACTTCAGCAGCTAATGGGAACATATTTACTGTACCTGCATCCATATGTTGTCTCCACAAGGTTATTTCAATCTGAAACCTTCTATTCATTCTATGCTTAGTTGATTCAGATGGCGAAAAACATCAGCAAGGTTAACCTACTTAGCGCAGCAAAAATCTGTGAGAAAAAATCAACAAACATTGATTCCTTCAACTTGAAGATTATCTCAAGTTCATCTCTTACTTCATTTGTGTGTGTATGTTTATCTGCTTTAACCTTGTAAATAACATTTCTTTTCTCTGGTTAATAAACCTTTATTTAGTTTATTACAGAATTGGCTACAAGCGTTATCTTTGGTTTGAGAGCTGAGTACAATGTTTTCCATTGTTCTTTGCGACTGGGAGTAACCTGAATATTTTTGTGATTTTTTGTGTGTAAGAGACCATCTACCATTAAGTCCAGCTTGCCTGGGTGGCAAGATAGATCGAAATGCCTAAGGGGGACTGTCTGTGACTCCATGGTAAGACTGCTATAGTGCTTTAGGAGTTCACACTTGTTACTAGGTTGGTGAAATCGAATTATAGAACATACAACCAGTTTGGGGGGTTTTGCCCTGCTTCCTGACATTCTGCCATGAGGTTGGCATTCACAGTTGTGAGCCACTCCAGACAGCATGACAGGGTCATTTGCAAATTTTATAAGCATAATCTCTTTACTCCAGTATCTAAGTCATTAATAAAAATACTGAATAATACTGGACCCAGGACTCACCCCTGTGGTACCCCACTAGCTACACCTTCCCATTTTGACAGTGAACCATTGATAACATCTTTGAGTATGGTCTTTCAACCAGTTGTGCACCCACCTTATAGTAATTTTCTCTAGGCCACCTTTCCCTAGCTTGCTTATGAAAATGTAATGTGGGACCATATCAAAAGCCTTACTAAAATCAAAATAAATTATGCCTACTGAGTCCCCCGCATCTTTGAGGCCAGTAACCCTGTCAAAGAAGGAAATTAGATTGGTTTGGCATGATTCATTCTTGACAATTTCATGCTGGCTAATCCTTATACTCCTATTATCCTCTAGGTGCTTACAAATTGATTGTTGAATCATTTATTCCAGTATCTTTCCAGGTATGGAAATTAGGTTGGCTGATCCATAATTCCCTGTTTCCTCTTTGTTCCCCTTTTAAAAAATAGGAACTATGTTTGCCCTTCTCCAGTCCTCTGGGACCTCACCCATCCTTCATGAGCTCTTGAAGATAACTGATAAAGTTCTGAAATTGCTTCAACTAGTTCCTTAAGTACCCTAGGATGAATTTCATCTGGCCCTGCTGACTTGAATATATCTCACTTATCTAAATATTCTTTAACCCTTTCCCTACTTTGGTTTGTGTTCCTCTCCCCTTGTTGTTAATATTAATTGTGTTGAGTATCTGGTCACCATTAACCTTTTTAATTAAGACAAAAGCAAAATAGCCAAAATGTATCTGGAGACTTGTCTTCAACACACTGACTTGCATTATTGGACAAATAGAACTTGAACAATATCTTTAAGTGCATTGCTTCCTACCATCACTTTCACAGTATCTTTACATGCAAGTAAGATAAGTGACTCTGCAATGATGTAAAATTATCATAGAATCTCAGGATTGGAAGGGCCCTCAGGAGGTCATCTAGTCCAACCCGCTGCTCAACGCAGGACCAACCCAAACTAAATCATCCCATTATTTCATCTTTGCCATGAGTTGAGTGACAAGATAATTTGTCTTTTCAGATAACTTCACAGCGTTGAACATAGCAGTTGTGAATGTAGCAAGTGTTTGAAGTTTTTCACATCTTTCTCCTGCTACAAAAAGTTTTGTTATGAAATAACAGTGCATTTTGCTTGGGAAGATTTTGAAGAGTGGTTTCAGTTCAACATGGCAGCTGTTAGAGTATGGTATGGGTTACATTCTTGTCTTATGGAAATCTTACATTTGTTCTTCTTTTTGTTTTTTTCCATACACACAAAGCAAACATACTTTGAGTCTGAGTGACTTTCCTTTCAGATTAATGACAACAACAAAACAAGTGAGAACAAGTGTAACTTTTCCCATCAGAGAGCATTTGGATTTAAATAGTTTTCCAAAACCAAGGGCCTCTAGGCAGCTGCGTAGTAGGCAGATGCCTTAGAAAAACAAAGGGGCAGCATTCCTGTCATAAATATAAAGGGAAGGGGTGAGAGGGTCTGATGCAGTGCTATAAAATCCTCTTACCAGTATAGGGTTAAGAAATGCAGGTAGCCAGGCTGACACCTGACCAGGCTGGCATCTGACCAATAAGGAGACAAGATACTTTCAAATCCTGGGAGGGGGGGAAAGTTTTGTGTGTGGCTATGTCTGGGTCTGAGTTATCTCGGGGGACTGAAAGGACCGGGCATAAAATCAATCTCCTCCAACCCAGCCTCACCAAACATCACTATTCCAACGTAAGTTAGTCAGGCATTGCAAATAGGTTTTGTTTGTTTTTGCTTGTGAAACTTTCCCTGTGTTAGAGGGAGGGGTTACTCCTATTTTCTGTAACTTTAAGGTTTTGTCCAGAGGGGGAATCCCTCTGAGTTTGGAATTTGAGTATCCTGTAAAATAGTTACCATCCTGATTTTACAGAGATGATTTTTACCTTTCTTGTTTTAATAAAATCCTTCTTTTAAGAAGCTGACTGTTTTCCATTGTTCTAAGACCCCGGGGGTGGGTTTTGGATCACTGTGTAACCAATTGGTTAGGAGATTATTCTCAAGCTCCCCAGGAAAGGGGGTATACGGGCTTGAGAGGGTATTTTGAGGGGAAGGGGAACTTCAAGTGGTCCCTTCCCTGGTTCTTGTTTTAATCACTTGATGGTGGCAGTCAGAAGCTTTTCTCAGGGTGCAAGGAAAATTTTGTACCTTGGGGAGTTTTAACCTAAGCTGATAGAAATAAGCTTAGGGGGTCTTTCATGCGGGTCCCCACGTCTGAGCCCTAGAGTTCAGAGTGGGGAGGGAACCTTGACAACTCCGAAAATACAATAATGATATCTATATAGCTAAATATAAGACAAAACTGAAGGCCACTTTACTCTTCCCTGTACCATTTTTTTATTCCTTCTCCTTGTTTCTCTCATCTACTATCCACCCAACTCCTCCCCATCAATCTTCCTCTGATATCCTTTCTCTTCCTCTCCTCTCAGTCTCCCACACTCCTCCTCAGAGACTTCAACTTCCATGTTAATGACCCTTCCAACTCCTTATTGCAGGCTTCCTTGCCCTCACCTCTTCATTCAACCTGCAGCCCTGGTCCAACTCTCCCGTTCACCAGAAGGGCTGTTCATTTGACTTGGTCTTCACCAAGCACTGCTCTCTCTCTCTGATTTCTCTGTTGGTGAAGTCGCCCTCTCTGACTATCACCTTGTCACTTTCAACATTGCCTATCACCCCTCACCCTCCGCCCCCCGCCCACACACACACCCTGTCACTCGGACTTTCTGCAACTTCCAATCTATCAGCATTGATGACTTCTCATCTGCTCTCAGGTCCTGGATTTCCCCAACGCATTTGCTTTAATTCCACATGACCTTGTGATTGAAAACTTGCGTTTTATGGGATTAACAGACATGATGAGACTGTTTATAGAGGGGTCATCCAAGGATCAGTTCTTGGTCCAATGATATTTAAAATATTTTAATCAACAATTTTGATAATGCTATAAAATCATTACTGGTAAAGTCTGCAGATCAGACAAAGATTGGTGAGGTAGTAAATAATGAGGACAGCTCTCACTGTCCTCATACTGTTACAGGATGATCTGAATCACTTGGTTAAATGCTCACAATTCAACAAAATGCACTTTAATACAGCCAAATGCAAGATAATACATCTGGACACAAGAATGCAGGTTATACGTACAGGATGGGGAATTGTGTCTCAGAAAGCAGAGTTATCAGAGATGTTGCCATCATAGACAATTGCCTCCACATGAGATCTGTGGCAAAAAAAGGCTCATGTGATCCTTGGATTTATAAAAAGGGGAAAATCAAACAGGACAATGTGATCTTGCCTCTGTACACTGCACTGGTAAGACCATTACTAGAAAACTGTGTCCACTTCTGGTGTCCACACTTCAAGGAGGATGTGGAAATACTGGAGAAAGTTCAAAGGGCCACAAAAATGGAGAACCAGCCTTATAATGTGAGGCTTAAGGAGCTAAATTTATTCATTTTATTGAAGAGAAGACTGAAAGGTGATTTGACCATTGTGTATAGGTACTTACACATGGAAAAGATATCAGATAGTGACGGCTTTTCAGTCTTGCTGACAAAGGCATAAGAAGATCCAATGGCTGAAAGTTTAAGTTAGATAAATGTAGTTGTGAAAAAAATCCTATGTGACAGTAATTAAACATTAGAATGTCTTACCAGGGGAGATGCAGAATTCACTATCATTTGGAGTCTTTAAAATGAGATGAGTTATCTTTTTAGAAGGGATGTTTTAATCTAGCTTCTGGGAGAAGTTCTGCAGCCTATGTATGCAGGAAACTGGAGAGGCTGGATAGTCATAGAGGTCCCTTCTGGTCTTGGAATTCGTATATCTATGAATCCCCCTGTTCATCCCCTTCCATTTTAGACTATGGGGAGAACAGGATTGCCTGCATTGCCCCCAACATGCTCATCACTCTTGCAGCTCTACATTAAGATAATGACTACAATCAAATATCATGCTTCAGGACCTGTAGAAGCCAGGAAGGAATTTTTTCCTCAATGCACAATTGGCTGAATATATTATGGGTTTGCTTTTTTTTGCCTACTTCTGAAACAATATAGATTGTCTACAGCTAGAGACAGGATGCTAGATGGCGTAGGCAAGTGCTCTGAGGTGGTACAGAGAAACCTCTTTCTAGATGCTTGACTGGTGTGTCTTGGTCGCATGCTCAGGGTCATACTGATCACCAGATTTGGGGTTGGGAAGGAATTTTGCTTCAGGTCAGATTGGCAGGGACCTTGGGGGGCATTTACTTTCCTCTGTAGGATGGAGTGTGGATTGCTTCCTGGGATCATCTAGGCATATCTCACCTATTTGATTCTCTACTATTGCAGGGGACTCCAGTATTGGTGGCACCTCAGTCTTTTCAGTTTTCTGCCTGTGGCATATAGGTTCGTCTCCTGAGGAATTAAATGCTTTGATCTCACTAAAGTCTTTGGGCTTAATAATAGGGTATCTGGGTGAAATGTAATGTCCTGTGATACATGGGAAATCCGCTTAGATAACTTGATGGTGGTCCCTTCTAGCTTTAACCTCTATGAAATTATGAAAGGTCTTTTCCACCTCTTACATCTTGACTGCACACAGTGTGGTTATTTAGAAAGGAGTAAAATATGGTACTGTTTTATATAGTAACTTTTTATATGCAAAAAAATCACAGCACAAAATCACAATGTAAACAAAGAACTATATTTTGCAAATAATATTTTTGAATACATTACTAGGATTCTAATTCTATAAGGCACCTTAAAAATATCAAGCCAAACTAAATAGCAGCTATGAATATTCTTTTTAAATTCTAAGAATGACTTTGCTCTGCAGATTTTGTTTTGATACTAGAATAAAACAGCACTGTGTAATTTTATTTTTTTTCATTTGTAATTGCCCTATTGCTTTTGAGAATAATGGCACTCTATTATTGCATGTGAGCTGAATTCATTTTGTTACATTATCTAAATTTGTGCAGATAGTATAAGGCCTCATGCAACTTACAAAGGAACAGAATGTTCCTATTTCTTTCAATTACATGAGTTTGAATGTAATGTTCACAAACGAAGACATTTGCATTTTTCTGTTTTCTAATTAGAAAAATTACAATTAATTATGCGGTTTAAAGTATGATGTATTTTATTAACATACTTCTTTGATTTAATTATCAGCACCATAGGTTACTTTTTTCTCTATTCTAACATGTATTCAAAAGACTAATACATAACACACATGCACACACCCATCCTATAACGTCTGTTTTTTATTGTGGTGGCTAATTTAGACCCAGATTGTCACAGAAATACAAGTCTACTTGTACCCTCTAAAGCACCCCCACTTTTGAAAGCACCCCTACTGGGGGCCTGATCCAAAGCCCACACATGTTTTTTTTGTTGATTTCAATGAGCATTGGATCAGACTTCAAGTTCAGAACCTCCCTCGTGTGCCTGTGCAATTCAGTACTGCACAGCTGCATATGCTTGCAACCTTGACTTGCATGTGTGCATCAATTTTTATGCTTACCCTGGGCACATGCAGGAGTGCTGCAACAGTATGCTCTTTCATGGCATGATGATTGGTCATGAACTTCTTGAGCATGGTAGATTGCAGGGCTACTACTAGCAGGTCAGACTCTGGTACCAGATATGGACTGGCTACAGCGCTTTCTTTAGAAAGAGATATACCTGATGTGTCCTACATAAGATCCTGTAATGTACTATTGGCTATAGCTATTAAAAGCTCAGGTCAGGTATGTTGCACACAGTGCCACCTAGAGGCTGAAAATTATAGTACAGTTTAAGCATTCCATCACATCTCACCCTTTAAGTTTTAAATTCCTACCATTTACAAAATGTACATTATCATGCTATCTTTAAAGTTCAGCTCAGCCTGTTAAGTGTCTCTGAATCATATTGGTTTTCTAATTACACAACCCATATATGTAACAACTCTGTCATCTGACTCTCCATTAGTTACAATGAATGTCTTTGGTTGGTTTGGAATTTTTGAGTCCTCTTCCTGTACTGCATCCACCATCTACAGAGTTTGCTCTGTTGATTGTTCTTTCTGAGGAACAAACAGTAAATGCCAATGTTTTCTCTCTGCTGTCGGTCTCGATCACATGAGCGCTGGAGCATTAATACTTTTTCTGTATGAGAGCTAGAGTTGTCCATCCTTTTTCTCTATCCAGTTTGATACAAACACAGTCAGCAGGTTCTAAACCTGGCAGTTCTCTGAGTGACATCTGTTATAAAAGTGTTTGTAACACTGTGAATGTGTACCCCATAAAGCTTTATGGGGAGAGCTTATAAATGTATATGTGTAACTGGACTATGTTTTATGCTACATGGGCCATGTAACATATCTCTGTGAAAGTTATGACCTACTGAATTTATTCCTCCCGTTTATATACATGTATCATTGCTGTAGTTGAAGTTATGAATATTGGTTGTATTTCTTGAGAAAGGAATGTGCAGGTTAAGTGCCCAATCAAGAAACACTTAACAGACAATAGAACTTGCCGACACCAATCCACATCCGGACTTTGCCAGGAATGTGGCTGGACTGAGAAGGAACTGAGTGGTGCATGGACAGGTGACTTGTCCATGTGACCCCAACTCCATTTGGTAACTGGATGCTACACAGGGAGAGGGAGGGGTGTTCACCCAGAAGAGAAAGTCTATTTAAACCCCTGGGAAACCCCTCCATTTTGTCTTCAGCTGGCTAAAGAAAGAAGCTCTCCACCCCCCCAAGGACACCTGAAAGAGACTGAACAAAGGACAAAGACATTATGGGGGTGAGTGATTGCTGGACCCAGGCTAGAAGGAAGATAGCCTGTTTACTGGACCTAGTGAGGTTTTTATCTGTACACAGGGTGATTAGACATAGACCTGCGTGTTTTGTTTTATTTTACTTAGTAATTCACTTTGTTCTGTCTGTCACTACTTGGAATCACTTAAATCCTATTTTCTGTACTTATTAAAATCACTTTTTACTTATTAAGTTTCCTGGAGTACGAGTTGTTACCTGGGGAAGGCAAACAGCTCTGCATATCTTTCTATCTTTGAAATAGAAGGCGAACTATTTATGAGTTTACCCTGTATAAGCTTTATACAGGGTAAAACAGATTTATTAAGGGTTTGAACCTCCTTGCAGTTGGACACCTGGGTGTCAAAGGCAAGAGCGCTTCCAGGAGCCTTACAGTGGTGAGTGGACTTGGTTCGGACCTGGGTCTGTGTTTGCAGCAGATCAGTGGAATCTGGCTCAAAACAGACAGGATTCGGGAGTCCCAAGCTGGAAAAGGCCTGGAAGCAGGGGCAGAAGTAGCCTTGGCACACCAGGTGGCAGCACCAAGCAGGTCTCTGTGACCCCAAGCTGTCACAAACACCTTTTGCCTTTTTATCCAATTTGGCTACTCTCTTCACGTCTAGCCATTTTTGAGGTAGGTTCTTTTCCAAAGTGAGAACAATAGTTCTGAGTTATCTTCTCATTTTTGCTGATGCCGGGCCACCACATTGACTGGTTGGCCTGTTCACAGCATTTAGTTAGTCCTTGATCTCCATCATGGATGAGGTTTAGGATTTCTCTTCTCATTGTATTTGGAATTACTTTAATCATGAGTCCATTTGACTCGCTTAATTGTCCACATATCACAAAGTAGTCTCTTATCATTTCCTTATTGTCCTTTAGATATTTGGGCCAGCCAGCATGAATGTAACTTAGAACTTCTTGAAGAAGTGTCTGTCAAGGTTGCTTTTTGTACCTGGTGTAGTCTCTTTTCTGATACTGGTCTGTAGGCATCCACACATATCTTAACATCATCTTCACACTCACAGGTAGTTGAGTGCGATGCTGGGCTTCACAAGAGAGTGTCCACTATCACCAGATTTTTTCCAGGAAAGTATTTAGCCATTGGGTTAAATCTCATTAACATTATCAATAGATGTTGGCATCTCAGTGTGAGATTTGATTCAGGTCTTTTCTGTTGATGAGGGTTTATGGTCTGTTATCCGTGTAAAAAATCCAGTCCACTTAGATATCTGTAAAAGCTCTCACATGCCCATAAGCTTGCCAGGCACTCCTTTTCAATCTGTGCGTGTGTGAGAACCAAATACAACTGGCTTCCTCTCAGAGCCATATTGTTGCAATAGCACATCCCCTAGGCCATAGCTGCTTGCACCCACACTGACCTTTGTGGTTTTGTTCACATCATAGTACTTGAGAACTGGAGCTTTTGAGATCATTTCTTTTACTTTTTTGAAGGCAATTTCTTGATTTGGCCCTCATAGCCATGATGTGTAGGGCTTTAATGGTTCATTCAGGGTTTTTGTCACTGTAGAAAGATCTTGAAAGTATTGACCAAGGTTATTCAACATCCCCAGTATGTGTCTTGGTTCTGTTACATTTGTTGGTACATTCAGTTCTCAAATTGCTGTTACTTTCTCAGGGCTAGGACTGATTCCATCTTTGTTTATTGCCTGTCTCATAAACTCAATTTGGTGTAGATGGAAAATGCACTTTTCCTTGTTTAGCTTCAGTTTGGACTGACAGATTAAGCTTAGAACTTGTTGAGGGTTTGTTATGTTCTTTAATTGAAAATCCATATATCAAAATATTGTCCATGAACACTACAACTCCATTTGTTTTCATTAACAGTTCTGTCATCTTTCTTTGGAAAATTTCAGGTGCACTAGTAATCCCCAAAAGTAATTTTTGAAATCAAAATCTCCCAAAAGGTGTGATAAATGTCATCAGTTTAGCACTCTCTTTGGCTAAAAGAATTCGCCTGAATTTACTTGAGGCATCCAGCTCGGAGACCACAATAGTTCCTTTCACTTTGGGAAGGAAGGCATCCAGTGCTAGGATGGTTCATCATTGTCTCTTAGGGTCATTTGTACTGGATCCCCTTTCAAAAGCCCAGTATCACCATCAAGTTCTTTCACCTTTCTCACTATGACCATCATGGCTGCCACACTGAGGCTGAAAAGGTTGTTGGTCTTTGATCATTTGTTCACATGCATTCTGAATGCATAGCTTTTGTCTTTGTAAATTGTTTCTAGGGTGAACTGGCCCATGAAGTTCAGAACAGCTCTAGGGCTAGTCAAGGCTGTGTCAAATTATTTCAGCTCTGAGAGGAGTTGAAAGTGATTGATTGTAAGTCCCTTCTGATATAACTGTGACGTCTAATCCGGAGTCAATTTTAAAGTCAACATTCTTTCCATGAATATTCAGTTTCACTCTCCAGGCAGGCTCTGTGTCATTACATGTGATACATGCCAGAAACGATGGCTCCCTAACTGCCTTAATGCATCAAACAGCTGCAAAATGTCCATATTTTGTGCATTTATTACATCTCACACTTTGGGCTGGACATACCTCTCTTAGGCTATGAATTTTTCCACATCTTGTGCATTTAGTCTGAAAGGCTTTGTAGTCAGCCTTGAATTTGTCTCTCCTTGCCTCAGGGGCTTTATAATGTTGACTTTTAGCACTCATGCTTGTGTCTGGTTTCTGTTTTTCCAGGTTTGTCATGTTTGTCTTCCTGCTTCACAAGTTCAGACTGCTTTGCTATTTGAGTAGCTGTGTGTAGATTTAAATCTGTCTTTAATTGTAGCTGTTGTCACAGATTCTTGTCTGTAAAGCCAACAACCAACCTCTAATATTTTCATGTTTTACAATCCCACAATCACGGTTTTCTGCCAATACATTTAAAGCACTGATAAAAGATTCAACAGATTGCCCTGGTTCCTGAATTCTCTGGTGAAGGTACACCCTTTCATAAACCACTTTTCTTGGGGTATAAAGTATGCATCAAACATAGTCAGAACTCTGTCATAGTAATAATAAAATGAAATAAATGTGTTAGTCTCTAAGGTGCCACAGGTATTTTTCTTGTTTTCTTTTTATAGTAATCTGTGTGACTGTCCTCAGCAAAATAAAAGGATTTAAAGATATGCTCTGCCTGCTTTCCCATAGCATAAATTAAAGACAATTACCGAATGTCTCCAGTTTCCTTTATAGAGTTTAGTAGCAATGTGAAATCTTCCAAAATACTGCTTTCAGTCTGTCCATTCTGAAGCTGAAGTTCTCTGAGGCACTGCATGTTGATGAGATCCTGCAAACTTCGTTGCTTTATTTCCCTCTTCTGTTTGCATCCTTTGTTGCTGCTTTCCTTCTGTTTCTGTTCTACTCTGGCACCCATTAGGCTGCTACTAGCATGTCAGGCTCCTGTACCTGGACTGGCTACAGAGCTCCTTTATAGAGAAATATGTCCTTCATAAGATCCTTTAATGCACTGTTGGCTATAGCTATTACCATGTTAGGTAAGATATCTTATACAGGGCACCACCTAATGGCTGAATATAATACAGTTTAAGCATTGCATCACAGTGACATATGGCAATAAGGAACATAGCTCATAGAATATGTGGGTCTTTACCTCCTCAGTATTCTACAAAAGTACAGTGATAAACTAGACCAAGAAACACATAGGGCTGATTCTCCACTGCCTTACACTTTGTGTAGTCATTTATACCTATATAAAATGAGCTTGTTTCTAGCCCCACAGCATTTGCTTCACACTTGAAGACTGCTGCAAAGCAACCACAAACCCAGATTTACCCGCTAGCTGAGGATTCCCCGAGCATGGGTCAGCATAGTGGCTCCTATTGTGCCTAGCACAAAGGAGTCTCATGGTTGACTGAAGCTGCTAGGTGCTACTGCAATACAAATAATAAATACCACCACCATGCACGGTAAGAAGCCAGTAAATGTTCCAAGTTTAATCTTGGAATTAAATTTTAAACCTTCTAAACTTTTTGACCCCTTAGAAACTGGTGTGAAATGGAAATGCTGAGAGGTTCTAAACTTCAGTCATGCTGAATCTGAATCCTTCCCACACTGTCAAATGCCCTCTAGGGCACAAACAAGGCTCTGCCATCCCTGTCACTCCTGGGCCACTCTTTATATGGTCTCTACGGTGTTAAGCCACATAAGTTTTCCCGGCTGAGTAGTGTTCAATGGAGGAATTCTTTTGGTTGGCCCCTTTTTGGTGTGTTTCTCCCACCACACAATGGCACACCTCTGGCTTCATTCTTAACACATGTCCCACATAGTTACATCTGCTTTTCTGGATAACTTTAGAGAAAAGGGGTTGTTGAACTCTCTGATGAATCTCGGGTTTGTTATAAACTAATTCCATTGAATAGCTCATATTTTTCTAAGGAATGTGTTTTCAAAGGCATTTAGATTTCTGTTTATACCTTTGGTGGATTTCGAGCTTTCAAATCCATATGTTAACATGGAAATAACTTTTGAGTTGAAGAGTCATAATTTGGTCTTCCAATATTAGCTTTCTGATGACTAAATGTTGTTGAAGCTGGTGAATGCAGCTACTGCCTTGCCAAGTCATGACATTATTTCCTTCTGGGGCATTTTATCATTAGCTCACCCAAAATGGGAAATCTGGCATCCCATATGCTGTACACTGCGGACAAAATTCTGTCTGCCTTGGCATAGGAGCACTAGATAACAAAAAAGGTGCATGAGGCCAGACACAGTAAAGATCTAAGTGTTAGATTTTGGGACCAGCTGGTTCATCTTGCAGTGCTTCACAGCCCCAAAGAGGCACTTGCAGCTAGGAGTACATCTGGCAGCAGAAACTGGGGGCCAGGCACAATGCTGTTTTCAAAAGGAGGAGCCAGGAGTATAACAGAGCACACCTCCTTTCAGCCACTGCAGCTCAGCAACCTTGCTCCCCAGAGCACTCCAGAGAAAAACAAGTCCATGGTCTGACTCAACTGTATTTTTTGGTTTTGACTTTTTTACACTATTTACCCAAACCTACCATTGATTTGCAAAATGGAGATTAACAGCAACTAAGTGATTATTGACATTAGCAATCATGAGACAGCTGAATAGTTCCACCCATGTGCACACTTTGAAAGTCTACAAAATTAATGTCTGCACACAGAAATTTAAATCTGAATTTAAATCACAGTAAAAGACAGCCTTGCCCTGAAGCAGTTTAAATAGACAAGACTGCCAAAGGGTAAGAGAAAGGAAGACCTTATGTTGTTGTCTTGGTTTCTTCATGTCTACAAATCATTTTGCATATTTCACCCAAGGAGACTGTAAAAAGAACACAGAATTCCATTCTTCCCCAGTTTGGAGGAAGTGAGCTTGCAGCAGATTTCAGTTCATACATATTGCAAATATCTTTCCCTGATAAACTTGATCATCAGGCAAACATAATTCCACTTCTGATTATAGTAAGTAGAAATATACTGACCATCAAGACTAAAGTTATAGAGTTATCCTTACTTTAGTGTAATTAAGGGCAAGGTGGAGTACAAGATAGATTTTTTTTTAAACTAAGTTTTTAGTGGTGCTCTGTGTTAGGATTGCATCATCTGTTAGGCATATCTCTTATCAGGATATTGACTTACTCTCCTAGTATCTCAGGCCAGCCAGCCCATATATCATTTGAAAGTATATCTGATGAGTTTATTTCTTTAGCCAAAGAGTGAATGAGCAGGAAGTGAGAAAGGTTAAAATATTAGTTATTGATTTTTGGCAGGCAAAATTAATAGAGGTTTCTCTTCCTCCCTAGTTAAATCTATGCTCCAGCTACAGCCCTTCCTTCATTTGAAAAGAGAAAGGAACACGCACAAGTCCTTAGGATTGCTTCTTTGTATGAACCAATTAAATCAAAATATTATTCTTCATAAGAGGTTGACTGGTATTTGGGCTGCTGATCTAAAATGTTTCATTTCATTTATTCTATCAAGGAACTCCTGGCCCAGCTAACAACACTCTTTTCTTAGCTTGGGTTTCCAGAGTTTCACAGCTTAGCTTGATATGAGTAGACAAATCATGATTGCATAAGAATCCGAAATAAGCTGTATATATTTTAATATGTAGCAAAAATGAAACTCGGTTACCTAGGATCCTGTCATCTTAAAACAAGTGAAATTTCCATAACCTGAACATTTCTGATTTCTTACAGGCCTAATGTGACTATTGACAGGTACAGAAAAAGCCTTTAGGGAAAAGCTTCTAAAAATCTTTTTCAGATTTTTTTTTTCTGTCCCTGGGTGCACACATAACAAAGACGGTGCAATATAACTACTCTTGACTTATAATGTTAGATTCAACTTCATTTTTCTGAGTCATAATAATGAATCACTAATAGCCTTCCATGCCTACTCAGGTGAGACCTTTTTCTTCACTTACTGGATCAGTTCATGACATGGTATTGCATTTCCTTTCTTCTCCCTAATTATTGGTTTTATATTTTTTTTAAAGCAGCATCAAAACAATCACCATCTAAGATCTCAAAGTCCATGCATTCCTACCTGCTTCCAAGTTTATATTAATAGGTTTTCCTCTATAAACAAGATATTACACCTTTTAGGTTGTTCCAGTGTGTTGGGGTTTTTTTTACCATGGTTTCTGTTGTTATTCCCCATGTGGTTTTTCATTTGTATTTTATCATACATTTTCAGTAATTCAAATATTTTGGGTCCAATTCAGTGGTTCATTAATGTTGCTTTGCACTGCCCTGGTGGCATAAAGTCTAGTCCATCATGATTTTGAGTCTGGTATTTCCTTCCCAGCCTTATGAAAAGTCTTTGTTCTGGGTCCTAGTACCTCATTGCATCTTGTCTTTTTTGTGTTTAGAGTAAAAGTATTTAAAGTCACTCTTAAGGTTGTAACCAGATTCCATTACATAAGATCTATTTTTAGCCCCTCTTCCTTACTCCTCCATATCTTTGACTAGCAACATCGATTTGACATGAAAACTGCTAGCTTTATTCTAAAGACTAAATAGATTGTTTCAGTGAAGGTTGAGGAAAATTCTTTAGACTATTTTTTGAGTAACTAGTCCTTTAATATAGTCTTGCTTCTCATGTTTCTTTGTGTCCCTCTATCTTAAAAAGTCTGTACTAGCCCCAAAGTGGCCTTTATGCCATCTGTCAATTGGGGCTGGAAGGGGTAAATGGTGTAGAGCTAGCTTTGATGGTTCCATTCCAGCCATGAGTTTCCCCACATCAGGAGACTCTCTACAGCCTAAGTACCTTACAAGTATAGAAGCTGATCCTGCAGTCTTTATTTACCCAAAGCTTTCACAAAAGTCAGTGGGAGTTTTGCCTTTGTAAGGACTGCAGCACTGTGCCCTTGAAAAGCAAAGGAAGTCACCAAAAAGTGACCCAAGCGTAGTCAATAATACAACATACAAAATAAGAGGAGACAAAAAGCTTGGTTCTACAGGAGGAGTCTTCATTAAGACCATCACAAACGCAAAAAGGATCAACAAAAACTGGCAAATTTGTAACCTATTTATCTTTAATAGAAATTATACCAAATTGGAAATTGATTTTATCTTTTCCTATAAGAAAGGAAAGTTACAAAAAATGTAGAAAGCTACCATCCCATTAGCCTACTGTTCTCACAAACAGTTACAAGCTTTTTGTGAAGATGCTAACCAATAGCATCAATTATGGAGAATTTGATATGACAAGTACCCTCTATTTGGCAGAATTCACTCAATTTCCCATCGTCATCTTGTATATCAAATCCTAGCCTTGCAGTCCTTGTGTACCCAACCCCCCTGGCCCAATGGGAATTTTGGATGCATAATGTCTACAAGATTGGACCCCTAACAAAAGAAAAGCGTTGAAGATCAAATAAGATCATTTGCCTTAGCTTTGTGTACTCATTAATACTCAAGGCTATGTTGGAAGTAGTACAAGAACAAAAACTGGAAAGTGGGCATACCTGAATTCATAAATGTAAAGGCCAGAATTAACCATTGTGATCATTTAGTATGACCTGTATAATACAGGGCATAGAATTTCACCCAATAATTCCTGCATTAAGCCCATTCATTTGTTGTTGAAGTAGAGCATATTTTACCATATCAACAATTCTAATGATAGCAACAACAAAGTATTCCAAAAATATTAGAGAATAGAGGTAGAGAAAGGAGTTTGGTAATACAACTCCATCTTATCTACATTTTTCTATGCATGCTTGGAGAAAGTTTCCAGAAGGTTAGAGTGCAGTAAGATTAGAGTGAGAATGAATGAAGAATACCTATGCAGTGTGCACATGAAAATGAATTTCTTGTGTATCTAGAGGCTATAGAAAGAGAGTAATAAATTACTTTTGTGCAGCAAGCAAGGAATGTGAAGCTAAAATAAATATGAAGAAAACTAAAGGTGACAAAAAACATTTATGCACAAGACAAAATAATCTTGGTAAATGGAAAGTAATAAAAAAGCTGAAATGTACATTTACCTTGGACAGCTTTTCAGTTTAGAAACTGATGATCATGAGAAAAAAATTATAAAGAGAACCTTGGCTAGATAGAGAGCATTTGAAAGGATTAAGTTGGTTCCGAAAAGCAACCAAAATATCCTTTATAAAGGAGGTTATTGAATTAATAGATATTTAGCTCTCACTATGACATATGGAAGAGAAGGAAAGATGGAAGAAATAATGCAAAAGTTGAACATAGAATGAAAAAAGTATGTTACATGTTATACAGTGGAACAGAGAAACAAACACGTGGATCAGAGAAAGAGTACATGACATCACGGGGATAATCCTGATGTGCTTGCTTAGCTTTTACCAGCAAAATACCACATCTTTTTAACTGAGTCATCAAGACACACAGGCCCAGATCCTCAAAGGCATTAGGCATATAAATACCTTTGAGGACTTGGCATTAGAGTTAACCATGTGATCTTGTTGCTATTGCGTTGTCCTTCTTCACCCCTTCTCCTCATTATTTATTACTTTTTTTACCACTTGTGTGATGTCTGAAACTAGAGTGTAAGCACATTGGGTCAAGGTTAGGGACCATGCCTTTCTGCTTTTCCTGTGAAGCAAGCATCTAGCATGCTTCTGGATGTTGTAAATAACAATATAAAATTAGAAGGGATCATTCAAGTTGTACCTAACTGACCAAAGAAAGGATCTCTTAAAATAAGGAATGAAATTAAGGATGAGCAGGGAAGTGAAAGAAATGAACTGAATGAATGCTTTGGTAAAAGTAACTTGTAGATGAGATTCTACTAAAATCAGCCGTGAAGTACTAACTTTAGAGTGATGCCATCATGAGATAGAATGGCAGCAAATTAACAATGATGATGAAACAACTACGCATGATAATTGTATTTCAAATAATTTATTAGCTTTACCTAAAATTACCACATAATCTTTTATCAATAAGTACTATCTAAGTAGATGCCACTAATATATCAATTGTCTTTGTAAGCTCAACTGCATTCTAATAAAGAATAATTATTTTTTTCTATTTTCTTCAGACTCTTAGTAATAGATATTTGAATAAATGTAAGACAGCATCATTGTAATAAATGACTGTAGGGAAAGTAAGTGTGTGGAGTGTGGAAGGTAGGCAGGGGACCATGAGTTATTAATCAGTCACTTAATTTAACTTTAAAAAAAACACACTTGAGAGCCTCCAGGAATATGGGTATGATTCAATCCCCATTACATCAATGAAGTTTTGTCATTGACTTTAATGGTAGAGGGATCAAGTCTTGTTTGCCATCATAATCACTCTTATCACGACAACAATACTATAAACTACTCATTATTACTTTATTTGTATTGTAGTGCCACCGTGAATCCTCAGTCTACTTGTGCTAAGTTTTGAACACACACAGAACAAAAAGATGGCCCTTGCCTCAAAGAGCTTAAATTATATTCTTTAAACAGGCAAACACTTAAAATATGAGGTACACCAAAGCATATTTTCCACTGGTTGCTTTCAGTGTTTCTGTCATTTGGCTTTCCAGCATCACTCCTTCTTGCAGTTGGTGAGATGAAAAGCATTGGACAACAGAGTTTATAGCTAGAAGATCAACTGTCTACCAGACAACATTATAGTTTCTTACCTGGTTCTAATGTCTTGTGTCTCTCCCACCCTTTCCCCCCACCCCCCCAAAAAAAATCTTCTCAAGGTAAGGATTTTTTTTTTAACCACTAGATGGTAGTAATAGGTAGCTGCTTGCCTTTTTTTTCCCCCCTTCCTCTTTGTTTACTGTCTCTGAGCAGTGATTGAAACACTGATTCCATTTAGAATGTTTGCTGCATTTTATTCAATGATCAAATCATTATCCAGGTACTATAAATCTAATATTCATTGTTTGCAAAATACCCTTTGCTATTCATTACTAATGCCCTTGTCTATATTCCTACATTCTCACTTACTGTACATGTATCTGTGAGGTATTTTAGAGCAAAGACAAGGCCTGATCCTGCCACCATGACTCCCAGGTGGCAGGATCAGGCCTTGTCTTTGGTGTAAGTTAGAGCAGCTTCAGGAACCCTGAAAGAGCTTATGTCAATGACATCCCTGCAGCTCTACTTACACTGGTGCTAGATGGCTCAGACTCAGAGAGCTGCAAACCATCTTCCTGACAGTCCGACCTCTCCGCTGCACCTGAATGGACCTCATGCAGGTTGGAGAATCTGCCCCTAAATATTCAACCTTAACTTCTGTAATTCCTGACTTCTGATTGCTTATCTGTTCAATCTTAACATTGCATTAACAACAGTTTTTCTCAATGAAGTCAAAATTTTACCTTAAATGCACTGTTTTTCAAATAGAACTGTATATCATTTCAAACCCTTATCTTCTGAGCACTCTGTCTCAAGTGTAATATTGCTGCAAGAATAACAATTTCATCCCTGGCACTGCTGAGAATTTTGCTGAAAATTAGAGGAAAAGAAGGCTGAGGGGAGATATGATTGCTCTCTTTAAATATATCAGAGGGATAAATACCAGGGAGGGAGAGGAATTATTTCAGCTCAGTACCAATGTGGACACAAGAACAAATGGATATAAACTGGCCATCAGGAAGTTTAGACTTGAAATTAGACGAAGGTTTCTAACCATCAGAGGAGTGAAGTTCTGGAACAGCCTTCCAAGGGAAGCAGTGGGGACAAAAGACCTAACTGGCTTCAAGATTAAGCTAGATACGTTTATGGAGGGGATGGTTTGATGGGATAACATGATCTTAGTCAAAGGTCAATTAATTGCCATCAGTGGTAAATAGGACCAATGGTCAATGATGGGATGTTAGAAGTTACTACAGAGAACTTTTTCCTGGGTGTCTGGCTGGTGAGTCTTGCCCACATGCTCGGGGTTCAGCTGATTGCCATATTTGGGGTCGGGAAGGAATTTTCCTCCAGGGTAGATTGGCAGAGGCCCTGGAGGTTTTTTGCCTTCCTCTGCAGCATGGGGCACGGGTCACTTACCGGAGGATTCTCTGCATCTTGAAGTCTTTAAGCCATGATTTGAGGACTTCAATAGCTGAGACATAGGTGAGAGGATTATTCCAGGAGTGGGTGGGTGAGATTCTGTGGCCTGCATTGTGCAGGAGGTCAGACTAGATGATCATAATGGTCCCTTCTGACCTTAAAGTCTATGAGTCTATGAGTCTATGAGTAAAGAAATCATAAATTTTCAGTGGCTTCAAATGCAGGAGCAGCTGCATGATTTTTAAATCGGGCATGTTTTGCTCTGGAGATGAAGCATTAATAAAACATTTTTTTTTAATTGTAAAATTGTCAACATCCTCGCTGACAGTAGGTCATCAACATGCGCTAGGGTGACCAGATGTCCCGATTGTATAGGGACAGTCCTGATTTTGGGGGGCTTTTTCGTATATAGGCACCTATTACCCCCCACCCCGTCCCGATTATTTACATTTGCTGTCTGGTGACCCTAACATGTGCGGTACTGAATCTGTTTGACACAAACACCATCCCTTAGAAATGAGAGGAAATACAGACAACTTCAGCTGTCTCAACCCTAATATTATTCTTTGCTATTGATAAAGTACAATTAGAGTAGAGTTCAGTGAGCTCTTGTTCACAGTTATATATTGAAGAGGTGTTTTCATAATAATTTCTATATTATAAACTGACTATATCAGATTAAATAACATACACTTTAATAAGCATGAAGCCTCCTCCAATCCTTTGAACATATGTGCATGCACAACTTCACTCATGAGCGTAGTCCTGGTGACTCCAAGAGGCCTGTACATGTGAATAAAATGTACATACTATTGGGGCTTAAATTACATAGCCATATAAACTAACATCAAATATCTAATCGGGCATAATTAAAATAATGGTACATAAAGAAGATCAAAAATCTTTAATTAGAGAGTAAATATTTTTTTAATTCTATCAGTAAAACTAATGTGAAAATCACATGCCATTCCTATCCATCAGAGTATGACTGAGTACGCAGATTGTCCAAAGCTGAATTCTGATTCATTGTTGGGAGTTTTTTGATTATGTCACAGGTATACACCAGACAATAAGTATATTCCTATATGTATTGGTGTTGAAAAGGAATTAAACCCTCGCCACCACTACCTCTGTGTTTTCAGTGAAGTCAATGGAGCTACGCCAGTATACACCAGCTGCAGAGCTGAGCCCACAGCATTTCAGAGCTTCAGGTAACTAAACAGAAAATCAGAAGTGATGGGCAGGCAGCCTTTAAATAGCCCTACAGTTTTAACTGAAAAGAGGTTCTCTTTCAAATATTAGTATTTTTTGTAAACTTCTCACCTCTATCCCACATATACCAATGTTATCCATGTAGCAATTTACATACTTCATTACCATCTCCACGTATATTCAGTAGATGGTAATTAGCCATGAAGTGTTCCGTGATATTTTTGTATTGATGCTAAACAAAAATAAACTTTATTAGAGAAAATCATATGATCTTGTGTTTAAGGCATTTGCACTGGGATTCAGGAGATTTGGGCTCAACTGCTGGCTTTACCAGAGACTTATAGGTGACCCTGGGCAAATAACTTAAGGCCTGATCTTGCTACCATTCAAATCAATGGAAAAATTCACATTCACTTTAATGGTGCAGCATCAAGCCCTTAATCTTGCCTTAGTTCTTCATCTGTAAAATGCGGACACTTACTTTCTCCCACACTGCCTGTCTTGTCTATTTAGATTTGTACAGCACTTAGCACAATGGGGCACTGATCTCAGATAAAGCTAGAGCTGGTGGTTATCATGACTCTTCCATCAGAATGGTTTTTTAATGGAAAATGCAGCTTCTACAAAATCAAAAATTTCTGCAGAAAAATTTAGATTTTGCCAAAATGTTCCAATTTTCCATCAGGAAATTGAAATAAAATATTTCCTTGCAGGAGAGTTTGACCCTAATCAAAATATTTTGCTTTTCCTGAACTGGCCCCAAAATGTTTAATTTCAAGACAGTTTGACTTTAACCTGTGTTTCCCTACTGTGGTGCATTGCATCATGGGAGTTGTAATTTGGGGACCCATTCTCTCCTATGGGCTGAGCTTCCTGGCCAGACTACATATCCCAAAGTCTTTCCTCTGACTAAGCAGCATGGTACTTCATGGGAGTTACATGTTTACAGGTGTATGTAGTCCTGTCAGGGCACCTGGTCCATGTGGAAGAACAGCAACATCAGGTAACCTGAAGAACAACTTCACGAGGCTATGTGCCAACACAGGAAAATGCAGTTTCATGTTGTACCTACTCAAAACAAAAGGTTCGTTATCAGAATTTCCTGTGGGACGCAAATTTTGCTTTTCATTCAGTTTTAGTTGGGGCCTCTAGATACTACTCTAATACCAATAACACTATATCATTTTAAATGAATAAAATAAAAACACTTTTTACCAGGCAATCATAGCCAATTTAATTGTCATTTGTTCAATAACATTAATACTTTTTCACTAACATCTTATTAAAAATAAATTCATACTAGAATACAAAAGAAAACCAAAACTCTAAGACTGAAAATGGCCAATTCTTCTCTGCTGACTGTGTTACGTTTCAGTGCATGTTACATTTTGTCTTTGCCTGATTCATGACAGGATTTTCAATGTGAATTGTTCAGTATATTGTAGGGGTGAAGTCTGATCTCAGTTACAGTGGTACATCCCCATTGACTTCACTCTTGAGCCTTGAATTCCATTCTAGTGACTGTGTATATGCACACGCTGAAGTCAAACATGGTTTCTATTGCACTCCTTTGGGATATAACTTCAGGAGTCAGTCACAATGCCTAAAAAGGGAAATTGCAGTTGTTGTTCAATATGGTTTGCTCCAGACAATTGTCATCATTAATCAAGATTCTTGCTTTCACTGCCAGTGTGGTTACTTCTTCTGCGCTGTTATTTCAGCAAGATAGAGGACAAAGAAAAGATCATTTCTAAAAATAAATCCCAGGAAAGGTTATTATACCATGTTGTGCTATGCTTGGAGTGCTTTAAAATTGGCAGCCAGCTGATGTTTTGGGTTCAGATTGCTGTGCTACCTCTTCAGCGGGTAACAATATCACAATATAGTAAGTATAGCCCGAAGACATAATAAAAGATAATGAATCAATGTGTTCTTACCAGCAACCAGGTCTTTTCCTTCACACTGATTATGAGAGGATGCATTTTCTAAAAGGCACAGACTACTTATAGCTTTGTGATTTATTGAATTGTTCAAGTTCTAATATCTACCTATATGCAGCATTATCAATCATGAGGGCAGATTTTTAAAAGCCTTTTTTTTTCATGTTTGATTTGTTGAAATTTGGGTCAGATAACTGACTGCAATCCTAGAATACTATTCAAATAAAAAAAATCAAACAATGTTTTTCACAAGCAGTGACTTTTCTTTTTTATGCCTAGGAACTTCAAGGTATGAGAGATCCTACCAGGCAATCAGGCTGGCTGTTTAAAAATCAATGGATTTATCAAACGGTGGAAAATATAGTAAAAAGGTAATTGGAAATACCTCCTGCCACTATGGTGTCAAAGGACTCTGTTATAGCAACAGAAAGCAGTGAAAAAGCTCTACTGAGGAAAAACTTGTCCTGATATTGAAATCCTGTCCCTGCTATTTTAGCAATGTGAGTTGCTTTTGCTTGCTCATTTCACATTGTTAGCTATCACACTGAAGGCAAATTTCTAATAAATGGATAAAGCGTTTAGCATCTCAGGGTCTTATGTATTCACCTTTTCCCCAATATGATGTGTTTTGAGCTAATTGAATTGTGTATCAGGAAAAAGGTAATGTGCTAATAACAGCTTCTAGTATAAACATGAATCTGTGTGTATATAAATCACAAGATAGATTTAAGTGTGAAGACCTTTCTGAAGATGTTACAACCATTCCTATAGATTTGCTGGCAGGATTGTACGCAGTGACAAAGATGCTCCCAAATCAATTTACTCATTTATTCATCCCCTGCAAATATTATACAGTGCTGTTACTGATAAGGGCACGCCTGCTTGCAAGGACATCTTCTCTGGGCACATTTTATAATTAAATCTGAGCCAATGGATCGTCGACAAACTTTGTATCTTGCCCATTGAGCTATTCACAATGAATTTTATTGCAATCAAGAGGATCTGAAATGTAAGAAAGATCATAGAATATCAGGGTTGGAAGGGACCTTAGGAGGTCATCTAGTCTAACCCCCTGCTCAAAGCAGGACCAATCCCCAATTTTTGCCCCAGATCCCTAAATGGCCCCCTCAAGGATTGAACTCACAACCCTGGGTTTAGCAGGCCAATGCTCAAACCACTGAGCTATCCCTCCCCGTGATATAAACATTGAGCTTATCAATCAAAGGTGGAAAAGCTACATTGGATTTAGCTAGGTACTTGCAAATTTTCAGTTTCTTTATCTAACAAATTCCATACAAAAAAACTACATTAAAAGAATGTTACAGTTGCAAAGTTAGGAGATGATAAAGTGAAGGTCACCTGATGAAGGGAGAAGAACCAGAAGACAGTCATGCAAAGCAAGGGAAGGCAAGATTGTGTGAGTTAGGGTATGAGTGTTAAAAACAACAGAGAGGGCTACGTAGACTGAGGTCAGTGAGCCCTGAGATTTAGCCAAGATAGGTTGTTGGCACTTCTCCGGTTCTGTGCATGGCAGTAAAAAGCGCCGCCAGCCATTCCCATCCCTGTCTCCCCAAATTCTTGAAAAACTCTGGAGGAATGCCATCAACCCCTGCAGCTTTCTGACTTTTGGTTTCCGACAGCATAACATTGATCTCCTCAACAGAATATGGAGAGGAGAGGGGAGATTTGTTCAGGCATTTTTGAAGGTTTCTATGGGATTCCTGTTGGACCTTCTGGTGTATAATCTTGTCTGTCAGCATCTTGCTGTTAGAAAGATTAGAGGTGACAGCATTTGTGGTCACCTTTGCCGGGTGTCATGTTTACTGGCTGGGATCCTCCAAGTTGCCACAAAAGAGCCCATGCCTTGCAGTCCAAATGGTTGAAATCAAGGCTTTCAACAGTCTCTTTCCAACTTTCCAGACATGCCGAATTCAAGGACTCAAGAAGCACAATGGGTTTATCTGGGTCGCCACTCTTTTCATATTCCCTCGGAAGGGACACAGGTTCTTTTGTCCAACAGGGGGTGAGAGCCTTGCAGTGACCGCATGGGATGTACTTCTTAGGGGTCGATTTTAGGATCTTTGTAAAACTGCTGAAGTTTCTAGGTATGGGTTCGAGCCGTGAGATCCTATGTTCTTTTTCTGAAGTGTAGGCGGGCCAGTCAGCCTTGTGGAAATTCCAACGCAGCTCCACCAAGCATGGAAGAGGCACTTCCAGACCAATCTGGAGGATAATTGGGTGATGTTGGCTATGCAGGACGTGACTTAGGATGGTTCTTGTTGTGGCCAGTGGGATACCTGCACTGTGACAGGTCACAAAACACAGGTCAGGGTTGTGATATGTTGTCTACCTTGCAGACTGAAAAGATCTGGATTGCTTTGGCTCATGGAGCAGGTGGAGGTCTTCGAGGGAGGCCCATTCTGTGATCTGTTCCCTGCTGTGTAATTTAAGCTGTATCCCCAGTCTTTGTGATGGCTGTTAAAGTTGCCTACATAGATGGTCGGAAGAGGAAGGGAAGGGAAGATGGGATCAGGCCACATAATGTTAGGTGGCTTGTATATATTTATTGTAATGATGTCCCTAATTCTAACCATGTTGATCTCTCTTCCACCGGTTGATGATTCTTCCAAAACTTCCACATCCTCTAATCCATTTCACATGTACACTGCTAGCCCATGTTTTGGATGGTTGACAGCAGCGATTTTGGTATAGTCATAAAGCTGCCAGACATAAAATCTATCTTCTTCTTTCACGTGTGTTTCTTGGAGGGCCACAATGTCAACGTGATGGTCTTTGCTGGTTCTCTGCTGGTCGGGGTGACACCAGATGGTGCTCTGGACACAAGGATATTCCCATATTTTGTACCTTATAGACCATTTTTTTTTGGCCTGGAGTCTAAAGTTCAAGCCAGTGATTTCATCCTTCCAAGGTGCCCCATGAAGGGTATGGTGTGGCACCAGCCGTATGACTGCCCTCCAGGTGTCAGAGTCACGACCAGGATGTGGGCTCTTGGGCCTAATGGTTGGAGCCATGGGGGTAGTCAGGCCTGGAGGGTAGAGATGAGCCGAGCAATAGTCAAAGATCAGGACCACAGGACCTCTGGGGGCATAGTTGACAGCAGAGGGTCAGAGCCAGGGTTCAGAAAGGCCTGAATAAAGACTGGGAGTGGTTGGGTCATTACAAAACTTAAACCTAATTTCCCCAATACTAATTTCCCTTACTGTTTCTCACACCTTCTTGTCAACTGTCTGAAATGGGCTACTCTCAATTGAATTGTCTCGTTAGACTGACCTCACACTTGGTAAGGCAACTCACATCTTTTCATGTATTTATACCCGCTCCTGTATTTTCCACTCCATGCATCTGATGAAGTGGGTTCTAGCCCACGAAAGCTCATGCCCAAATAAATTTGTTAGTCTCTAAGATGCCACAGGGACTCCTCGTTGTTTTCACTTTTTCTGTGTGGAACCTCCAGAAAAAAAATACTGATTGCTATCTGGGAACAAGGATTTCAAATTTCAGTGGAAAGGTAAAACTTTGAAAAAATTATTCATAAGCAACTGAACATTACCCTTTGTATTGGAAATACTGAGGTAACTTTAATGGTAGGTATCAGTGCATGTGCCACCTATAATCTATCATACTGATATTGTCACCCATCACAACAAAGTATCTAGATTTACAGTGGCAACAGTTAGATGCAGGCATATCCCCTAATGGCAGAATCAACTACTGGTCATCTAATAATGTAATATTAATTGATTCATGGGACTAGCGGGCCATCTATTCCGATTATCTTGTTTTAAGTAAAAATAATGGGTAAGATTCTCTGCTGACCTAAACTGGTATAACTTTATTGAAGTCAATGGAGCTAGCATGTCTTATGTCATCCGAGAATCTGGCCCTGTATTTGACGTTATTATTCTACAATCTGTGTTGTTGTTGTGATCTTCCTGAGTCCTTATACTGACAACCAATAGGAATGACACAACCTATTTCCATCTGGTTTCTTGAGATAAAAATATGCGCATATTATACAATAAACACAAACTGTCTTTCCCATCACAATATATAATGCAATGTGTGAACAAAAAGAGGGTTCTATCCTGCAAACAGCTGAATGCTTTCACCTCTCACTCTTGACTGCAGTGGGAGCTGAGGGTGCTCAGCACCACACTAGACAAGAAAATGCTGATGCCATGATAACATTCTATGTACAATACAAAAGTTGCTAATATGGTAAGATTTTTATACCTTGATCCAAAGCTGAATGAAATTAATGGGAGTCCTTCAATTGATTAAAAAAGGCTTTGGATTGGGCCCTTATTGGATAAGCAAATTCCTGCAACAATCCCCCCACCTCACCCCCTGACATTTGATTGACTTCACCTCTCATATATAGATGAAAGAAATGAAATCCCCAGAACAGTAAAAATTAGGCTCAGAAAACATATTGTACTCTTTATGTTGGTAATTTTTTTAATACCTTTTGTAAGATTTACAGGCACCTTTCAAACCAGTTTTACCAGCCATGCAAGTTACACACCTCAAATTTTTTTAATTGTGCTTCAAGTTACAAATCTATTGTTAATCATCTCTCTAGTCAAGTATCCATTCCTGGTAATTATAGTGTGCTTTTGTACAGTAGATTGAATAGTACAGATCTAACAATACACTTCCACTATAAAACAAAGGGTCAAAGTTAACATTGAATGGGCAGTGTCTGTTGGGTGGGGTGATAATGAGCAATGGAGGATTATATGTCAATGGGGAAGTGACTGGATCTCCAGTTTACTTCCAGACTTTCTAATGTTTTAAATTGAAGAATTTATGTGAAAAAAAATGTAACTGTGTTTAGAGGCATTCACTGCATTCCTTTGAAACATATATTCAACCTTAACTGCTTTTATTTATGAATTTCCCAAGTTTTTGTATGAGCACCAATAGCATCTGATGTAAATGGGCATAGTTCCATTGACTTTAATGGAGCTGGGACCATGTACTCTGAGGATGTGGCCTCCAAAGTTTAAGTTGGGTTGTCACATAAGGCAGGAATAGCCTCCTCTGGAAGACCTTATGAGAAAAGAGAAAACGGAAAAAAGAGAAGAGAGAAAGACAAAAGAAGAGAAATATACAGAGAATGAAGTACAGACAACAAGGATAGAGAAGGGAAAGCGAAGTCCACGCATGTGAGGTTAGGACTACTCACGTAAGTAAGGCTTTGCAGTCTGAGCCCTTGTAAATCCCACATGATAGGCCAGGTCAGCCACTCAGAATTTAGCCTCGGATTCTGCAACTGCAGGGGAATCCCCTGAGTTTACACAGCACCCCATGGAAGGAAAGGCTCCCACACAGACACATGCATTTACAAGACTAGGCCTTTGTTGTCTTTGGTACAGTAGCTTTTTTTTTTTTGCCACATCATCAATAAACTAAAATAAATATTGAAGAAATGCTGAAATTGACACATTCCTTTTCCTATTCTGGTATATTTGCTTGGTTGTTCTATAAAGAGGATTATACAAAGGATTTACTGTAGGGTTTGCATATTTTATGCAAAAAAGTATATTTCCCTAGACAGTTTGCTTTGTTTCTGCAGATGCCGAGTTTCTTCAGTTTGTTCTTGTGGGTTTGATTTAAAGGTTTTTTGATGCAAATGGGCTGTTGCTGGAGATAGTCTTCTGGATTTTTTTTTACTGCTGTTAGTCAAAGATAATTCTTTCCTTCTCCACACCGGGTTCATGTGACTCAGATTGTTTAACAAATGTACAATAATAACACTTAGCTCATATGTAACACTTTTCTTCTGTGGTCTCAAAGCACCTTTTAAAGATAATGAGTCACCAGGAGAGGTGAAATGACTTGCAGGTCAGTGCAAAACTAAGAACTGAACTCAGGAGAGTCAACCCAATGGACCCTTCTGCTACCAGAAAGGGACCCCTGCCAGCAAAGCAAAGAATAATGCAAAATAGTTATTTTTGTCCAACTGGACAGAGAGATCATTCTTCCTTAAGAAGAATTCACTAGCTCTCTGATCACTGCTCACATGCACATCACTGTACTACATGCTAGTTGATTTGCCAGACCTTTTTACCCTGTGTACCTATAAGGTCTGCAGTATTTTGTTTTATGGTGTTCTTTTGTTTTTCTCCTGATTTGTACTAACTTTAACAACCTACTTCCTTTCTCTTTTTAAAGCATTCATTAACATAATGATTGTGTTTTCTCATCCTCTTTTTAATACTCTATTAAAAATAATTACAGCAGTTCCTTGCCATTCTACATTAACCCTGAAAAGCAGGTGCCACAACAACAACTGTTATTAACACCGCCATGACCTTTATATTCAAGACTATCCTTTACAGTTTTGAGGAGAATTGTCCTAATGGACGAGGAGAATGCAACTAATACTAATGGAAGTTACATATCAAAGTGGGATTATAGGCCTGATTTTCCATGGTCTTGCATCTTGTGTAGCCATCCAAAGTGGGTGGGAGTGCTACCAACTCAGAGGGCCTGATTTGCTTCTCATTTCCATGGGTGCAAACCAGGAATGACTCCACTCAAATCAGCAGCATTACATCTGTGGAAGTAAGAAGAGAATCAGGGTACATCCACACTACCCGCCCGATTCGGCGGGTAGCGATCGATGTTCTGGGATCGATTTATCGCGTCTCATGTAGACGCGATAAATCGATCCCAGAAGCGCTCCCCGTCGACTCCGGAACTCCAGCTCGGCGCAAGGAGTAAGCGGAGTGGATGGGGGAGCCTGCCTGCGCCGCGTGGACCCGAGGTAAGTACTTTGTAATTCGATCTAAGATACTTCGACTTCAGCTACGCTATTCACGTAGCTGAAGTTGCATATCTTAGATCGATCCCGCCCCCTAGTGTGGACCAGGCCTTAGTTAAACGTAAATGGCTACAAAAGACAAGAGAGATCTGTAAATCGGAAGGGCAAGCCCCCACTCACCAATCATCCTAACCTATCCCTTCGCCACCTCAGTTTTATACTGTGTCAATCTCACAAAACTGGCACATAATTACTTTTTTGTGTTAGAGGTATTATTAGCATACTCAAAACATCTAATATTACATATAATAGAGATATGAGAATATCTGCATTTGTTTCAGGAAACTCCATGAGGGAAATGTTGCAGATTTTTTGTTCAGAAGTGTTTGTTCTTCTGCAAATCTGACCAGAGAATGGCCTGCAAAAACCATAGATCTACCAGATCTACAGGGATCTTCCAGACAGAGGCCCTGGGCCTCTAAACTATTTCTAGGTACCCTGACCGACCCTTGGCTCACTGACAGCATGGCTCCAGTGGAGTGCTGCCACCAGGAACTACTGTGGGCCCCTTCCCTTACGGATGGGCTGAACACCAAAGTTACGACTCCATTATTATTAACTTTGGTGCTGAATCCCTGCAAGGTTGTAAGCAGCATGATGCATGGAGAGTACCCATCCCCTCCCCCTCCGACAGATTCCCATCTCTGTAGAAGAGTTTACACTGGGTATGTAATGGCATGCATGGGATTCAGCATTAGGTATAAGATGCATAAGTGGTTGCCTAGGGCAATACATTTTTAGGGGTGGCTGTAGCTCAGCTGCTGCTCTCCATAACCAAGACAACTTTTCATGGCATGTCTGCCCCTTTTAAAGCACCCCCCCCCCCCCCCAACCCCCCATGCCAGCAGCAACAGCAGGCCAGAAGTTATCATGCAGCTCTAGCTCCACTGTCTCTGGCCAAGATAGCTCTGGGGGGCTGGTTATACGGGGTGATCTTCCACCCTAGTTGTGGTACCCTTTTCACACCTAGGACATCAGAACCACATGCACCAGCCTGTGTGGGACAGGGGGAACAATGGTACAGAATTGACATTCTCCTCCCATCATCCTACACCCTGGGTGGAGATTTGTGGAGTTTTGTCTTCTCTGCCCTCAGCCATTGATGGGTGATCTTGGTGGCTGTCTGGAGGAAGGCAGATCCTGGATCTCCCACATACCTCAGCCAAAAGTAACTTGCAGTTGCGGTCCTTCTCTGAGATCCCTGGTGACAGGGCTGGCTCTAGGTTTTTTGCTGCCCCAAGCAAAAACATTTTTGGCTGCCCCTCCCCTTTTTTTGGCTTTTACACATTTGCACTTTGCAATGTGGTGGTGGTGTTGTTATTGTTTTGGGGTTTTTTGACTACAGTTCCTGGAGATGGATGTCATTTTGGGAAGCAGCTCCTGGGGTGTGTTTGGAAAAAGGCAATTCCTGTGGGACACAGAATTTGTTGTAAGTGAACAGTACCCGGAGTCTTTCAGTTGGTGCAGTACCTAGCAACATGCTTGTATAAGGAGAAGCAGTTACTTTGTGTGGGGGGAGGGGAGGTAGGCATGAGGCTGTTGTGTGTGTGTATGGGGAGGAGGGAGAGGGGTTGTTGTGGGTGTATGTATGGAGGGAGAGGGGCTGTTGTGGAGATGTATGTGTGGAGAGTGGAGTATGGGGATGGGTGTGTGGGGAAGAGAGGGAATTGTGGATGTGGGGGAGTGGGGCTGTTGTGGGGATGTGTGTAGGCGGAGAGTGGGGCTGATGGGGTGTGCATGAATGGGGAGTGGGGCAGTTGTGTGTGTTTACGGGGATTGGGGCTGGTGTGGTGTGGGGGAAGGGCGAGGACAACCACTGGCCGTGAGCCCGGGGAGTGACTTTGCAGAGGGCAGACTCCAGGCTCTTTTCCAGGCGTCCCGCTGAGCATCCTCGGCCCCAGCAGCCATTGCAGGTTGGCAGCCTGGCCCAGCCCAGCCGCAGGCGGCAGCACAGTGCTGGCCCCGGGGCGGCCCCTCTTGCTGGGCCGCAAGCAGCGCCTGGTTAAGGTCAGGGCAGCGGTAGCGGACGCTTCTGCCGGTTCAATGTCCCGGAACAACCAACGCCACCCCCTGCTCGCTGCCACCTGCCACCGCGCCCAGCGCCCAGGCACCATGACACCCACCCCACCCCGCTGCCTCCAGCCGCAGTTGACACCGCAAGAGGGCCTGCCTAGGGGTTGCGGCTGGACTCCCACAAATCCCTGCTCCGGAGCTTCCTATATGGGCCACAGTAGAATTTATAGAAAAGGATGGCTGGAATGCCGCCCCTGGAAACGTGCCACCCCAAGCACGTGCTTGCTTTGCTGGTGCCTAGAGCCGCCCCTGGCTGGTGGTATGTAAGGATCTGAGGGCAGGGCAGGGCACTATAGTGAGAAGAGGCCAGCTTCTCCCACCCTTACTCCAACCCTATAGCATTTCTAGAGAGGGGAAGGGTAGCAAAGTCTGTCCCCAAATCAGCAGGAGTCAGCATGATGGACTCGGGCCCCAGCCAGCTCCTCACAGAGATATGTACTGCACTAAGGATGGTAGAATCTGCCCCAACAGGATCCTAAAAGTAAATCAACGTGCCCACGGCGTCAAATGCAGGAATTCTGCTTCGGGGGCCTTCTCCTGACCCCTCTGCATCTACCAAACCCTTCCCGGTCAAGAGCACGTGGAGGGACCCCCTGCAAGGCCCCCCGGGTAATCCCCCTCACAAACACAAAGGCTGCGCCTGCGGCTCCGCTCCAGTGAGTCACAGGACAAAAGGCTCCAATAGGGACCCGAGCGAGCACGTAACCTAGGAGAGCAGCATTGTTTGGGGGCGGAGGAAGGGCGCCGGGCCGGCTGCGGCTCCAGGGAGACCGGCCCTGGAAGTGAGCCCCACGTGGCCACTGCAGCGCGCGCCGCCCCCCGCCCGGGGACTGCAGCTGGACCCGGTGCCCCGCGCCTGCCCGGCGGGAGGGAGCGGGGGTGAGTAGCCGCAGCCACTGGGGCGGGCTGGGCTGCGCCAGCGCCGCGCGGAGAGGGGGCCCGTGGCGCTGTGCAGGGCTGGGAAGGGGCGAGGAGAGGAGCATCACGTGAGGGGAGACGCAGCGGCGCTGCCCTTGTCTGGCTGCTTGTGCAATGCGAATGGGCGGAGAGGGGAGTTAGCGTCTGGTGCACCGGGTGGGGGCATAACCTGGTCCTACCTCAGCGGGGTGGCTTTGCCCAGCGCTGTCCTACCGCCGCTGGTGCTCGGGGAGCTGCAGTGAGTAGTGCCGGGCCGGCCAATTCTATCAGCCTCTCCAGGGTCGGAGCAGGGGGTTATGCCACAATGGATGGCATGAAGTTCACCCGAGCAGACCGTTGGCCTGGGGAGCTGGTCCTCCCCTCGCGGCTTGTAGAATAATTAAAATCACTGCTTTGGACAATGTAAATCAATTTCCCTCTGCTGCCGCCGCCGCCGCCGGGAAGCGCGCGGAGCATCTAGCCCGCGTTTGCAGAGGAAGGTCTGCGTTTGCAAACTTCGGTTTTGCTCAGAAGCAGACCCGTAGGCCTTGATTCTCAGTGACTCGGTTCCTGCAAGGAGGGGAAAGGTGCTTTGTAGCTGGGGTCCTCTAGACCTCTCTCTAGTGTAAATTAGTATGTGATCTGCTTCCTAGGGCCCCTCAGGGGCATGGGAAGAGTAATAGTGCAGTGCCTTCCAGGCATGCCCTCTCTTTGCCCTTGGCCTGTGCCTGACATCCCCGGAGCAGGTATAAGACTGCACAAGGGAGGGGCAAGGCAGTGGAGAATCAGTCCTGGGCAGGTCATCTGAGGTAAATTTTATTCTAAAGTGTAAAGTGCATTAGTGTTTCAGGGTGGCTACGAAGTATCTGAAAGACATTATTTTGCATTTCTTATCTGTCTTAAACATGGTTGTACCATTTAAATAAGATACTAAAAGCATAATTTGCATCTGGACTAAGAAAGCATATGCTAAATTTAAGAAATAAGCTATCCCAGTAATTTGCATTGTAAAATGCTATGTAATCTTATTTAATATTTACTTTGCAGTATTACATAGAAGCCAGCCAGGTCAATGACCGATCGTGTTAGGTTTTGTAAAACAATATAGTTAACGGCAGTCCCTGTCCCAAAGAGTGTACAGTCTAAAAGACAAGATGTAATGGTGTGTGAGACAAACAAGCAGGTCAGGGTGGGATGAGAGTAACATGAGGTAACAACAACAAAATCCCACAATAGCATGTGCACAGTTCTTAGTCAGGAGCAACACACACCGTTTCCCTTTCAAATGGGGGATTCAACATTTGGTGGAGTGTGAATTGCAGGTTGGCAGGAGCAGAGTTTATGAGATTGCTGCCCACTGTGGTATCACACCTACCTCAATCCATTGGTATTTGCTTTTGTAAGTAAGTCAGTGCAGACATGGTGAAACCCCCTTACTCAAGGTGTGGGGGAAAAGGTGGAGAGAGGAAGTGGCTTGTGGGATAGCTCATGGCAACTGGAGTTGTGCTGCCAACGAGCTGGAAAGGGCAAAGGGAGTTGTGCTCTTCTTATTATTAAGGCCCAGATAGCTTGTATTTAACAGTTATGTAATGTTTAACTAAAAATAATGTAACACAGCAATGAGAGGCTGCTGTAGACTTCAGTCTGTGCTCCACCAATGGTTCAGAACTCCACCTTCCAAAAGGGAAGATGACCTTTGGTGTCTGCCACTGCACCTCGTATCTTTACACAACAATAAAGCTACTCCACACAGTGGTGGGACAGGAGCTAGTGTGTAGGCACAGTGCTTGTGTGTACATGATCCGGGCTGTCTCTGGTAGATCTCCTGTGCAGAGCTTGGTTCTAGAGGCAGACCCACAGAGCACTTCCACAACCTTGTCCCCTCCCTAACAGAGTAATGCTGGGGAAACTGAAAGTGCTAATTCCTCCTATCCTGATCCCTTCATGTGAGTAGTCCAGTGGTTCTCAACCTTTCCAGACTACTGTACCCATTTCAGGAGTCTGATTTGTCTTGTGTACCCCACTTAAAAAGCTACTTGCGTACAAAGTATCACAGCACACTATTACTAAGGCTATGTTTATGTCATGGGGGTCATGGAAGTCACAGAATCCGTGACTTCCAGAGACCGCTGTGACATTTTCTGCTTCAGCCCCAGGGGCTGTGGGACTCTGGAGCTGGTAGCCTGCAGGGCCCTGGCAGGGTTCCAGAAACAGGCAATGGGGGCTCCCTGCAAGGTTCCAGCAACAGGTGACAGCCTTGCGTGGGGGAGGGGGATGCCTTGGAAGAGCAGCTGGGGGTGTCACGTTTTCTCTTTGGGAAATATGTTCACCCTGCAGGTCCCAGCCGTCATGGGTGGAGGGGGCCCCCCCTGCAGCTTCCAGATGCTGCAGGCAGAGGGGGAACCCCACAGCTCCCAGCCACCATGGTGGCGGGGGAAAACGTGGAGCTGCAGCAGCAAAAGTCACAGACAGATCACGGCTTCCAGTAATTTTTGTTTGTTGCCTGTGACCTGTCCGTGACTTACTAAAAATAACCATGACAAAATCTTAGCCTTAACTATTACTGAAAAATTGATTACTTTCTCATTTTACCATATACATATAAAATAAATCAAGTGGAATATAAATATCGTACTTACTTTTTAGGATATAGTATATAGAGCCGTATAAACAAGTCATTGTATGAAATTTTAGTTTGCGTTGACTTTGCTAGTGCTTTTTATGTAGCCTGTTGTAAAACTAGGCAAATATCTAGATGAGCTGATGTACCCCTGTGACATTCTATACCTTGGGGGAGCATACTGTAACCCCCATATTCCTAATTTTCATATAATCGTGATCTTACACATAAAGCATGCCTTGTAAGGTATAAGGGGAAAGGTTATGATCTGCTGAAAGTCATTTCTCTATCCATATATGTATATCATTAATGCATATGAAGTTACGAGAATTTTGTAGTATGGTTGTCACTAAAACATACTGTAAGTTGGGGAATCAGCCAGATATTAACTCTCCATAGGCAACAGCAAGGAAAATAACTAACGCCCGGGTAGGGTGTGAAACAATCCATCAACAGCCATTGTCCAGCAAGGGAGCTACAGTGCAATGACTCACCTTCATGAGGCCGTACCAGAGGAATTGCTCAACCTTGCTGGGTGACTCAGCAGTGCCCCCCAGACATGCCTGGACTTTTGTTCTACAAGCACATAGACTGAGGGTATAAAACAGAGTGGACACATACTGGGCCCTTCTCCTGCCCCCATCTATGCTGCAAACAACCAAGATACTGAGAAGAAGACAAGACTCCAACACAGGAGATTGGCCCAGGTTTAAGGAACAAACCTGTATATTAAGGACTGCCATATCCAGTGGGGTAAGAAAAACTGCTTAATCTAGATCAGGGGTCAGCAACCTTTCAGAAGTGGTGTGCCGAGTCTTCATTTATTCACTCTAATTTAAGGTTTTGCGTGCCAGTAATACATTTTAACGCTTTTAGACGGTCTCTTTCTATAAGTCTGTAATATATAACTAAGCTATTGTTGTATGTAAGGTAAAAAAGGTTTTTAAAATGTTTAAGAAGCTTCATTTTAAATTAAATTAAAATGAAGAGCCCACCGGACCGGTGGCCAGGACCCGGGCAGTGTGAGTGCCACTGAAAATCAGCTCGCGTGCCGCCTTTGGCACTCGTGCCATAGGTTGCCTACCCTTGATCTAGATGTTGTCCAGCCTAATAGGGTTGAGAGTTTTGACTGTGTGTTTCTATTTTATTTTATTTTGGTAACCGTTCTGACTTTTTGCCTGTCACTTAATATCACTTAAAATCTATCTTTATAGTTAATAAATTTGTTTATTCTACCTGAAGCAGTGCATTTGGTTTAAAGCGTGTCAGAGACTCCCCTCGGGATAACAAGCCTGGTGTATATCAATTTGTTTGTTAAACTGACAAACTCATATAAGCTTGCAGTGTCCAGTGGGCATAACTGGACACTGCAAGATGGCGGTTCCTAGGTTTGTGTCTGGGACTGGAGATATTGGCTAGTGTCATTTGGTAGCACGATCCAAGGAGCAGCTTACATGCCAGAGGCTGTGCATGAACAGCCCAGGAGTGGGGGGTTCTCACAGCATTGCAGGGTAAGGCTGGCTCCCAGAGTCAAGGACTGGAGAGACGTAGTAGATCACCGGTCCAGATAACACCAGAGGGGAACGTCATAACCCCCTGGAAGACCTCTGTGTACCCCCAGAGGTACACATACCCATAGGAGCCGACTTCCGTCGGCTCCGCTGGGTGCGTCGGGGGCGGGGCCCCGCAACGTTGGTTGGTGGGGGCGGGGCCCCACAATGTCGGCTGGCGTCTGGGGCAAAGGTCAGTTCTCCGGTAACGGGCGCGGGGCCGGTGGGGAGCTGCCGGTGGGTGCTGAGCACCCACCAATTTTTCCCCGTGGGTGCTCCAGCCCCGGAGCACCCACGGAGTTGGTGCCTATGCACATATCCCTGGTTGAGAACCACTGGAGTAGTCTATGAGATGATGATATGGCCCTTAGAAAACAAATCAGTACAGGAAAAAATCTGCCCTCCAAGTCATGCACATAAGTCCCATGGGCTTCAGAATTTGGCCCATTGGGTACAGCTTGAATTTTATTTCAATGTCTGTGTTAGAGAAGCTTGAGGCTTCCAATGAATGTTAATTTAAACAAGATACAAGTAAATGATTATTTGAAATTGGTCTCTGTGAGTAAGCTCATATAGACATAAATATTTGTATTTATTTTATTTTTTTTAATATTGTGTAGCAGAAAGATGAAATCAAAGCCAAACTAAAGAGGTTAGTGAAGCATGACATTTTAAATGGGGTATGGTGATGGTTACAGTTTGCCCAAAAGCTGAAGCAACTACAGTGTTCAGAACATTCCGTTTGGAAAAATATTGCTATGGCAACAAATTACTTTTATATTCACATAAAGCAAAAATAGACCTCTCTCTCTCTCCCTCTGTGAGAAGCACATGTTTCAAAGTGCTTGAAAGATTAAAGGTGATAGGCAGAAACAGTTGCATGAATATATTTTCATTTTTCTTCATTTGCTTTATATATATTTCTCTATGAATCTGAAATGCAGAAATAATTTAGAGCTAGAAGCATCTTACTGCCAAAAGGTAGGAATTGCTTAGGTAAGAGTGGGGAAGGGGGAATTATAATTCAGACAGAACTTCTATTCTGACTGTGGTATAACATGTTGGGCTTTAATTTATTAAAAGAAATATTCCCAACAGTCATAAGATACAAAAATTCTATATTTGACAAGACTCTTCTAGCATGACCCCACCCAAATTTTTTATTCTAGATCAGCTACATTGTATGTCACACTAGTGGATTTTCTGGCAAGACAGAGAGAGATTAGTTCATTTCATTTTTTATTTTTCTTGTAAAAAGGTGTGTGACTTTCATTTTTCTGAAAGTGAGCAGCTAGCAGTGCTTTGTGCCTGTGTCTCAAATGGTGAGCCTGTGTGCAAGGGGGGAGAGTGGCTAAACAGGAGCCCGTGTGTCTCATTAGGAAATACCCAGTGTGCAAGAGGACCTCTGCTGGAGCCACAGAGTTGGCTGTGCACTTTGCCCATCCCATTGGAAGACCTGGCAGAGGGGACATTCTGGGGTGGGCCAGGGAAGGCATGGGTATATTGTATACAGGAGGGGGGAATAATGGGGTGTTCTCATGCTCCGGCTATTCTGCGCCTGTGCAGTGTCTCATAGATGCTATTGCATCAGTTACCCTGGCCCCATCAGCCCCTGAATAGGTGAGGTACACGTTGCCTCTCTTCAGTCCCTGTGCTCAATTTGGATCTTTGTTAGCTGGAGATTGAGGCAGCATGAGGTCTACATTGAGGCCCAGACTGGATAAGAGTTAGCTAATTTTGTTTTGTTGGGGAAACAACCAGAAGGAATGATAAAATACATAGCAACTCCTTTAATTGGCTGGGGGTGGCTATTGTGAATCATGTTTGCAATATAGGATAGCTATTGGAACAGAGGTTACTGCTGGATGTACAAGTAGCAACTACAGTACATCAAGAATACTTTTACCATCTGTACCTGTTACGGTGAATGGGACCTTCCATTTCATGCTTAGACCAGGTCATGCCTATATGTGCCTTTGTCATCTTGAGATTATACTACTGTAATGTACCTTAACAGGGCTTAAGTATATGAAGGTCTATTCTCTGTTCTCCTACAGACCTTTTACAGCACTCAGATGGCATGACTGGGCTGTAAAGGCAGTTCATCATCCCATCAGAAATATGCCTAAAGGACAATGCAGAGTTCAAAAATTCTTCCACAGCGCCATCAATCTTCTAGTTGGCTTGCTAAAAAAGGAATGTTTCTTAATGACAATGGAACTCTTAGGAAGATCCAACTACTATAAGTATGTTGTGGAAGTTTGCTGTCAGCAGAGTTAATTGCAGGATTAGGGCCATTGTCATGTTTATCCATACTTTCATAGACTATCAGGGTTGGAAGGGACCTTAGGAGGTCATCTAGTCCTACCCCCTGCTCAAAGCAGGACCAATCCCCAATTTTTGCCCCAGATCCCTAAATGGCCCCCTCAAGGATTGAACTCACAACCCTGGGTTTAGCAGGCCAATGCTTAAACCACTGAGCTATCCCTCCCCCCAAATGGAGCTATGCCAGTCTCCTAGAACTGGAACAACCTTGAAAGGTCATCGAGTCCAGTCCCCTGCCTTCACTAGCAGGACCAAGTACTGTCCCCTGACAGATTTTTGCCCCAGATCCCTAAATGGCCCCCTCAAGGATTGAACTCACAACCCTGGGTTTAGCAGGCCAATGCTCAAACCACTGAGCTATCCCTCCCCATATGTGCCAAGCATATTCAAACAGAAGAGATGGAAAAAGAAACCCTCTAGTTCAGTAGTCTCAAGGAACATCAAAGCAACCTCATGGTTGAGAGACTATGCACAAAATTCTCCTTTCAGTTACGCTAGTGCAAACTCATTGACATCAAATAAAGAGGAAAGGATTACAGAGGCCTTTTAGAGGTGCAGCCACTGGAGGAGGTGAGAGGGACTAGTCTTTTTACATCCAGTGATGCCCCCCTCCAAATTACTGCAGGACTATTGCATTCTCACTCCTGGTTTCCCCTGATTTCTCCCCAACTTTTAGTGTGACTGTACCATTGCCTTGAATGGGGTTCTGCTGGTAGATCAAATGAGAATTTTGGCTCTGTCACTAAGGATGGGGGTGGCATAGGTCTCTCATACTCCTCCATCCCATGACCTTTTTTAAAGAAAGTGGGAGGTAATGTAAGTTCTCTTTTTCTCTTTGTGCCTTTTCTCTCCCTAGAAAAGGTGGTAGAAGAGGGCAGGTGGCCTCTGCAGGACATGTACACAGATACCTTAAAGCATAGCTAGGGCCCCTTAGCTTCGTAAAAAATAAGTGGGTCAGAGTGAGTTATAGACCAATCTTTATCTATTTTTAATCAATATCCAGGTAGCTTGTATTTACTAATTTCATTCCCCCATTCCCTCCTATCTAGTTTTGAACAGTCCTCCAGTTGCTTTTAGATACTTAGGATTATGGTATTATGCATGATTATAATTCCATGGGGCTATGCTGCATGTACAGCCTCTTCTACCCTTTCTTTCAGTGTGGGACCCAAAGGAGGATGAAACCAGCATGTCCTAGCAACAACTATAGCATTGGCTCCCAACAGTAATAAATTGGGGGATGCCTCTGCCTATGAGAATCAAATACATAGTGAATTTTCCTGTTTTTGTCAAATCCAACTGCTGTTGTTTTATAATAGCAGAAATTACTGTATATTAACTCTACTACCACATTAATAATGCACCTGTGTGTGATAGATCTTCTTCTGTATTAGACATAGATCAGTTGTACTACCAAAGAAAACACATATGCAGAGGTACCATTATACAGTGTTGTTGGGGTTATTTAATAGAATTACTGCACAAGGGTCTCTCTTTTTTTTTTTTTGGGGTGGTGGTGGTGGAGGGGGGGGTGTTAAGTAGACTCGTGCAGAATATATATATCCCCAAATGCCTTTCTTCATTGCTCTACTAGAAATACAATGGCATTTATGACCCTGTTTAGAGGAATAAGGCTTCTGTTTGTCTCCTGCTCATTCTGTCAGCATTCACACAGTAAGTTCAGTAGAAATCCCTGAGGTATTCCAGTGTCAGAACACAAAGCCATTTCTGCCTTTTAGAAAAATTATTGTGTTTCAAGGAACAGAGACTGTGGGGAATATTCCTGTGAAGTAAAGACTTGATGTAGCAATGCAGATACAGGAACTGAAAGGTTGGTGGAGGAGGGGTAAAAGACTGAAACAGAAGCAAAGTAAAAGGAGAAAATACATATATTCTGATTTTCGTTACTCTTGTGAAAATCCAGAATAACTCCATGAAGTCAATTAAGTTCCTTGGGGTAGCGCAAATTAGAATATGGCCTTGCATGAAGAAAAGGTGAGCAGTGATCAAGAGAGACTAGAGACTCTAACCCATACTGACAGCAGAGTATTTTGGGAGGAAAAATAAATGGGGTCATGAAGTGTTCCTTCCTTCTTCCCAAAGTATTTAAAACAATTTTGGATCAAATTCAGGCCTGCCTAAGCAAGTACACATCCTACTGATGTAGATTATTTCTTATAAACATTGCAGTAACTTCTACAGGCCCCCAAAATGGATCAGGCCCTCTGTGCTAGGGGCTGTACCAACACATAACAAAAAGAATGGTCCATGCTACAAAGAGCTTACAATCAAAATATAAAAGAAGAGACAAACAGATGGGGGGAGCACAAGGTAACAATGAGACAAAACCGGTCAGCATGATAAATACTGGTCACACAGTACACCAGCTGCTTAATCTTTTTGTCAAGTTTTTGTCCGTTTCTCAGAAGAGATGTAAGGAGGGATTTGAGGAGAATAGAAGTTGTGCCTGCTTATAGCAGGGCTGACATTCTCTCTTTGGCCTAGATTCTGTGCTGAACCCGGTTTTCACTGGGTTCTGTGAGGGGGCCACAAAGGAGTTGGTTGTATCTCCCTGATTCTGGGGCCAGTTATATACTGGCCCTAATGTAGATTAGAGCAGCCTGGGGACTGTGATAATCTTTACTGGTTGGCTGTGGGCCCCCAAAAGGAAGCTCTGCCAACTGGGGATTGACAGAGCACAACACACTCCAGCTATGCTTTCTCTCTCTCCACCCCTGCCATACACCATCCCTACAGATGTAGGAACATTTAATATTTATAAAACAACTAGTTTCAGGTTGTTTTCATTATTAACACTTACTACCCATCTAATCCCACAGCTGTAAGAAAGTATTGGTACAGTGGATAGTATCAGTTCTGCCTGATTTTCTTCTTCTTTACTTCAGTGGAGTTACTCCAGTTTTACACTGGTATCAGTGAGAAGAGAATCAGGCCTAGATTGTCCAGCTCATGTAAACAACTTTTTTCTATAACAAAAAAGGTGTTTAGATTTTCCATGCTTCATCTTCCTGAAAGGTGTATTGTTGAACACTAATCTCTAATTGGTTTAACTTGTGGGAACCATTGCCTCTTGAAACTTCACATTCTTCATTGATTCTCTGTGACTTTTCAAAGGGGAAGGACACTTTGAATGCTTCACATGAAGAAACCAATAATATGATCTCATCAGGAGATGAAGGCATTCAAAGTCCAGATTTCCAATCCCATTGATGCAGAATGTTTACTTGTCAGATCTCGTTTGTTGTCAGTGTTCAAACGCATGTATTTTCTTGCAAGGCAGGGTTTTGGAATGTGAGGCCCCAGCAGTAATGAAGGACATTTGTATGGTGGTTGAGCAGGTAGTATGCTTTTTTAGAAATTGACTTAGTAAAATCAACACAATGCCAGCATTAGTATTCAGATGAAATTTAGGCTTCTATGAACAGGCGGTCATGCAGTCAATTTCTTAAGCGAAAATTTCAGTGTTAGAATATGCCTCTGGTGTCTCAGATATTTCAGAAGAAGAGCACGAGGCAGTTTTCAGTATGTTGGGAATGTTCTTAGACTGAGATCCCATTTATCTGTAGAGCGCACCCTGAATTTCTGGTACCATTCTACTCTTGGACTCTTATCTGTTTGTAGCAAAGGTAATTGGTGTATACTTCAACTATTCTTGTCTGACTGCTGTGCGTCGGCAACCTTTCAGAAGTGGTGTGCCGAGTCTTCATTTATTCACTTTAATTTAAGGTTTTGCATGCCAGTAATACATTTTAACGTTTTTACAAGGTCTCTTTCTATAAGTCTTTAATATATAATTAAACTATTGTTGTATGTATAGTAATTAAGGTTTTTAAAATGTTTAAGAAGCTTCACTTAAAATTTAAAATGGAAAGCCCCCCAGACTGGTGGCCAGGACCCAGGTAGTGTGAGTGCCGCTGAAAATCAGCTCGCATGCCACCTTTGGCACCCGTGCCATAGGTTGCCTACCCCTGTTTTAGGTCTTGTTGAAAGCCGGATTAGGAAGTACATTACTTAAGAGCAGAACTTGAAACTAACTGTTAGGGTATGTTTACACTACAAATAGACGTGATTGCCACATATGGAGACATACCCAAGCTAGTTAGCTCAAACAAAAATAGCAATGGAGCATTGGCAGTATGGGCTGGTCACTCAAGTGCATATCCAGCATTGTACAGTCCATGCTGCCGTGGCTTCACTTCTATTACCATTTGAACTAGCTAGATCAAAGCTAGCTTGAGTAGATCTCCATGTGCTGCAGTCACACTTCTGATTGCAGTGTAAACATACCCTTTGGCTGCTATGGACTTTGGATCAAATTCTGAAGTCCTTACTCAGGCCCCATGTTGCCCGCTGTATCTGTGAGCTTGCAGCATATTTGCCCTGCCTTCCAGCCCTGAGGAGCTGTTCAGCAGGGTTCCAGCCATAGGTTGTCTTAACTTCTACTTGTTTCCTCCATGATTTTGGCGCGAGGGAATTGGGAGGAAGCCAGATGACTTGCAAGCATCATTTGAGGAAAGGATGGGTCTGCTGAGTCATCTCACGCCCTCCAGATTCCCTCTTCCCCAAGCCATGGGGGAAACCAGCAGAAGTTAAGACCACCTATGGCTTATTAATATCACATTTTCCCCCCCTCCGCACTGTGGAACATCTCCGCAGGTGGAAAGGCAAGAGACGCCCACATGGTTGCCTTTTGCCTCCTGAAAATCCCCCAGGATCCTTGCAAACTTCAGGGATGTGTGTGGTTTAAGTGGTTGGAACACCTCACTACTTCTGTTGGGGGGAAAACTTCCCTTTTCCCACTGTGAAAAAATTCTTAGGAAACTAAATGTTAACTGGGTGTGCTTCTGTTCTAAGTTCATTTTGCAAATTCCTAATTAGCCACCTTTCTGGAGAGAAGGAGACTTGGTAACACATTAAGGGACCCTGCTCAGGGGAAACAAGACTCCTCAAGTTTGGATTTTGAGTTTCCTCATTATCATTCCTTTAGGAGGTGGTATTCCCCTATGGAACTAATATGAGGCTTGCCCCCATAAATTTGCATATCTTGATAGACCTTTGGAAGCAAGGACCATCTGCACAGAAGCTTGGTGCCTCAGCACATCTTCCTCCGATAGAGTTATGGCTCTTTCATGATTTGTACTGCCAATACCCTTCCCCCCGCGCCCCCGCCCCCTGGCAGCCATCTGGTGGGTATACCAGTGAGCCTTCAGCATGGAAAAAAGTAGTTCAGAAAATCTTTGCTTGGTTACAAAATATAATAGAGAGAAAGCAGCACAGCTGCTATAAATTGTGCCTCTGTAACCTATTAGAATTCTTTGAAAATATCCCCAAAGTAGTGCATAAAAGAACAAATGGATATAATTTTAGCCTTTCAAAAGGTTTTTGATAACGTTCCTCACAATGGGCTATTAACGAAACTTGTTAGCCATGGGGTGATAGGTGAAGTCCTATCATGGATTAAAAACAGATGGGGAAATAAAGGGGAAGTAGGAATAAACCGTCCATTCTCAACATGCAGTGAAATTAATACAGATGTGCACCAGGGAGCAGTACTACCAACAGGAGCAGTGTTTAATATATTCATGATCTGGAAATGGCTTTGTGAAAAAGTGGGCTCACCACTAGAGTGGCTGGGTGTAGCATAATGGATCTCTGACTGGCACCCCCAGCTGATGGCCTCTCTGGTCCTCCAGTGGTTCGCCTCTTCCCATGACTTTGCCCTCCAGCCAAGTCATGATTTAAGTCCAACCCTTCCTAGGTAACAGCCTCTCAAAAATAAAAGTCCAGTATCCTTGTATCAAGATTCCGGATCTGACTTTGAGCTCCATGGTCCTTGCACCCTTCCGACGGGGCTCTCCATCGATCCTTATCCCTATCTCAGAGCTTCACACTACTTTCTCCTGTGGCTGGTAGGGGAACCCAGGCCCTCCCACTATACTGGGTTCCAGCCCAGGGACCCTATAACTAGCAGTCAGTAACTGTTTCATCCAACTCCTTGCTGCTGATTCCCTGGGCTTCTTCCTACTCACCCTTTCTCAGGCCTTCACCCCCCACAGCCTGTCTAGGTTCACCCTTCTTCTCAGGGCTGGGACTGTCAGCAAGTTAGGTGGGCAGACTCACACTAGCAGGGCTTGAGCTAGTGCACTAAAAAGAGCTGTGGCACATTGTGCCTCTGGCAGAGATTGGGGCTAGCCACCAAAGCTCAGATCCATGGGGTCAGGTGGGCTTGAGAGCTGCTGTGTTCATTCTGCAATTTTTAGCACACTAGCTCAAGCCCCACTAGCATGAGTCTGTCTACCTGGGCTGGGTACTTGACTCCCAATGCAGTATAGACATGCTATCAGGGCTGTCCCCTGGAATCCCCTAACAAACCCAATCCAAAGGTACAAACCAAACCAACTTCTGCACTCCTCAGGCTTGGCCTTTCATGCCTCTTAAATTCCCCTTGCTGTTTTTCCACTGAACAACTCCCAGGGCTCTCTCCCTGGAAGTCCAGATCATGCCCTTTTATCAGGGTTTACCACTGGAACCTGCTCCACTTCCCCGGAATGCCTCATCTCTGTCCTGGCCTCCTGCCTGACTTGTCTGTTCAGGAGAGGATCCCAGGGCTTACTCTCCCTGCTGGGTTTCCTCCTTGACCCTCCTAGTATCTTTATTCTCTGTAGTCTCAGACAGTGACTGCAGACTCTCCATGTAACCCCCTGCTGCTGCTTGTGTTTTGTGGCATAGCTAACATGCTTCCTGAGTTTATGACCATCATGCACTGTACTTTGTATTCATGATTTAGAGTTTCACACCCTTCCTGGTATTCTTAAACTTTTTAAAGAATTGCAGAAGAGCTTTTCTTATTTTCCTTCTATTCTTGATAAATGTTACAAGGAAAATTGTTACATTGAGACCTGAGTTTTCTATATAAACACCTCAGTGAGGTACAGTCCTTATAATTCCAAATAATATGATCTATTGCGTCCTGGGTTATGCATAATTCATCTTTATGCTTGTTAATTAGAAATAAATTACTATTTAATCTGCTACGCTGTGTTAGAATTCTAAATAGAACCGCTTCGCTCTTCCTCTCAGGGCCTTGGATTACATCACCATTTTCAACTGTTAGGCATACTTACTGGAATTTTTCCCCTTCAGTTCCTTTGCTCACCGTTCTTGCCATTCCTTCCTTATCTCATTTTTCATTAGGTATTTAAATTCCAGTTTGCTTAAGGGGATTCCTAAGTCAACTTCATTATCAGTAGCACTTTTTGCCTGTTTGTCCGCCAGTATGTTGCCTAGTATCTGCAGTGCGCCAGGATCCATGCTAGTACTATGGTTTATATCCAGTTGCGCACCTGTTTGGTTGTTAGCAGTAATATTTCATTAAGAATATCATTTCTGCTGTCAGACTTACCACCATAAATTGCCTGCATCCCTGACAAGGAATCAGACAGGGTGGCCACGGCAGCTGGCCACACATCTAAAACTCAGTTTAGTCCTAGCATAATCCCTGTTAGCTCAGTCATAAAGACAGATACAAAGTTATTAACCTTGCGGCTTCCTTGAGTACAAATGAGGGCACACAGAAGGCTGTTCCCACTCTTCTTGTTCCGCGCGCCATCTACATATATTTGGCAGTAGTGTCCCCGTTTATCACAAATACATAGATTTGCTATATCTTGTATATTTATCAATCTTCTCCTTTCATTAATATAATTATATAATTCCATGTCAGTCTTGGGGGATGGTTTTCCAATGATCAAAATCTATACCTATGGGAAAATAATGTTTAATCCTTTCTTTTCATTAAAAGTGAGGGAGAGTATGCTGAAGCGGAGCCCTGAGGTCAGAGCGTGGGCAGGGCAGGCACAGCCTCCCCCACCTGCTGCCCATGTCCTTATCCATCTGTACATTCTTCCTAGAATACTCATGGAAGCCAGTTTTATGTAGTGGTCCCTCTCTATAACCCATCATAGAAAAAGCCCATGTCCATGAAGTTTACTATCATGAATTCTTTGGTTCTCCTGCTTTTTTTATGCTTCTGTCTCTATCTTTACAATGTGGTTAATCTCCCTCCTACCCTCTTCTGAACCCATTTTGATTACATCTAGGAACCTGTTTCTTTCTAGGTGGGCTATTAATCTCCTTACCATTGTTTCCATGGTTTTATCTAAACATGCTGTGAGTGCAATTGGTCTGCATGCCTCAGGTCTTACCTGGTTTCCTAACAGGGATGATAATCACGTGTTTCCAGTCTTTAGGTATTTCACCTTTTCGCCATATGTTATATTTTTTTAGTATCACCCTCAAGCTTCCTTCACTTACACACTTAAGTATTTCAAAGCTTATTTTGTCCTTGCTGGTGCAGTGCTTTTGCTCCTTATCATTTTTTGGTGATCTCTCATATTAAAGTTTTTATTTAAAATAACTGCTGCTCCTCCCACCTCTTCATGATCTCATAATTATCATTCATGAATTTATTTTTCTCTCCCTAATTTCTATCATCTGATCCTTGTCACTGACTTTTTGAAACATGGTGTCCAGATTTTCTGCTTTTTCTTTGTTGGAGCTTGTTACTCCATACACCGCAACTGCAAAGTTTGGTATTATGAGGTTCTTACTCTTTATTCCATTTGTTTTCCTAATTTGTTTATATATTGGTATCTTTATTAACTTTCCTGCTGTATATTCTCCAGCCTTCTCTTTTTGACCTTTATACAATCCTCTGTGCAACTGCCTTTTTAAATATTTCATTGTCTGCTATTTAAGGATTTTTATTTTGCAGTCTTATCTGTTTCATTCCTTTCCCTAATTACCATTTCACATTTCTTGTTCCACCATCATATATTTTTCTTATCTTTAAGTACTGTTGGAATCCTAGGAATAGCTAGGCGGACTGTCTTTATGATTCCCTTAGTAATAGTCCTACAGAATTCCTCAAAATCTTCAATTATACATTGCTCATTCACATTGCCCTCACTTCTGTTTCGAATGCATTTCCAGTTGCTTTTTTTTAGATTTCAAGTGGGGATATTATCTTCGTCTTCAGTATTTCCTTTCCCTTGATATGTAATTAATGTTGGGAAGTGGTCACTACCAATTCCCTCTTCTCTGTAAATTTCCCAGCTGCATTTACTTGCTATGTTGCTAGAAGCTATTCCCAGATCCAGGCACAAGATGCTTCCGTCAGCTGTATTGAACCTAGTGGGGGCTCCATCATTTAATATTACTAAATTATTCTCTTCAAAGAATTGTGCTAAACATTTTCCATTTTTATCACTTTTCTTACTTCCGAACAATCTGTTGTGACTGTTCATATCACCACAGATAATGAATGGGCATGTGACATCTGCAATTCATTCTTTCAGGTCCATAGCCTCTAGTTTCCTGCTGTCAGATTTAAGGCCCTGCAGCTGCACCTGCTCAGTATTCCTGACACCCTAATGAGCCAGCCAGGCTGCCTGATGGACCCGCCCTGTCTGATTGGCTGAGGAAGCTAGCAGGCTGGTTCTTCAGCTCCGCTGCAGCAGCAGCTGCTCAACACCCCCCCCCCCCACACACCGTGTTTGTCTCTTGCGCTGCTCTTTCACAGCTCCAGCCAGCCTTGTTCCCATCCTTGCTCCTGCCCTCCCTGGCATCTGGTAATCGTGGTCTGACCCTTGACTCAGACTCGGAGTCAGGAATCAGTCTTGACCTTTGGCACTGGTATTTGGCTTTGACCACTAGGCTTGACTGCCTACAACCCAGTCTTCTGAGACCTGCATGGGTTATAAACATTATGAAGTCATAGAGACCTAGAATTGTTTTGTATCAGTATCTCAGTAGCATTATACTCAATATTTAGCTTTTTAACCTCTACTTCAGGGGTTCTGAAACTGTGGGTTGGGACTCCAAAGTGGGTCGTGACCCTATTTTAATGGGGTCACGAGGGCTAGCGTTAGACTTGCTGGGGCCCCGGGCCGAAGCTGAAGCCCGAGCCCCACCGCCTGGGGACGAAACCGAAGCCCAAGGGTTTCAGCCCTGGGCAGCAGGGCTCAGGTTACATGCCCTCTGCCCGGGGCTGAAGCCCTTGGGCTTCAGCTTTGGTCCCCCCATCTGGGACAGTGGGGATTGGGCTTTGGGCCCCCCAACCCAGGATGACAAGCTCAGGATTCGGTCCCCACTCCTGGGGTCATGTAGTAATTTTTTTGTTAGAAGAGGGTTGCGATGCAATGAAGTTTGAGAACCGCTGTTCTACTTTAAGGTAGTTCAGGCTTTCCTTAATGAAGGTAGACACCTGTACTCTTTCTTGTTTCTCTATCTTGTCCAAATATGCCATAGTTTGGGATTTTATTGTCTAGTGTCTCTATTAGCCAAAGCTTTTGTATGCATGTATTGATTTTCATATCAATAATATTTTTAATTTGTGCCCATGCACCACTAGGCTATGGGCATTCCAGCTGAAAATAGTTACCACCATTCTTTTAACCTTCAATGTTTCCTTCACTGAAGAAAATATGAAGTCTTTCCACTGATATGTTGCTAACCTGTAGGTACTTTTCAGCAGCTTTAATTATAACTCTAACTTTCTCTGTGTTCTTCCCTGTGTGAGACATACAATTTATTACTTCAATCATAAATGCAACGAATCTCTCTGTTTCTGTAAGTAATATGTCATCTCCTTTTACCCCATTGTCACTCATTACTTCCATCCCATTAATTTGTTGCTGGCTATTCCATTTCTACAAATAAGGTTCTTTCGTTCTTTTTCTTTCTTTTTCTTTTAAGTATCTCCTAGTAGCTTCTTCAGCTATAATTAACAATTTGGTGATTTTGTTACTCATTGTGTCTTAGTACATTCCCCCCCTCCCCCGCATGCTGAGCTGAAATTTCCTTCACAGTTGCAACATTGTTGTTCTGTCCCTTCCTCACAGCTTTCATATGGATGTTCACTTCCACGCTTGCTGCACCACACTTTTACTTTGAAATTGTTTGCTACGTGACCGAATGTTTGGTACCTGAAGCATCTCGCAGGAGAAGGAGTATATCCAGAAGAACTGATACACTAAAGTTACTCTATCTGGTAGCATTCTTCCCTTAAATGTGAGCAGCACGGCTGGCTGTCGAGAGAGCTTGCTATCCCCTCTTCTACTGATTAGCCTCTTGTATGCACTGTTGTTGTAGCCGTGTAGGTCCAAGGATATTAGGGAAACAAGGTGAGAGAGGTAATATCTTTTGTACCTGTGAGTGAACACTTTTCACAAAGCAATTACTCTATATCTGACCCCTGAGTCCTCATCCTCAAAGGAAATCTGCACAACACCTTCAAAAGACTAGCGTTGGATACGTAACTTCACTCCATGATTTTTAGTGTCTAGCGAATAGAGACACTGGATTTATGGCCTATTACCACCAGCTATAATCCACTAATAACCCCCCATCAGCTTCTCCCCACCCCCAACCCTTTCCTCCCTATGGCTGTAGGGGTGTTAACAGGCCACTTTACCATGAATGGGTCCCTAGAAATATGTGCTTACTATGTCATACCTTGTGTTTAGCTGTGACACTTCTGTGATGGGTTCCCCACCGAGTGCCACCTGGAACTGGGGAACCACTGAGCCCTCTGACCCACCAGCCTGGGCTCCCTCTCAGACTGTGCTGCTATGACAAGCTGCAGATACACTCACAGTCTTACACTTCCACCAGCATACACACAGGTAGGGACACACTCAGCTGCAGTTACATGCAGGCTCTCTGACCAGCCACTGCATGTGAACCAACAATAGAGAGGATACAGCCAAAATAACGATCAGTTTCCCAGCCTAGGACCCCAGATCGGTACTGTCCTGCCCTGGTTCAAACCCCAACTAGTATGAATTCATTATCCAGTTCACCGCCTCCTCAATGTGGAGAGGAATATGCAACAGACTCTCTGAGCTAAGATTCCCAAGCACTTCTCTCCAACTTACTGGTTTAGACAAAGAAAAAACAAGTTTATTAACTACAAAAGATAGATTTTAAGTGATTATAAGTGATGGTAAAGAGACCAAAGCAGATTACCTAGTAAATAAACAAAAACACAATGTAAGCTTAAAATAGTAGAAAGATTGGATATGAATTAGCAGATTCTCACCCTAACTCAGAGGTGGGCAAACTATGGTCTGCAAGCCACATCCAGCCTGCGGGACCCTCCTGCCCAGCCCCTGAGCTCCCAGCTGGGGAGGCTACCCCCGGCCCCTCTCTTGCTGTCCCCCCTTCCCTGCAGCCTTGGCTGACTGCGCCGCTGGTGCAATGCTCTGGGCGGCAGGGCTGCAAGCTCCTGGGGCAGTGCAGCTGCAGACTGCAGCCTGCCCCGGTGCTCTGCTGCGTGGCTGCCTGTCCTGGTGCAGCCGCTCCACCAGCCACCCCTGCTCCAGGCAGTGCGGTAAGGGGGCAGGGAGCAGTTGGATAGAGGGCAGGAGAGTTCGGGGGATGGCCAGGGGGTGGGGTTGTGAATAGGGGTCAGGGCAGTCAGAGGGAGGGGAACAGGGGGGTTGAATGGGGGCAGGGATCGCCGGGGGGCAGTCAGGAATGAGAGGAGGGGTTGGATGGGGGGGTAGTTAGGGGCAGGAGGGTCCAGGGGCGGTCAGGGGACAGAGAGCAAGGGGGGTGGATGGGGCAGGGGTCCCAGAGGGGCCATCAGGGGGCGAGAAGCAAGGGAGGTTGGATAGGGGTGGAGGCTGTGCCATGCCTGACTGTTTGTTTGGGGAAGCACAGCCTCCCCTTTTGGGGCAAACTTTTTGGCCTAACTGATGGTACAGGCAGACTTGTAGATTCTTAAGGCACACGCTGCATTAGCTTTACATCTTGGGTTTCTCAGGTCTTCATACACAGTCTAGAAATCCCTTTAGCCTGGGTCCAGCACTTCCCCCAGTTCAGTCTTTATTCCTCAGGTGTTTCCAGGAGTCCTGTTGTGTGGGGAGTGAAGAACCTCAGATGATGTCACTTCCTGTCTTGTATAGCTTTAGCATATGGCGGGAATCCTTTGTTTCAAAACTTGGTTCCCAGACTGGTTTGTGGAAAAATACTGACATCCCACGATGGAGTCCAGAGACATGTGATTTGGTCATCTGCCCTTTCAGTGTTATGGCAGCCATTGCTTACAAGCTGGTCAAAACGCCCATAGGAAGGTTAAACTATTTCATTGTCTTTGTTGATGGGCCATCAGCCCTGTCTGGCTTCTTCATTGTTGTACCTGAAAGGCTGGCTGTGGGTATTCTCCAGAGTAAGCCCATTTGAAATACATTCCTAGTCAATATTCATAACTTCAGATACAAAAATGATACATGCATAAAAATAGGATAATCATATTCAGGAAATCCATAACTGTTTCAATGACCCCTCACACAACTTATCTTGTACAAAATGCATCATAATTATTCCATAATCTTATCCTAATAATATCACTCTGAAGAATATGGGGTGCAGTGTCACAACTTCCCATTAGGGATTGTCTACACATACAGTGCTGCCGTGGTGCAGCTGCAGCTCTTAGGGAAGACACTACCTATGCTGATAGGAGAGCTTCTCCACCTAGGTACTCCACCTCCCTGAAAGGGAGAAGCCCTCCCATCGACCTAGCACTGTCAACACCAGGAGTTCAGTTGATATGAATGCATGGCTCAGATGTAGATTTTCCACACCCCTGAATGACATATGAATGAGTGGGCCAGATCCTCCAATAGTGTGGTCTTATGATTAAAACTCAGTTATTAATTGTGGCTTACTCTGTGCCAGACCTTACCAGAGGTCTGGCACAGAGTAAGCCTCCTATAACCTATTTGGCACACTTGTTTTTTGCCGCGTGGAGAGAATCCCCTAACCAGTTTTGCCTGCCATTCCTGACACCTTCAGTACCACAGAAGCCCCAGCTATTGATTTTGGGTTTTCTTTATTTTGTAACTTGAGGGAGCATGTAGGAGGTGCCTGTGATGGATCTAGGGAGTGGAATGAGAGTAAGGGAAAAATGTGGTAACTGGAAAACTGATTACATTATTGTTATCATACTAATCACATTTTAACAGTTAATAAAATACAAGCAGGAACGAAAAACAGTTCTAAAACATAGATAAGGCAAAGTTTAAATAAAAAGGTTTCAAAAGTTTAAAAAAATGGAAGCTTACGTTTAAATATAATAAAAGAAAATAGACCAGGTCAGAGTTAAATATTGCGAGCATTAATTATAAATAACAGAGAAACTAGGATTAAATACATACATATATATGCTTTATTCAGATTTGAGGAAAATAAGAACTATTTGGATTTATGCTAACTAGGATGGTTACAAAGTTTATCAGTCCCACTGACCTGATATTGTGGACATTCTTCCTCCCTCATCCCAGGGGATAGCAGTGCACAATTGTCTGGGTGTATCATGAGAGTTTACCCTGAATTATCTGGTGTAAGCTGGAGTCAGAGACAGACTTCCAGACAACATGGACCTTGGTCTATTCTCATATAACAGTTCCTTTGTTCCTAGAAATGAAACTTGCCTGTAGCAGTGTTAGGAGCCATTGACTCCATTGGAGTTTGATGACATAATGTGTACTAAATTAATAATTTTTTGACTGTGCCAGTTAATAATATTGTAGAATATGGTATGTCAGTAGAGAATAACTTTACTCATAAGACTTTTCAATTTTCCAAATGCATAACTTAGGTTTGTAATTAAATGAAAGACACCTTCCCTTGTTATAACATAATTTCTGTGCCTCCTGAGATGTAGGTTATAGTTAAGACTTGACTGTAGTGTAATTTATATGCATACCATTATTTTGGACTGGATGGCATCAGAGCCATTCATCCTTATGTCATAAGCCCTATACTGGTAACAGCTAATGGAGATTCTCCTTTGGTTTAAGTGGAAAGTGTCTCTACTTTAGGAAGAGTGGGGAGAAAAGTAACTTTGTGTCCCCTTTTTGGCTCCCAGGGACTGGTCAGAGAGTTGGCCAGGCCTTGGCGTAAGTTATTGTAACCTAATTTAAAGCCTATTGAAGCCTATAGCTTCTTTAACCTATGCCTAGCGGCATAAGACACTGAAAGGACATTCTGGCAGCTGAAGACTGCTGAGGCATACAGATGCCATCTTTGCCCAAGGCATATCCTCTGCACTAAGGGCTGGGAGGTAGGTCATGATTAAGTACAGGGGCTCTGTGCCCTTCAGTGGTTCCTGAAGGAAATGCTGAAGGAAATTCTCTACCAACTTAGTTGCTTTTATGGTTTTGTGTAGGCAATGCAGGAGGCCCAGGATCCATCCCACTTTTATTGTTTTATTTATTAAATACAGTTTCTTAAAGTACTTTAAACAAAAATAAGGTCCCTTCAGAAAATTCTAAGTTCTGTTAATGCAAAAATGGTTGGGTTTGTTTTGTTTTGTTTTGTTTTGTTTTCTCCTTGTAACACTGTGTCCCACCTGGAACTTCCTGTACTGAATGGACTGTGAAAGTTACACAGACTTATCCAGCTCTTATTAGGTCATGACATCAAAAATACCCATCTTTCATATCATCAAGCCATTTTCAGTTGCCCTGGTTTGATCTAATAGTTATTCTAGGCGATAGCTCTGTAAAGCAGGAAATGACTGTTTTAGTAGAGGAGATATATTTCAGATACTGGGAGGTCTTAATATCTGTCTAAGCAGCAAAGGTTTTACTTTTTTGCCTGAGAACCCTGGATTTGATGGCATACTGCATGAAACTGGCTCTTTAGTTTCAAACAGTTCAGAATATGTTGCTATACAAGAAGATATAAGTCCCCTTTATACACTAGCTTGTAATTATTTCATTGTCTTTCTTTATTCCAATTAAGAAAAAAATTAAAGGAAAAATTAGGTTTTCTTTTGCCAATGTGCTAACTTCAGAACATAATTTTACTGATTTTTCTGGCTCCGTATGTGTCATCTTACCCTGTTAGGGCAAGGGTATAGATTCTAGAATGTAGGAAAGATTGCACAGGCAGAAGAATTTACCATTCTTAGTATTTCAGCTGTAGCCTTGAGTACATGGAATCTTTCCTTGCCCATTAGAAGAGTCTCCTTTATTTTGAGTTTTAAAACTCTTTATTCCCAAAAGGCCTTCTTCATGATCTGTTGTAATATTTTCATATACTTACCATGTTTTATATAAGGGGCATAGAAGGCCACCCGTAAACACACACTGAAGAAATAAATACATTTCCTGGTAACTTCTTCTCCAATCCTATAAGTGACACTTGGTTTGGTTAGTGAATGTTTTATGAGAACTGGTTCACAAGCATTCACTTGTCTTGCAGACTTAACAGTGATGCCAGATACATTTTATTATATTCATTTGTAACATGTAGTTCTTTATCCCCACACCTCAATTGAATCGCCAAACTTTTTATACATGAATTTACAAGATCCTACCAGGGTGGATTTGATTTAAATCAAATTGATTTAAATCATGATTTAAATCACTAGTCAGGAAGACTCGATTTAATAATGGATTTCTACATAAAAGTGCATTCTTTTTGGTTGTTATAACCTTAATACATATTCTTCAAAACTCAGAGATAGAGAGAGATGTAGGTTTCATTTTTAGAAGGTACACACTATACATTTTTAAAATTATTTTGAAAACTTTTCAGATTAGTTTTACAGCTATATCAGAAAATGAATGATTGTTTGGTTATTTCATTAACCAAAGGTGATTGAAGCAGATAGTTCACCTCCCAATGACTTCAAAAATATCTCCAATTCAACAGGTTAATCGTTAATATTTGGAGGATTTTCTTGCCATGCTGTATTAGGAGGAGAACATCACCAGACAGACATTTAAATTGTTTTATTTAACTAAAACAACAACGTTGTATATTCTGGATTTTTTTTCTTCAACAGCAAACATATAATATTTTAACAAAACAAGCAAATGCATTTCTGATTTTAGTTAAAAATACAAGTTTTTTAAAATCAGGTTTGTTTGTCTTAAAATTGTTTTTAACTAAAATAGTTAAATGAAATATTTTTAAAAAAATTATGTCAGCCAGGTCAACATGAGAAACTTAAAATATTGGCTTCTGCAGCGAATTTAGTTGTCTTCACCTTCATTTTCCTGTTTGTTCATAATCTGGAAAAGAAAAACAAGCATTCCTGCTTTTTCAGGTCCCAAACGATTTCTCAATTTGGAATGAATTAGTCCAAAGGAAGAAAATATTCTTTCCACACGGGCAGAAGAAGCAACTGCTGTTAAAAGTGAGATTATCACTTCAGCAGTCTCTGAATCCAAATGCTTAAGTGACTTCCACCAGTTCACTGGTGTGACTTTCTTTAAGACATCATCAGCAAACATCTTTCTTGAATGGTTCACCCTTAGCTCTGAAGTTTATTAATAGTTGGCATTATGGAGGGATGATTGCTGGATTCCATGTCATAGCCAACTCCTCTTCCTCAGCAGTTAAGGTTTGACCCTGGTACCGAGTATTGAGAATATTTGCAAGAAAATGAGCTGGAGATGGTGCTTGTCCCATTCATTTTTTTTTTTTAATGCTTGTAATTTAACTCTGTCATTGCATAGTTCTCTTTTTTTCAAGATCTCACTCTGTTCCTTCCAAATTTCAACAGTGTCAGAAATAAAACAGCTATTTCCCTGCATTTTGATCAAGGCTACAGATATAGGCTTCAGGGTACTCAACATGTGTTCACCATTTCTCTTAACCCCAATGTTGAGAACTTTGGCTGTGACAGTGCCATCTATTTTTTTCACGATTTTGTTCACAAACTGTCATTAGATTAGGCCATTCTTGATATAGTGCTCAAAACAGTCCACTACTGAGTTCCATCGCACGTCTTGTGGGAGAGTTAGCTTGGTTCCTTCCACTTTTTTTCAGAGCAGCTGCTGCCAAGTGGTTGTTACAGAAGTATTTTGCAATGTCAACAACATTAGCCTTTATTTCTGGAACACTGAAGTCTTTGGCTAGGAGGTGCATCAAATGAGCGCTGCAACCGTAAATTATTAGCTTGGGACTCTCTTCACTCTCTTCTAAATAATTTGGATACATTTGCAGCATTGTCTGTGATCAAGCTGCGTACTAAACATTTGAATTTTTTTTCAGAGTTTGTTATAGCTTTTACTGCTACTTCTTGTAAGTATTCTGCTGTGTGTGCATTTCCTGATGTATCAATTGTTTCTGTAAGGAAGACATTACCTTCTTCTGTTGTCACACAAGCACATACAACAGGATCATCGTGGACATTGCTCCACCCATCAAGACTCAGGTTAACAATTTTACCCTCTAGACCTTTTGCACACTGCTCAATTTCTCTTTCATACACTTTATCCAGGAATTTGCCTGCGACATCTGCTCTGTTGGGTGGACTGTATCCTGGTCTTAATGACTGAAGTATGTTAACTAACTGGGCAATTTTTTCATCAATTACCATTTTTTTGTAATCTGCTGGTTCTTATTACAAATTTATCTATGGTTGTTTCTGGATGATGGAGTTTGGTTTTTTTTTTGCTACAGGTGATATACTGTGACTATGTGACATACATGATGTGACTGAAACACTATCATTGGCAGATAACTCTGAAACTATAGAAAATGATGGTGATCTTGAAGGTGGGTAGTCTTCAGAATCCTGTATGTTTTGGATGGATTCTCCTAAACAAAATAAGTCAATACAGTTATTTAATGATTATTACCATACTGCTCATTTAATATTACTCATTGCATTCACTGATCCTCAGTACTACTTTAAAGGTGAAATTGTAAAAGGAAGATCTGCTTATTTCAGCTATTTATTTTTTATTACAACTGCATCTAAAATAATAGTACCACAGAGTAACAACTATATTTTTTGCTCAAACATGAGAATTCAAGAATAGTCCAGAAGGAAGACCAGCAATCCTTAAGAAAGAAGTATGAAATAAAAAAGTTTACCAACCTGAAGATCCTGCATGTTCAGACGTGTTCCCTTCATCATCTTCAATGCAGCTTCCTCATGAGAAGGAACACTTTCATTCAGGCAACCAGGCCTTGCATTTCTTTGTTGCACTGTTTGCATTTTGCACGCATGCCTGTCTTACCCACAGGTAGAGAAACTTCACTGAAATATTCCCAAACTGGTTCTCTTTTACGGCCTGCTGACATTATAGGTTTTCCCTCTTAGTGAGAGAATAGCATGGTAGATCTCAAATCAATGAAGGCTACACTCAGAAAGACCTCAAGACTTCTGGAATATGCTGCTCAAAACAGTTTCATTTTTGTTTCTGCTGCCTGTCCCTCCCTTCTCACATCTATCTCCAGACTTCTTCTCCTTGTCCAGATCTATTCTGCCCCCAACAATCTTCTATGCATTGAACTTTTTGAAAATTTGCACTTTTAGAGAGAGGGAAGGGATTGACTCTGTGTACACACATTTGCAAAGGGACAATACGGTTGAGATCTGTTATTTCTCACCTCTATATATTATTTATTTTATTTTATTTAAAAACGTTTTTGCTGTTAACAAGCACGTTATCTCTGGAGACACAAATCCACAGTTTGACTGCAAAACTAAGCATCTCTGATGGTACCTTCAGAGCACTGAGTCCCATTGGGTAGATAGAAAGATTAACCTAAATAATCTATACAGAAGCCCCTGGAATCCCATAAGATTGGGTCCCTAATCCATGAACTATTGGAACTCATTTACAAAACTTTTCTTAAACATTACATGAATATATTGTCTCATACTATAGAATTTGAATTTATAATCCCTATTCCATGATGAGATACATTATAGCTCAAAAGATAGTTTTAATTAAGATATCTTTAGATAGGCTTTTCCTCAAAAAGCATTTTATCAAAAAAATCAGATTTAAATAAAAAAAATCTGATTTTTTTTTTTTAAAAATTTTTTAATTTTAAATTAATTTTTATCAACCTTGGATCATACCGTGGTTCCTGTTTATAAAGGGCTGTTTTGTTACATATCAATACATAATGGACCTGATTTTTCATCCCTTTGCCCTCGAGTAAAACTAGTGTAACTCCATTGATTTATGCTTGATTGATAGACTGATTTAGTCGTGTCAATGTGGGAGTACCTGCCAGTGCTTTTATTGTGTTTACACAATTTCAAAGCTGTTGGCTTGCCTATTTCTAACAGGAATAAAAAAATATTGGAAGTGAATTTGCTTTCACAATGTGACTTTGAAAATGATGCTTATTGACATTTCTGTTTTTATGTGAAATGTGCGCGTGTATAAAAAGCCATTTTCTTTAGCGATAATTTGGGGGCAAATTGCTCTGTGGTATAAATATAGAATACATGCAGTAAATTGACTACATACTTCAGTGGAGTCGTTTCAAATTTATATCCGTGTAACTGAGCAGATTTTGGCTCCAGTGTCTTGAATGTGTGCATAACACCCCTTTTTAAAGAGAAATGCTTTATATCTATAGTATAAAGGCATGTATATAATGGAATGGATTTGTGTGCATTCTTTGGAGAATGGGCCAGATTCACAGGTTTTTACGTTACTTCTGTAATGCAAAGATTCCATAAACCCAGTTTAACTGGCCCAGAGCAGCACACACCAGCCAGGGGATAGTGGTTAATATTGCGCAACGCTGGCAAAATCTTCCTGAGTAACCTGGCTGGGTACTGGGCTGAGTAGGGTGACCAGACAGCAAATGCGGAAAAATCGGGATAGGGGTGGGGGGTAATAGGAGCCTATATAAGAAAAAGACCCCAAAATCAGGACTGTCCCTATAAAATCGGGACATCTGATCACTCTAGGGCTGAGGAACCCGTACAGGGGGAAGAAAGTGGATTCCTTCCTCCACACTGTGGAGTCTTTCCACAGCCCTTCTGAGCTGAGGTTTCCATAGCTCTCTACGGGACCTGAATGCCCAATTTCCACTGGGATTGTGAATCTGTATCTTTTAGGCAGCTTTTAAAAATCTCAGTCCATGAATCTAGTGCTCCCATCTGTGACATGCAAGGGTTGGAACATAGTTAAGTAGTGAATTCCCCCTCCCCAGGCTCCCCTCTCCTCTGTCCTATCCTTGTCTTTTCTACTCCCATCCCCATTTCTCCACAACAGCACTCAGGGAGCTGCAACATACTGTGGCTCCTTGCTGTGGGGAAGGGGTATATTCCTTTTATACAGCTGTTGCCAACTTTAGCCCTTCTCACACACTGGCATTACAACAGCTACCTTGCATGTGGGGCCCTCCAAACCTATGGAGGGGAGAGCAGGATTTCCCCCATCCTCACAGCTTGGATATTTTGAAGGCACAAGTAACTGCTTTTTATTTTAATTACTTTACATTTATTATGATTGTTTTTATTATGTTGAATAGCACCCTGGCAAGGGCAGAGAAATGTTTTGCGAAGCTGTGTGTTAAATAATATATGCCAATGGAACCATAGCTATAGCTGGTGTAAATCAGTGTAGCTCCACTGAAGTCAATTTATGCCAGCTGAAGACTTGGCTCATAACTTTGTTGTGAATACTTATGGCAATATCCATATGTTAGTAATTTTTAGGAGCTCACTTATAGCTTTACAACACCTGTAAAATAGAGGGGTGTTATGAAAATGCTGATAGGCTTCTATAAAATATGTACAGTGCCAGATTCCCTGCTCAGTCATATTGAAATGAAGCCAGAGTAACTGTTGATGTCTGAGTTACGCTGTCAGAGATGAGAATCTACCCCATAAATGATTGATGACCCTTAAAGCCTAAATATTGGTTTTGAAGTCTTTATGGATTTCCCTTTGAGTCTCTCTCTCTCTCTCGTTGTATTGTGATTGTCTTGACCTGGCTCACTACAATAATTCAGGGTTTATTCATGGCTCTTCCTTGTTTTTTATTTTTGTCTGAAGATAGTTCTAGAAGTTTTGTTTAGTTTCTCTCAAGGCAAAAAGAAATGCTGCTATCCTTTCCTTTGTCTGGTAGAAACCAGTGAAGAAGAGCTTTCTTGCCCTGGAGATCGCTAGGGTTTTTTAAGTTCTAACTTTCTAAAGCTGAAAGGGTTTGCAAAATGATGATCCTCTTTGTCTGTCTGTTTTCATCCCAACAACAAAGACCTTCAGGCTATTCAAGTGAATATTTGCAGACAGGTAAAATGTTGTATTCTAGAGGCCTACAAAGCTAGAGCCTTGTGACTCAGCTGTCAGAAGTAATTCCTGCCAGGAATATGGCAACTTTGTAGTCAACATCTATATAGTAGCGACTTGGAATTGGCTGTGAGTGGAGGACAAGACAATAGGCACGTAGGTTGTATTATCAAAGGCAGCTGCAAGACAGAAATCCTGTAGGCTGTGTTTTTTAGCATCTCCTGTCTGGACCATTGGTGCTACCGTTCAAGTTCTGATGATCCTTTCTGTGTGGATGTAGACTGCTTTGCAGTTCCTTTTTCCTTCTCTGTGCTAGTCTTCCCTCAAGCTCAAGTTCTGTTTGTATATTAAATCCATTGTGAAACCAGTTCTGTACTCAAATATTTGAAGTCCTGTTCTGCTCCCATTGATGTCAAATGGAGTATGATTGGTCCCTACATTTGTCAGTTTTGACCATGCTGTATATCTTGTCATGTCAGTAAAGTTGTTGATATTGAATTGAATATAAATTCCCGTCTCTTTTTCTATGTGCTGGTGTATGTCAGAAGATACAAAACTTTCAAGGATAATAGATGATCAATAAGTAGAGCCCTGTGTTTTTTCACAAAGAAGTAACATGAAATAAAACAAAAAACAACCTATAAAATGGGGGGAAAATGAAGCTCCTGTAGCTTCCTATCCCTCAGGGCTGGGTACAGCTTCTCACTCCGGGCATTGGGACTGGATAGCCTGTCTGCTCCTGTGTCATGACAGGCTGGACTTGGGGCAAAATATGAGTGATGGTGGTGTGTCCTGGCACACAGGGTTGCAGCACTACTCAGTCAGATTTGGCCCATCCACTCCCCCCATCATTATGGAGGGGCAGACAGCTCAAACCTGAGCAGTGCTGCCACTCCATGGACCAAGTAGCAATACCCAGGATGGGAGCCAGGCCCAGCCCTGCAGGACAGGAGCCACTGCTGAGGGCTCTGTAACCTACCCTGCCCTCTGACCCCATGGCTTTCCTACCCACCCCTGAGGCAAGACCTGACACATTTTCTCTCCTGCAATAGAAAAAAATCCAACAAAATTCCCCCAAAATAGAAAAAATAAAAAAGAATTTCACAGTTCTTTCAGTACGCTTATTCAAATGTGATAATTTTGGCTTCAAAACTTATTTTTCACCAGTTCTTCCTTTATATTCATTTCCTCCGATTTGGCCTAGATTCCACAACACGTACGTGCACAAGTAGTCCTGTTGAAGTCAGTGGGGCTACTTCATGCTTTAAGTATTTTCACCATTGGGACCCATGTTTGTATGCTGGGGTGGCTGGACATAGATCCCAGTTTGATATAACTTTGGTTTATTATGTACATTGTCCCAGACACTGTTGTGAGGTAGGTGTTCTATAAACCAGTTGAGGACCTGATTCTGCCATCGTTACGTTAGATCAATGTTACTCCCAGGTTGTGGCGTACGAGCCACAAGTGGTTCTTTAATGTGTCTCCTGCGGCTCTTTACAGCACATGATGTTAAAACACTGATTTAATTATTAATCAATAAAGATGCTTTTACTATGTTATTAGTGCAAGTTGATAATTTAGTTTGTTAAGGTATTTCCAGTAGAGATAAGGAGGTGTTAGTACCCTTATACAAGGCACTGGCGAGACCTCATCTGGAATACTGTGTGCAGTTCTGGTCTCCCATGTTTAAGGTCTCCCAATTCAAACTGGAACAGGTACAGAGAAGGGCTACTAGGATGATCCAAGAAATGGAAAACCTGTCTTATGAAAGGAGACTCAAAGAGCTTGGCTTGTTTAGCCTAACCAAAAGAAGGCTGAGGGGAGATATGATTGTTCTCTATAAATATATCAGAGGGATAAATACCAGGGAGGGAGAGTATAAACTGGCCATCAGGAAGTTTAGACTTGAAATTAGATGAAGGTTTCTAACCATCAGAGGAGTAAAGTTCTGGAACAGCCTTCCAAGGGAGCAGTGGGGGCAAAAGACACATCTGTCTTCAAAACTAAGCTTGATAAGTTTATGGAGGGAATGGTATGATGGGATAGCCTAATTTTGGCAATTAATTGATCTTTGACTATTAGCAGTAAATATGCCCAATGGCCTGTGATGAGATGTTCAATGGGGTGGGATCTGAGTTACTACAGAGAAGTCTTTCCTGGGTGTCTGGCTGGTGAGTCTTGCCCACATGCTCAGGGTTTAGCTGATCACCATATTTGGGGTTGGGAAGGAATTTTCCTTCAGGGTAGATTGGCAGAGGCCCTGGAGATTTTTTGCCTTCCTCTGCAGCATGGGGCATGGGAGGATTCTCTTCACCTTGAAGTCTTTAAACCATGATTTGAGGACTTCAGTAGCTCAGACATAGGTTAGGAATTTATTAAAGGAGTGGGTGAGTGAGATTCTGTGGCCTGCGTTGTCTGACCGCCTGCACTAGATGATCATAATGGTCCCTTCTGACCGTAAAGTCTATGACTCTAAGTTATTAAGTTATTTGCTCTGAGAATTGTATATATTTATATATATAAAAAACTAAATATTTCCCCTGTCATGCTGTTTAAATAAGAATTGTACTATGGTAAATTCACACTACTGTGCCTCTTTTGGGTAATGTTGATTGCTAATTTGGCTCCTGAACCTCTGAGGTCTGAATATCACTGCATTAGTAACTTATTCTACAAGTAATCCCATTACTACTGGGCATCAAGAAAAGTGATAGAACCAGGGTCTAATTAAGTAAATAAATTAGGTGAAATCCTGTCCCCATTGAAGTTAATGGGAATTTTGCCATTGACTTTAATGAGACCAGGATTTCACCTCTAAGATTTATTTTTTTTCTAAGCTGCTGAACTTTCTCTTTTCAGTCCTTACATGTATTAGATTTCCCATCTTTCATCTTCCAGGCATTTTCCTGTGCATCTTGTTTATATATTTCTTCATACACTTTCCTTCCCTCCCTCCCCATTTTGTCTGTTGTCAACTAGGCATACTAATCTTTGCTGCCCCTTGGCTACCTGCTCGACTTTTAGTGTGTGTGTGGTATAAATCAATATTCTAGCAGCTAGAGAGCAGCAATGGCAAGAGAACCTTCTGTTATGCAGCTGCTTTACAAAAGAAATGCTAAGATGGGCAATGGTTTCATTTTTAGATTCACTTATGTTTTCATGACTATTTAAACATAATTTAGACATCAGGTTATCGACTTCTATTTCATGACTGCTAATCTTAATTGCTGTTTTGTACCTGCTTTGAGTTTCCATTTACTATGTGCTTTTGAAAGCTGTGTAATCAATAAGGCATGTAGTGACGTGTTTATTTAAAACATTTTATTTCAGAAGCAAACAAATGAGCTGTTGCATTACAAAAGTAGTAACTGTCACAAATAAAATACAGCACTTGGTTTGACTAAAATTGTGCAAACCCTTTTATTATAGAGATGCCCTTATTAAACTGGTTGTAGGTTTAGTGAGGAAGGTCCATTCCCTTTCTGCCCACCTGCTCACATGGGAGAATATCGGGCAAGGAGTCCCTGTCATCCACCCATGGTTAGAGTAACAATCAGGAGGGTAGCTAGGGAGTGGGTAGCTTATTTGACCTTACTCCTATATGGAATAATTGAAGTGTGTAATGGACTGATTTTGGTTCTGCACTAAATACGATCTCAGTGCAGCCTTCACTATGGAGTTGCCGCTGCTATCTCCAGAATAACAGCTGTGATCAAACAAACAGAGATCAGAAGACACAGATGAGATTGGGGATGATCCGATAGCATTATAAATGTCTTGTATCCAAAAGACACAGGTAGATTTGTTAGAGGTGCCAGATCATCACACGTATGGGGTGGATTAACAAGAACAGTAAACAGTGTTTGTTTGTAGTAGTAGAACAAGAACATAGCTGTATCAACAAAGGAAGGCCCTGATCCTGCATGTGCAGTTATTGAAGTCTGCTGCATGGGGGTAGGACAGAGGAAACTGCTTACCTGGGCAGTTGGCCATGTTTTCTCATCTTGTTCACTGCTAGCTGCCTCCAGGAAGCAACTTTAGTTACTCCTGCATGAATTAGAGGCAGCTCTTTTTCTTTCCTTATAGCTGCTCTGAACCCAAGTGAGAGGGCCACAATCCAACAGTAATCAGTCTGGCAGTGGCCTTGTGATAAATAAAGGGGGTGGGGGGAGCTCCCTTTGATGGATACCCAGCCAGCCAGTTAGCTGTAAAATCCCTCTTGGTAGCTGTTTTCTACTTGCCTTACCTGTAAAGGTTAAAAAGTTCCCCCCCCCCCCCTTTTTTTTTTAAAAGGTGGGCACCTGACCAAAAGACCCAGTGGGAAGGCTAGAACTTTTTAAAATTGGGAAATAAACTTTCCCTTTGTCTGTTGTTCTCTCTGGGCTGCAGGGACACGGAGCATCAATGCTATAAGCAGGAATGCTATGTAAGGTTTGAACCAGGTATGAAAAATTATCATTTGCTCTTTTAAAATCTAGCAAAAGCTTATGTTTCAGATGTATTTCTTTCTCTTTGTTTTTAATAAAATGTACATTTTGTAAGAACAGGATTTGGATAGTTGTGTCCTAAGAACTTTGTGCCTATGCTGTTTGATTAGCTGGTGGCAACAGCTAATTTCCTTTTTTTTCCATTTCAGCTCTTCCCCGGGTTGGGGGGGGCGTGAAAGGGCTGAGGGGTACCCCACGAGGAGGAATTCCCAAGTGTTCCTTCCTGGGTTAAAGGGGTTCTTTTGCATTTGGGTTGTGGCAGCATTTACCAAGCCAAGGTTAGAGAAAAGCTGTAACCTTGGGAGTTTAATACAAGCCTGGAGTGGCAAATATTAATTTTTAGACTCCTTGCGGGCCCCCACCTTCTGTACTCGAAGTGGCAGAGTGGGGATTCAGCCTTGACAGGCCCCTACCTATATATCGCCCACTCTGTTATCATTTCCCTTTTATGTGTCTGCTTGTAATATTGAGGTGTTGCACAGAGATTTCCACAGGGGTAAACTGTTGTCGACACTGGCAGTGCCTCATTGTGAACTAGGGGCCTGATCCTGTACGGGGCTACCCATCCTCTGCTCCTGTTGCACTCAGTTGGATGTGATGGAAGGCAGCACCTTTCAGGATCAGGTCCCAGCCAATGTTCCCTCTAATTTTTTATGTCCATGTGCGGAATGAGGTTTTTTATGTGCACCAATATGGAGGTGATGTGTGGTGGGGCTGGGGCCAAGGGGTTTGGACGGAGTGTGGGAGGGGGCTCCGGGTGGGGCAGAGGATTTGGGGGGGTGAGCGCTACAGCTGGGGGTGAGGGCTCTGGGGTGCAGGCTGCCCTGGGGCAGTAGGGAGAGAGAGGAGTTCCCACAGCCCTCACTTGCCACAGCAGCTCGGGGTTGGGGGAGAGGCTCCTCTCCTAGGCCACAGCAGCTCCGGTGGGGCTGTGCTGGGTTGGGCTGGGCCAGGCCAGACTGGGAGAGGGATGCCTCTCTCTCGCCGTGGCAGCTCCGGCGGGGCTGGGCTGGGCCAGGCTGGGGGAGGGGTGCCTCTCCCTGCCTGTGTGGCCCTTGACAGCCTGCTGCGTGGCCATGCAGCTTAGAGGGAACGTAGGTCCCAGCTAGGTTTTGCATAACCTCTCAAAATACCCATCCATGTCACATAAGGCAGGGCAGGATATGGTATCAACACAGCTATCTTGGAACCCATCTATTGTCCACCAAGGCAGCTGTGTTCATCAGGAAAGACGAAGTGATTAAGGCCTAGAGTGAAACTTTCATGAGCCAGAGGAAGAACATTTTCAGCTAAAGATCCTCGTCTGTGGGACCTTCTGCTGGATGAAATCCAAATGAGCCTAATGCCTTACTGATTTCAGATCCCATTGCAAAATCCAACTTTACTCAAAAGCCTTCCTACAATACCAGCACCTGTGGGGAGGGGGAAAGAAGGAAAGAAAAACATGCCAAATCTAAGCAGCTAAACCAGAATTGGAAAGTATAAGGATTTATATAGTACACATTTCTGTTCTGTAAGTATGACCTACATTCTTTGTTCCTAGATATATACATTTACATTTAGCTGTATTAAAATGCATATTGTTTGCCTAATTTATCAAGCAATCCAGATCACTCTGTGTCAGAGACTTGTCCTCCTCATTATTTACCACTCCTGCAGTTTTTGTCATCTACAAACTTTATCAGCAATGATTTTGTTTTCTTCCAAGTCCTTGATTAAAAATGTTAAATATCATAAGGCCAAGAATTGAGCCTTGCGGGACCCCACTGGAAACACACCCGCTTGATGATTTGGTTTAGCTGCTTAGATTTGGCATGTTTTTCTTTCCTCCTTTCCCCCTCCCCACAGGTGCTGGTATTGTAGGAAGTGGGGGAGGGATAGCTCAGTGGTTTGAGCATTGGCCTGCTAAACCCAGGGTTGTGAGTTCAATCCTTGAGGGGGCCACTTAGGGATCCGGGGCAAAAATCTGTCAGGGGACAGTACTTGGTCCTGCTAGTGAAGGCAGGAGACTGGACTTGATGATCTTTCAAGGTCATTCCAGTTCTAGGAGATTGGCATATCTCCATTATTATTATATGATGATTCCCTATTTACAACTACAATTTAAGACCTATCAGTTGGCCAGCTTTTAACCCATTGAATGTGTGTCATGTTAATTTTATATTGTTGTAGTGATGACGTGGATACTTGTACCCACTTGCCACAAGTCACAGAACAAGCTGGTTTGTAATCATTGAGTTATCTGAATGATTGCTAAGAGGAGTGTTGGGTCCACATTTCTATCTGAAAATGCCATGTATTGAAGAGCCCTCAGAAATGTAGATTTCATTAGTCATCTCACTAAACAGAGAGCTCAGAATATGAAAAAATCACCACATTTAGTTTCTTGATAATCTGGTCAGCCTACTTTTGTACATAGGTTTTTGTTTTGTTTTTTAAATACAGGGTTCTATACTATTTCAAAGGATTTTTGTATATGTCTCTGGCATCCCTTGAATTGTCTATCCTGTCACATACTATTTTACTCAATTGACTAACTGTGCTTGCATCTATGCAAAGAGAGATAAGATGGGGTGGTAATATCTCTTATTGGACCAACACAGCTACAACAATACTGCAAACAATCTATAAAAAGATTCAGTCTTCAGTGGCCAGAGGCTCATCTTATTATTTTCTTCCCCCTAAAGATTCCCCCGCCCCGCCCTCAATAAAACATTGAAAATGTAAATGTGGGTTCGTTGGTTACTGACATTTCTTATAAACTTTAATCTTTTAGATATACTTCAGCTATGCAAAATGTGTATTCTGACTGTAAATATTAGTGCAGTTAATGGAAATAGTATGTGTAAATGCATAAGCACGAAGCTTGAAAACGACTTCCTTTCTTTGTTCCTACTAGCATGCTTCAGGCTTTATGGGAGGGGTGGATGGGTGAGTGGGGGGAGGGTGTCGGAGGATTTGGCCATAATGCAGCATCCAAAGAGAGATTTTTTTAAAAAAGAACAGTGGAAGAAAAAGTGCAAAATTCTTATGAAATACAGTTTATTATATTTAGTTTATTACTTTTTCATTTGTATAAACATGCCCATTTTATAATAGTACAAAGTAGCACTACAACATTCAATCCAAGATAATCCAATTACTGTTTCACTCTGACATGCCTCACTGTTGTGTAGGAGAAAAATAAGACTCTCAAGCTTGATCATTCTATGACTTTGTATACACATTTGATAATGTAAATAAATTGTAGGGATGTGTGGAGGTGCCCCCCTATTTTCCTGTCCATCTCTTTAATGTGTTACTATACAAGGTTCTATACCATCAAAAAAGATTATGAAATTACTTCTAAAAGCTAAAACTATGAAATGAACACACTATTGCAAACAAATTTGTCAGTGTCTCAAACAGCTGGAACTTGACTTTCTAAAAAGCGGTGTACCACTGTGCAGAGTTTAATTTAGGCACTTGGGTTTTTGCGTGACAAAGAATTTGATTTTGTAGTTTCACAGAAATGCTGCAGGTCAGGCTCACAGCTTGTTCTGATGGAAGTGCATTTTGGGGGGCTTATTTAGTTGAAGGTGCCCCCAAGGCTCTGCACGAGTTGCGTTGTTTAAAATTTACATGCCGTTTGGCATGCGGCTATCAGGCAACGTCAGAGTCTGCTATACTCTGGGTATTCATTTTTATGTCCATTTACTTGGTATTAATACTCATATTTACTTAGCTGTCCTACAGACTCAAAATGTGGCATTGTACTGACTATTTGGCACATTGGCGTGTTTCTACCCTGCACTCTGCATGGATGTACTGAAAAGGGATTTGCAGAATGGTTTGAAAGACTATAGTACAGTTTCTCTGCCTATTTGGGGGTTGGTTTGTTTTTTGTACACACTTGTTATGATCTGTATGTCCAGAATAACATCAGCTTTCTTGGAAATACAAAGATTTGTTGCAGTGTCTCAAAGTTAAGTTGAATTGCACAAGTCCCTCTGCTGAGATGTGTCTGGATCAGGCAGGCAAGGTATCATTATGTAGGTTTGTTGATTACCGGTGGCGGCTGCCATTGTGTGTTTTGTCATCTAAAGAGAATTTTTATAAATGAATTGGGCAGGCCATCCAATTCTTTGTCATAATTGTAGTTAAATAAAATTAGGGCTTCTGTTTTAAGTTTTAACCATTAAACGCCCATAAAACACCCCTAATAAAATAATAATAATAAAATTGGTGATCATACAATTAACATGAGCGGCAGGGGGTGGGGTGGGAAAGAACACCAGAAATGGTTACTTGTACATAAGGGCTTGTGTACACAGAACAGTAATGAGGACTGTGGGGTTTGATGTCTAAAGTGCACGAATGCAGTGCACATTAATTGGACTGTATAGATCCTGCTGATGGGCACTATTGGTTCCATAGTACACTTTAATATAGTGCTGTTTGAAACAGTACAATGTTAAAATGCACTGGAGAACATTACAAAGAGATTACTCATTACAATGTATATAAAAGAGAGAGCCCTCAAGTCCCCCAGTTTTTGGACATCTACATAAAACTCAAAAATTGCAAAAAAAGAAATTAATACCCCCCCTCCCAAAAAACAAACAAACCAGAAGCCCACATATACCAACCACATTAGCATTGTGTGCAGAGGTGACAAACCATACACTCATACAGACCCCAGAAATCTTTCAGGCTCTGAATATTTGAAATTTATTTGGAAAGAAACTGTTCCTGCACTGGGATCACTAGGGAGAGAGAGATGTGTTAACACTCGTTCCCAAAGGGGCTGAGTTTGGGGGGCCCTGCATCAGTTCCAGTGCCTGCTGATCCAAGGAGTGAACAACCAAGCTCGGTACCAGATTTTGAGGATCTGCCACCAGTCCAGCCCCTTTTCTATTGGAAGGAAAGGCAAAACCTGACCTTATTTGCTTAGTGCCAGCCACATGATGCCCCTCTTTTCTTTCCTTTTTAAACCACGGTCATCTTTGCATGAGCATATTTTTACACTTATTTTATCATTTTTTAAGACCAGAACATTCCTGGTACAGGTACAAGATAAGGAGAAAAATTAAACAATCCTAAAAATCGTCAAGGTAATAATACCTATTTAATGGAGAGCAAAAAAGATTGTCACCTTCTCTCACAAAGTAGTAAAATAGCTATGTCAGAGGGGTGTTGGGCTGTTTTTTAGCTGCTTTAGGCCTGTTTTGCACCACTCTGCTAGTACAAAGCTACTCTAAAAACAAATTCACCTGCTGCTGGAAATTTCCCCCATGTAGCTGACTAGCAGCTGCTCTTATGCCACCTCTCTAGTCAGCACAGCGGGGAAGGCGTCTCTGTGTCCTGTTTCCAGCGTGTTTTTTTGAGACCTTAGGCAGCCAGGTCTCCTAAGATTCTGCAGGCTGTTCCAAGCTTCTCTTGGAGGAGGGATAGACCAGTGCTGAGTAGCCCTAGGGTGGGAGGTAGCATGTAATGGTGGCTTCAGGGGGTAGTCAGTTATTTTTTTGCCAAGGTCCATATTTCTTGGTCAAGGTATAGTCAAGGTTCAGACTCCAGAGAAAATAATAATAATTATTATTAATTATTTTATAAGTAAATAAAAACATTTCAGGGTCCATTCAAAAGCATCTGGTGGTCCGGATTTGGCCCACAGTCCATCTATTGACTACCCCTGCTTTAGGCTACCTTTGCACCTCCCCATTCTGAGTTGTACTAAGCGCTCTTGAACTGCAGGTCAGGATCTTACCCAAGATTTGCACAATCCTTGACAACATTCACTCCTGGAACTATCTCCATAACCACAAGCATTCAAATAGTGATAAGAATTTTAATTAACTAATCATTTTATAATCTGGAGGGGGCAGAGAGAACTCACAGGTAGCTCTGACGCAAATAAGAATTGGCATTTTATAAAATTTGGAGTTACTCATTCCATTTGGAAAATCTCTGTCAGTGGAAGATGTTTTTCTAAAAGATGCCCCGTATCAAAAGGAAGCCCCCTTACATTAACCATCCCAGCCTTTACAGCCCAGATTAAGTCATAGTTTAGCTGGATCAAATTGATGTAATTGACCTCTACCCAAAGTGGAGACTTATTTCTTGATGAAAATCAAAAAGAAAAAATCCAACCTTTTTTTATTTAAAAATAATTTCAAGAAATCTTTCAGAAAAATAGAAACTGCAGCACACACAGGAACAAATTCTGCTCTAGATCCAGAAGCCCAACCACGACCTCCCCACACTGGGATGGGGCAGGACTGCGTTATAGCTGAGTGGATTGGTGTGCTGGTGAATTGGCATTTCTGTCATAGTTCCCCAAACAAAGTGAGGTCACTTAGGCTTTGTGGGGGCTTTCATCTCATGAGGACAGTCGTAGGTTTCATAAAACATACTAAGTAAAAAATAAATAAATAATCACTTATGAAGACAGCAGTTTATAATAAATCTTAAGACGTTTGATAAGCACATATTTAATCTCATTTTCAATCAAATTGTGCCAAATTTAGCTAAAGATTATGTGACAAATGATCATGCTGAACTGGTGCTGTGTGCCTCTTAATTTACTTTTCACCCAATCCTTCAGAAGAGCATATTTTATTTTGTATAAGGTAATGGTTTGTGTACTAAATAAAGTATTTACATTCCCCAAAGCCCTCCTTATGAACCAGCATACAGTCAACATATAATTATGATATTACATAATATGTACACCACAGAAGCTGCCTCTTCCTTAGTGACTGCTTAGTTTCTACTAGTTCTCCCCACGTATAGGAACTTTATTCCCAGAATGCCTTTCTGGATTGGGCCTTTACATTTGGCAGAGACAAGCAGCCACAGTCCTAAAGTGGCTATTCTCTAATTAAATGCTGCTTCTTTCTTTCTTCCAGCAGGTAAGTACTCCTAACTCCTATTACATTTCCCTCTAATTTTCCTTTTCTTATTCCAGAGGAGAGGGCATCTTTACACAGAATACGTGTTAAATTATTTTGCCATTGAAGTTTCGTGCCCCTTTTTTTTTTTTTTTAACATCTAAAGTAAAATTTGTTTCTCACTTTTACCTGTCACATACCTATTTTCTTGCATTATTGTATATTTGTTTGTTTTAATGTGTCTCAAATAGGAAACAAGTTTTAGGATGTTCATGCTTTGAAAGTAAGGTGTGCTTAGCAGGTGCAAACTTGAAAACTTAAACTCCTGCTTTTAAACATAACATAAACAATACCTTTCCACCACTCCCTTCGGCTGATATCAGCCTACAAGTTATTTCCTCCTGTGTAATAAACCGATAACAAACCTTTGAAATGATGTTGTAGGTTCTTTAAAGTACAGTTTCCCTTTTTATTTCTCTCTCCTCAATATATTTGACAGTACATCATCTTCCCCTTGAAATTACCCCCAGCAGAGCATTTCAACGATTTCAGCTGCATTTTTCTGAGGCATTTTTTTTCCCAACAAGTTCCTATAGCAGTTTGGTTATTATGAAGAGTAATAATAGTAATTAAAAAACCCTTCTCCTCCAAAGCTCCTTGCATACACTAATGCATGTGATTAATTTTAGGCCCATGAATAATCCCATTGAATTCACATTCAGTGAGATTACTCACACATGCAAAGTTAAACACCTGTATACGTGCTTGCAGGATTGTGACCTTAAGCCTCTGTAACAGCCAAAGAGGAACATATTGCTGTGTAAGAAAGACTAAAGCAAGACAACTCATGGTCATTACTATTTCTCTGTTTCTTTGTATATGCATTTTTAAGGTAGTCATCATTGCATTATCTAGACACCATCACTTACATTAAAAAGAATAACAATGGTCTTCCACGGTGAGAAACCAGTTCTCTACCTCACTCCTATGCTTTAACACATTTTCTTGGGAACATAAAAATAGCCATACTGGGTCACACCAATAGTCCATCTAGCCCGGTATCCTGTCTTCCAACAGTGGCCAATGCCAGGTGTTTAAGAGGGTATCAATAGAACAGGGCAATTACTGAGTAATCCATCCCAGCATCTGGCAATTGGAGGCGTAGGGACAACTAGAGCATATGTTGCCTCCCTGACCATCTTGGCTAATAGCCATTAATGGACCTCTCCTCCATGAAATCATCTAGTTCTTTTTTTAACCAGATTATACTTTTGTCCTTCACAACATCCCCTGGCAATGAGTTCCACCGGTTGACTGCATTGTGAAGAAGTACATCCTTTTGTTTGTTTTAAACCTGCTGCCTATTAATTTCATTGGGTGACTTCTTGTGTTATGTGAAAGGGTAAATAACATTTCCCTATTCACATTTTTTCGCCACACGATTCATGATTGTATAGACCTGTATCGTATCCCCCTTTTTAGCTGTCTTTTTTTAAAGATGAACAGTCCTAGTCTTTTCAGTTTCTCCTCATATGGAAACTGTTCCATACCCTTAATCATTTTTGTTGCCCTTCTCTGTACCTTTCCCAATTCTAATATATCTTTTTTTTGAGATGGTGACCAGAACTGCATGCAGTATTCAAGATGTGGGGTGCCATGGCTTTATATAGTGGCATTATGTTATTTACTGTCTTATCTAACCCTTTCCTAATGGTTCCTAACATTGTTAGCTTTTTTGACTGCCACTGCACACTGAGCAGTTATTTTCAGAGAACTATCCACAATAACTCCAAGATCTCTTTCTTAAGTGGTAACAGCTAATTTAGACCCCATCCTTTTGTACGTGCAGGGTTGGCTCTAGCTTTTTTGCCACCCCAAGTGGCAAAAAAAAAAGAAAGATGCGGCCGGAGCTGCCGAAGCAAAAAAAAAAGGTCCGTGAAATGTGCCGCCCCAGGAATGGCTGGAATGCCGCCCCTTCAGATGTGCCACCCCAAGCACCTGCTTCCTTTGCTGGTGCCTGGAGCCGGCCCTGTGTATGTGTGGTTGGTTTTCCAGTGTGCATTACTTTTCATTTATCAACATTGAATTTCATCTGCCATTTTGTTGCCCAGTCACCCAGTTTTGTGAGATTCCTTTGTAACTCTTTGCAATCTGCTTTGGACTTCACTATCTTGAGTAGTTTTCTATCATCTGCAAACTTTGCCTCCTCATTGTTTATCCCTTTTTCCAGCTCACTTATGAATATGTTGAACAGTACTGAACTGAATTTAGGGCACCCCACCTATACCCTACCGAGAGCTCAAGGTGTAAGGCACCTATCCTTACCCACGGGGCTCAGGAAGAAACCTGGTCAATTTAAGTACCCGCCCTTTCCCTCAGGGCTCTATGGGCCTGCAGAACCTTTTCCTTGGAAAGAGCCTTACACAGTTGTACTCTAAACATCTATTTATTAGCAACACTCACAGGACATATATACCACGCAAATATCTTATCCTCCCCACTCTCTATATATAGACAAATTTCATCTGATGGCCAGTCAGGATCCACTCATGTGGGGATTCCTGGCGATGACTCTGCACTTCACAGTCATGCAGGGGGATCAGAGTTCTAGCAGCTTAATGTTGCACTGCAATCCGGAAATGGTTCCCAAAGAGCATTGTTTTTCATTTACATTATATAGGTAAAACTAGCTACCGCCTTCAGTTTTACTAAACCTATCACATTATCCCACACTCCTAAATAAAATTTTTAACCAATTACATACTGGCGCCTATATGTTCTCCTTCCTGCCCAAGTTTTTTTTTTACATTTTATCTTTCATGTCCAAATTATAACTTAGTCGTGACCTTCTATGTTTATGCAGCTGGTCAACATAAAAACACTGGTTAGAGTTTATCTGATCATTTATTGAGTCTCTCTCTGTATCCTCCCTAATTTCCCAGCGCCTGGGTGTGTCTACTTTACAACCTTGGTGGTTATGACGCTCGTTAGGGACATTCCTCTTATATGGGCGGGGTGCTTTATCAGCATCAGAACCATTTTTTTCCCCAATTTTACTGTATACCCCTGGTTGAGAACCACTGTTCTAGGTCAAGGCATAGTAATCCAGTCTAAAGGTGACAAAAGGATGGATTGCTGTGGCTCAAAAGTGCAGAGTGTACTAGAATTGGCTGTGGGTGTCTCCTCTGGTAGTTGTAATGACTTCCATCAGCACACAGGGATCGTAGTTCAGCAATGATGTTATTAAAAGATTTTCATAATGGTGATGGCCCTGATTTTACCATTGTTTCTGACCTTGAAATTAACAGGACTATCCAGTGTGAAGTATTATTTACATCATGTGATACTCCTGGGGGAATTCTGCGCCACTGCGCACACGCATATTTCATGTGCCATGCATATTTTAAATATTTTTTGCAGAAAATAGCTTCTGCTGAAAAGTTGCTGCAGTTCCACCTTTTGCTCACCAGAAGTTGCTGTGGCACTAGAACAGAGCAGCAGCTTCTGACAAGCTATGATAGGGAAGAAAAAGAGCCTGCCTTCAGTGCCTGTCGGGCCAGGTCAGGAGACACGGTCTATGGGGAGACAGACAGCGTGGGGCTGCTGGGGGGTTAGATGTGGGGGCTCATATGGGCTAGTGGGGGAGGACAGACTGGGGTAGTTGCTGAATGGGAATGGAGGAGCAGGGCTACATGGGTGGGGTGTGTATGTGCAAAGCTACAGGGTTAAGAGGATGGCTGAGTGGGGGCACAGAAACACATGGTGACAGGGGCAGCTGCATGTGCCTGACTGAATGGGAGAGGCTAGGGATCAGCCAGGGTCTGCATGTGGATGCTCCCTAACAATCCCTCTCCACCCTCCCAAAAAACCTGGTCCATACTTTTCCCACCCATACCCAACAACCCTTCAAGTTCACACCCAAACTCCTTCCCAGCAATTACTTCCCTCCTCTGTTACCCCTGACTCCCCCAAACCTTTGCACTGCTTCTGAGGGGTGTGGGAAATATGGTTCTTTTCTGTAGTTTAAATGAATTATTACTCGGAGTTCTGTATTAATATATGCTTAGTACGGAATTTATTTGTCAAAAAAGATTTCCTGAATCTTTTTTGTTGTCTGTATTGTTACCTACATACTTGCTGACAGGTATTTTGAAATAATTTACCAAAATAATTGAAACTGGTGTGATTGTATTGTGTTATTTTGACAAAATATGCAGAATTTTAAAATATTTGTTTACAGATTTTTTTAAAAAAAAATTGGTGCAGAATTCCCCCAGGAGAAATTTGAGTAAGTGTTGATGAACTGGATGCAAAATTAACAAGTCTTAGTCATGAGGACAGGTCTTGAGTGTGAAACACTTATTTATATCATACAATGTTGTGTAATATCAGAAAGCAACACAGATTAAACAGTGCTTTTTGCCTTAAAAATCCCAGTTGTTTCTCTCTGTTTATGGTGATAACTCATCCCAAGTAGTAAATGGAGATGCAAAACTAATTGCATAATACTACTTACATTTTATGGTTCTGTTTTGGAAAACGAGACCATACAGGTTTCTGAGATCTTTTTGTTTGTTTTTTCTCCTTTCTGCTTCCTTAGGAGTATTACACTGGGTTCAGTGAGTTAGTGTAGCCTTTTTGTGATGGAGAAGGAGGCAAGCCAGTTGGAGAAGGACCACGTCCATAGAGTGTATGAGAAAATTGCTCCTCACTTCCATGATGCACGCTACAAGGCTTGGCCAAAGGTACAACAGTTTCTTTCAGATCAGGAACCAGGCAGCCTGATTGCTGATATTGGTAAGTTGGATCCCCGAGTATGACAACTGTTTTAAAAAAAAATATTATTTTTTTTTTAGTGTTGATAATGATCAAAGCCAGGCATGCCTCTCCTCTGTATTAAGCAGTACTTTTGGGGATGGCCATGGTCACCTTGCCTTAGGCTGTAAGGTTTGAAATGAGTGCTCATCTGCAAAATGAGTGTGTTTTTGGAGCTGGTAGGTACTCTTTTAATCATCATAGCCTGGCTGCCTATCAAATTTGCCTCCTGCTGCCTGCTCTCCCTCTTTCTTCGATAATGGACCTGCTTCTGGAGCCGCCCATAGATACATATAAGCCATGTGGCTGTGCAACTTTTCCCATTACCTACTTGTGATGGAGTGTACCAGGCCTTTGTGGCCCCTTGCTGGAGGGCCTATGGTCCTACCATATTCTGCCCCAAGAAAGGAGCAGTGAAGATGGGTCTTCCAGGCCTGCCTCGAGGCTGCACAGAAGCAGCCAATCTGAGCCCAGCAGGCTCAGCTAAAAGGAGCTGCAGGGCCTGAGCAGGTCAGTAGGACCAGAAGAGCAAAAGGGTGCTTCTTCCTGGTCACAGGAGCTCGAGAGAGAACCAGAAGATGGGTTCTGGTGACATTTGCATTTGGTGAGAAGGAAGAAGATCTGAGAACTTCAGCCCTTAGGTAAGAGTGAAGAAAAGGGGGCTATGTGGGAAAAGGCGGCTATGTGGGAAAAGGCCCAGGCTAGCAGCAGCGAACTGGAGGCAACTGCTGTTGATAGTATCTCTGGGTTGGGACCCGGAATAGTGGGTGGGCCCTGGTTCTCCCATTGGTGAAGTGGCCTAAGCCCCAAGAAGGGAACAAGGCTTAGAATCCCAAAAGCAGGGTGGGATTTAAAGGGCCCAGAGATGGGGCTGAAGACCCCGCTGAAGGTAGGCAGTGTGTTGAACTCTTTGCAACTCCAAAAGGGTTTCATCCATTTGACTGTGTGAGTTGGCTGGAGAGCTGAGCCTCTGAAGACCTGTAAAGAAAGGCTGACACCCTACTGAAGGCACCAGGGGCCGGAAAGGCCTGCAGTATCACACCCAGCCATAAGGAGGCACTTGGGAGGTGAATGTGCTGTCACCACTATTAAAGGAAAGTATGAAAGGACCAAATAGCTGAATAATGTTGCAAATAATTTTCCCTTTTTTATTTTAAGATGATGATAGTGGGTATGAAAAGTTTAATATATAGGATAAATAACCCTGGAATTTTAAGTTTTTCTATTTTTCTAAAGTTAAAGCATGAACCATGCCAGGGCAAGTTCCCCTGTACTACCGTGCCAATGTGCTTCCATGCCTGCAGGAACAACTGGTGCTGGCCAACTGGTAGTTTTGCCACTGTCCTCCTTCATTCTTTAAGAAGTAACATTGTCTACAAGGATACTAATAGTGATATGGACACCTCCCCATTAGAAAGTGAATTAAGACCATGGAAGGATTTCACATTGACCACCAAACAGAGGTCTGATATGGCTAGCTCATGACTGCTACTGACCTGTGCTGGATTCAAACTAAAAATAAATAGCTTCTCTACTCATTTTTCAGTTTGCTAAAATCATCTCTCCAGCCCCTTTCCTTTTTTCTTTCAATTCTTAGGGTGTTGATGAAAGTGAAGTATCAATAACAATAGCTTGGGCCAAACATGTAATGTCCGATGTTACACAGACTTCCCTACATTGCTCTGTGTGCACACACTGGGTTTTCTGCTTTACGTGTCTCTCTTATTTCTGGGTGTTCTCATGAATGGTTGGGGCTAATTTCATAGTGGTTTTTAGTGTATTGTGAGCTGTGAAAACATAAGGGATATCATTCCTCTGGGGACAGAGGCCTGTGGCTGGCTGGCTGATTACCACTGCCTGCTGCACCTGAGAAAGAGTTGGAACTTAATTAACTCAGTCTTGGGCCTGGTCCACATTAGGCGGGGAGGGGGTGTCGATCTAAGATACGCAACTTCAGCTATGTGAATAACGTAGCTGAAGTCGAATATCTTAGATCGATTTTTAAAAGTACTTACCGCGGTCCACACGGCAGCAGGCAGGCTCCCCCGTCGACTCCACTTACTCCTTGCGCGGAGCTGGAGTTCCGGTGTCGACAGGGAGCGCTTCTGGGATGGATTTATCACGTCTAGACGAGACGCAATAAATCAATCCCAGAACATCGATCGCTACCCGCCGAATCGGGCGGGTAGTGTGGATGTAGCCTTGGAAAAAGAGGGCAGAAGGAAATGGAGGAGGGGATTGCAACAACCTCCAGAAAGCTGAGGGACCAAGGGCTATGCCCTCAATGGGCCGCTATGGGAGCTACTGCACAGAGGAATTGCTCCAGGAACCACACGGACAGAAGGGAGACACTGGGGGGTCCTTTTTTGCTAAGGCTCAGAGGTAAGAGCCAGGAAATGTTGGTTCCTGAAGTTACTGGTGTGCAGGACAGACTTGGGGAAAGGACTACTTGGTCTCCGCAGACTTTTAAGGAAGACTCTGCAAGGTTTTTTTGATTTGTTTGTTCAGAACACTTAAAAGAAATCAACTAACCCTGCTGGAAACTGCTTTTTTGGTTTTCTTGAGAGAGCTCAGACAAAACTAACCCAGGGAGTGAGCTGACTCAGCAAGAGCAAAGTCTGGTCTGGTTGGAGGAGGGCACTATAAAATAGGCCTCAGTCCTTTTACATGAACAAATATATATGCATTATGTACCATCAAATTGAATTTTGCTGTGCCAGAAAGAGGATTTGAACTGAGGTCTCCAGAAGTGAAAGGCTATTATATTAACCCAATGCACTTCACTCCCTTTTCTTAATTTGATCTGTGATTTCAATGACAGTTATTCAAGCAAGAGGTGAGCAATCACATTTGGTAACTTCTTAGATTTTCAAAATGTAAACAGTTTTTCAAACTATCAGACTTGATAGAATAAGGATTCATATACCTGAGCCCCAGATGAAAATGCTAGCAGTAAAACAGTTCTAGTCTAAAGTTTTGTTATATTATTTCAACACAGAATTATTGTAGTGTGGGAAGGCTGTACATCTCCACATCAGAAGCATACAGTTATGAAGAAGAAACTGCAGGGAGATATCAGACAAAGAAAGTTCCAGTTGTCATGGCAACAACCATTAGCAGCAGATAACAAGAAAACAATGGGTTTAACAGCTTGGTCTAATAGTGATTTAATTACTTAGCCTTCTAATTTGTCTGTTTGTTTGAATACACAGCAATAATTCAAGGCTGTGCTGCTGCCATTTGATGCTTTAATACAGTATTTTTGGTCTCTTACAAGCAGAAGTGCAATAGTGTCGTTAACATAAATGTTACTGATTCTGTATGCCACGAGAAAGCCAAGATAAATGTTCTTTAGAAAACCCATCTCATCAATTAACGTCACACAGCAAAGCGCCCACTGTTTGACAGATAGGAACAGTCTGTGCTCATTGTGCTAAAATGATCACAAGACAATAAATTCCTCTATAATGTCATCCTGGTTTTTTTTAAATGGGCAGAGAATTTCAAATTATTGAGGTCAGACACTGCCACATTTCATTGCTCATGTCAGGAGAACATTCTCTTGCATACAGAAACTGAATGACACTCTTTTCTCCTCCTTATTTTATTACTTCAGGCTGTGGAAATGGCAAATACCTTCATATCAATTCTCAAACCTATAAGCTGGGCTGTGATTACTGCTTCCCTTTGGTGGAGTCAGCACGAAATGATGGCCATGAAGTAATGGTGTGTCATAGTCTGTGCCTGCCATATCGGAATGAGTGTTTTGATGCTGTCTTATCCATTGCTGGTAAGTTTTGTACATTGGCAATTTCTGTTGGCCAAAATTTCAAAGGATAATCATGTTTGGAGCTTCTAGGCTGGCTTCACAGTCTCTGCCAAGTATTTTGGCAGAGGGCAACACAAGACTTGGGTAGACCAAGGAAATTTGCACCAATCTAGTTACACCACTGCAAACCCCTCCCCACTTTGCCAGTGCAAAAGGGGGCTTACAGTGCTGTTAGTAACTTGCTAGGGTAGGTTTCAGGGTGGTAGCTGTGTTAGTCTGTATCAGCAAAAACGAGGAGTCCTTGTGGCACCTTAGAGACTAACATTTATTTGGGCATAAGCTTTTGTGGGCTATAACCCACTTCATCAGATGCATGGAGTGGAAAATACAGTAGGCAGGTATAAATACATAGCACATGAAAAGATGGGAGTTGCCTTACCAAGTGGGGAGTCAGTGCTAACGAGCCAATTCAGTTAAGGTGGAAGTGGGCTATTCTCAACAGTTGACAAGAAGGGGTGAATATCAGGGGAGGAAAAATCACTTTTGTAGTGCTAATGAGGCCAATGTAATCAGGGTGGTCCATTTCAAACAGTTAACAAGAAGGTGTGATTATCAGCAGGGTGAAATTAGTTTTTGTAGTGACCCAGCCACTCCCAGTCTTTATTCAGGCCTAATTTGATGGTGTCCAGTTTGCAAATTAATTCCAGTTCTGCAGTTTCACGTTGGAGTCTGCTTTTGGAGTTTTTTGTTGAAGATTTGCCACTTTTAAGTCTGTTATTGAGTGTCCAGGGAGATTGAAGTGTTCTACTGGTTTTTTATTGTTATAATTCTTGATGTCAGATTTGTGTCCATTTATTCTTCTGCGTAGAGACTGTCCGGTTTGGCCAACGTACATGGCAGAGGGGCATTGCTGGCACATGATGGCATATATCACATTGGTAGATGTGCAGGTGAACAAGCCCCTGATGGTGTGGCTGATGTGGTTAGATCCTATGATGGTTTCCCTTGAATAAATATGCGGACAGAGTTGGCAACGGGGTTTGTTGCAGGGATTGGTTCCTGGGTTAGTGTTTTTGTTGTGTGGTGTGTAGTTGCTTGTGAGTATTTGCTTCAGGTTGGGGGGTTGTCTGTAAGCGAGGATTCGCCTGTCTCTCAAGGTCTGTGAGAGTGAGGGATCGTCCTTCAGGATAGGTTGTAGATCCTTGATGATGCTCTGGAGAGGTTTTAGTTAGGGGCTGAAGGTGACGGCTATTGGTGTTCTGTTACTTTCTTTGTTGGGCCTGTCCTGTAGTAGGTGACTTCTGGGTACCCTTCTGACTGTGTCAATCTGTTTCTCCACTTCACCAGGTGGGTATTATAGTTTTAAGAACACTTGATGGAGATCCTGTAGGTGTTTGTCTCTGTCTGAGGGATTGGAGCAAATGCGGTTGTATCTTAGAGCTTGGCTGTAGACAATGGATACAGCCAAGATACAACCCCCCGCTTGGTAAAGGCAGCTCCCTTCTTTTCCTCGTTGTTTTTGCTAGGGTAGGTTACACTGGTACACGCACTGCCTACACCAGTGGTTTGCAAAAACCCAAATATAGACCAGATCCTGTTTGGGCTTTTCCCAGTGGTACAAACCTGGTCAGCATTTTACCTGCCAACAGGAAAATATGATGAAAAGCCACTCAGGAGCCAACAAAGGAGCCTCTGGTAAAACAGATTTATGTGGAGAGGAGTAGACTGGGTGGCGAGTTGCAGGGCCAGCATTCATTCAGCCACAGTAGTGAGAGGTGCTGCCACTCTACTAGCAAATGAAGGATTGAGATCCAAACCTTGTTTCCCGTTGTTGAAGATGCTGGCAGGTAGGGAGGCAGGGACAGAGTTATCTTGCTTTTTGGTTTGTCAGAAGGTGGAAGCCTCATCTTTGGACATGTGGAAACCCCATATTCGTACATTCGGATCACAAGCTGAAGTGCATGTTTCTATATGCAGGAAGGTGCACATGGTAAGGGAACCCATTGGAAAGATGGCACTGATGGTTTTGTACACTTATCCAGGGTTTTCGGTGAAGTTGTGATTACATTAATTTCCCTGTCGAATGTGTAAATTCTGCATGAAATATCTAGCTGTTCAATACTTGACAAATATCAGTCACTACAATATACTGTGAAATTTTAAAATAATCACCAGTATTCCATCTTTTAATAACATGCTGTAGTCACCTGCATCACCACCAACTCCTGTCTCCTCTCTGCTCTTAAGGCTTCTTTTATTTTGTTCCTCTACCCTTTGCAGCTCACCTTCATGGGAGAGGATGTTTGTCCTTGCTCCTGTAACTGCAACATCAAGTAAGAGTGAGGCTGCAGAAACTTCTATATCCTTCACTACCTCTCCTTAGAAGCTATAGGGCTCTCCTCTCTGTGGGGCAATCTTCATGAAATTACCTAACCGACTGTTCACAAGTCAAATAATCATATTAAAAACAGGGTTAATTTAAAATACAGAAATAATGGAACTAAAACAAAAGACATTGTTTTCTTAACAGAGGAAGTTTTTACTTTTCCTAAACGAGTTGAGACAGTCCTAGCTTTGTTAAAGCAAAATTAAATGTGAATAGCTTACATCTCTTTAAATCAATCACTGATCAGGCTGACAGCTTCCTCTCCCTGTCTCAGAAAGTCTTTATTTCAGCCTCTTGGGACTCTAGTTTTCAAATCCCAGATCCATGTCAAGTCCTTTGATGTTCAGAGGAGCTTCCAGAGTTCATTATCATACTAGATACAGTGTTCTTTTCTGTGTAGGTATTCATGCTCATCACTGTAGTATCTGAGCACCTTCCACTAGTTTATTAAGCAACATGATGACATGTGTAACTTGTTTGTTCTCTCATCCTTACCCCAGTTGGAGAAGTGTGTGCAGTGGGGTGTTTTTCTTTGGAAATATGTGTGTGTGTGTGCATGTAATGTCAAAACACACACATTACATTATCTTTGGGCTAGTCTACACTAATCCCCCCAATTCGAACTAAGATACGCAACTTCAGCTACGTGAATAACGTAGCTGAAGTCGAAGTATCTTAGTTCGAATGAAAAGGTACTTACCGGGGGTCCACACGCGGCGCGCAGGCTCCCCCGTCGACTCCACCTACTCCGTTCACGGAGTAGGATTACCGGCGTCGACAGCGAGCACTTCCTGGTTCGATTTATCGCGTCTAGACAAGACGCGATAAATCGATCCCAGAAGATCGATTGCTCACCGCCGAAGCAGCGGGTAAGTATAGACGTACCCTTTGTTAGAGAAGGCAAGGTCACAGACATGTGGCTTGCACTTAGAGCAGAAGGTGGTGAGGTTTGTAATGGTCCTTAGTTCCCATGGAAGTTTATTCTAGTCTAGGGCCAACCCCCAAGACAGCTTTGTCTTCTGTACAGACAAGGTTTACCATTATTGTAAAGAATTCCATTGCACTGGAGGAGCGTAGTTGTTGACCAGTCTTCATCCCAGAGCTGTAGGTAGGTTTTTTTAAGATATGGTGGGACACCTTGAAGATATGGACTGAGACCCTGAACGTGATCTGATATTCTATGGGAAGCCAGCGTAGAGAGCAGAAGACAGGGTTGATATGCTTACAGTAGCCCATGTTGCTAAGGACATACACTGCAGCATTCTGTACTAGCTTGAGTTTTCCAAGGGGTGATGGCTTCATGCCAAGGTATACTGCTGTCGTCCAGCCCAGGGGTGGTGAAGGTGTGAATAACTGAGGCCAGGTCATTGTCTGCCAGGATGAGACTGAGATGGTAGAAAGCATTGCTTGCAGATGTGGCTATGTAAGCTCTTAGAATCCACAAGTTATCCAAGAGTACCCCTAGACTACAGACTGAATTGACCAATTGTTGGTGCGTACCTTCATCAACAGGTGACTTCATGGCTGCAAACTCTTCAGAGTGCTTTCTTCTGCCTACTAGTATAATCTGTTTTACTCGGGTTCAGCATCAGCCAGCTGTTAATGCACTGGGGCATCTTGGTGGTGGTAGTGTGGCTGTATATAGTAACAGATAATATTGCCAACTCATGATTATTTTTTTTATCATGCATCTCATGATATTTGGAGTTTTTCTCAAAGCACAAGTTCTTGGAGTAATAGGATTATGTGAGAATCTCAGCTTCTGGTTGTAATTTTTTTTTTTTTTTTTTAATGAAGCTTCTAGCCCACATGGTTGCTGAGAAAAGCTTAAAAATGTGCACTTTAAAGGATCAAAAACCAAAAGGCAAATAAAAAGAACTCCAGACTACTTATTTAAATCTCATGATTTCTAAGCCAATCTCGGGGGTTTTGGACCTGACTCATTTTTATTTATTTATTGTGAGCGATGGGTTTTGGCAATACTGAAGACAGACAGCCCCCCCACCCCCCATCTCTGAGTCCTGTTTGTCCCCACATAATCTTCTGAAGATAGATGATGGTAAACATTTGCATTCCCTATCTTCCAGGAGATTGTCTAGTGAGAGGAATAATGTCCTTCAGCAATGCTAAGGCCAGGAATAGACTAGAAACTTTTGCCAGCATATAGCAATGTTGATTAGAAGTAATGTCATGATTTTTTGGCCACATTTCTATGCCAATAAAAGCCCTAATGTAGATGCAGGTACACTGGCATAAAAGTGTTTTTGCCACTATAGCTTATTTTGCTCAGGCAACTGATATAAACTACACCAGCAAAAGCACTTTTTGATCAGCACAAGCTTCATCTACTTTCATAAGGTTTTGCCGTAAAGTTACAGTAGCAAAACTTGTATGCATAAAGTAGATCTAAATAGATTCCTTTCAAATGCTTAACTCCTAGCAGACAAATCTTCCACAGCTCTTTGCCTGCATTTGGAAAGGTATCTTGTACATTTTCCCCATTTACTCATAACATAATTTTACTCCAGTTTAAATATCCGTCACTGACAGAAACCAGCCCCTTCATCACAGTCAAATATGCTGATGGGTTTTTTGTGATTGTATGCATCATAGTGCCAACCCTGTCCCATTGAAATCACATGGAGGTTTGCCGTTGACTTACATTGGCACCAATCCTACTGCCATTGATCTCCCCTTCTGTTAAGGAATTATTAATGCTGTTCGAATCCACTTGGCATATCTATAGCTCTTTCAAAATGGCTTTATCTCTATCCTAGTGAGATCATGCTCTTTATGAACATAAGAATGGCCACACTGGGCCATTGTGACATTCCCCAGGGTACAATCTGGACTGCTGAATAGCTGTGTCCCTTCAGTTCTCCAGTCTGGGGTGCCTTTTACACTGCTTCGCTGTGAAAACAACCATGCCTGGCCTTGCTCTCACACAGCCTCTAACATGTAAATTACTCCCAGCTATACTGCAAGAGTGCTTCAGCTAGCCATTCCTGAATTATATTGCAGACTGACACCAGCAAATTCTTAGTCCTAGACTTGTTCCCAGAAATGTGCATCTTGTACTGCCCAGCTCTTACTTTCTATGAGCTTGTACTGCACAGAAGGAATGTCATCTCAATAATCGAAAATGCTATGCACAAACCATGTTATCTTAAATCCTCTTAGCATGTGCGCAACATGCTTCATTCATCGCCGAATTTGGTACACTGGTTGGATCATTAGCTTCCCTGGCTTGGGCTGGGTACTGATGGGGAGTTCGATGTGAACGCTGATCCATGCCCCCCATTGGGAAATTTCATTTTAGATAACAAACACTTTAATCCAAACATACACTGGTTTAGATAAAACAATAAAACAAGTTTAACTACAGAAATATAGATTTTAAGTGATTACAAGTAATGAGACATAAAAGTCAGAATTGGTTACAAAGAAATAAAAGGTAAAATACAAACTAATACCTAACTTAGCAAGCTAAGTAAATTCAAAGCAAAGATTTCTCTTACCACATGCTTATAGTTGTCTGGATCTTTTTGACCAGTACCCCTCCCCCAGTTCAATGATGCTCCTTAGTAGAGATGAGGGGAGAGAGGTAATTTGTGTCCTCTCTTCTCCTTTATAGCATTTCTGTTCTTTGAGAATCCTCTCCAGCAGGGGTTCAGGCGACAGCAAGTCTGTTTGCCAAGTAAATTTCTCGCTCACAACCTTCTTCCTGCCAAAAAATGGCTGCTTAACCAGGTGATAATCCATTTGATCATGCTCACACCTGGCAGAGGCGTCATTTTGCTTATTGTCTCTGAGGAACTGTTTTGTGCCTGCTTTTCTAAACTTGGAGCATGTCTTAGTGAAGTCCTACAATCTTATAATTTTACATACAACATCGCCACACAAATTTTACCAGGACAATAATGTTCAGCACATTGAGTTTTCAAATGATACCTCAAAAGGCATACTTTGTACAAAATCCATTATAGTCTTGTAAAAGTGGTGAACATAGAGGTACAGTCTGTCACAACCATCTAGCCTAGTATCTTGTCTTCCGACAGTGGCCAGTGCCAGATGCTTCAGAGGGAGTGAACAGAACAGGCAATCGGCGAGTGATCCATCCCATTCTCCACTCCCAGCTTCTGGCAGTCAGAGGCTAGGGACAGTAGCATAGCCAGGGGGGGAGCAGGGGGAGTGGCCGCTTCCCCTGTGAGCAGAAGCGGCGAAAGCGACGCCTTTTTTTAGCATCACTAAAAAAAGGCACCGCTTCTTTTTAAGCGCCACTTCTTGCACTCACCCGGCGGTGCTCTGGGTCTTCGGCAGCATTTCGGCAGCGGGTACCACCGAAGACCCGGAGTGAGTGAGGACCCGTCACCGAAGTGCCGCCGAAGACCCGGAGCGCCGCCGGGTGAGTACAGGGGGAGGTTCCTTTTTATAGTGCCGCTCCCCCTGTGCTCCGGACCTGGCTGCGCTACTGGCTAGGGACCTCCAGAGCATGGGGTGCATCCTTGACTATCTTGGCTATTAGCCAGTAATGGATCTGCCCTCCATGAACTTATCAAATTCTTTTTTGAATCCAGTTATACTTTTGGCCTTTACAGCATCCCCTGACAATGAGTTCCACAGGCTGACTGTGCGTTGTGCGAAGAAGTACTTCCTTACTTTAGTTTTAAACTTGCTGCCTATTAATTTCATTGGGTGACCCCTGGTGCTTGTCTTATGTGAAGCAGTAAATAACACTTCCTCATTCGCTTTCTCCACACCATTCATGATTGTATAGACCTCTGTCATATTCCCCCTCAGTTGTCTGTTTTCCAAGCTGAAAAGTCCCAATTTTTTTACACTCTCCTCATAGGGGAGCTGTTCCATACCCCTAATCATTTTTTGTTGCCCTTCTCTGTATCTCTTCCAATTCTAATGTAAATTTTTTGAGATGGGTGACCAGAATTGCACACAGTATTCAAGGTGTGGGTATACAATAGATTTATATATGGATGAAACCTTGTTAAACTCTCCTATGTATTGAGTTCCTGGACTACTTGAGATGAGGGCAGCAGTGAGACCAAGCTTTTTCTTTTAATTAAGATATGCCATTTCTTTCCTTTGTATGTAAAGGCAAAGCCATCATGTGCGCGCGCGCTCTCTCTCTCTCTCTCGCTCTCTCTCTGCCAGATATGTTGTTAATTTGGTAATAAATAGAAATTACTTTACTATCTGATCAGTTCCCTTGTCCCACTAGGAGAAAAGAAGCTGCTGGAATGAATAGCAAAGAGCTTTCCTTAAAGTTAATGCCATTATATGAAAGATAACTTCAGTTTAATCTGTCATGTTTTTTGTCAGTACAGCAAACTAAACATAGAGGGCCAGATCCTGAACTGGTGTAAATCTGCCTAGCCTCACTGAAATCAATGGAGCTATGCCAAATTGTACCACTTGAAGACTTGGCCCAGTGTTGCTAGGAAGACTCTTCTGCCCACACTGCTTTTTTAGTTGGAGAAAGTTTTAAGAATGTTAGCAAATATAGAAAGATCAGAACGTGTGAAATGAGAATAATTAGCTTCTCTTTGACAGTGAAATCAGAAGAGTATCAGTTGTGATTCATTGGGGATATTATCTTGCAAGCCATGACACTTCTTCTCTGCATGGAAAAGATTTTTAGAAAAGGGATCACTTTTATAAAGGGCAAAATTCTCCTGTCAGATCCGCACTGCAAATACCTGTTGCCTAGAAAACTCTTGTAAAATGTGTTAGTTATCAATACTACAGTATAGAAATCTGTGCTGAGAAGTTCTGCATTAATGAAATCCCATTCTGACATTTTATCACAATGAGGAATTTTTAAAAGCACTCTACTGAAGTTGAAAGGCCTAAAATTAGCTCCACTAGCTGTGTGTGCACATCATGTTCTCTCCTTTGCTCTAGCTGTCTATTCTCTATTTGTGATCTTTAGAGAACAGGATTCTTTCATCACCCTCCCTCTTCACAACCAGGAAGAAGGCATGCAAGGTCTAAAAAAAAAAAGTGCAGCGTGCCACCTCTTGTTTCATGTGCCTGTGTTTGTGTTCATACAGAGACCTGCTGCTCTGTTGGGTGATTGTAAGGACATCCAAGAGAGAGATCTCAGTTGTCATTGTTGCAGCCCAGGTTGCAATGGCTGTTTAAAAAATGCAAAATTATTTAAATTACTGTGTGTATTATAATATAAGTTAAATGTTATTTCTTTCAAGAGTCCTTTTAACGCCTTCAGTGTTCCCTATGGCTTTCATGGGAATTCTTGCCTGAAGGGCAAGATTCTGATCTCAGTTACATTGGTGTAAATCCATAATTAACTCCAGTGACTAATGCCAGATTTAAACCCATATAACTAGGGCCCTACCAAATTCACAGTCCATTTTGGTCAATTTCATGGTCATAGGATTTTAAAAATCATAAATTTCATGATTTCAGCTATTTAAATCTGAAATTTCATAGTGTTGGAATTGTAGGGGTCCTGACCCAAAAAAGAGTGGTGGTGGGGTTGCAAGGTTATTGTAGGGGTGGTTGCGGTACTGCTACCCTTACTTCTGCACTGCTGCTGGCGGCAGCACTGCCTTCAGAGGTGGGCAACTGGAGAGCGGCAGCTGCTGGCCGGGATCCCAGTTCTGAAGGCAGAGCTCCCACCAGCAGCAGCGCAGAAGTAAGGGTGGTATGGTATGGTATTGCCACCCTTACTTCTGCACTGCTGCCCGCGGGGTGCTGCCTTCAGAGCTGGGTGCCCTGCCAACAGCTGCTGCTCTCAAGCTGCTCAGCTCTGAAGGCAGCACTGAAATAAGGGTGGCAATACCAAGACCATCCTAAAATAAGCTTGCGACCTCCCCTCCCCCCCGGCAACTCCCTTTTAGGTCAGGATCCCCAATTTGAGAAATGCTGGTCTCCCCCGTGAAATCTGCATAGTAGAGGGTAAAAGCACACCAAAGGTCAGATTTCATGGGGGGAGACCAGATTTCCCAGTCCATGACACATTTTTCATGGCTGTGAATTAGGTAGGGCCCTGTGTATAACAGTATGTACGGTATTATACAGAAACCAATGACAAACCCACAGTATAAAGTGTTTGTATGTGACCCTAAAAACAGCCTTTACACTTTTTTTCTTTCACAATACACTCATGCCTCCCTGCAACCAATTTCAAAAACTCTACCAAACAGGAGTGGCAGCGTGGTAAACATTGTGCAGTTATAAACGATGGTGTGAGGCAGAGGAGAATAAGGTCCCCTCTCTATTCAGAGACCATCCTATTACATAATTTCTCTTTTATTATTTCTTTATTTATTATTAATAGCAGTGATAATGCTTAACTTTTATATGCCCCAATCCTGCACACACTTAACTTTTATTCATGTGAGTAGTCCCACTGAAAAGCAATGCTTCATCTGAAGTCAATGGGAATATTTTACTCAGATGGACGCTCCCACTTCCTTCAGTTGAGTAACTGTCTTCAGATAGCACATTTCCTCGATAGTTCTCAAAACAATGTACTAGGAGAGTTATTTGTGACATTTGCGTGCAAAGCCGACCCTTGTTTTTAAGGGTTCATCTGCTCCTGCTTCATTTTCTCCTCCTGAAGTCATAATCCACCAGTTGAAAATTATAATTATTGCCACAGCAACTAATTTTTATATTGTAAACAGGGGATTAAGGTTTTAGGTGAGTAATAGATAGCAGGAGCAGATGAACTCCTAAACCACAATATCTTATTTTTATACAAATGTATCTTACATTGTCTGTGCTCCTTCCTCCAGTTTCCAATGTGATATGCTAACATGATGTTCATAAGAGCAGGAGTTCTAATGAAAGCTCACAGCCTGAACTAATGAACCCCTCTTTATACTCCTCTGCAGCCAACATCTTGGAGTGCTTCTATGAAAGGAAGGAAACCCAGAATCCTATTAATTATTATGGTAAACCCAAAGGACCCAGTCAGGACTGGGGTCCCATTGGGATTGGCACTAAATAAACACAGACACAGATATGATCCCTGCCCCACAGGTCTTATAGCCTAATTGGAAACAATATGCAATAAGTGAATGTAACCAAAGAAGTGAAGATGGTAGAGAAGTGGAGTGGATGAAAGTAATGACAGTAAGATCATGTGGTTACATAGGCTGGCTGTGGAAGCAGTTTGATGGTTTGTGGTGCCACCAAATCATCTGAAGGGTGTATTTTGATTTATTTTAAAAATAAATACATTAAAATCAGCTATCCCTAAACCAGCAAATCCTTTGAGACAGAGAAAATCCAAGATGGTAGTTGCAGTGTTGGTGGGACTGGCAGGACATCCCTGCAGTTTACTGCTGAGGAGTGCTGTCCTTTCAGCTTGCACCACTGTGTATCCGTGGAATTCTTGCTGATTGTTATGGGCTAACTATTCTTATCTCCCTTACACTGGTATAAGCCAGAAGTAACTCCGTTGAACTTATGTTCTAGTGTCCCTGGCACTGACAAATCTTTGAAAAGAGGCAAGTTGTAATGGATTTGTGAAGCAAATTGTAAGTTTACTTCTAGTGGATATTACACAGGCAGTTCTGCCTGGTGCATCCCAGAAAGCTTGACCGTGCTATTAACTAGAATTGCTGCCTCCTCCTTCCTCTAGGAACTTGCATCAGTGAGGAACAACCCTATCTCTAAGGTTCCCTATTCTGTTACAAGTTAGATCATTGTAAAAACAGGTGTGAGCCCAGAATCAGGTCTTGTGTTTTTCCATGTTTCCATTGGACTGTCAGTGGCCTGTTAAGCTTTTTTCAATTTAATTATTCATTTTAGATTGTAATTGGTCATTGGGGGCCTTATTACTGCTGTCATGTTGACAATATATCTTTGTTTCAAATCTTAGCCACATGCACTTAACAATCTGTTACCTGGTTACTAGGGCTTGGCCATCTGTTCCATGTCATTAAGCTAAGTGACAGCTTGTCACTGACTGAGCAACTTTGTAAATATGACTGTTGTCCTCCAGTCGCTCACTGCGCAGAACTGCACAGCTATGGCTTTGGAATAAGGAAACAGTTTTCAGGTTTAAACAACCTTCACAAGATTTCTTTTCAAGTTCATATTGTCAGTCTAGAAGCTCTAAGGAAGACAAAGCACAGAATTTTCATGGTATAACTCAATAAAATCACTGCCCTGCTGCATAAGGCACTAAAACAGCTCTAGTCTTTACTTGGGCAAAACTCCCATTGACATCAATAGGAGCTTTATCTGAGAACATGTGGTGACTCTGGAGTAGGTTATGCTAACTGTAAGGAGAGGCAAAGGCAAACCAAGACCAGGGATGATTTTACATTTTTAGACATTTATAAGAGGAAACCCCAAAATCGTACCAGGAGCATAAATAATATAGAACATTACCAAAGACTTACTACTTAATGTGTTTAGATATTTAGCTGTGTGTGTTTTTTCTCCCTGTGTGCTGTCCCAGCTCTGCGCAGACAGTTGGCACAGCAGACCTCAAGTGAACCGCCCAATGACCACAAGATCTGTTAAGGTACGAAGGCACCCAGCCAGGTTTATTGTTGACGAAGCATGGGAATAGCCCTGGCAGACTCTACAGGGATACTAAGACGTATGCCCGTGACGATGGATGCAGCTCAGTCAGTGGCAGGACTTTCCACTGCCCCCTAGGCTGGCCAAGGATACTCCCTCTGAGATGCATCTTTATACTCTGATAAAAGCGAGTTACGTACTGTCCTCCTGTCCTTATTATTTAGGAGGGGTCAGTGTGTTTCTGTTATCCTTCGGGAATGTTTTTGTACCATCCTTGATATTGAGATGTTCTGGTACCACTTGATATCGGGATGTGTTTGCATGAGTACTCAGGTACTTAGCACCTCTTAGGAATGTGTATTTCTGCAATATCAGCCCTGTTCTTGCCAGATTCTGGAGCAGGTCCTGCCTCATACCAGGCCTCTGATACAAGAGCTTATGTCTCAGGCTCTCTTCCTACTACACTTATAATAATAAATAACTATAGGTTACCAACACATTAACTGTTGTGAGCTTGTACATGCTGTGCAGTTAGTACCAAATGCATTATTAATGAGAGATCACTGCAGAGAAGAATCAGCTTTTCCTCTCCTCGGCTGTAAGTCCAACTGTCCTGTTCTTTTGCTTCTCTTGGGCTTGAAGTGCTCCTTGGATTCGATGTTCTGTGGCTGTACCTCTTTTCACTCCGTTTATCCACAAGTGGAGTTTCTTCACCTAGTGGGCCCTCACTTCTCCATTTAGGCACCTTTGACAGTCATTCTCTCTGTTCATATACTTGAGATTCATTGTGGATGGGCTTCTTGTTTACTGCTTCCAGGATCTGTTTTCATCTAACAGAGCTTTGTGATCAATTCTCTTTGTCAACAATTATATTTCCTTTCAGTTATTTTCCCTTAAAACTCTCTCTCTGGTACAGTTGTAGATTTTACTTCCCTTCTCTAACAGCATCTGCTAACATACCCAGGTATATTTTTGTTTCTGCTTCTCCTGACCTGAAACCTTTCCTATTTTCCTTCTTTCCTCCTTCTCACTTCCTAGTCCCCTACTTTTATTCTCCTGTTCTTTTATTTTATCACCTCCCCTCCTACTCAGGATCCGGTTCATCCACCAGCTCACATCTCGATTCTTCTTCCCTAACAGTTTTTCTTTTGTGTCCAGTTGTCGTCCCCCCCACCCCCACCCCATGGGTGGATTCCAAGCCTCCACCCCAGCTCAGGCTGCCCTTTCATTGTCTGTTTCTCGCCCCAGGACAGCGTTCTGTGCTGCTGCATCGCAGGTGCTAGTGCCAGGGTGAGGGTTACTATAAAATGACTGCAGGGTTGCACCCTGCATGGAGAGTGTCGTGAATAACATCAGAGTTCTTTACTTCCTCACCTTATGCTCCATTTAAAATCTCAGTCCCCTCCTTGGGCCTACCAGTGAGTAACTCAGATTGCTCTCCAGTAACTCCCTCATCCAGCTGATAGAGCAACACTGAAAGGGAGCCACAGCTGTCTGTGTTAGCTACTTATGCTGAACCATCTGTTCCACGTTGTATTTAGCAGTGATACTCTGAGTACATTTCCCAGACTTGAGGAAGAGCACCCTGTAAGCTCGAAAGCTTGTCTCTCTCACCAACAGAAGTTGGTCCAATAAAAGAAATTACTTCACCCGCCTTGTCTCTCTAATAGACTCTGTGAGTGTCATTCAAGGCTCACACTTAGCAATAAGCTCTTCTTGTTAAAGAAAAGCAATTTAATATGAAGAAAGGTCCAAAGGAAGGGAAGTGTATGTTTGTAATAGATTTACCATTTGAATCATGAGGTTTCCTCAGTGGGACCAGTCCTGCAGACCTGACTGAGGCAAAATTTCAATTGATCTCAGTGTAAATTTAGGATGACTAAAGATTATGGGATCAAACCAGTGTAAATTCTTTGAGGATAGACTTAAGTAAAGAGAGAAAGAAGAAACTCAAAGAGGATTCTCCGTGCCACCCCCCCTGTTTGTAATAGATTTACCATTTGAATCATGAGGTTTCCTCAGTGGGACCAGTCCTGCAGACCTGACTGAGGCAAAATTTCAATTGATCTCAGTGTAAATTTAGGATGACTAAAGATTATGGGATCAAACCAGTGTAAATTCTTTGAGGATAGAATTAAGTAAAGAGAGAAAGAAGAAACTCAAAGAGGATTCTCCGTGCCACCCCCCGCCTTGCTTTTTTTTAAACCCAACTTGCTGATATTTTAAAGTGGTTATCCCTACCTCCCTGTGACCAGTCTTTTGGTGATGCTGGCTTCACCCCTTTATAATTGCGCTTAACTTTAAACCCAAAGTAATCCCTGTGTAGCCAGATTCTTAAAGTTAGGCACATGAGTAAGTACCTTGCTGAGTGAGGGCCTTAATAAAATGACAGTTTATAATTATAATTGTTTATATTAAGGTTGCATCCACAAGTGTTAAGTGCTGTCCCCAAATATAGGAAAAATCTAAGATGGCAGGAATTTCATCATCTAAGAAATTTGTAAATGGGTATATTGTGGGGAAAGAAGTAATTATTGGGAAAATAAATGAATTTTAGCTAGTAAATTCTCTGCAGTAAGTCATTGGCATTCTAGTTTATTATTTTTCCCTGACATTCTTTTAATACCATCGTAAGGAGGAGAATGAAATTGCATTTTACTTGGAATCATACATTCTGTATCTATTCCAAGAGTTCCTATTAGTGGAACTGTCAAAGATAAAGTGACATCTAAAGTATATACACAGTCTATAAAAAAATGCTCTGAGATAGTGATTCTGTGATCCTTTAATACTTTTCAAATGTCTCTTAAAGGGATTTAACTTTAGTATAAAATTTGACAAAGTAATTTCTGAATACACCATTTTCATTGCAGTTTAACAGGGTTTAAATTGAATCACTGACCTAAAATGCTCATTTTGAAAATTACTTCTAAAAAAAAATAAATTCAAAGTTGTGGATGCTTTCAGTTTTGTTCTTTTGAAGACAGCTGGATGGCATAAAAGTGTATCTTACATTGTCTGCCTTTTCTAAATAATCCCTTTTAGTAGGATTAGTCACAGTATTAAATTAACAGAAGAAGCAATTAATTATATTTTTATGAGGTGAAGAAGAGGAGAATCTTTGAAATGCTGTTCTTCTCCCCCCCCACCCCCCCACTGCTTGTGTTTCATATCAGAATTACATTATGCATCTTTCAGATGTGGGAAATCTTTTAGTCTTCAATTTAAATTAAAGTGCTGGGAATGAACAGCACCCAGTACAAAATTAATTTGGAATGACTTTTAGATCTCCTGGGGAGAGTTGACACCTGGCTGAAACTAAAAGGAATGTGTAATTTAGAACAACTGTTAGTCTGCAAAGTAAGGTGCTGATCCTGCAAACAGTTGTGTTAATGCAGACCCCTGTCAATTAAGTTCCTTTTGGGCCATAGGTATGTTACAATATACCCTACTTCAATGTGACTCCTCATTGGTGCAGGTGTCCACACAAGTGCAGCTGTTCACAGGAACAGGACCTAAGTCAGGACAGAATACCTTGATCCCAAGATGACCATAACCAGAAAGTTAGGAAACTTGAGCTCACCCAAATCAAGTAGTTATGGCCTGGATCCACAAAGGTACTTAGGTGCCTAAGTCCCAGCTCCACAATAATCCACACAACTCCTGCTCAGCTGCTGTCTAACCCTGTAGTTGCCTAAACTCACTTAGTGCCTAAAGCTTTTGCAGTAAAAATTCCGTCAGTGCCTATGTTTCTGCCTCTGAGCATGTGCGCTGATGCCTCCCTCTAGGCAGCCAGAGACCCATGTCCTGCCTAAGCACCAGAATGATACGTGAACTGGGGGAGGACAGGTGCTCCTCTATCTATCTTGCCTGATCTGGTATGCGTGCTCATAGGCTGCCTCACTCCCCACAGAATAGCTGAGGCAGGGGAGGATGTCCCTTATAACCTTTAGCCCAGTGGTTAAGGTACTCCCTGTGGATATGGGTGACCCCTACTTCAGGTCCACCTCCCCACCCCCAAATGAGGAGAAGGGATTTGAGGAGAGATCTGCTACCTCTCAGGTGAGTGACTTCACCACTGGACAATGGGATATTCTGATTTGGGGCTCCCTCAATCTCTCCTATTGAAGTTGTTCCACAGTTAATTGAATGAATAAATAAATATTAATTGTGCCAGAGAACAAGGGAGACTCTTTCTATGGTCTGATGGTTAAAGCACTCTCCTTAGAGATAGCAGATCCCTCTTCAAATCCCTTCTCCTCAGGCAAAGGGAGGACTTGAACCCATGCTTGTCCACATCCCTGTTGAGTTCCCTAACCACTAGGCTAAAGGTTATAAGGGAGGCTGTTATCTCCGGGGAAAGGGTGGTTCTCCCATTGGCTAGCTGAGGCAACTCCCGGCCTACTGTGCTGGTTTTTGTGGATCACATTTCAAGGCACCTACCTCTCCCAATTCATTGTACAGGGAGCCTAGGTGCCTAACTCAGGCTTTGTGGATTGCAGTGTTATTCCTGTGATTTTCCTGTGCTTCAGAGTTAGTTGTTGCAACACTGAGCACTGCAATACCTAAGTCCCTTTGTGGCTCCAGGCCTTTGTATCTAGATTTCTCCTTCACATTGACTTGTTTGGGGGAATTGGAAAATTCAGTGTCTAGTTCCCATCATGCACTATATGGTGTAGGTTCCTAGCTTTAACCTTTCATACACCACAACCTCACAATGCTATCTCTTTTTCCTAAGGTGCCTGTCACAATGGTATCTAAGAACTGAACAACATTTACAGAGAGTTTTGAGTCCTGCAGTAGACAAAGAACAAGATTCTCCAAAGGGACTTGTGATTGATTTTTGGGTACCTTAAAGGGGCTTCGTGTTCCAGAAAGTTCTGAACACTTACCCTCTAAAAATCAAGTCCCTTTAACATGTCTTAAAGTTGAGCAGCCAGAAGTCACTAGTCACTTCCGAAAATCATGGCCAGAATTCTCAAAGCTTCCTCTGTTCCTGGTGTAGAAGCTTTTTGTTTTGTTTTGATTTTTTGTTTCCTCTTCCTCCCTTTTCTTTCTGTTTCCTTCTTTCCATTCTTCCCGGTTGTGGGTTGCTCCTGCTTGAAGAAGATGCCATCAGTGGGTGAAGTTTAAAGCTCCTGTCAAAACTGAACTGTGTACGCCATAATGAGAACATGCTTTCGCCCAATGCATTTAGACTGTATATTGTAACTAACCCATTGCCATACAGAAACTTTGGGGCAGCTCCTTACCTGGTGTAAATCAGCATAGCTCTATTGACTGTAATAAAGCTGCACCGGCTGAGAGTCTGGACCTTTGTGTCTGTCATTATAATGCAAACCAGAGCCACTCAGAGACATCTGCCAGTAGGAGCAGAAGCAAGCAAAGCAGGGACTGGATGGAGGGGGTAAGATGGGGGCTAACTGGGCCACCTCTACCCCCAGCACCCAGAACTGTGCAGGTTTGAAAGACTTCCCCTGCCCCGCACTCTGAGGGAAGTCCAGTCAGCAGGAGCAGAATCAGCTAAAGCAGGGACCTTTGGACACTTGGAGAGCTTTCCACAGTTTTGACTGAACTTTCTCTGCTCTGTGCTGGTTGGCTGCTTGCTCCATCCCTTCCAGTCTCTTCACTTCATTACCCCTCTTAACTTCTTCTCCCCTGCTCTGTTCTCTTCCCCCTCCCTTTTCTTTCCATTTAGCATAACTGCCCTCCACACACACAAAATTGTGGAACTGACATGATGTTTGCTGCCATCACATTGTTCACTCAGCTTGTGTGTTCCATCCCTTCTGCCACCACGTGTCTGTCTTGTCTATTGATATTGTGAGTTCTTTGGGGCAGGGACTGTGTACTATTCTGTATTTGTACAGTGCCTAGCACAATGAGGCACCACTCTTGGGGTTAGCCCTTAGACACTTACCAGACCTCCGTGACTTCTTCGGCTTCAGCTGTCAGCGCCTGCCACCGGGGCCAGAGCCAGAGCTGTGCGCTGTACCCTCCTTTCCCCCCGGCACGGCTGCCCCTGTGGCTGTGGTCGGCACCGGAGCCTGGACTGTGTGCCCCTGCCCCAAAGCTGTGGGTCTGTGCCCCCTCCCCCGTGGCTGAAGTTGGGGCTGTGCCCCCCCCCCATGGCGGTGGGGCTCGGGTTGTCAGTCTCCCCCATGGGGCTCCAGCTATCATTCCACCCCTTCCCCCGCCAGCTCTTCTGCCCAGTTACAGGCACCGGTCACAGGCTCCCATGAATTTTTGTTTACTGCTTTTGACCTGTCCATGACTTTAACTAAAAGCAACCATGACAAAATCTTAACCTTCCTTATCACACTTGCGAATTGTTCATCCATCATTGATGTGCAGCAGCTTCTGAGATGGATCAGAGCAACAAAGCTAAACAAGTTTAGGACAGAAATTGAGTAATACCTTCTGCAGATCAGGCTATAGAGGGAATTTAATTTATAATTAGTCATGGTTAAATTTAACTGTGGCACTTGGAGCAAAACCCCTACCTAGGAGAGACGCACTGAATCTCTAACCCTCAAGATATTGGCTAATTCTAGAATGTAAAACACCTTCAGGACTACCCATTTACTTAAGAATTTCAGGGGGTTACCACGGCTTGGTGGAGTAGGGCAAAGGAACAGTGAGTGGGTAGTGGAGGAGGTGAGTAAAAACCACTGATTCGTAGAGCCCAGGGTTGGAGGGGACCATTGTGATCATCTAGTCTGATCTCATGTATAGCACAGGCCATAGAGCTTCCCCAAAATAATTTATTTTGAACTAGAGTGTATCTTTCTTTAAAAAAAAAAAAAAAAAAAATCCAATCTTGATCTAAAAATTGTCAGTGATGGAGAATCCACCTAACATCTCCTCCACCAGTAATCAGGCCCTGCTCTGCCCGGCTAACCCAGCACTTGCCAGGAGCCAGCAGCAGTCCAGAGAGCAGAATAAGCTATGATGGGGAGAAGCTGGCATAAACATAAGAATTTCCAGATTAGACCAGACCACTGATTCACCTCGTCCGGTATCCTGCTCATGAGTGGCCAGCATCAAGTGCCTCATGGAAAGGTACAAGGAACCCTACAGTAGGTAGTTACAGAATAAGGAGATTTGAATAGAAATTTTTGTCCTAACCTACAGTGACTAGAGGTTGTCTTATGTCAGGGGTCGGCAATTTATGGCATGCGTGCCAAAGACGATTTTTAATGGCACACTGATACTTGCCAGGGTCCTGGCAGGCAGCAGCGTGCCATTAAAAATCCTGCCTGGCCTGGCCTGGCCTGCTCTTCTCCGCCCCCTGCGAGGGCAGGGGGCAGAAGCTTGGTCCTGCAAGCTGCTGCTGCTGCTGCAGGGTAGGCTCCCCTGCCTCTTCCTGCAGCGTGTTGGGTTCCTGCCTCTCCTCCTCCTCTTCCTCCTCCTCCTCCTCTCTCTCCCTGTCGCCAATCAGCTGGTGGCCCTTGCGAGGGAGGAGCTGCAGCATGCTCGCTGCTCCAGGGAGGAAGCAGAGAAGAGGCGGGGGCACGGCCTTGGGGAAGGAGGTGGAATCGGGGCATATCCCCTCCAGCCCCCGGCCGTGAGCACCCCCAGGACCCCAGCCCTCTGCCCTGACCCCTGAACCACCCTCACACACACACTCAGCCCTCTGCCCTGCACCCCCGCACACCCCCCAGGCCCCTGCACCCTCCTCACACACACCCAGCCCTCTGCCTGACTCCTGCACACCCCCCCATGACCCCAGCCCTGACTCCGGCACCCCCCATACATACCCAGGCCCCCCACACCCCCTGCCCTGACTCCTGCACCCTCTTCACACATACCCAGCCCCCCCCATGCCCTGACTCATGCACCCCCCACCATTCCCACCTGCACCCCTCACACCAAATGGGAGCTCCTGCACCCACCCCCCCACCATTCCCACCTGCACCCCTCACACCAAATGGGAGCTGCCCAGGTAAGTGCTCCACACCCAAACCTCCTGCCCCAACCCTGAGCCCTCTCCCTCATTCTAGCTCCTGGCCAGACCCTACACCCCAACCCCCAGCCTGCTCTTTCACCCCCAGCTCTGTGCTCAGTTTACTCCCACCCTCAGCTCAGTGCAGAGAGAGAGGAAGAGAATGGGCCGGAACCAGGGAGAAGGTAGGTACCCACTCTATGTGGGCAGGGCCGGGACTGCAGACCGGCAGCGGGCTGAGCAGGGCCGGCAGCCGGGAGCCCAGCTAGCAGGAGCCGACGGATGGAACCCCTGAGTGGCAGCGGGCTGAGCCACTGAGCCCACTGCTGGTCTGGGGTCCTGGCCGCCGGCTCCGCTCAGCCCGCTGCCGGACTGGGTTTCCTAGCTGCTGGCTCCTTGCCAGCCGGGGTCTTGGCCGCAGACCCCGCTCAGCCTGCAGCTGGCCTAGGTGAACGGAACCCCAGGCCACCAGCGGGCTGAGCAGGCCGGCGGCATAAGATCAGCATTTTAATTTAATTTTAAATGAAGCTTCTTAAACATTTTGAAAACCTTGTTTATTTTACATACGACAATAGTTTAGTTATATAATATATAGACTTATAGAGCAAGACCTTCTAAAAAACATTTAAATGTATTACCGGCATGCGAAACCTCAAATTAAAGTGAATAAATGAAGACTCGGCAAACCACTTCTGAAAGGTTGCTGACCCCTGGCTTATGCCCTGACACATGAGATCAGTTCCAAAACTCTCTGCTTCTGTTGTTTTTTTTTTTAGCAGTTTTTGTAACTCTGGATGCAACTTTGTACAGCTCTGTACAAGCTCTGAAGGCTCAAGCAGAGGCAGGTGAATGGTGACGGGCTAGTTCACTGAGAGGGAGGGCTCTTTTCCCATGGTCATGGGGAAAGAGGTTACACTGAGCAGCTGAGAGGGAGAAGGGACTGCTGCAAGAAGGGATACCGAGGAGGAGAGATGCAGTAGTATAGCTAATTCACTCCTCTCCCTCACCATAGCACCCAGAGCCGGCTCTAGACACCAGCTAAGGTAGCAGGTGCCTAGGGCGGCAAATCTGAAGGGGCGGCACTCCGGCCATTCTTGGGGCGGCACTCCGGCTTTTTCTTTTCCTCCTTCTTCTTTGGTAGCACTGCTGTGGCAGCTTTTTAATATTTTTTGATTTGGTGACACTTCTGCGGCAGCTTTTTTTTATTTTCTTTCCTTCAGCGTCACTGCTGAGACAAAGTTTATTTTCTGTTGTTTTTTTTGCTTCACCACTTGAGGCGGCAAAAAAGATAGAGCAGGCCCTGATAGCACCCTAAGGATGAGCATGTATTTGAATGGTCGATGACCACAAGTGGTTGGGAACTTGAATTTACCTTTCTGAAAGAAAGCAGCTCTAGGATTACAGCACCCTTAAGCACCATGTAGGGATGCTGGTTCAATACTGGCTGTAAAATGCTAGCACCATTTTTTTGCAGTACCTAGATTTTGCCTTGGCAGTCTCCCATCCCAGAACAGACTAGGCCACCCTAAGTAGGTTGTGAGGTCCAACACACAACCAATGGCTGTGGGTAATTTAGGTCCTACAATGTGTGTTTTCCTCTACTAGAGAGTACACAAAAGTTAACCAGTAACGTCTGTTCTTCGAGTGCTTGTTCATGTCAATTCCAGTCAGGTGTGTGCATGTGCACAGTAGCCGGAAGATTTTTCCCATAGCAGCATCTTTCGGCTTGGCCTGAGCTCCCCCTGGAGTCACGCTTCCATGGTGTTCAATATAGAGCCCTGCCCACCTTCCACCCCCTCAGTTCCTCCTTACCACCAGTGATGGTAGCTGGAATGTCCCATAGCCCTTGCTTCAGCAAGCGCCTCTATCTTCGTCATTTGTATATAGTTCGTCTGTAGTTAGGTATTGTATAGTAATAGTTTATAGTTAGTTTAGAGTTAGTTGGGGGTCTCACCACTCCGTTCCGAATCCCCAGAGCCATGGTATGCCATAGTCCCCGGGTTTAAAAACTGTGAGGTCTGCACTAAGCGCATGCCAAAGAGCGACCCTCACGCCTCTTGTTTAAGGGGCCTAGGGGAAGGGTCACCAAAATGACCATTATAAAATCTGCTGGGAGTTGCTTTCCAGAATTCTTAAAGAAAGGGAACAGTGGCTTAAAGTGCTACTTATGGAGGCAGCTCTCCGCCCTTAGTCAGATCTGGGGTAAGGCAACCCCGCTCCCAGCACGTCCTCATGGGTGCGGAGTGCCCCAGCACCATCATCCCAAGAACCAGTGCCGAGAAAGGACTCGTCCCGAGATGCTTGGCACCAGCAGGGCTCCTCCCGTGACCACTCGGCGGGTAGGCACCAGTCTCAGTTGCCGGTGCCTCAGAAGAAAAAGAAGCCAGAGAGGGTTCGTTCTCCCCTGGCCGAATGCAAGATGCCGACAACTGTGATACCTGAGTTGCGCCACAGCACTAGATCCCCGGGCAGGACCATGTCGACTCCTGTTGACTCCAGGACCCTAGTGGCCAGCAACTGCCGCTCCCCTCAACACGTGAAGCTTTTGTGGCGGCTCAGGACTTGCCCAGGACTCCTCCCCATAGGACGGAGGAGACACCGGCACTATCAACACCCCCACCCCAGGTGCAATCAAGAGGGAAGCTGGCGATGATGTCCCGGTGCTCTCCTCCACGCCACCCTCTGGCACCAGTTCCTCTGGAGAGAGAGCCCAGTTGGTTCCCGAGCTCCCAATGATTGGTGCCCCGAAGTATGGCTCCTCTGTGGTCTTCCTTTTCGGAGACCTCGGAGTTGGAGTCCAACTCCTACCACTCCAATAGGAGCAGGAGCCAGGAGGTCCAGGTCGGGTGGGAGAGACAGGCTTACCCGGCACCGTGGCCGCCGCAATGGCAGACTCCATCACAGTGGCCCTTCTGGACTCCCTCGGCCTTCCACCAGAGCCAGGGGTCCCGCTCGGCAGCGGCTTCAGCCACCTTCATTCCGCCTTTGTCCGAGTGACCAGCCAGTGAGCTTCCACCACCTACGTCGACGCCACTGGCTGCGGCACCGTCACCAGCACAGGAAGCGGCTTCGGCGACCGGCACCATTAGTGGCATCGGCACTGACAGCGACTCTTGCACCATCAGCGGCAATGACAGTGGTTCCGATACTGATTTCAGCACCAAGTTTGGAGCTGACAGCCCTGGCACCGAGGAGCATGGTACCATCAGTGTCGGCACCTGCTCGGAACCCCCGAGAGTCATGGGACCCCTTGGGTGCTGACGGCAGGGAGCAGCCGCCTTTCATGGGGGCCTCCTCCTCGTCACCGGATGAGGCGCTGGCTGGCACTGCCATAGCCCTGGCGCTTGAAGATAGCCGGGTGTTACAGCATCTGCTGCATCGGGTTGTCCAGGATCTGGGCATCAAGGCAGAGGAGGTAGTTGAGGATTCTGATCCCATGGTGGATATCCTCACGCCCTCTGCACCTTCCCGTATTGTCCTGTCACTCATAAAAACCATCGCGGACACCACCAAGACTCTGGCCTGAAACAGGCCTTTTGAAGGTGCAGTCGAGGATGGCGCACCAGAGCGAGATCTGGATCCACCCCGCCTTACCTTTTTGTCCCGTCTATCCCCTTTCTACTGTGCATGGTCCCATATAACTTCAGACCACTGGGTGCTCCACACGGTAGAGAGGGGATACTCCATCCAAATCTGTGCCCTCCTTCCCTTCCACCCCCTTTCCCCGTCCCTCTTCAGGGACCCCTCTCATGAGCAACTCCTTATACAGGAGGTGCACTCGCTCCTATCGCTGGGGGCGGTGGAAGAGGTTCCTCAGGAGCAGAAGGTTAAGGGCTTCTATTCCCGGTATTTCCTAATACCAAAAGCCAAGGGCGGGCTCAGGCTCATCCTAGACCTGCAAGAACTCAACAGGTTCGTGAAGAAACTTAAGTTCTGCATGGTCTCTTTGACCTTCATCATCCCTTCATTGGATCCAGGAGACTGATATGCCACCCTTGACTTGAAGGATGCGTACCTTCACATAACAATAACTCCGTCCCACAGAAAATACCTCAGGTTTGTGGTGAACAACACCCACTACCAGTTCAAAGTCCTCCTGTTCGGCCTGTCAGTGGCACCTCGAGTGTTCACCAAGTGCATGTCAGTCATGGCCACATTCCTGCGCAAGTGACAGGTACAGGTGTTCCTGTATCTCGATGACTGGCAGAACAAGGGCTGATCCAAGACTCAAGTGGAGATGCAAGTTGCCTTCATAAGAGCATCTTTCCACTTTGCATTTGAGGGGAAATCAACACTGTCCCCGGTTCAGAGGATAGAGTTTGCGGGAGTGGTACTGGACTCGCACAGGCCAGGGCATTTCTCCCGGAAGTAAGATTTCGAGCCCTCGGCGACATCATTCAAGGTCTTAGGCAGTTCCCCACCACCACAGCAAGGAATTGTCTGAAACTTCTAAGACACATGGCCACTTGTACCTACGTAGTACAACATGCCAGACTCAGACTTTGACCTCTTCAGTTGTGGCTAGCGTCAGTGTATCGGCCAGTCTGGGACAGCTTGGACAGGATCATAACCCTGCCTCGCCCGGTACTTAACTCCCTCCTGTGGCTCAACGCACAGGTAGTATGTGCAGGGGTCCCCTTCACCAGCCCTCAGCCATCCCTCTTGCTGGTGACGGATGCGTCAGCCTTGGGCTGGGGAGCACATTTGGGAGACCTCAGGATACAAGGCCTCTGGTCTCAAGCGGAACATGCTCACCACATCAATGTCAGAGAGCTGAGAGCAGTACACCTGGCATACCAGACTTTCCGACCCCACTTGACAGAGAGATGTGTATCAGTTATGATGGACAACACCACGGCAATGTTTTATATCAACAAATGGGGGGAGGGGTGCACGCTCCTCTCTCCTGTGCCAGGAAGCCCTCATGCTGTGGGACTTCTATGTAGAGCATTCGATACACTTGCAAGCATCGTATCTCTCCGGAGTACAGAACACATTGGTGGACTATCTCAGCAGGTCGTTCTACGGCCACGAGTGGTCCCTTTGCCTGGACGTGGCGAACTCAATCTTCCATCAGTGGGGATTTCCCCAGATAGACCTGTTTGCCACACGACTCAACAGGAAGTGCCAGCAGTTTTGCTCCTTCCTGAATCACAGCCCGGGCTCCAACGGGGATGTGTTCCTCCTCCCATGAGGAGGCGATCTCCTATATGCCTCTCCCTCTCGTTCACAAGCTGTTCCTCAAGGTACGGAGGGAGCAAGCTTCAGTGATATTGATACCTCCAGCTTGGTCCCGCCAGCAATGGTACACATCACTCCTGGAAATGTCTGTGGAAGCTCCAGTCACCCTGCCGCTCTTCCCGGACTTATTAATTCAGGATCACAGCCATCTCCAACACCTAAACCTCAAGTCACTGCACTTCACAGCATGGAAGCTCCATGGCTGAATCCGATGGAGCTTTCTTGCTAGGACCTGGTTAGACAAGTCTTCCTTAGCAGCAGGAAACCCTCCACGAGGACTGCCTATCTTGCCAAGTGGAAGAGATTTTCAGTCTGGTCAGCGCAGCACTGTTCGTCCCTGACACTTGACTCCATGCCACTTATACTGGACTATCTTCTCCATCTCAAGCAGCAGGGGCTGTCCATGTCGTCAGTAAGGGTTCACTTGGCCACTATCTCTGCCTTCCACCCAGGCGTAGAGAGCCGCTTGGTCTTTGCTAACCCTATGGTCAGCCATATCCTTAAAGGTCTCGACAGGCTATCTCTGCATGTCTGACAGCCTGTCCCGGCTTGGGACCTCAATCTGGTCCTTTCCAGACTCATGGGACCACCCTTTGAACCTTTGGCGACGTGCTCCCTGCTCTGTCTCTCATACAAGTTGGCGTTTCTGGTAGCGATAACCTCAGCCAGGAGGGTGTCTGAGCTCAAGGCCCTAACATCAGAGCCCCCTTATACTGTGTTCTGTAACGACAAGGTTCAGCTCAGGCCTCACCTGGCCTTCCTCCTGAAGGTTGTGTCGCAGTTTCACATCAACCAGGACATCGTTTTCTTCCAGTATTCTACTCTAAGCCGCACTCAACTGGCAGGGAGCAAAGGCTTCACTCCTTAGATGTCCGCAGACCGCTGGCCTTCTATGTCGAGAGAATGAAGCCGTTCCGGAAGTCCGTCCAGTTATTTGTGGCAGTGGCAGACAGAATGAAAGGTCTTCCTGTCTCTTCTCAACAGATTTTGTCATGGATCACGTCCTGTACCTGTGAGTGCTACAACCTGGCAGGGGTGCCTGCTCCTCCAATCACTGCGCACTCCACCAGATCTCAGGCCTCTTCAACGGCGTTCCTGGCGCAGGTTCCCACCCAGGAAATCTGCAGAACAGCGACGTGGTCCTCCATACACACTTTCATCACGCACTGTGCAATCAGCCAGCAGGTCAGAGACGATTCAGCCTTTGGAAGAGCAGTGCTCCAATCAATGGACGACTCCGACCCCACTTTCTAAACTTGGGCTTCTGAGTCACCTGATAGGAATTGACATGAACAAGCACTCAAAGAAAAAACGGTTACTCACCTTCTTGTAAGTGTTGTTCTTTGAGATGTGTTGTTCATGTTCATTCCAATACCTACCCGCCTACCCCTCTGTCAGAGTAGCCGGCAAGAAGGAACTGAGGGGGTGGAGGGTCAGCAGGGCTCTATATTGAGCGCCATGGAGGTGCGACTTCAGGCAGACCCTACGGCTGCTGCTACGGGAAAAATCTTCTGGCTACCGTGCCTGTGCGCGCACACCTGATTGGAATGGAACAACAGTTATGAGGAGGTGAGTGACCGTTTTTTCCCCTATATTGTGGGTGGTAGCTGCGCCAAGAAGGAAATGGGGTTTGATCTGCAAACCCTTGCTCATGTTGAAGTCAGTGGTTCTGTGACAGAATGTGCAGGACAGAACGTTTATTTTGTATATGGCAACACTTAGGGGAAGTGAAAGAGACAGAATAAACCTTCATTATTCTTATGGTTGAGGACAAAACTGATGCTGGGTAATTTCAGCCAATGGGATTTATTTTTTTTAATTTAAGACAAAACAAACACCCCTTGTCATGTAAAGTATTGGTCACTGTCCCATTAAGACATAAATACATTTCAAGATCATGGCAACAGGGCCAGATTCTGGCCTTTGTTAAGGCTCTTTTGTGGTGTTCTGGCACCTTAAAACAACCTTAAAGGTAGCTTGCCTAGCTAACTTGGGAGTCCCCTGGAAGCACAGAGCTAGCACATCAATTCCTATGCTCCCTGGCTCTTGTGTAGGGAGTGCTGCTGGAAAAAATGGGGGAGAGTGATGGGACCTTACTGCTGCACTCTGCTGATCCATGATTGTCTGACTGGCCCTTTGGGGGCTGGTGCTGCTAGTGTAACTTAAGCAGTCCTGAGGCTTTAAGAGAATGGAGAATCAGGCTCAATGCTGTTTAATTTGGTGCTAGTGGAGAGTGAAATCAGGTTCGAAATGAATATTTATATATCCTTGCCAACAAAGTTAAGAAAGCAAGTAGCTCTGTCTTTGAAACAAGACCTTATGTAAATTAACGAATATTTAGTTATATGTAGCTTCCCTCGATAAAGATTTGAATGTATAAAGAAAAAGCTAAATGATTTTTCCCATAAGCAGCCTCCTTTAGGTGACTGGGAGTGTGTTCTAATTGTGGTCCCTGACAAGCGTACCTTTGGTTAAAAAGAAAAATGTATAAGTCTCATGAGGATCTGAGATTTAAGTGCAACTTGATGTTATCGTAGGAGAACACTTTCACTTTGCTTCCTTCGGTTATGCCTTTTTTAATGTAATGTATCACTCAGGGAATTTGAAACTTACTCATTTCCACACAAATTCATTGTACCAACACTAAACTTTTTCTAAGCATCTGAAGGTTTTATTAATAAACTGTAACCCTTTACATGCCACTGGAAGCCTTTTTAATTAAAATGACCATAAAGTTTCAATGTCAGACTCTCAGCTATTGCTGTAGAAGTTGAGCACTTTTGGAATTGATTTCTGTTCTTCTAGAACCAGTGAAACATACAGGCAGAGCGGCTGAATAACTAGATGTTGAAAGAGCCTATTTCTTTAAAGATTAGCTTTTGATCTTCGCATTGCTGCAGAGAAGGTGAATTCATCATTCATTTCAGGCAGTGTTTTCCTATTTTAGCTTGATTCCATGCTGCTGTTCTTTTAATTGTAGAAGTATCTCTTTCCTCTGAGGGAAAGCCGATCTAGTTGGACATTGCTCACCCTGACAGATAAGGATGTGCTGAACATCTAGCTATGCTACCAGCATTTTGTGCACATACATTTCTGTAAGGGGGAGACAGTTTTTCCCAGTGAGATGCATAATTTGCATATGGGGGAAGGCACTTCAGCACTGTAACCCAAAGCTACTTAATCACCAAAGCTTGAGGTGATATTGCATAGAAACACAGGCAGGAATTTGTGGAGGCATTTTCACTAAAGAAAATTTAGGGAAAAGGTTGGATAAAAATAACAAGTAATACACATTGAGCAAAACCATTCCCATCCCCAGATCTCATGAAAATGTGTAATCATAGTTGTGTTCAGCATCTTACCCATCACAAATGTTCACAACCTCAGTGTTCTGTTTGACTTCTCTCTCTCTCTCTCTCTCTCTCTCTCTCTCTCTCTCTCTCTCTCTCTCTCTCGTCTTCCCATATCCAGACTTGCATCAAATTTGGTTGCTCTATCTTGTACAGCTTCTTTAATATTAATCCTTTTCTCTCTGCCACTACTGCTAAAATCCTTGACTGCTCCCTAGTTATACCTTGCCTTCAATGTAACTATGGAATTCATACCCCTATTACCAATCAACCAAATCCTGAAGTCCCTACTCTATACCAGAATCTGATATCTGTCATTGTCTACCATGGAATTTCTCCAATATAATTAAGATCAGAATCTGGCCCTCAGTGTTCACTCAGGCAAAATGCTGTGCCAAATCCTGAGCCCTACGCAGGTGGTATTTGGGCAAATTTTTTATTGATGTCAGTCAAATTCTGAACTCAGTTCTGACTCAAGCAAAGCTTTTGTGAGTTAAGTCTTTGGGAGATTTGCCTGAGTTTGACTTCAGAATTTGACCCATCCAGTGACAACTATCTACCCAGACACAGCCTAAAGGGGAGCCTTGTAGACATGGGAACATTTCTACTGTACATGAATGGTCACATCTTTGTGTAATCAAAACTAATTTGTTTTCACACTTGGCCTCAGTGAGGACTATAGCCATGTTAGGTTTCAAACTTCAGCCATTTTTTTCAGTAGTCTTGTCTAAAAGAGTGAGATGATAATTTTTTGTGATGGGAAAATGCATTTATTTTTCATTTTCTCATAACTTAAATGTGGCCTATAGGATTGTGGCTCAAGCATGGAGAATTACAGCTGCAAAGGTGAATGGTTCAGAAAGTTATGAACATAAAAACAAGACCATATCATAGTAAAATAATAATAATATAGCACTTCTTATCGGTAGATCTCAAAACACTTTACCAATGAGGTAACAAAAATCTTTATGCTACTGTAACTACCAAGTTCTCACTATACTTTATTGATAATAGCATACATATTTTACTAAATAAAAATAGGACTGTAATTATTCAACAAGTTATCTTTAATACTGTGAACTAGCAAGACTAGATGACTGGTAATCGGCTATGGACCCTTTCACAGCTATGTCAATGGTTTAAATTCACCCAGAACTAGTAGTGACTGATTATCTTTAGTGTATTAGTTGTTCAGTGGCTGTTCAATTACTTAAGCAAAATGAGTAGGTGATTTCAGTCCAGTTTTTATTTAACAGGTGACCACATCACAATAATTGGCATCCTTGTGTCACTCCTATTGGAGTAAATTTGTATGGAATGCGTAGACCCCTATTCCCTTAAAAGCACTCTCTTCAGACTACAGTTGAGCCATGCTAACAGGGTTAAAAAATAGGGAAGCTACCAGTCTTGTACATACTTTGTGAGTAAGTGGAACTGCAGTTGCTGTCAATCTGGAATTTGTCACTAGCACCAATACATGCATTTTAATTTTATTGTATGTATAAAATAAATCTGCTCGAAGTTCCTTTCACATATGGAAAGGCTGCAGCATTGTGTAGTACAGTAGAAGACAGATGATCCTTTCCTGGGGTTCAAGCCAATGTGTCAGAACCAGTATTTTTCCATGTTCTATTCATTAGTGACTTGAGGGATACTTATTCACTTTATATGTTCTGTTCCAGTGATCCACCATTTTTCAACAAAGGAGCGGCGCGTGCGAGCAATAAAGGAGATGGCTCGCACCTTGAGAGTAGGTGGCCAGATGATGATATACGTGTGGGCGATGGAGCAAAAACGGCGAAAATTTGAAAAGCAGGATGTCTTTGTTCCTTGGAATCCTTCACCACCTTCCTGGACCTTGAGTAACACTTGTTCCCGTGGAATACAGAAATCAATTAATCAAAAGGACAAAAGGCTGGCTTTGGACCAACACTCCGCTAAGTTAGCTGGCACTTCGAAAGCAAGAAGCTCATCCTTTGTGGGGGAGAAGGAAACCACGCACAGTTTATTTGAAAAATCCTTGAGATGGTCTCTCTTTTCAAGATCACTTGATTCAGTATTAGACTTGAGTAATCAGTGGCACCAAAGAGAGCTTAACACATTTTCCAATTGCAATATTCAGCTGGATGAATTAAACAGGGGAAAGCTTTTTGAACAAATCAGGCAAGGTGGCTTCATGAAGCATATTTCCAACTTGTCTTTGCGTTGCAGGCAGAATTTTGAAGATAATGCTTCTGAAGTAGCTGTAGAACCAGGGTCACCTATGATATTTCACCCAGTGCCTTTCAAAAGTTGTTATTCAGAATTAGGCCAGGACACTAAGCAGCCCCCAATGTCTCCAGCTATAATTTATGACTGCAGCAGAGTGTGTTTACCTGACCTGCTTTCCCATCCAAAAGATGTCAAACAGCAACTTAAAATAGATTATCACCCAAAACAATCAGCTTTCCGCAAACTCCAAAACAGAAGTAGAACAGACAGCTCTCTACAGGATACAGACAATGATTGTTCCATGGCCACACAGAACAAACAGCCACAAAGGAGTCCTAATGGGGCTTGTCTTAGGTACTACCATGTTTTTAAAGAAGGGGAGTTGGTTGAACTGATAGAACATCACGTTCCTGAGCTACATGTTATTCATTCATACTTTGACCATGCAAACTGGTGCGTGATTGCAGAAAAGATTCACGTGTGGAAGATCTAGGGGAAGATTTTCAAAGGCACAGGTGCCTGACTGCATTGGAAAGTCAATGGGAGTTCAGTGCTTGGTGCCTTTGAAATCGACCCCCAAGCTTTTTATCCCCATCTTGTGCTTTGACTCTCTCTGTGACTTTTTGTTTCTTTTGTTCTGTACTTGACTGTCACAGTCATATACCCTTTTAAAATCATTTTATAGAAACATTTCCTTGTATAATTGTAATTTCAGGTTGGGTACATTTTAAGAGGCTTTTCCATGGCTTTTTAACAGCAGCTGTCAGTTTTGTTTTTTGTTGTTTTAGAATAGTTAAAATGCATTTATAAGTTTTCCCTGTTGGGATGGTTTTTATATGGATATTAAAGATGTTTGTTATTCATTTATAATAATTTATTATGTTTAATGTCTTTTTATATTTAAAATGTATTGTGCGTTGGGGCTTGGAGTAATATAAGGCTGATGGTACTTTGAGAAGGATTCATTATTTTATTACAGTCTGCCTGTCATTTTATATGATACCTCAAGTCACAGTAGAGAGACAGTCCTCATAAAAGAAGTACCAGGTATATATAACCCAAATACCAGAGACATTAGCTGGGGACACCCTGTCAGATAAGTTTAAGACTGCTCATCTGTTGCCCCCTAACTGTCACAGTCAACAATACAATGGACCTACTCAAGTATATATCACAACATAACCTCCCCACACCACCACCCAATAAATCTTAAATCCGTGTATTTCTCCGAGTTTGACATGTATGTTCAAAACGAAAATCCTCTTCTTCTCTGTCACAAAATCTGGGAGAAGAATCAAAGGGATTCTTAATAAGCCATTTAAATTGCTAGAATGAATGATGATAATACAGAAAAATGCTTGGATGACAAGAGGTGAATGCAAGGAAATAGCATTTATCAACACTAGCATGCAATAATTATGCTTTCAAGATTTTTTTCATCCATAGACAAAGTCTTTTACAAAGGAAGTAAGTTTAATTATTCCTGTTTTACAGATCAGGAAACTTGCTCAAAGCAGGTCAGTGGCAAATTCATCAGTTATTGCTGTGGTCACTGTTTTAGGTGGTTTGTGGTGTTGTCAAAAGGTTTTCACTAGTTTCTTTTCTTTGGGTTCTGGAATCACCAAACCAAAAAGTAATCCTATTTTCTGGGGAAAGACACTGTCATGTCCAATGTTTAGCCTGATGTATATTGTATCTTAAAGAGTAGTAAGGAACTGTTCAGTAATCTGAATGTTTTTAATGCAACTTTAATTCAATTTGGCTGTAATATCTCTAATGAAATTTTCTCTACTTCCTGAAATAGAATTTATGTAATCTGCAGAGTACTGTGCTACATATTATATTTGCAGGGAAACAGACTTCTTAATCTAATTGGTCTCTTCCATCTATAGTATCTGTTTCCACAATAGTGGGCTTTTTCCCATGATGTTAGTACTTTTGTGCAAATAAACAAAAAATCATTATTAGCTTCAAAATATAAACACACTTATTATTTTATATCACTGGTATATTTTATATGCCAGTGATATAAAATAGTGAAAGGATTTTAATAGTTTCCCCTACTCCCTAATGTGACTTTATAATGTATTAAGTGGCAGTGATGTCATTATACTTTAAAGACAGTAGCGCAGCCAGGTCCGGAGCACAGAGGGAGCAGCGCTATAAAAAGGCGCCTCCCCCTGTACTCACCCGGCGGCGCTCCGGGTCTTCGGCGGCACTTTGGCGGCTCACTCCGGGTCTTCGGTGGTACCCGCCGCCGAAATGCCGCCGAAGACCCGGAGCGCCGCCGGGTGAGTGTAAGAAGCGGCGCTTAAAAAGAAGCGGCGCCTTTTTTTAGTGCTGCTAAAAAAAAGGCGCTGCTTCCGCCGCTTCTGCTCAAGGAGGAGCAGCCACTCCCCCTGCTCCCCGCCCCCCCCCCCCCCCCGGCTACGCTACTGTTTACAGACTTTCACTAATGTGTCATCCATTTTCCCATTGTTTAACAGATTGTTAACCTGCAGAAAAGCTATGGATAACTGTGTTTGTCTGGAGCAGCCAATCCCTCCCCTTGAACTCTGGTATCTCCAAAACAATCTGATCCATCATTCATCATTCTCCCAGCAAATGTTCAATCCTCCCAGACACCAACTGAAGTATCTCAGCTTGACTTTCTTCTCCCAGTTACAAAGTTGCACCCTGCTGCTCCTAATAAATGGTACCATCCACCCCAGCTACAAGTTGTCTTCCTCCCTGCTCCAAAATGTGATATTCCACCATCTGATTTCTAATATTTCTGGTCCTGCTGCTGTTCCTCCTCCCCGAGACGTGTGCCTGAACAAGACCCTTGTGACAGATGGTAGCCAGCTTATCTTAAAGGAATTTTACCTTCTGTAGAAATACTTAGGGTTCTAGCAACTTTTGTTCTTTGTGTGCTTCTCAGAGAAATTAATTTCTCGAGCGAGGGCCTACCTTCATATGCATGGTGCTACTAAGAATGCTGATTAGTCAGCCTTAGAGAAGAACAACAAATGACGACTTTTGGTCCAATGCTGAAAAGTGGTGAGTGCCTTCAATTCCTGTGAAGTCCAGGGGCTTGAGGGTACTTAATCCGTCACAAATGATGCTCAGCAACTCACAAGATAGGGCCCTAATTATGTGAGCTTTGCAGGAGAGAAAATAAAAACAGCATTAACATGGACAAAGGAAAATGAATATTGTCCTATAATATTGCCTAACATCGATGCATGTTTAGAAACTCTCGCAAGCTGAAACTGCCATTTAAAAAGGAGTATGTTTTCTGTGGTTACCATTGACAAAGCCCAAGAATCAGTTACCTCAGCATTTACCACTTTCTCTGTGCTCACCACAAAGCCTCATTTATCTGGAATCCCCAGGGCCTGGTTACAGGAGCGGAGGGAGGAGGTGTTAGGAAATGCTGGCCTAATATCTGGTGTTATGTTAACCATTTGAAGAATTGCTTAGTTCTTCTAAATGGTGTTTTTTCGTGTGTGTGTGTGTGTGTGTGTGTGTGTGTGTGTCCTTAGGACATCATCCTTTTGCTTTTCTGCACTGAATTTTAGAATCTAATTATTATTCAAATTCCCTCTTTTAAGACCATAGTAATAGAATTAATATATTGATTTACTGTTTTCACTCTCATCCCACAGTACTACAATGCATCCTTACTTTGCTGCATCAACTGAACTATGGGAGTTCACTACAAACCAAAATCTAAGAAAAAGGTAACCCAGATCTGTCCTTCTCTCCAGCTGGAATATGCCAGGGAAGTGGTCATTTGTAGCCATTGAAAACGTGTTCATACCAGAGACATTTTCCCAATGTTGCTAACACCATTTCAGTTCCACCAATGATGACAACAGTGGGGGCCCTAGCATAGGCAGACCATTAGCCGCCACTACCACTTTTAGTAAGTGTGTCATCTAGGCCAGTGGCTCTCAACCTTTCCAGACTACTGTGCCCCTTTCGGGAGTCTGATTTGTCCCAAGTTTCACCTCACTTAACAACTACTTGCTTACAAAATCAGACCTAAAAATACAAAGGTATCACAGCACACTGTTACTGAAAAATTGCTTACTTTCTCATTTTTACCCTATATCCACTGGAATATAAATATTGTACTCACATTTCAGTGGAGAGTAAATAAAGCAGTATACACAAGTAATTGTATGAAATTTTAGTTGGTACTGACTTCAGTAGTGAGTTTTATGTAGCCTGTTGTAAAACTTAGGCAAATATCTAGATGAGCTGATGTACCCCCTGAAAGACCTCTGTGTACTCTGGTTGAGAACCACTGATCTAGTCATATTCAGACGAGGTCTAACTGACACGTGATTGGCAGCCAGTAGCTCCTCTACAAGAGGGTATCCAGTGTTGCTAACATTGATGAAGCTGAGTGGATTTATTTTTTTTTCCTAATTCTCTAGCATAGATGGGATGGATGATTGTGAGATTGCCATAAAGGACTTTTACCTGCTTGGTAAAATTCTGTCCTGTCCTAATTGTCTACAAGTTGGCTAGTAGCTAATCCCACTTGATCATATCGAAAGCTTTCTTTGCATCACTGGAAAAAGCTCAAACTACAGTATCATTCATCTTTGTTTCTCATATCCTATAAATATTCAAAATTGTTCTAGTATTATGTGGTAAGAAACACCCTTGGATGGTAACTATTTGATTTGGTTAATAATTTTCTGCAAGGTTTCCTGTGATCTAGTTGGGTGTCTCTTAACCAGTATCTTATCTGTCTCGATTAGTATTTACTGGCCTATAGTTGTCATGTATCATGGGGGTCGCTGCTGACTTTTCAAATTAAGATCACCAAAGGAACTGGAAATGTAAGAGACCTGTTAGGTCACCTACTCTGTCCTCCCATGTGCATTATTCATGATCTGTGTTAGAGATTCCAACTTCAGGGTAATATAAAGAACGTTCAATAACATTGCAATTAACTAGTCTTTGAAATGCAAATAACATTGAGTATACCTCTCTTCCTGTAGGATCTGACTTTTGCTGCCTCCTACAAAGCACTTTTTTTTCCTTCTTTGACTGGGCTGTTAATTTCCTTTCCTTCATTCTTACCCACTTTTGGAAACTGAACATTTTCCAGGTGTGTTTTTCCCAGGGGCATTCCAGTTGGAAGAAGCACAAAAAGCATTATATAGAGAGAGACTTCTTGAAATGTACAGTTTATAAGTATATCTCTCTTTTAATTTCTAGAGCTCTGTGAAATGTTCTGAGTTCACGTCCAAACAGATTCATGATTTTCTGTGTATAAGCCATTTTGCATGGGCGTGTAAGTCCTCACATTTTGAACAAGGAACCTAGCTTGCCTATGGCTGAATCTCACTGCAAGCCCATATAGGGAGTCTTTTAATTCAATAAGACTGTGCCCATATACTCTGTCAGTGTTCACCAATAGTGGCTATAGGGCTCAGTTTTAATGCAGTTGCACAGCTGTAATCTTAAGAACAAAAAAAAAATCCTTGGAATATACTAGATATCTGCATGCATTAGGACAGCAGATCTGAGGCTCTAGTTCATGACCACTGATGGTCTACAGATGCAAACTCCTTTCTTCTTGCCGTCTGTAAACTATCACGTTAGAAGGAAATAAAAATCCTTTTTAAATATGCATTTTCTATATAAGAAATGATGGAGTTCTTCGAGTGCTTGTTCATGTCCATTCCATGTTAGGTGTGAGTGCTTGCCACATGCACCAGTGCTGGAAGTTTTTTTCTCAGCAGTATCTATAGGGGGCCGGCTCTGGTGCTCCTTGAAGTGGTGCCCGCATGGCGCGGTATAAGGGGCGCCACTGACTCCCCCCACCCTCACTTCCCTCTTGCCACCAGTGACGGTGCTGGAACATCTGCTGCTTCAGCTAGCGTTGTTTCGTTTTCTGTTCTTGTGAACTTTGAAAACCTGTAATATAGTTGTATATAGTTAGTTACCCTTAGTAGTCGTTCTCAACTTTTCATTAGTTCCAAAAGGGACGGGACATGCCCCGGTCCCCAGGCTATAAGCCCTGCGATCGCTGCAAACGGCCTATGCCTGTCAGCGATCAACATACCAGCTGCCTAAGGTGCTCAGGGGAAGGGCACATACATGACAAGAGCTGTATCTGCAAGTCCCTTAAACCTAGGACGAAGAAGGAGCACGATATCCGTCTAAGAGCACCCCTAATGGAGTCAGAGCTCACTCTGGCACCAGAGCAGCGGTCCGACTCCGCACCAAGCACTGAGGCCTCTATGCGCAGTGCTACGCCAGCACCGTCCATGAGCTGGCACCGGTCTCCCTCCATGGCTCCGGTGAAAAAGCCGAAAAACACTGGGAGGGGAAGATCTACCGCCCATAAGGGAAAGGAGAGGGCTGGGGGTTATCCACAACCCGTGCCCGACAGCTCAACGCCCCCATTGGGAACTCAGGCCCCAGCTCAAGTGAAGCGGTGTAGCCCATCCAGTGCTTCACCTGCGACCCCAGATAAGCCCTGCAGGCCCTAGCCAGCTTCAGGTGCGGTCAACGCCCAAAGCTCTTTGAGCGGCTCAAGAGATCCTGACGCTCCCAGTGCCGCCCACACCGGCTCCCGCAGTACCCCGGTCTTGGGAAAAATCCACGTTGGGACCTATGTGTGAGTCCCCGCCTCAGCGGCATCATTCCCCATCGAGAGGGACGTCCCGCCAGCGTTCACCTGCCTGAAGTCGTCACTCCCCAGGACTGGAGAGGCAGGCTCAGCGGAGCCCTCTTCAGTCCCCGTACTGGGGGCACCGATTGAGAGACTCGAGGCGTACCTCACCGGTAGATTGGCACAGACCCTCTGAGTCACGCTACACCCGGCGAGAATTCCAGGACCAGCCCCGACCTCTCCAAGGGCCCAGTACCGATCGGATACCAGAGACCACCGATCGTCGGGCCATCATCGCCTGTCCCCAAGAAGGTGGTCGCCCTACTCAGGACGATCCTCCCAGCAACCAGCCCATAGTAGCTCCCGGTCCTGTTCGACGCCCCGGTACTGGTCGAGTAGCATGAGGCGTGAATCGCTGGGTATCCACCACAGATCCGCCGAACACCATCGGTCCCTGAGAGCCCGACCAACTCAGTCTCGCTCGGACAGCTCGACTTTGGGATGCAGCAACCAGCACTGGTCAGACAAGAACCAACACTCAGTGCAATCCTGGTCGCCCAGTACCGACCAGTCTGCTGGTAGCCCCGGCTTGGAGCAAGTTTCCCTGATTGCAGGACAAGCCACAGTACCAGCGATGCCAACTCCATTATCAGCACCGAAATCTGTCCAATGGACCCAAGCGCAGTGGCCGGTGCCATGGTATCCGTGGAACCCTTGGGGGTTCACCCAGCTTTCCCAGGCTGCCTGATCGGTGTCGGGAGCTTCGGAGAGGCCAGCGGCCTCGGTATCTCATCCTCCTCCGGTACTGGAGACTTTGGGGGTAAGACCCCAGAGGTCCAGGAGGACCCAGGGGAGCAAGCTGCTGGACCACCAATGAAAGTGGAGGAGCCTGCGGCATCAGCATCGCCGGATGAGGCTATCATGGGGCTCCCTCAGCCAGTTCCTCAGGATGACGCCAAAGCACACCAGGGACTTTTGAAGAGGGTCACTTTTAATCTGGGGCTTCAGGCAGAGGAACTGGAGGAGCTCTCAGACTCTCTGTTTGATGTCCTCTGGTCCCCGGCTCCTGCCAGGGTGGCTCTACCCCTTCATGAAGGGGTTTCTAAGATCATTGATGCCCTGTGACAGACCCCCTCTTCCCTGGCCCCTATCTCTAAAAGAACCGAATGCAAGTACTTCGTGCCAACTAAAGGGCATGAGTACTTGTACTCCTACCCAGCCCCCAATTCCCTTGTGTTTGAGATGGTTAACCACAAGGAGAGGCAAGTACAACCCGGGGCTACCTCCAAAAATAAAGACTCGAGGAGGCTGGATCTCTTTGGATGTAAGGTTTATTTGTCTTCCAGCCTTCAGCTGAGAGTGGCCAACCACCAAGCTCTCCTTGGCCGATGTGACGTTAATATGTGGCAAGCCATGGCCAAGTTCAAAGGGTCACTCCCCGAGGCTTCCAAGAAGGAGTTCCAAGTGATCCTCAATGAGGGCACGACCGCAGCCAGGGCGGCCTTCCAGGTGGCATCGAGTGCTGCTGATGCTGCTGCCCATACCATGGCCTCTGCTGTCTCTATGTGGCAAGTCTCCTGGCTGCTCCTCTCTGGGTTGTCCACCGAGGCCCGGAAGTGATTGCAGGACCTGCCCTTCGACGGCAGTGCCCTATTTGTGGAGCAAACAGACAGCAAGTTGCATGCTCCCACACCACCCTGAAAACCCTGCGTCTCTACATCCCAGCCCCAGTGCATAAGCAGTTCAAACCACAGCAGCCTGAGGGCCAGGGGAGCCAGCCTTGGCAGGACCAGCCCCACAAACAAGCCAAGTGCTGCCCAAGCCACCCACCTCCACCCTCTGCCCAGTTGGGATTGACCTGCAACAAGCAAGGGGCCCAATGGTTGTTTTGAGGGTGCACCCGAGAGCGACCTACCAGACTATTCCCCGGATCCACCTTTCCCTTTGCCTCCCTGCTTTGTCCGCTGTAACTTCAGACCGCTGGGTCCTCAGCACAGTGGAGCAGGATTATACCCTACAGTTCTTTTCTACCCATCCTTCCCACCCTCCTTCCCCGTCCCTCTTCAGGGACCCCTCTCATGAGAGCCTCCTAGCCCAGGAGGTAAAGGGGTTTCTCCAGTTGGGTGCGGTGGAAGAAGTTCCTCTCAAGTACAGGAAAAAAGAGTTCTGTTCCCAGAACTTCTTGATCCCAAAGGCCAAGGGCAGTCTATGGCCCATCTTGGACCTGCGAGACCTCAACAAGTACCTAAAGAGGCTAAAATTCCACGTGGTCTCTCTGGCTTCTGTTATCCCATCCCTGGATCCAGGAGACTGGTATGCCGCCCTCAACTTGAAGGACTCATCCTTCCACATAGCGATCTTTCAAGGACACAGATGCTTCCTCCGGGTTACGGTGGGACCCCACCACTTCCAGTTTACAGTCCTCCCATTTGGTCTGGCAACAGCACCCAGGGTGTTTACCAAGTGCATGTCGGTGGCAGCAGCTAATCTCAGGCGCCGGGGCATCCAGATCTACCCATACCTCGATGACTGGCTTGTCAAGGGCAGCTCCATGTCTCAAGTCTAAAGGGATGTTGCAGTACTTCAAGCCACATGCCGCTCTCTGGGCCTACTGGTAAATGACAAAAAATTAATGTTAGTGCCAGTGCAGAGGATAGAGTTTATTAGAGCGTTCCTCAACTTGACCTGCGCCAGAGTGTTCCTACCGCTGGAAAGGTTCCACACGTTGACGAACCTCATCGCGGAAGTCTCTGCATTCCCTCTGACTACAGCCAGGGTCTGTCTGCGCCTGCTGGGCCACATGGCAGCGTGCACTTACGTGTTCTGCCATGCCAGGCTCTGGATGTGGCCCCTGCAACAATGCCTGGGGACAGTTTGTTCCCAGTCCCAAGACCCCCTTGAAAAGATTGTTACCATTTCCCAGGCGATACTTGCCTCGCTGCGATGGTGGACCGACCACAGGACAGTCCTGGAGGGGGTTCCGTTCGACAACCCTCCTCACTCCATCAAGCAGATGTCGGATGCCTCAGACTTCGGCTGGGGTGTGCATCTCGGCATCCTCCAGACTATGGGGATGTGGTCCCCCGAGGAGACGCAGTTGCACATAAACAAAAAAGAACTGAGCAGTCCGGCCCGGCATGCAAAGTCTTCCTGCCCCACCTGTCGGATAAGGTGGTACAAGTCCTGACTGACAGCACAGCTTCGATGTTCTACATCAGCAGGCAAGGAGGAGCACAACCGTCGACTCTCTGCCAAGAGGCACTCCATTTCTGGAACTTCTGCATCAGCCGCGAAATCCACCTGGAAGCTTGTCACCTTCCCGGCATCAGGAATATGCTGACAGACCAGCTCAGCAGGCAATTTTCCTCTCACCACGAGTGGTCACTCCATACAGAGGTAGGCTGCATAATCTTCCAAAGGTGGGGAACTCCCCAAGTGGACCTGTTTGCTACCAGACCTAACAGGAAATGCCACCGGTTTTGCTCTCAGCAAGGTCTGAGCAAGGGCTCCCTCTCCGATGCCTTCCTCCTGTCGTGGTCAGGGAGCCTGATGTACACGTTACCTCCGATTCCACGCATCAGCATGGCCCTGGCAAGGATTAAGAGAGACAAAGCGCAGGTTGTCATGATCGCCATCGGTTCGGCACATTCATGAACCTGACAGCGGCCCCTCCCTTGGCCCCACCCAACCATCTGGACTTGCTGTCACAGAACCACAGTCGGCTCTTACACCCCAACCTTGGCTCCCTCCACCTCTTGGCATAGCTGCTGCGTGGCTGAACCCAGAAGTGTAGACCTGTTTTGGAAGGGGTCCAACAGGTCCTCCTGGAAAGTTGGAAGTCCTCAACTAGACTGACTTACCTAGCCAAGTGGATGAGGTTTTCCTGCTGGGCGTCCGAATGGGGCATCTATTCCTTGCATTCCTCCATACAGGCTATCCTGGACTACCTGCTCCATTTGAGGAACCAGGGCCTGGTGCACTCTTCCATTACAGTGCATCTCATGGCCATCTCCGCTTTTCACCCACCAATCCAAGGCCATGTTTTCTCATGACATGACGGTCAGATTATTGAGAGGCTCTTCCTGCAGGTACGGGCTCCCGTCCCACAGTGGGATTTTAACTTGGTCCTCTCTAGGCTCATTGGCCTGCCCTTTGAACCGCTGGGTTCCCGCTCCGTTTCCCACCTGTCATGGAAGGTCACATTCCTGGTGGCGATGATGTCGGCGAAATGGGTCTCCGAAATTAATGCCTTGACCTCAGAGCCTCCATACGTGGTCTTCTGCAAAGATAAGGTTCAGCTGCAGCCCTGCCTGGCCTTCTTGGCAAAGGTGGTCTCCACCTTCCATATGAACCAGGACATCTTCCTCCAGGGGTTCTGTCCCAAAGCGCACGAGACCAGTGAAGAGAGGCATCTTCATGCCCTGGATGTCCAGAGGGCCTTGGCTTTTTACTTGGAGCATACCTGCCTTTCCATAAATCAACCCAATTCTTCATTGCTACAGGATGAAGAGTTACCCGGTGTCCTCACAGAGGATTTCCAATTGGATTACCTCGTGTATAAGGACCTGTTACGACCTGGCGGGGTTTCTGCCGCTGCCGATTGTCAGAGCCCACTTGAAAGTGCGGGTGTCTTCAGAGGCCTTCCTGGCACACATCCCTATCCAGAACATCTGTAGAACAGCAACGTGGTCCTCTGTCCACATGTTTACCACTCATTATGCCCTCACTCAGCAAGCCAGAGACAACGCTGCGTTCCGCAGAGCTGTGTTGCAATCTACACGTATGTGAACTCCTACCCACCTCCAGGGGTACTGCTTGGGAGTCACCTAATATGGAATGGACATGAGCAAGCACTCGAAGAAGAAAAGACAGTTACCTTTTCTGTAACTGGTGTTCTTCAATATGTGTTGCTCATGTCCATTCCACAACCCACCCTCCTTCCACACTGTCAGAGTTTCCGGTAGGAAGGAACTGATGGAGGGGGAAACCGGCGGCGCCCCTTACACTGTGCCATGCGGGCTCCTCTCCAGGGGGCACTAAAGCCAGTCCCCTATGTATACTGCTGAGGGAAAAACTTCCGGCACCGGTTCATGAGGTGAGCGCACACACCTAATATGGAATGGACATGAGCAACACATCTTGAAGAACACCAGTTATGGAAAAGGTGACTGTCTTTTACTCCAGGGCTGTCTGATATCACTAGCAAGAAGGGAAGTGTTCATGAGAGAAGCGATCTGTTAAGATGTGAGCTCTCCTAGGCTAAAATGTCGGTATTTTTTTTCTACATTTTTCCCAGCTGGTTCAAGAGAGCTCCAGAGCTAATTGAAAATGGCTTTTATTGCACAAAGGCATGTGACCTTTCTCAACAAAACAGAAACCAGCTTGAAATGCACAGTGAACAGCAGCCTGATGAGCTTCACAAATAGCTACAACACAGTGGTTCCCAGCCTTTTTGAGTTGGAGCCTCCCACTAATTACAGTGAATTGGCCTGTGACTGTCCCTCCCATCAACATGTTCCTATCCCCGCTTCTATTTCTTCCCTCCTGTTTGGTGCTTGCTCTCCATGAAGCCATCTGCTCTTGCTCCCCTTCCCCATTTACTGCCAATCAATTAAAATAGGGGTGGCCAACCTGTGGCTCTGGAGCCACATGCAGCTCTTCAGAAGTTTAATATGCGGCTCCTTGTATAGACACCGACTCCGGGGCTGGAGCTACAGGCGCCAACTTTCCAGTGTGCTGGAGGGTGCTCCCTGCTCAACCCCTGGCTCTGCCAAGGGCCCTGCCCCCACTCCACCCCTTCCCGCCCCCTCCCCTGAGCCTGCAGTGCCCTCGCTTCTCCCCCCTCTCCACCCTCCCCGAGCCTCCTGCATGCCACGAAACAGCTGATCAGGAGGTGCGGGGAGGGAGGGGGAAGTGCTGATCGGCGGAGCTGCCGGTGGGTGGGAGGCACTGGGAACGGGATGGGGGAGCTGATGGGGGGCTGCTGACGTATTACTGTGGCTCGTTGGCAATGTACATTGGTAAATTCTGGCTCCTTCTCAGGCTCAGGTTGGCCACCCCTGAATTAAAACATTTAAAGTTCAGTTGTAAAGCAGCTGGGGTTCATGCTCTCCCACAGCTAGCTGGTCACTAGAATCAGGTGACACAGAGACAGTTTGAAGTGACCCTCAAAAGAGCACAGCCTATGTAGTAAGACTTCAATACTAGTGCTAGGAACTATTCAAAGCAATTATAATCACAGTGGGAGCTTCATGAATAACATACCAAAGGTAATAAATATAGTACAATTAATTGAATTAGGCTAGTTTTAGATCTACTGTGAGTTATTGAGCCAGAGCGTGAGAGAGAATGACCCTATAGCTTGGTGGTTGGGAGGTGGAAGACCTAGGATCCACTACATTGATTTAAATTGCTCTTTAGTTATTTATCCAAACTGGAACAGCTTCAACAGGAGAGATTGAGGGAGCCTTACATTAGACAAGCCCATAGTTCAGTGGTTAGAGCATGCTCTATGCGCCTCACTGGTGGGAGATGCCCTGTTCAAATCTGTTTTTACCCAATCAGGCAGAGGGGGAATTGAACCAGGGTCTTCCACAGCCTAGGTGAGCTACAAAACACTGGGATAAAAGTTATAAGGTGGGTACTACCTCCTCTGGCTATTTAGCAAGGAGTGAGGCGGAGCCTAACTCATTCTCATAAGAAATGTCTTGGGTCCCTAAGCTACCTGACAGCAGGAGAGGGGTTCCCAGTTGTGGCTTGCTAGCAGAGACAGGCACCTACCTGAGAGGGGTGAGACTTTGCGCTCACCCCTGTCATTAGCATCTCTCAGTGGCCAACTTATGTGGCTCCCCATCTAGCATGCTGGCTTCTGTGGACTGCATTCCTAGGCACCTAGCTCTCCCCATTTGTTGTATAGGGAGTGTAACTCAGGCTTTGTGACACACATTGTTCCAGTGATTTTCTAGGCACCTGAAAATCAGATGGTACAACACTGTGTTGCAAAACCCAGGACACTGTGTAGATCCAGGCCTAAGTGCTTACAGCTACTAAAATGAGTCACTGAGACACTTACAGCTGATTAAGCTTCTTTCTGATGTCTCAGGGGCAGAAGTTCCCCTGATGAGGAAGAATGGAGACACTTCTCTGAGCTGCAAATGGCTCCCTTTTGTCAATGTAGGCAACTATAGATACATTGGTACCTGCCTACCAGACCTAAGAGAGAGTCTGATCGACCTCACTAGTGAGACTGGAACGATGACTTTGACAGCAACAGCCCAGAGATGCAGGATTTATTGCTTGTGGTAGGAAACGCTCACTACACCACAGCGGTTGGAAAAAGAAGATTGATAAACCGTGGTACTCAGTGCTTTTGAACAAGAAACTTGGAAGTAGAGCCCTGCAGCAGGACTGGGATTCCCAGGGAAACCACAGGACCTGCTACCATAATAGCAGGAGTGGGTGGGAGCAGGATTAAAGAATAATCCCATGCAGGGCTCTACTTGAAAGTTTTGAAAATGTTTTCCTACATCTTAGGGACCAGCACAGCTACAACATTTGTTACAGCTTTGCACCCCCTGCCTTGTGTCCTCTTCAGGGGCTTGATCCTGCAAGATGCTGAGCACCCTTAACTTCCATTGCAATCAGTGAACATTGAGAGTACTGGGCACCTTTCAGGAGCATTGAACACTTTAAAGTCTCAAGCCTAAGAGTGTACCTTCCTGTAAATAAAGTAGTTTACATGTTTTTAATGTGGTGAGAGGCAAATGGGATGATGTAGATACTGGATGCTGTATCATGTAGCTATTCCTGATCACTCTTTAAGAGTTCAATATATACGCTGCATGTAAATGTGGTACAAGCAAATCTGATGAAGGCCTGTCTAATTGAAAATAGACTAATTCTTCAGCCATTGAAAGCAAAGTGCTAAAAAATTCTTTTGATTGGCTTAGGGCCCTGAGTGACCTGGTTAATTTTGAGAGAAAATCCTTTCAATTTAATCACAGGACAGAAAACTCTCTGCATGATTTCCATGGCCCATTGAAGTAAATGGCAAACCTCCTTGACCTTAGTCTTTTTGGAGATGTATGATCAAATGATCATATGTCACACTGGGTAAATATGTACAATATATTGCTGATAATCCTTTAGGACATACCCAATAGTGGAAGGTTAATTCCTTGTTGCATGCTAATACATTTCTTTCTTCCTACCCACATTAACAAAATATTCAAAGATCAAGAGTGAAGTGTTTAGAATTGCTGACATTTCATTGTCATCTTAATTTTTATTTTGTGAACTGCAACTTTAGGCTCATAGGGTCATTAACTGCAATAATTTTGTGCAGCACTAATTGTTCGTGCTGGCAAAAAAACTGTTAAACACTAAGGATTGCTGAAGCATACTGGAGTGCTATCCAACAAGATGAATTACACCTATTACTTTATGTCAATGAACTGTAATAATCTTGAATTTCCTGTGCTGGAAAGAAAATTTGTGATAATGAACTCTTCTTTTATCCACCTAGCCTTCTAACCTATAATAATTAGGCTGCTTCTTTTATAAAGAAGAGGACATATCTCACATCAGTCTTGGTCATATTAATTATCTAATAAAACATATTTTAAAATCAAACTCTTCCAGCCGATTAGTGTCCTGTATTATAGAATTGTAGGACTGAAAGGGACCTTGAGAGGTCATCTAGTCCAGTCCTCCTGCACTCAAGGCAGAACTAAGTATTATCAGACCGTTCCTGACCACAACCTCCTAGGCAATTTATTCCAGTGCTTAACCACTCTGACAGTTAGGAAGTTTTTGCTAATGTCCAACCTAAACCTCCCTTGCTGCAATTTAAGCCCATTGCTTCTTGTCCTATCCTCAGAAGTTAACAAGAACAATTTATCTCCTTCCTCCTTGTAACAACATTTTATTCACTGTTGTTGTCATGTCTCTCATTATCTCCCCCCACCCTCCCTCCCGTCTTCTCTTCTCCAGACTAAACAAACTCATTTTTTTCAATCTTCCCTCATGTTTTCTAGACGTTCCATCATTTTGTTGCTTTTCTCTGGACCTTCTCCAGTTTGTCCACCTCTTTCCTGAAATGTGGCATCCAGAACCGGACACAATACTCCAGTTGAAGTCAGTGCAGAGTATAGGGTGACCAGTTGTCCAGATTTTATAGGGACAGTCCTGATTTTTGGGGCTTTTTCTTATATAGGCACCTATTACCCCGTCCTGATTTTTCACACTTGCTATCTGGTCACCCTAGCGTAGTAGAGCAGAAGAATTACATCTTGTGTCTTGCTTACAACATTCTTGCTAATACATCCCAGAATGATGTTCGCCTTTTTTTTCAACTGTGTTACACTGTTGACTCATATTTAGCTTGTGATCCATTATGACCCCCAGATCCCTTTCTGCAGTACTCCTTTCTAGGCAATCATTTCCCATTTTGTACACGTGCAACTGATTGTTCCTTCCTAAGTGAAGTACTTTGTATTTGTCCTTATTGACTTTGATCCAGTTTATTTCAGACCATTTTTCCAGTTTGGATCATTTTGAATTTTAATTAGGGCTGTCAATCGGTTAACTCGTGATTAACTCAAAAACATTGTGATTAATTGCAGTTTTAATCACAGGTAAACAGAATATCAATTGAAATTTATTAAATATTTTGATGTTTTTCTACATTTTCAAATATATTGATTTCAATTATAACACAGAATATAAAGTGTACACTGCTCACTTTATATTTTTATTACAAATATTTGCACTGTAAAAATGACAAGTTTTTTTCAATACACCTCATACAAGTACTGTAGTGCAATCTCTTTATCATGAAAGTGTAACTTACAAATGTAGATTTTTTTGTTACATAACTGCACGCAAAAACAAAACAATATAAAACTTTAGAGCCTATAAGTCCACTCAGTCCCACTTCTTGTTCAGCCAATCATTAAGACGTTTAAACAAGTTTGTTTACATTTACAGGAGATAACATTGCCCACTTCTTATTTACAATGTCACCTGAAAGTGAGAACAGGCGTTCGCATGGCACTTTTGTAGCCAGCATTGCAAGATATTTACATGCCAGATGTAATAAAGATTCATATGTCCCTTTATGCTTCAACCACTATTCCAGAGGACATGCTTCCATGCTGATGACGCTTGTTAAAAAAATGTTAATTCAATTTCTGACTGAACTTCTTGGGGAAGAACTGCAAGTCTCCTGCTCGGTTTTACCCACATTCTGTCATATATTTCATATTATAGCAGTCTCGGATGATGACCCAGCACATGTCATTCTTTTTAAGAACAATGCAAAGAAGGTACCAATGTGCGATAGCTACAGCATTGAACCCAACGTTTAAGAATCTGAAGTGCCTTCCAGAATCTGAGAGGGATGAGACGTGGAGCATGCTTTCAGAAGTCTTAAAGAGGATATTACAGAACCCAAACCACCAAAAAAAGAAAATCAACCTTCTGCTGGTGACATCTGACTCAGATGATGAAAATGAACATGCCTCGCTCCGCACTGCTTTGGATCGTTATCGAGCAGAACCCATCATCAGCATGGACACACGTCCTCTGAAATGGTGGTTGAAGCATGAAGGGACATATGAATCTTTAGCGCATCTGGCACGTAAATATCTTGCGACGTTGGCTACAAAAGTGCTATGAGAACGCCTGTTCTCACTTTCAGGTAACATTGTAAACAAGAAGCAGGCAGCATTATCTCCTGCAAATGTAAACAAACTTGTTTGTCTGAGCACTTGACTGAACAAGAAATAAGACTGAGTGGACTTGTAGGCTCTAAAGTTTTACATTGTTTTATTTTTGAATGCAGTTATTTTTTGTACATAATTCTACATTTGTAAGTTCAGCTTTCATGATAGAGATTGCACAGTACTTGTGTTAGGTAAATTGAAAAATACTACACAAATATTTGCCCTGTAAAAAACAAAAGGAAATCAATATAAAGTGAGTACTGTACACTTTGTATTCTGTGTTGTAATTGAAATTAATATATTTGAAAATGTAGAAAACATCCACAAATATTTAAATAAATGGTATTCTATTGTTTAACAGCCTGATTAATCATGATTTTTTTAATCGTGTGATTGTGATTAATTTTTTAATTGCTTAACAGCCTTACTTTTAATCCTATCCTCCAAAGCACTTGTAACCCCTCCCAGCTTTGTATTCTCCAGAAAATTTATAGGTGTACTCTCTATGCCATTATCTAAATCATTGATGAAGCTATTGAACAGAACCAGACCTAGAACCGATCCCTGCAGGACCCCACTCGTTATGCCCTTCCAGCTTGCCTGTGAAGCACTGAGAACGGTTTTCCAACCAGCTATGCACCCACTTTACAGTAGCTCCATCTAGGTTGTATTTCCCTAGTTTGTTTATGAGAAGGTCATGCAAGACGGTATTTTAAAAGCGGTGAACAGGTGAAAGATTCCCCATTGATTGTGCAACTTTTATTTTCCCCTCAGTCCAATTTTGCAGAAAGCATGATGTTCCCAATAAATTACATTTCCTCACATTTCTTTTTATCAACTACAAGCTTTGTGGCAGGATGCTCTTGAGCAGCTCTGCTGTAGTCAGGACACTAGGTATAGTCCCATTGCCAGTAGTTTGGTTAAAAAAAAAGAACCTGTAAGTAGACAGGTTTTTGGGGTTCCCTTTAGATCAGATGTTAGCAAGGTGAGTTTTTTTAGCAGAGTTAATTCTGCCTGAAAATTATGGTACCTGAATAGAATTATGTTGATATATCTACAATAGTGCTCAGTATTCTTTCAAAGAACAGTGAGGTAAGTAAAAGCACAGCTAGAATGGTTTGTGAGTGAAATCCATGAATGTCACCAAATTAATCCATGCACACACAACCTAGTAAACAACAAAGTTTATTAGAGTTAACCTTGCATGGATTTTGGAAACTGTAAAACAATGCGATGCTCATTCACTTACTACATCATATCCAGAACCGGCGTGCCCACCAGGCAACCCTAGGCGGTCGCCTAGGGCACCACGATTTGGGGGGTGCCTGGCTGCAGCTGCTGCTTGGCTCCGCAGCTGAGCCGGGGGCGGGGGAGGTTGCCGGGCATAGGAAGGGCGGTGTTAGATGGGGGGGCAGGACTGGTGCAAGGAAGTTTCGCCTACGGCGCAAAACTTCCTTGCACCCGCCCTGATCATATCACAATCTCTTTTTTAAAAAAAAAAATGGCAAAAGCAGTTAGTTAGGTCAAAAAAAAAACAACTCATGATATTAGCAGCAATGTGCACTGTAGCTACGCCATGCAGCATGGAAGGAGATGCATATTTACATCTAAGTATGTCTACGCTGCAATTAAAACCTACGGCTGGCCTGTGAAAGCTGACTTAGGTTTGCAGGCCTCGGGCTAAGGTGCAATTAAACAGCCATGTAGATGTTTGGGCTCAGGCTGGAGCCTGGGCTCTAGGATCCTGTGAGGTCGAAGGGTCCCCGAGCTTGGGCTGCAGCTTGAGCCCAAACATCAACACCGCAATTAAACCAACAGCCCCTTAACCTGAGCCCCGCAAATTCAGCTGGCATGGGCCAGCCGTGTGTGTCTAATTGCATTGTAGACCTACCCTAAGACTCCATTTGAGAATGGCAATGCTCACTCTCTGCTAGCTCAGGCACAGGTGCAAGATGTGCAATACACAAGCAGCCCTAGCCCTCTGATAGGTACAGGAGCATTTTTTTTAAATGGAGACGTCCTAGGCCCAGCCTGTTTCATAATTATTAAAAAGCAGCTATTGAAAAATAAAAATGTTAAGGGCAAACGGACAGAATCCCAGTTTCTAGGACTGGAAGAAATTGTAAGTGGCCTGCTTTAAAGAGTAAGTAGAAGCGGTCATCTCTGCCAGGAGATGAGAAGCGTTATCATCAAGACAATAAAGAATATTTTTAGACTATGCCTCAAACTCTAGACAAGAGGCTTTAGGTCCCATCAATACTAAAATTGCTTCCTGGTTGTTTTTTTTAATAATACTAAATCAATACACTTAGCACAGATCAGCCGTATCCTTCCATTGTATCCCCCCTTCTTCACCATCATTCTTGGGGCATTGTCCAGCATAACAAAACTAATTGAAATATCATAACAATAAGGGGCAACAATGGTCATAATGACACCTCAAAATAAAAAAAACCTCCTAGTTCTCATTCTCCAGTAGGGAGAGGGAGGTATTCCCAAGGGCCCACTGAAGCAAAAAAGATTTTCCTGCGCAGGCATGTCTCGGTATGGAATCCCAGGTGGTCTCAGAGGCCAGGTAAGTTGAAGGAAGTGATGTCAACTAGAGGCAGGGCGTTAAACTCCATTGCCCACTTAATCCACCCTGGTAGAGGCTGCGAATGCAGGGCAGGCCTAACGCTCACTATTGCTCAGGCCACTTGAACATGGTGTGCACAGACTGCAACAGTGTCTAAGACAGGCCCGCCACTTGCAAACAAAGTTACAAAATTTGAGCCATACACCCACATGCATATGTGGTGGTAGGCAGCTACAGGGTAAATAGGGTACAGCCTACACAGATTCACTTCAGTCCCATGTCCAGCATAGCTTTCAGCAGAAAAAGTGATATCAAAAATCCTAACCTCATTGCAGCTGAGTCAGTCTCCGGAAGTGGGATTCTTTCATCCCCCTTTTTGTTTTTGCCACAACCTAGCCACCAATTGCCTAAGTTCTTGTAGACACCTGAACAAGCAGCTCTTGCAGAGAGATTTGAAGTAGAGGGTAGTAGCCCTATGGATCAGTTTAAAAATGGTGATGGAAGATGTAGACAAAAGCAGCCGATGGCTGGTATAATCAACAGTCAGAAGGTTTGTTACAATAAGAGAGAGGAACAGGTAAGTGGAAGGGGCAGAGTTGTGAAGGACCTTGAAAAGGAGGTCACGAAGCTTTAACTTGATGTGGGGGAAGACAAAGGAGCCAGCAGAGGAATTCAAAAATGTGGGGGTATGATATGGTCAGAGCATCATGCCAGGAAGATGCCTTAGCAGCTGTGTTATTTATGGACTGAGGAGCAGGATATGGGCATCAAATCCAACGAGGAAGCGGCTCCCAACTGTACGATCACCCTTTTTAACAATACCATTGTTCCTGAGCACAACCTGTTGAGCAACACTGGTCAGGGAGAGGCAGGTCTAGATGCAACTTGGGCCCAGCCTCTTGCAAGCCTTGAACATTGGGACTAGAACCTGGGATTTGATGTGCTATTCAATGAGGAGCCAGTGGCACCTAGTGCATGAGGACAATAGACTCAGATCATCCTGTGTTGCTTTGCAGGTCCACTGCTATATTTGGAACCAGCCAGCTCTTTCCATGGATTAGGCATTTGCAGAGGTGTGCAGCAGTAGTGAGCATGGAGGCCAGGAATGCATGGCTTCCTGTGGCCAACCGGGCATCTGATAAGGTAAACTATAGCTTTCTGGCAAGAGATGGATGAAAGATGGTGGTGTAACTTTGCTGCTGTTTTACCATCCTGTCTTTGGCAGCTGTTGCTACTGTGGAATGCAGTGGCAGTTAAGAGTCTATGAAGAACCAAATGCTGCAAATAGCCATTAGACCAGAAACCCGTCTTAGCTTAGAGTGGTATGATTTTTGGGTAGGAGGATTGTATCATGGTTTTGAAGATTTCCTGAGAACATGTTATTCCATAACTGCCTACAGTGGTGTGTTTGCTGCACCTTTTTCTGAAGCAGCTACAATGTCCACTACCAGAGACTGGATGCATACTGATCCAATATGTGATTAATTTCAGTTTTGAATACAATAATGCAAATTAGATTTGATGTTATACAACCTGTTCTGTGCAGAAGTTAAACTGATTTCTGAAAAAGCCCTGTATTAGCACCAATATTAATTATCATACTGTTTTCATCATTCTCTATTAGTCCCTGGAATAGAAAACAGTTGAACTGTTCATTTTCACAGTATCTACTCTGTTGAATTAATCTAATTCAGTATTGACAACAGTGATAAAATGACGGTTCAGCATCTACTGCAGTCATCCTACAAGAAATGAAACACCTTGCACTATGACAAATTGCCAGTGCTGTAAATTTGCAAAATAATTTCCACCTCCTAAATTTATTTTCAGCCAAAGTAACTGAAATAAAAGCCATCTGAAGGAGTTCTAAGTGACTCCCCCTTCACTAGCCAGTTACTTTTCCTACATCTCTTCCCTCCGTTGTTCAAAATAGTTTAGTGACAGGTTAACAGCATGCACAAAGATAATCAAAGTAACAAGAATAAATCAGAGTGAAGACTAATGATTCATACTGCTTCTTCAGACTTGTAAAACAGGCTTGTACAGATAACTAGTTGATTCTTTCCAAACACCAATTGTTAGAAAAGGGTCAGAATTGGAGCATGGGATCCAAACACCACAGAGCATTAGATAAATTTAGACCTGACTCAATCCAAAATTAATCACTCAGAACCACTCCTAATTAGAAAGAGCAATGTGAAAACAGAATTATTTTCATCAGGTGTTTGCTTTTTAATAGTTCGCATTATGAGAGCTGTTATCTTATTAAAAAAAATAAAGTGACAGTCTAAACCAATGCAGTGAAACTACCATAGATTGTATCATTTTGTGCCATTATTTTAGCTTACCCTAGTGTGCAATTAATTGCTCAGTTAATGTACATTTGTGTAGCTACTTTGACTTCAATGGAGCCATGTGGATTTACACGGCCTGCGAGTCTGGCCCATCTTTTCTTTTTTTAAATCAGGTCGTATGAATAAATGGTTAACCTATATTATGTTTGTGACTCCTTTAAAGGCATATGGAAGTGTAATTTAATGCCCTCCTTAGTCACTCCCATTCTGCCAGTTTATTCTGACAGTTGCTCAGTGGTTGTAATGGAAGAGTTGTAATGTGCTTCCTTTAGGAACAGCAGCTACTTTACTAATAGATTTCACACACAGTATATGAAAGTTAAACCAAAAGTAACATTTAGATCACAGCTGAAGGAATAATCTGTATATATCATGTACTTGCATATGGCTGTATATAATTAGAATATCAAAGTAGCATTAGGCTAGCAGCTTTGTTTTGTATGGGATATTCACAGCACTTTTCATCCAGAAGGATCTCAACATGATTTACAAACTATATAGATGGATACCCATCTTTACAAAAGGAACACAGAGGATACGAGAATTATAGCCCAGTCAGCCTAACAAATACCTGAACACAGCCAAATAAGAGCAGAACTGTTTATTCTATTATTACCAAATGCAATGAACTAAATGAGTTTGACTTTGACCTATGACTTGCACAATATAAGTCACATAGGAGTAGACTGTTATTAGCCGAACTGTCAATGTTGTGATATATTTTATACTATGTAAGTTCAGTGATGTCTTAGAACATCATGTCTTCTAGTCCATCCTCCATAAACTTCTTATAAAGTGCCATAAACTTTGCCACAAATGCTTCCAGATGATAAATGGCTTTGCTGCCCAGTTGCAGTCGGTGCTCATAGAAGGCTGCCATCTGTGCAACCTCTCCTTTTAGTTGCCCATCACAATTATTTAGAAGTTCTGACAAAAGGCCCTAGAAGAGAAAAATACAGCACTTTTTAAAAGAAATATCTGAGCAAGGAACATCATGATTTTGAACTCACTCAGTGATCCAAGTTTTCAAGAGCTATCACATCATCAATCCAATAAAACTAACTTTGAATTGCATAAACACTTGTGGAACATTGTCTTTTCAGAAACTTCTCTCTCAGGATAAATTCCTCATCCTGTAAAATCAGGTGACACAATGGTGCAATTGAACAATTTCTGCCTCACTAACAACAATAGATCAACAAACTGACTGTGCACAACCCCTACTGATGTCATTGGGAACTGCAAGTAGTGTATGAAGAGGGTTCTTCATTTGACAAGGGAAATGAATCTCAATAGCATTCATCAGGAATGGATGTAAATAAGCTGAGTCCCAACAGAATGACTTATTTAAAAAAACAAACCCATGAGAGAGAGACTACTGCAATACTTTACCTCAAAAATGACAAAGGTCTTGATATTAATTTTATATTTGAGGAAGAAGGGGATAAAGCCATTGCAGAAGCAGCTCTAATGCAATAAAAAGTGTAAGAGACAAGGTCAGTGAGCACCAACACGGCTACAACGGCTAACAAAGAGTTTAAGTTAGTTAAGCACTTAAGGACACTGCCAAATATTGGTGTCTTCAAACACATTAGTAACATGTATTTGAATTTATCTTTAAGACAGAGAACACTTGCACAGCAAGACAACTTAAGCTCTCAGTGGCATCAACCCACTGTAGGGCAAAAAGGACAAGGAAAAGCATAACTGAACAGAATACGTCAGGAACACAAGTCAGTTGACACGTCAAGGATTTTACCATAATTTAATCAGAGCTGTGTTTTGTCAATATAGAGGTTAATGCTGTTACATTTTCCCCAATATTATCTTTAATCTCAACTCTGCCTTCATTTCTTCCAGTATCATTTCATGCTGCCTACAATCCACACCTGTTTGCTCCATTTGTTTCCATCTCCCATAGCAACTTCTATGCTTGAACCACTGTCCTGTCCTTAAAACGTCACACTTCCTTCATGAGGCCTTCCAATACCATTTACACTTACAACAAAGCACTCACTCTTGAAAATGACTCCCAACGTGTGCATCGCATCTGTTTAGCTGTAATGTTTGCCTCTATTTTAGACAGCAAGCTGTTTGGAAGCAGGGACCATGTTTTCCGCTATGTTTTCTCAGCTCTGACCATACCGTTGGTACTCAAATAATAATCTTGTTTTAATAAGATGTTACCTCCCTCTTTCCCAATAAATAATGCACCTTGCCTCCCATTTCAGTCTTTCACCTTTGCTATTTCAGGCAATCATCCATGTACCGTACAGGCTGGGACACTATCCTCCAGGGCAAGTCCAGGTGTTGCAATGCTAACCCTGTAGGTGTTCCTCAATCTTTTTTGTGAGCTGGTGGCTGCCACCTCTAAAATGCTGTGGCAAGAACACTATGAATTATGGAGCTTCCCCAACAACACCCCATAATCAATAGCATATCAGCCACCAGCAATTCAAAAAAACATGGGGATGCCTTCTAGCATGCAATCATCAGGTAGAGTAGAAGAGTCCTGTATTTTTTGTTGTGTTCAGCTGAGCAAAATGAAGATTGTCTTGTAAACTAAGTAGACACTCTCAGCATTCTGAGGCCATGACTACACTTGCAGATGTAGAGCGCTTTGGGTTAAACCAGCCTTTGGAGAGCGTGAAAGCGCTGCCGTCTGTCCACATTAACAGCTGCAAGCGCACTGGCGCAACCACATTTGCAGCACTTGCAGCGGCATTGGGAGCGGTGCATTATGGGCAGCTATCCCAGCGTTCAAGTGGCTGCAACGTGCTTTTCAAATGAGGGGGGTGGGGTGGAGTGGAGTGTGTTGTGTGTATGTGGGGGAGGGGGGGGGGGGTTTGGAGTGCTGAGAGTGTGTCAGCACGCTGTCTTGTAAGCTCAGATCCCCTGGCCCTCCTGCCTCTCACTCACTCAAAGCAAACAGTAAATGTTTGTCGGAGCAGATAAGCAGCCGCTGTCAGAAACGGAGCTTTGAAAAGGCACTTCCGCATTCCTGCAGCGATTTCACAACAAAGGGAAGCGTGACCAGTTGGCTTAAGGGGATTATGGGATATTTCCGGAGGTCAGAGTGCAGTAACTGTTCACACTGACCCTGGAGCGTCTCAGCCAATACGCAACAGCCGTTATCCCTCTTGTGGCGGTGGAGTACCAGGAGCGCTCCAGCTAGGGAGTCAGAGCGCTCTACGTACCTTGCCAGTGTGGACAGGGAGTGAGGTAGAGCACTCTAGGCGGCTTTATTGTGGTATAAAGTCCAAGTAGCCAAGGCCTGAATTAGTTAAGCTTAAGCCTACTTACCCAGTCCCCAAAACTTGGATAATTCAATCTAACAAAGGCAATCAAGTTGTCACTGGCTTTGGCACACAGACATTATGCAACTAAAAGCATTTGTTAAATAAAAGGATTTGAACTAGATAGAGTAGCAAAGACTTCTGGCTCACGGACAATCTGATCTGATTCTTGTAAAAGGTGGGCTTTCTTGTTAATGTTAAATTATTTAGATTACAGTTGAACCATGCCTTGTGCTAGATATTTTCCAAAACAAAATTTCCTGCCCCCAGAAGCATAAAATCTTAGACCCTGATCTTGCAAACACTTGTGCACATGCTTAACTTTAAGCACTTGAGCGGTCCCTTTGAAGATCCTGAAAACTCTTTTTTTTTTAAATATAATTTTAATCCTTTTGCCCCAAGTTTGGATTCTCCTAGCTTTGGTTGAGGTGAACAGAGTAAGTGCTGAGGAGTTAAATTACCTTCATTATTATCTCAGGAGGAATGCAGTGGGTTAAGAGTTCATAAAGCCGTCCACGAACTTCAAGTAACCTGTTGGAATGAAATCATGAAGTGTTACAGTAATGTCCACAAAGCCTATTTCTAAAAAACATTTGCTCTATTATTAAACAATGTTATTGAAACCCCAGACATGGACTGCTAAGCATAATTAAGTTACCTTAGCCTGAAGCCTTCCTCTAATATTAAGCAACCTGCAGTACTCCCACGATGTAAAGTCAGTCTCAACATGCATGTTACGTAACTCAGAAGTGGGGAGGGCATTAATAAAAAAGTTTTGGACAGTAGTTATGACATGCTCAGGCTGAATCTGGAAGATACAAGGCTCCAGAACAAGCTGTTCTTCCCTTTCCCCCCTTCTTTTTTAAACTCAGTGTGACTTTTGTCCAAGTTCAATGAGAAGTTGCCACAAAATGATTAGAAATCAGGATTCATTTTTTGTGTTGCTGGTTTACACCTTTCAGTCATCTTGCCCACATTACTGAAGAATCGCCAGTGATTAATTCCCACCAAATTCACCTCTGGCAGTAACTGCCTCTTGAATAGCCACTTTGTCTCATCTTATCTGAAGTCCGATACCCAGAAGTGCTAGCACTTACTGTGGGTGATTGCTGGTTTTTCCCCCTCTCTAGATCATACAGCAATGATACAGATCACAGAAAAAAAAGCTACATTACAAAAGAAAGGTAATTTGGGAAGAGGAATGTGAATAGGTAAAAGAAATGACAGAAGAAGCTTGTCCTTTACAAAGAAAATGTATTAGGGACAATTTGATCTTACAGCAGTTACAGTGCTTTGACATCTGTTATTTTTACCGTTATGTCACTTGTGTGTTCCCAGCCTTGTGAACTCTTTTGTTTTTATTTTTAAATATAGTTGTGACTCCATTCCAATTACTATAGATATCTAACTTATGAGTCAGACTCTTAGGTGACAACACAAGAGCTTTCTTCCTTAAAAATTACACCTACAAAAATAGAGGATTCTTCCCCGAAGATTTTAGGGAGGGCTTGGAGGAAGTTATCCATTGGTCTCTACGTTCCAACAACTTATAGATGTGAATTATTTAAATAAATACACAGATAAAACAGAATACATTAATTTAGGCAAGTTAAATGAGGTGCAGGGAGAAGGCTAGGCACTCGAGTTTAAATGGAGCATGCCTCCCATTAGGGCTTCAAAATAGTGCAATTCTATTTTTGCCAGCGCTATATATTTTAAAAATGGGCAATTGTTTTCAGTGACCATAAATGCACCAGAGCAACAGAGAACTAGTGCCAACGCTACTGCTCTTCACAGCTAAAGAATGAAGTTTCATAGTACTATGGAAAAAGAACAACCACATCCATCAGCTTCAGCTGGAAATAGCAGTGCTGTGAACAAGCCAGTTTGTTACCTGATACTGTACAATGTTACAAAGAGTTGTTCGGCAACTAAAAATCACATCTACCATGCTGCCTCACTAGGACAGGCGCGCACACACACGCGTTGAAATGATTCTAGATCCAGCCAGTAGCGGCGCCAGGGTTTTTGCCGCCCTAGGTGGCAGCGCTCCTCCGTCGTAATTGGCGGCGCATCAGCGGCAGCTCCTTTGAAGCTGCGTTCTCAGCAGCATTTTGGCGGCCACTTTTCTTGCCGCCGGGAAATGAATCGCCACCAAAACGCCACCCCCCAAATCCTGCTGCCCTAGGCAACCGCCTAGGGTCGCCTAGTGGAAACGCCGGTCCTGGATCCAGCAAAATCAAAAGTAAGTATATACACAATTCCATTATTCAACTAATTTCTTCTGTGATTCCCAGTGAGTCAACACTGTTTTTAAAACTTTAACTGCATGCATCCAACTGAAAGGGAGCCACAAAGGAGACAGGTACCAGTTTTTGTTGTTGTGCTTGCTGATGGGTTCATTAATATATCTGTAGTTGATGGATTTCACCATGTATGCTAGGTTACTACGCAAGCCAGAGCACTGATGTTTAAAAATCATCATCATCATCATCATATCTGGCTGTCACTCATTTGGTACAAACTACAGAAATTGAGCCAGGGGCTGATGCAGCCCAAATTAGAGACATCCTGAAGAAGATTAAGATACGAAAATTTGTGGACACATTGCAGTGGTGATGGATTTAATTGCCAGGGTAACTGAAGTGTCAAATTTCTACTTTGAAAATTATATGCTGGAACTCTCAGCAACAAAAGACAATTCTTGTTCCTTATGTCTGAAGAAAAACTTGCCGTAGAGATGACAGATTTGAAGTAGTACATGTTTTTGGGTTTTTACAGACAATGCAGCAGAAAAATCAGATCTGTATGCTAGAAACTGCAATTTAATAGATCATTGCCAGATTCCCCAGGCTATATAGCCTCCACCATTCATATGGTTTCAATGCTTTGACTCCACACAATGGCTTGATGAAAGAAAAAACTGGCTCATTATTGCAATGTACAAGTTTAAATCTTCTAGATAACTTTAAACAGGCATTGAGTCACAAGGGAAAAAGGAGAGTACCCTGTATCAGTGACTGCATCTAAAATTTCACATCAGTATCAAATCCACAATAATAGTACAGGTATATGATCAAAAAATCTTTTAGCTACCAGGCCTTCCAGGATATATTGCAGTTAGTGGAAATACTGTCATTGTCCTACAACACTGCAGTGGTAGAATGTGGGTTTTACCCACCAACTTAATTAAAACAAGCCCAAAAGAAGTAAAGCACACTCCAGAACTTTATGCATGTGTTAATGGTTCAAGTAAAGATGCTTTCTGGATCTATCATGATACTTCATAGACAAAGCAACATCAGGCAGCACTAGATGTTTTCAGGCTGGTGGTGGCATTTTAATGCATACTAAGCAGAGGACAAACTGAATGGAGCATAAGACCAAGCGAGGGTCAGAACAATTTGAAACACTGGCACAATAATCCAAAACAGAATAAGGAAAATACAGAGAAATTATGTTAGACAATTACAGTAGCAACAATGTTTTATTTCACTTTAACTAAGAAATGACACCACATCCAGAAACTAGGACAACTTTATTGTGTAACTCAATTTTGAAGTCTTGTATGCCGGTGGGCAAATTATCAGAATACTTTTCCCCAAACCTTCCATATACTTTTGACTACAAATAAATACCATGAGTTAAGTAACTTTTAGCTTGTTTACCACTTTATCATTTAGAGCAAAACAGACCAGAACTGGCTTCCAAATTCAACTAGTGCTACAGAACTCCGGGGTACCTGGTCTGTGTTTATAATGGATATATACATTCAGCACAATCACATCATAACAGTGTGTCCTGCTTATTTATTTTGTGACAGAGGCTAACTGTACTAGTTTCTGAAATCCAATCTAGCCATCTCTTGTAGGCTTTAAACCCATTTCCTTTGGACGCAAAGCACAGGCATTCAATACAAAGCTATTAAAATGCCACAGAACATTTAATATAAAACACTTCTTAAGCTCATAAGTACTCTGATAACCTAATAATTTAGTTAGAACCAAATAGCTCCACCTACCTCTGGGGAGTCTGCTGACTGACAATAGCATTTGCAGTCTCTCTCAGATATACCTCCCAGTCTGTCTCAGGGATGTCCTGATCTGAAGTGAAAGGATACCTGCACAAGTAATTTCTCATATTTTAGCAACAAGCTTAGAGCGAATGTATTTTTCTACAAAGAGTAACCTACATTAGTTTCTCCAGTGACTTACTGCTGGACTCTGCAAGCCTCACACATAAGCAGTGCCTTCCGAAGATTCCTGCCAGACTTTTCTGCTAGCCTACGAGCCAGATCCTGAGGAAGAGTCAGCCCCTCCTTCTTGCACACACTGGACAACACATGACAGATCTAGATGGGAAAGAGGTACCATGACGATATAGCTATCATATGCATTGTAGTTGTAGCCGTCAGTCCCTGGATATTAGACAGACAAGGTGGATGAGGTCCAAGAAAAGATATTACCTCATCCATCTTGTCTCTCTTTAGTTAAACAGTTCATAGCCCAAAGACCGTTTTCAGGCTTACGCATCTCTAGAACAGCCACTGCTTTCTTGCCACGGTCAGCCAGGTATAAGGGAGCAGCTCCAGTTTGCCCAATCAATGGATACTGTATATACTGATCAAAGGCAAGTTCTGGACTACAGAGACGGGTCATTTTCTGTAATATACTTTACAAACACACAGTAAAAACTTGTCTGATGAAGTTTCTACTAGAGGCTCATTTTTGCTTCAAAACCTACATCTTCAATACTGGGAGCAGGCACTCGCACTGCCAGACATCTGCTTTGAATAGGTGCAATGATTTTTGAAACGGAATTGCAACACAGGATCAATCTGCAGGTGGCCATATACTTCTCCATGGTTCTTCGCAAGGCATGCTGAGCATCTTTAGTAAGTTTATCAACTTCTGTCAGCAGCACCACTGCCAGAGGGAAAAAAAGCTTAAATTATCTTAATTAGAAGAGTTTCACAGTAAACAAAAGTAATTTTTGTTTAAGTTTTAGAAAGATAATGAAGCAAGGCGCACAGCAAGCAAGGTGCAATGTGGTCCCGTGGACCACTGTGCTGGGACTCAGAAGACCTGGGTTCTATTTTCAACTGTCACTGAGATGAGGAGATACCTTGATCAAGCCATTTCACCTTCTACATCTGTTTACCTCCTACTCTTCATCAGTCTTGCCTATTTACATTTTGCTCTCTTCAATGCAGGGACTGTAGGTGCTACTGTGATGCAAATAATCAAATTAGGTTTGAAGGCCAAGACAGTCACTGTACTGCTTATACTATGGCTAATACAGTAGCTAGCAGTGTTTTCCCAAGAATTTTAAGAAAGGGCTACAGCTGAATTTTCTGAGAACCTATGGTGTAAGGAAGTATTAAAGCAAATAGTTTATCAGTACACTCCTTTGATTACAAACTCATACTTTAATTTAACGAGTGGAGGAGGTAGAAAACCCTTGTGCTGAACGTCGGAGGCCCTTCCATGCACATTGCTCTCCATGTTTATCCAAAGATGTTTCAAAGTAGTTAGTGGGCATATTTTACTGGATTGTAGCTGATTGCTAAAATTTGGTAATAGCTCAAATTTAATGTTTCCCTGAGAACTGTGAAGAAAATGGTATGGCATATCCAAGCTAGGACCACTAGTACATTATTTCTACTCTATTCTCTCATCTTTCTTGGGTTTGTCTCATTTTTCTTTTTGCATTTATCTCTGGTTTTGGGTTTCTTGGTTTCTGCGAGGAAAGCAGCTGTAGTAATTTATATTTGGAAACAGTGAAGAGGAAAACTGGTATCTTTTAGATTAGCAGCCACTTTCCCTCTGTAGTTCTTCCATGTATGAAGTACTTCTGCACTGAACACTTCATACATATAGTGGGACAGCATAAAGAAAATGAAAGTGACAAATTAAGTAGGACTGAGTGTCCTTCATATTTATTGTATTTCCCTCTGCTACCAATGCCACACGAAATAGACAGCCCATCAGTAGCAGCCTATCAACCATCATACATACATCCATAATGGCCACCAGTCTCTGACAAAGAAGCATGAAAGGTGACCAAGTTTTGGGAAGGCTGATACGTGGCTCACAGTAACAATAAGCAAATCAATACTGCATATATGCATCAATATCAACATCTTTTGCTACAATCCCAGAAATACTCTTCACTGTTAAATACAAACCAATGCCATAAAGAGAGAAATGTCTGAGGCAACTGGTGAGAGACGTTTACTTCTCAAGTACATCAAAACAGTCAGAGTTTTTTCTCCTCCAAAGTTTTGGACCACATTTAACTTATTTTACTAACCTTTAAAATCTCTTTGAGTACTTGTCTCAAGTTGTTGGGATTGTGCTACTGTCTTCAATAGCTCCTGAATTACCACACGGTCACTGTTTCCTGCATCACTGTACAAAGAGTTCAGATAACAATTGATTTTGTTGTAACACTTATTTCTTTTAAAAGTGCCCACACTATATCTACGGTACATTCTTCTAAGTAGCAACTCAAGCAGTTATCTTTTTTTTTTAAAGCCCAAAATGTAGCTTTTTAAATAAAGAACACAAGATGGACTGAGTTTAGAATTCATTTAATCTGTACATTAAGTGGCTACTGACAAGCTATTGTCTTAACATTTTGAAACTTATACCCTATACAGACTTGCATTTTATATGTATGTGGGGAGGGAGACCAGTTACGAACTGCAACAAATGATGTTTGTGCCTGCATGATTTTAATGTAATGGTATGAGAAATCAGCTTTTAACATCTCTTCTTACCAGCAATTTAGGCATATAAATCCAGCATTTCTTGCTTCTCAACTTTCTAAAAGGCCATTTTGCCTTTGGCAAAAATGCTAAATCAGCCATTAGGACACTTGGCTTTCACTAAACACAAACACTGATTCCAGTATTATGAAGTCCTTCACATCATGTGGCCATGGAAAGGGCTAGAGATTTCATAAGCGGAGATCTTGTTCAAAAGAACCTACGGGTTTAGTGTCAGTTTGAAAGTTTCTGAAGCATGCCTCCTCAGCCCCCAACATTGCCTGTTTTCTTTTTATCTGAAATTGTTATAAGAAGGTAGCCCCTTCTCTTTTCACCCTATGTGGTGATTTGCCTCTCATAGCAGAAAATGTGGGCATGTTTATTTTCTAAATTATTTCAATGTAACCCACACTAAGAGTGTGGCTCTCTGTCCTCATCTAGCTGCTACACCACCCAAAGGAGCTTATGATTCTGCTACTGGCTTCAAGCTACAGGATGCTTTTAGATCCAAAGGTCCCAAGTTCGTTCACCCCCTGAAGATATACCCTCCAAGGGTGTAATTACAAGGAGAGGGGAGACTCACAAAGCATTAGAATGTAGGAGAAAAATGGATTCTCCAGCAATGGGAAGTTTACCAGTGGCACCATTGTCAAGGATGGCTATTTCAGGCATAGGACTGAAGTCAACTCTCCCCCACAACTAAAAAACTTAGTGTGCTTACAAAAGAAAACCATGCATTCTCTGCAATGGCTTTTTAGACCCTTCTGACCCCATAACTGAGCAGCTGATCCAAATGCCATGCAACATTTAGTGATAAGTTCAAAGAATGTATGGATTCCCAACTTGGGTGCCAAACAACAAGTGGCAGAACAGATAACAAGACTAAGCAAAATGGAGTACAGAGGCTTCCCAGTGCCATACACTTTCAGCGACTCACAAATGCAATACATTTAAAAAGCCTACCTCTGTGGCTACAACCAATAAAAAAGTGATTTTCATTTTAAAACTAGCTTTTGCTTTGGAACTGGTGACATCCACATTTCACAATGGAAGTTTTTCATCATTTAATATGCAAGTTATGAATCAAATATGACTCCATACGATATCTTAATTTGCATGTTTTGGCATTTAAGTGTGATTTTAAGATGACAGAGTTGCTACTCCTTGAAATGATGTATGATGTGTGTCATCACAGATATATCAGTGGTTTGACAGCTGACAGAATGATCAGTTATCTCAAGGTTCTTTAGCTCTTTTAAGAGTATTCAGAACAAAAGGCACTTTCAATGAGAAAAATTTTATGTTTTAACTGGTTTAGTACCAGTAGGCTTCATCAATATCTCATACAGATAATTTAGTGTAGGAATAAAAAATTTAACTTATGACTCAGTTTTCTAAGGTTCTTAGTGATTAAGCTACAATTATTTTAATACAGGTAGCTCTCTGCTGTAAGAGAGAGTCTGGTTAATAATTTCATGGGTTAAGGGGTAGGCTAAGCTTGATATTATTTTACCGTTTTGAACATTTCAGTATAAAGATGGTTAGGTAAAGCAGAGTTATAATTCAAGCATATGTTCTGTTTTCTCCTTCTCCATCCTGGGGACTCCATTTAACAGTATCTGCCCATGGCAAGTTACATAACCAGCAGGCAATGCCGTGAGTGTCACAGATGAAATCTGTATAACAGTTTGGAGGAAATAAAACTGCTTTGTTTAACAAACGTTTATAATAGATTTAACACCTGTATGTTTCCACCTCCTTTCTTTAAGTTCATTTTCTCTCCGTTGACCTTTTACTGTGCTCCATAATCCTTAAATGTACCATACTACTTCACTGAACATGGAGTGATAATTCTATCAGAATTCTATAGGCTGTACTGATACTGACATTCATGAACATTAGCAGAACACAGATTTATATGCTGTTTGTTCAGTTACATACACATGGAAAGATACAGATGTCCAATTCAAGACGTAATTATTCAAACTAAGTTTTAGCTCTGATCAATAAAGCACAAGGGTTAACAACATTGATACTAACCAAAAAACACTAAAGTAGGAACTGGTATTGTATACATTTAATAGGTAGTTAGTCTACATTTTAGGATATTTGCATTTGGAGTAGAATATTTACATTCTGTATATCTACAAGTAGTTTCTAAAACATTAGGAGAAAGTCAACTTATTTTAACAGAAGTCCTGTGGCCTGTGTTATACAGGAGTTCAGACTAGATGATCAGAGTATATAATCATGAATCTACAGGAAAATCATCAGAGGGACACTAAAATTCTCCATATTTTAGACCAGAAACACACTTGAGCTTTTTTTTATTATTATTACAAAATACTTTGTACACCACGCTTACCTTTAACATTAGTTTTTGCATTCTTATTAAAGGGAACAAAAATCATTCAGGGCTATGTTTTCAAAATTGCCTTAACTTGACCTCTGAATTTGCAGATCCACCTATTTGTAAGACCCAACACTCACATTTGTATGCACAATCTGCTGGTAAAACAGCAAACTACTAGATAAAAAAATTGGATTTCCTATGTTAATCATCCAAAATCATGTTTTTCAAAAACCTGGTCTGCATATTTAAAGAAAAACTTCTGTTTGCAGTTTAGGCCCTAAAGGAACAACTTGCTTGAGTTAGAGGTTGAATCCTTAGAAGTCCAGGCTTTTTGAAAATGTGGTTATTCAAGTATAATATCCTCATTAAATATGCTTTTTATTATGAACTTACCTTGGGTTAACTTCAAGATGATAATTGCTTGCAATAGTGCTAATTTCAATTTTCTTTTTAGAGGGTGTCTGTGTAGAAAATAAAAAAGTTAGATTTCAAAGCATCTTATTTTAATATTTAAAAAAGTCCATTTTTGGATTTGAAGAATTATAATTGGCAGATCTGGTAGCCTGACAGCAGCATTATGGCAAAAGACCTGGATTTGGGGTCAGGTTCATACATCTTTCTCCCCATGTGAGTGGAGGCCAGGAATATTGGGATGTGGTTAAACCTCTAAAAAGATAATGATGGCTGTTTACTACAAGAGTTGATCTATCAGAATTAATAGAGATTCCAGACATGATAATGTGTTGTCTCTTTCAAACAATCATTTTAGAGGAATAGTTTGCAGACATCAGGAAGTTTCCTTTCCATGGTTTTTTGGAGGGAATTGGGGGGACATGGGAAGAGGTTCCTTTCTCTCAGTATGTAATTACAAATCTGTTATTGGTGTAATTTATATGAACATTTATGTTGTCTCTGAATTTGGATCCAAACTGGTGTATTTCTACCACTAACAGGATACGTTCTCACTATATACAGAACAGTGTTTAAGTGTATTTCTTCCTATTATGGTGACAATGAATCTCCTCCAGTTCAAGTGACTTATCAGAAGATTTTTCTAGGACTAATTAGATGGATTTTTTCCCTATAAACATCACAATCTGTTTCTCTTTTCTAGCTGAGTCACAAGAAAGTAGTACAGTTGGTGCACCTATCCTCACACCAACACCCAGAACATTCTACTAGTTTGTTTCCATTGTCATTTGCCTGTTCCCTGTACTAACACTGAAGGAAATGAGTAGTCAAGCAAGGATACCATAGATGCAATAGTTACTAAATTATTTCCTTTAAGTAACAGCAATGAATAAGAAAAATTACCTTGTAATAAGATGTCAGAATCAGTGATAATGCTCTACCTACCATACCAAATATGATATTCAGACCACTGCTGAAGGAATTAAAAAGTAATAACAGGAGAAATTCTATTTACCATACTATGAAATTTTAGTGTTCCTCTGACGATTTTGCTGATTCATACATTCATTATTATGCAGTCAGGACTATTGCGATCATCTAGTCTGATCTTCTATATAACACAGACCACAGTCTCTGAATTAATTCCTGTTTAAATGTTTTTCTAAAAAACATGATCTAGAGTTCACTCTTGATTAAAAATTTGCCAGTGGTGAAGAATCCACAACCACCATTGGTAAGTTGTTCCCATGGTTAATTACCCTCATTGTTAAAGATTTGTGCCTTATTTCTAGTCTGAACTTTTCTAGCTTCAATTTCCAGCCACTGGATCTTGTTATACCTTTGTCTGCTAGATTGACAAGATCTTTATTATCAAATATCTGTTTCCCCAAGTAAGTACTTAGACTGATCTAGTCACCCCTTAAAACTCTCTTGTTCCCAATAAGGACTTTTAATTGATAACACAGCATCTTAAACAATGGATTTCAAGCGTCTGCCTTGTTCCCCAGGCAGCTAATTACTGAAACAGCTCTCGTCTCCTGTTGAAAGTGACGCTATAGGAATGATTAGATAACAAATTATGACAAACATAAATGGGAGAAAGATAACATTAATGATTTAGAAGTAAGGGCCACAACATAGATAAACTGAATTCTATCAATTGAGAGTTAGTTTAAATTTGAGTTAACATGAAGCAAAAATTCAAGCACTGGGCCCAATTCTGATCTCAAATACACGAGTACCTTCAAAGTAATGCCAATAAAAGCAACATGAAATAAATCAACATCAGAATCTGGTCCTCAGTACTTAATGCTAACGACATACCCTGCAGTGCAGCCTGGCTACAAAGTGCAAGTGTGAGGGATACTGACAAACTAAAATTCACTTGATCAGAGGAAAATGTTCAAGTGACCAATTTTATAAGTGAGCTTGAACTTTCTACCGAGGTGAAGAAATCTGAACATTTTGGAATTATATTGACTTTCCCTTTACTATTGTGGACTTCTCTATAGGAATACATACTCAGCATGCTAGTATATAAAAGAGAGGATGTATATATACACACAATTACTTTCTTTAAAAAATGCACATGATAAATTTCTTACTGTTATGTTCTGATGTTCAATTCTCAGTTTCTCCACTCCTGCACCATACAGCTCCCTTAACAAACACATTATCCTGGTCTTTTTTCCAGCTCCAGATGGTCCATACACTAACAGATGAGGGAAGTCACCATACTGAACCTGCAAACAGTGCAATAAAACTAATTATAGTAATGCTTCCCCTATGCTAGAAAATTAACAAACTGCATCAGATGAGGACTTTCCTTACAACATTACTATTAAATAATTTTTCATATACAATTCTACAGTATTTCAATTTAAAATATAGCCCAAAATTAGTGGCTCCTTGAATTTCTTTCTTCCAGGTATACTTCCATCATATATGCTGTGCGCCTCTGAAAATTAAAGATGATGTTTTATGTTTTGTTTTGCGAAAGAGTTTGAAGTACTTTCAGGTATTACATTTGCTCCTGAGACTCCTGCCAATGTTTGTGGTTACACAATCACTAATCTTTTTAAAAAAAATGTTTCTGTCCCACTTGTTGCTAAGTGAAAAGCTCTCATAAATGGGAAACAAACTGACACAGGAAAACAGCAAAACTATCCACAAAATAAACTAAAAATAGAGAAAACTATGTCCCTGCTCTCTTTCAGCTACAATATACTATGAGTATTACTTGTAACAATATATTCAAACAAAAGCATAATTTTTAAGTTGAGTGTCTCTTTAAAATGACAAAACCGTTTTTTGTTTCTGAGAGTGCCAGTGACCGGTTTAAAAAATATATTTCACTAAAACCTAACTTCAACGCTAGTTTTAGTTAGATATACCAAGAAGCACAGAATGCAAAGAGTGAATCTAGTGGTTAGACAATCTGGATAAGACTCAGGACATCTGGGGGCTTGAACGTGCATTCAGTTTTGTACCCATGGGTTTTATTCCCATCTTTGACCTCAATCCCTGTGACCTGGACCAAGTCATTTATGATCTGATGGTTTCAGAAGTGCTGGACACCAACAGCTTCCATAGAAGTCAATGGATGATGTGGGTGCTCTGCATTTCTGAAAATCATGCTAATAAATCACTTTGTGCCTCTTACCTTCCCCATCTGCTTAATGGGAATAGTGATGGTGTGAGGCTTAATTCAGTAACACATGTAAAATGCTTGCAAATCTTTGCATGGAGTGCATTCTACAGAAGAGAAAAGTTTTTTCCCCTTACATGTCAGAGCTTGTCTTCACTGCAAGTCAGTTTGAATTAGTACAAATGAGTTGCTAGCCTAGCTCAAGTGAGGGTATGTCTACAGTACTACAGAGCCTATGTCAGCATAGGTAAGCCAACACAGCCCTGTGCTGTAGGTGCAGCCTACACCTACAGGAGCTGGTCAGTGCAGGAACATCACCTTTATGAACAATGTTATGTATGTTGACAGAACCCCTCTTCCATCAACATAGCTATACTGGAGGTTTTGTTGGCATAGTTATATTGGTCGGGATATGGGTATTTTTTCCATATCTCGGCCCAAGCTAGCTATGCTGACATAACTTAAGTGTAGACCAAGCCTGAGAGTGACCACACTGTGAAGCAACATTCAAACTACCAGAGCAATTTGATCAGCAAAATGGTGACCGGATTAGCAGCTTCATTGGCTAAACATCTGATGAGTTGTAACTCACTGCTCATCCCCACTGCACTACTAAAGCACAGGAACATCAAACACCCACCCCCATACCATCCACATCAGACAAGCCAGTTAGAACTCAAGCTAGAGATATTTGGGTGTAGAAAGGAAGTTGGACAAAACTCCAGGTGTACCCTGAGCTAACACTGCCGTGAAGACATCACTGCAAGGTGGCATCCTGGGTCAAAGAACAGCTGTCATTTTAAGTCTGGCTATCAGCTGTTACAATTAATTGTTTGTAAAGCACACAGAAGATGAAAAGAGTTCTGTTTATTGTTTGTGGCAGGGATTAAATGGTCATAGTGAGGGCCAGGAAAGTACTATTTGGACTGTAAGCAAATGATTTCCTCATTACCAGTTTTCATATTGGGAGGATATACATTTCCAATAAAATGACTGCATTACAGTGCATAGTTTCTTCCCAACCCGACTATTATTTTTATTCAGATATTGCACCTTTCATTTTGTATTGTAACAGAGGTAAATATGCAGTACTGAAGGACAGGCGGGTCTGATGTTACCATCCTGCTACCTGAGACAGATGTAACACAAACTGCAGCTCTTCCCTCCGCTTTAATAAAACAAAGTCACATGCACAAAGAGAGTTTGCAAAACTTTATCTCCTTAATTCTCCTCCCTAAGCAAAGCCAACAGGAATTTAGCGCCAGTAACTAGAGGGCAGAGTCTGCTCTATTGGCAGCTGTGCGTGACTGGGAACAGAATCAGACTCTAAGCAGGACACTTCGGGGACAGCAGCCTCTCACCAGTAAAGCAGAGGTGCCTGGCCCAGCCCCAGGAGACCCCTAACGCGGCCACTGAGGGGCGTTTGTTTTGTTTAAAGAGAGCGCGCCCTGCTGCCGCGGGGGATGGGGCCGGGTCCCGTTGCCGGGGGGGGGGGGGGAGGCGCACAGGGAAGCAGGGCCCGGGGGAGGCAGGGATCCTCGCGGGGGTAGCAGATGGGCCGCGGTCCTGAGGAGGCAGCAAAGGGGAGAAGGGAGGGATAACCGGAATGGGCAGCGATCCTGAGGAGGGGTTACCAGAGGAGCGTAGCAGGGGCTCCCCGCGCGGCCCCGGGGGTGGGGAGCAGAGGGCTGGGGGGGGGGGCTCCCCGCGCGGCCCCGGGGGTCGGGAGCAGAGGGCTGGGGGGGGGGCTCCCCGCGCGGCCCCGGGGGTGGGGAGCAGAGGGCTGGGGGGGGGGGCTCCCCGCGCGGCCCCGGGGGTGGGGAGCAGAGGGCTGGGGGGGGGGGGCTCCCCGCGCGGCCCCGGGGGTGGGGAGCAGAGGACGGGGGGGGCTCCCCGCGCGGCCCCGGGGGTGGGGAGCAGAGGACGGGGGGGGCTCCCCGCGCGGCCCCGGGGGTCGGGAGCAGAGGGCTGGGGGAGGGGCTCCCCGCGCTGCCCGGAGGGGGCAGAGGGGGGAGCTGGTCCCTCACCAGGTTGCGGAGCTGGGCTGCCTGCTCGCGGTGATAATCTACCCTGCCGAGGGCGCAGGGCCGGTACTTGTCCGCCCAGAGACTCATCGCTGCGGGGCCCAGGCAGAGCGGGGTTGAAAAGCGCGCGCCACTCCGGCCCTCACACCCCGCCGAGAAGAACAGCCCTACTACGGAGGCCGCCTCGGGACAGACCTAACCGACATGCGGAGCAAGCGGAACGCGCCCAGGCAGGCCGCGAGGGCGGGGTCGGGGAGAAGAGCGAAGGCGCCAGGGGCTCGGATCCGCCCAGGCTGGGGAGGGGCAGCTCGCGCTGTGCCTCAGGGGGACCCCGCACCACAGCGCAGACCCCCTCCCCCCGGCAGCCGGACATCTCCCAGCACCGTGACCCCGCCCTCTCCCCCCGCCAGTGTCCTAGTGCCGCGAGAGCGCAGCTCCACAAAGCCCTGAGCCACCGCAGCAGCCGCCTGCGTCTCGCACCGCCAGCCAGCCCTCAGCCTGGGCCCTGTCCCACCCACTGCAAGGCAGCATAACGCCCGCAGCGCCACTATGTGACACCCCCCCTTAGCATAGTGTGCCAGTACCATCTCATCCCCCTGATCACTGTGCAACACTGCGCCTCCTAACACCTAGCACACATCATGCCCTGCAGCAATCCAGCCACCTCACAGCATCACTACGCTGCATGACATCTCAACACCACCCCAGGGCGGTGCCTTCTCACCACAATGCCGTGCAAGCACCACCGCATAACGCCTCGCCAAGCATAATGCCCTGCCGTACCTCAGCGTGGCCCAGCACCGCAACAAAAGCTCATGCAGCACAGCACCCTGTTGTCCCACAGTGTGACAAATTGCAGCACTTCAACACAACGTCCCAGTTCTGTGATATCGCAACACCACAGTTTGGCACTCTGCACCACTGCACAACATGCTGCAGCTCCAAAACAGTGCTTCCGCATCACAACTGCAAAACACCTGCAAACCAGTGCCCGGTCCCACTACCACAGCCTGATGGCCCACAGCAGCTCCATCTGGATCTAGCACTATTCAGGTATCAGGAAACGTTCTCACCGTTCCATAAAATGGTCAATGAATCTCTTACCATTATTCACAATTGATTATCATCTGTGGGTAAATTCAAGTCATTCCCATGTAACACTATTTTAAAAAATCATCCCCATTGTCTCTGAAGTATATACTTCATTTGTTTTGTGCTGGAAAAATTAAGAGCACGAAATCCACTTGAAGCACCAAGTACTGAGAATACTTGTGCACCCACCATCTTTGGAATTCAGTACTTCCCTGTGGTATGAACTGCTTCACAATTTCATATGTGACTGTTATTCTCATTAATTGTATGCAGTGTAGTTGGAGCTGTGTCTGTCCCAGGATATTGGAGAGACAAGGTGGGTGAGCTAATATCTTTTATTAGACCAGACCAACCTAGCCCACCTTATCTCTCTAATTCTCATTAGTTTGCAGTTTAAGGTCCTGATCCAAAAAGCCTACTGAAGTCAGCATCAACTGACATCACCTAACATTCCCTGTAAACCAATTTGTCTCATATTCTGACATGACTACTGAGGCACAGAGTGAAAACGAAGCATAGAAATGGCAACAAAAATGTTGTAGAACATCCTCATGAGCTAAAACATTGACTAAGGACATGTTACTACCCTTGATACACACAATATAGACAGATCCAGTCACACAATGTCCATAACATTCCCATAGAAAGTTGCACTTTGTTTTAGGAACATAGAAATTGCCAAATAGAATCAGATAACTATCCTATCTCTCACAATAAACAGAACCAAAGGCTTCTTTCCCCCAGGGTCTGGCATCCGAGCCCCCTGCTTAGCGAGTTCATTTCAGTTGAGGGTAACCCCCTCAATCAGGACAAGCTAAGCACAGTTCTGCTGCCCTTTACTCATACGAAAAGGATAATAACATTTTATTACATCTGCATTCAGTACTAAATTGATTTGTAACCCAACACCAGCCAAAATTGATCACTTTGGGCAACACAGCTCTGTGTGCTGATACCTAGGCAGAGTGGGTGTGTTCATGTAAATACAGTCTCGTCCTGAAGCCTTTTCCCCTCCCCAGCTGGCTGTCATGGGAGAGCTCATGCAGACCCTGCTTATATAAATATCACATGATTGTAAACTAATCTCATGATTTTTGGAGGCTGACTAATGATTTTTGAACTCTTAGGGCTGGCAATGTGTGTGGGTGTGTGTGGGGGTGACCAGACAGCAAATGTGAAAAATCGGGATGGGGTGAGGGGTAATAGGAGCCTATATAAGAAAAAGACCCCAAAATCGGGACTGTCCCTATAAAATCGGGACATCTGGTCACCCTAGTGACCCCATGCTGGCCTCCCAACATAGTGGGGAGAAGAAAGAGATAAGACCATGAGAGTCACTAGCAATGTTCCCTCTAATTTTTGACAGGCCGTGTGTGCAAAAAATTTCTTCTGTGCAAATTTTTGAAGCAGAGTTCAAATTTGTGCACCATGAGGCAAATGCGCCCAAGCAAGTAAAATGCTTATACAAGATGTGTGGGTCCCGACGTGATCAACGTTCCACGTTCGAAATGCTGGTGAGGAGGGGTACGATTCTTTGCCCTCCTTTCCCTTTCCCCTCCCTTGCCAGCTAGTAGAATCTGGCTGTGCTGATAGATGGCGGGTGAACAATGTCAAAAGTCGCCCGTAAATGATATTTCGGCCTGGCTCCGATGTAGTATTTCATTGTTTGTGCGCGCTGTGTTTCACCGTGTGCGCAGGGTTTAGGATCTGTGTGCACGCGCACAGCTTAGAGGGAACAGTGGTCACTAGATGTGTGGGCAGGGACAGCCTACTAGACCCTGTGGTTGTGGACAGCCGAAGAGTGAAACAGCAGGGGGAAAAATGGGGAGGGGTAAAACACAAAAGGAGCCTGCAGGGAGGTGTGCTCACTTCTTCCTGCCAGTGACCAGACTAGTAAGAATGTATGCTTTCTGTCAACCTCTGCAGATGGCCAGCAGGAAAGAAACTAATTTTCTGTGGAAAGGGAACATATGGTCCTTGGGTTCTTTGTTTCAGTCCAGTCTCAGTGTTGCAGAATAATTATGAGTCAATGAGTTTCTTATAATCCCAATATCACACAGTGAATCTGTAAACCCAGGCTTGGTGTGTGGCCTTATCTGTAACAAAAGTAATAATTTGTATTATTAATCACTTTAGCAATTGTACATAGGGTGATGAGATGTCCCGATTTTATAGGGACAGTCCCGATATACGGGGCTTTGTTATGTATAGGCACCTATTACCTCCACCCCCGTCCCGATTTTTCACACTTGCTTTCTGATCACCCTACTTGTACAGCACCTTATATCCAGTGGCGTAGCCAGGTTTCGAGCACAGGGGGAGCGGAGCTAAAAAAAGGCGCCGGGAGCAAAAAAAAAAGCTCCGCTCTGGCTGCAGCGTAGGAGCAAAAGGCGTCGGAGCACAAAAAAGGCGCCGCTTCTGCTCAGTGGGGAGCCCGGCTACGCTACTGCTTATACCATAATACTTATAAATAGAGCATTGTGAATAATAACAAAAACATTTGGAAATAATATTTTTAAAAGTAATAAAATGTGTAGAAATTCATGAATATCCCCAAATTATCCATCCAGTTCTATCAACTAGGTGAATAATTTAAGAAAAATCAAATACATTATGTGAAAAATAACATAAAATTAGATAAATATGTTATTCAGCTAAAATATTTTACCAGATCCACTTATCTAGTACATCACATCTTCAAAGTGCTGCAATCTACACAACCACCTAAATCACTACCTTAGTTACCTAAGTTTTCCTCCAACGTTATCTAAACTAAGTGGGGGCAGGGACTGTTTGGATTGGTCAGTAATATAGTTTTATCCATCTAAAATAGTTAGGTCTATCATATTTATTCTTGAATCTGTTTTAGTTGCATAGTTTGCTATGAATTAGAAAATTCACCCTCCACTGCTTTTCTGCATTGTCACTACACAAGTCTGAGCTTGTGGAGACAGATACATCAGTATCCTGTACAGTGCTTCACTCTTCAGTCCCTTTGGTTATGCACAGCGCTACAAAGTAACCCATTTTGTACCATGTTCCATGTTTGCATTCTTGGTTCAGCAGTTATTCTCATGTGTGGCCACTATCGCACATCACTACCTGCTGCTTTTACTAAGTTCCATTATGATTTGGCTTTGCATGTTTGTTTTGCTTATGCACTTTTCTTGGATAGCAGTATTTATGAGTGACATCTTAAAGCTCTTTCAGAGACCTTTGATCAGTTACCTGACTTTTTAATAATTTCTAAGTGATGTGCCATTTCTCTTGCATCTGTCAGTGTCATGTCAGACTTATAATTGCAGATTCTGTAATAATTCCTCATCGGAAATGCCAGTTAGTGTTGTCACAAGTCTATTCACTTTACCCAGCGCAAAGATACTGTTTTTTATTAACTCATGCCAGCTTCTAACAATTGCTTTGACAGATTCCCCAGGCTTCAGAAAGTACTAATGAAAACAAAACCTTTATGAATGAGGTTAGTCTTAAGTATCTAGGGCTCAATCCTGGGAGATAATGCGTCCTGTGTGAGAGATGCTGTGTGCGGTTGATGCCCACTGAAATCAAGGAGAACTGAAGAGATTCAGCAGCTCTCAGCACCTCGCAGGATCAGATCATTATTAAAAAATTTTACGACTATGTTAAAGTCTTTCCTTAGAAGAAGATGGTGGCATTCATACCCCGATTCAGCAAAGCACTTAAGCATGTACTTAATTTTAAGCAGGTGGTTAAGTCTGTGATAGGTTACACAAACCCCACACTGGAATGGAAGCATTACTCACACCTTCTTGTCAACTGTTTGTAATGGGCCAGCCTGATGATCACTACAAACATAATAGCTCACCTTAATTGATTAGTCTCTTAGAGTCGGTATGGCAACCCTCATCTTTTCATGTTCTGTGTGTGTGTGTGTATATATATATATATATATATATATATATATATATACACATAACTGGTAACTGGTTAAAAGATAGGAAACAAAGGGTAGGAATAAATGGTCAGTTTTCACAATGGAGAGAGGCAAATAGCATGGTCCCCCCAGGATCTGTAACTGTGACTGTCAGGGTTCCCTCCCCACTCTAAACTCTAGGGTAAAGACGTGGGGTCCCGCATGAAGAGCCCCTAAGCTTAGTTTTACCAGCTTAGGTTAAAACCCCCAAGGTACAAAATGCCCTGCACCCTGAGAAATGCTTTTTTCGCTGCCACCATCAAGTGGGTCTAAGCAGGAATCCAGGAAAGGAATCACTTGAACTTCCTTTCCCCCCAAATACCCCCTCAAGCTCGGAGCCCCCTTTCCTGGGAAGCTTGAGAATAATCCCTTAACCAGTTGGTTACACAGTGATCAAAAAAAACCCACCCCCGGGGTTTTAACACCATAGAAAACAGTCAGCTTCTTAAAAGAAGGATTTTATTAAAAATAAAGAAGGTAAAATCATCTCTGTAAAATCAGGATGGTAACTATTTTACAGGGCACTCAATTTCCAAACTCAGAGAGATTCCCCCCTCTGGACAAAACCTTAAAGTTACAGAAAAACAGGAATAACCCTTCCCTCTCACACAGGGAATGTACCACCAAGCAAAATAAACAGAAATCTACTCGCAGTGCTGACTACACTTACTTTAGAAAAGTGAGGTTTGGTAAGGAGACTGGTTTTCTATAGGTTCTTTCTGTCTTCCAAGATCACTCTGACTCAGACAAAGCCACACACAAAGCTTTCCCTCTCCCAAGATTTGAAAGTATCTTGTCCCCTTATTGGTCAGGTGCCAGCCAGGTCAGGTGTCAGTCTGGCTACCTGCATTTCTTAACCCTTTACTGGTAAGAGGATTTTATAGCACTGCATCAGATCCTCTCCCCCTTCCCTTTATATTTATGACAGTGACCAACACTGTTTAACATATTTGTAAATGATCTGGAAAAAGGGCTGAACAGTGAGGTGGCAAAGGTTGTAGATGATACAAAATTATTTAAGATAGTTAAGACCAAAGCTGATTGTGAAGAGTTACAAAGGGATCTCACAAAAGTGGGTAACTGGGCAACAAAATGATAGATGAAATTCAGTGATGATAAATGCAAAGTAATGCACATTGGAAAACACAATCCCAATTATACATACAACATGATGGGGTCTAAATTATCAGTTACCACTCAAGAAAGAGATCTTGGAAGCATCATGGATAATTTTCTGAAAACATGTGCTCAATGTGCAGCGGCAGTCAAAAAGGCTAACAGACTATTAGGCACTATTAGGAAAAGAGTAGATAATAAGACAGAAAATATCACAATGTCCCTATATAAAGGCCACATCTTGAATACTGCATGCAGTCTGGTTGTCTCATCTCAAAAAAAGATGTATTCAAATTGGAAAAAGTACAGAGAAGGGCAACACAATGATTAGGGGTATGAAAGCTTCCATATGAAGAGAGATTAAAAAGACTTGTACTGTTCAGAGACTAAGGGGGGATATGATAGAGGTCTATAAAATCATGAATCGTGTGGAGAAAGTGAATCGGGAAGTGTTATGTACCCCTTCATATAACATAAGAAAAAAAGGGTCACTCAATTAAATTAATAGGCAGCAGGTTTGAAAACAAACATACGGAGGTACTTCTTCACACAATGCACAGTCAACCTTTGAAACTCATTGCCAGGGGATAGTGTGAAGGCCAAAAGTATAGGTTCAAAAAAAATTAGAAAAGTTCATGGAGGATAGCTATTGATGGACCTATTAGCCAAGATGATCAGGAACACAATCCCATGCCCTGAGCATCCCTAAACATTGAACTGCCAGAGCTGGGGCTGGGACTGGACAATGGGATGGATCACTTGATAAATTGCCCAGTTCTGTTCATTCTCTGTGATTAGTCTGGCACCGGTTCCTGTCAGAAGACAGGATAGTGGGATAGATAAACCATTGGCTGACTCACTATGGCCATTCTTATGTTCTTATTCTAAAAGATATGAAGCATTGTGTGGTTTGTGTCTTATTAGTCTTCTGTGTCTTATTTAAGTGGTTTTCAACCTTTTTTCATTTGCGAACCCCTAAAAAATGTCAAATGGAGTTATGGATGCCTTGGGAAACCTTAGACATAGTCTGCGGTTCCCGAGGTCCGCAGATCACAGGTTGAAAACCACTGCACTAGAAAGACACAGTTTGGCACCAGATCTTTTTTATTTACATCTGCTTTTCTGATTCCAGTGTAAGTCTAAATAAAAAGGAGTAATTGTGTAGCATGGAATGGTTCAGAAGAGTGTATTGTAAGCAAACAAAAATGCTAGAAAAATATGTAGTACTTTCTATGACCATCAGAATTCACTCCAGTATAAATGCCTGTTAATATTAATATTCACCTATTTTGCTCAATCCAGCAGAAAGTTCAAGAAGGTAAAATGTTCTTCTCTGCATGAATAAACTGTGGAATGTATTTGAAAATAAAGATTTTAATTAGAAATGGCATATCTGAGCCTCCTGCTGCTGCCAACCATGTTGTTGAAAAGTGACATGTCATGCAGCGTGAAAAAGAGTCTCCATCCTACTGTCACAGAATTATAAAAATAAAAAAGTAATGTTTAATTTTGTACACTTTTTAAACACATTTTTCTCCTTATTGTTAAAATTATGTTAAAACAAATTATAACCTTGTTACTCTAAACTCCCAAATACCTTTTTAGCAAGATGGCTGTCACCGGCAAGAGGGCCAAGGACTGTCTTGCTGAAAAGTGGCCTTATTTCTTCATATAGAAGATAGTGTAGTACTTTTTGATCTTTTAGACCGCTCAGCTGAACAAAATGGATTTTCCTTTCAAGTTCAAATATTGTAGTGGATTGTTGCCATTCTGTCAGCTGTCACTCTAAGTTATGTCACTCTGTCCCCGCCGCAGTGGCAGTATGGCTACAAGTGAATTGTAGTGAGCCTAAGAGCAGTTGGGCCACTAATTACACAGCACAAAGTGAGCCTAATAAACTGACAGCTGTTCTGGTGGTAGGCTGATGTCGTCCAGATTTAATGTGACAGTGAAAAGAGCAACATTAGTGGTGCTAGCCAAATACAAATGTAAAAACAGCAGCAACAAAAACATTTTGCCCAAAAAGGCAGCACTTGAAGCAGCACTTGCTCTTTAAGGGCTTAAAAACCAAGAGTTCCTCTTTCACTCTCCCTTTGGATAGGTTACCTCACATCCCTTCACTTAATCATGTAAAGCAAAATAATAAGAATGACAAAGAAAAATGTACATTTCTGTGCAATAGCGAGGGATACAAGAGGGAAGCATTTGCAAAGTGAAGTCATCACAGCTGCTGGAAAGAACATGTGTCCAGGCAGAAATTTACAACAGAATTTCCTGTCATTTGAGTGGAACATCAAGCCATACTATATTTGTCTGCACTGAAGGAGCTTTCTAAGTGCATTGGTTGACATGGAAAAGATTAAGAGTAGCCCTTTGTTAAAAAGTGTTCGAGGAGAGGGGATTTTAAAAATATGTCCCTGTGTAAAGAACAGGAAAAGCACTTGGAAATAGGAAAAAATAGGACAATTTTGCTTCCCTATTTGGGACAACTGGCAATTTTACAAAAGGTTCTGATTTAATGAGTACTTCTTTGTGTTCCAACTCCCCATTAGTAAGAGTCAGGACCTGTTCAGGTTCTCCATTCTCTAGTGTGCCTGGAAAGAGAGAAGAAATGGAGATGGGATATATTTCACAGCTATCAGTAGGCCATGGCCTCAATTGTGTGTGGCTGTGCAAAGCAAAGGTCTTTTCTTCTGCCATTAGGGACTGTCAAACTATCTGTTTAAATAGGATTTACTGCAGCACAGTTAATCACAATAGAAAAATGTAAGGTGACAGTTTAAATTTTGTGAATGTTCAGAACATAAATCTAAACATATCTTTTTAGAACATTTAGAGTTACAAAGCCTTTCTTCAGATGGACTGCAGCTATGTTGACTAAGTGCTTATTTTCTACTTAAGGTTTTGATGAAAACCATAGGATATTTTGATTCTTAATTTAGATTGTCTCCCCAGAGATCTGTCAAGGTCACTGACTAAAAGATACAGTTGTGTTCTTTTATTTCCTTGCAGCCTGCGCTTCATAGTAACAGAAGAAGGACAAAGGAAGCTGTGTCCACTCAAAAGGATTGCCAGATAGGAAATACAGGTATTCTCCATACCTTAAGAATTGTTCAGTTCTCTTTTCTACTGCACTCCCATGTATCCCAAATAAGACACCCAGGTTCTGTAAGGAAATAAATCAGGAGTCCCTTTGGGAGAATTCAGTAACTGATGCAGGACTCTGTGGTATTCTGAATGATGTAACTCAGATAATAGGCTTTTGCTGGATTTGTAGAGTATGTGATATTTTTAAGTTTTTCTGTAGATGAATTACCCAATTCCTTTGAAAAATTAGAGATTAACTATTGACACCTAATGATTGAAATGCAAACACTTTTGACTGCATCTTGGTGTATTTCCAAAGATGAAAGTATAATGTATGACATAAAAATGAACCTTCTCTTCCATTCTTAAGAAGAATAGTGCTATAGTCTTGATTTTCCTTCAAGTTTCATCCACACTGTAGGATTGGTAGAACACACTGGTATTCCCTGATCATAATCTCAATACATTTACTAAAATCTGAATGTTTTATGGTATCTAATACATTTTATAAACTCACCAAAAATTCAAGGATTAATTATCTTAATTCCATTTTCCTATAAAATTTACTATTCCTACTGCATACCAATTATATTAGCAAGGTCTCTTCTCTTTGGGCCATGATACTCTTTCATGTCTCCTACTTTGTCTTTTCCCTTGAGGAGTGATTACATTTTTGTTGGATCAATTGACATATAGAAGCTTTTGAATTTCCAGTTTCTCCTGAAACCCTACTCCATACATGAGAGATTCATTTTCAAAAAGAGGTTTCATCTCAAGTTCAGGGGCAGTTTCAGAAAAATTCACTTTTCTTTCAAGTTCTGACATTTTATTCAGCATGCTTGGTATTATAGGTTCCAATCCTGCTTTTATTAAAGTCAGTGGCAAACTCCAATAGACTTAAGTGGGCAGCAGGCGCAGACCATTGCAATCTCGATATGAAGTTATGCAAGGTGTTATGCTAATCACGATTTGTACCCATAATTTCTTTTTTTAGTTAGAAGCTGTAAAACCTCACACTTTTATTAAAAATTCATATATTTGTGTTGTAAATATGTGCAAAAACAACAGGATGTGATATGTTATAGCAGTATAATCTATGTAATGCATATTGCTTGTTCATAATAGTAATGGAAGTCCAGTATGTAATAAAAACTGAATAAACAAAATAATTTTGGAAAATATTTACTAGAGACATATCTAGCTTTGAACTTCAGTAACCAAAATAGGTCAGTACATAGTGTGATAGACCCAGGCCAGTTTGGTACGACAGAATAGTCCTATTGGGATCTGGGAAGTGGGCGGGCTTTGCCCACTGCACTGCTAAAGGATCCCCTCCTCCAGCCTAAGGGGAGGGATCCACAGGGCCTGGATACCAAGTGATTCCGGCGGACAAAAAATGAAAAAACAGGAACGGGAGTGCGGTCAAAGGGTCAAACGAAGTGAACCAGATGGGGACACCGAGCAGAGAATCCCGGACTGCGCCCACTGCTCCTCAAAGGCGTCAAGGGAGCCAGTGGACGCTGCCCAGAGGAACTCTGCCCGGATGCATGAACGAACAGAGGATCGAAAATAGGCCCCACAGTCACAGGAGCCTCCATCGGCCAACCTCCTCACCCTGGTTTTGTAGATGGCCAGTTTAGCTAGGGCCAGGAGGAGGTTGACCAGGAGGTCCCGCGACTTCGTGGGGCCGCGGATTGGAAGTGCATAAATAAAAAGGTGAGGGGAAAAGTGCAACCAAAACCTCAACAAAATGTCTAAGAGGAGCCGGAACAGGGGCTGCAGCCTGGTGCACTCCAGATAAATGTGCACCAGGGTCTCCCTCACGCCGCAAAAGGGGCAGGTGTCGGGGATAGGGGTGAACCACGCCAAGTACACGCCCGTGCTCAAGGTTCCGTGAAGGAGCCGCCAGCTGACATCCCCGGTGGGCCTTGGGACTAAGGAGGAGTAAAGGCTGGCCCACCGGGGCTTCTCACCCTCTAGAGGTGGCAGGAGGTCCCGCCATTTCGTATCGGGGCGGGACGTGAGGGTGAGGAGATGAAGGGTGTGGAGCACGAGCGTGTAAAGATGTTTCCTTGGCGCGGTCAGGAAGCGGACCGGCTGCAGTTCGTGCAGCCAGCTCGCGGTGAAGGAACGAGGGGGCTGGTTGGGGCCACGGGGCAGGGGCCCGATAAGAAGGTCCGGAGGGCCAGGGGTGGAGGGAGGGCGGGGCGTGCCCTCTCGCAGGACCCGGTCGAGGTAAACCCGAGCAGCGGGCGGCAAAACGGCCTTCACCTCCTGAAGTACGCGCCGGGGAGTACGAGGTCTGGAGAGCCCCATGCGCTGAGCGAGCATCAGGGGATCCAGCCAGTCTCCCCGGTCATAGTCCAGGAGATCTCCGACTCTGGTGACTTCTGCCAGGACCAACCTCTGGTGCACCGAGGGGGACTCCGCCACCTGCACACGTAGCTGGGGGTTGTGTAGCAGGGGCTCCGCGAGGAGATCTGCCCCCTCGGTGGCCGCCAGGGACCTGGTCGCTGAGAACAGTTTCCAGGTCTGGAGGAGGTCCTGGTAAAAGACCGGCAGCCCAGAGAGGTCTCGCGGAAGACCTCTCGGATGGAGATAAAGGAGCTGCCGGTCATATCGGAGCCCTCGGAAGCGGCGCAGGAAGGCGTGCACCAGTATGCTCCATGCCGGACTACCTGCACCATAAAGGAGTCTCTGCAGGGCCTGGAGGCGGAAAACATGGACTTGAGTGCTTAGGCACTTCAGGCCCTGCCCTCCCTCCTCCAGAGGTAGGTGGAGAACCCCTGCAGAGACCCAGTGCAGTCCTGACCAAAAGAACTCCAGGATCAACTTCTGGAGGTTGGCCAGGAAATCCGGGGCCGGGACCAGGATGTTGAGCCGGTACCAGAGCATGGACAGGACTAGTTGATTGAGCACCAGCACCCTCCCTCGAAAGGAGAGGCACCGGAGTAGTCCTGTCCATCTCCAGAGCCGCTCGGTTACCCTGCCCTCTAAATCGTGCCAGTTCTCCGGCGGAGACGGATGCGTGGCAGAAAGGTAAACGCCGAGATAAAGCAGCGGACCCGCGCTCCACCTGATGGCCTGAAGCGCGGGTGGGAGGGAGCTCGCCTGCCACCCGTCCCCTACCACCAGGCCAGACCTCTTGACCCAGTTGACCTGGGCGGAGGAGGCTGGCGAGTAGATCACTTGGCAAGCCTCCACCCGTGCCAAGTCGCCCGGGTCCTGGACCATGAGGAGCACGTCGTCGGCGTACGCCGACAGGACCAGCCGCAGCTCCGGCTCTCGAAGCACCAACCCCGTCAACCTCCTGCGGAGGAGACAGAGGTAGGGCTCGATCGCCAGAGCGTACAGCTGGCCCGAGAGGGGGCACCCCTGCCGTACTCCTCGCCCGAAGCTGACCGGCTCGGTCAGGGTCCAGTTGAGCCTGACCAGACACTCTGCGGAGGTGTACAGCACCTGGAGAAAACCCACAAACTGGGGTCCGAAGCCAAATGCTCGCAGAGTGCTCAGGAGGTACCTGTGATCCACCCTGTCGAACGCCTTCTCCTGATCCAGGGACAGGAGGGCGAACGACAGACCATCCCTACACCCAAGCTCCAAGAGATCCCGGACCAGATACAGGTTGTCGAAGATGGTGCGGCCCGGGACGGTGTAGGTCTGGTCTGGGTGGACCACGTCCACCAGCACGGACCCCAGCCTCAGTGAGATGGCCTTTGCCATGATTTTATAGCCCATGTTGAGGAGCGAGACGGGACGCCAATTCTGTAAATCGCGGAGGTCCCCCTTCTTCGGCAATAAGGCGAGCACAGCTCGCCTGCACGAAAGAGGGAGGACCCCGCCTTGCAAGGACTCGGCCCAGACGGTGACAAGTTCTGGGCCGAGGACGTCCCAGAACACGCGGTAGAACTCCACGGTCAGTCCGTCCAGTCCGGGGGACTTATTAGTGGGCATGCGACGGAGGGCTTCCGAGAACTCGGCCAGAGTGAGAGGCAGCTCTAGCCGGTCTCGGTCGCCCGCGCTGACCGTAGGGAGTTCGTCCCAGAGCACTCTGCAAGCGTTTGGATCGGTCGGGTCCGGGGAGAAAAGGCTCGCGTAGAAGGCCCTGGCCCTCCCGCACATCTCCGCCGGATCCGTGAGGGGGGTGCCATCCTCTGTGAGAAGGCAGGTGACGTGTTTCTTAGCCCCCCTCTTTTTCTCCAGGGCGTAGAAGAAGCGGGAGCCGCAATCCATCTCCCGAAGGAGACGGATGCGGGATCGAACAAAGGCGCCCCGGGCCCGATGGTCTTTGAGTTCCCGGAGCTCCTCCTGCTTCTCCCGGCACACCCCACAGAGGGATGGATCCTCGGGGCTGGCGGCCAGGCACCTCTCCAGCTCTAAGACCTCCCGTTCCAACTGCTCTATCGTCGCATCCCTCCGTCGGCTGGCGCCCTGGGTGTAGTCTCGGCAGAAGAGCCGGGCACGCACCTTCCCTAGATCCCACCATCGCCGCGCCGAGGGAAAGGCGCGCCGCTGCCCTCGCCAGGCCAGCCAGAACTCCCGGAAGGACGCCACGAAGCCCACATCCTCCAGCAAACTGTTATTAAAATGCCAATAGGCCGGCCCCGGCCTCTCCGCGCAGAGAGAGGCTGTCACGGTAGCTAGATGATGATCAGAGAACGGGGCCGGCTGGACGCTGGAGGAGTGGGCCCGCGAAAGGTGAAAGCGTGATAAATAGATGCGGTCCAACCGGGAGTGGCGCGACCGATGGGCCTCCACCCGGACAAAGGTGAAAGTCAAGATGTCGTCCGGGTGGTGGTCGCGCAAGACGTCCACCAGGGAATGATGATCGACGATCTCCTGGAGGACAGCTCTGGTGGCCGGGCACTGCTCGGTCCCCGAGCGGTCCCGTTCCTCAAGGGTGTTGTTAAAGTCCCCGCCCAGGACCAGGCACTCACGAGGATCCAAGGTGCCGAGGAAGGTGGATGCCTGCTGACAAAAACGCAGCTGCTCCCGGCCTGATGTCAGGGCATAGACGTTGATGAGGTTGACCACGAGCCCCTTCATACGGACCCGGAGGTGCAGCAGGTGACCCGGCACAACCTCGGCAACCCCCAGCACCTCAGGCCGTAGGTCGGGGGAGAACAAGGTGGCCACTCCAGCCTGACTAACGGTAAGATGGCTGAAGTAGACCCCGTCCCCCCAGTCCAGCCGCCAACTGTTTTCGGCGGCCGGAACCATATGGGTCTCCTGCAGGAAAATCACAGAGTACCCCCCCTCCCGAAGAAAGGAGAGCACCTGGCTCCTGCGGAGACCCATCCTACAGCCTCGGGTGTTTAATGTTGCGTAGGTGATAGATGCCATGAGGAGGGCTGGGGGGGATCCTTGCCGGCAGGATCGCTCACGGCCTCCGTCGGGCCGCGCATCAATCCGTGACCGGAGGGAGGAGAGCAGCCCCTGGTGGGTCAGGACAATGGAATACAAAGGCCGCTCTCCGGGAGTCATCTACCGGGAAGGGGAAGGAGATGGCCCCGGGGGCGGCAATGGCATCACGGGAGGTGGAAGGGAGTGGGACTACATCAGGGGCAGGGCAGGGATCAGGTATGGGGGCCGGGCAGAGGTCAGTAGTAGGGGCAGGAGGGGGGTCATGAGTAGGGCCAGGGTGAGGAACGGAAAAAGGATCCTGAGCCGTAGGAGCTGGGCCACTGGGAGGTGGCCCCTCTTGATTAGGCTCAGGGATCTGGGGAGTGGAGATAGGGGCGGGAAGGGGACCCCCAGCGATGCCGGGCTCTGGCTCGGTGGCTGGTGTAACAGCCGCGGCATCGAGAGGTGGACGGATTTTCGCAGGGTCCCCGCCTGGGAAGGTGGTCGGTTGCCCCACACCAACGAGGGGTGCCTCCTGGGATTCGGGTCCCGGCCGCGTGGCACCGGCCGTCACCTTGATAGGCTCAGCGGCTGCCAGCGGTGTGCCACTCGCGACCGGGCAGGTGGAAGAGCCCAGAAGGTCCTCGGAGGCGGGAGCAGAAGGAGCGGTCAAGGGGAGGGAGCATGGGGAGAGAGGGGAGAGGGGAGCTGGGGTGAGGTCGTTGAGATCGAGGCCCGCTGGCAGAGGGTCGTCCTCCCCCTGGGTGACTGGGGTCAGACCCAGGGCCTCGATCTCCTCATAAATAGAGGGTAACTCACCATCCGCCACCTCGGGGTTCTCCCCGCCGGTACCCGAAGTGATGCTTGATTCGGGGCCTGCAGGTTCGACAACAGGGAAAGGGACAGGAGCGGCTCCATTGGGGGTTTCTGAGGGAGGGGCGGTACTGCCCTCCGGTGCTGCCACGTCTTTCCCAGCCAGTACTGGTGGACAATTGCCAGTCGGGGGCAAAGCAGAAGGCTCGGCATCAGTGCCCCCCTTCCTGGTCTTCCGGGGGGCCTCCGCATCGGTGGAAAGGAGCGGAGCTCGAGCCTTCCGCTTGCCCCGCTTCCCCTGTACTAGGGCCCAGCCCTCCAGGGCATCATCTGGGGGCTGGCTAGCAGGGCTCGGGTCGGAGGGTAGGGGCAATGTCTTAGGGGCTCGAGGAGGTGGTGGGGCGGCATAAGGGAGGGAAGGGTCCCCCTGGGGCGGGCCCTCTCCCACACCTGGCGAAATCCCTGCCACACTCTCCTCCACAGGCCCCGCCAGACTGCACGCAGCAGAGGCGGGGCCCTCCCGCTCATCTGGGCGCACCGAGGGAGGTACTCCCAGGGCCCGAGCGGGAGCAGCGGTGGACTGGGAAGGAGGAGGGGTGGTTCTGGGTGCTGGGCATTCAGGGGCGCCAGCGATGACGGGGCCAGCGCCCTGCCGGGGCTTGGAGGTCTCGGATGCTCCTCCTTGCTGGGCCAAGGGGCAGTCCCTCCGGATATGTCCCATCGCCCGGCAGAGGTAGCACCGGGCCTCCCCCGTCGAGTAATGCACCCGGTAGCGGGCCCCCTGGTAGGGAACCATAAACGACCCCTCGAGTGCCTCTCCATCACGCACCGCCGGCGGCAGTTGAAGCTGTACCTGCCGGCGGAACGAGAGGACGCGACAGAGGGCGGGGTCTTTGCAGCCCAGCGGAAGGGGGCTGACAATGGAGATGGGCCTCCCCAGGGTGGAGAGGGCGGGTAACAGGGCGGCATTGGGGAGGAAAGGAGGGACAGAGGTTAGGACTATCCGGACACCCAGGTCCTCTAGCGGCTCCAGAGGGATAAACACGCCCCCCACTGCCGCCAGGCCCTTCTCCACCGCCTCCTGGGCCGCGGCCTCCGATGCGACGAAGAAGACGATCTTCCCATACATTTTGGAGGCCGCTACGATGGCCGTGGGCCCCACCACCCTCGCCAACGCCCGCACATGGGTTTCTATGTGGGGCGAGGCGGGTACCAGGAGGCAATGGACGCCATGCCTCCTGGTCAAGGTGGGGAAGGGGCCCCGGCCGCTATAGGTGGTAGCAGAGGCGGCGGGTGGGTGAGATGACCTAGCGGCAGGCAGGGGGGTTGCCGCCACCTGGGCGTACGCCCTGGGGGTCGGAGGAGGGGCACCCGCAGAGCTGGTGGAGGAAACAGCAGGGAGGGACGCCGCGGCCGGTGGCGGGGCCGCGGCAGTAGGGGCAGCCTCTGCCATGGAGGGCCTGGCCTTTTTGGCGGGGCCCTTACCCTTCTTCCCACCCTGGCCCTTTCCTCCGGCTGGGGGAGCTCCCCCAGAATCAGGGGTGGCAAGGGACGTGGCAGCAGCGGAGGTCACCTCGGCGGCCGCCGCTGCCGGTGCCCCAGCAGGGGCAATAGCAGGTGGTTTGGCAGCGGCGGTTGAGGTAGATACTAGGAGGGGTGACGGGGGGGCAGGCGGGGGAGGGGTGGCCGGGTCTTCTGGAGGGCCCGCCCCTGCCATATCGCCTGCCATAATGAACAGGGAGGGAAGGGAAAACACCTGAGAAAGCGGGGTGGGGAGAGGAATTGGGGTGACCACTTCTCCCTGCTAGGCTGCAGGCAGGGGAGGAGGGCACTAAAAAGTGGGGATTGGATTCAGGGTTATCAAGGACTAGTGCGGGGGTAGGGTTCAGTCACCGACTCAGAATGGAAAAGCTGGCTCCTCTTGTTGCACTAGGGGAGGGGGGGTATAACAGCATGGGGGGGGTGTAGTGAGATAGGGTCAAACTCAAACAGGGGAGGGGCACAAGTGCATGGGAGGAGGCATGGGTGCATGAGGGGAGGGGCCAATCAGGGCAAGCGGGGGCTGCAGGGGAGGGGGACAGTCAGGCTGGAAATGGGGCAGAAAACCAAGGGGCTAGCTTCAGGGCTGGGGCGGGGCAAACAAAACAAAGGCTGTAGAGGGAAAGGTCGGGGCAGGCAACTAAACCGAAGCTAGCAAGGGGCTGGGACAAAAAAAGGTGGGGGGGGCAAACAGCTGCAAGGGGCAGATGGGGCAAGTAGCAAAGGGCAAAGCAAGGGGCGTGGGAAAGGGGGGGGCACATGCACCCATGTGCGCTTGTACAAAGTCAATGGTGGGCTGGTTGCTGCTGCAGACCCAAAGGGTGGAAACAAGCTCGGCAAGCCAAGCAAGCAGCTGAGTCCAGAGGCAGGAACCAGGGCAGATGGTGAGCAGCCAGCAGAGGTGGTGGAGGGGGCAGCGGTGGTGGTGGGGGTTGGGGGGGGCACAGATGAACCTGGGGGCAGGCTCCACGCCACACCCCCTGTGCCCCTACAAACACAGTCAATACCCCCACCACTAGAGCACAGTTCGAAAAAATACTCAGTTCGTGAAGGACCCCTCCACGGTGGACTGCAGAGATTCTGCGCTCCCTCAGCAGCCGACAGTCTTCCGGGTCTTCTTCCTCTGGGTTCCAGCAGCTTCCTGGCAGCAAATACGGCAGCAGCAGCAGCTCCAGCAACTCCAGGCAGTGGTCCAGTGGCCAGGCATGACCCCTAACGGATGGTGGTAGCGATGGTGATCACAGCAGCGGCTGGAGCAGGGTTCCCCACGCCCCTCCTCTGGGGAGAGGGCCAGCAGGCCCTTCCCCAGGGGCTGCTGCAGTAGCAGGAGTAGCAGCAACCAAGGTGTTTGGGGGGATTCAGCTGCCAGGCAGCCAGCAACCAGAGAGTAGAGTAGTGGGAGGGGTGTCTGGCCCAGCAGTAGCTGGGAGAGCCCAAGGCCTAGCAGCAGCCCCAGCAGCGGGAGCAGCAGCCCTCTACCTCCCTCATAATGTTGGGAAATTATCACAAAATAATAGATAGCATGAAGCGTAATAGTAACATCAATACTAATATGGCTTTTCTTACAGTTATGTTACTATTGATTGGAAGTGGAATGAACCACAGTCCCCGGGCTCCTAATGTTGAGAAGCTTTACTAGCTGAGCTACTAGCCTAGATGATTAAATGAATTTCTCACCTCTCATGTTGTAAATCTCTAGTGATGAATCTGTATTGCTACAAAGAAAACTCTTATTTCTACTGCCAGAAAAAAAGGATCCTATGTCAGAAGGTTGCCAAATAACTCCTGAAGGTTCCCATCCTGCAGCTCTTACTTAGGTAAAACTCACTTTGAAATTAGTCAGAGCTTTTCCTGACTGAGGAAAGCAGGAGCAGGCACTCAGTGTTGATAGTACATCTGTCACTATAGACACAAACTACTCTGCTGTAACACTGAAATTAGGGAAATCTTTATCAGACATAGCCCTTTGCATTTAATGACCAGGGCTAAGGGAATGTGTTAAATATCACTGTCTTATTTCTTTTTGTGCTCCATGTTTCCACTTTGTCTCAAGGTTGCCTTAATTTAGGTTTCTCAGCCTATACTGGAGATTTGGTACACTGGAGTAATTCAGTACTGAACCTCATTTGAGAGTCTCCTCTTGATTTTAATGGGTGGGATCAAGCACTTATGAATAGTTTGCCAGAATCATAGTGACCATTTCTCTCTTCTTTTTTCACCCCAAATCTCAGTGATTAGAATGATTCAGCTAAAAATATTATGATATTTAGGCCCTTAGGGACCCATTCAGGCTTCTGATATGCAGCAGTTAACATTTAGGGTTTTGTTTTCAAAGTGCACATGTGGAAAACTGTACTGGCTGCATGTGATAGGGGTCCAGGACAGAGTGTGCTTAATATAGGATAGTATGTAAGCGCTATTTGCTGTAGTCCAGCTCTTAACTTTATTCTGCTCTTCTATGTAGGTAGGCAAACTACAGCACTTTAGGGGTTTGTAACTGGCCTGTTTCATGTACCACATGCTGGGTAATACTATGAGAGGACTACATGTATCTCAAACTAAATAGGCTCTTTATTAAGAGAATGATAGAGATGCTGCAACTGTAGCTAGTATTCTAGCACCAGGAGGAGGTTGATGAGGAGACCCCATGACTTTGTGGTGCCATGGATGGGGTGTGCCAGGATAAGGAGGTACAGGGGAAAGTGCAGCCAGAACCTCAGTAAGAGGTTCTGGAGGAACTGGAAGAGGGGCTTCCTGTTTGTGTTATTGCTATTGGTGGGGTACTTGTTTCCATCTTATTGCTGCCTTCATTCTATTGGTCGGTGTCCTGGTGGTCCTCTATGTAGCCTACATACCTTGTTTCTTCTGACTCCTACATCAGGCCAGCTGATGGCTGAGACTTTTTTTAAGTCCTCCTGGTCCTTGCTCTTGGCCTCGTCTGTCTAAGTGTGTGAGCTGTCTGATGCTACTCTGCAGCTATCTTAGGTTGCATCTCCATCACTGACCTGAGTCTATAGCTACTTCATATGCCCTGAGTCCCACTGCAGTTTGGATGGCTGCCTTTTGCCATTGCTTTGTGTGCCTATGTGATGGTTGGATCCAGACTTGCTCACCTGTGAACAGCGACTCTTGTGTTGTAGTGTGCTGCCTGTCTAACTTGGTGTTCTTTTAATGCTTCGGTGTCCTATCCATCATTCCTCTGCTAGGCTGGAAAGCCAAGTCTTGTTTCTGTCATGGAAAGCAGAGTTTTGTTTCTTCTTCCCAGAGACCCTGTGCTGGGCTACTTGTATTTAGTCCCTGGGAGGATGTATTGCAATGGTCCAACATCACCAGGTAGGGATCCCTTCATGTCTATTTTGCCCTTATCAGTCTCTTGACTGTCTTTATTGCTGACAATGCCTTCCTGTTACTTTTGTGGTATCCACAGGAGCACATCTTGTGCTCAAATTTCCATGTGGCACTGAATCATTTGACTACTGCTGCAGTGTTCTGTGGCCCATTGTCTGAGAGTAGAGTGTCAGCTACTCTAGACCTTGCAAAAGGCACCTTCAGTTTCCAGATCCTGGTTCTTGATTTAGTGTCCTCCAGATACTACTCCAGTTTCTCAGACGTGTACTAATCTACTGTGACTATGTAATCCTGTCATTAAAAGTGAACAAGTTTGTTCTGGAGTCAGGTTGGGAATTCACAATACTGTGGAGTCTCCATCTGTTGTTGATCACTACTCTCTGTACCATGTATGTTCTCAGTTGGACAGTCAAGCCTCATCAGTAGATACTCTCATTGGCTTGTCCCACATATGCCTGTCTCCAGCTGCAAAACATGTATCCATCTGATCATGACAGCTCTTAAATCTTCTGGGATTACTGCTCATTCCCTTTTAAACAAAAAGTTGTGATAGGCAGACATCCACCCCAGTCAGGAAAGAATTAAAGAGCTCCTCTGGGCACACTCAGCCTCTACCAATACATCTGTGAGGCTTGTCAAGCTTGGAGATGGGATGGTCTTTAAAAGGAAGGATCCCTGCACAGGGTAGACTCTGAAGGAGCTGGACTGCAACTCAGAGCTCCCTGGCTTCTGGACGCAAGGGTTGCTGACTAGGGAAATGGTTTTATAGCTTTGCCCATCCAGTCCCTCTTAAAAGGGCAGGTACTCTTCTTTATTTTCCTCTTTGGCTTTACAGAGGCCTAGAACCCTGCTTTTTGTGGGCTGAAGAAGCATACTGACTTTTTGTTTGGACTACTTTAACTTGCTGCCCACCCCGCAAGGGGGCTGACACCTTGAACAGCTTATGTGGAAAGCTGTGCCCCAGACTCAGACAGCAGCATTGTCCACCATCTCCCCAAGAGGGCACTAGAGAGAGAGAGCCTACTACCAGGGGTATAAGTGAGGGAATTTTCCCCACCCCTCTGTCCCAAGCTATGGACTGGCTACAGAATCTACTGTGGCATCTCACAGGGGAATATATGGAAATCTGTAGGAGCAGATCCTCCAGCAGCCCTGCCCTTTGACATTCGCCAGACTATGTGTGGTTCCATCACCACCAACCTGGGCAATCTTTGCGTGCACCCCTGGAATCCTTAAAATCCATGTGCCTTGCCCTTGCCCAGTGAAACTACACTGATTCCAGTGTCAGGGAAGCCTTTGCATCAAGGGAGGAAGAGGTGGGATTTAGCCTTATGAAAATTATGAAGTAACAGTTCATATACTGCAGTTTTGAAAAACTGCTGATATTTGCAGTCTTGGGACAAATTAAAATCTCAGCAGGAGTAATACCATGCTGTATGAATAGATTGCAACTGACGCTGCTATTTTTTTCATTGTCAGTATTTGAGAGCCAGAAGAATATATACCTGACATTTAAGAAAAGTACATTGTAAACCCTATGGATTTGTGCTGTAAACTGATGGTTGCAGAGTCCTTGGTTTTAAAAAGGGAAAAGTTACACTATAAGCAGTTTTAAAACATGGAAAACCACATGACATTCTGATTAAAAATTAACATTATACAGTATCAATAAAGCACATGTTAAATGCATTAAGAATGGGCTAACTGACAGATCTCAAAAGTAGTTATCAATGGGGAATCATCATCGAATGGGGGTTTTTCTAGTGAGGTTCTGCTGGGATCAGTACTAGGCCCAGTACTGTTGAACACTTTAATCAATGATCTAGAAATACATATAAAATCACTGCTAATGAAATTTGGAGATTACACAATGACTGGAAGAGTGGTTAATAAGGATGAGGGCAGTGTAATCAAACAAAGTGATCTGGATAATTTGAGAAGCTGGGCTCATACAAATAAAATGCATTTTGGTACATGATACACCATGCAAGGTTATACATCTAGGAACAAGGAATGCAAGCCACACCTACAGAATGGGGAATTGCATTGTGGAAACCAGTGACTCTGAAAAGCAGGGCTTAAATTCAGCCAAAACTGACTGGAGCAAAGCTGAAGCCCTGAGCCCCAGCTCATTCCCTAGGGCTGAAGCCCCGAGTCCCGGTGCCTCCTGCTGGGGAGAAGCCCTGAGCCACAGGGCTCCGGGAAATACTCAGGGAGAATTTAAGCACTGCTGTAAAGGATCTAGGATTCAGAATGGATCTAGGGCTAGTAGTGCAAAAGCAACTCAACATGAGCTCCTAGTGCGATACTGTGGCAAAAAGGGCTAATGCAATCCTAGGTTACATAAACAAGGGAGTAATCGGTAGGAGCAAGGTGGTGATGAGACCCATACTAGAATATTGCATGCAGTTCTGATGTCCATATTTTAAGAAGGATGTTGAAAAATTGGAGAGAGTGCAGCAAAAAGCCACTAACATGATTTGAATGCTGGAGACAATGCCTTACAGTGAGAGACTTAGAGTGAAATCTATTTAATTTGTCAAAAAAGATTGAGGACTTGATTACAGTGTATAAGTACTGTAATGGACAGAAAACACTGGGTATTAAAGAGCTTTTGTGATCTAGTGGAGAAAGGCATAACTAGACCAATGGGTTGGAAGCTAAAGTCAGACAAATTCAAGTTAGATATAAGGCACAAATTCTTAACAATGACTGTGATTAAACATTGGAACAAACTACCAAGGAAAGTGGTGGATTCTCAGTCTCTTGATGTCTCCAAATCAAGACAGGAAGCCTTTTTAGAAGAGATTCTTTTGCCAAACACAAGTTATTAGGCTCAGTACAGGGAAAATTGGGCAAACTCTAAGGTCCTGTGAGGTACAGGAGATCAGATTGTTCCTTCTGGCCTTAAACTCCAAGAATCTACAGAGGAGGAACCAATTAGCTCCTTATACTGCAATTGCTGTTACTCACCCATTTTCAATTCTTAGTGAAATTATTGCTTGTGAAAGGTTAATGACGGTCAGCTTTGGAGATGGGTGCTCTCCAGTTACCCACAGAGATAATAATGCAGCACTTGTTGCAACGGTGCAAGTTTTCCCAGTCTCTGCACTGCCCCTTCTAACATGCTTCAACTCTGAACTGGAGATACCATCTCTAGAAATGAGAGGGTACAGTCTCTGTGCCCATTCACTCCCTGTTCCGTCTGCTGAATGAAGCTGCCAGTTAGTATCATGGTGGTTTCTGTGATGTGGACCCTTGTCAAGTGGGGACAGTCCACTAAAATCCTTTCAAATAAGCTATCAGAGAACTGTTAGACATCAGCAATAGGTCCTAGCACAGGTGTGGATGGGAGCAAAGGGTCTTCTGCCTCCCTGTGTTCCCTGCACAAAGGCTATTGACAATCTCAGCAACTGTACTCTGGAGGACTCAGGGAGTGCTCCCTTCATATATCTCTGGGTGCCCAATCCTCCCCAACAGAGAAAGGGAGGAGGCACACTCCAGATTCGGCTGTATTTGTGGACAAATTGGAGAGAGTCAAGCGGAGGGCAACGAAAATAATTAGGGGGCTGGGGCACATGATTTATGAGGAGAGGCTGAGTGAACTGGGCTTATTTAGTCTGCAGAGGAGAAGAGTGAGGGGGGATTTGATAGCAACCTTCAACTACCTGAAGGGGGTTCCAAAGAGGATGGATCTCAGCTGTTCTCAGTGGCGGCAGATGGCAGAACAAGGAGCAATGGTCTCAAGTTGCAGTGGGGGAGGTCTAGGTTGGATATTGGGAAACACTATTTCACTAGGAGGGTGGTGAAGCACTGGAATGGGTTACCTAGGGAGGTGGTGGAATCTCCTTCCTTAGGGTTTTTAAGGCCATGCTTGACAAAGCCCTGGCTGGGATGATTTAGTTGGGGTTGGTCCTGCTCTGAGCAGAGGGTTGGACTAGATGACCTCCTGAGGTCTCTTCCAATTCTAATCTTCTCTGATTCGATGTGTATGGGAAGAGAAGCAAGCTGTATTGCACACTGCACCTAAGAGCTCTCAAGGTGGGACTGTGCCTTTGAGGTATAGTCTCTCTCCCCAGTTCCCACTGGTACAGTGTATATTCTCCCTACCTCCTATACAGGGCTGTAGCCTAAGGCTCCCACAGATGTGATTCATTTAACTGGTGTCTTAGAGATGGAACGGTGTGTACCCCATTACCTAAAGTGAAACTGGCCACAATGTCATTGTGAACTGGTGGGATGACTAAGCTGAAGAAACCATACCAGTAAATTCTGTGCAGCAGGAAAGAACCTTTATAGATACAAATCAGACATTAAACAAAGAGTGACATAAACAAACAAGGGGACATAAACAAAGAGGAACAAATGTAAACTTCCCTAGTATTGGGATCAACCCAGCCCATAGAGCCCTGCTGGGATGTCAGCGCTCCCAATGACTATCCCTTTGTTATCAGACATCTGTATTAAACAATGAAGATGTAATGACAGGGGTTCAATTAATTGCCAAAAATAGGTGCTGTACCTTCAAATGTGTGCGCATTTCATCTATGTAATCAGTTGCTAGAGAAGATCTTTAACTTTCTGCCATATCACCTCAGAGTACTCTACTCTGCCTGCCATAAATGTAGTGTTAAATAATAGTTTGGTGCCCCTGATTTCTGCTACTGCATTGATATTCCCCCTTCCCCCACCTCACAATGCTCTAAAATTTAGCACAAATCTACTAAAATCAAGAGGATATTATAAAAATAAGTAACAATGTAAAGAAATGTCAGACGAAAGTTGCGGTGCGTCTGTAGTTTACCACATGAATTTGTGTAGTAGCTATTTTAAATAAATGTTTTGTTTACTGACAGTTTTGAGCGTGGATAATGGATCCAATAGCTTTGTTACATAAACACAAATCTAAATGCTTCTGTAATGGCACTTTAATTCAGCTCTTTTTGTGCCCAGGCAGGCACCCTTCTGTAACACTACTCCCGAGGGAAACTGCAGCTTTCTCTGAACCTTTGACCCAGTACATAGGTTGTGCCGTTGGTCTTGCTCTGCCTGCTTTCATAAGATGACAGAGATAACATTCTGTTTACAATCATCAGCAAGCAACCCAGATCTAACAACCAATTCAGTTTAATTTAAGCAGAGTAATATGGTGGCATTTTTACAGAACAGAAAGCAGGTAGAAATTTAGACTCTGATTCAGCAAACCACTTCAGCCCAAGCTTAAGTCCATCATTATTCAGCAAAGCACTTGTGCATGTTTTACCATGTGCTTGAAGCTAAGCATGTGCTTAAGTGTTTTATTGAACAGGGGCCTACAGTATCTTTAGAATTATTCTAAGATTTAGATTACACACAAATGCAAGATTACCTAGGTTTATCAAAATATAGAAATCTGTCTGGCCTTTGGCCCTTGTCAGAAAAACTGCAAGTTAACACGCTCCTCAGAGAAATGTGCTGGTTTAGCAAAAAGCCTCCTCGGTTACAGAGAATGGAGATTGTTAATCTCTGCAGGGACACATTATTACAAGAGGTGAGAGAACATCTTATAATTACATCAGTTTTTGGACCACAGACAAATTAGAATTACATTTACTTTACCTACCTATCTCTCTTAGGGATTTATACTGCTGCCCATTAACTGTAGTTATCTGAGCATCTTCTGCATAAAATCAATGGTAATAGCAAAGTCCCTGGTGGACTCACAGAGTCTCTGGCACATCTCCCTTTTCAGTAGATTTGATTAAGTTAGCCTCTGAAATCATTCCTTTTACAAAAATACACGTCCTTGTTCCTGGTACATTAAAATATATTATGATGTGTGTTTCCTTCTATTGGATCTCTCACAGGGAGGCTAGCCCTTTAAGGAGAGATAGGTCTTAGCCCTTCCTGTGACACAATTAACTGGTAGGGAAAACGGTCTTTGGGATAACTAAGGAAGATGCCTGGATAGCAGGAAAGAGAAGGAAAGATTCCAGAGAAAGAAGCAAGCCCTGGGAGTTTCTGCTCAGGACCCCAATGAAGCCCAGAGGGGCTGATAGGAAGAGGATGAAGAGAGTCTGGGAAAGGCTGAAAGTACAAGCACCATGAAGGAGGGCAGGGGAACTCACGTGTCAAGGAATGGAATATTGCTTGGACTATCTCACAGGTCCTGGGAAAGAGGGCTGTAGGACTCCTGATCCAGTGAGACAAAGGGCTATTTCCCAGGGCATGTAGTCCAAGCAAGAGTCCATTCCTTGACCCAGGAGTCCCCCTGCTCTCCTTCCTGGTACTCATACTTTCAGCCTTTCCCATTGTGCTGAGCCCAAACACAGAAAAGAGACAATCCCTGCATTAGAGGACTGTATGCCACTTGTCTTCCTAGAATGTAAGCTCTTTGGGAGCATATATAAGATATGCCTGTGTACAAGTTACTTTTGCCAGAGGCAGGAATGATTGTATTGCTTGTTTCCTTTGTGACAAAGGGAGTTGTATTTACTACATTTAATTTTGGTATGGGAGGGGAAGATGAGTGGTAGTTAGGTACATGTTGCACATTTCAACTGGAAATATCACAGCTTCAAATATGCCTGTTATTAGTAGCAATAGTGGTACTGACACAAAATTCCAGCTATATTTAAGATCCGTGGTTCAACATGATTATGGTAAAGAAAATGCTTCTGTAGATATACAAGGCTCTAACGTTTGACTTCAGTTTTATTGATTTTTACTTCGCCTTTTTAAATTTTCTTTGTTCTTCCCACCATATCCATTCCTAGATTCTCATCTGCAAGAAGGCAGATGACCACAAGGTGGCATAGTTCATCATAGCATAACTGTCTTGCTGCAAAACCACTGTTCAGCAAGCACAGAGTTACCTTCCACCCAAGTCTTCCAGTTACTGATTAATTAAAAAGTGTAGCTTCCTTTTTTGCACATAACTCATAGTTTCCTTAAACAAAGGAAAAATATTTGGACAAATATAGGGTGGGGACATGTTTTGATACAGCCTCTGACTCAGACTTTTCTTTAAACAAAATAGGACTTGTGCATCATTTTAAATGTTTACCACATCATATTTTCAAACTAGTTAAACAAACTGGAATTTGTTTAACCCCATTTAATATTTGCCTGAAACCCGTTCAGTCCCAATAGCATCAATAAATGCAAAACTTGTCAAACTATTCAGCTTTAGAATATATACAGTGGTTTTCTGGAAACATTTTACGAAGTAGAACTATTTGTCATTTAGATATTTTATTTTCCCCTGCTCCCCATGCAAAGGCTGTATCTGTGGCCTAGTTTATCTAATTTGAGCTATACAAAGGTAACTGAACATGACTAAATTTGAGTGTTCCTTTCTGTTTTTACAGCTTAGAGGCGTGCAATATACATGCTAAGTCTGTAGATCCCTATAAGAAGGCTGAACAAGAGAGTTATTTAGAGAGGTTAAATGATGTGGAATAAAGCCTCCAAAAGCTGTAATTGAAAGTGACAGAAACATTAGTTTAGAAACAAGTAACATTTAATCACACAGATTATACAGAAGCATAATTTTGTATGTTGTTTTCTTCAGTAGAATTTACATTTTAATCTGTTGAGACAGCTCATCACTTTTGGCTGCCTAGTTCCACCAGCCTGTCAGAATATGTAAATAGAACTGATGTAAGAAGTGGGACTGGTTCTTTCAAAAACTGGCCTCTACTTGATGCACGCCTAAAATTGCAATTGCACATACTTGCACCTGCATTTTGCAGATGTAAATGCCTGCAGGTCCACCACACTTGCACGTGCCGTAATCAAACATCTGAGCCAGCACAAGCATTTGCACCTGCAAAACCCTGCCAACATTTGTGCAGGGCCGGCTCTAACTTTTTTGCTGCCACAAGCAAAAACAAAACAAAACAAAAACACCTAGCGCCGCCCCGCCGAAAAAAAACAAAAAACCCCCGAGTGCTGCCCCGCCCTGCCGAAACAACCCCCCACCCGTGAGCACAGCCCCCCCCGAAACAAAACCCCACCCCCGAGCACCTCCCTGCCGAAGTAAAAAAACCAAACAAACCCAAGCGCCGCCCCAAGATTGGCCGCCCCTTAGGATGTGCTGCCCCAAGCACTTGCTTGGTCGGCTGGTGCCTAGAGCTGGCACTGCATTTGTGTAATCACAGGTCTAAGAATGTTAAGGGTGCATGATGTGTTAGAAACTGTAGCAAGAGTTTGCATAAACTAGATGCAAAACCAAACGTATACATGTGTGTATATATACAAACTGAGGCTGTGATGAGGATGGGCTGACCGTTTTTGAAATACAATTTTACTTTAGCCTGTCAGATAGGCAGAAAAAAACAAATAGGATAAAGTCACAGTTAATGAACATAGAAGAGGAACTGATTATTACAAGTGAATGATTGTTACAAGTGGATAGATTAACCAGGGCAGACAGAATAATCATCAGTATAACATAATGGGTCAAGGTACTGTAACAGGACACTGGTCTTGTTACAGCCCTGAGCTCTTTAAAACTGGGGCTGTAGTTGTAGAACAGATGACAAGGAGCAAGAATGTGACATTCAGGAAGTAAGATATGGAGCTTCCTGGATAGCAGACAGAAGAAACTTAGATTCAGGTACCAGGTTAGCCCTAAGGTGGGTGTATTCACTGTAGCTAACAAGGGATAGATGGTATGGTGGAAACTGGAAATGTCTTGGGCTGTTAGCATCCAGTGTTTTGAGTTTATTTGCTCTTGTTTTGGAGTTCTTGTTTGAAAATAAAGCCAGTCCTAGGAAAGAGTCTTGGATTGAATGATTGTTGGGGGCTTTATTCTAACTTTCCCCAGCCAACGTCTTTGCCCACCAGTGTATAGGTACAAAGAATTATACTGCAAATGCAACCCTCCCTCTAAAGTCTATGTCAGTTAAGGATGCTTTGCACCTTGCAGGAAGTTCATATATCAACAAGCTATCAAGATCAGGTTCTAAGACAATATAGTGTTCTGGAGGCCAAGGAAATAATTTTACCTTAGGGTGAAGGCATTAAATAAGAGCAGGTTTCAGGAGAGGATCTTACTAGAATTAGAAATTAAACAGTGAATCCAAAATGAGAGTGAAACAGCTTGATTATGGCTTTAACTTCACCCTCTGAAAGCAACCAAACAACTGATCTGATGAGGTGGAACTTGAAAGAAAGGGTTTATTTCAGGACCGGATTCAGCAAAAGTAAGAGGGGAAGAAATAAAAAATCCCAGTAGAATGAGATCTAGCAAAAGTTAATAAGGATCCAGTATGGTATAATCCAATAAGAGTGAAAGGAGAGAAAAAAGAGGAGTTATTTTGTCTGTATCTGAAATAGATTACAATCTCTTTAGGGCAGGTCTCTCCTCATTTGTTTGTATAATTCCAAGCACACTGTCCCTTTATCCATGACAAGTAATAATAATGCAGTGGACGTGTAAATAGGGGACTTCCTCCCAGACACTCCCTTGTGGTCTCAAGGCAGTGTGCAAGTGGCCCCTCACCTTAGTTTCCCTGTTGATTCCTCAAATGAGGCTAATTTATTACTGAGTCCCACTACCATAAACCAGAATTCTTTCCTCTCCTCACAGCACAGTCTAAATAGTATATTCGTCCAGCAGTTCTAACACCAGAACTGGCATCTCCCACCATACCTCTTTTCAGCTCTCAGGTATGTCTCTGGCATCTCTCAGGTACTTTGCAGGGGTCTCTCAGCAGCTCTCAAGTGCAGCTCCCGATGTCTCTCACCATACCTCTCCTTAGCTCTCAGGTACGGCTCCAGCATCTCTCACCATGTCTCTCCTCAGCTCTCAGATGCTGCTCCGGCATCTCTAGCTGGCAGGTTTCTCTGTCCTGTTTCCTTCCCAGGTAGTGTTCCAGCTTTTGCTAGGAGACATCAGCAGGTTCACTTCTCCATCATTCCCCAGACATCAGCCTTCTCTGGCTCCAGCTCACAGAGCCAGCAGGCATTTCCCTCTGCTGCTCTCATCCCAGTCCTCTCCACCCCAGTTCTCTGGCCTGGGGAAGTTTGTAGGTGACCCCTGACTGCCTTCCAAGGAACTCTTGCTGCTCCGTCCTTCTGGGTTATGCCCTCCCTGAAGATCTCAGCCCAGCCCTGCCATTCTTCTGAGCAATCTTTATTCTCAGGACTCTCCCCTTCTAAACTCTGGGTTCTGAATTCCCCTCTTAGGGTTCTGGACTCTCATTTATAACTCTCAGGGACAGCCCCACTCACCTCATTACACCAAACTAGGGCACACCTGGACTGGAACAGGAGAGCTGAGCCCAATTTCATTTAAGGGGCCAGCTACCTTGTTACAGGAAGGAAATGAATTGCCAACCCAAAGGAACAAGCAAAAGAGATTAATCTAGAAGACCTAGCTTTTAATGGTGATATTGTCACCGAGTAAGACAAACACTTGGCAAATATGATTTATATTAACATTGTTTATTAAAGTGTCAGTACAGGACATGCAATTGTGCTAATGCAAATTGCTTCAATGTTGTACTCTGAGTAATGCACACCAAGTGTGCATTAATAACCTTTATAAGGTTATTAAAAAATTCTATCAGAGGGAGGCAAAAAGGTACAGTCCCAGATTCTGCCATGCATTCCTTTTGCTTTGTGTTTCTCTGGTAGCACATAGCTGCCTGAAAACTGTTTTGAGTGGCTATTGGAGATCCTACTTCTGTAAGGGGAAACCACTGGTGGAAAAAGCCAAGCATAGCCTGCCCTGAGGCTGTTCTAAGTTGTCACAGGGCATAGCCGAGCCCTAGCTCAGACTTCACTGACCCAGATCCAGAAAACTGCAAAGGCGGTGAAAAGCCAGCTCCTAAATCAAGTCCTGTGCTGAGCATAAACATGGCTGTATCCAGCAGTTGTGCCCACAGTGTCCCAGGCTGATTCTTTCTGATACCATTGATACAAAAGTTTGGTTGATTTGTATTAAGATCTAACAGAGTGGATAAAATTGTTCCTTAGTGGCTCCACCCTTACCTTTCTGACATAATCCAGATGGTTTGTTGTGGGTAATTGTTTCTTTGCTCCAAGGGTTCTCTCGTGCTGTTCAACGATTATCTGAGGCCACTGTGGTGGGTGGCTAATGAGACAACACGGGATGTGGTGTGTTCAATATGCTGATTGTGTCAGAGTAATGGAACAAAGAAACCAGTGCATTTGGAATTTGGATGAGGGTTAGTCTGTGACTTAATCCAGACAAGACTGAAATAATGTTGGTGGGTTGGGCAAGCAGCTGGGACAGTTGGTGAAATTTGTACTGGTGCCTCTTAGAGTAACCACCATCTATACAGGGGTGCACGATGTAGGTGTTATGAGATCCTGGGCTGCTCTTGGACGCTCAGGTGCCAGCTGTGGCCAACAACACTTTTTTAAATCTGTACCTCGTGTGCAGATGTGTGACACTTTCTCTTCAGTTTGGGCCTTGCCACAATCATCCTCTGTTTTGTCACCCCAAACATGGATTATTGTAAAGCATTTTACATGGAAACATTCTATTGTCTGGACATGCGGGTAGAAAGATAGGAGGCAACTGATGTGGTTTAACTAGGCCACATCATTATTCACTTAAAAGATCTGGGAGCACCTGGCAATAAATTGTACAGTGCAGGTTATAATCATTTCCTTAATAATTTCCACATAACCCCCAACCTGGTCCCAGCCATCCCATAGCTGGGACCCTGCCTCCCTCTCCTCATGAGGTAAAAGGGGACTATAAAAGAAGTGGGGTTGGCTCCCCACAGTACCAGACATGGCAGCCCCAGGACCCCTTCCTCAGCTCCCTTAAGGGTTGCTTTACTTCAGATCCTTTTCCCATCCATTTTATCCAATGACTGTACCCTCCCATAATGAATTCCTGCACTGGACACCACAGAGTTGCCACATTATAACCCAACTCCCCAGACCCACCACACCAGGTCCCAGGCCAGCTGTGGGGAAAGCAGAAAACAAGTGTCGTATCTGTAAAGGCTTCAAATCTTGGACAAAAAGGGAGAGAGACATAGGTCTCAGAGCGCTCCTTATGGTGTCGGTGCTGGCACTGGAGCTGTCCAGTTCGGACTCTGCCTCCAGCACCGTGGCATCTGTACGTAAAAAGGTCCATCTAGCCCAGTATCCTGTCTTCCAATACTGGGCTAGATGGACCTTTGGTCTGACCCAGTATGGCCGTTCTTGTGTTCCAAGGTTAACAAATCTGTTCTGTGATATACCATGAAACGGGGAGCTGTGACCCCAGCATCCTTTGGTGCTAATTGGAGAGGTCATAAGGGGCACATAAGGGGGTTACAGAGATCCCCTGGATGGGTCTCTATGTAATAATTCACCAGAGTGTCATGTGAAGTCTCCACCGAGAGCCAGTAGCGTATAGATCATCATAATTGTGAAATGTATGTATGGATGATATTTCAGGAGTTGTGTATATTGAAAACTTTGTTCTTAAAATATTGTCAGGACCAGGACATGGGCAATCTGACATAGTGGTCAAAGCAGGAGTCAGGCTGGGTCAGATACCAGGAGATCATTGTCCAAACCAAGAATCGAGCATCAGGAAATAGGCAGGATATGCCTTCTGGGCATGCTATAAAGCCCATCATTTCCCAAAGGTTTTGGGGATGGGCCTCCATTTAGGCGTGAAGAGGTTAGGTGTTTTTTGTTTGTTTTTTTTTTACATATTTGCTAATGAATTTGCTAAATTCATCTGTCCAAGTGGGATGAATAGTCCTTTGAATTGTATTATTTATATTTATGTATTTCACATTTATGAAATAAATGCCTTATCATTGGATAAACTAGAGAGACTTTTAAACATCAAAATAAGTGATTTTTTTATACACATCTGAGGTGGTAAAAGAAAAGCCTAATGTATATGGCCTAATTCTCCAGTCCATTACACTGTTTTATACCAGAATAATCCACATTAAAAATCAATGGAGTTACAACAGCATAAAACAGGAATAATACAGTAGTGAACAAAGGTCATAACTGACAAACCTGTGATTATGAATGGAGAGGGAGAAGTTAGATCAAGGGTTTCTTTGTTTTTAATGAACTGCTTCAGCAACAAAGATATCTGTTAAATAGTACATCCAGCAGCATTAGATTAGAAAAGTCACTAAGGCTTTTTATAGGAAGATATCACAGATCATAGGTCAGTTCCTCAGTGAATTTTTTAAAAGCTTAGACTGATAATTTCTAGTGTTAGCAAAGTTAATCATAGCAACTGAAGACCGTTTCCCTAGACCTTTATTAACTCATTTGATAATTCCGAAAAGAAAGAGTAGATCCACAGGGATGGATTCTCAGCTGGTATAAATTGGTATAACTCCATTAGTTGAGGATCTGCACCTTAATTTTCAGTTTATTAATTTCACATCCAAAAATATTGTCAAACTGATTTCCCTATAAAGTTGTAGCTAGAAGGAAAGTCTAGATCATGGTCTGAACCAGGGGTTCTCAGGACAAATTATTTGGTGGCCTCAGAGTGTGGCCACCAACTCTTGCTGGTGGCTGCTTTCACACTTTTCCCTAAAATACTTGATTAGCTTTGAGGAAAAACAAATAAATATGCGCATATACACGTCTAAATCATTGCAATTTATGTAGTGCTAGCTAGTAAGTCTGTTGTGAAAAGTCATATTAACAAGCATACAAGTATCACTTTTCACAGCAGACTTACTCAGTCCCGGCAAGTCTGGGGGCAAATTAAGCCCTGGTTGGGGGGGGGGGGAGGGTCAGGGGAGGCAGCAGGGGCCGGGGTGATGGGGGTGGGCAGGTGGCTGGGGGAGGTAGCAGGGGGTGGAGCTAGAAGACCATGGCCAGGGGACAGAGACCCAAGTTGCACAGCCGGAGCCTAGGGCTGGAGTCTGAAACCCCCTGGCCAAAGCCTTCTGTCCCGCCACTCCAGGGCTGAATCTGGGAAGGTGGGGAACTCACCAGCTGCCTGCTCCTCCAGCATTATGCCCAGGTGTCTCCAGAGGGGGGCAGGGCCCAATCTCTGCTGGGAGCCCCAACAACCAACATCAAGGCGGTGCATCCAGGAACACCGGGGAAGAGGAGGGGCCACTGCTTTGCCTCCTCTCCAAATCACAGCCCAGGAGGCTGTGGCCTCAAGAAAAGCCCCTGATGGCCACACATGCGGCCACGGTGGCCACATTTGAGAAACTCTGGTCTAGACAAAAATAAATAAATAAAAATCTTTTTTTGCTGTAAAATCACTTTATATACTCCTTCAAAAGCTGCTATCCAGCAACTTCCTCAGCTGTTTTCTTATATCTTAGTAATTAAATTGTAGTCTGTGAGCTGTCTTTTCTTCTAAGTTTTCAGGAAATGCATCTTCATTCTTGTCCTGCACACTTTAAAAACTCCTGCTGTTTTATTTATTGATTCTTCAGAATTTGTGACTTCTTTCAAAAGAAATCTAGTTTCCTCCTTTGACCTCTTTCAAACTGAGGAGAGCAGGACACAAAAATCATAGAATATCAGGGTTGGAAGGGACCTTAGGAGGTCATCTAGTCCAACCCCCTGCTCAAAGCAGGACCAATCCCCAATTTTTGCCCCAGATCCCTAAATGGCCCCCTCAAGGATTAAGCTCACAACCCTGGGTTTAGCAGCCCAATGCTCAAACCACTGAACTATCTCCCTCCCTGCATATAATAGTTTGAAGAACTGCTTCTAAGGCATTTCATGGGGATGTCAGAGTTGGAGCAGGTGCTGCTATTTCTCAGGACCTAGTTATTTCTTGCAGTATCACCTTATAAACAAAAAACTTTCTTGCACTTTAACTATATAAAACAAAGTCCCAGTGTTCGTGTACTGTATTTAAATCAACACATATATCATAGTGGTTGAGTTAACAATAGTCTCCCCTGTACACAAAATATACTGACCCCACACCTAAACCCTCAGACAAGAGCAACAGAGGAGATAGTCAACAGAGTTGGTCTCTTTTGGATCAATACAAAAATTAATCCCAGAATCTAATGAAAAAATTGTGCCTCCAGCCCTTTGATGTTCAAATTTAGGGACTATTAGTGAGAGCTTCCTATCTCACCTCAGCTGTCAGAGCAGCACTTAGGGAGCAGAGCAATCTCTTAAATAGCCTGGGCTTAGAGACTGTATAAGGCCTTATAAATCAGTCAGCACCTTGAACAGCACCCAGAGGCAACAGGGCAGGCAAGCAATGCAGTCTTCAGACAGCTGTTGCAATTTCAGCCCAACAGGCTGGCAGTGCATTTTGGTCCATCTAGCTAGCTTTTGCATGGTCCTATTAGAGACTGGTCATCACTCACCATGGCCCCACCAGATGTAGATTAGAAAAGGCGCTTTTGGCCATTAATGGCACCTGGAACTCCAGAAGCAGTCAAGGGTCCAAAACACACACATTGTGAACCCCATGAACAAAAGGTGGAAAAACTACTTCAGGCCTCATCCTCACCATACTTTCCAGCTCCTTTCCCTAGACCACTAACATCACCTCAGGCTTGTCTGAACTGAGCTTTGTCTAACTTGTTTCTATTTGAGGACTGAGAAACCATACATGCCACCATCTTGGTAGCACATAGAGTGTAAACCTAATAGATACTGTTTCTCCCCATTGGCCTCATGTGTATGTTGGAGAGGTGAGAGAATAGAACCCTGCAGAATCCCACACAAAAGAGGACTTGGGTCAGATGAGCAATTGCTTGAAGCACCCTTTATAATCTCTCAGAAAGGAAGAGGAGAGCCTCTCAAGAGTAATATCTATGCACTGTAGGTATAAGAACCTACTAGACTAGAACCTGGGACTATGGGTGGGGGGGGAACGACACACCAGGTGACCGATACATCCACATAACCATTGGAACCTTACACTAGGTTTCTGCTGGGGGAACGCTATAAAGCTAGATGCTGTAGGATATACTGCCCAGCAGACCCCGAGTGGCAGCCCCCTGCAGCCCACTTACTGGCCCATGCCAGTATATAAACCAGGAAGCCATCATCACCAAGAGCTGCCGGAGCAATGACGCAGACAGCCTGCTTGTTTCCACCCCAGACTTTGCCTTGCTGTGAACCCCAGACTCTGGTTCATCCCGACTCTGCTATTTGTCTCCTGTCTGCATCCTGGTACCTCATTCTGACCCCACTTCTTGTGTTTTGACTGAAGCTTGGTAACTGACCTGTGCATGCAGGTCACCAATGGCAGTTTGCTCAGGCTCCCTTTGCACCCACCTCCCCCAATCCAACCCCTCCACAGAAGATGGAAGAGGCTGGCTGCTTTCCAACCAGAAGTTCCCTGAGGGCCTAGGACCTACAGGACTAAGTTACCCATCTGCAGCTGGAGAACCTTATGCTACAAACCCAAGCTACATAGTTTTCAACTAAAGCACAGACCCTACATAAGCAGCTAGCCCGCTCACAGAGAGAAGCAGCTATACTGTGTGCCGGAGCAGACCACCGTTGCCCTAACAGGCTCCTGCAGTGTAGCTGCCTAAATGGTTTGATGGGAACCATCAGAAATGCTGCTAGTTCCTGCTCTGCCCCAGAATGTACCCCACAGACCATACAAAGGTGGAACTCATAGTCAGCCTTCTCATTAGCGAAGCGTTTAGTTGGGCTTCCCCCCATTGGACCATAACAGCCCAGTGCTCTCTGACTGAGATGCCTTCCTGTAAGCCTTCTAGACCATCTTTGAGGACCCACACTGCATCGGCTCTGCAGAGGCAAGGACCAGCCACCTCCTCTGCTGCTTGCTTCCAACAACATGTGGCTGATGTTGAATGGAATGAGGCAGCTCAATACACCAACTCAGTGAGGAGGTAAAAAATGAGCTAGCCCACACTGAAAACCCTAGAGGCCTTTATTGATCTCACCCTGCACATGAACTCTTAGTTGCAGAAGTGGAAGGAGGAAAGAAGGGGGCAGAGGTGAAAGTAAGCTGATACGCCCCGGTACGGCGTACCGGCAAGAGCCGGTGCGCTGTACCAGGGCGGACCGGCTTCCCCAGGCAGCAATTTAAAGGGCCTGGGGCTCAGTAAGGCATCTAATGTATAGTGTAAGTATTATGCTGATCATAACTCTGTGGGTTTCCATGTTTCCACTGCCCTTACTATTAATCATAAATATTTAAGCAAGACAAGGTGGGTGAGATATCATCTTTTCTTGGACCAACTTCTGTTGGTGGAAGGGACAAGCTTTCGAGCTTTACAAACTCACCTAGTGGCTCCTCCTGCTGGTTGTTCAGGAATTAGCTCTTTTTTCCAGCCCGGAGCGCCCTCTGCAGGTTGCTGTCCTGCTCTCCATTGGCACCCTGTGTCCCTCCCGGACCCCAGTGCCCCTTTGACTGGGGTGCTGCCCCCTGGCAATACCCCCTTAGTCAGGGTCTCCCCTCCCAGGGGAATCCCCACCCTCTATCCCCACCTTGCCTCAGCCTATGGGCTACTGCCAGTCATCATCAAGCCCCCGTTCCCTGGGACAGACTGCAGTCTGTAATAGCCAGTCATCATAGGCAAGGGAGGTTTGGACCTGCTGCCTTTTCCTGCCACAGAGTGCCCCAGTGGGCCTTAGATAGGCCCTGCAGCCTAGAGAGTTGCTGGCCTGGAGCTCCTCAGCTCCTCTGGCCTTCCCCAGCCCTGATTCACTCCCGGCACCCTTTGTTCCCAGGCAGCTAGATCCTTCTCCCTCAGAAGCTAGAGGGGGATTCCCTGAGCTCCTAGCTCACGGCCCTTTTATAAGCGCCAGCTGGGGTCTGTTTGGGGTGTGGCCCCAGCTGAGCCTACTTCCCCACAATCAGCTTGGGAGCTGCTTGCCCCAGCCAGAGCCCTCTCCTGGGCTGTTTTAAGCACCTCAGAGCAGGAATGGGGTAGCCACCCCGCTACACTCACCCACCATTTCGAGGAGCAGTGGGCGCTGTCCGGGGTTCTCTGCTCAGTGTCCCCGTCAGGCTCCCTTCTTTTAACCCTGTGACCGCACCCCTGACCCTGTTATTTCATTAGTTGTCCCCCGGACTCATTTGGATTCCAGGTCCTGTGGATCCTCCCCTTAAGCTGGGGGGGGGTCCTTTAGCAGTGGGCGGGCTTCCGCCCGCCCACTTCCCGGAACCCAATAGGTACACTCACCCACCATTTCGAGGAGCAGTGGGCGCTGTCCGGGGTTCTCTGCTCGGTGTCCCCATCCAGTATCCTCGTTTTGAACCTCTGACCTTCACGCCGATCCCTGTTTTTCATTAGTTGTCCTCCGTATTCACTTGGTCCCTGGGTCCAGTGGTCCCTCCTGCTAGGCTGGGGGAGGGGCCTTTAGAAGTGGGCGGGCTTGCGCCCGCCCACCTCCCGGGTTTCCAATAGGCACCCTGTTACACTCACCCACCTCTTCAAAGAGCAGTGGGTGCTGTCCAGGGTTCTCTGCTCGGTGTCCCTGTCTGGTTCCCTTCGTTTGACCCTTTGACCGCACTCCTGCCCCTGTTATTTCATTAGTTGTCCCCTGTAATCATTTGGTTTCCAGGTCCTGTGGATTCCACCCCCTTAGGCGGGGTGGGGGGGCGGAAATCCTTTAGTAGTGGACAGGCTTCACCCGCCTACTTCCTGGATCCCAATAGGACACTCACCCACCTTTTTTTTTTTCTCATATTCTGGGACCAACATGGCTACAACAACATAAATATTGCAAAGATAAATATATAAAACATTGATTGAACTGAAATTTCTGATTGGTTCATAATGAAGTAAAAATCAATATGAACTATTCAATGTAAATTATATTTCAGTCTCATTAAAGCAAATAAAGAAAGCCCTCCAAAATGTTCAGGGGCCAGAGGGTTTGCTGGAAAAAGATGTGATTTTATAATATAGCACAGATATAACTAAATATTTACTCATTTCCTAGTTTGATATTTTTCCAGGTCCTTTTTTCTGTTCTTTGGATCATATCTTTATCTTCAGTAAATTCCAAAGTGATGTCAATCAGTATTGTATACATGGATCAAGGGAAGTGAACAGTGCTGACAATCAGGTGAAATCCGCTTGACTGAATTACATAATCTGTTGTACTTCATAAGGTTAGCTTTGACAACGATATTAAGGCAGCTGCAGTGAGATCAGGATGTTCTGTTTCCAACATTCGGTGTCATTCACATTTTTGAGATAAGTCTGTGATACTAAACATCTGTAGTTAGTCTGACAACTCTCATATAGATTTTTTTCCCCCCTCCTTTAGATGTTGGTGCTACATTCCTCTTCTATCATTAGCAGAGAATGAAATCACTAGCTAGGAAATGTTAGCATTTGGACTGTTTAAATGGCCACTCCCAGTCTGCCAAGACTTTAACAGATGTACAATACACAAACTGAAGCTATATGATATAACAGCTCAACTATTTATTGAACTGATGAAGCAAAGTTAGCAACAATAGCCTATTCAGGCCAACCTTTATTTTTGGAGAAACTCTATAAACCAAAAAAGAAAAAACTACTGAAATTTCCATTCTTGGAAATAAAGATGAACTCATTTTGGTTCTTATTGCAGATTGAGAAAATGTTTCAAAGCATTTTGAGCTTAATTTAACTTTTAAAATGGGTCCACAGAACATTTCCTTAGTGAAAGAAATTTAGGCACTCAGGTTACAGAAAAATCTTTAAATTAATTTTGCTGTGCATACTCATCTTCTATTTTCAAGACTACGACTGTAGTCCATCTAGGAAGCCAGAAAATGTAAAATTATGCCAATAATTCTTATTCCAGTACATGTCCAAATTTGTAATGTATAGAAAAAAGTTCATTGCAATATAACTCATGGTAACTCATATTAAATTGGCTGTTGCAAGCCTTTGATTCATCAGATTGAAAACAAGAAGAATGGAACAAAACTGCTGGGATTTGAATCAAATTCAAAACATGATCAAATTTTAAAGAACGTTTGAGCATTTTAAATGATAAACAGAAACAACAAACAATGCAGTTAATTGTCTTAATGATGTAAATCAATTTTATACTGTAGTCTATGTGAAATTCTCAGCGATGCTAGAAAGGTCTGTGCCTTCAATGTTTCTGAGAAATATAGAAGTTAGAAAGGTGATATGGTAGAAATAATAGAAGCATCTGTCAAGATTTCTAGATTCCACCTACTGATCACTCTAATAAAACCAGAAAACTTACTATTACCATTGAATTAGAAAAGAACAAACTGAGCTTACCAGTTCTAAATGTTTTAGTATTGACCGTGCATTTAACTTCTTTGTGAAAAGTGCACATTCAACGTTTTTGTGTCATTTCTAAGGGGCTTCTTGTAGAGGATACAGCTGTATAAACAATCAAAATTCAGCCAAATGTCTTAGGGGTTTATCAACATAAAAGTACATTTTTCCATCTTGTAAGAAACCACTAAATACAACAGTACAATTAGAAAGGAAAATGTACAGCAGAGAGGAAAAAGCAGAATAGCAAGAAATATGATGTCATGATGTAACACAATAGCTCTTTTATATGAGAAGTTCATGATAACACATGATCACAAACTCTTTTTGTTTGGACACATAATAAGAAGTATTTAAAATAAATACATTACATTATAGAATCATAGAAATATAGGGCTAGAAGGGACCTTGAGAGGTCATTAAGTCCAGCCTCCTCTGCTGCAGCAGGACCAAGAATACCTAGACCATCCCTGACAGGTGTTTGTCCAACCTGTTTTAAAAACCTCCAATGATGGGTATTCCACAACCTCCCTTGGAAGCCTGTTCCAGAACTTAATTTATAGTTAGAATTATTTTCCTAATATCTAACCTAAAATTTCCTTTGCTGCAGATTAGGCCAATCACTTCTTGTCCTACCTTCAGAGGACATGGAAAATAATTGGTCAGAGTCCTCCTTATAACAGCCCTTAACATATTTGTAGACTTATCAGGTTCCCCCTCAGTTTCCTTTTCTCAAGACTAAACATGCCCTGTTTTTTCAACCTTTCCTCATAGGTCAGGTTTTCTAAACTCTTTTTTTTTTTTTTTTTTTTGCTTTCCTCTGGAGTCTCTCCAGTTTGTCCACATCTTTCCTAAAGTGTGGAACTCAGAACTGGGCACTACTCCAGCTGAGGCCTTATCAGTACCAAGTAGAGAAGGACAATTACCTACCAGGTCTTAGATATGGCAATCACATTAATACAGCTCAGAATGATGTTTGCCTTTTTCTCAAATGCATCACCTTGCTGGCTCATCTTCAATTTATGATCCACTTTAACCCCCCTCAAGCCTTTTCTGCAGTACTATTTTTTAGCCAGTTATTCCCCATTTTGTGGTTGTGCATTTGATTTTTTTGCTTCTTAAGTGTAGTACTTTGCACTTGTCTTTATTGAATTTAATCTTGTTGATTTCAGACCAATTCTCCAATTCGTTAAGTTTGTTTTGCATTCTAATTCTGTCATCCAAAGTGCTTGCAACCCCTCCCAGCTTGGTGTCATCTTCAAATTTTGGATGCCTTACTGAGGCACAGTAGATCTTAACTGAATTCCACTGGCTTACATTTAGGGCCTCTATAGCCACGCTTGTGAAGGTGTCTCTTTAAGGCTATCTTACAACAGTAACCTGAGAACACTAATACTATTGACTTATCCTGCCAGTAGTACATGAGCTGTTACAAGTGTGAAGTGGGCTGCTGCTGGAGCTCTGCAAACAGAATAATGCTGGATTGTTCCTGTGTGTAAACCTGGATTTATTTTACACAGGACAAAATAATCCAAAACACTGAGAGAAGGTTATATAATAACCAGCAGTGCCATACACTGAAAGAGATCTAGGGGTGAGAGTAGACAGCAAGTTGTGTATAAGCTTGAAATACAGTAAGGTGGCCAAAAAAAAAAAATTAAGATAATTTTGGGTTACATGCTCAGAGGTATCACCTCAAGGACAAGGGAGGTGATTGTCCCTCTTCGGATAACTCCCGAGAGACTGCACGTGGTATTCTACAGGTAGTTCCCGAAACCTCAGTATGACAAATGGTCCTGAGTTAAAACTCTGGCTCAATTATATGAATGAAAAGGAATTTAATAGAATACCTGAACCAGGATCTGGTCTTGAATTTTGCAGCTGCTCCCCCTCATTCTAAAAACACCACATTTTGGTGGGTTCAAAATATTGATCCAGATGTTGATCTAAATTTTGCAGCATGGGGACATTTTTCTGTACCATCGGGGCACCAAGCCTTTGGAGAGTAAGTTTCTGGAGACACCAAGTCATTAAAGAAAGAGATGAACACTTGTATCTGTATAGCTTGGCTAGCGGGTTACTGAGGAGAATATAACTTGCTGCAAGTACTGACAAGATCTGAATACCAAGGAGGAAGATAAATTGTTAGGGTGATCCAAGGGAACATTGGATAACTAGCAGTAATGGGATGAAATACAGCAAAGGAAGATTTTGGAAGATATGCTAACCGTGAGAACAAAGGGCTACATTCACAAAAGGACTTAGGTGCTGTTAGAGAAGAAAAGACTAAAAGGCAAAGGAGGGTGTGTGTGTGTGTGTGTGTGTGTGTGTGTGTGTGTGTGTGTGTGTGTGTGTGTGTGTGTGTGTGTGTGTGTGTGTGTGTGTGTGTGTGTGTGTGCGCGCTTTCTGTCTCCCTCGGTTCGGCCTCCCTGTCCAGCGTCTGTCATCTGGTAGGATCCCTCCCTTGTAGACAGGACCCCTCCCACCCTGAATAATGAGGAGTCAGTCAGTAAAGGTAAAATCAAATAAAGTGTATTGAAGGATTTATAACAAAGAGTGGGACAAATAAGAAGGGGAATAAACAGCAAAATTGTGCACTCTAGTGATCACCCCCAAACTCAACCCCATAAACAGATATATAAAAAAAACCTTCTTCCCAGGTCAAAGTGATGGCAGGTGCTTGGGACCTCAATCCTCAGGCTAATGGTAAGCCTTTGGAGAGGAGCTCCAAGGAGTTCCTTGATGTTTCTCCGGGATCACAGGGATGTAGATCATGCGCTCAGGAGAACAGATGACAAAGGTAGGTGTTGTGTTGTATTGTATCTTCTTCTTCTCCCTTTCTTTGCAGGTGATGAAGCTGTTGGAGGAAAATCCCTAGCCCTTCTACCACTAAGATGGATAGATGCCTGCAGGTAAGACCCGTGACCGTCCCTGGCTGCCACTCAGATGGACAGCCCTGAGGCTATGTTCGGGGCAGCTTTTATACCCTTGCCTGGGAAACCCCTTCGAAAAACTGGTTCTGATTGGAAGTTGTTTACAACTCCAGGAGAACTAAAAGAGCGGGAAACTTAACCTATAGCACAAAACTCCATTTTGAAACCAACATGGATTCCTGTAGTCACAGAACATATGAAAGTGAATTCAACCTAACAGTGCCCACCTTAGGCACTAAAGTCCAACATTTAGACATCACTGATATACTCCAAATTCCCACTCATATGCTGCCAAACTGTAGGCACTTTAGCCAAAAGAGCTAATGCGATCCTGGGATGCATAAACAGGGTAATCTTGAATAGGAGTAAAGAGGTTATTTTACCTCTGTATTTGGAACTGGTGCAACCACTACTAGAATACTGTGTCCAGTTATGATGACCACAGTTCATGAAGGATGTTGATAATTGGAGTGGGTTTAGAGAAAAGCCATGAGAATGATTAAAGGATTAGAAAATATGTCTTATAATGATAAGACTCAAGGAGCTCAATCTATTTAGCGTCACAAAGAGAAGTTAAGGGGTGATTTGATTACTGTCTATAAGTACCTATATGGGGAACAAATATTTAATAATGGACTCTTCAGTCTAGCAGAGAAAGGTATAACACCTGACAGTTGAAGCTAGACAAATTCAGAGTGGAAATAAGGCATACATTTTTAACAGTGAGAGTAATTAATCACTGAAACAATTGACCAAGTACTGTGGTAGATTTTTCATCACTGACAATTTTTAGATCAGTCCCTCTCCCCCTGCCCTCCAGCCCCACAGCAGGCCAAGCAGAAATCTGAGGGGGGCACTTGACCCCACATGCCTCCTCTACATGTTGCCTAGGCAAGCCTGTGTATCTAGGGTATTCAGAGCCGGCTTTAGGCCGATTCCCCCGAATCGGGCCCCCGCCGAAGAGTGCCCTGCAATGTCTGTGTTGCTGCCGCTGGCTTCGGCGGCGCTTCGGCGGAGGGTCCTTGCTGGAGCCGGCCCTGTCCATGCCAGGGCTGCGTCAAAACTGGTCGCATCGGGCCCCACACTTCCTAAAGCCGGCCCTGAGGGTATTTACACCCCCATCCCTTTCCGGTCAGCCCTAGTAAAATACCCTTTCATTTGACCATGTGTCTGAGTGGTTATTGGTATCCCCCAGAGCTAGCACCTACAAGACCTAGCTGCTGAAGCAGCTACCGTGCTTGCCTCCGAGCTGTGGTACAGCTGGCATGCTACTGGCACCTGAGAGGTTTGGTGTACTTCTTTTAGTCCCTTCTTTTAGTCCGAAAGGAAAGGCCAAAGAATGAGAAAGATTGAAGGGGAAGATGTAATGACCAGATTCCTTTCACTCCAGCTGGTTTTGGCAGGATTTCATTTGTCCTTTCTGACAGAATTGTCAGTTCCTTTTCAAGTGGTAGAGAAAAGAAGACATGTTAAGAAGGGAATAGCTGTTTTTATTTTTGTATCCTTGGCTGTGGCCATTTGTTGTATTGAGCTGCCTTAAATTCAGAATGATGCTGATATCGCATCTGGATCTTTTCTTTTTCCTCTCAGTATAAAAAACTGTAAGCAGTTATCTGGAAAATTAGTCCAAAGAAAATATAATCCTATTTGGGGAAGGTTTTACCTCCCTGGTCCCCAAGATTTGAATAAATGCATGTGGCCTTCACTGAAGGGTGATACTGACACAGATTTGAGAGTTCCCCATCCTTTTGTGATGAATCTTATCCTTACCAGACTTCTGCAATTATGGTACTCAGAGGGCAGATGTGCTTCTCTGAGCTGGATGTCTGTGGCTCATTGGAGCAGCTGCAAGAGCTTTTGGCACAATGAAATAAATCAGCACATCTCTGATATTGCATGTCGAAGCTTCACCGTCATGGGAAATGATTGCTCCAAGTTCACTCCTAAACCTCCACAGTGCTGAACTACAAATAGACTCCAGTTTATATTCCCATACCAGCTTTCCTAGAGCTTCAGCCATCTCATTCTGTGTTGCCTTGTTCTTTCAGGCCTGTTTACTTCCAGGACTGTCTCTATCATTAACTGTCTCTCTCTTCTGATGCCACCTTTCCTGTCTTCTTCCATCACTCCATCCACTCTCTAAAACCGTCTTTCCTACCTCCATGTCTTCCACACCTAGTCATGCATTGTTAGCTTCACTGCCTGTCATTCCCAACACGGATGCCTCACTAATAATTTGCACTTAGAGTGAGTGCCTTAAGAGTTTCCTTTCACATCTTTACTATTAGGAATGGTTTTATCAGGATTCCCCATAATAAGTATAGGGAACACAGTTCTGACTGGCAAAACCTTACCTTATGGGAAAAAGGTAAGAGAACTTAAGGGTGTCCATCATACCAAGATATAGATTTCATCTGTAGATCTTGAAACACTTTACAGCGGTGGGTGCATATAACTATAAGAACTGGTTGAAAATGGGAAATTGTTCATAAAACATGTATGACCATGTAAGCGGGTCGGACTCCCCATGCAGCGCCTCCTGCTGGTCGATCTAGGGAATTAGCTTGCTCAGCCTCCGGAGCGCCCTCTTCAGGCTGGTGATCTGCCTGACCGCTTTGGCCCCGTGTCCCTCCCAGGACCTTGGGGTGCTGCCCCCTGGCAGTACCCCCCAGATCTGGGACCCCCAACCCACTATCCCCACCTCAGTCGTAGGCTACTGCCAGTCTCCAGCTAGCCCCCGCGCCCTGGGGAAGACTGCAGCATAAGTCACTCATCACAGGCAAGGTTGGGTTTGGACCTGCTGCTTCAGCCTACCCATGGGCTGCCCCCTGCAACCCCTGTACCCAGTTGGCCTAAGACCAGGCCACAGCCTGGGGTTTTCTCCCCAGCCCCTCTGGCCTTTCCCCAGCCCTGCTCCACTCTAGGTACCCTGCTGAGGTCCCTGCAGCCAGGCCCTTCTCCCTCTACAGGCATAGGGCCAGCTGAGTCTTAATTGGGGCGTGGCCCCAGCTGAGCCTGCCTTCCCACTCAGCCTGGGGCTGCTTGCTCCAGCCACAACCCTCTCCTGGGCTGTTTTCAAGCCCCTTCAGGCCTGAGTGGGGTGCCACCCCGCTACAGACCAGTTTTATCTAAATTTAAAATGTGACAGACTTGTTGAGGGGTCAGTATTTTGACCAGCTCTATACCTCGTTCAAAAATAGGATTATTTTTTCCCAAAAAAAGTCACCCTGTTTTTTTTGTTGAAATTTTGAAAACAATTTTGTGGAATCATTGAAATTCAGAAAACCTCATCCAGCTCACATAATTATCCCTATTTTACAGATCTGAGTATTTATGCTGTGCTTATCAGCATGGTAGTTTAGCAGAGAGGAGTTAAAGACCTGGTTATTTAGAGGTTCTGAGCCCTTACTAGTCCAGTTGAAGTCAGTGGGTAGCTGCAGGTGCTCAGCACCTCTGAAAACTAGGCCCTACGTGGTTTATCCAAGGTCATACAGCAAATGGAATAAAGCTGGAACTAAGAGCCAGGACTCATGACTTATGCCCTCTCTCCCTCCCTAAATGCAATTCCCATACTCACGCTGATGGTGCTTTCCTGGCCAGGAAGTGCAGATTATTTTCACTGGCACCCATCCTAGAAGATGTGATGAAGCTGCCCCAGTGCTGCTCTGATATTTAAAACAGTTGCATTCGTAGAACAGGGACCTTTAAAAATTTTCAGTTCTATGACCACATTTTGAACTCAGAAGTTTGAAATTTCCAATTTATTCTCCAATCCTAGCTGACCTTTGTCCTAAAATGAACACACCCAGTGAATTTTTAACAGATCACTCCTTGGAAGATGAAAACTGAAGCCAGTGTATGTTAGAAGGAAAATGAGAGCCCCTATTTAGAGTGCTGTTAAAAGTAAGCTATTGTATCTAGAGCTAGCATTGTTATGAGCGCTTGTGTGGTGACTATGAAAGGGAGGCAATAATGGGACAAAAGTCAAAAATACGTCAATGAATAAAATTAATAAAAGAAAGTTACAATGTTGTGAATTAATACAATATTTATTACTAATAATAATAATAAAAATTGTATTATGTTAGCATATAACAGAGGGTGGACCCTGATTGTGCTTAGTTCCTGGCCTGAAGAGCTTACAGCCTATATAGGCAAGACAGATAAAGGGTGGGAGAATGGAAATATTATTTCCACTTTACAGCTGGAGAAAATGAGGCTCAGAGAGATCAAGTTATTTACTCAACATCACAGAAGGAGTATGTGGCAGAGCCAGGAACTAAACCCACATCTTCCGAGTCCCAGTATAGTTAGTACCCTAACTATAAGGCCATCTTTCCTCTTGCACATGTTTAGAATGTGGCCATCATGCTAGAACAGCTAAGAAATAGGATAGTTTTGTTTTTTGTGTACTGAACCTTTTTAATTTCTGAGGAATCTGTCTTCTGTGCAGATTGCTGGAGAGAAAAAAACATAAGAACATAAGAATGACCACACTGGGTCAGATCAATGGTCCATCTAGCCCACTGTCTTCTGACAGTGGCCAGTGCCAGATGCTTCAGAGGGAATGAACAGATCGAGTGATCCATCCCGTTGTCCACTCCCCAGGTCTGGCTGTCATAGGCTTAGGGACACCCAGAGCATGGGGTTGTGCCCCTGACCATCTTGACAAATAGCCATTGACAGACCAGCATGAACTTAGCTAATTCTTCTTTGAACCCAGTTGTACTTTTAGCTTTCACAATATCTCCTGGCAATGAGTTCCACAGGTTGACTGCATTATGTGAAGAAGTACATCTTTTTGTTTTAAACCTGCTGTCTATTAATTTCATTGGGTGAACCTGGGTTCTTGTGTTATGTGAAGGCATAAATAACACTTCTCTATTCGTTGTCTCAACACCAGTCATGATTTTATAGACCTCTAGCATATCCCCCTGAATTGTCTCTTTTCCAGTCTGATCAGTCCCAGTCTTTTTAATCTTTCCTCATATGGAAGCTGTTCCATACCGCTAATCATTTTTGTTGCCCTTCTCTGTCTGTAACTTTTCCAATTCTAATATATCTTTTTTGAGATTAGGCGACAGAACTGCACATAATATCCAAGGCATGGGTGTACCATGTATTTCTAGAATGGCATTATGATATTTACTGTCTTATTATCTATCCCTTTCCTAATGGTTCCTAACAGTCTGTTACCTTTTTTGACTGCTGCTGCACATTGAGTGGATGTTTTCAGAGAATTATCCACAATAACCCCAAATTCTTTTTCTTGAGTAGTAGGAGTTCATTTAGACCCTATTATTTTGTATTTAAAGTTGGGATTATGTTTTCCAATGTGCATTACTTTGCATTTATCAGCATTGAATTTCATCAGCCATTGAGTTGCCCAGTCTCCCCGTTTTGTGAGATCCCTTTGTAACTCTTCACAGTCTGCTTTGGACTTAACTATCTTGACTAATTTTGTATTGTCTGCAAACTTTGCCACCTCACTGACTACCCTTTTTTCCAGATCATTTATGAATATATTGAACAGCTCTGGTCCTATATCCCCTTTATTTTCATTTGGTGAAAGGAGATATGCAGTAGTGTAATCTAAGGACAATAAACCCTAAAGTATACTGAATAACTAATGTTTGAATTTTCTTAAAAATTAGTTCTTGTTCTAAAAGTGACATAACTGTTTCTTCAGTAAAAACACTATAAAGCCTACTCTTCACTAGAGCTGGTCAGGAATTTTCTGTTGGAATGATTTTCTGATAGAAAATACAGTTTCCAGAAAATCAAAAATTTCCATTTTTTGAACTGACCCAAAACATTTCATTTTGAATCAGTTTAAAAAAATGTAAATGGCATTTCGCTATGATGCATTGCCTTATGGGAGATGTAATTTGGGTTTCCATTCTCTCCTCTGGACCATGCTCCCCAGAGGACTACATCTCCCATAATGCAATATGGAATTCCCTCTGACTGAGCTGCTGGTGCCAAGATGCATTATGCATTATAGCTCACCTTAATTGATCAGTCTCTTAGAGTTGGTATGGCAATTTTTCATGTTCTCTGTATATATCCTACTGTATGTTCCACTCTATGCAACTGATGAAGTGGGTTCTATCCCACAAAAGCTTATGCCCAGATACATTTGTTAGTCTCTAAGGTGCCACAAGTACTCCTCGTTCTTTTTATGGGAGATGTAGTCCATCCAGGAAACATCCCATAAAGCGATGTGCCTATATAGGAAAAATGCAGTTTAATATTGAACTGACTCATCCAGAACAATTTGTTTCAGATCAATTCAATAAAGCGAAATGGCTGAAACAAAATGTTTTCACACTTCCAAATTGAAATTTTGTAGTATTTCCATCAATGAAAGACTTCAACTTTTCAGTCCCAATTTGGGATGAAAACAAATGTTGAAATGCTGGAATTTCCCATGGGCCGGAAATTCTGAATTTTCCTCACCTCTACTCTTTAGGAATTAGATGGAATGATATGTTTCAATACTCATTTATGTTATAAGATCTGCTTGTTTTGAGACCATGCAAGTAATTTTAAAAAGAGATAGTTCTTCAGTCCAGACATGATTTTGGCACACATCCTTTTGATTCAGTTAGCAGGTGGCGTATGGTATTTATGAGCACAGTTGTTAAATGCCTTATAGTGTGACTCACAAACTGATAGCTGGCTGTTGAAAGAAACTGAAAGACACTATCATGTTTAAAATGTTGCTGAACTGAAGAGAGGACATTGTTCAACTAACTTCATGTTTTCTGTTTTATGTAACTGGCTGCAGCCAGCAGTCCTCTCTACAAATATTTAGTGTCCAACAGAATACTAATCATGGGACCACATCCTGCTCACCTTAATCGCTCACCCCAGTAGTCTCTCAGAAAACCATTGTGTGTGAGGTCAACTGCATCTGGCCCTTAGTTCCTGAAAGAAATGATAGCTTTATAATTGAGTTTACTTGCAGAACAAAACAAACCCAGACCCTGTGTAATTGCTAGAATTAAGTTTCTTTTCTAGGCTGAGTTTGGTGCAATTCCTAGGTAATAACTGCAAAAATCTGGGGGGAAATGCAACATAAAACTTGTGTGTAATGTTGGCAGTGGTGTATAAAGTGGTAGCTAGAAATCAAATCACTGAAATGGTGTTTTGGCTTCTTGGTGGTATGAATTTGGGTGAATTTTAGACAGACAGGAGAATGCTTGTCTGCATTCATAGTCTATTTAGAAAGTGTAATAGAACAAGGTGGTAACTGAAACTTGTTGGTTATTATTTTTAGCAGTTAACTATGTTTTTGAGAAGATTTATTATGAGGGTTTTGAGAGGGAGTACTGTATATGTCTTCCATAGTTATATTCACTTTCTTTACGAATTGGAGGCACCACTGAAAGTATGCATCACACACCTTATGAAATCATAAGTATTATAAATCATTCCTACTTTAAAGGAGTCTATGAATTAATAGCCTACTGCAAAAATGCCAAATAATGTGAAATGACTGCTAAGTTATCTATGTTCATACATTTGTGCTGTGGGTTTGTTTCAACAGGTTATTGTTTCGGTTCTCTTTTGTGTTTTTAAAGTGGTAATGCAAGCGTAATTAAAAAGCTTTCCACTAACATTGCATCTGGCTCAATTTGCTCAGACAGCTAAAGTGACATCAGTAGAGCATTACAGGTTGTTGTAGTTCATTAAAATAAAATTTGGGCCTAATATGGCCAGTATTAAACCATTGATCACATTCACTCTAGGTTTTTGCCAGCTTCTACATAATGCTGACAAACTGTGCCCCAGTGCGAATAATCCCTGATGGGGTAAGGAAGTGTAGAGTGTGAGTGTAAGCTCATCCCTTCTGATTTTTGCCATGGAGGGAATAGATATAGCAGAAAACCACAAATGCAGCTGCCTCTCCTTCCCCTGGCCCTGGTCCTTTAGATGTCCCTTTGTGTCAACTCTGAAAATTTGAACTTTTTTTGTCTTTAAGGGAATGTGACTGAGTGGGAAGAGACCGTGACCATGTTTACTAGCAGCAGCCACCAGCAAACCCAGGAGGAATTAATATTCCTCTATTGCCCACAGACTCAGTCAATATTTGTTTGATTACTTTTTTTAAAATTCAGCTGCCCTCTCAAGCTTAGCAGGTATGATGGGATTTCAATGGGACACTTACAGGGTAAAGTACTACGTGTGGTGTAAGTAGCTAAGCCATGCCTGATTGCAAAGGTTGGGGAAAGACAAATAATGGAGACAACCCTGGAAGTGTTGCCACATGCATTCTATTTACTCAGAAGCCATTTTATTTTATTGGTAAAAGGCTAGAGGACAAAGTACTGGAGAGCTAGAGGCAGAAAAACATTATTAAATGTACTGCACTGCTCAGCCTGAGTAATGACATTGGAATTTGGTGCTAAATTACTTAGTATCTATTTGTATTTCAGTACAAGGAGGTCAGAAGCCTTGCTGTGCTCGGAGCTATACAAACACATAGGGAGACATGGTCCCCACCCTGAAAAGCTTAGACTCTCAAACTTTGACTGAGCAAACACTTATGCACATGTTTAACTTTACTTGTGTGAGTAGTCTCTCTGAAGTCAATGGATTTGTCGTGGGGCTAAAGTTATGCATGTGTAAGTATTTTGGGATTGATATTAGACAACTAATGACTGTAACAATCTTGAAGAGAACAGTAGTAAGTTGACAGTTACATAAGTTGGCTGGTGCACAACTTTATCTTAAACTCTCTTTCTGTTTTTAATATACCTCTGCCTTTACCTGCACCCAACTACTGCCTTTCTTAAAAAAAACAAAAGCTCCGCCTCATTCCATTTTTTGTAAAACCTCCCTCTGCCTATTTCCATTTAGAAAAAAACAAATTGGAGCAAGTTCACAAAAGAGTAACTAAGATAAAAGGGTTGGCAGTATTGACTAATGAGGAAAGATTGACAACTAAATATGTAAAGCTTGGCTAACAGAAGATGTGGTAAATCTACAAATATTTGCAGGCTATAAACACCAAGGAAGGAGAGGAATTTAGTATGATACATGAGATCATAATTAGGGCTAATGGCAGAGGGAAAGACATGCTGAGTATTAAGAAAAACTGCCTGTTTTTTATGGCATTAAAAAAATGCCATAAGAGGTATTATGTTAGGGAAATGGTGGCTAGGATGGGTGGACAAATGTCCTATGGTGACCATCCTGAGCTGGCAAGTAGATGGGCTGGTTAAGCCATCAGGCTTGCTTTATCTTTAACTGCTAAGATTTTGAGATGATTTTTTGGGATTAATTCCTTACTATGAGTGCTATGGGAAAGTCACTTTAGAATTACTTGTTACCGTGACTACAGCCTACTAATTTATTTGTTGCTGCATTACTAGAGTTCACTAATAAATTTACTAATAAATTACAATCACAATCTACTGTGAGGATAACACGATGTTCCTATATTGAATGTACAACTTGATTTAAAAGATTAGGCTTATTTAGGGCAGTATTCTCCTCAAGCCATGACCTTGACTTTTGGTTGCTAGGCATTCTGAGAGCCAGTCCACTGCATGACCTAGATCCTCTACATACAAGTAGGAATATCTGATCAAATAAAACCAACATAGTGGGTCAGTAAAGATAACACTGAGCGGAGGTACGCTGAGTGCTGCCTTAGGGGGACTGCGCTGGTGAGTATCTGAGTGTCTGTTGAGGGGACGGTTTGGCAGTTTGACCGTGTGCTTGATTGTTTGATTGCCTGTTTTAACAGTGTGAATTGGGAGTGCTTTGTTCCAGCTGGGCCTGACTCTTATAAAAAGCCAGTCAGCTGCGAACCAGCTGAGCAGCAAACAGCAGAGCAGCAAACAGGAGGAGTTCGCCTGGAGTGAGCCTGCCGCGGCACCCCTCTTGCAGGTTTCTCTGAGTAGCTTCTGCCACAAGTGAGAAAACTCTTAGAAGGAAGAGACTATGGATGCTGAGCGATCCGCTGTTGTGACCTGCACAGGATGTGCCATGTTTGTCTTTCTTCCACAGGATAGAAGCGACTTTGTTTGTACAAAGTGCAAGCTGATCTCCATATTGGAGGAGAAGATTCAAGGTCTGGAGAAACAAGTATCAACCCTGCGTTCCATAAGAGAAAATGAGGCGTTCCTGGATAGACGTCAGGATAGGCTTCAGCGGGCACAGTGTTCTGAAGATTCAGAGCAGGCTACGCAGCGGGGACAGAAGGCCAGTGAGGATAATTGGCGGCATGTGACCTCCAGAAGCGGGAAGAGTACAAGACAAGTCCATTGTACCAGAAACGCCGATTCAGATGAGCAACCATTTTCATGTTCTCTCCACAGGTACTAGTGCAGAGAGTGGAGTGAATGATACATCTGAGGGAACAGAGCAGAAGGAGACTCCACCGATTGGAAGGCATGAGATGCACTGTCCTAGGGATGGGGGTTCCACGACCACCACTCCCAAGAGGAGGAGGAGGGTGGTGGTGGTGGTCGGGGACTCTCTCCTCAGGGGGACTGAGTCATCTATCTGCCGCCCTGACCGGGAAAACCGAGATGTGTGCTGCTTGCCAGGGGCTAGGATTCATGATGTGACGGAGAGACTGCCGAGACTCATCAAGCCCTCAGATCGCTACCCCTTCCTGCTTCTCCACGTGGGCACCAATGATACTGCCAAGAATGACCTTGAGCGTATCACTGCAGACTACGTGGCTCTGGGAAGAAGGATAAAGGAGTTTAAGGCGCAAGTGGTGTTCTCGTCTATCCTCCCTGTGGCAGGAAAAGGCCGGGGTAGAGACTGTCGAATCGTGGAAGTCAACGAATGGCTACGCAGATGGTGTTGGAGAGAAGGGTTTGGATTCTTTGACCATGGGATGGTGTTCCAAGAAGAAGGAGTGCTAGGTAGAGACGGGCTCCACCTGACGAAGAGAGGGAAGAGCATCTTTGGAAGCAGGCTGGCTAACCTAGTGAGGAGGGCTTTAAACTAGGTTCACCAGGGGAAGGAGACCAAAGCCCCGAGGGAAGTGGGATACCAGGAGGAGCACAAGTAGGTGAGTGCAAGAGGGGAGGGCTCCTGCCCCATACTGGGACAGCAGGACGATCAGTGAGTTATCTTAAATGCCTATACACAAATGCAAGAAGCCTGGGGAACAAGCAGGGAGAACTGGAAGTCCTGGCACAGTCAAGGAATTATGATGTAATTGGAATAACAGAGACTTGGTGGGATAACTCACATGATTGGAATACTGTCATGGATGGATATAAACTGTTCAGGAAGGATAGGCAGGGCAGAAAAGGTGGGGGAGTTGCATTGTATGTAAGAGAGCAGTATGACTGCTCAGAGCTCCAGTATGAAACTGCAGAAAAACCTGAGAGTCTCTGGATTAAATTTAGAAGTGGGAGCAACAAGGGTAATGTCGTGGTGGGAGTCTGCTACAGACCACCAGACCAGGGGGATGAGGTGGACGAGGCTTTCTTCCAGCAACTAACAGAAGTTACTAGATCACAGGCCCTGGTTCTCATGGGTGACTTTAATCACCCCGATATCTGCTGGGAGAGCAATACAGCGGTGCACAGACAATCCAGGAAGTTTTTGGAAAGTGTAGGGGACAATTTCCTGGTGCAAGTGCTGGAGGAACCAACTAGGGGAAAAGCTCTTCTTGACCTGCTGCTCACAAACAGGGAAGAAATAGTAGAGGAAGCAATAGTGGATGGGAACCTGGGAGGCAGTGACCATGAGATGGTCGAGTTCAGGATCCTGACACAAGGAAGAAAGGAGAGTAGTAGAACAGAGACTCTGGACTTCAGAAAAGCAGACTTTGACTCCCTCAGGGAACTGATGGGCAAGGACCCCTGGGAGAATAACATGACGGGGAAAGGAGTCGAGGAAAGCTGGCTGTATTTTAAAGAATCCTTATTGAGGTTGCAGGAACAAACCATCCTGATGTGTAGGAAGAAAAGTAAATATGGCAGGCGACCAGCTTGGCTTAACAGTGAAATCCTTGCTCGTCTTAAACACAAAAAAGCAGCTTATAAGAAGTGGAAGATTGGACAAATGACTAGGGAGGAGTATAAAAATATTGTTCAGGCATGCAGGAGTGAAATTAGGAAGGCCAAATCACACTTGGAGTTGCAGCTAGCCGGAGATGTTAGGAGTAACAGGAAGGGTTTCTTCAGGTATGTGAGCAAAAAGAAGAAAGTCAAGGAAAGTGTGGCCCCCTTGCTGAATGAGGGAGGGAACCTAGTGACAGAGGCTGTGGAGAAAGCTAGTGTACTTAATGCTTTTTTTGCCTCTGTCTTCACAGACAAGGTCAGCTCCCAGGCGGCTGCACTCCGCAGCACGGTATGGGGAGGAGGTGACCAGCCCTCTGTGGAGAAAGAAGTAGTTCGGGACTATTTAGAAAAGCTGGACAAGCACAAGTCCATGGGGCCGGATGCACTGCATCCGAGGGTGCTAAAGGAGTTGGCTGATGTGATTGCAGAGCCATTGGCCATTATCTTTGACAAATCATGGCAATCGGGGGAGGTCCCGGATGACTGGAAAAAAGCTAATGTAGTGCCCATCTTTAAAAAAGGGAAGAAGGAAGATCCGGGGAACTACAGGCCAGTCAGTCTCACCTCAGTCCCTGGAAAAATCATGGAACAGGTCCTCAAGGAATCAATTCTGAACCACTTAAAGGAGGGGAAAGTGATCAGGAACAGTCAGCATGGATTCACCAAGGGCAAGTCATGCCTGACTAACCTAATTGCCTTCTATGGTGAGATAACTGGCTCTGTGGATGAAGGGAAAGCAGTGGATGTGCTATTTCTTGACTTTAGCAAAGCTTTTGATACAGTCTCCCACAGTGTTCTTGCCAGCAAGTTAAAGAAGTATGGGCTGAATGAATGGACGGTAAGGTGGATAGAAAACTGGCTGGATGGTCGCGCTCAACGGGTAGTGATCAACGGCTCCATGTCTAATTGGCAGCCGGTATCAAGTGGAGTGCCCCAAGGGTCGGTGCTGGGGCCGGTTTTGTTCAATATCTTCATCAACCATCTGGAGGATGGTGTGGACTGCACCCTTAGCAAGTTTGCAGATGACACTAAACTGGGAGGAGTGGTTGATACGCTGGAGGGTAGGGATAGGATACAGAGGGACCTAGACAAATTAGAGGATTGGGCCAAAAGAAATCTGATGAGGTTCAACAAGGACAAGTGCAGAGTCCTGCACTTAGGACGGAAGAATCCCATGCACTGCTATAGACTAGGGACCGAATGGCTGGGCAGCGGTTCTGCAGAAAAGGACCTAGGGGTTACAGTGGACGAAAAGCTGAATATGAGTCAACAGTGTGCCCTTGTTGCCAAGAAGGCTAACGGCATTTTGGGCTGTATAAGTAGGGGCATTTCCAGCAGATCGAGGGACGTGATTATTCCCCTCTATTCGGCACTGGTGAGGCCTCATTTGGAGTACTGTGTCCAGTTTTGGGCCCCACACTACAAGAAGGATGTGGATAAATTGGAAAGAGTCCAGCGGAGAGCAACAAAAATGATTAGGGGGCTGGAGCACATGACTTATGAGGAGAGGCTGAGGGAACTGGGATTATTTAGCCTGCAGAAGAGAAGAATGAGGGGGGATTTGATAGCTGCTTTCAACTACCTGAAAGGGGGTTCCAAAGAGGATGGACCTAGACTGTTCTCAGTGGTAGAAGATGACAGAACAAGGAGTAATGGTCTCAAGTTGCAGAGGGGGAGGTTTAGGTTGGATATTAGGAAAAACTTTTTCACTAGTAGGGTGGTGAAGCACTGGAATGGGTTACCTAGGGAGGTGGTGGAATCTCCTTCCTTAGAGGTTTTTAAGGTCAGGCTTGCCAAAGCCCTGGCTGGGATGATTTAGTTGGGGTTGGTCCTGCTTTGAGCAGGGGGTTGGACTAGATGACCTCCTGAGGTCCCTTCCAACCCTGAGATTCTATGATTCTATGAACACTAAAGGATGGCTTAAGAATAAAGTGACTACTAAGGCTTGTAGGTCTTGTATTTTTGCTTGGAATGAATGACTATAACTATGAGATGTGTTTAGTCTCTTTCCCTCTCAGCATGTTGACACTTGTAAATAAATTTACAGATGTAAACAATGTGCAGATATTTGTTCATCATACTAAAAGTTTTACAACCTGATTTCATATGACTAATTTTTTGTATTGTATTATTATTACACTTTAAATCTACATTAGCATGTTCATATCTTTCCACCCCCTGGATATATCAGAAGGCTTGGCAAGCAGCTAGTCCAGGGATCTCAAGCTCAAATCACCACAAGGGCCACATGAGAACTAGTAATTTGGCCCGAGGGCCGCATCACTGAAACCTTTTTCATACAATGATACAAAAGTATCGTCAAAAATGAAGAGTAATATAGTATTATATTAAAAGTCAATGTATTCACTTTTTAAAAACTGTAATGCAAAGAGGGGTTTTAATAAAATATAAACACTCAGTAATGTTTGAAGCTTGGCTGCCACTGGAGTCGGTGCCTATGGCGGGCCACAGGAAATAACTCTGCAGGCCGCGTGTTTGAGACCCCTGTCTGAAACTTGTGAATGTCTGTCACTATATACATTTTGCACATTATTTGAGAAACAGTTGATCTAAATATTGTCAGGGTAAATGGATGCAGAAACAAACATTACCCTTTACTAACAAACATATAGTAAAGTTCTCTGGGGAGGGCATGGTCAGGGGTATGGGGAAATTTAGCCTATGCTGTTGGGGATAAGAAGAAAAGGGGGGAAGATGAAGAACCTTCTTCTGGTGGAGGGAAAACCTAAAAGGGACAGAGCATGGTGGAGAGCTAACAGGGAAAGGAACAGAGGAGAAGAGTGAGAGCGAGCATACTGAGGGAGAAGAAACAAAGTAAGGCCCAAACCTTCAAGTCCATATGCAAAGGAAGACCTCCATTTACTTCAGCGGAACTCAATCAGCACAGGGGTCTGCCCCACATGATTTTGCAGGACCAGGGCCTAAAATTAAGGACAGAAAATATAAACACGAAAAAACCCTCAAAAAATCTAAAGAAAAATACTGAAAAGGAAGATACAGTGCAGCAGAGAAGGTGAAAAAGATAAATCTTTAAAGATTTCATAAAAAATGTATGAAAAAGGACAGAAATGAAGCAAAACCCCAGGAGCCATGGTGTGGCTTTACAAAACTTACTTTATTGAAAGTAATTATAATGGTTTAGTTTCTGAAAAAAAGCACTATTTTGCTTCCACCATTAAAGGCAGCATAACCCTTCAGCTTTCCCCTGTAGGCCTTTCTTGACATGAGTAATGAAACATGGAGGAGGCCTTATTTTTGTCACCCTCTGCTGTTGTATGGCTAGGATGATGAGTTGTGCGCTATGATTGCATGGGGCACCCACAGTGAAGTGCTTTGTGACACTAACACTAAGGTTAATTTGGCACCTCAGTCACAAAGAGCATATGCTGATTGTGACAGGCTCTCAGGGAGGCAGCTTCCCACATGTGCTGCCCTGATCTTCCCATTGGTGTGTTCAGCAAGAAGGGGCTGTCCCCTTGCAAGTCATCTTGTGTGCTCTGGCAGATTATATTTTTAAGCAAGAAAACAAAACCAGGATGTCTTATGGGCTGCTTTATCTTTAAGGACAGCTTGGAGCTACAACTGCAAGGTAAGAAGTCTCATGCCTGAACTTTAAAACTGGGAGTGTAATTAGCATGTCAGCCTTTAAACACTTTGTCGTTTAATGTGCAACTTTACATGGCGTGTATATGATAAACTGTCTGTATAATAACATTTCCCTGACAAAGTACCATGAATCTTCACCTGATAAGAGTTCTTGCTTTGAAAAACTCCACAAAAGGTTAGCTGTGTTCATTTTGATAATAAATGTGTAATAGGAAGAAGGGGTTTCTTTCAGTGAATGTAACCAGTCTAGATTGAAATGGCTTCGATTATCTATGCCATTTGAAAATGGGTTTATGTGCAGGGCCAGTCCTGCTGAAGGGGGAATCCCATGGGAGTTGTCAGCAAATGTCAGACTGGTCTGTGTGTGTCTTTGTCATGAGCGTCATTTGGTGCTTGCTTGTGTGTGAAGGGGGATTAGTTTAAATCCTGCTGTCACAATTGTGTGGCACTGCATTCAGTTAGATGAAAAATCTGTTGGTATCAGGTGTTAGCAAGATGGCCAATTAATAATGATTGTGGCAAATTAGTTTGAGAGATTATAGCTCATTATGATGCAGATTTACAGAAGTCTTTTTATAACAAAATGGTACATAATGTTTACTAATGTGTGAGAGAATTATCCATGGCAATTAAAAACAAATTATTGCCCCACCACCCAAATCCCTTTCTATTTATGTTTTTAAATAAATAGGAATTGTTAAATGTTTTTCCTCAGTAGAGCTTTTGGGGCTGAACACCAGTTCTGCAGGATCGGGCAAAAATTCTATGAGTCCAAACTTGAGGAGTGTCAGTTTCCTCTTAGAGAATAACCTGCACTGGGGGCAATTTGGTCCTAAAATGTTACTTTCTCCTATGTAGTTAAAGCTAATGTGTTGGAGCTTTTTTTGGTTTACTAGGTCCTTGATAAAAGCTGAAAGTTACACTATTAAACAAGGTTGTTTTCAATCTTTCCTCAAATAAGTTGCGTTTCCAACTTCACCCTTCCCTTCTGACCCTTGACATGTGCATTACACCAGTTTAGACTCTCTAAGATTCCAGCATATTTAGCAATCCAAAGTCAGAAGAGACACAGAAATGGGAATAAGTAGCATCTTATTGAGAAATGGGTGTGAGTCTAAGCGATTCTGAATCTAAGCCAGTGTAAGTTCCATGCTAAGATGGCTAGAGAAAGGTGGAATTTATGCCTGAGAATCTACTTTGACTCATCTTTGACTTTGGTCCAAAGTGTTTCCTTCCCATTTATTCTCCACCTTCTGCTGGCCACTACAGCATGAACATTTAAACTTTGGCCAAAAGGAAAAAAAATAGTGGTTTTCCATTAAGCTGAAGTTGGTATTTATGTGAAGACATTCCAGCAGGAGGTGCTGAAGAACAATAAAAGCAACACATATTTTCCAAACAAAGAAATGCCCCAGGGCAGTGTGCTCCTGTTCTGACATCAAGAGGCACTTTTAAATGGAAGAAGTTTCTTATTCTAAAATCCACAAACACCATCATCTACTTATGGGTAAATATTTAGAATTGTTTTAACCCTGTGTATCACACAAACCACACTACATTTTAATAATGTTAAAATCAAATGTCTTTTCATCCATTTTCTTTCCCTTTTCTCCACTAATAAATTAATGTAAACAGATGTATAAATAATAGAATATATGTTGATATGCTTTAAGTTATATAGCTTTTAAATGTTAATATAGAAATCCCCAAATTGAAGGGCTTCTATAATCCTTATGTTACAGAGTGCTCAGTTGGTTTCTTTTATTCAATGAATTTGACAGTGTTTTCACTGTCAGCTATTGCTATATACAAACAGTGAACCAGATTCTTGGTTACACAAGTGTAAATAAATAAGAACTCCACTGAAGTCAATGGAATTACTCTGGATTTGTTTCAGTGTAACTAGGATCAGAATCTGGTCTAATATTTCCAGCTGGTATGTGTGCCAGGCTAGGGTATTTTGATGAGATAAACAAAGCAGTACTGCATTTATAAATATTACAAACAGAAGGGCTGCCAGTTAACTACAGGGTTGGCGGTTGTTTTTCTGGTTAGAGTTCCTTCCAAAAGAAAAGATTAAATTAAACAGCATAGTTAAAATTCTGCACAAGATTGTGTTCTCTCAATTCTTTTCCTGGGAATTTCATTTATTGTTTAACAGCACTCTGCAAAATCATATTTAATTATGGTTTTACACCATGTCCATCACCATGGTATGTATACTTCACAAATTATAAAAATGTGCACATGGTTATATTTCTTTCTCTCGTCCAGTTTGCAGGGACTAACTTTGGGAGGATTTTTTTCTCTTTATTTTGTTGGTGATATTATTGTAAGAAAGCTAGAGAGTGAATTCTGGGTTTTTCTCTGTAAGTGCTGAGGTTCATGATTTCCTAGTGCCTTCTGGAAACAACTTCCAGATTCATGGGCCAATCACAAGGAAAGCTCTGTTACCTGCCCACAGAAGTCTCATTCTTGAAGGTGATAATTGTGTTGTTTCAGTGGCCATCCACACTGCAAGATCATCGTGTGAGATATTTGTGCTAGAAAACCCTAACATGATTATTTTGCAGCATGGATGGAATCTCCTAACTGTGAGTTTGACTTCTCAACTTTGTGTAGTACAATATCCCAAAGTGCATGGCTCCACAAATTTCAGGGACGGTTTGTGTGCATATCTGGGCACGCAGTCCATCCCGTAGGGATATGCTGACTATGTTTCAGGTGAGGGAGGGAAGTTTATTTTTCTATTGCCGGTCATAGAAATCACCCCTGCATCCACTTCAACTGAAAAGATTAATTCAAACAAAAATCTTAAGTATCTTTGGAGGTCTTGGGCCCTAAATCAAAGACAGCTCAGGTGGGCACTATTCTTCTCCCAATTCAGCTTCACCATTTCAAGCAGGCCGGGACCAGAAATGGAAAGGCAGATGGTGTATCACATAAAGGGGAATATTACCAAGGGAATGAAGAAACCCAACTTGGAACCACCCCATTTCCTGAAGCCTCATAACTCATCGACACTGCAACCTGCCTAGACATAATGACACTCCTTCAGACAGACTCTCAGGAAAGTAACTCTGCCAGGGAGTCTCCACCTGAGAAAGGAATGGCTAAAATGCAACAATCCATTTAGGATGGGTTAACATACATCAACAGGCACATATACATTCCACAGGGGTGCACCCGGTTAAAAGTATTACATTTAAGCCACGATGCCCTGGATTGGCCTGGAGTCTCCTGGAATCAGCATCATTCTTCCAGTGACTATTGAAAGCAATCCAGGAGATTTTAATAGGATATTTTAAGAAAATGACATTACGTCATGTTGCGGGGGGAAAATCTCCTGGAATAGCTTCAGTCAGAGGTGGCACCCTAGCCAGTTTGGCGGGAGTCTCTAGGGTTATTACGGTACCCTCGGGCTTTATATGGGGGGTGTGGCCTCGGGGGGAAGAGGAGGGGCAGGGGTGGCTGGGTGGGCCGTGGCAAAAAGTGGGAGGGCCATGGCCCCCTGGCCTACCCTATTCTAGCACCAATGCCACAGACTCCCCAAACCTGGGAGCCATCAACTGGGTCCAGCAAATTCACCATTTCCAAGATGAACTCCAGAGGTACCTGGAGGAGGCTAAAGAAGCCTGCAAATGGTTTGCAGATGGTTGATGCCAAGAGCGTCCAGCATTTGCTGGGGGCTAGACGGTCTGGCTCACTACAAAACAGTTTAGGAAAAATCAGCCTTCCCGGAAGTTAAACCACCTGTTCCTTGGTCCCTTCCAAATATGCAAACAGGTCAGTCCAGTTGCGTTTAAGTTGCAACTTCCCCAGTCCCTCCACATACATCCTGTATTCCATGTGTCACTCCTCAAGCCCAACGTAGAGAGTCCCTTGACAGAAGGGTCTCAATCCCTCTGCCAGTTGGGATTCAGAATAAATAGCGCATGAGATGCTTGACTCTTGTTTGTGCAAAGTTGCCTCCAATACCTCACACTGGGAAGGTAACTGGGAACAATCCGGGGAGCCTGCAACCCCATGTTCATCCTCCTGAGCTAGTGAAAAAGTTTCACTAGCATCATCCTGACTAGCTAGTTCCACTGGCAGCTCAGAAGGGGGAATGGTATAAGGATCTGAGGGAGCAGGTCTAGAACCTGGGGCTGTATGAACCCTAGATCTCTGACATGCCCTTGTCACCACCAAGGCAGATAAGTGAAGTGCTATCTCACCGTCCTGGAAGGTCATGCCCTACAAGCAGTCCTAGCAGAGTACCCAAGGTCTGCAACCACATGATTGGCTTGCCCCTGCTGCATAAGCCAGGAAATGAGCTGGTGGGCTGTCTGAGAAATCGAGCAGACTTACTATTGCAATCTGCATCTAGCCCTATTCCTGCCTCACTTCTGCCCTTGCTCCTGATCCTTGCTGCCCCTTTGGTTCCTGCCTTTATGCCTTGCTCTTGACTATCAGCTACCATTCCTGGCTCTAATCTCCTAGCTCAGACCTCTGACTTCCACTTTGGCTTGACCCTTGGTTCTGGCATTTGACCACAGCTCTGATCCTCAGCTTTCATTTCCAATTCTGATGCTGGCTGTACCCCAGGCTCTGCTGTTTGGCAACTGACTCTGGTTCTGATCCTCACTTCCATTCCCTGACCTGGATGCCTGCTCTGCCCACTAGGCCATACCACCTATGTTCCAGTTCCGAACACGCTCATTGTGTCAATGTATTGGGGATTTATGTGCCTGTTGGAGACGGTGAGAAGTAGGGTTGTCATCTGGCTGTTCTTTGTACTGCCTTGGCAGTGGCTGGTGAATATGTGCCAGAAGCCTTTTCTTTTTTTCCATTGGACAGTTAAGCACAAGTGAGCTCCGTGCTCTGGAGGGAGATATGGAAGCCCAGTAACTGGTGTCCTCCCCTCTTCCACTTTCACAGGGGGCTTCTTGAGTTCGGGATGGTCAGTCAGGCTGCTGGGCAGCCTTGCTTGGAGAGTTGTATGTGCACTGCATCTACTATCCCCAGACACCCAGCACCTCTCCTCATGTATTGATCACCCACAGCCCTTTACAGAGTTCTTGGCACCGCCATTACCTTGGGTCCTACACAGAACCTATTGCACACACCACAGCCACACTTAACTAATAATTAGCTATAGTCTACACCAGGACCCATTTTGTTGGGAGCAGGCAGAGAAAAGGTGGGCAGTGGCTGTTTTTTCTGCATCTCCAAGGTGGCAACTGAAATGAGGAGTTGGTCTTCAGCATGGTCATGAGGATGAGAAGATACCAGTGCACTTTGCAGGTATTTACTAGTTCTTTCGTTTAGAGGGTGTGTGAGTGTGGTTTACGGAAGACCCTGGCAGAACCAGTATTAATACAGGAGGATGCTCCTGTGTGAAAGTGTCCCCGTCCATATTGTTAATTTAATAGCAGAACCAGCTGCTGGGGGAAGTGGAAATCTGCTGATATTCATGCCCCACCCCGCCCTGCCCTGCCCCGCCCCCCCTTGCCCCCTCTCCAGCCAGGCCTGTTGCTACCCGTGTATCTGTAGTGTTATGTCAAGACCAAATGTTCCATCATTCCAGCAAACAGACATTTCTAGAGTCTACTATTGTCCTTTGTTACCAACCAGCAGTTTGGACAGAAGCATTGTGGCATGCCCTGGACTACCACAAACCACTGACTCCTATTTCCAAAATAATGTTCAAGTATCACCAGTTTCAAAACACCAAAAGCAGAAAGAAAGTGAATCAATATATTGAGAAATGATGGGGTGTGCACCCCACACAATGCACATCAGGTTAAATTAGGTTAATTATCCTGTTAGACTGCACCTGAGGGTGAGCCAGGGATTGAAAAGCTGATTGATGAGGGAACCCAGCTGAAAGGGCACAGGTGAGGCTGGAGTAAAGCCTGGAAGTTAGCAGCACAAAGATATTGTGGGGGAAGCAGTCTGCAGACACTCCATGGGAGAAGGAAGGAGTGTTTGGGGGCTATGGCATTAAGCGGTGTGCAGTTATTCCCTAGGAGGAGAGAGTTTAAGCTGGTAAACAGAGAGGGGGGGAACCAGAAGCTATAGGAAGGAGTCTAGGGAAATAGCAACAGAGTCTGGGAGAAACCAGACCACGGTTGCTAGACATAGGGTCCCTGGACTGGAATTTAGAGTACAGGATGGGCCCAGGTTCTCCTACCAGCCACTGGGGAAGTGGCACAGTCTGGGCAGTGAATGGGAAGACTGCCTGAGACAGTTTATATGGCGAGACTTTGATACCCTAGCAGGGGAGGACTATAGTGACTTGGCTGGAGGGCCAAGTTATGAGGAGACGAACTCTGAGGTGCAGAGAGAGAACATGACAGGATGTGTGAGAACAAGCACTAGAATGGGGCATTGGACCTGGAAAGAGCTAATCCTCAGGTTGGCCAGAAAGAGATGCTCTTGCAGTGAGCAGACCTGTGACAGGAGACAATTGGACTGCTGGTATTGGGATGTCATCAATATAGCCAATTAGTGCTATTCAAAGCCCTGGTCTCAGTTAGGCGCAGTGATTCACCAGCAGCTGAGGTAAGTTTTCATGTGCGTCTCTTGCTAATAACAGCAGATCATTTGAAAATTGTCTGAACCAGGTTAAATGATAGTGTTCCAGTCCCACCTATCCCAATGTAATTAACATTTCAGGCCAATTTATTTATCTATTATCTTGGTATAACTCTTAGTCAAAACATTGCAAGAACAGGTAATGTTTTGGTGGTGGTCAACTTTTTCGTCTACAGACAGGTAGATGGAAAAACTCCTGGATACTTAGCTGTACGTGAGGCATGCAGATAACTGGGTAGGCCTTCTGCTCACCATGCTGACTTGCCTGCCACACAAAGCATGCATGTGACAAATGCCCCCTAATTACAAAATAACCAGAGATAACTGAAGTGAGTGCCTCCAGGTTTATATATATGTGTGTGTGTGTGTGTGTGTATATGTCATTATGCTGGTATCTGGATTCTGTGACAGTAGTGAACTAATAGTTCTCAGGTGTTACCTTGAGATAAACTGTTAGAATAGGGTTTTCAATGTAATCTGAGACTTAAATGTCTGTCATAAGGTGTCCTGAAACAATAGCAATATGAGTCACATTTCAAGGATTGCAACAAATGTATGTTGGTTTTTAAGAGCATGTGGCTTGAGTTGCTGAGACAGCACACTCTGAGCAGAAAAAACAACGATGAGGGGGATGTGCCAGTCCCTAACCTAGTGGATGGTGTTGGTGAAGTGTAAGAATCACAAGATGCATGTACAGAGCCCTCCTTGCAGACAGATGCAAGGAAGAGAGACGTGCTGCTTTCTGAAGCTGTTGGCAATCTGTGCAAGGGCAGGTGAGAACTCACAAGAAGTTCTTGTGAAGCATTTGCAGGAGGTAGTGGACAACAACAAGATGCTCATGTGGCTCAACTGTTGAAGGTTGAGGAAGGCTTAAGGCAAGAAGCCAAAGAGCAGTACAGAGGGGAGGAACAGAGCCATAACAAGGCACTTTAGCACCCAGAGCAAGTGAGCACATTTGTGCCCCTGTAGAGGCAATTCCTCTGCAGAGCTGGGTGCTCCCTAGGCAGGGCGGGCGGCGCAGCTCCAAGCTCGGTCCCTGGCACGCTCTTACCTCTCCCTTTAAGGAGCCTGGCACTGGCTGGTGATGCCCCCTGGAGCCATCCCCTGCCCATGGAGCCTGCCTGCCAGCAGCAGAGCCAAGAGTGCCAGGGTAGTGGTGAGCAAGCACCTCAGGGAGCATTTTATGGCATCTGGGCTCCGTGGGCAGGGGCCAGCTCCAGGGAGCATTGCCAGCTGGTGCCGGGCTTCTTCAGAGGAGAGGCAGGAGCACATCAGGGCACAGCTTACAGCTGCGCTGCCTGTCCTCCCAGCAGAGCAGAGGCGGCCCAGCTCTGGGAGCAGGGCAGGGAGGGCTGCTGGGTAGCCAGCCAGCACCCTGACTCCCACAGCATGGAGAGCCAGGGGCCCAAGTGAGCCTGGCACCTCCCACCAGCTTTGGATCCTCTGGCTCCTGGAAGGAAGTGATGGTTTTCAAACTGTGGGGCATGTCTACCTCCACAACTTGAAAACCTTTGTGCTAAATGGAAGGCAGAAATTGAGGGGGGAAATGGCGGGGGGGAAGAGGAACAACATGGTCCAACACCCTATTTTTCTGCCCTGCAGCTTTGTCCCCTGGGTAGCTGCCCTGCTTGCCCTGGCATGGTTATGGCCCTGGGGAGGAGACAGAAACAGAAAAGGGGAAAGAAAGATACTGAAGCAGAGTGGCCCTATTCAAAGAAGCCAGTCCCATGTGTCTGAGAGTGTTGTTTGACGTCTCCAGTTTGGTAGCAATCACAACCATAATGAGGCACTCGGTTCCTCTCCCCCACCAACACTACAGCAGAGTTATGTCATGCTTTGCCCACATGTCAAACTTGCCCTCCCAAGCACAGTCTACAATAGTGCTACAGTAGAGTACAGTGATTGTACACACACCTGTGATAGATGGCATCTCTAATTAGTGAGCTCTGATTTTGCTAATGGACTTACCTGCTTGTGAGTTGGTTTTTTGGGTGTTGTGATCTGTTAACTTTTAACATAATTTTATAAAGATTTTGCTCCATCTTTATCAGCAGCTATTGCACAGCCTTAAGTTCTATAATTGCATATAGGTTGTCATGGGATGATGAGGCAAAGTCCAGATAGTTTATTTCCAGTTATGGGACAGATTCCCTTTAATTGATCAAAGGGAATCTAGAAAGCACTTCATGCATAGTCTGTAGTGATCTGAGCTGAAACTATTTTGGTCCTGAATTGGTCCTGCTTTGAGCAGGGGGTTGGACTAGATGACCTCCTAAGGTCCCTTCCAACCCTGATATTCTATGATTCTATGATTCTATTTTAATTCAAATAGAAATGTATGAATTTATTGAAAATAAATAAAAATAGTCCTCTGCACCCCACTCATCTCTTGATCACTGTTAACAAACTAGTGGCATCCCTTACACTGACTTGCTTGCTTAGAACCAGCAACTACTGAGTTTCCACCCCCGAGAGAGAGAGAGAGAGAGAGTTTCAGGCATGAACTGTTGCTGCACCATGCCAGGATATGCTGTAGCGATTTCCATCCTGTTGGCAGAGGTTGTGGAGCGCACAGCATTGCATGATGGGATTTTTATTGAGGTTATTGTCACTTCAGTTAACCAGCTCCCGTCTAGTGTCACACCAAACTCCTCTCCTTCCTCCTCCCCCTTCAATGTGCATGTGAACACATTTGTCTAGAAAAAGCTTTTGCTGTCTGTACAGTATCACATTTAACACTTGCACAGAGGCACTTTAGCATCTTCAGAGTCATACAAACACTAGCCTGTTAATATAGCAGTATATTGTATTTCCAAGACTTTAATTTTTTAGGATTTAAAATGAATGGTTTCTTAGATATTGGCTGTTGTATTTAAAATGAGGAGAAAAGCACTGTTGTAGTGGTTAATGCACAGGACTAGTCAGATCTGGGTTCTCTTCCTGGGCTTCCCTACAGCTTTCTTGTGTGGGCAAACCACTAACTTCTGTGCCTCAGTATCCCCATCTCTAAGATAGGAAACACATCTGTCACACAGGGGTGTTGTGGGTATTAATTCATTCATGTTTCTAAAGAGCTTTGAGCCTGTCAGGTAAGGCACTATAAAAGTGTGTGTGTGTGTGTGTGACAACTGTTTGAAAAATGAGTGTTTCACAATGGGGAACAGGAGAGAATTCCCCCTGAGTTTGACAGCCAGTCTGAAAACTTTGAAAATTCCAGAATTTTAAAATGTAAGACACACTTTTGTAAAGATCTTCATAATTCTTCCCCTAACATTTCAGTGATCAAAATGTTTTATTAGAAATCTGAAATTTCTCTGTGGATCAAATAGAACATGCACAAAGAAGACTGAAAAAAGCATTGAGAGACAAGTTTCACCCAGGATACAGTCCAGCTTATCTCTTATTTTTTAGTTAAAGCCCCAGATCCAGGAGACAATTTTGAGACTTTTCTTTTTCATTTTTTCTTTTTTTGCGGGGGCGGGGGTGGGATGGAATTAAAAGTTACTTAAGGTAGCCCTCTACAGTTTCAACTGAATAATGTTAGTGTTAGTTTGGACAGGAGTTAGCATCTCATGTTATACAAAGTGCCTTGGAATCCTTAGTGTCCACATGTGATCAGGACCCTAGGATTATTTTACTCTAAAAATGGCATCCCTGTCAAATGAACACTGTATTGGGCTGTTCTTGTTTTATCATCTGTATTGTGGTAACACTTAGAGGTCTCAACCATCTTAGGCCCCTGTTGTCCTAGTAACTGTACAAACATAGTATATGAGGAGACCCTACCCTAAAGAACTTAATCTCAAAGACCAAACATAACAGGTGGATGAAACAAACCTGCAGGCAATGGGGGCATGGGGAGGGAGGATGGGATAACAGATAGTCTATGCTAAAATGTCCTGTTATGAAATGTTAACATGAATAATCTTGCCCATGTGCTCAGGTTCTAACTGCCATATTGGGGATTAAGAAGGAATTTTTTCCTGGGTGAGGTTGGCAGAGATCCTGAGGTTTTTGGCCTTCCTACGCAGCATGGGTAGCTTGCACGTTTAAACTAGTGTAAATGGTGGAATCTCTAACTTGTAGCCTGTACATGATTTGAGTAACTCAGCCAGAGGTTAGGGGGTCTATTACAGGAGTGGGTGGGTGAGGTTCTGTGGCCTGCAATGTGCAGGAGGTCAGACTAGATGATCATGATGGTCTCTTATGACCTTAAATCTGAGTCTAATTACACCTTGGTGACTTATTAGTGTTAGTTCCAAGGGGTGCATGTCTCTTGCAGAATCACCAATACAATTTCCTGCAGCACCTGTTTATTGAAAGTATCCCATCAATATCCTGACTTTGTCCCACTAGTAAGTCCTGATGAGGTCATAGCACAGACTGGTAAGTCATGCAGTGGTGCATGTAGCTCAAGAAGAGTTTATACCCTCTGGTTGGGTTCACTTGTTTTTATTCTCAAGTTATCTTCTATTAGCTTTTTAAAAAAATTCCGAACTACCTCATTCTTGTGAGAAGCATCTCTTTGGGAGGTGAGATGCTGTTATGCCTTACAAATGTAAATTAACTAATCTTCCAGGAGTAATAGATAGAAAAGTAATTTCCTTTATCATGACAAACAGTTTTTCAGCATAAGAGTAATGAGTTCAATTTAAAAAAACTATAAATTGTGTATTCAGGAGCTCCAGGTCTGACTATTCACCATGAAATATAAATTACACTCTTCTGCATCTAGGTGATTATAAATAACACTGCAGCTAGGATGACATTCCTTTTCTTCACCAGTTTGTTGTAACTGACAACAGGAATAAAAGATCTAGGGTTGTTGTTTTTTTTTTTTTTTTAATAAGCTAACATGGTGCTGCTTAGTGCACTCAATAAAGGTCAAAATGTTCTTTGTATTCTCAGACTTCACTAGAGATCAGCATGAATCAAACCTAGACAACATCAAAAGTGATGGTGGTTCAAAATCCCAGAATCCACATTTCACAAGTTGAACCTATTTCTGTAATAGGCCAACATGTTCAAAATCCTGATCTGGAGCCAACTTTTTTGCTCAGGCCCATCTCTGACCCGAACACGGTTTGTTCTATTTAGGGAATGGGGGGCGCGGGGAATAGATTATTTATTCTAAATATGTATTCTGGTGGCATCCATAATGCACGCATGCCCACACACAAACAGTCTGAGCTCTTAAGAGCTCAGTCTCAGAAACCAACCGCCATGCCATAGGTCGGACAGAGGAATGCAATTAAAAGGCATACATTCATTAAAAATATCCCTGATTCCTCCAAAGCTGAACAGTACTGGCTAGATTGACTTCTTGTTACAGTACAAGTGGGTGCTGGGAGAGTAAGGAGAGGAGAGCATGAAGGTGCTTGTGGGGAAGCAGACAAACCATGAGGTTGGCATCAGGAAATGCAGAGAAGATGTGGGCAGTGTAAAAAATGTTTGGGTAGTTTAACTCAATTGAGCAAATGTGGTACTTTATTTAGAATTCTCTTTACAATTTAGAGGCAAACCCGCTTCAGTGCGAATATGAGCTCTGCTATATGTGATTTCTGGTAATGAGACACTTTCCGGGCGTAAACATTTTCACTGCAGTCTGTGAACCAGGGGATATCCTAATGCAAGAGGGAATAAAGGAGAAGTGTGTTTTCCTAATGATCCTCATGGGGAGAGGGAAAAGGTCATGGATCTAAAAGATCAGCAGCAAAATGACTGACTGAATTAGCAACAAAATAGAAAGCTGTATTTTGTGCATGCTGTGTTGCTTAAGATCCCTGCTTTTGTCCCTAATTTTGATCCTTTGCATTACTTTAGACAACCGATACTCAGACCTCAATTTGGCTCCTGAACCACTATCAATCAACATTACTCAAAAGAGCCACAGTAGTGTGAATTCATTGTTTCATTTAGTTGTATATTATTCTCACAGCAAAATGATTGACCAAGTATTATTATTTTATCAACTAAAATTGGTTATAACATAATAAAAGCATCCTGATTAGTTGTTAATTAAATCAGTGTTTTAATATCAGGTGCTGCAAAGAGCCACAGGAGACTCATTAAAGAGCCACTTTCAGCTTGTGAGCCTCAGTCTGGGTATTGCTGCTTTAGACCTATTTCTACTGCACTGCAACTTTAGATAAGGTGATTTGTAGCAGTGTCCATGAACTAGAACAAGTAACAAACATCCTGATGCCATATATCCCCAGACACCCAGAAAGCAACAGATGGTGATTAGGCATTTCATGGAAGAAATAGTCTAAGATGACCATTGGAGAGACTTTCCCTTTAACAAAAGGGATATTTAGTCCAATACAAAGTTAATGGAAACTTAAGGTAAAGACTTAAAGCCACAAAAATCAGGCCCATTTGGAAATCTCTTTTGAAAGTGGGCAAAATATTTTCTCTGGCTGAGACCAAGAATGTCAAATTTGAGCTCAGAAGAAGTATTTCGGGTCAAGTTAAAGCCTTTGTGGTAGGAGTTTATAATCAGTGATGCCTTAGTCATTTCTTTTCGATCATTGATGTTATACTTTTTATCCACCATCCTTATGAAGAGCTCAGACTTTATTAGCTATTTAATCATTTGAAATCCCCTATTACCAAATGCATTATGAGACCAATGTATGTCAGAGCATTCAGCTGTTGCTTTGTGTAGTTAATACTTGTCATATTTTAGTCCCTGTAGAAATTACTAGTCAAATGTTTTTCCCCCTTTTGTTTAGTTTGGCCACATTAATTATTTCTTTGAAATTAACATAATTGATTCTTTGTCTACACCTGAGATCTAGTCTACAGCTCAGAGACAAAGCAGTTGTCTTCATCCAAAATAAAAGTTGTACTTTTAAGGTCCAATCATGTTCCTCTTGAATTCAGTGGGAATTCCAGTAAAACCCACTTCCTCCCACCCCTCCCCCATTGATCTGAAGGTGGTTCATCCCTGTCTGAGACCTTGCCTTGCTATGCTTGAATAGATCTCATGGTGCAATAAAATTAACAGATGATTCAGAGAGATTAAAAATGGTGGTGTGCTTATTAAACTCTGAAAGACCTATATAGTCCTCTAATTTACAATACTGCGTGCTGCTTTCTCCCCCCCGCCCCTTCTTTTCTATATACAATTAATGACTACAGGCTTGATTCATTGCCTGGAATCTGCTGTGGGAACAGGAAATTCAGAGGCCCACTTTGCTTTAAGTGTGCTCTTGGGCTGACAGCTGTAAAATGACTGGCCTGCTGCTGAGCCAGCTTCAGGGGCTCCCATAGCTCTAAAGGCCAAGGATATTTTCTCCTGGATCCAGACCATGCAATTCAACTGGAAAACTAAATTGTAATAGAGCAACAAATATCTGAATTTGGAGGGGGAGGACAAGCTTCATGCTTGTCTTAATTAAAGCGCAAAATCATATAGCAATGAAAAATCTTGGGACATTCAATCCGCCCTCTACCAATGTAGGATAGTTCCTATGACTATAATCACCCCTATATTTGCACACTACTGCAATGGTGTTTGTACAAAATATTAGTTTCATTTGATATCTCACAAGGTATAACACAGTGGTTATTAATATAACTGTACAATGGAGGTGTTATGTGAAGTTTATGAATTCCCTGTGATGTTTCTAGAATATCTTTAAGACAAGAGGTAAAGGTGATAAACAGGTCTGTCCTAGACAAAACAATGTGGGTTTACCTCAACTTATATATTAGCTCTAAAGAAAGGCATCAAGCTAAACAAGTGGAGATTATCCTGATCCTGAACTCAAGAGATGGAGAATTAACATGGTCCATGCACCCCAGGGAGATATTGGAGCCTGAATTCCCAGGAGGTCTTCCTGACTCCTCCTTTGGGGATATAAGGAACATGGAGACTCTATCCTTATCCTTCACCTCAGGAGATGAAGAAACCAAGCAATTTGATCTCCGTGATGGGTCCTGGCCAGTAGAAAGCTGGAAAGGTGACCGGGGTATAAAAAAATCATCTTGAACAAAGACTTTATCTTGCTAGATTAAGTTTTAGACTTTAGATGCATGTTTTCACTTCAGTCTTACCTGCTTGTAACTCTCTCTATCTTTTATCTCCTACTTGGTATCACTTAGTCCCCACTCTTCTAATAAACCTGTTTTACTTATACTGTAAACCAATTCAATGCTGTGTTTGAAGGGAAAGGTGTATTTACCCCAGTTAAATTGCTAAGCTATGATGTACTGACTCTTTAACAGCAGCAAACTTAATATGTTCTGGGAATGCACAGTGGTAAGGGCTGTGCATTGCAGAAACATCTCTGAAGAGCTTGGGGGCTTAAGTTCACCTTTACACACTAGTTGAGGTTTGGATGGGGAGAGCCTTGAGGAGTTTGCTGGTGAGGAAAAGAGACTGGTATGGAAGGAGCTGATGCACTCTAATCACCAGCAAAACTCACTCATGGGAGGCAGAGTGGTAGTACCCACAGCTATGAGCCACTGTATCTCCAGCACCATGTTACAGTTCCCTACAATACACTTGCTGTCACGAGTTCAACCTACATTATATAACTCAATTGTGGAGCCTAGGTTGAGTTAGCCCAGAATTCAGTTATTCAAAGGGGCAGAGCAGAAGGGAAGCTGTTGAGCTTAACAGATTGGGAAAAGAACAGTCCATGTAGTTACCACATGTTGGGACTCAGGGTCAGTAGGTCTGATTCATGGTCAATTAGGGAAGATTCTCCAGCTGGTTGGAGGCAGGGAAAGGGAACAGTATTTTTATGTTTAAAGTGTTCATGGGAGAAGGGGGGGTTCTGCAGCTGGGAAGGTGGAGGGCAAATGGAGGACTTTTTGTTTGTTTTAATGTGGTTCAATACTAATGTTTGCAGCCCTCCTGGAGGCCACTGTAATGAAAACAAATAATCAGCTGGTGCTGCTAGATCAAGAGTTCCCAAACTGGGGCGCGCACACACCCTCTTGGGGGCATGATGAGTTATCAGGAGTGTGAGAGGACCTAAAGGGGGCCATGTCTTGTCCAGCAGGGGAAGTGGATGGAGCTCTGTGCAGGCAGTCTTGGCTGCCAGGACCAGGGTCCCTGGCTGTCTTACTCCGCACCACTGCAGCAGCAGTTATCCTCCTGGGCTGGCAAGGACAGTGAAGAGACTGCGAGTGGGACCACAAAGACTGCACGCGGGGAGGACTGATCTCTTTACCCCCAACCCCATCCCTTCAGTGGGGCCCAGCATACAAAGCCTGCCAGGGGAAGCAGCCAGGGCCATGATGTGGCGGGGGGAAAGGAGGAGTTTGTGGAAGGCTGCAGCATGGAGCTATGTGATCAAAACACTGACTCAGAGGTGATCCTAACAACTGTGTTTTTGACTTGAGGGGTTTGACAGGTTTTCCCAGGGTGTAACCTGAACTGTGGGACCATTGAGCCCTGTCATACCAACTTGGGGTATCCCTCACACTGTGATGCTGACACAAGCTACAAACCGCTTACACAGACATCTACAGGCATGGACACACCCGACTGAGTTACATAAATGCTTCTCCCAGCCACTCATGAACCAAGAATAGGGAGGCTCCAGCTAATTTCTCCCCAGCCTTGTACACCAGAACTGTACCTTCTTGCATTGGTCAGAAGCCTGACCAGTGTAAGTTCATTACTCCGTCGGCCTCTCCCTTGAAGTGGAGAGGGGACACACTAGCTTTTGTAACCTGAGCTGAGATTTCCCAAGCTCTTCAACCAAAACACACTGTTATAGATAAAATATAAAACTGATTTATTAACTACTGGAAAATTAGATTTTTAAGTGATAAATAGTAAGCACAGAGATCCATGTTGGTTACCCAAGAAATAAAATTAAATTTCCAATGTGACTTCTATAAATTAAGCAGGATTTGAATGAAGCAGTGTCTCACCCTGATTGTACAAACAGGTCACAGATCTTCAAAAGTCTGGAACTCTCCTTCAGCCCAGGATCCCCTCCCCAGTTCAAAGTCTTTGTCCTCCACATATGTTTTCACGTGTTGAGTTGTGGGGAGAGTGAGATCAAGGCATGATGTCACTCCCCTTCTTTTATAGTAGGATCTTTTGCTATGACATGGACCAAGCAGCCTCCAATGTACATGTGGTCTCTGAGACATCTTCATTGTATTCAGTTCCTGGGATAGTATTTGGGAGTGTGGATTACCTTTAATAGGTCACCAGCCTGTCTGGCTATTCCGTTGTTGTACCTGAAAGGCTCCTTATGTGTGTTCCCAATCTTGCAACATATTTCAGTAACACACAGCATAACTTCACATACAATGATAGCACTTATAGTCCAACAGGATATTGATGTTCAACCGATCAAGACTTTTAAAATACCTCACAAGGCATACTTTGTACAAAACACATCATTATGACAGTGGTGAATATGGGGTTCCAGAGTGTTGATTTGAGGCACAGGGTGTCAAAGGGGGTAATGCAACTATCAAGGCCAGAGAGGAGGAGATTACAGTAGTTGAGGGCTGGCATGAGGTGACTAGGGCCTGATTGAGAGCTGTAGTGGTCTGGACAGACAGAAAAGGCCAGTAGAAATGTTACACAGATAGAAGTGGCAAGACTTGGATATGGCCTGGATGTGTGGGTCTAGAGAGAGAGGGCTGTTTCAAAGATGAGAGTCAGATTATGGGGTTTACAGACTGAGGGGATGGCTTAAAAACTGGAGAGGGGAAAGCTCGGTGTTAGCCATGTTGAACCTTTGTCTAACTTTGAGCACAGGAGTAGCCCCATTTAAACCATGCTTAAGTGCCTTGCTGAATTGGGGCCCAAATTACTTTGTACATGAAGACTGAATTCCTGCTCACTTACAAGGTGCTGTACAACTTTGCTCCATCTCATCTCCCTCTTGTGACCTACATACTGCCAGCTCGCCTCATTTTGAAAACTCCCTGTGTCTTCTCCCCTTGTCCCTTTCTCCATGCTGCTCCATGTGCCTAAAGCAACTTCCCTTTCTGGGGGCCGAACGCATACTCCAGTATATAGACTGTGGTATATTCTCTACATTCAAATGCCTCCTTAAAACCCCCTGTTGTCTTGTCCCTGGAAAGCTACCTCTGCTCAAGTGCTATCATCTGCTTCCTAAATCTGTTCTTTAAAAAGTCAAGCACATCTGTTTCCTTTATTTGATGTTGCCCTCTTTCATTTCCCTTCCTGCTCTGTTCTTTTAATTCCCTATGTTTGTCTAATTCACACTGTAAACTCCCCAGGGCAAGAAGCACGGGCAGGTTCTAATCCTGTCTACCCTGGAGTAACTTCATAAAAGTCAAAGGAGTTACTCTGGAGTTATCTTGATGTAGGCAGAGTCAAGACCTTTTTTCTTTTTGTAAATACATAAATGTTTTATGGCAACTAACAATATCAAATCTGCTTCATTTAGAGAGTTTAACATTGAATTTAAAATCTGCAGAATGATGCTGATCCTGAAAAGTATCTTATCAGTGATAATAGAGCTACCAACCTACACCAATTGTCAAGCAGGAGCAGTTAAATAATTTCAGACAGGCCATTGACAACTAGAATTCAGATGAGAGAGCTTTACTATTCAACGCAATAACTTTAAATGGCGTCTGGGGCAGGCTGGAGAAGCATATATACAACGAAGACCTAGCAATTGACTTGTGCAGATCGTATCTGACTTCCTCTGGAGCCCTGTCAGGAATCTCAGTTTTTCAAAAAGTATTCTTCAAATTTATCTCAGGAATGTAATGGAGGCTGAGACCCCTGTTATCTGGAAGAAGCGGTGAAGCTACAGGGGTACTGATCCAAGCCTTAAGTAATCAAGATCAAAACACTTATTTTCCATTATGTGATGAGCCCCAGAGGTTGTACCTTACATGGTGCTTCAGTTTCATCTGAAATTCAGCTTCTAGAGTGAGCATGGGTTACTAAAGGTAAACTCTCTCTGCACATTGCACCCCTGCTGAAAACATAGCGTGGCTTCCTTCCAGAAAAAATTATTTGTATGCTTACTGGACTTGCTGTGAATGGACATAACTGTTCTTTTGTACTATCAGCTCCTTACATCACTGCAGGAATCTCTCTTCTATTATGCCCCCAAACTCCTTGCCTCTGCAGATTAGGGGACATTGAAGAATGTGTAGCTCTGTCAGTGTGATGACAGCTTTTGCAGCTGACATATACTGATGCCCAGTGATGGTTGGTTTGTATGGAAGTTTACCAGTATGCCCAAGTGTGTAAGTGGTTCCAAAAGGAAGAACTTTATTGTATAATTTTGGTCTTACTCCCATCCTGTATGAAGTTCCTGGCACAAGAAGGCCACACAGCCATCTTCCATGGGGGAAAGAGGACAGGAAACAACACTGCCATACAATGACTAAATAGCAGAAAGGCAAAAAAAAACACCTACCATGACTAATGCCAAAAGCTGCAGCAATATCTTAATTACCAGGAGGGAGTCAGTATAGTTTGAGGGACACTGGGGAAAATCATGGACAGCTGGTGATCTGCAGCAGCTGGCAACAAATCCATGCCCCTTCTCTGTTCACGGGGTTGTGGAAACCATTCCCTGTGCCCACTACTGCTTCCTGCTGTGATCTGTAGCTAAATTCCTTTGCTGTCCGTGCCTATAGTGTCGGGGTGGTACCGGCATGGGAAACAAGCTGTGATTTGGTACTGAGATACTACCGTGATAGATCCATTACAAATATTTTAAGAGACTCAATATTGTCCCTTGTCCTCTGTATTACCCACATTCCCTTCAGCTAGGCTTCTTTTGGCTCTGTGTGGTCCTGCCAGCTCTGAGCTGCTGCCATGGCTGTATAACCAACGGTGAGTTATGATAGAAGATATTAGTCCGGGTTCTCCCTCACTCATTATTCTTATTTGTATTATAGTAGGGCCTAGACGCTCCAAATGAGATCAGGGCTGCGTCATGCTAGTCATTGTGTAAACGTAGTAAAAGATAGTCCTTGCCCTTAAGAGCTTGCAGTCTAAGTCAACTAAAGATGGGTGAGGAAACACAGTCAAGGAATAAAACATAGGTCTCAGTCCAGTGCTCTAGCCATTTGACTATGCTACCTTCTGCTAGTCCACTCTTTTATATGGACATGGGCGCTTGCATGCTTCCCTTGACCAACTGTTCAACTCTAAGATACAGCTGCACTTTAGCCACCATTTACTGGGGCTTACAGCTCAGTTCTGGCTACGCACACCACTTCCCCTGCTAGGTTGTCTTTGCAGTGTATACGGGGCAATTGGGTTGCATTTTTTTTTCTTCTAAGTATTATGCTTGGTGGCCTGACTGGGGCCCATATGAATATGAAAAATCTCTTTTTGGAGCTTGGCCTGAAGGTTGCTGAACCAAGCATGTGTAACTATGAACTACAAATTGACCGTGTCATTCAAAACCTTCAGGTGAACTTTTCTAAAGTGCAAAACTGAGAGTACAGAGGGGGGAGAAAATGGTGATGCATAGTAGGACCATGGACTTTCAAAGAGAGAAATGCTGGGGGACTACTTTGTTGTGCCCTACAGAAACACAGGTGTAAGCACAATGGGTGGGTGCAAAAGGTAATTCACAGTACTCTACTACCCAGTGTTTGCGTTGCATTACTAATGGGTGGCAATAGTAGCATGGACAAAAATGTACAGGCAATAGGAATAGCCTGATTGTGTGGAATTGGGATTCCTAGGACAGGTTAGCAGTGCCAGGTCACAGGCGGCTCTCCAGTGCTCAGGAGCAGACACTGGAGACTTGACAGAGGAAACAGAAGAGGTTGCCTGGAGGGGAACATGAACAGAGTGAATAACATCCAGGGAAGATGGGAGCTTTAGTCTGCCAACTGGAATGCTCTTGTAGTTTCCTGACAGCAGCCTGCCATGCAGTAAATAATGTAGTGACTAATCTACTTGACAGTAACACCCCACCACTTCTGCCTGCAGACTGCGGTGGCAGGCTGGCTTACAATACTAGTGGTGTCCCTGATGGTTTTCTGACAGAATCCTGTTGTCATGTACTTCCAGACAGGTGTCTTTAACCACCATGTAGCCTGATTCCTGTGTGATCCCACTGTAACTTCTCACTATGGTTCAAGATAATTTGTACATGCCTTTAGGACAAATCTTTGTCAGATAAATGGAGGACTCAAACCCATAACCCACAGGCTTTGCACAATCCCAGGGGCTCTTCCTCCTTTCTCTTAATCTTCAAGCATCCAGCAGGCCATACAGTCAGTCTCTTTGTCTAGCCCCGTGCTTATTTATACAAAGCTCCACTGGGAGAGACTGACTATAGCCTGGTTATTAGGGCACTCACCTGGAACATGGGAGATGGAGGTTCAAATTACTGCTCCTAGTCAGGCAGTTGCAGGGATTTGACCCTGGGTCTCTCACATACCAGATGCATGCCCTAACCCCTGGGCTATTGGCTGCTCTCCAGAGGGTAATTTGCTTACTCATGTTTTTTCATGATAAACTTCAAAAGGTCTCATTTTGGTTCTAGTGCAGAACAAAAACAAATTGTGAAACCTAAAAGTTTTCCATAAAATAGAATTATTGTGTTCTGCCCAGCTCCAATACACCATTTGTTAGCATAACTCAGGGAACCCAGCTGCCTGTTCTTGCAGCCCCCCTGTCTCACATGAATATCTCTCACTTATACAAGTAGTTCAGCTGACTTTAATGGCACCACCATGTGGATAAAGATTACTCACATGTGGCAGAGATGCAGAATAAGGCTTTGTGCAGTCTGCATTACAGTTATATGGCAAGATTACAGTTGTAATACTATGGAGCGTTAAATGTAATTGTGTATAAAATTGCACAATAATTAAATTGTCTATAAATTGTGAACACTCAAATCAAGCATAACCAAATCTTGCCTGACACCCAAAGTATTAGCTTAATATTGGTGCCATATGGTTGGTTTTTCTGTTTCTCATAACTGTCATTCTTCATTCTTGTCAGCTGCTCATGCAGACTTGCCAGATAATATTTGCACCATAGCCAAACATTTCTAACAGCTGGTGTAGTACTGGTTAAACACTCCAACACTTCAAAGTTTAATGCTCCCATATACATGTTAGAAAGCTGATTCTCAGAGCAGATGTTTAGCTTTATTTTTGAAATTAATTTCACAACTGCTTTTTGTCAGTTGCTGCCTCTTATGATCAGTTATGCTGCTGTATTCCAAAGGATGAATGAGCTCATCAGGATCCTGACTGAGATTTTTAAAGACCCCTAAACTTAACAGTATAAATATCAGATTTTGTAGACATTCGTTTAAGAATAAGGGACCTGTTCATGATCATATTGAAGTCCATGGTAAAATTCCCATTGATTTCAATAGAAGCAGGATTGGATCATAAAGACCCTGTTCCTTGTAAGATACCATATGCAGACTTTTGAGCTAAATATCTTGTGGGGGACAGGGATACCCTTGTAAGTTACAAAATAAAATTACAGGAAAAGCCTTGACACATAGCAATACATGTCTTGTATTGGGGGGAGGAGTGGGGGGATCACACTGAGTTAGAAGGAAACATTACCATACCATAGCCACATATATATTTCTCACATTTCAAGAATTGCTAGTTAGTATTTGCATAAGAGAAATAATTTGATTCCATTATGGTGTTTAAGTGGATAAATGATTCACACCCCATTTATCTGAGGCCACCAGCTGTGTGGTTAACAAATTGTTGGTTGACATTTAATGCACCCATTCCGTCTTGTAGTGAAGGGCAGCCAGGCTTTTTGCAGAAGTCTGTAGGGTCTAGAGAAGGCCTTTCCCTCTGGGGTTAGAGGTCATTTGATTAAAAACTAGTCTTTGAATTTAGTATAGTGCTGATTCTTATGTTGGTACATTATGGTTCAAATTCTTAGCAGTAAACGTGCAATCAAGTTAGCCATCTTGTACGCAGGTAGTCTTGGCAACCACATGCATACAACTCTAAAAATCTGGGCCCAGGGCCTGATTCTGGGCCAAACTGTAGAGGGCCTCATTCTGTGTGCTTTATGCATCCACATCCTGCCATTGGCAGAGTGCAAGGAGCTGAAACACATTTCTGAATCTATAAACACACATTTAAGATGAGGTATTAATGACTACATTGGGAATTCTCTAATGCCGTCTTTTTGGAAATCATCTCTAATTCTAAACACGATGAAATTGATGTACCTTCGTGATTTATGCATTTAAGATTTATAGTAAGCAAGGCATATGCTCACTGATGAATTAAAGAACCATACAATTTCACAAACAATCTGACTTTATGGATAGCATATGTAGTTCCCTTGAGGCTGTGAATTTAAAGGGCTGATTTATGCCTTTGGAAGGGAGGACTCCTTGCATTTTCATCTTTAGCTTCTGTCCCCGCCTCTCCATCTCCCCAAAGACAAGGATTTTTCTTCTCTTTTTGTCCCGGCAGATGGAGTCCCCAATCCATGGATGATGGTAACCAGGAAGAAATAGTTGCATAGTGTATGCTCAGTCTTTATAGTAGGAGATATTTCCAGAGAGGCTGCTAAAATACCTCTCCCTCCCTCCAGACAGAAGAATTATAGGGACAAGGTGGGGAGTACAGACCACTGGAAGCCTGTTCTCTCTTCTCCAGCAATGAATAATGCAATCCTGGTAGACAGCTTTTCCCCTCATATAGACAATGTCTCCTTTTACCTCCCCAGACACAATGGACTAAAATCCTCTCAGCTGCACCTTTGTGAATGAAAGGAATAATTTTCCCTATGTGTGTTCTCCCCATAAGACTCTTTCCTCCTGTAGATGCACTCTCCCCTGCAACTGTTCTTGCATAGGATGCATGCAAGAGTGCTACCCCACATGAGACACTAGCATCAGACTGGCTGCATGAGAATGTTACTAACTTCCATATAAAGTTCAGCAGTGTTGTTAAGCTATACATTATTTACATCAGCTGTTTGAAACTGTTATTTAAAAGAAATCATGGGATACATCCTGCTGTCTTGCCATGTGGGATTCATAAATACCAGGCATTCAGATAATGGATTGTATCTCTCTTCTTTTGCCCTGCATTGATGTTGTTTTACAGCACATGGAGACCCACTGAGATGAAATGAAATGAACAAATAAAATCATGCATGCACATCTCTGAAAGTAGACTCGTGTGGTTCTTATTTTATGCACTCATTCCCACATTTTTATTATATCTTTGGAAATTACTCATTTTGGAGAGTGGATGGAATTATGCAAAAAAACAGGGCCCAATGCAATTATTCACTGATGAAGAAATGGATAAAATTGGCAAAATGGAGACCGCACCTGGGAATGTGCTTGTCTGGTTTGCATGTGTGGAATCACAGGGCATTTTATCCTCGGCATTGGCCATAATAGGATGAACAGATTTTCCATTTATTGTAATACAGCATTTTACCCATATTAAAAAGCATTACCAAGCCGTTACAATCTATCCGTAACAGTTGGTGTCAGTTCTTACAGTAAGGGGTATTCCATGTATCATGCTCTAGCTGAAGAAAATTGATGTAATTTTTTTTAAAAAACCACAACAAAAATAACCCTCTACATTTGCTGAGGAAATAAGGAAGAAATGAGAAAAATAGTCACTTTATGCTCCAGTCCAGCACAGAGAGAGGTGCAGGCAGATTCCTGTATTCTAGTGTAGCCCCTTTGACTCCAATGGGCAGAAAAATCTGCTCACACAGTTCTAGGTACAGAATTTATTCTATTCTATTCACATTCGTATACTATCCATATCACTCTAATATCAAAGCAGTCATCTGAGTATTGAGTTCGGTTATTGTTGCCGATATTACTTTAGTTCTGGCACGGAGACGGGAAAGGTTGAAGAGGTTGCCGTCAGTCCGATATTGGATGCCAAGGCTCTGTGGTAGACGGTCATGGGTTAATGTTTTCATAGCTGCTAAGAAAATGGAGAAAAGGGTGGGTGCCAGTACACAGCCTTGTTTTACACTAGTTCGGATGACAAAGGGCTTAGAGGTAGAGCCACTGCACAAGATGGAGACAGTCATCTGGTTGGGAAGGAGTCTTACAATGGTGATAAATTTGCTTGGGCAGCCAAACTTTGACATAATTTTCCACAGAGCCTCACGGTTGACAGAGTCGAAGGCTTTGGTCAGATCGATAAAGGCCATAGTTGCACACTCAAAGGAGGATCTACAAACAGCCCTAAATTGCTTCTTTGAAGCTTGCTGAAGCCTAGGGCTAACTCTGAACGTCAGCAAAACAAAAGTTCTCCACCAGCTAGTCTCATGGTCAATCATCAGACCCAGCAAGGAAGATGTACATAGGCAAAGTATTCTACATTTTCCAGTTCTTCTTTGTCAATCTTGGCAGCCATAGATGCTGAGATTCAGCACAGAATCCGCTGTGCCAGCCTTGCCTTTGGCAGACTGTCTCACTGGGGGTTCAACAATCACAACCTCAGAAAACATCCTAGACTTTTAGTTTATAAAGCGGTGGTAATCCCAGCTCTCCTCCATGGCGGTCAGACTTGGATGGCCAATGGAAAACACCAGAAAAACCCGGAATGCCAGTACCAGCACTTTCTTCAGAAGATCCTCAACATAAAGTGGGAGGATCGTCGCACTAACATCCGTGTCCACAGAGGCCAATATCTTCAGTGTTGGGGCCCTGATTATCCAGCACCAGCTGAGGTGGAGCAGGCACTGTGTGCACATGCCTGATTTACGCTTACCAAAACAACTGCTGTATGCACAACTCACCAAAGGAGAAAGGAAATGGGGAGGCCAAAAGAAACTCTTTAAAGACACCCTCAAGATAAACATCAAGAGATGTACCATTGACACCGTGTACTGGGAGACAGCAGCCCAGGATAGGGATAACTGGTGAAGACTTGTGAGAGAGGGAACATCCACTTTTGAGGAAATTCACCTTGCCCTGGTCACAGAAAAATGCCAGAAAAGAAAGACAACTGTCACACAGCAATCATGGCCCAACCCTGTCTTCCAACACCACCTGCAATGTCTGCCAATGAGCCTGTGGCTCAAGGATTGGACTCCTCAGTCACCAAAGGACCCATGAAAAATAAAACCACGAAAGAGATCATCCTTGACTTCGAGGGACCACTGATAAATATCAAAGCACTTTCCAGTAGTACCTTAAGCAGTGTGACTAGCATTTGTCATGCCACTTTGGGATCTATTTATCTTACTGTAAATTCTGAGCACCACATAACCTTTCTTATGTTTATCCTCACAAAAACCCTCTGAGGGAAGGAAGTACCATTATTCCCATTTTACTGATGGGAAATTGAGATGCAGAGAGACTAAAGGACAGATTTTCAAAGGTATTTAGGTGCCTAAAGATGTAGCTAGACATCTAATGGAATTTACAAAAGTACCTAAGCAGGTTGCATGCTAACTCCCATGAGAGTTAGGTACCTAACTCAGGTGCTTTTTGCAAAGCCAACTAGGTGCCTCTTTGCATCTTCAGGCACCTAAATACCTTTGAAAATCTGGTCCTAAGTGACATGCCCCACATCACACAGGAAATTTCTGGTGGATTAGAGAAATGAACCTGAGTCTCATGACTCCCAGGTTAGCACCCTAATTGCTAGACCATCCTTCCACTAGACCAGGGTTTTATTGTGGTTAAATAGCACTCTAGTTAAAAATATACCATGTATTGTACAGTAGAAATGAAATACAGTTGTAAACAAGTCGTTTCAAGCTTTCCCACCAGATAGTTGCGGGTAACTAGCGCCATGTATCTGAAACAAAAGGTGAGGGGGCTTAGTGCCATAAAGGTTATTTTATAACAAACTACAGTAGAACCTCAGAGTTACGAACACCTCTGGAATAGAGGTTGTTCGTAACTCTGAAATGTTCGTAACTCTGAACAAAACAATCCTTTCAAAAGTTTACAACTCATAAACTCATAGACTTTAAGGTCAGAAGGGACCATTATGATCATCTAGTCTGACCTCCTGCACAATGCAGGCCACAGAATCTCACCCACCCACTCCTGGAATAATCCTCTCACCTATGTCTCAGCTATTGAAGTCCTCAAATCATGGTTTAAAGACTTCAAGATGCAGAGAATCCTCCGGTAAGTGACCCGTGCCCCATGCTGCAGAGGAAGGCAAAAAACCTCCAGGGCCTCTGCCAATCTACCCTGGAGGAAAATTCCTTCCCGACCCCAAATATGGCGATCAGCTGAACCCCGAGCATGTGGGCAAGACTCACCAGCCAGACACCCAGGAAAAAGTTCTCTGTAGTAACTTCTAACATCCCATCATTGACCATTGGTCCTATTTACCACTGATGGCAATTAATTGACCTTTGACTAAGATCATGTTATCCCATCAAACCATCCCCTCCATAAATGTATCTAGCTTAATCTTGAAGCCAGTTAGGTCTTTTGTCCCCACTGCTTCCCTTGGAAGGCTGTTCCAGAACTTCACTCCTCTGATGGTTAGAAACCTTCGTCTAATTTCAAGTCTAAACTTCCTGATGGCCAGTTTATATCCATTTGTTCTTGTGTCCACATTGGTACTGAGCTGAAATAATTCCTCTCCCTCCCTGGTATTTATCCCTCTGATATATTTAAAGAGAGCAATCATATCTCCCCTCAGCCTTCTTTTGGTTAAGGTAAACAAACCAAGCTCCTTGAGTCTCCTTTCATACGACAGGTTTTCCATTCCTCGGATCATCCTAGTGGCCCTTCTTTGTACCTGTTCCAGTTTGAATTCATCCTTCTTAAACATGGGAGACCAGAACTGCACACAGTATTCCAAATGAGGTCTCACCAATGCCTTGTATAACGATACTAACACCTCCTTATCTCTACTAGAAATACCTCACCTAATGCATCCCAAGACCGCATTAGCTTTTTTCACGGCCACATCACATTGGCGACTCATAGTCATCCTGTGATCAACCAGGACTCTGAGGTCCTTCTCCTCTTCCGTTACTTCCAACTGATGCATCCCCAGCTTATAACTAAAATTCTTGTTATTAATCCCTAAATGCATAATCTTACACTTCTCACTATTAAATTTCATCCTATTACTATTACTCCAGTTTACAAGGTCATCCAGATCTTCCTGTAGGATATCCCGATCCTTTTCTGAATTGGCAATACCTCCCAACTTTGTGTCATCTGCAAACTTTATTAGCACACTCCCACTTTTGGTGCTGAGGTCAGTAATAAAAAGATTAAATAAAATTGGTCCCAAAACTGAACCTTGAGGAACTCCACTAGTAACCTCCCTCCAACCTGACAGTTCACCTTTCAGTATGACCCGCTGTAGTCTCCCCTTTAACCAGTTCCTTATCCACCTCTCAATTTTCATATTGATCCCCATCTTTTCCAATTTAACCAATAATTCCTCATGTGGTACTGTATCAAATGCCTTACTGAAATCGAGGTAGATTAGATCCACTGCGTTTCCTTTATCTAAAAAATCTGTTACTTTCTCAAAGAAGGAGATCAAGTTGGTTTGGCACGATCTACCTTTTGTAAAACCATGTTGTAATTTGTCCCAATTGCCATTGACCTCAAGGTCCTTAACTACTTTCTCCTTCAAAAATTTTTCCAAGACCTTGCATACTACAGATGTCAAACTAACAGGCCTGTAGTTACCCGGGTCACTTTTTTTCCCTTTCTTAAAAATAGGAACTATATTAGCTATTCTCCAGTCAAACGGTACAACCCCTGAGTTTAGAGATTCATTAAAAAATTTTGCTAATGGGCTTGCAATTTCATGTGCCAGTTCCTTTAATATTCTTGGATGAAGATTATCTGGGCCGCCTGATTTACTCTCATTAAGCTGTTCAAGTTTGGCTTCTACCTCGGATATGGTAATATCTACCCCCACATCCTTATTCCCATTTGTCATGCTGCCACTATTCCTAAGATCCTCATTAGCCTCATTAAAGACTGAGGCAAAGTATTTGTTTAGATATTGGGCCATGCCTAGATTATCCTTAACCTCCACTCCATCCTAAGTGTTTAGCGGTCCCACTTCTTTCTTTGTTTTCTTCCTATTTATATGGCTATAAAACCTTTTACTATTGGTTTTAATTCCCTTTGCAAGGTCCAATTCTACATGCCTTTTAGCCTGTCTCACTTTATCCCTACATGCTCTGACCTCAATAAGGTAGGTTTCTTTGCTGATCCCTCCCATCTTCCACTCCTTGTATGCTTTCTGTTTTTTCTTAATCACCTCTCTGAGATGCTTGCTCATCCAGCTTGGTCTAAAATCCCTGCCTATGAATTGTTTCCCCTTTCTTGGGATACAGGCTTCTGATAGCTTCTGCAACTTTAACTTGAAATAATCCCAGGCCTCCTCCGCCTTTAGGTCCATAAATTCTTTAGTCCAATCCACTTCCCTAACTAATTTCCTTAATTTATTAAAGTTAGCCCTTTTGAAATCAAAAACCCTAGTCTCAGATTTATTTTTGTTTATCCTTCCATTTAGTTTGAACTGAATTAGCTCATGATCACTCGAGCCAAGGTTGTCCCCTACAACCATTTCTTCAATGAGGTCCTCACTACTCACCAAAACCAAATCTAAAATGGCATCCCCCCTTGTTGGTTCAGCAACTACTTGATGAAGGAATTCATCAGCTATCACATCTAGGAAAATTTGAGCCCTATTATTATTACTAGCACTTGTTCTCCAATCTATATCTGGGAAGTTGAAGTCTCCCATGATCACACAGTTCCCATTAGTATTTACTTCCTTAAAAACATTAAAGAGGTCTCTATCCATATCCAAATTAGATCCCGGTGGTCCATAGCACACCCCAAGCACTATCCCAGGGGAGGCTCTAGTAGTTTTCTTCCCCAATGTGATTTTTGCCCAGACAGACTCTGTCTTATCCATTCCATCACTTTTTATTTCTTTACAGTCTACCTCATCATTGATATACAATGCTACTCCCCCACCTTTACCTTTATTTCTATCTTTCCTAAACAGCACATACCCTTCAATACCTGTACTCCAGTCATGACTACTATTCCACCATGTTTCGGTTATTCCTATGATATCTGGTTTCACTTCCTGGACCAGTAGCTCTAATTCCTCCATTTTGTTACCTAGGCTCCTCGCATTGGTGTACAAACATCTTAATTTTTGCTGTTTGGCCTCACTCACATTCTTTACCCAATTTGGTATGGACATTGTACTGCCAGTATGACCTATTTGACTAGTATCCACTCTGCCCTTCCTCCTTTGTCCATTCTCCTGCCCCCCGCTATATCCTCTCTTACTTCGTTGTCTTCCCTCTCAATGTTAAAATCCGGCGTGGAGATTACCTGGACATCTCCCAACCGTCTCCCCCAAATTCCTAGTTTAAAGCTCTCTTGATCAGTTGTGCCAGCCTCCATCCTAGAAGTCTATTTCCTTCCCTACTCAGGTGAAGTCCATCCCGACAACTGAACATTCGCTTAACACAGCTTTGAAACTTTACTATCCAGAAGAAAAATGCTGCTTTTAACCATCTTAATTTAAATGAAACGAGCACAGAAACAGTTTCCTGAACTTGTCAAATCTTTTTTTAAATTTTCCCTTTATTTTTTTATTAGTTTACATTTAACACAGTACTGTACAGTGGGTTTTTGTTCGTTTTGTTTTTGTCTCTGCTGCTGCCTGATTGTGTACTTCCAATTCCAAATGAGGTGTGTGTGGTTTACTGGTCATTTCATAACTCTGGTTTTAGTAACTCTGAGGTTCTACTGTAACTGGAACAGTTGCCTTAATATGTTTCCATGTGGGCCATGTGTGTTTAAGATATGTTAAGGTCTGAGCAGTCTAGTACCATTCTATCATGAACAAGCAACTAAAAATGAAGTACCAGATTCTGCCACCCTGGCTCATGTTGAATAATAATTTACTACTTGAGTAATCCCTGTAACTATTCATGTAGTTTAGTACTACTCAACATCGGGGTGACAGGTTTGGCCCCTACTGGCTGGGTATTCAAAAGCTCTGTACCCAGCAGTTCCTTTTGAGAACAATGGGAGCTGCTGGGTACTGCGTCCTGTAGAGAATCCAGTCCTAACTGATCAATAGTAAATACTGTTATCAGAGCTAGGCTTTGAATGTAACCTCTGAAAGGTAAATGGGGAACTGGTGCTGGTGGTTGCTCTTATTTCATTTTTGCAGGCTGTAGAATCAATTATTTAAATACACTGTTTTATATGATATTAGAGAGAGAAGATGCTGCAGAATACAGCACTGAACTGAAACTTAGAGTATCTGCATTTCTGGTGCCTGCACATTTGGATTTTACCTATTAAACTGTCTTATTGATTGGTTGAGATGTGGCAAATCAAGGCGATGTGCTGCAGAAAAGAAAACGCAAAGTGTGACATAAGTTGATTTTACTGGTGGCAGAACATACAGCGCAATGCAGCTCATTGCTTAGTACTGTAGCAAATATACATGTGATTGCAATGCATCATTTTTACTACCCCTTGAAATAAATAGGATTGTATCCAACCCATAGGGCTGTACAGACATCTGTGTTCCAATGCAGCAAGTTGTTTTCAGTGCAGTCCAATAGCAAATCTTTCATTTGTGGTTGTTCTGCTGTTTTTCTGTTCTCTGGTTTATGACTGAGCGTCATCTGGAACAAGGTTTTTCCAGTGTGTAGGTAACCAGTCAATGCTTTTGGATCAGTGCCAAGCCAAACACTGCAGGAAATCAATGTCAAATGGGAACATAGTTTTGCATTTCTTGCAGGATGATAGGCTTTGTTAAGGAAGGTGTTAAGCCTTTTGCCTTGAGAGCCTGAAGTGAAGTTTCCAAACTAAGCCCCCGATCCTTCAAACTAGAAAGCACATGCTTAACTTTAAGCATCTGAGTCCGACTAACTTCAGTGGAGCTGATTGTGTGCTTATGGTCAACATATGCATAAGGGTTTGCAAGATCAGGGCCTAACTGAAAGTAGGGGTGCAAATGCAGGCAATGCTCATGATGAAACGTGTGACTTTGATTTGTCAAATGTTTCCTCTTTTAGGCAGCAGTCATGCCACTGGAATAATGTGAGCAGACCCCATTGACTTCAGTGGGGCTCACTGTGGGCACAAGGGTCTGCCACATAGATTCAGTGGCAGGATCAGGTGCCTTAGATTGTACTTAAAGTGGGAGAGTATGTATGTATCAGCATACACAAAAAATTCTAACTAGAGGGAAGAAAAAGAGGATGGGAGAAATATATCCTAGGTATTCTGTTTGCCCATTGGTCCGATGGTTTTATACTGCTGCCCATCATGTTTGTATCTGAGTGTCTTCTATGTAAAACAGCCATAGCGAAGTCTGTAGTTGACTTCACGGAGTCTCTGGAGGTTACACGCTGCTTGGGGTAGCGTTATTTTGAGGAGCTGGGTTGGTTGGTAGGGGTTTAAGGGTAGAAGAGTGCCATTACTGAGTGTGATTCTTATGATGGAAAGGCTTTTTTGAAGAGGAAAATTTTGCAGCATTTCCTAAAGATGGTCAGATTCTGGATTTGCATGATCTCTGGAAGTTTGTACTGAACTGTTTTTTTGCTTAGAGTATTTTCCCCATTGTATATTTCTTCCCCTCTTATTTAACATAAAAATAAGTAACTTAAAATGCACTGACTAAAAACATTGAAAAATGATTCACACTTCACAAAATTATATTTTTGTTTGTACTTTAAGAAACATTTAGCTGAATCTTAACAAGGAAAAAGTGATTGTCTATTTAAATTTCATAAATAACTTGTAAAGATTTCATTTAGCTCACACTACTTGGCCTTGCATTAGTCTTGGGACTTTTTCTCAAGAGATCTAGGGAACACCCACTGATAACAATGTAAAACATTCAGTGTATTTACCAAATGTTTCCACTTGCTTGATCATTAAGGCATGCTTTTACTATGAGGTCAGCAGTGTTGTGTAAGCATAGAATTTATGGAGCGATTTGTATTGTAGGGGAGTCCTGACATGTTTTTGGCAAATACCTTTAGATACCATGGACTGATGCCACTCAGAATTTTAGCTCTGGGATATAATCAGGTTCTAGCATGAATGTGTTGCATTAGAATTCAAACCCTCTGATTGAAGGGAAGATGGGGAAAAGGTTATCTAAACAATGTGCATACATCATAGGAATTTTTTAACTGAACACATTTTCCAGTCTGTTAAAAGATTATTTAATCATGAAGCTTTTTCCTTTTTGCAAACAGTGAAAATGTTTTTAGAAAACCAGAGGAATTTATCTAGATGAAAGGCACCGCATTCATGTAAGTGACATTGTTGCCGTGCCCTTTAGAACCCTACATGCAGAGCACTAAAAGACTATGGGTAAGAGAGCTGAAATAAGAACGCGCGCACTGTTAGTATGTGAATTAGTGGTAAATGCAGTGGACTGGATGACAGGATTCCTAGGTTATATTCCTGGTTTTGACACTGACTTACTATATGACCATAGGCAATTCACTTAAAGGCTAATCCAAAACCCATTGAAGTCATTGTGAGTCTTCTCTTTGACTTTGGTAGGCTTTAGATTATAGCCCTGATTAATCTGTTTGCCTTAATTTACCAATTTTACTTGCATCATATAGGTCCTGTGAAAATTAACTAAGGTTTGCAACCCTTTGCTGAAAGTATATTGGTATATGGGGATATGCAATGCCTGCCACCACCACTGAGCTACTATGTAACATGGGGGCAAGCAACTTTACCTCTGCATGTTTCTGTTTCTCGTCCAACCCTTTTGTCTTGTCTATGTAGATTGTAAACTCTTTGGGGCAGGGACTGTTTCCTCACGCTATGGTTGTACAGTGCCTAGCACAATGGGGCCTCACCTTATTTGGGGTCTATAGGTGCTACTGTGAGACAAATAATCAGGGGGCTCAAAAAAGACCTCAGGCTTCAAAAAAGAACTAGATAAGCTCATAGAGGATAGGTCAATCAATGGCTATTAGCCAGGATGGGCAGGGATGGTGTCCCTAGCCTCTGTTTGCCAGAAGCTGGGAATGGGTGACAGGGGATGGATCACTTGATAATTACCTGTGCTGTTCATTCCCTCTGGAGCACCTGGCATTGGCCACTGTCGGAAGACAGGATACTGGGCTAGCTGAACCTTTGATCTGACCCAGTATGGCCATTCTTATGTTAATCAATACAAGTAAATGTAAGATATTTTTTAATTTAAACAGTTCTAGCAGTACTTTGTAGTAATCTGTAAATAAAGCCAGTGTTGAGTCTGGAGTGCATTCAGCCCAAGAAGCAATACCAAAGAGGAGTCATGCGATGAAAATGTTAACACTTCACAAAGATGGCAATCCTAAATATTTGTGGAATTTGTTTCATTAAATGTTTTAGATTTTTTTACTTAGCTTTTTTAAACTAAAATTTTAATAATTTGTCACTGGTCAAGTATAGGCGAATTATACCTGTAAAAGACAACTATATACCACAATTGCAAGTTTAATATTGTGCTATTTCAGGGTGTTGTGCACAGGAAACATCTCTTTAAATACTGACTTATCAGGGAGGGCTGTGGAGTGAAGGGATCTACAATACAAAAGAAAATGACAAGACAGAAAATGCAGAAAGAAATAAGATAAAAGCTAGGAGGAAAATGTTACTCCAAGAACTTGAGGATATAACTCTTGTATAAAGATTAAATTAAGGCCAGCTGACCCATGTCCAGGCTGCATGCATGGAGGAGGTCTGACTGATATGCCCAATATTGAACCCAAGATATATTTTATAGGTCTTACTGGCTGCACATACAAGAAGGATTTTCAGAAATACTCCCTCTGTTGATATAACACCCATGAAGCTCCACAGTTGCTAGCAATGTTGAAAGGGCTAGTATAGACCAGGTGTAGGCATTTTTACCACTGTGCTGTCTAGCTTTGTGAGCTATTCCTCATTATAGACAAGGCTACTGAGTCATATAGTTAAAAATTCTCCTCCATATTGTGACTGTGTGATTTGTTTTTATAAAATAACTTTGTTTTACAGGTTGATTTGCAGGTAAGTAAACTGATAACATAACTAAGGGAACACACAGTAGCAGAAAAAATAAATTCATGTTGGAGTTAGGGCAGTCTATCTCATAGGAAATAGTATTATAGTTATAAGAAGAACAAAGCTTAATCTCCTTTGACAAACACCACACAGATCATTTTCTATTTATACAAAGTAGACCAGCATGCTACAACTGTCTCGAGGAGCTAAATATTATAAAACTAGAGAAATTGGTGTAGTAAAGCTGCCAGTATCAAGCACCATTATATCCTGCATTTACAATTCAGCACACTACTATTAACTATTAATAAGAGTTGAACAATTTTTGGAGAATGTTCAAGACCAGCACACTATATCATATTAAATGTCACTGCACAAATCATGTGATCACTGTAATAGCTGAATAACCTGAAGTGGTTAAACACTAGCAGGACATTTATTTTTCTTCTGAACAAACTTTGTTTGCCTTATAGAACTATAGCTATTGACTTTACTGTTTGCATTTTTTTTATCCTATTTAAGTATTTCACATTAAATACACACACACACACCCATACTGGGTCAGTCAAAGGTCCATCTAGCCCAGTATCCTGTCTTCCGACAGTAGCCAATGCCAGGTGCCCCAGAGGGAATGAACAGAACAGGTAATCAAGTGATCCGCCCCCTGTCGCCCATTCCCAGCTTCTGGCAAATAGAGGCTAGGGACACCCGGGCATGCTGGGCCAGAATCTCAGCTGGTGTAAATTGAAATAGCTCCATTGTCTGCTGTGGTTCTACACTGACTTACAACAGCTGAAGATTTGGTCCATGGGATATTAAAATACAAAATCCTACATTAAAATAACATTAAGCTTAGGATTTTGAATGCACACAACTTTCCATGGTAAAGTCTTTAAGGAATGTTCTGCACTTAAAGACTTCAGTGCATATTCCCACAGGCAGAAATGTAGGCATCTAGGGAACTTTTACGGTGAAAATGTAGATGCAGTGAGTTTAGGTGTCTACAGGGTTCTGCAGTAGCCAGGCAGGGGCTTTGTGGATCGCAGTTGTATCTAAACCTGGGACTTACGTGCCTACATTTGGAGATTAGTTGCCTAAATACCTCTGTGAATCTGGGCCTTTGGCCCTGATCCTGCTGTCTTCTCAAGTTGCATTCCCATTGACTTCAACCTGCCTGTTTTAGTATCACATAAAGCCACCTTTACTGCCCAGGCACTCTGAGTTGTATACCAGGTGGAACTCAGCTGGACCTAAGGATCAAACTTAGATATTTCAAGAGATGTGTAATTTGGTTCATTCCCAAATTTTGGAATGGATCCACAGAACAAGACTAATTTATGAGATGGAGAGTATGTTTCTGAAGAGATGGTTTTGAGAGCTTAACATGTGAGCTGTGAAAAGGCAGTAGCTGAAATGGGATCTAATTATGGCATACAAGTATCGGTGGGGAGAAACAAGAAGCTGGGTGTGAACCTACAGGATAAGGGTAAAACACAGAATCTTAGAAATGTAGGGCTGGAGGGGACCTCAAGAGGTCATCGTCTCCAGCCCTCTGTGCTGAGGCAGGACCAAATATACCTAGATCATTCCTAACAGGTGTTTGTGCAAACTGTTTTCAAAAAACCTCCAATGATGAGGATTCCTCAGTCTCCCTTGGAAACCTATCCCAGAACTTAACTACACTTTAGATATAGGGGAAATTTTCTAACTAACCTAAATCTCCCTTGCTACAGATTGACAATTGCTTCTTGTTCTACCTTCAGAGGACATGGAGAACAATTGATCACCATGTTATAACAACCTTTAACACGTTTGAAGACAGTTATTGGGTCCCCTCTCAGTTTCTTTTTCTCAAGGCTGGTCTACCAGGTTACATAGCTCTGAGGGAGCCTTGCCATGTGGACTGTTATGGGCTGGAGAGCCAGGAGTTCCAGAGTCCACAGCTCCAGGGCAGCATCACTATGCCAGGGCTGCCAGGCTACCTACCATGGAGCTGGGAGCCGCAGCTCTAACCAGGGCTCAGCTCTTGCCTCTGCAGTGGGGAGCCTGGCAAGCGAGAAAACCCCAACTTGAGACAGGGCTCTCAGGGCTTCCAGGCTCCCTACCATGTAGCCATGGAAGTCCTGCAGCTCCAGGGCAGCTCTGCCAGAGAATCATAGGACTGGAAGGGACCTCAAGAGGTCATCTAGTCCAGTCCCCTGCACTCATGGCAGGACAAAGTATTATCTAGACCATCCCTGACAGGTGTTTGTCTAACCTGCTCTTAAAAATCTCCAATGATGGAGACTCCACAACCTCCCTAGGCAATTTATTCCAGTGCTTAACCATCCTGACAGGAAGTTTTTCCTAATGTCCAACCTAAACCACCCTTGCTGCAATTTAAGCCCATTGTTTCTTGTCCTATCCTCAGAGGTTAAGAATGATTTTTCTCCCTCCTCTTTGTAACAAGCTTTTATGTACTTGAAAACGGTTATCATGTCCCCTCTGTCTTTTCTTCTCCTGACTAAATAAACCATTTTTTTTCCAATCTTCCCTCATAGGTCATGTTTTCTAGACCTTAATAATTTTTGTTGCTCTTCTCTGGACTTTATCCACTTTGTCCACATCTTTCCTGAAACATGGCACCCAGAACTGGACACTATACTCCAGTTGAGGCCTAGTCAGCGTGGAAGAGAGTGGAAGAATAACTTCTCATGTCTTGCTTACTACACTCCTGCTAATACATCAGAAAATGATGGAGACTGCTCAGGTGACTGGAGACTCCAGGGTTTCCAGACTCCCAGGCTAGCTGCCTCCTCCTGCTACCCAATGAGTGGACAATCCAGGGGACGAGCTGGTCCAGGAGTCTGGAAGCTGTGGCCTCTCTACAATGGGGCAGTCCCCATGGTGGGGCTGCTCTAGAGCAGCAGAAGCTGGAAGACCATCCCAGGATTTCCAGACTCTTGGCTCCATTGCAGGAAGCCTCGAAGCCCTGAGTGTCCTGGCTGCTACTGATGGGCATGATTCTTATCAGTTCCATTGCAGTAGAAATTGACACACAGCACATCCATTTCAATCAGTTCCTTTTGGGGAGCACAGTTCCTTCCAGAAATACCATGTTTGGTGTTTCCAAAACGAACATTTTCAGAACTTTTGGTTTGCAGGAAATTACCAAAAATTAAATTTGGTTCTGAATTGAATAAAAAACAAATTTAGAAATGTCAGCATTTCCCACAAACTGGAAATTCTGCATATGTAAAGAGCACTGTACGGATTATGTAGTTTTTTGTACAGTTATTTGAAGTTTAGTGTATACAGTATTTTAAACCTTGCAGAGTGGCCTTAATCCTTGCATATGCTGCTGCTATAGGAGAATATAAAGAATATTCCACAAATATTCTACTATTTAAGTGGTTGAAAAGGGACTGAAGAACACTATATTCTGTTATACAGAACAACAAAATAATGTAATATTGGCATAAACCATCATTGCCGATTATTCATTCTTTTCTTGTATTTGCAGCAGAACAAATAAATGCATTCTGAAGGGCTGTATAGGGCACACACAGCATTTAGACTGAATTTAGACTGTCTTAAGAAATATATCTGTTTACCTTCATTAATTTGCAATGCCTTTTATTTAAATCTTTGAGTACCTTTATGCAAAGGGATGTACTATTTCTGGTGGAACTTATTATATCTGAGTGCAATGGCTCTGAAAAATATCAGATACATGGGAACAGCTTGGATGTTTGGCTGCCTACCAACAGGCTGAGTAACTATTTCCACTTTCCTTCCGCCCATTCTAAATAATATATTAATGAAGAAAATTGTTCAGGTGAAAGGTTAGGCAAAGATTTAAGCCAAAAGCATTGTAAATCACTAAAGGTAAACCGATTTATTCATTAGGACAATCTAAATTCATGCTGCGTGTACCCTAAGCAGTTCTCAGAATAGATTTATTACTCCACTACAAATACAGGAAAAAACATGAGTAATACCTAGTGATTGTTTATGCCAATGCTGCCTCAATGTTATTCTTCATTGCTTCTCTAGGGTTTTAGATTGGGTTACCACCTGGCCATTATCTGACCAGCTTGGGCTGGGTTTCTTTATGGATTTGCCAGTTGCCAGAAAAATGATTTAATCTGCCAAGGTGTTGGGTTTTTTTAAGTGGTTCTAAGGATTTGCATTATCACCACAAAACACTGGGATATCCAATGTTAAAAGTTTGTGTGTCCAGCTAAAGATGCTGCTGTGTTCCCACTTCTGCAGTTTAAGCAATAACAGATCAAAACTGTTGAAAATACAGCAGCTGTCTGCCCACCACTAAGCCTTTGGACTGATGAGAGGAAATTGCCTAGGTGTTGAAGTGGTCAAAAGTGAGCTTTGCATTAGATGCAACCTCAGCTATTCTAGTCTGGAATTCTACAATGTTGCCTTTAAAAATAATAAATTGCTAAAAACCGCAAAATCAAACAGCAAATACAAATTCAATAAATAGAAAAAATCCATTGAGTCTATGTATAAAGTTCTAAAATGTACACATTCAAGTATATAGTTAAAATATAGAATCAATGCAGTTCGGAGAAAAAATAATCTCAGTTAGGGTGACCAGATGTCCCGATTTTATAGGGACAGTCCCAATATTCAGGGCTTTTTCTTATATGGTCGCCTATTACCCCCCACTCCCTGTCCCGATTTTTCACATTTGCTATCTGGTCAACCTATTCTCAGTGAAGACTGACACAAACAAAGCAGCTCGGAAAAACACAACCAATCTTATCTATATGTGTTCTCTCTCCAGATACTGCAAGTGGCTGCTGAAAGGGGGGGTTGTGGAGTTGCCTTGTGGTTTGGGGTTGCAACAGGCTCGCTTTGTGAGGGAGTGTGAACTTGATGTAGCCCCCTACTCCCCCTTACCAATGGGGTTGTGCCCCAAGACAAGAGACACAACTTTTGGACCCCTGTGGGGTCCACGACAAAGTCCTCCTGCACTGTTGACTTCCCCTGCAGGAGGAGGGGAGGGGTGGGGGATGCAACACCCCCCACCCCATTATCCCGGCAACCCTTCTCCATCAGCCAGTGGGATGAGGGGAGACAACAGCAGTCCCCAGCAGCCAATTAGAGGGCAGGAGACAGCCAGGCTATTGTATCCTTGGGGCAGCAAGTTTAGGAAGAAATCATGTGAGACACAGAGCTGTGAGCCATGAACGCAGCCATTTATTTTCACACATACTCAACTAACCAAACCAGCTAAAACTGGCTGGGCTATCCCCTAATAATCACTCAGTTGCCATAGCAACAACAAGGTGCTATTACCACGACAACCAAATACACAACATATTCCTCCCCCCTTAATAAGAACATCCCCTAAATAAAACAAACACTTTAAACTAGAGAAGGAGGGTAGACTGCCTCCATTCCCGGCTAAACCCCGGGGATTATTTTGCCCCATAACCATGGATTCGCCCTAGCTAAAGATCCAGCCATTGAGGAGGTCTTCTGTCTCTAGGTGGATTGCGGCGAACTCCTGGTGTTGTTGCACCCGAAAGTACCGTGGACGCAGCCCTGACAATGGGTTCAGGGGTCGTAGTGCAAACGGGTGAGGAGGAGGTATCAGCTTGTTCCGGGCAAGGGGGTATCTCAGCCGCTGTCAGTAATGGAGGAGAACAGTCAGGAACAGGTGATTCTTGATTCGGTGTCTCGCCAGAAGAGGTGAAGTCAGACAACTCAACTGAAGATGTGTCCTGAGGACTGGCATGACCTGGCAACAGCTGATCTACATGATGCCGCCAGGTGAGATTCTCTGCAGTCCGGACTGTGTAGGAAACAGGTCCTGTTTGAGTGATGATCGTGGCAGGGACCCATTTAGCTCCAGAAGTATAATTCCGAGCCAAAACTGGCTGTCCTGAGCTAAAGGTTCTGTCTTTTGCTCTGGGTGCGCGTCTGATGACTTGATATTGCTGCTGACGTTGCACAATTTGTCTGGGTTCAGAAGGTTTCAGAAGATCAAAGCAAGTGCGCAGCTGTCATCCCATCATTAGAAAGGCCGGGGATGCCTTGGTTGTAGCATGAGGTGTGTTTCTGTAGGACAGTAAAAAGGTGTCCAGACGCTTTTGAATGGAGTGGTGTTCCCTTGCTGATTTCAAAGCTTGTTTCATTGCACAAATCTTTCAGCTAATCCATTGGTGGATGGATGATATGGTGCTGAAGTGATGTGGTGTATCCCATTTGCCTTCATAAAATTTTGAAACTCCTGAGAGACGAACTGCGGTCCGTTGTCGCTCACAAGTTGTTCTGGCAGACCGAAATGACTAAAGAGTCCCCGTAGTTTTTGGATCATACTCTCTGCAGTAGTGGACTGCATTATAGAGACTTCTGGCCATTTAGAATGGGCATCTACCATCACCAAGAACATGCTTCCTTCAAGGGGGCCAGCGAAGTCAACATGAATACGTTGCCACGGGTTTTCAGGCCAGTCCCATGGATGTAGGGGTGCTCACTGGGGTGCATTCCTGACACCCTGACATGACATACAAGCTCTTGCCTTCTCTTCAATAGCACTGTCCAATCCAGGCCATCAAAAATAGCTTCATGCAATTTCCTTCACGCGCACTATTCTACAGTGACTGGAATGTAGCTGTTCTTACATCTGTGATCTCAGTGGTGGTGAGATAATGACACGTCTCCCACACAACAAACAACCAGATTGGATTGATAACTCCATCCTCCTGTAGGTAACAAAGTCGGGTGAGACCGGAGAGATTCGTCGAGATTTTCCATGCATCATCAGGTCCATAACTTGGGACAATACTGGGTCAACACGAGTTGCCTTCTTTATCTGAGTAGCAGTGATGGGTGTATTCTCTGTGTTCAAAGTAGAAGATTTCCTTTTGGGCAGTATCTTGATGTTTGACTGGCAAAGGCAACCTTGAGAGACCATCTGCATTGCCGTGCAGAGTGGATTCCCGATATTTGATTTCATATGTGTGCGCTGAAAGTAACAATGCCCAACGTTGCATACGACTAGCAGCTAATGGGGGAATGCCTGTGTAGAGTCCAAAAATTGACGTCAGAGGTTGATGGTCTGTAAGAAGAGTAAACTTTCACCCAAACAGGTACTGATGAAACTTCTGAATTCCAAAAACAATCCCCAATGCCTCACGTTCGATTTGGGCATAGTTTGTTTCTGCTTTGCTTAGAGTGCGTGAAGCAAAAGCAATAGGTCTCTCTTCTCCCGAAGGCATAATGTGTGACACGACTGCTCCCACTCCAGAAGGGGAGGCATCGCAGGCCAATTGTAGGGGTAAGGATGGATCAAAGTGCGTTAGAACTTCAGAATTTAGCAATACATCCTTAGCCTTATTAAATGCAACATTACAGGCTTCAGTCCACTTCCAGGTCTTGTTCTGCCCAAGGAGTTCGTGAAGTGGTTTTAGCAGTGTGGCTAACTGTGAGATGAACTTTCCATAATAGTTCAATAGTCCTAGAACCAAGTGCAGCTGGCTAACATTTCAAGGTGGGGGAGCCTCCACAATAGCCTGAACTTTTGCAGGGGCCTGATGAAGACCCACAGCATCAATGATGTGTCCCAAATATTCAACAGAGGACTGGAAGAATTCACACTTGTCTTTGCGGATTCGTAGGCCATACTCTTCCAGCCTTTGTAGGGTAGCCTCTAAATTCTTTAGGTGATCCTCATCATTCCTTCCAGTGGCCAGGATGTTGTCCAGACAACACTGAACTCCTGGCAAGCCACACAAGCTCTGGTCCATAGCCCTCTGGAACAGGGCGGGAGCAGACGTTATTCCAAAGGGTAGGCGAAAGTATCGATAAAGCCCCTTATGAGTCACAATAGTCAACAGCTCTTGGCAATTTTCATCGACGTTCATCTGTAAATACGCTTGACGCAGATCAATCTTACTGAACTTTTGTCCCCCAGCTAGGCCCGCGAAGAGGTCATCGATGCGGGGAAGCGAGTATTGCTCTGCACACAACACCGGGTTGACAGTGACTTTAAAATCACCACAAATCTGGAGGGAGCCATCTTTCTTCACTATTGGAATGATAGGAGTGGCCCATGGGCTATGGGTAACTGGTATTAGGACTCCATTTGTGACCAGGCGCTCCAGGTCCACTTCAACTTTCTGCCTGATGGCATATGGCACAGTTCGGGCTTTCAGATATTTTGGTTGACTGTCAGGTTGAATGTTCAATGTCACAGTGATTCCCTTCATACTTCCCAGATCCTCTCCAAAAACAGCAGCATGTTTCCTTAGTATAGTGGCCAGACCAGTTTCTTCTTTAGTCATTCGGTGCACTTCTGCCCAATTCAGCTGAATCTTCCCAAGCCAAGACCTACCCATTAAGTCTGGGTAATTACCTCTCACCACAAACAGTGGCAATTTAGCAGCCTGTCCATTGAGCTCCACCTTAACATCAATAATGTCCAACATGGGCACAGCTTCTCCCGTATACATCTTCAGAAGAGTTTTTGTTGCCTTAAGCGGAAGATGCTGTAGCTTTTCTTTATACACAGTCTCGGAGACCAGCGAGACGGCTGCACCGGTGTCCAGTTCCATGCGTATAGGTTTGCCATCCAACAATGGGGTTACCCAGTATCCTTCTGAGGCCACTGCCAAAGACAAAATGTGCAGTGGCATTTCTTCTTGCGATGAGGTGTCACCTTGGTCATCATGGGTCTGCTCTAAGGTATGCAGGTTTCCCTTTTTGGTCGGCCAGACCACAGGCCTCTTTTTCTTTTGTTTACAGGCACACTCAATGTGTACCTTTTTGCCACAGCGTCAGCACACCAGGTCCTTACACCAGCATTCTGATGCCTGGTGACCCGGCTTACCACAGCGGTAACATACCTGACTCTGCAGTTTTGTGAGTAGGTTCTTGTGACACCTTATGCACCCTAGGGGATGCACCGATGTATTGCACCTACTTTGTAGCCAGTTCCATGGAGACTGCAATATCAACAGCCTTCTGTAAGGTAAGCTGAGCCTCTGTCAATAGGTGTTTCCATATAGCTTCACTGTATAGGCCACACACTAACCTGTCACGCAGGGCATCATTTAACATCTCCTTAAATTCACAGTGTTCTGCTAGCCTTTCGAAAGTTGCTACAAATTGTACAACTGTTTCATCTTCTTTTTGGTCTCTTTTGTGGAACCTATATCTTTCAGCAATTACCAGTGGTTTGGGGGGAAAATGGGACCCAGGATTTCCACAATGTCACTGTAAGATTTGGTCTCCAGCTTAACAGGGTGTAGTAAGCTGAGTAGCAGGGAGTAGGTCTTAGCCCCTACAACACTTAAGAATATTGGCACCTTCTTCTCTTCTGTAATGTCATGTGCAATCACAAAAAGCTCAAAACGCTCAGTATTCACATGCCATTGCACTATATTCTCCTCAAAAGGTTCCAGTGGCCCTGTAAGTGTAGCCATGGTTTTAGTTTCAGGTTTCACAGTCAGTGCAAACAAGCCAGTTCTCACCCCCTTCCAACAGCTAAAAGATTTTGGTAGGTTTTTTTTCTTGTTACCTTGACTACGTCTTCCTTCTGTTCCTGGTGCAGCACAGGGATCCCATCCTCCTCACCACTTTATTGTATCCCTGGGGCAGCAGGTTTAGGAAGAAATCATGTGAGACACAGGGCTGTGAGCCATGAACGCAGCCATTTATTTTCACACACACTGAACTAACCAAACCAGCCAAAACTGGCTGGGCTATCCCCTAATAATCACTCCGTTGCCATAGCAACAAGGTGCTATTACCACGACAACCAAATACACAACACAAGCAGACTGCAAGCAGTCTCTGGCCTGTGCAGAGCCCCAGTTGTGTGGGAAAGCAAGAGAGAGGCTAGGAATAGTCCCACACTCCCTCCACGTAGGGTGACCAGAGAGCAAGTGTGGAAAAATTGGGATGGGGTGGGGGGGTAATAGGAGCCTATATAAGAAAAAGCCCCAAATATCAGGACTGCCCCTATAAAATGGGGACATCTGGTCACCCTACCTCCATGTGGCCGAGACCAGCTGAGGAGTGGAGGGGAGAGGTCTCCCTGCAGCCTGCCAGCATTACAGCCTGCTAGCAACTGGGCTGCCTGTAACCTCAGCTTGCAGAAAAGCCTCAGGAGGGGACAATTCACTGCTCCTGCCCCCAGCCTGATAGCAACAGGAGTAGATAGCCCATCTCTCCAGCCCCTCACTGCCTGCAGCCTGCCTGCCCTGCAGCCAGCCCACAGCAGATCTGGGATTTTGGATCCAGAGACCTGACCTGCTTACAGCCGAACCTGTGGGTTCCAAGCTTTACAGACCGCCAGCGCCGTTCCAGGAGGGAGCGGGTGGTTAGTCCCTCTCCAGCCATCCCCAGGGAGGATCTGCTTGCCTGCATCAGTCTCTTGACCGCTCTTCCAGAAAAGGAACCTGAATGAGTACCCTGTATTCTAGTTAGATAGGTAGTTAGGGATTAATTTTGCACCATTAAGGCACATTGCACCTGTAAAAGGGCTTTCATCTACCTGGAGCATCAAGACCAGCACTGCCAATTCCCAGTATAATAGTGTTTTTCTAACAGAATCTCCTTACAGGCCTGCAACCTTCTCCACATGCATCACCTGGGTAGCTCAGACATAGGGGACAGACAGAACTGAGCAGGGAGACACTTATATTTAGAAACACTGGGGAAGTGTGTGGTCACATGACCTAGTATGCTTACTAGCATAGCCTTTAGTAATTAAAAAGCATTATTGATATCTCTAATCATGTTAATCATTTACTGTTTTTACTAGTCATATATTTCTCTAATCACATCCATACAGGAAGTTTATAGTTAATTGTTTGAGTTCAAGTGCAGTAGCCACTGCCTTAGCATGGTTAATTCCTTGCCTCACTGGAAGCACTGCCAAGTAGCTTTATGCTTTAGCACAGCGGTTCTCAAACTGGGGTCTGCGGACTCCAGGGGGTCCTTAGAGACCGCACAGGGGGTGAGCAAAATATTACAATTTTTTAAAAATTCTTACCACGTCTGCATTGCCTAACGATTAAAACCGATAAATCTATTTCTGTTTACACAACCTATTCCATAGTGCATGAACAGCATGGTAATACATTGCACGGTGGAAGTGGAATATGTTTTTACAGTGTGTGAGGAAATACCCAGTTGAAAATGGGTAAGTTTTTAAAACATCCTCATTCTAGTACTGCTTGTTCTGCTGAAGCCCTGGACAATGCAGAGTCAAGTAGTAAGAAACAAATGAAGAACAGAAAGTTTGATGAAAGTAGTATGGAATTTAGCAATGGATGACTGCAATGCTTTGTAGGCTTACAAATCCTATCAAACAAAGCGATAAAACCTGCAAAGTTGAAATGACACCTCACAACAAGGCACCTGGAGTATTTTTGGGTTGCAAAGAGTAAAAAATCCCATATCACTGGAGAAGAACTGATTCTTCCAGCTGCTGTAGAAATGTGCAAAGTGATGGTGAGTGAAGATGCAGTGAAGAAACTTAAGGCCATACCACTTTCTAACGACACAATAGGAGAACTGAAGAGCTTTCAAATGATATAAAATGCCGACTAACTGAAAGCCTACATGCATGTGAACAGTTTGCAATTCAGCTTGATGAGACAATTGATGTTGGTTATGCAGCACAATTATTAGTATTTGTTCGTTATGTTTGGCTGGGGTAAATTTTGGAAGATTTTCTTTTTTGTCAAGCGTTACCAGATCAGAAAATATTGAAATTACTGGTTGATTTCATGAATGCTGAATCACTTTGAAGCGTGTTGCTGTTTGCATGAACCGTGCTGCCACTATGACGGGCAATATATATGTGGTGTTGTAGAAAGAATATGAGCCATAAACCCACAGGTAATTGTAACACTCTGTATGTTGCATCGCCAGGCCCTTGCATCAAAGAAAATGGAACCCAAGTATCCTGATGTGATAAATGCAGCTGTGACAGTTGTGAATTTTGTAAAGTTCTGGGCTTTAAATTCATGCCTTTTTGCAAAACTGTTTAGAAATGGGTGCAGGACATGACAAATTGTTATTTCATATGTAAGTGTGTTGGCTCTCTCGTGGCAGTGTGTTGGAAAGAGTTTTCGAGCTTTGCAAAGAGCGGCTGGGTTTTCTTCCTGTGCAAAATCCCAAGATCGCCGCAAACTTTTCTGACCCGATATGGATCTCTAAGCTTGTATATCTCGCAGACCATTTTAACTTGTGAATGTACTGAACTTGTCCACACAAGGGGGAGATACAACCATACTTGAGGTGAGTGACCAGATTTCAGCATTTCAGAAGAAAGTACAGATTTGGAAAATTAGACTAAGCAGTGGAATGTCCTATGTTTCCACTACTGACAGAATTTCTGGATATTTACAGCAAGACAATCGACTGTGTCAAAGACAGGATTGTTGCTCACCTTTCAACTTTGGCAGAGTACTTTAGTGTTTATTTTAAAAATATAAACATGGAAGAATATGATTGGTGTCCAGATCCGTTCTCAACTTTGCTATGTCATCTTGCAGAACAGGAGCTGCTCAAACTATCCTGTAACTGCACACTGAAAATTAAGTTTCAGGAACAGGCACCTTGCCAGTTTTGGCCAACTGATCCCAGAGAGTACCCAGTTTTAGTTACAGAAGCAGTGAAAGTGTTGCTACCTTTCCCAACAACATAAATATGTGAAGCATCATTCTCTGCCATGACAGCTATGAAGACAAAATTCAGGTCCCTACTGGAAGTGGAGAATGATTTATGAGTTTGCTTGTCAACCATCACACCAAGGATAGATAGACTCTGCAATAAGAAGCAGGCACACCCATCTCACTGATATCTATGAGTGCTCTTCTTTTTTTCTTAAAGCATTACTAACAGTACGTGTTTATGTGAAGTACACTCGTCAATCAGTTTCTCAATTGGGGGTCTGTGATTAACATTGCATTTGAAAAGAGGTCCATCACTAGAAAAAAAATTCTAGAACTTCTGCTTTAGTACACCAGAAGAAAGAGTTGGGCATCTACCAGCAGCACCATGAAATGACCCTGGGTGAGTGGAACTGTCCAGAAACTGAGAGGTACCTCTCTGCAGTTTGCACATCACAAAGGTACTAGGCCAGCGCCAAAAGGGTGATTACACTGAGGTGTAGGGGAAATCAGAGAAGGGCTTGGGAGTATTTGATCCTCTTGATCCAGTCTTAAGTTAAGACTCGGCATCCCCTTTCTCCTGTTAGAAGGATAGGTGCATCTTAGGGCTGTCTGCCCAGTCCTGCCTTCAAAACAGTTTGAAACAGGATTATGTTAACCCAGACGAGGTACCTTTTTAGTTCATGCTACCATGGTCTACATCGGGCAGCTACAGCCCAATATTTTAGGATGTGCTGCACTTCACCCCTCCCCCCCGCACAATCCAGGCTGCAGGGATGTGCAGACGGTCCCTTGGATTACAGGCGTGTGTGACATTACTATTCAGGGCCTCCGAGGAGGAGAGGACCTTGGCTTTCAAATGTTAAAGACAAGTATACAAATGTTCTACATAAATAAAGCTCAAGGCTGTTTTTATACATTGTTTATGCTCTTTACTGTTCTTTTACTATCTGGCTGGTCTTGTTAAGGCACTGGGCTGGGAGTCTGCAGTTCCTTGCTCTGTCACAGACTATGTGTGTCTGTCTTTGGGCCGGTCTCTGGGTCTCCGTTCTTCACCTCTTGAATGGGGATCACAACATTGCTTTTATCCCAACCTTTATCGGTTTTGTCCATTTAGAGTGTAAGCTGTCCGGGGTGGGGACTGTCTCCTACTACATGTATGTACAGTGCCAAGCACAATAATGCTGTAGTGGCATGGCTGGAGCAGTGCCCCCTTGCAGCACTTCCAGGCTCCCGTACACAGCCACAGGTCGCCCCCACGACAGGAACGTGTCTATCTCAGGTGTCCACTGAGACAAGCTCCAGCCCACTGGCTAATTATCTTTTCAGTCTCATCCCCTTCTGCATGGGGTTGAGGGGCTCAGTCCCAAAATGTTCTATGACAAAAAGCAAACCTAACTCAATAGTGGACCATCCCCCAGCCTGCCAGGGGGCCGTTCCTGCCCTTTCCTTCAGGTGCAGTTTCCAAACAGTAACAGTCTCTGATTTGTGCCTCACTTGCTACTTGGGGTCTAACTATTCCTCCCCAGTGGCTGCTCTGGCTAGCAGGTCCATCGCTCCACAACTCTGCAGGCAAAACTCCCTTCAGGAAAAGGGGCAGAGCTCCATCCTCGTTCACGGCTAGTCAATCCTGAACTGAGCCAGGCGCCCTCCTTTTATTTCCCCTCCAGACTTGGCACTGGCTGCAGGTATATAGTCTCTCCTTAACCCCTTCTCTGCTGGTGTGGAGCCTCTCTGCCCCTCACAGGAGTCCCGATCTCATTTGGGGACTCCAGATAGGACTGTAGTATAAATCCATATATTTTTGATTTTGCTTCATAGTTATTAATGTAGTGACTTGGAAGTCAATGCCATGAGTAAAGTAATGATTACCGTAACTGTCTTAGAACGTGTTAAACATTTTGGCTGTGGAATTCCTTACTAGCTGAAATATGAATGTTAGAATCTGAAAGTCCTGCTAATTAAGATCTAGATAAATTAGTAGACATTGGCAAAACAGATCTTGAAGGCACAGCTGTACAAGTGCCAAACCAAGATCTACAAACCTAAACAGAAGGCAGACATCTGCAACCAACTTTCTACTGACTTGAATTCATTTATTTATTGTGAACAAATTATCTGTTGGATTTAGCCTTTTTCTTTTTTGAACAAGACAAATTAACACAGGATGTAGTTTCTGAAAATACTACTTGATATTCTTTATGGATAAAGTTCAGCCCTGCTCTAACTCCATTGATGCCTGGTTTATGATTTTGCATCTTTATTTTGTAAAATCCATTAATAACTCTACATTGGCAGACTGAGAATATGTATTCACAATCCAACTTGGACAATAAACATTTCAGCATTTAATATTAGGAAAGCACATGTTAATTTGGGATGCCTTCTCTGTTACTTAGCAATTGCACAAATTCAGTACTTGTGGGGAAGTTTGCTCTTAATAATTAAAAAATCATGTTTATGAAATGAAGAGTCTCCCCAGATTTCTAGCAACATTAATAAAGGTGGCATGTAAAACCCTGCGGATTTGTGCCTTAAGGCTGATGTGAAATTTAATTCCAGAAGCTTTTTGTAATTAGTGCCAAGCTGGGAGGGAGATGCCAAACTGTCCTGAACACTGTATAAATCTCCATGTCTTGCTTTCCTAGGAGCCTTTTGCCCCAAGAGTGTGAATACAATATTTATTCTCTTTATACTTTATGGAGCTGCAGGGAAAAGAGGCACACATCTTGAAAATGGTCTGGAGTAGTCTGAACTTACATTATCAAAAGGAATGAATTTTAACTAATTTCTTGCCTGAGGCTCAATTGTTCATTAATCTTAAATATGTCAGACTGACATAACCAGAGTTCTCAGACTGAAGAAGAAATAAGATACCAGAGACACAATAGAACACAGTGGGGTTGTATTAACCCATCAGCAGTTTGCAAATACTTATTTGGGATGGGAAAACTAGTTCAGATAAATTAGACAACCCAAACCATCACTGAAACAGACCTGTTTGAAAATAGTGTAGCTATGACAATCAGCCAACCAACCAGTCTTCCAGTTTTATTACTAGAAATGTTCTGCACTGTATGCTCCTATTTTTCTGCTTGTAGAATCAAGATCTATCGGAGTTTAAGTTGGGCGGGGGGACGACCAGAAGAGCCTAATGCATTTTTTTTAAATTAAGCCCTGATATGACCATTTCACTACTTCCCTGTGACCCTATCAGTACGTAGAGCCAAATTCTCCTCCTGTTGGTTAGCCAGCCCTTCTACTTACTAATTACGCTAATCAAGTTTGTTTCACTTGTCCTCACTTGCATTTTTGTTTTATCCACCCATTTTATCTCCTCATATGTATAGACTGTAAGCTCTTTGGGGCCAGGACTGTCTTTTGTGTTGTGTCAACAGCACCTAGCATAATGAAGCACTAATCCTCTGTAGGAGCCTCTTGGCCCTACCATCTGGCACTACTTCATTCACTGAGTTGAAGGACTAGTGGAAAGGTGGTGTGTGTGTGTGTGTGTGTGGGTGTGTGTGTGTACACACATGCGTGGAGAATTTGGGCTGGTCTATACTGAAAACTTACATTGGCATAGCTTTGTCACACTCCTGAGAGACATAGTTAAGCCAACCTAATCTCTGGTGTAGACGGTGCTAGGTCGACAGAAGAATTCTTCCATTGACCTAGCTACCGCCTCTCAGGGAGGTAGATTAACTTCAGTGGCAGGAGAACCCTTCCCATCTCTGCAGTGAGTGTCTACACTGAAGTACTCCAACGGTGCAGCTATAGCACTGCAGCGTTTTAAACGTAAGCCTTGGCTACACTTGCGAGTTACAGCGCAATAAAGCCTCCCAGAGCGCTGTACCTCACTCACTGTCTACACTGGCAAGGCACGTACAGCGCTGTATCTCCGTGGCTACAGCACTGCTGGTACTCCATGTCTCTGAGAGGAATAACAGCTGTTGCATAGTGACTGAGACGCTGCTATTGAAATGTAGTCGCTGGAGTACGCATTGACTGACCTCCGGAAGCTCCCTTTGTTTTGAAACGGCACTTCCGGGGTGGAGTTCAGAGCTCCGTTCTGGGGGCTGCTTATCAAAAAAACAAGCACAGCTCTAGTGTTTGCTTTGAATGAGTGAGAGCCAGGCAGGGGGACTCTGTTAGGAGTGCTGACAGCAAACGGTAGTTTGAAGAGAAAGGTGGCGGGGGGGAAGGGGAGGGGGTTTGGCGAGCGACTGCTTATCTGCTCTAAAAAAAACAACAAAGCCCCTGTCGTTTGCTTAAATGAGTACGAGAGAGGCGGGGGATGTGGGGGGGTGTAAACTTAGGAGATAATGAGCTGACACTCTGTGGATACCCCAAAAACCCACTCTCTCTCCCCACACGCTCCCTGTTACACTCCACCTCTCCCCACACCCCATTTGAAAAGCACTTGAACCCTGGGATAGCTGCCCATAATGCACCGCTCCCAATACAGCTGCAAATGCCTCAAATGTGGCCACGACAGTGCGCTGGCAGCTGTCAGTGTGGACAGACTGCAGCGCTTTCCCTACTCAGCTGTACGAAGGCGGGTTTAACTCACAGCGCTGTACAGCTGCAAGTGTAGCCTTAGCCGTAGACATCCCCTTAGGCCCCTAGCAATCATAGTTCTGTAACATATCTTCCTATGAGGTGGGTTTGTTTTTCTAGAGGGGCAGAAAATCTCAGGAAGTTTGTTTTGAAAATGCTAGCAACACTGTTTAATCCTCCATCCAGCTACAATTAAATGCATTTTGATCCCTTGTATAAATTGACGTTATAGCAAAAATATGCCTCCGGCCACTTTTTTTCTAAACCACAGACTGAAAGTAAATCTGATGCTTTTAGTACATTGACTGAGGATGCTAAAAGAGTGGCTTAAATGACTCATTTTATTCCTCTGGGCAGAGTCCCAGGTCTTCTCTGATGTACCCTGGTGCTCCCTTATCAGTAGGTGCAGAATTGTTAGTGTAGAGCATGTGGGGCTAAAGCAATTATACAGTTATAGATCTTCAGCTCCCTTTAGAATTTATGCTACTTATCTATGCCAGCTAAGGCTAAAGGACTGTATGTGAGTCATCTTCACATCACATCATCTTCAGTTCTGCACTTCCAGAATCCTTTGGTTTAATAAGATTTATATATTTGTATTGGTCTTCTCACTACATTCAAGTCACTAACCCTGAAATGTGATTTCAACCATTTTACTGTCTCAAAGACAAATGGGCTTATTTCCAGTATGTTACATTCTTTTTCTTGTTCCTCGCTCTCTCATCTTCTCGCTTGCTTTTTTTGAAGTGTGCCTGTTCATTATAACCCTTACAGGAGTGTACAACGGAGAAGTCATATTCCCCCCCCACCCCCCTGGTTTTAGGGGAAGGGGTTGTTGAAGCGTTGTGTGGGGTAGCTGGAAGCGTTTTATTTTGTTAGTGCTTTGTGAGTGAATAATCTGTAATTAATATGGGCAGTTCATTTGTTTAGTTGATTCTGTTCTTTCTACCATAGGAGCCTGTAATAGTGTGACCTGTGCTCTCACTATCCTCTGGGGACAAATTTGGATTTACCCATGATACTTTATGAATATTGTATCTTAGCCATGTTAATGTGATGTTTACTAGTACACATATAGTGAGTTAATTTAATAGAAGCGTTGTCAGGAAATGCATCCAGACCCAGGAAGGGGAAGGTGGATCCAGCCATAGCTTTTCAGCAAGCTCTCGAGACAATGGAAGAGCCCTTTGCTGTGATGCTCTGGTGCAACCCCTTACTGAAACTGTGAGACAGGTTTGCTCAGGAGTGACTTGGTCACTGTGGGGACAGGGGAGAGGTCAAAAGGCCCAGGAGAGTTAGAGATACACATGAAGAAGAGAGACAGTTGTTTGAAACTGAGAACCCAGAGCCTGCTGAGCAGGGGTTTAGCATAAGTTAGCCCTGCCAGCATCCCCTTCAGGATAGTTAAGTGCTAGATAAACGTGCATGTAGACCTTTTGTTGTTTTAAGATCGTATTCTCAGAAGTGCTTTGTTCCCATGGTTTATTAAACATTACACTGGGTTGAAGGTTTTTGTTTTTGTTTGGGTTGTTGTTTTTTTTTTTTTTGGGGGGGGGGGGGGGGGTTTGGTCACTGTAATCCAGTGCTTACAGGCTCCTGAAAGGAAGAACTGCAGGTACTGATCCCAGCTGGATCTGCTGGGTAAACGTGGTCGATAGGGTACCATAAGCCAGGACCCAGTCTACGTAAGAGTGGCAGGGCCGGCTCTAGCTTTTTTGCCGCCCCAAGGGGTGCAAAAAAAAAAAGCTGGGGCTGCCAAAGCACCCCCCGCCCCCCCAAAAAAACTGCAGCCAGAGCTCAGAGCTGCAGAAGCAAAAAAACCCGAAAAAACAATGGCCCTTGAAATGTGCTGCCCCAGAAATGGCAAAAATGCCGTCCCTTCAGATGTGCTGCCCTAAGCACCTGCTTCCTTTGCTGGTACCTGGAGCCGGCCCTGAAGAATGGGAGAGTTGTGTGGTTCCACCCCAAGAGAGGTGAAGGCATGAGGGCTGATACCTGTGGGGGTACATTCAGAGAGGATCAGAGGTGCTGCTAACCCTGTAATCATGTAATTTTCACCTTCTCAACAAATGTGGTTCCTAAGTATTACTACTACCACGAGACTGATTCTCTCACATTGGAAGTTACCATCTATATCGCTATAGAGTAAATTATACAGTTGACTTTCCCTCCTGGGGGAATTTTGCACCAAAAAAATAAAAAATTCTGCTCACAATATTTTAAAATTCTGCACATTTTATTTGTTAAAACAACATTATAACCACACCAGTTTCAATTATTTTGGTAATTTATTTCAGCAAGCATGTCTGTAACAATACAGACAACAAAAAAAGATTCATGAAATGTTTTTTGACAAACACATTCCTTGCTAGGCTTATTAAGACAGACGTTTGAGTAATAATATTTCCTGTGCCTCTCAGAAACAGTGCAAAGGCTTGGGAGAGTCAGGGGTAATGGAGTAGCTAAGGGAGAGGGAAGTAATTGCTGGAAAGGAGCCTGGGCATGAACCTGGAGAGTTATTTGCGTGTGGGTGGGAAAAGGATGGAACAGGAGGGTTTTTTTTGCAGGGAGAGAGGGATTCTTAGGAAGCCTCCCCCATGCAGACCCTGGCTGACCCCTAGTCTCTCTCAGTCAGGCACATCTGCCCTGTCCCCATGTTTTCCTGCACCCCTACTCAGCCACCCCCTCATCCTGTGTCCCTATGTCCCCACTCAGCCCCTCTCATCTCCATGTGTTCCTAAACTTCCATTCAGCCACCCCTCTCCCTCATCCCCATGTGTCCCTGCATCCCCACTCCCATTCAGCCACTGCCCCAGTCTGTCCCCCCCCCCCAGCTAGCCCTTCTGAACCCCAGTCTAAGACTCCCCAGCAGCCCCACGTGCCTCACATTATCCAGCCCCCCATATTCTATGCCTCCTGACCTGGCCGCATGGGGCCTCTTCTTTTCCCTATCCACATCTGGGGCTGCTCCCACCTGGGAGTGGCTGCTCTCTGTTCTGGTGCCACAGCAGCCCCTGGTGGGAAAAAGAAGTAACTGCAGCACTTCTCCACAAGAATGTATTTTCTGCTGAGGAAAAAAAAATTCTGCTCAGGATATGAATTTTGCATGTGCACAGTGGCACAGAATTCCCCCAGGAGTATGACTTGTAGCTTCTCCATTAACTGTGGGTAATCTAAATTTTAAATTTTGGGTAATTTACAGTTTATTCATAGACCATGTGTTTTCTATTGTGTTTAGTTTGGAGATCCACATGAAATTTCTTGATAAACTGTGGGATAGACAAAGTGGGAATTTTTTGTAATATTTTTTTATTCCTATGTGCACCTCAGTTTCCTCTTACACCTACACCATGCACGACTACCCAGCGGGGAAAAGTATTAAGTCTGCTCTGAGGTAGAGCAGGAACCATAGCTGGGTATGTCACCCAGCTGCCTGGGTCGTTAAAGAACAGGCTGAAACCAACACAGATCAACAGAGGATCCAGCAAGACAAAGACACTCTGCCCCCTGTAACTAAACAATCCACACATAACAGCAGGAAACCCTGGCACATGGGACATGTGAACTGAACTAGAGAATAAGGGGGGGAAGTGTTAGGTGACAGGTGTGGAAGAGCTTACTGGCCCTTACTTTGTATGTTAATGGCACTGAGGTCCTCAAATGCCAGGTGCATGGTGTTCAAAAATGTGAATGATTACCTAAAATCTTCTCCGAACTTCCTAGTCTCTGTAGGTCACCTTTCACATTAGGCCTGTATGACCCTTCCCAAAAACCCTCCCTGCTTACTTCCCTCCAAATTCTATTCCTCAACCTCTTCCCTTTCTCCTTTATCTTTCCTCTCATCTGCATTTTAAGATGGGGACACAATGAATCTAGTAGCCTCCCCAGGGCCACAGTGTACCATACACTGCCAATTTCCCAGCACTATAGGGTTTCCTCACTCCCTTGTGCCCCAGACTGTAGTTATAAGGGGAACCTCTAGAGCACAAGAAAATCTGAGACCTGTAGAACATGGGAGGTGAGAGAAGCAGAAGTGGGGATGGGATGTTGGGGATTGAAAGAGGGAGAGAACCAGAGAAGATTTGATTTGGTGAGAGAAAGGAACTATTCTAATGGATCTGAGAAGCTAGACTTTGGTCTGGTTAGGGTCTGGGTGAAATTTGGAGCTAATTTTTTTTTAACAAGTTCACTCATCTCTAATTCTGCCCCTAATATAATTTTTTCTTGGTACCCTTGTACCAGACAGATAAATATACACCCACATATGACATAACAACATACTAAACATTAATGTGTTGTCAACATACTATAACCAAGCCAGTAATTCCTGTTGATATTAACTTCATATTTTCATCTGAGATGTGCATTTTAATACATCTCTTAATAATGTAATCAGTACTGCCCTATAACCATACTGCTGTTGTAGACATGATCTTCTCTTGAGCAGATACCATTATTGCTAATTATGCTGAACAATAATAATAAAAGCAATGCACTTTCTGAAGGCTTCAGAAAAAACATCTGTCTAGTGTGCCCCGATTTTGCATTCATTGTACACAAAATCTGCAGTCAAGATCTCCTACTAACTTATTATACAGGTAAAAGTTTCTAGTAACAAACGATAATGTGTACAGAATAAGCATTTAAATAATTTCTGATTTATTCTCTTCCTCCCCAGTCACTTTCTTTAAAATTAACTTTCTTATTGTCAGGATCTTAAATTACATTGCTAACTATAAGGTAGTTGCAATTCCCACTTCTGCTGACTGTGCCAGGTACTGAACTGCAGTCTCTCCAGCCCAGTAAGATTTATAGATCAGAGGCGCTTTGCATTATACATATCCGAACTGTAATAGAAAAGGCTGCAGTGTTATAACTTACTTAGATAAATGCATTGCAAAGAACAGAAGGTTTTTAGGCTTGGCAGAGATCACAAAAAATGACAACATAAATTAAGTTCTAAAACAAAACATTTTGGGTCAGGTGCGGAAGCCAGACCTTTTAACTTTTGCTTCAGAGATCAATGTCGTATTTTGGATGTTCTGGGTATCTAGAAACAAGCTTTTAGATTTGCGGGGTTTGGCACTGGTATGAGGATGGGGAGCTCTGCGGGTGATACAAACACCAAAGGTGAGGTTGGGCTTATTGCATATTTGAGAATCCAAACTTTTTAAAATCTGCAGAAGTTGAACTTTGCACCCATGTAACAGAGTGGTACTTAGCCCCGGCTGTTTCGTATCACAGCAACCTGCTCAGACTTCATTGGGTGGATAGTCACACCGAGTTGTTTATTTCAGATCCCTCCACCAATGCCTTTACAGTATTGTACAACAATATTATGTACATTAACTGTTGTATCCTCAGCCCTTTTCCCGGGGCCCAAGAGATCTCCCTTCCTGGCAGTCTCCTCTGTGCCACTAGCTCACCCTCCCCACACACACTTCCTTCGCCCCTTTTTTATTAGTCTTGAGCTGATGGGCTAATTGGCTCTTTAGCTCACCTAGCCTCATCATCTGATTAGATAATTAATTTCAATTACCCCAACCAACCCTCTCCTGGGAACTTATGAGTGACAGAGTGATCAGAGTGCAGGCTCACTGTTAACTGCCTGCACTGTGTCACAACCCAGTTTAATACAGCAAAAATAAATGAAGAACAACAATCACCCCCCCCCCCCCCCCCCGCCAAAACTGGTTTCCTTCTGCTAGCTTGTACAGTTAAACTGAGAGATACCAGTGACTGAATGAATCACAGACCTCTGGCTGACTGTGAATGCATCCTTCTGTTAACATAGCTAAAATAATGTAATCACAACTGCTCATCTAAGACAAAAGGAGTGTTAAACTGAGTGGCTGGAGGTTGCTGCAATTTATGAGTCATGGGTGGCAATTTCATTTTGGAGGGAATGCAATCAAAGTATTTAGGGAGAAAAAAAGGAGATGTGAGTGCTTCTGGGGAGGAGAGGGGAGAGCGTTAAATAGGAATGGGTAGTAGGGGAGGCGAGAGAGGTTGGGGGCTTAGATGAGGGAGGTGTGGCACCCCCCCAGCTCTGCCAGTGCATCTCAACCCCCCTGCACCTCAACCTCTGTGGAGGCCCAGCTCTACCAGTGCACCCCAACCCCCATGGAAGCCCAGTTCTCCCAGTTCACTCCAATTCCCTGATCCCCAGCCCCCTGCACTCCACAGCTTGTCCAGTGCACCTCAACACTCCACCTCCCATCTCTGCTGGTGTACCCCAACCATCCTGTACCCCAAACCCCCAGCTCTGCCAGTAGGCCCCAACCACTCCTGCACTCCAACCTGCCTATACCACACAACTCTGCCAGCACATCCCAACCCCTCTGCACCCCAAGCCCCCTGTATCCACAGCTCTGCCAGTGGACCCCAACTACCCTGTACCCCAACCTCCTGTACATCCCACCTCTACCAGTGCATCCCAAACTGCCTGCACCCCATCCTGCATGCACTCCTCACTCTGCCAGTATTCTCCAACCACCTGGAACCCCAACCACCCTGTACCTCAGCTCTGTCAGTACACCTCAACCCTAAACCCCAACCCCCTTAATGCTCCATCTCTGCCAGTGCACCCCAACTACCCTGCACCCTACCCTTCTGGCACTGCATACCTCTGCCAATGCACCCCAACATTGCATAAAAGCTATTTAATCAGTGTCGGAAGAACATTAATTGCAAAATTGGAGGGTTCATGACTGACTGGAAAAAGTACAATGTGGCATTACAAGCTCTGACAACTCAGTGTTTCCTGGAGATGGGGTATATCTGTTGGACAGAGGTCAGAGGATCTTTCTCTCAGACATAAAACAGTCAGTATTTGGGAACAGAAACCCTGTCTGTGATTTCTTTTGCTGGCCCTTCCACAAACTCCACCCTCCAACCATTGTAAAACACAACCAGGAACACCATTCCACTGTGACATCGTTGTCTTTCACTCCAGGCGCTACAAGTGATTCGGGTTATAGGAAGGGGGAAGTAACAGCAATAGAAATGGCAATAAATGAAGACTTCAGAGATGTGTTCCCTGCTTGTGGTAGGAAAGTCTGGGTGGAGTAGTGGGGAGAGCCCAGATTGGAGGAGGGAACACATTATTTGGATCAGGGACATGTCTGGAGAGGTGTGCCAAAGCAGGGCTGGTAGGGCACCACGGATGTCTGTGTTGCGGGGGAGAGGGAGTGAGGGAGGTAGCTGGATAGCTCAGTATGCTAAATGCAGGACATGAGATGTACAACTGCCTAAATGACTACTAAATCCTATCAACGACATCTCTCGTCCTTAAAAAAAAAAAAAAAAAAACACCTGGGAAATCCAATGGCAAAAAATTATATTAGTGCAGAGTTAAGATTGCTTGGTGATGTGTTGTCCCTTTGCAGAGTGCTGAGTTGAGCAAAACTTCAACTTCTGAAAAACCAGGAAATGCAGAGTTAAGCAATGCCCCAATATGCCCTGTTATCACACACATCTTTCCTCTGCCAGTCGAGAGGGGATGGAAGGCATAGGGGACACTGACATTTTTATTTTGGCTAATTTTGAACCTCCTCAAACACTGTAGGTTTGAAAATTTGTACAGAAGTTTAATGTTATTATGGGCTCATATTCTGTTTAGCAGAAAGTATTTCAGGAGAAGCAGAGAGAAAAATCTGATTCCGCAAGATGCATATGGCTCATGATCTCTTATTGTTGTAGCCTTGAGCCCATACCTCTTTGTTCTTTGTCAGCACTTGCTCTGTTTTATGACTAATGTAGAATTTTAAACTCCCTGAGGGACTGGTCACATGTTTTGTCTGTAAAATGCCATATACACATATTTAAATAATTGTGATAAAAGTCAGTGGGAGCATGAGTGTGCAAGGAATGTGGGGTCAGGTCCTCAGTCTTTGAGTATGATACAGCTATGCATGGATCTTGAGTATTACATGGGTTTTTGTGATGCATTGAAGAAGATTCAGTCCATTCGGACTATGAACTAAATTTCACGTTTAGATATTAATGGTAGGTCTCAGATAAGAGGTTTAATCAAAGTGTTTGGTTTTTATAGCTGAAACTTGTTACTGGGCACCAAAAGAATTCTCCTACACCCAGAATAGTACTGCTGCTGGATAGACATGGAGTCTTCCATGGTAGAGCAGAGTGGATAGGCCAAAAAGCAGAGGGGGTTATAGCATGATGCCCTAGTAATAGCGATGTTTCTGTCCAGACACAGGTTTGACTGAAGGCCAATTCAGAGGAATTATTGCAGCCTATATGTGGAAAAACTGACAGACAGCAGCCTCCTTATATGTTGCTATTGGGAAGATAGCATATAGTTGTTTCACCACAAGCATAAAAGTCCTTCAGATATCACTACTCATGGTTATGATCATTTGTATATTTTCCAGTAAGAGAAGAAATAAGGAGACACCTCTGTGTCTCACATCTAGAACAAGGCAAAAACACATGCTTAAATCTAGCCCCAGCTCTAAGGCAAGCTCTTGGTTACATAATGACCATGTGTTGTAGCAACGCTGATGTAGAAACCCCTCTCAGTGATGCTGACACAGAAAAATCTGCATTGCAGACTAGACATCATTTTGTTTGATTTGCCACTGCCAGATGTGAGCAGAGTCTTCAGACAGTTGGCAGACTTGCCCAGGTATTTCCCCAACCCTACAATTTCACCCTAAAAATAGAATATTCTCATACAATGTGCACTTTAAGATCAAATTTAAAGAACACTTGGAATGCCGCTTTGACAGACATAACCTATACACAATGGGAGGAGAGACTAAAAAGATAAGAGCTGTTTAGCTTAGAAAAGAGATGATTAAGTGGAGATATGATCGAGGGCAATAAAATCACACATGGTGTGGAATAAGTGAAGAGAAGTGTTATTTACTTACTTCCACAATACAAAAACCATGGGTCACCCAATTAAATTAATAGGCAACAGGTTTAATACAAACAAGAGGAAGTACTTTTTTACACAAGGCACAGTAAACCTGTGGAACTTATTGCCATGGGATGTTGTGAAGGCCAAAATTATAACTGGGTCAAATAAAGAACTAGATAAGTTTATGGAGGATAGGTCCATCAATGGCTATTAGCCAAGAGGTCAGAGATGCAACCCCATGCTCGGAGTGACCCTAAACTTCTGATTGCCAGAAGCTGGAATGGGAAGATGGGTGGATCTCTACAGAATTGCCCTGTTCTGTACATTCCCCCTAAAGCTCTGGGACTGGCCACTGATGGAGACACAGTATTGGGCTAGTTGGACATTGGTCTAACCCAGTAGGGCACTTCTTATGTTCAGCGTTGCCTAATGGATAGGGCATTGGGATGGGACTCAGGAGATGTGGGTTCAGTTCTGGCTCTGCCACTGGCCTTCTGGGTGACTTTAAGCAAGTCACTTTGCCCTCAATGTGCCTCAGTTTCCCTACCTGGAAAATGGCAATAATGATTAGTGACCTCCTTTGTAAAGTACTATGAATATTTTCTAATAAAAAGTACTTTATAAAAGCTAGGTATTATTATTGCAATTATATTCCCTGAAAATGAAGAATGCACAAACAATTGTAAAACAGTGCTTATTATCCTACAATGAAATGCTAACTCTGTTTTATAGTGATCAAGTCCTGGAAGTAAGTGGGCCAGCCTATTGTCTTAATTACATAGGTGTAAATTCAGTAAGTGAAGTTATTCTGGATTTACACCACTGTAATGGAGATCAGAATCTGGGCAAATGGAACTTTTTGCCTGAGTAGAAAATGTCTTTGATGAATAAGTACTTTATATGACACATTGTTAGCTCATTTAAATGGGAACTAATCTATGTGTGCTCATTTGATTTATTGGATTTATGGTCTGTATTAAAAATGTGAAAGATCCAGAATCTAACTGAAATTAAAATAAACTTCATTTTAGACATTAAGTTTTCTTTATTACACCCACAGGGCTTCTAAATGTATCTCTTTTGAGTAGAATTTAAAGGTTCTTTTGTGTATAATCGCTTTTTGAAATTGCTCAAATTATCGGCTGATTAAGAACATTATGAACATTAAGAACAACCCTGAGAGTTGAAGTTAAGCCCAACCTAAGCTCCAGTATAGACACTGCCAGGTTGATGGAAGCTGCCTCTCAGAAGGGGGGATTAACTACAGCAATGGAAAAACCCCTTCCATCTCTGTAGCAATTGTCCGTACTACAGTGTTATAGCTGTGCCTCTGTAGTGTAGACATAGCCTGAATTACTTCCTCTGCTGAGAGCCCAGTTTGACCTTCTGGCCACTATTGGAGGAATCATGGAACAGATTAAGATACTCCTGCTTTCTGATTCCTTCTCTGATGCTGATTCCCTCCGTCACCTGGATCACCTAACCTTTTGTCCTATTAAAAGGTAAGGACATTCAAAACCTCTTGCTAACAAGATATACAAATTGAAATCTGGGTAATTGCTCTGAGTAATATCAATGAGCAAATATGTTAAAAGTTAAGAAAATTAGCCAGAGCACTCAATTAAATTTTACTGAAAAATATAGTCTGACCTTATATTCTATTCTTAAGGAGGAATAAAAAAAAGATAGTGGTAAATATACCTGAAGGCCTGTGATGGGATGTTAGATGGGGTGGGATCTGAGTTACTACGGAGAATTCTTTCCTGGGTGTCTGGCTGGTGAGTCTTGCCCACCTGCTCAGGGTTTAGCTGATTGCCATATTTGGGGTCGGGAAGGAATTTTCCTCCAGAGCAGATTCACTGCTCTACAGCCAAAATGCTTCTGAAATAAATGTAGTCAAACGTTACTAATTCTGGGTCACTGAGAACGAAAATGATGCTTAAAATTGTTGATTGGCTCTAGTTTTCAAGACATGCTATTGGGTCAGTATATACGACCCTTGACTTGGGAATGGCGGAGGATAAGTGAGTTATAAAGGGAAGGGATCTCAATTTAAACCAGAAATGACTAAAATACATCTTTGACTGGATCTATGAATAAATCTATGACTGGGTTTGGACAGTACTTGCTTTTTAGGCAAAACAATGAATGATGCAATCTGAAGCTGGTATTGCGTCATACATGATATGAATTGCATCATGTTATTCCTAGAAGTCATGGATGATGCAATCATAACGAAGCTTACATCACTCTGCTGAACAAATTGCCCTATATCAGCTCTAGAAATCATACAGTGTCGTGCTCTCTTATTTGTCAGTGTTTGATTTTGCAAAGGGACACATTTCTGTTTAGCCAAAGTGAGCAGAGATGCCTCGTACTTGTGTGAACAGTGCAGATAACTTCTGCTATGTTTGTGGTGAAGTGACTTTTGCATCAAAAAAGCGCAGTATAACCACTATGGTTAAGAAAGCCTATCACCTTTCTTTTGGCTGCAAAATTGGAGATCAGGACAAGAGGTGGGCCCCACACATATGCTGCAACACTTGTGCAACAAATCTTCGCCAGTGGTTGAACAGGAAAAGGAAATCTATGCCTTTTGCAGTGCCAATGATTTGGAGAGAGCCAACAGATCATCCCAGCAATTGTTACTTCTGCATGGTGCCTCCAGTTGGGAAAGGTGTGTCAAAGAAGAACAAGTGGACTGTGCGTTATCCAAACATTCCATCAGCTATATGCCCAGTACCCCACGGAGAAGGACTGCCAGTTCCTGATGCACCAGAATCATTCTCACTTGAGTCAGACGAGGAAGAGGATGAAACTTCTGGTCCTGAACCATCAATGTCACAGGACCCACATTTTCTCCCATCCTCCTCCTCTGAACCACACCTCATAACACGAGGTGAACTGAATGACCTTGTCAGGGATTTGGAACTACCCAAGAGTAAGGCAGAGCTTTTGGGCTCCAGACTACAGCAGTGGAATCTCCTGGCAGGTGATGTTAGGGTTTCCATGTTCCGTGACCGTCAAAAGGATCTTGTCCCATTCTTCTTCATGGAAGGTGATCTTGTAGCCTGCAACAACATCGATGGTGTGATGGCAGCCCTCAACATCGTTCACGATCCAGATGAGTGGAGACTGTTCATTGATTCATCGAAGACGAGGCTTAAAGCTGTTTTACTGCAGAATGGCAATGTTTTGCCATCAATTCCAGTTGGTCATGCAGTCCATATGAAGGAAACCTATGACAACATGAAACAACTTTTGAGGTGCATCAACTATGACCAACATCAGTGGCAGCTTTGTGGCGATTTGAAGGTTGTTGCTCTCTTGCTTGGTCTGCAGACTGGATACACAAAGTACTGCTGTCTTCTCTGCGAATGGGATAGTCGTGCAAGAGATTCCCACTACATCAAGAAAGATTGGCCACTCTTTCAGTCATTGGAGCCTGGGAGGAAAAGTGTTCAGCATCCACCACTTGTTGAATCAAGGAAGATTTTGTTACCACCCTTACACATCAAGCTGGGTCTGATGAAGAACTTTGTCAAGGCCATTGACAAAACACAAGCAGCTTTCAAGTACCTCCGTGGAAAATTGCCAAGGTTAAGTGAAGCTAAGATAAAGGAAGGTGTCTTTGTTGGTCCTGAGATTCGTGCACTTCTTGGAGATGATGCATTTGACCATGCACTGCATGGCAAGGAAAAAAAGGCATGGAAAGCCTTCCAGTTAGTGGCAATAAATTTTCTCGGAAACAACAAGGCAGACAACTACAGGTTGTTGGTGGAAAACCTCCTCAAGGCATACAAAAGCCTTGGTTGCAACATGTCACTAAAGATACATTTTTTGCACTCTCATCTAGATTTTTTTCCACCGGACTGCGGAGCAGTGAGCGACGAGCACGGCGAGCGATTTCACCAGGACATTGCAACAATGGAGAAACGCTATCAGGGCAAATGGAGCCCATCAATGCTTGCAGACTATTGCTGGACAGTGACAAGAGATGCTCCATTTAATGAATACAAGAGACAAGCCAAGAAGCGCCGAGTAGACACTGAATAGGACTAAACTATGTACATAATAGTTTTTTGCCTTTTGTTTCATAATACATTTTATTTATATAACCCCTTTGCTGATTTTTAAAGTGTTACATAAACAGGACAGGTGAAATAGTATCATGGAAAGCAACCATAAACACATGAAAAGACCTAGGTTTACAATTTATGATGAAAACTCTACTATCTACACAATATACATAGACATAAAATGTAAAAACTTAAATATCTTAGAAACAGTAGCCAATCAGTTGTTTTAATTGTCATATTTGAATTCAGCACATCAAAATACATACTAAATAGCACATTTTATCTCTGAAGCAGACGACGTCTCAAAAATTGTACACCAGTGTTGGCAGACGCCCTGGGGGGGTTTCGCCTTCCTCTGCAGCATGGGGCACGGTTCACTTGCTGGATGATTCTCTGCAACTTGAAGTCTTTAAACCATGATTTGAGGACTTCAATAGCTGAGACATAGGTTAGGGGTTTATTACAGGAGTGGGTGGGTGAGATTCTGTGGCCTGCGTTGTGCAGGAGGTCAGTCTAAACGATCATAATGGTCCCTTCTGACCTTAACATCTGAGTCTAAGATAGATACGGTGTTTTGGCTGGCCGGAGATTTTGCAAAGGAGCATTTACAAATCCTGAAAAACTATATGAATAACTAAAACCCTCCATCTCAGTTAACAGTCCCCAGCCTTTTTAATTGTGTTCAAAATTTCTTCTATTCAATTAAATCACAATATGCGTCTTTCAAGTGAAAATAAATAATTTTAGACTCCTTTCCACTATATCCTGGAGTAACAGTGAAAAAAGCAAGCTATACTAAAGCTTTCTACTATGAACCAATAAAATATTCACCAGTAGTCTGATAGATCCCAAATTTTCAGGAAATAGATTCATAAACAGGAGCCAGTTAACATTGCATAGGAGAATTGTTTTGCAGGTCCAAAATGCTAAAGCTAGCTCTGTCTCCATGATTGTTAGCTCCAAGACTGTGAAGAAGGCAAATGAGATCCTAGGATGTATGAGGCAAGGTATTTCCACTAGCCATAGGGAAGTACTAATATCATTGTACAATGTACTGGGAAGACCTCATCTGGAATACTATGTATAATTCTGGGTCACCCATGTTTAAGAAAGATGAATTCAAACCAGAACAGGTGCAGAGAAGAGCTACTAGGATGATCAGGGGACCGGAGAGCCTTTCTTATAAGACTAGTTTAAAAGAGCTTGATTTGTTTAACATGAGAGGGGATGTGATTGTTCTCTGTAAACACATCAGGGGGTAAATACCAGGGAGGAGAAGAGCTGTTTAAGCTAAAGGAGAATGTTGGCACAAGAAAAAATGGGTATAAGATGGCCATGAATATATTTAGGCTGGAAATTAGAAGGTTTCTAAACTTCGGGGGAAAGGGGGTAGATTCTGGAACAGTGGGGTTAAACAACCTAACTCATTTTAAGATGGAGCTTCATACGTTTATAAAAGGGATTATATGATGCAGTTGCCTTTGACAGCAGGGGACTGGACTTGATGATCCAGGATGTCCCTTCTAGTCCTTTGTTCTTATCATCACTTCAATGTTGTTTCATATTAATGGTTTATGGGCAGTGTTGTTCTACCATGCTTTCTCTTTGGGTATGGAAACTGATGGCAGTGCTAGTATTTGCATAGGATCTTCTCCTATATCTTTGATATTGTTTCTATGTGTTAACAATTTTTTACTGAAGTTACAGTTCCAATACTTTCTCATAAAATTCTGCACTTAGAATGACATTCAGGTTACACAGGATAAAAACTCATTAGAAATATGACACCGACAATTGTAGTATTAACATCACTAAAATGATTCAGGCATTGGTACAATTACATAGTTTAATAGATCGTTTTTGTGTGTGATATATCTGTGTTAAAAGAATGCTATTTAAATTGCATGGTCCAGCGCTCAAATTTAGGAACTAGATAGATTTCCAGTTGCCCTGTACTCTTAATTCTGCCTTCCTAGTGCATAGTATGTGATCTTATAACTAAAGACCGTATCATAATGTGTATATATACAAGGGGGCCAAATAAAGGTTGCATTAATAACCATAGATCTGACATTTTGTAAAAATCCTTTATAGTGGAACATTTTAGGTAACCTAAATATAGGGGTTGCTACTAGCTCCCAAATAATTTAGATGGGTGATGAAAATAATGCATTACACCAGACTGGCTGATGTACTGTAAACCTAGACTGCATAATAACAGTTTCTAAAGAAGTTTTTATTCATTTGTTAATACTGTCTCCTATCTATAGTTCCTATTTTTAAAAAAAGAAGGAAGATGTTAAAATAGAGCTGGGGAGACCTGTTAACATTTTTGTTTTAAATCATAAATGCAAATCCTTAATCCCTATTGAACTGTAAGCAGTGGGAGCAGGGATTGTCATTTCCTGTGTGTTTGTACAGAGCCTGGCACAAGAGGGCCCTGACTTGGTTGGTGTTTTGGTGCTACTGCAACAGAAATGTTAATTAACTCATCCCCTTATGCCCAGGAATTTTCGAGCACCCCCACCCCCCACCCCGGCAGTTTGAAAAGTTGGCACCTGTGACCATGAGTACTAGAAACTCTGTTTTAAAAAAATGAAAGGTAATGTTCTGATGAAATCAAATGACTCCAGGACGTGGGTTCTAGGCAAGGCCCGTTAGTGCCTCTGGCCCAGGTTTTTAAAGGTAGTTAGTTGTTGCTGTGGTCAGCGTTGCAATGCCTAAGTCTCATTTTCAAAAGGGATGTAGGCACTTAGGAGCCTAAATCCCATCATCTTTTGAATGGAATTTAGGCTCCTAAGTTCCTAAATCACTCTTGAAAAGGAGTTTTAGGCCCCTAAAGCAGTTCGCTTTAATGTCTGGCAGTCTATTCTACAAACAGCTCTTTGTACAGTTCCTGGGGATAGCTTTCTGCATCCAGCATCTCTGCAGCTCATGGCTCGCCATGTGGCTGCTGCTTCCCCCAAAGAGCAGGGAAGAAGAGCCCAGGAACTGCCTGATTCAGGACCCTTATAGCAAATGGAAAGAGCAGTGCAGTGGGGTGGAGGCTGATGGAAGTTGTAGTGCCCTGTTTAGCTAATCCATCAGTGGATGTGCAGTGGATGTGCTATTTCTTGACTTTAGCAAAGCTTTTGATACAGTCTCCCACAGTGTTCTTGCCAGCAAGTTAAGGAAGTATGGGCTGGATGAATGGACAGTAAGGTGGATAGAAAACTGGCTGGATGGTCGTGCTCAACGGGTAGTGATCAATGGCTCCATGTCTAGTTGGCAGCCGGTATCAAGTAGAGTGCCCCAAGGGTCGGTGCTGGGGCCGGTTTTGTTCAATATCTTCATCAACGATCTGGAGGATGGTGTGGACTGCACCCTTAGCAAGTTTGCAGATGACACTAAACTGGGAAGAGTGGTTGATACGCTGGAGGGTAGGGACAGGATACAGAGGGACCTAGACAAATTAGAGGATTGGGCCAAAAGAAATCTGATGAGGTTCAACAAGGACAAGTGCAGAGTCCTGCACTTAGGACGGAAGAATCCCATGCACTGCTACAGACTAGGGACTGAATGGCTGGGCAGCAGTTCTGCAGAAAAGGACCTAGGGGTTACGGTGGACGAAAAGCTGAATATGAGTCAACAGTGTGCCCTTGTTGCCAAGAAGGCTAACGGCATTTTGGGCTGTATAAGTAGGGGCATTTCCAGCAGATCGAGGGACGTGATTATTCCCCTCTATTCGGCACTGGTGAGGCCTCATTTGGAGTACTGTGTCCAGTTTTGGGCCCCACACTACAAGAAGGATGTGGATAAATTGGAAAGGGTCCAACGGAGGGCAACAAAAATGATTAGGGGGCTGGAGCACATGACTTATGAGGAGAGGCTGAGGGAACTGGGATTGTTTAGCCTGCAGAAGAGAAGAATGAGGGGGGATTTGATAGCTGCTTTCAACTACCTAAAAGGGGGTTCCAAAGAGGATGGATCTAGACTGTTCTCAGTGGTAGAAGATGACAGAACAAGGAGTAATGGTCTCAAGTTGCAGAGGGGGAGGTTTAGGTTGGATATTAGGAAAAACTTTTTCACTAGTAGGGTGGTGAAGCACTGGAACGGGTTACCTAGGGAGGTGGTGGAATCTCCTTCCTTAGAGGTTTTTAAGGTCAGGCTTGACAAAGCCCTGGCTGGGATGATCTAATTGGGGTTGGTCCTGCTTTGAGCAGGGGGTTGGACTAGATGACCTCCTGAGGTCCCTTCCAACCCTGAGATTCTATGATTCTATGATCACAAATCTCATTGAAGTCAATGGGATTACACGCATAAAGGTTAGTAGCGATTGGACATCTAACATAGTGAACACCAAGAATTACTTAGACAAGTTAGATCTCTTCAGGTCAGCAGGGCCTGATGAAATACATCCTAGAATATTCAAGGAGCTGACTGAGGAGCTATCTGAGCCATTAGTGATTATCTTTGAAAACTCATGGAAGAAGATGGGTGAGATTCCAGAGGACTGTAAAAGGGCAAATATAGTTCCCATCTATAAAAAGGGGACTAAGGACAACCCAGGGAATTATAGACCAGTCAGCTTAACTTCAGTACACGGAAAGATAATGGAGAAAATAATCAAGAAGTCAGTTTGCAAACACCTAGAAGATAATAAGGTGATAAGTAACAGTCAACATGAATTTGTCAAGAACAAATTGTATCAAACCAACCTAATAGCTTTCTTTGTCAGGGTCACAAGCTTATAGATGGTGGGGAGTGGTAGATGTGGTATATCTTGACTTTAGTAAGGCTTTTGATACTGTCTTGCATGATCTTCTCATAAACAAACTAGGGAAATACAACCTAGATGGAGCTACTATAAGGTGGGTGCATAACTGCTTAGAAAACCATTCCCAGAGAGTATTTATCGTGGTTCACAGTCAAACTGGGAGGGCATAATGAGTGGGATCCCAGCGGGATCAGTCCTGGGTCTGGTTCTCTTCAATATCTTCATAGATTGTTGAAATAATGGCATAGAGAGTACATTTATAATGTTTGCGGACTATACAAAGCTAGGAGGGGTTGCAAGTGCTTTGGAGGATAGGATTAAAATTCAAAATGATTTGGATAAATGGAGAAATGGACTGAAGTAAATAAAATGAAATGTAGTAAGGACCAATGCAAAGTACTCCACGTAGAAAGGAACACTCAATCACACACATACAAAATGGGAAATGACTGCCTAGGAAGGACTACTTAGAAAGGGATCTGGGGGTCATAGTGGATCACAAGCTAAATATGAGGCAACAGTATAAAAAAGCAAGCATCATTCTGGGATGTATTAGCTGGAGTATTGTAGGCAAGACACAAGAAGTAATTCTTCCGCTCTACTCCACACTGATTAGGCCTCAGATAGAGTACTGTGTCCAGTTCTGGGTGCCACATTCAGGAAAGCTGTGGACAAATTGGAGAAAGTCCAGAGAAGAGCAACAAAAATGATTAAAGGCCTAGAAAACAGGACCTACGAGGAAAAAATTGGCGAAAAAAATGCATTTGTTTCGTCTGGAGAAGAGAAGACTGAGGGGAAACATAAAAGGTTGTTACAAGGAGGAGGGTGAAATTTTTTTCTCTTTAACCTCTGAGGATAGGACAAGAAGCAGTGGGCTTAAATTGGGGAGTTTTGGGATGGACATTAGGAAAAACTTCCTAACTGTCAGGGTAGTTAAGCACTGGAAGAAATTGCCTAGGGAAGTTGTGGAATCTCCATCATTGGAGGTATTTCAGAACAGGCGAGACAAACACCTGTCAGGAATGGTTTAGTTATTATTTAGTCCTGCCATGAGTGCAGGGGACTGGACTAGATGACCTATTGAGGTCCCTTCCAGTCTAAACTTCTGTGATTCTATGAATTTCACCCTCACCATATTCACAGAACCCTGTTCCATCATGCAGTGGGCTCAGTGTAAAAGCTTGGAAGGGCTCTTGCTTTTTATCCAGAGCCCCACTAAAGAAACCCAGGTGGAAGTCTCCAGAATGTTATACTCTTGCTGTTCCCCTGTAGCAGCTATTTCGGTCTCTTGTGTGTTGAAAGTTTCAAAAATCTACATCTGGAAATTTTCATTTAAAAGGAAGTTAGTAAACTACAAACATGTCATAGCACAGTGTGTGCTGTGAGCCCTCTGTTAGCATGATTCTATTTCTGCTCTTCCTGCCCTTCTGATTCTCTGTATTTCAGCTCACAAATGTGCTCAGTGCTTAGCAATCAAAAGGAGCTTGGCTAACTAAAAATATGTACTCTAACTCAGACAGTAATGAAATAAGCACAATAATGTCCCACTGTTCTCTTTCCTCTCTGATTCTTTCAGCTGCCTTTGTGTTGCTCTGTTCTTCTCAGCACTTCAATTACCCATTCTCTGCTCCCCTGGTGTTACTCTGTATAAACTCAAAGGAATAGAAATGTAAGTCCCTATTCCACAAACCAAACACTGCATGAGTTAAAACATAGCTTCCCCACGCTGCTCCATCAGCAAGCCTGACTTTCAGGGGACTGTTTGCAGGAAGGAAAGTTAAATCCCCATGTGCATTCCTTCTGTCCCTGGGCTGAGAGAAGGATACCTCTTCGGACTGATGGTGGTTTTGTGATGCTAATGCATGGGGAAATGGACTGAAACCACCAACTCATTTTACACAGACTACCAACTGGCAGTAACTTCATCTCTAGCTCACTACTCTGTTGACTGGCTATTTGTTGAGACTTTCTTCTGCTTCTCTCACTCATCATCCTTCCCCTACTGGCCCTACCCTCCAAAATCCTCTCCAGGTGCCACAACTCCCCTTATCTTATCTTCCTCTCCCTCCAACATTTGCCTTTACTTCCTTTTCCTAAACCCATGCTCCTATGATGCATTCTATCTACCACCCCCAGAATATATTATACAATGATATTAAAAGCTCCATATTTAAGGCTGAAGCTAGCTCTCTTTTCTCTTCTGAGAAATGTAGTAAAATTCTGACAGAGTGTTAAAGTTAAGGTGTTGTGAATTTTTAGCTGTACTTCGCTTTTAGAAATTATTGTAATGCTGTTTGGTCTTATATCTCACAAATGGCTGGGCCTAGAAATCTTAAATATGATTTGGTTTTGTAGGCCATGCTGAGATGGGTCTTTTGGGGAGGAGGAATGGAGAGGCTTTAAAAATCTAAAGAGTTGTTTTAAAGTATATAAATATTAATATGTGTAAACTGAGTATCTGACTTCAGCTACTGGCCTCAGCCAGAGATGATCGGAGGGATAGGGAATGGGTGGGAGATGGGGGAAACATAGCAGAAGCCTGGGAAGGGACATGGAGCAGTGGCCTGGAGATAGGGGCAGAGGACTGAAAGGGCCATGGATGGTTAGGTCCAGGGAAGAGTGGCATAAAATCATGCCTCCCAGTCTCAGTATGGTAGGGGCATGTGTGGAGTCAGGAGAAGAGGGCAGAACACTGAATTGTCATGAAGGAAGGGTACAGGTGACCCCAGCAGCATAAAGGAGGCGGGCATGGAAAATAGTTGCAAAAAGCTAGGGTAAATGTAGAGGGGACCTGGGGAGATATAGAAGAAGACAAGAAAAGGCTTAAAGGATTACCATGTGGATAAAAGTTTCCACTTCCTACTTTATTCCCATCAACCATCCACTGTCACCATATCCCATGCAGGTATAGCCCCTGTCACTACATACCACATTAGATTAAACAATGCCTGGATGAGGGGAGTCTTGCTTTGATGGCATCATAACATCTCTTGGAGAAGGACTCCACTCCTGCAGATCTTCTGTGGCAGCTCCTCTTGCATTTGGAAGCTCATTTTTTTTTAAAAGAGGAAATTTATAAACAAAAAACTTTGATAGAAAAAAGTTGAGGTTGAAAGGGGGGCTCCAAGGGACCCCGCTATCACCCAAACAACACTATTACACTTTATTGATAAACGTCCGACACATCACAAAAAAAAAACCCAAACCAAAACAAAAAGCCCTACAAAGTCTGGAAATGAACAATTAAGGGATACAGCCAATGTCCCACTGCTATACAATCCTTCATTACTATTTTGATCTTTCTACAGCTTCACTATGATCAGCAACTCCTTCATAATTTAGCTTCAAAATGCACTTTTCATAAATAAACTTCTGTTGAAGATTTAGTGGATTAGAAATACAGTAGTATGCTACTTGGACATAGTACACGTTGATGCAATCTTAAAAAAATGCATGTTGTTGAATGCTCGGTGATGTTTTTTTCAACTCAGATCAGGTCAAGAATTTCAAAAGTGATTATTGATTTTTGGTGCCCAGCGTGAGATGCCTTAAAGAGGTCTGATTTTTCAAAATGTGGGTCCTCATCACTTTCTTATCAGGCTCCTTTAAGGTATCTCAAGTTGAGGACCCAATAAGTTGCTTTTGGCCCTTTAATTTTGGCCTTTATCTGTGCAAAGCTACTAGCAAACCAAAAAAAAAAAAAAAAAAGTTGTAATCTGAGAATTTTTTCCCATTTGTTTGGCCCGAAAGCTAATGAAAATGTCAAAAATCTACCCATTTAGCTGTTTTAACTAAAAATGACTTAAGTGATCTTTATTCCTTTTGGTTAAAAAAAGTCTGTATATAGGATGACAAATACATGCAAAGGTTTCAGCCTGATTTGATTTACAATAGCTAAGTTATACATCCATTAAAAAAAACTGGTTTACTTGCAAATCGTTAACTCAGTGTGGTGGTGCTAGCGGGTATGCTATCCTATAAAAAGCATGTGCATATAATAAGCATGTAAAATATACAGATGAACACACTAGGATTTTTAATGAATGAAGACTGCATCTGGATTCTTGACACTTCTCAGGCTGGGTCAGGACTTGAAACCATGCAGCTAGTCTTTTTTTTTTTTTATCTCCAGGGAAGAAATTAATTAATTTTGCCCTGCTCTGATGTCAACACAGGATTAATGACTCTCAACTGCAGGGCTCTGATGTAAGGAATATCTCGAATGCTAGTACAGCACACTGTGTAGTTGCAATAGAAAGATGAAGGGAATCATTTTTCTCGGTGGTAATTTAATACAGTTAGATAGAGCTGCCAAAGCGGTTGGCTGGTGAAAGAAGAATGGTGGTCTTTATATTTAATGATGGTGGGTAGGCTGTACTTATGGAAACAACCATTTTTTTTCTTTCCAGGGCTCCCATAATTGGTGTCGGTAATTAAATGCATACCAAAATCTGTATGTCCATGGGGTTTGGTGTACATGACTGTCATGTTGATGTCAATGGGAGTTAGGCACCTAAATACCTTTTGAGGATTGGGCCCACTTGCCTAAGTGCTTTGCTGAATCTGAGTCTGAGTCCTGCTCCATATCATAGTGAACATGTCGAGAAGCCAAAGGTAATGTTGCTCTGCATGGAGTCATGCTGCCAGGGGTCAGGAGGAGGCCAAGAAGAATCATGGGGCAGGGGTGGGGGGTCAGTGATGTTGAAAAGTAGGAAGGGGTTCAGGGAAGAGCTCCAAAAAGTATTTGAGGTCTGGAAAACATTCTTTACATTGAAAAACTTAAAGAACTAGATGTCTTTTGTTTATCGAAGAGAAAGTTAAAGGGTGAATTGATAATAGTCTAAGTGCTCCCTCCAGAGAAAGAAATTTGATACCACGAGGCTCTTTAATCTAGCAAACAAAGGCAGAACAAATTCCAATGACTGAAAGTTAAAGCTAAAAAATTCAAACTGGAAATAAAATGCCAGAGTTTAACAGTGGGGGTGATTAATCATTGGAACAGCTAATAAGGGTTGAAATAAATTCTCCATCACTTGAAGGAATAAAAAGTAAAGAATTAAATTTGAATATTTTTCTAAAAGATAGGCTCTGAATAACCACAAGTTACTGGGATCAGTGCAAGAATGACTGAATGAAATTCTGTGGCCTGTGTTGAGCAAGGAGATCAGACTGGGTGATCATAACAGACTCTTCTGGCCTTAAAATGTACAAAATATTGTGCATGCAGCTGGTTTACGTGTGGAAAGTTTCATATGCACAAATGGAAGCCAAGATGAGGCTGTGATGGGGTATATCAATCTCACACTGGTAATGCAGTTGTGAACAAAGTGCTTTGGGCCCTAGAGGCATGCCCTTGCTAGGCATGCTCCAAGTGGAGGGAGCATACAACAGGAAGCAGCTCAGCTCAGTCTGGGTTGGCTGAGAAGGACAGCGGTTATATGCAGCAGGCTCCTGCCAAGAAGCTGCCAGAACTCGAGACCACTGAGGCCGAGCATCCTGACTATGCCCTGGGAAGCCAGGCAACCACAGGGACCGAAGGGAACAATGTGCTGCAACCAGCGAAGGAGCTACCAGAGATGGAACAAAGGGTAGGAAGCGACCCAGGGGACGCGGTTGGGGATAGGGAGACCTGATCCCTGGTAATAAGGTAACTGGTTTTGAAGGGCCCTGGGTCAGAACCCAGTGGAGTAGGGTGAGCCTGGGTTCCCCTACTCTCCCTGCACTTGCTACTGGGCACTACAGCTGCTAGAGAGAACAGCCCTTGTTGGACTCTCGCCACTGGGCGCTACAGCCACTAGAGAGAGCAGACCCCAGTGGACTTCCGCCACCAGGCGATACTGCCACTAGAGAGAGCAGCGCCTTGTACTTTAGCTACTTACTCCTGCCAGAGGAAGTGCTCTCTTAGCCCAGGGCTACACTAGGGGAGGGGGTCGATCTACGATACGCAACTTCAGCTACGGGAATAGCGTAGCTGAAGTCGGCGTATCGTAGTCGGCTTACCTGGGGATGAGGACGGCGGCGAGTCGATCGCTGCAGCTCCCCCGTCGACTCCACTTCCGCCTTTCGATGCGGTGGATTGCCGGCGCCGACGGGGAGCGCGATCGGGGATCGATTAATCGCGTCTTAACGAGACGCGAAAAATCGATCCCCGATAGATCGATTGCTACCCGCCGATCCGGCGGGTAGTGAAGACCTGCCCTTAGACTCCCACCACTGGGCACTACTGCCCTTAAGCAAAGCAGCACCTTGGACAACCGCTGGCCCCCTGACAGAAGTCCATTTGAAAACTTGGCCCTAGAAGTCAGCAGACACTTTGAAAATGAGGGCTCAAGAACTAGACATATACTAAAGCATCTCTCAGTAAAGTATGGTTACATGTCACCAATGTGTGTGGGGGAGATCTCTGGGAAAAGTTGGTAGAAGACATAGGATCAGAGTTAAGCGACAGTTATCCACTTACTAGGAGCTCTATTTAAGCATTTCTTGTAAATACAAGGTGTCTTGTCCAACCCCCTCCTCAAGAAACCATTCCTTGATGCTGGACCCCTTGCCCTTTTTAGGGAAGGTGATTAAGAAGGCAATTTTAGTCAATCCCAGCTACACTTGGTCACTGACATCTTAGATAAGTACCACCCTGGAATCCAGGCTAGCTTTAGAGCTAAGACTGCACTTTGCAGGAGGTAATTCCTGACTATGAGAGTGTTTTTCTATTGGGGATAGCTGGCCATTTTGGTCCTGCTGGACGACTCAACAGCTTTTGTCTAACTTAAGTGCAAAACTCAAACTTTTATTCTTCTGCCTGTCTCTGGGAATGGACCATGCAAGGATTTACACTGCCCCTCATGCACAGTGTGAAGGGACACACCCCTGCCCTGGTATGAAGGAGGCTAACAAGCTCCTCTGGGCCTGTTCCAAGCTAATGAGACACACCAGCAAGGCTTGCTCAGCCTGGAGGGAGAGGAGCTTAAAAGGGGGAATCTTACCACAGAAATGGGCAGTGCATAGGAAGAAGGTTGCTCTGCCCAGGGACTGCTGGGAACAGAGTGAGTCCAGCCAAGGAGTAGATAGCCTGGAGGCTCACTATGTCTAAAGCCATCCTGATCTACAGTAGAACAACACGCCCCAGGAAGAGAGGTAGAAGGTAAATCCTGTAAAGGGGCAATAGACTCTATTAGACTGAGCCTTTAGAGCTGACTCTGTAGTATAGAGACTGCCTGAGAGAATGATCCATGTTCCAGCCAGATCTTCCCTCTCTTGCAAAGGGGAAGGAGGAGCAAGAGGCAAACCCTGGCCTGTGGGCAGTAGTCCACAGAGAGATCCCCCCCAAAGACTGTCAACTGGGGAGAAGAAGGGGTAAACGAAGGACCATGGGACACAGGGGGATCCAGGAAGCCTGTCCTCTCCCACAAATTGGTGGAGATTGCGGGCAGTATTATGCCTGATACAAAACAAACAAAAAGACTTAGAGGTAATAGAACTCAGCTGCTCCATATAAGATAGAGCCAGAGCAGTTGTAGGTTGTGGAGATACAGCAGCAACAAGCTATGCAACAGCAGCAGCAGTTTCAACAGCAGTTGCTGCACAAGTGGGTTCAGATCACCCAACTGCAACAGGTGCTGAGGGAGCTGATGACCCAGCAGCAAGAGTTCTGAAAGGAAATGCTCCAGCAAATTGTACTGGCCATATGCCTGCAGGGAGTGCCAGAGGATCACGCTTACACTGGAGGGGTACCTCTGTCTATACCAGTGAAGCTCACCAAGATGGGACTGGAGGATGACCCTGAAGCCTTTTTAGTCACATTTAAGAAGTAGAACTGGCAGCCCAGTGGCCCCCCTGGAACAATGGGCCCTAATCCTAGCCCTGTGCCTAACAGGTCCGGCACAGGCCACCTACCATGATCTAGACTTGGAATGAATGAAGGATTACGTTCTGCCATCTTAGACTATCTGGATATTTCAGATGAGATCTACCACCAATGGTTTAGGCCCGAGAGATACCCCAAGAGGGCATAACCCCACATGGTAGCACAGCAGTTGAAGGAGCACTGCTAGAAGTGGTTCCACCCAGAAGAACACTCAGGAACCCAAGTGTCTGAGACCATTTTTAGGGAGTAATTTATAAAGATATTGCCCGTGGAAGGCAGGGAATGGGTACTACAGTATTGCCCAGGGACACCATCAGGAGCAGTCAGATTAATGGAGGACTTTGTAGAAGCTGAAGGGTCACTCAAGGCAGAGTCACTCTGAACATAAGCAGGGCAAGGGGCCCGGGGGGGGGGGGAGGGGGCGGGCAGTGAGCTAGTGCCCACAGCAGACCCCCACAAGGGATGAGTCTGAAATGGGTCCTACCAGGCAGGCATACTGGCCTTTGGGACCGAGACAGGTCTAGGAGGGCAAGGAGGCCAAGCACGGGGGTCACACAGCCCATGAAATCACCCGGCACCCCCAGATGATGGAGGCAGGGCTCACAGATGAAGGTCCAGCCAGCATCCTGCCATCAGGCCTCCCTATACCTAGGCAACAGGCTGGTGACCCCCAGCCCAATAACATGCTAGTCTTGTAGGCCGACAGGACACATAAGAGAGAATGCTCACTGATGGAATGTGGGTATGCCCAGGGCTGGACAGTGGAAAACTGGGCCCGGAAAAAACCTCTCCCTAAGTTGATCGTACTGGTGACAGTCCAGGGGAAGCTGCTTCAGGGACTCTTGGACTCTGGCTGCAGCCAGGTGGTGGTCCAGGCTTCCATGGTGGGAAATGATGCCACTCCCAAGAACACGATCCAGCTTCAGTGTGTATCCATGGCAATGTCAAGACCTACCCTAGCCAGCAGTTACAGCTGTCAGTGGGAGCCATACTGTGATTGTAGGCAGAGACTGGCCTTTTTTCTGGCAGGTCATTAATAGCCAGATTGAAATTGCAAACAAGAACAGGGACCAAGGGGCGACCCCAGTTCCCTGGAGCTTGGTAAACCTTGGAGAAGCCGATGACCGCGGGGAAGGGACGTCCTGAGCAATGCAGCCACAGACCCCCTTGGGGAGAAAGAGGCTGACCATTGGGACCTGGAAGCCCTCCTTTGGGACAGGAATTTTGTTGTAGAACAAAGGAGTGACCCTACATTAAGCCATGCATACAAGTAACTGGACCCCATAGATAGAAAAGTGACAGAGTCTCAGGGAGACGATCTGTACCCACACTTTGCACTCAAGAAGGAGCACTTGTACCATATCATATCAAGAAGAATTATCAAACGGGGATGATGTGGGACCACCTGCTAGTTCTGCGCTGCTACTGCTGAGCTGTGTTGACATCCCCAGCGGGACACCTGGGGAGAGAAAAGATGGCTCAGATATTGGCCTGATTCTACTGGCCAGGTGTACACCATGCAGTGAGAAAATATAGTTCCTCCTGCCCAAAATGTCAACTAGCTAGCAGCAGAGGGACCCTAAGGTACCCTTGGTCCCCCTTCCCTTGATCGAGACCCCCTTAGAAAGAACTGGGCTGGACATGATTGGACCTCTAAGAAAAAAAACACAGTGGGGCACCAATATATATTAGTGATTGTAGACTACGCAACCAGGTATCCAGAGGCCATTCCTCTCGGCTCCCCAAAAGCGACAGCTATATCTCCAGTGTTCTTAAAGCTCTTCTCACACATAGGATTTCCCCATGAAATATTGGTGGACCAAAGGACTAACTTCACTTCCTAACTGATGCAGGAATTATGCTCCTTTCTGAAGGTCAAGTCTCCGAAGACCTTGGTGTACCACCTACGGGCCGACAGTCTAGAAGAACGGTTTAATAAGACCCTGAAGGGATGTTGAAGTGCTTTGTTAGTGACAACTCCAAGCAGTGGGACCGGCTACTCCCACCGCTCCTATTTGCCTCAAGGGAGGTCCCACAAGCCTTTATGGGATTCTCCCAATTTGAGTTGTTCTACGGTCACCAACCACAGGGCATCTTGAACCTGCTGCGAGAAGGGTGGGAAGAGCAAGATGTGAGGGGCCTTAACTGCAGGATATATTGGGTTGTGCTTAAGGGAGCTACTCAAAACCATGGGGGTGTTCACCAAGGAGAATTTGAAGGCCAAGCACACTCAGGAACAGAATTACAATAAGGAGGCATAGCTACAAACTTTACAGCTAGGTGACCGTGTTCTTCTAATGACCTCAGCCGAGTCTAAATTAATGGTCTGATGTCAGGGTCCATTTGAAGTGGTCAGGCAGGTAGGGCTTGTGGACTATGAGATCAGACTACTCGGGAGAAGGAAGGAAACCAAGGACTATCACATGAACCTTCTGAAATCTTGGGGGGGCATGAACGGTCCTGCTGATAATTCCTATTTTGGCAGAACCCAAACTGGGGCACAAGGTGCCTAGTGGCAAGGCCTCAGCAACAGTACCGGGGGCGAAGGGCTCTCCCCTGCACAAAATAAACAACTCCTCCAAGTAATTGGGGACTTTGCCACAGTGTTCTCCAACTTCCTGGGGAGGATGCAGTTGGTCCAATATCACCTAGAGACTACCTCTGGCCAGGTAGTCCAAGAGAACCCTAGACCTTACCCCGAAAGATGTGGGAAGAATGCTGGAGATGGGGAGGGAATGATTATAGAATCCAAAAGCGAATGGAAGAGGCCCATACTTCTCATTCCCAAACCAGATGGTAGAGTTCGGTTCTCCATCGACTTCAGGAAGATCAATGTCATCACAAAATTCGACCTCTACCCAATGCCAAGGGTGGAGAAGTTATTAGAATGACTGGGACCAGCAAAATACCTAAGCAATTGACCTGACAAAAGGTTACTGGCAGATTCCCTTATCCCCTTCCTCACAAGAGAAAACTGCTTTCTCCACCCCTTTTGGGCACTTCCAATTTAAGACCATGCCTTTCTTCTCCATGGAGCTGACGCTACCATCCAATGACTTATGAATAAGATCTTGAACCCCCACTATCAGTACACTGTGGCCTACATCGACGAAATCTACAGTCCCAGCTGTAGATTAAAAGCCCTACAGGAGACAGGACTTACAGCCAACCTGGCTAAGTGTAAGGTGGCTCTGAGCGAAGTGACCTATTTGGGGTACTGCATAGGAGGTGGTCTTGTGAAGGCAGTGGTTGATAAGATGCAGGCCCTTACAGCGTGTCATGTTGCATCCCCCAGACGAAGAGGCAAGTCAGACATTTTCATGGTCTGGCAGGATATTACTGGTGGTTTATCTCTGGCTTTGCCTCAATCGCGGTCCCATTTATGGACCTAAGTCAACAATCCTAAGAAGATCCATTGGGATAGGCAGTGCGAGGAAACATTCAGAGAACTGAAAGCATGACTATGCCTGGCACCCGTGCTATTCAGCCCCGATTTCTCTCTGGAATTCATATTGCACTTGGATGTTGGGTTCGGCACCGTCCTTTCATAAGACTTCGAAGGGGAAGAACACCTGGTCCTTTATCTAAGTAGAAAACTATTCCTTAGGGAAAATTTGTACTCCTAATGCAGACTTCTTTTTGTAGGAGACAACCCAACCCCGGACAGTCTTCCCATCTTGAGGGGTGGGGTATGTGAAAGGACATGCCCTCACTTTGGTATGAAGGAGGCTAACGAGCTCCTCTGGCCTATTCCAGGCTCAGGAGGCACATCTGCAAGGCTTGCTCAGCCTGGATGGAGATGAGCTTAAAAGGGGAAAACCCCACAGGAAGGGGCAATAAACCAGAACATTGCTTTGCCCGGGTACTGCTGGGAACAGAGTGAGTCCAGCCAAGGAGGAGACAGCTGGGAGACACATCGTGCCTGAAGCCATCCTGACTGACAGTAGAAAAACACACCCCGTGAAGGGGCAATAGACTCTGTTAGACTGAGCCCTTAGAGCTGACTCTCTAGGGGCTGCCTGAGAGACTGGTCCTTGTTCCAGTCAGCTCTTCCTTCTCTTGCAAAGGGGAAGAGGAACAAGAGCCAAACCTGGCCAGTGTGTGGTAGCCCACAGAGAGATTTCCCCCACCCCCAAAGACTATCAACTGGGGGGAGAAGAGGAGGTAAATGAAGGACAGTGGGATGCAGGGGGGTCCAGGGAGCCCCTCCCTCCCCATACACATACATATTGGGTGCATAGGAAGAGCCACTGAAACAAGACACATCTGACACAAGCCCTCACTTCTGCCAGTTATCTCAGATCCACCAAGCAGATCTCAGAGAAGGAGCTTGCCCTTAGGCTTGAATCATTGTACAGACGCTCCCTGACTTATGCAAGTGTTCCATGTAAGGAACACCTTACATAACTCAAATTTTGCGTAAGTCGGAAACATATCTCCGACCATTATGCCCCGCCCCCCCCCAAAAAACACCTCCTATTTTTAGCTTATGGAACTTTTTCCATAAGTACGAATTTGCGTAAGTTGGGTCTTGCATAACCCAGGGAGCGTCTGTACTAGTAGGTGTTTATTTCTAAGGCCACCACTTTATAGAATCTATTAGCACTGATTGGAGAGGAGGAGAGAGACATTACCAGTGTCCGGAATCAGTTTGGAAGTGGGGAAAATTTGTTATGTGAAATGGCACTTTAATTGAACTATTGTGTAAGCACCTGCGGATATTTTCATGTAAAGAGCTATCAGAATCTGTTTTGCAGTATTTGTGTGCTGTTGGATTTGGAAAGTATCATCAAGACTTTAATTTGTTACAAGTTCTGAATTAACAGTTACAAGGATAATAAAGAATTCTTAAATACTGAACTCAGAAGTGTCCTGATAAACCTTTGCATTCATAATAACAAGAGCTAGTGTGGGCTTATACAATTTAAAACTAATTGCCCAGCCAAAATCCTCATTATCATATTGATTCATTTCATAAATCAAAGCTCTGCTTATTCAAGCTTTGTTAGCAAATCTTGTATTAAACAGTCTACTTCATTTGAGAAATGTAATGTGGTGCCACAAATACTGCAGGTTTAAAAGACCAATAGTGTATAAACCTGGGAAGGTGAGCTATCGTGAACGGAGTTAATACATATAGTACTAATGGTCTTGTTCTCTCTGACTTTTTATTTATTCCTCTTTAGTCCTAACATTTTCCACAATAATAGTAATGCTGTGGTGCGGATACAGGTTTCTATACAGCAGAATACTGCCAATTAGAGGTTGTTTTTTTAACCTGTTGATCTATCTGACGCACTAAAGCAAGTGCTCTCTTATTTCAGGTCACTTCATTTTTCCAAGTCTGTGACCTTAATTTACACTTCTTTGACATAAAAAATATTGCTTCTTACTAAGATTCTATTAATCTATCTAGCTGATCCCTAGATATCTTGTCAGATACTACCATATACTATAAAATCTGAGTACCTTACAAGGCCTATTACAACCATATAAGGTCAGTGGTCTACATTCCTTTCTACTTCCCTGTAGGCAGCTAAGACTTCTATATTTTCTTTTTCCTTTTATCTCCTCCTCTTCCATCTTCTCCTTTCTTCATTTCTCCCACCCCCTACCCCCTTCTGTTGTAACTGTGGGAAGGCTAAACTGAAGAAGCAAATTTTATGCTTTGCTCTGAAGGCAGGGAGTGAGATTTATATTTTTTCCAATTTCTTTCAGAATGGAATTCCATAGCTTTGGTCCAGGGCTGACAAATCTCTCTCCCATTTTCTTATGGGTTTTACCTTTGAAGTTTGACATTTCCCTAGTCCCAAGAAGCACAAATGTTGAGGAAGATCATCATAGTAAACAGCAAGTGTCCTAAGTATCTTGAGCCAATTCCATGGAGGACTGAAGATTAACAGATAGAAACTTTGAATTTAGCCTGATGCCTTCTGGGGAGCCCTAGTAGTGAGCAGAGCACTGGAGGGATGTGTTTTTGGAGGCTGGTAGTGTTGCACTGATGGGCTGATGCATCCTGGACCAAGTGAAGCTTTTTAAGGTCAATGTGCTCAACCTTGTATATTGCAAATTACAGTAATTTATAAGAACATAAGAATGGCCAAACTGGGTCAGACCAATGGTCCATTTACTCAGTATCCTGTCTTCCGACAGTAGCAGGTGCCAGATGCTTCAGAGGGAGTGACTAGAACAGGGTAATTTATCAAGTGATCCATCCCGTCGGCCAGTCCCAGCTTCTAACAGTCAGAGATTTAAGGATACCCAGAGCATCCCTGACTAACTTGACTAATAGCCATTGATGGACCTATCCTCCATGAACTTACCTGGTTGGTTTTTTTTTTACCTAGTTGTACTTTTGGACTACACAACATCCCCGGCAATGAGTTCCACAGGTTGACTGTGCATTGTGTGAAAAATGCTTTCCTAGGTTTGTTTTAAAACTGCTGCCTATTAATTTCATAGGGTGACCCTTGGTTCTTGTATTATGTGAAGGGGTAAATACCACATCCCTATTCATTTTCTCAACACCATTCATGATTGTATAGACCTCTAGCATATCCCCTCCCCCCTCGTCATTTCTCTTTTTCAAGCTGAACAGTTCCAGTCTTTTTAATGTCTCCTCATACAGAAACTATTTGATACCCCTAATCTTTTTTGTTGCCCTTTTTTATTGTACTTTACTTTTTTCCAATTCTAATATTTTTTTTTTAGATGGGGTGAACAGAACTGCATACAATATTCAGGGTGTGACCGTACCATTGATTTATATAATGGCATTACAATATTTTCTGTCTTATCTATCCCTTTCCTAATAGTTCTTAACATTGTTAGCTTTTTCTGTCTGCCACTGCATGAAGAATGGATGATTTCAGAGAACTATCCACAATAACACCAAGATTTTCTTGGGTTAATAGATAATTTAGATCCCATCCTTTTGTATGTATAGTTGGGATTATGTTTTCCAATGTGCATTACTTTGCATTTATCAACATTGAATTTCATCTGTCATTTTCTTGCCGTCACCCAGTTTTGTAAAATCCTTTTGTAACTCTTCGCTGTCTGCTTTGGACTTAACTATCCTGAGTCATTTTGTATTTTTTGAAGACTTTGCCACCTCACTGTTCACCCTTTTTCCAGATAATTTATGAATATGTTGAAGAAGCTCTCGTCCCAGGACAGATCCTTTGGGGACTCTGCTATTTGCCTCTCTCCACTGTGAAAACTGAACATTTATTCCTACCCTTTATTTCCTATCTTTTAACTGGTTACTGATTCAAGAGAGACCCTTCCCTCTTATGTGTGACAGCTTACATTGCTTAAGAGCCTTTGGTGAGGGAACTTGTCAAAGGTTTTCTGAAAATCTAAGTACACTATATCCACTGGATCATCATCGTCAACATGTTTGTTGACCCCCACCCCCCCGCCCCAAAGAATTCTAATAGATTGGTGAGGTATGATTTCCCTTTACAAAAGCAGTGTCGGCTCTTCCACAACATATCATGTTAATCTATGTGTCTGATAATTCAGAGTCAGAGGTGGCTGTCTTATTCCATGTCTGTTTCATCAGTCCTAAAAGCAACCTCTGTCAAGGGTCACATGGCCCTAAATTAACCCACCTTATATAAAAGCATTTTTCAATACAGGAAAAATCTATTCCAATTTCTAACCAAAGTGGTCAGATCCCAGCACATCTGCTGGGCAACCAAGAAACAAACTTAGTGAAATTTTCTTAAGAGTTTCAAGAAGAGAGGCAGTATATAGAGTAGAGGGACAGCAGATTCACGCACACACACTCCTAGTTGTAACAAACTCTGTGTCCTGGAATTTTTTGATTGGCATTCCAGATGAAGAGCTAGGATTTTAATAATGTTACGGTTATCATTCTGGAGGGAGATAGATATTTTCCTGCATAGCTCATCCAGGGTTCATTTTAAATTATAAGGTACAATTGGTTTATTTTTGGGCATCTGCATAATGATAGCGTTTGACTCTAGGAACAGTTGCCTTATAGTCATTGTGCTGGTTGTACAAAGACAAAGATATTATAGGGCCATGAATAAAGTGTCTACCATCATACTTGTTTAAAGACAAAATGAGAGATTTGAATCTTCTTTCCCCAAAGTATTAGGGATTTTAAGCAATGTTCCCATGAAATGATATCATAGAATCATAGAATCTCAGGCTTGGAAGGAACCTCAGGAGGTCATCTAGTGCAACCCCCTGCTCAAAGCAGGACCAACCCCAACTAAATCATCCCAGCCAGGGCTTTGGCAAGCCTGACCTTAAAAACCTCTAAGGAAGGAGATTCCACCACCTCCCTAGGTAACCCATTCCAGTTCTTCACCACCCTACTAGTGAAAAAGTTTTTCCTAATATCCAACCTAAACCTCCCCCTCTACAACTTGAGACCATTACTCCTTCTTCTGTCATCTTCTACCACTGAGAACAGTCTAGATCCATCCTCTTTGGAACCCCCTTTCAGGTAGTTGGAAGCAGCTATCAAATCCCCCCTCATTCTTCTCTTCTGCAGGCTAAACAATCCCAGTTCCCTCAGCTTCTCCTCATAAGTCATGTGCTCCAGCCCCCTAATCATTTTTGTTGCCCTCCGCTGGACTCTTTCCAATTTATCCACCTCCTTCTTGTAGTGTGGGGCCCAAAACTGGACACAGTACTCCAAATGAGGCCTCACCAGTGCCGAATAGAGGGGAATGATCACGTCCCTCGATCTGCTGGAAATGGACATAGTTTTAAGGTACCTCAGATTTTAAATCTAACCCAACGGAAAGTGCCTGTAGCCATACCACTCAAGCCAAAATCTTATCAAGAGTCTGATCCTGTACATCATAAGTAAGGCTACGATTTAGTCACGAACGTCGCGGAAGTCATGGAATTTGTGTCTTCCAGTGACCTCCATGACTTCAGCCTGCAGTGCTCAGGAGCTGCAGGGTCGTTCTCCCCCCTCCCCTGCCTACAGGGGCAGGGAGCTGTGGGGTACCCTCCTGCCTCTAGCGGCCCCCGGAGCTCCAAGCTGCCGCAGGTGGTGGGATACCCCAGGGCTCCTGGCCGCAGCAAGCGGGGGAGCCCCTGGAGCTGCCAGTGGTGGAGGAACCCCTGAGCTCCCAGGGGCAGCGGGGGAACCCTCGAGCTTGCAGGCGGTGACGGCGGAGGAACCTCAGGCTTCCAGCTGGCATGAGCCCTCGGAGCTGCAGGCAGCAGGGGTACCTTGCAGCCCCCAGCTTCTGCAGGCAGCTCTAGCCCCTGTGCAGCTGCCCCGCTTCAGGTGGTGTGGGGACCCACAGATCCCCATTTTGTCCTGGATATTTTTAGTAAAAGTCACGGACAGGTCAGGGCTTCCATGAACTTTTCTTTTTTGCCCATGACCTGTCTGTGACTTTTACTAAAAATATCTGTGACAAAATGTTAGCCTTAATCATAAGTGCAAGATAAAATATGCTGAATAGGACAGGGAGTGTATGGGAACTAAAGTCTGGATTAACGAGTATAGTGCTGCATGGCCACTAACTTAATACTGCCCCGTGGCAGGAAAAAGGCAGAGAAGGACCTGAATAACTAAGTGCTCTAGTCACATGCTGAGGATCATATTGAAAACCATGTATCCTCAGGAGCCAATTCTCTCCTTTACACCCTGCCTCTTTTTCTTGCCATCTTGAGAGTAAGGGATCAGGTAGGCCAGGGGCTTGAGACTGACATCTCCTAAGTGCAAAGCACTATGTCTAGTGCTTAACTTTACATGTGCCCCTGCAAAGCTGCTGCTTCCTTTGCTCTGCTTCGCAACAACCTTGGTCTCCCGGCTGCACATAGCGTAAAGATTTGTAAGGTCAAGACCCAGATTACATAAACTAACAAGTAAAAAACTTCATCCAGTAAATATCTAAGTTCTCCAAGTAGTGTCAGTGATTGTCTAGGTGGCATTCTTCCTTCTAAGTCACAACTAAACCATTGGTCCAACATGGTGTTAGGGGGCTGGTATAGCTCCAGTTGAGCTTCCCCCCTTGGCTACTGACCAGGCTGCTCTGAGAGGATCCAGCTGCTGAATCTCCTTAGTTCTAAACCTCCAGAGCTTCAACAGAGTCCAGGAACTGTCTCTGTCTTGGGGTCCTTAGGCACATTCTCTGAGTGCAGATCTTCTATCTGGCTCCCCCTCCTGAGAGCTGAGACCTTTGCAGTCAGACTGTCTAAGCTCTGTTACAAAAATAATAAACCCTAAATGCATTTCCCTGGTTCAATTTCCTGACCACTCCAGAGCATTCTTTAGGCTGGGGTCAGGGTCATTCTGTTGCAGTACATGGCCTGGGTTCTGAAACATGGAGCCTTTTTTGACCTTGGCCAGTCCATCTCCTGCCCAAAACTACTTCTTTGTGTCTCTTGAGTCTTCCACCTGTTAGTCCTTTTACAACCTTCTGCTTTGTCATCTCTGTCTCTTTGTCCTTCTTGGGGAATTTCTACTCTCCAAACCTCCAGTCTTCTGTTGAGGAAAGTTGGAGAGAAGTGGGTTCCCCTTGGACACAGTTACTCTTTTGTTCTCACTGAAGTTTGGCTAGTCCTCAATTATTCACTTTTGTCCCTGGTTTGGGAGATAGATGCTTCAAGGTTTGTTAGCAATGGTGGATAGACAGCGAGACCATCTATGATACAGAAATGTCATAACTTTATAATATCAGCCAGTATTAATACATTGTACAGACTGACTCCCTACAATCCTTGTATTGGCAGTGCTGTTAAGGATGTTGTTTTTAGACTGATACACAAATCCAAGGCAGATTTCACAGCAGGAAGGGTGTTAACATCCCTGACCAAATTAACTTCAAATATCTCTAATGTATGTTCAGCGTATCAAAAATTTCCCTTATAAAGTGGAAAATAGATTCTTTACTTCCTCTGCTAACAACTAAAATTGTTGTGTAGTATAATTGTTGAAGAATGGCTGCTTTGTTCTACCCAAGAGATGGCTGCATTTTGCTGAGTGAGTCATTCATATATATGCCAAGATCTGTGGTGACTGACACCCTGTGTAGCCCTAATCAAGTCAATCCAGCTGCATCAGGCATAAATATGCCCAAAATTTAGAGCTCTCACTCTAGACCTCAATAGATCTATTCTGCCTCAGTGAAATGAGTTGGTGGGGTTGTATAATTTGCCACTGTCTGTAAAGTGCTTTTGGATATTTAAGGATGAAAGATGTTGTATAACTTTTTCTTAGTTATTCAGATCTAAAATTCCTTACAGGAGAACTAGTATTGCAGCTTTTCCATTTGTACTATCTGTTCTAATCAAAAGCAACAGAGAAAATTCTTTTATAATAAGCTCTAATTCATTAGAATTCTACCACATAATTTTCTGTGTTCTCTTCATGGTTACACTTTTCAGACTAGATTTTCAAATATCTGATTTGTAAATACAGTCAGGGACTTGGATGTCCCAGTGCCTTAAATTGTTGCCTACTTAATAGTGGGTGCAAAATTGTCTGCAAAACTATGATTGCAAAAAGGGAGGGTTACTGAAATTTGGGCTGTAAATGCAGCTCTTAAAGTCACTCTCAACACAAACAAAGTAGTAATGGAAGTAATATGGGAAGCTGCTTTTGGTTTCCTTCATGCTGGCTCAAAAGAGCTTCCAAAGGAGTTTCTCAGCCTGAACTTTCAAAGACTGACAGCAACAAAACCATCCTGCAGTCAACATGAAACTGACTTCAGGTGCTCCAGGTGATAACGGCAGTGTTAGGGTCTGGCATAGTGTGAAGAATGAGGTCACACTGTATTTTTAGAAGTGCCTGCTGTTCCTACCAAGCATGCTCTTTCCCTCTCTTTCTCCCCCTTTTTTTCTGTCTGTCTCTTTCTCTGAATAATTTGGTCAGTGCTTGCAGAAGGCTGTTCTAGCCCCAGGGATTCTCACACGTACTTCTGTTGACAGAGTCCTTGTGCAGCAAGCTAGCTGAAATGCCTTTTGTTAAGGATCTATTCACTTCTTTTTCTGTTCTGCCCCAAGACTTGGAGGAGCTTTCTGTCTACTGAGTTCCTGTTGTTACGCTTATGGAAATTAACTGACTTGAAAACTATGGGGTTATCTTACAAAACAGGTAAAAATATATCCTCCATAACAGAAGTATTCCTGATCGCCTAGTTTGTACTGGTCTGTGTTTCTCAAATCTTTTTGTTTAATTTGTAAGGAAGATAGTTTCTAAGTGAATAATAGTCCTTGAACAAAGTTACTGTAAAATGGAGACAAACGTAAAAGGCAGTTTGGGGGTTAAAGCCAGTTATTAAAAATGAGATGTGTGCTATTGCAGCCTAGGTCAGTGCTTGTTTCATTACTTTAGTTTCAGTTCAAGTCTAAGGTGGTTTAAATGAAAAGTGAAGAAATTCCACACATTTATATACTCTGTCAACTTTTTAACATGCCAACTTTACTGAAAATGAAAATACTAAAATGTACCAATTTAACCAATGCCTGCAGAGATAACTTATGTTATCTATTATTATAGTTAACATATGAAAAAGTATGCTCATTTGCAATTCAGCATTTGCCACAGAAAATAATTCTCTATATTAAATAAAGAAAATGCAACTGAGAATGTGTTAGATGTTTTTTCCATTTTCCCCCAGCTTATGGTTAAAACTAACACGGTTATGGTCTCCATCCAGAGTTTGATGGACTTGAATGAGAGTTTTGGGTGTGCAAGAAAAACAGGATCAGACCAATATATCATGATGATTGTGACTGTGTATGCATGTACATACACATTTCCAGGCATCAGATTGCAAGACATTTAATAATCTTTAGCATTTTAATTGCGCTATTAAAATCTCTACTGAATGTAATGTTGATTTGTATGAAGCTTTCTTTAGAAAATAAAATTGAGGCTGCCGGTATAAATTTCTTATTATGCAATAAGTGGTATATGTTCTTATGCTTATTGTATTGCACTTTTTACCTCTTGTAATGCTTCTGTGCAGCTTCTTTTGTGATTTTTCTTAAGCTGCTTTGGGGGCAATCTTAGTTTGATTCCAGTCACTTCAAAGTAGGCTAGCTGAGAAACTTTGAGATAGCATCTGTTTTGTTTTCTCCTGGATTAAAAGAAAACAAGCATGTCCTAAAGATTTCTATTTCTCTACAAAAATTTTACCTACATTAGTGCCTGGTAGTAGCTAGCATTGGACTTAGGCTCTCACAAATATGATCAAGTTAATGTCTCCATTCATTAAGGTTTAAAGACAGTTTCCAACAAGTTTACTATTGCATTTTAGAACCTGTAAATTCAGATATTTGTACCTGTATTACTAATTCTGCTGTCTTGCAGATCCGTGTTGCAGACCTTTTTATGTGACTAAAATAACAGAACTTACATTGACTCACCTCTGAATTTCCAGAGCTCTGTGCGTTAAGATCCTGCAATGGGTGGGGCCTTCTAAATCCACACTCCTGCCAAATATGATCAATGTTTAACCTATAAATATCTATATGTCAGTCCCCACTTGTACAGTAAAACCTGCTTTGGAGACCACCTCTGAAGAAGAACCACCTGTCACGAGCGACTACTTGCAGAGGCCTTGGAGCACCACCACTCTCTGCTGTGCAAACTTTTGAAGAGAGACCACCTCTTACAAGCGACCACTTTTTGCTAACTCCCGTGAGTGGTCACTCTTGGAAGGTTTTACTGTATTTTGGTCTCCCATATCCTTTTTTTGGTCATTGCATTCACTCACCCATGGGGAAGGGAGCTGGGTAAAATTTGAAGCTTGGAGAAGCACATCCTCTTCTCTCCCCACTACTTGTCCCCGAAGTACCCTCCATCGCAGCACAGAAAAAGCCCAGTCCTAGGTTCTTCTGTTCTCCCAGTCTGATGACACAAGAACAATGAGACATTCAATGAAAATAAAAGGCAGGAAATACAGAAGTGAGACAAGGAAATATGTTCCCACACAATGTATAAATAGACTGTAGCATCACTGTCACTGAGGCCAAGACGTTAGCAAGATTCAAAAGGGATTGGATATGTATATGGCTAGCAAGAATAGCCGGAGCTGTTATAATTGATTAAAAAATGTGAAAGAGATATTACACCTCATGCTTCAAGACAAACTAATCCCATATGAGCCTACTGCAGAGTTCTTATGCATCCCTCTGAAGCATCTGGTACTGGCCACTGTCAGAGACAGGCTACAGGATTAGACAGACCTTGGGTCGGTACCATTATAGTAAACCTTAGGTGACACGTACGGTAGGGTAGGAGAGTGGCTGATAGGGGTATGCCCTTCATCAGGGTATACGGTGCCAGGGGAGTGGAGGGCAGAGATACACCTTCAAATGAGGAATAAACAATATTCACATGAACTGGCAGGGGCCTTATTCATTATTCCCAAACTTTACAAACTTGGGTGGCCAAAGTTAGGCACCTAGTTCAGTATTTAGGCATTTAAATTAGTGACCTGACTTTCAGAGATGCTGTGCCCTTGCAGCTCACAGAGATGTTAGGGAGACATGTCAGTGCTCAGCACTTCTGAAAGGCAGGCTGTTTTTTATTGAGGGGCCTCTCTTTAGGCTCAAATGCCTAGAGCCAGTGTTGGGCATAAGCAGACTAAGCAATTGCTTAGGGCCCCGAGCAGCTCTAGGGTCCCCCCACCATTATTAGTATGTGTGGTGCGGGGGGGAATATTCCTTTCCAGGGTCTCCAAGGGGCTAGCACCGGCACTGCAGATGCCTAAGGTTAGCCACCTACGTTTGCAAATGTTGGCCTATTCATCCTGTCTAACCAAGGAATGGAGTGTGTGTGTGTGTATGTACACATCTACAATTGAAGCTTGTATAATAAAGCTCATAATGAAGAAAACTTCGTACATATATAAAATATGTTTTCTCTATTTTTCATATCCTAATCATTGACTGTTACAATAACAATATATATATAGCCCAGCAATAAAATATGCTTGGCCAATGTCCATTGGTCATTTTGATATGTGCAGTGAAAAGCATGTCATGTGCCAGTTTTGTACTTTGTCTGCTTCTTACTTTGACGGTCATAATGCTGGCTTCTCATACACCTTTCTCTTTGGCTTGCCACATGCTATCAAAGGCTGAAGCGCCCATTAACATTTTGAATAGGTTCTGTTCGGTTTTGTTTTGTTCTCACGTGTGACATCCTGACAAACACATTAAATGAGGATTATCAATATTTGATCTGTAACAAAAGACAAATTACATAAATGCGCCAGTATAAGTGAGTCATTGATTTCTGGACCCAAAGTCAGATGTGCATCTCATTTGGTGCTTTGGGGATCCACAGACTAGACCTGGGCAGAGAAGAGTGACTTAAACCAGCCAACTTAAAGTTAGAGCTGAAATTCTATAGTCAGCCTTCCCTTTTTGCGTTACATCTGAAAATGGTTCAGTGTAGTGTTCACAAGTGCTATAATATTGAGGCAGCTCAGAGCAGATGAAGGACAGAATTTCAGTTTTAACTCTACATTATAATTTAAAGCAAACCCATGCATCTATTTTAATGTAGTATCTTCTGTCAGTAACCTTTGTTTTCCCCTGCACATTATACTAGCTTCAACTAAAAAATCTCAAATCCCTTAGGGATTTAACAGACCAAAAAAAAAAAAAAATCGATCACAGAAAGGTATATTTAGATAAGTTTTAAAATACATTGTGTTTACCCAATAAATGCATTAGATCAGTCAGAACTATTCTGGCCTATTGTGTGCATATTTACAGCCAATATTTGAACATTTCTGTATTTACCTCATCTTTCTTAAGAATGTAAATAGGCTAAAGCTGCTCAAGTTTTCAATTAATTTCATCTGTTTGTGGCAAAAATATTATGGGATGATCTAGCCCTAGATTTTATATGGAATTTTAGGTGTTCAGATTGCTTCCACTCTTGCGCTCAAAATGCAAGTGTAGTAGCATCAATAAAACCTACCTCTTTGTATTTCAGGAACAGAGAAGATTCGGATCATTTGCATCAATCTGCAAGCATTATAATCATGCTCTGACCATGGTCTTGAAGGAATAATACCAAGACATTTTCTGACTCAGCAGGGAGAATAGAGGCTCTCAAGACATCCAGCAATGAAGTGGAGTTTGACCTCTGATGGATGAAATCTGCTGGAATGGAAGCTAAGATCTCTGAAGAGGAGCAGGTGTCACCTTATTTTATATATGCCACAAGTCTAGGGACTTCAGAGGAGTCAAAAAATGCAAAATATGAAACAAAGGTAGAAGAATGTGATTGCCATCATGAATTCCATAATGTTCTGCTTGAATCTGATTTGAGTTCTTCATCTATGTCACAGTTAGTAAGCTACACTGAGACATCCTTGGAACCTAGCAGGGTTACAGGTCACGTTACTGCTGCTGTTGAGCCTGAGGTAAAGCATCTTTGTGGAAAATTACTGTATTCTTCAGGGCACAAACCTAAGGACTGTCCTACACACCTGCCCTCACATGAGGCATTTCCCTCAGCGCTCCTTCCAAGAGAAAGCTCAGCTGAGAAATCCGAGAGGGTTCAAGAGATCAGAGTAATAACACACAAACCAAGTGCGATCACTTTTTCTGATTTTGAATTTTTATCACATAGTGCTAACTCTAAACTCCATATTTGTGAGGTCAGAGACACAGGGGCTTCTTCATCTGAAGAGGAGGAGGAAGGTGATGATGATAATGACATTTTTACTGAGCTGCCACTGTATGGGGCATTTTACAATGGTCTTTATAAAAGGACTATTCTCCTTGGGAAACCAGATAAATGTGGGCATACCAGAAGCCAGTATGTCTGTCATTTAGATAACTGCAATGATCACACTGGAAAGAAATTGAATGACCATGAAAAGGAAGAAAAGCAAATGGACATGGTGGTAAGATGAACTAATTTCTTGTTCCAGACAGGCAAGCTGTACTTTAGCAGCTTGGTTAATGGGGGATTGGTTATTTTATTATCTATTTCCTAATGGATTATATTGCTATCATTGGTACAGTATCAATCAACCAACTGGGTAGTTTAAAGCAAGAATGGCTATAATTCACTTGAGGAATGCCTTTAAACATATTTTTCTGGAAACTCACCGTAGAGACTATTCAAAAGTTAGGCCTCCATCCCTCTCTGTATAAATGGATCAGGCCTGTGTTTCACAGGTTAGGTCTAAATCTTTAACAGAAAAAGTGATGGGACAGATTAATTCATTTATTATGCTCTGGCTGGTTTATGCTGCTTTGGTGACACAAAGCAGCTGTAAACCCACTTTAACTGGCTAGTTAAGAGAGTTTTGCAGCTGCTTATCACTGTCAGAATGGCACAAAGCAGCTGGAAAGTACCAATGAAATTGGCCCAATATTTTTTATATTAAAAATTGTCAAAACTAAAACTTCCTCCAATCGGCACATAAACATTCTATAAATATATTTTTGATCCTAAGAAACATTCATATTTCTAATTGGAAATATGGTAATTACACCTGTAGTGCATCCCATGCTACATATAGGAGTTTCCCTTCATAATTTCTCAAAATAACACAACATAAATGGTATAAGGCCATTGTAAAACATTATATCATACATTGAGAGTATTAAGACAGCAAAGCTTTTGAACCAACCAATTCTATTTCTTCAAACTTCCTTCCTACCAGGGGTGCTGGAACAATTTGTATAGTGGGGGTGCTGAGAGCCATTGAACTAAACTGCAAACCCTGTATGTAATGGAAACCACTTCAAGCCAGGGAGTGCTACAGCAGCCCCCGCGCCGCTAGTTCCAGCACCCATGCTTCCTATATTTCCATTAATCTGAGCTTTCAACTAGTGTCATTTTTCTTGTTTCCTTCTAAGGTGGGGAAATTAGCTCTCTCATTTTCCCCTGATGTGGTAAGGCAATACCCTGCACCAGCTCTATAGCCGGTTCAAAATATATTTGCCTCTGCCCTGTTGTGGCTGTGCTAGCCGGCAATGGAAACTATTCCCAGTGAGTATGGCCAGCTCTAGGGGGCAGAGTTGAGTTTGCCTTGTGGGGATGGAGTATACTGTAACTTTCGTTTTCCTGATTTTTTTCAACAGTTTCCTAAGAGGAAATAAGAGTAGTGGCTCTATGGAAGCTGCTTCCCACTTACCATGCACGTAGTCAATATCTTATTTTTTACTCCCCTTTGCTGCCCCATAATATATTTAAATTAAAGCAATATCCTCTATCAATTGATTTATTGTGCCATGGATTTTATTATTATTTTTAAAAAACCTAGAGAGGTTTAGGACAACTCCAAAAACATACAATAATGAGAACCACCTAACTATATTCTTTCCAGCAGAAAGAGAGTAATTACCCATCTTCTCTGGAACTGCTGGAGTATAAAAGAATTTCATAGATGCTTTCCGAGTGAACTCTCACTACTCTGGAGAATTAGCAAACAAAGCTATTTCTTTTATAGTTGGTCACAGACCAGGCACATGGATCCAAACACGCTGAACTTTGGAGAAGTTCAGTCTGAATCAGAAATACACAGCTATCTCTTTAATGGGAGAAACCAAACCCACTAATTCCAACACTCCTGAACTTTGTGGCACAAGTTAATCTTAAACTGCCTGTTCAACCATACTCTTACATCTCATTCCACCCTCCCCTTTTTATTAGATCAGTGCCTTTGAAATCACAGTATAGCCTCTAGCACAATGATATGTGACCTACTGATAGCCACAGCATTTCTCACTTCTATTGCTCCATTTTTCTCAATGTGTTTGATTCTCCTCTCAGTTACACCAGCTTTACATCAGAATAGCTCTATTGACTTCTGACTTACACCAGTGTAAGTGAGAAGAGCCTGAGACCATACTGTTTTGAAGACATTTTAAAAATACTCTTGCTTAATTATTTTGAGTCTGGAAGTGTGTATATGATTTTAGCCTCTTTACATCAAAAATATGAACTATGTAATATTTAGCCTTTTTCCTCATCTGCTTGAATTCTATTCCAATGCACCTTGAATCTCATCTTGTTTCTTGAGGTACAATTCTGCACCCATTGAAGTCAATAGGAGTTTTGCTGTTGGCTTTCAGGGAGAAGGATCAGACCCACCGTTTGTTTCCATTCCTCTAAAGTAAGGTTATGAAGGCATCTGTGTGGTCATATTTATATATTTGCAACATTAATAAAATAAACTGGAACAGCAGTTACAGATGTTGGGAGACACAGAATGTTAGATTTTTATCTATAGTCATGCCTTTGATTCAAATCCAATCCAGTATTCATTTTGAGTGACGTAATACTTTTCCATATTTGGCACTACTCATCTCCTGGCCTTTTGGTCTCTGTCAAATACTGTACTCATCACATGGATTTCTAGTAATTTTATGTAATCTCACCTGTTCACTCTAATACTTCACTCAACCCCCGATGCTAGAGGGAAACGTGTCCTTCTACCCATAGCTACGGATGTATCAGTAAATTTATTTTATAATTCAGATGAAGTAATTGTCTTATCTTGGAGTAATAATAGTTTAAGTTCAGTATCTGAACTCTTCCCTGGTCCATCTAAATGGATGCTTTGGCTTCATAAACTTCTGAAGTTCTCCTGTCATCATTATAACAGTTTCATTTTTCTTAACTGTATTGAGATACCCCCATCCGCTCACAGAGAAGAAACTGAATGATTAAGAACTGTTATCAGCCTCTGCTATTAGAAAGCCCAAGAACTGAGCTTTTTCTGAAAGCTGCCCAGTAAGATCCAGTGACACTCAGTTCAGTTTATTAAATAGTTATGTTGTCACCATAGTCATCTATTCCAAGGCTTGCTTCCTCATTCAGTCAAAAACAATACTGCCTACATTCCAGCTAATCTAAACATATATCAAAATGCAAGAGTGACATCCCCGGAATTTAGTATACTAAAGGTCATTCCTGTAGATAAAAGGAAAAAGCCAGGCGTTGTTATCATTTAGTTTACTTTATTCTCAGGCCATAAAATAAACAAGGATGCAGTTCATAGTATAAAATAATGGATTGTACATTTCCGGACAAGCTGGTGGAATAACATAGTAAATCTCTGAGAATACGTCTAAACATTTAAAAAACTGTGCAGATGTAATGACGCAGGGCTTGTTTCTGACTCTTGCTCCATTTAAATAAGCAGAAATCACCGTAAGAAAGGTTCCAGTAATTAAAAAATAAGTTTGTGCAATTTTAGCAATAGTGACACATTATATTCATACTAGATGCTTTCATCATGACTCTAGGTTAGCCCCAGTCCAATGTGTTGTTATCTAGTTATTCCCATTATTTTGGGGTAAAGCTATGGAGTGATGTCTTTCTAATGGAAAAACTTTAACAAAGTAAAGAGGGTGTAGAAGTACAATCACTATCAATAGCCCTGAAACTTAAAAATAATGTAACAAACAAATCACCTTTACCATATAGATACATGGCTGCCAAACATAATAGTGTGACTGATATCCTGACTAACCTCACACTACCAAAGTTGGCTATGAAATCGTGTTTAGGCTCTATCCTACGGGGCATTCCTAAGTAATATGTAGTTGTGATTGAACTACCCAGCATTAGATGTCAATGCTGATCCAAACAGGGATAAGACACAGCTTAGTTGCTAAGGGAAAACTAAACTGAAGGCTTTTAATATACAAAGATTTACTATTTATTTCTTATCATGGTAACAAAATATTGGGTGCTGCTTTGCTTTCTTTACAGTGGGCTCCACTGCATAGTGTTGGTAGAACTGTGGAGGTAACTCCTAATCATACCAAGAAACAGATTCTGTCACCTTATGCACACTGAGTAGCACCTTGCTATGCATATAGTTCCATTGAAATAATCAAATGAGTAGGTACTACTCAGAGTGAGTAAAGGGGCAGAATCCGACCTTACGTAGTTGCTGCAGGTACATGGGGTGATGAATGTTGAGTTTTTAGCTATATACAGTGAATACTATTTTCTAAAATTAAATAAAACAATACATGCCTTTGTACTTGGCCTTAAACAGTTTTAGCCTAATTAATATTAAGCAGAGGAAAATCACTGTAAATACAGCAAATTGCTAAAACTGCATAAACTGCATATCAGTTCTTTTATAAATGAGACAAACACTGTAAACAATTTGTACTGTATAGACTTAAAAAAAAAAGTTTTCCCTCTTTTCCCTTCCCACTCCTTCCTCAAAAGGTAAACAGAATCCCTAAAGCCCAAGTGTCACGGTTCCACAGCTAGTCACACCTCTGTTCCCTTTGTGGTCTGAGTGTACCTCCTCAGTGTACCTACCCCTTGTGCCTTTATCTATCCTGAGATGGGATGCTGCACTTCTCCCACTTTTAGACCAAGCCCTGGGCTATGGTACCCTGTGTCTCAAGCATGTTTACCCAGCAGGCCCATAGGAGTTCAGCACCTGTGGTTCTTCTTTTTGTGAGTCTGTGACCAGTGGTATTGATAGTGACCATACAGCTTTCTTAAAGTCAAAATATTGTTTATTTTAACAGTAGGAACAAAGGATTTAAAAAGTCTTATCTTACCCTAAGACTTACCTACCATTCCTTGATGGTAATCTAGGCAGGACTAACTTCTGCAGATACCAGCAACTGTCTGCTTCTTTGTTTGGCTGTCCTGAACAACTCTCCCCCACCCGCTTCTCTTGAAAGAGTGTGTGTGAGACAGACCCTTTAAACTGCTGCAGTCCTTTTGATCTTTTGGTCTCTAGGCCTTTCCCTGCCCAGGCATGGTCTTTTAACAACCCTCTTAAGCATTTGCTGAGAAATGGCTTATCTTGTGCCATTCTTCTTCCCTTCCTGTGTGTTTTTCCTTACAGCCCCCTATTAAACTAAGCCAATATATTCATACAGTACACATTCCAATAACCAGGTCAATGTATAGTATTCATACAATATTACAGAGGTGCTCCACTTCTGTTCACCATGCACGTCTCTGCTGCCCCAAGTCTGTATCAAACTCTGCCCATTGTATTCAGTCAGGGACTACACAGCAACCTTTACCCAACAGCTACTGTAGCAGTCTCTCTGATCCCCATTTATTGTTAGAACAATTTGGGTCATTTTGAAGGGTAGCATTTCACAGTCATGAAAAGATATCAAGACATTTGACAGGGCATAAGGTGAAGTGAGTGTTAACGGCCTTTCTCAGGGTAGGCTTTAAAGGTGTTGGCGCTCACTGCAGTTACAGCATAGAAACCCTGCCTGTGGACTTGACTGCTGTAGGAAGGCAGCATGGTCTAGTGGACTGGACATCTATGTGGAGATTTTGGGTTCTATTCCCAGTTCTGCAACTGACTTACTGTGTGGCTTTGGGCAAGTCACTTAATCTCTTTCTACTATTGCTATGTAGAGCTGTTGCAAAACAGTGCTTGTGACAGAGTGATCCCATCATTTTCATTTAGGCTTGGTTCTCCCATCCTTACTCTGAGTGGTATGTTATCTCAATAATCCTACTAGTCACAATGGGCTAACTCATACCTATACAATTGTGCCCTGTATGTCTCAAATACTATTGCTGCCCTATTCTGGGATGAGTAGTAATCTGTTACCAGCCTATGCCAATAGCCAATTACCTCTTTTCCCCCTGTTCCATCTCAGATGTTCTGGTCAGAGCATTGGGGGACTGGAACCAAAATGCACTGAATCTGCTAACATCTACGTGGCTGGACTCAAGCTATGGGGAGGCCATGCAGAGACTGGAGTGGGAGCTGACCTTCATTCTCCTTGTGGCCCTGTTTTAGCATGTAGGCTGTGCTGTGATCCAGAACAATGGGATTACTCTCACAGAGCCAAATTCCAATACTCTTATTTACGTGTAGTATCTTGCTCTGTCACTTATTACACTGACTTCAGTGTGACCACTCGTGGAGTAAGGTATTACTCCGTTCAAATAAGGCTGGTGGAATCTGGCCCCGTGTGTGGTACTCAGGGTGAGTGAAGTGGACAAAATTGGGCCCTTAAAGTGTAAACTCCAACTCTGAATGACTAATGAGGAGTCTAAATCTGAATTAGGCTATAAGTACAGTAGAACCTCAGAGTTACAAACACCAGAGTTACAAACTGACCAGTCAACATACACCTCACTTTGAGTCAGAAGTACACAATCAGGCAGCAGCAGAGACAACAACAACAACAAAGCAAAGACAAAACAGTACTGTGTTAAATATAAACTACTAAAAAAAAAAAAGGAAAGTTTAAAAAAAAGATTTGACAAGGTAAAACTTTCTGTGATTATTTCATTTAAATTAAGATGGTTAAAAGCAGCAGTTTTCTCCTGCATAGTAAAGTTTCAAGTCAATGTATTAAGTCAATGTTCAGTTGTAAAATTTTAAAAGAACAACCATAATGTTTTGTTCAAAGTTATGAACAACCTCCATTCCTGAGGTGTTCGTAACTCTGAGGTTCTACTGTAAAGTAATTTAAAATGAAAGTGTTCTGTTGGAACAGTCTCCAAAGGGAAATGGCGAAAGCCCATCACTTGGAACATTTAAAACTAGATTGGGAACAACCCTGGAAGATGTGCAATAAAGAACTATCCTTCATTGCCAGGCAGATGAATTGTATGATCTCTCTCTCGCTCTTGATTATCTGATGTCTGTTCATTTACTGGTTCCATCCTGGAATTATATTTAGTAGAAAACTGTCTTCATTATATAATCACTATTGGGTGACAAAGACTAATAAGCATTATAGCACGACAGATCATTTTTAAGATTAGACCATGATGGTAAAGGTAGTTCAGATTAAGGCTCATCAACTTGGTCAGGATCTTATGAGAAGGTTTTCATGGCATTGTCCTATATTTTGCCTCAGTTTTCATTTTTCTATTTCACAAATACTAAAAGCTCAAGAAATGAAGGGAAAGAAAGTACATCACTGTCATCGATCGGTCTATCAGCCCTCACAGAGAGAGCGCCGATCACAACACGTCAGATATCTTGTTCTAGCCAGTCCTCCAACTACCCGCTGGCCAGGCTGTCAGTAGCACCGGACACCCGATTGACATAGCGCACAGCAGCCTAGAACTCCTGAGTGATCCACCAACCGTAGCCTCCCAAGCTGCTGGGATTACAGGCATGCGCCACCACACTGGGCTAGAAAGTATGTAGCTAAGAAAAAATAAATTCCACAAAAGCCCATGATTCTAAAACCATATCCTTTGAAGTTGATTAATGATTCTCCAAAAGAAATGCATTTATTTGTGTAACTGTTTGATATGTTAATCAATTAAACATCTCCCATTAAAAACAAGTTAGTTTTCACTTACAGAGTTGGGCCTTTGACAGCAAGTGAACACAGAGGAACCATTAAAGGGGAAAAAAGCATCAGCATGGGAATAACTAATTCAGTGTAAATTATCAAAATAGGGCAGCAACCAGACCTATGCTTATCATAGAGCTGCCAGTTAAGAGTTTTATTGCCAAAAGCTTTCCTCCTCTAATTCAGTTATGCAAGAGGCAAAACAAGTGGAGATTGGCCAGAGGACCGGGGAGGCACAGGTTCCATGTCTTGTTCCCTCATTTTCTCCAATCCTATGGGAGCTCCGCCTCCTCACACCAATCCATCAAGTTAAAACTTCACAGTTGTTGAGGGAGAATGTCTGCAAGCACCTATGGACTGCCTTATGGGAAATAACACTGACTTTGTTATCCTCTCTTGGGTTCCTCCTGTGCATGGTGAGTGGATGAGTGTTGGAATAGTAATTGTCAGGGAAAACATGGCAGCAAGATCTGGAAGGGGTGGCACAGCTGTAGGATGGTTTGGAGGTGTTGGACCTCTTTGAGTTCTTCTCCCCTTTTTATGTGTCTCAAGATTTATGGGATCAGTGGGTCTCCCTCTCCCTTGCCCACTCCACAAGTAGAAAAACCTCAGCCCCATCTCCTTTGGAATACATAGAAGGAAACTTTCTGAGTTGAAATTTGTGGCGTTCATAGCTCCTAGTTGTGTTTTCCCCTCACATGAGGAAAGAGTTGGAGGAAAACACTCTGGATTAGCTCACTGGACTTGGGGGGAGGGATAGCTCAGTGGTTTGAGCGTTGGCCTGCTAAACCCAGGGTTGTGAGTTCAATCCTTGAGGGGGCCATTTAGGGATCTGGGGCAAAAATTGGGGATTGGTCCTGCTTTGAGCAGGGGGTTGGACTAGATGACCTCCTAAGGTCCCTTCCAACCCTGATATTCTATGATCACTAACATCAAAAGCATGTGACTTTTAGTAGAAATAGACACCAGACACATTCTGTTCCAGAAATGGCAGAAACTTTAATTTGAATTTAAAAATTAAATTTTCACAAGTTTCAGAATTCCACACATCTAGTGTGAAACATGATTGTACACAAGGAACTTTTTCCCCTTTTGGTGCAATCCTGCTGTCCTCAATACTGCACCTGTTCCACAACCAGATATGGCCTATCTTGTGATGTGCTGCTTACTATGGTCATACAGGGGTGTGGGTTCAAATTTGCTTCTTATTGCAGAAGAGATCAGCAGGATGGATGTTGTACTTAGTAAACTTTTCATCACAAAAATCACATGCAGTTTGGAAAATATTGATACAGTTGGTAGCAGTATTTCTTGGAGAGACCCAGCATCGTAATATTAAGAGCTTGTCATGATGAAGGTGCAAAGACATACTGTGGCTGTGTAGGAGAGCATGTGCATACAACAAATATTGTGTCTCTCTTCTCAATAAACATGTATGGTACCTACTGAAGCTGCTGTATGACAGCTGCCACACAATGTACAACACATGCAGAAGAACTAATAATTTATAAAATGTGTATGCATCAAACAAAAAAAAAGATACACCTTTCTGGGAAGTGGCAGGAACCTGTACCCCAAGACATTAAGAAGACAAATCACTTGACTATCTTTCAAAACCCCTGGAGAGGAACTGAAAAAGAACAGAGTTTGGTCATCCACATGCCATAGCTGAGTAAATACCTTATGGGCTAGATTCTGCTGGCCTTATGCTTAATAGTACCTCACTCTGCAAGCGATCTCATTGAAGAAAATAGGATAAGATACTACTCAATAATAGTAAGAGTAGTAGAATATGTCCCTATGTAGTCCTGGTTCAGCAAAGCACTTAAGCACATTTCAGTTCTTTTCTGAAATGGGGCCTGCGTCAGCACTACGAGTAACAAGTCACTGTAATATTTTTATTTTGGAGCAGCTCTCAGCAGTTTTTTAGCTGAAATAGGTGCTTTCGTGCTAGCTTTTCAGGACAATGTGAGTCACTTGAGTCTACAAATCACTATCATTTTGCAAGCATCAGTAATCCGTTATCTAAACTATGAGATTTTTAACAAAATTAAAATACCAAAGAAATGTAGAAAAGAAAATCAAGAAAATGGAACATGTAGCAACAGAAAAACATACCTATAGATTTTCGAACTGCCCAAGAAGACTGAAGTGTAAAAAGAGTTATTTTTCAACTTGGTGCTGCAATTAAGTAGTAAGGAATGACAGGAGGTGAGAACTTGATGAGTTATGTGGCACAATATGTAGCCCCAGGCTGGGGGTTAATGTGTAATAACCATGGCTCTCAGAGTTGTTTCAATAACACTATGAATTACCTTTAGATTGTTCATAAGGTATTACTGTGTTTAAGTGTACGTCTTTGAGCTGCAGGAGGATTAGGTAATGTAGTTACAGGTGTAATTTTTTTTAGGATTTAGCATGTAAGAGGGGTGACCATTTTAGAGGTTTAGAATATTAAGACATTTACATTTGATTTATATTGCAATATTTCAGAATCATGTTGCTACAGTTCTTGGAAATCCAGCTTATGAAAGTGGTGCTGCCTTCTAAAAGCTCTACATTTCATATGCACAGTGATGTTACTGGAACATAGAGGAGCAGTAACACTACAGTATAGGCAAATGACGGCATTACTGTATTCATAGAAAACATTCAGAATGTGAAATACTAGTCAGCACAGTAAAATCATGGAATTAGCGATAAACCATGTCTAGCGCTAAAGCGTGTCTTTTATAAATGTTTGATGGAAATAGTTGTAAACTGTGCAGTGGAAGACCTGTTCAAGCAATTCATTTATTGCTACAGCAGAATAAAGCTACAGCTGAGCTGTTTGCCAAAGATTTTAACTTAGGCGAACAACCCCAGTAGGATCAATTTTTTGTCTACAAGCCTCTGTTTGATTGTTAAGTTAATGTCTGAATCAGTGGCCAAGATTCAACAGAAAAATAAAATCCTTCTCAAGTCATCACTTTGTGGTAGACTAAATAAATCAGGAAGAGACACACTCAACATAGCATGGAAGCTCTGTGTGTGTGTGTGTGTGTGTGTGTGTGTGTGTGTGTGTGTGTGTGTGTGTGTGTGTGTGTGTGTGTGTGTGTGTGTGTGTGTGTGTGTGTGTGTGTGTGTGTGTGTGTGTGAGAGAGAGAGAGAGAGAGAGAGAGAGAGAGCGAGCATTACAGCTCCAAGATCTACCAGCACAGAGAAACGTGCAAAAGATAAACTTACAAAGTGGAGAATGTGTAGTCTCCTCTACAGGGATCCAAGGGAAGCCACGGCAGTGAACATGTGTAGGGAGGACCTGCCAGACAGATATCACTGTGAGGTGGAAGTAAGCAGAGAAACTTGTGAAACTAAAGAGAGAAGTGAAATACAGGAAATAAAACTTGTGGAACTGGAGAGATGGGGTGCTTGTTTGCCTTCCAGGTGAGCCAGCTTTTGCAAACTTTCAGATTTCGGTAATAGAACTGCAATATATTAGAAAAGTTTAATCTAAATGTAAATTAACAACCTTGGAAACCAGATTTCAGAACAGGGGACCATTCTTGAGACAGAGTTAGGTATGCACATTTCAAATGCCCCCTGAGTACCATTGAAAGTCAATGGGATTTAAGCCCCTTAGTTACTTTTGAAAATTTTACCTGGATAGCACTAGTTAGCAACACTGTAATGATACCCAGAATCCTGCAACCCTTCCTTGTGTGGAAAGAGTAGAGCAGGGATCAGCAACCTTTGGCACGGGGCCCATCAGGGAAATCCACTGGTGGGCCAGGACGGTTTGTTTACCTGCAATGTCCGCAGGTTCGGCCGATTGCAGCCGAGGGATGTGCTGGCCGCCGCTTCCCACAGCCCCCCATTGGCCTGGAACGCTGAACGCGGCCAGTGGGAGCTGCGATCGGCCAAACCTGCGGACACTGCAGGTAAATAACCCGTCCCGGCCCACCAGTGGATTTCCCTGATGGGCCATGTGCCAAAGGTTGCCGATCCCTGGAGTAGAGTGAAAGTCAGAAGTGAAGTGGCTCCTGTTCTGATTAATCCTTTTCAATGGCTTATACCACCAAAATGCTTTGAGAGGATGATTTTCTCAAGCTTTGTGTCATTTTGCCTCAGTGAGTCACAGCTGAGAATACCAGGACAAACTGCTGAAAAATAGGGCAGACTCACCCCAAACTAGTGGTTATTCTATCATTAGATTATACCAAGCCAGTAACAAAAGTAAACTTCTGTATCACCATGCTGGTTAACAAGAAATCAAAGATGCAGTCTCCTTAGGCATTCCAGCCCTAGTTTTACCACCCAAACACTAGACTTGACAATGAGTGATTACTGAAAACCAATTTTATCACCTAAAGGGTTCTACTAATCCCAAGAAATCAGCCACAAAGCCAGGTCAATATAAACTCAGATTTTATCCAATAATCATGCTGCTGCCAATCCTTTAGTAACTAAAATTTAAAGGTTTATTAATAAAAGAAGAATAGAGTTAAAATGGTTAATTGGTCATATACATACAATAATTGCAGTGTTCTTCTGTCAGGTTTGTAGCAGTGACATTATAGAGTGCTGGTTTGTAAAGTCTCTCTGGTAACTTCCAAAAGGTTGGAAGGTCCTCAATCCATTGTTCAATATGCTCCTTTTAGTTGTAAATCCACAGTCCAGAGACTCAGAGCAGGGAAAAAGGCAAAATGGAGTCATCCCAGGGGTCTATGTGCCTGGAAAGTTTCTGTTTCAAACAAAGCTCATGGCCCAGCTGTAGAAAGTTACTTGGCACAAGATGGAGTCCAGGGTCACATGAGCATATCATATGACCTTACATGGCTTGATGACTCATAAGGGTTAGCCATTGGCCCCTTGGGGGGTAAGGTGTCTGCAGGAAGAGCCATCTGGGCAGACTGGGTTTCTTTTATGGCCCACTGTGAACGCTAAGTGTCTTTGATGGGCCATCAATATAATGCTGTCTAGCCTAGATGTACATCTCATCTGGTAGGTGTTGCCTAGGAATTCAGCACATATGTAAGATATGTAAGATACCAGTACATAGCCAATATTCATAACTTCAGATACAAAAATGATACGTGCATATAAAAAGGCAGTTAGCAGATGGATGCAGCTGGGAGAAGGAGGAGGGGGTGCAAATAGTTCAGAAAAGCTGGAAGAAATGGAAAATATTAGAAAAATAATTTACCACTACATATGGTCTCAAGCTGAGCTCTTCAAGTGGTTAGTAATTTTGGGTAGCTCAAATTCAGGATGCTCCAGTTGAGATATTGGGGCCTGATTTTCAGAATGTGGGTGATCAACACATTCTGAAAATCAGTCTCCTTTAAAATGTCTTGGGTTGAGCACCTAAAAATGGAAGCACCCAGAATCAGTAGTCACTTCTGAAAATCTGGGCCTCAATGTACAAATATTGTTAAGTTTAGCCTTGTGCCACAGTTGCTTATTCATGAGCACTACCTCATAGCTTGTTGCTGTATTAGTGTCCAACTGAACTATGAAGGTCAAAGTTTGAATCCAACTTGGAGAAATGAAAGCACTCAGAAAATGTGATGGGTGCCTTAGAATCTACCTAGGGCCACACTATTCCCTTCATGGTTACTTGGGTGTGTATGTGAAACCAGTGCTTTCTGCATACATTTTGTCATGTGGAGATTGAGCAAATGCAGCAACATCCTACCTCTTCCTCCAAATCTGCAGCATATTTTGTACTCAGTCACTATTGGAGGAACGTGGCGGGCAAGAAGGGTGCAGGCCTTGGGGAGAGCTACTCTGCATAACATTTCCCTACAAACTATAGGAACTTTCCTGTGATTATTCAGACTCCAGCTCTGCGCATGAAAACCTCCCCTGAGGTGCAGTGTCTGAGGGAACTTAAGCACTAGAACTCTGCACAATGTTCTGTCCCTATGAACATGTGCAGAGATCTGTGCTATTTCCCCACTGAACATGGCACATCTGCAGGTAGGGAGGCCACTTCCCTCCCCTACTGGCTCTGGTGAGAGCAGAATGGCGCAAACCCAGCACATCTGGTAGCGGCATAAGTGGGAAACTCCACTTCAGGAGTGCCAGAAAACTGAATTTAAACTCATAGTGAGGTCTTCTCTCTCTCTCTCTGTAGAAGAAAATGATTTTACCTTCAGTTATTTTCTTACTGATGGCTCCAACTATTGAGTATTTTTAAATTGTAATAAAAAGGTGTATTGACAGCTGCTATGCTACCCCTATTTCTGGGCTGAAAATGGTTGCCTTATACACTGGCCAAGTTAAACATCTTGCCCGGATTTCAACTAGTTTAAAACTAAGGGCTAGTCTGCACTTACCCGCTGCATCGGAGGCTTCAGATCGATCTTCTGGGTTCGATTTATCGCGTCTTGTCTAGACGCGATAAATCGAACCAGGAAGTGCTCCCCCGTCGACGCCGGTAATCCTGCTCTGCGAACGGAGCAGGCGGAGTCGACGGGGGAGCCTGCACGCCGCCGTGTGGACCAGGGGTAAGTACTTTTAAGTTCGAAATAAGATACTTCGACTTCAGCTACGTTATTCACGTAGCTGAAGTCGCGTATCTTACTTCGAACTTGGGGGCTAGTGTAGACCAGCCCTAAGACTTTTAGGCTCAAGGCAAGGGAAACCCTCCTCTGGGTTATTCTGGAGACTTCCAGATATGGGAGCAAAGGACAGAAAATTCTGAGTGGCAAGCACCTGCCTTTGGCATATATTTCCTCCAGAAATACAGGTAAGCCATACGTGGCCAGGTTTTTAGATTGTGTTATCAGACCCCTCTTTGTTCATACTTTCTTCAGATCTTGAAATTCCCTGGCATTTACTCTCCTGGCTAATATGCCAAGTATTTGATCTAGGCAGAGTATTTGTTTCAGTGCTGGAGAAGGTCTAGGAGCATATATATTCTATATTTTTGGAGAAATGTTGCGTGGCCTTAATCTGAATTCTGTAAGTGTGCCCAGATACCATAGAGACAGGCCCCTTTATAAATTATAAAGGTGTATAATTTTCTATTTCTATTCAAATAATATAAGTTAAATGTCAAAGATTTGCAAAGGGATTTACCACTATAGACTTCTGCAAATGACTGCAGATCCAAGGCTTCTGCAAATGATTGAAAGATTTAAATTAACTTTTAAAATACTGCTAGAGCTGTCACTAAAAAGTACTAAATTGTGCTGGTCTTTTTTTAAACATTTTTATTCATTGCATTAAAACTAAAGGCAAAATGTGCAGAACCTGTATCGGGGATTGGAAGCGTAAAATGCTGTGTAAGGTGGCAGTATAAAGACAGCAAGCAAAAGCGCGATGTGCTTAGGGTGACCAGACGTCCCGATTTTTTGTCTTTTGTCCCGTTGTTTTTTTTCTCGACAAGTCTGGCGGTGGTGGGAGAGGGTTTGTTTTTTGTTTTTTTTAAACTGAACAAGTCCGGCAGGACCCCCATCCCCTCAGACAAGTCCCAATTTTTAGGTTCCCAAATCTGGTCACCCTAGATGTGCTGTTTGTCAGCAATGTACCTGACCCCAAGTAGAGGCTATAGTGAGTGAAACATGAGTATCAGTGGGGCTCTGTAGCAGAGCAAATTTGTAGCTCCTGTAAGAGACTACTTCCTCTTTGATTGCAACTGTGACTCAAGATTTATTTACCTTAGAATGTACATACATCTGCAATATTACCTGAGCTTGTTAAAATAAAAATCACTGCAAAGGTGGTAAAGTGAAAAGGCTAACTGCAGAAACAGAAAAATGTAAAGCATACACAGTTACCTTGAGTAAAAGGTCTTACTTGTAAAGCACTAGCAACGTCCTTGGTCCTGTACAAAAGACACAATGTAAGGGCCCAACTATGAAACCCTTACCTTTGGGAGCATTAATACTCACACTAATAATAATATCATTCAGGTAAAAAGACAGAGAAGATAAAACAAACTGGGAAATACCCCATACTCTAAACATGACAATACAAACTCTGAGGTTCATAGTTACTTCTGAAGATAAGGGAAAAATGCATTATACATGAGCTGAAAACTATTTCAAAACCAAATGTCTTCAAACAAGTCAAAGCATGCATTTCACATAGGGGAGGAGGAGGAAGGAAGCAATAGTACAGCTTTAATTAAAACTGCTACTGTAATGCTCTAATATAGGTTGGAGGCCTCTGTTTTATTTACATGAATAAAAAATAACTGCAAATTCTATAGGGATGTTTTAATAAAAACAATCAATGCTATAATGCTTGATATAAATATATACAGCATTGTAGAGTTTTAATTTACATTAATTACATTATCTTACTTGCGGTGATTTGCAATTTTGCACAAAGTTCCTATTAAAAAGATGAGCTTAAATCACGTTAGGTGGAATGCAGATGTCTGAGCTAGCAAAAAAAAGACACTAGAGTTTCTGATATTCCCAAGCAAATTCCCATCTTCTTATTCAGAAATTGTGCCTGGATGCTTACTTTGTCTTACAAATAACAAAGAGCTGATGATGCTCAGCACTTACCACCTCTAATGGGATCCCACAAGGGAACTCAGCAGCTGGCAGGATCACAGCTAAAATGGAATAAAATAAAGGTAGGGTAAAATTAAGCTGAGTATCAGGGAAAAGCTTCCTGACAGTACAAATGTATAAGGTTGGGCAATAGTCTCCTAAGCAGAGCTGGGCAGAAAAAGGCATTCCATTTCAATAGGATATTGCTATTCTAAAATTTAATTTCATTTCTATTTGGAATGAAAACCAAAAATTTTAAAATTCTCCTAGAAGGGGGATGGGAGGTATGCTTTATCCAGTTATTATGCTTTATCCAGAAAGTATCCAGTTCCCCCAGTTTGATCGCATTAAACTCTTCAAGTTTTTTCTACATCAGATTTGTTAATTTCCATTTCTAGACACTTATTTCCATCAGCCATATTGCCTTCATGGATATGTTCCACTTTATCATCGTTACTGAAAACAAGGCAAAGTATTCATTTAGTTTTGGGCCATACCTAGATTATTTTTAATCTCCCTCCCATCCAGACTGCATATTATTAGCAAGAGCTAATTCAGCTTGACTTTTAGAAATTCTCACCTTATCCTTACATTTTCTAACCTCTAGGATGTAGCTTTCTTTGTTGATCTACCCCTTTTTCTATTGCCCACAAGCTCTCTAGTTGCTCCTAATAACCTTTTTGAAGTGGTTATTCATCCACCTGGGTCTGGAGCCTTTTCCTACCATTTTTCCCCCTTTGCTTGGGATGCACATTTCAGACAGTTTTTGTATAGCTGATTTTAAGAAATTCTAAGCCTCCTCCATGTTGAAGTCCTTGACCTCTTCAGTCCAGTTGACTTCTTTAACTAATTCCCTTACTTTCCCAAAGTTTGCCCTTTTGAAATAAAAAATCATAATGGAATACCTGGTTTTGTTATACCAATAAAATAAAAACCAGCAGGATCTTTTTTACAGGGGCTAAGACAGAATGTCACATTTATTGTGAATACAAGAAGAATCATAGTAAGCAGTCAGTTATAGCTATAACATTTCATTCAGTTTCACATTCATTCACACACACACACACACACACACACAGGTTCTGCATAGATGTCATAGATACCAGCCTAGAAGTTGCTCATGCCAAGTTACTGGCCAGGTAACCTAGGCATGAGGGTGGAGCCGAGTCATTGTCAGATTCATCTGATGCTCCTGGAGGTTGGCAGCAGAACCAGAGACTCAAAGTCCTCAGTGTGTAGAAGCCATTCTTATAGGAATTATTTCCTATGTCACTCTATGGGAATTGCTTCATCATGCTGTTGCTAACTCAATCAGCAGATGGCACATTCCTGGTGGCATTCCTGGTGGCTCCACGCTGTCCAAAGTTTGTTTTTCTCATCCTTCCAGGTGGTGGGGTGGATCCCATTTTTACCCTCCGGGGGTTGTATCAGTCCACCTGAAACCTTTCTTCAGCCGATGGATACTCCCTTTCTAGGCTGGCACCTCCCTAGCCATTCATGTATATCATGCATTCATCAACATACATTCTTTATCACAACTGTTAAAGTATTGCTTTGCGAACAGGCTCTTTGTCTTAGGATGTACTAACACAATCAACAGCTTGCAAGTTTCACATAGCAATAAAGTATCTTTCTGAGAACAGATACAATCAATGATTTACAAGCTTTACATAGACACAGGCAGTAGCTTGCAAATTAACAAAAGAGACCCAAGAGATCTTTTTACTTGGTGAAGCTGTTGGATTTTAGACAAGTTATGGGGGGGTTATTTTCACTTGGGGAAATCAGTACCGTCTTTAATATCCCTACAGTTTTGATTATCCTTCCATTTAATTTAAATAAATCAACTCATGATCACTCAACCCAAGGTTATCCTCACTACTTACCAAAACCGTGTCTAAAATTGAATCACCTCTGGTTGGTTCAGTGACGATTTGATGAAGTAAACTGTCATCTATCCCAATGGTTCTCAACCAGGGGTATGCGTACCCCTGGGGATACGCAGAGGTCTTCTGGGGGTACATCAACTCAACTAGATATTTGCCTAGTTTTACAATAGGCCACATAAAAAGCACTAGCGAAGTCAGTACAAACTTAAATTTCATACAGACAATGACTTGTTTATACTGTTCTATATACTATACACTGAAATGTAAGTACAATATTTATATTCCAATTTATTTATTTTATAATTATATGGTAAAAATGAGAAAGTAACCAGTTTTTCAGTAATAGTGTACTGTGACATGTATTTTTATGTCTGATTTTGTAATCAAGTAGTTTTTAAGTGAGGTGAAACTTGGGGTAGACAAGACAAATCAGCTTCCTGAAAGGGGTACAGTAGTCGGGAAAGATTGAGAGCCACTGATCTATCCAGTAAACTCACACCCAGGAATAACTTGTCCCTACCAGTATTAGTAGCATTTATTCTCTAATCAAGGGGTTGGGACCCCTCAGGGGGTCGCAAATTTATTACATGGGGGGTCGCGAGCTGTTAGCCTCCACCCCAAACCCCACTTTTCATCCAACATTTATAATGGTGTTAAATATATTAAAAGGTGTTTTTAATTTATAAGGGGGGTCACACTCAGAGGCTTGCTATGTGAAAGGGGTCACCAGTACAAAAGTTTGAGAACTACTGCGAGTCTAATCTATATGTGGGAAGTTAGTCTCCCATTATGATGCTACTACCAAAATTATTTCTTTCTGAAATATTATTAGAAGAAATAACTATCCATATCTGAGTCTGCCTGGGGTGGTGGTAGTCTATAATAGACTCCTAAAACTATCCCAATCAAATCTCTTTTACAGTCATTCCCCAAAGTGATTTTGACTCAGACAAATTCCGTTTTGTCTATACTATCACTTATTTTTTTTAATTTACTGCTTCGTGGATGTACTATGCTACCCCACCACCTTTCCCTTTACTCCTCTCTCTCCTCAACAGCATATACCCTTTGATATCTGCATTCCAGTCACAAGTGCTATTCCAGAATGTTTCTGTAAGCCATATATCTAGTTATATATGTAATCTGTAATCCATATATTTTTGATCTCCATCACTAGTTCCAGTTCCTCCGTTGGCCAGACTCCTTGCATTCATGTACAAGCATTTCAGTTGTTTCCTTCAGACCTCACTCAGTTTTCTAGATGGGTTTGATATAGTCCTTTAACTAACACCTATCTGACTACTACGCCAATCAATATTTGTATTTTTTTTCTTGCTGTCCATACTCTTGCCTTGTAATGTTCTATAATCCCTTCTATATCTTCATTCAGCTGATTTTCCTCTTCCTTTGTACTGAAGCCAGCCGTGGAGATTTCACTAGTCTCCAAACCTTCTTCCCTCACCTCCTATTTTAAAGCCCTTCTTATCAGTTGTGCCAGATTAATACCCCAGATACTCAAGTGGAGTCCATCAGTCACGAAGAGTCTTCTTTCTGTGAATGCCTCTCTCCCAAACCATTCCTTAGAGCACCAGTCATTGAGCCATCTGTTGATCTTCATTGTCTAGACACAGCTTTGCTTTCCTTCTATAAATACCAGAAGTATTCTGCTGAAAATCTCCTGAGCTTCTCTGACCCAGTCAAGTGTAGTTGTCCTTGATCCATTCCACTCTATTTAGAAATATAGCTGTTTATTCAGACTGTTTTTTTCATATGTTCATGAAGAAAAGAGTTACAAAATATGGAGTTAGTAAGGAACGAAGGCCACAACCCAGCCACTTGCACCAAAAAAATGGCAGGATCAGTGCCTAATTAGGAAAAGCTGCTAAGAAACCAATATCCTCCTTATTATGGAACAATGTAATAGTACTGAAGGAATGAAACAAATCCTATAAAAATATTGTTTAGGATTAAACCACTCAAGAGGTCTCCTTCAACTGTATTTTTTCCCAATCTCTTGACCAGGAATTAATTGTCCAAAAACCTACTCAGAATCAAATGTCTGAAGTTAGGAAGTGAAAAACTATTTTCCTCCTGTTTCTACAGGATTTCCCTGAGTATTTCCATCTCATGATGACCTTATTGGACAAGCCAAGATTGGCAGGTTTATTCAAAGAGCATTTGTACAAATTTTACACTACAAAAATGCAGCACTGACCTGGAAATTGTGAAAGAATTATTAAAAGTCATGCTTACCGTATGTACAAATAAATTTAATTAAAAATATACATTCTAAGTTGTTTTCTATCACTTTAATTACAAGATGTAAATCTCAAATAATGAAAAGGAGAGGCCTCTTACAAAAAGTGGATATACAGCTGAACATCTTGAAACAAACATTGAGTAGCTTGATTTTTTTTAAACTATTTTAATTAATTTTGACATGCAGTCACATACATTTGATTTTTACTATAAGAGGAAAAAATAAGGATTTGGATTTTATTTGGGGCATTATCTGTATTGCGGTAGTGGCCACAGTATACAGTTAAGATCAGTTGTGCTAGGTGCTGTACAATACAGAGGTCCCTGCCCTGAGGAGTTTACAATCTAATTTAAATAACATGGGCGAGATTTGCTGCTGCTAGTTTCTCCTAGGCAGTGTGTGAGATGAGCTGCAAGGAATTTGCGGCTGCCTGAATCTGGGGCTAGTTCTACACCTGTCCCTCCCCTCGTGTAACTCTCAGGCTAATCTTCAGTGGCTGACTATGGCTTCTAAAGGGGCCAGGGTCTCCAGCCAGGCCCTGTCTTGGCTCCTGACACACACCCACTAGGCAGATCAGCCTGTTTTCTAGCCCTTTGCACCCCAAAGGGGCCAGATCACTAAGAGAGAATATGGCCCTGTAACTTATAGTTAAATATGTCAGAACAAAAAAGTTGTCTCAGATCCTTCAAGGAATGTACAACTTACATATTCTGCTCCGCCTATGTGTGCAGAACTCACAGGGAGTTTGGGTTAATTGTGCTTTTGACTAAAGAGTCTTCTTGCACCCACATGACAGAGCTCAACTCAATCTCACTATTCATAGGAGCTAGTATATTCTATAACAGAGATAAATGTTTTTTTTTCTCTCACAGGACAGATACCAGCTATGATAGCCAGTGTGGCACTGATCTCGGAGTTTGGTTAAATTTAACATTCATATGTAAAAATATTGTCTAAATTATCCATTCAGGTCCTTAAGTATTGCACACATGGAGATGGCAGAATATCTGAATCAAATTACTGTAGGGATTTGAGAGTTTTGCCCTGAAACGGAGCAGAATCAATCTCTATCACCATAGTATTTGTTCTGACATCTCTGTTCAGTGCCATGAGGACAGGTTGCCCATTCAATATATTATAGCTTTGATTTTCAGAAATGTATGTGTAATGAATATATGCAAAAGATCACTCAGACATATAAGTAGCCATTTGTGTAAGCAACTATCATGCTTATCTGAGAGCATGTAATTGTATTGTAATTTTTAGTACATGGACACTAGGCTCCAAGTTGCTCATGTACTTGGATGTGCAATTGCACAAACACTTTTGAAAAGCTGGCCCTGTCTTTAAATTACTTCTAAGTCCTTCCAAGCTCTTCTCTTCTACCAGCCATGAACATTAAGGATTTAGGAATGTTAATATAGTAACTCCTCACTTAACGTAGTTATGTTCCTGAAAAATGCAACTTTAAGTGAAACGATGTTAAGCGAATCCAATTTCCCCATCAGAATGAATGTTAAAGCAGGGGGGGAGGGGGGTTGTTAGGTTCCAGGGACGTTTTTTTGGGCCATACAGTACTATAGTTGGGAGGTTCCCCCACGCAGCTTTCTCTACTCTGCAAGCACCGGGGCGGAGGGCTCAACCCTCAGCCTGCCCACTCCACTCCTTCCTGCAAGCCCCCACCCTTGACCCGCCTCTTCTCCCCCCCCTCCCCCTTTACTTCGCACACCGTGTCCTCGCTTCTCTCCCCTCCCTCCCCTGCCTTCTGAACGCAGCAAGCCAGCTGATTGCCATGGGCAGGAGGCAGGGGAGGGAGGGGGAGGCATGCCGAATCCTCGCTCCTCTCCCCTCCCTCCCTTCCCTCCTGCCACGGCAATCAGCTAGCTTGCGGTGTTTAGAAGGCAGGAGGGAGAGGGGAGGAGCTGCTATACGGTCCATAGCGTAGACATAGCCTAAGTCATCATTCCAACGTATCCATAACTCTTAATACACTGAATATGCAACACACAAGTTTAATGCCCAGTGCATTATTAGTTTTCCAATGATATATTATATGACACCTTTTAGACAGACTATAACCATAGTAATTTGGGGTACATTGCTCAGGCCAGCTAAACTTCACTACCTGATACCAGTAAGCTCCTTGGCCTTTGGCACTGGGATGCTCTTAGGGTCACACCTCCCCGCTTACAAAGCTGCAGGAGGGTTAGCCATTAGCTGACCCAGAAGGAGCAGGTCTAGCCCTCTTTCCCGGACAGGGCCCCCTCCCACCCTATTTTCTTTCCCTTTATAAAGAAACTTGTTTTGCCACCTTTGTCTGTTTACAGTCTCCCGGAGCTAATATCACAGCATAGCCGTATTTTCTCTGAGTTGTTACAAACATTTCACAGTGACATTAGTAACCAGTAGCTTATTAGATTTCAAACAATTTATTTATTACATCAGGCCATCTTTTAAATAACTATCAGGACACCGGTGTGTGAGGCACAGTAGGCCGGGCCTGAGGAGTTGCTGTCACAGAGCAGTGAGCCACGCATGTGTCTCCATGTCACAGGCCCCGAGAACAATATGGTGGCTGCTGCTACTCCTGCTCCCTTTGAGAAGGGGAAGGGGGTTGGCAGTTTCTTACTTCCACCCCCCCAAACTCACTGGGGTGAGGCTTCCCCCACTCCCGACACAGCGCTGGGGGCTCCTCCCTGCCATGCCCTCTCTCCCCCCTCCCTGCTCTGCCCGCTGCGTTCTCCCACGGCCGGGGGCTCCCTGCCCCTCTCCCTTCCCCCCGACCCCGGCTGGGGGCTCCTCCCCGCGGCGCCCTCTCCCTTCCCGCCTCCCGGGCTGGGGACTCCGCCCTGTCTCCGCGGCGCCGCAGTTCTTTTCCGGAACGTTAGGTCGCGCTCTAGGGTTGCAGCCGCGGTCTCACGAGACCGACCACCCGGTGGCGCTACGTCCCCGCGAGACAGCGGCCCATAACCACGCCTTCGATCACATGATGTCACCAAGAGACACGCGCGCGCGCGCGCGCACACTGATACGACGGGAAGAGGAACCAGAAGCGCTAGGAGGTGCGCGCGCACCTGAAGGGCGGTCCCGCCCTTCACTCGGAGGGGTTGTATGCAAAATTGTTTTACAGGGCTGGTTCGAGCCGGAGCTTTCTGGTCGCGCACGCGCGCTAGAGTCTGGGCCATGACTGTTATTGTTTGAAAGGGATGCAGGCGCGGGGGAGGGGATCCGTTGCTGACACTGTCGAACTAAGGCGCCTCTGTAGAAGGGGCGGGGCGGGGCTTCCGCTTTACCCGCTTAGAGCTCACGGGGAGTCGCAGTTACAGCCTGTCCCGTCCCCCTGCCCACCCGCCGCCGTGATGTGCTGCAGACACCGGCCGCCAAGGCTCTTCCTCCGCCAGCTTTGGGGGAATCTGGGCGTGGGGGAGGAATCATAGGGGGGAGCCGGCCCTGGCCCGTGCTAATGCGGGGGAGGGGCAGGGGCTGCCCCGGTCTGTGCTAATGAGGGGCGGGGGCTGCCCCGGTCTGTGCTAATGCGGGGGGAGGGGCTGGAGCCGCCCGGCCTGTGCTAATGCAGGGGAGGGGCGGGGGCTGCCCCGGTCTGTGCTAATGCGGGGGGAGGGGCTGGAGCCGCCCGGCCTGTGCTAATGCAGGGGAGGGGCGGGGGCTGCCCCGGTCTGTGCTAATGCGGGGGGAGGGGCTGCAGCCGCCCGGCCTGTGCTAATGCGGGGGAGGGGCGGGGGCTGCCCCAGCCTGTGTTAATGTCCCTGCCCTGTTTTCTCCTCTAGCCGTGTGTTGCTCAGAGGCCTGTAGCCAGGCAGAAGACAGAGACATTCCTTCCAATGTATTTCACCCCGTGCTCCAGCCATTGTGTGGGCTGGGACCGCCCTGGTGCAGTCTCCCACTGGCAGGCCCCTGTCGAGGGTTTCACGTGGGGAGGAACAGGCTCCCTGTATGTTCAGACACAAACCCCCCTCGATAGGCGAAAATACTCCTGCCCAGCCACCTCCCTCTCCTGTAAGGCGGGCACTGAGAACTGCGGCGTTCACGTTTGAACATCGGGCTAGTTTCCCGCACAAGCTCCTGTGTCCATTACACGCGCAGAGTGATGAACTGGGAGCACAAACTGGCAGTGACCGGGACTCAGAATTTGACCATGGGCATGACATCACCACCTCTAAACCTCGGATCTGCCTCATGGAAATAATAATGCCCACATGTGAGGCTTAATTAAACTACGTTAGTAAAGGTGTTTGAGGTCCTCAGACAGAAAGTACCCTAGAAGCGTGGTGTATCATTATAATGCCTGCCTTTCCTGCGTCTCTTTTATAAGATTTTTTATAGGTAGAACTAGAACTAGTTGGTCCAATAAAAGATATTGCCTGAGGTTCACCCACCTTGTCTCTAATAAAAAAGTAATTGTCATTTGAAAGCCATTGCTTGGTATTTAGTTGTTAAATAATATTATGAGTGGGTGATAAATGCATATAAATTAATGGACTCAGCACCTTTTTGGAGCAATTATACTTAGGTGTCACAAGACAGCACTGGGTCTGTCTGTGTTATGCTAGGTCAGCCTCACTGACTTCAGTGGAGTTATATTGGTGTGTAACAGAGGAGAATTCAGCCCATAGCATGTAAGATTAACCTGACCCCTTTCTTCCCCTAGACGTTTTTAACAGTAATTTTTATATCTTTGTTAATACTTTATTAAATTGGAACAGGACTGTGATACAGAGTTTAATAATGTGAAATAAATCAGAGATGTGTTACCGATTACAAAATAAGAAAGAAAGAAATACTTGTGGCACCTTAGAGACTAACAAATTTATTTCAGCATAAGCTTTCGTGGGTTAGAACCCACTTCATCGGATGCAACAGTTACCGATTACAGTTATATATATTTAAGAACATTGTGAGAACCTTGTGTAATTATATGAATTGGTATGCAAAGTAATTACATTTTATTCCTTATTAACTGTGAGTTCTATCGTGGTACTTTTGTTTCTGTAAAAACTTTGAGACTTTTAAGCATATGTAATATATTGTTTATCTTTCTTTCATGTGAATTGAAAGGTATCAATAGATATTTAATTCAAAGCAAATATGTAAATCTATTTCGATGTATATTTGAACAGTCCTGAATCCCTTAAGTCCTTTCTTAGATGTTAACTGCATAAAATTCAGACTCAGACAACTTCAAAGCCTTACATGGTCTCACCAACATCATTTCTTCTCTCTGTCTTACTTCCTTTAACCCCTTTAGGTCTCCCAGTACTCTTCCCTTACATCTCCTCCTTAGCAATATAGACAGTGTCATACTTCTTTTCTGTCAAACATTCTCTCCTCCTTCATATCTAGGGTGACCATACATCCCGTTTTGGCAGGGACAGTCCCTTTTTTAAGCGCTTTCCCGGCCGTCCCAACTTTTTTTTTTTTCAAAAGTGGGCATTTGTCCCGTTTGCTCTTGCCCGACTTGGGATGCGGTGCGGTGCGGAGGAACATGCAGGGAAGGCAAGCGGAGATGCTAGCCCCATGCAGAGGGAGAGGCAGGGTTCCAGTGACCAGCAACAGCCCCGGGGGAGGAGGTGTTTGGCAGGGTTCCAGCCTCACACGGGGTGGGCTCAGGCGAGCAGCTGGGAGTGTCTCATTTTCCCTTTGGGAAATATGGTCACCCTATTCATATCCCTTAACCTCAAGAATTTTTCCTTCACTTGTTTTCTCACTATTAAACTTTGCATGCTGCCTCTTAACTGATTTGTTTGCCTTTATATTTTCTCAATTTTAGACTGCAAGATCTTGAGGGTAAGGAATGTCTTTGGTAGGGCACTGTGAATATTTGTGATCCTATAGAAATACTAAGAATAATTTGTATGCTGCAAATATTATAATATATACTTAGTAAGAAATAGATTCTAAAGCAATAACAATTATTAGGAAACCATCAGTAAACTACCACAGAACTTTTCGAACTAGGATTTCTCTGTAAAGTTCTTTAGTCAAATGTAAACCTCAGAATAGGCTTTCCTCATTTCATCTTGTAACTTATAGTGTCTTATCTTTCTTCATAGCGTGAAGAAGGCCCAACAATAATATTGGCATCTCTTTACTTATTTTCTATTTATATGTAGTATTTTGTAAATTAATTTTTTTTATAAATGTTGTAGATGGCACATAAATGTGATATTAGTTGAATTCCAAGAAATGATCAATAACTGAAATAATTGCTATTCCAATTTTCTTGCAATCTTCTCTATTTCATACTTTAAAAAATTCTTATATATGCAACTGAGACGGTTATATAGATGTATAGAAGAGCAATATTTTCAGAACAAAAATCTAATATTACGGTTCCTTACAACGGGTTTGGGGGGCAGTCTTTAAAGATATTTAGGCAGCTGAAGATACAGATAGCGGGATATTAAAAAGTGCTCAGGCACTTAACTCTGGTTCGGAGTGCCTAAATACCTTTAAAAAGCTGACCTGGAGTATTTTGATTAAAATGTTGACCCTTCATGGACATTTTTGGAAAAATGGCAAATCTTTGCTTCTGCCTGATTTGTTTTTTGTGTGTGTTTTGTCTGATTTTTTTTCTTGGGCGTAGAGTACAAAGCTATTAGCTGATATATTGGTTCTTAAATTTCTATCTTTAGCACAAGAGGAATCTTATCTTTACATCTAGAAAGACACATCATGAAGACAGGAAACATGGCACTTCCTACTTACTAACCTAACCTGGATCACCTGGATCGATCAGACTTCAGCTGTCATTAAGACTGCGCCGATCACAACACGTCTGCCATTCTTCTCACACTCTTGCCTTTCTTCTCCACGTTTGTCCGAAACGTTTAACGATGTCATCTTCCCATCTTCTTGGAGGCCGACCGGGGGGTCTTTTCTGTTCTCGCGGGTACCACTCAGCAATGATTGCGGTCCACCTGTTATCCGTGAGCCGTGCTGTGTGGCCCGCCCATCGCATCTTGTTATGTCTGCTTTCCATGACAATATCTTTCACACCGCTGCGTTCTCTGATGATTTCATTTGGTATACGATCCAGAAGGGAGATTCCCAACATAGCTCGTTCCATTGCCCTTTCAGCGACCAACAGCCGTTGCTCTTCTCTCTTCGTCAGTGCCCACGTTTCACTGCCATACAGCATGGCTGGCAGCACTGCTGAATTGAAAATATTTTTACGTGTGGTCTTGTCAATTTTTCCTTTGAGGACGTCCTTGATGGAATTAAACGCACACCATCCTGCCCGAATCCTTCACGAGAGTTCTCCGTTCAGGTCTTGGCGCATATCAACTTCTTGGCCCAAATATATGTACTGTTCCACTTCTTCGATGTCTTCTCCTGTTACCGTTATTTGGACTTTTTGTAAGACGTCTGATCGCATATATTTAGTTTTGCAGCGGTTCATTTTCAGGCCGACCTGACTACTTTTCTTGTCGAGTCTTCGTAGCATGCTCTGTAGTTGCTTGGTGCTTTCAGCAATTAGTTCAATGTCGTCTGCAAATCTGAGATGAGATAATCTCTCTCCGTTTATGTTGACACCACTCCTCCAATTGATCTTGTTCATAACCATTTCGAGGCAGGCGGTGAATAGTTTCGGTGAAATTGTATCTCCTTGCTTTACGCCTTTCTCGATTGGGATGCGGAGGGGAGTTTCTTGGAGAGTAATGTCTGTTGTACATCCAGTATTCGCTTCCTTCAACAAACTAATGTACTGCGTGTTAATGCCCTGCTCTGCGAACGCCTTTAATATTGCGTTAAACTCAACGCTATCGAAGGCCTTTTCATAGTCGACAAAAGCAATGCACAGCGGGAGTTTGTATTCCCTCGCTCTTTCTAGGAGTTGGCTAAGGGTAAATATATGGTCGATTGTACTGAAATTTCTTCGAAACCCTGCCTGCTCTCTCGGCTGTTGTTCATCCAGACTCTGCGAAAGTCGATTCGTTATCACCTTTGTGAAGAGCTTGTAGATGTGAGAGAGCAGGCATATAGGGCGGTAGTTCTTAAGATTTTCTCGATCACCCTTCTTGTGCAGCAAGATGGTATTCGCCTCCTTCCAGCTTGATGGTATTTTTCCTTCTTCAAGATATCGATTGAATCTTAAAGCAAGGGCCTTCCAAAGTTTTTCACCTCCTGCATAAATCATTTCTGACGTTATTCCATCTTTGCCTGGAGCTTTTCCCTTCTTCATCTGGTGTAGTGCGCTTCGGACTTCGCTGACGATTATGGGGGGACGCGCTCTTCTGACTCTTCGAGGGTTGGGAGGGGGACGTTGATTCTTGAGTTGAACAGTTCTGTATAGAAGTCCTTGCAGACCTCCTTCACCCCTGCTCTGTCGATTACTGTCTCTCCATCCTTGTTCTTCAATGCTGTTACGCTCAATCTATACTGCGTCAATTCCCGCTTGCATGTCCTGAGGCTCTTGCGTGATTCAGCTGTTTTAAGGAGCTTTTCTTTCCGGAAGTTCTCAAAGTCATCCTTCAGTTTTCGCCGTATAAGCTTGCACAGAATGGAGTACTCGAGGTTGTTATCCGAGCTCCTTTTCATGTTTCTCCAACAAGCTTTTCGTTTCAATCGAGATTCTTCCCTTCGCCTTCTTCAGCTTTTTAATTTCAGCTGCTTTTATGCAACATCTCAACTTGTCAGCAAAGATACTATAGTCCTCATCACACTTTTCCATCTGGCTCCAGTCAAACCCAGAAATCGCTTTTTTCAGCTTTGCTTCATCGACTGTCTTCGGCTGCTGTTTCCTGTTTGCCATCTGTAACGCCTTCTTTTCCACCGCTTCGTCGAAAATCAACTTCGCTCTAAGCAGGCGATGGTCACTGCCGGTGTTGAATGGCTGCACCACAGAGACGTCTTGAACGATGCGCCTTTTATTGACTAAAATATAGTCGATTTCATTCTTACTCTTCACGTTTGGTGCGATCCATGTCCACCTTCTTGAGATCTTCTTTTTGTACCAGGTGTTTGCCACGTACAGTTCTTTCATTTCTGCCGTCGCTACCAGCCTCTCTCCTCTTTCATTCCTTTCACCGCTGCCGTATCTCCCTATGAACTTTTCGCCAGCTTTCCCTCGCCCGACCTTGGTGCTGAAATTTCCCATCGTGACAGTGTAAGTGGACTTTTGCGCGAGAGCTCTTTCAAGCTCTCGGTAGAATTCTTCCACTTCTTCGTCCTCACTTGCACTTGTGGGAGCGTAGGCCTGGATGACCTTGAGGGTAGCTTTTGACTCCATCTGACGATGCAGCACACCGATACGTGATGACGTTAGCTGGCATGATATGACTTTCGAAGACCAATCTTTATTGATGATAAATCCAACTCCTCCAACATTTCTAGCGCCATCTCCCTTTCCGAGCCTCACAGCACTTCCATCCTTCCAGTTGACTTCCAACTCCTTCTTTCGTCGGGTTTCGCAGACACCGAGAATATCACATTTTATCCTTTTCCTCTCCTCCATCAGATGGTTTAAAGTTTCCTCCTTTGCCAGTGACCTACAATTGTAAGTACACACAGCGAGGATTGTCCTTTTCCATGTTGGCCTAGCACCTGACATTTTTAGCAACCTCTTGTCGCTCAATTTCCGCTCCGCCACCATAGAATGTGCATTTACTCGTGTTGTTTTAGCCGTTAACTTCAAGCCATCCCACTGGCTAGGTGGGCAGGCATGCGTCCCTCCTCAAGCTTAGCTAGCCTTCAACCTCTAAGGAGAAGGAAAAGCGCTCTTTCCTCTGCGAGAGCAACCCTCCTCCCTGGATTGGATAGTCCGACACCTTTGTAGCATGGTAAAACCTACCAGGGCATACGCCCCGCTACCAAAGCTGTCAGACGGCCAGGGTCACCGCTGCACCACGTTGAGGCGCTGAGGTAGGAAAGCAAAATGTCAGACACTTTAAACTGCATAAACTGTTAGCACCATTTTACCAGTTTTACACCAGAAGGGGCTGTATATAGCAGGCAGCTATAATGCCTCAGCTTGTGGACTCATTAGCTCTTACGAGTTATGCATGGTTCGCTGATCACTGTTTGGAGAGGAGTTTACCAAAGAAAAATGCTCAGGTTCATTTCCTCGTCAGTACATCTCTTCCATTGCTAGTGCTCAATGGAGACATGGGACCCAATGCTCCACTTAGTTACACCTATGAAAAATGGTGTAACTGAATGAAGACTTAGTCCCTTGATGTTTATCATCAGATAAATATAGCAAATCATGGCTAATGGATTGTTCCAATTTCACGCTGGTTGTATTTGCTGACCTGCATAGGCAGCGAAGCAATAAAACTGGAGGTAACCTTGTGAGCTCCAAATTTGTCATTTAGTTGCATGAGTAAAGCATTCATAAATAGTAAATATAGTGAACATCTATAATATTGCTGCACAGAGTTCAATGATACATTGTGTTGATATTTTCATTTGATAATATGGGGCTTTTAAAACTCTAAGCCAACATCTCTTCCTACTTGATTTGCTTTTGCAGAGATATTTGTCAAATTCATGAAAATTTTGAGGCTGATCTTCACAGCTCTCCTTCACCAGCTCGTTAGTTGTGCGGCACTATAATTCTGTGCTTGTTCTTTTTGTTTTATGCAAAGCTGACCATACAGAATCTTTCTGTTCCTTTCAATTTTATTATAATTGATTCAATTAAGATAATTGCAAATGTCAGCAGGGCTGGCACGCCCACTAGACAACCCTAGACAGCTGAGCTGGGAGCCAGGGGGGTGGCTGGCCGTGGCTGCCTCCCGGCTCCGCGGCTGAGCCAGGAGACGGGGGTGGCTCGCTGCGGCTGCCTCCTGCTTCCCGGCTCCATGGCTGAGCCAGGAGCTGGGGAGGTGCCGGGGGAGGGGGGAGCCGCCGCGGGGTGGGGACTGGCTGCCGTGGGGGAGGGCCGTGTTAGCTGACGGGGGGAGGACGCAGGACTGGTGCAAGGAAGTTTCGCCTAGGGCGCGAAACTTCCTTGCACCGGCCCTGAATGTCAGATATTCCTTTTGGTACCCACCATGAAGATCTTTTTCAAGTCATGTTCTTGTGATGTTTTTGGTTTGCTGTGATCTGAGAATATATTCAAGGCTTTGCTGAATTTTTTAAAGGACTATGTCACTAACATCCCCCACCTTTTGTGAATGATGACCGGTTATATGCGTATTCTTGTGGCCCAAGAACACTTGCAGGAAAATACCCTTCTGTAAATTGGAGTATGATGTTCAATTATATTTCATAGTGGTCATGATGACAAAGTTACCAGTTTGCTGTAGTAAGTAATTTTTGGTGGAGTGAAGCATAACTGGTGCAGTCTGGTACCTTCCTGAGCAGTAAAACATCTGGGCATTCTTGGTCACTAATTTTGATATTCAAGAACAATCTAATGTCTCTTGAAGACAATGCCAAAAGAGGTATGAATGGGCCAAACTCAGAAGTTTGAGTGTGGAGCAGGTATAGATGGGATGTGAAAAGCAGAAGTTCAATTGTTTAAAGGTTAAAAAAAATAGTGGAATAGATAATAGCTCAGTGGTTTGAGCATTGGCCTGCTAAACCCAGGGTGGTGCGTTCAATCCTTGAGGGGGCCATTTGGGGATCTGGGGCAAAAATTGGGGATTGGTCCTGCTTTGAGCAGGGGGTTGGACTAGATGACTTCCTAAGGTCCCTTCCAACCCTGATATTCTATGATTCTATGAAAGGGCATTGGTTCTGAGGTAGGTGAAGATGGGATAACCCAAGAGGATCGTTCATATGCTGAACAGGAACAGATGTCAATAAAGACAGCTTGTCTGGTTGTTTGGATGCCAATTGCATAGCATATGTTGACAATGCAAATTTGTCAGCCTGTTTGTGAAATTCAGTATTGCCTGACATCAGGGTCGGCTCCAGGCACCAGCCTACCAAGCACGTGCTTGGGGTGGTATCTGGAGGGGGGCGGCGGTCAGGGTTGTTGTTGTTTTTTTAAAAAAAATACATACTGGCGGGCTGTTGGGGCGCCCCGCGGTGCTCCGGCCCGAGAGTGGGGCTGCGGCCGGGCTTGACCCCCTCCCCGCGGTGCTCCAGCCACCAGGGAGAGCGCGGCCGGGCTCGGCGCCCTCCCCTGCCGCGCTCCCCGCCGGGGCAGCAGGGCCTGCTGTGCTCCCCGCCCCAGCTGCCCCCGCCTGGGGCGGCAAAAAAGCCAGGGCCAGCTCTGCCTGACATCATTGTTTGTTAGAAGGTGAGGATGCTTTGTTGCAGGCAATGCGAATTGAAGAAAAGTTTTTTTTTATAAATTTGTTAGAACAAACCAAACTTTCTATTTTCTGTCAGACTTGTGTCCATTTATTCTTTTGCGTAGAGACTGTCCGGTTTGGCCAATGTACATGGCAGAGGGGCATTGCTGGCACATGATGGCATATATCACATTGATAGATGTGTAGATGAACGAGCCCCTGATGGCGTGGCTGATGTGATTAGATCCTATGATGGTGTCACTTGAATAGATATGTGGACAGAGTTATCTCTGGTCACTCAGTAACAGACCTAAAAGTGGCAATTCTTCAACAAAAAAACTTCAAAAACAGACTACAACAAGAAACTGCTGAACTGGAATTAATTTGCAAACTGGATACCATTAAATTAGGCTTGAATAAAGACTGGGAGTGGCTGGGTTATTACACAAATTGATATCTACTTCCCCATGCTAAGTTTTCCCCCTGCTGTTGCTCACACCTTCTTGTCAACTGTTTGAAATGGGCCATCCTGATTATCACTACAAAAGTTTTTTTTCTCCGCTGATAATAGCTCCCCTTAATTGATCAGTCTCTTAGAGTTTGTATGGCAACCGCCATCTTTTCATGTTCTCTGTATATGTGTGTAATATATATATATATATCTTCCTACTGTATGTTCTACTCTATACATCTGATGAAGTGGGTTCTAGCCCACAAAAGCTTATGCCCAAATAAATTTGTTAGTCTCTAAGGTGCCAGAAGTACTCCTTGTTCCTTTTGTGGATACAGACTAACATGGCTACCACTCTGAAACCTGTCACCATGCAAGGCACATAGAATATGGCATTGATGTTTTTGATCTAGGTTTCAGTAATTTATTTTATTAGTGAATAACTACATAGTTATGCATTACACTTACATTAAAACAATTGGCTTATTGAAAATGTCTGAACTGAAAAACACGAGACATCAACAAAATCTAGAATTGTGTAACCTTCCCATAACCCCAATGCATGTATGGCTCAAATTGAAAGGATTCCTAATTCGAGTATGTGATGAGATCTGGCTGCAAGGTTAACCCTGACCTTGGCATATTCTATAAGAACTTACTCATTTCTGCCACATTCCTTCAGTTTAAGTTTAGATTTGCTGGCAGCCATCATGCCTATTGCAACAAGCTTCACAGGCAAAATATTGAAACAAATGTGCCTTTTATCACAGATGTTTTTGCTGAATAGGATTACTGAAGAAAACTAAGAAGCCGCAAAACAGGGTGCAGAAGCTTTTCTGTCCCAGAGGCATAAACAGCCATACTGAATGTCTGGAATGTATTTACTTCTCATTCTGAGAAAAGAACAAATTGTTTTGTAGCTTATGGGAAAAACCCTCATGCCTTCATTTCCACCCGTGCATTCTCACTGACTGCAATGGAGTTCTATGTGTGCAAGTGAGCACAGAATGTAGCCTTACATGCTTAATGTTTCTTAGATTAGATTCACTTGCTGTTCAAAAAAAACCCCCAAACCAGTGTTGATCTCTGTTAGGAGACAACAGGCTGTAACTCTGTTTTATGTTTGGTTGATTATCCAATATGTCTCACTAAGTTTGGTGCAGTTAGGTTAATTCTACATATGTAGTAACTAACTTTCTGAAACATAATAATACATTGTGATACATTGTAATACATTCTACATAATAGAAAACTGGCTAGATGGTCGGGCTCAACGGGTAGTGATCAATGGCTGCATGTCTAGTTGGCAGCAGGTATCAAGTGGAGTGCCCCAAGGGTCGGTGCTGGGGCCGGTTTTGTTCAATATCTTCATTAACGATCTGGAGGATGGTGTGGACTGCACCCTTAGCAAGTTTGCAGATGACACTAAACTGGGAAAAGTGGTTGATACGCTGGAGGGTAGGGATAGGATACAGAGGGACCTAGACAAATTAGAGGATTGGGCCAAAAGAAATCTGATGAGGTTCAACAAGGACAAGTGCAGAGTCCTGCACTTAGGATGGAAGAATCCCATGCACTGCTACAGACTAGGGACCGAATGGCTGGGCAGCAGTTCTGCAGAAAAGGACCTAGGGGTTACAGTGGATGAAAAGCTGAATATGAGTCAACAGTGTGTCCTTGTTGCCAAGAAGGCTAATGGCATTTTGGGTTGTATAAGTAGGGGCATTTCCAGCAGATCGAGGGACGTGATCATTCCCCTCTATTCGGCACTGGTGAGGCCTCATTTGGAGTACTGTGTCCAGTTTTTGGCCCCACACTACAAGAAGGATGTGGATAAATTGGAAAGAGTCCAGCGGAGGGCAACAAAAATGATTAGGGGGCTGGAGCACATGACTTATGAGGAGAGGCTGAGGGAACTGGGATTGTTTAGCCTGCAGAAGAGAAGAATGAGGGGGGATTTGATAGCTGCTTTGAAATTCCTGAAAGGGGGTTCCAAAGAGGATGAATTTAGACTGTTCTCAGTGGTAGAAGATGACAGAACAAGGAGTAATGGTCTCAAGTTGCAGAGGTGGAGGTTTAGGTTGGATATTAGGAAAAACTTTTTCACTAGTAGGGTGGTGAAGAACTGGAATGGGTTACCTAGGGAGGTAGTGGAATCTCCTTCCTTAGAGGTTTTTAAGGTCAGGCTTGATAAAGCCCTGGCTGGAATGATTTAGTTGGGGTTGGTCCTGCTTTGAGCAGGGGGTTGGACTAGATGACCTCCTGAGGTCCCTTCCAACCCTGAGATTCTATGATTCTATGATTGGTAGTCTTCTGTTCTCTGATTAAGCACAGATCTTATTTTTACTAGCAAGTGATTACATATATCATTGATTTTATACTTATCATTAGGAATATTTCCCCCCCACATTTAATGGTAAATCCAGTCCTCACTGTGCAGCCTGACTATTTCAGTTAGGTGATAGAGATCCACAGCACAAAGGACTCCACTCCCCCAGGCCAATGTGCCTGCTCGTGCCTGCTAGTGATGTAAAACTTCATGCTCTAAATGTGCCCACTCCACAGGGCAGATAGCCTGGAAGAACTGTCCATTAAATTAAGGGGAAGAGGAGAAAATGAGTTTTCATTATTGTATAGGATAAAACTAAATACGTCTAATTAATAAAATGGCATCCACTAATTGGAAATTTGGCACAAAAACTGCATTTGGAACAATTGTGGAAGAACTGTATCACAATGGATCCTCTGGTCTCTCTTCTGTTCCTACACTATGCCAAAGCACACTGGTGTGAAGGGAGGCCCCATGGAGCTAGGCTCCACACAACATAGGAAGTGTTCCTATATGTCCCCTCCAAAACTTTATACCAATTCCATTTCCATGAGGCCCTCTGCACCCACAGGTATAGTCACAGACCCAGCTGAACCAACTTGGTTCCAATGAATGGGAGAGATTTTGAGAGCTTATGCAGGGGTGTGCCCCCACCATCTCTTGGGCAGACAGTGGACAATGGCAAGTTGTTGACTCTGCCCTTTACCAAAGTAGAGCAGGGGCACAAAGACCACTGAAGACAATCCAGCTTGAAGGCCTGAATAGTAGCTATGGAATGGATCCACTGCTGCTCCAAAGCTTGTGAGGCAAATCTGCCATTTCTGTTGTACTCATAGAGATCTCAGGTACCCAAGTCAGTTATCCAGGCTAGGCATTGGGGAGTGGATTTGGTCCTTTATGATTGCATTCAGTGCAATGTCTTCTATTACAAGTCCTACTGTGGAAGCTCTATGTACCATTAGTTTTTTGCAATTCAGCAATCATTTGAGACAGTTTGAGAAAATATATGGGCTATCAACAATTGTTCCAAATGCCGTTTTTGTGCCAAATTTCCAATTAGTGGATGCCATTTTATTAATTAGACCTATTTAGTTTTATCCTATACAATAATGAAAACTCATTTTCTCCTCTTCCCTTTAATTTAATGGACATGATTTAGAGTTTTATTGAACTAGAAAAGAACACATCTTAATGGAAGAATCAAAGAGAGTTTTACTTTTTGGGAACTCTTTACAGATTGTATTTCTTAGCTCCTTAGCTACAATTTCTGCCTTTCCTCTAATAAACTTTATACAAAGAATGCAATGGTTTGTTCTTGGTATTTCTTTAAAAGAAAAAGTAAAATTATTTGTAAAAATGGTTTTAGGAGCATACTATATTAATCAGCTATCTGTAATTGTTGAATAAATACAAAGACGTATTGATTCAAGAGGTAAATACTTACCAAGACAAAGGCAAGGTTGATACTTTCCTCCCAGGACAATAGATCTTGTTTTCTGCCACATTAGTTAATATATTGGCTATTGTGACATACATTTAGAACAGGGGTGGCCAACCTGAGCCTGAGAAGGAGCCAGAATTTACCAATGTACATTGCCAAACAGCCACAGTAATATGTCAGCGAGCCCCCCATCAGCTCCCCCCCCCTCCTAGCGCCTCCCCTCTCCCCATACCTCCCGATCAGCTGTTGTGTGGTGTGCAGGAGGCAGGTGGGAGGAGCGAGGGTACGGCAGGCTCAGGGGAGGGGGCAGGAAGGGGTGGAGTGGGGGCAGGGCCTGTGGCAAAGCCAGGCGTTGAGCAGTGAGCACCCCCTGGCACATTGGAAAGTTGGCACCTGTAGCTCCAGCCCCAGAGTCGGTGCCTATACAAGGAGCCGCATATTAACTTCTAAAGAGCCGCATGTGGTTCCGGAGCCACAGGCTGGCCACCCCTGATTTATCTTAAGCAGAAATATCTGTAAATCTTACTTTCTCTCATTTATTAACTGGAACCTCAAAAGAAGAACACTTTTTTTCCCTCTTACTAACTTTCCAAAAGAGAGATTAGAGTCCCAGAAAAAGCATTATTTTATTCTTAAGAGGTAAGTAATATTTTTTCTGGATTTCTAATTGAATCTTTGCATATTTGTCATCTGGATGGTCAATATAGTCTTCATAGAACTCATTGAGGTCAGACACAATTTACTCATTTCTGTATGTAAACTTACTCATTAGAATTGTCCTATATCTGATTGCCACTGACATCTGAGGAAGAAAACTTTTATAAAACCGTTTTGTCAAGTTATATCTCAATAATGATGTCTAGAAACTTCAGATTGGATTTTTCCATTAGATTTTGGTAGACTACTAAATGTGTTTTTTGTTTTTACTTGTTTGAGGCATTTTGAAGAAAATATTCACCCTTTCCTTAGTTTTGTAAAGACAAAGTTATCAAGATGCAAAAATTCAGTAAAATGCAAGATCTTTACTTTGTTTTAGAAATTGACATTGTAGAAGTACCAAATATTGACATTATATCTTATATAAGACCGCCTCACTCAAACAGAATGTGGCATGACAATTTCTTTTTTGTAGTGTCTCTTTCTGCGTAATGTATATTGTGCTTGTCCCTAAAAACAATATAAAAAGTTTTGTAAAATACAATAAAGAATAATATAGGAATATATCCAAGTAATGTAATTTTGAATAGATACAAATCTGATCGTCACTACAGTTTAGGACTTTTGACAGCACTCCTGAAAAAAACATTCACTGTTATGAATTATAAAAATACTTAAACTATATTTGGAAAAAATAGTGACATTATGTCTAGTTTTCTGTTCTCTGAAGCAAATAATAAATACAAATAGAGCCAAAATGATCTCCCTAAGTAAGGAAGCATGATTTTCTTGTTAAGACACAGGATTGGGAGTCTGAAGATCTGGGACATTATTCTTCTCTCCCTTATTCGGGGCAAATCAGGAGTAACTCCATTAGGGACAAGGTAATTACAGTGGTGTAATACTGGTGTAAGATGAGAATTATTCTCCTAGATTCTATTTCTGTGTGATTGTGAGCAAGTTACTGTTCTCTCTGTGTCCCAATTTCCAGTCCCTACAAAGGAAATGATTCAGCAAGAGGATGTATGAAATGGGAATAATAATACTTACCTAGCACACAGGGATGTTGTGTGGCTTGGATCTTAAATGTTTGTAAGGTACTTTGAGCTCTTTGGAAGGACAGTGCTATTGTGCTGCAAAGTAATGTTAGTAATGTTAATATTAGTGTGCACAGTCTATTAAAATTGACTTGTGAAATGATGTTTATATGAAAATATACATAGCCAAAGCAAGCTGGGTGAAAAAAGAATAAACCAAAGCAGCTCAAGGTAGTTAATAGTTTGCACTATCCAAAAGGGGCTGGCCTTGATGACAAGGGAATCCTTCAGCTGCAATTGCTATGATTCTTGTAGCCTCGTATTTAGAAATGCTTCACATAACTAACAATTTTAACATAGAAGCACAGCAGCTAGTTCCTCGGGTCTAAGATCCGTCACCTTTGCATTGCCCTGTCTTCCTAATCTGGTGGCCCCCCAGAGCCCAATTTGCCCCCCCACAATTAAGAGTAGTCTCAGAGAGATCTAATTTGTGCTCTGTTTCATATTCTCCCTAAAGGTCATTCTGGCAGTTGGCATTCCATGAAGTGCAATAGTCCTCCAGCCATGCCCCCTTCACTGGTGTGAGTCATAATGCTAGCGTTTGATGGTGTGAGTTACTCTTTATAGGCATCTGGGAAGAAGTGGGCATTTAGGAGTGATTTGAATGCGGAGAGGGAGGGAGACATGGTGCTCTTGGGATTTAGAGTCATTGCATATATAGGAAGATGGCTGAAGAGGAATAAGCAGAGGGGTTTGAATGGGGATGATGTTGTTCAATAGATGTCCAAAGATGATAATTTTAACAGCTGTGCTTTGATGGATTAAAGACTTCCACATGGAAAGAAGCAATATATATATCACGGAGGAGGTTGCAACAATCAAGGCAGAAAATCAACAGGAAGTAGAGTAGTGTTTTGACCAGACAGAATTTCAAATTGATGTGAAGGAAAAAGCAGCAAGATTTGATAATAGCCTGGATGTATAGTAGGAGGGAAAGTAAGGAATTCAGGAAGACCCTCAAAGTTATGAGTCTAAGTGACATTCTGAGCTTGAACTGGCAGTGGATCATCCCAAATGGCATGTCAGAGAGACATTTGGATGTGCACAACTTGATGGAGTGTGATTGGTCAGATATAAAGAGCATCTAACGTGTGTCAACAGGATAGAAATGATAGTTGAAGCCTTCTAAGTAGATGAGGTCAACCCAGGATAGGCAGAGAGTTGATCATCGAGACTTTTGTTGGGGGTTTTTAGAGTGTAGTTTAAAAACAAATCGACAAATCATGAAGAGCTTTAAGGTTTTCAGACTTCATGTGTGTTTGATTTTCTTTTAGACCCAACCAGAAAAAGGATCTGAGTGGTCAGACTCTATGTCATCTCTCATGAAGAAACTGGAACAATTGAATTTAGATATTGAAGAGGCTCTCAGTGCTGGATCTTCTCCTTCCAGCACTCCTTTTACCAAAAAACGCAAACAGCCGGTAAGAATGCACACCCCATTTAGAGTGTGACAAATTTTTAAAATCTTTTAATTAGATTTTAATCAAGGAGGGGTGTTCAGATCCAGACCAGATTTAGGCTGTTTTGGATATTAGGTTCAAGAAAGATCCAGGCTACAGCTCAAGTTCAGTAACATTGAAAACTCATGAGCTGTTCTCAGGCTACAGCAGCCCAAATTGGCAGAAATCTCATGTGATCCCTATTCTTTCTGTTTTCATGGGCTGGATTAATAATTCCAGTCCCCTCTGTAGAGGTGGGTTCAGATTCAGGTGTATCAATATGGACACACTTCCCTAATTAAGGGGTTTGAATCTGAGGTTTTGATTCAAGCCCTCCTGCACTTGTAATGATTTTTGTACAGATCTAACAGCAAGGGAGATAATATCTATCTTTATTAGGGGTAGAATTAGTCTTTGGTTTGTATTTGACTTGAGTAGTATTTTGTCAATATCTGTATGAATATTGTTATGGCAGGTGTCACTATGTGGTGCTGTTACACATAGTTTCCCAAGTTTTTTCTTAGTGTGTGAGCATATGTTCAGTCTTTGGAAGACATGCTGTATTGTTGGTAGTTCTTAGTTAGGCAAGACTCTGCATAGAGGCAGGTCATTGGAGAGGGAGCTGAGGAAGTAGCAGGAGAGTCTGGTCTGATTAGAGTCAACTCTTGAGGCAGAATTGGTCTGTGGGATCTGGGCATTGGTGTTGGGCTGAGATGCCTGAAAGAAGGATTTGACGGTGTGATGTTTGTAACCACACCTCCTATTCTCTGCCTGTGGCCTATGATAGTTTAGTCTCCCTGTGAGCTGTAATATTTTGGTCTAATTTTGTTTGTTGGGTTTAGTGTGCGGGTGCTGGGTGGCATTGGTAGCCTGTGATATACAGGAGGTCAGACTAGATGATTTGGTGGTTGACAGTGCAAGTTTTCTCATGTAAACAATAATAAAGAGGGTGTCAGATGTACAAACATAAGAGAATGCCCTGAGTACATGCCTAAGGTCTTGGATGGGCAGATATTCAGGGCAGCTAGCCCATCCCACAGCTCACACTTTCTCAGCTACATTCTTTTTGTTCACTAGCTAGATGAGAGCTAGCACAAGTATTTCTCCTTGAGCTAGGAATCACAACACAAGCTCAAAATGTAAACATACCCTGTGTTACAGTAAGGAAACATGCTGTTATTTTAAGTTGCATATGTAATTTATCTTTAACTATCCCACTTGGTCCCTGTTTCTTCAAAGAGATCTGTTAATTTAATGTAGGCAGTAATTTGTTCTATATCCATTAAATATTTTATTCTTGTCATCTACATTTATGTTTTAATGCTAATTTAATGATTTCTGCTGGTTTTGTAATCGTTTGCTTCTGTAATGGAAATTGTGTGGCAGATCGATTGTGGATACTTCATATATTTCACTCTTTTGATTGCATAAATTCTGCGAGAGAGGCAAGTAGCCGGAATGATGCTACTAAAGAAATGTTTTGAGAAAAGTAAGTAAGTGCAGACAATGGGGCATCTCAGAGCTGTGATGGTAGGGAAGGGGTCATTTGATGATGATGGATGGATATGCAGTATACTGTTCAGGAGCTGAGAAAATGAGAGAAAATAGGATTGCATTTACCCTATCCAATGAGACATCAAAGTGTGTGCTTGGATATAACTCAGTCAGCAATAGAATCATTACAATTTGCCTTTGAGAAAAGCTAGTCAATATGTCAGCTATACAGGTTTACACTCCTGCTACAGTAATGGATGACTGCACAATTGATTAGTTTTATGAATGGCTTGAAGAGACATTCGTTGAAATACTAAGTAAACAAAGATACCCTTGTAACTGGGGACCTGAACAAGACAATTAGAAGTGTAAGCTCTCATAAAGAAGTAATGGGAAACAGTGGTCTTGTTTACAAAATGAGAGAGGAAGGTGTTTAGTGGAATTTTGCTGCTCTAATTACTTTGTCATTACAAACACCATTTTCTCCCAACATTGTAGGCATTTACACACATCGAGGTCACTAAATCAGCTATGTAATAAAACAGAGACAAGGTGAGTCAGGTAATATCTTTTGTTGGACCAACTTCCCCCGGTTAAAGAAACAAGCTTTTGAGCTATGCAGGGCTCTTCTTCAGGTCAGGGAAAGGTACTCATATGGCAGGTCTACAATTAAAATGCTGCATCAGCACAACTGCGCCACTGTAGCGCTTAAGTGAAGACTCTCCTACGCTGATGGGAGAGCTTCTCCCATCAGCAGAGTTAATCCATCTCCATTCATTGAAAAATTCCTAACCAGCTCTAATTTTAAAGTTCTTACAGTTTTTTCATCATTAAGTTTTTCCTTTTGCTTCTTCATTTCTTTCTCCTCTTCATTCCGATCTGCATGTTCTTATCTTTTTCTCTTATTTTTCCTGTGTCCCTTCCAATCTTTCTACCTTTCCCCTCTTTGGATGTCTCTATTTTCTGTTGTGACAATGCTAAAAATATCAGAGAAACTGAACAAGGAGTTTTACTAGAATAAGGAAAACAATATTATTTCTAAAGGTAATCTGTTTCTCTTTACTTCACTGTAGAGCTTTTCCCCAGCCCCTCCCACCCCCATCTCTCCTGCTCCAGATTTAAAGGAACACATAAAATCATATTTCCCTCACCCTTTTTGTTGGTTACCTCCAGCTCCCATACTCCCACCTCCCATTGTACTTGCCAGTCTCTTCAACAGTCTTCAAGTCATTGAGAGATAGAGGATAAGGATGAAGTAGATATCCTGGCAATGGGCTAGCTATGTCAACAGGACAAGCTATCCCAACCAACATAGCGCTGTCTACACTGGGGGTTAGGTCGGTATAACTATGTTGCTCAGGGCTATGGATTTTTGTACTTATACTGATATAAGTCTGTAGTGTAGGCCTGGCCATAGTCTCACAGCTAAATAAAAGGTGGAACAGATTGTTTCGTATAAATAATTAACACATAAGAGACCTTTCAAGGTGAAGTGGCCAGTTAACACCTATGCAGTCATAACACAAAAGAGGTGCATTAATAGGTTACAGATTGTTGTAATAAGCCATAAATCCAGTGTCTTTGTTTAGACCATGATTTTTAGTGTCTAGCAAAGTTATGAATTTAAGCTCCCAGGCTCATTTCTTCAAGGTGTTGTGATGGTTTTCTTTGAAGACAAGGACTCAGAGGTCAGATATGGAGTGATCGTTTTCTGAAAAGGGTTTGCCCTTGGGTGATACGTAGAGCACTGCAAATCTGCGGATGTCCGGGGACCATGTTTGCAGATCGGGGATGGATGCGGATCCAAATTTTATATCCAGAGCCCTGCAAATCTGCAGATATCCACTTTTTATCCATGGATCATGTTTGTGGATTGTAGATCAGATGTGGATACAAATTTTGTATCCGCCCGGGGTTCTAGTGATATGGTGTTTTTGTCTTTTGTCATTTTTCTATATCATCCAAGGGTGAACACTTTACACAAAATGATCACTCCATACCTGACATTTCAGTACTCCCCCTCAAAGGAAACCTGAACACCCTCAGGTTCACTGTATTTGGACTTGTCCAGAATGAAAAAACCTACATGATTTCTGTCCAGAATGAGTTTGAAGCATTGTCATCAGTGAAAGAATGCAACAACCTGAATGAACTTTGGGACAAAATGGAAACTATTATGCTCGAAGGCACCAAAGCACCCAATCCAAAAAGTCAGTGTTGGCTGGTGAAAAAATGATGGCGTGAAAGAGAATGGCTTGGACACTGAAAAATGTATGGAAGAGCACAAGGAACTGAACAGACAGATCCACAGGTAGACTAGACAAGACAAGAGTGAATACATAAGGGCAAAATGCATAGAACTTGAGAATTACAGACAAATAATGTAAAAGGTATTGTGACAAAGTTCCTCCTCTACCTCGGTGGGTCCTGCGCTTATTGGTGGATTTTGCTTGCCTCAGAGATCTTCCCCTCTAGTAGAATCCACAGTCCAGATCAACTCCTCCTGTGTCTGATCAGGAGTTGGGAGTTTTGGGGGGAACCCGGGCCCACCCTCTACTCTGGGTTCCAGCCCAGGGCCCTGTGGATTGCAGTTGTTTAGAGTGCCTCCTGGAACAACTGCACGACAGCTACAACTCCCTGGTCTACTTCCCCATGGACTCCTCCCAACACCTTCTTTATCCTCACCACAGGATCTTCCAGCAGTACGCCCTCTTACTCAGCTCCTAGTGCCTCTTGCTCCCAGCTTCTCACACACAACCTCCTTCCACAGCTCCTCACCTCTCACTGACTAACTGGGGGGCTTTTAACTAGTTCCAGCCAGTCCTTGATTGGCTTCAGGTGTCCCAATCAACCTCCCTGCCTTCTGGAAAGTTCTTAATTGGCCCCAGGTGTCTTGATTAAACTGGAGCAACTGCCATAAGGTATCAGGGATTTGTTTGGCCTGGGGCTAACATATTGGTTCCTTACCACTTTCCTATAGCCCTCTGGCCTTGCCCCGTCACAGTATGTTCACAGTGATCAGACTTCTTTCCAAAAAGTTTTCTCTGCAATCAAACATAAAAGATCATGATGGCAAAGTCCTCACTGAAGGTGATGTAATTGTATGCTGGTGAAGAGATTACTGTGCCAATCTGTATGCTTCATCAAAGCCATTTGCAATACAGCATGCAAGGAGAGAGTATGGAAAGGAGAGTATGAAACAGGAGCCATCAATCCTGCAAGAGGAAATGGTGCACTCTGTTATAAAAATGAAGCCTGAGAAAACACCAGGGGTAGACAGTGGGCATTCTGGGCCAAAAAATTAAAAATTCTGCGCACAATATTTTATAATTCTGCAAAATTCTGCAAATTTTATTTGTCAAATAAATGTGGAGGCTCCTGCGTGACACTGGGGAGCACAGGCCACTGGCTGCACAGAGGTGGAAGATCACTCTGCAGCTTCCTCCCGCCCCCGTCGCATATAGACTCAGCAGTGAGGCTGCACCCAACCCTGACACAGCGCAAGGACTGGGCCTGCCCCAGAAACACCCCAGGGCTCTGCCCCTCCATGCCAGGTTCACCAGGTGTGGGCAGGCAGGCTCAGCAAGACAGGATCCAAGTGTGGAGGGTCTTAGTGTGAGAGGATCCAGGTATGGGTGAGAGGGTGCGGGATCCAGGTGTGGGAGGGATCTGGATGCATAGAGGCTTGTTGGAAGGTTCAGGGTGCAACAGTAATGGGACTCTGCAGGGGAGTCCAGGTGAAGGTGGTTGGGGCTCAGCGTGGGGGGGTCATCTTGGTTTGAGGGGGATAGAGCTCAGAAGGGGGGTCTAGGTGTGGGGGTCTCAGTAGGGAGCCCAGATGCTGGGGGAGTGGGGCTCAGTGGTGTGGGGATCCAGGTGCAGCTGGTTGGGGCTAGCTAAGGTGGGGATCTGGGTGTGGGTGGCTTGTTGGGGTGGTCCAGGTGCAGGGAAAGTGGGGCTCGTCAGAGAGGTTCTGGGTGCGGGGTGGGTGAGGGTTAGCAGGAGAGTCTCATAGACTCATAGACTTTAAGGTCAGAAGGGACCATTATGATCATCTAGTCTGACCTCCTGCACAATGCAGGCCACAGAATCTCACCCACCCACTCCTGGAATAATCCTCTCACCTATGTCTCAGCTATTGAAGTCCTCAAATCATGGTTTAAAGACTTCAAGATGCAGAGAATCCTCCGGTAAGTGACCCGTGCCCCATGCTGCAGAGGAAGGCAAAAAACCTCCAGGGCCTCTGCCAATCTACCCTGGAGGAAAATTCCTTCCCGACCCCAAATATGGCGATCAGCTGAACCCCGAGCATGTGGGCAAGACTCACCAGCCAGACACCCAGGAAAAAGTTCTCTGTAGTAACTTCCAACATCCCATCATTGACCATTGGTCCTATTTACCACTGATGGCAATTAATTGACCTTTGACTAAGATCATGTTATCCCATCAAACCATCCCCTCCATAAACGTATCTAGCTTAATCTTGAAGCCAGTTAGGTCTTTTGCCCCCACTGCTTCCCTTGGAAGGCTGTTCCAGAACTTCACTCCTCTGATGGTTAGAAACCTTCGTCTAATTTCAAGTCTAAACTTCCTGATGGCCAGTTTATATCCATTTGTTCTTGTGTCCACATTGGTACTGAGCTGAAATAATTCCTCTCCCTCCCTGGTATTTATCCCTCTGATATATTTAAAGAGAGCAATCATATCTCCCCTCAGCCTTCTTTTGGTTAAGGTAAACAAACCAAGCTCCTTGAGTCTCCTTTCATACGACAGGTTTTCCATTCCTCGGATCATCCTAGTGGCCCTTCTTTGTACCTGTTCCAGTTTGAATTCATCCTTCTTAAACATGGGAGACCAGAACTGCACACAGTATTCCAAATGAGGTCTTACCAATGCCTTGTATAACGGTACTAACACCTCCTTATCTCTACTAGAAATACCTCGCCTAATGCATCCCAAGACCGCATTAGCTTTTTTCACGGCCACATCACATTGGCGACTCATAGTCATCCTGTGATCAACCAGGACTCCGAGGTCCTTCTCCTCTTCCGTTACTTCCAACTGATGCGTCCCCAGCTTATAACTCAAATTCTTGTTATTAATCCCTAAATGCATAACCTTACACTTCTCACTATTAAATTTCATCCTATTACTATTACTCCAGTTTACAAGGTCATCCAGATCTTCCTGTAGGATATCCCGATCCTTTTCTGAATTGGTAATACCTCCCAACTTTGTGTCATCTGCAAACTTTATTAGCACACTCCCACTTTTGGTGCCGAGGTCAGTAATAAAAAGATTAAATAAAATTGGTCCCAAAACTGAACCTTGAGGAACTCCACTAGTAACCTCCCTCCAACCTGACAGTTCACCTTTCAGTATGACCCGCTGTAGTCTCCCCTTTAACCAGTTCCTTATCCACCTCTCAATTTTCATATTGATCCCCATCTTTTCCAATTTAACCAATAATTCCTCATGTGGTACTGTATCAAATGCCTTACTGAAATCGAGGTAGATTAGATCCACTGCGTTTCCTTTATCTAAAAAATCTGTTACTTTCTCAAAGAAGGAGATCAAGTTGGTTTGGCACGATCTACCTTTTGTAAAACCATGTTGTAATTTGTCCCAATTGCCATTGACCTCAAGGTCCTTAACTACTTTCTCCTTCAAAATTTTTTCCAAGACCTTGCATACTACAGATGTCAAACTAACAGGCCTGTAGTTACCCGGGTCACTTTTTTTCCCTTTCTTAAAAATAGGAACTATATTAGCTATTCTCCAGTCAAACGGTACAACCCCTGAGTTTAGAGATTCATTAAAATTTTTTGCTAATGGGCTTGCAATTTCATGTGCCAGTTCCTTTAATATTCTTGGATGAAGATTATCTGGGCCGCCTGATTTACTCTCATTAAGCTGTTCAAGCTTGGCTTCTACCTCGGATATGGTAATATCTACCCCCACATCCTTATTCCCATTTGTCATGCTGCCACTATTCCTAGTCTGAGTACGAGGGGGTCTGGATGCACGGGGGTTAGGTGGATGGGGGAGCAGCTCCCTGTACAGGGATCCTTCCCCCCTGCAGCTGAGGAGAAATGGGTGCAGGAAGCGTGGGGGCGGGGGAAGTTTGCACAGCTTCCTACAGCTGAGGGAGAAATCTGGGGGTGGGTCTGACATGGCCCTGGATGCCATGCAGGGAAAGAGGAAATCCCGTCCTCCCCAGACCAGGCCTGGACTAGCAGCTGATCCAGGGGCAGGGTAGAAGCCACCTGCTGGGTCTTCCCCAGTCCTGCCTCCTGCCCCATAATGACTTACCTTTCTTCCGACTGCCCTGGGCACCTGAAACATACTGCTGGGGAGGGATGCATGACCGCTCTTGTCGCTTCCCTTTGCTTCCCCATCAGAAAGTCATTTTTCTGCAGGGAAGCAAAGAAATCTGTGGGGAACATAAATTCTGCACATGCACAATGGTGCAGAATTCCCCCAGGAGTAGTGTCACATGCAAAATTTGAAAGAAATTAGCCAGATGACTGGAAGAGGGAATCCTTCTGCTCTTACCAAAGAAAGGAGACACAAGAAAGTATCGTAACAGTTGTATTATCTCCCTTATAACTCAGGTGAGCAAAGTACTGCTTTACATAGTCCAGTATCGTATGATGCTAATGTCAGAAACAGAAGTGCCATCACAGCAAGCTGGTTTCAGAGAGGGATGAGGTACATGGGATCAAATCACTAACATCTGTCTCATCATTGAAAAATACAGGGATTTTAGTGACCCATTGATCATATGTTTCATTGACTACTCAAAAGCATTTGATACATCTGACATGACCATGTTTGGAGTGTCATGCTGTCTAGAGTAGCTCGCGACCCTGAGTGCCTACCTGGTGGTATGTTCTATAATTAGATTTTACCAAGTCAGTGGCAAATGTGAACTCCTGGATCACTATAACAGTCTTACCATGGAGTCTCAGACAGTCCCCTTACACTCTCAAGTCTATCTTGCCAGTCAGACTAACTAGATTTAGTGATAAATGGTCACTTGCGCCAAAATAATCACACAATATTCAGGTTGCTTCCAATCCCCAGAGACCAGTCATTTACCCCAGGTCAATTGATACCCTAGATCTTACACCAAAGCAATGCCACAGTCAATCCTGTAATAAATTATCTAATGGTTTATTAATTAGGAAAAAGAAATGAGTTATTTACAGGTTAATGCAAGCAAACATGCACACAAATGAGTTACCATCTAAAGCCTAAGAGTGACAGAGTTGTAGTGAACTCTCAGTTCAAAATGTCTTTCAGGACGGACCCAGGAGGTAACCCCTGGGGATCTCTGGCTTCAGTTTGGTGGCTCTGGCCGTGTGAGAATTCAAACAGTAAAGAGATGAAAAGTTTTCCTGTGACTTTTTTTTATTTCCTTTATTCAGCTTCCAAGTCCACAGGATGAGCTTCCTTGCACTGGTAGCATTTCCAAGGTGTGATGGGGCCATTAATCAATCCTTTGTGTTGCAATGTTCCTTGATGGCCCGTGTGATTTTGATAGTTCTTCTGGGTCAGGGGTGGAGACAACAATTCCTTGCCTGGGTTCATAAATTCACAGCAAACATTTTTAAAGTTATAAAGCAAAACTGACATATTTTCTTATAGCATGGACTATTGCCATTATAAGTGAGATTAAAGCATGCAGCAATTTAAAAGCATTTCATGGAGTCTAAACACTAAGTACATTTTTATAAGAATAATACCTATTTTGAGAAAAACTAACATACAGGTGATCTGGTCTGGTCTCCAGCTGTAAGTTTGTCAGTTCTTAGCTAATGCCTGTAGTCTGGGCAAGAGCTGGCATCTGGCCTGCTTATGTCACATGCTGAATACAGGCAAGTCGCATCTTAGGCGCATTTAACATGCGCGAATTCAGCTTTGCGCGGTCGGCAAAAACCGAAAAAAAAAATAACATTTTAAAAACTCCATCGGTAGTGTGGGCGATTCCGTCCGCCATTCAACTCAATGAGTGTTTCACTATATGCGGTTTTCGCTTTACGCGCTAACCACGGAACGGAACTCCCGCGTAAAGTGAGACTCGCCTGTACTGTTAGATGTGGAGATTCTCATTGAATTCATTCGCAAGTCTCTATCATCAACAACACAGGTGACAGCAAGTGATTTTCCACTGAGCAGGGTGTGAGACCAGGGTGTTTTCTGTCTCCAAGCCTTTTCAACATGTACGCAGAAATGATTATGAGACAAGACCTAGAAGTCTGACAAATGGTAGAAGCTGAAATTTCTATTGGTGGACACCTCTTAACTGATGTCAGCTATGCCAGTGATGTGACACTCTTTGCTACAATGACTGATACAGTTCAACAAAAGTTGGAGTGTGTAAAAATGGGTGAGGATTATGGACTATCGCTGAATCAGGCAGAAATGAAATGCATGCATGTTGACATGATTAACAAAAACAAGAAGCGAATGGACATCACAATTAATGGTCAGGTAGTAGAGGCAGTAGATGAATTCAATTACCTGAGATCATATCCAACAAAGAGCCTGTTCCAAAGTAATTGGCAGAAATCTAGGAATGATTTGGCTTCCCTCATGAAAATTTGGAAAAACCATGGCATCTTGAAATGTACAAAGGTTTGACTGGTAAAAACTTTAATTTTTTCCATTGCAACTTATGCATGTGGATCGTGGGGAATTAATGATGCTGACAAGAGAAAATTGAAGCCTTTGAGGTGTGGTGCTGATGCTTGCGTATCTCCTGGACTGAAAAAAAGAGGAATGCTTGTGTTAGAAATATTACTATAGAGAAACAGACCCTGGTGACTGAAATCAACAGGTGCAAACTTATGTTCTTTGGTCACATCAGACGTAGAGGGTGAGAAAATTATCATGGAAGGACTAGTGGTGGGTTATCGTAGTGGGGGACGACCAGCGAGGAGATGGCTAGATGGTGTGCAGCAGATCCCTGGGAGGGCAGTTGCTCAGAGCTTGAAGCTAGTGATGGATTGAGAAAGCTTCTGAAAATTCCACTATGATGTTACAAATATTCAGACATAAATAAACTGATTTTACTTAATGGGGAAAATCACAAGTACAAGATTTCAGAGGCAGGTGACTATACCGTATACATAACAGCATGTTTGTTGGAGTGGCTAGTCTGAAGATTGCTCTCTTGAAGATGTGGGGAATTTTTAACAAATGACAGAACATTTATTTTGCACAGCAGATGCTGTCTCAGGAGTATAGCCCGTGATATAATCATGTAGTTGAATCAGGCCACTGTTTTGTGAAGTGTCTTTATCTGTTACTTGAAGAACTCTGCGATTCTTTGTGATTCTCTAGGTCTTCCTTTCTCACAAGTATATTTCATGAATAATACTCTGTTATATCGAATTTTTGTGTGGGAGGAGTAAAACTTACCGTGTACAGAAAACAATACACACTGCTAATGAATTATATGTAGGATCATGTGGGATGAAATGGTTAGCAGCATTTTTCAGTGATGACAATATTTACATGAAGATTTACGTGTAAACTATGTTCTAAAAATTAAAATTATTTTTAAAAAGAAAATGTTAAAGATTTTTCATTTGCCATGCCCTGTTTTGCATCTGTACAAGCTGCAAGTTGCTGCTAGTCAGTTTCACATGGGGAAATGGCACAGGGAATAGGACTCAGAGTCTGATCAATAGAAGTGTGAAGGGAGGAAAAAAGGTTCACCAGGCATCACATTCTTTGCTGAAAATTTTTCTCTCAGACCCTTTTATTTTTTACATGCTGCAAGTACCACCACTCAAAAATGGTCTAGCTTTCAGCTGAAAGTTCACTAGTTTTGGAAAACTGCAATTAGTAGTATAGATCCTCTAAAACTTGTACATTTCCCCCCTGGAAAATATTTTTCAGCATTTCCTACATTAGTACATGAAGTATAACATTAGTGGAAGATACTGTGAATAACAAAACAGCAGCAAAGAAGTTTTGCTGTGCACAATATCTTCCACTACTGCTTAAACAATTTGTCTAGTTTCCATGTTACTTCCAATACCTTGTGTTTTAGTAGAAAAAACACCCAATTTGAGAACTGCGAATCCCATCTGTGAGTTTTTATAGTCTTATATCAGTCATGAATATAGTACTGATATAGGAAAAACAGAAAAAAATATATAGAGAAAACCATAAAAAAATCAACCAAATGTTGATTGTATATTAATTATTTATAAACACAAATAACTTATTTTCATTGCAAAAATACAATTTTTGCTGCAGTATCAAAGATGCAGAGTTAAAATAATAAATGAGAAAATGGAAATCTTTAGATTATAGCAATTCATATTAGCCCATTTTGTATTATTTAAGGTAGACATTTTTCAGCATACACAATAATATATTAAGCCACAGACATAACCAGAAAAACTGGAACATAAGATGCTATATATGTGGAGAGTGACTAAATTAACATTGTTATTGGAACATAAATTGTTGCATTTCTTGACTTTTGTTATTTTAAATCCTTAATGTTCCAGATAGATTTGTATTTTTTTTCTTGTATGTTGTAACAAGAAGACAACTAGAAAAGTTTTTTAAAAATGTGTGTGTGGGCTGTTGTGACAGAGTGCAGAGAACGAACAGATGAGCCTGCACTCTGATCTCTCAGCTGTTAATTAAGTTCCCCTTGAGAAATCTGATGGAGGTAATTAGAGAATCAGGTTGGCTGGCTGGATTGGATAAGGAGCCAATTAGCCTATCAGCTCAGGGCTGATGAAGAGGAAGGAAGGAAGTGCCAGCGGCGGGGACCAGGGCTAGTTGAGCTCAGTAACATGGAGGCCTCGAGGGAGGGAGAGAGACAGACATCTGTTCTGCTCAGATTCTGGGGAGACGGTCAGAAAGTGCTGTTGGTGCTGTAAATAGGTTGTTAAAGAAAAGGTGGAGGTAACTTAAAAGGATACTGTGAATGCCCAACCACTGGAGTCCATGCAGTTTCTGCAGGGAGAAGGTGGGAGAGGAGCTATGTTCTGTGACAGCTGGGAATTACAAGCTGTTTGTGTACTTTAGAATTGCCAAGACTGTCAAATCTGGCCTGTCATGGTTTGGTGTAGGTTTCTTAGTCCTCAAAGGATCTAAACAAGTGGATAAGGCGCATTCTTAGTTTCTAATTTGAAGTGGCATGGATGATGATTCTTTATCAAAAAGAGATTTTCTCCTAACTGTTTATAGGATGTTTGAGTTACAGGAAGTGGATGTGGGGGAAAAAACCCAATTTTAAACAATTTGAATAAAAGTAACTTTCCCCTCTCAAAATATAAGGTTTCATTTGCTTAGTGTTTATGATGTCATATGTAATCTTACTAGTTCTCCACAGAGGCTTCCAGAAAAAAACAGTTTAAACAAGACCAGAATTTCAAATATAATATATAAACAGATGCAAAAAAAGAAAATAAAAAATAACCTTTCAGGCCTGACTTAGACTGTACATCATATAAACTTAATGGACACAATCTCAATTGTATTTTTATCTTTGTTTGCATTTTTAAAAGATTTTTTTAAATTAAAGGACTCATTTATCCCCTTACAGTGCCCTGTTAAGGTGGAGACAGGCCTTCTTCACAGAGATCATCAGAGAAAGGGAATCTGTGGGAATAAGAGGGCAGGCTACCAGGATTTAGATGGTTTGCCAAGCTCAGTGTCAACAGGAGCACGACCAAAAACTGAAGTAAGTAACTATTATTTATATTACAGCATATTCTGGCTTCAATTCTTTACCACAAGACTTACAATGAAGATTTTATGATAAATAGTATTTAATTTAAAAGACAGTACATCACAACTGTAAATCTTTTACAGTAAGACTGGCAAGTGTTCCCAATACAATATGACTCGGTATTCAAGGTCAAGAATCTGAGTCTTTTCACTATTTTCTACTAGCATGTTATCTTCATTATTTTGTTCATTCACTGTTTAAGAGCTGAAGTCTCTTGGGAGTCTGTCCATTGACTTTAACTGGTTGTAGATCAGGCCCAAAATTTGGATCCACATCTAAATGTCCCGAAATTTCAGGGCTGTTCAGATCTGGAGTGTTAGTCTGGGTCCATTTCTAATCAATAGCATTCATTTCACTTTGTTTCTTTGCCTGTGAGATCATATAAGCCCTGATCGAAAGCCTGTTGACACCAATTGACTTCAACAGACTTTGGAACAGGCCCATAATAAGATAGTGATATTTATGGACATCTATGGAAGGAAAATGATTCTAAAATCATGCTCCTAGTTACAAGATAGCAAATCTTTTTATCTGTCATTTGTAAATTGCTTTGGTGCCTGCAATGGTTAAGACATTCTCTTTCTACTAATGTCAAGTTAAACATAGACATGTAAGATACATTATACATTGTCTAAGGTGTTTTGATTCAAGTAAAGGTATATTTTCTTAAAGGAAGATAATTATAATATGCCCCTTTTATCATAGAGTGAAGTTGCATAGTACTCTGTAAATTCTATATTTCATTACAGCTTGAAGGTCTGCCACTGTCACTCAGACTGAAGTTTGAAACATTGGGACCCCCTTGTTTGTTAATTGAAATACACTAATGTACTCTCCAGAGAGATTTTCTTCCCTTAGTTAAATAGTTTTCTGCTTCTCTTTTTTGCAACTGCCCAGCTACTTTAGTTTGCTCAAGTTACATTAGATCTCAGAATTCACTTGAGAAAATGAGACTGCACTTAAAAAAATTAAGTCAGATGTTCAGGCAAGCACTGATATCTTTGTATTGGTAGGGAGGAAGCATAAGCAATCTAAATAACTTTGAAGTGATGTTACAGTAATTTTGTTTTTTTGTCTACAAGTGTCTGTGTGTTTGAGGAGGGAGGTGCTGGAAGAGAAGGAATAAGTGTGAAGTTATCATCTTATTCTTCTTTCCTTATCTCTACAATCCCTCCTAGTATTTTACTTCAAGGAATGTTGGTATAATAAATACCAAACTCAGAAAACTTCACTGATACATTTCAGTGTAGTAGCCGTGTTAGTCTGTGTCAGCAAAATGAAAATAGAAAAACTTGTAGCACCTTAGAGACTAACAAATTTATTTCAGCATAAGCTTTCGTGGGTTAGTACCCACTTCATCGGATGCATGGAATGAAACATACAGTAGACAGATATTTATACAGTCAGAGAAACATGATAAGGTGGAGGTGCATAGACCAACCTTAAGAGGCTAATTAATTGAGAGGAACCATAACAGCAGGGGAAGAAAAACCTTTGAAGTGATAAACAAGATGGTCACACAGGTGTGAATGAGGATCGTTAACTTAAGGGAAATAGATTCAATTAACGTAATGGCCGAGCCATTCGAGGTCCTTATTTAATCCTGAGGTAATGCAATCTAGTTTGCATATCAATTCGAGTTCAACAGTTTCTCTTTGAAGTCTGCTTTTCGAGTTAATCTGTCGCAACACTGCTACCCTCAAGTCTGTCAGTGAGTGATTAGGGAGGTTGAAGTGTTCTCCTACTGGTTTTTGAATGTTATGATTCCTGATATCAGATTTATGTCCATTTAAAGCAGACTTCAAAGAGAAACTGTTGAACTCGAATTGATATGCAAACTAGATTGCATTACCTCAGGATTAAATAAGGACCTCGAATGGCTCGGCCATTACGTTAATTGAATCTATTTCCCTTAAGTTAACGATCCTCATTCACACCTGTGTGACCATCTTGTTTATCACTTCAAAGGTTTTTCTTCCCCTGCTGTTATGGTTCCTCTCAATTAATTAGCCTCTTAAGGTTAGTCTATGCACCTCCACCTTATCATGTTTCTCTGACTGTATAAATATCTGTCTACTGTATGTTTCATTCCATGCATCCGATGAAGTGGGTACTAACCCACGAAAGCTTATGCTGAAATAAATTTGTTAGTCTCTAAGGTGCTACAAGTTTTTCTTTCTTATTTTCATTTCACTGATACAGGTCATACATTATTGTTATCACTGACACTGTATGTATGTAAGTTAGAATGTACTTACCGTTGTTTACAATGGAGTCCCTAGAATCATACAGTTTAGAAATTGATCAAGTGCTAAAAAGTGTACTGTATGGAAGAGTCCTACTTGGACCTTGGGGGATGGATTGTGTCATCTAATAAGTCTTTTCAAAGTCCGAAGCATTTTGCTGCATAGTAGCTTACAACATGATTTCTGCAAAATGCTAATGGTCTTTTTAGTAAATCAATATTATTAGCCGCTGCTATAATTTGGACATAAATAATGAAATTTGACTTTACTAATTTTGTCTGAAAGCCAAAACATCTTACTTTTTTCTTTCAAAATTAGATTTTAGTTCAAGTGGTCCTTTTTCAGTCCAAGAGGGAAGAATGAAAATAATGCTCTCTAGTTTCAGAGACTGTGTACATCTGTTAAAAGGCTGTTTCTAAACATTTTTTTCTATTAGGGTTAAAAGGTATAAAAATAATGTATTTTTAAATGGACACAGCAAAACTATTTACATTAAAAAAGAGGGGTTAGTGGCCGAATGGGCTTGGGTCATCATTGTATTTCTCCAGTTTTACCCCTATGTAACTCCACTGATCTCAATGGAGTTACACAGGCAGAAAACTGGAATAATGCAGTGGTAAGTCAGACCCAACATGTTTTAGTGCACTAGTCTTTTATCTCTTGAGATTGGAGTTTAAATCTTGGAATGAGTCATGAGTCAAAAAGAAATTAGCTTTCTCAGCCTTCTCCCTATATATTCCCACACAACCCCCCTACACCGCCCCAAACCTGAAATAATTTGTCTTGATTAGCAAGTTCAGCTCAAGAGACCGATGTTGGAAATTGCAAGTCAGGAATTAAATGCATTGGCAAAGCTCTGCAAGGACATTCTTGTACAATACCTGACACAAGCTAGTGCTGTTAGCCCCTCATTTTCATGACTACAAAGTTCACTGACTGTTTAAGAACTATAAAAAAAATCAGTGGCTGTGGCAAATTCATAGTTCAGGAACTTTTTTGCTTAGATATTTTTAAAGGAGGGACATAATGTCATGTCCCTATGCTGATATAGAAAGTTAGTGGTATAGCATCAGCTACATCAAATTTATGCATCCTGGAAGGGTTCCCTTACCCCAAAGGAAATTTGGCTGCTTCTTTGTGGCTATTTTCCAGCCACTTTGCATGAAAACATCCGCAACGGCCGCCACACATTGAGCGGATGTTTTCATGTGTGCCTACTTGTTTTTGCAGAGGCTGGGGATTTGTGTGTTACATGGCCAGAAGAGCACCTAGCTAGCTATGGGCACGTCCAGATCCCTGACTTGCTTATGCATGCATGTAACAGAGCATGTGCAGATCAGGCATGCAAATATCTATGCAGAAATCAGGCCCTAAGTGATTTTCTGGGAGTCACAAAGGAAGTCTGTGGCAAAGCTGAGACTCGAACACAAACTGCAACGCCCAGTCCTGTGCATTCGCCACAAGACCATCCTTCCTCATAAAAAAAAATGGATAATACAGATCGTTTCCAGGCTCTGCCATTGAAAATCTCAAGCCACCTGTGAGTATCATCAGTCATATGGTTTGCTTTCACGTCTGTCTTTGAGTAATTGTGCCGTTAAATTAGTTAGCTGGAATTTCAGTAGTGGAGTTTGACACAGGTTTTTTTTCTCCTCATAATTGAAATGAGTTTACTTTTGAGCATGCTAAGTACAGTGTGTGAAGTTTTGCTGGAAAATTACAACACAGTTAACTTGGAAATAGGCAGCCTCGGTGAACTCTGTGGGAGAATTTGTTAGTGAAACAAGACTAACAATTGTTAAGCTGCTTAATCTCCCACTGTTGCTTTTTTATGGCAGAACTAAACTTGCTAATTTTACCAGTTATTTTACAGGAATTAGCTTCCATTTAAAAAATCATACTTGTCTGAAAGTATGTTACTTGCTATTGTTAAAGGTAATATCTAAATGCCTATGACATTTATTTTTATTTGTTATTTAACGCTAATATTGCACTAACCTTTTATAGTCAGCGTCAGGGTTTGAGCATGCTAAGTGCTGTAGGCATGGTACCTGACCGGAAGAGTTTTCAGTCTAAATAATAAAACAATGTGTGAATGGTAAGTAAATGCTTTCTAACAGCCCTTGCAAGGAAGGCACTAGTAATATAAATGGAAAGAGATGAAAGGGCAAATATTTCCCCTGTTAGTTCAGTTTGTTGACTTTGAGTATCTGAGAATGCTTTGTATATGGTCACTTTCTCATCTCTCCACTGTGCAGTCAGTCAGTTTCCCCTGCTGTTTGTGTGGGTCTTTTGCACAGTAGGGTATGTCTACACAGTCCATGGCAGCAAACCTTTCAGCCCAGGTCGACAAACTTGAGCTAGCGGGGCTCATGCTAGCGCTCTAAAAATAGCAGTATAGACAGGGCTTTAAAGTTGCAACTCGGGTTGGAACTCTAGCTCTGAACTCCACTCCTCAGGCTTCAGGGTTATGTTTTTATTGGTGTTAAGCAGAAGTTGTTTTGCTTCACGTTTGTCATTATTTTAATTAATACAAACAAAATATTCTGTATAGGAAAGTTGCTCCCTGCAAGTTTTTCAGTCTTTCCAAACAGGCCAAAGTTGAGTGACCAGGAGGTGAGTCCAAAGGGACATGACATGATTTTGGCACTTTTAAAACTGGATTGGACAAAACACCAGTAAATGTAGTGCAGGGAATAATGCCAACTCTGGTAGGGAGAGGCACTGGATGACCTAAGAGGTCTTTTCTGTTTCTTGAGTCTATTTGTACTGGTAAAGAGCCACAATCTCTCTCTCTTTCTCACTCACACACACACACACACCCCTCCTCATCAAAATACTCTTACTTAATAGGGGGGTCTCAGCACCTTCTCACACCGTAATTTAGGTACATTGCGCACACATGGCTGGATTGGTAAGTTTTTGTTCTTGTTTTTTAGTGGTGGTAACTTTAGACTCCGTCTGTACTGAAAAGATCATATGGCTTCATGATTAGTTAGAATCTTGAATAATTGTCCGTTCCAAGTAAATAAAGGGTGTATTATGCAGTTTTTGTAGATGGATTTTTCATGACATTGTTTTTTCACAAGAATATTATGTCAGGTACTGTAAATGATAGACATATTAAAGTTGCTGTGCTACATTTCAGCCTTACTGCACTCGGTCTTAGAAATACATTGTTAATTTTCAAAGGCAATTTACAGACTCAGTATCAACAGACTTGGGGTGTAAGTTGGCAGACTAATTTCTATTATAAATCCAGCAAGAGGAAAACAGGAACTGTACTGATAGATAATATTGTGTATATATGCAAATAAATAAGATAAATAACTTCATTTCCCCTACAGATGACTATATACTCAATCAAGTGAGCAAAGGAAGAAATTGATTTCCCTTTTTCATTTATTCAGCCACTGTACATAAACAGCTGAACTCATGTGTCTTTAGATTCAGTGCATCGGGTTTTTGACTGGGTGACGAAGGCAATTCTCAGCTGTTTTGTAGCAGCCACAAATAAAGAATAGACTATGGGCCTTATCCTGTGAGGTGCTGAGCACATTCAGCTCCTATTGGTGAGACATGAAGATGCTCACAAGATTGGGCCCTACGAGATCCTGTAATCACTGGCCTTGTTAGTTGGATCTGAAGATGACCGCTGTGCATACTTCTGGGGGGAAGGTATTGCTACACTCTGTGTCTTATCTGTCTAGCTTGCTATCAATATTCTACTTACTGTTGGTCTGCCCCTGTAATGTATTTGTTGCCCCGATGTGAGAAATCTGTTAATATAGTTTAATCAAAGACATTTCATCATCAATTTAACCGTCATGCTTTTTTACTGCAGTGGTCCCTATTTGGGGGCCCAATCCTGTCATCCTTATTCGTGCAAGGAGCTCCCTTGTTTGCATGGGACTTCAGTGGGATCGCTGCATGAGTAAGGGTTGGGCCCTTTGTCTTTAATAATAGTTATTTGAAGGAAGAGAAAAGAAGAGAGATTTTAAAGTTACTACAGATATTGTTTAGACAAAATCATCTGGGGCAGTTGCAATGGTCCTTGCCGAGCTGCACAGGATGTTGGGGTGTGCAAGAAGCTGTGCATCTGTGTCAGGACCTCTCCTAATAGCAGTCCCGATGCTCCCTACACTCTGGGGAACATAAGGACTACTAGCTTCTGCTCCCCACCCTAATTATTTCCTTGTTTTATACTCACTCAGTGCTTGCAAGAGGGGAAGTATTGCTGTTAGGGGCACTCAGGGAAGATATTTCATTTTTCCCATGTTTCTGGGTGGGCATTCAAGCTGGTAGTGTTTGTTAATTATAAAAAGAACCTGTAGACATTTGAACCTGTCCCTTGATGCTGTGGACCATGCCTGGTAGAAGCTTACATTTGTTTGACGCAGCCAAATGTCAACATTGTAAACTTCTTTACATCAGCAATTTCAGTGTTACCGTGATTAACCATCTAATATACAGCAAAAAGTATCTGGTAAATACAGAGGCCCGAGCGTCCTGAACTGAAAGATACTGGTTCAAATTGTTAGAGGCCACAAACTAGCCTTTGAAATAGAGCATCAAATTTGTCTCTGATGGCTGTTATCTTGGCCAGCACACCAGGGATTGAAGTAGGCACTTCCAGACTTAAATGCTCAAGTGTCTCCAACAACTTAAGCAAAAGAACAGGCTCTGTAGCTAGGGGCTGTAACCGAATCACATCCTCTGTCCACTGGGCACAGAGGACGGTGGTGTAATACACACTGACCAGTGGGTTACCTGCATACACAATTGTATAGTTGTACACACTTCTGTACACTTTCAATATCTTTCAATGAATTAATGACACTCATACAAAAGAAAAAGCAAATGCCACCTGGAACCTCAGAGGTGAAGAGCAGAAATTACTATGAAATCCTATTTGGAAATCACGATGCGCATTTAATTACCCCAGTTACCTCTTAGGGCTTGTCTTCACTACCGGGGTAAGTCAACCTAAGTTACACTACTCCAGCTACATGAATAACGTAGCTGGAGTCGAAATAGCTTAGGTCGACTTATACCGATGTCTTCATTGTGCTGCGTCGATGGGAGACACTCTCAGGTCGACTTACCTTACTCTTCTCCGGTAGCTGGAGTACCCATCCCCCTCCTTGGGTTTCAGAGCCCAATCTCCAGCCAAGTGTGAACTTCTACATGGCTATTTTTAGCATGAGCCCAAGTCTGTAGACCTGAGCTCTGAGACTCACTGCTAAGTTGTTGTTGTTGTTTTTCAAGTGTGGACATATTCACCATTTCTTTTAGGTAACTGGGACTGTAAAATATTGGAAGTGGAATGTAGAGTTTGGGTGGAAAGGTCAACATTCAACCACTAGGTGTAATGTGGAGCTCAGCATTCCATACATGGCATTTAGGATGAGTCTAGCAAGCTGTGCTGTTAGATGTTTTCTGTGTAACCTTCTTTCATTAAAAAAGATCACTTTTTGTTCAGTATATAGACAGAAGTGAAGTCCTTCTTTAAAACAAATAAATACAACACTGATGTTGAATCAGAGACAAAGAACAGAGAAGGGGTTAAAATAACCAGGCTGGCACAAAACCAGAGAACCCTGGTTTTTTTTTTCTTATGAGATGGTATTCAAATTTATGGGTATATTCTCAGCTTCTCCATGTTTACGGCTGTAATAGCTGCAAATTCCCCACTAATGGCAAACAGCATTGTGGACTCTAACATCCTGTGTGTCATTAGCTTATCCCATTAATGTCCTAAGAAATGTAATTTGTTTGCCCTTGGTTGACCAAATTAAATCAGTGTGGTTGCACCTGGTTATGCAAAGGTTGAATAATATGGCATATCTTAATTGTTTATGTAAACATGAAATTCAGCAAAACAGTTATTCATGGACAGAGATATCCCTGAGATTTGAGGCCTTATTCAGATCTTGTGCCAGTTTTACAGTTGTATAAGTGATGATAGTCAATCACCCTTTTATTTGTCTATGTTGCATTCTGTATAGATACAGTACAGCGGATCAGGTTTATTGATTGCAAGTACATTGGTATCTGTAGCTATACCTCTGAGCATATAAAATAATCTGTAAAAGGAGCAGGTTTATGAATGGCTAGGTGGGTTGGAGACCACCAAGGAAAACCACTGGCAAGCTACAGGAAGTATAACTGATAACTCAGTAGGTGGCACTCTTCCCTCTGAATCAGTGGTGGACCAATGTCCTAGGAAAATATTAAGCAGCACCATGCAGCTTGAACTGCTTGCTTCTGGATGAGATGTGAAATCAAGGCCTTGATCACTTGGTCATTAATTTTCAAGAGTTGGCCTTGATTCACATTTAAGAGTAATTAACCCAAGGTCCCTTGCCAAATTTCAGCTCCAATAATCTGCCTACCTATAATTTTCCCTGTAGCTTCAGTTAAGTTATTCTTCAATATCTTGTTCTAAAAATGCTGTCCCATGGTGGTTGTACTTTGATCTCAGAAATGATTGTATTTCCATGGTGGGTAAAATGATTCTTTATGTACAGTGTGTTGAGTGTTTTTTTGAGATACAAGGTCCTGTACAAACTATAAGCTCTTTTTTGACATTATTACCTGAGCTCTTCAACCAGTCATTTGTAGAGTAAACTTAAATTGCCTATTTAGAGGGTTTTTTGCCTTAAATTTGATTTTAAAAATCCAGATGAATTTGTTTTATTCCTCTTTGATTTTTATTTTTTTTAATGTTTGGCAGTTTTTAAACCTTTCTAAATATTTAGAAGGTTAATATTCTAACAGCAACTAAGATATTTGTGTATTTTTTTGAGTTCTTGATAGTTCTAAAATCTACAAAGGGTATAAATATATCCTATCTTTCTGGCAATGAAATCACTCAACAGTAAATTAAAATATTTTTCTTAACTTGAACCGTATTTTCAAACAGTTCTATAATATTGTGTTACCATATTTTCCCTTCGGTCAGTTGTTGCACTAAAACATTAATGATTAAATGAAAAAATGTTTCCCTAGCTGGAATGTTTTAGTGGCATCAAATGTTAACATAAATTCTGCACCCTAGGGACATATGAGACATAATATGGAAGCAAATATTATATATAATATGGCAATTCTGTACAGTATTTTGAAGAAGTTTAAAGTAGTGTTTAGAGAAAACAAAAGTTATAGATTAACCAGGCTGTAAATCTTTCAGGGTTTAGAAAGTCATTTTGGATAGGAGAAGAGGACAGGGGATTACAATGTATTTTGTGCACTGCTTCCTCTTAAATGAAAATTTTGTCAAACTGAGCCTGATATATATTTTTTGCATTGTACAGAAGCAAGAGTCAGGACTTTTGAAACTACAGACTCTAATAATAATTTGGCATTTGTGTAGTACCATCTGTGTGAAGATCTGCAAGCACTTTGCAAATATTAATGGATTTAGACTCCAAACATCCCTGTTAGTATGTTAGTAATACGGGGCTGTATTCACCACAGTGGACAAAAAAATGGCATTTCGCATCTCACCCACTATGTGCTTGCAGAAGAGGCGGTTATCTGCAAGGAACGTGGTTGAAATATTTTTTAGGATGGGTAAAAATTGATTTTAAAAAAAATCCAAAAAATTAGATTTTATTTGTTTTAAATTAAACATATTTTTGTTTTTAAGAATAAACTTATTTAAAATGTTAAACCCTAAATGTTAAAGCCTAAACATACTATAATCTATTAAAATCATGTCAATGAAATAAAACAATTAACATTACCAGTACATATTTGCTGCCAAAATTTTAAAGAAAGTAAGACCACTGATCTGGGAAAGTCACCGGCTGGGCACCTGGATCTACAGTTTGTTGAAGTGTTAAACCAGCTTTTGACATCAGTCTCCTCTACTGCAGGTGCAGAGAGAGAATATTTTCTTCATTTTAGTCTATTCAACTTGTACAGTTTGACTACTACATTCAAAATTTAAAAAAATAACAATTGGGAGTAGGAAAAGGAGGAAAAGCTTGTTTTTCTCCTCCAATCTATGAATAAAAACTAGGTGTGAGTGGATGAGATCTGCTAGTTCTAAAACCATGATGAAGGACACAGATAATACTCCCTCAGTTTTAAATGCAAAGCATGTTTTGATAAACTTTTTCTCTTATGACCCTACACATAAGCATTTGCGCATTTTAATTGGACTCCAATTTCCTTCCAAATAGAACTTGACCCAAATCACAAGTAAAAAAATAATCTAGTAACTAAGGGCTGGTCCACACTGGGGCGGGGAATCGATCTAGGAAACATAACTTCAGCTACGAGAATAGCGTAGCTGAAGTCGACGTTTCCTAGATCGAACTAAGTATACTTACTGCGGGTCCACGTGGCGCAGGCAGGCTCCCCCGTCGGCAGCACTTCCTCCTCTCGGCAAGCAGGAGTTCCACAGTCGATGGGGGAGCGCTTCTGGGATCGATTTATCGCGTCCAGATGAGATGTGATAAATCGATCCCAGAAGATCGATCTCTACCTGCCGAATTGGGCGGGTAGTGTGGACTAGCCCTAAGAAATGCATAATTTACCATTTTCAAACATAATATAAAATGTAAAAATTAAGAATATGAATAAATGTATGTTTAAGCTGTATAATTGCTTAAATAAATGTATATCTATCTTGTTTTCTCCTCCCTCACCCTCAGGTGCATAGGGCAGACACCAGTTTCCACCATTTATTTCAGTCTTGAGCTGGAAATAGATGTGTATAGATCCTGTGTATTGTCCTGATTAGCAAAAAGGAGTACCACATTTAGTGTAAAAACTATATTCAGTTGTAAATCAGTATGTTTGAATGGTTACCAATCAATGAGAATCAACTTTTCTAGAGGCCGCAGGGACATGCTGGCTGCTTCCAGGAGTTGCATGGAGCCAAGGCAGGCAGGGAGCCTGCCTTAGCCCTTCTGCAACACCGACCAGACTTTTAACAGCCTGGTCAGCAGCCACCAGGATGCCTTTTTGACCAGGTGTTCTGGTCGAAAACTGGATGCCTGGCAACCCTAGTTAGCGTGAGGATACTTAATCTATCAATTACTAGTTGCTTGCTCTTCATATGCGTCCAGTGACTTTATAAAAGTGCTAAATCATTCCCCTTGGTCATATAAAATAGAACCACCCCTTTATCTCTCTCTCTCTCTCTCTCTCTCACACTCATATACATACACACACACACACACACACACACACACACACACAGCATGCATGTGCACACAGTTTGCTCACTGTGGAAATGCAGGGGTAGGTTGTGACTAGTAGCACCTGTGGGTGTGCAACTTGGTGACAGGCTACAAGAAGATGCTGCTCATGGGAAAGCCACAATTCCAGTCATTGTGTTGTGCAATCTCTCCAATGATTTCAGGAGGACTTGGATCACAACATTTAGGGCACAAGGCCCTGTGGAGTCTAGCATGGCCAGCCGCCCTAAAAACCTCAAACGAAGAAATAGGCCATGTCCTCATTTTTTCCCTACTCCACTGGCTGAGTTGGTGCAGAGAGGAGAAATGCTATGCTTCAAGGGGGCAGGACATGATGCGTTTTCACCCTGTTATCAGGATCTTTGACTTAAAAGCACAAAAGAGTCCTTGGATAGTAGACCAAGGCAGAGAAAATAGAACTACAGTACAGAGCTTAAAAAAATACATTGAGACTTAAAATAAGCATTTTTTAAAAATCACAATATTCCTTTGTTTTACAGATCTGTTTTTTCTTTGGCATATGGTGTGATTTTTAGCTTAAGTTCAACAAATTTTAAAGACATGGATTCAACTTACGCACAGTGGAAAATGATTTATTTCTGTATATTCCATGTGGTATTTAAGAAAATTAAGTACTGTAGATCAGAGTCATAACAAAGAATCTGCTGACAGGTGAAATAAAAGGATTTTTATTCTTCTCTGCTTGAGGATTTATAGTGAAAGTATTATTATTTAAAGTAGGTTGCATTTTCTTTGGATGCATATACCTCAGTGTAAGAATTTGCCTTATAACACTTGGTATAAATAGTGTGATAACACTTCACAGAGCCTCAACTTATCAGGGGAATTCCAGATTCTTACACTGACTGAAGCACACTTGTCATGCTATCCTTGTAAATATTTTATGTTGGCTTAAGGCTCAAGGGCAGATATCTATTTTTACTCTGTGTTTATGAAAAACCATATGCCTAAAAAAATCTTTTGGTATAAAACATTTATGAATAGCAAAGTCAGTTGAAAGCCATTTCCAGAAATAGAAATTGTGACACAGCTCTTCTTTTATTAGCTAGTGTGTTAAATGATACTTTGCTAAGCTTCTGTCACCTTTACAATAAATAGCTGTTCAAAGCAAAAGAATCCTCACACAGTAAATTTCAAAATAGCATGGATGTTTGTATTATGAAACATCAGCACACCTGGGTACTTAGGGCAGGTTGTATATCAGCTTTAGTAGCTGAATCTCTTATTCTTCCATGTTCTACAGTAACATACCGGTACTTGTTTTTCCAAATTACTCTAGCTTAATATCTCTGACACTCCCCAAACCGTGAGTTCTGATGACTGGTAAATACCCACAGGTTTGGGTTATACTTTTAGTTTACCATAAAAAGCTTTCCTAGATCTCTGCTTTTATTTATTTTTTCCCTAATAAGATAAAACATATCTTCATTTGGATGCAGAATGAACAAAAACTAAACTTTTAAGAAATAACAACCATGTCTGGCTTATTCTGGGATTCTAGAAAAAAGTGGAAAATATCTTTGATACATCTAGTACAGTACATGAGTCTCAAAACTGAGGTCTTGAACACTTGAGGTCATGAAAAATCCCATGGCTTTTTAAAAGAGCAGGATGTTAATCAAGACCTGCTTTATAGTGACTAAAGCCCAGATTTTTAAAGGAATGTAGGCATTGCTCTGCTCAGCGTTGCAAGGCCTAAGTGATTTTGACAGTGAAATCCCATTTTCAGAGGTGATTCAGGTACTTAGGAACCTAAGGGCAAGTCTACACTAGAGTGCTACATCGGCACAGCTGCGCTGCTGTAGTGCGTCTGGTGAAGATGTGCTAGGCCGATGGGAAAGTACTCTCCCATCAGCATAATTACTCCACCTCAGCAAGAAGAGGAAGCTGTGTTGGCAGGTAGTGCCTGTGTGCTCCAGGGGAAGGGGTGTTCACACCCCTGAGCGACATTAAGTTAGATCAACTTAAGCGGCAGTGTAGACCTTCCCTTAACCTCACTGAGTTTCAATGAGACTTACACTCCTAGGTGCCAGGTTTTAGGGTGGTAGACGTGTTAGTGTGCATCAGCAAAAACAACGAGGAGTCCTTGTGGCACCTTAGAGACTAACACATTTATTTTGGCATACACTTTTGTGAGCTAAAACCCACTTCATCAGATGCATGGAATGGAAAATACAGTAAGGGGTGTGTGTGTGTGTGTGTGTGTGTGTATGTATGTATGTATATGGGGTCAATGCTAATGAGACAATTCAATTAAAGTGGAAGTGGGCTATTCTCAACAATAGAATATGAAGGGAGGAAAAATCACTTTTGTAGTGGTAATGAGGCCAATGTAATCAGGGTGGCCCATTTCAAGCAGTTGGCAAGAAGGTGTGAGTAATAGTAGGGGGAAATTAGTTTTTGTAGTGACCCATCCACTCCCAGTCTTTATTCAGGCCTAATTAGATGGTGTTCAGTTTGCAAATTAATTCCAGTTCTGCAATTTCTTGTTGGAGTCTGTTTTTGAAGTTTTTTTGTTGAAGAATTGCCACTTTTAAGTCTGTTATTGAGTGCCTGTGTAGCTGTTCAGGCTTGGGCTGGAGCCTGAGTTCTGGGACCCTGCAAGGGTGGGGGATCCCAGAGTTTGGGCTGGAGCCTGAGCCTGACTATCTACACAGCAATTTTTAGCCCTGCAGCCCGAGCCACATCCGCGGGTTTTTTATCCCTGTGTGGGTATACCCTAAGTCACTTTTGAAAATGGTACTTTAGCCATCTAAATTACTTACGCCTTGCAATGCTGAGCAGAGTAATGTGTAAATATCTTTAAAAAGGTCTAGGGCTTAGGTCACTTTTGAATTTGAGTGCTTTTACTAATTTTACCTATTCTATCTTCCTACAGTCTCCCACAGTTTCAGATGGATAGGGTATTCTTCTTCTTCACTACTACTACTCCTCCTTCCCCTCCCCCTCCACTTACTGACTGGAACTGTTGTGTTATATAATGATAAACAGTTGCTGTGTCCACCCCAGAAGTGGCTGCAGTTCACTGTGGAAATAAAATGATTCCTTCTCTATACCTGTAAACAGTTTGTTTCAGATTGCAAAGCTCTGTAATCATAAATGGCACCTATATAATTTTTTTTAAATCTGGGGATCTTAAGTAACTTTAAAAAAATAATAATGTTGTGTTACCACTACGGTTGGGTAGGAAATAGTTTTCCCATCCTGCAAGAATTTTTGAGATTTTCACATCTTAAATTTTTCTGGTTTCCATTTGGGTCAATCAAAATATTTCATTTCAATAATTCTGAAATTTTTTTTTTATTTCAACCTTTTTTTAAAGCTTCTTTAAAGTCTGAATTTACTAAAATTTCCAAACTAAAAGTTGTTTTGACTCAAAGAACTGAAGCTTTCTGTTTCAAAAATGTTGAAGTGGGATGTTTCAACAATTTAAAAAAAAAAAAAAAAGTCCCCCAAATTTGTCACATCGAAATTTGTCAAAACTGACCCTGTTTTGGTTTCAATGAATTGGCATTTTTTGGTGAAAAACCAATTTGTTGACAAATTCCCAACCTGCTTTAATTACCTTATCCCAGTGAGGTAAGAAAATATTGGCCAGGCAAATGAGAAACCCCAAAGTGGAAGGAGCAGGGGCCATGGCCTCATTTCCACCTACTGCACTGGCAGAGTCCTTACACAAAGGTTGAAGCACAAATTTTCAAGTATCCTTTCAGATGACCTCCTGAGGTCCCTTCCAACCCTGAGATTCTATGATTCTGTGATATCGGGGGTGTCAGTTTTTGGGTGCCCAGTTCTAGACACCTAAGCCCTAACTTTCAGAAGTGCTGAACACCCTCAGCTGAAGTTAAGGGGAGCTTCCAACTGAAGTTAAGGGGAGTTGCCAGTGTTCAACCCTTTGCAAATGCCTATGTCACTTAGGAGCCTATTGACCTAGGATGCTAAGTCACTTAGGTGCTTTGAAAATGGCACTTAGGGCTTGTCTACACAAACATTTAGTTCAGAGCAAGCTGGGATGCGCATCTACTCCGCACTAGCCTGCCATGCACTGTATGCACCATGCTGATGCACTAACAGTTCCGTAGTGCACTTTGATCTACCCCAATTTGAAAAGGGAGTCGAGTCCAGCACTCCAAGGAACATGTCTATATAGATAAATGTCTATCAGGGATGGTCTAGACAGTAATTTGGTCCTGCCATGAGGGCAGGGGGCTGGACTCGATGACCTCTCGAGGTCCCTTCCAGCCCTTGAATCTATGAATCTATGTCTGCAAGGTCCACACAAACAGTTAGTGCATGACAGGCTATGGGTGTTGATTGACACCCCAGCTTGCCACAAACTAAATGTTCATATAAACAAGCCCTTAGGCTTGTGGTTCACATAGGTGCTTTTGAAATGGCTATGTGGCATTAATATTTATTTCAGAAAACCAAACTCTTATAGTAACAGCTTAATGCATCCCAGCATTTCTATCTTTCATTGGCAAACATTCAAATATCAATCCAATTGAAAAATCAAATAAGCTTGTCTATTTGCAGGCCTTATTATACACAATTTATTGAAGGCCTGGATTCTACTCTAGTTTGAGCTGAATACGTGTGACATTATTAATTAAATCTGAACACAGAGCTAGGTTTGGGAGCCAAAGGAAGTATGGGCAGGAAGTCCAGTGTGGGTGAGTCATGTCATGTGAATGCACGGCAAGCAATTATTGATAACATTCAGCCAAACCACACTGTTGATTTTGGAAGATTTGGTGTGGGAACTAGAAGTAGAATCCTGACCTATTTGGCATTTTGTTTGTATTTATTTTTCCAATAATTTTGTTTTGTTTTTGGCATAAATGTTCCTTCTCAGATACTTATATCCTTATATATTTAACAGTTCTTACTAGAACTAGGAGCCCTAGGTACTATAATGCTTTATACATGTGAAGGAGGCATCAGTATTTTTCAGGAGACTTTCTCCAGTTTTCTTTGCGAAAAGGAAATTTCCCTTTCGTGCCAGCAGCCTGCTTTGTAATTTTCGCTGTGTGAGCTTGGACATCTGTGTGGTGATGTTCTGGGAATCCTTACAGCTTGACACACAGTCTAACTATTTTTAATCATTGCGTTTCAAGTGTCTGTAGTGAGTGTGATTACATGAATGCAACTAGTGTTCCCCAGATTTTACTGCTTTGGCATCTGCTCCTTCTACTTCCTCAACCTCACTAGAATCTCAAAGTAGTACAAAGGCTATCTGCTTCCAGCACTCCACTATCCAGGAACCTTTATTTTAAGTTTCTTTGATTCACAGTGCCAGCAAAATTGAGATGTCAAGTCACATTGTCATATGATCAGTAAAAATCATGTTTCCAGGTTATGAATATTCTTGTTGTTGACATAGGTGTCCCCAAGATGTGGAAGCTAATCATCTTTTTAGATTTTAAAATTTGTTTAAAATAAAATGTGATTGTATATACAGCATGGCTTTGATCTGTGGAAAAGGCACTAATTCTGCGCCAGCAATCACCAGCACAGTGATTCATCTTGCTCAGAGGTGAAAGTAAGCCGATCTGGTGTGCCATACTGGGGCGGAGCAGCTTCCCCAGGAGGCAATTTAAAGGGCCTGGGGCTTCCAGCAGCGGTTGGAGCCCTGAGCCCTTTAAATTGCCACTAGAGCCCCACTGCAGGAGCCCTGGCAGGGCTCTAATGGCTATTTAAAGGGCCCACACTCGGAAGGGGCCCCAGCTGCTCTTCTCCACCACCCCCCCCCCGCTCTCTCCTGCGGGGGCAGAATCTTGGTGCTGCCAGCTCCCGGGGCTCTGTCCTGCTGCTGCAGGGCAGGCTCTGCCGGCAGCCAAACTTCCCGCCCTTCCCGCCTCTTCCCCCAGCGTGCTGCTCCCCCCCCACCCACTCACTTCTTCTCCCTGCTGCCGATCAGCTGTTTGTTGGCGTGAGGGAGGAGGAGGGAGTGGAGAAGAGGTGGGGGCAGGGCCTTGTGGAAGGGGGTAGAATCAGGGCATACCCCCTCCAGCCCCCTGCTGTGAGCTGCTCAGGGAAGGGGGCTGGGAGCACCCCCATGACCCCAGCCCTTTGCCCTGACTCCTGCACCCTCCCACAAGCCCAGCCCTGACTCCTGCACCCCACACACAAGCCCAGCCCCCCATGCCCTGACTCCTGCACCCCCCCACATCCCCACCCCCACCCTGAGCACCAAACGGGAGCTCCTGCACACCCTCCCCCCCCACATATGCACCTGCACCCCTCGCACCGAATGGGAGCTGCCCCAGGTAAGCGCTCCACACCCAAACCTCCTGCCCCAATCCTGAGCCCCCTCCCTCATTGTAGCTCATGGCCAGACCCTGCACCTCAATCCCCAGCCTGCTCCTGCACCCTAACTCCCTCCCAGACCCTGCAGCCCCAGCCCTGTGCTCAGTGTACCCCCACCCTCAGCTCAGTGCAGAGAGAGACAAAGAGAATGGGCTAGAACCAGAGAGAATGTAGGTACCCGCTCTATGTGGGCAGGGGCGGAGGGGGGGATCCTGTTTACCCCCTCCTCAGCCCTGCTGCACTTGCAGTTTACCCCCAACCCCTCCTTTGCTCCAAGGACCAACCCTAGCTCCCTCCCCACTGTGCTTTTGCCCCCAGACCCTGCCTTGCTCCAGTCAGCAGGGACTAATCCTCCATCGATGCCCCACTGTGCTCATCTTGCCCCTGGCCCCTGCCTCGCTCCAGCTGGGGATCAATCCTTCCCCCACACCATGCCCTGCTGTGCTCTTGCCCCTGGCCTCTTCATTCCCCAGAGGGGCCCACAAATATGTTTGGCGCCAGGCCCACAAAATGTTAATCTGGCCCTGGCCCTTTAAATTGCCCCCGAACCTCAGGGCTCACAGCTGCCGCTGCAGCTGGGAGCTCAGGGGGTGATTTAAAGGGCCTGGGGCTCCTAGCTGCTGCTACCACAGCCCTAGCCCCAGGCCCTTTAAATCTTGATGTAAAGGGCCTGGGGATTTAAAGGTCATGCCTCTTCCGGTACAGGCCCCACACCCTCATCAGGACTTTGGAATACCTGTAAATCCCTTTAAATTACTTTCACCCCTGATCTTGCTTCACAATAATCATGACACCTGATCTGTCCCACACCCTGGACCAAATGTATCCCAACTCCTATTCTCAACTGTCCTTGCCCATCCCTATCCTTGGCAGTTGAAGTTATAACAACTATACCTTTATTGTTACCTACCAAGAGGACATGTGCCCCCACACTACCTATTGTGCTGGAGTAATGGTCTTGGTTGCAAACTGTACTTGAAGACTAAGGACCAAATTCAGGTCTCAGATAACTTGCTGTGGCTTCCACTGCAGTCAGTGGGAGCTGCCTGCACATATCCAGGGCAGACTGTATCTCATCTGTAGTTGGAAACTATGGATCCTATATACAACCCTATATACAACTGTGCAACTAGCTGTAGCAAGTACGACTGAGATGCCTTCTAATTTATAGCTTACTTTTTACCAGGGTTTCATACGTACTCTCAGGTTAATGAAACACTATTTTCAGGGAATTTGTAGTTGAAAAAATTAAGAAAAATAATATAAATGTCCGATTTCATTTATTAAGTCCTGGGGTACATTGTAACAGTGGTCATGGTTTATAGTAAGGTTCCCATTTATATATCATTTACAAAATGGTTAATAGATGTTGTAAGCAGGTTATAGGCATAGAATTATAGAACTGGAAAGGACCTTTGGAGGTCATCTAGTCCAGTCCCCTGCACTCAATATTGAGTCCTGCCTTATCTAGACCATCCCTGACAGGTGTTTGTCCAATCTGCTCTTAAAAATCCCCAATGATGGAGATTCCACAACCTCCCTAGGCAATTTATTCCAGTGCTTAACCACTCTGACAGTTAGGATGTTTTTCCTAATGTCCAACCTAAACCGCCCTTGCTGCAATTTAAGGCCATTGCTTCTTGTCCTATCCTCAGAGGTTAACAAGAACAATTTTTTTCCCTCCTCCTTGTAGCAACCTTTTATGTACTTGAAAACTGTTATCATGTGCCCTCTCAGTCTTCTCTTCTCCAGACTAAACAAACCCAGTTTTTTCAATCTTTCCTCATAGGTCATGTTTTCTAGACCTTTAATAATTTTTGTTGCTCTTCTCTGGACTTTCTCCAATTTGTCCACATCTTTCCTGAAATGTGGCACCCAGAACTGGACACAATACTACAGTTGAGGCCTAATCAGCACGAAGTAGAGCGGAAGAATTACTTCTCGTGTCTTGCTTGCAATACTCCTGCTAATACATCCCAAAATGATGTTTGCTTTTTTTGCATGAGAGGTGTGTTATGGATAGTTATAAGCAACCAACTGACCTGACTCTTCTGTGTTTCCCATGACACAGGGGAGCTTTCACGTAAGGAAGGGTGTAAGGAGGTAGCCACTGGCTGAGGATTTCCTGGCAGGGTGGTTCCAATGGAATCATGCTGGGCAGATTGGGAATCTTTCTCATGCTTGTGTGCCGTTCCTCACAGAAGCAGCCCCATTCACTTCAGTGGAACTGCTTAGGTGAGTAGCTGTTTATCAGTGTGAGTAAGAGGTCCACAGTCTGGCTTATTGTGAGGAAGCCAGGCAGAGTCGCAAGGTCTGAGAGACAGTGCAGAGACATGTGGCTTTATGAAGATGCTTCTGCCCATTTTATGAGGGGGCAAACTCCTCATCCAGAATGTTTCAGGGAAACTTCCTAGGAGATCACGTGGCTTTTCTAACCCTAGAACTACACCCCAGGGTCTTCCCACAAGAGAGCAAGATGAGCACCAGTCATCAGTGAGGCTCTACCCTAGTTTAGTGTTGTCCATGTGAAGTGAACAGTTGTAGAAAACGTTTTGAAAGACTACCTTGGCAAAAGACGTGAATGTGAACAACAACTGGATTTCTCACATGATTTCACTTCTCTTCTATTAATTAATACATACCATGACAATTTAAAAGACATGACGCTCTTGAAAGAGATCAGCAGTATCATTTATGATACAGTATATCATTCAGTTGTTCCTTGATATAGTTATTTTGCAAAGCTAATATTTCCATCTAGTTTATAGTGCATATTTTTTTAAAAACAAAACCCACTCGGCATTCCTAGTGGAATTGCTCCAGTGAAACATTCCAACTGGAGAGAAGGCCGACTTCCCTTATTATCTCATCAGAAATGACCAGCCCCATTGTGGTAGGTGCTGTACCAGGACACCCGCCCCTCAACAAAAAAGTTTACAGTCTAATTTAATACCAGATGCACCAAACAGTAGATGAAGTAGAGGCGGAAGGATGAGGGTCGCAGGGACAAAGGTGGTTACGTATGTTGACAATTTCAGAACCTGATGGTCAGGAGACATTTACATTTTTTTTTATACATACATACAATGGTAAACATACTTCCACAAACCTCACTGGTGCCTCATCGAGCTGTTACCTGTGGGCAGTGTTCTGTAAGCATTGTAGCAGAAGTGGGTCTTAAGGAGTGACTTGAAGGAAAAGATGTTTACTATATAAATCAGTCTGAGCCTGTTGCCAGTGAGAGTTTTTCTGTTGAATTCAAAGAGAGCAGGATCTGGTCCTTGGAGTGCCTCAGGCTGGTAGGAAAATCCTGAACATGCCTGGTGATGGTTTATAATGTAAAACTGGGACATTGCTGCTGTGGGGAGTGCAGGAAAAGTAACTGCTACAGCTTCCTTAAGGTCTTCTTGCCTTTTCTATGAACAGAATTAAATTTTTTATTAAAGTTAATGTTTAAAATCAAATATACACAAGTTAAGAGGGAAGGTACTGTACATCTCGGGTCAGGCTTGAGTTAGAGGGATTACAAGCATCGGTTACAAGGTTCACGAGGTACACACATATCACATAACCAGCATAGATCCAGATTGGGGGGTGGGAGTTTTTAAAGCCTCAGTGGATAAGTGGGCTTGGGTACGCCACCCATGGAATGTATTAAGAGTCAAAGATATTGCATATTATTACATATCTGAAAGGTTGACATGGCTGAGTTCCCTGAGCTTAGAAAGTCATTTCACTTCAAGACTTCATTTTTGTCTGTTTCCTTGCCTTAACAAAGTCTTGCCTGATTAAATCTCTCTACAAAGCAAATCTTTCTGTATTTTGGTGGTTCATTTCATAAAACCTCTATGGGGTTTTTTTCTGCTCTGTCCATCCCAGGCAATAAAGCACTGGGTTTGGTTTTTTCCCGGTATGGAGAAAATTACAATCAACCTCTGCATCTCACCCATTTCGTTCACTACGCTGACTTCTCCACTTCCACATCAGTGGCCAGTTCCTGCTTCCATGATGCAGAGCCTGCTAGAGCTGTGCAGTCCATGGAGGTCTGTGGCTGCAGAAGCTCATGTGTATCCTGAGAAGATCAGAGAACTGGAATATGATGGATCTAATTGAGGCATGTTGTGAACACAGTGGATTATTAAGCCTTTAGGTATGAGCAAAGCAGCTGGCAGATCTGTCTATTTCTTCAGATGTATTCAACTTCTGAGAACATTGCTTTTATGCAGTCTTCGATTAATGAGTAACGTTAGCTATGTAGTGCTGCAAGGCAACTTATTTAGAGGAAGCTGTTTCACACAACCAAAGTGAACACATGGAAAAGAATATTTGAAAAGACTTAAAACAATTAGCTTTAATGAGCTCCACAAACATGGAGAGAAGGGGTGTTTTTTTGTTTTTTGGGTTTTTTAGGACACTATCAAAGTAGTTTTTATAACTTTATCTTTGCTGTCTCTTTTGCTCTTTACCCAGCAAAATAACATGAAGAAACCACATGGGCACTGTTGGGACCCAAATAACCATGTTTATTAAATATACTACCCATGTCCTATACTCGGCACTCTTATTAATGATAACTGCTTGCAAGCTTAACATTATAATCTATTTCTTTATAGAGTTAGATCTCAATCCTACAGTGAGTACCATCTGCCTACCGGGACCTGCCTGCGGGGTAGAGGCCTTAGTTTTCCTCCATCGTGATTCACTAATTTATTATTATAGGATTTCTCAGAAGCAACAGGATGCTGGCATTATTTATTTATTTTTAGAAAAAGAAGAGAGAAACTTGTTTGAAGGGAAACGTATGGAAATTACATAGATCTTGCCAAAAAAAAAAAGAAATTAATTCAAACAAATTATAAAATGTAGGTCACATTTTAAGCTTACCTACTTTCAAATTGCCCCTTTTAAATACAAAGAGAGCAGAGGAAATAGGCAGATGGGAGTAGAGAAAAGGAAAATGAGCCAAAGTGATTAGCCTGGTGACCCTTCCTTGTTTCTTGAGGTTTTTGTGCGCATTGTGCCATTGTTTCTGATGGAATAAAATTAACATATTCAATTTATATTCAAAAAGAGGTTTGAATTCATTAATTTATGTAGTGCTGCAACACTACACTAAAACGTTAAAAACCAAATTGAAGGTGTAAGCTTTAACTTTGCAAATGATTTGTTGTACTTATCTTCTGTTTTTTGCATATTGATGTGCTCAGAGCTGCAACACACAAAATGACGAATAATATTTTAAAATGTAGCCATAGGATTGACTAAGAATAGAATATAGCTCCCTCTCTTGGGTTTTTGTTAAAAATGGCATATGAACAATTGAACATTGATCTACTTAATAATAGGTTAGCTTATTCTTCAGCTCTCTAAATGCGAAATTTCAGTAGAATTATCCCATTGTTATATGCTTTAAAATGATTTACACGAAGGAAGGTTTTCATTATGTTGGAAAGGGTTTTCCAGTAGAAGTTTCCAGATAAAGCTCAGTTAAGCAAATTGAAGTCTGTACAGTAATTTAACTTCAGCAGATGCAACAATGACTGAACAACCCGGACCATCTAAACTATTTTACTAAGGAAAGTAGTTACAAGCAAAGACATTAAAATGAGAAGTTGAGGTCCTAACTCATAAAGAATCAATGTATCTGTGGCCTTTAAATGCTACTATAATACAAATAATAATAGTTAATGATAACCCTTATTTGTACCAGTTTATGTATCTTCTAGTGATGTATTCTGCTTTTGCTGGAATGTGTCAGGCATTCTTAAGAACGTAAGAATTCACATACTGGATCAGATCAGCAGATCATCTAGTCCAATATCCAGTTTTCAGTAGTGGCCAGTCCCATATGCGCCACAGATGACATAAGAACCCTGCAATAGGCAAATGTGGAATAAACTGCCCCCCTACCCAGGTCTCATCCTGATCTCTAATTGTCAGAGATTGGCTTAAATCCTGAAGCACAAGCACTGATTTTTTTCATTCACTGGCTGAACAAAAATGTTGGGGGAAAAAATTCATTTGGAGTTGAACAAAATAAAATTTCATTTGGTTTTTAACCTTTTTAAATACATTGAAGTAAACTTCTAACCTAAAAGTCATTTTGAATAAAACTATCGAAACATTTCATTTTGAAAATGTTGAAATGAAACATTTTATTTTTTTGATTCCCCCCCCCCCCCCCCCCCACTGAAACAATTCAGCAAGTTTGAAATTTTTTTGGCAGAAATAAAAAAGCTTCTCATACACCAGACCCCTTGACAAAGACAATTCTCCTCTGTTCCCCCGGCCAGCTGCCCTTGTCTTCCCACTCACTCACATCCTCTGATGTAACTTCTACTGCAGTAACTTTAATGAAAGTCTCTCTAGACTGGTAAGCTCTTTGGCAAAGGGGCCATCTTTTCATTATACGTATGTACATATAGGTTTTTTTCATCATCTGTTTCCAGTACAATGGGTTTGTGATCCTTGATTGGGGACTCCAGGCACTGTTATAATACAATTTATGATTATTATTAATAATAATATCCTGGTGCCAGATGCTTCTTCATTCTACTGTCTCTACCTTGGACTTGTGCTTTGGTCGTACACTTAGAGGGCTTCCACAAGGTGCCCTGGAATGGATTGTGCACCTCAGAGAAACTACAGGTGCAAGAGTGCAAAATCACAGCATAGGATCAAGGCAGGAGAAAGTAGTGGAAATCGTAGAGATGGGCAGGTTCTGTTATCAACCATGGGGCATGATTATTTGTGATGAAGGTCCTTTGGATAAAGGTAGGAAGATTTTCATTGTCATCTCTTCAGAACCTTTTAAGATTAAGCCAATCCTTGTACTGTATACAACTGATGTAACTATTTACTTCTATAATAGGTAACTTGCAAATATAATGGGCTTCCTGTTAGAAACCCAGAACTATTTTAGTTTAGATGCAAGACTTTCAAAAATAGGCCAGAATAAGTGGCTTCATTTTCAAAATTTCTCAGCACCCCCAAAAGCTCCCGTTAAAGTCAAAAGGATGGCTTCTCAACACCTTTGAAAATCAAGCCATTTAGTTATGTGCCCAAATGTGGACTTAGGTGCCTCACTGTAGGCAACTGTTTTTGAAAATCTTGACAAAAAGATTTCATGTTTCAAATAATTGTATTAATTTGTAGCTATTATACTTCAGTTACAAAGATAAGGAGTGATGATCTGGAGGGAGTTGTTGACTTAGGGTTCGTCTATACAAATGCTTACTTCGCAGCAAGCTGGAGTGTAAATCTGTCCCACACAAGTCTGCCACACACTAGCTGTCCATGTAGACCCTGCTGCTGGGCACTAAAAGTTCCTCAGTGCTTTTTGAGCTGAGGTAGATCAAAATGTGCTAGGGAACTTCTAGCACACAGCAGGGTCCACTAGGACACTTAGTGCGTGGCAGATTCGTGCAGGGTAGATTTATGCCCCAGCTCGCCGCGAACTAAGTGTTCATGTAGACCAGCTCTTAATAGCATCTAGTACTGAAAAATGTGGGGTATGGTCTCATCTCAGTGTCTAGTATTTAGTCAGCAACTCGCTGGCTAAACATTACGATGAAAATACACATTATCCCTAAATCTTTCAGTGAAGAACATTATTATCATGAAGATATTTTCCTACTATTATTGTTCTCAGTGAAATGAAAGTTGAAAGTTAAACCATGCCCTTTTTGACATGGGTTACTGCAGAGCAGGGGTGTCATTTGCTATGGGGTGGAGGGGGCAGTCTTCCACGCCCCCCTCCCCAAAGACCTTGATTTGCCTCCTCCCAGACCAGACCTTTCACAGCTCCTGGCCAGCTGTCACAGTGTTTTTCCCCTGGGCCTGCAGAGGCCACTTTGGGGTGGGCCAGCCATTGTCAGCACTGCCCCCCTCTCTCTGTCAGCAGTGGCAGGAGCAGCCTAGCTTAAAACTGAGCACAGAGCGAGCTAGGCCCCCATATCTGCTCCAGGCTGGCCCTCAGGGAGAGACACACACATGCCCTTCCCACTTCACTCGCCCCCCCTCCCCCGCATTGCTCCAGGCAGGACTGGTACAGAACTTCCCCTCCTCCCTCTGGGATGCAACTGGTCCACGAACCCCCGACAGGCAGCTGCAGCTTCAGACGCACATATTAAATGCATTAAAATCTGGCTAACTGATAGGTCTCAAAATTTGACTGTAAACAGAGAGTCGTTACTGAGTGGATGTGTTTCCCATGGAGTCCCTTGGGGATCACTTCTTGGTCCTATGCTATTTAACATTTTTATCAATGATCTTGAAGAAAATACAAAATCATCACTGATAAAGTTTGCAGATGACACACAAATTGGGGGAGTGGTAAATAACAAAGTACAGGTCACTGATTCAGAGCGATCTGGATTGCTTGGTCAATAGGGCACAAGCCAACAATAAGTGGTTTTAATATGAGTAAATGTAAATGTATACAGGGCTGGCTCCAGGCACCAGATGACAAAGCACGTGCCTGGGGTGGCGCCTTGTAAGGGGCGGCAGTCCGGGAGGCGGGGTATCCGGTTTTGGGGGGAGTTTTTTTGCTTCGGCAGTTCGGCTGGGTTTGAGGGTTGTTTTTTTGTTGTTGTTGCTTCAGCAGTTCGGCAGCGGCCATTTTTTTTTTTTTTTTTGCTTTGGCAGTGGCCCTTTTTTTTTTTTTTTTTTTTTTTTTTTGCTTGGGGCGGCCAAAAAGCTGGAGCCAGCCCTGAATGTATACATATAGGAACAAAGGATGTAGGCCATGCTCACAGGATGTGGGACTCTATCCTGGAAAGCAGTGACTCTGAAAAAATATTTGGGGGTCATGGTGGATAATGAGCTGGACATGAGCTCCTAGTGGGATGCTGTGGCCAAAAGAGCTAATTCAATTCTTGGATGAATAAACGGGGATCTCAAGTAGGAGTAGAGGAGTTTTTTTAACTCTATATTTGGCACTGGTGCAACCACTGCTGGAATACTGTATTCAGTTCTTGTGCCCATAATTCAAGAAGGATGGTGATAAATTGGAGAGGGTTTAAAGAAGAGCCAAGAGAATGATTAAAGGATTAGAAAACCTGCCTTATAGTGATAAACTCACAGAGCTCAATCTGTTTAGTTTAAGAAAGAGAAAGTGAAGAGATGACTTGATTACAGCCTAAGTATCTACATGGGGAACAAATATTTAACAATGGGCTCTTCAACCTAGCAGAGAAAGGTATAACACAAGCCAATTCCTGGAAGTTGAAGCTAGACAAATTCGGGCTGGAAATAAGGTGAAAATGTTTAATGTTGAGAGTAATTAACCACTGGAACAGTTTGCCAAGGGTTGTGGTGGTGGATTCTCGATTGATTACATATTTAAATCAAGACTGGATGGTTTTCTAAAGGATATGGTCTAGGACTTATTTTAGGAGAGGTCTATGGCCTGTGTTACACAGGAGGTCTCAGGCCTTGAACACTGTGACTTTTTGTCTAAGCCATACTGGTAAAAGCAGTTTTGCTGGTATTTATTTTGCCAGCACAGCTATGTCAGTCAGGGATCTCTCCTCCTCACACCCACATAACTATCTGTGCAGAAGTCTGTAGTGCAGACATGTTCTAAATAAGGACTGCAGCAGCAACACTGGGCACTTGGATCACTTAAGAGGTGTGTATTCCTCACCAAAGCTGCACATCTTCCTTAGGTATTAATGTAATTAAAGAAGGCTGAAATGATTCATCTCTTTTGAAACACCAGAAGAAAAATTAAAGAAATTTTGTCCAGAGATATTTAAACAAGACAGACTCAATCATAAAAAAACCCCTCTTAGGTCTATTTAAGATACATATAAACTGGACTAATTCCTCGTTGTATTTGTTAGGATGGTTACTTGAATATTATGGTATTAAATACTCTCTTCTGTGATCAAACTTTAGTTCCTGTATAGCATAGTGGGCTGCGCAACTATGTATGGAGACTAAATGAAAAATAAAAAACATAACTGAAAAAAGTGAGTTAAATAATGGTGATTTCTTAAACTCACAAATCAAATAAATTCATAGCTAAGGCTGCTTCTCCATTCTTAAATCACCTGGCCATGCCCTACATATTCCCATTCTTTTAATCATTTGAATGAGAAGGAGTCTTGAAACAGTTGATCGTTTACACTTGATCAGAAACATGTAGGCATAACGTGTGTCCTTGACCCTTTTTTCTTACTGTTGAACCTTGTCCACTGTAAACATTTAATGTTGTTTCAATTAATGTTTTAATGTAATGTTATTCCTTTTCATCAGTTGCAGAACTTGATTGAGGTGCTCCCAGTGACAGATGGGTTTTACAGTTCAGTTCAGATAATAAGCCTGTGCATATTCTTCAAATTCAATTTATACCAAATCTCTTTTAATTCTTAGAAAACATTGATTGAGCACAGCTAGGACACTTTGTGCAGGATCACAACCACTACTTAATCAAAACCTTGTGTGTTCTAGGATATACAATATGCTCTGGAAAATAAAGCCTCAGAGTGTGTGAAATTTGAGTTCAGTAGCTGTGTGTATTTGCAGACAGGTTCTAAAAGGTGCTGGGCCCTAGGTTCCGATATGGCTATCTGGATACCGGACCTTAACAGCTACTCTCAGACTTTCCTCCTCAAAGACAAGTTGCCAGTGGCAAAGGAGATTCAGGCTTCCCCAATTCTTTACTGTGGTTCTGGAGACTCAAGGCCAGAACTTCATTTGCTGTAAATCCGCATCGCTCCATAGATTTCTTCATACATAACTGAGGATCTGGCCCACAAACATGTGTGATGTGATGTGAGGTATACTCATCCATTGGGTGCCAACTAATTGGGCTAATAGAGATGTAGTATAGGTCTTTTCAAGTCTAAGATGCTAGTTCTGCTATCACAGCAGGCCACTGAGTATGTCTGTGGTTCTGTGCTAGCAAGAGAAAATGTTGCCATCACAGAATTTTCAAAATATAAAAAAAAGTCTAAGTTTACTTAGCAATTTTTGCCAGTTGCAAGCCAGAATAACAAGATGGGATCCAAGTTGTATTTACATTAATGCCCTTTAACCATGTTTCACATATGCTAGTTGTTCCTGGAACGTCAGAATACAGCTGTCTGGAAATAGTATTAAAATTGAATAACAATAGGTGTTTGCTGAGTTCCTCTACCATATTATGAATTATTATTTTTTTATCCATTGTGGATTGCTCAGTGAGACTAGATGGAGGGAAAACAAATCCTGCAATCATTTATTGTGGGACACACATGGGTGAGAAATTGACAGCAACAAAGTTTTTGCTTTAAAAATGTGTGCTCTTTGGACCTTATCTTAATCTGCCATAAATCAGAGCAACACTGATTCACCCCAGCTGAGGCTCTGGTCCTTTTGTCTAATAACTGCTTCTCATACAAGTTAAGGAGGAATCATGGCTTAAATCTGGCTGCTAATCATGGCTCAAATCAGGTACTAGCCATTGAGCTGAATTATGAGATGGAAAACAGAGAAGGGGGATATTTGTCTCATAATTTGGTTAAAGACTATGAGCTATATCAGATGATAAAACTCATCATTTCCTTCTGATAGCATTTAGTTGTAATCACTGATATACATACAGTGTCAACCTTGTCATAGATGTTATGCAGTTCATCCAAAATGAGGTATTTTTCTTGTATTCTGTTTTAAATTTACCCTAATCAGTAACTTGGAATTATATAACCTAAATTCAGTTCAGAAATGTCCTGTGGTTGCCAGGAATAGTAACACTGCAGAAGGGTTGTGGTGTGTTTCTCTAAAGGATCCTTGAATCTTTCTCAGGAAGGTCATTTTGCTCAGCTTAAAAAAAAAAGAGAGAGAGAAAGAAAGATATGTTTATCTGCATTGCAGAGAGGCATAAAATCAGTTGATCACATGGCTTCATCCCCAAGGAGCAAAAGGTACGGCAGTAATATGACTGTTATGAATACACTGGCTTGGCAATCCTCTACATCTGAGATGTAACACATGCCAATTTTTTTTTTAAAGCATTCTAAGGGAGCATTAGTTTTTTTTCTTCTGATCTGAGAAGTAAAGATTGTCCTGTATGCCTTTAAAAAAAAAAGTGAATATACATATAAATGGATCTCAAGTAGCTTACAGGGGAGTGTGTGTGTGAAAGACAGAGAGATCCAGCCAGTTTATCTGATGAATAAGCTCAACCTTTGCTTGTTTGGGGAGGAGGGGAGAGTACAGGCAATTAGAGAGTTCATCACAAATACTTAAGATAAATTTAAGATGTTGGTTATGGCCCATAAAGCACAGGATTTGCCTACCTAAGATAATGTCTCTCTCCCCTTGACATATCATAAAAGCTGTGGTCAGTGGAGGTGCTCAAGCCAGATCCTCATTAAAAGAAAGGGGGCAACCGGCTAGGTGATCTCTGTGAGAGCTTGGGACTTTGGAATTTGCTGCTGCCTTGGACCAGACCAGCCAAACCTAGTGACCTGAGTATTCTCCAAAAGTGATTTATTTGACCAGGTTTTGGGGCAGGTTGAGGTATGTTGTTAGAAGGGCTAATGGGGCTACTTTGATTTATTGTCTGGCTAAGTTAATTGATTGTATAGTATTACATTTTGTTGCTGGGTGAACCTGCTTTGCAACTGTAAGTCTAAGTAGTTGTTAAGGTGCTTACAGCTTTTGGTGTGGGCTTTTTAATTGTAATTTAAATCTAAAGAAATTATAACAAAGCCATGATCATGCTTTGACGTGTGTGGCATCTTTCTGCTGAGGCTCTCAGAGGACTTTGCAAAGATGGGCGAGTATTGTTATTCCCAGTCTACACACGTGGAAACTGGGGTTCAAAGAGATCAAGGTTCAGTCTTTCAATGTAGCAAGGGCTAGAGTCACAAAGGGGATGTTGGTGCCCAACTGCCACTTTAGGCGCTTAAGTCCTACAATCAAGCACCTCTGCTATTCACAAAACTCTTGCTCTGCTGCCTAAACCTGTAGGTGCCTAAACTCACTTGGCACCAAAGTTTTAGCAGAGTCCTAGTACCCTAGGTGTCTATGTTTCTGCCTCTGGGCATGCACACAACTTCCTCACTGTAGGGCATCTGGATGCCAAAGTCCCAGTGCAATGCATGAATAGGAGGAAGATAGGCTTTCCTCTGCCTAACTTCCCTGCGGGGCCTGATCCAGTAGGCATTCTCAGAGTCTCTGAGCCCTGGTCTACACTACGAGTTTAGGTCGAATTTATTAGTGTTATTTCGATTGATCCGTGCACCCGTCCACACGATGAAGCCCTTAACATCGACTTCTAGGGCTCTTAAAATCGATCTCGCCACTCCACCCCCAACGAGGGGATTAGCGCTTAAAGCGATATTGCCGAATCGATGTAGGCTTAGTGAGGATGCAATTCGACGGTATTGGCCTCCTGGATCTATCCCACAGTGCAACATTTGACTGCTCTGGACAGCAGTCTGAGCTCCAATGCTCCGCCCAGGTAGACAGGAAAAGCCCCGCGAACTTTTGAATTTCATTTCCTGTTTGGCCAGCGTGGTGAGCTGCAGGTGAGTGCAGATCTCATCAGCAGAGGTGACCATGATGGAGTCCCAGAACCGAAGACGAGCTCCAGCATGGACCGAGCGTGAGGTACGCGATCTGATCGCTGTATGGGGAGATGAAACCGTGCTAGCAGAGCTACGGTCCAAAAGAAGAAACGCCAATACATATGCCAAAGTCTCCAAGGGCATGCAGGACAGAGGCTACAACAGGGACGTGCAACAGTGCCGCGTGAAAATTAAGGAGCTCAGGCAAGCCTACCAAAAAACCAGAGATGCAAACAAACGCTCTGGGTCAGAGCCCTAGACATGCCGCTTCTATGATGAGCTGCATGCCATTCTAGGGGGTGCACCCAGCACTGACCCACCCATGTGGTATGACTCCGTATGTGGATCATCAGAAACCACAGAGGAGCATGATGATGATAATGATGCTGAAAATAGCGCCCAGACACAGCAAGGAAGCGGAGAAGCCCTTTTCCCCAACAGCCAGGAACTCTTTGTCACCCTGGAGCCAGTACCCTACGAACCCACCCAAGGCGTGCTCGATGCAGGAGAAGGGACCTCTGGTGAGTGTACCTCTGTTAATTAATACATGTTTTATAAGCAAGCGTGTTTAATGATTAATTCGCGGCCAGTACAGCTACAGCTACTGGAAAAGTCTGTTAACATGTTCGGGGATGGAGCAGAAATCCTCCGGGGACATCTCCAGAAAGATCTCCTGGATGTACTCCCAAAGCCTGTGCAAAAGGTTTCTGGGGAGGGCAGCCTTATCCTGTGCTCCGTGGTAACACACTCTACCACGCCAGGCCAGTAGCACGTAGTCTGGAATCATTGCTTTGCAAAGCATGGCGGCGTATGGTCCCGGTGTTTGCTGGCATTCAAGCAACATCCGTTCTTTATCTGTCTGTGTTATCCTCAGAAGAGTGATATCATTCATGGTCACCTGGTTGAAATAGGGGAATTTTATTAAGGGGGTATTCAGAGGGGCTCCGTCCCTGCTGGGCTGTTTGCCTGTGGCTGAACGGAAATCTTCCCCACTGTGACCCACGCGGTGGGGGGAGGGGGAACAGCGAACATCTTGGATGTGTGTCTGTGTGTGTGTGGGGGGGTGTCGATTAGGTTCGCGCTGCACGTTAACCCGAAAACCGCCGCCCCTCCCTTTTCAATTGCCAACCAGTTTTAAATTGCCAGCCCAAAGGCTGTTTGTTATGGGAAATGAGTGGGTTGCTGTTTGAAAACATTCCCACATGTTATGAAGGTTAAAGAAGCCTATAGACTGTGGCTTACCATGGCTGCCTGCAAGCCGAATTCTGTTGCCCGCCGGACCTGCTTGTGTGATCTCTCACACCAAACCGGCAGACCCTCAATATAACAGGCAAAGTGCAACCTTGGACCAAATGCACATGTGATATGTAATGTTTGGAGCATTGTTCTCTAATATGTGTCTTTTAAACTACTCCTCTCCCGTTTGTTTCCTCCCGCAGCTGCAAATGTTTCAACGCCACCCCTTTCATCACCGTCCCAGAGGCTAGCGAAGATTAGAAGTTAAAAAAAAAAAGGAATCGAGACGATATGTTCTCAGAACTCATGGAATCCTCCCACACTGAAGCTGCCCAGCAGAATGCGTGGAGGCAGACACTGTCGGAGTCCAGGAAGGCAGAATTTGATCGTGCGGACAGGTGGCGTGCTGAAGACAATGACTGGCGGGATGAAGAGAGACAGCGGTGGGATGAAGAGAGTAGGTGGCGTCAGCGTGCAGAGAGAAGGCAGGATGCAATTCTGAGGCTACTGGAGGATCAAACGGAAATCCTCCGGCTTATGGCTGAGGAAAGGCGTAGGGTTCAGGAAAGGCCGCCTGAGCCCAGACCGCCGCTACAGCCCCTGTGTAACCAACAGCCCTCCTTCCCGAGTCCTATAACCTCATCCCCGAGACGCCCAAGAACGCGTTTGGGTGGCCTCCGTGCACCCAACCACTCAAGTCAAGAGAACAGTCCAAGCAAGAAAGGGCTGGCATTCAATAAGTTTTAAAGTGCTGTGTGTCCTTGTCCTTCCCTCATCCCCTCCTCCACCACCCATCCTGGTGCTTCCCTTCCTCCACCAGCTATCCCGGGAGACTGTGGCAGTTACCCCCATAGTTCCCCCTCTTTGTTTTATGAATTAATAAAGAATGCATGATTTTTAAGCAACAATGACTTTATTTCCTCTGTGAGCGGTGATCGAGGGGGGGAGGGCAGGGCGGTTTGGGTAAAGGGAAGTAGAGTGAATGAAGGGGCGGGGCTTTTCATTACAGGGGAAAAACAGAACTTTCACACAGCATCCTGGCCATTCATGAAACTGGTTTTCAAAGCTTCCCTGATGCGCAACGCACCCTGCTGTACTCTTGTAATAGCCCTGGTGTCTGGCTGCGCATAACCAGCGGCCAGGCGATTTGCCTCAACCTCCCACCCCGCCATAAACGTCTCCCCCTTACTCTCACAGATATTGTGGAGCGCACAGCAAGCAGTAATAATAATGGGAATATTGTTTTCGCTGAGATCTAACCTAGTCAATAAACTTCGCCAGCGAGCTTTTAAACGCCCAAATGCACATTCCACCACCATTCTGCACTTGCTCAGCCTATAGTTGAAAAGGTCCTGACTACTGTCCAGGCTACCTGTGTATGGCTTCATGATCCATGGCATTAAGGGGTAGGCTGGGTCCCCAAGGATAACTATAGGCATCTCAACATCCCCAACGGTTATTTTCTGGTCTGGGAAGAAAGTCCCTTGCTGCAGCAGCCGAAACAGACCAGAGTTCCTGAAGATGCGAGCGTCATGTACCTTTCCCGGCCATCCCACGTTGATGTTGGTGAAACGTCCCTTGTGATCCACCAGTGCTTGCAGCACTATTGAAAAGTAACCCTTTCGGTTTATGTACTCGCTGGCTTGGTGGTCCGGTGCCAAGATAGGGATATGGGTTCCGTCTATCGCCCCACCACAGTTCGGGAACCCCATTGCTGCAAAGCCATCCAGTATGAGCTGCACATTTCCCAGACTCACAACCCTTGGTACCAGCAGCTTGGTGATCGCCCTGGCTACTTCCATCACAACAGCCCCCACTGTAGATTTTCCCACTCCGAATTGATTTGCGACTGACCGGTAGCTGTCTGGCGTTGCAAGCTTCCACAGGGCTATCGCCAGTCGCTTCTCTACTGTGAGGGCTGCTCTCATCTTGGTGTTCTTGCGCTTCAGGGCAGGGGAAAGCAACTCACAAAGTTCCATGAAAGTGCCCTTACGCATGCGAAAGTTTCGCAGCCACTGGGATTCATCCCAGACCTGCAGCACTATGTGGTCCCACCAGTCTGTGCTTGTTTCCCGGGCCCAGAATCGGCGTTCCACTGTATCAACAAGCCCCATTAACACCATGATGTCCACCTTGCGGGGGGGCCTTTTTTGAGAGAGGTCTGTGTCCATGTCCTCATCACTGTCCTCAGGGCGCTGCTGTCGCCTCCTCGCCTGCTGTAGCTCTAGCAGCTCCTGGTTCTCGTTCTCCATATACTCCTGGACAATGCGCGTGGTGTTCATAACGGCGAGAACAGCCGCGGTGATCTGATCGTGCTCCATGCTTTCCCTGGTATGCTGTTTGCAGGACAGCAGAGTGGCAGCAGAAGCGGCGGGTGGATAACAATGGAGTCAGCAATATGGCGCCCATATGAAAAAAGGCGCGAAAGGATTTTTTGCTCCCCCCTCAGTTGCTTTCACGGAGGGAGGGGGGGAGCAAGGGTTAGGCTCATTTCCTTCTAGCAGCAGATGGTACAATATGTGGTGAGCAAGGGTTAGGCGCCTTCCCTTCTAGCAGCAGATGGTACAATATGCTTGATATCCATCATCATCTCCTGGCCCCCTCAAGGATTGAACTCGCAACCCCGGATTTAGCGGGCCAACGCTCAGACCGCTGAGCTATCCCTCTGCCCGTGTTCCAGGCAGTACTGAATCTCCCTTAAACAAAACGTAAAAAAGAGAATGACCAGAGTCACTCTAGTCATTCCCATTTATGTCCAAGCGCCCCCGGCCAGCCACACCATAGGCCGCCGGCCAGGAGCACACGAATTTCAATCATATTGTACGATCTGCAGCTAGAAGGCAAGGAGCTTCTGCTGTATGGTCCCACGACCACAACCATTTATGGCATATTGCACCATCTGCAGCTAGAAGGCAAGGAGCTTCTGCTGTGTAGTCCCGCGACTACCAGCCTCAGGCGGAATGGCCCCCTCAAGGATTGAACTCACAACCCCGGGTTTAGCGGGCCAACGCTCAGAACACTGAGCTATCCCTCTGCCCGTATTATAGCGTGACTGAATCCCCACTAGACCTAATGTCCAGGCGTACGCTGGAGATGTACGGTAATTGTGAGCTGAGCAGGCTTCCGTAGCAAACAAGGAAACCCCGGAAAAAAGGCACGAAAAAGATTGCTTTCACGGAGGGAGGGAGGGACGTTTGATGGCTTGACGACATGTACCCAGAACCACCAGCGACAATGTTTTCTGCCCCATCAGGCTTTGGGATCGCAACCCAGAATTCCAATGGGGGGCGGAGACTGTGGGAACTGTGGGATAGCTACCCGCAATGCAACACTCCGAAAGTCGGCGCTAGCCCCGCTACTGTGGACACAGTCCGTCGACCTCATGGTGTTAATGTTCTTTAGTGGGGACACACACAATCGATTCCATAAATTCGGGTTTTAAAATATCGACTTCTATAATTTCGACCTAATTCTGTAGTGTAGACGTACCCTGAGACAGAGAGAGAGCATGAGGATGACTCGATAACCTGATGGTTAGAGCACTCACCCAGAACGCGGGAGACCCAGCATCCAGTCACACTGCTTCAGTGATTAGTTAGCAGTGGAACAGCTTCAACGGGAGAGAGTGAGGGAGCCCCACATGAGAATACCCCATAGCCCTGTGGTTAGGGCAATCACCTGAGAGGTGGCAGATCCCTGTTCTAATCCCTTCTCTTCAGGTGAAGGAGGAACTTGACTTGGATGTCTCCCGCAAGGCAAGTACCCTAACCACTGAGCTAAAAGTTATGAGGAGAGCTTCTCCTCTTCTTTGCTTCTTTCAAGAAATGCCTTAGGCACCTAACTCCCAGAGGAGTTAGGGTTCACAACTGAGAATCCCAAGCAGAGACCAGTGCCTTCCTGCAGCTCAGATTTAGACACCAAACTTTCCGAGTGGGCAGAGCAGGGACTAGGACATAGCCACTGGGAGAGTCCAAAGAGAGGGGGTATCTTAAGTGGGGAGCCATGCCTAGCATGCTGGGTTTTGTGAATCCCATTGTATATGGAGCCTGAGTGCCTGACTCAATCTTTGTAAATCCCAGTGGTTTTCTAGATGCCCCAAAGTTAGGCATTGGGGCTAGATTCACAAAGGGAGTTAGTCACAAGTGTCTCAATGGGAGCTGAGGTGCTTGGCACTCTAAAGCCTAATCCAACTCCCTTTAACATAAATTGAAAGACTACCATTCATTTAAGTGGGAATTGCACAGGCTTTGACTTGCCAACGGCCATGCAGCAAGCCAGCATCAGATCCAGGAATAGAAACCAAGGCTGAAATTTTCAGATGCCTATGGGATTTGGACGCCCAGTTCCCATTATGCCCAAATCTCTTAGGAAGGTTGGAAATTTCATTCCAAGTCTCCTGACTCTGAGTCCCCTGCAGTAACCACAGCAGACAGCTGTGCTGCCACCCAGAAGTCAGATTATAAACAGTATTGTTGTAGTCATGTTGGTCTCCGGATATTAGAGAGACCAGGTGGGTGAGGTAATATTGGACCAACTTCTGTTGGTGAGAGACCCAAGTGCTTGAGCTACACAGAGCTCTTCTTCAGGTCTTCAGATTATAAACTGAAAGAGACAGTATATTTTTTCTTTCCATTGTTTTAGCACCCTTGAATTTGTGCTTTATTGCATAATTAGATCTTTAAAGTCTTTTGTCATAAATTAGGCAGTTCTCAAAATGTTGTAATTTACTGTGTACTTATTAGAAATATTCATCCAAATCATGCCATGAAAGATTTTTGCCTATTATTAGACAAAATAACAGTATTGAAGCTGATTTAAGAGTTGGCCTTAGCACATGTTCTAAAAGCTTATTAAATATGTGTATCTGAATAGTATTAGAGATATAAGGATGGGAATTGCTTTGTACATACTATGTATAGGTGCACTGACTCAGTTAAGCTTTGCCCTAAAGCATGCAGCTTTTAGCTCTTTTGTTTACAGTATTGGATACAAATATAGTTGGTACTTAAGCACATGCTTAACATGAAGCATGTGAATAGCCCCATTGACTTCAGTTGGACTATTCACACACTAACAGTTATGCATGTGTTTAAGTGCTTTGTTGAATCAGGACAATAATATGACCCTGTTGGGTGCAAGAATTCTCATTACCCAGTATGGCATAAAATTACACAGCTAGTCTCACCTTCTTCGAGTTGCCATACTGAGTTATCAAGAGTTTGCAGCATGCTCCCCCTTGCCTAACCGAAGAATCACAGCTATGCAAAGTATTGCTTGGAGATAGAAATTGCAGCTATCTAAACTGCACCTGGTCTGCTGCATGAAGCATTTCAAACTTAACTGCATCCATTACCCACAATGGATGTTGTTGCACCTTGAAATGTGCACTTTCAATGTGAAAATATTAATTTTCAATTATCACAAAAGTTCAATGTCCTTGAACAGAGGCAGAGAGGATTGTAAAATAGCCACTATTAAATACTGTATACTGTACATCACAAGAAAATTGACTTCTGTGCTTACTCTCTTTTGGCCTGGAGCAAAACTAGGTACTTCCAATTGTGTGGCAGTTTCTGAACTTGGTTTATAAGGAGTTCACTTTGAATGTATGAACTAGAAAGACAGTTCCATTTTAGATACTTGATGCCTCTATTGCTGGAATACATTTAATTCTTCACGAGGAAGGCAGAGCTATGAAACCTACAAAAGAGGCAACATGTCATTTGCACACAAAAAATTGTTTCTTTTAAAATCTGGCATTATTGCCAACTGCTAAACAAACAGGAAACTACACAGGAAACACTGCTCTACAGCCAAAATGCCTCTGAAATAAATGTAGTCAAACTTTACTAATTCTGGGTCACTGAGAACGAAAATGGTGCTTTAAATTGTTGATTGGCTCTAGTTTTCAAGACATGCTATTGGGTCAGTATATACGACCCTTGACTTGGGAATGGCGGAGGATAAGTGAGTTATAAAGGGAAGGGATCTCAATTTAAACCAGAAATGACTCAAATACATCTTTGACTGGATCTATGAATAAATCTATGACTGGGTTTGGACAGTACTTGCTTTTTAGACAAAACAATGAATGATGCAATCTGAAGCTGGTATTGCGTCATACATGATATGAATTGCATCATGTTATTCCTAGAAGTCATGGATGATGCAATCATCATAAAGCTTACATCACTCTGCTGAACAAATTGCCCTATATCAGCTCTAGAAATCATACAGTTTCGTGCTCTCTTATTTGTCAGTGTTTGATTTTGCAAAGGGACACATTTCTGTTTAGCCAAAGTGAGCAGAGATGCCTCGTACTTGTGTGAACAGTGCAGATAACTTCTGCTATGTTTGTGGTGAAGTGACTTTTGCATCCCAAAAGCGCAGTATAAGCACTATGGTTAAGAAAGCCTATCACCTTTCTTTTGGCTGCAAACTTGGAGATCAGGACAAGAGGTGGGCCCCACACATATGCTGCAACACTTGTGCAACAAATCTTCGCCAGTGGTTGAACAGGAAAAGGAAATCTATGCCTTTTGCAGTGCCAATGATTTGGAGAGAGCCAACAGATCATCCCAGCAATTGTTACTTCTGCATGGTGCCTCCAGTTGGGAAAGGTGTGTCAAAGAAGAACAAGTGGACTGTGCATTATCCAAACATTCCATCAGCTATACGCCCAGTACCCCATGGAGAAGGACTGCCGGTTCCTGATGCACCAGAATCATTCTCACTTGAGTCAGACGAGGAAGAGGATGAAACTTCTGGTCCTAAACCATCAATTTCACATGACCCACATTTTCTCCCATCCTCCTCCTCTGAACCACACCTCATAACACGAGGTGAACTGAATGACCTTGTCAGGGATTTGGAACTACCCAAGAGTAAGGCAGAGCTTTTGGGCTCCAGACTACAGCAGTGGAATCTCCTGGCAGGTGATGTTAGGGTTTCCATGTGCCGTGACCGTCGAAAGGATCTTGTCCCATTCTTCTTCATGGAAGGTGATCTTGTAGCCTGCAACAACATCGATGGTGTGATGGCAGCCCTCAACATCGTTCACGATCCAGATGAGTGGAGACTGTTCATTGATTCATCGAAGACGAGGCTTAAAGCTGTTTTACTGCAGAATGGCAATGTTTTGCCATCAATTCCAGTTGGTCATGCAGTCCATATGAAGGAAACCTATGACAACATGAAACAACTTTTGAGGTGCATCAACTATGACCAACATCAGTGGCAGCTTTGTGGAGATTTGAAGGTTGTTGCTCTCTTACTTGGTCTGCAGACTGGATACACAAAGTACTGCTGTTTTCTCTGCGAATGGGATGGTTGTGCAAGAGATTCCCACTACATCAAGAAAGATTGGCCACTCCGACAGTCATTGGAGCCTGGGAGGAAAAGTGTTCAGCATCCACCACTTGTTGAATCAAGGAAGATTTTGTTACCACCCTTACACATCAAGCTGGGTCTGATGAAGAACTTTGTCAAGGCCATTGACAAAACACAAGCAGCTTTCAAGTACCTCCGTGGGAAATTTCCAAGGTTAAGTGAAGCTAAGATAAAGGAAGGTGTCTTTGTTGGTCCTGAGATTCGTGAACTTCTTGGAGATGATGCATTTGACCATGCACTGCGTGACAAGGAAAAAAAGGCATGGAAAGCCTTCCAGTTAGTGGCAATAAATGTTCTCGGAAACAACAAGGCAGACAACTACAGGTTGTTGGTGGAAAACCTCCTCAAGGCATACAAAAGCCTTGGTTGCAACATGTCACTAAAGATACATTTTTTGCACTCTCATCTAGATTTTTTTCCACCGAACTGCGGAGCAGTGAGTGACAAGCACGGCGAGCGATTTCACCAGGACATTGCAACAATGGAGAAACGCTATCAGGGCAAATGGAGCCCATCAATGCTTGCAGACTATTGCTGGACAGTGACAAGAGATGCTCCATTTAATGAATACAAGAGACAAGCCAAGAAGCACCGAGTAGACACTGAATAGGACTAAACTATGTACATAATAGTTTTTTGCCTTTTGTTTCATAATACATTTTATTTATATAACCCCTTTGCTGATTTTTAAAGTGTTACTATTTCACCTGTCCTGTTTATGTATCATGTAAAGCAACCATAAACACATGAAAAGGCCTAGGTTTACAATTTATGATGAAAACTCTACTATCTACACAATATACATAGACATAAAATGTAAAAACTTAAATATCTTAGAAACAGTAGCCAATCAGTTGTTTTAATTGTCATATTTGAATTCAGCACATCAAAATACATACTAAATAGCACATTTTATCTCTGAAGCAGACGACTTCTCAAAAATTGTAGACCAGTGAAATCAGAGAAAACTGAATACAAATGGAAAGTGATGTAAAATAGGTCTCCAGGAAAGAAATGTGACACTGGCCTTAACATTCATACAGCCACCCACAAATCCTGCTTTTGTTGGTACTTTGGGGGAAACTGAGATGTAGCCTAATACATCCCCCTACAAAAGGACCTCTGCGGTCCAGGGTGTCTTGAGCAATGCTTGCCTCCCCCACTTATATACTGGCACAGCAGAGGGCAGGATACAGCCTGTTAAAGTGTAACTGATTTTCTGAGACTCTGCACTGAACCTTTTTCCTTCTAATATACACTGCAAAAATGTTACAATCAGAAACTTTTGACCAACTCTACACACAGTCCATCTGACTCCTTGGCTCAGAGCCTCTCTTCCTAGGGGCAACATCTGGTCCTTCACCAGCCTTTATAGCAGGGATCTCAAACTCAAATTACCACGAGGGCCATATGAGAACTAGTAAATTGGCCCAAGGGCCACATCACTGAAACCTTTTCATACAATGATACAAAAGTATAGTCAAAAACGAAAAAAATGAAGAGTAAGATAGTATTCTATTAAAAGTCAATGTATTCACTTTTTAAAAACTGTAATGCAAAGAGGGGTTTTAACAAAATATAAACACTCAGTAATGTTTGGAGCTTGGCTGCCAGTGGAGTCGACGCCTATGGTGGGCCGCAGGAAATTACTCTGCAGGCTGCATGTGGCCCGCGGGCCACGTGTTTGAGACCCCTGCTTTATAGCAACTGTAAGCAGCTAAAGTGCTTCCCAGCATCTGCATTATCTCCTCCTATATTTCTGAGGTGTAAAACCCCATCACAACCTTTCAGTAAAAAGCTGGACACTCTTTAAAGCTTGTGATGTAAAGCTAATGATCTGCAGGCATTTCTATTGATGCAGGGCCGTGTTAACCTGCAGTGAAGACAAGCCCACAGTCTGATTTCCAACCCCAGCAAAGTACTTCTGTGGTTCAAGCTGCTGCTTCTTTCATATGGCTTAAAAACTGCAATGTTAGCTGTCCAAGTCTAGATTAGCAATCCAACTGATTGCTTCAGGTGACATGGAGTGGATGGCAGAGGTACCACTGGGATGTGATGGCTTGGAACAGTAGTTGACCAGGTGTTCCATAGTTTGAAGCCCATTTCTGCAGTCACAAATAGAATTGTGTCTCAGTCCCATTTATGAAGGGCGTAGGTGCATCTGCCATTGGATGTGCAGATGTGGTTCAAAGTGGACCATGTTTTACATGGGAGTGAAAAGTCAGTGGTTTCTTTTTTGGGGGGTTCTTGATGAGGTGTTTGTTCAGGACAGTGGCATTCTTCCACCTTGCTCACTTACCAACTCTGTTGTTTCCAATATTGTATAAGACAATGGTTTCTTTTCCTTCTAATTTTTGTCCATTTGCATTGGGCAACCATTAACATCCCTTCCTGACTCTGCAACCCCTCCTTTCCTGGCAACTGGAAGTCTTATTCAGTTAGGAATTTCTCGATTATCTGCACTGCCATCTGTGATGTCTTCATGACAGTTATCAGAGCATAGGAGAGCAGTGTGGGATCCATCCCTTCTCACAGAGATGCTGAGGTTCACAGCAAAGAAGGGTAATTGAAAAATGCCACCAAAGAAAGCCAGAAACCCATGGAATTCTGGGACAGAAAGCAATGCATCATGGGACATTGAGCCCAGTCCCAAGATGTGCCACAATCTGCTCTTCCTTCACACAAGACCTAGCGGCAGAAGGTGTTGAGCTGGACTGTTGGATAGGTATCCACAATGCACTGCTCACGCTGTCGATGGTAGGGCCCCAAGTGTGGACACATTCTGCTGACAAAGGGAGTGAGTGTGAACATGCAATACCGATTTTTATTATAGGGCTTTTTGAGTGTCAACATAACTTTTGTTGACAAAACTGTAATTTAGACAAGGCCAGAGACAAGCTTTTGAGCTTACACAGAGCTCTTCTTCAGGCCTGGGAAACTAACTCAAAGTGTCACTGCTAAATACAAGGTTTGAACAGATTGTTTTGCATAAGTAGTTAACACATATTTCAATGGACCATTCAAGTGGCCCATTAACCTGGGGGTTGACTTGTTAGTGGGTCACATATTGTTGTAATAAACCATAAATCCAGGGTCTGTATTCAGTCCATGATTTTTAGTGTCTAGCAAAGTTGTGGCTTTAAACTCCCAGGGTTGTTTTTTGAAAGTGTGCAGGTTTCCTTTGAGGATGAGGACTGATAGGTCAGATATAGAGTGATCACTTTGTGAAAAGTGTTCATCCGCAGGTGATAATGGTATTTTTGTCTATCATTTTCCTGTGTGAGTTCATTCCGGAGAGTAGTGATTGTCTGGTTTCACCCACATAGTTGTTGGTGTATTTAGTGCACTGGGTGAGATGTATCATATGTTGTGATAAGATCCATGGATCTTGAAAGGTGTGTTGTGGGCAGGGGGGACTTGATCATTGTAGCAGTAGAAATATGTCTACAGGTCTTGCATTTCTTTTTCTGTCATGGACTGGTGGCACTTTGAGTTGCTATGTCCTGGTCTTTGGGCAGCTTGCTTGTGATGATGAGCTTAGAGAGTTTGGGGGGAGTGTTTGAAGACCAAAAGAGGGGGTTCAGGAAAGATTTCTTTCAGGATGGGGACCCCATCGAGTATGAGTTGTAGTTGTTTGATGAAGCACCATTTAGGTTTCACTGTGAGGTGGTAGGTGACACTTTCAGCCTCCAACTAAAACCTCTCCAGCGCATCATCAAAGATCTACAACCTATCCTGAAGGATGATCCCTCACTCTCAGAGATCTTAGGAGACAGACCAGTAGCGTAGCCGGGGAGGAGCAGGGGGAGCGGCCGCTCTCCGTGCAAGCAGAAGCGGTGCCTTAAAAAGAAAGCGGCGCTTCTTGCACTCACCCGGCGGCACTCCAGGTCTTCAGCGGTGGGTACCACCGAAGACCCGGAGTGAGTGAGGACCCACCGCCGAAGTGCAGCCGAAGACCCGGAGCGCCGCCAGAGGCGCCGCTGGGTGAGTACAGTGGGAGGCGCCTTTTTATAGTGCTGCTCCCCCTGTGCTCCGGACCTGCCTACGCTACTGAGACAGACCAGTCCTCGCTTACAGACAGCCTGCCAACCTGAAGCAAGTACTCACCAGCAACCACACACCACACAACAAAAACACTAACCCAGGAACCTATCCTTGCAACAAAGCCAACTCTGTCCACATATCTATTCAAATGACACCATCATAGGACCTAATCACATCAGCCACGCCTTCAGGGGCTCGTTCACCTGCACATCTACTAATAAGATATATGCCATCATGTGCCAGCAATGCCCCTCTGCCATGTACATTGGCCAAACCGGACAGTCTCTACGCAAAAGAATAAATGGACACACATCTGACATCAGGAATCATAACATTCAAAAACCAGTAGGAGAACACTTCAATCTCTCTGGTCACTCAGTAACAAACCTAAAAGTGGCAAATCTTCAACAAAAAATACTTCAAAAACAGACTCCAATGAGAAACTGCTGAACTGGAATTAATTTGCAAACTGGATACCATTAAATTAGGCTTGAATATAGACTGAGAGTGGCTGGGTCATTACACAAACTGAAATCTATTTCCCCATGTTGAGTTTTCCCTTACTGTTTGTTACTCACACCTTCTTATCAACTGTTTGTAATAGGCCATCCCGATTATCACTCCAAAAGTTTTTTTTCTCCTGCTGATAATAGCTCACCTTAATTGATTAGTCTCTTAGAGTTAGTATGGCAACCCCCATCTTTTCATGGTGTGTGTGTGTGTGTATATATATGTGTGTGTGTATGTATATAGTGTGTGTGTGTGTGTGTGTGTGTGTATATATATATATGTATATGTATATACACACACACACAGAGAACATGAAAAGATGGGGGTTGCCATACCAATTCTAAGAGACTAATCAATTAAGGTGAGCTATTATCAACTATATATATATCTTCCTACTGTATGTTCCACTCTATGCATCTGATGAAGTGGGCTTTAGCCCATGAAAGCTTATGCCCAATTTTGTTAGCCTCTAAGGTGCCACATGTACTCGTTCTTTTTGCGGATACAGACTAACACGGTTACCACTCTGAAACTAGGGGTGTGTGATTGAAGGGGATTTTATTTCTGTATTGAAGCAGGTTCTCTCAGGGTATTTGGGTGACCCTTCCATGATGTGATCTTCTTCCCTGGTAGAGTGTCCTTGTTTGGGAAGAGCAGTTTTGAGTGTGATAAGGTGTATATCTTGGCTTTTTCCCCTGGAGCATATGCCATGGTATCTGAGTGACTGCCTGTAGATAACAGATTTTTGGGTGTGTTTGGGGAGGATTTATGAAGGTAGGTGTGGTGATGTGTGGGTTTTTTGTATATAGTTGTCTGTAGAGTTCTATTATTGAAGCTGGTCATGGTGTCCCAGAAGTTGATGCTGTTGTAGGTGTGTTCCAGAAAGAGTGTAATGGATGGGTGGTGGTTGTTGAAGTTGTGGTTGAAATCTATGAGGGAGTTTGTCATCTGTTCAGAGGATGAAAATATCATCGATTTTTCTCAGGTATATCATTGGTTTCATGGTACATTTGTCCAGAAATTCTACTTCAAGGTGGCCCTTGAAGAGGGTGGCTTATTAGGGAGCCATCGTAGTTCGTTGAATGTAAAATTGTTAGGGGTGAGGATGAAATAGATGCATTTGGCAATGTGTTTGGGGTGGATATCTGAGGGTTGTACATTGTCTTGTAAATATGTAAGGCTGGCAGAGATGCTGTCATTGTGAGGGATGTTGGTGTATAGGGAGGTGGCACCCAGAGTGGCGAGGATGGTGTTCTCAGGGAGGTTGCTAATGTTGCAGAGTTTGTAGAGGAAGTTAGTTGTGTCCTGGTATTCCTTGGCCCTTTGTGCAGTGAGTGGTTTGAGGATGGTTTCTATGAGTCCTGGTATTCCTTGAGTAAGAGTGCTGTGGCCAGATATGATGGGTCTGTCTGAATTCCTTTGTTTGTGTACCTTAGGAAGCATGTACAAGAAGGTCCTTGGGGTTGGTTCCTGGGGGATGTGTTTGTAGAGTTTCTCTTGGAGTTGTTTGGGAAAGGATTTGGTGATATCTTTAAATTCCTGGGTCAAATGTGGTGTGGAGTCTTCTTTGAGTTCTTTAAAATAGATGGTGTCGGAGAATGGTCCCTTGAAATGTGTTCACTGCTTATGCCAAACAATCTGTTCAAACCTTGTATTTAGCAGGGACACTTTTTTTCAGGTCTGGGAAATTAACTCAGAGCTCTGTGTAAGCTCAAAAGCTTGTCTCTCACACCAACAGAAGTTGGTCCAATAAAAGATATTGCCTGACCTAACTTGTCACTCTTTATCATTCTCTATCAACCCCTTTTGGAATTTGTGGATCTGTTGTAAACCACGGGAACATTTTGTTTCCACAGTAAACCCATTATGGTGGGATCTTGAACAAATTTGCAGTGATACAGTATATTGAACATTATGCCAATATACAAGCAAGAAAAAAAATGCTTCACTACTAGTTACGTAATTTAAATAATTTGAAACTGTATTCAGACTGGGTCCAAATTTAGCAGACAAAGCAGTTAGCCCTTCGTGTCTGCCATCCCAATCCTCCTATAACTTTGTGACTTCATTCACTTGCATCAGCCAAATAGGTCAAGGCCAGAGGCATGTGGGATGATACTAAATCCCACTTAACAAGGTCCATGAGGAACAGCTTTAAGCTAAATGTGCCATGTTAGCCTTTTGAGATCAGTCTTGATAAACAAAAGTATTGCAGAGTGATGGTGACAGAGAAGTAGTGTTTCTGAAAGCAAGACAAAACCACCAAATCAAATACAACATTAGAGCAGCAAGTCACAGAAAGAATCAAATCAGTTGTGACAGGTATGATGGAAGGGATTAACGAAACCCCTTTTTTGGAGTACTTTCTGCTTATGCCTCTTATACTGATAGCAGGTAGGTGTTCCTGATGCACTAAAAGTAAATCCTTGTACTAAATGGGCCTTGGCTCTTGAAACTTGGATCTAGCCTCTATTATTATAATTTTTGGAAGTTTGAGCCAGATTATCAACTGCTGAAAATCAGCATAATTCCATTCTGTAAATTAATCAGAGAACTTTTTGTTGTTTAAATGTGATAACTTACTAAAATGGCTGCTCTTCTAGTATAAACCACATTTGCTTTGTTTTCTTTTGATGGCAGTTTTAATATTGTTAAAAGTGGTTTTCATCATTATAGACTTTATTAAGATACAACAGAATTTGCTCCAGTCCCTCAGACAGAGACAAACACCTACACGATCTTTATCAAGCATTCTTAAAACTACAATACCCACCTGGGGAAGTGAGGAAACACCCGTCTCGCTCTGTCAATCTACCCAGAAGTCACCTACTACAGGACAGGCCCAACAAGGAAAATAACAGAACACCACTGGCCATCACATACAGTCCCCAGCTAAAACCTCTCCAGCACATCATCAACGATCTACAACCTATCCTGGAAAATGATCCCTCGCTCTCACAGACCTTGGGTGGCAGGCCAGACCTCGCTTACAGGCAGCCCCCAACCTGAAGCAAATACTCACCAGCAACTACACACCACACTACATAAACACTAACCCAGGAACCAATCCCTGTAACAAACCTCGTTGCCTACTCTGTCCCCATATCTACTCTAGCGACACCATCAGAGGACCCAACCACATCAGCAACACCCAGGGCCGGTGCTATCACTAGGCGACCCGAGGCAGTCGCCTAGGGCACCAGGATTTGGGGGTGGCATTTCACATATTTCGGTGGCAGCTTCTTTGGCCACCGGGGACCTCGGCGGCATTTTGGTGGCAGCTTCTCCTGGAGGCGCCGCCTAGGGTGGCAAAAAAGCTGGCGCCGCTCTTGGCCACACCATTAGGGACTCATTCACCTGCACATCTACTAATGTGATATATGCCATCATGTGCCAGCAATGCCCCTCTGCCATGTACATTGGCCAAACCGGACAGTCTCTACGTAAAAGAATAAATGGACACAAATCTGACATCAGGAATGGTAACATACAAAAACCAGTAGGAGAACACTTCAGTCTTCCTGGACATTCTATAACAGATTTAAAAGTAGCCATACTTGAACAAAAAATCTTCAGAAACAGACTTCAAAGAGAAACTTTGCAGAACTAAAATTCATTTGCAAATTTAGCACCCTTAATTTGGGCTTGAATAGGGACTAGGAGTGGCTGGCTCACTACAAAAGCAACTTTCCCTCTCCTGGAATTGACACCACCTCAATTATTGGGAGTGAACTACATCCACCCTGATTGAATTGGCCCTGTCAACACTGGTTCTCCACTTGTGAGGTAACTCCCTTCTCTTCATGTGTTAGTATAATAATGCCTGTATCTGTAATTTTCACTTCATGCATCTGAAGAAGTGGGGTTTTTACTCCATGAAAGCTTATGCCCAAATAAATCTGTTAGCCTTTAAGGTGCCACCGGACTCCTTGTTGTTTTTATAGATTTTATTGTTACTCTGCTTCAATTATTGTAAACCTTTTTCCCTCTAATTAACAGGTTATTTAAAAATTGTCACTCTGAAGTCCTTTTCAGCTACATTTCTATTTGGTCAACACATTAAACACTACGCCAGCTCTAAGCATTCCCTTAGCTCCCACATCTCTGCCTCATGTCAGTGATGAATACACTAGCTGGCCAAATGTCCCCAGTACATGGCTTATTAAAAACACATTCTATTACATATCTGCATGATTTAGTGGATCAGAATATATACAAAGTAGTAGTAGGTAGAGGATAAAGAACCATATAAATCTGGTCTTCTCTGACAGCTGGTCTGGACTTGGAGAAAATCTAGGGGAAGAACTTGAAGAAAACATTTGTAGTGGAAAAAGGTCATAACAATGGAGGCTATGTCCAAGTTTTAAGAGACAAGGGTAATTTAGTACAAGGATTTATTTTTAGGATTTGTCCTTCACCTTACAATTTTCTCTAGTATAATATTTTAATTGGTATTTAGATCTTTATTAATAAGGGAACTAATTATTTTTAATCCATTATTTAATGATGAAATTACCCCGAAGCCTTTGAAATTACATACAGTGACTAATTCTACTTTTGTTCTTGCAAACAAAATTTACAATTTTCTGGATTTTTAGAGCTGAACTTTGAAATTTCCAGGGAATTTCAATGAACTTTGAATTTCAATGGGAGTTGAGCGTTTAACTCCCTTAAGCGCCTTTAAAATCCCAGCCTAAAATATTAATTTAAATTCCATTTTCTGTTGTTGCACAATGTAAAAAATTCTGCTTGCTGCAGATATCTGGATTCTGTGAGACAGAAACCAGGAAGGGCAATGCAATTTGTGTCAGTTTGCCAGTATAATAAGAAATAATTTATGGTCTTTAAAGTGAACCCTTTGCCAAGACACCGAAAGAAAACCCCATTTCCTTTTATGTACATTTTTACTCTGACAGCTACTTGAAACTTTTCATGGGCATAAGGGAAACAATATGAAGTGGTGGAGTTTTAAAATGTTTGTGACTTCCGTTAAAACTCTGTCACTTCAATGCTTATACAAAATTGAATATATTTATGAAAGGTTTCTGTTTTGATAACATTGTAGAATGTAGGTTTGATCCATGCGGATAGACGCACACATCTCAATTAGTTCTTTTTCTAAAGCAATAAAAGTGCCTTTAGGGTCATCCATTAAAGATGTCTACAGTGGGTTTTTTATAATCTTTTTATATTCACCTATGACAATGGATCAAATCCTACATGCCTTTCTTTAGTGTGTACACCCATTGAACTCAAGTGTACTGATCTAGATTTGACTGATCTAAATTTGACTTTTAGACAGCTAGAAATTCAGGTCATGTGACTTTTCCACAGCAGCCAGAGTAGTATTAATGATTTTTATTATTTGTACAGTATCAGAGTGCTAGGTGCTTATGTCTAGGGACCTAAGGTAACCATCTGTCACTGTGATAGCTGTGTCATAAGCTGATATGGAGAAAACATTTTTAGTGCTTGTTCAGGATTTTTGTTTAACATGGGGCCATGCAACAGAGTCTCCAGTGAACAGCACTTGGTTTAGCCTACAGCTGGAAATTTACATGAACTCCATTGATTTGTAGGGGATGGGTTTATTTAGGAACCAGTGGTTGTCGGCTATTATAATAAAGGTCATGTGGTTCATGATCCATTTTCTCGGAGGCTGGTCTAGGGACACCGTGGGCCCAGTCCAGCCATAAATAGTCCCACTGAAGTCAATTATTCACAGAAGGAAGAGGACCAGGATTTGGTCCTATGGTAGCATAACCTTCTAGATGGTTTCCCTGACCAGTGTAGAGTATGCTCTTAATGCCACATTATTTAAAAACTTTATTTTGAGGAAAAATCTTGAGTACAGCAATGTGTTACACATTGTTCCTTATTACTTAGGGCTTGTTTTTACCCTCCATTAGTAGCTTCAACTTTCTGTGTGGTGCAGATCAGCATGTGCATTGAAAAACTGCCTGATGCTGCTTATACCACTCATTGGAGGGCAGGATGGAATCCTGAATGACTGACTTGTCTTATAAGTGTCAGAAGATAGTAAGACACAAAGGCACAGATCCTCAAAGGTATTTAGGAGTTTGAGGATCTGGGCAAAAGTCTCTTATTTTGCGCAATTATATAGTCCTGATATGAGTTTTTCTCTTTTTCTTTTTCTCTTTCTCTTTCTCATCTTCATGTATCTTGTAACAATGCTGATCTGGTGACTCAGTTTTGTATGTGAATTTCTAGATTGCTCCTTTTGAACTGTGTGTGTGTGTGTGTGTGTGTGTGTGTGTGTGTAGAGAGAGAGAGAGTTTTAAATTAATGTCTAGTAGACTATTTAATCAATAATATTAACAACAAGCATGATTTCCAGTCTCTATTCCAAGCAAAGTTAAAAGTGATATGCTTCCATAACTATTAATCAACAAGAAAAGTCATCCAACTATATCATATGCCATCTTCAGACAACGTTGTGCTTCATAACTGTGCTGCAATTTTTTCCCATAGAATGTAAACCCATAAAATAGAAAACCCTGTTTTTATTAGCATCAGATGTCAAGTGGGCCTGTCAAAATGCCAGGGTTTATTAGATAATGATATTTTTGAGTCCCTGTCTATGTTGAATGAACTTCTTGGCTTTTTATTAAATGTCAAAAGAGTCACTTTCATGTTGTACAAATAACCTAATTATTTTTCTTCTTTTGAGGGAGCGATTTGCTTGGAATCAGTGATTGGAGTTTGACAAATGTTCTCAAATACCACTGTCAGATTTGAAATGTTTGCAATTTGTATTTAAAATGGCTAATAACTAATGAAATTTGATGTGGAAAGAGGGAAGTAAAATTCTTGGACATAACTGTCATTTTTGTTTTTGTGAAAGTGGCAGATGAAGTTACAGGACTGGCTAGCATTGCAGAATCATTGTGCTGTTGCAGATTACAATAATCCTGAGTCCATTAGAGTTCCCATTTCGTAGTCATTTTCATTGTCAGAAAAGGCTTTTATGTGACAAGAAGCTTACTAGGACAAAATCTTCCATTATTAAATCATCTAATCCAGTTCTATCATGTGGGTTTCATGCCCACACTATTTATGCACGTCAGAGATCATGTGTATATTTGAGGGAAAAATCTTTTGATGAGCATGTTGATCTGTTTTCATTGATGGATTTATATTACTGGTGTTTTCCTCCTATCCTCATTTCCACATAATTTTAATTGTTTTGCATAACTTATATATGTGGAATTGCTTTCAGGGATATCTTTAGGATTTTGGATTATTCTTGGGGGCTGGGGGGGGAGCGGGGTGTGCATCTACACAATCTCCTTTTCTTTACCTGCCCACAAACTATGAATCTTCATCTTTCCTTCTCTCTTTTGCCACATACCCCAAATATTCTTTCCCTGATTCAGAAAGGTGGCTTCAATGGGACCAATCACGTGCTTAAAGTTATGCCTGTTTTAAAGTATCTTGCTAAACCAAGACTTTTCTCTCTCCTGCTTAGCATGGTCTCGGAAAGGCTGGCAGCCAGGACTTTGCCCAGAGTGAGCTAGCAGAGATCACACTAGACACAGTAGACACAGCTGCCAGTGGACCAGGGATCAATGTTCTCAGACCATAGACCCAACAGGGAGCTGTCTACTAAATTGTTGGCTGTTCTGGGAGCAGAGAGATAACAGACACAAACATGCCAAGTGATTTAAAACAAAGCTAGAGAATGACCTCCCACTCAAGTTTCCCATATTACACGTACTTTTCTTTTCTAGAAACTGGAAGACCAAGAACTCTGAGTTTAACTCAATTCCACAGTGGCCCCAAATGAATTCAGAGCCCCACCCTTGATCATACATTTCTCAGCTTCCATAAACCAGACTTTATCAATGTCCTGTGATCATAAAACAAAGTGGGTCTGAATCTCCTCTCACAGAGGTGAATTAGGAGTGAATCCATTGAGGTCACTGGTGTAAAAGTAGTAGAAGAGGAGGACTGAGGCCAATGTCTATCTGTAAACTCCTGGTTTCTGTATTCTAGTTTTTATAGCTCAAGTAAATGGTTTTATCAATGCAAGATATTTGTCTTTGGATTCTGTTTAGCACTTCCATTTGCAAAATTACTATAGCTGGAGTTGTTAGTGAATTATTTCTTTATTATTGAGAACAGCAGGTGCTGGAACCTTGCACTAACCTAGTCCATGCTTTCTGTGGATTTGATTGGATGTTGCCATGTTGTTCAGATAGGATGCTAGTGCTCCAACAAATGTATTTTGTTATACAGTCATTAATAGTAAGGAACTATATAACTATTTCCATAAATCACTTTTAATCTGGCAGATTTCTGTTGCCATCTGGGTTTGCTCCAGCTACAATTTGCATCTTTTGTTGTATGCTGTTCTCAGAAGATATTGAAGTTGTTGTAGCCTGTCTTTGATTGTAAAATAACTGGTGCTCCTAGGGCTATGCTAGAACACTAAAACGGAGGATGAGGGCAGGACTGCGTTATTATTTATTTTGATTTATACACACGGAGAAAGTACTTATTCCTGGACTTAGGTGCTCTGACTAATTTAAAAGCATGAACTAAACAAAACAAAATCTAGCAGTTTATCCCCAACTTAAACAACAAAGTTAACCAGGTATTCAATAGTTGACCTCAGTCCCAAATACATCTCAACTTTCTCCAACAGCTTTGAAACATAGATAGACCTTACCCTAATTCAGACCTGGCCCAGAGGTAGGCGAGAATTACAAAGTTGAGGGCTTTTTATGGAGAACACCACCAGTGCTGATCCTTTTAAACAGAGGAGGTCTCTAGCTTGACCACCTCTGCTGATTACTTCTTCTTCAAGTGATTGCTCATGTGTATTCCACAACAGGTGTGCGTGCTCGCCACATGCACCGGTGTTGGACGTTTTTCCCCTAGCAGTACCCGTAGGGGAGTGCCCCAAGTGACCCCTGGAGTGGCGCAATATAAGGGGCGCTGCACACTCCCACCCCCCCCACCCTCAGTTCCTTCTTGCCACCAGTGAAGGTGCTTCAGAACTGCTCTGCTCCAGCTTTGCTGTAGCTTGTCCCCAGAACTCTTATTCGTTCAGTGTATGTTACCTGTAGTTAGTATTTTTGATTAGTTTTAGTTTAGTTTAGTTTAGTTAGTGCGCCCAGGCTGGGGCATGCCCCGGGTTTTAAGTCATGCGACATTTGTAGGCGTCCGATGCCAGTAAGTGATTTGCATGCAGACTGTTTACGCTGTTTGAGTAAAACCCATCTCAGAGATTGCTGCAAGATTTGCAAGTCGTTTAAGCCTCGGACCAAGAGAGAGAGAGACATTAGGTTCCGGGCTGTCCTGATGGAGTTGGCATTGACCCCGACTCCGGTGCACTGCTCCAAGTCGGCACCGGGCACCGTGGTGTCGGTGCGTGGCAACCCCCCCAGTGCCATCTACGAGTCAGCACTGCTCCCCGTCCATGGGGCACGCCAAGAAGGCTAAGAAGAGGCCTTCTCCACCAAGGCACCAGAGTAAATCTGTGGCAGAGACTAGACCCGTGTTGGGCAGTCCTCGATCCCCATTGGCCTCTAGGCCTCTGACTCAAGTCGAGCGGAGTAGCCTGGCCAAATCGGAGCAGGCTTCCCCGGATGTCCGGATGCCCTCCACGCCAGAGGCCCTGCAGGCAGCCCGGGACGTTATGTCCATGTCGGTACCAGGAACAACGCCAATTTTGGCCCCGCTGTCCAGAGGCAAGCCACCGCTGGGATCTCCACAGTCGCCCCGGACTCGGTCTCGATCGAGGGAATGTTCCCAATGCGGTTCGCAGCTCAGCGACTGTTCTGTGCGTAGTCCACGTGGGTCGCCATCGACTCCCACCATGTTGTCTGGCTGGGTTCTGTCTGACAGAGACTCCAGGCACTGCTCCACATCGAGGAGCGGACACTGACGTTTGCCCAAGGTTGAGGACTCCCTCCAGGAGCATGACAGGAAGGAGTTCAAAGCGCTGGTGGAGGAGGGTACAGCAGCTGCCAGGGCAACCCTACAGGCAGTGTCAGATGTGGTGGACATAGCCGCGCGGTCCATGGCCTCCGCGGTGTCCAAGAGAAGGGTGTCGTGGCTCCTGCTCTCTTGGCTGTCCAGTGAGGCACAGACCTCCTTGCAGGACCTCCCGTTTGATGGCAAAGCTCTGTTTGCGGAACAGACGGATATAAAACTGCATGGCTTGAAAGACTCCTGCACTATGCTTCAGACTCTGGGCGTCTATGTTCCGGCTCCAGCTAAACCTAAGTTTAAGCCGCAGTAGGCTCCAGCCCAGGCCACCCACTCTAAATACGAGCCCCCTTACAAAAAGTCACGAAACTATAAGAAGCACCTGCAGAGGCAGTCTCGGCCTGTCCCCCAGCCTGGGTTCTCCAAGGGCAAACAGGCAGGGAAACGTCAGTTTTAACGGGGTGCCCGGGGGCACCCTACCAGTTCTCATTAGGGATCCACCCACAATAAAGCTTCCCTTCTCCAACCGGTTGTGTGCTTTCCTCCTGGAATGGTCGTGACTGAAGTCAGACCGATGGGTCCTCAACACCATCTCCCGGGGTTCCACCCTCCACCCCCGTCCCTCCTGGGGGACCCCTCTCACGAGGCTCTGCTCGAGCAGGAGGCGGGGCTGCTCCTTGGCCTAGGAGTGGTGGAAGGGGTGCCAGCGGAGTTAAAATGCAAGGGGTACTACTCCCGCTATTTCCTTATCCCAAAGGCCAAAGGGGGGCTCAGGCCCATCCTGGACCTGCGAGGCCTGAACCAATACGTGGTAAAGCCCAAGTTTCGCATGGTCTCTCTGGCCTCCATCATCCTCTCCCTGGATCCCAGGGACTAGTACGCCGCCCTCGATCTGCAGGACGCGTACTTCCACATTCATATATTCAAGGGGCACAGACACTTCCTCTGTTTCACGGTTGGGCACGAACACTACCAATTTACGGTCCTCCCGTTTGGCCTGTCCACTGCCCCCAGGGTATTTACAAAGTGTATGTTGGTGGTGGCAGCCTACCTCAGACGTTGTGGGGTCCAGATCTTCCCCTATCTGGACAACTGGCTGGTCAAGGGCAGCTCCCAGTCGCAGGTGCAGGATCACGTGGCGCTCCTTCTGTCCATGTGCGCCACTCTGGGCCTGTTGGTAAATGACACCAAGTCCATGTTAGTCCTGGTACAACACATAGAGTTTATCGGGGCGGCATCCTTGTCTTCTGTTGCAGAAGCCTCCAGGACCTAACAGAGTATCGGTGTATATATGTAGCTAGGCCGTGTATGTTTGTATGTAGTTAGTAAACATGGTTATTTAGAACGCAACTCTGTCCATGTGGTTTAAAAGTGGTTGGGGTTAGATGAGAGTTAGCGGATACACCTTAACTAAATGTTGTTAAATCTCACTCCCATACTAAGCTAAACCCAACCTAGCCTTGACCACTTTTGCTAGACAAAACCTAAACTGTGATCATAATGAGGCTTTTACAAAGTAAAGTTGTCTTGCAGTATTTCCTAGGATGGGAAAACAACTCCATGCTGTCTCACCTAGAAAGAGTGATTATTTTTTCTAGTATGAAAGTAGAAAATTTGATTATATTTGTATTTAAGGGAGGAGCTTTCTGATGTTTCAGTAAAACTTGTATACAAATTAAGAGCTGGGGACACATTTTTTTTAAGTTAAGTTTGTATGGGGTGGTCCTCATCAAGACTGGAGAGGCCGCATTTAACGGATGAGGCAATGTAGCAGTTTAGTGCTTCCGAGATAGAGGTGCAGATGATTATCATGTAGCAGGACCAAAGAATAGCAAGACATGGGAGTGGCTGCATCTCAAGCAAACTGCAGATTCTGTGAGGTTCTCATCTGGAATCTTTTTGGTATCCAGAAGGATCAATTCAGTCTTTTGGTTTTACATAAATTGGGTGAAAATTAAGCTTATCTTGTCCCCAGGGCCTTTAATTTAAACGTTATGGGTTGTACTGACTCAAACAAGATGGTGATGTTTCCAAGTTTAAAGTCCATTCTTACTTTTGTCATAAAATTATATCCTGAGCCTTTTGGGAAAATGTATTCTTGTTAAACTAAAAAAAGAATTATTTCTTACAGGTGTTGTCTCAGAAGCTGAGCAAAGAGAAAGCAGGTAAGTCCATAATCTTCTGCAAAAAACATTCTGCTACTTACAAGTTATACCCTATTGAAAGTTTCTTGAGAAACAAGGTAGACATGTTAAAAGAATATACATCTTGATGGAACATCTGTGGGGGACTCTGATGTTTATACTAGACTCGGTACTGTATGTTTTTCAGTGCTGTTGTTTTGGACAGTTTTGTACTATTGTCCATGAACATGGTGTATATATTTTATCTAGCTACTGTTAGGCCATAGGGAAGTTGCAAATTCTGCTACTTTGGATTTACAGCTTGTAAAGTGGGTTCTGAAATAATATGATAAAATGAAATATATATTTCTAGAGAGTCAGTGTTAGTGATGTGGAATTTGACAGTATGCCAGAATCTGGCCTCTTTCTTGCAACTATTTAAAGTGTATTTATTTAGCTAGGACTTTGGCAAATAATTTATGGAACATTAAGGAGGGATCACTGGCAGACTGATGTGGCCATTAAATATTAATGATACCTGCTTATTTGATTAGTACATGGGAAATTATTTCTCTTGTAATTAATTTTAATTATGTGAGGCACCCAAGTTCATGGCAATAGTCATTACACTTGTGGAAATAAATACCTAGAAATCCAAACTCACTCAGTGTGACTGCTTGGAGCTAAAAGAAAGGTTTGGATATGCATCTGTGTGCAGAGAGGTGCTCATTCAGCAAGGCACTTAAACATATGCTTAAATCCCATTGACTTCATTAGTCCAATTGATTTCAGTGAGATGTAAGCCTATGCATGAGTGCTTTGCTGAACTAAGTCCAGAGTTCTTTATTATATTGTAACTGAGAGCAATGAAGAAAGGTAGAAAACGGCAGGTGTTTCCAAAAGTGATATTGGTATTTAATAACAGTAACAGAATTTTGCAAAGAAGCCCAAAGAATGACTTGGTGAATCCTTATTGTCACATAACCCTATGTCCGTTAGAACCCTTTTAAAAATCATGAAATATGGGATTTCTGGATCTGCACAAATCAGAAAAAAATTAATTTCCTTTACAGTAAAAAGTACAGTGAATATGCAATGCACACTGATTAAACAGAAAGCAATTGTGGATCTTTGTTTTAATGATTTTGTCTCCACATTACCCTACTTCTCCTCTTTATCTGGCTGGGGGACTGGTTTGAATATGTCCTCTAACTCTGTGATCTCTTCTAGTTTAAATTAGCATCTGCCCCCGTTCCTTCTGTTCCCAAATTGAATCTTCTGTCTCTCCAAGGGCTATCTTAACTCTGCTAGAAATAGATGAGGGAATCATTTTTACAGCCAATGTCACCGGTTCAACGGATCAGCTGGCAAAGGTGCTGATTTAGCACAATGGTTGGAATCTGGCCTAGAAAACTGAGGTCTTAATTGGCAGTTCTGTGCCCATCTACTTTACATTTGTGTCAATGAAATGTGATGGTTGTTAACTGTAGTATAGTTCTATTATGTTTTTGTGCACATTAACTTTGTTTACTCAAAATACAACTCATCCAGTAGATAATGTCGATACTTGCCTATGAAAAATAAGTCTACATTTTTCTAAAGGTGAACAGCTTCCATCAGATGCTGGTATTGATTTAGTAATTAAATATTTTCTTCAGTTCTTTATTAAAATATCTACTTGAATCAAAATCTATGTTGCACTGAAGACTGGAATCTTAAAGGATTTACAAGCATGTATATTTTAAACAAAATGGAGTATTTAAACAGCATTTCCAGTATTTGACCATGGTAAATTTCTTAATTGCTTTTCTTTTCCGGTAATATATCCTTTGTCTCTGCAAGAGAAATAAGATTTATCACCCATCTTACAGTTGGGGAATGCTTGTTGCAAATTGGATGCCAACAGGCTTTGTAACAAGTGATTTCCTGACATAATTTGTTCACTGAAGTTTAACCATGGCATGTTGTTATGTAATGGAGCTGGTTGGGAAATTTTCAATGAAACAATTTTTCATCCAAAAATTGCAATTCATCAAAACCAAAACTTTTGATGGAAGATCTGTTTCGACAAATTTCCCATTTTAATTTGTTTTTGGAAAATAATTATATGTCCTTGAAATATCGTGTTTTGATATTTTCAAAAGGAAAAGTGTGTTGACTTTGTTTTGAAATTTAAGTTACATTATAGTAAAACAAAATGTAAAAAGTCAAAATCAAAATGAAAGATTTTGAAATGACTGAAACAAAGCATTTCAATTGACCTGAGCTGAATTTTTTCAAATGTTCTAGTTCACAAAAATTTTCAAGATTGACATTTTGTCCTAATTCAGGATGGGAAAAAATGTGGAAATCTGAAAAATTCTGTCTGGATGGGAAACCAGTTTCCTACCCTACTCTGTTATGTACTTCAATACAGTACTTTTTGTTTGATATGGATCTTATCAAAACACAAACACTGGAGTTTCCCTACCATTGTAAGTTTCCTTATCATTATCCATTATAGGCAATACTTTTTGTTGTTGTTTTTTAAAGCGGAATATTTTTAAAGGCAAACAGAATTTGCAAAAACCTATATTAATGCAATGTCAAGGTTGTGAATTTAAGCACAATAAAATCAGGAATTTAAGGTTTGTGTTGAAAAATTTACTTGCCCATAATAGGCATGCTACTTATTATGGTGTATCTTTAGCAGGTGAAATAGATAGGAAACAAGGGGTAGGAGTAAATGGTCAGTTTTTACAGTGGAGAAATGTAGCGGTGAGGTCCCCCAGGGATCTGTACTGGGACCAGGGCTGTTCAACATATTCATAAATGATCTGGAAAAAGGAATAAACCGTGAGGTGGCAAAGTTTGCAGATGATGCATAATTATTGACGCTAGTGAAGTCCAAGCTAACTGCAAAGTGATACAAAGGGATTTGACAAAACTGGGTGACTGGGCAGATGAAATTCAGTGTTGGTAAATGCAAAGTAATGCACACTGGCAAACATAAATCCCAAATATACATACAAAACAGTGGAGTCCAAATTAGCTGTTTCCTGCAATAAAGAGATCTTGGAGTCATTGTGGATAGTTCTCTGAAAATATCTGCTCAATGTCTATGTCAAAAAAGCTAACAGAATGTAAGGAACCTTTAGTAAAGGGATAGATAATTTAAAAAAAATCATAATGCCATTATATAAATCCTTGGTATTCCAACGCATGCAGTTCTGATCACCCCATCTTAAAAAAAAATGTTAGAAAAGTACAAAGAAGGGCAACAAAAATAATTAGGGGTATTGAACAGCTTCCATATGAGGAGAGATTTAAAAAGACTGGGACAATTCAGCTTAGAAAAAAATGACTAAGGGGAGATATGATAGGTTTATAAAATCACGAATGGTGTGGAAAAAGTGAGTAAGACTTCTTCTTTTTTTAACCCCTTCACATCACATACACACCAGGTATCACCCAATGAAATTAATAGGTGCCAGGTTTAAAACAAACAAAAGGAAGTACTTCTTCATATAAAGCACAGTCAACCCATGGAACTTGTTGCCAGAGGATGTTGTGAAGGCCAAAATTATAACTGGGCTCAAAAAAGAATTAGATACGTTCATGGAGGATAGGTCCATCAATGGCTACTAGACACGATGATCGAGGATGCAGCCCCATGCTGTGGTTGTCCCATACCCTCTGATGAAGCCAAGAGCTAGGACGGGATGACGGGATAGATCACTCGATAATTGCCCTGTTCTGTTCATTCCCTCTAAAGCATCTGGCACTGGCCACTGTCAGAAGACAGGATAATGTGTTAGATGGACCATTGGTCTGAACCAGTGTGGCCATTCCAATGTTCTTATGAAAGTGTCTTCAAAAATACCAAACAGCTATGTGCAATCAGCCACTTAATTTTGCATTTCCTGACTGTTTTGTGTTTAACTTCAAAATCTTAAAGTTGCAATAATGTAATTTGTGCATTCAATTTCTTTAGTGTGTTAAAGCTCTCTTAATAAAAGAACAAAAGCAGAGAAGAAAGACCCCAAACTTCACCTCTCATGCTTATTTCTCTGCACTCCTCTCTCTCTCCTTGACATTCCTTCTCATTCTTTTTCCTTGGTCACCGCTTCCACATTCTTCTCACTTTCCCTTTGTCCTTTCTTTCTCTTTCCTTGGCCCTTTCCTCCTTATAGATTCCTTCCCTCGTCTTTCAACTTCGGTGTCCCACCCTCCATATTCTCTCTCTCTAGGGTTGTCATGGCCTAAAGAATGAATTCCAGGTAATGCTAGAATTGCTCAGGGGTTCATCATCTTCTTCCCCACCTACTATGAAGCTACCAGTTGTTTAGCAGGGAGTCCTCACTTCCAGCCTTGAATAAGGAAGGAGCTAGTGATCAGCAACAGTGCTACTAGAATACTTGACAGTAGGAGTTTGGGGTGGAAATCAAGCCCCTTTCCCTGTCATTGGTTGGCACCAGTGTTCCTATGGTCAAGTCAGGGGCATACATATGTTGTTTTCCTTTGCCTCTAGTCATCTCTCCACAAAACCACATTTGTCTGTGAGGGGAAAATACTTTCTTTTGTACTGTTTTTCTTTCTTTTCTTTTGCATTTTTTTAGCTTTTAAAAATAAATAAAAGATGTTTGGGATGCCATTTCCTGGCGTTTCAGAGTGAGTTCCTCACAATGTTTATCAGAACACTTAAAATGTTTTCTAAGAAAAGCTGCAACTGCACAGAGTCACTTGGCCCCTCCAGGAAACCTTTTATGGCATACTAGCATTGTTAGAAATGTAGTGACATGTTCAACCCTCAGGAATATGGCAATATTTTTATGAGTACAAATACTGTAAATAACATTCTGCACATTAAAGATGATATACATTAGGAGAAAATATTAAATACTGGCAAGAGGTGAGTTAGTAAAGGGATGAGTTGGTATTCCTGTTCTACTTTCTGATTTATTTCCCTGATACTGTATGCTGTGCTATAAGAGTTTCCACTTCTAAACAACAAATCTAAACTTTTGAACCAAACCCGCCACAATGATTTTCTAATAACGTAAACAGTAAATTAGAGGTTACTCATTTCCAGAGGAGAAGATGAGTTTTCTCCAGCTTTAGAGTTCTCATTTGTGTGCGGTTGTGAGTGCATGTTCCTATACCACAGTTAGCTACAATAATTCAACTTGCGTTTGCAGCCCGGGCAGCTTTTAATCATTTAATAAAGTACTGTGGCCAAAATGTTCAAACTTACCATACTTAGGCACCCTAGTTAGGACCAAGATTGTCAGAGGTATTGAGTAACTGCCACTCCCATTGACTAATAGGAGATCAGCACTCCTGAAAAACCAGGCCACTTATTTAGGAAGCCAAATTTTCAAATTTGGCCTGTGTAATTTTGTGGTGCTAAATTAATGACTTCTTCTTAAAAGTTGTAACCATGCTACAAATGTTGTATAATGAGAACATCAATTGCTACCTGAAATCTTCTGTCAGCTGTATTGTTGCTTTCATTTCATAGAAGAGCTGCTTGTCTGCCCTGCTGGGATATAGTTACTGTAATAAAATAGCCAACAACAACAAAAGAGAAAATATATTATGGGGAGAAAAATTAATATCCATTTTGACAGACCCATCATTATTCTATATGGTAGCAAATTGCACTTTGATTGTTCTTAACAGTGCTTCTTAAGAAAACTATTTATAAATGAGGTTTTGAGTAGTGTTGAATGCTGTTTAAGAAGAGTAACCTAAATAATAGTTTGTAATCCACTAGTAAATGCCCCTCTAGTAAACGCTATGTAGAAGATGATGTTCCTCTAACTCAAGTACTAGAGGTCTGTGCTGGGGAAATCAAAGGTCCTGGGTAGAGCTCTGCAGAGAGGTAATTCCATTTCACAGAGGATTCTAATATTTTGAAATTTCATTTCATTCCAATTCAGAACAAAAGCCTCAAATTCTGAAATTCTCTGTAAAACACAAAGTCTTGGGTCTCGGACTCAGTCAGCATGGTGAGCTGCCCCAGAACTGAAACCCCAGGAAACTGTGAGGTCCCTAGCACGCAGTTCGTATTATTATTACTTACTGTTTTCAGTCTAGCAGTGCCTAAGGGGCTCAGCCAATGATCAGGGCCCTGCTATGCTAGGCACTATAAAAACATTTATCAAAAAGACAGTCCCTGTCCTAAAGAACTTAAAGTGCAGGTTAAAAATAAAATATTTTCTTAGATAATTAGCAGTTACTTTTTCAGAGGTTGAAAACTTATGTGTGAGTGAGGGGGAGGATTGGGGTGACAATAAAACTCAACAACAAAACTGGTGCCATAGCCCAGTAATGTTCATATCCCCTGGATCTGTCTATGAGCCAGTGTAACCCACACACCTCCTGGGTGTGGTGTTTGGTCCCTTCTAGTGGCACTGAAATCACTTAGAGATTAATGAGTCTGCTCTGTAGCCTTAGCTAAGGGACAGTTGGATTTTAGGTCATGCACTAAGGTTCAGAGGTCCCCGGTTTGATCCCGCCTGCTGACAACCAGGGTCTGTCAGTCTTTCAAGTGGGGGCTTGTCTGGGATATCAGTTGGGAAGTCTCTGAAGCTCAGGATGCACTTCCTCAGCTAGGGGAAGTATGTAACCCCCACACCTCCTGGGTGTGGTATTCTGTCCCCTCTAGTGGCACCGAAACCACTTAGAGATTAATGAGTCTGCTCTACAGCCTTAGATAACAGCCAGTTGGCTTTTAGCTCATGCTGTAGAGGCTCATGCACTAAGCTCCAGAGGTCCCATCCTGCCCGCTGACAACCGGGGTCTGTTGGTGTTACACCAGTACTTGCTGTGCTAAATATAATGTACTTATATCATTTAATTTTTCAAGGCATAAGGTCCCTCTCCATACACTAGGTCTAAACTAAAATAGTCTCCTCCAAAACAGCCCTGCTCTACCACCACTAAAGGCGATCCCTTCCCTTATCCGAGGTCCAGGATGAAAAGATGTGGCTCTTGCCTTTAGAAATGTTGAGTATAGAGACTGTGCGGTATGAGCAGGAGATCATAGCAGAAAGAAAAAGGAGAGGATGGAGTCACTTGAAATAAATTTTCAAAGGAACAGGCAGCCCTACTGAAATCCCTGTGACTTTGTTCCGACCTTCATGACCGCATCTGTGTTACTCCTCTGGGCAAGTCAGAGCACCTGTTCTGTGGAGGATAATCACGGCTAGACGTGTGTGCCTGAGTGAAGGAGAGGGATGCTTCTCGTCCCCAGCCAAAGCATAATCATCACTGGATGAAACTAAGCAAGCTAATTTCTCCCAGTATATCCCTTAGCAGCAATTATTCTACTCAGCTTGAGCATTTTGGTTCCTTAATGTATTTTAAAGTTATCACTAAACAGCACAAGACAACAGTTAATTCGAAGCACTTTAGACTGTGGATAAAGGAAGTGAGTTTACTGACAAAATAATGAAGTCATCTTAAGAGCTGACAGATCTCCTATTTTAACGATGTCTGGAAAACTAAATATAGCAGCATATAGTCATATTTGCTGATGCACGGTAATGTAGTCTCTAGCAGCAAGGGGCTGGCAGAGGAGATGGTGCACTGCAGTAATACAATGAAATCCTTACATGACCTTGGCCATTTGCAAGATGCTCTGTGGATAGACGTGTGTCCTTGACTGATGCATTACAAGATAGGAGGAGACGCAGATGTGGCATTATGGCTTTAACAAATGGCCTGATCCTGCTTTTCCAGGCAAAACTCCTTACTGCCTTCCAGGATAACTCTCACTGAAGAAACTGGGACCATATGGCATATCAGCAGCTATATATGTCATGCTGTAAAAGGGGCCCTCTGCAAAAAATGGGCCTTATTCTGGGAGGTACTGAGCACCTGTAACTCTTATCGGCCCTTAGTGGAAACTGCAGATGCTTGGCTCATCTCAAGATCAGGCCCATTCTTTTAATCAGGTCCTTCTGACTACATGCACCTTGTGCCTTTTCAGTGGTACAAAGCTTCATGCTTACCAAATATGCTGTGGCTTTACTGCAGTCCCTGCGCCAGGGGCACAACATAGCTGCACTGCCCTAAGGGCAGACCAGGAATAAGACAGTGACTCAGTTCCACGATTTCCCCCTCACTCCAGTTGGGGGAACAAGCCCTATACCTGGTGCAGATGACTTTCCCTGCCTGGCTGGTGTGTTGGGAGATGGAGCCAAGGCTCTGCCCACTATCCATCCACTCACCTGTATGGGAGAGAGAGTAGCAGCCCCCATAGACTTCTTACCCCTCCATGCTGTAACCCACAATACAGGTAATCCGTGCAAGGAAGGTAAGGTGACTACTTCCATCCCTTACTGCCCTGCACAGGAGGGTATCTAGGGTCAGCATCTGGCCCTAAGTTATTGTGAGGAAAAAACATTCTATCAGCACATTTTATACAGCTCAGGATGGGGATACCGTGTGTGTTCTGTAATCAGAACCAACGCCAAGTACAGATCCCCACTAGCTCTAGGTGACATTGTTCAAACAAATAGTTTATTCAAGGAAAAATGCAGATTTATTGTAAATAAACAACCACATCATCATAATTTTGTTGTTGGCGTCCGTTAGTCTCGAGAGACGATGGATATGCGCCCATGGGGAATGTTTAGTTGATGGTTGTGCAGCGTCTGTTGTGGCTGTGGAGCCCCACACGAGAGTGGCAGTCTCGATTGCATTTGCTGCATTTGAAGGCGGTGTCAGCTATGGGTTGGAGCCGCTGCTTCCTTTTTCGTTGAACCCGCTTTTCCTCGGCAAGCTGCTGCAGCTTGTCTTCACCAGTTTTCAATCCAGTGGTCAGAGCGTGTCTCCATCTGCATCTGTCCTGGGCGAGCTCTTCCCAGCTCCTGATGTTGATTTGAACAGTCTTCAGGTCCCTCTTACAGACATCCTTGAAGCGAAGGTGGGGCCGTCCTGTAGCTCTGTTTCCGGAGGCAAGTTCGGCATACAACAGGTCTTTGGGGATCCGTCCATCTTCCATGCGACTTAGATGGCCAAGCCATCTGAGGCAGCGTTGACGGAGGAGAGTGAACATGCTGGAGATCTTGGCACGTTCCAGCACCTCGTTGTTCATTATTTGATCACTCCAAGTGATCCCGAGTATGCGACGGAGGCAGCGCATGTGGAAGGTGTTCAGTCTCTTTTCTTGCGAAGCGTAGAGGGTCCGAGTTTCGCTGGCGTAGTGAAGAGTGTTTAACACACATGCACGGTACACAGTGACCTTTGTGTTGATGGTCAGCATGTTGTTGTTCCATACTCTCTGTGACAATCTGGCCAAAATTGTGAAGGCCTTGCCGATTCTACAGTTGATCTCAGAGTCCAGTGAGAGGTTGTCCGTGATGGTAGATCCAAGGTAGGTGAACTGACTGACCACCTCTAGCACATAGTCATTGATGGCAATGCTTGGATGTTCTGCATCCTGGGCCATAACTTTGGTCTTCTGAAGACTGATTGTCAACCCGAACTCTTCGCAAGCTCTGGAAAAGTGGTCAATCGGATGTTGGAAATCGGTTTCTGTGTGGGTGGCCAGGGCAGCGTCGTCTGCAAACAGCATGTCTCTGATTGTTGCCTCCCGTACCTTGCTTTTGGCCTTTAGTCGAGCCAGATTGAAAAGTCTCCCATCAGACCGGGTGTGGAGACAGACTCCCTCTGTGGAATTTCCAAAGGCACGTTTCAGCAATGCTGCAAAGAAGATGCCGAAGAGTGTGGGAGCGAGAACGCAGCCTTGTTTTACTCCGCTGTGGATGTCGAAGGCATCGGAGGACGAGCCATCATACAGTACTGTGCCTTTCATGTTGTCGTGAAAAGACTGGATCACGCTCAGCAGCTTCGGTGGGCAGCCAACCTTTACCAGGATCTTGAACAGCCCATCTCTGTTCACAAGGTCGAAAGCTTTGGTCAGGTCTATGAAGGCAAGGAATAGCAGCTTGTGCTGTTCTCTGCATTTCTCTTGCAGCTGCCTTAAGGAGAAAACCATGTCGGTTGTGGATCTCCCTGCTCGGAACCCGCATTGTGACTCTGGGTAAACTCTGTCAGCAAGCTTCTGCAGTCTATTCAGGATCACGCGTGCGAAGACTTTACCCACAACACTCAGGAGCGATATGCCTCTGTAGTTGTTGCAGTCGCTTCAGGGCTGGTTTCTTAAATGTTGGTTTTCTTTTGTTGTTGCCTGGTGCATGGTTTGCAGCCCACTTGTCGGGTACTCACGTACACTAAGCCCCATGCACCCAGTGAAGCAGGTGAACTGTGGCGGGACCACACCTTATTGGCTGGGGGCTGCCCAGCTTGAGGTGGGCGATAGTTGTCCAGTGAGACATGGTGATCCCTCCCACCGTCGGAAGCAACCCCTGGCGCCAGCTCTACGCCAATCGAGCAGGGGGCTTATAACCGGTAAACTGTTGCTTCCCGTGTTGTGCCGACGCTGTGAAGCGAAGCTGGAGTGTCCTCTCCAGGGCGCAAGCCAGGGCAGGGTGATATGGAGGAACAGCTGTTGCCCATGCAGCAGAACCCCCCTCTCCATGCAACTGATGGATCCAAGGGAAAGACAATGTCGATACAACTTGGCACCAGTGGCGTCGCAGGAGTTGCTGGAATGACGTTGAGGACAATGTCAGATCGCCATCGGGACTCCGACACTGGATTTGGTTTCAGGGTTGACTCCCTTAGCCTTTCCCATGAGTGGGTATTGCCACAAGGCAGCGGAGGTTTTAAATCAGAGTTTTCCTTCTCCTAGGTGGGCTGCCTTCCAAGGCTGACGAGCCCCACCTACCCGTAATAATAAAAAAGGGAGTAAAACACCCCCAAACAAAATTAAAATGAAAAACTGGGAGGAGGTGTATTTCAGCTGAAACAAAATGTTTTGTTTGACCCAAAATGAAATTTTTTGGTTGTTCATTTTGGTGAGAAAATCTGAAAAGTTTCCACTTAGGGTCAACCTGAAATGAAAAATCAATTATTTGTTCAGCTTTGCTCCCCACCTGTGATGGGGTATATAAACCCCACACTAGCCGGGTGAGGGTTAATGACCCACTCAGGGCATGAGCACCCCCACCCCACCACAACTGCAAGGCATGGGGCCTGGCAGGAAGATGTAAAAGGGAGAAGTCCAGCTGCAGAGCTGTAAGGAGAACAGACCTTCAGACCTTCTCTCCTGGAGAGGAGCTCAGCTGAGAGCAGGGACTGCTCATATGACTGCTGACTTTTGGAGCCCCCTTAGGGAAGATGGGCCTCATGCTGAATAACGAGTGCTTTAGAACAGTTACCAGTGACTCACCTGTAAGTGCCGAGCTGGAGAATCCTTGAAGGAGGGGAGTCCTGCTGTGGGCTTGTGGACGTTTTCTTTTGGACCTTCGATAACTCCAAAGGGGTGAACTCCCGTGGCACTTGGCCAGTGGGCTGAGTTTCCTGCAACCAGACCGTGATGTTGGCTGCCCAGAGATCGAAGACCTAAGGCCAGGTGAAGGCGCAGCGATGTAGTCGAGTGGGAACACATCCGAGTGCCGGGCCGGTACTATTAAGCAGCAGCAATATTGTAGTTGAACCAGAAGGGAGCCTGGTCCCCCTACCCTGTAGTTCCCAAGCAGTCCTAGGTGCTGGAGGGACGCACTCACCAATGATGAGCTGCACATTGTGAGCTCAGTCCTACTTGGCTCCACAAAGTTTCAGAGCTAGTAGCAGGGCTCAGCACAGCCAGCGTAGGTACATGGCAATCCCACCTCATCCAGGGCACTGGGCCCTTCTAATCAGGGCAGGGGCTCAGCGGATCCTTCCTGTAGGGGCAGCAGCCAGCAAGGGGGAGTCACTTGCCAACTCTGGCTCTTCCTCTGACCAGGTCACATGAGCCGCCACATCAGGGCAACTCAGCTTTGGGGCTGACTGTGTGTGGGGGTCCGTGCACCCTGCAGCAGGCATAAGTAGATGTGGGTCAGTAGATGTGGGGATCGCATTAGAGTCAGAGACTAAAGGCTGCGGAGGCTGCAGCTTGTTACTGAGCATGGGACTGGGGTGGCAGGGCAATCTGCAGTGAAGAGGTTGGCAGGAAATCTTTTTGGGAAGGACACAAGCAGGGTAACCCTACAGCAGTCAGGACAGGCAGCCAGAGCTTTCCAAAGCTCCCGGGACAGCTTTCATTTTGTTTCCCTCTGATCCACATGGGTTTGGTGGCTCACCTCCTGTAAGTAAGTGTGTGTGTGTAATTTTTTTTAAACCAGACACCTCGTTATTTCAGACAACCTACCTGTCTGCAGACAGGCCCAGTTTAACCAAGGATTACTATACTAGAAGTTTAGTATACAAATCAAATGTGAATAACAATTCAGAAGAACAAAAATTATTGTTTAAGAAAATCAATATTTTAGTGGTGTACAGATTTAGGACTACACCACTAGAGTGTAGGGCCCTCTCATGCCCTTAGGGAGCACCCTAGGAGGTGTAGCCTATGACATCACCCCAGTGACCTCGCTGCTCATCCAAATAAGCCTGTGCAAAATTCTGCTCTTGTTGACATACTGCACTGAGGCCAAAATACGGTCCATTGACTCTTAAAAAACAAAATGGAAATCGCTGAAGAATGTGGTATCCTAGGATATTGCAGTTCATGGGAAAAAAAGATGGAGCAAGTTATAAACATGAATTGTTATTGTCTCAATTTTAATTTGAGAATTGTGTTTGTTTCTATGGAAGAACACAAAATAACCTGATCAAGTAGTCTATGATGGAATACTCTAAATATTACTTAAGATACAAAACTTTCTCCAGCAGTGAAACAGGAAAATTTCAGTATGTCCTACCTACCTGCTAAAACTCAGTGTCTTAGCAAACGACTGTCCCCTTTTCACTAAGCTGAAAATAAATTATAACCATAGTTCATTTCTATAGATCAGTCAACACATTTTCAATCAAAAAGGAAAATATTTGGAAGACTAGCATTGAAAAACAATATATATTAGGCAACTTGAAATTAAGGTATTGTAAACAATTTTTCTACGTTAAATCATTTTTGCTTAGAGCTGCCAAAGAGACTTTGACACTTAACAGCTGATGAATGAATGAGGGATCTGCTACTTCTCTGGAGACTTAAAAAAAACCCCAAAACCTGACAAGAATCTTGTTGTAAATGATGATCTAACGTAGGTTGATAAACTGCTCTAAAGTTTACCTCTGTTGGAATTAGAGGGTACTGTTTTATAGCAAGCGGCTTCTGACATCAAACTTGGTCTGCAGCGTGATTTTATTCTGACGTCTGAACAGTCAACAAGGGTTTTCAACATAGAGCCATATTTTACCGTTATTTGCACCTGAGGAACTAGTTCTTCTGCAGTAGTGTTTCCCCAGGTGTAAATGAAGGGAGCGAATTTGGCAGTTAATATAACTTTTAAACAAAAATAAATTGAATAATTTCATGATATAAAATAAAACAATGTAATCATATATATTTGTTTTCTATTTAAAGTACTGTAGTTCTTTCCCTCAACCGGTCTGATAGATATACCATAACAATCCATTGTTAGACATTATTCCACTGGGTGAGGTGTCCTGATTAAATTTAATTCAAAATTAGATTTAAAATTAAAGGGGATTAACAGTATTTACACATACAGACAATTAGGAAACTCCGAAGTGTTTTTTAATGGAGAGTGAAGACATTTTTGAAATAAGAGAGGGAACCACATGGAAGAGTGTGGTCATAGCATTGGCCTTCTTCTTCTGTAATGAGGAGTTCATGAAGGTCATAGTTTAAAAAAATTTGGTGATCTGCACTGGATGATTGTTCCCACCTCTAACAGGTTGGCAGGATTCTCCTTTTGCTTTGTCTAGTTAATTTCTGTTAACTCCTTGAGGCAGGTGTGAGATGTCAAATTCCATCCTGAATATAAGGGAGGTAGGGGGTAGCTTTCGGAAAGGACGTTAGGGTCTAGTACAGTTGGATGCAAAAGTAAGAGCCTTAGGGCAACCAAACCTGGGAAGAGGCTTAGTCTGGAGTTCATGTTTAGTTCAAGTTACTTTTGACCTTATACAAAGGGTGTGACCTTGTCAGAACAGAATGGGGATTCTCCCATCGTATCCCACCAAGCAATATGGCACAATTGGCAGCTCTGCTCAGAAGCTTGTGAAAAGTGTCACAGGTGCCAGAGGGTGGAAACTTGCTTTGAATGAGGAGGGCAGAGGTACATAGTGAAACCTAAACGTATTAAGCACGGTACTAAGCATGGGATGTGAGAAGAGTCAGGGGGAGTGGGCGGAAGTTGGAGCTTTGGGGGGAAGTCAGGAATACTGCCCTGCATGGGGAGAGGGAAGAGTCGGGGCAGAGGAGGGAAGTTGGGGTGTTGGGGGCAGCAAGGTTGGTGCTCTGCCTAGGGAGTTGAGGTATTCAGGAGCACTGGGCAGCAGTGCAGCATGGAGAGGTTGGAGTGTGAGGAATAGGAGGGGGAGTGGGGTGGGTGCGCTGCATGGGGAGCAAGGGGAACTACTGGGTCTTGTGGGGGGTGTTGGGCAGCTGGCTCCAGGCTGGGAAGGGAGTCCCAGCCATTCACATCTCTCTTGCTGAGGGTAGCTGCTCCCAGTCTCTGCCCATCACTCCATTTCCTATAGGCTACCCCAGCTCGATCCCACGCATCACAGCAGCATCCTCCAGCCCCTCTAGGTTCTGCTGTCATCTCCGTCCCCAGGAGCCACAGAGCCCGCCCAACCTGAGTATTCCACCACCCAGGCAGGGTGAAGCAGACACAATACCTGCCCAGCTGTGGGGCTTGTCACAGTGTAATGCTAGGGTAACAAAACCCTAGGCTGGGTTGTGAGTGGGAGCCCAGGACCTCTTGATCTAAAAGCATGAGCCTCCATTGCTTGAGGTAGAAAACTAAGTCCTGTAGCTCAAGGGCAAAAATAGACTCAATAACCTCTCTATAAGGTAGCCACTAGAAGGGGACAAAGAGCTGCAATATATTAACATGGATTACACAAGCTTCAGCCAAAGAAGTGCTGCTTCTAAAAAAAGCAATGGGAAATTTTTTTTTTTAGTAGGTTTTTACCTAGAAAATTATATGGTCTCTGCCCTTCCTGTTGTTCGGTATTTGATTCTGTCCAGGCCAGCATGCAACTCTGATAGAGATGCACTAACAGTTACTGATGTTTATTGAGCACTCTGCAGCAGAAAGCAGGAACAAATTAGTAATCACCTCAGTGCTGTCAAAGCACAGCTGAAGGCAGCAGTACAGAGGTGCTGCAGCTGCATACAAAATAGAAATTCATCCCTAGCGTACAAGCCCATTGAAGTGAATGGAGTTTCGCCAGCTATGAATGTGGCCTGGTGTGTTTGTGAAGAGAGAGCAATAAAGAAGGGCAAGTTCAGGAAAACTGCAGACAAAACAGTGGGCATGTATCTGAATAATCCATCTGGGATCTGAAATTGTTCACTCCATTCTTGGTGAGGTGTCAGCTTTTCAGTGTGGGAGGAGAGAACATAAATGGCTCCAGGCCTTTATTTGAAATATGTTTATACTAGGTGCATACCTACCCCAAATATTTCTTGCTTCCCAAGGATTCTTTTATATAAGGCCAATGTGTATGTCAGGAGAGTTTATTTTAAAGCACAAGGCTGCATCCGCCCCGGTATAACTGCACAAAAGCCAATGGATTTACACTAGGGGTGAATTTGGCTCAATTTTAATCTTGATTTAAAGTGAAGCAATATGATTAAACATTTTAAGATTTTTGCTCAAGCTGTCAAGCATACACTGTACAAAACCCAGCTAAGCTTGTTTGCCGTTATGGCCGTTCAGTACCAATGAAGATTTTACATGTGTGGTGGTTTTATATTAGGTAACTGGCACACATCAGCTTCTGGTGGGTTAATTGTTTTATAAAAATCAGATCACAGGGCCTGATCACTTTGTCCCCACCCTCGTGATCCTGCCCCAAGGGAGCTTCTACAAATGGATCTGGCCCTTCTTATGCCAAAGGGGAAGGCTTTCATCAGCTGCCTCCATCACCCCTTTCCGGAATCCTAGGCCGTATTCAGGAAGCCTAGTTTCCTAGCTTCTCCCTGCCCCCAAGAGCAAAATGTAGTCACTCCTCTTCTGTTCATGCCATGCATGAATGCAGTGTTCATGTTGGGGCCTATTGACTTATGTAATGTCATTAAGCTATTTTTCATATGATCCTTTCTCCCCTTCTTAACAGGGTCTAACATTTTATTCTTTCTTAAAACTACTGTACACTGAACTGTTTCACTGAATTGTCCACCATGATGTGTGAATTAGTTAAATGCACTATTTAAATGATTCCTTCCAATATGTCTTGTCCCTAACATGAGTCTGGGACTTCACTGTATTTGGGATTTCGACTCTGATCCCCCTCCACCAGGAACATACATGCTTAACTTTGCTCATGGGACCAGTCCATTTGATTTCAATGGGACAATTTCGCTTGTAAAGTTAAGCATGCGCTTAATTGTTTGCAGAATTAGGGTCTTAATTAATTGTAAATATATTTTGCGGCTGGTTCCATTGTTAGGGTTGCCAATCCTCCTGGCTTGACTGGGAGTCTACCAGAATCGGCCTCAATCTCCCGGTGACTATTAAAAGCAATCCAGGAGATTTTAATAGGTCAAAAGTCCGGTCAGTGGTGCAGTGGGGCTAAGGCAGGCTTCCTACCTGCCCTGGCTCTGTGTGGCACCCGGAAGCGGTTGGCATGTCCAGCTCCTCAGCACTGGGGCGGCCAAGGGGTCTCCGTGCGCCAACTGAGCGCCAACTTTGCAGCTCCCATCGGCCAGGAACCACAGCCAATGGGAGCTGCGGGGGCACTGTCTGCAGGCAGGGGCAGCGCGCAGAGCCCCCTGCCCCCTCCACCTGGGAACCAGACATGACGGCTGCTTCCAGGAGCTGCTCGAAGTAAGCACCACTCGGCTGGAGCCCTCATCCCCTCCCACACCCCAACCCCCTTCCCCAGCCCTGAGCCCCCCTCCCGCACCCAAACTCCCTCCTGGAGCCCACACCCTGCACCCCAACCCCCTGCCCCAGTCCTGAGCCCCCTCCTGCACGCCAAACCCCTTGACCCCAGCCCAAAGCCACCTCCTGGACCCCAAACCCCTTATCCCTGGCCCCACCCCAGAGCCTGCACCTCCAGTTGGAGCCCTCACCCCCCTCACACACCCCAACCCCCTGCCCCAGCCCTGAGCCCCATTCTGCACCCTGAACCCCTCATTTCTGGCCACATCCCAGAGCCTGCACTCCCAGCTGGAGCCCTCATTCCCCCCCCCCCCCCCCCCGCACACCAACTCCCTGCCCTAGCCCGGTGAAAGTGAGTGAGGATGGGGGAAAGCGAGCGGGGGAGAGGGGGAGTGAGCAGGGGGTTAGACCTCATAGAAGGGGCAGAGCAGGGGTGTGGCCTCGGGGAAGGAGTGGGGCAGGGGGCGGGGCAAGGGTGTTCGGGTTTGTGCAATTCGAAAGTTGGCAACTCAACCCATTCTACATTTTTAATCAGCTTTTCTTAACAATAAATTTGTGCTTCCCTTTTAGTTTCCATTTAAAATTAAATTTGTATCTGCTAAATTTCAAACATGTTAATATCAGACTATCAGGAATTTTCCCACAAGCTAGAGTGACAATGTCTGATACGTCTCCAAATTATAAGACTGTATAAAATGACAGTCCATTTGCTGGATGTAATTTTGTCACTTGCTAAAATGTTTAGATGGTAATAGGTGTAAGGATTTCTGCTAACACGAAAGGCGATACTTACTGCTAATATATGATTACAAGTGATGTGCAATTAAGAGTATTAACACTGGGATAACACTTCCCAGTGATATAGTGCTTGCCTTTTAGAAGATATAAAAATACAAAAAGTGCAAGTATCACTGCAGTTAATTAGATTGGGTGAGCTGTTTGTAAGACATTTGATTATTAATTTTTAAAAATATCTACTTTAATTCTGCAAACCAATTTATCATCTGCAGCAGTAAGGAGAGTGAAAACAACAGGCTCCTTTCATCTAACAGCCTGATTCAGTGCCCATTACAGTCACTGGAAAGACTCCCACAGAATTAGGTAGGTGGGAGTTGGATTAGCCTCTTAATGATCAAGTAGAATTCATTTAGATCTGTAGAGATATTAAAATAAAATCTTCTGTGAGTTCACAGCAGTTCAGAATGGAATAACTAATCTATTTCTCTAAGGGAGAATGTGAAGCTTAGGAACTTTTTACTTCTTCTGATATGCAAAGTTTTAACAAGCTTTTTAATGAAAAATTGAAACCTTGACTGTTAGTTTAATGATTTATTATTATTTATTTATATTATTGTGATGACTACAGGCAGAGGTGAAAGTAAGCTGGTACGCCCCGGTATGGCATACCAGCAAGAGCCAGTGCACGTACCGGGGCAGATCAGCTTCCTCACGCGCAATTTAAAGGGCCTGGGGCTCCCAGCAGCGGCTGGAGCCCCCGGCCCTTTAAATTGCTGCGGGAGCCCTGGGGTAGTGGCGGTGGGGCTGCGATTTAAAGGGCCCAGGGTGGTAGTGGCGGCCAAGTTCTGGGCCCTTTAAATAGCTGCTGGAGCCCCACTGCCACCTCCCCGGGGCTCTGGCAGGCTCTGGGGATGATTTAAAGGGCTGGGGGGCAGTAGCGGCAGCCAGAGCCCCGTCCCCGGAGCCCTCATTTACTGAGGAATGAGACAACAGAGTCTAAGTTGCATGCTGAGGAGCCTAACAAGGGGTTGGAAGGTTATAAGCTAAAGTAAATGATGATTTAGTTTAACTTGCGCCCTCCTTCTAGTTGCTTTTTTGCAACATTCGTCTCGTTTGGCCCTGCAGTATGTGTGTTGCACCAGCTTAGACTCACCACCAACTTGTGGGCCACATACAGAGGAGTGGGTGTGTGTGTGGAGTTTTTGTTGGTGTGATGTACATGTGTAGGGCCCAGAAGTATATGTTATATTAGCATAGACTTACTTAGACTCAGCTCTTAATTGGGCCCCTGGAATGCTGTGGAGAAAATGTGCTCAGCCTTCAGGTATTCACTTGAAAGGGCTTCACTTTATTTGTGTACACAGAATGGTTTGGTCTGGTGCAGGGAAAATGTTTTCTTTTCCAGCTGCTTCCTTCTCTTGGGCTTGATCCTGCTCCTGCTAAAGTTAATGGCAAAACTCTTATTGACATCAGTGGGTGCCAGATCAAGCCATTTAACAGCTACTCTTCTAAGTGGGGTTACGTTACAGCGTACATACGGGGTGTGGTGTACATATTGCTATCCTTTTAAAAATACTGTGTCACTTATGTTTGAGTTACTGGGTTTCTCTAATGATTATTCTTTTATAGAGCCAGAAAAGTGACTCCTGTTCTTTGGCTGGAAACACACACCTACTTTGGATGCCTTTCTTCTCTTTCCTTCCTCCTTTGCTCCTAAAAGCAAACAAAAAGCTTTCTCAGGGAAAAATGTATGTTTGGACTAGGAACTGAGGCAGCTGATATTCAGCTAGTTATTTTTGATTGCCTCTTCGTTGTGGGGTATGGGGAACAGATACGGTCAAGATTTCCACTGTGTTCCAGATCTGTTTTCTGCCTAAGGTTAGTAGTCTGCTAGTGTGATTTTCTTCCCCCGACCCCCCCCCCCCCCCAGCTTTTCCCACAGTGAGTAAGACTTATCTGACAATGGAGTTAGTGTCAACTATCCAAAACTAACTAGGAGATATGTTCCTTTTATCACTCTTGTGCTATTATTGCTTATCAATGACACACTCTAACTTAAGTGACTGTGGTTAATTTACAGGCATACAGGGCCAAATTCACCCCTGTGGTAGCTCCATTGATTTCAGTGGCATTATGCCCTGGGTGGGTTTGGCCCAAGGTGTCCAAGAGACACAAGTGGTAAGAATGTGCTAGTAACAAAACCAAGAGTAGTGCAGACACAGAAAGCGAATAGGAAGCTAAGACCTGTGGCAGGGTTCACATTTCAGAGTTCTGGAGTATGATGCTGCATTATGGAGTTTAGAGTTTGCGGCTAGTGTTGCATAAAAAAAATGTGTTCTTTATTTAAAAGAAAAAAAGTCAAATGTCCAGATTTTTTAAAAGTGCCCTACTTAGTAAAGGCACAGGAGAAGATTTTCAAATATGCCTAAAGGATTTCAGAGCACAAATTCCATTGAAAATTATTAGGACTTGTGCTTCCAAATCCCTTAGAGGCTTTTGAAAATCTCCCCCATCATGCAAAACCAAGCACACATAGGCTGGGATTTTCAAATGAGCCTAAAGGAGTTAAGTACTCCAATCCTATTGAAGTTCAATGTCATTTGGGCACCTAACTCACTTACATGCCTTTGAAAAGTGCAGCCTTAATATTTCTGATTAACAGATACACTTAAAAAAATCTACAAAATGTAAAATCAAACATTTCAAAGGTTAACAGCTGACCTGTGGTTTGCAGTATGAATATCCAGAAATGTACCCAGAGCAGCCTGTTAGTCTTGTGTGCAAAAATCTCTGGATTCTTCACGTTTCCCATTGTAGTATTCATCCTTGTTTTCTGGGTTCTTCTAGGCTACACGTCTCCCTTCTACTTACCCTCTTTCCCTACCTATCCTCCAACTCCAATCTTCAGGTACCATTCCAACCCACTCTTCACTTTCCTCTTACCCCACTTTCCACTGTCACCTCCCAACCTTCTTGCTTTCTCCATTCTCCCTTAGTCCGATGGTACCATTCTACCATCTTTCTTCCTTTTGATCCATCCTCGTTTTCCTTGTCATATCCTGCTTCCATCCTACATCTCTGTGCCCTTCAGAACTCCACTGTCACTTTCAGTTCCTAATTACGTCCCCTCAAGAGCTTCACCTCTCCAGAAGTGTGCCCTAAGGCAATATATCACATTCCCATCCTGTTTTCCCATCAAAATAATATCCCTATCTACTCTCAGCTAGTTAATACAGCTGTCCAGTGTCCATGTGGATGATGGCTCTTTGTATTAACTGACTGAGGATTACACGACAGATTTTAAAAAATGAGTGCTTAAAGTTGGACTCCAAAGTCCCTATTTCTGCTCCTAAATAAGTGACCTGATTCTCAAAAGGGACTTCAACAGGAGCTGATGGGCATTTAGCACTTTTGCAAATGAGGTACTAATTAAAGTGCCCAAATATGAATTTAGGATCTGAACGTTGGGCTCCCATTTTTGAAAATCTTGGCCCAGGTGCCTGGCCCAGGTATTTTCAGACCTGGTGTACAGAGGTGGAGATATTCTGGAGTCACTCTTTGCAAGTAAAAGATGAAGCATTGTCAGAAACTAAGGTATCACAAGAGGAAATGTTGAAACAAACTGAACGCATTAATTACAATTAATCATCAAAACTAGATGCTCTTCCTCTAAGAGTTCAAAGATGATAAGAGTTAAATGATTGTGCTGCTAAGCAAAAATATACAGTAGAATTAGACTTTGGTACTATATGAGCTGGTGACTGTTGTATCTAGTTTTCAAAAAGAAATGCTGTAGGTGTGTAACATACCAGGGTACAATCCAGACTAATGAGTAGTTGTGTCACTCCTGCTCTCTAACCTGGGGTGCCCTTTACAATGCCTTGCTGCTATAACCTCTAGTCTGGACTGCTCACAAACAGCCTCCAGCATTCAAGTCACTTTAAGCTATGTCTGTGTGTGTGCTACAGCCAGCCAGCCACACCTTTGCTCTTACCAGCCTTGGTTACACTGCAGGATGACCCCAGCTCACTCCAAGTCTTAGATTTTCCCCCAGAAATGTATGTCCTGTACTGCCCAACCCTCTCCTGGACAGTACAAGTTTATCTGAAGTCAGTTATTACTTTAATAGAAATAATATGCTCATAGTTGCCACCCCAAATGGAGTTTCTCAATTGAAACCCATTGGATTAGGGGTTTAATAACAAGTTTATTAACTACAGAGAGATTTTAAGCAAGTACAAGTAATGAGGCATAAAAGCCATAAACAGATACGAGAAAAATAAAGATAAAACACAACAGGTGCCTAACTTAACAAACTATTATGCTAAACTCAAAGCAAAGTTTTCTCACCACATGCGCTCAGTAGTCTTACTGACCAAACTTCTTAGGTCAGGACTCCGGACCGCTTCTCCAGTTCAATGGCTGCTTCCTTTGTCTATTCGGGTGCAGTGAATCGATGGACAGAGAGAGAGAGAGAGGAGGGCTGCCTTGGGGTATGTGTCCCTCCTTTTTATAGTGTCAGTCCCCCTCTTGGAAAACCTTTCCACCTGAGATTCAGGAGACAGAGAGTGTACAGGGAAGGATGTTCCCTGCTGCTTTTTTCCTCTTCTTTTGTTTCCCTTCCTGCTTGATGACTCTGTTTACTGCTTTAATGCAAATTAAGCAGAGCACACATTCTTTTGTTTGAGGCAGGCCTGTTTGCTAACCTCAGTTTGGAACATGTTAAGAATATCATACAGTGGAATCTTATAACTTCACATACAATGTTGCCACACACATTTTATCAGGACCATAATGACCATCAAATTATGAGTTTTCAAGTGATACCTCACAAAGCATACTTTGTACAAATATTATTACAATAGTGTGTAGAATGTGGACACGTGTACATTCTGTCACAAGATGATTCAGGAATTACAGACCAAAGAACCTTCTATTCATTATCAGGTATATTTGCTGAAACAATTAAAGAGAGCTATCAAACACCTAAATTGGGATGATCGCTTGAGACAAATCAGCATGGCTCTGAAAAAAGAAGAACATTCCTTTCATAAGAATAAACAACAGATATAGCTTACTTAGACTTTCCAAAAACATCTTCTAAAAGCCCTCCCAAGAAGCTATGAAGGAAACTTAGGAGTCACAGGGTGAGAAGGGAAGTTTTGGTCATGGAATAGAAACCAGTTAATAGAAAACAAAGTATAAATAAATAGTTTTCAGCATAGAAAATGTTTAATAGTAGGTTGCACAAAAGACCTTTACTAGGACAAGTATTATTTAAATATTAATCACCTTGAAAAAGGAGTGAACAGATGGCAAAATCTGTGGCAAACACAAGATTTCTTAGCATACTCAAGGCTAGGGAGGCTTGTGAGAAGCTTCAGAAGAACCTAACAAAGCTAGGTGATTGGACAACGTAAAAGCAGATGAAATTTCAATTTTGAGAAGTGTGAGGTAATGTACAGGAAACATCTGAACTACTCATACACTAATTTCTTAATGAAGTGCTGCCATTTAGGAAAAAAATGTAGGCATCATTTTGGAAAGCTTAATTAAAACACTCAGTGAAAACATCTGCTCAATTTGCAGCCTAGTCAAGAAAGCAAATAAAATGGCAAGTTACATAAATACTAGAAAATAATGTGGAGAATGTTATAATGCCATTATATAAATCAATGGAACCAGGCCCCTCTGCCTTTCAAAACTGTATTCCATTTAGTTATCTCATCTCACAATGATCTAGGAATATAAAAGGGTCAGAGAAGGTCAGAGAAAATGAGATGCATGGAAAGGCTAGAATTACTTCAGTTAAAGAAAGAATGAATCAGAAGTGATGTGATAGGATGCTCAAGGGGGCATCCAAGGAAATGAAGAGGCCGAACGTTTGAGACAAAAGGAACTCTCAGGTGGTGGGGCTGCAGTCTGCACTCATTTCTGTTTCCCCATCTAACGAAGACTGATGGATCAGTCTGGATTTGGAGGCTTTGGTACATGCCTTCAAGAGACACCCTGAGAGAGATCAGTACAGTCAAAGGCAATACTGTTCATACATAAAGAGTGAAATCCTGACCCCGATGAAGTCAATGGGAGTTTTGCCATTGACTTCAATGGAACCATGACTTCGCCCAAAGGATGGGATTTTCAAAAGCACCCAGCATTTCGCCAACTCTGCTCTCATTGAAATCAATGGCAGCAGAGTTAGGCCAATGCTAAGAGCTTCAGTGTTTGCACTATTTACAGGGCCAACATGTATTAGAGGAACCACCCTTTTATTTTCATATTCTGAAGAAAAAGCACTGAAAGTTAACTACAAATGTTCAGAGATCTAGGCAGGAAACTTGGTTACAAGTAATAAGTTAATACATATATTTGTGACCTGTTCTGCTTGAGATCTGCTATAGGCCTTTGAGTCAGAGACCATGGAGTCTGCAGGTTTGGGGGTGGGAGACAGAACATATGGTTTCCTCTATTTAAACCCTTCAGCCCCCTTCTCTGAGGTAATGGCTGACTCTTTTTCCTTCCAGTTACCCCATAGGTGAGTTTCAAATTTACCTCAACAATTAAACATCATGGGTTCTTTTCCCTTGCATACCATGTGCATTTTAGCTGGATTCAAAGACCATTTCTCCTTTTACAGGGAGTTATCTAACAACTGCTTCCTTTGGACCACAAATGTAATGGCTCAGCGGCCTGAAATCCTTATCAGCAGCTCTCTCCTCCTCCTGGTTCAAATGCAATGTGCTGAGCCATTATACCTTGACCTGTCTTGGGAAGAGGAAGAGAAAAAATGTTAGAAAAATTCTGGCTTGAGAGGAAATGCAAAGCTTTGGAGCAGGGCATGTGCTCCTGATAATCATCAGGAAGGCAGTGAGCTTGGGTTTCTTCTTTGAGTGCTTGCTCATGTCGATTCCATTCTAGGTGTGTGTGCGCCCACCGGCACGCTTGTCCAAGATTTTTGCCTTAGCGGTCTCCATAGGGTCTGCTGTGGTGCCCCCTGGAGGGCCGTGCTAATTCGCGCTTAATATACCAACGTCTGACCCTACACCCTCTCAGTTCCTCCTTACCGCCCATGATGGTTGGTCAGAGAGCCTTGTCTTTCATTGCAAGAACATTAGCTGTTCTTTACAGCTCGTCTATCTTCTTTGTATATAGTTTGTAGGCACTTAGTTAGCCATTAAGTTAAGTGTTAGGTTAGTTCGGTAGTTAGAGTCCCAGCTGGGACTTCGCCCTGGAGTAGGGCATGCCCCGTTCTCCCGGCTTCAAACCATGCTCATCATGCAACAGGCTGATACCTATTAGTGACCCTCATGACAGCTGTTTGAAGTGCTTAGGGGAGTCCCGTAGAAAGGACAAGTGCAGAATCTGTAAAAGCTTTCACACTAGAACCCAGAAAGAGTGGGATATCCACTTGAGGGCCCTCCTCATGGAGGCTGTGCTTCCTCCTGCGTTGGAGTCCTCCCGCTTGGACCCCACGCTGAGCACCTCCGCATCGGTGCAGAGCATGTCGCCGGCACCAGGCTCCACCCAGCACCATTCCCCCTGACCAGTGCCTAAAAAGTGGCACCAGAGGGGAAAGGGGCTTTGGCCAAAGGACCTATGTCAGGCCATGTGCCCGCCCTGGGGCTTCACGGGGGTACTGCTGCAGTTGGACCCCTCAGCCCAGCCAGGGATCCGACTCCGACTCTGGGAGTGGCAGGGGACCCCGACTTCTCCTAGGGCCCTTGTTGCCCAAAACGGCCCCAATGGCTAAGGAACAAGCAGTCCGACCAGAAGGGCAATGGTCGGAGTCAGACTGGGATTTTAGCCCCTCGCCAAGGAGGGGTGATTCGTTGCCAACCCGCAAGACTTGTGTGGTATCTGCAGCGGCGGCGTGGCAGCAGGGACAGTGGCCTGCTCAATGGCCATACTGGACCGTGGGTCGTGCCCGTAATGCAGGTCCCCTATTCCCACCAGTCTTCCCTGGCTGCCTTGGACAAGCCGCCTCTGGCACCACTGGCACCGAAGTCAGAACACGGTACCAAATCTAACATGGAGGCAGCACAGCAGGCTCCAACACCTAAGGAGCCATCCTCGAAGGAAGGGGAACCCGCCCCTACCCCGGCAGTGCAATCGTTGTTACTGTTGTCCTCATCGTCTCCGGATGAAGCGGTGGCTGATCCCCCCCCCCCCCCCCCGATGACTTCAAGGAGCACCAGGCTCTCCTTAAAAGAGTGGTTACCAATTTAAACTTAACAACTGAGGAGTCCGACGACCTCTTTAATGTTATATCCTCCCCAGCCCGGGTCGTGCTGCCCGTCCACCCAGGGGTCCTTAAGATTGCCAAATCGCTATGGCAGACCCCCTCTTCCATTCCGCCTACTTCTAAGAAGATGGAAAAGTATTATGTCCCTGCAAAAAGGGTTCAAATATTTGTACATGCACCCTCGAGAGGCATCACTGCTTGTGTCCGCTGTTAATGAAAGAGACAGGCAGGGCCAAGTCAGTGGCACCCTGAAAAACAAAGACTCCAAGAGGCTGGATTTGTTTGGCAGAAAAGTTTGTTAGGCAGGTACAATTTTAACCTGTGGGACTCCCTTAACAAATTCAAGGGGGCCCGCCCACAGGAGCGGCCCAGGAGTTCACCACTTTAGTGGATGAAGGCACAGCGGTGGCGAGTGGGGCCCTCCAAATGGCCTGGGACGCTACAGACTCAGCAGTCAGGGTGGTCGCTTCTGCGGTGGCCATGAGGCGCAGCTCCTGGCTGCAGTCCTCCAGGTTATCCCAGGAGATGCAGTCCACTATTCAGGACCTCCCATTTGAGGCGGTAGGGCTCTTCTCTGAGCTCATGGACTTGAGACTCCACGGCCTTAAAAACTCCTGTGCCACTCTCTGCTCCTTGGGCCTCCATACTCCACAGTCTAGGTCCTGGGGGACTCCCTGGCTGAGCACCTACAGGAGAAAGGATAGAGACAAGGGGTCTAAGCGGCGACACCCGTCATCTTCCTGTTCGTCTGCTCAGCCTGGCCTTTCCAGGAACCAAGGAGAGCAGAAGCAGACATTTTCAGGGTGTGTTCAAGAACGGCACCCCAGTCACTTCCCTGGATCCACCCTCCCACTCTTTCCTCGACCATCTGCGCCCCTTCCGGTTGGCCTGGTGTTGGCTGACCTCAGACTGTTGGGTACTCCAAGTAATATCTTCAGGTTACATCCTCTCCCACAACTTCCCCCTGGTGCACTTGTCCTGGGTCAGCCTTAGCATGGTCCTCACTGTTGTTGCTCTTAGGAATTGTTCAGCCCGCATAGAGGGAGGGAGAGAGAGAACACAAACACAAGTACTTTACAGCTTTCATGGCTGAAGACTTATGTCATGTGAATATAAACACAATGCCAACAAAATGTTGCCTATACCAATGAAGTCCTGCAAAAGGAAAATGGCCATTTTTTGCCTCCTACATTCCTCCTAACCCACGCACCACACACCCAAAATTTCAGATTATATTTATGAGCCTACAACAAAATTATGATCTGCCTGAGTGATTTCACTTCTAACATTGAAATAATTTTACATTTAATGTGGTTACATAGTAACATGTCCATGCATTTATAAAATGTATTATCATACATGCCTCTACTATACCCCACAGCCTAACGTTCTGCTGATATCTATGTAATATATACCTGTTCCCTACAAATTCAACCTGGAATATGAGAGAGAGAGAGAGAGAGAGAGAGAGAGAGAGAGTGTGTGTGTGTGTGTGTGTGTGTGTGTGTGTGAGAGAGATTCCCTGAACACACATGCACAAGGTAAAGAAAACATATATAAAATAAAGATGAAGAAGCATGAGTTTTACTGTCACAAACATGTTTAATGTTTCAGTTTGCAATTATTTTTGCTTTTGTTGGCTTTCACCTGACGTTTTGATAGATAGCGATTGCTGGACCACTATCTGACTTCTCCTAGCAAACTCTTTTTTTCGTAATTCTTCTGTCATGGTCTCAAGGACAGGCTTGCATGTTTGTACGTCATTCAGCTAAAAAGTTAAACATGCAGCATGAGTCACAGTAAACCATTCTCTACTAAACCTTAAAAAACAAGACTGCAGTTGTTATTGCTGACTTGTTAATATAACACAGACATAGACATTTCCTGGTTACTGTAAACAGTGAAATGCTTTTGGAGTTAATGGAATACAGGTGCTGTTTGACGCTACCAAAATGTTCTCACAGAAACAGACATATTTTTGGACAGAAAGAATTGTAGATCGACCTAATCCAACCCCTTCTTCACAGCATGAATATCCTGCTTCTCAGTGGGACTAGACGGATATGCTAAATGTCACCAAATGAGCATCCATCATGCTAGCAGGAACTGCTGTAACACTTAGCCTGCTAAACCATGTTGTGCTGCGATCCCAGATCTCACAGATGAAGCTGGTTCAGAACTTGCCTGGGAAACCTACATGAAGTGGTTGCAGGACATTATGTTAGTAATTCAGTAGGTGCCGGTCTTCACTTTGAATCTCTATTGAATCAATGTGTAACTTGCTGATAGGGGTTTCTGTACAGCTGGAGCACAGATGAAACATAAAACAATTTTAATGTAGTCAGTAAGGATCCTATGGTACTTTATATTAGTAGGGATGTTAGCTTGGGGTCTCGGCCAAATTCCAACTCTGGTAATTATACTCCGCTTACCTAAAATTCCCTCTGCTGTTGTAGTTGGGTTCCTCGCTTCCCATCCTAAAATGTTATGTAGTGTTGCTTTGAGCTGTTAAACTTCTGCCATACTCCTCCACAGACATGGCTGCATTTGAGTGTTGGTTGAAGTGATCCCTGTGTAATGTGTACTTTGGGATGAAACATGCTCTGTAAATGTCCATAATTTGTAATATGTAATTATTTGGCAGACATTTCCATCACTCAATACCCTGATTACTGGACAAGAGTGTGTGTGTCTGAGAGAGGTTCTTACATTTGCAGCTAAACCAAGTTGGGCTGCAGTTGAATTATACTGTTGGAACCTGTTGTTGGCAATGGATATGTATTGTAGAGTAGACCAGGATACATGAGGGTTACCAAAAAAGCTCCTGGTGGCAAACAAACTCCTGATGACTCTGAAGTAGTGTCCAGACAACTGATTGTTAAAATGCCAGTGGCATTGGGGTGAAAAATCCCAGTTTAGACAAAGCCCCAATGTGGTGTTAATAAAGTTGCAGAAAAGGGAGATGTAATTTAATATAGCTTGTTTTTGTTAGGCAACTAATAGAGAATAAATGAAGGTCAAGAAGCCAGAATGAAAAGGAAGAGAGTCAGGTATGAGTTGCAGACAACTTTCCATGCTGACACATTTCTCATTTCAAGATAACTGCTCATTTTTTCAAGAACATTAAGCACATCAAATTTGCAAACTACTTAATGCATTTTTCAAGGATACCAATCTCCATAACCAAAGCACAAGTATCACTGTCTCACCCATATATTAAAAACTCCACTTTAGTGACAAACACATGTGCACACGTTAAATATATTTCACTTTTCCAAACAATTGCCCAGTCACTGAAGGATGGATTCTTCCTTCCCCATCCTCAGGCTTTTTATAACTGCACTGTACAGCATACAAGAGAGGTGCAGAGGGCATTTTAACAAAGAAAATGAAACACGTTTTAGAAAGTTGAGAGGTTTTCAGGAAATCATTTATTTTGTCTGTGCCTTTTCCTCAAATAACTGATGGGGACTGACAGGTGTACAATGATTGCTGTGCTGAGGATGTTCAGAGAAGATTTCAATTTACCTTGAAGTGTCAGGCTTGCTTTCCAGTATCCATTCACATTGTTCTATATGGCTAAAATATTATCCATCCAATAATCTTCCCCTGAAGTCCGCCCTCCTACCTCTTTTCTCAGTCATTATGGACAACACTCAGGCCCATAACCTGGGTATCACCTTCACCTCACACCTTTCTCTAGGTCCTCATATCCAGACTGCATCTAAATCTTGCCAATTCTTTTTGCTTAACATCGCTAAGGTGTACATTTTTAACAGTGATGGTAATTAACCATTAGAACAATTTACCCAGGGTCGTGGTAGATTCACCATTACAGACAATTTTTCAATCGAGAATGGATGTTTGTCTAAAAGATCTGCTCTAGGAAATATTCTTGGGAAGTTCTAGGGCCAGTGTACACAGGAGGTCAAACTAGATGGTCACAGTGGCTCTGGACTTGGAATCAATGAAGCTCCTACCTCCAGTCGGCCCCTGATCCCAGCCTCTATCACCCAGTCATTAGAATGAAGGTGCTTGTCTGAATTTTTTTCCCCCATGCTGCCTTTCACATGTGGGAGGTGCTCCCCGTGAACATTCGCAAAGCTACCTCATCATGCTCCTTCGGATCCCTCCTTACAACTCTCCTTTGTTGCCATGCCTACAAGAAATTTGACAATGGTTAAGCCACTGGTGTGTTGAGACCACTGCCTGTCATGCTGACCAGTATTGTCGTCTTGTTTCCTTATGCTCCCTTGTAGTGGCAACTCGTGAATTTTGGGGCAAGTAGGGCATAGCAGAAAAAATTATGCCCACTTGCCCCCAGGGCACCACCCACATGTCCAAACATGGAGAAGGGGTGGATCAGCCCTAGGAAAGTTGCCCTTCTATGCTGCCAAGGGCCTTTAATTACATTGGCAGCCAGTCCTGGGCCAGCCTGGACCTCCTTCCTATGATCCTCATCCTCTTCTCCTTCCGTTGCGTTTTCTCTTACCAGCACCACCTCCTCCTCTTGCCCTGCCTGGCAAGGCCTCCTCCAGCAGCTACTCCGCCTTCACTACAGCACTGAGTCGAACAGTCTCAGACAGCTGAGCCCAAGAGAAGGAGAGAGAGTCTGCCACCCAAGCCAGTCCTAGCAGCTCTGCAGGTATCACAGCATGGGGCTTGGGTAGTGAATTCAAAACCCTACTTAAAATCACCTCCTGTGATCTTGAAAATCATAACTGCATTTGCCACAGGGATGGTGGAGAGAAATACCCTGCCACTAAATACAAATCACAAACATAGCAAATTTGCTGCACAGCACCTAGCATAGTGGAATTCTAGTCCATGATGAGGGCTCCTAGGCACTATGGTAATGCAAATTAATAATAGTAATTGGATTCTAGACCTGCACTTACAATGTGGACATTCTCAAGGAGAGTCCTGCACCATTCTTTTATGTCAGTGGTACACATACCCCTAGGGGCAAGCAGAGGTCTTCCGGGGGTTCATCAAGTCATCTAGATATTTGTCTAGTTTTACAGCAGGTTACATAAAAAGCAATAGCAAAGTCAGTACAAACTAAAATTTCATACAATGACTTGTTTATACTGCTCTATATACTATACACTGAAATTTAAGTACAATATTTATATTCCAATTGATTTATTTTATAACTATGGTTAAAAATGAGAAATGTTTAAGCATTTTTTCAGTAATAGTGTGGGTGGAGCACTACTCTGAAGTGTACTCCAGACAAAACACCGTCACCGAAGCTGCCCTCAATACTGTGGATGGTTTTCCCGTTGAAACTGAGCTGGACGAGAAGTCCACCATGGAAGAACTGAAGAAAGTCATTGAGAGCTTGTCCACAGGAAAGGCTCCAGGAAAGGATGGCATCCCACCAGAAGTTATCAAGTGTGGCATCAACGTCCTCCTAGAACACCTCCACGACCTCCTCTGTCAGTGCTGGGACGAAGGTGCAGTACCTCAGGATATGAGAGACGCCAACATCGTGACCCTCTACAAGAACAAGGGTGATAGAAGCGACTGCAACAACTACAGAGGCATATCGCTCCTGAGTGTTGTGGGTAAAGTCTTCGCACGCGTGATCCTGAATAGACTGCAGAAGCTTGCTGACAGAGTTTACCCAGAGTCACAGTGCGGGTTCCGAGCAGGGAGATCCACAACCGACATGGTTTTCTCCTTAAGGCAGCTGCAAGAGAAATGCAGAGAACAGATGTCTAACTGATCATAGAGCTTTTGACCTTGTGAACAGAGATGGGCTGTTCAAGATCCTGGTAAAGGTTGGCTGCCCACTGAAGCTGCTGAGCGTGATCCAGTCTTTTCACGACAACATGAAAGGCACAGTACTGTATGATGGCTCGTCCTCCGATGCCTTCGACATCCACAGTGGAGTAAAACAAGGCTGCGTTCTCGCTCCCACACTCTTCGGCATCTTCTTTGCAGCATTGCTGAAATGTGCCTTTGGAAATTCCACAGAGGGAGTCTGTCTCCACACCCGGTCTGACGGGAGACTTTTCAATCTGGCTCAACTAAAGGCCAAAAGCAAGGTACGGGAGGCAACAATCAGAGACATGCTGTTTGCAGACGACGCTGCCCTGGCCACCCACACAGAAACCGATCTCCAACATCTGACTGACTGCTTTTCCAGAGCTTGCGAAGAGTTCGGGTTGACAATCAGTCTTCAGAAGACCAAAGTTACGGCCCAGGATGCAGAACATCCAAGCATTGCCATCAATGACTATGTGCTAGAGGTGGTCAGTCAGTTCACCTACCTTGGATCTACCATCACGGACAACCTCTCACTGGACCCTGAGATCAACCGTAGAATCGGCAAGGCCTTCACAATTTTGGCCAGATTGTCACAGAGAGTATGGAACAACAACATGCTGACCATCAACACAAAGGTCACTGTGTACCGTGCATGTGTGTTAAACACTCTTCTCTACACCAGCGAAACTTGGACCCTCTACGCTTCGCAAGAAAAGAGACTGAACACCTTCCACATGCGCTGCCTCCGTCGCATACTCAGGATCACTTGGAGTGATCGAATAACGAACAACGAGGTGCTGGAACGTGCCAAGATCTCCCGCATGTTCACTCTCCTCCGTCAACGCCGCCTCAGATGGCTTGGCCATCTAAGTCGCATGGAAGATGGACGGATCCCCAAAGACCTGTTGTATGCCGAACTTGCCTCTGGAAACAGAGCTACAGGACAGCCCCACCTTCGCTTCAAGGATGTTTGTAAGAGGGACCTGAAGACTGTTCAAATCGACATCAACAGCTGGGAAGAGCTCGCCCAGGACAGATGCAGATGGAGACACGCTCTGACCACTGGATTGAAAACTGGCGAAGACAAGCTGCGGCAGCTTGCCGAGGAAAAGTGGGTTCAACGAAAAAGGAAGCAGCGGCTCCAACCCACAGCTGACACCGCCTTCAAATGAAGCAAATGCAATCGAGGCTGCCACTCTCATGTGGGGCTCCATAGCCACAACAGATGCTGCACAACCATCAACTAAACATTCCCCATGGGCGCATATCCATCGCCTCTCGAGACTAACGGACGCCAACAGTGTGCTGTGACACTTTTGTATTTTTATGTCTGATTTTGTAATCAAGTAGTTGTTAAGTGAGGTGAAACTTGGGGGTACGCAAGACAAATCAGACTCCTGAAAGGGGTGCAATAGTCTAGAAAGGCTGAGAGCCACTGTTTCATGCCATATACAGAAGAATATCTTTATTTCCCAGAGGGAAAAAAGAGTTGAAATGAGGGAGATGGAGTCTTGCAAAAGAATTGGTGTGCCATTGAAGTGCTCCACTTCTGATCAAATTTAGAGCCAGATTATACCACCTTACTGAAGTTGAATAGTGCTTTACTTTGCAAGTAGTCCCCTTATCTCAGTGAGGCAATGTGTAGAATGAGATATTAATTATTATAAACAAAGGTGGCAGAATTTGACCCTTAATTTGTGAAAATCAGAAGATTAGGGATTTTCTTTACTCAGCTGTTGGCAGAACTGGTTCATAGAATCGTAGGACTGGAAGGGACCTCAAGAGGTCATCTAGTCCAGTCCCCTGCATTCATGGAAGGACTAAGTATTATCTAGAGTCTAGATCATCCCTGACAGGTGTTTGTCTAACCTGCTCTTAAAAATCCCCAATGATGGAGATTCCACAACCGCCCTAGGCAATTTATTCCAATGGTTTTCTACCCTAACAGTTGGGAAGTTTTTCCTAATGTCCAACCCAAACTGCCCTTGCTGCAATTTAAGCCCATTGCTTCTTCTATCCTCAGAGGTTGAGAACAATTTTTTTCCCTCCTCCTTGTAACAACCTTTTATGTATTTGAAAACTGTTATCATGTCTCATCTCAGTCTTCTCTTCTCTGAAAAAATTAAGTTTGTGTAGTCAATCTTCCCTCATAGGTCATGTTTTCTAGACCTTTAATCTTTTTTTTTTTATGCTCTTCTCTGGACTTTCTCCAATTCGTTCACATCTTTCCTGAAATGTAGCACCCAGAACTGGACACAATACTTAAGTTGATACCTAATCAGCTTGGAGCAGAGTGGAAGAATTACTTTTTGTGCCTTGCTTACAACACTCCTGCTAATACATCCCAGAATGATGTTTGCTTTTTTTTCAACAGTGTTACACTGTTGACTCATATGTAGCTTGTGATCTACTATGACCCCCAGATCCCTTTCTGCAGTACTCCTTCCTAGGCAATCATTTCCTATTTTAATGTATGCAACTGATTGTTCCTTCCTAAGTGGAGTACTTTGCATTTGTCCTTATTGAATTCCATCCTATTTACTCCAGACCATTTTCCCAGTTTGTCCAGATCATTTTGAATTGTAATCCTATCTTCCAAAGCACTTGCAACCCCTCCCAACTTGGTAATGACCACAAACTTTATAAGTGTACTCTTTATGCAATTATCTAAATCATCGATGAAGGTATTGAACAGAACCGATCCCTGGGGGACCCCACTCAATATGCCCTTCCAGCTTGACTGTGAACCACTGATGATTACTCTCTGTGAATTGTTTTCCAACCAGTTATGCACCCACCATACAGTGGCTGTATCTAGCTCAGGGGTCTCAAAGACGCAGGCCACATGCGGCCCGCGGAGTTATTTCCTGCGGCCCGCCATAGGCACCGACTCCACTGGCAGCCAAGCTCCAAACATTACTGAGTGTTTATATTTTATTAAAACCCCTCTTTGCATTACAGTTTTTAAAAAGTTAATACATTGACTTTTAATAAAATACTATCTTACTCTTCATTTTTTTCCATTTTTGACTATACTTTTGTATCATTGTATGAAAAGGTTTCAGTGATGTGGCCCTTGGGCCAATTTACTAGTTTTCATGTGGCCCTCGTGGTGATTTGTGTTTGCGATCCCTGATCTAGCTTGTATTTCCCTAGGTTGTTCATTAAAAAATCATGTGAGACAGTATCAAAAAAGTCAAGATATACCACATCTACTACTCTTTCCCCCCCCCCCCATCCACAAAGCTTGTTACCCTGTCAAAGAAAGCTATTAGGTTGGTTTGACACAATTGAAGTGATCCTTTTCCAGAGCTTTGAAAGGTGAAATGGAAAGTGATGGAGATATAGGTGTTAATCTCCAGGTCCAAAGGGAAAGAGAAGCTGTTTCATAACTGACATACATATCAATCAGCTGGCTCCCTCCAATAAAAACTACCTTAAATTTTTGGTAGAAATGTTTCAGCTTCTTTGTGAGTGCATATGTGAATAACAAGCAAGGAGAGGATACCAGGGAACAAGCTGGGCCATTTAGTGATTGCAACAATGACTCATGTCTTTCTCTGTCCAAATTGTTTGTTTAGATGTAGACCCACCCTATAAAAGGGGTCATATATTCATGTGCTCTCCGCATCCTTGATGTAACCTAAAAATACCACAAAACCAGTATCCAAACACAACTAAAGTGCAGGAACAGACTTCACTATAATGCACCATCAGCAACCCAGTTACTTCAAAAGCTTCAATCCAGTTCCCCCTCCAACAATTTAAAAAGCTTCAGTGTTTTACACCCAACTCCCCTCCCCCATAATGTTGGCATACTGTAAACTGGCAGTACACCAGTAGTAACAGCTGAGCCTTTGGATGATCTATGCTTTCGTGTTCATTTACTAGGAATTGATTTTCTCCACTGCTTTCTTATTTCATACTGAAAAAATGCAAAAGTAAACAGGTAGGTGCTGTATCCCTAGGGTGTTATAATTGTACCTCTGTGTCTGATGTATTTTCCCCTGTAAAAACCTATCCTATTCTTCTACAAATAAATAAATATTTTAAAAAGTGGTTATTCAACTAAAAGTCTTGGGTGACTGGTAATAAAAAAACAGTAGATGAAAGAGAAAAAGCAGCTTTACTTTTGTTTTATTCTATCAGTAACTTTCAAATAGCAAGCCAATGTTTTATCATATTTTGCACTCCTTGGGCCTGAACTTGCTGTCAACGGGAGTTTTGCCATTGACTTCAGTGCGAGCTAGATCAGGCCCCATAATAGAAACTGTAACCATTTTTTTTAAAGAATACTGTTAATTTGAGGGCAGATTATCATCTTGTGCTAATTAACCTGGCATCTAATTACCATGGTGACTGGGGGTACTATAAATAGCTATATACATTAATTAGATCTTTTGTGCCACAATCACAGCAGAACAGAGTTGGAGTTATAGTATGGAAAGTTTCTGATTCACTAAGAAGTAATGGTTTTTCAAGCCCTGAATTTTAACACTTTTTTTCACTTAAATACAATCTCCTTTCCGGTCCTGTTGTCCCCCTCTAACTCCTCCACAGAGTGCTGGCCCCCCATTTCTTTTAGAGCTCTTGATTAAGGGCTGGGGGTTGAGGCTTGCTTTGTTGGTCAGAAGGTTAAAGTGGAACTACAATAAACCCCTGCTTTAGCTTTTTGAACAGTAAAACAACCCACAAGTTTATGAGGAGCTGCTGAAAAAAACAAGGACTTGATTGTGGTGAAGGTATGGGATACAAACATCTCTCTACTCCCCTTTTGGTTGCCTTAGAGAGTAGCTGAAGAAATGAGGACTGGTAACAGACAAGACATCTGGACATAAAAGGAGATGAGATGTAAACGGTGTGGGAGGAAAACCATTAACAATATTTGGGAGCACTGAATAGGTATTTGGAGCAACAAGTTGGTAAAGTGATACAGAACATTTCATATCTAGGTTATGGTTTCAAATCCAGCCCATGTTTCCAGTGACCCTTGAATGGCTGTTCAGTATTCTGTGGGAAATGAATTGCTGATGTCAGTCTAGTTCTTGCTGGACAGGAACCCCTGTCACAAAGCAAGCATCATACACGGCACACACTTATTGGCAGTATCAGTAGGAAAAAAATTAAATGGGTAGAGAGGCAGAAGCATCCATCTTCCCTAGAGGCTGTCTGTCTCCCAATCAAGGTTGAGGCACATGGGGGCTTGGAGTTACAGAAATCTGTATGGCTTCTGTCTTTGCTCTACCATTACCGTAAATGAATTTGGGACTTGACAATAGAGGGACCTTATACAAACACTGTGTTCTCTCAGGATTATAGGGGAAAAAACAGAAGAACTATTTCAGAGCAATACTGTATTAAAATGTAAAGCTCACAGGAATCCAGGCAAATCTCAACTATTTTTTGAGACAACAGCCCTGTGCAAAAGCTTCTGCACAGATCATCCTTGGATTGTTAAAACTAATTGAGCAGTAACACTAGCTCAATCTGTTTGTTTGCTTTTAGCCCCCAGACTCTGCGTAAGGCTGATATAAGAGGTTCTATTTTGATTTAAACTACATAGGGATCTGTGTTAATGTTCAATGTGACAGCTTCTTACCAAGCTAGGTACCTGGTATAGTGCAAGGCAGGGGTGCCGGAACATACCGGCCATAAGGGCGAGTGATGGGGCTGGGGGGAAGAGGTGGCATCTTAGGGGGAAGAGGCGGTGCAGGAGCAAGGCCTCAGGGAGAAAGGGAGGCGGGGCTGCAGGGGCAAGGAGTGGTGGGGGCAGGGCCATGGCTCGGGCACTGGTGGCCCCCCACTTTTAGTGAGCTTTCACTGCTCCTGGTGCAGGGCACTCACTTTAGATACCACTAACCCAAGCGCTGGCACTGACGCACAGACATAAGAATTTAAGCAGGGCCGGCTCTAGGCACCAGCCGACCAAGCACGTGCTTGGGGCGGCACCTTCCGGGCGGCCAATCTTGGGGCGGCGCTCAGGTTTTTTGTTTTTAAAACACACACTTCGGCGGGGCGGCGCTTGGGGGAGGGGTGGGTTTGTTTCGGCTGGGCGCTAGGGCGGGGTGTTGCGGCGCTCGGGGAGGGTTGTTGCGGCGGGGCAGTGCAGGCATGCTGTGCTCCCCACGGCGCTCCAGCCGGGAGAGCAGGGCCACGGGCATACTGCACTCCCCCCGCCTCGCCGGCCGGGAGAGTGGGGCCGTGGGCATTCCATGCTTCACCCGGCGCTCCGGGTGGGAGGCCCTTGGGGGGGGGGGTGTTGCGGTGCAACACTGGGAGGGGGTTGTTTTGGCGGGGCGGCAGCACTCGGGGGGGTTGTTTAGGCAGGCACTCGGGGGGGGGGCGTTTGTTTCGGCGGCACGGCGCTTGGGTGTTTTTTTGGTTTTTTTTTTGCTTGGGGCTGCAAAAAAGTTAGAGCCGGCCCTGAATTTAAGAACGGCCATATTGGGTCAGACCAATGGTCAATCTAGCCCAGTATCCTGTCTTTCAACAGTAGCCAATGCCAGGTGCTTCAGAGGGAATGAACAGAACAGGTAATCATCAAGTGATCCATCCCCTGTCATCTATTCCCAACTTCTGGCAAACAGAGTCTAGGGACACTTCATAGCATGGTTTTGCATCAATGCTCATCCTAGCTAATAGCCATTGATGGACCTATCCTCCATAAATTTATCTAGCTTTTTTTTTAACCCTGTTATAGCCTTGGCCTTCACAACCTCCTCTGGCAAAGAGTTCCACAGGTTGACTGTGTGTTGTGGGAAGAAATACTTCCTTTTGTTTGTTTAAACCTGCTGCCTATTAATTTCATTTGGTGACCCCCTAGTTCTTGTGTTATGAGGAATAAATAACAATTATTTGCTTTTTCCACACCATTCATGATTTTATCTCTATCATACCTCTATCATATGCCCCTTTAGTCATCTCTTTTCCAGGCTGAAAAGTCTGTCCTATTAATCTCTCCTCATACAGAAGCTGTTCCATCCCTTATCATTTTTGTTGCCCTTTTCTGTGCCTTTTCCGATTCCAATACATCTTTTTTGAGATGGACTGCCAGATCTGCATGCAGTATTCAAAATGTGAGTGTACCCAAGATTTATATAAAGGCAATATCATATTTTCTCTTATTAGCTATCCCTTTCTTATTATTCCCAATATTCTGTTAGCTTTTTTGACTGCCATTGCGACCACAGTTAGTAGTTCTGCAATTTCACGTCTGAGTTCCTTCAGACTCTCCAACACAGTCATAATTAACAAAGGTTGCAACTAGAAGGACTACTTACATTGGTTCAGAAAGCCTAAGGGGTACCCCCTTCTGCCCATCTCCCTCGGGCTTTGTCCCTGCTCCCAGTGAAGGGGGGAGATGGGCAGCCACTGGTGCTCTGATAGAGGCTAGAAAAGGAAAGGGGCTGCAGCCACTGCAGCATTGGCCAGTGTTGTGGGGAAGGGGAGCCCCCAGCCACTTGATTTTCTAGATGTTTGGTGTGAGGGTCCAGGACCTGAAGCTGCTCCCTGGCTGGTAAGGGGCTAAGGGAGGTGATCCCCCTCTCACCCTGTGTGCCAAAGGAGTGAGTGCCAGAGTGAGGGTTGTGGAGGAGGCGATCCTGAAAGTGGGGTGTGGAAGGAATGAGGCGGGAGGGGAGGAAAAGGAATGGGAGATGGGGACGAGAGGAAGGAAAAAGGTGCTGGGAGGGGGGGATAAATTTGAGCTATGCCAGGCAGTTGTTACACTCACAAAACTAGAAGGGAACAGTGGTCGCCCCCCTTTCTTTGAAGCAGGGGTCCAGGAGAGTGGAGGAAGGGCTAACACCCCCACCCCTTTGGTGCATGGGTCCTAGGGAGTAGGGGAAGGGCCTTGGAGCATAGTTTCCTACATCGGGGAGTCCCCTGAGGAAAGGAACTGAGGACACTGCATGAAGGGGGATGCCTTGCTGGTGCCATCCCATCATGGCTATGTGGGGGTGTTGGAGGGTGAGTTCTCCCCTGGGATGGCCTGAAGCCCCCTCCCACACACAACGGGCATCTCTGTTGGTGGGGTGGAAGTGAGGATCCCCACCATGCTGAATAGTCTGGCAGATAGCAGCCCAGCCCTCCCTTTTGTTAGCCTGCTGTGGCCAGAGAGCGGTGCTCTGGCAAGGACTAGTGGCAGGTCCCCATTACATGGTTGGGGGTGTCCCCTGACACTAGCACCCCAACAAGCTGGGGCTCCGGTGGTGGGGCTGAGGCAGTGTGGCAGTGCAGGGAACTGGGGGGCCATGCTGGGAGGGAACCTAGGGCATAGCTGGGGTGTGTAACTGATGAACAGGACCTCCTGAAGGGGTTTCACCTGATCAGGTCGGATAGTAAAGACCAAAACTGCGCTCAGCTGGGGCTAGTTCCTGCAGCTCTGGACCATGGGAGCCGGACGGGGACTGGTGCTGGGAAGTCCCTGCCAGCCTTCGGCCCCGGCAAGGCTCCCGCGTGGCCGTGCAGCAGCCAGGCTCGGGAATGGCCTGCAAAGACGGTACGGGGCAAACCTGCGGGAGCGATCCGCTGAGCCAGGCGACAAGTGGCTGCGGGGCCAGCCAGGCGGGAAGGCAGCGAGAGGGAGAAGCGCGCGGAGCCCCTGGTGCGCTGGGAGGGGAGTTGGGGGCGGGTGTGTGTGTGTAAGTTGCCGTCCATCTGGCCGTGCTCGGGCGCCGCAAGGAGCCGGGCTCGGCTCAGCGCCCGCAGGGAGGAGGCGGAACGGGGCGAGCCGAGCCGCGGGGAAGAGCGCACAGGTTAGCCGAGCCTCTCGGAGCTGCCGTGACGCGGGGGGACGCCTCGCGCCGCGGGGTCTGACACCCCCCACCGCCGCTCCCGGTGCCCGGCTGCCGGCGCGCGTCCCGGGACGCCCGAGCCGCAGCGCGCGCGGAGCGGGACCTGCCGCGCGGAGCCCGCGGCGATGCTGGGGGCTCGATGATGAGCGGCAAGCGCGGGTCTGCCAAGCCCCAGCTCCGGCGGTCGTTCAGCGAGCAGCTGCGGGACTCCACCGCCAAAGCCTGGGATTTACTGTGGAGAAACGTCCGAGAGAGACGCCTGGCAGGTCAGTCCCGCGAGGGCGCTGCCCCCCGCGCCACCGCCCCGGGAGTGAGGGTCCCCGCCCTGGCTCTCCCCGCTGCCTGTGGGGTCCTGTCCCAGCGCCGCTACCGCGGCGCTGCTCCGGCTGTCACCTGTCCGGCGGCTCCCGCTGTGCAACAGCAACTGTGTGCGGGCCTTGTACAGCGCCGTGTGCGCCCTGCTCCGCGGAGCATTAGTGCGGGCTGCAGCTGTGGGAGCGGGGCTTATACAGCGGAGTGGCTGTGCCGTAGTAGTGCCTTAGCCAGCTGTGAGTGGAGCGGGTGTGCATTAGTGCCTAATTCAGCCGTGAGTGTGTGTTGTGTTCACTAGCAGTGTGCTCTAGACAGCGCTTTGTGTGCCCCCTGGGCAGTTGGGTCCAGTTTTGGCCTGTGTCCCCTCCCTATAGCGCTGTGTGTGCACATTACACACCTGTCTCTACAGCTGAAGCACCAAAGTGCTCTTGCTTTGTTTTTGTAACTTCTAAGAGTTCCTACATGTGACAGCTCCTCAATTATTGATGGCTCTTTCAGGTACTATTAGCGAACCAAGAGTAAGAAGCGAGACAGATCCCCATATGGAGGAGGCAGGGAGATCCATCCCCTCCCTGGATCTTACAGAGCCAGAGCAGGTCATGGGGAGGGCAATCTACTCCCATGCCCTTCCTCACCCACCCTGGGGACAGTGTCCCAGTCATGTAGAGCATTATGAGCTCTACCCTCAGCTGGCTAAGCAGGTGGGATTCAAAGCAGGTGGAAACTGAAGGAAAGGTTTTTGTGTGTGGATGGTAGGGGGTTAGGGTTAAAACCCAGGTAAGAGCCCTGTTTAACTCTGCAGTGAGGACATACCCTGCAAGGGGAGACTTTAAAATTACCAGATCCAAATTAAGAAGTAAACTGCCCGGTTACATCCTAACATCCACTCATTATATTTCTAATTACTTGAGGATGGGGGGTCTGGAGCCAGATTTTCAAATGTATTTAGGCACCTAATGATGTAAATAAGATCCTAATGGGATGTTCAAAAGTGCCTAAGCAGGTTAGGTGCCTGACTCACTTTGCAATCTGTCCGCAACTTTTGGGACCAAGATACCTTTGAAAATCTGGCCCCTAGAATCTTAATCCACTCAAATAAAGTCAGAGGAGACTCAATACATCACCCCCTTCAGGAGTGACTCGGGGTCATATTGAGAACAAGATGGCAGTAGCATGTTGATTTTACACATGTAAACAGATAATTAGTTAATGTTTATAAAACACCTTGAAGATGAAAAGATCTAGATGGCACCAAGATAATTTTATGAGCACACTAGATACACCATAAATGCAAGACAAATGTGTCAAATGTAATGAAGATTAATTTGCGAAACATGGATTCTTCAACTACATTCTATTGTCTTGTAGATCGTTTGAAGGACACTATCTAGGACTTTGTAACATTGGAGTATATAGGGCACATTTTTATAATGTAGGCATCTAAATTGTGCCCACAAAATAATTGTCCACAGGTTCAAATAGTTAAAATAATGGATACAAATTACATGCTTGTTTTTGAAGACTTAGTACAGAATAGTTGACTGTGGCAAAGAACTGGTATTTGTGGAGTAGTGTCTGGTTGTGGGTAGGGACACAGCGCCCCAGAATCCTATTTGCTTATTTCTAAACTTGATAGTTCTGAGAAAGCATAAAAATAAAGAATATTAATATCTCCTTACATGTAATCTGGTTAGCGCTTTGTTAAAAGCACATGCCAGCAGGGCATTCAGCTGGGACACTGGGTTAGCCATCTTCTGTCAAACAGACCTCAACTACTGCTTGAGTGAGCAGAAGGCCTGGGCAGACTGCCACAGAGCAGCAGCCAACTTTTTAAAGGAACTTGGATTAAAATTGATGGAGTCAGGCTTTTTAGCTAAAGTGGTTGTAATACTCAAATCCTGGCTTAATGCACTGCCATAATTTATATGTTATTAATTCCATTATAATATGCTGATGAGTTTGTGGTAAAGGTGCCCTTTATCTGATTACGTGGTTCATTTGACAAGATAACAAAATGTGTACAAATAATATCTGTGGAGCTAGCAGATTCCAAATATACCCTGTTCCTCAGATGGTTTTATGTCTCTTGGCTTTCTGCCCTTGCGTTTGTATTTATTTGTCTTTGTGTTTATCTTAGTCTTGGCCTCTGTGGCCCCTGTAAATATCCCTGTGGCCTCTTTCTTCCACTTTTCATTAATGAATGGCATGGAATTTAGGCTGGTCTAAATACATCATTATTTGCTGGCTGGCTGATCAGCTGTCCATCTGTAATAAATAAATAAGATCACACTGAGGTGAACAGTCGTCCAACTTTCCTTCTTCCCAAAGCGGATATTTATGCTGTAGCCCTGAATGACAATCACACCAGCAGTCCTTGACAGTTAACTAGGACTTCAGAAGAATGACCGAGGCAGGAAGAACATTTTTAATATATGTATTTACTCCTTTGTCTTACTCTACCTTTTCGCCTCTTTATTTAAGGCTCAAACATGGGCCTCGCAGGGGAGGCGAATGTAAGGCACCCTTTCATTCACTGAATGGGCTATTGGCATTAACATGTGTTGTAGGGGAAAGCTGCTGCTGCTCCCCCTCCCATGCAGTTGGCCAAAGAGTGGATGAGCAAGAGCAGGGAGTGGACAGAGCCTTGGCTCTACTCCCCTCACTGCTGCAGCCAGCACAGCTAGGCTGCAATGGAGGGGGAAGGAAGCTATGCCAGAAAGAGGCTTGTGGAGTATTACTTCCCCCCGCCTCCTTGAGCAAGGGTGATTAGGAAGCAGAGTGTGACTAAGAGTAACACTTTGGTTCCTACTCTGCTTCTGGTACTGGGCAGTTATGCAGTGCCCATTATTCAGGCTGGACTGCAAGGTGCAAAACCAGCTCCTACTCTTCTGTTCCACTGACTCTGACTTGTTTATCAAATTAGTGAGTATACTTAATATAATGACCTAAGTGGTGCTTTTAGTAGTTTCTGTGCTTTTTATTATTCTTACCTAGGCAGGTTGTGTTCAGGTAAGATTCTTGTTGCACTAACATTTTCGTTTGACTGTTTAGAATTCACTAACAGGTTCCTTCTGTGGTGTGACTGTTGTTGTCAGTGTCCGTTCAAGACTGGAAAAATAAATTCAATCATTACTTTTTGAGAGATTTATCAAATACACAATTGATTAGATGACCTAATTTTTAAAGACCATCTAGTACACTGGAATTTACTCTAAAGACAATTCAGTGGAGAAGTTTAGGTCCTGATGTAGCACCTGTTTTAAGTCCTATTGAAGTCAATGATCGCTAAACTTAACCACATGTTTAAGTGCTTTGCTGGATTGGGGCCTTGATGAATAGGTTGTCTAAAAGACCATATATAGAAAGACCTTGGATAGTTTTAACCTGGTCATAAATCTGGACCATCAGACTGCCACATTTGAAGAATGACTGAAATGCATTGCATTATGGATTTGAGTGTTTTTCTTCACATCTTGAAACTTAGTTATATTGATTTTAAAAAAACAGCTAATGATCCTATAGTGTTTACTGAAATCCTGACTCAAATCATGATCACCTGCCATTGTAAAAGTTATAGCAGTAATAATAATAATGGCTTACAATTATTTATGCAGTGTTGTTCTAGCCATGTTGGTCCCAGTATATTAGAGAGACAGGGTGGGTGTGGTAATATCTTTTATTGGACCAGCTTCTGTTGGTCAGAAACAAGTTTTCCTGCTTACACACAATCTCTCTCACCAACAAAAGCTGGTCCAATAAAAGATATTACCACACCCACCTTGTGTCTCTCAAATTTATTTAGCACTTTTGTTTCAGAAGGATAACGTATGCAGTTGAAAAGTGCTATGCACACTCTGGCATGCTATAATTGCATCCAAAAAACTATACAGAAAGATTGTTAATGTTGCAAAGTTAAGCACTCAAAAGTTAAGAAATGCCAAAATTAAGGTTTCTTGTGCATATGTATTATGATGCAGTCTTTAGTTACATCATCCCATACTATATTTTCCCCACAGACCCCCTTGCCTCTGTCAGTGCACAGGACAGACAGCGCTCACTGAATGAGCAGCTATTCAATATTTTGCTTTCTCATTGTTCATAGATGTTGTTTACTGCATGCTATTCAAACCCTCCTTTGAATACAGAATTATTAATTTCTTCATGGGCTTTTCTGTGGTGCTCATCCCTGTAGTATCTGAGTGCTTCACAAACATTTATGTATTTAGTTTCACAATATCCCTGTGTGTGTTGCGGGTGGAGGGGAGCTATTATTACCCTCATTGTACAGATAGGAACTGAGGGCTGGTCTACACTAGCCCCCAAGTTCGAAGTAAGATACGCAACTTCAGCTACGTGAATAACGTAGCTGAAGTCGAAGTATCTTATTTCGAACTTAAAAGTACTCATCGCTGGTCCACACGGCGGCGCGCAGGCTCCCCCGTCGACTCCGCCTGCTCCGTTCGCAGAGCAGGATTACCGGCGTCGACGGGGGAGCACTTCCTGGTTCGATTTATCGTGTCTAGACAAGACGTGATAAATAGAACCCAGAAGATCGATCCGACGCCTCCGACGCAGCGGGTAAGTGTAAACTAGCCCTGAGTCACAGAAAGATTAAGGTCAAAAGTGGCCACTATTTTTGGATGCCAGATTCAAAACACCTCATATTTCAGGGTATTTAGTTTTATATCGCACTTTATATGTTCAAAGCAGAGCCCCCATTGACTTCAGGTGCAGCTGCTGAGCACTCAGCACTTTTTCAAATCAGACTCCAGGATCTGAAGTTGGTCACCCAGAATATGAGGAGCACACAATTTGGGTTGAATTCTACAAAGGCACTTAGGCGTTGCAACGCTGAACATCATGGTGCCTAATTTTTTGGTGCCTGGAAAATCACAGCAACAACACTGCTGCAACCCACAAAGCTGAGTTAGGTGCTTCCATTCCCTGTACAGTGAATGGAGAGAGAGAGAGGCACCTAGGAATGTGACCCACAAAAATCCACACATTAGGCGGGGAGCCGCCTAACCTAGCTAATGTGCTAACTGTCTGTCTCCATACAGACAGTCTGGAGGAGGGGGGCCACCTGCCTTGTAACTTTTAGCTCAGTGGTTAGAGCATTCACCTGAGATGTGGGAGACCCAGGTTCAATTCCCCCTCCCTGGCAAAGGGGGAGAAATAGGTGTTCAAGCCCTGTTCAAATCCTGAGAAGAGTGCTTGAGCTACTGAGCCATGGGAACTCCTGCTGAAGCTGTTCCCCTGTGGATAAATAATGAAAGAGTCATTGGGTCAGAGAGAGTGACCAAATGACTACAGTCCAGTGATTAGGGCACCCACCTGGGGGGCAGGAGACCCTGGGTCAAGTCCCCCTGTTCCAATCACTTTCATCATTTATATGTGTTCAGATCAGACCAGTTGGGCAAAGTAGGCAGCCAAATACCTGTCTTTGTTTTCTCGCCTAACCTGTCCCAGTCCTCCCCACCCAATGCTCATCATCTCAGCCCCAGTTTCCTTGCCATGCCTGTCCTAATCTTGTCCCCTTCAGGCTCCTTAACCCAACCTACTCCCTCTGCTGCCTTCCCTGTTCAGGTCTAGCTCTTGTTCCTGTTTGAATCAGGCTCTTTCCTCCTCCACTGCCTGGGCACCAGTAGGTAGAGCATTGAGAGCACAGGAGAGAGAGTCTCCCTGCTCTCACTTCCAGTGCCCCTTGCTAAAGCAGCACAAAGCAGTAGTCACAGGGTGAATCCTGCTCAGCTGTCCTGCCCTGGGCTGGTGCATGCTCAGTGCAGATGAAATCTTTGGATAATTTAACTGCCAAACTGCAACAAGTCCTTACTGAGTCCGTGGCTGCTGCAATTTTTCAACAGCTCAACTTGGTCAAATTTGGGAAGCTTCTCAGGGGAACAGCAAAAGGGGCTTCCCTGATGCCAAATTTCAAGTCCCTATTCCAAAGCATGGAGGTACAAGAGCTTCCTCGGTGAAACAGCTGTAAGGATATTTTTAACATGAACAAAACATTTTTTTCTAACTTTTCTCTTGAAAATGGCTGAACTGTTTTTGCTGAATCTACAAAAAATTAAATCAGCTTGAGGCAGTTACCTGTCACAGCAAAGTTTAGCCAAGTTATAAGTAACTGAAAACAGGGAGATATCAGGCAAGTTTGACTATAAGCATCATTATCAGTTCCACCTACAATAATCCAAAAACACTTTAGACTCTGATTTGCAACTATATGGATCACTTCAATCACCACTGAAATTCAACTACCTGAGGGATGGGGTAGTTTAGGATAGGAAGCATAATTTGTTCAATTGAATCTCCAGGAAAGGTTTAGGGTGGGAATTTTGCATCAGAACAGTATCCCAATGGAAAATGCCCTTTTCACAAAATCAAAAATTTCCATTGGAAAATTTGTATTTTCTGTCACCCGGAAGGATCTTATCAAGTTCACATTTTGCCTGCATGGCGAAAGCAAAACTGAAAAGAGTCTTCCAGGCAGGCAGCTGTTGCCCGGCTCCGGGGATGTGGGTCAGGCTGAGTGCCTTGGTTGGCTGCCTGCCCTGCACCCTGGCTACCCCTCCAGTAGCAGGGGTGGGAGGGGGGAAATGCGGAGAGCTTTGGCACTCAATCTACAGCTGCTGGCCTGGATGGCTCTTGTCATTTTCATTTTCTGCCTGCAGGAGGAAAGTGACGTTGACAAGAGCCTTCCAGGTAGACAGCTGGCAAGTTGAAAAAATCAGTTTTAGTTCTCTTGAAGTGCAAGTTTCCTGGAAATCCCATCCCATGGAGTTTTATTTTTAAAAACACATTGTGTCCTGACTCAGGGTGTTTTTTATTTATTTTTGTTAAATGAGAGTTTTCATGGGAAGGGTCTTCCATTTTCCAGCCAGCTCTGCTTAGGAAGGCAGAAAGTAATTACCCCCTTTGGAATTTGGCACGGCCATCAAGGCAATGCCCCTTGTGGTTGGTTTGTTCTGATTACTGCAAGTGACCAGGACCTTTGTTTTGTATGCTGATAGCACCTCTGGCAGCAGTGGTTTCCAGCACCAAGTTGGGGTGCTGATTCTGTACCAACTCAAAGGGTAGAATGCCTCTTAAACTGCCAACATCACTTCCTGAATTATCTGGAAGTCTCCTCCCATCTATGGAGCAGGCCCAGCCACACTGAGGTGTTAAGGATGCCTTATAACTGTTACTTATCAATTTAAAATTAAGCAGTTATGAACTTTACAAGCGCACTAACTTATAGGTCATGTGTCTCCTTTGAGATACAACTCTCATACAATGTGAGTGCAGCATACCTGCATTGTAGGAATGTTATGGCAGCCCAAAAGAAATTGCTGCAGATCTGGCACCACATGAGCAATTGTAAATTGATATAGTAAACCCATTGACTTCAATAGAGCTACATGAGTTTACACTAGCTGAGGACATGATTCATGGTCAATGTTTATAGTTAACATCTGTTACGCACCACTGTATTCTTTAACACATTGTTTTCCTTTAAAGACTTGTTTTAAACAACAAGAGAATTAACCTTCTAATTTCTTCTTAGAAAAAAATGATTTCAAAAACAATTTATCTTACTGATTAATACCATGATATATTGAACATTCTTTCTGGCATTTTTCCATAGGAGTTTCCAATATAGCAAACAAAATCTGTGATTATATATATAAAAAAAAATCACATCCGAGTCACACAAATTAAAATTTGGGTACTCTCCTGTGTAAAATTAGTGAGATTTGGCTCTGTGCCTCTAGACAGAGCATACAAAGATAGATTTTCCAGTATGTTGTTACAGTTTGTTACAATAAGCACATATGGTCTGTTTTTTTTTCCAAGAACCTACATTGACTTCAGTGTTTAGTTGTACATGTTCAGTGCCTTTGAAAATCAAGCCAACAGTGGTTATGTTAACATTGCCTAGGGAGTCTGAGTTGGGACTTGATACAATGTCTTTGGACATATCTTGTGCAAACTAATTGTCATTGTAACATGAATCATAACTTCCATGCCATTGTACCATGAAAAATACGACTGAATGTCTCCTAATCAAGGTAGACCTGTATAAACATCTCATTTCATTGATGGTGACTTGGTGAAGTTGCAAGTACCATGCAATGGCAGTGGGAATGTCTGAGCATTGTTTTTCCCTGCGAGCTCTTTTTAAAGAACATTATCTTTCCGGAAGTGTTGTTATGAAGTCATTACTTCCATATTTACATTATTTCTGGCTAATAAAGACACCAGTGTGAATGAATCATGTTCAGAATTTTAAAAGCATAAGATATATTAACATGTTTATCATTATTACACAATGGAAATATAAATATTTCAAAAACCTGTAACCTAAGTGCAAAGGGAGCATTCATAACACCGTGATGACCTTAAATGAATTTGCATTAGTTTCCATCTGAGCTAGTCTTTCTATTATAATAATTTTAAGTTTTCTTCTTAATTAAGATCTTTGTGTGCAGTGCAAATGAAACAGATTAACCTAATTAAAGTAGCTCAATAAAACCACTGAAATTATTTTGAAAGACTATTTCATTGCAGGGTCAGTTTTCAAAAGGAGCCTCGGAGAGGTGTACACAAAACCTGCTGTTTATCATGATGGATTTTGTGTACGTACCCTCCTATGTTAAGTTTTGAAATGATACCCACATGTTAAGGAAACAAGTCAAAGTCACTGTACCTCCACTGAGAGAGAGAGAGTACAAACTCCCATTAACGTTAATGGGATTTACACATTTAAATCCCCCACATACCAGTGGGAAAAGATTCCATTGTTAAAGACGAAAGCTCTGAAAGATGCTCATTATTCAGTCCGAGGTGTTTCTGGAAAGAAAAGAAATTACATTTATGATTAATCCTTTGGTGAGGCCTGCCATAAAATTTCTGTGCAAGTCTCAATCATGTCAAAATTGAATTGTATGTTAATGCTAGGAGTCTGTTTAGGTGGTGAAAATAATTTTAAAAATATAGATATCCTTTATATCATGTATGTAATGCCAATACTGTATTAAGTAGTTCTGGACAAACTGCCCAAAGATATAGTGGCTATCCCTTCCAGTACCCCACAACAATTCCATTTCCCCCAAACTACGCGCGCGCACACACTCTCTCTAATCACAGTGATTTAACACCAACGGGTAGCAGCCTGAGTCTGAAAAAGGGGAGATGATGGCAAAGTGTCATTTGCATCAGCCATTCTAAGAATACCTCTGCCTTCCCTCTCCTGATGTTACTGTCTTCTCATGGCCCCAGTGGGTCTGAGTCTGTCAGATTTTCCGCACTCTGACTTCCGCTTACTTTCCCAGGTTCTTACTGGCTCTGGTCCCCTCGTATCCTTCCCACTCCACTGCTAAATTTGCTAGCATCACTTAAAGACACAGGAAAACAAATATTTAATCACAGAAATAAAATGACATAGAAGCCAATCTGCTTGAGTACTTTTGTCAAGTACCATCCCAAAATTCACAGTACCATTCTAACTTCTACATGCCCACCCCTGCCCTTGTTGCTCCCACTTGCAGGGTTTGGACTGGCTCTGGAGAGTCAGCAGGAGCTCTGAAGTTGACAGAGGTTCATTTTATTTTTATATCTCCATGAGCCCTACTTCCCCGCAAAACTTGAACATTTATTACCTAAAGAAATTCCACACACTGAGACACACACATCACAAGAAGCTATGCTGATAAGGTGGCAAGTTGGCCGGGATTGTAAGACTGGTATATTTTAAATCCCAATCAAATTCTACCCAATTGTTATTTACAGACTTCTTTGATAAATGTCAGTTTATTCCAGAGGTTGATGGTTCACTTGCTAAGCTGTAGCATTTACCCATAAGCATTTCTGGCGGGTAGTATGAATAGCCATGTATAACTGGTTCTCTCAAGGGTGAGACCTATTTTGGTATTTTTGCCACTGACTTCCTGTGGTTCTCCCAACATCCACTGGGTTCTGGGATGGAACATTTCATTTCCCAATAAATCTCCCTCTTGCCACCGCCACTTTCTCAGCTCTCCTAGTGAGGGGACAGTCTGGGCCAATGTGTAAAAGTTGATACTTGGTCAATATGCTAAGGTAAGGGGTATACTAATGGAGGCTGTATGGAAAGCACACTATAAAAAACTTAAATTAGCTCCAGTGTATCTGAACACTAAAGTTTATAACATATTGATGTACTATCTTTTTTTCAGAAAAAAACTAAGAGCACATATTAATTTCTATACTGTCACTCAAATATTTTTCCATTATGTATAGGAGCTAAAAATAGATTGGTGGGAATGTATAGCTTGCAGAGTATTGTGGTTGTCTGGTATTAAACAATGGCAATCTTTTTCATTCAGACGCCTTCCTAATATTGGTCATGGCAGCTTTCTCACCTGAGTGAGATTGCTAGATGTTACTACTTCCCTTTCACAGACAGGGGAAATAGAGACAAAGGCCTTGTCTAATCAGGGATTTTTTTGAACTGGTAATTCGCATTCTGTGCAGCTCCACCAGTTGTAGCACCAGTGGAAGCTATTGTGTAGACCAGGCTCAGGGATTAGATGACACAGTGGGAAAAATACACCTGAGCCCTATCTATGCTACAGCCTCCATCCTGTGGAACACCAGTGGAACTACACTTCTGGGGAATTCTAGGTCTAAAAAATTCTAGTGTAGCTACAACAATAGACAGACCATGCTAACTGCCTGTAGCAAACCAGTTTTCTCTACGTTGGGAATTTTCAGCCATGTGTGACTAGTCACCAGTATAAGCTGCACCAGTGAAAGCCCTTAGAGTACACAGAGTAAACCACAACTTACCCTGCCAGTGCAAATCTTGTTTTCTAGCAGCTACATTGAGGGTTTGCACCAGTGCAGCTTCACCAGTGACTGAAATTGAGGTAAATACCCTATATAAATTATACGCAACTTGTGGGAGGGTCACGAAGGATCAAGTGCCCCCCCCCCCCCCGCAGCCAGCCTGGGTGGGAAGGGGAAGGGGTGGGGCCAGAACCTCTTCCAGCCACACTTCCTGGGACCCTGCCCAGTGCAGTGCAGCGGCTGACAGGGACAGCACCTGGCTGCGGCAGCAGCAGGCTGCCCTCCACCCCCCGGGCTCAGCTTCTGGGGACAGCAGCCAGTGAACCGGAACCCCCACCAGGGCCGGATTAACTCTCCTGTGGGCCCGGGCTATTAGATTTTGTGGGGCCCCTGTATACAAGTTGTGACATTGCACTCTATATGATTTTATGAAAATATGCTAATGAATGTGAATATAATGGAATATGCTCCATGCAAAAGGTCTCTTGTAAGGTGTCATTACAAACCTTATCTACTGAGTGTGGTCATCCTATTTGTATAAATGTATCATTCTTGTATCTGAAACTAGAAATATGAAATATAACTGAGGTCCTATTGTAATTATGCAAAGTGTGGGCCATTAATGGTGTTTTGGAATCTTGATGGTTCCCATCAATTAGGACAATTGATTGTAAATGGCTCTGTTTACTTGCAAGCCTTCCTGTGAGTCAGGCCAGGAAGAATGAAGGCTTGGGGTCTCACAGGACATGTTACCATGTCACCTGGTACTGGAATCCATCTTAAACCTGGTGCTTTTCCATTTAGAAGGAGGGGTGGGGACCCAGAGAGTCAAAATATTCCCTTGTTGTGCCAAAGCCATTATAAGCGGGTGGAACAGAACAAAGGAGGTTCCAGTCATGAGAAATCCCCTAGCTACCATCCGAGCTGGAGCTAACACGGACTGTACCAGGGGAAAGGATTGGGCCCAGACTAGGAAGGAGTCCAGTCTGTGAAAGAAGCTTATTGGAACATCTCTGAGGGTGAGATTTTATGTGTAATCAGTTTCTTAATGTATTAGTCTTAGACTTGCGTGTTTTGTTTTATTTTGTTTGTTAACTTATTTTGTTCTGTCTGTTATTACTTGAAACCACTTAAATCCTGCTTTTTATACTTAATAAAATCACTTTTGCTTATTAATTAACCCAGAGTAAGTAATTAATACCTGGGGGAGCAAACAGCTGTGCATATCTCTCTATCAGTGTTATAGAGGGTGGAAATTTTATGAGTTTACCCTGTATAAGCTTTATACAGAGTAAAACGGATTTATTTGGGGTTTGGATCCCATTGGGAACTGTGTATCTGGTGCTGGAGACAAGAGCACTTCTTAAGCTGTTTTCAGTTAAGTCTGCAGCTTTGGGGACGTGGTTCAGACCTGAGTCTGGGTTTGCAGCAGGCTAGCGTGTCCGGCTCAACAAGGCAGGGTTCTGAAGTCCCAAACTGGCAAGGAAAATGGGCTCAGAGGTAGTCACAGCACATCAGGTGGCAGTCCCAAGGGGGTCTCTGTGACCGAACCCGTCACACAAGTCTTTTCCTAATTTAGGAAAAGTGCTGCACTAGGGCCCCACTTAGCCTGGAGCCCTGGGCTGCCCCTAAAGCCCCTGCATTAATCTGGCCCTGTTTCCACCCCCCCTCCCCCCCCCCCCCAGGCGGCAGACTCTCTTGCAGCCAGCTATCCCAGAAGCCAAGCCTGGTGGGGGAGGCAGCCTGCTGCTGCCACAATCAGACACTCTCTCAGGCAGCGTTCGGGAGTGCTCTGTCCTTTTCTCTGCCCAGCTCTGGTTGGCAGGAAGAGCAGCTGAATGTGCCGGGGCGGGGGGGGGGGAGTGCAGTGGGAGAACAGAGCCCCAAGTAATGTGGGGCAGGGAGAGCAAGGGGGCCCCTGGCTGGGGGCAGGGCAGGGAGGAGACAGGTGGGGAGGTCATGTGTCCTCCATCTTCCCACTCCCTGGCTTAGCACAGTACAGTAGAATCTGATCTCCAATTGAAGGATTGAGTGAATCTTAGTTTTGAAGTGAATTCTGTCTCTTGTCAGTTTGGGTTAAAAGGTAAATGAATTCTTTACAGTGCTTACTGTATTTCTCATATTAAGAAAGAAGCCATTTTTAGAGTTTCTGAATACTTATATTATGTGTTATTTACCAGAGAGGCCAGAATGGTTTTACTGAAGAGGTGAATGTTTGAGATACATATGTCTTCCTAAGCCCTCTCTGTGTTTTGTATCACCTATGCGTTTCTTGCTATTTATCTTGCTTTTCTTATTTTTCTACCTAGTGTTGCCAATTTTTGTGATGTGTGTCTCCCTTAAAACCCCAGCTATTGGAGTCATGTGATTATGAGAGTCTCAGATTTCAACTAAAAAAAAGTTTCTAGCCATCGTGGCTGCAAAGAAAAGCTGGAAAATGTGAACCTTAAGGACTCAAAGAACACAAGGCAAATAAAAAGAACCCAACATTTATTTTATATCATCTCATGATTTTTAAGCCCATCTCATGAATTTTGGAGCTCCAGTCATGTTTTTGGAATGCTTGCGTTTGGCAATATTGCCCTCTGAAAACTAATAAAGCACTAGTAGTGGTCTCTCTCCCCCCAATAGTTACAGGCTTGAAAAAGATGATGTTAGTATTAGAGGCTCTTCAGCTGGGCTTGAAGCGTAAGCAAGAGCACTGCACTTCAGTGGCTCTTTTGCCTGTCCTCCTTACAGCTTAGATATGAAAGTGCCTTCACCTGATCCCATTATGCCTTGAAAGTGCAGCATATATTGTAATAATCTGAGACCACTATCGTAAGTAACAGTATACATGCAGCAATCGGGATCATGTAACACTCACGATTGTTGGCTCCAAAAGACCTCCACTAGGTCATCTGAAAGAGCAATTCAGCTAATTTAAGCAGTAAACAATTTTTACATGAGTTACTGTGCCATTCCTTCCAGCAGAGGGCAATAATATACATGAATATCTATAACACAATATGCATCACAATACAATGTGCGGGATTGCCCATTGCACTGAGGTTTTGCAGTACAAGAGGCATAGCTGAGGGAGTCAGGTACAGAGTGACCTCCATAATTCTGAACTTCTCTGATTCTGTAAGTACAAGTTAGAACGTTTCATTGCACTGAGATTTATGCATGTAATTCCCAGTGCACTAAACTAAAAATCTATGCTTTAGTGTAACTTTGCATGTCATGGGACCAACCTTTCAGAGGTGCTGATATCTCCTGTTTTTTTTCAAAGGTTATATACTCACTTTGCTACATTTCTGCATAGGGAATTACAAAAATCATGTTAGAAGGCACAAAATAGTCACAGCAAGAAGATGTAATTGTTTATGATCGAAAGTTGGTAATTGCCATTGAGCTTCATAAACCATTTGTTAGCACACAGCTGTAGGGTTTGGAATTTGGCTTATTCCTGCACAGATCTGTCACTGGCCAGTGCCACTTAAAACATCACAAGGTAAAAACAAACAGGTTGCACATAGGCGTGTGCACACACACAAAGTGTGCCCTCTCTCCCCTCTGTTATAAACAAGTCAAGGGGCCTGTATTTTCCTGCAGACCGTTTATATCACTCAGGAAGAAACATTTTTCTTTCGGATGGCTGGTCTAGGATTAGTACGTAGAAAAGTTCCCAGATTCTAAAACCATTTCTGTTGATCCAACAAAGTGTCCCTAACGTAACAGAATTTGAAACATTGGACCTTAAAGTCACATCATTCTCAGTGAGATGTTTTTATTCTTTCAAGTCTGAGATTATTTTGACAGCTAATCTCTCTCCAGTTTCTAGTGTTAGAGATTGATGCTTCCATTTTAAAAAATTCTTTACGCCAGAGGCACTTCTGTAGCAGCCATCCTTCAAATGTTGCTATTACGATGAAATTTGAACTCTTCCTTCAAATGATGTAAATATGGTATTTTCAAGCGGTTTGTAAGACCATAACTGCTAAACTCTTGTCTGAAGATGCTGGGTAAAATTTTCAAAAGTCCACAGGGCCAGATTTGTAAAGTGATTAAAATCAGTACAATTAGATAGTGGGATTTTCAAAATCACTTAACTAGGTGGCTCTCCTCATCCTTTGGCATCTAAATACGTTTAAAAATCTGGCCCTGAGTGATTTAGGAATCCTAGAATATCAGGGTTGGAAGGGACCTCAGGAGGTCATCTAGTGCAACCCCCTGCTCAAAGCAGGACCAGTTCCCAACTAAGGCATCCCAGCCAGGGCTTTGTCAAGCCTGACCTTAGAAACCTCTAAGGAAGGAGATTCCACCACCTCCCTAGGTAACCCATTCCAGTTCTTCACCACCCTACTAGTGAAAAGGTTTTTCCTAATATCCAACCCAAACCTCCCCCACTGCAACTTGAGACCATTACTCCTCGTTCTGTCATCTGGTACCACTGAGAACAGTCTAGATCCATCCTCTTTGGAACCCCCTTTCAGGTAGTTGAAAGCAGCTATCAAATCCCTCCTCATTCTTCTCTTCTGCAGGCTAAACAATCCCAGTTCCCTCAGCCTCTCCTCATAAGTCATGTGCTCTAGCCCCCTAATCATTTTTGTTACCCTTCGCTGGACTCTTTCCAATGTTTCCACATCCTTCTTGTAGTGTGGGGCCCAAAACTGGACACAGTACGCCAGATGAGGCCTCACCAATGCTGAATAGAGGGGAATGATCACGTCCCTCGATCTGCTGGCAATGCTCCTACTTATACAGCCCAAAATGCCGTTAACCTTTTTGGCAACGAGGGCACGCTGTTGACTCATATTCAGTCTGTAGCAGTGCATGGGATTCTTCCGTCCTAAGTGCAGAACTCTGCACTTGTCCTTGTTGAACCTCATCAGATTTCTTTTGGCCCAATCCTCTAATTTGTCTAGGTCCCTCTGTATCCTATCCCTACCTTCCAGGGTATCTACCACTCTTCCCAGTTTAGTGTCATCTGGAAACTTGCTGAGGGTGCAATCCATGCCATCCTCCAGATGGTTAATGAAGATTCTGAACAAAACCAGCCCCAGGACCGACCCTTTGGGCACTCCACTTGATACCGGCTGCCAACTAGACATGGGAGCCATTGATCACTACCCGAATCTAAGTCCCCCTTTCAAAAGTGATTTAGGCATTATTGACTTTCAATGAGACTTAGAAGCCAAAGAATCCAAATCGCTTTTGAAAATAGGACTTAAGTGCTTTTGACAATTTTATCTGCTGACACAAATTTAGGATGATATACATTATCATTGTCTCCTATTATTAGAATAAATATACTACACCACCATCTCCACTGGAAACCTAGAGACCAAGCTTTCCAGTGGAGTAGAGGTTTTTATTTCTAGGCCCAGTGACAAGATAACAGACTTTAACCCTATCACTAGCCATTTGGTATAGCAGTGCTTTTTAAACACTGGTCTACGACTGAATATAGCAGTTCTGGACCTCAGACCTGTCTAACTTTAGATGCCTGTCAAGCTATTTTTACAGCTGTTGAATATCATATGTTCACTAGTTAGCCAGTTTTAGGTCTGGAGGTTTTAATCCATCCTTCTACTAAAAGGATCTGCATTTCTTCCATTTCATTTTGGTGATGACATCTTACATGTATTTTGGAATTAAGACTATTTATTCTACCTGGTCTTATTGTGTGTCATTCTGTATACACTAAGTGATTTACTATCTGATGTAATTGGCAGAGATCCAGAACACTTCCCTAGTTTATCACACCTGTCATAGGATGCCCTCCAGAGGTCACAACGCGACAAGGGCACCTGCCTCAGTTCCCTCTTTAGATTCCCCAGAAATCATCCAAACAGTCATTTCTGACTCTCTATAGCCCCTGTGGGGTTAATTTATTACATGAGTCCCATGGACATAAGTCCTACAAACATAGTCCAGAATTCAGCATAGTCCAAACAGTATATGTAAGACACCAAGTAGAGCTCCAGCAACTCTAATCAGAACATAAGAATAGCATACTGGGTCAGACCAATGGTCCTTCTAGCCCAGTATCCTGTTCTCTGACCGTGTCTGGTGCCAGATGCTTCAGAGGGAATGAACAGAACAAGGCAATTTATTGAGTCATCCACTCCATGTCTTCCAGTCCCAGCTTCTGACAGTCAGAGATTTAGGGACACCCGAACCACTGGGTTGCATCCCTGACCATCTTGGCAAATAACCATTGATGGATCTATCCTCTGGGAACTTATCCAATTCTTTTGGCCTTCACAACATCCCTTAGCAATGAGTTCCAAAGGTTGACTGCATTGTGTGAAGAAATACTTCCTTATGTTTGTTTTAAACCTACTGCCTATTATTTTCATCGGGTGACCCCAGGTTCTTGGGTTATGTGAAAGGCTAAATAACACTTCCTTATTCACTTTCTCCACACTACTCATGATTGTATAGACCTCTAGCATAGCCCCCTGAATTGTCTCTTTTCCCAATCTGAACAGTCCCAGTCTTTTTAATCTCTCCTCATATGGAAGCTGTTCCATACCTCTAATCATTTTTGTTGCCCTTCTCTGTACTCTTTCTAATCTATCTTTTTTGAGATGGGGTAACCGGATCTGCATGCAATATTCAAGGTGTGGGCATACTATGAATTTTATATAGTGACGTTATCATATGTACTATCTGATTATATATCCCTTCCTAATGGTTCCTAACATTCTGATAGCTTTTTTGACTGCCGCCGCCCACTAAGCAGATGGTTTTTGGAGAATATTCATGATGACTCCAAGCTATCTCTTACTTGAATTGTATCAGCTAATTCATTCATTTTGTATGCATAGTTGAGATTGTTTTTCAATGTGCATTACTTTGCATTTATCAACACTGAATTTCATCTGCCATTTTGTTGCCCAGTCAACCAATTTTGTGAGATCCCTATAGTCTGCAAACTTAACCACCTCACCCCCCGCAGCGGCTCGGCCCCCCCGCCCGCGGCCACAGAAAGCTCATCTCCTCGTCTCCCAGCCCCCCCGCGGGCCGCGGTGGACTCAGCCCCCCACCCGCGCCCCCCTGCGGCGGCCAGCCCCCCCGCCCATGGCAGCTCACCTCCGCCGGCGGCAGGGGCAGCAGCTCCTCAGAACCTGCGTTCTCGGCAGCATTTCGAATCACCACCAGGAATAGCTGCCCCCCAAATCCTGGCACCCTAGGTGACTGCCTAGGTCGCCTAGTGGGAGCGCCGGCCCTGGTCTCAGTACAGATCCTTGGGAGACCCCTTGATTTACCTCTTCACTATGAAAACTGACCATTTATTTCCACCCATTGTTTCCTGTCTTTTACTGTTCCATGAGGACCTCCCCTTTTACTCCATGAGTGCTTACTTTGCTTAAGATCCTTTCGTGAGTGATGTTCTAAAAGGTTTTCTGAAAGTCCTAGTATAATATATCCACTGGATCACTCTTGTCCACGTTTGCTGATCTTCTCAAAGAATTCTAATAGACTGGTGAGGCATGATTTCCCTTTACAGAAGCTATGTTGACGAATATTATGTTCATCTATGTGTCTGATAATTCTCTTCTTTACTATAGTTTAAGCCAATCTGCATAGTATTGAAGTTAGGCTTCCTGGCCTATAATGGCCAGGATCGCCTCAGGAGCCTTTTAAAAAAATCGTCACATTTAGCTATCCACCAGTTATCTGGTACAGAGACCGATTTAAGGAATTGGTTACATAAAACAGTTAGTAGTTTGCAATTTCATATTTGAGTTCCTTCAGCACTCTTGGGTGAATACCATCTCGTTCTAGTGACTTTGATCACTTGTTCTAAAACCTCCGCTGACACCTCAATCTGGGACAGTTCTTCCAAATTGCCACTTAAAAAAAGAGGTTCTCCCTCGCATCCTCTGCCATGAAGAGCGATGCAAATAATTCATTTCACTTCTCTGCAATGGCCTGGTCTTCCTTGAGTGCTCCTTTAGCATCTCAATCATCCTGTGGCCCCACTGATTGCTTGTAAGGCATCATGCTTCTGATGCACTTACGAAATTTTTTTTGCTGATTGTTGTCTTTTGCTCATTGCTCTTAATTCTTTTTTGGCCTCCCTAATTAAACTCTAACAAGTCAACTGTAAAAGTATATGTTCCTTTTTATATTCCTCAATAGGATTTTATTTCCAATTTTTAAAGGATTTCTTTTTGTCTCTAACGGTCTCATTTATTCTGTTGGTTAGCCATGGTGGCATTGTTTTGGTCTTCTTACTGTGTATTTATTTATTTTATTTTTTAAATTTGCAGTATCCCTATTATGGCGTTTTTAAAAAGTTTCCATGCAGCTTGCAGGCATTTCACTTTTGCGACTGTTCCTTTTAATTTCCATTTAACTAGCTTCCTCGTTTTTTGTATTCCCCTTTTTGAAGTTAAAAGCTACTGTGGTTGGTTTCTTCTGTATTTTCTCCCCTACAAGGCTGTTAAATTTAATTACATTATGGTTGCTGTTACTGAGTGGTTCAGCGGCAGTCACCTTTTGGACCAGATCCTGGGTGCCTCTTAGCACTAAATCAAGAATTGCTTCTTCCCTGGTGCCGTAGTTTTCATGGAATTTCTGTCCATAGAGATGCTATAGTTCTGTTAGATTCATTTAAGATTTTTACTATATTTGACTTGATGCTGTCTTTCACATATCGTGCGACTCACACCAGCATGACACACTCTGTCATTCCTATATATTTTGTACCCTGCTATTACCATGTCCTATTGATTATCATTGTTCCACCAAGTTTCTGTGATGTCTATTGTATCAATATCCTCATTTAATACTAGGCACTCAAGTTCACCCCTGTTAGTATTATGACTTCTTACATTTGTATACAAAAATTGTCAATATTTAGTTGTCTGCCTTCATGTGATGTGATTGAATGGGACTCTTTTTTGTTTGACTGCTTCTTTTCCATGCTACCTTTACTTTATCAACTTCTATCCCTTATACTGGGATATATAGTATCCCCTTTAATAAATCCTCCCCTAACGGAGGTGTCTGTCTGCACCTTGTGCTCCTCCACAGCTTGTGCTCCCCACAGCCCTTAGTGTAAAAACTCCTGTGCGACCTTCTTAATTTTATATGCTGTGACAGACCCAGACAAGTGGGGTACAGAAGTCTGATCCTATTGGGATCCGGGAAGTGGGCGGGCAAAGCCCGCCCACTGCTAAAGGATCCCCCCTGCAGCCTAAGGGGAGGGAGCCACAGGACCTGGATACGAAGTGATTCCGGGGGACAAAAAATGAAAAAACAGGAACGGGAGCGCGGTCAAAGGGTCAAACGAAGTGAACCAGATGGGGACACCGAGCAGAGAACCCCAGACTGCGCCCACTGCTCCTCAAAGGCATCAAGGGAGTCAGTGGACGCTGCCCAGAGGAACTCTGCCCGGATGCGTGAACGAACAGAGGATCGAAAATAGGCCCCACAGTCACAAGAGCCTCCATCGGCCAACCTCCTCACCCTGGTTTTGTAGATGGCCAGTTTGGCCAAGGCCAGGAGGAGGTTGACCAGGAGGTCCCGTGACTTCGTGGGGCCGTGGATTGGAAGTGCATAAATAAAAAGGTGAGGGGAAAAATGCAACCAATACCTCAACAAAATGTCTAAGAGGAGCCGGAACAGGGGCTGCAGCCTGGCGCACTCCAGATAAATGTGTGCCAGGGTCTCCCTCACGCCGCAAAAGGGGCAAGTGTCGGGGATAGGGGTGAACCGCGCCAAGTACACACCCGTGCTCACGGCTCCGTGAAGGAGCCGCCAACTGACATCCCCGGTGGGCCTTGGGACTAAGGAGGAGTAAAGGCTGGCCCACCAGGGCTTCTCACCCTCCTAGAGGTGGCAGGAGGTCCCGCCATTTCGTATCGGGGCGGGACGTGAGGGTGAGGAGATGAAGGGTGTGGAGCACGAGTGCGTAAAGATGTTTCCTTGGCGCGGTCTGGAAGCGGACCGTCTGCAGTTTGTGCAGCCGGCTCGCGGTGAAGGAACAAGGGGGCTGGTTGGGGCCACGGGGCAGGGGCCCGATAAGAAGGTCTGGAGGGCCAGGGGTGGAGGGAGGGCGGGGCGTGCCCTCTCGCAGGACCTGGTCGAGGTAAACCCGAGCAGCGGGCGGCAAAAACGGCCTTCACCTCCTGAAGTACGCGCTGGGGAGTACGAGGTCTGGAGACCCCCATGCGCTGAGCGAGCATCAGGAGATCCAGCCAGTCTCCCCGGTCGTAGTACAGGAGATCTCCGACTCTGGTGACTTCCGCCAGGACCAACCTCTGGCGCACCGAGGGGGACTCCGCCACCTGCACACGTAGCTGGGGGTTGTGTAGCAGGGGCTCCGCGAGGAGATCCGCCCCCTCGGTGGCCACCACGGACCTGGTCGCTGAGAACAGTTTCCAGGTCCGGAGGAGGTCCTGGTAGAAGACTGGCAGCCCGGAGAGGTCTCGCAGAAGACCTCTCGGATGGAGATAAAGGAGCTGCTGGTCTTATTGGAACCCTCGGAAGCGGCGCAGGAAGGCGTGCGCCAGTATGCTCCACGCCGGACTACCTGCACCATAAAGGAGTCTCTGCAGGGCCTGGAGGCGGAAAACATGGACCTGAGTGCGTAGGCACTTCAGGCCCTGCCCTCCCTCCTCCAGAGGTAGGTGGAGAACCCCTGCAGAGACCCAGTGCAGTCCTGACCAAAAGAACTCCAGGATCAACTTCCGGAGGTTGGCCAGGAAAGCCGGGGCCGGGACCAGGGTGTTGAGCCAGTACCAGAGCATGGACAGGACTAGTTGATTGAGCACCAGTGCCCTCCCTCAAAAGGAGAGGCACCGGAGTAGTCCTGTCCATCTCCAGAGCCGCTCGGTCACCCTGCCCTCTAAATCGTGCCAGTTCTCCGGCGGAGACGGATGTGTGGCGGAAAGGTAAACGCCGAGATAGAGCAGCGGACCCGCGCTCCACCTGATGGCCTGAAGCGCGGGTGGGAGGGAGCTCACCTGCCACCCGTCCCCTACCACTAGGCCAGAGCTGTTGACCCGGGTGGAGGAGGCCGCCGAGTAGATCGCCTGGCAAGCCTCCACCCGTGCCAAGTCGCCCGGGTCCTGGACCACGAGGAGCACGTCGTCGGCATATGCCAACAGGACCAGCCGCAGCTCCGGCTCTCGGAGCACCAACCCCGTCAACCTCCTGCGGAGGAGACAGAGGTAGGGCTCGATCGCCAGAGCGTACGTACAGCTGGGCCGAGAGGGGGCACCCCGCCGTACTCCTCGCCCAAAGCTGACTGGCTCGGTCAGGGTCCAGTTGAGCCTGACCAGACACTCTGCGGAGGCGTACAGCACCTGGAGAAAACCCACAAACTGGGGTCCGAAGCCAAATGCTCGCAGAGTGCCCAGGAGGTACCCATGATCCACCCTGTCGAATGCCTTCTCCTGATCCAGGGACAGGAGGGCGAACGACAGACCATCCCTACACCCAAGCTCCAAGAGATCCCGGACCAGATACAGGTTGTCGAAGATGGTGCGGCCCGGGATGGTGTAGGTCTGGTCTGGGTGGACCACGTCCGCCAGCACGGACCCCAGCCGCAGCGAGATGGCCTTTGCCACGACTTTATAGTCCGTGCTGAGGAGCAAGACGGGACGCCAATTCCGTAAAGCGCGGAGGTCCCCCTTCTTCGGCAATAAGGCGAGCACGGCTCGCCTGCACGAAAGAGGGAGGACCCCGCCTTGCAAGGACTCGGCCCAGACGGTGACAAGGTCTGGGCCGAGGACGTCCCAGAACACGCGGTAGAACTCCACGGTCAGTCCGTCCAGTCCTGGGGATTTATTAGTGGGCATGCGACGGAGGGCTTCCGAGAACTCGGCCAGAGTGAGAGGCAGCTCTAGCCGGCCTCGGTCGCCCGCGCTGACCGTAGGGAGTTCGTCCCAGAGCACTCTGCAAGCATTTGGATCAGTCGGATCCGGGGAGAAAAGGCTCGCGTAGAAGGCCTTGGCCCTCCCGCACGTCTCCACCGGATCTGTGAGAGGGGTGCCGTCCTCTGTGAGAAGGCAGGTGACGTGTTTCTTAGCCCCCCTCTTTTTCTCCAGGGTGTAGAAGAAGCGGGAGCCGCGATCCATCTCCGGAAGGAGACAGATGCGGGATCGAACAAAGGCGCCCCAGGCCCGATGGTCTTCGAGTTCCCGGAGCTCCTCCTGCTTCTCCTGGCACGCCCCACAGAGGGATGGATCCTCGGGGCTGGCAGCCAGACGCCTCTCCAGCTCTAAGACCTCCCGTTCCAACTGCTCTATCGTCACATCCCTCCGTCGGCTGGCGCCCCGGGTGTAGTCTCGGCAGAAGAGCCGGGCACGCACCTTCCCTAGATTCCACCATCGCTGGGCTGAGGGAAAGGCGTGCCGCTGCCCTCGCCAGGCCAGCCAAAACTCCTGGAAGGACGCCACGAAGCCCACATCCTCCAGCAAACTGTTATTAAAATGCCAATAGGCCGGCCCCGGCCTCTCCGCGCAGAGAGAGGCCGTCACGGGAGCTAGATGATGATCAGAGAACGGGGCCGGCCGGACGCTGGAGGAGTGGGCCCGCGAAAGGTGAAAACATGATAAATAGATGCGGTCCAACCGGGAGTGGCGCGACCGATGGGCCTCCACCCGGACAAAGGTGAAAGTCAAGATGTCGTCCGGGTGGTGGTCGCGCCAGATGTCCACCAGGGAATGATGATCGACAATCTCCCGGAGGACAGCTGCGGTGGCCGGGCACTGCTCGGTCCCCGAGCGGTCCCGTTCCTCAAGGGTGTTGTTAAAGTCCCCGCCCAGGACCAGGCACTCACGAAGATCCAAGGTGCCGAGGAAGGTGGATGCCTGCTGATAAAAACGCAGCTGCTCCGGGCCCGATGTCGGGGCATAGACGTTGACGAGGTTGACCACGAGCCCCTTCATGCAGACCCGGAGGTGCAGCAGGTGACCCGGCACAACCTCGGCAACCCCCAGCACCTCAGGCCATAGGTCGGGGGAGAACAAGGTGGCCACTCCAGCCTGACAAACGGTAAGATGGCTGAAGTAGACCCTGTCCCCCCAGTCCAGCCACCAACCGTTTTCGGCGGCCGGAACCATATGGGTCTCCTGCAGGAAAATCACAGAGTACCCCCCCTCCCGAAGGAAGGAGAGCACCTGGCTCCTGCGGAGACCCATCCTACAGCCTCGGGTGTTTAATGTTGCGTAGGTGATAGATGCCATGAGGAGGGCTGGGGGGGATCCTTGCCGGCAGGATCGCTCACGGCCTCCGTCGGGCCGCGCATCAATCCGTGACCCACCCCGTAGGTGACTAGTGAGTCACGGAAGAGGCGGACCCACTGGTAGGCCGCAGCAGCCTGCTTCCCAGTCCTTTTACCCTCCCCCATAAGGGCCCTCACGGCCCGGAGGATTTGATGGAAATCCCCCCATCGCTGGAGAGCGAGTTGCACTTTGTTACGGGAGCCCCGGACGTCCTCAAGGAACTCCCGCATCTCCTCTCGCAGCGTATGGGGGGCCGGGGTCACTGGCCCCTGGTTATCTATTGAAGGGGCCCCTGACAGCCCCACGGCCTACCGAGACCGGCAGGCAAGGGGCGGACCCCCGACGTGGCGCCCGATGGGCCGGCGCCACGGGGTCCGCCGCAAAATGTGGTTCAATGGGGAGAGGCGGTGGAGGGAGGAGAGCAGCCCCTGGTGGGTCAGGACAATGGAATACAAAGGCCACTCTCCGGGAGTCATCTACCGGGAAGGGGAAGGAGACGGCCCCAGGGGCGGCAATGGCAGCACGGGAGGTGGAAGGGAGTGGGACTACATCAGGGGCAGGTCAGGGATCAGGTATGGGGGCCGGGCAGAGGTCAGTAGTAGGGGCAGGAGGGGGGTCATGAGTAGGGCCAGGGTGAGGAACGGAAAAAGGATCCTGAGCCGTAGGAGCTGAGCCACTGGGAGGTGGCCCCTCTTGATTAGGCTCAGAGATCTGGGGAGTGGAGATAGGGGCGGGAAGGGGACTCCCAGCGATGCCGGGCTCTGGCTCGGTGGCTGGTGTAACAGCCGCGGCATCGAGAGGTGGATGGATTTTCGCAGGGTTCCCGCCCGGGAAGGTGGTTGGTTGCCCCACACCAACGAGGGGTGCCTCCTGGGATTCAGGTCCCGGCCGCTTGGCACCGGCCGTCACCTCGATAGGCTCAGCGGCCGTCAGCGGAGTGCCACTCACGACAGGGCAGGTGGAAGAGCCCAGGAGGTCCTCGGAGGTGGGAGCAGAAGGAGCGGTCAAGGGGAGGGAGCATGGGGAGAGAGGGGAGCCGGGGTGAGGTCGTTGAGATCAAGGCCCACTGGCAGAGGGTCATCCTCCCCCTGGGTGACTGGGGTCAGAGACCCAGGGCCTTGATCTCCTCATAAATAGAGGGTAACTCACCATCCGCCACCTTGGGGTTCTCCCCGCCGGCACCCGAAGTGATGCTTGATTCGGGGCCCACAGGTTCGACAACCGGGAAGGGGACAGGAGCGGCTCCATTGGGGGTTTCTGAGGGAGGGGCGGTACTGCCCTCCGGTGCTGCCACGTCTTTCCCAGCCGGTACTGGTGGACAATTGCCACTCGGGGGCAAAGCAGAAGGCTCGGCATCGGTGCCCCCCTTCCTGGTCTTCCGGGGGGCCTCCACATCGGTGGAAAGGAGCGGAGCTCGAGCCTTCCGCTTGCCCCGCTTCCCCTATACTAGGGTCCAGCTCTCCATGGCATCATCTGGGGGCTGCCTAGCAGGGCTCAGGTCGGGTGGTAGGGGCAATGTCTTAAGGGCTCAAGGAGATAGTGGTGGGGCGGCATAAGGTAGGGAAGGGTCCCCCTGGGGCGGGCCCTCTCCCACACCCGGCGAAATCCCTGCTGCACTCTCCTCCACAGGCCCCGCCAGACTGCACGCAGCAGAGGCGGGGCTCTCCCGCTCGTCTGGGCGCACCGAGGGAGGTACCCCCAGGGCCCGAGCGAGAGCAGCGGTGGACTGGGAAGGAGGAGGGGTGGCTCTGGGTGCTGGGCATTCAGGGGCGCCGGCAATGACAGGGCCAGCGCCCTGCCGGGGCTCGGGGGTCTCGGATGCCCCTCCTTGCCGGGCCAAGGGGCAGTCCCTCCGGACGTGTCCCATAGCCCAGCAGAGGTAGCACCGGGCCTCCCCCGTCGAGTAATGCACCCGGTAGTGGGCCCCCTGGTAGGGGACCATAAACGACCCCTCGAGCGCCTCTCCGTCATGCGCCGCCGGCGGCAGTTGAAGCTGCACCTGCCAGCGGAACGAGAGGACGTGACGGAGGGCGGGATCTGTGCAGCCCAGCGGAAGGGGGCTGACAATGGAGATGGGCCTCCCCAGGGTGGAGAGGGCAGGTAACAGGGCGGCATTAGGAAGGAAGGGAGGGACAGAGGTTAGGACTATCCGGACACCCAGGTCCTCTAGTGGCTCCAGAGGGACGAACACGCCCCCCACCGCCAGACCCTTCTCCACCGCCTCCTGGGCCGTGGCCTCCGATGCGAGGAAGAGGACGATCTTCCCGTACATTTTGGAGGCCACTATGATGACCGTGGGCCCCACCACCACCCTCGCCAACGCCCGCACATAGGTTTCTATGTGGGGCGAGGCGGGTACCAGGAGGCAACGGACGCCATGCCTCCTGGTCAAGGTGGGGAAGGGGCCCCGGCCGCTATAGGTGGTAGCAGAGGCGGCGGGCGGGTGAGACGACGTAGCAGCAGGCACGGGGGTTGCCGCCACCTGGGTGTATGCCCTGGGTGCCGGAGGAGGGGCACCCGCAGAGCTGGTGGAGGGAACAGCAGGGAGGGACGCCGCGGCAGTAGGGGCAGCCTCTGCCATGGAGGGCCTGGCCTTTTTGGCGGGGCCCTTACCCTTCTTCCCACCCTGGCCCTTTCCTCCAGCTGGGGGAGCTCCCCCAGAATTGGGGGGGGGGGGCAAGGGACGTGGCAGCAGCGGCGGTCACCTCGGCAGCTGCCGGTGCCCCAGCAGGGGCAATAGCAGGTGGTTTGGCAGCGGCAGTTGAGGTAGAGTCTAGGGGGGCAGGCGGGGGAGGGGCAGCCGGGTCTTCTGGAGGGCCCGCCCCTGCCATGTTGCCTGCCATAATAAACAGGAAGGGAAGGAAAAACACCTGAGAGAGCGGGGGGGAGAGGAATTGGGGTGACCACTCCTCCCCGCTAGGCTGCAGGCAGGGGAGGAGGGCACTAAAAGTGGGGATTGGATTTGGGGTTATCAAGGACTAGTGTGGGGGTAGGGTTCAGTCACTGACTCAGAATGGAAAATCTGGCTCCTCTTGTTACACTGGGGGGGGGGATAACAGCATGGGGGGGCGTGCAGTGAGATAGGGTCAAACTCAAACAGGGGAGGGGCACAAGCGCATGGGAGGGGGCATGGGTGCATGAGGGGAGGGGCCAATCAGGGCAAGCAGGGGCTGCAGGGGAGGGGGACAGTCAGGCTGGAAATGGGGCAGAAAACCAAGGGGCTAGCTTCAGGGCTGGGGCGGGGCAAGCAAAACAAAGGCTGTAGAGGGAAAAGGTTGGGGCAGGCAACTAAACCGTAGCTAGCAAGGGGCTGGGACAAAAAAAAAGGGGGGGCAAACAGCTGCAAGGAGCAGATGGGGCAAGTAGCAAAGGGCAAAGCAAGGGGCGTGGGAATGGGGGGGGGCACATGCACCCATGTGCGCTTGTACAAAGTCAATGGTGGGCTGGTTGCTGCTACAGGCCCAAAGGGTGGAAACAAGCTTGGCAAGCCAAGCAAGCAGCTGAGTCCAGAGGCAGGAACCAGGGCAGATGGTGAGCAGCCAGCAGAGGTGGTGGAGGGGGCAGCGGTGGGGGTTGGGGGGGGCACAGATGAACCTGGGGTTAGGCTCCACGCCACACCCCCTCTGCCCCTACAAACACAGTCAATACCCCCACCACTAGAGCACAGTTTGAAAAAATACTCAGTTCTTGAAGGCCCCCTCCACGGTGGACTGCAGAGATTCTGCGCTCCCTCAGCAGCCGACGGTCTTCTGGGTCTTTCTCCTCTGGGTTCCAGCAGCTTCCTGGCAGCAAATACGGCAGCAGCAGCAGCTCCAGGCAGTGGTCTGGTGGCCAGGCAGGACCCCTCATGGATGGTGGTAGTGGTGGTGGTCACAGCAGTGGCTGGAGCAGGGGTCCCCCACGCCCCTCCTCTGGGAAGAGGGCCAGCAGGCCACTCCCCAGGGGCTGCTGCAGTAGCAGCAGCAACCAAGGTGTTCGGGGGGGTTCAGCTACCAGCCCGCAACCAGAGAGTAGAGTAGTGGGAGGGGTGTCTGGCCCAGCCAGGGGAGTAGCTGGAGCAGTAGCAGCAGCAGCTACAGCAGTAGCCAGGAGAGACCAGGACCTAGCAGGAGTAGTAGCCCTCTACCTCCCTCTTCTCTCCAGGCCAGTTGGGTGCAATAGAAGAGTCCAAAGCAGATCTACTGGCCACTGGAGAAGCAGGTTTCTGTTCCCTGAGTGATCAGAGCAAGGGCTGCACTAGAACAAGCAGGAACTTTCTGGAACTAATTTAAGGCAGGCAGGCTAATTAGGACACCTGGAGCCAATTAAGACAAACCTGCTAGAATCAATTAAGATAGGCAGGCTAATCAGGGCACCTGGGTTTAAAAAGGAGCTCACTTTAGTTTGTGGTGTTGCGTGCGAGAAGCTGGGAGCAAGAGGCACACAAGGAGTTGAGTTGAAGGACTGAGGAGTACAAGCATCAGCAGACCATCAGGAGGAAGGTCCTGCAGTAAGCATAAAGAAGGTGTTGGGTGGAGGCCGTGGGGAAGTAGCCCAGGGAGTTGTAGCTGTCACGCAGCTGTTACAGGAAACCCTATAGACAACTGCAATCCACAGGGCCCTGGGCTGGAACCCGGAGTAGAAGGTGGGCCCGCGTCCACCCCCCCCCCCACCCCCCCCAAACCTCCCAACTCCTGATCAGACACAGGAGGAATTTGACTGTGGGTTCTACCAGAGGGGAAGATCTCTGAGGCGATCAAAATCCGCCGATAAGCGCAGGACTCACCAAGGTAGAGGAGGAACTTTGTCACAATGCATGCAGTCTGCTTCCATTTTGGTTTAGGTCATAGGCTTTTCCTTTCCCAAGAAGTTTAACCCCACGTCTCCAGTACAGCTCCCATGACTTTCCCTCCATTGCATTCCCATCTTTCAGTTCTCTCTGACCCTCTGGGTTCTGCTTTCCGCTGAAAGAGCCAACAGGCATTTCCCTCTGCTGCTCTCAGCCTGCAGCCCTCTCCAGTTTTCTCTGCCCATGGCTCCCTGGCTCAGGAAGGACAGCTGGCTAGCCCCTCCTCTGGGCTTCCTAGCTCTCAGCCTTTTTCATCCTTCCTCCCAGTACTGACTTTGGCTCTTTGGCTCAGCAGGTCCGTCCCACCTCGGGCTTCCTGCTGATAATTCCTCCTTCTTTCCAGGGAGGGCCTGCAGGGAGCTTTCTACTCTGTGTGGCTTTCCCTGAAGATCATCCCCAATCCTCTGACTCCCCAGCCACTCTCCCCTGCTCTGTTACTAAGTGACTGACTTTCACCCACTACCCTGACTCACTTGGTCTCTCCAATTCATCAGTTCTCCGTGGGTGTCAGTGTCTGTGTGTTTCTCTTTTAGTATCTCTCTGGTCCTTTATAGCACCAGTCACTGCCTCATCATCTTAACTGGCCAAACTAGGAACACCTGTTCTGGCACAGGGATGCTCCACTGACTTCATTTACTGTAGTCAGCCACCCTCTGAGAGCCTCATACTCTGTTCTCAGTCAAGGAAAAGGTACTCTAGAACCAAATATGCCTGCAGTAAATATAACTGTATAAAATTATCCTAGATCTATGAAGGATATATACAGAAATCAAAGTCATCCCCCGCATGGGTAGCACATGATACGTATTACCACCTACTCAGGCCTGGATGATTAGCCTTGCTGTAAAAAGAATGTATGAGGAAAATATGTTCAGCAATGGAACCGAGCTCAAATGTGTGATACATTTTGGAGTTATAGTCCGCTTTAGTCGAGTCTATGCTTGGCGTTATATGGATATTATGGGTTTGTACTTAGCCTGCTGCCGCAGCAATTTAGGACCAAAAAAAAAGAGATGATCTCACACAAGTGCTGCCAGCTCCACAATAGTGCAGAATTTATATTTGGATTGTTATAAATGCTACTATGGGATACTAAAGTGAGGGCCCATGTCTGCCGCTCTTACTCAGTTAAAACTCCCACTCACTTCAATGTTTAATTAACTCAGTGGGAGTTTTGAGTAAGTAATCCCTACATTACTCTAGAAAAATGACAGCAAGTTAATGTGTCCCTGAGTAGTATAAACTTCTTGTTGACAGAAATCACACTTCAGTACAGCAAAATATAAGTTTCAGGGGATGCCTAAGCATCCAGGGCAAATAGTGGGGTTGTGAAAGCTTCATCTTAGGTTGCCAGGGACTCAGAAAAGTCTGTTGCATGTGCTATGGCTTTTTACTGTAGAGTCTACTATATGCAGGAGCATGGCGCTGATTTAATTTTTTAAAAAATATATCCTTTCAATGTGAATCACATGCCCACTGATTACTACAGTTACTGCCTCCCCTCCCAGTCTGGATGGCATGATATATATTAACTTATCCAGAATAATTGTGTAGTTAATTCTTTGAGATGCTCAGCCTTCTCTGCACCATTTTGCTACTAAAGAGGAGCATATGGTTCAGAATATGTAATCTATGCCTCACTGATCTGTTAATCTTAAATGTTTTCTTTAATCATAAAACAGATTTTACAGCCTTACATAAATAAACCAGTTCTAGAGTGAGATTTCAGCTATCGGATTTTTAATAAGGCAGAAGCTTGTGTTATTTAGGACTTTGGAAAGGCTACAGCTGGGAATGCACTGTTAATAAACTCAAACAGATGGATGCTGACAGGTCTGTGAACTATTCACACCATTTTTAGCAAATGTTTTGCAGCAATCCTAAATTCCAAATGCTACTTCAGAAACAAACACAGAATTTCCTTCATCAGGGTACAAAGCATGAAAGTGTGACTTTAAAATAATTTGAGTTGAAGATGATGATGATATCCATTCGCAGCTCAAGAAGCAATGCCCTGATTATTGTGAAAAGCAGGCCTGATAAGTGTGTAAAGTTTTTGAATCAAGAACAGACAGCAGCAGAGGGTGTTTGTAGATGTAATGAAGTGAGCACTTTCCACAACAGCTGGTTTCACTTTTTTCCTTGGGGCACTAAATAATCTCCATGTGTAGAAATCACTGTTTAGAGAAAGTGAGCACACAGGCTCAGAATAACTATATAAAGCAGCTGACACAGAAGAAAATAGTACAATAATGGAAGGTGTTAGAGGAGTTCATGGGAATGATGAGAAAACCGATGGGAAAAGGGCTGTTTGTGATAATAGAATTCATGGCTTGGACTATGTCTTCCTATGGCAAAACCAATAGGAGGCACAAAGTACTTCCTTTTATCTGGCTTAAATGTGTAGTCTTTCAAATTATTTGAATGCCACCTTGTTCTTGTATCATGAGGTAAATGGGAGCACCCAATTTTTTTTCTCTAAGCACTTCATTATTTTATCTACCTCTATCACATCCTCTCTTCTTTGTCTCGGTTGAGCTTTTCAAAGCCATGCAAGGGATCAAGCCTCCCAGCTCCCTTTGAAATGAAAGGGATTTGTATGACCAAAGCCTGTAGTCGGCTTTGAAAATCTTAAAACTCCTCTCTAAGTACACAGTCAGTCTTTTCTCTCGCTCCTTAAACAGAAGTCTTTCCATGTCTCTGATCATTTGTGATGTCCTTCTCTGAAGCTTTTCTGTTTCTGCCACATGTTGGTGTTGGCATTGCCATTAGGTGTGCCAGGTGTCCAGTTTTTGACTGGAAAGTCTGGTTGAAAAGGGACCTGTGCAGTCTCCTGTAAGTGCTGTTGACTAGACCCCAAAATCTGGTTACCACAGTAACCGCAATCGGCCTTCGCCACTGGGAGGGTGGGAAGAGTAGCTGCTGGTGAAGGACCTCAGCTGATGGAGAGAAACTTAATCTGAGGAATTGGCTCCCAGCTCTGGCGGAGAGGTTGGTACCGGCGTAGGATCCTGACAGCATGTGGCGTTTTGAGGAGTGGGGCCAGTGGCCGGGCATGCCACCTGTGACAACCTATCCCACCTTGTCAACCTCCCGGGGCCCTGACTCTCTCCAGCCCCTCGCTCCAGGGACGAACCTCCACCCTCTTCTCTGCTGTGCCCTGATGGTTCCCAGCCTCTCTCCCCAGGAACTGACACCCCACTCCACCGTACCATGCCCCGATTGGGCAGGCAGGCACTGCATCAGCTCCTCCCAGCCCAGCTCTGCAGGTGGCAGATGAGTCCCAGAGGAGGAGAGAGCAGTGAGCAATGGTTTAGCCTATAGGGTCTGATTTTGAAAAATTAGAAAATTGGCAACTCAAGTTGGCATGTTCTGTTTTTTGCCCACTTTCTTTCCTACAAAAAGCATTAAAATCTCCTTTAGCAGTTAGCACAATTTGGCCCAACATTTCTATCAATTACATTAAGGAAAATACAGAGCAACTCCACAGAAGTTAGTAGAGATATTCTGGATTCTTATAGAAGAATGGCACTTCATCAGCCTGGCTTGCTTTGCAGTATCACTTCTGAAGGTAAGGAAGCTTTGGTTTCGTAAAAGAACAGGTGCAAATAGCTTTACATTAATTTTTCAAATTAATATTTTGGTAGCTACTGTCCCTCCCCATAATTACTGGCTCATTAGTGCGGGCAAATGCTTTTATTTCAATCCAAAGTTGATAACTTGATTATGGCCCCAGTTAAGCAAAGCACTTAAACACTTATTTAAACATGTGCCTAAGGGTTGACCCCATGAAGGACTTAGGCATTGCAACACTGAGTGTCATGGCACTTAATTGTTAGGTGCCTAGTAAATCACAGGAACAACACAGCGATCCACAAAGCCTAAGACAGGCACCTCGGGTCCTATACAATGAATGGGGAGAGAGAGGCTTCTTAAAATGTGATCCACAAAAGCCAGCATGCTAGGCAGCACCCTGCCTAAGCTACCCAATGGGAGATGCTGTTGTGCTAAGTCCATCCTGTTCTCAGAGATAGACAGCTAGCTCTGATAATGATCCCTGAAGAGGAACGCCTCTCCAGGCCTAGGTGCCTATGTAGTTTCTTGAAGGAATGAGTTAGAAGCCTGCCTCACTCCACACAAAGTGGGTGGTGGAGGAGGAGCCTATCTTTACCCCACTGAGTTGAAAGTTATAAGTACTCACTAGGGATGTAGGAAACCCACATTCAATTCCCTCCTTTCTTCTTGATGGGGAGAAAGGAGACCCCTGGTCAAATCCTCAGAAGCATGCACCAATCACTGAGCTGTGGGATAGCTGGGGAGCTCCTTCAGTCTCTCCAGTCAAAGCTGTTGGACTCTGGATAAATAAATAAATAAATAAAGAGCAATTGGGCATATGTATGTGAATGATTTTTGTAGACTAGTGGTTAGGGGACCCACCTGGGGGGTAGGAGACCCTGTCTCAAGTCCCCCTGGATCTCAGCATTCTGATTTGATTTAAATAGAAATGAAAGGAATGTTGGAATCTAGGTTAGAAAAATGGAACACTAAGGACTGGCCCACACTAGGGGGAGGGGGTCGATCTAAGATATGCAACTTCAGCTACGTGAATAACGTAGCTGAAGTCGAATATCTTAGATTGATTTTAAAAGGTACTTACCGCTGGTCCACACCACAGCAGGCAGGCTCCCCCGTCGACTCCGCTTACTCCTCGCGCGGAGCTGGAGTTCCGGAGTCAACAGGGAGCGGTTCTGGGATCAATTTATCGCATCTAGACGAGATGCGATAAATCGATCCCAGAACATTGATCGCTACCCACCGAATCGGGCGGGTAGTGTGTATGTAGCCTAAGTCAAATTGAGTCTGGGGCATCCATTTTGTTTGATAGAAATATGTAAAATGTATCATTACAAAACGGGGGGTGGGGGTCTAAACTGTGTTTTTTTTTTTTTTTCATAAGCATCCTAAACAGCAAGGATAGCAGGGCAAGTGTTACCAAGCAGACGAGTGTACATTAATCCTGGTGTGGTGGTGTTGCACAGAAGGTACCAAACTGAGAGGGATTATAAAACGGCTGGAGTGAATTCTAGGTAAAATACCGAAATCCACAGTTTTAAATCTCTGGGTTCTGGGTCACCATAGTGCCTTGTATGAAGAGCTCTTGCCATAACACTCTTTTGTATTGCTTTCTCTTTAGCAAGCCTCGTGACTCCGCGGTTGGAACAATTATCTCCCCTTTTATGGAAAGGATCAGTTGGTGCAGTAAAGTTCTTTAAAACTGGGGAGAGGTTTATTGCTGGGCCGGATCAGGCAACATATGGGAGGAAATAGGACAGTCTCCTGAGACAGATTAACTTTTTGTCAAGGTATTTTATTGAAAGTTTGGAAAATACACAGGTCGTTAATTGGGTCCAGATTTAGCTACTGCAAATAGTGCAAAGATGCAGCATGCCAGATGCTTTCCCCTACTTGTGTTTTTTTTTTTTTCTACAATTTCTATTTATGGATGTTTTGATTTAGTGACATCATTGCTTTAATATACTGTAGTTCATTGTTTTATAATGAAATTCTTCTCGATTATTTTTTGCTGTTAGCTGCATGTGTAAAATTTTGTAAATCAACACAGTTTAACTACAAAAATAATCAGCACCAAGAGCTGAGTGGAAAATAGCTGGTAGATCAAACTCCCTTTAATTGTAAATGAGGAAAGTTTTGGGAGACAATGATCACCCTTAAAGCTAGCATATTTTGTTATTCCTCCAAGTCCTCTCAGCAACAGTGTTGGCTTTTTTTTCCCTATCCAAATCATGCTAGTGTAATAAGAAAGCTGAAGACATCGAGCCCTGGAACGGCAGCCTGAAAAAGATGAATTGGCTTCCCAGCATGGGCCACAAAACAGCAATGCCACCCACATCAACATTTCAGTGTCTTTTCTGAGGCTCTTGTGAAGGGATGATGTGCATCCACCAGCCTGACTCCAAGCCCTTTCTAAGATCTCTCTGTGCCGTCAGCCCAACACTTCCTCAGCCTCGGCTCCTCAAGTGCAGGTTGGGGCCAAAGTGGGAATTTGGCAGCAGAGTCAGCTAAGCTATTCACTTCATGCAGAATAGTAGAGAGACATCAGAAAAGGAACCTCCATTCTCCTCCAATTTGGGCTCCACTCAGTACCAGGAAATGTAGGCATTCCCTGTTCTCTGTCCAGGCAGTCCTGAATTGGGCTACAGGAGATAGAAAGTGTAGCTCAGTTTGCAAGAAGAATTTTTTTTCCAACTGCTACTTCTTCCAATGTACTCTGGGCATCTTTCACATCAGTAACAGAGGACCGGATCCACAAAGGGACTTAGACATTGTAACATTGAACATTGCAAAGCCTAACTTTTAAAGACATGGAGAATCACAAGAAGAACACTGTGATCTACAAAGCCTGAGCTGAGCACCTATGCTCCCTCCACAATGAATGGGTAGAGAGAGATTCCTTAGAATGCAATCCACAAAATGCAGCACCCTAGGCGGGGAGTCACTTAAGCTAGCCCATGGGAGATGCCAACCAGAGGTGACCTAAGCCCTGCCCCTCTTACAGAGATAGGTGGCTCACTGCAGCCTGGACTTAGGCACCTATCTTTGCTTGTGATCAACTAAGTGGGAGAAGATAGGTACTCTTCTGCCTAAATTGTATGTGGTGCCCAATCCGGTAGGCATACTTAGAGACTACCTAACTCCACACAAAACAGCCATGGTGGGGCAAGAGAGAGCCCTCCTTTATAACCTTTACCCAGTGATTGGGGTACTGACCCAGGCTACTGGAGACTCTTAGTTCAAGTCCCCCCTCTGCCTGATGAGATCTGCCACCTCTCAGGTGAGTGCCCCAGTGACTAGGCTATGTAGTGATTGTCACTCTCCTAACAATAGTATTGGTTTACTACAAGATGAAAATGTGGAATTGTTTATTATTAATGCGGAGAAGGTGGGAGTGTTCAATAAATATTTCTGTATGTATTTGGGGAAAAACAGATGATGTGTCATATCACATAATAATATTCTTTTCATTCCACTAATAATCTCAGGAGGATGTTAAACAGCAGCTACCAAAGTTGCACATTTTTAAATCATCAGGTCCAGATAACTTGCATCCAAGAGTTTTAAATGAGTTGGCTGAGGAGCTCATTGGACATTAATGTTGATTTTCAATAAGGGAAAACTGGGGAAGTTCCAGAAGACTGGAAGAAAGCTAATGTTGTGCTAATGTTTTAAAAAAGGTAAACAGAGTGACCCTGGGAATTATAGGCCTGTCAGTCTGACCTCGATTCCAGGCAAGATAATGGAGTGGCTGATATGGGACTCAATAAAGAATTAATGGAAGGTAATATAATTAATGCCAATCAATATGTCTTTACGGAAACTACTTTCCGTAAAGCTAACTTGATATCTTTTTTTTGATGAGATGATAAATTTGGTTGCTAACGGTAATAGTGTTGATGTTATAGACTAGCTGTTTTGTGTGGAGTTAGGTGGTCTCTGAGCATGCTTATTGGATCAGGTCCACATGCAAGTTAGATGGAAGAATGCCTTTCATCCCCTGGTTTGTGGATCACTCTGGGATTTAGGCAGGAGATAGGTGCCCAGGAACATAGAGGGAGGCAGATGTGCATATGCCCAGAGGCAGTAACATAAGCACCTAGGGAACTTTTACTGCACAAACTTAGACACAGAGTGAATGTAGGTGACTACAGGGATAGGCAGCAGCTGAGCAGGAGTCTTGCGTCTTGCAGTGGGGCCTAAAAACTGGATTTAGGCACCTAAATCTGGGCAAAACCAGATTAATATTTGTGTGCCCCAGCACCCGGATTGAGGCCCTGCCCTCCGCTCCATCTATGCTCCACCCCAAGGCCCCACTGCTGCTCAGCCTCTTCCCCCTGAGACCATTCCTGCCACTCACACGGTGTGAGGGGGTGGAGAGGAGCGAGCGGCAGATAGGGCCTTGGGGCAGAGTGCAGGCAGGGCCTCAGGGGGAAGAGGCCGAGCAGAGGTGGGGTGAAGTGGGAGGCAGAGCCATGGTCCGGGCACCGGGGCCCCTTCTGAGTGTGGATCTGGTGCCACAGCGCCATTGGTGCCATTATGAATCCAGTACTGAATCTGGGGTTTATTGGCATAAGTACCTTTGTGCATATGGGCCAGAGTTCCTACAGGCCAAATGTGCCCTCAGTGACACCTCTGCCACCTATTGGCTCCAGATTATGCGTCTAGTGCCACCTGTTAGCTGTAAGTGGGTTGGCACAGGTGTTCATGAGGGTGTGGTTCAAAACCAGTGGGGTTGCATAGTTGTAAGGGTGGGGGGGTATAATTTAACCTGCAGATGAAGCTGTATGGCTGACAGGTGGGGGGAAAGCATCTTTTTACTGGCAAACTGAGCACATTTGGTATAGAAATCAGTGAGACACAATGAATACAAAACCCTATGGTACCATATTTACAAAGTCATTTGTCAGGGTAGACCCATACTTTAATATCTGGGATTGTACCCATTTATTTCATTCTGTCTTAGTACTGTTTAAGGACCCTATTCAACTAAGCATTTAAGCATATGCTAAACTCCCATTGACTCCAACAGAACTTAAACACGTGCTTAAAGGTAAGCTTCCCAATACCACCCGCACAACATGTTTAAACCTTGCACAAATAATGTATTTGATTATTTTGCTGCTTTTTCCATTTGCAAAATGTTTATTCATTCAGAATTATTTGCTCTTCTTTTTCCTCAGCAAGTAATTCTTGGTCTGTAGATTGTGAATTCCATGGTGATGCTGGGGATACTACAAGGATGTGTGGTTGTGAGACTGCATGGTTGAGAGTTGGCCAGTGCTCCCTCTGCACCCCACCACCTCGCTATGGGCTATGGCTGCAAACCACAATGGGGCCCGGAGTGATTCTCTTTATGCTTTTATGGCCTATCAATATACTCATTTCTAGGTGGTGGTTTTGGCATGTACGGGCTGGTAAGCTTGGTGCTTTCCATGTCGCCTTATTGGTATAAACTGAGTAACTTCTTTTGTTCGCTTATGAGCCTTAGGGCATGTGACAGGGAGCCAATGAAATGAGTCAAATCAGGCAGTTTCAATTCTTCCCTCCCCCCACAACCTTTTGAGCCTATAAACACATCACCCCTAGGCCGAGTCCTCATCTCACTTAAATTCCCCGCTTGCATTAGAGCTCCTTTCTGTGATTGACCAGGGCATTAATGTTCTTCTAATCAGGGCATATGTTTTATAGCAGTATTAGCCTTTAAACATGAGGTTCTGAAAATACAAATGGATAATCCTCTGATGTTAGGACTGGAGGGGAGATGAGAAGTACTGTATGATTCAGAAGCCTCCTTGGCTGATTTGAGGTTACTTAATCATGACTATGAGCCTCATTTTCATACAGAGAAAAAAGGCCTTGCACAGCAGTATTAATTTTACAAACTCACTCTCAGACCGTTTACACAGCCATTGCCTTGCCTCCAAAACACATCGGTATTGTGCTTTCCAGTTAGACAGTACTCTGTTGCAGTGCTGTGCAGAAGTGACTTCTTTACCTCTCCACTTAATAAACTATTCCTCTCACCTCCTGCTACCCCCAATAAAAGTCAGCTTACAGAAAAGTGGGAGGAACAGAGGAGCCTTATGAAGAGGTTGGAAGCTGCAGTCAGACAGAGTGAAAAGTTACTGGCTGCTACAGGGGTCCCACTGCTGTTCGCCATGTATAAACTAGCTTCGAGCCTGCATTAATCCTAGCTCAGCTCTCAAAAGAACTCTACTGTTCAAACAGCAAACATTAAGCAATGAACTGCTTCTGATTGTAAATGCAGTATTTACATGGGCAAGGTTTAAACAGGTAGCCACCTGTTATCAAAGTGGGGGCACTAGTCATAAATGCAGCTATGCTTTAGGGATTCATTTATCTCCCACAAAAATTTGATCTGGATTTGAAAAAGGTTGCTGCTTGCTGGTGCTTCATAAATTAGCTTGTAGCTTTTTTTTAAAAAAGAGATGTGTACCAGGTACTAGATACGACCAAAATCTCAACTCAAATGTCCTAATACAAATAGAACTATACAAAGAGCAACAAACAAAAGCGTGCATGTCTTCAGTGACTTGAAAGTGGAGTTCTGGAGTTTCCCGCTTGTTATGATTGCATGTTAATAACATCTGTGTGGATAATTTGACAAGGAAACAATGAGGTTCTCATAGTATTAGTGCTTTAAAATTAAGAGAAACCATAGTTAAGATTTAATTTTAGATGTGACATGACATAACATCTCAATGTAAGTAATAATTGAGGGGAAAAGGGACTGCAGCAGTAAGATCACATGGTTATTCATTTATTGTGTGAGAACCATAAATTAAATTCCATGCTAAAAAAAACTTCTGCCACCTAGGGCACCATACTCCTATCTCACACTGGAAAGACTGGACATACTATAATCTTGTCTCACGTTAAGCTCCAGCATTCTAAGGCCAGCTCGAGCTACAGAACAGGGAGGGATTTATAATCTTACACTAACCGTATGCTCAGGCTGATTGTAAGTGGAGACTTTAATCAAATATAATTTAGAGTTTCTACAGTATATTGTGTGATGTGCTCTTCACCCAATTACAGAATCCTGTGCTGAACAAAATGGAGGAACATTTCCAGTGCTGTTGATGACTGCTCTTTAGTTGTGCATTCACACATGCAAAGAAGACGCATCTTTCAGCATGGGGCAAACCACAATGTGGCTTTGTCAGTTTTATCAGAGTTTAGATACTGTGTGATGATAAGCACATTAGAAACACCATGCTGCCCTTAGATAGATGTTTGGAAGATCATCGGGGAGGCTCGCTTAAAGAACTACAGCATTGCCAAACCCAAGTATTCATCCTGGGAGATGTAGTCCAGCTGTGGCGCTCATCACATAAGGAGTACTGAGACATGAGGCAACCGAATGACAATTCCCACAAGGCACTGTCATGGCATTTCTCTTGGCTGAAATTTTTCAGTTTTGCATTTTCAGTTTTTCTATGAAAAAATCCCTATTGTACAGATGGGAAAACTGAGACCGAGAGCTCAGCAACCCATCCTATGACCCACTGGCAGAGCTGGGAATAGAACAGAGGTCAGGTCTGGTTCCCCAGCCCCTGGATCGTGCAGCCTTCCAAAAATCTGTGTGTTTTATATCTGTGCAGAAATTCTGTAGGTTACTATGCAACCTTTGTATCGTACAGCAGAAAGTTTTCAACATGTGACCAAATGTCCAACCTCATTAAACTGTGTATTTAAGAATCAGTCTACAGAATTTGCTTTGGGGTGTTAATTAACATTGAAATATAATTGTTAGTATGTAGTAGCTTTCATTTAGAGGATCCGTGGTTCAGGGTGCTCTTTGCACTTATACAAAAATAAACACATAAGCTGATAGTCACATTAAATGGCACACAGAACAAGCTTTGCTCTTCTAGTGCTTATAAATGGAAATATGGAAGCTCTTAACAGAATGTTGGAGGGGCAACCAACTCTGATTGATTGTTTCTTCTTTAGTCGGACCACTGTTTAAGGACTGAATTATAACCATACGATGTAGTCTGAGTAGGGTTGCCAGGCGTCTGGTTTTTGACTGGAACTCCCAGTTGAAAAGGGACTCTGGCGGCTCTGGTCAGCACCGCCAACCAGGCCATTAAAAGTACGGTTGGCGGCACCGCGGGGGCTAAGGCAGGCTCCTTGCCTGCCTAGCTCTGCCCAGCTCCTGAAAGCGGCCGCCAGGTCTTCGCAGCCCCTAGGTGCATGGGCAGCCAGGGAGGTTCTGCGCTGCCCTCCACCCCAAGTGCCAGCTCTGTAGCTCCTATTGGCCAGGAACCGCAACCAATGGGAGCTGCAGGGGCGGACCCTGCGGGCGCGAGGAGCCTCCCTGGCCACCCATGTGCCTAGCTGCTGCAGGGACCTGACGGCCGCTTTCTAGGAGCCATGGTAAGCACGGCCGGGACCCTGCACCCCACCCCACCCCCCTGTCCCAGTCTTGAGCCCCCTCCCACACCCCAGACCCCTCATCCCTGGCCCCACCCCAGAGCCCACACCCCCAGCCTGGAGCCCTCTCCTGCACCCTGAACCCCTCATTTCTGGCCCCAGCTAGAGCCTGCACCCCCAGCCCAGAGCCCATAGTCTCCCTGCACCCTAACCCCCTGCTCCAGCCCAAAGCCCTGTCCTGCATCCCGAAGCCCACACCCCCAGCCAGAGGCTTCAGCCCTCCCCCCCACACACACATCCAACCCCTTGCCCTAGCAAGTGAGGGTGGGGGAGAGTGAGTGATGGAGTGAGCAGGGCCTTGGAGAAGACGATGAGGCAGGGGCTCGGGGAATGGGACGGGGAAGGGGTGTTCGGTTTTGTGCTATTAGAAAGTTGGCAACCCTAGGTGGGAAGTGGCAGCTGCTCTCCCTGCCATCTGGGTTCTGGTGCTGTGGGTAGCCTACAGGGAAGGACAGGGGTTTGTTATATCTCCTTACTCCCCTGTGTAGGTGCGCAGCTGGGCTCATCATGACAGAGTCTTAAGTGAGGTTGTTTCCTAGTTGTTACACATTGGCATAGGGCTGAACTGTTGGGGGGGTGTTATGCTTTACATTTTTTGTTAAACTCTTTTTTGCCCTTGGAAAATTAATGAGAAATGAGCTATAATCACACTGATAGAAAAAGTTTCTCCACATTTTAATGAAAATCAAAAATCCCTGTGGGATTTGAACTGCATGTTTTGAAATATAATATATAGCGATTTTATCCAGTAGGCTTCATAAGGCTCTGTGATTAGCATCTGTAAAGTTGCATAAGTAATATGTGGCTAAAAGAAAACTCATATATTTTTAATAAATGCAACATAAACATACTGAGAATAAAAAGGGAAAACAAATACAAACTAGACTATATAGCAGCGATGGACTAATCAAATAATAACTCTTCCAACGCGCAGTGATATCACTTTGGGTAAATAGCATGAATATTGCTGACATTCAGGAGTATTCCAAAAATTTATTATCCAAGGTTTTCTGCTGTGAAAAGATAGAAGACTGACTAGGACCATAACTCTACCTAGCTAGGGAAACTGGCTCAGTCAAAGGAGAGCTAAGCATTGCCGTTTCACCTAGCTGCAGCCGAGCCCTGCTTGCGCCTTTAAACTCCACACAACAAGGAAAAGTGGTTCCCCTTCTCTGGATGTGAAAGAGTAAAATCTACCCAGGCCTATTCCCAAGTGCTATTTTTTCCCCCTAATTTAATGTCAAGTCCTTTCTGTGACTCTCCAGAGATTCCTCGGTCCTTCATGAAAACAGCGAAGGAATGCAGGAAATACCGGACTGTACCGACAGCTCCAGATATTGGTAATGGGTCTTGGGGTCTTTCACTTCTAAGACACTGGTTTGAACGTCCGCAGTGTTCCCAGCTCCAGGCAGTCCAAGGACCCAGATGCTCAAACTCCTATCCATGCATGGTAACCCTAGGTCAACCATTAATAAAATACAAAATATCAATAAATTATAACATGCCAAAAACACTCCTCTAGAATCTATTGTACGGGATGAGAATTAGTGAATAATTTGGGGGTGACATTCATTCAGTGGCAACACATGCTACCTCTGCCCCGAAAATCTCAGTAACTATTACGGGGGAGTAACTATGTAGGGGTTGGGGCAATAGAATCCACAGGCGCTGGAATGAGAGCTAACCTCCTTGTGCCCCTCATACTTGGAGGGTCCTGGCCACTAGGACCATGTAAGTGCAGATACAGCCTCCATAATGTCCTATTTAAAACTGGTACAGAATCAACTATGTGGTGCGCAGGTAATGCAGAGCCCACCTGCATGCCGACGTCAGAGATGCCTTCGCTTCATGCTGTGAAAATATAATAGTTCGACTGTATCTGGGGCTTTCCACAGCCCTCCTGCTGTTAGGTGAATTGCTACTAGGGTGACCAGACAGCAAATGTGAAAAATCGGGATGGGGGTGGGGGGTAATAGGAGCCTATATAAGAAAAAGACTCAAAAATTGGGACTGTCCCTATAAAATCGGGACATCTGGTCACCCTAATTGCAACCTCCTTGAACAAATTTAGAGGGATGTACAAAATGAGCTGTTTATAGGCCTTTTCCTTTTCTAATTTCTGTGGTTCAGTGACATTGCTCTCCAATTCTGTGAAGCTGCTCCCTGTGCATTAGCAGTGCACATGCTGGAAACTGTCATGATCACAAAAATCCATGTTAATGATTCTGCTCCTTTAGAAATGAGCTATCCCTTATGGTAGGTAGTGAACCAAATCATTGATATTTACAGATGTTATAAAAATTAACTGGCACACAGGCTAACCCATTCCAAACACCACACGGCATATCGTTCTCTGAATTACTCAGACTTGTTATCCAGATGCTAACAATAAATGGCAGCACTCTGCTTCCATATGATTAAACACAGAGAGAATGTGATGCTTTGCAAAAGCAAATGGCTGGTTTTTAAGAATATCTGAAAAACAATGCACCCATACGTGCACCCATCAAACAAAAAAATACTTATTTGGGGAACCAAAAGGATGAAACATTTCTCCTCACTTGGTAGCCACTTCTCAGTAACATTAATTTTAGAGATTATTACATTTCTGTTAACTTCTGTTATGTGATTGCTGCTAAATGATGTTTTCATTGGAAGGATTTCATTTGCTCTGGTGCTGGTTGTACTAGGTGGTTGGTTGGATTAGACAGCCCATCCTTAAACTTCTTTTTCTAGGGAAACTGTGTGGTATGATGTTAAGAAAATTAGCATGTGCATGCATCTTCTGAAGAAATGAGTAGGCAGCTTTTTGGCAGAGAGCGGAGGAGGATGCCGTTTTCCACAGCTCTGCATGCTAAGGAATTTTGCAGCCTAAAATAGGTATTCCTAGATGGTGTGTTTTTTGTTTTTTCAAATTCTCCTATCACAGCTCTTCAATGCTTAGTCAGCTCAGAAGCATGCCATTTGTATTTGCCTTCAACCTTGTGTGGGATTCGAAATGCCTGAACAGACTTAACTTTCCTCTGTGAAAGTACACAGTCTGCCTTTTACATTCTTTACTTTTGCTGATTGGCCCTTTTAGATCATGTGAGGGGAGCTGGAATCCAGAGTTGTAGCTTTTGCCACTCCTTTTTCTTTTTAAAGCACTTGCTCTTTCCAGCTTCCTTGGGCTTATTGCCTCCTTTTTTCATTACACTGATTAGAATCTGGAATAACCATACAGGGGACGAAGCAGTGAGTTTAAAGGGGCAGAGATGTTTAGGCAGGTGTCCAGGACTTCAGGCTCAGGCTGTTACTATCTGAATTCCATGTCACCCGAGGGCCAAGAGATGTACTTACGATTTGATCAGACTACGAGACGCTCTCCATACAGGATGAGTAGGATTCTTGCACGCCATCAGCTACTAACTAAAATTCAGCAAGGTGAGTTACTGGCTTCTAACTGTTAGTATGCAGAAGCTGACCTGCAGACATTATACTAAAAACTTTAGTTAATATTTGAAATTTCAGTGTTTACCTTTCTGTACTCTGAACTGAGTCTAACAGACTCAATTTAAAACAGTCAGTGACCGCATTCTACTGCTAGGTAACTTTTTTTTAATATTCCCATACCAGGAACATAAAGATTCACAACCGTGCGTGATCAGTGACTTAACTATATTGCCTTTTAATCATAAACTTCTAGGTAACTTAAATGTGGGCAAGGGACTGAAATTCCTCTTGTCTGATTACTTGAAAGTCATGACACCAGGCTGTGTATAATTCTGCAACATGTAAAATCTATCCATGTAAGACATACTATGTATTGTACAAATGATCAATTTTACAAAACTACTTAAGACTGCAAGAGGGTTGGAAAAGGGCTGCTCTGATAAGACTCTTTAGAAAAACTCATGTGATTGTCAAAGAATTATATCACATGTCCTTGAAGATAATTGCTGGCTTGTCTTTTTGTTACTGTTTATATATCCAGCAGCCACTACACTTTCCTTAGAATGTAGTGTTAGGGCTAAATATATACATATCAGCCTCAAAACAAATCCTTTGACCTGTGTGCATTTTAAAAGAAATCATTTTCCAAAGCTCCCTAGAACAGATGTGAAAAATATAAATTAAAAGCCACCTGTGTTAATTTTTCTAGGTTAAATGGACGATCAGTATATAGTATATCACTGAAGCTTTTCATTTTCCAAATCAGATGTGGACCTACATTCATACAGAAAGAGAGTGCCATGTATTTTTAACCTAGGAGGAAAAAATCTGGAAGATGCCTAAGAAAAAGTTAATTCCTGTCTAGTTCCTGCTAGCTTACACCCAAGATATTGCATTCCCTTAACTAAAAACAGACAGAGTATTGTTAGCTACTCTGTATTACACTAACATTACTTACTCTCGCTCCCAATAATGTAATGTAGAAGTTAATGTGAGTTTCTGCATATGAGCAGTTAAATGGAGTGGCCAATTTAATTTGTCGCTTTCAAATGTTTTCTGTGTCGGTGGCTGTGGAGTGCTGGAAAAAGGTCAAGGATGCAATTATGAAAACCTTATTGTATTTATGAAGGAACAATACATATTTCATTGCCCAGCGTTTGATGAAAGAGATTGTTTCTGTGGCAATTAGGAAAACTCAGTTGTTTGCAACAGAGTTTCAGGACTTGGTGATGTTTGAAGGATATGGGCTCTAACTGCAGCTCTGATATCAGGAAGGATATTATGTCATTCCATATACCCTCGATCTTGATTGAATGCAAAGAAAACGCAATTTTTCTCCCTTTGGGTTTATTTGAGAATACCTGTGGCACAGTATTAAGCCCAGTTTAATTTTCAGGAAGGGGCTGTAGCATAGGTGCTGGTACTAGGGGTGCTGGGGATGCTGCTGCCCCACTATACAAATTGTTCCAGCACCGCTGGTCTACAGACAAAATTATTTAACAAGACACCCTTATCTGCCTCACTGACTGTGTGACTTTCCTCCTCTAAACCTATATATGTGCCTAGAGTGTGTGCCGAGATAGCAATGTGTGCCTAATAAAAACATATAATAATGGTCTGGCTTGGTGTGGTGGCGCACGCCTGTAATCCCAGCTGTTTGGGAGGCTGCGGTTGGCAGATCGCTCAGGAGTTCTAGGCTGCTGTGCCCTATGTCAATCGGGTGTCCGGTGCTACTGACAGCTTGGCTAGCGGGGAGTTGGAGGACTGGCTAGAACAACGCATCTGATGTGTTGTGATTGGTGCTCTCTGTGTGAGGGCTGATGGACCGATCAGTGACAATAATGGTCCACATTTTCAAAAGAAACGTGATTTGGGGTGCCTCTGTTTTTGGGTAGCCAACATGGGACGCTAACTAAGGACTTGATTTGTAGGAAGTGCTGAGCACCCACCATCTGAAATGAGGTCCTTTTTAAGGAGTCTAAAATTGGCCACCCAAAAACGGAGGCATCCCAAATCACTCCTCACTTTTGAAAATTTAGGCCATACATATCTATATATATCGAGAGACAGCATGTCTAGTAGTTAAATCATGGGTTGGGACTTTGAATTCTAATCCTGTATCTACAATTTTATCACTGGGTGGCACTGGACAATTCATTAATCACTCTGCCTCGTTCTCCCCATCTATAAAATGGGGATAACATTTAACTACTTATCTTCACAGCGAGCTGTGAGAATTCATTTTTGTACCATGTTTTTATGTTAAATGTTACAATTAACTGCTAATTTATACATATATTAGAGAGTCAGATCTACATATTGGATTACTATGAATTTATTACTTCTCACCTCCAGTCTTTTATGTATAGGATTCAGAGTATATATTCCTTTGGTTGGATAAGTATAACTCTCATTAGCAATAATGAATTTATATGCACACAGAGAGGTGAGAATAGGCTGGTATGTGTACGCCAGATCATATGCATGCAAATACCTATCCTCCTATTTCCTAAAAATCATCTAGACTCTATGGTTTCAATTATTAGGAGCATATTTACATGTCTGGAGGGACGTATGCTTCTATTGGCCAGACATGTCGCTATAGCCAAGCTGACGATCCAGACTGCAGGCCAGCTATTCACCCTGTAGAATCATAGAATATTAGGGTTGGAAGGGACCTCAGGAGGTCATCTAGTCCAACCCCCTGCTCAAAGCAGGACCAATCCTCAGAAACCTAAAAGAGTGAGAGGTTAACCACTTTGAAACTCAAATACGTTCTTACCGCAAGTGCCTTCTCTTCAGTTCAGTCCCTCCTACAGACTCACTTCTTCTGCAGTGCCCTCAAGAAGTGACAATCATATCAGTACAAATCATTGTATTAATAATGTGAACAAAAACAAGTCTAGCTATTACACCTCTCCCTCTTCTAGGTTTCCTGTCTACATTCTATGTATCAGAGAGGTAGCCATGTTAGTCTGTATCCACAAAAACAACAAGGAGTCTGGTGGCACCTTAAAGACTAACAGATTTATTTGGGCATAAGCTTTCGTGGATTAAAAAAACCCCACTTCTTCAGATGCATAGAGTGAAAATTACAGATGCAGGCATAAATATATATTGGCACATGAAGAGAAGGGAGTTACCTTACAATTGGAGAACCAAACTCCCTTCTCTTCATGTGCCAATATGTATTATGCCTGTATCTGTAATTTTCACTCCATGCATCTGAAGAAGTGGGTTTTTTTATCCACAAAAGCTTATGCCCAAATAAATATATTACTCTTTAAGGTGCCACCAGACAATTCCATTGTTTTTGTACATTCTGTGTGAAATCTTTATTCCATTAAAATCAATGGTAAAAGATCCATTGACTTCAGAGGGGGTCAGGATTTCACTTTCTCTATCTTGTTTAGACTGTAAGCAGCTGGAAGCCAGGATTGTCTGAGGTGTTTTTTTTTTCCCCTTCATTATTCAGCACTGTGGTCAGTCTCAGCACTTAATTATTTGTTGTTAAGGATGAGATTCCGTGCTGTGCAGAGATTCTGCGCGAGGACTGTGCCCCACTTAAGTCCTATTTTGAGGTCTTTTGCTGTAGAATTTCACCCTATTGATGATGATTAAATAAATGAAGTTCCATAGGATAGTTTAACAAGAGAATCTGAAAGCAGATCAGGAGATGATGATGCAAAATGGAAGTCATAGGTTGCTTACAGTGGCCCCAGTTCAGCAAAGCACTTAAACACGTGCTTTACTGCCATTGATTTCAGACTTTTTGCTTACATGCTTTGATGAATAAAGATGGACTTAAGCATGGGTGTAAGTAGTATGCTGCACTGGGGCCTGTTTGAGTATATACTCTCTACTTCTTGCTCCTGTATCTTTCAGTTGTTGGATGATAAACAAGGCATGAGCTTGCATTAGTAAACACTGAGCATTTTAGATCTACGATGTTTTTTAAGGTCAAGTTTTCAATAGTCCAAGAAATTATTTATAGAGCAGTAGAGGGAGCACTCAGAGCTCTCATTACAGGATATGAACCTAAGCACTAACGTAGTGTAATAATAATAATAATTTCATGTGCTTGATCCCTCTCTCATTAATAACATGCACTTTTGCAAATGATGCTGAATTACTGCTGGAGAAGTCCACATTAAGTTACTACATCCTTGCTGCCATGGCATTGCGTGGTGCAGTTTTTCTTCATCTTTTAAAGACATGTCTGCTGCAGAAGCATTTCTTTGTATTTTCTTTAAGGTGCTAGTTTAAAATAAACAACATGAATTATTTCAAGATTTAACCCACTTAATAATTCTACCACAAGGGAAATCAAACAAACTGGACTGTCATTTTAATTAGATTATACTTTATAAGTCCCAGATATCTGGTTTGTTTTCATTACCAACTCCTTGAGACAGATCGTGGTGGTGGCCTGAGAGTGAGAGTAGCGATGATCTGCCTATATTAAGTTGGCTTTTTCAAAGTGTAATCTTTTGATTTATTTTCCCATATAACTCTGTTACTTTCCATGCTGAAGGGGAAGCATGCTTTGGCATAAAGCAACAGGGTATAACATGTTTGGTTTGGAGTATTTATTCAAACTGAGTATGCCGTAACTGTGAGAGAATTCATTAATGATTACTCATGTTCTCTTTAAAGTAAATAAGGTGGTGGCTGTCAATAACTCAAATGAGGAGAGTCAGAAAATTGTCATGATTTCAGAGCCTTTCACTAAAGCCACTGCACAATATAAAGTAAAAAACAGAATAATATGTCAAACAGAATGAGTAAAATTAAGGTCACACACTGGAAATATGAAGTCAAAAGCATTGAATGCCCAGAGATAATATAGGTAGAGTTAGAAATTTAGGGCCAGATTCCACCCTCAAGCAGCCATGCACCCCTGTCAGTGAAATCTGTCCATGAGTATCTGCAGATTGCATCTGGACCTTGGACTACACGTTTAGTGCAATATAAAGAGTAATAATACTTTTACCTACAATAAGTAATACCTTACTCCATGAGTAGTAAAAATGGTTTCAATGGCCTGGGGTGGCATAAGAAAATCCTTCATAAGAGTGATCTCGTACTGTACATTTTGAAAGCAACAATACAGTGCAACACTCTGCAGATGATTATAAAATGCTATACACTATAAGGCTCGGTATGAAACTTTAACAAATTGTCAGTGTTGTCTAAATACACTTGTGTTTGTCTGCTTTGTGGGAACAGGAGTAGGATTAACGACTCCAGGTTTCCTGTCTGAAATCTTGTTGTTCTAGGTAAGGTTAACACGATGTTTTGCTCTTCTCCAGCTCCTCCCTGTACTCTGTGGCTACACTTCATTTTTGTGGTATTGGTATTGATGACATACAGGGAAGGATTCATTATCTTGAACTGCCACAGGAAAAATATAATACAGTATTATAATTCATCAAAAAAACTATGCTAAAAGAATGTTAAGGTTGCAAAGTCAAGTGCTGAAAAATTAGGAAATGTCAGAATTAAGGTGGCCTGTGCAGCCTTGATTCAGCCCCCTGTGCTACGTCTTGTATTCACTTCAGGGTTTGGATAGTGTGCATAAAATAAGGCCTCGGGCCACACACTGAATGTGGGCAATAAAAATAAATATTGAATAACTGAATGAAGCTGTGATCCTGTGAAAAAAATATATCATGTAACTAAAGACTATTATAATCCATACATACAAGGGAGCCAAATTAAGGCTTTACACGCAACCTTAATTCTAACATTTCCTAATTTTTGAATGCTTAACTTTGCACCTTAGCATTCTTTTAACTTAGTTGTTTGTGTCATTTCCCCCCCCCCTTTTTTTTTTCCCGATTGAAAACAGAAAATCCATCACGTGGAGCCATATTTACCCCCAGTTTGGGTCGCTGTTGGGATTCAGACCTTTCGATCCACAGCATAGACCTCCACCACTTGAACTAATGGAGTAACTGGTAGCAATGTTAGGGTATTGTCATCTATGTGGCCCAGTCACTAGAGGGAGGACGAGACACTTTGCCAGTAGGTTTAGCAGCTATTTGCTGACAGCAGAAGAATGGTAAGACTGAGGACTTGTGGGTTTAATTCCAGGTTCTGTAGGGGAGTGTGCTCTAGGGGTGATAGACCCTTCTGTCTCTTTGTTACAAGCCTTTCTCTGTCCCACTCTGCTCTTATTCAACCACCCATCGCCATCCTGTCCTCATCCTCCCCCTCTTCTCCCACCAACACTCCTCACGCCCCTCCTTCTGCTCGTGTCTAGTCCCCAACCCCTTCAGTTCGTGTTCTCCTCCCTCTCTGCTCCTCCTCTGGTTCCTGCAACTTCTCTTCCCCTTCACCCACCCCTCCTGTCACCCTTCTGTATTCCAGTCTGGCCCCTTTCTTCTCCTCCTCCTCACTGTCTGGGCACCTGCAGCAGGAGCATTGAAAGCATGGGAGAGACAGTCTCCCTGCCCTCAGTTCCGGTGCTTGGCACCACACTTTGTGTCAACAGTGCATTGTAAACCCGGGTCTGTGGGACTCGTGCTTGTGGAGTTGGTGTTTCCAAGCCTGTGCTTGTGCACCCCCACTGCATTGTAAACCTGGGATTACAATTGCCTCCGGACCCAGCTCTGACAGCCATGCTAATGCAGCCACACTGCACTGTGCAGACCTTCTTACTCAGGTTTATGGCTTGTGCTGCACCTGCACTGCAAAATGACAGGGCTTGGACCTGAGCTACAGCTAGACTTGAGCTCAAGCTGCTGGGTAGGTCTACAGGCCTGGGTCCTTAGGGCTTGCTGATCTGAGTCAGAAAGACTTGTGTGTGGACAGTGGGAGAGGAGGGCTGGGCGTAAACTTGAGTCTGAGCCTGAGTTTTCAGTGCAATGTAGACATACCGACAGCAGCCCTCAGTTTGTGGGAGGAGTACTTACGGGCAAAGTTCTGCTCAGCCCCTCTTGCCCCAGGCTGGAGCATGCCTAGAAGCTATGAGGGGCTGGAGGATGCTCAGTGCAGATGGAATCTTTGGAATATTTAGCTGCCAAACACCAAGTGTCTATTGAGCATGTGCAAACTGAGAACTTTTTAGAGGCTTAAAACATGAACTAGCTTGGGTGGATTTCACATCCTGACAGAGCATCCCCTGCCAAATTTCCAGTCCCATCTCCAAAGGATGGAGGCAATAGAACTTCTCAATGAAACCATTATAATAATTTTTTTTTAACACAGAAAAACATTATCTAAATGTGTTCTCAGAAATGGCTGAACCACTTTAGCTGAAACTTTCTCAAAACGATTCAGGCTGCAGCAAACATCTGACATGGAATTCCACCCAAAATTATAAGCAATTGAAAATAAGGCCACACAGTACGAAGTGTTGAGAAACCTTAACTGATATCACTACCTGCACTGCATATAATAATATGAATAGTTAGAATTGTCAAATTGCCAAGAAATACCCAAGATAGAAAATAAGTAGTAGACTGTCTACAAGATATGCCCTATCTCACCCACACATTATAGGCTTGATGTGGAAATTAAAATTCTATAGCCTATGTTGAGCAGGAGATCAGACTAGATGATCACTGGTCCCTTTTGGGATTGGAATCTATGAACATACATCAAGTGTCAGTCTTTAGTTTTGCTGTTAGATTCAGATTAAAACGGGGGATGAAATCTTCGCCTTATTGAACACAATGGGAGTTTTGCCAATGACTTTAACAGAGCCAGGATTTTACTCGAGGTCTGACTAACGTAAGACATTTTTATTTTGAAAAATTTTATGATCTGGATAGTAGCAGTTATCTGTTCTATATCTCGATGAGTCATTACGAAGATTTTTAATTTTGAAATTCACACTACTGTTATCATTTGAGCCACCATTATTAAAAGCAACATATGGTCCAATAAGTGAAATATATATGCTAAATAAGTGAATCATTCTGATAATTAATTTTTTTTTATTTTAAGATTAAAATTTAAAGCAAGTTATAAATCATTGGGGCATATACAATTCTATAGAATAGAAGTAAAATTAGAAATTGCACACAAGGATACCTTCATTAATTAAGAGAAACTGTCATTAAGAGACACTTTAATGTTGTAGTCTAATAACCTCAGGCTAATTTCATCCTTATTTATACATAAATCCTTGGAAATGAAGTGCAGTATTTGTACCCTGAGCACCATAAATGATAATTAAAAAACCCCGCAGTTTTATGTTGCAGTGAGATATCATTTTCCATTCTGGGCAATAGATCCTTAGTTCTTTTGGGGGCAGAAGGGGTTAAGTTTGGTTCTACATCTAATATCTAAAAGTTGCTGATAGCATCTTTGCTGCAGTAAGTCTTTTATCTTTCTTCAGTTGTGTAATATTCGTTCTTATATTTTTAGATTCACGTAGGCATTTATGCAGCTAATGAAGGCGGCATCCACAGTTACATCAGATAGTATAAAACAATTTTTAGAAGAGATATAAATCCTCATGCCATAGAGCATAGGCCAGTTAGTAACTAAAAGGGGTAGAAAGAAACTTCTCCTATGGGAAGGTTGGTCTATAAATGTCCATTGTCGTGTCTGTTGGACCTTTCTCTGAAGCATCTGGTACTGATCACTGTCAGAGACAGGATACTGGGCTAGATGGACCATGGGTTTGATACAATGTGTAGCAAGTGCTACATTTCTAATTTACACACCTATAAATGGGTGAATATGGGCAGTTTCAGGCCCTTTCCTGTTCAATGAAACCTCATTGTTTTGTTTTATAAAAATTGGTAGACTGTTACATTTCTGTTCAAAGGAACTGTTGCATGTTCCTCCCTTCCCTCTCCCCCTATGATCCCAGGTCAGTTGTACTTGCCTAGAGCACAGAGTGAATCATCACAGCCAGCGTCGCTAATATATATACGCTACAATATTCTTATTGTTACTTTTTTTTTACAACCACATTGAGCTAGAATGTCTTGAAACTACTGAAGAAGAGGCAGCACGATTCAGAGAATTTAGGAGCATTATTGCTTAGTTAAAAAGTATGCGCATGACTCAGTCCTGAAGCATGTTGTGGCTTTTCATTTCAGATCTTGTACCAGGATTGGGCTGGTTCAGTCTAATTAGGGAAGAAAATCATGGAATGACATTTCAAACTACATGATATTAACAAACACTCACACATGAACTAAACTTACTCCTTCCTAGTCCTCCAGTATACTAAAGAGGGGGAAAAGCTTAGTTTGACATAGGTACAGTTCAATATGTCAATATGATTATGTCAATATCATTATCGTATACCCAGTGTGGAGACTGATGGTTTGAAAAATAGCATTTTGCCATTCACTCTGTTTAAGCCCTCTGTGAAAGAAGGATTCAGTCCTGTAACTTACTTGAATCTTCTATAATTAAATGAAATAAAGGAATAAATCATAATAATGTCTTAGTCCTAATTTAAAGAGCTAGAAATTACATACCTTTGGGCTAGCTGTTCTCCATTTCAATGGAACGTTTTGTGGGAGGAAGATCTGTATATGACTCTTATCACACTGAGCACCATTGTCCCAAAAGATGTATGATTTTTTGGCTCCATAATATATTTTGAATTTACAGAAACATGCTACTTATTGTTTTATTTCATTTATGTCCATTTCTAAATCACTGTATTAGAGAGTGGCTTGGGAGTTTGAAAGCAGGGGTGACACAAGTGGGGATCCTTGAGTTTACCGTAGGCCCTGTTGATGTCTTCATCTTTGTGTGTGTGTCTCTCTTCCTTTTTCAGTGAAGTTATCCTTACAATAGAATGTTGCACTCTCCCCTCAAAGGCAGGAAGTCTCCTTGGAGGCAGTGGTGCTGCTTTTACTGTCCAAAATATGGCGGGGCTTGGAGAATGGTGCAGTTAGGTTGCACTTGTCTGTCCCACTTTACATACCAGGATTGCCAACGCTGTGGAACTCCTAGTCTCTGCTGAGTCCCAGGGTTTCTCTCCAAGCCTCAGCAACTTTCCTTCCACCCCTTTACCCCTACCTACCATCCACATAAAGATGAAGACATCAACAGGGCCTAGGGTAAACTCAAGGATCCCCACTTGTGTCACCCCTGCTTTCAAACTCCCCAGCCACTCTCTAATACGGTGAACATCCAAAAATAATTAAATTTTGGTATTCTGTTGTTTATATATGTACTTTGTGGCAGAGACTGGGATGGAGATGGTCAGCCCGAGCTGGAGCAATCAGGCCTAGTGGTTAGAGCGGGAATAAGGTGTCCAGGGCGGGATTGGAGTGAGGCTGAAGCAGGACTGGGAGCAGAACTGGAGCAGGTTAAGACCCAGGGAGACTGTTGCCACAGTCAGGCAGGAGAGAGAGTTCCAAGCCCTGGAGTGATACTGAGCAGACTGAACTGCTGTTCCTCCTGTGGGGCTTGTATGCCTTGGTCTGGGAGTCATGTGACTAGTTCCTGGCTTGTGGATTGGCTGGAGCCTAGCACAGGAGTGAGTCATCATCTTACACTTTGGCCCAGATCTTCAGCTGGTGAAAATCAAAGTAGCCTTATTAAAATCAGATTAATGTTGATTTACGCACTCTGTCTCCTGGGGATGTTGCCCATACCAGGTCGAAACTCACCTTTTCATCAGTCTGTCGGTTTCTAGAGACACAATGAGTGCAGTCATTCTGCATTTATTAATGTTGTTTGGCCATTATAGCTGAAACACTTCATGGAATAGATGAGATTTCAGGAGTCTTTTCAAGGAGAATTTAGCAGCTTGGTGCTTTTCTTGGGAAGCCATTGCAGATATATGACAAAAGTCTGGAATGGGCAGACAAAAGTCTGGAATGGGCAGAAAAAAGAGAAACATGGGTATGATGTAGGGAGCTAGATGGGTTTTAGGAAGCAAGGAGGGCAGAGCTTCAAGAAGAGAGAGAGAAGGCCAGAGCGGAGGAAAAAGAAGAGCTAATCTTGGCAACCGGATTTTGGATGTAAGAGATGGGAGACAGAAGCCAATAAGGAGGAGGTTACGCTAAAAATTCACATCAGAAAACTTCAAAGTGAAAATCACAGGACCTAAAAGAGAGGTTGAATTTAGGCATGAAATTTGAGACTCCAAAGTAGGGCTATCAAGCAATTAAAAAAATTAATTGCGTGATTAATTGCATTGTTAAATAATAATAGAATACCATTTATTTAAATATTTTGGATGTTTTCTCCATTTTCAAATATATCGATTTCAGTTACAACACAGAATACAAAGTGTACAATGCTCACTTTATATTTGCACTGTAAAATAAAGCCCAAAAGAAATAGTATTTTTCAGTTCAGTTAATACAAGTACTGCAGTGCAATCTCTTTATCGTGAAAGTTGAATTTACAAATGTAGAATTATATACAAAAAAACTGCATTCAAAAGTAAAACAATGTAAAAGAGCCTGCACGTCCACTCAGTCCTACTTCTTGTTCAGCCAGTCGCTGTGACAAACAAGTTTGTTTACATTTGCAGGAGATAATCCCGCTTCTTGTTTACAATGTCACCTGAAAGTGGGAACAGGCATTCTCATGGCATTGTTGTAGCCAGTGTCACAATATATTTGTGCCAGATGCGCTAAAGATTCATATGTCCCTTCATGCTTCAACCACCATTCCAGGGACATGTGTCCATGCTGATGACGGGTTCTGCTTGATAACAGTCCAAAGCAGTGCAGACCGACACATGTTCATTTTCATCATCTGAGTCAGATGCCACCAGCAGAAGGCTGATTTTCTTTTTTGGTGGTTCGGGTTCTGTAGTTTCCGCATCAGAGTGTTGCTCTTTAAAGACTTCTGAAAGCATGCTTCACACCTCGTCCCTCTCCGATTTTGGAAAGCACTTCAGATTCTGAAACCTTGGGTCGCATGCCATAGCTATTTTAAGTAATCTCACATTGGTACCGTCTTTGCGTTTTGTGAAATCTGCAGCGAAAGTGTTCTTAAAATGACGACCATGTGCTGGGTCATCATCCGAGACTGCTATAACATGAAATATATGGCAGAATGCGGGTAAAACAGAGCAGGGAACATACAATTCTCCTCCAAGGAGTTCAGTCACAAATTTAATTAATGCATTATTTTTTTAACGAGCGTCATCATCATGGAAGCATGTCCTCTGGAATGGTGGCTGAAGCATAAAGGGGCATACGCATGTTTAGCATATCTGGCACGTAAATACCTTGCAATGCCAGCTACAAAAGTGCCATGCAAATGCCTGTTCTCACTTTCTGGTGATGTTGTAAATAAGAAGAGGGCAGCATTATCTCCTGTAAATGTAAACAAGCTTGTTTGTCTTAGCGATTGGCTGAACAAGAAGTAGGACTGAGTGGACTTGTAGGCTCTGAAGTTTTACATTATTTTGTTTTTGAATGCTGTTATCTAACAAAAAAAAATCTACATTTGTAAATTGCACTTTCACAACAAATAGATTGCACTACAGTACTTGTATGAAGTGAATTGAAAAATACTATTCTATCATTTTTAGAGTGCAAATATTTGTAATAAAAATATATACTTTGATTTCAGTTACAACACAGAATACAATGTATACGAAAATATAGAAAAACATCCAAAATATTTAATAAATTTCAATTGGTATTTTATTGTTTAACAGTGCGATTAAAACTGCAATTAATCATGATTAAAAAAATTAATCGCGATTAATTTTTTTGTTAATTGCGTGAGTGAACTGCGATGTAATCGATAGCCCTACTCCAAAGTAAAGTCATATGCGAGGAATGCCTGATTCCGATGGTACTGTTGCCACTTGATAAAATATTGGTTAAAATGTTAAAATGTGGGAACTTAACGTTCTAAATCTAAAACCCCATTAAGTATCTAAATAAGAGGGCTGATATACAGAGATCCTGAGCCCCCACAATTCCCATTGAAGTCACTGAGAGTTTTGAGTGCTTATCACCTCTAAAAAAAATCCAGGCACTTTTACTATCTGCCAACACCCAGGTTTGAAAATCTTGGCCATATTTTTTGGGGTTTTTTTTTAGAAAAACACATTAATTAGCTCCTTTGCAGATACAGACATGGAATACAACACGTGATTGGGAAAGGAGCCAAGGATGCACATTGTAAGTAGGCCAGGCCAGGATGCACACTGACAGTAAGCTTTGCTGCCTCACTGAAAGTTCCGGGTCTGCAAAGTACAAAGCCCTTCTGTTCTAAAGACCTGCCCGATCCTGCAAGGTGCTAAGCATCCTCAGCTTCCATTGAAGCCAGTGGGATTTGACAGAACTCAGTGACTCTTGGAAGGTCCTTCGTGTAAGCGGGGGAATAGTCCCGCTATTGTGGGGAACTCTCCTCGTCTCTGCACTACCCCGGTGAAATGGGCTAGCGGAAGGATCTCAGTCCTCGCTCCCACCTCCTTTACCCAGAGGCCTCCCTGCCCTCGAGGACTCCCCTTGCACTCTCCTGTCTGGCAGAGTCCTCGTAACCCCAACAAGGCTGGGCCCAGGATTCCTGGGGGGGCTCAACCCCCAACCTTGCTGTGGTCACCTAGGTCAGGGGCTAGGGTGTCCCCACTCTGGGGTACTCTCTCTGAACAGGATGCTTCCCTGACCCACTGATCACTGCATACAATTTAAAGCAAATGCAAATTATTTAATTAACCATTAATTTTTTAACAGGAATAAGGAAAAATGGGAAAGGCTAATGAAAACACATCACCCCGCTCTGTGGCAGGGAACATCACAACAGTGTCTCTGAAATGTCAGGGCAGTTCAGTCTGTTCCTGTGTTAGTCCCAGGCCCCTTCTCAGGCCCTGGCTGTGCTGCAGGGACGCTGTGACTTGGACACTGGCTCCGGTGGTGGCCACACGCTCGCAGGCTCTGGGTGGCAGGACCCTCTTCCCAGCGTCGCCCCCGCCCTGTCGGGGTTTAGATCCACCTGCAAGTCTGGCCTGCAGGGCCTCCTGGCTGAGGCGTCTCCCTGTGCTGGGCCCACTCCCCAGGGGCCCCCTCGCTCTCCCCAGCTGCTTACCGCACCCGGCTCCGGACTGCTCCAGCCCCAGCTCCACCGCTCTGCCTCAGCTCCAGCTCCTCTGCCTCAGCACGGCTGCTGCTGCTCTGCCTCCAGCTGCCTGGGCTGCTGCCTGGCCCCTCTGGCTCTGGCTGCTGCAGCTTCTCCCCCCGGGGCAGGTCTGTCTCCCTGGGCTGCACCTCTGCTCCCAGGGCAGGTCTGTCTCCCTGGGCTGCTTTTCTGGCCCCTCTGGATATGGCCCAGCTCAGCTCTGGCCTCTGCCCTCTCCTCAGCTCAGCCCCACTCTCTCTGACTCAGGCAACTGCAACTCACACGGAGGACGAGATCCACCCTGACCTTCTGACTCCCTGATTCGCCTGCCCGCCCTGTCAATCAGGCTGACCTGGAGCATTGGCCTCTCCCCATTGCCCGGGGACTGTCAGTCTCAGGGTCCTGATTTCCCATCGACCCTTTCCCTTTTGGTACTGGGAGCTAGCAATCAAAACACCCCCACTGAATGTTACTAAGGGGATAACAGTCCCCTTACATTAGCACCTTGCAGGGTGGAACCCTTTACTGTGGATGCTAAGTCCACAAAGAGAACTTAGCATCGCAACTCCTGATGTTTAGGGTTTTTCTCTTTTTATTGTAGATAACTTAATAGTGAAGTAAAAATGGAATAAGAGAGAGTTTTTAGCAGTTTAATTATCTGAAAGCATTTTTACCAGAGCAAACTGGTCCCTTTAAGAGCAGGTGCCACCAGCCCAGGTGGCTCGGGGGCTTGGCCCTTTATGGCAAGGGAGTCCTTAATTTCCCAGATCTCCCTTGCCATAGCAAGCCAATCTCTAGTACCACCCAGGCTTGCAGCACTTGCTCTGGTACAGCTTTAATAATCCAGGGTGAACAAAAAGCAAATGTTTGTGTTCTATCTCTACCCATAGGCGCCGACTCCGTGGGTGCTCCAGGGCTGGAGCACCGACGGGGAAAAATTTGGTGGGTGCTGAGCACCCACTGGCAGCTCCCCACCAGGCCCACGCCCAGCTCACCTCACCTTGCCTTCCCCAGGGGCCGGCAGCCAGAGTGGCTTTTTCTCCACTGGAGTCGCCACAGCCCCACCCCTGGGCGACATTGCAGGGCCCCGCCCCCGGGCGAAGTTGGGGCGGGGCCAGGGCACCAGCACCCACCAGCGCCGACGAAAGTCGGCTCCTACGTCTCTACCTTTTAGGACAAATGCTCTAAGCAACGTTCCGCAGGGAGACCTGTTCTTTTTCAACACATTCTTGTGATGTTGTTTTATGTAAGTGCCAACAATGCCATAGAAGACAGACTACAGAGAGTCCCTGCCTCAAAGGTCTCAGAATTTAAACATTAATATTTCAGCAAGAAAAGGAAATGTCTCTTACCATAAAGTAACTTTTAAATGTTTAAATCTTTTGGGGGAAGTTTTCAAAATCCAATGCAACTTGTCTTCATGAGCTTCCAAATGTTACTGAGTAAATTCAGTAGTAAATTCTGTTACAGAGCTATATTGATTAGTGAAAAAGTCTTTCATTGCTTTCATGTACACTCAGAGTCTGAGTTGACTGAATTCACATTAGCTAAAGTCATCAGCGGCCCAATCCTACTTCCATTGAAGTTGAGGGCAAAACTCCCTTTCACTTAAAGCAAGATCAGGTTGTACCTCTGGTTCTGAGACTTTTTGAAATAATTAGAGTATGTTGTATCTGTTGTATCTCCTAGTGATCATGTAATTAACAAGAAACCTTTCAAAGTATTTCAGTCCAGATTCTTCTTGAGGAAGGAAAAGGAAAATTGCTTTACAAATTCAGATCACATAAAAAGCCGAAAGGAATCCATGGAGCTCCCTTTGTAGAAATTTGTTGTGAAGGACATAGGACAGTTACGTCTTTAAATAGCAGAAGATGAACATTTAGGGCTAGATCCACAAAGAGAACTTAGCATCGCAACTCCTGATGTTTAAGTGCCCTGCCACTTAATAGAACCCACTTCCCTGACTTAGGTACCCACCCATGCTCTACAATCCCTGGGGAGAGTCAGGCACCTAAGAATGGGATTTTTTCACTAAAGCCAGGAAGCTGAGCAGGAAGCTGCCAAAGCTAGCCAATATGTGTCTATGCCCATCCCTCAAAAGGAATTAGGTGCCTAACTCTGGGCCAGAGTGAGATGCCTCCCTCTATTCTGGATTCACAGCCTTCAACTCTTTCTTGGAGCTAGGCACCTAAATCAGTTTAGCCTTTTTCAGAAAAAAAATTAGGATAAGGAAGCGGTACCCCACTCCCAATAGTCCAGTAGTTAGAACACTCACCTGCTAAGTGGGAGGCCTGGTTCATATCCCCTCTGCCTGATTTGGAGCAGAGACTTGAATCCGGGACTCCCAGTGAGTGCCCAAACCACTGGGTTAGTGGGTGTTCTGTGGTGGGGCTTTCTCAACCTCTCATGTTAAAGCTGTTCCACTGTGAATTAAATTCTTCAATATTCATTGGGCTGGAGAGTGAAACTGACTCTCTACCCCAGTGGTTAGGGCACTCACCTGGGAAGCCCATGTTCCAGTCCCTGCTCCAGTGAATATGAACAACAAGGCTGTGCTTTGTGCAGGGCCTGATCTGGTAGGCCACCTCTGAGCATGCCTTCCTGATGAGGCCCTGCAGGCAAGATGGGCAGGAGGACACCTTGTTGGAGGATCCTGCTGGGGCCTAGGCACTGAACAGTTTGATGTTGTCAGGATTTAGGTGTCTTTGCCCATGCAAACCAGCAGAAATGTAGGTGCCTACAGGCTTAGCCAGAATCAGAGCTGCAGTTTTGAGGATGTACATTTTGGATATAGGTACCTAAAGTGGCAGTTTAGCACCTAAATCCTTTTGTGGAGCTAGCCCTTAGTTTTTTCTGGACTTCTGGTAGGTAGGAAAGTGGCAGACACAAGAGAATAGGACTCATCTAGCGGCAGACGGTGGCTTGTTTATAATGTATTTGGCAAACCTGAGTGTTTTGGGGGAACAGCCAGTTGGTTGGTTGGTTTTTTTTAAATTGCAACTGATGGTAACAGCTGAATATCTAATCATCTGTAACTTCAAAGATAATGTTTTTCTCTTCCTGAAAATACTTTTAGAAAGGAAATAATTTGAAATCCAAAAGCCAGTGCTTTGCCACAGCTGATGAGAGAGCATCAGTTCCTGTTTTCAAAATCTCTTTACGGCTGGTTTTATGTTTACAAAACCCGCCCAGGGTCTTGGACAGTTTTAGAAAAATCTAAGTCTAATTCTACCATCCTTGCTCAGTCATGGACAGTAGTACTGCTGTGGGCCTGATCAACAGTTCATTGAAGTCCAAAGGAGTTTTCCCATTAAATTCAGTGGGCTTTGGGTCAGGCCCTCTGTGAGAAATTAAGAGTGGCAAAATCAGGCCCCGTGTAAATAAGGAAGAGGCCGCTTTAAGCCTGTACTACAGTGAAAATTATACAACCTGGCAAAAAGCAGAGCCATTGCAGGCCAGGCTATATTCCACATCACTGCTTGATTAATGTATCATGCATCTAGTAACTCTAGTTATGAGTCATCCCCTCTGATTGAGCCATTCTTCACTCTGTGTTTCATGTCAAAGTCCAAAATTGTCGTCTTTCTTCTGCCCAGAACAAATGAAGTTCTGGTAAGTGATGACAGTTAAAATGTCATGTGAATGTTAGCCAAGCACTTCAGAATGTAGTATCTTTGCATTTTGTGCTTTTATTCATCCATGAGATATTTAAGGCCATTCCTCGCCTTTTCCAAATGGGAAGCAGCCTGTTCTCTTAGAAAAGGGTTTTTCCTCCCTGACTTACGGTCCCGACTTCATCAGTGAAAGAATTCTGAGTGCAAATGAATTGAACAAAAGGGGAAACAGGCCTGCATTGCACTCACACAGCTAGTGCACAGGGTTCTGTCTGTTTAAGGAAGAATGATCCATTCATAAGCGGCTCCATTTTGAAGAAAAAAATTTCCTGTGACATTTTAATTCTCTTTTGTGTGGAACCATTTTTAGATTTTTCTGCTGCCACTCATGTCAAATGCTTTGTATCTTTCCGTTTGAGCTGAATTGCATATTATGAGCTCAACACACACTCAAATAATGGCAGCGTTATTTACTGAATGTCTTATTATTTCTGCTGTTCTGGGATTTGATGGTCAGCTCATCAGTGCTGTCCTCTGAAGGAGAAGAAAAACTCTTTCAATTACTGTAGGCCTGTAAAACAAATGACATATTTTAAATGAAACTTATAGCTCGTAATATTAATTTCCTGTGAAATGATCTCCTACTAAAGGCTGTTTTAGTACTAATAAAAGCAGGTGCCCCATATTTGAAGGCAATAATCTGCTTCCTGATATCAACGGCGGAGTTGTTTATCGTGATAAGGGAACTGGATTATTGCTGAGGAAATTGAGCCTGTTCTGTCATGTGGATTATTATTTTAGGGCCTAGTGATTCAAACTGCTGAGCACCTCTTGTGTGCTCCATGGGAGCTGAGGACAACCAGAAATTCTCTGGAAGTGCCCAACACCTCAGAGTTTTCAGTTTCTGTTTTGAGGCTGGATTTTGTAAAACGTGAAAATGAATGAATAACATAGATCTTGTCTCCATTCTCTTAATAGGTACATGGTTCCTTAGCGATTGGTTCGGTTCCCATCTTGGGCCTGTGCTACTCATTGTCCACCAATGGGATCAAGGAATGTGCAGATTAATTAAGCCTCTGCCCGCCCTCAACCCGCCACCAACTTTCTCTACTCTTTATCCCTTCTTCTCAAAAAGTGTGCTTGTCTCATTTGAGATTATTTAAAACCTGAAGGGGGAAATGGGGATCTGGACCCCCTCCTAAGGGCCCCCCAGCTGTGCTGCTGCTATAGAGGGGGAAATGTAGAGGGGGAAATAAATACAATGTTAAAAGAAATTGCACACAGAGTGTGTCTGTGTGTGTCTGGGTTGGCTCTGCCTGCCTAAAGAGGAGGGGTGTGTGTGTGTGTGTGAGAGAGAGAGAGAGTAGAGTGGGGTCCCATGGTCAGATAGGGGCAAGGTTTAGAAGCTGAGGCAGCTGCATTTGGTGTGGGTATCAGGATGGGGTTTCTGAAGGCACTAGCTATTCAGAGTGCAGAGACTTGCCTATTGCACAGTTGTTGGAATTCTCTCATCCAGCAGGGTGCAGGGCTGCTGTACAGTAACTGACCCAGCACTGTTTCCCATTTATGTAGTTCATTTACAGAAATATCCTACAGAATTTAACAGGGATAGAGCCAATACATCAGTACAGGAATTAAACTGATTTCCATAAGCATTAATATTTGTGTAAAGTATAGCATTTAATTCAGAATTGTATAATTTTAATAGTATTTTTAAACCACCCTACAGAGTGTAATAGATTTATAGTAGCCATGCAGAGTGCAAGAGTAAGAGGACAGAGAACACATCTCAGTATAACATTAATTCCGACAGGGGATCAGATCTTGTTCTGACAGAACTCCTGCCTTCACTTTGCTGGCACCTTGGTAAACTGGTTGCTATAAAGCTTTGCTCATTCACCCACCAAAGGCAGTTGGAAAGGAAGCCCCCAAATGGTACTGGCAAATGACTCCCAGTGCCTTTGAGGTCTGCCAGCTACACAGATACCAGCCTGCCAAGTATGTGATGTGTATGGAGAAGAATGCCATGGTGGGGTCGGTGTCTCTCTCTCTCTCTCTCTCACACACACACACACACACACACACACTGCTTTCAGAAAATGTTAACACTACCTTTATAATAACTTCTGAGGGTGTTTCTTGTTCACTTGGCAATTATGGGACTTTGGGGTAGCAGACGTCATAGTCTTTGACATCAGACCTTTCAGTCCAAAAATGCAGTTATTTCTTCACAAATAAGAACCATCAAGGTTGTTACAAGGAGGAGGGAGAAAAATTGTTCACCTTAACCTCTGAGGATAGGACAAGAAGGTATGGGCTTAAATTGCAGCAAGGGTGGTTTAGGTTGGACATTAGGAAAAACTTCCTAACTGTCAGAGTTGTTAAGCTCTGGAATAAATTGTCTAACCTGCTTTTAAAAATCTCCAATGATGGAGACTCCACAACTTCCCTAGACAAACACCCTGTCAGGAACGGTCTAAATAATACTTAGTCCTGCCACAAGTGCAGGGGACTGGACTAGATGACCTCTCTCTCCAGGTCCCTTCCATTTCTATGATTCTTTGAAGTTATTTAAATAACCATTCAGTCATCCCTTTTTAAAAAGCAATACTACCATGTTAATCAGGAATAGCCCAGAGCTCTGAAGTAGCACTATTGTAAGCAGTAGTGTTTTGGACCATAGCTGTAGAAAGCTTGAATACTTTTGTATAAGGATCTGCACTTTCAGTTGTTGCTAATGGACCACAGAGCCCAGGGACTGACTTACTGCACAAATAACACATTATACAAATAAGACCCCTTCAGCCAATCACAATGTATGAAAATGCATAAGTGAGAAATAACTAGAGGACACTATGCTTCAATTGGCTGAGACCATCCCATTTGCTAGAACTGAGTACCAGGGCCGTCCTTAGCCATAGGCAGAATAGGCAGCTGCCTAGGGCACCACTCGGTCTGGGGCACCACACACTCTGCGGGTGTAGTGTATTAAACTGCTCCACGTAGGAATGTGCTACTGGTAGCAGTTATACACCGGCAGCCTGATTTTTCACCCTTGCTGTCTGGTCACCCTAGGTGAGGGTAATTGGTGCACACAGTAAAGGAGGAGAGGGAAATGCAGTGAATCACCTATGGAAAATTTCAAAATGTCAGTCTGAATACAGATTTTTAAAGGACAAAGAGGCAGCATTTTTACGATTTTAAACTCTATGTATATATAAACTGTGTGTGTGTGTGTGTATAGATAGATAGATAGATATGTGTATATATATGTGTGTTGGTATATACGTGTGTGTATAAAGCATAACAAAAATGGTACTAAAGTAAATGTTGTCATTCTTCCTCCAGCACAAATGAAGCTGATCATTCACAATTGCTTGGTAAAAGTTGTGTCTCACAGATTATTTTATTGAAACAATATGAAATAGCAAATTCACACATGTACCTTTAAACAAGTGTTTTGTAGAAGTCTGCACCATCCATTTCAAGTGAATCAAAACTACAATGCATACATTTTAAAGATAAGTATTTATTATTGACTATATGTAGCAGCTGGAAAATTATAGCAAATTTTAATTATCTTCAGAAAACAAAACCCTCTTGCCAACAAGCTGGTTATTATCACGCAGCTGTCATACGCTGACATGCACTTTCAGCTCACATGAGGCTCAGCTGTCTTAGACAATCATTGTAAAATGCAAACTATATTTACAGGAATGATCATTTCTTGTTAGATGCTTAACTGCTAATGTCATTTATACTGAATTTGATTTCACATCTTTGTTTCAGCTATAATTAAGTCATACAAAATAATGATTGATGTTTCTGTGATAACAGGTACAAAATGGTGGGGAGCAGGACCCTGTATGAAAATACTATTTTGTGACTGTTTACACAGCTTCATATAACGGGCAAGCAAAACACCATTTTCACTGTGGTCAGGCTTTCAACGTGTGTATAAATGAATAAGTTTTATTTTCAATTTTCAGTGGGGATTACCACGCCTTTTTCCTGTCCCGGCAATTCAGAGAACCACAAGGTCATTGTTTTCCGAGATGAACAGAATGCTTTAACTCTCATAAATGATCCTTGTAATAGTAGATTTCAAAAGATATCAGCCTGACCCTGATACCTGGGAAGCTACTACAGCAATGTATAAAACATTCAATTTATGAATACCGGGAGGATGAAGGGATGATCGCTAACAGCCAGCATGAATTTACCAAGAACAAATCATGCCAAACCAACTTGATTTCCTTCTTTGACAGGGTAACTGGTTTGGTGGATAGGGGAAATGCGGTGGACATGACATACCTGGACTTCAGCAAGGTTTTTACACAATCCCACATGATATTCTCATAAGTAAACTGGAGAAATGCAGCAGAACTACCATTAAATGGATATATAATTGATTTACAAAGAGTAACTATTAATGGAATGATGTCCGATTGGAAGGAGGTCTCAATTGAGGTTCCACAGGGATCTGTTCTGAGTCCAGTGTTGTTTAACATCTTTATTAATGACCATGTAGACTAGAGAGCACACTGGTCGAGTTTACAGATGAGACCGAGCTAGAGGGAGTTGCCAATACTTTGGAGGATAGAGCTAAAATTCAAAGGGATCTTGATAAAGTAGAGAACTGAGCTATAGCTACAGGGCCAGCTCTAGGCACCAGCAAAACAAGCTGGTGCTTGGGGCGGTACATTTCTAGGGGCGGAATTCTGGTGCCGGCCATGCCGCTCCTAGAAATGTGCCCTGGCTGCCCCAGCTCACCTCTGCTCTGCGCCGCCGCTGCTCGGCTTTCGCGCACCGCTTCCGCTTGGCTTCTCCCCCTTCCTCCCAGGCTCTCAAGCCTGGGAGGGAGGGGGAGAACCCAAGCGGCCATGGCGCGCTTGTGCGCCGCAAGCCTGGGAGGGAGGGGGAGAACCCGAGCAGCGGCGGCAGCAGAGCGGAGGTGAGCTAGGGCGGGGGAGTTGCGGGGGGGGGCCCACAGGAAGCAATGGGGTGGGGGAAATGTAGCACCTGCGGGGGAGAAGGCAGGGCTGGGGATTTGGGGAAGGGGCGGAGTTGAGGCGGTGCCAGGGGTGGGGCAAGGGAAAAAAAGGGGGGGGCCGCCAAAAATTTTGTTGCTTGGGGCAGCAAAAATCCTAGAGCCGGCCCTGTATAGCTAACCAAATGAAATTCAACAAAGACAAAAGTCAGGTGCTACACTTAGGGAAGAAAAACCAAATGCACAAATACAGAATGGGGGATAACTGACTTGTCAGCAGTACTGCTGAGAAGGATCTGGGAGTTGTGGTAGATCATAGCCTCAACATGAATCAGCAATGCAATGCTGTTGCAAAAAAAGCAAATGCAATTTTAGATTATATTAACAGAGGCATAGCATGAAAGTCATGGTAGGTGATCATACCACTGTATTTGGCGCTGGTTAGGCCTTAGCTGGAGTACTGTGTCCAATTTTGGTTATTGCTGCATAGAAAGGATGTGAAGAAACTGGAAAGGATCCAGAGGCGAATGACAAAGATGTTCAAAGGGATGGAATGCAAGCCATATGAGCAAAGGCTGAAGGAAGTGGGTATGTTTAGTTTGGAAAAGAAGATATTAAGGGAGGGATATGAGAGCAGTTTTCAAATACATGAAAGGTTACCATAAAAAAGATGGAGAAAAGTTGTTCTCTTTTGCCACAAAGGGCAGGAAAAGAGGCAATGGGTTTAAATTAAATCTCAGTAAAAACTACTTAACTGTAAGAACAATAGGACAATGGAACAGATTGCTTAGGGAGGTTGTGGAAGCTCCTTCACTGGAGGTTTTCAAAGAGAGCCTGGATAGCTATCTGTCTTGGATGGTTTAGATCCAACATATCCTGCATCTTGGCAGGGACTAGACTAGATGACCCTTGAGATCCCTTCTAACCCTATGGTTCTGATTCTATAAAATTGTTTAGGACCCTGGATATTTTTAAATAAGATGCTATGTTTTTGCTTCACAATGAAAAAGAGGCTGAAAAATTCTTTATCAGATTTATATGCACTTCAAAATCAGCAACACCTTCAAACTTCTTCGACTGGGTGTATTATAGAAATAATGTAGGTTTAATAGAACACGTGTCAACATACTTATTGGGTGATCCAACTCCCAATAATGTTAATGGAAAGATTTCCTGTAAGCCTGATTCTCAACTTCCTGTGCAATGTAGTTGTGAAATGTTACCACACACATTTGGTAGTATTTCTTGCATTCACTTTGACTAAGCGTAAAGATGAGGAAATCAATTCACTTCACTGTGAGTTAGTTCAGCCCCTCACTGGGTGATCTGTTGCAGTCTGGGACTAGAGGGATGTAATATATCCTAAGGGCTGGACTCTTGATATTCCAGAGGTTTCCATAGATCTGAATTTTTAAAAAAACCCATCCTATTCTACATACCTATGATTTGTTTACTGATTCGCTTTTGTCATTGGTTTTTGACCCTATCTAATTATGAACTCAAAAAAACACAGCCTATAGAGACATGGTTGAAACCTTGATATTTAGTTAGAAGCAGGTGAATTTGAATTTAGTCTTGTCCTACTTACCAATGGAGGATTGGTTTCATATGAAACTGTCACCATCTCTAAAGACTACTAAGATACCAAGATTCACAGGGGCAATGTGAGGTTTATTTAACTAGTTTAAATTGTTTTGAGAGCCTTTGATGAAAGGTGCTGTAGAAGTGCAAATTATTATTATTATTATTTTATTATTGTGATTTCTTTCTTCTTGTTTGTTTGTTTTTGGGATCTGTGCTATAAAGGATAATATACTTGATTTAATATACCAAAGAGGGGGAACATAAGATTTGTACCCCTGATGTTTCCTTTTCTCTGATGTTTTGCATTTAATTTACCCGGGCTCCACCCAAGTCAATGACATCGTTGTTTCCATGGCAGTTGCCATGGCTCATTTGAAGCCCCAGTGATGCTATATCATGCATGTTGGTGCGTTTCTGAGACCCAAAGGCACCCACTGGCATAACTCAGGAAAGCAGAGAAAAACCCTTCTCTGAAGAGCATTGCTATAATTTTCAGGCCTATAAATTGTGCTGAGGCACTACAAGCTGTGACATCCTGTGTGCAATCTGATGTGCAGGAAGCACAGCACCTGATTTGATTGCAATCTTGCCTGCTCAGATACTTTGGTAAAGTTTATAGAAATTACTGAATGATTCTCTTCTGTGTCACAGGTCTTGTTGCTCAGTTTAAAAGATCTATTGTGACATGAACCCTACCTTCAGGGGCAATAAACCCACGCAATTCTTTTAGCATTGGTTAACTTTGCTTTCCTTTATCTAATGTGGAAAAATCTACAAGAAATGTTTGGATTTCAAAACAGGTTCTTGTAAAACTCAGAACCTGGAAAAAACTGCACTTTACTTACTATCTCTGGTTAGAGTTTTACACCAACCTGAGGTAGAAAACTAAAACCTGCAGGGTAGAAATCTACTGTGCAGCAATGTATACAGTGACTTCAGTGGAACAGCATATGTTTTTCCAGCTTCTTCACTGAGGACAAGATTGTCCTTAGCCTAACTCAAGGGTGGGCATAAAGGGCCAGATTTTCAAAGGAATTTAGGTCCTAAAAATGCAGATGGTCACCTGGTAGGATTTACAAAAGTACCAGAGCAGGTAAGACACCAAATACCCATTGATATCTGCATCTTTAAGCTCCTAAAGACCTTTGAAAATCTGGCCCTAGGTTCCTCCCTGCCTTTCATGCACCCTGCACAAAGGCAAACACAACCCCACTCCCTGTGTATCTGCAGGGGACGGCTCTCTGCATGAACTCAAGGGATGCAAATCACCCCAAAGAGGGAGAAGCTAGGGCCATAGCCCCACCCTGCCACACTTGCCACAGAGCTGTCTGGGCATACTAATGGGAGTAGGTTGCACTATCTCAAGGGGTACTACACCAGGCATTCTTCACTTTTATGCCATGGAAGCCAGCGTGAGTGTCTGTGAGTAGCACAGCCTAGCCCTAAATCTGTGGTTTGGCATTTATTTAATGGCTCTCAATTTCAACCTACATGTATAACCTACAGCAGGATGTTTCACACAAAGCCACCAAGGCTGGAGATGTAATTAGTGGCACAGGTGTGTGGAGGGGGCTGTGTCTATGACAGACATTTTCCTTAACATTTCTCACTGTTGCTACCACTGGTTCCACTTCAGCAGTGGTGCCAGTAGAAGCAATGGAGGAACACTAGTGTGGACCAGGCCAGCCCCTGGAGTTTTAACTGCTGTGCCATCGCTTAATGCTACTCAAAACAGGTCTTGCCAACATAGCACTTAATGCTTTGGTGGTGACCAGTGGCTAGTCTGCACTGAGGCTCGTGGTATTCCTGCCACCAACATAGTTGCACTGCTGGTAACGATGGTGGGAAATAGCAAGACAAAAAGTCTAGTGTAGTCTAGGCCTGAGCATGAGTGTATGTATGAGAGTGAGTGTGTTGGGATTCCATGTTAGTTGAACTGTCTTAAAGGTTAGTGGAATGCCACCCTAGTAGCGTCACACAAGGATAAAGTTTAACTTGCAGTCAGGATGGAAGATATTTTTAAAACTTACTTCTGTTGAATATATAGTTATAGGGCAGTTTTCACGTTCACTTCTTTTTGGTCTTTAGGCTAAGCTTATCAATTTAAAATCTTAAAGCATTCTATCTAGAGACTATATCCTGCTCTGGCAGTGGCGCAAACTCTGACATCAGTGTCATCCATCTCTTAACTTCTGTGACTTAAAACACAACTCCTGCTATTTGTTATATTTCTGGCATATTGCACAGAAATAGAGCTGTTAGTGTGAGGTGATACAATTGCTACAGAAAGGGGTATAAATAGGATTTGGAACATCACTTTGTAGGAACACTTGGAATAATTCCTCTGTGGTCATTTCTGCGTAGGAAAATATGAGGAAAACAGAGGAAAGTATATTGACTCTGTAACATTGTTTGGATACATTTGTCTCTGTAAGCTGGTTATAGGTCCCATAAGTCCAATACAAATGAGTGCAGTGTATTGAGAGAGTTTGAATTATAGCAGTGTATTCCAGCCTGAGGAACAGCAGACTAGTCCAGGGCAAAGGAGCAATACAGGAAGGGTGGGGAAGGCTGCATGATGCCACATCTGCTGCACCCTACTCAGCAAACTTGCTCCCAGCATAGCCTTAAAAGGGGCTGCCCTGCAGTGCTGTTCCCTCCCTTAACTGTGGCCACAACGAAGGCTATGGGAGCAATTAATGAAACAATAACCATCAACCCAATTTCAGCTCAGCTGGGAAAGTATATGGGGCCCAGAACCACCAACCACTGAGAGATTAATTTACTTTCCCCTGCCATCACAGCTACCTTTAAGCTGACTGCGCTGAGGAGCATGTCACCCAGAGAGTGAGGAGGAGGGAGGAAAAGCCCCAGGGTCCAGACCAAAAGAGAAAAGGAAGAGGGTGGCACCATAGAGAGCAAATGAAAAACAAGAAAGCAACGGAAAAATACACAGGGGAAAAAAGACATGAGGAAAAAAGGGAATAAGCATAAAAAGGGAAGACCAAGGCAACAATTCTGGGGAAGGAAGTAAGGCCCATCTGTCACACCACTGCAGAAGGATCAGGCACTCCACCAGAAAATAGGGAACTGCTGAATTAGATGTTGTTTTATGACTGAAACATCTGACCATTAGCAATGGGGAGTCGCACTTAAACTGCTACTACCTAGCCAACAATACAAATAGGTCTCATAGTTTAAATAAAGACAAGTACACGCAGGTCTACCATGCTGCCTGGTGAGTACACAAATAATAAAGTGAGCCTAGATGTTTGTTTGTTCTATGAAAACAGGAAAGTTTGGAGATAAAAATATGCATCTAATTATTGCTAGCTACTCTTCTTTTCCCATGCTTCTGCCGCAGTTCCTGTCTTTGGGACAAAAATTAACACAAACACCAAATACCTAGAAATAATGATTGATTTATTTTTTCTAGAGAACACTTAAAATACTGTATCACACTGCTTATTTGTGACCAGTATAGTTGGTTTGCATGAATTATCCTGACCAGATAAATAATTTTTACTGTTTGCTACTGTTGCTTTTCATAACTTAAGTCATTCAATAAAAACCCTACTGAAATATTGTTTAAGATAAAGGGATTCTATTGTAATTTTGTGCATCTAGAAATACTTATTAAAGCCTGATTAACTTTGAACATTTCTTACCATATATAAAACTAGAAGTACTTCCCACTCGCTAGCAGAAATGGTAATTTACCAAAGTAGAAATGCAGTAATAACAATGCTTTGCACTTACAATGTACAGTGCTTTATATTTTGAAAGCTCTGTGCAACTTTGAAGGCCTGATTTTCCAGAGGTGCTGGGTACCCACAACTCCCCTTGAAGTCAATGGGAGCAATAAGTGCTCTGCACCTCTGAAAATCATGTTCTTACAAATTTATTTTCACAGTAGCCATATGAGATAGTTATTATATTACCCCCACTTTAAAGAGAGGTTAAGAGACTTGACCAAGGAGATATGGTAATTGACCATGAAAGTGAGAATTTGCACTCAGGACTTCCTAGTTCTCTGTGCAGTCCAATAGAGGGACATTGCTGTTCTAGAATAGATAACTGACCAAAAAGAATAAAAGAAAGAATAGAACATAACCTGCTTATACAGTGCCTGTCATTTGTAAGGTATCTTGCAACTCTTTACAAAGTAAGGTAAGGTAATGCATTAACTGTGACAAATGTGGCAGTTGTTATACACTCAGTAATATCCTACATTCATACATTAGAACCTGGTTGATTGAGACAGGCCTGAAGGACCCTGGGACTTTGGTATTTTTTGTACTTGGTACTTTGGTGTTTTGGGGGCTCTGGTACTTATGGTACTTTTTGAAAAGTTCCATAACATCTAGGGCTTTCACCTGAACAGAAACCAGAGCTGAGCTGAAAGGAGCTCAGTTAAACATCTCATCTGAAGCAGCACCTGTAAAATGCAGCTCCCTCTTGCAGTGATTGAAGTATTAGCAGTGGCTTGGAGTTGAAGGACCACTCCATTTAGGCAGTTTAAGTCAGTGTAAATCCACTGAAGTCAATGTAGTGTTGCCACTTTACGCCAGCTGAGGAGCTGACCCAAGTGTTGGTGTGGGACAGGAACTCATGACTGTTTAGAGAAGAGACCACCATTCTACCCAGGGATCTATGCTGCTCAGTGTCTCTGATTTTTCCACCACACTGCACTTTGCATAGATATAAATAGACACCAAAGGTGTTGTGCAGAGAAAAATAAGGCTACTGTATGTATCTTATCCATCTCACACATTACCGTGTCCATTTTTCATAAAACAGAATTCATTTAAATGGACAACTTAAAAGATTTGTGTTTAAAAACTGACTAAATTAAATTACAAACACAGCAGGATTATTCATGTAACAAATTTCAAACTTCTGCTTTGTTTTCTTGTACAAAAATCCAATCCAGTCATCTCATTTTCACTGTTGAGCCATTCTCAGATCACCAGTTCAGCGTGTTTATCTTGCCTTGATGCATTTGTAATACACCGGTGACTGAAAAAATACAGTTCATTAGTGTTGGAAAACAGTCTTTTGTAAGGCAAAGTCCATCATTCTTATCAACGGTTCTCTAGAAACTGGCATAAAGGATTAGATGGTTCATTCTGAAATGAAGATCATATCTTTTTATTAAGAATTTCTTCATGGATATTGGAGCTGTAAAGTTGACATTTCAAGATAGATCACTGGAAGTGAAACATATTGTGGTCAGGCAGAGGAAAGCCAAAGTCTCTTTGGCTCATTCTTAGAAGGTATAGGGTTGCAGTATGCCAATAACAGCATTGTAGAGGCTTTTATAATACATGGGGGAAAAACAAGTTTACTCCTCCTTGTTTTAATTGCTTACCTCTCTACTAGTCTGATTTTTCTCCTGCCAGTTTGCTTTACATCTTTGCCTTATCACACCCTCCCACAAGAAAGAATAACACTGATTTTGGCCCTATATTTTACATCTGTCTACAGAGATAACTTTGTGGTTGTCATTTTCCACATTGGAGATATTTATTCCCTTCTTTATCACTCTACATTTATGCTACCTCTTCCAAATCTTACAAAGTATGCTAACAAATTTTTGTAGTTGTCTGAAATAGAATTGTGAATGCATGAGATCACTGATCTAGGAATAAAATGCTGTTTAGACATGAGCATCACATAGGAAGCATTATTTTCATTTAACTGTATATGTGTTGTTTGAGTGGTTTATAGAATACCTATATTTTAATTGGTTGTTCAGATATCTTGTATAAATCCCTTGTACACCACCTCCTTTCCATTCTCCTAGCCCCATCCCATACCCAGGAGATGGAAATGTACCTTAAAGCTGTCTACATTTTTTTAAAAATTGAATTTTTTTATCACAAGTCTACCATAGCTATAAAAAATTGTAATTTATTAACAGAGAGGGCACTGTGCTACAAAAGCACAAATCAGACAGGCATGGTTGCAGGCACAGTACCATAAATACTACTCGATAATCAGTGCTGTTGTTGCAGCCAGGTCATTATGCAGGCTTGCATGTGGCTGGAGCAGGAGAGGGCTGATGCAAGTCGGGAAAAGATGTTTCCCAAAGGGGAATGGCAAACTCCCCCTGCTTGTGATTCAGGTGCTACCAGTTCTGAAGTCCCTGGGCCTGAGAACAACCTGTCATAATAGAGGTATCCACAAAGGATGGATATGGTATTGAAACAGCTAGGGCAGACTACAGGTCAGCAGCATTGGCCAGCTACAGACCCATGATTGTAGTGCTCCAAGACACAGCCCCAGTAAAGCAAGACTGTCAGTGAATGGATACCTCTGCACATATGATACCTGTCAGCTATGCAAACCCAAGACACACACACAGCATGTCCTGAGTGGGAAGCCATCACAGCAGTTTTCCTCTGTGCATCAGGAAGTTGCTCTATGAAAGAAACTGCCTGTTGTAAACTTGCTATCTATGTAACCATAGCAAAATTGCAACAACAAAACATTAGTTGCTGGAGTGTCTGTTAGTCCCCAGAAGGGATGCTGCCACGAAAGTGCACTGCTTTGCAGCCCTAGTTACTCTCTGTAAAAGTAATTTGTCTACTCTTGCTGCACTCAAGTATAACATAGGGTGTAATGCTGCAGGAACCAGGGCACTCCCCGCTCCACTTATGCCTCTCCATCTCTGTTCCTCTGAACCCGGTGGAGCTTGCTTCTCCCTATGGGCTGCAGAAGGGGCGGCACAACTGGTGCTGACTGTGGAGTAGCATTTACTCCATGCAAAACTGGCTGTGGGGAGATCTGTAGCTGCCACAGATGGCTGTGCTTCTTGGTATGGCGCTGAACCCTAAATGTCGTGTTGGTGGTCTCTTCAAATTCTGAGTCAAAGTTGCTAGGTATCCGTTATAAATTCTGTGTTATATTAGTGAATATCACTGCATTGCATATTCACTCTCCCAGTGCTGTCCTTGTTAAAAATTCAGCTTCATATTTCAGTTGTAAACATGATCAAGTTTCCATAGTAATTGTTAATACAAGAGCCACTGTGCACGAACACCTCGTTGGAAGAATTGTGGACTAGACCTCTTTAATCTGATTCTCTACAAGTTTTGCTTGAAAATCAGAGCAGGTTTTCTTTTCTTTTTTTTAAACTCATTAAAAGGGTGCTTTAGCCCAGCACAAGTGACAACTTTCTCCTGCTTCTCAAGTGAAGCATGAAGAAAAGCCAAGGCATAGTGACCTGAAACATAGATTAAGTGTTTATTCAAGAGAGAGAGTCTTTAAAGAGAAAAAAATGAAGGTGCAGAAGTGGGATCTGCTTCGTAACTTGTATTCAGTTTACATGGCTGTCTGGCCTACACGTTTAGAGTCAGATTGTGACACCATTATGCATGTTGGCTAGCATTTTACCAGCCCAGTGTTCCATTTACTGCAAAGGATATACTTATGGAGTTACATACCACTGGGGGCCCAGCTCCACTGTACTAGACACTATACACACGTATTGCAAAATATGGTCCCTGCCTTAAAAAGTTTACAAAGTAAGGCCCTGATCCTTAATTTTATGCACTGTGTGTAGTTCCATTGAAGCCAAAAGGGGCTACTCACAGTGCGTAAAATTAAGCACGTGTGTAAGTTTTTGCAGGATCTGGGTCTAAGTATAAGATTAGAGACGGTGATGGATTCCAAGGCCAGAAGGGACCATTGTAATCATCTATTCAGACCTCCTGTATAGCACACACAATAGAACTGCCCCAAAATCATTCTTAGAGTGTTCCAAGTCAGTAGGTAGATACAACCAACACATAGGAGGAGCCCAGCGTGACAATGAAATGTGTGTCATCAGCAAATAAAAGCAGTCTGTTTCCTATAGCAGGGCTTATGATATGTACATACAAGGTATCTCTCCTTAGTTAATTTTTACCTTTGTTGAGTTATTTAGCAATCGGGTAGGAAATATGTTTATGTAAGAAACTGTACTGAATGATTGTGTGAATGGATAGTAAATTTAGGCAGCTAAATAACCTTAACTTCATCCTATAGTGATACCATGAGGGAGATAATATGAAAACAATCTAATGTGTCTTTAAAAATCAAACCACAGGCACTGAAGTATCTGAATCATAATTGTATATAGGGTATGTCTACACTACGAAATTAGGTCGATTTTTTAGAAGTTGATTTTTGGGAACAGATTGAATAAAGTCAAATGCGTGCGTCCTCACTAAGCGCATTAAGTCGGCGGAGTGCGTCCAGAGTACAGTGGCTAGCGTCTACTTTCGGAGTGGTGCACTGTGGGTAGCTATCCTGCAGTCCCCGCTGCCCATTGGAATTCTGGGGTGAGCTCCCAATGCCTGATGGAGCAAAACATTTGTCGCAGGTGGTTTTGGGTAAATGTCGTCAGTCGCCCCTCTCTCCCTCCCTCCGTGAAAGCAACGGCAGCCAATCGTTTTGCGGCTTTTTTCCTGGAGTGCCCACGCATGCACCATAGCTCTGCAAGTGGGAGTCCGCTCAGATCACTGCTGCAGTTGTGAGCATTGTAAATAAACACCTCGCATTTGCCCTTGGAGATTTTGGCATATTTATTGGCATTGCGTCTTTTGCAATGGAGTTCTGATAGCACTGATTCGTCTCCCCATACAGCGATCAGATCCAGTATCTCCCGTTCGGTCCATGCTGGAGCTCTTTTGCAATTCTGGGATTGCGTGGTCACCTCTGCTGATGATGGCTCCCAGAGGCCAATACCGTCAAATTGCGTCCACACTACCCCAAATTCGACACGGCGATGTCGATTTCCGCGCTAATCCCCTCGGGGAGGAGTACAGAAATCGATTTTTAAGAGCCCTTTAAGTCGACAAAAATGGCTTCGTCGTGTGGATGGGTGCAGGGTTAAATCGATCTAACGCTGCTAAATTTGACCTAAATTCGTAGTGTAGACCAGGGCATAGTTATTCCGTAGTGTCACAACAGGGAAGAGTTAAGGCTGGTTAAATGCCTTAACTGGGCATTTCTTACTTCAGCATGTTTGGATTTCTTTTAAATGTAACTTTAACTCTGACTTTCCAAGGTTTCTAATATGATGATTGAGTTTGTAACAGTTACACCATTAACGACATATACTCCAACCATAACACCATCTTATTACATTCTTCCCCCACCCTGAAAATTAATGTCTGTACTAAGTAAATCTGTACTCCTCTCTTTAATAAATAGTCCCAGAGGCTGCAATGAAAATCAGGGCCCCATTGTGCTCCATACTATACATATTTAGCTGAACAGGCAGTCCTACGCCCAAAGAGTTGTCTATAAACATATAGCCTTTCCAATAATCATGTGTTAATCAGCAGGGCCTTTGATTCTGTGTAATCAACATAATGGGATTGCAAAAGCTGTATGTGCCAGTCATCCCATAGCAGGGGTAGCTATGAATGACCTGCTTTTCCATTGTTTCTCACTTGTGTGAGTATCCATTACGTAGCTAATCAGAGTTAATTTAGCATCATTTTTACTTAGCTGCCAAATGGTTAAGCTCTAGTTGAAGTCACTCATTTATCATGGAAACTAGATGCTAAAGGTTATTGTTGCTGTGTCATTTTTAATTATGGCGGAACAGTTTTTTAATAAATGGTGACAGAAGTAAACAGAAATTGGAGGAGAAAACAAAGGATTGAATTAGACCAAACACATTGTTTAACATCCCACAAATTATTTGGGTGGTAGCTTTCTACAAGCTTTCACTCTTCAGATGCTGGAGAAAGATTGATAATGAAATCCTCATTTCCAAGTCCTTGGTAGTATATCCTATCTTTGCCATCTTATTAATATTCACAGGATGAAATAAATATCTACTATAACTATAAATAACTACCTAGCCAAAGTGCATTTGAGGAAAGAGACAAAAGTATTGATTTACATTAGATGATTTTTGCTGGTCATTCATTCTATTTTACCAGTCACCACAATTAAATTGAGGGTCCCCTCTCTTATCTTTGATATATAAATAAAAATCATATACCCTGTATGACTTTTTTAATTGTGAATGAATCTTTGATATCCGAGCTTCCACAGTACTGCAGTAGTTTTCAAGGAAAGAAAAGAGCCTTTTACTGCTAAATCACTAATTCAAATCCAACCAGGGAGGCAGTGACAGAAAACCAAACTGGGAGGGATTGCAACTGCTTTGGAGAATAGGGTCATAATTCAAAATGATCTGGACAAATTGGAGAAATGGTCAGAGGTAAACAGGATGAAGTTTAATAAGGACAAATGCAAAGTGCTCCACTTAGGTAGGAACAATCCGTTTCACACATACAGAATGGGAGGAGACTGTCTAGGAAGGAGTACGGCAGAAAGGGATCTAGGGGTTATAGTGGACCACAAGCTAAATATGAGTCAACAGTGTGATGCTGTTGCAAAAAAAGCAAACATGATTCTGGGCTGCATTAACAGGTGTGTGGTGAGCAAGACACGAGAAGTCATTCTTCCGCTCTACTCTGCGCTGGTTAGGCCTCAGCTGGAGTATTGTGTCCAGTTCTGGGCACCGCATTTCAAGAACGATGTGGAGAAATTAGAGAGGGTCCAGAGAAGAGCAACAAGAATGATTAAGGATCTAGAGAACATGACCTATGAAGGAAGGCTGAAGGAATTGGGTTTGTTTAGTTTGGAAAAGAGAAGACTGAGAGGGGACATGATAGCGGTCTTCAGGTATCTAAAAGGGTGTCATTAGGAGGAGGGAGAAAACTTGTTCATCTTAGCATCTGAGGATAGAACAAGAAGCAATGGGCTTAAACTGCAGCAAGGGAGGTTTAGGTTGGACATTAGGAAAAAGTTCCTAACTGTCAGGGTGGTTAAACACTGGAATAAATTGCCCAGGGCGGTTGTGGAATCTCCATCTCTGGAGATATTTAAGAGTAGGTTAGATAAATGTCTATCAGGGATGGTCTAGATAGTAATTGGTCCTGCCATGAGGGCAGGGGGCTGGACTCGATGACCTCTCGAGGGCCCTTCCAGCCCTAGAATCTATGAATCTATTAATCTAATATCCTGTGTCACTGTAGCTAGCAGATAGCAAAACTTACTCTGCATTAAATTTCCAACTTCAAATCCTCATAACTTTAAAACTGGATTTTCTTCAAACTTGGCTTATTCCTTAGATCTCAGTGAAATCTATACAAAAAATTATCTTCAGCAGTTATTGATTTTTGTGTGTGCAGCTTTTGGGGAAAGCTGTCTCTTATTTTTCCTCTCATAGTTCAAGAACAGATGAATCGTTTGAGCTTTTACATATATACACAAATATCTCCTCTGGGCTGAGATTAAGCAGGTAAAGCTTCAACCCCAAAGGAATTAATCTAACAGGGTTTCCAGCAACTGTAAAGGAGGGTTAAGCACTTAATTTGGAACTCCATATCAAGCAGTTATCTTCAAAGCTTTTTATGGATAATAGCTAATCCTTACTCCACACATCAGTGCAATTATGTCTGTAAGGGGGGTCAGGCTTCAAAGAACTCATGAAGGCAAGGTTCTTTGTGCCACAGATATGTGTTTTGTGGGGCGATCCATCTGCAGTAATATGAAGAGGGGCCTTGAGATAGTTAAAAATAGAGACAGGGACACTGAGGCTATGTACACACTACAGCTTACATTGGTATAAATTACGTTGCCCAAGGGTGTGAATAAACCACCCCCGAGTGATGTAAGTTGCACCATTCTGAGCACCAGGTTGGAGAGCGCTATGTCAGTGGGAAAGCTTCTCCCACCAACATAGCTACCTCCGCTCGGAGGACCTACGTTGATGGGAGAGCTCTCTCCCATCGGCTTAGAGTGGTTGCACTAGCAGCACTACAATGGCACAGCTGCATCAGTGCAGCTGCACCACTGTAAGCTCTGTAGTGTAGCAATAGCCTGAGCGTGGCTCTGACATTATGCAAATCCACCTGCCAAATCTCTCTCCTGAGGCAAGATGGTATGGTAGCAGAGGCTTTTCTAGCCAGGGGGCTCCATTAGCAGACAGGGGGTGGCTCCTTAACCTTTGAAAGGAGAGAATACTGCTTCCGGACCCCTCACAAAGCCCTTTAACTTAGGCTAAGTGCAGAGAGAGAATTGCCCCAAGCCACAAAGGGAGTCAGTGTCCGAGCCAGTGTTAGAACTCAGAAGTGCCTGAGCCTCAGGCCACTCCTTTTTCACTTGCTCTTCCGAGTCAGCTGCACTAGAGCGGTGGGTGAAGCTGTTCCTGTATATATGGATAGTGTGTACATTTGTAAAGCAGGATTGTCTATGCTGAAAGATGGAAGATGTGTTCTCTCTTCCCCCCACAAAAAAAAGACCACTTCCCTATTTAGTAGGAACAAGTAATTTAGTGTTATGTGCAAAAAAAAATACATATTTTGAAGTGCCCTCTCAGAAAATAATCTTATTTCCAAATCTAACATCATTCGTATAGCATACAGTTAAACACAATCAGCACACTAGCGACCTTGGTCTAAAAGGAATAGATACTAGCTTGAAAAATGCTGTATGCATGTTGCTGGCGTTTTCTTTGAATTCTATTGGAAAACCACCATATATATTATAGATATATGAGAGAGCAAGAATCCAAAATGCAATTATTACAAATCAGGTAAATGATAAAATATGCTCATAATACTATCTTTTAAATATATGAAAGTATTCTGTGTAAATTAGCTAATAGAATTCCTGTGACTGGGGAGCAAATATGAGTAAACACACTTTTCTTGTCACATGGAAGATAGCGGGCCCAATTCTCCTACAGTGTAAATCTGGAGGAACTTTGAAGACAACAAAGGGTCCTGTGGTACCTTATAGACTAACAGAGGTATTGAAGCATAAGCTTTCGTGGGTGAATACCCACTTCCGAAGAAGTGGGTATTCACCCACGAAAGCTTATGCTTCAATACCTCTGTTAGTCTATAAGGTGCGACAGGACCCTTTGTCGCTTCTACAGATCCAGACTAACACAGCTACCCCTCTGATATTTGAAGACAACAGTTACTCCAGATTTACACCAAGAGCAGAACTTGGCCCAGAGAATCTACCTCTAGGTAGGCAGATTGACAATCTCACTTGTCTTGGATGTAAGAAAACGAAGCCAGTGAATTGCTGTCTGGTAGAATCTAAATTCCATTTTTGTTGGCTCGATTTCAGAATCATTATTTGTGTCTCAGTGCTGCCCCCTCGCCTAGGCATGAAGCATTAAAACCGTATGTATGTTTCGTTACTAAGTTGCCATAAAAATGTGTTGCTTGAGGGCACTGGTTTATTACTGGTATCCCACTCTGTTTTCATTTACTAAATGACATTCTGAAAGCTTCTATTCTGAACATAATCACCTTAGGGTATTAACTAAGTACAACTCTGAGTGATTCAATTATTGCTGAATGTCAGTCCCTTCCCAGAACATAGGGCTTAGCACATTAACAGCATGTTTAATGGTTCCCAATTGTTCTCTTTTCACTCATCACGTTTTCCCATGAACGCTCTTGGGAAAGAGAGAATTTGCGGCTACTTTTTTTAAAACATGGTATCTGTTTGCCCCTTTTCGCAGTAACCTAATTCTCCAGATCAGTGCATTTAGGCTGCTGGACATATTTTTAATTTAATTTCTTTGCAAACCTTGACAAAGAAGGAAATTAGGTTTGTTTGGCATGATTTGTTCTTGGCAAATCTATGTTGTCTATTCCTTATAACCCTATTATCCTCTAGGTGCTTACAAACTGATTGTTTAATAATTGTTCCTGTATCTGTCCAGGTATTGAAGTTAGCCTAACTGGTCTAAAATTCCCTGGGTCCTCTGTGTTCTCCTTTTTAAAGATAAATACAATGTTTGCCCTCTTCCAGTCCTCTGAGACCTCACCCGTCCTCTATGAGTTCTCAAAGATAATTGCTATTGGTCCATAATTGCTTCAGCTACTTCATTAAGTACCCTCAGATGAATTTCACCAGGCCCTGCCAACTTGAATACATCTAACTTATCTAAATATTCTTTAACCTGTTCTTTCCCTGTTTGGGTTTGTGTTCCTTCCCCATTGTTGTTAATATTAATTTTGTTGAGTATCTGGTCACCATTAGCCTCTTTTAGTGAAGATTGAAGCAATATAGGCATTAAACACCTTAGCCTTCTTAATGTCATTAGTTATTAGCTCTCCTTCCCTGCTAAGCACTTTCCTTCATCTTTCTTTTGCTCCTACTGCATTTAAAGAACCTTATTATTGCCTTTTATGTCCCTTGCTAAGTATAACTCATTTCATGCTTTAGCCTTTATGATTTTATCCCTACATATTTGTGCTATTCTTTCATACTCCTCCTTAGCAATTCATCCATGTTTCCACTTTATGTAGGGTTCCTTTTTGATTTTCAGGTCATTAAAGATCTGATCATTTGGAGTAAAGGAAGCTTAAAACAGACAGCATCTGTTGTTTTAAATCCTACAGGATTTTCTGCTTTTCACATCCCAGCCCTTAATGGGGGACGATATGAGATTTAGAAGGGACAAGAAGAATGGTTTATGCAAAATGAATGACATGCCTGGAAAATGAGGGTTACTTGAGAGCTGAGGAGTGCACAAGCTGGTGCTGATCCAAATCTCCCTGTGGTAATGGACAGAAACCCTAACATTGTGAGATCAAAATGAAGAATATCAAGGGGTTAATCATAGCAGGAACCTCATGTGTACTCCTTCAGAACTACTTAATCATGTCAGATGCCGTAACAACCAACTAGTATTATTTTATTGTTTTGTATACTTGTTCACCAGGGCCTGCTCATGCTCCATCTCCCTGCGAGAGAGTGTTAATTAAATGGATGATGGCGACATAAAAATGTCAAACAAAAATCATGGCATTATCAAGGCACATGCTAAAAATCCCTACCCAGTCACAGGGCCGGCTCTGGCTTTTTTGCCGTCCCAGGCAAAAAAGCCACCGGCCGCCCCTCTCAGGCCGGGTGCCAGCGGGGAGGGCGGCATTCCCATGGCCCCGCTCCCCTGGCCCGGGCGCCGGCAGGGAGCGCGGCATGCCCATGCCCGGGGCCCCGCTCCCCCGGCCGGGGCTATGCCGCGCTCCCCGCTGACCCAGTCGGGGCGCCAGTGGAGAGGGCGGCATTCCTGCTGCCCCGGCCGGGGCGCAGGCGGGGAGCGCGGCATGCCTGCTGCCCCACTCCCCCAGCCGGGGCAATGCCGCGCTCCCCCGCTGCCGGGCACTGGCGGGGAGCGCGGCATCCCCGCTGCCGCCCCGGCCGGGGCGCCGGCTGGGAGGACGGCTTCCCCGCAGCCCCGGTCCCCCGGCTGGGGCGATGCCACTCCCCACTGCCGCCCCGGCCGGGGGGCCAGCGGCATCCCCGCTGCCGCCCCGGCCTTGGGGCCGGTGGGGAGGGCACCTTCCCCGCTGCCCGGGCCGGCGGGGAGCACGTATTCCCCGGCCCCGCTGCCCTGGCCGGGGCGCCGGCGGGAAGGGCGGCTTCCCTGCTGCCCGGGCCGGCGGGGAGCGCGTCTTCCCCGCTGTCCCGGCTGGGGTGCCGGCAGGAAGGGCGGCTTCCCCGCTGCCCCGGCCGGGGGGCTGGCAGGGAGCGCGTCGTCCCCGCTGCCCCGGCCAGGGGGCCGGCGGGGAGCGCGGCTTCCCTGCTGCCCCAGCCTGGGGGCCGCCTGGGAGCGGGGCTGGCCTGCGGCTCCGCTGCCCTAGTTGGGAAGAGTGTTTTAAAAAAAAAACAAAAAACCTCAGCGCCGTCCCCCTCCAGGTGCCACCCCAAGCACGTGCTTGGTTGGCTGGTGCCTGGAGCCGGCCCTGCCCAGTCATGCAATTTGTTCTGCATCCCTTCCTCCTTTGTCCATACTGACACCTCAGATTGGCCAAGGTCCCAAAGAGACTCAGTCTTTTAAAATCAGGGTTTCATAAAATCAAGGTGTAACCGTGCCTTAGTGGGTCACAACTGAGGATGCCAAATTCAGGATGAACTGCTGAGAAATAGGGCAAACACAACCCAAACTGGTGGTTATTCTTTTATAAGATATATCAAACCAGCCACAAAAGTAAACTCCTGTTTCACCCCACTGGCTAACAAGAAAATATAAAGGCAGTTTCCTCAGACATCTTGTTATGTCTGCTTTCCACGACAATATCTTTCACACCGCTGCGTTCTCTGATGATTTCATTTGGTATACGATCCAGAAGGGAGATTCCCAACATAGCTCGTTCCATTGCCCTTTCAGCTACCAACAGCTGTTGCTCTTCTCTCTTACTGTGGAAAATTACAGCACAAGATGGAGTTTGGAGTCACATGGGAAAGTCACATGTTCGTGCCCAGTTTCCGTTAGTCATTGCAGGAAGCCATTACCTACACTCCAGACAGCCTGTTTACATGACAGTCCACTCAGTGTAGATGGACGTCTCCCATGGTCCATTGTCAACCAAGTGTTTCTTGATGAGCCGCTTAATTTGAACGGTCCCTCCAAGATGTGCTGGGCGTTACCTTGTGGGTATTACCCTAGGAGCAAACATTTGAAATCCAAGTATAGAGCCAATGCTTATAACTTCACATACAAAAATTGATACATGCATACAGAGAGCATAATTCTAACCAGCAAATCATAGCCTTTTCATAGACACCTCACCTGACAACCTTTGTACAAGATTTGCTGCAAATATATAACAGTGGTTGCAACAATGCTCTATATTGTAATCAGATAAGCTCACACAAGGGAAATAAAATAGTTAGGGCTGTTGATTAATCACAGTCAACTCATGTGATTAACTAAAAAACATTAATCTCAGTTAAAAAAAATTAATCTCACTTCTAATCGCACTGTTAAACAATAGAATCCCAATTGAAATTTATTAAATATTTTTGGATGTTTTTCTACATTTTCAAATATATTGACTTCAGTTACAACACAGAATACAAAGTGTACAGTGCTCACTTTATATTATGTTTATTACAAATATTTGCACTGTAAAAATGATAAACAAGAAATAGCATTTTTCATTTCACCTCATACAAGTACTGTACTGAAATCTCTTTATCATGAAAGTGCAAACTGTAATTTTTTTTGTTCCATAACTGCACTCAAAAACAAAACAGTGTAAAACTGTAGTGCCTGCAAGTCCACTCAGTCCTGCTTCTTGTACAGCCAATCGCTAAGACAAATAAGTTTGTTTACACTTATGGGACTTATTTACGTCACCTGAAAGTGAGAACAGGAGTTTGCATGGCACTTTTGTAGCCTGCATTGCAAGGTATTTACATGACAGATATGCTAAACATTTGTATGCCTCTTCATGCTTCAGCCACCATTCCGGAGGACATGCTTCCATGCTGATGACACTCATTAAAAAAAAAAAGCCATATATTTCATGTTATAGCAGTCTCGGATGATGACCCAGCACATGTTGTTCATTTTAAGAACACTGTTAGGCTTTTTTCCCTACTTTGAACTTTAGGGTAGAGTTGTGGGGAACCTCATGAAAGACCCCCTAAGCTTATTTTTACCAACTTAGGTTAAAAACTTTCCAAGGTACAAATTTTCCCTTGTACCCTGAAAAAAATAACCACTGCCACCACAAAGTGATTTAAACAAGAACCAGGGGAAAGGACCACTTGGGAGTTCCCCTTCCCCCCCTCCCAAATATCCCCTCAAGCCCTTACACGCCCTTTCCTGGGGAGACTTGAGAATAATCTCCTAACCAATTAGTTACCAAGTGATCAAAGACCCAAACCCCTGGGTCTTAGAACAATGGAAAAATCAGTCAGGTTCTTAAAAGAAGAATTTTATTAAAAAAGAAAGGTAAAAATCATCTCTGTAAAATCAGGATGGTAAATAACTTTACAGGGTACTCAGCTTCAAAACACAGAGGATCCCCTCTAGGCAAAAACTTAGTTACAAAAAGAAAACTAGGAATACACCTTCCTCTCAGCACAGAGAACATTCACAAACCAAAACAAAGATAAGCGAACGCATTTCCTGATTAGTGCTTACTAATTCTAATGGAGCTGGATTGATTGTTTCTTGATCTGACTCAGGCAAGCACACAGAACAGACAGACCAAGCCTTCCCCTCTCCCTCCCCCGCCCATTTGAAAGTATCTTGTCCTCTTATTGGTCCTTTTTTTGGTCAGGTGCCAGCCAGGTTACCTGAGCTGCTTAACCCTCTACAGGTAAGAGGATTTTGCCTCTGGCCAGGAGGGATTTTATAATACTGTATACAGAAAGGTGGTTACCCTTCCCTTTATATTTATGACAAACACTTTCACTTCAGATTTGACAAAACACAAAGAAGGTACCAATGTGAGATTTCTAAAAATAGCTACAGCACTCGACCCAAGATTTAATTACCTGAAGTGCCTTCCAAAATCTGAGAGGGACGAGGTGTGGAGCATGCTTTTAGATGTCTTAAAAGAGCAGCACTCCGATGCGGAAACTACAGAACCCGAACCACTAAAAAAGAAAATCAAATTTCTGCTCATGGCATCTGATTCAGATGATGAAAATAAACATGCATTGGTCCGCACTGTTTTGAATTGTTATCGAGCAGAACCTCTCATCAGCATGGACGCATGTCCTTTGGAAGGGTGGCCGAAGTATGAAGGGACATATGTATCTTTAGTGCATCTGGCACATAAATATCTTGCAACGCCAGCTACAGCAGTGCCATGCGAACGCTTGTTCTCACTTTCAGGTGACATTGTAAACAAGAAGCGGGCAGCATTGTCTCCTGCAAATGTAAACAAACTTGTTTGTCTGAGTGATTGGATGAACAAGAAGTAGGACTGAGTGAACTTGCAGGCTCTCCAATTTTACATTGTTTTATTTCTGAATGCAGTTTTTTGTACATAATTCTACATTTGTAAGTTCAACTTTAATAATAAAGAGATTGCACTACAGAACTTTTAATGGGGGAATTGAAAAATATTATTTCTTTTGGTTTTTTACAGTGCAAATACTTGTAATCAAAAATAAATGTAAAGTGAGCACTGTACATTTTGCATTCTGTGTTTGTAATTGAAATAAATGAATTTGAAAATGTAGAAAACATCCAAAAATATTTAAATAAATGGTATTCTATTATTGTTTAACAGCACGATTAATCACTATTAATTTTTTTATTACAATTAATATTTTTAATCACTTGACACCCCTAAAAATCTGTTATAGATTGCAGAATGCAAAAGAATTTGCTATAAAGAGTGTTGTATGATCAGAGTTTGTAAACTCATGGTTTAGCCGTATACAATGTTGATTGAGATTGTTTGTATTACTGTAGTACCTAAGAGCCCTAGTTATTGACAGGACCCCATGTATTGCATAAGTCTTCAGGGTTGGGACCTTGTTCTCAGATTTGTCTGCAAAGTACCTAACACACTACTAAATGATTCTGATTTCAAAGCATGATGCTGCATTTGCTCTCTGAATAGAACTTTCAATTTAATTCAACAGGAGTTCCATGCAAAAAAGGGGCTGTAAAATTGAGCCCAGAGACTTCATCAGATTGCAAACTCTGTATGTACAATGCTGAATTGTGTTGCGGTGGAGTAAAATACAGTGATACAGTATTGAAACTGTTGTATGATCACAGGAGTTGCAATGAAACTCAAAGTAATTCCAAGAAAGAATTATCAGAGATAGTAACTAAGAAATACACTTTTATAATCAACAGTTATTCCAATACAATATTTCAACATGTTAAGTGAATGCATGTGTAAATCACACTGCTGTCAAGAATCTTAGATCAAGTTAGGCCACCCTAACATTGCTTTATAAACGCTTTGCATTCTTAAAGGGGTGGAAAACATTAGCATAATTTTGAGCTATCTAGCCTGTATACCAATCACTTTACAGTATTGTAGCTGCCATTGCAAGACTTGGATGTATTACATGAGTTCCAGCTATGAATGCTAAAAGAGAAGGGATTAAGGAGAGGAGTGTGAAAATGGCTGCAACACTGCAAACCTTCTTCATTTTCAGATACTGGAATGGACTTTTGGATGTGAAAGCCTGTAGCTTGAGGTAGCCTATCATCTGTACCATGTGCTGAAATTCCAGCTGGGCCATGAAATTGCTGAATAATGTAGTGATCTGGAAACTGAATGTCCTGCTATTTAGTTTTCAGAGTTAAAAGGAGAGTAAGGTTGATTGTACAGTATAAAACTCTGAGATTTTTTGCTTTAAACAAATCTTTGAATGTTTCAGCTATATTCTGCTCTGTGTTACGTGGATGCCTTAGTGGGGAGTAAGTACAAGGATCCTCTTCCATTGTTATACGAAAGGATCAGGGCAGGAACTTCATCTATTCTCACAGAAAAGTCATCCTCCTATAGGGTTCAGGAGGTCAGCCTCATTGCAGAATCCATCCTAAAGCCTGCAGGAGAGGAGCTTCACTCACATGGAAGGCACATAGTAATGAAGCTCCCCGCCCCCACCCCTGCACTGCCTACCTTAACAGGAGAACATCCAGCGCATAAGAGGGTTTACCTTTAGGAATCTGGCACTTCAGAAGATTTGATGTGTCCAATGCAGCATGTTTCCTGTGCTGACCTGATTTCAAACTCACATGGCTTCTTACATTTTGCTTTTTAAAAAGAAGCAAGCATGCACATGCATGCGTGCACCATTAAGGATACTGAAGTATCCAGAAAGAAGGATGGTCTAACAGCAGTGTGCAATAGAAATTCGATGCTAGCCACACTGCTAGCCACACTTGTGGTTTTGAATTTTTCTTATTAGCCGCATTATAAAAAAGCCACATGCATTAGCCACAATTCAATAGCCTATTAGCCACATGTGGCTAGTGGCGAATATATTGGACACCGCTGGTCTAGCAGTTAGGGCAAAGGGGGAGAACCAGGCTCAATTCCCTGCTCCATCCCAGACTTATGGTGCAACCTTGAAGGGCAAGTCACTTCATCTCTCTGTGCCTCAGTTCCTCATCTGTAAAATGGGGATAAGAGCACTTTCCTACCTGAAAAGGGTGTTGTGAGGATAAATACATCCTGAGGTGCTCAGTTACTGTGATAATTGAGGCCATAGACTACCTGAGATAGATAGAAATATAACCTGTAAGCACAATGCGCAACTGAAGTATCAATATTAAAAAATCCTAAGTATTCAAAATGAAAAAGTAAGTCAATTTATGTACTCATTTAAACTTGAAGTTGGTATGTTTGGTTAACAACAATATCAATATAATGAAGATTCAAAATCATCATGGCTGGATTTACCCTTCACGGTGTCTGCTAAATTGGGGTAGGGATGGAAGCTCGCTGGCTGGAACTCAAACCAGATGAGACTGAGGTGATACTGATCAGAAAGGGAAAGCACTCCAGGGACCTGGCAAAACATACAACTTCATCATCATCAGCTGATCTGGAGTCTAGGGGTCTTTAGACTCTTCGGTATTCCTAGACTTGCAAGTTGCATTGAGCACCAGACTAGCATTGTTTCACCTATGGGAAAGCAAGTGCTCTGCACTTTCCCCTGTCAGATGTGGATCTTGTCTCCATCATTCATGCCATCATAACTCTTGGCTAGTCTTCAGAACCTCACTCTGTTCCAACATGCAGCCACCACCTTTTGAATGGGGTGGAGCAACAAGAGCACATAATTCATGTTGTATACATTTGTCTGCCATCTGAAATTCAAGGCACTGGTTACCATATACAAGGCCCTAAATCGTCTGGGCCCAGGTTACCTTATGGACTACCTTACCGTCTGCAACTTCTCTATTAGCCAGAATGCTGAAACTCAGGACATGTCTACACTGCACCACAGTTCGGACTACAGGAGGACGAATATTAGAACGCACCAAAGTGCTGCTCTGTAACTCGCCCATGTGGACACTGCAGGTGCAAACTTAAAGGTCTCCCATTCTCACTAATGTACTCTTCTTCAAACAGGACTACGTTATTGCAAACAAGGGATTTTTAAGTTCACACCCACAGCATCCACAGGGGAGTTTCAGTGCAACACTTTGGTGCGTACTGCTATTCACACACCCTGTGGCCTGAATTTTAGGGCATTGTAGATATGCACTCAGGGTATGTCTACACTCGGACTGTAGTTTGATTTTACCGAAATCGATTTTTGAGAACCGATATTATGAAGTCGAACGTGTGTGTCCATACTAAGTACATTAAATCGGCGTTGTGAGTCCACAGTATCGGGGCAAGCATCGACATTACAAGCGGTGCACTGTGGGTAGCTAGCCCACAGTTCCCGCAGTCCCTGCTGCCCATTGGAATTATGGGTCGAGCTCCCAATGCCTGATGGGCCAAGAAATTTGTAGTGGGTGGTTATGGGTACATGTTGTCATTCAACGGTCACTCCCCCCCTCCCTCCGGGAAAGCAACGGCAGACAATGGTTTCGCGCCCTTTTCCCTGGATTGAAAGCACGGATGCCATAGTGCGGCGAGCATGGAGCCCAGGGAGATCATCGCAGCCGTTATGGCCGTTGTCAACACCTCACGCATTATCGTGCACTTTCTCCAGAACTGGAACTTGAGAAATCAGGAGAGTAATCAGCGCGGTGACGAGAGTGACGAGGACATGGACACAGACCTCTGTCAGAGAACGGGACCCCACAAATTAGACATCCTGGTGGCAATGGGGCAGGCTCATGCCATGGGACGCCGATTCTGGGCCCGGGAAACGAGCACAGACTGGTGGGACTGCATAGTTCTGCAGGTCTGGGATGAATCCCAGTGGCTGCGAAACTTTCGCATGCGTAAGGGCACTTTCCTGGAACTTTGTGACTTGCTGTCCCCTTCCCTGAAGCGCCAGGACACCAGGATGAGAGCAGCCCTGGCAGTCCAGAAGCGAGTGGCCATAGCCCTCTGGAAGCTTGCTACGCCTGACAGCTACCGGTCAGTCGCGAATCAATTTGGAGTGGGTAAATCTACTGTGGGGGTTGCTGTGATGCAAGTAGCCAACGCAATCGTTGAGCTGCTGCTGTCAAAGGTAGTGACCCTGGGAAATGTGCAGGTGATAGTAGATGGCTTTGCTGTGATGGGATTCCCTAACTGTGGTGGGGCTATCGACGGAACTCTCATCCCTATCTTGGGACCGGACCACCAGGGCAGCCAGTACATTAACCGAAAGGGCTACTTTTCAATGGTGCTGCAAGCACTGGTGGATCACAAGGGACGTTTCACCAACATCAATGTCGGATGGCCGGGAAAGGTTCATGACACCCGCGTCTTCAGGAACTCTGGTCTGTTTAGATGGCTGCAGGAAGGTATTTACTTCCCGGACCAGAAAATAACAGTTGGGGATGTGGAGATGCCTATAGTGATTCTTGGGGACCCAGCCTACCCCTTAATGCCCTGGCTCATGGAGCCATACATGGGCGCCCTGGACAGTAGTAAGGAGCTATTCAGCTACAGGCTGAGCAAGTGCAGAATGGTGGTGGAGTGTGCATTTGGACGTTTGAAAGGGCGCTGGAGAAGCTTACTGACTCGCTCTGATCTCAGCGAAACCAATATACCCATTGTTATTGCTGCTTGCTGTGTGCTCCACAATCTCTGTGAGAGTAAGGGGGAGACGTTTATGGCGGGGTGGGAGGTTGAAGTAAATCGCCTGGCATCAGCTTATGTGCAGCCAGACACCAGGGCAATTAGAAGAGCACAGCAGGACGCAGTGCGCATCAGGGAAGCTTTGAAAACTAGCTTCCAGACTGACCAGGGTAACCAGTGACTCTTACGTTTGTTTCTCCTTGAGGAGAACCTGCCCCCGTTTGTTTACTCTGTTTATATTGCCTATCCTCTCCAATTACCAGCCCCCTTCCCCCGCTTCAAGCACACCTTGCTTTGAAAGGAAATAAAGGCACCATTGTTTCACAAACAATTTTTTATTCAAGATTTGGGAAGACAAGGAGAGAACTGGAATGGTGGCCAGGGTGGGGTGCGGGTGGAGGAAGGAGGGAAGGAAAGGCTGTTTCAAAACTTGGGGAATGACAGCCTTCTGCTGCTTGAGCAATCCGCAGGGGTGGAGTGGTTGTTCGCACGTTGCCTTCCCCCCCGAGTTTTGGGGACTCTGCGTGAGGAGGCTATGGGACTTGGGGAGGGGTGAGGGCGGTTACAGATGTGCTGCAGCGGCAGTCTGTCATCCTGCCTGCGTTCCTGCAGAACATCCACCAGACGCCGGAATGTGTCGGTTTGCTCCCGCAGTAGCCCAAGCATTGCCTCTGTCACCCTCTGGTCTTCCTGACGCCACCTCTCAGCACAAGCGCTGCCCTCTTGCTTGTATTGGGAAATTGTGTCCCTCCACAGATTCTGCTGGCCTACTTCAGTGCAGGAGCACTGCATTAGCTCAGAGAACATCTCGTCGCGTGTGCGTTTCTTTCTCCGCCTTATCTGCGACAGCCTTTGGGAGGGAGATGCCAGGGGAAGCCTAGGGACAGTTGCAGCTGTGGGATGAAAAAAAGGGAGTGAATTTTTTAAATAGATACATTTTACAGAACAATGCATATACTCTTTCGCGGTGAACAGCACCATTCACAGTACCTACCAAATATACTTTCAGTACAAGGTTGCATTTTGCATCTTTATATTGAGTGCCTGGGGCTTTGGTGTACAGATCACACATGCAGGGCTGGGCAACGGAATTCGGCTAGCGAGCGGCCATGGTAAGCCATAGACTTTCGGCTTCGGAAACCTTAATTAACAGCAGCGCCCTCCTTTCACGTTCAAAGCCAAGTAACTCAAAACAAACTAACTCCAGCCATCCCATTCTCTGGGATGCTAGCTTTCACCATCACCCAAAAGCGTGGCTGGTATCAGGGAAGATCCCTGCTAGCCGAACGCAAACAGCCCAGCCTGAACGGCCCCCCTCCCCGCTCCTACCGAGTGGCTGGTATCAGGGAAGCTCCCTGCTAGCCGAACGCCAACTGCCCAGCATGAACAATCACCCTCCCCTCCCCCACCGCATGGCTGATATCAGGGAAGCTCCCTGCTAGCCGAACGCCAACTGCCCAGCCTGAACAATCACCCTTCCCTCCCCCACCGCGTGGCTGGAAACTGCGGGGAGGATTTCTTTTCAGGAACAGGCAAACAGCCCAGTAGAAACGGCCACCTCTGACGGTCCCCATAATTAAATTCCCATATTTCAAACAGGTCACCATGAATAATATCACTCTGATGAGGGTAACACAGACAGAGAAAGAACAGATGTTGCTTGAATGCCAGCAAACACCGGGGCTGTATTCTGCCAGTCTTTGCCATGCAATGATACCAGAGTACTTGCTACTGGCCTGGCGTGGTAAAGTTTCCTACCATGGAGGACGCAATAAGGCTGCTCTCCCCAGAAACCTTCTGCAAAGGCTTATAGAGTACCTACAGGAGAGCTTCATGGAGATGTCCCTGGAGGATTTCCGCTCCATCCCCAGACATGTTAACAGACTTTTCCAGTAGCTCTACTGCCACGAATTCTTCCCAAGTCCTCAGGGCAAAGTAACCATTAAAAACCAATTGCTTTACAACTATGTCTTTTCGATTGAAAAGATACACTCACCTGATGTGCCTTCTCCGGCTTCATGGTCCGGGATACCGCCTTGGGAGGGTTGGGAGGGGATCTCTGTCAGGGTGAGGAAAAGTTCCTGGCTTTCGGGGAAATTGCCCTGCAGAGCGTTGTCGACTACCTTGTCCTCATCATCCCCATCATCATCTTCCCCGTCCGCAAAAACCTCAGAGGAAGCGAGTGATGAGAATACCCCATCCTCGGAGTCCACGGACATGGGTGGGGTAGTGGTGGCGTCCCCCCCTAGGATGGCATGCAGCGCAGCATAGAAGCGGCATGTCTGGGGATCTGACCCGGAGCATCCGTTTGACTCTTTGGTCTTCTGGTACGCTTGTCTCAGCTCCTTAATTTTAACGCGGCACTGCGTTGCATCCCTGCTATATCCTCTTTCCGTCATGGCCTTGGCGATTTTTTCATAGATTTTTGCATTCCATCTTTTAGATTGTAGCTCTGCTAGCACGGATTCATCACCCCAGACTGCTATCAGGTCTAACACCTCCCGTTCTGTCCATGCTGGAGCCCTCTTTCTATTCTGGGATTGCATGGTCACCTCTGCTGAAGAGCTCTGCATCGTTACCTGTGCTGCTGAGCTCCCCACAATGGCCAAACAGGAAATGAAATTCAAATGTTCCCGGGGCTTTACCTGGCCAGAGCATCCGAGCTGGGACTGCTGTCCAGAGAGGTTGCAGTGGTGCACTGTGGGATAGCTCCCGGAGCTATTAGCATCGAATTCCGTCCACACTAACCCTAATTCGAAATGGCCATATCGATTTTAACGCTAATCCCCTCATCGGGGAGGAGTACAGAAATCGATTTTAAGAGCCCTTTATATCGAAATAAATGGCTTCGTTGTGTGGACGGGTGCAGGGTTAATTCGATTTAACGCTGCTAAATTCGATATAAACTCTTAGTGTAGACCAGGCCTCAGTGACCCAGGAATGAAGCTTCTGAATGCCGGACATGAGGCATTCTCATTGACAGTCCTATGCCTCAGGAGTTCACTCCCTGTGCACTTGTAGAAAGAGCCGCATAACAAACATCTTTGCTTAAGCCTTCCAAAATGATTTAACTCCTAGATGACTTGTCAGATGAAAAGCTGCAAGTAGAAAGTGAACATGACGCTTTGTTAAAGTCTCAGTTTAAAGCTTATAAAGGAGCCCTACTATGGTAAAGGATATCATCATATCGATTATAATAGTAATGACCGTAACTCTGATTCACAAGCCATACTTACACATTGTTACATCACTACTTAGGAATATTGTACAAAGTCCCAGATCCTGCTGTATTCATAATGGATGTGGTTTTTTTTAAAAAAAGTTCTGCTTCCATCACTTACACATGTGCAACTGATGGATTTCAGTGGGATTGAATGGGTATAACTGAGGGCAGAAATTGACCCTTACATTTCTTAATGATAATACAATAGTTATGTATTTTTTTAAGGTTCATATTATTTCAGCCAGATTAACATTAATTTGTAGATTTTTTGTTGGGGACAGAAAGAAGGGCTAGATTCTTAACTGTCATACAGGTTGATTCAATATTAACATTAATATTCAGTATTAATAATTTATCAGTTGATCTGGATGTATGCAAGTGTAACTAAGAGCAGAATCTGGTTTGAGGTCTTTAGCACAGAATGAAAATAGGTATGTTTAATGATGCCCTATTAACATAAAGGGTTTATTTTCGTGAATTGGTTTATCATTTGCCATAGTCTTAAGTAGGGATGGTTTAAGGCTCATTCACCATGTGGACTGACCATCTGCACTCAATAATTGCAAACTCACTTCCAGTATTAATAAACTCTTTCTGTGTTCTTACGTGTCTCTGAAATGCCTTAGGCAACTGTTCCTCCCTCAAATGGAAAAATCACAACAGCTGTGGGATTCACAAGGACTTCAGTGCTTGTCTTTTGCTACATTTGTGCAAACAGTTTTCCACACTGCCTAATAACTGTAAACCCATTAAGTGTAACTTCAGTGACATCAGAAAAATCACTTTCTTTCAAAGACCCTTAATTGGATTACATAGTACCTGAACACCTGTGCTCATTCTCAGGGCCCAGGCCATAGTTTTGAGGTAGCTATAATCAATAAGAGATAATGACCCAGATCCTCATCTGGTGTAAATCAGCAGTTAGCATGAGCTGAGACTCTGTCTCAATATTTTTAGACCCTTTTCTAAATATATAAAGAATGTTCATGCAACTTCCTACATCTTTATTCTGCTAGCAAATTAATCAAACCTAGCAAATAAAAATTGACCATCTTCACAAATGGAGTTAAGACTGTTCTATTTATTTGGACTTTTAGCTCTTTTGAGGAAGTCTCTCATGAGAGACAACTAAGGGAATTTATTAGTCATGGTCTAAGAGACAAAATATTGTCCTGGAAATGAAACTTTCTAAGAGACAGAAAACAATGACTAGGAATAAACGCTAATAGCTATTGGCCATGATGAAAACTGCAGAGTGACCCAACATTCTATGTTAGGACTAATGTCGTTTAGTATATTTATGAATGATCTGTAGAAAGAGTGAGCAGCGAGGTGACAATGTGTGCAGATGACACCAAATTATTAGGTGGCTTAAGACCAGAGAAGACTGAAGAACTTCACTGATACCTAACCAAGCTAGGAGAGTGAGCAACAGCATGGCAGATCAAATTCAATGTTTAGACATGCAAGTTAATGTACATTTGAAAGGAATAATCTGAACTACTTTTATACCTAATCATTTCTAATTTATCTGTAACAAATAACGTTTCTGAAAATCCATCAACATAGATTGTATCCTCCAAGCTTGCCAGGGGCTGTGCTCCTCCAACTCCTACTAAAGTCAGTTTGTAATATTATCTCTTAATAACATATCCTAATAATGACCTGATCCCCGGAAATGACCTCAGATGTTCAGCTGCCCGGTCTCTCTCCAAACTTTTGCTGGCATAGCTCTGTTGGTCAAGGGTGTGATGAGGTGGGATCCCTGATCCACGTAGCTATACTGGCAAAAGCATGTTGAAACAGTTATCCCAGCAAAACTGCACGTTTGTCAGTATAGCTTATTTCTTTTGAGGGGCTGGAATAAGCTACACCAGCAAAAGACCAGTTTTGCCAGTATACGTTGTATTCATACTTGGAGCACTTTGCTGGTATAATATATAAGCATAGGTGTACTGGCAAATCTCCTAGTGTAGACCTGGCCCATGTAATCCAGAAAAGGGTCTGTTGTAAAGGCAGATTTTTTTGTTGTTGTTCTCATTGTCTTCAAAAGGAATTGAGGGCACCTAATTCTCCAAGGAGGCATTTAGCATACTGCAGGAGTGTGCCCAAAGATCATAAACTCCTTGGGTTGGTGTCCGTTTGTCTGTACAGCACCATGCACACACACAACTCTTTGCAGATATAACAACTTGATCTTCCAGTGTTCTGGGGAGCGACCTGTTTTGCTGCTAATGGCTTGGTATGATAAGTTTTTATTATTTGGGGATCTTGTTTCAATTAATCTGTTTCCTCCAGCCAGCCACCTTCACGTGCCCTGTTTATTTGCTATTTTTTGTCATCACGAAGAGTGTATCATGTTCAACTTATTATTGCTTTAATTTTTGCAGCTTGTCATTTTTGCCCTCAAGTTATTTGTGACTAAAGTCCCAGTCAGTCATGTGTGCAGCATCTGACCTCCTTCTACATCCTCCAGCTGTTCTAGTTTTCTCCCATTGCCTGAGGGTTCTCATCTGCTTCCTTCTTGTTTGCCTTTGTAGCCTCTCTTAAGGTGATATCCCCTTTTTTGGCAGTCCATCTGAGACTGCTATCTTAGAATATCTTGTTTACGTTCTTCTGATTCATTGGTACCCATTCTTTCCCCAATGCACATACTCTCCTGCCATTGGATACCAAAAAAACATCCTCAGGAATCTTCCAGGAGGTCAACCCTCACTTCAATTATTATGCATATGTATCTTTGTTACTATAGTGCTCTACTGAAGCTGGCTCAGCCTGCTCTTGTTAAATCCTAACTATTTTTACACCCTCCTTGATGACTGCGGTAACCTTATATAATTAGTTCAAAAGGAGTCATTTATTTTAAAAGTGGCCAATTACACATCATTGCTCATTCCTTAAAATGTGTGTTGTCTATAAAGGGGAGCTTCTTTAATACCAGCTGCACCATACCGTTATATTCTCACCCAGGGCACCCTTGAACCTTCCTGCACATCTGAGAGTAGGTGGCTGCCAACAATGTGTCATGCTATTAGTATGGAAATGTTTAGTGCTTGGAGAGAACATTTCTTGCGTCTTCCTGTTTCTTTGGTTCTGAGAATCCTGGTTATGAAAGAATATAAGCTCTTCATGGCCTCTAGTGGACAACAGCTAGAACTGCATATATCTTTTAACCTGTAAATGGATCTGAGGGAAAACTGGGTGTTACCAGTACACATTTTTTCTTAATATTATTTGGTCATTGTTATAGCTGATTGATATAGACTCCCAAGAATGTAGGTCTCTCAGATAACACCGGAAGATAAACGTGGGGGTGGGGCTGGAGGAGTGAAGGGCATTTCAGGTTGCTAGTATAATTTATATCATTACAAGAGAATTCTTTGTCACCACTTATAAACCTGAAAGGATGCTGATAATGAAGTGTTGATTTCCTTTTGATTATTGTCCTTTAACTGCTAGTTGAAGATCAGTGCTATAAGCAGAACACTGGCAATATGACAATGTGCAGTTCAACTTCTAAGTTTTCAGTACATAGCACATAACACGGCTTATTTTGGCTTTTCATTTTTAGATTGTCCACAGTTTATAACAGCAGAGATTACAAACACAACAGAGTATAAATGAGGCTTATTGACAAATGTTTCATGAGAGGTAGGAGGAGTTGTCTCTGCATGTCACTGAAAACACCTTGGTTTAGCATTCTTTCTCATCGTTAATAGTGTTATATTGGATAAGCCCATTAGGTTACTCTACATGGAACAAAGACTGTACCTGAAGAACTGATGTGGGATTAAGCCAGTTGACATGATGGCACCTGTTCTCGTCTTTGTTTTTGGTTGTCTATGGTAAAATAAGAGAAAAGGTGTGATTAGCCTGTAAGTCTTTCCTTGGGAGAATCCAAAAAAGTAGGCAAAGATAAGGGCAGAAAGAGAAAGTTGTGGTTAATTTGTGTGTGTTAGAGCCAGAAAATTGAACAATGGTCTGATACAGGGAAAAGAACACATTCTAAATTTAAGTCATTATCATTATCCTGTCCACCCATATTTATGTGTATATGAGATTCTTTGAGAAGAATTTATAGATTTTGAGGGCAGAAGGGACCATTATGAGCATCCTATCTGACCTCTTGAATTAAAAAGGACATCGAATTTTACCAAGTGGTTCCTTCATCAAACCCATATGCTCTAGCTCAGCTAGAAGTTATCTTTTAGCAATACATCCAAGGAGAGATACTAGAAATGCTTAGACTTGTCATTTTGTCATGGTGAAGGGTGTATCTTCAGTGTAATTTAGGTACAAATTAATGTTAAATGCACTAAGGCTAAGGAAGCTGTGTTTAAAATTAGTGTTTTATGCACTATAGGATTGCTATATTTTCTAACTGTGGATCACACAAGATGCATTGGAAGTTATTCCATCCCACTTTCTGCAATATTTGGCTTTTCCATTGGAGGTCTTGTGTCCAAGTCTGCCCCTAACTGCCCCTGTTTAACTTATAAAGTAAAACAAGATCCCCTATATGACAGTAGTTTGGCTTCAGCTTAGTTTCTCAGGTTTTCTATAAAGAGGAACACTAGATGCCCCTGAAATTATTAGAATATTGTTCTCAGTTTCAAAAGCATTTATATTTCCTAATGCTAAAATGGAGTGTTCACCAATAAAGTCTCTTATGGACAGTAGCACTGGGTACCATGTTTTTGGATTGTGGCTCAGCTGTCTATATTAGGTACCTATATGACCCCCATCATCCGGGTATCTGAACACTTCACAATCTTTAATGTATTTATTCTCACAACATCCCTGTCAGGTAGGGAGTATTATCCTCCTTTTTGCAGACGGGGAGCTGAGGCACCGACAGGCTAAGTGACTTGCCTACACTTAGGAAATCAATAGTGAAGCAGGATAATGAGTGCAGGTCTCCCACATCCTAGCTTGTATCCTAAATCCTGGATCATCCTTCCTCTCTCCATTGGGTGTGGAATATTTGGTAGTTTAATTTTTTTTTCTAAAGACTAATTTTTGAAAGTAAAGCTACAGTGTGAGCTTTTAAGGCCATACAACTTTTTAGAGAGACAAGGTGGATGAGGTAATATCTTTTATTGGACCAACTTCCCGTTGTTTGACTTCCTTTTTTCTTCATGTCATGGAGTTTCCATTTCAAACTGCAAAATTCTTTGTGTTCTATTGTTGTTTGCAGTGTTCCAAATAACAATGGTAGCTGTAGAATTTTGCAGTCTGAAATGGAAACTCGACAAAATGAAGAAAGAGGAAGTCAAACTGAACAGGAAGTTGGTCCAAAAAAAAATATTACCTCATCCACCTTGTCTCTCTAAAAAGTTTTATGGCATTAAAAGACCATGTTTTCATAAAAGACCCCTCATCCATTTTTATCTCTTTAATATCTAATATCTTGGGATAACATGGCTACAACTACACAGAAATAAAACTTTGTGACTTTTCCAAGAGTGAAAAGTGACATGAGCAGGACAAGGTAACGTGACCTGACGTTCTCATGGACATCACTCCTGTTTGTGAAAATCTAAGGTAGGAGAGTGATATAAATGAAGTCAAATCTCCCTGTACCTAACTGTTCAGATAGCTCCAGGGGTGAAAGTAACTTAGAGGACTTACCGGTACTCCGGAGTCCTGATGAGGGGGCGGGGCCTCAGCTGGAAGAGGCATGGTCTCTACCGTAAGAGGATGGGCCTTTAAATCCTTGGGCCCTTTAAATCAGGATTTAAAGGGCCCGGGGCTAGGGCTGCCGCTACCCTCCGGGGCCCTTTATATTGTCCCCAGAGCCTGCTGCCGGAGCCCTGGGGTGGCAGCAGATGGCTCCAGGGGCTATTTAAAGGGCCTGCGGCTCCCGCTGCCTCTATCAGCCTGGGCCCTTTAAATTGTCCCGGAGCCCTGCTGCCAGAGCCTTGGGGTAGCGACGGTGGGGCTCCAGCAGCTATTTAAAGGGCTCTGGGCTGTAGAGGCAGCGGGAGCCCCGAACCTTTTAAATAGCCGCTGGAGCCGCGCCACCGCCACCCCAGGGCTCCAGCAGGCTCCGGAGGCTATTTAAAGGGCCCGGGGCTCCGGCCGCTGCTACTGCCCCGAGCCCTTTAAATTGCCACCCAAGCCCTGCCCCCGCTACCCTAGGGCTTCAGCAGCGGGGCTCTGGAGGCAATTTAAAGGGCCCGGGGCTCCAGCTGCTGTTATAAATGATGGCGTGACACCTACTTGTGTAGTTCTAGAGTATGTAGTTACGTTTCTTAAAGCAAGACTTATTTTAGATTAAACATCTTGGTGAAAATCATTACTTTTCTGGTGCTAGAGCTCTTTCAGTTTATTGTTTTTCTCTTTAAAGCAGATTGAAAGGAAAACTGAAAGATCATTGAGAAAGAAATATAATTAGTAAAGCTTTTTGGGGGGGTGCGTGTGTGCTTGTGATGGAAGAAAACAAATATGTCAATAATATAGATTACCAAACAAAACCAAATATTAATTCTTTTAGTTTGTGAAAGGTCAGGGAGACATGTCATACCACAGGCATAGGAAACTTTGTTTACCTCCAATAAAATGCAGAGGGTCTGCAAGTAATGTAATACTTTGTTTTAAAGAAAAGATTGTAAGTTATTAAATAAGCACACGCCAAATTCCTTTCCCATGTCTTCAGTCAACATGAGTTTCGAGGAATCACTCATTCACTGACAACTAGAGCTGGGCAGGAAATGGTTTTTCCATCCTGTGAAAATTTTCAAGATTTCAAATATTTTCCTGTTCCACATCGGGATGAAACTAAGATCTTTCAAGGTTTTTCCACACGTGTGCGCACATACACAAAAAAGAGCAAGACCTAGCCCAGAATAACTCAACTGGGATGGGGGAGATCCAGGTTGGAGTCCCTACTCAGCCTGATTCAGAGCAGGGACTTGAAGCAAGGTCTTCCACATCCCAGTAGAGTGCCTTCAGTAGTGGGTTACTACGGGGTTTTGGTCTCCTTCCGTGGTTTTGATTAGAAATTCCATCCTGGATTTCAGAAACCTTTCCAATGAAAGCTTAGCTGAAACTGGAATATTTTCCACAAAAAGTTTCTGTTTCAGCTACTCAATATTTTTTTTACAGAGAAATACTTTGTCAGAAAATTCCTAATCAGCACTACCAATAACCCTGACGTTTGTTCTTCTCTTATAAATGCTTGTTTAAAATAAACCCATGATGGGATCATTATTACATCATTGTTAAGTTACAGTAAAAGCAATGTGTCAGAATGAATGTTTATATGATTCCTCTGTCGGCAAATTTTCTTTTTAAAGACTGAAGTAGGACCATGTTCTCAAAGAGCAAGTATTTTCCTGTTTTTATACATAATCTCTGTACGTGATAAGTAGCACCCTCACTTGTTTCCGTGAAAATCCATGCTGAAATCTCTCAAGGGCACATGGTAGTTTCCAGTTGGTGAGAGTTCTTAAAGAGGCCCTGTAAATTGTTAGCCTAGCTCAGGGTTGCTTTTGTCATAGCAGAGGGCGGTAGGTCCTCTGTGTGTGGCAGTATTGTGAAAGCTGAGATTTTAATAGGATTATCAAGTAGTGAGAGGGGAAGAACCGGAAAATGTTGGTGTCATATAGGTTCAACAACTTCTCTATTAGGATTACTAGAAACAGTGCAACTGAGTACCTGATCTTAAGCAAGCAGTATTGGTTCTAGTCTCACTAAGTATGATTAAAAACTTTTAAAAGCAAGTACAGTACAGTGTTAGAGCTGCCATGGGATATTTAGGGCCACACATACTTCAGATCTGAATCCTGAAGTGCTGAGCTCTTCCTGCAAGGGGTTTAGCAGTCTAGAATACTTACTAGCCATAATAAAAACCTTTCTGCATTTGAATGCTACTTCTTATTTATGCTCTGGAAATACATTTTGATCACATCTTAAGGAAATGTATGACAGAAAAATTTAAATGTTTAAGATACCATAAGTTCTGGAGCTCTTGACTAGATAAGGCAATGGCATATTTATTTATATATTTATTAGTACAAAATACTCCGAAATAGAGTAGACTCATTAGATAAATAATATCAAATAATTACAGCCTGAGGCAGCTAGAAGCTACTGTTAAAAATCCGTGTTTAGGGATATTGCACAATCAATGATTTATCATTAACTGTAGTTCTCCTGAGGGGGGAGAATGAGGAAATATCACCATGGACTATGATCCGCTCAGATTTCGCAAGAGCAGGCTATAGCAATACTTGGTGCAAACACCTCAAAGAAAACCTGAGGTGCTGCTGTTGCTAATTCTTTTCTAGGTAGCTCTGAACTAATGTCTAGTGGGATGTTTAGGGAGCATTGTGCTTCTACAGATGTTGCAATTGGACAGCCGCTTCAGGCTATTAAAGGTCCCATAGTACTTTGTGCAGGAGTAGGGGTAATTACATTCTGACTACCTGTACTGTATTTTCCTTACAGTTTAATTTGGATACATTGTTTTTAACTCCCTGTCCTACGTTGTTGTGCAGCATTGCTGCACATGGTAAATAGCAGATGTGTTTCACACCAGAGGCAGCTTCACTTCAGTGGTAGGAGAATTGCATATTGTTTGTTAATTGCTTTAGGATGACTGATGATAATATATTAGGCTTAGGTTTTAAGCCATAGTTAGGTTTATGATTGGTGTCATCAGACATTCCATTTGCATATGGCTCTTGAATTCCAACTTTCCTCACAATAGAAAAGATAACTTCATTAGATGCAGTTTCTTGGCAACTGCAATGCCATGCCAGCTCCTTGGTGCATTGGGTCTTGGGGACAGATGCTGATGCAGAACTTTTAATTCCTTCTCTACTTTATGACATCCTTTTAAAGCCTTTTATGTACAAAAGGCAATTAGCACTCCAGACCATTATTGTTTGTGGTGGTTTTAATTACTAATTTTCATGACACCCAATTACTTTTTGCTGTGAGTAAGATATTTTTATCCCCTTAAGCAAACCATGAATTAACATTTGAATATGTACTTTTAAAAAAATGTTTGAATCATACAACACTTCCAAGAGTTCTTGTCCCTGAGCTCTGTAGAGCATTTGAATCGGCTTACACAAATTATTATCCTCTGACATTTACAAATTAAACTAGGCTCATGTCATTTACATACCTTAAGAAGGATGAATTCAAACTGGAACAGGTACAGAGAAGGGGCTATTGGATGATCCGAGGAATGGAAAACCTGTCTTATGAAAGGAGACTCAAAGAGCTTGGCTTGTTTAGCCTAACCAAAAGAAGGCCGAGGGGAAATATGAACACTAGAACAAATGGATATAAACTGGCCATCAGGAAGTTTAGACTGGAAATTAGATGAAGGTTTGTAACCATCAGAGGAGTGAAGTTCTGGAACAGCCTTCCAAGGGAAGCAGTGGGGGCAAAAGACATATCTGGCTTTAAGATTAAGCTTGGTAAATTTATGGAGGGGACGGTATGATGGGATAGCCTAATTTTGGCAATTAATTGATCTTTGACTATTAGCGCTAAATATGCCCAATAGCCTGTGATGAGATGTTCGATGAGGTGGTATCCAGTCCTGGGTGTATACAAAGGATGTCAGAGTATGGGAGCAAGCCTTTAATCTGCTCTGTTTTAACACTAGATTTTTAATTCTGTAAATATTATTCAAATGGGTATTTACTACTGATTGGTCTCATGTAACTTCAAGTACATTTTAAAGGTCAAGCAAATAATTTTAATCAGAATTCCATGTGTTTTGACAGATCATTATTGCACAACAATGGCCCTAGAAAAATGATTTAAAAGGTTTTTCTTTACATCTATGAATGAGGGATAGGGATGGCATTGCCTCCCTTCAATATATGCAGTGCAGCTACTGCTCCATCATCACGTTACTGTCATGGATCAGCCAATCCATCCACAGGAGAGCCCTATAGCTGCAGCACTTCAAATCTAAATCACAGCTGCTTGGCCCAGTGCCCTCAGCACTTGTCTTATGACTGCCTATTGACAAAGCAGTAGCTCTATCAGGGGCTGCGTGGGGGGGCATGCAGGGTCATGTGCCCCCCCAGATTTGCTGCTTGGCTTGTACTGAGCATGCTCACATGGACTGAGCATGCTCGGTAACACTGCTGAAGCCTGGTGCCCTCACTCCTCCCCCCGACTATCGGCAGGCACGGGTTGTCTCCCGATTTTCTACCAAGCCTTCCCGGAAGATCAGTATTTAAATATGTGCCTGGCTTAATGGTTTCCAAACTGTGATATGTGAAGCACTTACTGGTGGTTCATGGAGAGCTTACTGGTGCCAGTGTGCTGGCTGACCTCAGTTTCCATTTGTGCAATCATGTTCAAGGAGACTAAAAATACCTTAAACTCTTTCTTAATATGACTTCCATTGCCACATTTCTATGTCCATCATGGGCTAGAAACAGGGTTGAATGCCAAACCTTCAACATTGTAATATATAGACAGCTACTACTTGAGCTAAAGGGCTACCTATAGCTGTTTGTGGGTAATTCACCTACTATTGATCCTAACTGAGTGGGGGGCAAATAGGGTACATCAAACAGTGGGTTACATAAACTATTGCTGCAGTTCCCACAGGGCCATACTTCAATTGCTAACAGAGGTAGTTAATGCAATAGGATTAGGAGGAGAGATGGCCCATGAGACATTCTCTCTGTAAAAAAGTGATCCACAGTATGAAAGAGTTTGAGGCCTCTGGTCTAGCTGAATTTATTTTTTCATTCAGACTATACCTGGTGGCTAACATAGGTCTCTGCACTAATTCTTAGTTTCAGCAGCACTGTCTCTTGATAGGAGTTGGCGGGGATTAAGTCATTGTAGGGCAGGGATAGGCAACCTATGGCACACGTGCCGAAGGCGGCACGCGAGCTGATTTTCAGTGGCACTCATGCTGCCCAGGTCTTGGCCACCGGTCTGGGCGGGGGGGGGGGGGGGGGTGGCGCTCTGTATTTTAATTTAATTTTAAATGAAGCTTCTTAAACATTTTAAAAACCTTATTTACTTTACATACAATAATAGCTTAGTTATATATTATAGACTTATAGAAAGAAACCTTCTAAAAACGTTAAAATATATTACTGGCACGCGAAACCTTAAATTAGAGTGAATAAAGGAAGACTTGGCACACCACTTCTGAAAGGTTGTCGACCCCTGTTGTAGAGTATCTATATGAACTGAAGAGCTGATTTATTTTGTCCTTTGGCGTATAAGCTGTAGTGCTAATTAAGTGGTAGCACACACAGTCTTCTATTATTTGTTAAGCACTGATAATGTGTTCAGTGCTGCACAAGAAAAGTAAAGAGAGTCTCTGCCCACACGGAGTCAATATGATGGTAAGGGTTCCTTGCAGCTGGAGCGGCAAGGAACAGTAGTGTATCCTCTTGTTTAATCTATCTTGTTAGTGGCAGGGAATAAGAGCATATCCAATATAATGGCTGTCAAAAATACTTTGCATTGTAGGTGTAAATGTATCTCTTGTGAATGGCAGCCTCTGATTCTGAGCAGATCGTTATATAATACAATTCATGAAGCCGTGTATTTTGCCATATCCTCCCACTGGAATAGAGCAGAGTGCTGTGCTACATTAATTAGTTCCTAAACCTTGAAGGTCACAATGATCTGGCCACGATTTTCCAGTATTAGTGCTTTTAATACATGATTGACTTTCATGTGTACACCATTAAGATGAAGAATTGTTTTTCAAGTTTGAGATGGAGCAGCAGGTTTTTCCTGTAGTATTTGCCATAGTTGCACAGCCAGTGTTAAAAGGGATGATTTATAGAAAATCCAGCTGTGAGTTTTCGTTTCTTCAAGAGCAGGAGGCGGGACTAGAAACCAACCTAAAACCAAGCAGAGCATTGATCAGACGAGAAATGATGTAGAGCACAGCCCCACAGACAACAGCTAAGCATCGTGGAAACATTAGCTGGCAAAATAACGAGGAGGAAGCTGCACTCAGTGACAGAGAAGCCATCTGTCAGAATCTGAGAAGCAGGTTTCAAGAAACCAGAAAATGAAGTACAGAAGAAAATGATTTTGGTTCAAAGGTACAGTGAAGCCTAAGGATATTTGTAGACAGTAAGTTTAAATATTGTAGTAAGGGTGTTTAGTACAACAGTTAACACTGTTTTGAGGAGCTTTTCAGCTTTGAAAACAGTCCTGTCTCCTTTGTAGCCTATCATTTACTTAAAAGGATTGAATTACTTTAAAGATGTTAAGAGGCTTATCTGTTTAAGATGGCTTGTTTAAAAAAAACTTGCAAACAAACTTTCAAATTGCTAGTATCCTCCACTTCAGAGGGGTGATTTTGTTTAATTAACTTAAGGGCACCTCCTGTAGTGAACAATAATTATTTTGTAATCTTTCTGAAAGGCATCTTTGATTAAAAGCTTGCTTGGTCCCAGATGTGAGCTGAAGGGGGTAGGCAAGAATACTATTGTTGGAGAGGAGGAGAGAGTTCCCACCCAAATAATTATAGACTAACTAGAACTACAATGTATAAACACCTTGGCCTAAATTCTGCCCTTATTTATATTGGTGCAAAATCAGGAGTAAGTCCACAGAAAATTATTCCTGATTTAACTTGGGGTAGAATGTTATTCCACATTTCTTAAAGCAGAAGAAATTCTATAGTACTTCACAAAATATATTTTAGTGTTTATAGAAGACTTGCTTAAAAGCAATAATTAGAATATTTTTAAATGCACATTGCGTAGCACCTTTTGTCATATGTTTCTGAGAGCTTCCATCCCTCGTATGAAGCACTGTATATGATGTTGTAAGCAATTCTATTGTTTGATGTTGATACGCTTTCAAATAAGGCTTGCACTATTTATACGTATGGTTTGCATTTAATTTGGTGGTTTATGTTTGGTGTGATCTGCCTAATTCCAAAAGGTTTTTGAGGCTCCCATTTGAAATAATAAGGTTACATTAGCAATAGCAGAGGCGTATGAAAGTTCCAAGCAAGACCCTAGATTAGAAGGCTGTTTTATTTGGAATTCGACAATTCTATTACAATTTGTACAGAAAAATAACTTGTTGCAATAGTTCTAATGTACTGTCTGCTCCATGCCAGTAGTGGAAGCATTGGCTGTAGACTTAAAAGAAAAAAAAAAACACTCAACATTATGGCCCAATATGGATGACAAAACATTGTAGCATGTGTGGGAAAATGGCTGCAGTCCAATGTCTGGAATCATTTATCTTCTGGTAGAGTCTGGAAGATGACTGTTTTATGTATTTTACAGAAATCCCTGCTGATTGATTTCATTTACTTAGGGGGAGGGGGCACAGAGACTGATTATCTGGACAAATGGAAAAAAAAGTGAATCCTTTACAGTAACCCTGACATCCTGTTCTGGTTAGGTTTTTGGCACTTTTAAATGTGATCTTACCATCCCTGACAATCATGTGGATCTTTCTGCTGGTTTCTTAATAAAATGTCATCTTTCTCCTCTTCGTTTTGAGTCTCAACAAGCCAAAAAGTTGTGGGTTCTGCTTACCATCTCTTTCACTAGCTTAGCCTTTCTCCAGCAGTGCATGGGATACATTTTGGAAATTATTGCAGAAGTCTGGAGGAAAGAGAAGAAATGGAAATTGATAACATTCTACATAGCCTACTGTGGGAGTGCCGCATACAGTATGCTCAGCTGCTTGGAGAGAGAGGCGTGAAATACTTTGAGATAGGTGGTCTGATTTCCTATCCATGGAACAAAGTCTGTTTTCAGTATGCAAGGATTTCTTAAATAGCTTCATTATACTGTGGCAATCTCATGCACTGAGCTGACAATATAGGCCAATGCTGACATTTGTTATTAAAGCATCCTAGAAACAACTCAGATTCGCCTTAACATCGTTTCTTCACCTCATCTTAATGTCTTTTTTTATATATATATGTTGCTGTCTGTCTGCCTTCCTGGTATTTGCATTTAAGTCAATTGTTCCCACATCATAGTTTCCTAACTTGGCTCTGTCCTTGCTATACAGTCACAGTGCAGGTTATATATCAGCCAGATCCATACTCTGTTGCACTCATATCACAGGAATCCAATGCAAACATTTTTATATAATGAAACGAGAATAGGAGCTGAGTGGTACATGCACTTGCTATCAAATAGAGTGCTGCTATTTTCAAAGATTAACAAAAGTAAAAAAGCAAAATCGGAATTTTTAAATGTCATGCTATTTTATTTTATTCCCAGTAATCTCACCACAATGTCCTCTGCTAAAGTATCCCTGGCAGGGCAGAAGTAGCAAAACAGAAGGCTGGGGAAAGGGTGAAGTAGTGGATCTCCCCACATACACTCAGTCCTCACACATACACATTCAAAACATTCAGGAAGCTCTAGCTTGGGGGTGCGGGGGAGAGAAAGAGAGAGAGAGGAAAAGCTCCTGCCCTCTTCCTACCCTACAGAGGAATAGGGGGCTTCATATATTTATCAGGCACCTGCTAGCTAGAGGTGGGTCTCCAAAGCAATGTCCAGAAACTGCACCCTGATAGGAATTCCAGGATCCCAGAGTGTTGGCCCCGGTCCTCTTTCTGTCTGTCTAGATTCTGTCACTGTGCTATCCAGGTGCCTTGGGGATAACTTAACCCCTCCGTGTGTCTAAACGTTTGTAACATGCTTATTATTACCATTTTGTCTCTTTGTTTGCTAATATGATTTTATGTATTGACCTCTGGATAGTAAGTTGACTTCTTTGGCTAATAGGTCTCTGGTCATTATTTTCCAGCCCTGGTTTAATATATACAGCCAGATTTTCAGCACTGACTTCCATGGAGCAATGATAGTTTACACCAGCAGAGTATAAATAGAATCACAGAAGTTTAGGCTGGAAGGGACCTCAAGAGGTCATGTAGTCTATTCCCCTATGCTGAGGCAGAGTTAAGTATACCTACATTGATAGTTTTTTCCCTTATGAGTTTGGGTTCATCTTCACCCCCATCTACTGTTGTATTAATTTTGATGGAATATACAGGCCCAGCGAGACACAGGTGTTAACATGACCCTGTAATTGTCCAACCTTGATTTAACAGATGACATCAACTTGTAATCTTATACCCCTAGAGACACGCGAGCCAAAACAAGTGATTTCCAGGCCTATGCATAATTAGTAGGGTTGAAAATCAACACAGAGAAAACTAAAACTATGAGAATGAACATCCAACAGGGGACCCCAATAATACTTTCTAGGACTAACATAGAAGAGGTCCGATATTTCGCATATTGGCCTCATTATAAGTACAACAGGTAGAACAGACAAAGACATTAAAGCCAGAACAGTGAAAGCCAGACATGCCTTCATAACTCTAAAGCCGATCTGGAGAAACAGAAAACTTGCCTTGCAAATTAAATTTTGAATCTTTAATATCATTGTTAAGTTAGTCTTACTATATGGCACTGAAACTTTGAGTCTTATTAGATCCTTACTATCTAAACTCCAAGTTTTCATAAATGCTGCATATAGAAATCTTCCATATCAGATAGCCAGAAAAAACAAACAAAGAACTCTGGAAGAGGACAAAACAGAAACCAATAGTACAGGAAATTATGGAATGAAAATGACTAGGACATACACGGAGGCAAGACAAGAATAACATAACAAGATAGGTGTTAGACTGGATCCTCGGGGGCAAGAAGTGACAAAGTAGACCAAGGAAAACATGGAAACACAATAGAAGCAGAACTGAAAGCTATCAAAATGACTTGGGAAGAAGCTAAGACAGCAGCGGGAGACCAGCAAATATGGCAAGTGGTGGAGAAGGCCCTATGTTCCACATGGAAAAGAGAAGCATAAGAGAGTAACTGTCCAACATTAAAAGTTTTAAATCAGGTTCAGGTTTTGGTATGCAAAGACATCAGCATGCTTAGTACCATGGCAGACACACCACTAAAAATCTTTTAAACCTTTTATTGAAGATACAGAAAAATAAGGGAGGAAAAGGTTAAAGTATTTGAAATGTAAAGTGTTAAGTAAGACTTTCATTTTAACAACAACTCTTGTTTCCCTTTAACTGTGGAGGGTCTTTAGAAAGAAAAAACCCTTTGTCAATAGTCTCTTAGATGGGAACCACTTTCCCTGTTGGAGGAAAAGAGAAAAAGTTAGTTAAAATGGTTGAGGTTGTTGTTAAGGTTTGATCCCTTTCCTAGAAGACAAAACAAGACAAACTCCCAAAAGAGAGGAGAGAAAAGAACAGCAAAAATAGAAAATGAAGCTTCTGTCTCTGGTGTTGACTCTCACATGCAACCTCACTGCTGGAAAAACAAATCTATGGGACACGGTCTTAATAGCCACTCTGAGGCCCGGCAAACTTGTACCAGTGTTGGGTTGCTTAGGGCATTGCATTTAGTTGCCTCTTTCTGATCACAGGCTTACAGGAATGTTGCCAAATATACAGTCTTGGCTGGCTAAGCCAGACTTTTCTTAGAGGAAAGAAGAGAGGGGTAGGAAAGAGAAGAAATATGGCGGGGAAGGGGGAGGAAACAAATTCTCACATCCCAGGTGGTAGCTGGGCCAGAGCCATTGGAAGTAGAGATGGTGATGTCATCTGGGTCTCTCTTTTTGCTTAGAACAGCTCTCGGGATCAGGATGATGTAGGCCCAACAGTGTTACAGTAGATCTCGGGGTCCCAGGAGACAGTGGGGGTGGCATCCATGATGATAAAACTTGGTGCAGTAGTTGTTGGAAGACAGCTTTTTCTTCTGGATATTTCCTTCCTGTATTTTCTTGTAAGGATCCCAAAATGGGTGATGGGTGGAATAACCCATCCCCTCATTATTTTGTTCACCAAGCAGGCCTAATTTCCAGCCCATCCAATGTGGTCCATTGATTGCCGGTCCCACACTTCTCTTGTTTACCAGGCATGATGATAACAGTGCTTGAATTATACCAGTAGGCCTTTTTGTATGGATTAATACAGTCTGTCTATCTCCATTTTTCACTTTTCCCCATCAACATATGTTATAGGCTATTGTGACATTTTATGAACTCTCGTTCACTTTTCACAACTGAGCTCATAATCGGGTAAATTTGTAGGTCCTATTATCACAACACTACTTCACTTCCACTTTCCTAGCTTTAAACTCCTAACTCCCTGTATCAGTGGGTATGTCTACATTGAAGCTGGAAGGGGTAATTTCCAGCTCTAGTAAACGTACACATGCTAGCTCCCATCAAGCTAGCACACTAAAAATAGCAGTATGTGCCGATGGTCTCAGATGTGATGGTAGGGTGGCTAGCCCCTCCTGCTGCTTGTACAGTCATGGCTACACTTCAGTTTTTAGCATGGTAGTCTGACCAGAGCTAGCATTGGTATGTATACCTTCCAGCTTGAATGTAGACATACCCATAGTTACTGTGCTCCTGACCGATAACTGTGTTGGGACACCTCTTGGCAGATCTACCCAAGGAGGAAAATAGTCTAGTGATTAAAGCAGTGGACTGTCGGTCAAGGCACTACTTTCCTTTCTCAGCTCTACCACTAAGGGCTTGTCTACACTTGAAATGCCACAACGGCACAGCTGCAGTGGTGCAGCTGTGTCATGGAAGCACTTCAGCTACCTACGCTGACAGAACGGGTTCTCCCATCGGTGTAGGAATTCACCTCCCTGAGAGGCAGGAGCTAGGTTGATGGAAGAATTCTCCTGTCGATCTAGCACTGTCTACACCATGGATTAGGTTGATTTTACATTATTCGGGGTGTGGTTTTTCACACCCCAGAGCAGTGTTTAACTTGTAATGGTAGAGGTGCGGGGGCTCAAGCAATTAGATGCCAGGGCTCAAGCAATTTATTTATTTTCATAACTTATGCAGCAAGCCTAGAGGTGTCAGGGCTATAAACTGCCAAGCCGAGAGATGCTAGGGCTCAGCCTGGCAAGCCGTGGCACAAATTAAGCACTGCCCCTGAGCAATGTAGCTGGTTTTTAGTGTTGAGCAGGCCTCAGTTGCTATGTGACATTGAATAAATCCCATCCTTCTGTGCCTCTGTGTACTTGTTTACATAGGCGCTGACTCCGTGGGTGCTTTGGGGAAAGGGATGGGGTGGGGGCAGAGCAGGGGCAGGAAGAGGTGGGATGGGGTAGGGCTTAGGGCAAGCGGGTGGGGGCGGGGCCTGGTGTGGAGCAGAGGGTTGAGCACCCCCTTCCCTCCGGGCCCAGAGGAAGCCAGCACCTATGCTTGTTTATACAATGGGGAAATACCTACTTTTTTTTTTTTTAATGGGATTGAATCTGAATTAGTGAGTGTTTTGAAAAATGCTTTAAGACCCTGAGATGAAAAGTGCAATATAAGTGTATCATGTTATTAGAATCTAGATAAATGTTCATGATGTCTTTACATTCACTACCATAAACTTCTCCCTCTACTTTGTTTACCAACATGTTTCTCGTTCTAATGATACTCTGGGAGAAAAAGCCACATCTGATATGTAACCTGTAACTATCTTTCTTTAATTCTGAATTGAAGAAGAACCTAAGAGAGGGTAGAGCCGCCAAACCTTCATGCTCCCCTGATCCCTGGCTCATTCCCTCCAGAGTAAATTAGAGCAGCTCAGGGAAGTAATAGCCCGTGGTGGGGCCATTATGTTGGCTGGGCATCAGTGGAGCACTGTGTGCTCAGGCTATACTTCCTCCTTCCCCCAATATACTCCCTAAAAAGCTGCTATTTCAGATATACACCAGCCAGCGGTTGCCCTCTACCAAAAGAATCTCTGGCTGACCATTAAGGCCAGTTTTAAGGTTGTTTGGTCTCAAATCAGCCTCATTGGGGCTGCTGAGCTGTCCCTATATCTCTTTTAGGGTTGCCAACTTTCCAATTGCCCAAAACTGAACACCCTAGCCCCCCGCCTTCCCTGTGGCCCTGCTCCCCACTCACTACATTCCCTCTCCCTCACCCTCACTCACGTTCACTGGGCTGGGGGTTGGGGTGTGGGAGAAGGTGAGGGTTCTAACTGGGAGTGTGGGCTCCGGAGTGGGGCCAGAAATTAGAGGTTCAGGGTGCGGGAGGGGATTCTGGACTGGGGCAGGGAGTTGGGGTGCAGGAGGGGGTGAGGGCTCCGGCTGGGTGTGCAGGAGGGGACTCTGGGTTTGGGGGGCTCAGGGAAGGGGGTTGGGGTGCAAGAGGGGGTATGGGCTCTGGGCTGGGGGTGCGGGCTCTGGGCTGGGGCTGGGAATGAAGGGGTTTGGGTGCAGGAGGGAGCCCTAGGCTGGGGGATGGGGCCAAGGGATTCGGAGCGCAGAAGAGTGCTGCGGGTTGAGGCATAGGGTGAGGCGTGGGAGGGGGTGAGGGCTCTGGGGTGGAGCTGGGGATGAGGGTTTTGGGATGCAGGATGGGGCTCCAGGTTGGGGGGGGCTCAGGGCTGGGGTAAGGGTTGGGGGCGCAGTCTTACCTGCGGTTGCTCCCAGTTTGTGGCACAGTGGGAGTGACACAGGTTGCCCCCCACTGAGCTAAAGCCTCTTTAAGTCTAATCATTCTTTTCTGGATAGCGCCCTTAAAACAGTTTGTTTATAGAGCAAGCCACCCACTCCCCCAAAATAAAGTATTCTTCTGCCAACATCTAAGATGGCTACTCTTTACAAGTGAAATGTTTTGGAATGTATTGTCCCTGTACTTTGGGCACATCATCACTTTATCTTAACCATTACTTGACTAGTTAAAGTTCATCCTTTTGTGTTTCATGACATAGTGTGGGGAAAGGATATGCCAAGGGGTAAGAGTTACAACTTTCTCTTGTTTTCTTACCAGGCTAAGGCAAAGAATTGTTAAAAACAGACAACTTAAGTACACTTGTAAAATATGACTAGGCTGAAACCTATGTAAACTGTGAAATCTTATGTAATATGCCACCGAATCTCTTTGTGTATGAAATATATGGCAACAGCAAAGCCATTTCAGAAAGGAAATCTCCGTATGAGGTGGTTTGTTTAGTTTGTCAGAATAAAGTACATGAAGGCCTTAATTGTACTTTTATAAGTGTTAAGAATCATGACATTTTCTTATCTCATGAAAAGGATGACTGTTTGTGATCTTTTAAAAGCTCCATTAAACCTTTACAAGTTTCCACAATCTACCAAGTGTAGCAAATTTAATGGTGTTAAGTCAATTACCACTCACTATGAACTAGCGATGCCAGTTTTGGTTGGACGTATTCCTGGAGGTTTCATCACATGACATCATCTTCAATTAAAGATTAAATTCCCGGAGACTCCAGGTCAATCCTGGAGGTTGACAGCCCTTTGTCTGAACATTTAGTTAAAACGCATGCATAGATCAAGTAGGCTTTGTATATTATGTGATCATAATCTTCACAAGCCAGACTTCCAGCCAAACCCAATGATAACCCAAGGTTTCTTGAACTCAAAAGTAAGTTCATCTCTTGAAAAGTGCATTGGTATAATATTCAGGCCATCCAAGCAATTGGTTTTTGCTAGGACGTTGCTTTAATTAAACAACCAAAAAGTTAAAACAAAATGGGATTCTGACTTAAACAGGAAAAAGCCAGGAGAGTTAGTATTAACACTCAGTTTCCATCCGTTGCAACACATTAAGACAAGTTAAAAGCATCCAGTGTTTGAAGAACTGTTTTATGGTGAGGCACAAACAGGGATGGATTGAGGTTAGGCTTCCTGAATTTTCTAGATTTTGTGTGTTTAAATCAAATCTTTAATGTTGTAACAGCTTAGCTTATATCTGTGTATCCAATGGGTGGCTGAAGGCATTGCTGATGAGATACAGCACTTCACCTACAGGTAAAAATTTCCCCAGGTCAATGGAGCTGGAAGGGATTACTGGTTGAGAAGCTGTTGAGTGGTTTATGAGAAATGAGTTGGTGGTTTCAGCCTAGCCCGTAATGGATGGGGGCTCCAGATCACTAAATCCACCATCACATGAGCAGCCTTCTTAGCAGTCTTGGCAGAAAGGCCTAACAGTGAATGGGAAGGAAGACTGAACTAACCTTTTGCTATTGGAGATGGTTCTTCGTGCAAGGCTGGGAGTACATTTGTAACAGAGTGTGAGTGGCATGTGCTGCTGCCTGTGCTATATGTGCTCTGTGAATAAGTAGAGGATGGAGGCTGCCAATCCATTGCCTTCTACGAGCACTAAATTAGAACATTAAAAAGTGCCACACAATTGTCACATCAGGCCTACTTTCAGGGAGGTGTTTGGAGGCACCACGACTCCAATTGCCTCTCACCAACTCCCCGCTGAGATGGCTGAGCTAGCAGCTGCTTCTGTGAACCTCCCGGCAGTGCTGCCCTGACAGCTCAGTAATCCCAGCAATAGCTCAGCCAGCAGCCAAACCTCCCCGCCACCCACTAAGACTGGAACTTCCCCCCAGTGCTCCTTGGCCACCAGCACGGCCCTATCCCACCATACCTCCAAAAACTCCTCCCATTCCCCATAGCCAGTAGCTTCTCCCTGAGTGCTGCCTTTAGCAGCTCTTCTCCCTTCCACACAGCAGCTGCAGGCTAGATACGTCAGTGCCCCCTTCAATCCTCTCCCATTCAGTACTCCTCCATTCCTCTAACCACTACTCCTTCCCTCCCCTTGCTACCTCCTCCTGAGTCCCCTGTCCTCCCTAGACCCTCCCTTTACACTATCTCCCCGCCCACTGAGCTCAGACCCCAGGAAAGGGCTTTGCCTCTTCACCCAACCCAGTTGAGCATGTCATGGAGCCATCACTCCTTCCTTCTGTGTCTGCCCCCTGCTGGGATTCATAGGGCTGGTCATGGAGGCAGAGGGGAGCTTGGGGCCCTTTTTCCTTTGAGAGGAAAATTACGATAATTTGCTTGGTTGGAAAAGCTGGACATATCTTTGCTTGCTGTAGATGTGTATACTCCCCCCAGCAGCTAGTGAACTGACGCAGTTTTCAAATAAGAGGTTGCTGTGTAGAATAGCAGAAATGAAAGAGCTATTTATGCAGCTCTGTCCTCTAAATTATGAAGAAATCTGAGCTTTGGCAGAATATACAATCTCTTAACAAGGAGTAAGAATTACAAAATTTAAATGAAAATTACAATGTGTTATTTCCCGTTTTTCTCAGCCAATGAGTTCAGAATATAGGCACATAATAATGTTTAGCGCTTATATAGTGCTATACATCTTCAAAGGACTGTAGACACTTGACTAATTAGTCCATATATACATATTAGCATATGGTTAGTAATCAGATACAATTGCCAATCTTTTCATTACTGAAACCTCTGAAGAAGAAAGACACTATTTTGTTTAGTTTGTTGTTGTCATTTATATACCCAAAAGCTACTATTCCATATCCTAAGCTAATCATTTGGGAAAATACAGCCATTCTGCACTTCAGAGAATACATCAAAAAGTACCAGAACCAGTTAACTTAATTTTTGTACCCTTCTGAAAATTAAGGGCCTGAACCAAAGCCCATTGAAGTCAATGGTAGTATGTCCATGGGATTTGGATCAGGCCTTAAAAAAGAGCTAAACTGATGTATTTTAAAAAATCTGTTAAAAATCATCATCCTTCAAAAAAATCAAGCCATAAAAATAGGGTCCTGAAAATTAAAACACTGCCAGACCTTTAATGCAGCAGTAGAAACACCATTGCTGTAGTACATTTATATTATTCATCCTAGCTTCTTGACTCAGATTCAGCAGACAGCTATAGTGCTGCCTTAATTCCACAGGCCTGGTTGCTATGACATCAAAGTTAGAAAAATATCTGTCAGCTCCAGGTGGCTGAGCACAGACTGGGCTTTAGTTGGGTGAACATGAGGAGTAATTTAGGGAGTCATGAGGAGCTATCCTAAGAGTAAAAATATTCTCCATGGTTTTTTGCTTAAGTGGGTAAGGAATTTAGAACATTATTGGGTTTACATGGCTGGAAAACCTGGACTTTATTTAGTTGTATTGAGAGTGGAATTCTGTATGTCTAAATCAGAAATCTCCACTTCTGCTGAAAGATGTACATAGTGACGTGTGAAATATATTTTGCAAAAAATTCTAAACTAAACTCAAGACTAGTGATAAACACACTGTGGGCCAGATTCTGTCATCTTTACTCACCATGAATTGTACCTTATTCTGTGAGTGGCCCCATTGATTTCAATGGGATTCCTCCTGGCATAAGGTTTTAATCTTTAATAGAGTGGTAGAATTTAGCCTTTAATTAAAATCAAAATAACGTGCCGAATATAAGTATTGTTGGCCAAATTCTGTTCTCATTCACACCAGTGCAAACAAAAGTAGAATTTGTCCATACATATACTACATACACACATACACACACACACACACACACGGGCTGTCAATTAATCGCAGTTAAATCGTGCTACTAACAAAAAAATCACGATTAAAAACATTAATTGCAATTAATCACAGTTTAAATTGCACTATAAACAATAGAATACCAATTGAAATTTATTAAATATTTTGGATGTTTTTCTACATTTTCATATATATTGTAATCTGTATTGTAATTAAAATCAAAGTGTATATTATTTATTACAAATATTTGCACTAAAATGATAAACAATAGAAATAGTATGTTTCAATTCACCTCATTCAAGTACTGTAGTGCAATCTCTTTGTCCTGAAAGTGCAACTTACAAATGTACATTTTTTTTGTTACATAACTGGACTCAAAAACAAAACAATGTAAAACTTCAGAGCCTACAAGTCCACTCAGTCCTACTTCTTGATCAGCCAATCGCTAAGACAAACAAATTTGTTTACATTTACAAGAGATAATGCTGCCCTCTTCTTATTTACAACATCACCAGAAAGTGAGAACAGGCATTTGCATGGCACTTTTGTAGCTCGCATTGCAAGGTATTTACGTGCCAGATATGCTTAACATCCATATACCCCTTCATACTTTGGCCACCATTCCAGAGGACATGCTTCCATGATGATGATGCTCATTAAAAAAATAATGCATTAATTAAATTTGTGACTGAACTCCTTGGGGGAGAATTGTATGTCCCCTGCTGTTTTACCCGCTTTCTGCCATATATTTCATGTTATAGCAGTCTCGGATGATGACCCAGCACATGTTGTTCATTTTAAGAAGTCTTTCACTGTAGATTTCACAAAACGCAAAGAAGGTACCAATGTGAGATTTCTAAAGATAGCTACAGCACTCGACCCAAGGTTTAAGAATCTGAAGTGCCTTCCAAAATCTGAGAGAGATGAGGTGTGGAGCATGCTTTCAGATGTCTTAAAAGAGCAACACTCCAGTGCAGAAAATACCGAACCCAAACCACCAAAAAAGAAAATCAGCCTTCTTCTGGTGGCATCTGACTCAGATAATGAAAATGAACATGCGTTGGTCCACACTGCTTTGGATTGTTATCAAGCAGAACCCGTCATCAGTATGGACACATGTCCCCTGCAATGGTGGTTGAAGCATGAAGGGGTATATGAATCTTTAGCACAGTGGTTCTCAACTCGTTTCAGTCCACAGACCACCAGGCCAATCAAAAAAAATTTGTGGACCACCTCCTTTTAATTTATTTATTTATTGAGACATGATTAATAAAAGCAGACACCTTTTGTTTTGAAATGTATTTATTTCTTACTAGATGTTTGGATTCTCTTCTCACTGACAAGCTTTTCAATGTTTGGAGTGGTACTTGATAATGCACAACAAATATTGATTTCCACTGCGAGCCGATTCCTCTGTTTGGACTTAACGTGCAACAAACATGAAAATCCCATCTCACACACATAAGTGGATGCAAATGGCAAAAGAAATCTGACTGCGTGTGCTGACAGATTTGGGTAACTCCCGGTCATGCTGGCCCAAAATTTCTCTATGGTAGACTGCTGGTACACGTCTTGGGTTGCAAAATCATTTTTCAGATCTGAAAATTCTTCCTGCAGATCCTCTGGAACACCATTAACATCTGTTGTGAATGGATGCCTGATGAAAGATAATCCATCCTTTGTCCTGTCCACCTCCGGAAAGTATAGTTGGAATTCGTCTCGTAGCTTCCGTAAGTGATTGAGAATTTGCGTCCGAATGGCTTCCTTTTTCCTGAGCATGGCATCCACATATGGAAATTGAACCAAATTATTGCCTTCGACTCTTACGATCCAGAGTTACAATTTGTCAAGAAAAGCCTTGATGATGCTTTGGTGAGAGAACAGATTTGCACCTTACCCTTGCAGTTGAAGATTCAGTTTGTTTAAGATTCCAAAAATATCAAGATGATACGCAAATTCTAAATTTGACTGCATCAGCACATTTCGGAATTCCTCTTTCCCTTGAGCCTGGAGAAACAAATCCAACTCCTCTCTCAATTGGAAAACTCTGAGTACGTTCCCTGCTGACAACCACCATACAGAAGTGTAGAACAGCAACACACATCAAAGTCAGAACCCATGTCCTGGCAAAATCTTTTGAAAATCTGGTGTTCAGAGCCGATGATTTGATGTAATTCACCACTTTCACCAACCCTTTGAAAATGGCGTTGAGTTGATCAGGCAACATTTTTGACGCCAAAGCTTCCCTATGAATGAAGCAGTGAACTCCGGTTACCATTGGAGTACACTGTTTCACCAACGTTTGGAAGCCTGATCTTGAGCCCAGCATGGCAGGTGCACCATCAGTGGTGACACCCACAAGATTTGCCTAATCCAGAGCATGCACTTCAAAGAAATCTTTAACAATTTTCATCACATCCTGAGCCTTTGTGATGGTATCAAGAGTCTTACAAAAAAAGAAACTCGTCTTTGAAATCTCCCTCAACCATATATCGTGCGAACACCAATAGCTGAGAGCACAATGCGATGTCGGTCGATTCATCCAATTGTATGGCAAACAATGGAGACTTCTTTATTTCATCCACAACTTGTTCATTGATGTTCTGTGATATCTCATTTATCCGTCTCGATATTATGTCATTAGAGACGGATATCATTCAGCTTCCTTGCTGCTTCCTCGCCAAGAACTAGCCGCACCATCTCTTTTGCACAGGGGAGCACAAGTTGCTCTACAATGGTATGATGCTTTTTGGCCTGTGCAACTTTGTATGCAACAATGGAGGAAGCGGTCATTGCATTGCTTGTATTTTTGTAGAATGCACCTGTTGAATTGAGACACTGTCGTTTCAGACCCGATAACCGCCGCTCAAAATAATCTTCATCCTTTTGCCACAATTTTGGATGACACTTTTCGAGATGGAGTTTCAGCTTAGCCGGCTTCATTGAGTCATTTCCCAAGACTTTGAAACAAATAACACATTGTGGCAAATCCACACCTTCTTTTTCTTGACAAGCGAAGCCGAATTTCATGTAGTCCTTCGAATACTTGCGCTTGACATTCCTTTCTGTCATTGCCATTATCTCAGATCTGTGGGGTTACAATGAAATTCTGATTTTTCAAACGGACGATTTTGGGAGATGTATAGTAATTATAAATCACTCAGATGTCCCATTTAGCACAGAACGAACGACACGACAACCACACAGCACGACGGTGGGAGCTACACTGATGCTCAGAGCCTTAGACGGAAGTTACTGGCAACACAAGGCGGTCACATCCTAGATGACGCTATGGATGACACGCTGCGTGCTTGTGAACACGGCATAAAACAGCCTAATTTGGACAATATTCGTGTGGACCACCGAAAAAGTCACCATGGACCATCAGTGGTCCATCGACCATCAGTTGAGAAACACTGCACGCATCTGGCACATAAATATCTTGCAACGCCAGCTATAACAGTGCCATGCGAACGCCTGTTCTCACTTTCAGGTGACATTGTAAACAAGAAGCGGGCAGCATTGTCTCCTGCAAATGTAAACAAACTTGTTTGCCTGAGCGATTGGCTGAACAAGAAGTAGGACTGAGTGAACTTGCAGGCTCTACAATTTTACATTGTTTTACTTCTGAATGCAGTTTTTTGTACATAATTCTACATTTGTAAGTTCAACTTTCATAATAAAGAGATTGCAGTATAGAACTTGTAATAGGTGAATTGTAAAATACTATTTATTTTGGTTTTTTTACACTGCAAATACTTGTAATAAATAGATATAAAGTGTGCACTGTACACTTTGTATTCTGTTTTGTAATTGAAATCAGTGTATTTCAAAATATAGAAAACATCCAAAAATATTTAAATAAATGGTATTCTATTACTGTTTAACCGTGCGATTAATCGCGATTAATTTTTTTAATCGTGCATTAATCGTGATTATTTTTTTAATCACTTGACAACCCTAATCTATATATATATATAATATATTTAACAGAATATAAAAACCCAAACTTTCAAATCCTATTCATATTCTTGGTTTAGCCTCTGGTGTTTTAATACTGGTTTTTTTTTCAATTGTCCACTGTTTGAAATCATTTTAAAAGAGGGCATTCATTTTCACTGAAAGCAATTATTTCCCAACATTGCTTCTTTTCCAGTAAAAAAAAAAAGAAAAAAAAAAAGGAATGAGAACAAAAGCAATTGAACAAAGTATAACTTGTCTAAAATCTCATAAAACGCTCTTATACAAGAATATATCAAGCCTGGGAAAATGTGTTCTTTTGTAAAAACATACTTTCCCTTGAAGTCACAGCTAGTTGCAGTAGGTCACATAGCATATCAGTGTGTGTGTGTGTTTATATAAGATGGAGCTTTTCATCTAATTGGAAGTGTTTTATGTCAGAGTCACCATGGCAACTACTTTCTTATTGTCAGGGCTGATTCCCCACTCTGGCACTTTGAGTGCAGAAGGCGGGGGCCCTCAAGGATTTTAAAAATTAATACTGGCCACTCCCAGGCTTGTATTCAAGTCCCAAGGTTACAGCTTCTCTCTGACCTTGGATGAGTAGATGCTGTCACCACCCAAGTGCAAAAAAATCCCTTTTAGAACCCAGGAAGGCAAACTTGGGAATTCCTTCCTGTGGGGTACCTTCAAGCCCTTTCACCCCCCTCCGGGAAGAGCTAAGAAGAAAAACAAAGGAAATCCGCTGTTGCCACCAGCTAATTAAACAAGATGTGCACAAACCTCTTGGGACACAAAAATCCAGTCCTGTTCTTAAAAATGATTAATTTTATTAAAAACAAAAAGAAAGAAAATACATCTACAAACTCAGACTATTGCTAGATTTTAAAAAGAACCACTTATAAGAATTAAGCATTAAAATAACTTTCTTGAAGTCCAGCTTAAAGGTTACAAGCAAAACAAAAACACCTGGGGTTAGCACAGAGGAGTCCACAAGCCATAAAGAAATAAGAGATAAACCTAATCGTGTCTTCCTAGACATTTCCTGATCTACTTACATATCTGGGGTTTCAAATGAGTAGTTTCTAGGTATGATTTGGTGATTTTCATACCTGGCCCACAGCTTTTTACAGCATAGCTCCAGCCCTGTCTCTGCTCTGTCCCCTTTCTCTGGAGAACAACAGACAGACAAAGGGGAAGTATTTTCCCAATTTTAAAAAGTTCTAGCCTTCCCATTGTCTCTTTTGGTCAGGTGCCCACTCCCTTCCTTTTACCTATGGACTTTTTTAACCCTTTACCGGTAACGCAAGTAGAGAACATCCACTACCAGGGTTTTATAGCTAACTGGCTGGGTGGGTGTCCATAAAAGGAAGTTACCCTCCCACCCCCTTCATTTATCATGCTTATTGATTAGCAGAATATACAATCTACTTCAGCATTGCAGCATCTTACACATTCTTCTTTTGGAGAAATGCTTTCATCTTTACTGGACTCTGAATAAGATCATTCCTCTGAGGTAGATAAACATCATTCTTCTAACACTGAGTCCTTTGGAGTTGCTCTTTGTGGTATTTTAGGAACCTGACAAAGAGCCTAATGTATCAAAAATATGAGTATATAATGAAAAATATATTTATATACTGATTTCTTATTATAATTCTACTTCTATACTTACAGTCTTTCATCCAAAGATTTTAAAGCTCTTTTAATAATGCTGCACAGAACCCCTGAGAAGTAGGTATTTTATATTACTCATTTTACAGATGGATAAGCTGAGGTTTAAACATGTCCTCAGGTTAGAGAGAGAGACTGGTAGAGTTGTGAATACAGCCAGTCTTGGTGACCTGAATCCCAGCTCCCTGCTCTAACTACAATGGGCCACTTCATCTTGAATGGTCCCTTGAAGTAAGTGTTAACTACCTATGCTAAGCAATCTGTTCCACCTTGTATTTAGCTGTGTAAGCTCAAAACTGTGTAAACTCTCTCTCTCTCTCTCTCTCTCTCTCTCCCCAACAGAAGATGATCCAATAAAAGATATTACCTCACCCACCTTGTCTTTCCACTTATGCCTAGAGGTGTGTCATATCAATTATTTATTTATTATTATGGTGTGCAAAGGCTCCAGTTAGGATCAAGGTCCCATTGGTGCTGTACAAACATGTAGAAGGACTTGGTACTGCCTTGAACTGCTTACACTTTGTACTGCCTTGAAGTGCTTACACGGAGCACAAGTAAGTGTGATAAATAAGAGGGAAGAAGGGGGAGGACAAGGGTAACAGTAATAGGTTTACGTGAGTACACAGGCCACTTATGTGCACAACTTGGTGGTTCCAATTTGTGTAAAATACTATTTGGTTATTTTGGTATGCTTTTAATATTTTTTCTTGTAGTTTTTGGTTTTATTCATTTTTTTTCTTTATTTGCCTTCTTCCCTGGCCCAGCCACCATTAGACAGTTGATTTCTTGTAGGCATCACAGCAGAAGGGAATGGGAGATTCATAGATTATAAGTCCGGAAGGGACCACTGTGGTGTAGTCTGACCTCCTGTATAATACAGACAATAGGACTTCCCTGAATTAATTCCTGGTTGAACTAGAGCATATCTTTTAGGAAAGCCTCCAATCTTGATTTTAAAATTGTCAGTGGTGAAAAATCCACTGCAACCCTTGATAAGTTGTTCCAATGGTTAATTATCCTTACTGTTAAAAATTTGCGTCTTATTTCCAGTCTGAATTTCTCTAGCTTCAGCTCTTAGGAAGGAGAGTGTAATGACTTTACAGACTAATTTAGGGAGGGTGCTCCGTGCATAAGAGGCAGCATGGAAAAAATCACAATGTTGGTTGTGAAAGAGGTATAATAATAATGTAAAAGTAAATGTTTAGCCAAAAATAAATTATTTCTATTCAACACTAAATGTGGTAGAGGAATTGGCAACAAAGAAAGCATAATCATATGTGCAATCTTAATATTAACAATTTACAAGTTATTACAATGGTTTTATTTACACACCATCCAAGAGTGCATCTGGTGAGAACTGGTTGTCAATACACAGCAGAAAAAACAAGGCTGAACATACCTAGCACGTTCTTTAAATATAATAGGATGTGTAATTGCCAGGAACTATTAGTTGTTATCTAAATATTTATCTTCAGCTAAATTACAAGAAGTGCACAATCAGAGAGAAAACCCACTCTTTTTACTGTATGCCTTAAAGATGGAATTATGCTCAGCCAAATGCTTGGTTTCTGGTTTTATTTTGTTTTCGTGGATAACACTGAAAAAAGAGAGAAGAAAGACTGGGTTTGATGGCAAGCAGCGACAAAGACACTGGGACTGAGACTGTGGTTTTTAAAGGCTGTTTGCCATGCTACTAAGTCAGAGACCACAATATGAAATCATATTTTAAATATTTTGGCTTAAAACAGGTCAACAACAAGCTTTCCTAGCAACGGGGTTCGGCACAGTATAGATCTTCATTTTTCTGTAAGGCAGTTGCAGATTTTACTGACAACTCTTCAGCTGGGGTAAATTGACACAGCTCCATTGGCTTCTGTGTAGTTGAAGCTCAGGCCCATTGTAATTAGCATTATTGTACCAAGTATTTGAAAAGTCACCTAAATTAAAGATGGGATTGTATTGGAGAGGCAGTGGGGGCTAGGGGACTGGATTGGGACTCGGAGATCAGGCTTCTTTTTCTGCCTTTGATAACTCTCTGCACCTTTGTTTTCCCTCCCATGCTTTGTCTCCCTTGCCTATTAAGATTGTAACCTCTTCAGGGCAAGGACTGTCCCCCACTATTGGAACAGCACCAGCACAATGGGGCCCTGATCCCATTTGAGGCTGCTGGGTACTATTGGGATACAAGTAATAATATTTGTGCATATTTCTCCCCTCACCCCACAAAGACACACAATTTCAGGGATAACTGTGTTTCACTAGTTATTTTGTAAACTTTTCACCTGCTATCAGTGACAGATGTGTGTCCTGCAGCCTTGGGCTGTGGGGTGGTTGGTAGGGTGGGAGAGAGTCCCCTCTGCTAGGATGTTGAGTGATTGATTGGGGAAAGGGTCTCCTTTAGTTCTTTACATGGGTGGGTCTCCCCTGACTGCTGGTGGTCTCCTTTAGCTGGCTTTGGGTTGGGTCAGGTAGCAGTATAGATCTTCTGGATGTTGGGGATGGGGTTCCAAGGTCCTTCCTAATAACTGGCTCTTCAAACTCTTGGCTGGGGCTGGGCAGGCGAGCACAGGGGGAGGGGGAGGGGGAGGGAAAGGAGAAGAGGTGGGCTGCAGGACTCCCATTCAGGGCAACTGCTGTTCAGTTCCGCCTCCTCTTTGTGTGCATCTAGAGTAGCCAGTAGTGTGTGGGTAGAAGTGTGAGGACAGCATGGTGCATCCCACAGTCACTGCTGGGGGGATGCAGCAGTAGTGTGCCCCTAGGAGCAGCTGGTGTGGATACAGCGAAAGCAGGACCAACCTATAGCTCAGCAGTTGCATGCATGGGTAGCAGCTGGTCTAGTTCCAGCCTTAGAGAGGACTGAGAAGTCAACAATCTGAGCTGACACTAGGATTTTTTGGCAGTCTTCCAAAACAATTCACCCCATCCACCAAATGTCACCAGCTCTTCTCCTCCATGATCACAGTCCTGTGCAAATGGTTGGCCTAGGGATTTTGGGGTTGGTGAACCGACTCTTTGCAATCCAGACCAAGCTTAACTGACTCCTTTTACATTAAAAAGTGTATGAGTTGATGGGAAGGATCTGCACATTCTTTCCATCCTCTTGCAGAAATGGAACCCACAGCTGCTTGTTCCTTTTTACCATCATAATGGTCTTAGATACATTTACATTTTCAAGGCTGGCTGTGCAAGGAAAAGGGCTAGAAGTGGGTTTTTTGTTTATTTGTTTTAATGAATGAAAGCTGGGGTTGGCCTTCATGGGACTTGCAATCTTTAAACCAAGACTGGATATCTCTAACAGATATGCTAGAGCTCCATCAGAAGTTATGGGCTTGATGTAGAAATGAGTGAATGAGGTTCTATGGTCTGTGTTATCCAGGAGGTCAGACTAGAGGATCATAGCCTTATGCTAGCCTCCTAGTTTCCAAATGCCTGGCACCATGGTACGGGAGCACTGATAGAGGAGTCGCTGGGGGTGAATTTAGTCTGAGCTGATCAAGCACAGTGATCAACCACTGCACAATGGTAAATGTTACACTAATATGTTACTCTGATAAAATATCATTTGTTTTAGTATAGGCTGTTTCACTGATGTCTTTTAACATTTTTATTAACACTGTATACCCTTATAGCTCATTTACGAAAAGAATTATAAATTCATATGTTTATGTAACATTTTAAAATCCATTAAAATGCGTATAAAATCAATGAAAGCTTTTAGACCCTGAAATGTCTCTTGGCTTTATATATTACTTCATACCATTGCATACATTCAACCTGAGCTGTTTCAACCTTGATCTGTCTTTGAGACAGAACTGGTTAGGACTATTATCTCTGTTGCAAGCAAAACTAGTATTTAATAATAAGGAATGACCCATACATTAAATTGAACGATAAAGTCAGAGAGAATGTTGTTCTGAGCTTCTTCATCTCTCTGCCCCAGTTATATAGATACAAAAATAAAACAAAAATCGTAACTTGGGCCTAAGCTTTTTCACACTGTAAAGAAACAGTTTAATTTGGGGGAAATAGCAGTTTTTCCATTAATGAGGTTATGAAATTGTCAAAGGGTCTGTAAATTGCATGGGTCTAAATCATCAAAACATTGTATCCATTTTGGGTGCTTGTCTTTTAGAGGTGTTGATTGCCAACCACTCAAATGTAACTCTTTGGAACTGCAGGTTCTTTGCTCTTCTGAAAAATCAGCCCTTAAGAATCTCAACTAGGGGACCCAAAAACTGCGTCACCCACCATTAGTGGACACTTTTGGAAATGTATGCCATAATTATGAAAACACCAAGAAATAAGGTACAAAAAACTATATCAAATTAAAATTAAGCTGTAATTCTACAAAATCAATGGAAATCAACGTCTCAGCATTGTTTTGCCTAAACATTAGTCCCACTAAAGTATTACAACGGGGGTTGTATTTTGCACTCACATATGCCAGACAGTCTTGTTTTAAATCTGTTTTAGATTGTGCAGACTCAAAATGGATCCTATCTAATCTGTACTTTGCTCATTATCATGTTCTGAGTGCCACAATACACCTGGGGTGCCAAGTGACTTACGAGTCAAAGTCCTAATTTCAAAAGTGATTTAGGCACCTAGAAGCTACTTAGACTCCTAAGTCACTTAGGCACTTTTAAAGATTTTATCCCTAGTGTATTGTGTGTCTAAATCGCAGTGCCTGAAATTAGTGCCTCTCCATGTGTGCAATCTATATCTCACTCTATGTTCAAGTACGAGAAGCACCAAATCATTGTCGGGTCTCAATTAATAATAACTTATGTGCATCTTCCACTGAAATCAGGAGATTTCAGGGGAGAACTGTGTTTCAGGGGAGAATTTTCCCATCTGTTTGTAAAGGCTGGCATGAGATAAGTGTCCAGGATCACAATCTGTAATATTTTCACACCAGACACTTGTAAGTTACTGATGAGAACACTAGTAAAAACATAGCTGTGTCTATTTTATTATTTATCTAAAGAGACTTTTACTGTATTTTCACAGTATGTGCAGTTATCATTGCATAATCCACATGGGGCAGGAGGTTCCCCTGGAGAAGAGAACAGTGAGCACCAACATGAGATATATGAGCAATGCCCTGTATTCTCCGGGTGCCTTGGGGGCATGCACTTTGAGTATCATCAGAATCTGAAAGCTCAAAGCATTAATTTAAAAAGCTCCTTGATGCTCTTCTCCGAGATCCACAGCAAAATAACCCTTCTGAATAGATGAGGATAGTGATACAAAAGTAAGACCACTGTTATTCCATCAGGAAATTTGAGGTGGATTGAGCTACATATTTCAAAATTCAACTCAGCCCGCTGTGTATAGTGGTTTGTGGAATTTTTCAGCTGCAGAATGTTCATACATAACAAAGACATGGGTGAGTGAGGAATTTAACTGATAAGCTGCTATGCTATTTGTTTTCATATAACAATGTTTATACAAACACAAATGCCTTACTGAGAGAGTCACACATAATAAGCTAAAGAAAGAAGGATGGGTTAGAGCCCACAAGGGTGAGTCTAAATGTCTCCAAATTTTGGGCCTGTGCAAAATCTGAAACCGAATCCAAATTTTGTAAATGTCCCTTTAGGAGGTGGGTGGGACAGTACTGCCAGCTTACTGTGGGTGCTGGCTCTCTCCAAAAGCCTGAGGTGCTAACAGTGCAGCAGCACTATTTAGTCCTGCTGCCCTCTTCAAAGAGGGCCTTAGGCTGATCATCTGATCACATTTAAAGGGAGCAGAGTAGTCTTACTTGATCCCTTTTTGGCTCCCAAATAGCAACCCTTTCCTGACACTGTCTTCTTAAGTGTTCCCAGCATGGGCCCTATTGCCAAATGTCTGAAACAGGCCTTTGCGCTTCTCCCTCCCCCCCCCCCACCCCGCCCCTCAAATTACCAGTGACCCTTCAGAATAGTGTAGGAGGTGCAGGTCCCTATAATGAAGCTAATTAAAACTCTACCTTCCTTCCATGACTATCTTAGGACATAGCCACAGGCTTCATCACAAATGAAGTGGAAAACAACAACAGGGACAGGTCTCTCTTGTTTTGCTTTGTAATTCACTGCAAAAATCTAGTCCGAGTCTATTCATTGCACACATAGCTATATCACTAGGACAAGCTGTAAATCAAGGCATAAAAATGAGTCAACAAGTATAAAGGAAAGGCGCTAATTTGCTTCATTGGAGGGCAAGAATTGTGTTCAGAGACACTCAAGCCCAGCATCCGTGAAGTGAATGTGGTAAACTGCGCCCTTTCTCACATGTTTTGAGGTAGACCTATTGCATAGCTTCATAGCCTGCCTACTTTGCAGGGAACAGATGTCATCTTTTCATATGGGACATTATCTAAAACCTTGCAAATCATACTGGGCATTTTTAAGTGAAAGAAAACAAAAAGAAAAGGAAGTGAGGAGGTGTGGAATCTCTATGCTGATGTTCTAAAGGTCATTTGGGAATTGTGCCGTTCTGCTCAGGCTCTTAGTTGCAAGAAACACTCTAGAAATATTAACACCACCATGATAGTATAATGATAATTAGTACGACTGTAGCATGGTATAAATATTAACTAATTCAAAAGACTGAAACTATTCTTCCATTCTTTAAATCTCAATATCTTTAAACAGTTAAACGGCTACTATGAGGGGGAAAGGAGTCCAGGAGAGCTGGCTGTATTTTAAAGAAGCCTTATTGAGGGTACAGGAACATACCATCCCGATGTGCAGAAATAATAGCAAATATGGCAGGCGACTAGCTTGGCTTAACACAAAAAGGAAGCTTACAAAAAGTGGAAATTTGGACAGATGACTAGGGAGGAGTATAAAAATATTGCTCGAGCATGCAGGGGTGGCCAAAGCACAATTGGAGTTGTAGCTAGCAGAGGATGTGAAGGGTAACAAGAAGGGTTTCTACAGGTATGCTAGCAACAAGAAGAATGTCGGGGAAAGTGTTGGACCCTTACTGAATGGGGGAGGCAACCTAGTGACAGATGATGTGGAAAAAGCTGAAGTACTCAATGCTTTTTTTGTCTTGGGCTTCATGGACAAGGTCAGCTCCCAAACTGCTGCACTGGGCAGCACAGTATGGGGAGGAGGTGAGCAGTCCTCAGTGGTGAAAGAACAGGTTAAAGCAGTGGTGAGCAACCTGCTGTCCATGGGCTACACGCGACCCATCAGGGTAATCCGCTGGTGGGCTGGGAGATACCTGGTCACCCTAATCTCTTTATATGTCTAAGATGTTCTTTTTGTATGGTAGGTGGTAGTTCTCAAGGTATCCAAACCTAGAAAGATTAACTAAGTACAGTGTATGGTGTAAAGGAGCTGAAGCAGTGATGGGCAACCTGCGGCCCATGGGCTGCACATGGCCCATCAGGGTAATTCACTGGCAGGCCACGAGACAGTTTGTTTACATTGACCGTCTGCAGGCACGGCCGCCTGCAGCTCCCAGTGCCCACGGCTCGCCGTTCCCAGCCAATGGGAGCTGCGGGAAGCGGCAGCCAGCACGTCCCTGCGGCCCACACCACTTCCATGCGGACGGTCAGTGTAAACAAACGGTCTCACGGCACACCAGTGGATTACCCTGATGGGCTGCATGCAGCCTGTGGGCCGCAGGTTGCCTACCACTGGGTTAAGGACTATTTTGAAAAGCTGGAAATGCATAAGTCCCTGGGGCCAGATGCAATACATCTGAGGGTGCTGAGAGAGTTGGCTGATGTGATTGCCGAGCCATTGGCCATTATCTTTGAAAACTCATGGCCATCCAGTGAGGTCCCAGATGAAGGGAACGACAGACCGGTCAGCCTCACCTCAGTCCCTGGAAAAATCACGGAGCACGTCCTCAGGGAATCCATTCTGAAGAACTTGGAGGAGAGGAAGGTGATCAGGAACAGTCAACATGGATTCACCAAGGGCAAGTTATGCCTGACCAACCTGATTGCCTTCTACGATGAGATAACTGGCTCTGTGGATATGGGGAAAGCAGTGGATGTGATATACCTTGACTTTAGCAAAGCTTTTGATATAGTCTCCCACAGTATTCTTGCCAGCATGTTAAAAAAGTATGGATTGGATGAATGGACTATAAGGTGGATAGAAAGCTGGCTAGATTGTTGGGCTCAACGGGTAGTGATCAACGGCTCAATGGCTAGTTGGCAGCTGGTATCAAGCGGAGTGCCCCAGGGGTCGGTCGTGAGTCCAGTTTTCTTCAACATCTTCATTAATGATCTGGATGATGGGATGGATTGCACCATCAGCAAGTTTGTGGATGACACTAAGCGGGGGGGAGAGGTAGATACACTGGAGGGTAAGGATAGGGTCCAGAGTTACCTCGACAAATTGGAGGATTGGGCCAAAAGAAATCTGATGAGGTTCAACTGCAGTGTCCTGCACTTAGAAAGGAAGATTCCCATGCACTGCTAGAAGCTGGGGAATGATTGGCTAACTTGGCAGTTCTGCTGAAAAGGACCTGGGGATTACAGTGGACTAGAAGCTGGGTATGCGTCAGTGTGCCCTTGTTACCAAGAAAGCTAATGGCATATTGGGCTGCATTAGTAGGAGCATTACCAGCAGATCAAGGGAAGTGATTATTCCCCTCTATTCAGCACTGATGAGGCCACATCTGGAATTGTGTCCAGTTTTAGGTCCCCCCCACCCCCACTACAGAAGGGATGTAGACAAATTGGAGAGAGTCCACCAGAGGGCAACAAAAATGATTAGGGGGCTGGAGGAACTGGGCGTATTTAGTCTGCAAAAACAAAGAGTGTGGGGGGGGGGATTTGATAGCAGCCTTCAACTACCTGAAGGGGGGTCCCCCAAGAGGATGGAGCTCAGCTGTTCTCTGTGGTGGCAGATGACAGAACAAGGAGTAATGGTCTCAAGTTGCAGTGGGGGAGGTCTAGGTTGGATATTAAGAAAAACTATTTCACTAGGAGGGTGGTGAAGCACTGGAATGGGTTACCTAGGGAGGTGGTGGAATCTCCATCTTTAGAGGTTTTTAAGGCCCAGCTTGACAAAACCCTGGTTGAGATGATTTAGTTGGGGTTGGTCCTGCTTTGAGCAGGGGATTGGACTAGATGACCTCCTGGGGTCTCTTCCAACCCTAATCTTCTGATTCTAGGACTTTTGTAAATATACAGTTTGAGAAGGACTTTTCTTTGCAAAAAGCAGATTAATAGGCAATCATTATCCATGAACTATCTGTAGTTCTTTATGTAGTTAACTTGTTTTTCAATATATGAATATAATACTCTACTTAAGGCTAATTTCAGACATTTTTACTCACGTTATGTAGCAACTTGCTCTTTGAGTTGTCTCATTGACTAATGCAATGCCCAATATCAGGCAAAAAATGTCTATTGTTCATAATGCAGTTTTTGAGGGATGAGTATCATCTTGTCCTCTGATCTTTGGTATAATCATGGGTTAACTATTTAGAATTGCGATATATGCCCGTCACAACTTTTGCCCCTTTTGCAGCAGACCTAATCCAGTTCATCATCATGTCTTAAGTGGAGTCATGGTTACACAGAATCACAGCAGTCCGACAGGGAAGGAAACTGTTTAATAAACATTAACTTATTTAATGAATGGCAAAAGTTCTCTTCTAAATTTAACTTAAAAAGATATGAATATACATTTATTTGCCTGTAGTTTTCTTGGCCCAGAACATACTCTTCTGGCTCCAGAAACTCAGAGTTATGCAACTCTCTCATCCATACAAACTCTCAATCATTTGGAGTAGGCAGAACTTTCCTATGAATTAAATTAAATGAGTGTTAACTATGTTGACTCTGCAGATGATGGTACCGGCCAGCAAACCTCTTCAAAATGTGATGTTGGGTAAAATGTGGCCATTTCCATCAGCATCAATGTAAATGTTGCTAAGTCAGAATTTGTTAGTTATAGGAAGGGAATGCAGGGTAATGTTTGCAGAAAAACTAGATGAGAATTTTACTAAATTTCTGCTGAATGGCCACAGATGGGGAAATCCAGAGATAGATAAACACAAGGACTGGAAAAGTAAGCAATATAGTCCAGCAGCATCTACTGAAGACTGTTCATCTGAAAGGTCTATCTCAGAACAGAGCTGGAACTGTATCATAAAAAATGTCTACTTTTGTACAGAGCAGTAAATTTGCTACCTGGCTGGTTTTAAACCACATCACCCAGTTTAGTCAGGTATATCCTCCTAATGTATTTTTTCAGGGTTGTTTTAGAGTCCCAGATTTGTCTAAGAATAAATATTAATACAGGGTGATTATTTCAGAGCTCTTAGATAAAGCCAATTATTTTGTTAAGTAAAATGAAGGATCTTAATTTTGGGGAGGGCTAAGGGAGGGCCACTTTTTGAACTAGTAGCATTATGGGAAATTAATAGAAGTAATGTCAGCCCAAACTCTGAGTCAGATGACTGTAACAGGTTTTCATGTATGATAGTGTATATGTCTAAGACCCAGGTATCCAACCAAGGAAAGAAGGCTCCAATGTCTTGATAGTCTCAGATGCCCCAAACTCAGAAGCCAGTCATTAGTGTAGATGAAGAAAAGAAGTTGGAGAAGGACCAGTTGTCAGGAACTATGGACCTGAGTGCCCTCACCTGAGCCTGGGATTAGCTGGCTGAGCCCTTACGCCAACTAGTGAGGCCAGCTGGGCTGAGGCAGAATCACCTGATTGGTCAGACCACCCAATTAGCTGCAAGGAGCCTACAAGTCTTCGTTTAAGTTCAGCAGCAGTGGCAAATTGCTAGTTGCTTGACACAAGTGCAGCTGTGAGTGCTCCTGTCCTGACCTAGTCCTGTTCCACGCTTGGTTCCCAGGTCTAGCTCTGACCCTTGCCTCTGACTGCCCATGCATTGTTCTGTGGCCCCAGTTGAGGAGTACAAACCATTAGTGGGAGAGCTGTGGATATAGAGACCATGAAACTGCAGTTGGAGAGACAGGAGAACAACCAAGAAATAGGGAGTGACACATTGTGTGGAAAGCAGGAGGGAAGTGGAGGGTGATGTTGTTTGGAAAATGCATCTCTTTTGTCTAGGACATGGTGCCCTCCTTGTGACCTGAGTTCATCAAATATTTATGCTTAAAGTTAAGCATGTACTTATTGAAATCACTGGAATTTAAGTATAGGACTTAAGCCTGTGCTTAAGGCCAGGTTCAAGAAAGCATCTCTTTTCAAGATAGCATTTAAATATGTGCTTAACCCCTATTTAAGTGTGTACTTAACTGCATTCCTGAATTGGCGCAGAGGGTGAGGGCCAGAATTATCAAAAAATTTGTAAAATATTACAACTTTTTTTGCTTTGAATAAGTGAGGTAGAAGCTATAAGCGGAGAGAACAATTTAGTGCCTAGATGCTGGATTTGTTTGATTTATGGCTTACCAGCCATGTTTAAAGCAGTCGTGCCAAATAACATCTTTAGAATTACTTGTATGCAATGCATCTCTGGGTAGTCACTGTTTAGAATGATGTATAAACCACGAATGTTTTATTCCAGAAAGATTTAGACATATTTCAGTGTACAACTCATTTCTTAGTATAGCTACATAAATGTAGGTACTGTATGTGCCACTAATTAGGACATATGTTGTATAAGATTTAGATGTATTCAGAATGTATAATGCTTTTTTCATAATGTTATATTTGTAGGTATAGTTCTCCACTTATTTGAGAATTTCATTTAATAGATTTCTCCCAGGGAACTAATTTAGTCAGAAAATAACAATGAATTTGCCTTTTGGATATCATAGTGATGGGTATGTTACAGATAACTAGGTAGAGACTCTTAATTGGGATAATATTTACATTGCCCAGAGTTGCAGAGTAAATCATTTGCAGAACCTGGAAAATGCCCCAAGAGCTCTGACTGACTTTCAGGCCTGACAACTAACTAGCTACACAAAATATAAGAGAAACGCATCCACCCAGATCCAGGCTCATTGTAAAGCTGCCATAGACGTGGTGGATCCAAGCACTGGACAACTCCACCCTGCATCGGATAGCCTTAGAGCATATTACCCTCCTCATAGCCCCTGTGCTGTAACCCTCTGGGTGCCCAACACAGGGAGAGTAGCCAGGAAGAAGGGGGCCTGGCTGAGAAGTTGCTGTGGCTGACTGATCCCTAGCTGCCTTGACCAGCCACTCTTATTTATGCAGGGACTCACCCAAAAGTCCCCAGCAAGCCTAGAATGGAGGAGTGCATTGCGTCCATCTTTGCCCTCCCTATCCTCTCCCTCTGCTTATGCAATCAGTACAGACTACCTGAACCAGAAGACTTTGTTGTTACTAGTACCCAGTATTTTTCCCATTGATGTCAATGGAGGTTTTACCATTAACTTTAATGAGAGAACTGGACCCTAGAAATCTGTAATAAGACAAAGGTTAACTGTCTGAAATATTTACCTGTCCTGCTTTGCCCTTCAAGTCAAAGTTACCTTCACCATGAAATAACATGAATCAGTTGCAGTAAAGTTTTATATTTTTATTCTGAAATGAAGCAATGATGATTCAGGTGTACACAGGTCAGAACAAAAAGTTAAATACCTTTTTAATAGTGTACATTTCTATTAATCTTACTATTTGGACTCCTGCTCAGGCCCGGATTTAACTGTTCTTTGCAAGTCCCTCTTGCTGATATTCTGAGGCCCTGCAGAGGGGCAGCCTACCTTAGAAATGGAACAGAAAGTTAAGAGAAAATTCAAGCAATCTGGCTGGTTAATGTGCACAGCATCAACTTCCTAAAAATGATCTGTCTGTACTTTTTGAAAATGCATCTCCCATAAATAGAATTCAGTTTCTCCCTCCTGCCCCCACCTTTCCGTTTATAAGAGCATTAATGTCCTTGATATGAAGCATTTCCTGGGGATTAATAACCATTTGAGGGTTAATGACCTGAGGTTATGATTCAGGCCAACAACTCCTCCAAGCTGCTCATTAATCCCTAGGATATGCACTATGCTTCAGTCACCATTGCTCAAGTTAAGTATTTCCTCAGCATCTCCTAAGAACAATATTCATCTTAAGGCATTTCCTCTGGAGAGACCTAGAAGTTGGACATTTGTTTGTCCTTTGTTTTGTTAGGAGAAAGCTGAAAAAGCAGTTGTGAACTAACTGTATTGCAAGTTGTAGCATTTATTCATGCTGGCACTGAGGTTCTGTAATGATGGGCACATTAAAAATGGCTAAAATAGATTATTAAATTGTGCATGGAAGTATTAACATCTACTGATCTTAACTGCTGACAATCTCTAACTTAAAACAATAACTTCCCCATCCCAATTTTAGTAGATGGTGCATTTCAGATTTATATTTATGGATCTTACTACATCCTGCTAAGTTATCTCATCATTCTGGCTGCAAATGATGTCCCAAAATGCAGAGCTGTGTGAAGGTAACAACCAGGGCTGGTGTTAGGAGGTAGCAAGCAGGGCAATTGCCCAGTGCCCCATGCCACAGGGGTCTCCATGGAGCTAAGTTACATCATACCTACAGTCACCGAGGGTAAATAATGTGAATATTAATTCGCATTACATTTAATCTCTAAAAGTGGAAATAAATCACACTAAAGTAGAGGGTTTTAAGCTGTGGGGCATGCCCCTCTGGGGGCAGGGGGTACAGAGGAACATTTGGGTGGGGGAGATGAGCAGCAGTGCTAGGCCACTTGGGCTTCAGCCCCAGGCAGCGGGCTTGGACTTCGGCTTCAGCCCCAGGCAGTAGGAGGTGGGATGGGGGTCCACTCCTTATTTTCTGCCCTGGACCCCAGCAAGTCTAACGCTGCCCTGGTAACAGCATAACAGAAAGTGACAAACTATAAAAGTAGTGAGATATTTCCAAATCAGATTTCTCCTATCCTATAAAGTCTTGAACTAGAGAAGATGGTGTGGTTATAAGCATGGTACCACAGTGGAAGTGTGTGTACTATACAGGACATATTTGCTGCTTGGAGATACATACTTGTGAGCAGTAAACTTGTTTTTATTTCTGCTTATCAGCAAAAGAGCAATAGTTTCTGTTGGTTATACTTTTAGATAATGTTCTTGCCGGATACAGTTGATAGTAACTGCGGTAGTTAACCCTACCACTTCTAGATTTCATCATCATATTATTAGGGCTGTCAATTGCAGTTAACTCAAAAAAATTAATCGCACTTTTAAATAATAGAATACCAATTGAAAAGTATGTGTGGATGTTTTTCTACATTTTCAAATATATTTATTTAACTTAAAGTGTACGCTGCTCACTTTACATTATTATTACAAATATTTGCACTGTAAAAATGATAAAGAAAGTATTTTTCAATTAATCTTATACAAGTACTGTAGTTAGGGTGACTAGACAGCAAGTGTGAAAAATCAGGACAGGGGGTGGGGGGTAATAGGCACCTATAGAATAAAATGCCCCAAATATCAAGACTGTCCCTATTTTATAGGGACATCTGGTCACCTTAACTGTAGTGCAATCTCCTGATCAAGAAAGTGCAACTTATAAATGTAGATTTGTTTGTTTCATAACTGCATTCAAAAATAAAACAATGTAAAACTTTAGAGCCTACAAGTCTACGCAGTCCTACTTCTTGTTCAGCCAATCGCTCAGACAAATAAGTTTGTTTACATTTACAAGAGATCATCAGCATAGAAGCATGTCCTCTGGAATCGTGGTTGAAGCATGAAGGGACATATGAATGTTAGCAAACATTAGCATGTCTGGCACGTAAATACCTTGCAATGCTAGCTACAACAGTGCCTTGGAAATGCCTGTTACTTTCAGGTGACATTGTAAACAAGAAGCAGGCAGCATTATCTCCTGCAAATGTAAACAAACTTGTTTGAGCCTGTAGCTAAGCAAGACTCACCAGTGCAGCACCTCCTGCTGGTCATCCTGGGTATTAGCTCTTCAGCCTTCAGAGTGCCCTCTGCCGGCAGGTGTCTCACCTGGCCCTGGCCCCCGTGTCCCTCCCGGACCCCGGTGCCCTTTACCTCAGGGTTCTGCCCCAGCAGTAACCCCACTCTCTGGGTCCATGCTCTGGGTCTCCCCTTCCAGGGGAACCCCCAACCCTCTAAATCCACCTTGCCACAGTGGCTACTGCCAGTCATCATCTAGCCCCCACTCACAGGGGCAGACTGCAGTCTGTAATGGCCACTCATCATTGGCAAGGGGTTAGGACCTGCTACCTTTGCCTATCCCCGGGCTGTATCTCTGCAGCCCCAGTACCTTTTCATAGGCCTTCACCAAGGCCTGCAGCCTGGGGGTTTACCAGGCTGGAGCTCCCCAACTCCCTTTGCCCTTCCTCAGCACTGCTCCACTTCAGGTACCTTGCTCCCAAACAGCTAGCCCTTCCCACTCCAGGGCTAGAGTGAGACTCTCCTTCAGCCCCTGGCCCCCAGCCCTCCTATAAGGTCCAGCTGGGCCCTGATTGAACTGGCCACAGCTGTGGTCAGCCACCCCAATCAGCCTAGCTTGGCTGCTTTTTAACCCCTGTTCTCCAGGAGTGGGGTGGCTGCCCCACTACAGAGCGATTGGCTGAGCAAGAAGTAGAACTGCGTGGACTTGCAGGCTCTAAAGTTTTACATTGTTTTATTTTTGAGTGCAGTTATTTTTTGTACATAATTCTATATTTGTAAGTTCAACTTTCATGATAAAGAGATTGCACTACAGTACTTGTATTAGGTGAATTGAAAAATACAATTTCTTTTGTTTTTTACAGTGCAAATATTTGTAATAAAAATAATAATATAAAGTGAGCACTGTACACTTCGTATTCTGTGTTATATTTGAAATGAGTATATTTGAAAATGTAGAAAATATTCAAAACTATTTAAATAAATGGTATTCTATTATTGTTTAACAGTGTGATTAATCGTGCAATTAATTTTGTTAATCGCTTGACAGCCCTAATTATTATTTATTTGTATTGAAGTAGCTACTGTTCAGGGACCCCAAGCAAGATCAGGGCACCACTGTGCTAGTAGGTACTGTACAAACATATAGTAACAGACAGTCTCTGCCCAAAGAGACTACAGTCTAAAATTTAAGATAAGATGCACCTGCAACTGCAGAAGGTGTTACAAATAAACTGAAAAGAATGGGGGAGGAAGGACATCAGTAACTGTTATACTGAAATAGACAGAGTCATATCAGTTGCATTGTTTCTATATAAATTATAAGAACACTGTGGAATAGTCCTTCAGTCACATTGTACCCCCAGTCACATTGGGTTCTGCAGCATACATTGACAGATGATTGTGAGATATCAAACCAAACTGTAAAGGCTAGAAACAGAAGCCTTGTGCCGATGGAAAAAAGGGATCCCTTACTTTCTAGGGTTACAAGAAGATGGGCCTTAAACCTAACACTAGTCTAGAATCAAACCAGTTTGGCCTGTGCTTTGGACTAGTGTCTTTGGCAGGAGAAGCTCCACATCTTATAGGGAAAAGGAAACACTTCTCTGGCAGTTTTTAAAAATAACTGTGTGAAGCAGCTCATTGGTTCAAAATATTTTTTAAAAAAATCCTTGGGTAAAATGTATGTGGGGCACTGAGTCCAGGAGAAGCAGTGATACGTGCAATGTATTTATCACAATAAATGTGATTCGTTCATCATGTGGAAGGCAGGTAATTGAGGTTGAGAAGGTGAATTGGAGAGTGGGGAGTGGATGAGGTGAATGATGTAAGTGCTTATTTCATTGCTTTTTATGGTTTGCATTGGTGGGTTCTGAGATCTAGCAACCTTAATTTAAAGTTAATGGCACGGTTTGTGTGGGAATATATACTGTCTACGTACAATACTTAGTGCTTATACAGGGCTGGCGCACCCACTAGGCGACCCTAGGCGGTCGCCTAGGGTGCCAGGATTTGGGGCGGCTAGCCGTGGCTGCCTCCTGCCTCCGCGGCGTGGCCGCAGCTGCCTCCCACTCCGCGGCGGAGTGGCTTGCTATGGCTGACTCCCACTTCCCGGCTCCGCGGCTGAGCCGGGAGCTGGGGAGGCGCCGCAGGCGGGGAGGCTGCCGCGGGTGGGGGGCTGAGCTGGCAGCCCGCGGGGGGGTAGGGAGCCACCGCAGGGGCGGGGACTGGCTGCCGGGGGGGCGGTGTTAGCTGTGGGGAGGAGGGGCACGCAGGGCTGGTGCAAGGAAGTTTCACCTAGGGCGTAAAACTTCCTTGCACCGGCCCTGTGCTTATATAGTATTCTGCATCCAGAGATCTCAAATCACTTTGCAAAGGTGGGTATGTATCATTATCCCCATCTGCAAATGGAGAAAGTGAGGCACAGAAACGTGAAATGACTTGGTTAAGGTCACAGTTGTTTAAGGCAGATATCTTTATCTCTAGAAATATACACTTGTCCTGTGTATACTTTTAAAAATTGATAAGCAACCAAGCTACATGACAAGATGATTACGAAGCATTAAGGACCAGATTCAGCAAAATACATATAAGCACATGCTTAATTTTAAGTATGTGACTAGTCCCATTGAAATCTGGTATGTAAAATCACCCACTGTTCTGAGGCCCCTGCAACAGTGAGGCACAAAGAGATGTGTTATGGCCAGAGCTCCAGCCATAAGTGTTGGAACTATGGGTGCAGGGGGTGTGGCAGCGTGAAGGGGTTTCCATTATATACAGGGATTACAGTTTGGTTCAATGGCTCTCAGCACCCACACTATAAAAATTGTTCCAGTGCCCCGACTCCAGCGTTAGCTCTGAATTTCCTGGCAGTTATTGGGTTAAAACAAGCCCTTAGCATCATTTAACATAACTTGTAGGTGTATGAAGTTTTGTTTGGAATTTCCTTTTTAAGGTCTATTGAGAATTTAAATGAGAGCCAGATGATATTTTTCTTCTTCATGGAGAAGACAAATGCAAAACATTATGAGAAATATTAAAACTTGGCACTCCCTGGCAAAATTCATCACAACATTTGCAATGGTTGGGTTTCCTGGAGAAGTTCTTTCCTAGGGATTAGAGCTTGCAAGTGACAATATTTGTTAAGTTTATCTGTTCCTGATTATGAAAACCTGAATCAGCAAATAGTGACTGGAGGAAGTGTTCTGATGTATATTATACCCTGAGACCAGTATGTGATTGTCTGCACTACCGTGCTATCAAATCCCCCCTCACTCTTCTCTTCTGCAGACTAAATAACCCCAGTTCCCTCAGCCTCTAATCATAAGTCATGTGCCCCAGCCCCCTAATCATTTTTGTTGCCCTCTGCTGGACTCTCTCCAATTTGTCCACATCCTTTCTGTAGTGTGGAGGACCAAAACTGGATGCAGTACTCCAGATGTGGCCTCACCAGTGCCGAGTAGAGGGGAAAAAATAACAGATGGAGAACTGAGGCGCAGAGAGGCTAAGTGACTTGTCCAAGATCACACACGAAATCTGTGTTAGAATAGGGTATTGAACCTAGGTTTCCCGAGTTTTAGGCAAATGCTCTAACCACTAGACCATCCCTTTTTCTAGCCCCCTTTCCATCTTCAAACAAATCATACTAACTCAGTGCTCAGACACAGGGTCCCAGGACCCTCTAGGGGTGGACAGTCCAAGACTCAGTCAAGCTGGGACCCAGAGTTCAAGCCCTGTTGCTTTGCAATATAGACACAACCACTCTGGACTCATGCTCTGGGAGTCCGCCAAAAATATCTCTCAGTCCCATGGGCTGACTTTCTTTGTTTTCTGGACAGTCAAGTTTGGTGGACAGTCATATTTTCCCACGCTGCACCACAAACAAAGGGCTAGAATGGCCACATTTTGCAAAGGCTCTAGGAAGTTTGGAATATGGGTGGTTGGACTTGGACCCACATAATGCTGGAGCACGAGGTTGGGATCCAGGGTTCAACAATTCCTAAACTGAGGTTACAAATGAAAGTAGATGCTCAAGCCCTAGGTCAGGCCTGCACAACATGCGGCCCGTGTGGGCTCACTGTGCGGCCCTCGGTAGGATGAGTAGGTGGGGTCACTGTGCGGCCCGGGGGGGGGGGGGGGGGTGAGTAGGCAAGTGGTGGGGTGATGCAAGCCAACGGCCGGCTGGCTGGCCGGCCGGCGGGTGGGCGGGCTGGTGAAGAGGCCAGTGGCAGGCTGGGGAGTGATGGTGAGCCAGCGGCAGGGGGCGGGGGCATCAGCAGAAGGTAAGAGGCCAGTAGCGGGCAGGCAGGTGAGCTGGTGGCGGGGGGAGCCGGCGGTGGGGGGAGCTGGCGAGCTGGCGGCATGGTGTGAGTAGGCGAGGTGGGGGATGATGAGCCAAGTGGGCGGGCAGTGGCAGGGCGGCAGGTGAGCCGGGGGCGGGGGCGGAGGAGGCGAGCGGGCGGCGGGGGGATGACGAGCCGAGCAGGCAGGCAGTGGCGGCGAGGCTTTATACTGGGGGAGGGGGGAGGAGGCGAGCGGCAAGTTGGTGGCTGGAGGGGGGCAAATCTCCCAGATTCAAAATCTAGGACTGTGTCCATTAGTCCTTTTTGCTGCTTGTCTCTGGGGTGGGGGTTGTCCCAATGCTGCAAAGAGGGTGTTCCCAAAGGAAGGTGCTTGCTTCTAACCCCCGAGGCTGTCAGTATGTCTGCTCTTCTCTAGTCAGCCCACTTGACAAGTTTGATTGTCCTTGGTCTGGTTCCCATCCCCTCTCCAAGGGTTGCAGCTGTCTGGAGGTGCCTGCCTTCCACGTCTTCCTCATTCACACCTCATTCATTCAACAGGGCAATTGAATACAAAGTGGGGGGAAGATCTTACTCTACTTCTAGCAAAAAGACATTTTTCTTTTATCTTAATTATATTACCTTAGGGGCCCGCTATAACATATTACCGAGGTTCAATACAAAGTCATATAAAAGTTATACAAAAATGCATAATGCAGAGATTTATCTACAACTGCATTGATTGACTGTTGTGTGCAGTAATATAATGACCCCTGGGGGGGTGAAGAGGGGTGTGATGGTGGGGCCGAGCGGGGAGGGGGCGGGTCCTATTTTACTGCTGTGATCTGGTCACCCTATGCATGCTGTTTCTTTCCCCCTCTACAGGCTTCCACACCCCAGCGCTGGGGAAGGAGGGGTTGTTTTCGCCGGGTGGGCGGCACTGGAGGGAAGGGGGATGTTTCTGCGGGGCTGGGGGGTTTCGGCCCTCAGCTGTTTTCTTTGGAGTAATATGGCCCTCACCACTTTACGAGTTGTGCATGCCTGCCCTAGGTTAACAAACCCAGGGTCTGGTAACCTGGGCTTATACTGCAGTGTAGACATACCCTTAGGCTATGTTTTATCCAGAGTCAATTGTTAATCTTCTTTTAGTAACTGGCCTCGATTTGTGGCCCGAGGAGGCATAAGGGCAGAGCCTCCTCTCTACCACCCTTAAAATCAGTAAATCCAGGAAAGATGTGCCAAGTCAGTGTCAGTCAGTCAATGGAACATCGTATCTGGAATGTTACCCTTTGGACAATGTGGGTACTTCTGGAAGAGGCGCATGCCTCCACACATTCTGTCGTGCCTGTAAATAGATGGAGAACTTGTACATATTATGATGTTTTGGTCATAGCTTATCTCCAGATGACTGGAGGATAGCTAATGTGATACCAATTTAAAAAAAAAAAAGGCTGCAGAGGCGATCCTGGCAATTATAAGCCAGTAAGGCTAACTTCAGTACCAGGCAAATCAGTTGAAACTATAGTAAAGAACAGATTTATCAGACATGGAGATGAACACGATTTGTTGGGGAAGAGTCAACATCGCTTTTGTAAAGGGAAATCATGCCTCACCAATCTATTAGAATTCTTTGAGGGGGTCAACAAACATATGAACAAGGGTGATCCAATGGATATAGTGTACTTAGACTTTCAGAAAGCCTTTGACAAGATCCCTCACCAAAGGCTCTTAAACAAAGTAAGCAGTTATGTGATAAGAGGAAAGGTCCTCTCATGGATCAGGAACTGGTTCAGAGACAGGAAACAAAGGCTGGGAATAATGGGAATAATGCCCCCCCCACCCCCGCAGCAGCCAGCTCCCCATCCCCCATGGCAGCTCCCCCCCCCGCCCCGCCCCGCCCACGGCAGCCAGCCCGCCTCCCAAGGTGGCTCCCTATCTCCCGCGGCGGCTCCCCACCCCTCCGTCCGTGACAGCCTCCCCCGCACCAGCTCCCCGCCCGCCCACAGCGGCCGGCTCCCCCATGCTCGCAGCAGCCCCCTGCCCTCGGCAGCTCCCCACCCCCCTGCAGCAGCCAGCCCCCCCGCCCGCAGCAGCTCCCCATCCCCCTGCGGCAGCAGCTCACCGGCGCCAGCAGTTCCTCTGAAGCTGCAATCTCAGCAGCGTTTTGGCGGTCACTTTTATTGCAGCCGAATTGCCGCCGGGAGTCGCCGCTGCCGAAATGCCGCCCCCCAAATCTTGGTGCTGTAGGCGACCGCCTAGGGTCGCCTAGTGGAAGCACCGGCCCTGCTTGGCGTCATTGTGGATAGTTCTCTGAAAACATCCTCTCAATGTGCAGTGGCAGTCAAAAAAGCTAACACTGTTAGGAACGATTAGGAAACGGATAGATAATAAGGCTGAAAATATCATAATGCCACTATATAAATCCACGGCACGCCCACATCTTGAAAACTGCATGCAGATCTGGCCGTCCATCTAAAAAAAAGATATTTTAGAATTCGAAAAGGCACAGAGAAGGACAACCAAAATGATTAGGGGTATGGAACAGCTGCCATATGAGGAGAAGTTAAAAAGACTAGGACTTTTCAGCTTGGAAAAGAGACGACTATGAGCGGGATATGACGGGTCTATAAAATTGTGACTAATGTGGAGAAAGCGAATAAGGAACTGTTATTTACTACTTCACATAACACAAGAACTAGCGGTCACCAGATGAAATTAATAGGCAGCATGTTTAAAACAAACAAAAGGAAGTATTTCTTCACACAACGCACAGTCAACTTGTGGAATTTGTTGCCAGGGGATGTTGTGAAGTCCAAAAAAGAACTAGATAAGTTAATGGAGAATAGATCCATCAGTGGCTATTAGCCAAGATGGTCAGGGATGCAACCCCATGCTCTGAGTATCCCTATCCCCTGACTGGCAGAAGCTGGAAGTGGACAACGGGGCATGAATCACTCAATGATTGCCTTTTTTTGTTAATTTCCTCTGAAGCACCTGGCTTTGGCCACTGTTGGAAGACGAGATACTGGACTAGATGGCCCACTGGTCTGACTTAGTATGGCTGTTTTTATGTTCCAAAAATAAAAATCTGCCAAAGAAACAAGGAGTTGCAATATGCAATTGACTTTTCATAAAGCCAGCAGAGCCCCCACCACCACCCTGTTCCATGTAGGGAGCATTGTGGGGAGAGAAGAGAGCACTCCAGTGATCCTTGGGGTGGGGGGCAGCAGAACAGTCCTTGGGGACTGCTTCGGCCAGTTTAACTTAGAGCAGCCCCATGAGTCGGAGAATATGAAAAGATGGCTAGGGAGCTCGTGCTTGGCACAGCTGCGGATTCAATCTAAAAATGTATCCTCACAATATCCTCATGGCATACGCAGCTATTGTTGTTTCCATTTTTATTTTTCCTACGTGAAAAAGAAATTAAACATTTTCCGCAATGTTGCACAAGAAATCAGCGGCAGAGATGGGAACTGGATCCAAAACTTCTGAGTCCCAGTACACTGCCATAACCACAAAACCATTTATCTTCCCCTCTTTAATCACACCATTTTAAAACTCGGCAGAATTATACCACCAGGCAGATTGCCTTTCATCCCTCCAATCCACTGTAAATGTATTTCCAACTTCTACTGCCAAAATACAGCATGGCATTATAATTGCATGCGTTCCTTCAGTAGGGAGCACAAAGCAGCTTCTGTTCAGCGGGAGAACGTTGCAAACCCATCAGCAACATACTGCGAGCGCTGGAGAAAATTGTGAAACATATTCTGAAACTGAGTAGACCATAAACACTTCATTTTTCTGAATTAGGTGCATAACTTCTGTGACTCTGCTGGGAAGGATGATGGATGTTCCCAAAGCTGGAAAATATTGATGCTGACCACGTAGCACACGTTGAACAAGCAACAAGTGTTAAAACGTCTGCGTTCCAAAAGCGCTGTAAAGTCTGGAGGAAATATTTCAAGCATGCCCTTGGGCACTCTTGTCAATATTTATAAAAGCTCATGATCCTTATTTATTTTTTTAGTCAACTAGCCTTTCTTGGATTAAACTAAACCAAAGCTAAAACTCTTGAACATGTAGTGACTTTTTAAAAAATCCGTTAGTGACTAATTACTAAATTATCAGAAAGCAGAACGTAGTTCAGAATGAGTCATTAAACTTGTACCAATAGAAAAGGTTAAATAGTTCCATGTACAAAACATCTGTCACGAGGAGTAAACTTTACGGTGGTTGTTTTTTTTTAAGTACTGCAGCACTAGGTTAATTATGAACCAAATGCCTCAGTTGCATGGAACCCTCAAAAGGTCTGTAGCACACTGTGACTACAGCCATGGAAGACAAATGCAGAGGAACTGCCTCTGAGGTGACCAGAAAGGTATTAAGTGACCATGCCAACTTCTCTGTCCGTCCATCTTAGGTAGCTGTATGGCCCCCTGTCACTGTAGTAGCTGAGCACCTTCCAATCTTTAATGCATTTATTCCCTTCCCTGTGAGGTAGGGAAGGACTGTTACTCCCACCCCATTACCTATGGGGAGCTAAGGCAGAGAGAGAATAAGTGAGTTGCCCAGGTTCCCACAGCAAGCCTGTGGTGAAGCAGGGAATTGACTCTTGATCTCTTGAGTCCCATGCTAACACCCCAATCAATGGACCATCCATCTCTTTTCCTGACGGTGCAGTCCGTGAGCTCCCACAGGGACACTTTGCTCAGAGTGGCATATTTTCAGTTCTATTCATCTCTCATTTTTATTGCCTTTTAATTGTTTTTAAAATATTTTATGGTGAATTTCTGATTGTTTAAGATGTGGGCAGCCCTGGAAATTGTAAGTCCTCTAATTATACACAACACAGGTACTTGCATGGGCAGTGTCAGTGCAAGCTTCTGCTGGCTGTTCTGCCAACATACCTCAACCTTTAGATGCACGGAACACTTTTAGGCAAGAGAAAGTCTATTCAGTGCTTCACCTCTGTTGGGACTGCCACCAAAGGTACCCATTTTACTGACACTGCCCATGACTGAGACATTTGTCCTTTGGGAGCAGGACTAAGACTGTGAAACTGATTTCCCATCATTCACTAACGGGCCGTGAGATAATATTTGGATTTGAGCTAGCACACTAAACATACCAGGGGCTGTATCCCTTCCCCTCACATTATACTGCTAGAGACACTTGCATGAAAATAGGATCTTTGTGACTTCCTAGTTCTACTTCCCCTCCTGTCGAGCCCACAGAATGAGTTTCCCGCACCTCGAGGGGGCAGCCATTGGCAGATCTCCATCCTTCCTGATGTCTTCCCCTGCGGTAATACATGCACATAGCTGAAGAGGAGGATCCAGCTTTATGGAGCGATGATTGCAACATCTAACTTAAAGTGAGCTTGTCCGTGGTATTTCGGCACAAAAGCAATTTCTTTCTTTTCCGCTCATAGTTAAAAAATAAGAGTTACCAAGTGTCCTATTCCTGGGTGGTGAGATAATTAGTTCTTTGCTAATTCTGCTTTATTGCTGGCAGTGATTACTGGCAAGTAATTAAAGAGTTCCTATGAATCTGTCTTCCATGTGTTGCCTTGGTGTAACAAGGCTGAGGAATGAGAAAGTGTCAGCGTAACACATACTCAACATTTTTTCTGAATTCAGCAAAGGCATACAGGGCACAGTTACTCTCTTGCTGTTTTAGTGGCTATGAATGGATCTAAATGAGGTGCAAGCGGGAAACCCTGAATTTATATTAAAATTTGAGATTTATGAGTCTGTTCTCATCTTTATAGGAGCCTATAACCCCCACTGGTTGCCTTTAAAAGTAGCTGCACATGAGTATGGAAAGGAGACTAGAACCTTTATCCAAAATGCTAAAACCATAATAGCTATAACTATGGTAGCCAACTAGTCTATTCCCCATTTGCAAATAGCATGAATGGATGAAAGTTTATGCACAGCCTATATGTGGCAATCATATTAATCATATTCACTGTTCATATGTATTTCTGTGTACGCAGCTGTTGTATCAATACTTCAACTTCCATGACAAAAACAACTGAGCAAACGAAACTGATTTATGTGAAGACAAATTCTAGAAATCTTCTAATTTAAACTTCTAGCTCCCGAGTTTCAATTGACTAATGACATTGTTCCGTTTTGTACCCTAGTCTTAGTCCTCACTTGTTGGGTCAGCATTTAGATATATAGTTTCAGAACAGTGTAGAATACATCTAGTACTCCAAATCTTGTAACCCAAATCTGAGTTCCCTTCATCATCCTACGTTAGAGTCCAAGGGCCATATTTTTAATGGTATTTAGGCACATACAGACACAGATAGGCACCTAAATAACTTTAAAAATATGGCCCTAAAGCTCATCTTTTTGATCTTAATAGGTAGTTTTTTTAAATCTACTCATAATTAAGAGTAAGGTCTGTGGTCAATACTGATATGAAGTGATGTGGTGGATGGCTAAGGTTGTCTCTGAGTTTCTAGTTCACAGCATAGTTGTATCAGGTCAGTGTTAAGGTTCCTTTGGTAACCGATGTGTTATTTTGGAACGGTTAATAAAACAGAACCTCAATTTGGATTTTTCCAAGCTTTCCAACATCTTGAACAACACTCTCTTAAGGTTGAGTTTTTTGTTGTTCGGGGTGGGCGAGGGAGAATTTTTTGGTGTAAGTGATACCAAAATCTAAGATATTGCCTGGAATTATATTAGTAATGAAAAAGGGTCACGTAATTAAAGGCTGTGGACTAAATTATTCCCAAACTTACTGTAGTGTGACTCCACTGACTAGAATGGGGTTGCACAAACATAAAAGGGCAGAATTTAGTCCACAGCCATTAATTACATGATTGCACACTATATCTCCAACAATACAATCCCAGGCAAAAACATAATGGTTCTGTATCTTATACACACAAGGACAGTTAAGGTTGTGTGCTCAGTTGTAATTTAGGCATTTCTTGACTTTGTAGGGCTTAACTGTGTAGCTTTAGGCCTAGTCTACACTTAAAACTTAGCTTGACCTAGCTATTTTGCACATAGGTGCCCTGAGAGATGTATAAATATCTGTCTACTGTATGTTTCATTCCATGCATCCGATGAAGTGGGTTCTAACCCACGAAAGCTTATGCTGAAATAAATTTGTTAGTCTCTAAGGTGCCGCAAGTATTTCTTTCTTTCTTATTTTCTTTTTGCTGAGAGATGTAGTTAAACCAACCTAAGCCACGGTGCAGACACCACTTCCATCGACCTAGCTACCACCTCTCAGACAGGTGGATTTACTACAGTGATGGAAAAAAAGCCCTTCTGTCTCAGTAGCAAGTGTCCACACTATGGCGCTACAGTGGCACAGCCGCAGTGCCATAACTATGCCACTGTAGCACCAATAGTGGAGCCAACCCCTTAACATTGCATTAACATGGGATCTGACGCTCAGAAAAGAACTCCCATAACTTCTTTGGGTGTTGGATCAGGCTTATAGTTTTACTGGGTGTGTTTTCCATTTAATATTTAAGTTTAATTTCAGTGTTACTGGTTTTTCATTTCTTTGTATACTGATGAGAAGATATTCTGGCAGTTCTGATTAGTAATACAAGTGCAGTAAATAACAGCTGAAACAAAACTGTTAAACAGTGATGTGTGTTTGATGCTTAATACTCTCAGAAACTAAGAAAAAGGCAGTCATTTAAATTAAGTGGATTTTCCCTAATTATGTTAACTTAGTTTTTATAAATTATTCTCCACTAACAGTCTTGGGGCATGATGAAATGTTAAATACTGTAGATATAATGTAATGGTGATAATTACAGCTCCTGTAGACAGTATGCTGAGTCTAAATCAGAGAGAAATCATATGGCTGCTTTAGTACAAGTGATGTCTTTCAGAATAATGTGAACACTAAGGTGGCTGGATTGCATATTGATGACAGTTCTTCCAAGTCATGCAAGAATAAATTACTGACATTCTACAGTTTTTCAGAATAGATATGCAGGATGTCTCTTCAAATAGGCTTTTAAAAAATAATAGTTAATAAAGGAATACTGAACCCTAATATACAATGCCAGATACTCAGCTGGTGTTAATCAGCATAGTTCCATCAACTTCAGTGGAGTGATGCTGATTAACACCAGCTGAGGACTCAGCACCACATATTAAATTCACACCAGCTGAGGATCTGTCCCGCTGGCTTACATATTACAGTTCTTCCTTAAGTGCGGTATCTTTTGTGTATCTTTTTCTTATACTCTAAAATACCTTCTATCTTACTTGGCACTAGACAAAAATAATTAATTTAATATTAATTTATGATAAACAACTGATTTTGTTTATGAATCCCTCAGACTGTAATCCAAAATATTATCTGACTTCTTGACATTTAATATAAATTCACAGTGTGAAGACCACCTCATATGGATAAAACATTTCTCTGACATATATCTGATTGCCTACAAGTAATTTGCATGTCTACAGACCATGAAGTAATTAATATGGTGATAAGGATTTAAATTACACTTCTTCCTTGGGTAATTCAAAAGTTAAGACCATAAAAACGGCCATACTGGGTCAGATCAAAGGTCCATCTAGCCCAGTATCCTTTGTTCTGACAGTGGCCAATGCCAGGTGCTGCAGAGGGAATGAACAGAACATGTAATCATCAAGTGATCCATTCCCTGTCGCCCATTCCCAGCTTCTGGCAAACAGAGGCTAGGGACACCATCCCTGTCCATCCTGGCTAATAGCCATTGATGGACTAATCCTCCATGAACTTATCTAGTTCTTTTTTGAAGCCTGTTATAGTCTTGGCCTTCACAACATCCTCTGGCAAAGAGTTCCATGGTTGACTGTGTGTTGTGTTAAGAAGTACTTCCTTTTGTTTGTTTTAAACCTGCTGCCTATTAATTTCATTTGGTGACCCCTAGTTCTTGTGTAATGAGAAGGAGTGAATAATACTTTTTCTCCACACCAGTCATGATTTTATAGACTTCTATCATATCCCCCCTTAGTCATCTCTTTTCCAAGCTGAAAAGTCCCAGTCTTACTAATCTCTTCTCATACGGAAGCCGTTCCATACCCCTAATCATTTATGTTGCCCTTTTCTGAATCTTTTCCAATTCCAATATATCTTTTTTGAGATGGGGCGACCACATCTGCACACAGTAATCAAGACGTGGGCATACCGTGGATTTATATCGAGGCAATATGATATTTTTTGTATTATTATCGATCCCTTTCTTAATGATTCCCAATGTTTTGTTATCTTTTTTTGACTGCCACTGCACATGGATTGGATGTTTTCAGAGAACTATGTACAATGAATCCAAGATCTCTTTCTTGAGTATTAACAGCTAATTTAAACTCCATCATTTTATATATATCGGGGTGGGTAAACTACGGCCTGCAGGCCGCTTTCGGCCCATCAGACGTTTTTATCTGGCCCTCGAGCTTCTGCAGGGGAGCAGGGTTGGAGGTTTGCCATGCTCCACCCACCCAGCACTCTCCAGCCCCCAACTCACAATTCCATTGATGAGCACCATCTTCTGGCACATGCAGAACCACACTATGCAGGCGCAACTTCACCGTGCTTTTTCCGGGATCAGAACCACGCCCCTATGCGGCAGTGTGCACAATCCCCTCCCGGTGTCCTACGGCCCACCCTCGAGAGCCTCGAAACCGCCCAGGGGTCTCACCCATCCCGTCCCGGGTGCCTCCACCTGTGGCAGTGCCTGGTACGGCTTCCTTGGTGTTACTGCCGACAGGGCCCCTAGGAGTACCCTGTGCTACCTGTAAGCTGTGCACTTGGACGGCTGCGCAGGAGAGATTCAAATGCCACCCAGCTGATTAGCAGAGCGCACACAGCCGTCAGCATGTGTTCAGGTGCCCCTCCCCCCACATTGCTCCATCCTCCAGCTGCTCCCGGGACCCTCCTGCTGGCTGTGCACATCGGGGGTGAAGGGTGATGACGTCAGGGTGTCCCCCTCCCCAAAACCCTGTACCCCATCTCCCCAGAGCAGGGCAGAGGGGACAGCCTGGCTCCAGAGGACTAGGAGCTGCTGAGGTCTGAATGGTGAGTGACCGAGTGCCTTTCTTAAAGAGACAGTGCACTGTTTCTGAGATTTCCCCAGCAGTGAGCTCACACAGTTGTCTGTCTGTATGTCTCTCTCTCTCTTTCTCCCCCTCCCCCTGCCCATGTACCCCATCTCTGCAGAGCGGGGGAGGGGAGACAACAAGGCAAAGGACAGAGCAGGAGAGCTTTCAGTGAGTGTCTTTAAGAGACAGTGCATGGCTTTCCCCAGCAGCCAGCACAAACACAGTCTCTGTGACACACACACACACATACTGCCTCTGTCACACACACACACATACCCCGTCTCTCTGTGTGTCTCTCTCACACACGCACAGTCTCTGTGTGTCTTTCAGTATCTCTCAAACAGAGTCTCTTTCACACTCACCTCCCAACACATGCTTGTATTATTCTTGTTGTTACTTCTTGGTACTTCCTGCAATGCACATATACTCTCTGCAATTTTATTCTTTCAAAGTCTGTTATTTTAGTGTTTTGACTGGTCTATGCATTTCATAATTTTTATTTCTCTTACACTTTTAATTTAATTCTTTGAGTAGTGAGTGCTTATATGCCTAACCTATCCTGGCTGGAGTAATTATCCCTATAGTAACTTTTAAAAAATACATATTCTATCTAGGTTTTTTGTTTCTACTGGTGGTGCACATCCACACATACCTTGGTGCACATAACAGAATTTATTCCACACATGTATGAAAAAATTAGAGGGAACCCCTGTAGAGCCCCCTCACCCCGCGCCACACCCCATAAGTCCCCCTCCCCCACTGGGAATTCATGGCCCACCATACAATTTCCATACCCAGATGTGGCCCTCAGGCCAAAAAGTTTGCCCTAAAAAGAATGGCTCAGGTTTGGGAATCCAAAATCTGACCTGAAAGTGATGTATCAGGATCACACAGTGATTCATTGGCAGTGTTGGGAATTGACCCCAAGAGATTTGATTCTCACCCCTGCACTATGTATTAGTATGTATAATACTCCTTCCACATGAAAAAAGGACAGTATATATTTTGTAGAGTTCTCAGTCCTTAACAACTCACATTTTCCATGCTGTTTTTAAATACATTCTTATAGGAACATACATGTGCAGCTCTGTAACTTCCAAAGAGTTAATAGGTAGGCTTAAATATACCTACAGCCATCCCACTTTGTATTAATACATGTTAGTTCTCAAAAGATAAGCAGAGTTAGGCTTGTTCACTATTTGGATGGTTGACCACATAAATGCTATAGGTAGTAGTGTTGGAGTCCAATTGAGTGGCACTCTTCCCACTGAATCTGTATTCAACCAGTGCTTTCGGATGCAGTTAGAAGGCAATACGCTACCATAAATGCTGCTTTTCAGGGAAAGCAAAACTGAGCTCTTCATCATTCCAGGTCATTAAAGATACCAGGCTACTTTCTGTAAGAAAATATTAAGTGGATGTCCTTGACAGTTTCCAATGTATATAATATTAGGATTCTGTCTACCTAGGAAATCCCACTTGCAGTTTCAGTTGCATAGAATATTTTCCTTGTTTCATGTCATAAAGTGCTGTGGTATTCTTTCGTGTCGTTGCCATTTAATCATCCCAATGTGGCTGCATTTCACACAGGAATGAAGTGATTCCTATATATAAGTTATGCATCAGTTTTCCCAAGTGTTTAACGTGCTTCAGAGTGAGAGGTGATATGCAAGCTATTGTTTTATTAGTATCACCACATAGCACTGCACAGTACAAATCAATCAGAAGTTTAGGAGAAAAGAGGTTTTAAAGAGATACTTGAAGATAGGAAGTGACTCCTTGGTTTAGAAGAGAAAGCAGCTGAAAGGGGAAGTGGCAACAAAAGTGAAAGGAACAACCAAACATAGAGGGGAGGGAATAGGGGGCTAAGATTGCAGGAGCTGATGAGTGAGTGTGCAGCGGGATAGGTAGTTAAGATGTCAGAGAATGGAGAGCAGAGAGTTAGGCTATGTCAGCAAAACTTCTGTCACTCAGGGGTGTGACTAGTCCACCTCCCTGAGTGGCATAAGTTACACCAACGTAAGCGCTCGTGTGCACAGCACTATGTTGGTGGGAGAGCTTCTCCCGCCGACATAGCTTCTGCCGCCTGTGAAGGTATTTTTTTATGCCAATGGGAGAGCTCTCTCCCATTGACATAGAGTGTCTTCAGCAGACGCGCTACAACAGCTATATCAGTACTGCTGCACTTACAGACGTGGCCTTAGTTTTTAAAATATAGCAGCGCCCTGAATTGAATGTGAAGATGTGAAGACAATGGAGGATGGGAGTAACATGATGATGATGATGAACAATCTAAGGTGAGGGATGTATAAAGGTGGATCTGAATTCCCTTGTTTCTAACCTCTAACTAAACCACGTAATTTAGATAAAACAGAGCTATCTGACCTGATTTTGGATATCAATGTGTGTAAACTGTTTTCTTGTCACTGCATGTTATGGCTGAGACTTTCAAAAAAGCCTAGCAGAGTTCATTGCCAAAATCCTGTTCAATTTCAGTGGGATTTAAGTGCCTAATTCCTTTAGATTCCTTTGAAAATCCCCTCCCATATCCATTTACTATATATCTCAACACAGAGTTTTTTCATCTAGCTGGGGAATCTGCATAATCAGGATGTCTCCAAGGCAACCAATTTAAGCCTAAAGATACTTGAAGGCAATGACTGATGCTTGATGGGGATGATAGTTCCACTTAGTTGGGAGGCCTTCAGGTAATTTAGTGTTGTTGAGGTCTTTGTATGTGTCTCACTCCCATGCTGCTTCTGTCTGCTTGCTCTTCTAACAGCTCCTTTCAGTCCCTCCTTAGCCAGCCATCTCTGAGTGCAACTAGTAAAGTGCACAAAGGCCTTTCCTACAGGATTGTTAGCAATTCTCCCACTCTTGCATTACCATTCATTCATGAAGCACCATCAGTTTAGCAATAGTAACAGCACTAGAGTAGATGCCATACAGGCATTTTTTACAACCATCTAACCTAGGTCCAAGAAGGTCTAGATGAGAGCATGGTTAAAAAAAAAATGCTGGACACAAGTGTGTCCCCTTTAAGCAAATTCTGTATGGCCTATTGTGGGAAACAAAGGAATTTTCATACTGGGTCAGACAAGTGGGCCATGCAGTCTTGTCTCCAGTAGTGGGAAGTATCAGCTTGTGTGTGTGTGTATCTATATATGTGGGGGGGGGGGAGGGTATAGATATAGTTAGAGCTGGGGAAATTTTGTTGTGTGAAACATTTTTGCAGGAAAATGCAGATTTGGTGACACCGAAACATTTAGCAAATTCATGTCAATTTCACCAAATTGTTTTGGTAAAAACAAATACGAAAAAATCAAAAGTTTTTGATATGTTTGGTTTGAAACGACTCTTTCAAAATTTCTATTTTAATTTTAGTTTAAAAGCAATCAAAGTATCTTAAATGGTCAAAATCAAAATGAAACATTTCAATTTTGTTGAAACTAAATATTTTATTTGAAACCCCCATCATAGCACACATACATGAGCGCGTTCAAAACTCCTGGGGTTCCCTTTATTCTCAATCTGGGAATAACCAAATGTAAACCATAGCCTGAGCTTCTTCGTGGCTAGCTGACTGTTTCTAAGGCCTTGGCTACACTTACGAGTTACAGGCAGTAACTCACTAACTGGCTACATTTGCAAGGCACGTGCAACGGTGTATCTCCTCAGATACAGCGCTGCTTGTACTCCACCTCCCCGAGAGGAATAACATTCGTTGCGCAGTGGGTGGAACGCTGGGGCTTCAATGTAGCCAGGGAATTCGTAGTAACTTACCTCCGGAAGCTCCCTTTTTTTTGAAACGGCACTTCTGGGTTGGAGTTCAGAGCTCTGTCTGGAGCTGCTTTACAAAAAAAAAAAAACCAAACAGCTACTGTTTGCAGGCGGGGCGGGGGGGCTCCGTTAGGAATGCTGCAGCAAAGTTGGCTTGGAGAGAGGCGGGGTGGGGGGGGTCGGAAAGAACGGTGGGGGGGGGGGGAGGGGGCGGGCTCCGTTTCCCCGAGTCCCCGAGTTCTCTTTTATCTGCTCTTTAAAAACAAAGCCCCTGCTGCTTGCTTTCAGTGATTGAGAGAGAGGCAGGGGATGTGGAGGTGTGTAAACTTAGGAGATAATGAGCTGACACTCTGTGGATACCCCAAAAATCCACTCTCTCTCCCCACATGCTTCCTGTCACATTCCCCCCTCACTCCCCCCCCCATTTGAAAAGCACGTTGCAGCCACTTGAACGCCCGTAATGCACCGCTCCCAATACAGCTGCAAATGCCTCAAATGTAGCCACGTTAGTGCGCTGGCAGCTGCCAGTGTGGACAGGCTGCAGCGCTTTCCCTACTCAACAGTCGAAGGCGGGTTTAACTCACAGCGCTATACATCTGCAAGTGTAGCCAAGGCCTAAGCATGTCCCCTGCAAGCCCTCCTTCGTTAGTTCTTCCTTCCCAAGAAAGGGATGTGCAAACCTTTTTATACTGGGCACTCGAACTAATGAAACTCCTCTGGCCTCGCATAACTCAGCAGAATCGCCCTGTCTCTCCGTGATAGCACCTGCCAGCCTCTTACAAGTAGGTTTTCTTACAGAGAAATGTACATTCTGGAAAGAATTCCTCTTTATTACAAAAAACAGGGAAACTTCTGGCTTTGTTTCTAAGGAAACACACCACCCTATCTCCAGCCTTTAATTTCTGTTGGGTATCCGATTTATTCTTACTGCTATGCAAGGTCCCGGGGTTCCTTTGTCTTTTTCCTGTTTGGCTTTGATCCTCTCTGCTTTTTGAATATAGCACAGCTGCTGCAGCCCGGGTCTCACACCTGCGCTAGTCAATAGATGAGAGGTTGGATGTGGGAATAGAGCTGGGCCAATGCTGCAAAACATTGTTTCTATAAATTTCCGTTGACATTTTTAAGGAATTCATTGTAGCTCTCTGCTTGCCCCTTCCCAGAGGCGTCTTCACTAATATTAGAGCCAATAAATTAACAGAACCAGCAAATTTTAAGCAAATATTAAAGAATATTCATGGAAAATGAATGTTAAATCTGCTGTCTCAGAGCATTTTCACAAGGGAGCTTATTCTAACCATTATATTCATTCAATGGGGGAACTGGGCTGTACGAGGGGCTAGATGGTGTATTGAACTACATCCAGGGAAGGGAGAGGAATAAGGACTCCCCCTTGGCCCCTGCAGAGGAGTAAGCATGTGCTCCATGCCTGCTTACATATCCCTGGGAGCAGGTAATGGGGATGGCTAGGAAGCACAGGAAATGGTGGATCCTCAGCACCACTGGCCAGTGCAAATGAGCCAGTTTGAGCAGTGTCATAATTTGCTGCTGGGTTGGGTCCGGCCACCACCAAATTATCACCTCTTCCCTGCCCAGACCAAGAGAAAAGCAGCGGAGGAATTGCAGAGGGTGTCAGTTCTAGTTTCCCCCCGGGGCCACTCCTGGGGTGGTGGTGTATATGCAACCCTTCTTCAGGGCTGCATCTAAATTCACAGCCCCTTGTGTCCAAGATGATCATCCACGCAGACTGTATTTTGAATACTTGCACTGAGCTGCTCACAAAGGAGGAAGAGACCAAGAAATGGTTCTGCCAATCTTTCTGGGTAATGGATGCATTCAAGAAAATTGCAATCTGCACGTGAACAATTTGCAAAGAGAAAGAAAGGCAAAATTCACTATATTAGTTATTCCTTGCGGACAGTCATCCATCTCCGCTTTAGACCACATGGCCTTCACTTGGGCCACAAGAAAATTCCTGGCAGGCCACACTTGGAGTAGAAACTCAAAAACACATTGAAATCTGAGAAGCCCATAGGGACACTAGCTGCAGATTTCTCCATTACACACAGTTTCTTGTTGTTCTTCCAGTGCAGATGAAACTTGACTATGCAGCTGTTGTGAGTTGTGAAATATATTTTCCAAGAGGATCAATTAATTTGTGTTTCATGAGACTGTATTTAACAAACAGATCAAGAAAGTAACAGCCCTTGTCTTTTTTCCAAACACTGAATGAAAATATTCTGTCACACTAGAACATAATCAAAAGAGTGCACTTTCAGCATGCAGACGTGCAGCAAAAAGAGCCTTGTTTTATGTTCTTTTGCACAGTTGTATGAACTCAGTGTGCTCGCAAATGCTTTTGGAGGGCAGGGGGCTGTGACATGAATTAATCTTAAAGCATATGAAGTAAAATGACCAGGCAGAGAATCAGTTGCAGCACTGCTGCTGATCCCGTACATTGCAGATCTGTTATTGACCATCTAATTATCTTTGGGAAATTTCAACAAGCAGACCCTTTATCCTGAATTGATATTTCTGTAACAACTACTGGTGCGAGTCAATATTGAGAGGAGCAAAAAGGTGTCTGGGTCACATACTGTACTGTATATTCAAATACACACACATTTTCCCAAGCAGGCTGTTTAATAAGCTTCAGTGGGCCAGATTCAATTGCTTTGACCAGAGTTAAACCAGGGGTGAATTTGGCCCACTGTCTGCAGATGGAAACTATGCACTTCAGTACGAAACAGATTTACACCTGGTTTTAGCATTCATGGTAAGACATTCAGAAGAGCAGCAGAGTCTGATTTATTTTTTTCTTTTTCCAGTCCAACCACCTCTGCTGTCTTTAATAGATACTGTGTGGGCCAGATTTTCTATCATGGCTGCTTAACTTGCCTCTACAAAATCTGCATGTGCCAAACTCTGGTGTTTGCACTCTTTGGTTAGATGGCGACAGGCATAGAAATCTACTCCCTGGAGCCAACATGCATCCAGATTTTGCAAAAGCACTGGATGTGCCTGCCTGTCCCTTGGGGCCCTTATCCTGTAAATATTTCCACACATGGGTAGTCCCCCCTGGCTTGGTGGGAGTATTTGCATCGTATGGTTGCAGGTACAAGGCCTTTATTGGTTCTTTGCCTGATAAGAGGGTCCTATAGTTGATATTATATTTTTGTATTAAGACTTCAATTTTTCATTACTACTTAGCACTCAGAGCAGATCAGCCCCTCCCACACTAAACACTCTGGGAGGGGGCCCATGTTGTCTGACCAGGTGAGCAGGGTTCTGCTTCCTCTCCCCCTCCCCCACCTCCACAAGAGTGTAGGACCTGCCCACAAACCTGGCAGATGATCCCCTGGGTATGAGGATCATCCCTGTGAAGGCCCTGTTCCTCTACTCAGGCTCTGGTCCCTGGTGTGGCTCCCTCTAGCTCGCTGACAGCATGTCTATATTGGAGCTGTGCTGGAAGAGCCCGCAGTGGCTCTCAGGACTCCTGGAGAGCTCCATGGAAAAGGAAATACTCCCGAGTCTGTTGCCTTTCCTTGGTAAGGTATGTGGGGCCAGAGGAGGGATGCTGTGCGCTCCCTCCGGCCTGACTTCCAGCCTGCCCAATCTCCCCTTCCCCTGCCCCCGCCCATATCCTGCAAGGTGCCATCTGTAGGGTCCCAGTGGAGAACTGGAAACAATGCCACAGAGCTGGCTCATCAGCCCTCTGTGTGGAGACAGTCGTCACTGGTATTGATCTAAGGATGACGATTTGGCCCATTGTGCTTGAAATCTCCAAAGTGTTGTGCAAACCCCAATAGCACTGTGAGGCAGGTGGGAATGTTTCCTAGACATCTGTTTGTTTGATGCCACATAATAATAACGGTTACATTTAAAAGTGTTATAGGCACTCAAAAGGAACATTAAATCCTCTTGTTTCTTCCTTGTAATTAAAATAACTCCTTTCTCTTACTCTTCAGAAATTGAAGCAAAGGAAGCTTGTGACTGGTTACGAGCTGCTGGATTTCCACAATATGCTCAGCTCTATGAGGGTACGTTGTTATTATTTCTATTACTCCTAAAGGGTATTGGGCATCTCAGCAGACACAGACCTGGTCTAAAATGTTTACAATCTACAGTGTTGCCAACTGTTGTGATTTTTATCCTGAATCTCTCAATATTTAGTGATTTTTCTTAGAGCACCAGCTCCTGGAGTCATGTGAATATGTGAAAATCTCAGCTTTCATTTTTTTTAAAAGTACGTTTCTAGCCCTCGTGTTTGCAGATAAAAGCTTGAAAATGTGGCCTGAATGAGCCCCAAAGTTCAAAACCAGGATGCAAATAAAAAGACCACAAAATGTTGTTTTTTACTCTCATTAATGTTAAAACCAGCTGATGATTTTGGGGGCCTGACTCATGATGTTGAATGCTTGGGGTTCGCAATATTGTATCTAATATCCTGCTTCTGCAAATTTACTCTCCTCAGATAAATCCCTCCATGTGCACAGAGCTGCTTGCGGATCACAGCCTAAATTTAGACATAACTTCTAGTTAGACTTGTCATAATGAGTGAATTGGGAGGAACAAGGGAGGAAAGGAGAGACAAGGAGGATGAAGATTCTGAGCTCAGTTCTTTTAACACACTGATGGGAGATGGGACACTCAGAAATCCAAGAAAGAAAAATAATTGTTATGGAAAAGAAAACACAAAATATATAGAAAATGATTCTGAAAATGCAAACACTCTCTCAAGCTGGTTGTAAATCTTCTAACCTGAGCTTCCCACATTTGTGAGACTCTCAGTGGAAGGCCAGGACAGCAACCAGTTCAGTGATAATTCAGATCCAAGGGGTGCTGAACCACTGCCCCAGAACTGGGTGAAGTTAGTGTAGCCAGCAGCGGGAAGGTGGGACTCTTCCCTTTGGCTTCTGCTGGTTGCATCTGGAGCTGGTGATTGGAGGCCTTCTCTCCTCCCAACTGCTGTTTGGCAGCTTCTCCAGGAGGAAGTGGAAGAGTTTAGTCTTTCTGCTGCACACAACAAATAGCACAGTGGGGGCTGGGATTGTTTTCCTCTTCCTTCTCTCCCACATAGCTCAAAATTGGGGCAAAATTATTGCCGTTGCCCCTACCTGAAGGTTGGGGAGAGAGAAGAATGTTCCCCTCACCCCCGCCCCCTCAGCCCCCGTAACTGATCTGTGATGAACATCCACAATTCCCTTAAAGTAAATGGGAGCCAAAGCTACTCAACATCTAATAAAATCTGCTGGAGTATAGTCCTGATGCTGGGATCCATCCGACTGTTACAGAAACAGTAATCTGTGTGCACCCAAGTCACTTTTCATTACTATTCTCAGTTTCCAGCATTTCCATCTTGTTTTTAAAGTTCACACTAGTATTTGGGGTGACTAGTATGGTCAGCTCACTTCTCATCTGTTGCTCGTGTTATCCTTTGTTTAAACTCTTTGTTATTGTGTGCTGTGCTAACAAAATAGTCAAGCCATTTCTACTGCATGGTAAAGTCTGTCTAGCAAATATTTCACTAACTCGCTAGGATGGGAGTAGATGGTCTTACTGGCCATGTCAATGATGAAAGTCTTGTGGTAATTCTCAGATCTCATTTTTTGGGGATAGTGATCAGGTAGAAACGCTAAGCATCTAATATCTTCTTATAGCCAGAGCCAAACACGTTGCTATCTCTTTGGTTTACAGGACTGTCAACTCCCCTTTTAATATAAAAAATAAAATAATGTGAAGTGACCAAACAAGCCCTGGATGTCATACAGGGAAACAACTAAGGCCAAGTTAAATAAGTCATACACCATTTCTGCTGATAAAACACATGCAGTACATCTTTGAAATAAACTGTTTCCATTTGAACAAAAAGTAGTTGGTTTAATGCTACGTCTCCTTTTTACAGATTCCCAGTTTCCTATTGACATTGTAGCTGTAAAGAAAGATCATGACTTTCTCGACAAGGACCTTGTAGAACCTCTTTGCAGGTAAATAACATCCACTGTTTCTTTTTTTTGTTATCTTAAGAACCTTTGTGGATTTTTGTTTTGAAAGTAGTGGCCCAGCCAAAGAGAATCATAGAATCATACAATCTCAGGGTTGGAAGGGACCTCAGGAGGTCATCTAGTCCAACCCCCTGCTCAAAGCAGGACCAACCCCAACTAAATCATCCCAGCCAGGGCTTTGGCAAGCCTGACCTTAAAAACCTCTAAGGAAGGAGATTCCACCGCCTCCCTAGGTAACCCATTCCAGTGCTTCACCACCCTACTAGTGAAAAAGTTTTTCCTAATATCCAACCTAAACCTCCCCCTCTGCAACGTGAGACCATTACTCCTTGTTCTGTCATCTTCTACCACTGAGAACAGTCTAGATCCATCCTCTTTGGAACCCCCTTTCAGGTAGTTGAAAGCAGCTATCAAATCCCCCCTCATTCTTCTCTTCTGCAGGCTAAACAATCCCAGTTCCCTCAGCCTCTCCTCATAAGTCATGTGCTCCAGCCCCCTAATCATTTTTGTTGCCCTCCACTGGACTCTTTCCAATTTATCCACCTCCTTCTTGTAGTGTGGGGCCCAAAACTGGACACAGTACTCCAAATGAGGCCTCACCAGTGCCGAATAGAGGGGAATAATCACGTCCCTCGATCTGCTGGAAATGCCCCTACTTATACAGCCCAAAATGCCGTTAGCCTTCTTGGCAACAAGGGCACACTGTTGACTCATATTCAGCTTTTCATCCACTGTAACCCCTAGGTCCTTTTCTGCAGAACCGTTGCCCAGCCATTCGGTCCCTAGTCTATAGCAGTGACTCTGCAGTTGTCCTTGTTGAACCTCATCATATTTCTTTTGGCCCAATCCTCTAATTTCTCTAGGTCCCTCTGTATTCTATCCCTACCCTCCAGCGTATCAACCACTCCTCCCAGTTTAGTGTCATCTGCAAACTTGCTAAGGGTGCAGTCCACACCATCCTCCAGATCGTTGATGAAGATATTGAACAAAACCGGCCCCAGCACCGACCCTTGGGGCACTCCACTTGATACCGGCTGCCAACTAGACATGGAACCATTGATCACTACCCATTGAGCACGACCATCCAGCCAGTTTTCTATCCACCTTACTGTCCATTCATCCAGCCCATACTTCTTTAACTTGCTGGCAAGAATAGTGTGGGAGACTGTATCAAAAGCTTTGCTAAAGTCAAGAAATAGCACATCCACTGCTTTCCCCTCATCCACAGAGCCGGTTATCTCATCATAGAAGGCAGTTAGGTTAGTCAGGCATGACTTGCCCTTGGTGAATCCATGCTGACCGTTCCTGATCACTTTCCCCTCCTTTAAGTGGTTCAGAATTGATTCCTTGAGGACCTGTTCCATGATTTTTCCAGGGACTGAGGTGAGACTGACTGGCCTGTAGTTCCCCGGATCTTCCTTCTTCCCTTTTTTAAAGATGGGCACTACATTAGCCCTTCTCCAGTCATCTGGGACCTCCCCCCGATTGCCATGATTTGTCAAAGATAATGGCCAATGGCTCTGCAATCAACTCGGCCGACTCCTTTAGCACCCTCGGATGCAGTGCATCTGGCCCCATGGACTAGTGCTCGTCCAGCTTTTCTAAATAGTCCCGAACTACTTCTTTCTCCACAGAGGGCTGGTCACCTCCTCCCCATACCGTGCTGCAGAGTGCAGCCGCCTGGGAGCTGACCTTGTCTGTGAAGACAGAGGCAAAAAAAGCATTGAGTACACTAGCTTTCTCCACATCCTCTGTCACTAGGTTCCCTCCCTCATTCAGCAAGGGGCCCACACTTTCCTTGACTTTCTTCTTCTTGCTCACATACCTGAAGAAACCCTTCTTGTTACTCCTAACATCTCCGGCTAGCTGCAACTCCAAGTGTGATTTGGCCTTCCTAATTTCACTCCTGCATGCCTGAACAATATTTTTATACTCCTCCCTAGTCATTTGTCCAATCTTCCACTTCTTGTAAGCTGCTTTTTTGTGTTTAAGACGAGCAAGGATTTCACTGTTAAGCCAAGCTGGTCGCCTGCCATATTTGCTTTTCTTTCTACACATCGGGATGGTTTGTTCCTGCAACCTCAATAAGGATTCTTTAAAATACAGCCAGCTTTCCTCGACTCCTTTCCCCGTCATGTTATTCTCCCAGGGGACCTTGCCCATCAGTTCCCTGAGGGAGTCAAAGTCTACTTTTCTGAAGTCCAGGGTCTCTGTTCTACTGCTCTCCTTTCTTCCTTGTGTCAGGATCCTGAACTCGACCATCTCATGGTCACTGCCTCCCAGGTTCCCATCCACTGTTGCTTCCTCTACTATTTCTTCCCTGTTTGTGAGCATCAGGTCAAGAAGAGCTTTTCCCCTAGTTGGTTCCTCCAGCACTTGCACCAGGAAATTGTCCCCTACACTTTCCAAAAACTTCCTGGATTGTCTGTGCACCGCTGTATTGCTCTCCCAGCAGATATTGGGGTGATTAAAGTCACCCATGAGAACCAGGGCCTGTGATCTAGTAACTTCTGTTAGTTGCTGGAAGAAAGCCTCGTCTACCTCATCCCCCTGGTCTGGTGGTCTGTAGCAGACTCGCACCACGACATTACCCTTGTTGCTCACACTTCTAAATTTAATCCAGAGACTCTCAGGTTTTTCTGCAGTTTTATACTGGAGCTCTGAGCAGTCATACTGCTCTCTTACATACAACGCAACTCCCCCACCTTTTCTGCCCTGCCTATCCTTCCTGAACAGTTTATATCCATCCATGACAGTACTCCAATCATGTGAGTTATCCCACCAAGTCTCTGTTATTCCAATTACATCATAATTCCTTGACTGTGCCAGGACTTCCAGTTCTCCCTGCTTGTTCCCCAGGCTTCTTGCATTTGTGTATAGGCATTTAAGATAACTCACCAATCGTCCTGCTGTCCTAGTATGGGGCAGGAGCCCTCCCCTCTTGCACTCACCTACTTGTGCTTCCTCCCGGTATCCCACTTCCCCACTTACCTCGGGGCTTTGGTCTCCTTCCCCCGGTGAACCTAGTTTAAAGCCCTCTTCACTAGGTTAGCCAGCCTGCTTCCAAAGATGCTCTTCCCTCTCTTCGTCAGGTGGAGCCCATCTCTTCCTAGCACTCCTTCTTGGAACACCATCCCATGGTCAAAGAATCCAAACCCTTCTCTCCGACACCATCTGCGTAGCCATTCGTTGACTTCCACGATTTGACAGTCTCTACCCCGGCCTTTTCCTGCCACAGGGAGGATAGACGAGAACATCACTTGTGCCTCAAACTCCTTTATCCTTCTTCCCAGAGCCACGTAGTCTGCAGTGATACGCTCAAGGTCATTCTTGGCAGTATCATTGGTGCCCACGTGGAGAAGCAGGAAGGGGTAGCAATTTGAGGGCTTGATGAGTCTCGGCAGTCTCTCCGTCACATCACGAATCCTAGCCCCTGGCAAGCAGCACACCTCTCGGTCTTCCCGGTCAGGGCGACAGATAGATGACTCAGTCCCCCTGAGAAGAGAGTCCCCGACCACCACCACCCTCCTCCTCCTCTTGGGAGTGGTGGTCGTGGAACCCCCATCCCTAGGACGGTGCATCTCATGCCTTCCAATCAGTGGAGTCTCCTTCTGCTCTGTTCCCTCAAATGTATCATTCACTCCACTCTCTGCACTAGTACCTGTGGAGAGAACATGAAAACGGTTGCTCATCTGAATCGGCGTTTCTGGTACATGGACTTGTCTCGTACTCTTCCCTCTTCTGGAGGTCACATGCCGCCAATTATCCTCACTGGCCTTCTGTCCCCGCTGCGTAGCCTGCTCTGAATCTTCAGAACACTGTGCCCGCTGAAGCCTATCCTGGCGTCCATCCAGGAACTCCTCATTTACTCTTATGGAACGCAGGGTTGATACTCGTTTCTCCAGACCCTGAATCTTCTCTTCCAATATGGAGATCAGCTTGCACTTTGTATAGACAAAGTCGCTTCTATCCCGTGGAAGAAAGACAAACATGGCACATCCTGTGCAGGTCACGACAGCGGATCGCTCAGCATCCATAGTCTCTTTCTTCTAAGAGTTTCCTCACTTGTGGCAGAAGCTACTCAGGGACACCTGCAAGAGGGATGCCGCGGTAGGCTCACTCTAGGCGAACTCCCAGGCAAACTCCTCCTGTTTGCTTCTCTGCTGTTAGCTGCTCAGCTGGTTCGCAGCTGACTATCTTTTTATAAGAGTCAGGCCCAGCTGAAACAAAGCACTCCCAATTCACACTGTTCAAACAGGCAAACAATCAAGCAGATGTTTGTTTGTCCTTGTCAATTAAACGGGCATAATCTGTAGTTTTTTCAAAATAAATGCTAGAAACCTGGATTCATTTCTCTCCCAAAAAATCCTACAGCAGGGGCCAATTTGCTCTCTGAAAATTCACAAGATTTAAAAAGGGCCCAAATCTAGCAGCCCATCTCATCAATGGAGTGAGGCTGGCTGCTTTTTGGAAAGAACAGTGCCAGCAAACCCAGCATAAATTAGGGATCTGTGTGTGGGTAACACATGGGTAACTCTGCCCCGGACTACCACAAACCAGCAGAAACCCCATTGCCCAGAACCTTCTTCCCTCTGACAGCAAGGATGGCTTGCATGCTGCTACGCTGCCATTGGCTCCCTGTTGTTGTTGTTGTTGAATTGTAGTACCACAGCGCCTAGGAGCCCTAGTCAGTGACCAGGACCACATTGTGCTAGTGTAACACCAACAGACCCCGGTCATCGGTGGGCGGGATTGAATTTGGGACCTCTGGAGCTAAATGCATGAGCCTCTACTGCATGAGCTAAAAGCCATATGGCTCTTAGCTAAGGCTATAGCAGACTCATTAATCTCTTTCTCTCTATGTGGTCTCCATGCCACTAGATGGGACAGGACAGAACACCACACCCAGAGGTGTGTGGGTTACACTAGGTGCTGTATAAACACCCAGTTGCAGATGCTCACAGCTCCACCCTTGCCAGAGAATTAATGTGTTTCTGTTTGTGTCGCTTTTTGTTCTTTGCCTGAGGGGAGTGTGCAACACACAGCTTCTGCTGTGCCCCACCCTAACCGCTCACCAGCTGTGGAGCACCTACCTTGTGGTAGTCCTGGAAAAGGACGTTGGGTGGGGAGGGGAAATGACACTGCAAAGGCAATGACTGCTCCCCTTTTCCTTCTCCCATGCTCCACTTGGGCTGAGTTCTGCTCCTCTCCACCTGGGTGGGTACAAGGGAGCATTAGGCCCATAATAAGGCAGGGTCCACTACATGAAACTGCAGCTTTCACAATGTCAGTATCACATTGAGCCTGGAAGTGATTACTGGTTCCAGACATCTTAGACCCACTGCATATGGGGTGATATGCATGCAAGGAGTGATGAGACTGTGGCAGGGGGCTTCAGAGCAGGATTTGGGAGAAGCCAGTGGAAAAGGTCCCTCAGGATACATCTACACTTGAGCTGGGGATGTAATATCCCACTCGGGTAGATGTACAGGAACTCACACACTAGAAATAGAAGTGTAAATGCAGCGGCACAGGTGGCAGGATAGGCAGCCACCTTGAATACAATCCTGTCTGGAAATGGAGGTACTTACCTGGGCAGCTCGCCCATCACACTGCTCATGCCACCACAGCTACACTTCTCATCTCTTTTTAGTGCCCTAGCTTGATCAAATCTAGCGTGTGTACATCTATCAGAGTAGAAATTAGATCCCAACTCGAGTGTAGGTGCACTCTCTGTGGATCCTATTCTCCATAGTGCAGGGGAGTGTGAGTGGCTGCAGACCAGCGCTCCTGCTGTTCCAGAGCCTGGTAGAAAGGATTTCTCCTTCCACTCCCTATTGAACCCTGCCTCCGTCCACCCACAAACACACATAAATCAAGCCCACTACTCCAGTTTGGCATGAAGGAAGGCATGTGTTTCAGTATAATCCAGGGGTCAAATTGGGGGGGAAAGGGTAGTGGTACTCATCTACTCCACCCACAAAATAAGCTCTGCTCATGAGAGTCACCAAAATGAGATGCTGCTTGCAGTAGGTTGCGCAGATGTTCAGAATATGACTGTGCTGCTCTCTGAGCTCCATTGGGCTCCTTGAGTTTGGCCCTCCATCAGAGGGGCTTGAATGTGCCCATGGAGTCTGCCAGGCTCCCATGTCTAGGTTCGTTCTTGATTGATGGGGGAAACAGAGTGGTGGTGGTATCACCCAAATGCCACCTACTTGTGGCACTAAAACATGGCCTCACTCACAGTAAATGATGCAGGTATATGATCCTGCCTCTCCTTTCTTACATGAGGAATGAAATAGTTAACAATTATGATCATTGGGCATCTGAGTTAACACCTCACTGAGACAAGTGGGGCAGTTCACATTCGCAGAGCTGCTGTTCCGAGCTCTGTGCAGACTTACAAAAACATCCATGCAGAGGTCACAATCAGCTCACATTTTTGAGGATTTGTTTGCAACCAGAACAGTTAGAGACCATTTTTTAAATGGAAGATGAGATTCTGGAGAACAAGGTAGCAGCTGGAGAGGTGTGTCGTCAATCCACTGTAACGCTGGGCTGTGCTCTAGGCTCTGGTATAGTCTAAGGCCTGTACCACATGGTTATATATAAAGATTACGGTTTTAATCATGCTCTGTATATTATTTTAACCAGAAAATAAAAAACCCCACCTGTTTTTTCATAGGTTTCTGTGGTTTTTGGTTTTTTGTTTTATTGGGCCTGGGGGGACAGGGTGGGAGTGCCACCCAGCCCCACTCTGCCCCCAGACCAACTCCACCCCCAGCTCCACTCCACCCCCAGCTCTGCCTCCAGCCCCAGCTCTGCCTCCAGCTCCACTCCGACCCCTGCTTCGACCCCAGCCCAGCTCTGCCCCCAACTGCAGCTCCACTCCGACCCCTGCTCTGCCCTAGCCCAGCTCTGCCCTCATTCTTTCTCCATCCCCAGGCCAGCTCCACCTCTAGCCCCAACTCTTTCCCCATCCCCAGTTCTGCCCCCAGCTCCACCTTCAGCCTGAGCTCCTCTGCTGAGAAAGTCTTCACTGTACAGTAATGGACGGGGGGAGGAGACAGATTCCATTACTGGTAAGGCGGGGAGGGGAGCGACAGGAAAAGTTTGGGCACCACTGGTCTAATCCATAGCTGTATGGGAAGAGTAACACTGTATCTATCATACATGCAGGGGCAGAACCATTATTCTGCCAGGGGTTAAATTGTTTAGAAGGATATCTTTTCAGATCCCAGATATTCATTGTAATGTGATCAGCTCTTAGTTGAGAGCCGTTGGGTGCATATGGCTGTCGATATTTGTGTCCCATGGTCCATACATAGACACACATTTCTGACAAGTTTCTATGTTAAATTGGGGCAAATGGAACCTTGCTGGCCCACAGCTGTACTTAATTTCTCCAAAAGGAGAGGCCTCATACCCAACAAGAGAGCCTCTCAGAAATCATTACTGTCAATATTTTAATTGTTATACTGACCTAGTGGGACCTCTGAGGGACAGGGGAAGGGTCAGTTTTTATTTCCCTGTATTCAGTGGCCCATATAAATGAGTGTGCTCAATTTCAAGATTCTAGTTCAACAGGAACAACGAATTGTGCTGGCCAGTCACACACTTACAAGCATCTGTATTTTATTAGCTATCTAATCACATTTTTCAAAACCATGCAATATACTCTAACTCCCCATAGCTTATCTGACCACTGTAGGCAAGCTCCAGGACCTCCCAGTGCTCTGTGATGGCTGGGGCATTACTGCAAGATGCATGCTGGGGTGTCATGTAGGAAACAGCTAGCCAGGATATCCACTTGTAAAATGGAAAACAAGAAAAGTCAACTATTATTTGTGTGTGCTGAATGTCCCTCAGAGGTCCCAATCTCACATTCCTTAGACACCCAAAACTCCCACTGACTTCAAAAGAATGCATGACCAAGCCTTTAGACTGATTAGTGAGACATTTAGCTCAACTACATAGATATTTCATTTGTAGCGGAACTTTGAAGCTGAACTATCAGAGCAGCTCTTTAAACTGGGCAGAGTTTGAACTCTGGACCCTCTCGCACAGATTTTTATTGCTCGAGCTTAGGCTCTGAATTTCTCAGCTTTTGTGGACAGAAGTTAGCCCTTTAACCTTATTTCAACAATTTTTTTTTGTTATAATATAGTGAAAAGAGAATATGAGAGACCCCACAAAGAAAGCACTTCTCTTATAGGGTAGCTAGTAGCAACCTCTATTCAGAAAGCGTAACACTTCCCATTTTAATAAATGTTAGTGATTTTCTTTTTGAGCTAGTCTAATACCTCCAGCACCTTAGAGACTAACAGAGGTATTGGAGTATAAGCTTTTGTGGGTGAATACCCACTTCTTCAGATGCATGCAGTGGAAAAATGCATGCAGTTTTTCTACTGCATGCATCTGAAGAAGTGGGTATTCACCCACAAAAGCTTATGCTCCAATACATCTGTTAGTCTCTAAGGTGCCACAGGACTCTTTGTCGCTGCTACAGATCCAGACTAACATGGCTACCCCTCTGATATCTAATACCTCCGTTGTTTGAAACAGGCCTTTGAAATTTGGCAGGGAGAAAGCACTCAGGTCAGAGAAGTACATTTTCTTTGTCCCATGAGATTATATTCAGGTTTTATTCAGATATAAATGGTAAGAAATCGTCGTTTCCTTTCTCTCATTTGCATTCCTGAGGCAAGATGTGTCAGATAGCCAAAATAGTAATTGAACATGAACATTCTGTGGCTGGCCTACTTCCAAAGCAGCAACAATGGACACTGATTTGGGAAGATGTGTGAACTTTCAGAGCAACTGTTGGAGGGAAAGAGCCAGGCCAAGTTCCACCTGCCTTCCCGCTAACTCATCATGTGGCCCCAGTGGCCTAGCAGTGGAGCAGGATCTCTCTTAACTCATGTGTTCTGGGCCTGGCTCTCCCCAAGCAACTCCTGGACCCAGCACCTGGCTCCAGTGGACGGTCTCTCACTGAGAGATAACAGCTTTCTCCTGCTACTGCCATCTGAGATTAGTCCTATAGCTCTAGTGTCATAAGTATATACCTTAGTGGTGAAAATTCAGCATTCAAACCCTGTTTGTGAGGCATGGTGGAGGCTGTTACAGTGGTGTGTCATAGTCTGTTTTTACCTTTTTCCTTTAAAAAAAAAACTCTAGGAAATAATGTGCAAATAAACTACTTTAAAAGAACATTATTTAGGTTGCACAATCTAGCACTTAAATGCTTGACCTTGCAACCTGAATAACATTCTTTTAACATATTGTTTTTATGTAAATATATTGACTAAGTTTTTAAAAAATGTATGTGTAATTTTTGAGTCTTAAACCAATATTTAGACCCCTAAATAAGTGCCCTTATTTTCAAAAGGGTGAAACACTCACCAGCCCCTATTGAATTCAATATTTTTAAACTGTGGCCATTCATTCTTTACATAGCTATTCTCTATTTCATAGCTTGTAATTGCTCCAAGGGTCACTATATATAGATTATTATACTGGTAAGGATTGTTTAAATGTATACTGTATTATATACTCAATACTCTACAGTGTTATTATAGAATTCCAGATTTTTTAAAACTTGGGTTTTGAAAAAAAATTTGTTCAAGGTGCCATTAAAAGATCAAGGTACAGTAAGAACCCAATCCAGTTCCCATTAAAGGCAATAGACAGGCTCCTAATAATTTCGGTGAGGGTTGAATCAAGCCCCAAGTCACATACAGCATATTGTAAAGTCTAAATACCTCAGTCTTTTATTTTAGAGCTCCTAGAATGTGCTGGTTTGATAGCACTGGAAAACTAAATCTTGTGTTTAACCATGGAACAGGTATAGCAGTGTCCTTGGCAGTGCAAGCTTTCCCGCACCACCTCTGGGGAGAACCTCACTCAGGGCAGGTCTATACCACTGCTTAAGTTGATGTACCGTAAGTCACTCAGGGGTGTGAAAAAGCCACCCCCGAGCGATGCAAGTTACATTGACCTAAGCACCATCCACACCGCTCTCCTGCCGGCATAGCTTCCGCCTCTCACGGAGGTGGAGTAATGATGCCGAGAGGAGAGCATTCTCCGATCGGCATAGCACATTTTCACCAAACCCGCTACAGCGGCACTGTGTTTTCAGTGTTCAGTCCTTGGCTCCTATGCAGGGGAGCCAACACGGGATCAGATGTCCCCCTCCCATAGACTAACCCATAATAGGAGGCTAGGCTGCTGGCAAAGTTTCCTGCAGATCATCCCCTTGAGAAGCCACGGAGTTTGGGGGGCTGAGTTGTCTCAAACGCATGTATCTTGGAGATAAAGGTGTCACAGTACAGGGTGCCCCAGATCTGCAGGGGCATAGGTGGCTGACCCCTCCATGCTATGCAATTGCACTTAGTGCCTCCTGGCAGCATAGCTTCTGCGTGACCTTGGCATGCCATTGGCTGGGTTCCCCTGCAGCTGCTACTGAGCAGCTGCAGCCCAGACCCAAATGGAGTTAATACAGTTCCAAGCCACTTTAAGGATGTCTGAGGATAATCTGGAAGGCTGTTTAAGTGGGACAATAGGCCACCCACTGGGCTGGCCAATTACACAGCTTCTGCGGTACTATATTATTATTTATTTATTTATTAGTCACTGTGTGGTGCTGTGCATGTCACAAAAGGAAGACAGTTCCTGAGTCTGAAGAGCTTATGGTATGCCTCGGTACTATATCAGAGACATATGATGTTGATGATTCAAATTGCACTGCCATTGTGCTGTGAAGGACACATTAAATTGACGTCAGTGTTGCTGTTTTTATAGTATGATTTGTAAGCTTTCCCCAAATTCTGTGAAGCTTTCCTGACAAGTGTTTTGATACATCCATAAATATATTTTAAAAGCCCAACCCTCCTGAGCTAAACTCTGGATTGTTTATTTGGCATGGATTTTACTGTCTTTCCTTCAAGATCAGATGTCATGTTTTGTTAAAGTTCTAAATATACAGCCCTCTCCCATGACTTGAGGTAGTGACGTAAAAGTGTAGGTAGCGTCTCAGTGGCCTTTCTCTCTTTGATCAGGACATCAGTGACAATCTTTTTGTCGTCAGAGCCTTTTGTTTCTGTGAGGGTTTGGCTATCATTCACATAACGGATATAAGCAGATGGGGAAAGCTGTCTGCTGCCACTGGCACATCAACAGCGTGTGAGAAGTTCAAACAGGCTGGATTTAATTTCAGATGTCAGTAACAGGAAAGATAATAAATCTGATCGTTGGTCCTCTAATTTCACCAGCAGAATCTCTTTACAATATTGGAAGAACCCCAGAAAGCATGTCATTATTTTATAGATGACTAAATCTAAAAGCAGGGGTTGAGTTCCTGGTTCCTATTAGAAGATAGTTCTGTTTTGATGGAGTGGGTTCAGAAAGCAGTCATGATAATACTGTAGCTTTCTCTGTCTCCATTCCAGCTAAGTAATGAAATCAACTCTTCCGCTTCAATTCTGAAATAATCCTTGTGTTCTGAAAGGGTCAGTGAAAAACGAATTGCTTTTGTTTTCATTGTTTGTTTGACTGAATGATTTCAGTATCTTTCCACAAGGGAGCTGGAGGCCCCTTTTAAAATATTGAGAGAAATTTTGTCTTTGGTTAGACCTGAGCAATGCCATAGAATTCAGTGGGGGGTACCTGAATATAAATGAGGGCAACATTTAAGCCATTGTCTGTAAGATCCTACTTCCCCTTCTCCCAGGTATAATTATTTGCTCATTTGTTCTTCAAGTGCATATCGCATTGTACTGATGGCAAGGAGAGACTTTGCCCCTTGAATCTGGAATGTTTCCTCTTTCTACTCCATTTTCTCCTCTCCATCAGTTGCAAATAGGTGATGAACATAGGGCTCTTTTTTAAACTATTGGAAAGCTGCTGGTGAAATCACCTCTTGAGGTGTGTGGAGACACAAAGCTTACACTGTCCCTTGGCTTTTCAGCAGATCTCTCTCCAGTGCCCATTCTCTTGCTGACTTCTGGAGTTAAAGATTGATGACCTGATTGAGGTGCTGAGCAATTTCAGAGAGAATTGCAGATTCTCAGTAGCGCTGAATATCAGGTCAGGAGTTCACCTCTAAAAAATTGAGTCTCTCACAGTGTACCGGCTTATTCCATTTTGAAGTGACAATAACACCATAGCAACTTTATGTAGATAGGCTCTAAGTGCTCGGCTAGTGAGTATAAGTGGGGCATGGTGACAGATCCTCCTCCTCCCTAAATTTTTCCAAGAAAGGACTGACCTGGCATAGGTGCTTACCTCCAGGAGAGGGTTCACAGCTGTGAATCCCAAGCAGGAGAGGCATCTCCTTTTAGGTGCCAAACATCCTTTGAGGGGCAGGGCTTATGACAAACCCGTCTTCTCGACATTTCCTATTTGCTAGGTTAGGTGGCTCCCCACTCAGTGTGCTTGCTGTTGTGAATCCCATTCTTAAGCAATTAACTCTCCAATGCAGTGTATAGGGAGCCTGGGTGCCTAACTCAGGATTGAGGATTCTCCTAGGTGGCAGGGTGCCTAAAAGTTAGGCTTTGCAATTCTGACTCTTAGTCTCCTTTGTGGATCTAGAAGTGAGGAATCAAATCTTAAATGCATTTTTTGTGGTTCTAATAAATCCTTTGGGATCTCATAACATTTGTTAGGGGTTTTAGAATGATAACATTATATACACAGTGGGCAAGTCATGTTTTCACTCTGTGCCTCGTTTAAGCCAGCTGTAAAATGGGTTTAATGATCTTTATAGACTTTATAAAGTTCTTTGTGATGTGTGAATGAAGAGCTAGGCATTAGGTAGTGACAGCGGTGACATGCCCTTCTGATGCACAAGTCCGTAGCATGGAACAAAATAAAGTGTAGTGAATCCTGCTGTGTAAAGTTACAACCCCACAAGCAGATGAGAGGATAACTTTGGAATCATGAGAAGTCATGCCCTTGAATTAGTGGGATGCTAATCTTTGGATTTTGCTTTACCTCTAGACGACTGAACACATTGAACAAGTGTGCCTCAATGAAACTCGATGTGAACTTCCAAAGGAAAAAGGCAAGTAAACATTATGGAAACCTCTGGGCTTTGTTCTTACCATTGTAATGAGAGCTCTTGCAATCAGGCCCCATATCAGGAAAGCACTTAAGTTTAAGTTAAGCGTGTTTAACTCTAAGCATGTATTTAAGTGCTATCCTGAATAGGGATGGTTTCCTGATCGGGGCCTTTAAATATGAATTAAAAATAAATAGCTGTGAATAGTATAGCAGGGTCAGTGTTAAAAGACTTACATGGACACATGCAGTAATTTAAATGTTATATATGTTCAATTCCAGTCAAGATGAAAAGGCTATTTTGCCTTGGTATTATAATGTATTGTCACATTTCCCCATGCCATGTGATCACATAATGGAAAATCCTTCCAGGAAAAAATGGAAGCTTCTGTATAAACAATAGCTTTCCTTATTTCTCGTGCTGACGTACTACTAGTTAATATGAAAATAAACCATGCTGTACTTACAACCTCCTTGTATAACACAGGCAATATTTAAGGCTTAAAGGGTTTCGATAAGGAATGCAGAAAATGCTTATTGATTTTTAAAAAATTGTAACAGATCCAGCATAACAGTTGAGTTTTTAGTTTACTCGTAACATTGGCCATGGGGCACTTTATAAGCAACACCATATAATGGAAATCATTGGTTCTGAGAGATGTTGCTATATATCACTTTTTCCCTCAGAGTGTTTGTCTAACACTTTTGAAAACTTCCCATGTGAGGTGCTCCTCTTGATACCACTGGCAGTTTAATCTATTTCTATCCTGCTCTCTATGTAAAGGAATACAAGACAGAAGCTGTCCACACATTTTCCTACCTTCTATTCATGCCAGATTGTTCTTGTGTGCGACATTCATCAAACAGCATGTCCAGTATCCTTTCTGGCCATTCTCTTCCAAATTGTGTATACGCCAGTGAGGTCCCATCCTTTTTTTCGACTTCAGACTTGCAGGGGTTTTCCTGCCTTTGATAAGTGCATGTTACCTTCATGTTAAATCCCTGTTCTGGCCTCTCTAGAACAGAGAGTGCCAATCCACCAAACGGTGTGGCGGCTTTATGATGTGGGCAGATGTGTGCTATAGGAAGAGACTCAGTTCATCCAAGTTCATTTCAGTGTTGAAATATGCACCTAAGTCTCCATTGTTGAAAACGTAATGCACTAAGCCCACTGCACCATTTAGCTGCTTCAGGTGGTTTCATTTTTCTTATCTTTATCAAAGGCATTGCGGCTTAAACAAGAGAGGGAATAGAAAAAGCAAAACATGGATGAACACTGGCTATGCTATTTAAAAATTGTTGAAATGTTACTTCCTGCCCTTTTTCCCTGCATCCATTCCAGATCAGCAAAAGGGAAAGTGGAGATTAACAATTTAGCATTCTATTCACAGTGTAGGGTTTTCTGCACCACAAAAATCTGTGTAGATACAGTTCGTGGCTGTGCCAGACCTGCCAGTTTCAGTGCAGATGCCTTCTGTCCTCATTTTTTTGGTAAACTTAAAATCCCCACTTCCCTCCTCTCATCCTAAAACATGCAAGGAATGGCCAACTGACCCCTATCACTTCTTGGAGTCTTTGATGGGTGGACAACTGACCCTTCTTCCCCACCCCCATAACCTTGCCTCTTCAGAGGCAGAGACCCCCTCACCCTTGTGATATTATTGCAAACCCCATGATTTTAGGTGGTGGTTTGGGAGGCTAGCCCCCGGCCCCTCCCTTGCTGTCCCCCCTCCCCTTCAGCCTCAGCTCACTGTACCACCAGCCCTAACCCTAACCCTTAAATCTGCCATTTATGCTCAGTGGTTTGAGCATTGGCCTGCTAAACCCAAGGTTGTGAGTTCAATCCTTGAGGCGGCCATTTAGGGATCTGGGGCAAAAATTGGGGATTGGTCCTGCTTTGAGCAGGGGGTTGGACTAGATGACCTCCTGAGGTCCCTTCCAACCCGGATATTCTATGATTCTAAGAGACAAAGGATTTTCTCACTATCTTTGCTGTTACTAAAGATAGTCACCATCACCCATTGTTCTGAATGGAACTGAACTCACAGGCTTCCCTTATTTAGCATGGCCACTATTTCCCTACAGCCCTGACAAGTGAAAGTGCCCTAGTAAACTTAAGCTGCCATTTCAGCGCAACAGAAGCTAGACAACCAACGCTCAGTGTAAACTCTTGCCCCCAAAGGTGTATGAGGCAAGAGAGGATGAGGGAACAGGAGACTGTGGAGGGGCAGGGAATGAGAGTTGGGCCAGCAGGCATGGAGGATGACTGGAGCAGAGGAAATTGTGGGGGCAAAGAAATGTGAGGGGTGGGGAGGAGGACTAGGAATCAAAGAAATATTGGGGCCTGGATGGGAGACTGGGGACGGGGAGACTGGACAGTAAAAGAATGCATGGAAGAGCTTGTCATTTCATCTCCACTCAACAGCGATAGATCTGGGAAATGTTTCTGTGGTCTAAATGCTGTCTGTACAAATAGCCTTTACGATAAACTGTCTTACTGGAACACAAAAGCAGCCTACTATTACCTGATTCAGAGGTTCAACGTGAACATTCTGCACAGTTCTAGTCTGCATGAAAACACATGCTAAGCAAGCTGCCAAACAGCATTATCGGGAAAGCTAATCGGGGTGAAAGCCTGTTCCACTCACTCTCCCCCGCTCCACCCACCCAACCACACATCACTTGAAGAGATACATTTGCCATGTGGGGGATTTAGTCATTCAGTTTCCGTTAACTTCAATGAGATTTGCACAGCTCAATCTTCATATATTGTGCTGAAAATATCCCCTTAAGTGATTTGGACAGACTAGGGTGACCAGATGTCCTGATTTTATAGGGACAGTCCCGATTTTTTAGTCTTTTTCTTATATAGGCTCCTATTACCCCCCTACCCCCGTCCCGATTTTTCACACTTGCTGTCTGGTCACCCTAGGACAGACAAAAATTAGCCTTTGGATTAGCTGCCTTCTGCAGCTGTGGATTCATGTGGATTCCTACCCCAGCTAGAAAAATTTGACAAAATTCCATTCAAAATAAACCTGCTCTATTGCATTTTGTTGGTGCCTATCTCGGGTTTGAGGAAAATGCGCCCTTAATCAGGGCTTTTCTATTTTTAACCAGTTTGAAGGAATTATGTATCAAAAGCTCTCCCTGAGTCTCCAGCAAGTGCTGCCAGCCACTCTTAGTGAAACCTGCCCCTCCTCTCCTTCCCACTCATAATGGTATTAGAGGGCTCCCTGCATATGCCTGTTGGAGTCCTCTGGGCTCTTTGTTACTGTTTACATAGACAGAAGCTGGGAGGTGGGAACGGAAGTTGGATGAGAGGAGGAAGATCACTGGATCAGAAGCAATGTTCTGAGGCCTTGAGAAGACCTGTTTGAGTCAGCAGTGGGGATCACACTCAATAGATGCTGAGCCAAAGATGGCTCCAGAGGGTATAAAATAATACTTTTCAAAACTCTTGCAAAACAAGGCAAGAGTGTAAAAGTGGCATTTACCTGCCTCCTTTCTAGGCACCATGGACATCACTAGTATAATGCATCCCAGGGTACCGCGGCAGAGTGGAAGCTGAGAACCAAGTGAATGTTATAGAACAAATGAAGGAAAATATGTGAGAATGCCTGGAACACCCCTCTGTCCCGACACTGGGGCAATTCCACATATATTGCTGAAGTTGGTGGGATGGTGATAGTTAACTTTGAAGGGAGAAACTCTTTCCTATTCCCCATTGTAAACAACAACGAGAAATTTTATTTGGAAAAGTCATGACATGCTGTAAGCTTTTAGTAAGGCAGGATGCTACAGTATTTCAAACTGATTTCTTTTTAAATTGTACACTTGAGGCAGGGGGAATAGATCCAGAGCCTTTCATTGCAAAATTACAGTATTTGAATTCAGCCTAGGTCAGTAGAGACTCAAACTCACTGGTCAGTTGCCTGTGTGAAATGATTTGTTGATCTCAAATCTGTTCATAGTGGGCAAATATAAATATCATCATAGCATCGTAACTGGCAGTAATTGCCATCCTCATTGGCAGACTCATCATTACATTTTGTAGGATTATCTCTGTTATTAGGGGAGTCTGATACCTAACAAGAAAACTAGGGGATTCAGGCTGTTTATGGGTTCCAACATCCCTTTTGGAGCCTTCCAAATATTATCGCAGAGAATGACTTTTTGATACAGTGTGAGGGGGTTTGGCACAACAACTGCCAAATAGCTCATGCGACTGCTGTGATGCACCATCTTCCCCTCAGCAGGTGCATAGTGGGAGATGTGGTCCAACCATGGAGCCCAGGGAATGGCAGCATCAGGCACCTCTCATGAGGAACCAAGGTGACATTACAGAATCAAAATTTTTATGTTTTTGATTTTTCAAGGAAAGCTGACAATTTTCCATGGAAAATTTCAACACAACAAAACTTGTTCTCATTTTCACTGCAAAGTTCCATGGGGGGGAAATCCATTTTCCAACCAGCTCGAGTCAGCAAGTAATCCTGGCTCTGTTGTGGTGGGATGTAGAACTCATTCCCCACCACTGTTCATGTTCATTGTTCATCTCTAGCCACTGTTTAAAAGTATCTTTAAGCCTTTTGTCCTCCAAAGGATATTTTAAGTAACACTGTTGGCTTCATATTTACTGCCCTTTCCCGTCACACTCCCCATCTCCCTGAATTCTCTTGTGCATTGTTTCCACCACGTTAGCTTTATGTCTTTGGGTTTTAAGACAAAGGGATTAGATCCTCGTCTGGTGTAAATTGTCATAGCTCCAATGACTTCAATGGAGTTCTCACAATTTATACCAGCTGAGGGTCTGTCCCAATGTCTTTTATTATGTTTGCAATGTAGCTTACCGTTTTATTATTGTGTGGTACAGGGCCCTCCGCACCTAGGCAGTGGACTGGTTTATAATGGCAGATGAAAATCAGGGTTGATAAATGCAAAGTAATGCACATTGGAAAACATAATCCCAACTGTATATATATAAAATGATGGGGTCTAAATTAGCTGCTAACACTCAAGAAAGAGATCTTGGAGTCATTGTGGATAGTTCTCTAAAAACATCAATCAGTGTGCAGCGGCAGTCAAAAAAGCACACAGAATGTTGGGAATCACTAAGAAAGGGATAGATAATAAGACAGAAAATATGATATTGCCTCTATATAAATCCATGGTACACCCACATCTTGAATACTGCGTGCAGTATTCCAATATCTATTGGAATTGGAAAAGGTTCAGAAAAGGGCAACAAAAATTAATAGGGGTAATTAATTAACGGCTTCCATATGAGGAGAGATTAATAAGATTGGGACTTTTCAGCTTGGAAAAAAGACGACTAAGGGGGAGAATATGATAGAGGTCTATAAAATCATGACTGGTATGGAGAAAGTAAATAAGGAAGTGTTATTTACTCCTTCTCATAACACAGGAACTAGGGGTCACCAAATGAAAGCAGGTTTAAAACAAACAAAAGGAAGTATTTCTTCCCACAACACACAGTCAACCTGTGGAACTCTTTGCCAGAGGATGTTGTGAAGGCCAAGACTATCAGGGTTCAAAAAAGAACTAGGTAAATTCATGAAGGATAGGTCCATGAATGGCTATTAGCTAGGCTGGGCAGGGATGGTGTCTCTAGCCTCTGTTTGCCAGAAGTTAGTGTAACCCACACACCTCCTGGGTGTGGTGTTCTGGCCCCTCTAGTGGCACCGAGACCACTTAGAGATTAATGAGTCTGCTATAGCCTTAGCTAAGAGGCATATGGCTTTTAGCTCATGCAGTAGAGGCTCCAGAGGTCCCAGGTTTGATGCCGACGACCAGGGTCTGTCAGCGGTACACTGGGAATGGGCAATAGGGGTTGGATCACTTGATGATTACCTGTTCTGTTCATTCCCCCTGCGGCACCTGGCATTGGCCACTGTTGGAAGTCAGGATACTGGGTTAGATGGACCTTTGGTCTGACCCAGTATGGCCGTTCTTATAAAATAATGGTTAAAATATTTAAAATATCTACCCTCATGGGGTTTTTTTAAATATTCCTGTTGTGGCACTAGTAAGACCATCACAGGTGGATTTTATAAGTGCCTCACTTGTTTTCAGTCCTCCTCCCCATGAATTCCCCCTTCAGTAACAAGCTGTCACACAGAACCAGAAGGCATAGCTGTCAAACAGTGCATCCCTTTCCCTGCAGAAAAGATGAGCAACGCAGGACCAGCTGTTTCTAGCTCTTTTTCTGCTGCTTCTCTAGCTGCTTAATTGTTTGCTGCCCCTAGCTGCAGAACTGAGGCATTTACTCCTGTGAACTCATGACAGCTGTAGAAGAAATGTGTGCTGCTACATGTTATATACATAATACAGAAATGAATCAAAACAGCTTTTCTGGTTTAGCAGCTTTATTTTATTTTGCAGTTGGTACAAGATCTAAAATTGATGTGTCAAGCTTTAAGTGATGACCTAGGAAAAGCTTACAACAACAATATGGCTTTAGGGTGATCTGCCACTTTACTGATTACATCGCAATGTACATCTTTCAAACTTCAGTTTTATTTCAGATGTATTTTACAAATTATTTTACATTTTCCAATTAGATTAAGCAGCCAGACAGATGGGAGATAATACAACTTTGCCATCAGACCGGCATATAAAAATACTGCTAAGAATAGATTTTTAAAATGAGAATTTTCCAATCCCAAAATAGTATTTTTCGTTTACACCTTGTTTTAATCTGACAGCCTGTCATATTTTACTACCTTACTGCTGCTTCCAGGAATGAGGGAGGATAAGGATGACTGTTTTGATGTCATATAAGTGAAGTTAGTTTGTTCTACTTTAAAACAGCTGTACAGGAATAGCTTGGTACGGGACTGGTTGAAAGTCAATGGAAAGACTCTAATTGACTTCAGTGGGCTTCGGATCAGCTCCTTAGTGAGTAGTGAGATAAACAAAAACTGCATGGCCCATGCTGACAGTTTATCAGTTTTGTTTGGGACAACTGAGTAGCAGAATCTCATATTGACCTTTGGATCTTTTTATTTTAATGATTGTTTTATTTTATTTTACTCAATTACTACATTGTTACCATAGCTTATGGTGCTTGGTATTTTATCTCTAAATGTTTATTTTTGTCTTGGGGGTATGTGTGTATAAATGAACAAATTTAACTGAAGACTACAGGTTAATTCAGATGATTAACTAGGTTTTCCTGCTGCTATTGCACGTCTGTTTACTTCTCACAGCAAAACGAAATATACTTCTCACTGTATGAGAAGAAGGTTCATGTTTGTTACAATGTAATCAGAAAAAGAAAGAAAAGTGCTGTGTTGAACAAAGTGTAACATGCTGTTTTCCAGAGTGAAGACTCAGATGAAGAAGACTTCTGTGCCATTAGTAATAAATGGACTTTCCAAAGGACGAGCAGAAGATGGTCTCGGGTGGACGACATTGACACTTTGCTTCACCGATCAGATAGACATGGGTCTTCAGGGAACATCAAAATGAAAAACACCCCTAGCAGTGAGAGTGTCCTTACTGATCTGAGTGAGCCTGAGGTCTCATCTATTCACAGCGAGAGCAGTGGGGGAAGTGACAGTCGGCATCAGTCTGGTATCAACAGCACTATCCGGGAGATATGTGACTGCTCAGGACAGCATAGTATAGAAAACACACTTACACGTTACACCCCTCCCATCAGCTGTACCCTCTCCCAGGTTCCAAAGGAGACCACAAATTACTCCTGTAACCTTAAGAATGAGAAACCAACACGAACGAGAGCCAAGACCTTTCTAAAGCGCATGGAGACACTAAAGCCTAGAGGTGCACATGGAAAACTAAAGGGCTTGGGAAGGCCTGGTGTCTTAGAGATAAGCGGACCAGTCCTTCAACATGAGCCAAAATCCTTAAAGGACATGCACTGCATGCAGATAGTGAATGGAGACCTCCAAAACTTAACCCAAGATGCAGCCAAAAGAGGACTTTCCTTTTCTGCCAAGTCCAGCAGTGACAGTAGTCAGTCAGAAAACAGCAGCAGTGGCATGAGCACGCCATGTTTTAAGGAACGCAAGTGTTATGAAACAAACAAGCGAGGTGGTATGTACCTGGAGGACCTGGATGTTCTTGCTGGAACAGCCCTGAGACAAGTGGTAGACGAAAACCGTAAACATGAATTTCACTCTCAAGAGAACCTGGTTGTGCATATTCCCAAGGACCACAAACCTGGAACTTTTCCAAAGGCACTTTCCATTGAAAGTCTCTCACCTACTGACAACAGTAATAGTGTAAACTGGAGGACAGGCAGCATCTCTTTGGGCAAACAGAAGTGCTCTACTCCTAAAGAGCCCAGACTCATGGCTTGCTGTCCTAAAGAGAGTAGAGTTAGTATTTATGACAACGTGCCAGGTTCCCACTTGTACGCCAGCACTGGAGACCTTTTGGACTTGGAAAAAGATGACCTTTTCCCTCATTTAGATGACATTTTGCAGCATGTCAATGGACTTAAAGAGGTTGTAAACCACTGGTCAAAGAATTTACAGACAGAGCTGCAAAGCAATGATTTATTGGTTGAAGAATCTGCATCATTGCCATTCCAGTCGCTCACCCAAATCACATTAGACTTTGAAGGGAACTCTGTTTCTGATGGTCGTACTACACCCAGTGATATGGACAGAGAAGGAACATCTCTCAATGAATCAGAAACCACTTGTATTAGAGACAGAAGAGACTCTGGTGTAGGGGCATCTCTCACCAGGCCAAACAGGTTGGTAGCATAATTCCTTAAATAATTCCTTCTATTTTTCATTATTAATTGGGTAGGTTGTGAAAAATAATATTATAAAGCAGGGGCACATTATCTGGGCATTGTGAACAGGTGTCAAAGGGTCACCCTGCCTGCCTTGCCCATATTGCTAAATTCGGAGGGGGGACCCAGCTAGATGGAAAGGCAACTTCTAGGAGAAGAGGGCCCTGGTATGAAAAAGGTGGAGAGTCATCATAATAGAGCAAACTACAGTGTACGCTTTCTTCCACAAAATATTTTAGTTAAAAAACACGGTGTCATATTCACAATGGGATGTATATTCAAACCAGCCTCTAAAATGTGCCCATCAGTTTGTGCAAACAGAGGCAGGTACCAAATTTTCATGCACAAGATTAGAGTCTGCTTTGAAAAAGTGGCGCTGTGCTTTTATGTAGAATTTACAAATTTTCCCCAAAGCCCCCCATAGTTGGTTAACACCCAATCTATTTGTTAATGGAAATGTAAGGTTGGACCACCCTAAGTGACACCGAGTGTTTGGAAACTCATTCTGAATTATTAATGAATTTTGTGAATTTGAGAGAAGAGGCTCAGTTGTGCCCTGGAGACACAGGCCTGAAAAAGGGACTTTGTGAAGCTGCACTGCCACGGGTGGGGGTGTCTGAATATGCAGTGGGAGTGTGGCTGCCAGTCATGGTGCTGTGCACTCTCCGCTCCGCGGCCAACTGCTTCCATGTGCTCACCCACAAAGGTTCCACTGGGCCATTATTTTTATTTTGTTTTAAACAATTAACAAGAGAAATCTTTGAAATCTCCTGTTTGTTTTTTACAGCACTGGACACCACACAAAAAATCAAGCTCTGAGATACCTGAGTTTTATTTATACCCAAACAGCACCCTCTCACACCTACCTTTGCTTTCATTTCTGTATACTGTAGTTCTCTTAGCACTGAAAACTCACTCAAGTGACACTGTACATGGCCCATGAAAGCATCATTGGTTACCCCACAAGCATATGAGGTTTTGTTAAAGATGGCTTCAGTTAGGCAGCCTTTGTCCAACCCACAAAGCAGGGGATACAGTTACTAACTAAAACATATCATGTGAGAGAGGCTCCAGGAGGCAGGAAAGTGAATTTAAAAGAAAAGATACCCACACACTCCCTACAGACTATGGAATGTATACCTGGGAACTGCTTACTAAACACAGTGTACTTAAAACAACCGGTCACAAAAGAAAAGAAACTTGGCGCTTTGACTATTTTGAGGGACTCTTATGCTATCACTTAAATTCTGGTATTAGTCATTTGTATTACTCTGGATTTACGCTGCTGTAACCAAGAGTAGTGGTTGGCCCTGTGTATTTTGATCTATGGGTAAAAACACACACAGATCCAGACATGCGTTCAAAGGGCCTAACACTGCAATTACTTGCAACCAGCCATATTGCTTACTACTGTGTTGAGTTCCACAGAAATCAAGGAGACTACTCACATATTAAGCGCATCCCTAAATGTTTGTAGAATTTGGGCCAAAGTTCATACCTTGAAGAAGAAATGCAAAGGAAATGTAAATGAGTTATCTTCAATACCCGAGTCAGTATATGAAGAAAGTATCTCGGGTCAGATTCAAAGCTCATTGAAATCAATTGGATTCTTTCCATTAACTTCAGTTGGCCTTGGATCAGGCTTCCTAGAGCCTCACTGAAGCAAGGCACTGCATTCTCTGTCCCCGAGAACGGTCCTTTTCACAAGAAATCACTGATTTTACATTGAAAAATACTGTGTATCATCACATTTTTCCTAATTGTGGCACTGTATAATCTGATTTTCCTTTCCTCCTTTCTTTTGCTGAAGGCGATTACGCTGGCATAGTTTCCAGATCTCTCATGGCCAGAGCCACTCCGCAGCATCGCTACAGCTCAGTAATCAATCAGCAGCCCAGCTGAATCTACTGCAAAAATTTTCCTTACTTCGCCTTACTGCCATCATGGAAAAATACTGCATGTCAAACAAACATGGCTGGACATGGTAAGTGCATTATGCGTCTCACAAAACAGATACATTTAGAAGGAAATTGTTTCTCCCAATTATATTATTATCATTCCACTAACCTAGCCCCTTTCATCTGAGAATCAGAAAAGTGCCTTTAAATCCGTAGTTATATAGTGAGTCAGTGGCAAAGCCAGAAATAGAACCCAAGAGGTCTGATCCACCTCCCTGTTCTAACCACTAGACAACCCACCCTCTCTCTAATAGCAGCCAAGTACCAGAAAAATAAACAAGAAGAGTAGGAGTGAATAATTACAAAGAGGAAATTTTAAAATAAGGTTCTCTAAAACTAAAGTTGTGCTTTAGAAAGAAGCAGCTGTTGGTCATACATCAAGTATACAAGTTTGTATTGTTGTTGTTTTTATATTAAAAAGGAGTGATTAGCAGTGGGTAGGTGGAAGTCATCTAGAAAATAATTATTCTCCTGTATATGCAGAAACATTAGTCCAATGATGATGATAATAATACTTCACAGTGAGACAGTGCTTTGCACCTTCAAAGCACTTTACAAACATTAACTAATCCTCACAAACCCCTCTCTGAGCTTGGCAAAATAATTAAGGTATCTCCAAAGGTACAGATGGAGAAAGAGAGATGAGAGGTGAGGAGCTAGAGTCACAAAAGGACTTACCTCCCACTTTAGGTGCCTAACACCAAAATGTCAGTACCACCGGCATTCACAAAACCCCTGCTCAACTGCTGGCTAACCCTGGAGGAACCTAAAGGTTATCGGCATCTCAATTTCCACCATTAAAAGTCCCCTAGCTGCCTAAGTTTCTGCCTCTGGGCATGCACACAGCTGCCTTAGTCTAGGTGTCTAAGTCCTAGTGGGATGCTGCAACTAGGCATTCCCCTGCCTAGCTCAGCTGTGGGGCCCAATCCAGAAATTGTTCTCAAGGTCTGTCTAGTGCCACACAAAACAGACAGCATGAGGTGGGGGGGCAGCAGCCACTTTTATAAAATGTATCTCACTGGTCAGGGAACTCAGCTGAGATGTGTTTCTATTCCCCCCTCTGCATGATGGGGAGAAGAGATGTGCACTTGGTTTTCCCGCCTCTCCAGTAAGTGTGCTAGTCACTGGGCTATGGGGGATCCTGATATAGGGCTCTTTTCAATCTCTCCTGTTGAAGCTGTTCCATAGTGTACAAATACATAAATATTCAGTGGGCCAGTGGAGAAGTGAATGATTCTATAGTCCAATGGTTAGGGCATCTGCTGAGAGGTGAGAAACCCCTGTTCAAATCTCATTCCCTCAGGCAGAGGGAGGAGTTTCCCACATCCCAGCTGAGTGCCCTAATGGGTTAAAAGTTAAAGGTTCTTCCTCCAGCCATTTTGTGGCGAGTTAGGCACCTTTCTTGAAAGAACCTTCCAGGAAAGGGTTTATGGCTGTTGATCCCAAGAAAAGATAGATGCCTCCCTCCAGCCCAGAGTTAGACACTAACGCTCTGAGAGGCACGGGACATACCCCTCTGGTCAGCATCTGGTATTGGTTGGTTTAGGGAACTCCCTGTTGAGCGTGCTGGCTTTTATGAATCCCATTCTTAGGGTCCTAACTCTCCCTATGCTTTGTATAAGGAGCCTTGGCACCTAACTCAGAGCTGTGAATTCCACAAGGTGGCAGGGTACCTCAAAGTTAGGCACTGAAACACTTGGCATTGCAACTGCTAATTCTCCATTGGGAATCTAGCCCTAAGGGACTTACTCAGGGCCACAGAAGGAGACTCGGTGTCAGAGCTGTGATTAGAACTCGGCAGTTTCTGGAACTTGCTGATTTGCGCAAAGTCGCTCTCTCTCCTGACAAATACTTTCAATGATCACATAGTTGATCTGTAAGGCCCAGATCCACAAAGATACTCAGCTGTCTAAAACCCAGACTTAGGCACCTAAGTCCCATTTTTAGGCCCCACTGCAATTCACAAAAATCCTGCTCAGCTGCCGCTTAACCCTGTAGATGTGTAAACTTACTCAGTGCCTAAATTTTTGCTGCAAAAGCTCCCTAAAAGCCTACGTTTTTGCTTCGGAGCATGCATGTTGCTACCTCACTCTAGGCACTGTATGCCTGTCTCCCATCTAAGCCCCAGAGCAATCCACAAAGATTGTCAAGGAGCGTCTGTCTCACCCATGGAGCCCAAAGCAGTAGAGGCCATCTACAGGATCAGCTCCCATTCGAAATCTGTGTGGAGGAGGATGAGAACATGGTGGTGGTAGCACCCACCTTATAATGTTTAGCCCAATGGTTAAAGCACTCACCCCAGTTCAATTCCCCCTCTTCCTGACAGGGAGAAAAGATTTGAGCAGGGGTCTCCCACATCCCAGGAGTGCTGTAATCACTTGGCACCTCCTCCTCCAGCCATTTTGCGTGGAGTTGGGCATCTGCCTCGCTCATTCTCACAAGAAATGACAGGTGCCTAAGCCTCCTGACTCCAGGAAAAGGGTTCCTGGCTATTGCAAGCAGAGATCGGAGTGTCCCTGCAGCCCAGAGTTAGGCATCTATCTATGGGGGAGAGGGCTTAGAACACACCCCTCTGGTTGGCATCTAGGTGGCGTCCCACCTAACATGCTGGCTTTTGTGGATTGCATTCTTAGGCACTTCGCTCTCCCCATTCATTGCACAGGAAGCCTAGGCACCTGCCTTAGGCTTTGTGGATCTCATTGGTGTTCCTATGATTTTCTAGGTGGCTAAAAGTTAGGCTTTAGATTGCTGAGCATCACAACACCTAAGTTTCTTTGTAGATCTGGGCCTAAGTTTTCATGTTCAGCATTATAGACGATTGGAATTACAAGTAGCTGTGGTGTTGTTTTCCATATTCCTCCAGTGGGTCATTTAGATTCAAATGTTAACTCCTTCTCACACAGGCTTCGAAACCTCTGGCCATATTCATCCATGTTTTAACACTGCTGAAGCCAAGATTCCCACAAAAGGGAATATGGCCTCTTGGTCTCTTTTCCACCATCATTTATGGGAGAAAGTTCACCAAGTTTAGTTAATCTGCTTGACCAGAAATCAATTGAGTTAGGGATGCATTTGCCACATAATGGTTTCTCACTGTAATTTATTACTGTAAATTACTGGATAACAGAAATGCTAAATCACAAAGCTGATATCATAGAAATCATTGGACCCATTAAAGAAATGAACTCACACTCGTTCAGATACATCTTCCACTCTGTTTTGTTGTGCTGCTCATGCCCGAGTCATCCATGCCAGACATTTTGAAGGCAAGCATACAGCCACAGGCAATCTGTTGGTAAAGGCTCTCAAGTAGACCATAACATCTGCAGACTTTAAAGGATTCATATATCATGTATTAGAAAGGAAACTTTTATTCAGCTGTCTTTATCAAAGAGGCTGCCTTCAGAGTTACTGGCTTCCCTCAGCAATGTTAGCCAGTAGGATCATGTAAGTACTCTCACAGTTTAATGCTAACGGTGTGAATTCCAGGTCTGTGCCGAAGTTCATGAAGAGGATGAAAGTTCCTGACTACAAGGACAAGAATGTCTTTGGTGTGCCTTTGATAGTTCATGTCCAGAGGACAGGACAACCCCTTCCACAGAGCATGCAACAAGCACTGCGGTACTTACGCAGCAATTGTCTAGATCAGGTATGGACTTTACATTCCTGGCTAAATTTCAAAGGGTTTTTAAACCACTGTCTAGTGACTTGCGTAGCCCGACGATGGAAAATGTATCAAGCCAGTTGAAATGGTTTTACTGTATAAACATTTTACTTTGCCAGCCCACATCAACGCCACACCATTCTAGAGCACTATGCAGGTTATGGTAGCACTGGACAATGACTGACATATTACTAACACCCCTTTTGTTGTTGTATTAACTCACTGTGCAAGGGACATAGCTATTATATCTGTATTGTTCCTCCCCTAAAGATAGAGCTCTATGTATATGTATATACATAGCAGGGGGTTGGACTAGATGACCTCCTGAGGTCTCTTCCAACCCTAATCTTCTATGATTCTATGATACATGCTCACAGCATATATTGTGGCCAGAGAGCTCAGACAGCAAGTTGACGTTTTGTTCTGCATTGCAACAGTGCTTGCCCAGTTTTAACATTGGAGCAGCGTGTTTCCCACACGCCCCAAGGCCCACTTCTGAATTTTCCAGAGTTTCTGCTCCTTGCTCTGCTTGTGACATTGTGCTCGCTGCAGGAGTGGATCTGATGCTGTGGGAATGGCCTGATAAGAGTTAGCCTAGAGCCCTGCGTTTCTGGGTCTGCCAGTGCACGTACTTAACAGAGTTGCAGTTGTTTATATATATAAATTGTAAAGTGTAGCCATGGGCACTTGAGATAGTTGTGACTGTTCTGAGATGAAGTAAGGAAATCCAGGCCATTAAGGATTGAACATGATTATTCAGATACAACGCTGACAAAGAGAAGTCTCTGTACCATTTTTTGTTGGCTGAGCTTTTATTTCTATCCTACATCAACTGTACACTTGCAGAATAAACTATCCACAGCACATGAAGAAAATAAAGAGAGTGGGATAAATCAATCTCTGGTGTAAATCCATTGGTGTCTGTCAGTAGCGCAGCCAGGTCCGGAGCGCAGGGGGAGCGGCGCTATAAAAAGGCGCCTCCCCCTGTACTCACCCGGCGGCGCTCCGGGTCTTCGGCGGCACTTCGGCGGCTCACTCCGGGTCTTTGGTGGTACCCTGCGCCAAAATGCCGCCCAAGACCCGGAGCGCCGCCGGGTGAGTGCAAGAAGCGGCGCTTAAAAAGAAGCGGCACCTTTTTTTAGTGCTGCTAAAAAAAGGCGCCGCTTCCGCCGCTTCTGCTCAAGGGGGAGCGGCCGCTCCCCCTGCTCCCCCCCGGCTACGCTGCTGGTGTCTGTGTGTTTATGGATCCCTTGTAGTTACAGGATACATCTCTAATACTGTGGAAGAGAGCTTGAAACACCTGCTTTTATGAAACCAAGAACTACCCCCTCTTGATGAATTGAGGATTTTTCCAAAGAAAGGGAAATAGGAGTAACATCATTACACAATAGTAGAGATTAGCAGTAACTGGATGTCAGGCACCAGGAGATTGTTTTGATGAAATTTGATGTCTGACCTCTGATTCTAGCGTAGCTGTGAATTTTTAAAGGTTGTTTATGCCAGCAAGGAGCCTTTGCCCCAAACACAGGTTTTGCCTCACATTTGTCCAGCACACTCCAGAGTTTGATACTTTGAACAGATCTAAGGGCAGCTTTACCTCTGAATATAAACATACTCCACCAAGGTGCACACAATGCAGATTTCAGCTCTGTAATTTCTACATATAAATTTAGATTGCAAACGTCACAGACATAACTCACTTATATAACTTTTCCTAGACATAACAGAAAAATCTCAAAGCCACTATTTGCAATCTGACACTGTATTCCACTTACAAACTAATACACAGCATGCACAGAACTACATACAGTTTAATTTACAAAAGCCACATCATCTCTATGTTAATCATAAAAACATTTCAGTATATGACCATTGAACATGAATGGACTTCAAGAGCATCCATTAATTGTTCAGGATGAGGATGGAGCTACATGGGCCTCGGAATGGAGGCTGCAAAGTTGAGCATAGGATGTTGCATGACTGAACTGCATATTTAGTTCCTTTCATGGTTGGAGTTGGTGGGATATGCAGTCCAGTAACCTTGACTCCAAGTTAACAAGACAAATAACTAGCTATACACAACAGGCAAAGAGGAAGCAAGCTTTATAATTTAAAGCCCAAAATATGCCCACTTAATTCTTTTTATAGATTTTCTCGGTATTTCACCTCTTCTCCTATAAACTGAAGAAAAACAACAGGAATACTTCCCAAATGGAACAACAGAAACTCACTTTGGAATAAATATGTGGTTCATGCTCAGGAATTCACCTCAGGGGAATTCCACTTCTGAGAACTACTGTAAAAGTACAGCACTGCTGTGAAGGCACTAACAGGGCTCATTTTAAGAATTACCACTTCCTTCAGAATAGAAAGCAAATAAGATAAAAATGTATCTTAGTGTCTCTACACAAATAATCCCTCTGCGGCCTCTGCTTTGTAACTGCTAGGTTTTTCAGTGGAATTTGACGAAACTTTGGGGAGCAGAGAACAGGAAGGGGAAAAATAGATTTAGTATCTTGGTGTTAATCCTACCAGGTTGTCCCAGTCTCTTGACAGGTAGTATATTACTTATCTGAAGATCCTGTTGTCTTGTTAATCTTCAAAATAGATAGACACGATAAGCCAGATTCTCAGCAGAGGTAAATCAGTGTATCTCCATTAAAGTCAACTAGTTATGCCAATTTACGCCCGCTAAGGAACTGGTTCATAATTTTTAGGCACTGCCATACCCACATACATTCTGACCTTTTGGTGTGTGATTTGGTATAATAGGGAAGAATTATTAGGTATTATAGTCCCACAGCAAGAGTATGTAGCTGTTTATGATTTCTCTTGTGAACAAATCTACTGGCATTTCCATTAATGTAGCATTTCTAGCAGTTGCATGAAATCTTTTGTTATCTACAATAATAAAACAGTAACACAACTTCCTCAGTAAGCAAAGCCTCTTGTAAGAAATACTTGAAAGAAATGGCTGTTTAATCAACCCAACGTGGCTCCTGGTTTAGGTGGGTCTGTTTCGAAAATCAGGAGTGAAGTCCCGAATCCAGGCCCTGCGTCAGATGAACGAGAGCTCCCCTGAGAACGTCAGCTATGAAGACCAATCAGCCTACGATGTGGCAGATATGGTAAAGCAGTTTTTCAGGGACTTGCCAGAACCTCTTCTCACCAGTAAGCTAGGAGAAACCTTCCTCCATATCTATCAATGTAAGTAAAATGGTGGTTATTCTGAATGTTACTGAAGTGTCAACCGTGGGCCTGATTCATTCAATTAACTTCAAAGGCTTTGGATCTGTCAAAATATGATTGGTGCTGTACACAGCACAAAATAAAGATAGTCCCTGCTACTAGAGACTTTTCAAAGCTATCTAATGGGATTTGGGCATGCAGCTCCCTTAACTGTCATGGAAATTGGGTGTCCAAATCCCACATGCAGCTTTGAAAATCTCACCCTTCCAATCAAAAAGAAGCACACAGAGAAGATGAGATGCACAGGGAAAGCGAGAGGAGGAAATAACCTGAAACATTTAATATTATAATATCATATTAAAAAAAAATACTAACTCACAACATCTTGGTAAATGTCTTTTGAATGTGGAGAGGATGGTGGCTTGGCCTTCAAAATGAGAACATTAATATGAAATTAATTTTCATGAGGATATGGCTTTTGAGGGTTTGCATTTTCATTATATCTACTAACATTTATATATACTCCAGTACCCTAGTTTAGATCCCAAGCTTAAGTCCTGTTAAGAGATCTAATAGGGGAAGAAAAGCGTAAGGGTTTTTCTTTTAATTTCATTCCTCAGCAATGTCTGAACCTCAAACACATCAGAAAGATGTCAGTGCATATGAGCCAGAAAGTGAAACTGACAATTCTAATCTAATTGTCCAAATTAGGGGAGGAGCCAAAAGTAAACAAACAGTGGAAATAGTGAAAAGTAAATTAACAACTTTAAATGTTCTGTTGTGGGAATTTCAGGTGATACTGATAAGAGAGAAGCCATTTTAAAATACCATATGAGCCCAGTTTTCAGAAGTCTATCTAAGGTACCTATATGCTCCCTCCATTAGCATAGTATCTGAGCACCTCGCAATTTTTAATGTATTCATCCTCACAACACCCCTGTGAGGCATGGAAGTACTGTTATCCCTGTTTCACAGGTGAGGGGCTGAGACGGAGAGAGACAAAGTGAAACACAGTGAGACCAAGGTCACACAGGAAGTCTGTGGGGAGCAGCTAATTGAATCTGAGTCTCACTAGTCCTAGACTAGTGACCTAATCATTGACCCATACTTCCTCTCTCTGCTTTCATGCCCAGAAGCTGCAGGGTCACACTGAACTTCAGGCACATTTCATAGCACTTTATAAAAAGCACCTGTAATTATTTGTACCAATAAAATTGCTCCCATAATTATTTGCATCACCAAAATATCAGGCTAAGTAGAGGATATATCTAATTCCAGGGCCATATTTTATGTTCTCACAATGACTTTTTAATAAAAGTGTGTGTTCTAGCCATTGTTTGATGAAAATTGGGAATGCTTCTGTGTTAACACAGGAGGGAAAGCCAGTCAACTGTCACATCTAAATGCTCATGTCTCTAAAAAGCACATATGGTTTCAGAGTGTGGAAACTCATATAAAACTACAAAACCAATTTTAAAACATCTCCTTTTAGGATGCTGCTAGCCTTGTAGGAGCTTCTGTTTTGGGGAAGTCAGATGTATTTTATTTATAATTAAAACTACCCTGTAATACTCTAGTACAGCACATAGAGAAAAGATTTAAAGAAGGAAATTGTGATATTCCACTTTATAGATCAGCTTTTTACCATATTCTTATGGTTATGAAAATGTCATTTATGAAAATGACAGTAAAGCCTCCATGTACAGTATATATAGGGAATAAATGAATTCCAGGGCATAGTAAGGCTAAAGAGCTTAAGCCTGTACTGCTGGGAGAAGAAGAAATTACTCTAGGAAGGATTTCTTTGCACTGTGTGAGTAACTTTAAGGAGCTCATAAGGACTTCAGAATGTATCTGTTTAAAACAAAGCAGTAACAGGGAAACAGGTGGGCTTTCCTACATATTGAGAAACAAAGTTTAGATTAAAAACATGTAGGATTTTTTTCTCCATAAGTTCAACAACATTTATATTTCTCTGCTTCAGGTAGTACTGGAAAAACCACCTTTTCTGGATCAAAAAGTCAATAAAAATGAACGGTTACTTGAGTACCTGCAGTATCTCATAAAGTGTGGGGTTAAATCAGGGGTGGGCAAACTACGGCCCGCAGGCCATGTCCGGTCCATCAGACCTTTTCATCTGGCCCTGGAGCTCCCATTGGGGAGCGGGGTTGAGGGCTTGCCCTGCTCTGCACGTGCCGTAACTCTGCGCGGCTCCCAGAAGCAACGGCATGTCCCCCCTCCGGCTCCTACACGTAGGGGCAGCCAGGGGGCTCCGCGCACTGCCCCCGCACCAAGCACCGACTCCGCAACTCCCATTGGCTGGGAACTGTGAACAATGGGAGCTGCAGGGGTGGCGCCTACAGATAGGGCAGTGCGCAGAGCCGCCTGGCCACACCTCCATGTAGGAGCCGGAGGGGAGACATGCCGCTGCTTCCAGGAGCTGCTTGAGGTAAGTGCCGTCCGGAGTCTGCCCCCTACCCCCCTCCTGTACCCCAACCTCCTGCCCCAGCCCTGATCCTCCTCCCGCCCTCCAAACCCCTCAATCCCAGCTCGGAGAACCCTCCTGCACCCCAAACTCCTCATCCCCAGCCCAGAGTCTGCACTCTCAGCTGGAGTCCTCACCACCACCCCTGCACCCCAACCCCTTGTCCCAGCCCAGAGCCCCCTCCTGTACTCAAAACCCCCCGCCCCCGAGCCCCCTCCCCTGCACCCCTGCCCCAGCCCCAGCCTGAAGCTCCCTCCTGCACTCCAAACCCCACATCCCAGCCTGGAACCTGCATCCCTAGCCCAGATCCCATACCCCCACACACACCCTAACCCCCTGTCTCAGCCCGGAGCCCCTTCCCATCTCCAAACCCCTCTTCTGCACCCCAAACCCCTCATCCCTGGCCCCACCCCAGAGCCCGCACCCCCAGCCAGAGCCCTTACCCTCTCCCACACCGCATCTCCCAATTTTGGGAGAATTCATGGCCCGCCATACAATTTCCATACCCAGATGTGGCCCTCAGGCCAAAAAGTTTGCCCACCCCTGGTTTAGATAGATACTTAACTTTGGGAATTTTTGTTCATATGCATGTAGTTTACTTAACAAAATTGGGGTTGGGAAGGATTCTTTCTCCATGACATACTGGCAAGAACTTGAAGAGCTGGGACACTGTTGATATATTTAGAATGGTTGATTTCTGTGATTGCAGAGACATGGATATATCACAGTTCAGATTGTGCTCAGTTACTCTATACTTGGCATAGCAGTGGTTTATGTTACTCTGCTTAACCAAAACTCCCAGTTAACTGAAGTGACGTCCCTCAAGGTTGTATTGTATTTTTCATTATGTGCCAGAATCCAGTGGAGAGAGGGATGAGGGACACATTGCACAGACTTACCAAAGATTCCTCTGAGTTTTTTGAAGGTTTCCTGTGTCCCTTGCCACCTCTAGAAAGTCAGGGTTGTACTATATCAATTTGCCACTTTTTGTCTGAAACCTTTTAAAATAAAGTGCTTGCGTGAGCTTTCTAAGAGACAGAACTTAATAGCTCGCTGTTGCATCAATGGTAACTCAGGCTTTGCTCTTCTTTCATAGGGTTATATATCATGTATTAAACATCCAGAGGAGTTCTCTTAATCCAACCTGAGGAAACTTATGGTAGCTTTAGAAATGATTTTGTCCAAGATGCTATTTAAGCATATCCATTACTACTTTCATTAAACTCTTCCTAGGTTCAGGACATAAGTGCAAGCATTTTCCCAAGCGTTCCTAATGCTTTTTGAACTGCTCTCCCAAGGGCAGAAAAATCATAGAAAATAGCATTTAATGCTATGGCACTAAGTACTGTTCTCACATCATAAACTCTAAATGAAGTACAGTCTCCTTCTTAGAGAACCATCTCCTCAGGGACAGAGAAGGGTATTAAAATAGGCCAGACAGGCTATGCACTGTGGAAAGATAAAAAATATAATAGCACTTAAAAGTTCAGACTCAGTTCTCTTTAGTACAGGTAGGTAGGTATTCACTTTCCAAAACATGGAAGAGTAGGATCGAGCAATATGTAAGAAAGAAAAGCTCAGGTTTTCATAGTCTGACATTTAGAAGGTGTTTCCCCCCTCCAAAAAAGTAGTCACCACAGTGTGAGTTTCTGTGTTCACTTTATCATGTTCCAGTGTCTTTACATCAGTAGCGTAGCCGGGGCAGGGGGGAGCAGGGGGAGCGGCTGCTCCCCCACTGAGCAGAAGCAGCGTCTTTTTTTTGCTCCGGCGCCTTTTTTGCTCCCGACGCTTTTTGCTCCCAGCTCCTTTTGCTCCGGTGCTACAAGCGGAGCGGAGCTAAAAAAAAGCACTCACCCAGCAGCGCTCCAGCTGTTCAGCGGCACTTCGGCAGCGGGTCCTTCACGGCGGGTACCACCGAAGACCCGGAGCGAGTGAAGGACCCACCACCGAAGTGCCGCCAAACAGCTGGAGCGCCGCCGGGTGAGTACAGGGGGAGGCACCTTTTTTTAGCCCCTGTGCTCTAAACCTGGCTACGCCACTGCTTTACATGTTGTTCTGATTAACCCCATTGAATAACACTTGATTTTCCTCAGATGTTCCCAAAGAGCAGAGACTTCAGGCCGTGCAGGCAGCCATCATGTTGATGTCAGACGAAAACAGGGAGGTTTTGCAGACTCTGCTGTGTTTCCTGAGTGACGTCTCCTCTGTAGAAGAGAATCAAATGACTCCGATGAATGTAGCCGTGTGTCTGGCCCCTTCCCTTTTCCACCTTAATATATTAAAGAAGGAAAGCTCACCAAGGTAAGTAACTGTCTTGGCTGTCCCCTTATCTTTACAGAAAGGACTGGAGTTTAAAACTTAAATAATATTTTATTTAATATTTATTTATTTATTTACAAAATGATGCTTTTGATGTTTAGCCTGACATTTGGGGTTAAATTTTCAAGGGTGACTGTTGACTATTGCACCCCAAGATTTGGGCATGCGTTCTCTGAGAAGACATTACAGAGCCAAAAGGGCATTTACATATATAGAGACAGTCATTTCATTCTTGCACAAGTAAATACCCATTTTCATCTCTAAACTCAGTGGGCATGTGAGTATGTTTTGTAGGGGTAGTTTTGGCTTTTGAAGGCACTGAGCCTGATTCTGTTGCCATTGGAGTCAATGGGACTTTTGCCATTGACTTCAGTGTGGAGAAGACAGGCCCACAGTTTTAAGGGCATGGCTTTTAACAAGCACATTTTCAGTGCATGGTACAAGGTTGCAGGCACACAATTCCTGTCAAAGTCAATGGGTGTGTTGTGGCTTAAATCCTGTTCAACCCTAAACTTCACCCAAATTGTTATTAAAGAGGTATCATGGGAAGGAGGGATGAGCACGGAATGCTTGTGTTCTAATCCCAGCTCTGCCAATGACTCACTTTGTGTATACTTCAGTAGCATTCTGCTAACTGGAAAATGGAGCTAATTTCAGGCCATGTTCCTGTCGTTCATAACATGGTGAATATAGATTAAACAGGACTTAGATCCATCCAAATATTGGTGGCCCATCTAAATGTCCCCTCTGCATTCCCTTCCCATCCCTGCCAAAGATATTGCTATTACCATATTTGGAATCTGTTCAGATATATGGGTCTGGAAAAGTCTCCTTGTAGCCAGTGTCTTACCAAGCATTTTAAATGATGACAGGTTAGAATACTGGGCATATTTGTTGAAGGTCTGTTGCAAAATGTATGATATACAATGTACAACGTCTTTAAACATTCCTGCTTTTAACTTTGGCTTGAGAACATTTTAGGTAAACATTTTTCCTTTGGAATTAAAAAAAAAAGGTTTTGTGTGGTCTGAATGATCTCTTAGAAATGCAAATTTAAAAGGAATTTTCTCTGTGGCCATGAGAACATTGTGCCATGATGTTTACTTTCATATTAAAAAGATTCAGCTCCTCTTACCTGAGACACTGAATTCAATTACAGAGTAATACAGAAAAAATATGCAACAGGAAAGCCAGATCAGAAGGACCTCAGTGAAAATCTGGCAGCTACTCAGGGACTTGCTCACATGATAATAGAATGCAACAAACTTTTTGAGGTGAGTGGAAGACTCAGCATTATTCATGGGTACATAATAGAGCAGCCTTTGAAATATTTACAGTTTAGACTTATATTTCCGCTCTCATTTTAGCTTAGAGGGTGATGGTTGCTAACTTATTTATAAGCTTGTTCCATTTGAAGTTTATTTCTCATTTCTTTTTGACCGTCTCCTTCTACCTTTTCAGAGATGCAGGTATTAGCAACATTGGTTTATTATCCTTGGGGAGTTTGCAGCCCAAAATTCTGGGTTAACAAATTTTACTTTATAGTAAAATCTGTTGTTTTAACATTTAATTAGTTATATGTTTTTAGTATCTATCTTTTAAAAAAATCCAAAAGAGAGCTTACATACGTTGTTCTGTATGTAGTGTAACAAAGCTGTAGTTGCCTAGGACTACACAGTGATTACTGAACTACATGCACTGGCACTTGCCATTTCAGGGATAGAACTTGTATCCTCCTGCTCCAAAAGTACATGCTAGTCTTCTTTGAGCTAAAGGAGAATCGCTATTAGCACTAAAGGGCCTTTGACATACAGTTGAACAGTCTGATTCCATCCAGTAGAGAGCTGTGGTACACAGACACATTGGCTATTTCATTATCATATCTTGATATCTCATGATTAACAGTAGGCAAAGATAGCAGTGGGTATCTGCTTTCATAGATTCATTGTGCTTGTGTGCAGGATAATACATCATGCTAGCGAATGCTTCTCTTAAAGGGCAGTTCTCAAAATAAGCCTCTACCTCTAAGTTTCACCGGCTTTCTTTGGAGCAGGTCCCCCATGAGATGGCAACCCAATCTCGGAACTCCTATGTGGAGGCTGAAGTGCATTGTCCAACGGTGGAGGAACTAGGAAAGCATATGGATGAAGAAGGAGGAAATTACCAAATGTACCTTGAAAGTCTGATGCAGAACCTTCAGAAAGAAGCAAAAGAGAAATTCAAAGGATGGGTCACCTGTTCTAGCATAGAGAACACAGACCTCGCCTACAAAAAGGTAATTTCAAGAGATGTGGAAGAAGTAAAAAACAAAAGACACGACAAAGAGTCCTGTGGCACCTTATAGACTAACAGACGTATTGGAGCATAAGCTTTTGTGGGTGAATACCCACTTCTTCAGATGCATACTAAAAACAAAACAAATTTTAAAAGAAATCTAATCTACCCATTTCTACCCATAGGACCCATTACTATTTTTTAAGTCTTCTACAGGCAGGTAAACAATATTCTTTAGGGGGGGAAATCCTGTTAAAACTTCCTATATAAATAAATCGTTAACATGGCAGTGATCTATGTATGATATTCCTGGAAGTGGGCACACAGAAGCCATAGTAAGGTCTCAAACCAACAGGCAGAGGAAGTGATAAAGCAAACCATTAAAAGATAGAAGAAAAGAGGAAAAATAGATTGTATTACTTGAGTGAGTTGTTTGAGAAGGGGATCGGTAACTTTCCTGGCCTTCTCCTTCTCCTGCAAACAGGTCACTGGAACACAGTAGAGAAGGTTTGCTAAAGCTTGAGGAGATTTGGAAGGCGGGGGGCGGAAAACTTTGTTAATGTAGATACAGTATAGCTTCCTGCCTGTTCTACCAGGGTAGTCCTGCACAGTTGTTGTGAAAATGTTATAGGATAATTTTGTCACCACTCTATTCAGATTGAGGCTTTCCCCATTGCAACAAGGGGGAAGTTAATATTAGCAAAGGGGAAGGAATGCAAGCCAAAATAGGGAAAAACAGGTTAAAGAATATTTAGATAAGTTAGACATATTCAAGTTGGCAGGGTCTGATGAAATTCATTATAGGACGCTTGAGAAATGAGCTGAAGTGATCTTGGAATCATTAGCAATTATCTTTGAGAGCTCCTGGGGGATGGGTAAAGTCCAAGAAGACTTGAGAAGGGTAAACAAAGTACCTGTCTTTAAAAGGGGGAACAAAGAGGACCTGGCGAATTATAGACCAGTCAGCGTAACAATCAGTTTGTAAGCATCCTAAGGAAAATAGGGTTATCAGGAATAGCCAGCATGGATTTGTCAAGAACAAATCATACCAAACCAACTTAATTTCCTTCTTTGACAGGGTTGGGGGAAAGCATGATATGGTATATCTTTGATTTTAGTGAGGCTTTTGATGCAGTCCCACATGATGTTCTTATAAGCAAACTAGGGAAATATGGTCTAGCTGAAATTACTATAATTACACAACGGGTTGAAAGACTGTACTCAAAGAGTAGTTAACAGTGGTTTGCTGTCAGACTGGGAGGGCGTATCTAGTGGTGTCCTACAGAGGTCAGTCTTAGTACTATTCAATATTTTCATTAATAACTTGAATAGTGAAGTGGAGAGTACGCTTTTAAAATTGCAGATGACACCTAGCTGGGAGGGGTTGCAAGAACTTTTGGAGGACAGAATTAGAATTCAAGATTACCTTGACAAATAGGAGAATTAGTCTGAAATCAATAGAATGAAATTCAGTGAAGACAAATGCACAACTGCAAAATGGGGAATGACTGACTAGGTGGTAGTACTGCTGAAAAGGACCTGGGGTTATAGTAGATCACAAATTGAATATGAATCAACAATGTGATGCAGCTGCAAAAAAGGTTAGTATCATTCTTGGCTATATTAAAATGAGTGTTGTATGTAAGACACGGAAGGTAATTGTCCCACTCTACTTGGCACTGGTGAGGCCTCATCTGGAGTACTGTGTCTGATACTGGGTGCCACACTTCAGGAAGTATGTCAACAAATTGGAGAGAATCCTCAGGAAAGCAACCAAAATGATAAATAGTTGACAAAACCTGACCTATGAGGAAAAGTTAAAAGAGTGCATGTTTAGCTGTGAGAAAAGAAAACTGGGGTGGGGGTGGGGGGGGGAAGGGCTGTTAAGGGCTGTTATAAAAAGGACTGTGATCAATTGTTCTCCATCTCCACTGAAGGTAGAAAAAGAAGTAATGGGCTTAATCTGCAGCAAGAGAGATTTAGGTTAGATATTAGGAAAACCTTTCTAAATATAAGGGTAGTTAAGCTTTGGAGTAGGCTTCCAAGGGAAATTGTGGAATCTGCATTAGAGGTTTTTAAAACAGGTTGGATAAACACCTGTCAGGGATGGTCTAGGTTTATTTGATCCTGCCACAGCACAGGGGCTGTCCCTTCCAGCCCTACCTTTCTATGATCTTGGGTTCTCTGTGGTTTTCTCCCCACTACAGAGCTGTATCAAGTAACAGAACCCAAGGGCTGGTGAGCAGATTTTTTGCTATAAAAGTTATTTTACTACTTTTGGGGCCCCAGAAAGAGGAACCTTTATCCATCCAGACACAAGAATGAGTCACCATGTCAATTACTCTTGAAAACTCTGATTAATGCAACTCCACTGATTAGCCAAAAGGGCTAATCCTCTGTGCACAGCATCACCTCAGACTGAACATGGGACTGTTTCAGGGCAATCAGAGTTTCGGGTGCTGGGCCAAGAAATCAGTCTTATTCTAATCATACTGTATATCACCTACCCTTTCTTCAGCCCCTCTTACCAGCTATTTTTCAAACATTCTGTGACCTCTTCAGGGAGAATCCCACATTCTACTTAATATCTTTGAGGTAGGAACTTTGGGCCAAATTGGCATCTCAGTCCCACCAATATAAATAGAGTAATGCCAGTGCCATTGGAGGAGCTAATCCAGATTTACATTATTGGGAGAACAGAATTTAACCTAGTGTCTCATTTTTCTGCTAAGTGTCAGCGCATGTATATTTCTATATAAACAAATAATATTGAATATGCCTGTAAATATAAATGCTGTGAAACTTCATCTTAAACTTGAGCTCTGAGACCTTACCGGAAATTCTTTAATCATTCCACACTGAGAACGTATTCATAGATCCAACATTTCCATTTTTTCTTTATTGTTTACTCAAGGTTGGGGATGGCAACCCACTCAGGCTTTGGAAAGCTTCAGTGGAAGTTGAAGCGCCCCCATCGGTTGTACTGAATCGAGTTGTAAGAGAACGTCACCTTTGGGATGAGGACTTCTTGCAGTGGAAGGTTGTAGAAACTCTGGATAAGCAAACAGAAATCTACCAGTATGTATTGAACAGCATGGCACCCCATCCTGGCAGAGACTTTGTAGTTCTAAGGTAAACTTTCTAAAGGCAACCTTCTAGCCTCTTACTTCTCCGCAAGGAGTTTCTGTTATTAGAAAGAGCTGGTCTTATACAGCTTTCTCCTTAACATTTATACACTAAGTATACTATGTCATCTATATATAGGCTGTAATAATTTATTTCTCAAAGTGAATTTTAAACTATGCACTTAGAGCATACTGATCTTTTCCTCAATGACATTTCAGCAACAGTCTTGCAGAACGTAAATATTGTTCATTCCTTAGGACAGGTGCCTGATAATAGCTGCTCTCAAAATAATGCCGATATAACCCAACTGTTTTTTCTCCTGCTTTTGCCATGCTGTTTGGAGAATGGTGGATCTCTCATTTTGCTTGAGTTTGACGAGCCAGCTGTTTAGTAAAAAAAAAATGCTAATACCTTTAAGTTAAGGTTACTAGATAACATTTAAAGCTGGAACATTTGTAGACCAAGAAATGCTACCATTTAAAAAAAACCTAAATATTTAAAAGCATGGAAATGAACTATCAGTGGAAGGTAGCTCCATATTCATATATCCTTTCTGTTCATGCAGTGTCTCAAATAAATGTGTATGTGTAAATTAGCTCATTGGACATTCCAAAAACAGCCTTAACTCTGCTCACACACAACCTATAAACAAGAAACCCTGTTAAATGCACCCGCCCTTTGAAACCTTAAATGGTTGGTTCTTGGCCCACTCATCAGGGCAAAAAGATTGGATGGTATGTAGAAAGATTTCAGCTACAGAGGAGCAGTCTGTAACTCAGCCATCAGCTGTTGAATATTTCCTTTTGACTGATTGTGTGCATTATTGTTCTGGGCCTCTGCTTTCTCTTATTGGAATGATATGCCGCTGAAATGATATGCAGTTTTGACAACGGAAATGATCCCGCAAATCAGAATTGCATTAGGGAGAAAAATGATGGAAGGTAATAGAAGAGCCCAACGAAATATAATTATATCAATATATCCCTTTTATTGTTAACTTTTGTATTCTGTCAGAGAATAACAACTTGCAGACGTTATTGATATAAAGGCAAGAACTACTGGAATTCCTAAGAGAAGTTTAAAAATACTTTTTGTAATTTCTTTATGATCAGAAAATATTAGACCTTACATTACACATTTTCCTTTGCCGGCCCAAGATTTACTGACTGGGCTAAATTCCTCCCTGGTATAACTCTATGAACTTCATTTCATTCACACCAGAGATTGTGAATGTAATGGTCCACTGTGGCATTCCCTCCTTGCCCCAAGAAGATTGTGTAGCAGCAATCGGGGAGGATTTTAACCACCTTTATTCTGGGTCATATTATTTTCCTTTCAGTTCACCATACGTCACAGTGTTTTATGTTCCTGAAAAACCCACAGTGCAGTCACATCCATCAAACAAAATCTTGAGAACAAGTTTTCATTCTTGTCATTAACCTAGCCAGGATGGCTCAGCAACACTGTTGTATATCACTCACTGAAATATATATATCATAAAAGGGAATCCTGGCTGGTTTATGATGTGCTGAAAACAGGTACGAGAGACCAAGCAGTAGGCTTGTTGTTTACATCCTTTGATTTGTGTTGAGGCTGGAGCTATGTTAACCAATCAGATTGCCTGTCCTAATTAATGCACCTTGATTGGCCGCAACTGAGTTCAGTGAAATTATTAACCTCTAGAGAAGTGAGTTATTCACTTTACAGGACCGCTAACTTTCATCTCGCCTTCAAAATGTTTGTTTTACACTTTTTAAATTCAGGGCTATCATTTAAAGATATCAAAATCTTTCTAAAAATGATAACTGGGATATGTGGAAGAATGCCTACGTCTGACTTTACATTTTGGAATGAATGTGAGCCTTAGAGGGGGAAAATATTGATATACAATCCTTTGCACTTATATAATACCTTTCCTCAGAGGATTTCATAAGGCTCAACATTAATTGATCCTCACAAGTGCTGTAGTGCAAGCTCTTTATTGCGGAAGTGCAGTATTTTTTTTTTACATAACTGCACTCAAAACCAAAACAATGTATAACTTTAGAGACTACAAGTCCACTCAGTCCTATTTCTTGTTCAGCCAATCACTAAGACAAACAGGTTTATTTACATTTAGGGGAAATCATGCTGCCTGTGTCTTATTTACAATGTCACCTGAAAGTGAGAACAGGCATTTGCATGGCACTGTTGTAACCAGCATTGCAAGGTATTTACATGCCAGATACGCTAAACATTCGTATATCCCTTCATGCTTCAATTTGTAGGCATTAAAGTTTTACATTGTTTTGGTTTTGAGTACAGTTATATAAAAAAAAATTCTACATTTGTATGTTGCACTTTCACAATGAAGAGATTGCACTACAGTACTTGTATGAGGTGAATTGAAAAATAATATTTCTTTCTTATTTACAGTGCAAATATTTGTAATCAAAAATAAGTGAGCAGTGCACACTTTGTATTCTGTGTTGTAATTGAAGTCAATATATTTGAAAATGAGGAAAACATAAAAATATATTTATAATACATTTAAATGGGTATTCTATTATTTAACAGTGCAATTAAAACTGCGATTAATCGCGACTGTTTTTAATCCCGAGATACATTGCGATTTTTTTTTTATCGTTTGGCAACCCTACTTAAAACTATGAATCTGTGAATCAACCAAACTTTCGGAGTCTAGCTCTTGCTTTCTGCACCGCTCACAGCTTTCATTCTTTCGCTAAATGTGATACTTTCTTTCTTAAATGTCTTGTGACAGGACATGGAGGACAGATTTACCAAAGGGAGTGTGCACACTAGTGGCCGTCTCTGTGGAACATGAAGAAGCTCCTCTGATAGGAGGCGTACGAGCAATTGTGATGGATTCTCAATATTTAATAGAGCCTTGTGGCTCAGGAAAATCCAGGCTGACGCATGTCTGTAGAATTGATCTGAAGTAAGTACCATACCTGCAGAGAGCAGATCAGCGACATCCCCTCAGTAAACCAAAAATCTCTAAGCTTAGTTCAGCAGAGTTAGCCAAGAAAAGGCAGTTGTGCGTTCCTAGTAGTAATACAAGAGTTGCACTATTTCCTGTATGAGAACAGGCATTTGCATGGCACTATTACAGGCATTTCCTGTATGAGAACAGGCATTTGCACTGCACTATTTCCTGTTTACAGGGATTTAATGCATTTTCTGAATTAATGTTACTTTTAAAAGATGAATGAAGCAAGATAAGAACTAAAGTGCTGTTCTCTTCCAAAAAATGACTGAAAATGGCACCTTCTTCCTGAACAGTTCTGCTCTCGGTGAGTATTCAGGGTCATAGCCGCTCACATTAGTGACAAAAATATGGCTTTACTTCTGTTTACTCCTGTTAGACCTGTAGCGCCAACACAGCTAAGACAGTGAGAGACAGATTCTGTTTCTTAGTGTGGTTCATTAGTAGCATTGTTTACCAAGTTCTACTCTATTATGTTTATGCAAAACTACTGAAGCCTATGTGGGTTCGCACTGAGGACTTAGTCTGAAGATCATGGGGCTCCCCATGAGCAAGTGGGGGCCTAACTTGGCCTGGAGAACTGTTATTGGTTATGATGTATAAAAATGAAAGAACCGGGCTGAATTTGCAGGGATGGCAGTTGCAAGAAAAAAAAATTCTAAGCCAAACACAATAGAAACAATTGAGAGGCAAACAGAGAATCCCAGTATGCATTTCTGCAGAATCACATTTTATAGCAGAATTGCTCTTTTAACATACAAGAAAAGTCTATGGTAGCTCCATCATAGTTCATTGTTCAATGTAGGGTTTATTTCCTGCAGGTATGGTAATAATCGAGCACAAATTGTATTCTATATAGATTCTTATACTGGGCTTATCATCATAGTATCTGAGTACATCCAATAGTACTTTAAGCAACATGACTAACATCTGTCATGTATTTATTCCCTCATGAATTGTGTGCAGTGGCATGTTTATGGTTTTGGATTATTTTTAATATATCGCAATATATTTTTAGATAAAGCAAAGTCAAAGAAATGTTGCACTTGGAGTAGAAGGTGGTAAGGTTTGTGATGGTCCTTAATTCCTGGAGGAGTTCATTCCATTTCTTGGACCAGTCCCTAAGGGCTGGTCTACACTAGCCCCCAAGTTCGAAGTAAGATACGCGACTTCAGCTACGTGAATAACGTAGCTGAAGTCGAAGTATCTTATTTCGAACTTAAAAGTACTTACCCCTGGTCCACACGGCAGCGCAGGATTACCGGCGTCGACGGGGGAGCACTTCCTGGTTCGATTTATCGCGTCTAGACAAGACGCGATAAATTGAACCCAGAAGATCGATCCGAAGCCTCCGATGCAGCGGATAAGTGTAGACTAGCCCTAAGAAAGTTCTGTCTACCATATAGTCAAGCTTTACCCTTATTATGGAGAGTTCCATTGTCCCAGAGGAGCAAAGTTGTCAATGACACTCTCCATTATGGAGCTTTAGGAGATCTCTTAGATACCCTGGGCCATTGTGCATCTGGAAGATAAGGCCTGAGACCTTAATTCAATAATCCATGGGAAGCCAGTGTAAAAAGCTGAGGACAGGTTTGATGTGTTCACAACAGCCAGCACTGCTGAGAGGGAGAAACGGTACCTGCCAAGCTCATCTCTCCACCCCACGGACACCACTGTACAGCTGACATTACTGTAAGAGTGAAATGTAAATTTGAGTATAGCACAGGAGAGTCTTCAAAGTACACTGGTGGTGGTGGAGGTGATCGTGGTGATGATGATAAAGCATTTCAGGTTCTTCAACAGCACTGTGGGATTTCAGTGAGGCTGGGGTATCACATGGTAATCCCACTCCTGTGAAGCAGTTTTTCAGTAATTTCATTTTCTTTCATTTCCTCAGAGGCCATTCTCCAGAGTGGTACAACAAGGTCTTTGGACATTTGTGTGCAGCAGAAGTTGCCAGGATCAGAAACTCATTTCAACCTCTCATTGCTGAGGGACCAGAAACCAAAATCTGAAGAAATATTCCTGGAATGTGTGAGCCTAAAGCAGAGTATGGTAGACAGCAGAAAGATCCAAAGCAAAGGTTTGAGCATTATCTGCAATAGAAGTACGACCTGATGTCTGTACAGTGGCAAAACAGGAATTTCACAGGAAGGCCTGCTCATTCCAGAGACTTCACCCACCTATTGCATGGTAATTTCAATTACTGAAATAAATCTTTTTTTAAGAGCTTTTATCATTGTTACTTTAAAATGAGACTATTACCATTACTTGTGTGTTGCATAATTCTGATATTTAAAAGCTTCTAAGAAGCGTATTTTAATTGTAAATAAACCATGTACAGTATGTATATACTTATCTATGTATATTATATATATCTATATATGTATATGTAAAGTAATTATTTTGTATATAATTTAGTGCTTTCTAGAAGAAATCTTCTGCATCAATTTTGACCTTATATGGACCTGTTCTTGTTGCTTGTTTCTCAGTGTTTCACAGCTACATAAGCTGTTTTTGTTATTATCGGAAGGCTATGTGACATAATCTGTGTGAAAAATGGATGATTGGCTGTTCTTATTTTTGTTCTGTGTGGGGGGGTGTAAACTACAAGAAGTAGGATGACCAGACAGCAAGTGTGAAAAATCGGGACGGGGGTGAGTGGTAATAGGAGCCTATATAAGAAAAAGACCCAAAAATCAGGACTGTTCCTATAAAATCGGGACATCTGGTCACCCTAACAAGAAGGTACATAGAAATAGATGTAGGGAGTTTAGAGGGGATAACTGTATGTTTAAAAATAATGAACAGCAGTTCACTATCACCAAAAAACACTAACATGGACATTGTAACTGGTAGGCACATTTTGAAGACCATTTACAATAAGCTGTATGAAGTTTGTGACTATTCCGTGATAGCTCTTGAAAACTTGCCTGTTGCCTTAAACAACTAAGTAAGTATTTCCAGTTGGAGGACCTCACCATTTGTAGTAGTAAAGCTACTTCCTATATTAAGTCTAGGGCAGTTCAAAGGAATGTTGCAGATACTGAGGTAACCTTAACTGTTCATCTGGAGTCAAACTGGCACGTGATTAAGGGCCACCACTCTGAAGCCTTTCTTTTAGATTTCTGGCTAAGTATGTACTTAGGGAGCTGTTCTTTCCTTCTTCTGTCAAGATATTTAATTGTTAACCAAAGTCCAAAGCAGTGTTTCCACCCTACATGGACCCAGATGTGCAGCTAAATATCATACCTTTTTATATATTTTCACTATAAAAATAACTAATTCTTGGGAAAATAGCTTTTTTGGTAAGAGCGAACATTTTCATTTTATGCACTGCACTGATCTTAGCTATGGCACCCATTCTGCTTCTGTTGACAACAATGGGAGCAGGATCAAATCTACTGGACCATTTCATTTTCAGGGACTTAACGTTTTGCTAAGCGGAAGAATGCTTTAAAAATGTTTATTAGCTACAAGACAGGGTTTTTGTTTGTTGTTGTTTTTTTTAAACTAACAAGATCAAAAATGTAATTATATACATGAATCAGTTTAAAAAAAAGCAGAGGTCTATTAATACAGCACTCCTTCATTACTTAGATATTTGTTCACCTTGACTTTATTTATTGTTGCATTAGCCAGTTTGGTCATTCATAACCAGTGTTTTAGTTCACTTCTTTAAATGAATTCTACCTACATTTATTGTGAGTTTTAATCTATGAGATTTATCTCTAGTAGCTACTGAGATTTACATCATGATTCAGTGGTGCTGGAGTAATGACTTCACACAGTGACTCTGCCAGTACTTTGAATCTGCTTAGATTACATCTGTTGTGTTGTGTTTGTTGTCAGCAATGTGCAATTATATTATTAAGAAGTATTAGAGAGATATGGGTACCGAGATACCTTCATATGCCTCCAAATATCATAAGACAAGCTGTTTGTCACAGTAACCAATCCTGCCATTCTGGCTTGTCATTTTCCAGTGATGGTGGTTCAAGAACATATGATTTTCCATCCTGGATTAGATCACGGGTGAATCCAGATCAGTTTCCTGCTGTCAGCAGTTATCACTACTGTAAGATTCAAGAAGGCATGCCCTCTCATAAGGCACATAGCCACCTGAGCAGTATTTTACATGGAGAAAGACATTTTTGCTGCCCCCTAACCCTCGGCACAGCCTATTCCCTGAAGCATGAGAGTTCAATGCCCTTACCATATATGAGCTTACAGAAGTGAATACAAGACTACCTGTATATTAATGAACACAGAATTATCTAGGCACTGGAAACAAATTATTTCTGGAAGAAAAATGTAGCAAACCAGGACAGGTTGTCTTATCCTGAGATAATCAGTTGGAGGAGTTGCCAAAAGCCCCTTTATTATAATTGTAAAAATGGCAGAGGGACCCTCATGGTTAGGGGGGGAGCAGAAGCTTTGCAGCTGTACTTGCAGCATGTCTAAGCCATGTATCGATTAAATACATTTTCTTTTAAAATGTGTATTAAGGCGCATGTCTACCAGTCAGACATTACAGTATTTTGTATTAAGTGTTAATTTGGAATACAATATAACAACCACATTTTGAAATGTTATACTCCTATTAATACCTCATATTTTTACCTCATTTTTTGGTATCAGTCATCAATTGTAGATAAGTAATTGCAGAGGTGAATAAATTTGCATATATTAAAGCTTCAGAGTTCCTTTACCTCTATGTGTTCATTATTTCTATGTTGGAACTAAAAACAAACCTGGAGTGTGGAGCGGCTCCCTCCCCGCGAGTGCTCACACACCATGAGGGCTACAGTGACGTGAGCTTTGCTAGGGGAATGCCCAGAGGGCTTCAATACCAGTGAGTCTAACTTCTTAGTTTCTCAGCCCTTACACAAAATGATGGTGGTTGTCCCACCCCCATCCTTTCCTCCCCATAACCATTAACCTAGTGGTTAGAGTACAGTGTTGAAGTCCTCACCCTGCCTGATGTGGAGCAGGGACTTGGGTCTCTCACCTCTCAGCTGAGTGCCCTAACCACTGGGCTACAGCGTCATTCTTACTCTCGCTGTGGGACCATGAATATTTAATTACTTATACAAAGTTGCAACAGTGAGGCCAAGTCACCCTTGTGGATCGAGTCCTAGAAATCTTCGGCTGCATCTGTTCTTTAAAATACAATCCTCAACCTTGCAAGTAACCAGAGAACTTCTCCTATTAAGATGGGTTCCCTCCACCCAGCAGGGCTGTCAAAGCGCTAGGGCAGCCAAGGAAAGCGTTGGAAGGACAGGGCTCCATAGGAAACAAAGTTCCAAGCCCCACAGCGGTCGGCCTGACACCGATGTCTCACCGCTCCTGCTTAAAATGCTGGATTAGGGCCCCACTCTGGCTTCCCCTTTTTTCACCACCCCAGGCATGATGGCAGCACAGCCCCTGCTTGTCCAGGCTGCAGGTTGTTGGCTGCACTCTTTGACTTCACCAAGAAACATATGGGCTTAGCAAATGTTGCTACAAACTGTTGTGCTCACACCTGCTTCCTCCCTCACTGGTTCCCTCATAAATGCCCTTGCTTTCACAGGATACTGGTATAGCAAAGGTGCTAATGATGTGACTGATGTAGAAGCATCCAGGATTAAACACTCCATGGGAACAGTTTAAAATGCCAAGGAGGGAGTCATTAAGGATTTGTGGGCATTAAAACGGTCATGTCTGAGCCTTTAGCCATTTCTCAGGTCAGGGCGACACTAACGCTTAAGCTGATCTAACTTATGTTGCTCAGGGATGTGAAAAGGCCACCCCCCTGAGAGACACAACCTAAGCACTGTCCACACCATGTCAGCAAGAGACACGCGCCCGCCAACATAGCTTCCACCTCTCATGGCGGTGGAGTAATTATGCCGACAGGTGAGCGCGCTCTCCAGTCGGCAGAGAGCGTCTTCACCAGACCGGCTGCAGCAGCGCAGCTGTATTGGTGCAGGCAGCAGCACCAACGTAGCGTTTCTAGAGCAGATCCACACAAGGCAGGCTGAGGGCCAAGACACATTCCCAGATGATGTAGTCTAGGAGTTTCCCAGGTATAAAGGTCAGGGGCTGAGGGAAGAAAAGGGGCTTAGGATGTGCTTAAGCACTTTGGCCCAGCTCCTCAGAGGTACTTAAATATGTTTGAGGAGCTGGCCTTTGATCTTCCTGAGATTTGGTGAGTCTTGGAGGGGTCAGAGGCCAAAGACAGCTGCAGCTTGGAACGCAGGAGCAGTGTCGTAGCTGAGGTCTTTGCTAAAAGAAGCTGCCTGAGTGGTTTGTTGCCACCTCTATTTAAGAAAACAGGCCTTGTCACAAATAAATAAATCACAAAGAAAATACCTGATACTGCATGACCAATTTCTGCTCCACGCAGGGAACAAATCTAACACGCCCCCAAAATCTCCTTCCTTGGCGCCACACTATGTAAAGCCTCACTGTGTTATCTTCACAGCAGCAGACACCAGCCAGTGTTCATTTTTTTAAACAAAACATGAGGTTCTGCAGAAGCACAACAAAGACAATCAAAACACCCTGCAATTGCAGACACTGCGGTGCCTTTTGCACCTGTTCACAGTCTCTCAAAGACAAACGCTGAAATACAGCTCCTACAATAGGCACACATGACAATATGCTATCACGTGCCTGACCCCTTGCAATTTATGGGTGTAAAGTGGCTGAATGGACATCTGGCCCTCCTCAAGCAATTCCTACTCTTTTCTGGAGCATTGTAAGAATGGACCAATCAGCTGTGGATGTAGGCTCGGGACCAGTCAGGAAGCAGACCAGTTGGGGCTCTGTCTGAGCTGCAGCTTGTCTGGTCTACAAAAACCCTGGACATTGCCTGTTATTTGAAAAATCCACCTGGACAGAGAAAGGTGGCTCAGAGAAGGAGGCTAAGCATGGGAAAACCCAGACATATGATAATGTGGCTCCATTCAGGGCCAGTGTGAGGCAAAACAGGGCCACAGACCCACCATGACCAGGGCGTCCATGTGGTCCTTCTCAACCCATTGCCCCAACCCTGCCTGAAGTTATGGTTGCCAGGCGTCCGATTTTTGACAGGAACTCCCGGTCAAAAAGGGACCCCGGTGGCTCCGGTCAGCAGTGCCTACCGGGCCATTAAAAGCCTAGTCAGTGGTGCTGCGGGTCTAAGGCAGGCTAGTCCCTACCTGTCCTGGCACCACGCTTTGCCTCGGCAGCAGCCAGCAGGTCTGGCTCCTAGGCTGACGGGGCCATGGGGCTCCGTGTGCTGCCCCCTCCCCGAGCACTAGCACTACACTACCATGGGCCAGGAATCACAGCCAGTGGGAGCTGGGAGGGCGGCACAGTGTGAAGCCTCCTGCCACCCACCCCCACAACTAGGAGCTGGATCTGCTGACCACTTCCGGGGCAGAGCGCGGTGCCAGGACAGGCAGGGAGCCTGCCTTCGACCTGCTGCACGGCTGACTGGGAGCCACCTGAGGTAAGTTCAAACCCCCACCCCCAAGCCCTAACCCCCCCTGCCCCAGCCTCAACCCCCATGCCCAAACCTGGAGCACCCTCCTGCACCCCAAACCCCTCATCTCTGGCCTCACCCCAGAACCGGCACCCCCCCCCTCCTCTACCCCCGACCTGCAGCCCCCTCCCGCACTCCGAATCCCTCAGCTCCACCACCCAGCCTGGAGCCCCCTCCTGCACCCCAAACCGTTCAGCCCCAGCCCCAGAGCCCGTATCCCCTCCTGAACCCCAACTCCCTTCCCCAGCCCAGAGTACCCTCCTGCACTATGAACCCCTCATTTCTGGCCCCATGCTGGACCCCACACCCCCAGTTAGTGCTCTCACCCCTTCCTGCATCCCAACCCCCTGCCCCAGCCCAGTGAAAGTGAGTGAGGGTGGGGGAGAGCGAGCCACGGAGGGAGAGGGAATGTAGTGAGCAGTGGCAGGGAAGGGGATGGGGCCTCGGGGCAGAGGGGTGTGGGCTAGGGTGTTCAGTTTTGGGCAATTAGAATGTTGGCAACCCTACCAGAAGTGGCAACGGCAGATGGCTTACCTCCCTTCTCAGAGGGGCAGGGGCAGCAACCCTGAGCACTTATCATAGAATCATAGAATCTCAGGGTTGGAAGGGACCTCAGGAGGTCATCTAGTCCAACCCCCTGCTCAAAGCAGGACCAACCCCGACTAGATCATCCCAGCCAGGGCTTTGTCAAGCCTGACCTTAAAAACCTCTACGGAAGGAGATTCCACCACCTCCCTAGGTAACCCATTCCAGTGCTTCACCACCCTACTAGTGAAAAAGTTTTTCCTAATATCCAACCTAAACCTCCCCCTCTGCAACTTGAGACCATTACTCCTTGTTCTGTCATCTTCTACCACTGAGAACAGTCTAGATCCATCCTCTTTGGAACCCCCTTTTAGGTAGTTGAAAGCAGCTATCAAATCCCCCCTCACTCTTCTCTTCTGCAGGCTAAACAATCCCAGTTCCCTCAGCCTCTCCTCATAAGTCATGTGCTCCAGCCCCCTAATCAGGTTTGTTGCCCTCCGTTGGATTCTTTCCAATTTATCCACATCCTTCTTGTAGTGTGGGGCCCAAAACTGGACACAGTACTCCAAATGAGGCCTCACCAGTGCCGAATAGAGGGGAATAATCACGTCCCTCGATCTGCTGGAAATGCCCCTACTTATACAGCCCAAAATGCCGTTAGCCTTCTTGGCAACGGCTTTCCTTCTCTTTAGAGCATGCGGGGGGGGGGGGGGCGCTTTTTCACTACGCAGCAGCAGAGGGGGCACCAGGAGAGGCCCCACCACTTACCCCACAGCTGGAGTGTCGCTGTTTGGGTAGTTGGGCTGAGCTCACTGCACTCCCTCCCGCCACCCACACAGCTCTCTGTTTGGGTAGGGTTAGTGAGGTTTCCCCACCCTCCGCAATGGGGCTAGATTTTAACGACATTGAGTTGCCTAGGGCAGCTCACACCTGCCCACACTAGTGTTTCAGGCGCTCTACAGACTCAGGCAGACAGCAAAGCCTCGCTTATGATAGCTTTACATTCCCACGTTTCACTCTGCAACCCCGGGGGCTAGTTTTCATTTTTTAAAAGCTAGTTTCTGAGCTACTGAGCTTATCACATTACTGTGGGGACTGGAATGCAAGGCACGAATGTATAGCAGCTGCATATTAATCTTCTGCCTTCCGCCCCTGCCCCCCGCCCCAGTCCCCTGCCCCACTTAATCAGTTCTTGCCCCTCACCCCATTCCAGCTCAGACAATTTAGTTTTCAGCTCCCCTTCTTCCAAACCTTCCCCTTTCTCGTCCTCTTCTGTGTTCCCATCCTCTGCCACTATTTCTCATCCTGACCCTTTGCCAGCATTTCATTTGCTACACCTTTTTCTAACGTCCCTTGCGTTAATTCTCAGAGTCTCACACACACGTGGAAGTCTCCTACACTCCTCTTTGCAGGGCTGGGGAGTGTCTGGTAGTGGCCTTTCTTCCCCAGCCCAGTGCCCAAATCTTCACCGCACTCTTCAGATTTGCGAGACGCAGCGAGCCAACAGGGGCAGCCTCTTCCCTCACCCCTCAGGCTGGGGGAGAGGGTCCTGCTGGGAGCCAGACCCGGTGCTTCAGATCCAGCAAAAACAGCTGGTCCTCAGCCAGCTGCACCACCAAGAAGCGCTTCCAGCTTATGACCAAGGGGCCGTGGAGAGAGCATTAGCTGCTCCTTGTGCTGAGGGATCAGAATGGCACCATAACCTGGCACAGCTCTGATTAGCTGCCCTTCCCCAGCCTTCAGCTATGCTTCATTATTGCACCAGTGTGACTCAGAAACGTACACAGCCAAGTTTGTCTATCTTGCCAAAAAATAAAAATCTGGGCCTGAAGGGACTTTCTTTGCCAATGGGAAGGAGCTGAAAGTCGTTTTTTATATAAAACAGAATATGCCCATCTTACACTGTTAGCATGTCACTGTAACAGTATGAATATGCAATGCCAGTCACCCACTGGGACAATGCACAGTCTGCCCCCCCACCCCGCCCTTCTCTGCCCTGTATTGCTTGCTGCACTATCCTCTTACTCATTAAGGACCCCGGTTCAGCAGCTGCTCCACCTGCAAAATGGCTGCAGCATTGGTCCCATAACCAGAGTAGAAGGTTTTTTTGTCCCTTTACCTTGGCTTTCCAGCTTCCCTGACTCCTTAAGGATCAGCTTCCTTTCCAATAGGTACAGGGAACTAGAACATTCTAGTCAGACTCCTTCCCTTGGCCACTGCCCACCAACAGCACAACTGGTCCCCGACCTGGCTCAGGAACTGAACTGAAATCATTCTGCTCTTTACATCTAAGCTGCTGCTCCAGGTGGGAGCCAAGTTTGGGCAAAGAAGAGGAAAATGTGCAGTTCCAATAGCTTCTTCCTTTTCTCCAGTAACCACACTGCCCTTTGGCAAGCCACGTGGAGGCCTATGGGCGCTGTGGGGGTGGTGTCTGTGGGTGAGGGCAGCGCGCAGAGCTCCCTGGCTGCCCCTCTACATAGGAGCTGGAGGGAAGTGTCACCGCTTCCTGGCAGCTGCCTGAGGTAAGCGCCGTCCAGAGCCTGCACCCCTTACGCCCTTCTGCATCCCCAAGACCCCCTGCCCTGAGCCCCAGCCTGCACCCCCTCCCCCACCCCAACCCCCTGCCCCAGCCTGGAGCCGCTCCCACATCTTGAGCCCCTCATTTCTGGCCCCATCCCCAGCTGGAGCCCTCACCCCCCCCCCAAAACCCAAAGCTCTGCCCCAGCCTGGTTAAAGTGCGTGAGGGTGCGGGAGAGCAAGCAATAGAGGGAGGGGGAAATAGAGTGAGTGGGGAGCGGGACATTGGTGTTCGGGTTTCTGCGATAAGGAAGTTGGCAACCCGACCCATGGACCTGCAGCCAGGACCTTATTCTGCTGCGCTGACTGCACTGCAGTTTCCCGGCTCAGCAGGGATAGAGCCACTCATCTACTCTGGCCCTTATCTCCCGCTCACACTGGTGGTACCTGAGTGTCTCTACGCCACATGCAATGTCCACAGCACAGCCATTGTGTTTCACAACCCAAAGTGAGTCCGCACCTGCCCTCCCTTGCCCTCACTGTGAGCCACCTCCCTGTGTTGCCAACTCACATCCCAGGAAGCAGGCAGCTTGCTTAGCAACAGTGACTAGGAAACACTGTCATGGAACCCAGAGCAACTTCCTATTAGCGATAGCTGCTGGGGTGGAGCTGCATGCTCACCAGTCTATCACCAGAGATAGGGGGACAAAGCCTGCTCAGGAGAGAGTGCTTTATTAATATTCTAGCTGTATCCAGAAGGCTAAGTATACTTGTCATGATTGGTGCTAGCAGGAGGAGGTTTACCCTTGCGTTACAGGCAGGGCCGGTGCAAGGAAGTTTCGCGCCCTAGGCGAAACTTCCTTGTACCGGCCCTGCGCCCCCCTGCCCCCCCAGCCAACACCGCCCCACCCCTGCAGCCAATCCACCCCCCGCCCGCCTACCCAGCTAACACCGCCCCCCTCCCCCTCAGCTCAGCCCCCGCCCGCGGCGCCCCCCCCCCCGGCTCCAGGCTCAGCCACGGAGCTGGGTGGCGGGCAGCAGCCGTAGCCAGCTGCCCCCGCCCCGCTCCCGGCTCAGCTGCGGCGGCGGGCGGCAGCCGCGGCCAGGTGCCCTCCCCGGCTCAGCCGTGGAGCCGGGCAGTGGGCGGCAGCCGCGGCCAGGCACCCCCCAGCTTCTGGGACTGGGAGGCAGGCGGCAGCTGTGGCCAGGCACCCCCCAGCTCCCGGCGCCCTAGGCAACTGCCTAGGGTCGCCTAGTGGGCACAGCGGCCCTAGTTTCAGGAACATGAGCTTCACTCATAAAAATCCCCGGTTTGAAGTGGCTGAAAGCAGCAGACTAGCTACCTAGAAAAATGAAGAAATGTGATTGATACTTTCTGCGCGTGTAGAATCCCGGGCACACAAACATAACTGAATCAGAGCTGTTCCTACAGAATGACGATAGCTAAATTTATCTAGTATGGAAACCCCATCGCCATGAAACAGGATGAAGAATCTTGTTTGCTAAATGTCTGGAATGTTAAGGCAGCAGAAGACAGAGAAACAATAACATAGCCAGATGGAAAAGGTCACTCATATAATGACCAGGTTTGTCTGTTTGGAAAACAGCTACTCAAAGACTTCAGAAGAGATTGCTGCTGCCTGAGATAACTGAGGTAGATTATTGCCTCCAGCAGCACCCGCAACAACCAAATTTCTATCAATTCATGGAGCATGGAACAAATCCTCACAGAAAGCTCTACACAAACTACACAATTGCTGCCAAGGTTAATCCACAGCAGCACTAAATCTCACTGTATAGTCACAAAGGTTCTAGCTCTTCAGTCAGACAACTGAACTGGGATCTGCTTCCTCTGCAGTAGCGTCTAAAGAAACAAGGCCATATTCCCTCTGCCAGTGCAGTATTTCCACGGAGGCCAGACAAAGCTTTTTGATTCTTATGAAAACAACAAGAGCACAAGTTTAGAGGCTCCTTTTGAAAATGTAGTCCCTGAGCCTTAAACAGACGGAGACCAAGCTACCACAGGGGCCTGCTCTGGCTTGATCTCCTCATACTCCTCGGTGATACAATCAGCTTCCCTTGGACAAGCCTGTATTTACAGTGGTGGCCACAAGAGGGTGGAATGAGCCATCACGGGTGTTTTGTTTTAATCAGTCCCTCCCCATCTCCCTGAACAGGAAACCTGCAAAGAGTTTTTTCCATGGCCACTCTAGTGCCTAAGGAATTGCACAGCTTGTGGGCCTATGTTCGTTTTTAATTATTTTATGTTTTGGGATTAATGTTATTCTAGTGTAGTGTATGGGTCCCTGAGCACTTCGGCAGGGGAACATGGGCTGTCTGGAGATAAGATTGTGCCATGGCTAGGCAACAGGGAGAGCAGCCGTAGGTGCTGTTCCCAGCTCCATCCTTGGTTCTCCATGTACCCTTGGACAAGTCACAAACTTTCTGCACTGTATTTCTCCAATCTGTAACAGGTTGGATAAATGACACATCCTACTTGTTAGATCATTTTGATATCTACAGCTGAAAAGCGCTATTGCAAGTGTTCGCTGCTGTTACCAATATAAATAATTATTGCAATAGGCAGCAGGTTTAAAACAAAGATGAGGAAGTATTTCTTCACACAATACACAGTCAACCAGTGGAACTTGTTGCCATGGTCTGTTGTGAAGGCCAAAAGTATAACTGAGTTCAAAAAAGTATTAGATAAGTTCACGGAGGAGACGTCCATCAAGAGCTATTTGCCAAGATAATCAGGGGTGTAACCCCATGATCTGGGTGTCCCTAAACCTCTGGCTGCCAGAAACTGGAACTAGACAATAGGGGAGGAATCACTCAATAATTGCCCTTCCCTCTAAAGCATCTGGCATCGGCCACTATCAGAAGACATTGGGTTAGATGGACTATTGGTCTGATTCTGTATGGCCATTCTTATGAGTAAAAGAAAATTAAACAGGCAACACTGGGATAAACTAAAATAAACGTAAACTTTAAAATACCTCTCCCGTCATCACTATAAGTTTTGCCTGAATCTTTTTCAGCGATTGCTCCATTGATCAGAATAGAAATACACAGATTACTCAATTTTTTTTGAAAAACAAATGCAATTTAATCTTTTCAGTGTCTCATAAATCGGTCCCTGTAATTAGAGATAGGAGATGAATGGCAGAGGTACAGGAGCACTGTAGTACTTTTAAATTAAGCGTGTCCTTGACAGTGTCACCTGTGCATTTATATAATGATTATGCAGCATTAATACGAGCAAGCAGATACAAGGAGAAAATAATAAAAGCTAGGTTGTATTTTTTCTTCTTATCCCATAATAATATGTCAACAGAGGAATGTGCATGTGAATAGCAAACAGAATCAAATGTATGCTGAGTGGTGCAAGATCCATCTAGCTTACTGTATTAAAAGCAAGGGAAGGCAATATCCGGTCACATATCCTGCAGCAATGTGACCGATAAATGAGTTACAAGTGTGTAAAAAATTCACAAACCTCCATTAGGAATAGATTTAAAGCCTCAGTTAGTCCTGTAGGGGATCACAACACTGGCAGCTTACTTCATGGGTATTTATTTTCTTAGCTTTCAGAAATAAGAAACATTCACTCCCAGCTGGGAGAATGACTGCGGGAGGGGGAAGGAGAAAGGGATAGAGGGTACCCTGAGAGATTAACTAGCAACAAATACTCACACATACTGTAGCTTGCACTTTAATTTCTAAACTAACCCTTGTGACATTACTGCAAGATGGGTAGGGTTATCATCCTCGTTTCATAGCTGGGGAAGCTGACGACTTGCCCAAAGGCAAAAGAGGAAATAGGAGTCAGTGTCAGGTTGGAATTAGAACTCCAGCATTCCTCATTCACAGCTCAGACCACTAGACTACACCTCTCCCAAAGGATGTTGAAAAACTGGAGAGGCTGCAGAAGAGAGCCACAAAAATGACTCAAGGGCTGGAAAAAATGCCTTGCAGTAAGAGACTAAAAGAGCTCAATCTGTTTAGTTTATCAAAAGAATCTTGAAAGGTCACTTGATTGCAGCATATAAATACCTCCACAGGTAGCAAATACTAGGTATTAAAGGGCCCTTCAATCCAGTAGAGAAAGGTATAACAAGAACCAATGGCTTGAACATAAAGCCAGACAAATTTAAATGAGAAAGTAGGCATGAATTATTAATAGTGACAGTGATTCACCAACTGGAACAAACTACCAAGGGAAGGGGTGGATTCTCCATCTCTTGGAGTCTTCACATTCAGTTTGGATGTGCTTTTCTGGAAAAAAATGCTTTAGTCAGACAAGTTGTTCGCTCAGTATAGGGATAACTGGGTAAAAATATAATGGCCTGTATTATACAGAGGGTCAAACTAGATGAGCTCATTGTCTCTTCAGGCCTTAAGCTTTATGAATCTAAGAGGGATCTAAGAGGGATCTCCAGGAAACGTGCACTGCCTGTGAATGGTAGAGAAAAGACAGTTACCTGTTCCATAACTGGCGTCCTTTGAGATGTGTTGCTTAGGTCTGTTCCACAGTAGGTATGCATGCTCGCCACGTGCATCAGTGCTGGAAATTTTTCCCCTAGCAGTACTCGTAGGCGGAGCGCCGCTGCGACCCCTGGAGTGGCACCTCTATAGCGCGCTATAAGGGGAGCCGTGTGCTCCCCCAACCCTCGGTTCCTTCTTGCCGGACCAACTCCGACAGAGGGGAAGGAGGGCGGGATGTGGAATAGACCTGAGCAACACATTTCGAAGAATGCCAGTTATCGAACAGGTAACTGTCCTTTCTTCTTCGAGTGATTGCTCATGTCTATTCCACAGTAGGTGATTTCAAGCTATGTGTGATGGAGGTGGGTAGGAGTTCACAACCTGTCTGGCCGGAGCACAGCTCTACCAAAGCCAGCGTCATCCCTAGCGTGGGAGACGATCGCATAGTACAAGGTGAACGTGTGAACAGAGGACCAGGTAGCGGCTCTACAGATGTCCTGGATAGGGACATGGGCTACAAAGGCAGCCGACGAGGCTTGCGCCCTTGTCGAGTGCGCCCTCACAATAGGCGGTGAGGGGACCTTCGCTAATTCGTAGCATGTGTGGATGCACGAAGTAAGCCACTGGGAAAGCCTCTGGGTGGATTGGCTGACCCCCTCATGCGCTCGGCTGAGGCAACAAACAGTTGCGAAGACCTATGGAATGGCTTAGTCCGATCCAGGTAAAAAGCCAGTGCCCTGCGCACGTCAAGCGTGTGGAGGCGGCATTCCTCATCCAAGGCATGAGGTTTGGGGCAGAGGACAGGTAGGAAGATATCCTGGCTCATGTGAAAAGCGGAGACCACCTTAGGGAGGAAAGCCGGGTGTGGGCGGAGTTGGACCTTGTCCTTGTAGAAGACCATGAAATGGGGGGTCTGAGGTCAAGGCCCTGAGCTCCGACACCCATCAGGTTGATGTAATAGCCACTAGGAAGGCTACCTTCCAAGAGAGGTGAGACCAGGAGCATGTGGCCAGGGGCTCGAATGGGGGCCCCGTGAGGCGAGATAACACCAAGTTCAAATCCCACTGGGGAACGGGGGTCCTAGCATATGGGAAGGACTGGTCTAGACCTTTGAGGAAGCACCCGGTCATGGCATGAGAGAAGACCGAGCGGCCCTGGACCAGCGGGTGGAACGCCGATATAGCCGCCAGGTGCACCCTGACGGAGGAGGGAGCTAAACCTTGAGTTCTAAGGTGGAGGAGGTATTCGAGGATAACCTGGAGCGGGGCGCGCCTCGGGGAGGCACCCCGCTCGCCCGCCCACCTAGAGAACCTGGACCACTTTGCCAGGTAGGCAAGGCGCGTGAAAGGTTTCCTACTTTCTAGGAGGATGCTCCTGACTCCTTCCGAACACATTGTTTCCTCCGCGTCTAGACACTGAGCAGCCACGCTGTTAAGTGTAGGGAGGCTAGGCTGGGGTGGAGGAGGCGGCCTTGGTCCTGGGAGAGTAGGTCCGGTCGGAGCGGCAACTGACGCAGAGGGGCCGCTACCAATCCCAGGAGGGTCCAGTACCAATGCTGTCTGGCCCAAGCTGGGGCGATCAGGAGGATGCGAACCTTGTCCCTCTTTACCTTTTCCAGGACCTTGTCTAAGAGGGGAAAGGGGGGGAACGCATAGAGGAGCTGGCCCGACCATGACAAAAGGAAGGCATCCGAGATTGAGTCCTTCCCCAGCCCCCCCGCCCCCGGAGCAGAACCGGTGGCAACGTCGGTTCTGCCGGGTTGCAAACAGGTCTACTTGGGGAGTGCCCCAGGCTCGGAAGAGCTGACCCGTGACCTCCGAGTGGAGCGACCACTCATGTTGGGAGGAGAAGACTCTGCTCAGGCGATCGGCCTGGGAGTTGCTGACCCCCGGCAGGTGGAAAGCCTTGAGGGAGATATTGTGGGCTATACAGAACTCCCATAGGCTGAGAGCATCCTGGCAGAGAGCCGAGGACCTCGTCCCTCCCTGCCTGTTGATGTAGAACATCGCAGCGGTGTTGTCTGTAAGGACCCTGACCACTCTGCCGCGCAGTCGCGAGCTGAACGCCGCACAGGCTAAGCGTACTGCCCTGAGCTCCTTGACATTTATGTGTAGGGGGAGCTTCGCGGCCGACCACATTCCCTGGGTTTGAGAGTTTCCTATGTGGGCCCCCCAGCCGAAGTCCGATGCATCCGACACTAGGTCTAGCGACGGAAGCAGGTCCTGGAAGGGGATCCCTTGTAGCATATTGACCGGGAAGGTCCACCACTGAAGGGAGGCTATTACCCGACCCGGTACCGTTAGGATTTTGTCCAGGCTGTCCCGAACCTGGGAGAATTCTGAGACTAGCCAGAGTTGGAGGGGCCTCATTTGAAATCTGGCGTGGCGTACCACATACGTGCATGCCGCCATGTGGCCCAGGAGCTGCAGGCAGGCCCTGGCCGTGGTCACGGGAAACTCTGTGACCGTGGCTATGAGTCCCCTGAGGGTCTGGAATCTGCCCGGGGGGAGAGAGGCAGTGGCTTTGGAAGCATCCAGTAGAGCGCCTATGAACTCTATGCGCTGAACTGGAACCAATGTCGACTTGGCCTTGTTTACCAGGAGGCCCAGGTTGGCACAGGTAGCCAAGAGCAGCTTCAGGTGGTTTTGTACCTGCGACTTTGAGCTGCCTTTGAGCAGCCAGTCATCGAGGTACGGAAATAGCTGGACCCCTCGGCGTCTGAGATAGGCCGCCACAACCGCCATACACTTTGTGAATACCCTTGGCACGGTGGACAGGCCAAAGGGGAGGACCGTAAACTGGTAGTGGTCCCGCCCCACCAGGAAACAAAGGAAGTGTCCGTGCCCTTCAAATATGTGAATGTGGAAATATGCGTCCTGGAGGTCCAGTGCCACATATCAGTCGCCCAGGTCCAAGGAGGGTATAATCTTCACTAGGGAAACCATGCGGAATCGGCATTTTACCATGAACTGATTGAGGCCGCGTAAATCTAGAATAGGCCTGAGGCCCCCTTTCGCTTTCGGGATAAGGAAGTAACGGGAGTAGAATCCCTTCCCTTGAAATTCCCTTAGAACTACCTCTATGGCTCCCAGACTGAGGAGCCGGCCCACCTCCTGCTGCAGCAGGAGTAGATGTAACGGGTCTACCGTGCCGTACCCAGGAGGAGGGTGGGAGGGCGAGGGTGACACGAACTGGAGCGTGTAACCCCAGGCAATGGTATTCAGAACCCAGCGGTCCAACGTTATACGGGACCATTGCACAAGGAACGGACGCAAGCGGTTGCTGAAGGCCAACTTTATTTGTAGGAGGGTTTTTTCGGGGGTTACCCGGATACCCTCCTGCCCCCAGTCAAAACCGCCTCTTGCCCTGCTGCTTTCCCCTGGAGGGCCCAGGCTGAGGGGCGGAGTGGGACTGCCTCTGAGGTCGCCTCTTTTCTGATCTGGACCTCTTATAGGCTGGCTCGTATCGTGGCTGGGGCGCATGGGCGGGAGCCTGCGGCTTAGGCTTCTCCTTGGCCGGCGGGACGTAGAGTCCGAGCGTTTGCAGGGTAGTACGTGAGTCCTTCATGCCATGGAGTCTCACGTCTGTTTGCTCCGCGAACAGGTCCTTGCTGTCGAACAGGAGACCCTGCATCACGGACTGCGCCTCCGAGGATAGCCCAGACAGGAGGAGCCATGACGCTCTGCGCATGGACACCACTGAGGCGATGGATTGAGCCGCCATATCGACTGCATCCGACGCCGCCTGCAGAGCAGCCTTTGCGGCGGAGGCACCCTCTTCTGCCAGGGCCTTGAATTCCTTTCTCTCGTGCTCTGTGAGGGAGGGCTCAAATTTTTGTAGCGATCCCCACAGGTTGAAGTCATAGCGACTGAGGAGGGCCTGGTGGTTAGCCACCTGGAGCTGGAAACTCGAGCACAAATAAAAATCTGCCAAATGAGTCCAGCCTTTTTGAGTCCTTATTCTTAGGTGTAGGACCTGGTTGACCCTATCACCCCCTGTGGTTCACGGAGTCCACAACCAGGGAGTTGGGCGCCGGGTGGGTATATAAGAATTCGTGTCCCTTCGTGGGTACGAAGTATTTGCGCTCTGCCTTCTTGGATATGGGCGCAAGTGAGGCCGGTGTTTGCCAAAGAGCTTTTGAGATGTTGGCAATGCCTTCGTGTAGCGGGAGCGCCACTCTGCCCGGTGCCGAGGAAGAAAGGATGTTGAAGAGCGAGTCTGAAGGCCCTTCCATCTTCTCAGCTTGGAGCTGGAGGTGTGAGGCTACTCGCTTTAATAGCTCCTGGTGAGCCCTGAAGTCCTCCTGTGGTGCGGAGGGCGGTGGGGCTGCGACCTTGTTCTCCGGCACAGGAAAGGACGCCGGTACGGAGCTCTGCACATCTGCTGGCACCGTGGGGTCGACACCCTGTTCGGAGTCTGCATGTGGCGCCAAGGACCCTTGGTCCGCCGATCTGTCCCTTGGGGCCCTGGATAGTGTGGCCGAGGGAGACTCAGATGCTCCCACCACTGACCGAGTATCCGGCTGGGGGCCAAGGGGTCCACTGGCACCACTGTCCCTGCCATGGAGCCCCTTGCCATTGACCCTGCTGCGGCACCGGCGGCACCAGCTCGTCAGGTTGGAACACGGTGGCCCTTGTGTGGCTCACCGTCAGCGTGAACGTCGATCTGTCAGTGCCGTGGGAGCAATAAGACCTACGGTGCCGACGCCGCCGTTTGTCTCGAGACCAGGACTCCGACGTCGAGGAGCGGTACCGTCTCGAGCTACTGCTCCTTGAGATGCTGCAACGCCTAGTTCCACGACGGTGCGGAACCGGCGATCCCCGACAGGAGTCGTGGGCCCGGTGCCTCGAGGAACAGGAGCTGGAGCGTGAGCGTCAGCGGCTGCGACAGGAATGGCTGCGGTAGCTCCGACTCGAACGGGAGCATCTACGGCGCCGGTGTCTGCCGTGTCGCGACTCCCTGCTCTGCCTGGAGCGGTGCCGACGGTACCTTACCCGAGAGCCTCGCAGGCGACGACAGTGAAGGCTGTGGGCTGTGGCCGGACCAGGCGCTGAGGAGTGAGCGGTCCCAGGAGCGGTCCCTTGACCTGGACCTGCGCCTGGTTGGGGTCGACGGCCTGGAGCCTAGTGGCGGCTTGCCTCTAGAGCGGGGCCCCGGTGCCAGAACTGCCGGCACCTGCAGCGTCAGGAGGTCCTTAGCTGCTTGGAAGGCCTCCGGCGTCGAAGGCATCCGGGCATCCGGAGAGGCCTGTGTCGACGTGACCGGGCTGCTCCGCTCGACGTGAGTCGGAGCTCTGGGGCCCGGGGGAGAATCAGGGCTGCCCGACGCGGGTCTAGCCTCTCCTTTTCCCTTCTCACGATGCTGATGAGACTTCCTTTGCTTCTTTGCCGGGGAGCGGTGCTGGCCACCCAAAGGTGCCAGGGGATCGCCGCACACCGAAGACAAGGTACCGGGCGCTGATTCTGCTCGGCGCACCGGGGTGGGAGCCAATGCTGACTCCATGAGAAGGGCCCGAAGTCTAATGTCTCTGTCCTTTTTGGTCCTGGGCTTAAATGACCTGCAGATTTTGCAGCGGACGCTGATGTGGGACTCGCCCAGGCAGCGGAGACAATCGGAGTGCGGGTCACTTCTGGCCATGGAGCGCCTGCAGGACTCGCACGATTTAAAGCCCGGGGCCTGGGGCATGCCCCGGCCCGAACACTAACTATTTAAACTAAACTTTACAGACTAACTACAGGTACCACTAACAAATGAACAACGAACAACGAGTTCTAGGAAAGGCTGCAGCAAACGAAGCTGGAGCAGAAGTTCCGACGCACCTACACTGGCGGCAAGAAGGAACTGAGGGTGGGGGGAGCGCGCGGCTCCCCTCATAGCGCGCTATAGAGGCGCCACTCCAGGGGTCGCAGCGGCACTCCCCCTACGGGTACTGCTAAGGGAAAAGCTTCCAGCACCGATGCACATGGCGAGCATGCACACCTACTGTGGAATAGACCTGAGCAATCACTCGAAGAAGAACTAAGCCCATTCCAGAAGACAGAATATTGTTCTTGATCATTCACAACACTGCAGTTTGGGAGAACCCGATCATTTTGCCAGAATTCACTGAGCTTTGGCAGGGTTTAAGGTGGCCTCCAATAAGCGTTTGACTGTTCCACTGTTAGAGAATAGAATTTTGTTAGTCTATACAAAACTTTAAAGCTCAGTTCCTACTGTTCCCCCTTTTGACACGAGCTGTTGGACATATATTCAGGTCTTGTGGGTTGTTTCTGTTAGGAGGAGAAACTGATGATGGAGTCTGATTGCCCCCAAAGAAATACCTAAAAATGTACATAAAATCCTGTTTCCCTGAACAGAGTAGGAATCAAATAACAGGAGAGAATTTCTCTGTGTTTCTGTGGTGTTTGTCTCTCTCTCTTTTGTACACGCACACAAACACACTCGACCAAACAATAACCAGCCCCCCACACATGCATTCAGCCCCCAATTTATCCCTTCCACTTACACAGCTCAGATTCCTAACTAGCCTTACATGTGGTCTGTGTTTTGGGTGATGGCTCCTATTGTTTCAGCTCTCTAGACTATTCCATAAAAGGAGCTTAGCTGCTTTTTACATTTATCCTAAATGATGGTTGGCTCTTGTGCCCACTCGCTCCCACCCCCACCATAACACCACAAATATGTTTATAGTGATCTTTCCCTTCCAGTTTTTTAAAGGAAGCACTAGTTTTTAGTACTAGACTGGAAATAGATTCTAAGCTGAAATGGTGTGACTTTGCTAGTCAAGAATCACTTAAAACAGCATCCCCGTTTTTAGAGGCTAGGTGGGGACTGTCCTAGGAAAGTGATGCAGCAGTCTGACATACTCCACAATAGTAACCATGTAGTTGTCCACAACAAGAATTCGCATTTTGGAAGCCAAACCAAACTAATTCAAGAAATGTATTTCCAGCCTAAATTTCACGACATTCCCAGAGCAGATGGCTCCATCCAACCCCGGGTAGCTTACTTAATGCATCAAAAATACTTTGGACAGCTTTATCAAAACCGTATCAACCAGCAGCATCATCACAGCTGCCACCACACCAACATGCTAGCACACAGGTATTTACTATTACACCATTGGCCTCCTTTGTCCTGAAAGACTTTTTGATAGGACCAGATGGGGACTAGATGGTGCCATCACTGCTGTGGCTGGGTTCTGAGCAATTCCTGAGATATGAAACTAAGGTTTCTGATATTTCTAATATGTCCATTTCCTCTCACCTTATTACTCCTTTTTCTTTTCATCCTGTGTCTTGGCTAAGCCAGTTGGCACAAATCTAGACTTGCAATGCTTTGCTATGTCCAGGCTGGCAAGCTAATTGGTTTGCAGTGCGTTGTGCCTGTGATTTACCAACAGTTTACCAACTACACACATCAAAGAAAGAAGCAACTTTTCCCTTTCTTCCCCTCTTCCTCTCATCTGTGCTATACCTCAGCTTTGTGTGCCTGAAGAAACCAGATAGTGTTCAGCTTCAACTGAGACAGTTCTATCACCTAAAACTAGGGTGACCAGACAGCAAATGTGAAAAATCGGGACGGGGGTGCGGGGTAATAGGAGCCTATATAAGAAAAAGACCCAAAAATCGGGAGTGTCCCTATAAAATCGGGACATCTGGTCACCCTACCTAAAACTGACATTTTCTTCTCCTCAGGAAAGGCATTTATCACCTAAGAGACTTCAGATAAAACGGATCCCCTTTGAAAGATTCCATGCCACTAAAGAGAAGAATATGGCAGTTTGATAAAATTAAGATTTTTTTTTGTTTTAAATATTTTGACTCTTCCACTGCCACTGTCTCCATTTCTTAACCTTCCTGCTGCCCTCCTTATCCTTAGCTGTTTGGGAATGTTTTTTTTCCTCTCTCTCTCTATATATACACATACATACATATACACACACACACACACAAACTATATTGCCAAAAGCACTTTTATGCAGATAACAGTTCATCTACAGTTACTCTAAGGCTTATACGAGCATAGATATGTCATAGAAAGGTAGGGCTGAAAGGAAACTCAAGATGTCATCTAGTCTAGGCCCTTGCACTGAGGCAGGACCAAGTAAACCTGGACCATCCCTGATAGGTGTTTGTCCAACTTGTTCTTAATCTCCAATGATGGGAATTCCACAACCTCCCTTGGAAACCTATTCCAGAGCTTAAATACCCTTATAGTTGGAAGGTTTTCCTAATATCTAACCTAAATTGCCCTTGCTGTATATTAGACCAATGACTTCTTGTCCTACCTTCAGTGAACATGGAGAACAATTGACCATCATCCTCTTTATAACAGCCCTTAACATATTTGAAGACTTATCAGGTCCCCTCTCAGTCTTCTTTTCTCAAGACTAAACATGCCCTGGTTTTTGTTTTGCTTTTCACATTTCCTCATACGTCAGGTTTTCTAAGCCTTTTATCATTTTGGTTGCTCTCCTCTGGACTCTCGCCAGTTGTCCACAACATTCCTAAAATGTGGTGCCCAGAACTGAATACTGTACTCCAGCTGAGGCCTCTCCAGTGCTGAGTACGGGAGGACAATTACTTCCCTTGTCTTAAATACAACATTCCTGTTTATACACCCCAGAATTACACTAGCCTTTTTTGCAACTGCATCACATTGTTGACACATATTCACTTTGCGATCCACTATAACCCCTAGATCCTTTTCAGCAGTACTACCACCTAGCCAGTTATTCCCATTTTGTAGTTGTGCATTTGCTTTTTCCTTCCTGAGCGTAGCTCTTTGCACTTGTTTTTATTGAATTTCTTCTCGTTGATTTCAGACCAATTCTCCAATTTGTCGAGGTTATTTTGAATTCTAATCCTGTCCTCCAAAAAGCAAGCAACCCCTCCCAGCTTGATATCATTCACAAATTTTAAAAGCATACTCTCCACTCTATTATCCAACCCATTATTGAAAATATTGAATTGTACCGAACCCAGGACAGATTCATGCAGAATCCCGCTAGGTATATCCTCCCAGTTTGACGGCATTTTGGGGGGGAAATCACAGCCCTAATTGGCAGAGCTATGCTGGTATACGTTTTAAGTGTAGACAAGACCTAGTGTAGATGCAGCTATGCTGGCAAAAAAGTGCTTTTGCCAGTATAGATTATTCCAGTCTCACAAGCAAAATAAGCAAAAGCACTTATATGTCGGTATAACTGTATCTACACTAGGGCTTTTGTTGCCAGAGCTATGTAGCAAAAAAAGGCATTATAATGCATCTGACATAGCTATACCAGAAAAATATACGGTTAGATCTGGTCTTGGTCATTAGCAATAACCCTCCAAAAACAAATTACTGTTAATGTTGTGGCAGTAGAAAACTAACAAACAGGGTTAATTAAAAATTATCCTAAAAATCCTGCCACTAAAGCTTTACATAGGCCACTAAAAGGCCCGTACCCTCTTTGTTGTAAACAGGAAACTGGCAGTTGTACAATTAAAATAAAGTTTTCAGTGTGTGATGTACAGTAAGTTTGGTTCCATTTCTACAGGAGGGCATTATGTCCCTCCTGGAGCTGAAAAGCAGGGGACAACAACTGCTATCAGGCCCTTCCCCACTACACTTTCTTTTCCCCTGGTCAGGTAAGAAGGGGAAAGAGCCTCCTGAACCAGGAGGTGGCCAGGGCCTCTTTGCAAGTTTAAACAGCAGCCACATGACAAGCAGAGAACGGAAAAGAAACTGGAAGCAGGAACAAATGCAGAGCCGCATGTGGAACAGGCTGTGACTGCCAGACTTCCGTGTGGGACTTCCGGGGGACCAGCAACTGCTGGGCAGGGAGCCAGTGCCAAGAGGCCCCAGTGAGAGACAATAAATGAGCCTGGACTGGAAACCTGCAAGCACTTATTTGCTAGAAATAAAGACTGGGCTGGAGATGGCACCCCAGGCACTAGGGCTGAAGAGTCCTGACTCTGGATTGGACTGACCCCGGCACCCAAAGAAGAACTGTTATTGCTCACTTTGAACTGCAATTGTTGAAGCCTCTGTACCTAGGGTATCTGCAACTTGTCCCTTTCCTGCCATCCTTAGTAAAAACCTTTCCCTTAGCCATGAGTTTGGGTGGTTATTGGGACTCACCAGATCTACCTCCTACAAGGCCTCGCTGCTAGGGGTTTGGGGTACAGAGTAACTCCAATAATGAAAACAACATATACTGCATACATTTTGCAATTACTTTCTATTATCATTCATTCTTTACAGTCTGCCCCAGGAAATAAAAACAGCAGATTTCCACCTGTATCACAAAAATGTTTTGGATCAAAATATAATTTCATATTTTATAACAGTAAATTAGCAATAATGTACATTCTATTAGCACAATTAAAAACAACATGAGAATATGCATTTCATACAGCCTACCAACACCAACTATCTCAGATGCAAAAGCTTGTTAATTTTCAAAACTAAACTATTATGCTATGTTTAGATCTCACTATATTTTATAATAGTGTTCTGTTCATTTAAAAATTTGAATCTGGTTGCTGTCCAGTCATGGCACAAGATACTATAGATGCTCTCTTCACAGAAGAGTGCTAAATCACCATTTACAAATAAATATCAAAAGCAAAAAAATGCCATCTGTACTACACCCTGATCACTGAGGAGGAGCTGAATCAGTCTGCAGGAGCACAGCGCAAATGTTACGCAAGCCTTAGAGGAGAGGTGTCCAATCTTGGACCATGGAAGGGCCATTTTGGCAATTTTCAAGGAGTCTGAGAACTGCTCCTAATGTCCATAAAATGAGGTAAACTGCTGAGTCTATACCTTGTCATGGGCCCTAGCAAATCAACTTGTAGGTTGCTTGGGCCATTGTGCCATGTTAAAGGTGCAGAATTAATTCACTCAGATTTGTACAGTGTTCTGAAAAGGTAAAGCACTTTATAAGTGCTAAGGTGTTATTTGGCCAAAAACTTTCCTTTGGTCATTCCTGTCTTATTTAAAAAGAGATTGCTCAGTTTTAAAACAGCCTGCACATGTACTGAAGTAGGATAGGATATTGTGGGAAATATTTCTGCATATATTTATATTGAATCCATGAGGTCAGTGTTCTTCAGTGGTATTTAAAGTCAGTTTTGAAAGTAAGAGCACAAAAGGCTGTATTATTTCTACAGGTGCTGGCAGCATTATTGTATGGGATAACGTTTCTCTTATGTCACTGTAATGAATCCCTGATTTACTTACGCTAGATAGTCAGTAAGCACCATTTGAAAACTCAACACTTGCCACTCACTGACTACAATATCTCCTAATCTAAGTATTGGAAGAACCTGCAATGGTTGCAGATACCTGATCAGTTAATTTGTTTTAATGGTGCTTAACCTCTACTGATTTCAGAGGTGGAAATTTTCACTATGGTGATTTTTAAAATGGCACAGCATAATCATCTGGCAAAACATCAACCTACCCATGGAACTCTAAACAATCCTATACTTAGTCCAGTCCACACCAAACACATTTATCCTATCACTTCTTGTGAGAAGACTTTATACACTCTTCCTAGGTCTGGTCCAGCCTAAGCGTCTTGCTCTGTATAAATGCAGTTTAGGAATTAGGGGGTTGGTTTTTTATGGTGCAGGTGTTATTACATGTTGTTGCAGTTATTGCACCATTGGTGCAGTCGCTGATGCAGATGAGGGCAACAGACATGTCCCCTGCCATCTTTTTGCTACTCTATTTATGTACCCCTCAATGTGAATGCAAGTTTCATGCATTCTCGCTTCTGGCCTCCCACTGCCCCCAACATTTCAAAATGTGGCTGCACAAATGACTAGCTCAAGATAGTAACGCATTGAGCATTCCTAGGTAGTGAAAAAGCCGCATGTTAAATACCCAGTGGGGAAGAGAGTAAGAATATAAAATACGTCTTTTGGGTTAGGATTTTCAAAGGTGCTCAGCACAAGAACACACGCAATGCAGCCAGTGAGAGCTGCACATGCTCACCTACTCTAAAAATCAGGCCCAGTATTTATTATTCTAGCATAGTTATAGCAAGGAAAACGAGCATGTAGAAATAGTTGGCCATGTATATATTAAATATTGTCCTTTTCACCATCAGTTGAGTTTTCCACCTGACACCATGAAGTAAGCTATATATTAAATATGTAAATAGGTGACTCTTTACAATGACATAGAGAAATCTATATAGCTCTCCATATATTCAGCGAGAACCGTCTCTTTGTATTGCAGTCTGTGCAGCGCCATATGGCAGCAGGTAAACGTAGAAACAACACACCGTAAAGTTTTAAAATATATTCTCCAGCAAACCTTTCCAGGCTAATATACATTTCCTATACTTTATCACCTACCCAGAATTTGTCACCTGAATCCTCATAGCAAAAAAAAATATATATATAAGTGGAAATGGAGACTAATGTAAGTCCGAAACTAAAATACAAACATATTAATCACTATGGTTGAACAATAATTATTTTCTATTTCTGTACATAACCTAAATAGAAAAGAAATGTAATCTAATTTTCAAATGAAAGTAGGCATGTTTCACATATAAATTTCAATTTACAGTAGATAAACATTCACATTCAATACAGCAACATCAGCTTCTGCTAGATAAACTACTTATAATTGACACAGAGCATATTAGATTAAAAAATCCTCTTCAGTGTTGAACATAACTCACATGGAAATATGAAAATAGAAGCATAAACGCACCTGAAGACAATGCAAGCACAGAGATAGAGAAAACAATCACTGTTCTGCATTATGCAGAGTGGGCTCCTAATATACTGATTCATAAGTCAGACAGGCAAAATTACCTTAGGGCTTTTCCAGTCTCTAATTTCTATGATTCTATTAATAAACAATGTTGCCTTTTTTTTTTTTTTTTTTTTTTTTGCCAATTTATTCCATTGAGAGAGAAAGGAAAGTCGCTCAGACTTTCAATGGCATTTCTGGATCTGAGAGCTATCAAGGCCTAATCCAATTCCCATTACAATCCATGGAAAAGACTCCAATGGGAGTTGGGTCAAGCTTTTAGAAAATAAATAAGTGAGCTTCAAAAGCAAGGGGCGCAAGACTTAAATCCTTGGCAAACAAGGCAGCAGGTTGCCAGGGTAGAGGTGTGAAATTTAAAGGCTTAAAGCCTCCAGACCCAACATAATTCAAACTCAAACAAACCCTTCCTCAAATCATTCCACAGTTTGCTAACCAATGGGAACCTGGGAAATGACTAATTGCCAGTTTTGTTTTTTAATTGTTGGGGGAAGGTACACAAATAGGAGGAAAAGGTTCTGGTTACTAAGGGTATGTCTACCCTACCCGCCGGATCGGTGGGTAGTAATCGACCCAGCGGGGGTCGATTTATCACATCTAGTCTAGACGCGATAAATCGACCCCCGAGCGCTCTCCCGTCAACGTCTGTATTCCGCCGCCATGAGAGTCGCAGGAGTCGTCGACGGGGGAGCAGCAGCAGTCGACTCACCGCAGTGAAGACACTGCGGTGAGTAGATCTAAGTACGTTGACTTCAGCTACGTTATTCTCGTAGCTGAAGTTGCGTAACTTAGATTGATCCCCCCCCGCCCACCCCAGTGTAGACCAGGGCTAGGTGGTGGTATGGGACCATGCTGCATTTTCTCCCTGCCCCCACAGAAGACCTACACTTTCCTGCTATCAAGCACAGCAAAGGTCAGTGCAGTTCTCCCATTTGTCAACTGGGAGCACCCCATAGCCTTCACAGTTACTACTCTCCCCCTTCACCAAACAAAATAAGACTCTAATCCTCTTTAACTCTCCCTCATCCCCAAGGCATGAACCCTACCCCAGTGCTTAATTTGTAACGGAAGAGGTGCCGGGGCTCAAGCAATTTTTTTATTTTCATAACTGACGCAGAAAGCCCAGAGGTGCCGGGGCTTTGAACTGCCAAACCTAGAGGTGCTGGGGCTCAGCCCTGGCATAAATTAAACACTGGCTACCCCCTTGCCAGGAACCACCTTTACTGCCCTCCAAACATGAGTCAATTCCCCTTGCTGCTGTTTCCCGATGGATTTTTCAGGTTAGACAGCAAGGCGGAGCTGGGTCACGCTCCACAGCATAGAGCCAGGACAGTAGACTGGCAGGGTGACAGCACCAATAGAGACAGAGCAGGTAGGGAGTGTGGGACCAGCAGCCTGCTTTGCAGCTAAGTGATTTATCCAAAGTCACCAGCACAGCAGGGAAAAAAATCCCAATCTCTTCACTCCCTGTCCTCTGCTTTAGTAAGACGACTCTCCTTTCTCTTTTGGTACATGTAGTTGCTGAGTCTCTACTTTCCTGATCACTTAAATCGTGTTTGTTTTGTATCAGGTGCCATAACACCTGGTTTGGGAAGATGGTTTCTTTTGTTTCTCATCAATCTTTCACCCTGAGAACTCCACATCTGTATTTTTCCACTACTCTATGTCTTAAAATAAAACCAAACCTAATTTACATCTAAGTTAATACCTTTGTTTGTGTCTCCACCATCAGACTAATTGTAGGCCTTTTTAAAAAATACCCTTGCCCAAGTGGAAAAAAACCTGCTCAAATAAAGGGCCTCCCTCAATCAAAGTTCTGAGATAAATTTGATGACAACAATCAAGGATCTGTCATAAACCAAAAGTATTAAAAACACAGAGAAGGATTTCAGGGCCCTATGTTCACAATCCATTTTCAACTTCAGTGCTTCACAGTATTACACAGTGCAAATGGTTCCCTAGTATTGAAGTGATTACAACGTTGCTGGCCATTATTTCAGAATTCCCAAGGGAATGCAGATGGAGGAGTAGCGAGTGCTGAATGCGACGGGGCAGCACTATTTATACCTTCTTTCCACCCTCCTAGAGTAGTAAATAATGAAGAATACAGTAACAATAAAAGCAAAAAATATAAAAGATATAAAAGCTAATAAAGATTTTCTGGTTTGGAAAAGGTTGCATTCAGGACACAAGACAAGCATTTCAGGGCACAGTCTATCAGGAGTTTCTGAACTGGGAAAACCGTTATCGTCAATTATTTCTCTGTAATGTTTCATGGAAGGCTTCGGCTCATACTGATTAGCAATGTAACGATAGAGGCCGTATTTGGGAGCAGTCCTATCATTAAAAGAATAGACAAAATATCCCCGTAGATTGACATTATCCAGGGTGTATGCTGCAAAAGAAAACAAAGGGGAGGGGAAAGGAAAATAAATCAGTTATTAATTTATTTAAGAACAATGCTGTGTGCTACTGTATGTTGCTGAGGAAGTTCATAGCCAAACCCAGATCTGAACTCATCTCCATAGAGAGAGAAGAGAGATATGCATACATACATTACGAGGTTATCATTAAAAAGTGAGCATTTGATGAAAATTACCATACAGCGTGATCTGTGATTACCACACAGTTTTCCTTTTAATTAAAATATATATGGTAACTCTGGGGTAATGGCTGGCCTGTTAATGCAGGTATGGATCTGTTTGTATAAAACAAACAAACAGTAGTATACCCATGTACAGACATAAACTTCTAGTATAACATATAACTTGTATGGCCAATGAATACATCTTCATTCAAGGGAGTGAAACCTAAGGTCATGGAATCCATAACAGAGTGCAGCCAGTGAAATGATCTTTTTAAAGGCATGACAAAAGCAGTTTTCATAATTTTCTGCATGATCTGTTGTTTCTCTGCTTACCCATGCCCCCAGCAGTGAAGATAAATATGGTGAACACAATCAAGCTCTTTACACAGTGATTCCAAATGGAAAAAGGGGAGAGTCACATCAACCATTCCTGCCCCTGGCACCAGGAGAGCATACACACTAACATGGGGGGCAGGGTGGAGTTGGAATAGTCAATGTAACCTTCCTCAATTGATAAATTCTGGTCCATAACATCAGAAATCATTCCAGGACATGCTATGTGTACCAACCCCATCTCCTCATATTGCCCTGTGATTTTGGACTGAGGTGACCTGAGTGAATCAGTAAGGTACTTAAGCACAAGTCTAGCTTTAAACACATGAGCAGACCCACTGAAGTCAAGTTAGGCATGTGCTTAAGTACCTTGCTGAATCAAGACCTGTCACACATGGACTATTCAGCTGACATCATCTCACAGTGTATCTTCAACTCACATAAGTAAAGTTATGCACGTGCACAAATGTTTGCAGGACAAGGCTCTTACTGAACCGTACAGGCTTCCTGGCAGCAGGCTGTGCAGCTGGCAAGGAGAGTCAGACTGGGGTGAGGCAATTAGTAAGGCTGGTGTGTAACACTGGCAGTAAATTGCCCCTTAGCACAGCTAGGGAATAGCCGACAGCAAATTTTGGGGTCTGAGAGTGTATTTTTATATATCACTTTATTTACTGGCATTCAAAGATATTATCTGCCACAACTGGTGGTTCCTTCACACATTCCACTAGAATGACCAATAGCTACTCTTTTTCTTTGTTGTAAAGGCCTGTACTATACAGATACCTGTAGGCTGGAAGGCCCAGAGCCTCAAAGGTACTTAGGCACCTAACTCCCATTGGTTTCAAAGGGAGTTAGGCACCTTAATACCTTTGAAGATCTGCACCAAAGCTTTCAAAGGCAGGCAACATGCAGCTTTTTGGCAGCTGTCTCCCACTGCACAGCATGGCTTATACTTACAGCACTGTGCAAATTATTTTTATTTCAGGGTGGTGTAAAAACATTATATTGGGAGACGTGAGGTATTATTTAAAACTGGTCTTTTTTGGATAACTAACCCCTTACCCTCAGTCTCTGCCCTCCCACCATCTCTTGCCCCCGTGCTCTCCCCCCGGCTCGTTCATCTCCGCCCACCTGTGCGCGCGCGCACACACACACACACACACACACACACACACGTCACTAGCCCTTAGGCCTTTTAAAATGATAGGGCCTGGCGGGCAGAGCGGGCAAGTGCCCGAGCCTCGACCCTGCTCCCTGGTAGTAGGCGGGGGTGGGAGGGGTCTTGCAGACTGCAGGCCCCATACACCCCTAATCTGCCTCTGACCCCCTTGTCCCTGGTTCCAGCACCCCTGACCTTCTACCACCAAATGGGGAATTCACTTGGCAGCTTGCCTATACCCAGCGTGTGGTTCCTGCTCTGCATTTTGCATCCCAATGGCTATGGATCTCAAAGGCGGGGAAGCAGCTGGCCGCAGCTCATAACCTATGAGTCACATAGGCTATGAGCTGCAGACCGCTGCTTCCCCACCTTTGAAATCCTATTTCCAGAGAAGGTGGAACTTGAGTACAAACCTCTCAGGCCTTATGCAATGCTTGCTGTATCTCCATGTAACTCTGCAAGGGGGAACTTACAACCTAGAAACCCATATAATGCAGCAACCACACCACCACATCTCATCTGCCTATGGGTAATGAAATCCACTGGAAATACCCCAGGCATGTAGCTCTTGGAGGAATGATCTGGTGCAATATTTGTTATGTTTTGTGCTGCCTGTACAAGAGTATTCTACATCCTGATGTGCTGTTCACAGGCTGCACTGTGTCACTGCTTCCAAACACAAACACAGCCGTGTCCTTCAGTATCACCAGGAGGTGCTTGCCCATTTACAGTGGCAAGTCTCTGATACAGGCCTCTGGGAGGATGGCAGGGATCAAGCAATCCACTGGAAATAGCAAAGGTTTAGTTGTGGTGGGGCAACTTAGAACAACATATAAAAGCAGGACAAATGGAGCAGTATTTAATTTAGCTGGGAGAGGAAAAAGCTATTCCTGAAATACTGCGATTGTCTGATGAATTTGGTTACTTTACCTATAGCAGATATTTTAGAATACTGCATCTCAAATAAAAAATATTTTGCTTTTTACTCAGATCAACAGCAATAACATTATTTTCTAAATGATACAGCAAGATCAAATCAAAGGCCAATTTGGCAGCTTCCTAGGAACCAGAATCCATGGTGCATAGAAAGGGAGAAAATGCAGCCTCCCTCACTATTGATCCGTGGGCATGGCCAACAGACCCTACAAATCCCCATATGCAATCTATTGTGAGTCGTGCTTCTTCACAGACCACACCTGCTTATTTAAAATGAGGTTAGCCACAGACTGCCTATTAGAAATCTATGGGCTGAATTTGGATCATGAGACGTATCTTGTCCACCCTGAGAAACAGAGGCAGTAATTTAGCTAAAAAAAATGCTTAGTAGATAGATGACTAGTTTCTGGATTGATTTCTATCATCAAGCCCATTCAATCATGCTAAATTTAGCCCTGTACATTTATTTCCACGTGACAGATTGATTTCCAGGCACTAGTTTTGTCTCATTAGACTAAGCAATCCAAACATATGGAAGAAAACAAACACTACAAAACCTCAAAAATCACAATTTAAATTTAAGAAGCATCTTCTAGTTTTCTAAACACAGGACTGAGAGCTAGTAACTCCTGAATTCACATCCTTGCTTTGAGAATAACACTCTCAGTGGCCTTGGACAAGGTGCTTAACCCCTTTGTCCTAGTTTCCCCATCTGTAAAATAAGGTAGCAATATTTACCTGCCCTCTCAGAGGGCTGTTATAAGAATTAATTAGCTCTGTTTGTAAAGCTCTGAGGATTAAATAATGCTACATAAGTGGTAAGTATTATTATTAATTTGGCAGAGATGTGCTTACACATAGTACAAGACACATAAAAACATAGCCCTTACCACAAGAATCTTAGGGACAGATTTTAAAAAGTATTTAGATGCCTAGTAGGCTTTTCAAAATCATCTATAGGCTAAATGCACAAAAGGAGTTAGACACTAGAAGAGGGACTTAGGCACGTAGGTCCTTTTGTGCATTCATGACTAGGTGCCTAAAACTCATTGATTTCAATGAATATTAGGTGCGTAGATGCTTTTAAAAATCCACTAGGCACCTAAATATCTTTAAATATCTGGTCCCTACCTCGTGGAAGCACCAAGAGTTTTGGAGGGATCTGAATGAGGGAAGAGTAAGGGAATGTCTACACTGCAATCAGCATGGGCACCAAAGCCGCAACAGCACAGACTTCAGTGTGTCCAAATAAGTACCCAGGGTCCCAGGCAGGCTCCTCCAGCCCAAGCTGCTGTGGATTCACTGCAGCTAGTACACATACCTGAGCTAGCTTTTAATGTAGCAAGTATGTCTAAACGGTGCAATCACACCTCCTACTGTAGTGCAAACATACCCCGAGAACTCATTTCAAGTGTATGGTCAGTGTGGAAGAAAACATGAAACACATAGACTTTAAGATCAGAAGGGACCATCATGATCATCTAGTCTGATCTCCTGCACATTGCAGGCCACAGAACCTCACCCACCCCCTAACCTCTAGCTTAGTGACTAAGGTCCTCAAATCATGGTTTAAAGACTTCAAGCTACAGAGAATTCACCATTTACACTAGTTTAAACCTGCACTTGACCCGTGTCCCATACTGCAGAGGAAGGCGAAAACCCCTCAGAGTCTCTGTCAATCTGACTGGGGAGGGTGGGGGGAAGAAATTCCTTCCCAACCCCAAATATGGCAATCAATTAAGACGCTGAGAATGTGGGCAAGACCCACGAAGCAGATACCTGGGAAAGAATTCTCTGCAGTAGCTCAGATCTCTCCCAATTTAGGGTCCCATCTCTGGCTGCTGAGGATTTTTGCTATTGGCAGTCATCGATGGGCCACATGCTATTGTAGGCAGTCCCATCATACCATCTCCTCCATAAATGTATCAAGCTCAATCTTGAAGCCAGTTAGGTTTTTTGCCTCCACTTCTCTCTTAGGGTAGATGTGTGAAAACAAGTGTAAGGTCTTGATGGCAAGGGCAAGTTTTAACTTGATACAGAGAGCAAGAGGAGCTAGTGCAGAGATGTGAAAATGGGGCTTGCCTGTTGTGACTGGAAAGATAATGTGTGTTCTGGATGGACAGTGGGAGTGATACCCTACATGACACAATCACGTGAGGAGATAAGGGAATGCGCAAGTGTTTTAGCCAGCAGCAAAGACAGGATGGACTGAATTTTTATAAATTTTTATAAATTGTGAAAGATGTAGTGGCAAGACTTGGTGATGGCCTAAATGGGCAGGGAGAAGGAGGAGGAGGAATTAAAAGTGACCCCCAGGTTGGAAGCATGGATGACAGACCGGATGATGGTGTTGTCAGCAACCACAGAGAAAGTATTAAGAGTTTGGCTTGAATTGGAGACAGGCCACCCAAAATGATGTTCTGTAGAGATGGTCAGATATGTAGCACTGGTCAGAAATAGTACGCAGAAGTAGACTGGTGAATTAGTGTGAGGAGAGAACATCACCCATGAATAAGGTGTAGGCAGAAAAGGAAGGAACTGTGGACTGAGGTCTGTGGTACTCGAACAGAGAGGGGGAAGAGGAAGAAGCACCAAAAGAGATGATGAAAGGAGCAGTCGAGGGGTGGGGAGAAGGGTAGGAATCTCATGAGCAGATTTTGAAGTTATCCACACCAGTTACTTAAAGATACATCTTTCCTCTTCTGCTTTATTAAGAACATGTCTTCCTACTGCTTAACAACAACAATGGATTTATGTACCATAGAATAAGTCATCCGTTATAAACTACAGCATAATTACATGCTTGATGCTGTTAGATGCCAATTTGTTTTTCAATCATACACTATGCCAAAATTTATGCTGGTACTTTCAGTGTATAAACTTTGCATGAATTCCTTACCTTTTAAAGCTTCATTGATATAATTTTGTATGTAGTATACTCTCAATTTATCTTGAGCCATATTCTGATCATCATCAATTCCATTGGCTATAATATAAACTGGGACATCCCCATACTTGGATTTAACCCACTTGAGCATTTTGCGCAATCCCCAGGGCACTACTGCAGCTCTGCTTGGGGAGTTCAGCCATGTGATGTCTTTTATCATTTGAACTTGAAGATAGTGATCATACTTCAGAGCATCTTCTTTTTCCCAGTCCACAAGAATAGTAGTGTAATGACTTAAGGCAAAAAAATCAAATGAACCTTGGATTAATTTCTTTTCTTCTTCAGAGAAATAAGGCAAGTGAAAATTGTATAAATCAATGCTGTTTCTTTGGTGAAGCCATTCTCTCATCACATGTGGATAGTCACCATTCCCAAAGATGGGCTCAGCAAGCCAGCCAATGTCAAATTCTAGAACTCTATCAGCAACTTCTTGGTCATTTTTCGAAAAAGGACAGGCTGGCTCTACCCAATCAGCTTGCAGAGCTATAGATATTTTACCTTTCTGAGATCTTCTAAATTCTTTGTCATACAGGTGCCAGGCTTTAGCATGGGCTTTCAACAGATTATGCCCTGCAGTGTATGTCAGGTTCCTTACATAGGGTTCATTCATTGTAATCCAAAATTTGACGTGGTGGCCAAGATTTCTGAAGCAGAGCTTGGCATACTCAACAAAGGCTTGAACAGTCTCTGGGTTCTCCCAGGCTCCATATTTGGCTAGCACAACAGGAAGCCCTTGGTCCTCAGCCATAGGTTGCCATAAAGCTACAACAGGAGTTATATTAACTCTGAGAAGTTCACTAACAAAACACTGATAATAGTGCAGGAATGTGTGGTTGATTTGAGACAGGTTACCCAAAGGGAGAATCAAAGACCATTTCAGTGAAAAATGAAAATGTGTGACATGCATTTCCTGCAGCAGCGAGATCTGGAGCCTGATGGCAGCAAAGTCAACACAGTGACGCTTACGTTTTGGGGTAACAAATCCATCAACTTTAATAAGCTTCTTAGTATGGTGAACATCCCACACGTATACATTAGTGTCAAGGAATTGGGAGGGGGTTGTGTCTACCTAAAAAGGGAAAAGAAACACACAAGATTCAATTTGTCAGTTCTGATTACATTGAAAATTCATAACCATCAGACAAGGTTTATTAAAAGATAATCACAAGTAGAATATTTCTTTTAATTGATGCTGCCTCCTGAGATGAACATATTTTTCCTTTTAGCATCTCCCTCATACATTTCTGATTAGGGTGAACAGATGTCCCGTTTTTAAAGGGACAGTCCCATTTTTGGGGACTTTTTCTTATACAGACGCCTATTACCCCGCACCTCCGGTCCCGTTTTTTCACAGTTGCTATCTGGTAACCCTATCTCTGATGCCATCTCTGACTCATATGAATGAATGCATCTTAATATTGTGAGAAAATGCCAAATATATGTAGCACCTTCACCCTACTTTTATAAAAAGCAGTGTACTAGCATATGCCTTCTGTTTGCACTCTCCCCACAATGCTCAGTTCTGTGAGGGAAATCAGGGGCTGATCAGGGACAAAAAAGCAAATCCAAAGAAAGATAATACAGCAAAGTCTGTACTAATTTTTAAAATAATTTCTTTAAAGTTTAAAAACCTATATTTTAAGGCTATTTGTACACTATAAATTACCATAAATAAGCCTTCCTTTTTCCTCTAAGGTGGAACAGAATAAATAATAAATGAAACATGAAGAAGAATTAAGCAGTTTCCTAATTTGAACCTGTGATAAAAGAGAAATATGTCTCTGAGCTTGATTTTCAACATGAATACAATTGATGGATAAGAATTTTGCTTCTTGCTAAAGAAATGTCCTTTAACTGCACTAGCATATTGAACTAAAAAGTGTCATTCCTTCCCTTTTACGACATTAAATTGGTTAAAATAGCATGCTGTTGATTTCTGAGTCATATTTTTGCTCTGATATCAGAGTTATGCCAATGTACATCTCTCCAACAATAAGCAAATTTTCCACAAATCTTTTGGGCCTGAGAGCTGGGGAACACCTGTATTACCCACTGAAATCAATGAGAGATATAGATGCTCAGAGTCTCACAACATCACATCTTTATTTTTTAATAAATACTATGATCATAAAAAGAACTCTAAAGGGAGGGAAAGAGTTAGAAGGTTTTATTATGTGTATTTTTTTTCTCTTTCCTAGTCCCAAACTATTAGACACAGTTCCTACATATACATCTGTCTACGTCCACTATTTTTCTTCTTAAATTAACCCTCTGAGCCTAAGTTTCCCTGTTGGACCTTTTGTTTCAAAAGCAGGGTCAGCCTAAACCCACTGTTGAGCCTGTAACTGAGACTGTAGAATTGTGCAGAGCAGCTGCAGATCACTTGCTGTTTTCTCTGGAGAGGTCAGCGTTGTGCTTACAGAGGAAAGCAATAAAAAACAGCATGTCAGAGGGAAATTGCTTTTCTGGAGAATTGTCCCTTGTAGATTACTAAAGCATGCATTTCCACTAATACTGTGGGAATGTTGTCAGAAATGTTTTTCCACTGTGATGCATTTACAAATCATTCTACCTCAGCCTTATGGCACAAAATGTTTGTATATCCTTTTGAAGTGAAAATATCCAGAGTCTGAAGGTTTTTTTTAAGTGTCTTGAACTAAGACTCAGTAACTTTACAGCTGTTATTGATCCCAAAGGTAGCAGTGCCATTTCCAGTCTCTATTTATTTGGGACCAGAAAGAAAATGATTGCTGAATTTTCTTAAAAATCAATGCATCGGGTAAGGAGGTTGCAATGTTTCTCAACAATGTGAAGTTAGAGCTTACTTTTAGGGTCAGAAACAAAAAAAAACTATCATAGAATCATAGAATCTCAGGGTTGGAAGGGACCTCAGGAGGTCATCTAGTCCGACCCCCTGCTCAAAGCAGGACCAACCCCAACTAAATCATCCCAGCCAGGGCTTTGGCAAGCCTGACCTTAAAAACCTCTAAGGAAGGAGATTCCACCACCTCTCTAGGTAACCCATTCCAGTGCTTCACCACCCTACTAGTGAAAAAGTTTTTCCTAATATCCAACCTAAACCTCCCCCTCCGCAACTTGAGACCATTACTCCTTGTTCTGTCATCTTCTACCACTGAGAACAGTCTAAATTCATCCTCTTTGGAACCCCCTTTCAGGTAGTTGAAAGCAGCTATCAAATCCCCCCGCATTCTTCTCTTCTGCAGGCTAAACAATCCCAGTTCCCTCAGCCTCTCCTCATAAGTCATGTGCTCCAGCCCCCTAATCATTTTTGTTGCCCTCCGCTGGACTCTTTCCAATTTAGCCACCTCCTTCTTGTAGTGTGGGCCCAAAACTGGACACAGTACTCCAAATGAGGCCTCACCAGTGCCGAATAGAGGGGAATGATCACGTCCCTCAATCTGCTGGAAATGCCCCTACTTATACAACCCAAAATGCCGTTAGCCTTCTTGGCAACAAGGGCACACTGTTGACTCATATTCAGCTTTTCGTCCACTGTAACCCCTAGGTCCTTTTCTGCCGAACTGCTGCCCAGCCATTCGGTCCCTAGTCTGTAGCAGTGCATGGGATTCTTCCATCCTAAGTGCAGGACTCTGCACTTGTCCTTGTTGAGGACAACTATGCTCTAGCTCATAGGTGTTGGAACTAGGGGTGCTGCTGCACCCCCTGGCTTGAAGTGGGTACCATTATATCCAGGATTTACAGTTGGTTCAATGGCTCTCAGCACTCCCACGATAAAAATTGTTCCAGCACCCCTACTCCAGCCTTCAGAAAGTTTCTATCTTTGTGGAAAATCTAAATTAAAATTTTTACTCTTGAATCCAATCTGAGAGCTCAATTTTACATGACATCTTTATTGTGGCTATAGGAGTCCTGAAGACAAAACAGTATTTGAGAATTATACAGTCACATTTTCAAAGAGACCACAACCTGTCTATAATTTTTGCATGTGAAATGAAGGCTTTAATTGGGAAGGGTTGTCAGAGGTAACAGATCTAGTTGGAGAAAAAAAGTGAAAGCTAAGAAGAGGGTCTCAGACAGGTTGGTTGCTACAAGGGGGCAGTGATGCAGCAGAGACAACACTGCACTGCCTGGCAAATGAGGCGCACAGCAGAATTGTCCATTCCTGTTTCAAAGGTATTTTCCTGTACACTTTTTGATTTTTTTCCAGCACATAATGCCACTAACAATGATGCTGTAATGCACATGCAGAAAACATGAACACATTAGGAACAGAACTGAGCAAATAACAGACTTTACAGTTTGGGGGCTAACCGGAAAAAAAAAAACTACCGGGGGAGGGGGGGAGAGAAAGCCTGGTTCAATTCAAACCAAAATAATTTTTTTTTAAATTAAAAAAATTGTCTAACCCTCCTCCCCCCCGCAACAAAAAACCTCTTAGGTTGACTTTAAACAATTTATTTTTGTTTTTTCAATTTGCTTTGGTCATTTTCAGGTGTTTTTTTAATTGGGCAAATTTGAAAACAAGATTCCATTTTGAAACAAAAAGTTTAAAATGAAATGATTCAATATGATTGAACCAAAACATTTTAACTTTAACATTTTTTTTTCCATTTTTGGGGGGTGTGTGCTATTCATCAGATTGGACCCAGATTTGCAAATAGTTTCGCGGCCCTGAAAATGCATTTTTCTGTAAAATTCCTAATTGCCAAAAAAAAGTTCGCACAGCTCTAATTAGGAATGACCTTTAGAAAACATGCGTAATGATGGTTTCGTGACTTTTAACATTTCCAAATACAAGGGTATATTTAAACAAATTTCTTGCCATTAAAAGAAATAGATTTGGATCATAGCAACCAAATATGCTGCTGATAAAACTATGGAGATAAAAATGCCACTTGCAATATTTGCCATTTTCATATATTAGTACCTTTGTGTGGAAGTGTTTAATTTAGTAGATAATTATCTTCCAAAATGCATTTGAAAAAGGATGTATTTTTGTTAACTGAACACATAATAAGTGTTCTAGGAAGATGGACATTAGATCACAGTTTCTGTTTTTTGTTTATGTGGTGTTTGTTTTTAGAAAATCTGTTATTTATGATATTTAAATTTGGATCCACTTTCATGGTCACATTTAGGATGCCTGGTGAAAGCTGGGAAGATATTCTGTAAAATGTGCAGCTTTAATAAATTGGTGCTCCCACTACATCATTATGATAACAGACCTTATATCACCTAAGTAAAAATGATTATATACTTGCACAATACAATTATCATATACTTAAAGAATAATTTGGTTGGAGCATCTATTGACTTTGTCATCAGACTTACCTGAATGTAGTTATCAACAATTCCCCAAGCAAAGTCGCAAGGAAACTTCCCATCTATGGGTTGATTCTCAGGCAAAGGCGGGAAGCCATTTCTCTCTATTAGCTTTTGGTAGAATAAAGCTGAAGACTTTGGCAAAAACTTCTTGTCATGGCTTTGAAAATCAACATAAAATAATCCACGTCTAATGCTGTATCCTCTATGCCATTCAAAGCCATCCATGAGGGACCAAACGGTGTACCCAAAGACATCAACTTCATCATATCTGATGGCTAAGAGGAAAAAAAGCAAGATGACCTCATATTGCTCATTTTTTCCATAGAGTATACCATTTAAAAAACGATTCTATTATTTGAGCATTAGAACAATGTAGTAGGGTAAATAAATGTCTTAAGGCTTGATTCAAATTCCATTCAGTGGAAGTCCTTCAATTGACTTCAGTGGGCTTTGGATCCAACTCTGACAGTTTACATCCAAGAAGTTATATAGAAACAAAAAATTTATCCTGAAGAAATTATCATGAAAAATTTAACACAACTTTTTGGTGTTCTTAGGGATTTGCATTAACTATCCAGGCAATGCAGGGGGCAGTGATAATGCTGATGAGACTTTCTTTACTTGTTTGATTTTACAGAACCCCTCACATCTGTTATGAGAATATCATTTTCTAGTATAAATATCTGGTGTTTATTAACCCTCATACCTAAAGTAGGATGAAAGCCTGTTACAGATGTAAGGGTCGTACCAGCATTATTATTGTTGTGACAAATTCCACTCTGTGATTTAATCTGAGGTTTACAAATGGTTTGCATTTCTATAGATATTAAACACTTAGAATCAGCAAAATGTTCTTAGAGAGGGTCCCAATTCAACAAAGCCCTTAAGCGTCTGTTTAATTTTAAGCACATACTTAAATCCATTCCTATTTAGCAAAGCATTTAAGCACATTTTAAAGTGCTTTGTTAAAATGGGGCCTGTCTCAGTATCCAGCACAATTTAGCTTTATCACTCACCACCTTATGTAAATACAAATTGGATACCTATTAAACTTAACATTACCCAGCCTAGTTACACTGCCAACATTTTACACAATCAGATGTTAAAGTGTTAATATTGCCTAGTTTTATTAATGTATCTCATTACAATCAGATATGAGGGGCCAAACTGATTCTTGATGTAGCACCATTTGAACCAGTTAAACCAATGGAATTATAAAAGAGATTAATTCAGCCATGATAAACTTGCAAAGGAACTAGAATATTTCTTTCCCTAAAGGTTAGTTCTTTTCTGTTTGGCAAACATTGATTTTTTTAAAAAAAGCCCTCCACATTTACACAACACTTGCTGTTCTAACAGAGTAAAAGTCAGGATGGATTCACGTTGTTAACTAGCAACATCAAAAATTTCTCTTAGACTAGCATTATACTCCTGCTGCAAGTCAGCAGAGAGAGCTTCCACATTGCTTTTCGGGCACACCAAAAATTCTCCTAAAATCCCTCCTTAAAAGTTTGGTGACTTGTGCCATGTTCCCTATGAGAAGTGAGTTAAAAAAATTTGGAAGCAGGAAAAAAGTCTCAAATACAATGTAACCATCAAGTAGTGCACGTCTTATCAAGTAACCACATGACTTATTGATATTACTTTTATCTTCCTTCATACTTCCCCCCACGTAAAATCTTCAGGGCAGGAACCATATCTTTACTTGTTTCTGTAAAGGGCTTAGCAAATTTTGGCATTCCAAAATAATAGTAGTCCTTGTTATTTATTATGAACTTCTTGGTAACCGAGTGGCAAACTGAAAGGGAAAATATAGTCTATAATTTAATATGTTGCCAGTAAGCCCTAGTCGCACTCAGAGTGCAGATCTATGTATATATATATCAATAATTTTATTAAACTAAATAAATAACACCTTTTCGTTAACAAGAATATGACTATGTAGTTTCCATATAACGCCACATACACATCTAACACATTGTACATGCAATAATTAATAATTCTAGTACACACTATCCCCCAGACTTTAGATACAACATTGGCTTGCACGTTAATTCAACTTTTAGTTTAGCTGTAATAGTGAGGTGTTTGGAACAGCAGCTGAAACAAATGTAGCAATTCCAGGGTCTTTTATCCCGGTTGATAGGCAAATGGAAATCATCTTCACTATACCGGTTAAAGGAAAATTCCATTGTAACATGAAAGCTATTTAACCTGAATGTATAGTTTAATTCAGCTACTAATATTTTAAAAACCTTGAAGCAGATAACAGAGAAATAAACCAATTATAGCAAGTTTTGCAGTAATAAAAAGTACAGCATAATAAAAATAATTATTAAGGAGGAAACAGGGAACAGTCATCCCAATAAGTTGTTGTTGACAAGCCGGACTGAAAGACTCTACAGTACTTTGCCATTAAAGTATTAGAAATGGGACGTGTCAATGTTATAAAGTAAGTGCGGGGGGTCATTTTTTAAATTCTAGTTTAACAATTGGTAAAATAAAATAGTTTTCCTTAAAACTGCAAAGGCCTGATTCTCAGACCAGTGTAAATCAGGATGAATTCCGCTGAAGTCCATAGAATTACACTGATGTAAGAGCAGAATCAGGCTCCAAAACTACTGGAGAACCCCATTTATCAGAGCCTCCATTATCTGGCTCTCCATATTAAGCAAACTACCAGCACACACACAGGATCATTACAAAGCATTAAAATGTAGCCTCCTTCTTTATTTACAGCGTACACAAACCGTTACTTCTAGTAAAGGGTACAGGACCAGTTTTTAAAAATGCAGAAATGATAAACTCAAGTAACTAAAAAATAATACAGTATTGCTGTTGTTGCAACGTAAAACTATCATTTCTGCATTTTTAGGAACTGGATCTTTTTACTAGAAGTAACGGTTCATGTACTCTGTAAATAAAGAAGGGGAGTATGTTTTAATGCTTTTCCAGGAGGGGTCATCTAGTTTAAAAGCAACTCTGCATCTTAAAATAACGGTTACAAAGCTCTTTGCCCATTCTCTGGATTATCCAAATTTTTGATTATCCAATCTGTGTGTGTGTATACATACACACACACACACACACTTATTCAGCTAACGTATTAAAACTCATCACTAGAGTTTTCCTGTAATGATTCCAAGCAAATCCCATTGATAACTACACAAACAGCAATGTTTACACAGGGTGTGCACTTGCTCTTACTGAAATCAATAGAAGTTTTGCCATTGGCTTCAAGGAGAGCAGGACCAGACCAACAAAATCCCATCCATACCACACTCAATAAAAGGCACTTGTCAGCAACTGATAAAAATGAACCTAACTAACTGATTTGAAGTCTCATTTTGTAGTGAAAGTCTAGATAAATGTTAAAGACCAAAATTAAGTTTTGGAGCATTTGTTTAATGAGCTTTAGTGGGATATTTTCCATAAGTTTTGTCAGGAGAATAATATTAATTTGTCAACAGAGCTACCTTTTAAAGTTTCCATAATGAACTTCTTGAGATAATAAATATACTTGGCATCATCTCGCTTGGTGCTACCAGAGACAAACCAGCTGTTCTCCACAATAAATATTTTGGGCTTGTTATATTCACGGCTTATCCAATAAAGGAGCTGCCTCAGGCTTAGTGATTCCAACTGATGGAATTTCATCTGAGAGTCCAAGAGCTGGAAACTCAGTGTTGCTCCAAAAGAAAGAGCAAAAAAGTCAGCTGTTCCCTTGATGTACTTCTTCTCTGCGTCACTGAATTCAGGCAGCAGAGATGAGAGGTTATTCTTCATGCTCTGAGGGTAGTCACCATCAATAAATATGGGTTTAGCAAACCAGCCCAGCACAAAGTCAAGGGATTTTTGACATTCTTGTATGTCTTGTTCAGTCATAGCTTGAGGTTTTATCCAGTGGGAGCTGAGGGCAATGGACACTTGGCCTCCTTGAGTTGGACGAAAATGATCATTGTAGAGATGCCAGACTTTGGCGTGGGCCTGTTGAGAAGAAAGACTACAATGAAGGCATCTGAAATTCTGTCTTGAATAACAGAAATGCAATAGCATATTCAACCACTAATGTTCAGATTTGACTAGCAATGCCTTATCCTCACATCCCTAGGCTAAGTATTATTTCCTTCTCAGTGATTTATGATTGCTAACTTCTATTATCCTAATCAGAGTAGATAATATTACACCGATCCAAGAGCTTGTTTTGGAAAAGCAGCAAGATCTGCTTAATATGGTGTATATTCCATGCAATGAATATAAATGCTGTTTTTTCTGATCTTATGAAAAATAGTGTTTTAATTTTACAATGAAACCTGGCTTTGTACTTACCTACGGTATGAGTGAAACTTAGGCTTTGGTTTGAACACACATATAAAAGAGAAAGGCCATTTTGTTTGATATCATTAGTTTTTAAAATTTTTCTGGTTTTAAATTTTATTAAATTGGTAACAAATTACACCTTACAATATTATTAGCATCATGAGATTTAAAATAGTTAAAAAGTAAGAGCATATTTTAAAATGTATTTGAAAAAACATGTTTCAGATTATATTTTACATTGCAGGAGTCTTAGCTTGTTTACTACTGTTATTAGATTAGGTGTGTAGAAATTATCAAAAATTACATTATTACGTTTTTAGACAGTTACAAAGTAAGGCAAAACTAGAAAAAAAAAAGCTATGGGCACTTCTTATCTGGAACTATGGAAAAAAAACTGGAGGTCATACGTTTAGCAGTTACAGCTGGGACTGGTGGTCAAGAGAATGATGTCAAAACTCTGCCATCTCTGTCTTATGTACAATCTTTTAAAATCTTTTATTTCTTTAATTTATAAATGAATGAATACATTAAATCTGACTTTTCTTGTTGTTCAAAATAAACAGGAGTTTTCAAACAGATTCTGAATCATAAGGTCTGATTTAAAACTATGCATAGAATCAAGAGGATTTGGAAGGAGGATAGACATGGGTGGGAAGAGAAGCCAGTGCCCCTTCACACCCATTATAAATGGGTTTAAGACTACTAAATCCAGATGGTCAGGAATCTCATAACCCCAATATAACCCCAACATCTCAACTCTGCCCCAGCCCCCAAACACACACAGAGACACACCCACTCTCTCTCTCTCTGCACCAACCTATTCAGAGCCAAGTAGGAGCCCCATTCTACAACATGCAAGAAATACAGAGATATCCATGTATAGCCACTGTTTCCAGCCCTTCCTCAAGATTTAAATGATACAGAAGGCCTTGCACCTCCCTCCTGATAAATGTATCATGGATACATTGATAATTGCTTCTCACAGTTTCATTTTAATTCAGAATTACCACTCACAGCTTCCAGTTGCAATGAAATGCCAGTTTTATTACGAAATAATTGTTTAAATGTCGGATTGTCATCTCTATTGCCATAAAAGATAAATTTATAAAACTACTGAGGAAAAATTGAAAATTGAGAAATCGTAATTCTACTTCAAAATCTCACAGTACACCTATGGTATCTGAATTGCACAGTCACAAGACAATTTTGCCATACATTGTAACCCTATCCTGCTGACAAAAGGAGAAAACAGAGAAAATATCATGGTGTCACGCTGGAGTGGCTCACTACCATGAGCCACTCAGGGTAGACTGTCAAAAAATGGGCAGACACCCCAAACTGCTGGTATGTTCTATTAATTAGATTTCCCCAACCCAGTAACAAATGTGAATTCCTGGATCACTATAATAGTCTTACCACGGAGCTCCATCCAGTCCCTTTAGGCTCTCCGGTCTATTTTGCCACCCAGGCAAGATGGACTATGTGAAAAATGGTCACGTACACCAAAAATCACAAAATATTCAGGTTACAACCAGTCCCAAGTGACCAGTCACTCACCCGAGTTGATTTGCATCCTAGATCTCACACCAAAGACAATGCTGGGAGCCAATTCTATAGTAAACTAACTAAAGGTTTATTAGCTAAGAAAAACAAATGAGAGTTATTGAGAGGTTAAAGCAGGTAAAAATATATGTACATGTGAGTCACAGTCTATAACGGTGGTTCTCAACCTGTAGCCCCCGGGCTGCTTGCGGCCCAATGAGCACACAGCTGCGGCCCACGTGACATCCTCAGGGCCATACAGATCGTATATGTATTGTGTCGATGCAGCCCACATAACACATAGAGAGCTGCATATGCAGCCCACAATGTAAGTAGGTTGAGAACCACTGGTCTATAATTTCAAAAGGTAGCAGAGATGTAATCTGCCAGTTTCCCAAAAGTCTTTTAGAGCTACCCAGAGTAACTTCAGGGATCTCCATCTTCTTTCCTGTTATTTTGCCCTGTTAGAATCCGAACAAAAGAATTTTTCATGTGTCCATATTTATAGCTTCTTTTCACAGAAACTAAGCTGACATGACAGCTCCCACATGTGTCCTTTCTTTCATGACGGGGAGAGAGGAATGTACTTAGAGACTTTGATCTCACACACAATGACCATATGCTTTCCATGAACAGGAATTAGCACTTTCCTGTTAAAGTTCTTCATTTGCATTACACAAGGCTTCTTTCTCATTTGATGGGTTACTTAGTTACAGGGGTATATACAATGCAAATGTTTGCTATTACATTGTAACAGGGTACAGATAAGAGAAAACAATGCATGCAACATTCCCCCAGTTTTTCATGAAGTTTAAACACAAAACACATTCTTATACATGCTAACATCTACTTTGAATTATACTAACACACAAGCAAGCTGGCCTGTACTATCTCCTCCATAAATCCCCCTATGTTTCCTCATGATAGTGGTATCTATCCTCCCCATGCGATTCATGCCCCCCATCCCATATCCCTGACATGACACCTGGAGACACTCACCATGCATGCTCCCAAAGATACATGAGTTCTCTATGTCAACAGAGACCCATTTCACGATTCATGTTCAAAACACCTGTATCCCCGTACATGCTGTCCTTCTGTGGAACACTGTCCACTCCAAGGTTATACAGGGAGTGATCCAATATGTCCTGATCCTTTCCCTCTAGGGGAGCAAAGCAGATGCCTCCTTCAGATAAGCGTCAACTCCAGGGGTGCTCCAGGGCTTAAGCACCCACCGGAAAAAAATAGGGGTACTCTGATCCCACAGGGCCGGATTAGTCTTTTGTGGGCTCCAGCCCATCTTTTGTGGCCTCACCTCCCGCTCCACTTACCTGGGGTGGCTCCCTGGAAGCAGCAACATCCCCCTCACTTATCTGCTAGGCAGAGGCGTGGCCAGGCAGCTCTGCGTGCTGCCTCTGCCTGCAGGCACTACCCCCGCAGCTCCCATTGGCCGTGGTTCCCAGCCAATGGGAGCTGCAAAGCCAGTGCTCTGGGCTGAGGCAGCGCGCAGAGCTGCCTGGTCACGCCTCTGCCTAGCAGCTGAGCAAGGGGGATGTCGCCACTTCTGGGGAACCGCCCCCCCCCCGCGTAAGCTCCACCCAGAGCCTGCCTCACCCCATTGAGTGCCCCAACCCCCTGCCCCCTCCCACACCCAAACTGCTGCTGCGGAGCGCGGTGGCCCAAGACTGCCCCAGGAGTGGCTGGTGCGACTGGCACGGGGGGTGCCTGAGCTGCCCCTGAGCCAGGCGAACCAACCACTGCAGAAGTCACGGAGATCACAGAAAGTCACTGAATCCATGACCTGTGACCAATTTGCTGCCTTATTTATAATACAGCAGGCCAACATATTTCAGGTTTCCTTCTTTACTAGTCTTCCAGATATGTAACCTCTTTTGGAGTGTGAGTAGGCATTTATGAGAAAAGAGTGTACCTCTGCCACAAGACCTTTACCACCAAAGAAGTTACAAAATATTATTTCAATTTTGGCTAACACTCAGAGGAATGAGTCTTTTTTATGAAGCATGTATTGTCTGAACTCAAGGAATTGGCAAGAGGGGAAAGCCTCTGTTATCTATTTAATTTACTTGAGTGGCACAATTTGTCTTTTGTGTACTAATACAAAGTACAATACTATGTTTTAAATTAATCAGAAAAACAGTGTGCTCCATTTGTACCTAGTAATGCGAATGGCTTCCTGTGTAAGAGTGCGTGTGAGAGATAGATAGTCAACATTTAACTGTGCCGCTGAAAACTAAATATTAACCTAATTAATATGATTAACCTAAATAATATGAGATATGCCAATCCTGTCCCCATTTTCTTTCTCCTGCTGAAGCCACACAGGGCTAGCTTTAGGGCACACACTGTTCCAGACACACTGTTTTTTGGAGATCTTTTAAAACAGAATGAAGAAACATAAGGGGGAATGAAGATCTGAAACAAGTAGGTTTTTCACAGTATTATAGTTTATAAGATCCTTGGCGAGCAAGTGGGGGCCATGTTGTGCTCAGTTACACCAGTGGAAATTTGATGGAAAGGAAGGCAGTAGTTTGCTGTATATTCATGCAGCCTGAAAAACATCATGCACACCTACGGCTATGGTGCAACATGCAAATATTAAATCACACAGTACATTTATAATTTGAATAATGATAATAGAAGATATTCAAGGATGAAGCATGGCCTTGTGAATAAAGCCCTGCACTGAAACTCCTAGCTCAGCAACAGATTTCCTGTGCGACTGTGGTTGAGTCATTTAACCTTCCTGTGTCTCTGATCCCCATTGCATAATAGGACTAATAATGCTTCTCTACCTCAGATGATATCATGAAGATAAATTCATTGAAAATTGTGAGGCACTCATATAGCACTATGGTGATGGCAGCCATATTGATACCTAGCTGAATAGAGATCTATGAATTAGCGGATGTATTAAGGGGCGGGGTTTAAAGTGAACAATGAAATGTCTCTCATTTCTCGGTAATTGATTGAACTACATATCCAATAGTAGCAGAAATTTTCAAAGAGATTTCCTTATAAAGCACGTGACAGCAAGACAGTATCTGTTTTTTCCATAATTTATCTCAAAACCTAGATGTAAGCACATTTTTAGCAGCTCCATGAAACACCTTCCACAGCTGAAAGACTAATCCGGGACATCTCTGGTCTAAATACTAGAGAACACATAGAATCTCATCTGTACAATTTCCCTCCCCAACAACTTGACAAATCCAGTGGCTAGAATTTTCGCAAATATTCTTTTCATCTGATCTTAAGAGGAGCATGGACCCATGTGAGCTGCACGCCTTTTACATATATTCTGGGGGTTTTTTGTGTCTAGTAGCATTGTATTAAGTTGTTGGCTAGTTTCAGTTCAGTCATTTAGAGTGACTAACACTACAGAAGCATGGAGAAGTTTATATCATTTATTAAATCAATAAGAAACCCATCTGGGCCAGCTTTGTTCTATGGGAACTCATTTACTGCATACACCATTTGTCTGTCCAGCATTTTTTGTCTAGAGAAGATTTTTAGACACAAATTGCACAAAGCATTTTGTACAAAGGTTGTTTACAGAAACATATCCATGAAGTGGATACATAACCTATGGATGATGTTTTAGGTATTAATTCCTCAAGGATTGCCTAGTTGAAACAAAACCTTAGTTGCACCAGTGATGCTGCAGCAAGCTGTGCAGTTGGTAGCTCAATAACTAACTAGGTGCCCATATGCCAATAAAAATCAATAGGAAGATCAGTATGGGTCAGGGCCCTGAGGGCTTGAGCAGGCAGACACGGTGCCGATCACCCCGCAACAAAACATAAAATTCACATCCCTGAGAGACATAGTTAAGGTGACCTAAGCCCTGGTACAGACACTGCTATATCAACAGAAACATTCTTCAGTTGACCTAGCTACCACCTCTCAAGGGGGTGGATTTAAAAATTTTATTAAAGTTAATGTTTAAAATCAAATTTACACAAGTTAAGAAGGAAGGTACTGTACATCTGGGGTCAGGCTTGGGTTATGGGGGATTGCAAGTATCAGTTACAAGGATCATGAGGTACACACATATCACATAACCAGCATAGATCCAGATTGGGGTGTGGGAGTTTTTAAAGCGTCAGTGGATAAATGGGCTCTGGTACGCCACCCATGGAATGTATGAAGATTCCAAGTCAGTATTGGTGTAGAGAATAAGTACATGGGTGGGGTGTGTCCCTTGGTTCATCAGGGAAGGGAGGAAGTGGGTTATTTCCCTGGTCAGCGTTCTCGGTTACTCAACCTGGTACTGGTGGTGTCCTGTGATGTGTTCTGTGTAGATGTCTCTGGACCACTACTACAGCGATGGAAAATCCCATTCTGTCACTGTAGCAAGTGTCTACTCTACAGCACTAGAGCAGTGTAACTGCAGCTGTACTGCTATAGCATTTGCAGTGTAGACATACCCAGAGTTTTGAGCTAACAGGGAGATTAGCACTTCCACAACCCATCACTCTAGAGAACCATCAGGCATCGGTTATACACTTTTCTAATGGTACGCTGTCAACCTTCTCTAGACGCTGTTTCGCACAGGAATCTAACTTTTATAGAAGCATAGGGAACAAAAAAGCTAGAACTCATTTATTTCCGTATTTTCTTAGTCTTACAGGCAAGAAAGGATCCCTGGAGGAAGAGGCACTTCAAAAGAGAGGACAAGCAACCTCGATTTGCAGCACAAAATTTCTTTAAAATTCTGTTTCAATAGTATCTCACACCAGCAAGGTTCAAATGTATCTCTTTCACACACACAAGTGGGGATAAATATTGGAGAAATAATGGTGATTTTATATGTATATTGTGGGAGTCTAATTTTAAAGAGAGTGTATTGGGATGCGATTTGTAACCAAATATTACAAATATATTGGACGTTTATCACCAAATGATCCACTGGTAATCCTTTGGGGGTTTCCTAGAGAAATTAATTTCTCATCTGTTAGTAGCCTAGTAGATTATTGGAAGAGAAAAAATAAAGCCCCAAATTAGAGTAGTGGTTCCAAAATATGTGGGATGTTATGGAAAAATAAATGTATCAAGTGCATACATAGCAAAATAAAGGATATCCTTAGATATTTGGTTAACCTTTATTAAATATTTAGGATATAATTTCCAACAAAAAATAAATGTAACACATTTCTTTAAAATAATGAATATAATAGACTAGACCTTTGGTCTGCTAATATAAGTGAAGACAAAACTATCTGTCAATTTAAACAAACAAACGTGTCATAGGCTGTATAGAGAGGATTGTCTTGTAACTTGTAGAACCCAGTCAAACAGAAAAAATTCACCACTGTGTTGTAGCATAATACTTCTCTAATCAATACAGTGATAGGTTCATTTTCAATCGGTTAAGACTTGTATTTCTTCTATTTGTATGGTCATGATTTGTAAAATTTCTCATACTTCCTAAATAAAGCTTTTAAATAAAAACAATGCATATGGGAAAAATAATTGCTACAAACCCCGAGTGATAAAAGGATGGTGTCTCCAACTCTCACCCACAATCAAGGACCTGTGTCCTAGAATTTGTTAGCAATTAAAAACTGTGTTTGAATCAAAGTCAAACTTACTGGTTAGGGACAGCATGATGCTCTAAACCCTGAAAGGCCTCCTGCAGAGTGGGCCAGTCATCCCACTAACAGGCCAGGAAAATAACCTAAAAGGAAAAAGCACACTAACCACATGCTAGCCTATGGCACATTACCACTCCTGCTGAACCTATAGTGTAAATTTATCTGGGAAAGAGTCTTTTAGTTACTTTAATCCAGATTTTAAGGGGATCCCAACAGAAAGAATTAATCTGATAGTGTCCATATAAGAACAGCAAGAAGAATCACATCAATGACCCGATCCCCAGGCTGCTGGGGCTGGTTTGGCCTCTTCCATGAATAGTTATCTACACACAAACTTGAACCAGTTTAGTAAGTGCAAGCATGTGCAAACTCTCTTGTGCACACTCTTGTTTTGGTTTACCTTAAAACTGGTCCTTGTCAACTTTAGCTAAACTGAAATAAGCTTGGGCTAAATAGAAATAAGAAAAGTGGGAGGAAGGGACAAAATGTACACATGCCAGCCTGACTGGAGGCCATGATTTAGCCCTACTAGTTATGCATTTCCTTAAATTCAAGCAAGAAGATGTTGTTTAATCAAAAGCTAAATTTTCAGTGTTACAACAAAGGATGTCACATACCTTATGTCAACTTTCGTTCAAAGGCAACAGCACTTTGAGCAGGGCTAAAGGCTTTATCAAAGGCTATTACCTTTCAGAAGAATTTGACATGGTATCTTAATACAAAGGGAGTGATCTGGCTGTTAGAAGACTAAGGTAATTTTATTACATTGTGCAAACACATATCATGAAATATTCTGTATTTAAAATTTAATACCAGCTTGCAGAATCTTGTTACAGACCACATGCCAGGTACTTGAGATTTAAAACCTTTTTAATTTTCTGTTTTCTCCTTTATAATTTCCAAAATATATCTATTGCAATATCTAAGATGAATTAGATTTGAATACTCTATCTAGGAAAGGAACTGATATGCTGAAGAAAAAAAATAATTTATCTCCTAACAAAGAGAAATCGTGACAATTTGCATACTGCTTATGCCACAGAGAGGAGTGTAGTCATTGATCTAAACAAAGGCCACAACAGGACCTGGGAGTTACTGATGATGGCACAAAAAGGACAAGAGGTTCCAGGCAATATTACTATTATAAAGTGTTCCTTCATTTAACTATGGGGTGAGAACAAAAGTGGTCCACTGCTATTTTTTGACTGCATTTGCTGCAGAGACTATCTCCTTTTATGTTTGGTAAATGCTTAGCACATTTTGGGCACACCTGAACAGCTGTGCCAAGTGCTTGGCACATGTGGTGGAGAGGAATCAACAGGACAGTAGGCTACTGGAGTCCAATTATTGAACAGCGCTCCATAACCCCTCACCCATCGCCCTGTCCCCTCCCACATCACAGGAGGAGGGAAGGATGGAAGGATCCACCCTACCTACTCACACCCTTGTGCAGAGCACCCCGTAGAGCTGAGCTACACATGGCAGAAAATGTATGCACCCCAAGGAGGTCTTCTGGAATCCTGTCCCCCTTGCAGATTGGAGGCACCAGCCACACGGCCTGCAGAGGACAGGACTTTATTTGGGATAGTTGTGCCTACACAGCAAATGCATGGGCAGAGTCTGGAGGGAGGAGCATTGCATCCCCAAACTGAAAGCCTCAGGCAGGCAGGCAGCCTGAGTGTGCAATGTAATGAGTTCTGCAGAGGAGACAGGAGACTTCTCCCAGCTTGTACCCCGAGGCAGGGAGTCAGAATTTTGTTTGAATTTTGAGTGATTAACAAGTGATTAAGATATGAAAGGGCTATGAGGATATTTCCTAAAGTTAAATGATCTGTTCCAAGCTTGGTGAACTGCAAAAAGTAAGTACCTTAAATGATGGAAAGTCATTATAGATTTTTCTACAATTGTTTCAATTGTTGGATTCAAGAGGTAGTGACAAAGTTACTAATATCTTTTTTGAGAAGATAACTGATTTTTTAGACAAAGGAAATACAGCAGATCTAATCTACCTGGATGTCAGTAAGGTATCTGATACAGTTCCACATGAGAAATTATTAGTTAAATTGGAAAAGATGGGATTAATATGTGAGAACAGATAAGGAACTGGCTGAAGGGGAGACTACAATGGGTCATACTGAAAGGTGAACGCTCAGGCTGGAGGGAGGTTACTAGTGGAGTTCCTCAGGGACCAGTCTTGGGACCAATCTTATTTAACAGTTTTATTACTGACCTTGGCACAAAAATTGGGAGTGTGCTAATAAAATTTGCAGATGACACAAAGTTGGGAGGTACTGCCAATACGGAGGAGGACCAGAACATCATATAAGAAGATCTGGATAACCTTGTAAACTGGAGTAATAGAAATGGAATAATATTTAATAGTGCAAAGTGAAATGTCATGCATTTAGGGACTAACAAGAATGTTTGTGATAAGCTGGGGATTTATCAGATGCAAGTGACAGAGGAGGAGAAAGACCTGGGTGTATTTGTTGATCACAGTATGACTATGAGCCATCAATGTGATGCGACCGTGAAAAAGACTAACACGGTCCTGGGGTGCATCAGTCGAGGCATTTCAAGTAGAGACAGGGAAGTGTTAGTATCATTATACAAGGCACTGGTGAGACCTCATCTGGAGTAGTGTGCGCAATTCTGGTCTCCTCTGTTTAAGAAAGATGAATTCAAACGAACAGGTGCAGAGAAGGGCTACTAGGATGATCTGAGGAATGGAAAACTTACCTTATGAGAGGAGACAAAGAGCGTGGCATGTTTAGCCGCACCAAAAAAAGGCTATGAGGAGATATGATTGCTCTCTATAAATACTTCATAGGGATAAATACTAGGGAGGGAGAGGAGTTATTTAAGTTAAGCACCAATGTGGACCCCAGAACAAATGGTTATAAACTGGCCATCAACAAGTTTAGGCTTGAAATTAGGTGAAGGTTTCTAACCATCAGAGGAGTGAAGTTCTGAAGCAGCCTCCCAAAAAAATCTAACTGGCTTCAAGACGGAGGTTGATAAGTTTATGGAGGGCATGGTATGACAGGACTGCCTACAATAGTGTGTGGCCCATCAGCGACTGCCTGTAGCAAAATCCCCAATGCCTGGAGACGGGACACTAGATGGGGAGGGCTCTGAGTTACTACAGAGAATTCTTTCCCAGGTATCTTCCTGGTGGATCTTGCCCACGTGCTCAGGGTCTAACTGATCATACTAGCGGTCAGGAAGGAATTTTCCCCAGGTCAGATTGGCAGAGACCCTGGTGGTTTTTTGCTTTCTCTGCAGCATGGGTCATGGGTCACTTGCAGGTTTAAAATAGTGTAAATGGTGAATTCTCTGTAACTTGAAGTCTTTAAACCATGAGTTGAGGACTTCAGTAACTCAGCCAGAGGCTACAATCTTAAAAGGGGCTGGTCCTGCGAGTGAGCGGTCCGGGAGGCAGCACAGAGTGCCCCGCTAAAGAGGGGCTGGGAGCAAGGTTTGCCTGATTCCTACCTGACCTGCTGAGAGCCAGCTGGGCTGGCAGAGGCAGCAGGCAGGCAGGTGGAGCAGCAGCAGCATGTGGAGGGGGGGGAGGGACCCAAGCTGAAGGAGGGCAGTTGGACGAAAAGCCAAGCCAGGTGACTTCTCCGGAGCAGGGTTGCCCCTCCTCCCTGCTGCCGTCTGCAGCTGCCGCTGCTCCTGTCCCTGCTCTCCCATTCCTCCCCAGAGTCCCTGGCCACTCCACTGTAGGTGTGGGTGATTGCCACATGCACCGGTGCCAGAAGTTTTTCCCTCAGTGGTATCTGGAGTGGCGCCTGCATGGCACAGTATAAAGGGCAATGCCAGATTCCCTCACCCTCAGTTCCTTCTTGCCAGAAACTCCGACAGTGGGAAAGGAGGGCAGGTCATGGAATGGACATGAGCAACACATCTCGAAGAACACCAGTTACCAAAAAAGGTAACTGTCTTTTCTTCTTCGAGTACTTGCTCATGTCCATTCCATTGTAGGTGACTCCCAAGCAGTACCACCAGAGGTGGGCAGGAGTTCATTGATGTCGATTGCAACACAGCTCTGCCAAATCCAGCGTCAACTCTTCTTTGCTGGGTGATGGCCTAGTGCATCATGAACGTGTGTACTGAAGACCACATCCCGACCCTGCAGATATCCTGGATAGGGACATGCACCAGGAAGGTCGCTGAGGACACTTGAGTCCTAGTCGAATGGGCCTTCACTACATGTGGCGGCTCGGCCTGAGCCAGCTCATAACAGGTCCGGATGCAGGTAGTGATCCAAGTTTTCCATTTCGAGATCCTTTGCAAGGATACCGGGAGACCCTTCATCCTGTCCGCTGTTGCGATAAAGAGCTGGGTCGACCTGTGGAAGAGCTTAGTGCACTCCAGGTAGAACGCTAGGGTGCACTAGACATCCAAAGTGTGTAGCCGCCTCTCCTCATTGGTTGAGTGCGGCTTCAGACAGAAGGAGGACGATATCCTGGTTGACATGAAAAGGGAACACCACCTTAGGCAGGAAAGCCGGATGAGGTGGCAGCTGGACATTGTCCTTGTAGAATCCCATATACAGAGGCTCCAAAGTGAGGACCTTAATCTAGGATACATGTTTCGCCAAGGTAACGGCTACAAGGAAAGCAACTTTCCACGACAGATGGAAAATGGAACAAGAAGCCAGAGGCTCAAAGGGCGGGCCCATGAATTTAGAGAGGACCAGGTTGAGGTCCCACTGGGGAACAGGGTCCCAGACCAGAGGGAAGAGCCTTTCGAGGCCCTTTAGGAACCGGATAGACTCTCTTGCGAGAACACTGATTTGCCCTGGACACACGGGTGGAAGGCTGATATGGCTGCCAAGTGCACCTTGATGGAAGAAAGCATGAGGCTTTGGTGATTTAGGTGGAGCAGGTAATTCAAGATGGAGTGCAGACACATCTGGGTCGGGGAGATGCTACACTCAGATGCCCAGAAAGAAAACCGCTTCCACTTTGCCAGGTAAGTCGCGCTGGTGTGGGGGCTTTCTGCTTTCCAAGAGAACCTGCTGTTCCTGACTAGAGCAGGCCTGTTCCTCTGGTTTAGCCACTCAGCAGCCAAGTTGTGAGGTGATGAGAGGGAAGGTTCAGGTGCAGGACCTGACCGTAGTCCTGCAAGAGTAGGTCCGGGCGACTGGGCAGTGGCCATGGGGCAGCCACAGCCAGATCCATGAACATGCCAAACCAATGCTGGTAAGGCCACGCTGGGGCGATCATAATGACTCATGCCTTGTCCCTTTTGATTTTCGATAGGACCCTGCTGATCAGTGGAATCGGCAGGAACGCCCACATCAGATCCCCCACCCATGACAGGAGAAAGGCATCAGAGAGGGGGCCCCTGCCAAGGCCTTGGAGAGAGCAGAACTGATGACACTTCCTGTTCAGTCTGGTGGCAAACAGTTCCACTCAGGGAGATCCCCACTTCTGGAAGAGCGCCCGGGCAACCTCTGAGTGGAGCGATCACTTGTGGTGAGAGAGAAAAAGGAGCTGCTGAGGTGACCTGCCAGCGTGTTCCAGACGCCGGGGAGATGCGAAACTTCCAGGTGGATCACGTGCTGGACGCAAAAGTCCCACAGGCAGAGTGCTTCCTGACAGAGAACCAACCAGCGCGCTCCCCCTTGCCTGTTGACATAGAACATCGAGGCCAAGTTGTCCATCAACCACTGCACCACTTGACTGGACAACTGTGGCAGGAAGACACAGCAGGCTAGGCAGATGGCCCTGAGCTCTCTGATGTTTATATACAGTGCCAGCTCCTCTGAAAACCATGTCCCCTGAGTCCACAGTGTACCAACATGTGCTCCTCCCCGACTGAGGCCTGAGGCATCTGATATCAGGGAGACCATGGGTCGTGGACTCTCAAACGGCACTCCTTCCAGCACCCACTTTGGGTTGGTCCACCACTACAAAGAGGTAAGTACCTTCAGCGGGATCATGATGACCTTGTCCAGGTGATCCCTCGATGGGGAATAGACTGTCACTAGCCATAGTTGAAAGGGACGCCATCTGAGTCTCACACGGCAAATGACGTAAGTGCATGCCGCCATGTGACCCAGTAGTTTGAGGCAGACCCAGGCCATGGAGAGCAGGTGTGTGGTGACACTGGTAATGAAATCTGACATTGTCCTGAATCTGTTCTGCAGCAGAAAATCTCTGGCTCGGGTAGAGTAGAATACCGCTCTGAGAAGCTCTATCCTTTGGCACGAGATTAACGTTGATTTTTGTTTATTTATCAACAGGCCCAGAGCATGGCACGTGGCTTGTAGCATGGCAACGCTGCACTGGACTTGGGTCCTAGAGCAGCCCTTGAGGAGCCAGTCGCTGAGGTACGGGTAAATCTGCATACCCCAGCGTCTGAGATAAACCATCACCACAGACATGCACTTGGTGAACACCCTTGATGCTGTTGCTAGGCCGAATGGGAGCACTTCAAACTGGTAGTGGGTGGTCTCCACCGTGAAACACAGAAAACATCTGTTCTGTGGGAATATTGATGTGTGAATGTAGGTGTCCTTCAAATCGAGGGCAGCATACCAGTCTCCCGGATCCAGAAAAGGAATGATGGAAGACACTCTCCACGAGGAGCACTCCTAATCTTATGTCCTGCTCCTTTTTTGTCTTGAGCTTGAACCTCTTATAAATGTGACACTTATTGCTGATGTGGGCTTCTCCCAAACACTTCAAGCAACTTTGATGAGGGTCGCTAATTGGTATAGGCTACCGACAGCCATCACAAGGCTTAAAGCCTGGGGAGCAGGGCATGCCTCGTCTCAAGTCCCACAGGGGACTATCTAAGCTATCTACAATACTAACACTCTAACTGTTAAGAAGACAAAGAACTACTTAACTATTTACAATACTAAGATAAAACCACTGGGTAAGTGCTTGCCGAAGCAAGGAGACATTCCAGCACCATCACTGGTGGTAAGAAGGAACTGAAGGTGGGGGGAGCCGGCAGCGCCCTTTATACTGAGGCATACGTGTGCCACTCCAGAGGGCACCAGAGCTGTACCCTCGCTGCTAACAGGGAGTTTTGAGAGGGATTTCTCCAGGTAAAGCAGGAGCAAATACAGGACCCTTGAGGTAAGTGGCTGTCTGTAGTGTGTGTTTGGGGGTACTTGCTGTGTGCTGAGCTTGTGTTTGTCTGTTTGTTCATTTGTTTGCTTGAAGGACCGTGTGCCGTGGCTGGCAGTTGGAAGCTGTGAGCTTCTATACCAGGCTTGAAACATAGAAGCCTCTGTTCAGTGGCGGAGCCTTAAACAGGGGGCGGGGCTAATCAGGGAGGCCAGGGCTTTATAAAGCAGCGAGCAAGCGACCAGGGGCTGCTAACAGGGAGTTTTGAGAGGGAGTTGGGAAGGGGCGAGGTATACTTGGCATTCCTAAAACCTTTAAACCAAACTATAACCTGAACTTCTTGATTTAAACAAAAACCTTACTGTTAGCCTAGGTAGCTGTAAAAGAGAATGCAGGCAGAAGCCCAGCAGCAGAGTGGGGGCTATCCAGTTTATTGCACTCAGTGTAGCATGTATGATTACCTGCCCTGTGGGCGGGTGGCGTATGTGTGCATTCGGTGCAAGGAGCTCCTGGCCCTCAGAGACCGTGTGCGGGCTTTGGAGGCCAGGGTGGCGGAACTGGAGGAGCTAAGGGAGGCAGAGAGTTATGTTGATGAGGCTTTCAGGGACACTGTAGACTTGTCCCACCTCCAGGCAAACAGCCCCTGCGCTGTTGAGGAGGATGAAAGCCCCAGGGAAGGAGAGCAGTCAATGGGAGCAGAGGGAAACCTTCCCATAGTTGGGACCCTCCTTCCAGGTAGTGTTGAGGTATCCTCTCGCACTGACGTCACCTCTCCGGGGGAGGGAACTCCAATCAGTAGGAAGAGGCAGGTGTTAGTAATGGGAGATTCAATCATTAGAAACATAGATAGCTGGGTTTGTGATGACCGGGAGAACTGTATGGTGACTTGCCTGCCTGGTGCAAAGGTTGCGGATCTCTTGAGGCATCTAGATAGACTTATGAGTAGTGCTGGGGAGGAGCCAGTGGTCGTGGTACATGTAGGTACCAATGACATAGGGAAGGGTAGCAGAGATGTCCTGGAGGCCAAATTTAGGCTGCTAGGAAAGAGACTGAAATCCAGGACCTCTATGGTGGCATTCTCAGAAATGCTTCCAGTTCCACGCACAGGGCCAGGTAAGCAGACAGAGATTCAGAGTCTTAATGCGTGGATGAGACGATGGTGTAGAGAGGAGGGGTTTAGATTTATTAGGAACTGGGGAAACTTTTGGGATGGGGGGAGCCTATACAGGAAGGATGGGCTCCACCTAAACCAAAGTGGAACCAGACTGCTGGCACTTAACATTAAAAAGGTTGTAGAGCTGTTTTTAAACTAAGGGCTTGTCTTCACTACCTGCCGAATCGGCGGGTAGCAATCGATCTATCGGGGATCGATTTATCGAGTCTCGTTTAGACGCGCTTAATCGATCCCCGAACGCGCTCCTCGTCGACTCCGGAAATCCATCTTGGTGAAAGGCAGAAGCGGAGTCGACGGGGGAGTGGCAGCGATCGACTCGCCGCCGTCCTTACGGCCAGGTAAGTCGATTACGATACGCCGACTTCAGCTATGTTATTCACGTAGCTGAAGTTGCGCATCATAGGTGACAAATCTGAGGAATTGTCACAGATTGAAGTGTCAGTAGAGGAGGTTTTGGAACTAATTGATAAACTTAACTGTAACAAGTCACCGGGACCAGATGGCATTCACCCAAGAGTTCTGAAAGAACTCAAATGTGAAATTGCGGAATTATTAACTAGGGTTTGTAACCTGTCCTTTAAATCGGCTTCTGTACCCAATGACTGGAAGATAGCTAATGTAACGCCAATATTTAAAAAGGGCTCTAGAGGTGATCCCGGCAATTACAGACCGGTAAGTCTAACGTCCGTACCAGGCAAATTAGTTGAAACACTAGTAAACAATAAAATTGTCAGGCACATAGAACATAAATTGTTGGGCAAAAGTCAACATGGTTTCTGTAAAGGGAAATCATGCCTTACTAATCTATTAGAGTTCTTTGAAGGGGTCAACAAACATGTGGACAAGGGGGATCCAGTAGACATAGTGTACTTAGATTTCCAGAAAGCCTTTGACAAAGTCCCTCACCAAAGGCTCTTGCGTAAATTAAGTTGCCATGGGATAAGAGGGAAGATCTTTTCATGGATTGAGAACTGGTTAAAAAACAGGGAACAAAGGGTAGGAATAAATGGTACATTTTCACAATGGAGAGGGGTAACTAGTGGTGTTCCCCAAGGGTCAGTTCTAGGACCAATCCTATTCAACTTATTCATAAATGATTTGGAAGATGGGGTAAACAGTGAGGTGGCAAAGTTTGCAGATGATACTAAGCTGCTCAAGATAGTTAAGACCAAAGCAGATTGTGAAGAACTACAAAAAGATCTCACAAAACTAAATGATTGGGCAATAAAATGGCAAATGAAATTTAATGTGGATAAATGTAAAGTAATGCACATTGGAAAAAATAACCCCAACTATACATACAATATGATGGGGGCTAATTTAGCTACAACTGATCAGGAAAAAGATCTTTGAGTCATCGTGGATAGTTCTCTAAAGATGTCCATGCAGTGTGCAGCGTCAGTCAAAAAAGCAAACGGGATGTTAGGAATCCTTAAAAAAGGGATAGAGAATAAGACGGAGAATATCTTACTGACCTTATACAAATCCATAGTGCGCCCACATCTTGAATACTGTGTACAATTGTGGTCTCCTCATCTCAAAAAGGATACACTGGCATTAGAAAAGGTTCAGAGAAGGGCAACTAAAATGATTAGGGGTCTGCAACGGGTCCCATATGAGGAGAGATTAAAGAGGCTAGGACTTTTCAGCTTGGAAAAGAGGAGACTAAGGTGGGATATGATAGAGGTATATAAAATTATGAGTGGTGTGGAGGAAGTCAATAAGGAAAAGTTATTTACTTGTTCTCATAATAAAAGAACTAGGGGCCACCCAATGAAATTAGTGGGCAGCAGGTTTAAAACAAATAAAAGGAAGAAGTTCTTCACACAGCGCACAGTCAACCTGTGGAACTCCTTGCCTGAGGAGGCTGTGAAGGCTAGGACTATAACAGGGTTTAAAAGAGAACTGGATAAATTCATGGAGAAACACTACTTCTGAGCAGCCTCACACTACATGAATTCCACTGACAAAGTTTTGAGACAGGCATTCTGAAAGGGATGGCACAAGTTCACCACTTGTGAACTCCTACGAGCAGCTTCTGAACATGTTTTTGCCCCTCAAACTATTGCTGCTTTAAAATTCCTCTTTTCATCTTGCAGGATTGGGGGAAAGGGTGATGGGGGAAATGAAGGCAGGCAGGCTTCCTGAGGCAAAATAAATAATTGAATAATTACTGTCTCACACAGCAGTCATGCCATCAGCCAGCAGCTACTGGGTGAGTTAGACAGTACCTACTATGCCAGAGGAATTCTATCCTGACAGTCCTCAGTCTGCTACATTTCTTTCTCTAAAGAATAAGATGCATACGTCTGCAACTTCAAGCAAACAAAGTAAACAGTCCTGCTGCAGCAACCTCACACTGGAACGTCACATGGGTAAACTGAACAATGTGAAACAATGTGTACTCACCCAGTGAAGGGACACACAGCGCAATATGTGACAAGAGTGACTGACACTACATTGTAATGGAATTTTTCAACAACAAGGTGAAATGAAACAGGAAACTCAGAATGAAATTCTAAAGTTGGAACAAAACAAAGTGGTAAAGTCAAAACAACTCAGTTTTTTAATTTCACTTTATTCCAAATTTTTGTCAAAATTGAAATATCTCTGTGAAATGTTTTGATTTCAATGAATCAGCAAATTTTGATGAAAAAGTTCAATCAAAATTTTTTCAACCAGCTCGAATTCCTATGTGTCATTTGGAGAGGAGAAGAAGTGTCAGGAATCTGAGCAAGGGGTAGCTGATCTGATAGAGGGCACACTGAGCCCTCATGGATCCAGTTAACACAGCTAATTGGTCATTGGTTCTGCCAGAACCAATTAACATCAGGGAGGCCAATAGCAACATTCCAGATGCATTGGGACCAGGAGACAGAGCCAGCCTCACTTGTGCCTTAATTAATTAATTGTTTCTCTGTCTGTGGGGCCAGGACTAACTGGCGGTCAGGTGATAGTTTAATGAAAAGCTGGGCCTTATTGGAGAGCAGAGAGAGATCTGTCTGGGGTGTGAGCAGGCTTCTGTGGAAGGACCTGAGCCATTGTCATCAGTCAGGTGGGTACCCCAGGGAAACCAGTGCTCTATGGCAGAGCAGTAAGGAACCTCAGGGAGGAAGCTGGGTTTCCATAGAAGCTCTTGGAGTAGGGTCCTGAAGGAGTCTGGGCTCTATCCCAGAGCCAGGAAGGTAGCTGAGACTGTGAAAGGGACTCCAGCAGAGTCCAAAGCAAGGTGGAAAGAGTCTTTTGTCTGTTTAGGACGACTGTTAACCTGAAAAGGGACTGAGAGTGACAATACCCACCTGCTGAAGTGAAAAAACAGATTGACAGAGCCAGAAGAGTACCCAGAAGTCACCTACTACAGGACAAGCCCAAGAAAGAAAATAACAGAACGCCACTAGCCGTCACCTTCAGCCCCCAACTAAAACCTCTCCAGCGCATCATCAAAGATCTACAACCTATCCTGAAAGATGATCCCTCACTCTCACAGATCTTGGGAAACAGACCAGTCCTCGCTTACAGACAGCCCCCCAAGCTGAAGCAAATACTCACCAGCAACCACACACCATACAACAAAAACACTATCGCAGGAACCTATCCTTGCAACAAAGCCCGATGCCAACTCTGTCCACATATCTATTCAAGTGACACCATCATAGGACCTAATCACATCAGCCACACCATCAGGAGATCGTTCACCTGCACATCTACCAATGTGATATATGCCATCATGTGCCAGCAATGCCCCTCTGCCATGTACTTTGGCCAAACTGGACAGTCTCTACGCAAAAGAATAAATGGACACAAATCTGACATCAGGAATCATCACATTCAAAAGCCAGTAGGTGAACACTTCAACCTCCCTCATCACTCAATGACAGATTTAAAGGTAGCAATTTTGCAACAGAAAAACTTCAAATACAGACTCCAACGCGAAATTGCTGAACTGGAATTAATATACAAACTAGATACCATTACCTTAGGTCTGAATATTGACTGTGAATGGCTCAGTCATTACATTAATTGAATTTATTTCCCCCCGTTAAATACCCTTAACACCTTTGTGCCAACTGTCTGTAATGGGCCATGTTGATTATCACTTCAAAAGTTTCTTTCCTACTGATAACAGTTCCTTTCAATTAATTAGCCTTTTACAGTTAATATGGTTACTTCCACCTTTTCATGTTCCTCTGACCGTATAAATATCCTCTCACTGTGTGTTCCATTCTATGCATCCGACGAAGCAGACTGTAGTCCATGAAAGCTTATGCTGAAATAAATTTGTTAGTCTCTAAGGTGCCACAAGTATTTCTTTCTTATTTTCTTTTTCCAGACAGAGGGCTGAGACATATGAATCTCAGAGAGAAAACCTGGGTAAGGAGAATTTGAAGCAGGAAGTGCCTGCAGTGCCATGTTCAGCCAGCAGGTGGTGCTAAAGGGCACCCATGGCCCACTACTTACCCCCAGAGAAAGTTCCCTTCACACTCAACACAGCAGAAGGGGAGCAGAGACCTCTAGGGAAGGTGGATTATCAACACCGATGGTGTAGGTAGCATCTTCACTGAAGCAATGCAGCTGCACCACTGCAGCCTTTGAAGTATAGACAAGCCCCCTTAGGCTCCTTTGAAAAATCCCAAACGCCAAATACCTATGTGCTCATATAATTTGATGAGGTAAATAGACTTACCATTTGATGACACATCATATGCCATTTACCCTTTTCTTATGGATGGAGGCTAGCCCCTGGCTCTGCCCCTTCTGCCTGTCTCTCGCCTCCCTCCCCTCCCTGCTGGGGGAGCCCCAGGCTGGCCGGAGGCCTGAGCACCTCCCCACCTGCCTGGAGGAACCCCGAGCCAGTCGCACCATGCCTCCACCTCCTCAGACCCCAAGCTGCCATGGAGAAAAGCATCTCGGACTCTCTCCAGAAGATACTTTTGCTATGCCTCATTCAGGTTCCGGGGCGGCTGAGGAGGCGCTATTTGCTGCTCAGATTCCTGCACTCATCAGTAATCTCTCTGGAGTCCAGGAAGATTATTTATGAAGCCAGGAAGCTGAGTAGCAAATACCATCTCCTCAGCCACCCCAGAACCTGCATGGGGCATAATAAAACAAAAACTTCCCCCACAAACCCCGCAACCGGCGTTCCGGCAGCAGAGCCTCCCCTGGCCCATTATACCCACTGCCTATGCCTGTTCTGTTTTTCAGATTGTTTGGCTCTCCCTCCTTTTCTCAAAGTCTTGAACTGGCAATGATGAATATGATCAATCACATCTCTGCAATCCAGATCAAGTGCAAAAATCTGAATCTTGGCCTTTAGCTCCACCACCTACACTGTAGCTCATTAAATGATGAGTCCGACTCACCAAAATCATAAGATTATCTTCAAAACCTTATGATTTGTAAGCCAAAGTCATGGTGGGGTTTGCCAGCCTTCTGATATTTTTTGCCTTTGGGAAAGGCCAGTTGCCCTGAATTCCATTTTAGGTTCAAATGTCAAGCTTTAAATACACATCACACGAATGCAGGCTTCCTTGTTTGCGACTCAGAGGGGAATCCACTTACCAACACATACCTCTAAGTCGGCCTCCTGCTCCCCATTTTCTCCTGACTCCTCATAGGATCAGGTCCTGTTTCCTAACACATTCCTCATGCAGTTTTCCTCACAGTCTCACTACCAACACCTCTGCATTCTTCTGTCCCCTGCCTGGCTTTCACATGGCCACTAAGAGGCCACCATTTTGGAAATAATGGGAGATGCTGGCCATTTTAGCTCAGGGCAGCCTCACTGTCACCTACAAAAGGTTTTAACTATCACCTACAAAAGGGATAGGGGGACCATCTTGCTGAGGGCAGCCTGTGGCTATGTTTATAGTTGAGTAAGATATAAAATATGATGCCAACAATACAGTAAAGTACATTATAATAATAAAGGGCCCAATCCAACATCCATTTAAGTTAATGGGTTTCTAGCATTGACCTTTTTGTAAAGAAAATTAAATTGAAATCTAAGTAAGAGGACATAATTAATTATAGTCCATAAAGTGAATTAACACCACCTCATCTGACTACACAATGTATTTCAAACCAGCTTTCTCAAAAGAGAACCAATAATTGGCATGGGACTGGTGTTTGCAAATACTTGTGGCTTAAGGCAACACAATTAGAATAAGTAATCAGTGAACAGGTTCAAGAGTTACTGGGCTGCTTTTAAAATGAGAATTTTTTAAAATGCTAAAAGTTAAATAAACAAATTAGGTAAACTTTGCCCTTAGCTCTGGACAACAACTGATCTAATGGAGCTGCTAAATACACAGAGCAATAACTGAAAAAGAGCTGATTAAAAAATAGCTCTGACAATTACCGTGGACTTTTATCAGATAGTACCATTCACTAGCTACAAAAACCAGATTACCTTTTGCTGTTTTCTTTAGAAGCAAATGAATATTCTTATCTATCCAACTGTAAAAGCAAACATTCTATATCGGGATGGACATGTAATGATTCTAATGGTGCCAAAGTTTCCTAACCTTTGCTAAGGACATTAAGCTGTAAATAGATCTCTAGGTTGACTTTTGGACTTACAAAATAGCAAGGCATTTCCATAAAATAATCTCGCCTGGCTGATTTTAAACTATCCTGTTGCTCTGTGCTGTGGTAGTAAATTGGAGTAAAACATAAGTCCAAGGTCAATGGCGATTACAGCCTTAAAATTGGAGAAATTATTGTCTCAATTTCAGGGAATGCTGGGAGTCTCAAAATGAATTTATGTTCACTAGAGCTGGTTGGAACTTTTTCCAACACAACACTCTTCTGTCGGAAAAACATAATTCATTGAAACCAAAACACACACTCTGGAAACCTGCTGATTTTGACAAATCTCCATCAGAAACCTGCCTGGTTTCCTGCCAGCTTGTGGGCCTCCCCTGCAGCCCACCTAGCAGGCTGCCAGAGCCAGAACCCCCAGGCTCCCCAGCTTGCAAGCCAGCTAGCTCTCTGGTAGTCAGGCAGCTGGGGGACCCAGCTGGCATGGGAGGTGGGAAGTTGTAGGAGCCCCAGCCAGGTGACATGCTGCAGATCTGGCGTTTTCAGGCTCCCAACCTTCAAGCCTCCTGGCTCAGTCCAGGGCTCCCGGGGCTTCTAGGCTCCCAGCTCACCATTTGCCTGCCTGTTTTGAAATTATCAAACAACATATTTTGGTTTTTCAAAGAAATTTTTTTAATAATCTTTGTTGCACAGAGAATTTATAAAGTTTTGGTTTTGTCTGAATTGAAACAAAAACAGATTTTGAAATCCTCCATGAAACTGAATTGCCATTCTCTGCCCAGCTGTAATACACACAGAAACAAAAAGTCATGGGTTTTGCATGTCAGAGAGGCAATGTACTTTAATTTGGGAAAATTCAGAAACACTGGAAGGTAGTTATCAAGGGCCAGATGCTGGACCAAGTTACACCTGTTAAAATTCAAAATACCTCCATTGACATCAATGCAGAAATACTGTGTAAAACTGGTGTTAAGCGGGAAGAGAATCAGTTCCAGAGTCTGACCCACAGTATTTAATTTACAATTCTTTTGCCCACCCACAGAACGCTGAATCAGTGCAAGTTATACTACATTACCAATTATGGGTGAGATTCACCAGCGTTGTCCGGCTGCTTTGAGCTGCTCAGACAACACAAAGCAGCCATAAATCTGGTTTAAAAGGCAAGTTAAGCCATTCTTACGACTGTCTTGCCCTGCTGAAGCAGCGTGAGGTGCCTCAAGCATGCCCATAAATCTGATCCCCATATCCAGTTTTATGACCAAATTAAATCAATGACTAATGTACATCACTTTTGAATTTTGCTCATTGAATCCAACTCCTACTGATTGTACCCTACCTCTCAACAGCCTACCCTATCCCTGCAAGAAAAAAAATACTCTCAACACTGGTTATCTGCACACACGTATTATTTTGGCCATATTTCAGGTAGCGTAAAGCAATAGTTGAAGACGGGAAATTCACCTTTTGTTTCTCATTGTATGTAGATTTCTGGAAGGTAGCTTTCATAACTCAGTGAAAACTTTATAACTTTACTGAAGGAGTTAGTGTCATAAAGAACACCGAGGGCCAGATTCTGCAAATTACACCAGTATAAATCCAGAATGACTCCTATGAACCCATCAGTGTCTCTGGGCCCAATTCTGATTTCATTTCCACCAAAGCAAAAGAGATCAGAATCAGGCCCCTATAAGTTTAAATCCTGAGTAGGAGATAAGGACAGCAAATGTCTTTTACCCCAGAGTTCCCGTATAGCTTTCTCCTAACACGTGCCGAATAGAGATTGGTCTTCTCACACAGCTCACACAGCTTTGCTGTCTTCAGTCAAGAAGTAAAGGCAATAATTACAAAATAATAAATGCTATCAAGTTAAGCTATCAATTTCACCCTTTAAAAACTGAAGTTGGTTTTTATTCCAAACATCCAGACAAAATGTTTAAGTACAGTTAGGGATTATTCCCACCCTTTACCTGGAATACTAGGGAAAATTTGTAAAAATAAGGAGAAATGTAAAAATAAAAATTTGTACAAATACGGAGTAGAACTGTGCACCTCATGACGTATTTAAGGAGCGCTCTGTAGAAGTATTCAAGACAAGAAAGCAGCCACTCCTGCAGCCCTTAATCATAAGAGTGGACCCACAGCCCCACTATTTCCAATGGGACTACTCCTGTGAATAATGGCTTTGGGACTGGGCACTGGATCTTGATCAAAGCCCACTGAAATTAGTGGGAGTCTTTCCATTGACTCCTCAAAACTACAATTATAAAGAAGCAAAAGATTCTGAGCTACATGATTGAAGTGTAAGTACCAAGAGGTCCCTTCCACTCTATCATCTTTTATTAGATTAACATAGAAAAGGGTATCAACAAAGAGCAAATATCTTTTGACTTTCAGTCCTTCAGTGCCTAGTAAAGTTTTAGGAAGGATTCTTTTGGTGCCTATCCAAATGCCCTTTATCTTTATTAAACTGCAGTTAACCAATAGTTCACTATCTTCCTGGCAATGAGCAGAGAATATCCTATCCAATATGTACCAATGTCAAACTAGAACTTTGATCTTAAATAAAAATAGTGGCACTGCTTACATAGGAAAGCAACAACAGAGAACTTACACATTGAGTCTGAATAGCGTTTCCTTTTATCTCTTCAAGTTCTGATAAAGACCTAATATGCCTACAGTTGAAAGACATACAGTTAGAGCCTAACCGTATCACTCTTACACACCTTGAATAGCATCTTACTTCACAAGTAGCCCTAAGTAGCCAATTTCAGAGTAATGTTAGCAATGTGGTACAACTGGGACTTTATTTACTCAGACTGAGTATTTGAAAACAACTCATTATGTGAATGTAGTGTGCAATCATATGCTTGGAGGACAAAATGGGGTTACTTTCATCTTTTCTGCACCAGATATTTACAGTTGATTTTTATAAAAGTACAGCCAACCCAAGAATTCCTGCCTTCTGTTTAGCACACTTTACTACTGAGCTCTTAATTTTTGTTTTTAATTTTGTTTTTAATTTTTTTCATTCATGATGAAAGCTTCAAAGAGACTCTCACCTCACAAATGCTAGAATTTGTGACTATATCAGAACCACTTATATCAAGAAGATTACATTATAGGCAATCATGATGTCTAGTCTGAATTCTCTATACTGGTTTAATTATACTTGTTTGCCATCGCTGACGCTTTAAAGCCACATGACTCAAAAGATGAGTGATTAATTTCTATTGAAATAAAATATTTGCAAACAAATACTATCCAAGAGAAGGAGAGGAAAAGATATTAAAAGCTAGAAATTAGATAATTTCTTATTTGCTTCCATTTCCATTGTAACTGGTAATATTAAAAAAAAAGGAAGGGGAAAATCTGCATGATGTGGCAAAACAGGATTATTTACAGTTGCTCCTTGTTTAAAAAAAAACAAACTATCAAGTGTATTCACCTCTAACTGGGCCAAGTTCTGCTCTCGGTTATTTCAGAATAAATGCGAGCAGTGAGCGACTAGCACGGCGAGCAATTTCACCAGGACATTGCAACAATGGAGAAACGCTATCAGGGCAAATGGAGCCCATCAATGCTTGCAGACTATTGCTGGACAGTGACAAGAGATGCTCCATTTAATGAATACAAGAGACAAGCCAAGAAGCACCGAGTAGACACTGAACAGGACTAAACTATGTACATAATAGTTTTTTGCCTTTTGTTTCATAATAAATTTTATTTATATAACCCCTTTGCTGATTTTTAAAGTGTTACATAAACAGGACAGATGAAATAGTATCATGTAAAGCAACCATAAACACATGAAAAGACCTAAGTTTACAATTTATGATTAAAACTCTACTATCTACACAATATACATAGACATAAAATGTAAAAACTTAAATATCTTAGAAACAGTAGCCAGTTGTTTTAATTGTCATATTTGAATTCAGCACATCAAAATACATACTAAATAGCACATTTTATCTCTGAAGCAGACGACTTCTCAAAAATTGTAGACCAGTGTTCTTTGAGGAGAAAGGGGACTGGCCACCAATACTCTAATCACTCGGTAAGGGGACACTGACTCTTCTCTTCCTTATCTGAAGGATAGTGTTGCCCCTTTTCAATCCGAGGGGCTAGTCAAACTTCAGGCACTTGGAGATGTTCCAAATGGAAGTATAAACTGATGATGGAATCTTATATTTTCTTTGATGCAATTTTGTTTATTTACAAGGAATGTACAAGGTCCTGCTTCTCCAAATGCAGGAGGAACTAGAATCAAAACAATAGCTTCTTAGGCCTAGTCTACACTAGAAAATTAGGTCTGTTTAACTATGGCAGTCAGAGACAGAGCCGGCACTAGACATAAGCAGACTAAGTAATTGCTTAGGGCCATGAGCAGCTCAAAGGGCCCCCCATTCACTTTTTATTATGTGTTTTGTGTGGAGCTCCCCCCACGCCCCGAGGTTTCCTGCTTAGGGTCTCCAATGGGCTAGCACCACCTCTGATCAGAGATGTAAAAACACACCCCTGAGTGACATTGTTAAGATGACCTAAGGCCTCATGTAGACAGAGCTTAATCGACAGAAGAATTCTTCTACGAACATAGCTAATGCCTCTTGGGCAAGTGGATTACCTACGCTGACAGGATAATCGCTTCCGTCATCTTAGGTAGTGTTTACACTGAAGCACTACAATGGTGCAGCTGTGCCACTGCCGCGTTTTAAGTATAGACATGCCCTTGGTTTACAGTCCCAAGCCTCCTGAGTCAACACTAGACCCAAAAACCCTCTCTCTAGCTTTTTTCCAGGGTCATACACCACGCTCACAGGCTGTTGCTTGGATTTCTTGCTTCTTACCTCAGTCTGTCTCTGTTCTGCCTGTCTAGGTTCTGTATCTGCACCCCAGTTTCTCCCTCTAATCTCTCTCTCTCTCTCTCACACACACACATGGGAAACCTCCGGCTACACGGTGCTGGTTTGTCAGGTGTGGCCCCTTAACAGTCTCTTACAACGATCTTAAGTGAAGGACACAGTGACACATCAGTTTTAACAAGGTTCTAACTCCGTCCATAACAAGATTTAACCCAGCTCATAAAAATAGGATTCGTACTATATGTGTCAGCTTTCTACCATTCTGTTTTCTGGCTGTAGACTTGAGGGGGTGTCAACCTCTATGGATTCAACCTGTTCTATTCAACTTTTGTTAATAAAAAGCACATAATTGCACCCATTTCTTACCCAGTTTTGGAGTCTTAGACCAGTCAAAAACAAAGCGTTAGCTTAAGAAAAATATTCATTTCCCCCAGTACCCTAAAACTAAGGGCTGGTGTAAATCAGCATAGCGGCATTGACTTCAGTAGAACTATCCAGTAATTTGTTTCCTACATACACTCAGAGAACAAAAATAATCTACACTATACTCACCTACATTATACATCTTCCTTATTATTTATTAGTTATACAAAATGTGCCTTATTTTATCAATTCAGAACTTGAAATGAGGCTACCACAAAGAGCTTTACAACTAGTGAGTGGACATTTATAGAACATGTTGTGACGCTTTCCAGCGGTACCCGGGGTTGTGAGGCACCTTGCTAATACCTGCCCTTAGTGTGATGAAGCCTTATCCGTGCTTTCTGCTGGTCAGCTCCCCAACTCTACCTGCCAAGGCAACATAAGCATGTCCCTCTAGGCCTAGGCAGGCCCCACTGTCCTGGTTGATCACAGGATGACTATGAGTCGCCAATGTGATGTGGCCGTGAAAAAAGCTAATGCGGTCTTGGGATGCATTAGGCGAGGTATTTCTAGTAGAGATAAGGAGGTGTTAGTACCGTTATACAAGGCATTGGTAAGACCTCATTTGGAATACTGTGTGCAGTTCTGGTCTCCCATGTTTAAGAAGGATGAATTCAAACTGGAACAGGTACAAAGAAGGGCCACTAGGATGATCCGAGGAATGGAAAACCTGTCGTATGAAAGGAGACTCAAGGAGCTTGGTTTGTTTACCTTAACCAAAAGAAGGCTGAGGGGAGATATGATTGCTCTCTTTAAATATATCAGAGGGATAAATACCAGGGAGGGAGAGGAATTATTTCAGCTCAGTACCAATGTGGACACAAGAACAAATGGATATAAACTGGCCATCAGGAAGTTTAGACTTGAAATTAGACGAAGGTTTCTAACCATCAGAGGAGTGAAGTTCTGGAACAGCCTTCCAAGGGAAGCAGTGGGGGCAAAAGACCTAACTGGCTTCAAGATTAAGCTAGATACGTTTATGGAGGGGATGGTTTGATGGGATAACATGATCTTAGTCAAAGGTCAATTAATTGCCATCAGTGGTAAATAGGACCAATGGTCAACGATGGGATGTTAGAAGTTACTACAGAGAACTTTTTCCTGGGTGTCTGGCTGGTGAGTCTTGCCCACATGCTCGGGGTTCAGCTGATCGCCATATTTGGGGTCAGGAAGGAATTTTCCTCCAGGGTAGATTGGCAGAGGCCCTGGAGGTTTTTTGCCTTCCTCTGCAGCATGGGGCACGGGTCACTTACCGGAGGATTATCTGCATCTTGAAGTCTTTAAACCATGATTTGAGGACTTCAATAGCTGAGACATAGGTGAGAGGATTATTCCAGGAGTGGGTGGGTGAGATTCTGTGGCCTGCATTGTGCAGGAGGTCAGACTAGATGATCATAATGGTCCCTTCTGACCTTAAAGTCTATGAGTCTACACGTTAGCAATAAGTACACTGAAATCTCCAAGCCTTCTGAGCATACCCCTGGAGGGCCCAGCCCCTGGTCCACTGGACACTCACAGAATTCCCAGATCCACTGTTCCCAAAGGAGTAGTACACCCCTGCTTACCAGATTCACCTCGGGATCACCGCTCCCCTCAACTCACAGCACTTAGATTTGTTAATAGTGAAATCAAGTATATGTTTATTTAACAAAGCACAGAGATTGAAGTAATAACAAGAAGAAGTATTGGAAACAAATAGTTACATATAAAATAAAATCATAACATGCATTCTAGAAGCTAGAGTTAATTAACTAAATACTTTCATGTCTTGTAGAGTAATGTTCACCCGAAGTCTTTTCAGTATTTTACAAATAGTCTGGCTGGGACCCTCCTTTCATACGACAAACACACTGTTAGCTTGTCTCCTCAGTGAGGGATCCTGTGTTTTTCTGTGCATTCCCTGACATACCAGACTAATCCTTTGATCTTAGTCATAAACAGGATACTCCCCTGCTATTTTGTTTCTTCCTGTAGATTTTCTCTCTTGTAGATTTTGCAATTTTTTTGACTGACTTTTAGCTTAGTGTGCAAATAAGCCTCCATTGTGAGACATACAATGCACAATACACACGTGGCCAGACAGAGTTAAGCATCTGTTACCGCCTGCCTGAAAGGAACATGTCCAAGTATGTCATTTCCTGGTGACCTGCCTTAACTCCCAGACCTTAAGAACATACTTCTTTAGTATAGCTAAATAATTTCTGAAATATTATCCAAACATTTCACAATGATAAGGATGACCAGTGGGCTACGGACTCCCAGCAGAGACCTCACATGCCAACCTTTGGTTATGCAGCTATTTGACTCAGGGAATCCCTGTAAAAATCTTTGTACTCCCTGTGACCTCTGGCAGTTGGCACTGAGAAGTCCCTGGGTCATGTGTGCTTATATATCTCTCCAAAATTAGCACTTGTGCGCATGAAGTAATTGGGCATGCAGTTTCACTAGCAAGCACTTTAACATTTTCAACAGGTGGTGCTATTGGACAAATCCTACAAAGGTGACTTCTATAGGAGAGGAAGTTGCCTCAGCACTTCACAGGAAGCTCACAGCATTTTGCAGGATTGGCTCTAAATCATGAGAACTACTTTGCACCTAAAAGAGAGCACAAGAAGTGGTAGGTTGGCCAGGGGTTATGACCATAAGCATTCAAGTGACTATGCAACATGATTAGGCACATATTTAGGCACCTAAATTGAATCAATGTATTTATGCTTGCAAGTATTCATGATGTATTTTAAAAGTTCTCCATTTATAACGTTTCATTCCACAATTCCTACATGTCAAAGTATGGAACCATATACTGGATTTTCAACGTTATAAAAATGTTTTTTTTAATTGTCACCTTTGCACTAAAGTTCACAAATTCAAAAATGTTAATCACAAAGCAGAACAAACAGCGACTACGTAAATTAAAAAGTTCAAAAAATGAAAGGTAGTACATATAACAGTGTAAAATAAACACATAACCAGCCACATCCAGGTAAATGCATAAAATTCCACAGACTTGTTTACATCAACCCTGAATTTGACTCGCATTCTAATTCTTATCTGATTACTTATTCAGATAATAAATAACTTATCCTCAGAAGGAGTCCAAAATCCACATTAGTATCTGTGGGATTTAAAGGATTCGAGGGACATGAATTAATACTTTATGGTAATCAACATTCTGTAAAATGCATCAGTAAAAAGACTTGCACAAGCTTTTTTGCTCATAAAGGTCTTTGTTTGAATAAAAGCAAAAAAGATGCTAAAACTCAGTACATATTGTAAATTAGGGGATAAATGTGAAAGGACATGTATATTAGAGAGGTAGGGTGTTAATCTGTTGATAGCCAAACAGTTGAGAACAAAGGAGTTTTTCTGAAGATATTCAGCAAGCTTGATTTCACTGGGACAAGTAACAAAGGAGAGGTAGTAGTGGAGAGATTCAGGAGGTCAGTCAGTGAAGACAGATCAGATGACGAGCTGGGACCAGGGGAACTGGGAGTGGCTGGGGAGAGAGACTGGGAACAAGGAAGAGAACTGGGAATTGCTGGGCAAGAAGAATTGGACTGGGAGCAGAGTAACTGGGGATGGAAGCAGGAGGGGAGCCTGGCACTCGGACAGGAAGACTGAGCAGGAGACTAGCGTGGGCTGGGCAAGGAGACTTGGACTGGGATGAGAAGCCTGAGGAGTGAAGACTGGGACTAGGACAAGGAGCTGGGTTGGGGGAAGAGACAAGACTGACACAAGGATAAACTGGACTGGATGGGGCCGAAGGGGTCAAATTTCAAGGTAACAGACAAAATAATCTGTGCCACTAGCAGTGCTTAATTTATGCTGAGGCTTGCCAGGGCTGAGCCCCGGCACCTCTAGGCTTGGCAGTTCATAGCCTCGGCAACTCTGGGCTTGCCGCGTCAGTTATGAAAGTAAAAAAAATGTGCTTGAGCCCTGGCACAAATTACATTACAAATTAAGTACTGGCCCCGAGTCAAAGCCTGGAATGAAACCCAAGATTCCTGAATCTCACCACTATTCTGCTGTCAGCAAATATCCATGAAAACTACTGAAGAAGTGCATGTCTCATCCTCATCTAGTGCTGGTCCACAATGAGGATGACAACCTATCAATGTTACTCATTAATCAGTTACTCTGTTAGCTCAAGTGGCAGTGGTCTGTGTGTGTGTGGATTTAAAAATGTCCTGCTGATGATCCATGTGGGTGTCAGTGTGATGCTACAAAATGGAGTTTGGAGGTGCAGGGGGAGTGTTTCAGTTTGCTTTTTTTTTTAAATCTAGAATTTTACCCACACACACAAACTGTGTTAAAAGAACATTATTAAGGTTGCAAAATAAAGCACTCAAAAGTTTTGAAATACCTGTGCAACTTTAATTTAGTCCCCTTATGCATTATGATACAGTTTTTAAAGATCACATACCATTATTTTCTACAGGACCTTTGCCTCATTCAGTGCACTGAACGGGATGGTGCTGCCACACACCTTCCAACTATTGCAACAGGGGTGTGGTTTATTCACAACCCTGAGCGACATAAATTATGCCTTCATAGGCTGTAGTGTAGACATAGCGCTATAACACAGGGAGGTGGAGTTCCTTCGGTGATGGAAAAACCACTTCTGTTGCTGTAGTCTGTGTCTACGCTACAGTACCATAGCTATGCTGCTATAGCACCTGTAATGTAGACGTGGCCTAACACTGACGGTAGGGTGACCAGACGTCCCGATTTTTCGTCCTTTGTCCCACGTCCCGACCGATGCATGGGGCTTCTGCCGTTTTTTGTTGGGGGGTTTTTTGGACAAGTCCGGCGGGTTTGGTTTTTTTTGCTCAGACAAGTCCAGCCGGGTTTTTTTGCTTCCCCCATGTGTCCCGATTTTTTGGGTCCTTTAAACTGGTCACCCTAACTGAAGGGAAAACAGAAATTTACTTTGTATCCAAAGATTAATATTAATTTGTGCTAGGTACAATGAATTGTGTACTTTGTCAGTGAAATTAAGACAAAATTTGTAGGTACTTTCCTGAACTCTAATTGGCAAATTGCAAGTGCTTCTGCCACATACAAAAATTCACAAATATGATCCAACATGTATACAATACAACTAGCCATTTGTATAACTGGTTAGGAAATGATTTTTTTCTTGTTCAATATTTTCACAAAAATGGGGGGGAGGATACAAAAAAAAAATCTCCATTTTGTCAAAGTTGTGTCCTGTCAAGAAAACATTCTGATGGAAAATTTTCAACTAGCTCTATCATCTACATAAATCTATGAAAATATTTTTCTCAAAAACGTTTTACCACTATACCAAACATTTCTACTGAATCTTCAAAGGAGATGCTACAAGTCAACATATCTGGATGTTTCAATTAATACAATTACACAGATAGAACTGAGTCTACAAATCTTTTGGAGCACAAAATTTAACAGTTCTACAGTGTATGAAACAATGTGAGGCTTAGTTTAATTTATTTTCATGAGTTAGGGATGACTGTAAATGCAAAGTGCATCCACAAGTTGCTGTGTATAGACATCGTTAACTAATGAAAAGGTAGCCTATTACCCAGCTCAATGTAATAAGGTATATATTTACACAGTACCAATTCATGTTTTATCTTAATTTTCTATTTTATTTCAGTTTTGTAAGAGGCTTTTGCTAAACATTATTTGAGTGGAGAAGACACTACATCATTCCATCACGCAGACATACAGCGCTGAAACTGTTTTTAATATTGCAGATGGCATAGTCTGAATTTGCAGATTTGCTGAAGTGGCAATTTTAGCAGGGATGCCAAATGTATTTTATCTTCTTCGGTGGATGGCAATGAATTCACAAAGTCTGTGCACCACACAAAAGTTCACAGGTGGATAGACATTAGGAAAATGAATAGTATCCGCGAGCAATCTACAAACATGTAGAACTCCACCTCATCTCGTTTGCCTGCCTCTAAATTAATCTACTGTAGAAAATATCCCCTCTGTCTCAGTAAATCCCAATGTAAGATAGTTACAGATTTCCCCAACTGTTCTTAGGGTAGGTGTACATCGTTCGCAATGCTCTTCCTGGGAGCCTCCTTTCTTCCACGTTTCTTAGATCGGCAACTCCTGCCAGGCATTTCCCAACTTGGCCAAGCCCCTGTATCACTGCCAGTGGAAATCTGCACTAACAAACCTGACTTTGCAAACCCCCGGCTCCTCAGCCGCTTCCTCGATGTGTAATGAGAAAGCCCCTTTTCCCATCTCCTCCACTACCCACCCCCAGCTCCTCTCCCCTGTCCAGCCACCGCTCCTTCCCAGCTGGGGTAGAGATTTTCTCTCCTCTCCAACTCAGAGGCGGGCTGGGAGGGGAGACTGAGGCGCTTTCGCCTTCTCCCTCCATCCCCACTTGTGGGGCAAACTCCTTGGCCGGCCATCCAGCTCTGCACCCTCGCTGGGAGTGGGCATCACTTCCCTGCCCCCCCCCCATCCCTCCTTTCCTCCCCTCCACCCCCTGCCCGCCGGGCGCCCAGCCCGTACCTGGAGGAGGTGGTGCGCCGCCCTGTAGCCCAGCGGCGGGCCGCCCTTGACGCCCGGGGGCAGCCTGCCGGTGGCGTAGCCGTGCCAGGCCACCACGTAGGGGTTGTCCATGGTGAGCCAGTAGCGCACCTGGCCGCCGAAGTGCCTGAAGCAGAGCTCGGCGTAGTCGCGGAACAGCTCGGCCAGGGCCGGGCTGCCCCAGCCCCCGTAGGCGTCCTGCAGGCGCTGCGGCAGGTCCCAGTGGTAGAGGGTCACCACGGGCTCCACGCCCAGCTGGCGCAGGCGGGCCAGCAGGCGGCCGTAGTGCGCCAGGCCGGCGGCGCTGGGCGGCGCGGTGCCGTTGGGCAGCAGGCGCGCCCAGGCCAGCGAGAAGCGGTAGTGGGAGACGCCCAGGCGCCGCAGCCCCTCCGCGTCGCGGAAGAGGTTGTTGTAGCTGTCGCTGGCCACGTCCCCGCCGGCGGGCGCCGAGGGCAGCGGCTGGGGCTGGCGGGCGCCGGCCGGCGCCGCGCGGTGCGCGAAGGTGTCCCACACCGAGGCGCCTTTGCCGCCCTGGCGCCAGCCCCCCTCGGCCTGGTACGCGGCGCTGCCCGCCCCCCACAGGAAGCCCGCGGGGAAGGTGTCGTAGAGGAAGAGCTCGTCCTCCGGGTAGGGCAGGCGGGCGAAGCGAGCCCAGGTGCCCGCGCCTTGCCCGGGCTCCCCGCGCAGCCGGCGGCCGCCCAGCAGGCAGAGCAGCAGCAGGTGGAGCGGGGCCGCAGGTGTCATGCTGCCGGGAGGGCGGAGAGGGGACGCGTGTGAGCGCCTGGCTCCCGCCCCGCAGCCCCTTTATCCCCTCCCCGCCCCCCGGGTGGGCACGGCCATTAATCATTACCTAGGTGCTCAGCGCCCTTCGGCAGCCTCGGCCCCGGGCCGGCGGGGGGGGCGAGCTGGGTCCTCGGGGCGTCCTCCAGGGGCGCGCCGAGCTTAGCCGAGACGGAGGGGGGTGTCCCACCCAGGGGTGCACGGGCCGCGCTGCCAGGATGGGGAAGGGGCCGGGGAGCAGCTGCCTCACAGGCTCCAACTCTTCTCCCCTGAGAAGCAGAGCATCGGTTTCTCTCTTTCCCTCCCCTACAGCAAAGACACATGAGCGCTTTAGAGACAAACCCTACGGGACCCATCGCAAAGGGCGGCAGGTGCTGAAGGCGGTTATTGAAATGGGGCACTGGGATGCCTGGGTACCTAAAACGCCTTGCGGTGCCTAACTTGAAGCACACGCCTTTGAAAATAAGCCCTGTGCTGCTGCCGCCTTGCTCTGCTTCCTTGTCTGGGGGTCAGCCATTGAAAACCACTTTGGGATGTTTTCTTTGAACCGATTACAGGAATGATTGATGGAGCACAAAGGCAGGTGAGAAATAACCTCGGGCGCAGTATGGCATACTGTATGGGGGAAGGAATCTCTCTGCACCCCCATGCATCACCCCAAATCTGACTGGGGAGACACTTATTTCTGTGTACCAGCCCCAGGCTTGGGATGCGACAGTGACCATGCTTTTAAATGCAAAGCACTGGCGCAGAATGGACTTATTGGACAGAAATGACGAGTACCCACTACCAAAGTCAAAATAAAACAGTCTTCAATAAACTTTTTAACAAGCGTCTTATTGTCAACCCTTCCAGAGTTCTTGAGACAAATTTATGATTAAATTGACTTTCATGGTCATTTCTCCACCCGTGCACATGGACAATTAGGAAAGAAAGGGGGAAAGTACAATACCATCCTGTAAGCTTAGTGGAAAAAACTGGCTGTGACAAACTGGCTGTGACAAACTAAATGTTAGCATGTACTTAGACTAGTTTATGCTTACTTAGACTAGCTTATGCTGCTAACTGGAAGGTTGTACTTTCACTCGTTGCGATCACAAGCTAGAATCATACCGACAATCACAAACAATAGAAATGGAAATGACTTATGCCCTGGAGTCACAACCCCCTTGCAGTACAGTTACATACAGCACTTTATCTAGCGGTTTTAAATGTCAGAGGCACAGGGACTCCAACCACATCCTATAGAAAATTACCCTAAAGTAAATGTATCCCATGTTTTTCAATCCAACATCTATTTCATGGTACAATATCAAGAGTCATCGCAGCTGCGATCATTCTACTCATGAAATAAAAAATTAATTGACCAAAAACTCTACTTTCTCACCCACACATATACTAGTTTCTGGGTAGCCACCCACAGACAATATCCTATTTTCCTTTCTGGAGGTGAAGAGTATGGTATATGGTTGTTTGCTGCATGCAAAAACGTTTCAATTAGAAATGCCTCAGATCTTCACAGGGCAAAATCCATCATGAAGTGTATTTAAGTTTAATGATTTTAGTCACTCCCTTTAATTGCTTGTGAATGTGATATGTGGACTGTTTCTAAAGGTCAAGTTTCAAATGGCTACTATTCTTATCGCATTTAAACCAAAAAAATCTGACTAGAGCAGTCAAATAAAAAAAGTTGAAAAGGCCAGTATTTAAAATTCAAATATTTGAACTCTAACAGTTGGGGCATCTAAAAGCAATATGCATCTGCTACAGAGGCTGATAACTACAGATAGATGTTCCCAGGAGATAAAGTTATTATTTAACCAAAGAATGAAAGTATTATGATAATTTAACTATTTTTAGAAAAATAATCTTCTGCAGAGGGGAAAAGCTTATAATTGCTTATAATTAAAAGGAAAAGGTTATAATTCATTGTATCTCAAGCAGCATTTGCAGCTGAAGCTGGAGGTTTTACTTATTTTTCAGGTTGGTTCTAACCTTTCACAAGCACGACAGACCATTTTACTTGGCTTTTGATAGTGTTCCATCTTTTCCCCTTTTTGCACTGATTAGACTTGAAAGGGTTTGTTTGCTTTGTTTTTTAAATATGGTAACCCAAATTTGCTATACTAGATCATACCACTTCTCCATTAATTCTGATTAATTTATTCTTCTGTCAGATGGCTAGAGCTTTAAGTTGATGGCTGTACAAGGGCAGATTGTACCCGTTAATGCTGTGTGCAGGACATTTATAAAATGGAAGCAAATAAGAGTGTAGGTTGGGGTTGATACTGTGATGGTGGTTAATCAGCTGCAAGAAGTGTATTTCCAGGCTGATAACCAGACAGTAGCAATACAATCTGATCAGCTGAATAAATTATATTCCAGTCCAATTAAATAGCAATTGTGGTTCAAATGAGGCAATACAAAACAATTCTGGGTTTGTATTGTGTAGCACCTAAAAGGTTTAATCAGTTGCCCCGGCAATAAATTAGGACTGGACACCAATGAAACATTTCAGTGCAAAGAGTGGTTTAATTTTTCTGGTACTGTACAGTGAAAATACCTTGTTTGTTGGGTGGTCTATGAGTTTTGCATTGTTTTTAAACATGCTCTTTTGTGTAACATGCCATGTTGCTGTTCTGTTTTTTTTTCCCCTAGGAGTTTACTGTTTAAGGAAGACGAACATATGATAACTATTATTGATATTAAAGGTAGTGACCAGAGGCTCCAGTCATATTTGGGCCCTTTGTGCTGGGTGCTGTACAAACATATGGTAAGAAACAGTTCCTATTCTTCTGAAGAACTTACACCTCAGAACTGCCATGGGCTTCACTGTGTAATGAGTGTAGCATGAAGGTCATTCTGCTACTGATCTGGGTTCTTAAATCTATCTAGTTTACCCCATACCATTATATCTGAGCACCTCACAATGTTTTTAATTTATTTATCCTCACACCATCGCTGTGTTACCACTTAAACAATTTTGCATTTCTAAAATAGAAGATTTGTAAGTCACTTTATAACTAAACTGTGGTCAGTGGTAAAAGTAAATCAAAATAGGAAAGGGAATTCACGTGTTTTGGTAGTGGTTGTCTCTGGTCATGACACCAGATCATCTTGAGGTGTGGGATGCAGCAAGAAGAAGAGAATGTGGAGAAGAGAAGAGATGTATCCTTACGTTCCTTTGCCCAAACAAGCCCACAGCCATCTAGGTAAAGGCGTGGTCAGTGTGTGGAACTGTGCAATAGCGCATATCTGAAGCTCCCCACTCCCTTTCCAATAAATCCCATTGTATAAACTTAACCAGGAAGGAGACTCTGAATTGATGTAGAAACAAATACAAATGGGGGAGGGGAGGGGTTTCCCTTGGAGAATTTTTAAATATCTGATGCAACATTTTTGAAGATGTTTCACAAGAGCACTTCTATGAAAAAGGCAACATACATATCTGATATAGTTGCCAATGACAACTATGCTGTTAAAAAAACACCAGTGAGTTTGCACCACTAACATCAAGGCTCATGTCAGTCATGCACACTTAAAAATAAAAACCATGACAGGTGTTAGTAGAAATGAAAAACAAAGACAAAAAAACAGGGAAGGTTATCCTGCTAATCTGTGCATACAATACCGGGCTCATTCCCATCTACAACTAGATCTCTCAACTCCCTTCCTGCTTCTCGGTCATGTCCCCTGAAAACTAAGTTAACGGTTACATATTTCATTGTAATATTTTGACACAAGACTTTCTATGTAACAGTGCCTTTTTTAAAAGCTTACATTGTCTCCCAGATTTTCTTTTTTCTTTTCCTTCCTTTAATTCATTCCTTTTCCCCCCACTTACTCCTATGTCTGCCTTTCTCTTTTCATTAATCTTTAGTTTTCTCTATGATTAACTATTATATCCCCTTACTTTTTCTAGCACTTTTTTTTACTCTTCCTCCACCTCTTTTATCTTAATTTCCTTCATTTCCCCACCACCACCACAACCATCCTCTCAATTCTCACACCCACACACAGAGTTCATTTCATCCCCTTCCCATGACTCACAGCCAGGGTATGAGAATGGAATATTCTGAGTGAACATAGTTCTCTCGATCACCCTCCCATTCTTAGCTTCCCATCTTCTCCTCTCACCCCCTGTTCCTATCTTCTGTCAGGCCTTGTCCTACTTCCATCTTCAAGTCAAATTAAGTGTAAAAATGTAATAAGAAAAGCCAAAAAGGAGTTTGAAGAACAGTTAGCCAAAAACTCAAAAGGTAATAACAAAATGTTTTTTAAGTACATCGGAAGCAGGAAGCCTGCTAAACAACCAGTGGAGCCACTGGACAATCGAAATACAAAAGGAGCACTTAAAGACGATAAAGTCATTATGGAGAAACTAAATGAATTCTTTGCTTCAGTCTTCACAGCTGAGGATGTTAGGGAGATTCCCAAACCTGAGCAGTCCTTTGTAGGTGACAAATCTGAGGAATTGTCACAGATTGAAGTGTCATTAGAGGAGGTTTTGGAATTAATTGATAAATTTAACAGTAACAAGTCACCGGGACCAAATGACATTCACCCAAGAGTTCTGAAAGAACTCAAATGTGAAATTGTGGAACTATTAACTATGGTTTGTAACCTGTCCTTTAAATCAGCGTCTGTACCCAATGACAGGAAGATAGTTAATGTAACGCCAATATTTAAAAAGGGCTCTAGAGGTGATCCCGGCAATTACAGACTGGTAAGTCTAATGTCAGTACCAGGCAAATTAGTTGAAACAATAGTAAAGAATAAAATTGTCAGACACATAGAAGAACATAAATTGTTGGGCAAAAGTCAACATGGTTTCTGTAAAGGGAAATCATGTCTTACTAATCTATTAGAGTTCTTTGAAGGAGTCCACAAACATGTGGACAAGGGGGATCCAGTGGACATAGTGTACTTAGATATCCAGAAAGCCTTCGACAAGGTCCCTCACCAAACGCTCTTACATAAATTAAGTTGTCATGGGATAAAAGGGAAGATCCTTTCATGGATTGAGAACTGGTTAAAAGACAGGGAACAAAGGGTAGGAATAAATGGTAAATTTTCAAAATGGAGAGGAGTAACTAGTGGTGTTCCCCAAGGATCAGTCCTAGGACCAATCCTATTCAACTTATTCATAAATGATCTGGAGAAAGGGGTAAACAGTGAGGTGGCAAAGTTTGCAGATGATACTAAACTGCTCAAGATAGTTAAGACCAAAGTAGACTGTGAAGAACTTCAAAAAGATCTCACAAAATGAAGTGATTGGGCAACAAAATGGCAAATGAAATTTAATGTGGATAAATGTAAAGTAATGCACATTGGAAAAAATAACCCCAACTATACATACAATATGATGGAGACTAATTTAGCTACAACTAATCAGGAAAGAGATCTTGGAATCATCATGGATAGTTCTCTGAAGACATCCACGCAGTGTGCAGTGGCAGTCAAAAAAGCAAACAGGTTGTTAGGAATCATTAAAAAAGGGATAGAGAATAAGACTGAGAATATCTTATTGCCCTTATATAAATCCATGGTATGCCCACATCTTGAATACTGCATACAGATGTGATCTCATCTCAAAAAAGATATACTGGCATTAGAAAAGGTTCAGAGAAGGGCAACTAAAATGATTAGGGGTTTGGAATGGATCCCATATGAGGAGAGATTAAAGAGGCTAGGACTTTTCAGCTTGGAAAAGAGGAGACTAAGGGGGGATATGATAGAGGTATATAAAATCATGAGTGATGTGGAGAAAGTGAATAGGGAAAAGTTATTTACTTGTTCCCATAATATAAAAACTAGGGGCCACCAAATGAAATTAATGGGCAGCAGGTTTAAAACAAAAGGAGATTCTTCTTCACACAGCGCACAGTCAACCTGTGGAACTCCTTGCCTGAGGAGGTTGTCAAGGCTAGGACTATAACAGGGTTTAAAAGAGAACTAGATAAATTCATGGAGGTTAAGTCCATTAATGGCTATTAGCCAGGATGGGTAAGGAATGGTGTCCCTAACCTCTGTTTGTCAGAGGGTGGAGATGGATGACAGGAGAGAGATCACTTGATCATTACCTGTTAGGTTCACTACCTCTGGGCCACCTGGCATTGGCCGCTGTCGGCAGACAGAATACTGGGCTGGATGTACTTTTGGTCTGACCCAGTATGGCCATTCTTATGTTCTTAAGTCTCTTGCTCCAATCTCATACATTTTCCCCCAGTCACTCCTCCTTGATTCCATCTCCACAAAGGATGAAAGAACTGACAGGTCTGTTTTATTGCCTCTAGGATCTAGCTAGGTCTATCTTTTCTTCCAGAGAAGAAGATACGGTAGTATCAAGATGTGTCCCCTTCCTGTGCTCTGGCCCTGAAAGGGTGAGGAAGTCAATAGAGGAACAGATCTTCCTCTAGAACAGAAGATTGGTAGAGAACTTCTCCTGACTCGAATATCTTGTCTTCTCCTGTCAGGTTCAGCTACTATTCCATCTATTGGCAGGAAGGCTGAGGACCTCAGAATCTCTCCACCAAGCTCTAGCACCTCCTGATGCTACTAGTTCAGATTCCTTCAGAGTCCTCACTTCACCAGCCATAGAGGATGGGAAACTTTGTGGGACACAGTCCCAGTAAGAGAGAGAATGAAATGAGCTCTCAATCTGCTTTTAATAGAGCAGAGAAAACTGTACTGTGCCATTCTCCCCTTTAATTTAAGATTGCGTTGCGCCACCAGCATTTTGAAACCATTTAGGTTTGGTCCCCAAATGATACTACAAAAGCTTGATTGTGTGCCACTGGCTCAATTTAGAAGTGACAACACTCTGAAAGTACCTAAGGTGACTTTTCATATAAGAAAAGCATTCTTAGTTCAGGTATACCTGAAACATTTCAAGTCACCGTTGACAGTCCTAATCTTTCAAAACTGCTAGCCAGATGCTATGTCTACTATGACGAGTAAGATCCACAAGGGCTTAAATGAATAGATAATGTTGTCTGTCTTAGTTACTATTAAAATGAAGGCAATGTAGAGTTTTCAATATAATTTATGTCTGTAAAATTCTGCCCAGACAAACAGTCTACGAATCACTTTCTACAGGGAGATTGATGAGAACTGCTCTTGCTGAAGTTACACAGCAGGACAAGTAACTGCTAGCAAAATTCATATTTGTAGTGAGAAGCTGAATGATAACGTAGGTCAAGTGCTTGTTGCTTGCTGGGTACAGCTCATGCAAATATTGGTCTATTTTATTATGAAAGGAAGATTTGGTTCAGCAGGAATAAGTATGGTTTTAAAGCAGGCCTGCACAACTCGTAAAGCGGTGAGGGCCATATTACTCCAAAGAAAACAGCTGAAGGCCGAAACCCACCGGCCCCACCGAAACACCCTCCCACCCAGCGCTGCCCGCCCCATGGAAACAACCCCTCCTTCCCCAGCGCTGGGGTGTGGAAGCCTGTAGAGGGGGAAAGAAATGGTGCGCATAGACTGACCAGATCACAGCAGTAAAATAGGACCAGCCCCCTCCCTGCTCAGCCCCACTATCACACCCCTCTTCACCCCCCTAGGGGGTCACTATATTACTGCACACAGCAGTCAATCAGTGCAGTTGTAGATAAATCTCTACATTATGCATTTTTGTATAACTTTTATATGACTGTATTGAACCTTGGTAATATGTTATAGCAGGCCCCTGAGGTAGTATAATTAAGGTAAAAGAAAAATGTCTTTTTGCTAGAAGTAGAATAAGATCTTCCCCCAACTTTGTATTCAATTGCCCTGTTAAATGAATGAGGTGTGAATGAGGAAGGCGTGGAAGGCAGGCACCTCCAGACAGCTGCAACCCTTGGAGAGGGGATGGAAGCCAGATAAGTGTCAAGTGGGCTGACTAGAGAAGAGCAGACATACTGACGGCCTCGGGGGTTAGACGCAAGCACCTTCCTTTGGGAACACCCTCTTCGCAGCATTGGGACAACCCCCAGCCCAGAGCCAAGCAGCAAAAAGGACCAACGGACACAGTCCCAGATTTTGAATCTGAGAGATTTGCCCCCATCCAGCCACCGACTCACCCCCACCCCAGTATAAAGCCTCACTGCCACTGCCCACTCAGCTCGTCATCCCTCCACCACCACCCCCCCGGCTTACCTACTCACCCCCTGCTGCCCACTCGCTTCCTCAGCCCCCCCTCTGTTGGCTCACCTGCTCCCCCTGCCACTGCTCGCCTGCTCAGCTCGCCTACTCACCCCTGCCGCCCGCTTGCCTCCTTAGCCCCACCACCACCACCGCGAGCTCACCTGCCTGCCCGCTGCTGGCCTCTTACCTTCTGCCGCTGCCCCTGCCGCTGGCTCCACCCTCACTCCCCAGCCTGCCACTGGCCTCTTCACCACCCCGCCCGCCAGCTGGCCGTTGGCTTGCCCCACCCCGCTGCTTGCCTACTCACCCGCTGCGGGCCGCACAGTGAGCCCACGCGAGCCGCATGCGGCCCCCGGGCCACATGTTTTGCAGGCCTGTTTTAAAGTATAGTAGTATTGTGTGTATTGCTGCAGTAAATGTTCCATCCATGTTTTCCTTCTCAATGAAACAACTACATTCAGGGAATTACATAATTTTAAATTAAATTGGGCTGAAACTTCATAAACATGTCATTTCAAACTATAATGCTGTCATAAACATACAGCTAAGGGTAGCCTAGAATTCCTCCCTACCTGTAAGGAGTTAAGAAGCTCAAATAGCCTGGTTGGCACCTGACCAACAGGACCAATGGAGAAAGAAGATATTTTCAAATCTTGGGACGGGGGAAGGTTTTTGTTTGTGCTCTTTGTTTTGTTTGTGTGTTCTGTCTTTGGACAGAGACCAGACAAAAATCCATCTCCTCCAAACCATCCAAAACCAAGTCTCCACTATTGGAGGGATAGCTCAGTGGTTTGAGCATTGGTCTGCTAAACCCAGGTTTGTGAGTTCAATCCTTAAAGGGGCTATTTAGGGATCTGGGGCAAAAATCTGTCAGGGGACAGTACTTGGTCCTGCTAGTGTAGGCAGGGGACTGGACTCGATGACTTCTCAAGGTTCTTCCAGTTCTATGAGGTAGGCATATCTCCATATATATTATTGCAACAAGTAAGTTAGCCAGGCAGGCGTATTAGATTATCTTTTGTTTTGCTTGTGAATGTTCCCTGTGTAAGAGGGAAGTTTATTCCTGTTTCTGTAACATGAAGGTTTTGCCTAGAAGGGAATCCTCTGTGTTTTGAATCTGAGTATCCTGTAAAGTATTTTCCATCCTGATTTTACAGAGATGATTTTTACCTTTTTTAAAATAAAATAAAATTCTTCTTTTAAGAACCTGACTGATTTTTCCATTGTTCTAAGATCCAGAGGTTTGGGTTTTTGATCATTTGGTAACCAATTGGTTAGGATATTATTCTCAAGCCTCCCCAGCAAAGGGGGTGTAAGGGCTTGGAGGGATACTTTGGGGGAAGGGGAACTCCAAGTGGTCCTTTTCCCTGGTTCTTTGTTAAATCACTTGGTGGTGGCACCGTTACTAAATCCAAGGTACAAGGGAGAATTTGTGCCTTGGGGAGTTTTTAACCTAGGCTGGTAGAAATAAGCTTAGGGGGTCTTTCATGTGGGTCCCCACATCTGTACCCTAGAGTTCAGAGTGGGGAGGGAACCCTGACAAATGCACTGCACCTTAATACGTGTACAGATAATTTGTATGGCTACACATACAAACATAAAATCATTATATTCCGTTATATCTTGTTAGGCACTCAATGGCCTGAAGGCATATGGTGCCCTCTAATAAATATAATTCTTGTATTACACAAAATATTTTAAACCATTTTGATTATCAAAAACTATATTTGAGTCTGAAACAGAATGAAGTAGCTACTATCCAGCATAATTCTGTAAATCAAGACCTTGCAAAAGCAAGGGCAGAACAGAAGAGGAACCTGTTAGCAAGAATGTCCTCCTCATGCATTCTGTTGCTATCAGTCCTATTCTGATCTAATATTCCACCATCGTTGCTACAATTATCTGTCCTCTACTTTCATCTGTTGCAAGTCTGTGAAGTATAGTGACTTGTGGGGATGACAGGGAGGGGCTGTGGAGGATCACTACATCAAAGACTGTAGGTAGCAGGTGGCTGTAATGTTCTAACAATTCATGAACATCCTGCCCATATCTGATTATTAGTCTCCTTTACCCAGAAGTGAAGTCTAGAAATCTTTGGTATCCATATACCTGTGAGAAAACCAGTGTATTTGGTCTGCCTCTGCCATAGGTGGGAGAAAAGACCCAAATCTTGGTTGAAGGAAGAGATGACAGGACTTTGGTAGAGGCATATTTGGTACACCCTTAGGCTACGTCTACACTACCCGCCCGATTCGGCGGGTAGCTATCAATGTTCTGGGATCGATTTATCGCATCTCGTCTAGACGCGATAAATCGATCCCAGAGCTGCTCCCCATCGACACCGGAACTCCAGCTCCGCGAGCGGAGGAAGTGCTGTCAACGGGGAAGCCTGCCTGCTGCGGTGTGTACTGGGGTAAGTACTTTTTAAAATCGATCTAAGATATTCGACTTCAGCTACGTTATTCACGTAGCTGAAGTTGCGTATCTTAGATCGATCCCGCCCCCTAGTGTGGACCAGCCCTTAGTCTAAAAACACAAGCAGAGGATTAAGTGTCTTACAGTCCTGGGCAGGTTCAACTGTGGTGCGAAGATCAGCAGGGAGAGGGATTTGAGCAACAGTTTTATTTCCTTGTCAATACATATTCACCAAATCTTGGACAAAGATGCTGTCTAAATCCTGCAGCATGACAGAAGAGGACACTTCCACAAAAATAAATAAACCTTTCATTTAAAGTGAGATAAAATAGAAGAATGCATGTACTAGATTTAAGATACTCAGTTTAATAATTTGACAAGACAAAGTTTCTAAAAATTTTCCAAAATTTCCAGACTTACAGTAGAGTAAATGCATCTACCATTGGGCTAAACCACCTAAATCTAACACCTACTAGGTATCAAACTTTGATTTATAATGCTCTTTTATATATGCCCTAAATATAATCTGTGCACAAATTTAGCTTGAAAAATGCACTGCATTCTGTATGACTAAATTTTATATTTGCACAGATTTATGGAAGAATGTACCCTTTAACAGTTATAGTGTAGATATTGCTCATCTGAGCCTAAATGAAAAAAATAAAAGTTATATTTCTCTTGGAGGACAAGTACTCTCACATAGATACAATACACCCACAAAGAGAAAAATGGACCATGATGAAAAGCAGACTTTACAAAACTCGCTTCATAGGATACACGATCAAGACATCTATTGAATTTAAGAAATGTATTGCCTTTACTCATTGTAGAGAAACTCATACATTTGGTGAACATAGGGAAAGGATTCATCAGTGTCACCTGTCAACGTAACGAAGAATCAAGATTTTTCTAGAAGATTTTTCTATTTTATGTACCAAGAAATACAAGAGATTTTTTATTGACTTAACTAAGCATCTATAGAACATGCCTTTAAAGTGGATTTTCACATGTGCAATTCATGGCCATACAAAACGATTGGTTGATATTACTCTTTTCAGTATTAACTTTGTGGCCTGGTAACAGATACCCAGCAACATTAATTTTGTCTTTTATGATTAACTTGGCCAGATTATCAGCTGGTGTAAATCAGCATAGGTACATTGAAGTCAATAGAGTTACACCTGTTTACCCTATCTGAGGATCTTGGCCACGTGTCTTTTTAAATCCTTAATGAAATATAAGTTTGAAGGAGAACTGAAAACAGAAATAATAAAAAGCTGATCAACATATTAAACATTTTACATGTTTAGCATACCCTTCTGTGTTCTATGCCCATCAGCATAGTACATGTGCATCTAACACATTTTCCAGAATTTGAGATTATCATGCTTTTCAGTTGCCCCAAATATTCTTTCTTTAAAGTAAAACTAAAAGTAGCCTTGACATTTGAAGGTCCTCCAAACAACAAAAAGTCACAGAAGAGTAAGTAACTGGAGGTTCTTCGAGATGTGTGGACCCTATTGTATTCCACTGTGAGTATGCATAGATGAATAGACTGCCCATAATTCCAGAATATTGATGTGCATCCAGGTCTCTCAGCAGGGGCGGCTCTAACAATTTCGCCGCCCCAAGCAGGGGCGGCGGCCCCGCCCCCAACACAGGCAGACGTAGCGGGGCCCCGCCCCCGACGCAGGCAGTCCCAGTCCGCGTCGTTCAAATGTCTTTCCCCACTGCCTACCAGCTACAAGACCCAAGATGTCAGGTACAACCTTCTCATCTCCACTTGCTTCACATTCTTATGTCATACTAGCTCGTGTGTGTGTGTGTGTATTGGGGGCTGAGAACAGGTGATTTGGCAAGGTCAGAGCCCAAATTCTCAGTTCACAGTAACCACTGTAAACATGGAATAACTTCACTGAATTCAGGGGAGTTGCTCCTTATTACATGACTGCAGAATTTGGACATGGTGTGCACGTGTTTATCGGGGATGTTGGGGGAATTGTGGATGAAGATTTGCTGTTAGTCAGGAACACAATCAGGAAGGTCACAATGGAATGTTCTGAATCCTTCACTTGTCCTGTGACTGGGTTACAAAGGACCATGTCCCTAGCTCAACACAGGGTCAGTGGCTAATTACAACTTCTATTTTAAAGCATAAAATATATAAAATGCCAGTATATTATAATACCAGCTAACAACAGTTACAAACTTATACAACCAATCAGTAACTGCTGTGTCTGAACTGTCATAATTTCTGATCACATGGCTACTTTTTGTTCTCAAAACAATGCTATCAGTATTGCCCTTTTCAGCCACTGAGGTGGATCTACCACCTGAAGTCTGTGTTTGGTGCTCCTTCACTGTCAGTGACTAGATGGGCTTGCGTTACTTCTCTCAGTAGAAGTGCAAAATTAGTAGCATCCTAAATGTCCTGAAGAAACAGAGCTAGTATCCTCCTTGGGTTGGTTTGTGTGGATTGCCACAGGCACGCAGGGGCGAAAGAAAATGCAGGCCTGTTATTTACTAGGCTGCACGTGGCAATAGACTATATTGGTAAGGGATGCAAGGAGAGTATGGGTCACGATGCAAACTGCAGACACGCACACACACACACACAACTAAAATTAATCAGTTTAAAGTTTTATTGGGGATAATTACAAGGGGTAAGGGAGCAGCGTTAGATTAGCTAATAGAGTTAATGAAACTTAAAACACACAATGACTAAAATATCTACTAACAATATTTATAAACAAAGATGCAGCATTTAGTAATAACTGATACTCACAAATACAAACCAACGCATGACGACCGGCAAACGTAGAAACTCTGTTTGAAACACGTGAGCTGAGAGAGAGGCTTCGAGGTGATCAGGCTCGGTTACGGGTGTACACAGGATACACAGGATTCGTTTTTCTTTCTCCTCTTCCTGCCTGCACATGGCAGGCAGGCCCATAAAGTACCAACTATGACATCATAGAAGTGTCATAGGGGACGGGGCCCAAAACCTGTTTGTGTTCGTTTCTGATTGGCACAAGCAAAGTTTACACCAAGTAGGGGAGCAGGTGCCTCAAAGTCTGGCTTCGCCCCCAAAAGGTGAGGAAATGCATATTGCTTTAGAATGCGTGCAACACTGAATGACAAAAGAAGAGGCCAGGGCAATACTGGTATGGGCAAGTTTTACAGGAAGCAGACAGGAATTCATCTCAACGGTTTGTTCTCTTCAATTCTTTGCTGTTTGTCCTGACTTGTCTCCTAACCCAAGTGATTGTGCATAGTAAAGGCCCTATGTGGTATGCTTGAACTGATATATCAATAAGAATTGCTAAAATGAGCCACGTGTGAATTGTGAGCTATCATCTGTTATTAACTCATCTGGAATCTCATGATGAGCAAACTGTGATTTACAAGGCTTCAAAAGCTGCTATTAGCAATCCCTCCATTGCCCATTCATCCTGTACTGAATACAGGGCTCATCTCAACACAATTTTTGTACCAATTTAATTATATTGGTTTAGAAATGGCTATAGTTAAACTAATGCAACCCGCTATAGCAGTTATACTGCTATAAAAGTTCTATCATCAGTAGACCTTATTCCCCTAAATATACAGAAATAAGTTCTACTGATGTAAGCACCTTTATATCAGTATACATGCATCCACACTAGGGGGTTATACCAGTTTAACAATATCCATTTCTAAACTAATCTAGTTATGTATATTGTGTGTAGATCAGCCCATAAATGTGGTGGCTGCTCAAAGACTTGCTCTTCCCTCCAGTGCTGGGTGAGAGTAAGGGAACACAGTAAGGGAACACAGATGTCACAGTAACGAGACATTGACCAGGACTCTACTTCCATGAGATGGGTGTTGTAAACCTGGGATTCTACTGATCCAACAGGGGTTGTTATCGACTATTCATCAGGGAAGCTGAAAGAAAATCCTAAAAGGCAGCAAGATATGATGATAAAATCCAAGGGAGAAAGTGACCTCAGCAGGAAATGGGGTAATAGTGAGAGTGGAAGTGGGGGATAGGATTAATGTTGGTTGGTGTCAGGGTAGGCAGTGGGGAAAGACATTTGAACGATTGTAGAGAGGCCCAGGTTTGCTAGAAACAGACCTGAGATGGATAACGAAAAAGAAAAAATCCTGCTCCAGAAACCATAATCTTGATCAAGTCTTCTGCTTTTAAAAGCTTCAGGCCTTAATAGATGACCTATTCAACTTAGATTTACTTTGCTTGGATTGAAAGTTCCTTGGGGCAGATCTTTGCACACGTCTTTGCATTATGTGTGTGAACAGTGCCTAGTACAATAGGGCTTCAATCCCTAGCTTATGGCCATAAGGGACCTATAGGTTAATGCAATACAAATATAATCATTATAGCTCTTCCCCTAAGATGTGGCATACGTCTCGTCTCTTTTCTCTCCCAGGTGCTTAGAATTGCTAATGTTTGCAGTGGCTTGTAGGTCCTCAAGTCTTTATCTTGGTGCCTGGTTCTTTTAGTCAAGGCGACCCCTCACTGGGCCCAATTTATGGGGTGCTGTCCTTTCAGCAATCGCTGACACTACTACTACTACTGGAAAGTAGTGTAAAGCCCAGGGGCCAATAAAATAAGCAAAACAAACTACAGCAAAGGCATGACACACCAATAATAATAGTATAACAAAGTGAGGAACTTTATGAGAATAGGAAAATAAGATTTGAGGAAGGAAGGGGTTACGCCTATCTAATAATTAACCAACATTTATAAATAAGCTAATTCTCCAGCTCCTCACATTCAAACTTTTCCCCTGGGTGCGGTTGGGTCCGCTCCTGACTTCAACCAACTCACTGGTTTCCTTGGCCTGGAATCCTTCTAGGATCTCATCTGGTCAGAACTGTCCCTGGATCCTAGTCGCTACAGTGCTGGAGCTGCCTGATACCTCCAAAGAGAGTGGTACAAACTCCCTTCAGGGAAGCAGTAATTTAGCAGAGCCTCCCTGAGCCACGTTGTCTCTCTCTTAGGTATATCTACCTTGCAATTAAACACACATGGCTGGCCTGTGCCAGCTGGCTCAGGCTACGGGGCTGTTTAATTGCAATGTAGATGTTCAGGCTTGGGATGGAACCCAAGCTCTAGGACCCTGTGAGATGGGAGGATCCCCACATCTACACTGCAGTTAAACATCCCCTTAGGTTGAATGCCCCAAGCCCAAGTCAGCTGGTACAGGTCAGCAGCAGGTTTTTAATTGCAGTGTAGACATAACTCTTAGATTCCAAACTCTTTGTCAGTCTGCCCCTTTCCCAATTAACTTGCTGGGGGATGTGCAGCTCTGCTTTATCCCTGGTCCAATGGACTGCTCAGCTAGATCACCCTATTCAGCCACCTCCCTAATTGTGCCCAGCAGGGGGTTCCAGTTTCATCTGTCCCCTGCTGCCTCCAACCATGCTGGGGATAGGGTCACAGGACTTTGGTAGCCATCTTAGTAGTAGTGCTCCCTAGAGAGCAGAGTACTAGAACCTGGCAAACCACAAGTGGGGATTACACCATTCAAAGAGATTCATGGACTCCTTGGTGAACTGTCTATGCTTTTGCTATACTTCTGCTAATCTAATTCTCTCTCCTCTTCCTGCACTCTGTTCTTCATTCATCACTCCTCTTTTGTTCCCCCTTCCTTCTTGTTGCTCTGATTAGTCCGTACGTTGTATTAACTTAGGGGTAGGTTATGCATTTAGCCCTGAGCAAGAGCAGTGCCTAAACTTCATGGCCTGAAGAAACAGTGTGCCTTTTCCTTTTGTTCTGAGAAAGACGTACGTTAGGTCCAGATCCACAAAGGTACTTAAGTACCTAAGTCCCATTTTAGGCACCTTCGCAAGCCACAAAACTGCTGCTTGGCAGCCTCCTAATGCTATAGGTACTTAAACTTAGCACATCTGTTTTTTCAGTACAAGGTCCCTAGATGCCCATGTTTCTGCCTCTGGGCATGTGCACTCTGCCTACCTCTATGCATCTGGGCACCTATCACCCACCTAAGCCCCAGAGTGATTCATGAACCAGGGGACAATAGGCGTTCCTCCACTTAACTCACATGCCACTGGACTATGGGATATTCATGGGAGCAACCTCAGTCTTTCCTACTGAAGTTGTTCCACGCTAATTAAGTAATTGAATAATTAAATGGGCCAGAGAAAGAGTGAGAATTACTCTATAGCCAGTTGGAGCACTCACCTGAGAGGTGGCAGACTCCTGTTCGAATCCCTTCTCTTCATCAGGCAGGTAGCAGTCTCCCACATCCCAGACGAGTATCCTAGCCACTGGGCTAAATGTTATAAGGGAGGGCCTCCTCATCCCTACCCCCAGCTGTTTTGTGTGGAATTAGATGGCCTCTAAGCATGCCAACTGGATGTTGGCCCTTGCATGTGAGTTAGTTGGAGGAGCAGCGGAGCATGTATCTTTCACTGGTTTGAGGATAGCAAGCTGAGATAGGCACCTAAGTCTGGGTTGCAGGAAGGCACCTATCTCGGTGAGAGGGGCACGGCTTAGCACACACCCCTCTTGTCAGCCTCTCCCATTGGCTAGCTTAGGCATTCTCCCAGCCTAGTGTGTTGTGTTTTGTGGATTCCATTCCAAAGTGCCTGTCTCTCCCCATTCATTGTAAAGGGAGCCTAAGCATCTGACTCAGGCTTCATGGATTGTTCATGTGATTTCCTCGGTGACTAAAAGTTAGGCATCGTGACACTCAGTGTCACAACACCTCAGTCCGTTTGTGGATCCATGCTTCACCACTACCCTTCCAACAGCACAGCTTATTTCCTGTCTCGTTGCAGGTGATGGAGAGAAGGCTCTGCCCCCTCCCAACACCCATGTTTACAGGGAAATATCTGGAGAGCAAGGGGTGCACTCTGCACCCTGCAAGACCTGGACCCAAGATTTAGGTAGGTCTTGCTCAGTTGATCAAGGGGAGTGGGAAGTCTTACTACCCTGCTCAGCCAAGTAAGTCACAATTTGTAATTTATCAAATATCAAGAAAGAACACAAAAGGAACAATTATGTGTTACATAATCACCATTCTATTGTATTAAAGGCATTCATTTTTTCTGCCTATGGCCATGACATTTGTCTTATCCTTTCAAAATGTTGAGTGAATTTACAAGTGATTTTCAATAAGACATTTGTAGTAATTTTCTTTTTCTAAAATACATTTCTTTAAGGAAAAATAATGTCTCACACATTCATTATAATGGAAGTCCTTTTGCAAGACACATTCTGCCCAACACATTTCCTTACAACAAAAGAGTACATGACGTGACATTTTGCAGTTTCTAGTCAGCCAAACAGCATTACTGTCCTATTCTTTTCAATAGCTTAAGCCACTGCAAAGAATATTTTACACAAACTTTTTTGTTGTTGTTGCTTACATGTACAAAAGAGAAACTAACCAGAGACTAAAATTATATTTGTGCTTTTTCTAAGAGTTTTTCGTTATCTTTTTCTGTTTTAGCTCCCTGACCTAATGGATCAAAGCATGAAATAAACAAGGCTGTGTCCACTGACAGAAAAGAAGTGTGTTTGCAGAGAACTTTGACTCAATTCAAACTAATGCATTTACCAGCAGTTTTGTAAACTTCAGCCATCTGTTGTTGAGCTTTGGAAACCATGATTCCTTTTACATGGAATAAAAGGTGCTAAATTTAGATGCTATTTAAGAACAAGACAAGCTATCAGGGTGAAAACCTTGAGAAACAGCAGAAGCAATATGTGAAGACAGCTCTGAAAAAATTTAAGGTGTGCAGCCTAATAACAACATCACAACACGTAGTGCGTGTAGATTCTCCTCTTACTTACACTGGTGTAAATCAGGAGTAATTTAATCAAAATTGACATAGGTGTAAAATTGATGTGGAATTAGAACGAGGCCCATAGTTTCTAAAGACATCTTCCTGAAGGATTAAATTCTGCTCTTAGTTACACTGGCATCAATCTAGAACAACATCATTAACTTCTGTGGATTTGCACGGGTGTAACTAAAGCTGCATTTGGCATAAAAGGTTGTTTATGTCCTCTGAGATAATGGCAAACATCCAGACTGACAGATATATTCAATATTTTGGCCATCTGAAAAGAATTGGTTGGCTAAATGCAATAGTTTGTTCTATTTCTTTTCACAAATCATTCCTATTTCCTGCATTTTAAAAAAGAGATTTCAGATAATTCTGTCATTCAAGCACCTTATCAACTACAATGAAATTTATCTGTTTCTGATTATCAAAATGTATTGCAGAGCACATCATCCTTGAGAACGGAAGCTGGTAACTTTAAAAACAACAATTAAAAAATAAAACTTACAGCAACAACAAAAAACACAAATGAGAAAAGCATTTTGTTTCTTTTTGGTGGATATTCTATGCAGAGGATACAGTGGCTCCAAGATATTCAGCAAACAAACCCTCACACCTTATGAGACTTGTGCCTGACATCGGGTTTGGCACAGGTTTCACTGTTGATTTGAACTCTATGACTTTTTAACCAAATTTAGTTATCTATGTGTCTTTTCAACTTTCTCTCTATGCAGTTTTGTTTGTTTGTTTTGTTTACTAAGTACATCAGGGGAACAGATAACTTGGGGTGTGGGCTAGCATTACAAAATAATAACATAATAGCTGTTGAAAAGCACTTTAATGAGTAGTTTTGCACTATAACTCAAGTTGTACACTTTTAATAAAGTGAAATAAACAAACTTCTGTTCCAAACTCAGTGTTTGTTTATTAATGAAATCCCTACATTTTGAGGGGATACTAAAGCCCTCGTTATCTATATCCATGTACATATAAAACAAATTGGCCAGTTAAGTTATCATGCCAGTATAACTCCAGAGTAACTCCATTAATTTCAGCAGAGTTTTAAAAACCTAAGAATGGTCATAATGGGTAAGATCAATGGTCTCTCTAGCCCAGTCGCCTGCCTTCCAACATTGGTCAATGCCAGATTTTTTCAGAGGAAATGAACAGCACAGGGCAATCTTTGAACTCCCCATCCCATGTCCTCCAGTCCCAACTTCTGGCAGTCAGAGGTTAGGTACAGAGCATGGGGTTGCATCACTGACTATCTTGGCTAAATAGCCATTGATGAACCTATCCTCCATGAACTTATCTAATTCTTTTTTTACTTCAGTTATACTTTTGGCCTTCACAACATCCCCTTGCAATGAATGCCACAGATTGACTGTGTGTTGTATGCAGAAGTACTTCCTTATGTTAGTTTTAAACCTGCCACTTATTAATTTCATTAGGTGACCTGTAGTTCTTGTGTTACATGAAGGGATAAATAACATTTCCTCATTCATTTTCTCTTTTCCAAGATGAATATTTCCAGACTTTTTAATCTCTTCTCATATGGAAGTTGTTTCAGTCCCCTAATTGTTTTTGTTGCCTTTCGCTGTATTTTTTCCCAATTCTAATATATCTTTTTTGAAAAGTGGTAACCAGAACTGCAATCACTATTCAAGGTGTAGGCACACCATGGATTTATACAGTGCCATTATAATATTTTGTCTTATTATCTTTCCCTTTCCTAAGGGTTCCTAACATTCTCTTAGCTTTTTTGACTGCTGCTGCACATCAAGCAGATGTTTTCAGAGAACTATCCACAATGACTCCAAGATGTCTTTTTTGAGTGGCAACAGCTAATTTAGATCCCATCATTTTATATACTGTATATAGTTGGGATTGTTTCCCAATGTGCATTCCTTTGTATTTATCAACATTGATTTTCATCTGCCGTTTTCTTGCCCAGTCACCCAGTTTTGTGAAATCCCTTTGTAATTCTTCCCAGTCATCTTTGGCCTTAATTATCTTGAGTAATTTTGTATCATCTGCAAATTTTACCACCTCATTGTTTGCCCCTTTTTCTAGATCATTTATGAATATATTGAACAATAATGGTCCCAGTACAGATCTTTGGGGGTCCACACTATTTACATCTCTCCACAGTGAAAACTGACCATTTATTCCTACCCTTTGTTTCTGGTCTTTTAACCAGTTACTGATCCATGAGAGGACCTTCCCTCTTGTCCCATGACTGCTTACTTTGCTTAAGAGACTTTGGTGAGGGACCTTGTCAAAGACTCCTCAATTTGTCACCTAAAAAGAATGGGTCAAGTGTGGGAATCTCCCTCACCTCTCCTGCAGTGAAGACCAATGCGAAGAATTAATTTAGCTTCTCCCCACAATCATGTCTTCCTTGAATGCCCCCTTAGCACCTTGATTGTCCAATGGTCCCATTAAAAGTTTGGCAGGATTCCTGCTGCTGATGTACTTTAAAAAAAATCCCTTTTTTTTTTGGTTTCTTTTTCTAATTGCTCTTCAAATTCTGTTTTGGCCTGCCTAATTATACTTTTACAGACTTGCCAGAGTTTGTGTTCCTTGCTATTTTCCTCGACAGGATTTGACTTCCAATTTTTAAAGGATGTCTTTTTGCCTCTAACTGCCTCTTTTACTCTTTTGTTTAGCCATGGTGGCATTTTTTGTCTTATTTTTTTTTGTTTTGGGGTATACATTTAATTTGAGCCTCTATTATAGGTTTTTTTTAAAAAGTATCCATGCAGCTTGCAGTACTCCAGAGTTACACTGTTGTTACAGAACAGTATGTGGCCCGTTTTGTGTGAGTACATTCATGCAAACTGTTGAAACACCCAGAAAAACACAAATCAGAGTTTTAATAAAGTCTTTTCTGTAGAACCAGTATAAATTTGACCCCTGTTGTGTCTGTGTGGTGAGTTAAGAGAGTTAAGAGAATAGTTGATACCTGCTAAACAGGAGGAATGAGTTCTGACTATGCATTCCTTGCACACCCAAAAATCTTGTTGAAATTGGGGCAGCACAATAGTTCAGACCATGGGTCTCTTGACATTCCCATTACACTCCCTCATTTCAAAGGCATCAGACTGAATGTTGGTGTAAATGTGCAATAGTTAATAAGATTGTAAGCTCCTTGGAGCAGAGACCATCTTTTTTGTTCTGTGTTTGTACCATGTGTAGCACACTATTGTCTTTGGTCATGAGTAAGGCTTGTAGGGCCTATGGTAACACAAATAGAAAATAAAAATACAAATAGGTATTGTAAAGTAAATGTTTTAAATATTACATTCAATAAATAAATATTTATTTTATTACATATTTTCATATTTTAACTTGGTTAAAGATTTAGCTGATGTGAAAGTGATAGATGCAGCAATACATGTTAAAGAAACATGTCTGTTGTGATTACATATTCCATCCTCTGCCCCTTTCTCCAGAGACTGTCCACACTAGGATGAAAGGTGTATTTTTAAGAGGGTTAGCTAACATGTTTTAACAACCTAGTTTAGATAGGGCATGTTGTGTTTTAACACATTAGTCATTCAAGGTGAACCCTAGTGCAGAACTCAGAGTTCACCTTGACCAGCCAGCACCTGTTAAAATCCAAAGACAGAAGATAGTGGAGCCACCACCCACCATGGGGTATAATCACTTCAAGGACAAAATGGACCTTTCTTGGAAATCTGCACAAACAATATGACAATGTTCGAAGCATATGTCTGGAGCACAGTTAGGGCCTGATCTTGAAAGAGTCAATAAATATTGAGGGCCTTCAGCATCTTGCAGTCTCTAAAATAGACTGATTACTTTTACTAGTCCAAACCTAATTTTGTTGGACAAAGCTGTCACGTTTTAGGGTTCAACCTAGACCAGTGAGAGGTTGTGTCACCTCTTGCCTTGTAACCTCAGGTGCTTTAAATGCTCTGCTGATGTGGCTCATAGTCTGGATAGTAGCAGCCAAGCATGCTGCAGTTCCCTGAATGTCTGTGTGCTGTACAGCCCTGGCTCAGCACTCTGATCCCAGCAGCCTGCCTAGGACACAACAGACCCACCGTGGTTACCACCAGCCTTGGTTATTATGTACAGGGTGACCCCAACACACCCTCAGTCCCAAATTTACCCAAAACTGTCTGCCCTGAAATTTCCAGCCCTGTCATGGAACGTTCAGAGGAGTAATATGGCCTGTTGCTTCCTTAAAGAGACAAAAGCTCCCAGCAGCTTGTTGCTTTAACTGGAGTTAACAATGACTTCAATTCAAGCACATCACTGGGTTGGTTTAGATTAAAAGTAAAACAAAAGGTTTTAACAAAAGAGAGGTGTTTAGTGAGTTCAAGTACAAGGCTAAAGTCAAGACAAAATAGGTTACAAGCAAATAAATGTTGTGACGGAATGGGACTGTTCTTAATGTTTCTATGCCTCAGTTTCCCCGATGCATGTGTTAAGTCTCTAGGGGGTGGGATAAAGGGTGTAATTGCAGAGCCCTAGAGGGCCAGTGTGATGACAGAGAATGGCCAACACTCTGTCTCCTGGCAACTGATGGTCTGGGCCCCTCCTCTGCAAAGGTGCGAGCTGAAGGTGTTAGAACAAAGTGATCAGGTGACCTCCTGGCCCAGGAAGGAGACAAAGGCAAAGGAGGGGCTGGAGAGTTTCAGTTGGAAGCCGGCTGGGGAAGAGGGGGGAGGTGCAGACAGAGTCTGGCCTCCCTGCCCCCCGTTTGGAGCTGTGGGGTGGAATGCAGGGATCCCCAGGGCTGGGGTCTAAGCTCCCTGCCCCCCAGAAGGGCCTGACTGAGGAGGCCTGGTTGTACTTACAAGCTCTGTTTGGACTGTGTTCCTGGCATCTCTAATGAACCTTCTGTTCTACTGGCTGGCTGAGACTCCCAGTGAATCCGGGGAAGGGGGTGCAGGCGCTGACTCCCCCACACTCCGTGACAAATGTAAAATACACTTTCTAGTGGCTCAGACTTAACTCAACAAGCTACAGCCTTGGTTCAGGTAGATTTCTTACCAATCTTTTTCTTTACAGCCGCGGCTGACTTTCTCTCAGTCAAGATGTTCTACAGAAGTACAAGGTGCTGATTTCCCTTGTCTTCCTAGGTGAAAGATCTTTGCCTGAGCAGGTTTTTCCAATTATATTCAGTTTCCAGAGACTTCAAACCCTTGGTCAAATGGCCCAGCTTTGTCAGCTTGCAAGAGCTCTGTCATCCAGGGATGGATTCTAAGATAGCTTCTTCTCTCGCTACGTGTATCTTCCCAAACTCACTTTTTTGTCCCTAGACTCAGGATGACCTCATGCTGTTCTGCCATTCCTATGGACTTCCCATCTCCCCACTGATTTATGAATGTGGCTTTCATTGTTTTGGTCACACCTGGACTAATTTTGTTGGAGAAAGTTAAATAGCAACTTTCCCATATGTCTGGGGGAAAACCTATTTCTCCCTGTTTGGTCACAAACTTTAAAGCATAATATCATTGAGTATTCAAAATTTCACATATAGTGTTAATATACATATATTTCAATGATATTAATCACCAGTATGTCATTAGCTTTCATAAAAGACCTTACCTGATACACTAATATTATATACAATTAGTTGTGTTAATTACTTACCATTTGAGGTTTAGACTCCCCATCTTTATAATCCAAAGGCTCTCTCTCCCATTCACTAAGTTGGTGGCTTTTATGTAAATGTACTTTAATTGTCTGTGGCTGACAATCAGGCTGGTCAGACAAACAAATACACATTCCATTGTCTAGGGCAGCCTGGACTTATACATTGCTTGCCAGCCACATTTTAAGAATATAATTCTAGCCCATACCTGTAACTCTTTGTACATGCCCTGTACATACATCACGCAATAATATTAATGATCAGTGAGTTACTAGTTTTCTAATGATATATATACACAAGGTGGCATGTAATATATCATGACAATAGTTTGTTAGGTGTAATGAGTATGTCAGGCCTGATCAGAGTGGTTGACACAGATTAGTGAACTACCAATGGGCCATTGTGTCACAACTGCTTAGGAAGTGCAACCATTTCCCTTAATGTTTTCATCACAATTCTAATTTCCTATCTAACTGAGGGAAATAGTGGCACCATGTACTTTAATGTGCTCCATAATATCATAGAACCATAGAATCTCAGGGTTGGAAGGGACCTCAGGAGGTCATCTAGTCCAACCCCCTGCTCAAAGCAGGACCAAACCCAACTAAGTCATCACAGCCAGGGCTTTGTCAAGCCTGACCTTAAAAACCTCTAAGGAAGGAGATTCCACCACCTCCCTAGGTAACCCATTCCAGTGCTTCACCACCCTACTAGTGAAAAAGTTTTTCCTAATATCCAACCTAAACCTCCCCCTCTGCAACTTGAGACCATTACTCCTTGTTCTGTCATCTTCTACCACTGAGAACAGTCTAGATCCATCCTCTTTGGAACCCCCTTTCAGGTAGTTGAAAGCAGCTATCAAATCCCCCCTCATTCTTCTCTTCTGCAGGCTAAACAATCCAAGTTCCCTCAGCCTCTCCTCATAAGTCATGTACTCCAGCCCTCTAATCATATGCAGTATCAGTCGCTGCATAAGTTGCTTCCTGCAACTGACCTGCTTTTGCAATAAATAGCACTGAAGAACTATTCATTTTAATGGCACTTCACCTGGATCACCTGGATCGATCGGACTTCAGCTGTCGTTAAGACTGCGCCGATCACAGCACGTCTGCCATTCTTCTCGCACTCTTGCCTTTCTTCTCCACGTTCGTCCAAAACGTTTAACGATGTCATCTTCCCATCTTCTTGGAGGCCGACCGGGGGGTCTTTTCTGTTCTCGCGGGTACCACTCAGCAATGATTGCGGTCCACCTGTTATCCGTGAGCCGTGCTGTGTGGCCCGCCCATCGCATCTTGTTATGTCTGCTTTCCACGACAATATCTTTCACACCGCTGCGTTCTCTGATGATTTCATTTGGTATACGATCCAGAAGGGAGATTCCCAACATAGCTCGTTCCATTGCCCTTTCAGCTACCAACAGCCGTTGTTCTTCTCTCTTCGTCAGTGCCCATGTTTCACTGCCATACAGCATGGCTGGCAGCACTGCTGAATTGAAAATATTTTTACGTGTGGTCTTGTCAATTTTTCCTTTGAGGACGTCCTTGATGGAATTAAACACACACCATCCTGCCCGAATCCTTCGCGACAGTTCTCCGTTCAGGTCTTGGCGCATATTAACTTCTTGGCCCAAATATATGTACTGTTCCACTTCTTCGATATCTTCTCCTGTTACCGTTATTCGGGCTTTTCGTAAGACGTCTGATTGCATATATTTAGTTTTGCAGCGGTTCATTTTCAGGCCGACCTGACTACTTTTCTTGTCGAGTCTTCGTAGCATGCTCTGCAGTTCGTTGGTGCTTTCGGCAATTAGTACAATATCGTCTGCAAATCTGAGATGAGATAATCTCTCTCCGTTTATGTTGACACCACTCCTCCAATTGATCTTGTTCATAACCATTTCGAGGCAGGCGGTGAATAGTTTTGGTGAAATTGTATCTCCTTGCTTTACGCCTTTCTCGATTGGGATGTGGAGGGGAGTTTCAAGGACAGTAATGTCTGTTGTACATCCAGTATTCGCTTCCTTCAACAAACTAATGTACTGCGTGTTAATGCCCTGCTCTGCGAGCGCCTTTAATATTGCATTAAATTCAACGCTATCGAAGGCCTTTTCATAGTCGACAAAAGCAATGCACAGCGGGAGTTTGTATTCCCTCGCTCTTTCTAGGAGCTGGCTAAGGGTAAATATATGGTCGATTGTACTGAAATTTCTTCGAAACCCTCCCTGCTCTCTCGGCTGTTGTTCATCCAGACTCTGCGAAAGTCAATTCGTTATCACCTTTGTGAAGAGCTTGTAGATGTGAGAGAGCAGGCATATAGGGTGGTAGTTCTTAAGATTTTCTCGATCACCCTTCTTGTGCAGCAAGATGGTATTCGACTCCTTCCAGCTTGATGGTATTTTTCCTTCTTCAAGATATCGACTGAATCTTAAAGCGAGGGCCTTCCAAAGTTTTTCGCCTCCTGCATAAATCATTTCTGACGTTATTCCATCTTTGCCTGGAGCTTTTCCCTTCTTCATCTGGTGTAGTGCACTTCGGACTTCGCTGACGATTATTGGGGGGACACGTTCTTCTGACTCTTCGAGGGTTGGGAGGGCGACGTTGATTCTTGATTTGAACAGTTCTGTATAGAAGTCCTTGCAGACCTCCTCCATCCCTGCTCTGTCGATTACTGTCTCTCCATCCTTGTTCTTCAATGCTGTTACACTCAATCTATACTGCGTCAATTCCCGCTTGCATGTCCTGAGGCTCTTGCGTGATTCAGCTGTTTTAAGGAGCTTTTCTTTCCGGAAGTTCTCAAAGTCATCCTTCAGTTTTCGCCGTATAAGCTTGCACAGAATGGAGTACTCGAGGTTGTTATCCGAGCTCCTTTTCATGTTTCTCCGCTTCTCCAACAAGCTTTTCGTTTCAATCGAGATTCTTCCCTTCGCCTTCTTCAGCTTTTTAATTTCAGCTGCTTTTATGCAACATCTCAACCTGTCAGCAAAGATACTATTGTCCTCATCACACTTTTCCATCTGGCTCCAGTCAAACCCAGAAATCGCTTTTTTCAGCTTTGCTTCATCGAATGTCTTCAGCTGCTGTTTCCTGTTTGCCATCTGTAACGCCTTCTTTTCCACTGCTTCGTCAAAAATCAACTTCGCTCTAAGCAGGCGATGGTCACTGCCGGTGTTGAATGGCTGCACCACAGAGACATCTTGAACGATGCGCCTTTTATTGACTAAAATATAGTCGATTTCATTCTTACTCTTCGTGTTTGGTGCGATCCATGTCCACCTTCTTGAGATCTTCTTTTTGTACCAGGTGTTTGCCACATACAGTTGTTTCATTTCTGCCATTGCTACCAGCCTCTCTCCTCTTTCATTCCCTTCACCGCTGCCGTATCTCCCTATGAACTTTTCGCCAGCTTTCCCTCGCCCGACCTTGGCGTTGAAATCTCCCATCGTGACAATGTAAGTGGACTTTTGCGCGAGAGCTCTTTCAAGCTCTCAGTAGAATTCTTCCACTTCTTCGTCCTCACTTGCACTTGTGGGAGCATAGGCCTGGATGACCTTGAGGGTAGCTTTTGACTCCATCTGAAGATGCAGCACACCGATACGTGATGATGTTAGCCGGCATGATATGACTTTCGAAGACCAATCTTTACTGACAATAAATCCAACTCCTCCAACATTTCTAGTGCCATCTCCCTTTCCGAGCCTCACAGCACTTCCATCCTTCCAGTTGACTTCCAACTCCTTCTTTCGTTGGGTTTCGCAGACACCGAGAATATCGCATTTTATCCTTTTCTTCTCCATCAGATGGTTTAAAGTTTCCTCCTTTGCCAGTGACCTACAATTGTAAGTACACACAGCGAGGATTGTCCTTTTCCATGTTGGCCTAGCACCTGACATTTTTTAGCAACCTCTTGTCGCTCAATTTCCGCTCCGCCACCGTAGAACGTGCATTTACTTGTGTTGTTTTAGCCATTAACTTCAAGCCATCCCACTGGCTAGGTGGGCAGGCATGCGTACCTCCTCAAGCTTAGCTAGTCTTCAACCTCTAAGGAGAAGGAAAAGCGCTCTTTCCTCTGCGAGAGCAACCCTCCTCCCTGGATTGGATAGTCCGACACCTTTGTAGCATGGTAAAACCTACCAGGGCATACGCCCCACTACCATAGCTGTCAGACGGCCAGGGTCACCGCTGCACCACGTTGAGGCACTGAGGTAGGATTTTGCAGCAGTTAATGGCACTTAACGTAAGAAATGTAGTGGCGCTCCATATTCCTGCCATTGTGTTGTTCAGCAAAGGGATAGTATAGTGCACAAGAAGAGGTTGATTTTATAGTATATGATAGGATTGCTGCTTCATGCAGTTTTCTTTTCCTAATGTTTATCCTGCCATAGCTTATGTTCAGAAAGTTGCTACTCCTAAGTGTAAATACAGTTCCACTTACCACTTGCTAGCTACAGCATATGCTCAGGGCAAAAATAAAAGGGACACTGACAATTCACATGCCAAAGTGAAACAAATACCTTCCCACCCCAAATCAGATAACGCTAATCAATAACCAATAATGATTCTTTATTATAACAAGATTTACACAGTGCTTCTCATCCTGGAGGTACTATATACATAGAGTAACATTAATATGCAGCGACGTGTGGAGTGCATGTAGTGGGAAGTGGCATCCAGCCAGAAAACACGCTGCACAATCATGAAGGGAGATAAAAACTTTGGCCAAGTTTCATAAAATCTTTAATGTCATCTCAGAGCAGTATTGCTGAATATTTATATAACTATGACACCTGGTGGCCCCCATCAGGATTAAGGCCCAATTATGCCAGGTACTATAAAAACCATACAGTAAGATAAAGTCCCTGCCCCCAAATAATTTACAACTCAAGAAATCAATACTCCAAAAATAAATACCATAATCTGGATTGATTTGGCTCCAGGCTATTTGGCACAGGAATGCTCAGTGCCATGCAAGAGGCTCAATCCAGCTTCCATTGAAGTCCACAGACACATGCCCATTGTTTACATCAGGAATCGAATAAGACCCAACGTGCACATTCAGTGAGGCAAGGATTCTCTGCTCACTGAGTAATCTACCTGGCAGACTGAAAGAGATGGAGATCACTTTAAACAATACACATTGTATCTGCATGGCCCTGCTTTATTCAAAGTGTCTATTTGCTATGCAGCTAAATTAGCCATGCACAGTACAGACTTACCTTCCTTCTGAACATTGTTTATTTAGTGCTATCATTACTAAACATTTATTGCACATGCAGAAAGTGTGATGGTCAGTTAGTCATAAGCTAACCAAAAACAGGGTTCATTGGAACGTTCAAAGACACTACTTAGTCAGAGCTAATTCTCTCCCAACTTTCAACCCCCAGCCATTTCAGCTCTAGAGTTGTTCAGAAAAAGGTTGGCAAGATTTGTATTTATTTATATAATAGGATAAAGTGTGGGGGGGGTTTCACCTCTCTCATACTCAAAAATGGCTTTCAAAATATCAATTTTAGTCAGAGACTACATCTGGGAAATGTCAGCCTGATACGTGAAAGTCTGAGAAAGTTACAAGCAATTCAAAACAGGACCTCTTCACCCATGCAGAACCCCACTAGTGAATCATATTTCAGGATCAGGAAATAGTTCAGGTACTTTGCACTCACAGCAACCATACTGGCTTATAGGCCTGAGATAGAGAATAGAGTTTAAACACATATATTGCATGCCACGCATCCGTGTAGTTTTAAGGATTAAGAAAACCAAGTGAAATTTACCACTGTGTGACCTATGCATTACTTAAGTTCTCCTTAAGCCCTCAAAAAAGAATCATAGTGCTAAATTCTCTCCTAGAGTATCTCCCTTGAAGTGAGTAGCTCCCTTGAAGCAGAAAATCTGGCCCATAGATTTTAAGGCCAAATGGGACCATTCTGATCATCTAGTCTGAGAAATCTCCCAATGTTTCCAGTAGTATAGGGAATTATTCTTTGCTATTAGGCAGGTGAACACTGTCAAGCCCAATATTCAGAAAGACCTGCAATCTTAAAGACTCTATGTGATGATGAATTTACCACTTCCTGTTGTAAATTGTTCCAATTATTAATAACCCTCTTAAAAGTCACTTCTTATCTGCAATTTTAATTTTTGTAACTTTAACTTCCAGCCGTTGAATCTTGTAATTAATCATAGTCTATAAAGTTGCCCTTTAAAAACAGAGCTTAAAGGAAACTTAAGTTGTGCATAGGTCTTGTGCAGGCCCTCTGCACACAGACAAGTTTCACCCACTGAGAAGAAGGCAGGCAAGGGGAAATATGGAATAGCAAAATAGTGGGTATATTGCAGAGTGAAAGTAGAATGATAATTGCTACTGTAATCTCCAGCAATTACAGATCTTGAAACACAATCAGTGTTTGTTATATTAAAGCTATTGTAACTACACTCATGATATTTACACTGTAGTCAAAGTATGTGTTATGAAAACATGATGGTATTATATCTAACCATCAGTATTACTGCAACAACTGTAATTCATTCTTAGTTTTCCTATAAAATATACTTTTTCAATATTTTCTTATGTTTGCATATTTCTCAAATTCTATTTAAAATGTTAAATGTATGGTGGGAATAACAAATACTACTTGCTTTGATTTTTCCAGAAGTATCACTTTAAAGGTTCTTCTAATAAGGCCAATGTGGGGAAAAAAACCTGAAACAAACTGAGATCCTATATAAATGAGAACAGCTCGCCTTTGCTGTGATAACTAAGATTTGGTAGAAATATAATATTAATCAGACTGAAGAGCAGAGGAAAGTATTTAAATGGTCAACTTGTATATTAAAAATACTGAATGGCGATGGAGACAATGTGAGGAGAAGGAGAGAAAGGAGGAGGAAGGGAAGGAGAAAACTTCTGAAAGAGAAAACTGAGGGAAAGGAGAAAGAGAATTGGATGGAAGAGAAAGAATCATAGAATCTCAGGGTTGGAAGGGACCTCAGGTGGTCATCTAGTCCAACCCCCTGCTCAAAGCAGGACCAATCCCCAACTAAATCATCCCAGCCAGGGCTTTGTCAAGCCTGACCTTAAAAACCTCTAAGGAAGGAGATTTCACCACCTCCCTAGGTAACCCATTCCAGTGCTTCACCACCCTCCTAGTGAAAAAGTTTTTCCTAATATCCAACCTAAACCTCCCCCACTGCAACTTGAGACCATTACTCCTTGTTCTGTCATCTTCTACCACTGAGAACAGTCTAGATCCACTCTCTTTGGAACCTCTTTCAGGTAGTTGAAAGCAGCTATCAAATCCCCCTTCATTCTTCTCTTCTGCAGACTAAAAAATCCCAGGTCCATCAGCCTCTCCTCATAAATCATGTGCTCCAGCCCCCTAATCATTTTTGTTGCCCTCTGCTGGATTCTTTCCAATTTTTCCACATCCTTCTTGTAGTGTGGGGCCCAAAACTGGACACAGTACTCCAAATGAGGCCTCACCAATGCCAAATAGGCGAAAATGATCACGTCCCTCGATCTGCTGGCAATGCTCCTACTTATACAGCCCCAAAATGCCATTAGCCTTCTTGGCAACAAGGGCACACTGTTGACTCATATCCAGCTTCTCAACCACTGTAACCCTTAGGTCCTTTTCTGCAGAACTGCTGCCTAGCCACTCGGTCCCTATTCTGTAGCAGTGCATGGGATTCTTGGGGATTGGTCCTGCTTTGAGCAGGGGGTTGGACTAGATGACCTCCTAAGGTCCCTTCCAACCCTGATATTCTATGATATTCTATGACTCTGCACTTGTCATTGCTGAATTCTTCAGATTTCTTTTGGCCCAATCCTCTAATTTGTCTAGGTCCCTCTGTATCCTATCCCTACCCTCCAGCGTATCTACCACTCCTCCCAGTTTAGTGTCATCTGCAAACTTGCTGAGGGTGCAATCCATGCCATCCTCCAGATGATTAATGAAGATTATTGAACAAAACCGGTCCCAGGACTGATCCTTGGAGCACTCCGCTTGATACCGGCTGCCAACTAGACATGGAGCCATTGATCACAACAAGGAGGAAAGGGAGAACTGGGAGAAACAAGGAGAGTGGAGAAGAGGAGGAGAGATTTGGTAGAAAAATGGAAAGGAAAACTAGGGGAGGGAAAGTGACACAAGACAAAAAAGAGGGAAGAGAGAAAATGGGCCAAAAAAGGTCAGAAATATTTTAACCATAACACTGTTTGGCATCTGGGGAAATGCAAAACAGGAGCTCAGGAAGTTACAAAAGTGTGCTTTCCAACCAGAAAGTTGGCAACCATTGCCATAATGAATAATGGTTAAATAATGAATTGCCCACACAATCAATTACATATATTCCAAGACCATATTGCATGAACTACTTACTGTGCTTTACAATAATGAATTAAGCCTTACAAACTTCCCTTTGAAGCAAGCACCATAAGCAGTCATTCCACTGAATCCACTGAAAACTCAGACACTAAGGGTTTTAGTGACTAGCCCAAGATCACACAAGTCGTCCTTGGCACTGCCAGGAACAGAACTTGGATCATCTGACCAATGGTCCTGTACTTTAACTGCTAGATCATGTTCAAACTCTAGAATGATCATTTAGAATCATCATAGTACAACAGAAAAAACAAACTGGTAGACAATCTCATCAGTTAACCAGGCTAATATATATGCTTAGAGTGTCCCTTCTATAGCAACAGCTATAATAATTATCTTCTAAAATTGATGCTGTGTGACAAGTGTATAGCAAATTAGCAGCATCAAAAGCTTAATGAGGTTGCTAAGCAACATAGCTTTGCATCATTCACAGACTGATTTGTACAAAGTCACTCTAGAATGACTTTGATGATTGCAGCCTTTCTCCTTGATTGCCCATTAGGAGTAGGAACTGTAATTTGGGGTTGCCACCTGCCTGTTCTATTATTAGTAAGACAATTTCTTATTCTCATTCTCTGTCCTGCAGACTGCACCCAAGATAGTGGTATTTGGAGAAAAGGGGGAGAAGAGGAAATTTCAACGCTGGAATCAAATTGTCACATTTTGAAGTTCTAGCTGGAAACCTGTTACTTTGAATGTAGGAGAGGTATTGAGCATCTGCAGTTCCCACTGAAGTCAAAACAACTGTGGGAGCTCACCACCTTTAAAATCAGGGCATGTATGTGTGTTTCCAACTCCTGATGACCTATGCTGGAAGATGGCCAAGATAGATCAAAGAAGTGGGACTTCTTTGCATACCAAAAACAGCAAAGTTTTCTAAAACAGATGACCGTTATTTCATGTTCTAGAATAAACAGTGTATCATACTTTGTGACTGTTGTACCTTATTTAGCGTCACTTTGGCTCCCTTCTGAATTTTGCCCTGTGAATTCTAATGAGCATGAGTTTTGTGTAACTGCAATCATGGATCATTACAATTAGACTCACAGGCAAAACTGAACAGTTGCTTGAGTCTCCCAGAGCTTGAGTTCACTAAGAAAAATGAGAGTGGTAAGTATGTGAAAGAAGACAATAGGATTTGTGAATAGTCATATTTGACCAGGACAAAGATAAGATTAGTTCTCTAGTGAATGTATGAGATAAGCATAATTAATTCTTTCTAAAAGCATTTTCATTAGGTCATCAAGATCAGCAATAATATTTTAAGTTCTTCCTTCTTTGGGACAGGGACCACATTTTTGTTTTGCATGTATACAGAGATACCCTAATCTCTGACTGCTGCCTCTAAACAACTACCAGAGTATAAATAATAAGTAATAACCTTAAATGGTGGAAACCGGGCAAGAACATCTAGTCTCATTACATTTTTGAGCCAACATGTAATGAGAGATTATTTGGATGAGATTTCTGTTATATCAAACCACATCAAATCATTTCTGCATACTACCTTCCAAAGGCACAAAACCCAGAATTTGCATTAGTAGTTACATCAAGACACCCAGTGGTTAAGGAATTTTCACTGACTGCAATAGCCTCATTATTTTTTTATAAAACATACCAAATGGATATTATACCAGATGTTGACCTGGAAGATCTATATGAAAATATTAAAGAAGAACCAAAACTTATATGCTTACAAAATGTCAGTATCAGCTTTACTAGTTCTAAGATGGGTTAGTCAAGTGGTAAGGACTAGAGGCAAATTGAAAAGCAAGGAAGAGCTGGTAGTCATAGTGAAGAATCTGCGAACAGGTGATCCAGGAAGATATTGCTATTTATTGTTTGACTTGGAAACAGCATTCATGTTCTGCACATCTTACACTGGAAAAAACTGCTCAACATGCATCTGTCAAATAATTTTAATTGTTTATGTATCTTCCATTGCTGTGGTATCTAGAAATTTTTAGCATAGCTGTGCTCACCCTCTATAGGGAATGGGCATGATGAGGTGGTATTAAAATTATCTGTTTTAAGCTGACCAGCAAATAGCATTTGGAATAGCACATGATATCCAGTCATTTTCACCTTTTGAAAACCAAAAGAAACTGATAAACATGGCTGGATGCGGGATACATAGGATTCCAGAACTATGGATTAATTCTCAGCTAGCATAAAAACCTGTTTTATTTTCCTGGAGCATCCCAAGAAAAATGGATTCATTTTAAGGTCTGAATTTCAAGAAATCATATGCACATTGTGCATGAACTGCATGTTCAAGTCATCCACTAAATGTATGACTGCTGGTTTGTGTGCACAAACACATAATATGCATGCACATTAGACATATATTTACATCCATATATTTTTGAAAATTTAGGTTAAAATCCCTTCAAATATTAGGAAAACTAGGTAGACAGCATTAGAAAACCATACCCTAACTTTGAGACTCTTCAAGAATGCCCCATATTCAGAATGGAAGTTAACCAAGGAATTCTTGCCTTGGTGTAGTTTGCTAAGGTAAGTTTATAGGGCTTGATCAATGGAGGCCTTTCCACTCATTTCAGTGGGTTTTAGATCAGTTCCATAATCCTTTATATTGTTATATATAGGTTCTAAATCTATCATAGAAACTAGCTTTGGTTGTGCCCAGGATAAAAGTGTGCTTTATTGCTCCTATTTAAGGGACAAAGATGATGGTTTGCTCAAATTAAAAAACAAAAACCACAGACCTCCACATTTTCTATTTTTTTCTGTTTTCAATTGTTTCCCTTCTTTTGTCGAACCAACTGATGAAAGTGTGGGAACCACACACACACCTGTACCCACATACTGGATGGGGGAAAGCTGTAGACATGATATATCTTGATTTTAGACATTTGACATAGTTCCATATGACATTCTCATATGTAAACTAGGGAAATATAGTCTACATGAAATTACTAAAAGATGGGGGTAAAACTAGCTGAAAGATTATATTCAAAAATATTGGTTAGTTCACTGTCAGACTGGGAGGCCATATCTAGTGGGGTCCAGCAGTGAACAGTCCTGGATCTGGCACCATTCAATATTTTCATTAATGACTTGGATACTATACATATGTTTGCAGATTATACCAAGATGTGAGGAGACGCAAGCAAGCACTTTGGAGGACAGGATTAGAATTCAAAATTATTTTGAAAAATTGGAGAGCTGGTCTGAAATCAACAAGATGAAATTCAGTGAAGACAAGTGCAAAGTACTACACTTGAGGAAAAAAAAATCAAATGTACAAATGCAAAATGGGGAAATAATTGGCTAGTCAGTGGTACTGCTGAAAAGGATCTGGGGGTTATAGTGGATTACAAAAGGAATGAATCAACAATGTGATGCTGTTGCAAAGAGGCTAATATCACTCCAGGGTGTATTAACAGGAATGTCATATGTAAGAGAGGAGAGAGAATTGTCCCACTCTACTCAGCACTGTTGAGGCCTTAGCTGGAGTGAAGTGTCCAGTCCTAGGCACCACACTTGAAGAAATATGTAGAAAAACTGGAAAGAATCCAGAATAGTAAAAATGGTTTAGAAAACCTGACCTATGAGGAAAGGTTAAAAAAAAAAACTGGGCATGTTTAGTCTTGAGAAAAGACGACTGAAAGGACATAATAGTAGTCAAATATGTTAAGAGCTGTTATACAGAGGATGGTGATCAATCTTTTTCAATGTCCACTGAAGGTAGACCAAGTAATAAATTAACACTAAAGGAGATTAGAAAGAAAAACTTTCTAACTAGAAAGGTGGTTAAACACTGGAATAGGCTTCCAAGAGAGGCTGTGGAATCCCTATCATTGTAGAACAAACACCTATAAAGGATGGTCTTGGTATATTTGGTCTAGGGTGACCAGATAGCAAGTGTGAAAAATTGGAACAGGGGGTGGGGGGTAATAGGTGCCTATATAAGAAAAAGCCCCAAATATCAGGACTGGCCCTATAAAATCGGGACATCTGGTCACCCTAATTTGGTTTTGCCTCAGCATAGGGGTAGGGGGTGGATTAGATGACCTCTTGAGATCCCTTCTAGTCCTACATGTCTGTGATTCTACTATTCAAATTTTACTACTTAACAAATGTAGCATTGAAAAACTTTTAGGGTTGGAAAGCATTTTGACTGAGGTTGAACGCATTTAATATTTTCTCTAAATACAAATTCCATGCACCTGGTATATATACAATCAGATATTATATAGACATGAGAACATTCATAGTTACATTAAATAGGCAACTTCTATAAAAGATACAAACCTAGGGCATAATACAACAATTAACTAACATGGGGTGGGGAAAAAACTTCCCCTCTGGATAGGTTATTGCAAAACTCTCCATTATGTAGCTTTTTGCACCTTTCCTGTAAGCACCTAATACTGGCCACTGTTAAGGACAGGAGTCTGACCCAGATTATCTGATCTGGTATGGAAATTCCTATTATTCAGAAATGTTCAGTGCATAAAATTTGCTAAAAGCTGCTACTTGAACAGAGATATGCTGTCTTAAAAATAGAGATAAGCATCGCAAAAGTACACCTGTGTACCAGCTCAACTAGGGCCATTATCTTCATTGATTTTTTTATGATTTTTATTTTTGAACAGTTATTCTAAACTAGAGAAAAATGGTTTTTAAATGGTGTTAAACAAGTCATTCAGACAGTTTTCTCCTAAATGCGGTCCTTCTAATTGGTTTCTTTGTATTTGTCCAGTACCCTAGCTCACAATGTTCTTTCTTCCTTTTATCCAGTCCTTTATTTTGTATTACACTCTTTTCTATTGATGTATTCAGAAAAGAAATACAAATTCACAACTAAAAGAAGGTAACACTGGTAACAAGAAACACCATGTCACCAGGAGCACCGAGGCAGATTCAACGTACTGTTAGTGAATTAATCCTGGTAATATTAGCAGTTTACATTCAAATCATACCTACTACCGGAACAATACTAATGGTACAGAAAAATAAAAAAACAAGGGACATAACAAATAATGCTGTGGCAATTATTAACGATCCCAGCATTGATTACAAGGAAACTTTGAGTAGAGAAGCTTGCAGTTAGAGATAGAGACAGGGCCGGCTCTGGCTTTTTTGCCGCCCCAGGCAAAAAAGCCGGCGGCCTCCCCTCTCAGTCCGGGCGCCGGCGGGGAGGGCAGCATGCCCGCGGCCCCGCTGCCCTGGCCGGGGCGCCGGCAGGGAGGGCGGCATTCCCGTGGCCCTGCTCCCCCAGCCCGGGTGCCGGCAGGGAGCGCCGCATGCCCGCAGCCCCGCTCCCCCGGCCGAGGCTATGCCGCGCTCCCCGCTGCCCTGGCCGGGGCACCCGCGGAGAGGGTGGCATTACCACTGCCCCGGCCAGGGCGCAGGTGGGGAGCGTGGCATGCCCGCCGCCCTGCTCCCCCAGCAGGGGCGATGCCGCGCTCCCCGGCCGGGGCACCGGCGGGGAGCACAGCATGCCCGTGGCCCCAGTCCCCCGGCTGGGGCGATGCCGCTTCCCACTGCCCGGGCCGGGGCACCGACGGGGAGCACGGCATCCCTGCTGCCACCCCGGCCGGGGCGCCAACTGAGAGGGCATCTTCCCCGCGGCCCCGCTGCCTGGGGCGCCGGCGGGGAGTGCAGCTTCCCCACTGCCCCAGCTGCGGCGCTGGCGGGGAGGGCGGCTTCCCCAGGGCTCCGCGGCCCCAGTCCCCCGGCCGGGGCGATGCCGCTCCCTGCTGCCCCGGCTGGGGCGCCGGCAGGGAGCGCAGCATCCCCGCTGCCACCCTAGCCGGGGCGCCGGCAGGGATGGCGGCTTCCCTGCTGCCCCGGCCAGTGGGCCAGCGGGGAACGCATCTTCCCTGGCCCCGCTGCCCCAGCCGGGGCACCAGCGGGGAGGGTGGCTTCCCCAGGGCCCTGCGGCCCCGGTCCCCTTGCCGGGGCAATGCCGCCCCCTGCTGCCCCGGCCGGGGCACCAGCGGGGAGCTCAGCATCCCCGCTGGGGCCCCGGCTGGGGCGCCGGCTGGGAAGGAGGCTTCCCCGTGGCCCCGGTCCCCTGGCCGGGGCGATGCCGCTCCACGCTGCCCCGGCCGGGGCGCCGGCAGGGAGGGCGGCTTCCCCGCGGCCCCACTGCCCAGGCCGGGGCACCGGCGGGGAGCGGGGCTCGCCCACGGCTCCGCTGCCCCGACCGGGGTGCCGGTAGGGAGCGGGGCTCACCGGCGGCTCCACTGCCCCAGCCAGGGCGGGGAGCGGGGCTCGCCCGCGGCCCACTGCCCCGGCTGGGAAGAATTTTTTTAAACAAAAAAAAAAAACCAAAAACAACAACAAAAGCCAACCTCAGCACCGCCCCCCTCCAGGTGCTGCCCCAAGCACGTGCTTGGTCGGCTGGTGCCTGGAGCCGGCCCTGGATAGAGAGGTGGGGAGGAAAGTATATGCTGGAGCTCAGACATATGCAGAAGTAGCTTTCTAGGTGTTCTGGATTGTCCAGCAGATGTTGCCTGCTCTAAAAGTTGGTGAAAAGAAAGTCAGTATTCTCCCCCCGCCACACCCATAAGTTACTGTTATTTCTTTGAATTTATATAGATTTTGAAGTCAGAAGAGACCATTACATCATCTAGTCTGGACACCTATATATCACGGGCCATAGAATTTAACCCAGTTACCCATGCATTGAGTCCAATAACTTGTGTTTGACTAAAGCATACCTTCCAGAAAGGCATTCAGACTCCATCCAAAGACATCAAGAGACAGAGAATCCACCACTTCCTTTGTCAAGCACCCTGACTGTTAAAAACTATCTATAGCAGCAGACACCCATCCTATGCTCTGGACCTAACTGGTTTGCCCAGAAAGATAATCACCCCAACCCCAGCTTGATCCCTTCTCAGTAGCTTGTGAAAAGAAATAAGAAAGATGAGCTCCCATAAATAACTTTATTTTCCACTAGCTGTTCAATTTGTCAGTGCCAAAATACAAGTCTATATTTTGCAGATGCAAACTGCACCCACAAAGAGGGAGGTGCCCATCCTGAAAATCTGTCCAAAAAAGTATTCTTTGAAAATGAGCATTTGTAATGTAATTTCAATTCTTTGAAATGAACGTGCGTACATCTGTGGCTCACTGAGAAGCCCAATCCTTTTGCCATTGAAATCAATGGCAAAATTCCCCAGTGACTGCAGTAGATGGAGATGGAGCAGTTCCTTAGTTAGCATCAAGCCTTCTAACCATTCTCAAATCTGTTCTCAACCAACAGTCTTTTATAATGACAGTAAAGTGTGCAACTTATTTTAAAAAATCAGCCTTGCCCTGAAATATTCTGAAGGCTCAATTGTAAATCTTTTACACACAGCATATACACTTTACTGCTCTGGGACAAGTCAAATAAAAGAGTACAGGCATTTTATTTACGTGTAAAATGTGTTTGCTGAAGTTAAAGATTAATATGAAGACAGTAGTTCAGAATTCCAGTAATCACTGAAGCTAAACATACCATGTGTACAGGTCTTGGACTTGTTTTTCTCAGTCTTGTCCCGGTTCACTGATTACACTGGTCTACAATTTTTGAGAAGTCGTCTGCTTCAGAGATAAAATGTGCTATTTAGTATGTATTTTGATGTGCTGAATTCAAATATGACAATTAAAACAACTGATTGGCTACTGTTTCTAAGATATTTAAGTTTTTACATTTTGTGTCTATGTATATTGTGTAGATAGTAGAGTTTTAATCATAAATTGTAAACCTAGGTCTTTTCATGTGTTTATGGTTGCTTTACATGATACTATTTCACCTGTCCTGTTTATGTAACACTTTAAAAATCAGCAAAGGGGTTATATAAATAAAATTTATTATGAAACAAAAGGCAAAAAACTATTATGTACATAGTTTAGTCCTATTCAGTGTCTACTCAGCACTTCTTGGCTTGCCTCTTGTATTCATTAAATGGAGCATCTCTTGTCACTGTCCAGCAATAGTCTGCAAGCATTGATGGGCTCCATTTGCCCTGATAGCGTTTCTCCATTGTTGCAATGTCCTGGTGAAATCGCTCGCCGTGCTAGTCGCTCACTGCTCCGCAGTTTGGTGGAAAAAAATCTAGATGAGAGTGCAAAAAATGTATCTTTAGTGACATGTTGCAACCAAGGCTTTTGTATGCCTTGAGGAGGTTTTCCACCAACAACCTGTAGTTGTCTGCCTTGTTGTTTCCGAGAACATTTATTGCCACTAACTGGAAGGCTTTCCATGCCCTTTTTTCCTTGCCATGCAGTGCATGGTCAAATGCATCATCTCAAAGAAGTTCACGAATCTGAGGACCAACAAAGACACCTTCCTTTATCTTAGCTTCACTTAACCTTGGCAATTTTCCACGGAGGTACTTGAAAGCTGCTTGTGTTTTGTCAATGGCCTTGACAAAGTTCTTCATCAGACCCAGCTTGATGTGTAAGGGTGGTAACAAAATCTTCCTTGATTCAACAAGTGGTGGATGCTGAACACTTTTCCTCCCAGGCTCCAATGACTGTCGGAGTGGCCAATTTTTCTTGATGTAGTGGGAATCTCTTGCACGACTATCCCATTCGCAGAGAAAACAGCAGTACTTTGTGTATCCAGTCTGCAGACCAAGCAAGAGAGCAACAACCTTCAAATTGCCACAAAGCTGCCACTGATGTTGGTCATAGTTTATGCACCTCAAAAGTTGTTTCATGTTGTCATAGGTTTCCTTCATATGGACTGCATGACCAACTGGAATTGATGGCAAAACATTGCCATTCTGCAGTAAAACAGCTTTCAGACTCGTCTTCGATGAATCAATGAACAGTCTCCTCTCATCTGGATCGTGAACGATGTTGAGGGCTGCCATCACACCATCGATGTTGTTGCAGGCTACAAGATCACCTTCCATGAAGAAGAATGGGACAAGATCCTTTTGACGGTCACGGAACATGGAAACCCTAACATCACCTGCCAGGAGATTCCACTGCTGTAGTCTGGAGCCCAAAAGCTCTGCCTTACTCTTGGGTAGTTCCAAATCCCTGACAAGGTCATTCAGTTCACCTTGTGTTATGAGGTGTGGTTCAGAGGAGGAGGATGGGAGAAAATGTGGGTCCTGTGACATTGATGGTTCAGGACCAGGACCAGAAGTTTCCTCTTCCTCGTCTGACTCAAGTGAGAATGATTCTGGTGCATCAGGAACCGGCAGTCCTTCTCCGTGGGGTACTGGGCGTATAGCTGATGGAATGTTTGGATAATGCACAGTCCACTTTTTCTTCTTTGACACACCTTTCCCAACTGGAGGCACCATGCAGAAGTAACAATTGCTGGGATGATCTGTTGGCTCTCTCCAAATCATTGGCACTGCAAAAGGCATAGATTTCCTTTTCCTGTTCAACCACTGGCGAAGATTTGTTGCACAAGTGTTGCAGCATATGTGTGGGGCCCACCTCTTGTCCTGATCTCCAAGTTTGCAGCCAAAAGAAAGGTGATAGGCTTTCTTAACCATAGTGCTTATATTGCGCTTTTGGGATGCAAAAGTCACTTCACCACAAACATAGCAGAAGTTATCTGCACTGTTCACACAAGTACGAGGCATCTCTGCTCACTTTGGCTAAACAGAAATGTGTCCCTTTGCAAAATCAAACACTGACAAATAAGAGAGCACGACACTGTATGATTTCTAGAGCTGATATAGGGCAATTTGTTCAGCAGAGTGATGTAAGCTTCGTTATGATTGCATCATCCATGACTTCTAGGAATAACATGATGCAATTCATTTCATGTATGACGCAATACCAGCTTCAGATTGCATCATTCATTGTTTTGTCTAAAAAGCAAGTACTGTCCAAACCCAGTCATAGATTTATTCATAGATCCAGTCAAAGATGTATTTGAGTCATTTCTGGTTTAAATTGAGATCCCTTCCCTTTATAACTCACTTATCCTCCGCCATTCCCAAGTCAAGGGTCGTATATACTGACCCAATAGCATCTCTTGAAAACTAGAGCCAATCAACAATTTTAAGCATCATTTTCGTTCTCAGTGACCCAGAATTAGTAAAGTTTGACTACATTTATTTCAGAAGCATTTTGGCTGTAGAGCAGTGTTACAAATGTATAAGGAACTTTAGAGCTCTCTCATCTTCAGGTCAATCTTTGTTGAGTCCCTTAGGTGTTTCCCTTTGCTACTTCAGGTTTGTTTCTTTCAGATTTTACATTTTTAAAAAATCACATTGAAGATAGGATTTCTTCAATATATTGAACCTCAGCCCATCCTCAAGGAATCAAGCCATAAGTCTTTAGGTCACTTTGGTACAAAAATTATTTAACATGCATCTAACATTTCCATTTTGTGCTATTCTATAATATTTCTTTCTCTTCTTAAGAACACAGGCTTTTCAAGACTTAAAGACTTTGATAACATTTCCATAATAAGATATATATAGCAAATCATGAGTCATTTTATCAGTCAGGCTAAACAAAATGGATCTACTTACCAGTTTCAATTTTTCCTATTCCTTCATATATAAAACAGATAAAATGAAGCGTCATAAATAACAAAGAAAATCAGTTTCTCTTTTTTTAAAATTAACAGACTAGATCAGGCCTATTTTATACACAGAGATGCAAAAGAAATATTGTGTGTTTATGTATTGCAAAGTATAAAAGAACAGGAGAGCTAATTTTTTCCTGTGACCTTGTACAAATCGGAATTTGTCCTTCTTTGTCTGGAACTACATATTGGGGGGAGAATTAACTACTCCAAGTTACCCAGTGTTTCCCTTCAGGTAGTCATGGAAAATGTATAACAACAACAGCAACAAATAAAACTATTGACTTCTACAGTACTTTTCAGCTGAATATTTCAAAGCACATTTCAAACATTAAGCCTCACAACACACTATTATTATTCCCATTCTATAAATGTGGAAATTGAGGAATAGTGACGCTAAACAACAAAACAAGTTAAAAGCAGAGCTGGCAATAAAGCCAAGAATACCCAACTCTAACTGGTAGACTTCACTCTTAATTCCTTTGATTTTGCTGTTAAACTCCAATTTCCTAAATAGCTGAAACTAAACCTAGATATATGGAAAGAGTTTCCCAGTATTATAACCTGGTCAGTCAAACAAAACAGATGTTTTAGATCAGAGCCTTAGCATTTGTGGCTGGAACTGCCTTTTAATAAGATTTGCCCGGTCTCCCAAAACTGAAGGCATTAGTCTCAGAGAAAACTATCATTTCCCTATGACAAGTCTGTATAACACTTGAATTTGCTAGCAGCACGGCATTACAACATAACTTTCCTTTGTGATAATGTTCTGTGGCGGAGACTGAGTTTCACTCACAATAAACTGAACATAGTGGATTGAAAAGGATGACAGGATTTGGAAGATACACTAGATATTGCTGTATATTGTACAAATTACAATATTTCGTATGGAAAGCAGTGTTTCCCGGTGGGTAGAGCACTGGACTAATACTGAAAAGATCTGGGCTCTATTGCAGCTTTGCCACTAATCTGCCGGGTGACTTTGGGCAAGTCATTCTCTACATCTCTGTTCCCCTCTCTGTACAACAAGGGACAATGATACTAAATCCTTTATAAGGAGCTTTGAGATTTACTGATGAAAAGCATGATATAAAGGTATTGTATTATTGTCAATACTGAGATGAGACACTGACAGCAAAAAACAAATGATTTCACAAAAGATACAGAAGAAACAGATGGGCTTCAGAAATGGGCGATGAAAAAGATTAAAGCATGAGATTGAGGAAAAGATTGAGACTGTTTAATATAAAGAGACAAAGGTGGGTGAGGTAATATTTTTTACTGGACCAACTTCTGTCGTTGAAAAAGACAGAGCTTGTCTACACTACTGCTTAAGTCGATGTAATTTATGTAGCTCATGGGTGTGAAAAAAACACCCCCAAGTGACATAAGTTACATTGACTTAAAGCGGTGTTTACATTTTGCTACGTCAGCGGGAGATGCTTTCCCACCGACATAGCTTCTGCCTCTCATTGAGGTGGAGTAATTATGCCGAAGGGAGAGCGCTCACTCATCAGCGTGTCTTCACCAGATGCACTACAGTGGCTCAGCTGCTTCGATGCAGCTGCACCGATGTAGCGTGGTAGGTGAAGGGCCAGAAATCTATATGCTGAGTCAATTCAATAATCAGACAGGCCCAAAGTCCAGAGTTTGGTCAAAGGCTGAGGCCCAGACATGTGAACAGAACAAATATGAAGCAACCTTGTTTTTTCTGTTATAACGAGCATAATCTGCAAACCTCAGGTGCTAGCAAATAATTAGGGCCTTTATCTCCAGCTGCAAACAGACCAAAGGGCTGTAGTGGGGCCCAGTCTTTGGAACCTGGGGGCACTTCTCTTCAAGAGGAGATAATAATGTCTTTCTTGCAAACCAGTCCAGGTTCATGGGAAGACCAAGTCTGTCAGTATGAGATACAGCATTCCTCCTTCTACCTTCCTCCATCCCTTCTCAGATACCAGTGTCTGGTTCTCAAGCACAGATGAGCAACTAAAAAGCAACTTTTATTGCCATATACTTTTCAGTGCTCTTTTTGTTCTATTTCCAGATATATACCTGATGGACAATCAAAGAAGCTGCTTCATTCCTATGGATCCTAAATCAGAATTCAATACATACATTTTTATAATAACTAACAGACTTTATAGATTGTTTGAAGAAAAACACCTGTGTACTAATCACATATGTTAACCTGAAACTATGGGCGGAGACATGATGTAACCTCTTGACCATTAGCTTCTGTGTTATCTTGTCTTGCTGCTAAGCCTATCCGGGGCTCAGAACTGCCCCTGATTTCTTCCCCCTTCCCTATATAGTCAATATAACCTACTGTAATTAAATGATTGACAGTGTCTCTGAGCCTAACAAGCGAAGTGACACTCTGCCAGCGTTGAGCATAATAAACCCACGTGCTTGATTCTACATGGTGTCCGTTTCCGTTCCTTCAGTAGGGAAGCCAAGCTTTCAAGCTACACAGAGGTCTTTCTTCGGGTCATGGTAGGACGTATACAAAATAATGAAGGGAAGGTAAATCAAGAGCTACTTGTCCCCTCTCCTAACAGATGAAAAAGGCAACATTTGAAAGGCAAGAAATTTAAAAGTGATAAAAAGAAATACTTCACAGAATTAAACTATGGAACTCATTACCGCAAGTTGGCATTGAGGACAAGAATTTATTAAGTTCTTTTAAAAAATGGGGGGATTAGGCATTTATATAGATAGTGAAAATAGCCATAGTTATATCAGACAGGGGGTTTTGGATGGGATATAAACCCTCATGCTCCAGGACATAAGAGAACTACTAATGGATGGATTATAAAGAAATTTTGCCACAGTCAGGTTATTTTATATTTCTCTGTGAGGTTTCTTGTACCTTCTTCTGAAGCCTCTGGTAGTGGCTTGTCAGAGAAAAGATACAGGGGACTAAATGGACAGCTAGTCTGATTGGGCATTGCAATTTGAAGTCAATGGAGCTTCATCACCAATGATGATGATGATGATGATAATGGTTTATGATAGCCCTGCTATGCACTGGACACTTTCCCAACAATCACGACGACCTGTTCCTGCTCTGAAGATTTCACAATCTATGGGAGAAGGAGAAGAACATAAGGCAATGATATTCTGATGTATTTGGCCCAATGTTTTACCCAAGTTATTCAATACTATTCATTAAATCAGATAACTGCACTTTGTTAGGAAGAAAATATGCCCATTCTTTGCTTTATAAAATTACCCCTATCTCAGATTCATGTTCCCAGACAAAGCAAGCTCAGGCCACAAATGCCTGGCAGAGATTTCCCTGCTGCAATGAAACTCCCTGTTGGGCACAAGTATCCTACGGAGGGGGCCTGTGTCCATGCTGTCGCTACCACCAGGCATAGGAGATATGTCAGGGGTGGGTAAGGCCCTGGAGGAGCTCCACTTTAGCCCCAAACTTGGACCAAACCTTTACTGAGGTTTAAAGAAAGCAGAACTAATTTTTCCAATACTGACAGGTTCCAGAGTGGTAGCCAACAAACACCTACAAGATCTCTATCAAGCGTTCTTAAAACTACAATACCCACCTGCTGAAGTGAAGAAACAGATTGACAGAGCCAGAAGAATACCCAGAAGTCACCTACTACAGGACAGGCCCAACAAAGTAACAGAACGCCACTAGCCGTCACCTTCAGCCCCCAACTAAAACTTCTCCAGCGCATCATCAAGGATCTACAACCTATCCTGAAGGCCGACCCTTCACTCTCGCAGATCTTGGGAACAGGCCAGTCCTCGCTTACAGACACCCCCCAACCTGAAGCAAATACTCACCAGCAACCACATACGACACAAAAAAACCCCCACTAACCCAGGAACCTATCCTTGCAACAAAGCCCGTTGCCAATTCTGTCCACATATCTATTCAGGGAACAACATCATAGGACCTAATCACATCAGCCACACCATCAGGGGCTCATTCACCAGCACATCTACCAATGTTATATATGCCATCATCTGCCAGCAATGCCCCTCTGCCATGTATATTGGCCAAACTGGATAGTCTCTACGCAAAAGAATAAATGGACACAAATCAGACATCAAGAATCATAACATTCAAAAACCAGTCGGAGAACACTACAACCTCCCTGGACACTCAATTACAGACCTAAAAGTCGCAATTCTTCAACAAAAAAAAACTTCAAAAACAGACTCCAACAAGAAACTGCAGAACTGGAATTAATTTGCAAACTGGACACCATTAAATTAGGCTTGAATAAAGACTGGGAGTGGATGGGTCATTACACAAACAAAACTATTTCCCCATGCTAATTTCCCCCGACCGTTTCTCACACCTTCTTGTCAACTGTTTGAAATGGGCCATCCTGATTATCACTACAAACGTTTTTTTCTCCTGCTGATAATAGCCCACCTTAATTGATTAGTATTATTAGAGTTGGTATGGCAACCCCAATCTTTTCATGTTGTGTGTGTGTGTGTGTGTGTGTGTGTGTGTGTGTGTGTGTGTGTGTGTGTGTGTGTGTGTAGTGACAAAGTTCCTCCTCTAACTCCTGCGCTTATTGGCGGACTCAGCCCTGGTCTACACTACGAGTTTAGGTCGAATTTATTAGCGTTATTTCGATTGATCCGTGCACCCGTCCACACGACGAAGCCCTTAACATCGACTTCTAGGGCTCTTAAAATCGATCTCGCCACTCCACCCCCAACGAGGGGATTAGCGCTTAAATCGATATTGCCGAATCGATGTAGGCTAGTGAGGACGCAATTCGACAGTATTGGCCTCCTGGATCTATCCCACAGTGCAACATTTGACCGCTCTGGACAGCAGTCTGAGCTCCAATGCTCCGCCCAGGTAGACAGGAAAAGCCCCGCGAACTTTTGAATTTCATTTCCTGTTTGGCCAGCGTGGTGAGCTGCAGGTGAGCGCAGATCTCATCAGCAGAGGTGACCATGATGGAGTCCCAGAACCGAAGACGAGCTCCAGCATGGACCGATGTTGAAGTACGCGATCTGATCGCTGTATGGGGAGACGAAACCGTGCTAGCAGAGCTACGGTCCAAAAGAAGAAATGCCAATACATATGCCAAAGTCTCCAAGGGCATGCAGGACAGAGGCTACAACAGGGACGCGCAACAGTGCCGCGTGAAAATTAAGGAGCTCAGGCAAGCCTACCAAAAAACCAGAGATGCAAACAAACGCTCTGGGTCAGAGCCCCAGACATGCCGCTTCTATGATGAGCTGCATGCCATTCTAGGGGGTGCACCCAGCACTGACCCACCCATGTGGTATGACTCCGTATGTGGATCATCAGAAACCACAGAGGAGCATGATGATGATAATGATGCTGAAAATAGCGCCCAGACACAGCAAGGAAGTGGAGAAGCCCTTTTCCCCGACAGCCAGGAACTCTTTGTCACCCTGGAGCCAGTACCCTACGAACCCACCCAAGGCGTGCTCGATGCAGGAGAAGGGACCTCTGGTGCCTCTGGTGAGTGTACCTCTGTTAATTAATACATGTTTTATTAGCAAGCGTGTTTAATGATCAATTCGCGGCCAGTACAGCTACAGCTACTGGAAAACTCTGTTAACATGTTCGGGGATGGAGCAGAAATCCTCCGGGGACATCTCCAGAAAGATCTCCTGGATGTACTCCCAAAGCCTGTGCAAAAGGTTTCTGGGGAGGGCAGCCTTATCCTGTGCTCCGTGGTAACACACTCTACCACGCCAGGCCAGTAGCACGTAGTCTGGAATCATTGCTTTGCAAAGCATGGCGGCGTATGGTCCCGGTGTTTGCTGGCATTCAAGCAACATCCGTTCTTTATCTGTCTGTGTTATCCTCAGAAGAGTGATATCATTCATGGTCACCTGGTTGAAATAGGGGAATTTTATTAAGGGGGTATTCAGAGGGGCTCCATCCCTGCTGGGCTGTTTGCCTGTGGCTGAACGGAAATCTTCCCCGCTGTGACCCACGCGGTGGGGGGAGGGGGAACAGCGAACATCTTGGATGTGTGTCTGTGTGTGTGGGGGGGTGTCGATTAGGTTCGCGCTGCACGTTAACCCGAAAACCGCCGCCCCTCCCTTTTCAATTGCCAACCAGTTTTAAATTGCCAGCCCAAAGGCTGTTTGTTATGGGAAATGAGGGGGTTGCTGTTTGAAAACATTCCCACCTGTTATGAAGGTTAAAGAAGCCTATAGACTGTGGCTTACCATGGCTGCCTGCAAGCCGAATTCTGTTGCCCGCCGGACCAACTTGTTGCTTGTGTGATCTCTCACACCAAACCGGCAGACCCTCAATATAACAGGCAAAGTGCAACCTTGGACTAAATGCATATGTGATATGTAATGTTTGGAGCATTGTTCTCTAATGTGTGTCTTTTAAACTACTCCTCTCCCGTTTGTTTCCTCCCGCAGCTGCAAATGTTTCAACGCCACCCCTTTCATCACCGTCCCAGAGGCTAGCGAAGATTAGAAGTAAAAAAAAAAGGAATCGAGACGATATGTTCTCAGAACTCATGGAATCCTCCCACACTGAAGCTGCCCAGCAGAATGCGTGGAGGCAGACACTGTCGGAGTCCAGGAAGGCAGAATTTGATCGTGCGGACAGGTGGCGTGCTGAAGAGAATGACTGGCGGGATGAAGAGAGTAGGTGGCGTCAGCGTGCAGAGAGAAGGCAGGATGCAATTCTGAGGCTACTGGAGGATCAAACGGAAATCCTCCGGCTTATGGCTGAGGAAAGGCGTAGGGTTCAGGAAAGGCCGCCTGAGCCCAGACCGCCGCTACAGCCCCTGTGTAACCAACAGCCCTCCTTCCCGAGTCCCATAACCTCATCCCCGAGACGCCCAAGAACGCGTTTGGGCGGCCTCCGTGCACCCAACCACTCAAGTCAAGAGAACAGTCCAAGCAAGAAAGGGCTGGCATTCAATAAGTTTTAAAGTGCTGTGTGTCCTTGTCCTTCCCTCATCCCCTCCTCCACCACCCATCCTGGTGCTTCCCTTCCTCCAGCAGCTATCCCGGGAGACTGTGGCAGTTAGCCCCATAGTTCCCCCTCTTTGTTTTACGAATTAATAAAGAATGCATGATTTTTAAGCAACAATGACTTTATTTCCTCTGCGAGAGGTGATCGAGGGGGGGAGGGCAGGGCGGTTTGGGTAAAGGGAAGTAGAGTGAATGAAGGGGCGGGGCTTTTCATTACAGGGGAAAAACAGAACTTTCACACAGCATCCTGGCCATTCATGAAACTGGTTTTCAAAGCTTCCCTGATGCGCAACGCACCCTGCTGTACTCTTGTAATAGCCCTGGTGTCTGGCTGCGCATAACCAGTGGCCAGGCGATTTGCCTCAACCTCCCACCCCGCCATAAACGTCTCCCCCTTACTCTCACAGATATTGTGGAGCGCACAGCAAGCAGTAATAATAATGGGAATATTGTTTTCGCTGAGATCTAACCTAGTCAATAAACTTCGCCAGCGAGCTTTTAAACGCCCAAATGCACATTCCACCACCATTCTGCACTTGCTCAGCCTATAGTTGAAAAGGTCCTGACTACTGTCCAGGCTACCTGTGTATGGCTTCATGAGCCATGGCATTAAGGGGTAGGCTGGGTCCCCAAGGATAACTATAGGCATCTCAACATCCCCAACGGTTATTTTCTGGTCTGGGAAGAAAGTCCCTTGCTGCAGCAGCCGAAACAGACCAGAGTTCCTGAAGATGCGAGCGTCATGTACCTTTCCCGGCCATCCCACGTTGATGTTGGTGAAACGTCCCTTGTGATCCACCAGTGCTTGCAGCACTATTGAAAAGTAACCCTTTCGGTTTATGTACTCGCTGGCTTGGTGGTCCGGTGCCAAGATAGGGATATGGGTTCCGTCTATCGCCCCACCGCAGTTTGGGAACCCCATTGCTGCAAAGCCATCCAGTATGAGCTGCACATTTCCCAGACTCACAACCCTTGGTACCAGCAGCTTGGTGATCGCCCTGGCTACTTCCATCACAACAGCCCCCACTGTAGATTTTCCCACTCCGAATTGATTCGCGACTGACCGGTAGCTGTCTGGCGTTGCAAGCTTCCACAGGGCTATTGCCAGTCGCTTCTGTACTGTGAGGGCTGCTCTCATCTTGGTGTCCTGGCGCTTCAGGGCAGGGGAAAGCAACTCACAAAGTTCCATGAAAGTGCCCTTACGCATGCGAAAGTTTCGCAGCCACTGGGATTCATCCCAGACCTGCAGCACTATGTGGTCCCACCAGTCTGTGCTTGTTTCCCGGGCCCAGAATCGGCGTTCCACTGTATCAACAAGCCCCATTAACACCATGATGTCCACCTTGCGGGGGGGCCTTTTTTGAGAGAGGTCTGTGTCCATGTCCTCATCACTGTCCTCAGGGCGCTGCTGTCGCCTCCTCGCCTGCTGTAGCTGTAGCAGCTCCTGGTTCTCGTTCTGCATATACTCCTGGACAATGCGCGTGGTGTTCATAACGGCGAGAACAGCCGCGGTGATCTGATCGTGCTCCATGCTTTCCCTGGTATGCTGTTTGCAGGACAGCAGAGTGGCAGCAGAAGCAGCGGGTAGATAACAATGGAGTCAGCAATATGGCGCCCATATGAAAAAAGGCGCGAAAGGATTTTTTGCTCCCCCCTCAGTTGCTTTCACGGAGGGAGGGGGGAGCAAGGGTTAGGCTCATTTCCTTCTAGCTGCAGATGGTACAATATGTGGTGAGCAAGGAGGCGCCTTCCCTTCTAGCAGCAGATGGTACAATATGCTTGATATCCATCATCAGCTCCTGGCCCCCTCAAGGATTGAACTCGCAACCCCGGGTTTAGCGGGCCAACGCTCAGACCGCTGAGCTATCCCTCCGCCCGTGTTCCAGGCAGTACTGAATCTCCCTTAAACAAAACGTAAAAAAGAGAATGACCAGAGTCACTCTGGTCACTCCCATTTATGTCCAAGCGCCCCCGGCCAGCCACACCATAGGCCGCCGGCCAGGAGCACACGAATACCAATCATATTGTACAATCTGCTGCGAGAAGGAAAGGAGCTTCTGCTGTGTGGTCCCGCGACCACGACCATTTATGGCATATTGCACCATCTGCAGCTAGAAGGCAAGGCGCTCCTGCTGTGTAGTCCCGCGACTACCAGCCTCAGGCGGAATGGCCCCCTCAAGGATTGAACTCGCAACCCCGGGTTTAGCGGGCCAACGCTCAGAACGCTGAGCTATCCCTCTGCCCGTATTATAGTGTGACTGAATCCCCACTAGACCTAATGTCCAGGCGTACGCTGGAGATGTACGGTAATTGTGAGCTGAGCAGGCTTCCGTAGCAAACACGGAAACCCCGGAAAAAAGGCGCGAGAAATATTGCTTTCACGGAGGGAGGGATGACATGTACCCAGAACCACCAGCGACAATGTTTTCTGCCCCATCAGGCTTTGGGATCGCAACCCAGAATCCCAATGGGCGGCGGAGACTGCGGGAACTGTGGGATAGCTACCCGCAATGCAATGCTCCGAAAGTCGATGCTAGCCCCGCTACTGTGGACACAGTCAATCGACCTCATGGTCTTAACGCTCTTTAGTGGGGACACACACAATCGATTCCATAAATTCGGGTTTTAAAATATCGACTTCTATAAATTTGACCTAATTCTGTAGTATAGACGTACCCTCAGAGATCTTTCCCTCTAGTAGAATCCGCAGTCCAGGTTAACTCCTCCTGTGTCTGATCAGGAGTTGGGAGTTTTGGGGAGAACCCGGGCCCGCCCTCTACTCCAGGTTCCAGCCCAGGGCCCTGTGGATTGCAGCTGTTTAGAGTGCCTCCTGGAACAACTGCACGACAGCTACAACTCCCTGGGCTACTTCCCCATGGACTCCTCCCAGCACCTTCTTTATCCTCACCACAGGATCTTCCAGCAGTACGCCCTCTTACTCTCAGCTCCTAGTGCCTCTTGCTCCCAGCTCCTCACACACAACCTCCTTCCACAGCTCCTGATATGCGCCCCTCACTGACTCACTGGGAGGCTTTTAACTAGTTTCAGCCAGCCCCTGATTGTCTGCAGGTGTCTCAATTAACCTGCCTTCTGGAATGCAGCAAATGCAATCGAGACTGCCACTCTTGTGTGGGGCTCCACAGCCACAACAGACACTGCACAACCATCAACTAAACATTCCCCATGGGCGCATATCCATCGTCTCTCGAGACTAACGGATGCCAACAACTTCTGGAAAGTTCTTAATTGGCCCCAGGTGTCTTGATTAACCTGGAGCAACTGCCATAAGGTATCAGGGATTTGTTTAGCCTGGGGCTAACATACTGGTTCCTTACCACTTTCCTATAGCCCTCTGGCCTTGCCCCATCACAATATATATATCTTTCTACTGTATTTTCTGCTCCATGCGTCTGATGAAGTGGGTTTTAGACCACGAAATCTTATGCCCAAATAAATTTGTTAGTCTCTAAGGTGCCACAAGTACTCCTCGTTCTTTTTCCATTACTATATTTCATTTTTGTGTTGTTCCCTGAATGGGAGCTATGCTCTTATGAAAATCTGGCCCATGAACATGTTTTTATGGTAAGCTTCTGATCTGCTATAGTCTTAGATAAAAATTATCACAGGATCAAATAAAAAATTGTAAAGGCTAAAGGTAAAAACATTTTTTAAAAGCCAGACATTAAAAATTATTTTAATTTAATAAAAAGGAAAATGCTACAGCTAATTATAAGCAAAAATAGAAAAAGACTCAGGTTACATATAGAAATCTATAGACAAATTGCAAGGATTACAATTATTTTTAAGTAGATAATAAAATGGAATTAATAAGCCATGTGCGAATTATCATCCTGACTGCTTTGCACATATGTTGTATTTCTTTCGCTCTCTGTATTTTTGTCTCCTTAAATTGGAAGTTTTTTAAGGCAAGGACTGACTCTTCCCATGTTTTTGTACCTCAGTAAGTACAATGGGCAGAGCCTCTGAGCACTAAGTAATTTTAATAATAATGCATCACTTGTACCATGCACTAAAGAAGACTGTGTGTCTCAGGTTTGAAAGTCCCCAGCACCAAGAATTCCAATTGACTTCACTAGGAGTTCCAAGTATGAAAGGCTTGGAGAACTGAGCCAACAGTTAGCAGAAAGAACTTTACTTCTCATTAGATGTATTTTCAATTAAAGTTCTTAATTTTAATACTTCAGATGTTTCAATGGTAATTTTCTGAGGTATGCAGGGTATTTCAGTTGAAAAAAGAAAAATAATTAATATGCCCAGTTTAGTTTTCCAGTTTCTCAAATCTTGTTTTATTACGCTGCTTCCAGAAAAATGTAACTAGCAAAACAGATTAACAATAATTCAGCAGCTGCTCTTAAGTTCCCTTAGTAACAAAGACAATTGTGAGAACCAAAAAAAATTCAATTTTGTTGTGCTGTTATGCAGGCCAGTAAAAACTATCCTGCCAACTGATATCAGCCTTTAATTTTTCTAAGGGACTCTAACTACATTGCAAATCCTGCCATAATGTACCACCATTAAGTCATTATTAGTAATATTTGTAATGATTTGGGGTACTATAGATTAAACAATGTTCTCAGTTATACCTGAAGTCCATGGTAGAACAGGTAACAATCCAGACCTCCTGAGTCCCAGTCCAGAGCCTTAGCCACAAGACCGTCCTTCCTCACAATTCATTTTGGAGCCATAAACATTCCTTATTAACTCAATGACGACAACATATGATAGGTAATGTATAGTACCATGCCATAGTCTCGCATTCCTAAAGTAATGCTTTGAACACCACAGAGGATCTCCCCATTAGTGACTGGCAAACCAGACTAGATGAAAAACATGGGATCCACAGAACTATTCTCTGAAATTTTGCCCAAAAGTTGAAAAAGAACATTTTTAAAGTAAAATTTTAAAAAAAAATAAAAAAAAGAGAGAGAAAACTTACTAACTTCTATATTACTGCTATTTTTCAGTTTTTCTTTGCTTTACCTGTAAGTGACAGTTAGGACTAGAATCAACAATGCCCAGAAAAACGTGAGAAAGGCTGGTTTTGTAGTATATCCAGCCCGACCATTAGAAGAAAGAACCAGGAATCTCACAAGGAAGCCTGATGTCCAGAGATTTCTAGCCACATTTTGCAGAACCAAGAGATTTGGATAAAGTCTGGGTAAACATCCAAACGTGTGATGGCTTCTCTGACCCAAACCTTGACATCTATCAATAATCTCAATACAGAAACAAATATGGAAAATCTTTTGTGAACGGACTGTCATTCCTTGGGGTTAAAATAACCCAGAGAACATAGGAAACTTACCTGTAAAGCACATTTCAATATAGGAGCCTGAGATACTATCCCCCTTTGAAGAGAAGTGAGCAGCATATTGAATTCTTAACCTTCAAAATAAGAAAAGACTCATAACCCATTGGCTACTGAGTTTTTGAAATCAGCAAATATATAGTGGCTTTGCTTATAACAAATAAAAAGTCCCTGTGGTATTAACTCCAAGAACGTTAGTATGGATGTGCTTCTCCTCAGCATTTTTCACATTTATTCATTCACCTTTGTAGAAGCACTTACCCAGAACTGTAGGTGCAGACAGATATGTCACATACATTCAAAAATTCAGGAGGTTAAAATTACCACAATGCCCTCCCACAACAGTACACATGCTTCTTCTTCCCAAAAACCTCTGGAAATTAACATCCATCTGGGTACTAACTAGCTTCCAAAGAATTAAAAACAAACTAAAGTTGACATTTTGTACAGTAAAAGAAAAAATTAGCTCTCTTGAAACAGTAGAGATCAAAACATGTACAATTTAGTCATACAGTTTGGAAGGAAATCCTCCAGGTTCCCTGACATTGGATCAGTGTTTTCAAAACTCATCATGCCCAGCTGTGTAGAGGCTCCAGTTTGGGACCTGTGTTAAATATTTTGGGGCTCAGATTATTGCTGAAACTTGTTGGTTATCTTGAAACATGGGATCTGCTTGCATGGATAAGTTGCCTCTTTCAGTGTTGTGTTTAGGGCAGCTTTGATTTTCCATAGGTTCAGGGAGCACTTGGATTTAATTCCAACAATAGTAATCTCCAATGATGAATCTATCCTGTAATAGTGCTAGCTAGAGCCAGGTATGAGTCAAGCGAGGTGCATTGTCAGTTTCTCCACACAACTCTGCCAATGCTCGTTAGTTCTGACTTACAAAACTGCTATTATTCCAATCCTGGGACTCTGCTAGGCAGAGGCTTCCAACTGTTTCTGAGGCCTGGACAAATGGGCCATGGTGCTAGAACTAGGGGTGCTGCCGCACCCCCTGGCTTGAAGTAGTAATAAACACCAAATACATGGTTTCCATCATCAGCACCCCCCACTATAAAAGTTGTTCCAGCACCTCTGCAAATAGGGTCTCGCCGAACCCATTTTCAGTTGAAACCTAACAAGATTTAAACTCAAATCTCCAGAGCTAAAAGATTATCATAGCAGTCCACTGGACTACCTCATTTTTAGCTGACACTGACCCTTTCAAATCCAAATGAATAGTGTATCTTACCTTTCACCCTGATTTATATTCTCTCCTTTTAGAACTCCTCCTTTAATAAAACAATATTTGGGATGCATTTGTTTGATATGTGCAGTTTAGGTTTATTCCATCTATTACTAAATTAATAGACCACCATGCTGTTATTATTATGCTGTGGACGATTTTGTTTTGTTTTTTCCATACAGATTAATAGATTCCAAGGCCAGAAGGGACCATTGTGATCATCTAGTTTGACTTCCTGTATAACACAGACTACAGAACTTCCCCAAAATCATTCCTAGAGCAAATCTTTTCGAAAAACACCCAATCTTGACTTTAAAAATGGAGAATCCATCACTGCCCATGATACGTTGTTCCAATGATTAATTACCTTTAAAAATATATGCCTTATTTCCAGTATTAATTTGTCTAGCTTCAGCTTCTAGTCACTGCATCATATTATACCTTTCTCTGCTGGACTGCAGAGCCCATTGTTAAATATTTGTTTCCATGTAGATACTTACAGACTGTAATTCAAGTTACCATTTAACCTTCACTTTGTCAGACTAAATAGACTGAGTTATTTGAGACTATCACTATATGGCAGGTTTTCTAACCCTTTAATCATTCTTGTAGCTCTTCTCTGGACCCTCTCAAATTTATCAACATCCTTATTGAATTATGGACCCCAGAACTGGACATGGTATTGCAGCAGCAGTTGCACCAGTGCCAAATTCAGAGGTAAAATAACCTCTCTACTCCTTCTTGAGATTCCCCTGTTTATGCATCCCGGGCTTGCATACCAGCTTTTTGGCCAGAGTGTCACACTGGAAGCTCATATTCAGCTGATTATCCACCATAATCCCCAAATCTTTCTCAGAGTGACTATGTCCCACAATAGAGTCCCACATCCTGTAAGTATGGCCTACATTTTTAGTTCCCAGATGTATACCTTTATATTTAGCTGAATTAAAACACATAGTTTGCCTGAGCCCAATTTATCAAGTGATCCAGATCATTCTGAAACAGTGACCTGTCCACTTCATTCTTTACCACTCTTCCAATTTTTGGGTCATCTGCAAACTTTATCAGCAATGATTATATTTTCTTCCAGATCATTGGTAAAAATGTTAAATGGCATAGGGACAAGAACAGATCCCTGCAGGAGCCCACTGGAAACTGACCCACTCAACCATGATTCTCTATTTAGAGTTACATTTCAAGACCTATCAGTTAGCCAGTTTTTAATCCATTTACGGTGCGTCATGCTAATTTTATCTCTTTCTAGGGTTTTTTAAAATCAAAATGATGTGTTACCAAGTCAAATGCCTTACAGAAGTCAACACTATTATCTTTATGAACCAAACTTGTAATTTCATAAATAAATATATCAAGTTACTTTGACAGAACCTATTTTCCATAAACCCACATTGATTGGCATTAATTATATTAACCTCTCAATTCTTTATTAATTGAGTCCCATATTAGCCACAGTATGGGTTTCCCTCTTCCCAGCAAAAGTGGGAGGCATTATGCTATTTTATTTCAGTGAGAAATATTCAGGAGTTCTGAGGGAAGCTATATCTCCTAACTGTGGGCCCAATACAAGGGTAACAGGGTGACATTTAAAGGCCTGTGATACACAGGTCAGACTAGATCTAATGCTCTCTTCTGGCCTTTAGCTACATGAATCTATGAATTTGTCTTGTGGAAACGAAGCCTGTTTAGGGGAGCATCTGGCAGCACTAAGGGAGACTCAGGATTGTTAATGGTGAAGTAGGTCTGCGTTTTCAAACAACATTCATTTTCTATAAAAAATATCACATTAAACAAAAGAGGCATAGTCTACATAAAGCAAAAGCTTTTGTGTAAGGGGATAAGGTTATTGACCATTCTTTAATCCTTGCTCAAGCTTTTTTGTACAGTAGGCATGCAAAGTGTGTCATTCTGTACCTCTTAAATAAACACGATCCTGGCTGTTTGTAGTTCACACAAACAAGGAGACAGTGAAGTACCTAAGTAACTGACAGATGTTGAGGTGTGAGAAATTAAGGGCCTGATTCTGTTTGCACATGGCTGTAATTTAATTTGCTTTAAAGGAGTTACTGCTGGGTTCGAGTAGTGCAAGGTCAGAATAAGGCTCGAGGGGTACATATACACTTGGAAAATTCACACGTGCAGTTCTCCACAGGCAGCACCAATGGTAGATGCTATAATGTAGACACGATGCCGGCATTTTTAACACCGTATTGTCTAACTCTTGGTAGAGCTGCACCCTGGTTTACATGCCTAACCCTCAAGAACTTCACCCAGCCTTCCCTGGCTAAGAGGTTGGTGTTCGCAATACAAGGTCTAGACAGCTGGGGGTCATACTAAAAGGAACTCTTTGGGGACAAGATTGTATTCTTTTTGCAACAAACTAATTAAAAACATGTGCGCGTGTGCATGAACACATACACGCACACACCCGAGAGTGAGATAGCAGTGCTGCTATTTCCTGGTGCATTTGTTATATAGGTTTATTTTTATATTTGTCAATAATGTAAAAATATATATTACTTCCCATTCCAGGAAGAGTTTCTCTTTTAATATATAACCTAGTCTTATTCTAATTGCCACTATGCAAAATGTTGTCTTCAGTTTCTACCAATATTCACCCTCTACACATCACTCTGGCTCCTTGGATGGTTAATTTAATTGCCTCTTTCTTATTTAATTAATCTCCATTAATTGTGTGTTCTTTTGAGAAACAAAATGAAAGCCAGTATTTCCTAGTAATTGAAGAAAATAAAGAGAGACATTTGAAAGGCAATGTAGAGGTATAATAGGGTTTGAGCACAGGACTGGGAGTCAAGACTCCAGGGCTTTAATCCAGTCCCTTCCACTGGTGTGTTGTATCCTAAAAAAGGCTAAGTAGTAAACTTTAGTAAGGAGAGGTGAGAAATATGGGGCACAGCTCCACCCAGAAAACTGAGAAAATAAAGACAGGGTGAAATAAATGCATCTTTATCAAAAATGCCGTGTCATTCACATCTGTTAATGTAATCGAATGCCTTTCTCAGAAGAATGACCCATGCAGAGGCAGTTGCTCCAATGGCCCAGAATTTGGAGTTTCATGCACATTCCAGTAGGGGGCGCCAAAGAAGCGGTAGCAACATTAAACAGCTTGGCAGTGGCAGCATAGAACTGAGAGGCACCTTCAAAAGCTCCTACAATCAATGAACATTTGGGAGCTAAAATAAATAATCTTTTCCTGTCCATCACACACAGCTTTATGTTGATTGCCAGATTTCATTCTCCAGTCCAGCTGCAGTGGATTTGAAATTGACCAGACTGAAGGAAATTGGGTATACTGATTTGCTAGTTCCTTATGTTGCAAAATAAAGCAAACCCATTTTGCCTTTGCTGTTGTTACCTGTTTAACATTTTTAAATGTTTTGCTCTATTTATTTAGTAATCATCTATAGAGATGTCCTTTCTGACAGCCAGGTGTGTGGGACAGAATCCCAAGAGAAGGGGTGGAAATGCCATTGATTGATTTGTTTTTAAATGGACTGGATATGCTCCCCGACCAAGCTGCTGTTTTAAACTGGAGCATATTATTAAAACTTTTGCAACAATCCAGAAGAAATAAACACAGCTTGCATAACCCCCACTGCTGGAGAGTCTTCCAGGAGCACTAAACTCTTCAAACAAGTCTGGAAAGAGTGCTTGACGCACTGAATGGCTTTAACAAGGTATAGGATCATCTTTGGATCAAAGACTCACCTGATGGCAGCCATTAGTGCTTTCCTGTATAACAATACTCTAACATACATATTCTAGCTTCAACTGCTACAGACAGGACCCTTAGAAATTGTAGAGAGGAGCCAAGTCTCTTCATATATGAGTTTGTACCAAGTATTCATTATACTGCTACTTTTGGCACACTTGTAAATTACTCACAAAAGTCTGTGCACCACAGATACTATGCTTATGGCCTATTATTATTATTTATTTGTATTACTATAGCACCTAAGAGATCTACTCATGAATCAGGACCCTATCGCCTGTGGAGAATTTTTTGGCAAAATTTGGGATACAAACTGACCCCAAATCAGAGGAAAGATAATCAAAATGGTCATAAATTTACACCCACTTCTATCCCTTTGGCATATGAATTAGGATCTTTTAGACAGACTCTGCAAGGCTCAATTTACCAAAGTATAACCTTGCACACACATCTATCACCTCTGAATTTGGCTCACTGACTGTAACTGTGTTTAAGGCAGTGTAAACTAGTGTAATCTACATGCTTAAGGTAGGAATAAATTACACAATTTTAGATTTACCTCTAAATCTAGCCCACAGAGTTTGAGATATATTTTTTTGGGGGGAAAGCAGCCAAAATTCAGCTTTTGAAGTCTTCTGAGTCTTTCTTTTTTTTTTTGCCATGTCATAGCTCAAGAAAGTCTTGCTCTATAAACTTGTATGTTTTTCGCGGATGAGCCCTTGACTAGCTCTGGTTCATACCACTATTTTGAAGCAGCTGAAGTGCTTATGTTTGGAAAGATTCAGCTAAAAAATGGGATCATACAAGCAATCTGACAGCCTTTATAAAATTCAACAAAAGTCTGGCCATTTTATGATGTTATCAGATCTCCAAAGACTGGTGCAGGACAATAGGCTCCACAAGACCTCCAGGAAATAGTTTACAATGCATTAGTATCTTGTATATGGGAGGGGAGAGAGAGAGAGAGAGACACACACATACACACACACAGACATTCCAAGTGAAATCTGGGCCAGGATTTCAGTCTCCATCTTTTGAAATCAATTATGTTCAAAGTGCTACAGACAATTAGTTTAAAAAACAAACAATAATTCAGGAATTTTTTAGAAAAAACCCTTTACATTGGAGTGAAGGTTATACATATGTATCAATATTTAAGGAGGATGTGGGGAGGTGTGGGGAATCTTAAAATAACAGTCTTTTAAAAAGGTTTCAGAGAGGCAGAAAATACACAATTAAGGTTTCACTTTAAAAAACACTGTAAATAAATGAAAGTAGCCAAAGCAGAATAAAGGCAACTAAGGAACCCTTAACTCTGTACCCCACTTACTTCCTTCCCTCCACTCAAGCTCATACAACAATCTTACACCCACGCATAGTACATCTTCAACAGCATAAACTGAAGCAGGGGCTCCCCTCTCTGGTAGTTAGCTTCACACTTCCACCCCTTGTCTTGGAGGGGAGACACCAGCATTTGGGGCAGGAGGAATTCACCCAGAAATCACTTCTGCACCTCTATCAGTATATAAACAATCGTCTTTACCAGCAAAACTGTCTAAATGCCCTTCCAGCATCAGTTGCTCAGTTAATGATCAGGGTGCCTCCTTTCCACCTGGGGGTCTGGCTGATTCTCACTTGTGATGCAAGTTTCTAGTGACACAGGCTGCTCCCTGATCCTGTCCCCCTGCCCTGGGCTCAGACTCTCAGCCTGCAATGTTCAGCAGCAGCATGTGCCATCTCAGGCAACCTGCGCAGTTCCATCTCAGAAGGCATCTGCATCCTCCAGGGCTCTGGGGAGAGAGGACTGGCCCATTCACACAGTTGGTATCAGGAATAGGGGCTACACCTCACTGTACTCTCCCATATGTGACATATTAACATACAGGAACTCCTCACTTAAAGTCGCCCCAGTTAACATTGTTTTGATGTTAAGTTGCTGATCAATTAGGGAGCATACTTGTTTAAAGTTGTGCAATGCTCCTTTATAAAGTTGTTTGGCAGCAGCCTGCTTTGTCCACTGCTTGCAGGAAGAGCAGCCCATTGGAGCTAGCTGGTAGGGGCTTGGAACCAGGGTGGACTGGCAGCCCCCCTATCAGCTGCCCGCTCCCCTAAGTTCCGTGTGTGGCAGCCACCCAGTAGGTTATCAACTGCCAGCAGTTCAGCTGTCCCTCCCCACACTGCATGTGCTGCTCCTGCCCTCTGCCTTGGAGCTGCTTCCGGGATCCTCCTGCTTGCTGGGGGGGTGGGGGAGAGAGGGGAAAAAGGGAGAGACTAATGTCAGGGTGTATCCCTCCCCCCTGCTCCTGCACCCTGCTTACCCCTTCTCCATATAGAGCAGGGTGGGGACACGGACTGAGAGAGACAGAGAGAGCTTGGGGCAGCAGCTGCTGTCCCAACTTCCTGATCCACTTAAAAAGACAATGTACTTAAGAGTGGGGTGAGCATACTTAAAGGGGCAATGCGCATCTCTCTCTCACACACAATGTGTCTCTCTGTCTGCCATGCTGCCTTTTAGAATGTGAGGCTACATTAACAACGTGTTAATCCTTGATGGCTCAGCCAAAAGCTAGTTCATCATTTATCAGTAAGGTATTCCCTGGGAAATATCACACTCTCTGACTTCACCACCTCAACCAAGCTTCACAGTCGTCATCGCTGTGCACAGTATTAAATTGTTTGTTTAAAACATATACACTGTGTGTGTATATATAGTTTTTTTGTCTGGTGAAAAAAATGTCCCTGGAACCTAACTCCCCCTATTTACATTAATTCCTATGGAGAAATTCAATTTGCTTTACATCGTTTCGCTTAAAGTCACATTTTTCAAGAACATAACTACAATGTTAAGTGAGGAGTTACTGTATTTGCAACACACTCTACTTCTTCTCTAGAAGGAACCTTGCTAAGTCACAGGACTAAGAGTAAAGGCATGTCTACATGAGCACTTACTGTGTGGCAAGCTGGCGTATAAATCTACAGAGCTCTAGTCTGCCACACACTAAATGTCCATATGGACTTTGCTGATGTGCATGTTACATCAAAGTGCCCTAAAGAACTTTTAGTGTGCATTAGGGGGAGCCATACAGACACTTAGTTGGTGGCAAGCTGGGGCAAAAATATACTTCACACTAGCCTGCCAGGCACTAAGGCTACGTCTACACTACCCGCCCTATTCGGCGGGTAGCTATCGATGTTCTGGGATTGACTTATCACGTCTCGTCTAGTCGCGATAAATCGATCCCAGAGCCACTCCCTGTTGACACCGTAACTCCAACTCCACGAGCGGAGGAACAGCTGTTGACGGGGGAGCCTGCCTGCTGCGGTGTGGACTGGGGTAAGTACCTTTTTAAATCAATCTAAGATATTCGACTTCAGCTACGTTATTCATGTAGCTGAAGTTGCGTATCTTAGATCGATCCCCCCCACGCCCCCCAGTGTGGACCAGCCCTAAGAGTTTGTCTAGACAAGCCCTTGGTTCTCATTGAAATGCTGCATTCTGTTCTTACCACCAACCACTGTACACAGGAAAAGCAGCCTATGAAATTTTAAAAAAACCTGTGAATGGTTACTACTTGTGAACAGTGAATGGTGAACTTGTGAATGGTTACTTCTTGACAGTGAATGGTTACTACTGTCCTTCCACAGAGCTATTTATTCATCTTCCCTCTCCTTGGATGCCAGAGTTCTATTTTTGTCCATGTTCCTATTCTGGGGGCATTGCTGCACAGTGCCAGGGGGAATTAATATTTATCTTCTTCTCAACTAAAACTTAAGATGAGTGTGTGCCTGACAGCCAGGCCATGGATCACAATATGATTATGCATGAACTACATTACATTTATCTCATCAACTTGGCGGTCTGAAGTGCTACATGTGAACCACATGGACCCAGGACAGAAAAAAAACTCATTTTTTCATTCCCCTTCAAAAGTAAAGCCAAACTGACAATGGATTAGAGAGGCCCTGTCTTCCCATAGTCCACATGCAGATCTTCCTCTGCTGCAATGAAGTGCTGCCTTTATAGCATAAAGGCTTGGATTCCATGAGGAAAGGGAGAGGAGAGAACAGGGAACAGAGAACCTTGGATTCCATGAGGAAAGGGAGAGGAGAGAACAGGGAACAGAGAACCTTGGATTCCATGAGGAAAGGGAGAGGAGAGAACAAGGAAGCAGGGAGAAGCAGCCAGTATGGAATCACTGAACATGTAGGGCTATATTAGGCAGAGTCTTCTCCACACTGTGGAACCTCCACTTTAAAAAGTTTCTAGGGCCATGGAATGGAGACTTGCTACCAAGGAGCTCTGGGCAAAGGACCCCAGAACCAGGCCAGGGCCTCTGTAAAGGTGGTTACCACCATCAGGTACCTGAAAGCTGAATGAATCAATAGAGGGGGAAGTCCCTATCCCCTAACAGAACAATCTAGAGAAAATTGCCTGAGCAGAACCCACTCCTCTCCTAAGCCTCCTTCCTGCTCCTGCTATTTTTCTATGGGAGGAGCCAGTCTGGGATATAGGACAAATGCAGGACAGCAATAGCGTGTGTGACTAGCTTCTTCTTCTTCCCTTGTTATTGCTTTCTGAGCAAGCTGGTGCTCCCCAGCACATGGACTAGTTACTCTTCCCTTGCAGAGTCCAATAAAATGTGACCCTGATTTAAGATGTCCTTGTCTTTCAGCAATGAAGAGACTAATGATTTAGCTGTCACTACCAAGCTTTGAAAGACAAGTGCTGAGAGTTACGACAGTGAGTGAAGGACAAAAATACCTTAATGCAATGACAGTGCTGATTTTAGTCTCATACAGCTTACAGTCACACCTTGGGAAACTGACAGTGTTGTCATCTAGAATCTTGTTCCGGGATAGCTGAGGGTAGGAGAGGAGGAGAGACACTGGAAAGTCTGAAGAATGACAACAGTGATGTGAAGAGAAATCTAAAGATAATTAGAGGCGTTTAAGTTTATAAAATCCCTACACTTCTAAGAAACCACTGGAAGACATCTGATTCATGCTACAGTAACTCCTCACTTAACATTGTAGTTATGTTCCTGAAAAATTTGACTTTAAGCGAAACGATATTAAGCGAATCCAATTTCCCCATAAGAATTAATGTAAATAGGGGTGGTTAGGTTCCAGATAATTTTTTTTCACCAGACAAAAGACTATATATATATATATACATACACACACACACACACACACACATATATACACACAGTATAAGTTTTAAACAATTTAATACTGTACACAGCAATGATGATTGTGAAGCTTGGTTGAGGTGGTAAAGTCAGAGGGTGGGATATTTCCCAGGGAATGCCTAACTGATAAATGATGAACTAGCATTCAGCTGAGCCCTCAAGGGTTAACACATTGTTGTTAATGTAGCCTCACACTCTACAAGGCAGCAGGAATGGAGGAAGGGGAGACAGCATGGCAGACAGAGACAGAGACACACACCCTGTGTGTGAGAAAGAGAGAGGTGCATTGCCCCTTTAAGTACGCTGACCCCACTCTAAGTACACTGCCTTTTTAAGTAGATCAGCAAGCTGAGACAGCAGCTGCTGCCAGCAAGCTCCCTGTGTCCTGAGCCCTGTCGTGACCCCACCCTGCTCTGTATGGAGACAGGGTAAACAGGGGGGCAAGAGCAGGGGGGAGGGGGACACCCTGACATTATCCCCCCATCTCCCGCCCTGCACAGTAAGCAGGAGGCTCCCGGGAGCATCTCCAAGGCAGAGGGCAGGAGCAGCACATGGCAGTGGGGCAGTGGCATAGCCAGGTTTAGAGCACAGGGGGAGCGGAGCTAAAAAAAGGCGCCTCTCCCTGTACTCACCCGCCGGTGCTCCAGCTGTTCAGCGGCACTTCGGTGGCAGGTCCTTCACACGCTCCAAGTCTTTGGTGGTACCCGCCGCCGAAGTGCCGCCGAAGACCCGGAGTGAGTGAAGGGCCCGCCGCCGAAGTGCCACCGAACAGCTGGAGCGCTGGCAGGTGAGTGCTTTTTTTAGTTCCACTCCGCTGGTAGCGTCGGGAGCAAAAAGAGGCGCCGAGAGCAAAAGGTGCTGGAAGCAAAAAATGCTCCGCTCCAGCTGCAGCGCAGGAGCAAAAGGCGCCGGAGCACAAAAAAGGCGCCACTTCGCTCAGTGGGGGAGCGGCCACTCCCCCTGCTCCCCTCCTGGCTACGCTACTGCAGTGCGGGGAGGGACAGCTGAACTGCCGGCAAGTGATAGCCTGCTGGGCAGCTGCCTCACAAGGAACTTAGGGGAGCTGATAGTGGGGCTGCTGGCCCACCCTGGTTCTAAGCCCCCACCAGCTCACTCTAACCAGCTGCTAGCAGTGGACAAAACAGGTGGCTGCCAAACAACGTTATAAGGGAGCATTGCGCAACTTTGAACAAGCATGTTCTCTAATTGATCAGCAATGAAACAACGTTAACCGGGATGACTTTAAGTGAGGAGTTACTGTACTGACAGATCATTTTGTTGCTTACTGATGGTTTGAAGTAACTTGATGCATCACTAAATAACACGTAATTCATTTAAAAATAATGGCTGGTTCCCCCTCAATGCCCCCACTACAGACACACACACTTTTATAGTGTCAGAAAAACAGAAGATATCTTTTTAACTCCTTTGGGAGTTTGGCACTTCTGAAAGAGACGGGCAAATTGTATTGGCATCAGCCTGGTAATCTGATGCACTGCTCAGACTCCTGAAGCTTACCTTGCTGTTAAGAGAAGCCGCGGCCTCAGTAGGAAGAGATTAATGGATATAGGGACAGCAACAATGAAGCAAGGTGACATTTTAAAGGATTTGTTTTAATTAAACAAGTCTGTAACAGAAAGAAAGCTGGTTCTAACCAGCTAGCAAAGATCAAACATCAGGATAATCACAAAGAACACTTTTCAAGATCTCCTCTCTATTTTAAATTAGTTGTGTGAATTTAATGCTCAAGAAAATTGCCCAGTTGATTGAAAGGACTGGAGTGCAGATGTAAAGTGGCTCCAGGGAAGTTCTGACTCTGTCATTTACCACCAATGACTTTCACTGATTTGCTAGGAAAACTTTGCAAACCTGGCCAGGAAAGCTTCGTTAAATACACCTAGAATGTTACCATCCCCTCTGATCAGTCAGGGAAATATTATTTAATTCTAGATAACAGAGCTCCCTTTCCCAGTGATTGCAAATTTTGAGGTTTTGCAATGGGTTACTTTCCTGTTGAAAGAGAGATAGGTCGCACAGACACAGTATTATCTGCTCCTCTGTCTTTATTCACAAAATGTACTTAAAACCTCTTTACCTTGAGCAAAGATGTAAAACCATCAGCACACCAGGCAGTCCACTGACAGAAAATCCAGCTAAGACACCACGGAGTCCAGCCCATTTCCCCCAATATTAAAACTTGCCAATGTGTGAGATAAGAAATAAAGATGTAGAACAAATGACCAACTTGCAAAGCACCTGTATTTTGTGGGCATCATACCATAACTGACAGATTATAATTGTTTTAAAGGAAGCTGTGACCAAGTGGGAAAAATCTGTTTTATTTTTTATGAAGATGGTACATGCCTCGGTGTGTATTTATGATGGGTTAATTACTATGGAGTTGGATCCTTTAACATACCCTTTGGATGCAAGTACAAAGTAGAACAATGTCCTAGATAAGGAGCATCCCAACAAAACTCAGACACAATAACCAGATTTATAGCCGCTAAAAGGCAACTCCTCAGCCCCAACCCTGGTACACAGCAGTATTGTCAAGGCTGAGAAAAGAGATCAAAAGGAAGACAAAAACATTAGAGGACCCCAGGACCTAGGCAAGGGGTGGGGGATTGAGTGACCAGAGGCTTCCCAGCGAGGGTCAGTGAAAGCTGACAGGCTACGAAGGGACATGCTGCAAGCAAGACAATCTGCTTCTCCCAGCTAGAGATGGGGGTTAGCTGGGCTGAGGAAAACTCACAAAACCTGGCAAGGAAAGATTAAGGTGCAAGACAGATCCAGGCATATGGTCTGCTATTATTTTTATCCTTTTCTCTGTGTACTTTGTACCTCTAGGGAATGAATAAATAATGCTTTGTTGTGAAGATGTTGGATTCGAGTCGCTTTAATCAAATTGCTGGTCACAAGCCCCTGGAATGAAAGGGTTTACAGGTGCCAAGCAGAGATGGCTTGTCATACAAACTTCATTGGAATACTGGGGGCTACAGCCCAGAGATCCTGTCTAAGAGCAGTTGAATCACATGGTTCCACCCAGAGTGAGGTGCAGGAAGTGAGGCCTGTCAGCTTAGGTGCATTCAAAAGGGATTAAGCGGGGTTTAAAGTGCAGTTTGCCCAGTAACCATGACAGATGTTTTCTCACGGTGTAAATTATATAATCCCATTTTTAATAAAGGAAACTGGAAAAACAAAGAGCATAAGGAGGCAGCAAAATTCAAACCCTTAACCTTCAGTTCTCTAGCACAGACTTCGACCCCTTTAGCTAAAGGAGTAACTGCTAGCTCTTACGGGGACCTGCCCCCAGGAGGAGACTTGACACACACTTTGCCAGTGGGTTACCCAACTATTTGTTAGACAACAGTGGACTGTCGGAGGTCAATATCAACAGCAGAATGTTGGGATTCTTTACTGGCCCACAGAGAGGAGTGCAGTCTAGTAGTCAGAGCAGTAGTTAGCAATATGCTAGCCAACCTCATAGACATGGGGCACATTCATTCTGAGAAGTAGCGTGACTGAACGGATAAGACTTGAGTCTGCCTGACATGACCTTGTACCACCTCTCAGTTATGAGCAGGAGATGTATGGGAAATACTTGTGGATGGGGTTGTCAATGCTTGGAAATGCTAAGGCTGGCAACAAAGGTTGGTTGGTGTGGTTTGGTTATTTACTGGAGCTACTTGCCAACACTTCGTCAGGCAACGTTTCAGGCTGAGTTTCAACAAATCAGTTTTAAGGCAAAGATGTCAGCTAAGATAACCGTGAGGCTGAACACCAGAGAAGCAGACTTAAGTATATTCATAGCAAGGCTCAAGCTTCAACCCAGGTGTTATCATTCCCATTGGATGGTAAAATAGCACTTCTGAATCACTGTCCTGTGCCAGTGTGCACATCAGAGTCTTTGTCCAAAGTGCAGGGAGGTTACTTATCTAACTTACTTGAAGCATTATGTTAAGATGATATCTGAAGAAAGAGCTGCTGGAGGGATGCCCAGAGTCACTGCTACTGGACCTTTTCTCTTAGTAAATGTTCTATCGCTGGAAACAATTTTCCTCTAATAATAAACAAACTCATCTTCTTTTCCAAGGGGAAAGGTTAACTCTTGTAAAACAAAACTCGTTCGCTGCTGCTATCAATTTTAATTCTTGAAATGAAGAAAGAACTTCTCACGGTTAGTTACAGTTGGTGAAATTGGCTATGTTTAAACCTTTTGTAATGTGTAAGAGTTTCTCTGGACATAGGAACATAAGAACGGCCATACTGGGTCAGACCAAAGGTCCATCAAGCCCAGTATCCTGTCCTCTGACAGTGGCCAATGGCAGGTGCCCCAAAGGGAATGAACAGAACAGGTAATCATCAAGTGATCCATGCCCTGTCACCCAATCCCAGCTTCTGGCAAACAGAGGCTAAGGACACCATTATTGCCCATCCTGGCTAATAGCCATTGAGGGACTTATCTTCTATGAATCTATCTAGCTCCCTTTTGAACCCCGTTATAGTATTGGCCTTCAATAGTCCTGTAAAAGAAAGACAGAGAAAAATAACCAGGAGATCCAGCTGCCACTGAGTGACTATGTATTTAGAGTTGCAGTGAGATGCCTCGATAGCATCCTTTCTTCAAAATGGCCTGAGACTTTCAACCTACAAAAAGGCAGGGGTTGGGGAAGATTCTTTTCTTCTCTTGAGCAGAGAATGCCAGTCACATTGAAATGTATAAAACTTTGGTTGAGTCTTATTGTACAGACACATGTCCACTTTAGGCTTATGTTGAGACCATCAGATGTATTGCTTGGGACCTATTCAGCATTTAGACCCAGGTTTCCAGAGAAGAAAGAGTAAGTACATTACCGTCTCCCATTCTTGATATGTGAACAGTTGGTAAATAATGTAAACAACCCAGAAACATTCATCCCTGTAGAAGTTTTGTCATGGACTTTCTGTGCCACTCTATGAGAGGGGGGTTCCTGCTGAGCAAACTTGGCTGGAAAAGGTTTTTCAATTAAAACAGTGAAATAACTTCCACAATAGTTTTCTCAAAATATATTTTCCTATTTTTTGACAAGCTGGTTGGAATTTTTTAAAATGAAAAATACTTTGGACAAAAAAGAGGGGGGAAATGACAGAAGTGTTCACTATTTTTCAACCACCTCTACTGCTGAGTAATGTGCAGCTCCCTTGCCAACCAGTGGCTAAGCACACGCGGACGTCACCTTGAGCAACATTATGTGGAGAAAGACAGCATGTCCAGAAACTGTACCAATGTCTCTTACATGGCAGAGCTCTATCACTAGGGCATCAAACCAGAACCAGTTACCAGTCTTTGTTAAAAACAAACAATCCTGAAAGGAGGTCTCTGAACTATAGTATAATCTATCACTGATAAACTGTCTTCATTAACCCAATTGCAGGTGGGACTCACATTATGAAAAATCATTTAAGAAAATTATCACTGGCATTTAAAGGAACAACTAAAGATAAAGCGAAGCCTGCAAAAGTCCTGGAAAGAATAAAATCTACATTGTCAACTAATTTCTTCTTTCAGCTGCAACTATTTGGGACACACTAACGTGAGCACAAAAACTCCAGAGCAGGTTCATTTCTTGTAACACTAACATTTTCACTCAGTCCAAAATACTTAATGACAGCTTATGTTTGCCGAACAGTCCATTTATATTATTCTTACTGCTGCAGCTGAGCATTTTGAGTTGAACACAATAATCCTCGATTACACAAGGTGCACGAAATACCAAAATCAGTGGGCATCAAAGGAGGATAATGAGCTAAGGGAGGAAAGCAAAAAAAAGCTCCTCACAGATAGGGTGACCAGACAGCAAGTGTGAAAAATCGGGACAGGGGGTGGGGGGTAATAGGAGACTGTATAAGAAAAAGACCCCAAAATCGGGACTGTCCCTATAAAATCGGGACATCTGGTCACCCTACTCACAGACAGTACTTAGCTAAACTAATCTTACCTCTAAGAAAAGACCAAACACTAGAAATGGTCTCAAGCCACAAAACTAGCATCAGGATCCAAACTTCTCCAAAGCTTGAGGTGTGGCTTGGACCTAGAGCTCCAGTTTGGGCCCATCTCTGCTGGAATCCCTAATTTCTGTAGACAGAAGCCTTCCCCTGCTAACAGGCAGATAGTGGATTGTTGTACCCTTTCTAGGAGGGTTAACATCACAAAGTTTACTTTGGATTCCCATTTTTTCCATTTGCTCATAGGACCATTGTGCATTGGCTAGACTAGCAAATTTGGACATTGGAGGATGCACATTTATTTACATGCCAGCTCTGAAGGTTCTTGTAATATAGGATTGGGTTAGTTCTAGTTCTTTCCCATGTGCTTAGAAGTGAATGGCTTTGATGATATGCAAGGCCAAGGAAGTACATAAGAATTTTATCATTTCTTGAATGACATGTTCTTTGTTCATGGATGGCTGCCAGGTAGGTATGATATGTCCCAAGGTAGCTGTCATACTCATCAGTGGGGAACAGTGTGTGTGACGAGTTGAAAATAAAGTTCTTCTTTCAACATGAATATAGAATTACACAACCTGTATTTTAAAGTCACAGTAAGTTTGTACTTTGGAATTTAGAATTCTCCCCTTTCTGTGGTTCTGCTGAGGGCCCAGCACGTTTTATTCAGAAAGGACTTTATTGCAGTGAAGACTGATGAATGCTGAAGCCAGAATGAAAAACAACATTTTCAGGGAATTATTGAAGAAACAATACTGTACTGTTCACTGTATCGTTTGATACCCACGAAGTTCACCTGGAAACTACCGTTCTTTTTAATACCTGATCTAATATTCCTCTACTCCCCAGCTACAATCAAAGGGGTATCCCTCCTACACCAACTGTTACCAATGTCTCTTAAGAAAAAGACAGCTGCTTTATACCATGCCATTCGCTGTTTGACAAGGCATATCACTAGTTCTTTTTTGATATCTCCCAACCCTGGCACACCCTTCACAAAGTAAAATCTCAGCCTCTCTCTCTGACATCTCCTTGTGGATGTCTAGCCACCGACTCAAGCTCAACATGGCTAAAACAGAGCTCTCATTCTTCTCCTTCAAGTCCTCCCCTTTACCTCACTTCTCAATCAATGTGGACAACACCATCATCCTGTCACTCAGGCCCTAACCTGAGCATCATCTTCAACTTGGACCCTCTCAGTCCTCACAACCAGGCTAGGTCTAAATCTTGCCCATTCTTACTGCATAACATCTCTAAGATGCATGCTTTTCTAGCCACTCACACAGCTAAAACTGCCATCCAAGCTCTAAACTCACCTCTTGAATACTGCAACATCCTTCTTTGGCCTTGACAAATGTGATTTTGCCCTGATCGTATCCATTCAGAATGCTGCTGCAAAGATCATTCTCCCTGCCAGCACTTCGACCATGTCACCCCTCTCTTTGAATCCCTCCACCGGCTCCCATTCTCTAGTTCATCAGATATAAGGGCCTCTATAATGCACCCTACCTATCATCTCTCATTCACTGTTGATGCTCACCTCCAGTCAGCCCATGATGCCAGCCTTCATTGTCCATGTTACATTTTCAAACAAGCACCTATGTACTTTCTCCCACCCTGCCCCTCATGCTAGGGAGGAGCTCCCCATAAACATCTGCTAAGCTACCTTATCCACCTTCAAACCCTCCTCCTCTGTGATGCCTACAAGAAACTTGACAATAGTTAGGCTGCTAATATGCTGAGACCACTACTCATCATGCTGACCAATACGCTCATTGTTCCCTTGAACGCCCCAGTCTGTATCACATGCATCAACTTTGTGAGTTTCCAGGGGGTGCTCAACCCCAGTTCTATCCCAGGTCCCGGCACCACTCCTCCCCTTCCCCAAGGCCCCACCCTGCCTCTTCCCACCCCCACTCTGTCCCCTCCCCCCTGCATGCCACTGAAAAGATGATCACAGAAGGTGGGGGGTGCTGGGAGGGAGGGGGAGGAGTTGATTGGCGGGGCAGCTAGCAGATGCTGAGCATCTGCTATTTTTTTCCGTGGGTGCTCCAGTACAGAGTCAGCACGTATGGTCTGTATCCATCTCCTGTCTCTTCTCTTATACTTAGATAGTAAGCTCCTTGGACCAGGGACCATCTTTTTGTTCGGTGTTTGTACAGCGCCTAGCATGATGGGGGTCCTTGGATGCTAGGTCTCCTAGGCATTACAGTAATATAAATAATAAAGGTAATATTCCTCCCACAAGCAGACCTGCAACATAAGAGCATCCTCCTCCCATTAAGAGGGTAGAATTAAGGAAAGGGCAACAAAAATAACCTTAATCTGGCAGTAGGAGAACAATGTATTTTATTTACAAGTTACAAAAATGTATGGCAACCTAGGACTTCACTTTTATCACCATGGATTCCTTCTGCTCCAAAAGCAGAGGCCCCTACCACTTGAGCTAAAGGATATAATCTCCATTAGTTATTAGCAGCATAAAGCCACTGACATGGGTGAGTAGTTCTGAGTCTAACCAATAGGCAGTAGTAGTAGCTATATATACACACTCTAGCCAGTACATTATACATGCATATCTACAGTGCTCAACAGAGTAGTGTCTGCTGTCAACCCTCTCTGGAATAGAGAGCACTGACTGTCATTCCCAGGAAGAGATTAAGAGGGCCACCAGGGGATACTATTCATCTGACCTGGAAACCAGAGTTTTTAATATATAGTGTCTTTCACTGCAGTCTCTCAAGTTAATTTAGAACACATTGCCATGAATGACAGAGGAAATATAGTATATTATTTTTCCTTTGACAGCATAAGGGTTATAAAAAAAATACAGGCTTTTAATCCTCTATTAGCCACTTTCTATATTGTGCAGAATGTGAATCATTCATTCAAAGGAGGAGCTGACAAGAGAAGAATTATAGTGGCAGGAGCTGTCACTAAATACCTGCTGGGTGATAAATCCACTAGGAGTTTTCAGTTTCCATGCTCAGACTTGAGGAAAAAATATAACATAAAGCACACAAACAATCTAGAAAAGCACAAGATGCCTCATGACCTGGCCTTACCAATGACATGGGACATTTCTGTCTTCGGCATGATAAATTATATATAAATATGCTTAAAAATATGTTGAAAATATACTAATAAAACAGGCATAATATTCCATAAAACTACTGAATTACATAAAATTCAGTATGCACCATAATCTTGCTAACTTGCATTAATGATTGGGAGACCAATTACAAAAGACTGAATTTTACAAATTAGTGAATGAACATTTTAAAAAGAAAGGACATCATCATAAGATATATTTTGCTCATATACTTGATAGTGAAGCTTAACTTTTACCAAAGGTAAAATAGAGTTATGAAGTCATAGCAACATGAAACTTCATCACAGTGCCCATTAGCACCATGCTAGTCTAAAATGAGTACCAGTACCAGACGGATGACATAAGAAGGGAGTTGCAAGTCATCAATGATAGCATCTTAGTTTTGGGTCGTTCTAAGGAGGAAGATGATGTGAACTTGTATTGTATTCAAGAGTCGTGTGAAAAAAGTGCATGCCTCAGTGCAAAAGGAAAAGAATTATTTGCATTTCAGAAGTATTATTTATCACCAGACATGTAGAGCACAAGCAATGAGAGCACCAATTTCCATAAACTGACCAACAAATTTGCTTTATCCCTGTTCTGAAACAGCCAGGGAAGAGAAGGTAGTTCAAGACTTGTCTAGACTAAGTTCTCGGCAAGCTCGGATGTAAATCTACAGCATGCTGACCTGCCATGTACTATCTGTCCATGTGGACCTTGCTACTGCACACTAAAAGTTTCCTAGTGCACTCTGTTCTATTCTGATTTGAAATGAGTGTAGGTAAAAGTGCACTAGGGAACGTTTAGTGCACGGTAGCAGTGCCCCCAAGGACACTTAGGGACAGCATGCTAGTGAGCTGTAAATTTACACCCACCTTACGTGAACTGTTTGTTCTCATTCTCCATACTCCATTTAACTCTTTGCCTCACTACTTATACTACCAATAAGGATGTCACATTTCAGAGCTGGATTTTTTTCTCGATTGTCAGGGGCCAGACCAGGTAGGACCAGCTGCTGGCCGGCTCCCTGACTAACTTCACTACTAGGCAACCAATGAGCCCGGCTGTCCTGCCTTGGAATTGATGGAGTAGCCACAGCCCCTTATTGGCAGCTGGTTTAACAGGCCTGCTTACAAGCCTGGCCTCCGCAGCAGATCAGTGGTTGCTCAACACATACCACACCCACAGCTGTGCTTGCCCATGTTCCAACCCTGCTCCAGCCTGCTTCCATTCCCTGCTCCTGCTCTGCTCCAGCCTGTTCCCCTCCTGCTTTGGCCTTTGATCCCAGGCTCCACACCTGGCTTATGACTATGGCTGACCCTCTGGCTCTGGCTTTCAGCTTCTGTTTCTCCAGTACCGATCCTCGGCTCATTTCTGCACTCTGCCCACCCTGGCCCCAGCTTTAACCAATAGGCCAAACTCTCATTTCAATCACTAGGCCTGACCAGCCCAGTTGGCTACAGTTTGAGCAGCCCAATATAAAGGCTAGAGGCCCACCTCAATGTCATGGATCCCACTCAGTCCAATTTTTCCCTTGCAGAGCTGGTGGGAGCCATCTGGAACTTGCAGGTGCCCATCCTGCAGGTGCAGAATGCAGCCCTACAAGCCCAGGCGGCTGTGCCAGAAAACCTGGCTCTGGCCTCCCGGGAGGCAAAGCTCACACTGCCAGACAAGTTTAACGGTGATCATGGTCACTTCCGAGGTTTCCTAATCCAGTGCCAGCTCCTCTTCTTGATACGCCCCCAATCGTTTCCCACAGGCCAGCCTTGAGTAGGGCTCATTCATAGATTCATAGATTCTAGGGCTGGAAGGGACCTCAAGAGGTCATCGAGTCCAGCCCCCTGCCCTCATGGCAGGACCAATTACTGTCTAGACCATCCCTGATAGACATTTATCTAACCTACTCTTAAATATCTCCAGAGATGGAGATTCCACAACCGCCCTGGGCAGTTTATTCCAGTGTTTAACCACCCTGACAGTTAGGAACTTTTTCCTAATGTCCAACCTAAACCTCCCTTGCTGCAGTTTAAGCCCATTGCTTCTTGTCCTGTCCTCAGATGCTAAGATGAACAAGTTTTCTCCCTCCTCCTGATGACACCCTTTTAGATACCTGAAGACCGCTATCATGTCCCCTCTCAGTCTTCTCTTTTCCAAACTAAACAAACCCAATTCCTTCAGCCTTCCTTCATAGGTCATGTTCTCTAGATCCTTAATCATTCTTGTTGCTCTTCTCTGGACCCTCTCCAATTTCTCCACATCTTTCTTGAAATGCGGTGCCCAGAACTGGACACAGTACTCCAGTTGAGGCCTAACCAGCGCAGAGTAGAGCGGAAGAATGACTTCTCATGTCTTGCTCACCACACACCTGTTAATGCAGCCCAGAATCATGTTTGCTTTTTTTGCAACAGCATCACACTGTTGACTCATATTTAGCTTGTGGTCCACTATAACCCCTTGATCCCTTTCTGCCATACTCCTTCCTAGACAGTCTCCTCCCATTCTGTATGTGTGAAACGGATTGTTCCTACCTAAGTGGAGCACTTTGCATTTGTCCTTATTAAACTTCATCCTGTTTACCTCTCACCATTTCTCCAATTTGTCCAGATCATTTTGAATTATGACCCTATCCTCCAAAGCAGTTGCAATCCCTCCCAGTTTGGTATCATCTGCAAACTTAATAAGCGTACTTTCTATGCCAATATCCAAGTCATTGATGAAGATATTGAACAGAGCCGGTCCCAAAACAGACCCTTGCGGAACCCCACTCATTATACCTTTCCAGCAGGATTGGGAACCATTTATAACTACTCTCGGAGTACGGTTATCCAGCCAGTTGTGCACCCACCTTATAGTAGCCCCATCAAAGTTGTATTTCCCTAGTTTATTGATAAGAATATCATGCGAGACCGTATCAAATGCCTTACTAAAGTCTAGGTATACCACATCCACTGCTTCCCCCTTATCCACAAGACTCGTTATCCTATCAAAGAAAGCTATCAGATTGGTTTGACATGATTTGTTCTTTACAAATCCATGCTGGTTATGCCCTATCACCTTACCACCTTCCAAGTGTTTGCAGATGATTTCCTTAATTACTTGCTCCATTATTTTCCCTGGCACAGAAGTTAAACTAACTGGTCTGCAGTTTCCTGGGTTGTTTTTATTTCCCTTTTTATAGATGGGCTCATCATTAGTCTGCTCACTGGGGAGGCCTCAGCCTTGGTCTCCCCTCTTGTGGAACAAGGGCTTCGATCAGCTGCCCACTACGCTGCCAAATTCTGTTGTCTCTCTGCTGACAGTGAGTGGAATGAGGCCGCACAACGTTATCAGTTTCAAACTGAGCTGAACAATGATATAAAAGACGTGCTGGTGCAAGTCAAACCACCGTCCCTTCTCAATGACCTGATTGGCCTATGTATCAGAATTGATGACTGCCTTACCAAGTGACACAAAGAACAGGGCCCAGTCCCTCAAATCCTGATGACACTCCATACTCTGACCTCACAACAGCACCCCCTGCTCCAGGATCCAGAACACATGCTCATTTGACTGGCCCGTCCATGCCTGTCTGAGGCAGAGAAGCACAGATGGTGAACTTCTGGCCTGTGCCTATATTTTGGGAGCAGCAGACACATTGCCTTGAGATGCCCTATAAAGGTCATAGAATCATAGAATCTCAGGGTTGGAAGGGACCTCAGGAGGTCATCTAGACCAACCCCCTGCTCAAAGCAGGACCAACCCCAACTAAATCATCCCAGCCAGGGCTTTGGCAAGCCTGACCTTAAAAACCTCTAAGGAAGGAGATTCCACCACCTCCCTAGGTAACCCATTCCAGTTCTTCACCACCCTACTAGTGAAAAAGTTTTTCCTAATATCCAACCTAAACCTCCCCCTCAGACCAGCTTTGGAGTTGGGAAACACCAAGCCACAGCCTTGATAAGGGGGTTTGGGCTGGGCCGATCCCTTTCCCCCCTCCAGAGAGATTCTTGATTTCCATCTGCCTCTGTCAGGACAGAAGCAACCGTGAATCCACGTTTGATGCATCTGCGACTGCCATTGCAGCTCCTACTCCCGACAAGTCCAACGGTCCACCTGGAGGCCCTGGTTGATTCAGGGGCTTCAGGTAATTTTATGGACCAGGATGTGGCTAAGGCCCAAGGGATCCCTGTTGTGTGTAAGAATTTCCCAGGTCAGGTGGAAACCATTGATGTGTTGGTCCTGGCCTTGGGGCTGGTCACCCCGCAAACTGCCCCCTTAGGGGTCATTACCCTCCAGGGGCACCAAGAGACTCTTCAGTTTGGGTTGATTTGGTCATCCTAGTTCTAGCTCGCTGCCCATGACCCTTGTATCTGTTGGGGGTCAGTAAGGGACAGTATGCTTTTGCTCCAATACTGCCAATGAGTCAGCCTGCCTGAGGACATAGAAAGAACCACTATCCTCTGCAGCTTATGTCATCGTCCGGGGACTCCCTGCTGTGAAGGAACAAGCCCATCTGAGTTGGGTGCACTCGCAACTGTCCTGTCTACTGCCATTAAAATATGTTGCAAGTACCATGACCTTGCAGTCATATTTGACAAGGGAAATTCAGACACCCTGCCCCCACACTGTAATTATGACTGCCCAATTGACCTTCAGCCAGGAGCCAAAATTCCCTTTGGCCACATGTACACCCTTTCTGAGCCAGAGCTTCAGGCCCTTGGTGTCTACAGAAGGGGTTTATCTGGCCATCCACCTCTCCAGCAAGCCGTCAATCTCCTTCATTAAAAAGGAGGATGGTTCCCTGAGGATCTGAATTGATTACTGGGCCCTCAACAAGGTGACTACTCCCCCGCATTCATGTACTCCTAGACTGATTATGCTCTGCCTGTATTTTTATGAAGTTAGACCTCCATGGGACCTATAGCATGGTGCGGGCACGAGAGGATGATGAGTGGAAAAAACTGCCTTCCACACCCGATATAGACACTTTAAATACCTGGTCATGCCATTCAGTCTGTGTAATGCTTCTGTGACCTTCAAGCACTTTATGGGACATGCTGGATCAGTTCATTATTATCTCAGTGACATCCTTATTTTTTCAAGTGACCAAGCATAGCACAACCTGCACATGTGAAGTATCTTAGAAAGGCTTTGCCAACGCCGTCTGTATGGCTAGCCAGAGAAATATCAATTCAACCAGGACACAGTAGCATCTCTCAGCTACATCATCTCCCCTGAAGAACTGGCCATGAATCCACAAAAAGTGACAGCCATGATTGACTGGAAGTAACCCGGAGACATCCAGGAGGTGAACCACGTTTTGGGCTGTGACAATTTCTATAGATAGAAACCACTGATGAGGTAAGAGCTGGTTGCCCCATTCACAGCCCTCCTGCAGGCCTGACCGCCCACAGCCTAGTAAGTTACACTAATGTAAATACCTGACCACAGGAATTGAACTGATTCCACCCACAAGTTTCACACAGACCAGTGAGCAGCCCTCAGATGCTACAGCTTTGTTACTGCCAACCTGGGCCAGAATTCCAAAACTCTGGCTCTCTGAAGGTCAAAAAGGATTTTGCCAACACTCAGCCAATAGAATTTAGGTAATAAATATGAATCATAGGACTGGAAGGGACCTCAAGAGATCATCTTGTCCAGTCCCCTGCACTCATGGCAGGACTAAGTATTTTCTAGACCATCCCTGACAGGTGTTTGTCTAACCTGCTCATAAAAATCTCCAATGATGGAGATTCCAACCTCCCTAGGCAATTTATTCCAGTGCTTAACCACCCTGACAGTTATTAAGTTTTTCCTAACGTCCAACCTAAACCTCCCTTGCTGCAATTTAAGCCCATTGCTTCTTGTCCTATCCTCAGCGGTTAAGAACAATTTTTCTCACGCCTCGTAACCACCTTTTATGTACTTGAAAACTGTTATGTCCCCTCTCATTCTGCTCTTTTCTAGACTAAACAAACCCAATTTTTTCAATCTTCCCTCATAGGTCATGTTCTCTAGACCTTTAATCATTTTTGTTGCTCTTCTCTGGACTTTCTCCAATTTGGCCACATCTTTCCTGAAATGTGGCACCCAGAACTGGACACAATACTCCAGTTGAGGCCTAATCAACGCAAAGTAGAGCAGAAGAATTACTTCTCGTGTCTGGCTTACAACAGTCCTGCTAATACATCCCAGAATGATGTTTGCTTTTTTTGCAACAGTGTTACACTTTTGACTCGTATTTAGCTTGTGGTCCACTACGACTCCCAGATCCCTTTCCACAGTGCTCCTTCCTAGACAGTCATTTCCCACTTTGTACATGTGCAACTGAATGTTCCTTTCTAAGTGGAGTACTTTGCATTTGTCCTTATTGAATTCCATCCTATTTACTTCAGACCGTTTCTCCAGTTTATCCAGATCATTTTGAATTATAATCCTATCCTCCAAAGTACTTGCAACCCCTCCCATCTTAGTATCATCCACAAACTTTATAGGTGTACTCTCTATGCCATTATCTAAATCATTGATGAAGATATTGAATAGAACCAGACCCAGAACTGATCCCTGCAAGACCCCACTCATTATGCCCTTCCAGCATGACTGTGAACCACTGATAACTAGTCTCTGGGAATGGTTTTCCAATCAGTTATTAAATGCAACCTAGATGGAGCCTTATAGTAGCTCCATCTAGGTTGCATTTCTCTAGTTTGTTTATGAGGTCACGCGAGACAGTATCAAAAGCTTTACTAAAGTCAAGATATACCACATCTAACACTTCCCCCATCCACAAAGCTTTCTTTGATGGGGTAACAAGCCATCAGGTTGGTTTGACACAATTTGTTTTTGACAAATCCATGCTGTTACTTATTACCTTATTATCTTCTAGATGTTTGCAAATTGATTGCTTAATTATTTTCTCCATTATCTTTCAAAGTACAGAAGTTAAACTGACTGGTCTGTAATTCCCTGAGTTGTCCTTATTTCCCTTTTTATAGATGGGTACTATATTTGCCCTTTTCCAATCTTCTGGAATCTCTCCCGTCTTCCATGACTTTTCAAAGATAATCACTAATGGCTCAGGTACCTCCTCAGTCAGCGCCTTGAGTATTCTAGGATGCATTTCCTCAGGCCCTGGTGACTTGAAGACGTCTAACTTGTCTAAGTAATTTTTAACTTGTTATTTCCCTATTTTAGCCTCTGATCCTGCCTAATTTTCACTGACATTCACTATGTTAGACATCCAATCACCACCAACCTTCTTGGTGAAAACTTAAGCAAAGAAGTCATTAATCACCTCTGCCATTTCCACATTTTCTGTTATTGTTTCCGCCCCTCCCCACCCCATTGAATAATGGGCATACCCTGTCCTTGGTCTTCCTTTTGCTTCTGAATTATTTGTGTATATTTGGATATTTCTAATGTATATATTTATGTCTCTAGCTAGTTTGATCTCATTTTGTGCCTTGGCTTTTCTAATTTTGTCCCTACATTCTTGTGTTATTTGTTTGTATTCATCCTTTGTAATTTGACCTAGTTTCTACTTTTTGTATGGCTCTTTATTGAGTTTTAAATCATTGAAGATCTCCTGGTAAGACAGAGTGGTCTCTTGCCATACTTGCTATCTTTCCTACACAATGGGATAGTTTGCTCTTGCACCCTTAATAATGTCTCTTTGGAAAAATTGCCAATTGTCTTCAATTGTTTTTCCTCTTAGACTTGCTTCCCATGGGATCTTACCTACCAGCTCCCCAAGTTTGCTAAAGTCTGCCTTCTGGAATGCCATTGTCTCTATTTTGCTGTTCTCCCTTCTACCATTCCTTAGAATCATGAACTCTACCATTTCATGATCACTTTCACCCAAGCTACCTTCCACTTTCAAAATCTCAGCCAGTTCCTCCCTATTTGTCAAAATCAAATCTAGAACAGCCTCTCTAGTAGCTTTCTCCACCTTCTGAAATAAAAAATTGTCTCCAATACATTCCAATAACTTGTTGGATCTGTGCCCTGCTGTGTTATTTTCCCAACAGATGTCTGAGTAGTTGAAGTCCCCCATCACCACCAAGTCTTGTGCTTTGGATGATTTTGTTAGTTGTTTAAAAAAACCCTCATCCACCTCTTCTTCCTGGTTAGGTGTTCTGTAGTAGACCCCTACCATGACATCACCCTAGTTTTTTACCCCCTTTATCCTTACCCAGAGACTTTCAACAAGTCTATCTCCTATTTCCATCTCAACCCCAGTCCAAGTGTATATATTTTTAATATATAAGGCAACACCTCCTCCCTTTTATCCCTGCCTGTCGTTCCTGAGCAAGCTGTACCCTTCTATACCAATATTCCAGTCATATGTATTATCCCATTCTGTGATGCCAGCTATGTCAGTGTTTATTTACTAGCATTTCAAGTTCTTCCTGCTTATTCCCCATACTTCTTGCATTAGTATACAGGCATCATACTTCACATACAATAGCTCGATGTTTCTTACAGTTAAGAATGATGCAGCTTTGTTGACTGATGCATCATCCCTGTAGAAATCAATTGCAACATCTTGTACTTATATAGTGTCCTTCACTGTCTGCAGGGTCTGAACATTGTACAGAGCAAAACACAAAAACATAACATTATTAGTGCTTGGGAACAATTAAAATCTATTGTGTGGGGAGGTTTGCCTGGAGCTTGTTAGAGTAATCCCCTTGAAGACACTTTATTGTTGCTAGCTTTGTAACAAATTAAAATAGATCTGTTCACTTCTGTCATTTAGCAGAACCTCAGGAGATCAGTAACATGAGGCCTGAGAATGTCTAGATATATGATGAGACTGCCTGCTGTAGACAGTGTAGGTGCAGCCACCTTTGTCAAAAGAAAACAAAATTTCAAGGCACCTCTTGGTGATAATTCAGCCTCTGTTTAGAATTTACAACGAGAAAAAAATGAGTCACTTTCTTCTGAGCCGTGTTTGATGTAATGGTCACTGCGTTTCAGTAATGAGGCTAAATTAGTACTTCAAGCATTCTGTTGTCTGGCAACTTCCCAGCAGTAGGGCTTCAAGACAAAAAAACTGAAGACAGTGATGATGGAATTTTACTATGGGCAAGAGAGAGAGCCTCACTCACACTGAAGAGTATTTTACTCCCGGTCAGTGGGACTAGTCACCAAGTAAGATGCTACTGAACCGCAGTGATGGATATCTGACCATTTCAGATTTTCTGTTTGTAAGCACAGTACAGACACTGGAACAATATGACAAACACACACAAAAAGTGATATCAATAAGAGAAATATGAGTTGAGCTAACAGTACAGATTCTTGAAAAAGAACATTCAAGGACTAACCTCATCTTTCTGACCTCCTAATACACAATTCCCCTTCCCAGTCTCAACAAGTACCTTTCCTCTGCTGCCAGCCCATCAAGGGAAGAGATTGTCTCATATGGGGGGCTCTGTGCTAGCTTTGGTCAAGGTTTTCTTCTCTTCAAATGTTACAGCTTTGTTTGTGTCGGTGGCATTACCATGGCTTCGGACAGTAAATATTTAATTGAATGATTTTGAACCAATGCCATAAAACCCACCTTTACTGTTCAGGGATCATTTTCAATAAAAAGTGTGGTTACTGGTACGCCCTGATTGTGCTCACGGCTAATACACTCCCCGTTGAAGTCAATGGAAAGAATACTGTTGTCTTTCCACTGACTTCAGTGGCATTCGATCAAGTCTTTAATCCTTAGGTGTCAAAGGAATGTCAGGGATACAAAGCAAACCGAATGCCTAGCCTAATGGTCATTAGACCACTATCTAGCCATGAAAAATAGAAAGAAGAGATCTGTGAGTGAAATACAAAAAAAAGTGTTTTAAATGTTCATATTCTAGACAGTCCATCACTTTCTCTAAATACTATTATTGCCACCTAGCTCTTAAACATCTATTTTCATCAATATCTCCTTTATAAAGTGCTTTGAGACCTATTGCACTGGTTGGAATTGCTCTAAATGATTGCCCCTTGGTGTTTCTCCTGTATAAACTTACTAATTCCCTTGATATCATGCTGTTCATCATATACACAACTGTGTAAGGGCAGCATTTGTGATCGCAAGGAGGAGAAGGAACAAATTAATAACTCTGCATTCCCTACACAAAAGAACGCTCCACAGAAGCTAAAGATATTTTTTCAGTGGTCTCTTATTGTTCTGCTTGTGGTGCAGGACTAATCTCAAGAATGAGAGAGGAGGCGTAGGGGAAAAAGGGACATCAGAATTGAAACAGCTCGCTCTGATGCACACACACATACAGACTGCTTTAACAAGTACATTTACAGTTGCATCTGATGAAGTGGGTATTAACCCACGAAAGCTTATGCTGAAATAAATTTGTTAGTCTCTAAGGTGCTACAAGTTTTTCTTTCTTATTTTCGTTTTGCTGACACAGACTAACACGGCTACTACACTGAAACCTACATTTACAGTGTGAGCCTGTAGAACTGATAAATGAAATTGTGTGTAATTGTTCACTTTATTAATATAACTTCATAAGTAAAGTGTTATGAATGAAACTACATTCATTCCTAAAACTGGGTACCCCAATAACTGGCTAATTGGCAATTAAGCTGCTTGTTAAGAACCATAGCTGTTCAGCCAGCTGCCCTTGTAAGTTTCACTTTCAATCCAATTGCTGCTTAAAACACTGGAACTTGGACTGTTTCAACACTGTAACTTCTGCCCACTGTTTGCCATTCATTATACTTGTCTATATTGTAACTTCTGCCCACTGTTTGCCATTCCTTACACTTGTCCATAGTGTAACTCAAACTCCATTTTAAAATGCTCACTCCAGTTTGTAAAAACCTGCTGCAACTTCATTTTGCAAAACTCTGAAGTAATCTTATTAGTTTAGTTTAGATGTGTGAATGAGGTACGTATGGATGATGGAATCAGCCTCCAGCCCCAGCCTCTCCTGATGAAATAAAGCGTAAACACCAACGGCTGAAGATGCAGACAACAGCCCTGACAAAGTAAGAGGAGTCCACCCTAAAGAGAAAAGAACAAAGGTACAATTGAAGGAATATCAAAGCCAGGTCCCAGGCTGAAAGTCACCTCTGCAATTGATGGGTGATCAATCACACCTACCCCAGAAGCAGGGTGACACAGCAAGACCTATAAACTCTGGATTCAAACTAAAAGCCTTTAAGAAAAGATGGGTGAGGTGGAAGACTTGAAGGGTAACATTCTGCTGCCAACATGGAAGGGCATCAGTGTATGCCCAACAGAGACCCAGCCCTTCCTTGTGCCCAGCTTTCTTGGCCAGTTAGCCGCTACAAGCTATGAACCCAAGCTACATTCAGGACTGGTGGCTAGTGTGTGTGTGTGTGTGTGTGTGTGTGTGTGTGTGTGTGTGTGTGTGTGTGTGTGTGTGTGTGTGTGTGTGTGTGTGTGTGTGTGTGTGTGTGTGTGTGTGTGTGTGTGTGTGTGTGTGTGTGTGTGAGAGAGAGAGAGAGACAGAGAGAGAATGAATGAATGAATGTGAGGCTGAATGAAATGGTGTAGCTATAACTGACTGCTTACTATAATTCTTTTTGTATTCACAATAAATGTGACATTTTGTCTTATCCCCTTTAATAAGATCCTGCTGGTTTTTATTTTATTGGTATAACACCACTGAAGTTCACGCAGGTTTTGCCGTGGTTTTCTGTGGGAGCAGGATCAAGCTGCTGAGGACCTTATGTTGCATTCCAAAAACGTGGTTATAATTGCTTTTCTATTTTGAAATAGAAATTGGAATATTCTGCTTGAAATCAGTCTCCACTACTGGTTGCTGATAAACATTATTTATAACAAGTATCAGAGGGGTAGCCATGTTAGTCTGGATCTGTAAAAGCGGCAGAGTCCTGTGGCACCTTATAGACTAACAGACGTATTGGAGCATAAGCTTTCATGGGTGAATACCCACTTCTTCAGATGCATGCAGTGGAAATTTCCAGAGGAAGGTATAAATATGCAAGCAAGAATCAGCTAGGGATAATGAGGTTAGTTCAATCAGGGAGGATGAGGTCCTCTTCTAGCAGTTGAGGTATGAACACCGAGGGAGGAGAAACTGCTTTTGTAGTTGGCTAGCCATTCACAGTCTTTGTTTAATCCTGGCCACAGCTGTTCCCCGCCCTCCCAGCTCCGCGGCTGAACCAGGAGCAGGGGGCCGCCGCAGGGAGGGAGGGACAGCTGGGGGGGTGGGGGCGCAGGGCCGGTGCAAGGAAGTTTCGCCTAGGGTGCGAAACTTCCTTACGCCGGCCCTGCATGTGTTACACATTGGACAAGAAATGAAACTGTGCTGAAATGTCCATTTGTGGATCAAAAAGGTCAAGTGTTTATTTGAATCTCGCTCTCTCCCCCCACAACTGCGGAGTCCACCCTGGACCTCAGAAACCTTACCATGAAAACCAATACATTCCCACTAAATGTTTCATCTTCAATGAAACTGCATTTTGATCAAAAAAAAAGAAGAAGTAGGTTTTCTATTGAACTGGCCCCAGAGGGTAAGATAGCTAAGTGCACTCAGTTTGCTCAGAATTGTTAACCTGTTTTAAATGGAAGTTTGGATCATTATTTTGAAAAGCAAGAGCACAGTAGACCCTCCCCCCACCCCCCCCCCCAGCTGTGACTTTTACTTTTCACACAACCTGCGTAATAGGAAGGAACCACATGGGCACGGTGGGGTCCTAGTAACAATGTTTACTGACTATTCACAACATGCAAGGCTTAGCAAAGTGTGTATATATATATGTATGTATGTATGTGTGTGTATACACACACACACACACACACACACACACACACGCGCTCAGGCAGGGCTTCTGAAACAGACGATAGTGAGGGTCAATAGGGCTTATTAGCATACAACTTAGCATAACCAGCTTTCCAATAGATCTTTCCTAATCACCTGCAGGTACAGTGATCTGCTCCAATATGCCACCATTCCTGCAAGCACAGTCCCACCCTCCAGAAAGCCATAGACCTGATCCAAAGCTCATTAAATGGGAGCCTTTCCTATAACTTCAGTGAGCTATACTTCAAGTCGTACATGAAGATCATAACAAAGGAGGAAATCTGAACCAATGTGAAATGATAATTTCTTATTTTATTTGCAACCAATTAGCATTTCTGAAGTCAACAATTTACAATGAGGAAAAGAAGGACTTTACAGCAGATATGTGCAGGAGGGAGGAAAACCAGAGTACAACAGGATGTGCCCTTCTGGGTATGACGAGCAGTTGAAAGGTGCGATCAAGTGATTTGTGCCACAAACTACAGGAGCAGCTATGAAGACAGAAGAGATTGAAAAAAATTATGGGTAATATGTAAAACATTCTGTTTGTGAATGGGTTTTTATAGAGGTGATTTTTAATGCTTCTTAACCCTTTATACACACGTCCTCTGGACACACCCAGGGACACTCCTTTTAAAGGCAAGTCCAATACATTTCTCATACAGGCCTGATGTACTATTCAGCATGGGATGCATCTGGTGACCCTTTTGCATCAGATGGACTGGGCAGCTCCTGGGTGCTGTGGTATCAGAGCAGAGGCAAAACTCCAGCTTTATATTAGACTCAGAAACTCCATTCATTTTTCTCCCTACTTGGCATTCAAATTAGGAAGGGAACTTCATTTGTATGGGAGAAGTCCTTTTGCACTGCAATTTGCAAATTTCTTTGAATAAAAGTCATTCAGACAGCAAAGAGGACCTATGATTAATCAGTTTACTCATCTAAAAAGTTCACACTATAATGAGTGAATTAGTTTTCAGAGAAATTGCCAGGAACAGATGATTTAAATCCTTCAGGATTGAGTATCACGCGTCATTTAGCATCTCATGTGCAGAAGATCTCTGATATTTGATGAGTCACATGCACCATCTACACAAACAGACTTTTTTTTTTTTGCGGTTCTTATCTCAATGTATTGTGTTCAGTTAATCTTGTCTTAGTCTCGCATCCGTAGCAGCGTGTAATTACATTCACAGTGATGTGTGGCAACAACACAGCCCCTCATTACTCCCAGAAAACTAAGACAAGCCATAACTTCCTAGTGATCTGTACAAGCTAACTGAAGTCAGTGTTCTCATGGTCATAGCCTGGTTTGCAGTATAAAATGAGCCTGGGCCAGTTGAATTGCTACACAATGTCATGTCCACTACACAGGAGCATTTTATTTGTTCAGGGTTTTTTAAAGAATAATTCCTGTCACCTAACAAAAGTAAATTGCTTGCCTAATTGTTTTGTGAGCACGAGGGACTAATTGCATAGGCCAGAGTCAGAAATATGTGAAATAGACAGTACACAGGCTTCCCAGCACACATCTGCCAATGCAGCCCAGTTCTGATCTACACAAGGCACAGCTGTATTGCCCCTTTACCAATAAGGTTCCAGTTCTTCACACAGGTCCATGCAGACCTGCGGGGGTCCCCCTAGCACGTCATCTTGAAGGCTGGGACCTATATATGCTCTTAAAAACTTATTCCTGCAAGGTGCTAAGAGTCCTCAATTCAAGGAGAGTTGGTGCTCCACCCCCAGCAGGATCAAGCCCTTAGTTTAGAGTATTCCAGACATTCCATCAGCACCATGCTTTCAGGTTAAACAGAGCAATTGATGACTTTGGATTGGAAAAATATCAATAGGATCCTGTATCAGATTTGCTAAGGTTCATTAAAGAATAAGGGACATGAGGGTGTTTGCTACTATTGCAGTCCCCAGTGTCTGGGTCCTTTAGTATAGTCTAGTCCTTAGTGGAAAGCTCTAATTTACATCCAGCTGCTGCAACACCGGGGGGTCATTCCAGCAGATGGGAATAGCTGGAGCACAAAGGTGCTTCAGCCATGCCCCCTACTAGGACTGAAAGTGCTTCTTTTGAGTTTGCACAGCACCTGGCACTTTGTGGGTGCTACTGAAACTAAATACATAAAATCATAAATGAATCTTTATTACAGTCTCAGAACCATCAGTGTTCTTATTTTGTGTTTTATGCACTTATTTTGTGTGTTTTATACAGCTGTTACAGATACCTCCTCTAAATTCACTCTATGGTATTTTAATACATTTCTTGGAGAGAGGACAATTATATCAACGACTACTTGAAAACCTACGTACTGTGAACAACAGCTCTGAATGTATAACCAAAAAACACAAACTAGAAATGTCAGATTTCTGTAAATATTCCCAGCTGTGACCACACTCCCACAAAAAATCAGAATGGGCAGATGTGTCAGCTAATGTCAAAATCTGAAGATTAATTGAGAAGATTTAGACAAAGAGGCAGAACAAAAGCACTAATTCCCAAACCCAGTGCAGCCTAAATGAAGCAGAAAAAGAGGAGTAATCCCATATAGAAAAGAAATAGGAGCCAGGATTTCAATGTAGCCAAAAGGAACATACCTGAATACAGCCACACACCTCAAACAGTTCATAACACCATCTCCTCACTCATCACGCAGAGAATTCTAGTGGAATGTTACCACATATTTTATATAAGCCATTTCACTCACTCACACACAAACACACACACTGAAGAATTTGTACACCCTTAATTTCTGCCGGAGAGGTTGTGAGCCACTGTGCACACAAGTTCTGGGACTTCTCATGGATTGAGATATTCTGGCCACACATATACAATCCCCTAAAGAGTCTTTATTACACAGTTTGATTACAAATTCAATACACTCTTTTCTTGGATATTCATCCTCACTCCCCTAAAACACCGCAAAATATAAAGAATAGCACATAAAGCATCAGCGTATTATGACTCACCCTCCCCAAAACACTACAATTAATATGGCTGAACAAAATGCAAATTGCAGCCCAGAACAAACAATACTAGGACCAAGATGAGGTTAGATTGCCTTTAGAGATATACTAAACATGTGAGAAAAATAAACAATTTCCACCCAAGCACATAAAAATGAATATACAATGGTGATATGTAAGTGTCAACAACCTGTGCAGTGCCATACAAGTCAAGGAGTTCAGCATCTAGTAGACAAAAAGACAAGACAGTGGGAAATGCAAAGGAGGCGCATTTGAAAAGCTGTCTTCAAACAACCGCAGATCTTAAGGCACTTGAAATAATTTCACTCAGTCCCTGCAAGAGACATGGTCAGGAGGGCCACATCTTGGTGCTTCAAGTAGAATTTTCCAATGCCAAGATCATCAGAGCTTGCAAGTTGAGACCAAGAATTTAACAAGATTTTAAAAGTAATTGGATACTTCTGTGAATATCAAGAATAGCCTGTGTTGTCATAATCAATTATGACAAATTTTGGAAGGATATTAAACTTCATGCTTCAGGTCTTAAGGGATCAGGATGAGACCTACGCGAGGGGCAGATTATCCCACCTTTGCCTACTGAGGTGTTTTACTTTCCTCGAAGCAGCTGACCCTGGCCCCTCTCAGAAACAGGATAGTGGACTCAATCAACTTTAGTTCTGATCCAGCATAGTAAGTGCCTATGTTCCTACAAGTACTTTATGCTGCTGCTAAGCTTTGTGAAGCCAGCGCTCTCCACTGTGCTGGAGAAAAAAGTCTATATACTTAGTCACTAAAATATTTCCTCAATCAGATACAAAATTACCCAACTCTTACTGCTTAACTTTTCATACTATCAGGATCATAATCTGTATAATTATGGAAATTATTCAAATGTAACAGCTAGTGATAATGTATTTTATATCACTTGCTGTTACAGTATTATTAACATGTTACTTAGCAACTGAACAACATCAAAGCTTTCAACATATGAAAAAGGCAGAGGAAGTAAAAGTACATTAATCTTTTCTTTCCAATGTAAAATGTGTGATGCTGGGAATCAGAAATTTTTTCTAATTGACAATCTCTCTCTTGGGTTTTATACAGCCACCCATCACATAAAATCAATGGCAACCGCAGAGTCCTTCATGGAGTCTCTGGCTGGTCTTCCTTTCTGGGGGTAAAAGCCCTGCTTGGGACATGGTAGGTTTTGGTGGGTTGGATGGTTGATTTGTTTGTTTCAGTTCTCTCCTTAACTGTTTTCCTTTCAGTCTGTAGTATTATACACAAGCTGGCGTATTGTAAAGAAATGTGCGTGTGTGCACACACACCCACACACCCTACTATTTTCTAGATTTCCTGGATAAAATAGCCCAGGAGGTACTTTTTAGCTATCTTCTGTGCTTCCGTCATTCATTACCTGCTTTCTGAATCTTCTTATAGGGCAATGTCAAAGTCTAACTTTGAGTTATTAAACTGGAGAGACTCCATGAATTAAAATAAATTTGTCCTTTACACACGCACACACAAAAACCTTATTACAAGACACTAAGGCCCCAATCCTGGAATCTGATCCATACACATAGACCTATGCAGCTGTGCAGGGCCACGTTTACTCTGATGAGGCTCCCCACAAGCAAACAGGTCCACTCATGCAGCTCAGACTGCAGAGTCATCGTCTAATATGGTACAAAAAACAGACATTGAACATCAACTTGTGCATGAGTAAATGAAACCCAGATTACATTTAAGGTTTTTGGGCAGGGACTCTCTCCTTCATCCTGTGTTTGCAGAGCACAAAGCACAATGGAGTCCTGACCTGGTTGACCTCTAGGCACAATGGCAATATAAATTATAAATAAATAATAATCTTAAAATGGACAGACTATGTTGTTCAGAAGTTTGATGTACTGGTGTTTTAACTCTTAGAGTGAGGGTTCCACCTAAGATCATACATGAACATTAGCTGGGCGGTCTCAATCTAGTCTATAGCACAAATGCATAGTTTGGCACAAGTCAGCATAACTGTCAATTAGGAGATGCCCTCTGCTGGAATAAGCAAGCTAGGTATTGCAAACTGAACAGAACTCTGGGAAAGAGGTTGCACAATACAAGCCTATACAATACATGTCTGTAGGCACTGTGGTTACGGTTGCTTTGATGAGCGCAAAAATTAACATTCACTCCAACAACAAAAAATTCAATTTCATATTTATGACCCTAAGTGGTAGGGAGGTAAAATCTTAATTCCAGTAACAGTGAGAAATACTGATACTGTAGGTGATGCACAAAGATAACTATTCTTCAGTAACTCAAGAGCAACGTTCTTAAACAGCTACTCATTTCCCACAGTGGGTCTGAGTTAAGAAATTTACAAAAGCATCCAGATGTTTAGTGGATGTCATGCACTGTCAGATTTTATTAAACCCATTTAAGAATCCTATACCTAAAGTGACTGGCATAAACAAATGGGAAACAACCCCATTTCCTAAACATCAGAAACACTGCAAGAAAAACTGAGGTGGTGCTGCTTTAATAGGGGGCATCTGGAAAGTATAAAAACATGCAATAATGTTAATGGTACAAGAATTTCTATTTCTAACAATACATGGAGATACTTTCTTTTTTAAAATGTTCGATTATCTGATGTTAGTGGCAAACTTAAAACCAAGGTTCCAGTAAATTAATCTACTCTCCTCTGTAAAGTTGGGTTGTACGTGTTTTACAAGGGTTGCAGCAGAAAACTGAATTTATTTTTAACAGTGCGACAGGCCATCCTCTAACCTGTGTTGTTTAAGAGCTTCTTAGAGGATGGCTGGGGACATATTTATGATCGTCCAAAGCTACACTGATTGCTGGGTTGGACCTTTTCCATAGCATCCCAGACATGCACCAGCTCACAATGATGCACAGACAGGACCTCATTACTCAAAACAAATGAACAAAATCTCTCTCTGACCTCATTATGTTCAATAGGTGAGGGGGGAAAAATAAAAGGAGGACTTCCTTTCTTTTTTTTTTTAAAGAGAAAGCCCTGCCCTTCCACCTGTGCATTTTAAAGTGTTTTATTTTTAATATAATACCACACAGATGCTGGTGCATTTACAGTGAAACCTATAAACCTACACTTTGACACCTGAATGCCTGAAGTTAAGCTCATAAACATAAGTGATCCAATTTACAAATGTTTGAACAAGTGCAGCTCTCATGGAGTTCAAAGGGCGCAGAAGGTGCTTAGCACTTCTGAAAAAATCAGGCCACTTTTGTGTGGGTGCCTGTCACTATTCATTTTGGGGCCTAACCTTCATACAACCAGTTTTCAAAAAATTGGCCTCATGGTTTCAGCAGCGCTTCAATTCCAGGTGACTGGGGGAATGAGGGGATGGGGGAGGGCATGGGGAATCCTGCTTTTACTGAAAAAAGGGCTCTCTAGTTTATTTTCCAGTCAAATCAAAAAGATAAAATGTCACGGTGACTGGTGCCACTCACTTCTTGAGCACCTCCTCCTGCATCTAGTACAGCAGGCCTCTTCCTACTCCTGGCATCCCCTGTAGATTGTCAGCCTCTTTAGGCAGGTGTTCAGTGGCTCAGCCCTCTGGCCAAGTCACACACAGTAGGAATGGATGAACAAACGAATGAACCCCTTCCACAGAGGTCCAACAAGAACTATTTCTGTGCCCTAATTAGTGTCTTCAGCCCTGTCTGTGGACCCTTTGAGTCTAGCCCCTGTCTCGGGATTTTAATAAAAGAGTCCAGCCAGAACAATCAGTCTGCCATCACCAGGCCTTCAGCCTTGTCTCTGGGTATTTTTATTTAGACTTTTAAACCAGTCACATCCCCTTTCTAGGACTTAGGCCATTCCAGCACTGGCTGGTGGAGGGAGAAGGGACAGGTCCCAGCAATACAGCGGTCCACAGACAATCCAGGAAGTTTTTGGAAAGTGTAGGGGACAATTTCCTGGTGCAAGTGCTGGAGGAACCAACTAGGGGAAAAGCTCTTCTTGACCTGCTGCTCACAAACAGGGAAGAAATAGTAGAGGAAGCAATAGTGGATGGGAACCTGGGAGGCAGTGACCATGAGATGGTCGAGTTCAGGATCCTGACACAAGGAAGAAAGGAGAGCAGTAGAATACAGAGCCTGGACTTCAGAAAAGCAGACTTTAACTCCCTCAGGGAACTGATGGGCAAGGTCCCCTGGGAGAATAACATGACGGGGAAAGGAGTCGAGGAAAGTTGGCTGTATTTTAAAGAATCCTTATTGAGGTTGCAGGAACAAACCATCCCGATGTGTAGAAAGAAAAGTAAATATGGCAGGCGACCAGCTTGGCTTAACAGTGAAATCCTTGCTCGTCTTAAACACAAAAAAGCAGCTTACAAGAAGTGGAAGATTGGACAAATGACCAGGGAGGAGTATAAAAGTATTGTTCAGGCATGCAGGAGTGAAATTAGGAAGGCCAAATCACACTTGGAGTTGCAGCTAGCCGGAGATGTTAGGAGTAACAAGAAGGGTTTCTTCAGGTATGTGAGCAACAAGAAGAAAGTCAAGGAAAGTGTGGGCCCCTTGCTGAATGAGGGAGGGAACCTAGTGACAGAGGCTGTGGAGAAAGCTAGTGTACTCAATGCTTTTTTTGCCTCTGTCTTCACAGACAAGGTCAGCTCCCAGGTGGCTGCACTCCGCAGCACGGTATGGGGAGGAGGTGACCAGCCCTCTGTGGAGAAAGAAGTAGTTCGGGACTATTTAGAAAAGCTGGACAAACACAAGTCCATGGGGCCGGATGCACTGCATCCGAGGGTGCTAAAGGAGTTGGCCGATGTGATTGCAGAGCCATTGGCCATTATCTTTGACAAATCATGGCAATCGGGGGAGGTCCCGGATGACTGGAAAAAAGCTAATGTAGTGCCCATCTTTAAAAAAGGGAAGAAGGAAGATCCGGGGAACTACAGGCCAGTCAGTCTCACCTCAGTCCCTGGAAAAATCATGGAACAGGTCCTCAAGGAATCAATTCTGAACCACTTAAAGGAGGGGAAAGTGATCAGGAACAGTCAGCATGGACTGACTAACCTAATTGCCTTCTATGATGAGATAACTGGCTCTGTGGATGAGGGGAAAGCAGTGGATGTGCTATTTCTTGACTTTAGCAAAGCTTTTGATACAGTCTCCCACAGTGTTCTTGCCAGCAAGTTAAAGAAGTATGGGCTGGATGAATGGACGGTAAGGTGGATAGAAAACTGGCTGGATGGTCGTGCTCAATGGGTAGTGATCAATGGCTCCATGTCTAGTTGGCAGCCGGTATCAAGTGGAGTGCCCCAAGGGTCGGTGCTGGGGCCGGTTTTGTTCAATATCTTCATCAACGATCTGGAGGATGGTGTGGACTGCACCCTTAGCAAGTTTGCAGATGACACTAAATTGGGAGGAGTGGTTGATACACTGGAGGGTAGGGATAGGATACAGAGGGACCTAGACAAATTAGAGGATTGGGCCAAAAGAAATCTGATGAGGTTCAACAAGGACAAGTGCAGAGTCCTGCACTTAGGACGGAAGAATCCCATGCACTGCTACAGACTAGGGACCGAATGGCTGGGCAGCAGTTCTGCAGAAAAGGACCTAGGGGTTACGGTGGACGAAAAGCTGAATATGAGTCAACAGTGTGCCCTTGTTGCCAAGAAGGCAAACGGCATTTTGGGCTGTATAAGTAGGGGCATTTCCAGCAGATCGAGTGACGTGATTATTCCCCTCTATTCGGCACTGGTGAGGCCTCATTTGGAGTATTGTGTCCAGTTTTGGGCCCCACACTACAAGAAGGATGTGGATAAATTGGAAAGAGTCCAACGGAGGGCAACAAAAATGATTAGGGGGCTGGAGCACATGACTTATGAGGAGAGGCTGAGGGAACTGGGATTGTTTAGCCTGCAGAAGAGAAGAATGAGGGGGGATTTGATAGCTGCTTTCAACTACCTAAAAGGGGGTTCCAAAGAGGATGGATCTAGACTGTTCTCAGTGGTAGAAGATGACAGAACAAGGAGTAATGGTCTCAAGTTGCAGAGGGGGAGGTTTAGGTTGGATATTAGGAAAAACTTTTTCACTAGTAGGGTGGTGAAGCACTGGAATGGGTTACCTAGGGAGGTGGTGGAATCTCCTTCCTTAGAGGTTTTTAAGGTCAGGCTTGACAAAGCCCTGGCTGGGATGATCTAGTTGGGGTTGGTCCTGCTTTGAGCAGGGGGTTGGACTAGATGACCTCCTGAGGTCCCTTCCAACCCTGAGATTCTATGATTCTATGATAAGGACCACATACTGCTCCCTCCAGTTCGCTGCTGCTTTTCCCACATAGCCCCCTTCTCTTCACCCTTACCTCCAAGCTGAAGTTCTCCAAGCTTCCTCCTCACAGAATGCAAAATATCATCAGAACCCATCTTCTGATTCTCTCTCAACCACCTCTGACCAGCAAGAGGCACCCTTCCTTGCTCCCCTGGTCCCACCAGGAACTGACCTGCTTAGGGCCAGAAGCTCCTTTTATCTGAGCCTGCTGGGCTCTGATTGGCTGCTTCTGTGCAGCCTTTCTAGGCAGGTCTGGAAGACCCAATTCCACTGCTTCTTCCTAGAGCGTGATATAGTAGGACCACGGGCTGCCAGCAGGGAGCCTCAAAAGGCCAGGTACAGCCTATCACAGTCACACTGACTGAACGGATGGGGGGACCCTTAAAACTTTCAAACGCATGGAGCCTGAATCTCCTGTCACTTACACTGATGTAAATCAGAAGTAACGTAATTGAATTCAGTAGATTTACACCAAGGTAAGACTGGTTTAAGCAACAGGATAATCCAACCAATGTATCCATCGATGGATATTATCCCAAATCACCTTTGATATTTTTATGGCTGAAGCTGTAGGGTAGGAAAGGAAAGATGGCTCAATGGTTGAAAACTAACCTGAGACTTGGGAGACCTAGGTTCAATTCCTTACTCTATCATAAGGCTTCCTGTGTGACCTTAGGCAAGTCACTAGGTCTCTCTGTGTCTCATTGCCCGCATACAATCATTGAGTAATAACCAGTCAGCATCATGAATACTCAGATACAAATAAATTAATCCCATCAGGCAGCAACCTGGAATAATCAAATAGAGGGAACAATAAAATTGGAAAAACTCCAGAAAAACTTTTCACCTGCAAATCATACCCTGCAACATGCCTTCCGTGCCCCCCCTCCACCCCCCCAACATTTTTTAACATTGTTTTTAAAAGTCAAATTAATGATTCATATTATAGTATCTGTAAACTACTCAGGGTGTGTATTAGTAGGCTATTGGTGCAATTATTGAGTTATTGGCCTCAATCAATCCAGGGCTGGATTAAGGCATAGGCACTACAGGCCCATACGTAGGGCCTCCAGTTCCTGGAGTGTGCGTCTAAGTCAGAATTTAAAGCAGAAAGTCTCCATCCCTCATGGTTGTGAAGAAAATCTTGACAATATGACCGGAGTGTATCAATTCAGTGATGATTGCCTGGATCTGCAGAGAGCGAGAAACAATAGCTCTGAGATATGCCCCATTCATCCCAATGTTAACTCCAAGACTGCTAATCTGGGAGGCCATTCCAACACCAACCTAATAAAGGAGAGAGTGAGTGAGTGAGTGCGCGGCCGGGAAAGGTGAATGTAGACAAGCCCTTAGTTCTCATTGGCTCACATTGAAATGCTGCATTCGTTTCTTACCTCCAGTGATGAGGCACAGTTAGGAAAAGCAGCATGTGAAATTAGAACACATTCCACACTGGTATAACTAATGTTGCATGCTGTCCCCATTACAGCTTACCCGAGTTACCACGAACATTTAAAATTTTCATGGTAGCGTTTGCCATAACATAGTAGCTGGTGCCAAGGATCTCGCCCATCACTTTTGCCTCCATATAATTAGCCAGCTGAGAGAAGGGACTGAACCAACCCCCCAGATCTGAGCACACTTGAAGTTTGAAGCATTAAAAATATCAGGCTGAATTTTGTGATGTGAGTTCATCTGTACTCCATACCTGCCAATATCTGAGAGCTAGATAACGGGGCATTTGGGGAAGGATGCACAGTTAAATTCCATGTAAATACATTGGAGTAGGGAAGCTTTTGAAGGGACACAATAGACTTTTTTCCCTCTTAAAAATAGGGACACAGCTCCTCCTGCCCTATATAAGGATAATTGAGCTCCACTGGCTACTGATAGGAACCGAATGAAAACACCATGAAAGAGCCATGGAGGATAAGCTGAGTGGATATGCTTCTCTTTGGCTTCCACTGCATATGTGCTGAAATCATGGGGTTTGCATAAACATTAGCACTTACAGAATTTATAAATGTATTAAATTAGATGAGATACAGAAGTGCAAGATGTCCCTCCAAAATATACCAGGATAAATGAAACAGGATTCCTGCCAAGCTGCCAGTGACAATGAACAAAACAGGAAGTACAATTGTTGCCATAATTTCAGACATTATGCCATAGAGAGAAAAGCATTATCAGCATTCAGGGGAGTTAAGAGAGAGTCTTAGCATTTGAAGGGAAACTTTGGTTCATTTTTCCAGATTTTAGCCCCTCCACCCAGTCCCACACGAGAGAGGATGTAGAAATGGAATAAGCTTTCTAACAAGACAACAATGAAGCAACAAATCTGTACTCTGCCCTGCTCAGAATAAAATGATAGCAAATAAAATATATAGCTTTGACTAACTCTTGAAATCAGCAAAGATGAAAAAGAAGGTTCTGAGTACAGATTGGAGATCAATTAAGTGTCCTGCTTACAAAATCTTATGTTATTGGAAATCAGAAATTTTTCACCTATAAATGTTTGCTGAACTTGCTGAATTTTTGGTGATGTGTCTGACAAGATTTTGTTTTTCTCCTTCTTCAACTCAGTGAGTGTATGGATAGACACATACAATATCCTGAGACTGTAGACTATGGTGTTATAGATAATGTTATATTTAATTGGTGAAATTTTGTTTCATATTTGCATATACATGCGTATGTCTGTATCTTGCTGTTTAGCTCTATCTTTACTGAAAGAAAGAAAGAAAGAAAGAAAGAAAGAAAGAAAGAAAGAAAGAAAGAAAGAAAGAAAGAAAGAAAAGCTTAAAGTCAGTGTAACCCAGCTTCACAGCTTAGTTGCCACTTTCAGTGCCTGTTACAAATGTAATTATCTTCAGTAGCCAGACTATCCAAGTCATGTAACTGCATAATTAGGGGCTCTTCTGGTTTGTCATTACGGTAGGCTAAATAAGATTTTTTAAATGGCTTGATCTTATCTGTCGTTTTTTACTACGTCATCTGAATTTTCTTGGTGGCTATTAATAGGACAATTAATAAAAAAGGAAACATTTTGTTCCTGTTTTCCAGTAATAACTCTTGCTAATTTCCATTGCAAATAGTTTTCCTCAGGCTTTGGAAAAAAGCATTGCATAGATAATAAGTCATTTATTTCTGTGAATAGTAAAGCCTCTACTTTACAGCTGATAAACAAATAAACATTTTTCTTCAGGAAAAAAAACCCTAAAATGCTTCAAAATGACCTCTGATGCACAACTTGACTTTTATCACTGATCTGAAAGTGGCTGGTTTTTTTCCCCCATAACAGAATATTGGCTGAGGCTCAGGACAGGGGAAAATATCAGACTTGTTTACAGGCATTGATGTACCTAGTGATTGAATACTATGCACACAACCCAAGGCCATGAAAATAGAGCAGCAGGCTTGAGCCTTGAGTAATAGGGTCAAACAACAATCAAGCAGAAGTGGCCCACAGATCAGTAGCATAGCCACGGGGGGAGCAGGGGGAGTGGCCGCTCCCCCTTGAGCAGAACCCAGCGGCGCTCTGGGTCTTCAGCGGCATTTTGGTGTGGGGTACCACCAAAGACCCGGAGTGAGCCGCCGAAGTGCTGCCGAAGACCCGGAGCGCCGCCGGGTGAGTACAGGGGGAGGCGCCTTTTATAGCGCCGCTCCCCCTGCGCTCCGGACCTGGCTGCGCTACTGCCACAGATATTAGGAGGTCATTCAAACTCTTGGGCTCTGACGAAGACAATTAGTAAAACCAGATCTGCTGTTAAAGCAGGCTGAAAATGCTGTCTTCTCACCAACAGTGAGACATTCTAGCACTTCGTGGCTAGAAAACACTCTACTAAGCATCGTTAGTCCTACAGAAGGGAAAGACAAGACCCAAAGAGTGACCTGCCCAAGGTCAAATGGCACAGCTGGCAATAGCATGCACGTATCCCAAACTCCCACCCCAGGGCTATATCCACTGGACCACACTTCCCTCCTTTACACGAAGAGTAATAACGATTTTGAAGAATATATTCCAGTAAAGTAACGTGTTGGCTTTTCAGAGTGTGAAGCACATCATTACAATGAGGAAAATATAATATTCCCTTTTAAATCGCCAAGGATAGGCAAATGGCCAATTTACAATTCCCGTCTGGCACCATCTGAGAGTATTTTCTGTTCATATATATTTACCCAAACTGTAAAGTCTGAGATTGTTAGCTAATGAGCTGCTTCCAAAGAGGTCTCCCTTTCTTGTAACTATTATGAGATGACATCCTAATTAAAATATTAATTACAGTAGACTCATTATGAATACTTTTCATCTCTATAAGAATTTCACACAACATAAGATTTTGCAAGAAAACTACTATTTATGCAGATGTCACTCTGTTAACAAGTCATACACATTGTGAACAGGCCCATCCCACTTCTGGCCCTCCATAGAATTGACCCAATAATTGTAAAAATGAACATTTGCCAAAGGTTATGCTCAGTAGTAAAGGCTCATATTCTGAAAGCACCTATCAGAAAGCAGGTATGCAAAGAGGACAGAGTTGCCACAGGACATGAATGTGCAACAAATACATTAACAGAGGCTCTTTCACAGGGTATCTGGTCCCTGTGGATAGACTAGGCTCAGCTCCCCTAGGCCAGAGCATGGGAATTCAGTCCAGCCAATTAAAGGGAGCTGGACTACACTGGACCGATAAAGGGCTGCTAGTGCGCAGATGGAAAAGGGATGGATTGAAAAAGGCTTTGCCTGAAGAGGGAAAGTGATAGAGGAGTACAGCCATTTCCTGTAGTGGGTCCCCTAGAGCAAGGTGCTCAGGGAGATAGAAGCAGGAGAGCTTCTCCTGCCAACAGAGCTACCGTGTCTTACGGAGGTTGTTTTTATTATGCCAATGGGAGACCTCTCTCCCGTTGGCATAGAGCATCTTCACTGTGCTGCTCTAGTGCTTGTAGTGTAGACTAGCCCAGAGGTAGGGAAGTTGCTACAAACTTCCCTTTTAGTGGTTGAGTTTTAACTAGAGCTCTGGGAGTCCCTCTAGCACAGTGTTTCTCTATCTTTTTGATACCAGGAACTGGCTTGCTGCTTTCCTAAACTGTGTCAGGGAGATATCTGGGACAGGCACTGGGCCACTGACTGATCATTGAGAAACAGTCTAGCCAGGGCCAGCTTTAAGCCAATTCGCCCAATTCCCCAGAATCGGGCCCCGCCCCAAGGGGTCCCTGCTCCATGCATGTCGGGAGGTTTTTTTGCTCGGACAAGTCCGGCGGGAGGGTGCGGGGCCCCGCCGTCGTTCTTTGCGTGGGGCCCCGCACCCGCTAAAGCCGGCCCTGAGTCTAGCACATCCCTTCTGTGGAAACTTTAATTCTGAATTTTTGGGATGATTAGATGAAGATCAGGAGTAGAACTGGGTGAATAACTGATTTTTTGATTTTCTGGCAATTCTGAAAAAAATAGAATCAGGAAAAAAATTCCTTTTGGTTGAACCAAAAATGAATTTTTTCAAAATTTTTGTTGAATCAACGAGTAAAAAAAAGTTTTAGATTGAACTAAACATTTTGTTAGACCCAAAACAAAACATTACATTTAAATTTTGAGCAATTTTTAATATTTTTTAATTTAGAAAACAATTGACATTTCTAAATGAAAATTATTTAAAATTGAAACTTAAAACATTTCATTTAGAAAATGTCAAAGCAAAATGTTTTGATTTTTCCATCATTTTTTATTTAACTTTGTTTTGTTTTTCAAAATGAACAATTCAACACAAACTCCACAAATTTGTGAAACATTTTCGTGTCACCAAATCTGCATTTTTTGCCAAAAAATAGTTTTAGCTGAAAAAAATCTCTCAGGACTAATCAGGAATAATTTCAGGTTGGTATCAAATACATTCTCTTTAATTGGGAGATGATATGCTGCTTTTATGGGGATGATTTGGCAGTCTTTTCCATCTTTAATTCCTATTATCCCAGGATGTCAGTCTTTTGTAGCTCATTAACATCACTTTTTTGTGGTTTAATTCCCTTTGTTTCTTCAGAGAAAAAGGGAAAAGACAGACAAATGCTGGGGCTTTGGGGTGAGATTGCTTCTGTTCTGAGATCAAGCTGCAAAACCGCCAACGTCCATGCCTGATTAGACTTGCACTGCTTGGAAAGCAATATTTGAGTCAGGTTTGGCTCAGAGACAGCCATGCTTCTCCCAAGCCACCCCTGAGATTCAGGAATCTGTCAGCTTTTCTCCCACACACCACTTCACTAATTTTTAGATTAAATAAAAAATGGATCCCTCTCACCTCCAAAGTACAATAAGCAGCACCTGTAACAGAGCTGAAGCAGTCTCTCTCTCTCTGCTCCTGCCCCTCCATCCCAGGCTTGAGAAGGGGAGTCTACTGCTGGTCCTTGGCTCTGTCTGGCTGTTGGAGAGGGAATTGCTGAATAGTGCCTGTCTATTTACTTGGATTCCCTGTGCAGTAGTCGAGGACAAAGTTCTCCCCTCCCTCTCATCACCGGAGCTCAATTATATAAGTGCTTGCAACAGAGTCTGGAAAGAAAACTTTTGTCATCCAACCCCCATTTCTCTCTTGGCCTGCAGCCTGCTTACAAGCAATAACTAAAGACAAAAGTCCTTAAGCTAAGTGTGCAGGATGAAGTCTTCTTTTCATACACAATGTGGTTATTTTAAATTGGCTTCTCTGCTTGGCTTTTGCTAATGAGAAACTAACCATTTTCCAGTTACCATTGGGCATGACCTATTCCCTATGTTGCGGGCGAATGAAATAAAATCGTGGTGATGTACAATCAGAATTGTACAAGCAAGAGCGCTGTGATAGTGTCCCACACAGAAGGATGTACACCAGTTTGAACAATAATCAACACTAAGGATCAGCAATGAGTCAGCCGACCGGGATGAGGGCCATCTGGCCTAGCGGCCGGGGTCAGAGCCAAGGGTCAAAACCAGAGGTCAGGAACTGAAGCAAGTAGAGTATCAGGCAAGGAGGGTTCAATGCAGGGGCAGGACAGAGGCAAGACTGGATGCAAGGCAGGAGCAGCAGGAACTCAATAATGCAGGGGCAGGCACAGTGGTGGGCATGAGCGTTGAGAAGCCAGCAAGCTTCTGCTGCTGCTGGCTTAAGAGCCAGTCAGGTTGTGTAGGCTAATCAGGAAGGCTGCTGCAGGCCAGTTGCACTGAGGAGGCTGCCTGGAAACTCGCTCTGCTGCAGGCCCTGATTCCTGACACAACGTCCCATGCCTCCAGAAAAACACTGCCTACCTCAGGGTTCTCAACAAGGGGCCCAGGGCCCGCTGGAGGACCGTGAGCAGGTTTCAGGGGGTCTGCCAAGCAGGACCAGTGTTAGACTTGCTGGAGCCCAGGGCAAAAAGCTGAAGTCCCACTGCATGGGGCTGAAGTCCCACCACCTAGGGCTGAAGCAGGAGCCTGAACAACTTAGCTTCACGGTGCCCCCTGTGGCATGCGGCCACGGGCAATTGCCCTGCTTGCTACCCCTTAATGCCAACCCTGGCTTTTAGACGCAGAAAACCAGTTATTGTGGCACAGGTGGGCCATGGAGTTTTTATAGCATGTTGAGGGGGCCTCAGAAAGAAAAAGGTTGAGAACCCCTGGCCTACCCCATGTGCTGCAGAATACATTGTGCCACTGAGCAGAAAGAAAATACTTGTGGTCTTTACTAGCAGAAATGTGAAATACAGAAGTTTTATCATCACCTAACACATCTTTGTCCCACCTGCCTATCTCTCTTACAATCTTTCCCCAACTCCCTCACTCCAATCATGCAAGTTCCACTCCCACTCACTGAACTACAAAAACAAATACCCATTTTTAACAACCAAATTAAAATATATTTTTAAAAATTATATATTGGAACCATCAAAACCTTCACATAAGAAACCTACATCACAGCACGTCCTTATCTTCCTCCAATCTCCTGACACCAATTTTCTCCTGCTTCCACCCAGGGACGGTGCAAGGAAGTTTCGCGCCCTAGGTGAAACTTTCTTGCACCAGCCCTGCTCCGCCCCCCAGCTAACACCCCCCCCCCGTGGCACCCAGTCCCCACCCCGCCCGCAGCAGCTCCCCATCCCCCCCATGGGCCGGCAGCTCAGCCCCCAGCCCTCAGCAGCCTCCTCCTCCCCCCCGCGGCACCCCCCCAGGTCCCAGCTTGGCCACAGAGCCAGGAGGGCAGGAGGCAGCCGCGGCCAGCCACCCCGCCCGGCTCCCGGCTCAGCAGCAGAGCCAGGAGGGCAGGAGGCAGCCGCGGCCAGCCGCCCCCCCGGCTCCCGGCTCAGCAGCAGAGCCAGGAGGGCAGGAGGCAGCCGCGGCCAGCCGCCCCCCCGGCTCCCAGTGCCATAGGCGTCCGCCTAGGGTCGCCTAGTGGGTGCGCCGGCCCTGCTTCCACCCTAAATAGTCTCTGTAGTTTAGATTTTGTTGCAATAATAATACCTGGCTATGACATAATGCTTTTCACCCACAAATCCTCAGTAGTATCATTATCCTTGTTTTACAAATGGGAAAACTGAAGCATAGATAGAGGTCTATAAAATCATGACTGGTGTGGAGAAAGTGAATAAGGAAGGGTTATTTACTCCTTCTCATAACACAAGAACTAGGGGTCACCAAATGAAATAAATAGGCAGCAGGTTTAAAACAAACAAAAGGAAGTATTTTTTCACACAACGCACAGTCAACCTGTGGCACTTCTTGCCAAAGGATGTTGTGAAGGCCAAGACTATAACAGGGTTAAAAAAAACTAGATAATTCATGGAGGATAGGTCCATCAATGGCTATTAGCCAGGATGGGCAGGAGATGGTGTCCCTAGCCTCTGTTTGCCAGAAGCCGAGAATGGGCAATAGGGGATGGATCACTTGGTGATTACTTGTTCTGTTCATTCCCTCTGGAGCACCTGGCATTGGCCATTATAGGAAGACAGGATACTGGGCTAGATGGACCTTTGGTCTGACACAGAATGGCCATTCTTATAGAGAAATTAAGTGATTTGCCCAAAACTTCAGAGCTTGTCAGTGGCACAGCTGGAAATAGAATTCATTCTAATGCCCTCTCCACCAGATAATACTTTTTTCACATGGTCTTCAGGGAATTCACTATACCTTTTAATTTATCTACCAGGCACTTTGTATGCTGTTGGGTGTGGTATAAATAGCAAATCATTATGAGCATAAGTTTGGAAATACACATCACTCGATGCTCATCTGTAATGTGGTCACCCCAGACTCAGGCTGATAAAACCTTTCTAGCACAGCAGGGGGAAAAAACAAATGTTTAAAGAGCGAAATAAATCAATGTTCAAAAAAAGAAAGTATCTAAAAAATGTTATTGGGACTATTTCTGGGATCCCTTCCCGAATAGGCAGCCTGAATCCAAATATACCAGACTCAGAGGGAGAGAGAAAATATACAACTAATACACGTAAAACACCAAAATGATCATAAATAGCAGTTCTACGGATTTTAAAAGTCTGTTATTTGGGGAACTTTCAGAGTTAGAAGCTTAGAACTCTCCCCTTTACAGCAATATGAACCTTCTGATCCAAACTCTGCAGGATGTCCTGGTGCAGACCCCTTGCCCTGTTAGACACCACCATCTTCCCTAACGGGAGCTTCTATCTATTGGAACAGTGGGAAGTACTGTTCCCCCTAGTAACTAAAGACCATCACAAACCTCAGTACCTTCTGCTCCAAATGCAAGGCACATTTCTTTGACCTTGCCTTCTGTAACAAAAACATAGGATAGGTATGTTTATATTTATAATACACCACCCTGCCAAAACAAGACACTGCACTGCACATACATCTCCCTCTGACAAAAGGGTGAGAGAACAAGTGACAGATGTGTCGTCACATTGCTTAATGCACTGCTAGAAGGTGCTCAAATACTTCAATCTAGGGTTGCCAGGCATCTGGTTTTCGGAACACCCGGTCGAAAAGGGACCCTGGTGGCTCCGGTCAGCACCACTGACCAGGCTGTTAAAAGTCCAGTCGGCAGAGCAGTGGGGCTAACACAGGTTCCCTACCTGGCTTTGCGCAGCTACCAGGAAGCAGCGACATGTCCCTCAGCTCCTAGGTGGAGGTGCAGCCAGGGGGGCTCTGCACACTGCCTCCGCATTGGGAACCACAGCCAATGGGAGCTGCATAGGCAGTGCCTGCGGGTGGAAGCAGCACACATTGTGCAGAGCTGCCTGGCGGCGCCTCCGCCTCGGAGCCAGTGGGAAATGTCGCTGCTTCCAGGGAGCTGCCCAAGGTAAGCGCTGCCCGGAGCCTGCACCCCTCACCTTCCCCAACCTCCTGCCCCAGCCGTGAGCCTCATCCCGCACTCTGAACGCCTCGGCTCCAGCCTGAAGCCCCCTCCTGAACCCCAAACCCCTCATCGGTGGCCTCACCCTAGAGCCGGCACCGCCAGCCAGAGCCCTCACCCCTCCTGCATTCCAACCCCCTGCCCCAACCAGGAGCCTCCTCCTGCACCCTGAACCCCTCATTTCTGGCCCCATCCCACAGCCTGCACACCCAGCTAGAGCCCTCACCCCCTCCCGCACCCCAACCCGCTGCCCAGCCTGGTGAAAATGAGCAAGTGAGTGAGGGTGGGGAAGAGTGAGCAACAGAGGGAGGATGGATGGAGTGAGTTGGGGAAGGGGCGGGGCAAGGTTTTGTGCGATTAGAAAGTTGGCAACCCTACTACAATGATAAGTGCAGTATAAAAGTCTACATAATATAGAATAGGTAATTTCAAAAGAAGGCATCTTAACTGAGGGTATGCGTGTGGCCTGAGTGTCACAATGAAAGCAGTGGGTGATGGCAGCCATTTTGAATTAGGACAGTTCTTCGCAGATTTTCCTGAAGATTATTATTAAATTGCTGTTGAAAAAGAAACTTTCCATTTTTAAGAACAGCCGCTAAAAATGATCATTGATTCTAAAAATATTCCTTAGATATACACAATGCATGAGATTTCAAAGTACATGGGAAGTTTGAAGAGTATTGTAGGTATTGTTCTGTAATTAAGATGATTGGAGACAAAAAATGGTCTGACACTGGGCACTAAATTAAGGACCCATTTTTAAAGTAATTTTAACACATGCACTAATCAATTAATTTACTTGTAAATTCTCAAAAAAAATCTGTGCTTAAAGTTTCAGGGCAGTAATTTTGGGGAACAAACAATGTATTTTTCTTACATAACAAACATAACGTACATAAAGAGGTTGAGTCCTTGCTTTATGTGCAAAACTCAACTCAGCCTTAATAAACTAACAATTATATGGGACTGAGACTGGTGCTTACACAATGTGGAACCACATAAATGTTTCTATAGTACGGCTGAATCATATTACCCACCACTGTAATGCAGTCAACTCTGAGATGAAACTTATTAACTTTTTAACAGGGCACAGCAACAGTGTGTAACTTTAAGTCAGGAATGATGACTTATTGTGTCCATTTGAAAGTATGACCAGAGTTTAGGTAGGTAGAATGTACCCAAACTGAAAGTAGAATGGTGCACCAAAGTGAAAATCCCTACTCCATACTAAGGTATTAGTGCAATATTGACTCTCAAAGAAGAGTGTCACCTATGAAATTGCCAGCACGCTCCCTGCAGCACCTACATTTTTTCACGAGCTCTCCCATCTCACTAGTAACCCATACTGGTATTGCTTAGCTTGTGAGATCTGATAAGATTACAGCTCGAGTTGATATAACTGCTGTGCATATGTATACATGAAGGAGGGATGGAGATATCTACTGCATGCATTATTGTCAATGTCTATTGGGGAAGGGATCCTTAATCAAGGCTGATGTCCTAATACACTTCATTTAAAAGGAGAAGCAATATAGAGAAGAAACTGTAAACCACATTGCATTTCTAGAGTTATGACTCCTTTCCACTGGTACATACACTGCCATACACTACTTACGATTCATTCATTATTTGTTAAAAACTGACAATGTACTCGGAACTGAATACAGGGCCGAATACGCGATCTTTGCACCAAGGATCTTCAGTGGAAAGGTAACCCGTGGAACTACTCAAAATGAGTAAGGGCTGCAGGAGGCAAGTGCTCAAACAGTACCAGTTTATAATCACATTCACTACTGTGGCTGCCACGAACATTAAATAACAATATTAGCAATAGCAGCATTTGGCTATCCTGTAAGCTTTAATTCTAAGAAACACTTGGCAAGCTGGTCTCTTCCTTTAAGTATATCCCAGTGCAACATGAGTTGCTTTACTTTAATAAAAGGACTTTATGTGCCTGATGAAAACATAAGAGAACTAGGACTGCTGTTCCTACCACTGCTAAGCAACGTTACTACCTTCCTGTCTATTCTTACATTACAACTTTGAGTAATTATTCTTTCATGTAACCTTTATTTTTCTGTCACTCATGTTCCATAGCTGGACATCTTCATAACTAAAGATGGGCCCAAACCAAAACCCTCGATCCAAATGCTTCTTGTATTTGAGGAAACAATTCTGCACTGTCTGTAGCTAGCTGAATTGGAAGCCTGGACCCAAACATCCCCAGACTTAGGGGAAGTTCAGTTCTGCATCTAGATCTGAACTTTGTGGCATAGACCACCTCTACTCAAAACTATTGTTTATTTATTTTCATTTATAATAATATATAAATTTTTTTTAAAGCATGCAACCTGGAATCCAGGTGCTTTTGCCAAAATTAAAAAAACAGATCAGTCCACTGGCCAAACATTCTGGCACCTCTTTTCGAAACAGGTGTTGGGCTATTGCATTCTCATTCCTAGGGGGAAAGGTGTTTTAGTTATGCTTATTACACAATTGGAATATAAGAGTCACTGTTGTATGTGGTGGGGAGCATTGCTCCATCTGCTTCTGCTGACATCTCTCTTGTAATAGAAACGAGAACACTCAGCTCTACCTCACATCGTTTGTGATCCTGCCCAGGTATTAACCTCCTGAGGGTCGGGGCAGTTAAAACTTCCCAAATCTGTACAAATCAAAAGAGAAGGTCTAAGGGCTTCTGGGGAGCATTTACGTGGATGGCTATTTTGGTTGACGAGGCGCAAGCCCTGGCAACCCAATGCCAAACCCAAATTATTGTTACTGTTGAAGCAATATGAAACATAACAATTAGGTTTACTCAGTGCTCAAGTCATGCCAGAATGTTATGGAACGCCGTTCCAGCACTTTTTTTGGGTGCTGGAACAGCATTTCAGTGGCAAAATCATGCATTCCGGCACTACTACTTTTAGGACTTCACTTGGGTTCACTTAGAACTTGTAACATCCTGAACAGTAAACACCAGGTACAAACTGTTCATGTTAGGTATTTGTTACCCGAAAGGATAGTGCTCACCACATTTCTGGCATACTGCATTGCAATCTGAGTATTTTTCATCACAGTTTCTCTATACACAGTATTTAAGATCACGAAACACAGAAGCTGCAATTAATTCCTTGAAAATTTAAGCTATGTATAATCATATGGTTTATTAAAAAAATTAGAATGAATTGAATTTTAAAATTACCTCTTGTTTTCCTACTCAAACAACTTCACTAAGTCACGTCTGTTACTATTAGCCAGATCAGGTCAACAGTAATAAGGCTTACTAAAGTTATATTGCTAGAAATGCAGCATTTTAGGATTTGTGGCAGGAATGCAGAGCCTGATGCTTAGATCTGAGTTCTCTTTCCAGCTCTGCTGTGTGACTTTGGGAAAGTCGTTTCATTTCTGGATCACGGTGTTTAGGTAGAGGCAGCACGTCCTCCAATAACAGCTAGCAGTGGTAGAGAAGAGAAAAGGGAAGGCGCACATACCCACTGCATAGTCAGGGCTTCAATATTTCAGCTCCAGCAACTGCACTTTGACCATCCATCTGTCTCTCCTCACAGCCTGGCGCAGTTTTTAAGGTCTAAACACCACCAAAATGACATCTGCAGGCACTCAGAGTGGGCAAAGGTAGTGGAGGAGCAATGTTGCTGTGGGTGCATGTGTATTGTGTGTGCCAACAGGAAGGCACCCCAAAGCACCTGGGCAGGTGCACATGCCTAGGCTGTTCCTGTTTCAGCTAATACTTTAAACTAATTATTATGGACTCTTGAGTGAGAGTTTCAGTAGTATATTACTTTGTATATGTGTTGAGAACAATGGCTGCAGAAGCACTGCCAATATCAACACCAATAGAAGTTGGCTTATTCCAGAATTGTACCATCCAGGCAGGCATAACCGTCAAATTTTAAATATCTATTTTAACAAATAAAGCCATTGCTTTGTTTCCAAGGAACTAAAAAGCTATGTAATTTCCATAATTTTGGTCTGATCCTAGCAAATTACACGTTATAAATTCCCAGTGCTTTGCTATAGCAAAAGATATGTCAATAATAATGCATTTATTCAACACCTTCTGTTAGAGGATCTCAATGCAATTTATAAACATTAATTTACTCACACAACACCCCTTAGTCAGGGGCATATTCACTTCATCAAGTTACTGACTTACACTAAATCAATATGTCAGGTATAAACTACTGTAAGTGTGTCCATGTAGGGGCGTCCATCAGTTCCAGTATATTGATTTTTTAAATGTTTTAGGTTATGTATACAAGGCCCATGTCTTCCTAAGTGTCTGAGCACAATACCTAGCACAATGTAGCCCCAATCCCAACTGAGCCATTGGGATGCTACCACAATACCAATAAAATCATAAATAATCATTTGGTAAAAACAAATGTAATTGGAAAAACTGTATTATTGTTCAAGCAATGGGCAGAGGATTTAGAGAATAATTCTACCCATGGAAATGTAATTCTTTATGTAGACCAAGAAATTAAAAGTCCTATCATCAATTCCCACTGGTTTCATTGGGAGTTTAAGCAATTTCACACCTTGCCGGATTGAACCCCTACACTTTACACCTCATATCTAAATACAGTTTTAAATTATTGCTACGCACCAGTCTCAGGGATGCTACAGGATGCTCTCTACTGTACACTGGCCTCTGGGTACAATTAGGTCCATTAGGATAAACTAGCTTTGACCATTTTTTCAGCTAGCTCACTGAATGTTTCTATTGACTTTTCCGTGGTTACATTTTGGCAGTAACTAGTACACGTAGTAGGAGTGATTGCTTTGCTGTTGCGTACAGTACAAGACTGTGAAGGCTATTTCATTATTACCTTAATTTTATAATTGCCTTAAAATTCAATAAGAGAAGAATTTTAATCAAAATGTATTTATGGGGATTAACCAGGCAACAAATACAAAACTTCTATTGCCTGGGTTTAAAAATTCACTAAATATGTCTTCATGAATATCTGAATAACATATAATAACTTCCCTAATAAAATTAGCTCTCTCTCTTGAATACAAAGACGTGTTCAATATGAACAGTCAAACATGTATTTACTGAGGCCTGACATATAACATATATAGCATATAACTAACCCTCCACTATCATCCTTTAATAATCATACCATTAACACACTGTAACCCCCATAAATCTAAATTTTAAACCTTAATTTTAATTGTTAACCTGCTTCAGTACAGTATATATATTTGTACATTGACCAATAACCTTCCTATCTAGTTAAGGTCACTGAAGATAATTTGGTCTATTAAAATTAGGAGGGGTTCAGAGACTGGAAATGTGAATGGTTAGGGATATGGACAAACTTTGCTATGAAGAAAGATTGAAAGGATTGGGACATTTACGTTAGAAAAGAGGAGAATGAAAAAGGAAATGATAAAAGTATACAAATGAGGAGTAGTATAGAGAAGTAGATTAGGAATATCTATCCTTCTAGGATACATTTTTTTAAATGCCAACGTGATTTAGGTGCTTAAGACCCATTTGCCAAAAGTGGCTTAGGTATTTAGGAGCCTAAATCTCATTGAAACTGAGACAAGAGATTAAAGTAAATTCCACTCACCATCTCGGCCACTGACTGCAGCTGGTATTCACCAAACAATGCCCTCTTTCTAATCCCTCTGGGCCAGAGCACAAACTGTTCCTGGAAGCACAAGAATGTCTGATATGCTGGGGATGCATGAGTGGCCACCCTAACTTTACCCCAGAGCTCCACGCTTGTGGGAACTTTGTCTTTAGAGATAAACCATAAAGGGACAAATGACCATGGAAGGAAACAGACACACAGGCTTTGTTACGTTTCCAAAAACCAATTATTCTCTACCGTAGACAGCAAAATATGCAGCTCTAGACAAAATAAAACAGCTGTTGGCATTTCCCTGCCCCAATGTTCTCACTAATCTTGAGTATTCTTTGGGTTTAAGACAGAGTTCTCTAAGGAGTCCAGGATCCACGCTCCTGGATATGGCTTCTTCTCTGAATCATGGAGTGTCTGTCTCTATTTCACTCCCCTCTACGGCCAGTTTCCTTCTTCCTGGGCTCGACCCACAGTTAAAAAGGACTCTTCTGCTACAAAAGCATGCTCGTCTGTTCCTCTCCTCAGCCCAAGCTTACTTTGTCTCTGAGAGTCCCCCTGAGTCTCTATATTTTTTTAAGACTCAGCACTAACACCTCCTTTGTTCTCCTACTAATGGATTTTCCATTCTTCAAATGCCAGGCCTCCACCAAGTGGTCGGAGAAGACTGGTTTCACCTAGGATATGGTCACACACTGTCCTAAGGTGCTCCCATTTGAATAGGAGCCATCAAGGTTTAATGACCCTTTATTGTCCCTAGCCTGGGAGATATACAACACAGCCCTGACAGCAGGTGGAGGATTCCACATATACTGAGGCATTCAGTAATACAGTTTCATAAGATCAAACAGAATTCATTAGGTTCCCCAAATCATTACAATGTCTAAATATGGATCAAGGTACCTAATTTTAGGCACCCAAGCAATTTGCCCAAGTTGAAACAGGAAGTCTGTGATGGATCTGGGAATAGAAACCAGGTCAAGATGCTTAAGTCCCATTGAAAGCCAATGAGACCTAGGAGGCATCAGAATTTTTCCCCACATTACTAAACTTCCTCCGTTAGTAGTAGCTGGAGTGGTTGGTTGTTTTTCAGATTAACAGAGTAGGGAGTGCCATTTTTCTTAGGGGTATCTATAAATGCTGCGCACAACTCTAAATCAAGGGCTTAATGACCACTTCTCCCAACCCAGCACTTAATGCTAAAACCTTCAATTGTATCTTAATGTGAGTACACTGGCCCTGCCTTTACAAGTAAAGGTAAATGTCTTATGGTGGGTAAGACAGCAGAATTTCTTGTTGTTTAGTGGCAATCGGTGTAGAGGATTACCTGTTCAGTCAGAATATGTGGCTGGCTGCACTTTGAATTTTGACCTAAAAATATTTACAAGAGTGATCAAAACTGTGTATTTTCCACCTGATCTGAAGTACAACAGCACAATGAACCTTGATCTGGTTTGTCAGATGAATATGAGTAACATATGGTTCTCATTGATTCAAGTTAAACTGAATAAGAACATAATACAGAATAAAACCTGTTATAACCATAAAAAACAAGCTATTATTGGAAATCATTCTTACATACTGCATATTACTGACGGGATAATGTCATTTGGGGCCAATAATCAACCACCATTTAATCCTAGTGTTTACAACCATCATGAGGTTAATGGTTTAAAATACAATCACATGAATATAAAAATTTATTGTGTAAGGTGGATGAACTAGCAGAATGGAACAGTACAAAGTGCTCCAATATATGTGCAATAACTAGGACATTTTAAATTCAAAACAATAATAAAATCCGTAAAAGCTGTTATCAGAAAAACTAGGTGGACACACCTTGTTTTAACTGCTTGTTTTGCTTTTTAGTAACATGTCCTTGTGGTTTACTTATTGTGAATTAGTTCCTTGCAACACCATGTGGTGGTTAAAAGTCTAAAGCTGTTTTGGGTTACAGACACATCACAGAGCAGAAGCAATAGTAATGTTTCATTAGCAAAGAATGAAGCTGAATGCAGGTTAAGTTGAACAAATGGGACTTTACTAAACCTTGTGCACTGCCCTATCCATGTGGCTGAATTGCTTCCACCTAACTCCACCAAGTCCTTGTCCCAGTGTCCTGTCAATAATAGTCCCTCCAGGGAACATGGGCCCTCTGACTCCAGTTTCACTTATTATGATACATCTTCCCTATTTTATAAACATTTTAATATAAACATTTAAAACAAATAATTGGTGCCTTTGGCCAGAAGTTGCTAGCACATAGCAGAGTTGGAGTCTCGTCTTTACAACAGACTCAGCTGGTTACCAAGTTTTTGAGAAAGTTTGGTCTCCTCAACAGGTGACCACATCAGGAGTCATCCGTCTAGCAAACTATTTCTCTGTGAAGTCTCCTCCATCCTAATGTTTCATTGTTATTCCATTCTGTGATGATCTCTGTAGGCTCTCTCTGGGTGTTATGTCTGCTGGCTTTTTAGTGCCACCTGTTCCTTTGCATCATTTGTCCATCTTGCATAATCACCTCATTATGACCTGGGTGCCATTGTGCCCCTTACAATGTCTTCAGTCTGCTCTTTCCAGTATTTTTCTTATGTCTGGATCCTCACAGGATTGCCTGTCTCCAAGGCCAGTAGGTCTTTGGCTTATCTGTCATACTCTATTGCCTACTTTCTTTGATTGTTGGCCATCTCCTCTCAGAAGTATCTCCTTTCTTCTGGCTGCAACAGGTCTTCCCTTATTGGTAACAGGGTTTGGATCCTTTGTCCCATCAGTGCCTGTGTTGGTTTGTTTTGGTACCCCAATGATGGGGTACTCCTGTGCCAAAATGCTAACAAGGGGTCTGAACCACAAGGAACAGCCTTATGTAACAGTCGTACCTGTTTTCGCAGCTGATTCTACCTTACCTCTGTGTGTATGCTGGGGAGGAGGTGTGGTGGTTAAAGGCCCATTTGTGTGCAAATTCCTTGAATGCTTCCCAGGAAAATTATGGTCCGTTGTCAGTGAATACAATGTGTGGTATGTATGTGATAAAGTGGGCCTTCAGTTTGCCCACTTCTTGTATCAGGCAGGGCATTGACATCACAAAACTTTGAGTAACAGTCCACTGTAAACAAGAAGTACTTTTTCTTGAAAGTAAATAAATCTGCTCCCACCTTTTCCCATGGTCATATGGGCAGCTCATTTGGTAACCAGGTCTCTTTCTGCTAGTGGTTCTCCTGCTATCAAGGAACAGAGTTGTGTATTCATTCCCAGCCAGTAAACAAAGTCTTGAGCGCATTAAAGACGGCTGTCAATGCCCAGGTGTGAAGCATGTATATTTTGCATGACATCCTTGTATCTCTTAACAGAAGTTGGTTCAATAAAAGATATTACCTCACCCACTTTGCCTCTCTAATATCCTGAGATCAACAGGGCTACAACAAACTGCATACAACCTATAAGAACTTGTCTTTTGCCTTCTGGCCATCCTGATAGTATCAGTCTCCTGACTTCCTGTAGTTGGATGTCCTTTTCACTTGCCTCTTTGATTTTCATCAGCTTTGCTGTTGAAACTGGGAGTTAGGACACTGAATCCATTAACATGCTGCACTAATACCCTTCACCAACTCACTGATGCTGGGTATATATGCTCTGCTCAAGGTGTCAGCTAACACCAGTAATCATCCTGGACAATATCTGATCTCTCCCTGGTAGCACTGGAAGTGCATCAATATGCCCTGCAGTCTCTTTAGAGCACCAAGAAGGCACTTTGCCATGATTGTCTCTAAGGGGTTGTGGTCTCATTATACTATTGCTGGGTGGCCATAAATGTACTGATGGAGTCACTCCACTCCAAATACCACAGCCAGAACTCTTTTTCTATTTGGATGAACTCCTGTTCAGTCTCTGACAGGGCTCGGTTGGCATAAGTGATCAGCTTCTCTGGCAAAAGAGCTACACCTAATCCTCTCTCCAATTCAGCACACCAGAGTGTCAGTGTATCTCCAGTCTGGGAGTACTTCAGAAAAGGGGCATCTGTTATCTTTTGTTTCAGCATGTCAAATGTTTGCTGTTAGAAACCTGCCCAATTCCACTCAACATCTTGCCTTGTGAGTTAACATATGGGTTCCACTACTGCAACTAGGTGTGGCCAGAAAATATAACATTCCTATGAAGTGCTGTACCCCTTTCACATCCATCGGAGCTGGCATGTCTTTGACTGCCTTGATCTTGTTGGAACTCTGCTTTCAGTCCCTCTGCTGTGAGCAGATGTCCAATGTGTGTCGCCTCACGCTGTTTGACTCGCATTTTCTCTAGGTTCTGTTTTATGTTCTTGTTCCTGCATTGCTGTAGAAAAATTTGTAGTTTTCTGTCATGGTCTCATTCAGCTTCTTTATCATTGTTCCCTTCACCTACAATGAGGCTTTCCATCTGCAATTATTTTCACCTGAGGGAGCCCTTCAGAACTTGGTTGAGTCTTCTCTGGAACACCTCTGGTGCTGGGCTTATGTCCATTCACATGCACAGCCAAATGTAGTGACCAAATGGTGTTGCAAAGGTTGGCAGCATGGTGGACTCTTTATCCATGTTTATGTACCAAAACCCATTCCCTCACATCACAGACCATAAAAATTCTAGCTTTGGAAAGTTCTGGTAAGATAACATCAAATGTGGGCAGTGAATAGTGGCATCTTATCGATACCTGGCTTTGGGTCTTTTGGGTAATTTTCCTGCTGGCTTCTTTACCACCACCATACTGCTTATCCAGACTGCACTTGCCTCTAGAGGTGCTACAATATACCTGCTCTGAAGACTTTCACTCTCCTTATGTACTGGATTATGTAGTGCCACTGTACTTTTCCTTGGTGGTAAGCACACAGGTTCCTCTATGGAGTCTACTTCCCGTCACAGCTTTCCTTCAAGGCACCCATCACCTCTGAAAACATCCCCATATGTTTTAAAAATTATCTCAGTTTCTCCTGGGACTCCCCATTTTTGCTTCTTCCACGGCAGCTATACAATTCTGATGCTGCACCCTGCTGAGATCCAGGGTTTGTATGGCGATATTCCCTCTGAGGAGTCTGCTTACCACCCACCACTGCACACTGCAGTTAGTACTGTCTGTTATTTTTTGGGTAAGTTACTAAGAGGTCACATTTTCCTGTGGGCTGCATTATGCTCTCATGGTACATTATTAGCATGCCCCTGCTCCCTGTAGTGGGCGTGTTTGATTCCTATTCACCCTGAGGAATCACACTGCAGGAAGGCCCACTATCCAGCTGAAATCAGATAGAGCGTTTCCCTATTAACACTGCTGCACAGTCAGAGGACGGTATTGTCCCTTGTTGCTTTCCTGTCCTGAAAACCTGAACCTGATGAGCTCTCAGACTCGAGGAGAGAGCCATGATATCATCACCACTGTGATGTGCCACTGCCCTGTTGTACAAGCCTGACTGAATCTTTCTGGGACCTTCTGCTTTTGCACACACTGCTAAAAATGGTTCAACTTGCCACAGTCCTTGCAATGCCATCCTAGTGTGGGGCACTTCTCCTTTACCTGCGCATGCTGTTTCCCACAGTAAATGCCTCCCACTACCGGTATGGAACTCTGGCCACCTGCTCTCCTTTGCTATCGTCTCACTACGTGTTCTTCTGAGGCTTTGATCCTATCTCTTGAAGCTTCAGCTACAAGCCCCATGTCTAAGCATCTGTCTAATGTGAGATTGCCTCTCTGGTGGTGATCCCAGGTGCTGCAGACTATCCTGTCCCAAATCTGGGAGTCTGTCAAGTTCGCAAAATTGCATGTAGCAGCCAGTATGTTTAAGGAAGTAACAATAGGGGTCTATCCCCTCGCCTCCCCTTCAATTGGCATCTAGTGAAAAAAACCTGTGTCGCTCCATGGTTAGGTCCTAAGATTGCTGTGAGGCTTGAGGCAGTGGTGAGCTTCAGAGTGGTGCAGACATCTCTGGGTTGTTTCCCAGTAAGGTAAAGTAACAGTTTTAGTTTCCTGCTGTTGTCATCCTCCCGCATGGCCAGATCTCTGGACAGCTCAACCTCCTCTTTCCCCTGGGTCCATCACTGGGCAAGATTTGTGTCTGCAAAATCCAGGACTCCAGGTGGCTTTAGACCAGGAACTGCAGAGAACTCACAGCTCAGCTGCTGCCAGCATGTTTTAGTCATAAACTCTGAAGCAGAATGCAATTAAAGTTGAATAAGTGAAACTTTATTAAACCCTGTAGCAGAGTCGTAGCTAGGAATTTCTGTGCCCGAGGCAGGGGCGCAGAAATTCCAAGTGGCTTACCTGCGGGAGGTCCTCCACTGCCGCCGAAGCCGCTTCTGCTTGCCTGCGGGAGGTCCGCCAGTTTTGTTGTAGAAGGTACCCTCCGCTGAATTGCCGCCAAAGCCACGGGACCGGTGGACCTCCCGCAGGCAAGCGGAAGTGGCTTCAGCAGCAGGGGAGGACCTCACGCAGGCAAGCCGCGGCTTCAGCGGCAATTCGGTGGAGGGTGCATTCTTCAACAGGACTGGCGGACCTCCCGCAGGCAAGCGGAAGCTGCTTCGGCGGCAGTGGAGGACCTCCTGCAGGTAAGCTGGAGTGGCTTCAGCGGTGGGAGGAGAGGGGGTGCCCCTGGCTGCAGCCTTTTGCGCCCCTGACAGCCGTGCGCCCCGAGGCGAGTGCCTCACTGGCCTCGCCCTAATGATGGCTCTGCCCTGTAGACTGCTGTGTCCATGTGGCTGAGTTGCTGACACCCTAACTCCCCAGTTCACCCTTAAATAACAGTCCCTCCAGGGAACAATGGCCCTCTGACTCCAGTTCTGCCGATCATAATGCAAGTGAGACAACTCATGTCACCAAGGCACAACGCATTTTGAGCACTGTGTCATGTAGACCTGCTCTAAGCAGGGTTAAGTAATGACTCTCCAGCTCTACAATTGTCTGTGTAGATAGAATACTGTCCCTGGACAGGTTTTGACATTTGATGGGCCACATGAGCCTTTAAAACCAAAATGTGATTGGATGGCCCTCTATGTTGCCTGGAGAAATGAAGATCCTTTGCTGCTTGAAATTAGGTGATGGGCTTCCAAGAGAGAAGGTGGTTTGTAATGTTCTCATATCTACATCTAGTCCAAAGACCTAAATCCTCAACTGCAGCCAGCAAAGCGACACGGAAGACTCTTTGAGAGTCCTAAGGGATGGAGAGAAGAGTTGAGTTTGTGTATTTTGATCTGATGCCTTGTCAACATGTATGTTGAAGCCTCCAGGCCAATGAGTCTGGGCCACCTCACCACTTTCTCCAACATCTCAGTCACTCTTTTATGAAACCTTTGGTTTTCAGTGGTCTGTATGAAAATGCATGATGGCGTTGGCTCTGGTTTCACATGGTAAGTGTAGGAATTCCCTAGGGGGGTCCTTGTTTTGTATTTGAGTTGGGGAAATGGACACAGCGCTGCCTGTTATCTTCTCTGCCTGTATCCTTGGATGAGCAGAGTGAGCTGGGGAGATGAGAAAGGCGAGCACAGGGTTTGTGTTGTCATCCAGCCAGGTCTTAGAAAAACAGGGTGCATCTAGAGACTTACTGACAAAGAGATTGTGACTGGTTTTCTGTCTCTTGACTTGTGATCTAGCAGTGATCAACACAAGTTTGAATTCTTGGGGCTTCTTTGCATCAGTTTCATTATTGTGTGTTGTTGCTATTTATTACCTGGGTACAGTTCACAAGCCCCTGGTGTTATAGGCTTCTAGGGTATACGCCATCTTTCCTAAAGTTGTTCCTTCCATTTAGAACTGTAATAGGGGAGGAGGATGGTGCAAATGAGTGAGGGCTGCTTCTTCTGTGTGCCAGATGAGTCTGCTCCTGGGTGGCATTGTCACCTGGCTGCATGACAAAACGAGACAGAGCTGGCAGAGCCTGGCTCAGAAGGAGTGGTGAGGGGGTGGAATAAAATATGCATAATGAGGCTACACAGTGACTAATGCAGCACAGTGGGATAACCATCTACAGGCATTTTGAAGGTATAAAACATTAAAGAGGAAGAGGCTTCGTTTGAGGTAGACCTAAGAATAATGGGATGCAACTGAGGAAAGGAAAAATGTATGCTGAATATTAGAAACCATCCCTGAGAGATATGATGTCACCATCCAAAATAGCTCATCGGCACAAGTCAAATATTTAAAATATGGACAACAAGTGGCTAGGAGAATTGTAGTGCCTGAGAGGGTTAAACTAGCAGCGTAGCATACTAGATATTTTCCTACTTTAATTTCAGTAAATCCAAAACACCAGTGAGTTCCCACAGAGTTATTCCCAGAAAGGCTCATAGTGAAAGCGGTGGCGCTTTAGCTATCGCTTAGCGACACTGAGGATTAGTTAATGTTTGTAAAGTGCTCTGAAGATGGAAAATTCTCAGTGTTTAGTAAATTAATATAAAAACTGTCCCAACAATGGGAGTCTATGAAAGGATAGAATAATCCCTCCACGGAAGTGGCAGAAGCAGCATCACTTCACACATTTAAAATTGGCCTGAACAACACTAAAGAATATGCTGTAGGGAATGGTTCTGCATTTGCCCCCAGGCAATGAACTAGCTGACCTAGCACCTAGAAAGTGTTTTCTATCGCTAGTTTGTAGCAGCCTTTCCTGAGGTTCAAGCAGTGGAGAACATTATTTCAATTAGATTTTCTTTATAACTAACAAGTGAGATGTATTGACAGGAATTAAGTGCATCATTTACCTAGTAAGGCTGGCTGCTAAACGGAGGCTATTAGTTACATATTCTCTAGGATTAAAATATACACACTGGAGAAGAATGCAGGGTCTTCTGACTTTTCTTGGTAACCAGTACAAACTTACAAGCCTTTTTCATTCTCTGTGCAGTCCTGCTTGCTGGCGGAATGTCACCCAGCACTGGGGAGGAGGGAGTGCACACTCCACAAGCTGAGTGCAGCAAAATCCCTGGTCATTAAGAGCCAATCAGAGTCCAAATGTAACGCCGACAGACACCAGTCGTCAGGATCGAACCTGGGACCAATGGAACTAAATGCATGAGCCTCTACTACATGAGCTAAAAGCCATATATGGCTGTTAGCTAAGGCTGTAGAGCAGACACATTAAATTCTCTCTCTAAGTGGTCTCGGTGTCACTAGACGGGACAGAACACCACACCCAGGAGGTCTGTGGGTTACACAAGCAGGGGAAGAAAGGAGCAGCTTCTGTTCTTTTCTCCTCCTGCTGCTGCCACAGCCCACCATGCAAAAAGTGGCTCTCTTCCACATCTCCTGTCCACTTAGGGCTCAACTCAGGCAGGGGAAGCAATGCCTCAAAGGGCTGTGGAGACCCTTGTAGAGGTGCTTTCCAAACCAGGGAACTGAGTGCAGTGCAGGCAAAGAGCGAGGGATAGGTTGGGGAGAGAGATGCCTCACTCCACTCCTCAGCAGTACCAGCTTACCACCACTCACCTGATTTGATGCATAACTCACTAAGTGGCTAATGATCATCATTGTGACTCAAATCTTATACCCCCTTACTCCCTCAAAGGATTATGGGGTATGTGGGTCATGGGACTATCTATCTGGACTTTTGTGTGTCACAAACCAAAAGCAAGTTAATAGATTCATAGATTTAAGGTCAGGGAGAATTATTGTGATCATCTATTGATCCTGCAATTAACAGGCCCCAGAATCTCTCCCACTAATTCCTGCATCAAGCATAACCACAAGGGCTTGAACTAGAGCATATCTTCTAGAACATGTCTTCACTGCCATGTTAACTTGAATTACCTACTTTTGAATTTCTCCTCTTTCATTAGCCTAGCCCAAGTGTGAGTGTCAACACTGAAATAACACTGGCGTTACTGTGTCCACACTGGCATTTCACTCACTCATGTGTAGCACTAAGACTTCTGGGGCATAGCCCGTGGTTCTTAGCACTGCAGTAAGCTGAGCTGCTAACACTATGAATTCTTTCCCAATGGACTGTGAGAGAACTTGTCTGTCCTCAGTGGACACACCAGAGGAATTGTGGGACTGCATTGGAGGACTGGCAACACCTGAGTGGTAGTGGCCTGTACTCACCTTACACAGTGTTTATGTTAGCAGATAACCACTTGTGATCACGGGAGCTGTAGCCTATACCCTCAATGGGGCAGCCAGCTTGAGTTAAAAGCACCACCACACTCAAATTAAGGTGTTTTGTGTAGACAGGACTCAAGTTAGGGGCAAGTTAGTTCTGCAGTGAAGACACACCCTTAATAAAACATCTGATCTTTATTTAAAGGTTGAGAAGCATTTGTCCAGAGAACAGGGCTCCAGTGCTGGCAACCAAGATCTTCTGAATTTGAATCCCACCTCTGACACTGATACATTGTGGGACCTCAGGAATGTCACACTTTTAAACCTCATTGTCTTTCCCTGGAAAATAGGGGTGATAGTTATGCACCGAATGGGGGTTCAGGAGGGTGAATTAGATTAATATTTGTCCCAACCCTTATAAATATGTAGCACTATACAGATGCTAAGTATTATTCTATCAAATCATGAGAAAGGTCCCTTACTCTAGAAAAGATGATTGACCCCATCATTAGTTTCATAACTAACCTGTAGCTCGTAATCAGAAGTAAGGCTTTGGCTAATGATCTTAGTCAACATACCTCCATTTACTCTCTTAAGGCAGATGCCTGTAAGTAAAGGTGCCCACCCACACTGAGGGTAATCAATATGTGAGTATTTACAGACTTTGAGCCATTCTTTGTTAAAGTAATACAAGACCATATGGGCCATTGTAATATTGAAACCATTTAGCTACAAATTGACTCCAACAATTAAAGAAGGGGGAAGGGTGTGTTACCGGTAATCACCATAAATGGTTATGGTCCCACTTCAAATTGTTTCATTTTTGCAGAAATCATCTACTAAGAATATGACCCACAGTGAACTGAAAAAGTCAAGCAAACCTGACGGTTATAGGACTATCGTCTGCTTCTCCCTCTTTGGGTGAGAATGCTCTCATAAAAGCATTTCAGTGTGTTTCTGAGATATTAAAACACATGGTAAGGAATTGTAGGAAAATATTTCCGCAGGTGCTACTGCTAATTTAGTTCCATTGGAAGGTAGCTTCGATGGGAGCCCAAATGAAAACGAGGCTCTGGTGGCTTTCAGCTTTTTTGCCACCACGTCTATTAAATTTGTTCCTTGAGTTTTATTAAGTGCCGTAAGCCACCCAGGCCTTGTCTACATCAGGGCTCCTCCTGGGGCAGCTGAATTGGTGACTGAACAAGGGGGACATTACTAAAACCCATAGGATATACCTAGACAAAGCCACAGAGGAGAAGGAGGAGTAGTCCAAGTTCCCAGCTACATTGGGCTCTTTTTGACACAGAACTGAAATTACTGACCCATCTGAACTGTCAGTTGCCATCCAACTTCCCCGTTCAGGAATGTTCTTACATCTAAATAAACATGGAGAGATATCCTGCATCTTCTGTCAATCAGTTCATTTCTCTCCCCACAAAAAAGTAACCTACTCCTGGAGTTCTGTCACGCCTGACTGCTCAGAAGCTGGAATGCTGACTATCGAGATACGTGGTGATATACTGAGCATGCTACCACTTCTAAATGGCACTGCCGGACAAATAACCATGCTATCACAAGGTCATGATTCAGGCAAGCAAGCATTCTGGAACTCAGAATCAGGGTGGTTTGGGGTTTGGTAGGCAAGCTTCTAGAATGAGGCAGGGACCAGAGATTTAGCACCTTGAACCACCACAAAATTGATATGTGAAATATCATGCGGGGCCTATATTTTTCAGAACAAGTGGCTATCTCAGAATGCACGTATCTCCGTGGTGTGAGTCACACGCATTACGCTGACCGAGAATGATCTGATAGTGCAGTCCTTGGTTATCAGAATTAGAGTTCAAGTCTCAATTAGGATTCTCCCTCTACCTTGAATCAATATCAACACTCAAATTCCCAAGTGCCCAGATTTCACCATCAGCAAACCTGATGGATGGGCTAGAAATGAGTTCAAGACAGTTATTTAAACTTAATTAGGAAATGAGGACCAATTCCAATAAATCAACAAGGTTTTTGTAAACCCTGTTTAAAGATTACTAACAGAATAGTGCACAGAGGTTTATAATATGACAAGGTATGTTAATGTTCATACCAGTTCTGGGAGGATATAAAATGCTGTAAACATACCACATATCACCATTATAAAACTATTTCATTCACTATGATAATATTCTAAAAGTATTAATAAGTCTATCTTGTTTTTCTGAAAGCTTTTTGTGGAGTACAAATGTGCCATGATGCAAAACAAGAACTCAGTATGATGCATTACATTTTGAATATAGCTTCGGCTTATTTAAATAAAATTTTAATGTACGGACAGGATGAATCAAAGCCATTTTCAGAGACAGTCTCTTAGTAACCATAGTAACTCACTTGACATTGTTTTTGTTCCCCCTGCACATTGTGTATTGTTTGGGGGTAAATAATGGTTTGTAAAGACTGTTGAAGGATTGATAACAGATTATCCAGAATAAAAAAACAAAGTAATTCATGCAGCTGCAGAGGCAACACATTTACTGAACTATTCCAAATAAAAGTACATATGTGACTAAAACAGCTGACTCCCAGTGTGCAGTGCTTTACACTGTCCCCCTTTAATAGTCGAGTTCACTTTCTACACTTTTTATCCTTTCATCATCTGCAAAATAAAACCAAACAATGCGATTCTTTGGCAAACAATGCCAGGGTAACATTTTTAGTGCTGTGTGTAGGGAATTAAATAAGCAATTTTACCTCTACAGTTCCTCACTCAACCGTCTGAAATCTGGGGAATGCTTTGGTAGAAAAAAGTTTGCACTCAACTTTAGTCCATGAGTTGGCTAATTAGGGATAGAGGCAAAAGTTACAGTCCAGCCTGGATAAGGTGCAGCACGTAGGTGGGATGCCTCTGGAGCAGATAAGGGACGGAATTGTGACACAATTCTCGCCCTTGTCCCACTTTACTCTAGGGGAGGTTTGTACCAGTAGCAACTTATGTCTCTGCACTGACCTAGCTGTTCTTGCTGGCGTGCCGTGGGTGGAGACAAGACTCTGTCCATTTCCCACCTCCCTGCCGAAGCCGCTCTTCCCCGGGACTTGGGCACGCCAGGTACATAGCTCTTGCCAAAGATCACGACATTCCCCTACCCTCTTGAATGTGGGACTAGGGCAAGGGTAAATCTTGTCCATAGTCAGCATGATCCAGGAAGTAGGGCACTAGACTAGGAAACAGGAAACTCGGGGTTTGTTCCTGGTGTGACCTTGGTCAAGTCACTTCATCTCTCTGTGCTTTAGTGTCGCCCATGTTACAAACAGGGACAATGATCCCACTTATCTACCTTTCTAAAGCACTTTGAGACCTCTAGATCAAACACACTATTTAAATAGTAACGATTATCATATTAGCCACAGAAGTTAACTCCTTGAAAGTCGTGTCATTTCTGGTACGGAAATAGTCCCTTTAAACTGTATTGCAGCACTAGCATCAGACTTGTATCCTAGCACCTTGTGGCTGCCGGTGCCCAAAACAAGTCATGTGGCTGCCACTAGCCAGCTCCCCCCCTCACTCTCACACCCCTCTTCCACTGCAGGTTGATCATATTTTGAAAGTGAAAAAGTGGGACACTGTGCTTGGGGGGTATCATTGGGAAGTGTTATGATGGGGGATAAGGGAAGTTGTGGGTAAGTAGAAGGAACAAGAACCAGCTTCTCTCCCCAACCCTTTGAGAATGAAGCTGGGACAATTTAGGCAGGATGGGAGAAAACAGTATTTATGTCTCTGTGTCCTCTTCACTGTCCTCTCCTACTCCTTCAACCCACTTCTACCCCTACCAGCGCCCTGCCACACACATCCCACTAATTCATCTACATCAAAACACGTTTTCTTTGCACTAGATGCACTGTTTTCTGCATTTTACAGGTAATTGAGTAGAATATTGAAGCTAGTGAAACAATCTCCAGTGCTTGAAAACGTAGCACCTTTGAAGTCCATCATGAGAAACATAAGAGCTGCCATACTAAATCAGACCATAGTCCATCTTCCCCATACCACAGCTCCAGGGCGAATGTACATAACGGCAATTATGGAGTGATCCACCATTCTCCTCCACTCCTGGCAGTCAAAGGTTTAGAGTCATGGCGTTGCATCCCTGACCATCTTGGGTAGTAGCCATTGATGGACCTATCCTCTGAACTTATCCATTTCTTTTTTGAACCCAGTTATACTTTTGGCCATCACAATATCCTATGGCAACAAGTTCCACAGGTTAGTTAGGACGTAAGAACGGCCATACTGGGTCAGACCAAAGGTCCATCTAGCCCACCATCCTGTCTTCTAACAGTGGCCGGTGCCAGGTGCCCAGAGGGAATGAGCAGAACAGGTAATCATCACGTGATCCATCCCGTCGCCCATTCACAGCTTCTGGCAATAGTTGTGCATTGTGTGAACAAGCATTTCCTCTTGTTTGTATTAAGCCTGCTGTCTATTCATCTCACCAGATGACCCTTGGTTTATGTTGGGTGAAAGGATAAATAAAACTTCTCTATTCACTTTTTCCACACCATTCATGAATTTAGAGACCTCTATCATATTCCCCGGCCCCCAGTCATCTCCTTTCCAAGCCAAACAGCCCCAGTCTTTTTAGTCTCTCCTCATATGAAAACTGTTCCACACCCTTGATCATCTTTGTTGCCTCCTTCAGAATTCTTGGGTGAATACCATCTGGTCCTGGTGATCTTCAGAAGGTCACAAATCTGGTCAATTTAACTGACCTTTTAATAAGATTTAATCTAGTACTTTTCTCTCCTTACCCGCTGGTTTCAGATCCAGATTATAGCCTCATTTTTCTCAAGTGCCAAAGGAAGATGTAAAGACATACCTAGAATCACAAATATTCCCCATTTTTCCCACTTATGGTGAGGCTTATAGTATGGGTGGGCCGGGAGGCTTGTAGATATAAAGGTCATGTCAATTGATACTCTCCCTTTAGACTTGTTGACACTCCAGTAATGATACTACTTCCTGGCCTGTATTGAAGATTTTAAACTTACAGGACAATGGGAAGCTTTGTAAGTATCCCCCACAAAAATCTGTGAACTCTGAGTTAAGGTTGCTGGCCTGCATAGGTCAACACCACAAACCACAAAAAGCAAACAAATCAGCAGCTATGTGCTATGACCCACCCATCAGTTCCCTTTATCAACCTCCTTTCTACTCCCACACTGCCTCATGCTCACCCTGAACCATGTGCATCCTTAAATTCCGATTTGATTACATGTGTTGGTTATACATTAATGGTGTTCCATGATCTATACAAGGTTGATTCAACTTTCATAAATTACACCGTACATGGTTTTGCACTGGTATGTGTAAATAAGTGAGCTGCAAGATATGTTTTTCCTGTGATATTTAGGTAAGTTTATGTGAATGGGTGATCTTTGTTGTTCATCTTTATTCTAGAGCTAGAAATTACAGAAAAGCAGTGGATCTGATACGTTATATGGATAGTCTGAGTTAAGACTGCACTTTTTTTTTTTTTTAAGTCCAACTCATAACATGTCCTTATCTATGGAGTGACTACCAAAACTTTCATAACATCCATTGTGGGAGACTTCATGGATTAGCTTGTTCCTATTAATTTTCTCTAGGTTCAGAATAGCCCTTCCATTCATTTCAACTTTTTCTACATTATCAGTTGGAGCCAGTTGCTTCAGTTTCTGCATGTTTAATAGGCCTCTATTAATAGGGATGGGGGCCCTGTATGCATCATTACAAGTAGTAGCATTTCTGTGTGAAAAGGACAAGACTCTGCACCCCTCCCTCATTTTGCTCAGAAATGGGTCATTCTTCGTGGCTGTCTTCATGAGAACATATTAGTCAGCAACTCCCAATTAGGTGTGTGGTTTTTTTTTTTAAACAAGAATTTCTATAGCACTCATCACGACATCTGGCCTCCTCGGTTATAATTAGTGAGGAAAGGCCTGTACAAAGAGAGGACATCTTACCTTGCATTTAAAGGTTACAGCCCATGCCAGACTGTTCCCTACTGTATGTTTCCTAGTACTCTCTCCAGTACCTTTCTAAATATCTCCATGTAAGGGGCTTCTATAATTAGAACAAATACAGTTAACTCCTAGACTACCATTGTTTTCCCTTTTTTCAAAGCAGTCATCCAATAGTGTGTCTAGTATGATTGGCTTTAATAGGGAGATTATTTTATCTCCAGTGGAGCAAACGATCAACATTTTCCACCCATTCCCGAGCTGTCTTTACAAGTTTATCTTACTCACATCCTTGTATTTTGATTCAGAAGGAATGAGATCAAAGCAGGGAGCAGAGAAGGCACACTTTCAAGATTAAAAATTGGCCAGAGGCAATCAACAGAGCAAGTAAATAGCTATTAAACAGTCTAAGGAGCAGTCTAGTCTCATGTGCACATATTTATGTTTCAATAGGATTCCTGCCGTTCTTGCTCTTCTTCAGTTACACAAGCTGGTTTGGGAGATTACGCCTGCCAGTCACACTATTTCTTGTTCCCTCTCGCCCCCGTTTTAGTTCTTGTACCTTGTTAACAATGATTACAGGATGTATTCTTCTGGTAGCAGTAGGTATGCCCTGTGGTTTTTCATTTTTATGTAACAAGACAAGCCAGAGCTATTTTTCTTACAAATATAGTGGCTAACCATGCAAAGACTTAATGCAGTATTTGACTTCACTGGAAGCATTATGCCCAGTAGCGAGCATCTGCTAGATTGAACCATAGTGTTTAATCCCCACCACTAAATATTATAGTATGTAGATGGGGCTTTGCGATGGGAATTTCAAATGTGCTCAGTACTGGCCTGGTTTTCCTCCCATTGAAATCAGTAGTAAAACTCCCAATGATTTCAGTAGGAGCAGAGTTAGGTCAACATTGGGCTATTCTGAAAATTATTTGCTTGGTGTTTATGTCATGCCAGGTATAACTCAGTTCCTTAACATTGTTTAATGTTTCTCAATATTTTATATAGTAAATGAACCCAAAATTGTGTCATTAAATATTGGTGTTGTACCATGTGCTGAGCAGAATAGTGGGACTGGAAATGAAAATAAAAAGGGGATTATCCTTGTTATTTTCCTGGGGAATTTTATACATTTTTGTTTCCATTTTCTTGGCAGTTAAAATTTTATATTGAAAAAAACATACTTTTTACCAAAAAAAAAATTTTAAATGCGTCATTTTATTAGCTTTCATTGTAGCTTTACTTTTAAATCAGTGCCCTCCCTCCTCCCACCAACATACTTGGGACATCATGCGACATAGTTTAAAGTCATTATCATCTTGCTCTTGAAAATTCATTTCTGATCCATCGTCATTAGGCTTGTCCCATGCCTTCAGCTTGTCAGAGTCACAATGGTTACAGCCCCTTGGTCCGCACCTTTGACTGAGAATCAATATGGCCAAATGCATCTAGAAACAATAAAAGGTAGGCCTTACCTACAGCATGGGGGACTGCATCCTGGAAAGCAGTGAAAGGCACCTTATGGGTCGTAGCGGCCAAGCAACTGAACATGAGCTCACTGTGTGATACTATGTCCGAAAGGGCTAATGGATATATATGGAGGGAATACTGAGTACAAGTAGGGAAGTGGTATTACCTCTGTACACGGCACAGGTGAGACCATTCTAGAATACCAGGTCCAGTTGTGGTGTCTATGCTTCCAAAAGAAAGCTGGGCGGGGGGGGGAATCAGAAAATTTTCATAGAAGTCACAAAAATTATTCAAAGACTGAAAACATGTCTTGTAGTGAGAACTTGAGGAGCTCAATCTACTTATCAAAGAGAAGGCTAAGAAGTGAGTTGATCATTGTCTGTAGGTACCTACCTCAAGGGAGAATATATCAGATATTAAAGTGCTCTTTAATCCATATTTACAGAATGGGGGATTCTATCCTGGTAACTCTGAAAAAGATTTGGGGGTTGCTGTAAATAATCAGCTAAACATGAGCTCCCAATATAATGTTTTGACCAAAAGAGCTGATGTGATCCTGGGATGAATAAATGGGAATCTTGAGTAGCTGTAGAGAGGTTATTCTACCTCTGTATTTGGCACTAGTGCGACTGCTGATGGAATACTGTGTCCAGTTCTGGTGCCCACAATTCAAGAACGATGTTGATAAATTGGAGAGGGTTCAGAGAAGAACCATGAGAATGATTAAAGGATTAGAAAACCTGCCTTTTAGAGATAGACTCAAGGAACTCAATCTATTTAATTTACTAAAGAGAAGTTAAGGGGTGATTTGATTACAGTCTATAAGTAACTAAATGGGGAACAAATATTTAATATTGGGCTCTTCAACCTAGCAGAGAAAGGTATAGCACGATCAATGGCTCGAAGTTGAAGCTAGACAAATTCAGACTGGAAATAAGATGTACATTTTTAATGGTGAGAGTAATTGACCAATGAAACAATTTACCAAGAGTCACAGCGGATTCTCCATCATTGACAATTTTAAAATCAAGATTGGATGTTTTAAGATTTGCTCTAGGAATTATTTTGCGGGAAGTTCTATGACCCATATTATACATGAGGTCAGACTAGATGATCACAATGATCCCTTCTGACCTTAGAATCTATTAATCTAGTAGATAAAGGCACAACAAAATCCAATAGCCAGAAGCTGAAGCTAGACAAATTCAAACTGGATATATGGTGCAAATTATTAACAGTGAGGGTAATTAATTATTAAAACAATTTACCAAGGGTTGTGGTGGATTCTCCATCACTTGACATTTTAAAAACAAGACTGGACATATTTCTAAAAGATCTACTCTAGCTCAATGAGAATGATTGGGCTTAAAGCCAGAATTGCTTGGTTAAAGTTTATGGCCTGTCTATGGAGGAGGTCAGACTAAGTGATCATAAAGGCCCCTTCTGGCCTTAAAAAAAAAAAATCTATGAATCCATGAACAGTTTAAATGCCAGCACCAATTTTGTAACTTCTCCTTGAAGGCTGGAGGATTACCTGTCCTTGGGACGGGCTATAGTGAGTTATCCCAGAAACAGCTTAAAATAAAAACATTACTTAAATAAAACAAAGCTTATTGATAATTGAGAAGTCAAATTGAATGAAAGAACAAAAATGGAGTGAAGACCAGGTTGCTTCATCTAAGTGGTCCACACAGTCGATCTAGGGCTTAAATAGGGTCTACACTTAAACCGCTCCAGCGGCACACTATTGGTAATCCACCTTCCCAAGAGGTGGTAACTAGGTCAATGGAAGAATTCTTCTGTCAACCTAGCACTGTCATAGGAACTTAAGTCATCTTAACTATGTCACTCAGGGGTGTGGATTTTTCACACCCACAAATGATGAAGTTGGTCAACCTAAGAGTGAGGTAATATATTTTAGCGAACCAGCTTCTATTGGATATTCTATTCAGTTTCTCAGGCTCTCCTCTTTCTCACCCCAAGACTTGTCTACACTGCAAGAATGCTTGTTTGCTGACAATGGGTGTCAGCAATGGAGATGAACTCAGTTTAGCTGCAACCATAAACCCTGTAGTTAGAGCCAGTTGAGAAACTGTGATTATAATCTGCTTCTGTGTCTGGAAGCAGATGGAATGATCTGGCACATCTGATATTTGTTTACAAAACAGACCAGTTTACATCTTTAGTTCTCATTCTTTTATTATGTGTGGTATTGGTTTTGAAAAGATAAAATATTTAGTAACAAAACAAATAATCACTTTCTTTTAGGAAATAGACTTTTTAAACAATAAATTTCACAAAACCGCTAAAAAAACCAAAATAAAAAAGCGTTAGAGCTCATCTGACTCTAGCTTATTTTTCACTGGGCTTTGCTGAATGGCCTTTCATGCCCTGGCTTATGTTAGTCAAAGCTCTGCTATGCATGTGAAATCAAACAACCATTGGGCTGATTGAAGCTAGAGTAGGAACTAGAGGATCAGCCTTAATTACATCTTTGAAAGATGAAACAGCTTCCACAACCATGTCAGGCATGTCTCAGCCCTGTTTATTCAGACAGCAAATTGAGAGGCAGAGTAAGTCATCGTAATTAGATGGCCTCAGTTCCCTTTATTGTTCCCACAGGAGGTGTTTACAAAAAGAAGCAGATGAAGTTTCGGGAGGCCAAACAATTTAGTATTAACAGGTCAGCCACATTCAGAACCTTGGCCACAAAAAGGATAGGCAGCATTTGTGAGAGTCTGTCACCAAATTATTTCCTTTCTAGGGCTCACTTCACCCCTAGTCTGAGAATTTGGACTGTACCTCACTTTCCGGAAACACTAGCGGCAATTCAGACTTGTCCATGAGATTGCAGGGCTGGACACTCCCTTTCTACCTCACATCAGCGGAGTAATTCAAAACTGTATGGAAACGTTACATTATTTTACAAAGAAGAATGTAACACCGCCAGCTTACATCTCTTGATCATACCCTTGGACCCTGAAGAGATCTCTGCAGAGATAGCTGGAAAATTTGTCTTGTGTGGGATAAACTACAGGGGAGGGTCAGAAATGAAATCAAGTGATAAATTTACCATTCTGCATCCTAACTCTTGCCACCATGTGAGACATTTGGGATACAACTAGCTGGAAAGAAAAATTAGTAGGGAGAAAGAGATAAATCAAACAGGAAGAGAGAGGGATTTCTGATTTCCCCTAAATTAGTAGCATTAATCTATTCAGAGATTACCACTTGGAGCACTTTCCTGACAAAGGATATTACTGCAGAGGACCAAAGATCAAGACCATGATGCTTTGTAGAAGTTTGTGTCCAGGTGACAGCTTTACAGATGGAACAATTCTTGGTTCAGGGACATCATATGCGCCAGTTCACTTTTGTGTTCAATGAGCCCTCTGTGTATATTCCCCTGATGGCAGCCAGGAGATGTAGTGTCACAATATAACTCCCCCCACCCCCCTCCCCAGGGGGTCCCTGGGGTAAGGCTTTTATATGTAGTGGAAAGGATCTCGGGAAGGGTTGAAGGTATGAGAGCGGAATGAAAGATTTCTTTGCAGGTTGCGAGAGGCCGAAGGGTGGGAGAGAGAGAGAAGGGAACGGGTTAACTCGACACTCCAGCTAGGCCCGAAGAGGTTGACTCCAGCCCAAGGCCACCACACACAACAGATTCTCTGCTACCTGCCAAGAAAGATGGGGGCTGAGGTTCCAACCCTGACCAGCCGTGAGATAGGAGAGTCGTGGAACAGAACTGCAGGGGCTGCGAAAACGAGTGAGATGGCGAAGGTCAGCGAATGGGAAAACAACCGTCTCCCGTCCCTGAAGCTGGTGTGTTTTGGGAAAGCTGAGGAAGCTGCAGAAAGCCGGTTTGGACTGGTACAAAGAGCACGGGGGACAGAGGTCCCTGAACAGAATGCTCCCAGAACCACCAAGGAGTTAAAAATCCTCCCAAGAGCCAGGGCAGGTCGGAGATCAACAGTGGACCCTGGGCGGTCCTATGCACAGGACAGAACTCTCGTCCACCCTTCCCCCTCTTCTTCTTATGTTACACCAAGGCTTGGCCAGCCTTGGGTAGTGTGTGTGTGAGTATGAAAGTGGGTTAGGGCTTGGGGCACTAACGCTTTCTTCCTGCCTCTGAGTGACATGGGGAACACCCAGCACTCTCCGCTGTTATTTTACTTTATTAATAAAGCTTTAAAATTTAATTACTTGGTGTGCTCCTTCATCTCCTCCCCTAACGATCTGGTGGCCTCAGCCAGACCACCTGATGCCTCAGGCAGATTGGTAACATAAATCTGTCACATTTTTGGTGGAAAATTGCGGGGGGGCGGGCCCTGCAGAGCGCACCAACTGGTCTGCCCTTGGTATTTCATGTTTGCTCTGCCTGGCACGGTTGGTATTATATGTTGAGGATTTTATGCTTAAAGGTGTGCCCCACCCTCAGTCGTAGCAGGACTGAGAACCAGAGGGAAGTCTAGCATTCCTCCCTCCACCCCGGTTGGAGGGGGAAGGCCGTGGGTGGGTCTACCCCCGGCCGTGGAAGTTCCGGGTAATAGGAGGAAGACTTAGGGATCCTCGTTCTGACTGAAAAGAAAAATCCTCAGTGCATGCACTGTCAGCCATAGCATGCCTGAGTATAAGAGGAGAATGTAGGGTTTCTCGCTCTGCCCGGAAGAGGCTTTGTATGTGGTGTATGGATCCTCGGTGGTACAAGACCGAGTAATATGGAGGGAGGCTTAGCGTCCCTCCCTCTGACCCAGGGGACTGAGCATTGTAAGCCCCGGTGCCGTTGTGGGCAGCGTGAAATTTCAAGTGACTGGAAAAGATCTTAGGAGTTATACTAACGGATTATGACAACATGTTTAGGAAACTGAAGAGTACAGCTGCGGATTCAGGAGTCCCGCAGTCGTGGGCGATGGTATCATCAATGGGGTTGTGGGAGGCTGGCGAACTGGATTCCCATGCTACAGGAGAGGCAGCAAGGAGGGACGAGACCCTATTGCCTCTTTCAAAGGGGGGTGAGGACCTCTCCTGGTTGGAGAGGGCTCTCACCAAGGTGGGATACAATCCCTGGGGTCCCACGGTGGAGCTTCAGAGAAGCAAGCATACTTGGCAGGATTTGTTAGATCTGTATGCCGAGTATGAAAAGCAGAAGGGTAAAAACCTAGGGGGCAGCTGGTATGGACTGCAACGGCTATGTGGTATCAAATGTTGTTGGGGAAAAAGAGGAGTTGGGGGAAAAGGGAGGAGGTGTGTTCCCGACAGCTAGTGGAAACTGAACAACTGAAGTGCAAATTACTAACCAGGAGGCAACCCAAGCCTATGCCCAGGACAAGTTGCAGGCCTTGAGACAGGACTTCCAAGTGAAAAAAGCGAAATGCACCTGCCTGGAAGCACTGGCTAAGGAAGTACCAGTGCTCGCCATTAATCAGAGAGGACTTGAATAGAAAAGGGACCAGGAGGTGTGGGAGATAGTTGAGGAGCCCACCCTCCTTGATAAATTGGTAGCGGAACAAAGCCTGTGTCCATGAAAAGGGACGATTCAGTGAGGGAAGCAGGATCAGGCCCAGAGAAGCAGGCAAGCAACAGATAAAGAAATTGGAAAACAGGTTGGAAACCCTGAGGGCATAGTGGCAGGAGTAAGGAAAGGAGTAAGTGCAGACATGGGGAATTCCGGTCCCTGAAATAGTACTTGGAATGGTGAAATCTGAGTTGATGGATGTGTCATTTTGAGGGATAAGCAAGTGATTTAAGGAAAGAGTAAAAAGTTAACTCTGCAGAGGCTGGAGGGAATTAAGCAGTTAAACTTTGTGAAAAGGTTAAAAAGGAAAAGTGTTATAAAAAGAGAACTCTTGGTTTCTTTGCAGTCATTCTGAAGGAAAAATGCCCTTTCCCAAAGGAATGTCTGTAAATAATCCAGGCAAAGAGACTATCTAATTGAAATCATTTGACTATGGACAATTTAGTCAAATTTGCTAAAAGAATATAAGGGGGTTCTCTTGAAATTTAACTGCCCCAAATGTATAAAGGGAATGTAATCTATATACAGCTATGTAAAAATGGAGCGGTGTAGAAGGAATGTGCAGTGTATATTGTAGAAGGGGTAAAAGAAAGGCAAACATACCGTGCTACTTAATTAAAATCCTATTAGGGCTCCAAAGGGAGCCACAATAGGTTGTGTTTTCTTTTTCAGATTTTTGTATGTTTTAAAAGCAGGAGTTGAAAGAGAACAGTAATTAAAACTCTGGTAAAAGTTGCTTGTGTCCCTGTAAGACAGAGCCTCTGAGCTGCTAATGGCTTTGGATCCAAAAGCAAGCCAGAAAGCGTCTGTGTTAATGCAAATTACCTAACTGAAAAAGGTAGAAGCCATTGAAACCTGGCCTGGCCTTCCAAACATGGGAAAAGATGGGGGTAATTCCTCCGTTTTGCCTGCAATCAGCAAGGGTATGTGTAAAAGAAAGGAATATTTTAAGCAATAATCTGCCACCCCCAAAAGGGTAGAAACATGTTCCTTTTGTCTTTCAGAAAATCAGGAAAAGCTGATATCAGCTGAAGAGCAGCTGAATCTACTGTTACAATAGAAATTGTGTTTTGTGTTCTATGTTTTGCCTTGTGTTTGTCTTCTTGCTAGCACTGTTGTGTATTAAAAAAAAAAACTACTACAGGAAAACATCCTCAGATAGCAGACACCATATTAGGAGGAAGTGGTTTTGGAGCAGGGATTATAAATACTGTAGACCTAGAAGTAATTAAGAATAAATTACGCTCTCTGTCCCAGCTACAGGACAGCCTAGTTTAGAAACAAATGGAAGTAAAGAAAAAAACATACTGATATAGCTATGGGATATACTGAAATGCAGACACTTGCTTTGTCTACCTTGGAACACAAAATGTTTTGGATAATATCAGGAAATACTAAGGTTTTAATACACTTGCTAAAGCAAAGAAAAGATCACTGTTTGGTACTTATCAGTACGAACGGATGCAGTATGTTTCTAGCATAGTAAGGCCAGACCTTTTAATTGGGGAAATCGTTGTTAAAATCGTACACTAACAGGCTCTGGAAGCAAAGATATGAAAAGTTAGCCCACTCCCCATATTGCACATGGGATTATCTGGATGATTGTAATAATGAGGAGGGAAAATACCTTCAGAGGCTCTCCCTGGTTGGAGCTGCTGATGGGGCCCGAGCCACACTATGGCATAAGGCTGGAGGGGAGGTGCCTTGGAGGCAGTGCATAGTCCGGATAGACACAGAAGGGCCACAGCAAAATACCTGGTGGGTGGCCCCAGATCAACCTTGGGTCCCAGAGGGACAAACCCTGTTCCTCATGCGGTGGCCTGGAATGGAATGGAAGGCCCTTTGGCAAGCTGGAGCAATTTCTAATCCCTGGATGCAATATTGTTGCTGTGACCTCCTAAACCAGGCAAATGACATTGAGGACTAAAGCAAGGGAGGGCTATAACGGGAAACTGATTACATAGGTAGTTTGGGCACGTGCCTCAGTTTCCCCAATAGATGCATTTACGTTGTTTCTTTCTTTTCTTTGCTTTGTTAACAGGCCAGGCAGTAATAGCGAGAGCCCAGGGACACCCCAAACAGGAGTAGTAGGACCGCTCTTGCTGCTTCAGGCCTGCAGAATTCATCAGGGTGATACAGGGTGATATAATGTGGTATATATCTGTGGGAATCCTCGGGTGTCCAACACTTTTGTCCTCCTTTGTTAACTTTACCACTGTTCAGAATTGGCCATGGTGGAAGAAAAGGTTGATTATCCATTAGCAGGGGGGCAACTGTGGCTTAGCATCCTGGGAATGTGACATCACGTATAACCTGGGTATTTTTCCAGAGCCTCCTGCCGAGAGCCCCAGGTCCCCTGGCCCTGCATGTCCCTCCCCAATTGGATCCCAGACAGGATTAACCCAGAAGGGCTCCTTACCTCACCAGGCATCACCACTTGAAACAACACTACATCCTGATCACCTGACGCCTCAGGCAGATTGGTAACATAAATCTGTCACACTAGAAGAGAACCTACACCTGGTAAGCATTTAGACGTGAACTTCTGGTATCTACTTTCATTACATACGCCATGGTCATTGAGTTGTCTGATTGAACCAGGATATGCTCCCTCCTCAGGTGAGCCCAAAGAGCCAGCCTGTGGGCTCACCTCTTAGGAAACTAATGCTCATGAGACCTTCTGACTTTGACATCATTACCTATGTATTGTGGTGCCCCACAATTGTGCTTTCTCCTGCTCACCCTCTTTCTCTGGCTGGATCTGAGTGATGGCCATCAGTTCCTTCATGATGGGTTCAGACGTGGCTGGGGAGAAATAACCCTGAGCTGGAGAAGCAGGGCTGGTTGTCCTTGTCAAAGAACCAGCCTCTTTTTTTTGTCTCATGTTCCCATTTGGATCTTAGCCCACGATGGTAGAGGGATGTCCTCAGCAGTTGTGCTCATCATCACATGCAATAACTGGAGAAGTGAATACAAACATCTGAGAGCGCCCAGTATCATTGTGGGAAGGAAAATCAAAAGGATGTCAGATTCCTTGCCAAGTGACTTGATTACCCATGCTAGAATCTGGGATAGGACCCTGGAGCTTTTCTCACTGTAAGTGGATTTAACCAGGGAGGGGTTTGAGGGAATTATTGGGCCTAAGCTCACAACATGCCCTTGACTGCTGACGATGGTCCCAAGAGCAGAAGAACAATGGGCTTGTGGAGGTCCCTCCGCTTTTGTGGGGCAGATGGACAGTTACCAACAAGCAATCCAGAGAAAGGATATACAGGCTGGGAGCTATCACAGCAGAACTCCCCTTTCTGTGGCTCCTGTGAGGCTCTCCTCTCAGATATCTTCTCTTAGTTTTCAACTTACTCTATGTAGTGTCCTTCACCAAGAAGGGGAGAGGGTATGGAAGCAGAAGCTAAGTGGGTGCCCTCATTTGGAGACCAATTTCCCCTAAATTTGGCCACCACAGATAGGGGTGTGGTAGCATCCCCTGGCTTGAAGTGGTCTCAATCATATACAGGGTTTACAGTTTGGTTCAATGGCTTTCAGCACCCGCGCTATACAAATTGTTCCAATGCCACTGACCACAGGAGAGTAATGGGAAAGGATTTTAGTTGCAGTTGCCCCAAAAGCAGCTTTAAAAAGTGATTGAAATGAATAAAATTGGAACACTGAATCATTGCTCTGTTTGCACCACTGGAAGCAGACACTCTCTTGTGTGGTCCGATGGGATGGGGCTAAACTCTAGGACTTCATGGACAATTCTGAATTGTCTCCGCTATTTAAAGGGGGGGAAAGTGCAGCCCAAATATCAGGATCAGAAATGTACTCATTTTATTAAATTAGAAATTCATGTATATGTCCAAAAGTTGTGAGAACTTGTAATATTTGAAAGGCTGTTTTCCAAGAGTTGCATTTGACAGTTTTTATTTTTCTACACACAACTTTGCTGTAACATTTTCCAAGGCCAATGCTGCTCTCAGAGTGTTTTTAGGTGCAGAAAGGTGCCTAAATGAGCTCCACATCAGGGTCAGCTGCCTCCCACATGCCCCCTCACAAGAACGGCCATACTGGGTCAGACCAAAGGTCCATCTTGCCCAGTATCTTGTCTTCTGAGAGTGGCCAATGCCAGGTACCCCAAACTGAATGAACAGAACAGGTAATCATCAAGTGATCCATCCCCTGTTGCCCATTCCCAGCTTCTGGCAAACAGAGGCTAGGGACACCATCCCTGCCCATCCTGGCTAATAAGTTCATGGAGGATAGGTCCATGAATGGCTATCTAGTTCTTTTTTGAACCCTGTTATAGTCTTGGCCTTCACAGCATCCTCTGGCAAGGAGTTCCACAGGTTGACTGTGCGTTTTGTGAAGAAATACTTCCTCTTGTTTGTTTTAAACCTGCTGCCTATTAATTTCATTCGGTGACCCCTAGGTGTTATGTTATGAGAAGGAGTAAATAACACTTCCTTATTTATTTTCTCCATACCAGTCATGGTTTTATAGACCTCAACCATATCCCCCCCCTTAGTTGTCTCTTTTCCAAGCTGAAAAGTCCCAGTCTTATTAATCTCTCCTCATACGGAAGCCTCTCTATATTCCTAATAATTTTTGTTGCCCTTTTCTGAAACTTTTCCAATTCCAATGCATCTTTTTTGAGATGGGGCGACCACATCTGCACACAGTATTCAAGATGTGGGCGTACCGTAGATTTATATAGAGGCAATATGATATTTTCTGTCTTATTTCTATCCCTTTCTTAATGATTCCCAAAATTTTGTTCGCTTTTTTGACTGCACATTGAGTGGACGTTTTCAGAGAACTATCCACAATGACTCCAAGATCTCTCTTTTGAGTGGTAACAGCTTATTTAGACCCCATCATTTTGTATGTATATAGTTGGGATTATGTTTTCCAATGTGCATTACTTTGCATTAATCAACACTGGTTTTCATCTGCCATTTTGTTGCCCAGTTACCCAGTTTTGAGAGATCCATTTGTAGCTTTTCACAGTCTGCTTGGGACTTAACTATCTTGAGTAGTTTTGTATCATCGGCAAATTTTACCCTTCTTCCAGATCATTTATGAATATGTTGAATAGGACTGGTCTCAGTACAGACCCCTCGGGGGGACACCACTATTTACCTCTCTCCATTCTGAAAACTGACCATTTATTCCTACCCTTTGTTTCTTATCTTTTAACCAGTTACTGATCCATGAGGACCTTCCATCTTACCCCATGACTGCTTACTTTGCTTAAGAGCCTTTGGTGAGGGACCTTGTCAAAGGCTTTCTGAAAATCTAAATACACTATATCCACTGGATCCCCCTTGTCCACATGCTTGTTGACCCCCTCAAAGAATTCTAGTACATTGGCGAGGCATAATTTCCATGTACAAAAACCATGTTGACTCTTCCCCAATAAATTATGTTCATCTATGTGTGGCAATTTTGTTCTTTACTATAGTTTCAGCCAGTTTACCCGGTACTGAAGTCAGGCTTAATGACCTGTAATTGCCGGGGTCATCTCTGGAGCCCTTTTCAAAAATTGGCGTCACTCTAGCTATCTTCGTCATTTGGTACAGAAGCTGATTTAAATGATAGGTTACAGACTACTGTTAGTAGTCCTGCAATTTCACATTTGAGTTCCTTCAGAACTCTTGGGTGAATACCATCTGGTCCTGGTGACTTATTACTGTTTAGTTTATCAGTTTGTTCCAAAACCTCCTCTAATGACACTCTCATGGTCAGGGGTGTCTCTGCAGTGCTCTAACAATTTCTCCCTTCTCCAGGGCTCTCCCATTACAATCTCACAGGCCCTTCGGGCTGGGTTTCAATCCCAGGTCCTTTCTGGCCGGGCTTTTATTTCTTTTCCATTTTCCCAATGCAGCAAATCAAAGCTGAAAAACAACAACATTACCCTGCTAGTCTCAAGCTCTGTTTTGACGGGTCTCTCCCCCACAGTTTACTGCCGGGTCGCCTACCTCAGCCAGCCTCAGCAATTCTCAGACACGCAGCTTCCTGTTGCATTTATAGGGGAACTTCCTGATCCAGCCCAGCTGTGGCTCCTTCACAGTCAGGGTCTAGCTAACCAGAGGCCCTCCAGCCCATAAGGGCAAGACATCCTGTTACAATCCCTTTTAAAAAACAACACATTTCCAGGTTTTTCCTCAGGAATCACAAGGAATAGGAGAGAACAGGGCCACATTCACTAAGCTAGAATAAAAAAAGTTAGGAAGTAAACTTTTGTTTTAAAAAGAGTAACTAGCAGTGAATTTACAACTACACCATGTGGGGCATGTTTTGGAAAGTAATGCAGGTCATGTGCTTGCATAATGCCAAAATGTTTTAGTGACTCATGCCGTGTTTTATAGCTGTACTTAACACTTTACGCTATCTGATAAACGGCTTCAGAAGTTCCAAAACACAACTACAATTTACAGTGGCATTGAACTCCAAATGGCCTCTTGGTCAAATTTAAAGAAAGGAAAGAGTTAGATGAAGGAAACATGTCAGCAGTTATAAACAATGCTAATAGGGTATAACTCCTCAGCTGCTCTTCTAAATACACTGATAACTAAATCTGGGCCCACAGATACACTCAACAATGCCATAAGCCCTGCAAGAGCTAATGAGCATCTCCACTTTAAACTATTTTTTGTGTGTGTATGTAAATTATTTAATTTATTCCAGTATGCAGCAAGTTAACACTTGGTACACAATTTGCAGCACCGGCTGTGAACTCTCCTCTCCCCCAAATATTCACTAATCTATTCAGAGGTTACTGCTTTTAACGGGACTTCCCTTTCTTTGTTTTTTTGCATTTTGGTGAAATGTTTATGAGTTTGGTAAATGAGTTTCCTTTCACTGTTTCAAACGGAGAGAAACACATTCACTTTGTATACTTTCTTTTTATTGTCATCAGCATTATCAAGGATGTCAGCATAGGTTTGTAAACGGTCACTTACGCTCCAGCTGCTGGTTGGTTTGCAGCAGCAGAGGAGAAAATAAATATCGCCAGATGTAAAAGTTCTCTCTTTTCTAATTTCTTTGTCACTAAGTAGTGGATTTAATTCCCTTTCCTCTTCACCACCATTTCGCTACCCTTTTAACATACACACCAAGTTCTAAATTGCTTTTGGACAACATCCAAATGCACAGCCAATTCTAACAGTTGTAAGGTTGGATACTTGAGGTTGTCCCTTTAAATATTTAAGCTTACAATACATAATGCTTCACAGATTGTAGAGTGAGTCTTCCTTCACGGTATTTATAACAATACTGAAAAAATACTTCCAACATTTTAAAGAATTATCCTGTTTCTCCAAATAAATCAATGGTTAGTTCTACAGATCCCCACAATACAATGTAGTATTTAGGAAACTCCCACAAACCTACTTCAGAGATCACAGATGCATATTTTTAATTGACGGTACTGTGTAGCATATAAAGTGAAGTGTTATACTGCAGGGAGAAATTCTACTTTGGAAAAGAGATTAACTGAAAGAGTTAGAAGATATTTTCTCTCTTTTGCTTCTATAATGCTATATAGTGTGTTACAATCCACAATGGGATATCCAGATGTTTAGCATCCATCTTGCATGATGAAAGAAAAAAACTGAACTGTAAGAAAACGTGACTTTCTAAAATATGGAGTAAAGACATGACTATACTTAACTGGAACAAAGTTTCAGATTAAATATAATGCAACTGTATTGACATACTGTAAATTAATCTTAAGGGTTAAATTGTACTGTACTGAAAATCTTCCACAATTTCAACAATTTAACACACCTCTAAAAGATTTGAAATTTTAGATGAAGGCTACCCCAAACTCATATGCAAGTGATAAAATATGGTCACGTTGTCCTTGTAGGATGGTATTCACAAATGGGAACACATTTGAAGATGAGTGCAGGGCACTGGACCAGATGACCTCTCAAGATCCCTTCCAGTCCTACAATCCTATGATGCTTTGATTCAAAAGAATCCACAATAAATCAACCTCTCTCACCCCTCCTTCCATTTTATTAGTTTTGAAAAGGGGGTGCATACAGTTAGAGACTCATTTTCTTGCACCATCTGCTGGGTTTTAGCCGTAACTGCAGTCCAAATGCTGGCATACTTGATTTCCTAGTCTATACATATATTGGCATATGATTCTTTAATATGTCTTTATTTTCCAGTCAGACTACCCATTTTCCTTTGTTTCTTGTAAATTATTGCAATACATTTTCTTTGGTATATAACTAAAGAATTTGTGTCATGCTTTTTTTTTTTTAATTCTCTCTTTTCACATGTATATATTTCTCCTCCATGCTATTGCCATTATACTATACACAGATGAGACAATATTTGATGGAATCCAGCCACTTGTGCTTAGGTGATTGGTTCTGGTGATAAACACTCACCTAGAGTTTGAGATTCTAGCTTCTTAGATTGTTTGCCTGTTTATACATTGTTTATTTTTAGGGAAGGGTTTCCTTCCATCTGTACCTTGGGCACCTGTAGGATCTCTTTCTGTGATTGCTCTCATGTGATACATTTTCAATATTACTGTTACACAGAAAGTCCTTGAATAAAAAAAATACTCCTTTTGTTATCTTGACCTAACATGCCATTGCGTTTTGTTCATACATCACATGACACACTGTTGTGTAAAAAGAAGTAACTAACAAGTATTGGTTTGAACTATTTTGCTCTAAATTGATCTGTACCTTCCAAATATTTATACATCACGGCATCTCAATTCCAAGATTTAAAAATATTCTCAAAAATGTTGATGCTCAATGAGCCAGTGACTAAGAAAACCGATAACTGCATCCAACATGCCATGTTAACTGCTGCAGAGAAGTCTTAAATAACAGTTATAATCCTGGATTTACAGGTATTTTCAAAATTTACTCTCGCTGTGTCAAATTTATGTTCCACGTTCTTACCTTCAAAGTCCTACACAACTGTGCACTCCCTGTCGTCTCCTTATTCTCCTCACGCATCAAAGTTCACAAGCTACATCTCTAATTTCTGGTCCTTCTCCAACTCATCTCTGGGCTCTCCTCCATTTGCCCCATACATAGGCGCCGACTTTTGTTGGCACCGGTGGGTGCTCGTGCCCCTGGCCCGCCCCTACTCCACCCCCAGCCCCCAGGTACTCTTCCCCAAATCCCTGCCTCCTCCCCCCGGGAAAAATTGGTGGGTGCTGAGCATCCACCGGCAGCTCCCCGCTAGTCCCCTCCCGCCCAGCTGCACGCCCACAACTCACCTTCCGGGTTCATACCCCTCCCCCGAGGCGCCACCCCGCTGCGCTTCCCCCGCGCCCCTCCCTTGCCGAACAGCTGAGAGGCAGGCAGGCAGCGCTAAAAGAAGGGCCTTCGGCGGGAGGCGCCTCCAGCAGCGGCACGGGAACCCGGAACCCAGAAGGTGAGTTGTGGGCGTGCGGTGGGGGGGCCTGGCAGGGAGCTGCCGGTGTGTGCTCAGCACCCACCAATTTTTCCCCATGGGTGTTCCAGCCCCGGAGCACCCACGGAGTCAGCGCCTATGGGCCCATATACCTGGAACTCCTTCCATAATCTGACCTTTTCTCCTTCCTAATACACACCTCTTCCAAAAGACTGAATAGTCCTAGTGTTAAGCTAGAACTAGATGCTTGAAAATCTCTACCTGCAAATTTGCAAGTTTCTAGTTTTGAGGGGCTTGTTGATTGTTGTTGCAAATTAACAAGCTACTTTAATGAATCACTAATAAGACATCTGCCTAGCCTGTTTAGACATTTCATTAAAATTTCCTTTCCAAACACTACACTACAAATGTGCACATAGCTAGTCTATGTAACTAATGTCCCTATTACTGTTTTGCTTAACCTCCCCCAGCAGCCTCCACCATGCGCTTCACTCATCTGTGTCTTTATTTAAGACTCTAAAGTTTTTGCAACAGGGACTGGCCTTTACTGCAAATACTATACATACATCACCCAGTACTAGTAGGAATGATTCAGATCCTTTGGGAACTACTGTAACACCAATAACAAATCCAAACAGAAAGTCCAGCCCAGAATATAACAAGATGACTGGACCAAATGTGACAATATTGGGACAATGGAAGTTTTTGGTCAATGGAATAAATGTTGCTAAAATAAATAAATAAATAAAAAACACCCCAAGATAGCAAAACTCTCTAACTCCAACATCTGACAAGCCAACCTGGTGCAAAAATATCTCGTATGTATGCATGAATGATTGACTTTGCTTTCTGACAGCTGGTCCACAGAGAAGATAAGGGATGAACCACTACCTTCAGCTGTGTGTGTTCTTCATAAAGTGGGAGAGGACTGTATGTAAGGACTGGAGAAGTGAGGGATCTAGCCCCAGCTGCCTTTGTGTGAGACTTGTACACTAATTACATCTGTTGCCTGCTAATCACCGATTCATTACACTGTAAAAACTCCAGGAATAGCTATGCCTGTATCCCGATGATCCTTTGTATACCAGGGACAGATACTATGTTAGTGGAGTGAATAGACTTTGTGTTTTTTGGAAATCCAGCTGTGCATCTGACTGGCATCACAGTTAACTTCAAAATATAGAACCAGTGCTATATGATTTAGCCTGCAAGGCTACACAGGTAACACCCCTTATTGGAAAGAGAAGAATACATCAGAAGATAAATCTACAGAAGACATCTATACCGTGGCATTTTACTTAAGATAATGACCTCTGACCACCTATTGACTGGCCAGTAATATGGCAAAACCTATTTGAGTGTGTGGTGAGAGCTGGCCTTTGGGGCCTGCAGAACCCACATCTGTAGAGGCACCAGTGCTGATGCTGAAGTTCCTCTAAATTACTACCTTACTTTCAATTTTGTTACGAAGGGTGTGCTTGGTGTGCTTCTAGACCTTTCTGTTGCAGGTATCACCTTGAAAATATAAACAAATTGCTTGAATTGAAAATTTGTGGCTGTGATTTTTCCTTAAATCTCCTTACAGCTGCCCAGGGACTGAGTTAAGCCTGGGGCCCTTGATCTGAGACAGAACTGAGAGCGATTTGTGACTGTGCGGGTGGAGTTGCCTGGGTGCAGTCAGCTACCCCAGATGTTTACTTACTCCTACATCTAAACTGGCTTCACTGCTGAGCAGCCAAAATAGCCTTTCACCAGAAGGGCCTTGTCTACACTAAGAAATTCTTTGATACGTAATTCACAACTGGGGTATCTCCATTGATGGTAGCAAGGGTGGAAGATTTAGTGTAGGAAGGGGACAGACATTTATTCCACCATAATGTCTAATTCTACACAAAGTTTCCATCATTATTAGCAGCAATGGAGTTGCACTGATGAAGAATCCAGATTTTGCCCATCTACAGGTAGCAAAGTAGTGACAGCTACATCATGTAAAAGACCCGTGGACTGAGGAGAAAAGCAGGAGCAAAGACTTCAATACTTTTTAACCCCAGCTCTGACAATGACTCTGAGGTCTATATAGAGTATCTCAAGCACGCGGAGAGATTTCCAAAAGGCACAAATGAGAATTAGGCTCTCAACTCCCATTAACTAATTGCCTTTTGAAAAATCTCCCCCATAAGTTACTGCCTTGGCTCTTAGTTCCTCCCTATCTGTATAATCACTCACTTAGCCCACACCGGGATGCTATGGCAACTACTTGTTTGTGAAGTACTATACATTAAAGGGTTAACTATGATTAAACAGAGAGCTAGAGTTAAGTCAGTAAGGGGCCAAGGAAAGAGAGTGGAGAAATGAGGAACCCTTGAAGGACAGAGCTTAAGATGCAATGAGTAAAGAGGACAGACAGTACAGAAGGAGGAAGAAAATGTAAACTGGAAGAGGACAAGTGGGTGGCCTGGAGACAGTGGAAGTGACTACAACAGAAAGAACGAAGAGATGCTGATGTTAATAAAAAAAGACATGAGAGAGAGAGAGAGAGAGAGAGAGAGAGGGAGAGTGTATGGAGATGGACAGAATGGGACAGACCTGGAAGGGGAGAAAAGAGGGGTAAAGAAATAGAAGATGGGAAGATGAAAAAAAGACACTTTTATGTTGTATTTAGTTATGCTTCTTTATGTCACTGAATTTTCCTGGCAAATATTTTGGGCAAAAGAGATGAGATGGCTATTTTGAGTATTTGTATTAATATTGCTGGATACTCTGGAGTCTATGTTACATGATTTTATGTAACACTAACGTTACAGTAGGTGTTGTACCGACAATTGGGAAGAGAAGTTGACAAGGGGTCGGTCCTGGGGCCGGTTTTGTTCAACATTTTTATTAATGATCTGGATGATGGGATAAATTGCATCCTCAGCAAGTTCACAGATGACACTAAGCTGGGGGGAGAGGTAGATATGCTGGAGGGTAGGGATAGGGTCCAGAGTGACCTAGACAAATTGGAGGATTGGGCCAAAAGAAATCTGATGAGGTTCAACAAGGACAAGTGTAGAATCCTGCACTTAGGAAGGAAGAATCCCATGCAGGCTGGGGACCTACTGTCTAAGCAGCAGTTCTGCAGAAAAGGACCTGGGGATTAAAGTGGATGAGAAGCTGGATATGAGTCAGCAGTGTGCCCTTGTTGCCAAGAAGGCCAACGGCATATTGGGTTGCATTAGTAGGAGTATTGCCAGCTGATCGAGGGAAGTGATTATTTTCCTCTATTTGGCACTAGTGAGGCCACACCTGGAGTATTGCGTCCAGTTTTGGTCCCCCCACTACAGAAGGGATTTGGACAAATTGGAGAGAGTCCAGCGGAGGGCAATGAAAATGTTTAGGGGGCTGGGGCACATGACTTACAAGGAGAGGCTGAGGGAACTGGGGTTATTTAGTCTGCAGAAGAGAAGAGTGAGGGGGGATTTGATAGCAATCTTCAACTACCTGAATGGGGGTTCCAAAGAGGATGGAGCTAGACTGTTCTCAGTGGTGGCAGATGACAGAACAAGAAGCAATGGTCTCAAGTTGCAGTGTGTGTGTGTGTGGGGGGGGCGGTCTAGGTTGGATATTAGAAAACACTATTTCACTGGGAGGGTGGTGAAGCACAGGAATAGGTTACTTAGGGAGGTGGTGGAATCTCCATCCTTGGAAGTTTTTAAGGCTGGGCATGACAAAGCCCTGACTGCGATGATTTAGTTGGTGTTGGTCCTGCTTTGAGCAGGGGATTGGACTAGATGACCTCCTGAGGTCTCTTCCAACCCTAATATTCTATGATTCTAAGGTTCCTGGATTTCTATGTAAACGGTAGTTCTGAATAGAGAAAGGCACATGGAAAGTAACCCTGTGCTAGGAATTGGCCTAGCAAGCCCCAGAACTCTTGCTTACTAGAATTATCTCTTGAACATCTTTTTTTTGATGTTTGTATGGACCAATGTGCTGTTAATATAGTGAGATGAGAGTGGAAAGAAGTCAGTTAAGTTTTTAAAGGGATCTGGGTGGCAACTCAGAAGGCTTTTACATGCCCACCCCAAAATGGAGAAGTACATTTATAGGCATGCATGCACCACAGCATACAATTACAATTTTCTAGGTCACTTTTGTCTAGTTGACCAGGTCTTTCATTAACACACAGCAAGATCTTTGTTTAACTGCATTCACTGACCATAAAATGGCTATGGCAGGTCTGCCAACAGACACTATGAAGGGCAGAAAATCAGGCAGTATGAACAAACTGCAAATTAGTGCCACCTTGGAGAATGGTGAGAAAGAACAGTGTTAATCTATAACATGTGGGACAAGCAAATCCAAATTTAACCTTTAGGAAACTGGCCAGTTCCCAGGTGGCTGTTCACATGTGGCTGGTTAATTTTCGGGCTACTATGGATGCGTTACTCATGAGGAATGGGGGAATTTGCAACTGCTGAGAGATGAGTAAGTGGGAACTTCTGCATGAGAGAGTTCTGAATGGCTCCATCTCTGCATACCAGGAAAATCACTGTCTGCCCTGGCCAGCTCTTTCCATATGAGCCACCTTCCCCATGCCAGGTCCTGCTCTCCCCCACAAGTAGGACTGGCAATTTCCCAGTGTGGAAGACAAGCTCTGTGCTGACAAGCAGGCTGAGGGAGAGAATGAGCTGTACCTGCTTGGAGAGTAAAGGACCTCTTTAGAGGCCACAGGAGGGCTAACTAGGGCTCATTTTGGAGGAAGAAAGAGGACAGAGCAAAGATGGGGTAAATGCAGCTTTGGAAAGACTAAAGTTCCAAGAAGAATCACCCTCAGTGCCATTTACTGAGGCTGTGCATTACCTCTTTGGAGGCAGACAGATATATGCCCTCAAGCTTCCATCCGTCCAGCAGTGTGGAAATGACAGAATTCTAAAGGGATGAGTTTTAAGTTTATTTCACTCACAGAGAGACTGTGCAAACACTGAAGGTCAGAAAAAAAACCGTACACTAGCTGCTTGAGCATCTTGCTGAGCTGTAAGCATGTTGTTTGAAAAATATTCTAGTATTTCTTCAGAGAAGCAACACACGCAAATTCAGTTAGAAAAGTGGGGAAAAGCAACTACTGAAGTTTGTCTCTCTCCTTTTAAACTATCACTTTTGAATTACACAAATGTGAACTGAAACTTAAGACAATACACATTTGTGAATGTTATTTTTCAACAAGAAATGGCGGTCAGGCTACTAAATAATTGACTTCAAACTAAACTAACTTGGGCTAAAGGCATAATCAAACCATGCAACTCATACAGCTCCTAATGGAACAGCAAACATCCAAGATGCCATGCCAATTGTACCTTCCTATATTGTTATCCAAAGATGTCACTAGGAAGAACCCATTTTGTCATTATCGTGTAACAAACAACCTTCCCTGAGTCTCTGGGCCAGATCCTCAGCTAGTGTAATTCAGCAGAGCTGTTCTCATTTAGATTGACTGAGGATCTGTTCAATTACACCTTGGAATGATCTCTTTGAAAAGCCTAACTTCAGAGATGATCATGTCACTTGTATGAAAACTGCTGAGAAAACTGTCCTATATTTTGCTAATGTGGAACAGGACACATTGATTAATTCAATTTAGTTATTTGAAGAGGAAAATCAACATAATTCCTATAAAGAACTTTTATAGTGATGGAGGAAAGGTCAGTGAGTTCTGAAGTTATTGAAAGTACTGAACCTTTTGAGCCTTGGCTTCTTCTCATCCATCATTTCCTTTATCTACATTGTAGATCAAGGAGTAGCTGAGAATTGGTAACATAACCAGCGCTGACCTGATCCTGAGAGGTGCCGAATACTTTCAGCTCCCAGGGGAGTCAATGGAGAGATGTAGGTACTCAACAACAGACTCAAATTATCATATTCCCTATGCACTTATGAACCACATACCAGTGCCACAGTGTTGTTTTGTTCTTTTTTAATGTAGATTTTGTACTGTCCCAATATTTTAAATTTAAAATATTAAAATTCAGAAGTATTTAAATCATTGTCATGCAGTCATGATTGTTATTGGACGTGACTGGAGCTAACAAGGTGTTTTTGGCTCAACTAAGTCTGATCTGGTTCCAGTTTTTAACTAGCCTTTTCAACAAATTGTGAAAAAATATACATATACCTACTATCCACTGTGCTCTGGCACCAAATACTTCTTCCTCAACCCCCCAAATCTGCAAGCCCCTTATTCTTCTATTAGTTATCTGATACTGTGTTTTCTCCTATTTTCTCCAAAGACCAATTATGGATAACAAGAAAGTTATTTTGAATGCAAGATATCACTACTGATCAAATTTGTGTCACTGTTGTTCAACTCGTGTGTTATTCAAGGAGATAACATTACTTTTCTAGACCAAAAATGGTTCAATAGGTACATAATGACGACATTAATCTAAGTAATGTCTTCTCTAATAGAAACAATGCCAAAGCTAATATACACATGACTAATGGATTTATAGGTATGGACACTAAATGGAGTAGCACAAATCACTTGCAAAATTTAATCAGTACTAACTACATGATCCATATTAAACTGTAATAATTAAGAAATGTGAATCCTGTAAAAAGCAAATTCTTCATACCTGATTCCGAGTGGTTCATGCAGTTTATAGATCAAAGTCTCCATACATTATCCCAAGAGGAAAATAAGTACCCTTAGGAGTTGTTTTCCAAACGTTTAGACAAGTCCAGCCCCAGTCCTGCTCTCACTGAAGTTCAGTTTCAAGAGTTCCATTGACTTCAGTGAGATCAAGATGGGGCTCTACATTTTCTAAAAGTTTGGTTTGCACAGCAGCATTAATAACAAATGCCACATTATACCATATAACAGGGTCAGTATAATGTTTAGATAGTATTTAGGATCATATAAAATGCAATTATTTTTGGCTTTCTAATATGCCTCTATTTCAAATTACACAATGAATTGTAAACACTGACATTTACACACAAAATCCTGTTTGTATAGACCATGTTTAAGTTACTCAGGAAAACAACTGAACAAAACTCCATAAACAAACTATTGCCTTATATGCCTAAAAATACAGAAATGATGTGAAATGGACACTCTCAAAGCCGTATGCAGGCACCAGTATTATGTGCTAAACAAAATCTGAGCCAGACAATCAGATTGCTGCATGACTGACCATAAATTTAAACCAAGTCTGCCAATTTGGAATGAGCGTATTTGTGTCAAAGTACAATTAACTCCAAGGTTTTCCTTTGTTAAAAAAAAGGGTAGCCTGCCAATGGGGTCTCTCTTCTTTCGGCTTCAAAACCTTACTTCCAGCCATCTTTCAGTATGATTGCTTTTGAGTGTTTACTGAAAGAACACAAAGAAAGAATACTATGTTAACATTTGGCAGTCAGTATAAACGCCAATTGTATTTGTTACGTACTGGTGTGTGTGTGTGTGTGTGTGTGTGTGTGTGTGTGTGTGTGTGTGTGTGTGTGTGTGTGTGTGTGTGTGTGTGTGTGTGTGTGTGTGTGTGTGTGTGTGAGACACACACACCGACCCAAACACAAACATTTTAATGAAAACCTGGTTTCTGATTCATCACTGTAATTCAAGCTTCTAATGGCCAAATCCTGCTCCCATTGAAATCAATGAACACTTTCAGGTTCACTTCAACGGAAGTAGGATCAGGCCACTAAGCCAACCAATTCATTTTTTAAATAGGGATACAGTAAACAACAGTTTGCCACAAGCCTATGGTTGACTACTGCAACCATAACTGTGCCACACTGCACATTTAAAGCACAAATTTATCAAAATACAAAAATGAGGAGTCCGGTGGCACCTTAAAGACTAACATTTATTTGGGCATAAGATTTCGTGGGTAAAAAACCCACTTCAGATGCATGGAATGAGAATTGCAGATACAGGCATAAAATATTGTTTGGCACATGAAGCGAAAGGAGTTACCTTACAAGTGGAGAACCAGTGTTGAAGGCCACCCTAACTGAATTGGCCTTCAACACTGGTTCTCCACTTGTAAGGTAACTCCCTTCTCTTCATGTGCCAAACAATATTTTATGCCTGTATCTGCAATTTTCACTCCATGCATCTGAAGAAGTGGGTTTTTTACCCACGAAAGCTTATGCCCAAATAAAACTGTTAGTCTTTAAAGGGCCACCGAACTCCTCTTTGTTTTTGTGGATACAGACTAACATAGCTACCCCTCTGATCAAAACACAGTCATTTGTTAAAAAAAAGAAAAAGTACTACCTACCTAAGTGCAAGGATGTCAAGACCCACAGGATCTCTTTTACATGTAATAGATGAAAGCTGCAGAATAAGGAAGGCAAATTGATTTAGTTTTGGATGGGAGAGTCTTCTTTCCCTGGCTGCATTTCAGTGGTGGCCACTAGGCTCTATACTCACTCTCTGGCCCAATCAATATTTAATTATTTATACAAAGTGTAACAGCTTCAACTGGGGTGGGGGGAGGAGAGAGAGAGAAAGAACATGTGCAACTCACCCCAGACTTGCCATGGGCTGGTGCTTAGGTCACGCACCTCAGAAGAGGGAGGGCTGGGTTCCAGAAATGAACCATTCTGACATTTGCCAATTTTTTTCCAACCAAAACAATTAGCTAAAACTGACAAATTCACATGGTTGATTGACCCGAATCTGCATTTTTCAGGGAGAAAAGAAAAGGGTCGGATGAAAAATGTTGCCCAGCTCTACTTGGCAGAACACACAGTGTACTATGTCTTGCTAAATGCTGCATTAACTGGTAGCCTGGCATCTATCAGTAATAATCATATCAAGTGTTTGGGAGATGCAAGCCCTGATTCCTCCATACAGAGAGCTCCACAATGGCACACCAGACCTGCACCCACATTTCTGATTAATACAGTTATGGTATTTTACTTGAACATATCGATCAAACTCCCAAGTATTTTCCTCTAAACCACACTCACTTTTCCTTTTATTCTGACTGATGCTAAATGTGGCGCATCAGAAATGAATACTTGGATGAAAGGGAAGCTGTCTCCCCTACCCCAGAAGCATTCTACATGCAGCTATGGAACCAGCAAACTGATCTTCAACTTCTCTGAACCTCCCACCCCACAAATTCCTATTACTCCCGAAATTGATTTCAACAATTTCCATCCCACCATCAACCTCAGCCTAGACCAGTCCACACAAGCGGTCCATTTCCTAGACACCACTGTGCTAATAAGTGATGGTCACATAAACACCACCCTATACCGGAAACCTACTGACCGCTATACTTACCTACATGCTTCCAGCTTCCATCCTGGACACACCACACGATCCATTGTTTACAGCCAAGCTCTAAGATACAACCGCATTTGCTCCAATCCCTCAGACAGAGACAAACACCTACAAGATCTCTATCAAGCATTCTTACAACTACAATACCCACCTGCTTAAGTGAAAAAACAGATTGACAGAGCCAGAAGAGTACCCAGGAGTCACCTACTACAAGACAGGCCCAAAAAAGAAAATAACAGAACACCACTAGCCGTCACCTTTGGCCCCCAACTAAAACCTCTCCAGCGCATCATCAAAGATCTACAACCTATCCTAAAAGATGATCCCTCACTCTCACAGATCTTGGAGGACAGACCAATCCTCGCTTACAGACAGCCCCCCAACCTGAAGCAAATACTCACCAGCAACCACACACCATACAACAAAAACACTAACCCAGGAACCTATCCTTGCAACAAAGCCCGATGCCAACTCTGTCCACATATCGATTCAAGTGATACCATCACAGGGCCTAATCACATCCGCCACACCATCAGGGGCTCATTCACCTGCACATCTACCAATGTGATATATGCCATCATGTGCCAGCAATGCCCCTCTGCCATGTACATTGGCCAAACCGGACAGTCTCTACGCAAAAGAATAAATGGACATAAATCTGATATCAGGAATCATAACATTCAAAAACCAGTAGGAGAACACTTCAACCTCCCTAATCACTCACTGACAGACTTGAGGGTAGCAGTGTTGCGACAGATTAACTCGAAAAGCAGACTTCAAAGAGAAACTGTTGAACTCGAATTGATATGCAAACTAGATTGTATTACCTCAGGATTAAATAAGGACCTCGAATGGCTCGGCCATTACGTTACTTGAATCTATTTCCCTTAAGTTAACGATCCTCATTCACACCTGTGTGACCATCTTGTTTATCACTTCAAAGGTTTTTCTTCCCCTGCTGTTATGGTTCCTCTCAATTAATTAGCCTCTTAAGGTTGGTCTATGCACCTCCACCTTATCATGTTTCTCTGACTGTATAAATATCTGTCTACTGTATGTTTCATTCCATGCATCCGATGAAGTGGGTACTAACCCACGAAAGCTTATGCTGAAATAAATTTGTTAGTCTCTAAGGTGCTACAAGTTTTTCTTTCTTATTTTCATTTTGCTGACACAGACTAACACGGCTACTACACTGAAACCTATTACTCCCGCTGTTTCTCCTCCCCATCCTTGCCTACCTTCCACACAACTCCTGCTACTTCGCCAACCCTGACTTCCAATCTCATTCTTCAGTTTAAAACAAAATAATGAAGGGGTTGAAGGGCTCCCCTGGAACCATGATCACTGAGCTGTCTGAGGGGATTGTTTAAATGACAGCAGCATGTACAACAGAATTTTAACCTTTTACACCTCCTTAATGCTACTCCTTCAGTGATGCAAAATGGTACTGCCTCACTCAAGGCAGTAAGCATCCATAGCACTCTTCAGGCTAAGAGCTATTGGGCAATCATGTTACTGTTTGTGCAGCATTCAAAGAGGTTATTCCTTTCTGCACAAGTTCTGTAAGTGTTTATACTTTTTTTTTTTTTACTAATGGAGACATTATCTTCACAGTAAACCACCTGAGCATCACATAAAATGTTTATTGTTCATGTATTTTCTATGTACTGCACCAGAGGGACACCTTCAAGAATCTGCAAATTCATATTTCTTACATATTATACCTCGTTATTTGTAACGTACTTGGGATCTGTAAAGGGTATTTCTTCCCTTACAAACTTCTGAATGTTGAGACTTTCCCCTCTGTTTTGAATAGAGCTGTCTCTTGGCCAAATGCAGGCTCACTGTGAGCAGGTGAAACTTCCAACAATTTCAATAGGCACTGCTTACTCACGGAATTCAGTCCCTTGTGTTTATCAACAGCCTTAATATGACAATGCCACTTGAACTACTGTACTGCTAGAGTAGTGGAGAGAGAGAAAAGGTGTTCTATTGACAGAATTAACACATTCAAAATGGGAAACTAGACAATTTTGGGGGGATACCCAGTTATTTTAATTTGTATTTTTACTATTAGACAAAAACATCAAGAAGGATAAAGAACAGGTGAATAGAGGTATAGAAGAAAGATAACTAGAAGCTGAAGAAATGAAAAGGCACAGAGTAAAACAGAATGAACAAGTAGGTATATATAGCCTAGCTTATGATTTTGCTTTTTGGTGTACACCACCTTTACATTTCTCAGAACCTGCAGTGGCAGCTTTCAAGTTTGTGTTCAGCTCAGACGGAATCTGGTACAGAAGAGAACACCCCATTCTTTCATTAGGACTTTTGTTTTTTCTTCTTTGTACATGGAAAGCAGTACAGGAACTACAGAACATGATTTTCTGCTTTATCAAGTGACGGCATAAATCCGCCGAGAACTTTATATTGTGAGCTATATAACAGGCCTGTACATTCATTTAGTTTGAGACTCCTCACCTGATGTGGACAGCAATTGATCTAAAGTACATGCACAAGTACTAGTAGATCTGTGCTATGGAGCTCACTTATTCCCATATTTTTGAAAATTTAGAAAAAAAGCGGGAGAAAGGGGATTCTGGGTTCTGTGATACAGCATGGCCAGAAGGCAGCAGGAGAGTGATCTAGGATGAGGAGAAGCCTTATTCCCTGTAGATTAATTAAAAGCACCTGAAACCAATTAGAGCACCTGAAGCCAGTCACCTGATAAAATCCCCCTGCTTCAATCAGCCAGGGGAGGAGCTGGAGCAGAGTGGTTTGGTGGTGGAGCAGAGAGCAGTTTGGAGGAGTGAAGCAGAGTGAATTGGTGGTGGAACAAAGAGCAGTTCGAAGGAAAGTGGAGGAGAGTTTTGAGAAGTGCTGCGGCGGGCTAAGACGACCAAGATCCTAGGTAAAGGGACACCTGGCTTGTGCAGAGGGAAGGCAGGAAGCCCCACAAGCTGAAGGTCAGGAGAGGGAAGTAGCCCAGGGGAAAGAATCACTGGTACAAGTGGTTCACCTGCTATCATAGTGCCCCTGGGCTGGGACCCGGAGTAGAGGGCGGGCCTGGGTCCCTCCCTCTCCACTCCCCTTCCCTGGGATACTAGTAGGATAGCTGTTACCCCAGTTTAGGGACAAGAAATGGCACCCTGAAACCCCCGCCACAAGAAGAGAAAGTGCGGGACCCATCATAGCAGTGCCGGCAATTTGCCACAGTTCTCATAGACTTTAAGATCAGAAGGGACCATTATGATCATCTGGTCTGACCTCCTGCACAACACAGGCCACAGAATCTCAGCCACCCATTCCTGTAAAAAACCTCTAACCTAGGTCTGAGCTATTGAAGTCCTCATATCCTGGTTTAAAGACTTCAAGGTGCAGAGAATCCTCCAGCAAGTGACCCGTGCCTCACACTGCAGAGGAAGGCAAAAAACCCCCAGGGCCTCTGCCAATCTGCCCTGGAGGAAAATTCCTTCCTGACCCCAAATATGGCGATCAGCTAAGCCCTGAGCATGTGGGCAAGACTCACCAGCCAGACATCTGGATCTCAGTTCTGCAGTAACTCACATCCCATCACAGGGCATTGGGCATATTTACCGATAATAGTCAAAGATCAATTAATTGCCCATCATACCATCTCCTTCATAAACTTATCAAGCTTAGTCTTGAAGCTAGATATGTCTTTTGCCTCCACTGCTCCCCTTGGAAGGCTGCTCCAGAACTTCACTCCTATGATGGTTAGAAACCTTCGTCTAATTTCAAGTCTAAACTTCCTGATGTCCAGTTTATATCCATTTGTTCTTGTGCCCACATTGGTACTGATCTTAATGCCTCTCCCTCCCTGGTATTTATCCCTCTGATATATTTAAAGAGAGCAATCCTATCTCTCTTCAGCCTTCTTTTGGTTAGGCTAAACAAGCCAAGCTCCTTGAGTTTCCTTTCATAAGACAGGTTTTCTATTCCTCGGATCATCCTAGTAGCCCTTCTCTGTACCTGTTCCAGTTTGAATTAATCCTTCTTGAACATGGGAGACCAGAACTGCACACAGTATTCCAGATGAAATCTCACCAGTGCCTTGTATAACGGTACTAACACCTCCTTATCTCTACTGGAAATACCTTGCCTGATGCATCCCAAGACCCAGTAGCTTTTTTCACTGCCATATCACATTGGCGGCTCATAGTCATCCCGTGGTCAACCAATACTTAGCCTCTCTCACTTTATCCCTATATGTTCTGACCTCAATAAGGTAGCTTTCCTTGCTGATCCTTCCCATCTTCCATTCCTTGTAGGCTTTCTGCTTTTTATTAATCACCTCTCTGAGATGCTTGTTCATCCAGCTTGGTCTACAACTCCTGCCTATGAATTTCCCCCCCCTTTCTTGGGATGCAGGCTTCTGATAGCCTCTGCGATTTTGACTTGAAGTAATTTCAGGCCTCCTCTGCCTTTAGATCCACAAGTTCTTCAGTTCAATCCACTTCCCTATCTAATTTCCTTATTTTTTTAAAGTTAGCCCTTTTGAAATAAAAAACCCTAGTCAGGTTTATTTTTGTTTATCCTTCCATTCAGTTTGAACTGAATTAGCTCATGATCGCTCGAACCAAGGTTGTCCCCTACAGCCATTTCTTCTATGAGGTCCTCACTACCCACCAAAATCAAATCTAAAATGGCATCCCCTCTTGTTGGTTCAGCAACTACTTGGTGAAGGAATCCATCAGCTATCACATCTAAAAAAATCTGAGCCCTATTATTATTACTAGCACTTGTCCTCCAGTCTATATCCGGGAAGTTAAAAGTCCCCCACGATCACACAATTCCCATTAGTATTAACTCCATTAAAAACATTAAAGAGGTTTCTATCCATATCCAAATCAGATCCCGGTGGTCTATAGCATACCCCAAGCACTATCCTAGGGGAGGCTCTAGTAGCTTTCTTCCCCAATGTTATTTTTGCCCAGACTGTCTTATCCATTCCATCACATCTTATTTCTTTACAGTCTACTTTATCATGGATGTACAATGCTACTCCACCACCTTTACTTCTGTCTTTCCTAAACAGCACATACCCTTCAATACCTGTACTCTGCCATGTTTCTGTTATCCCTATATCATCTGGTTTCACTTCCTGCACCAGTAGCTCTAGTAGGGTGACCAGACAGCAAGTGTGAAAAATCGGGACAGGGGGTGGGGAGTAATAGGAGCCTATAAGAAAAAGACCCCAAAATTGGGACTGTCCCTACAAAATCGGGACATCTGATCACCCTAAGCTCTAGTTCCTCAGTTTTCTTACCTAAGCTCCTCGAATTAGTGTACAAACATCTTAATTTTTGCTGTTTGGCCTCGCTCACATTCTTTACCCGATTAGGCATGGACATTCTACTGCCAGTATCACCTATTAGACTGGTATCTACACTACCCTTCCTCCTTATGTCCATTCTCCTACCCACCGCTGTAACCTTTCTTACTTCGTTTTCTCCTCTCTCAATGTTAAAATCTGGCGTGGAGATTACCTGGACATCTCCCCGAAATACCTAGTTTAAAGCTCTTAATCAGTTGTGCCAACCTCCATCCTAGAAGTCTATTTCCCTCCCTACTCAGGTGAAGTCCATCCGGAGAGAACAGTCCTGTCCATGAATGCCGCCCAGTGGCCATACATCCCAAAGCCCTCCTTATAGCACCACTGCCTGATCCATCTATTGATCATAATCTTGTCACACCTTTGTTGCCCTTCTCTAGGGACAGAATCCCACTGAAGATTAACTGAGCCACGATTTCCTTAAGCATCTTCCACAGCCTGGCAGTCTCCCTTGATACGTTCTAGCGAGAATCTAGCCATATCATTTGTTCCCATATGAAGGATAATCAGTGGATTCTTTCCCGCTCCCGTTGGGATCCTTTTCAGTCTCAGGTCCACATCCCATATTTTAGCACCTGGCAGACAGCACACCCTTCTGTTCTCTGGATCTGCTCTGGTTACAGGCCTGTCTATTCTTCTCAGTAAGGAGTCCCCAATCATGCAGACCTGCCTTTTCCTGGTGATGGTGCGATTCTCTGGTCTATTCCCTTCCCTCTGGCTGCAAGCCCTCTCAATTCCTATTCTCCCTTGTAATCCTTTTCAACCTATCCTGTATCCTCCTGGGGCTCACATTTGGTGTTCTCTCTATTGACTCTTCCCCTTTTCCTATAGGACTAGCCGCTCTTCTCTTCTTCCTTGCCCTCCCACCTTATTAGAGTTATAGAGTATTGGGACTATTAATCTATTAATAAGAGCCTCAAGTATATGAAAATTTTTTTTTACTTGTGTAATTTAAAAATAAAATCAAGAGCACATATCAGAAGGAAGCAGTTAAAATATGCCTTCGGGGTGAGGAAAGCAGACACCCCTGCCCTGCTTTCAGAGCCTGAGCTCCAACCTGATCCCAAACATGGACACAGCTATTTTTAGCGCAAGCCACTAGAGCCCAAGTCTGTGGAGCTGGGCTCTGAGACTTGCTGCTGCAGGTTTCTGCTTGCCATGTAGACTTCCCCTGTGACATTCTATACTTTGGGGGAGCATCCTGTAACCCCTGTATTCCTCATTTATATATAATTGTGATATTGCATATAAAGCAGGCCATGTGAGGTATCAGGGGAAAGGTTATGATCTGCTGAAAGTCACTGTTCTATCAAAATATGTATATCATTAATGCATATGAAGTTATGAGAATTGTGTTTGTGTCACTAAAATATACTGTGGGTTTGGGAAGCGCCCAGATACTAGCTCTCTAGAGACACTGCCAAGGAAAGTAACCAATGCCCGGGTGGGTGTCAAACAACCCATCAACAGCTATTGTCCAGCAAGGGAGCTACAATTCAATGACTCACCTGCAAAAGGCCACACCAGGGAAATTGTTCAACCTTGCCTAGGGACTCAGCAATGCCCATCAGACATGCTTGGACTTGTGTTTGCCAAGCACATGGGACTGAGGGTATAGAACAGAACACAGGGGCCCCATGCTTGGCCTTTTGTCTGCCCCCACCTATACTGCAAGCAACAAAGACACTCAGAAGATTGAAGACTCCAACAGAGGAGACTGGCCCAGATTTAAGGGACAAATCTGTATATTAAAAACTGCAATAGCCAGTGGGGTGAGAAAAACTGCTTAATCTAGATGTCGCCCAGTTTAATAGGGTTGAGAGCTCAGACTGCGTGCTTATATTTTATTTTGGTAACTCTTTTTGCCTATTGCTTATCACTTAAAATCTATCTTTTGTAGTCAATAAATTTAACTCTTTATCTTTACCAGTGAGTTTGCTGAAGTGTTTGGTAAGGGTTCTTCCTGAAGCTTACATAGGCTGGTGTATATTCACTTCCGACTGATGAAGTGGTGAACTAATTAATAAATGTGCCCTGCTCATTTTGAGCAGTGCAAGACGGTATATTCCTGAGGTACAAGGCTGGGAGCTGGGGGGGATTTGGCTGGTGCCTTTCTCTGAGAGACTCATGAGTGGCTCTGGGAGCATTCATGCAATCTAGCTGGGTGTGGGGCTCCACATGCTGCTGTGCTAAGTGATCACAGCGCCTGGAGGGGTTTGCAGCTTTTCACCAGCAAAGCATTGTAACAGACAGCCAAGGCTGGAGAGTTAAGGGGGCACAGCGGTGCCACAGTTCCAGGCCGCACCCCAGGGATCCCATCGCATTCCCTAAGTGTCTTTGCAGGGACTGGAAACAGGTATCTCTTAGGGAAAGGAGGGCCAGTTGGATTCCTGGCGAGCAAAGTGGGGGTTATTCATGTTGCAGGACACTGAATCCTGGCAAATAGTTATAGCTAAATTACAGGGGAAGGCGGGTATTGAAAGGTAGTGTTAGATACCAGATTAGGAGCTCAATACGAATACTGAGAGAGATTTAATGGATGGCAGCACAGGTGTCATCATGGTTGTCAGGAACCCACTATGATACGGATTGGTGTCTTTAGTGTTAGCTTCAGTACATGCAGGGGCCTGGGAAGCAACTAGGGTGCCCTTTTATCATCTTGGGTAACCCCAAGGCATCGGTTCTGGGGTGGAATGTTGGCCTCTGTCCTCATTTTTAGCCATGTCTGCTTCATATTTTGCTCTGATGGTGGCTACTTTGACCTAAGCAGTTTGGTTTCTGGCCTCACTTGTTTCTGCGTAGGGGGCATCTGAAAAAAAAGCAAGAAAGAAGAGTTCAGTTTCTGTGATGGGGACATTGGCATTTTTCTGACTTTGCTCAGCTTGGTTTGGTTGGTGTACTTCACCTCTTATCTCAGTTAGATTCCCAATGCCCTGCAACTGGCATTTTGAGTCAGGAAAAGGAGATGGGGATTACAGAGAGAACACAAATTAAATCCTCTTTCTTAACACACCTCGGATACTAATATCTCACAGCTATGTGGGTATCTGCTTGTGTAATCTTCCGCCTTCCCACTTCTTTCTCAATTTCCCCAGGCAAGTCATTTATCCTATGTGTTTCCCCATCTGCAAAATTGGGATAATACAGATTTATCTACCCCATGTAGGTATCCACCTTGCAGGCTTGTTAACATAAAAGGTGGCACCCAATCCCATCTCCACTTGACCAGAGGAGTTATCTTGGTTGAAGTTTGATGTCCTGCTACTCCTTGCCCCTACCACCATTTATCTCTGTAGATTACCCTACTCTCAATTCAAATTTCCAGTATTTTCAAAGTGCTTCCTTCCAACACCCATTCCCCCTTCCAGCCACACACACCCCTCCATGCATCAGTGTTTAGAGTTCACCTAAATCTTTTCAAAGGGAAACTCTAAGTAGAAGCATGACAAGATTCTCTCTCCTACCTCCAATTCTCAGTTCTTTTCAACCATTTCACATGAAGGGTCAGCAGCTGCTTTAGGAAAAAGTGGAGCAGTATCTGGCCTAGTAGGCAGAAGGTCAAAGGCTAGCCCATAGAGAAATGCAGGTATCTCAGTATACTTATTCCCAGAAGGTATGTTATTGCACCTATAAAAACAGCTTTAAAAATAAGAAGCTAATTTATTTAGCATTAGCATGTTATGGTTTTATTAAATATAGATTTAAAAAACATTTCTGTTTTCAAATAGTTTTAGTTTACATGCATTTTATTTTTTCTGAATACAAATATGCTACAGGGACTGTAGACACCTGGAAACTTAAAATATAACTCTTTAGGGCCGATCTTATTCCATGTCTGTAGCACACTGTCAGGCACTTGATAAATACTAATAGAAATAGCTGCTAATCTAGAAGCTTCCTTTTATATTAGGTTCCTACATGCTTTGTAGTAATGAGAATGGGATTGGACTAAATTAAACAAAGTGTACTTCTACTACAATACACAGAGGATAAAGTGAGGGGGAATACTGGCATATTCTCCTTATAGTACTCAGCATTATATGTTCTGTAGTTTTGCACAGAACCAAAGACACTAGCTTATGAAATGCAGAACAATTAAAAAAAACATTTTCTGCAGTGACAATGTGTCTGAATAAGCAGGGAAATATAAGAAATGCATTCAATAACATTGCTTAGGTTTTCAAAATACTACAGTTCTTTAAAAGTGTCTACCTACATTTAAAGTTTAATACAAAATATCAGAAAATAAAAGTAACCCAATAAAATACCTGTGAAATACTGTACTTTATGCATGTTAAAATCAATTCCAAAGTTGTAGTGCATGATTTCTGAAATGTCAGAGAATGGATTTGGGGAAAATCTATTTTTATTTCAGAAAAAAATCCATCCTGTCCTCAAAGCATACAGATACAAAGGACAGTATATTGCAGCTGCCAAAGAGTATACATGCTAATTATTGAAATGAATGTGCTATTAAAAACAAGACTGAATACTTGTAGTGAGGCACTGATTTACAATGCAACATCAGATGCTTTGTTTTAGTTGCTACTTATATGGGATATTTACTATATAACAACTAATGCACATTTATTTACCCTCTGCTGCGCACAAATTTGTTAATGGCACTTAGTGAACTAATCAGGCGGAAGTCAGAACTTTAAGATGGCAGGATTTGAATCAAAGTTTAAGAACAAATTGTTTGGGTTCTACTGTTTTTGTTATGCTTCCACCTACAATTGTTAACATTCAGATTTGCAATTCTCCACTGGTCATAATAGGAGTGGATGCTCTATTGTAGATAAAAGCGCAGTTGTTTTTAACAGCATGCTGTGTAATCCTTTGGACACAGCAGTATAAACACGTGCTTTACCTACATTATAGCATCCACCTTTGCTACCAAGAGGGGAGTTGCACCTAAATTAAAGGTAGAATTTTCCTAGTGTAGACAATGTCTTTGTGCATGTGATGTCCATCAAGGGTAATGAGACTAGAGCGTGCCAGCCTGCCTAGTACAAGGAACTGAGGGTGAAGAGCTCTGAGTTATATTCTTCATTCTGCTGCTGACTCAATATGTGGCTGTGTGTAAGTTATTTGAACCTCTCTATGCCTCATATCTGTAAAACAGGGATAATGAGAGAGCTCTACAGGATGGTAGTCAGGAGCTCATTCTAATCATGACCCACTGTGTTGCCTCAAACAAGTGTCTCAGCATCCACCTCAGTTTCCCTAGTTGAAAAATGGGTAAAATACTTACAATACCTACCAGCTCACTGAGGTGAAGTTGAATTCATCTGCCTAAAGCTTTGAAAACAAATGATAAGATTTTCAAAGGCCAGACTCATGCACAGGCTTGCAATTGTGCACGCTTGGGTATACACATGTCTTAAAGACATGTCTTGTGTGCAAGTGTTATAATATCCAAAGTATAATATCCAAAGTATCTATGATAATCTATGATTTTAATGGTGTTGGTTACTGAAAAGAGCAAGTACATATTTTAAATCCCAATCCTGCAAATATTTATGCATACGAGTTTGATAACCTATCCCATAAAGCCATTTAAATCCAAAGTCTTAATAGCAATAATAATTCAACCTCTGAACTGTTTTGAGGTCCTCAGATGAAAGATATTACACAAGTGTTAAGTACTTCACCTCTAAATTTGTTGCTTTTTAGTCAAACAGGACATATTAGTATTTAATGGAAATTTCTTCAGCGTTGGTGAGACTTCCTTTTGTAAATAATTATTTAAATGTTTGTACTAATAGAAAAACTTCAAAACAGCAAGATTCATATGCTTGAAAAATGGTTCAGTATTTTGTTATTAAAGGTAATATGTCAGATTCAAATATGAATTACTATGTAGGAGAGTTTAGAAAAAAAGGTGGCCAGATTTTCAAAGGCCATCTTCATGCACAAGATCACAATTGCCGGTGTTAGGGTACTTAAGGAACTTGCTGAAGCAATTTTGGAACCACTAGCAATTATCTTTGAGAATTTCAATATCTGGAAAAATACTGGAACAATCTAACACCTAGAGGCTAATAGGGTGATAAGTAATAGCCAACATGGATTTGTCAAGAATAAATCATGTCAAACCAAGCTAATTTCCTTCTTTAATAGGGTTACTGGCCTCGTGGATGGCGGGGGGGAAGCTGTAGACATGGAATATCTTGCTATTCTTCAAAAAAGAACTAGATAAATTCATGGACGATAGGTCTGTCAATGGCTATTAGCCAGGATGGTGTCCCTAGACTGTTTGCCAGCAGCTGGGAATGGGCAACAGGAAATGGATCACTTGATGATTACTTGTTCTGTTCATTCCCTCTGGGGCACCTGGCAGTATGGCCGTTATTATTTTAGTAAGGCTTTTGACACAGACCCACATGACATTCTGATAAGTAAACTAGGGAAATGTGATCTAGATGAAATTACTCTAAGTGGCCACAAAACTGGTTGAATGACTGTACTCAACAAGTAGTTACAATGGTTTGTTGTCAAACTGGGAGGACATATCTAGTGGGGTTCTGCAAGGTTCTAACCTGGGTCTGGTACTATTCAGTATTTTCTTTAATAACTTGTATAATGGAGTGGAGAGGATGCTTATAAAATGAAAGGATAACCCCAAACTGGGAAAGGTTGCAAGCATTTTGGAGGACAGGATTCAGACCTTGATAAATTGGAGAATTGGTCTGAAATCAATAGAGTGAAATTCAATAAAAATGAGTTCAAAGCCCTACATTTAGGAAGGAAAAATCAAATGCACAACTACAAAATGGGGAATAACTGGCTAGGCTGTAGTACTGCAGAAGAGGATTGGGGATTATAGTGGATCACAAACTGAGCCAATATGACAGAATTATGAAAAAGGCTAATATTATTCAGGAGCATATTAAGAGGAGTGTCATATGACAGGCCTGGTCTACAACTAAAAATTACAGCAAGCTAGCAATATCGCTCAAGGCAGTAAAAAATGTCATGCCTTATGTGACATAGTTAGATTGACCGTACCACCACTGTAGAGACAGATTGATAGAAGAATTCTTCCATCGACCTGGCTACAACCTCTTGGAGAGGATGATTACTGACACTGAAAGAATAAAATCCTTCCACTGATGTAGGAATCATCTATGCTGCAGCCTCGGAGCTGTGCTGCTGTAGTGTAGACATGAGCTAAGACATGGGAGGTAATTGTTCCACTCTCCTTGGCCCTAGTGACACCCCAGTTGGAGTATTGTGTCCAGTTTTGGGTGCCACACTAAGGGTGTGGATAAACTGAAGAGTGCAGAGGTGAACAACAAATATGAAGATCTGACCTCTGAGGAAAGGTTAAACTGGGCATGTTTAGTCCTGAGAATAAAAGACTGAAGGGACACCTGATATATGTTAAGGGCTGTTATAAAGAGGATGTGAACTCCATGTCCACTGAAGGTAGGACAAGAAGTAATGGGCTTAATCTGCAGCAAGGGAGATTTAGGTTAGGTATTATGAAACATTTTCCAACTATAAGGATAGTTAAGCAATGGAATAGTTACCAAGGAGGTTGTGGAATACCCATTACTGGAAATGTTTAAGATCAGGTTAGACAAGCACCTGTCAGGGATGGTCAAGGTATACTTGGTCCTACCTCAGTCTACAGGGATAGACTAGATGAACTCTGAAGGTTCTTCCTCCAGCCTTCCATGATTTTATGATTAATGTATAGATAAAGATTATCTAATTTTGTGGGTAGATTATTCAGCTACAACTCAAGCAAGCAGTTTTATATTTCCCTATTTATGAGTAGCATTAAGAAAAGCCCTTAATATTCACATTCTCAGAGGTGGTGGTAGAAACAAGGAAGAAGTGTCAAAAACCACGCTTATGGACTCAAAGTAAATTAACCTTTAACAGCTAGAGAAGAGTTACAGTCACTGCATGTATTTTATATATAAAGTGAAGAGTATGGAAAGTTTCCTGTTGGACTGCAGCAAGAATATGAAATGTAATGAAGATTAGCTTAATTTGCTGCAGGATACAGCAAGATACTCACTGTAATTCTGTAAGAACTTCATACTGGAACTTGTTACAGTGAGTTCAATTTGATTTTTTAATGTAATACAGTACATTTTTATAAACTGAACATTATCATTGCAGAAGAACATGCTAACTAAATGTTAGCAATTTTTTTTATACATAATTATTTTACTCTACTGTAGCTACTGTATGCAGATCTCAATATTAGTACATAAAATATTCATTTTACTTGTATGAGGAGATGAGGATGAACCTAGAAGAGGTTTGAATATCAGAATGTCATATCTGCTGCACCTGTTTTCCCAAGAAATAATGAATTACAACACTATAACCCAAAAAATAAACATTTAAATTGCAAAACTATAGTTTAAATTTACATCATATTTTATGATCAGTTGTTGTGCATCTATATTCAATGAAATTTGATCTAATCATGCTTAAGGACATATAACCAACAGTCCGCAGCAGTTTCAACACCAGTTTTTCATATTTTGTATAAAATGGACTTAAAGACATATCTTCCATAAATGTTTTCAGTGCAATTCTGTCAATGAAGAAAATATAAAGTTAACTTTCAATTTTTATTTTATAGGATAAAAAACTTGCATTTGCACTGCTGAAGTGTAAATAAGCTATTCAGGTTAGTTGTGCTAATGAAAATTTCAAAGTTAGCCACTTAAACCAACTTTAACTGCCCTTATGGGCAGCAGCTCCCCCATATTCATGGGTATAACTGTAGAATAGCTGAATACTGGGAAAAACTTAAGCAGAGGCAGAATAATCTACTTTTTGAAAAGTAAGTTAAAATTTCTGTTCATTGAACAATTGAAAAAGTAAAAAAAGCAGTCATTTCTTATGATGTAGTCTTGAAATCGGTAAAACCATGTTTCAACACTATCATCCTCTCTCACATCCCTATGCTCTATGTGCTATCTTGCAAATATAACTTAACATATGCTTTCATGGGTTTTATGAAAATCCTCCATTATTCAATGAGATAAAGATTTAATAAGTTAGAAACGGATCTTTTTCACGTCAACTGCAAGGAACCAGAGGGAGGAGTGCACCTGAAATTATAAAAACGTGCTTGGCTAAGCATAAAATAATAACCTATACATTTTGGTTCAAAGACAGTTTGTAAAACTGCACACAGGATACTGCCTTACATATTTCGTCTCTGTTCTTTGCAGATTACATCCAACAAACAAAAATTCAACAACTCTAAGGTAGCACTAAATAAAAACGAGCTTCATTCAAATCTTGAATACCTGACTGCAAAGACCTACAGCTGGTTATTCAATGACAATTTAGCTCTTCATACCAAAAAAAATTTGGCTCACAAAAAATAAGTACAATAAACTCTTGGTAGAAGGTGCTCTCATGAGGCAACCTACTATATACTACTGCTAGATACGAGTTTCCAAAAAAAATTACATCCCATTTTCAGCACATTTTTCATAAACATGCAACTCACTATAAAATACAAAACACTTGGCTCTCAAGAACAGCTTTATAAAGACACACTGCATCAATAAAATTTTTTTTCTTTGTGATTAACTTTACATTGTAATAAGAACTGTATTTTCACTAATGTTTATATATCAGATTTCATATTATAATGTAGTAATAATTTGCTCTGTGTGAACATAATGTTCAGGAGGAAATATCTATACACTAACATACTAGACTATTAAAAACTCATTCAGTTACAGAATTTTATTGATACAGTAGATTAATAAAAACGGATGGGGAAGATAAAATGGATAGGGTATTCAGTACATTATTTAATAACACATTTTAAAAATTAAAATATTTTAAATCCTTTCTGAATTTTCAATGCCATTAGAAGTCCAGAAAAGCCTGACATCAATACTGAGGTGTAAAGTGAATCAGACAACTTATTTCACAATTTGAATCTGTTGTATTATTTTATCGGATGTCGTTCACCGGTAAAAGAAAGTAATTTAGCACTCTGACGACAGGTGGATGCTTAAAAGTAAACTCTAGATTAGATACACAAAGGAAACAAAGATCATTCCTTTTCTTTTCCCCCCTCAACAAATAGTGGCAAAAGAAAATGGCACTATTTATTCAACTGATTTTTTTTTCACAGTTAAATGCCAAGGAGAGTACAAATATGAACACTGACAGATATTGCTTGAGATCCATTCTAACAAACTTTTTTCTTTTTTTAAATCAACAGATCTAATAAACAGTTGGGCACTGTCAGTTTAAAGCCACTGATAAAAGCTATACAAGCACTTCAGAAGTCAGAAACATTAAAAAAGGGCTATTTACAAGTTTCTTCTTTAGTTCATATGTCTACAAAGGCAGCGCACATTACACTTCACAAAAATCCACAGATAATGATATCAACATGTGTGTGGCTAAAGCTTGTGACCTAGGGACTGCAAACGTAGGGGTAGTAAATGTAAAGTAAGTTTTTGTCTTCAGCAACCCCATTTTGTGCACTAACAGCTTCATTCAGCCTCAAGCTTCAAATTATGAGCATTCTTCAAAGCTTTCACCTTGGAACGCGGATAATTACATGCTCCCTCATCGCCTCTCTCTTTTGGAAGTTCTGCGACGTACCTGTTATTGAAGAGAGAGTCAAGAGATTCATTTTATAAAATAAATTTTAAAATTTATTCATTTATTTTAAAGAAAAGCTGCACATACATTATTTTGAAAAAGTTCATGAGTAAACGTATTCCATTATGGTAAAAATGTTGAGACTAACAATGAATTTACAGAGTTCTTTATAAGCTATGAAATAATATATTTATAGGAGCTACCTAGGCCTGTCTCCTAGTATAACTAACAAACACACACACACACACACACACACACACACACACACACACACACACACACACACACACACACTCTTTTTGGGAGCTACCAGTTACCAAAAACAGTAGATGGACCGTTCTTGGAATTGGCCCAAATAGTAAGTTACTAGTTACATAGTTTTTGGGGCAAGACTTTGCATTTTGGGTTTTAATTCTTATAAATGGTGCTTTTCCGCAATTACATCTGTTCTATAGTATGGAGGCATTGTTTGCAGTTCCCCGGTTTACACTGAGATTTGCAGTTACATGAGGAATTAAATCCTGTGGTTAGATACAAAAATGTTAGTCTATCATTCCCGAATTTAAAACAAAAAATTAATTCTTAAGATAGGCAGGAAAGAGCTAAAGACTGAATTTTCTGAAAATTACAAGTAAATCTTCTAAAGTTTGAAGGAACTAAAAATATCTATCTAAAATTTAAACTTGGTATCATGCATTCCTTGGATCTGCCAAGCCTAAGATTCATAACAGTAATAAGCCTTAAACTTGGCACAATTACAGATACTAGTAATATCTCAGAACTTACTTAAATTATTGGAATTATCTCTCATAGCAGTTTCAATGTATGCTGTAGAAGCAAACCGAGAAAATATTACTAACTAGCAAGAAATACTATTTTCTACATCAACTTCTAAGGCCTGTAAGGACTCTTGCAGACTTTCTAAACTCAGCAGGCAGGTACTCAGGGATTGCTTAGCAGCTCTTTGTCAAATGGGAACTAGAGGGAAAAAACAGTTACCCACCTTTTCATAACTGTTGTTCAAGATGTGTTGCTCATGTCCATTCCATTGTAGGTGTGCATGTGCACGGTCATCGGAGATTTTTGCCTTAGCGGTATCCGTAGGGCCGGCTGTGTCACCTCTCTGAGTGCCACGCTCATGTGCTGGTATATCAGGCACTGCTGGTCCTATGCCCTCTCAGTTCCTTCTTGCCGACAACTCCAACAGAGAGGGACCGGAGAACGGGTAATGGAATGGACATGAACAACACATCTTGAAGAACAACAGTTACGAAAAGGTGGGTAACTGTTTTCTCTTCTTTGAGTGCTTGCTCAGGCTGATTTCACTATAGGTGACTCACAAGCAGAATCTTTGGAGTGGGCTCAGAGTTCACAGCTTCACAGATTGTAGCATACCTCTGCCAAAGCCAGTGTTGTGCTGACCCAGAAAACTCATGACATAATGCGACACAAACATGTGGACGGAAGACCAGGTTGTGGACCGACAGATTTCTTGCCCCGGCACCTGTGCCGGGAACGCTGCCGATGATGCCTGTGCCCTAGTCAAGTGAGCCGTTACAATTGCCGGAGGGAGTATCTTAGCCAGCTCATAGCAGTAACGGATGCAGGCAGTGATCCAGGAGATCCTCTGTGCGGACACAGGGTGACCTTTCATCCTATCCACCACCGTGATGAACAGCTACATTGACTTATGGAATGGTTTTGTTCTATGTAGAAGGCCAGCACCCATCTGCCATCCAGGATGTGAAGCTTTCATTCCTCATCCAACGCATGGGGCTTCAGGCAGAGGACCAGTAAAAATATATCCTGGCCAGTATGAAACTGGGACACAACCTTGGGCAGGAACGCTGGGTGAGGACGCAGCTTCACCTTGTCCTTGAAAAAAACCATATATAGCGGTTCCGAAGTGAGCATCCTGAACTCTGACACCCTAGGGGCCGATGTTATAGCAACCAAAAAGGAGACCTTCCAGGACAGGAGGAGGAAGGAGCAGGAAGCCAAGGGTTTGAAGGGAGGACCCGTGAGTCTGGAAAGCACAAGGTTCAGGTCCCAAGGAGGAACCAGCTCCTGGACATGTGGGTAGAGGCACTCCAGCCCTTTCAAGAAATACACCGTCATAGGATGGGCAAAGAGGGACTCGCCCTGGACCAGGGGGTGCAGTGCTGAGTTGGCTGCCAGGTGGACCTTGGAGGAAAAGGACAACCCTTGAAGTTTCAAATGCATCAAGTAATCCAGGAAGTCCTACAGCCAGGCTTGCTCAGCCCAAAGAAGCCTCTCCAAGGCCCAGCACTCGAACCTTTTTCCACTTCGCCAGATAGGTTGCCCCGATCGAGGGTTTTCTGCTGCCGAACACCACCTGCTGAACGCGGGCTGAACACGCTCTTTCGTCCGCATTCAGCCACCCCTTCAGGTGCAGTGCAGCCAGGTTCGGATGCAGCAGGTTGCTGTGGTTCTGCAATGGCAAATCCAGTCGAAGGGGCAGCAGGAGGAGGGCTGCTGTCGATAGGGCCAACAGCATGCCGAACCAGTGCTGACGGGGCCACAAGGATGACGCTTGCTCTATCCTGTTTGATCTTCACCAGGACCCTGTGGATCAATAGCACTGGTGGAAAGGCATACATGAGCACCCCTGATCCACGGAATGAGGAAGGCATCCAGAGGGAGCCACTGTCCAGACCTTGGAAGGAGCAGAACTGGTGGCACTTCCTGTTCTGCCTGGACACGAACAGGCCCACCTGGGGAGTTCCCCACTGTTGGAAAAATCAACCTGACCACCTCCAGATGGAGGGACCACTTGTAGTGAGACGAGAAGGTCCTGCTGAGGTGATCTGCAATGACACTCCTGGAGCCAAGCAGATGGGCGGCAATCAGATGAACGGCGTGCCGCACACAGAAGCCCATAGGCTGAACGCCTCCTGACAGAGGACTGAGGATCTGGCCCCTCCCCGCCTATTGATGCAGTACATCGGGCGGTATTGTCAGTCAGGACCCTGTACCACCTTGCCTTTCAGGTGGGGCAAGAATGCCTGGCAGGCCAGGCGAACTGCTGAGTTCCCTGACATTGACATGGAGGGCCAGATCGTCCCACAGTCAGCGGCCCTGGGCACTGTGCCCTCTAAGCTGTGCATGTCTGCGCACGCACACAGATCCTAAACCCCGTGTGCACGGTGAAACACAGTGCGCACAACAATTTGCACAGAAGGAATTTTTTGCACACATGGCCTGTCAAAAATTAGAGGGAGCATTGGCCCTGGGTACTGAGTTCGCCCAGGTGGGCTCCCCAGCCCAGATTTGAAGCGTCGGAGACCGGGTCAGTGACTGGGAAGAGGCCGCAAAGGGAACCCCGCAACACCGACTTGGGGTCTAACCACCAACTCAGGGACAAAAAGGACGTGGCTCGGTACTTTGACCACTCGGTCCAGGGAATGTTTGTTGGGGATATAGACCGAGGCCAGCCACACCTGCAGCGGACGCAGATGAAATCGAGCATTGCTGACCACATACGTGCTCACAGCCATGTGCCCCACCAGATGCAGACAGGTGTGGGCTGTGGTGAGCGGGTGCCTTCTTAACTGGCAAATCAAGTCTGCCATGGCCTGAAACCAAGCTTCTGCAATGAAGGTTCTGGTCCGTGTGGAGTCAAGAACGGTCCCAATGAACTCTATGCGTTGGACTGGCGTGAACATGGACTTTTCTATGTTTATTAACAGAGCCAGGTCGCAGGAGGTGGAGCACACCAAGCAAAGACTTCTTTGTATCTTATCCGCACAGCCGCCCCTTGATGAGCCAGTCGTTGAGAGACGGAAACAGGTGGACCCCCCCCAACATCTGAAGTAAGTGGCCACCAGCACCATGCACTTAGTAAACACCCTCGGGGCTGAAGAGAGGTCAAAGGGTAGTGCCGTGAACTGGAAATGGTGCCCTCCCACTACAAAACGGAGGAAGCGCCTGTGGCACGGGAATATAGAAAAGTGGAAGTAAGCGTCCTTCAAGTTGAGAGCAGCGTACCAGTCTCTTGGATCCAGGGAGGGGATGATGGAGGCCAGGGAGACCATGCGAAACTTCAACTTCTTGATAGACATGTTGAAGCAGCGCAGGTCCAGGATGGGTCTGAGGTTCCCTTTCAGGATTAGGCAGTACCGGGAGTAGAATTACTTTCCTTTTTTGTCCTGAGGTACATCCTCCACAGCCCCCAGACGAGGGGGTGGGAGGGAGTGGCCAAAAATTGCAGGGTATACCCACACGATATTATGTCCAGGACCCAGAGGTCTGATGTAACCCGCAACCAGGCCAAGCGTAGGGGAACAGGCAGTTGAGGAAAGGTAGCAGACACAGGGAATTGGCTGGGGCATCGCTCTCAATTTCGCCATCAAAACAAGTGTTTCTGCCCTGCAGAATACTTGGTCTGTCCAGCTTGTGCAGGCGAGCGGGAGGCAGAAGGGTGGCAACGACTAAAAGCAGCGCGTCCCTGTCCCTCCTTCTTACAGGTCCGAACAAGACTGCCATGACCTCAATGGTGGGGGCAGCCGGAATGGCTTACACACCAACTGCAGTGTGTGCATATCCAATGAACGGAAGTGGCCTTGGTGTCCTTCACGCTGTGCAGCCTCGCATCAAAGGGAAGGTCTTGGATAGAGGTCTGCATCTCCTGGGAGAGACCAGCGACCTGAAGCCAGGAGCTGCACCTCATAACCATCACGGATGCCACCAACCTGGCTGCTGAGTCCACCGAGTCCCACGCCATCTGAAGAACAGAGCAGGCCTCCGAGGTGCCCTCCTACACCAGAGTAACAAACTCCTGGGCTCAGTCCTGTGGGAGGGAGTCCTTGAATTTATGGAGAGAGTCCCATAAATTGAAGATATAGCGGTCCAGGAGGGCCTGGTGATTCACCACCCGAAATGTAGACTTGCAGTGGAATAAATTTTTCTTCCAAACAAGTCAAGTCTTTTGGCCTCCTTATTTTGTGGGGTGGAGTTAGTGTGCCCCTGCTTCTCTTTTTCATTGGCCGCAGAGACCACCAGCAAGCCAGGAGGAGAGTGGATATAGAGGTATTCAAAGCTTTTGGCTAGCATGAAGTACTTCTTCTCAGCCTGTTTTGAGGTGGGAGGGCGTCTGCCTGATGCCTCTGGCAATTTTCAAGACCCCCCTTGTGCACGGGTAGTGCAATACGGGTGGAGGCTGACAGCATGCTGAAGAGAGTGTCCTCTTCCTCAGCCATCTCCTCCACTTGCAGGCCCAGGTTGTCGGCCTCCTGCCGGAGCAAGGCCTGGTGGTTCTTGAAGTCGTCAGGTAGGCTGGCACTGGAGGGCCCAGTGACTGCCTTGTCAGGGGATGACTAGGAGTACTGAACTGGTGGATGAGAGGCTTGTTCCTCCTTCTCCGCTGGGGAGAATGGGTTAGGTGTAGGTGCAGCCCCCTGAACCTCGGACACCGGGTGTGCCTCCGGCATGGGGCCCAATGCCGATGATCACGGCTCCGCGGCCGACGAGTGAGCTGAGGGGGGCAACACCATGACCGGACCCCCCAGGTGTTCCAACAAGGCCACTGAGCAGGCCACTGCCCTGGTTGTCAGTGTCCCGATGCTGCCACTGGCTCAGATGCCCAGTCTCACCGCTGAGGTCAGGGCAACAGGCTGAAACGCCCCTCAGTTCTGGAGGAGCCACCCTCTGGAGACCACGGAAGGGCTGTCAAGGCCTGAGTTTGCCTCAAGACCACCGACACTGGAGACAGGTGTCCCAGGGACCAGTACCGATGGCACGGCGAGCGGGTGCGGTGTCGGGGAGATTGGAAGCAGGAGGGAGATCATTCCCACAGCGTTTTGTGACCGGGAACAGCGTCAGGATGAGGACCTCTGGGAATGCGACCGATGTCAATAACAGAGGGACTGGTGGCTTTCCCTTGGCGAATCATGTCGCAACTGCGGCGACTGCAATGCCAGAGACCGAAGATAAGTTAGTGATGATCTAGACGATGGTACTGGCGTCTGTCGGTGTGGAGGTGGAGAGCACGCCATTGTCTCGAGGGATCAGCAGTGCTCCACCGCTCCCTGGGGAGCCTCATTGACTGGCTTGGGGAGCCTTAGTCAAGGCCTGCAGCACTGCTTGTGCTGTCAGCACAGGCGGAGGTTTGAGCTCCTTCGGTGCCTGAGTTCATGAAGGTGTCGGTGCCGGCGGGAGTGTCAGTCCCGTACCACTCACTGGAGTCAGAGAAGGATCTTTCCCCGGGTTAACGACCTCAGCAGGAGATGGTCGACTGTGGGGCTCCAGCGTGGGTGGGCAACTCGGGGCAGGCTCCTTGCTCACTGCCACCTTCTTCGTCGGCGTCGGGGAGCTGTGTTTTTTAGCCCTCTTCATAGGAGCCAGCGACAAAGGTGGTGTATTTTGCACTGATGTTGAGGTGCTGGGTGAGGATTTCATAAGGAGAGCCCTGAGCCTGATATCCCTCTCCTTCTCGGTGCGAGGCCAAAAGTTCTTACAATCTGGCACTTCTCTTTAATGTGCGCTTCCCCCAGGCACTTGAGGCAGCTGCCATGGGGGTTGCTAACAAGCATAGGCCTGTTACAGGAATCGCAGGGCTTAAAGCCCAGAGATTGGGACATGCCCCACTGGGGGCGAAGTCCCCACTGGGACCCAACTCTAACTACAACACTTAACAGGTAGTTAAGGGTAAAGATAACTATGTATAAGCCTAAAGGCCAAGATAAGGAAAACCGCAAGTCCTTGACAAACAAGGAAAGGCACTCCAACTGACCACCACAGGCGGTAAGAAGGAACTGAGAGTGCATAGGGCCAGCAGCGTCTGATATCCCAGCACATGAGCGCAGTACTCAAGGGGGTGACACAGCTGGCCCTACAGATACCGCAAAGGCAAAAATCTCCGATGACTGCGCATGTGCCCGCACCCACAATGAAATTAACATGAGGAAGCACTCGAAGAAGAACTTCTGTTCAATCTACTGAGATCCTTGAAGTAGCTAGATGGTTTATACCATATAAATATAGCTATATTTTACCTACAGAGAACCTTACAATGGCTGGGCAGTTGATGTGTTGAGACCACTGCCTATCATGTTGACAAGTATCATCTTTGTTTCCTTATGCTCCTATTATCTGTACCCACCTGATTCCTCTGGTCTTATATTTAGTTTGTAAGCTCTTTGGGGCAGGGAGAATCTTTTTGTTATGAGTTTTTACAGTGCCTAGCACAATGGGGCCATGCTCCATAACTGGGGCTTCTATGTGCTACCGCTATACAGATACTAAATTATACTTTGAGTTCAACAGGCTAAGTAGTCCCCCAGAAACCAAATCTCTAAAGATTCGATAAACTCCTCAGGATCCAGGGGCTGTTGGCTGCATCTCTCTTCCAATCACCTCATCTGACCTATGAGGTTCCCAATTCTGGAGATGAATGCAGTCAACCATGTACTCAAGGACGTTCAGTAGTTCCCCAATACCCTGGAATTTAGGGTCATTCCGGGACTTCACTGAGCTTCTTAATATTTTCTTCTACAAGCAAACTTCATTCTTACTGAGCTGGTTAAGTACTTCAGCATTTTTTGCTTAAAAGCGTTAGCATTTAAAATGGTAAGTACATAAAACTAAGCCATAAGTCTTAAATTATCTTAGTTTGAAGTCTGTTTGCTTGGCACATCATAGTAGTTGAAACTTTCCTTACACGCAGACTTCCTCAGCTTCACAGGACAAAGCAAATGAAAGTTTTTCAGATGTAGTGGGGAAAGAGCTGCCAAATTCCTTTAAAGTTTAAAAGACAATATGAAATGTAGGTGAGGAAGGAATGGGGCTTAAAAAAATAAAAGGAAATACACTGATCCAGGGAGTGCCTCCTATCTTAATTTTTATTCTGGCCACTCATTGTCCATCTTCCATAATAAATTATACAGTCCTGAAAGACCTTTATTCCAGCTCAAACTACAGACTCCTCTCTTTCTATAACTCAGGAATTTAACTTGCAAACCTTCCCATCTCCTACTGAATTTAGGAGCTGGGCACCACACAAAACCTGATGTTCCCAGTATACCTAATCTTAACTATTAAGGCTAATTTTTTTTCCTGGAAAAAAAAAAAAAAAAAAAACCTAGGAAATACCCATTTAAAAATTATTAACTTAGAGATAAGGTTTCCTAAATAATATAATCCTTATGCAAATATACATGCTTTAGCATTACCATTAAAAAAATCAAAGTTAAAATGACTATTGCTAAATTCCACAAATATTTTATTACTCTTATATTTCAGACATTCAGCAAGTGGCACTGATCATGAAAAGACCACCTTAAAACATCCTCTTACACACAAGGCAAACAAGCACACCGACTTTAAAAATATACATTACCAATATAGGTATATATTTGAATATTTATGATGCACAGGTTTATACTGAAGGAGTTCAAACGTACATCTAATCGAAAAATAAGATTTCTGTCGTATAGGAAATTCTGAATTTCAACATTTGTCTTCATCCCAAATCTGGATGGAAAGTCAAAATGTTGAAATTTATTGTGGAACAAAAAAAACATTCTGAAATTTTTAAATTTAGAAATGTCAAAATGTTTAATTTCAGGGCATTAATCTGCATATGCCTGAACCACTGCAATACTTCATGGGAGTTATTGGTCAGGTCATGTCCCCAATTTTCCCAGGGGCTTGGTTCTCCAACTGAACCACATTTCCCATAATCACAGGACTCCCAGGATGCATGACAATGTCTCCTTCCCTCTGGGCCCAGATGCATCATAGGAATCCCATGACTGTGATGCATCACGGGAGATGCAGTTTGGCTGGGGTGTCCTGCCCATGGAGAAGAATGGAGATAAGAGGCACATGAATTACAACTCCCATGAGGCATCACAGCAGCTCAGGCACATGCTGAGATTAACACTGTCTTGAACCAAAATTTTGTTTCAATTTTCCCTACAAAAATTGACAATTTTCCCATACAAAATTTCAATTTAGCAGAATTCCTATTTTTCACCAAAAAAACACTCATGGAAAATTCTCACCAGCTCTACTTATATCTTGAGAGCTAAAATATACACTATCAGAATGTGAAAAGTGAGTTTTTGCTCATCAACATTAGACATACAGAGAGGTACCACATAGATCTACAGAACACATTTCAAACATGTATCTTACACTGATCGTGGAAACTTCCTCTTCCTCCATTACTTCTTCTTGGGGAATGTCATCACTGATAGGAGAACTACCCTGAAATATATCCATCTCTTCACTAGATTCATTTTCTTTACTTGCTGCTTGTTTGGTGCGTCCAGCACGGCTAAAATTAAAAATCACAATAATTAATTTTACAGCAGATGGGTCTTTAAGCACACAAATAAACTCTGCAATGGAAAAACACTTCTAGCTAGCCTTTTAAACAGCTGTTCTTAATTTGCTTCCTGTAAAACTTCTACTCTAAGTGCCCACCTACTTTTATCTCTAACCAGAGGGTAGAAATTCTATTAGGCTGAGTGATTTTTCAACCAAAATTACTTCAGGATAACATATCAGAGTGCGAAATATTTATGAAGTCAGACCATTAATATGTTTAGGACTATTTATGTTGAGCTTAAATTGGATATACTTTTCTTTCCAACACCTTAAATCAAATTGCAGGCCAAGGGGTGGTTTTTTCCCCCATATCAATAGCCCTTATGAAAAGATAGATGTACCTCAGGTATATTCTTGGTTTCATGGTTCTCAGCTACAGCATTGGTTTTGTGGTAAAATGAAAGACAAAAACACCATCCCTCTCATGGGAGAACACTTTTCACAAAGCAATCACTCCATATCTGATCTTTCAATACTTGTCTTCAAGGGAAACCTGCACAACACCTTCAAAGGGCGAGTTTAGGAACTTTGCTAGACACCAAAAAACAGACTTAACAGTCACTGGTTTTATGGCTTATTACAACAATTTGTAATATACCACACGGTCTGCTGCCTTTAATTGTCCACTTCAAACCCTTTATGCACAACACTAACCCCCAATTTCCCACATCATATCGAGTGGCCACCTCCAAAATACATGAACCCTTCTGCTTAGCAATCTGATTTTTTCCTTCCTAAGTGAAGTACTTTGCACTTCTCTTTATTGAATTTCATATTACTTGTCCAATTTGGCAAGGTCCCTTTGAATGCTAATCCTGTCCTCCAAAGTGCTTGCAACCCATCCCAGTTTGGGGGCATCCACACATGCATGCTCTCCACTCCATTATCCAAGTCATTTTTGAAAATACTGAATAGTATCAGACCCAGGACTCACCTCTGCAGGTCCTCACTACATACATCCTCCCAGTTTGACAATGAACCATTGATAACTACTCTGAGTATGATCATTCAACCATTTGCTCACCCACCTCTAGTAATTTCATTTAGACTACATTTCCCTAATTTGCTTATGAGACTGTCATGTGAGACTGTGTCAAAAGCCTTACTAAATTAAAGATATACCATGTTTACTGTTTCTCTCCTACCCAACAGGCCAGTAAGCCTGTCAAAAAAAGGATGGCTTAGCGTAATTTGTTCCTGACAAATCCATATTGGCTATTCCTTATAACACTATTATTCTCTAGGTGCTTATAAACTGATTGTTAATTTATTCCAGTATCTTCTCAGGTATCAAAGTCAGGCTCACTGGTCTATAATTCCATGTATCCTTTCTTCCCCTTTTTAAAGATGGGTATTATGTTCACCATTTTACAATCCTCTGGGATCTCAACCATCCTCCATCAGTTCTCAAAGATAATTACTAGAGGTTCTGAGATTACTTCAGCTAGTTCCTTAAATATCCTAGGATGAATTTCATCAAGCCTTGCCAACTTGAATACATCTCACTGATCTAAATATTCTTTAATCTGTTATTTTCCTATTTTGGCTTGCCCTCCTTTCCCCTTGTTGTTAATATTAATTGTGTTGAGCATCTGGTCACCATTAACCTTTTTAGTGAAGACTGAAGTAAAACAGCCATTCTTGATGTCTGCCTTCTTGATTTCATCAGTTATTAGCTCTCCTTCCCTGGGAAGTAGAGGACCTACACTTTCCTTAGTCTCTCTTGGTCCCAATGTATTTAAAGAACTTGTTCTTACTTCCTTTTATGTCCAATGCTCATTTTGAGCTCTACCCTTTCTGATTTTGTCCCTACAATCTTGCGCTATTCTTTCGTACTCCTCTTTGGCAATTCATCTATGTTTCCACTTTTTGTAGGATTCCTTTTTGATTTTCAGGTAATTATAGAGCTCCTTATGCAGCCATATTGGCCTCTTACTATTCTTCCTATCTTTCCTTCGCTCTGGGATAGTTTGCAGTTATGGCTTTAACACTAACTTTAACCTGAGGTACTGCCAAGTCTTGTGAACTACTTCATCCCTTAGATTTTCTTCCTATGTGATTTTACCTTCCAGTTCCGCCCCCAGCCCCGCTTTTTTTTTTTTTGTAAAGTCGTTGTTTTTATTCTGCAGCTCTTCCTTCTCTCTTTCTTTCCTTAGACTCATGAAATCTATCATTTCATGATCAGTTTCACCCAAATTACCTTCCTTCTTCAGATTTGCTACCAATTCCTCCCTGTTAGTCAGAATCAAGTCTAAAATGGCCGTCGTCCTGGTTATTTCCTCCATTTTCTGGAACAAAAAGTTGTCCCCAGTACATCCCAAGAACTTATTAGAAATTTTGTGTTTTGCCATATAACTTTTCCAACAAATGTCTGTGTAGTTAAAGTCCTGCATTACTAAAAGGTCTTAGGTTTTGGCTATTTCTGTTATTTGTTCTAGCAATGCCTTATCCACCTCCTTGTACTGATTTGGTGGTCTACAGTAGACTCAACCATGATTTCACACCAATTTTAGATTCCTTTTAATTTTATCAGTCTCACCTTCTTTTGGACCTCAGACAACTGTATACATTCTTGTTGTATGATGCAACATGCTCTCCCTGTCCTTCCTGAACAAACTATATCCCTCTATACCAGGAGTGACCATACTTGCTGACCCTGTGAGCTACATATAATTTTCATAACTTCAAGAGCTGGGCACACCTGCCAGTGCTGAGGGCTTCAGCCCTGCAGTGCTGCCAGCCGGGGGTTGGGGCTACCCTGAGGGGCTGAAGTCCCAAGCCCCACCACTCTGCTGCAGGGCAGAAACCCTGCCAGTCTGGTAGGTGGAGAATGGGGTGATGGGGCATGGTGGGCTCCGCGAGCCTCACTTTAACTGTAAAAGAGCCACATGTGGATTTTGACCCAGGGTTTGGCCATCCCTGCTCTATACTAATATTCCAGTCATGAAACTTATCCCATCTAGTCTCTGTGATGCCAATTAAATAATAATTTAGCTTATGTACTAATATTTCCAGTTCTTCCTCTTTGTTCACCATCCTCCTGTCATATGTATTGACAGAGCTTCAGATACCTACAGTTCTACAGGTCACTACGGAGAAGTGAGGCAAACCACGTGCCCCAAGACCTTCTAGAATAGTAACTCTCTGTAGACTGTAGCAGATCTTGTATACAAAATATCAACCACTGAGAGGGTCTCCAAGTGAATAAAGCCTGACCCTTCAACAGTAAGGCTAAACGAAAATTCAGAAGGTTACATTAAGAACTTACACTTTTTTTTGCTGTGATGGTGGTGGTTTTGGTGGCCTTCCTCGTCTTTTTTGTGGTGTAGATTGTGTTGATTCAACTGCACTAGTTTCAGATGGTTCTACTCTGTTTTGAGGGAGACCCAAATTGCAAAATATCAAATTATAATTAATATCCAAGGTGTTGTGTGGTGTTTTTTTAAAAGAATGCACTTTATAAGAAAAGAGACACACCTTTGTTGCGCTCTTCTTGGTGTCCTGTATTGCCTGCCTTTTGGCTTCTGTTCCATGTTTTCACTTTGCCCTTCTTCCTCCTCCTCTTCCTCTTCCTCCACTACTGATGCTACAGGCACTGCTTTTTTTCTTCCCCTTTTAGATGTCTTTGCTGCTGGTTCTTCCTTTGGTGTACCCCCACTAGCTGCTTTAGGAGGTCGTCCTCTTCTTCCCTTCTTTGGTGGACTGTTTTGTTCATCCTCACTTTCTAATACATCTTCCTTTAGCCTCTTTTCCTCTGGCCACTGTGGTTCATCAGCTTCTGAAACAACTGTAGCTCTCTTCCTCCCCCGCTGACTCCCTCTAAGTTTCTGTTCTTGCCCCAATTTATTCAGGTCATCTATACCCAACTTCTCTTCTGAGTCTGTGATTGTTGCTTTCTTTCTACCTCTGGGCTTCTCCATCTCTGACTGAAAAGATAGATTAGGTTACTTTTTTTAATGAAACATTTTAATGATCTTATTTGACTAAAGTGACTTTCAATCCATGAAGCGTAATTTATGGCAATTTTTCACCTTCAGCAAATAAAGCCTTAAAGTTAAGGTATTAGAGTAAGATCTTGCACCACACTTCAAATACCTTTGCGTGGGTGTGTGTGTGTATATATATATATATATATACACACACACACACACACACACATACACACACATACACACACCTTTGCAAGGGTGTGTTTATATATTATATATATATTGACAAGAAGACAAAATATTCTAAGGAAGCTGGCTATTAAGGCCTACCAACATGTGAGGCCTTCCTCACTTGGATTCTCAGCTGTGAAAATATGCAAGTAACTGGATAATTAAGACATGGCAAAAAATACCCATAATCCCATTCTTTAACGGTGGTAGAGGACCAAGATATAGTATCTTGCCTGGTTTTGTATAGGAGGAGCTTGCAGAAAATAGATTACTTAAAATGATATGTAAATTATGTTCTCCAAATACAGTATTCCCAGTTTCATACTTTTGGTGTTGGGCTCAGTATAGCTGAAAAATTACACCACTTGATACACAAGACTATAATATATTTAGACCCCCCTCTCACACAAAATAGAGCATTCCAAAAGGATATTTACATTGTTACATCATTTTACACCAATAATACATTTAGTAAAGCAACATCATCATTATATTGCAATCCAAATCCCATGCTTAAATGCATACTGATATCTGCTCTGTTCCCATTTGGTTGAAAGCAGACATGTTCACCAGTATGCCATTCAAATACAGATTGGACATTTCTCCTTTCAAATGACCCTGTAAAGACTGAAGTTAGCGATCAGAGAGTTTATGAAGAGAAGTCACTGCGCTCCAGTAGCCCATCTTTGCTCAAGAAAAAGGTGGAAAGTGCAGTCAGTGAGAAGGAGTTGTGAGAAAGAACAGGGATGCCTACAGGACAAGATATTAACTAGAAGAAAATGACCAGGTTACTGTTAAAAAAAAAAAGAAAAAAAAGAAAAAAAAAAAAGGTTAATAGCCTTTCCATAACTGTTGTACAACACATCCCAAAGAACATATCCATTCCACTGTAGCTGTATGTGTGCGCCAGTGCACAGTTGGAGTTTTTCCCTTTGCGGGATCAATTGGGGCAACATGAGCACTCCCCAGTGCCTCTCTCACAGTGCACAGGCATATGGGGCAGAGGCGCCCCCACACCTCTCACGACCAGATAGATTCTGATAGAGAGGGGAAGAAGGATAGGTTGTAGAATGGTATGTGCAACATCTCAAAGCACAACAGCTAGAGAAAGCTTACTAACCATTTTTTACAGTGACCAGATCATGTTTTCTCAGCTTAGTCATGTATATCTAGTTGATTCAAGTTACCAGTCCAAAGTCTATTTGAACAGGGATTGGAGGACTACTTGTCCAAATCTGACATTGTCTCTAGACTGTTGAGAGGTTGCGTACTTAGAGGCAAATTTATGACATGAAGACCAGTTGCTGCTTTGCAAATGTCTAATGTGGGAACGTGAGCCAGAAAGGCCGCAGAAGCTGCTTGGGACCTAGCTGAATGACCTAATGCTCTAGCTGGAGGTATCACATTAGCCAACTGGTAGCATAAGCAAATACAACTGGAAATCCAAGGTGAGACCCTTTGAGTGGATACTGGACAGCCTTTCATTTCATCTGCAAACACAACGAACAATTATGTCAAAGACCTAAAAAGGCTTGGTCCTGTCCAGATAAAAAGATAAAGCTCTTCTAACGTCTAGATTATGAAACCTCTCCTCACCCTTATGGCCATGAGGCTTTGAGAAAATGGTCGGCAAGAAGATTGCTTGGTTAACTGAAAACTGGAAAATACCTTAGCAAGAAACCTTGCGTGAGGATGAAGATTATCTTTGAAGAAAACTGTATCTGATACTAAATGTCCTCAGTTCCCCCACTCTGCTGGCTTTCGTAATAGCCTGAAATGCAATCTTTATAGAAAGGTTCAAAAGAGAGCAGATCACTACAGGAGCAAAGGGGGGACCCCTTGGCTTTAATAAGACTAAAGTTCCATGGGGGAACAGGATCCTGCACCTGTGGAAAAAGTCTGTCCAGGCCTTTCAGAAATTTAATGGACATCAGGTTCGGAAAAAAAGTGAGTGGTTATCAATAGGCAGGAGGAAGGCTGAGACAACTGCGAGGTGCACTTGCTAACCCTTGATGCTTTAGGGACAGAAGATAGTCCAAAACATGCTGTAGAAAGCGAGGTCTGGGAAAACTGCTTTCACTCTGGACCAGATGGAGAACCTCTTTCATTTAGCCAAGGAAAGATTTAAAAATTGTATTAAAGTTAATGTTTAAAATCAAATTTACACAAGTTAAGAAGGAGGGTACTGTACTTCTGGGGCCAGGCTTAAGTTATGAAAGGTTACAAGTATCGGTTACAAGGTTCACAAGATATATACTGTGGCAAATTGCTGGCACTACTATGAGGGTCCCGCACTTTCTCTTCTTGTGGGGGGTTTTCAGGGCGCCATTTCTTGCCCCTGAACTGGGGTATCAGTTGTCCCACTAGTATCCAAGAGAAGGGGAATGGAGAGGGAGGGACCCAGGCCCACCCTCTACTCCGGGTCCCAGCCCAGGGGCCCTAGGTTAGTGGGTAAACCACTTGTACTAGTGATACTTTCCCCTGGGCTCCTTCCCTCTCCTGCTTGTGGGGCTTCCTGCCTTCCCTCTGCACAAGCCAGGTGTCCCTTTACCTCGGGTCTTGGTCTTCTTAGCCCGCCACAGCACCTCTCCAAACTCAATTTTGATGTGCCAGGTACTGAGTCCTTAGATGACTTGCGGTATCTCTTTTTTTGGCACCAGTAAAATCAATCAGCCTGCCTCTCAGTACCAGCAGGGCCAGAGGATCACTGCTGACCGATGCAGTGGCTGACTGATGGCACCCAGACTGAGCAGGATGGTTCCAATGAAGCAGAGAGCACCAACTCCAATAGGTACTTAAGTCTGGCTGCTGTGTCCTTTTTGAACCAGGGCTTAAATCCCTTACAGATACTGCAGTCAGTCTGTCACGTGAGACTCCTCCAAGCACTTAAGGCAGCCAATGTGAAGGCCACTAACTGGCACAGGTTTCAGGTTTGCCACAAGAACAGGTTGGCAGGTCTTGAAGCCCAGAGAACGTGGCATAACTATGGTACCAATATCAGCACCCAGATGGAAGCTAGTGACAGAAAACATTTATTTTTTAAACTTAGCTAAGCTAAACTAAGTAAACTATACAAACTACTCTATAACAATAATGGGTACTAACTACAATATCTACCAAAGAAAGAAGGGACTTGCACAGGCAAGAACAGGAGTTCCAACAACCATCTCGGGTGGTAGGAAGGAACAGATGTGGGTTAGGGGTGGCCTAATGCCTGAGTGCAGTGTGTGAGGCAGTGGGGAGTGCTCATACTATGGGTACTGCTAAGGGAAAAACACTCCAACAACAGTGCACTGGAGTGCATGCGCACTTACAGTGGAATAGACGTGCAATCACATGAAGAACCGTCCATGTTGTTCTCCTATTACTATTTATTATACACACTTGTCAGATCACATCTAATTTTACCAGATAGTTAAGGTTGCAGTTGAGTTTCCATTAAAACTTTGATTTGGGGCTACCCTCTCAAATCCAGTCATACCAACCCCACAACTGGCATATTAGGTATGTCTTGAGGTACAATTCTTCCACTAAATTTGAAGTGATTTGGACAAACAGTCCCTGAATTATGACACCTTTAAAATCTAAGTGCTTGATAGCATTAAATGTCAACTACAATCCCTTTCCCAGAAAAATCATTTCTGTTTTGCTATTATCATCACAAACATCTTGCTGTTTTCATTTTTAAGAGGAGATACAAATGCTCAAAAAAGTGCAGAAATATAAAATACTGAACTTTTATTTCAGAGGTCAGTTATTTTATCCATTTAACTTTACTAGTCACGCATATATCCTCTTAAACACTGAAAAAGGAACTGTTTGTGTCGGCAGCTGTATGGGTCTCGGTCTCAGTCTCTCGGACTTCGTTGAGAATCACAACCAAGATACGTATAAACTTTTAAAAACAAAGTTTTACACAGTCAATATTAAATTACAAAAATATTGATTACATGTAATAAATTAAATGACAGCCCATGATTTAAAATCAGGTCACCTCATCAAAATTACTGTCTTGCTTCCCTTTCCCCACTTCAATTCCAAAATTATTTTAACAGCAAATATACTCAAGAACTTCAGTAGTAAGAAATCAATACTGCATGGCACTTTTAAAATGGGATTATGTCTGTTCAGATGGTATATGGCATTAGTTCTAGCTCTGACACTGTGAGATAAAGACTAAAACTGGGTCAGAATTCAAGGCAAACGAGAAAGGCAAGATGGTCTCAAGGTCCATAATCTTGAGAGTCACCACAAGGCTTAAAAACCACTATACTCATCTGGAAATGGAAATTCCCCTTTTTTTCAGTAGCATGATGCATTAGTTTATTTTCCTGGTGGTTCACAAATACTAGAACATAAAATGGTTACTAGAGTGCCTCAGACCAGGCAAAATATAGGCTCTTTACCTGATAGAAGCTTTCAGCATCCCAAGCAACCTGGGGCAATCCACCCCAGCAGAAGAACAGCAGCAGATGTGAGTGAGATAAAAGTAACAGGGGGGAGCACAGGGTGACGGTGGAACAGAAGAGGTAGTGACAAAACATAATATCTCCTGGATGCACTGCTTTCAGAGAAGCGAATTACAGTAAATGTGGTGGGACGTATGGCCGCTAGGAGGCACTCATGGACAGAGGACTGTTCTCTCGGGATGGATTTCACCTGAGTAGGGAAGGAAATAGACTTCTAGGATGGAGGCTGGCACAACAGATCAAGAGAGCTTTAAACTAGAAATTTGGGGGAGACGGTTGGGAGATGTCCAGGTAATCTCCACGCCAGATTTTAACATTGAGAGGGAAGAAAACGAAGTAAGAGAGGATATAGCCGGGGGTAGGAGAATGGACATAAGGAGGAAGGGCAGAGTGGATACTAGTCTAATAGGTCATACTGGCAGTACAATGTCCATACCAAATTGGGTAAAGAATGTGAGTGAGGCCAAACAGCAAAAATTAAGATGTTTGTACACCAATGCGAGGAGCCTAGTTAACAAAATGGAGGAATTAGAGCTACTGGTCCAGGAAGTGAAACCAGATATCATAGGAATAACCAAAACATGGTGGAATAGTAGTCATGACTGGAGTACAGGTATTGAAGGGTATGTGCTGTTTAGGAAAGACAGAAATAAAGATAAAGGTGGGGGAGTAGCATTGTATATCAATGATGAGGTAGACTGTAAAGAAATACAAAGTGATGGAATGGATAAGACAGTCTGTCTGGGCAAAAATCATATTGGGGAACAAAACTACTAGCGCCTCCCCTGGGATAGTGCTTGGGGTGTGCTATAGACCACCGGAATCGAATCTGGATATGGATAGAGACCTCTTTAGATGTTTTTAAGGAAGTAAATACTAATGGGAACTGTGTGATCATGGGAGACTTCAACTTCCCAGATACAGATTGGAGAACAAGTGCTAGTAATAATAATAGGGTTCAGATTTTCCTAGATGTGATAGCTGATGAATTCCTTCATCAAGTAGTTGCTGAACCAACAAGGGGGGGGATGCCATTTTAGATTTGGTTTTGGTGAGTAGTGAGGACCTCATTGAAGAAATGGTTGTAGGGGACAACCTTGGCTCGAGTGATCATGAGCTAATTCCGTTCAAACTAAATGGATAAACAAAAATAAATCTGAGACTAGGGTTTTTGACTTCTAAAGGGCTAATTTTAATAAATTAAGGAAATTAGTTAGGGAAGTGGATTGGACTAACAAATTTATGGATCTAAAGGTGGAGGCGGCCTGGGATTATTTCAAGTTAAAGTTGCAGAAGCTATCAGAAGCCTGTATCCCAAGAAAGGGGAAACAATTCATAGGCAGGAGTTTTAGACCAAGCTGGATGAGCAAGCATCTCAGAGAGGTGATTAAGAAAAAACAGAAAGCATACAAGGAGTGGAAGATGGGAGGGATCAGCAAAGAAACCTACCTTATTGAGGTCAGAGCATGTAGAGATAACATGAGACAGGCTAAAAGTCATGTAGAATTGGACCTTGCAAAGGGAATTAAAACCAATAGTAAAAAGGTTTTATAGCCATATAAATAGGAAGAAAACAAAGAAAGAAGTGGGACCACTAAACACTTAGGATGGAGTGGAGGTTAAGGATAATCTAGGCATGGCCCAATATCTAAACAAATACTTTGCCTCAGTCTTTAACGAGGCTAATGAGGAGTTTAGGAATAGTGCCAGCATGACAAATGGGAATAAGGATGTGGGGGCAGATATTACCATATCCGAGGTAGAAGCCAAACTCGAACAGCTTAATGGGAGTAAATCAGGCGGCCCAGATAATCTTCATCCGAGAATATTAAAGGAACTGGCACATGAAATTGCAAGCCCATTAGCAAAAATTTTTTATGAATCTCTAAACTCAGGGGTTGTACCGTTTGACTGGAGAATAGCTAATATAGTTCCTATTTTTAAGAAAGGGAAAAAAAGTGACCCAGGTAACTACAGGCCTGTTAGTTTGACATCTGTAGTATGCAAGGTCTTGGAAAATTTTTTGAAGGAGAAAGTAATTAAGGACATTGAGGTCAATGGCAATTGGGACAAATTACAACATGGTTTTACAAAAGGTAGATCGTGCCAAACCAACTTGAGCTCCTTCTTTGAGAAAGTAACAGATTTTTTAGATAAAGGAAACGCAGTGGATCTAATCTACCTCGATTTCAGTAAGGCATTTGATACAGTACCACATGAGGAATTATTGGTTAAATTGGAAAAGATGGGGATCAATATGAAAATTGAGAGGTGGATAAGGAACTGGTTAAAGGGGAGACTACAGCGGGTCATACTGAAAGGTGAACTGTCAGGTTGGAGGGAGGTTACTAGTGGAGTTCCTCAAGGTTCAGTTTTGGGACCAATTTTATTTAATCTTTTTATTACTGACCTCGGAATCAAAAGTGGGAGTGTGCTAATAAAGTTTGCGGATGACACAAAGTTGGGAGGTATTGCCAATTCAGAAAAGGATCGGGATATCCTACAGGAAGATCTGGATGACCTTGTAAACTGGAGTAATAGTAATAGGATGAAATTTAATAGTGAGAAGTGTAAGGTTATGCATTTAGGGATTAATAACAAGAATTTTAGTTATAAGCTGGGGACGCATCAGTTGGAAGTAACGGAAGAGGAGAAGGACCTCGGAGTCCTGGTTGATCACAGGATGACTATGAGTCACCAATGTGATGTGGCCGTGAAAAAGCTAATGCGGTCTTGGGATGCATTAGGCAAGGTATTTCTAGTAGAGAAGGAGGTGTTAGTACCGTTATACAAGGCATTGGTGAGACCTCATTTGGAATACTGTGTGCAGTTCTGGTCTCCCATGTTTAAGAAGGATGAATTCAAACTGGAACAGGTACAAAGAAGGGCCACTAGGATGATCCGAGGAATGGAAAACCTGTCGTATGAAAGGAGACTCAAGGAGCTTGGTTTGTTTACCTTAACCAAAAGAAGGCTGAGGGGAGATATGATTGCTCTCTTTAAATATATCAGAGGGATAAATACCAGGGAGGGAGAGGAATTATTTCAGCTCAGTACCAATGTGGACACAAGAACAAATGGATATAAACTGGCCATCAGGAAGTTTAGACTTGAAATTAGACGAAGGTTCTAACCATCAGAGGAGTGAAGTTCTGGAACAGCCTTCCAAGGGAAGCAGTGGGGGCAAAAGACCCATCTGGCTTCAAGATTAAGCTAGATAAGTTTATGGAGGGGATGGTTTGATGGGATAACATGATCTTAGTCAAAGGTCAATTAATTGCCATCAGTGGTAAATAGGACCAATGGTCAATGATGGGATGTTAGAAGTTACTACAGAGAACTTTTTCCTGGGTGTCTGGCTGGTGAGTCTTGCCCACATGCTCGGGGTTCAGCTGATCGCCATATTTGGGGTTGGGAAGGAATTTTCCTCCAGGGTAGATCGGTAGAGGCCCTGGAGGTTTTTTGCCTTCCTCTGCAGCATGGGGCACGGGTCACTTACTGGAGGATTCTCTGCATCTTGAAGTCTTTAAACCATGATTTGAGGACTTCAATAGCTGAGACATAGGTGAGAGGATTATTGCAGGAGTGGGTGGGTGAGATTCTGTGGCCTGCATTGTGCAGGAGGTCAGACTAGATGATCATAATGCTCCCTTCTGACCTTAAAGTCTATGAGTCTATTATGTTTTAGTTTTATATTTTACTACAATTACTGACAAACTGTCAGATATTGTTAAAAAACAAACTGAGGTAGAAGAATTCTTCATGGTGGAAATGCAGAGAATTAACTTTACTGTCACTATGTGAAAATTTTACTGAGATATTTGAACTATTTTATAAACAAAATAAAAAACCGTATAATCATTACCAATGGTAATGATTTTTTCCTGCACTAATTTTCTGTGCTATATGAAAGTAAGCCATCTTTAAAGTGTGGTTAAATCAGAAAAGTGAAAGCAAATACATCAAGAGGTTCCTTTTTTATCCTGTTTCTGATCTCTATATCAAACATGCTCAGTTCATAAATATGAAAGATGTTTTCAGATCTATTAGAAGAAGACTAATACCACTGACCACAAGAATTTGTGTCACCTGCAGGATTTAGTAGAGACAGGCTAATTTCCTTCACAGTTCTCAGAGGGCTTTGATAAATGACTGATCATCTATCCTCAACAGCTCTCACAAATGGGATCCCCTTTAAGGTAATAATGCCATTCCTACAGTAGAATGTGTATGCCAGCCCAATGACAACACTTTACTCTACTGTATCCTGCATTTGGCAGTGATATCACAGAGAAGTTTCATTTATATGTTGAATAACACAGGCAAAAGCCTTTATTCTGGACAAACACATATCAAATCCCTTGGTGATAACACATGTTCATCACCACTGATTGACTTCCATCTTCTAGATATGGTTGGAATCACTGAAAGGAAGCAATGTTTTAGTTTCCAAAGCAGTGTCCACACCAAAGTTAGACCAGAATGCAAACTGTTATGTATGCTGTATGTCGATGTTCAAGTGCACATGTAATTTAATAGCCATTGCTTTCTCCCTCACTTCTATAGTAAAAGGGGTGTTCTGAAATTTGGTGGTAGTTGACAAGCACTCTATCATCAAGGTAAAATTATCTGAGGAGAGCGCAGACATACTTGTTTTACCTCGCAATCTCTCCACACAAAGCAAAGTTCTGAGAATGCTTGTCAATGAAAACCACAGCTATCTAACTTTGCCTTAACCAACTTAGATAGCAACAGGCATTCTCAGATACCCAACCAAACCCTATGAATGGATGGCAGTCAATAAGGAGCACCCAGCTTTTGCTCAAAATGCTCTGGGAGACAAGCCTGAAATCCAGTTCTCTTACCAACAAAGAAAGCTGAAAAATCAGTGATCAATTAGAAGGGCAATTAAGAGAGCAAGGCAGTCTGGAGTAACCAGATTTCATACCCCATGAAAGTGTTCAGGCAGCCTGCTACTTGTGGTGTCTAGGGATGAGGCCAAATAATATTTTTTGGCCTCAGTCCTACCTCTTCTATGCAGCAGTACAAGTTATCTGTACAAAAGATGATCTGACTCCTGGTGGCTCTTCAGCCAACTCTTCTCCATTCGCAAGGCTTAGCTGTTTTAACGTCCAAAATTCTGTGTTAAGCTATGGTGCCCTTTGGGCACCTGAGACAGCCAGGACACAGCAGGTATTGGAGAGTCCTTCTCTCAACTCAATCAGTTGATAGAAGCTGTTAGCTGGAAAGGGCCTGATTTGCCTCATCATCAGTGAAGAGATAACCAAAATATAAGATAATGAAGCATTAAGACTGGAATAAAAATCCATGCCAGGAACAGGGATACGAAATATCCCACTTATTTAAAAACAAAAAACAAAAATCAGACAAGGGGTGCATTTTCAAACTTCTCAGTAGGGTTTACCCAGTATCTCAGACAGTCAAACAGTCTCCAAAACCAAGTCAAACATATGGTCAACCTTATGGGAGTTCTCCTTGATCTACAAGGTAATCAAGCTTAATCTTCCATAGCTGGATTTATTGTGGAGTGCTAACAATAGCTAGGGTCATCTTTAAGCACAAATTAGAGCAAGCAACTGCTAGGGGCCCTGAGCAAATCTGCAATTCACATGCCCGCCCAATTTCTTTCCAACAGGTTCCGAGCACAAGGCAAATCATGCACGAATTCTCACTAGCCTCGCTCCTCTAAAGCCTTCAGTCCCAACTCTTGTTGGTAATCTGCAAATCTTACTGCTAGCCTTTATGGTTTGGTTAGTAAGAGAAAGCAAAGATAACACACACACAAAAGAAACATATGTTAAGAAAGGGGTGTCCCCCCCCCCTTTTTTTTTTTTTAAACAGTCCTATTTCATATCAACCACATTGACCATCATGGACATTAGCTCAACTCCATGTAAAAGTGGGAATTTACAAAACTACATTAATTAATGTTTGTCACTCTTACAAGATCAGAGTCATCCCTCTTGTCGGTTTTCTTTCCTGGTAAAGGTGAAGCCATTGTGAAATCTTCATTTTCACTGTGGTCCATCTCAGTACTGTCGAGCCTATCAATGCAGACATTTATCATTACTTAATATCAGCAATGCAGTATCATAATTTTAATGTTATTGCTCGGATCTAAACTGTCAAATTGGCAGCAGCTTTGTCTGCACAATAAATCTAAAAAACAAAAGAGCAAACTAAGCATACCTTTAGTTATTTTTCAGATCACCTATCACTGGCAAGATCATAACGGGTGACTTATAAAATACGTTTTTTTTATGGCTTTTTCCTCAGCATTTTCGCAATTACTGAAGAAATCTGTTTTAATAAGAGTCAATCACCCAGGCCATTCTCTGTCTTTGATTCAGCAGTGAAGACATAATGCTCAGTTTGTGACATCCCAATCAGGCTGATGTCAAATAAATTCAATACTTCTATGACACATGGCAGAAAAGGTTAAGCATCCTGCAGGATAAGTGACCCAAATTCAACCTTTAGGGACATATTGGTAGATAATGTTTGTGTTTTTACATATATATTGTTAAAAGTTAACAATGTAACCAAACGGTTCCCGACTATGCTGTATTCTGTTAATTCAGAGATCAAAAGGAGATAACATTTAAATGAACTGTAAATATAGTGATGTCACTGTATTGATCTCTTTAAAATGTACAGCAAATCACCTGCGAATGGTGGAAAACAGGCAACTGCCTTACGTTAATCCGTGTAGCTAAATACTAGTGATGCTTAGGAAATGGGTCTACTTCAAAGTCTCGATGATAGTTTGGAGTCCTTCGGCGAACGCTAGGCAAAGAGAAGGTCTGGAACTGTAATAAAAACCCTTGGGTTCTGATCCTTTTAATCTCAGATCTGCTTGGTGCTTTATGCAGGGGAAACTTAGGTTGTAAGACTGCGATCTCCAGTCCCACCTGGATCACCCTGGATATCAACAATGGACTGAATTTATGGACTAATTCTAAGAACTCTTTGTAACTTCAAAGCTCACCATCCCTACTATGAAACTGATCTCAGAACTGTATTCATGTCTGTATGTATACTGATCTTTGAACCAATCCTCTCTCTCTTCTTTTAAAATAAATTTTAGTTTAGTTAATAGGAATTGACTATAACCATGTATTTGGGTAAGATCTGAAATATTCATTAACTTGGGAGGTAATATGTCCAATCCTTTGGGATTAGTAGAGCTTTCATATTTGACTTGGGTGTCTGGGTGGAAGCCCAAGGCTGGGGTGCTATAAGAGAAATGTGTTTTGGCTTCTGTGCAACCAGTAAGGTATTGTAGAAGCTGTTTTGTGCTGGCTTGGTAAATCTAAGTACTGGAATATCCAGCAGCTTTGGGGATTGTCTGCCCCATTCTTTGCAGTTTGCCCTAATTGAGTAACCTCAGTGTGGCTCCCCTGGGACCCCGGCCCCTACTTCACTACATAATCAAACAGAATTGGACTGCAAACAGCTGCTAAAAAAAAGGAGGAAATTTTCAAAAAAGATGGTTGAAATTTTCCCCTTTTTTAGTCAAATTTCGTGTTTATTTTTTATAAAAACAGCTGGAAATTCCAAATTTTGATATCTCTAGCTGTGAAGGAGAAAGATACAATTCAAAACAAATTCACTGTGATTAAATATAATTTAGAAAGTTACTGGCTAATTTTTAATATAACTGTTCACATTTTTTTTCCTGTTTCCCTCATGTTAAATTCCTCTAAAACCACATATTAAACATTCAAAAACTGGAATACGAATTTAGCTCAAAAGCTGCATAATACATCAATCAACAAGACTAGAATTCAGAAGATGATTGAGCCCTAAGCCAGAAAAGGCAGAGACATTCAATTTTGGTTATTAGAGCTGACACATAGCAGCAGTACGTCGCATCATAGCATAATTTGTCATTCCTAGCCAAAACAAAGATGTTGATGGCAAACTGGGGGGCACTGAAACACAGTGATGAGAACTTTAAGAAATAATGTCAAGACTTAAAATTCTTACTCTTGCACCATTGAACTGATGGAATAGATAATTAATTTAGCTTCACAGATGATAAACATAATAAACTTTTTAAATAATTCAATAGTAAAATACAACAGTTCATATATCATATACTTGTGCAAAGTGAAAGAGTGAGACACCTAGAGACAGTATTTTTTCAATGACTGAAGGCTGTGTTTGTATACTTGTTACCTGACAGTAACTTTCAAGCTGTTTTACATAGATTCTCAAGTAAGTCTGTTAAGATTGTTTCCCAGTTAAGGTGGCACATCAGATATTGGGGAAGACTGGCTAAATCACAGGACAGGATTCTGTACCTCTTTCAAAGTTCAAGCAAAAGACATGTGTACAGTCTTTTTTGCAAAAATACAAGTGATATAGTGTGTATACAAATACACCCCCACACAAATGCGTGCCCCCCCCCCCCTTTTTTAAACTGTGTGTGTACTCTATGGCCTCGTTGATAGAGCACCAGAATGGGAGCAGGAAACTTGGGTTCTATTCCCAGCTTTGCCACTGGCCTGCTGAGTGACCTTAGGCAAGTCACTTCACTGCTCTGTGACTCTATTTCCCAATGATACTTACCTTCTTTGTAAAGCACTTTTGGATTTACTAAAGTAAAGCACTATATAAGAGCTAAGTATTATTATAGTATATGGAGGACCATTTTGTTTCATCTACCTTGGGGCTGGAATGAGGCAGACATTTTAACACAGCAAACATTGCACAATTTTTTAGGGACAAGAAGTGAAGACTATCTTATCTAATAGAGCAAAGGGATAATTTAGGTATGTGGAATATAGTTCCTTATTCTAAGATATGGTCTGGAGATTGTTGCAGTTCATAGAGTCTTAGAAAAAAGTGCCAATGAGATTTTTAATGGACAGGAGTGATCAAGAGCTCAGTTTTGTATTTCATCTCAAAGACTATATATGTATACAGTGTTGCAATGTCCTGCCATAATGCTGGTAGATTGGTTCAGTATTGATCACAAAGAGGAGTGATACCTAGTGAGTCATTAGCATCATTTTATGCAGTATTTTGGTTTTTTCCTTGGAGGTCCCCATTCAAGTACTGACGAAGCTTGGTGCTGTTCAACTTGTAAAATCTGATGAGATTACAACCCAGCCTATACATTTTGTTACATTGCAACAATGAGATGACTGCTGAACTATCTGAATCTAGCTATATTATTAGCCTAACAGAGTTTACTCACTGGAGCAGGGAAGAAACTGGCCCCCAATATGTCTTCAGTGAACAACTATTTCCATATACTACTTGTATTCCTTCTTAATTATTGTTCAACATGGTCCTTCCAGCAGGTGCTCCAATATATGCAATCAATCGCCTTCATCAACTGCTCACAAATTATTTAGTTACAAACCACTGGTCACATTAAAACTAGTATTACAAATTAAAAGGTGATATATTGTCAGATGTCCAGAGGTAACATAATTCACCACCACAGGATAGTTTACCAAAAATCTTAGGTCATGAGAGAGCTCATGCTTCCTTACACTCAGACTCAATGGGAGATGATGATGAAGTAGCTGGAATTACTGTTTACTTAGCTTGATGAGAACCCCAGATCTATAACTGGATGTGGGTTGCTTTTTATTTTATATTGTACATGATTATTTGAATTTGGCTTGCTTTCATGAAATGTGTTTGGACTGCTTTTTAAAAAACGTATCTATTTTCATTGTGGTAGTGAGCCAAATTCTGGTTTCAGTTATACTAGTTTGCTGGTTATTCTGGATGTACACCAACACAAGAGAATAGAATTCAGTCTAGCACTTTTAACCAATATTATAGAAACCCTTGCAGCTTTAATAAAAATACTTGAGCATCAAAGCTGCACTGCTATATACCCACCTCCCTTTGATCCTTCCTGGAGAGCTTGGATTTGAACTGCTGCTGGCATTGCTTACAGTTTCCATTCGTGAAGATTTGGATTGAGACTGCTTGCCTGCTGCTGAAAGAGGCTTATTAACTGCTCCAAGAACATTGGCTGCTTTGGGCTGAAACCAAAAATATATTTCTTTTATTTTAACCTACATATTTAGTATGTTACATACCTAGTCTGAAATAACATGTACTAAGCCTAAAATGTTTGCATGCAACCTGCACACATTCTACAATCACCAGTGTCTTTGTTTTATTAGAACACAATTTACTTAAAAAGCAAAAATAAAAAGACATAAAAGTTACAACTGAAGCCAGATGGAAGGTGGCAGAGACTAAAATTTCCATGAGGAAAAAATAGGTTCAGAAGCAAAACATTTGGGATGAAGTCCTGACCCCATTAAAATCAATGGGATTTTTGCTACGGCCTTCAATGAGATTAGGATTTCACCCGGGGAGCCAAAATTTCCAAACATGGTTGGATCTTAGGTTAGCACTTCAATAAAGAGTGGTCTGATTTTCAGAGGGGCAGAGTACCTTAAGTTTAAGATGTTAAGTCACTCTCCGTATTAAGCCACATACCTAGATGCCTAACTAGAGACAAATTTGAAAACCTGCTAGAGATCATACATATAAAAGAACATAACTATTCTTACTCTCTTATGGATGACAGTATAATCCATTATTTACTTTTTCATTACAGGACTGTTTAATATTAAACTACTCCCTGACTCTAGCTGACTACACTAAATGATGAAGCTGTATAACATGCAAGCTTTACCAAAGACAGTTATCAGTGATTCTGTAGACTGAATGTGTGTCTTACGGAGGGGCTTGTTGTGCCTCCAAAGTTAAGGCTGATCTGACTTTTATACTTACAGAAGGGATTCACTCTGTTGTGTATGAAGAACATAAAATATCCTTCCCACAATTCAGTTAATTTTTCTCAGAATATACAAATAAATCTGTTACTTTATTTAACATCAATCAACAAATAGGTCCTTTAAGAAATTTAGCATCACTTCAGACCCCCCTTTGTTCTGAATGATCTTAGCAATGAGAAAAAACTCTTCAAACTTCTCATACGGTTAAAACTCATTAAAATCTACTGTATAGGCTACTTTTGAAGACATCTGGTTATAATTAAACTAAATTATTAACTGTTGTATCTAAGATTTGATTATAGGCAGGGCCACATCAACAGCTCAGTTCATTCTTAATTTGGCTCAGACATTAGAGATAACACAATCAAATATTACCATTCATCAGCACCTAATTTGCATGCGACAGTTCTATCTATTGTAATGAGAGAGACGGGACTCCTGTCAGTTTTTACTGGTTGGTTACTTGGCCCCAACTGTTGCTGATCCTTAAAGCTTCTATGACCACTTGCTAGTTTGGGCACTGGTGTCTTGACTCCACTGTGCAAGATGCAGCACTGCCTGGGTAACTAAGGCAGAAACACTAAGGCAGCCCTTACAGAAAGGGAGCCTTACAGGGGCTGGACTGGGCTCCAATCTGGACTATAGATTCCTACATTATAGAATCATAGAAAAGTAGGGCTGATAGGGACCTTGAGAGGTCATCTAGTTCAGCCCCCTGCACTGACGCAGGACCAAGTATACCTAGACCATTCCTCAGGGGTGAAAGTAACAAAGACAGGGGCCCGGCTCCAGGCCCCCAGGCAGAAGGGGCAGGGCTGGGGGTCAGCCTCCCCCAGACAGCCCTTCTGCGCTGCCCAGCCCGCGCCGCCAGGGGCTCTGGCAGTGATTTAAATCGCTGGGCCCCAGGGAAGCTGCCCCTCTCTCCCACATCAGCGGCCCTAGGGTCCCTACCGGGGACTGCGTACAGGCCTGTACTGGCGGCCACTTCTTACCGGTATGCCAAACCAGCCCACTTTCACCTCTGCCATTCCTGACCATTGTATAAGGCCAGAAGGGACCACTGTGATCATCTACTCTGACCTCCTGCATAACACAGGACATAAAATGTCCCTGAATTAATTCCTATTTGGACTAGGGCATATCTTTTTTTTTTTTTTTTTTAATCACAGATTGATTTAAAAATTCCAATGATGGAGAATCCACTACAACCCTTTGTAAATTATTCCGATGGCTAATTACCATCACTTAAAAATGTGCACCTTTTTCCAGTGGAAATTTGACTAGCTTCAATTTTCTGCCACTGGATCTTGTTATACCTTGCCTGCTAGACTGAAAAGCCCATTATCAAATTTTCGCTTCCCATGTAGATATTTCTAGATTGTGATCAAGTTATCCTTGAACCTCCTCTTTGTTAAACTACATTGAGATTTCCAAGTCCATCACTATAAAACATGTTTTCTAATCCTTTAGTCATTCTCTGAACCCTCACCAATTTATCAACGTCCTTCTGGTGGAGACCAGAAATGGATACAATATTCCAGTTGCACTAGTACCAAATACAGAAGTAATATAACCTCCTTACTCCAACTTGAGATTCCCCTGTATATTTTCTTAACATTGTTGCCATTATTTATAAGTTCATATTTCATACAGTTTTAGTCACTATACATTTTTTTTTAAATATAACATTGTTCAAAAAAACCCCACTCATTTTACAAGTTTGCTAAACTTTGTATCATCAGGAGACAACCTGATGTTGCGTGTTCTCTCTTCCCCCCAGCTTCTGTCCCTGTTTTGTGGGATTTGTTTTTGTTTTTTAAAAAGTTTAAGCCCTTTGGGGCAGGGGCCATGCCTCCTTTTGTGCCTGTGCAATGGTTAGCCTACTGGGAGAGTTTAGTTGAAAAAACAGATAGGTAATAATAAAAAAACTGCACCTTTCCAGGAGTGAAAAAAGATTTCATTTCCGGAGGGAGATAATTTTTGGTGTTACTGAAATTCTGCAAGCAAGGGAATAAAGAAGAAAAGAAAGGTCAATCAATCAATAAATTACAAAAATAGGTTTATGAGGTGGTATAGGTAATTTAAAAAAAACCCTGATTTTTTCCCAACCATTTATGTTTTTTAAATGCTAAATCTGAACATTTAAGATACCACACGTGCATTGACTTGAGACATTATTGGGATCATAAGTAAAAAGAGACTATGTAAATTACAAGAGTTCTATTTTAATAAAACACATGAAAGCAACCTGTCTATTTAAATCTTTAGAGCTATTTAATTTGAAAAAAAATCCAACCAAAAACCCAAGTTATACCTTGTCAGGTTGCGTGAAATATCGAGCTGGAAGTACTGGGTCTTTAGGAGATTCCAAACTATACGTTGTACTCTTTGACATAATGATATTCATTGCTACATCACAAACTGTGTAGAGTTTCTGTTACAAAATAAAAGTGAGTTATTTTTTAAACAGACTTGGCATCACCCTTAATTTTGACAGTAACTAGCATAAGTTCATTCAAAACCTTTAGCTCTGATGTGCCACATTAGAGGCATGCTGGAAATTATTCAAAGTCCAAAGGGTTTCTTTGCTACCTGAGTGATTAAACTCTCTGGTCAAACAGAGCTGGTTCTTGTGGTCTCTCTACATTAGAAAACTGTACATTTCAAGATTAAAACAGTACCATTAAATGTAATTTCTGAAAATATTCAGTCTGTCTACACTAATTAGTCTGGCTTGTGTAAACCATTCACTTAACAGCACTCTGTTAATGCACCCATGCACTGTAGTAACCTGGGTTGATTCTTCATGAGAACAGCAAGAGGTACTTCCTTGACACCAGGGTATGTCTCAGCCAAATTCCAAGTTTCCATTTCAAAGCATGAGGCCCTAGAGCTCTTCAGAGATGTGACTGAGGGAAAAAATGTTTAACCTTGTTCTCAGAAAGGGTTAAACTATTTCCACTGGAACTTTAAAAAACTTTCAGCCTGCAGCCCATATCAAGCATGGGAAATTTATAAGCAACTAAAACAGGGGATTTTAGCTGGAAGTGTTAGGCAACCTTAACTGTAAGAATCATTACTAACTCAGCCTATAATATGCTTACAATATATTCGGTGCTACTGTAATGCTAATAATAAACACAATAATCTGGGAGATGTATGTAGTATATAATACATATATTCCCACAAACAAAAGCCATCTTATCATTGTAATAGTTGCGAAGTACAACCTCCACCCCCAACAAAATTCCTTACAAGTAAAGAAATGTCCAGTTAAGTGAATTATCTTTAACGTACCTTACTATCCACACACAACTACTCTGTGATAGGTTCCACCTCTCCAAAATTCCAACAGATAGAAACAATATATACCAAATTCCTGAACCTCTCACTCTAACACAAAACCTTAATAGCAACCTCACACTTTTCCCATGTACATAACACATCATACACCTAACTAGTGCACGTCTACACTACATAAACAGGAATACTAAAGTTTTTGCATTGTAGAAGGGGTGTCAAACTCATACTATGGGGAGGACTAAATTCCATTTTCAATTATGGTCCATAGGGTGCATGGGACACATATTTAGGACTGTTTACCCCCCCTCAAACAGATCTCCCACTGTGTCAATGGAAAATATTTACAAAAACAAGAGTAGATGATGGCTTTACATAGTACCTAAACTTTGTACTTCGCATTTATTATTTGTTCAGTGACACACACTGACTACATGGGGTTCATTCCTACATCCTTCCTCAATCCATCCATTAAAATGATTAGAATTCTATAGTTAATGCTAAAATTTAAAATGTCATTATTAGGCAAGAGAAGTAATACCCCAAATGAGATTATGGGGGTGACTGGAGTCTGCAACTCCCAATCACTGTTTCAGGCTATTGCAGTAAAAGAAAGAAACAATCAGTTTATACTCAGTTCACTTGGAAGATGAGATGTTGTGTGGGTTGTTTTTGTTGCAACCATGAGGGCTAAAAACTTATTTAGGGATGGGGGGAAAAAAGCTTACATTCTTCAGAATCTGAATATATCACGTGATTTACATAAACACATGAAGCAATCCAAATATCTGACACATCTGTGTTATTAATGGAAGTTAGAGAAATGTGGTTTGTGCATATTTTTAAAATAAATGTTCAAGAAACTGCTTACTGGTATTACACTGCAATTTTTGAACACTGTTGCAATGTAGAAAAGCCTCACATTATAGAACTTAACCCTAACTTGCCAGAACTTAAACTTATATACCAGTAAATATATTTTATGCATAGTTAAAGAAAATGGTTTATTAAAACTAATTTTTAAAAGCGAAAAGGCTCCTGACAATTTCAACTAGCTTCTGAAGAATAGGCATCTACTGAAGCCAAGTAAAGTAACAGGACACCTAACCTAAAGTAAGTCTATATCTTTGAGTCTAGTATACAGAACACCTATTGCCTTCTATATATAATTCTATTGAGAAATATACATATTTTAAAATAGGCGTATCAAAATGCCTCAGTTTCATGATATTGGAATAAATAAGCAACTTCCATTAAAGGTTAAACATACTTCATTCATTTTTGGATCATCTGGTCCTTGAGCATCTTTTGTCTGCTTAATGTTTTCCACCATTTTTCTGATAAATGCATGACTATTATTTTCATTTTTAGCCATCAATATTTCCAGTATGAACCACAGGCACCTAAGGGGAAAAATGGTTTTCCTTATTAAGTACAATAAGAAAAACTGTCAAAGAAACCTTGAAAAGATCTGGTTTAAGAATACAGTTTACTTTAACATGAATTCATCCACTGATCAGTTTGGCTTTTGGGAATGAATTCATCTCCAAGTTTTCTAAAGATACTGGGAAGAAATAACCAAACGCAAGAATAGGAAAAATGAATTACCGAACGGTCCCCAAATGCCTAATACAATTGAGTTAAACAGCCAATATGAGCTAGGAATATTTAGTATTCCTATTTTTTATACTAATTTAAGAAAATAATTGCTCTTCATAATTATGTACTGGACAATTTATCATGGTATCTGTAACTTAGAAAGCTATCATGGAATTACCTTAGAAAATGACAAGTTAGATCTTAGGCCATGTCTACACTTGCAAGCTTACAGCAGCACAGCTGTACCGATACAGCTGTGCCACTGTAAAATCACTTGTGTAGCCATGTTATGCCGACAGGAGATGGCAGCTATGTCAGCAGGAGAGCATCTCCCGACGACATAGCACTGTGCACTGAAGCTGCTGCAAAATTCATTTCACTCAAGGGGGTTGTTTTTTCCACATCCATAAGCGACAAAAGATTTGCTGGCATAAGTGTTAGTGTAGACATGGCCTTAGAAATGCTCAGAAAAAATAGTATTAAAGGAAATAATCTTACTCTTTAATGTCCTTAAGTTGTTCAATATCCTGGACTTTCACATAATCCGGGTCATGTGCCAGAAGGTGGATAGTATATGGAACAACATATTCTGGTAGAAGTGACAATAGTTTTTCTGAAAGTATAGAATAGAATTTTTTTAAAAAGGAAAACAGTTGTGTTAGAAATCTGTATATTACTTCAGGATTTTTTTTCCTTTACATAAAAATCAAAATGCACTATATAAAGTCAATGAGCATTAATATATAGGCTAGTGCTGGCTTGGTGGACATAAAGAACAGTTATTTAGCATACAGTAACTGTGGTTCTTTGAGATATTGTAGTCCATATGGATCCTACCATAAGTGCACTTGGGCCTCAAGCTCACAAGAACTGATTTTTTTTGACTAAACAGTGTCTATCAAGGCTTCACATGTGCCCTGTGCCTCCCTTGTTCACCTGTATGAGGGCATAAAGGGCAGGACAGCTGTGACCCCACCCTTAAGTTCTCTCAGACTTCAAACCCCATGTTCCTGAGGACTTTGAAAAGTAGGGACAGAGGGGAAAATTGTAGTATCCACAATAACTACATCTCGAGGAACCAGTTATTTTAAGGTTATTTTAAGGTAATTAACTGTTCTTTCTTCTTCAAAGATGTCTTGGTGTGGATTCCAGCATAAGTGACTGGCATGCAGCAACCTCCCTGGATGGTGGGAATGAGGAGTTTCAACTGTATCAGTCAAATGGTGATTGCATACTGCTCTCCTGAACAGGTGTCTGACCTGGCTGCTATGTCAAGGGCATAATGTTGAACAAAAGCAGGTTGCTTCACGTGCTGCTATCTTGACAATCTCAAAAAGTGCCATGTTTCTGAAGCAGGTGAATGTTGTCACCTGTGCCCTGGTGGAATGTGCTTTGATGTTCAGTGGGAGAGGCTTGGCAGCCTAATTGATAGCAGGTGGAAATATACTGCGCGACCCACTAAGAGTCTCTGAGTTAGCTTGGCCTGATATGGCTACAGAGGCAGAGAGAGAACCTGAAAGGCTTGGTCCTGTTAAGGTAATAGAGCAAGGCTCTGGAGACATCCAAACTATGCAGCTTCTTCTCTCCCAGTGTTGAGTGTGGATCAGGAAGGAGACTGGTAAGGTGATAGATTGGTTCAGGTAGAATTCAGAGACTATTTTCGGGATGAACTTGGGATGTGATCTCATCATCACTTTATTCCTGTGGAAGGCTGTTTAAGATGCCAGCTGCAATGGCTTCCTGATAGTTAAGAGGGCATGTTGAACATTTCAACAGCAGCTCAAAGGCAGGCTCTATAAGCTTTAAAAGGATGATGCTAAGGTCCCACATGAGAACTGGGTCTGACTGGAGGACAAGTATGAAGAAGGCTCTTAAGGAATTTCGATACCAGAGGATATGAATTGGAGTGCGACATGCTGATACTGTGGCAAGGTGAACCTTAAGGGATTTAAATGCTAGGCCAGTTTGTTTCAGAAGTAGCATGTAATATACAAGATTCAAGTAAGTCTTTGTGGTGCAAGGTCTCCTACTTTGCACAAGAATTTCCTGAACTTGTAGGGCACAATCTTTTACAATAGTACTGTCCGTCAGTCAACATCCAAGCCATCAAGTGCAATGACTACAGGTGCACCTGTAGGTCATATACTGGTGGACTAAAGAGATTGGAACCTGTCATCTGGCAGTTAGGTTTTTTCAGATCTAGAGCTGATCAAAGTTCCTATAAAATTTTATTAGTGATGGTGTGAGAGATTATTTCTCACAGTTCACAAGGATTCCCAGTTGAGATAAAAGTGAAAGGACACAATCTGAAGCTACTTAAATCACCTGCTGGGACCTGTCCCTGATCAGTCAGTTGTCCGGATATAGGTATACATGGATCTTCCATTTCCTTAAATGTGCTACCACGACCACCAGGGAAAACTCTCAATGCAGTGGAGAGTCTGAAGGGCCGAACCTTGTATTGTAATGGTTGGGCCACACCGTGAATCTTAGGTACTTCCTGTGAGCTGAGTGGAGGCTTTGTAAATGTATATGTAAGAAATGCCATTCAGTAGAACCTCAGAGTTATGAACTGGCGAGTCAACCACACACCTCATTTGGAACTGGAAGTACACAACCAGGCAGCAGCAGAGATTTTTTTTTTTTTAAAGGCAAATTCACTACACTACTCATATAGAAGCTATTCCATACCCCTAATCATTTTTGTTGTTTTTTTTCTGTATCTTTTCCAACTTTAATATCTTTTTTGAGATGGGTGACCACATCTGCATGCAGTATTCAAGATATGGGCGTACACTGATTTATATAGAGGCAATATCATACTTTGTCTTATTACACTGGTCTACAATTTTTGAGAAGTCGTCTGCTTCAGAGATAAAATGTGCTATTTAGTATGTATTTTGATGTGCTGAATTCAAATATGACAATTAAAACAACTGATTGGCTACTGTTTCTAAGATATTTAAGTTTTTACATTTTATGTCTATGTATATTGTGTAGATAGAGTTTTAATCATAAATTGTAAACCTAGGTCTTTTCATGTGTTTATGGTTGCTTTACATGATACTATTTCACCTGTCCTGTTTATGTAACACTTTAAAAATCAGCAAAGGGGTTATATAAATAAAATGTATTATGAAACAAAAGGCAAAAAACTATTATGTACATAGTTTAGTCCTATTCAGTGTCTACTCAGCACTTCTTGGCTTGCCTCTTGTATTCATTAAATGGAGCATCTCTTGTCACTGTCCAGCAATAGTCTGCAAGCATTGATGGGCTCCATTTGCCCTGATAGCGTTTCTCCATTGTTGCAATGCCCTGGTGAAATCGCTCGCCGTGCTCGTCGCTCACTGCTCCGCAGTTTGGTGGAAAAAAATCTAGATGAGAGTGCAAAAAAATGTGTCTTTAGTGACATGTTGCAACCAAGGCTTTTGTATGCCTTGAGGAGGTTTTCCACCAACAACCTGTAGTTGTCTGCCTTGTTGTTTCCGAGAACATTTATTGCCACTAACTGGAAGGCTTTCCATGCCTTTTTTCCTCGCCACGCAGTGCATGGTCAAATGCATCATCTCGAAGAAGTTCACGAATCTCAGGACCAACAAAGACACCTTCCTTTATCTTAGCTTCACTTAACCTTGGCAATTTTCCACGGAGGTACTTGAAAGCTGCTTGTGTTTTGTCAATGGCCTTGACAAAGTTCTTCATCAGACCCAGCTTGATGTGTAAGGGTGGTAACAAAATCTTCCTTGATTCAACAAGTGGTGGATGCTGAACACTTTTCCTCCCAGGCTCCAATGACTGAAAGAGTGGCCAATCTTTCTTGATGTAGTGGGAATCTCTTGCACGACTATCCCATTCGCAGAGAAAACAGCAGTACTTTGTGTATCCAGTCTGCAGACCAAGCAAGAGAGCAACAACCTTCAAATCGCCACAAAGCTGCCACTGATGTTGGTCATAGTTGATGCACCTCAAAAGTTGTTTCATGTTGTCATAGGTTTCCTTCATATGGACTGCATGACCAACTGGAATTGATGGCAAAACATTGCCATTCTGCAGTAAAACAGCTTTAAGACTCGTCTTCGATGAATCAATGAACAGTCTCCACTCATCTGGATCGTGAACGATGTTGAGGGCTGCCATCACACCATCGATGTTGTTGCAGGCTACAAGATCACCTTCCATGAAGAAGAATGGGACAAGATCCTTTCGACGGTCACGGAACATGGAAACCCTACCATCACCTGCCAAGAGATTCCACTGCTGTAGTCTGGAGCCCAAAAGCTCTGCCTTACTCTTGGGTAGTTCCAAATCCCTGACAAGGTCATTCAGTTCACCTTGTGTTATGAGGTGTGGTTCAGAGGAGGAGGATGGGAGAAAATGTGGGTCCTGTGACATTGATGGTTCAGGACCAGAAGTTTCATCCTCTTCCTCATCTGACTCAAGTGAGAATGATTCTGGTGCATCAGGAACCGGCAGTCCTTCTCCGTGGGGTACTGGGCGTATAACTGCTGGAATGTTTGGATAATGCACAGTCCACTTTTTCTTCTTTGACACACCTTTCCCAACTGGAGGCACCATGCAGAAGTAACAATTGCTGGGATGATCTGTTGGCTCTCTCCAAATCATTGGCACTGCAAAAGGCATAGATTTCCTTTTCCTGTTCAACCACTGGCGAAGATTTGTTGCACAAGTGTTGCAGCATATGTGTGGGGCCCACCTCTTGTCCTGATCTCCAAGTTTGCAGCCAAAAGAAAGGTGATAGGCTTTCTTAACCATAGTGCTTATACTGCGCTTTTGGGATGCAAAAGTCACTTCACCACAAACATAGCAGAAGTTATCTGCACTGTTCACACAAGTACGAGGCATCTCTGCTTACTTTGGCTAAACAGAAATGTGTCCCTTTGCAAAATCAAACACTGACAAATAAGAGAGCACGACACTGTATGATTTCTAGAGCTGATATAGGGCAATTTGTTCAGCAGAGTGATGTAAGCTTCGTTATGATTGCATCATCCATGACTTCTAGGAATAACATGATGCAATTCATATCATGTATGACGCAATACCAGCTTCAGACTGCATCATTCATTGTTTTGCCTAAAAAGCAAGTACTGTCCAAACCCAGTCATAGATTTATTCATAGATCCAGTCAAAGATGTATTTGAGTCATTTCTGGTTTAAATTGAGATCCCTTCCCTTTATAACTCACTTATCCTCCGCCATTCCCAAGTCAAGGGTCGTATATACTGACCCAATAGCATGTCTTGAAAACTAGAGCCAATCAACAATTTTAAGCATCATTTTCGTTCTCAGTGACCCAGAATTAGTAAAGTTTGACTACATTTATTTTAGAAGCATTTTGGCTGTAGAGCAGTGTTATCTATCCCTTTCCTTATGATTCCCAACATTCTTATAGCTTGTTTGATTTCCAATGCACATTGAATGAATATTTTCAGAAAATTATCCATAACAACTCCAAGATCTCTTTCTTAAGTGGTAACAGCTAATTTAGACCCCATCATTTCATATGTATAGCTGGGATTATGTTTTCCAATGTGCATTACTTTGCATTATCAAAATTGAATTTCACCTGTCATTTTGTTGCCCAGTCACCCAGTTTTGTGAAATCCCTTTGTAACTCTTTGCAGTCTGCTTTGGACTGACCTTTTATCTTGAGTCACTCTTTATCACCTGTAAATTTTGCCACCTCACTTCTTACCCCTTCTTTGAGATCATTTATGAATATGTTGGAGTATTGGTCCCAGTACAGACCCCTGGGGAATACCACTATTTACCCCTCTCCATTCTGAAAACTGACCATTTAGGCCTACCGTTTGTTTCCTATCTTTTAACCAGTCACTGATCTGTGAGAGGACCTTCTCTCTTGTCCCATGACACCTTACTTTGCTCAAGAGTCTTTGGTGAGGGACTTTGTTAAACACTTTCTGAAAATCTATATCCATGAGATCTGATGCCCCCAGGCTAGCATCAATGTGAAGGTCACTACAGTAGAGTCTGCTGCACTGCAGTCTAATCCATCACGCCATCCCTTGATGCTGTGTGGGGCATGGACAATTTTACTCTGAAGGTTTTGCTATGTCTATCCCCACACAGGAGCTCATTGAGTTCCTTCTTGAGCTTCTGCCTTTGTGCTCAAACTTTCCGCTTTCAGCCCTTGACTTCAACACCTGAGATGTTACTACCAGGTTCAGTGTCAAAAGCTGAAGTCAGTTTTGATATTGGTGCTGGGTCTTTCCTTGGTGCCTCTTCTTCACAGTAATCATAAGTGCCTAGAAGTTCATAGGGTAATAAGTAATAGCCAACATGGATTTGACTACAACAAATCATGCCAAGCCAAACTTATTTTCTTCTTTCACATAGTTACTGGCCCAGTGGATGGCAGAAAGCAGTAGATGTGATATATCTTATGTTTTTACCTTGATTCTATAAGGTTTTTGACAGTCCCATATGACATTCTTATAAATAAAAGAGGGAAATGTGGTCTAGATGAAATAACTATTGCAGAAGAGAGTACTGGAGCACTGGGCCTAGTGCAAGACTTGAGGCCTGAAGTAGAGGCTGTGAACCAAAGTCAGGCCATGTATTAAAGTATTGCCCTTGCCAAGCTCATGTATCAGACAGTGAATTTGTAAGCATCTGAGTCTCTTGCAGAGGGATTAGTCCACGGTAGGATGGACAGGCCTTCAAGCCCACAGGTTTCAAATCCACCATTTAAAAAGCCCGGCAATAGGGGGGTCAGATCAAACAAAGTTTGATCCAGACAGCTGGTTATCAGTTCATGGCAGTCAAAACAGGATCTCAAAAATGGTTTTAAGGATTTGAAGAAGATTTCAAAGAAATTTAGTTTGATCTCAGATCCAGCAGATTGGACATTCACTAGGTTTCATCTTGCTGCCTTGGGAGGGAAGAGGTAACTGAGGGATCGTGGCAGCTGTTCTGCCTTTTATGCTCTTGTACAGAAGCATGAGGTGGTACAGGGTGCCTATTGACTTTGAGTGGTGTGTGGTGGAAATATGGTCCCAACAAAGGCTGTTTGATTGACCTTGATATTGATTTACATACTTGACACCATGTACTTTTAAACCATTAATCTTGTTTCCTGTTAACTAATGAACTAAAATCTAAACTAAACTAAATCTGAACTAAAATGAACACTTTGTTCATAATGCTGTCGTATGTAACAATACCTTTGCATTATCTCAAATTTTAATTTACAGTTTAACTTTGAGCCAAACACCTATACAACTCTCAATAAAAAGGTTGTAATACTTCATTTTGTAACAGTATACTCTATTACAAATTTAGAGTTACTTTTTATTTATTGAAATACTCTGCAAAAATCAATCAATATTTTATAGCCTAGTCAGCTATACACTTGTATTTGCTAGCACACTTGTATTTGCATTTGCAGAGAATTACTTCTATTTTTTTTTTCTTACCACTCACTGCTGCATGCTGCTTCAGATATTCTCTTCTCACATTTATGTTTTTCACAAGGCACTGCCTAGCATGTGCTCTTCTTTCCTTCACTGGGTCTTTTGCACACAGTGCACAAATGGCCATATATTCCAACGGGAGCCGTAGTCTGGAAAGGCCTTTGTGGAGTTTCTGAGCAAATATTTGTCTAACTTGGTAACACTCATCCTGTAAAAAAATATACAAAAAACTGAGCATTTTTACATACAATATAGACTTTTAGAAGTTACACACAAAGATGAATGGTATGTATGAAAAAAATCAATCCGCCCCCTTGCAGCCATAAAATTCTTCCTATTCTATAGAAAAGGAAGATCTCTTCATTCCCCCGCCCCAGGAACTCACTGGGATTCAACTGAATGTATCCTGAAGGACAGACAATCCCCTATAGAACTAGAAGAATGTTAAAGTATAGGTTTAGGTCCAACCTTGAAGCCTTTTTAAGGCCCACCTGAGAAGCATGTGCCTAACTTTAAGCACACGAGCATTCCCTCCCATTGACTTGAAAGGGACTGCTCGCAACTTAAATTTAAGCACGTTTAAGCACCTTTCTGAATCAGGACCTAAAATAAGGAGCTCCACTGAAGTAATAAAGCCTTTACTGATAGTTAAAACAAAAAAAACAAAACACGTGGAAATGTAAAGTGATAAAATCAAAACAGATTTTCAGGCCACTGAAAAGCACCTGACAAACTCCATCTCCTTGCCTAACTTCACCTTTCTACCTCTCCTGCTTAGTCAAGAGACGTCCAACAAAAGTTTACAAATATTTTTATAATGGCAAAAGATATCCTCCCCTTGAGTCTTGGTTCCTGAAAAATCACTATACAATAACCTAGTTTCAATTATTAGAACTATAACATGAAAAATCATACATTATCTGTTAAACAGTGCGAAATTAGTTCAGCAATAGACAAAAGGTGCATAATTAGTGCACCAAATGCAGAGAGCACACCAGTAATTTGAAAAAGTTATAACAACATGATACAGTTTCAAAAATATACCATAACCAGCACAGGAGCACTGTGACTGTCTCAAGTATTGCTAGGTGAAAGACCATAGATCAGAAAATAGACCAGAACAAGGGGAGGGAGAGGGAATAATCTTTGCACTTTTAGAATATTCCCTGCAAATTAATCTATGAAGCACCATTGGGCTGTGGCTTTGTCAGTTGGCATCCTAACCTGTGACCAGAATCAACTGATGCCACTAAGCAAAGGATGAGAATTAAAGAGGAGTCGGACTGAATGTCTAACATTAAGAAATGGGCTCCAATATCAAAAGGTTACTCTAAACATGTGTGTACAAAAGTCTGAACTAGAACATATCGAATTGACACCCAGGTATAGCTTTTTATTCCACCTACGTGATATAGATTGCTGTTCCATTGAGCATCAGTAGTAGTGCCTCCTGGAAACACAAATATCACTAAACTATAATAGCTTCTCTAGCACCAGGCTCAGAAAGAAAGGTTATTTACTTTACAGTAATTGGAGTTCAAGATGTGTGGTCCCTGTCTGTATTAGACTGCAGGAATGCATGCTACCCACCAGAAAATTCTTGCAAGCAGCGTCTGTTGGAGCGCACCTCTGCCCCTATCCTCCTCATGCTCCAAATCAAGGGCATAAGAGACAGTGTGGACCAACCGACTGCCTCTCCAGTACCTTTCTACCATGAAAATCCTTAGACAATGCTCTGCAGCAGAGGGAAAGGATGGTGTCTAGTGGAATACAGACAGGGACCACAGATCTTACAGTAACTGGAGTTCTTAAAGACAAGTAACCTTTCTTTCTCTGAGTGATGGTCCCTATGTGTATTCCACCATGGGTGATTCACAAGCAGTATTCACTCAGGAAAAGCATGTAAGGACCTCTGCTTTACCACTAATTGGAGAACTGCTCTGCCAAAATCTGCATCAGCTGTAGAAGTCTGCACCAGGGCATAATGTCTTGTGAAAGTGTGAACAGAGCTCCACGTTGCCACATTGCAAATTTCCAGGAAAGGAACCTCTTGGAGCAAGGCTACTGATGCAGCCTGTGTTCTAGTCAAGCGGTCCCTTACCCCTCATGGGAGAGAGGTTGCCGTTAACTCGTAACAAGAGTATGATGTAATCTGAAATCCATTTGGACAGGCTTTGGGATGAATCACTTGTAAGTTCTACAAAGGATACGAACAATCGAGGTGATTTCCTAAAGGACTTATCCCTTTGCAGGTAGAATGCCAAGGGTTGATGGACACCCAGAGTGAAGCCACTTCTCCTCACTGAAGGCTTGCGGCTTTGGGAAGAACACAGGTAAGAAAATCTGATTTAGATGGAATTCTGAGATCTTGGGGGTGAAATTTGGGTGTAATCTCAGGGAAACACTGCCCCTATGGAAGACTGTGTAAGGCAGATCAGTCTTAAGGACCCCCAGCTCACCTACTCTTCCGGCTGAAATAACGGTAATCAGAAAGACAAGCTTCAATGAGAGGTGGGCAAAGGAACATTTGGCTAACGGTTCAAAGGGAGTCTTTGTTAATGCTGAGAAGACGCAACTGAAGTCCCAAATCAGGGTAAAATTTCAGTATCATAAGAAAGGTTCTAATGATACATCCTTTAGAAAATGTACTGTAACAGGATGGGTGAAGATTAAGTGGTTGTCAACTGCACAGTGACAGATGCTGACAGCAGCTAAGTGCATCTGTAGGGAGCTAAGAAATAGATCAATGACTAAGGAGAGGAGATATTCCAAGATGATAGGGATGTCAGAATCCTCTGGTGTTATCCAACAATGTTGACACCAGATATAAAACCTTGTCCACTTTGCCATGTAGTACTTTTTTGTGAACTCCTTCCCTACAACTGTTATAGATGGATTGAACTGTTTCTGACCATGTCTCTTCTAGGTTTGTTGCCCATACGAATGAATACCAGGCGTTTAAGGTGGATGGATGCAGGATTGGAATGACTGATTTTGCCTTTGTCTTGGATCAACAGGTCTGGGAAGAGCTGCATATGGATGCATGAATGTTTTGACATCTGGAGAATGATGGGAAACCAGAACTGTCTATGTCACCTGGGAACAAATCAGGATCGCCAATGCTCCCTCTTGCTTGTTCTCTCTCAGAATCTAAGGTAAAAGTGCAATAGGTGGGAAGGCTTATGTTAGTTGCCCTGACACTGGAACCAGAAATGTGTCTCCTCTACAGTCCTGACCTTGAGCTCCCCTGGAACAGAAGGCTGGACATTTCTTGTTCTCCTGAGATGCAAACAAGGCCCGAGATGTCAAGTATCAGAGGGGCAGCCGTGTTTGTTGCTTCTACAGATCCAGACTAAGAGTTCTGTGGCACCTTATAGACTAACAGACGTATTGGAGCATAAGCTTTCGTGGGTGAATACCCACTTCTTCGGATGCATGCAGTGGAAATGTCCAGGGGCAGGTATAAATAAGCAGGGAAGAGCCAGGCTAGAGATAACAAGGTTAGTTCAATCAGGGAGGATGAGGCCTTCTTTTAGCAGCTGAGGTGTGAACACCAAGGGAGGAAAAACTGCTTTTGTAGTTTGCTAGCCATTCATAGTCTTTGTTTAATCCTGAGCTGATGGTGTCAAACTTGCAAATGAACTGAAGCTTGGTAGGTTTCAGTGTAGTAGCCGTGTTAGTCTGTGTCAGCAAAATGAAAATAAGAAAGAAAAACTTGTAGCACCTTAGAGACTAACAAATTTATTTATTGAAGCTTGGCAGTTTCTCTTTGAAGTCTGGTCCTGACGTTTTTTTGCTGCAGGATGGCTACCTTCAAATCTGCTAATGTATGTCTGGGGAGATTGAAGTGTTCTCCTACAGGTTTTTGTATATTGCCATTCCTAATATCTGATTTGTGTCCATTTATCCTTTTGCGTAAGGACTGTCCAGTTTGGCCGATGTACATAGCAGAGGGGCATTGCTGGCACATGATGGAGTATATAACATTGGTGGATGTGCAGGTGAATGAACCAGTGATGGTGTGGCTGATCTGGTTAGGTCCTGTGATGGTGTCCCTGGTGTAGATATGTGGGCAGAGTTGGCATCGAGGTTTGTTGCATGGCTTGGTTCCTGAGTTAGAGTTATTATGGTGCGGTGTGTAGTTGCTGGTGAGAATATGCTTCAGGTTGGCGGGTTGTCTGTGGGCGATGACTGGCCTGCCTCCCAAGGCCTGTGAAAGTGAGGGATCGTTGTTCAGGATGGGTTGTAGATCACTGATGATCCGTTGGAGAGGTTTCAGCTGAGGACTGTAAGTGATGGCCAGTGGAGTTCTGTTGGTTTCTTTCTTCGGTTTGTCTTGCAGCAGGAGGCTTCTGGGTACACGTCTGGCCCTGTTGATCGGTTTTCTTATTTCCTCATGTGGGTATCGTAGTTTTGAGAATGCTTGGTGAAGATCTTGTAGGTGTTGGTCTCTGTCAGAGGGGTTGGAGCAAATACGGTTGTACCTCAGTGCTTGGCTGTAGACAATGGATCGTGTGGTGTGTCCGGGATGAAAGCTGGAGGCATGTAGGAAGGCATAGCAGTTGGTGGGTTTTCGGTATAGGGTAGTGTTAATGTGACCATCGCTTATTTGCACCGTGGTGTCTAGGAAGTGGACTTCCTGTGTAGACTGGTCCAGGCTGAGGTTGATGGTGGGGTGGAAGCTGTTGAAATCGTGGTGGAATTCTTCCAGAGTTTCTTTCCCACGGGTCCAGATGATAAAGACGTCATCAATGTAGCGTAGATAGAGAAGGGGCGTGAGTGGACGAGAACTGAGGAAGCGTTGTTCCAGGTCAGCCATAAAAATGTTGGCATATTGTGGGGCCATGAGGGTGCCCATAGCGGTGCCACTAGTCTGGAGGTATACATTGTCACCAAATTTGAAATAATTGTGCGTGAGGATAAAGTCACAGAGCTCAGCAGCCAGTTGTGCTGTGGCATCATCAGGGATACTGTTCCTGACAGCTTGTACCCCATCTGTGTGTGGGATGTTTGTGTAGAGAGCCTCTACATCCATGGTGGCTAGGATGGTGCTTTCTGGGAGATCACCGATGCATTGTAGTTTTCTCAGGAAATCAGTGGTGTCACGGAGATAGCTGGGAGCGCTGGTGGCGTAGGGTCTGAGTAAAGAGTCCACATATCCGGACAGTTCTTCAGTGAGAGTGCCAATGCCCGAGATGATGGGGCGTCCAGGATTTCCAGGTTTGTGGATTTTGGGTAGTAGATAGAATAACCCCGGTCGGGGCTCTAAGGGTATGTTGATTTGTTCCCACCCCAAGATGGGGACCTCCATTGTCTAAGTACATTCTGAACCACCAAACTGTGTATTTCCCATTCGTGGTCCCAGGCAAGTGCCTGCTGAGGCTGTCAGCTAACTTGTGTATCCCTGTTAGATGCATTGCTGAGATGACCATGTGGTGATAAATACATCAGTTCCAAAGATTGACTGCTTGTATACAAAGAGGGGTGGACCTTGCTTCCCCTTGTTTGTTGATGTAGAACACTGCTGTCACATTGTCCGAATTGACTTGGACATTCAGGATTTGAATGAACAGAATAAATCATCTGTAGGCCTTGTGAACTGCTATAGCTCCGGGAGATTTATGTACAATTGGGACTCTTGTGGGGGAGGGGGATCATGTAACTTGGGCTACATGTTCATCTAGATGGGCTCTCCATACTACCAAAGAAGCATCTATGATCAATCTCTTTGCAGGTGGAGGAGTTACAAAAGGATACCACAAGCACGCAGTCTCCTTGTTCTCCCACCATGAGAGGCAAGCTAGCACTCTTGGGCAGAGAAGACTAATTTGTCTAGAATGTGTTTGCTCAGTGTACAGACTGCCCTTAACCAAGGCTGCAGACATCGATGGTGAAGTCTCATGAAGGATATCACATAAGTAACGGAAGCCATGTGTCTTAGACAGATAAGGCACATGCAAACTGATGTCTATGGACTTAGCTGAAGCTGAGTCACTAGATCCTTTATGGATTGGAGTCTGTTCTGAGGTAGGTAAACTTGGCATTGAGAGTCCAGCATTATCCTGATAAAAATCTATATAGTCTATGTTGGAACTAAAATGGACTTTTCAATGTTTACTTTAAGTCCCAATGAACACAGAAAATTAAGTACCATGTTGTTGAGGCAGGGAAAAACCAATGAGTCCCGGTGGCAGAAGTGGGCTACCACTATCAACACCACTTATGTGAATGTACTTGGCAACTGTCACAAGGCCGAAGGGGAGCACTCTGTATTGGTTATGATCTACCATGAATATCAGGGATCTTCTGTGTGCAAGATGGATGTAGACATCCTTTAAACTGACAACTCAGAACAACTGCCCTTGTACAGTGAGGGAGTTATTGAGGCCAGGGTGACCATCCTGAACTCTAATCGTTGGATGAAAACATTCAACCATATGAGATTTAAGGTGGGTTTCCATCCTCCTTTCTTTTTGGGGATGAGGAAGTATTTTGAGTAAAATACCTTCCTCCTATGCTGAGGTCGGGAGTATTGTTCCCAGATGGTGCAGGGAGTGTTCTTTTTGGCTGAGAATCCGCTCCTGAGAGGAGTCCCTGAAGAGAGATGAGGAAGGAGGTTTGAAGGGGAAAAGGAAAGAAATTCTATAGCGTTGTCAGTATAGATGATCTCCAGGACTCATCTGTCATTAAAAGATGCCAAACTTGGCAAAAATGAGCTAGGCAGCTATCAAATTGGGTGCTGGAGTCCTGAACAGATAGATCTGGTAGATGGATTGATTCACAGCTCTCAAAGATCCTGTCAGAAGTGCTTTCTAATGGGAGGTTGGGGTTGGAAGGAGGGTGAAGGGGGAACATTATGCTTGCTCTACTGCACCCTCTGCCGCTTCCCGGGTGGCTTGTAACCCTTTTGATGATAAAAGGGTTGAGGAGCTGGTCACTGCTTGTATGGTTGCGAACTGGTATGGTATTTCTCCATGGCTCTGGAGTGTAGCTAGCCAGTGAGTGAAGGACTGCCCGTTAGTCTTTTAGGGAATTAACAACTCATCTGTCTTTTCACTGAACAAACTGTTTCCCTCAAAGGGCAGATTTTCCATCATGGATTGAACTTTTGGGAAATTCGCAGCCTTGAGGCCACAATGCCCGGAAGATGATTATAAACACTGCCAGCCAGTGGGAGGCTGTATCCACTGTATTGCCTGAGGCCTGAAGGGAAGATCTAGCCAGCAGTTTGCCCTCTGTGATAAGCATTTTGAACTGCAGCTTACGTCAGTGGATTCTCAAGCTTAGTATAATTAATGTGGTGATACTTTGACATTAGTGCCTGATAGGATTTTACTTCAACCTGCTTCCCATTCCGCATAGCAAATTTTCTCCCTGAGAGGTCTAAATGTTTTAACTTTTCTTCTAGGAGGAGTAGATCTCAGCTGACACTGCCTGCCTCTTTCAGTGAAGCTTGAATTACTAATGAATTCAGAGCTGGGTGCGTAAATAAAATTCTGCTCCTGGAGCTGGCACGAAGTACCTCTCCATTTTTTTCCCCGGGAGTAGAGGTACAATTGGCTAGGGTGTTGCAGACCATCTTGGCCAGTTCTAAGACTGCCTCCTTAATGGGAAATGCCACCTTGCTGGGGCCAACACTTTGGGGAACAGCCAGAAGTTTAAGAGGAGTGTCCAACACTTTCGCCACAGGGATACGGAATGTGCCTGTGATCCTCCTTAGTAGATCTTGAAATGGTCTTTAGTCATCAGCTGGTGAAGGTGAGACTGCTGCAACCACTTTGGGGATGATGACGATAACACCAACAGAGCTGGTGATTCTCTTGGATCCAGTTCTTCCTCTTCCTGCATTAATTCCTGAGGAGGTTCAGGCTCCTCTCTGGAAGGGGAGGGTTGTCTGGATTCATAATAGGATCATAAAGACTTGGGATATAATGTGCATGTGTCCCACAAGCCTCAATAAGATCAGTTCAAGGGGTCAAAAGGAAATTGAGGTGGTCCCCAGGGACTAGTGTACCACTGTTACTGAGGTGCATTATCTCTCCTATGCAACAGGGATGGTGTCCAAGAGGCTCTAGATCCTCTGTCTGGACTGACCCCATGACCCAATGGGAGTGGACATGCTCTCCCACTAACACCCAGAGAAAAAGGCAGTTTCTGACTCCAAGGGCAATGCTGTCAGTAACCAGGCGCATTGTTATACCCCAGCTAGTAGAGGTTATTAGTGAATAACTCTCCCTTCCTTGTATGCATTAGATAAATAGTATGGGGACTTCCCTTGTCATGATCAGTTCTGACAGGACTGGGGATTCCGGGTCTAAAAGGATAGCAATGCCTTTAGGGATGGTGTAACTATCCCCAGATGGAAGGGGGTGGAACGGAATCCTCTCTTTCTACAGGACTGGCATTGTTGGCCTTGTGCCTGTCTTCCCATGGTGTGATACCACCATTGGTGTAGGAGGCATCCACTTCTATTTCTCTCTTGCCAGTACCAAGAATGGTCCTGCTCCTGCAGTTAGTGAACTTTCAGGCGCTCTTGCTCTTCAGAACTGGGAGAGTGGTACCATGTTCCTTGTGCACTCCTGACATGTCTGCACCAGGGTGAGGAGTCTCATCCAACATGGAAGATGGCAGAGAAGAGGTCCTCTTCTTGGATGATGACCTGGAGAGTGATTTCTCTCATTTCTTCTGAAAGCGTTTCCTCTCTCTCATGCCACTGTTTGGAGAAGTCCTTACCTCTGCTCCCAGTAGCGTCAGAGTCGGAGATCACCATGCTTGGAAGGGTGCTTCTGCCCAATGTACAGGAGGGTATGCCAGGCCAGAGTTGGAACCATACAGCACAATTCATCAAGAATTTCCAAAGCCTATACTCATGGGATTGACAGGCTCAGCTTGGGAAGGGTTGACTAATAGTGCACTTCAAGGGGATGTGAGCTTCTCTGAGGCACCTGATGTGGTCGTTGCTGACTGGGAAGGCCAGAAGGCAGGAAATGCAGTTCTTAAACACTGGGATCTTGGGATTTAACTATAAAAACTATCAAAAAACTATTTAGAAATATTTACAGTTCAACACAGAAGAAGCTACCAAACACTGCAGATACTGAAGAGGTTCTACCTCAGACCATGGGCTATAAAAAGGAACTGAAGAAACAGTCAGTGTAGGCCACCTCTTCTACTTTCAGTTTGGAGCATGAGCAGTGCAGGCACGGACCAACAAACTACCAGCAAGAATCTTCTAATTTCTGGCACGTGGAGAGCATGTGCACCCACAGTGGATTTCACATAGGGACCATCAATCAAAAAAAGAATTGCTGTTAGATGTGCTGGGAGGGGAAGGAAAGCAGGAAGTGCCAAAGAGGGTGGAGGAAAATGGCAAGGTAAAGTGTGGGGTTTATTTATTATTTTCAAACTTCAGAAGTACATTAGAAGCCTAAGGGAAAAAAATGAAAGCCACAGTCCTTACACTTTACAGGACACTACACGAGAAGGTCATGGACAGACAAAAAAGCAGGGGAGGGAATGTGACAGAGGGGACAAGAGTGACAAAAATAATATTGAGGTTACTGAGTAAAGCATTTATGAATTTTGATGGTTCCATTAACTTTTAAATACCACCCCCTTTTTTAAAGTCGCATCTTGTAGGAAATGAAGTAGAACTGAGTTCTTAGGACAGATCTGAAAGCAGCAAGGAATGTGACTTGGTTAACAAGTTTGCAGAACGATTCTGTGCAAAGGGGAAGATGCACAGAAGGCACAGGGGTAGGAATGTGAGAAAAATAAAGGTGACAGCAAGGCTGGAATCAGTGAGAATGGAAGTGGTGACGAAGGAATGCAGAAGGCCTATCACAGGGGTGGGCAAACGTTTTGGTCAGAGGGCCACATCTGGGAATAGAAATTGTACGGCATGCCATGAATGCTCACAAAATTGGGGTCGGGGTGTGGTAGAGGATGAGGGCTCTGGTTGTGGATGCGGGCTCTGGGGTGGGGCCAGAAATGAGTTCAGGGTGCGGAAGGGGGCTCCGGGCAGGGACGGGGTGCAGGCTCTTGGGTGGGACGGGGGGATGAGGAGATTGGGGTGTAGGAGGGTGCTGTGGTCTGGGACCGAGGGGTTCGGAGGGCAGAAGGGGGATCAGGCCTGGGGCAGGGATTTGGGGTGCGGGAAAGGGTGCAGGCTCCGGCTGAGGGGGCAGGCTCTGGGGTGGGGCTGGGGGGTTTGGAGTGCGAGAGGGTGCTCAGGGCTGGAATCGAGGGGTTCAGAGGGGGATCAAGGCTGAGACAGGGGGTTGGGATATGGGGAGGGAAGCTCAGGGGTGCAGGCTCCGGGCAGCGCTTAACTCAAGTGGCTCCCAGAAACAGTGGCCATGTCGTCCCTCTGGCTCCTACGCAGAGCCACGGCCAGGCGGCTCTGCACACAGCCCCGTCCACAGGCGCTGCGCTCCTGCAGCTCCCATTGGCTGCAGTTCCCTGCCAATGGGAGCTTCAGGGGCGGCGCTTGGGGCAGGGGCAGCATGCAGAGCAGAGCCCCATCTGCCCCTATGCATAGGAACGGGACCATCCTGCTACTTCCGGGAGTCACTTGGAGAGGCCTCTGACCCTGCTCCCTGGCTGGAGCGCTGGACTGGGACCATGCCGCTGAATATCTAACCAAAAAGGTCTTCCCAAATCCCCTTCCTGAACAAGGTTTATAGCAATGAAGATCATGATGTTTTCTTGTTTTATACACAGCTTGGGTTTTTTGCTCTATTTTTTAAAAATTAATACATTCAACTTTTGATAGGTCCTTAGTTGTGTACTCTGTTCTCATTCCAATTAGTGCCATTGCTACTTTCCTTTTAGTGCTTTAGTAGATTTTAAATATCAACTCTGTGCTAAGGACTCAAACATATCTCAACTGCAGGCACATCTGCTGTTCAGCCTGTCACACCTCTCTCTGTCTCTCTCTCGTATATATATTTCATCTTGGATGGCTCACCACACTCTCAGGCTCAGTATAGCAAAAACCAAGTGCATAATATTATGTACCAGACTCTCTCCACTACCTCCATTCTGTGGTCTGACTATCCTCCGTGTTACACAGACTTAATAACCTGGGGGGTTGTTTTTGACTCTCTTCTTTTCCCCATGTCTGGTATGTAACCAAAGCCTGTCACTTTGTCCTCTACACATTTTAAAGTCCTCAAGACAGTGCTGAAAACAGGACACTGGACTTGATGCACCTGGATGGCTTTTTTCATGTTTCCCCCTTCCTCCCAGTGCCAGCAGCCAAAATTTATTTGTCCATGCCTTAATCATCTTCCTCCTTGACTAAAGTTCCTCCGGTCTTCTAGATACTCGTCCCCAAACTATCAAAAACCCTGGTTGTTGGTTTGATCCTCATTTCATTGTGTATCACCTCCTTTTCCTTGCTTTTAAAATCCTACATCATTCACCACCTACCTCCTGATAGGTCAGGGGTGGGCAAACTATGGACCTGTGGACCAGATCCAGCCCGCCAGCCATTTTAATCCAGCCCTTGAGCTCCCACTGGGGAGCAGGGACTGGGGCTTGCCCCACTCCAGAGCTCCAGCTGGGGAGCAGGATCAGGTGCTGCTTCATGCAGCTCCCGCAATGCCATATTATATCCAATTCAGACTGTAAATTCCTGGAGGCAGAAAGCTGTACATTTTAACTGTGAAGAGCTATGAACATATACAGCACTGAATAAATACTAGAAAACTAAAAGCAGGGGAGGTAGAGTTGATAAATCATATGCTCTAGCCCGAGACTGAAGGTCTACACTGCAATTAAACAGCTCCGCAGCCCAAGTCAGCTGACACAGGCCAGCAGCGGTTGCTTAATTGCAATGTAGACATACCTTTAAGGTCTGCAGGATGAGAGCTTTTTTCTGCAGACCTCAAAACAAGTTAATATCACAAAGTGAACTTTGAATGGCTCATAAGAACCAAAGCTCTCTCTAAAAATCACCCCCAGTGTATCTTTATTACATTACTACTTCAGCATTAAAATAAAATTTGTTATCTAGCTGAAGTATGGCAAATACATACTAGAAGAATCTTTTAGTTGCAATGAATACCAATTTTCTAATGCTCGGTCCACTGCTCTTACTATTAGACCACACTCCTTTATTGCTTTTAGTTCCTAGTAGTATTCATCATTTCAACATAAAAAAACCCTGAATTTTCAGGATCATGAGAAACACATTTAAAATTGAGGACAAGCTAGAATCACAATCTGAATATTGAGAATGGCTCTTCAAATGAATATTCTTAGTGATCTGAAGCCATAGATTATTAGCATACATATTAGCTGATTCAGGCAGGCACACACATACTCCTCTCTCGTCCCTCCACCCCATTTCCTTACATTAACGGCTAATGCACACAGCTGGTATTGTTCTAATGTGATGATTTCATGGTAACAAGGTTCTTGTGCCAGCTTCACAACAGCACTAGCAGCAGCCAGCCTCAGACGAGACATATCGGGTTTACTGAAAAACAAGCACAGAGGTAGATGTGTTAAATTAGTGCATGATTATTTAAGTATCTCTGTCATGGAATCAAGTCTCTCAAGTTTGAAACAATTTTTCTCTATCATGTTGAAAAATGGCTCAGGTGGAACAGGGAGGAATTTGCATGGCCTTTGGTTTTTGTACGCAAAATAATTATGTAAGTAACTGAAAAGTAAAATTAGAACCTTGTAAATTAATACTTCTCATGGACTCTCTATCCATCTAGAGGTTTGCATAGTACCTCTGCTAACCTTGTGTTATTTGCTGTATGAAAGGGATTAGTTTCCAGATTCCAGACAGCATCAGCTCAGCCTACTTAGGGTACACCTACACACTTGGGCACCATTTTCCCCAAGAGAATTAATGTCCTTTGTGATTTCCTCAAAGAATTTCACACGAGGAAATGGTTCCAGTTTGCTTTATCATAATGCCTATATATTAGCGAATGCTAGCATAATATGCATCATGTCCTCATGTATACTAGTGCTAATGAAATCTCAGTATAAGGGCTAAAGCATTCCCTCTCCTACGAAGCCAAATAAAGGGATCTGGTGAGTCAAACCAATTCTCTCTCAATATTTTAGGAGTACCAGTAATTGGTTTACATGCTCCTCTAATCAGGCATTTGCTATTTTCCAAATATGGTTGGATTTTTGGTACATTGGGTGATACTATATCGACAAAAAGGATCATAAGAGGACCAAATAGTTTCCTCATCTTATCGCTGCAAATTGGTATTGACTCAACATGTATGAACTTAATCAGTTTTGAAAGTCCCTGGAAGCTAGCAATAAACACACACACTCATTTTTGGGAAATCAGCATTTCTTTTGGCCTTCTGTGCATCTAATTGTCAAAAAGAAATAGATCTCAAAGAGTCTCATGTCTCATACAGTCTCCTGCTTGGGCCTGGACTCTAGTGTTGACTGCTGTAACAAGCATAGCTTTTTCCTCTGGCAACTTGTAGTAGTAGATAGATCTAATTAATGAGGATAAAATTACTGATATCTGAAAGATGACAAATATTGAACGCCTTAATCCTTCTCTCAGGTATTTATGGAGCAACAGCCACCAGCCTATTCTAAATCCATCTTTATCATGAAAAATATTTTTAAAAGTTTGGGTGATTAGGAAGGAAAAGAATGTAACTATATTTATTAATAAACAGAACATGACAGAATACTTGGAGATTTTAAGGGAGCTAGCTAACAATTTTTTTGAAGTCATGTAGAAGTGGAATACAGTTACTACAACAAAAAAAGGGCATGAAGAATGATCCTGGAATTTTCTAGTGCACAGTGGCTTCTAACTAAAATATAATGAAAAAAAATGAGAGAAAACACAAGTATGCTAATAGTCAAATGCAGTAAATAGTATGGGTTTATAAAGAATAAACTAAGTCTTGCCAGACAAGTTTGCTTTCTTCTCGTGGTGGAAATGATTTTGTTGGCGAAGAGAAAGGATAAGTTTAAGAACTCTCAATTTTACTCAGCCATTTTACAGTATCACAAAATCTTATTCTGAAATTTAATTCAAGTCAGATTTTACATGTAAATTGTCTAAATGATTACAAAGTTCAAATCATTCATATTAAATATTATTTGTATTATAGCAGTGCATAGAAGCCAGAATAAGATCAGGGCCCAACTATGTTAGAGATTATACAAACATGATAAGAGACAGTCCCAGCCCTTAAGAGTTTACAATCTGAATTAAAACAATCCACAAGTGGTTGAAATAAGCAAAAGAATTAAGAATGTGGGGGGGGGGGGGAAGGGCCAGGGGAATGAGGCTAACAGCAATCACACATGGGGTATTATATAGGAGAAAGCATTGTAAACAGAAATATGAGGATTTAAGAAAGGGGTTCTGATATAAGCCATATATTTGAAACTGCAGCAAAGTGAGACCAAACGGGTAGATAAGTTGTGGAACTGGAGTACTCAGTATTAATTTTGTGAAGTTCTCTGTTGTACATAATCTAAAGACGTGTCTTGAAAGCACTTGTAAAAATCAATGGCTTATAAACCTCATTGTGAACTGAAATTTTCTCTCACTCCACAGACTAATCCTTAGGTATGTCAGAAAGAAATCCTCTTCTGAATGCACAGCATGTAAATGAAAGTTGTCTAACTCTCTAAACTTCTTCCAAGTCACATGGAGCTAAAGGATTCCTCTGAACAAAACAAACCCTTTGGCAATATTGGGTATCAAGCTGGAGCCCGGAGGGAGCATTATCCTGAATCTATAAAGCAATGGCAGCAACTGAACGGTATATTTTTCTTTCATCAACTCTTCGTTTTCCTCTGCTAGTTTCATTTTTCTGTAGGCCTTCATCCTAGATCAAGGTGGATGGCATGGCCTTCAATATTCTTATTTCCAAAATGCAGTTTTATGAGGGGTGACTTTTGGGACCTACTGCCAGTCAGTGGGGCTGGAGATCTCTTCAAATAGATTCTTGCCCTAGTATCAGTATTCTTAACAGCTATTTGCAGCAGCTGGTGTCCTGTGGTATTGCAATATCCTAGTGCTCTTTTCACAAATACTTAAGCAATACTTAGAGGTCGAATGATCTGGCATTCCACTGGACGATTTATGCAGTAATGCACGCAATGTTGTCTGTCATGACTTTCGTGTGTGTACCTCTGATCAGTGGAAGAAAGCGAGCACAAGCATTCCTGACTGCGCTGAGTTCAAGGAGGTTGATGTGGAGAGTCACCTCCGCTGGTGACCATTTGCTGTGAGTCATGAGGTCGTTGAGATAGGCACCCTATGAGGGATATGTCCATAGTGAGAAGTGTCAGGGGGAAGGAGGAACTGTGTAAATGTGAGCCCTGTGCAAACGTCTGCTGGATCTTTCCATCAATCCAGGGAGGGTTTCACCCTAGAAGGCATTGAGAGAGGTGTGTGTAAACAGTCTTTGTTTGGCTTGAAAACCGAGGTGAACCACGTCTACAGGCACCTCATGTGAAGTCTGGCATGAGATACCAACACGCCAGCCGTCATATAACCCAGAAGCTGGAGGCAATGTCTGGTCAATGTTTGAGAGCTGGTTTGCACGGTCTCTAAAAGCATGGACAGGCTGTGAAATCTGTGCTGTGGAAGGAGTACACTTGCTTGCAGTGAGCAGAGATTGGCCCCTACAAATTCTAAGAATTGTATGGAAGTTAGGGTCGATTTTTGGACATTGATTTGTAGACCGAGTTTCATAAATATGTCCATAGTTCCATGGGTGGCCCATAGAGCTTCTTTGAAGGAACGGGCCCTAGGAGACAGTTGTCTAAGTATGGGTAGATGATCCCAAGTATGTAGGTGGGACAGCATTACATAGAGGACCTTGGAGAATATTCTGGGAGCCAATGAGAGGCCAAAAGGGAGCACTCTGAACTGGTAATGGTCCTGACCCAGAGTAAATCGAAGGAATCATCTGTGGGACGGCAGGACTGATATGTGGAAATACGCGCCCTGGAGAGTGAGGGCTGAGAACCAATCTCTCATTCCAAAGATGGAACAGGGATGCTACTTATGTGACCACATTGAATTTGAGCCTTGATGTATTTGTTCAATGCTCTGAGGTCCAGCATGGGTCTCCCACCTCCCTTTTTCCTGGGGATCAGAAAACACTGAGAGTAAAATCCTTTGCCTCAGAGATGCAGTGGGATGGATTCTATGGCTCCTAGGCGGAGGACATGCTCTATCTCCTGTTGTAACAGTCTCTTTTGAGAAGGGTCCATGAAGAGGGACGGGGAAGGGAGGTGGGGGGAAAGGAGAGGTATGAAGTGGACCGAATACCCATGGGAGATCATTTCCAAAACCCATCTGCTGGATGTTATGTGTTCCCAGTTGGGACAGAACAGAGTAATGTAGCATCCAAAGGGATGCAAGGGGTTGGAAAGTGGCAGCTGTTGTTGAAGGGAGTGGTCTCTCGGTGCCTTGACCAAGGCATCAAAACTGATGTTTTGAGGTGGAAGATTGCAATGCTGAGGATTGAGGGCCTGATGGTTTGCACCTCTGAAACTTGGAGCTTTTTCTCTGTGGTTCGTAATAGTGTAGTGGAAACTGTGGTGTACGCGGTTTGTGAGAAGACTGATTAAGGGGAGGTCTTCGACAGTGATCTGAACCTCCTTCAGGAAACCTGAAAGATGCAACCACAAAGCTCGTCACATCACAACTGTTGATGCGGCTGATACAGTAGTCCGTTCCATCTCAAGTGCTGTCTAGAGCGTTGTTTTGGCCACTCGATAATGGCTTGGAATTGTTCCCACTGTGACTCCACTAGATAATCAATAAAGGCATTGAATTTGACATAGTTCATATTGTCGTATTTTGCTGCTAGGGCCTGGTAGTTTGCAATTCTGAATTGCGAAGTAGCAGAAGAGTAGGCCTTCCCAAATAAGTCAAGGAGCTTTCAATCCGAATCATAAGGGTGGATCTGGAATGACGTTAGCGGCCACAGAAGTTCATTGCATCAATCACAATGGAATTAGGCAGAGGGTGGGAGAAAAGAAATTCCCTATCCTGGAGGGGTGGGGTGGACATAGTACTTTTTATCAGCCCTTTTGCATGTTGGTGTGGCTGATGCCGACATTTGCCATATGAGCTTAGCTGAATCCAAAAGGGCCTTGTTGATAGGGAGGGCTATCCTCAAGGAGGAGGATGTATGTAAAATATCTAGCAGCTTATGGTGAGTGTGTTACCTCCTCTCGAGGTATTTGTAAGGTATTTGCCACCCTCTTCGTAAGGTCTTGGAAGAGCTTAAAATCATCTGCCATAGACGATGAAGGGGGCATAATCATCTCTTCTGGAGGGGAAGAAGAAATGTTAGAATGCGGTGTAATATCCTCCTCTAGTCCCACTTCCTGCTCCTCCAGAATCTCCTCAGGAGGTTCTGAGACTTTAGACGCCCTGGTTGTGGGAGAATGCCTCTCAGTGTGTGACACCAGACAACCAGGAAGGCATGATGCCTATAGGCCACCCATGGATCCCATTTGGCCACCCATGGATCCCAGTAGGGCCACTGGGGCGGTGAGAAAGGCATGAGAGGCTGAGCCCATGGCTGGTCATGGTAGCAAGGAGTATAGTAGAAGTGATGAAAGAGAACCTCCTTGTGGTCACTGTCCAAATCTCTACTGAAAAGTGGTGGAGCTGACATGGAAACTGGAGGTGCACAGCTCGGTGCCGACGGTGAGCCCCAGGCCCGAGATTTGCTCAGTACCGGGGCCCTGGAACCAAGTAGAAGAGACTCTGGTGCCTCAGGTACCATAAGGTCCTTAGATAATCTAAACTCCTGTGGTGCCGCAGTAATATTTACCGTCAGTTGTTGCTGGTGTTGAGATGATGGTGCCAAAGGGACTGGAGACCTTGGCCGCAGCAAGCAGTCCAATGATGGCTGTCTCGCAGTTGCCTGTGCTGGGGGATTCTGTATCGAAACCGTCTGCCCAGAGGTGGTACAGTCTACGCCCCTGTCCCTGACCAGCAGTACCACTGCTTTGGTGCCTGTGCACATAGGGTCCTCAGCTTACCAACAGTGTCTATTGCAGAGGTCCCACCCAATCTGTGATTACTGTGTTTACACGCCTTTCATACCAAGGAGACTGAATGTGCTGGGTGGCAGCTGGGCTCCCAGCAGGGAGCTGGGAGCCCAGGTTGCAGCCTGGCTCCCTGCAGGGAGCTTGGTGCTGAGTGAGAGCCAGGGCTCTTCGCCCCCAACATTGCCCCTGTTAAGTCAATGCAAGTGCTCCTGGTGAAGGCACAGACAGAAGGAAGGTAGTGGGGACATGGAAAACCACAGTAATTACTGCAGTGGCTGTTTGTCGACTTAAGTCTACTTAAATTTGTAGTGTAGACGTGCCTAAGAAAAGAATAAAAGCACTAAAATCCAGCTAACACCACATTTCTAAAGAAGTAAAGTATCTGTGAACAGACTGCTAATCACTCCATCTCTAGCCAGGGGCAGTTGAAAAGGAACTGAGCGTGATTCTCACCCCAAGGCAGAGCACGAGAACATGAGCATGCGTGTGTGGGCTGAACAGACACTGCTACAAAGATTTCCGATCAGAAGTGCAGGAACGCACATAAGCCTAAAGTGGAGAACCCATAGGGACACTACTCGAGGAAGAATTATTATCACTTAATTCCTTTGTGGACAGACTTCTATTTATGGGTCATATGACAGTATTTTAAATTTAAGAGTGTTATGATTATTTAAAAGTTATACTGAAATGAAATTCTCAGCTTGAGTGCAGTGACTATAAAGTTAATGCACAACTACAAAATGCTCTATTTTGCAATTCCCTACTCTCTGGACTGGTCTGGTGTTTGATTTGCATAATCACTGTACAGTCATTTAACTATATACCAAACATGCAAATCTCTTTATTTTGACTACTGTAATCCCTCTCTGCTCTCCACTGGTTTCTGTAAACAGAATTTTAAACATTTGCCAAGAACAATGATGGTGAACTCGGCTCCTCATTTGTTCTTGAAGAAAGATTAAAAAGTTTGCACAAAAATAAACACTAGCAGTCAAAGAAAATGGGCTAACAGCCAGATGAAACAAATTGTTAAAAAGCTAATCTTCTTTCCTTATTTCCCTCCTCCCCTTCATCCTTATCTCCCTTCCTAAAAGGCAGAGTGCCTTCAACTAGGCATAAAGTACACCACAAGGTAAGATTTTTTTGTTTAAAGTCATTTTAGAAGGAGAAAAAGGAGAAGTTGTGCAATTTTTCCTTCCAGTATGAAAAGTAGTTCAGAGTGGAAGGATGAGAGAAAAAGTAGAGGAAAAAGAATAACGCTTTACTATGATTTTGGATTATATTTATAGTAACAAAATAATGTTGAAGTTCCCTGGACTTTTTATCTGGGAATTCAGCCTAGAGTACCATTACCTCATAAAAAAGTAAATTTTGTATATGAAGTATAACATATATCCATACATCCCAAATGCCCTTACATTCTTCTTCTCCATACAGTGCACATTGTTCCTTCTAAGTTATTCAAACTGTTGAGCAATTATACTGTCCAAATAGATGGTTTCACTTAATTGCCGATGGTATACCTAATTTTTCCCTGTTCTGTCAAGTCTCCATCACTGTGCAATATTGTTGTTAGCAATCTCAGAGTAGATGTTCCTGATTTACTGTGGTTATTCTTCATTCCTAGCAACCATCGAACCATCATCTTAATGGCCTGGATCTGAAAGAAATGTTCACAAGTAATATGTTAATTACACTCTGCAAACAAAATTTTGAAATAATCTCTATAGTAGCCTAATCACTTCGCAATATAATCTTCTCAAATGCTTTAAGTAGAGAACATATTCCTCACAAGCATGTGAAACATGCATTCATCATCATTGCAACATGCAGAGTTTCTAAATTTTCTGAAATGTAAATAAACCTTAGTTTTCACAAAATAAAGCAATTTTTCATTGAAAGGTACAATAAAAAATTATACATTTACTATTGTAAGTAAAGATCTGCTACAGAAAATGGCTAATCAAGCCTTCCACCACAAACATTCACATCCGCTGTCCAGTGACACCACATAATATTTAATTTGAATTACATGATCAAAGTATTACTATTAAACTTTGGAACTCACAAGACAGCCAATATAAATAAACCAATCACCATTTATTTTGTTTTTATGCATATGAAGAGCAGAATTAATATCTTATTTGTGCACAGAGATCTAAGATGTTGAGCAGATTCCCCCACTGTTGTCCCTCTTGCTGCTCTTATGACTTTACTATAATTTTCCCTTTTACTCCCTCACAACGTATTTAGCCCTCTGTTAAAAATCACCTTTTTTTATACCTACCTGTGGGATTTTGTCACCTGCCCCCTTTGAACCTAGTTTAAAGCCCTCATCCCTAGGTTTGTGAGTCAGTGTGTGAAGATATTCTTCCACTTTTTGGTCAGATGGACCCCATCTCTTCCCAGCAGTCCTCCTGTTCAGAACAACATCCCATGGTCAAGGAAGCCAAAGCACTTTTGTAGGCAACATCTGTGCAGCCATGCATTTATCTCCAGGATGCACGTGTCCTTGCCTTGGCCCTTACCCTCAACCGGGAGGTTGGACTGGACTGCCATCTTTGCTCCCAAATCCTTCACCCTCACTCCCAGAGCCATGTAGTCACTGCTGATCTGCTTAGGGTCATAGATGGCAATATAATCAGCACCCATGGGGGTGAACAGCATGGGGTAGTGATCAGCCTCAGCATCCTTTCTGTAACATCTTCAATTCGGGCTCTAGGCAGACAGCACACCTCCTGGGATATCATGTCTACCATCTGAGATGACAAGCAGCCAGCATCCTTCCCACAGAGCAGCCAGTTCTCCTCCTCCCTCTGGTGCTCCTGTAGTTATCTGTAGTTCGCTAGCATACTCCATCTTGGATGTCTCCATGTGGATCCTGTCAATGAAGTCCTTATGCTCCTGTTACATCTGCAGATGAGACACCTCTTCCTGCAGCTCTCTTACATGCTTTCTAAGGGGCTACAGCAGTGGTGCTCAAACTTTTGTACTGGTGACCCCTTTCACACAGCAAGCCTCTGAGTGCGGCACCCCCTTATAAATTAAAAACCATTTTTATACATTTAACACCATTATAAATGCTGGGTGCAAAGCAGGGTTTTGGGTGGAGGCTGACAGCTCACAACCCCCCATGTAATAACCTCGCCACCCCCTTAGGGGTTCCAACCTCCAGTTTGAGAACCCCTGGGCTACACCAACAGATTCCTCTCACTGAAATCAATTTAAATAAAGGGAGTGGAGTCTCTCATCCTCACTACTTTTGTGAGGTTTTGGGTAAAATACAGATAGGTGGGCTGTGTGGTTCAAGTGAAAATTGGAAGGAAACTTGGGAATACGCCTGGGATGTAATCTCAGGTAAACTGTCTGTGAAAGATCATATAAGGTGGGGGAACTATGAGGGCCCCAAGCTCACCCACTCTCCCAGCCAATGTACTAACAGTCAGGAAGGCTACCTTCACTGTTAAGTGTAAAAGGTAGCAGGAAGCCAAGGACTTGAATGGCAGGTTTATAAGTGCCGATAGCACAGAGTTCAGGTCCCACGCAGGCAGGTTTTAATACCAGCAGGAATGTTCTGATAATGCCTTTTAGAAACTTTATTATTGTGGGGTGGCTGAAAACTGAGACGTTCTCCATTGGAAAATAAAAGGTATTAATAGCTGTTAAATATATCTGTAGTGAACTGACAGAAAGGCCGGATGAGTTCAAGGGGAGTAGATACTCCAGGATAAGAGGAATCCTGGACTCCTCCCAAATCCTGCTGACACCACAAAGAGAATCCCTTCCACTTGGCAGTATAGCACCTTCTTGTAGATGATTTCCAGCTATTGAGAAAGATAGATTGGCCCTCCTCTGAGCAAGACTTCTCTAGTTCTGTTGCCCATCCAAAAAGCAGGCCACCAGATGGATGGCTACAGGGTTGGGGTGGCTGGCGCTGCCTCCGTTTTGCAACACTAAACCCAGAAATGGCTGTAGGTAAATGTGAGGGTGAGAGGCCATCTGCTAGATCATCATGAACCAGAACTGCCTCAGCCCCCATAGTGCTATTAGAATTACTGCTGCCTCATCCTGCTTGATCTCCTGGAGGACGCAAAGGAGCAGGGGGGATAGGAGGGAAGGCATACATCAGTGGGTCCGACCACTACACTATGAAAACATTCCCTCTGGAATTGCGTCCTGGGCATCCCAAGTGTAGTAGGCCAGGTATTTCCTGTTTTTCTGGGTTGCAGAGAGATCCCAATATGGCAATCTGCATTGCCAAAAAATGTGCTGGATCACTGAAATGTGGGGCTCTCACTTGTGAGCCTTGTGAAAATGCCTGCTGAGGCTGTCTGCTTGGGAGTTCATTTCTCCCAGTAAGTGCACATCAGAGAGGGTGATCAGATGTTGGATGCACCAGTTCCAGATATTGATACCTTGAACCCTGTGCTGAATGGACATCCAGGTGCACTCCCTATCCCAGTAGTGGGGTATCCATCATAAGTGTCTTCATAGGTGGGTCTGGAACAAAGGGAATGCCTATGCAGAGATTGGCATTTGTCTCCCAGCAGGTGAGTGATGTCAGAATGCCGTGAGGCAGTGAGACCCATTTGTCCAGGAAGTCTGTGCTCAGAGCTACACATTCCTCAGTCATGCCTGGAGGCACCCACAGGTGAAACCTTGTGAAGGGGGTTACATAGGTGCAAGAAGCCATGCGGGCTAGCATGATCAGACGGTCATTGGGGCTAGGTCTAAGTTGAGAAATTAGGTCTCATCATGAGAAATCTGTCCTGAGATAAATATGCCCTGTCTGCAATCAAGTCCAGATTCATTCCAATTAATTATATCACTCTTGTGGGGTTAAAGTGGACTCTTCTTGATTTACCTGAAGTCCCAAGGAGTGTGACAGGTCAAGTGAGGAGGTGACTGCTGCCTGTACCTTCTGATACGACTGTCCCACGAGCAGACAGTCTAAGTAGGGAAATATTAGGCTGCCCTGTAAGTGCTACTAGGCTACTTATCACAGCCATCACTTTTGCAAAGGAAATGCTGTGTGAATGTCTATATGAAAATGTGTGTCCCTCAAATCAAGAACTACAAGCCACGCTTTTAGTGAGGGAGGGGATTACTGCAGCCAGGGTAGTCATCCTGAATCTTCAATGGCGGATGAAGACATTTGTCTGAGGTCCAGGATGGGTCTCCAGGACCTTTCTTTTGGAGGATTAGAAAGTATTTGGAGTAAAGACCCTTCTCCCTCTGTTGGAGGGATATGGGCTTCTATTGTCTCTAGGTGGACCAGGGAATCTAGCTCTCGTCTGAGAATTCTCTTTTGAGAGGGGGTCCCTGAACAGGGAGAGAAAATGGGTGATTTGGAGAAGGGGCAGAAAGGACTCTGTTTGTGTAGCCACTTGAGATGATGCCTAGGACCCATTTGTCCAATATGATGTGCTGCCACATTGGGATGAAATGAGCCAGGTGGCCAATGAATGGGGTGGGGAAAACTGATTCTGCATGGCGTGGCTGACAGCTCTGGAGTGACCCATTAAAATGCCTACTTGGTAGGTGGCTGGGTCTGATGAAGAGATGGTGGTGTTGCAGTGTGTCTGTCATCCTGTATCCTCTGTCATCTCCTCGGAGGCTTACAGAAAGGCTAAGGAGCCAGTCAGCATCTATGAGGCAGTGGCTTAGAAAATTTTCTCCAAGGTGCTGGGGAGTATAAGTCCAAGGAGCAGAAGGTGTCACAAGAATTCTTGAGGGAATGAAGCAATTCATCAGTCCTCAAGGGCTTCACTCCTATCTCCTTTATTTTTGGGGATGGGATGACAATCAGCAATGGAATAGTTAATGTTGGCATAGTAGTGTCATCACTATCCCGTACAGAGATCACACTCCAATGAGATTAAAAGGAAACAGGAAAGTTCACCTCTCCCAGTCATTGCTTCAGTCTGCCTGACAAACCTGACATTGGTTTACACTTAGTTCATGTTTGAAAGGTTGTCTGTAGCTATGGGGCCTACAAATCTCCTTATTTAAAAAAAATGAAAGCTTACATTCTGCACACATTTCAGTACGTCAGAAGAGCCACAGAAATATATCATGCAGGCCAGATACATCCTGTGAGACATGTTTGACAACTCTAGTGTAGAGGACACAGCACAATACACTGAAACGGTGGGTTACATGTGCATGTATATTTCATAAATAAGCATAAAAAGGACAAAGATATAGCAAGTTATTTCTGAGAGGCAGTGTGGCTAGGTAGATGGGATTTTAATCTGCCATAGTAGAGAACTAGGTTCTATTCCCAGCATATGTAAACTGTCGCAATGAGGCATTGCTTAATAATAAAAGTTGTGAAAAATGAAGTCTTAAAATGTTTAAAAGGTTTTAGGTGAGCTGACAACATCAAGCAGGAAACCAGGAACCCAAGTCACAAGAGTGAAATAGTACTAAAAAGCAAACAAAAATGTTAGGATAAATAAGGAATGGCAAAGAAAATACTACTGAAGATATTAAAATATTATAAAAATGTATATCCACTTTGGGAATCTTTGCATCTTCTTCTGAAGCATTTGGTATAGACTGGTCACTTTCAGAGACAGAATACTGGCCTAGATGGAACACTGGTATAATCTGCAATGGTAATTCCTGTCTAACCCATGTATATTTATCTTAATAACATAATTCCACCTCATAGTTAGTACTCCACTATAGAGTTGTGTAAAAATGCTTACAATTTGGTGGCTGCATTAATATTGTATAGATCAAGGGTTCCCAAATTGCTGTATGTGTACCACTGGTGATACATGAGCTTGCTGGAATAGTATTCTGTCCCCTTTAAGGGGTAGTGGGGTCTGGGGCTAGTCAACTTTTATTCTGTGACATGACCCATTTAGGGAAACAGGTATTCAAGGGAGTAGAATACTAGCTGGGAAATAAGAGCCAAGGTGTTAATGAAGTAGCTACCTCCTTAACATGATAAACCCCAGCTACTAGGTAACTCCCAGTACAGGAGATAGGGCAGACAGCCTGGAGAGCAGAACTACAGAGAAGTATCAAGTCAGGAGAATAGGATGGGATGGGAACAAGAACCAGAAGGGAGACAGGTGAGCTAGGGACGCCAGTCTGAATCATAGGCCTTCCTCAAGAAGTATGCATGTGGGGCCCCTGAACCAAGGTAAAAAGTGTGAAATACCAAGGGATGCTTCATGGAGCAAGACCAGAACCTGGATACTGGTGGGCTGGGGAAGCCCACTTGAATCATGGCAGAGCCCCATGAAGGAGACCTGTGGAATCACAAGAGGAAGGAGTTGTGAGTCCAAGACTATTCTGACAAAAGTCTTATTTTATTAAACCAGGCTTCTTTAGTTTTAGAAAGATCACAGGGGCGGATAGCTCTGAAGGAAACATACAGAAAAGAATGACAATTATTAATGGCAGCTTTAGAAATTCTGGGCATGTTTAGGTATACAGACATTATTAATTCACAATTATGATGATGGTAAATATACACCAAGAAACATTTTTAAGAGCTACTTACTTTGACAAGCGTTTCAGGCGAAACTTCCTCATCTGGAACCCAAAGTTTAGTTGTCTTTTTCCCAGGAAGCTAAATAAAATTTTACATCTTGTTACGTTTACTTTATTATATTACTATTATTAATAGGATACTATACTATTAGTAAAGCCTACTATAATCTTATTTGCTTCTGTTTGCTTTTAAAGACAAACAGCAGCATTCACTGGTTAACTATATTGGTTTTGTAATGCTAGTACATGTATTCACTATTGAAAAAGCCAGTTTAATCATACTGGAAAAGATTTTTTTTACTTATTTCATTTTTCTATTTCCTAAGAGAAAGCAATTGCTTTAAAGTATAAGCCAAACAAAGTTAAATTCTTGTATTTACAGATCTGCTAACTATTTCAAAATTGGAATAGAGCCTTCTTAAAATGTCTAGTTGTTGGCCCAAGCACAAGAGGAAATCCTGACCCATCTTGAAATCAACCACAAAAATCCCATTGACTAAAATGGAGCCAGGATTTCACCAAGTGGGTTTAATATTTTGAAGTATTAGACAGTCACTTGCTATGATCCATGAAAGGAAAACTTATTTTACACATTATCTGGAAAAAAGGAGAAAAAAATAAAAGCCCTCTTACCCCGTTTACTGCATAAATTTCCAGTCAAGTTCAAAAAATACATGCCAAAACACCAAAATATCTCGAGGTGTATACTGACAAGTGGAAACGCACATGCTACTAATTTTTATAACTATCCTAATTTTCTATTTTCTGTATATCTTACCAAAGAAAAAAGTCAATTTCTCAAAGAAGGCACAAATAGTTTAAAAAGTACTTACCCTGTCATTCATTAGCAAATCTTTAACAATAAAGGTGGCTACCAAGGATTTCAAAGGGGCAGCAAATTGGTCTGGGGCCAGCATGGCTATATGACCAATAGAAATCAATGGTGTAATGAGATGTTCAAGGTTGCTTGGATCAAGGCTCTTATGCAGTGGCTAAAAGATAAACATAGGCAACAAATTCAGATCATACCAATCTAATCAGTTTAGCTATACTAGAAAAGTACTTATTATTGAACACTAAAAATTCCATTCAATTAAAAGTTTCACCTGCTACAGCAACAATGTGTTCTTTCTCTCCCTCCCACACACACACACAAAACCCCCTAATCCCCCCCCCACACAAGCCTTGCATGCATTATTAATTCATTAGATTAACAGCTATATTTTTCTGTGTTGTTAAACTGATGTCACATTCCATCCCTCAAAATTACTATTTCAGTAGTGGACTAAGTGATTCTTCTTTGAAAAGTGATTTAAGGTACTTCAAGATGAAAGATACTATAATAGTTAATTATAAAGGATGCTGAACACAAGTTTCCATCAGTCCCATTTAATCCCATTTACACACTGTTCCCTTTCCAAATACAAAGTGAACCATCAAGGACTGCTTGCTGGAGCCTGTTATCACTACAAGGTAGGCATAGACCCTCTATTAAAATCTATTCAAAGAGCAAGATTGGAGCCCTTTAATATGACCTCCACTGCACCAACAAGAACTATTGATTTGAGACTGAAGGGAGAAAGGAAAAAAGTTTGTTTCCTAGTTTTATGTCTTGGATACTGGGGAAGGACTGAGAGAATAACTTGTGTTTCAAGATTAGTTACCACTACACTCCTTATTTTAACAAAATAATAAAAATAGAGGCATAAATATGAATATGCAATGTGAGGATTAAAAGAAAAATAATTAAAACCTTTTCTTCTTACCTCAAATATCTGTGCAAACTGTGTTTCTTTGCTGGAAAATATTGCATGGATGCAGTGAATGGCATACTTGGCCTGACGAGGGGGGCCTTTTTTAGCTTTGTGATGCAAGACTGGGAGCAAAGCACTGAAAATAAAAAGTGAATACCTTTTACAAATTTTAAGTTTGCTACTTTACATGCTTTCACAATATAGCTATACAAAAGAAACTTTCTTATTTGCACAAATGACTGAGGGACTCCTTGGGAAATCAGTTTTTTCCCTGTACTTCATCTGGTTCTACAAATGTTAAATATTAAAGAACATCTTTCCAGCATTACAAAAGTGATTAACTTAGGTAACAGGCTGTGGTAACTGAAGTACAGTAATATGGATTTAGTTTTCAGACATGCAAACTATGTATCCATAGCATGAGAATTTGAAAGTAGTAGTGTCCGTTGGTACGCACACGCACCCTTGGCTCACCTCATGATTTTCTGAGGTGATAAAGAGATGGGCAGACCAACCGCCTCTCTAGTTCCATCTCTACCTCAAATCTAACAGATCCAAAGCAAAGGGGAAGGAGAGCGGGAAGTGGAATACAAATAGACACCATACATCTCAAAGAACCTACAGTTACAGCCAAGTAACTTCCTCTTCTTTTTCGAGTGATGGTCCCTATTGTATACTACTGAGGGTGATTAACAAGTAGTATCTCAGTCGGAGGAGGGTGCAAGGATGAAGATGGAAAGGTTAAGCAGAAAACAGGTGTGCTGAAGGAGGAATCTGCCACTGCATCCTGCACCAAGGTGTAATGGATAGCAAAGTTGTGTACTGAACTCCACAAGGCTGCTCTACATACGTCCCCAAGAGGCATGCCACTGAAGGAGGCCATGGTTCAAGCCTGGGCTCTCATGGAATGGACCCATTCCCAAGAGTGTGGAAGAAGTCCTGATAACTGATAACAGAGCGTAATGCACCCTGAAATCCACTTGGAGATACTGTGCGTGGAGATTGTCACGATAGCTGAAAGAGTTACAGGTCAGGCAAATAGCCTAGCAGATTTCCTGATCGGTCTTGTCCTCTGCAGAAAGAAGGCCAAGGCTCAATGGACACAGAGGGAGTGGACATGTAGTTCCTCTACTGAAATGTGAGGCTTCAGAAAGAAAGCTGATAAGAAAGTGAATGGGTTGATTTAAGATGAAATTGAGAGATGACCTTTGGAAGAAATTTAGGATGCAAGCAAAGGGACATTTTATCTTTATGGAAAGTGGTAAAAGGAGGACACGTCATCAAGGCCCCAAGTTCACCGACCCTTCTTGCTGAAATTATAGCAACAAGGGGACTTTCATGGAAAGGAAGGACAGAGCTCGCTGCCAGCGGTTTGAAGGGCAGTTTCATTAATGTGGACAGAACTAAGTTGAGGTCCCACTGGGGAGCGATGGGCTGAACAGTTAGGAAGGTTCTACAGGGTGTTTAAAGAGTGCCCTTCCATCGGGGAGAGGAGTGGAAGGCGTCAATTGCTGCTAGGTGAACATTGAGAGAGCTGAAGGCGAGACCTGATGCCTTCAAGGACAAGAGGTAGTCTAGATGGAGAGGAATCCTCACCTCTTCTAGGGAAAGCCCCTTCCGTTGGGCCCAGGAGTTGAAGCGTTCCCACTTGGGTGTTTCCACTTGGCAGGAACGCCTAGTGGACACTTTCCTGCTGCTGGAGAGGATGTTTTGCACCTCTGATGAACACTCCGTTCTAGAAATGATGTCCATCAAAATACCATGCTTTGGGTGAGGTGTTTGTAGATTGAGATATCTGATCCTGCCATTGTGCTGCATCAGTAGATCAGGGAAAGAGGGGATGGGAATTAGGCAATGGGAGGACATACGGAGGAGGTTGGGAAAACAGAACTGTCTAGGCTGGCAGAGGTGATCAGGCTGACTGTTGCTCCGTGTTGTCTGATCTTGTGGAGTACTCGTGACAGGAGTGGAAGAAGAGGGAAGGTGTAGTTGATTGACCAGTGGAGTACCAGAGCATCATCCCGAGAGTCAGGACCAAGATCCCCCCCAAAAGTAGTATGTGCTCCATTTGTTGTTGATGGGGGAAGCAAAGACGTCTCTGATCGGAGTCCCTTGTTGGTCGAAGATGTTGCGCACTACAGTGTAGTGTAGTTCCCACTTGTGGTCGATCACAAACCATCTGCCGAACAAGTCTGCAATCACGTTCTGAGTCCCCAGGAAATAGACTGCAGATAACAGGATCTGTACACAGAGCAGCCGACTTTGTGCCTTGTTTGTTTATGTAGTAAACAGTAATGGTGCTGTTCAACATGATGGGAACTGATGAACGGGAGACATGCTTGGCATGCTCACCTTACAGCCCAGAGTTCCAGAATGTTGATGTGTATCCGAGATTCCCAAGGAATCCATGTTCCCTAGGTCATGTGATATTGCATGTGCACTCCCATCCTTCGAGGGATGTGCCGGTGATGATTGGCCTGTCAAGGGAGGAGGGAAGAAAGGGAACCCCTATGCAAACCTGCCATGGGTCCATCCACCAGTGGAGGGAAAAGAGTACTGTGTGGGGGGACTGTCAGCATAAGATCCATGGCATGATGTGTGGGTGAGTAAACTCTTTGGAGCCACATCTGGAGGCAGCAAAGGTGGAGGCGAGCAAAGGTGGTAACATATGTGCAGGAGGCCATGTGGCTGAGAAGAAACAGGCCATGACAGAAGGACTGTTGACTATGCGGGATATGAGTTCTTGAAGTCTGGAACCTGTTCCTTGGCAGGTAAGCTCATGCTGTGACAGTGTATGGATTGTGTAGGGTCCAAAGTTGATTTTTCAATGTTGATGCTGACTCCAAGGCAGGAAAGGAGTCCAAGCATTTTGGAGGTTGAAAGTTGAGCTTTGCATCTGGACCTCACCACCTAGGAGCCAACTGCCGAGATAGGGAAATACAAGGACCCCATAATGCCTGAGGTAGGCTACCACAACAGAGAAAATCTTGGTGAAGTCCATGTCAATAGCGGTAAGTCCAAATGGAAGGACCCTGTAATGAAAATGGTGCAAGCCTACAGTGAACCTCAGGAATGAATGTGTGGATGGATGAATGTCTATGTGAAAATAAGCATCCTACAGCTCAAGAGCCGTAAACCACATGCCATCTTCTAATGATGGGATGATCACTGCTAATGTGACATACAAAACTTGGGCTTGCGGATAAAGTGATGGTAGACTAATTCTGGACCTCCACCATCTCAATCACCTTTCTTTTTGGGTATCAAAAAGTACGTTGAATAGAACTCTGTCTCTTGGTATTCTGGAGGAATCCGCTCTATCACTCCTCTTTATAGTAAGGAGTTCACCTCTAGGGCGAGGATGCTGTCGTGAGAGTGGTCCCTGAGGAGGGGAACTGTGGATCAGGTAACATGATGAACTCGATCGAATTGCCATAGTGGATGACATTTAGCACCCACTTGTCCATTGTTATTGCACTCCAAGCTAGTCAGAAGAGTGCTAGACAACCCCTGAAGGGAGTGGTGTGGTTGTATGGCAGTAGGCAAGGTGGCTGCCGGCTCTCTAGAGTTCCTCAGAAAAATCTTTTTCGTAGGGGTTGCATCTGGGAGGAGGAAGGTTCTGAGGACAGATTCCAAGTATGAAATCTTTGAGTCTTTTGACACTTCCATGGTGGTTTGTAAGGCCTCTGATGGAAAAACTGGGAGGTTCTGTAATGTTGTGTGGGTGGTGGGCAGTACAATTAACGTTTCGGTGCAAAGAACGAAGTGTAGCTCTTGACTCCTTGAGGGTCTGGTGGGAATTGTCAGTTTTCTCGTTAAAAAGATGGGATTAATCGAAAGGGAGGTCTTCAATTGTATTTTGTACTTCCCTGGGAAAGCCAGAGGAATAGAACCACGATTCCCTTGCAAGAGTATGCCTGTGGCTACAGAGCGTGATGAGGTATCTACTACATTCACCGCTGATTGAAGCAAATGTCCCTGCTATTAGTTTACTCTCCTCTATTATTGCCTGGAAGTGGGCCTGGTCTTGTTACGGCAGTTTTTCAGCAAAGCCCTCCAGTTTGCTGAATTTCAGGAAATTGTATTTGGCAAGTAATGCCTGATAATTTGAAAACCTGAACTGAAGGCTGCCTGAGAAGACCTTGTGGCCCAAGAGGTATAACCGCTTGCCCTCGTTATTGGATGGAGTGAAGCGTGGGTGCTGTTGTCTTGCCCATTTCATTGCCACCTGGACCACAGGTGAATTGGGGTGGGGGCGAGAAAAGAAACTCAGATCCCTTAGCTGTTAAATAACAGTGTTTGTCTGCCCCCTTGGGGATTAGTGTACATGTGGCCAGCATATGGCAAACTGTTCTAGCGGACTCAAGGATGGCATTGTTGATTGGCAGAGCAACACTAACTGGCACTGATGAGTGAAGTAGGTCCTACAGCTTATGCTGAGTGTCTTGAATCTCCTCCAGGGGAGTGTGCAGCTCTCCTGCCACTCTACACAGGAGATCCTGGAATTGGAGACAGTCATCATGGGGGGAAGGGGGGGATGCCAAAGCCACTGCCGCATCAGATGAGGACACTGGGACTCTCTCCTGTTCCAACAGTACCATCGGAACCAGACTGAGCAGCTCTTCGCCAAAGCCACTGCCGCATCAGATGAGGACATTGGGACTCTCTCCTGTTCCAACAGTACCATCGGAACCAGACTGAGCAGCTCTTCTTCCATCATCTGTTCCGAGCAGCTACTCTAAGGCACCCAAGATGGGGAGACAGGCGAAGTTTCCCTCATGGGTTCCAAGGGTAGGTATTGGGGCTAGGATGATAGATCCAGAGGGTGCTGTGGTGGGCCCCATGGCACGGGGAACCAGTGGCTCCGTGGCAGCTGTTGTGGAGGATATTACCATGATGTAGAAGATCTCAGCTAATATTCATAGTGTTAGGAGGGAATGGTGCTCTGCTCAATGTTGGTATCAGTCGGCTGCGTGCGTGTGTTCCCTCTGTGTGCTGTCCCAGCTCTGCACAGATAACTAACACAGCAGACCCCGAGAGAACCCCCAAAGACTACAGACTCTGATAAGGTACGAAGGCACCCGAGCCAGGTTTATTGTTCAAATGAAGCACAGTGATAGTTCCTGATAGACTCTACCGGGCATACTACGAATCTGTGCTCCCTGACAATGGACACAGCTCAGTCAGTGGCGGGACTTTCCACTGCCCCCTAGGCCGGACAAAGACACCGCCCCAGGGACGCATTCTTATACATAGGTACAAACAAGTTATATAACGCTCCTGACGTACTGAGGTGCAACCCTTCTACATAGCAAGGTACAACCCCTCTACGCAGCAAGGTGCCGCCTCTCACCTTGTACATGTTGGTTCTAACAAAACAACTCTATTCATCATATTACCCTTTTGCCCCGTCTTTAGAATGGATCAGCCTGTTCCCTGTTATCTATGTGGAATGTACAAGTGTTCTGGTACCTTTTAGGTTTGTGTACTTTTGCAACATCAGCCCTTTCCTTGCCAGCTTCTGTGAGCAGGGACCGCCTCTGGCTCACAGCTTAACTTTGCTTTATGTTAGCAAAGTCTTGACCATTACTTTAGCTCAGGCCTTAGGCCTCATACTGGGCCTCTGATACAAGAGTTTATGTTTCAGGGCCTCATTTACTACACCTGCCCCATATCCGACTCCTCTAAAGACAAAAATTTGGAGACCGGTTCCATCAGCGGTATCGTTGGAAGCATATACACTGCAAGAGCGGTGAGTAAGTGGTGCCTCAGCTGTGGCATGTCCTGAGCAGGAGATATTCTCCATGGAAGAAGATGGTCCCAGAAGACAGAGACCTCAGTTCTCCAAGGGCAAGCACTTCCTGGGGCTCTGGCGCTTTTCCCGACCTCCCTGGAGAGTTAAGACCTGTGAGCTCTCTGCGCCACAGGAGCCTGGGATGACAAAGGTGCAGCAGGAGTGCGGATCTCCTACTGCTCCCAAAAGTCGGTGGCAGACCTTTAAGGGGGCTGGGTGCCTCAGCCAGTGATGCACGACCATGTGGCTCCGGAGCAGTCTGTTGGGCAGGCCTGTGTCCATTGATAGGTGACCCCTGGGCCTTCTTGCTCAGCGCCGGGACGCGCTTCTCTCTCTTCTTTTTCGGCACCAGTGATGGTGAACGCCGCCAAGAGAAATCAGGTGCCGGTGATGCACTGCACATGGAGGCCGATGCACTTGGTTCAACCTCCCCGACAGTTCGGAAGCTGGGCTTCATCAGGAAAGCCATAGGCCGATGTCCCGCTCCTTCTGGGTGCAGGGCTGAAAGTTTTGGTAGATCCGGCACCTCTCCTTAACCTGCGACTCCCCCAGGCACTTAAGGCAGCTGCTGTGGGGGTCACTCGTAGGCATAGGCCTGCTGAAGTCAGAGCAGGGCTTGAACCCAGGAGACCGGGTCATGCTCCGCCTGGGGCAAAGTCCCACTGGGACACTAACTACTTAACAACTACTTAAGACTAGTAAAGCAAACTATATACAATGGCCTTAAAGCACTAAGTTCAGAATGGTATACAACCGCTAACTCTCGCTAAGCAAGAAAGGCGCTCTGACTGACCACCACGGGTGATCAGAAAGAACTGTGAGGGCATAGGGCCGGCGGCACCTGACATACCATGGCATGACCGCGGCACTCCAGAGGGCGCCACAGCTAAGGCAAAAATCTCCAACGGCCATGCACGTGGACACACGCGCGCACCTAGAATGGAATCAAGATGAGCAAGCACTCAAAAAGGAACTAATGGACATTACTACTTTCAAATTCTCCAACTCCAGACGCACGGTGTGCATGCATAAACACTCAGTGGAATACAATAGGGACCATCACACTCAAAGAAACATTGCTTTTCACATATTACTTGTACTTCTACCTTTCATCAGTTAATGCATTTAAGGTTATTTAAACTGCACTGCTATTCTTATTAAAAGCCCCCAAATGTTTCTTTGGAGTAACGTTTTCTTAAAAAAAAAAAAAAAAAAATGAAGTGTGTTTAATATGGCACTTCCACATGAATAAAATGTAACTTCTAGAATTCCATTTAATAAAGAACTGTACTCAAATAGAACAGTATAATTTAACTCACGATCTGATGTGAGGAAAGTCCTCTTCAATTTTACTTCCTGTGTTTTTGAAAATTTGTAATGCCGCTTCTGCCACCTTTTCATCATCCATTTTCAGGCAAGCCAGAAGGGATTCAAAAGTTTCAGCTGAATGGAATGAGATAGGGTGTGTAAATGACAGGACCTGCAAAAAGAAAGTGACATGTCACATGTTAACTTTAAAAAAACAACCCCACAATTGTTTAAATTATCAAATGTTATTAACTGTCATATTTTGAACCCTTAGAATATACTGCAGTTTTTGGAAATGCAATCCTACCTCTCACCTCTCCATTGAAGACCTTCTTTTCCTCCACTTCTGCTCACTCATTTCCCTCTGCCCATGGTCTTAATAATGTTTGCTTTCCTCATCCGCCCGTCACAATCCTTTGATTCTGTTTTTTTTCCTGTGTCCAACAGTGAGGTCTCCCAAAACATCTATCCCTAACCTTTTACACTGTCCTTGCCATTCTATTCCATCCTTCCTTGCCATCTCCTTTTCTCTCTCCTGGCTCTTTCCCTTTAATCTCAAAGAAAAAGTCCATCTCCGACCATAAAGACACACTCTACTTGATCCTATTTCATTCTCTATCGCTTCTTCTTTCCTTCATCACCTTGAGCAGGCTGTTGATTTTTCAGAGCCTCAACTTCCTCCCCTTCACACCTGATTATGACCTCTCCATTTTGCTGAAACGGTCTTCATGAAAAAATCACTAATGACATCTTTTTCAAACTTGTGTGCTTTTTCTCCATACTCCATGATTTCTTTGTTGCCTTTCACATTGCTGATTATCCTATCCCTCTCTTCCTTGGGCTTCTGTGGACTCTATCCTTTCCTAGGTTTCAGTGTAGTAGCCGTGTTAGTCTGTGTCAGCAAAATGAAAATAAGAAAGAAAAACTTGTAGCACCTTAGAGACTAACAAATTTATTTCAGCATAAGCTGTCGTGGGTTAGTACCCACTTCATCGGATGCATGGAATGAAACATACAGTAGACAGATATTTATACAGTCAGAGAAACATGATAAGGTGGAGGTGCATAGACCAACCTTAAGAGGCTAATTCATTGAGAGGAACCATAACAGCAGGGGAAGAAAAACCTTTGAAGTGATAAACAAGATGGTCACACAGGTGTGAATGAGGATCGTTAACTTAAGGGAAATAGATTCAATTAACGTAATGGCCGAGCCATTCGAGGTCCTTATTTAATCCTGAGGTAATGCAATCTAGTTTGCATATCAATTCGAGTTCAACAGTTTCTCTTTGAAGTCTGCTTTTCGAGTTAATCTGTCGCAACACTGCTACCCTCAAGTCTGCCAGTGAGTGATCAGGGAGGTTGAAGTGTTCTCCTACTGGTTCATTCACATGATCCTCATTCACACCTGTGTGACCATCTTGTTTATCACTTCAAAGGTTTTTCTTCCCCTGCTGTTATGGTTCCTCTCAGTTAATTAGCCTCTTAAGGTTGGTCTATGCACCTCCACCTGATCATGTTTCTCTGACTGTATAAATATCTGTCTACTGTATGTTTCATTCCATGCATCCGATGAAGTGGGTACTAACCCACGAAAGCTTATGCTGAAATAAATTTGTTAGTCTCTAAGGTGCTACAAGTTTTTCTTTCTTATTTTCATTATCCTTTCCTAGCTCTCCTTCAGCCTTGCTGACCACTTCAAGAGCATTAATTTCAGTGGATTCTCTTCCTCCTCCCTCTCTTCTCTGTTGATATTCACACAGTTCAGTTCTGACCTAGATCCATCTTTCTCCATTGTCTTCCTGAGCGACATCTTGGCTCACATGGTCTTCCTTATCACCTCTGATGACAAGTCAAACCTACCCTTTCACTCCTGACTTCTTCCAACTTTGTCCAGATATGCACAGATCTTCAACTATGAATGTTAAACATCTACACTCACCCTTCCCCATCCCCAAATTTCTATATTGTTAAACCAGCTGGCCTCAGATCTCAGGATAATCTGGCCTGTATGTTCTGCAGACTTCAAAGTCTACAGCGTTCGCATCTTTCATTGTCTGAATCCAACTGTCAATTTTTGGTGACCCAGAAGACCTTCATAAACTTGAGGCCGTACTCTACAGCATAAATGTATTTCATGGCATATACAGGACTAAGCATATGTGGTATAAGGAACACATACAGTGGAACCCCGTATAGTGAAGTCAGATACGACAGAATCATTAAATTCTGTATTGCTTCAGTTAAAGAGATTTTCACACTGTTTAGAGTACACATTTGTAAATCACAAGGTGATGAGCTCTTCCCCATTTTTAATTTTTTCAGAGTTACAAGAAAAACAGAAGAACAGGAAAGACACAGGAACTTTGTTTAACTATGTTTATACTATGTCTAGTGTAAGAGGTTCATCCTGACTGGGGTCTTGGCAGACTATCCCAATATTAATATTATATGTAACAATAAAGTGTGGTAAAAATTAGGAATTGGTTGTTTGAGTAAAACAGTGAACAGTGCATGTTAATAAACATGACATGAGGCGTTTCTTTCAGGCAATAAGGGCCATTTACGGCCAATGCTCCCATGAACCCACACCACTCTGAGCCCAAGACTGGTCAACTTATTTTAAGCACAGCGAAGCCATCAAAGCCAGATGGAAGGAGCATTTTGAGTTACTCCTGAACAGTGAGTCAATGGTCTCTGATGCCACTATTGAATCTATACCCCAACAACATGAAAGAGAACCTCTTGCTGACCCCCTACTCTCAAAGAAATAACACGAGCCATTATGCAAACTAAGAACAACAAGGCTGCAGGGCCAGATGGCATACGAGCTGAAGTCTACAAGTTTGGAGATGAAGAACTGGTAGGGAAGCTCCACAAACTTTTTCTTCGTATCTGGTATAATGAGAAGATTCCAGAAGACTTGAGAAATGCTAACATTGTTACAATCTTTAAGAAAGGAGATAAGTCGGAATGTGGAAACTATCAATGCATTGCTATCTAAGTAGGGAAAATACTTGCCCGTATCCTCTTAAACCGATTACTTCCCTTTGCTGAGGAAATATTGCCGGAATCTCGGTGCGGTACTAGACTATTCCGCGGGACAACCGACCTGATTGTCGCTGCCCACCAAATCCAGGAAAAGACTCATAAGCAAAATCAGGATCTGTACATGGCTTTCATTGATTTGACCAAGGCCTTTGACTCTGTCAATCGCAAAGCCCTGTGGAAGGTGCTGGCCAGATTTGGCTGCCCTCCAAAATGTATTAAGGTCCTAATGCTTCTCCATTATCAGATGTCTGCCACGGTTCTCTGTAATGGCCTTGAAACGGAACCTTTCATCATCAAAGCTGGGGTGAAGCAAGGATGCGTTATATTGCCCCAACCCTGTTTTCCATCCATTTAGCAGTCATTGTGGTCCTCGTTAAAGATCACCTCCCCAGTGGAGTTGACACTGAATATAGAATGGATGGGCGGCTTTTTAACCTCCAACATCTCTGCTCGAAGTCTAAAGTCTTCAGTACATCCATTACTGATCTTCAGCATGATAATTGTGTCATCTTCGTGCACACTGAGAATGACCTTCAGTCCATACTGGATTTTCTTGCACAAGCTTACCAAAGCCTAGGACTTTCACTCAATATTGAGAAGACTAAAGTTCTCATAGACTCATAGACTTTAAGGTCAGAAGGGACCATTATGATCATCTAGTCTGACCTCCTGCACAATTCTGGTTCTCTATCAACCTGCTTCAGGCCTTGCACATGACCCACCACAAATCACGATTGAGGGTCAAACTTTGGAGACACTTGAGCACTTCTGCTACCTCAGTAGCCAACTTTCTCAAAATGCAAAAATCGACGGTGAGATCCAGCACAGGATCCAGCACACAAGTGCCTCTTTTGGGAAATTGTTCCAACATGTTTTCACGTGACCTACAACAGGACACCAAGATCCAGGTCTATAAGACAACTGTTGTTTCTACACTCCTCTATGTATGCGAAACCTGGGTAACCTATTCACAGCACCTCAAGAGTTTGGAGAGGTATCACCAACGATGCCTCTGGGAGATTCTTCGCATCAAGTGGCAAGATCGTCGTACTAACGCCAGCATTCTCGCTGAAGCCAATGTCACTAGCATTGAAGCAATGATCCTCATACACCAACTTTGCTGGGCTGGATGTTGTGTGTGGATGCCAGACTCTAGCCTCCCAAAACAAGTCCTCTACTCTCAGCTCACCCATGGTCAGAGATCCCCTGGTGGTCAGAGGAAACGCTACAAAGACACACTGAAAGCATGTCTTAAGAAAACTGATGTGGACATCACAAGCTGGGAAGAGCAAGCGACCCTGACCCCAATGGCACCATATCCTCTATCAGGCAGTGTCTTGCTTCGAGAAGTGCCTTGCCCTAAAAGCTAAAAAGGGAGAGAGGAGGAAGGAAAAAGAAATAACTTCTTCCCAGCAGGCTGCTGGCCTGCCACAAAAATGTCTGTAGCTACTGTGGATGGATTTGCGGTTCCAGGATCAGACTCCTGGAGTCATATCAGGATCCATATGTAAATCCATGGTAGAGATCAACCTCAAATGGAGGGATCGCCAATCAATCCAATCAGTACCTTGACTGCCAAGTTATGCAGCAACACAAGACAATACATATGATAAAAGTGAAAATGGTTGCACTAATGACTGCTTGTGTGTGTGTGCGCGCGCGCATGCGCGTACACACAAACAGGACAAAGGAATAAAACCAAAAGAAGAACTTAGTAAAACAAAGGTGAGGGATGGAAGTACAGGCAAATGCGCACTCTGATAGCTATAGCTCAGACACAAAACTCCAAAAGAGAATACTTTTAATGTCTTTTTTTTTAAATTTAGAGAATATATAGCCTGGTATATAAATATCCTAACGACCTTGTTATTTACGTCATGCATGAAAAAGGGGGACAGTAATATTTGAGTATAGTTGTGAAAAGATACTGAGCTTGCAATTATAGTTTCTATTGCTCTATTACATTGATTAAACGTGAAGAGTATGGAAAACATTTTCTTCTGGATAACTGCTGCAAAGTCTAAAGTAGCTTAAGGAATTGAGAATTAATATATTTTAACAAAGTTACTTTACAGAATTTTTAAAAAGCTATCTTACTGTTCACTGAACAACAAGAGAATATTTACCTTAAGCAATTCAAGACCTGCTCTGATTGCCTGATCAGTAGGTACACCTTCATCTTCGTCATCTGCTGTTCCATCTATAGACTTGTTTACTTGCTTGATAAGGGCACTGAGAAATGGAAAAACAGAATGTTGACTCAAATTTACAAATTACTGCAGATTTCAGATAACATGTCCATTTCTAAAACATTAAGTTCAAATCTATTAGGAAGGCACTGTTAATCAGCCTCACACAAATATCTGATTGCTTTTCCCTAATATATAATTTGAGATGATGGCTCTAATGTAATATTTATGCTCACAAAAATGCCTTGTTTACAGAAATGAATATATAAGCTGTAAATAAATTACTCTGTTTAAGGGAGACCAATGCGAAATAAGTGAATAGTTAGAGTGCTACTAGGAAATTAAGTTAGTTAAAATGTTATTTTTCCACTTCAGATTACTGTCTATCATGGTTTCTTAGAATTGATAAACTCAGGGGTTGCTCGTTAGTTAGCCTACAGCCAGAATTTTAGGAGTTGAATGGTGAAATAGAAAGAAAAAAGTATAGATTTTAAGCGTACATTAACGATGACAGATATTGTAAAGTTGGAAGTAAAGCTTGATTGCTCTTCCTTGCATTACACTCGAAGTGGAGCTGTGATTGCCAGACTAGACATGTTTGGCAATGCAGAGGCAGCTGCTCAGAGAGACACTCCTGAAAAATATTGTGCATAATCCCTGGGTTCATTCTGGCAGAAAGGGAGTTTAGGATGACATTTTTTGAAAAAAATCAAAATTTTCCCAGGACAGAAATTCTGTTTCCTGACTGGGCCTAGTCAAAACACATCCACATACATTACTTCTGGTCGCTCTTCAAAACATATGTGAATTGAAGATGGCGCTGGCAGCAACAGTTATTCAGCACAGACCTGTTTATGCATGGATCTCGGGAGTCAAGCCGTCACAACTGCGTGTTAACGGACCGCAAGTTAAGAGGACCATGTTGAAATATCTTGACACACACACACACACACACACACACACCTTGGATTACATACGTATTCACAGTGTCCCAAATACTGCAGGCCTATCTGTTAATGGTGCTTTGCAAAAATATAAATTCAAATGTGTAATCTAATAAAAACATTAAATACGCAGTAAATCACTAAAACTTTGAAAAAGTACTAGTTCGTAGCCCCTTCATCGGCTTTCTCCAGAAATCGATATCCGCGCTATGCCATGCCGCTTTTTAAAACGACTTATAAACCCCTTGCTGGCTTGGAATGATTCATCCCCTGTTAAATTTCCAAATTTTGACGCTTGGGCTTGAAGAATTAGCCTACTTAGTAGCATTCCTTTCAGCCTTTCCTGAGCAAACCACGTGTGCATGGCTTTGTCCATTGTGGGTTTTGCTGAATAGCACACACGTTTTCGCTTAAGCCCCACAGCAGAATCGATATGTTGTACAAAGCCATTCAGTTTAGATTAGTTTTTTAGCCATCCTCCGAGAGTAGATTCGGCAATCTCTATATCTTTTGAAACTTTGGCCTGGGTTTCTCCGCTAATTCTTCTCAATCTATTGCAGCTAGCTTTTCTTCTACAGTGCATGCGTGATACGTCTTTACCATTATTGGAGATCAAAAGGAAGAGGAAATGCCAGTAGGCTTACAACACGTTTCCACTCCGCACTTCCTGTCGATTTCTGTCAGTGAGTTAGTGAGCAAATCTGTAGCGCTACATAGCAAGTTCCTGTACTGCGTGGTAACGAGTCTCACATGTTAAACAGGTAGCACTGGGAGGCATGGCGCAACCACGTGTTAAGCAGATTGGCACGTAAACGGGTCTGTACTGTACTTAAGGAGCAGCAGCTTCACATTGCTAAGATGTAGTAATTGTGGTGTGCAAAATGGACTTCCATCTTGAATGATCCCTTCCAAATACTTCTTCCTTCAGCAAGAGTTAGTATGGAAGAGTTTAGGCTTAAACGCCTCATAATTGCATCTTCCAACATCATTTGTGGTTGGCTTTGTATTCTACTTCCTTTGATCTCAGCTCTAGCAACCTTCTGTAAAACCTTCTTCTACGTGTTGGACATGACCCCACCACTGCAGTTGTTTTTTCTCAATTGGTTCAAGACTGCAACTTTTCAGGATCACCTAAGTATCACTTTGTTTATGATTAAATTGAATCAACGGATGTTAATCATAGAACGGGAACGGACCTTCAGAGGTCATCTAGTCTAGTCCTCTGCACTCTTGGCAGGACTAAGTATTATCTAGACAATTCCTGACAGGTGTTTGTCCAACCTGCTCATAAAAATCTCCAATGATGGAAATTCCACAACCTCCCTAGGCTATTTATTCTAGTGCTTAACCAACCTGACAGTTAGGAAGTTTTTCCTAATGTCCAATTTAAGCCTCCCTTGCTGTAATTTAAACCCATTGCTTCGTGTCCTATCCTCAGAGGTTAAGAACAATTCTTCTCCCTCCTCCTTGTAACAACCTTTTATGTACTTGAAAACTGTTATGTCCCCTCTCACTATTCTCTTTTCCCGACTAAACACACCAATTTTTTTTCAATCTTCCATCATAGGTCATGTTCTCTAGACCTTTAATCATTTTTGTTGCTCTTCTCTGGATCTTTCTCCAATTTGTCCACCTCTTTCCTGAAATGTCGTGCCCACAACTGGACACAATACTCCAGTTGAGGATTAATCAGCACAGAGTAGAGCAGAATAACTACTTCTTATGTCTTGCTTACAACAGACCTGCTAATACATCCCAGAATATTTGCTTTTTTTACAACCGTGTTACACTGTTGACTCATTTAGCTTATGATCCACTATGATCCCCCAGATTCCTTCCTAGGCAGTCATTTCCCATTTTGTATGTGTGCAATTGGTTATTCCTTCCTAAGTGGAGTACTCTGCATTGGTCCCTATTGAATTTCATCCTATTTACGTCAGACCATTTCTCCAGTTTATCCAGATCATTTTGAATTTTAATCCTATCCTTCAAAGGACTTGCAAACTCTCCCAGCTTGGTATCGTCCACAAAACTTTGTAAGTGTACACTCTATGCCATTATCTAAATCACTGATGAAGATATTGAACAGAACCGGACCCAGAACTGATCCCTGAAGGGCCCAACTCATTATGCCTTTTCAACATGACTGTGAACCACTGATAACTAGTCTCTGAGAACAGTTTTCCAACCACTTATGCACCCACCTTACAGTATCTCCATCTAGGTTGTACTTCCCTAGTTTGTTTATGAGAGGTCATGTGAAACCGTTTCAAAAGCTTTACTAAAGTCAAGGTATACCACGTCTAACGCTTCCCCCCATCCACAAGGCTTGTTACCCTGTCAAAGAAAGCTGTCAGGTTGGTTTGACATGATTTGTTTTACACTTGTTTACACAAGTGTAAAAATGTAATAAGAAAAGCCAAAATGGAGTTTGAAGAACAGCTAGCCAAAAACTCAAAAGCTAATAAAACATTTTTTAAATACGTCAGAAGCAGGAAGCCTGCTAAACAACCAGTGGGGCCCCTGGATGAGAGAGACAGAAAAGGAGCACTTAAAGATGATAAAGTCATTGCAGAGAAACTGAACGAATTCTTTGCTTCGGTCTTCACGGCTGAGGACGTTAGGGAGATGCCCCAACCTGAGCAGTCTTTTGTAGGTGACAAATCTGAGGAATTGTCACAGATTGAAGTGTCAGTAGAGGAGGTTTTGGAACTAATTGATAAACTTAACTGTAACAAGTCACCGGGACCAGATGGCCATTCACTCAAGAGTTCTGAAAGAACTCAAATGTGAAATTGCGGAATTAACAACTAGGGTTTGTAACCTGTCCTTTAAATCGGCTTCTGTACCCAATGACTGGAAGATAGCTAATGTAACGCCAATATTTAAAAAGGGCTCTAGAGGTGATCTCGGCAATTACAGACCGGTAAGTCTAACGTTCGTACCAGGCAAATTAGTTGAAAAACTAGTAAAGAATAAAATTGTCAGGCACATAGAAGAACAAATTGTTGGGCAAAAGTCAACATGGTTTCTGTAAAGGGAAATCATGCCTTACTAATCTATTAGAGTTCTTTGAAGGGGTCAACAAACATGTGGACAAGGGTGATCCAGTAGACATAGTGTACTTAGATTTCCAGAAAGCCTTTGACAAAGTCCCTCACCAAAGGCTCTTGTGTAAATTAAGTTGCCATGGGATAAGAGGGAAGATCCTTGCATGGATTGAGAACTGGTTAAAAAACAGGAAACAAAGGGTAGGAAAAAATGGTAAATTTTCACAATGGAGAGGGGTAACTAGTGGTGTTCCCCAAGGGTCAGTCCTAGGACCAATCCTATTCAACTTATTCATAAATGATTTGGAAGAAGGGGTAAACAGTGAGGTGGCAAAGTTTGCAGATGATACTAAGCTGCTCAAGATAGTTAAGACCAAAGCAGATTGTGAAGAACTACAAAAAGATCTCACAAAACTAAATGATTGGGCAATAAAATGGCAAATGAAATGTAATGTGGATAAATGTAAAGTAATGCACATTGGAAAAAATAACCCCAACTATACATACAATATGATGGGGGCTAATTTAGCTACAACTAATCAGGAAAAAGATCTTGGAGTCATCGTGGATAGTTCTCTAAAGATGTCCATGCAGTGTGCAGCGGCAGTCAAAAAAGCAAACGGGATGTTAGGAATCATTAAAAAAGGGATAGAGAATAAGACGGAGAATATCTTACTGCCCTTATACAAATCCATAGTGCGCCCACATCTTGAATACTGCGTACAATTGTGGTCTCCTCATCTCAAAAAGGATATACTGGCATTAGAAAAGGTTCAGAGAAGGGCAACTAACATGATTACGGGTCTGGAACGGGTCCCATCTGAGGAGAGATTAAAGAGGCTAGGACTTTTCAGCTTGGAAAAGAGGAGACTAAGGGGGGATATGATAGAGGTATATAAAATTATGAGTGGTGTGGAGGAAGTGAATAAGGAAAAGTTATTTACTTGTTCTCATAAGAACTAGGGGCCACCCAATGAAATTAGTGGGCAGCAGGTTTAAAACTAATAAAAGGAAGTTCTTCACACAGCGCACAGTCAACCTGTGGAACTCCTTGCCTGAGGAGGCTGTGAAGGCTAGGGCTATAACAGGGTTTAAAAGAGAACTGGATAAATTCATGGAGGTTAAGTCCATTAATGGCTATTAGCCAGAATGGGTAAGAAATGGTGTCCTTAGCCTCTGTTTGTCAGAGGGGGGTGATGGATGGCAGGAGAGAGATCACTTGATCATTACCTGTTGGGTCCACTCACTCCGGGTCACCTGGCATTAGCCACTGTCAGTGGACAGGATACTGGGCTGGATGGACCTTTGGTCTGACCCAGTACGGCCTTTCTTATGTTCTTGAAAAACCCATGCTGACTTACTTATCACCTTATCTTTTAGATGTTTGAAAACTGATTGCTTAATTATTTGCTCCATTATCTTTCCAGGTACAGAAGTTAAGCTGACTGGTCTGTAATTCCCCAGGTTGTCCTTATTTCCCTTTGCATAGATTGGCATTATACTTACCCTTTTCCAGGCTTCTGGAATCTCTCCTGTCTTGCATAACTTTTCAAAGATAATCGCTAATAGATCAGATATCTCCTCAGTCAGCTCCTTGAATATTCTAGGATGCATTTCATCAGGCCCCGGTGACTTGAAGACACCTAACTTATCTTTTTTTCCCCCCCGCCTGTCCTTCCTGAGCAAGCTGTACCCTTCTATACCAATATTCCAGTAATGCATATTATTGCACCAGGTCAGTATGTGATGCCAACTATATCACAGTTTTGTTTATTTACTAGCATTTTGAGTTCTTCCTGCTTATTCCCCATACTTCTCACATTAGTATACAGACATCTAAGATACTGATTTGATTTTCCCTCCCACCAGTTCTGTCTGGTCTCTCCCTTATCCCTGCTGTAACAGACCCTTCTCCCATGTCTCCATATTTTTACTTACCTATGGGCTTTGGTCACCTGCCCCCTTCAAACCTAGTTTAAACCCCTCCTCAGGAGGTTAGCCAGTCTATATCCAAATATGCTTTTCCTCTTCCTCGATAGGCGAACTCTATCTCTGCTTAGCTGTCCTTCTTCCTGGAACAGCATCCCATGGACAAGGAAGCCAAAGCCCTCCTGGCGACACCATTCTCGCAGCCAGGCATTCACCTCCAGGATGCATCTGTCTCCGGCCGGGCCCCAACCCTTGACCGGAAGGACCAAACACCTGCACTGCCAACTCCTTCACCCTTACTCCCAGAGCCCTGTAGTCACCTCTGATCTGCTGAGGATCATACCTTGCCATATATTAGTGCCCACATGGATAGTAGCATGGGGTAGTAGCCAGAGGGCCGGAAGATCCACAATCCCTCCATAAATGTCTCGGATATGGGCCCCTGGAAGGCGGCATACCTCTTGCTATGCCATGTCAGGGCTACAGATGGGTGCCTCTGCCCGCCTCAGAAGAAAGTCACCAACCACCACTACCCGATGTTTCCTCCTGAGAGTGGTGGCTGCGATCCTCCCAGTTTGGGGGTACATGGCTTCTTCTCCTGCACCGTGGGGGGTGATTCTTCATCACTTATTGCCAGGGCAGCATATTGGTTTTCCATCACCATGGTGGGTGGGTTGGGAGTTGGGGTGGACCACTGCCTGCTGCCAGAAGTAACCAGCACCCAGTGTCCTCCCTGTGACAGAACCATATCCTCCTCCCCCGGTGGTGTGACAGTAGTCCTCTGTAGCTGGATAGCTTCCTCGGCCTTGGATGTCTCCATATGAATACTCCCGAGGAATTCCTCATGGGCATGGATGCTCCTCAGCCTAGCCGCCTCGTCCTGTAGCTCTCCCACCTGCTTCCTGAGAGATTCCACCAGCAGGCACCTTTCACACTGGATGGTCCCCCCAGCCTGGCTTTCTGTCAGTGGGAAATGCAGGCCACAGTCTCTGCAAGTCCACACCAGGATCTGGGTAGAGGCATCCATGGTGAGGTTGTCTTGTGGATACAGGCGCAGGTGAAGGAGACAGGAGCAGCGTTGGCAAAGGTGATGTGGCCCTTCCTAACCATAGTGATATTATGTCTCCCTCCCACAAACTCCCTCTCAAACTTCCCAAACGCCGTAACTTTTAACTATGAAAACTGTTTAGTTTCCTCACCTCAGCTGTTTTTAACAGACATGTTTCTGCTCCATGTAACGGCTCTCATCACTACCATGTTGAACACCTATATTTTAGTTGTTACCCAGACATCCCGCAACCCAAACAGAAGCCTTTGAAAACACTGACAGAGGAGGTTTCTTCCTGTAACTGGAGGTTCTTCAAGATGTGGGGTACCTATTTGGATTCCAGATGTGGGTGTGCATGTGCGCCATGCACCAGAGCTGCAACTGTTTGTAGTAGTGCCCGTTGACTCGCACATTCATCATGAGTCGGACGCATGGTGCATTGACGCTGCTCCAGGTCCCTCTTACCAGCAAGAAATAGAACCTGCAGTAGAGGGGATGGAGGGTGGGTATTAGAATCCAAATAAGGACCACACATCTTGAAGAACCTCCAATTATAGCAAGTAACCTCCACATTGTCTTCGAGTGATGGTCCCTATTTGGATTCCAGACGTGGGTGAGTAATGAGCAGTGCTCAGAATGGAGGTGGGCGCGAGGACTCGAAAGAAGTCATAGGTTGTAAGACAGTGTGGCTGACTGTTGCATCTGCCACCACTGGTGGGACAATAGCATAGTGAGCAGTAAAGGTGTGGATGAAGGACCACGTGGCTGCTTTACGAATGTCCTGACACAGCATCTCTGCAAGGAAGGCCGACATGGCGGCATGCACCCAATGGGAGTACAGTGGGCCATGACTCCCACTAATCTCAAGTCCCACAGATTCTGCACTTTTTCACAGCTCTTCCCGCACTAGCTGCAGTTGGTAAGTAGGCTCTCCAAATAAGGCAATATAATTTACATACTCTAGATCCGCTACAGATGAATTTTTAATGTCACAGCTGCGACTTTGGCCTCAATCAGCTTTGCCATCATATGATCTATCAGAACATTAAACAACATAGGCAAAAACACATCATCCAGGTGTACTCCTGGTTCTACTGAAAACCAGTCTGTAATACAAACATTTAGCTGTGTGAAGGTCAATGGATCACTATATAGTTACTCCACTAGGGATAGTAAGTCTTCAGACACCCCATACTGGCGTAGCAGTATCCACGGTGCTGATTGCAGCCACTTTTGCTGCATCAAAGTCTACAAATGTAATGCCAACTTCCTGTTGTCACTAGTTGTTTTTCAATAACATTCTGCAGAGCATATATAGCATGGATTGTAGATTGATCTACATGGAAACCACACTGGTTGTCCCTCATTTTTGGGTTGAGACACTATTCCAGTCAATTTAGTAGACAACTTCCTTGGGACTGACAGCAGTGTTATTCCCCTATAATTTGTGCAAGATGATTTCTTTCTTTGCAGATCCTTTTCCAATCTTCTGAAATGTGACTGGTTTCTCAAACTTAAGATAACTCTTTGAAGCCAGTGAACTAAATCTGAGCCTCCACTCTTAAGCAAATCTGATGAAATACTGTCAAGACCAGCTGCTTTCTTGTGTTAACTGCTTGACTACAAGTATCATGTTCACTAATATCACCTGACTGTTTTCCGGAGTGTTCATTTTTTTGATTAAGGTGTAGTTTACACTTTGATGGGGATCTGTTCATTAATTCATTTAAATAAACAAACAAATAAACAAACTTATCCCAATGCTTAAGCTGTGCATCAATTCCCTGGAGGGTATTCTCCATTTTTGTCCTTAACTGGCAGAAGCTGCAAGAACAGATGTCCAATTAGGACCTCCAAAGTCTCAAATACACGTTTCTGGTCATGTCTTTCAGAGACTTCCTCAATGCACTGCACCATACTAATTATGATAATTCTGACAGGCCCCTGACGGCTTGTTCAAGACATTTCTTTTTCCTCTATTGCCCATTTCCTCCTCTCATCACTGACACAAGTTACTCATCTTGTGCAGTAAAGGAAGTTCTTCGAGATGTGTCCCCCTGTGAGTGCTCCATTTTAGGTCTCCGTGCACCCCTGTGCTCGTAATCGCAGATTTATGGTAGCAGTGTCCAATTGGATTGCACATGTGCAGTCTCCGTCTTGTGCTGCTTCAGGTGGTTAACTGGCAGTGTGCGCGACCAACACCCCCCACCCCCTTCCTTCTCTACTGCAGAGCCTAGTACTAAACTCCGAAGTAGAGGGGAGGAGGAAGGATAGTGGAGCACCCACATCTCAAAGAATGTCCTTTACTGCACAAGGTGAGTAACTTTCTCCTCTTCTTCGAGTGACGTCCCCAGGGTTCTCCACTTTGGTGACTTCAGAGCAGTGCCCTCTGGTGGAAGGAGAGAGTTGAAGTCATAGCAGATGAGAGTACAGTGTGACCGAACAGGGTATCGGAAGATGCATGTTGTCGCAAAGCGTAATGCTTGGTAAATGTGTGGGGTGAGGCCCAGGTTGTGGCACTACAGATTTCCGTGATGGGAACATTGTTAAGAAACACTATAGAGGCTAATAGGGCTCTGGTACAATGCGTGCAGATCCCCGTAGGGGGTAGTCAGTCATGCCAAAGAAAGTTTTATGCAGTCTGATATCAATTTGCATAGCCATTGATCATTTGGCAATTGCGACTAACAGTTTTGGAGACTTGTGAAAAGATTTTGTTCCATCAATGTAGAAGGCTATAGCCCTGCGGACATCCAAGGAGTGTAATCTGGACTGTCATCTAGCCACATGTGGTTTGGGAAAAAGTGTTGGTTAGTGGATTGTTTGGTTGAGGTGAAAGGATGAGGCAACTTTAGGTAGAAACTTGGCATGTAGTCTGAGGGATACTTTATCTTTGAAAAAGATTGTGCAAGGTGGGTCAGCCATGAGAGCTCCCAGTTCTTCCACCCTCCTGGCACATGTAATGGCCACTAGGAGTGCAACCTTCATGGAAAGGTGTAGCAGGGAGCTTGTAGCCATGGGCTCATATGGAGGGCGGTGAGGGTGTGGAGGACTCGAGGTCCCATGGTGGGTTAGGATTTCAAACTTCTGAGTAGGAATCAGAGAGGCCCTTAAGAAAGCATTTAGTAAACGGGTGTGTAAAAGTAGAGAATCCATCTACTTTGTGATGGAACGCCATGATAGCTGAAAGCTGTATTCATATCGAACTCATGGAAAGGCCCATCTGTTTTAGTTCTAGCAAGTAGCCTAGAATGAGAGGTAAGGGGGCTGACATAGGTGTGGCCTGTTTGCACTGGCACCATGAGTCGAATCGCCTCCACTTATGTATGTATAAGTCAGGTAGCTGTCCTACGGTTGTTTAACGAGATGTTTTGTATGTCTGTGGAACATATTTCAGATCCTGAGAGCCACGTAGTAACCACGCTTTGAGATGGAAGTCTTTGGGGATCTGGATGGATGACATGTCTTGCGATAGCAGCCAAGGTAACAGTAGGTGTGTACGTGGTGGACAGACTGCTATGTGGAGAAGATAAGGATACCATATTTGTCGCGACCATGTGGGAGCTATTAAGATCACTCTGGATCTGTCTTGTCTGATCTTGTGAAGCACACGAACTAAGATGGGGGTGGGAGGGAAGGCATATAAGAGGTAAGCGTTCCACTTGATGAGGAAGGCGTCACCCAGAGCATGGGGACCAAGTCCTACCCTGGAGCAAAACAGGGGACATTTGGTATTTTGTTCAGTTGCAAAAAGATCTATTGTTGGAAACCCTCAAGTCCAAAAAAAATATTTAGGAGTACATGTATATTTAACTCCCACTTGTGGTCCTGATAAAAGTTCCTGCTCAGGGTATCCACTGTGGTATTCTGGCAACCAGGTAGGTATGATGCTGTAATATGGACATTGTGCTTGATGCACCATTGCCAAAGTTGCATGGCTTCCACACAGAGGGAATGTGATCGCGTTCCTCCTTGTCTGCTTACGTAAAACATACAAGCCAAAAAAGGATCTGCACTGTCTTGTCTTTGATTATCAGTTAGAAGTGGGAGCAAGCGTTCCAAACTGCTCACAGTTCTAGCAGGTTTATATGAAGATGGGACTACATCGCGGACCATAGGCCCTGTATAGAGTGTGGTTTCAGGTGTGCTCCCCAACCTAGAAGGGATACATCCATGGTGATGGTAAGCGACTGTGGATTCTGTAAGAAGGGCACCGCCTCTGATGACATGGTCTGCATTGGTCCACCACAAAAGGGAGTCTTATTGCATCTGGCATAGTGAAGCACTTGTTTATACTATGCCTGTATGGGACATAATTTGTCCGGAACCAGGTTTGTAGACACTGCATATGTAGTCTTGAGGGTCTGACGATGAAGTTGGTGTCGGCCATGTGGCCTAGAATTTGTAGGCAAGTTCTTGCGGACACTTGTGAGCTGTTTTGCGCCATGGAGATCAAGTTGGTTAAAATCAGAAATTGTTTTGTTGGTAGGGAGGCAGTTGCCTTGAGGGAGTGGAGGTCTCTCCGAATAAATTCCAGGTGTTGAACTGGTGTCAGAGGAGATTTTTGTATGTTTACCTGAAGGCCTAACCTCGTAAATAGAGTTACTGTGCATTCGGTGGACTCTCTCACTGCCTACAGTGTTGGTGCTTTCAGCAGACAATCGTCCAAGTAGGGAAATATGATTTTCTCCCTGTGTAGACAGACAACTACTATATCTAGTACCTTTGAGAGTACCCAAGGCACAGTGGGAAGGCCGAAGGGTATAGGAAATTATCTTGTCCTATTGCAAATTGTAGAAATTTTTGATATGAGGGATGGATGGATATATGAAAACGTGCCCTGGAGGTCGAGGGGTGAGAACTAGTCCCCCCTTTCTAACGCTGAGATTATGGTGCCTAGTGTGACCATTTTGAATTGCTGTGTTTTCACAAATTTGTTGAGTCGCCATAGATTGAGGATAGGTCTCAAGACTCCTGTTTTTTCTGAGAGAGAAAATAGTGGGAATAGAATCCCTTCCCTCTATACTCAGGCAGTACGAGTTCTACTGTTCCTAGAGATACGAGGTGGGTGACCTCTTCTTGCAGTAGATGCTTGTGAGATGGGTTCCTGAAGGGGGAAGGAGTAACCAGTTTTGATAATTTCTAATACCCATCTGTCTGTTGTAATACTCTACCAGATCGGGTGAAATGGAATCAGGTGATTTCCTAAGGTCTTGCAAGTAGTAGATGATTCTAGAATTGAAAGAGATGGGGTTCTCGGGCCTTCGACCAGGGCTTTGAATTTGTTGTCTGGAAATTGATGGCAGAGACATAGTATTCCAAGGAGCAGACTGTCATCTCCTTGAGGTTTTCTGGTTTTGACCCTGATGGCCACGGTATTTATGGTGTTGTGAATACATAGAGGGCAGGACTTTTGAGGGGCTTGATAACTTCCCTGTCCCCTCTTTTGATCTTACATATGTAAATTTCCAGAGATTGCAATGTTGCTCTCAAGTCCTTGAGTGTGTGTAACTACTCGTCTGTTTTGTCCGCAAAGAGTTTGGATCCCTTGAATGGTAAGTCTTCTACAGTTGATTGTACTGGCTTTGGGAATCCCGATAGATGGAGCCAGGAAGCCCTCCACATAACTGCGGTCGCTATGGATCTCACTACTGAATCTGCAGAGTCAAGAGCAGCTGTAATGTTGTTCTGGTTATGAATTGACCTTTTGTGATGATAGATTTGTACTGTTCCTTTTTATCATCTAGAATAAACCCAGTAAATTCAGAAAGACCTGCGTAGTTAAAATGGTCATACTTTGCCAGTAAAAATTCATAGTTGGGTATTCTTAATTGTAAGGTCGCAACCAAGCATGCTTTGTGGCCAAAAAGGTCAAGCCGTTTCCAGTCTTGGGGTGTTGCTGGGGTATTGCTGTCTACCTCGTTCTTTGAGTGCATCAATCACCAATGAGAGAAATGTAGTGCCCTATGCAGGCATGTAGTATTTTTTAATCAGACCTCTTACTGGTAGGTGGAATTGTTGCAGGGGTTTACCAGAGCAACTTCACACAGAGTCCATAATCACATCATTTATCGGAAGAGGAATTTTAAAAGAGGTTGATGTGTGCAGTATATCTACTAATTTATGTCAAGACACCTGGACTTCTTCCAGTGAAATGTCCAAAGAGGTGGCAACTCTCTCTACTGAGGTCTTGGAACTGTTTGAAATCATCACGTGTTGGAAGGTGGGGGCATAATAGTGTCGCCAGGTGAGGATGAAGAGAAGTGGACTTCAGGTGGATTGTTCTGGTCAGAGAATTCGTCCTCTTCTTCAGCCCCGTTCTGAGGTGTCAGGCAGTCCCTGTGGTGTTAATAAAGATGATTGATAAGTGCCAGCTCTGGGAAGACTGGCAGATACACCCAGCTGTTGTTGTGGATATGCTGCCCACGGGTTCCAAAATGACCATTGTGGCAGGAAGGGCATAGTGGGTATCCGGGGTGCCTGTACCAGGATTGGTCCAGACGGTTTGCTGGGTAGTCCTTGCACGGAGGAGCATGCATGATGGGAGCAGCTACAGGGGAGGAATGTTGTAGAGAGCGCTCAGCATCCTCGTCTCTATCTTCATCCTCACTCGAGAATTGCGGAGCAGAAAGAGATGGAGAACTGGACTGACTAGATATCATGAGGACCGAGGTACTGTGGGTGCAGAGGATAGGAGACTGTGGTACAGAAGAGACGAAGTACTTTTGGCAGAGGAATTGCTGCATTAGTACTGTCAGTGTGGTAGGAATTGGTACCATACGCTGAAACCTGCCTGTCAGTACTGGTGTGTGACTAGAGTGCACGATGTCCACAGTAGGTGGCATCATTAGCAGAAGGGGTGCCGAGGTACTTGGTACCGAGTGTTTAGTCATGTCTGGTGGTACCAAGGGGAAAATGAAACACCATGCCGCGGTACCTGTGTCTGAGCTTGGTTGCTTGGCAGTTTCATTTTCTTGGTACCGATGGTGACGGAAGGTCCTGCTGTTTCGGCGGTTGACATGGTGGGTGTGGTTGGCACTGGGAGTGTTTGCCCATTAGCGGAGTGACTTTTCTTGGCCAACTCCAGGGTCGGGGATGTGGTACCCCGTTTTTTTTCTGCCTTCTTGGCAGGCTGATTGGGAGCCCGGGCCATGGAAGAAGGTCCATTGTCAAAGACTGCGTCTGGCAATTTCTGACCAGGTGGGATACGTACCTCAGGCTCAGACGCTGGGCAGAGAGACTTCTCCATGAAGAGAAGTTTAAGTTGGAGATCTCTTGCCTTTCTGGTTCTTTCAAATTGTGACAGTGTGAACACTTCTGCAGTATATGAGTCTTGCCAAGACACCGGACATACTGAGAGTGCCCGTCAGAGAGAGATAGAAAGCCTGCAACTACTGCAGCATTTGAAACCTGGGGAGCCAGGCATGCCCCTCAGGTAGAATACTCTCTCCGTAAGGGGGCAGGGTATGAATATTGTGCTGCAGTGGTGAAAAAAACCAGAAACCTATAGCCCTCCCTATGAGGAGGGAGAAGAAACAAAAGGACGGGGATAAAGTACTAACACTAACTACTCTAATTGAAAACTATGCCAGGTATTCTCACCAGGCTTTTACTGAAAGCCCCTGAAAATCGTTCAGACGTTTCAGGAAACAAAGCACAGCAAAACAATGTATTTTTCCCTACATCAAAAAATTCTTACAACCGTTTCTTTGATAAAACTCTAGCACTTGCATGTTTTGGAACAGGCAAACTGAAGTTTGGCAAGAGAGTCACTCTGGAGTCAGTGAAGTGCTTTTATGCTGACACTGAAAATTTGAAGAAACCTGGCAGTCATAAGCCTCTGAGAACTGCCACTTCCACATGCTCAGCAGATTGCAGCTAAATTCTCTGAACATTCGGTCGGCACCAACCATGCTTCACACCAGGGTTGCAGAGACTGCTGGTCTCGTCTACACTAAAGCTGTAAGTTGACCTAAGAGATGCTACTTCAGTTACGAAAGTTACATAACTGAAGTCAACGTAATTTAGGTCAACTTACAGCAGTGTCTACACCGCACTGTGTCTACTGGAGACGCTCGGGGACGTAGAGTACAGACGTTAATGGGAGAGTGCTCTGCCATCGACTTAGCTTGTCTTCACCAGACCCGCTAAATTGCCACCGCTGCATTGATCGCAGAAGTCCTGATTTAGCCATAAGTATAGACAAGCCCTGAGAAGAGCTTTTCCTGCAATTACTTACCAAGAACCAAAATTGACAACAGGGAGATAGTCTCTCCTGTGCTCTTGATACCATGTGCTAGCACCTAGACAGCATGAAGGAGGAAGTGAAAGCAGTCCGACTCAAATGAAGAGGGGTGGGGGCTGGCAGCAGAGAGAGGCTATGATGGAGAATGCACACTCCTGCAGAACCTGGATTAGACTGCACACTCCTGCAGAACCTGGATTAGAATCCAACATTTCCAAATCCAGGCTGTCTTGCAAATAGCTGTGCTCTCTTCTGACAAAGCCTACTACTGCTACCAGTTATTCCATTAGGACAAGTAGTAAAGGGCTGTGATGTGAATCTAAAGGCCCCAAGCCTGCTAATGACCCACATGGAGGTTAATATGGTTACCAATTAATTTCTGTTTGTTCAGTTCGCTTTCCTAAATTTCCTAAAAAGAAATTAGGAAATTGCATACAAAAACCAACTACCTCAAAAGACTGTTACGGTTGAAAAGTCAGACACTCAAAAGTTAAAAATTGGGAGAATTAAGACAGTCTGTACAATCAGTTCTGCATTTCTTTGTGCCTAGATATTATGATAGATTTCAATTACATGTCATATACTGATCTTTCCATGGGACCCCTGCCTTATTTAGTGCACAAGACACATGGTGATCTGGGAATGAATGAGGGTTGTTTAGTGACTGAGGCTGCAGGATTGCTACTTCCTTCGTTGCAGAAATTGGAAAGTATGTACAGAATGAGGCAGGTGACTGTGGGAAAAGGTCTTGTGGCAAAGCTGTGCACTTCTGCGCTCTTATCACAAATGCATTTTTTTCCTTCCACTACTTAGAAGTATATAATTGTATACAGTTCAACTGATATCTACAGTGATATATTACTGTTTGTAATGAACTACATGAATATTACTACAGTTCATTAAAATGTACATGTTTTCTACTGCTTTTATGATTGTTCATACTTGCAATATGACCAGTTTTTTGGAATGGACATACAATTAACTGGTTCTAATAATTAAATAGAAAACTACAAATCCAATCCAACTTTTCCACTCTTATCAGGTAGGTTGATTCTAAAATAATCTTTTCATGACCTGTCCAGAGACTGAGATAAGACCATGTGGGGAACAAAGATTTTGGTGTAGATTTTTAAAAGGAATAATCTCAGTGGTTCAGCTATTTTCAGCGTTGAATGAAATGGAAAAAGTAAACAGTACAAATGCTGAAAAATTAAATTTAAAACAGTTTTAATCTATGATGTTACTAATAACAGATACAATAATACAGCATCTAAAAATATTTTAATCTGATTGTGTCTTTTTGAAAAGCCACTATTTATATCTCAAAGCTTCGATTAGTTTATCTGCAACCCAATCAAAATACATACCTGATTGATTCGGTATCAATGTGCACAGGGGCTATCCTCTCCAGAAGAAACTTAATCATTTCCAGGAAAGGGTTTGTAGGTTGTTTGGGATTGCCCAACTTCTTTGTAATTTCTCGCTGCAATGTATATTTGAAATCGGTTAATACCAATTTAGTTATCAAAACATCATCAAATATTCTGAAAGCTATTCTTACCACACATCCTTCAGCCTGCTTGCAAGAACATGATGGGCTAACAAGCATTTCTAACTGGTTTCTTATTTTCTCATCATCTTCCAGAACTTGTGTGAACTTCTTCATGAAATCCTGAGCCTTACCAGGATCTGGCAAGTTTCCTTTAAATATTAAAAATCTTCAAATTAGTATCAACTTGGCAAATTTTAATTTTTAAGCAAATGTTTACTTGCTTGATAAAAGCACTGAAGAAAAACAGAATGAAGCCTCGTATTTCATACTGCTGCAGATTTTAACTAAAATGTCAATTTCTAAAATTCTTCCCTTGTGCTCTCAGCCTCCTCTCTCTGCTTCCCTCGTATAACCCACGCCAGACAGCTCCCTCTCCTTGCTGCTGCCTGAGGCTTCCCTATTCTGCTGGTAATACAAAGAGCTAGGGCAGAAATGGTGATAGGCCAGCATTTGAACTATAGAAACTTTATTACTAGGGAGATGTAGATCAGAAACTACACAGCAAGGCTGGTACTTACTAAAAATACAAAATGTATTTACACGAACTGATCTTATCCAATTTACATATCACTTACATATAAACATGGAGCCTCAAACAGCCATTTTAACAAAATGACTTTTCCACTAGTCCTATACTTTATGACGACATCTATACTGCAGAAAAAAGTGAGAAACCCTTCCTTAAACATTAAATAGAAGATTACTGAATAAAAGGAAAAAAGAAAAAAAAACAACAGTCTTTTAGCAATGGCAGTATTTAATACTAATCAGCATACTTTTTCTGCTGGTACATTAAGAAATGGGGTGATGACAACAAGGGTAGAAGACAACTACACGCCTGTTAAAGCTAATAAAAAGCAATCTCAGACAATTTTATACCAAAATATTTATTCTGAAAATTATATAACTTAGAACTGAAGGAAACAAGAAGTTACAAACTGATCATCCCTCCTACTATGGAGGGAAAAAAAAGATTCAGGAGAAGGCTAAAAGGCAAACAGAAACTTCTATCATGCGCTAAATTCTTCCACAAATGGCATACTTTATGTGAAGCCTTTGTTATTTGAACCAGCTTGGATAAAAATAATTCATGATTTTTAAGATAAATTTAAAAAATAATTTTAAACTAATATTTTTATTTTTTGTTTATGTTCTCTGGTTCTTTACTTTCTTATGTTTCTTTAACTAACTAGTTTCTTGTTGGAAGAATTTCAGATTTTACATAAAGGTTCTCTCTCGTACGAAGTCTCACATTTAAAATAATCATCTACACCAAAAGACAAGTCCTTCGGGTCATGAACATCTGTTGTGGTCTGAACACATACTCAATACAAAACTTAAGCAAACAGCCTGTGTTAAGTCTGCAGCCAACATCACCTTCTAATGTATTTTGTGTGCTACTGTAAATGCTGAAGGACAAGTTGTTTACTTGTGTCATCCATATTCATCTATTTTACTGTAATCTCTAGAAATGCTGTCAAAGTGTGAGAAAGAATATCAGTACCATGTAACTAGTTCTGTGATTTGAGACTCTGTACTATTTTATTAGCAATAGTGTTTTTACAGTTGCCTCGATGATCCCCTTCATTGAAAAAATGAAGTAAAATGCAAAGTTTGCTGTAAAAAGTTTACAGGCTAATAATGTACCAAATATTTGAAAACCAGGAAACATATTTCAATTCTAATTTATAACAGCATAAACTATTTAAATCAGACTTACTTGTAATGACCATCACTTTTGAGAATATAGCTTTACTGCTGGCATCTGTCTGAAAATCACAAAATAAGAAAAATCTGTTTGAAGTGAAGACTTGACATTATACGCTAGCAAATGCACACAGTGTGAGCACAATTCTGTAAGGCTATATAATCAGAACCAGACTTATTACTAATGCTGGGTATATTAAATGCAAAAAAAATTATAATATCAGTATTAGATGTTTAATCACAAAGTCAAAGTTTAAAGTTTTCATTTAACAGTACTCCACCCTTGTGGTGTATTCCGGATATATTTAGATAATCATTTAATAGTTTAAGATAGTAATAAAAATATTTTATGAACAATGAAGATGAGCTGTTTCTATGAGAAACATTGCATTTAAATGACCTTCTGTGTTTAAATCTAATCTTAACACTGCATTCACAGTTTTTTCCATTGTATTATTTTAGAGATTTTGTTTGTTTTTAACTGCTTCAAAAAGTTAGTATATAAATAACCCCAACTGAAGTTTCTCACTACAATGAATGAAGCACGTTCATACCATGGCTGTCGCTACAGTTCAACCGAAGGGTGGGGTTTTTTTGGTTGTGTGTGTTTTTGAGAGGCAGAGGAACAAGAGTGACTAACAGTACGGCAACACAACTGTAAAAGCAACCATCAACAACACCTGCAATAGCAAGGAGTAGAAATGCATTTCTGGAGGACTATGCTGTTTGTATTTTACTGAGACATTTACAATCCCCTTCATAATAAACGTCCCAATAACTACAAAAGAGTATGTCATACCTAGCAGAAAAAATTTGCATGTGATGTCAGAAAAGGAGAATGCAGTTTTTCGTTCACTAATGACTCAAATGTTGGAGAAGGACTTTAAACTCCACATGCAGGTATTTCACACTAAGAACTAGGCTCCCTTTGCTAGGTATGAGGAGTGAAGGAGAGAAAGGAGAATGTTTCAGAAATTCAAGAGCATATAAATCTACCAGGCAACTGCTATTAGTTATTCCAATAAGGACATTTTTCCTTATCTGCAATTCTGGTTTTTGGAACATTAAAAAAATGCATCCATTGACTTCTTCCTGTAGGTGTCACTCCTGTAGGCAGTTAAACCAATTACTAAACAACCTTCTTAGCTGTACTCTATGAGGCTCTACAGTTTGGAATTTCCCATAGCACTCATACTCAACTTTTTTAAAAAAATGTAAGAAAACAAACATTGAATAATATTCCCACACACAAAATGGGGATAATAATGCTTAATCATCTTTGTAAAGTGTTTTGAGATCTAGGAATGAAAATTTAAGTATCATTCTCAGAGATCTGAGTACTTAATTCTGGTGTCAAAAAAGAGGTTTGGGTTTGTTGCAGACTCTCAAATGGACAGTTGCAGAAACCTGGATTTATATCTGTATATTGGCTCCTATCCATTCTCAAATCTGCATCAATACACTAAAGTAGCAGGTCTACTGGCCCTTCAGTCATAATGGGAACACTTCTGTTGCAAGGTTCCAGCTCCCAGTACTCTTCTGGCAGAGACTGACCATCCTGAGGCCAAATTATGCCTGTAATGCCTTGCAAAGGTGTGCAAGGAATACGTTCAGTTTCAGCTTTAAAACAGCCATGGCTCTGATATTTTGAGCTCTGAGAAGAAAGCATTTGATATTTGAAGTGATCAATACTAAGTTACAATTAAGCAGAACAATTCTCCCCACCCTCACCCTACCCTCCACACGCATACATACTTTTTGGGTAAGTCCTTTTACTTCAGGCAAAATTAGCAGCCAAAGTAAACAACCCTAAAAAGCTGAGGACAATTTATGAAACTTAAAAGTAATAATCTCAGAAATAAGTCTTACAAGAAAAATGTCATCAAAGAAACACTTAACTACAGGATGAGACAAAGGACTCAGCCTTATCCTTAATAGGTTCTAGTCAAGAAATTACGTTTAAAGGGTACTAAGGGAAAGACCAAGCTCCAGACCTGCTTGCAGGAAGTCTAAAAGCCATTTTTGGGGAGACAGGAGGAGAACTGGAGGCAAGGGAGGAAAATCATGCCCTGGCAAATTTCACTTTTTTGTATTCTTTTAGGGGAAATCTTTCCTAATACCAAACAAAGCCAGGCAACAAAGCTATACAAGCCTTGGAGATGACAAGATATCTGCCTAATACGGCAAATTTTGACCATTGTGTATCTATGGCAATCTAACTTCAGAAGGAAGTGACTTTGAACCTTTAAGTTCCCAGCATGTGTGTCATACTTTGGTGATTGACTAAGCCCTGTGACAGAAGGTATGGGAATCCTAAATTCGGAGTGCATGTCAGATTTTTGGAGCAGGGCAGAAATATGAAAGTGAATAGTGGTTCATTAATGTTAACTTTAACATATTTGGAAACACGAGCAATAGTGGGAAATTATATATCCTCAGAGAAGGCTTCTACAGAAAATATTCCTTTGTACAAATCTTATGCACAAGTTAGCTACTTTCCTACTTGGTATCTTCCCCCAAGACGGCCGATTTCCTGAAACCATGAGTTCCCATTCCATGGGTGGGAATAAAGATTCTCTCAACTTGGACATTGAGGACTCTTGCTAAATAGATTACTCAGGTGGACTGAAAATACAGTTCTGCTTAGTGTAATAGAGCATAGGTGTCCACAACGGGTTTATTTTTCATCCTCCTTTCCTACGTTTACAGTCAATATGCTATTACTGAAGTATTGTCTGTTTGAATAATCACTTAGTGATCAATCAGCTCATTTTGAACATAAATTTTCCAGCCAGTAGGCATGCCATTTCTTTCCTCCTGGAAGTATAATTTCTTTAGCCAATCAACTGTTCAGTGTGGCTGTCCACCTTTTCATGCGGACATCAGAGGCAACACACACCCACAACTGATGGCAATCCTCCTACCTTTGAAAGGAGGCTCAGAATTCTATAGGAAGATAAAGGAGGAAGTAATGAGAGGATCTGGAACCACTGATCTCAGTAAGAAATTAAGTGAAGCAGCAGACTCCTGGAACAGGTCCTGGCTCATGGAACAAGCTTAAATATTGAAGTCAACAGACTCAGAGAACCTCCAGGACTTCCAGATTTCAGTTGAGTTAAAAGATGAGACAGAGCACACAAGATCTGACTGGTTTGACCTTGCAGTGCAGAACAGGGCTCCCATATGAGGCAATCATTGGAATCAAAGCTGCTATTCTCCTTTAACAGAAAATGCAGGCAGACTAAAGCATTAATAACTTGGGACACTGGCTCAGGTAACCACCTTAAAAGGCCAGATTTGAAATTACTTAATCACAAAACTCCCTCACAGATACCACCACTATCAAAATTTGGTTTGTCTATAACAGGTTGAAGGAAATCAAGACACTTACCTTTCTAGAAAGCTTATTGTGACATTCTATTTAATTAAGTCTTGAATTCACCCTAGAGAAGCTGTATACTAGGAAAAATTGGGAATTAAGCTATGGCTCTTCAGGTCTAAATAGTCTCTCAAATTAGAAGTGGTGACATCAGGGTCACCAGGAATGGAGGATTCCTTAACAGTGCTATAGCAACAGCCTTATCAAATCAAGGAAAAAGAAAATCTTGCCAAAAACTGTGGAAAACACACTCAAGACTTCAGCTCATTTCAGGTCTCCAAGATCCACTTTCTCCAGGTTCTCTCTAGGGTTTTTTTGTGTGTTTTGTTTGTTTGGTTGGTTTTTGTTTCTTAGAGAAATTACTTCTTTTCCCTTTCTAATTCCTTGGATTCTTCCAAATGTCTGAGTACAGGCCTTGTACAGACAAACAAATAATCAAACAGTACTTTGGTGTAATGCCTTTTTGCAAGGCAAGATCCAGACACTTCTTAATGTGCCTGTCCAAACTAGGAGAAGAAAGGAGAATCACCAAACACAGCTATAAGAACCAGTAACGTGAAGGGCAGGTCAGCCTTTCATCCCCACACCCCTGCAAGAGACCGAACATTCTGAAGCCATACTGACAGGAACAGATGGAGTCTGCTCATCTTAATGAGCAGGAGCCCAGGGTGACAAAGAATAAAAGGTGATCTGTTAGAGGCAGGAGGCCCTTCTCTAACTCTACAGTACCAAAGCTTCAACTGTCTGACCCGAGAGAGGAGAGGAACCAAAATCCAGGAGAATCCCCTACTGGACCAGTACTGGGAAGGAAGAGAAGAAGGGAGCAGCACAGACCCTGCACCATGTTACTGCTACAGATAACATGGCCCTGGTCTACACTACGACTTTAGGTCAAATTTAGCAGCATTAGATCGATTTAACACTGCACCCATCCACACGACAAAGCCATTTTTTTCAACTTAAAGGGCTCTTAACATCAATTTCTGTACTCCTCCTCGACGAGGGGATTAGCGCTGAAATCGACATCGCCAGGTTGAATTTGGGGTAGTGAAGACGCCTCGGGGAGCTATCCCAGAGTGCACCATTGCAACCGTGCAGGACAGCACTTTCAACTCAGATGCACTAGTCAGGTACACAGGAAAAGCCCCGGGAACTTTTGAATTTCATTTCCCATTTGGCCAGCGGGGCGAGCTCATCAGCACAGGTGACCACGCAGACAAAGCATCGCAAAAGAGCTCCAGCATGGTCCGAATGGGAGGTACTAAAAATATAAAATCTGAAAGGGCAAATGTGAGGTGTTTATTTACAATGCTCAGAACGGCAGCGGTGATCTGAGCTATGGCGCATGCACGGGCAATCCAGGAAAAAGGGTGCTAAAGGACTGTCAGCCGTTGCTTTCATGGCGGGAAGGAAGGGGAAAGGAGAGGTGACCAACGACATGTACCCCAAACCACCCGTGGCTACCTTTTCCGTTCTTTCTTTATTAATTAAAAATAAATGAGATAATGCATGGTTTCAAAACAACAGTTACTTTATTTCGAAGGGGAGTGGGTGGCTGGCTTGCAGGTAATTAAAATAAAAAAAGGGGGCGGGTTTGCATCAAGGAGAAACTATGTATCACACAGCAAGCAGCAATAACAATGCGAATGCTAGTTGCATTGAGGTCTGATCAACAGCGGCGGCGAGCTTGTAAACGTCCAAAGGCATATTGCACCACCATTATGAACTTGCTAAGCCTATCGTTCAACTGTTCCTTACTACTGTCCAGGGTTCATGAGCTATGGGAGCAAGGGGTAGGCTGGGGTAGGTGCAACCACACAGTGCTGCCGGCTGGGAGAGCAGCCTGGTCGCAGGAGTTCGGGATGGCAGAGTTGCAGGCAGAGTGAGCAAAACAACATTGCTGCTCCGAGGACAGCTAAAAATCAGTCATACATATGACGATGGCTTGCAGGCCTACTGCACGATCTGCTGCTGGATTGCAGGAGCTCGGGATGGCACAGTTGCAGCGGAAGTGGTGGAGCGAGCAAAACACCATTGCTGATCCAGACGGCTACAAGTCCTACTGATGAGAACGGTTGCAAGACTTCTTCTCCAGCGACAAAGGAGATGAATATGATGCTCCTAAAATCTAAATAGGCCCGCACATGTCCCAGAGTCACTACCCTTTAGACTTGCTTGCAACAGCAGTGGTGACGGAGAGCTGAGCGGGCTCCCGCTTGCAGTGCTATGACGTCTGCACAGTTAACCCAGGAAAGAAAGCCGCAAAAGGATTGGCTGACGTTGCTTTCACAGAGGGAGGGAAGGAGGGAGCGTTAACTGACGACATTTACCCCAAAACACCCACAACAAATTTTTTGCCCCATCAGGCACTGGGAGCTCAACCCAGAATTCCAATGGGCAGTGGGGACTGCAGGAACTGTGGGGTAGCTACTCACAGTGCACCTCTCTGAAAGTCGATGCTAGCCACGGTACTATGGACGCACTCCGCCGACTTAATGCGGCCTAATTTCGTAGTGTAGACATACCTATGGTATCACCTGCAATGGGGGCATTATCAGCCAAGGGAAATGAGAGAATCTATCTTGGAGCAAGGAAAAACTGAAGAGCCTCCTTAAGTACCACCACATGAGAAATCTCTTCCAAGAAGGAAGAAAGTCCATTTAAAGAAGTCAAAAGGTCTGGCGATGAGTTCACACGTCTTCAAGAGCAACACCTACCAGGGACAGACCACTTATTTAGGCTTGAGAATGTAGATGAGCAAAAATTAACCCATAATGAGAATGTTATTAACATTTTAAACTGTTTCAAATACTCCACCAATTCAATGACATAACATCCCTTAAAGCAACTATCTACATCTGTTTCATGCCAAGACAATTTATTTTTGCTGATAATTTGGCTTCCTAATATCTTTGCGATTTTTCTATATACCCTACTATTTTAGTGAAGAAATATGTCTAATGAGATCAACAGCACCTTCACTATTTAACAACTTCTTGCTACTGCAGTCAAACACAAGTTAATGACACTATAGATTGTGATGTCAAATTCCATATAGTGACAACTGAGTTAAGTATCCAGAGAAGGGCAATTAGGGAATAGCCAATAAGAAGAAATACTTCATCATTAACAAAGAGAGTTTATGAGTACTATTTGATAGTTGAATGGATTAAGAATTGTTTATTTGGAAGTTTTTCCAAGTATGAAATTCTTTTTCCTGCACTTTTTCCAGAGACTAAGACTAATTGGTCCTGCTTTGAGAAGGGGGTTGGACTAGATGACCTCCTGAGGTCACTTTCAACCCTGATATTCTATGATAAGCCTACAGCACTCCAGTAAAAATATTCCTTACATCAGAAGAGTATGGAACTGATGAAAACACCAGATATGAACACAAATATTTCAGTACCATCACAAATCTATTTTTAAAATACAATATTCGTGGAAGCCTTCACTAAAACTTCAATTTTAATATTATAGTGATATGTCACACCAATCTGATGCTAAAATTGATGACAAAGCTCTCATTTTCAGGTAGATATAAATTTCCAAAATAACACTCTTTCAACTGAAATTTCTCAGGCATTGAGGATATTTGAAAGTTTGATAAAATTCAGGCCATTTTTGAAAAAGATGACGACAAACAAAATAAATCATGTTTTTCTTCAGTCAGGAATTTTACAAAATGTCTTTTTGCATTTTACAAAATGATCCAAAACCAAAGTTTATTTTCCAAACTTGTAATCGTCATATTTCAAAAAGTACTAGTCCTCAATGAAAAATAACTGAAGGATTAAGTAACAAGCACGCAAAAATTATAGTGTGACTGAATGTACTAATAAAAAATTGAATTTACAATTGGAATGCAACTGAGATCAATTTTTTTTAAAATAAAGCAACAAAATGGAGGAAACATTTTTTTGGACTGTATACATACTATATACAACTATTGCATCATAATCCTTTAATGCTGTGTTATGGATGAGATATTAAATGCATCAAATTAGAATGATTCCCCCTGCAAACATAACTTGGCTCCTGGCCGCATATAACATCATAGTTGTAAAAAATAGGAAAGACCTATTGGATCATAAAGTTCAGTTATTTGCAAGAGCAGGGCACAGCACTGCAGAAGACATATTAGATAATTTACTGATACATGTAGAAATACATGAGCAAAAGGAGAGAATGCAATTAAAGTTTCAGAGAAAATAGTAACTGGATCTCGTTATGCCTTCAGAATCTCAAACATAACAGTGCATATTAACATTTTTGCTTTCAACTGTATATACAATGTACACTTATTGCACTAATACCTAAATGTTGTCATTGCTCATGTTTCCTCAACACTGTATACCATTTGTTTAAAAATTAATGGGAAACACAAGATTAAATTTGTGACACTGATGTCACCCCAAATCAGAAATATTTTCGAAGCTTTAACAGAAAAATCTTGTAACAAATTCACATATTTCAACATATACTGGGACTGGACAACGGGATGAATCATTAGATAACTGCCCTGTTCATACCCTCTGAAGCACCTGGCATTGACCCCTTTGGAAGACAGGATACTGGGCTTATATACACACATACATATATACACACACACGTGTACATACGTGTGGGTGTGTAAAATTCTGCTATGCTGTTGGGTGTCAAGCAAAACACTGATTTTACAGAATTTTACATTAAGTTGTAGAAATAAAACGTATTATTCAATATTTATATGCAATACACTTATCTCCTACTAAATGTTTATTTTTTTCCTCTCACTGTCGTATACATTTTTAACAACTGTAACTGAATTGTCTGTCTTTGGAATAACCAAATGAATTTCCAACAACTTTCGGAAAGAAAATATAAAATGAACTCTGTCAGGATAATTAATATACACTTTTTTTTCTGTTAAATAATTTAATAATGAAAAATAAAATACGTTTTTAATGTTTGTGTACTTCCTTGTATTTCACTCAGTTTGGCCATCAGAAATAGATTGTTCTGTTTCAATTTCTAATTCTCCAGTCCTGATACATTCCTGCAGGATGTGGCTTTTAAATATTGGTATTTAAATCCAAACAAAATCTCTTTTTAACCCTATCATATTTTTTTTAATTTTCAAACTAGCTACAAGCAAACCACCTCCTACCACAGACACACACTTTGCTATCTCATATATAGTCTGACAGAATTTTATTTAGGTTTCCAAAAGATTTCACATCTGTCACTGAAAAAAAGCATGGCAAATTTCAGCTCACAGGTAATAGGTTCTGGACATAAATTAATAGTGTCCCTTTAAGTAAAGCCACAAGGGATATACACACAAAATAATTCAAGAAGGAACTAGTATACCTGTAGAGTTCAACTTACTTTGGGCTGTTTAATTAAGTCGACCAAGTCCTTTACCTGGTGTCGTAGCAGATTTTGACATTTCCACATTTCATTCAATGCTCTGAAGTGAGAAAAAAAATTAGTTGACAGAAGCTGCTACTCATTGACATGCCTGTAAACCTATAGTATACCAAGTGACTTCAATGAAACTTGAGGTGCTGAGCATCGTCCAGGGTTTGCTCAACTAGTCACAAGTTCAAACTATAAATAAAATTGTTTCCTCTGTGGTATGACATTTAATTGCTTGTCTTTTATTTGAAAGGTTCTGCTAGTATACCTGTAGAGTTTAACTTCAGATTATTTCATATTAAATATTTTTTTAATATTTTAAAAGGGTGGTGCAAGTCATATGTCTCCTCTACAAAGAGGAGACTTATTTGAACAAGTCTGAGCTCAGTGTCCTAAATACTTTGAAACATGGTAGGTTACAGCAGATAATTAAAAGTCCATTGGTTTAAAGCAGTTACCTTTCTACCAGCTGCCTTTTTTTATTTGAAGAAGCAGCAACTTGACAAAGAAGAGACCAGACTGGACTTGTAAGAAGAATCTTAGAAACATTATATAAAAGGAACAAAATCAAACCACTCCCCCAAAGGCAAATAACCTACATTTTTAAAAATCCTCTAATCCCAGCATCATTTTGAAAAACAAAAATTCACCAAATTTTACACAGTCCATTGTTGATAAAAATGCATTTTTTTAAACTTTTAAAATATACTAAGGTATAGTTTTTAATATGTATTGCTACAGCTTTATGAACTTCTACAGAAAAACAGCAGCAGCAAAAGTAGAATGGAATTTTTTTTTTTTGTCATTGCCCAGAATAAATACTGGAAAAGCAATTCTTTCTACTTTTAAGATAGCTATTTATTTATTTATTTATTTCACTACAACGAGGTTTTAAGGACATCTATGCCACAATATTTCAACTTAAACCACGTACCAGTTCTTACCATAATGCTAAAGAAAACATCTTTAAGCTTTTTTTAAAAAATTGTTCTTGACCACGTTAAATACATGCTACAGCAATGCAGCACTATCAAAAGATCAAGACAAAATGACAAGTGTGGAGGCCTTAGCCATCAACTTACGCAGCACTTAAAAGCTTTCATTCAGAAATAATTATGTTTCTGTCCCTTAAAGTGGCAAAAATAACCTACTAAATGTAAACCAAATAGAATATAAATTTTTCCTGAGTTTGCAGGCATGGAGCTCCAGTGTAGCTGTAATGCTCATAGCACTGTCAAACAGGAGCACAGTGAAATTAACAACACTCTTGGTCAGCTTCTGAACCCCGGAGGCAGCAGTGAAGCTATCAATAATCATGTCAAATTCATGCTTCTGCTTGGGAGAACAATGAACAGCAGTAGACGCAAGCTCTGCAGTTACCAAAAGCAGGTGCTACAGGGAAAGGGTTGAATAACAGACTCCCCTTTGAGCAGCCAGGAGGCTGAAGGCGGGATAGAATAATAGAGACCAAGCTGCCAAATATGATCCAGAAACAGCACCCCTACTTCCCCATTTCCAGCAGCTATAAAGGATATGGTGCTCTTGCTTCTCACCAGGCATTTGCTTCTGGGCACACCTTTCATATCTATTTATGATTAGTGGGTTTAGTCATCTGGTTAGTAGGCATTTCATAAATTTTTCAAGCACTGAATTAAAATATATATATATATATATATATTTTATATGTACACACACACACACATATACATACACACACATATATATACACAGCATTTTAGCACTGTATGTTTATTGATAATTTATTAAAAGGATTTGTCCACTATGGCCTGAACCATCTCACAGTTTTTCCAACATTTATGCAAAGCAGTGGTAATACTTTGTACTAATACAATGCTTTACAAATGAATATTATTTTTACAAATGAAGCAGCTCTGGTACAGACACATTAGATGACTTGCCTAAGATCACTTAATTGGAGGCAGAGACTGGTCTAGAACCCAAGTCTCCTAATTCCCCATCTAGTGCTAACTCCCAAGAGAGACCTATGGGGCTCTATCCAGGTTTATTAGGATCTCTATATTAAATATTCTCTATAAAGTAACCCTGTCAATCGTCTTAGTGCTGCAAAGGTAAAATATATTCAAATTTATTATATGAAACATACTTCACAGCATTTGAGTCCAGTGTTGCATAAAGGTAATATAAACATTTCATTCGTTCATTTGTTTCCAAATTGTGAGGGACCATATATTGAGCAAAGATGCGTTCAACAAGCAATCTGAAAGAGAATATTAAGAAGGAACTTTAGCTATAAAGCAGCAAGGTGGTTCTAAATTCAAATTACTAAAACATTCATTTAAAAATTCTCAGAACAACAAAGTCAGTGGTAGGTTTACACAAGAAAATGGATGCCATTTAGAAATCTGAAAGCAAGCCACTTAATTCCCATTAATGGTCTCAAGTAGAACTTGATCACAACACAGCTAAAAGTTATAACAACCCTACTATCAGAGTCTGAGACAAAAAAGGCTATGCTTACTAGACCCAAGTGTATTGGAATCTGGGTATGAATCAAAGTATTTAGAGATTATTTTAGATCAGAAAACTGGAATTAGTAGGCTTTTTCCAAGTGAGGGAGTTTAGAGGATAGAAGCTTTTACCTCATAGGTAAAGTCCTTTTAGGGTCATCTGACATTGCATGTGTTTGATTCTACTGTATATATTTTTAAAGTTTATAGGTCTCTACAGATTTGTTGATAGGTGCAATACATAAATCAAAAGAATAAATTAATAAAGCAAACAACTTTTTGAACACTAACATGAGATGAGTGAGAAACAGAAAAAAACTAGAGTAATTCTACTCCATTGAAGCAATACTTCTGGGTTTAAAAAAAAAATGGAACAGAACTTGGCAGTGTCCATTTAACAACACAAGTGGATCTCTAATGATAAAATATTTTTCCTTTTGTCATCATTTAACAATCAGAAAATAAATTCAAGTTACAAAGCGAGGTAACCTGTATATAAACAAGTCTCTAATCTTCAAAACCTAGTAAACTGACCTACCGGTCATCAATACTGTTTTGATAATATATATGCAGCAGTTTGTCCTTGATCCATGAAATTTGTTTTGCAGCTTCTTTTCCCGCCTCTGACTGTAATGAATATTTCTTGTATATTTGTGCAAGTCCCATCATAGCTTCTTTTCTCACTCTCCACTAAAAAATAATATCGCAGTTTTAAAACTCAAAAGAAACCATTTTAAAAAATTATTTTAAAAGAAAAAAATCTCTTGGTAAATAAGTATTTCTTTTCCTTAAAAAAATGAAATGGCGATTCTAATTTGTGTTATAAAACTTTTTAGTAAATTTAATAAAATGCAGTAAACTTTTTTTATTTATCATTATATCTGCAACTACCAACATTTTCATCACCATTCATAGCTAGCATGTGAATAAAACTAATACCTGAGTAAGCAACAAACCCTCTGGACTTTAACAGGTAATATTTCTAATATCAAAACATTTTTTTCTTCAGGGAACTATACTGAATACCTACCATTATTTTATGGCTGCATAGGGGGAAAGCATGTCACCAAATGAGAAAAATAAAATCAGAAAATGACAAAATGTGATTGGTAAAGTTTTCCCTCAGCTTGCTTGCTGTTAATGTTATTTAGGATACATGAAAACAGTTTTAAAGTTTACTGAATAATGAAACGTGGTTAACTGGAATTTCAAAAATGCACAAGGTTGGAAGTTAGTGAATTTGCTCACAGTCTTCCAAGGTTCTAATTAAAAGTGAGCAACTTGACAGGCTGAGCATGATTGAATATTTTTCACTTTATTCCACAATAAATGTTGAATTCTGTGTTCCAAGTTTTTCAAAAAATATTTCAGTATCTTGTAAGGATTTCATTTTATTTACAAATACTAATATAACAAAGTCAACAAATGATACAGAAAATACCATTAAAATAGTTATATAAGACCACAGACTGAACGCAATCCACAGTATTTCAATGCAAGACTATGGTTTGATTTTGGGTCTCTGTGTATGAGCTGGCAGGGAGAGAGCACTATGGAAACAGAATATTCAGGCCCTATGGCAAGAGAATGCCTCACTGTTTAGCAGTGACTATTTCAGCTAAGTATAAAGGCAGGATTCCTTTTGGAGAAATTATTGGCGGGCCAAGTTCTCCTCAGCTGGAAGGATAATGATTACACAATGGTACCTCGAGGGTGGGATGTTTAAAATGGGATATTTCTCAGGGCTCAATGAGTGACACCCATTCTCCCATGCCCTAGGAGGAGAAGAAAGTGGACTAAAGTGAACACTCTATTACACTATGATGCAATACTCCAAAGAATGTAGTTTGTTGTCTACCTGTCTTTGACAGACACATACTATGGTGTTACCAGATATTTCACCAATAACCTTTCAATGACAAGTTATTTTTCTCTTCAGTTTTAATGTTTCTTTACCATTAGACTTCAAAATACTGGAAATTTGAGATGAATAAACTTTAAACAATCAACGGCAAATGTTTTTTGTATTATTTAATAGGTTTTATAATCTGTTCAAATTAAAAATTTTAATTTGGGTGTTTTTAAAAAGCAAGGTTATTTCTTAACTAAAAACAGAACGCTAAATTTACTACAAGATATTTCAGACTAACACTACTACGATTAATCACTATTAGAACTAATCTACATGTCTTACCCGCTTGTCCAGTGTTCTCTCTCTCACAAAATTAAGTAGGTGATCATTGACAAGCAAAAGATCTTTTTTAGCAGCAGTAACTATGGATACAATAACATCATGCCTAATGGCTTCTTCAGGGTCATGTGACCTTACTTTAAGATATTCTGAAAGAAAAATACTATAATTAAAATGAAATATTTATGCATCTTTAACTGTGTTTAATTCCCTAGAGACTACTTAAAGAAATATGACTAAATTCAGCCACATTTTACACTATTTCAAACATCAAGTATAAAGTCACTGAATTCATTATAAGGTTAGATGAACTGCCAGTTATTTAGCAAACTTTTCTTATTTAGAGTGCAGTATATCTAATAATTATTCCACTATTAGTCTCTCAGCTCCCATCTATAACTAGAAGTTTTTTATTTTTGTTAATAGTTAATTCATTCAGATATAGAGATTAAGATTTTCTTTCCCAGGCTACTTCATGGTATCCCTAACTGGTAACTATTACCTCTGCCTGATCACCAATATTTTAAAAACAATACAAGGGGGTGGGGGAGGGAGTTCAGAATCAGTAATAAAATACATAACCTTTTTGCCAGTACTGTCATTTAATCAAATTTGTACAAAACTGAAAGGTGACCAGAAGTCATTGCACCTTGATCACTGCTCAGAAAAATGAGTTGATCATCGCAAACAACAACTATTAGTACTACTGGCAGCAAGCCACGGTGCCATGGAAAATGTGCAGAAATAATCAAGTCCTGACTTGCATTTACAGAGGCTCTGAAATTTGAAAGCTTTACCTCCTAAGGTGTGTGGTTTTGCCTTTTTTTTAAAAAAAAAATGTATAATTTGGCTAAAGTTATATTTTCTAAAAGAATTCACCTAGAGGACACAGTAATGAACTAAAGTCAGTGACACAGTATTCAAAAAAGTTCTCATCCATAGTTATAAACGTTGGAAATTAAATATATTTTTTAATGACTCAGACTTAATTCGGGGGGGGGGGGGGGGGGGGGGGGGGGGGGGACAATATAAATCCACTATTCTCCTCCATATCTCAAAGCGTTCCACAGTGTAGGCCAGGAAGCCTATAGGGTACCTGACATGAAAGTAGACAAAAGTCAACTCAACCACAACTCCAGGACAACAGAAGGAATACAATTAACCTTTCGTTTAGTAAAAGATTGAAAATAATGCACTGAAATTTTAGGTGAAAGATTTCCTCAGCTATATTTGTGTTATTTTGCTCTGCTTATCTGAAACACTTCATACTATATTCTGTGAAGATCATGGAGGCAGTGGTGATTAGGTAGTTATTAATTACTGAAAATACAAGAGTAATCTGGTCCAAAACCTTAAATTCATCTTTGCTGATATTTATCAGCTTTTCCATTTTTCATTCACTGTAAAAATCTACTTAACCAGCACATTTCAAAACCGCATTTCTCACAAATGTTGCAAAGCCACAATAGTAACCAGATACCTAATTCTACTATTACCCCTGAGAACAAGAGAAAAAGTCCTGAAGAATATTAAATCATAATAAAAAAAACCTGGTACCTGTTAAATCTTTTGCTAGATCGGGATGGTTCATAAGGCAGTGGCTAGCAAATTTCACACATTCAAGCCGGATAGGTACATGGATATCATTAAACCTGTTTTAGGAACAAACACTGTATTTAATAAATCAAGATGCATGTGTAACTCAACATTATTTTATTTCATGTCCATCAAAGCACTGTGCCTGTTTCTATATACAAAGCACTGAAATAGTGATAGTCCAAGAGTGATCTTAAACGAGGAGAGACTCTCACATTTTCACTTAAGAGTAGCACCTTCCCACTTCCTGTCCCCTTGCATCATGCAATCTTGTATACATACAATTAAGTTCTAGGTCTTTGATTCTATTTCTAAGGGCTGCGGATTCAGTTGATGAACTGATTAATAGGATTAGACTAGAGGTTTTGGGACATAGGGCAAAGTGTTCCAGGAACCACTATCTGCTTTTACATTTAGCTAAGGCAACATAGCATGAAGCAACCTAACTTAAGTGAACACAAAATAGATGTAGCTGCTTTCTAGCCCTTTTTTTCTTTTCCAACTATGTCTATGCTTCTCATATGTGGATGCATGAATAAAATAGATGTCCTTAATTTTACACTGATAATTTGATTGGTCTTGCAACGTCTCATTTAAAAAGGAAACTTGGAAATATTTCCTATATAAACAGTTAATTTATTTGCCCTTTACTAATGGAAATATCTTCCCCTAATGAACATGGAAAACTCCCATGAACACAAATAACAGTTACATATGGGTAGTAGACATTGGTTTAAAAAAATATAGATGGTCCACTGTCCACCATTTCCATAAACATCAAGTATTTAAATAGTAATATGAAGAATCACATGGGTTTCACTTAAAAAAAAAAAAAAAAGGTTTCCTAAATTGTTAATCCCAAACAACCTATTCCTCTTTGAACTGAATAATGTAAGGCAACCATTAATACGCTTCTATATGCATCAAATGTGACCTAATAGGAATCTGTTTAAAGATGGAACACTTAAAAGTAGTTAAAACTTCAAAAAATAGTCTCAACAGAAGCATATGAACATTTGACAATACCAAATCTAGCCTCATGTTTGATTTTGATTGGCATTGTCCTATAGAACTATCCAACTTTAAATTACTTTGTAATATGATCAAATACAAATTTAATATAAGATACGATAGAAAAGGAAATCTTTTGAAAAAAATCAAATGCCTTTTACAAAGGGAATTCTTTTGAAAAAAATCAAATGCCTTGTGCAATATTTTCAAAATCTCTAAACTAAAATTATCTAAATTAAATTTAAATTTCTAATTTTTAAAAAATATAAATTCAAGATTGTGACAACACAGCTCTAATGTAATTTAACAGCATATATGAAAAACCTTTGGCACAATAAAAACTGACATTTGAAGGTAGTAATGCTATACAATAAAAAGATTTAGCACATAATTTAGAATAGAAATATAGAATTACACTATATTTGAATGAAAATGGATTTATAAAAGGCTTTATTACTGATTTTTTCAAATGTCTAAAAGATTCTACAAAACAAATATTGAGTCTTCAAATTTGTAACCTTCTTAAAACAGCCACTATGATTAGTTGATGACACAGTAATAACACATCGTCATTACTATTTTACTTTACAATGAAGTATTTTCTGCTACGCCCAATTAGCATCTAGTATTTTTTTAAATATAGTATGCAAATATGTTTGATAGTGTCTTCAAAAACAATTTCAGGCAAAACAACACTTCTACATTTAAATTTTCTAAACTTTTTATCTATCGAAAATTTCTCTGAATACTGATATTTTATCATTTTAATATGATGTAATATTATTTGCAGTATAAACTATTGCCCACTTGCATTAATTTACAGGAATTAGCACTGACCCAACACCAGGTATGCTTTCACTACAGTCTTTTGTACCAATATTTTTAAACACACCAATTATTATTCAGTAAGATACAATATAGTATAAGCATAGAGTATATAAAGTCTCAGGATCACTTAAATATAATCTGATACTACCAATGCCATCTGATGTTGTTTTAAAAGTTATAAACTCATTATTTCATAGTTTTAATATATCTGAAAAAAGTAAAATAAAATGCTATGTTATCTTGGCAATGGCAGTAAAGAAATTTACAATATTAAAATTATATAAGTAAAGAAAAAGACTGGTTTATAATCAGCTCTATAGAATCACAGATGTAATATCTTTAATAGTATCTGTGTCATATTTCAGAGCAAGCAGCAGAATGGAATTCTTACTTATCCATAGATTATACTTATTTTAAATAAAAGAAATTTGTAAAATATTTAATTATACTTCATTGTTTATCCCTATGGGAAGGGAACTAAAACAGTGTATACCTCCCCAAGTAGCACTGCCAAAGTGGTTTGTTTTGAGATGCCAACTCTGAATCCTTTGCCCCAAACATTTTTGCTAGTAGTTTTACAACCTGCAGGCGTTCTTCATTGTCATTGCTCTGGAAAATGAACACATTTTTCAAAAATAAAAACTGTATAAATGAGTTTTACATATTTATCTTACATTACATACATTTATCTTCAGAAAAATTAAAATGCAGATTAAAATATACAGTTCTGGTATACAGCAATCTGTGTTTCAGAGAGATAAAAGACTATTAATCATGGAGATGAAGAAATTAATACAGAAATTAAGGAAGTTCAAATAAAGATGCAATATAGAGTGCCCCCCTATAATATAAACCTGTTGAAAGAATACCAGGCTTATGTACATTATTTCAACCCTCATTAACAGTTTGCTAATAATTCGTAGCTGTATTTATTAAAAACTGTAACAGAAGTTAGGCATATTTATACCAAATTTAGGCAGATAATGAATGAGGTAAAATGCAACATTAAAACACAATTTAGAATACTGTCTGCAAGTATACTATGAAAATGCTCTGGATATCTCCTACTGTTGATATAATGAGAACCTGACCCAGGAGTAAGGTTCACTGCCCCTAAGATTTTATGGAGTCGTCACTGAAGGCTCTTCAGCATAAATTTTCAAAAGAAACTAGTCATATAATGCCTCAAATTTTTGGGGGCCCAACTTGAGAGACATCTTGAGACCTCATGTTCAGAAAGTGATGAGCAACAAACTTTAAAAAAATCAGGTTGTTTTAAAACGCTCTCTCAAAAGTTGGGTACCCCAAATTGAGGCGCGTGCACACACACTGGTTACTTTTGAAAATGTAGGCGTTTGTAATTCAACACTTCCCAAAACTACAACACTTCCTAAAACTACGCTTTTAGTTGGAAATTAAATTTGCTCCTACACAGTTAAAAATGATAGTCTAGCTAAATATTCCAGTACTAATTTTCACTTCCACCTGTTTGAAATACAGAACTTATCTTTTTAAATTTAAAATATACTGTAGAAATGTCACATTTGTTAGCTTTCTATACATTTACAATTCACCACAAAATGACATGCATATTTTTGCATAAAATAAGAAAACATGAAAAAGTTCTCCCCTGGTTACACTCGCAGTTAAATGCTACTTCTTTGCCCCTCCACAGTCATTAGCTGGGCACTCCTCGCTCCTCCCACTGTCCTTCCTGCTGGTATAATACAAGGGGAGTGTTGAGGCAGGAAGGTACTGTTCCACTATCATAGACATCCCTATCGTATCGGTCCAACCCTGTTTGCCTCCTTTGGAGTTAGCCTCTATTATCAAGAAATGAGGGTAAGGTGGTCTTCATTAGCATTCCCTAGTCTGACTCGGTGCCCTGCTGTGGCTGGTTCGATACACTCTACATACCAATGGTTACTGTGAGGGGAAAGCACAGAAAGTTGGGCTTGTCCCAACTTGGATGGCATCTCCTACTTCCAGCAATACCATTTTAAAGGCGTTCTGGCCACTATCAAATGTCCCAATCTGTACCTAGGCACGACTACACTCTCCAGCAGCGGCCACCAATGTCACCCCCAGCTACTCAGGAACAGGTTGAAAATGTTCGCTGTACATTTATTTTCACAGGATTTTCAAAATCTGAAAATATTTCACATATTTACAGTGAACATGTTCAGCTCTGCAATGTAACTATAGTTCTAATAGCCATATCCAAAATATGTTGCTCATATAAATACTGAGCATTTCACATGAGAATGGAGACAACCCTTAGCTTGAATACTGTATTTATTTGGTAACAGAATAATTCAATACATTTTACTTCTAAAATTAACCAATACATTCCCTGGTTATGGTTCTGCTTTAATATTTTTCAGTTTCTGCTCTTTTAATCAGTTTATAGGACTGTCTGTCTGTCATTGGTGTCAACAAGTTCCAGGACTACAGCATCTTTTCCAAACTCATGCCAAGAATTTGTCTACTTATGCGATTTCCTGCCTAACCACCTGGACAAAAACAAACAAAAACCAAAAGTCTGCGCAGACTACTATTATGTGCTACTTACAATCTATCTATTCCTATGTGCATATCTACTTTCCTTGCAGGGAGAAAAGTCATGCATACCGCTGTACACTGAAGCATCACTCCTGATTATGAAATATAAATTTCAGAATCTGACTGACACTGGCAAGCCAGATGACAGCTCTTGCCAAGACTGGAGACATTAGCTAAGAACTAACAAATTCGTATCTGGAGACCAGACCAGTTCAGCTATACGTTAGTTTTACTCAAAACAGGTATTAGTCTTATAAAAATGTATTTAGGGTTTAGACTATATGAAATGCCTGTAAGTTGCTGCATGCTTTAGTCCAACATGTAATTAGGGTGACCAGACAGCAAGCGTGAAAAAATGGGACAGGGTGTGGGGGGTAACAGACGCCTATATAAGAAAAAGATAAAAAAACCGGGACATCTGGTCACCCTACGTGTAATGTCAGTATTCCATGATAAGAAAATATGTACGCTTTTCTTTATAACTTTGAAAAAGTTTGCTATTAACTTGTAAACTCAGGTACAGGAATCGTCCCTCCCAACTATCCAGGAGGGCTATCAAAATCAAATGGACCATCAAGGAACATCACAATACAAAGGATTGATTAATGACTAACGATTAATTATCACACCTTGGAAATGCTACATGTAAGGAAGCCCTTCCTGTGGGCTTGGAAGCTGAGGGAAGGAAATAAAACAAGGGCTATGGTTACAGTTGAGAACTAACAGTGGCACAGCTGTAACTGATGCAGCTATGCCACTGTAAGCTCTCTTGTGTAGCTGCTCTAAGGCTATGGCTACACTGGCACTTTACAGCGCTGCAACTTTCTCGCTCAGGGGTGTGAAAAAACACCCCCCTGAGCGCAGCAAGTTACAGCGCTGTAAAGCGCCAGTGTAGCCCATGCTCCCAGCGCTGTGAGCTATTCCCCTCGTGCGGGGGGAGTGCTCAGCGCTGGCGCGCAACCACACTCGCACTTCAAAGCGCTGTCATGGCAGCGCTTTGAAGTTTCAAGTGTAGCCAAAGCCTAAGCTATGTTTACACTATCACTTTTGTCAGTGTAAAGAACAGTCACTAACCTTCTCGTAATTGTTGTTCAAGATGTGGTGTTCATGTCCATTCCAATCAGGTGTGTGCGCACGCACGTGCACAGTAGCTAGAAGATTCTTCCCCTAGCAGCAGCCGTAGGGTCGGCCTGGGCGCCCCCTGGAGTCGCACCTTCATGGGGCCCAATACAGAGCCCTGCAGACCCGCCACCTCCTCAGTTCCTTCTTGCCAGCTACTCCAACAGACGGGTAGAAGGGTGGGTTTTGGAATGGACATGAACAACACATCTCGAACAGTTACAAGGAGCTGAGTAACCGTTCTTTCTTCGAGTGCTTGTTCGTGTCAATTCCAATCAGGGGACTCAGAAGCCCAAGTTCAAGAGGCAGGGACGGAGTTGTCCACTGATTGGAGCACTGCTCGTCCAAAGGCCGCATCGTCTCTGGCCTGCTGAGAAATTGCATAGTGCGTGGTGAAAGTGTGGATAGAGGACAACGTCGCTGCTCTGCAGATTTCCTGAACCTGCGGCAAGAACACTGTTGACGAAGCCTGTGCCCTGTTTGGACTGCGCAGCAATCGCGGGTGCGGGAACTCCCACCATGTTGTAGCATTCCCGGATGCAGGATGTGATCCATGACAAAATGCATTGTGATGACAGAGGCAGACCTTTCATTCTGTCTGCCACTGCCACGAATAACTGGGCCGATTTTCTGAATGGCTTCACTCTCTCAATATGAAAGGTTAGCGCCCTGCGGACATCCAGAGCGGAGTCTCTGCTCCCTACCGCTGGAATTCGGCTTAGGGTAGAATACCGGGAGAAAGATGTCCTGTTTGATGTGAAACTGCGCCACCACCTTTGGAAGGAAATCAGGATGAGGTCTGAGCTGCACCTTGTCCTTATAAAACACAGTATAAGGGGGCTCTGAGGTTAGGGCCCTGAGTTCAAACACCCTCCTGGCCGAGGTTATCACTACCAGGAATGCCACCTCGTAAGAGAGAGAGGAGGGAGCACATTGCCAAGGACTCGAAAGGTGGTCCCATTAGTCTAGAAAAGGACCAGGTTCAGGTCCCAGGTTGGGATAGGCTGTTGGATGTGAGGACATGGCTGATGATAGGGTTAGTAAACACCGAATGGCCCTCCTCACCTGGGTGAAAGGCTGAGATGGTGGCTAAATGCACCCTTATTGATAAGCCCTTGCTGCTTCAGACGGAGGAGGTAGTCCAGAATAAGTGGCACTGCGAACAGCGTCAGAGACGAATGGCGCTGCGCCGTCCAGACTGATAATGTCTTCCACTTGGCAAGGTAGGTGGCTCTCGTAGAGGGTTTTCTACTGCAAAGGAGGACTTGTCTAACCTGTTCTGAACAGGAAAGCTCCATTAGGTTCAACCATGGAGCTTCCACGCCCTGAGGTGAAGAGAATCTAGGCTTGGATGTTGAAGATGACCATGATCTTGCGTTAGAAGGCCCAGGAAGAGCGACAGGGTGACTGGGGCTTCCACGAACATGTCTAGGAGAGATGTGTACCAGTGAGGTCAGGGCCATCCTAGAGCTATCAATATGACCTGAGCTCGTTCCCTCCAAATCTTGAGGAGCACCTTGTGAACGAGCGGTATGGGCAGAAAGGCATATAGGTGACACTCCCCCCAGTGGAGGAGGAATGCATCTGCTCTGGAGCGCGGCCCGTGGTTCTGGAAGAAGCAGAACTGTTGGCACTTCCTGTTGTGTTGCTTGCCGAATAGATCTATCTGGAAGATTGAAATTGCGACATCTGGATGAAGGGACTACTCGTGGCCGTGAAATGACCTACTGAGGTGATCCGCCAGCTCGTTCTGTACCCCAGGGAGGTACGACGCTTGCAGGTATATTGAATGTTCTACACAGAAGTCCCACAGCATTAGGGCTTCCTGGCACAGCAGAGAGGAGCGTGCGCCCCCATTTGTTGATGTAGAACATTGTGGTGGTGTTGTCCATCATGACTGATACACATTGTCCCAGCACACCAGGCACACCGCTCTCAGCTCTCTGACGGGTGATGTGGAGATCCAGATCTGGCTGTGAACTGGCAAAGGGGACCCCTGAGCATATCTCCTGAGGGTCTAGACACCACAAGAGGGAGTCAAGGATCGGGCAAGGTAGGGTCACTAGCCTGTCCAGGCTGTCTCTGGTCGGGCAGTATACTGACACCAGCCACAACTGAAGAGGTCGAACTCTGAGCCTGGCATGCTGCACCACATAGGTACAAGCCACCATGTGTCCCAGAAGCTTCAGGCAGTTTCTTGTGGTGGTGGTGGTGGGAAACAGTCTGAGCCCTCAAATGGTATTGGTGAGAGCCTGAAATCTCGCTTGCGGCAGGTATGCCCTGGCCTGGGTCAAGTCTAATATTGCTCCTATAAACGCTATCCTCCGGACAGGGGACAGAGTGCACTTTTTGCTTCGTTTAAAAGGAGACCCAGGTTGATGGAAGGTGACTCTGATAAACTTGACCAGAGCTGCCACTTGGGTCTTGGAGTGGCCCTTGATCAGCCAGTTGTCGAGGTAAGGAAACACCTGAACATGCTACCTGAACAGAAATGTGGCGACGACTGCCAGGCACTTGGTGAAAACTCGAGGTGCTGCTGATAGGCCTAACGGAAGGACCGTGAATTGGTAGTGGGTGCTGTTCACCACGAACCTGAGGTACTTTCTGTGGGGCTGAGTAATCGCGATATGAAAGTACGGGTCCTTCAAGTCGAGGGCGGCATACCAGTCTGCTAGATCCAATGAGGGAATGATGGAGGCCAGAGAGACCATGCGGAACTTGATTTTCTTTATAAAATTGTTGAGTTCCCGCAGGTCCAGGACGGCCTGAGGCTACTGGCTCAGGTATTAAGAAATACCGGGAATAAAAGCCCTTGGCCCTGTGCTACTCGGGAACCTCCTCCACTGCCCCTAAACACAAGAACAACTGCAGCTCTTGGATAAGGAGTTGCTCATGAGAAGGGTACCGAAAGAGGGATGGGGAAGCAGGGTAGAAGGGCTGAAGGGCACAGAAATGAATGGAGTATCGCCTCTCTACTGTGCGGAGCACCCATCAGTCCAAAGTGATACAGGACCATGCATGGTAGACAGGGGATAGTCGGGACGAGAAGGTAAGACAGGGTGGATCCATTGCCAAGTGTGGTACACCATTCTCGACCGTGCCTTCAAAAGGCATGCTTGGGGCCTGAAGACTGCTTCAGTTGTCCCTTCTCCAGCCACTTCTGTTATGCCTTCTGAAGACATCATGGCAGTTCTGCTGACTGAACCTCTGGGTAGTCTGCAGGCGAAAGTGTCTCTGCTGATTGGAGGGTGTAGAGAGGCCCAGGGACCTGAGGGTGGCTCTGGAGTCCTTCAGGCTATTTAGCCTTTTGTCTGTTTTCTCAGAAAATAGAGTCTCACCCTCGAAAGGCAGGTCCTGTACCATTTGTTGGACCTCAAAGGGGAGACCCAATACCTGGAGCCATGAGCCCCTTCTCATGGCTACACCCGTGGCCATAACTCTAGTAGCAGTGTCTGCCGAGTCCACTGCTGCTTGCAGGGATGTCCTGAAAATCAACCCCCCCTCTTCGACCAAAGCCGAGGAGTCCGAGGGGAGCAACTCTGTAAACTTAGCCATCGCCAAGCAGGTATTGTAGGTGTACCTGTTGACGATGGCTTGTTGGTTGGAGATGTGGAGTTGCAGTCCTCCAGTTGAGTATATCTTCCGTCCGAAAAGATAAAGCTTTTTGCATCCCTATTCTTGGGGGAACGGCCTTGGAAACCCCGCCTCTCTCTCTGGTTTGCAGCATCCACCAGAGAGTCAGCTTGTGGGTGGGTGTATAAGTGTTCATAGCCCTTGGAGGGCACAAAGTACTACCACTCATTGTGGTTGGTGGTAGAGAGGCCGGGGTCTGCCACAGGGTCTTGGTCGTGTCCATAATGGTTTTAATTAGCGGTAAGACTATACGAGAAGAGCCCGAAGGGGCCAGAATGTCTACAATAGGGTCTGCATCGTCCGTAACTTCTTCTGCCTTAATGCCCAGATCCTGTGGAACCTGGTGCAGTAATTGCTGCAACACCCTGGAGTCTTCCAGGGCTGAGGCAATGGTAGCGCCTGTGAGCGCCTCATCCGAGGAAGATGAGGACGAGACCGCTAAGGGAGGTGGTTGTTCCCTTCCATCCCCACCGGAGGGATCACGTGAGCCAGTGATGGCCTGGGCTGGTCTTAGTGGCGACAAGAGCGCCAGCGTCGCCCCCACACATTGGTGCCGGAGGTGCTCTCAGTGGTGTGTCTGCGCCGTGGTGGTCATTGACTTTGGTGCAGGCAGTGTCAATGATGGCGTCAGTACCACTGCAGGAGCCGGTGCTGCAGTTGGTGCAGAGAGCGCTGTCGGCATCGTGACCTGAGCCACTTTCACCTTTGATGCAGAGGACACTGCCAAAAGGGGGCACTGCAGTTGGTGCCGACGTCAGCAACGTTGATGCAGATGCCGGCACTGACGCCGGAGGTAGCTGCTTGGCCGCTGGATGTGGTGGAACAAAGGTAGCAGATACGACTGAAGCGGCACCCGAGCGAAAGTATTGGCTCCGACCCTGGACTTGGTGGAAAGCCCATGGAGTCCAGAAGGGTCACTGAGCTGGGTTCTGCCATTGAGGGGCCCATTGCCTCGGTCGGGACCTTCTATGGTGCCTGGAGGATGACATTCTGCTCCTGCTATAGTCAGAGCGGTACGAGTCCGACTCCAACTCAGAAGCCTCGGAATACGAGGACCAAAGCACCTCTTGACGTGGCATGTCGGGAGTCCTGGGACTAACTTCACTCCCTAGATGGAGGCACTGGGATCTGTGGTTGCCAAGGCAAAGGGGAACGGCACAACATTATAGCCGACTTTCCTTTAGATTGCACAGAATGGGATGGAGCCTGCAGTGCCAATGTTATCTCTTGCCTTGGGGAGAGGGGGGGAATGGCACCGTGAGTCTGAGCAGGTCCTGCACTGCCTCCAAATGCTTCAGGAGTAGACGGAAGCGACAGGCTCTCAGAGGGGTTCGGCGAATGCGATTGGCCCAGACTCGACTGCCTCACCTGGGCTGGAGTCGACGAGGCCACCCCTTGCATCACAAAGCCATGGCCCCACTGTAGTGCCACTGATAGCTGGTCTCTGGGTCTAGGTATTGGGGATCGACCCCTTTCAACCCTCTTCTTCTGCACCGGTGACTGGGACTGTTGCCAAAGGTTGGAGCGTTCTCAAGATACTCCATGCTGGTGCCGAGGCTCCTCAGGAATGTCTTTCTTTGGTGCCTGGTCCCTCGAAGAGGGTGCTGGTGCGCCCCGCACCAAAGACAACATGCTGGTGGGTAGGGTCCCCAGCACCAGGGTCCAACTGTCGTCGACGAGCTGCCTCCATGAGGAGGATTTTAAGCCACTGCTTGCTCTCTTTCAGAGTTCTTGGTCCGAGTTCCTGACAGATTTTATAGCAGTCTTTTCGGTGACCTTCGCCTAGACACCGTAAACAAAAGGTGTGGGGATCACTCTTAGGTATGCACTTCACGCAGTCCTTGCAGGTCTTGAAATCCAGGGATCGCAGCATGCCCCAGGGGCAGCAACAAAAGGGGAGAAACGAGGGAGCGGAGGGGAGGTCCCGTAATGGAATCTACAACTAAATAACTAGGTAACAAACTATACTAACTGACTAAACAAGAAGAATACAAGAGTCGAGCTGCTAAGCCACTTGCCAGAGCAAGAGCCAGAGAAGTTCCAGATACCGTCACTGGAGATAAGAAGAACCTGAGGGGGTAGTGGGTCGGCAGGGCTCTATATTGGGCATCATAAAGGCGCGACTCAGGGGGTCCAGGCCAACCCTACAGCTGCTGCTGGGGGAAAATCTTCCGGCTACTGTGCACGTGTATGCACCTGATTGGAATCGACATGAACAAGCACTCGAAGAACAGCTTATGTCGCTCAGGGGTATGAAAAAACATACCCCTGAGCGACATAAATTACACTGACAAAAGGACCAGTGTGGAGAGAGCTATGTCAGCGGGAGACCTTCTCTCCCGTTGGCACAGAGCAGCTACATGAGAGATCTTACAGCGACACAGCTGCATCAGTATAGGTGTGCTGCTGTAAGCTCTCTAGAGTAGACATAGCCTAAGCCAACAAGAGAGCTCTCCCATCAGCTTAATTACTCCAACCCCCACAAAGAGCAGAAGCTATGTTGGCAAGAGACGCTTTCTCAACAGCATAGCACTGTTCACACCAGCGCTTAAGTCGGCGAAAGTTGTGTCACTCAGGGGTTGGCTAATTCACACCCCTGAGCAACATAACTTATGCCCACTTGAGCTGTAGCGTAGTCATAGCAAAAGTTAGAGGCCATGTACGTGCTACAGCGTACGTCAGTATAAGTTATGTTGCTCATGGGGTGTGAATAAGCCACTCCCGAGCAACGTAAGCTACACCGACCTAAGCACCACTGTAGACAGCGTTATGTTGGTGGGAGAACTTCTCCTACCGACCTAGCTACCACGGCTCACAGAGACTGGGGTAATTCAGTCGACGGGAGAGCTCTCTCCCATTGGCTCAGAGCATCTGCACTAGCAGCGCTATAGAGACATAGCTACGCCACTGTAAGCTTTGTAGTGTAGCCATAGCCAGAGGAAAATTTTTCATCTCTCTCTTTGCTGTTTGAACTCTGACAGGGCCAGAGACTCTAAACTGATTAATTTATTTGTGTACATGTTTGCTTGCTTTTACCTGCAAATAGCTCTTTTTCCTAGTTAATAAACTTTTAGGAAGTTTATTACAGGATTGGCTACAGGCATTGTCTTTGGTGTAAGATCAAGGGCAAATGACTGGTCATTTGGGACTGGGAGCAACCTGAATATGGTGCCATTTTTGATACAAGCTATCATTCATCACTAATTCCAGTTTGTCTGGGTAGTAAAATAGATTGGAGAGTCTAAAGGCTGACTGTGACTTCATGGTATACCTGCTATAGTGATCTAGGAGTTCACAGCTGTTACTGGCTTGGTGAAATCTAATAACACACACCACCAGTTTGGGGTGTCTGCCCTATTTCTGATAGTCTACCCTGAGGTACGCACTCATGGCAGTGAGCCACTTCAGACAGCATGACACTGACATATATGTAGTTGACATCTCTTCTGTTCACAGCAATCTGGCTTTTATCATTCATTATCATTACAATAGACCTACATACTACCGCCTCAATTTGGCCACTTTCCTAGATGTCTCATTTATAAACCTTCATTCTCCTCAGTTGCTGGGGAGCCGGAAGGCAGCCGTGGCGAGCCGCCCCCCTGCTGAGCGGGGAGCCGGGAGGCAGCCGCGGCAAGCCACCCCCCTGCCTCCCCACTCGGGGAGCCGGGAGGCAGCTGCAGCGAGCCGCTCCCCGCTAAGCCACTGAGCGGGGAGCCGGGAGGTAGCCGCAGGGAGCCGGGAGGTAGCCACGGCAAGCTCCCCCCCCCACCCCCGCCCAGCTCCCGCGGCCGGGGGGGGGGGGGGGAGTGGGGCTGAGCTCCCGTGGGCGGGGGGGCATTAGATGGGGAGGGGTGCAGGGCTGGTGCAAGGAAGTTTCGCCTATGGCGCAAAACTTCCTTGCACCAGCCCTGGCTTCAGCCAGTTCTTCATCCAAGATCAGATCTCATCCACGCACTGGGCCATCTTAGTAGTAGTGTGGTCTTACATGGCGAAGAATAGGTAGAACTGTGTACCATCTGCATATTGCTGGTACCTGAGTCCATGTCATCTGACCAGTTCACTTACTGGCTGCATGTAGAAAAAGGAATGGAGAGAAAACTGACCCTTGTGGAAGTTCACAAGTGAAGGGTCTAGTGGTGGAGATGCAGTTTCCCATCACTACTCATTGGGTGTCTGCCACCTCTTTCAAGTGAGACAGCAGAATTTTTTCTCATTGTCAGTGTCAAATACTGCAAAGAGGTCCTGGAGGATGAGAATCGAAGTCTAACCTCTATCCATTGACAGGAGATCATCCATCAGTGACACTATGGTGGTTTCAGTTACACGTGCAGGCTTGAATCCAGATTAAGCTAAATCCAGAATGTTAACTTCCGTTAGATGAGTTGTAATTGGCCTAACAGGCTTCTATATGAGCTTTCTGAGGAATGGGAAGTCTGATGCAGGGAGCTTCTCCCAGACCTGAGGCCCTCCTTTTTGCTAACGGGCTAAATTATACTAAGCTAGAACTACAACTATAACAACTAGGTAGAGAGGAAAGAGAGCACACAGTGCCCAGAGATGCAGTTACTGCAGGGGTTCTGTCTTGCAGCCCTAGCAGTAAGAAGAAATTAAAGGATGGCTGTGGCCACCCCATTCATTATGTCAGTAGTCCCCAAACTGTGGTGCACACTCCCCTAAGTGGGATGTGATGGGGCCTCAGGGAGCAAGCACCACCGAGCCCCTCTTTGCACCCAGCTCTGCTCCATCCCCACCCGCAGCTCTAGTCCTGGCTTTGGCCCCACTCCGGCCCCAGACACAGCTCTGGCCCCACTCCCAACCATGGCTCCAGCTCTGGCCCAGTTGAGGCTCTTGATCGCAGCTCTGGCTCCTGGCTGCAGCTCCCAAGGAGGTGTAGGGGCATGGACAGAGTCTATTACAGGGGGAGGGGATGGGGACGACAACGACATGACATAAAAAGTTTGGGGACCACTGCTTTATGCCCTGAGCTACAAGGAGCGAGACGGCATCCAGGGCACAGTCTATTAAAAATAATCGGATTTCACCAGGATGGGGCGCAAGAACACCAGAAATGGAATATATATGGACAATCACACAAAAAAGAAAATTCAATTGCCCACCTTCTCTTTGGCTTAGGAAGTGGTGAACACATCAAGCCTGTGCTCTGGTCTCTTGACTAGCTCCCAGGCAGTTTCCTTTGCCAGTTTAAGGCCTTGGTTCTCATCTTCAAAGCAATTATTGGATCAAACCCCATAAAGACTATATTGTGATTTATAAACCACTGGAAGTTGTGCTTATCTGGGACAATGCAAATGCAAAGCACAGGATGAAGCACACAGTAGCTGGGGACAAGGCACAGTTGAGGTTATCTTGCTATGGAACAAATTTCCATAGGCGATCAGGCAAATCTACAGTCTGATCATCTTTAGAAAAAACTTAAAAACCTCTCTTTTTCAAAAAGCCTTTCCACTATAGGTAGAATGACAATCACAATATGACACCCTATCTACCTAAAAAAAAGCTCACCCTACCACCACTCTGACAAAAAAAATCTACCCCCTAAACAGAGAAGACAGACAGACTCCATGAATTCCACTAGGTATTTTACATACCAGGTGTTAAAAGAACAGTGATAGGCAGACATGTAAAATCCTAAAACAGACAGATGTAAAAAACACTCTCCACCAGTACAACTGAAACATTAAACCTGTGTTTCCCAAATTGCAGGACAAAACACACCTCAGAGTTTGGGGAGCCCAAAAGAACAGTTGGAGAGTTGATGATATGCCACAATTGAAATCCAGAATCTGAGCTCTCTTTTAAAACATCTTAAAATATTATGGTTGTAAAAAAACCTTGAAAATATGATTTGAGTGTAACTGAGGCAGTGATGACTCTTAGATGTGAACTGTTCCATTAGCTGAGATACTAATGATATTTTAAAGGTCAACATTGTTAACTATTTAACTCCTAATTAAATCATGTACGAAAAGAGGAAGATTTACGTAATACACTCAGATGTTGATAGATACCACCACGTTTTTTTCCCCCTTAATCAGAGAAGCCATGTTGGCAACTGACCCACAATGAGGAAAAGCCAAGCTCGAAGACCCCAAAGGAGACCATGGCTATGAAATGTTCTGTTAGAGAAAAAAAAATTATGCAGTCACATAGCAACAACAATTATAATAAATAGGGCCCTACCAAATTCACGGTCCATTTTGGTTAATTTCACAGTCATAGGATTTTTAAAATACTAAATTTCATGATTTCAGATATTTAAATCTGAAATTTCACTGTGTTATACCTGTGTGGGTCCCAATCCAAAAGAGTTTTGGGTGGGGGTCACAAGGTTATGGGGGGGGGGCAGACTGTGGTATTGCCACCCTTACTTCTGCACCACCGCCAGCAGCAGCACAGAACAAAGGATGGCATGGTGTGGTATGACCACCCTTACTTCTGTGCTGCTGCCTTCAGAGCTGGGACCTCAGCCAGCAGCCGCCACTCTCTGGTGGCCCAGCTTTAAAGGCAGCAGCGCAGAAGTAAGGGTGGCATGGTATGGTATTGCCACCCTTCAGGACTGCTGCTGGCAGGGCGCTGCCTTCCGAGCTGGGTGCCTGGCCATCCACCACTGCTCTATGGCCATCCAGCTCTGAATGCAGTGCAGAAGTAAGAGTGGAAATACCGCAACCCCACTACAATAACCTTCTGACCCCCACTGCAACCCTCTTTTGGGTCAGGAGCCCCAGTTTGAGAAATGCTGGTCTCCCCCACGAAATGTGTATAGTAGGGTAAAAGTAAACAAAAGACCAGATTTCGTGGTCCATGACATGTTTTTCACAGCGATGAATTTGGAAGGGCTCTAATTATAAAATCATTGGTAACACTACTGAAAATGTGAAAAATGTTTCCATGTCAGTTTTGAACTCTAAAACATGTTAATGTTTCTTTACATACAATATTGAATATACATAATTCCTTACATTAAAAATTTAAGGACACATTTTAAAACAATTTTATTTTATTAAAATCTAAAATATCAGTATGTATTTACAGCATATTTGAGTTAAGGGAGGAGGAGTCTGATTGGCTTAATTTACCTGGGGGAAAATGCAACCAGCCTAAGTGGAAAAAGGAAAATGGGCTGAAAAAAACAGAACGGGGGGCTCAACTCACCCTCTCTGCCACAGACGTACAAGGCATGTGGTCTTCAAACTCCCCTACTCCTTTTTCTTTATCCACAACCTCAAAAAAAGGGCAGAAAACTGTGGAAACTCAAGGAAGTTGACAGGGACTCAATACTCTTTTCCCAGGAAATGAAGTGCAGTGGGATCCTTAACCTAAACAGCTGAAGCATGCTCTACATGGCAGAGGAAGACAGTGAGGTGATAATGAAGAAACAGTTGCTGACGCGTTTTTCAAGGCCATGAATTTGGAAGGGCCCTAATTATAAAATCATTGGTAACACTACTGTAAACATGCATCTGGTGAAGTGGGTTCTAGCCCACGAAAGCTTATGCCCAAATAAATGTGTTAGTCTCTAAGGTGCCACAAGGACTCCTCATTGTTTTTGCTGATACAGACTAACATGGCTACCACTATGAAACAAGTTGCTGAGAAGTCATTCTAGGATCTGTTGGAGTCAAGGGGGGGCAGGAAAAGGGAGTCAAGAGGGGGGATTCTACTGGCTGAATCAGTTTGGAAAAATGGGAGTCAATTTATTTTGGGGCTAAGGAATGTTGTTTGGAGCAACAGCTAGAAGGTCACAGGGAACTTTAATTGGGAGTGGCACATATTTGGTGTACAGGAGGGAAGTAGAAGACAGAAGGTATCATGAATATGCAGGACTAGCTGGGGGAAATTGGGCTGGAACAAAAGCCAGTAAAAGGGATTTCTGCATGGAATGGCAGCACAGAGGAAAAAAAATATAACAAGTAGAAATAAGAATAAAAAAATATACATGTCAATATTTGACATAAAATACTGAAGTAATAATATGAACTACTTAGCAACTATTCAATGGCATCAAAACAGTCAATTTCACAGTTCTCAAACTGCACACTGGGGACCACTGTCGAACACAAGCTACTTCCAGGTGACCCTCAGGGGTGCATTTATGAGTGTCTGCATCTGTCAAACAGTGAGTCTACCTGCTAACTGTAGTCCAGTACAGTCACCTCAGCCTCCTTCATGACTTTCATGCTCTACTTTGTTGGAAGTTATTTTTATGTAAATTCAGCCATGATCAAATTTGCAAATGACACCAACATTAGAAATGTGCAAACATAACATAGCAAAGGACAAAACCAATCTGTAAATTACCTTGGACAAATTAAAGCAGTATGGGCTGCAAACTAGGAAAGATTCCGTGATAATGAATATAAAGGTCAACACTCAGATACAAAATTGGGAAATAGAGAGGAGTAGGATGGGGAATAGGATGCAAGAGGAAAAATAAAATATACAAATATAAAATGGGGAATAAGTGACCAGGCAGTGGCACTATAGAAAAGGATCTGGGGTTATAATGGATCGTACACCGAGTGAGTCAACAATGTGATGCTATTGCAAAAAAGACAAATATTTCGGGAGGTATTCACAAGAGAGTCATATGTAAGACACAAGAGGCAATTGGTCTGCTCTACTTGATACTGATGAAGCTTCATCTGGAGTACTGTGTCCAGTTATGGGCACTACTCTAAGAAAGAAGTAATCGAATTAGAGAGGGGCCGAGAGAGCAACAAACACGATAAAAGATTTAGAAAACCTGACCTACAAGGAAAGATTGAAACAACTGGGCATGTTTAGACTAGATAGGAGAAGATGGGGGACACTTAATAGTTTTTACGTATTTAAATGGTTGTTATAAGGAGGATGGTTATCAATTGTTTTCCATGGGTAGGACGAGTAGGGAGATTTAGGCTAGATATTAGGAAAAGCTTTCTAACTATACGTACAGTTAAGCACTGGAACAGTTTACATGGGGAGGTTGTGGAATCCCCATCACTGGAGCTTTTTAAGATCAGATTCGACAAAAACCTATGGTCTAGACTCTAGATCAGTGGTTCCCAAACTGGGGTTCGCAAAATGTTACAGGGGGTTCTCGGGAAAAAATTCCCTAATGGTGGACAGAGCTATCCCTGAAGACAGCAGGCAGCACGGGGACAGCAGCCCAGGAGCCCCTGGACTTCCAAGAGCTAAGCAGATCAAAGCAAGCATATCTATCACACTAAGGTGATTTAAACATCCAGACTTCTGTGGCAGGGCAAGGGTAAACCCCTTGAATGCCCTGCTAAAATGCTGGCTAAGCCCTGCTTTCTGGTAGAGAGGCCAGGTGCAGTGGCTCAAAGCTGCAGGCCCTAAGGAGGGCTGGCTCACTGCAAGAGGCTGAGCTAAGCAGCGACAGCTGGGCTGAAGACAGAGGGCTATAAAAGCCCTGAACAAAACTCAGAGATCAGGCTAGCCTGGGAGGAGACAGGAGGCTACAGCTCTGTCTCCTCACCACTGGAAAGGAGCCTCATGGGCCAGGAGACCCTGGGAAAGGTCTGAGTGCGGATAATTGTTGGGGGGAAAAGGAGAACTACACTGTGGCACTGTAAAAAAATAAATAAAAATAAAAATAAAAATAAAAAAAAAGCACAAAGGTGAAACATAGGAAGAAGGCGTTGGGACTCTTATTTAACCAGCCAAAGTACAGGGGCAAGAAGGAGGAAACCTGTGCTGACCCTGTGACAACGCCTTATAAGAAATGGAAAGGGAGGTGGATATTTTTTGCTGTTTTTAAAATTAAATAGGCAGCTCGTATTGTTTTTAAAATTATTATGAAGAACGAGTTTAAGCTTTGTTGTAACATGCGTTGTTTGCCTGGACTGCTCAACACCTGAATGCTTGTGTAGGAAGAACTCTTTGAGCTGACTTCTTAAATACCTTCATGCTGTTTCACATCTGAAACTCCTTGATGAAACATAGGAGCTTTGTCTTATAACAGGCTTATTCAAAGTGATACAAGCTACGAAAGTGAGATCTTGGAAGAGTGTTGCCGTTTTCATAATGTAATAAATATACTGTAATGATAAATAATAAACATTTTTTAATAATAAATAGGGTGTAATAAGCACGTCATAAAAACAAATTTTATATTTCCAAGATCACTGCTTTTTATAATTTATATTCAGGTAAAGGAGAAAATCCCTGGAAATATTCATTTTTAGGAGGGGGTTTGCGAGACTTGACATTTTAATGAAAGGGGTTCACAGGTTGTCAAAGTTTGGGAACCACTGCTCTAGATATATTAAACCTGCCTCAGTGCTCGGAGGTTGACATGATGATCTCTTGAGGTCCCTTCTAACCCTACATTTCTATGATTCTATAATAAGTGAAGCAGCAACACACTGAACTGAAGCGAGTTTATTTACAGTTAATTATTTGATGTTCATCTTATTTTCCTAATTTTTTCTTATATTACTTAAATTATTAAAACATTTATACTATGGTAGTACTCAAAGGTCCTAATCAAGATTAAGGCTCCATTCTGCTGGGTACTATACAAATACTGATAGGAAGATGATCCTGGCCCTGGAGGGTTTTCAATCTAAAAGGCACAAACAGATGAAGAGCAGGATACAAAATACAACCAAATAAATATAATATAATGATGAGTTACCATTATTGTATTGTTGGGTTTGTTTTTATTTTTATGTGGGGCAGGAATACGGGCATTTGTAAGAGTCGTGAAGGAAATGTGATGTGATGTAGTGAGAGGAAGGAAACAAGTCTCTGCTGTGTGGACAACTAAATGAGTACGACAATTGCCACACAGAAGGTAGGGAATCAAGATTGGGGAGAGATTGTTTACCTTAAGAAGTGGACAATCATAAGAAAATTTTGAAATCTAATGCTTTAGAAAAGTGAATGGAAGAGAGCATAGATCTTCAAAAACAGTTAATGAACCTGATATCAAGCATTCTAGTGTGCTTGCTCAGTAAACATCAATATGTATGAACCACCATAGTACAGATATATAGATATAGATATTGCAAATTTGTTCAAAGATTTAGACACCTAAAATTGTTGAAGTATTCATGTTAATCAAAGTTTGACTGTTTTTAAAATCAATCACCTAACAGTATCTCTTAAAAAGAGTAATACAAATCAGTTTATAAGCACAACATACACAAACGCCTCCACTGTCTTAAAAATCCTAAAGACTAACAAAAGCACATTTAATGCTACACAAAAAGTTTAAAGGGAATGTGAAGGCTTTTAAAAATTACATATCTGAATATAGATATCTACATGGGGGTGGTTTGCAGTGTTAGAGAAAAAGCTCAAAAGAAGGGCCCATTAATAAATGAGGATGACAATGATTTATATACAGCTAAGATATTGAACTCCCTTTCGAACAGAAAAAAGTTTGCAAAATTGGCAAACCATGAAACCAAACCCAAAAATGATCTCTGGACATATATTTTGGAGTTCTGCGCTCAATTTTCAGCTCCACCAAAGGCTTCTGTGTGACCACGTCATTCAGTGTATTAACATTCTCCATCAACAATGGATCAAGTTCTTCCCAGCTGGGTTTCAACAGCTTGGAAAGACATATCTCCAAAGCACACAGTTTGTAGCTCAAATTATTTCCAACATTACTTAACACTCTTCACAAGGAGCAACACCGAATGAAGTAGGGTAGACAAAGGGCCAGAGTCTCCAGTCCACGAAGTTCACTTTTCTCCATGAAAGCAGTGCAAAGAGAACTTAAGACACCCAGAAAATCCTACAGAATTCTCCCTGAGTAGGGGGAATCTCCGCTAGCATAAAGGTGAAATAGGTAGCATAGCCACCTTTACACCAGCTGCCCTCACCCATAACCACAGAGAGCAGTGGGTGCTGGAGGCAGGTGGTAGTGTGAAGGAGGCACAGCCCACTACATCCAGTTGTCTATAGGTATAAGTTAGAGTAGGCCCCCTATTGCTCTGTTACCGGTGCTGGGCCTCTGACAAAGAGCTGCAAATGGCTACCTGTGACTGCCCCCCTCCACTACATCCAAGTACAGCCACAGAAACAGTTAAGTCCAAATCTTTCTGATTTTATCTACAAGTGAACATATTTCCTCACAAAATGATGCAGAGGCAGGAACTTGTATTAATTCAGTGCCTCATACAGTTAACCACACTATCTACTACATGAAACATACAGCAGTCTACATGAGAAAGTTGTATGGTCTAACCTAAGGTGTGATTTAAATTTACTTTAGTTACACTGGTACCAAAGGCTGCATGGACCAACGGCTGCATTTCAGTTTAAACCAGACTTATTTCAATTTAGCTTAAGTTTACTGGGAACAGGTTTAAACTAACCTGAAAACCACTCTTAAATCAAAATAAGTGTGTCCACACGGGATTTACACCAGTATAATGAATTCAATTTTAAAATCAACTAAATATGTTACAGTAATAGGTAAAAAAACATACATAGGTGATTTTTAAGTTGGTGGGCTTTTAAGTCTTAAAGAGGAAAGCAACTTTTAAATTTTGTGTTTTGTCTGGGTAAGCACCCCTATACTTAAGTATGGCCAGGAAGGAATTAGTCCAGATGAATTAAAGGATGAGACTTATTGCTTTGTACACATCTACAACACTCCAAATTAACCTTCTAAGGATTCATTCCAAGGCTTTCTTGCCACTATATAGTGGATGATAAAGTACAAAAAGAGTTGTATTTAGGAAGGCCTGATTATGATCTATGTAATTTCATCTTAAACTGAGTGTATGCCATTGCTTTTTCCAGAGGATGAAAAGATCTTAGCAAGGAAAACTTCCTTGAACCTGTAAAACTGGATATTCGATTTTAGAAATAAACTCCACATTAATTCCAAGAACCACCTTCTACTTGCAAAGTATACAATGTTAAGGTTCAATGGATAATGCCCCTAGTTCAGATACCCTCCTTGAGAAAGTGATGACTAAAAGAAAATGATTTTCATTGATAAGAAATAAAGACACTTCAACAGAGGTTCTAAATTGGTGCTTAGTGAGAGTATTCAGAAAAACATTCAGCTTCTATGGCTGTGTTCTATGATTTTTTTGAGTAATAATTGGGCAGGCTCACTACACAATTTTCTGATATATGGGTGAAAGCGTTGACACAAATATGCTGAAATATAGCCTCCATCTGACCTTAAGTTAGTGAGCCCATTTTGCAGAAATTAAAACAAGTGTTGACCTTGTCGCTTATAGGGAAAAAATACCCTGGCCTTTACACCAAAATTTGAATTGAAATCAAGTTATAGAATATGTTGATGCATTCCTTGACACTAGTCATTTGGCAAGACTAACATGTTAATAGCCTCTATTTTTTAACACTCTCCTTTCAAAATTGAAGCAGCTACATTTACGGCTGGTGTACACACAGACTAGCCCCCAAATCATGAAATGTTTCCTAAAATTGATTTACTTGGGTGAAAGTCTTTTTTTGGACACATTTTGGAATATATGTGGATTAGCTAATTCCAAATGTGTGTTCGTGGACAAACTTCCACTGAAAATAATTAACCTGTTTTTAATTCATACCTTGTTATTTCAGTGCAAGTTTGTACGCAGCCCCTTTGCATCTTGATGTAGAATGAGTCCATGTGACAACAACAGGTATTTTCTGCAATGGAAATAGATGAGCAGGCTAGCTGACATATTGCCTACATAACAGAACTGAGGTTGCCTTGAACAGCAAGGGGCAATTAGAAGCATAATTGATTTCTCCTTCCTGATCTTCTGAATCAGGCTGGATTGACATAGCATTAACGCAGAACTAGACACAAAACTGCACATAAACTCTTCCTTGACACACGGGATAGTGAATGGAAGATCTAAGCCAGTGGCTCTCAAACTTTTTTTTACTGGTAACCCCTTTCACGTAGCAAGTCTCTGAATGCGACCCCCCCTTAAATATACAAAAAGGTGTTTTAAAATTGATAACACCATTATAAATACAATGGTGGATACAAGAGTATCGATTGGCCAGGAGCAAAGTACAGAGACTAGCTCGACAGTGTGCAAATGGTTACTGGCTCCAGCTCCGCCGGAGCATTCAACTATCTGCTGACACTGGAAACATCAGGGGAATGTATGATGGCATTAAGAAGGCCACGGGACCCACAAAGAAGTGGAGAGTGTCACTTAAGTCTGCAACAGGCGAAAACATCCAGGACAAGAGCAAGCAGATGGATAGATGGGTGGAGCACTACTCTGAAGTGTACTCCAGGCAAAACACCGTCACCGAAGCTGTCCTCAATACTGTGGATGGTTTTCCCATTGAAACTGAGCTGGACGAGAAGCCCACCGTGGAAGAACTGAAGAAAGTCATTGAGAGCTTGTCCACAGGAAAGGCTCCAGGAAAGGATGGCATCCCACCAGAAGTTATCAAGTGTGGCATCAACGTCCTCCTAGAACACCTCCACGACCTCCTCTGTCAGTGCTGGGACGAAGGTGCAGTACCTCAGGATATGAGAGACGCCAACATCGTGACCCTCTACAAGAACAAGGGTGATAGAAGCGACTGCAACAACTACAGAGGCATATCGCTCCTGAGTGTTGTGGGTAAAGTCTTCGCACGCGTGATCCTGAATAGACTGCAGAAGCTTGCTGACAGAGTTTACCCAGAGTCACAGTGCGGGTTCCGAGCAGGGAGATCCACAACCGACATGGTTTTCTCCTTAAGGCAGCTGCAAGAGAAATGCAGAGAATAGCACAAGCTGCTATTCCTTGCCTTCATTGACCTGACCAAAGCTTTCGACCTTGTGAACAGAGATGGGCTGTTCAAGATCCTGGTAAAGGTTGGCTGCCCACCGAAGCTGCTGACCGTGATCCAGTCTTTTCACAACAACATGAAAGACACAGTACTGTATGATGGCTCGTCCTCCGATGCCTTCGACATCTACAGTGGAGTAAAACAAGGCTGCGTTCTCGCTCCCACACTCTTCGGCATCTTCTTTGCAGCATTGCTGAAACGTGCCTTTGGAAATTCCACAGAGGGAGTCTGTCTCCACACCCGGTCTGACGGGAGACTTTTCAATCTGGCTCGACTAAAGGCCAAAAGCAAGGTACGGGAGGCAACAATCAGAGACATGCTGTTTGCAGACGACGCTGCCCTGGCCACCCACACAGAAACTGATCTCCAGCGTCTGATTGACCGCTTTTCCAGAGCTTGCGAAGAGTTCGGGTTGACAATCAGTCTTCAGAAGACCAAAGTTATGGCCCAGGATGCAGAACATCCAAGCATTGCCATCAATGACTATGTGCTAGAGGTGGTCAGTCAGTTCACCTACCTTGGATCTACCATCACGGACAACCTCTCACTGGACCCTGAGATAAACTGCAGCATTGGCAAGGCCTTCACAATTTTGGCCAGATTGTCACAGAGAGTATGGAACAACAACATGCTGACCATCAACACAAAGGTCGCTGTGTACCGTGCATGTGTGTTAAACACTCTTCTCTACGCCAGCGAAACTTGGACCCTCTACGCTTCGCAAGAAAAGAGACTGAACGCCTTCCACATGCGCTGCCTCCGTTGCATACTCAGGATCACTTGGAGTGATCAAATAACGAACGAGGTGCTGGAACGTGCCAAGATCTCCAGCATGTTCACTCTCCTCCGTCAATGCCGCCTCAGATGGCTTGGCCATCTAAGTCGCATGGAAGGTGGACGGATCCCCAAAGACCTGTTGTATGCCGAACTTGCCTCCGGAAACAGAGCTACAGGACGGCCCCACCTTCACTTCAAGGATGTTTGTAAGAGGGACCTGAAGCCTGTTCAAATCGACATCAACAGCTGGGAAGAGCTCGCCCAGGACAGATGCAGATGGAGACACGCTCTGACCACTGGATTGAAAACTGGCAAAGGCAAGCTGCGGCAGCTTGCCGAGGAAAAGCGGGTTCAACGAAAAAGGAAGCAGCGGCTCCAACCCACAGCTGACACCGCCTTCAAATGCAGCAAATGCAATCGAGACTGCCACTCTCGTGTGGAGCTCCACAGCCACAACAGACGCTGCACAACCATCAACTAAACATTCCCCATGGGCGCATATCCATCGTCTCTCGAGACTAATGGACGCCAACAACACCACATTATAAATGCTGGAGGCAAAGCAGGATTTGGAGTGGAGGTTGACAGCTCACGACCCCCACCCCCCATGTAATAATCTCACAGCCCCCTGAGGGGTCCCAACCCACAGTTTGAGAATCCCTGATCTAAGCCCAGCCTCTTGGCCAATACTGCAGGACCAAGACCTGGTGAGTGGATCCAAGCCACCTGGAGAGCACAGCAAAACCACCTCATCCTCAGAAATAATTACATTTCTGAACTTTAAATCAATAACTATTTTCAACTATGAGCCATAACTGTGCATGTTCTTGAGGGCTGCAAGGAATGGCAATGCAGGGTACTTCATGGAGAGAAATTAATTTATTAGAATTCAGTGGTTGTTGCAATGGAACACATGCAGCAGCCCTTTGCTCTGATCGATAATATAAACTTTTTGGCAAGGTTCCCCAAGTTAGATTTAGCACAGTATGCCCATTCCTCTTGGATAACATTCTCTACAGACAGCTGGGGGAAATGGGTGTTTTAGGTGCAAATGAAAAATACTTCTGAGTTATCTGATCCTTTTGTATTTTCCTCATCTCCTTTCTCTTCCTTTGTCAGATTGTTAGGGGGAAAGATCTAGACTGGTAATTAACCATGTGAGTAGAGTCTTAAAAACATTTTTAACTGAAGACGTCTTACCCTCTCTCTTTCTAAGGTTTGTGCACAGTATAAGATCACTGGCCTTCCAAAAGGAGGGGGAAGTATTCTTTCCCTTCTTAGGTCTCAGACTTTTTCTTAGAATCTGATGACCTATAAAATTTCAGTTTCTGTCATTGGCCATTTAAATATAAAGAACAGGCTACGGGAGAAACTCTGGTGTTTTCTCTTTGATCTGCAGTATACCACTTATTTTATCAATTTATCTGGGGCTAGTTCCTCCTCTAGTATGGAATTAAAACCAGAGGAAAAGATAACTAGCCTTTAGTTTTAATGGAATCTTGGATATCTTTGCTTTTTCTCAGAAGCAGCCTTCCTGGTCTTGGATTTCTTTTTCTTCAGATCAGCCTCTGCCTTAGGGTATGTCTACACTGTAATTAAAAACTCACAGCTGGCCCGGGCCAGCAGACTCAGACTTCCGGGGCCCAGGCTAAGGGGCTGTTGAACTGCAGTGTAGACGTTCAGGCTCAGGCTGGAGCCTGGGCTCTAGGACCTCTGAGGTGGAAGAATCACAGAGCTCGGGATACAGTCCGAGCCCAAATAACTATACCGCCATTAAACAGCTTGTAATGGGATCGCAATTGCCCCCTGTCCACGTGCCTACACTCTCAGTTTGTGGTGGGTCTTCAGTGACTCAGCCTTCCAGCCAGAGTTTTACGTACAAATTGTGTGTAAAATAGGGGAAATAGTCCAAAAGGGGGGCCCTTATCCCAATACCCTCAGTTGGACTTTCTTTCCCTGTCGCCCACCCTGGGCTCAGGCCCTTAATTAGTCCAGCAGTCTTTAAAATGGCCTTGGCCCTGGCATTGAGCTATACTCCAGAGCTCCCACCCTGGAGACAATGTCCTCACTCCTGCTGGGCCAGTAAAAGAGTCCAGTTCCCCTGTGAGATGCACAGTTCATCTCACTTTCCCAGTGGCTGGTGTGGGGAACCAGGCCCACCCTACTCTGGGTCCCAGCTCAGGGGCCCTAAGATAGCAGCTGTCCATCATGTCTCTAACTAAGCTGCATTGCTGCTATGATTCCATGGGCCACATCCCTGTGGCCCCAGCACATTCTTCACCCTTATCTCAGGACCTTGTCTTGGGCTACATCCACACTACCTGCCCGATTCGGCGGGTAGCGATCGATGTTCTGGGATCGATTTATCGCGTCTCATCTAGACGCGATAAATCGATCCCAGAAGCGCTCCCCATCGACACCAGAAATCCAGCTCCGCGCGAGGAGTAAGCGGAGTCGACGGGGGAGCCTGCCTGCTGCCGTGTGCACCGCGGTAAGTAATTTTAAAAATTGATTTAAGATATTCGACTTCAGCTACGTTATTCACGTAGCTGAAGTTGCGTATCTTAGATCGACCCCCCCCGTGTCGACCAGGCCTTGGTTGAGTCCCAGCCACCACCCAGAGCTCCTTCTCACTCCCCCGGGTCCCTGCCAGCACTGCTCTGTCCAAGGTCCTGTAGCTCCCTCAGCCAGCTAGGCACACCAGCCATGCTCCTCCAACTCCAACAAGGAACTGATCTCTCTGTCTCTGCAGCTCTTCTTAGCCCTGGTCTACACTAAGAGGTTGTGTCAATTTTAGCAGTGCTAAATCAAATTAACCCTGCACCCGTCCACACATCGAAGCCCTATATTTCGACAAAGGGCTCTTAAAATTGAATTCTGTACTCCTCCCCGACAAGGGGTTTAGCGATAAAATAGATATCGCCGTGTCAAATTAGGGTTAGTGTGGATGCAATTCAACGGTATTGGCCTCCGGGCGCTATCCCACAGTGCACCCTTGTGACCGCTTTGGACAGCAGTCTGAGCTTGGATGCACTACCCAGATAGACAGGAAAAGCCCCGGGAACTTTTGAATTTCATTTCCTGTTTGGCCAGCGTGATGAGCTCATCAGCACAAGTAACCATGCAGAGCTCATCAGCACAGGTAACCATGCAGTCCCAGAATTGAAAAAGAGCTCCAGCATGGACCGAACGGGAGGTACTAGATCTGATAGCATGGATTCATCTCCCCATACAGCCATCAGACCTACGTTCCAAAAGGCGAAATGCCAAAATATACAAAAAAAACTCCAAGGCCATGATGGACAGAGGATACAGCAGGGATGCAACACAGTGCCGCGTGAAAATTAAGGAGCTCAGACAAGCGTACCAGCAAACCAAAGAGTCAAACGGACGCTCCGGTTCAGAGCTCCAGACATGCCGCTTCTACGCTGAGCTGCATGCAATTCTAGGGGTTGCCGCAACCACTACCCCACCCCCGTCCGTGGACTCCTGCAATGGGTTACACTCACTGGCCATGCCTGAGGATTTGGCGGACGGGGAAGATGATGACGACGACGAGGTTGCAGAGAGCACACAGCACACCGAATTCCCCGACAGCCAGGATCTTTTTATCACCCTAACTGAAATACCCTCCCAAGGCAGTATCCCGGACCACGAAGCTGGAGAAGGCACCTCTGGTGAGTGTTCCTTTTGTAAATAAAATACATGGTTGAAAAGCAAGCATTCTTTAATGATTAATTTGCCCTGAGGGTTAGGGATGCATTCGTGGCCAGTCCAGCTACTGGAAAAGTCTGTTAACATGTCTTGGGATGGAGTGGAAATCCTCCAGGGACATCTCCATGAAGCTCTCCTGGAGGTACTCTAAAAGCCTTTGCAGAAGGTTTCTGGGGAGAGCAGCCTTATTCCGTCCTCCATGGTAGGACACTTTACCACACCATGCCAGTAGCAAGTAATCTGGTATCATCGCATGACGAAGCCTGGCAGTGTATGGTCCCGGTGTTTGCTGGCATTCAAGCAACATCTTTTCTTTCTCTGTCTTATCCTCATCAGAGTGATATCATCCATCGTAACTTGGTTGAAATATGGGAATTTAAGTAAGGTGGCCGTTCCTACTGAGCTGTTTGCCTGTGCCTGAAAATAAATCCTCCCCGCAGTTTGGCAAGGAGGGGGAGAGCATTAGCGCTGAGCTGCTTGTGTTTGGCTAGCAGGGATCTTCCCTGATATCAGCCACGCGGTGGGTGGAGGGACAAAGCGATCATCCCAGAGAATTGGGGGGGGGGGGGGGGGGTGTTACTGCTGCTGCACGTAACCGCAGCACTAAATGGCCAACTCAACGTGATTTGCTTGGTATGCAAAAGGAGGGCGCTGCTGTTATGAAGGCTGTAGAAGCCGAAAGACTATTGCTTACCATGGCCGCCTACAAGTCGAATTCTGTTGCCCGGCCCTGCGTGTGTGATCTCTAACACCAAAGCTGCAGGCACTCAATATAAGATGCGATCTTGTACCAAAAGCACATGTGCTATGTAATGGTGTTGTTCACCGTGAAAGAGTATACCTATTGTTCTGTAAAATGTATCTTTTTAAATACTTCTCTCCCTTTTTTCCCTCCTGCAGCTGCAAATGTTTCAAGCCTCCCCCTAGCATCTCCATCCCAAAGACTCTCTCAGATAAGGCGGCAAAAACAGCACACGCGATGAAATGTTCTCTGAGCTCATGCACTCCTCCTGCACTGAAATAGCTCAGCAGAGTGTGTAGAAGGACACAGTATAGGAAAGCGGCCAATGAACGTGAGGACAGGAGGGACGATCGAGATGAGAGGTGGCGGCAGGAAGGTCAGAGGATGCGGGAGGCAATGCTGGGGCTACTGCGGGATCAAACAGACATGCTCCGGCGTCTGGTGGAGGTTCAGGAACGGCAGCAGGATCACAGACCGCTACTGCAGCCCATGTGTAACCTCACTCCCTCCTCCCCAAGTTCCATAGCCTCCTCACCCAGAGTCCCAAAAACACACGGGGGGGGAGGCTCCGGGCACCCAACCACTCCACCCTAGAGGACTGCCCAAGCAACAGAAGGCTAGCTTTCAAGAAGTTTTGAAGTGGCCTTTTCCTTCCCTTCTCCCCTCCTCCCACACCTCACTCAGGCTACTTTGTGAGTCATCCCCTATTCTAATAATCAATTAATAAAGAATGAATGGTTTGTAAACAAGAGTTACTTTATTTCCGATTCATGCTCAAAGGGGGGAGGGCAGGTGTCTTACAGGTAATTAGAGTCAAGCAAGGGGGCGGGTTTTCATCAACCATAAACAAACAGAACTGTCACACGGTACCCGGGCCATTCATGAAACTGTTTTTCAAAGCTTCTCTGATGCGCACCACGTCCTGCTGTGCTCTTCTAATCGCCCTGGTGTCTGGCTGCGTGTAATCAGCGGCCAGGCAATTCGCCTCAACCTCCCACCCCGCCATAAACGTCTCCCCCTTACTTTCACAGAGATTGTGGAGCACACAGCAAGCAGCAATAAAATGGGAATACTGGTTTCGCTGAGTTCTGAATGAGTCAGTATACTGCGCCAGCGACCTTTCAAACTTCCAAATGCACACTCTACCACCATTCTGCACTTGCTCAGCCTATAGTTGAACAGCTCCTTACTACTGTCCAGGGTGCCTGTGTACAGCTTCATGAGCCATAGCATTAAGGGGTAGGCTGGGTCCCCAAGGATAACTATAGGCATTTCAACATCCCCCACAGTTATTTTCTGGTCTGGGAAGTAAATACCTTCCTGCAGCCCTTTAAACAGACCAGAGTTCCTGAAGACGCGAGCGTCATGAACCTTTCCCAGCCACCCCACATTGATGTTGGTGAAATGTCCCTTGTGATCCACCAGTGCTTGCAGCACGACTGAAAAGTACCCCTTGTGGTTTATGTACTGGCTGCCCTCGTGGTCCGGTCCCAAGATAGGGATATGCGTTCCAGAGTCAGCTGGCACAACCTGCCATAGCTGTCTAATTGCATTGTACACATCATCAAAGGTGACAAAGAAAGGGCTTTCAATATTTACTGGGGACAGAGGAAATTCCTTAGGCTCACACTCTTCAGTTTCAGATTTTTTATACTGTTGCTATTTTTTAAAGGACACAAAGCTTGGTCTTTGGTGATCTGGTTCCTGGGAGATGGAAGTGCCTGATGCAGGAAGGCAGGGGAGGAATAGGCAATGACAAAAGGTCAACACAGCCATCAGCTGTGGCTGGTAAGGCAAGTCCAATCATCTTCCTGACCTTTGGGATGTACCTTTGGCTAATGCTACTTTGTGAGGACTCCCTCTCAATTAAAGGATATTACCACTAGCTTCCCCATATCAGTCTGAGTTTCTGGTCCAGGGTGGCTTCTTTCTTGTTTTGCCATCTCATTGCTTTGAGGATGGGTGTGACTCCTTCTTTCAGACACTCCCATCAGTGGAGAAGAATAGGAATGGCAGCTTTAACCTTTGCTTCTTCATAAGCTCATCAGACATTACCAGGCTCTCATATTTAACACACTGCAACAGGAAAACCTGGTTAGCCTGCCTCTAGCTGTGGATTGGGGGCTTGTCAGGGACAGAGACACTCTTATGCTATTCTGGCCTGTTTCCTAAGCTCAGAATTGGTTGAAGACCCATTATTTAGGATCTGTGGACTTTATTATGCAGAAGAATAGAGAGAAGCAGTGGTGATAGACAAGAACGGAAATAGACAAGAACGGATAGGACAAAGGCAGTATTATGGGAAGAAGCAAGGAAAAAAACATTACTCCCCAAGCCCACAATGAGAGTGCCTTTTTATTCAGAGCTTAAACATATCTTCCAGGACTTTCCCAATTCAAGCATGAGGAAGTAGAATGAGTAATACAGAATACCTGTCCCATGGTAAAAAATACTGACCATGGACCTTATTTTTAAAATAAGGCCTACTTTTCCCCCATTCACAAGACTGTTTTGACACATTTTTATAATAAAATAAAATCTGAAAAAAGATGTGCTGCTTACTCAAACGAGATGGGGGGGGGGGGCGAGGGGGGAGAACTGCTCGGCACCCACATCCCCTTCTAAGCTAGATTTGTGAAGACCGACAGCGAGGCAAAAAGAGCCCAGAGAGGGGGAGCATAATGCTCAGGGATGACCACGCTAATGAAAATGCAGGAAAATGGACATACTTTCTGGAAATTTAGGAATTAAACAGTAAAGAAGTTGCTGTTTTCCCACTACAAAGGATAACAAATGCTTCCCAATCTAGTGACAGCTATACAGTATTTTAATGTTGGCCAGACATATGCCCAGGAATTCCACCCTTCTCCACTCAAACTTTTTAATTACTACATACAAGGGCATAGTACGCCATTAAGTGACATATGATTTTCAATCTATTAAAATTTGTGAATCAGGGCAGAAGCATTTAAATAAATAGTAGTGTGCACTGCCAATGACATAAAACTGGAAAAAAGTTATCTTTTTGTATGAAACATGTGACTCACTTATAAATGCAGTCTTTTCTAATTACTCTGTTTGTGAAATAACTTCTATAAATTACATTTTTTCTACAACTTTCAGATTAGTCTTCTTATATAGTTACTCTTATGCACTGGTTGTTTTGAGTTACTTAGATGTGACAGTAAGAAAAACATTTAATTCCAAATTAGACATGGCGAACTTATCAATTACATAGCCCATATTAAGAGCAAAAATTCCATTTTAAGACTGTCTAAAACAAACACAGTATGGTATTTACCTTAAGTTTGAATTCAAGCTGCGGTAAAACAGAAAGCAAGAGATGACTGTCAATATTGTATAACTCCAGAATTAAGTCAAAGACATGCTCTGACAGATCACTGATAGAAGTTTTCCCAAGCATAAGCACCTGATTAAAAAACTGGAAAGTAAAACAAAGAACATTACATCAGTAACAAAATAGAACTAAAACAGTATACATCTTCTGTGTCTTTTCTAAAATTCTAACTTCACCTACCACTGAATCAGCTTATAATATCTTCACTAATTCTGAGTAAGGATACAAATTTCTACCTATTAAAATGGTAAAAGTGGGGGGAAACGAGTTTATGGAAAGATAACCCTTAAGATATAGTACTTTTTCCTATCTATTTATATTCATAAACTAGAGATGAAAAGCAACCATACAAAAAGGCGCCATGCAATGTTTAGTTTATCACAGCAAGTTTAGAAACAACTTTAACAGAAACAAATAATTCCTCTACCAATTTCAATTATACCAGATATTTTGTAGTGACACTAAATTTAGAGTTATTTAACCATAAGCGACACCAATTTATTTCAAAAGCATTCCATCCTTTTGCCTAAGTGGGACCAATATAGAAATAGCTACGGAATTACCAAATTACTGTAAAAAATAATGTATAAAGTGTAGTTGTAGCCATGTTAGTCACAGGATATTAGAGAGAGAAGGTGAGTGAGGTAATATCTTTCATTAGACCAACTTCTGTTCATGATATGAGAGAGAAAGATTTCAAGCCACACAGAGCTCTTCAGATCACACAGCTCTGTATGGCTCAAAAGCCTGTCTCTCTCATCATGAACAGAAGTTGGTCCAATGAAAGGTATTACCTCACCCACCTTGTCTCTCTAATTTATAAAGCTGTTAAATGGAAATTTATGAACTCACAATAACTTTGTATGTTTTAAGAATTTATATCCACAAAGCAGCATTTTTGTACAGTGCAATTATAAAGCAAACATTTCTCATTGACTTACGTGGACGTGAGGGTAAAGCTGTACTTTCAACTATAAAATAATTATATGTAAACAGATTAAACATTGCTTTACTTTTTAATCACTCTGTTACTTACTATGTACTGAAATATGTACTGTGTGGGAGGAAGGAAGGAAAGTTATCATCCCTACCTCATTTTAGACCACGAAACTGTTTCTCAAACTGCTTTTTATCATCTACCAAAGAGCCCCAGGACTTGCATGGACTTGGGCACATCATCAACCACAAAGCTTGCTGCCCACTCTACCTGATAAATGTATATCACATCAGAGCAAGTACCAGGCACTAGATCTAAATTTTCAAAAGTATCCACTTTTAGGTACCCAACCTGAGAAATGGGTCTGATTTTCGTAAGTATTAAGCACTTACAACTCACCTAAAGTCAAGAGGCGCTCCAGGTGCTCAGTAACTCAGAAAATCAAGTCCAATTGTTTTGAAATGGGCACCAAAAAGTTGAGGTACCCAAAAATCAATGCCTACCTTTGAAAATTTGACAACAGGTATTGCATCAAACAATTGGTATTGTGCCGTGCAACAGGCAAGCCAGGATAGAGGAGACCCCTCTCCTTCCCAATAGTCAAGAGGAAGAAGAGTACCCTATCAATAACCAAAAGGCTGTATTAACCTGATAGGGAATTCCTTTATGGATCCTTCGAGAGAAAGGTGTGATTTGAGGTGAGAGGAAGAACACACAGCTTATGTTCTGCACCTTTTAGGTGAGTAAAGATTAATTTAACTTCTTTGAACTCAAAAAAAATTAGCCAATTATGCCCTTTTCCCTTTGTCAAATTAATTTTTCCACCCTTGTGTTTCTAAAACAAATCACAGAACTCTTTTGTGCATCAGCATGATCAATTTGCAAGGAAATGTACAGACCTTGGTAATGCATTTGAACGATTAACCACAAACCAGCAGGGGGAGTTCATGTGTTCAATGTGCTATTGTAACATGAATCAAGCCAATTAGGAAAAAAGGGGGCTTCTTTCATAAGGTGAGACGCGTAAGAAGAAAAATGAGAAACTATTAACTGACCAGGAAAGGATGCACCATATTTACAAATCAAAAAAACTGTGTGCTATACTAGAAACACTAAGCCCATGAACTGGCCTTATCGGGATTTAAAAACAAAAAAAACAAGCAGCTTCTACTGGAAGATGTACATTCCTGGCTCAACAGTTGTGTGTCTTCTATTGTGTGTGTTTATTTACCCTACCAAAGAAAATTGTTCTTTAATGCTATAGAATGTACTGAGTGTATCACTCCCCATTTGTGGGGTGAATTTTCAGAACGAGAGAGCTGTGAATGCAAAGATTTTTTCACCACAAGGGAGGATTTTTATTGCAGTAGCACCTTGAGGCCCCAGTCAGGATTCACGGACCCTTTGTGCTTGATGGTATACCTACCACAAAGAGTTTACAATCTTTGCACGTGACAAGATAGGTAGTTACAAACAGCAAACTGGAAGGTTGTGGAGAGAGAATAGGTGGGACATGGTAACAGTGAAATAACCAGATTAAGTATAATAAGCAGACACAGTACACCAACTGCGTAGAATCGAGACTAGGGTTGCCACATTTCCAAAAAACAAAAATCAAATCAAGCTCCATTCTTGTCTTTCCTTTCTATCTTCTTATCCATGTTAATTAACATGAATCGTGCAACCATGAATTATGGTGGAGTAGCAGCAACAACTGAGTTAAGCTTTAGCCCAAGTTTTGCTTAAGCAGGGATGTTAAACTTTCAAAGTTATCTGCTTTGATTATTAACATCAATATGAATTGAATAGATGTCCTTTGCATAGTTTTTACGCACAACCTTAACAGGAATCTCTCCAATCTTAAGGTCATAAAACATATTTAATATTATATTAGATGTAACCATTTCTTGCTACAAGAGTATGAGGTCAGAGTTGCAGAATCTTGTAAGTGTATATTTGATGAAGTTGGAGTGCCTATTGCTTTTATCTGTCACAGTTGGAAGTAAATGCAGTGTGCTAAGGAATACTGAATATTTCCCCTAAGTTTATTTCCATGCTCTCAAGGTTTAGGGTGGCTGAGCTATGCCCTGCTGCAACCTTATCTGTAATAAACGAAGTCTGTGTTACTCATCAGAGGGGTAGCCGTGTTTGTCACTTCTTCAGATCCAGACTAAGAGTTCTGTGGCACCTTATAGACTAACAGACGTATTGGAGCATAAGCTTTAGTGGGTGAATACCCACTTCTTCAGAGGCACGAAAGGTTATGCTCCAGTACGTGTTAGTCTATAAGGTGCCACAGAACTCTGTGTTACTTATGTTAGTTATAGTAGAACTCACATTTTTCTTACGCCTGATCACTCTTCCTTCTCATCTCTTATTTCTCTCCCTCATCATCCATCTCTTCTCTGTGGTCTTCCCTCTCTATTCAGCTCTTAACTATTCCTTCCAATCCACCTGTAGTTTTTCTTTGTCCTCCATCCTTCCTGTCTATTCCATTCCTCTAACTCCCTGTTCCCACTTCTTTCCCATGACAGTGGTGTAAGAAATCTATTCATACAGTTGCTCCCATGGTTAGATCACTTTCTCCATACCTGTAACAAACAGTAGTACATTGCCTACTTTCTTAAGTCCTTTAGACAGAGCAACAGAGGTGTGGAAAAATCAAACAGATACAGTAAGAGCTGCATGAATACTGCTCTCAAATCTGTGAATCATGCCAGGAACCTAAGCAGCAGCTTAGAAACGGAGAATGAAAAACATGCAGGTAACACCCCTTTGTCAAGCCAAAGGCTTCAATAACATAGGCCTAGAAGAAGATAGATGGATAGATAGATGATGATAATATAATATCCAGAATAGGGCTGTCGCACGGTTAAACAGAATACCATTTATTTAAATATTTTGGATGTTTTCTACATTTTCAAATATACTGTGATTAATCGACAGCCCTAATCCAAAACCAATTTTTTTTCTAGCAGGAGCTTCCTGGAATGTATTCCACTGAAAGGCCAGAGAGACTGGTCTGAAGGTGGGATTTATATATACCTACATGCCAGTGGTTGAGGGTGCACAAATGAGCAACTGAGAAAGGAGATGCTCAGTCCTGTTAGCAACAGTGTGCAGTACCACAACCTTCCGTCTTTCCTGAAATCAAGAGGGATCCAGGAAGTTTTCTAAGAGGAGCTTGAACCATCATCTAACTAACTGTCACAGATGAAGGGACAATTCCATTGTAATCATGATTATGGATAGATCAGACCAGTGAAGAAATGATGCAAGAAGCTGCTATACTTGCTGACACTGACTACATATCAATGCTAGTTTGTTTAGGTTTTGTTATTCCCCCCTTATCTTATGTTAATTACCACCACCCCTTGTTTGAAGGGGATAAGCCCCTGACACCAGATCACTGTAAAAAACAACTTTCATTCCATTCATACACACACACACACACACACACACACACAAAACAAAAAAACTTCCTTTGATTTCCGTTTTAGAACACTGAACCTAAAAGCAACAGTGTAGAAGTCATAGACCATCAACTCCCTAGTTACTGGTATTAGGTCTTGTCTACACCAACTCGCAATTAAGTCCCACAGTATGATAGAACACCTGTTCAACAACGCAACATAATCTCATGGGCAAGACACTAGACTGGAAGTCGGAGGCCTCGGTTCTCTTCCGAGCTCTGCCACTGACCTGCTGTGCCACCTTGGGCATGTTACTTCATCTCTCTGGGCCTCTATTTCCCCTCCCACTCTGTCTTGTGTATTTAGATTGTTAGCTTTTTCTGACAGGGACTGTGTCTCACTACGTATATGTATAGAGCCTAACAATGCAACTAACATGAATGGGACCTCTAGGTGCTATCCTAATATAAAATGATAAAAATAATAAAAGCATGGTTTGGTTTCGCAACTGTGTCAGGAAATTTTAACAGTGTACCTCAAATTTGGTAATGGCTTTGGTAATTTCTAAACAACTGAGTATTGGATTTTAAGGGCAATATGATATGGTATTTTTAATACAGCAGATCTTCGCCACCAGATAACAGTCCCAAATCATTAATCTTAAAAACTACCTAACCTACAACAAAATTAGTAACTACCAGTAAATTAGTCATTTTTAAAAGTTTTTATTTTCACCATGTGTTTAATCAGTTGCAAATCTTGACTTACGTTAGTAATGTACGGTTCAATAGCTTGAGCTGTCCTCTTTAGTAAAGCCTTTGCCAAGTCATATGCTTGCTTGTTTAAATTCTGAAAAACACAAATAGCAAACTTTGATCCACACGTCTTAAATATAGAATTTAAGAATCTTGAAATTAACATGTACTAATAAATAATAAACCCCCTTGAATCCCTCAGTAGTTAAAGGGATGCTGTCAGATTACAGTTAGTCCAAAATTTAGATTTTGTAAAACAGAGCTTGGAAACTTAATTCACCTAATAGACAGTGGTGAATGGGGCATTTTCCCAGAGAAATTCAGGAGCATGAACAATTCTCACAGAATCTAAAATTTAATATTTTTAAAATTAAGTTAATCGCCATTATGGTTGTGAAGATAAGCTTCCAAATATGACTCAAAGTATATGGAAACACTGTGGCCAGTCTTCCTGATCTTTAAACCAACAGCCAAAGTGAGTGCATCTGCTGCTGTTCCTCGTGGCTCTTTTGCTGCTTGGGGAAAGCTGTGCACCACAACATATACTGGCACTGGAGTTAGTCATGTGACAGACCCACAGAAATGGAAGCTGGTGAGATGCAGAACACAGATACCTTCTACCCTTGCAGCCACCAGGTATCTATGTGGGAGGGGTATATAGCACAGAGATCACAGCCTCGCTCTCTTACAGGGGTATACAGCATAGAGATGATAGCCTACAGTCTGGATGACTGGGGAGAGAAAACAAAAAACCAAACCCTTCTTCCCCTCTACAACCAGAAGAGGTTGGTGAATATAAACATTCCAAGAAGCACTTTGGTAGGGATCTTGGCACACTTTCCTCGTCTGCAATCTAAAAGTTGGGTTGTGTTTCTCACCATGGTATTGCCCATAAACACATCACTGGTGAGCTTCCCCTGCCTTTCCCACCACTGATTCCTTGTATCAATCTCTGACTAGTATGTAAATTTTTCAATCCCTGTTGCAAACCTAATTTTTCAATAATTTCAGGAGCAGCAGACCAATTAAAACATTCTCCTGCTGTATTTGCAACACCACAATTGCAGTACTATTTTAATGCAATGAAAATTTCTTTTAAAATTACCCTTTAAGGTTAAGCAAACAAATGTGAAACTGAAAACTTCAACTGTAAAAAAATCAAATGCTCAGTTCTGATAATCTACAGTGTTATTTGTAATAAGAAAAAAATTGAATAATTTTTAATCTGAAAGAACCCTATATGAGATAATACGCAGTTGTTTTTATACTCCATTTAAAAGAAAAAAATAGTTGTAAAGTATGATCTGTATAGACATCACAGAACCATTGGGTTGAAGGGACAGCAAAGGTTATCTAGTCTAGGCCCCTGTCAAGATACAGGATTTGCTGTTTCTCAACCATCCAAGACACAGCTATCCAGCCTCCTTTTGAAAACCTCTACTGAAGGAGATTCCAGGACTTCCCTACTTTGTGTAGTATACCAACATTGCTACATATGAAAGGATATTCTTCATTTTACTCTAAATCAGGGGTCTCAAACACACAGCCCGTGGGCCACATGCAGCCCGTGGAGTTATTTCCTGCGGCCCACCATAGGCACCGACTCCACTAGCAGCCAAGCTCCAAACATTACTGAGTGTTTATATTTGATTAAAACCCCTCTTTGCATTACAGTTTTAAAAAAGTTAATACATTGACTTTTAATAGAATCCTATATTACTATTCTTTTTTTCATTTTTGACTATACTTTTGTATCATTGTATGAAAAGGTTTCAGTGATACGGCCCTCAGGCCAATTTACTAGTTCTCATGTGGCCCTCGTGGTCATTTGAGTTTGAGATCCCTGCTCTAAATGTTGTTTTCTAAATTATTCCTAAACAGCATGCATTATCAGAAACAACAGGAACTTACCTGAAAAGGGTTTGCTTAATTTCTACATGGCTATTTTAATGCACACAGGGAGAAATATATCCTTACATTTGTAATACCACTCTACCCTTAAACTTTCCAACCCTAAAAATTAGTATACTTCACCAGAAGGTTCCAATCTGAGGGATGGGAGAAAGTAAGACATTTTTAGTTGTAATGGCATAAGAAAAACAAGCCATTGGTAAGTAAAAATATTAAATCAGTCAACATAAAGGAAAAATCTGAAGACTATGAAAATTATTTTGAATATTTTGAATATTTATTGGACTCAAGATTTGAGTCACTGCCTAAGTTCTCTCTAAGCTGCACAGCTGCTTATTAAGTGCCATGCAGGAGCTCAGGGCTGCAGCGGGGAGATGTGCCTCTCCCCCAACCCTGGACCTACCACCACAGCAAGGAGAGGTGCCCCTCCCCCAACCCAACCCAGCCCAACCAGGTTTATAATGGTGCCAGGCCCACGCTGAGCAGGCCTTAACTTGCGCTGCGGCCCAGCAGTGCTGGCTCTACTTTCTGGCCCCTCGCCGGCGCTCCTCTAGGCCCGCAGGCCCAGGGCTTCACCCCAGTCCTGGGTGATGGTCCATGGCTTCGGGCTCCTCGGGGAGTCCGAAGCCACGGACCATTACCCAGGACCGCGGACAGATCTACCACGGCTGGGAGAGAGGAGCCCCTCCCCCGGCCCCAACCCAGCCCAGGACCTGCGCAGGCCAGGGGAGAAGCGCCTATCCCGCAGCTCCAGCCACAGAGCTGCCGCAGTGGAGAGGTGCACCTCCTCCACCCCCGCCATCCCAGGTGCTGCTGCTGGAAGAGAGCGCTAGGGGAGTCCTCTCTCCCAGCTGTAGCCATGGGACAGCCTGCACCCCAAGTCCCTCATACTCTCACCGCAGAGCCCTCACCCCCTCCCCCATCCCCCAAACTTCTGCCCCAGCCCTGAGCCCCCTCCTACACGCCAAACCTCACAGCCCGACTCCTGCCACATTAATTTTGTTATGTGCACCAATATGAAGGTGATGGGTCTCACATCACCTCCATATTGGTTCACATAACATTCATTCCGCACATGCGTGGGAAAAATTAGAGGGAACACTGGTCACCGCTAAAAGCAAATAAAAATTCTCACCCTGAATAACTAGTCGATGTTTTCATAGAACCTGATCATGGAAAAGACTTGAAACAATAACTGATCTACAACTATCTTCATTTTTTTTCCTTGAGAGATAGGGACATAAAACTGAGCCATGTTTAGCACCTGAACCCAGACAACAAGGGGAAATATACTACATACAATGAACAAAATCAATCACTGGAGACACAAAGTCATAGTTAGCAAACAAAACCCAGAATGAGCAGATGAAGTCAAGATATGATGATTTAATATGCTCTTGAAGATTCTAAAACAACTAAAGAGTATAGTAACTCACAAGTCTCTTGTTTTTAAAGGAGAATTTGGGTAATTTAAAAAAAATTGATTTTTTTTTAAACCACCTACTGTTGTCAAAGGGTTATCTCACCAATGTCACAATGAAGAGACAAGTCACTCCTCTAGAAATGTTCATTTAAGCAGTAATGGGGATGAAACTTTAAACTGTATTCAAGAATTGCAGATCATATAATTTTCCACTTTCCAAAAACAAATTTATTAAAAAACTTGACAAGTATTTTTTGAAAGATGTAGTAACTTGCATTTTTTAAACTTGTATTTAATGGAAGCAAGACACAAGGAAAGCCGTTAACACCGAAAAAGACATAGCAGTAATAATGGACAGCAAATTATATAATAGTTTGCAACATGATGTGGCAGCAATTACAAATAGTAGTAGTAATACAAGACTACGGGCAGCATACATAGAAACCTCACATCATGGAGCAAGTTACAGCTTCTGTCCAGTGAAAACAAACTCGGAACACTGCGTTCAAGCTCTGGACACCTTTACCCAAAACGATCACCACAAATTAGAGGGAGTTCAGGAAAAAAACAAAAAATTAGAGTACTTGAAGGAATGACTCATGGGATAAAATAAAAACATCTAACTATGTATAGTTTGGCAAAGCAAGTGTCTAATAGGGTTGTGCTAACTGACTCTGAACTTTTGAACGTTATAAAACAAGTAAGAAGAGAAATTATTTAGGGTGGTACAAGCAGGAATAACTAAGTGACAGAAGGAAGTTAAGAAAGGGAAAATGATAGTGAGATCACCAGGCTCTGGAAATAATGTCTCAAAAGGTGATGGAAACCCTACTACTTGAAACATTTAAAACTAGAAGCGACAAAGAGTTCTGTGGCACCACAGAACTCTTTGTCGCTTCTACAGATCCAGACTAACACGGCTACCCCTCTGATATTTAAAACTAGACTTCACAAAGCAGTAGCCCAAGTGTACTGTTGGGAGCGATCATGCTCTAGCAACTGGCCAGACTAACACTAATAAGGCCTTTCGTTCTTAATTTCCATGATCTGATGCATGGTTCTAATATTATGAAAGTTATTTTGCAGAATGATCCAAACATTCTCAAGTGGGTAATTATACCAATTTCTTCCCCATCTATTATGAAATGCAACAGAACTCTATAGTATGTTCCTTTATGAACTACAGCTGTTGTTGTCACTGTTGGCAAGGGTATCTAACAGTCAATCCCATGAAATCCTTTATTGGCCTAAAAAGGGGAGGCAGTCAATGGTAACGAGGTGCCAAGGAGTTTCTGAAAATCCCACTAGGTGCAAATCTGCATCTTTAGGTGCCTAAATACCTTTGAAAAATGTTCCTTTGTGCTTTAGCTGGTAAATTTTATGACTATTTCACACTGTGCACCAAAAGCACTATAAATGCAGCAAGAGAAATAACAAAAGATACGTTTTAAAGAAAAGCTTAGACCCATTAATACATGAGACAAAAGCAAGATGCAAGGAATTCAAAAGTTTAAGTGGCTTCAGGGGAGGAGGTGATATAAATAGGAGAAAGTAGGATGTAGGGAGCAGAGAACGCTATACTAAAACAAAAACCACTTGATTTTAAACAGATTCATAAAACCAAAATGTAAGCTATTACTCTGCGGAATATGTGGATAACTATTGAATAATTTTCAAGTTTTCCCATGTCTTTCATCCGTTGGTGTTAGTTGGTACAAACACCACAGAATACTTGCAAGAAGAAAACTACTAAACTCCGCACATGAAAAGAAAAGCTACATCTTCATATCAAGTTAAAAAAAAAATTCTCTATCAGATTGTTCATTATTGCAAGGGACTACTTGTTCTATTAAGAGTTTGCTCTTTTTACCTTGTTATTCATGAATCTGTTTTTCCTGACATTTTCATATTACAGAGTATTTTGCTAATGCTTAACATTCTTTGGCATCTCATATTCACTGTAACTGAGAATCATCTCACCTATCTCCACTTTTTCTAACACCATATTTGACATTATTTAATCTTTATATTAAGTAGCTGCCAGAGGACCCAAACAAATCCATTGTTCTATACACCATGCAGAAAAGTAGACATGGTCCCAAGAGCATAAAATCTTAGAAATCTTGCCATGTTCTTTTTCTGCAAGTGCTGAAAGAGAAAAACTGAAACATGTCTTTTCCACATAAAAGACTTCTATGCACTTTTTTCTTGCATTGATTGATGCAAGACTAGTGGGAATGTTGTAGAATGGAGACAGCTGTCCCTGCAATTCTATAATTTAATATTAGTAAAAGATAAAATTGCACAATCTTGTTCACACACTATTTTACTAAAGAGAACCAATACCTTATAGTACACTAAGGACCAACATCTGAAGGCATTGTTCACATCACATCTCTCAATTTCCTCTACAATTTTAGTGAAATATCATCCATGAGAAATTTCTTCATAATCTATATGTTGCAAAAGCCACCAAGAGATTTAATAATTCAAAAGCTAGTGCAAAGATTAGGCGGCATACTAAAAATGCAGAAAAGCCACTAGATACCAAGAACATTGCTGACTCTGCCTGATCTGCATTCTTAAACATATTACTGAGCTTTAGATTTTCAGGAATCAGCTTACTTTCAAAATCCCTGACAAATATATCCTGAGAAGTGACATTTCTGAAAACTGAGCACTTAAATTCTACTTTTTTTTTTATTTTTAATCAAGATGTGTATCTTATTGAGCAGCTATTTGCCAGCTTTATGACCATCACTTGTCATGTCATGTTTAAATATGACATGACATGACATATTTATGTGTTCTCTCGGTGGCAGGAAAGATGTTTACAATTCTGTGGGGCACCTAGCCCGTTGCTGGGTGTTTTAAAACATAATTATGTATACAAATTTATTTTCACCTCTCCTCCACTACCTGGTCAGAAAAGACCATACGGCTGGCCCCTCTCAATGATGTCTCTGTCATACACATACACACTAAGAATGTTGTGCCACTTGTGGGTCGTCCTATGATTCTCCTTGAGCTTCCCCACTTTGATTTCTCCCAAGATGAAATAAATTAGCTCTACCCCATTTAAGAGGTTTGTGTTGTTTTCCTATAAAAACAGCTTCCCTCCCGGATGGGTGTTTGTACAAACTGACAAAATTACAGAACACAGCCAAAAGCTAGCTTTTAACTTTTGAGTGTGTGCATGCACAAGCTGGCTTGCACAGCACAAATACAGGGGTCTGAAGAGCAGTCTTTGAATATACCGAAGTGAAAGAAATGACACAAGATTGTGGAGCCCAGAGAATATAATCATATCTATATTAGGATTTATATTTTAAAATACCATTAGTGCAGCATAAAAGACTGTTACATTTTGTAACTGTTGCTCTTCATGATAGGTTGCTCATGTCCATTCGACTATAGGGGTGTGTGCTCACTACATACCGTGGTGCTGGAAATTTTTCCCTCAGGCCCGGTCTACCCTTGGGGGGGGGGGGGGGGGGGGGGGCGGGTCGCAGTGGCGAGTCGACCACTGCCACTCCCCCGTCAACTCCATTTTCGCCTCTCGGAGTGGCGGAGTTCTAGAGTCGACGGGGAGAGCGCTCGGGGATTGATTTATCGCATCTACCACTAGACGCGATAGATCCATCACTACCCGCCAATCTGGCAGGTAGTGTAGACCTGGCCTCAGCAGTATCCATAGGGGACCAGCTCAGGCGTCCTTCAGAGTGGTACGCATATGAGCCAGTATAAGGGCTGCTGGCAGCTTTCTCCCCCCACCCCACTCCCAGTTCCTTCTTGCTGGAATTCTGACAGTGGGGAAGGAGGGCGGGTCATGGAATGGACACGAGCAACACATCTCGAAGAACAACAGTTACGAAAGGTAACCATCTTTTCCTCTTTAAGTGCTTGCTCATGTCCATTCCATTGTAGGGACTCCCAAGCAGTACCACTGCAGGTGGGTAGAAGTTGATGGACGTGTCGATTGCAACACAGCTCTTCCAAATCCAGCATCATCTCTGGCTTGCTAGGTGATGACATAATGCGTCATGAACGAGTGTACCAAAGACCACATCACAGCCTGCAGATGTCCTGGATAGGGATGTGTGCCAGAAAGGCAGCCAAATACACCTGAGCCTTTGTAGAATGAGTCTTCACTATTGGTGGAGCCACAGCCTGTGCCAACTTGTAACAAGTATGGATCCAGGTGGTGATCCAATTTGAAATCCTCTGAGAAGACACCAGAAAGCCCTTCATCCTGTCAGCTATTGCGATAAAGAGCTGAGTCGATCTGCAGAAGGGCTTGACATCTAGATTGTGCAGCTGCCTCTCTTCATTGGTCATATTAGGCTTTGGACAGAACGCCAGGAGGAAGATATCCTGGTTGACATGGGAGTCGACACCACCTTTGGCAGGAAGGCCAGATGGAGCCACAGTTGGAGCTTGTCCTTGTAGAATACCATTTACGGGGTCTCTAAAGTGAGGGCTTTAATTTCAGAGAAACATCTCACTGAGGTAATACCTACAAGGAATGCAACCTTCCACGACAAGTGGGAAAGGGAACAAAAAGCCACAGACTCAAAGGGCAGGCCTGTGAGCCTGGAGAGGACCAGGTTGAGGTCCAATTGGGGGACTGGGTCCCAGACCAGTGGAGAAAGAGTCTTTCAAGGCCTAAATGTTATGTCATGTGAGAATACCAATCTACTCTGGACGTGAGGGTGGAAGGCTGATATAGCCACCAGGTGAACCTTAACTGAAGAGAAGGTGAGACCTTGGTGGTTTAAGTGAAGCAGGTAATCCAGAATGGACTGCAGACACAACTGGATCAGAGATCCACTCCACTCCATTGCCTAGCATGAGAAACGTTTCCACTTTACCAGGTACGTTGCTCTCATGGAGGGCCTCCTGCTCTCCAAGAGAACCTGCTGTACCTGACTAGAGTAGGCTTGTTCCTCTGGATTCAGCCACGCAGCATCCAAGCTGTGAGGTGGAGTGAGATGAGGTTTGCCGCAGCCCTGCATGCTCCAAGCTCCCCCATCACCAGCCCCTACCTCACCCCACTGCCCCCACCAACCCCCTATTCCCCAGCTCACCCTACACATCCTATAGGCCCACCCGTGCTTACACCCCTCTGTTTGCGTCTGCACTAATCAGGTGCACAGTCCTTGATGGCCTCCTTGTGCGGCCACGCAGGCGCAAACCTTAGAGGGAACACAGGTCATTCCTATCACAAATGTAATACATTTTCTGTGAGCAGGATGGATGGGGATGTGAAAATAAGTATCCTGCACATCCAGAGCAGTAAACCAATCCAGCAGATTCAGCGAGGAAAGTATAGCCCCAACAGTCACCATTCTGAATTCTATTTCTAGATAAAAGTGTTGAGTTGTCTAGAATGGCCTTCCTTCCCCCTTCTTTATTTGATACACGGAAAAAACAATAGAAACCTTTCCTTGCAATTAAATGGAAGCTTCTTCTATAGATCTAAAAGGGACTGAACTTTCCCTCATAGAAGCAGTTTGTGAGATTGGCCCTGAAAAGGAAGAGGGAAGGGACACCCTGAAACAGTATGACATACTACAAACAACTTTTTTCTAAAACCCATCTGGCCATAGACATGTTTTCCCAGGCCAGCTGGAAAAAAAATCCAAATGCTGGCCAACGAAGGTAGGCAAGGGGTCTGAATTCACTGAAAACAATTCAAGGCTCGGTCAAAATCAGATTTGTTGTTTTTTGGAAGGCTGTTGACAAGATGAAATAGCAGAAGGAAATTTCATGGAAGCAGAAGAATGAGGTTTCTGAAACTCTGTTTCTGGATGGATCAGGTTGTCTCTGATAAAAGGTTAGAAGACTGCAGTGGTTGAAAGGGTTGCTTGTAATGAGACTGTCTAATGTCTCTTTCTGGTTTGTGGAGTATAAATTCCCCGTGTCTTGAAGATAACTCTTGAATCCTTTGAAGTGTGTAATGAGCCATCAGTCTTGGAACTGAATAAATTTGTTACTTCAAAAGGAAAGTCTTCAATTGTATGCTGAATTTCACATGGGAAGCTAGAGGACTGAAGCCATAGATTCATAGATTCTAGGGCTGGAAGGGACCTCGAGAGGTCATCGAGTCCAGCCCCCTGCCCTCATGGCAGGACCAATTACTGTCTAGACCATCCCTGATAGACATTTATCTAACCTACTCTTAAATATCTCCAGAGATGGAGATTCCACAACCGCCCTGGGCAGTTTATTCCAGTGTTTAACCACCCTGACAGTTAGGAACTTTTTCCTAATGTCCAACCTAAACCTCCCTTGCTGCAGTTTAAGCCCATTGCTTCTTGTTCTGTCCTTAGAGGCTAAGATGAACAAGTTTTCTCCCTCCTCCTGATGACACCCTTTTAGATACCTGAAGACCGCTATCATGTCCCCTCTCAGTCTTCTCTTTTCCAAACTAAACAAACCCAATTCCTTCAGCCTTCCTTCATAGGTCATGTTCTCTAGACCCTTAATCATTCTTGTTGCTCTTCTCTGGACCCTCTCCAATTTCTCCACATCTTTCTTGAAATGCGGTGCCCAGAACTGGACACAGTACTCCAGTTGAGGCCTAACCAGCGCAGAGTAGAGCGGAAGAATGACTTCTCGTGTCTTGCTCACAACACACCTATTAATGCAGCCCAGAATCAAGTTTGCTTTTTTTGCAACAGCATCACACTGTTGACTCATATTTAGCTTGTGGTCCACTATAACCCCTAGATCCCTTTCTGCCGTACACCTTCCTAGACAGTCTCCTCCCATTCTGTATGTGTGAAACGGATTGTTCCTACCTAAGTGGAGCACTTTGCATTTGTCCTTATTAAACTTCATCCTGTTTACCTCTCACCATTTCTCCAATTTGTCCAGATCATTTTGAATTATGACCCTATCCTCCAAAGCAGTTGCAATCCCTCCCAGTTTGGCATCATCTGCACACTTAATAAGCGTACTTTCTATGCCAATATCCAAGTCGTTGATGAAGATATTGAACAGAGCCGGTCCCAAAACAGACCCTTGCAGAACCCCACTCTTTATACCTTTCCAGCAGGATTGGGAACCATTAATAATTACTCTCCGAGTACAGTTATCCAGCCAGTTGTGAACCCACCTTATAGTAGCCCCATCAAAGTTGTATTTTCCTAGTTTATTGATAAGAATATCATGCGAGACCGTATCAAATGCCGTACTAAAGTCTAGGTATACCACATCCACCGCTTCCCCCTTATCCACAAGACTCGTTATCCTATCAAAGAAAGCTATCAGATTGGTTTGACATGATTTGTTCTTTACAAATCCATGCTGGTTATTCCCTATCTTCTTATGACTCTTCTGATGACTATTGCTACTGCAGCAGAACGGGCAGCAGCTGTGTCAACTGCATCTGTAGCAGCTTGTAAAGCTGTTCTGGAAACTAAAATCCTTCATTAACAATATTCTACATTTCTTGTTGAGATTCCTGAGGTACTTGATGCAAAAATGCCAACTTTTTCACCAACAGACTTAACATATCTATATAGAAGAGCTTGATAGTTACAAATCCTCACCTGGAGTGTATCTGCAGACTAATTCTTTCTATCCAGAAGATCAAGTCATTTAGGCTCCTGGTCCTTATGAGTCATTTGGAAAGGTTGCTGCTTTATGTGCTCTTGAGTAGCAGTGACCACCAAACAACTGGGTGATGGATAGGTATAAAACATCTCAAAGTCCTTAGCAGGAACCTGAAATTTACTATCAGCTTCCTTTGATGTAGCTGCAATCATCACTGGAGTTAGCCATAAAGTTTGAGCTGGTTCCAGTAATCCATCATTTATGGGCACAGCTATTCTGTCAGAAATCGAAGAATCTAAAAATCTTATGAGATTTAATCAGAAGCAATCTCAACTGTTATTTCCAGAGCTGCTCCAATCCTTTTTAAAAGATCTAGAAAAGATCTATAATCATCTGGCGGTGAGGAAAAAGTTGCTGTTACTCCATCAGGAGGGGGCAACGAAATATTTATAGAAGGTTGCTCTGACTGACCTTGTCATTCTTCCTCAGAGGAAACCTGCTGATGTAGCGCAGGAAATGTATGAGGTTGCTCATCAGGGTGACCAATTTCTGATTACTCAGGGGATGGCGACCTTAGCCTTGAGCAAAATGAGGACTGGGCTCTCTCTTTAATGAGAGGTATTCTTCAGGGCTTCAGAGGACACTTTTCTATGCCTTGAAGTCTCTTCTGAAGCTGCAACTTGAGGTGATCTCACCTTCTTTTACTTTGAAGAACCAGGAGAATGAAATTTGTGTTCCCTTTCAGCCAGAGATCTTTCAGTTGCCACAGGACCACTAGTTATAGGGGGAACACTGGAGATAGATCCTGGTCAATCAGATGAGCCTGAATCAAGTGTTACGGATCTGCCCAAGAGACGCATCCTGAGTTTAATTTTCCTTATTCTTCTGAGACTGCTTGCTGAAAGACCAGCTGATGGCACATTTACTAAAAATATGTCCCATGCCTAGACAATAAAGACACTTCTCATGAGTGTCCGACCAGCATAGCAACCTTACATGAGGGGCACGTTTTAAAACTGGGAGATTTAGGAACCGACGTAGCTGTCTCTCACCCTGTACAGGTAATCTTAAAATATGAATTAACACTAAAATACTAACAAAGGATTAAATCTCAAGCTAACTGAGTAACACAAACTATTTACAATAGACTAAACAACCAGAATTTTAAACAGAAATAAAGGACCACTAAAGTATTCTGACTCTAGCCTAAGGCTATGGTTGAAAGAACTGAGTGGTAGTTGGTTCATTCTGCCCCTTTATGCTCTCGGGGGAGAGGGAGATGGCCTGAGAGCATGTGCAGACCATCAGGAGACTGCTAGCAAGAAGAAAGTTCCGATCTCCAGTGCTAGGGATCATACAATATCATGACTGGAAGACAGACAACCACTCGAAGAACTAAACTGCAGACACAGTCAAAATAGGGCAATTAGCTCCCTAATTCTTTACACTGAGGTACCATCTACCAAAAAAGCTTACTTTAAAAATGCGCCCCTAGACTAGAAATTAGACCATTCTTATTACAGACTTGCTATCTATGTGTACTTGTAATGGTTCTCATCCGGTGTTTGGTATGGAAGCACGGCCTAGTGGTCAAGGCCGCAACTTGTGACTGGCAGGGAGGTTGTGGGGAGGGGAGCCTGGGCCCTCCCATTCCACTGAGCTCTGACCCAGGGCCCTCTGGGCTACCGGTAGTCTGGCAACCGAGGCCACAAAGGCTTCCCTCCCTGGGCCACTTCCTCTCATTACCCTGCCACCCAGGTCAGCTTAGTTCATGACTTTCCCCTGTTGGGGAAGTCCAAATCAAAGAAATAAAATAGAGAACTACCAGTGTCCAGAGTCCACAGGCAGGGGGAAAGATAGGGGGTACTTCTCTTCTCTGATTGTTTCTGGGGTGGGTCCTCCTTTTCCTCAGGGAGGGCCCTTTTTGGACAGCTGTGTCAGAGACTCTAGGCTTCCTTCTGCTCTATGCTGCTGGAGCTGTGGGCTGCCAGTCTGCGCTCTTCCAGCTCTGCCACCCAAATGAGCTGTTTACCTATCTTAATTCCTTCACCAGATGGAGCATTTCCAGCAGGGCTGGCTGGGCCCAAAATAATTCCCTAACATCTTGTTGCCCACTGTGGGATGTGTACACCCCACTGCAGTAATCCAAACCCTTATGGAAATACCGGGGGGGGGGGGGGTGGGGGCGGGGGAAGAGGAGGGAAGCAAGGCTGGAAAAGAAATGGACATGAACCACAGATCTTTTGATGGCTACCCTAACAGCCCGTGAGCTTTCCCTGAACTAACTAGAGCACATGATCCAGGGTCTCAACACTCCCAAAAGCCCTTGAAAGCTTTTTAAGTTATCAGGTGGGAAGGTTGCTACAGGAACCACTAATTAGGTCTTAATTCCCATCAAAGTGTATTCAATCAGGGACTGACAGGAGCAGGACAAACTGAGGTGAAGATATTGTGAAACTGACTGGTCAAATAGTGTCAACTGACCACCTATTATTTTACCATGGTCAAATATCCCTGATGTAAACAGCGGCCTTCCTTTTTGACTGCATCATGATGCCACTCTTAGCAAGTCTATTTAAATGTCTTTATCACAGACTTTACTACACATTAATGTTACCTGTTGGGAAAAACCTGAACTGAAAGTTAAGTATCTCAATTGGCTTGAATCTTCTAGAACAAATACTGTATGTACATACATCTTCATCTGTATACCAAACCACCAATTTACATCATGGTTCACAAAGCACATTAAACAAGTTAAAAGACATGATCCCTGACCCCCAGAGCTTACAAAACTGGCAAAACATAGGCTTTGGCTACACTCACGAGTTACAGCGCAATAAAACTGCCTGCAGCGCTGTACCTCACTAACCGTCTATACCTACAGCGCTGCAACTCCACAGGTACAGCGCTGCTGGTACTCCACCTCCCCGAGAGAAACAACAGCTGTTGCGCAGTGGCTGATACGCTGCTCCGGGAATGTAATTGGGCAATACGCACTAACTGACCTCCGGAAGCTCCCTTTGTTTTGAAACGGCACTTCCGGGTTGGAGTTCAGAGCTCCGTTCTGGGGCTGCTTTACAAAAAAACAAACACAGCTATTGTTTACAGGCAGGGGGGCTCCGTTAGGAGTGCGGGCAGCAAAGTTAGCTTGGAGAGAGGCGGCGGCGGGGGGAAGGGAGGGGGAGGGCTCCGTTTCCCAGAGTGGCCTTTTATCTGCTCTTTAAAAACAAACAAACAGCCCCTGCTGATTGCTTTCAGTGATTGAAAGAGAGGCGGTGGAGGTGTGAGTGTGTAAACTTAGGAGATAATGAGCTGACACGCTGTGGATACCACAAAAACCCACTCTCTCCCCACATGCTCCCTGTCACACCCCACCTCACCCACCCCATTTGAAAAGCACGTTGCAGCCACTTGAACGCTGGTATAGCTGCCCATAATGCACAGCTCCCAATACAGCTGCAAATGCCTCAAATGTGGCCACGACAGTGCGCTGGCAGCTGCCACTGTGGACAGACTGCAGCGCTTTCCCTACTCAGCTGTACGAAGATGGGTTTAACTCACAGCGCTGTACAGCTGCAAGTGTAGCCAAGGCCATACAGAAATTAACTCAGAAGGGAACTGGAGAAAGGAGATGAGGCTTCAGTCATTAAACACAAAGAGAACAGATGCACACCTATTAAACCTCTCCCTTAAACAAAAGTATCGCAGCTATTCACCCCTCAACACTTCCCCCATTCTCAAAAAGCAAACAACCCATATTAAATGCATATAAATAAGCTTCCACTTCTCCCCCTCAACAAAAATTCCCTTCATAACCCCCACCCATCCCTATCCCGAGTGAAACCTTGCAGATATGAAATGTTCTATGCTAATGAGGGAGGTGATATCACATGTCTGCAGAGGTCCTTCCCTTCATGCTGTATTTCACCTCCTGCTGCTGCTTATGAGTCCATTTTTCTGAATTAAAATAACTCAGCTAAACATTTTTTTAAAATTAGACATAAGTATCTAAGGCTAAGCCTAACCCTACTGGAGACCATAAATCAGTGGTCCCCAACGTGGTGCCCGCAGGCGCCATGGCGCCCGCCGGAGCATTTATGTGCGCCCGCCATCAGGGCCAGCACCAAGGAAGGAAGAGGAGAGGAGCATCTGCCGGAGAAGCTTTCGCCTAAATGCCGCCGAGGCGCGCTTCCGGCGGAGAAGCTTTCGCCGAAATGCCGCCGAGGCGCGCTTCCGGCGGAGAACCATTGCCGCCGAAATGCCGCCGAGGAGCGCTTCCGGCGGAGAACCATCGCCGCTGAAGTGCCGCCGAGAAGTGTCGCTGCCCGCCACACTCTGATGAAGGGATGAATGTGCCCTTGGCCACAGAAAGGTTGGGGACCACTGCCATAAATGCTTTTATTTATTTTTATTTGGGGGGGGGGGGGGGTCACCTGTTACTGTTCTGATAAATTAGTGGTTTAAAATATTTGACCATTTGACCGGTCAACTGACTAATTATTTCGGGACCATCCTAACATATTCCCTCTCCCTATGAGAAAGCTAAAGGTGCAATGTAGGTCTTCTGTAAGATGGGTGAAAGCTCTCTCTCTAGAAAGTTATAGGTGAGGGCCATTCTAAAATAGCTCTTCCAAATCATGTGGATGCTGCAGAAGCTAGAGAGGTGCAGAAGATACCTTAATTTTGTCTTATTTTTTTTTAAATAGCTTATCTGTAGCTCTATTGGAGAGAAAAAGTTCTCTAGGATAGTGACCAACCTATTCTTCATTGGCACGAAAAATCAGTACTGACCTTCGAATAAAAACATTCTACATGGAGCCAGCCAAACTTCTGGAGTCCTCTCTCCTTATGTGGGCATTCCCACTTACTTTCTCTGACCGCTTGAAATACTGAACATAAATACGAAAGCTTTTTTTTTTTTTAATTATTATTTCAGAAATATTTTCGCTGTCTCAATTTTCATTTTCCCCTTTATTTGCTCCTTCTTAGAATGAACTACCCGGCTTTTTAACACAGTTCAAAACAGTTAGGAAGAAATAATCTGCTAAATACTTTGCCCTCCAATGATCAGGAGCAAATTCAGAACCTTCTCTTTTTACTAATGACAAATGGAGGGCTAGCATTAATCTCTCTCTTTTTAATACAGTTGGATTTCTTTACTTTTCGGTGTTTAGAGAGATGTGAATAACTGAAATTAACTCTTACTGCCCACCTGGATCAAATATTCTTCCAAATAAAATAGTCTGATTTTCATTTTGGCCTTTTAGTTTCTAACTTTTGGAAGGGGCTGCAATTTTACTCTGATAATCAAGGATACAGGGATTGAATATGCATCTGAGTGCCCAACAGTGACCATATCTTTACAAAGCACTAAATTAAAATATTCCATAATCCTGTCTTTTTGTCAGCCATTTTAAGAGCCTGCCTGATTTAAAAAAAAAAATCTTGCTAAAGTGCCTCCAAGGAAAGAGCTAATTATGAGTAAACTCCTGACAAAGAGCTAATTTAGGAATTCAAATAAATTGCCAATGTTGCTGTCTTTTGGAAGTAAATGTGCTTATGCTCCACAATATGGGATCCCAGTAATCATCGTTATTGCTGATGGAGACAGAATAATCTGGCAAGCACTTGAGGAAATGAAGATATAGTATAATTGTTTAGGTTCTGCCACTGCTCAGTCTGGCTGGAGACAAATATTACCTACAGCTAGGACTGGAAAACTCGGTTGAGATTGAGAAAAGGGATATTTTTTATTATGCTTTTGCATTGCAGTGCCAGAAATGGGGCAGACCTGGTTTATGTTCTGGCTCCCATATCAACAGAACCATCCTCTAAATTCCAATTGTACAATCATTCTAACCGATTGTGTCAGAGCAAGAAAGAACAGATTAAATTTTAGACTCTACACGGAGTTTTCAGTATTAGTTTAAAAATGTTACTTGCCCCAAAATTCTTATTGATTATATTTATTATGATAATGCCAGTGAAGGAGTGTACTACCCTTTATGGGTTAACCAGGAGCTCACACCCTGGATATAATGAGACTCCCTGCTCCCCTTAAGACTGCCTTATTTAAACAGTAAGAGGTAGCTGGCTGGAGGTGGGGATGGAGACTGGAAGATCCACAGCTAGCATGGGACGGTCATCTCTGACCAGCTACCTGAAGGCTGGCCTGACCAGACGGAGACTTTTGTTTTGGATTCTTAAGTTTTGGAGTTCTGAACATGGGTCTTGTGGTAAGGGTCTGTTGAGATATCTGAGCCTACAAATTTATTCTAATTCTAAAAACTGTAAAAAGTGAAAGTTAGTTCATAAACTGTCACAATGGCCTGTTATATAAAATTGTTTAAGAACAGACGAAAGGAGGAGACTGACAGTTAACTTAAATAGAAAGGGTTTTACTGATACCACTCATGGATTGTGTTAAAATTATGACTGGTAAACAAGAAAAGCAGATGATCACAAATCAATGAACCAAAATTGGTGTGATGGAAATTAGGCCTATTGAGATATGACTACACTGAAATTAAACACCCGAAGCTGGCCTCTCTCATCTGACTCAGGCTCACTGGGCTCAGGCCACCGGTGTGTTTAACTGCAGTTTAGACATTCAGGCTTGGGCTAGAGCCCAAGCTGTGGGACACCACAAGAAGGGAGGATCCTAGAGCCTGGGCTCCAGCCGAAACCCAAACATCTACACTGCAAGTAAACTCCCCCAATAGCCCGAGCTCTGTGAGCCCAAGTCAGTTGATATGGGTCAGTCACAGGTGTTTAATTGCAGTGCAGACATACCCTCAGTGAACAATTAGAGGACTGACTATTCCACTCAACATTCCCTTTTGGGGTTTTTAACAGAAAAAGCATCTGTCTGCCAACAACTTCTGCAGAAGCTTTAGCATCATGGTTAGAGGCCTGAGTGGATACAAAATTTATATCTGTGGATGTGGATATCCACGAAGCTGCAGGGAATCTCAGTGGCAAAAGCAGCAGCATGTTGGGCCACCACTCGCAGGAGCCAGCACCTCATGCTGGCAGCTCCTCCAGCGTGGCTGTACCGCGCCCAGGCCCACCCACCGGGGAAGGCACCAGGCTCACCAGCAGCTGTCCCTGGTCGCGCTCCTGTGTGCAACGAGATGAGATGCACACTGTTGCGAGGAAGGGACTCTAGTTCTAATCCCAAGAGATGTCTTCACCAGAGTGGGCCAGAGAGGAATCCCTCCATGAGCTAAATCCTGAACACCATTTGGTATGTGAGACTTCACTCCTCTCACCCAGTGTCCTTTTCCTTCAACTTATTTCTTTTCTTTCCCCCCTCTCTCTCCTCTTTTGCCTTCTGTTTAACAAGAGTTTGGCTTAACTAGCCATGACTGCCTATTTTGAAACAGTGCTGTGAATCAGTGCTTTTGGTTGACACCCTAGTCATTGTCCTAAACAGCCCAATGCTGGTACAAGTTTGCCAGGTCTCAGATTGATAAGACCATGTGCTAAGCCTGGGTTTTTCCAGCAGTGAGGCTGCAAGTCAAAGTCCACAACCAAGATAGAAGCTGAATTTTCTAACTTTGGTATTCTTTTCTCTCCCCGTTTGCCTGTATTTGTCTTGTTTTGTCTTCTGAAGAAACGGTATCATACTTAAACAGAAACAGCTCCAGCTCAATTCAATTAACTTCTCTTTTCCCCAAAAATGATACAACTATCAAAAAGGGGGTGTTGTCAAAAGAGGTAGTTTTTTTCCTTCTAAAAGCTTTTTCCAGATAAAGGGAAAGGGAACAAAGGATGTTTTTAAAATGAAAGCCTTATTTAATACTTATTTCAAATTCTCTGTTTGTTTTTCTTTTATGCATCTTCAAGCACATTTGTTGGCAACCAGTTGGGAAAAACAAGGCATAACCCCAATGCCACACCTGGCCACAAGAGGGCACATAGGGTGGCCCAGTCATTTACAGTGCCTATGCGTCAACCAAGAACCGGGCCACAAGGACATATTGTGCTAAGTACTATACAAACATGTAATAAGTCATAACCCGTCCGGATGAGTTCATAATCCAAAACAGACAAGACAAAGGGGTCGGGAATGTATAACATACAAGCAGAGCGAACCAGCATGATGTGTCAAATGTCATGCTAGCTCTTACTCAGGATTTAAATAAATAAATAAAATAAATAAATAAATACATTTCAATGGGATGTTAGAAGGAGATTAGCTAGATCATAGAAAGGAAGGAAGTGCAAGCGGATGGAGCACACAGCTAACCTGCAAAGTGAGGAAAACATTCATTGAGAAAATTGCAGGAAGTACTTGGACAAAATTATCAGTTTCCATCCCTATACCTGAACTGCATGCGGGCAGCTGCTCTACTGGCATCAAACATTCATATTTTATAAGGCCAGAAGGGACCATTGTGATCATCTAGTCTGGCCTCCTGCACAACACAGGCCAAAGACTTTCTCTGAATTAATTCCTGTTTGAACTAGAGCATATCTTTTAGAAAGACAACCAGTCTTGATTTTAAATTTGCCAGTAATCAAGAATCCACCACCACCCTTCGTAAATTGTCCCAATGGTTAATTAATTTCACTGTTAAAAATGTATGCCTTATTTCTAGGGCTGTTGATTAATTGCAGTTAACTACTGCGATTAACTCAAAAAAATTAATCGCTATTAATCGCAGTTTTAATCACACGATTAAACAATAGAATACCAATTGAAATGTATTAAATATTTTTGGATGTTTTTGTACATTTTTACATCTACTGATTTCAGTTACAACACAGAATACAAACTGTACATGCTCACTTTGTATTATTTTTATTACAAATATTTTTACTGTAAAAATGATAAACGACAGTATTTTTCAATTCAGCTCATACAAGTACTATAGTGCAATCTCTAACGTGAAAGTGCAACTTATAAATGTAGATTTCTTTTTGTTACATAACTACACTCAAAAACAAAACAATGCAAAACTTTAGAGCCTACAAGTCCACTCAGTCCTATTTCTTGTTCAGCCAATTGCTCAGTAAAACAAGATTGTCTACATTTGCAGGAGATAATGCTGCCCACTTCTTGTTCACAATATCACCTGAACGTGAGAACAAGTGTTTGCATGGCACTGTGGAAGCTGAAGTCACAAGATATTTACATGACAGATGTGCTAAAGATTCATATGTCCCTTCATGCTTCAACCCCCATTCCAGAGGACATGCGTCCATGCTGATGATGGGTTCTGTTCGGTAAAAATCCAAAGCAGTGCAGACCGATGCATGTTCATTTTCATCATCTGAGTCAGATGCCACCAGCAGAAGGCTGATTTTCTTTTTTGGTGGTTCGCGTTCTGCAACATGGTGCCTGCAGGCACCATGGCGCCCACCCTGGCATTTATGTGCGCCCGCCGTCACGGCCGGCACCAAGGAAGGAAGAGGAGAGGAGCATCCGCTAGAGAAGCGTCGCCACCAAAATGCCGCCGCGGAGCGTTTCCGGTGGAGAAGCCCCCGCCGAAATGCTGCTGCGGAGCACTTCCGGTGGAGAACCGTCGCCACCAAAATACCGCCGAGAAGCATCGCTGCCCGCCACACTCTGATGAAGGGATGAATGTGCTCACGGCCACAGAAAGGTTGGGAACCACTGTGCAAGGTCATCATCAGAGACTGCTAAAACATGAAATATAAGGCAGAATGCGGGTAAAACAGAGCAGGGGACATACAATTCTCCCTCAAGGAGTTCAATCACAAATTTAATTAACACATTTTTTTTAATGAGCATCATCAGCATGGAAGCATATCCTCTGGAATGGTAGCCAAAGCATGTAGGGGCATACAAATGTTCAGCGCATCTGGCATTTAAATACCTTACAATGCCAGCTACAACAGTGACATGCAAACACCTGTTCTCACTTTCAGGTGACACTGAACAAGAAGGCAGCATTATTTCCTGCAAATGTAAACAAACTTGTTTGTCTGAGCAATTGGCTGAACAAGAAGTAGAACTGAGTGGACTTGTAGGCTCTAAAGTTTTAACATTGTTCTGTTTTTGAGTGCAGTTATTATTTTGTACATAATTCTACATTATCATGAAAGTTGAACTTAAAAAAGAGATTGTACTACAGTACTTGCATTGGGTGAATTAAACTATTTTTTGGTTTTTTAGTGCAAATATTTATAATAAAAAATATAAAGTGAGCACTGTACACTTTGTATGCTGTGTTATAATTGAAAATGTAGAAAATATCACAAATATTTAAATAAATGGTATTCTATTATTGTTTAACAGTACAATTAATCACACGATTGAGATTTTTTTTTAATTGTGAGATTGAAATTAATGTTTTTAATTGCCTGACAGCCCTTCTTATTTCCAGTCTGAATTTGTCTAGCTTCAACTTAAAACCACTGGATCGTGTTACACACTCCTCTGCTATACAGAAGAATCTTCTATCAAAATATCATTTCCCATGTGGATATTTCTAGACTGATCAAGTCACTCAACTTTTTCTTTGTTAATCTAAATAGTTAGAGCTTGTCTTCTTTCACTATGAGGCATGTTTTCAAATCCTTTAATCATTCTCTTGCTTCTTGTCTGAACCCTTTCCAATTTAGCAACATCCTTCTTGAACTGTGGACATGACACCCAGACACAGTATTCTAACACTGGTCGCACAAGTGCCAAACACAAAGGTAATAAATATAACCTTTCTATGCCTACTTGAGAGTCCGCTGTTTACACATCTAAGGATCCCATTAGTACTTCTGGCCAGAGCATTGCACTGGAAGCTCATGTTCAGCTGATTATCCACTATGATGTCAAAATGGTTTTCACAGTCACTGTTTCCCAGGGTAGAGGCCTCCGTTCTGTAAGTAAGGCTGACATTCTTTGCTACCAGATATGAGAGTTTATATCTGGCCATATTAAAACAGATTGTTTGCTTGCACCCAGTTTGCAGAACAATCAGGATCAGTTGGTACCAGTGAACTATCCTCTTCATTATTTACCATGTCCCCAACCTTTGGCTCATCTGCAAATGTTATCAGTAGTTATTTTATATTTTCTTCCAGGTTACTGATGTATTGAATTTTATTGGGCCAAGAGCCAATCTCTGCAGGACCCGCCCCATGAGTCCCTATTTAGTTGCATTTTGAGACACATACATTAATCAGTTTCTAATCCAGTCAGTCTCTGGTTGAGGTCCTTAGAGTTTCTTTGCCAAAATCCACATGGCTAAGGGGCCAGGTGGAGGGGGAAGGGGCATGCCACACAGGTCATAGTGCCCACAGAGGGATGTTTCCATTGCACAGTTCTTGGGGTGCTAGGAGAGGGTTACCCCCAGCAAGGCCCCATTTTCCCCTAGTGCAGCAGAACTTGTTTGCACCATTGTTTGCAGCTGCTGTGCCTGCTTTTAAGCTAAGCAAGTAAATTCTGGATGTCACAGACACTGAAGCTTGAGACAAACTCCACTGTGCCATTTTACAGGGTCAGTTTCTCAGAGGCCAACAGCCCTAATATGGTGGTGTGTGAACCTTCCAGACATGGTGTTTCAGGTTTAAATTTTAGTTTTTCAACCATACTGCTAATGGTTATTAGTAGACATGAGGCTGCATTTGGAGTAAAGCTACTGACAAAGTTATCAGGTAAGAAATCTCTGAATCTGTTGCACAGTTTCTATACTCATTCATTACTCATAGGAAGTCTTATTAATCTCCTCCTAAAATGGAAGCCCTAATGATTTTTTTTGCCATTTTCTGAACCTTTTCCAATTCAAATATATCTTTTTTGAGATGGGGCGACCACATCTGCACACAGTATTCAAAAGGTGAGCGTACCATGGATTTATATAGAGGCAATATAATATTTTCTGTCTTATTTTCTATCCCTTTCTTAATGATTCCCAACATTCTGTTCGCTTTTTTGACTGCTGCTGCAGATTGAGTGGATGTTATCAGCACGGCTTTGGAGCGGAGCCCAGAGCTGGAGCAGTAGGTTTATGCCTGGAGCTGGAGCGGAGCTGGAGCGGAGCAATTCAAAAATGTGATTGCTCCAAATCCCTGGTTTTCAGAGAACTATCCACAATGACTCCAAGATCTCTTTCTTGAGTGGTAACAGCTAATTTAGACCATCATTTTATATGTATAGTTGGGATTATGTTTTCCAACGTGCATTACTTTGTATTTATCAACATTGAATTTCATCTGCCATTTTGTTGCCCAGTCACCCAGTTTTGAAAGTTCCTTTTGTAGCTCTTTGCAGTCTGCCTGGGACTTAACTATCTTGAGTAGTTTTGTGTCATCTGCAATTTTGCCACCTCACGGTTCACTCCTTTTTCCAGATCATTTATGAATACGTTGAATAGGACTGGTCCTAGTACAGACCCCCTGGGAGACACCACTATTTATCTCTCTCCATTCTGAAAACTGACCATTTATGCCTACTCTTTGTTTCTTGTCTTTTAAACAGTTACCAAACCATAAGAGGACCTTCCCTCTTATCCCATGACAGCTTACTTTGCTTAAGAGCTTTTGTCAAAGGCTTTCTGAAAAATCTAAGTACACTATATCTACTGGATCCCCTTGTCTATATGCTTGTTGACCCCCTCAAAGAATTCTAGTAGATTGGTGAGGAGTGATTTCCTTTACAAAAGCTATGTTGACTCTTCCCCAACAAATTATGTTCATCTATGATAGTCTGTCTTGGAAACGTCCTGTATGTGGTTTGTTTTTGTGATGCATGTATGGTACTTCTTCCCTGGTTGTTTAAATGGGAGCGGTAGTATGCTATTCATCCTGGCATGGGGACCACACAACGGAGGAGGAGTACTGGTACACATATCTTGATTGTGGAAACAGCTTGTTAAAATATCCTCAGAAAGCTTAACAGGCCACCTCTACTTCAAACCCCAGGCTCCTTGGCAGCCAAGTAAACACTGTAGAAGCAATCAGGGCTTTACCTAGTAAATCAGGATTGTATTGCACACAGGAAGAGATTTCTCAGCCCTCTATATTCCTAGGATTGTACAGCTTTGTGGGGAGTGGAATCCTCATGTGCCTCTGTTCTGGTTACAGACTGCCTCATGTGCTCCTAAGGCTTTAATGTGGAGTGAGACTGTGGAACAAGGAAGAGGTAGAGAGCAAGACCCTTTCCCTAGCAGAGCAAAGGTTTATGGATGATGGTGATAAGTCACAACTGCATTCCACTCTTGCCTCAAATGTGACCCTCTTTCCCTGGCAGAGAGGGGGTCCTTGAGTTGAAAGCCAGGCTGGAACAATTCTCTTTAGGCTGCAGCCTGAGGCAGGACTGCACAGGAGGGACAAGATTCTCTAAATGCCCAGACATGCTGCAGGGTCAGGGAAGGATGGTGAGCATGATACAAAGGACTGCAAGACATACTATACAGGAGAAAAACCCCAGGAAACACTCCCTCAGGAGGAGAAGGCAAAGGAGAAGAGATTTAACCTTTGATTTTCATCCTACTTGTTAATTAATAATATTAATTCCTACCTTGCAACGGACACACTTGTTTTTGCTTTTTTTGGGACCCAGAGTTTGCAAGACTTACCCCTTAGACAGTCACGAAAATCTCTTGATTCACAGTAGGAAGAAGGGGAGTTGCATATAAGCCCTGGTTCTTTTCCCAGGAGCTGACAACCCACTTAAGCATACAAGGGACACTGGATCCTTCTGGAAACTTTCACCCCATCCACCCACCTCCGACTTGGGTCTGTTGTGGGACTTACCCCTGAGGCAGCCGGATAGTTTCCTCCTCAACCTGAGATTCCTCCCAGCCCCAAAAAAGCTCAGAAGCTCCTGATAAGGCTTTTCTGTGTTTCAGTCATGGCTCCTCAGGGCATGGTGAAAGACCCAAGAGGTCAGTCTGACTCTGAGCGCCATACTCTGGCAGTGCAAGGGTCGTCTGGCTGGGAACAGGCAGGGCATAATTCACACACTTTAGAGCCTGTAACTACTGTCTCACACATGAAACACTGCTTAAATTTAGACAGGTGTTTGCAGGGCAGCTCTGCATGGCTCTGTGGCTACAGAGTAGTCCAATAGGCAGCAGCAGATGGTGATTGAAACCAGAATGCTACAATTTACCCAATCTGGGAGGGAGGAAGGAAGAAGACTAAGTCACAACTGCCCAAAAACTATTAAATAAAAGATTTTAAAACAAAATGGCTGGAAGAAACTGAACCACCAACTTATTCCACCGCTAGAGGCAGAAAATCTGGTAGATTGATCTGAGGGCAGAGATTAGGCCTGAAGCCTCAAGCAACCACATTGGACTGCCTCTGAATTCCACAAGTTGGAGGCATTAAGCCATTTATAATGAATGGTGACAGAAGCTGTGCAACAGAAAATCTCTGAATTTTTTGTAAAACAGCTGCCAGGCCTCCAGAAGGACAGCCTGGGAAGCTGGCCAGGCAGGAAGTGGGCACCCAGAAAACTGCTCAGGAGCCTGGGACGCTAGAAGCCTGGTCTCCCAAGACATGCAGGCTCGTTTCCCTATCAATCTGCCTGTTTTCCATGAGAATTTTGTTGAAATCAACATGTTATGAAGAATGTTTGATTCAGAGGAATCAGTATTTTCCAATGGAAAAAACTGTCAGAAAATTTCAAATTTCAGTTAATTTTCCCAGGTAGGAAACACCTGTAGTTCCCTCAGGAATGGTGTTCAGCAACCAGTGGGAAGAGAGATGATCTGTACAATCTTGAATAGGAAGGGCAAAAAAGCACACTCTCTCTATTATGAACAATTGTGACAACCCCTGCACTACTTAAGTTAACTTTTAGTCTCATATACCCCAATAAAAGCCTTAGAAAATGGCTAAAATTATTACAAGACTTAAACCACTGCAGGACAGAAAGCTATGCTGCGCATATATCACTAAACCCCTTCCTCTTCTACCCTCCCCACCTCTAAAATAACTATCCTGTAAGTTTGACTCTACAGTGCTCTCCACCCTGCCCAACTTGAGTAACACCCACCACTTGTAGTTCCTCCTAGCTAATGATAGACTAGAACAAAAAAAACTAAACGAAACAAAAAAATAAAGTGTGATCGTACTTTTTTTTTTTTTTTTTTTTTAACTGACCCTCTGGGGGGGAAAAAAAAAAATCTATAGTCAAGCTGATTAAATGTCCAATTCTAAGTCTTTAAAGGAAATGGTAAGAGTGTACGCTATGTGCATATGTAGGAGAAGAGGTTTGTGGGTTTTTTTTTTATATATTGTGTGGCCCATGACTAACTCTTTTTAATTTCTGATGGCAGGCAAAAGCCCTGCCCAGGTAGACTCCTATATCAGCAGGGACAAGCATCTCTGCCTGAAGAGAAGTGAGGGACTGCTGCACGCCCTAAAACACATAGGAAGGGGGGGTCAGCCCCGTAAACAATCTGTAGCGGTGGGGAGCTAACTTCCTCCCAATAGAAAGAGAGAGCTGTGAATTGTAAGGAGCAGATATTCTAACCATACTTACGTGGGGGGAAAAACGTATATGCAATGTTATAGGGACCCGCTCACAAGAGATGGGAGAAGAGAGATGAGAGACACCACCTGCTTCCCCTCCAACACCTTTAGCAAGAATACAAGAGGAGAGAAGAGCAGCATTCCACAATTCCCCATCCCACACTGAAGGAAGGGGCAATTTGGGGGAGGCACAGATGATCACCTTGTTTGCACCCCAAAAAATGTAGTACTCCGAGTAGAATTGGCAGGGAAGAACACCACTCTCACTTAAAGATGAGGAAGAAAACACTGCAGAGTACTCAATAGCCTAGTTACATTGATCCTGGCCCCAAGCACTAAGCCTCTGGCTCCCCCCACTGTTCCTGAAGAGCCACAAACTGCCCCCTTCTAAGGGATTGTCTTCGCTGCAGGCTAAATCAGCACTGCTGCAATCAATGCAGTGGCGTTGATTTAGTTGACTACGCTGATGGGAGAGCACTCTCCTTTTGCCTTCAGTGCTCTACCTCATTGAGAGGCAGAAGCTATGTCGACGGGAGAGCGCCTCCCGATGACATAGCGCGGTGTAGATACTGCAGTAATTCAACGTAAACTACGTCGACTTAAGTTACATAAACTGCGTAACGTACATCGACCTACTCTGCAGTGTAGACAAGGCCTAATTCTCCTTTTGATTTCTGCTGGAGGTATATGGGAGGTAGGTACCCTTAACCTCTCATGGAGGGAGGTGGGCTTTTTGGAATAATGCAACCTCAAGTTTGCATTTCTTGATTTTCTATCATTTGAGGAATTTTGCTTTTTTTTAAAAAAAAGCTAACATTTTTGTAAAGTAATATACATTTAAACCACTGATATGCGCCTTCAATCACAGGCTTCACCTTAACTAAGCTTTTGTGTTGAAATAGAAATACATCACTTGTATTGACTATGAAGCCTAAAATCCATGTAAAGAAATTTCAGAATAGTGGCTGAATAGCCAAATGTAAAATATAGACCTGTATTTAGCAGATATAGATCACAACAGACTTAGATTACATACATACAAGTCACAGAACATTACTTATGCAAATAATTGCAGCAATTAGCGAGCATGTTTTTAGGGCTTTTGATTTGTGGTTTTAACCATAAAAACCCACAACACAAAAAAATTAAATCAGTGTTTAATCCACTAAAATCAGAAAAAAAAGCAGAAATGGTTACTTGTATCTAAACACTCGTCTATATAGAGTACTAATGAAGAATACAGAGGTGTGATTTCAAAAAGCGTATTATCATATTATGTATTTTTTGGTCCAGGTAGACCCTGCTGGTGCGTATTTAAGTGTTTGTTAGTGCACTTTAATATTTTTTTAACATTTCAAACAGCATCACATTAAAGCGCACTTCGGAACAATATGAAGAGATTACTCATTACAGTATACACCCTTGTAATGAGGAATGTATATTATATGCATTACTCACTACTGGCTATACAAAGAGAAAGCCCCAACAATTTTTGGATTCCTACTACTGAAAATTTGATAAAATAAACCTCAAAAAACAAAATTAATAAATCCCAAAACACAGAAGCCCTGTATATAATTAACAGTGTAATTAAAAAGGCCACCTTTTATTAGCAAGAAGAGGAAGAAAAGCCAGAGTCGAAGCATTACACAATTCGGGGGTTTTCCTGCCAATACCTTATTTTTATCCACTATAAACTTCCAAAATGCCCATCTGAGATCCTACTATTCAAACCTGCCCGCGCAGTGCTCAATACTACATCCAATCTTCCCTGAATATTTTAACTTTTATTCTATAAAAAGAGTCGTCAAACTACTGTACTTTTATTCAATAAAACTTTAGAACTTTCAGAGAAACATATTGAACCATCTCTCACTAAAGAGGTAGGAAAAACTTTACACAAAATGATAGAGAATAATTTGTAAAGTCTAAAGATGAATGTGGCACAAAACACCAAATAAAAGATGCTCAAAAAAGAAAAATTCCAAATTGAAGAAACAGTCTGTAGTCTTGCTTTTACATTTTTCATAACCTGGCGTCTCCTCTAGTAAATCTGAATTGTACCCAGAAATTTTGGGGCTGATTTTTTTGTCTCAGATAAGAACTGGTTTCACTCAAATTACATACAATATATCTGGGTCTAAGAATGCAATTTGAATGTTTTCAGTCAAAAAAAGACTGATACAACAACTTAGGTCCTCTCTATATGCCTTGAATAGTAAGATTGTCAATAAAAAACAACAGAATTCACTGGCTTAAACTCTGCTTCTCATTAATCCTGGTAGCGCTCAGTCTGCAAGGGGGCCATGTCCCTTTGAGGTTTGCCATGATGATGATGATGATAATGAAAATGAAATCCTGCTCCTATTAATTAATTTTCTATGTTGACCACATAAAGGTGAGGTGTACAGAACATTGTACTACCTTGCTTTATTCTGTCAAAGAGCACCTCTTCAAAAGTCTGACTGCATTCCTTCCAGTGAACCACGCTCTCTTACATACTGTTCTGAAATTGCTGAAATCAATTTACCCATAAAAAATATAAAATCACTTAAAAAAAAAAACTACCAGGCAGCACTCGGAAGTGACAATCAAAATTATTCATGTATTTGTTTACTGTTGCCTGTCTGTAGCAGTGCAGCGTAACATTTAAAAAACATTGAGGCCTCTTTTCTCGAATATATAGTTTAGTTTCAAAAGACTCTGTTCTCCACTAAGGACATCCAAAGCTGTCCAAAATTTAAGTAGTCACATTTCCAAAACTATCTTACATGGAGATAACTGAATTTTGTAACTTATATAACTTTGCATCATCTTATCTATGTTACATCTTGTATCCAAAGTTCCACAAGATAACATCCCGCCTTTGTTTATACCTCAGAACAAATCAGGCTTTGCTTCTTTTTTTAAAAATTCAAGGGTAATAATGTATACCAGGGGTCTCAAAAAACGTGGCCCACGGGCCACGTGCGGCCCGCGGAGTTATTTCCTGAGGCCCGCCATAGGTGCTGACTCCACTGGCAGCCAAGCTCCAAACATTACTGAGTGTTTATATTTTATTAAAACCCCTCTTTGCATTACAGTTTTTAAAAAGTTAATACATTGACTTTTAATAGAATACTATATTACTCTTCATTTTTTACTATACTTCTGTATCATTGGATGAAAAGGTTTCAGTGATGCGGCCCTTGGGCCAATTTACTAGTTCTCATGTGGTCCTCGTGATGATTTGAGTTTGAGATCTCTGATGTATACCAAAAATAAAAATCTAAAACAATCATTTCCCGGTTTGCCTAGTAATAACTGCATGATTGCATGTAAGCTATCAAAGTAAAGAATCCATCCTTTTAGTACTTCATGTTCCACCACTAACGTTTGTATTAATGTCACAATGTTGAGAATACATTATGATGCACTTAGTTACTGAAACTTGTCAATTCAAAACCAAAAATCATAAATTCGATTAATTTTGCCTCCCTTCCCCTCCTCCACCAATTTATAAAAGTATGGTACTTGGGCCTGTTCGCACATATACAATTATAAAATCAAAAACATGATTACAAATAAAACTAACAGTATCAACCTTGGTCTCAAAGGAAACAATACAATTATACTAGGTTCTTACTACCCACATACCACTTAAATAAAGATGTCACAAACAATTAACTTTCAGACAAGTAACAATGCAAATAAAGTTTACAAAGAAAAATATTTACAACATTAAGCTACTGTTAAAAACTAAGACGGAACATTTTCACTTCATGACAACCCAATGAAAGCAATGAAATGTCACTAAGTTTTACATAAAATTGAGTCATGAAGGCTACACCAAGCAAATTTAGTGGATTAATTCATCTCACAATTTGCCCTGTGAATTGGATCAAGTTTCAACATGACCGAGCCATAAAATTCAACAGCTATTAAGGCTTACCTTATGTGCTGGCACTAGATTAACTAAAACTGTATCCAAAAGCTCCTGAGAGACAGTATCTCCTTCACAAACGATAGAGCTCATCAAATCCACCATGTGCATGTGTACTTTTTGATTATGACCATTGCTGAAATTAAAGGTAGAATTTCTTAGCATATATAAACATATGTACTATATTACAACATAAAGTACTACCTCTAATCACAAGATAATGCCAGAAACAATACTTGTTTAAAAAAGGTAGAGCATAAATTCATTCTGAGAAATCTAATTAGGAGGCTCTATATGAAAGTTTTCATTATAATGTTTCTTGTATTCTCTATTCTCTCTCCATGTACTACTCTATACAAGAAAAAAAACTACATTTGCAGAGATAAAAATTCTCTCCATCCTCACAATATGAACTTTCTTTATAACAAAAATTCTTCCAGTGTTACAATATGAAAGTCTCAACTGTGACGTCATTAGTTCAATGTTCAGCTTGAAATTCTAAATAAATATTATAAAAAGTATGGAACAAATCAAACAAAAATGTTAAGTAATGCACACGTACTGGTGGCACAAAAATAAGCAAGGGACAAGTTCAGGTAAAACGTGTTTGATTTACTTAAATTAGTGTTCAGACTACTGATGTAAACTAACAGATCCTATCTAACCACAAAATTCAAATTTGGGAAGGTGAGAGGCATAAATAATACTGTCAACTCAGTGCAAACAGTAAATTCTCATTAACAGTAAAAGAGTCTACACAAGTGACCATTGACCAGAAAAGCAAGGTACTGTACTAAAATAAAGAACAGAAAAACACAGAATGACCAAGTCTAGGTCATTACTAGAGATGTGATATGAGAATATGTACTTCCAAAGTAGGGACTAAATGCATTTAATCTATTCTCTACACCATTTTTAAAACATTTTCTTTGAGATAAGAGTTTCAACAGATAAGATGAATACAAACAAATAGGCAGTGAATGCAAAAAAGGTGCCTTTTTTTAAAGGAGCATTTCCCTAGTAAGCGGTTTCTAAATTTTCGGCTAGGAAGTTTGTTTCGGTTTCATTTGTTTTAAGGATATTATACTGACAAAACCCAAAAGAGAAGAGCCAGAGTGAGCTCTCATTTTCTACTCTCTCATACACTATGTCAGAAATATTTCCCACGCTTCTGACCTAAGATAATATCTAAATAAAACACACAACTAAATTTGTAAAGCTTTTGTATATTCAATAGTTGTTCTCCAAACACTAATACATTCTGATATCACCAAAATTTTTGGAAAGTGGAGGTGGATAACTGAATCCTCCCACAAAGTATTATCTGAAAAATGAGGCAGAACATATACTTTTTTAATCCTAGGCGGCAGCATAAGTACAATAAACTGAATTCTTAAAACAGAAATGTTAAGCTTTGATTACTACAATATCCAGACTAACCGCTTTTATAAGCAAGCAGAATATATACAGATTCAATATTTAAATTAGAATAGTTTTCCTGAAATATACAATTAAAACTACATCAATCAGAATATACTTACTTTATTACGGAAAACAGCGTTCTGTACAACTGTGTGAAAATTTCATTGCTGTCTTCTAGCTCAAAGCATATATTATAAGATTTGACCCAAGCAATATTCTATGTTGTGGGGGAAAGAAAAGGGTACAGTAGTTATTACAAGAAATTGGAAAAGTAATAAGAAATAGTAATAATTTTAGCTTACCTCAAGTAAATAAAAATATCTATTGAACTGTGGGCTTTTTGTATCTTCTAATCCTTTCAGTTGCCTTGTTATAAACATAAATATATCCTAGAAAGAACAAACATAATAGTAATTTGTTTCATCATATAACTTATGACTGGTATTTAACTAAATTGTCTGAATATTCATTTTGAACTGTTTATCACATTCCCCACTACAGAACTCCCACAGAAGCCAGAGAAACCAATCCTCACTGACCCTGGCAAGTAGGATGACAAATAAACCTAGGAAGAATGTGAGAGATAGCCATCCTTTGAAAGTTTCACCTTAGTAAAAGGTCAGGAAGGAGTTAATGCTGGTTAAGTTTCATATGAAAACATTCAGCTTGATGGACAGAAGGAAGCCTAGAGAAGGTTCCATTCTGCACTTGGTAGATGTGACCCATGGGTCAATGGAAAAGTTACGCATCCTCTTGCAAGCTGGATTTTCATTTCACAGCGCAACAGTTTTATATGTTTGATTTTGGGGAGAGAGGTAGCGGTTTTTTTAAATAGAATTTTAACCTGAACAGTGTTTCTCCATCTCTGTTACCATTCAAGACTAGCATATTGAGCAATGTTCCCGCTACTATTTATATCCATGAGAGGAATGAATTTTATGTGCACCAATATGGAGGTGACGTGTGACCGGGGGGGGGGGGGGGGGGTCCAAGGGGTTCAGAGTGTGGGAGGCAGCTCAGCACTGGGGTGGAGGGTTGAGGTGTGGGGGGTGAGGGCTCTGGGATGGGGCCAGAGCTGAGGGATTCAAAGTGTGTGGGGGGGACTCGGGGCTGGGGCAGAGGGTTGGGGTGCAGGGCTGAGGGCTCCAGATGGGCGGTGAGGGTTCTGGTGTGGGGCCGGAGCTGAGGAGTTTGGGGTGCAGGCTGCCCTGGGGCTGGGCCCAGAGGACTCCCCCTAGCCCTCTCCACCACTGGCAGCAGCTCCTGGGGATGGGGGATAGGCACCTCTCCCAGCAGCAGCCCTGCACGCCCCAAGATGCTCCCCTCCCCAGCTACCTCTCGTCTCCCCAGGCCCGTGGCTGCGCGCCTGCACAGCTCTGTAAGCTGCGCGGCCACGCAGCAGGCTATAGAGGGAACTTAGATACTGAGCCCTCCTTTTACAAAAAGCAACCAACAAGAAAGGGTTATGGATGCCTCTCTCAAGCTTCAGTTTGTCAAATGAAATTTCCATAGCAACAACTCTTATGAAACGAAAACTCATATAGGTAACATTAAGCAAAAGCGTCAGAAAAATTAACAATTATGTACAGACTTCCGGGACTGTTATGTGACAAAAATCTTTATCTTTTAAAACTAATTTTATGCACTCAAATCACCAATACATACTGGATAATTATCCCAACCAACTCAAAATTCAAAAGCATGTGCTCCCACCACACGAAGGCAACATCCACAGACTTGACAATTTCCAGACTTCAATGCCTAAAAAGAATCCAGGGATAACCAGTTTGTTACCTTGCAAATCTCTTCTAGGATTCCTTTCACTGAACAAGCCAAGGCTCTGATAGAATAAGGGCATAATACCACCCATAATGGGTCAGACTAAAGGTCCATCTAGCCTAGAATCCTGTCTTCTCACAGTGGCCAATGCCAGGTACTTCAGAGGGAATGAATAGAACAAGTTATGAACAAGTAATCCATGCCCTGTCATCTACTCCCAGTTTCTGGCAAATAGAGGTTAGGGATACCATCTTTGCTCATCCTGGCTAATAGCCATTGATGGACCTGTCCTACACGAATTTATCTAGCTATTTTTAGAACCCTGTTATAGTCTTGGCCTTCACAACATTCTCTGTCAAAGGGTTCCATAAATTGACTGTGCATTGTGTGAAGAAATGCTTCCTTTTGTTTTAAACCCGCTGCCTATTAATTTCATTTGGTGACCCCCTTAGTTCTTGCATTATGAGAAGGGAGTAAATAACACTTCCTTATTTATTTTCTCAACACCAAACATGATTTTATAGACTTGTCATATTCCACCCCCCTCCCCAGCCGTCTCTTTTCCAAGCTGAAAAGTCCCAATCTTAATCACTCCTCATATGGAAGCTATTCCATACCCCTAATCATTTTTGTTGTCCTTTTCTGAACCTTTTCCAATTCCAATATATCTTTTTTGAGATGGCACAATCACATCTGCACGCAGTATTCAAGAGACGGGCGTACCATGGATTTATAGACACAATATGATATTTTATGTCTTATTATTTCTTTCTTAATAATTCCCAACACTTTTAGCCTTTTTGACTGCCACTGTACATTAAATGGATATTTTCAGAAAACTATCCACAATGACTCCAAGATCTCTTTCTTGAGTGGTAACAGCTAATTTAGACACCATCATTTTATATGTATAGTTGGGATGTTTTCCAATGTGCATTACTTTGCATTTATCAACATTGAATTTCATCTGCCATTTTGTTGCCCAGTCCCAGAGTTTTGAGAGATCATAGAATCACAGAATATCAGGGTTGGAAGGGACCTCACAAGGTCATCTAGTCCAACCCCCTGCTCAAAGCAGGACCACTCCCCAACTAAATCACCCCAGCCAGGGCTTTGTTAAGCTGGGCCTTAAAAACCTCTAAGGAAGGAGATTCCACCACCTCCCTAGGTAACCCATTCCAGTGCTTCACCACTCTCCTAGTGAAAAAGTTTTTCCTAATATCCAATCTAAACCTCCCCCGCTGCAACTTGAGACCATTTCAGGTAGTTGAAAGCAGCTATCAAACCTCCCCTCATTCTTCTCTTCTGCAGACTAAATAATCCCAGTTCCCTCAGCCTCTCCTCTCCTCATGTGCTCCAGCTCCCTAATCATTTGTGTTGCCCTCCGCTGGACTCTTTCCAATTTGTCCACATCCTTCTTGTAGCGTGGGGCCCAAAACTGGACACACTACTGGACACAGTACTCCAGATGAGTCCTCATCAGTGCCGAATAGCGGGAATGATCACGTCCCTTAATCTGCTGGCAATGCTCCTACTTATACAGCCCAAAATGTCATTAGCCTTCTTGGCAACAAGGGCACACTGTTGACTCATATCCAGCTTCTCACCCTAGGTCCTTTTCTGCAGAACTGCTGCCTAGCCACTCAGTCTCTAGTCTGTAGCAGTGCATGGAACCTCAGTGCATGGAACTGTAGCAGTGCATGTTGAACCTCAGCTTTCTTTTGGCCCAATCCTCTAATTTGTCTGGGTCCCTCTGTATCCTAGCCCTACCCTCCAACCTATCTACCACTCCTCCCAGTTTAGTGTCATCTGAAAACTTGCTGAGGGTGCAGTCCACGCCATCCTCCAGATCATTAATAATGGTATTGAACAAAACCAGCCCCAGGACCGACCCCTGGGGCACTCCGCTTGATACCGGCTGCCCACTAGACATGGACCCCTTGATCACATTGGCCCGACGATCTAGCCAGCTTTCTATTCACCTTAAAGTCCATTCATCCAGCCCATACTACTATAACTTCCTGCAAGAATACTGTGGGAGACTGTATCAAAAGCTTTGCTAAAGTCAAGGAATAACACGTCCACTGCTTTCCCCTCATCCACAGAGCCAGTTAACCTAATTGCCCTCTGATGAGATAGTCAGGCATGACTTGCCCTTGGTGAATCCATGCTGACTGTTCCTGATCACTTTCCTCTCCTCAAAGTGCTTCAAAATTGATTCCTTGAGGACCTGCTCCATGATTTTTCCATGGACTGAGGTGAGTCTGACTGGCCTGTAGTTCCCCAGATCCTCCTCCTTCCCTTTCTTAAAGATGGGCACTACATTAGCCTTTTTCCAGTCATATGGAACCTCCCCAGATCGCCATGAGTTTTCAAAGATAATGGCCAATGGCTCTGCAATCACATCAGCCAACTCCTTTAGCACCCTCGGATGCAGGGCATCCGGCTCCATGGACTTGTGCTCATCCAGCTTTTCTAAATAGCCCTGAACCACTTCTTTCTCCACAGAGGGCTGGTCACCTCCTCCCCATACTGTGCTACCCAGTGCAGTAGTCTGGGAGCTGACCTTGTTTGTGAAGACAGGCAAAAAAAGCATTGAGTACATTAGCTTTTTCCACATCCTCAGTCACTAGGTTGCTTCCCCCATTCAGTAAGGGACCCACACTTTCCCTGACCACCTTCTTGTTGCTAACATACCCGAAGAAACCCTTCTTGTTATTCCTAATATCCCGAGCTAGCTGCAACTCCAATTGTTCCTTTTGGAGCTCTTCGCAGATCCTTTTGTAGTTCTTCGCAGTCTGTTTTGGACTTCACTATCTTGAGTAGTTTTGTATCATCTGTAAATCTGGCACCACACTGTTTACCCCTTTTTCCCAATCAATCATTTATGAATATGTTGAAGGGATCTGTGATGGGGTTCACTCACCACTGTGGCGCCTCCTGCTGGCTGTCCTGGGGATTAGCTCTGCATGTTAGTGCACCCTCTTAAGGTGGTGCCTCACTGCCATCACTCCTGCTCTAGGTCCCACAACTCTCCAAGGACTGCAGCATCCTCTTCAGCGACAATGCCCTCCGGCCATGCCACACGCTGTGCTCCCCCCTTCCTGGGGACCTGCAGTGCGCCGTTCAGTCACTTACTTGAGTGGCTACTGCAACGAATTGTCTGGCCACTTCCTTATGGCCCCAGCATTCTATTTGCCCTTGTTTCAGGGCCTCAGCCTGCAAACCCCAGCAACAAGCCAGGAGCCGTCTCTCGCTCCCCTGGTCCCTGCTAGCAGCACTGCTCTGTCCAGGGTGCTGGCAGTTTTCTCAACCATCCAGAGAGACAGTCCTTCCTTCCTGGGCTCCCAGCAGAGAACTGCCCTCCTCTGCCCTGCAACTCCCTTTTTATATGGGCCTGCTTGACTACTCCCTTCAGCACTTTTCTGATTGGCTGCCTCCTGCGCAGTTTCCCTAGGGCTCTATTAACCCCTTAAAGCCCAGTGTGCAGGTGCCCCATCACAAGATCCTTATTTTTGGGGGGGGCAACAATACACTTATCTTTTCAAAAATACCAACACGGAACCAAAGTCGCCTACTGAAGATTTAGAAACTCTACAGTCACCCTTGGACAAATACAAAAAAAGATTTCTCATTCTTTAAAAAGGACAAAAACTTTCTAAACCACAATTTTTCTTCAAGGAAGTGGTGGAGAGGGACGAATATCAGGATGGGGTAGCCAACTTATTTCTACTCAGAGACTGCAGACACAAAAATCCAATCTTAACAGACAGGCTGACATATTTAAGATGGTTCAGGGTAAAGCCATGACAGGAGCCAATTCAGACTAAATAAAACTGGTCTCTTGGTCGAGGATGCAGAAGGAACACTTCATCATTCTCAAGACAAATACCAAAAGGACATGGCCGTCATGCAGATCAAGTGGCATCCAAACTGACCTTTATCTAGGTCTTAAGATGGCTGCATAGTCAGTCAGTGATGGACAGACTGAGTATCTCATTGCACCATCAGAGCTTTTGATGACATGATCACCAACCACAAAGCAGCATTCCTTGGTAAATGTGCTTTGTAATTTGCTGGTCTTCATTTCTAGCATATCCATATTGAGAAAGCTGCCAATAAACAAACGAGTAAAGATGGAAACTGTTGCTGTGTTTGGCTATGAATATTCTCACTGATGATCTCAACCTACCACATAATATGGAGCAGCTGATGAAAACAAGAATCAGAAAAAAGTTCATCACTCTTCAATCTTCCTCAGTGCTTCTTTCACATCTCACAGTTATACAATAGTGGTTCTATGGATCTGCAACTCTGTGATCAGTTTTGATATTACAGTGTCTTCACAGAGGCCACTAAAGGGTTTGGAACACAGAAATAGCTGCTGCTATGAGAACATCCACATCTTTTGAGCAGTATTGTCCATGATACTTTCCTAGGATTTGAAGTCCCCATCTGCTCAATATCCTACCCAAACAAGTTAAGACTGACCTGGCTGTAATCTAGAGTTAGAGGCTACTTGACAGTAACAGCAAAGAACTTGATTTCATCCAGACTGATAACAAAACCAGCGCACTCTGCTTCTTCCCCAATCAGAATGGCCTCCAGCTGCAACCATTCATCATAATGAGTCAACAAGGCAACATCACTGGCACATTCAACGTCTCGAAGCAAAACGGTGTGTTCAGCTCAACACCACTGACAGCTGCCTCCTCAAGTTTATCCATCAATCAATGTTTATACTGAGCAACAATGGAGAAAGGACACCGCCCAGCCAAAATCTTATAAATAGGCAACTATGCCATGTATCTACCAATAACTGGAACGGAGCTTTCTGTTCCATTATAGAGCTTTTTTATCAATAACACTTTTTTCCCAAGAAGTGCCAAGTCACCCCACCGGAGATCTCACAAACTTGCTCAATACATTGAATCAAAGGCCCAATGGAAGTCTATAAGTGCTATACACAGTTTATTAAATTAAGTCATCTTCCCATAGCTGTCTCAAACTACAAATCTGATCAACAGTGCAGCGACTTGGTCCTAAAGCCACAATGAGTATCCACATGAGTATAGTCACAAAGTGCATCATTGATTTGTGACTGTAGTGGAGCGGCTGCCCCACTCCTGAAGAACACGGGTTAAAAGCAGCCCTGGAGAGGGCTGAGGCTGTGAAAGGCTGATTGGGGAAGCAGCCACAGCTGGGGACACACCCCAATCAGGCCACAGCTGGCCCTATAAAAGGGCTGTGAGCCAGGAGCTGAAAGAGTCTCACTCTATCCCTGGAGTGGGAAGGGCTAGCTGCCTCAGAGGAAGGTACCTGAAGTAGAGCAGGGCTGAGGGAAGGCAAGAGGAGCTTCAGCCTGGTAAACCCCCAGGCTGCAAGCCTCGTTAAAGGCCCAAAAGGTACTGGGGCTGCAGAGGGGCAACCCAGGGATAGGCAAAGGAGGCAGGTCCTAACCCCTTGCCAATGATGAGTGGCCATTACAGACTGCAGTCTGCCCCAGTGAGCGGGGGCTAGATGATATGATGACTGGCAGTAGCCACGAGGCAAGGTGGGCTTAGAGCCAGTTGACTTCTTGACTCCAACAGATCCTAGGGGTTTCCATGGGAGTGGAGATCCAGAGCGTGGGGGTAACTGCAGGGGGAAGCACCCCAAGGAAAAGGGGTACCAGGGTCCAAGAGGGACATGGGGGCCAGCGGCAGGCGAGCCACCGGCCAGCAGAGGGTGCTCCGAGTGCTGAAAGAGCTAATTCCTAAGACGACCAGCAGGAGGCACCGCACTGGTGACTCGTCGCCTCAGTACAGTAACATTAATACAAAAGAAAATATTTTTGCTGGGAACGAGATCATCATAGTACCTCCATAGTTACTACACTTGGCCTTCTCAATATCAAAAGCAGTGCTGTGATCACCGTAGTACCTATGTGCAGAACAAATATTTGATAATGGGCTCTTCAATCTAACAAAGGCAGAATATGATCCAATGGTTGGAAGTTGAAGCTAGACAAATTCAGAATAGAAATGGGGCTCAATTTTTTTTTTTTTTTTTTTTAACAGAGAAGCAAATTAGCAAGGGTTGCATAGGATTCGCCATTACTGGCAATTTTTAAATCACAGAAATGTAGGACTAGAAAGGACCTCCATAGGTCATCTAGTCCAGTCCCCTTCATTGAGGCAGGTCCAAATATTATCTAGACCAGCTCTGACAGGTGTTTGTCTAACCTGATCTTAAAAACTTCCAATGACAGAGATCCCACTACCTCCCTAGATAATTTGTTCCAGTGCTTAGCTACCCTTTCAGTTCGGAAGTTTTTCCTAATGTCTAACCTAAATCTCCCCTGCTGAAATGTAGGCCCATTACTTCTTGTCCTGTCCTCAGTAGATGAGAAGAATAATTTTTCTCTCCTCTTTATAAGAAATGGTTACCTACCTTCCATAACTACTGTTCTTCGAGATATGCTGCTCATGTCCATTCCATATTAGGTGTGTGCACGCCCATGTGAACAGCTGCAGGAGATTTTTCGCTTCGTGGTATCTGGAGGGCCGGCTCTAGCACCTTCTGGAGCCCCGTGCTCCAGGCACTGGTATATGGGGCACTACCAGCCCCGCACCCCCTCAGTTCCTTCGTGCCATCAACTCCTACTGTAGGGAAGGCGGGCGAGTCACGGAATGGACATGAGCAACACATCTCGAAGAACAACAGTTACAAAAGGTAGGTAACTTTTTTCTTCTTGTGAGTGCTTGCTCATGTCAATTCCATGCGACTCACAAGAAGTATCCCTGGAGATGAGCTCTAAGTTCACGGACATGTTGTTTGCAACACTGCTCTGCCGAAGCTGGCATTGTACTGGGCTTGTTGGGTGATAGCATAATGGGATGCGAACTGTGATGGGGCAAGGACAGATGGCTATAGTAAAGTGGTGAAGAAAAGTATGTTAGCCCCAGACTAAACAAATCCCAGATACTTTGGTAACCAAATTGCAGTTGCTCCAGGTTAATCAAGAAACCTGGGGCCAATTAAGATCCTTCTAGAAAAAACAGTGGAGATAGCTAGATTGATTGGGACACCTGAAGCCAATCAAGGGCTGGCTGGAACTAGTTAAAAGCCTCCCAGTTAGTCGAGGGGTGGATGTCAGGAGCTGTGGAAGGAGGTTGCGCTATTGGAGAGACTGAGCAGTACACACCATATCAGGCACAAGGAAGGAAGCCCTGAGGTAAGGGTGAAGTGGAGTTTGAGGAAGTGGGGGCTGCTGTGGTGGAAGTAGCCCAGGGAATTGTACGTGTCCTATTTCTAAAAGGTCAGCTACCATAGCTGATACTATTAGGGTTCCTGGGCTGGAGCCCGGAGTAGAGGGTGGGTTCCCCCGCCCCCTTTAGCCTCCTCCCCCAATTCATCACCAAGACTGGGAGACAACAGAGACTGTGCAAGGGAGAATAGCTTCTCCTCACCTCCCTCGCTGGCTTATGATGAAAATGGCTCAGTAGACTGTGACCCTTGCCTCTAGAGAGAGAAGGGCTACAAGGAGGGTCACGGTGAGCCTCTGAGGCTTGCACAAATCCACCAGGAAATGCAGGATCCACGGAGACAAGGACAAAGCATTGTCACAGAACGTATGGACTGAAGACCAAGTAGCAGTTCTGTAGATGTCTTGGATCGGTACCTGTACAAGTAAGGCCGCTGATGAAGCTTGTGCTCTGGTGGAATGGGCAGTCACGATAGCCGGTGGTGACACCCGTTTGTTCACAGCAGAATTTTATGCATGCGGTTTTCCACAAGGAGATTCTCTGAAAGGAAACCGGTAGACCTTTCATCCTGTCCACCACTGCGACAGAACTGTGTCGACTTAGGGAAGGGTTTGGTTCTCTCAGTGTAGAAGACTACGGCCCACCTAACATCCAAAGAGCATAAGCGACACTCCTTGTTAGTCTTGTGAGGCTTTGGGAAAAAAGACCAGTAGGAAGATGTCCTGACATTATGGAACTGTGATACCACCTTTAGTAAGTGGGGAGGGCCCAGCTGGACCTTTTCCTTATAGAACACCATATAAGGGGGTTCAAATGTTAATGCTCTGATCTTGGAGACCCTTCAGGCTGAAGTAATTGCTACTATGAAAGAGACCTTTCGAGCAACAGGCGGCGAATGATTCAAAGGGGGGGATCCATGAGAGCACCAGATTTAAGTCCCTCAGAGGGATTGGGTCGCAAACCTGGGGGTAAACTCTCTTCAACATCATTTCATTGTAGAAGACTGATCTGCCCTGACTCAGAGAATGGGGAAGGCCCAGATAGCTGCCAAGTGCACCTTGATCGACGGAAGACGCTTGAGATGGAGCAGGTAGTCCAAGATAGAGTGTAGTGAGGATTCCATTCCAAGGCCCAACACGTAAACCGCCTCCGCTTAACCAAGTAAGCCACTCTGGTAGAAGGTTTTCTCTTGCCCAGAAAGAATTGCTGGACTTGCACAGAGCACACTTGTTCCTCTATATTCAGCCATGCAGAAGCAATGCTGTCAAGTGCAGGGAGAGGAGGTTTGGATGAAGCAGCCGGTCCTGATTCTGCAAGAGTATGTCCAGACATAACGGGAGCTCCAATGGCGCTACAAACAAGAGGTCCAGCAACATGCCGAACCAATGTTGGCACGGCCATGCGGGGGCTACCAGGATGACATTTGCCTTGTCCCTCTTGACCTTTAGGGGGACCTTTGCAAATTAGGGGTATCAGCAGGAAAACATAGTATCCTCCCCATCCATGGAAGCAGGAAGATGTCGGACAGGGAACCTCTGTTAAGCCTGCCCATCAAGCAGAACTGCTGGCACTTTCTTTTCTGGACGCGAACAGGTGCACTTGGGGATTCCCCCACACCTGGAAGATGACGCTGACCACCTCCAGGTGGAGTGACCACTCATTGCGAGAGAAGGGCCCACTGAGGCAATCTGCCAGCGCATTCCGGGCACCCGGGAGGTGAGACACCTCGAGGTGGATGACATGCTACACACTGCCATGTGGTCTAGTAGCCTGAGGCATACTCTGGTGCTTGTGAGTGGGTGAGCTGTGATATACACAATAAAGTTCCAACATTACTCGGGACCAGAAATCCAGTAGGAAGGCTCTGACCTGAGTGGAGTCAAGCACTGCCCCTATAAAAACCTCTGTTCTCCAAAGTGAAGTCAGAATTTAATTTTCTGTTCATTTATAAGCAGGCTCAGCTTTCGACAGGTGGCCGGTACCAAACTGATGCTGTGCTGAACCTGGGATCACAAACGGCCCTTGATTAGCCAGTAATTGAGGTATCAATAGATCTACACACCTGGACGTTGCAGGTAAGCTAACCATGACTGCCATGCACTTTGTGAAAACTCTCGGCGCCGCCAATAGACTAAAGGTCAGTGCTATGAATTGGTAATGGCGTTGACCCACCACAAACCGAAAGAATCTCCTGTGCCCACAGTAAATAGAGATATGGAAATAGGCATCTTTTAAGTCGAGGGCAGCATACCATTCTCTCAGATGCAAGGAGGGGACAATGGAGGCCAGGGACACCATGCAGAACTAACTTTTTGAAATATTTGTTGAATCAACGCAGGTCCAAAACGGACCTGAGGCCCCCTTTGGCATTCAGGATTAGGAAATATCGGGAATAAAACCCCTTTCCCCCTCAGCTCTCGAGGAACTTCCTCTACAGCCCCCACATGAAGGAGGGCTCCTCCTGAACAAGAAGTTGCTCCTGAGAAGGGTTGCTGAAGAGAGACAAGAAAGGGGCATGGGAGGGAGGAGAACTGTAGGATGTATCCAATCGCTACTATATTGAGCGCCCAGCTGTCCAAGGTAACATGGGACCATGCAGTAAGGAAAGGAGACAAACAGTCCAGAAACAGATGGTGGGATGGATCCTTAAGTAAGTCCGGTATGCCATCCTCGGGTATACCCTGAAAATTCCTGCCACGAGCCACCAGGGTGTCTTGCGGCGCCCGACTGGGAAATCGGGACAGAGAGTGAGTTGACAGCGTTTATAATCTCTATCCCTTTTCTTATAGGGACCTTGGCGAGGTTGCCCGAGAACCTAGGAGGTGGCGGCTGTGGCCAGAAGTGCGTCTGTGAGGCCAGCAGCATGTACGGGTCCAAGGAGCACTAAGTGACTCTCAAATCTTTCAGTCCATGCAACTTGGTATCAGTTTGTTCAGAGAACAGCACATTGCCCTCGAAAGGAAGGTCCTGAAACAGACGCTGCAGCTTATGGGAGAGTCCCAAGGGTTGTAGCCACAAACTGCGCCACATAGATACTGCCGACACCATCAACCTTGCCGCCAAATTGGCCACATCCAGGGTAGCCTGGAGAGAGGCACTGGCTACTTCCTTGCCCTCTACCTTGATGGCCAAGAACTCCTGTCTCGCCTCCTAAGGCAGGGAGTCCTTAAATTTGGCCACTGAGTTCCAGACATTGAAGTCGTATCTCTCCAACAATGCTTGCTGGTGGGAGATGTGCAGTTGCAGGCTGACCGTTGAATAAACCTCTCCCCCAAATAAGTCCAGCTTTTTAACATCTTTATTTTTATGGGATGTGCTAGTTTGCCCCTGCCTGTATTGTTCGTTGGTCGCAGAAATCACTAGTGACCCTGGGGGAGGGCTATGAGTACATGTACTCCCACCCTTGGCAAGGACATAGTACTTCTTCTCTGCCCATTTAGATAATGAGGACAGAGAAAACAGGGTTTGCCACAGTGCCTTGACCAGCTTGAGTACCCCGTCATACTGGGAGTGCCACCTCAGAGGGAACAGCAGCAGCCAATACATCAAAGAGGCTGTTCACAGGTTCCTCAATCTCCTCAGCCTCCAACCCCAAGTTCGAGGCAACACATTTGCTCCTGTGGGCTCAAAAAACGTCCAGCAGCAGCAAGTTGGTGGGCCCCACTACAGCCTCATCCGGAGAGGATGCGGAAGCCGTCACCACAGGAAGGGCTGACTCCTCCTCCACAGTCGCGGCTGATGGCACCAGGGCTGTTGGGGTTTCGGTACTGGCTTCCAGATCCAAGTTGGTCTCCAGTGGTGGTGGCTGGGTCAGCACCTGAGTCTGTCTCTCAGAGACTTCTGAGGACCATGGCTGGGAATATAGTCCCGGCATCAGTGGGAACCACCACGGGGTCCAATAAGGCCATTGCACTAGCCGCTGCTCTGGCAGTCAAGCCATTGACGGACCTGCAGCAAAGTCCGGTGCATACGGCCAATGCCACTGCCGCAATGTGGGAGGGGTAGCTTCCTCCCCAGACTCTAATGAGCACTCCCCTCCCTCAGCAACCTGGAAGGAGCCATCGCTACCATCTCCTACCAGCTGCAATGCAGAGGGCGGTGCCACACCCAGGACTGGTGGCCGGGAGCCGATAACCACTGCCACAGTGCTGGAGATGTATGACGTGGCAATGGGGAGCAGTGCTGAGGGGCCAGTGACTGGTGCCATGACACCGGAGATCAAGGTCGCAGATGTGGCAACCAGTCATGGGACAAGGACTTGTGCTGGATCAAGGCTGATTGGGGCAGCCCCATCAAGGGCTTCCCTCTCAAGGTGACCACCTTCGCTGATGGGTGAGTCTCTAGGCATGGGCGGCACCAGGAGCGATAGGAGGCCTTTCGATCAAGGAGGCTCGAAGTTGTAGGGGTCCCTGACTGCTCCCAGGAGTCGGCGATGGGTCCCAAACAGGGCTGAGTGTCCTAGCAGGCGTATCTGCCACCAACTGCGGCTCTCGAAATAACAAACAACCTGGCATGGGTCTTGCTTTGTTAGGAGTTCCCTGCCTGTCTCGCCGCAGCCCCAGGGAGCACTCCGTTGCCACGCTGTTTTTTGTGCCTCTTCTTCAGCATAGAGTAATGAGAATGGTGCCGGGAAGAGCCTGGTGCCGACGGAGCACTCTGCACTGAGGCCGATGTGCTTGGTGCTGAATCAGCAACACGGTTCCGAAGCCAGACAAAAACGGCATCTTCCATTAACAGGCCCTTCAAACGAATGTCCCTGTCTTTAAGAGTGTATGGCCCGAAGCCCTTGCAGATCCTGCACTTTTCTTTGATGCAAGCTTCCCCAAGGCACTTTAAGCAGCTCATATGAGGGTCGCTCACTGGCATAGGCTTGTGGCAGGCTGCACACAGTTTGAAGCACAGGAAATGAGGCACGCCCTAATCCTGGGACGACGGACCAGATGGGACCTTTAACTAAACTAGTACTAACACTAAAAAACTATGTACACAGAAAAGTCCAAGAAAGTCCACAGATAAAACCACAACTGACCTTGCAATGGTCATGAGCATTAAGAAGGAAATGAGCGGGCACGGGGCTGGCGGCGCCCCGTATACCAGTGCATGGCTCCAGGAGGCGCCAGAGCCAACCCCACAGATACCACTAAAGGAAAAATCTCTAGCAGCCATGCACATGCACACACCTAACATGAAATCAACATGAGAACACTCAAAAAACAACCTTTTACATACTTGAAAACTATCATTTCATCCTCCTGCCCCTCAGTCTTTTCTTTTCCAGACTAAACAAATTTTTCCAATCTTTCATCATAGGTCACATACTCCAGACCTTGAATCTTTATTTTGCTCTCCTCCAATTTGTCTACATCTTTACCAAAATATGGTGCCCAGAACTCAACACAGTGTGCCTGTTGAGACCTTATCAGTGCTGAGAAAAGTGGAAGAATTACTTCTCGTGTCTTGCTCAGAACACTCCTGCTAATACATTCCAAAATGAGGTTTGCTTTTTTTGCAGTAGTATTGCATTAACAACTCATACATAGTTTGTGATCCACCACAACTCCCAGATCCTTTTCTTCTGTACTCCTTCCTAGGAAGTAATTTCCCATTTTCTATTTGTGCAACTGATTATTTCCTTCCTAAGTGTAGTAATTTGTATTTGTCCTTACTGAATTTCATCCTATTTACTTCAGATCATTTCTAGTTTGTCAAGATCATTTTTAATTCTAATCCTATCCTCCAAAGCACTTGCAACCCCTCGTAATTTGGTATCTTCCACATACTTTATAGGTGTACTCACTATGCCATTATCTAAATAGTTTATGAAAACACCAAACAGAACAAAACCCTGGAAAGATCACAGCAAAACCTCACTTGATATACCCTTCCAGCTTGACTGTGAACGACTGATGATTACTCTGCGCACAGTTTTCCAACCAATTGTGCACCACCTTATAGTAGTCTAGTCTATATTTCCCTAGTCTGCTTATCAGACGACCATGTGAGACTGTACCAAAAGCCTTACTAAAGTCAAGAAGTGCTGTATCTACTGCTTCTCTCCCATCCACCAGGCTTGTTACCCTGTCAAAGAAGAGTATTAGGTATAAGGAGTTTCTCAACCACCTTATCTTCTAAGTGCTTACAAACAGATTGTTTGATTATTTGCTTCATAGTCTTCCCGAGTACTCAAAGTAAGCTGACTGGTCTATAATTCCATGGGTTTTCCTACATAAGGATGGCCATACTGGGTCAGAACAATGGTCCATCTAGCCCTTCTGACAGTGCCCAATGCCAGGTGCTTCAGAATGAACTAAACAGGCAATCAAGTTATCCACCCAGTCATCCACTCCCAGCTTCTGGCAATCAGAGGCTAAGGACACCCAAAGCATGGAATGTAATCCCTTACTATTTTGGCAAATAGCCATTGATAGACCTATCCTCCATGAATTTACCTAATTCCTTTTTGAACCTTGCTATAATTTTGGCCTTCACAACATCCCCTGGCGAAGAGCTCCACAGCTTGACTGTGAATGACATGAAGAAGTACTTCCTTTTGTTTGTTTTAAACCTGTTGACTACCTATTTCATTGGGTGACCCCGGCTCTTGTGTAATGTGAAGGAGTAAATAACACTTCCTTATTCACTTTCTCTAAACCATTAATGATTTTATAGACCTCTATCACACTCCCTCTTAGTCATCTCTTCTCCACGCTGAAAAGTCCCAGTCTTATTAATCTCTCCTCACACGGAAGCTGTTGCATACCCTTAATAATTTTTGATGCCCTTCTCTGTACCTTTTCCAAAACTAATCTTTTTTGAGAGGCGGTGACCTGAACTGCACACAGTATTCAAGATTTGGGCGTATCCTGGATGTATACAGCAGCATTATGATATTTTCAGTCTTACTGATTCCTTTCTCAATGGTTCCTATCATGGTTAGCTTTTTTTGACTGCTGTTGAACACACGTTTTCAGAGAACTATCCACAATGACTCCAAGATCTCTTTCTTGAGCGGTAACAGATAATTTAAATTCCATCATTTTGTATGTATAGTTGGGACTGTGTTTTCCAATGTGCATTACTTTGCATTTATCAACATTGAATTTCATCTGCCATTTTTGTTGCCCACTCACCCTTTGTAACTTCACAGTGTCCTTTGGACTTCACTATCTTGAATAATTTTCTATCATCTGCAAATTTTGCAACTTCACTGTTAACCCCTTTTTCCAGATCATTTATTGGTATGTTCAACAGTACTGGTACAGATCCCTGGAGGACCTTGCTATCTATCTCGCTTCATTCTTAAACCTGACCATTTATTCCTAACCTTTGTTTCCTATCTTTTAACCAGTTTCTGATCTATGAGAGGACCTTCCCTCTTATCCCATGACTGCTGACTTTGCTTAAGAGAGAGCCTTTGGTGAGGGACCTCGTCAAAGGCTTTCTGAAAATCCAAGTATACTATATCCATTGGATCACCTTTGTCTATATGTTGGTTGACCCCCCTCAAAGAATTCTAGTAGATTGGTGAGGTATGATTTCCCTTTACAAAGGCCATGTTGACTCTTCCCCAACAGTCAGGTTCATCTGTGTTCTGATAATTCTGTTCTTTACTATAGTTTCAACTCATTTTCCTGGTATTGAAGTTAGGATTACTGTCTTGTAATTTCCAGGATCATCTCTACAGCCTTTTAAAAAAAGTGGTGTCATATTAGCTATTCTCCAGTCATCAGGTACAGAAGCTGATTTAAATGACAGGTTACATACCACAGTTAGTACTGCAATTTCATATTTGAGTTCCTTCGGGACTCTTGGATGAATACCATCTGGTTCTGGTGATTTAGTACTATTAAATTTATCAATTTGTTCCAAAACCTCCTTTATTGACACCTTAATCTGGAACCGTTCCTCAGATCTGTCCCTAAAAAGAATGGCTCAGGTATGATAATTTCCCTCACATACTCCGCAGTGAAGACCGATGCAAAGAATTCATTTAGCTTCTCCTTACTCTCTATTTTATAAATATAGTAGAACCTCAGAGTTACGAACACCAGAGTTACAAACTGACCAGTCAACCACACACCTCATTTGGAACTGTAAGTATGCAATCAAGCAGCAACAGAGACAAAAAAAATTAATACAGTACAGTAGTGTTAAATCTGAACTATTAAAAAAAGGGAGTTTAAAAAGAGATTTGACAAGATAAGGAAATTGTTTATGTACTTGTTTCATTTAAATTAAGATGGTTAAAAGCAGCATTTTTCTTCTGTGTAGTAAAGTTTCAAAACTGTTTTAAGTCAATGTTCAGTTGTACACTTTTGAAAGAACCACCACCTTTGTTGTTCAGATTTATGAACATTTCAGAGTTACGAACAACCTCCATTCCTGAAGTGATCGTAACTTTGAAGTTCTACTATAAGTACTCTATTTGCCCTTTTCCAGTCCTCTGGGATCTCTCCCCCTCTTCAAATATAAATCAATATTGGATTTATTTATTTTAAAGACATGTTCCAAAGGAATCATTTGGGGGAAGTTCTATGGTATGTGTTGTTAATGTAGCCTCTCACACTCTACAAGGCAGAACCAATGGAGGGAGGGGAGACAGCATGGCAGACAGACAGACACCCCGTGTGTGGGAGACATAGATGTGCATTGCCCCTTTAAGTAAGCTGACCTCACTTTTAAGTGCATTGTCTTTTTAAGTGGATCAGGAAGTTGAGACAGCAGCTGCTGCCCCAAGCTCTCCCTGTCTCTCTCCGTTGGTGTCCCCACCCTGCTCTATATGGAAAAGGGGTAAGCGGGGTGCAGGAGCGGGACACCCTGATATTAGCCCCCTCCTTTCCCCCCACCCCCCTGCACAGCTAGCAGGAGGCTTGGGGAGCAGCTCCAAGGCAGAGGGCAGGAGCAGCACATGGCAGTGGGCGGGAGGGACAGCTGAACTGCCGGCAATTGATAGCCTGCTGGGCAGCAGATGCACAGGGAATTTAGGGGAGCGGGGAGCTGATAGGGGGTTTGCCGATCCACTCTGGTTCCATGCCCCCACCAGCTAGCTCCAACAGGCTGCTCTTCCTGCAAGCAGTGGACAAAGCAGGAGGCTGCCAAAGGAGATTAGAAAGGAGCACTGCACAACTTTAAACAAGCATGTTCCCTAATTGATCAGCAACATTACAACAAAACAACCTTAACCAGGACGACTAAGTGAGGAGTTACTGTACTAGATGAGGATGAGACACACACACACACTCTGCTAGTGTGTTTCAAAACTATTTTCTGACAGCAGAGGAATGGTGAATCTCCGGAACCTTGGCATTCATTCCAGGTTGTGGAGGGGAGTGTGCTCTTGTAGGCATAAACTCTTCTGCCCATTCCTTCCAAACTTGAATCCTTCTGCCCTGGCCCAGTCTTGCCTATTCACCACCGTGGCTCTTTGTCCCAGTCTCCTCACCTCAGGCTTCTCATCCTAATCAAAGACTCCTTGCCCAGTCAATCTTAGTATTCCCATCAGGGCTCCCCATCTGAATCCCAGTCTCCCCCATTCTAATCAGTCTCCTTGCCCAGCCAGAACCAGTTCCCCACTTCCAGCTCCTCCCCCAATCTGTCTCTTCTCTAACACCCAACCTCCAGTTGTTGCCCCATCTCAAAGGTTTCACTACCACCACCAGCTCCCAGTCCTTGTCGCCATTCTCAGCTCCTCATCCAGCTCAGTCTCTCACCTCAGCTGCTTGCCTCCTTCTTCCCACTCCTTGGCTCCTTATCCCAGTATCTTTGCCTAGTGAATTCCAGTTCTCCCCGCTCCCCCCGACAAAATCTGGCTCCTCATCAGATGTGTCTTCCCATCCATCATCTGGTCCAGGCAGTCCCACAGTCTCTCCCATCTCCCACCTCCTCATCTAATCTCAGGATTCCCCTAACCGCCCTGTTTCCATCAAAGATTCTCAGTCCCACGCTCCTACCTCACCCAGTCTTAGCCTCCCCTCTACCTCAGTTCCAAGTCTCATGGCCCAGCCAGTCCCAATACCTCCAATGGGCTCCAAGTCTCCTTGCCCAACAAGAAGTTCCAGTCTTCACCCCAACTCCACAGTCAGTTTCTTCCCTCCCCCCCGCCACCCTTCCAATCCCAGCTTCACCAGGCTTCCTATCCCAACCTACTGCTTTCCCTCCCATTCACAGTCCAACTTTTGTCCCCTCTGCCTTTGAGTCAGGTAGCTTTTTCTCTCCGCACTGTGTGGGTGCTGGGGTGGGGGGGGGGTCATTGCAAGCACAAGACGACAGACTCCCTACTCTCAGTCCTAGTACCCAACACCAGGCCATTCTGCAACAGCCAAGAGTAGCTATTACAGGGTAAGTCTGACTTTGCTTCTGAAGCCCTGGGCTGGAGCATATTCAGTCACTATTCAGAGATGGTGCACGTGCACATACAGGAGCTGTGAGAAGACTAATGAGATTCTCTCCCTCAGAGGGGATGTCACATGTGCAGCCTCCACTAGCAGTTTGAGAGGATGGAGCATGCTCCTCCACCACCTTTTATTTTTTTTTAGCACATACATTTTCCGTGTGCATGCTTATTTCAACTTACTTTCAGTTTATCTGGTGAGGTGTATGGAGCTTCAGGAGCATAAATTCTGAAAATATCAGCAAGGCAACATGCTACCAGCAAGCGCACATCTTTATCAGGGTGTTTGAGAAAAAAATCTGAAGCAAGATGTAATGCAAGATTTAGATACAGCTCCTTTTCTTCTTCAGAGTCCTGGTCCATATCCATGAATGTTTTCACAACCATCTACAAAAAAAATTAGATCAGTATATAAGTGAAGCTCTCTAGGTGAACAGGTCTTCGTTCAAAATAAGACAAGAGCTCATGCGATTCTACCCTTTCTCCACCCTCCCAACACTCAGCTTTTGCACAGTTGCTGAAAGCCACAAAGTAACATTTAATGTGCCTCTAAAGACCCCAAAGTGAGTCCGGACCCTATTTTAATGGGGTTGCCAGAGCGTTAGACTTGCTGGGGCCAAAGCTAAAGCCCGAGCCTCACTGCCTGGGGCTGAAGCCCAAGCTCCACTGCCAAGGGCCAAAGCTGAAGTTTTTGGGCTTCGTCTTTGCTCCCCTCCCTCGCCTCCACACACGGGGCAGTGGGGCTTGGGAGGGCTCAGGCTTCGGTGCCCCCTCAGGGGGTTGGGTAGTAATTCTTGTCAGAAGGGGGACATGGTGCAATTAAGTTTGAGAACCCCTGCTCTAAAAAGACAATTCACTGGTTTGACTGAGATAAGAGAGGTGTTTACCTTTGCATCAGCCATGCACAGGTAAACCCAGAAAGCAAAAGCAGTCAACTTTTATTAGGAAGCTTAAATTTCTGCTTAAAACATTTAGAGTGACACAAAGTTGACAAACCCCAATCTGAATCTTATTTTTTCCTTTCTTTTCTTTTTGATATTCTAAGTTTCTGTCCTCTAAAACAAAGGATGAAACAAGCTTCTCACCAGGACAACCCACCAACCAAAGCAGAGTGCACTGGATTTCAATGCAATCATACATTAACCCAGGACTTTGCCCAAATTAAAACTATTTTTATTACAGTAGCATTAAACGATCCCAATCAAAAACAGGGCCCAACTGGGCCAGGTCCTGTATAAACATGCAGTAAAAACGGTCCCTGCACTGAAGAGTTTACAGTCTAAATGGACAAGACAGACAGAAAGAAAAACTAATAGCCCAATAAAATATGTTGATGAAGACATTCAATCACTAGCGCAATTTAAATAAAATGCTTATGGGGGAGGGAGCAGGTGTATTATGTTTGGCCATTTGATTATTTAGAATGAAATTCCAATACCCACTTTCCATATGATGCAATTTATTTTATGGGATATTTTTAAATTGAAGAATCTAAGTCATTATATATGAATTTCTTATTTGAATCACGGAGATGTAACTATTTTAATTAGTGCAACTATCATTGGATGTAACAAAATGGCAATTAAAGCTCGATCCTTCACCCATCGAAGTTAGTGACAAAATTCCCATTGATTTTAGCCTTAAAGCCTAAAGATTAAGGCTTTAAGAGATAGAAGATTACTTGTTAAGTGGCTCACTCCCTAATAAAATACTTCAAATCAACTATGATATTTTATCATAATAATATTTTTAGACATGGCGAAATCAGAAGTCTCTTCCGGCAGGCCAGATACCAAACAAACCTGATTTATGGCAATTCTCCTGCATGTTTGAAGGACCTTCAGAGATGCTAAACTTCAAGACACATTAGAAACAGAAGATTAGAAACACTCCGATTATAATTAACGTACGCATATAATTCCCATTGGAAAATGAATCTCCTTTCTTACTTGGCCCAGAAGAAATCAGTTGCTTGGGCTATCACACCACCGATAAAGTCCCTTTCAAATTCCAAAGAGGAATTGTTTTTGTTACAGAAGACTGCGTTTCTGTAATTTATTAATGTACTAAAAAACTACTACTTGGGCTTCAAATGAACTGAGCCACAAGTATGCTTCGTGTTCATTCTGGGAATTAGCTTGAGTTCTCTCCTATTTTGCATTTAAACCACCTTCACCATTTGTCAACATTTAAATGTTGGTTAGTTTTGAATGACCACCACCACAAATACACACCAAAATTAACTAACTTTTTTTGCATTCTTATGTCAACGTGCAACTCATGGAAGTGAGGAATTAATAGCATTTTTAGACTTCGGTGAAGTGCAGAAAGCATAAATTTCTCCATATAGATCAGCCAATACTCAAATCTTGACCTGAAATTCTTCTAGTATTCAAGTATTGGATTTTCCCAGAGCACACAACAATTACTATGGAGAAGTCTGCTAAATTGGATTATGGTACTAGGATGAAAAACTGTTTCAGAGACTAGGGTGAAATTAATATTTTCACTCGTGATTCAACGGATTTCAAACCAAGTTTCCAGCGCTGACAACCATCCTTCCTTCCACCTAGACACAAACGTGATGCTTGCATATAAAAAGATTCAAACAACTAGGGATTGTAAGACAAAAATATTTGAAGGCTATAAACACTAAAGGAAGACATGAATTACTCAAGAAAGTAACAAAGGAAGTATAACCAGAAGCATGGGCTGAAAATTGGCTGATCTCATCAGTTGCATTTTGAAGCCCAGAACTCATGAAAGGACTCATATAATTGAAAGTATGACTTGCATTTCTTTTTTGGATTGTTTGGTGATTTGAGTGTCGAATTGATATGCAAACTAGGTTGCATTGCGTCCGGATTAAATAGAGATTTGGAATGGCTCAGCCATTACGTTAATTGAATCTATTTCCCTTAAGTTAACGATCCTCATTCACACCTGTGTGACCATCATGTTTATCACTTCAAAGGTTTTTCTTCCCCTGCTGTTATGGTTCCTCTCAACTAATTCGCCTCTTAAGGTTGGTCTATGCACCTCGACCTTATCATGTTTCTCTGACTGTATAAATATCTGTGTACTGTATGTTTCATTCCATGCATCCGATGAAGTGGGTAACAACCCACGAAAGCTTATGCTGAAATAAATTTGTTAGAAAAACTTGTAGCACCTTAGAGACTTTCTTATTTTCGTTTTGCTGACACAGACTAACACGGCTACTACACTGAAACCTTGTTCTTTTCCGACTCGTCAGCAACTACCTTATATCCACTGACTTATCAATTAGTTTCTCCCCCTGAATACCTTGAGAATGACAGCGGTTGCTTTTCAAATCTGCCTTCCAAGAGTGCAGCCACCATGCATCTGCAAGATGCTATCCTGTACTCCACTCCCCTAGCTGAGAAGCATAAATCAGGGATGCAATCAATTCAAATGTCACTGGCACAAGATATGTAGAGAGGAACAATCTGTAGGAGTTTGACCCCGTTAGCTGGATGGATTCCAATAGGAAGCCTGTCTAGGCCAGGATCATTACAGATAAGCATAGGATGAGGATTCCCTTACAACTGAATAGATTGCCTTGAAATTATTGTGCATTCTCATATATAGGAGAGAAAATCATTTTCACAGGTATAGCTTTGTCCTTTGCTAAGGAAGAAAGTGCTACTTCAGCTTTGGGTAGGCTTACAAGGTCTGTCTTACTTTGGTGAACATTATAAAGTGTCTTGGAATATTTGCCTAGGCTCTTGACCTTTGAAGGCTGGTCACACTCCTCTATGATTTTTAGGGCAGCATATAGCAACTATATACCTGTAATAGCAAACTACAATATTCAAGATTAAAGTTTGTCCTGAATTTCTTTCTTGGGCATCAGGCGCCAATTCAGAAAGCTAGCTTTCTTCCCATGAAGACAAACCAACTAGCCCTGTTCTACTCAGATTTTTTTTCTTGCTTTTCTAATGCACCTTCCACCTCCCACGAAAAATATAAGGATGAGGTGGAAGCCTCTTTCTCCACTCCTTTGCACAGTGATTCCTAGGTATGATAGTTCTTGACATTTCTTTATGGGGGAAGAGGGTTTTACATTAGCTGCCTACTGAGAGCAACTGCTAACCATCAGCCTTTTTTGGTATTGCATTGGGGGCTGGAAGGTCACTTTATTGGTCCTAATAGAGATAAGGAAAGGATATTTTAGGCATTTGTCCAAGGATAATCTGTAGGATGGATACTGTGACGGGTTCCCCCCGAGCCTGATGGATAAGTGCGTAGTGGGATGTGAAAGTGTGCATGGACGACCAGGTGGCCGCCCTACAGATGTCCAGGATAGGCATCAGGCGAGAAAAGCTGCCGATGAAGCCTGCACCCCAGTTAAATGGGCGGTGATAATTGCTGGAGGTGGCATCTTTGCCTGATCATAATAGTCGCGAATGCAGGCGGTGATCGAAGAAGAAATTATTTGAGCGGACACTGGATGACCTTTCATCCTGTTGGCCACCGCAACTAACAATTGTGTCGACTTGCAGAGTGGCTTGGTCCTTTCAATGTAGAAGGCTAGTGCCCTCCTGACGTCTAGGGAATGCAACCTATGCTCCTCCTCCGACTTATGCTTTGGAAAAAAGGCAGGTAAGTAAATGTCCTGGCCCGCATGAAACTGTGAAACCACCTTGGGCAGGAAAGCCGGGTGAGGCTGCAGCTAGACATGTCTTTGTAAACGACCATAGAGGGTGGTTCTGAGATAAGTGCCCTAATCTCATAGCCCCAGCAGGCAGATGTTATTGCAACCAAGAACGTGACCTTCCAGAACAGGAGAGAGCAGGAAGCCAGAGGCTTGAAGGGGGGGTCCCGTGAGCCATAACAGCATAAGATTCAGGTTCCACAGAGGAATGGAGTCCCTGATGTGCGGGTAGAGGTGCTTGAGGCCCTTGAGGAACCTGGCAGTCACACCCTGGGCAAAAACCAACCTACCCTCGAGCGGCAGATGGAAAGCCAAGATAATGGCCAAATGGATGTTGATAGATGAAAGGAACAGGTCTTGGATCTTGAGAAGCAGGAGATAGTCCAGGATTAACTGCAGTGAGGCCCGCTCAGGCTGAACGCCTTTATCCGAGATCCAACAGGAGAATCACTTCCATTTGGCCAGGTATGTCGCCCTAGTGGAGGGCTTTCTGCTGCCCAAAGGAACCTGTTGGACAGCAGCCAAGCACTCCTGCTCCTCCGCACTTAACCATGCAGCAGCCAAGCAGTCAGGTGCAGCGCCTCCCCGTCCATGCCGTGTCTGTTGGGAATATAGACCAACGCCAGCCAAACCTGCAGAGGCCTGATGCGGAGCCACGCGTGCTGGACCACGTAAGTACAGGCTGCCATGTGGCCCAATAATTCCAGGCATGTGTCAGTAGTAAGAGGGTGGGCTCACATGCACAAGATGAGGTCTGCCATGGCTTGGAACCGAGACTCGGGGAGTAAGGTTCTGGCCTGAGCAGAGTCGATGGCTGCTTCAATGAACTCTATGGATTGTACCAGAATTAAGGTTGACTCTCTCGTTTCTAACAGCCCCAGGTTGTGACAGGTGGAAAAAACCAGATCGAGATGCCGCCGCACCTGATCCCGGGACTGGCCCTTTATTAGCCAGTCGTCAAGGTATGGGTAAATTTGAACACCCTGGCGCCTCAGGTAAGCAGCCCCTTGTGCTATGCACTTTGTGAACATTCTTGGGGATGACGCAAGACCAAATGGCATTGCCGTGAACTGGAAACGATGCTGGCCCAGCATAAAACAAAGGAAGTGCCTGTGCCCTGCGAAAATGGAAATACGTGTCCTTCAAGTGGAGGGCAGCATACCAGTCTCACGGATGCAGGGAGGGGATGATGGGAGGTCAGGGAGACCATGTGAAACTTCAACTACTTAAGAGACTTATTGAAGCAACGCAGGTCCAAAATGGGTCTGAGGCCCCATTTTACTTTCAGGATTAGGAAGTAGCAGGAGTAGAACCCCTTTCCTTTCACATCCCAAGGGACCTCCTCCACCACACCCAGGTGTAGGAGGTCCTCGGCCTCTTGGATGAGGAATTGCTTGTGAGAAGGGTCCCTGAAGAGGGACAGGGCAGAAGGGTGGGAGGGAGGGTCGGCCACGAACTGCAGGGTGTAACCTGAGGATATTACTTCGAGCACCCAACAGTCCAAAGTTAGTCGAGACCAGGCCGATAGGAAGAGGCAGAGGTGGTCCTGGAAAGAGTGGGAGGGTGGATCCTGGGAAGTGACTGGGGCGTCGTCCTCGAGTGCACCCTCAAAATGTCTGCTTCTGGTCTCCTTGGTTCCTGAGCAGACGAAAAGGAAGATGATGGGTGTCGCCACTTAGATCCCTTGTTTCTATCCTTTCTCCTGTAGGTGCTCAGTCGGGGAGTCCCCCAGGACCTAGACTGTGGGAGGAACGGCTTCCTGGCCTGTTGAGGAGTATGAAGGCCCAAGGAGCAGAGAGTGGCACAGGAGTATTTAAGGCCGTGGAGTCTCAAGTCCATGAGCTCAGAGAAGAGCCCCGCCACTTCAAATGGGAGGTCCTGAATAGTGGACTGCATCTCCTGGGATAACCCAGAGGACTGCAACCAGGAGCTGCGACTCATGGCCACCGCAGAGGCAACCACAGCGGTCACTGAGTCAGTAGCATCCCAGGCCATCTGGAAGGCCCCCCTTGCCACAACTGTGCCTTTGTTGATTAGAGCGGAGAACTCCTGGGCTGCTCCTGTGGGAGGGCCTCCCTGAATTTGTTAAGGGAATCCCACAGGTTAAAACTGTACCTGCCTAACAGGGCCTGGTGGTAAGCCACCCGAAATTGCAAGCTGGCCATCTAATAACGTTCTGCCAAATAAGTCCAGTCTCTTGGCGTCTGTTCATTAACAGCGGACATGACCAGTGATGCTGCTGGAGTGTATGTATACAGCTATTCGAACCCTTTTACAGGGACATAATACTTCTTTTCTGCCATCTTAGAGGTAAGCAGAATAGAAGAGAGGGTCTGTCACAGCGATTTGGCAATCTTAAGGACCCCTGAGTGGATGGATAGTGCGACCCGGGCTGGGATGGGAGGCGGCTAGAACGCTGAAGAGGTCATCGGACTCCTCCGCGACCTCAATTTTTAAGTTCAAGTTGGGAGACACCCTTTTAAGACCCTGGTGTTCCTTGAAGTCGTCAGGGGGACTGTCCGCGTGGGAGGGACCTGACACCGCTTTATCCGGAGACGATGACGATTGGACCACCAAGGGAGGAGCAGGTTCCCCTTCCTTCGCCGGGGACAGCTCCTGAGGTGCTGGAGTCCAAGGCACTGCCCCTGCGTCTGATTCGGTACCATGTTCCGACTCTGGTGCCAGCAGTGCTGAGAGCAGTTTGTCTGAGGTGATCAGGGAGGACTGGCATTACAGGCACACCCCACAGGTTCCAGTATGGCCATTGAGCGGGTCACTGTCCCTGCTGTCACGCCATAGTTGCAGATACCGCATGGGCTTCGCGGGTCCCAATCCGACTCCAAGCATTGCCCTTCCAGCATCCAGGACAGAGCCATTGAGGCCTGAGTTTGCCGACCGACCCTGGTCACCAACCAGTGAGGATCGGTGCCTGCCCAACGAGCAGTACCAGGGAGATGGAAACCAGTGCCACAACAGGGAGCGATCCCATCCAGGTGGGGACAAAAGTGACCTGTGCCGTGACAATCTTTAGCAGGAAGCTCGCTGGTACTGGTGGCACGGGGACCAGTGCCTTGACTCCAGTGTCCCGTGTCTCATAGGGAAAGAGCGCGGTGTTGGGGACCTGGGTCTTCTGACCAGAGATGCGGTGCCGGGGTCCTAAGTCACAGAGATGGGGATCTATACCTGCGGTCCAGGGACCGAGGATGTTCCATTGCCCTATGGGACGGTCCCATGATCACCTTGCCCTTAAGTGTTGGGGCCCTAGTCGAATCTGGACTCTGGTGCAGTATCTGCAGTGTGGTCGGCCTTCGTTTTCTTTGGCCGCTGGGCCACTTCGGGCCCTAAGAGAAGCCAGGGTCCCCTGCCACTTCCAGGAGTCAGATCCCTGGCGGGCGGGGAGGGAGGGGGTCCAACTTCAGCAGTACCCCCCAGGGAAGCCCCAGGCAATGTGCCTGTCCTGACATAGGTCCTTTGCCCGAAGCCCCTTTCCCTTCCGGTACTGGGGGGGCTCTTCTTTTGCCGCTTCTTCGGCACCAGCAAGGGGAAACCATGCCAGGCCGAGCCCGGTGCTGGCGGTGCGCTCCACACCGATGCAGAGATGCTTGGCCCTCAAACAGATCTCTCACTCCTTTTGGGTTCTAGGGTAAAAGTTCTTACAGATTCTGGACTTCTCCTTTTTATGGGACTCCCCCAAGCACTTCAAACAGCTGTCGTGGGGATCACTAATAGGCATAAGCCTGTTGCATGATGAGCATGGTTTGAAGCCAGGACTCTTAACTACCAAACTAACCTAACACTTAGTTTGCCATTAAGTTAAGTACCTACAAACTATATGCAAAGAAGATACACAACAGGCTGTAAAGAACTGCTAATGCAGGTGCTCCGACCAACTGACACCAGCAGCAAGAAGGACCTCAGGGGGCATAGGGTCAGCAGCACCTAATATACCAATGCATGTGCGTGGCACTCAAGGGGGCACTACAGCTGACCCTAAGGATACAGATAAGGCAAAAATCTCTGATGACTGCATGTGGGCGCGCACACATCTAGAATGGAATCGACATGAGTAAGCACTCGAAGAAGAGGATAATCATATTCAGCAAATCATAACTTCCAATGGCATTTAATATGACCCATCTTATACAAAATGCATTACAATTATGCCATAATCATATATCATCACTGACAAGAATATGGGATGCAGTGTCACAGATACTTTTCCTCTTTTCAGTTGTGCCTTCTTTGGCTCCCAAAAGCTAGTATCCTCTAGCTTGAAGGGCATAGCAAGTGGATATGGAGAACTAGCTCTGGCACATAATAGCAGGTTCCAAAAGCTACTGTTCTCAAGCCTTGGTTCTCTGGAAGACAGACCAACTGTGACTCCAATCGCCAGCCTTGAAGCAACTCAGGTACAGCTGCTAAGGCTACCTGCAAGCAGGAACCCACTGAGAGGTCCATTGGGTACAGGACCTGGTTAATCTACCCATATAAGGACAGCAATGCTGGATAGATAGAGCAGGAGAATAGTAAAAGGCTACCCTATCTGCTACCTCCCCTGGGTCTCAGCTGTCCTCCACACTACTGCCTTTTTGCCCTGGCATAGGTGGCCCACAGTCAGGCCCAGATGCTGTTGAGCAGGTTCAGGCAATTTTGCACTCTTTCCCACTTGTCAAGTCTCCTAAGGAGCAACTAGAGTGGGAGCACCTTTGGCTGCTCCTCGTGTGATGTTAACTTGGGTCTCTGAGAACAGTAGACTTAGCTCTTGCCTTGCTGAGCGTGGCTTGAGCAGTCTATGGCTGACCTGATAACATGAAAAGTCCTGGCTGTAGATTAGAGAAGATGCTCGCGTCTGTTGATACAATAAAGCATTGGCATGAGAAATGAAGTTTTGCCTTTCCATTACTTCTGGGCACGATGCTGCACCTTCCTCATTAAAAAGGGAACAACTCTCAGGTGAGATACCTGAGATACAATCCCATGTCTTGCCAGAAAGCTCACCAAATAAATTAATGAAGATTTTATACTTTACAATGACCAATTAGTTTTGCTTGCTTATGTTTTGGACTTTTATTAGATGTCATTAAGAGTTCTGCAGCAGGAAGGTCTGGAAAAGACAGCTTGCAGCTGCAGCAGCAAACTAACTGGCTGGTTCTGTGAGCGCAGGGCTCCCATTGCCATCTGTCTGTGATGGGTAAATTTTGTTCAACCTGTGATGCAGTGTCCACGCCACACAAGGCCTGGAAGGGTCAAGATGGCTAAGTCGGCCAATTACTGCCCAGGCTGCACCCGGAAGAGGAGCTAGGGAACAGGAAATTGATTAGAAAGGGCTCAACTAGGCAGGTAGAAGTGGGGCCTATAAAGTCAGGAAGCTGGCAACAGACAAGGGTTGATTCACTCCCTGGGAAGAGGGAGGAGGGTTTGGAGCTGATACAGAAAAAGGAGGGGAACCAGGAATTGTAGGAAGCATTCCAGGGAAGAAGCAGTGAGGGCTGGGAGAGAAAAAGCTCAGGAGTAATGGGCGGGCCCGGGATCCCCTGTGGGCCACTAAGGAAGTGGTACCATCAGGGCAGTGCTGGAGAAGACTGCCTGAGACTGTTTGTGCAGAAGGACTTTGGGTAAACCCCTCAGAGGGGATACCACAAAGTGAGTCAGCCAGAAGGCTAAGTCACAAAGAGGAGGCTGCAGTTCCTAGAGCAAGAGGGGCTGCAAGGCAAGATGACAGGTAGAGACACCGCCAGAGGAGGGTAGGGCCTGGCAAGAGCTAATTCCCAGAGCCACCAGGAGGCAGCGCCACGTGCCATGAGTGGACCCCAAAACACTGCCCTTAAAGCTGCAAGATGGCTGAAGACACACTGTTCAGATCTGAAGAGGCGATAACATTAGGAAACAATTAGGGTTATACTGCACTAAGATTCTTGGATACAGGACACTTCAAACAACTTTGACTGTATTAAGTCATCTTGAATTCTGAAGGATACATTAGATGTATACAGTACACCCATGCTATAACGCCCTTTACAATAATGAACCTTGGGCTGTAACAAACCCTGGGGGCTGGAGGAGGTGTCACCCCCCAAAAAAAAAACCTGTCCGCAGGTCTCTTTTTGTTATAACGAAGCCCTGGCTATAACAAATAAACGGCTTGGATCCCAACGGCTTTGTTATAGTGAGGGTAAACTGTACCTTTAAAGAATAAAGGAAAACTCTTCTCAAAAAAGAATCTGAAGGATGCTATGTATGGATGTGCATTATATCAAGAAAAAATGTTAGAAAAACAGGAACTGAACTAAATGCTCTGTATTTGGAACCTGAAAAGGAACTACCCATTACTCAGGTTCCTGATCTTGAAAATCTGATACATGTCAGCAGTCTATAAAAATTCAACTGCAACGTAGAAGCATGTACCTGTCTGCCATAAGATTTACTTTATGGCAAAGTCTCTTGAGAACCATTTCTAAATCCTCTCCAACAGCAGATCTCCATCAAAAGGCATTCTAATGAAATGAGTTTTCAATACCATATTTTCCTTCTATAGATGAACTACATTTTTTGTTTGGATGTCACTTGCCATCATACCTCTAAGACACTGACAAGGAACTCAAGGTGCGGTCAAGCTAACCGTTCTGCTGCCTTAGTCAAAGCAAATGTTTTAGTTAAAACAAATGGATAGGAATTTGCCCTTAGCTCTTGCAGCTACAAAAATATAACTCTGGAAATGAACCCAGCATACGTTGCTGCCTGCACCCCAGTTTCTACTATCTCAAATGCCTGGTCTGCTATTCTACTGACAGATCTTTAACACCTGGAGTAATCTCAAACTGGAATGACATTTTCTTCCCACGTTAGAACAAATATTTCAGTAGAATTTATAATTCTAAAAATCAAGAGCATTATTACAACTTATCAGAGTTGTAGCCACCCAAGAAATTGCTGCCCACATGGTTTATGTGATACAAGTTTAAACATCTTAGAAACATCTAGAGTTTTTGGTAACAAATTTTAATGGAAACCATTTCTAAATCCCCTGTACTACTTCAAAAATTTCAACTATCTTTATCTAGGATCTCCTGATGCTGATCCACCAACTGTGTCATATCATTATGGGCAGGAAAAACTTTCTAGAGCTTTGTACTTAGAAAAGAATTACATCCCCATCTGCTTTCCCTAGTTCCATAATATCTACTCATCTTTTTCAGAAAGGTTTTCATATCCAAATGTGTCAAATACTCCAATTTAAACATTGTTATTCAAGACTTTAACCTTAACTAATAATTCTCACATTGCAGCCTGGCACAACAGAAGTACTTATAGAAAGTAATTGTCTCTTACTTGCAATGTGCGGTCTTCAGCCACATTAAGATAGTTGCTATATTCTAAACACTAACAACTGGGATTAACCCTACAACATTTTCATTTGGTACTAGACAGCCTCCTTCTGCAAGGGCACTAATTAAGCTAATAAAAAGGGAAATTTTGTTTTTCTCTCTCTCTTCCCTAAGTCTAGATTTTATATGAAAATGAACCACAACAGAACTGTTCCTCCACTGAAGAGAAATTAAAAACAAAACAAAACTAGGAGAAAAGATAGGGTATCAAATAAAAAAATTTAATGCATTTCCATGTGCTGATCAAAAAATTTAACATACTAGTTCTAGACTAGCTCTGCTCTATGTGACACCTCAGCACCATTATACTGGAAATCTATCAACCACAGATTCCTAATAGAGCACACAGAACCTACCGGAGTAGGCAAATTATTTTTAAAAAGCAATCACACCTCTTTCCAATAAAGCAGCTGGCACCACCACCCTCCTGAGATATGTGAAAGGGATTCTCAAAGTGACAGAGAAAGATTCATCCATACTTCTCCCATAAAGATCTCACACTTCACCCAGGGCAATTCCCTTTGTTTCCTTCCTATTTAAGGAGATCCTTCCATATACATAGCCTTGTTTTTAAATAAGAATAAATAGTATTTCATAGAAATAGTAATAAGTCATTTATTTCCATTATTCATTGCTATGTTGTGCTTCTAATTTTATTCAAATATTTTTGGATGGACTAGTCTGAGGCAGCAGCAGAACACAAAAACAGAAAGCAGCCAATAGTTATTCTGAGAGTATAACATGAGTAAAAAAAACCTACAAATTTAATAGGTATAATAAACATTATGCAAAATCTCACGTTCATATTGAAAGTAATTTCAAGATACCCCAAACGAACCTCCAAAATGTAGCACGCTTTTTACTAACCTTTAACCGCCTCACCATCTCTTCTTTAGATATTTTATCAGAGATTTCTTTGACTCCTGGAGGATATGTAATTTTTCCATCATTGACTCGTGTCTTTGAATGAGCCATGATTTCACTGTTTTAAAACCTGTAAAGAGAAAATGAAAATTAGTTAGTACGTTCACAAATCATTGTTTTGTAATCTATCTTGATATAACTTCCAGTGCAACAGACGGGTGAATACGTAAGCCATCTGCCCCACTGGGATATTATTTTATAGGCAGTGAGATAAATATGAAGGGCCCTAAATTTACCCTTCAAATAAACACTTGCAAGTCCAACTGAAGCCAATAGGAGCGATACCCTTATTACTGATGGTAAAGTTGGACCTTGTTTGTCTTTCAGTAATCAACAGTGTGACTATACAGACCCTAGGGTTTCTTCTCACATAATGGGCATCCTAAATAAAGGAACCAAGAGCAACTGTTTTCTCGAGATATTTTCAGCCACCAAGACATTCTAACTGAACAGGACCTCCAGAAGTAGAACATAAACAGTAATACAACAATCCCTCATTCTTACTTATAATTTGACCATTATACTTAAAGTGCTGCCTTTAGTTACCATGCTGACAACTTGATAAATCAAAACTATAACATGCTCCCTAGATCCTATGGGCTTCTAGGATCTCACAGTAGAGCTCTCTTAAAAGGAACTAAAGAAATAGTTAGAAAAACAGAAGTAAACAAGTTAAAGATGTTGAGTAAAATTTTCCAAAGCACTTAAGTGATTTAGGAAACTAACTCACTTAAAAGTAAAATTTTCCAAAAGTATCTAATTTGTCAGTGATATGTAAGAACCCCCTTCTCCCATCCTAGAAGAGATGTGGAAAAACTCTGAAATGTAGCAGGAGCATGGGTAGTCGCAACGGCGGGAGAAGAGAAGAGGACAGGCCTATTGGGAGCTCTCTCCCATGCCCCCGCTTCAAACTTTGGGGAAACAGGCCCAAGGTTCCCATTGAGCCCCCAGGAACATGTTGACTAGAACACTCCAGAAGCACTTCCAGGGAATCACCTATAAGAAGCCCAAGGAAAACTGGAGAGGGGCTACACATCAACAGACTTTTACAACCTTTAATATCTGCAGGGAGGTGACATCTTTATTATTTGTATTACCACCGCTCATAGAAGCTCTACTCATGGACCAGAACCCCACTGTGTTAGCTGCTGTCCAAACACTGAACAAAAAAGTCCCCGCCCCAAGGAGTTTACAATCTAAGCACATGCAAGAGACAATAGGAAGAGTACAAGGAAACAATGAGACAACATTTGTCACAGGCAGTGGTCATAGCACATCAGCAGCCCAACCATGCTCAAGATTTTTGTAGACATCATAGCTAAAGTCTTGAGGAGGGATCTGAAGGAGAATGAGATAGTGGATGTTTACAGGGACCCCCTGCCCAGCATGAGAGGCAGCATGGGAGAAAGAAAAAAGGATGTTTGTTTGAAAATTTAACAAGTGGGCAATGGAGACTGACATCATGGGGCAACTGGAGGCAGGCATCAACAACTTGATGCAAATGAGAGATGATAGGTAGGGTGGGGATTGATGTGAAGGGCCCTGAAAGTGAAGATAAGCATCTTATACTTGATGTAATAACCAAGAGGGAGCCACGGGAGGGTTGCAAAGAGAGGGATGACAAGGTCAAAGCAATGGGCTAAAGAAATGATCTTTGCAACAGCACTCTGAATGATTATGAACAGGGAAGACTGTCAAAGTCCAAGACAAGTATATTGCAGTAATCAAAATGTAAGATGATGAAAGTGTGCTCAAGTTTTAATTGTGTGGATGGGTAAGAAGGGCCATAACCTAGAGATGTTATGCAGAAAGAATCAGCAAGATTTAAACATGGACCTCTATCTAGAGCCTCATATCCAGGTTAAGTCAAAGAGGAGGCCCAGATTACAGACCTGAGTGACAGGCAGGATCGTAGCGTTGTCCTCAGTGATCAAAAAAAGAGGTAATGGGGAGGGCTTGAGGGGGAAGATTGAGAGCTCTGTTTTTAGTCATGTTTAGTTGGAGATGACAGCAAGACATTTATAAGGAGAAATCAGAGAAAGAGGCCAAGATTTCAGTCTGGACAGTACATAGGTAGATCTGAGAGTCACCAGCATAGAAATGGTAGCTAAATTCGTGTCTGCATATCAGATTATCCAGAGACGGTATAGAGGAAGAAGAGAAGGGGACAAGGACAGAGACCTCAGGAGCACCTACAGAAATGTATGGAGATGTATGAGCAGAATCGTCTGGATAACCATTCTCCCCACCATCACTGACGAGTGGTCTATGTGAATCCCTATTTTCCCCTATCTCCACCCCACCAGGGGTTGTGTGTTCCTCCACTCCCTATCCACCCACTCCAAGGTCCCTCATTCTCTCTCCTCCTATGGCAGAGGGTCTGTACAACCTCATTCCATATCAGTGGCCCACTCCCATTGTAGTGTCCCTCATTCTCTCCCTCTCCCCCCACGCCAGGAGTTGTGTGCACACCCCCATTCTCCCTTTACTCTCTCCCCCACCACCATTCTTTTGTCTGGCTGTTCTGTCATTCAGAATGTCAACATGTTAACTCTATTGACAGGATAAACAAGGATACTGTTATGCAGAAGGCATTAATGGGTGCCATCAACCAACCGTTTGATCTATAGATAATTGTAGAGGTGCTTGAAGCCACTATGGATGTGTTAATCAGATGGAAGGGGCTCCACTTGTCCCACGTTTTTCTCCTTTGTTTTCCCTTTTGATTTTGGGAAAACTGGTTCTGGTCAGTGGCCACTGATGCCGACCTAGTAAATTCCATGAAATTTTGGAATTACGGGATGCAGCATTCAAAAGTTGATGCATTACATATAGAAAAAGGCTGTGCAGTTGAGTGCAAGGCCTTTGCAAGCATTGCCAAAAATTGTATATTGTTTGGAACCAGGTTACCCAAGAGCTCACCTCTTTCCCCAGGCCATGCTGTCACACCTGAGATCAAAAGAAGCATTCATAGTGGAGCCCTCTTGATATAAAGTGAGAATGAGCTGCTGAAAGGTATTCACCATTGGGGTCCTTGACACTGGAATTTGCTCTCCCCACCATTGGTTTGCCAGACCCCAGATATTAACCTTCTTGGCACACTGAAAAGCTCACCTTTTTTCACCCCCTCAGTCTTGAGGAGCAAATAAGCTAAGAGTTGGAGGAGTTTGGGGGATATTTGTGTATCAGTCTTATGGAGGTGTTAGTCAGGATTCTACAGTTAAGGCTGAGCTGAGTTTTTCACCTAAGCAGAGATTAACACACACACACGCGTGCACACACACATTGTTTGAAAAAGACAGCATGTCCTCCCCAAAAATTACAGCATTTTTGAATTTTCTTAGAATTTGTAAGTAAATATGCTAGCTGACGAGTTAAAATTTTAAAATGGGTCAGTGTCAGACCTTTTAACTTCCCATATAGTTAAAATTCACTGAAACTTTGTGCTCATAGGCTACATATGAATTGTTTTAGGGTTAACAATGTTTTTTTGTTTTGTTTTTTGCCATTCTTCCTAATAGAAGTTTCTTCTTTAGCACAGGCTGAAGAATATTGTTTTACACCACAGAATTCTACGACAGACTATCCTCTTTCATGGCTGACATCTGCTGAGTGAGACTACAGGGTAGGCTACTATAAGCAAAGATGACCATTCCCTTCATTCACCTGCACCTCACAGTCGGCAGTCTAAGTGCTTGCCTACGCTGGCACTTTACAGCGCTGCAACTTTCTCGCTCATGGGTGTGAAAAAACACTCCCTGAGCACTGCAAGTTTCAGTGCTGTCAAGTGCCAGTGTAGACCGTGCACCAGCGCTGGTAGCTATTCCCCTCATAGAGGTGGTTCTTTTAGAGCGCTGAAAGCTCTCTCCCAGCGCTATGCCGTGACTACACAAGCCAAGTTAAAGTGCTGCCGCCCTACAATCCTAGATTAAAAATACAATTTAAAGTATAGCATACTTGTACGTGTGTCAAAAACTTGGTATAGGTTCCATTTTTTTCAAGCTTATGAGCTCTTAAAATAGCCTGGAAAATTCATCATATACATGGTAAATTAAAAATGCTCAGGATAGCAAACTCAGCCCTGTCAAATTCAACATCAATTTAGATATGAATTACATTAGGGAGAGGGTAGAAAATAAGTAGAGGGTCCAGATGCTTCCTCTCTTCCCATGCAAGTCAAAGCCAGATAGCACAGAGTCCGTGCTGTTTTAAATTGAAGGATATAGAGAAACAGATGTGAGCCTGTGGGTATATGTGGGGTAATTGGTAGGTGTAGGTGAAGTGGCCAAGAGAAGAAGAGATTGAAATTTTTTTTAAAGTATGGCACGGACTTTGGGAGAAGAAATGGGAGAGACAGTAAATGGAAAAATGAGAAAAAAACAACAGTGCAGGAAAAGAGAAAGGAATTATAAAGAAGAAAGAGAAGGAACACACCCAGAACAATGATATGAAAATAAAAGTGGAGTGAAGCCAGAGAGGATAGAAAATGGGAAAAGCAAGGAGAGAGTGTAAGCTACATTTTTAGTTTATTAAACAGAAGGTGATTAACATCGCTACAACTAAATACAGTACAAAGTACACAAAAGTTTTATTCCTTTACATTGCAGAAGTACAGCAGAGCAGGTATTTCTCACCTAAACTAGCAGACTGAATCATTGTGGCTAGCTGACATGAAAAAGTTCAATCCCTGGTGATGAGCACTTTAGTAATACTTATAACATAATTTAGCTTTCAAAGAAAAAACTATCAATTGGTCCAAATGCATACACACAAGTGTCATAGCATTTCACTTTACTTCTACTTCTGTGTGAAGAAAATTACGTTTAAAACCACATTTAATGCAAAATTATGGTTATCCACAGGGGGCTGGACTGAATACAACTCATTACCCTTAGCAGAAACATCAGGTAGTAATGACTGTCACTGCCAACCTAGGAGAGATTCAAATTAGTAATTTGAAAGTTAATGGTTCTGTAAATAATTACAAAGACCCCAGAGTCATCCAATTAGGTTTTTAAAAAAACATGGCTATTTTAAAATAGCCAAGTTACCAAAAGGTAAAAGGTGTCTTACACATACACTATTTTTATGAAGATTTTTAGAATATTGTTCCTTGCTCTTACACAGACTCATAGACTTTAAGGTCAGAAGGGACCATTATGATCTAGTCTGACCTCCTGCACAATGCAGGCCACAGAATCTCACCCACCCACTCCTGCAATAATCCTCTCACCTATGTCTCAGATATTGAAGTCCTCAAATCATGGTTTAAAGACTTCAAGATGCAGAGAATCCTCCAGCAAGTGGCCCGTACCCCATGCTGCAGAGGAAGGCGAAAAACCTCCAGGGCCTCTACCGATCTAGCCTGGAGGAAAATTCCTTCCTGACCCCAAATATGGCGATCAGCTGAACCCTGAGCATGTGGGCAAGACTCACCAGCCAGACACCCAGGAAAGAATTCTCTGTAGTAACTTCTAACATCCCATCACTGACCATTGGGCCTATTTACCCCTGATAGTGAAAGGGCAATTAATTGCCAAGATCATGTTATCCCATCAAACCATCCCCTCCATAAACTTAATCTTGAAGCCAGATAGGTCTTTTGCCCCCACTGCTTCCCTTAGAAGGCTGTTCCAGAACTTCACTCCTCTGTTGGTTAGAAACCTTTGTCTAATTTCAAGTCTAAACTTCCTGATGGCCGGTTTATATCCATTTGTTCTTGTGTCCACATTAGTACTGAGCTGAAATAATTCCTTTCCCTCCCTGGTATTTATCCCTCTGATATATTTAAAGAGAGCAATCATATCTCTCCTCAGCCTTCTTTTGGTTAAGGTAAACAAACCAAGCTCCTTGAGTCTCCTTTCATAAGACAGGTTTTCCATTCCTTGGATCATCCTAGTGGCCCTTCTTTGTACCTGTTCCAGTTTGAATTCATCCTTCTTAAACATGGGAGACTAGAACTGCACACAGTATTCCAAATGAGGTCTCACCAATGCCTTGTATAATGGCACTAACACCTCATCTCTACTGGAAATACCTCGCCTAATGCATGCCAAGACCGCATAAGCTTTTTTCACAGCCATATCACATTGACCGCTCATAGTCATCCTGTGATCAACCAGGACTCCGAGGTCCTTCTCCTCTTCCATTACTTCCAACTGATGCACGTAGAAGTATAGAACACCAATTCTGCTGTGTGCTTAAGTGTAAATAAAACATGGATTATGGGTCACATATACTAAATACTGACATGACAGATTTAATGGATTAGTAAGTACCATTACTGTATCTCAAGTCAGTGATCCATGCCTTACAGACGGGTCTTAAAACACAATTCAGTGACATGCAGTTTATTATTTCTGTTAGGATGGCAGTTTACATGGCTCAACATTCTTCACTTTAGTAAGTTTAAGACAGATCCATCACATGGTGCTTCAATGAACTGTGGTGATATTAAAATAAGAACATCTCCTAATCAGGGATTTGGAGCAATCAAATTTTTGAATTGCTCCGCTCCAGCTTCGGGCATAAACCTACTGCTCTGCACTCCGGCTCCTCTCCAAAGCCCTGCCTAATATCTATGAAGCCAACTAATGAGAGCACTTTTTCAAAGATCCAATACATATTTCACTGTAATATAAACCCTGTAGACAAATGAAGCTCTCCCCCCTTCTGCTATTGTATGAAACTTTCCCAAGAGACAAAGGAAACTATGAAACTTCAAAACAACAATGATCAATTTTACATTTCATGGAAGTTTATCTTTCTATTGGCTGACTTTAAATCACATATTTAAAATCCCAAATCCCAAAACTACCAATACAAAAAATTCACCCTGATTAAAAAAAAAAACAACAACCTGTATTTTTACAACTATTTTACTTAAGGTGTTTATAACGCACGGTATGGTTACCTCTAAACATTTTAGAGGTTTATAAAGGGGGGTAATTTTAAGGGCTTGTCTACACAGAGATATGATTTGTAAAGCGCTCTAATGTGCTGCGTTCACTGCCTCATGCAGACCCTGATTTAGCACTCGAAAAGGTACCTAGTTCATGTTCTTCAGTTAATAGTAAATGTGCAATGAATTTCCCACATGAAGCACATACAATCTTCTTTCCAACACTTACACTTCATCTCCACAACACAGATTACTCAAACAAAACAGGGCGTGCAGTAGACAAGGCACTTGCCAAGTGTTCTCTGCTGTCCATAAATCAATAGCATATGCCATGGAAGTTTTCCCTCTACAAAGCAAGCACTCTTAGGGAGATGGCTGATACAGTTTAGAAGAAAAGTCTTAAGAAAAACTGCCAGACATTAGGGTTGGGCATTTGACCAGTCCAAAAATAACTGGTCAACTGACTGGTCATATATTGTCAAATAACGTGAAACAGTCAAATATTTTACAGCATTTATTAGAACAGTAACAAAAAAGAGTAAGGTCTCCAATAGGCTTACCGTTATATACTGACACCTAATTACAAAACACAAAATGTTAGCTGAGTTATTTTAACTCAAAAAAACACGTGAAAATTAAATGAAACAAGAAAACATGAAATTTAAAAGTGGGCCGCTGCCTACATCAGGGTATTTTTTCTGGAATATTTGACTGTGGACAAATAGGTGATCAATTCACCTGAAATTATTTAACTGATCAATTCACCTGAAATTATTTAACAGGTCAATTGACCAGCTAGCCATTCTTTTTATTTCCTCTTCTTCAAAGAATGCACAGCCCTTTGGCAACTTTATAGATGTGGGAAAGAGAGGGATGGACCATTCAGGTCCGGAGCAATATCATTAACCAAAGTCAAACAACTTTATAACTTAGTCTTTCAAGGAAATCTTACTTTGCGTCTTGTTAAATTACTATTTGGGTTAGCTGGTTATCAGCAGTGCTTTGGTCTGATGTGGCTTAAAGTCTCCCACTAAAAGATGAATCCACTGTCAAGGAATCATAACCTGATTGTAAAAATAAATAAATAAGTCAGTCAGTCCAGGTTGAAATTTGGCAGACAGGTTCCCAGACCTCAACTAAAACAGAAAACGTTACAAAAGTTGAACCAGTATGGTTTAGGGTGTAAATATAGATATGTTTAGATTAGAATATTTAGATGAAAAGAGTGCACTTTCCTTCTTCTCATTAAAATGTCTTTAGATGTGACTACTTCAACTGAAGAACTGCTGTTCAAACAGTGAAGGTATATAGTATTATTCACAGCCCACTGTGGGCATCAACAAACGAGGAACTATAAACCTTAAGGCAGGAGTAGGCAACCTATGGCACAGGTGCCAAAGACGGCACACGAGCTGATTTTCAGTGGCACTCACACTGTCTGCGTCCTGGCCACCGGTCTGGGGGGCTCTGCATTTTAATTTAATTTGAAGCTTCAACATTTTAAAAACCTTATTTACTTTACATACAATAGTTTAGTTATATATTAAAGACTTATGGAAAGACCGTCTAAAAAGGTTAAAATATATTATGGCACGCGAAATCTTAAATTAGAGTGAAAAAATGAAGACTCGGCACAAGTATTTACAGAAACTGCTATCTGCTTAATCAAAGATCTTCCTGAATTGAAGAATCTTGCCAGAAAGGCAAAAGTAACACCTCACCATAGTCAAGTGATATGAAAAGTATTGGGCTTCACCACAAAAAGAAAGTCATTAATGGCAGTAATCCACAGAGTTACTGTTTCTGCTTAAATCAATTAAAACAATTAAATGTTTCTGCTTAAATCAAGAAACCTCTGGCACCCTTTTAGCCTTGTATTACAAAATATGGGAGAGAGTGTTACTATGAAAAGTTGACAACGACGAGTCCTTGTGGCACCTTAGAGACTAACAAATTTATTTGGGCATAAGCTTTTGTGGGCTAAAACCCGCTTCATCAGATGCATGGAGTGAAAAATACAGTAAGTGAAAAATACAGTAAATACAGTAATATATATCACAGCACATGAAAAGATAGGAGTTGCCTAACCAAGTGTGTGTGGGGGGGGGGGGGTCAATGCTAACGAGGCCAATTCAATTAAGGTGGACAATGTCCATTGCCAACAGCTGACAAGAAGGTGTGAGTATCAGCAGAGGGAAAATTACTTTTTGTAATGACCCATCCACTCCCAGTCTTTATTCAAGCCTAATTTGATGGTGTCCAGTTTGCAAATTAATTCCAGTTCTGCAGTTTTTCGTTGTAGTCTGTTTTTGAAGTTTTTTTTGTCGAAGAATTGCCACTTTTAAGTCTGTTAATGAGTGTCCAGGGAGATTGAAGTGCTCTCCTACTAGTTTTTGAATGTTACAAGTCTTGATGTCTGATTTGTGTCCATTTATTCTTTTGCGTAGAGACTGTCCAGTTTGGCCAACATACATGGCAGAGGGTTGCTGCAATTTAATATCTTAATAAAACAAATTAAATAATTAAACATTCTGTGGAGAGTGAGAAGGCATAAGGGCAAGAACTGGACCAAAGTATATATGTTTATATGGTGGACTGGACGCAGCTGGAGAGGAGAGAGATTTTTTTGTAGACCTTATGGTTAAAGAAAACTTTCCAAAGACAAACAAATGCAATTGATGTACAGATGTCTTCTTAAGTCTTCAGATGCACCACTCCAGTGCTGCTGCAGCTGCAACAAGTTCACAAGCTGAAATGAAGTGAAAACTAACCAAATTCTTGTCCCTTCTCACTGCTTTGTTCAGATCTCAGTGGGCACAGTAAAAGTGACAAGAATGGAGTCACTTTCATTCATCTGCCACTTAGGAAAGCAAGCGCCATTCAGTGGGGTGGGAGGAACTAAACAATGAAGGCTGATGGAAACTGGTATAAGCAGCAGAAATACAACTACAGCAGTCAAAGACCTGAGGGAAGAAGAGAGCTCCCTTGAATGGTGGGGTTTCTGAGCTTTCATATCTACTTGCAACTGATCTATCTAGTCCTGAACGCCTATCTGATACCTACCTCCTTTACAAAGCACTCTGAGAACTACTGATGAAAAACAAATTAGTATTATTAGTAAACTGCATGGATGGGAGTAGGCAGGAGAGACTAATGAATTTAAATAACTACAGTAGAGAGGTTAAAGGAGAATAAAAGACAGAAAATATGGGATGGGGTTGAGAACACAATGTAGGGAAAGAGATGAAAGAGGAAAAAGAAAAAAAGGTACACCATGATTTTTAAAAAGTGAAAAGAAGCAGCAGAGTTCAGTCAGAAATAGAAAAAAAAATGTCACAAGATGAAACAGGTATGGTTCCTGAAATAGAACTCAGCAAATATGTTATCTGTTTAATTTTACCAATAATTAATAATTTCTATTAATACATGTGATATCTGACCAACTCATTAGTTTTATTAATTGGTCAATTACTATACTACAAATATACTAGATTAAGACTGGCAGAATCAAATATATTAAACAGATTTTTTTTTCTGACCATTCCTAGTAGTAAGTTAAATATTTTAAAATATTTATTCATATATTCCAAGGAAGGGGGGGGGGGGGGGGATCATTGTGATCACCTAGTCCGACCTGCATAACACAGATCATGGACCCTCCCCAAAATAATTTCTAGAGCACATCTTTTAGAAAACGGACAGACAATCTTGGTTTGAAAGTTGCCAGTGACTGAGAATCCACCATGACCCTTTGTAAACTGTTCCAACGGTTAATATCCTTTGTGACAAAGTTCCTCCTCTACCTTGGTGAGTCCTGCGCTTATTGGCGGATTTTGATAGTCTCAGAGATCTTCCCCTCTGGTAGAACCCACAGTCAAATTCCTCCTGTGTCTGATCAGGAGTTGGGAGGTTTGGGGGGAACCCGGGCCCGCCCTCTACTCCGGGTTCCAGCCCAGGGCCCTGTGGATTGCAGTTGTCTATAGGGTTTCCTGTAACAGCTGCATGACAGCTACAACTCCCTGGGCTACTTCCCCACGGCCTCCGCCCAACACCTTCTTTATGCTTACTGCAGGACCTTCCTCCTGATGGTCTGCTGATGCTTGTACTCCTCAGTCCTTCAACTCTTCTCACTCTCAACTCCTTGTGTGCCTCTTGCTCCCAGCTCCTCGCACGCAACACCACAAACTGAAGGGAGCTCCTTTTTAAACCCAGGTGCCCTGATTAGCCTGCCTGCCTTAAATTGGTTCCAGAAAGTTCCTGCTTGTTCTAGTGCAGCCCCTGCTCTGGTCACTCAGGGAACAGAAAACTATTCATCCAGTGGCCAGTATATTTGCCTTCTATCAGACTTCTGTACCCCACTTGTCTGGGTCTGTCACACCTTACTGGTAAAAATGTACACCTCCCCCATTCTCCCAGCCCCAATGCAGAAGAGAAATATTTATTGAACAGTTCTGCCTCTTTTGCATCAATACTGATAAATGGAAATGGTAGAATTATTAATAGACCAAAACTATTGTTAGCATTCTTTTTGTTCTAATATACTTAAACTTTTTATTGTCCTTAACTCTGCTGGTCAAAGATTTCTCCTGTGTCCCTTTGAACTAATACAGCCATCTCCCTCAATTGTGTGTTTGTGGCTTTTGGGGCATCTTGTAAAGTTCTTAAACAGTTCAACTGTTACTTACATTATTCTGATTAAATTCTTCCTCCCAACTGATTGGGCTCATAATTGTTTTCTGCTTTGTGAGACTGGCCCTTTTAAAGCACCATGTTTATTATATATTTTTTTACTGGTCTGGCCTTTATTCTTCTTGCACATTATAAATTTGGTCAAGTCATGATCATTTGTACCTAAGCTACCATTAATTTTTAGTTGTGACAAGATCCTTATCTGTCAAGACAAAGTTTAATATAGAATTCCCCTGTGTTGGCTGCAACATTTTTTGAGTTAGGAAATGGTAATCTATTATGTTTAGAAATTCCAAGGATGTTTTAGTATTGGTAGCATGAAACCTCCACAGCATGTGTCATTGAAATTGAAGTCCCCCATGATCACGCAGCATTTTTTCCTCTACATATTACAGATAGCTGTGTCAAGAGGAGGTCATCCTAGCGTGATTTGGTGGTCTGTAGCAGACACCAACTAACATCCAGTCTTGTGCTTTATCTGTTACAACATTGATCCATAAGCATTGAAGATCATTTTCTTCTGAGTTATGACTCGGAAACAGATAATGCCATTTTTGACAGAGTGCAACTCCCCCTCCTCTTTTGCATATTCCATCCTTCCTAAATAGGTAATCAACATTGATTTGAACACTCCAGTTATGCAAAACATCCCACAAGGTTTCAGAAACACCAGCTAGATCAAATTTATGCTAATAAACAAGCAATCCCAAATCCTAATTTGTTATCCAGGCACCTCGCTTGTGTAAAGGTAATTAAAGAAGTTATTCTTTTTGTCCTTTTATTTGCTTGATTAATTTTGTTCTCAACATCTTGATTTTGTGCTAAGTTAGTGCTCATAATGTCCTCCTTCTTACCTTTCCTTTTTGCTGTTAGTTTAATGCCTGCCTGACTACTCTTGTCAGCCTGTCCCCAAAGGATATTCGTTCCTCTTCTACTGAGGTGGAAGCCATCAATCCAAACTATACAGACCGCTCTCCCCATAGAAGGTGGACCAATGTTAAACAAAACCAAAACACTTCACCTTACACCACTTACCTAGCCAACAGTTCACTTCCAGAATCTTATGCATTAACTTCCTTCGCTCATAAGACAGGAAAGATCTCAGAGAAGAATATCCAAACTTTCTTCTTCAGCATGATTCTCAACTTCCCTGAAGTCACCTATTATTTGAGATCAGTGTTGTTAATGCCGATATGAACCACCAACAATGGATCCTTGCCAGTCGACTTCACAAGCCTATCAAATCAGAGTGGCATCTCTTGTCTTGGCTCCAGGAGGACAGCACACTGTCATCTGCACATTTTGTTCCTTGCAAAAAAAGTTATTTTGATACGTCTGGGTATTGAATCCCCTACAAGGATCATCTGTCTTCCTTTGATAGTTGGAGATCTCTGTTGGCAAGCCTGATTTTCTTACAGATTGGGCCAAGCTGCCATCCACAGGTACATCCCATACCTCTTCTCCATTCTCTTCGACAAGCTGAATCTTGAGAGATATCTTCCACAGTTTCCAGGCTGAAGTCCTGGTATCAATTGGAAACTTCTAGCTGTGTGGAATTACTCTTAGTTCTCTTCTCTCTGGTGGCACAGCCTACCTATCTTCACCTATCTCCAGTCGTGTAGGATGTCTCCATGACCTTTTGCCTCTGGTAGTTACGAATAGCCAAGCCTCCTCTCTGACTCCTTGGTGACCAGCTCCTTTCTTCTTTGAACCTGGTGGACTAATGTCTCCTGAATCTGGCTGCCAATGAACTCCTCAGCTTCTCTGATTCTTAGTATCATCTCTACTAGCCCCTCCAATCCAACGATTTTTCTTCCTCCAGCACACAACCACCAACCTGCACTTCATATACAGGAAGTCCCTTCTGGCTTCAGGCAGGAAATAAAACATGGCACAAGCACTGCAGGTCAGCGCCACTGTTCTCTTGCCAACCATCTTGAAATCAGAGATGAACCTCAAAGGCAAGCCTTTCACACTTCCTCTCTCAACTCCCTCCAAAACTCCCAAGTTTGCCCAATAAGTGACTTTTCATACCAAGTCTCCTTGCTTAGATCAGTTTAGCTTCAGCTCTCACCACCAGAGAGCGATGAACCACTCAGAGGCTTCAAACAGCAGGGATGATCAAAGCTCCAAGGGTCAGAGCCACATGGCCCTTAACAAAAACCCAGTCATCTCAGAGGCCAACAGCCAACTACACAGTTTGTATGCAAAAAACAGCCAAACAATCCGATAGAACATCAACTATTCACCAAGTTCCTCTATTTCCATGCAGAGTCCACAGTTATGCTCTCCAAAATTCTCCTGTTAGCTGTGTCTGTTCATCGTAAAGTTACACGATATGTTACAATTAAATACAAAGTACAATAAGCAGTTCACAACTACCTTATTCTTTTAGGCCTGGTCTACACTAGGAGTTTGTGTCGAATTTAGCAGCGTTAAATCGAATTAACCCTGCACCCGTCCACACAACAAAGCTATTTATTTCGACATAAAGGGCTCTTTAAATCGATTTTTGTACTCCTCCCCGATGAGGGGAGTAGCGCTAAAATCGACATGGCCATGTCAAATTAGGGTTAGTGTGGATGGAATTCGACGCTAATAGCTCCGGGAGCTATCCCACAGTGCACCACTCTCTGGCCACTCTGGACAGCAGTCCGAGCTCGGATGCTCTGCCCAGCCACACAGGAAAAGACCCGAGAACATTTGAATTCCATTTCCTGTTTGGCCAGTTTGAATTTCATTTCCTGTTTGGACATCGTGGCGAGCTCAGCAGCACTGGTAACGATGCAGAGCTCTCCAGGAGAGGTGACCACGCAATCCCAGAATCGAAAGAGGGCTCCAACATGGACTGATCGGGAAGTGTAGGATCTGATAGCACAGATTAATCTCCCCATACAGCTATCAGAGCTACAATCAAAAAGACGTAATGCGAAAATCTATGAGAAGATCTCCAAGGCCATGACGGACAGAGGATACAGCAGGGATGCAACACAGTGCCGAGTGAAAATTAAGAAGCTGAGACAAGCGTACCAGAAGACCAAAGAGTTCAACGGACGCTCCGGGTCTCAGCCCCAGACATGCCGTTTCTACGCCGCACTGCATGCTATCCTAGGGGGGGCCGCCACCACTACCTCACTCCTGTCCGTGGACTCCGATGATGGGGTAGTCTCATCGGTCGCTTCCTCAGAGGTTTTCACGAACAGGGAAGATGATGAAGGAGATGAGGAGGACGAGCTAGTCGACAGCGCTTTGCACGCCGATTTCCCTGAAAGCCAGGATCTCTTCATCACCCTCACAGAGATCCCCTACCAACCCTCCCAAGGCGGTATCCCGGACCGTGAATCCGGAGAAGGAACAGTAGCTGAGTTTATCTTTTGAATAGAATAGACATGGTATTAAAGCAATTGCTTTTTAATGATTAATTTGACCTGAAGACTTTGGATACATTCGTGGCCAGTACAGCTACTGGAAAAGTCTGTTAACATGTGTGGGGATGGAGCAGAAATCCTCCTGGGACACCTCCATGAAGCTCTCCTGGAGGTACTGTGAAAGCCTTTGCAGAAGGCTTCTGGGGAGAGCAGACTTATTGTGTCCTCCATGGTAGGAGACTTTACTGCGCCAGGCCAGTAGCAGGTACTCTGGTATCATTGCCTGACAAAGCATGGCGGCATATGGCCCCGGTGTTTGCTGGCATTCACGCAGCATACGGTCTTTCTCTGTCTGCGTAATCCTCACCAGAGTGGTATCAGCTATGGTGACCTGGTTGGAATACGGGAATTTAATTACAGGGACTGTTTGCCTGTGCCTTTTAAAAAATCCTCCCAGCAGTTTCCAGCCACGCAGTGGGGGCGGGGAGGAGGACCATTCATGCTGAGCGGCTCGCGGTCAGCTAGCGGGGATCTTCCCCGAGACCAGCCACGCGGTGGGGGCGGGGAGGGAGACCGTTCATGCTGAGCGGCTCGCGGTCAGCTAGCGGGGATCTTCCCCGAGACCAGCCACGCGGTGGGGGCGGGGAGGGAGACGGTTCATGCTGAGCGGCTCGCGGTCAGCTAGCAGGGATCTTCCCCGAGACCAGCCACGCAGTGGGGTGAAGGCTAAAGCAATCATCCCAGAGAATGGGATGGCTGGGGTTACTTTGGTTTCTGCCGCCGCACGTTAACCCGCACAGCGCAGCAGTAGCTGGCCAACTCTAGGAGCTCTGCTTGGAACGGGAAAGGAGGGCGCTGCTGTTAAGTCAGGTTTTAGCAGCCAAAAGTCTACGGCTTACCATGGCCGCCAGCTAGCCGAATTCCGTTGCCTGGCCCTGCTTGTGTGATCTGTACACCAAAGCCCCAGGCACTCAATATAAAGATGCAAAATGCGACCTTGTACTGAAAGCACATGTGCTAGGTACTGTGAATGGTCTTGTTCACCGCGAAAGACTATATTCATTGCTCTGTAAAATGTATCTTTTTAAAGAATTCACTCCCTTTGTTCCATCCCACAGCTGCAACTGTATCTAGGCTTCCTCCGGCATCTCCCTCCCAAAGGCTGTCACAGATAAGGCAGCAAAAGAAACGCACATGAGACGAGATGTTCTCTGAGCGGATGCGGTGCTCACACACTGACGTAGCCCAACAGAATGAGTGGAGGGACACTATTTCCCAGTACAAGCGAGCAGCCAGCGAACGGGAGGACAGGAGGGACGCTCGAGATGAGAGGTGGCGGCTGGAAAACCAGAGGGTGACTGAGGCAATGCTTGGGCTAATGCGAGAGCAAACCGACACGCTCCGGTGTCTGGTGGATGTTCTGCAGGAACGGAAGCAGGATGACAGAGCACCGCTGCAGCACATCTATAACCACCCTCCCCCGCCCCCAAATCCCATAGCCCCCTCACCCAGAGTCCCAAAAACGAGGGGTGGGAGGCTCCGTGCGAACAACCAGTCCACCCCAACGGATTGCTCAAGCAGCAGAAGGCTGTCATTCCCCAAGTTTTGAAGTGTCCTTTCCTTCCCTCCACCCGCACCCCACCCTGCCCACTGTCCCAGTTCCCTCCCTTTATTGATAAATCTTGAATAAAAAATACTTTTTTGTTGAACAATGTTGCCTTTATTTTCTTTTTAAAGGAAGGTGTGTTGGAAGGGGGGGAAGGAGGTAGGTAATTGGAGAGCACAGGCAATATTAACAGGGTAAAGAAACAGGGGCATGTTCTCCTCAAGGAGAAACAAACCTCAGCCCAGGGCTACACTAGGGGAGGGGGTCGATCTACGATACGCAACTTCAGCTACGGGAATAGCGTAGCTGAAGTCGGCGTATCGTAGTCGGCTTACCTGGGGATGAGGACGGCGGCGAGTCGATCGCTGCAGCTCCCCCGTCGACTCCGCTTCCGCCTTTCGATGCGGTGGATTGCCGGCGCCGACGGGGAGCGCGATCGGGGATCGATTAATCGCGTCTTAACGAGACGCGAAAAATCGATCCCCGATAGATCGATTGCTACCCGCCGATCCGGCGGGTAGTGAAGACCTGTCCTAAGAGTCACTAGTTACCCTGGTCAGTCTGGAAGCTAGTTTTCAAAGCTTCCCTGATGCGCAGCGCGTCCCGCTGTGCACTTCTAATCGCCCTGGTGTCTGGCTGCGCGTAATCAGCAGCCAGGCGATTTGCCTCAACCTCCCACCCCGCCATAAATGTCTCCCCCTTACTCTCACAGAGATAGTGGAGGACACAGCAAGCTGCAATAACAATGGGGATATTGGTTTCGCTGAGATCTGAACGAGTCAATAAGCTGCGCCATCGCCCTTTCAAACGTCCAAAAGCACACTCCACCACCATTCTGCACTTGCTCAGCCTGTAGTTGAAGAGCTCCTTATCACTGTCCAGGGCGGCTGTGTATGGCTTCATGAGCCAGGGCATTAGTGGGTAGGCTGGGTCCCTAAGGATCACTATAGACATCTCCACATCACCAACAGTTATTTTCTGGTCCGGGAAGTAAATACCTTCCTGCAGCCATCTAAACAGACCAGAGTTCCTGAAAACATGAGCGTCATGAACCTTTCCCGGCCATCCAATGTTGAAGTTGGTGAAACGTCCCTTATGATTCACCAGTGCTTGCAGCACCATTGAAAAGTAGCCCTTTCGGTTAATGTACTGACTGGCCTGGTGGTCCGGTCCCAGGATAAGGATGTGCGTTGCGTCTATAGCCCCACCACAGTTAGGGAATCCCATCGCAGTGAAGCCCACTCCAAAGTGATTCGCGACTGACCAGTAGCTGTCAGGCGTTGCAAGCTTCCAGAGGGCTATCGCCACTCATTTCTGGACAGTCAGGGCTGCTCCCGTCCTGGTGTCCTGGCGCTTCAGGGCAGGGGGACAGCAACTCACAAAATTCCAGGAAAGTGCTCTTACGCATGCGAAAGTTTCGCAGCCACTGGGATTCATCCCAGACCTGCAGCACTATGCAGTCCCACCAGTCTGTGCTTGTTTCCCGGGCCCAGAATCGGCGTTCCACTGTATCAACATGACCCACTGCCACCAGGATGTCCAATTTGCAGGGTCCCGTGCTTTGAGAGAGGTCTGTGTCCCTGTCATTGTCACTGTCCTCACCGCACTGCCGTAGCCTCCTCGCCTGATTTCTCAACATCTGCCTCTGCATAAAGTGCACGATAAGGTGCGAGGTGTTGATAACGGCCATAACTGCTGCGATGATCTCACCAGGCTCCATGCTCGCGGTGCTATGGCGTCCGCGCTGTCAATCAAGGGAAATGGGCGCAAAATGATTGTCTGCCGCCGCTTTCACGGAGGGAGGGAGGGAGGGAGGGTTGAATGACAACAGTTACCCAAAACCACCCGCAACAAATTTCTTGCCCCATCAGGCATTGGGAGCTCAACCCAGAATCCAAACGGGCAGAGGGGACTGCGGGAACCGTGGGATAGCTACCCACAGTGCACCGCTTGGAATGTCGACGCTTGCCCCAGTAATGTGGACTCTCAACGCCGAATTAATGTGCTTAGTGTGGACACACACATTCGACTTTGTAATATCGGTTTCAAAGAATCGTAAAATAAGTAAAATCGAACTACTATCGTAGTGTAGACATACCCTAAGATACTTCAGAGATGCATTTGTTTTTATGAAATTGCCTCTGCAGATCCCTACTGTATCACTGAAAGAATGAGGAACTGTGCTTCCTGATCTCAGGACTATTCTATAGCAGTTTAAATTATATGGGATATATATGCTTCGAGCTGTGGACTGGGAGTTCCATTCAGTTATAAACCCTATGCCCCTAATAAATCTGTTTTCTTTCCATTTGTGAATGTGGTCTTAAAACAGTCTTTTTCCTTTACTGTATAATTTGTTTAGCTTTACATTTTTATTAATCAGTATGTTTAAGCAGTTTAAATATAGATATAATTACAGCAGTAGTAGCTGGTAGCATTGGCCTGAAATGAAGGATTGGATAAACGTGTTCTGGGGCTTTAGGCAATGTGATTAATGAGATTACATACTGGTCTATGATGGGAATTTAAAGAGCCTGAAATGCCTGGGAGGAAGGCATTTCCTTTTTCAGCTTTTATTCCCAGAGCAAGCAACTCCTCAAGTTTATCCTTTTAGGAGACTGAAGGCAAAGCAAACAAGGCTATTTCTAAAGGCTCAGAGTTTTGTATCTGAAACTGTCAAATCCTTCACCAAGAATACAATGAAAAAAAGAGTTCCAGAAGCTCATTCTAACCACATAAAGTCATTGGTACCATACCATTCTCTTCTCAAAAAGCTGTATTTCAAGACCTCAAGATGCTCTGACAAAGGTCTCCAAAAGCAATTCCAAGTTCATTAAACCAATCAAAAGAAAGAGATGCTCTTCTATTTGGATTTGCCCTGGTGCCATCTAACCTCTCTGATTAATATATTCACAATCCATCTCTTTGGCTGAAGGTGGAAATGGGGGAGAAGGAGTGGGAAAGAGAAGGACATTTGAATTCTGCAATGTCCTCTCCTGAAAAGTTCACCTGGGCAACACCTCAGAAATAATTACTCCTAAAACAGAGTCCAATAAAACTGCACCAGACAACTCCCCCTTTAAACCTCTTCACTCCCTAACCCTGTATCAGAGAGATCACAATTTTCAAGGAAAGCAGAGAACTATCAGATCCAGAATTAATTTTCATCATATCAAATTCTAATCAGGTAAGGTGCCCACCTAAACACCTCAGCTAGCCTAACGCAAATATGCTCAAGCCAGACCACTCATCAGTATCCTTGAGATGAGGGCAGGAGAACACTACAAACATTCCAAACTTTCCATTCTAGGGAATGAAAAGTCCTGATACAGACAATGTTAAGAGTTTTAGATGGGCAGCAAGCAAAATAGAACCAAGGGCTGGAATATTAGTACTAATCTTTTGGAACCTGATTCTGCAAGAAGGACAACTGCCTTAGCCAACAGTGTCTCTCAGAAAATTCATCCCTATCTCTCAAAATCTTTCAGATTCTGGTAAAGTGGAGGAAAGGTAACTGTCCCTGGGGAGGAAAAATTGCTTAACCATCACTCTAACAGTCCAACTAGTTGACAAAGAACAATAAAAAGGTACAAAAGGAAGCTATGTTAAATCCCATCCTGGGTTGAAGTTTTAAACTGTCCAAAATGGACAATAGGTGCCAGGAGGGTTGTTTTAAATCTACAACGTGAAATTTTAAAAATAAAGCATAACACAGAACCAAATGAATTTGTAAACTAAGTTTAAAAAAACTTGCTAATTAGGGGGTTTTCAAGGCTTTGGGTAATTTTTAAAAATTGTTTGAGTAACAGATCAGAGGAAATGCAAGTAAATGCACTTACCAAGGAATTTGTGCTGATTGGTTTAGCTTGAGACAACAAAGTTGCCTTCCCGTTGGGGGATATTTTTTTTTCTGGAGAGCATGGCAATTTACTCAATGTGACAGTGAACTGAGAGCTTTCTATGTTTTTACACTAACTAGTACAATAATAGCCTCTTGATACTACTATAAAATAAATAAATCTTCTCTCCATTTGTGTGTACATCTTGACTCATCTTTTAGGAAACAGAATCAGTCTTCAGTAACAGAACATAAGAACTGAGAGCTACAACCTAAAACTCCTCAACAAAGATATTACTATTTAAGAAACTCAAACAAGAGTTTTCCCCCTTTAAAATCCCTATACAAATGAAAGGGAATAAAGGAGACAAAGTGGTTGAGGTAATAGCTTTCATTGGACCAGTATCTGTTAGTGAAAGACAAACTTTCAAGCTTACACAGAACTCTTCTTGAGGTCTATGGAGTAAGAAAGATTAGGTAAAATACGGGATTGAGTAAAAATTAACTTTAATTAATTAAATTTAACATTTTGTTTTTTCCTTCCTTCCTTGGTTCAGGGCACATCAGCACAACAAATCCTAACACCAAGTTATTAGCAATAATGGTGTGTTAGTAAAGTTAATAAATAGGGTAGCAAAAATCAGAAAGCCTTAGAACTCCATGCAAAGGGATAGGGTAGAAGGAAAGGGAGATCCTAGAAACTCCTCCATCTTCCCACATATAAGGGAAGGGTAAATCTGCTAAAAAGGGATGAGAGCAAAGAAGTGCAAAAAAAAAAAAAAACATCCAGAAGAGGTGGAAAAGAAAAACTAAAAATTTTAAATTGCAGGACCCAAGATAGTTCCTGAAGGCTGATCTCTCCTTCAACTCCACAAAACAAACAAACCTAGGCTTTAGAAGTATTATTTGAGTAATAAGGTACCACTGGAAAGCGCCCAGTTAACCTGCCACCTCAGCATGACTAGCTTCAAATTTTTCATTTTTTCTATAGTGAGTGCAATGCCCTCTGACCATATAGCTGAGAGCATATAAAATTTTAATTGAATGTACAATTGAACACATCCAGATAAACCAGGGGTCTCAAACACATGGGCCGCATGCAACCCGTGGGATTATTTCCTGCAGCCCGCCAAGCTCCCTGCGCCCCCCACCCACCCCACGTTTTCCCCCTGTGGCCACCAAGCTCCCCGCCCCCTTCCACCCCCACGTTATTTCCCGCGGCCGCCAAGATCCCCTCCCCCACCCCACCCCCCAGAGCACCGCCTCCCCGCTCCTCTGCCTAACTCTGGGTGCTTCCCACTGCCAAACAGCTGTTTGGCGGCACTTAGCCATTTCCAGGAGGGAAGGGGGAGGAGCGGGCAGCCACGTGCTCAGGGAAGAAGGCGAAGAGGCAGGACAGGGATTTGGGGAAGGTGTTGGAATGGGGGCAGAGAGAGGCGGACTTGGGGTGGGGACTTTGGGGAAGGGGTGGAGTGGGGGATGGGGCAAGAGGCAGCGACGGGGGGGGGGGGTTATCAGTGATGCGGCCCTCGGGCCAATCCTCTAGTCCTCATGTGGCCCTCGTAGTTATTTGAGTTTGAGATCCCTGAGATAAAACACATCTGGGATGGTGACGTGCATGGCTGGAGGTGTTTGGCAAAGATGCCAGCAGAGTTAAGGGATGTTTAAGATGACGGTAGAATGCTTTTTAAAAATGACACTGATTAAAATATGCCACTCAGGTAAAACTAATCAGGTTCATCTTATGCCTAAACTTTAATTGTACGATGCTCAAAATACTTGTATTCCTATAAAGGTGACAAAGGGTCCTGTGGCACCTTATAGACTAACAGACATATTAGAGCATAAGCTTTCGTGCGTGAATACCCACTTCGTCGTTGGGCATCCGACGAAGTGGGTATTCACCCACGAAAGCTTATGTTCCAATACGTCTGTTAGTCTATAAGGTGCCACAGGACCCTTTGTTGCTTCTACAGATCCAGACTAACAAGGCTACCCCTGATACTTGTATTCCTATGCTTATTAAAATCTTGCACCTTCCTAAGTGGTTAAAAATAGAAAATAACAATGTACATATACCATATACTATGTTACCTAACTTGCTTATTTTTCTTCAAATATATCTAAGGCGCTTCTCAATTTTTATTAATTTATATATGAATACCTAAAGACCCCAGTTACTACAGGCTTTTTTACTGGGCATTGTACAAATAAAACTGACTTACGCAGCTGGGTACATAGCAATTTAGCTTAATTTGCTAAATAAAATTTTAAAAACAATTTTAATTATATCAATACAAGTTGTATGCATATAGACAAAAACACAGAGCACAATCCTTGCCCTGAAGACAGACAAAAGGTTGACAAATGGAATATAACAAACATCAGTAAGGTGAAGACTCAGCACAGTTTTATCAGTTAAATGTTTTGTTGTCGTAGGTTTTTCTTTTAAATTTTTTTTAAGGGGTGGGGAAAGGAGGGGCAGTCATTAGGGTAAGGAATAGGCAAGTTAGTAAGTGAAGAGGAAGGACAGCCACAATTTGTCACCTACTTAGCCATGATCAGCAGGTAGAGTTTTGCAGGCAAGCAGAGATGAGTTTTAAGGGGGTATGTGAAATAGGATGAGGTAATGAGCCAATGAGAACTACAAACTTAGTTTAAAGGTGCTTTTATAAAGCCATACGAGTCATATGACTACACATAGTACTTCCAAAAAATTCTCTGTTTAGGAAAAACACCTGTAAAATGTTTTGATTTCTCAAAACAGCCCAACAGAATTTTATCAAGCTTTTTAAACAAAAAAAAAAGAAAAAAGAAGAAAAGATGGATTGAGAATATACATGAACTTCAACCACACAGGTAATTTTTTCAGTAAGTTATGTGAGTATGAAAACATGGAACTTAAAATTAGATCTTCTCAACATTAACTATAGAAACACTAATAGGATACACACTGTAAGATACACATGGTCCCAACTGCATCAAGCAACCCGCACTTCACAAAGGACAATACACCTCTGACCTGCTGACTCCTTCAAACTAATTCCACCAAAACCCTGAGGGGATGCCATAGGGTTCCAGCTCAACTGGAGGTGAAAAGTTTGGGCTGGAGTAAAGAAGTGGTTATCTGAGGCCCTCCAAATTCCCCCTTCTACCTCCAGCCAGTAATATAGCACCACGTTAATAAATCTCACTTATTAGCTTATATTAGTTTCCCAACACACTGTAGAAGCTGTCCAGATGGGAGGGAATCCACAGAAAACAGTACAAGTACCAGAACAGAAAAAAGGGAAATCCATCCAAACGCCCTTTGCCTCTTCAGATTAAGCAATGGGAGAAGCACACAAATCACACCCCATAAAGAAATTCCACAAATTGATGCTGGCAAAATTTATTCTCTTTAAAATAGATTACTCCAATACATAGGAAAACAGGGTCTCTAAATGCTTAGCCATCAGAAAGCTTCTCAACCAGTAAAATAATTACCAATGTCTTGCAGGGTGCTAAAAGCAAAATCATGATTGTGTATCAGTGAATAAAAAAGTCACCACAGTTTTTTAAAGTCAAAAAAAGGATTTTATTTAAATCAGATTTTTGAATTATAATATGGTTTTCTTTTTAAAAATAAACTTGCTTAAAATTAAGTCTGAATTTAATACAAAATAAGTTAAGGCCTAAATTTATTATAATCTGCCAAAACATTTAAATAAAAAATAAATATGCTTAATCCATGTGCCTCTATCACTTTTCTATATAAAGAAAGAATCAGGGGAAAAACATCTAACTTATGAGGTCAAGCTTTATGAATATGGAATGCTGTTGTGTGTTTAATTAAACTCCAGTTACCATCTTAATGTAGCTCGACACAAATCATAAGCAAAAATTTAATTATGTAGTAAATAAGCAATATATCATTCATCATTTTCTAACATACTACAAATATACAGTTTATTAATATGAAAATATTAAGCTATATAATTGCCTAAATAGTTATAGTGTATAGTGTATAGGCAGAAAAAAGATGTACCAAATCTAATGTAAATTACTCAACATGTTTTAATGGTTATGTCAACCAATGTGAACGCACATTTCTTTAGAACAAACTGAAATACAAAGAGAAAAATTGATTATTTAAATTGGGGCTTTCCACTTGATCATTTGAATCATTATTTAAATCACCTTAACTTAAATCAATCCACCCTAAGCCACCTAAAATCTTCACACTGTCACATAACAGATATGCTTCACATTTAAAAAAAAAAAAAAATCAAACAGCAGAAAAACTTCAGCTTGCTTGTTCACAGAGACAAAGTTCACCAGGATGCTTAAAACGAAGTGTCTTCCACAAGGTGCACTTTTGCCCCATATACTCAACTTACAACTTCTGTCCATTTTGTTTTTATCAAAACGGAGTTGTATGGGATGCACTTTGCCAAATCTATGGAAAATAAAGTTCTTTATTTGCAGTATCCACGAAAATATATACAGAAGCAGTCTAGAGACATTAAGGGCATGTCTACACTTACATTGATGCAGCTGCACCGCTATAGTGCTTAGTGAAGATGCTACCTACACTGACGGGAGAGCATAGATCGATACAGCACTCTCTACACCGGGAGGTAGGTCGGTATAACTGCATCACTCAGAGTTGTTTTCTCCACGCTCCTGAGCAATGTAGTTATACCAACATAAGTTTGTAGCGTAGACCAGGGCTAAGAAAAGTGAAGCAAATAAGTTAAATTCAAAAGGGTTTTAGAACTGGATATGGAAAGTTTGTGTATTTAATTGAAGAGATGTTTGGACACTTCCTACAAATTACACTACTTGCATCCACATAATGCCACCAGAGTAGATATCTCTCAATGTTTGAACAATTGTCAATTTTTTTTCTTTTCTAGTTTAACTTATTTCAGAAATTGATATTAGGCTTAACTGTATTATACTGATCTCTAATGTGAATAAACTGGGTTTGACTGACAGAGAAGCAAAGGCTAGAACTGCTTTGAAAGCAACAGACTACGCTAACTCTTAATACAATGGGAGAGGAACCCCATTCAATAGTTGTCCTTCCAAAGCCAGTGATAACTAGGCTTTTAGTTCACAAGTGAGGGTCTAGTCCTCTTTACATGGAAAGGTATGAGTGATAATTTAGGCAACCAGAGCATTGGCACAAGTATAAAAAAAATGGCACTCTTGAGGAAAATCTGCAGTAGGACTCAAGAGTTTCTCCAAGCAGTTGACTACTTATTTCTAAATTCTAAAGATGGGTCATCAGATTCTTAGATCTGCACAGAGTGGCACACATCCAACCCCCACTCCACTGATAACTGCATATCTTAGGAGACCTGCAATTAAAAGGGAGGAGAGTGTAAATTAAAACAAAGTTGAGAGCAACACACACTAAATTTGTATTTTCCTGCTTGAAGGACTCAATTTCATTTACAAATTCTGATAGAAGAAAAGGGAGCCCAGGAGGTTTTATCCTTCACTTCCATTTCACGGTTTCTATTAAAGTTAGTTAGAACACACTTTAGTAGTAAGAGCTGACATTACAAACACAAAAAAGTATTTGTGAGGGATAGATATGTATCATTTCTGTGACAATAAAATACAGTTTACTGTAAAAAATGTCTAGTCTATGCCTCAATCACTGTCACACATACTATTTACAATGTCCAATACATTTGCCACTAGCCACATGTAACTAATATGCTACTGAATTGTGGCTAATGCATGTGGCTTTTATAATGTGACTAATAAGAAAAATTCAAAACCACAAGTGTGGCTAGCAGTGTGGGTAGTATCAAATGTCCATTAAACTAATTTAGTGAACCAGTTTCGTCTCTTGGAACTGAATTTTTTCTATGTTTATTTAATCCACAAACACTGAAAGACTACATTCTCAGGTAATGCTTACTGCCCCAATTCTGTATCAGTTATGTTAACACTGACAGGTGCCTGTCAATACTCCTAGTGATCCCAATGGAAGATCACTTTGATTCACAAGTCTCCATTAGAAAATCTCAGATAAAATAAAACAATCAAACGTTCAACACCAACATAACCCATCTAATTTTGATGGGGAGTTGCTGTTTTATCTCTCACCACGAACACTACACCAAAGTTACAATCAGCTAAAGCACTAGAGCTGGAACACACTCAATTTAAAAGCAAGGGGGCTGCTGGCAGGACATTCCCCATCAAAGGCCCTCAACTCTAAAATTCACTACTTCAACCCAATTTCAGAACACCACAAGTCTTGACTTTCAGGACATGCTTCAAGGCCTAATTATTTTCTCATGCTTTGGAGTGGCACTGGAGAGAGAATCTCCAATAGAAGTGAGGGAAGAGATCTGTGGTCTTTAAGAAGGCTGAGTTTTTTTATGCTTTTGCATTTGATTCTTCGTTTATTACATGACCAGAGTTACTTTAGACTAGGTTTGTTGTATTTTAAGTTTTTGCATGAACTGTGTAAATTTTATTTTTATTGTGAAATCTTTTATAGCTTTAGTATAGCCACTTGTATAAATCACAACAAATGCATACATTTGTTAATGCAATGCCTTGCTAGCAAGGTTTATCTCATGCTCCCCAAACTCATTTACTGTTTGTATCAATACTTTGTTTAAAATGAATTAAGCATACTCTACTATATTTAAAAACTAAACAGAAAATCAAATTTCTTCCGAGACCAACATTTAACTGATAATTTCATTGGAAGAGGGTTGATAAAGATACATCTTTATCTTCACATATACACACACAAATATAAATTGTTTCACTTTTCCATGTGTGTTTGGAGGCAGGGAAGAGAAGAGAGTCCCTTCTTAAAGTCCCTGTGTTCTGGCAATTCTTCTCCAGCTGATGTCTGCACAATTCCCTCCACTATCTGTCAATGCCACTCAAGCACTGTCCATAAACTAAGGCAACCTAATGCACTCCCCACCACTCTCACAGAGGAGGACCAGGTTGCTTAATAACCTTTTTAATACACAATGAATTTTCAGAATTTTTCACACATCAGCTACAGTTCTGGACTGATTTTAAAATAATTCTCTCAAGATTCTCACTCTTTCCAGGGTTTATTTTGGTTAGATTTGGTATCATGTACCCAGCATACACGGATGCTGCATTATTTTTATAAACCTATGAAAGCATGATGAACCGTCATATCAGCACAAAGTGCTAGACACTAGAACTGCCACTAAACAGTAATGTAGAACTACTCTGGAGGCGGCAAAGGATGTATGAAGGAAAAGAGACAGTAAAGAAAGCAAAGAATTGGGGCTGAATAGCATCGATGAGGGTGAACTTCGCTCTCATTTTTCTGACCCTACTTTTCCTATACCTAAAAATCACGCTCCTAATCTCCCACTTTGGATCCTCCTTCCTCTCATCTTCATGTCTTCTTTCAAGTTGTCCCTTTGAAAATACTCCTTTTGTGCAACGAGTATGTTGTCTCCTCCAAATCCAACTTCAGAAAACACTTCCTCCAGGAAGCCTTTCAATTATCATCACTACTAGACTTCAACACTTTTACATTATAATCATTTTACTGTGTATAAATTGTGCTGTCTGAACTATGCTATAAATGTTTTTTTTCATATGCTGGTACAGCATGAAGTACAATATCAGTGCTCAACAAATAAAAATACGACAGAGAAGGCAAAACCAGAGAAGAGAGAAAAAACAAAGATAAAACAAGACAAAAAATATATCCCACCAGAAAAACCTTCTATCACAGACATGCAGCACTGCCTCTAGAAAATATGTACACAAGAGACAAGAGTAATAAAGGATTACACCTTTACACCTTTCCTTTTCAAAACATTGACAATTGCTGAAATTTACTTTTATTTAAACCTTAATGATTTCACTGAACTGTCCAACTTAAATCTCTACTTGGAATAAGACTGACTTTTTCAAAATGTGTTTTAGCATATGACTTGCTACATAAGTCTAACATTCACATTTCCACAACTTTAGTTTATCCAGCTTCTTCTCAGACAAGACACATGGAACTACAGTTTGGTATACCAACCAATTGGTATAATAGTAAAAAGTGTAAATGAAGTATCTGATATTACCATTGACCTATAAGAAGAAACATGGGCACAAGGTCGAAGACTTAGGCACAAGGTGTTGGGCTAACTACAATTGTTTTCTCTTGTACATGCTTTCAGATGTAGGTGGTGAGCACATGGCACATTTCAGTCAAAAAGAGTGCATCATTTCTTGATTCTCTAACACTACCATACTTTTTTTTTTTTTTTTTTTTTTTTTTTTTTTAGGAGGTTTGTGCATAATATATATTCAAATGTTTCACAGAATCAGAGAAGATTAGGGTTGGAAGAGACCTCAGGTGGTCATCTAGTCCAACCCCCTGCTCAAAGCAGGACCAACCCCAACTAAAATCATCCCAGCCAAGGCTTTGGCAAGCCTGACCTTAAAAACCTCTAAGGATGGAGATTCCACCACCTTCCTAGGTAACCCATTCCAGTGCTTCACCAGCCTCCTAGTGAAACCGTTTTTTCCTAATTCTACTTCAACTCCTAATTCAATTCTACCTTGATTAACTAAGCACAATTAGTGCTGTTCAAAAAAAAATTTGAAGGTTTTTCCACTGCTCGCCATAGTAATTTAAAACAGAATACACACAACTTGCATAGTATTTTACACATGAAATGCACTATACCAACTTTGACCAAATAAATTAGAACCTACTGTTGTTTTCAGGAAGAAGACTACAACTTAATTTGTTTGGAGGGAGGGAATGTGAAAATGTATGTCACTGCATACCCCTCCTGAAGTCAAAGATTTGAGATGTATTCCACTTTAAATATCCTCAATGTTTAACATTTTCTATTTCACAGTTAATGAAGCGACACTGAACATGGCTAAAGTGCCTCCCCATCACTTCATAAAGTGTTGAAATCAAATAAAAGATTGTGTGGCATTCAATAACTGTGTTAAACCAGAGTTAATATAGCACACTTTACCTTTTGATAACTATTTCTTGTCATCATTTAAAAGTCAAAACCCATGCAACTCAGAATCTCTCTTTTTTTTTTTTTAGAGTAAAATCCTGTCCTGTAAGAGCTCAGCTACTGCAGTTGAATGTTCAGGTTTGTACACCATCATTTATTGTTGATTTGTTGGGGAAAACAGATAGTGAGTTATTTGCAGCAGCATGAAGTTACAGACCTAGATTCCTTGACCAGAAACTCAAACAATACATATCCTACACAAAAACTGTCCTTCACCTGGTAATTCAAGTGTAAAATTTCAAATTCATTAACCAAACATCCATATCCCCCACCCCCGGCCAACAGAACGAGGTGAAAGAGACAACATGGGGGAACGAGCTCGTTGCAAATAGTGACCCACCAAATCGAGGTCCTCCTCAGTCACCGTCTCCCCCTAGCTGAGCAGCCTCCGACAACTGGGGAGTGGAGTATTGAAAGGAGCGAAATGGGGTCTTTCCCCCTCTTCTCGAGCCCGGGCAGCAGCACGAAGGGGCTGCGGGAGCCCCGGGTGCCGCTCTGCGGGGGCTAGGCCAGCTGCCCGGGGCAGCGAGGGGACAGCCAGCGCCAGGGGAATCACAATCGTTAACCCCCTCGGCACGGCTCCGCCACAAGGAGCCACCAGCCAGCAGCACATTGAGGGAGCGACGCCGCCCGCCAGGGAAACAGCAAGAGCCCAGGCCACCCGGGGAAGGGGCGGGGGGCGACCCACGGCACCAGCCACCAACTCCGGGCGAGGGGGCAAAGCCCCGCCAAGGTCACTCCCTCGCCAAGGCCCCCGCGCTGCGACCCCGAGCCAGGAAGGGGAGGGGAGGGCACGGGGCGCCAAGTTTAGTGTGTAGAGGCTGGAGATCGCGCAGGGGCGGCGGAGGAGGGGGGGGAGCCACTAGCGGGAGGGGGGGCGGACTTGGCTCCGGGCCGGGCGCCCCCACACATTGGCCGTGCAGCATGGTCCGGGCTGGCGCCGCTCCGGCCCGGCTGCAGCGGGGGAGAAAGGAAAATGGAACAGCGTTGAGGGGGGGGGGGGGTTGGGGGCGCGCTGCCGGGCTCCTTACCTTCCCTGCAGCCGCCGCCTTTCCTTGCTGCCAGGCGGATCCGCTCCGCGCTGCCGCTGCTCTGGGCTCGGAGAGGAGCCGCCGCCGTAGCCGCAGCCAATCGCCTCTAGCCCCCTCCCCTTCCGCAGCTCGCTCCGGTCTGCCTGTCGGCTTCAAAATGGCGCCAAGTTGTCTCCGGCTGTTCCAATGGAACCGCCGAGAGAGGCGAGCGGGCCGCAGGGCGGAGCAGCAGCGCCCCCTGCCGGCCGGCGCGGGCCGAGCCCCGCACAGGCGCGGGCCGGCGGAGCGAGAGCGAGCCGGACTCACTCAGAAACAACTTCCACAGCCTGGCAGTTACCCCCTCACGGGGGCGAGACGCCCCCGCAGATAGCGCTGCAAACCAGGCTGCCGAGCAACTCCGCCACAACGGCTGCGGAGCGGAGCCGGCTCGGATTCCCCCACCTAAGCAACCTGCAGAAAACTAAACTCCTGCTGCCGTCACAGCAAACCCTGCTTCCCCTGCCAAGCACCAGAGGGCCAAAAAGTCAACCCGAACGAAAGCGTGATCCATCTCTAAATAATACGTATTCATTGCCAGGGCGCAATAACGCCAACTTCCCGCAAGGGAAGCGAAACACCCATCCCCTAACGAAAAAGCAATGAAGATGGTAGAGCCCAACAGCTAGGACACCAATCTATGAATCACTAGGAAAAGCAACAAGCTAAACCGCTATAGATCCTAGCCCGGAATTCTTGAACTAGCAGAATACCTCACTATAGTGACTTGGACTCTCACCAATTACAGAAAGCAAGGACCATATATGCAAGAGGTGGAAACAGAGGGACAATGCACCGTCCAAATGCAGAGAGAACTGTGCAATCAATGTGACAGATGGGAGAGAGAGATACAGTCTATTCCACCATGCAAAAGAAATATTTCCTAAAATTAGCAGGAATTATAAACTACTTATAATAGAGCAATCATGAATAAATGTGTTTAACCCTGGAAGGGGGAAAGAAGGAGAGCTGAGCAGCTCCAATGAGTGCATCACTTGATTGGGAGGAAAGTGAGCACAAATGAGGTGCAATTCCATCTCCCAGGTAAACACTATGAAAGAGGGGAGCCAGAATATCAGAAGACAAAACTAACAAGTTTAAACTGCAGTTATGTTTTTTTTAAAGTGACAACACTTCACTCAACAAGTCTGATAATACAAAGGGCTTTGTCTAGACTAAAAATAAAGTTTTTTCCCCATTAGTTAATATGTTACCCTAGTGTAGACAGGTTTCCTAGGACTCTCCTCACCTATCTAGCACATTAAAATACAATATGTGTGATCTTCTATGAAGTTTAAAATATGTTAAAATATGCTAGCTAACAAAACCATATTTTATTATAGTCTAGATAAAGTCTACAAGAGTAAACTGGATTCTTCTTTGCCAGAATTGTTAGTTTAATCCAGTTGCCAGGACCAGGCCAAATTCTGGCCGTTTTTTACATCTTTGCAACTCTGTCTGCCCTGGGTTATGCCTGTTCCACCATTCTTGAAAACAAAAGCATCACTGCTCAGGTATAAAAGAGGACAACATTTTGCCTGACAAATCTTTATTGCTGGCAATAATTTACTAAGAGTAAAGAACCCAGCTCAAATTTCAGGGCTCAGAGGAAATTTGTTGCACTGGCAGTTCAGGAAACATTTTTACTTGCAAGCTGAGCACATATATGTCAATAATAATTAAAATAAATTTCCCATGTGACCATGTAAGATTATTTTCCTTTTTTTTTTATCCTCCCCTTTTCCCAGTCCTCTTCCTATTGTGGTGGTCTTTACCTAGATTATAAGATTTTATGGTCAGGGAATCTGTCTTTATCTTTATTTGTTGTGTGAAGTGCTAGACACATATATAAATCTCTATACATAACTGCAAATTAAATTTACATACAAGTGTAACAGTTGTAGACTCTCCAGTCTAATTGTTCTCTTTTTAATCTTCTTGCCATTCCCTGTTTACAATAAAGTATCTCTTGCTCCTCATTCCTGGGGCAGGAAAGGGTACTTATCCCCTCTATCTGATGTCAGGATGCCTGTCAGCTATGGACAGACATTTGGAGACTGAAAAATGGTGAGGTGATGCTGTGAGGAAGCCTAAGATTTGATCCCAAGTCGCCAGAAGGTCTTCATAAATGCCCACACATTTTAATGTATCTGCACTTAGTTATTCAGTCATTTCAGAAGTTAACACTTTTAAAGAAATCCCTTTATTTTTTCTCCCTTCCTCTACCAGTGTTAATTTTCTTGTAGGGGTTAACACACAAACAAAATAAAACATCCACCACTAGTTTACAAACTATGGTATTTAGCTGCTTCTTACCTCTTGGTAACTCAACAGCAGTACCGTTCATGTTCCTCCAGAGGGCGCCCTTACAGCACCTCTTTTCATGAGGGTTAGCTGCTGGTTCCTCCTCAACTGTCATAGAGGGGTGCTGGAACTTGGGTGCTAGGAGTGTGGCCTCATCTCCAGGCTTGAAGTAATAATAGCAGCTGAATGCACGGCTTTCATCACATTCAGGGTTTACAGTTTTGTTCAATGGCGTTCAGCATCCCCTCTATAAAAATTGTTCCAGTGGCCCTGCTGTTATTCTCAACTTCCAGAGATGGTTCTGATTCTAACATCCCCTCTTCTTCTTGTAAGGGACATGACTCAAAACATTCAAACACTAAAGTTTGAAAAGAGGAAAATAATCACTCCATACACATACCCTACTATACATGCAGCAATTTTTCTGCTCCCATTGCTCCAGCACCACCCCTGGAGTTAACTTACGGCAGAAAACAGCTTCTGATGCTACAACTTCAGAGAAATGGATGAGCAAACTACTGTAAATTGGATACTTGCCCTGGGTGGTGATAATCAGCAGTACTGCCCTGCCCACACATAGTGCAGGAGGCAGCAAAGAGCTGCTATTACCCAAACACCAGCCAAATCCAGGTGCATACTGACTGAGGACAGTGATGAGGCTTTGCAGAACACTCATATGTTGCATTACATTTCTATTAAAATTAAAATTACAGGGTTATGCTACTATAGTCCCTGTAGTATAAACATGAGCTGTGTCTCAGCTCTCCATCTGTAAAAATGAGGATTATAGTATTTCCCTACCTCACAGGACTACTCTGAGAATAAACACTTTAAAGACTGCAAGGTTTTCAGATACTATGGCAATGATCCTATATAAGTATCTTAGATAGAGAGAGGCACATGAAGAAACAGAATTCAGTACACATTCTCTTGTTCTGGCTCTTCAGTGCAAATAAGAGTAAAAAGCAGTAATAATGGCCACACGCAAAATTGGCCCCTTTTCCTACTTACTGTAAAAGATAACAGTATCCCAGAGAGAACCTGGAAGAACATTGATTCAACTTTTCCACATCATTCTCCAGACTCTTTCCTCACTGAAATAACCCTGAACTCAGAGGACAAAAATGTGTGTGTGCATACATCTGGGAAAAGTTTTCAGGTGAATAGTTTATTCCCCCAAAAAATGCAGTTTCAGTCAACCTGAAACTTGTGAATTGGTCTAATTAGTTTAACCCCAAAAAAAGATTTTCAGGGCCATCTTCAGAAAAGAAAGTGAGTGTGAGTGTGTCTGGCCATCTTATAACATTAGCCCAACAGTTGGGCCCCTTGCCTGGGATATTAGAGACATAGGCAAGAATGAATCCCCATTCTATAGCAGGGATATCCCCCTCCTAACCATCAAGCTATAGGCTATTCTGCTCTCAGTCACTTTTGTTTAAGTTGTTCCACTTTGTATAAATACATAAATATTCATTGGACCAAAGAGATAGAGAGAGCAAAAGAATGAGAATGACTCCACAGCCTGGTGATTAAGACATTCACCTCAGAGGTAGGAGATGTGGACAATAGCGGCACCAGCTTCTTTGCCGCCCTAAGTGGCGCCCCTGGGAGAAGCTGCCGCCGAAATGCTGCCAAGGTCCCCGGCGGCCGAAAAAGCTGCCGCCGAAATGCTGCCAAAGTCCCCAGTGGCAGAAGAAGCTGCCGCCAAGGTTCCCGGCGCCATTTCGGCGGCAGCTTCTCCCAGAGGAAGGAAAACCGCCGCCGCCGAGAGACATCAAATGCCGCCCCCCGAATCCTGGCACCCTAGGCAACCGCCTAGGGTCGCTTAGTGGTACCACCGGCCCTAGATGTGGATTCAAATCCTCTCTCCCTGATTCAGAGGAGGGATTTAAATCCACATCTCCTACCTCTCTCTTTGGGCCAATGAAATAAGTATTTATGCAAAGTGGAATAGCTTCTCTAGGAGATGCTGAGAGCAACACACCTCAGAATAGCTGATAGCCTGATGATGAGGATGATTACCTGAGGGAGGGGAGACATATGTACAACCTGAAACAGACTTTTCTGATTTTCTGACAAATTCCAAATATTTTGTGAACTGATCCAAATATTGTTTCTGATTTTTCAGTTTGCTGACTGAACTGAGAAATCACTTATTTCCCCCAGCTCTGTGTATATCGATTTTCTTACCATCCTCTCCTTGAAGGCCCTACTATTCTCAATCTCTGATTTAGTTTCTTATCCTGGCCTCCCAAGTCTCCTTCACTACACCCATGGCGACAATCTCACCACTCTATTTGTTTCCCTCTCCCACCTTCATGACTTCTTCGAAGTTGCCCCTTACATAGAATGACACCCCAACTTCAATACAGCAGACCCTACAGTCTCCTTATTCAAATCACGTCTAAAAACTCACTGTTTTATCTCTGTTCTAGAATACAATCCAGCATTCATGACATAGACTATTATTCTTTCTATAAATCCAACACATTACCAGCATTGATTATACATAATGCATATGTGGTCATGGTATCTATGAAGTAATTATTTTATTTCTGCTACCATGAAGTAAACTGCATTTATTCTGGACCTTCTGCACTCTGTCCTTTGATTCATATTCAATAGGGTAAAGGCTAGCCTTATTTGTAGGGCCCTAACTTGCTGGAGGGACGTAACAGTAACAGGCTATGAAATGTCCCATTCTCTAGTTCAGTGGTTTTCAACCTGAGGTCTATGGTCCCCTGGGGATCTGCAGACTATGTCTAAGATTTCCAAAGGGGTCTGCATCTCCATTTGAAATGTATTAGGGATCCGCAAATGAAAAAAGGTTGAAAATCACTGCCCTAGTCCCACAACCAGATGAAGAGAAAGGCCCAGTCTGAGAGTATAGAATTTGAATAAAACAGAAGCTTAAGCAGCCAGTTGCTTTGCTTGTGCTTGAAAGCACCCCAGTCCAAATTACTTACTTCCAAAAGTCCAAACCTCTATCATTCCAGAACAAAATGTTTAACAGAACCTACCAAGTATGTTTTCCTCTCTCTATGGATCAGGTAAAAGCAGGGGTCTGAAACAAATTTTGTCAGAGATATCCAAAAGGTAAAAGTTTTGTTTTACCTTTCTTCCCCTTAATGGCTTGACTTTCCTTTGTAATGTGATTGTAACAGGCTAGATAAGAGAATGCAAGCTCTGTTCTAACATTTGGTATCCCTTCCCCTGTATCAGTTCTCTTCTTTTCCTGTTCCCTGTTATAATTATTAAACTTAACTGATTTGCTGTACCAAGAACTGTGTTTGGTTAGAGAAGAAGCTAAACAGGAGTACAGATCATTTGTAGGATAATACCAGCCCATTGGTATGGTTTACAACAGTTGGGAGAGGGAGGTGGAGATAGGGTCCTATATAGACAGTACTACCACTCAGTCTGTTCCAGTATTAATGCAAGTTTCAATAGATAGGTTGTTGGCCTGAGAAACTGCTTTAGTCCAGATATACATACATAGTGTTTTATATAGTACAGTGTGCATATGAATAGCTGTTCCAAAGTATCAATCTAAACAAAATCTGTATTTTAATTTTTCATTAATGATAATCATATTAAGGAAGATAAACCAATATGTTAACTGCAAATAACCTTTATCCCCAGATGACGTATGATTCATGATTTATCTCCTTAAATGTAGAAAATCATTCAGTATTGTAAATGTGCCCAGAGGCTTGGGCAATGGAAATATGTGTGTTTTTTTAATAAATCTAAATAAATTACCACAGCATCAGCATTTGTGCCAGACAGAAAAATCGCTTCTACTGTGCCAGGAGACCCAGACATCATTATTTGGTTCTGTTTGTATATACATTGGGACTTCTAGTTCCTCACCAGATTGAATACTTGGAATAAAGCTATTAAAAATGAAACAGTCCTAGTTTGGGTTACCTCCTACACCTTTGACCTATGTCAATATTTGTTATATTTTACAATACTGTAGGTGTGCATAAAAGGAACACATAAAAAGACAGATCCCTATTCGGTGAATTTACCATCTAACAGTATGTCTATATCTCAAATGAAGTTTACTCCTGAAGGCATTTTACCCCCCAAAATTAAAAATTCTGCATACAATATTTTAAAATTCTGCAAGTTTTATTTGTCAATAAATAAATGCAGAGGCTCCAGCATCGCAGTGGGGAGCATAGGCCACTGGCTGCATGAAGATGGGAGATCATCCTGCAGACCCCCCCATCCTCACCCTTGGGACACGATTTAGTGGTGAGACTGCACCTGACCCTAACACAGTACAGGGCCTGGGCCTGCCCCTCTGCGCCAGGCATACCAGGTGTGTGGCAGGCAGGCTCAACCAGGCAGGATCCAAATGTGAAGGGGTCAGTGTTGGGGTCGGGGGATACAGCTGTGGGGTGAGAGGGTTCTGTGTGGGACAATCTGGGTGCAGGCAGCTCTCATTGGTGGACCTAGGTGTGGGGGAATCTGGATGCAGAGGCTTGTTGGGGGACTTCCAGGTGAAAGTGGTTGGGGCTCAGCAGAAGGATCTGGGTGCTGGAGGAGTGGGGCTTGGTGGGGTGGAGGTCTGAGTGCAGCTAGTTGGGGGTCAGTGGTGTGGGTGTCTGGATATGGGGGCTCAGGGTGGTGTGGGAGGGATGGGGCTCATCAGGGTGGGGGTTTGAGTGCAGGGAGCTCAGTGCGGGGTGGTCTGTGGTGCAGGGGTGGGGGTCCAGAGTCAGGAGGTCTGGGTGCAGGGGGACTCCAGATGCATGAGTTGAAATTCAGTGGGGTGGGGCTCAGTAATGGAGTGTAGGTGGGTTCTGGGAGTACAGGGTGAAGCTTGACAGCAGGGCCGTAACGAGGGTGAGGTGAGTGAGGCACTCGCCTCGGGCGCGCATACCTGAGGGGCACAGAAGGGTCCTTCTCGCCTCGCAGGGGCGGCTCCAGGCACCAGGGGTGGCAAGCCGTGGGGGGCGCAGAGGTCCGCCGACTGCTGTACTTGGGGGCGGGGTGCCCGAGCCACCCCTGTTGCCTCGGGCGCCAAGGGCGCTAGTTACGGCTCTGCTTGACAGGGGTGTCTGGGTATGGAAGGTCTGGATGCATGGGGGTTGGGCGGATGGGGGAGCAGCTCCCCATACAATGACCCCTCCCCGCCGGAACTGAGGAATGATGTGGGCAGGAAGGGGAGTGGAGGATGCTGAGCTTCCTGCAGGTGGGGGATGTTTCTGGGTGTGTGTCTGACACGGCCCCAGCCACTCCTTTCAGGGGAAGAGGAGGTCCTGTCCTCTCCTGCCTCCAGTCCAGCCGGGATTAGGAGCTGATTCCAGCTAAGGGTAGGAGCCACTGGCTTAGGTGTCCCCAGTGCCATGGTGATTGACCTCTCTGCCGGCTGTTCCAGGTGCCTGAAACGATGTATCTGTGCTCAGTAGCGTAGCTGTGGGAGAGCAGGGGGAGCGGTCGCTCCCTCTGAGCACATTCCCCAAAAGTGGTGCCTTTTTAAGTTTTATACTCACTCGGAGGCACTCCGGGTCTTCGGCGGGTCCTTCGGCAGTGGGTCCTGCAGTCACTCTGGGTCTTCGCGGCGGGTCCTTCTTTCTTCGGCAGCAAGACTTGGGTTTTTCTTTTCTTTTTTTTTTCTTTTTTTTCCCCTGGAGCCTGCCCTGCCTGCCACCTCTCCCTTGCGGCGGGTAGTGCCTTTTTTTAATGTGTTCGCTCCCCCTGCAAGCAGAACCTGGCTATGCCTGTGCTGCTAGGGAGTGGTGCGTGACTGCTCTTGCAGCTTCCCTTTGCTTCCCTATCAGAAAGTCATTTTTCTTCAGGGAAGCAAAGAAATCTGGGGACATGAATTCTGCACATGCGCAGTAGCGCAGAATTCCCCCAGGAGTAGAAGTTGTAGTTATAGACAGGTAGACCTACCCATGCTAACTTTAATCTAGCTAGCACAGTTAACAACATTAGTGAAGATGCAGCAGCACAGACTTCAGTGTAGGTTAGCTGTCTCCATACAAGCCCAGCAGGTGGGAACTTGGGTTGCTGGCCCTTGCTGGCCACTGCATATTAATTATTGTTACCCACACTCGTTAGATTAAAGTTAGTGTTGCTATATCTGTGTACTACAATTACACCTTAATTTGCAGCGCAGACATTCCTGAAGACCTCAGTCCTGTTAAGCCTTACAAATATATTAATCACAGCCCTCCCCCGCTGCCTGCTGGAGCCCCGAGCACCCCACTCCCCAGTGCTAACTGAGCCTCTGCCCAATGCCCGCTCCTGCCACCCCACCCAGCGCTGGGCCAACCTGCCAGCCCCCTCACCCCTCCCAGTGCCAGGCTGAGCCGCTGGGCCAACTCCCTCCCTCCGCTGGCCCCAGTGCTGCCCTGGGCGGCCGGGAGGCCTGAACTCAGGGCTGCCAGCTGGAGCTGAGCCCCTGGTGCCCTGAGAGCTTCAGGTAGAGAGGGAGGGTGGGGCCTCAGGGTGCAACATGGGCGAAGCCACATCCTGGGTCAGGTAGGGTTGCCAACTTTCTAATCACATAATACCGAATACCTGCCCTGCCCTTCCTCTGAGGCCCCACCCATCCCCTGCCCCTTCTCCAAGGCCCCACTCCCCGCTCACTAGCTCCCCCCTCTCTCCGTTGCTTGCTCTTCACCACCCTCACTCACTTTCACCGGGCTGGGGCAAGGGGTTGGGGTGCAGGAGGGAGTGTGGGCTCCGGCTGGGGATGTGGACTCTGGGGTGGGGCCGGGAATGAGGGATTTGGGGAGTGGGTGGGGGCTCTGGGCTGGGGCAGGCAGTTGAGATGCAGGGGGTGAGGGCTTCGTCTGCTGGTGGGGCTGGGAATAAGGGGTTTGGGGTGAAAGGAGGGGGCTCCAGGCTGCAGCCAAGGGGTTTGGAGTGTGTGTGGGGGGGCTGTGGGCTCTGGCTGGGGGTATGGGCTCTGGAGTGGGGCCAGGGATGAGGGGTTTGGGGTGCGGGAGGGGGATCTAGGCTGGGGCAGGCGGTTGGAGTGTGGCAGGGGTTGAGGGTTCTGGCTGGGGTGGGGCCAGGGATGAGGAGTTTGGGGTGCAGGAAGGGGATCTGGGCTGGGCCAGGGGGTTGGGGTGTGGGCTCCGGCTGGGGGTGTGGGTTCTGGGTGGGGCCGGGGATGAGGGGTTTGGGGTGCAGGAGGGGGCTCCGGACTGGGCCAGGGGATTGGAGTATGGGATGGGGTGCAGGCTCCGGCTGGGGATGCAGGCTCCGGCTGGAGGTGTGGGCTCTGGGGTGGGGCCAGGGATGAGGGGTTTGGGGTGCGGGAGGGGACTCTGGGCTGGGGCAGGGGGTATGGATGTGGGAGGAGGTGCGGGGTCCCGATGGTTCTTACCATGATTCTGAGGAAGCGGCCGCCAGGCCCCCACAGCCTCTAGGCACATGGGTAGCCAGACAGCTCTGTGTGGTGTGTGCTGCCTTTGTGCCCGCAGGGAGCCTACCTTAGCCCCAGGCCTCTGCTGCGTCATCGACTGGACTTTTAATGGCCCAGTTGGCAGTGCCAACAAGATCTAACAGGGTCCCTTTTTGACCGAGCATTCCGGTCAAAAACCGGACGCCTGGCAACCCTAGGGTCAGGGGAGGTTTAGCCTACCCTGGCCTATGATACCCACCGTCCATGATATTAACTTTATGCATTGTGAGTAGTCTCATTCCAGTACATGCAAAAGTATTTGAAGGATCAGGATCTTAGTAAACTGCAACACTTTGAATACTATTTTAATTTTTAACTTTTCAGGGTTTTACAGAAGAACTATTAGAACAGTGTTTCCCAAGCTGGGGGATGGGGCAAGGCTTGGGGTAAATGAGAAGAGCAGAAAGGGCCAGGGAAAGTTGGCTGACTCCAGATTTAACCTTGCACAGTTGCACTCCTTCTCTTCTCCTCTCCTTTCCTTCCCCAATTCCCCTATTGCAAACATGCATCTACTGCAGCATCTGGCTCCTTGAAAGCCACCTGCCAACTTACCTACCCACTGTGCTCCTACAGGAGCTTCTAATGCAGCTGGGAGAGAGCTTCGAGATAAGTTCATTCTACTATGGCTTGGGGAGGCATATTCCAGGAAGACTATTTTTATCTATATAATAACCAGATACAGCAGTTTCCCATGTGGGAGCTGTAGCAGCTGTAGTCGAATCATCAGGGAAAATGTATTTTAACACCTTCATTAAGGTTAAAAAAATTAACATTGGGGTATTGTCAATTATACAATTATGTGGTTTATTTAATCAGGTACATGACTATTGAGAGAATTCCCAAAATGAAATATATCTGAGACAGGAAATGATTGTTGTTATAACAAGAGACACTTGAGAATTTTTTATCTCCAGATACTGGCTGCAAAAGGCACAAATGAGGAAGCAAAATACAGTATATTGTTTTCCTATCTAAGAGGTTAATTTTGATGTTTCATGATTTACCTTGTCTAGGGACCTGAGCAGTAATGATTTAGGATTGGATATCTTGGTGTGGGGGAGGTCTTTAGGAGCAAATAACACTGGTCTACAATTTTTGAGAAGTCGTCTGCTTCAGAGATAAAATGTGCTATTTAGTATGTATTTTGATGTGCTGAATTCAAATATGACAATTAAAACAACTGATTGGCTACTGTTTCTAAGATATTTAAGTTTTTACATTTTATGTCTATGTATATTGTGTAGATAGTAGAGTTTTAATCATAAATTGTAAACCTAGGCCTTTTCATGTGTTTATGGTTGCTTTACATGATACTATTTCACCTGTCCTGTTTATGTAACACTTTAAAAATCAGCAAAGGGGTTATATAAATACAATTTATTATGAAACAAAAGGCAAAAAACTATTATGTACATAGTTTAGTCCTATTCAGTGTCTACTCGGCGCTTCTTGGCTTGTCTCTTGTATTCATTAAATGGAGCATCTCTTGTCACTGTCCAGCAATAGTCTGTAAGCATTGATGGGCTCCATGTGCCCTGATAGCGTTTCTCCATTGTTGCAATGTCCTGGTGAAATCGCTCGCCGTGCTCGTCGCTCACTGCTCCGCAGTTCGGTGGAAAAAAATCTAGATGAGAGTGCAAAAAATGTATCTTTAGTGACATGTTGCAACCAAGGCTTTTGTATGCCTTGAGGAGGTTTTCCACCAACAACCTGTAGTTGTCTGCCTTGTTGTTTCCGAGAACATTTATTGCCACTAACTGGAAAGCTTTCCATGCCTTTTTTTCCTTGCCACGCAGTGCATGGTCAAATGCATCATCTCGAAGAAGTTCACGAATCTGAGGACCAACAAAGACACCTTCCTTTATCTTAGCTTCACTTAACCTTGGAAATTTTCCACGGAGGTACTTGAAAGCTGCTTGTGTTTTGTCAATGGCCTTGACAGAGTTCTTCATCAGACCCAGCTTGATGTGTAAGGGTGGTAACAAAATCTTTCTTGAGTCAACAAGTGGTGGATGCTGAACACTTTTTTCCTCCCAGGCTCCAATGGCCAATCTTTCTTGATGTAGTGGGAATCTCTTGCACGACTATCCCATTCGCAGAGAAAACAGCAGTACTTTGTGTATCCAGTCTGCGGACAAAGCAAGAGAGCAACAACCTTCAAATCGCCACAAAGCTGCCACTGATGTTGGTCATAGTTTATGCACCTCAAAAGTTGTTTCATGTTGTCATAGGTTTCCTTCATATGGACTGCATGACCAACTGGAATTGATGGCAAAACATTGCCATTCTGCAGTAAAACAGCTTTAAGACTCGTCTTCGATGAATCAATGAACAGTCTCCTCTCATCTGGATCGTGAACGATGTTGAGCGCTGCCATCACACCATCGATGTTGTTGCAGGCTACAAGATCACCTTCCATGAAGAATGGGACAAGATCCTTTTGACGGTCACGGAACATGGAAACCCTAACATCACCTGCCAGGAGATTCCACTGCTGTAGTCTGGAGCCCCAAAGCTCTGCCTTACTCTTGGGTAGTTCCAAATCCCTGACAAGGTCATTCAGTTCACCTTGTGTTATGAGGTGTGGTTCAGAGGAGGAGGATGGGAGAAAATGTGGGTCCTGTGACATTGATGGTTCAGGACCAGAAGTTTCATCCTCTTCCTCGTCTGACTCAAGTGAGAATGATTCTGGTGCATCAGGAACCGGCAGTCCTTCTCCGTGGGGTACTGGGCGTATAGCTGATGGAATGTTTGGATAATGCACAGTCCACTTTTTCTTCTTTGACACACCTTTCCCAACTGGAGGCACCATGCAGAAGTAACAATTGCTGGGATGATCTGTTGGCTCTCTCCAAATCATTGGCACTGCAAAAGGCATAGATTTCCTTTTCCTGTTCAACCACTGGCGAAGATTTGTTGCACAAGTGTTGCAGCATATGTGTGGGGCCCACCTCTTGTCCTGATCTCCAAGTTTGCAGCCAAAAGAAAGGTGATAGGCTTTCTTAACCATAGTGCTTATACTGCGCTTTTGTGATGCAAAAGTCACTTCACCACAAACATAGCAGAAGTTATCTGCACTGTTCACACAAGTATGAGGCATCTCTGCTCACTTTGGCTAAACAGAAATGTGTCCCTTTGCAAAATCAAATACTGACAAATAAGAGAGCACGACACTGTATGATTTCTAGAGCTGATATAGGGCAATTTGTTCAGCAGAGTGATGTAAGCTTCGTTATGATGCATCATCCATGACTTCTAGGAATAACATGATGCAATTCATATCATGTATGATGCAATACCAGCTTCAGATTGCATCATTCATTGTTTTGCCTAAAAAGCAAGTACTGTCCAAACCCAGTCATAGATTTATTCATAGATCCAGTCAAAGATGTATTTTAGTCATTTCTGGTTTTAAATTGAGATCCCTTCCCTTTATAACTCACTTACCCTCCGCCATTCCCAAGTCAAGAGTCGTATATACTGACCCAATAGCATGTCTTTGAAAACTAGAGCCAATCAACAATTTTAAGCATCATTTTCGTTCTCAGTGACCCAGAATTAGTAAAGTTTGACTACATTTATTTCAGAAGCATTTTGGCTGTAGAGCAGTGTAATCAACAGTACTAGTATTCAAAGGTTTTTTTCGCCATAGGAATCAGGAACACTTTGTGCCCAAAATCTTCTTACATTTGAAAAATCAGGAGCAACTCCAATGACTTAAATACAGTTAAACTGGTGAAAACCTGGTGTGAGTGAAAAGAATCGGATTTGTCTCCCTTTTGAAAATGGACATTCTAATGCCCTTTTCAATTTAAAGTAATAGTCCTGCTTGCATGCATAATAAATAAATGAGCTTATATCACTCTCCTAGCATCCAGCCCTCTTGTTTTAGTTTTTCCACTGGAAAAGGACAATTCTTTGAACCATTTCTATTTTCCTTCTCATGACAGTTCTTGTAGGTTTCAATGATTAGAGCTCGTTCTAAATCTCTTCCCTGTCCTAAACCAGATTTTAAAAACAAGCTCTTTTACACATTCTTTTGCTGTGGGCTCTGAAAAATTATTAGAGCAGTCAGGTTTCATGTCTCCAGGCAGCGGTGTTATTGAAGAAAAGACTGTGCAAGCCCAGGCAATGAGTATGTTGGAAGAGGTCCCGCCCTATTTCCAGGTCTGGAGTGCAGTGGACACTGTGCCAGCCCTGCTCCCTTGGAAGAAGCTATACACTGGTTTCTCAGAGTATGTCTACAGTGGCAGAGTTACATCGCCGGCAGTTGCATAGCTGCTCAGAGAACACTGAAGGGAAACCACTGTTGTGTGTTCACACTGTCAGCTGCCGGCGCAATAGCGTGTTCACACTTGCAGCACTTGCATCGGTATTCAGAGCGGTGCTTGTAATACTAGGAGGTGATTGTGATTGGCGCAGATGATGCACTATGAAGGTTTAAGAAAACTGCCCATTGCTTTCCGGGGTTCTGTTTGCTTTCAATTAATGGACTAAAGATTGCTTTCAAACCAAAACAATTATTTTATTAAAAAACAACAACCGGAGGAGAGAGACAAACAAAAAACCACATCAGCACTGTGGGGGATGGGAGAAGGGAGAGTCCCAGGAGGAGGTGGGGTCCCGGGATGGTTAAAGATTTGTGTATGTCCAGGTATCATATGCAGCCTTGTCCTTTGGAGTACAGTGCAGCGGGTACTGTTCTTCAGCAGGCCTAAAGTGCAGAGGGACGGATGTTGAGTGCAGTGGGTACTGGGAGTCCGCAGGGCTGTACTGTGACAGGGCCAAAGTGGAATGCAGCGGGTACAGACTGGAGCCAGGAGGCTGATAAGAGTGTGTTGGCAGTGTCTGGAGGGTGCATGGGAAAGAGTTTTGCGACAGCGGCTGCAGGGAAGGGCGGGTGTGGAGCTGCTCGGTTTGCAGTGCTAGTAGTGCCTGGAGCATGTCTGCTTGGCGCTCCATAACATTTAAGAGCGGCTCCATGGCTTTGTTCTGGTGTGCCACATTCTCCTTTCGGTCCCTCTTCTCGCTGTCCCGCCACTCCTTCAATTCTTGTTTTTTGGCTGCGGAGTGCACCATGACATCACACAGAAAGTCCTCTTTAGTTCTTTGTGGCCGCTTTCTAATTCTGCACAGCTGTTCAGCCGGCGATAACAAAGAGGGAGGCTGGGCTCCTAAGGTCATATCTGTGAAGCCAAAATGCAACATTTTACAGAAGCAGTATTGTTTGCAACACACAGACCACTGATTCAGTGATTTAAAATACAGCCACTAGTCACATACCTGTCACTAACTGGCTGACCCCAGGCAAGCACTCATAAGCCACAAGACCCCCAAAATGGTGAGTAACCGCAGGGGCAGGGGAAATCAGTGTTCCAGGACCATACTGTACACTGTGCATGTGGCTCCTGGGAAGAGCTGGTTCTGTAGGGAAGACCTTATAATCATTCCTGTCCCCACATTTTCCACAGGCTGTTTTCATTATGGAAAATATCTTACTGCTGATGGTAAGCAGGGAATCAAGGGAGGGTCTTCTCCAAGACTGCGGCTTCCGCCCTGGCCCTTATGCAGCTCATCTGTGTGCAGCAATGGTGTCCGCCCACCCCCACCCCACCCCCCCCACAGTGATGGCAGAGTGGCGCAGGAAAGTTACCCTTAATGGGGCAAGAAAAAAAAAAAGCAGCTCTGCCAAAGAACCTACGGCAGCGGATTGGCCAGTATCTCCGTGAGAGTTTCGTAGAGATCTCTGAGGCAGATTCCCGTGAAGTGAGGGAATCAATCAACACCCTGTTCCGCCACTCAGACTAGGCATGTGGAGGTACGGGCATCAAATAGACACAAGCCTGCTTTCTGCAACCCTCCTGCTCCCCAAAACTCGCTTCAGTGATTCCCAAAATCAAAGCCACTTACCAGGGGCCTCCTCTCCTGTTTGCGCTTCGCCAAGCTCCGACCGCTGTGACTGGCTAGCCTCCTCCGGGGTAGAGAAGACCTCCTGGCTGCATGCATCTCTGACCTCCGAGTCATCCTCTGCCTCTGGATCCCCCTCCCCTTTCACATCCTCGTCCAAGATTTCCTCCTCCTGGCTTGGTCCACTCTCCCCTGGCATGTGAGCCATCGAAGTATCTACAGTGGCCTTCGCAGTGGAGGTGGGGTCACCACAGAGTATTGCGTCCAGCTCTTTGTAGAACCAGCAGCTCGTGGGCGCAGCACCGTAGCGGTGCTTTGCCTCCCGCGCCTTGTAGTAGGCGCTCCACAGCTCCTTCACTTTGACCCTGCACTGCATGACATGGCCCCTTTCTGTCATGCATTGTGAAATCTGTCTGTAGGTGTCATAATTCCTATGGCTGGAGTGCAGCTGGGACTCGACAGCCTCCTCTCCCCAAATGCTGATGAGTTCCAGCCGCTCGGCATTGTTCCAAGCGGGGATCGCCTGGTGTGTGGAGAAGGCATGGTCACCTGGAAAGATGTGCTGAGACCACTGCAAGCATCACCGAACAAACAGGAAGGGGACTTTCAAAATTCCCAAGGAATTTAAGGGGTGGGGCTCACAGTTGGTCACCTGAGGGCAGGGCAGTAGAGTTCAAACAGATGACCAGAGAGGCAAGAACAGGCATTGTGAGACACCTCCTGGCGGCAAACTGCAGTGCTGTAATCGACCAGGGTGTCTACACTGGCAGCGCAGTGCTGTAGCCCTGGTGCAGAAAGCTGTATGCCTCTCGTCAGGGTGTTTTTTTACAGCGTTGCAACTGCGCAGTTTCTGTGCACTACACGGCTTGGCAGTGTGTACATCTTGGGAGTTACACCACAGAAAGCTGCTTTACTGCGCAAAAAACTTGCCATTGAAGACAAGGCCTCAGGCTTGGTTGTGGTGAAGAGGAAAGTTAGCCATGGAAGATAACACACAGCAACCACACCCCAGTTGTCTCCATTAGAGCAATGCTACCATGACATAAGAGGTAAAGCTACAACTCTGCTCACTGGGACTAATGTCTATATAGGGAATGGCTGGCATAGAAGTAACAAACACTGTGAAGTGCTTGCAGCGTATAGTAACTGAACTGGTGTCGTTGAGACCTTTTTCCCATCTTGCAAATAACCGTTTATGCAACAGAGTGATATGAAAGATTAAATGTTTGTTTTTTAATGCAAGCGGTTTTAATATAGTGGTTCTTGTAAGTAATTTGCCAGTATTAATTTGACATGTCTTTCCGTAAGACAGCATGCTAGAGAAGAGTACAAAAGAAAAGCACAAGCCTGTAGGGATTAAATCAGAAAGGCAGGAAGGATGGGCTCCACCTAAATCAAAACAGAACCAGATTGCTGGCATGTAAAATGAAAAAGGTCCTAGAGGAGTTTTTAAACTAAGGGCTGGGGGAAAGCCGACAGGTATGGAGAAGCACACTGTTCAGACAGAGACATCCGCTAGGCAAGGATCTATTTATGAATGGGGATTCTCTTTAAGCTAGTGTAGGCCTTGCTGAATCCCTAAGCATAAGTAACAGTATGAATCAAAGGCCGTGAACCAGACTAAGCCTGGCTTTGTCAAAATAGTGGTGTACCAAGGTGTCAGCTAACCAAGTAAGCACATTCCTGACCGGAGAAGATGGTACAAAAACCCACAGATCTCTCAAGTAACTGTAAACACATTCTGAAGAGATGATACAACTTTCATTCCCTCTGAAGCATCTGGCATTAGCCACTGTCGGAAGACACGATACTGGGCTAGATGGACCATTGATCTGACTCAGTATGGCCGTTCTTATGTTTTTATCTTAAAATCCATGAATGCCTTTTTCTTGTATCTAAAGGAAAATTAATAAAGGGGACCAGTTTCTTGGAAGTAGTGTGGTTACTTTGTTCCACATCCCTAGCAGCATCCGGCCACAGGAGTACCATCCCATGTAGGGTATTCTCTGGTATATTTGGGACTGGACCAGCACACAGCCAGTCCAAAATCAAGGGAGTGCAAAGGTGAGCTTTACATTCTGCTCTCCCAACCCTGCATATAGTGTGCTCCCAGTTGAGGATGTGGCCAATTACCCTTTTTCCTTAAAAGATTACAAACTATTATTGTTTAAATGATTTTGATGCTAAGCAAGCTTTTTCTCAGATTCATAGAGTTTAAGACCAGAGAAGACCATTAGATGATCTAGTCTGACTTCCTGTCTATCACAGGCCATTGCATCTCACCCAGTTACTGCTGTATTGTGCCCAATAACTTATGTTTGACTAAAGCATATCTTCCAGAAAGGCATCCACTCTTGATAGGAAAACATTCAGATATGGAGAATCCAATGCTTACCTTAGTAATTTGTCCTAATGGTTAATCATCCTCATTGTTAAAAATGTGTGCCTTCTTTAAATGTACTTGGCTTTATTTTTGTCAGTGGTTATGCCTTTCTCCACTAGCTTAAAGAATCATAGAATATCAGGGTTGGAAGGGACCTTAGGAGGTCATCTAGTCCAACCCCCTGCTCAAAGCAGGACCAATCCCCAATTTTTGCCCCAGATCCCTAAATGGCCCCCTCAAGGATTGAACTCACAACCCTGGGTTTAGCAGGCCAATGCTCAAACCACTGAGCTATCCCTCCCCCCCGGAGTACCAGTATTATCTCCCCTTATCCACTGTAATCAGTGTATATAACTATGTGTTATGACAGTTGTTATTTTTGCCATTATAAGTAAAGCATTGCTCTTGTGTGCTTGACTTTCCCAGTCCCTATGATCCAAAATTATCTGTTCTCATGAGAAATTCTGCTGTCAGCTATGCTGATGTAAATCTGGAATCATTGAATCTCTGGAAAGCTTGGTTAGGTAAAAAAAGAGCTTCTGTTTCTATAAATGTATCTTTCATCATATCTGCACCTTTAAAATGGATATATGGAATTCTTTCTACATTAGTGCCAAATCCAAGTCCTCTGAAATTAATAGTAAAACTCCAGTTCAAGTAAATGGGACCAGTATTTGGTCTATAATTTTTATAAACACATTATTTATAATTGTTTAGTTGACTCTTATTTGTCTCAACTGGCTTAACACAATATAAATTATCTACACATTTTGCTGAAAATTTAAAATGTCTAAATTAAAAAATTAACCCATGTTTAGGACTTGGATAAACCTGGGGTTTAGTAATACAATTTGTCACCTTTCACAGCCAAGTCAGCAGTTAAAATCCAACCTAGGTTGGCAATTACCACAATTTGTTATATTTAACAGTTTAATAATTTGGTGATTCACTTCTTAGTAGAAGAGTCAGTTTTAGGATTTTTGGATGGGTCAGAACAGTATTTTTGGTGACATATTCTAATATAATTGACTCCTGTCACCATGCTCAAACCATTATGCACAGTCAGCCTGAGGATTTGAGGGAGGTATGCTATACCCCATTACTTTTTAACATCAAAATTATTTGTAGAGATTATTTTTGTGTTTCCTACTGCTGCAGAAGTGGATCCCAGCTGTATGTGCTGGGATCTGTACGTAGTTGGGAACATTTTAAAAAAACTGCATGGGGCTTTTGCTCAAATGAGCTGGATATATGGGATGGCTGTAAATTTATTGAAAAAGAAGTATGATGATCACTCTCGTAACTGACCACTAGTAACCCATTGTTAGGAAACAGTGAGAGCCTAGATGACTTGTTTACAGACTGGTTGTTCTAAAAATGTTAGGAGCATGGCAAGAGACTAGAATTAGAAAATCAGTCTTTTCATGAACAGCTAGAGAAAGAGGAACAATTCTGAAAAAGATGTAAGAGAGGCAATATAATTTGTTTTAGTACAAGAGAAATGCAAGCTAAAGAAAAATGAATTCTCTAAGTCTCAGAACTCTCTACAAAATAAAATTTAAGATGTCATTTCTTTGCATAGTGAAAAGAAGTTAGTCTGCTGAAGAGATCCAAACATCCATGGGGGACGGGGAGGGAGAGAATTATACTGTATTCAAATTCATATTGACAGAGCAGTTACTAGCCAGGATCTACCACTGTAGTTTATTTTTAAGAAAAATAATCCATCATTAAAGAGTTTTAGGAAGCAAAACCAAACTGCAGCAACCACAAATCGGAAACCGTTTCAAAATGTGATTGTAGGTAGTCTGCAACCTTCAGCAAGTGGCCACCGAGAAGAAACCACAAACCATCAGCCACGCCCCACGTTTTCAACAGCGTCCAGAGGTTTTTCTTTTTATTTTAACGCTTTAATACTGTACTTATCATATAAAGAAATCACCACTTATTACGTGTCTGCAGTCCCATTCCGTAAAGCTAACACTGAAGTTCTCCCCTCATTCCTTGTCACTCAGGGAGAGGGGGCAAGAGATTGTAACACGTGGAGACCTCCCCCCGCCCCAGCAAACAGATCATTCACAGAGAGGGAGACTGGAAAATGTGGCCCTAAAAACCAAGCCCCAAACAGCGGGTATCCCATCCCCTCCCGAACAAGGGGAGCTCCCCGCTTCCCAATTAAGGACCCCACCCAAAAAGGGGGTCCGTACCCTAGTAATAATGTCCCTTGCTTGTGCACGTCTGTCATGTCTCAACCCAAATGCAGGGGTCTCCTTGTGACTCATCAATGTACAAGGCATCACCCACATAAGAGTCACCCCACCGTCCCACGAGAGACCCGCTCCCCAGCCTGTCCTGAGCCACCACGTTCAAGCAGCCTCTGCCCGCGCTTCTCTACGGACCGTCCACCGCCCTGGGCAGCCCCGCGTCAAGGCTGTGGCGGAAGGGCCGTCCGCGGGGCATTCTGGGAGTTGTAGTTCTAAGCCTAGGCGGGTCTGCACTACAAGCCCCACAACAAGCCGCGTTCGCCCCGGCGCGGCTGCTGAGGGTGCTAACGCCATCTTGAGAGCGAAGAGCAGTAGGAACTCCCCTCCCCCAACCGCCCGGGACTGCGCTGCTGCGAGTCGGAGGCCAGGCTAGGCCGCGGAAGGCTGTTGCTGTCTCTGCCTGGAGGTTGGTCCCGTCACCCAGCCGCGGTTGTGATGGGGGGGGTGCCGGGCGCCTCCCCCGCGTGTGAGAGGGCGCTCGAGGGTGGGTTCCCCCGAGAGCCCTGCGGGATGGGGAGAGGGAACGGGGTGGGCTACGCAGTGCTGGCCGGGGCCGCATGCGAGAGAAACCGAGTCAGCAGCAACACTCCCAGTCCAGAGAGAATCTGCTCTCTCATACACACACCAACACCCCCAGCCCAGACAGAGCCTGCTGTCACACACACACACCAACACCCCCAGCCCAGACAGAGCCTGCTGTCACACACACACACACAGCAACACCCCCAGCCCAGACAGAGCCTGCTGTCACACACACACACACAGCAACACCCCCAGCCCAGACAGAGCCTGCTGTCACACACACACACCAACACCCCCAGCCCAGACAGAGCCTGCTGTCACACACACACACAGCAACATCCCCAGCCTAGAGAGAATCTTCTGTCACACATGCACAGCAACACCCCCAGCCCAGAGAGAATCTGCTGACACACACACAGCAACACCCTCAGCCCAGACAGAGCCTGCTATCTCTCACACACATACACCAACACCCCCAGCCGAGACAGAGCCTGCTGACGCGCGCACACACACACACACACACACACACACACACACACCGCAAAAGCCCCAGCCCAGAGTCTGCTGTCACACATACACATGGCAATACCCCCAGTCCAGACAGAGCCTGCTGTCACCCCCCCAACACCCTCAGCCCAGACAGAGCCTGCTGTCACACACACACGACAGTACCCCCAGCCCAGAGAGAGTCTGCTGTCACACACAGAGCAACACCCCCAGCCCACAGGGTGCCTGCTGTCACACGCACACAGCAACACCCTGAGCCCACAGAGAGCCTGCTGTCACACACACATACACAGAGAGCAACATCTCCAGCCCAGACAGAGCCTGCTGTTGCACATGCACACACATGCACCAACATAGCCCAGAGGGAGAGACTGTCATGCGTACAGCAACACCCCCCCAACCCAGAGAGAGGTTGTCACATGCACAACAACACACCTCCAGCCCAGAGAAAGGTTGTCACACACAGCAACACCCCCTAAGCCCAGAGATAGTCTGTCTCACACACACACAGTAACACCCCCAGACCAGAGAGAGACAGACACGTACAGCAACACACCTCCCCAAGCCCAGAGAGAGAGGTTGTCACACACAGAGCAATACCTCCCCCCAACCCAGAGAGAGTCTGTCTCACACACAGCAACATCCCCCCAGCCAAGAGAGAGTCTGTCTCACACACACAGCAACACCCCTCCAGCCCAGAGAGAGTCTGTCTCACATACACAGCAACACCCTCCAGCCCGGAGAGAGACTGTCACACACACAACACCCCTAACCCACAGAGAGAGCACGCGATACACACAACAACACGCACCCCTGCACAGAGGGAGAGACTGTGTCACACACACAGTAACACCTCCTACAACTTACCCCAGAGAGAGGGGAGAGACTGCGACACACATCATTACTCCCAACTCACCGCAGAGAGAGATACTATCTTGTGCGCACAGCAACACTTCCCACCCCAGAGAGAGGGGCGAGACTGACACCGATGCACAGTAACACTTCCTACCCAACACTCCCCAGAGAGAGGGGAGATACACAACAACAACAACACCCCCCAAACCACTTCAGAGAGGGGAGAGACACAACAATAGCCTGCACTCTATCCCGGAGAGAGTAACATCCTCCACCCTAGCCCTAGAAACAAGGAGAGGTAGTTTATAACACAGAGCAACATTCCCCGTATCATTCTTGAAGTTGGGGGTTGCGGCACGGGTGACAATTATATATTTAATGGTGGGAAAATTGCCATGAACCGTGCAAAAATTAAAAAAAAAGATTATTCATTAAAAAAAAAAAAATCCTGGAAAAGAATGTGAACCAGGCACTCCTTGATCTGCACAAGCTGGCAGCTGACAAGAATGACCCTCATTTGTGTGACTTCATTGAGACACACACACACAAATCTTTGTCTCCCCAATTGTCACCCGTGCCGCAACCCCCAACTTCAAGAATGATATATCTATACATACACACGTATGTACATACACACTAACAATATCTGCATCCCAAGAGAGGAGAGACATTTCTTCCCTTCCCTGTCCAATCTTATCCCCAGAGTAACTCACAACACAGAAAACAGCAAAGTTCTCTTCCCAGCTCTTGAGATGGAAGAGACTAATATGCGCATAGCAAAATTATTCTTATTTCCATATTGGGGCGGGAGTGTAGAGGCTAACCTCACATACGGCAAAAAAAATTTCTGTAAGTGGAAGGTGAGACTATAAAACTACTTAAAACTTCGTGTTTAGATAAGGGGATCTCACTCTCCCTGCAAATTGGAGCGTACTCTTTAATTTTATTATAGTTCAGTGATTGGATGCCTGTCACTTTCCAGAGTTCAGAAGTTTAATAGGTTACAGACACTAGTAGAATGAACCCTCTAGTAGGAACTTGAAACTGGAAATTGTCTGTTATCCACCATCTTGTCTGATGCATTTATCACATTATTTCATGCTAAAAAAATAGCTTTTGTCTTGTCCTTTGAAAGGCAGTTGATATTGCATTCCATCTACTTTATATATCATAGAATCATAGAATCTCAGGGTTGGAAGGGACCTCAGGAGGTCATCTAGTCCAACCCCCTGCTCAAAGCAGGACCAATCCCAATTAGATCATCCCAGCCAGGGCTTTGTCAAGCCTGACCTTAAAAACCTCTAAGGAAGGAGATTCCACCACCTCCCTAAGTAACCCGTTCCAGTGCTTCACCACCCTACTAGTGAAAAAGTTTTTCCTAATATCCAACCTAAACCTCCCCCTCTGCAACTTGAGACCATTACTCCTTGTTCTGTCCATGGCATCCCCATATCTCTGGGATGCCATGAAAGACTGTGTATTTTTGAGTTAGATAACTTAATATGTAGGTGACTGGATGACACTCAGAGGAGTGATAATGGTGGCATTTGGAGACTACTGTCTGTCATGCTGACCGATATTGTGTCACTATTTCCTGTACCCTTGCATCTGTCTGTATCCATATGTTGTCTCTTGTCTTGTACGGAGACTGTAAGCTCCTTGAGGAAGAGTCAATCTTTTTGTTCGTCATTTGTACAGTGGCCTTTTACAGTGAGGTACTGATCCATGGATGGGGCTCCTAGGTGCTATGTTAATATAACTAATAATAGATTACAGCTTTAATTTTTAAATCTGATCTAGTTTATTATTGATTAATAACTGGCATCTAACAGGTGTTCGGTGGGCTATGAGTTGGATTAGTCCGGTGCATATCATAGAAATTACATCACAGTGGCTCTAGGTAACATTTTGTTGGCAGTCAGAGTAGAAAGGTCAAGCATTAACTGAGCACAGACATTTGGTTATCTAATTCTTAGGGGTGATCCCTGTAGAAAAAGGATTGAAGCTTGTTGGCAATGATGTAAGTAATTGCATTGCTAATGCCCATACTGAACCTGTAGTGTGCATAACTAGAGAATTCCAGTATTCAGGCTGGTGATCTAATTTATTTCTGAAACACTAAATTCACTTTTAAAAAATAGCTTAGCACATATAGTAAATTGCTAATATTGTCACTGAAATACAAGAAAAGCTCTGCACTAAAATAGTTTTTATTATAAACCTACTGAAATAGGTAACTTTTATTTAAAACCAAAACCACATTAGCCTATAGTGTATGCTTTCTTTGATGAAATGAATAACTAATTTATTTTAGTTGTGAAGGTAGATAAACTCTGATGTTACAAATTTTATCTTAGAATAACTTCTAATTTTGCATAATATATTCTAAAGGTGTATGTACTGTTAATATTCTTGCTTTTTTTCTTTAAGATGCTTCATGCTGAATGTAAAGTAAGGCCTTTGGAATGTCAAGATGAAATGACAATTGAACCATGTTCTAAAAAAATGAAATCAACAGAAGAAGCTCATGATAAATCCTGTGATGATGGTTTCCAGGGATCTCGTATGAAAACAGACACTGAGAGAATAAACAATGAATGGATACCTTTATGCATCTCTGATGGCCAAGGAAAACAGGAAGTGCAGCAGAACGAGAATGAAAATACAAATGTCTTGGAAACATCCAATGAAGAATTCCCTGGTAATAGGCCAGGGATTATTGAGTCTACTCATTCAACGATCATGCAGAGTATAAATTTTCCAATAAAAGACACTGGGGCTACAGAAAATAAATGCCATTTCTTTACTGAAAAAGTTGATGAAGCTAATATTAAAGAAACTAGAAATAACTCATTCACAGTAAATGGAGGTGAAGTAGAGGCTGAAGAATATGGTACAAGCAAAGTATTTATTGGGCCCGTTTACAGACCTATGGCAAACAAACAGGATGAAACCAGGAATTTCACAAAATTTAGGACAAGCAGAGAGAAACAAAATGCTGTATTTGACAACAAAATTGACAAAGAGGAAACAAAGAAAATACCGACTCGCTCTTGTGATGTATCAGAAATAGATGATGAATTGTGCCAATTTTATAAAGAAATTCAACAGCTTGAAAGTGATAAAGATGAGTTAGAAGGTCACTTACAAGAAAAAGAAACTGAATCATCTCAGGAACGATTTATACCATGTAATAAATACAGTCAATCATCTCACGAAGATGAACAAGATACCTGGTACAGTAGAACACAATCATATTATGACAGTGAACAATGTTTTGACAATGAACCAAGTGGCCAGAAGACAGGCAGTGAACCAAAATGTTTTGACAATGAAACAAATGGCTGGCGAACGGAGAATCATTTTAATTGGCAAGCGGATTCTAAATTCTGGAACCATTCAGTCCCTCAGTTTAGGCCTGGATGGCAGCCAACACAATCTTTCATAATACCTCAGGGTCCTCTTCCTCCTAGGTTCAACCATCATTTAGATGTTCAAACTCTTAATTCCCCACCACGTCAACCAAATACTCTCCATTCTCAGAATGATGGACCTATTCACAAGAATTATGTGGGTTACCATGGAAATAGTGGCAGTACTAACAGGAGCTGTCCATTGTTTGATCAGAATAATAGTTATGCTGGTCATATTGGTATCCATAGTACGCAAGTCTCCAGAAATGGATATAGCGACCAGGATGGATGCATGAATAATGGTTTCTGTGAAACCAGAGAAGAGTGTTGGAAAGATCCTAGAACTTACCAGATAGAGGGAATACACAATTTTAATTTTCAGCAGTTTTCAGAAGACGAGTTATGTAGGTCGCAGAAATTACTTCTAATTTTAAGAGGTCTGCCTGGCTCAGGGAAAACAACACTGTCTCGGTAAGTATATGTTGAAATAATTAAAAAAAATAGAAGTCTGCTAGGTTGTTCTTGTTTTAGGTCCTGATCCTGTAAAGATTTACACAAGTTGTATTCTTGAAGTCAGTGGGACTACTCATATGTATATACGTCTGCAAAATTGAGGCCCTAATTGTTCCAAGCTGTCCCAGTCCTCAGCTCTCTTGGGATGCAGATATTGTTAGTGTGTATCAGCTGAGTTCAAGCTGTCCCAGTCCTATCTGTTTCCCACCCCATTCCGCTCATCCAAGTCCCAGTCTCTACTCCTCAATCTCTAACCCAAACCAAGTTTCCTCGTCCAGCCAGTACTGGTCACCACCTTCTGACTCCCTAGTCCAGTTTTCCCCACCCAGTCTCCTTGCCCACCCATTTCCAGTTCCCCCCAAACCCCTTCAGTTGCTTGTTGCCAGTTTCCTTGCCTGGCCATTCCCATCCCTCCTCCTCCTCCTCCTCTACTCCTTGTTTGATATGTTTTCCTCCCCATCCACATTTCCACTGGCTCCCAGTCCCAGTTTACCTCCCCGGTTGTCTTATCCAGTCTCATTCCACACCCTGCGGGGCTCCTGGCTCTTTGCCCAACCAGTCCCAATTCTCTCCCAATGCCCTGCCTCCTCATCAAATCTTTTCCCCTCACTTCCTTCTGTCCTTTTTAATGGTTCCAAGTCTCGTTGCCCAGCTAGTCCCAATTCCTCCTCATCGCTCCCTGCCTGATCCTTATCTAATTTGTTTTCTCTCCCACTCCCTGGGAACTGGCTCCCAGACCTAACCCCCCATTTCCCACCTTGGCTCCCATTCCTAGTCCCTTTGCCCAGCCAGTCTCTTCCCCTCCCCCCGCTACTTGTCCCAGCTTGCTCCATAATCCCCTCCTCAACTCTTGTCCTGTCTGCATCTGAATCAGGCAGCTTCCTCTTCCATGCTGCCTGGGACCAAAAGCACAGGATTAACATGCTTCCTGCTCTTGCTGACAGCAGCCCAGAGAAACAATTGTGGGGGAAGTACTTGCTCAGTACAGATGGAATCTTCAGAGATTTTAGATATGCTAGCAAGTGTCTGCTGAATATATGTGAACTGACATTTTTTTCAAAGGTTTATAACTTGGCCAAATTTGGGTTTTTATGGGGATGGCATATGGCCCACCTTTGGCATTAATGTTACCCCTTTCCAAATTTAATTCCCTGCTTCAAAGCACGAGGGCACTAGAACTTTTCAGAGAAAAGATTGCCAGAATTGAACATGTGCAAAGCGCTGTATTTTTTCCGTAGCTTAGTTCTCAGAATTTAGCATGACACAGATACCTCTCATAGAAAATTTCTGCCCAAATTTATAAGCAACTGAAAACAAGGTTTTATAGGTCATGTAGGTAGTCTGGTGAAATGGAATTGAACTGTGGTCTTCTGAGTCCAAGACTAGCACCCTAACCACTGAGAATTCCTTCTTTTATAGATTCATAGATTTTAAGTCCAGAAGGGACCATTAGATAATCTACTCTGACCTGTGTAACAAAGGCCATAGAACTTCACCCAGTTACTCTTTCATTGTACTGTCAGTTTCATCTCTTAATGTGAGTCGTCAACATAGCAGCAACAGAGGAGAAAGAGACGATTTTTAAAAATAGAAAAATGTGTATTTTTGATAACTTTATAAAGAGATTAGGAGTCAGGCCACCTATGTTCTAGTTACAGCTGTTCTGCTGACATGATATATGATCTTGATGTTAATTTTTTGTCTATAATACTTCTGTCTTCCATGGGTATTCCATGGATGTAATCTTTGTAAAGAGCTTTGAGATTTTTGAATGAATTATTAAGCATTAAGGTCCAATTCCTCCTGGACTTGCTCTGTGGAAGTATATGTTCAAATAATGAGTTTTATAAAGAATATCCATAATATTGTGACATGGATATATGTAAAATCCAAGATCTTAATATAAATCTGTGAAAAATTACTCTTCCAATGACATGGATCTTCAATTCGTAATAACATATTAATACAAGAGTGCATATACAAACTGTCAAAATTAGTCCTGTTACTCTTTAAAGATACTACATGTCAAGACAGATGTCATAAATTTAAATTTGGCTCAATCTAGATTTTGTGAAAACAAGCTTTTACAAATCATTTGAACTGTTTACATGAATTTTTAATTGTAGTTTAAAAGTTTTTTGTTGTTTATAAAGTGCTGTGAGAATGAAAAATGTTACATAAATGCTAAATGTTATTAATATATTTAGATATTTAGTAGTGTTTGCAACCCAGACAGTGCAACATTTTATTCCTTCATGAGATCTTGCAGGTGGAATTGACTAGAAACTGACTATGCAGTTGTATTAGCAAGTGTAGTTAGCAGGGAAATTTAGGATGCAGATTCTTTTGACCTGAAACCTTTCTTGGGGACCATCCTTTTTTGAAAGTGAAGTCTCTGGGTCCCCCAAGTATACTGTAGAGCTGAGTGTTTTGCCTATAAAAAGGCTCAGTTATTCCTCAGAGATAGTGAAAACCTAGTAAGTCAAATTGCATGTTTAACTCCATGGGCTACTGAGACTGGTGGCATCTTCAGATATCTAGACTGAGGCCTTGTTTCTACACTGCAGGATTTTGTGAACACAAGTTATACAAATGATCAAAAACTGCTATAATTACATTGCTTTTGCATATTGACACAATGCTCCTTCTGTCGGTGGAGCGCATTCATAGTTGGTGCTATAGCATCGACAGAGCAGTGCACTGTGGGTAGCTGTCTCACTGTGCTGCTCACCACCTTCTGCAGCTAGGAGTTGTGGGAAGGCAGAATGGATCACAGTGCATCATGGGAGCGGGGTCAATGTCTCATGATGCAGTTTTTTCTGTCCCATCATTCATGAGCTTCCGACTGCATTTTGTGTCATTTTCAACAGTCCCTGTTTACAATGCAACCGCCATCTCTGCCTGAAAGGATGGATCCTGCACTGCTCTCTTCTGTTGTGGTCACAGTTATGAAGACATCATGGCTGGTCATGCAGTATATCATGAGTTCCCAATATGAATAGGAATCCTGACCTGACCTGCTATATGCCATGAAAAGAAACAATGCCAGATTACTTTTGGCATTCACGGAGCAGATCCATACAGTGGACCATCACTATGAGGCTCAGGAAACAAGCACTGAATGGTGGGATCACATCATTATGCAGGTCTGGAATGATGAGCAGTGGCTGCAGAACTTCTGGATGTGGAAAGCCACCTTCCTGGAACTGTGTGCGGAGCTCGCCCCAGCACTGTGGTGCAAGGACACTAAAATGAGAGCTGCCCTCTCAAAGGAAATGTGCGTGGCAATTGCAGTGTGGAAGCTGGCAACTCCAGACTGCTACCGGTCAGTCGCAAATCAGTTTGGAGTCGGGAAGCCCACTGTTGAGGCTGTGTTAACACAAGTGTGCAGGGCCATTAATCGCATCATGCTAAGAAGTACTGTGACTCTTGGAAATGTGCATGAAATAGTGAGTGGCTTTGCGACAATGGGATTCCCTAACTGTGATGGGGTGATAGAACATAAGAATGTCCATATTGAGTCAGACCAGTGGTCCATCTAGCCCAGTATCCTGTCTTCTGAAAGTGGCCAATGTCAGGTGCTTCAGAGGGAATGAACAGAACAGGTAATCATGACGTGATCCATCCACTGTCGCCCATTCCCATCTTCTAGCAATCAGAGGCTAGGGACACTTTAGAGCATGGTTTTGCATCCCTGCCCATCCTGGCTAATAGTTGAGTGACCCCTAGTTCTTGTGTTATGAGAAGGAGTAAATACACTTCCTTATTTACTTTCTCCACACCAGTCATGATTTTATAGACCTCTATCATATCCCCCTTTAGTCGTCTCTTTTTCAAGCTGAGAAGTCCCAGTCTTATTCATCTCTTCTCATACGGAAGCCATTCCATACCCATATTAATTTTTGTTGCCCTTTTCCGAACCTTTTCCAATTCCAGTATATCTTTTTTGAGATGGGGCAACCACGTCTGCACACAGTATTCAAGATCTATATAGAGGCAATATGATACTTTCTGTCTTATTATCTATCCTTTTCTTACTGATTCCCAACATTCTGTTTGCTTTTTTGGCTGCCGCTGCATAGTGAGTGGCTGTTTTCAGAGAACTCTCCACAGTGACCCCAAGATCTCTTTGTTGAGTGGTAACAGCTAATTTAGACCCCATCATTTTATATGTGTAGTTGGGATTATGGTTTCCAATGTGCATTACTTTGTATTTATCAACCATGAATTTCATCTCCTATTTTGTTGTCCAGTCACCCGGTGAAGGGCAGTCTCCTGATGTAGGCTCTTATAGCTGTGTGTAACTCCAGATGTCTTTTTGGAAGCCGTCTGAAGGGGTGGAGTGAATGGGGTACTGCGACGGGCCAGGAAGATGCAAGGAATGTGTGAGAGGAGTTTGGGGAGGGCATAGAAAGCAGTTCTGTATGGGCTGCAAGGGTGGGGGCAAGCACTCACGTATTCTGCCTGCAGGGTGATTAGGGACTCAATATTTCCGTTTGCTCCTCCATCACTTTTATCATCCGCTTCTGGCCCACTAAAATTCACTCCTGGCTCTCCTTCCTATCTATTTTATAATTTTCATTTACTGTCTCTCTCCATGCCCTGTGTTCTTGTTATTCGGCATCTGAGGATTTGAGCACCTCTCGGAACATGTCCTCCTTGCGCCACCTCGGTCGCTTCCTTATTTGGCAGAGGCATTCCACTGATGTGTAGGGGGTTCCCCTGAAGGCCACATCTGCAGAAGCGCAAGAAACAATAAATTGTAGCATGATTGTTAGTGCACTCAGAGCATCGAATCATTGTAGTAAAATACACCTCTTTCTCGCTGTCTCTTGACAAGCATGCAGCTTGGCGAAAGCCCTAAAGATGGTGAGTTTGGCCCGGGGTGTGTGTGCTCAAGATGGAGAAAAGGGTCTTGGTGGTTTTCTAAGGGGATCACTGCAAGTGACTAGAGACAAAATTGTAAATTAAGCTACCTTTTTCCACAGGGGGGGTCATTGAAGCCGATATCTCATTCCTGAGGGTAAGCAAGAATGCAAGGGTGCATGTCCTGCATGCATGCGGCCTCAGTCTGGGTCCCTCTGCTGCTCACCTGTGTGCTGCTTGGGTCCCTGTACAAGTGATTACCGATAAATGTGGGAAAGTTTCCTACAATGGGAGAAGGAACAAAGCTGCTCTGCCAAGGAACCTTCAGCAGAGGATTGGCAAGTACCTCCAGGAAAGTTTCCTAGCGATCTCTCTGGAGGATTCCTGTGAAATCTCAGTGTGCATTAACACAGCATAGCTGCACAGGGGAATGTGACGCATACGCAAACACAGCTAGTCTTCTACATACAGGCGTTTGCATGGCACTGTTGTATCTCGTGTTGCAAGTTATTTACGTGCCAGATGCGCTAAAGATTCGTATGTTCCTTCATGTTTCAACCACCTTTCCAGAGGACGTGCGTCCATGCTGATCATGGGTTCTGCTCGATAACGATCCAAAGCAGTGCAGATCTACGCATGTTCATTTTTATCATCTGAGTCAGATGCCACCAGGAGAAGGTTGATTTTCTTTTTTGGTGGTTTGGGTTCTGTAGTTTCCGCCTCAGAATGTTGCTCTTTTAAGGCCTCTGAAAGCATGCTCCGTACCTCATCCCTCTCAGATTTTGGAATGCACTTCAGATTCTTAAACCTTGGGTCGAGTGCTGTAGCTATCTTTAAAAATTTCACACTGGTACCTTCTTTGCATTCTGTCAAATTTGCAGTGAAAACGTTCTTAAAACGAATAACATGTACTGGGTCATCATCCGAGACTGCTGTAACATGAAATATATGGCAGAATGCGGGTAAAACAGAGCAGGGGACATACAATTCTCCCCCAGGGGGTTCAATCACAAATGTAATTAATGGATTGTTTTTTTTAACAAGCATCATTAGCATGGAAGCATGTCCTCTGGAACGGTGGCCGAAGCATGAAGAGGTATATGAAACTTTAGCGCATCTGGCACATAAATATCTTGCGATGCCGGCTACAACAGTGCCATGCGAACGCCTGTTTTCACTTTCAGGTGACATTGCAATTAAGAAGTGGGCAGCATTATCTCCCGTAAATGTAAGAAAACTTGTTTCTCTTAGTGATTGGTTGAACGAGAAGTAGGACTGAGTGGCTTGTAGGCTCTAAAGTTTTACATTGTTTTGTTTTTGAGTGCAATTATGTAACTAAAACCCCCACATTTGTAAGTTGTGCTTTCTTGATAAAGAGATTGCACTACAGTACTTGTATGAGGTGAATTTGAAAAATAGTATTTCTTTTGTTTATAATTTTTACAGTGCAAATATTGTAATAAAAATAAAGTGAGCACTGTACACTTTGTATTCTGTGTTGTAATTTAAATTGTTATATTTGAAAATGTAGAGAAACATCCAAAAATATTTAATACATTTCAATTGGTATTTTATTGTTTAACAGTGCGATTTAAAACTGTGATTAATCACAATTACTTTTTTTGAGTTAATCACATGAGTTAACTGTGATTAATCGACAGCCCTAATTTTCATCTATTTGTTATGACTGTTTTAATTGTGCTGTATTCAGAGTTTTGGCTGGGGGTAACCAATACATGGAAAATAAAATAACGTATTGTGTTTCTGGGATTGCAGGACTTTCGTGCCATTGTCAATGTTGACTTTAGCAAATAGGAGAATAGAGCCGAATGTGCTGGATATGTGTCAGTAAAACATAAAATGCGATGTCAACTGTATATAACAACAATGACACTGTAAAATTTAAAATAAAAATGAAGGCCCCACATTTAGCCTTGCAGAGAAACTTGTTGAAGTCATTGGGGCTCCTCAGAGGTGCATGAATATGGCTGTATGCATGTTGGTGGATTGTGGCCTAGTTATCTGCTAGCTGTTTCATTACGGTAGGTACTTTCTCTTAAGATAGGATAAATTTTTGTTTATAAGAATCTATTGAATTGTCAGTTCTTGCTTGTGGAGAATAGCTACACCTGAAGTACACATGTTTTATACAGTAGGTGAATAATATGGAAGCCGGATCTCATTGCCAAATGCAGAATTATCTTGAGCTGAATAAGAAAATCAGCTACTTGTGTGAAATCATGGCTTCCTGACTTGGAATATAGTATCTATAGAAGAAAGTTTTTATAGGAAAAAAAAAAGAAGTGCTGTCAGGCATGGGCAAAACTCACCATTTACCTCAAAGTTGTTAAAAAGGCATCAGTACTATGAGGTTTATTTGCCTAGTACTATGAGCTTTATTTGCGTGCTCTGCAAATTCTTATATGTTCTATCCCAAACCAGCCCAACAAATCTTTTGCTAAAGGAAAAAATATTCCACCTAACTCAGTTTACTGTTGAACAATTTGAACCAAAAGTATACGTAATTACCATAGATACTCGTTCATAAGCCGAATATTTTTGGCTTATAAATGGGTCTGCACCAAAATTTGATGATTTTAAACTCTGTGGAATAATTGAATTGAATATCTAATACAGTGTCGTTTTGTTTACCTGGAGAGCCTGCAGGCATGGAGCCCCTCAGCTCCCTGTGGCCGCCACTTCCCACAGCTCCCATTGGCTGGGAACGGTGAACCGCAGTCACAGGGAGCTGAGGGGCTCCATCCCTGCAGGCGCTCCAGGTAAACAAAACGTCCCGATCAACCACTGGGAGCCAAAGTTTGCCGACCTGTTTATTGATGTCAATACTGCAGCCTTTTAAAATTGTAAAGGCTTTGTTTAGTGGACTAGATTGGCTTGAAATGAATACTAAAAGAGCAGTGCTGCAGATCTGCATGACATTTGACCCATGCATTTCACAAAATGCTGCACCTTACAAGACAATCAGAAAAATACAATGAACGATAGTACTATAGCACTGGTGTGTAATTTGATCTCTTCATGAATTTCTACCAGTGGACTTCGTAAGTTTCAGGCCAATATGAAAATATAACATGGAGAATCGATGGAATCGCTAATAAAATTTAAATAGCCTGTTATCGCCACAGACATCCCAATCTACATGGCTGCTTTGAAATAAGCAAAGAACAATAATTGACAGTGATAAAGCAGGTGACATTTCTATATAAAGTCCTACTAATCTATAACTATAATAATTACCTATTTTCATACTAGTATTTAAAATGAACAATGGTGAAATCAAAAGAAAACGGTCTGCTTATCATGGAGCATTCAAACGTAAAGTTGTTGAATATGCAGATGCAAACAATAATTGCACCGCTGCTCGTGAATTCTGCATCAATGAGAAGCAAGTAAGAGAATGGCAAAAAAATAAAACAACACTAAATGACATGCCAAGAAGCAAGAAAAAATGTCCGAGGTGCGCTTCATTTCCTGAGCTGGAGAAAGTTCTCAATAAGTGGGTTGTTGAATGTTGACAAAATGGGTACGTTGTCATTAGAACTGGAATTCGTCTGTGTGCTCTGCAAATGTCAAAAGATGACAAATACAAGTCAGTAAAGCTGTCAATGTTTGTCGCATCAATGGGTTGGTGTACTCGCTTCATGAACCATCATGGTCTCTGTCTTCGTCAGCGAACGAAGATAGCGCAAACGCTGCCGAGAGATCTGGAAGAAAAAAATTGAATCTTTCCAAAGGTTTATTATAAAATATCAAAAGGAATATGCATTTGAGCTGTCACAAATAGGAAATATGGATGAAACACCGAGGACATTCGATCTCCCGAGCAACAGAACGGTAACCGGTGTTGGTGAAAAAACAGTTTTACTTAAAACCACTGGCCATGGTGGTTTTGTCGTGTTTGGCAAATGGATCGAAGCTTTGTCCTGTTGTTATTTTTAAAAGAAAAACCTTGCCTAAAAAATTTATATTTCTTGCTGGTATCGTCATACGTGCACACGAAAAGGGATGGATGGATGAAAGCGGGACTATTGAATGGCTGGAAAAAGTGTGGAATAAGAGACCAGGAGCATTTTTCAAGAAACCTGCTATGCTCGTTTGGGACATGTTCAGGGCACACAAGACGGATGAGGTGAAAAATGTGGCCAAAAATATGAAAACTACTTTGGCTGTAATACCTGGAGGCTTAACTTCAGTTCTTCAACCGCTTGATGTTTGCCTGAACAAACCCTTTAAAGACAGGCTATGCAAAATGTGGTCTGAATGGATGTGCTCAGGCATGGCGAAGTTGACAAAAGGCAGGAATCTTATGAAGCCCGAAATCAGTCTGGTTGCCCAGTGGATCAAGGACGCATGGGTGTCCATTCCCTTAGAAATGATAGAAAAATCATTTAGGAAATGCTGTATCAGTAGTACACTTGACGGGTCAGAAGATGATGCCATATTTGATGATGACACAACAGAGGCTGATGATGAGAAGGAATCTGAGTCTAAAGACGACACTGCTGACATCTATGATGACAGTGCAGGTGCAACTGTGACTAAAGCCGAGTTTAATGAACTGTTTGGTGAATCAGAGACTGATTCCGACTTTTAAGGATTTTAAGACTTTTTAAAGTCTCGTATTGTTCTAAGGTACTTGTTTTAAATATCCATTTACTGATTTTAAATATTGATTGTAATTTTGAAGGTGAATACATATTTGTTCAGCTATTATTAGAACTACAACAGGTTTTTCGTTAGATTACATTAAAATAATTCTTGCAAAACTTTTGAGTGTTTCTTGTGACACCAACTTTTAAAACATAGCAGAGGTCGGAAAACTTTGGCTCCTGGCCCGTCAGGGTCGGGAGGTGTTGCCACCTCCCGCAGCTCCCATTGGCTGGGAACGGCAAACCGCGGCCACTGGGAGCTGAGGGGCTCTGTGCCTGCAGACACTCCAAATAAACAAAACGTCCTGACCTGCCAGCGGCTTACCTTGATAGGTCGGGAGCGAAAGTTTGCCAACCTCTGAAATATAGGGTCGGCTTATGAAAGGGTCATACAGTTTTTACTATTTTTACCTATCCATCTTGGGAGGTCAGCTTATAAACGAATGGGCTAATGAACGAGTATATACGGTATACATTTAAAATGTCAAGTCATAAATTGTATTACATATGTTTGTTTATGTAACACTATCTATAGGGGTAGGGGGAAAATTATTCTTAGCACATCTTGATCATACTACTTGGATCATTAGTATCTTTTGGACTTCATTATTCTTAATGCCATTATAAATTGCTGTGTTAGGGCACTATAAATGCATAAGTAATATAAATTATACACAGATTAGGTACTGTGTTATGAGCTTTATCTTCATGATTGATCTGGCAGAGTGGCGTGTCACATTCCTTCTGTGGTTGAATTTTTAATGAAGATGTGTGGTTTTGTGACTGATCTACAGTGTTAGATTATATACTACTTATGATCTTGTTGACTTATGATCATGACTTATGATCTTGCTGACATATCTTGCTGATGGCAGTGGGTTGTGTGCACAAAGTTAGAGGACAGAATTGTGTAATAACTAAACTTTTAACTAGTCAAGTTGTTGTTGCAAATTTTTATGGACAGGTATGGTAATTGAGTGTGCAAATGGACACACTTATGCTTCTACGTTATTTGTGATTTGGCCTGTTCTCCTCCTCTCTTGGTCTCTAAGATGTAGGACATCCCAGACTACAGTCCCCCACATGCTGCTCTCTTTCCTATCCTCTGGCTACTCTGTCTCCTTTTCAGGCAATATAACATAGCTGCCTAGATTTCCCAAAATGCACTGATACAGATATGGTTAGGCAGTGTGATAGTTGTGGACATGTGTTGGTAGTGGCAGAAAGACTGCTGTGTACATACAAATTTAACCATGTTTACTTGAAACCTGTTAAAGTAATAGTGGGTCTAAGAAGTGGCTGATAAATATGAATATATTAAGAAGTCTCATTCCGACCCGTGGGTTGAGATTTTGATTGTGCTGGTGAAATAGCAGATAATTCTGTTCCTATAACTGAGCTGTAATAAATCAACCTTGCTCGTTCACAAATACGTTTTGGTATGACTAGGCAATATTTAAATGAATTTGGATAAAACAAAAGTTTGTTAATTTTAGCTCTATTCAGAATTTAAAAATGGAAAAGAATAAAATCATTCATATAAAAATTGAGACCTCTTCTGTAATGGCTTATTTATCATGGTAGTTGATAATATTAGATAAAAATATAGAATTATAAAAATGTGTGTATGTATAGTAGATTTTTGGTGACACTGAGTGATATGTTTTCCCAAGAAAGAACTGTTTTTGCATTACTGATTTGTATATTTGAGATTGCAGTAGCATTTCTAGTGAAAATAAAATGCATATTCATGATGGTCCCATTCCCTTAAAAAGAACTGCACAGACAGACCTCCGTGGCTTCAGTGGGGCTGCGTAGTTGTTACATTGGCAGATTGTGGCCTTAATTATGCACATACTATTCTTCTAATGGATCCTACAGGAGCTGCAGAGGACACTTGATGGATTTATTTTGGGAATGATATGGCTTTTATAAAAATAATAATTTCCTGGCTCTGTGTTTTTGAAATCTGAAAGACACTTGATTGGTTAAATAACTAATAATTAAGTGTTAGGATGTCTAAATGAAAATTTTTTAGTATGAAATGGATCCAATCCATGATACAACACCAAACTGGCATTGACAAATTTTAAAAGAAAATGTTTACAGTGGAGAGGGAGGTGAGGTGGTTTAGGAGGATAGTTTAGTAAGAGAACAGGTGAAGGAAAGAAGAGCAACAAAAGGAGACAGAGCAGAAATTCATATAACATAAATCAGTCTCTCTTTCTTTGCCATTTATTTAAAGCTTTTTAAGAAACCATTGTCAACCAAGATTGTTTAATGTATAGAAGTGTTGGCAAAGGTTTTATTTTAAATTAAAAAATACTGTGCATCAAATAATTATGAAATGTAAACCATTAATTATTAAAATTAAGATATTTAATTTTTTGGCATTAGGGAGTGATAGTGTGGTGATTGGATTTAGTATTACATTGATGGAAGAATGACTGTTTGGTTTTTTTTCCTGGTTGAGCTAAGAGTGCATGCAGTGACACTAAAACAGTGTTTTCCACTGAAAATTTAGGAAAGATGGAGGGTAGAAGAAATCATCAAATGATTTCTCCGTGTGACCAAAAGTGGGAGAAATTAAATTTTGGGGGGGAAATCAAATTGCTCGTCTTATTTTAAATTAAAAGTGAGGGATGCTTTTAGGGAAAGGCATATGCTCTGTTGCAGTTCTGACTTTCCTCAATAGAACAGCCCTGCAGGATTATTACATTGGTGCTGCTGCCACTGCCTGTTTTTCTTCCGTGTGCAACAGCAATAGAGTAATTGACGTGTAAGTCTTGTTAGTTTTACTGTGCTGCTCCAGGTAGGCATGTACTATATGCTAGAGCATGGGGTCTCAGGACAAATTTTTTGGTGGCCTCAGAGTATGGCCACCAACTCTTGCTGGTGGCTGCTCTCACATTTTTCCCTAAAATACTTAATTAGCTCTAGGAAAAACTAATAAATGTGCACATAGGTCCAAAACATTGTTATTTATTTATTGCTAGCTAGAAAGTCTGTTGTGAAAAGTGATATTAACAAACATGCCGGTATCACTTTTCACAGCAGACTTACTCAGCCCTGCCAAGCCTGGGGACAAATTAAGCCCTGGATAGGGGCTGGGAGAGGCAGGGTGAGGCAGGAGCCCGGAGCCTGGGGTCTACCGCCTCACAGCCAGAGCCCGGGGCTGGAGCCCAAAGTCTCTCAGCGAGAACCTGCCACCCCAGGGCTGAAGCCCAAAACCTGAGCCCCACTGCCCCAACAAGGTGGGGAATTCATTGGCTGCCTGATCCTCCAGCGTTGTGCCCCAGGTGTCTCCAGAGGGGGGCAGAGCCCAGCCGCTGCTGGCAGCCCCAGCAATCAACACTAAGGTGGTGCAGCCAGGAGCAACAGGGAGAGGGAGAGGCTGCTATTTTGCCACTCACCCCCACCCCATCACAGCCCAGGAGGGTGTGACCACAAGAAAAGCCCCTGGTGGCTGCATGCGGCCATGGTGCCTGCATTTGAGAAACGCTGTGCTAGAGTTGCACAGGTACAAATGAGAGAAAGGATGGTCTAGTGGTTAGGGCGCTGGTCTGTGACTCAGGAGATCCAATTCAATTCCGAACTCTGCCACAAACACCCTGTGTGATTGTATCCCATACTACCCACCTGCAAGATGGGAGTAATACTTCCCAGGAGTGTTGTGAGAATATATACATTAAAAGATTTGGAATGTGCTCAGTAGCTACTGTCATGGAAACTAGGCACAAGTGTACCTCCTATGAGAAAGGGAGAAAAACCAGCGAGTAAGGAAACAATGGAGAAAAAAGAAAAGGCTTAATTTTGGGTTGGAAATTGTTGAGTGTCTTTTAGCTACAAAACTGAAGGTATTGAAGATCAAAAATAGTACAGCATTAAACTTCCTTATACCACGTTATTGTTTACCCTCTAAAGAATAAGATTTGGCTACTTTGTAATGGTTTTGCTTTTTCCTTTGTTTGACAGTATTCTACTTGGTCAAAATCGTGATGGCGTGGTGTTCAGCACTGATGATTATTTTCGACAGCAAGATGGATATACATATAACGTTGCTCAGCTTGGTGATGCTCATGACTGGAACCAGAAGAGAGGTGTGAACACAGTAGAGGAATTCTTTTAGATCTCAAATGGTTAGAATATGCATGTGTAGCATAAACATGTATATGCAAGTGTCAGTGGTCAGTTTACATGGAATTCATGAATACATAACTTCTGTACCCTTCTTTAAAACTAAAGATTCAGATGTGAGAAGACCATAGACAAAAATCCTTTTTTTACTTTGTGAAAAATCCACAGATTTATTACAGTGGGAACTTCAGCCTCCTTGCAGATTCAGGGAAGAACCAGTTAGTCACTGGCAGCAGGGGAATGCCCCGTGTCTTGAGGTTCCCTCCCGTGGCATCTCTGCCACCCCTCCCTGCCACTGAACTTTTCTGTGGGAAATTCCTGACTTTTATTTCAAAATTTTAGTCTAACACCTGGCCTACTAATGTTTCTGTCTAATTCCCAGTCATGTCCCAGGGCTGCACTTGATTTTGGGGGCAATTGTCCCCTCAGCTCTGCTTTCCTTTCTGAGGTGTTTGCAGTGGATGGTGCCTTTGCAGGCTTCAGGGTGCAAGCTAGGTCAAAAAAAGCTAGAAGCAAAAGGAAGCCCCTTTGTCTCCTGCTCCCCCATTACTTAGTGTCTCACTGGGTATCTCAGCTGGCTCTGCAGGCAGGACACAGTTTCCCTCTCAGCCAGGCATGGCAAGGTTGGCTTGTTCCCTCACCCGTTCCTGGGAAGGAAAGAAACCAGACAGTATTGGGGAAGCCAGCTTTGCTGGGCAAGATGGAGTTCAGGCGTGGTGAAGTTGCTTCAGACCCTCTTTGCCCGGTGGGAAAGGAGTCAGGTAGGATTGGAATGAAACTGGCTCCAGGGCAAGCAGCTGCTCCCTTTTTCCTTCCCATGAAGGGAGTGAAGCCAAAAGGGCAGCACACTAGATGGAAGATTACATCTGAGTTCCTATAGCCTGCACCAGAAGCTGTGCCTCTGACTGAGGAGCTCATCTGCCTCCTCCCTGACCACTTCCACTTTTCTGTAGGTCACAACTGGAGGGAATCGGACACAGCATGGATGCTGCCAACACCAGAGAGAGTGGTAAAGGGCCTTTGGACCCAGCTCCCTCCCCATCCTCTCATCTCTAGAACAGCCTCCTCTAGGAATCCCTACTCCTATTCCAGGCTGAGTCCTTTGGGGAAACACTGACCTATCTGGACCATGTGGATCCCAGGCAGTAGAGAGGGGTGGAGCTCCCCGGGAAGCCCATCTGAGCACCAGAACAGGACCTTCCTGAGAGACCCGAAAGGGAAACAGCATCTGTCCAGCCTATTTGAGGTCAGAGATATCGGTAGCCACTTGAAATATTTCTGGAGCAATTTGGGACCAGTTTCACTCCCACTTCTGAAGCAGGATTATGAGGCCAAACTCCCAAAGAGGGAATAAATGAATAATAAAATTGGCGCTGTTTCCCGTGCTGACCTTCACAAAGTGAAGCAGGGCAGATAATCCTCAGTGAGAGTTCCTCTGCTCACATTCAAAGTGCAGCAGGGCAGATCAGTGAAAAAAAGACTATGCCATAGACAGGTGTTGATTCTTCTAGGCATGCACCTCCCCCCACTTAACACACATACAAAGGGAATTCTTCCTGCTTGCAGGAGGAAGGCCAACAGATGAAATCAGAGTTAGAAAATCAAATAGTAAAATAAATTTAAACAACACAGGAGAAGATAGACAGTGTTAGACAATAGAGTACTGTGAAACAATGCATAGGAGGTCTGCAGCTTCTTACCCAAGAAAAGTTGTAGCCATATACTCTTCCTTACGCATTCTGGGAAGATGTACTAAAGGGATAAGGATTTCTGGCCACACCAAAAACTGGGAAAGTATCATGCTGTCATTCCCAGCTGCTGCTGTGCATCGCCATGCCCTAATATATAGGTTATTGTTTCCAACCTCTGTTGCAGGTTGCCATGTCTCTCGTCATCACTTCATCCCTTCCCACCAGACAAATGGCTATGGGGTGATGAAAGAGACAGCAGCCCAGATGTGAAAGAAACAGTGGGCAGTGTGGGGCCTCTTGACTCACCATTTATTTATTTCTGCCCTGCCTCCATTTTATAAGGCCAGAAGATTCCTCAGTGTTCACTAGTCAATATTTAACCTGAGATTGGTGTCCTAGATAAATGTGGCTGTTTTCCCTTGTGGTCAGGGATTCAGTGTTTTGAACTCGGGGAGATTTTTACTTGAAAGAATGGCCTCTTCATTATACAGGCCCTTCACAGCCAGCCAAGTTCAGTCAGGCATCATCTCCTCACAGCCTTCTCCTTTGGGCATAAAAACTTTTAGGTGGCATCAGATGAACAAAAAACAAAACAAATATGACCTGTCATCTGACACGCTGAGTGTCTCCCCATGCTTTCACAAGCAGCACTAACATAAGTGGAGATTATTGCAACCTAAAAATTGCATGGCCTAAGGGCTCCTCCCTGGAAAGAAGAAAAAGGGAGAGAAAAGGGGTTCATATTTGTTTCAAGCATGTATATGGGACTTTGGACCTTGGGATTAAATGCTCAGACAAATCAGTTCCCAGCTATCTTAGTGATACAGTGGGAAACTTCTGCTGATCATGAGCAGCCGCAGCTTTCTATAAAGAGTCTAACAGTCCTGACTCCTGCCAGACATTATCAAAAGGAATACAGGTCATATGGCAAATTGACGCAGTTTGTGAAGTGTAGCTGGAGAAAATACATCTTTATAAGTGGTAGCTAGAACAAGTGCCACGTCAGTAACTGTCCTCTGTTGCTTCAGAGGTATCTGCGGGTCTCTCAACCAGCCCTAACTGGAGGTAGACACCTGATTGGTGACAGGCTCTCTTATTTTGGAGGCAAAAGGTCTTACCTGTATCTTTGATCAAATGAGGTCACTGGACATTGTCCAGCGTGGATTACCTGTGGAGCTTTGGAAGAATTTTAGGAATATCTTCGTCTCATTCCCAGTCCCAGGTACTTACAATCATAACATTGTAACCTGCTCCTATTTCTAGTCACACAAAATTGGGGTCAGGCAGAACAAGGTCCTGTCTGAAACATCTAAATAAGTTCCTAATGCAGGCTTGTCATCAAAGCCTTCCCATTTTATCATCATCAGGCAATTTTTATGTTTTCCAATTTCTGTCTTTACCCTATGATCTTACGTGTGCTCCAAGGGTCTTTTGCCAGGATCAGGGTAGCAATAATATTCGCTTTAGGGAAGAAGGAAATTCACTCATCTCTTGTTCAACAATTTGTCTTATCAGGGTTCTGTACAGATAGAAAGCTGAAGAAGCAAACACACCCAAAATGATGCAGTTCCTGGAGTTCCTTTTGGATTCCGGACAAACACAGACACATGTTTCCAAGGAATTCAGTCATAGGCCTGTGATGAGAATGAATACCATTAGGTACAAAGGAACATTCATCTCAGAAGAATGTTAACAGAAGATGAAGATGGCCATAAGGGAAAACAAGTGCTGACACAAACAAAAATCCAATTCTTATTGGAGCCTTTTAGGAATTCTGATATTGTACACAGGCATGTTTCAGTGATGTTCATATGATACTTATCCAGTAGATTTGGGTATCCCCTCCATATTTTGCTCTGTCTTATCTGCTGGCAGAGAACAAGCTCCATTTGTATATTCTGTACTCCTATAACTGGTGTATATAGAAAATCAGATATTTTGAAGGGTTCCTCCAGATCAGGATACCAAAAAAAGGGAGATCATGGCATCCACTAGCTGGAACACAATGAATTGAACTGAGATATCCGAGCATTGCTCCTTCTATGGATAACAGACCTGTTTGGTCATGATAGTCAACGTGACTGACAGATTTTAATAATATATGGGAAGATCATGATCAGCTCTATCCCAGAGAGAAATTCTGTCTTGAGTGGAGCAGAGTTTCCTCTCTCTGTGTGCACTGCCCATCAAGGAGGCGATGGACATCAAGATTTACATGTGGCAAAAGTCAGATTAGCAGAGCGACTTCTACACCCAGAAATAACTTGCGGGTAAATCAATTTGGTGGGCTGATGATTGACCTCTTTGCACCTGGAAACAGTAAATAAGTGCCCTGGGGCCTCTCTCTGTGTCAGGACCCAGGAAGTAAGGTATGTTGGGTAGGGTCCCTCCTGTATGTCTTCCCACCTTTTCCACTGTTCCCCAGAACAATACAAAATATAGGAATGAGAAAACAGCAGTAATATCATTTCTTTTCAGGAAGAAGGTGCTGTGGTTCTCAGGTCTAGTTAACATAGCATTGGATCTTTAGTTGGCCTTATCTCACAGAAGAGATTTGCTGTTGCAAAATCAATCCTTCCTCTGGGACCGGACAGGTTTAAAATGAATATTTGGATGAGGTGACTTATTGCTGTCATGGATTCCAAAAGAGACGGGAACAAATAGAACTTAAACTGTGGACTGTGCACCAGCCAGTAGAATAACTACTATGTTAAATCAGTGAAACATATCCTTGAGTGGCCATAGCCTGGAGCGCTTTATTGTGAGAGCGTGAGTGTTCCAGCAAAAAGGTCAAGGCTCTGTAGTATAATGTTCTCAGCATATTCAATAAAAGGCAGTTTTTTACACATCCCAACATTAAATATCTCTTTAGGGCATCAGTCTTACCCTAACCTCACACAGTCATAGAGTACAACCTTGGCATGTTGTCCTGCTCCTTATAGCATCACCCAGATTGAAACCTTGTAGGAAGGGTTGTTATACATCCTATCCATTAGAGTAGACCTCCAGATAGCTACTATCTTCAATCAGATGAGTTTCTTTTTTTTTTTAATAAATTGAGAGGTTTTTAATTGAGATTTAGTATTGTACTTTTAATTCAGACAGCTGTCATAGCATCCATTCCTTAAATAAATTTAAGAAATATTCCTCCTTCAGTTAAGCATCAAAGTCCAGTCCTTAGGAGCATTGACAATCTCAGGACAGAGTAGTCATGTCTCTGCTATTGGGATCTGCTAGACTTCACCATATTCTGAATATTTGCTCATCCAGTCTTAGCCAATGCCATTTCCTTTCTTTGGGCAGAAATTTTATCCACACCTTAGTGCCTAAGGAAAGATGGAGGCAATATTTATATAATTTACCTTGTTTTGGATATCCATTTTTAAAGCATGTTTCTGCTTCCCATTGTGGTGGGACACTGTTATGAAAATCCCATTGTAATGGATCTGTGGATCTATGAACTAAGAATAAGAAAATTTATCCATGCTTACTTGAAAATTTTCTTTAAGTAATAAGGTCCACAGATCTGGCCCACCATGGAGACAAATGGATCATAAAGAATAGAGATGGAAATTGACATCCAAGGATTTGGGTTTGTTGCTATTAGAATTTATCTTGCTTTGCAGTAGGAGAAATTGTTGTGTTTTTCCTCAAAGTATATTTAGCACAATCTGTACATTTAAGTAGGTTTGAATTATCCTGGCGCTGGAAGTTACCTGAACTGGAGTGAAATTCAGGAAGTAGGGCATTCCCAGGCTGCTAATGACTGGTAGGTCTGGTTCTACCTCCAAGCAGGCTGAAGTACCCATTGTAAAGGATCTGTGGATCTTACTATTTAGAAAAAGGAAATTTTTAAGTAAGCACAAATAAATTTTCGTATTCCATTGAAATAGTGGAACAGCAACAGTGTAGGCTTCATCCACTGCTTCTCAATAGTGTTATGGAAGGACCAGCTTCAAGAGTAGAGTGTAGGTTAATAGATTCATTGGCGGTTTGTTTAAAACTGCCAACTATGGTAATTGTGGTGGATTTTCTGATATAGACACTTATTCACTTGGAATGAGACTGTAACTCAGTGGTCCCCAACCTTTCTGTGGCCAAGAGCACATTCATGCCTTCAGAAGAGTGTGGCGGGCAGCAACGCTTCTTGGTGGCATTTCAGTGGCGACGCTTCTCCGGTGGCCGCACTCCTCAGCGGCATTTTAGCGGCAGCTTCTCTGCCGGAAGCACTCCTCGGTGACATTTCGGTGGCAGGTTCTCCGGCGGATGTGCTCCTCTCATCTTCATTTCTTGGCGCCGGCCCTGACGGCAGGCACACATAACTGCCCTGGCTGGGGCCATGTTGAGGACCACTGCTGTAACTCATTTGACGGCTAATCTCTTCCTGGTAATGGACAACAGTTGTTTGACTCTTCTGATCCTTTTAAATCTGTCAGCATCTTTGATACTGAGGTTTTGTTAACTTGCCTGTGGCCACTAGTTGAAGTTTCCTCTCCAAGGCATTGTGTAGAGTAGGGGAAAAGGTGCTTATTTTCAATCAAATTAGCTCACCTCAATTTAAAACCCAATTGAGCACCAAGATGGACTTAATTTTATATCCCTTGCTCATTTTTAGTAGGCCAAAGCTATAATTCAACCTGATAAAATTGAGCTAATATTGTTAATTCCATTTAGCACCAATATACATAGTTAAACTCAATTTGAAAATAAGCACCTTTTTCCTACTCTAGACAAGGCCCAAGAGGTATTGGAGAGTGATTCTGAACAATTGCTTATCTGCTCTGAAGAATTGCTTGTAAATGGTGTGACATTTTGGGAGGTGGGGTCATCCTTATGCCAATGACATGCTGCTCTGCATCTTCATTTTTATCAGACCTGGATGATGATGTGTCTGTGCTTTCTCAGCACCTGGCCAAGATTGGGACTTGGATGAGAATGATCTTTCTGTGTAAACCAGACAAAATAGAAGTGGCTGATGGGTTAAGGGAAACAATTATTTCTACTCCATTTATTTGCTCATCTTTTGTCCAAGGAAATTTAAACATGGGAATGCTCTTGGACACCTGTAAACCTGGGTGGTGGTCGTGGAGGTGGTGAAGAGGAGTTTGTTTATGTTTTGTTTGTTTGTGGTTTTTTTACATCTGTCTGGCAAGTTCAAAAAAGAACTAGATAAGTTCATGGAGGATAGGTCCATCAATGGCTATTAGCCAGGATGGACAGGGATGGTGTCCCTAGCCTCTGTTTGCCAGAAGCTGGGAATGGGCAACAGGGGATGATGGAATACTTGATGATTACCTGTTCTGTTCATTCCCTTTGGGGCACCAGCCATTGGCCACTATCGGAAGACAGGATACTGGGCTAGATGAACCTTTGGTCTGACCCACTATGGCCGTTGTTATGTTCTTAAGTTGTTTACAACATTTTCTTACACATCCAGACCTCATCACAGTTATCCATGCCACTGTGTTATCTGGATTTGATTACTGCAAAATGCTCTTATTTGGGCCACACTGAAGAAGTCTTGTGTACTCCAACTAGTGCAAAATATGGTTTCCTGCACGCATTACAGAAGTCTTCATAGTTTTTCAGTTCATTTTTCGATATAGAGCAGAGCTTGACTTTAATCTTGAAAAGCTTTACTTGTTCTAGATCTTAGCTATAGAAAAGACCACTTTCTCCTAGTGAGCCAACATGGTGAATGAGGTCAGCTGAAGTGCTTGAGCAAATAGATTCTAGATTTAAATGTTAAGTGATAGAATATTCTCAGTTCAAAAAAAATTTCCTGTGTTGGTCAGTGATAATCTGGTATGTTGACTTTGACACAGTGTTTGATAAGAAATTGTTTTGGAAGGGAATTTTGTTTTGGAGAACTGTAATTTTTTTCTTCTTCTGGTAGAGGGCAAAAAAATGTACATTTTTAAGAGTTTTTTATCCCTGAGACATGTTAGAGGGCATTTTTAAAATAAAAATATAAATAAAGGCCACCAAACAGCTGTCATTTGATAATGATTTTTAGTCTTTTCTGACCTGAGACTAGATCACTAGTTTGAGCTAGAGGTGAAAAGCTCTATATCTCCTTATCCATTTATCTAAGTTATCCAATATTTCTGTATTTCAATAATTAATAGGAACACTATTCCTATTTTCTGAAGCTGGCGTGTGTCTGTGCAGTACCAGAACAGCTAATTACCTTCAGTTTTAGCTTGCAATGAATGCCTTTATACAGCTTTGTGTGCAAGTAGCTATTAATTAGATCATTATGTGGGTGGTGGGGAGGTGCATACATTTATTCGTAGACTTGCTAAAGTGCTTGTAGCTCTACACATGTATATAAACCTTGAATACTACTTATACTAGGATTATGGTGAAGAAAGCAAAAATGAAAGTACACTTTCCAAATGAGGAAATTAGTCAGTCAACAATAATTTATGAAGTTTTTGTAAAGCTGGAAAGGTAATTTAATGTTATCCGTGTCAGAACACTTGAGAGTTACCTGATACCTATTTTACAAAACTACTGATTAGATTTTAGCTCAGAGTGAAATTTTAGACTCCAAAATATTAATTTGAAAATTAAATTTACAGATTGTAACTGATGCTATAGCAATTTGTATATTATAATTATATATTGCATTTAAAAAACTGTTAAAATAAGGTTGCAAAGTCAAGTAGTCAGACATTAGGAAATACCAGTATTATGGTTGCTTGTGCAACTTTAATTTGACCTTGTGCATATGCATTATGCTACTGTCTTTAACATGATCACTGTCACAGTTACAGGGTGACCTGTACTTGAATCCCTCTAGTGCACCCTTCCAGTGATCGGCTTCACTACTACAACTTAAGTAGCAAAATGCCCTCTTCTCTAATAAGGTACTGCTTACCCAAAGTGCTTTTCATGGTGTTTTCAACTAGAAAGGCTGAGACCTTCCTTTCGTACGATTAAATGCCTGCTGGCACCTTGTCTCCACGATGAAGGATGCCAGGGTATCTCTGATATATATTGATATATTAGACCAGTCCTTCACCTGTAAATAGGGTTTTCTTCTCCCCCTCCTCCGCCCCGCCCTCCCAATGCTGTTCACATCTTCCTCTTGATTTCTTCTCCCGAAGTCCCCACAATCTCTTCATTGGTATTTGACTCAGTATGCAAATAGATTTCCATTGTAAGATACGCAATACACAGTGGTCAGCCAAGGAGATAAATGTCTCCTACCTCATGTCTGGTGTAACCTTTCTTAAGGTATGTCACCTCCAGGTGATCTGTCTTTAACGTCAAGGCATAATTCACAGTTACATATACATATTATTCACACACATATTTCACAAAGATTATGATGTGGGGGAGGGATAGCTCAGTGGTTTGAACATTGGTCTGCTAAACCCAGGGTTGTGAGTTCAATCCTTGAGGGGGCCATTTAGGGATCTGGGGCAAAAATTGGGGATTGGTCCTGCTTTGAGCAGCGGGTTGGACTAGATGACCTCCTAGGGTCCCTTCCAACCCTGATATTCTATGATCAGTGTGACACAGACGTTCAGTAAAAACCTAGCATGACAGTCTTTGGTGAATGTAAATACCAGAACCAGGGGATCCCTGTAACCCTTATGCACCTCTGTGTCCTCTGCCAGTTGGCATCAAGAGGTCCTTGGGTCACACACACAATTAGTGGCAACCTCTGAAAAGTTTCATTTAACTGTCTTGCCTAGTGTCACATAGGAACTTTGTGGGAGAAGCAGTGATAGAATCCAGTTCTCCAAGATGACATTCAAGTGCTTTAAGTATGAGACTATCTTCTTTCCCTGCAATCTCATCCTTTAGTAACTATATACCTTCCAACTTCAGAATCAAGTTAGGGATGCATGGTTCTTATAGCCAATAGTCTCATTCGTTACACAGCTGTGATTCATCCCCAGAGCAGGTCCAGCCAGCTCACTGAATGAGTTCGAGAAGTTTCATGGAAAAAAATAGTATGTGATCATATAATTAAAGGCTGTATCTTAATGCATATGCATGAGCGGAATTGAATTAAGGTGCACAGGCAACCTTAGTTCTGTCATTACCTAATTTTGTGCACTTGACTTTGCAGATTTAACACACTTTTAACATAGGTTGTTTGGGCTTTTTGCTTTAACTTTTTAGGGTTTTAAAAAAGTAAACTGAAACCCACCCACATTCCATCATGTGGAACCCTGCTGACTCTTGCATGGGTCATCAGCAGGATTTGGATCTTAAATCTTATCAGAAAGGCTTCTACCATTTGACCTAAACAGATAACTGGTATCTGTCTTGGGTACTTACATAGCCCTCCATTACTCTAATATGTGAGTACTTCACAATCTTTTTAATGTTTTATCATCACAATACCCCTATGAAGAAAGGAACTACTGTCATCTCTATTTCAGAGATGTGGAATTGAGGCTAAGTGACTTGCCCAAGGCTCACACAGGGAATCAGTGGCCGAACAGAGTCTAGTGCTGTAATTGCTGGATCATCCTTCCTCTCTATGTATGCTCCTCTCAAGTAGCAATAGTATGCTGTGTGGACAAGCCACTAGTCAGTGGAAGATGATGCACCTTTTGCAATGGCTATTTCCTAGGCAATAGAGGAATTTTGAGAATCTGGAAACCTGGGTCCAATTCCAAGTTCTGGAGGGGAATGTGCTCTTGTGATTATAGACGGGGGTGGGCAAACTTTTGGGCCACATCTGGGTATGGAAATTGTATGGCGGACCATGAATGCTCACGAAATTGGGGGTTGAGGTGTGGGAGGGGGTGAGGGCTTCAGCTCGGGGTGTGGGCTCTGCGGTGGGGCCAGAAATGAGTTCAGGGTGCGGGAGGGGACTCCAGGCTGGGGCAGGAGGTTAGGGTGCGGGGAGGGAGGGAGGGCTCTGGCTGGGGGTGCGGGCCCTGGGGTAGGGTTAGGGGTGCAGGAGGGTGCTCTGGGCTGGGACTGAGGGGTTTGGACGGTGGGAGGGGAATTGGTTGGGGCATGGGAGGAGGTATGGGGTACAGGCTCTGGAGGGCGCTTATCTCAAGCAGCTCCTAGAAGCAGTGGTAATGTCCCCGCTTCGGCTCCTACACGGAGGCGCAGCCAAGCGGCTCTGTGCGCTGCCCCGTCTGCAGACGCCACCCCTGTAGCTCCCATTGGCCATGGTTCCCAGCCAATGGGAGCTGCGGGGCCAGCGCTTAGGGTGGGGGCAGCATGCGGAGCCCCCTGGCTGCCCATATTCGTAGGCGCCAGATAGGGAACGTGCTGCTGCTTCTGGGAGCCGCGCTGAGCGGGGGAAGCCCTGGACCCCGCTCCCCAGTGGGAGCTCGAGGGCCGGATGTGGCCCCCGGGCCGTAGTTTGCCCACCCCTTTTATAGACTCTTTTGTCCCTGCCTCTCTCTGCTCCTACTCCTTTCCCCCAGCTACTTCCATTTCTCTATTTCTGTTCACCACCACACCATTTTCTGGGCATTTCCATTTGCTCTTAGACCTGCTTCCACTCACTTGCTACCAGGCTACTCCTTTCAATTTCCTTCTTACCCCTTTTTTGCATTTGAGTCAGTCTTGCCTCCTCTTTACCCCACCCCATGTTGCCTAGTGGCTAGTCCTTACTGAAATACGGAATTCCGTTTTGGTTTCCACACTTAAAAATGGACTTTGACGAATTGGAAAGGATTTAGAAAAGAGCTACCAGAATGATTTGAGGTCTTACAGTGAGACTAAAATTCCGTTCGACAAAGAAAGTTCACTGGTGATACTTGATCCGTCTATAAGTATCTATATGGGGAAAAGATTTCTGGTAGTAGAGGCCTTTTCAGTTTAATGCACGAAGCCATAACAAGATGGAGTGACTAGAACAGTGGTTCTCAAACTTTTGTATTGGTGATCCCTTTCACACAGCTCTGAGTGTGACCCCTCCCCCTTATAAATTAGAAACACTTTTTTATATTTAACACTATTATAAATGCTGGAAGCGAAGCGGGGTTTGAGGGTGGAGGCTGACAGCTCGTGACACCCCTCCCCCCCCCATGTAATAATCTTGTGACCCCTTGAGGGGTCATGACCCACAGTTTGAGAACCCCTGAACTAGAAGCTGAAGCTAGAATAAATTAAGATCAGAAACAGGGTGCAGATTTTTTAATAAAAAGGTTAATTAGCTATTAGAACAATTTACCTAGAAATGTGGTGGCTGAAGTCTTTAAATCAAGATTGAAAGTCTTTCTAAAAGATATGCTCTAGCTCAGCCAAAAGTTCTGGGCTTGATAGTTTGCAGTTATTCATATGGGATTTTATCAATGGAAATATTAGTTGCTTAAAGCAATGAAGTAACTTAAGCATAAGTTTTTCTAGAAGCATTTTCATGCCATCTCTGTCACAATAAGTGTGTATTCCATGTAATGTGGCCCTTGTAATTATTATTCTAGGAATTAACTGTAAAAGTAACTATAAAAGTTGTTTAGCCAACACTCTTCTTGTCTTGTTCCCCATAATAAATGCCTCCATAGCCTATTATTAGGAATCAAGAAGGCAGTAGGCAGTTTTTCCTGTTAACTATATAGCTCTGTTAGCACTTGTCTCTGTTAAATAGATTATTGTTTGTTGGTTTACCCTGAAGCTGTGGCCTTCATATTTAAGTATCTAATCTAATTAAATAGAATCTAATTAAATAGAAATCCAGTTTAGATTTGCTTAATTAATCACATGACATACTAATGCAAACCTCTTGTAGAACAAAAATGCTTGTCATTTTACTTGAAATAGAGTATTCATTAGAATTTTTAACTCATATATTGAGGGTTGTATTGTAATCTTTATTTACTGCAGCAAAGCAAGCGATGGACCAGGGAACATCTCCAATTATAATAGACAACACTAATACTCAAGCCTGGGAAATGAAGCCGTATGTGGAAACGGTAAATATAACTACAGTGTAATTAAATCCATTGTTGTTATACTGTGGGGTTTTTTTTTGCAGACCTACCTTCACAAAGCATGAATGCAACTACTTTGTCTAGTAATGGGTCTTCCTTGTTGACATTCCCTCCTGTCTTCGAACAAGCTATTTCTTTGACATAGCCACTAACAGGTCTGGGGGTAGTCTAGTTTGGATTGACCTGACCTAATATTTTTAGCCTAAGATGAAACCTAGAGGTTGTGGGGTAAGTGATCTAAAGTTCAGTGGGCTAAGACTGCTTAGTATTTAATTTTAATAAGTCTGGTTTTCATTAATATTTTTTCTATTTAAAGACGTTGCGTTTGTTGCAGCATAAACTAGGTGTAACATTCTTATACTATCATGCATACTGTATTTCTTTGTTTTCTGTAGGCTCTAGGGAAAGGCTACATAGTGGAATTCCATGAGCCAGACACATGGTGGAAGTTTGATCCTGAGGAGTTAGAAAAGTAAGACTTGTGTTATAGTAGCCATCATAGTTCTTTTCTTTTTTCTTTGGTATTGTGGTTTAATTAAAATTTTAATCAGTACTTCAGTAATTGCTTAGGTGCTTTACTGCTGACATGTGTTTTCTAGTATGTACTGACTTCTGTTAATATTTATGTAAATATACTGCTTACATAAATATCAGCTCACGAATACACAGAGGACCCTGCGTGCTGGTTCCTTTGAAACCAACAGCAAAATTTGCATGGACTTAAGTGGAAAAATAATCAGGCCCATAGGACACACTTCCTTACACAGTGGATGATTAACCTAACCTGGGAAGTCATTGCTACAAGATGTGACTGAGACCATGAGCATTTATATAGATAAGAACACCCACAGTTTAATTAGGTAGGATAAAACATTTTATGAGGAATATAAATCCTTATGCCTAAGGGTGTAACTCCACTCCTAACTAGTGGGGATTAGGAAGAAAATTCCCATATGAGCAGGCTATTCCATAATTGTCCATCACAGTGTTTCTTGAAACTTTTCTCTGCCCTCCTTCCTCCTCCCCCAATCATCTGGTATTAAGTACTGTTGGACACGTGATACTGGATTAGATGGACATTTGGTCTGATCTGTTATGGCAGTGCCCATTTAATTTTGTTTGTTAATTTCTGATGTTTGTCATCCACTCTAGATCCTCTTGAAATCTATGGGATGTCAGTGCATGCCAGGCAAACTTGGGAGAAGTCAAATTGATAAAGATGTTTACTATTTTTTCCCCATCTCTTGTTGACATGGTATCATTCTAAGGCTACCGACAAAGTGATTGGGTTGAGTTAGCCCTGCAATGGTATGTTAACAGGGGATAAGGAAAAAATAGTAAGAACATTCATCTTCTAACTAGATGATAGTCAGAAGAGCACAAAATTTTGTTTTATTGTTTTGGTAACTAAAAATATTAAAATTTAGATTCAAGCATAGTGTATATAAAAAGAATAATAATTACTAAACACTGAGAAATTGCATGCATAATCTCACTCAAATTAAACTAAATTCTTAATGACCAAGTATCTGAACTCTTTAAAAATGTAGGCTATAATGAAAACTTACATAAAGAAGTGTAATGGCTCTAATATGATACTGGAGTGAAACAAAAGTAGGAATACCAATTCAGTATCTCATCAGCTCTTAATAGCTAAGCACGGTATGATCTAGTTAGTACTTGTGTCGAAGGTCATCAAGGAAAATGCAGGGCTGTTTAGGAAGTGGTGTTTGGTGGTTCAGTAAGACATTCTATCCTCAAAGTCAGTATTGAACAGGTGTTGCACTTGTCAGAGGCACTTTACTGTGAGAATCAACATCTTACCAATTAGTTCTGACCACATATAATTATGAAATAGTCCATGAAATTATGTTGCAAGAGTTAGGGAAGTTAACTCTGGTGACCTGGCCAGATTCCTCTCTTGGTAATTGCACTTTACATTTCTCCTGCAATTGGGTACAGTATTGGTGTGGAGTGTTGCTCTACTCTGTTAAACAGTTGCTGTTTCTCCCTCCATAGAGGCATGCATTCATTCATTCATTCATTCATCTATATAGGTCTAAAGTGAGCGGCATGTGGAGGTACAAAATTGCAGTTTCTTGTGCTGGAGAGGTTCATGGTGCTTTGGGAGAATTTACAGTAGGGTAATGGCAAGTGGTGGTTCTACTATCCCGCTTCTTCAGGTTTTATGCCACTGGAGAGCAGCCTTAAGCTGCAGTCAGTGTTCCTTAGAAATCCTGTCTGTGGACACTATTGTAGGGATATACTGAACAGCAACTGTGGCCATGCCCCTTCCACTGTCAGCACCACTCACCTTTGGTGCCTTACTGGCTCTCTGCAGATGCCTTCCTCAGTGCAAATTCTTTGCAACTGCCTGTGCCGCTGGACACTGCCCTTCCTCCCCACATCCCTTACCAATTCATATAAAGGAAGACTTAAAATAGGAGTGACCACCTACTAATTCTGTGGTAGGGGCTGAATTATTATGGCATTGAGAATCAGTGAGTTGGGAGTAAAAGAATGACTGGCAAAATCAGAAACAGCCTCCATTGTCAACTGAAGGGGTCTAGATGGACAAGGATGGGAGCAGAAATGAAAGCCTCTTTTAGCTGATCGAATATGCCAGAGAATCCAGGCTCCCTTTTTCAGAAGGGCCATTGGGGGGCTACCAGGTATTGAAATCTCGGATGAAACACTGGTAGAAGTTAGCAAACCCTAAGAATCATTGTAAGCCCCAGACATCCCTCAGAGCGGCCCACTCTGGGATGGTAGAGACCTTTTGTGGGTCCATAGCCCCTCTGGGAAGACAGTGTAACCCAGAAACTCAACTATGTTCTGATCAAATTCGCATTTTTCTAATTTAGTGTATAAGTGGTCTGACGTATTCTTTCTAGAACATGGTATACATGCTGGTCATTCTGATACTTGTTTTCAGAGAAGATCAGGATGTCATCTAAGTAAATTACTACAAAATGGTCCATATTTTTGAAAATGTCATTTATAAAATGTTGAAAAGTAGCAGGGGCATTGTGTAGTCAGAACAGCATCACTGTGTATTCAAAATGTCTATAGCAGGTTCTGTAGCCTGACCCAAATTGGGTATATATAATTGTAACTTGAGGATTAACAGGTTCTTGTCCCAAAATCATGCCCAGTAAGATTATTATAAAATTATCATATAATTTGGGAACTCCGATGTGTTCCGATGTGCAACACTCACACTATAGGAACTCTCTCTATATATAAATATATGATTTATTAATAATTTAGCAAAGTTATACACACACTTAAACTTAACAAGGCAGATAAAGATAATACAGAAAGTACATTTGGATGTCCATACTTACACCCTTATCTTTCATACTTAACCATTATCTTTCTCATCACCGTCATCGTCCTCATCTTCCCCGGTGGCCATCATTCTGGCCCCTCCCAAGGTCTACATCTCTCCAACCTATCTGCTGCCCCTGGGATGTTACTTTTATAGTAGGTTACGCTGACACTACCATGACCAATGCATATTCAATAGAGGTCCTTATTTGTATTTCCTCCCCTTAAGGGGTCCGTTTTCTATAGGTTAGTATATGTATGATGTTACCCTATTAGCATACATGTGAATTTGCTGTCATGGCAGCTTTGCTGTCAGAGGTTCTGTCCGGAACCTTCCGGATGCTGGTGTCAGCTGTGTTCTGTGCTGGTGTCAGCTGTGTTCTGTGGGTGGCTGATGTCAGTATTCTGGACAAAATTCCCCCTCTGGCATACCACTTTCAGTTCCCTATAACTTACGAGTTACTTAAGTTTATCTATGCTAAAGGTTATAGGCCTCAAGCCTCACACTATCTACTAAAGGTGAACTTGATCATGCTAGAGCTCCAGCAGTTGTGGGGGGTCATGGGTGGTTAGCCAGGTGATGCCAGAAATAACCAGGAAGAGGGGAAAACGGACTAAGCCAAACTGTAAGGTCTCCTCGTGGTCCTGGATAGTGGCGACTTCTGAAGGAGCTGTTTCTCATGTAACTGGGCTGGAGGAAAATAGAGATCCATTGACTGCTTCAATAAGGTCTGGGATGGGATTGACTCATTTTGGTATCTGGTGTTGTGAGATGCTCCTGTGTCCACGAGGGCTTCCAGGTGGACGTCTGCCATGGCCAGATATCTTAAGCGGCGCAGGAGCCGAAGGTGAGTAAGGTGAAGCACCGCAACTAACAGGGTACCTGTGAAGTGGTATTGGTGTATAGAGCTAGATCCAGGGGAATTACACCATCTCCAACCAGGACTCTCGTAGCAGGTTGAGGGCTGGTATTTCCTTGCTGGGAGACGATCGACCTTTAGCTGGGCAGGGTGAGCCGTAATGTCTAGTTCTGCAACAGTAAAGGTATAGGCCTGCCAAGTGGCATTGGTTCTTTTCACCATCAGAAAGGCAGGACCAGACAGTGCCAAGTTGCACGGGCTCTGGTTGCGGCAGAAGGTCAGTGGGAAGCTGAGTCTGGGCATGAGTGACTGAGACTGAGGTATGGTCAGGGCACCGTTGCCTTTCCCTGGTAACTTTCCTGTAGCCGGCTATCAATTCTTATGTTCAGGTTGATCAGGGGTGCCAGTCTGGCCAAGATTTCTGCCCAGGCCATTTCGTCCTTCTCTTCGTCACTCAGACCACGCCAGAAGTGGTGGTGCTGCATGGCCTTGCTCCATTCCGTGTCAGCCGCGAGGCAGGAGAATTTTGTGGCATAGCCAGCGACCAGCTTGTGGCCTTGTCTCAGGGCTTGAAGTGCTGATTCTGCTGTATGTGTCTGGTTCGGGTAATCGAAGATGTGTTGTCGTGGCCTGGATAAAGTTCTTAAACTCCCCCAAGAAGGGACTGGCTTACGCCAGAAAGGGGGAAGCCCAGGCAAGTACCTCCCAATCAGGAGACTGATGACGAGCCCCACCTTGGCTCTATTGATGGAATAGGTGTGTGGTCTTATCTGGAACAGGAGTGGCATTGGTTCAGAAACCCATGAGAAGCCCTGTGATCCCCATTGAACTTGTCTGGGTGGGGAATCATAGGACTGGAAGGGACTTTGAGAGGTCATCTAGTCCAGTCCCCTGCACTCATGGCAGGACTAAGTATTATCTAGACCAGCGGTGTCCAATAGAAATTCGATGATACAGACTAACATAGCTACCATTATGTATGATTGTGTTCTACTCCATGAGGGAGGATTACCACAGCTCCTCTGGGAATTAAAAACAGTGGGTGGTGACTAAGGTAAATCAGCCAGGTTGTAACCCTCCCAGAGAGGTACCACCTCCTGGAGAGGCTCACATATATTATTTCTAAGCGGATTCTCCAAAGACCAACAGACAAAGAAAGGACTTTTGGCTAAATAGCCGGAGTTTAAACTAACTTGGGGCCTTGTTTCTGGTCCAGCAAACAGACAGGAGCTGCTGTCCAAGGAGGGCCCTATACCTTGCAGAAGGATTGGAAAGACTTTGGCCTACTGAGGCCCCATAAGACTAATTGGTGACCTCTGGTAGGCTGTTTGTTTTTACATGTTTGTTTACCTGATGAACAAATGTGCTTGCTTAGAAAAAGCTGTGTGGTAACCTGTAACAGCTGGCATTCACACTCATAGCCCTCGGAGAGAAAGTAAAGCACAGGTCTTGGTCTTTTTAGGCAGACTGGCTTACTGCTGTTATTGCAGTAGAAAACAGGGAGCTGTGCAGCCTTAAAATCACTGGTCAGTAGGGAGTGAGATGCAGGTCTCTGTCCAAGAGAGATGATGACTGGGAGCCAGAAACCTTGAAGTGGGTGCTCTCATGGGACCACAGAGGGCGAAAGACAGGTGTAGTAGCTCTGAAACTGTGACAAACAGCACCACATTACTGTATAAAGCAGGGGTCGGCAACATTTCAGAAGTGGTGTGCCGAGTCTTCATTTATTCACTCTAATTTAAGGTTTTGTGTGCCAGTAATACATTTTAATGTTTTTAGAAGGTCTCTTTCTATGTCTTTAATATATAACTAAACTATTGTTGTGTGTAAAGTAAATATGATTTTTATAATGTTTCAGAAGCTTCACTTATAATTAAATTAAAATGGAAAACCCCCAGACCTGTGGCCAGGACCCAGGTAGTGTGAGTACCACTGAAAATCAGCTCGCATGCCGCCTTTGGCACCCGTGCCATAGGTTGCCTACCCCTGGTATAAAGGAAAATTTTGTTTTATTTTTTGAATGTACAGTATATACAATGAATTGTGTTAAAAAGATGTAATACAAATTTGGATATTATAAGATGGTAAATATTGTGTAATTAAATCTGAGCTTCCACATAGTACAGCAGGGATCTGCAACCTTTGGCACACAACCTGTCAGGGAAATCCGCTGGCAGTCCGGGACAGTTTGTTTACCTGCGGCATCCGCAGGTTCAACCGATCGTAGCTCCCACTGGCCACGGTTCACCGTTCCAGGCGATTGGGGGCTGCGGAAAGCGGTGGCCAGCACATCCCTCGGCCCACGCCGCTTCCTGCAGCCCCCATTGGCCTGGAACGGTGAACAGTGGCCAGTTGGAGCTGGGATTGGCCAAACCTGCGGACGCTGCAGGTAAACAAACCATCCTGGCCCGCCAGTGTATTTACCTGACGGGCCGCATGCCAAAGGTTGCCGATCCCTCCACTACAGCATATTGTTTTTCAGAAGTGTGTAGTCAGTTGTAGTGAATTTATCTATTTCAACTATATTTAAGCTTACTGTTTTGTAGTGTTAGCAAAACCTATGTGATCCTTCTGGATCTTGAAAGTGGGCAGAAGATTAAATGATGGCATTTGACAGTCTGGATAGATGGAGAGGATAAAACACAAGATACTCTTCAAAAGTTTAAGAAAGACTGCAAACATATAAAAAGTACCAAACAATTTATTTAAATTATTATTTTTATAGGAGGAATAAACATGGGGTCCCTCGTGAGAAGATTGCTCAGATGTTGGAACGATATGAATATCAAATGTCCATCTCTGTTGTAATGAATTCAGTGGAACCTCCTCACAAAAACACACAAAGGCCACCTCCACAGCGAAGACAGAGGTGGGGAAGCTGTATAGACTCTTGGAATTCTTTCAGTGTTTCAAATAACCGATAACTCAGGTTATATTCAACTAACACCAGTTTGTTGATCACTCTTTTAAAAATATTAAACAGTGGACTTTCTCCTAAAGTTTAAATAGGCTTAATGCAATTAAAGGACCATTCTCTCTTGGAGATTGTTCCATTAAACAAAGTTTAAATGTAAATAAAATTTAATATAAAAATGTATGTTAAATGTTTTTACAATCTCTATTTATTACATTTGTACTAACTTTGGTTTTGGATAGTGTGAAGTAAACAAGTCTTCCTTTATAGTTGGGTCTCAAATAATGTCTACAGAGGATACTGTTGAACAGTTTTTTGTTTTTGTTCTTTTTTTGAAGAAGTCCTAACAAAACTTAGGAAACAAAACTATTTTTTAAATAGATCTCAGAAAAGCTCAGAGGAATAGGTTATATGTGTAGTTATTACATTTTAACTGTTTCCACTACTTTTTAATATTTTATCCAACTTTTACCAGGTTTTTATACTGAACAATTACGTTTTCTATTTCTTGCTGGATGCTTGTTCTTTTTAATTGGTATCCAAAATGTTGTCACGCTTATAACCCAGATTTCCTTCCCTCTTTCCTTTATTTCCATCTTCACTTTTGGCTCAGAGTCTCATCTGGCAGCTAAACCAATGTGCTGCAATTTCAGTATTCACCAGGCTGAAATGACAAGCTGTGATTTGTCTTAAATTTGTTTGCTATCTACTGAAATACCAAATGTAGTTGTGCCTAGAAACTATCTAAATTTATTTTTTGAGATTTTTGTTGGCATGAAAATGTACAGCTGCCTTTCTTTAAGTTTACAGCATTAAGATGCTTAATTAGAACTGAGTCTTTTGGGGCTAAGTGTTCTAACTGGACAAAGAAAACAGAATACTTAAAATATTAGTCTCTCAGGACCCATCTGCAGTTGGAGTATGTGCAGTTGCACCAAGTAGGTACAGGTGGACAGTGGTCTTAGTTCTGTAAAACCACATTACATTCTTTTCAGGATTTTGGCACAGGTGGTAATCTCTTCTTAGCAGATGCCTAAAACTGAGCCAGCATGGAGATTGATCATTTTATTGCCATAGATTCTTTTTACCTTAAGCTTAAACACTGCTATGGTAGTAAGTTTTAAATTTAATGTTTGCATTTTTCCTGGTCCCTGGACTAATAAAGTATCTCTCTGTCTATTATTGCTGCCATTGTTTTAGTAGTCCAATGTAAGTCTGACAAAATTAGTATTTTGTTCTTATGTTTAATGGTTTTATATTACTGAAAATATTACTTAAACAGAAGTTGATATAGTTAATCTTTGGACTCTGCCAGATTGGGTTTTCTGTTGTGTGTTAAGAAATGTGAGGGAGATCTTGATGGCAATTTTTTTCAAGAATATTTGTCCACTGGATAAATAGACCGTCATTTAATATTTAATTCTGTTCTTCAAAGACAATTGTAAAGAACTTGGTTGTGTGCAGTACTATCAGCATAAGATAGCAATTATATTGCAGACACCAAGATGCATTTTTTACTTTTGTGCAATGAATGGATAAGTTTATCATGCCTCATTGAACATGTTTATACTGTAGTGATATGATGGCAGAAAAAAAATCAGCATATTTACAATGGTTGCTCAAGTAAACTGCCCAAAGCAAACCTCAAAGAATGTAATATGGTATCAATTTGTACCTCTACAATAAGGGGCTATTCATACAAGACATTTACAGGGAATGGGATGAATTTTTAGTGATCTTTAGATACTTGTAAGGTGAGAACAAAGGTCATTGGCTGTCTACATGCTGTCTGACTGATGAGAACCACAAAACAAGTTTTTAAAACTGAGGCTCTTACTTGAAAAGTGGTTGCTGCAATTAAGACTTCTGTAATTGTGTAAGAAACTATAACAAAACAATTCCAAAAACAATAAAAAGTATTTATTTGAAAATTTGCATTTAAGACCTACCTCAATCTTCCATTTTTAAGGTTTAGGTATGAAATTACAGTGTAGTAAGTCTGGTATAATAGATCTTGAAAGGGGGAAATGAGACTTTTTAAATAGGTATGTACTGTTAAAATACACATCCTATGGGTTCCTGTTATGTTTTGTATAGTGTAATCATGATATTTGAAAATTCGCCCTAATTCATTTTTAAATACTGGAAAGTCTTATGGTCAGTATGCTTTGTTGTATTAAATAAAAATATGAAAATAAAAATTTCAGCGATCACTGGGTAGAACTCTAAAAGGTGCAGCCCTTTTGCTCTATAGGATTTATAATGTATAAACACTTAAACATGTTTTCTTATTATATGTTTAAACCTGATTACATGATTAAAGGGACACTCGGGTTAAAAAGACTATTTAAAAAACAATACATTTCCCTATGCGGGTTATTAGTAAAATTGATGGTTAAAGCTGAAATAGTTTGATTTAAATTTAACATTTTTTTTAATTTTTGCATTTTCCTCAACTTGGAGGATAAAACTAGATTGTTCCGTTCTTGTTCATACTCGGTTTTCACTTTGATCGAACACTGCAGGAGGGTGTTTAAAAATCAAACACAGTTTTTATTAACATTTAAAAGGAAAAAAAACTATTTACATTTTCTATTCTATTAACAAGGAGGTTTTTTCAATTTTTAAATACAATCTAAATCTTGGGTCTAAAAGTACCTGACTTTGTTCCTTCCATGGCACAACATGCATTTGTCCCAGTCACCATTTATGGGGAGTCCGGATGTGCAACGCAAACTTTTAGGACTTTATACAGCTGTCATTCTAGTATTCTAAGAAGAGTATATCATCAGGCCCCATTATAGTGGCTTTTGGAGGGGAACATTTGAACCTGTAATGGAGCAGGTTGAATAAACCATAAAATCATTATTTCGTTTTTGAGAAAGGGAAGAACAGAAAAGTTAAGGGAAGTTGTAGATACCTTTTGAAGGATGGCTGCATATAAAAATACATGTCATATCACTAGGGAGCTCGATTAATCACAGTTAACTCACGCGATTAACTCAAAAAAATTAATCAGTATTTAAAATATGAATCACGATTAATCGCAGTTTTAATCACACTGTTAAACAATAGAATACTAATTGACATTTATTAAATATTTTTGGATGTTTTTCTACATTTTCAAATATACTTCTTTCAATTAAAACACAGAATACAAAGTGTACACTGCTCACTTTATATTTTTTATTACAAATATTTGCACTGTAAAAATGATAAACAAAATAAACAGTATTTTTCAATTCACCTCATGTAGTGCAATCTCTTTATCATGAAAGTGCAAGTTATAAATGTAGATTTTTTGTTGTTGTTACATAACTGCACTCAAAAAAAGTGCAAAACTTTAGAGCCTACAAGTCCACTCAGTCCTACTTCTCATTCAGCCAATCTCTAAGACCGACAGGTTTGTTTACATTTACGGGACATAATGCTGCCCACTTCTTATTTACAGTGTCACCTTAAAGTGAGAACAGGTGTTTGCATGGGACTTTTATAGCCAACATTGCAAGATATTTACGTGCCAGATATGCTAAACATTCGTATGCCCCTTCATGCTTCGGCCACCATTCCAGAGGATATGCTTCCATGCTGATGATGCTTGTTTAAAAAAATAATGCATTAATTAAATTTTGACTGAACTCATTGGGGGAGAATAGTATGTCTCCGGCTCTATTTTACCCACATTTTGCCATATATTTAATATTATAGCAGTCTCGGACTCAGCACATGTTCATTTTAAGAACACTTTCACTGCAGATTTGACAAAACGCAAACAAGGTACCAATATGAGATTTCTAAAGATAGCTACAGCACGCAACCCAAGGTTTAAGAATCTGAAGTGCCTTCCAAAATCTGAGAGAGATGAGGTGTGGAGCATGCTTTCAGAAGTCTTAAAAGAGCAACACTCCAATGCGGAAACTACAGAACCTGAACCACCAAAAAAGAAAATCAACCTTCTGCTGGTGGCATCTGACTCAGATGATGAAAATGAACATGCATCAGTCTGCACTGCTTTGGATTGTTATCGAGCAGAACCCATCATCAGCATGGACACATGTCCCCTGGAATGGTGGTTGAAGCATAAAGGGACATATGAATCTTCTGTGCATCTGGCATGAAAATATCTTGTGACACTGGCTACAACAGTGCCATGAGAACACCTGTTCTCACTTTCGGTGATGTGAACTAGAAGTGGGCAGCATTATCTCCTGCAAATGTAAACAAACTTGTTTGTCTGAGCGATTGGCTGAACAAGAGGTAGGACTGAGTGGACTTGCAGGCTCTAAAATTTGTCACTGTTTTATTTTTGAATGCATTTTTTGTACATAATTCTATATTTGTAATTTCAACTTTCATGGTAAAGAGATTGCACTACAGTACTTGTATTAGGTGAACTGAAAATATTTCTTTTTTACAGTGCAAATATTTGTAATAAAAATAAATATAAAGTGAGCACTTTGTATTCTGTATTGTAGTTGAAATCAATATATTTGAAAATGTAGAAAACATCCAAAAATATTTAAATAAATGGTATTCTATTATTGTTTAACAGCGATTAATCGTGATTAATTTTTTTAATCACTTGACAGCCCTACATAGCACTAGAGAGTAACAAGGTCCATTGCACAACAGAGTAGAGCACTGATTTAAGATACTGGTTTTAGAAGAATCATCTATATTTACAGTCATGTAACATTTTTTGTGTTTAAAAAAAATCAGGATTTGGTAGTTAAGGAAAAATGTTTGAAATTTGGTAATCTCTTTTAATTATGCTAAGATTTTTGAGATAGTTTTCCATATAAACATATTAGGCAATAAATAGAAATAAATAATGTTTTAAATGCACTTTTTGGTTTAGTGGGGCTTAGTTTTGAAGACTTGCATCAGCATGCTTTTGTTTTATTATGAAGCAATTGTGGAAACAGTATTTTAAATTAGAATCTGAAAAACATCAAGGTTGAAAATCCAGACATTTAATGCAGTCTTTCTGTGGTTCTGTACACCTATTGTGCAATTTTAAATTTGTACAATGTGATGTATATCTAACACAGTGTTTTGATAAGAAATGTTATTAAAACTAAAAGTTGACATACTATTTTGTTTTCTTTTTAGTAACGGTTTTAGTCATTTGCAAGTTATTGCAGTGAAGATGTTTTTGTAGTCAGTGCATAACTGTTAAAATATTTGAATTATAGTGTATTTCATAAGTTCACATTCTATTAAATACATCCCCTTATTGTATCTTATTCACAACCACTTGTATTGCTTTTTCTTCAGTTTTCATGTCTGGTTATCAACGTAAATATCCTTAAAGAAGGCATGGAAATCATAGGAAAAAGTCAGAATTATTTTCTGTGTCCCAAATCTTTATACACTTAAACATAAAAATACATTACTAGTTTGAAGGGGAAAAAAAGTTTTAGGAAGCCTCATTTCTCTTACCATTGTGATTCTGTTATTATGGACTAGAGAAACTAAGGTTAGAAAATTACTTGGTTTTGTCTTCAGTTTACATCAAGATATTATAGAAAAAATAGTCAATGACTGGAATCTGATATGTTTCTGTGAGGATTTTGCAATAACTTCACCTTCAGCTTTTAAAGGAGGTTGGGAAGTTGACACTGAATTTTAGTTTTCACTTGGAAATTTTTGTTTAAATTGGGAGGTTTAATTCTTGTCTAAAAGGTTAAAAAACAATGTACAGGCATCTTCTATGTTTTTGGCCTGTCTGGAATTATAATTAATGGGTCGTGGGTATGGTTTTTAGTATAAAAAGCACACAGATGAAAGTAGGCTAGTTTGTATGAAGAATATATTATTTTTTACAACTTGGCATGTTACCAGCATTTTCTGTAAACCTATATTCTAGGGTAAGTGCAAAGGTGTGGTAAGTGTAAACAAAATGAAAATGCTCTGCTGATTGTGTAGTATGTGTCCTTTGTTATATTTTGTTTTTTGATATGTTTTATTTCCTTGTGTTTTGTATATCTGTATCTGCTGGGGATATGAAAAGTCATTGTTATGAGCACTAATTATAAATAATATCAGAACATTAAGCCCTTCATGGCAGAAACTTTGCCCTCTTTTTTGAGTCTGTCCTTAGGAGTGTTCCACCATAGGATGTACATGTGTCAGTGCGCTCTCAATTGGAGACTGCAAATTAATATCCTCAGACCTGCACAGAGTAGCACCTCCTGTGCTGAACAAAGATATATAGGGAGGCATGAACCCACCCCCACTCAGTTCCTTCTCATCTGCCTGCAGCTCGAGATAGAGAGTTCTGCTCTCTGCTGTATTCACTTCCTGCCTTCACTTTGTGAGTTTTTTACTTTTATTTGTTTATTTGTTTTAATAGTTTCTTTTCATTATCTATTTTCATTTGATATCTTTATTTTATTTAATACTCTTGTATCGGTTATGGGGTAGGGGGCTCTTTCTCCTTCTCTTTTTTGATCTTTTGTTTGTGTCAGAGCACAATTTGTTATGCCCAAGACCCTACATCTTAGGACCTGTGAGACTTGCCACATGTCATTTCCCCATAGTGAGAAACACTCCAGCTACCTATGGTGTTTGGGGACCCTCACAACCTTTCTAAATGCAAGGTCTGGCAGGGTTTGAAAGGCAGATGCAAGAAAGACAGGGAGAATAGATTTAAGCTCCTATTAATAGAACGTGCTGTAGCTCTGGAGGGGTCTGCTTCCCCTCCCTGTACATTGGCCTCTACCTCTCAAGCTGCCTCAGTCCCAGTTGCTGCCGTGTCTGCAGCCCCGGACAATAAAGACTTGAAAAAGAAGAAAACATACCTCTCCAAGCAAGGAAATGGAGAAAAGGGGCAGGTCACCCCATGAGACTCACTGTCAGGAGACCTCTCATTCCTCTAAGGGTACAGGAGAGGTTCTGACTGAGTCCAATACCAAAGCAGAAACCCAGTTTTGACATACCTACCATCAGAGCAACTACGATGGCAGCATTGTCTGATACCTTGTATCACTGCGAGATGCACAGGGCTTCCATCCGTGCCCTGGTATCAGTAACTCACTGTACCTCTGAAAGGGGAGATGACTCTAGTTTACCTCAATACCACAAAAGCCTCCATCTCACCAGCCAGTAACAACTATAGTTGGAAGAGGATTTACCTTTGGCCACATAGGAAAAACAAAAAAAGATTTTGTTCCATTTTAAAAAGAACAAGATTACTTGTGGCACCTTAGAGACTAACAAATTTATTTCAGCATAAGCTTTCGTGGGTTAGAATCCACTTCATCAGACGCATGGAATGGAACATACAGTGAGCAGATATTTATACATTGAGAAACATGAAAAGGTGGAAGTGCCTATACCAACTTTAAGAGGCTAATTAATTAAGAGGAACTATATCAGCAGGGGGGAAAAAACTTTTGAAGTGATAAATAAGATGGCCCATTGCGGACAGTTGACACAAAGGTGTGAGTGAGGATAGTTAACTTAAGGGAAATAGAGTCAATTAACGTAATAAGCCATTCCCAGTCTCTGTTCAACCCTGAGTTGATGGTATCTAGTTTGCATATCAATTCCAGTTCAACAGCTTCTCGTTGAAGCCTGTTTTTGAAGTTTTTCTATTTGCTACCCAAGATCCATAAACCTGGAAATCCTGGACGCCCCATCATCTCAGGCATTGGCACCCTAACAGCAGGATTGTCTGGCTATGTGGACTCTCTCCTCAGGCCCTACGCTACCAGCACTCCCAGCTATCTTTGAGACACCACTGGCTTCCTGAGGAAACTACAATCCGTCTGCGATCTTCCAGAAAACACCATCCTGGCCACTATGGATGTAGAAACCCTCTACACTAACATTCCACACAAAGATGGATACAGGCTGTCAGGAACAGTATCCCCGATAATGCCACAGCAAACCTGGTGGCTGAACTTTGTGATTTTGTCCTCACCCACAACTATTTCACATTTGGAGACAATATATACCTTCAAGTCAGCGGCACTGCTATGGGTACCCGCATGGCCCCACAGTATGCCAACATTTTTTTGGCTGACTTAGAACAACGCTTCCTTAGCTCTCGTCCCCTAACGCCCCTACTCTTCTTTCGCTACATTGATGACATCTTCATCATCTGGACCCATACAAAAGAAGCCCTTGAGGAATTCCACCATGATTTCAACAATTTCCATCCCACCATCAACCTTAGCCTAGACCACTCCACAGAAGTGGTCCATTTCCTAGACACTACTGTGCTAATAAGCGATGGTCACATAAACACCACCCTATACTGGAAACCTACTGACCGCTATACTTACCTACATGCCACCAGCTTCCATCCAGGACACACCACACGATCCATTGTTTACAGCCAAGCTCTAAGATACAACTGCATTTGCTGCAATCCCTCAGACAGAGACAAACCACCTACAAGAGCTCTATCAAGCATTCTTAAAACTACAATACCCACCTGCTGAAGTAAAAAAACAGATTGACAGAGCCAAAAGAGTACCCAGGAGTCACCTACTACAGGACAGGCCCAACAAAGAAAACAACCGAACACCACTAGCCGTCACCTTTAGCCCCCAACTAAAACCTCTCCAGTGCATCATCAAAGATCTACAACCTATCCTGAAAGATGATCCCTCACTCTCACAGATCTTGGGAGACAGACCAGTCCTCGCTTACAGACAGCCCCCCAACATGAAGCAAATACTCACCAGCAACCACACACCATACAACAAAAACACTAACCCAGGAACCTATCCTTGCCACAAAGCCCGATGCCAACTCTGTCCACACATCAATTCAAGTGACACCATCATAGGACCTAATCACATCCACCACGCCATCAGGGGCTCGTTCACCTGCACATCTACCAACGTGATATATGCCATCATGTGCCAGCAATGCCCCTCTGCCATGTACATTGGCCAAACCGGACAGTCTCTATGCAAAAGAATAAATGGACACAAATCTGACTTCAAAAACAGACTTCAACGAGAAGCTGTTGAACTGGAATTGATATGCAAACTAGATACCATCAACTCAGGGTTGAACAGAGACTGGGAATGGCTTGGCCATTACGTTAATTGACTCTATTTCCCTTAAGTTAACTATCCTCACTCACACCTTTGTGTCAACTGTCCGCAATGGGCCATCTTGTTTATCACTTCAAAAGTTTTTTTCCCCCTGCTGATATAGTTCCTCTTAATTAATTAGCCTCTTAAAGTTGGTATAGGCACTTCCACCTTTTCATGTTTCTCGGAATGTATAAATATCTGCTCGCTGTATGTTCCATTCCATGCGTCTGATGAAGTGGATTCTAACCCACGAAAGCTTATGCTGAAATAAATTTGTTAGTCTCTAAAGTGCCACAAGTAATCCTATTCTTTTTGCTGACACAGACTAACACGGCTCCATTTTAATATCCTCATTCATCTTCCACTTTAAAAAAAAAAAAAAGGGGGACGTTTCTGATTTTCAGCATCTTAAAGTTTAAATGATGAGACTATCTTTAACCAAAAGTATGAGGGGAAAAAACCCTTTCTGTTTATTTTTCTGGATTTTCATAAAGGAATTGCTTACAAAACACATTCAATGAGAGATTGAATAGGCAAAGCATACAGAGCTAGGGGCTAGGAGACAAAAACTAGAGGAAAAATATTCAAATATTGGGAAAAGTAGAAGAAAAGAGACTTTTTACTGTAAACTATTTTAAACATAATACTAGAAGCTCCATTTTATATAATATAGAGACCTAAAAGTTACTTGATTTTGTTTTTCAGCAATCCATACTAAGCATACCAGTTTCTAATACTATGTTCAGATTACTCCACTAGAATGTATCTATAATGTTGTCTTTGGGCACTGCAAATTAAGGGCAAGATTGTGAGGAAATGATCTCCCATGAACAAAGGCAACTCTCCCTCCTGGTTCCCCTGCTGCTATGGGCGGTAGTAAATTGGATGCAGGATGATCCCGTGGTTAGGGCACTAGCCTAGGGCTTGAGAGTCCTGAGTTAATTCCCTGTTCCATCACAGATTTCCTGTGTGACCTTGGCAAATAGCTTAGCCTTTCTCTGCCTCAATCCCCTTTCTGTAAAATGGAGATAATACTACTTCCCTACCTCACAGGATGTTGTGAGGATAAATATACGAAAAACAGTGAGGAGTTCCGATATTTTGGTGATACAAGGTCTACACCCTGGGGGTGTGGAGACAAGTCTCTCCCCATTCCTCATGCCAGTCCATCCCCTCCCACACACTTGTTCTGGATGAGGAGGAAGTAGCAGCTCTGCAGAGCCTGCTTTCACACTCATACTATGATTTGTGATGTGCCCCCTTTTGCCCACGTGCTGCCGTGTTAGCTAAGCCATAATCGGGACCACAGTAAGTACAACAGTTGCACCCTCCTCAGGTTTCATCTTCAGAAATCAGGACTATGTTCTCTAATAAAATAATACTTTATATTTTTCATTCATAGATCTTAAAGTACTATACAGAAGCGAGTATTATGAAATTCATTTATAGATGAAGTAATTAAAGTTGTATCAAGTCAACAGCAGTATTGGATAAAGCGGCCAGATTCCCCAATTCCTGGCTCTGTTCTCTAATTATCAGACAATAGCTGCCCCCCTCTACCCTTAGCTTTATTATAAGGACAAATTTCCCAGTTCACTTTTCTTCCTATATAAGTGCTACAGTACGTTTTTCCTCTCAGTAGAAAGGGAAAATATCTTTCTACAGTCCTAGTCCCTTTATTTCTCTTCCTTGGCATAGCTGTCTTAGAAAAATTATCTTCCCATTGGAATTTTTGCCATTTAACTAACAAAAGTAGCATTTTCTAATCTTCATAGAAAACCTAAATACATGTATTAGTAGAACCCTACAAATCCGCAGATATCCACCTTATATCCGCAGACCATTTTTGCAGATTATGGATTGGATGCGGATAGAAATTTTGTATCCACTCAGGGCTCTAGGTATTAGTATCTATCTCTTCTGTTAGAGGAAAGTGACTAATGGAAAGGCGTACGTAAGACTTCTCCTGACTGACTCCAGAAACTACCCATTCATGCGGAAAGTGTTACATTTGGAAAGAGAAATTTGGACTCCTACATAAAGGGTAACTTCAGCCTCACAGTTTTTCTTTGTATAACTTCTGCTCTCCCCTTTATACTTTGATTTCTTTTTAATGGCGCTTAAGCGTTGGTGAAAGGTATTGAATTGACAGCTGTTACCTGAAGTCCTCTATCTAGCCACAGAATTGGAATAACGGGTATGTATGCTTCTTCATTTGGTGCATGTTCCTTTGTTTCAAATATGTCTTGGAGGGACCTCTTCAAAAAGTAAAACGGTAGCTGATCACATGCCCATTGAGTCTTTGGTGCCTCCGCTGAGAGCGCCAACAAGGGTGCTGAGGAGCAGTATTGAGACAATCAAATGATTTACATATAGGCCTCAGATGTTGAGAATTTGAAATAACTATCAGGTCTGCTACAAGAACTTACAGTGCATCAGAAGCAGAGTCCTACTGGTGCACATTGCGCCCTCACCCTTGTGAGAAACCTGTTGTCCATGGTTCAACCTCCTCTCCCACAGCAGCAGCTGAAGGCACCAGCCAGACCCTCTGCTGCATTTACTTGGACTGATTATTCCGTTTTTCAGATGCACTCATGAAATGCCATCAACCTAAGCACAATTACCGTGGCTGATCTCTCTTCCCCATCAAGCAGTGGCCATGACTATTACAATCTTGGGGGGAGGGATAGCTCAGTGGTTTGAGCATTGTGAGTTCAATCCTTGAGGGGGCCACTTAGGGATGTGGGGCAAAAATCTGTCAGGGGACAGTACTTGGTCCTGCTAATGAAGGCAGGGGACTGGACTCGATGACCTTTCAAGGTCCTTCCAGTTCTATGAGATAGGCATATCTCCATATATTATTATATATTAATCTTGTGTCAGATTCCTACTTGTCACCTAAACATGCAAAACTTCTGTATTCTATTACTTATACCTTAAATAGTTATGATTCTAAATTCACTGACAACAGTGTCTGTTGATGACCATCAAATTACCGGATGGGGACGTACATGATTGAAGCAATATAAGGGGTGCCGCTGGCTCCCCTCACCCTCGGTTCCTTCTTGCCGCCAGTGATGGTGCTGGAACGTCTGCTGTGTCGACTAGCATTGATTCCTTCTCTGTTGTGGCAAACTTTGAAATCCTGTAAAATAGTTATACATAGTTAGTAGTTTTCTTAGTTACTCTTAGTAGTAATTCTCAAACTCTCCATTAGTCCAGAATGAGACCCAGCCGAGGGTCGGGGCATGCTCTCGTCCCCAGGCTTTAAACCTTGTGATCACTGCAAACGGCCTATGCCTGTCAGCGATCCCCATACCTGCTGCCTAAGGTGCTTAGGCAAAGGGCACATAAGTGACAAGTGCCGTATCTGCAAGTCCTTCAAACCTAGGACGAAAAAGGAGTGCTCCTAATGGAGTTGGCACTCACTCCAGCACTGGAGCAGCGGTCCGAGTCCACACGGAGTACCATGGCTTCTGTGCGCAGTGCTCCCCTAGCACCGTCCATGAGCTGGCACCGGTCTCCCTCCACGGCTCCGGACAAGAAGCTGAAAAGGACTGTGAGTGGAAGATCTCCTACCTCCTGTAAGGGAAAGGAGAGGTCTGGGGGTTAGCCAAGACCCGTGTCAGGCACCTCAACATCCCCCTCGGGAAGTCGGGCCCCAGCTCAAGTCGAGCGGTGCAGCCTAGCCCATGCCTTGCCTGTGACTCCAGATAGCAGTGCAGGCCCTGGGCAGCTTCAGATGCCATTGATCCCCAAAGCCCTTCAAGCAGCTCAGGAGATCCTGACACTCCCGGTGCCGCCCTCAGCGGTACCATTCCCCATCGAGAGCGACATCCTGCCAGCGTTTGCCTGCCTGCAGCCGTCTCTCCCATCCTGAGGCATGGCAGGCTCAGCGAAGCCCTCTTCGGTCCCCGCACCGGGGGCACTGATTGAGGGACTAGAGGTGTACCTCGCCGGTAGATTGGCACAGGCCCTCTGAGGCACATGCCACCCGGCAAGAACCCCAGGACTGGCCCTGACCATCTTCAAGGGCCTGGGACCGATCTTGGGATCAATCGGGCACAGAGACCGCCAATTGCCGGGCCGTCATCGCCATCTCCAAAAGGAAGCTCGCCCTACTCAGGACGATCCTCCCAGCAACCAGCTCATAGTAGTTCCCAGTCCTGTTTGACGTCCTGGTATCAGTCGAATTGCGTGAGGCGTGGTTCACGGGGTATGTAACGCAGATCCACCAAATACCATCGGTCCCTGAGAGCTCGACCAAGACAGTTCGGGATGCAGCAACTGGCACCGTTTGGACAAGAGCTGCTGCTCAGCCTGATCCTGCTTGCCTGGGACCGACCGCTCCGCTGGTAGCTCCGGCTCAGAGCGAGGTTTCCTGACTGCGGGACAAACCCTGGTACCGACAGTGCCGACTACATTATCAGCACCGGAACCTGTCCCATGGCCTCAAGCACAGTGGCAGGTGCCATGGTACCCGTGGAACCCTTGGGGTTCACCCAGTTTTTCCAGGCTGCTTGATAGGTGTCGGGACCCTCGGAGAGACCAGCCGTCTCGGTATGCCATCCCCCTCCGGTACTGGAGACTTCAGGGGGTAAGACCCTGCAGGTCCAGGAGGAACCAGGGGAGCAAGCTGCTGGACCACCAATGGACGTGGAGGTTTCCGCGGCACCAGCATCGTCCTTGTCATCGCCAGATGAGGCTATCACGGGGCCCCATCATCAAGTTCCTCAGGATGACACCAAGACACACCGGGAACTTTTGAAGAGGGTCACTTCTAACCTGAGGCTTCAGGCAGAGGAATTGGAAGAGCCTTCGGACTCTCTGTTTGATGTCCTCAGATCCTGCCAGGGTGGCTCTACCCCCTTCATGAAGAGGTTTCTAAGATCACTAATGCCCTGTGGCAGACCCCCTTTTCCCTGGCCCCTATTTCTAAAAGGGCCGAACACAAGTACTTCATGCCAACCAAAGGGCATGAGTACTTATACTCCCACCCAGCCCCCAATTCCCTCATGGTTGAGGCAGTTAACCACAAGGAGAGGCAAGAACAACCTGAGGCCACCCCCAAAAATAAAGACTTGAGGAGGCTGGATCTCTTTGGATGTAAGGTTTATTCGTCTTCCAGCCTTCAGCTGAGTGTGGCCAACCACCAAGCCTTCTTTGGCCGATATGACTTTATGTGGCAAGCCATGGCCAAGTTTGAAGGGTCGCTCCCTGAGATTTCCAAGAAGGAGTTCCGAGCGATCCTCAATGAGGGCATGACGGCGGCCAGAGCAGCCCTCCAGGCAGAGTCAGACGCTGTGGACGCTGCTGCCCACACTATGGCTTCCGTTATCTCCATGCAGCGAGCCTGTTGGCTGCTCCTCTCTGGATTGTCCACCAAGGCTCAGAAGTGAATGCAGGACCTGCCCTTCGATGGTCAGACCCTATTTGCAGAGCAAACAGACAGCAAATTGCATGACCTCAAGGACTCCCGCACCACCCTAAAAACCCTGGGTGTCTGCGTCCCAGCCCCAGTATGTAAGCGGTTCAAACTGCAGCAGCCACAGGGCCAGGGAGTCAGCCTTGGCAGGACCAGCTCTACAAACGAGCCAAGTGCTACAAGCGCTGCCTAAGCCACCCGCTTCCACCCTCTGCCCAGTCGGGCTCGTCCCATAATAAGCAGGGGGCCAAACAGTCATTTTGAGTGTGTGCTCAAGGGCGACCTACCAGACTATTCCCTGGATCCATCCTTCCCTGTGTTCTCCAACTGCCTCTCACTCTTCCTCTCTGCTTGGAGGACTTTAACCTCGGTCCTCGGCACAGTGAAACAGGGTTATACCCTCCAGTTCCTTTCTACCCCCTTTCCCACCTGCTTTCCTTGTGCATCTTCAGGGACCTCTCTCACGAGAGTCTCCTTGCACAAAAAGTAAAGGGGTTACTACAGCTGGGTGCGGTGGAAGAAGTTCCTCTCGAGTACAGGAACAAGGGGTTCTATTCCCGGTACTTTTTAATCCCAAAGGCCACGGGTGGTCTACAGCCCATCCTGGACCTGCGAGACCTCAACAAGTACCAAAAGATGTTAAAGTTCCGCATGGCTTCCCTGGCTTCTGTTATCCCCTCCCTGGATCTGGGAGACTGGTATGCCACCCTCGACTTGAAGGACGCATACTTCCACATAGCAATCTTTCAAGGACACAGATGCTTCCTCCGGTTTACAATGGGGCCCCACCACTACCAGTTTGCGGTCCTCCTGTTCGGCCATTTCAGGATAGCAACTTACCTGAGCCACTGGGGTACTCAGATTTACCCATACCTCAGGGACTGGCTCATCAACGGCAGCTCCAGGTCTCAAGTTCAAAGGGATGTAGTGGTGCTTCAGGCCATGTGCCGCTCTGTGGGCCTTCCTGAAAACAACAAAAAGTCGATGTTAGTGCTGGTGAAGAGGATAGAGTTAATCAGAGCGGACCTCAACTCGACCTGCTCCAGGGCATTCCTGCCGCTGGAAAGGTTCCACACGTTGATGAATCTTATCATGGAAGTCTCCGCGTTCCCTCTGACTACAGCCAGGGTCTGTCTGCGTCTCCTTGGTCACATAGCAGCGTTCACTTACGTGGTCCGCCATGCCAGGCTTTGAATGCGGCCTCTGCAACAATGGCTGGGGATGGTCTATTCCCAGTCCAGAGACCCACTGGAAAAGAGTGTTACAATTCCCAGGTGATACCTCGCTGCGATGGTGGACCGACCGCAAGACAGTCCTGGAGTGGGTTCCATTCAACAACCCCCCTCACTCCATCCAGTTTGTGTCGGATGCCTCGGACTTCGGCTGGGATGCGCATCTCAGCAACCTCCAGATACGGGATGTGGTCCCCGGAGGAGGCGAAGTTGCACATAAACATCAAAGAGCTCAAAGCAGTCCAGCTGGTGTCCGAAGTCTTCCTGCTCCACCTGTCGGATAAGGTGGTACGAGTCCTGACGAACAACACAGCCTTGATGTTCTACATCAACAGGCAAGGGAGAGTGCACTCTTCAACTCTCTGTCAAGAGGTGCTCCGTCTATAGGACTTCTGCATCAGCCATGAAATCCACCTGGAAGCTTGTCACCTTCCTGGGGTCAAAAATATGCTGGTGGACCAGCAAAGCGGGGACTTCTACCCTTACCACGAGTGGTCGCTCCGTCCAGAGGCAACCTGCATGATCGTCCAAAGATGGGGAACTCCCCAAGTGGACCTGTTTGCTACCAGACAGAACAGGAAATGCCACCAGTTTTGCTCTCAGCAAGGTCTGAGCAAGGGCTCCCTCTCCGATTCCTTCCTCCTGTCGTGGTTAGGGAACCTGATGTACGTGTTCACTCCAATTCCATTCATCGGCAGGGTCCTGGCAAAGATCAAGAGAGAGAAAGTGCTGGTTGTCATGATCGCCCTGGCGTGGCCTCGCCAACATTGGTTCGGCACGCTCATGAGCTTTTCAGAGGCTCCTCTGTGGCCCCTGCCCAAGCGCCCGGACCTGCTGTCACAGGATCACGGCCGGCTCCTACACCCCAACCTCAGGTCCCTCCACCTCTCGGCGTGGATGCTGCTTGGCTGAACCCAGAGGAACAGATCTGTTCAGAAGCAGTCCAACAGGTCCTCTTGGGGAGTAGGAAGCCCTCAACCAGACTGACTTACCTGGCCAAGTGGACCAGGTTTTCCTGCTGGGTGTCCGAACGTGGCATCTGTCCCTCACGTTCCTCCATACAGACTGTCCTGGACTACCTGCTCCATTTGAGGAACCAGGGCCTGGCACACTCTTCCATTAGAGTGCATCTAGCAGCCATCTCCGCTTTTCACCTGATGATCCAAGGACAGACGGTGTTTTCTCATGATACGATGGTCAGATTCTTGAGGGGGCTCGAGAGACTCTTCCCACAGGTGCGGACTCCTGTCCCGCAGTGGGATCTTAACTTGGTCCTCTCTAGGCTCACCGGCCCGTCCTTTGAGCCGCTGGGTTCCTGCTCCCTTTCCCATCTTGTCATGGAAGGTTGCGTTCCTGGTGGTGGTGACGTCAGCAGGACAGGTGTCTGAAATTAAAGCCTTGATCTCAGAACCTCTGTACACGGTCTTCTACAAAGATAACATTCAGTTGCGGCTCCACCCGGCCTTCTTACCAAAGGTGGTCTCCACCTTCCATATAAACCAGGACGTCTTCCTCCTGGTGTTCTGTCCCAAACCACACAAGACCAGTGAGGAGAGGCATCTTCATGCCCTGGACGTCCGGAGGGCCTTGGCTTTCTACTTAGAACATACCAAGCCTTTTCGAAAATTGTCTCAACTCTTCGTTGCTACAGCGGATCAGATGAAGGGTCACCCAGTGTCCTCGCAGAGGATTTCCAATTGGATTACCTCGAACATAAAAACCTGTTACGACTTGGCGGGGGTTCCGCTGCTGCCGATTTTCAGAGCCCACTCGAGAGCGCAGGCGTCTTCGGCGGCCTTCCTGGCGCACATCCCTATCCAGGACATCTGTAGAGCCACAACGTAGTCCTCTGTCCACACATTTACCACTCATTATGCCATCACTCAGCAGGCCAGAGACGACGCTGGGTTTGGCAGAGCTGTGTTGCAATCTACACATCTGTGAACTCCTACCCGCTTCCAGGGGTACTGCTTGGGAGTCACCTAATATGGAATGGACATGAGCAAGCACTCAAAGAAAAGACAGCTACCTTTTTCCGTAACTGGTGTTGTTTGAGATGTGTTGCTCGTGTCCATTCCACAACCCGCTCTCCTTCCCCACAGTTGGAGTTTCCAGCAAGAAGAAACTGAGGGTGTTGGGAGCTGGCAGCACCCCTTATATCATGCCATGCGGGTGCCACTCCAGAGGGTGCCTGAGCCTGTCCCCTACAGATACTGTGGAGGGAAAAACTTCTGGCACCAGTGCATGTGGCGAGCACACACACCTAATATGGAGTGGACATGAGCAACACATCTCGAAGAACACCAGTTACGGAAAAGGTAACTGTCTTTTTCTTAATCACCAAAGGTATTTTTGCTTCATTAGGCTTTAAGAAAGTAAATCCTAATTTAGTTCCTTTCTTTGATCCTAGAGTTAAATCGTACAGCAGAAATATTGTGATGCTGAAGCAAAGTTAAATTGTGAGGGAGAACATGTTTTGTTCAGACATACATTTGGAATAATAGAAGGGAGGATTATTCAAGTAAATATCTTTTTATATAAATACTGCTCTTATTTGAGTCAAGTGACAATAAAGTAATTTCTCTAAATAGCATATATCCTAGTATTGTGCCATATTCATGGGCACAGAGTTATCTTTAATTTATCAATTCATTTACATTCTATTTCAGGAACAAGTACAGCCATTCTCAGATATTATAATCAAGCAATGTTAGCTTTTGGGGTGTGGTAAACTTGAGGCTTCTAAAATTGCAAAGCTGTCTTTGGTTAAACTGACTGGTTTGAATCTGGCATATTTCAGAGAGGTCTGGCATAATTTTTCTCTGTGTACTGTACTTCAGTCAGAAGCGTATTTGCTGTTCCAGTGGACAGCCTATTTTGAGCATAGATTGTCAATCAAGCTGGACTTCATTCATTATTTTGGGCATTAGCGCATACCATAAAATCATAAGTATCAGAGTAACTGCTCTAAAGCCACTTCAGTGATATTTCATGCTTCTTTATCAGTGGTAGAACAAAAGGATGCAAAATATCAGCAAATAAGCAATAAGACTCTTGTATCATAAAGACAAGGTGTCACCTTTCAGGTTTACTTATGAAGAGAAACTGTTTTTTATACTTACTGTGCAGCAATATTTAAATAACAAAATTGAAACAACAACTTGGTTTATTTTCTTGATATTCCTTGGGGATTTGTTTTGTTTTTTTACACAGCCCTACTAAAAAGCTCCACTTTGTAAACAACTATCTCCATGCTGGTTCTCAAATTTCTTCAGTGTTTCAATGTACCTTATTATGTGTGTGGTTTTATGATACAGAAAACTCTCCACCATGGATTTAGGAGTGATCAAAAAGAGAATGAAAGAAGCAAATATTTCTACTCTTTTTCTTTGGTTTTTATTAAATTCTAAAATCTTAATACATGGTATAGAATACACACCAGGCAAAAATATCATTCCTAGTGCTGCTAGCACAATGAAACATTGACAAACACATGCCTTATCAACCAGACTTAGGATAGACTCTATTGCATGAAGTGCATCTGTCTGGGCAAAGGAGAGGTGAAGAGTGAGGTCAGATGTTTGATATAGAATGTAGCACCATTGCTTTTTTTTTTTTTTTCCCACCCAGAGTTTTTTTGCTAAACTGGCTGAATGCGTCTCGTCCTACGAATACTTCTCTTCTTCCAAACCCAAAGTCATTGACATGGCCTTATGAACGTGGAATGATATATTTCACTCTTTGCTAAATCCATCAGTCCAGATTGATGGGTTGCACTTCTTACTGAGTTTGACAGGCAGCAATTTCAATGAAATAATAGCTATTGGTTCCACTAGATCCTTCAGATTCCTGTTTCCACAGTCTCTGGTGCCAGTAGTTGCTCCAACTTAGTGAAAATACAGTTAATAGATATAGAATCATAGAAATGTAGGGCTGGAAGGGATATCAAGAAGTCATCAAGTGTAGCCCCCTGCTCTGAGGCAGGACCAAGTAAACAGACCCTGACAGGTGTTTGCTCAACCTGTTATTAAAAACCTCCAGTGATGGGGATTCCACAACCTCCCTTGGAAGCCTATTCCAGTAATTAACTATTCCTATCATGGGTGATGAGTATCATAGGCTGGGGGAGGCTATGCCTCCCCAAACAGCCTAGCGTGGCCCCACCCACGCTCCACCCCCAGGGCCAGGTCCCCCTCCAGCAGTTCCCCCCAGCACTCTGCCCTGGCCCAGGGTGGCTGGCCTGTCTCTTGCAGGGACTCAGGGCGGCTGGTGCTGGGGTCACACTGCCCGCCCAGCACTTGGACCATGCCATTCGACGCTCTGGTACTGGCTGCCCAGTGCACCAGGGTGTGTTGCAGCCGCGCTGGCCGGTGCACTGGGCCAGGGGGCACTGCAGCTGCGCCACCCGGCGCTCTGGGGCTGGCCGCCCAGTGCACACTAGGGCTGGCGGCGCTGCGGCCACACCACCTGGTGCACCGGGGCTGGTGCCTCGACCCCCGTCCATCCAGCGCTGGGGCCCAGGGCTGTGGTGGGGGTGTTCTGGACTCCTGTGGAAAAGGGAGGGCAGAAGGGGAGGGGGTGGGGTTTAGCCTCCCCCAATGGCTGTGTCACCATCCGCCCATGGTCCTTATAGTTAAAAAGTTTTTTCTAATATCTTACCTAAATCTCCCTTGCTGCAGATTAAGCCTATTATTTCTTGTCCTACCTTCAGTGGATATGGAGAACAATTGATCACAGACCTTTTTATAACATCCCTTAACATATTTGAAGCCTGTTGGCCAGTCCCCCCTCACTCTTCTTTTCTCAAGGCTAAACATGCACAGTTTTTTTAACCTTCCCTCAAAGGTGATAACCTTTCCTCATAAGTCATGTACTCCTTCTCTTCTTGCACTGCAAGTTGAATCCTCTCAGGATGTTTTTCTACTACCTGTTTCAAAATGATGATTGGGGCAGGGGGGGAAGACTAACGGCTACTACACTGTAACCTGTGTTAGCTGTGTTAGTCTTGTGAGTTTTTCCTCACGCTTTTGTAAACCTCTGCAATACTTTAGGAAACCACCCTTCATTGTAGGCCCCAAGAGAGCTGGGCTCGCATGTGGAATGGATTGAGAGAAATGGCCCAGTATATCAGGAGGAAGTGAGTGAGTCCTCCACTTTTTGTCAAAATTTTTAAGCCCGTGGGGAAGGTACAGAGAACCTGCTTTAATCAAAACTTGTAATATTCCCTTCACTTGGGCTGCAAAGTCAGATCTGGGAGAGGAGAATGGTAAGAAGGGATAAGGCTAATCCAGCAACCATAAGAGAAGTAAATGACGACTCCATACTTTTGCCTCTGGATTTCAATTATACCTATTCCTGCTAACAACGCTGGCAGTATGTCTCTCAGATCTTTATAGTTGCTCAAGCACTTTTATACTGTAGTAGCATAATACTTAGTTATTTTGTAATAGCAAGGAACCCATTACTGCAGATACACAGGGCAGCTCCTTTTCTGAAGTTGGGACATCCCTGTCTTTGTCTCATTGCAAGAGACCTTTAAGGAAGAAGTTTGCATCAGTTCTAGAGAAGTCTTCTAGCATCCCTGTAAATCTTCCATATAGAATCATAGAAATGTAGGGATGGAAGGGATCTTGAGAGGTCATCAAATCCAATCCCCTGTGCTGTGGCAGGACCAAGTATACCAACCATCCCTGACAGATGTTTGTCCAACGCGTTCTTAAAAACTTCCAGTGTTGAGAATTCCACAACCTCCCTTGGAAGCCTAATCCAGTATTTAACTATTCTTATAGTTAGAACTATTCTTATAACTATTCTATAGTCTCTAACTATAAGAATAGTTCCTGCTATTAGTTCCTACTATTGTTCCTAATAGTTCCTACTATTTTACTTAATCTCCCTTGCTTTAGATTAGGCCCATTACTTCTTGTTGTAGCTTCAGTGGACATGGAGAACAATTGATCACCATCCTCCTTATAACAGCCATTAACATATTTGAAGACTATTATTAGGTCTCCCTTTAGTCTTTTTTTCAAGACTAAACATGGCCAGTTTTTTTAACCTTTCCTCATAGGTCATGTTTTCAAAACCTTTTATCATTTTTTGTTGCTCTGCTCTGGACTCACTTCCATTTATCCACATTTTTCCTGGACCCAGTACTCCAGCTGAGTAGAGTAGGATAATTACCTCCTGTGTCTTACATACTACACTGCTGTTAATACACTCCTGAATATTAGCTTTATTCTCAGCTGCATCTCATTTTTGACTTGCATTTGATTTGTGATCCATTATAACCCCCAGATCCTTTTTAGCAGTATCGCCACTTAACCTGTTGTTTGCCCATTTTGTAGTTATGCATTTGATTTTTCCGTCCGAAGTGAAATACTTTCATAGATTCATATTCTAAGGACCTGAAGGGACCACTGTGATCATATAGTCTGCTCTGCTGTATAACACAGGCCATAAAACGTCCCCAAAATAAGTCCTAGAGCATATATTTTAGAAAAGCATCCAATCTTGATTTTAAAATTGTCAGTGATGGAGAAATCTGCCATGACCATTGGTAAATTGTTCCAGTAGTTAATTACTCTCACTGTTAAAAAAAATTACACTTTATTCCCAGTTTGATTTTGTCTAGCTTCAACTTCCACAGATTGGATCATGTTATACCTTTCTCTGTTAGGTTGAAGAGCAAATTATTAAACATTTGTTCCTATGTAGATACTTAAAGATTGTAATCAAGTCACCCCTTAACCTTCCCTTTGTTAGACTAAAAGAGCTCAATCCTGTTATCTTATCACTACAAGTCATGTTTTCCAGCTCTTTAATGATTCCTGTGACTCTTCCACCCTCTCCAATTTATCAACATCTTTCTTGAATTGTGGGCACCAGAACTAGACACAGCATCCTGCTTCCTGGCATAGAGTCCCCTATCCTGTAAATATGGCCTACATTCTTTGTTTCTAGATGTATATGTAACACCGACAGATCCCGGTCATCTGAGGACAGGATCGAACCTGGGACTTCTGGAGCTTAGTGCATGAGCCGCTATCACATGAGCTAAAAGCCAACTGGCTGCTATCTAAGGCTGTAGAGCAGACTCATCAATCTCAATCTCTCTCCCTTCCTTCCTTCCTTCCCGCCCCCCGCCACTTGATGGGACAGAACACCACACCCAGAAGGTGTGTGGCTTACATTTAGTCATATTAAAACACACATTGTTTGTGCCCAGTTTACCAAAGGATCCAGATCATCAGTGACTTGTCCTCTTCATTATTTACCACTCCCCCAATTTTTGTGTCATCTGCAAACTTTATCAGTGATAAAAATATTAAATAGCATAGGGCCAAGAACTGGTCACTGTGGGACCCCACTAGAAACACACCCACTTGATGATGATTTCCCATTTACAATTACATTTTGAAACTTATCAGTTAGCCAGTTTTTAAACCATTTAATATGTGCCATGTTAATTCTATGTCGTTCTAGTTTTTTCCTCAAAATGTCATGCGGTACCAAGTTAAACGTCTTATAGAAGTCTAAATATATTATGTCAATACTATTATGTTTCAACCAAACTTTTAATCTCATTAAAAAAATAGTTTAGTTGGACAGTTTCTATTTTCTGTAAAACCATGCTCATTTGAATTAAAGAATTAAAGGAGGGTAATATAATTATTAATCAAGTCCCATGTCAGCCACTCCATTATCTTGCCTGGGATCGATGTCAGGTGATAGGCCTATAATTATTCAGGTCATCCGTATAGCCTTTTAAAAAATTCTGACAACACTCGCCGTCTTCTGCAAGTTTCCCATTGCTTCAAGACTTACTGGATCATTAATCTGATTTTCAATAAGCTCCTTAGCCAGTTCTTTTAAAACTCTTGGATGGAAGTTATGTGGACCTGCTCATTTTGAAATATCCAACATTAACAGCTTCTGTTTATCATCATCCAGAGATACTAGAGGAATGATTAGACTATATCTTTCTCCTCCCTCGCCCCAATAGAGAACAGAAATATTTATTGAACACTTCTGCCTTTTCTTTATTATTATTGATAATACTACCATTTCCATCTAGTAATAGACCAATACCATTGTCAGGATTCTTTTTATTCCGAATAGATTAAAAAAAACTCCTTATTGTCCTGAACTCTAACCATAAATTTCTCCTAGTGTCGCTTTGCTTCCCCTATCAATTTTATACAGTTCCTAACTTCTGATTTATATTCATTACTATCTAATTTCTCTTTCTTCCATTTGATATTGTGACGGGGCAAGGCCAGAGGGCTGTAGGAAAGTGGTAAGGAACCAGTATGTTAGCCCCAGGCTAAACAAATCCCTGATACCTTATGGCAGTTGCTCCAGGTTAATCAAGACACCTGGGGCCAATTAAGAACTTTCCAGAAGGCAGGGAGGTTAATTGAGACACCTGCAGCCAATCGGGCTGGCTGAAACTAGTTAAAAGCCTCCCAGTGAGTCAGTGAGGGGCGCATGTCAGGAGCTGTGGAAGGAGGTTGCGTGTGAGGAGCTGGGAGCAAGAGGCACTAGGAGCTGAGAGTAAGAGGGCGTACTGCTGGAAGATCCTGTGGTGAGGATAAAGAAGGTGTTGGGAGGAGTCCATGGGGAAGTAGCCCAGGGAGTTGTAGCTGTCATGCAGTTCTTCCAGGAGGCACTCTAAACAGCTGCAATCCACAGGGCCCTGGGCTGGAACCCGGAGTAGAGGGCGGGCCCGGCTTCCCCCCAAAACTCCCAACTCCTGATCAGACACAGGAGGAGTTAACCTGGACTGTGGATTCTACTAGAGGGGAACATCTCTGAGGCAAGCAGAATCCGCCAATAAGCTCAGGACCCACCGAGGTAGAGGAAGAACTTTGTCACAACTGGTGTCAGGGGTGGGATTTGGTGTGCACAGCGCGGCGGAAGAAGGAAGGTGTTTATTTAAAAAAAAAAAAAAAAAAAAGGGAGCGGGTTTATTTTATTTTTTTTCACCACAATGGAAGAGGTAGTACGGGCACTGATACAAGCCATGGCTGCCCAGCAGGAGGCTACCTGTGTCCAGGCAGCTGCCCAACAGGAGGCAGTACGGCTGCAGCAGGAGACCAATCGCCTGTTGATGGACCAGGCCGCTCAAGACCATACTATGTTGCGGGAACTGGTAAACCAAGTGAAGGCCCTTACAGAGATGAACCATGGCCATGATGGGACGCGGCACATACGGGCCAGCAATTGCCTGCAGAAAATGACAGGGAATGATGACATAGAGGCATATCTCCTGGCCTTTGAGAGGACAGCCCTAAGGGAGGCCTGGCCTCGAGATCAGTGGTCTGGCATCCTCGCCCCATTCCTGTGTCGGGAGGCCCAGAAGGCCTACTATGATCTGCCTGAAGAGGCTGCAGCAGACTACCCCCAGCTGAAAGCAGAGATCCTGGCCAGATCTGGGGTAACAACCGCAGTGCGGACCCAGCGGTATCATGAGTGGAGGTACCAGGAAGACAAAACCCCGCGATCCCAATTGTATGATCTCATCCATCTCGCACGAAAGTGGTTGCAAACTGAGTCCCGGAGTCCAGAAGAGATACTAGAGGTTCTGGTCATCGACCGATACATGAGGGGACTACCGTCAGACCTTCGCGCATGGGTAAGCCAGAACGAACCCTCCACCTATGATGAGATTGTGGCAATGGTAGAGAGGCGAAGGACGGCGAGGGAACTGACCCGACCAGTTAAGGAAGCGGAACCCAGGGTTAAACTAGCAGCACCAAGCCCCAGATTTTGAATGACTGGGCCACCAGGAGGGCCCAGGTGGAAAAAGAGAGGGGCTGAAGGCCCACCAGAGGCCATAAAGATTCGGCGCACTGAGGGGGAAGAAGATTATGATGTTAGACTTCCCAAACCAAGAGACCGGGGAACGCCTAGGGTTCCATATAGATGTTATGCATGTGGTGAGTGGGGACACATAGCAGCACAGTGTCCCAGCACCAAGGAGCCTATGCAATGTAACTTGGGGGATTGGGAGGTCCCATGCTCCCTTATCCACCTTGCGGGCGTCGCATTAGCCCCGCATAACTACACTAGACCGGTGAAGATAAATGGATTAGAGACTATAGCGCTTGTGGACTCCGGGAGTGCAATCACCCTAATATCGGGTAAGCTAGTAAAAAGTAGCCAGCTGCTACAAGCCAAACATGTAGCAGTGACGTGTGTGCATGGGGCCGTAAGCCATTACCCCACCATCCAGGTGGAGATAGAGGTTCAGGGGAACCCCATTGAGGTGACAGTGGGTGTAGTTCCTAAACTCCCGTATCCTGTAGTCGTTGGGAGGGACTATCCAGGGTTTGATAATTTACTCCCCCCGGAGAGGTTGGAGGGAGGTGGGGACCCTGAGGGCAGCGACTTGTCACCGGAGGAATGTCAACCCCCGATGTTCGCTGAGATTTCTCAGGATCTGTTCTCAGTCCTCCAAAAGACCCGGAAGACAAAAAGGGAGAGGAAGGCTGCAAAAGCCTTGGGAACCCGGATCCTGACCCAGGGCCAGAAGATCGCCCTAGTAGGCAGACAGACACGAGCAACCAGAGAAACTACCACCACGGAAAGTGAGCCATTGGACGCAACGGAGGCTGGCCCCTGGGAGCTCGGGCGGGTTAGTCCTGGGAGAGAGACTTTTGGGCGGGACCAGGCAGAGGACCCTAGATATGATAACGCCAGGAAAGAGGTGGCTGAGATAGATGGAGTACCTGTGGATGGGAAGGTCCGGGGTCCAGGACCTTACTTTATAGTGAAGAAAGATCTCCTGTACCATGTGGTGCAAATGCAGGAGCAAGAGATACAACAACTTCTGGTGCCACGAAAACATCAAAAAGCCATATTGAGCCTCGCCCACAGTCACCTATTTGGAGGATACCTAGGGGTAGAGAAAACCCAGGCACGGATCCTGCGGAGGTTCTTCTGGCCAGGAGTACATGAAGATGTCTGACGATACTGCACCTCTTGTCCGGAGTGTCAGTTACATAGTCCGCGCCCGCACTTCCGGGCTCCTTTGATACCTCTTCCAATAATAGCGGTTCCTTTCGAACGCATAGCCATGGATCTGATAGGGCCCCTTGAGAAGACAGCTTGGGGCCACCAACATGTGCTTGTTGTACTGGACTATGCAACCCGGTACCCGGAAGCCGTTCCCCTATGCAACACGGCTTCCAAAACCATAGCTAAGGAGTTAGTACAGATCTTTGCCCGAGTTGGGCTACCCAAGGAGATATTGACTGATCAAGGGACACGTTTCGTGTCCAAGTTGATGAAAGATCTCTGTTCATTACTCCATGTACAAGCCCTACGGACCTCTGTATACCACCTGCAAACAGATGGCCTTGTGGAAAGGTTCAATAGGACCCTCAAGGCCATGATCAGGAAAGTGGTGAGCCGGGATGGGAAAGATTGGGATACCCTATTACCTTACCTCATGTTCACCACCTGGGAGGTTCCGCAAGCCTCCACAGGTTTCTCTCCGTTCAAACTATTATACGGGCGCCACCCCCCGGGGCATATTGGATATAGCAAGAGAAGCGTGGGAAGAGGAGCTAAATCCAGGAAGGAACATAGTTGAGCATGTACTACAGATGAGGGATTGGATAGCCCGGGTTACACCTATTGTACGAGAACACTTGGAGAAAGCACAGGAGACCCAACGAACCCATTATAACCACCAAGCAAAGCTTCGACGGTTCCAACCAGGGGATCGAGTGATGGTCCTGGTGCCCACAGCAGAAAGTAAGCTGTTGGCCCAGTGGCAGGGACCCTACGAAGTGATTGAAGCCGTGGGAGAGGTGAACTATAAGGTGTGGCAGCCAGGCCGCAGGAAACCAGAGCAAATCTACCACATCAATCTTCTAAAACCTTGGCACGATCGAGAGGCATGCTTAGTCACCCAGGAGACCCTTCCCCAGGAGGATAACTTACACGAGCAAGTAAGGCTATCAACTGACTTGACCCCGATCCAAAAGATTGAGGCAACTGACATGATTAATCGCAACCGAGATGTGTTCTCTACAAAACCGGGGCGGACGACTGAGACCTATCACCGTATCCGCACGATCCCCGGAGCCAAGGTAACATTGAGACCCTACCGAATCCCAGCAGCCAAAAGAGAAGAAATCAAGGCCAAAGTGAAGAAAATGTTAGAATTAGGGGTGATTGAAGAATCTTAGTCAGTGGTCCAGTCCAATCGTTCTAGTGCCTAAACCTGACGGTACCACGAGATTCTGTAATGACTTTCGCCGACTGAATGAAGTATCCCAGTTCGATGCATACCCCATACCACGCATCGATGAACTGGTGGACCGACTGGGTAGTGCTCGATTCTTGACTCCACTGGATCTGACAAAAGGATACTGGCAGATTCCCCGGACAAAAGAAGCTAAAGAAAAGACCGCGTTCTCCACTCCGTATGGGCTATTCCAGTACACTGTCCTCCCTTTTGGGCTACATGGGGCCCCGGCCACATTCCAGCGCCTCATGGATAAGCTGCTGCGCCCCCATACTAGTTATGCAGCCGCATACCTAGATGATGTAGTCATCCATACGCCAGACTGGGGAACCCACTTGGAGAAAGTTGAGGCAGTACTGCGCACCTTAAGGTGGGCTGGCCTCACTGCTAATCCCGCTAAATGTGCCATAGGGCTAGCAGAGGCTAGGTACCTGGGATATATTGTAGGAAGGGGCATAGTAAAGCCCCAAATGAATAAGCTAGAGGCGATTCAAAACTGGCCCCGGCCGACCCGAAAGAAGCAGGTCCGCACGTTCCTAGGTGTGGTAGGCTGCTACCGACGTTTTATTCCTCACTTCGCTGCTAGGGCAAGTCCCCTAACGGACCTGGTGAAAGCCTGAGGTCCAGACATGGTGAAGTAGACCGACACAGCAGAGGGAGCGTTCACAGACCTTCGGATGGCCCTTTGTAATGACCCCGTACTCATAGCCCCGGACTTTAACAAGGAATTTATTTTACAAACAGACGCTTCCGAGGTGGGGTTGGGGGCGGTTCTGTCGCAAATGGTGGGAGAAGAGGAACACCCGATCCTCTACCTAAGCAGAAAGCTTCTCCCAAGAGAACAGAAATACGCAGTAGTTGAGAGAGAATGCCTTGCTGTCAAATGGGCAATGGAGACCCTACGTTATTACCTCTTGGGCCGGCGATTTCCTCTTGTGACGGACCATGCACCCCTCCAGTGGATGCAGCGGAATAGGGAAAAGAATGCAAGGGTCACCAGGTGGTTTTTATCCCTAGTTCCGCATACGGCACAGGGCTGGATGCCACCATGGCAACGCTGATGGTCTGTCAAGAGCACACTGCCTGGCGTCCCAAGTTGCCCAACTCTATGGTGTTGAGCAGAGGTGGGGGATGTGTGACGGGGCAAGGCCAGAGGGCTATAGGAAAGTGGTAAGGAGCCAGTATGTTAGCCCCAGGCTAAACAAATCCCTGATACCTTATGGCAGTTGCTCCAGGTTAATCAAGACACCTGGGGCCAATTAAGAACTTTCCAGAAGGCAGGGAGGTTAATTGAGACACCTGCAGCCAATTGGGCTGGCTGAAACTAGTTAAAAGCCTCCCAGTGAGTCAGTGAGGGGTGTGTGTCAGGAGCTGTGGAAGGAGGTTGCGTGTGAGGAGCTGGGAGCAAGAGGCACTAGGAGCTGAGAGTAAGAGGGCGTACTGCTGGAAGATCCTGTGGTGAGGATAAAGAAGGTGTTGGGAGGAGTCCATGGGGAAGTAGCCCAGGGAGTTGTACCTGTCGTGCAGTTGTTCCAGGAGGCACTCTAAACAGTTGCAATCCACAGGGCCCTGGGCTGGAACCTGGAGTAGAGGGCGGGCCCGGGTTCCCCCCAAAACTCCCAACTCCTGATCAGACACAGGAGGAGTTAACCTGGACTGTGGATTCTACTAGAGGGGAAGATCTCTGAGGCAAGCAGAATCCGCCAATAAGCGCAGGACCCACCGAGGTAGAGGAGGAACTTTGTCACAATATATATTATTTTTTATAGCTGCCTTCACTTCTCTTCCTCTGTAAACTCTTCATTTGAACTACATCTTGTTGATTTCAGACCAATTCTCTAATTTGTTGAAGTCATTTTCAGCAGTGCCAAAACAAGGGCGAAGCGAGTGAGGCACTTGCCTCGGGCGCGGAAGCTGAGGGGCGCAGAAAACTCCCAAGCTGGCGGCATTTCGGCGGCAGCCCAAAAGACGGCAGCACTTTGGTGGCGAGGGTCCTTCTTGCCTCGGGTGCAAAAATATCTAGTTATGGCTCTGATTTTTCAGTTCTAGTACTGTCCCCAAAGTGATTGCAACCCTTCCCAACTTGGCGTAATCCACAAATTTTATAAGCATTCTTTCCACTCTATTATCCAAGTCATTCATGAAAATATCGAATAGTAGCAGACCCAGGCTGACCCTTGTGGGACTCTGGTAGATATACCCTTCCTATTTGACAGTGAACAGTGACAGTGAACCACTGATAACTCTTTGAGTATGGTCTTTCAACCAGTTCTGCACTCACCTTATAGTTATTTCCTCCAGGCCACATTTCCGTAATTTGCTTATGATTATTCTGAATATCTGAAGAGGAAGAATTAGTCAGCTCTGTATCAGGGTTAAAGGGATTGATTCTATTTTTCCTACATACTTACTCTAGAAAATGTTTGTCTCTGTATATATCAAACTTTCTACCCAACTACTAAAGCAAGATGGATAATTTTTATATCAGAGTGTTGTCAAAGTGTTAAATATGACCCACTCATCTGTAAAATTCATTCCAACATCCTGTGTCTTTAATTTATTGTAAATTTCATTCATAGTTGGACCTAAAAGATGTCATATTTTTAGTAGGGAGTACTTGGATGCAGACACTCAGGCTATGTACCCACTACAGCTTACGTTGGTATAAATTATGTCACTCAAGAGTATAAATAAGCCACTTCCTTGAGCAATGTAAGTTACACCAACCTAAGTGCCTGGGTGGACAGCGCTATGTCAGTGGGAGAGCTTCTCCCACTATTACAGCTGCTGCTGCTCGCAGGGGCTGGAGTAATTAAGTTGAGGGGAGAGCTATCTCCCGTTAGCTTAGAGTATCTGCACTAGTAGCACTACAGTGGTATAGCTGCATTGGTACAGCTGCGCCGCTGTAAGCTCTGTAGTGTAGCTATAGCCTCAGCTACTACAACAGTGTGCATAATATAAATGCTCAGTTATGTAAATGGGGTGGCATGGGATAGGTGGTCTCTCTCAAAAAATTGTCTCTCCATTTAATGTGTTCAGGTTTATTGTTACCAGGAAAGCTTTTTTGACCCTTTGGAAAAGTAGAACCATATCCTGAACTTTTTGAGGATACTTCTGTAACAATGGACTTCAAGAAATAGGAAATAATGGGTTGGAGGAGGAGAGTCAGTTTCCTTTTACCTAAGTGGATGCATCCCCTCGCCTTAAGAGCCTGCCATCTATTAAGGAAGACGAATCTCTTAGTAGAATTCCTGAGCTGGCTGTCAGTTCAGGGGAAGCTAACTCTGCAGCCAAGCATGTTTGATCTCACAGACGCCAACAAGAACTCCCAAGACCTTTTTTGCTTCTTGCAGCAAAACTGAGCTGTCCACTTCTGCAGCTGTTGTCAGATAACATGGTGATTTTCATGGTCACTTTTTTCCCCTATTGCCATGGTTCCAGAATTTTATGTCATGTCATTCATGCCCCAAAATTATTTAGAAAAATGGAACATCAGGCAGAAGACCCCAACACATCCTAGTAGTTCTTGCCCTGGACACTTTGGCTCTGATTTGTCAATATGGTTCCTTCATTCTGTTTTGAATTGTTTAATGAGAGGGATACATTTAACTGCTTATGTCCTCTCAAATACTCATTTATCTGTGAGATTGTGCATCTTCAGAGACTGAGGCCTGGTCTACACTGGGGGGATCGATCTACGTTACGCAACTTCAGCTACGTGAATAATGTAGCTGAAGTCGACATACTTAGATCTACTCACTGCAGTGAGTTGTCTTCACTGCAGTGAGTCAACGGCTGACCCCGTCGACTCCGCCTGCGCCTCTCACTCCAGTGGAGTACCAGAGTCGACGGGAGAGCGCTCGGTGGTCAATTTATCGCATCTAGACTAGACACGATAAATCGACCCCCGCTGGATCGATCGCTGCCCGTCAATCCAGCCGGTAATGTAGACAAGCCCCGAGGGTCAAGCTCACCTGTGCACCATTACGTTATCAAAAGTGACTGGTTACATTTAGCGTGAGTTCCCTTTTGAACAGTTGTTCCACCTTGGAGCCTTAATATGTTTAATTAAACTGTTGTCTTTGGCCATTCATGTTCTTGAGCATTAAGTGTTCTTTTAGGCATGTTGTACATTACAAAAAATAGCATTCATTTTAATGCAATTGCCAGCGTTGGTAAGGCTGCAGTGATGGTAGTAATCAGATAAGTGCTAATGTAGAACAGCCTCAGGCATTTTTACTAGTATTATTCTAGCAACTTAGCACAGGTACAGCTGCCCTGTTGTGTGCGCACACACATTGGTGACCACAGAGTGACAAGCTGGCAAATTGTCTTGTATTATAGTTTTTGTTTTATATAAGGAAAGTCTTGTGTTGAGGACCATTTCCTCCTTCCTTTTTCTGTTTATCTCAAGGTTTATTTGGAATTAAAAATGCATGTTTTTGTCCCATTCTATATCCAACAAAGAGCACCTTTTGGTGCTTCTTTATCACAGAAGACTCCTCAATTAATCCTGAAAGAATTCGGCATGTTTCTGCTAGTGGAGGGTCTCAAGTATATTCACAGCTTAGGTACCAGATTAATTGATGCCTTTTTTTAAAAAAAACTGTAATATAAAAGGGAATCAACACTTTCAAATCCACTATAGCTTGGTGAATTTGTCTGAGACCAACTAGAAGACTGAAACTTACCTTTGACTGAGACCTACCTACCATGTCCACTGAGAGTCAAGGTGCCTCTTCTTTGATTGATGGTCCCAATGTGTATTCCACTCAAGGTGTGCATGCACTCCCTGCATCTGAGACCAGAAGATTTTTGCTAGCAGTGTCAGTTGGTCCGCACCAGTGCCCTTCTGCTCCTTATACTCTGAAGTGAGGGTATAAAGGGTGGTCTAGACCAATGGGCTCTCCAGTTCCTTTCTACCACCTGTGGCCTGAGATGGACTTCTCTAGTGTCGGTAGCTTTAAGTAGCATTCGTGTTTAAAAAAACCACCATAAATACTGTTAATAGTTTTACCAGTTTAGATAGTGTCATTTCAGTAGTTCAGGAATACAAGGGGCACCCTTGCCCTGATACCCCCCTATGCAGGTGCCTAGGATGCCCAAGACCCCAGGGTTCAAGATCTGTGTGGCCTGTCCCCCGGCATTCCCAGTCAGTGACGACTTTAATACATGCCTCTATTGCCTTGGGAAAGCTCATATCCTCAGTACAGTGTCTGTTGGTCCTCTCCACCAAACTAATCAACCCTGTGAGTTCAGGCTTACAAGATTCCTGATGGATCATTCCATGAAACCTCATCCAGTTCTGGACCATCAGACGCTCCTGTACATCGGAGAGAGGCACTGAGAAGCTCCTCCTTGAGCATGGTGATCTCTGGCTCTGAGGCTGTTTGAGGTGGAGTTAGACTCTTCCAAACAGAGACATCAGGAGGGTAAAAGCAAACACTCTCACAAGAAAAGTGAGAAATCTCCCTCCAAGACCTCATCCAAAAGAGGACTTCCTCTCCGACACCCTTTAAGTAAGGTGTCACTTTGCACCTATGGGTGTGGTGTGAAGCTTACAAGGACCACGGTATTGGTTCCTCAGCATGGAAAACCAAGAGTGCCTCAACGCTGTTGACAGCTGCAGGGCTGGAAACATCCTCAGTACTGATGAGGGAAAGAAGACAGTGGATGCCTCCTACACTGATGGTACTGATGCGCAGAGAAAAGGAATCGTTGGTACCAAAAACTGCTGTCCATTTGAAGCTGGCACCACTAAGGTACAGGAGCCTGATCCACTGTCCAGCAGCTGGATTGCCACTAGATACACTATACTGGAGGACTTTATGATCTGTGCAGACCCAGAATCACCCATACTTTCAGATCCAGTCCTAACCAAGCAGGTCCCTACACCAACACTTTGCCACTTTCCAGTATTGTCGACCAGCTGAATCATAATGAGACCATAGGTACCGACGGCACCTCCTATTGTCACAGAGACCTCATTCTCCTCCAATGAGTCTGAAATGAGTGGGAGAGCTTCACCACCCTTATCAAGGTGGGAAGTGAGCCCTGATAGAGGCTCCAGGATCTCCAGGGCACCTTCCCAATCTCACAGGAAGGAATACCCAACTCGGAACCAATGGTGTCCTCCTTCATGGGGACCACCCTGTTACCCCTATGATTAAGGTTAAGATTTTATCCTGATTATTTTTAGTAAAAGTCATGGACAAGTTGCAGGCAAAAAACCTGTTGGTGACTTTTACTAAAACTAATTTTGGCAGGGGTGGGGGGAAAGACTACCCGGGGGACTAAAGCCTGAGTCCCATGGGGTGGGGGAGGGGACTGACCGCTCCAGCCCCCGCCACTGCCTGAAACCAAAGAAGTCATGGAGGTTCGTTAAAATCATGGAATCCGTGACTTCTGTAATTAAATTGTATCCTTACCTATAATCCCTCACATTGGCCTTATTGGGGTCCCTGGAATCCATATATGAGGCATCCCAAATAGGCAAGGTTTCAAGGGAGTTGAGACAGGCTTCCCCATCTGGGGAAAAGCCTTAACCTGCTCAGGGACACTGAGGAAGAAGAGCAACCTGAACAGGTGGAACCACCTGTTGCTGAAGAATTATCAATATCCTCACCAGGTGAGACAGTCACAGCAGCCTCGCCGTCACCACCTGATAACTACAGGCAATTCCAGGACCTCCTGAAGAGACTTGCAGACACACACCAGATCCTGCTGGAGGAAGTATATGACACCTCCCATAAGATACTGGATATCCTGCAGAGCGCTAGTCCCAGTATAGTGGCACTGCCAGTTAAGGAGGCTATTTTAGAACTGTCCAAAATAGTCTGGTATATTCCAGCTACTTGCACTCCCACTCCCAAAGGAATGGAGAAGAAATACTTAGTATCATTAAAGGGGGCAGAAAAGTTACTTTCACACAGTGCTCCAAATGCTTTAGTGGTGCAGGCAGTCACCAGAAGGAACAAGCAACAGCCAACCTGGATCTACACCCACAAACAAGAAGACCAAATGTGTAGCTCTGTTTGGAAGAATGAATTTCACATCAGCAAGTTTGTAGTTCTACATAGTGAACTACCAAGCACTGAGGTCTAAGTAAGTATGATTTTATTAATTACAATAAGCTCTCTGAATTCACTAACAAACTACCTCAAAATGATAATTTCAGTTCCAAGCAATCATTGATGAAGGTAAATTGCTAGCTAGATTGGCCCTTCCAGTCTTTGAGGGACGCAGCAGGTACAGCGTCCCTGCTCAATGGCAACATCCATAGTTATGAGATGGACTTTGTGACACCAATCCTCCAGATTTTCAAAAGTTCAGTCCACTACAGAGGATCTGCCTTTCATGGGAAATAACCTATTCAGTGAGAAAACAGAGGAAATGTTACATACCCTCAAAGACTCAAGAGCAACTCTTTGTTCTCTGAGTATCTGCACTCCAGCACCAAGGAGGATATATCCTAAGGCTCAATCTTACAGGCAATAACCATCTCCTCAATCATTCTACCATCAAAGAGCTTTCAAGCCTCGTAGAAAACACAAAGAATGCTGTATAGTGAACAGAATGTTCCTTCTTCATTATCCTTCTAGCCCCAGCCTCCCACCAAGACATTTTTTTGATGGGATTTTTGTGTTTCCCCTATCACATCCACACATACAGAGATTCTATATCCCAGTGTACAGAGTGTATTCCAATAGTGGGGATTCCCATTGTGGGATCTCTTTTCATCCCAAGAAAACAAGAAAAACCTAGCATACTGCTCCAGAGTGACTAGGGGCCTCAGCTCCAGAGGGGACATGTTTCTAATACAATGGCCAGAAATATTGATGTGTGCATTCCCACTCATACCTCTGTTACTTTGAATCCTGAGTAAAATCATACAGGACAAAGCATTGGTGATCTTAGTTTTTCCTCAGTGGTTGAGACAGTTCTCGTTCACCAGCCTTCTCCAGGTGGCCTCACACTTGTTCCTCTGCATTCAGGTCTTCCCAGACCTTTTGAGCCAGGACAAAGGCAAGATCCTCCACTCCAGCTCAGCATCTCTCCCTTTAACAGGTTATTATGATGGATGACAAACATAGAATGATCATGCTCAGAGATAGTACAAGCCATTCTTAGCTATAGCCGAAAAGACTCCATTAGAAAATGCTATACAGCTAAATGAAAAAGATTTTCTACCTTGTGCCAGACCGTCAGAGGATACTGAGATCCCAACTATTCTGGACTTGTTCCTCTCTCTAAAAACATTGAGACTATCTATTGTCTCCTTGCAAGTGCACTTGAGAGTAACTTGTGCCTTTCACCCTCCAGTGGACAGACATTTGGTCTTTGCCCATCCTCCTACAAAACAATTTCTGAAGGGACTTGTCAGAAACTTTCTTCTGGTACTGAAACCTACCCCAGTATGGGATCTCAGTCTAGCCCTAATAGCATTAATGAATGTTCCATCTAGATACAAAGATTACCTTTCTGGGTGCAATTACCTCAGCCAGAAGAGTAGGTGAGCAGTGGGTCCTTATGGTGTACCTGCCCTATATGGTCTTCCAGAAGGACAAGGTTTCCTTGAGGTTATATCCTAAATTCCTCCCCAGAGTAATCTCAGAATTCCATCTGAACAAGGTCATCCACTCACCTGTCTTCTATGTGAAGCCACATGCCACCAGACAGCATAAGCAGCTACACTGTCTGGATGTCTATTGAGTCTTGACATTACACCTCAAAGGACAAAACCCTTCAGAGAATCCCCTAAACTGTTTGTCTCCTTTGCCGAATACACAAGTGGGGAGGCAGTCTCCTCACAGAGACTTTGCTAATGGATTTCAGGCTGAATCTTGCTTTGCGATGAACTAACTGCGCCCTCTCCCGCACAAGTGTGAGGGCCCACTCGACCAGAACCCAGGCTATGTCAGTAGTTTCACTTTGAGACATTATACACTGGTACGAGCATTACACACTGGTACAAGCCTCTACAGCAGATGCAGCCTTTGGCAGAGCAGTCTTCCAATCTGTGGTAGAGCAAGGTTCCTCATACACACCCTTCTCAATGAATACTGCTAGTAAGCCATCTCAAGTGGAATAAACATAGGGACTGTCACTCGAAGAAAGTATGGTTACTTATCTTTAGGGTGACCAGACGTCCCAATAAAATCGGGACCGTCCCGATTTTTCTTCTTTTGTCCCACGTCCCGACCGATGCATGGTCGAGACGCCATTTGTCCCAATATCCGCGCTTCTTCCGTTCTCCTTTTTTTTTTTTTGCTCAACAAGTACGGTGGGAGGGGTTCTCCCCGACAAGTTCCGATTTTCGGGTCCTCGCATCTGGTCACCCTACTTATGCAGTTACTGGAGTTCTTTGAGATGTGTAGTCCCTATGTGTATATTCCACTACCCACCCTCCTTCTCCTCTGCTGTGGATCCTTCTGGTAATTCACTATAGAGAAAGAACTGGAGAAGTGTTCAGTGCACAGTGCCACTGATACCCTCAGTTCAGAACACAAGGAGGCGAAGCGTGCAGGCATGGACCAATGGACACTGCTGACAAAAATCTTCTGGGCTCAGACACATGGAATGCATGCACATCTCAAGTGGAATTCACGTAGGGGCCAAACATCTTGAAGAATTCCAGTTACTATACAAGATAAGTAACAATACTTTTCCAGTAAAGAAATGGAAAATGACATTTGTAAGATGACAGGTTAGTCATTCTTGCACTCATTTACTGGGTATTATAGGGAGGAAACAAATCTCTATGGATGTGGCACTCTACTGGTAGTATCAACTTTTCCCTTGTTTTTTATTTCTATAGAATCTCTTCTCAGATTGTATCAGTCTGTTCTGGTGTATATGAAGGTACGAAAATAAACCTATTTTACCTATATAGGTCATCAACCTCTTAGATTCGTTTATTTGGAATTACCTTCCCTTCATTGTTTTGCTCTATAAATAAACGTATATCTATAGAATATATTAAATACCTGTAATAGGTTTCCCTAGTTATCTTTATTTTCTTTATTTAGGGCTTCGTTTGGTTAGAAACCTGTAATTGGGAAGTGTGATGCCAAAAAGTTTAGTTGCCATTTTTATTTGTACTGCTGCCTGTTCATCTTGATGAGAAGTGCAACTCAACAATTCAGATTTATAGAGCTGAGATTCATAAGTAATTTTACATAATTGCCTACTACTAAATTAATTTGTCTCTAGTAGACTTAAATCATTGGATTGAGGATCACTTACGCAACAGATGGATCTAACAAATATTTATTAAGGCAAAACACTCAGCAAGTAGTGATCAGTTACTTATAAGTAGGAAGCTCATTAGAACAATCTCATCACAGTCAACTCCAGCACCAGACTCTACAGCTTCAATCTCCCTTTGTTACACAAACTTATTTATAATTTTTGTTATTGTTTCTTACACACACACACACACACACTCTCTCTCTCTCTCTCTCTCTCTCTCTCTCATTTCCGTGTTAACTCTCCTTCCCCATCAGTACAGATTTAGTATTAGTTCAAACTGGTCTTTTCTAGCTTTTTAGTTAGCTTATCTTTTCTTGTTCTCAGAAACATGATTACTCTGCAGTTTCTTACACATACAGTTCTACTTATGTTTACACTATTGAACATTAACAGAACAGACTCTTAAAATCCACAGCAGGCTTCCGGAAGACCTAAATATGCCATCCCTTCCGACAGTCATGAGGTACCACTTTGTTCCAAATTAAATAGTAACTAATTAGAGGTACTATATTCGTCTGATAAACTGTATGTGTACACATGCTAAACACGGTACTTTGAGCAGTAGGTCTGAGGGAATGGTGGTAATTATTAAACTTGTATGTCAATCAGGATTTTTTGTAGTTAATATCTTCTGAATTATTGAGTCCATCTAATCTATTTTGCCCAGTAGAAGAAAACACTGAGATCAGTGGGATATTCTAACAGAAGGAAAACAGATCATGTTACTCTCCACTCATTTCCCACCATTCTGAATATTGCACAAGGTGGAACTTCACAAAATTACAGAACATGGGCAAACCCTAGATGCTGAATGACTAGTGGGGATCAATCATTCATAATTTTGAAAGATGCCTGAACATGCTGCTTTACCTACTGCTTTGTTTTAAGCTGGAAGTTTTTGAAATGAGATTCAAACTAAAATTCAATGTGTGTATGTTAAACAGTTTAAAGATGCTTTGTGAATGGTAAGATACATTTATATCATGTTTTTAAAATATACAGAAATGGTACTTTTTAAATGAAGAGGTATCAGGATTTTTTAAAAAAAATCAGTAGTGAAGGGATCAAAACTTGATTACCAAATAGTTAAATAAATATTTTTCCTAAAGCTGAATATTATGAGTGGGTTATTACTGCTATGGATTTTCTTTCATATTTAGTTTTTTATTCTACATTTAGGGAAACAGACATTAAGAAGAAACCCGGGCACAGACTGAGCAAAGCTAAACAGAGGAAAAAGCGAAAAAGAAACAGAAAAATTAAGCATGATCATGTTAAAATCACAGAGAAAAAATCAGATGGAGCCCCTTGTCATCTAATTCCAGATGACCAGGAAACATCAGAGAGTGAAGAGGAAGATTCAGAAGAAGAAAAAAGAAAATCAGTATTTACATGTAATGGAGATCCAGGAGACGAAGGTTGTGAAGATCGTTCCAATGGTGACTATAATGAAAGCCCGAAGTCTACAAAGCATCAAACAGGAAGTCTACCTATTGCTGTGTCTGAGACTTCAGCAACATTAGCTAGTCCAGTGAAAAGTGACTTGTTTACAGAAGATGACAGTCCATTTCTAATAAATTTGACATCTGCTCCTAATAAAAACTCAATTGAATTTGAACACACACTTGATCAGGTGGTTGATCATAACCAAAATACAAACCTTATGGAAAATGAGAGCAATTCCTTAGATACAAATTATCACAGTTCTGTTCTAGACACAGAATATAACCGTAAAGAAAATAGTGCTATGATGTTAAACAATCAAGATGAACTTACATCAGATCAAATTGCATGTGAACCTGACCTAGAAAATAAACTCTTAAATGTAAGTAATGGAAAAAAAGAAACCCTGTCTCTTCAGCATGATTTGAAAACATCTGAAATTTGTGTTGTCTTGACTGATAAAACCATGAAAGACAGACAGACATCAAAAAAGAATGAGAAAAATCCTTGGGCTTTTTTTTCAATTGATTTAACTGATACACAATTGCAGCATGGCTCTGATAGGCGGGGTTCTTGTTCTTGGCCTGAGGGTGCCCATAAATTCATCTGTGAGCAAAGACCAAAAAGAGTGAGGTGGCCCAAACAGACCTATTCTGACAGCACAGTAGAACAAATTCATGAATCTAATGAAGAATTAGAAAAAGACACCAGTCTGCAAACATTAAATGAAGAGAGTGGCAGTGTAACATATGACAGTGGCAGTGGTCTACAATCATCATTGATTGACAAAGTACATAATATTTCATTTATAGAGTCGGGAGTCACTGTCACAAACTGCTTAACTGAAGTAAATGTTCCAAACAATGTAGGTACACCAGTTCCATCAAAGAAAAAAGGAAGATGCAAAAGGATTTTCAACTTGGCACCAAACTTCCATCTACCAAGGCAGATTGCAGTTAGTACAAAGGAGGGATGGAAGGATGTTCTATTAATGGATGATAACCTATCAGAAAATGTTTTGAAAACAGAACAAGAGAGAATTTCAAATAAGGACAATGGAAAGAAGAATGAACAAAACCTTGAATTTCAAGAACATCTACCACCTTCTAATAATGATGTGACAGATCCTTCACTTAACCATGGTGTGGGATCTCTTTTACATAATAGTCAGTTGGGACAATCTCTGTGTCTTTCAAAGAAAGCTGTTTCTTCTCCAGCTCAGAAGTTTCCCTCTAGTTTTTGTATAGTTTCTTCAACAAGTAAGGAACAAATTACAACTTTTAAACAAGAAAAAATACTTGATAAAAAAGAGGGTGAGAGAGAACAGTTCTCTTCAGAGCTTACAAATAGTCAACCAGATATTTTGTGTTCTGTTAAAGTAACACCTGACTGTCCTACATACCCTAATGTATTTGAAAGCTGTGGTGAAGATATGCACAAAGCAGATGAAAGTAAGCCATCACATTCCTCACAAATTGAAGCTAATCAAGATACTTTAAATACTAAATCCAGTTTTTTGGGTCTTCCCTTATCACTGGGATTTGCATTTCAACTTGTAGACCTTTTTGGTTCTCCTGGATTTCCACTGGGTAATATTATTATTATTATTTATTATTTATTTTTAATAGTGCTTAATTATATGTCTCAGTTTCTTATTGCAACTAGCAAATTACACAAATGTGATAATATACTGTAGCTGATCACTGCTTGCCAATATAGATACTTTTGATGGCAGTCACTTAGTGTCTTGCAAATAGTACTTTGCACCAAGATTTTGCTTTTCAGCTCTGTAGATTATTATGCAATGATCATTGTTTTCTTTTCTTAGCAGTTTACCCTCTTTGCATGATCTTGAGTAATGCTGAGTATTTACTAACTTTAAATCCAAGGAATGATGTCCTTGTAGCTGTGTTGCAATTTCAGCTGCACAAATACATCATACTGAGTTAATTTTTAACCTGTCATTTAGGAAACTGCATGAAAACACGTGTTATTTGGATTTGTATTTCTTTGCTGGTAAATGTTTGTTTCACCTTTTGTAATACAGTAGTATCCCTTACTAATAATTTAAAGTTTATAGGGTAAAATTTTCAAAATCACCTACATTACATTTTCAAAGGTGCCATAGGCATTTTGGAGGCTTAATCCCACTGACTTTCAAACAGACATACTCTCTTAAGTCACTTCAGCAGTATGAAAATTTTACCCCTAATCAAATTTAATTTGAAATTGAAATTAAAAACCATAAAGTATATTTTTCTAGTACTGAACATATTCTTTTAATCATGAAATCCATACGTTCAGATGTCATGGTTAGAAGGTAAATGAACAAACAGTTTGAATTTTCATATTTTAGTGTCATTTAATGTATACTAAGTCATGTAGTGTAAACCCTTTCAGAAAGATCAAAAAAGACTGAACTGCTTAAGCCCTAATTCTTCAGAGTTAGGCACATGGTTAATTGTACAATGGGACTATTCATGTGTATATATTTGATTGTGCATAAATCTTTAGAGCCCTGCACAGATTCAAAATTTGTATTCTCATCCAATTTGCAATCAGCAAAAATGGTCCACTGACATAAAGCAGATATTCACAGATTTGCAGGGCTCTATAAATCTTCACAGGATTGGTGTCACTTTTAGGCCCCTGTTTAGCAAGGTACTTGTGAAGCTTCTAACTCTGTAATTGTAGTCTCTTCTTAATGAAAACATTAACAACTGCACCAGTGCAGCTGCGCCACTATAAGTTCTCTGTGTAACTGTTCTAACCCGATGACAGGGGCGGCGGAGCCTTCCGAAAAGTGTGTGTGGGGGGGTGCCCTGCCCCTCTGTGGACCTGCCCCTTCTGCCCAAGGCCCCGCTCCCGGACAAGCCGGAAGCTGGAGTGGGCCAGGAGCCGCAGGCCCTCCATCTACCTCTCCACAGCGTGCAGACCCCCGCCCAGGGCAGGAGGTCCGTGGCTCCCCACAGCTCGCCACGCAGCTCTTACCCTGACATGGCTCTGGCCAGGGGATGGGGCCTCAGAGCCACAGCCCGGCCATGGTAAGAGCCATGCATCCTCTATCTGCCGTGGGCGGGGGACCTGGAGGGGGGAGGGGGACACGGGATGGAGGCTGCTTTCGGCCACCTGACCCCGGGCTGCTGGAGGGTCCATGGTACAGCGCCCCCTGCTACCCGGGGTCCCCAGCCAGGCTCCAGCTGCCAGCCTGGCCGGGGCCTCTGGTTGAAGAGGAGGGGCAAGGGTGGAGCCTGTGGCAAAAAGTGGATGGACCAGGCCCATCCTCTTTCAAGAAGTGGGAGGGCCATGACCCTCTGGGCCCTCCTATTCCAGCGCCCCAACCCCATGAGTGGCAGTAGCTATGTTGGTGGAAGAAGCTCTTCTGCCGACATAGTGCTATCCACACTGGTGCTTAAGTCGGCATAAGTTATGTTGCTCAGAAGGGTGGCTAATTCACACCTGTGAGTGACATAACTTATGTCGACTTAAGCTGTAGTGTAGCCATAGCCTGAGGCACTGGCCACTTGTGATCATTAAAGAACCCATAGCATTTTTCTCAGAATTATAGGTGTTAATTCCACTTTCCTGGATTTGAGTATCAGTATTATTTCTTTTTGTGGGTGAAGGTAAATAGCTTTTTAGTTAACCAATTTTCACTTATTTACAGTTAACACATATAACAGAACATATATTCCATAAACGTTTTACACTGTTTTTCTACAAAGCATTTCTTTTCAACTTTAATCATTGAGGAACTCTATCAGGTTAAAAATACGACATTTATAGAACAATTTCCATATACTATGTTAAAATATCCTCTTCTTATAAATTGTTAAAACTGATAAAATTTTAAAAACTAAATTTACTTTTCATTTAAGATGTTTGTTTACTTTTTGCATTTTATTCAATGTAGAGAATGAAGTTTCACTTTTGTTTTTAGTAATTTTCTTAGTAAATTTCTCTTTCTGGTTCCCATGCACTTGGACAAAGCTACAATTTTGGGGGTGTAAATACTGCAGGAAAATCTTTGGTTTAAAAAATATCTTTACATTGGCATTAAACAAAAATATAGAAAAATTGTTTTTATTGGTCTTAGGCTCTGTAGAAGCTTATTTGTATAAAACCCAAATTCTGGGCTTTGCTTGAGCTGGCAGTATCTCCTTCAGATATGCATGAAACCTGACAAAATATAATGCCATGATACTATTCTGATGGATCACTGCTTTATGTTACGAGGTATTAATAGTCACTATGAAAATGTCTTGTTGTTTTTCAGAATCTTTATTGCCGGATGATTACATAGTTCCTCTTGATTGGAAAACATCAAAGCAGATCCATTTACTATGGAAGACATCTGTGGAGGTATGAGTTTTAGTCCTCTGCAAGGCTTTCCTGTATTTTAGGAGTAAAGAGGCACCGTTTACTTTAGGGTGCAACCAGAATTTTCTGAAGAAGTGGGCCCAGGTCATCTGCCACGTCCTCACTGAGCCACCATCTCTTCTTCCAGAATGAGACCATCAGTGGAAGAGGTGGAAGAGGCAGTGTGAGGAGATGACATCCTGGGGTTCTGGGAAGCAGGGAGCTGGGTCGAGGGAGTGCCAGGAGCCAGAGCCACAGGAGAAGCTGCCACCCCATGTCCCTCCCCTCCCCTCCCCCTGGAGAGACTAGGGGAGACTGTGAATTTGTGTTAGCATCTATGCCCCTCCTGCCGCTCCCCCCCCACCCCCCCATCATTGTGCTTCTGCATTCAGTTCATGTGGAGAAAGTATTTCTTGCTGGAAGATCCATGTTTTATATAAGTGAATACAAACAGTGAAGGAAGAGGCATTATATAGATCGTGTCTTGCAAGCCCTGTGCAAGGGAGAGCTCTAACTATAGCAGGGTTGAGGGTTTAGGTGGACAGAGCAGCAGAAAAACATATGAACCAGTCAACAGAAATAAAACCTCTCCCTATTGCTCAGGGTCCTTCTTTTTACCCCGCAGATACTGTCCTCCACCTTTCTTTTCCTCCTTCTGTTCCTCTAATGCCCTCTAAGCAGACTCCGCTGGTATCTGCAGTTCCTTACCCATTACTTCTAACAAAAATGCTCATAGAGTATGTGCTGAGTGGCTGACTGGGACTTAGCTTACTTTATCTGGTCAGAAACTGTAATTGTTTTACACTCTGTCAGTGCACTCTATTCAGAGACCCAGCTCAGTGCCACTCCCCTCTGTCGGTGAAGAGAAAAAGAGCCTTTCTCCAAACCTTCCTCCCTTGTGGGGATAGATAAGAAATCATCCTAAGTATGTTGAGGGGAGGAGGTGAATGAGCTTAGAATCATAGAAACATAGGCTGGAAGGGACCTCAAGGAGGCAGAACCAAGTGGACCTAGATCTAGCTTGTATGTCTGATGAGGGCAATTATATGTATCTTGTGTGTATATCCGAGGGGTAGTACAGATCGTGTCAGTATGGATCTGCAAGAGCGACAGAGTCCTGTAGCACCTTATAGACAACAGATATATTGGAGCATAAGCTTTCATGGGCGAAGACCCACTTCGTCAGACGCATGTGGTGGAAACTTCCAGAGGCAGGTATAAATATGCAGGCCAGAATCAGGTTTGAGATAACAAGGTTAATGCAATCAGGGAGGATGAGGTCCACTGCTAGCAGCTGATCTGGAGGTGTGAACACCAAGAGAGGAGAAACTGCTTTTGTAGTTGGCTAGCCATTCACAGTCTTTGTTTAATCCTGAGCCGATGGTGTCAAATTTGCAAATAAACTGTAGCTCAGCAATTTCTCTTTGAAGTCTGGTCTTGAAGTTTTTTTGCTGCAGGATGGCTACCTTTAAATCTACTATTGTGTGTCCAGGGAGATTGAAGTGTTCTCCCACAGGTTTTTGTATACTGCCATTCCTAATATCTGATTTGTGTCCATTTATCCTTTTACGTGGGGACTGTCCAGTTTGGCTGATGTATATAGCAGAGGGGCATTGTTGGCACATGATGGCGTATATTACCTTGGTAGATGTGCAGGTGAATGAACCAGTGATGGTGTGGCTGATCTGGTTAGGTCCTGTGATGGTGTTGCTAGTGTAGATATGTGGGCAGAGTTGGCATCGAAGTTTGTTGCATGGATTGGTTCCTGAGTTGGAGTTACTATGGTGCAGTGTATAGTTGCTGGTGAGAATATGCTTCAGGTTGGTGGGTTGGGCGTTTGATCTGGGGGAAGGATAGCTCAGTGGTTTGAGCATTGGCCTACTAAACCCAGGATTGTGAGTTCAATCCTTGAGGGGGCCATTTAGGGATCTGGGGCAAAAATTGGGGATTGGTCCTGCTTTGAGCAGGGGGTTGGACTAGATGACCTCCTAAGGTCCCTTCCAACCCTGATATTCTATGATTCTATGGTTGTCTGTGGGTGAGGACTGGCCTACTTCCCAAGGCCTGTGAAAGTGAGGGATTGTTGTCCAGGATGGGTTGAAGATCACTGATGATTCTTTGGAGGGGTTTTAGCAGGGGACTGTAGGTGATGGCCAGTGGTGTTCTGTTGGTTTCTTTCTTGGGCTGATTGCATTAACCTTGTTATCTCAAACCTGATTCTGGCCTGCATATTTATACCTGCCTCTGGAAATTTCCACCACATGCATCTGACGAAGTGGGTCTTCGCCCACGAAAGCTTATGCTCCAATATATCTGTTAGTTTATAAGGTGCTACAGAACTGTCGCTTATGTACATATGTATCTTATGACTTTAAAAACAAACTTTGTGGATAATCTAAGAACTATACCCAGATGTACAGACACTCTTTTCTCAACCTATGTATTATATACTTTTTTTTAACATTAGCTTTAATAAAATGTATGTGCTTGGAGGGTATATAAGGGAGAATTTGATTGATGGGATAATGTATAATGTATGTCTGTGAATGGTGGAGGAATGAATTAAGGGAGACGAGAAATCAGAAAAATTTTACTCTAAAAATAAACTTAAGGAACAAACAGAAGAAAAAAGAAGAGTTATGCCAAGATAGATAGGCAATGGAAAGGAAAAAGTAGGGAAAGGAAACGAGAATGGACAGGGAACACAGTACATTTTTTAAAAGTGTAATGCCAGTGTTAGTTTAAATAATTGTAAAATGGGATAGAATAGCTGGATGGGTAGGGGAAAGTAGTGCACACATTGACATTTCCTTAGAGGAGCAAATTGCCTAGGGCTGTGTCAGATCTCCGTGCATACTTAGAACCCCTCTCATTTAAACAGGAGTTTGGGTGAAGATGATTTTTAGGATGGGGCCCTGTACATATACGTATATTTATATACTGCTTCCAAACTTTCTGAAAGTAGCCTCTGCAGGCATGGATATCTATATCCATACTTTGAACATTGTCACTGGCACTTACAGTTGATAGAATTTACATATGCAAATCCCATCACTTGCATGCACAAGTGATAGTCTATGTCACATCTGCCTTCACATATGTGTGATTCAATAATATGCATGCAAAACAGAGGCTGGGTTTGGCCCTCTTAGAATATTTGTCCCACTATATACATATACATATACATATTTGAACATGCAGGTGTTCTCTACTGGTCGAGGGTACAGTATAATTTCACATGTTAGAAAATACCCCATTATTGACAAAGTAGGACAATGCAAAGCTGTAAGTAGATATTCTAAAGGTGTGAATGTAAGCATAGTTTCGTATTTCAATATTACATATTTATATACTGTTTATACAGAGTAGTTTAGTCAATAGTTGGACTGAATCATATTTCTGAAATAGGTTAAGAAATATAAAAAATTTTCGTTTGTCACTTCTCAATGAAAGGATAGCCTATTACTAGGGCTGTTGTTTTATGGTGGCAATTTTTAGGAGATAATACAGGATAGTGTGATGAAAAGGACAAAAGCCTTGTAAATACAGTTTAAAAACTTATGTAATGTAATATGGAATCTGTTCTGTACACTGATTACCCAACCCCCCAGACCATCATATATATATTTTTTCTTCTTCTCTCCTTTATTATTGCTTATTTTATTTGTTTTTAGAGGAAACAGAAAAAGAATGGATTACAGAATGGGAATTCCTTGGCTGGTAAGCATAATTTTGTGAACAAAAAGTATGTAAACGTTATTTATTCAATGCAACAATCAGTTAATGTAGAAGTAAGTAAGTTGAAAGTTACTGTGCCCATAGTATCTGTAACTACTTCTTGCGCAAGTGCAGGATTTTGTACTGTAGTGTATGGTATTAAGTGTATACTTCCATATACAGTATACATACAATGTGGCAGTGTTACAGCTGCTGTGGGACACAATTTTGAATTTCCTGACTTGTGATTTGAAATTCTGCACCTTAACAGTTTTTCTTATTAAATTAATCGAATAATTTTACTTTGAGTTTACTTGAATCCAATTCAGATGAAGCTTAAAGTTGTAGTGCATAGGCTTGCATTTACTATATTCACTGCCCTGCCTTAATTATATTTAGCTGCTTTCATTATATTCAGCCGAAATGCAAGAAGCCTACAGTATCCTATGTCCTGTAAGACATTAGCTGAAGCATAAACTAGCATAAGTGTGGTTAAGTAGGCCGTAACTCTTGGCATAGATCAACAGTTACCTTTAGATTATAGGAACTAAGGATAGCAATGGTAGGAAGTAGAATGTTCCAGTAAGTGCTACCACAAGGAACATGGAAATAATAACCCCAAATCTTAAGTAAGCGATGGCGGATATGATCATGAGTTGAAATTGTAGTTATATGTATCAATATACTAACCTATAGAAAGAGGACACCTCAACATTAGTAGGATGAGGAAATACACATAAGGAAAAGGGGAAAAACCCCTACTGACTATGCATTAGATATAGTGGCATCAGCTTAACGTATTATAGAAGTTGCATGCCAGTCTATGGGCAGTAGGAGAGAGAAAGAGATGTAGCCCTTGGAAGGGACCAGAATGATGGCCACTGGTGGTGAGGAGGAAGTTGATGGTGATGAGGAAGATAATGGCTAACACTTCAGGTCATCCTGCAAGGGATGGTGTGAGTATATGGATGCTCAGATGTACATTCTGTAGTCTATCTGCCTTACTGAGTTAGAATGTTTGTGACTTTGCTAAATGTATTAATAAACTATTTGGAAATATAGAAGAGTTCTAATAGTGTGAGTGCACGTTGGGGTTCCCAACTATATAGTAATTTTAATAATACTGGGCCTGATCTTGGGACAAGAACCTGTGAACCCTCAAAATGATAACTGGGAATTCTTAAGTAATCAATATAATTAATTTATAATCTATAGATCGGGCTACAAAGTGAAAAACATGTTGTCTTAGATTTTATCTGTGAAGTGTTTAGGGTCGTCAACCCTCATTGAGGTCAGTGGGTATTGAAGGTTATCAGCACCTCAATGGATCAGGCTCCTAGGCAGCAGAGAAAAGTGAGGCTTGATGAGAAACATCAAGGGCTGTGTTAGGTGAAGGAATCCTGTAGTGTTCAGATGGCAGGAGCATGTTTCCAGTTGCCTCACAATCTGATTTTCATTTCTTAGGATGGGTGGGTCACCACTAGCTTCCACTCAATGTCCTACTACTTTGGGGACTGGAAACATCAAAAACATCCATCCCACAATTCTGCTGTCTTCAGTGGGAGAGCTGGCTTCCAGCAGCCTCCCTCTGTAATCACCAACTGCATATATCCTCTCTCTCTCTAGCCCATAAGGTCTGAAGGCAGCTGGATAATATCCTGCTGGCAGCCTTTCTCTAAAGGTATCTGCTGCAGCAGAGTCTGGTAATGCACACTACTTCATATACTGTATGTATGTGTTCTAAAATACTATACCATAGGAGAATAATCACATCTAGGAAACAGCTTAAGGTGTTTAATATAATTGCACAAGTTGGCATAAGGCCTTTTAAAATTGTTGGAAATGCATGATATAATTATTCCCTGCAGAATGACAGATAACTTAGTGTCTGAAGTTGGGGACAGATCCAGTGGGAAAAGAGCGACTGAGGGTATGTCTACACTGCAATTAAACACCTGAATCTGGCCTGTGTCAGCTGATTTTGGGCTTATAGGGCTCGGTATAAGGGGCTATTTAATTGCAGTGTAGAAGTTTGGGATCAGGCTCTGCAATCTTCTCCCCTCGTGGGGTCCCAGAGCTTGAATTCCAGCCTGAGGCCAAAGGTATACACCTCAGTTAAAGAGCCCCTTAGCCCGAGTTCTTTGCATCCAATTCAGCTGACACGTGCCAGCCACGGGTGTTTAATTGCAGTATAGACATACCCTGTAGCTCTTGGCTTGGAAGTTAATTTGCTGGAGAGCCAAGAGAGATTCAGACCCATAGGGAATGTGTGTAATTGTCAGTGCATAGCTGAAAAATCCAACAAAATAGATTAAATATTTTGTGTGTAAAATTGGTAACATTTGTAGTTTTCTAGGGCCATAATCTTGTTCTGTAAATAATCTTGACATAAATACAAATGACAAAGTATATAAATTATACTTTGGGTGTCATTTGGCAAATTACAATCATGTTTTTTTAGTTGGTGCCAATACTGTGGAGGATACAAATAAAGATTGCCAAAAGAGTCAAGAATCTTATGAAACACTTCTGGACACAAACCTGTATCAAGATGTAGTAGAAGAGAATTCCGTGACTTATCCAGACAACAAGCACTTATATATCAACCAATCTTGAATGTCATCTTAAACGGAAAAAGTCAACATGAAGATAAAGGTAACATTTTATAAAACTATCATTCTTACGGATAATGCTGGTCTAAACAGCACTCACCTGCGATATGGGAGACCCAGGTTAAAGTTCTTTCCAGGCAGAGCAGAGGATCTCCCACATTTCAGGTGAATGCCCTAACCACTAGCCTATTGGCTATTTTGTGTAGGGATTCTCACTTTCTCCTTTTGACCAGAAATTCCATCCTGGACCTGAGAAACCTTCCTGATAAAAGTTTAATTGAAACTCATACATTTCAACATATTTTCTGATGAAAATTGTTTTGTCAAAAAAATCCCAACCACCTTTACCTACGATTAACTGGTGCTAACAGACAACACATACTGTGTCTCGTGATCCAGAGATTAGGAGCTTCATTTCCCCAATCCTTTTAATTCTAACTATTCCAAGTAATGATTTGATATTTTCCTTGATGATATTTCTCAAACTCATGTTTTGTAGGACAGGACACTGGCTGATATCTTAACCATTAAACTTGTTTATGTTACTATAGTTCTAAGTAATACAGAATTAACCTTATTTCTGTATTTTGTGTATGTACAAGTATGTCTGTGTTTATGAAGGTATGTGTGAACATTATGAGCGTGGGGAGAAAAAAATGAAGTCTTAAAATGTAATGAATGTCATTATAATGACAGAGTAAATTTGGGGTGTGATATTCCAAATGTAATTTAGGGCTTGGCTACACTTGAATTTTTAAAGTGCTGCCGCGGGAATGCTCCCGCAGCAGCGATTTGAAGCGTGAGTGTGGTTGCGTGCGAGCGCTGGGAGAGAGCTCTCCCAGTGCTCCTGGTAATCCACCTCCATGAGGGGATTAGCTCCGAGTGCTGAGAGCACGGCTCCCAGCGCTCGGAGCCTGTCCACGCTACCACTTTAAAGCGCTCAGACTTGCTGCGCTCAGCGGGGGTGATTTTTCACACCCCTGAGCCAGCAAGTTAGAGCGCTATAAAATTTAAGTGTAGGCAAAGCCTAAGGTGGTTATTTTTTTAAAATTCAATGCCTCTCTTGCAATAGTGTACATCCTACTTGTCAGACTGTATGTGGATGGATGTTCAGTAAGTTCTTAGTTGAAGTACCTTCAGATTTACTCAGAATGGAGTAAACAGTGTTAAATCAACCTCTTTGGGGTTTTTAAAATTATCCATAGATAAATATAGATAGTGACAAATCCAACACATGGTCATGTCATCAAATGGTGAACTAAGGAATCTAATAACATTTGAGTTGGTGGTGATTGGGTTTTTTTTTTCATTCTGCCATTTTGAACTCAATAGTGTGAAAGATCTGCTTTTAAGAATGCATAGTCAGATAAAACTGTAACAGTCTGCAGAGAAAGGTATGCTAATACCATAGATACGTGTATAGTCAGTGCCTTTATGAGCACAGAGAAACAATAGTCTCTTTTCATCATTAAATGCAAAACCTCTACATAAAACAAAATAGATCTTTAGACTATTAGATATTTTATGCTAGAACTAAAGCTCAAATGAAGGAGAATACTACTCCCTTTGTTAAAATAAAATTATTTGTTTAAATACACGCAGAGATTGGACAAATGTAGAGAAAGAACCCCCATGTACAATGTTTGCCAATAAAGCCCAGCCTCACATTTGACTTCAAAAAGAGAGGGAATAATTGATTGGAGACACAAGAATTAGATAGAATACAGGCTTGTATCTACTTAGAAGAGCTTAAGAAATTGTAGGTCAAATTGTGCTGATATCTTCCACAGAATTCCTCAGATTTTTTATAGATGACAATCAGGTTCCATATAAATTTAACAGAGAAAAAAAACATTAAATCAGTTTCTGAGGCCTATGTATGACTGAAGTAATATTGGTGCAATTTTAAGTTCATTGTAAGTATTAGGTTACAGTGTAGTAGCCGTGTTAGTCTGTGTCAGCAAAAAGAAAATAAGAAAGAAAGAAATACTTGTGGCACCTTAGAGACTAACAAATTTATTTCAGCATAAGCTTTCGTGGGTTAGAACCCACTTCATCGGATGCATGAGTATTGTTATTCTTTGTTCCTTTTCTTGTTTTTGATTCTTCATGATGTCAGGCTCCTTGCCTTTCTCCATCTTGGACATTGTCTTCCTATCTTCCCTTCCTTTATATTCTTTTCAATCTTTTTACCTTTTCTACTCTACACTTCATTTCTTTTCTAAGCCTTCAAAATCCCTCTTTGTACCTCCTTCAAAAGAAGGAATGAAAATCAAACTGCTAAAACTGAGAAGGAAATAGATCCCTTTATTAGGAACTGGAGGTGAAAAATTATCCTTTAATACTTTCTTTTAGTCATAGGGTAGGATGTGGTAATATTGAAACAATGTTTACAACAGTTAGTATTTTTAAAATCTGCATTGACTGGTGGTTATGATGCTTCAGCAGACTCTCTTCTTTTATATTACAGAAATGTGTCAGTCTTGGCACCATCATGGAAGGACCTCAGTTTACAATCAAGTGTTATAAATTTAAGGAATAACCTGGAAGAAGTATTCAGTGTAGAATTTGGTGCTGAATCCATGACCCTCAATAATCCTTAGGCTTTATATCGACATTGCCACCCATTCTGGTTTTGAAATAAAAAAATTGTAATTATTTTTGATTGTCAAATGGCCACTTTCAGAAGTCACTTGATATCCATGCTTTCGTTACTCATCCTTCTATTGCACAGAGAAACTGAACATAAAGGAGATTGTTTTGGCCAATGTTTAGTCTGAAGCAAAAATAGCAAAAAGATTTCCACATTGACTGATTTCTGTGTTTTCAAACCAAAGGAAGGGGAGGAGTCTGTTGTCTACATAAACTGTGAGCTTCAAACTCCTGAATCTAATTCACTATTGGAATGCAGAAATATTTGCTACAGGCATTAAAAGATAATGGCTTGATGGTAACAATGCGTTTGCAGAGCGGGATATCTAACTTCACTGCTGGTGTCCCTTTATAAGTCTTGTGTTTGTGGCAAGTTAGATGATTTATCCTTGCTACTTCTGCCTACTTCTGTTTTCTCCTATTCCTGTTACTAATTGTTTTCATCCCTTGCCTCCTCATGATACTAAATGGAGCAAGTCTTCATCAGTCTCTCCTTCCTATTCCTTGTTCCACAAATACTTAACCTTTTTCTTATTCATATTTACTTTGTCTTGAACCCATGCTTGCTGTCTCCCTTAGACTACATTGATATAGACTTATTTCTGACTATAGAAATAAGTAGAAGTCACCTTTGATTTTTTGTTATTGGGGCTGATCTAAATCCCATTGAAGTCAATGGAGACAGTCCCCTTAACTTCAATTGGCTTTTGATTGGGCCCTTTACGAACATTGATATTTAGTTATTTATATTACCATCAATGATGCTCCTTTTACCTCTGTTGTCTAAAGAACCTCATGATGACTCATGGAAAACTTTGAAAATAACCTAATTAAAAATAATTATTTTCCTGGTATAACACATTTTTGTGTTTTACTTCCCTAGTTTTAATTGCTGGGTTTTTCCTTCAGAATTAATTAGCTGCTGCTTATTCCCCACCTGAAGCCATAGTTTTGTTAGTAGCATCTCTATTTGTTGCAGTGGAAATTATCATAATAGCACTAACAGAAGATTGATTTCATGTGGGGAATGAGCAACAAAAGCAGATTAACAATGCTTTTAAAATAGAATTTCAGTTTTCTTTGAGGCATTACTGGGTTTCATAAATTTGTCTGTTCTTTGGAGGGTGTAGGAACAGTGTGGCTCAGCAGTGCTTTAGGACTTCCATGGGGAAGCATCAAATTGCTCTCCTGCCAGTAGTTTTGTGGTGCACAGCTCACAATCATGCCATTCCTTAAACTGGCGCTTAGTTACTTGGTGTCTCAGAGGCAGAGGTGGGGAGTGGAGCATGTCTCAGAGGTGCTGCAGGAGGAGAGTGGTCAAGTAGCACTGAATGACCAGCACTCATACATAAATGGTGTCAGAACAAGTGTGGGAGGGGTGTGGAGCCCAGAAGGGAATGAATGTGGTGTGGTGAACTAGAGAGGGAGGGGGAAAGCAAGAGGACATATGTAACAGGGAGGGGAGTGGAAAGAGGGGATAAAGTATGAAGAGGGAGTGGTTTTGGCTATGAAAAGGAGTAATAACACACAGGAGGAGAGGAGGAATTTAAAAGCAGTAAAGGTGAAGACTAACAATAGAAAAGGGAGTGGGGGGAAGGTGAAAGGACAAATTGATAGTTTATGACACAGATGGCCCTGCAAAATAGTTACACATAAGGAAAACAGAAGGGAAGAGAGAAAATTCTACTTACCCCTAGCATAACTTTTGTCAATCACAGGGGGCCCTGTCACAGGAGTGGATGAAAGCATCTCTCTGATGTGTGGGAATGAATAGAAAAGGACAAAAATTACCTTGACACATGGCAAGTAAAGTGGAAAAAATAAAAGACCAGGGGGTGAAAGAGAGGTGAGGTTATCACATTAGAAAGCTTAGATTGTTTGTTTGTTTGACAAACATATGCAATCTGGATTAAATTACCACAATCCTCCTCCCACACACACATACACACATGCTTCAGATTAAAAAAACAATTTAATACAGTTTCTCTGACTTGGGCATCTCTCATCTTCTGTCCTCCCCCCTTTTCCCCCTCGCCAGTATTTTATTATGTATCAGCTCCTGACCAGAACGCCTGCTAAAGGATTGCTGCTTTGTGATCTAAACTACCTGCAATTTACCCCCAGGCGCCAATGTAAAACCAATAAACAAAATTGAATAAGCAGCTCTAGCACATCAGTATTTCTAAAATTATTACTGCACCATGGAACTGGTACTTCCATTTTGCTTAATATTGTTTTCCCTTGGGAGAAAATGTACTGTACTTCTGCCAACATGAACACTATATAAAATAATAAGGGGGTTGGTATTTCACATTGGTTGCAACATTAGTGTAGCATAATTTTGCATAAAATACTAGTGACATTAGAACAGGTCACATTTAATTTAAAGAAAGATTCACCCAAACATTTAACAGAAATGTGATTTTTTTTTCCTATTTATGTTTATTTGACAAAGAATAGGAATCTGAGTACATTTACTGTCCATGAAATCTAATATTGTTAACTGAGTATTGAACTTCCAGAACACCTGAAATAAAAAAGCAATGTCAAAATCTCTCAGTATCTTCTTTTTTTTATTAAAAAGAAAAGGTTCTGATGTTTGACTCTTAAAGGAATACTGTCAGTTTAAAAATTAAATTTAAAAATCAATTTGTAAGCATCTAGAGGATAATAAAATTATAAGAAATAGCCAGCAAGGATTTGTCAAGAACAAATCATGCCAACCATTATAATTTCCTTCTTTGCCAGGGTTACTGACTTGTTGAATAGGGGAAAGAAGTAGACATTATATATCTGTGGCTTCTGTCACAGGTCCATGTGACATTCTCATAAGCAAACTAGTGAAATACTGTCTAAATGAAATTACTGTAAGGTGAGTGCACAAGTGGTTGAAAGACTGTACTCAAAGAATAGTTATCAATTGTTTACTGTCAAACTGGGAGGGTGGAGCCAGTAGGGTCCCACAGAGCTCAGTTCTGGATCCAGTACTATTCAATATTTTTATTAATGACTTGGATAGCAGAGTGGAGCATATGCTTATAAAATTTGTGGCAGACACCAAGATGGGAGGGGTTGCAAGCACTTTGGAGGACAGGATTAGAATTCAAAACGACCTTGACAAATTAGAGAATTGGTCTGAAATCAAGAAGATGAAATTCCATAAAGACATGTGCAAAGTACTTCACTTAAGAAGGAAAAATCAAATGCACAACTAAAAAAATGGAGCATAACTGGCTAGGTGTTAGTACTGCTGAAATAGATGTGGGATTATAGTTAATCTTAGATTGAATGAGAGTCAACAGTATGTTGCAGCTATGAAAAAGGCTAATATTCTGGGATGTATCAACAAGGGTGTCGTACGTAGGACACGGAAGGTAATTGTCTCACTCTACTCGGCATTAGTGAGGCCTAAACTGGAGTTCTGTGTCCAATTCTGGACACCACACTTTAGGAAACGTGGACAAACTGGAGAGAATCCAGAGGAGAGGAACAAAAATGATAAAAGAAACTGATCTAGGAGGAAAGTGGGACTGTTTAGTTTTGAGAAAAGGAGACTGAGGGGGACCTGTTAACAGTCTTCAAATATGTTAAGGGCTGTTACAAAGAGGACTGTGAACAATTGTTCTGCATGTCTATGGAAGGTAGGACAAAAACTAATCGGCTTAATCTGCAGTAAGAGATTTAGGGTAGATATTAGGAAAAACTAACTATAAGAGTAGTTAAAATCTGGAATAGGCTTCCAAGGAGGTTGTCGAACCTCCATCATTGGAGGTTTCTAAGAACAGGTTGAACAAACACTTGTCAGGGATGGTCTAGGTTTAAAGGTGCATCGCATTTTACGTGCATTTAACATGCGTGAATTCAGCTTCGCGCGGTCGGCAAAAAAAGAAAAATAACAATTTAAAAGCTGTATCTGTAGTGCGGGCGATTTCGCCTGCCATTCAACTCAATGAGCATTTGACTATATGCAGTTTTCGCTTTACGCGCTGACTGCGGAACATAACCCCAATGTAAGATGAGACTCGCCTGTACTTGGTCCTGTCTCAGCGCAGGGGGCTGGAGTCAATAACTTCTTCAGGTCCCTTCTAGCCCTACATTTCTATAATTCTCTGATTTTATAATGTGGCTATAATATGTAGCACATATGCCTGGCTTCTTCAGATCTTCATAAGAATGTCAGCATCCTCCTCCTCTTCAAAACATTTCTCAGTGTTGTCAGCAAAACCACCTCTCAGCAGACGTGCATAGTCTTGCATTGATCACCCACTGATGTCACAGAGCTATCTTCAGCAGATATGTTGATAACATTTCCCCTTCTTGAGGTCTGATTAGCTCAGCTGTAAGGTGAATAAACAGAGTGACCTGTCAAGTGGCTTGCCTACAATGAAACCATGCTTTACAGCTTTGGAAACAAATACAGAACATATCTAGTACTTTGGATTTTTGGATGTTTCTGGGTCAGGTAATGGTAGGGTTGCCAGGTGTCTGGTTTTTGACCAGAACGCCTGGTTGAAAAGGGACCCTGGCGGTTCCAGTCAGCACCGCTAACCAGGCCATTAAAAGTCTGGTTGACGGTGCAGTGGGGCTAAGGCAGGCTCCCCTGCTCCCCAAGATTATGCACGTGGAAGCGGTGATGTCCTCTGGCTCCTAGGTGCAGCAGCTGCCACGGAGTATCCGTGTGCTGCCCATGCCCCAAGCCCCTTCTCCGCAACTCCCAGTGGTCGGTAACCATGGCCAACAGGAGCTGCGAGGGCAGCACGCAGCCCCTCCCTGGCAGCCCCTGCACCTAGGAGCCATAGGATATGTCGCCACATCTGGGAGCCACCTCAGGTAAATGCCACCTGGAGCCCAGCCCACATCCTCACCCCAACCCCCTGCCCCAGCCCTGAGCCTCCTCTCGCACCCAAACTCCCTCCCAGAGCCCGCACTCCCCCTTCCAACCCTCTATCCCAGACCTGAGCCCCCAGTTGCACTCTGAATCCCTTGGCCCCAGCCAAGAGCCCTCTCCCGCATGCCCCACCCCAGAGCCCGCACCTCAGTCGAAGCCCTAACCCCCGCCCCCGTGCACCCCAAACCCCTGCCCCAGCCCAGAGCCCCCCTCAAACACACCAAACCCCTCAGCTCTGCCCCCCAGCCCAGAGCCCCCTCCTGTACCCCCAAACCCTCATCCCTGGCCCCACCCCAGAGCCCTCACACCCCACCCCACCCCCTGCTCCTGCCCTGTGAAAATGAGGGAGTGAGCGAGGATAGGGGGGAGGGAGGGGGGATGGAGTGAGCATGGGCGGGACCAGGGTGTTAAGTTTTCTGCAATCAGAAAGTTGGCAACCCTATGTAATGGGCCCTGCACTCTGCATATGTGCTGAGACACACCACCACAATATTTTAAGTGGTCTGAAAATATTTTTGTTGCAGCCTCTCATACTGTGTACTCACGTTTGTGGATATTGCAATAATAAACTCATTCCTATTACCATCATAATGTAAGAAAGGTGTAAACACAACAACTGCTGTATTTGTAAGTTACATTTTTCTGGGAACACATACTTAGTACAAGATCAGGTTTATATCGTGTGTGATTATTGAGCAGGGCGAAGCTGAGATCAAAGAGGACTCTCTATATTTAAAGCACCAAAAACATGGATCATTTGGTTAATTCTAATGGGACAAGAGTGCCACCACTTTATATGTATTGCTTATAGAGGGGATCCCTGTACAGCTAGGCCAATACCCTCTGTGTGCACAGCAGGATTTATCATGGCACTATTAGGCCTTAATTCTCCTGCTCATGAAAGATGTCCTGACCAGCACAGGGCAGCAAAAAGGAGCAAGATCACCTACTTTTAACTTTAAACTAGGGCTGTCGATTAATTGCAGTTAACTCACGTGATTAACTCAAAAAAAATTACTCGCGAATACAAAATTAATCATGATTAATCGTACTGTTAAACAATAGAATACCAATTTAAATTTATTAAATATTTTTGGATGCTTTTCTACTTTTTCAAATATATTGGTTTCAATTACAACACAGAATACAAAGTGTACAGTGCTCACTTTATATTATTTTTATTACAAATATTTGCACTGCGGGTGGTCTGCCGGTGTGCGTGCAGGAGGCCCCCCTCCGCCGAAGCCATGGCAGCGGCGGACCTCCCGCAGGTAAGCGGAAGCGGCTTCGGCGGCAGGGCGGAAGTGCTGCTACCTGCCGCCGAAGCCGCTTCCGCTTACCTGCGGGAGGTCCGCCGCTGCCGGCTTCGGCGGCAATTCAGCGGAGGGGGGCGTCCTGCACGCACACCAGCGGACCACCCCCAGGTAAGCGGAAGCGGCTTCGGCGGCTGCTAAAAATAGCCTCCGCAGAACTGCCGCCGAAGCCGCTTCCGCTTGCCTGCGGGAGGTCCACCGGTGCTTTGGCGGAGGGTAAGAGCCCCTAGGAATTTCTGCGCCCCCTGCCTCGGGCGCAGAAATTCCTAGTTACGGCTCTGCTGGGCTGGGTGTGCAGCAAGTGGTGCTGGTTTGCTGGGCGTTACACTCTGCCCCCGAAGAGAGGGGTAAGGCTGGGCTGCTGCTGCGTGAGATGTGGGAAAGCGGCTGCGATCCCGCCCCCTGCGTGTCTCTTCCCGCCGGGCAGCGTTTTACCGGCTGGGCCCCGCTAATGGAAGGTGAGTTGGGCACGAGTGGGGGGGGCCGGCGGGCTCAGCACCCACCATTTTTTCCCTGGGGGAGGAGGTGGGGGCGGGGATTTGGGGGAAGGGGCGGGGCTGAGGGTGGAGTTGGGGCGGGCCGGGGGTGCGAGCACCCACCAGCGCCGACAAAAGTCAGCACCTATGCTTAAACCCCTCAAAAGTAAACATAGGTCTATGGCTTTTTTTAGGAGAGGTAACAAAAGAAGTATGAAGCTATGCACCCTAAAGCCTGAGCAACGAAAAAGGCAAATTAAAAGAACCCAAAATGTATGTATGTATGTATTTCATGACTTTTGAGTGCATAGTTCATGATTTTTTAATACTGATGGTTGCCAATTAGGGTGACCAGATGTCCTGATTTTATAGGGACAGTCCCGATATTCTGAGCTTTGTCTTATATAGGTGCCTATTACCGCCCCCCCCGCCTTCCTGATTTTTCACACTTGCTATCTGGTCACCCTATTGCTAATCTATTTTGCGGTAGTGTACCTATCTTGAGTAAAAAGTACAGTAGACATTTACGTTTGAGAATTTAATACACAAGAGTATAGTGCTCCTTAGGGCCAAATTTCTAAACATATTTAGGCAACTAGTGAGCTTTTCAAAAGCAGCTAGATGCTTTCAACGTTTAAAAATGTGGCCTGTAGTGAACCTTGTTCTACACACAAGTGGGGACATGCACAAGGACAAAGGTGCTGGATAGAGGCAAAATAACCGTTGACAAAGGCGGATTCCCCTTTGGTGGACTAAAGGAACCCAAAGTTTTGCCATCAGCCCTGGAAATCAGTCAGCCTGACATCATATGAGCCCCCAAAATAAACTTGTGTCGAAAAAAATCCATTTAGGAGACGGGCAAGGGAAAGGCCGCCCAGTTCCGGCAAGCAGGCCAGCCGGCATGCCAAACCTCTCAACCGCCACGAGGCTTTAGAAACTGCTAAGACTCGCTTGTCAGACACTGACCGTTGCACTTGGTTTTGGGGGAGCGGGCGCGGGGGCTGAACCAGATGTCACAGAATCGCCGCAGCTCCTTTAGCTACTCACTACAGCAGCTCAGGTCCAGGGCCCTGGGCAGACCCTGGGCTCTGGCACGGTGCCTTGCCGGGCACAGCCCTGGGGGGAACCCGGTGCTAAGAGCGCTTCCCCCCCGCCCCCCGTCTCAGTGCACCTGGAGTAACGGTTCCCTCCGCCCTGCACAGCTGGCAGCGCCTCGCGCACGGCCTCAAGCCCCGCTCCTGCCTGAGCTGGGCCCCGCCCCTCGCCCCGCCCCGGAGCACGTGGCCATGCCCGGCTGGGCTGTTAGCGCGCATGCGCAGTGTCAGCCGAGCCGCAGCTGCTGACGGGCCGCTGTTTGCGGCTGGCAGCTGCCCGCCCTGCGCCCATGGACGGGAGCCTGGTTCGCGCCTTCGGGGCCCTGAGGCTGCAGCCCCCGGCCCGGGCGCAGCCCCGCAGGCGTCGCTTCAGCAAACGCCTCTACCTGCTGCGCGGCCTGCCCGGCTCCGGGAAAACCACGCGGGCCAGGTAACGGGGGGCGCTGGGGTGTCGTGGCCCCGCTGGGGCAAGGGGCGCCCCGCCCTGCTCCGCCCCCCCCCGCGGGGCTGCCGCGGCAGGCGCCGGGCCGGAGCCTGGCCTGGGTGTGGGGGGGGGGCCAAGCGCCCGCCTTGCAGCCACCCCGGCCGCGGTGTCCCTGTCCGGGCGCCAGAGGCGCTGGCGGGCGGGGCCCAGGCCTGGGACCGGAGCGCGGCCCAGCCGCGGGGAGCGCGCTGCCCGGCGGGAAACATTTGCTGTCTGCGCGGCTCGTGGCGATTGTCTCGTGCGGCCAGTGTCGGGGAGCGGGGCCTTTGCGGACCTGAAGCGTCTCCCACATCCGTGCGGCGGCGGTAGCGCCCTCAGCTGTGACCCCGCCCCCTCTTTTCTGTGACGTGCCGGGTTCCTGTCATCGGGGCTAGAGGCACAGCGGTCACGTGTCTGGCACGCTGCCGGGTGGCGTTGGTGTAACGTGAACAAGGGGGGGGCAAACCTGCCCCCCCCCCCTTTGCGGAAGGAACCATCATGTAGAAACTGACTTGTCGCTGTTGTATCCTTTTTGTTAATAAACTTGAACTGAACAGAAATGTACAATAAGCAGTGAGTGGACCACATAGCAGCTGTGACTTTTCTTCTTTCAGTGTATTCTTTGGATTTGTACACTCTGCCCCTCAACACTTCTTAGCCCCTTTACATACACAGACCAATTCTCAGCTCTGTGGTACCTTTTCTTCCTCCTGGTGTGCACGCTCCACCTCTCGTTTTTCCTAGCTGGTGCTTAGCCTTTGAGATATATATTCTCCTAGCTCATCACTACTAAACAAAACAAAAATCTTTCCTTTAGTTTAACTCAAAGCTAAAGCAAACTAAGGCCACTTTACTTCCAAATGAATTTATCTACACAAGGATTAATGTGTTTTAAATAATATGTGTTAAATTCATATGGTTAATTAATTAGGCTTAATTTCCCATGCAGACAGCCCTCAGTGAAGAAAAAAACTTTGGATTACACAGCACCGTAACCAAGCACCTTACATATACCCCGGGCAAGATTCTGTGCTGCATCTTTTAGGCAGTGAAGTGCGGGGGTGGGGGGACTTGATCCAGGAGGTGGAGAGGCCCCCAGCATACCATACACAGTCCTGGGGGCCTCCAAATTATGGCAGCCTCCCCTCAGTGGCCCTGTAGGCTGCAGTGTTATGGCCTCACTCTTCACATATCCCTTCTGCTCCCAGTATGCTTCCTGCACCAGGACTCACCAGCTGTCTACTGTCCTGGCTGTACCGAAGGAAACCTCAGCTGGAACTGGGACTTTTAGGGCCCCTTTATGCTGCTTTGGTCCTTTTATTCAGCCTAAAGGGGCTGGAATGGGCTTGAGGATCTCACCCAAAGACTTTAGCCTCACGATACACTTATGAGGTAGGGAAGTATTATCTCATTTTATGCATGGGGAATTGGGAGATTAACAGTCCTACGCCCCAAAGGAAGGCTGTGGCAGAGTCTGGAATAAACCCAGCTTTCCCATGATTTATACCACTGCCTAAAGTAGAATCCTTTTTTCTCTGAAGGATCTGTGCCAAAGTGCAAATCTCATAAAACCCTCATCGCACTGTTAGAGGTTAATGTGCTACATCACGCATCGTCTTCTAATGGGAGTTGAGTCTAGGGGCACATCTATATTCTGTGAATATGAAACAATCTCTCCCATTTTTCTGCTGTTTCTGCGTGATGTCAGTTAACAGGCAAGTTAAATGTGTACACAAGTTTATTTGTGACCTGAGGAAAACAACTGGCGTAGGAGAGCAAAGTCACCAATGTTATTGGTTTCACAAAGACTGTTGCATGCAGCTATGATTAATTTTATGTATGTTGTGGCTAAGGGCTTGGCTACACTTACACTTTATACTGCCATAAAGCCTCCTAGAGCGCTCTACCTTACTCCCCGTCCACACTGGCCGGGCACGTAGAGCGCTTTAACTCCCTGGTTAGAGCGCTCCTGGTACTCCACCTTCCCGAGAGGGATAACGGCTGTTTCGTCTTGGCTGAGACGCCCCAGGGCCAGTGTAAACGAGGTTATTACGCACTGATTGACCTCCGGAAGCTGTCCTATAATTTCATTAAGCTTAAGCCTCTCTTCTCTTTGTTGTGAAATTGACTGAGGAATGCCAAAGTGCAGTTTCAAAGCTCCGTTTATCTTCTCCTGGCTGCTTACCTGCATCAGTAAATGTTTGCTGTGAGTGAGTGAGAGGTGGAGGTCAAGGGCTATAGCGTGCTAAAACAGTCAGCACTCCAAAAACCTACTCTTTCTCCCTCCCCCTCCCCCACATACACACAACACACTCCACCCCACCCCCCTTATTTGAAAAGCACGTTGCAGGCACTTGAACGCTGGGATAGCTGCCCATAATTCACTGCTCCCACTGCCGCTGCAAATGTGGCCACACCAGTGCGCTTGCAACTGTCAGTGTGGACAGACTGCAGCGCTTTCCCTAGTGTGCTCTCCAAAGGCTGGTTTAACTCAAACCGCTCTACAGGTGCAAGTGTAGCCAAAGCCTAAGTCAATTGTGCACCTTAATCAGGCCCCATTAGGAGGGAGGAGTAACAAGAGAAGTTGATTCAGGGAAGGGAGGAAAATGGATTCACAGTGGTGAAAAGTTAGGTTTCAGCCCCATGGGAAAAGTAGCTTGCAAAAACCTTAAACAAGCAGAACATTCAACAATCAGTCTGCTTTTTCTTCAGAACTGATTTGAGTTTATCAATCTATCCTTAGAAATAATTACTTCTAATCACATCTATAGCATTGTAACACATCTATATGCCGCTGTTCAGAGAAAGGTCAGTGCCAAACTGAATGGTGTTCTTAAGAAGGGCTAATAATCTTAATGCAGGGGTAGGCAACCTATGGCACGGGTACCAAAGGCGGCACGTGAGCTGATTTTCAGTGGCACTTACACTACCTGGGTCCTGGCCAGTCTGGGGGGTGCTGCATTTTAATGTAATTTTAAGTTAAACTTCTTAAACATTTTAAAAACCCTATTTACTTTACATACAACCATAGTTTAGTTATATATTAAAGACTTATAGAAAGAGACCTTCTAAAAACATTAACATGTATTACTGGGACGCAAAAGCTTAAATTAGCGTGAATAAATGAAGACTCGGCACACCACTTCTGAAAGGTTGCCGACCCCTGATCTAACAGCACGGGTAAATATGTTGCATCCACAAAGTATAGCAGAGGAAGGATGGCTTTGTGCTTAAGGCACTAGACTGGAACTCATGTGCTCTGGGTTCTTTTCTGGCTCTGCAATAGACTTCTTGTGTGAATTCATTAAACCACTTACTCTCTGCTTATTATATTTATAATTTGTGTTACCATACACCTAGAGCTACCAAGGGGACTTAGATTCAGCAGTGCAATGCCTAACTGGCATCCACAACTCTCAGGTGCCCAGGCTCCCTATGCAATGTCTGGGGGAGGGCAAGACACCTAAGAATGGGATTCACATAAGCCAGCAGGCTGAATGGCTCCCCACAGATAAATGCCCCTCACAGATAAATGTCTAGTGAGAGGCACCACCCTCTGCTTGGGATTCACAGCTCTGAACCCTCTTCAGCAGTTAGGCACCTAAACCAGGTCAGGACTTTCTCAAAAAAAAAAAAAAGGTAAGGAGGAAGTAGTGCAGCACTTGCTCAGGATGTGGGAGACCAGGGTTCAAATCCACAGAGAGATATAGAGCAGGGACTTGAAGCCAGGTCTCCCTCCTAGGTGAGTGCCCTCACCACTTGGCAATAGGTACTCTAGGGTGGCTATTTCCCACTCTCCTGTTGAAGTTGTTCCACTTTGATTCAGTGGGTAAGAGATTGATTCTATAGCCCAATGATTAGGGAACTCACTTGGGATACGGGACACATGACACATCAGGCAGAGTGGGCATTTGAACCTGGGTCGCTAACATCATAGGTGAATGCACTAACCCCATGGCTATTGGAGTATAAACTAGGGTGCTACCACCACCTGTGGGTTGTGCTGGCCCTGACTTAGTAGGCATGCTCTGACAACATCTCCCAGATTGGGCACCAGAGGTGAGATAGGTGGGGGAAAGATAATTTGAGGATCCAGCTAGGCCCTGGGCTTCAGGACTGAAGCAGCATTGTACATGTCCACTAGCAGAAATTTAGGCACCTCCAGTTAGGTGGCCACTGGGCAGGGCTTTTGAGGATCTATGTTTTGGATTTAAGCACCTAAAGTGTCAGGTGGGCACCTAAATCCCTTTGTAAATCTAACTCATAGTGCTTAGGAATCATAGCCATGGACTGGGAACCCCACTGTTCCAGGTGTTGCACAGATAGAACAGAAAAACAGTTTCTGTCCCACAGACCTAGCAATCTAAGGACTGATCTTTACTAGAAAATTAACACGCATATGTGTGAAAAATCCACACCCCTGAGCGACACAGTTAAACCAACCTCACCTTTGGTGTAGACAGTACTAGGTTGATGGGAGAATTCTCTCCTCGACTTAGATGCTGCCTCTTGGGGAGGTAGATTATCTGCACTGACAGGAGGAGCCCTTCCATTGGCGTAGGGAGCATCTTCACTGAATCACTACAGCACCTCAGCTGCAGTGGTTTATGTGTAGACAAGGCCTTAGTGTTAAGACAAGAGACAGATGGATATAGATGGGCTGGAAGGGGTGGGTACAAAAGACAATGAGACAATTACTGATTAGAGAGTTGGCTCTAATCCAAGTAAACCACTCCTTACTGAGGTAGAGAACGTGATATACAAGGCCGTGGGGCACTTCAATTGCTCTGACTCTACAACACCGTAGGGAAGGAGACTGGTATTCTCCTGTGCCAGCTCACCAAAGTCTTTTCTGGGCACTAGTCATGCAAGGCCTAACATTGTAGGAGCTTTCCACTCCATAACCCCAGCCTAACTCTTCACATTCCCTCAAAAAGGGCCACAGCCCTAAAAAAAAGTAAATAAACCCTAACCCCTACTCTTAAGAGCGCTTTTACCATGACAAGGGAGACGTGCCATAGCCTTCATTAAATCCACTAGGGGGACTTTGCAATATAAATACATTTTTCACACCGCTCCACACTCATGGTTACAATCCTTCTGAGCCTATCAGTGCAAATTAGTAAGCAGTCAGAAGTTGTGGTTGAATGGACGTGAGGTACTGGCTCCCAGGTGTCCATAACATTGCATCTGCATCATCTTTAGGTCCAAAAAGCAACAGAGGGCTTATCTTCACTGCAGGGGTAACTCTAGTAACTCTAGCAGGCAGCGTGAGTAACTTCCCTGATTTATGGTTACAATTTTGAGAAACTCCATGAATCTTGCATCTTATCACTAACAACTGCAATTCATCCCAACTTTGTGGTATCAAGGCCTTCATTTCAATTGGCATCACCAGGTTACTTTCAGATTACATATGTAGGAAGGACACAGGATTCAGTATATGCACTGATTCTTAAAGTATCTCTCCTGTACACCATTTACATCTACACCCATTACTGTATTACCATGATGCACAAAACACACTAGTGTCATCTATTTGGCATCGCTGCACAAACACTAGGACCTGATCCAACAATCATAGCAGACCATTCAAAGTCTCCCCTTAAGTTAATAGGCCAATATATAACTTTTCAGCCAATAATTCCAGTCTCTTTTTTTCCCCTACTTTTAAGAGGGTCATTTCTGTATCCCTCCTAAGACATGCAGTGAGTGGTCCTACTGATAGAGGGCTCTAAGAAATGCTAGGACTAATGATACTGGCATTCCCAAAGAAAGTACTGTTCCATATAGTTTGTATTTCTTTTTCTCTCGATACTTATTTCTAACCCTTTTGTCAAATTCCTTCCCTTCTTATTTTAGTTTCCACTCCAACCCTTTTGTAAGGTTAGTAGGATCTTGAATTCATATCCAGATCTCCAGAAGTTTATGGGCTAAGAATAATAGATCCTGTAGCTCATTAACATATTGTAGGAATTTAATTTTGACTATTAATAATGTGTAATCTGCACATCATTCTCCTTAATATGAACTCCTGTATACCCACCCTCCCTAAATTCTGACCTATTGCTACTGATTAGAGAGTTGGTTCTAATCCCAGTAAACCACTCCTTACTGAGGCAGAGAACATGATACACAATGCAGTGGGGCACTATAATTACTCTGACTCTACACCACCATAGGGAAGGAGACTGGTATTCTCCCGTGTCAGCTCACCAAAGTCTTCTCTGGGCAATAACACTGATTGCAAGACTATTACAAGTAAAAAGGTACTTTCTGTGAAAGTGCATGTGTTCTAAATATGAATGATCCTTGAGTGTACACCATACTGAATGCCCTTCTAGATGTTCCAGTGATCCCTTGCTTTGTGAGGAGTGAACAGAATGGGTGTGTGGCACGAGTGTTAGATGCATCAGAACCCTAAGCCATTAAATAGGCAACAAAAATCCTGGAACTGTACCAGTTGTTGGATATGGGTAACCTATGGTGCCTTTCCCAATCTGAATGATAAGAATATCCATTTCAGTATGCTTTCTAGGACTCAATGTCTTTCAAATTCTGTGATTAAAAACACCTGAAAGCTCTGATTATTTCCCCAGCAATGTTATCCATGAACCTGGAGGCTCTCCCCAGCTGCTTACTTATATTTCAACACCCACTCAAAATGAAGTTGAAAATTAACTACTTGTTTTCATGGACAGAAACAGGCATATAGTTAAGTGTGAAATGATTATATGGAAGCCTTGAAGAGTTGCTATGCAGTGCTCTCCGCAAAAAAGGACTTTCATTTTATCCTTATTATTGTAAAACACCAAGAATGTAAAATGATGTGTGAACCTGAAAAATAATACATAATTAACACGATTACAATGCTTCCCAACTCATCTAGTTATTTCATATAAACAATGGACAGGAGAGGTGACAAGACAGAACCCTGCAGAGCACGTGTGAGTGCCTTTGGCATGGACAACAGTTGGCCAGCGTGACCTTGTGGGATCTCTCCAAGAAGAAGGAACAAAGCTACTGGAGAGCTGTTTGTCCATTCCACAAAATCCCACAATACCTTGTATCAGCGTCATCAATGGCTGTTGAAAAATCAGATACCAACAGAACCAGATGTTGGTATTCTTTTTGTATTGGTTTTCTTTCCTTGATATATTATATTTCAATTTTTTTTTAAAGTGGACCTTCCATGGGCATAGACTTTCCTAGAAACCCTTAAACAACATATGCCATCATGGACTATGTTCTCATACATTATATACACTTACAACAGTTTGCAGTTCTTTTATCAGAGAAGTCATCTGGGACGTCCCCTGTCTACAGCGCCTGTACTGTTCAGATTTTTTCTCTACATACTAATTTTTTTATTGCTATATTATTATTACTACTCTTATTAGAAGTAGAAATACAGTTCCTACCCGGAAGAGAGTAAACCAGTACACAGAAGATGAGAACTTGCAGCTCTAAGTGTGGGGAGGGTATCTGGTGGCTTTACGCTACCTTTGCCCCCTCCCAGTCTTGAGGTATTCTGGAGGGTGGAGAGGTCTCCAGCATAAGTGGACAACGCTGGGGCTGTCTACGTTACAACAACCTACCCAGGCTGCCCTACAAGCCACAGCAGTGCCTGGAATTTGCAGTGCTGTATGCTGTCTTCCACTGCACCTGCGCCGGGGGAAATCCTCCTCCTCAGCCAAATACAGGCTTTTCAGTCCCCTTTATGCTAGGGAAAAGAGCCAGAGAAGCATAAAGTGGCTTGAGCAGGAGTGAGGCGCTCATACAGAGTAGTTTAAATAATCTCAAGAAATACCCCCAATTCAGCTTTCTAAGCAGCAAATAATTGCCTCTTATAGTTAAAGCCCATTGGAAAGTTGGTGTTAGAGTTCAAGCAGAACAGGAGAGGGGAAGGAGAAAGATAGCATGGTTTATGTGCTGGCTTGTAAAGCTAGATATCCAAGATATATGAATGATGAGAATTTCATTACAAATAGAGGAAATACTGTTTCCCTAAAACAGCCTTATTCTGTCCATTCTAGTGACAAAATTATTGCTTAGCAAGATACAAAATATTTAAACAATTTATTGTCAATAAAAGTTATATAATAATCACGCTAAGACAATAGAGTGTATGTTGTTAGGCAATCAAAGGCCCAACCCATGTGAATTCATATTAGCAGTTAGACAAAATTAGCAGTTAGACAAATATTTCCTATCACATTTTAATACTCGAAGTCTAATGACATTGTTTAATAATAGAAAACAGAGCTGATAAGGTTCAGTTACAAGCATCCTTTGATCTTGCTACCAGCTATGTTTTCTGTCTTTTCTTTTTCTATATGGTTTTGTGTGTACTAATCTAACTAATACGTGGGTTTTTCTTTTTACAATTCTGCTCAAAATCTACTACTAAATTTGTATTAGTAACAACATTTCCCATTTTCAATGCCTGGTATAGATTTTGATAAAATGTGTTGTTCAAGGTAATATTTATGGTGACACTATTGATAGTGATATAACTTTACTTCAGTCAAAAATCAACATGTACTTAATATGGGTAGACTGACACGAGCGATTTTTAGTAGTACTGTGTTCACGTTAAATAATAAAGGTCAAAAGAGAAAATTTTTGACAATTAGCCTTTTACATCAACAGTAAAAGAGTTTACAGAAAACATGAGAACCTATTACTTACAATATTTCTGTTTGGTTACTTTACAAAGCCAAATGTAAACATCTTCTTTCAATCAATGTAAGCTTATGCTGTTGGCAATAGGTATTTACATATATGCTTCTAAAACCAGAAAATATTAAATGTGCTAATGATTCATAATTTGTAATGTACATTGTGTCATATAATTTTGTTTTTGAAGCACAAATAGATTGGTATTTAGGCCTAACAGCTTCCAGTGGGGTGAAACTGGTAGTGCTGGTTTTGAGTTTACAAACACCCTGCAGATACAGTCTAGATAGCTATGAGGATGAATATCAAAGCCACCATGTGAAATATGTGAATGTATATGATCTGTGTCTGGAGTGAGATAAGGCACAACAATTAACTTGTCCTGATTAAGTGGCTTATTTTCTCAAATTGTGAATTTTACTAAAAGATGCTTATCTGTTTTCTTGCTCAAGGAACTTTGAAGTAACAATTCTGAGGGGACAATATTATTTCTCTCAAGATAACTCCTCTTCCTCTGACAATCAAAGAAAGAAGGGGCCATGTTTACTCTATGTAAACTTTTTTTTTACAGTAAAGGTCATGATTCAGAGGCTAAGATTGAGACAGAGGGCAAGACAGTGTTTTGCAACAGCAGAGTTAAGACACAAGGTCAGTTTAAGTTTATCAACATACAGAAATACCTGTTTCATTGCCACGGTGACAATATGATGGCAGAAAGTAAGTGTTCCTTTTTAAATACATACACCACCATATTTTTTCATTTTGCAGCAGTTGGAGTTAAACTTACCTGCAACCTAAATGATCAGTAAACATATAGGCCAGGCCTGCACAACTCGTAAAGCGGCGAGGGCCATATTACTCCAAAGAAAACAGCTGAGGGCCGAAACCAAAATCTATTTGTGCCTCAGCCCCGCCGAAACACCCTCCCGCCCAGCACCATCCGCCCCATAGAAACAACCCCTCCTTCCCCAGTGCTGGGGTGTGGAAGCCTGTAGAAGGGGAAAGAAACGGCACGCATAGGGTGACCAGATCACAGCAGTAAAATAGGACCCGCCCCCTCCCCGCTTGGCCCCACCATCACACCTCTTCACCCCCCTAGGGGTCACTATATTACTGCACACAGTAGTCAATCAATGCAGTTGTAGATAAATCTCTACATTATGCATTTTTGTATAACTTTTATGAGACTTTGTATTGAACCTTGGTAATATGTTATAGCAGGCCCCTAAGGTAGTATAATTAAGGTAAAAGAAAAATGTCTTTTTGCTAGAAGTAGAATAAGATCTTCCCCCCCACTTTGTAATCAATTGCCCTGTTGAATGAATGAGGTGTGGACGAGGAAGGCGTGGAAGGCAGGCACCTCCAGACAGCTGCAATCCTTGGAGAGGGGATGGGAGCCAGACAAGTGTCAAGTGGGCTGACTAGAGAAGAGCAGACATACTGACGACCTCGGGGGTTAGAAGCAAGCACCTTCTTTTGGGAACACCCTCTTTGCAGCATTGGGACAACCCCCAGCCCAGAGACAAGCAGCAAAAAGGATCAACGGACACAGTCCCAGATTTTGAATCTGGGAGATTTGCCCCCATGCAGCCACCGACTCACCTCCACCCCAGTATAAAGCCTTGCCGCCACTGCCCGCTCAGCTCGTCATCCCTCCACCCCATCCCCAGCTTACCTACTCATCCCCTGCCGCCCACTCGCTTCCTCACCTGCCCCCCTGCCACTGCTCGCCCGCTCAGCTTGCCTACTCACCCCCACCACCCGCTCGCCTCCTCAGCCCCCCTGCCGCCAGCTCACCTGCCTGCCCGCTGCTGGCCTCTTACCTTCTGCCACTGCCCCCGCCCCCTGCCGCTGGCTCACCCTCACTCCCCAGCCTGCCACTGGCCTCTTCACCACCCTGCCCACTGGCCGGCTGTTGGCTTGCCCCACCCCGCCGCTTGCCTACTCATCCCCTGTGGTCCGCACAGTGAGCCCACGCGGGCCACATGTTGTGCAGGCTTGATATAGGCACATTCATGCAGAATGTAACTTCTGGACAGAACTCAAGATCTTGCTCCAAGATCTCAGGGACAATGTGATGGTGGTTGTTTAATTTGGTTCTCATGCTTATTTTGCTAAGGGCAGGTCTTCACTACCCGCCGGATCAGCGGGTAGCAATCGATCTATCAGGGATCGATTTTTTGCGTCTCGTTAAGACGCGATTAATCGATCCCCGATCGCGCTCCCCGTCGGCGCCGGCAATCCACCGCATCGAAAGGTGGAAGCGGAGTCGACGGGGGAGCTGCAGCGATCGACTCGCCGCCGTCCTCATCGCCAGGTAAGCCGATTACTATACGCCGACTTCAGCTACGCTATTCCCGTAGCTGAAGTTGCGTATCGTAGATCGACCCCCTCCCCTAGTGTAGCCCTGGGCTAAGAAGGGGCTGTAGTTTGCCAATACTGAGTGTGAAACTTCCAAACAGTTGGAGTTCTTTGCACAGAACAAGGGCAGAATCAGGTCTGAAGCAAGAAAAAGTAACTGTTTTCAAAAGTTCTAAGAATATTTTGTTTAGACATCTGTGCTTTAAAGCTGTTATGTGAACATGACTTCTTTTCAGAGGTTGGAAGGCATAGATTATGTAGCTGTATGACTTTTGCAGTGTGGTGTAGTAGCAAGTATAGAACCACGAGCCAAGATTCTTGGGCTACTCTTCTATCTCAGCAGTTGACTTGGTCTGTGATCTTGGGTGAGTTACTTAAACTCTATGGCTCAGTTTCTCCATCTGTAAATTGGAGACAATACAGTAGAGCAGGGATCGGCAACTTTTGGCATGTGACCCGTCAGGGAAATCCACTGGCGGGCGGGGACAGTTTGTTTACCTGCAGTGTCCGCAGGTTTGGCCGATCGCAGCTCCCACGGGCCATGGTTCACCGTTCCAGGCCAATGGGGGCTATGGGAAGCGGCATGGGCCGAGGGATGTGCTGGCCGCCGCTTCCTGCATCCCCTATTAGCCTGGAACGGCAAACCGTGGCCAGTGGGAGCTGCAATCGGCTGAACCTGCAGATGTTGCAGGTAAACAAACCAGCCCGCCAGCGGACTTCCCTGATGGGCCGCATGCCAAAGGTTGCCAATCTGTGCAGCAGAGCCTCAAAGATACAAACACCATAGTTACGGGCTGACTGGTCAACTGGACACCATGTGAAACTGGAAGTAACCAATCAGGCAGCAGCAGAAATTTAAAAAAACCAAAAGTACTGTACTGTGCCTGTATTGCATCTTAAAGGTAGGCACATCTGAGCTGCCTGCTCCTTCCCCCACCCCCACCCACGGGGCAGTCACTTACAGCAAGACGCTGAGGCTGCCAGCCCAAGACAGCCGGAGACAGCAGAACAAGAGCAACTCTGGGGTCTGTGCAGCTTTCACCCCCCCACTGGGAGGGGGACGTGCTGTTTTTATCCCCCTCCCTGCTGTTACTCACACACACACTCTCACTCACTCACTCTGTCAGACTAAAGGTCCATCTAGCCCAGTATCCTAGTTTCCAACAGTGGCCAATTCTAGGTGCCCCAGTGGGAATGAACAGAACAGGTGATCCATCCCGTCACCCATTCCCAGCATCCTTATTTACTTTCTCCACACCAAGCATGATTTTATAGAACTCAATCACATGCCCCCTTAGTCGTTTGTTTTACAAGCTGAAAAGTCCCAGTTTTATTAATCCCTCCTCATGCGGAAGCCATTACATACCCCTAATAATTTTTGTTACCCTTTTCTGAACCTTTCCAATTCCAATATATCTTTTTTGAAATGGGGCAACCAGATGGTATTCAAGATGTGGGCATACCATGGATATAGGCAGTATGATATTTTCTGTCTTATTTTCTATCCCTTTCTCAACCTAAGGCCACTGCTTTAGGTGCTTAAATGTGGATTTAGGTGCCAAACTTTAGGAACTCATATTGGAAGATTTTGGGAGTATCTACACAACCTCAGTGTTATTCAGAACAACTGAAATAATTTCAGATATTGGTCCTGCATTGGGGTTTTACATTGAACTCAAAGTAAAAGATCGTAAATCCTGAATGCTTTTAATAACTTCACTTAGGGCTGGTCTACACTGGGGTGGTGGATCGATCTAGGATACGCAACTTCAGCTACGAGAATAGCGTAGCTGAAGTCGACGTTTCCTAGATCGAAATAAATTTTACTTACTTCGGGTCCACTCGGCGCAGGCTCGCTCCGCCGTCAACAGTGCTTCCTCCTCTCGCCGAGCAGGAGTTCCGGAGTCGACAGGGAGCGCTTCTTGGATCGATTTATCGCGTCTAGATGAGACGTGATAAATCGATCCCAGAAGATCGATCTCTACCCGCTGAATCGGTTGGGTAGTGTAGACCTACCCTTAGTAATATAGAAAGCAGAAATGAAAGGTACTGGATGTATTAGTCACAACAGTCACAGGACTGTCTGCAAAAGGCAAGTTAAAAACAAGAGATGAAAGCACAGAGTACACTAGAGGAATGTACCATTTTAACAGGTCTAACCCGTTAAAACACTTGCAATACACCTCAAGCTCACACAAGCTCCAACTTGTTTTCTTGCACTTTTAAGAACTATTTAGAATAGCTTTCAGCAGGTCTAAACCAATTTAGTGCCAATGTGGACAGCATGAAGGTGCTTCAGATAGGCCTCCCACTACTGCCCCATAGGGGACTGATGGCCTTTCTGGGTCTTCCTGCTTCTGGTAGCTATGCCAGGAACTGGAGGATAGGTACCCAAAGGCAATGCAAACTAAACGGTTGAAACAATGCCGGTATGGACAAAAGCAAGACAGTGTGGATTGATATATTGGCAGGTTCTAATACAAATAGTCAATTACAAACAGCTGAATTCTCCACTGCAGATCCAGCTTTTGGATGGTGCAGTCTATGGAATTTTTATAATACGGAGGCTAGTTCTGGCCATCAGCTAGTAACTACTGAGTCACAGCTGTATGTGGCAGTAGCTACCATAAAATAGCACTCATTTAACTGGCAGATAAAAGCCACAATGGAAAAAAGGAGCAAATTCAACAGCTGAATCCTACTGATATGAGTTTATGTAGAATAATTACACAGTCTAAAGCAATATACAATATAATTTACAAGTTAGGAACTTCTAACAGCAAGCAGATTAAGGTAAACAAGTACGCAGACAGACAGCAAACAGAGATGACAGAATTAATCTTTGTTCGTCTGCCCCTCTGTTTATTTGTAGATAACCCAAAGCAGTTCCTTCCCTGCTCTTGCTCAACTAGATAGCACATTGAGAAACAGTTTTGCAGCTTAAGAATTATGGATCTGGTAATTTAACCCTTTTTTTGAGAACACCCTGCACTCTTGAAATGGATCACCCCTACCCTTCATAACCATATCCTGACACTGTTGCTGCCATCTATCTTTTTTCTCTCTCCTGTCAGTCAGCTTTTCTGTCTCTTCTCTTTTCTCCTCATTGTCTTTTACCTTTTGTTCTTTCTTTTTTCTTGTTCTGTTACCTGGCTTTACTCCTCTCTTCCACCATTTCTGTGGTAGTTCTGACCCTTTCCCATCCCCATTCACCAGAAGAATCCATGATGTCTGGGGTGCATGATATCCACTGATGGCGCCCAAGGCTGACTTGAGTGCTAAAGGAGTGGAGAAAAGAACTTGGGCTGATGGGCAGCTGCCTAAGCCTGAAGTCTTCTATATAAGAGCTGCTGCCCCTGTCAGCTATGTGGAAGGCCACAGTGGGTACAGGGAGGGAAGGTGGGTGGCTTTCAGTGCACACCCTGACATTTTATCTGCAAACACAGCAATGCAAGAGGAAGGTGGAGATTTCACCTGCAACTTTCCCACCCATGTTATCTTTTGTTCTACCCTATACCTCCTAACTTACCTGATCCCTCCTCTCTCCCCCACCACCACTGGGAAATAGTGCTTTAGAAGATGAAAGATCTACAGTGAAATTATTCAGTAAAGAAACCTAATGTCCTTTTCAAGAATGCATATAGCCAAGTGTTGTCTTTTGCACCTGTGCGGGGCTACAAACGAAACAGTTACCTTAAAATACTTAACAATGATGTTGCAATTACAAAGTTTTCAATAACAAAATAATAATAATTAGTTGGAGGAGAGAACTGAGTGGAAAATAAATATGAGAAAAAAAGAAGTAGCGCAGGAACATGGGATAAAAACATACCAAGTAGCAATACTCAGGTAAAATCAAAAGGAGAAAAAAAATGGGGCTCAACACTCAAAGCAGTAAAGTAAAAATGGTAGCAGGACTTTAAATAGTCTCTGAAAAAGGTCAAAAGGGTTGGAAAAATAAAAAGTTTAGTGCAGAGGACATTAGACCATTTGTAGAAAAAAATAAAAGTGAGGACAACATCAAACAAAAGAATAGTGGGTAAGAGAGCTTCAAATGTGAGAGGAGGGAGAGCTACACACACACACTCTCTCTCTCTCTCTGGAGCACAAGAACTGAAAGAGGCAAGATGACAAAAAGAAATAAACTGAATGTTTGCTTGGCTAATGCACAAGACATTACTTTTCTAGACGTGCCCTGTATCTGACTGTACAAAGTGACACTATCTCACCACAAGAGTCAATACACCAACCATGTAATATAACCACCATGTAATTTGATCTTGGGACACAGCATAGTCAGAGCTGTTAATGCTTCCCTTACCCATGGGTCTGCGCACATGAACTGAAACAAAAGAAAAACAAATACTTGAGCTTCCCTCAGTACCCCTATTCTATATTTAGAGTGGCTGGCCAATTTGAAATTATTTCTAATCCAAATAAAAACAACATGTATGAGTAGAAAAAAATCACAGCAAAAAAGATGAAATTTAACAACCTATTCACATATCTGTTGTTACTGATTAACGGCAGTTATGTCTTGCCTTCCACTCACTCCTCCTGTTGTCCAGTATCAGTTCTTAAAATGGTCTGAAAAAAGTGAGGGGGATAGGAGGGAGTCTAGCAACAGAAATCAAATTGCTATCGCATCTGCCTGACCCTTCATTAACTCTGCCCCCACATATGTCTTCCTACCCCCCCCCTTAGTTCTTCCTACAGTTCCAGTTGTTCTTCACTTCCCACTTTCCCAGGCCTGAGAGGCTGCAGCAAGGTCCCCTTCTCCCCTTTCCCAGGAGGGGTGTTGCAGAGAGAGGGGGTGGGGGGGAAGCGCAGAGGAACTGGCCAGTTGGTCACAGGAAGGTGGGGAAGAGGATGGGGCGTAGCTGCACTAAGCTGGTGGGCTATTTAGATCCCTCCTTCCCTCCTGAGAGATTATTGTTGGGTAGCTGAGGAGAGGGAGCTCAGCCTGCTTCCTGCAACAGCCCTGATTGTCTGCTGACACCCAGGAGGGCAGGGCAGTGGGAAAAGCAGCCAATCAGAAGGGAATTTCCCCCAGGCTGATCGGAAGTGCACCCCCTCAACAATCCAGCTGCAGTTGTCAAAATGTTATTTGTGGGGTCAGTGTCCCCTTTCGACCAGGCACACTTTAAGCATTGCTTATAGCAGTTCTTCAGCAGTCTGAGTCTAAACATAGCAGATAGATTATGGACCCCTTCCATGCAGAAGGGAGGCCGAGGCTTAGCTGCCTCATCCCTGAGCAGCAGAGTTCTTAGAGAATCGGATTGATGGAGAGCTGGGAAGGGGTCACTGGGGGCCAGAAACTGTGTGGTGGTACAGGGCCTCTGTATAGGTGGCCTAAGCCTCCCTGGGATCCATCAGGTTTCTGGGAAGGCGCAGTATCCTCCTTTGTGGATGGGCAAACCCCATCCCCAGATGGATGCTGAGAGGGAAGTATGGGTAGGGCTGTGCTCCAAATTTGAGTCAATAGGAAAGGAACATCCTTACTTCCCACTGCTGATTAATGGGATATTTGAAAGGTTGGTCTTCTCATACCTAGGCAAAAACATAAATGTCCATACCACAAACAACTCACCTTCCAAATTCTCACTGGTAATCTCCAGACTGAAGGGTCATGGAAACTGACTATCGGTCACTCCTGCAGGTGCATCAACCACGAAGCATGTAGGGAAGAACTGTGCCTCTGCCCATAGTGGACCTGTTTTATGTTAAGGGGCTTTAGCATCAGTTCAGCAGATTTAAACATATTCACTACAAACCTAAGTAAATCAACAAAAAGTCAGTGGTAGACAAAAAGTTGTGATAAAACTCTCTCTGTATTACATTAAACGAGCAGGAAAAATGTTGATTAATCATGCTAACATTTATTTGCAAATATGACAAAGCAGATGTGTGTGCCATGTAGCTAAAAAAGCAAAAAATGAAGAGAGAAGATAGAAGAAAAAATATGAAACGTGGTAGAACAGAGATGAAAATCACATCTTCCTTACTTGGCACCAAACCATGCCCCTTATCCACTCCACCTGTTTTTCCCAACAGTCTTTGAAAACCTGATGTTTCTTTATGTACAAAGAGTTTGTCCTTCTTTAAAGGAAAAACTCTCATGATCAGAATCTCTTTGTTTCCTCCAAAACGATAGATTAGCTTGAGGTTATTGATAGCTTTTTGGAAATTTACAACTATTCCTCCTTCGGCTGACTCAGAAAGACAACTGGATTTGTCAACATGATTAATGGCTTAGACTCACATGTTGGGCACTCATTGTTGATCTCTCTTATAGATTAAAGGAAGGGATCAAAAACATGTCCTTCAACTCCATTCCTTTCTGCCTATCTTCCAAGAGATTGAGGAAATAATTTTTAGTTTTCTTTGAATTGGCATCTGCTTGCATTATCCAATGCGCAGTCAGTCATGCACATTTTTATTTGGAAGTTATATAGTAAAGGAATAGATTTATGTGCACTAATCCTTCTCTCACCATTTTTCAGACAACTGAAACGTGAATTTCCTAGTGCTGTGATTCTTAGCACTGATGACTTTTTCATCACGGAAGATGGCACCTATGTGTTCAGTCATGATTGTCTAGAAGAAGCACACTTATGGAACCAAAAGAGAGGTGATTGAAACCATTCCTAGTTTCTTCAGTCTTAATAGATTCGCTCATATCAGTCCGTCTAGGTACTTATACAGCCTTCAAAACCATAGCATTTCAACTTAGTATCCTTACATTATAGCGACACCCTAGGATGAGCGATAGCAAGTTTAAAGTTGATCTTCCATTGAAGTCCATGGCTTGTCAGTCTTCTCAAAAACCATAGGATTTAGTCTCCAACTTTGTTTTCTAGGATGTTAAAGAAATAAATTCAGTATTACATGAACGAACTGTGATAAATTCACAGCTAATTTAAAAAAAAACAAAATTTTTTTTAAGCAGTACACACTCACTATAGAAGTGCAGATGTTGCGAAATTTAGATATCGACATGTGGTGTAAAAACTCCAGCTGACATTGTTCAGAATATAGCAGCTTAACCATCTACAGTGACTGATTTGTGGCTTTTACACTAGCTATTTGTTGTGTCAAAGAGGTGGTTTACAGAGTTTATTAGAAAGATATTTACTAGACTTGGGAACAGTAACATGTTAGGGAGAAAATTGACAGTCTTTTAAAGAGACTAATGAGTGTGAATTTGTGGCTATCAATATTACAACATTATATTTACTCCTGAGGGGGATTCTGTGCCAAAAAATTAAAAATTCTGCACCAAAAAGTTCAAAATGCTGCAAAATTCTGCATGTCTTATTTTTCAAAATAATGCAATATAATCACAACAGTTTCAATTGTTTTGGTAATGTATTTAAACTACAATACAGAAAAAAGTCACAATAACTTATTCAGCATTTCCTAAACACATGAAAGTTAAGTTACAAACACTTGTAACTAATACCCTGCATTCCAGTTATAATCCTGGATTTTCATTTAAATAACATTACGCCAAACAGGAAAAAAAAAGTAGCATGTAATTTTAAATAGCTCAGACTTTCACACATGACAGGCATACAGTTTTGCTAATCATTGTCCTGGACATGGCTGGGTACTTTGGGAAGTGCTTGGTTCCGATTGTCCTGACATTTTATTTACTGCTTGATAAATGTTTTATTTGCCCTCAAAGTCGTCTTCTTTTTTTAATGGGTAAGTAAAATAAATCTTGAGCTGTAAACTAACTCCATTGTGCCACTTTGGCACAGGAAAAAAAAGTGAAAAAGCACATAGATCTTCCTAGCTGATTCTCTTACTGTCATTTATAAGGCTTTACATCGCTCCGGCAATGTAGCGGCCTTGAAATTGTTTACAGATTTTATGCTCCTGTGGGAACTGACTGCGAATGAGAACAGTTAACTAACAATAGGAACATTAACAATGTTACTTGACAGGCTGCTACATTTCTGCCGCAGAGAATGAGATCAGTTACGTAGCAGGCAGGCTATTACATTTCTGCCTCGGGGACAGAGCCTTCCTCCTGCATAATAACAAGCCCTACCCCTCCATGCCGGTCTCTCTCGCTTGTTGGCAGGCATGCACGCCTAGCCCCACCCCCTGACAGTGATCAATGTCTCCCATGCAGGCACGCACACCCAGCCCCCTTCCCCCTTCAGTGATTTGCCTCTCTGAGCTTCTCCAGGCAGGCTGCAACAGCTGCGCTGCCTGGCCTGCCGAGGAAGAGGCACGTGTCCCCCCGCAGATTTCTTTTGCATTTTTCTGTGCGCGGGCAGCATTCTGCCAGGAGTATATATTGTACCAAAGTGTATTTATATCTGCTAGCAATCACCCTTTATAAATACTTCATTTATATTGCTACTGCTTATATAAATCCAAGTATGTTCTAAAACTAAATATCAATATTTAGAATATATTATTTTTAATTCAAGTTTTACTGCTGAGCACATCCATTGGCTACTTAACATCTTCTAGCAATTTTAAAAGCGTTAGCTGATTACAGTCCATTATTATTTATTTTCATTGTGATGGGAATAGGCGCTGATTCTCCATGGCCCCACCCCTGCCCCACCCTCACCTCGCCCCAATTCCACCCCTTTCCCCCAAGTCTCCACCCCTGCCCCGCCTCTTTACTGCCTCCTCCCCCGAGTGTGCCGCGTCCCCACTCCTCCCCCTCCCACCTGGAAAGTCCTAAGCGCCACCAAACAGCTGTTAGGCGGTGGGTGGGAAGCGCTGGGAGGGGGAGGAGCAGGGATGTGGCATGCTCAGGGGAGGAGGAGGCGTGAAGGGGGTGGGGGCAGGGGGAGCTTGGCTGCCGGTGCGTGGGTGCTCCAGCCCCGCAGCACCCAGAGAATTGGGGCCTATGGTGATGGGCCCTCAAAGTCCAACTCAGGAATGGGACCTCACTTTGCTGGGAGCTGTACGAATAGAGCAGCGGTTCTCAAACTGTGGGTCGGGACCCCAAAGTGGGTCATGACCCCGTTTTAATGGGGTCACCAGGCCTGGCATTAGACTTGCTGGGGCCCGAGTTGAAGCCACAGCCAGAGGGCTTCAGCCCTGGGCAGCACGGCTTAGGTTACCGGCCCCCTGCCCAGGGCTGAAGCCCTTGGGCTTTGGTTATGTCCTCTTCCCCCACTGGGGCGGCAAGACTCAGGCTTTGGTCACCTCCTCCTGGGGTCATGTAGTAATTTTTGTTGTCAGAAGGGGTCACGGTCCAATGAATTTTGAGAACCTCTCAAATAGAGAATGTCTTCAGTCTGGATCCATCAGTTGTCTGCTGTTTTTGAGCTTTATTTAATGTTATGTTACAGCACATAAAGCAATGAAGAATGGGAAATCCCCGGTTATTATTGATAATACCAACATCCATGCTTGGGAAATGAAGCCCTATGTGATTATGGTAGGGAAAACTCACTCTGATCGACTATCATTATAAATGCTTAGCTATGAAATTTAAGAAGTGGACTGATTGAAAAAAATAGGAAAATATTAAAAAATTATTTCAATTTTTATTTTGGTCTTGTTATATTTATCAACAGTTGAGTCCTTGCAGACGTGGGTGAAGAGGTTTGCCTGCTTACATGCTAATAAACTCTAGTTCAGTAAGAGCAAAAATCACGTGAAAATATTGTCTGTTGTTAAACTTACCCGATAATTACCAAGAGATCAACCTGTAATTTCCTTTCCCCCCATAGTAGTCTAGATTTAACAGTTTCCATATTGTTTATCTGAAAAACATATAAAGTCCTGATTTATGGCCTTGGTTTACAGCTTGCTGTGTGGAGATCACACGAAGAGTCTAGAGGCTGCATTTGTATCAGCCTTTAATGGTTGGCAGAGATGGAGCTTCCTTGGCAGTCTTCCTAGTATGATAGTGAGGCTAGTTAGTGCTAATGTTTCAGTTATGCTCGAGTGCAGCCACCTTAGATTGCGATATTGTCAGAGTTTAAAAGGCTGAGACCTCCAAGATGCAGGAAATAATGGTGGTGGCTCTGTGTTCACTCAGCTGCTACTAAACTAGTGCTTGGGTGTAATTTTTCCAATGAAAATCAAGGTTGTGACCACTTGTGGATGAATGCATAGTAACAGCAATCTAGATCAGAGGTTCCCAAACTGTGAATTTGTGGCTGGTCAGGTGGTGCTGGCTCTCCCCCTCCTTTCCAGCTACTAAATTGGATTCTTTTAAAAAAGGTACAAATATTTTAAATACTTCTTTTCTAATCTCACTTTTCCATCTAAGCAATTGCTGTAGTTGCCAGACACGTTATGTAACTGTGAATGGGAAAGACTATGATTTGTGTGATTAGGAATGAGAAGAATGTGGTCCACCCTCTAAGTTTGAGAATTCCTGGGGTAGGTGACTAGGCACATAGTGAATGTTAAGTGCTAGCATAAATCTTCAAGAGATGTTAAAGATCTACATGGTAACTGCTTTAAAATGTGTGCACTTTTTCAAATCAGGCACGTGAGACTAACTATGAAGTTATATTCCAAGAACCTGACACACACTGGAAATTCAATGTTCGAGAGTTAGCAAGGTACATCTTTTTTCTTAATTCATCAGCTTGCATCTCAATTACTACCACATTTGTGCTAGAAAAAAGAACAAGACTGTAAGATGCTCCTTCTTCCTTGACCATTGACTAGGAATAGTCTAGTAAATGACTAGTGGAAGACGGTTGAGGAATAGTTTTGTTACTTAGCTCTCAATGTGGACTAAATTAACACCCAACAACTCTAGTCATGCTGAAGGATATGAATCAATAGGAAGGGGTCTATTTAGATTGTAAGCTGCTCCTTAGGGCTAGTCTACACTTACCGGCTGGATCGGAGGCGTCGGATCGATCTTCTGGATTCGATTTATCGCGTCTTGTCTAGACGCGATAAATCGAACCAGGAAGTGCTCCCCCGTTGACGCTGGTAATCCAGCTTGCCGCGAGGAGTAAGCGCTGTCGACGGGGGAGCCTGCGCACCGCGTGTGGACCACAGGTAAGTTCGAACTAAGAGACTTCGACTTCAGCTACGTTATTAACGTAGCTGAAGTTGCGTATCTTAGTTCGCCAGGGGGGGTTAGTGTAGGCCAGCCCTTAGATTGTAAGATCCTTAGGGGCAGGGATCATGTTTTTGTTCTGCACCTAGTACAATAGGATCCTGGTCCATGACTTGGGCACCTACGCACTACAATAATACAAATAAATGAATAAATATAATACCTACATTTTGTGACTTATGCACTTAAAATATAACCATAATATTTCTTTAATATAGGCTGGGGAGGAGTGGATGCTACATTAATATGCAATAAATCAGTCCCTGAAAGATCCTTCTTCAGATCTTGACTGACATCTATAAAAGGGACTAAATATTGTTGGTCTCAAAAATATGGCATTGTTTGCCTTATCCATGTTGCTTTTAGCTGATTATGATGATGATTCTTTATTTGTGTTATGGTAGTGGCTGTGTACCCCAGTCAAAGATCAGTGAGTTTCCCCATTTTGTTTTGCACAGACAAATACCAAAGATGATGGTCCCTACCCAGAAAGCTCACAGTCTAGGTGTCAGACAGGATGGAAAGGTGGGCAAAAGAGACAAGTGGGTTGGGGATGGGGATGAGGTAACAAAATGAGCAGTTTAGCCGCACAATGAAAGTCTTGGTTACCTAACCAGTGCCCCAGATGGTTGGTGATTTGTAGACATCACATCAGAAATAGGTTTTAAGGATTATTATTATGTATTTGTAGTAAGAAGAGGACCTGAAACATAAGGCCTTGTATCAGAGGCCTGGTATGAGGCCTGAACTAAAGTAGAGGTTAAAACTTTGCTGATATGAGGCAAAGTTAGGTTGTGAGCAAGAGGAAGGCCCTGCTCACGGAATTTGGCAAGCACAGGGCTGATATTGCAGAAACACATATTCCTAAAAGGTGCTGGGCACAGAGCACTCACGCAAGCACATTCCAGAGAGTGGTACCAGAACACCTCGATACCAGCACATTCCCCAAAGATAACAGGAACACACTGACCCACCCTAAAGATAAGGTCAGGATAACAGCATAATAAACAAACATGTTTTAATCAAACCAACATGTACAAGGCAACGGGTGGCACCCTAATACGTCAGGAGCAAAACTTAAACTTGTTTGTATTGGTGTATAAAGATGTATCTCAGAGGGAGTGTCTTTGGCCAGCCTAGGGGGCAGTGGAAAGTCCCGCCATTGATTGAGTTGCATCCATTGTGACAAGCATACATGTCTTAGTACCCTCATAGAGTCTGCCAGGTGCTATTACCATGTTTTGTCAACAATAAACCTGGCCAGGTGCCTTCGCTAAAAATGGAGTCTGTGGATTTATTAGGCAGTTTAATTGAGGTCCGCTGTCTCCTCTGTCTCCGGAGAGCTGGGACAGCACACTGAATGAACACACGCGCAGTCAACATCTGACCATAGTATTAATTTTAGGGTCCGCTACCTATTGATTTGTATTTTATTCTATTAATCAGTGGGGTGAATGTCAAAATTTCATCCAGATGTGCAGGCAAGTGGATATCTAAACCAAATTTATCAAACACAATTTAAGGCAACACATTGGAAAGTGATTCAGATGAAGACTGAGGGTGGATATCAATGAACTATTCAGTCAGTATACACTGTAAAAGTGTCCCGATTTTGAAATGCTCTCCTATCCCTTAACCTTGATACTAAAAGTTGGGGTCTCAAGATACAATGGGTTACCTTCGAAGGCAGGTGTTACGGCCCTATCTAATCACCATCTCTTTGTGGATGGTCACTAGGCTGCTGTATTAGATCCAAACCTTGGATCTCACATATGTTTAAGTCTAATGAGTGAGAAGTTTTCCAGAAACTGGCTAAGACTAGCCTTTCAAGTACACTCCTGGGGTACAAACTCCAATGCTGGCTCCCCTTCGTGGGATGTGGAGCCCATCAGCCCAGTTGCCCCTAAGCCCCAAGACCAATGCGGACCCAAGCCTAACTCAGTAGCTCATGCACACTCTTTAGGGTTCTAACCACATGGTTTACCACATAGCTCTTTGAGAGCTACATGACAGTTAAAGCAAGGGCCACACAGACTTTGCAAACTCAGACAAAGCACAAGAGATATACATGGAGAAAGAATCACATGCAAGACCCTGCCTCAGTTTCCTCACCACTCTGAAAGTCCTTTGGATCTTAATATTCTTCAGAAGATCCAGGGTCCTTTTGCACCCCCTCTCCTCCTGTCAAGCCTTCCCTTCTGGTTTTGCTCTGGACTCCCCTTGCTAGAGTATCCCTTTTTGACAGCAGATTCTAGCACCTTTGTCTCTTTTGGTTCTTCCCTTGGGGGTTTCCATTCTCCACTCCTCAATGTTTGTTACAGCAGATCAGAGGCCTTACCAAGTCTTTGGTAGTCTCCATTGTGCTGGTAGGACCCTGAGTCTGGCCTATGTGGAGTGCTCCACTTGGACTTGAACAATAGCAGATCTTGACACCTGTGTTGTATGGTTCAGTATCAATGAGTGGGCAATCTAACGCCATTGTCTGCCTTTCTGCAGATCTGAACTCTCCCAGGACTGGAGTTGACCCTCTGCACCCATGTAGCAGACATCGTGATAGTAATAAAAACCGCTACATATAATATTCATAAAAATAATAAAGATATCACCCATGTTCTTCACAGCAGGTTCAGTGGATTTGCCCTTGTTCCAAGGGATTCACCTAAAATTACATTCTGGCTGCCCATAAAAATATTTGGGTTACATTTTGCAGTGAAGTGTCCAAAATAGCTTTGAAAACTAGGTTAGCTGAGATGTAGGAAAAATGTTTTAGCCTGACCCAGGGGGAAAAGAATTAGTGCATTACTAAACACAGCAGGAAGGTTTGCAAATGTAAGAAAATCCATCTGATACACATAGAGAGCTAAATACTTACATTTTTCTGTTAATTTTAATTCTATAGAAGAAACAGTCATGGTGTCCCGAGAGAAAAGATACAGCGCATGAAAGACCAGTATGAGCATGACATTACCTTTCATATCGTGCTTCACTCTGAAAAACCAAGCAGAGATGACAGAAATTCCAGTGGACCAAATGTCGCTCACAACACTGGGGCTTATTCCAATATGTGTCCAACATTCCCAAACAGAAGAACACACATCCGCTACACAAATGAAAGATCATTTAATAGAGGTGGATTCCAGAATGTATTTTAGTATTTCATTAGGGTATAAAAGGCTAAAAAAAATTAACCTTTTACTCTCAATTTTTGTATTTTTCTACTAAATCTCTAAATCAGGAGTTATTTCTGTTAATTTACAAGTCTTAAAATATATCACTGTAATGTTTTGTCAATTACACAATCTGAGACCGTTTCTGAGACCACTAAAACCAATATAAACTGTACATGTCATCCATGTCCCAATACACCCCAGTGTTTGCCAGTTTTCCTTGTTCAATCATGTCTTAACCTTCAATTATAAATTTTGCAGGGTAGGGACGTGGTCTGTCTCTTGCCTGCAAACTGTCATGAACATTTATGGTGCAGTGTAAATATTGTATCTTCCTGTCTTCCAGGCCCATTCTCTCTCCTTCTCCCCTCATATACAGTCTCTTACTAACGCCAATCACTTCTTTCTCCTTAATAGTTCCAAAATCCACCCTTTCTTCATGGTCCCTGTTGCCAGGACACTTGTAATCTTTTTTAGCTTCCCTACTTTCTCCTGTCTGGCCTCAGTGCTTCTCACTTCTTCTCACCTCAGCTTGACCAATGTAAACTTTCAATTTTTCCATTGGTTTCCTGTCTTCTTACAGGATATTCACCTTACAAGATTCTACATAACCTTCTTTCTACCTGCATCACTGCTTTCATTACTCATGCTCTTCTCAAGCCTTTCACTTTGCTCCCCACTTTCCTCAAACTGTTTCAGGCTGTCTCTCATGCTGCCCCTCTGCACCTACTTTCTCCATCCTCATCTGCCAACCACCACTTCTCTCCTCATTCAAATGCATTTTTTAGCTATTCCTTTTCCCTTCCCTTCATTAATAATCAACCCCTTTCTACCCTTTTCCTGAACTGTTGTTCTGTATTTGTCTTCTCTTATACTGTAAGCTCTTTAGGACAGGGAACATATTTTGAAGTGCAATGTGAATTAATGGCATCATATAACATTTTAAAATAAAATAATAATGGAAAAAATAGCAAAGACCTAAATGCTATAATTCCATATCGGGGACATCATAAAACCACAAGAGAACTAGAACAATTTACTAGTCAATTGTCTTGCAACCTTACCTTGAGAAATGACCAAAAATGTTTGTAGTTATTCCTTTGCACATTGTGTGGGTTTTTTAAAAGTCATTTTATCACAGCACTAAGATAATTCAAGGCAGGTTGACATTATCTAATATGACACCTAGATAGTTTGAAGACGCACGGCCTGATTTTCAGAGCTGCTAATATTACTATCTTGTCCTCGTCTAGCTCAATTTTTATGTTTCATCCCTGTTGCAACTAGTCCAGTGGTTCTCAAACTTTAGCAATCTGAGGATCCCCACTTTTATTTAAATTTTTTTGCAGACCCCCCAAGCCAGCTTCTAATTTTCCACGGGGGTGTTAGGCTCCGCTCCCACTCCACCCCTTGCCCCAAGGCCACACCTCTTCCCACCCCTGCCCCTCCTCTTTCTGCCCCCTCCCTCCCAGCATCTCCTGCCCATGACACTGAACAGCTGTTCTGCAGCATGCAGGAGGCACTGGGACAGGGAGGAGTTGATCAATGGGGCCAGCGGCCCTGGACATGACTTGAGGACCTCCTGGAGTATCCTTGCAGACCCCCAGAGATCTGCGGACCCGTCTGAGAACTGCTGATCTAGTCAATATCCTAAACTGTGAGCTAGCTCGAGCAAGGGCAATCTATTGTTCATTGGTACAGCTCTTAGCACAATTGGCCCTGATCCTTTATTGGGGCCCATAGGCGCTACTGTAATATAAAACTAGTAACAATTAAATGGGGAATGTGGAGACTTGCCTCTGAAAGTTAGGCTGTAGGGCCCTGTTTTTCAATTTGGTTGTCTAAAGTTAGACACCTAAATATGGATTTAGGAACATAGTTTTAGGCATACAAGTTTGAAACTGAGTGGTTAGCTTTGGGCCTCACGGTTTTAGCCTTGTCATATTAGACCGTATGAAATCTTTTCGTTCCTTATCACTCCAGGATGGACAGTTCACATACACTGCACTAGTTATGGAGTTATCTGGCATTTGGTGTTGTGTATCATACAGTATCCATGAGGAACATGACACTCTTTGTATAATATTACCTATAAGAATTTGTGTACAGATATCGGGCTTTTTCTTGGTGCTTGGGTATTGTACTACACTCTGGTTCCGGCTTTGTGGCACATCTCTTGAGTCTTGTTATTGTATAAAACTTGATTTCTCTGGTAATCTAACTGGAAATGCACATTCTCTGTTTATGTGTTGTAGTGTCTGTAGACATGAAATCACTCTTCCTTGATCTTTGAAAAGGGGTCACAAAAACATTAAAGTAGCCTGAGAATAGTGGGCTTATTTACAACGGAAAAAAAATGTAAGCAGGAAAAACAAAATTTTGTTGATGTCATGGTTGGCTTTCAAGTTATATTGCTTTTCACTGTGCAACTATTGGCCAAGCAGAGGGATGGCTTCCCTGTCAGGTAATCAGGAGTTGCAACTCTGGCTTTATAATCAAAATAGATTGTGAACAGAAGAGGATTAAAATACACACAATGTTTGCAGATTTATAAAAAAAGCCAAAACAAAACAAACAAACAAACAAAACCCCAACCCCCCGACACACACACACATTAAAATGCATTGTTTTTCAAGTCATTTAGGAGGCCTCGTGCTGAGACTCAGGGACGTTTGGGTGAAGAGGGAGAATTTTGTCCTGATATTTCAAAAACAGAAAGTTAGTCAAAAGATAGTCAGACAAGCAGAAGAAATCTAAAAAACTTTGTAAATACTTGAATGTATGGAAGTTTTCTCTTTCTAAACCATGTCAAATAAAAAGATAAAAAAAAAAAAAAGAAAAGAAAAAGTCCCATTTTAAGTGTGAGAAAGTAATCTACCTTAAAAACATGCATGACCACCACCAAAAAAATAAAAAAGAATAAATGTGAATGGTTTGTGTATTATCAAGTTTGGGTATTAAGGCATGTGAGCTGAGGAAGCCTTTGTCGAACCACATCATTTCTGTGTCTCAGTTTACCCATCTATAAAAATGGAGATGTTTACCCACGTAACTCATATGGGAGTTGTGAGCATTCACTAGATAATGTCTCTATAGTGCTTTGAGCACACAGCATGTCAAAGAACTCTTAAGTGTATCATTATGGTGTGAATGAGCATGTTGGCTTAGCTGGTGATGTGCCTGATTTCTAGTGATTGCTTTATTAGGAATGTGGAATTTATTATCTGATCATTTTCTTTCTGCTAGCTAGCAGCTTCTCTCCTCATTCAGCTCTAATGAGTCAATGTGCCACACCTGTGGAATTGACACAATGTTGTTGATGGAAGCTCCAGGATCAAGTCCTGCTCCTGAGCTCCCGTCACCAGGAGAGTTCTTCCAAAGCTGTAGAAATATTCCAGGAACCAATTAGCATTAAGACAACAGACTTGATATATCAATGAACATTAAGGCAAACCTTAAGGCAAAGAGATTCTATTCCAGTTGTTTATCAGGGTGGATAGTATGAGGAGAGGAGCTGCTAGCAGAAAGAAAACCATCAGGTAATAACTTTCTGGTTCTGCAGCACAGCTTCTCTTCTCATTCATCACTAATGGCTGGTAGCAAGCAGTGAATCATAGAGCGGGGAGGGTGGGGAAGAAGGAACAGAGTTTTAAGCATTATTATAGTAGAACAATAGGTAGAAATAAAAGCGTTACTCCATATAAAGCCAGAGCTTTCTCATTTAAACAATTATTTGAGGTCAAACCCAGTAGCACCTTCCTACCCTAGAACAGTACTACAGAGGAATGGAAAGCTACTTTGAAATCTTTATTATGTGAAGCTCACACACTTTTCCCCCATTATACCACTAGGGTCCTTGTAGAGTCTTGATTCCTTCTCCATAAATACTTTCTTAACTGCTTAGCATGCCAACTGGGGCAGGATTTTGACATCTTGCTGCATTATCACTACAAATTGCTATTATTAAGGGGATGATTGCTTTTGCCTTTTTTGGGACCCAGAGTCTCTGGAGTTTGGAAGATGTAGCCCCACACTTCATAAGAATCCCCGTTCATAATGGGAGCTGCATACAAGCCCTGGTTCTTTCCCCATGGAGCTGAGAACGTCTCCCTCCTCCTCCCCCCACACATACACACTTTGGTATCTTGAAGAGAGGAGGCAGCTTTGGAGTCCTTCAGGAATTTTTCCCCTCTGACCCAGGGACTTACCCCGATCCACTGGCCAGATAGTATCCTCCTTAAATTCTCTCCTCAAAATGCTCAGAAGGTCCTTATTGGAGTTGCAGCTTGTCAGGGGAGGAAGTGCTGATCCAACTCTGAGCCCTATGTTCTGGCAGAGAGCATTGGCTGGCTGTGAACAGGCAGAGCATAATTCACCCACTGTAGAGCCTGAAAAGGCTGCCCCACATTGAGAATGCTGCTTAGATTTAGCCCGGTATTTGCAGGACAGCTCTGCTGTACAGGAATTTCAGAAGGGAGGTGCAACAGTGGTGGATCTGGGTGGTTGAAACAACCATGCTGCCAAATACATAATTCAGGGGAGGAGAAGGAAGAAAGATTGTAAATTGCTACTGCACGAAAACAAATACAAATTAAAATTATAAATCAAAATGGTCAGTAGAAACAACCACCAACTTGTGCAGCTAGAGGCAGATCTGGTAGTCTGAGCTGAAATGTAGGGCTTAGTCCAGGAGCTTCCAGCAACATTGGACCACCTCTGAATTTCACAGGTACAAGCATTAACGCATTAGTGATGAATAAACACAGAAGCTGTGCTTAGCATGGCTATTACCTTCATATCGGAACACCTTGAGAAATCTTTTAAAAGTAGAGGAATGGGGAGTGTTGGGCAGGGGGCAGTACTGAGTTATTTTGGTTCACAGATCTGGAGGAAGTGGGGAGGACAGCAGGAGTTGAGGAATTGGATTGGAACAGAAGAGGCATGGCATAGAACGATTGTGGACATGGGAGGGCAGAGGGGTTGGGGAGCAGCACAGAGGGAGAAGCAGTAGTGTTTGTGCAAGTAGACATGGAAGGGTGGAGAGGGTAGGTAGGTGGCATGGAGGAAGCAGCAGCAATGTTTGTGTTGGGGAGTTGGGCTTTCCATAGTGGTCACTGAAGGAGAGCAGATGTTTTATGGGGAAAATGGTGTTTCTGTTGGGTGGGGAGAAGCAGGTTTGTGCTGTGACAAACCTCGTACATTATGCTAGAGTATCTCCACTCTACCACTTATAAATAATTGGGAAGTAGGGAGCCAGATACTCACTAAGGACAGGAACCTGGGAAAAGGTGTGCAACAGCAGTATTAGTGAGTCAGTGGCGAGTCCTTTTACACCCCACCATGTTCCCTATAGTCCTCCTTTAAGCACGACAACAACAGGAGTCCCAGTCCAACTTGCTAATGTTAGTCATAGCAGGTCTCTGCAGGAGGTTTGCCAGAGCTGCTAGCTTAATTTTTCAGACAATCCTTACCCCTTCTTGCCAATAGGACATGGTGGGAGGAAGGAGGAAAAGCTGCAGTCAGACAAGTAGCCCTAACCAGGGAGGCGGCTTCTCCCTCTAGTGAATCTTTGTGATTTGTCATGGGGAAATCCAGCTCTGACAAACCTCACTTGGTATGTACAATCGGAACTAAAATAAAAGTGGTCAGTAAAAATATGTATTCAACCCTGGAGTTGAAGGACATGTTCCAGGCAAGTGAATTTGATTGTTTATGTGTTAAAAATAAATGAAGATGATGTGAGCCCCTTTCATGATGTTACAGTTCTAGGTGATCTCATCATCCAACAACTACTAGTAATCGATATACTACCAAGAAAACTCTGGGATTCTAGAGTCAGCAGCTAAATACTGTAAATACATTCTAATGACTTCCCTGATAAGCCAAGAAAATGAGAAAAGCCAACAGTTTAATTTAAAACAAATATTCTATTCTACTTTATCAATACATCAGGCAGAGCCGTTACTAGGGATTTTGGTGCCCGAGGCAACAGAGGTGGCTCTATGTTTTTTGCCGCCCCAAGCATGGCAGTCAGGCAGCGTTTGGTGGCATTTCTGCGGGTGATCCGCCGGTCCCGCACCTTCGGCATGCCCGCCGCAGAATTGCCGCTGAAGCCGTGGGACCAGCGGATCACCCGTAGGCATGCTGCTGAACGCTGCCTGACTGCCGCCCTCAAAGCGACCAGCAGGCCGCCCCCCGCCCAGGAAGAACAGACAAAGAGGAAGAAGAAACAAAGAGAAAATATTAGTGAGCATGACAGGCCACCACTGCCCAGGCCTGGAGCCGCCCTTCGCCACCGAAGACGGAGTTTTCTGCGTCCCTCAGGTATGTGCGCCCGAGGCAAGTGCCTCACTCGCCTTGCCCTTGTTACGGCACTGACATCAGGTTCAAAATACGGGTTCACAACTAAATGTTGGCAGACCTTTAACTACACCATTGTGAGCAGTGCTGCTGTAATATACTGGTATGAAGGAGATCTTAATGGATAAAAGATTGCACAATTCTTGTTCAACTCTAAGGTTTTCTATTCCGTAGAGTAAATGCTATTTATTAAACCTTTGTTTTTGCAACACAGATGTGCAGTATTAAATACAATTAGGTACTGTATACATGTTTACAATGTGCAGAGTAAAAAAAATCATTTAAATATGAAATATATACAGTACTGTACATATGCATTTAGTAGCATTTTCGTTTTCTTAGCCTTTGTAGCGTCTTTTGGATTGCTAATGAGCCCTCAGTTTCCCTTGTGTCTTTCCCAAGAGCCTCAGCTCCTTCAGTATTGTTTTGTGAAGTTTTTGTTTCTGCAGCAGACTTAGGAGAATTATTTTTGAATAAAAGGCAATTTGATGGATCATTGGATATTGCACTGGTGGATTCATCCACACAACCTATCTTCTTTGCTTCTGGCAAATTATACAACAGCACTTGTGTGTTTATCATTGCAAGTTCTTCATCAGCAACCAAGTCATTCTCCGGAAGAGGGGCAGTTTCATTTGTCCTTTTAAAGGCGTTGATATGACCAGAGTTATGATTTGTTCTCTTCAGTGATTTGTTATACTGGACACCAGAGCTTCGTGGTGGCTGAAAGGCCTTTTTCAAGGATGGAGAAACAAATGAACTGATTGGTGTCACTGGAGGAGGGGAAGGTATTTGACTGAGCAGGTCCAGAGATTTTCTTTTTTTGCGATTTTTGGGGGGTTCTTCACTATAACAAGTATGTGGGGTCATTTGTGCTGAGCCTTGTGGAACAAGTTTCAGGTCACGCTTCCTGGCTGGCAAAGACCTCTGATACTTTATTTCACTATTAGAAGAGGAAATCTAGTTAAAAAAAGGAAAAAGTTTTAATGTTGAGTCAAGCACCTTATTTTATTTAATTTCCTATTTCCACATACAATAGAAAATTGGACAAATAATACTGTGCCACCATTTATGTCTGAGCACATTAGCCGATCTTCTGGTAGTGGCTATCAATCTCAAGCTGAAGTTAGTAGAAAAAAGTTGTACGACTCCAGGAGGGTCCCTGTGTACATTATGTGACAGGGTCAGGCCAGAGGGCTACAGGAGAGTGATAGAAGATAGGTACGTTAGCCCCAGATTAAACAGGTCCCTCTTCCCTGAGTAAGATAATGGACTGTTCCAGAACAATCAGGAAGTTGCTGGAACCAATTACGGCAGGCAGGCTAATTAGGACACCTGGAGCCAATTAAGAAGCTACTAGAATCAATTAGGACAGGCAGGCCAATCAGGGCACCTGGTTTAAAAAGGACCTCACTTCAGTTAGTGAGGTGCGTGCGAGGAGCTGGGAGCAAGAGGCGTGCAAGGAGCTGAGAGTGAGAAGGCGTACTGCCGGAGGACTGAGAAGTACAAGCGTTATCAGACATCAGGAGGAAGGTCCTGTGGTGAGGATAAAGAAGCTGTTGGGAGGAGGCCGTGGGGAAGTAGCCCAGGGAGTTGTAGCTGTCACGCAACTGTTACAGGAAACACTGTAGACAGCTGTGATCTACAGGGCCCTGGGCTGGAACCCGGAGTAGAGGGCGGGCCCGGGTTCCCCCCATCCTCCCAACTCCCTATTGGATACAAGAGAAGTTGACCTGGACTGTGGGTCCCACCAGAGGGGAAGGTCCCTGGCCTGTCCCCCAACCCACTAGGTGGATCAGCAGAGACTGCGGGGATTGTTCTCCTCCCTCTCCCCAGGCTGGCCAGTGATGAGGTTAGCTGAGTGAACAGCAGGTTTGAGCCACCAGCAAAAGTGGCCAAACTGAGGGCTGCTATGAATCTCTGAGGTGAGCAAATCTGTCAATAAGTGCAGGACCCCCCCAAGGCAGAGGAGGAACTTTGTCACAATACATATTAAGGCAGAGAACAGTTTGGCGCTGTATCTCAACTCTAAACTTCCCATATGGGAAACCTCTTCCATCAGGCATTTCATAAAATGCCTGACCAGCTATGAAAAGACAGGCTGACCTAATATATGCTAAATGACAAGAGGATGAAAAAAATAAGAGGTAGGGAAGTAGGGATACAGAAAAGGAAAACAGGGTATGTTGCTCTTGAACTGAAAGCTGGGAGCTGATCTTTAGTTTGTTTCGGATAAGTTAGATGGGAAGTGTTACAGCTGTGATGAACTAAGGCATATCTTGAGACCACTTTATTTGACATTATGAATGTTATATGGAACATTTTGGGCTAGGGATTGTACTCTACTCCCTGGAGGATGGTTACCACAGCCCTCCAGGAACTAAAAACAGTGGGAGGTAATTATTTCAGTCCTTGAGATTGTGATCAGTTCTAGAGAAGTACCACCCCTGGACTAGTTTGCATATAGTGGTTAAAACCGCTAAGAGAGGTCTAAGGAAACACTGATCTTACACTTCAGTAAACTTACCAGACATTTATTTCCTGCATCAAGTCCTGATTTCCAGGAAGGAGAAAGGTGATCTAAGCCACACTCTTTAGGTAAGTTATATGGTTGTGGGTCATTTATTTGAAGCAAATTTATCAGTTTGCGTTCTGCATCATTGCAAAAGCAATTTACATTCTACAAGACAGAAGAGAGAAAAATGTAAGGAGGTTGGGTGGTTTTTAAAATGTGTATCAAATCTAACATCTGAGATTATGTTTATTACTGAAACAATAGTGCTAAAATGAGCTTTATGAACATTACAATGCTGATCTTCTGGCTAGTAAGTGATTTAAATATTACTAATTCAAGTTGTGAATTTTTTAAAAAGTTTACTGCCGCTCTTAGAGAACAATGTAAAATACTGTTAATCCTACTTAGTTACTGTTAATGGGGAAAAAAAATTAAACTTTTCCCCCCCTCTGTGCCTAATAATCTAAAACAAAATAAATGTGCTTGTTTAGTATCAACTGACATGAAATGATTTCCTATTCAATGTGAATTACAAATTTCTGGCATCCTGTGCCAAACTGCAGTTAATGCAAATTATTTCAGGTACTATCCATGATTTTTCAAATATTTATATTATTTTCGATATATACTAGCTATATGAAACAACAACTTTGTAGAGCAATGACATAGCATTAAGTTTTACTACTTGAAAAGTAATTCTAATTGTTCGTATATACTTGTATAAATTTGAAAGTAAACTAAATAAATGGGAGAAACTGCATGCTTTGTTGATTTCATATTCCACTTGACACAGTTCAGTTGGAAAACTGCAGTCATTGCAAAAATATTGTGATAGCAAACTGTTGTTAACAAATGGGCTCAACTGTACAAAGCAGTGTACTTTTCACATCTTTAACTTCAACCATTTAAAGTGGCAATGACAGGTTCCATATAGAAAACTATTCTGCTTTTCTTGGGCAGAGGATGATGACACTGACAGTGCCCTTGAGGATAGTGGTGAAAAGCCAAGAAAAATGAAGAAATTCCATGAGTGATATGGAGGCTCCTCCAGAAGAAAAAAACCCAATCCCCCTGCAAAAATCCCATCAATCAAATTGATTATCATCAGTGTTATCATAGGTTGGTCAGAGTATTACCTGTGTTAATGGACTCTATACTGAAAAAAACTATACTGTACTAATAACTATTGTATTAAAAAAATCCACCACTTTACCTCTGTTGTGTTCTTCAGTTTATTAAATCTCTCTTGAAGATAGCGATCCTTTGGATTTGCCGAGAATATGGAAAGGTCTCCAGCAAATAATGTGGGAATTTCTGATTTGAATTCAGATCGCCACTGAAGATTGCTTGCAGAAATCAATGTAAAAGGGTTAATTATGTCTTCAATAGCAAGTTGTTTAAGGTCTGTCCAGATCTTGATGGCCACTAGATTATGATCTTCATCTGACAAATATACCAGAGTAGTGAAACCTAAAAAGTTTTAATTAAATTGAAATGATACATGCAGTTTGGACAGAGATTTTCATACAAAAAAACCTGCTCTATTATTACTTTTGGGTTGTTTTTCCAAAGTCCAAAGAAAGGAAGCCTTTAACTGGAAAATTTATTTTTATTTACTTAGGGTCAGGTTCTGCTCTTAATTACACTAGTGTTCATCTGGTGTAATTCCACTGACTTCAGTAGAGTTGCTGTACACTATATTTACACTGGCATAACAGAGCAGAATTTTGCCCTTAATACCTGTCAAGTCAAATGTATCTGGGACTCAAACTAATATTTAAAATGTCTATGCTGTCTAGTGGGGTAAAGTGCCTTAGGTCATTTAAAAAAACCAACCCAAAACATTGTAAGTCCTTGTACCATGTTACTGCAAAAATCTGAAGGATACTTATAAATGATCAATATTTTTTTAAAAGTTACAAGTATAATTTTGGGTAGAAAAAAATTATGCCTGCAAAGTAGTAGTTGACTAAACCAGGAGATGAAAGTAAAAGAACAGTGAGACATCTCTATTCAAAAATGAATAAAATACTTTACAATCTGCAAGCAGACTACTTCACAAACAACTTCTGATGAAGATCCCTTGGGAGCTGTCTAATTAATTTCTATGTGAAAGAAAACACATCAAGTTTAGCAGAACAATTCAGGGCTTCAGAGATGAGAGTTGAAGATGACAACATTGCAAGCAACCTCTGAAGACAACCTTACAGCTTTTATTGTTTCCAAGAGAAAAGGAAGAAAGCAGCAGCAGGACTGGTGATAAAGCAGTAAAAGGAAAAGAGGTTTGGCGGCACAATAGTCTCGAAGAAACTGGAGAGGAAAGACTTAACAGGTCAACTTCAGGTCAGGGCATGGTATCGAAACATTGCTTGTTCTGGTAGATTATCTGTCCACTGACAAGTAAAATAAAGCCATACTCATCCTACTGTGCCCATCTGCAGCGTTTGATAGCGTTAGTCACAAGATATTGAAATGTCTTTCCTCTATGTCCAAACCAAGAGGATTATGGGCAATTGTTCCTCCACTTCTGGAGCCCTTACCTGTAGAGTCTCATAAGACTCAGTCTTCTCCTCCTTACTAGTCAACATCTACATGAAGTTCTGGAGAGAGCTGGTGAAACACCACAGGCTAAGATGCAGGCAGTACCAGTACATCATCAACAACCAGATCGACATTTCCTTTGTCAAATATAAGCCAGCTCTATTTCCCAGATTTCTCAAATGCCTAGTTGTAATCAACACTTGACTGAACCAAGGTAAGACCGAAGTCATGTTGGGAGGGAGAGAGAAATGCTTCAAAGAACTTACCTCAGCTATAACTCCCCACTATCAAGGGCATCTGACCTTAGACTAAAAGTTGGTCTGTAGCCTGGGGATCCCCCTGATGGATTCAGTGCTACCAGAGGCCTAAATAACCATACCAACAAAAAAAAATAAATGCCCATTTCTATCTGTAGCGTCCCAGAAGATTGTGCTGCATCCTACTGGGAACAGAACTGCCACAAAGACCAAATATTGGTGACCTCCATATTTGTTTACTACTGCTTATATCTAGGAATGAAGCCAGACACCTTAAAAAAGGTCTAACTGGTAGAAAACATAGCTGCTCATCTGCTTAGCAAGAAAGGTTGTCCTGAGTACATTAGTCTGGTGTGCAATTCATTCTCTGCACTAGTTCACTACTGAATAGAGTCCAGTTCCAGGTCTTTATTTTGATATTCAAAATCCTCTCTAGGATTTTCCCTAGTTACCAATAAGATCACCAGTCTGTCCTCAACTGCTGATCAAGAGGGGAACTCATGAGTATAGGAGACAGAAATTTCACAGGGATTGAACCTAGACACAGGAAATCACTCCTGCAATAGATGAGAACGACCAAACTTAAAAACAAAACTAATTTCCACTAAGTTCTTCCCCAACAAATAATGAATCAAGATATTTTTCCTAAATGGCAGGGAATGAAGAAAGATTGTTGTTAGTATTTCTAAAGTCTCAGACAGCCCTCAGATACTATGGTGAAAGGTCCATATCATCAGATTTATCATAGTGGGCTCTACTATAGATACAAATCAGGAGGAGGAGGAGGTGGATGAGCATTTCTAGAGCAAACAACATAAATATCCAAAACACAAGACCTGGTAGTAATGGGAGACTAACTCCCAGACATCTGTTGGAAAATGTAATATGGCAAAACACAACATTTCCAGTAAGTTATTGGAATGTATTTGGGATAACTTTTTCTTTCAGAAAGTTGAGGCAGTAACCAGGGGGACAGACATTTTAGATTTGATTCTTACCAACAGAGAGGAATTGGTGGCAAATCTGAAGATGGAAGGTAATTTGGATGAAAGTGATCATGAAATGATAGCTTTCATGTGTCTAAGGACAGGAAGGAATTAGGGCAGCAGAATAAGGACAATGGACTTCAATAAAGGAGACTAACAAACTCAGAAAACTAGTATGTAATGTCCAATGGGGAAAAAATCCAAAGGATAAAGGAGTCCAGGAGCTCTGGCACAATGGTAAACAAATCCAATACAAAGGAAAGAGAAAAAACAGTAAGAGGCCAATATCACTCCATCAGGAGCTCTTTAATGACCTGAAAAATCAAAAAGGAATCCTACCAAAAATGGAAATGTGCATGAATTGCTAAGGAGATAGAACAAAAAGATAGCACAAGCATATAGGGACAAAATCAGAAAGGCTAAGGCACAAAATGAGTAACACCAAGCACAGGACCTAAAAGACAGTAAGAAGAGGTTCTATAAATACATTAGGCGTAAGATGAAAGAAAGGGTAGGTCCTCTACTTAGCAAGGAAGGAGAAAAGACAGTTATCTTGTCCGTAACTGGTGTTCTTAGAGATGTTGCTCATGTCTTTTCCATATTAGGTGTGTGTGCTCGCCACATGCACTGGTGCCGGAAGTTTTTCCCGTAACAGTATCTGTAGGGTGTATGGGGAGATTTTGGCAAACCAGTAAAGCGCCTGAAACCACTATTGCTTATTGCTAAAAGCAGTCATGTCAGCAGGCCGTAAATCTTGGATGATGACTATATCGTCAGGGGAGGCACTGTCTCCTCTACCACAACCTCCAAGCGTGTTTCATGCACCAAGCCGGTGCAGTTAACTGTTGCTCTGAGGTGGCAGCAGATGAGCGGTGCAAAGGGGGCATCGTCATCAGCAGCATGCCCCACACACTCCAGTAAGGCCACTGGGCAGGCCACTGACCATGCTGCCAAGGCGGCGCCGTAAACGTCAATGTGGCCTCAGGTGTCCAATTGAGCTGGCGGAGTCTCGGTGAGGGACTAAACTGCCCTTCCATGCTGGAGGAATTCCCTCCCGGTGACCATGGTGGGGCCATTGACACCTGTGTCTGCCTAATGACTGTTGCCACCCGAGACCGGTGCTTGGAGTGGGAGGAGCGGTGCCAGTGTTGGGGGGACTAGTGCTGGGGGTACCAGTATTGAGATGGGGAGGATTCCCACAGGGTAAGAGACGGAGATCTGTGCCAAGAGGATGAACGGTGCTGGTAGTACAGAGACCAGCGCCACCCCCTAGATGATCCGCGTCAAGATGGCGAGGACCACGAACGCTGTGCCAGTGACCGAGGGTGAGCCCCAGAGGATCTGGGCTGCAATGCCGGAAATCTGCGGCGCTGAGACGGAGAGCACTGCCTTGGCTTGGGGAATCGGCAGTGCTCCACTGCCTCTTGGTAGCTTGCCCTCGTAGAGAGCCTTTGCCGCTTCCTGTGGTGCCTGCGGCGCGGGCCGAGGCCTCTGCTCTCTTGGTGCCGGGGAGCTTGGGAAGGAGTCGATGTCACCATAAGTTTGGGTCCCTACCACTCCTGGGAGTCAGTGGTGGATCCTTTAAGGGGCTAAGGGCCCTGACCAGGGAGGCACGTCCACATGGCTCCCGAGTTCCCAGGTGGCCCGAACTTGGTCCTTTTCCCGATGCCCCATGGCCTTTCTTGCCCAGTGTCGGAGAACCATCCTTCTTAGTTTTCTTTCTGGGCACTGGCAACGGGGAGTGGTGCTGGGTGGAGCCTGGTGCTGGGGGTGTGCTGCACACCGAGGCCGACGTACTAGGACTTGAGTCTTGGCAGGATGGCTTGCAAGCCGGATGGAGGGCAGCCTCTATGGGCTAGTCTACACTTACCAGTGCTGTCGGACGCGTCGGATCGATCTTCTGGGTTCGATTTATCGCGTCTTGTCTAGGGGTGAGTACTTTGAAGTTCGAAATAAGATACTTCGACTTCAGCTACGTTATTTACGTAGCTGAAGTCGCGTATCTTACTTCGAACTTCGGGGCTAGTGTAGACCAGCCCTATGAAGAGAGCCCTCAAATGAATATCCCACACTCTGAGTCCTGGGTCAAAAATGTTTAGAAATATGACACTTGTTCTTCACATGATTCCCCCAAGCACTTGAGGCAGCTGCTGTGAGGGTCACTTACAGGCATAGGCCTGTTACAATCTGCGCAGGGCTTAAACCTCAGAGACCAGAGCACGCCCCTCCTGGGGCGACGTCCCCGCTGGGACTCTAACTTCTAACTACATGTAACAACTACTTAACATTAGCTACTATAAACAACTATTTACAAGTCCCTAAGGCTTGAATTCAGAAGAGATGAAATCACTAGCCCTTACTATGCAAGGAAAGGCACTCCGACTAACCACCCTGGGCAGTAAGAAGGAACTGAGAAGTGTAGGGCTCGTAGTGCCTGCTATACCGACGCATGAGTGCGACACTCAAGGGGGTGCCACAGCTGACCCTAATGATACCGCTAAGGCAAAAATCTCTGATGACCATGCATGTGGGCGCGCACACACCTAGAATGACATGAGCAAGTACTCAAAGAAGAATATTTAGATAAGTTAGATGTATTCAAGTTGCCAGTGCCTGATGAAATTCATCCTAAGGTACTTAAGGAACTAGCTGAAGCAATCATTAGCAATTATCTTTGAGAACTCATGGAGGACGGATGAAGTCCCAGAGGAATGGAGAAGGGCAAACATAGCACCTATCTTTAAAAAAGGGGAAAAAAGAGAATCTGGAGAATTATAGACCAGTCAGCCTAACTTGGATACTGGAAAAGATACTGGAACAAATTATTACACAATCAATTTGTAAAGGACTTAGATGATAACAGGGTTATAAGGAACAACAAGAACAAATCATACCAACCCAACTTAATTTCTTTATTTGACAGGGTTACTGGCATAGTGGATAGGGAGAAAGCTGTAGACCTGATATAGCTTGATTTTAGTAAGGCTTTTGACAGTCCCACCTGACATTCTCAAAAGCAAATAGGGAACTATGGTCTAGATGAAATTACTGTAAGGTGGTTGCACAAGTGGTTTAAAGACCATACTCAAAAGAGTAGCTATCAATGATTCATTGCCAAACTGGGAGGACTTATCTAGTGGGGTCATAGAGCGGTCAGTACTATTCAATATGTTAATTAATGACTTGGATAATGGAGTGGAGAGTATGCTTATAAAATCTGCAGATGATGCCAAGCTGAGAGGGGTTGCAAGCACTTTGGAGAACAGGATTGGAATTCAAAATAACCTTGAAAGATTAGAGAACTGATTTGAAATCAACAAAATGAAATTCAGTAAAGACAAGTACTTCGTTGAAGAAGGAAAAAACAAATGCACAACTACACAATGGGAAATAAATGGCTAGGTGGCATAGGGCTGAAAAGGATGTGGGAGTTACAGTGGATCACAAATGGAATATGAGGCAACAATGTGATGCAGTGGTGACAAAGGCTAATATATGTATTAACAGGAGAGCCGTATGTAAGACACAAAAGATAACTGTCCTGCTTTACTCAGCATTGGTAAGACCTCAGCTGGAGTAATTGCATCCAGTTTTGGGCACCACGCTTTACGAAAGGTGTGGGCAAATTAGAGAGTCCAAAGAAGAGCAAAAAACAACAACAAAGATTTAGAAAACCTGACCTATGAGGAAAGGTTAACCTGGGCCTGTTTAATCTTGAGAAAAGAAGATGTGGAAGGGGGAGAAGGGGAAATCTGACAACAGTCTTCAAATACATTAAGGGCTATTACAAAGAGGACATGACCAATTGTCCTGCATGTCCACTGAAGGTAGGACAAGAAATAATGGGTTTAAATCTGCAGAAAGGGAGACGTAGGTTAGATATAAATAAAAACTTTCTAACTATGACTATATCAGTGGCTCTCAAACTTTTTTACTGGTGACCCCTTTCACATAGCAAGCCTCTGAGTGCGACCCAGTAGTTTCAGAGAGGTTTATACATGGCACAGCTAAGTTCTGCTATTGTTACCTGTGCTAGCACGGCTACACTGCTATTTATACTCACACTAGCTTGACAGGAGCTAGCATCACTATGGGTATGTCTATACTACCCCCTGGATCGGCGGGCAGCGATCGATTCAGCGGGGGTCGATTTATCACATCTAGTGTAGACACAATAAATCAGGGGTAGGCAACCTATGGCACGGGTGCCAAAGGCGGCACGCGAGCTGATTTTCAGTGGCACTCACACTACCTAGCTCTTGGCCACTGGTCGGGGGAGTTTTCCATTTTAATTTAATTTTAAGTGAAGCTTCTTAAACATTTAAAAAACCTTATTTACTTTACATACAACAATAGTTTAATTATACATTAAAGACTTATAGAAAGAGATCTTCTAAAAACGTTAAAATGTATTACTGGGACGTGAAACCTTAAATTAGAGTGAATAAATGAAGACTCGGCACACCACTTCTAAAAGGTTGCCAACCCCTGCGATAAATCGACCCCCCGAGCGCTGTCCCATCGACTCCTGTACTCCACCGCCGCAAGAGGCACAGCTGGAGTCGACGGGGGAGCAGCAGCAGTCGACTCACCGCAGCTAAGACGCCGCGGTGAGTAGGTCTAAGTATGTCGACTTCTAAGTACGTAACTTAGATCGATCCCCACCCAGTGTAGACCAAGGCTATGTGTACATGAGCAGGGGAATCACATCCTTACGTCTTAGAGTAGGCATAGCCTATAAGGGTAAGGGAATAGGCTTCCAAGGCATTTTATGGAATCCTCATAATTGGAGACCTTTAAGAAGAGGTCAGACAAACACTAGTCAGGAATAGTCTAAGTTTACTTGGTCCTCCCTCAGCAGAAGTGGCTGAACTTGATGACCTCTCAAGGTCCCTTCCAGCCCTATATTTCTATGATTCTATGGTTTGGCCTGTCTAACCTAAACATTAGATAGTTATAAACATGCAGGTACAACACCAAGATCAGGTTGGAAATTTGTAAGGTATTTTTTTTAGTATGATCTGTTTAAACATAAAAAAACTTGGACATAATGGACAATATACCTGTTCTCTTGCTAACAGAAACTATAAATCCCACTAAATCCACTTCAGCACAGGCTGGTCGAAAAGATGGATCCAACAACATGCTGAACTGCAGAGTCTTCCTTGGAATATAAACCTGTAACAGCATCTCTTGCGATGCCTGAAGAAATAGAATTTTAAATATTTATGCCATAAAACTTATATAAATTGCTTATGCTGTTAGTCTAATACATATATTTACAGTTAAAAGTTTTTACCTGTAGTTGCAGGTACTGAGTTTTGTTTGTGGCTGTTAACTGTACATTAACAGTGTCTGATTTGCCTTTGGATTGCGAAGCTACTAGCTGGTATATTCTGTACCGACCACCTTCTTTTAACAGGGAACATACATCCAATAATGGACGCCATATATTCAATATAATGGCTAAAATGTAAGATTAGAAAACATATTAGTATGCAGTAACATGGAGGCCTCAAAAAAATTCAACTTAAGACATCGTTGGTGTAACTGTTGAATTTATAGACTCAGATTTTAAGGTCAGAAGGGGCCATCATGATAATCTAGTCCAGGGATCTCAAACTCAAATCACCACGACGGCCACATGAGAACTAGTAAATTGGCCTGAGGGCCGCATCACTGAAACCTTTTCATACAATGATACAAAAGTATAGTCAAAAATGAAGAGTAATATAGTATTCTATTAAAAGTCAATGTATTAACTTTTTTAAAACTAACACAAAGAGGGGTTTTAATAAAATATAAACACTCAGTAATGTTTGGAGCTTGGCTGCAAGTGGAGTCGGCACTATGGCGGGCCGCAGGAAATAACTCCGCGGGCCGCATGTGGCCCGCGGGTCGCGTGTTTGAGACCCCTGATCTAGTCTAACGTCCTGCACACTGCTGGCCACAGAACCTCACCCACCCACTACTGTAATAGACCCCGAACCTATGGCTGAGTTACTGAAGTCCTCAAATCATGATTTATAGACTTCAAGTTACAGAGAATCTGCCATTTTACACTAGTTTAAACCTGCAAGTGACACATATCCCATGCTGCAGAGGAAGGCAGAAAACGCCCAATCTCTCTGCTGATCTGATCCAGGGAAAAAAATCCTTCCCGGCCCCAAATATGGTGATTGGTTGGACCCTGAGCATGTGGGCAAGATCCACCAGCAAGACACCCAAGAAAGAATTCTCTGTAATAACTCAGAGCCCTCCTCATGTAGTTTCACTGGCTGTTGGAGATATTTCCTGCTAGCAGTCGCCAAGGTTGTCAATAAAAACGTTAAATAAGACTGGTCCCAAGACCGATCCCTGAGATCGGGACTGCTAGTAACTTCCCTCCAGATTGTCCACCTTTCAGTGGGACTTGTTGCAATCTCCCCTTTAAACAGTTTCTTATCCACCCTTCCATTCTCATATTAATCTCCACCTTCTCCAATTTAACTAATAATTTCCCATGTGAAACTGTATCAAATACCTTACTGAAATCGAGGTAAATTAGATCTGCTGCATTTCTTTGGCTAAAAAAAATCAGTTATTTCCTTAAAGAAGGGGATTCAGGTTGGTCTGGCACAAATAACTTTTGTAAAACCCTGCTATATTTTATCCCAATTACTGCTTACCTCTATGGCCTTAACTACTTTCTCTTTCAAAATTTGTTCCAAGACCTTGCATACAATTGAGGTCAAACTAACAGGACTGTAGTTTCCTGGATCACTTTTGCTGTTGTTGCTATCTTAAAAATAGGTACTACGTTAGCAATTCTCCAGTCATTGGGTACGACCTCTAAGTTTACAGATTCATTAAAAATCCTTATTATTGGGATTGTAATTTCATGTGGCAGTCCCTTTAATATTCTTAGATGGAGATTATCTGGGCCCCCTCATTTAGTCCTATTAAGATGCTAAATTTGACTTCCACCTCTGATGTGGTAATTTCTACTTCCATATCCTCATTCCCATTAGCCACCCTGCCACTACCTAAACTCTTCATTACCATTATTAAAAACTAAGGCAAGGTATTTGTTTAGGTATTGGATCATGCCTTGATTATTAATCTTTAATCTCCACCCTATCCCAAGTGCTTAAATTGGCCTATTATGGTGAAAATTGAAGTTGTTTACATTTTTCAATACTAACCTTTATCTTTTTCTTGTTTTCTGTAATCCACAACACGTAACTTCCATACAGTAGACACATCCCTTTTGGAGCAACCATGTTCCTCCCGTTCAGCAGACTCTATAGCCTTCTTGAATTCTGCTTCTATCTGAGCTTGCTTCTTATCATTCAACATCTGTCTGTGAGTATGCAAGGCTTTTAACTGCTCTTCACTAAGATAGCCCTGTAACCACAAAGGGCAAACCCACTCAGCTTCATGTGTCTATCAGTAAAAAAGTCTGTCATAGATTTTGAGAAAGTCTTCTCTAAATATACAAGCTTAATTTTCATTTAATTAAGCTAACAACAGGATTTCAGAAGTATTATCATATATTATAACACAAAGGGGCCCCAGTCTTGGTTAGGCCCTCTAGGTATTACTGGAATGCAAATAATAAGCATTATACAGCACCATAAATACACACATTTTACAAAACATGGACAAAGTCAAAGTCACAGACTCTATGATCTTATTACAGTCAAAAGCACTGATCCTGCAAATGCTTAGGCATGTGCTCTGCTTTATAATAGACACAATGGGACTACTCACTACTTAGCATGTTGCTAAGTGTCTGTGCTTGAATTAAGATTGGGAGAAATGGCAAACACAGGCTAGAGCTGGAAAAAGAGGAAGATTGGGGGCAAAGACGGCAATCACTTAGGTGAAAAGTACATACGTTTTGAGGGTCACATCATGGGTTTGTTTTTGTTTTTTTTATTAGAAAGCAAACCTGGATCAATTTCTTTTGCACAAACATAAAACAGGACAAGGGCATAAAACTACAAACATTAACTTTAATTACATTGTTTGCTGAGTTGGCTGAATTGAAAGTATAGATTTGTTTGTTGAATCTCTCTCCAACTGCTACTCAGTTACTTTATAGTGATTTTTGTAGGTACCAGGTTCTTATAGAGGTCTTGTTATAATTACATGGGGGAGGGAAACACAAGCGTCGCGAGAAGCACCAATTGTCACTGCACCACAAATATTTGGTAAATATTTACTCAAGTAGAAAATTTATTTAAATACTAATAATAATTAGGGCTGTCAAGCAGTTAAAATCAATTGTGATTAATCGCGTGATTAAAAAAATTAATCACAATTAATCGCACTGTTAATAATAGAATACCATTTATTTAAATATTTTTGGATGCTTTCTACATTTTCAAATATATTTATTTCAATTACAACACAGAATACAAAGTGTACAGTGCTCACTTTATATTTTTTTATTACAAGTATTTGCACCGTAAAAAATCAAAAGAAATAGTATTTTTCAATTCACCTAATACAAGTAGTGCAGTGCGATCTCTACCATGAAAGTTGAACTTACAAATGTAGAATTATGTACAAAAAAACTGCATTCAAAAATAAAAACAATGGAAAACTTTAGAGCCTACAAGTCCAATCAGTCCTAATTCTGGTTCAGCCAATCGCTCAAACAAGTTTGTTTACATTTGCAGAAGATAATGCTGCCTGCTTCTTGTTTACAATGTCACTTGAAAGTTTACAATGTCAGAAGTGAAAGTGAAAACAGGCATTTGCATGGCACTGTTGTAGCCGGCGTCGCAAGATATTTACATGCCAGATGCTCTAAAGATTCATATGTCCCTTGGTGCTTCAATCACCATTCCAGAGGACGTGTGTCCATGCTGATGACGGGTTCTGCTCGACACTTCTGAAAGCATGCTCCACACCTCATCCCTCTCAGATTTTGGAAGGCACTTCAGATTCTCAAATCTTGGGTTGAGTGCTATAGCTATCTTTAGAAATTTCACATTGGTGTCTTCTTTGCATTTTGTCATATTTGCAGTGAAAGTGTTCGTAAAATGAACAACATGTGCTGGGTCATCATCTGCTATAGACTGCTATAACATGAAATATATGGCAGAATGCGGGCAAAACAAACAGAGAAGGAGACATACAATTCTCCCCCAAGGGAGTTCAGTCACAAATTTAATAAACACATTTTTTAACAAGCCTCATCAGCATGGAAGCATGTCCTCTGGAACGATGGCTGAAGCATGAAGAGGCATATGAATCTTTAGCGCATCTGTCACGTAAATATTTTGCAACACCAGCTACAACCATGCGAACGCCTATTCTCACTTTCAGGTGACATTGCAATTAAGAAGTGGGCAGTATTATCTCCCATAAACGTAAACAAACTTGTTTCTCTTAACGGTTGGCTGAACAAGAAGTAGGACTGAGTAGGCTTGTAGGCTCTAAAGTTTTACATGGTTTTAGTTTTGAGTGCAGTTATGTAACAAGAAAACCCCTACATTTGTAAGCTGCACTTTCATGTTAAAGATACTTGTATGGGGTGAATTGGAAAATACAATTTCTTTTGTTTATCATTTTTACAGTGCAAATATTTGTAATCAAAAATAATATAAAGTGAGCACTGTACACTTTGTATTCTGTGTTGTAATTGAACTGATATATTTGAAAATGTAGAAAAACATCCAGATTCATTCAAACTGAAACCAAATATTACAAATTTTCTCATGAAACTGGCGGATTCAAAAAAATTGTGTTTGGAAAACACTGAAACACAGTGTTTTTGAAACAAATCATGCTCCCCAATCCCCAGCAGCTGTCAGTGAACTTGATATAATTCATATCAGTTTCACTGCTTCCCACCACTGAACAGTAAGGCCAAAATATGAACAGACTACACAGCTGAGAGCCTCAACTCAGAACCACAACTTGAGCCAGGGCTCACAGGACCTCCAAGGCTACCAGGCTCCTAACTCTGAAGCAGAAATGTTGGAAGCCGGGGATCCTAAAAACCTGGGGTCCCTGGCCTGAAAGCAGACTGCATGGGGCACCTAGTTGGGTTCCATTAGAACCCTAGCAGCCAGGGTACCTCTGGAAATGTGCCTGTGACTGAGTGAAAGTTAGCTGAACCGGACTCATTGTCACAAGAAATTTTGAGTTTGACAAACTGGCATTTTCTGATGAAACTGTTTACTCAAAACATTTCTGTTCAGCTCTACTCTAGAGTACATCTTTTCACACTTTATAAATCCACTAGTAGAATGTTTATTAAATGCAATAAACATCTTTTATATTTATTTTTATTAATATGTTTGTTTTTGTGGAGAACTGGGAAACTTTTGATTTATTTTTATGAAAGAATGTGTGACTCAGTTCCTCCACCTCCTCTTGTATTGTTACTCACCCCTTTAAATGAGATGTGACACCTTGGAAACATGGAAAACTTCAAAGACTATTATACTGAGATATGCCAAATGCTAGGGTACATAATATTCATAGACCTTTGTATTAATAAGTTTTGTGTGTGTGTATCTTTATGTTCCTGGTTCCCTGTATGTGTAGATTAATGCAGAGTCCCAGTGCCAATTATGTAGATACTCAATCTTTAAAGCTTTTCCCCCTAGGAAAAAGTGCATTTACTAGTTATACCTGTTTCATGAGCCCTCAGGAACAAGCCCCCAAATTGTAATAAAATGTCAGCCTGAACTGACTCAGAGATCCCTCACTTAATCCACAACTTTACATGAGACTGTAACCAAGGGCAAAACCCTGCTGGAAGGGTTTGAAGGACTTGGAAACACACTGGGGTTGCCACATGGGATGGTTGACATCTGATAAACTTAGCATGCACGTAGACTATTTATTGTTTTATTACATGTTCCCTCTATAATGCTTTTGTTCAAAATAAATATACTGGGCTTTGTAAAAGCTGGCTGGTCATTGGTAAATGCTGTCACAGCTCCTGGTAGAGAGCAGGACTACAGGTGCTGTACTAAAAGTCAGACCTGCTGGGATAAGCACAGTGAATTGCCAGGGGGCTGCAACCCTAATACTCTGGTCTGGAAGGAAAAGGAACATTGGTTCCTGTCCTTAGGCCACTAGCTATCACCTTTTTAAGACCTAAAGAGATGCCCTTGAAGAGACCACAAAGGTAGCAGAGCTGTAGGTAATTCCAGAACTGTGACAGTTCTAACAGACCAATACTAGTGAACGAAAAAATGCAACAACATTTGAATCCTTCATGCAATCTTTTAAAATGATTTTAATCTGAATTCTTATTTAATGGTCAGCACGCTGCACAACATCTCACAAGAAGGCAAGAGGCAACAGTAATTTAAGGTCATATCATGTCCTTGAATCCAGCAGAAACTACTATTGAATAAAAACAATGGAGATTCCACATGTATTTGAGGGTAATATTCACAATTAATAATTACCTCCATACAACCAGGATCAGATGCATTCTGAATTGCTTCATAAAGCTCTGCACCATCTTGCAAAGAATGAATCTGCTGTCTGGTGAGTGCGCGCGATCTCAGTGCTCTTCTTTGAGGTTTGTCTGTTTAAAAAAATGTTAATGTTATATCCAACTGCTACAATCTTAAAAAAAAATATTAAAAAATGTGATATAGAAAGTTAGTTAGAGTGGTGAAAGTGTCTCTGAATGAAAATATCAGGCTGAGTCTCTATACAAGAATTCACTTTTTTTAGTAATACAAGTGGCAGAAAGTCTACTATTCATTTGGATTTCAAATAGTAGAATGTGATATAAGCTCACTGTAGAATCACTGGAGACAGAAATAGAAAATATCTATTAAAAAGGAAAGTCATCTGTCATATAAGAGGGATAAAATATTATTTGCAATTAGGTGGCTGAATTACTTTACTTTTATATTGTAATGGCATGTAAATCTATGTCAGTGTGTTGATTCAAGACAAGTCACAACCTCTTTGTGCAGGGTAATGAGTGTGAGGGAAAAGGAACTGATACGCAATAATATTATGATTACTATAGGAACTGCTAAACAATATTCTAAGAATAATGAGATGTAACAATTTTATGGATGCTATATGGGACCTGGTCAGTGAAGGGAAGTTGTTGTATATTGGGTTATAAGACCTTCCTGTACAAATGTATTGCTATATAGCGTAAGAAGGGGTCACAGGAAAAACAAATAGGAAGGCAACATGTCTCCTTAGAGAAGCAAACTCTTGCCAAACACTTGGGGTGGCAATTATAAGACAATAGCATACTTCCAGGCTCCAGGCCAAAGTGACACAGCTGTTTTGCCAGACCAGAAACTAGAGATGAAAAGGAAAAGCAATTAAAAAGAGCTTCTCAGAAGTAGAAGAGGGGATCAATTGTCAGTGAGCGCTGAAAGGAAGACATGCTGTCAGGCTCGATGGAGGAGTCTGAAGGAGCTGGACCTTCCCAGACTCAGGAAATGGTAAGTTTTAGGGAAAAGCAGGCATTCATAAAGGCTAGTTTATTATTTTTAAAGTATATTTTTCTTAAAGGCTTTTATTCTAATAAATAATATTTTGCTTAAAGAAGGATGATTGGTCTTTCATTACCACTGTCATTGCTCCCAGAGGGCAGAGTGTCTGATCTCAAATCAGATTTGCTGAGGCAATCATAGGTAGTTAGCAGGGGATTATTCCCCAGGGCCTGGTAAGAGAGTGGAAGAATCACTTGATTCCACCCCATGTCTTGATCTCATAAACATATATAACAAATGGAAGAAAGGGCAAGTTGAGAGTAATGAATATAAATCAGAAGTTATGAATTGTAGAAAATTGATAAAGGACGCAAAAGGACACATGGAGAACTCTATGGCCAACAGAGTTAAAGACAATGAAGACAATGAATGAAGATAATGTTTTAGGAATAAAAAAAACCTTAACAATGGAACTGGACCTTTACTAGATAAAAATGGTAGAATTGTCAATATTAATGCAGAAAAGAGAAAATATTTCTTTTCTCTACTTAGGAAAATCAGATTATATAAGTAATATCATGTGATGAAACACTTTTCATTCCAATAGTAATTTAGGAGAATATTAAATAGGAGTTACTACAGTTAGGAATTTTTAAATCAGCAGGTCCATATAACTTGCATGCAAGAGTTTTAAAAGAGCTGGCCGAGGAGCTCCTTGGACCATTAATGTTGCTTTTCAATAAATCTTGGAACTTTGGAGACGTTCCAGAGGACAGGGAGAAAGCTAATGTTGTGTGTTAATATTTAAAACGGATTAACAGGACATCCTGTGTAATTGTAGGCCAGTCGACCTGACACTGATCCTTGGCAAATAATACACCACATGATACAGGACTCAAATAATGAACTATTTTGTCCTCCTTTAATTCTTTATGTTAATCAACATGATTTATGGAAAAAAAACAGACCCTGTAAAACTAATGTTTTGGGTTTTTTACGAGATTACAAGTTTTGCTGATAAAGGTAATAGTGTAGATGTAATAATATACTTAGACTTCTGTAAGGCACGGGACTTGGTACTGTACGATGATTAACAAAATGGAATGACAAAAGGAACATGGCACACATTCAATGGATTAAAAACTAGTTAATGGACAGGTCTCAAAATGCAATGTAAACAGGGAATCATCAAGTGAATGTGTGTCTAGTGGGGTCCCACAGAGATCAGTTCTTGACCCTATGCTATTTTACATTTTTATCAGTGACGTGGAAGAAAACATAAAATCATCACCAACAAAATTTGCAGATGACACAATGATTGGGGAGTGGTATGTGTCACTGGCAGGCCAGGTACCAAGGCTGCAGGCATTAGTTAAGAAATGACAAACTCATAGCTGGAGACCAGAGCAGTTCACTTATGTGTTAGTGTTGCTCAAAACAGGTATTAGTCTTATAAGAATGTGTTTAGATTCTATAGAATGCTGGTAAATTGCTGTATGCATTAATCTTATTTTGTAATGTCTGTATTCCATGCTATAAGGAAATATGTAAGCTTTGCTTTATAACTGAAAATATTTGCTCTAAACTTGTGAACTCAGATGGGAAGAGTGTTTCCTGCCACCATCCAGAAGGACAATAAAAATCAGATAAGAACATCGCAATACAAAGGATTGATTAATGGCCCTCTCGCATACCACATGCAAGGAAGCTGGTCTATGGACATGGAGGATGAACGACAGAAATGAAACACAGACACAGAAAGATGTTACATCTCTCTGCTGTTTGAACTCTGATAGGGCCAGAGACTATAAACTGAGAGGCAGAGACCCCCAAGAGTTACCCCCTGGGTCCACCCTGAAAGCCATCTTGAATTGACAAAGATGTAGTATCTTTAAAAATCATAGATGGCAACTCATTTGTGTTTATGCTTGCTTACTTTAGCCTGGAAATTATTCTCTCATTTCTTTTTTCTAGCTAATAAACCTTTAAATTAATTTATTACAGGATTGGCTACAGGCGTTGTCTTTGGTGTGAGATCTAAGATACAAATTGATCTGGGGTAAGTAACTGGTCTCTTGGGACTGGAAGCAACCTGAATAGTGTGTGATTTTTGGTATAAGTAACCATTTATCACTAAATCTAGTTTGCCGGGTGGCAAGATAGACTGGAGAGTCTAAGGCAACGTTTGTCAAATGTGGCCACTGTGGCCGCGTGCAGCCACCAGGGGCTTTTCTTGCGGCCACAGCCTCCTGGGCAGTAATGGGGGGAGGGGAGAAAGCAGTGGTCCTTCCCCAAGGGCCACCAACAGGGGTTGGACCCTGCCCCCCTCTGGAGACACAAATGCTAGAGGAGCAGGCAGCTAGTGAGTACCCCACTTTCCTGAGGATGTAGATTCGGGCTCCAGTCCTGGGGTAGCAGGAAGCAGGCTCTGGTCACGAGGTTCCAACCCCTGACTGCAAGGCTCACCCCCTCATCGCCCCTGACCCCCACCAGCCTGCCATGCATTTCCCTTTGTCCCCCACATCCTCCCTACTGACTTCCCTATCCAAGGCTTAATTTGTTCACAGGCTTGCCAGAACTGAGTAAATCTGCTGCTGTGGAAAGTGATATTTGTATATTTGTTAATATCACTTTTGACAGCAGCAGACTTACCAGCTAGCAAGTATTTTAACAAAAGCAAGCAAAAAAAGCAAAAGAAACAACAAAAAAGGCAAGAACCTGCAAAGCACCTTATCTGTGTTTCTATTCTGTTAAGGTCCTGTAAAGAAGAGAAACAACTGTACATTATTTTTATTATTGAGTATGCAAAAATATTCAATAAATTACAATGATTTCGACATGTGTATGTTTATAAGCCGAATATTTTTGGTAAAAAAGTGAAGCATCAAAGAGCAGGGGTCAGCTTATAAATGGGTATACACCAAAATTTGAGGATTTAAAACTCTATGGAATTACTGAATTGAATAACTAATACATTGTCATTTTGTTTACCTGTGGCTGCGGTTTGCCGTTCCCAGCCAATGGGAGCTGCAGGAAGTGGCGCCACTTCCCGCAACTCCCATTGGCTGGGAACGGCAAATTGTGGCCACTGGGACCTGAAAGGCTCTGTGTCTGCAGACGCTTCAAGTAAACAAAACATCCCTACCCGCCAGTGGCTTACCCTGACGGGCCGGGAGCCAAAGTTTGCCAAACCCTGAAATACAGGGTCGGCTTATGAAAGGGTCATACAGTTTTTGCCATTTTTACCTATCCATGTTGGGGGGTTGGCTTATAAATGAATGGGCTAATGAACGAGTATATACGGTAAATATTTTAGGAAAAAATGTCAGCACAGCCACCAACAGGAGTTCGTGGCTGCACTCTGAGGCCACCAAAAAATTTGTTGTGAGAACCCCTGGTCTAGATGATACTTAGTTCTTCCATGAGTGTAGGGGACTGTACTAGATGACCTCATGAGGTCCCTTCCAGTCCTATGGCTCTATGATTTAATTTAACAAGGTATAAGTTAAGAGGGGTGACTTAATCACAGGTTATAAGTACTTACAGGGGGAACAGATATCTGATAGTAGAGGGCTCTTGAATCTTACAGACAAAAGTTTAACAAAATCCAATGGCTGGAAGTTGAAGCGAGACAAATTCAGGAAATAAGGCATAAACTTGTAGCAGTGAGGGTAATTAACCATTGGAACAACTTACCAGAGGTTGTGGTGGGCCATCACTGGCAATTTTAAAATCATGACTGGATGTTTTTCTAAGAGATATGCTATAGTTCAAATAGGAACTATCTGGGAAAGTTCTATGGCCTGTATTATGCAGGAGGTCAGACTAGACCAGTGGTTCTCAACAAAGGGCTCGGGGTCTCCTGGGGGGCAGCGAGCAGGTTTCAGGGTGGCCGCCAAGTAGGACCGGCATTAGATTTGCTGGGGCCCAGATTTGCATGATTTCCATGAGGCTGAAGCCCAGGGCTGAAGCTAAAGCCTGAACAATTTAGCTACGTGGGGCCGCATGTGGCGTGGGACCAATGTTCCCTCTAATTTTTGACAGGCCATGTGTGCAAAAAATTTCTTCTGTGCAAATTTTTGAATCAGAGTTCATATTTGTGCGCCACGAGGCAAATGCGCCCAAGCGAGTAAAATGCTTATACAAGGAGATGTGTGGGTCCCGACGTGATCAACATTCCACATTCGAAATGCTGGCGGGGAGGGGTACGATTCATTGCCCTCCATTCCCTTTCCCCCCCTTGCCAGCTAGTAGAATCTGGCTGTGTTGATAGATGGCGGGCGAACAATGTCAAAAGTCGCCCATAAATGATATTTCAGCCTGGCTCTGATGTATTTCATTTTCTGTGCATGCTGTGTTTCGACGTGTGCGCAGGGTTAAAGATCTGTGTGCGCGCGCACAGCTTAGAGGGAACAGTGCGTGGGACCCCAGGTAACTGCCCTAATGCTGGCCCTGGCTTTTATATGCAGAAGAACAGTTGGTGTGGCAGAGGTGGGCTGTGGAGTTTTTACAGCATGTTGATGGGGCCTCAGAGAGAAAAAGGTTGAGAACCCCTTATCTAGACCAGTGGTTTTCAAACTGTGGGTCGCGACCCAGTATGGGTTGCGGAATGTAAGGCAGTCAGTTGAGGCAGCTCTGGTCAGCATCGCCGACTGGGCTGTTAAAAGTCTTGTCGGTGGTGCTGCCCAACTAAGGCAGGCTAGTTCCTACCTGTTATGACACCGTGCTGCGCCCTGGAAGCGGCAAGCAGTAGGTTCATCTCCTGGGGGGGGGTGGCGGCAGCCCAAGCACTGGCTCCACACTCCCATTGGCTGGTTCCCAGCCAACAAGGTCTGGGGGGCGGAGGGGCCTGTGGGCGAGAGCTGCTTGTGCGCCTCCGCCTAGGAGCTGGACCTGCTCTGGCCATTTCCGGGGCGCAGCGCACTCCATGGTGCCAGGACAGGCAGGAAGCCTGCCTTAGCACTCCTGCTGTGCTGCTGACCGGGAGCCGCCTGAGGTAAGCCCGTGCCCCAAACCCACACCTCAATCCCCTGCCCCAGCCATGAGCCTCCCCAAAACCTGGAACCCCCTCCTGCACCCCAAACCCCTCATCCCCAGCCCCACTCGAGCCTGCACCCCCAGCCTAGAGCTCTGACCCCCTCCCGCACCCCAACTCCCTGCCCCAGCCCTGAGCCCCCCAACCCATAGCCCCCTCCTGCACCCCAAACCTCTCATCCCCAGCCCCACCCCAGAGCCTGCTCCCAGAGCCCTGACCCCCCCTCCCACAGCCCAACCCCCTGCCCCAGCCCAGAGCCCCCTCCTACACCCTGAACCCCTCATTCCCGGGCCCACCCCACAGCCCTCACCCCGACTCTCTGCCCCTCCACTACCCCAAACCCCTCATCCCCAGCTCCATTGGGACATGGGCATCAACAATTTTCTTCAAGTGGGTCGTCAGAAAAAAAGTTTGAAAACCACTGATCTAGACCATCTCTGCCATGAGTGCAGGGGACTGGACTAGATGACCTCTCGAGGTCCCTTCCAGTCCTATGAATCTATGATTTAACTTAACAAGATATAAGTTAAGGGGTGAGCTCCTGGAGTTTATCACTATGCGGCATGCTTTAATTATTCTCGTGGCTCTTTTCTGAATCCTTTCCAGTTTTTCAACATTCTTCTTGAATTATTGACACCAGAACTGGACACAGCAGTCCAGCAGCAGTTGCACCAGTGCCAAACAGAGAGGTATACAAACTCTGCACTCCTACTTGAGAGCTTTTGGTGATTCACAGAAGGACCTAATTAGCCTCATTGGCCTCAGTGTCTCACTGGGAGCTCATGTTCAGCTGATTACCACCTTTTTCAGAGTTAATGGCTTCCCAGGATAGAATCCCTCATCCTGTAAATATGGCGTATGTTCCTAGATCTATAACTTCATTTGGCCATATTAAAACACACATTTTTTGTTTGTGCCCAGTTTACCAAGCAATCCAGGTTGTTCTGTATCAGTGATCTGTCCTCTTCACTAATTTACCATGTCATGCCGTCAGGAGGGGCTCACGACCTTGAGTAGCTACCTCAAGGAAGACTATCAAAAACAGGGCAGACACCCCAAACTGGTGGTATGTTCTATAATTAGATTTCACCAAACTAGGAACAAATGTGAACTCCTGGATCACTGTAGCAGTCTCACCATGGAGTCACAGACAGTCCCCTAGATGATCACAATGGTCTCTTCTGGCCTTAGAATCTATAAACTTGGTGATAGCTAGAGGCCTGAGACCAGAAGAATTCAGAGGTGCAGTTCACCAGAAATTGCGACAACAACCTCACTCAACTATCAGTGACTCTATATTTGTATTTGTGTATTCCAAGTCTACACCTCACAGGAACAAGTCCTAAATTATGTACAAAAATCTGTTAACAAGTTACAGTAGAACCTCTAAATTATGAACACCAGAGTTACGAACTGACCAGTCAACCACACATTTCATTTGGAACTGGAAGTATGCAATCACGCGGCGGCAGCAGCAGACGAGACACAGACACATTAAAAAAAAAAAACACAAATACAGCACAGTACTGTGTTAAATGTAATCTACTAAAAAAAAAAAGGGAAAGCAGCATTTTTCTTCTGTATAGTAATATTTCAAAGTTGTATTAAATCAATGTTCAGATGTAAACTTTTGAAGAAACAACCATAATGTTTTGTTCAGAGTTACGAACATTTCAGAGTTATGAACACCTCGGGAATGGAGGTTGTTCATAACTCTGAGGTTCTACCCTAGTATTTCTGGTGATTATTTACACGTGAAGGGGAGTAGCAGCCCATCAGAGTTGCCATAAACATCTCAGAAATAACATTAAAAAATCAAAACTACTGCATTCAGACTTAGCAGAAAATCTTAGTAGTATCTCCCAAAGTACTTCAGGAAAACTCCTTTTTCAGCATTTACAGGAGAATCCTCTATAAACAAGATCCTCAGGCTCACATGACACATTCCTGTAACAATGAGAATACTTTCGAGACAGTGAAACAGAAGACCTGACCTGAAGAAGAGTTCTGTATGAACTGAAAAGCTTCTCTCTCTCTCTCACCAACAGAAATTGGTCCCATAAAAGATAATACCTCACCCACCTTGTCTCTCTAATATCCTGGGACCAACATAGCTACAACTACACTGCATACTTTGAAACAAACAGTTTTACCTTCATGCTGTTCAAATTCCACTTGGATTTGTGAAAACAGAGCTTCCAGGTGTTTTTGTCGATTCTTTGCATGCTTTGCGGCTTCCCTTTCTTCAGCTCGACCATTACGAAACACATATGAGCCAGTTGGTATCTTTTCCACCCACTGGAATAAGAATTCACATATAAAATTAAGGCTTTTATTTATTTATTTAAATGTGCCCTAGCCCAGTCTTTTAAAATTCTATTCTCCCCCCAGTAAGGCCAATTTTTTGAGGCTTTTTCACTATTATCAATAAAGGGCAAAATACTAGATTTTTTGCCTGGGCTCATAAATTTTCATTTCAGTTTTGAAAAACTCTCTTATCCTCTGCCTCTATTGCAATATTTTCAATGTAGGTTAAAATCTGACATTACACCTGCTAAACTGGGTTTAACTCTACCACAAAAACTTGAGGGCTGCAATGATTACCACGTGTATGATTTTACAAAAATGGAAGAGTAGGCTTATGCCCAAAATACAGCAGTGGTATTCAGATCTGTCCGAATTAGCAGCCAAAAAAAGAATAGCTTACTGCCCTAGGAATCAGTTATATGAAATCGAAGCTATTTGGACCCTCTTTCTTTAGATATGTTTGAATACAAATAACAGACTGCTCAAAGAATGCCAGACCTCCATTCTATCTAGCTGCCACATCCCCCACAACTCCCTTCGGCTTTGGTTGACCCTCCTTTCTCCTCATGTACATCGTCTCCCATTTTTCTATTTTAATCTCCACCTTATTGTGTTATAGTATAGTCTTGAATTGGAGCTCCCATGAAGTATATGGTATCTGGGAACATATACAAGCTATAAATAATTTTATATTTTTGTATTTTTATCTGCTTACTAAAAATTAATAAAGATAACTTCAAAGTTCAGGGCTGTAGCTTAGTTGACATGACAGCTACAAAAAACAATAGCTCTATCTCTGTTGCAGTTTAAAAGTGAAGGAGGGGTCAAAGACTGAAAGCAATAGTACAAATTTTTACTCATGAAGGACTGTTTGAAGTAGGGTGACCAGACAGCAAGTGTGAAAAATCAGGATGGGGTTGGGGGGTAATAGGTGCCTATATAGGAAAAATCCCCAAATATGAGGACTGTCTCTATAAAACCGGGACATCTGGTCACCCTAGTTTGAAGAAACTGGACCTCTGAAAGGAACCATGACAACAGAAGTGCCTAGCAGAACAAAAGGAAATGATAATAGGAAATTTCTTAGCTGAGTATGCTCTTTCTGCTAGCAACGCTTCCCACAATTCTGAGCTATATGAATGGTTCCCCTCTTCTCTGCAGTTCCAGTGGTGATTAAAACACTGTAGCACAGCCCGTGCCAACCACATCCCTTTCTCTGGCTTGCCGCCAGACTATTCATTCCAAAACTGTGTAACAACTCTTTGAATATTAATAACAATTTCAGAGTCAACCAGGAAACTACATACACTACATTACTTGGTTCACAAACTAGAGATATAAAAATTAAATTTGTCCATTGGCTAATAAGCCATACAGGAAGAGTAGAATTGTGGGAGATGCTAAACAGAAAGAAAATTATTGGATAAGAAACGCTCAATTTTGCGGCCAACTGTCTCCCACATTTCTGAGATACATGGAAAGTAGCAAGCGATGCACATAAGACGGAAGGGATATAGAAAGACTGAGACAGGGAAGTCTCCCCCTGAAATTAAATGGCAAAATGGGAACTATTTCTGGATCACTACATGCAGCACCTTCCCTTCCAAAGGGGACCCCTGCAAAGGACAGAAATTCTGCCTTATAGAACCTAACAAAAGTTGTTAAGAGAACCTTGCTGCTTCTCTGCAGATTTCCTCAGTGGAACCATAAGCTTTTTCTGCCCAGGATGTTGTGATAGATCCTGTAAACATTAATCTGATGCCTTGTATTGCTCTACATGCATAACTGGCCAGGATAGCTTGGATCCTTGAAGCCTTTGACACTAGGCTTGTAGTCCTTTCTCAAGATATCATGTGGGCAGAGGAGGAACTCCTTTGTTTAGATGCACTGTCCACCACTATGTCACCCACTTTCTCTCCAAATAGGGCAGTGCCTATGAATCTGGATGAGCACAGCATTTGTTTGTAGTGAGTATCTGCCATCCATGGGCACAACCACATTTGGTACCTGGCTGTTAACTGGATGTGATGGCCCTGGCTGAGAATCTCATGCCATCCACTGAGGGATCTGCCACAAAGGCTGTTGCTAGGGATATTTTCTTAATGGTAGATGAAGTAAGATTGGTCCTAGTTGTCCAGGGCATTTGGGTCATCCAGCTAGGACATAGGGGTGGCTCTTGCAAAAGAGGCAGTGGCCAAGGACACTGAGGGCAACTGAGGAAGACTCAAAATCCCTTTGAGGGTGATTTCCATCTTACTATCAGTTGCATCTTTGAGAATCCCATTTGGTGAGTATTATATTTTTTGCTAATGCCATTGTAGCATCTACCTTTGATGTGATGGCATTTTTTGGCTCTTGCATCTTGTAGTATCTAAGTGCATGTTTGCTGATATGCTTATGCTTCTAAGGGGTATCCCATTTATCCCTGATCATATCTTCAAAAGAAGAATACAATGGGATTGCTTTTTCAGGCAGAAACTTGCCTGGCAGGTACTTGCCTTTGGGCTTCCCATCAGGTACCTGCTCTGGTTGGATCTGGAAGCCAGATGCAACCTTTCCACGCATTTTTTTCCATGTTCTGCTCAGAGCCTGAATCAGAAAGCTCTCCCATCTTGAGTACATGTGGTGAAGCCGGAGTCAGAGGTCTTAGATTTCTTGTAATTTTTCTCTTTCCTTTTTAAAATTTGTTTGACCACTATCCAGGAGTGTCGGTCTCTCTTGTGGCCCTTTTTAATCGACAACCTTGAGGCCTCTCAAGTCCTACCTCTGTATCATCCTCAACAAGGTCTCCTTTTGCCACAGTTCCTGGATTAATTGCATTTCTGTTCCTTTTGTGGTCTCAAGGGCACCTCTTTAAGGTCTCAGGCCTCTAGCCGCCATATCTCTATAGGCAGGATTTAATGTTCCTTTTCCCTCCAGACCGGAGTGTTACAGTTACAGTCCCCTTACAATTCACTGTGCTTATCCCAACAGTCTGACTTTAGTTCAGCACTTGCAATTCTGCTCTCTCCGAAGGGCTATTATAGCATTTACCAGTGACCAGACAGCCTTCAGGACACACAGTACATTTATAGAAGACAAAACCATTATAGAGGGAACAGATAATAAAATAAACTGCCTACACACGTGATAAGCTTACTGTCTGTTATCCACTTTCCACATGGAGACCCTAGCAGGTTTTCAAAATCCTTCAAACCCTTTAAGCAGGATTTTTCACTCTTGTTTAAAGTATTATGTCAGTTTGTAGATCAAGAGAAGGACTGAGTCAGTACAGGATGCTCCTTTTGGTATAAAGCTTGTTTTTTTGGCTGCTGGGCTTCTTGAAGCTGATCTGAACCAATACGTTCTATTCCTCCAGTTGGTGTTACTTCTCTGGAGTTGTGCGCCTTTCCAGGGATTTGCAGTAATTACTCCCCAGTGAATTTTAGTTCCTGGAGGAAGATCTGTAACCCTTCTCCCATGGAGTCAGAATACAATCCATAGCTCACAGGAATACATATAGGTGCAAAAGTCTGTGAATATTCCATGTGCCCATAGTGTCTTGCACATCTCAGTATTGCAGTCATAGAATCATAGAAGATTAGGGTTGTAAGAGGCCTCAGGAGGTCATCTAGTCCAATCCCCTGCTCAAAGCAGGACCAACCCCAACTAAATCATCCCAGCCAGGGTTTTGTCAAGTTGGACCTTAAAAACCTCTAAGGATGGAGATTCCACCACCTCCCTAGGTAACCCATTCCAGTGCTTCATCACCCTCCTAGTGAAATAGTGTTTCCTAATATCCAACCTAGACCGCCTCCACTGCAACTTGAGACCATTGCTTCTTATTCTGTCATCTGCCACCACTGAGAACAGCTGATCTCCATCCTCTTTGGAACTCCCCTTCAGGTAGTTGAAGGCTGCTATCAAATCCCCCCTCACTCTTCTCTTCTGCAGACTAAATAAGCCCAGTTCCCTCAGCCTCTCCTTGTAAGTCATGTGTCCCAGCCCCCTAATCATTTCCGTTGCCCTCTGCTGGACTCTCTCTAATTTGTCCACATTCTTTCTGTAGTGGGGGGCCCAAAACTGGACGCAATACTCCAGAAGTGGCCTCACGAGTGCCGAATAGAGGGGAATAATTACTTCCCTCAATCTGTGGGCAATGCTCCTACTAATACAGCCCAAAATGCCATTAGCCTTCTTGGCAACAATCCCCAGGTCCTTTTCTGCAGAACTGCCGCTTAGCCAGTCAGTCCCCAGCCTGTAGCAGTGCATGGGACTCTTCCATCCTAAGTGCAGGACTCTGCACTTGTCCTTGCTGAACATCATCAGATTTCTTTTGGCCCAATCCTCCAATCTGTCTACGTCAGTCTTTTGAAGTTTCCATGCTTTCAATGTCTCATATCTGTAATAGCATCCCACTACCTGTGAGAATCCACTGATTCATGCAGGGGAGAAGAGGAGCTGTGTAGAAGACCTGCTTTATTTCCCCCAGGGAACGGAGAATCCATTTCAGTATCTTGGGGGAAATAATAGACATGGTGTCCCTTAAGGAGTCTTTTCCTTCTGAGCTGGGTCTTTTGTGAAATTTACCTCCCTGAGCTGGCTGGATGGCACTGGTCTCATCCTTAGACTCTCTCCCTGAGATGATCAGAAACATCAAATTATTCTCCGCTGGAGTTGCCATTCCTCAGGGGAGGGGTATCCCAACATGTTGGTCTTTCAGCCCAGTGCACTGGCAGTGCGAGGGTTGGCTGGATGAGAACAGACATGGCATAATTTGCCTTCTGATAAACCTGCAAAAGCTGCCTCACATATGATACCACCACTTTGGTTTAGCTGTGTTCATGGTAAAATTCAGCCATGTCTGAGGCAGGAGCAGAAGCAAGGAAGTGCTGCAGCAGTAGATCCAGGTGGTTGAAACCACCACACTGCTAAATACCCAATCTAGAAGATGAAAAGGAGGAAGAAGGGGTAAAAGTTGCTTGCTACTATCCAAAAAATGTATAAAAATAAAGCTTGCAAAGAAAATGGTCAGGAGCAATGCAAACTGCCACTAGCTCCTGCTGAAGAAGTTGAAGTTCTGCCATCAAGCTGGAGAAGGGGGAGTGGCCAGCACAGGCTGTGCTACAAAATTATTGAGAGGAGCGGGGAGGGATCAGCCCATTCTTAGTATTGTAGAAGATGCTGGCCTGCAGAAGGAAGCGTGAATCTGAATATTAAAAAATTCTATCTGAATTTCTGGTGGTGGTTAAAATGACTTTGTTCTATTTTATATACATTCACAAATTATTTTCACTGAAATTTAAAAATAAAACGATAATAGGTCATATAGTGATGCAACCAACTCAGGCAAGACAAGCAGCAATCCCAACAATGCTCCTTAATTTTTAACTTCTATGCAGTGGTGCTGTATGCTACAAACTGAACCCAACTGGTCTGTTTTGTTCTGCTTTGAGCTGAACGGTTGTTCATCAACATTTTTCTTAGCTCGCTCTCAAACATGTCTCCCACTTTAAAAATTACAAAGTTCTGAAACTTGCTGTTACTCCAGGCTCTGAGGAGCCAAAAGTAAAGCTGATGAGTGGATAATGGGCATAAATTGAAATAGTTGGTACACTGAGGTATACACTCCTCTTGAAGTGTTAAGTCAAGGGCAGACATAATGAAACGAGAATTTATTCCAGTAGTATTTCTCAAATGATATATTATCTTATTAAACTTTTTAGCCCAAAAGTATTCATACTGTACCTGAATAGGATAAGCTCTTTGAATAACTATATCAATACACCCAACAGAACCACCTTCACTGAAAAGTGATGACAAGGGCAAAGGAAAAGGTCTGGGATCCTGATGAAATCCTAGTTTGGCATGCCACCGAGCACGTCGAGTACTGTTAGCTGAAATCTGAGTAAATTAAGTGTTTTTAAGTAAAAATGCCACAAACAGACCAAAAAGATCAGCAAGTAATTGAATTTAGAGGGAAAACTCTAGATCTAAGACGTTCTTATTTGTGAAACTGAACATATTAGGGGTTTTCCAACTTTTTCATAGTGTGAACCACATCTAAATAGAGAGATACGCAAACTGACAGCCTAATGTATTTTAGTGAATAGTGAGTGTCCATGAGACCTAACCAGAATAGAAAGCTTCTCAAATAAAAATATTTTGCATATCTCATACCCCAGAAACAACTTATGTACCAAATTCTCTTCTCTCCTTCAAAATCCTTCCCCAAAGCCTACTTTTTTTCCATCCCCTCCCAAACAATATCTCACATACTTGTGCAATTTAGTACCAAATTATTTAAAAAAGCATTTAAAGAACACGTCGACATGTAGTAACTTGATACAACTTTTCTGTATAAAAACTTTTCTTCATTTCCTACCTCTCTTGTATAATATCCTCTACCCCTGTCATGTCATGCCCTATCAAATCCAGACTGCAAACTCTTTGTGACAGATACAAAATATATTATCTGTCTGTAAAGCACCATTTGCACCTATGGCAAATGTATGGCACTGCCAAGCTAACTACCACCACCCTCAAAATGCACATCTAATCACATTAAAGTATACTTAATTTCACCTTTAACATAAGAGAGTCTGGAGTTTCCAATGGTGTGCACGCATCTTGACAGCCCACAAGTTCTGCTCCATGTACTATGATCTTCTGACCAACGGTCAGCCTTCTTCCATGTAACAGTACTTGGAGAGGAGGATCCAAGAGAGCCCTAACCCCATACCACCCATCTGTAACTTCAATCACTGCTGCTTTTTTTTTGCTTTCCACAATGTTTTTACTACTACAGATATCAGACATGTTTTCATTTAATGATATGATTTTAGAAACACACAGTATGAGTGTTTTTGCAGCTGTATCATCTCTCTCCACTATCTTTTTGATAGCTGATCGCTGACTTTTATCAATTTCCAAATCATATCTACAAAAAAAATAAAATAAAGGAACAATGCATTCACAATACACTTGAAAATATACACTACAATATTTTCTTTTAAATTAAACAGTACTTAACTATAACAAACCAATCTATATGACCAAGCCCCTCTGGCAGAAACTGGAACTTCTATATATTTTTGCAAATATTTGTGATATATTTTAAGTATCAAAGGGATGAAGTTAAATAACACAAGCATTCAAATAGATTCATAAACATAAAATTGATGTGTTCAAAATTCACAAAACTTATAGTGCAGCAAAAATCTTAAATATATTGCTGTACGCTTACCTGTATTTTAACTGAAGTAGCACTCTTTCTGGTGTCAAACACCTATTAGCAAACTCCTGTGGAAAAGAGATTTCCATAGCTGCCAATTTCCATACAATCCATCTATAGTGGTTGTAGACCCAGACTTCAGTAATTAGCTTTGGATCCACACCAGGTGTATCACAGAGTGCCCTGCATACAAATTTTTATAATATTAAACTCAACTCCATTTAAAGTTTTTCAAATATGTATTTTCAATAATATTTTGATCTGTTATATTAGTACTTTGGTACTTGATATAGGAATACATCTAAGGGTGCATGTGCTGAAAGTTACTGATAAAATACATATTTTAATATATCCTATTTATTGAGGAAATCAGGAATGGGCATTAAATCAGAAAATATGAAAAATGACAAGAAAATAATATATTTTAAAAATCTTTCTAAAATAATCAAAACCAAAAGTGCAGTGTTTTGCTTCATATGATGTATTTTGGGTTGTAACTAATTTGCAAAATGGCCAGTACAGTAGCAAGGTAAAATATAATTGATTTATAAAAGTGCACAGTAGAGTTACACTGCGTGTGTATATTTTGCTTTTAATTGATCTTTAGACGGGGCTGCAAATGGGTAGGGATGGGGAGTGTGGAGGAAAGAGTTACGTTTGCCTCCTTTTTGTTTCTTATACCTTCTTAGCCAAAATCATGTATATTTCCAAAATGTTTTGTATTTAGGCCAAGTTGTATAACTATGAACTGGATTCCCAGAATGCCTTGTACTCATGCTAAGATTTTTTTGTGGAAATTTACTTTCTATTAGAAGTTGTATGTTCTGTTAAGGAATGTTACATATTAATTGTGTGCTGGGAGTAGAAAACACAGTTCATATCTTTACTGTCTAAACTTACTTTACAGTCTACTAATATCTGGAATGTTATTGTGTATGGTTGGTACAAATATCTTTGTATCCTGAAAATATAGGTATGAAACTAGATAAGAAAAAAGGAGTAAGGTGTATTTAATATTCTACTTGTCATAAACAAGAGGTCTATAAATATAAGTCAAATTAAGCTCACACTTTTCAAATAAGAAAGTTAGAATTTTTTTCTGCTAGTTGTTTTCCTTAGTAATTTTAGGAATGTCTTGTCTCCCATTTTTGTTTGTTTGTTTGTTTGCTTGGAAGACTCCTTGAACAGTTGAGGATCAAGGGCTTTTAGTCCTTCATCTGAAGAACAGGGTTGTTAAATCCTTAAGAGAACTTGTCAACCAAGTGTTTTAATAAGATAGGTGTTAACAAAAAACTCATTACTTTTTAATCCGAATAAAAATGAGAAAATGAAACCAAACTAGCTGAGAGGGGTCATCTCCATATCATAATCTTGCCAATACAGCAATTATCCAGAGGCTTCCAAAGTGGACAAGCCCTGAATTTCTAATGTAGAAAGGAAAAATCCTTCAGGCCTTTCTTATAACTTCAAAAAGCTGCCAAAAAGGTATGACTGAAAACCAGACCCACTGAAATCAACAGGAGTTTTACCATTGACCTTTGTGGAGTCAGGATCTCACTCTATAAATCCAACTTCCCTTTGCAAGGGAAGATAGAGTGATAATTGAACTGGAAGATTTGCCAGTTCTCTCACCCATCATGCAAAAAACAAACAACAAAAACCTTCCCCCTCCCCTCACCTGAAAAATGTCAGAAGATATTAATCAAAAGATTCAGCAGGCTTTGGCTGGGACCGGTGAACTGTGGCCACTGGGAGCTGCGAGCGGCCATACTTGTGGACACTCAGGTAAACAAAGTGTCTCGCGGCCCGCCAGGGACTTACCCTGAACAAGCCACAAATCAAGTTTGGGAACCCCTGTCATAGGGTATTATGTAGTAATATAGGAATAATTTTTTCTTCAAACTCATAATCAAACCTGTAAAATTCTTCTTTCCCTGCCTTTCCCCCATCAGTAGGTATAAGCCATCCTCCATCAGCAAGCTGTATTCCATGTCCAGCCAGTAAATACTCCTTACTGAAAAAATCCTGGATGAAAAACTGGAAAGATTCTGCATTTATGCTGTTAACTTTTATGCAGTGCTTCGAAACACCATACATGTGCAGCTGTAAATGATCAGGTGAGAGACAGCAAAGTAAGAAAAACTATCCAATAGAACAAACATTTCAGCAACCAGAAAATGTTCTTGTTAAATACAGAGTTATTGTAAAACATCTCCTTTAAATGTGTGCAGTTCTCATCTGCCAGGGAAAACTAATATGTAATCCAAGCAGAGAGGAGGAACTCCTAACAATATTAATTGGAAGTTGAAGCTAGACAAATTCAAATTAGAAATAAGATGCACATTTTTCACAGTTAGGGTAATTAACCATTGAAACAATGTTACCAAAGATTGAGGTAGAATCTCCATCATTGTAAATTTTAAAAGAAAGCTTGGAAGTTTTTCTAAAAGATATGCTCTGGGTCAAACAGGAATTAATTCAGGGAAGCTTTAGGGCATATATTATACAGGAAGTCAAACTAGATTTTCACCATGGTCCCTTCTGTCTTTATAATCTATTAATCTAAAATTTTCACTTATCAAACATTTCTCAGAAAAATTTGCATAAACAGTATGAGATCCTCAGTCAGCAGCAACAGATTTTACATAGATATTTTTGTATTGTTGAATTGGGCCCTTTTGTCCTAAGTTTACAAAGAAGATGAATATAAATACCAAAGAGTAAAATATTTCAAACAAAACCAATTGCCTAAGCAAGACCCAAAAGATCATTTAAAAGATTATTTTGCTCTATTATAATGGCAAGTGTGTCATTTTAGCTAGAAAAAAAAGGTGGAATAAGGAGGTGGAATAAAATCTGAACCCAATTTGCTACATTCATGTCTAAGAGACCATACATGTCACCTATTAGCTATTACCAGGCTTTTCTGTTAATAATTTCTAAAGCTATCTATTATTTAGTAAAGCCAAATATGTTACACACACTGTGGGCTATGAGAAAGTCGTCTCAGGTGTTATAGGAGTGATGTCACACATATGAATTACAAAAAACAAAACCAAACACCACAGCCAATAAGAACAGTGGGATGACTGAAAGATTCTGCTCCTTTGCTCTGCTGGGAACGAGAGGCTTCTGATACCAACTTGGCTCCAAGGTAGCAGAAAAGAGGAAAAATCACTAGTAGGATCTCAGCAGAAAACAGAACACGTTATATAGAAGGCTGAAATTTCATTTTAGGATTAACTATTGTGGGTTAAGAGCCATCTCACTGGGGGATTTACAGCCCCTCACTTCACCTTTGTAATTTGCTCTACTCTTATTTTGTAATATAATTTTTGATGGGCCACAGAGATGCAAAAGTTTCTTAAAACTAAAATGACTGCATGTACTAGTTAATTTTTTAAATTGAGATTACAACCTTAGTGAATGTACTGCTGTAATATTTGGATATAAAATCCAAGGAGATAAGTATTCACATATTCAAAATTAGCTAAACCTTGTGAAGAATACAATAAAGATCCACCTGTTCAATGGAATAAGTACTAGGAGATTTTTCTTCTACAGCAGCTTTCAGAGAGATCCTTTTTGCTGCAGATGTTTTCATGAGATAAAGACTGCCTGGCTGTGGGCGAATATTTTGCCTTTTTTTCTTCCTAATTCTCATCTCTTGCAGATTTCTGGCACAGTGAAGGTTTGCAATCATTTCTATCAAATCTGCTAGGAAAAAATACACCACACATCAAATCCTGTTTCAATTGTGTGTTAATTTAGGATATGAACTCAATTCAATAAAAGCAAGTGGGTAACAAGCATGATTTTTTTAGCTAGCATAATGATTTTTAGAATTTGCAATAGAGCAAACATACAGAATCAAAACTATTTAAGAAGCATCATTCACTGAAAACATTTTAAAATATTTAGTTCAATGAGTTGCATTACAAACAAAGTTAAACACTCTTATTCTAGCATCTAAGTTTGTTTTTTGTTGAAAACAATAAATAGAAAGTAGTCAATCATTTCTGAATCTATAATCTTGAGATTTTCAAAATAAGTGACCTTTTCCTTGTAAACAATGGGCCTGACTCTGCAAACACTTATAGATGTGTATAAATTTATGCACATAATTAGTCCCATTGAAGAAATTTGGACTACTCACATAAGTGAAGTTACACACGCTGACTGGGATTTTCAAAAAAGCCTAAAAGAGGTAAGCCCAACTCCCCCTGAAAGCTGAGTACCTAATTCCCTTATGCCTCTTGGGAAATGCAGGCAATGAGTGTTTGGCAGGATTGGACCTAAATTTTAAAAACATTAGCAAACAAAATAAATGTACGTATGTATGTATGTATAAATAAATCATACTACAAGTGACCATTCTACACATCACCTAGAATGTTGTATGTTAAACAAAAATATATAACTAAATGTTAAATGAAATTCAAATAGCTGTCACACCACTTATTTTCCAAGAACTGCTGTGTCCAAAGGTATAGCAAGTCCTTGACTGACTTTCAAAACTTTCATTTATAAATGAAAATGCAGCATTATGAATATCACAGACCAAATCAATCAAATATTGAAAAAAGGTTTTTACTTTTAAATTTCTATTTCCTAACGCTCCTACGTATAGATTTAAAAATAAAAGCAATAAACTCCCAATGATATGCAAAAAGCTTCAAGGTTATATTCAAACAATTACTGCTCACAACAGATAAATGTTCAAAAACATTCACCTGAAAATACCTGACTCACCATCTCCATTATCTCCTAAATTACATGCTGTAACTTGGTTGGTGCAATCTTTCTCCTCTGACTGATAATCTTCAGTCTCTCCAGTCTTTGGTTGAACTGTGACACCTTTTAGTTCGTTATCTGTATTCATACTCTTGTTAATCAATGAGTCAAGTCTTTTGCTGCCATGCTGCTCATTTGTGGAAACATTTGTCTTAACTTTGAAAGGTGGCACAAAAGTTTTGGCAGTTTTGCTCAATACAGGCAGATTTTTTCTTCTCTCACTTTCTTCAGCAGAAATCTTATTAAATGGAGTAAAAAAACCTGATGTACCACTTAAAGACTGTCTTAACACATGATGCTGAAAAATGTCAGATTTAGATTTAAATCCTTTAAAACCCTGGTCTGGTATAGTAAGATTAGGATTCTTGACTTCTTGTCGTTCTTTAGCAGCACTGTATAAAGAAAAATATTGAACAACATATAATTGAGCTTGGCTATCAGTAAATTTTCATACAAAACCTAACGAAGTTTGTCATTCTATATAATTTTCTTTCTTTACTCTAATAGCCTCCCAGTTAGTAAACAACTTTCAATTATTTTCACATAAAATAATTCTTAGAACAAGCTAATGCTTTACTACTTCAAAGAAATCAGATTACCTAATACAACATTTTACATCTATGGAAAAATAAAATCTGAACACAGATATAGAATTCCCATGGAATATTGCAGCATTTTTATATTAAGGCAAACATTTAGATGATGTTTCAGTATAATTTGAATTAAAATTGATTAGCATTTTTTTTAGAAAATTGTTTACCAAATTGCTATAGTAAGATTAAAATCAATCCACAAGAACATATTCACCCCATATTCTGTTAAGCAATTCTTTAGAAATAAATCTTAAATTATACTACATATTTTTTCCTTACCTGAAAGGAACACAAGTTTCAGGTTTTAAAGGAATATGGTACATAAACTTTCTTCTGTCTTTCATTGTGCCTAAAAAATAATTAAAACATAGTATGTTTCAATGGCACATATGATGTTTCTGGAACATACTAAAGATTTTCTGTATGTGTGTGTATATCTATATATAAATATAGATATATAAAAATAATACACACAAGTCTACAGAGTGAATAAACAGGTTTTTTTCCTTTTTTATTTAAGGAAATGAACTGATTTAATATAAAATCCTCTTTGTTTTTAAGAGACCAATATTTAGGTCTCCTAGTGAGTGAAAAGTAAGTTTTGCTGTGCTAACAAGTGAGCTCAGATATGCTTCCCAGATCCAAAACCTGCACAGCTACTATTATTGTGAGAGCAGTTCTTGTTATTAGAACTCCCTTGCCTGCCTAACAGCACCGCTAGAAACCAGCGGAAAAGCCTCCTTTGGCACAGGGCCTACACTATACTACAAACGGGATTGACGCTCTGAGATCGATCCACCGGCTGTCGATTTAGCGGGTCTAGTAAAGACCCGCCAAATCGACTGCAGATCGCCCTCCAGTTGACCACTATACTCTTCCCCCCACGAGAAGAGTAAGGTAAGTCGACGGGAGATTTTTCTCCCATCGACCCCCTGCGGTGTAGACCCTGCGGTAACTATTCACGTAGCTGGAGTTGTGTAGCGTAGGTCGACTTACCGTGGTAATGTAGACATAGCCTGTGTCTCTTCACCTACCTGCTGCTAGAAACCCCCTGGTCCACAGGCATTCTTTCTGACCAGAAATGTTAAGCCCCGCTATATTTCAGATAGGTCAGTAGTAGACAGCTTAGAAATTTCACATCTCAGTACTTTAGACACATGTGAATACAGCTCACAGTAATTATTTTTTGTCTTTTGGTCAATTCAAGTCTTCAAGGCCCTCCATAAAAATGTCTCAAGGTATCTAAAAGAGCATCTCTTTGAGATGTTAAGATCTCTCTGCAGCTATGTTCCTCAAAGACTCTTAGGTGATAATATATTTTAACTCAGACCTCCAAATTTTTATGTAGAAATAATGTACAATTTTACATAAAAATGCACGTATTGGTAAGGTATCCTCATCTTACTGAGGTTGCAGTTTGAGAGTCTAAGTAAGTTTTTGATTACTGGATGCATGCACTGTGGATGATTGTATGTTGGAAGTAATAGAGGTTTTGTTTTTTATAGAGGTGAGCTGTGAATATACTTCAGTATAACAGCTGTGTGGTAAGGCATCTGATTTCAGGTTAGCACATATGTTAATATTGCTTAAATGGTGATTTTCTTGATTTTTCAAGAGTATGTTGATGGGAAAAGCGCTTAAGCAATCTTAATTCATTAACTTTTTTGTGTTGGTTTATTCAAAAAAGAAGAACTATAAATGGCACTTGATGACAACTTACTATATCGTATATAAACAAGAAAAATAAAATTACCATCTGGAGTGCTTTTTGAAGCTTTCAAAGATTTGTGGGGATTCTCTGTTCTGTCAAATTCAGGTAATAGTTGTCTTTTAATTGGAGGTTCTCCTGAAAAATAAATTCCGTACACCAATTTTAAAAAAGAATTCTCTTAAGTTCAGTATCTCTCCCACTATAACATAGTAGCTGAATTTCTAAATTTAGCATTCAAAGAGTTGTGTCAAACTGAAATTAGAAACTTTACAGACCACACTTTCTGAATTAAAATGTCTTTTCCATTTAGTACAGACGTCTTTTCCCACAATTTGGCTTCTTCGGTTTAGTAATCAAAGCAAAGAGAAGGATGTAAAATAGCAGAATGCAATTTGCCTAGGGTTCCGTTATACACATATATCATGCCTGTTTCAAATACCCTGGTTATCTGAAATACGTTTTGGAAAAAAATCACTGCCAAAACTGAACATGATAAGTAATTTTAAGTTTGAATATAAAATAAAGAGAAAGAAATTTTTTCAAAAATCTTTACAGGAGAATATTCCAAGTCTGACTGACACTATTATCTTAGGCACTATTATATATCCTTATTACCATAGTATTAGCAATTCACAAGGTGAAGAGAAATGTTTTCTTAAACCCTCCCAACCAAAAGCCAAGGTCAATTTTATAAGAAATTGCTGACTATCCAAACACTTAATTAAAAGACATTTAAATAAAAAGCTTTTATTTACCTTTGCTTTTGCAGATCTATAAAGCAGCTTTCCTACAGGGCTAGTGATGTCAGTGCAACCTACACACTGTACTAATGTAGGGAAATAGCTTGTGTATGTGGAAAGATTAGCCTGTTTTATCAGCTTTGGGGTTGTCTGTTTAGGGGGTAATAGCCCTTCTCAGAACTACACTAAATACTATCAAAACATTCTTGTCAAATCATTGTTAAAACCTTTTCCAGAAGTGATGGATCCTGATGATTTAATGTGCAAACTTTTTTCCTGTCTGGCTCTATTATGCAGCATTGTTAGGAGCGCTTCTAAAACTTCATACAATAGATACTTTGTTGGAGACTTCTTCGTAGACAATATGCCTGATTCACCCCATGGTAACATCTATGGGGGAGCATAAGCTACTACAGACCTTGGAGCAAGTCCTCGCTCAGAAGAGGGAGGCAGGGGATTAGTATGCCAGAAAGTGGTCTGTATTGCACAAGGTGCCTGCAACCTCCCTTGCACAGCCAGGATAGCAAAAAATCCACAGGAAACTCTAAAAGTAGCTTTGGAGAGGGTGTGACTAAGGGCTAGTCTACACTAGTGGCAGCGCTTTAACATGGCTTGTGTAGTCACGGCAGAGTGCTGGGAGAGAGCTCTCCCAGCACTCTAAAAAACCCACCTCCACGAGGAGGCACAGCTCCCAGCACTGGTGCAGTTTACACTGGCGCTTTACAGCGCTAAAACTTGCTGCGCTCAGGGGGTGTGTTTTTTCACACCCCTGAACGAGAAAGTTGCAGCGCCATAAATTGCCAGTGTAGACAAGCCCTTAGGCAGGTAGAGATGTCCTAATTCAGACATCTACATAGGGAACGCTTCCACCAGTGGAATCCCTATGAAATCCTGCCACAACTGAAAGCTATTCTCCACTGATGAGATACTAAATAATGAAGGTAGAAACACTACCTGTCCTTTTCGGGGGTTGAATACCCTTTAGACACAGCTAATTAGATTTGCAGAGAGAGATACAATTAGCACTTGCCTGCTCCCAGGAGGAAGGGGCTACCGTTCTGGTCCCCTATGGTGAAAAGTGAGAGTCTGCCATAGCTTTCAGGTGACAGCTGTAGCTTTCATAAATATCAGCAAAAAAAACCCTGCAGCTTTAGAATTATGCTAATTATTAAAGTATGGTTTGTGCTCCATAACAAGAGTCCTGCTCGTGCTCCATCTGAAATCAACAGATAAGTTATCACCAATGTCATGGAGAGTTTTGACATTGAAATCAAAGAGAGCAGGTTCAAGCCTTAGATTACTTAAAACCAGCTTAAACAAGTTATATTGCAAAGTGCTCTAAACTATTTAGAAATACAACATTAAATACACGTACTGGAATTAAAAAAAAAAAAAAAGAGACACCTACCAAGTGAGGTTTTTTCTTCCATGCGTCTTTTTCCAATTCTCATATTTAATGGACAGTTTTTATCAATCTTTCTACAAAAAAAGAGGGATTTTTTTGTATTATTTTCTACTCCAGAATTAGTGAGTTTATCATCTTCTATAAAAGCTTTGGCACTTTCTACTGCTTCTGTTTCCAAGTATTTTTCTGAACTTTGGGAGCATGTAAGATGATAAACATCCAGCTTTGTTTTAGTTGGCGCATTGCATGAAACTGTTTCAGCTTCCATTTCCATCCTACTTAGACCGTGATGCTCTTTTTCAAAAAGCTGAGTCTCCTCTGAAAGTGTAAAACTGTTTAACAGAGTTAGGTGCTTATCCTTCTCGCTGTGAGGTGCACACATGGGTATTTTAATATTGTAAATGTTTCGTAAAGGCTTCATTTCAAGAGGACAGCTGTTTGTTAAGTCAAGTGCTTCATTATGAGTATCCTGGATTTCGGGTTTTAAAGAGGCTTCATCTACTGCTTTGGCTGCACCAACATAATTGACAGAAGATTTTAGGGCAGTAACAGGATCTTGTCTTGAACTAAGTTGATCTGCAAAGCAGTATTTGCTGTTGGCAGTGTCATTGAACACCTGCTTCACTTTCAGATAAGCATTTTCAGAAACTAACACGTGCTTTCCACTTGCTGTGCTGAATCCAAAAGTAGCATTTGAAATCAGTTCAGGGTTTGGAAATCTTTTTTCTTGTGATATTGCTACCTCAGATTTCCTAAGTGCTGAAATACTTCCTGTTCCAACTGAAGATGCATCACATTTCAGCTCTGATGCACATTGTTGATCTGACAAATTATTATTTTCAATTTCTGAAAAGAGACTTCTAGCTTTCTTTAATGAATCTTCTGATAACTGTACAGGTTTACCACTTGCTGTGCTAAAAAAACCATAATTACTTGTAGAAAAGTCTGACTGATGATGATTTAGTTTATTAGGAGATTTACATAGGCCAGAAAATGGGTCATTCACCTGAAAACATGACGTCTGAGGACTTGGCTCAGACCTAATATCTGCAGATTTCTTTCTATTGTGCTGTAGTACTTCTCCATCTTCATAGTTGTTCTCATTTGCATTGGGAAAATGGCATGTAGCTGAATTACAGGTCTCACTCTTGTCTATATTTGAAGAGTTAACAGAAGTAGGGCACTTAGCACTGTCCAAGGTCTCAGAGGAATTTGCTGCAATTTCATTTTGATTAGTTTCTGATTTAGTCTCAGTGTTCTGTTTCCTAGATTTATCACAGTTTTCTGGAAACATCTGTCGGACTCTCTTTAGTGCATCATAGGAAACAGTGACTGTTTTACCTCTTGCTGTACTGACTGCAACTAGTCCATCCTTAGAAAACGTTGAATTAGAGCCTGCCACTCCAGTGGCTGAGATTTTCAAAGCATTCTTGGCATCCAGAAATTTTAAATCACAGTTTTGATTCACATAACTCTCATTTTGAAAAGTTTCTTCAGAACTAAGTAAGTTGTTTTTGTCTGCAGCGAGACTTACTAGTGGCTGATCTTGAGAAACACTATCCATATTTTCTGGGAAGCAGTTCACATCATGGCTTGAATCATTTGAATGTTGAAAGTCAGACCCTTTACTATCGTATTTTAAATGAAAAGAGCAACGTTCTTCCCTGTGAGTTAAGTAAAGGGAATCATTTGTTATTTTATCATCCTTTACAGTTAAAATATTTTTCATGTTTATGTAGATGGGATGTTCTGCAAGAATATCTGATACTTCTTTTAAATGCAAATCTGTAGTAATCTGGTCAATAGCAGAAACAATTAATGTACTTTTTGAGCCATCATTTTTTCTTGGTGAATTTTCCAGATCTCCCTGTGCAAACAGCTTTCTTGCCTCAAATAAAGATGCCTCACTTAGAGAATTTTTTATGCCATTTCCAGTATAAAATCCTAAATCTGACTTTCCAATGGCCACACAAACAGGTTTTTTTGAAAATGAAGTTTCTGAATGTTCTTCAGGTTCTTTGTCCAAATTAGCAGATAAATGTACCTCTACTGAAAGTTTTTTCACAGTTTCAACATCCACAGGTTGTTTAATTAGACTATCATCTAATATCTTTTTAGGTGGATTATCAAGTTCTTTAGAAACAAGCTTACCTGTAAGGTTAAGCATTTCTTGATAATATTTGGGAGTGATTTCTGCAAATAGCTCACAATCTTTGATAAAGTCTTTGTTATATTTATTTATTTTTAAAGCCTGAATCTCAGAGTCCTCAAATTTACCAATATTATGCTTATTTTCGACTAAAATATTTTCTTCTGCAAAAATCTGTTTTGCTTTTGTCAAAGATTCATCAGTAATTATAACCCTCTTGCCACTAGCAGTATGGAAACTTGTCATATTGTTCTGTTTTATATTTTTGAGTTCAAAATCTGTGTCTTGTTGGATGGAGATTTGTTGATGGTCAGAGCCTATTTTGGATTTGTTTTGGTTTACATTAATGTGTTTTTTTATACAAGTAGCACCTATTCCTTGCTTGTTTATACTATTTCTCATTTGCCTATTGGAATTCAATGAAATATTATCCAGCTCTTTTTCTGTGCATGTTTCAAACAAATGGAGTTTATCCAATGGTGCTTGGGATACTGATATATTACTGCGGGATGCATTTTGAAAATCATCTAGATTTTTTACCTTTTGTTCATTTTTATTAGGATCCAGTTCTGTTTCATCTGAAATATTTAAAGTTAATATTTCTTCAGTTTTAGACACTTCGCTCAAACATGTTAGGTCTGACAAACCTTCTTGTAAACTATACTGAGACTGAGTGTCACTCTCATTTTTTGTTGTTGAGATGTTCAGAGTCTGATTGTGGTTTTCACTAGATGGCAGACCATTTTCCATCTTATATCTAGAATATTTAATAACTTTTAAATTATTATTTTTTGTACTACTAGAAATACAATCATTTTCACCAATTTTTTTTGTACTTTCCCCCTGATTTTCTTTATGTATTTGCATAAATGTATTAATATTTTCTTCATTATTTTTCAGTGTATTTTGGTATTCAACATTTGCATCTTTTAAACTTTCTCCACAATAGTTGTCATTTTCTGTCAAACATCGGGAAACATTCCTTCTAGAAGTCATGTGTCTATTAGAATAACCACTTCTGGGATTCATCTCAGTGGGTTTAAACATCTCACCATCATCATCCAGGTTACTGAACAATTTTGCAGCTCTCATCAAAACCTCATTAGAAATATTTATTTTTTTGCCTCCAGCTGAACTAAATCCTCCAAAATTAGAAAAACTATCCTGTGTAGGTACTGAAAAACTTGGGACAAGAGGTGTCTTATTTGCATTTCTGCATAAGTTAGTAGAGGTAAATTCTTCACAGTTATTTTTCTGGAAAATCTCTCTCTCTTCTTTTACATTACCCATCATTGTAGACTCTTCATTTGTGTTGGTGTGCTTACTAGATTTATCATTTACTCTTTGGGCTTCAGTTTCAAAAGAGTCATCAAAATCAGCATCTTGCCACATATCAGAAATATTCTTCAAGTTAGTTGTTTCATTTGTATCTACACATCCAGACAGTTCAGAGATATTATTTTGCACCATATTACTTTGCTTTCTAAACTGTGTAAATTCAAACTGACTATTTGTTTCTTCCAGTATGTTAGAAAGTTCAGTAATTTCAGCTTCTTGGCTTGCTGTCAAAGTTCGGTTTAATTGAGGTTGTTGATTTCTAGGCAAGTTTTGAAGACATGAATCAGTGCTTTCAGGCAGGATACCTTGTGCAGTCTTAGGTTCAACAAGACTTGCCTGTGAATCAAAACCATGGGAATAGTCAGTATCCAATTTATTATCCACAACTGGAGAAATCTTAACATTTTCCTTTGTAATTTGATTTGAAATGTTTTTGATCCCTTCTCTGGAAAAGTCTTCAAGGCACTCAGATTCCATATCTTTGAACAACACTTTGCCTTTTGTAATGCTATTTTCAGAGAGTTTTATCTGCTTATTAGAAGCAGTTTGGAAGCCACCAAAGCTTTCATTTAAGCTATGGCCATTAAAACTTGCATGTCCTGACCATTTCTCTTTGTATTCTGGGTTTTCTTTTGACTTGATGTCTAAACATAAAGGTTTTTTTGAATATAAATCTTTATCTGATGCAATATGTTTGGAAGGAAGTTTGATCACCTTCTTTATGCAATACTTATCTTCCACATTAGGCTCTGGTTCTTGTGTAACAAAGCCTGAGATTATTTGTTCGGGTCTCATTTTTAATGCAAGCTCTGGCAAGGTAGATTTCTCAGAAATTACTACTTGTAACAAACCACAGTCTTTGTGATCAAACAGTTTTTTGCCACTTTCTATAGTTACAGTGTTTTTGTTAGCTGTTTGAAGCTTATTTTCATCCTTTTCAGTTGACTCGGTATCTTGATCAACAGCTATAACTTTTGAAAATGGAACTGTACCTGTTTTTCTCTTTCTGTTTAACATAGTGCTAGAATTTTTATACGGCTGAATTGCCAAAGGTGGCAGAGTTACAGCTTTGCATTCATCTATTGGCAAATGGCCTGTAACGTCATTTTCATCTCCTGATCTGTTTTTATTGCAACAAACACTATTGGTCTTACTTATGTCAAGGTTAATTTCACTCAAAGTATCATTGAAGTGACAATTTTTCATAGATACTGGCTCTTGTTCCATTTCAACCAACTGTTCATTATCACTAGACGGCTCTCCAGGTTGATCCTTAAAGATCTGAAGTATAACAGTGTCATTATTTGGATTAACATTCCTATGCATACCCATCTCGTCTTTCTTTGGGCATTGAACCACATGTTTAATCCTACCAAAGTCCATTTCGGAATGCTTTGTTGCTAGGAGGCAAGCTGTAGCTTTAACTTTCTGCTTTACACTCAAAACATTTCTACTGTTTGAAGAAACCACTACATATTCTTTCAGAGTATTAGACGTTTCTGAGCAATCTAATGATGAAGCAGGCTGATGTTCCCTGCTATTATTTTTTAATACATCTTTAAAGTCTTGATGTATCATTCTGTTATTGAAAGAACTATTAGGTGAGTTATCTATTCTATCTGCTCTTGTGGCATATTTGCTCAATAGCATGGAATTTTCCTCTGTATCTGACCGCAAATACTTCCTCTCAGCAGAAGAAACCAAAAGATCTATAAGGAAATGAAAAACATTGTAAAATAGTTAGACATGTCAATAAACAGAAGACACAAAGCAGTTCTCACTTATGCAAATAAACTGAAGTTAATTAACTTAGCCCTTAAATACAACTTTGGCCCCAATTTTGTAAACATCTGTGCACATGCTTAATTGTATTACCATGAGTAGTCCCATTGATTTCAAGTGTGTGTTTGCAGGATCAGGACCTTATATGCTTTAATCATAGTCTGACAGTTGACTTCACCATGAACAGAAATCACAAGCCTTTAGTTAAAATACCATGAGTTGCGATCACAAATCAAGTAATGCTTTTGTTAAAATAGAGGAATAGGTGTTCCTCTTGTGAAGTCATAGCACATGGATTCTGTGGTGAAAGCATCACATGAGGCGGGATCCCTAACTCCCCAGTCTGAGCTAATTATTTTGGAAAAATTCACAGCTTTTGAAAATAAATTATGTACATCACAACAGGTGTATAACTTACGTTAACCCCGGCAGATTTTTTAAAAGTGTTTTAGTGCTCCTGAAAGGTACCAGATGTAAAGGTCTGGAGATTCAAGCCCTCTAGCTATATGTAAAGGATGCAACAGTAGTACAATGTTCCCATATTGTTCCACTAACGTTCATCAACTCTGACCTAGAGACACTATCTCTACAATACTCCATGCCCATTCAGTCACCTCTTAGGACACTGCAAAAAAACATTTTTTTTGTCAGCTCTGACAATTAATTTGAGGTGGAAACTTTTCTTCTAGAAACTAGACCGAGACCAATATTTTTCGCATAAGCTAACCAGACTGTTTTCAAATGGTAATATCTTTCTGTCACTTTTTATTATCATCAGATCCCATTACCAATCTTAGGAATTACAGTTCCCTTCAGAACGATACTTGTTCATCTGAATTGTAAAGGGGAAGCAAGAGGTACGTTTAATTAAAAAAAACTTCAACTAGTGAAAATAATTAAAAGACATACCTTGATCATCATTGGCGGCTGTATCAGGACGTTTAAAGGTACATGATTCAAACTCTGAATGAAATGATGCAGAATGAGTAGAGGAACCTGCTTTTATTTCTTTCTGGACTTTTTCCTCTTGATACAGGGAAGCATTGTTTATTGTATAAATAAATCTTTTTGGTCTCTTTTTCAAGCTGGATAGCACACTCGTGCTTTTCAAACCAGATCTCATGGGGGTGTTTTCATTGTTTGTTGACCATTTTGTGCCATCAGGATTATTTGGAGTTGAAGCATTACATATAACATCAGTTATGGAAGATTTAGAATGTTCCTTTAAATGTTTATGAAAGCAACTGTTATGGACTTCTGGGTATTCTGTAAAGTTTGTATTTTCCATTAACGAGGAACTACAATCTAAAAAGTTCACTTCAGAAACCTTTTCAGCTGCACATCCTTTCACTAAAGTTGGATCCTGAACACTCAGAGAGACAGAATGCATTAGAGAGGTTTCAGAGGTTGAGTACTTTTCATAAGTTTTTGTTTCATTCTCTATGTGTTCTGACCAATTGATATTCAACAGCTTTTCTGCTTTTATTAGACTTGAAGTGTTCAGTAAAGATGTTTCAAAAGTACTGAAGTTAGCATGTTCCTTAGTCACAAGTGCTAATTTGCCTTCAGATCTTTTCTTGCTACAGAAACTGGATGGTGAACAAGTATCCCGGAAGGATATTTTTTCCAGTTGTGTTACATCTAGACCAGATAAGTTCAGCTGAGACCATTCAGAGGTTAAAGACGATGGCATATCCTCCCTTGTAAATTTTCTATTCTCTGAGGGCTTCTGTATTCTATTATTTGGTATGTTAGATGTAAACAGCTCACACCTAGGAGAATCCAATTCTCTTTCACACCTTAAGCAAGCATCTTTAAAATTCCCCATTACTTCATTAGTCTCTTGAAGTAAAACAGTTGTCATTTTATCAAAGTGTGTTTTCTTAGTCCAGTTGGTTGTTTTCACTTCTTGTAGACATTTGCCACTAGTATGACATACAGAAAGAACATGTTCCCCTGCATCTGGCATATCTATAGTCATTTCGTGCATCTCTCCATATTCCAGGGCATTTTGTGCCACTTTGTTCCCACCTGACTTAATGGAAATGTGAAATCTATCTTCCAAGCTATTCATCTCACCAAATGAGCCATCTAACATCTTCTCCAGCTCTGTAAATAGTTAAAAACAGGATTATTGAAAATATCGGCTTAGAAACACTACTCTATTTCTATCATGTAGTCTGCAGACTGTATTTACTCCTGCTGTTTCCCTCTCAATACTGACCCTTTGCATCAGTTTGGAGATATAGTGGGTGTCCACAGCAGGAGTGTTCTCCAGTGGCCAGCATTTGCTGCTATGGATAGGAGAGAGGAGATAAGGAGCATCAGTGCAGATATCTCTTGCCTCCTATGGACTGCAGTGGACCAACAAGTTTTGAGGATGGAACTCCTGGCTTCTTCTATCAGGGGCAGGAAAAGTGTGACTGTCCCGTAGACAGAAAAATTAGTAGAAAACTCCACAAGTTAAATTTCTGTATTTGTCTCCTATGCAAGTTATATCATGCAGGGGACAATGAAGGACCTACAATTAAATTCAACATTTTACATTTTTCCCTTTCTTTGGGTCTACTGTTTGCAGTTAATGGAACAATAATTTAATGGCAAAAATGTAGTCTATCATGACCATTCTCAATACACAATATCATAGCATTAAAAAAGAGATTAGGAAGACAACCACAGGTTCTTCTTTTTATAACTCTTTAGGAAGTTTTTAAAAGGTTACAAATCACTGCCCTATAAATATCAGAAAAACAATCCTTACAACAATGCACTTATCTTTTTGTTTAGAGAAACATTACAAAATAATATAGTTAACTGTCTCTATTGGCACGGATATTACCATTACCATATTAAAGAGTGAGTTTCTTTACTCCATTCACTATATTTGTTTCTGGGGTTTTTATTAAATAAGTATGAGTAGAATCAGTATTTTCACTTTATCAAACTAGGTGCGTCTATCAAACATTAATATTAAAAATTGGATCAATGTTGGTTTTTGCAGGTGAACATACAAATAAATATTAACCAAATATCTATGTATATATCGGTCCTTTATTTTGCTGGGTAACTGATGCATTTTTCCATAACAACCTCCTATATATTTTAACCATTCCACTTTCAGAATTATTAGTAGTCTAGCAACTACTCACAGATTAGATTAATTTTTCATTTCTTTGACCATCATTTCCATTAGGAGGTCCCAAGAGAATTAACAAGGGATCATTTTACAATAAATATCCAACAATTTGAAATATTTGATTACGACTCACATCCCAGTACTTTCTGATGACTAGATATGTCATCGAAAAGTGATATCTAGTCATCTAGATATATACAAAAAGTACATAAAATTACCTCTTTGACCACAATTTCTCCAACATGTATCTCTATTCAGTTTACATTTATTTATTTTAACCTGAATAACACTGAAAGTGTCTTAAAATCTTTTTTTTTATTACTCCACACTGAGGTTCCATGTCCTCTTTTCCATATCAAAGCCCATTCCCCTGGGGTAACTGTCTATCCAAATCCTGTATCCATCGTGTCATATATGGATATTAGGAAAGTTGCCTGCAAAGACTTCTATCAATTAGGAAACCAAAAAAATATATAACTAATCAACCAGAAGCCATCATTTCTATTAAAGTTAATTTTCTCCATAAAACGGTTTTACTAGAAAGTTGTGAAACAGAATGCGAAACATATCTGAAGGTACTGATACCATAGGAGAGTGAGGCAATTAAAATTGGTTTTGATTTCTAAAAAAGTTCTTTAAAAAGTTCCTTTGGTGAACAGCTGGTCAACTGTATGTACTCCATAGCTCTTCCAATCATTGAAAACTCTGATTTGTAATTTGGGTTAAAATCTGGATTTTATATTATTTACATATCTCTTGACATGATTCATATCAGGACCCAGAAACAGCTATCCAAATTGAGTAATCTCAGCACTTACACACTACAAATAGGAAATATTTGTGACTAGGGATAAATTCCTTATTATTAATGAAAGTTGCTAAGGGAGAGCGCCTCGGCAACAGGAATTCAAAAAAATTGTCCAAAGCTGCTAAGGTGGTCTGGATGAATGAGTATTTTGGGGCCTTTTCAGGTGACCTAAATTTCTTTTTAACCTAACAATTACTATGAATAGCTATATTTGAGCATGAATCTTGTTCAAGTTTTGCCCAGTGTTTGGATGGCCTATTGTTAACTCAAATGATCTCATTTTTTAATTGTAATGCATAATAAAATAAATACATTTAAAAAATCAGCCAAATTAAGGAACACTAGTCCACCCGACTTTCTAGGCTTATACGGAGCGTTAGAACTCATCCTATGTCTTTTATATTTCCTTACAAATGTTAATAGCACATATTGCTATGTTTTAATGTCATGTCAGGGACACCACCTGAGATGCACTGAAAAAAACCTAACAACTTTGGGAGGACAATCATCTTTACCGGGGCTACTCTACCTAACCAAGAAATTTCATATTTTTTCCATTCCTCCAAGTCTTTTATTATTTTATTCCTCACTGGAGAATAATTTGCCTTAAAAAGATTTTTAAGTTTCTCCACAATATTTATTTCTAAATATTTTAAAGATTTCTTTACCTATATTAATTTATGTAACTGACAACAGTTTGTTTCAACTCTTTCAGGAATATTAATTCCTAACATTTCAGATTGATTTTAGTTTATTCTGAAACCTGATTGCTGCCCAAATTTCAAAATTAGTTGTTCTATAATTTTTAGCAAAGCTTCTGGATCCTCCAAAGCTGTCAAGCATACATCAGGAATCATAACATTCAAAAACCAGTAGGAGAACACTTCAACCTCCCTAACCACTCAGTGACAGACTTGAGGGTCGCAGTGTTGCGACAGATTCACTCCAAAGACAGGCTTCAAAGAGAAGCTGTTGAACTCGAATTGATATGCAAACTAGATTGCATCACCTCTGGATTAAATAAGGACTTGGAATGGCTTAGCCATTACGTTAATTGAATCTATTTCCCTTAAGTTAACGATCCTCATTCACACCTGTGTGGCCATCTTGTTTATCACTTCAAAGGTTTTTTCTTCCCCTGCTGTTATGGTTCCTCTCAATTAATTAGCCTCTTAAGGTTGGTCTATGCACCTCTACCTTATCATGTTTCTCTGACTGTATAAATATCTGTCTACTGTATGTTTCATTCCATGCATCCGATGAAGTGGGTTCTAACCCACGAAAGCTTATGCTGAAATAAATTTGTTAGTCTCTAAGGTGCTACAAGTTTTTCTTTCTTATTTTCGTTAAGCATACAAAGCTATATTGTGTTCTAATCCTGAAGTTATTTTAATGCCCTACACAAAGGGTTTGTTTCACACTCATTGCAGATGGCTCCATTGCCAAAGCAAACTCACAGGGCAACCCTGTCTTATACCCCTATAAAACTGATTTCCAAACCCAAACCATATCAAAATCTGTCTGAAGTACTGTACTCCCACTCCAGCCTGTTGAAGGCTCTCTCAGCATCCAAAGAAAGCAACACACAGGAAGAACTGCCAGAATTAATATTTTAGGTCAAATTCAGAGTTCCTCTGATATTATCAGATAGATGCCTGCTAGCAACGATCCCAGACTGGTCAGGGGAACATATCTGGGCAACATGACACTGTCACCGTGTCTCAGTGGATCACAGCAGAGGATGCCAAATACAGGACAAACTGCTAACAAATAGGGCAGATTCACCCCAAACTGGTGGTTATTCTATCATTAGACTATACCAAGCCAGTAACAAAGTGAACTTCTGCGTCACCATACTGGTACTGGTTAACAAGAACGCAAAACTACAGTCTCCTTAAGCATTCCAGCCCTTGGCTCACAACCCAGACACTGGACTTTATGATGAGTGGTTAGTGAAAACCAATTTAATCAAATAATATAGGGTCCTTCTAATCCCAAGAGATCAGCCTCTTAGCCAGGTCAATATATAACTCAGATCCTATGCAACAATCACGCTGATGCCAATCCTTGAGTAACTAAAAACTCAAGGCTTAATAATAAAAGAAAAAAAAGTTATAAATGGTTAACAGATCATATACATATAGGTCATTTTTCAGTGTTCATAGCTCAAGATCATAGCAGTGATGGAATAAATTGTGAGCTTGCAAAAGCCTCTCTGGAATTATCCAAAAAGATTGGGGGTCATCAGTCCTTGTTTAGAGCTTCCTTGTTAGAAATCCACTCCAGAGAAACGAAGCAGGAAATGAAGACAAAATGAAGACGTCTCAAGCACCTTTTTATATCCTTTGCCAAGTGCATGGAATTTTATTGTCTCAAACAAAGCTCAGTTTGTTTCCCCCTTCACCACTGCCACCAACTTGACTTTTTTTTTTTTGCAATTACTTCCAGCTCCCTCCCTCCGGCTACCCCTTCCCCTCCTGCAAATGCCTCTGCAAAAAGCAGCATCCAGAAGCCACGGTTAGCAGCATGTCTCATTGAAAGCAAGCAAAGCCTCAGCATCTCAAGTTGGATGAGGAGCTGCAGGTGGAGGAAATTTCTGAGCATGGTAAAGGGGCTCTGTGTCTCTCTCGCTCTGTTATTTGGGGGGGGGGGGTGTTTTTTTTAAATCACAGGCTATGGATTGTTCCTGTGCTGCAGAAAGTGGGGATTAGAGCCGCCAAGGGGGAGACACAGCGGAAAAGAAAAATTAACAGTTCAGCCAAGTTTCCCCAACAACCACTCCCCGCCGCAGGAAACCACCCTCCCACCAATGCCCTGTTGCCCATCGTGGGCATTTTCATAATCGCTGGACTTGGTGTGGGGGGCGGGGGGGGGGGGGAAGAGGAGTAGTCTCTGGGTTGCCCCTGGGTGCTGCGCGAGGCAGAGGGGTTGGCACCTGGGAGGCGAGCTCTCCTCCCCGTTCCCAGCTGGGTTTATTTGCTCTCTCCGGCACCCAGGTGTAGTTTCAGCCGAAGAATTGCCTCCCTCCTCCCCAGCAGGAAAGTTGGGAGCTACTCAGCTGCTGGGGTTCTGCTCTGGGGGGCTGCAGAAAAAGCTGCAAAGTGCAGCTCTCCTGGGCTGGGATGCGCAGAGCCAAGAGGGCTTGTGCGCTGGAGCAGCCTGGCTCCAGCCACAATCCCAACAAACCGGGCCAGCGGGCTCAGTCATCTTCCCCCTGTCCTCAGACCCCCATCAAGGCGATGGGGCTGCTGAGGGGCCCCCCATTGTATCCCTGCAGCTGCCGCTGGGTTCGGTGCCTCTTGCAGGAGGCGCTGCTGGTGCCAGGGAGATGCATCATTTGGCAGAGCGAAGAGGCCAATCAAAAACAAAGCCATGTATGTAAGGAAATGTATGGGTGGGATATTGCCCATCCATAATAATTTGCAACCCACCCAAATTTATATTCCTAGCTATGCCACTGGTCCAGGGCCACATGAGCATATCACGTGTGCTTACATAGTTTACTGAACCACAGGGGGTGGCCACTGGCCCCTCGGAGTCTGAGGTGTCCCCAGTAAGAGCTACCTGGGCAGAATGAGTTTCTTCTATGGCCCATTGTGAGAGCTAAGTGTCCTTGATGGGCCATCAACAAACAGAATTTACATTAAGGCCAGACAGCTATCTGGTGGATCTTACCCAGGAATACAACACATGTATAAGATACAAGTCTATGGCCAATATTCATAACTTTAGATACAAAGATGATACATGAATTTAACCAGGATAATCATATTTCATAGATTGTAACTTTTCTATTGACACCTTACATGATACACTTTGTATAAGATTTATGGAAATTGTGCAACAGTGGTAAGAACAGTGATACAAATGGTCACCTTTCTTATACACAGCATCAGACAATCTATTTGGCATAATTTTTGGTTTTCACATTAGTTAAAGAAATAGGTTTGTATGGTGCACCGTTGGTAAGATCTTTTCCTTCTTCAGTAATAACCACAATTTTTGATTTTTCCATAAATCTGTAATCTCATTCTCCTGAAATAATCCATTAAACAATTCAGTTAAAATTGGGACCACCATTCGCTTTAGAGCTTTATAATACTCCTAAGAAAATCCATCAGGACCTTCCTCGATTTTAAATTCTTAATTACAACTTTAGCTTCCTCTGCAGCAATTTGCCTACCAAGAACTACATCACCCTCTGGGTAGTTTCACGCTTCTCAAACATCTATTTATACATTCAATATTTGGATGTTTTGAAGCATACAAAGTATGGAAAACATTAGCAAATGTTGCAGAGATCAAATTGAGACCAGTTATTAAATCTCCTTTTCTATTTCCAATCTTTTAATCTAATTGTAACAGGGGCCCATCTCCACCCCATCCTCTTCCCTGAAGAAAACACACGGACCTCACCAGGTGTGCACTCAGTGAAACTATTACAATTCCCCTTCACCAATATCACCACAGTCCCCCATGCTCCCACCTATTTACAAAATTTGCAGAGCTTTAGGCTCTCTCAGCAGGACCTGAGGGGAACAGAGATCTCCCCTCTCTGAGGCCTCTCTATGACTAGATGCAGCTAACTCTGTTCCCCTCTCTCTCCCGTACACACTTCCTTCCTAAAAGGCGCACACTTTTATCAGCCCGGGGCTGATGCAGCCAATTAAGTTTTTACCTCTCCCAGTCCGTTCAGATAACTACCCCTAATCAGCTTCTCCTGGGGCACTAACTAGCATCTAAATGATCAGAGTGCAGGCTCACCTATGCACTCCTTGCACTGTCACACTCACACATCACCCATCCTTGCCAGGTCTCTTTTCCTCTGCACCCTCCCTTCTTTAAAGGAGGCTCTGAGCTTCCCATGCTCATGCTTGCCCCAGCATGGTTGTCCACGTTCCGCCCCTAGAAGTCCCACTTTGTGGGTGAGGGTCACCCTCATAATTTTGTTTCCACCCACATTTTCACACACCATGAACAGCTTGTTTCCCCACTCCCTTTGCTTTCTCTTTCAGTTTGGGCAGGGCCTCTCACTGTGCCTCCCTTTCCTCCTCCCCTGGGGGCTCTGGTTCTCCAAAACCCACAAACCTGTCCCAGGATCCTTCCTCCTGCTGTGCTGGTGGTGCCTGGAACTGCCTGCTTTTCACCTGAAGCTAGGAGCACTATTTTCCCTAGCCCCTTGTGTTTCGAGGGTGGTCCTGTCTTCCTTCTGGCTTGTACCTTTATGTCTAGGGTTCTCTGGTTTTCCTACATCTGCTCCTTTGCCCCATTCCCTGTTGGTCTTGCTTCCTGCCGTGGGGCACTCTAGACCCTCATTTTCTCCTTATAAGGGAAGAGGCTCTAGTCTGTCCCTATAATGACTGGATGGGGCAGCCCATCTACCACCCCTACCTGCTTCCACTCAAAGTGCTTCTTGACCTCTAGGGATATTTCTGCACTGGGCAGAGCCTCTTCTTACAGTGGATGCATTCTAGTTTCAGGCTGTCACCCAGTAGTATCCAACAAGACTTCACCAAACCCCTCTGGACCAGTGTGCATCCTGAGGCCATGTTCACCAGTCCCCTCTGGCGCCTCCTCCCCACCTTTACAGGGATGCTAGACATTTTCTTTTTCTGCCTGTGTAGATTGAGTCCACCCACAAAACTCAGAAACCCACATTTCATAACTGTGCCATCCAGCTTTATATGCCCTGGCTGCCTACACTGGTAGCAAACCACTCCCTAGTTCCCCAAAGAAGTCCCCATCATCTCCTCCTTTTTCTTTTCAATCATCCAGGATGTGGCCAAATTGCCTCCCTTCTTCCCTGAGTCCTGTCCTTTAAACATCTGGAATTCTTTCTTAGGAAAATCTGCACCCACAAACTCCTCTGCCAGCTTTACTACTTCCTCCAGGGTCGTTCGCTGGAGCCTCTGGACCCATACATGTGTGCTTTCAGGGAGGCACTGGAGAAATTGCTCCAGTATTATTATGTCTATTATTGCCCTCACGCTTGGGTGTCTGGTCATAGACAATGGGTTGCCCAATCTGTTAATTTTTGCGCACATGCCCAGGGTCACACACCTCTAGTAGCCCAATATTGTTGTCTATATTTTCCCCCCGAAAGGCCAACCCTGTCCAGGATGGCCACCTTTACTCTACCATAGTCCCAGGCTTACTCCTCGCTCAGGGCCACATGGGCTGCCTGGGCTTCTCTGGACAAGTAGGGTGCCACTTGGCGGGTCCACGATCCTTTATCCCATCTGGCTCCCATTACTACTCTCTAAGGTTGATAAAACACATCAGGGTCATCTCCAGGACCCATCTTACACAGGCTCACCCCCTGTCTTACTGCTGTTCTTGGTTGTGGGACTCACCAGTCCCCATATCGTTGCTGCTGCACTTCTGCTTTCTCCTTTATGAACTCCTGCAGGGATTAAGCACCTTGTTAAAATCCCCTCCTAGAATAATATCTCCTTCCCTAAAATTTCCTAAGTGCTTAAAAAATAACTAAACAAACAAACAAAAACAGCAGCTGCAGCTTGCCCTTGATTGGGAGCATACACATTGGCTAAAGTGAGAAGTTTACCTTTCAAGGATCCCTTAAATAAAATCTATCAGTCTTCTGTATAAAGCAGGGCTCAGCAACCTTTGGCACGCAGCCCGCCAAGGTAAGTCCCCTGGCGGGCCGGACCACCTCTTTCCTCAGCCCCCCATTGGCCTGGAGTGGCGAACTGCGGCCAGCGGGAGCTGCGATTGTCCGAACCTGTGGATGCAGCAGGTAAACAAACCGGCCCGGCCCGCCAGGGGGCTTACCCTGGCGGGCTGTGTGCCAAAGGTTGCCAATCCCTGGTAAAATGGATTATCTACTTAGAATCATAGAATATCAGGGTTGGAAGGGAACTTAGAAGGTCATCTAGTCCAACCCCCTGCTCAAAGCAGGACCAATCCCCAATTTTTGCCCCAGATCCCTAAATGGCCCCCTCAAGGATTGAACTCACAACCCTGGGTTTAGCAGGCCAATGCTCAAACCACTGAGCTATCCCTCCCCCGTTTACTTACAGGAAACACTCTTGAAGAAACATGGTAAATACCTGAATACTTGGATACTGCCAGCATATGTCTCTCCAGGGCAATTTAATAGAAGGAGGGTGGCAATACTCCTTGCTAAACTCTTCCTTTTTACTGTTTCAGCATAACTCATAGTTCAGTGAGCAAAATGCCCTTTTCCTTTTGGTGAACTGTTCACCCCGCTAACATTAACAGTCATGTAATCAATCAGCTCACCCATGTGTATGAAGTCTTATCTTGCCCAGTACACTACCCATTGCTAAAAGCAGTGAGATGCCAGATCTCCAGTACATTTGTGCCACTTCTTTAAAGAAGACATTTTGGATAGAGTTCCCATCATACAGTAATTTTAGAACTCTCACATATATTGTGTTTCCTTTTAACACCTATATTGTTGTACCATAAGTCTGATTTACCATATATTTTTAAATTCCGAGACCTATTGTTTTTAAATATAATTTTTTCTATTAGAACATATAACTACATTTAACATCTGATTCTGTTCTCTTATCCCATTTCCCATGTATCCCTCCCTATGCATTCCCCCATTGTCCCCTCTAGCTGTGGGAGCCTGGGCTCTCCTTACTTACTCCATGGGCATGTCAGCTTCCTGCTGGAGGGTGGGGTTTTTATATATATATTTTAAAGAACCAAGCCTTATCTAATCCCATCAAACTTCTTTATAACACTGGGCATTATGAGAAAGTTATACCATCTTTGAGTTCACTTATTCTTAACATTTTCCACCATAGGTGTTCCTTTTCCAATTAATATAAAATTTTAAAATGTTTGTGAGAACTCTAAAGTCAAACTTACTTCAGTAGGGGAGATCTGGGTCTCTTGCTATTTTGGTATTAACTTTGTTTATAGTATAAATCACAATATTAAGTGTTATGCCTGTTAAGTATTCGGTAGTCGCATAGCATAAAATATCCTGGATGCTGTACAGCTCAGCTTCCATTTAACTATATTCCTTTATCTTTATAACCACATGGATATCATATCCATTATTTATTGTAATGTCATAGCCAAGATACTAATCTTTTTCTTCTGGATTTGGACTGTTTCTTCTGCCCTCATGTCTGTCCTTTAGTCCTGATGTTGCATCTTTCTGAGCTGTTCTGGCTCTTTCTGATCTCACTAATTCCCGGTAATTTCTTGGTAAACTGTAGGACTGATGCCTTTGAGCCTATTCAGATTTGTCTTGAGCAGATTCACCTATTCCCATGTCCAACAGTACCCATTTCTCTTCTTTTGTATTTGAGATAGACATATCTGTCCTTCAGTCTAAATGGGGACCTCCATTTGTACCTTATTTTGTTCTAAGAACTGTGGTCACCTGGTATAGTTCTCTTCACTATCTAAGGGCTGAGGTTGCCAGATCTGGGAAAATGTGTATGGGCTGCTTAAGAATCATCAGCGGTTCAGCTCTCTCTCTCATTGCCTTCAGTATTTTATCCTTGTCTTGATAGTAGTATAAATAGATAATCATTTCTCTTGGTCTGGCCTGCTGAGGGCCTGAGAAAAAGGGATCTGTGAGCCCTCTCATCATGAATGCAATCTTTACTGCCACATTTTAATGGGTCATGGAAAATTTCATCCAACATGGCCAGTAGATTTGTCCCTTCAGTCTCTTGAACACCTTTAATCTTTATGAAAATAAGAAAGGAATACTTGTGGCACCTTAGAGAGTAACAAATTTATTTCAGCATAAGCTTTCGTGGACTACAGTCCGCTTCGTCGGATGCATAGAATGGAACATACAGTGGGACGATATTTATACATTCAGAGAAACATGAAAAGGCGGAAGTAACCATACCATCTGTAAAAGGCTAATTAATTGAAAGGAACTGTTATCAGTAGGAAAGAAACTTTTGAAGTGATAATCAACATGGCCCATTACAGACAGTTGACACAAAGGTGTTAAGGGTATTTAACGGGTGGGTGGGGGGAATAAATTCAATTAACGTAATTACTGAGCCATTCACAGTCTATATTCAGACCTAAGGTAATGGTATCTAGTTTGCATATTAATTCAAGTTCCACAGCTTCTCGTTGGAGTCTGTTTTTGAAGTTTTTCTGTTGCAAAATTGCCACCTTTAAGTCTGTCACTGAGTGATTAGAGAGGTTGAAGTGTTCACCTACTGGCTTTTGAATGTGATGTCAGATTTGTGTCCATTTATTCTTTTGCGTAGAGACTGTCCAGTTTGGCCAATGTACTGATAACAGTTCCTTTCAATTAATTAGCCTTTTACAGATGGTATGGTTACTTCCACCTTTTCATGTTTCTCTGAAAGTATAAATATCGTCCCACTGTATGTTCCATTCTATGCATCCGACGAAGCAGACTGTAGTCCACGAAAGCTTATGCTGAAATCAATTTGTTAGTCTCTGAGGTGCCACAAGTATTCCTTTCTTATTTTCTTTTTGCTGACACAGACTAACACGGCTACTACACTGAAACCTTTAATCTTTATGTTATTCCTGCGTTCTCTAATTTCCATGTCCTCCAGCTATATTTTTCTTTTTCTCCTCTTGCAATTATTTGGATTCTTTCCTCTAGATTAGTAAATGATGTCTGATTGCTCATTTAATCCTGTTTCCACATCTGATATTTTCCCATTAATCTCATTAATTTAATGTTTTGTATCTATAGCGAGCCTGGACTTTTCCCCTCATCTCCTTATTCATCTATTTGATTTCTACATGTAAAGCCTTCAGGTCAGACTCAATGACTGCTGCTTCTCCACCCACATCCATAGTGTTTTCTGGAGGGGCAGTTACTCTCTTCCACAGCTATGTCTTCATTTGGGAGAAGGGGTGGAACAGATCTTTGTATTGGAGGATTGCCTTCCTTTTCCAGAATCTAAATCTTCTTGTCTTCTATCCTTGCTTGTTGTGACTCTCTCAAAATGGCTGCTGCCATACTTCCTCCCCCAGCCACAATAAAACAATTTAAAAAAAAAATTTAAAAACCCTCATTGCACTCATCCCCTGTACCTTTACAGCATAATGAGGGTCCAGACCAACATCTCCAAGCTTAAAGAGTAATTTTAATATATTTTGCAGCCTAATGGCAGTTGATTCTGTTGCTGGATTTTCTCTTCCAGAGGCTGCTCTCTAGGACTGGGATCTGCCTGCTCCCTTTAGCCTTCTTTTTCTGATTTGCATATTTAGGGCACAGATCTGTGGATTCAGGTTTGCTAAGTTCTTTTTATCTTCTTAAATTGCTTTAATTTATTCTCCCTTTATTGTAAACAGGTGGATTAAGCTACCATCTTGTTTTCTGGTTTACCCACGCCCCCTTGTTTCTATGTCAATTTAAGATGTCTCTCTCTCTCTCTGCTCCAGCAGTGCAATGCAGCTCTGTCTCTTTTTCTCTCACTTGTTTCCCCTAAGCCAGTTTCTAGACTCAAATCTTCTAAGTCAATAACTTCCATCTTTACTTCTAGAGTTTTGGACACCAGATCACGAGTGCCATCTTTCTAAATTGCTGGGAGGTGGTCAACCCCCACCCTGTCCCAGACCCCACCACCACAACACCCCTTCCCCTAAGCCCCGCCGTCTCTTCCTGCCCCTTCCCCCAAGTGCAGACTGCCCTCGCTCCTCCCACTCTCTCCCAGCGCCTCCTGCATGCCTGATTATGCCTCCTGAACAGCTGATCACCTGCGGGTGGGAGGAGTAGCTGATCGGCAGGGCCCACTGGCAGGCAAGGAGCTGGGGGAGGAGCTGATCCAAGGGGCTGAGCACCACTTTGTTTTTTTCACCCATGGATGCTCCAGCCCTGGAATACCCATGGAGTCAGCGCCTATGCACCAGACTATTCCCTCAGGCCTTCATACACTATTCTAACACTACTAAAACTATTAAAACTGGTAAAACTACTAATTTACAAATTATTTAAGAATTAATAGAACTATTTACAATTATTTATTTAGAACAAGGTCAGAGATTAGGACACTAAACTTCTGACCCAGACCATGCGGCAGTGAGAAAGAAATGAAGAGGCAGTCAGTCCACCCCGGCATTTATGGCCTCGGTCAGAAGCATGAGGCGAGCCAGGGCGCAAGCACAGACCAAAAGACATTACTTTCAAAATTCTCTGACTTTGGGCGCCTGGTGCACATGAGTAACCCACAATAGGGACCATCACTTGAAGAAAGCCTCGGACAGTTGGGTGGTCTTGTGAGCCCAAGATGCAACCTGAACCAAAACATTAAACACTGCTATATTTAGTGCGCTAACCTGAGCTCTGCTAGCATGAGTCTGTCTTCCAGTCCTGGGAGGCTTGCTCCCGGGTGGAGTGTAGACATTTCCAAATGACTAAGGAACTTAAGTCCTATTGACTTTCAGACAGGCTCCTAAGTACTTAAGTTACTTTTTAAAATGGCACTTAGGAGCCATTTCATTGAAAGTCAATGAGACTTAGGCTACGTCTACACTACCCACCCAATTCAGCGGGTAGCTATCGATGTTCTGGGATCGATTTATCGCGTCTCGGCTAGACACGATAAATCGACCCCAGAGCCGCTCCCCGTCGACACCGGAACTCCAGCTCCGCGAGGGGAGGAAGCGCTGTCGACGGGGGAGCCTGCCTGCTGCCGTGTGGACCGGGGTAAGTACTTTTAAAAATCGATCTAACATAGCTGAAGTTGCGTATCTTAGATCGATCCGCCCCCCTCCAGTGTAGACCAGCCCTTAGACACTTTTGAAAATTTTACCCAAAGCCTCACTTAACGTTGTAGTTATGTTCCTGAAAAATGCGACGTTAAGTGAAACGATGTTAAACTAATCCAATTTCCCCATAAAAATTAATGTAAATGAGGGGGTTAGGTTTCAGGGAACTTTTTTTCACCAGAAAAGACCGACCACACCACCATACCCACACCCACACCCACAATAAGTTTTAAACAAACAACTGAATACTGGTACACAGTAATGACGATTGTGAAGCTTGGTTGAGGTGGAGGAGTCAGAGGGTGGGAATTTCCCAGGGAATGCCTTACTACTAAAGGAACTAGCAGTCGGCTGAGCCCTCAAGGGTTAACTCTCACACTCTTCAAGGCAGCAGGAAAGGAGGGAGGGCAGACAGAGATACACACACCTGTGTTTGTTTCAGAGATAGAGATGCGCATTTCTCCTTTAAGTATCAAGAGTGTGGTCAGAAGTACACTGCCTTGTTAATTAGATCAGCAAGCCCGGCAGCTGCAGCTTCTGCCTAAGGCAGCAGCTCCCTCCCTCATGTGTCCTCCCTGCTCTATGGAAGATGGGGTAAGCAAGGTGCAGGAGCAGGGGGACATTAGCCCCCCCCCCTTCTTCCCCTCCCCCCACACAGCAAGCAGGCAGGAGTCTCGGGGAGCAGCACATGGCAGTGGGGGAAGGGACAGCTGAACTGCCGGCAACTGATAGCCTGCAAATGACAGGGAGCATTTCATAACTTTAAACGAGCATGTTCCCTAATTGATCAGCAACGTAACAATGTTAACCGGGACGACTTTAAGTGAAGAGTTACTGTATATTTACTTTAATACAGTATGAATGGGAAAATAACTGCTACTACAGTCTTTTGTATCCTAGCTAAAATTCTGAACATTTATGGTTGCATTTCCTGATATGTGTTAGTCTTCTCTCTAAGGTATATGAGTTCTGTATCTCTGATCAACAGTCAACTACCCTGAGGGTTTTTCTTGCATATATTTCTTTTAGTGAAGGTAGCTTAATATTTGAGGCTAAGAAACAGTATACCCAATAAGGAACTAACAATATTAAAGCATCAGTGCTTACCATTGTCTTTGACATCAATTTCTGTATTTAAGTTTACTGTCTCTGGTATGGATAGTACATTTATATCATTCTTCTCAGGCCTTTTACCATGACTAGAGAAAAAGTTGTGCAAGACCTGTAAACCCAAGAGTCAAATAATTATATAATATTAAATGCTCACTAGAATTTACTAATACTTATGATTTTTACAAGTTTTAATAATGCTAATGTGTATATAGTTTATGTATAGTAACAAGTGGAGTTTGCGTCAGTTCAAAACACAGAAAATACTAAACACATTAAATGAAATTATAGCTTGGTTTTACATACAACATTTTGCAAACACTAAGTTTTAAAATGCAACTTGTTTTAAACCATACTGGAGATATCAGAATGAAGAGAAGAGGAAATTAAATATTTCATTTTTTGGCTCAAGGAATATTAAATACACAGCTATACATAAATACATAGCTATAAATAAACAAATAAAATAAACAAACAAACAGATTCAGTAGACTATTTCCTGCTTAAATTTACTCACCACAGCAATTCTCTCATCATGTTGCTTTGCTCCAGATATGGAATCATTTCCTCTAGCTGAAATTAAAAAATAATTCAATTCACTTGTACTTATGTGGGTGATAAAATGCTCTGAAATGTGTAAAATATTTATTTCTGTCTAGTACTTAAACAGTTCAAATCTGTGGACCAGTCATTTTAAAAGCTTATGGGTGAGATTCTGTTCTGTACTTTTAAGTGTCCTGAGGGGCTGTTTAAGTTACAGCAGTCTCCTTGGACTGCACTGCAGGTGACAGTAACTCAGAATCAGTAGAGTGCTGCATACTATGACTCTGCTCCCAACATGCCCCTACTGCCGAGGTATGCAAAGGGGTCCTCTGAAAACAGCCTCGTTGCTGTCTTACATAGTTTCTGCCCTTGGGGGAACTCCCCTCAGGCATTATGAAGAGCTTTTAGAGACCCTCTGCACCATTCCAACCCCTATGGATGGCATACATGGGCAAGAGTGGGGGTCAAGATTTCACTGTATATTTGGAATACACAGGATATTTGTAATAATCACAGTAAAATAATGAGGCTGGTCTATTGCAGTAACGATTTGTTTTTATGTCTAGCAAGAAGCTATTGCTTGATAAACCTGTTTTCCTTTTGCATTGTTATTTCTGTAGTAGAAACCAAGCCATTCAACACTTAACGCATCATTCTTAAATTGACCAGTACATGTGGATTCTGAATGGCTCTATGAAAATCAGCTGTAAAAAATATTTTCAAAACAATTATGAAAAAGTTGAAAGACCATCTGTATAACACATGCTAATCTTTCACATCTAGAAACAGACACAAATGAAATAAATGTGATGGTCTCAACCTAATTCCAGAGTTGACATCTACCCACATCACAAAGGCTGCCACAATTTAGCATGATTGTTTCAGATATTGCACACCAATGAAGAATTGGAGTGTTGTCACTGGAAAAGCTGTAACAGGAAAAGTAATGATCTATTTATTAGTCTTCCACTTACATAAACAAAAATCTTCCCTATAATTCTACTCCAATTTACCCTCATCTTGTTAAAAAATACACAAATACAGAAGATAATTTATTTGTGTATAAATATCATACTTTATTTAGAACACCTGAGCTTAGAGAAAGACTTGAATTCTGCATTTTAGAAAAAAATAAGTCATTCTTACCCATCTCCAAACAAGGAGGACATCTGTTGGAAGTAAATGAATGAGGGATGGAAAAGAAAAATGGGTGGCACAATGCCATCAGTGAGGTGTAAAAAAAATAAAACTAAAGATTGCAGTAGATCAAATCACAACTACAGAGGCAGATTTTATGTTTTAAAAATGGACCATCAATAAAAAATTGAACAGAAGCTATCTACAGCATGTTCTATCATACAATCTTATATGTACTGCTTCCTAAAAACAAATTCAGAACTTCAGTATTTTAATCCCTTCACCACTTACTGGACTTGTCAATAATTCTAAAGTGAACTTTAATTCAAATAAATTCAAACTATTAGGGAAAAAATATTTACTAATTTGTACAGCATCATAAATACAATAATAATTAAGATGTTAGGCAACACTGGACGAGCACTTTTGCTGCACGTACAGGATGATGGACTAATGATAATTGTATAGCTATATAGTACGCTTCATCCAGATACGTCAGAGTATTTTATAAACTGATTATACAAACTAAGTATATTAGTTCATCCATCAATGACATACAAACACATCTGAGATCAAACATCGAGCTGTTTGGTTTTGTATTTAATCTGAAAGACCGAGTGCCCAGCAGCCCAGTGCCCATCAACACATTGCGGGCACATTTTTTCAATACTGAATTTATGGAACAAATTAAACCTACTGAATCACCAATACCACTTACTACTGAATCTCATTTCTCTTATAAATATTACATCCAAGTGCCGACCCAGCCTGACATAGTTTAGCTTGACCTTATAAAAATCACAGCTTGAGGTAGTATAGATGCAGGCAATCAATGTAACATGTTAATCTTTGTTCCTATAAATGTTGCTATGTTATTCTGTCAGGTAGGATGCTATTATTATATTCCCTGAGCCCTGATATAAAGGAACTAGACTTTCAAAGAGCAACAACATAGTTCAGGTTCATGTTTTCCTTTCAGGATGATGTTGCTGAAAACCAACTGCTACTGCTCAATTATGGACACCACTTTATAGTAAAGACAAAGCTGTCATATAAATATCATATAAACATCCAGTTCACTCTTCAGTCACGTGTTCCTGGGATAATAAGAACATTTAAGCCAAATATGTTAACCTTGAAATACCACACATTTTTAGTGTTACCTATTATCACTGTTGCACTAAGCGTAGGGGGTGTGGCTAAAGAACTTGACCAAGACATATCTGGATCCACTTCTGCTCCCAGGCCTTCAGAAATACATTTTGGTGTCTTAACCTAGAAATACATCAAATCATTTTTAAAGTATATTTTAAAACAACACTCTTGCTTAGATGCCTGGCTCGTGCATCTTGCTCACATGCTCAGGGTCATACCGTTTGCCAGCTCTGGGCAAGAAATTATTTTCCCCCACTTCGAATTAGCAGGGACCTTAGGTTTTTTTCATCTTCCTCTGAAGCATGGCGCATGGATCGCCTGCTAAGATCATCTGGGCATGTCTCACCTAATTAATTCAATGCCATTGAAAGAGGTTCAGGTATTGATAGTACAGGCGAGTCGCATCTTAGGCGCATTTAACATGCGTGAATTCAGCTTTGCGCGGTCAGCAAAAACAGGGGAAAAAAAAGAAAAACAACTATTTTAAAACTGCATCTGTAGTGCAGGCGATTCCGCCTGCCATTTAACTCAATGAGTGTTTCACTATACGCGGTTTTCGCTTTACGCGCTAACTGCAGAACAGAACCCCCGCGTAAGATGAGACTTGCCTGTACCTCAGTATTTTCCGTTCTCTGCCAGTGGTACACAACAGTTTGGATTCTTTTAGTCTAGCTAAAGTCATTGGGATCAACATAGGGCATCTTGCTGGAATTTAATGGTCTGTAATATACAGAAGGTCAGATTAGATGATCTAATGGTCCCTTTCTGGCCTTAAAGTCTATCACTCTAAACCTGGAAATAAAATGCTTACCTCCAAAAGTTTAGGTGTGCAAAACAAGTGTCCACATGTCACTGAAAAAAATTTAGAAATTAGAAAGCACATTTAATTAAGTCATCCAATGATCTTTAGAGATAAATATTTTTGTTAGTAAGAGAAGGAACACAGATACTCACCAGGAATATTATTTCTTTGTGGTGTTCTGTAAATATCCCTTAAAGCAGCTGGACTAAACAACAAAATCAAAGAAAACAATTGTTATTTATCAAAGTTAAATGGTTAGCTTTCCTAATAGACATTACTGTACACTATTATATTGCCTTCACACACACAAAAATATTTGCAGTTTTACTTTAGCCATATGGGCCATCAAAACAGAGCTCATGAAATATTTAAGATCCAGTGACTTTGCATGTAATAATTAAAATAAGGAACAATGAAGCTATTCCATGATCAGTACCAGTTTCCATGGGTTTATACCACCTGTTTAATAAATGCTTTGATTGAACTGTATTAAAATCTGGCATACAAGCTCGTAGTCCAATTGTCATTTTAAATGAACATACTTCACTAAGGAAGTATTCTACAGTTTCAGATACTTTGGCCCGATTTATCTGGAAAAAAAAAAATCTAGAATTTGAAATGTTGCAGGGACTTGCACCATTTGTCATAAACTTGTTCCTTTACTAAACAAATTTTATGAATAGTGCATTGTGTTAATATGTTGCAGTTAGTATTTTATGGTCATTGTATCAAATGCTAAGAATTTGTGAAGTTGAGATGTCAACTAAAGCACCCTATGCACATTATGCTACAGTTTAAAAATAAAAAGGAAATAGAGTATTTTAATAAAGTTTCTTAAGAGTCCAACAAACCTAAAATAGGGGGAAATTCCAAGTATAGCTGATAATCCATTTCCAAATCACTCAGCTATGTATATATACTTTAGTGCTTGTGTATAAAATATGCAAGATTATCCACTGTTCTGAAACGCTAACATTTCCATCCATGTGCTAGCCAAAAGTTTTTATAATATAATTTGAATTTAAATATAACCTTCCTATAAAATATATTAAGTCAAATACTTTTGAACATTTCATTTTAAAAAGTGTTAACATCCATAACATACCTTACACTGAGGGAGGTATTGAGAGGTGAAAATATTTCATTTGTTTGATCCAATTTTGTCTTCATAACATGTGGACTTGTTCTATGTTCTTTGTTAACCAAACTGACTTTGCCTGCAATGTATAGTATATACAGTACAATAGTTAACCAGGTCCTGCATATATAACTATTTTGATTCCGAAATTTAAAAATAAACTTACCTTTTAAAATGTGCATAACTAAGCCTTAGTTTTTAAAAAGAAACATTGCTCAATGTTACTTACATTTCTAATAATGATCCTTTTGATCAAGTTGGAATATGTTCACAAATTCTAGTCAAAATGACAATACCAAGAATATTTCAAATACATGCACAGAATTTCAGTTAAGTTGATTTAATAAGCCTAATTCTTTTTTTAAAATATTTATTAAATTTATATTATTTTTAAAAATATTTCTTAAATATTTTTTAAAATATTTATTAAACCCGCGAGAACAGAAAAGACCCCCCCCGGTCGGCCTCCAAGAAGATGGGAAGATGACATCGTTAAACGTTTCAGACGAACGTGGAGAAGAAAGGCAAGAGTGCGAGAAGAATGGCAGACGTGTTGTGATCGGCGCAGTCTTAACGACAGCTGAAGTCCGATCGATCCAGGTGATCCAGGTGATTAAATTTATTCTGTATTTATCTTCACTATAGATTATGTCAGCTAGGCAAAGCAGTCAATGTGAAGGGTCACTGCATTTCCTGTTACTACAGGAAAAATTATTTTTGCAGGAGGCCATAAAGCTCCTTCACAGATATATTGTACCAGCATTCTCCCAGGTCTGCACAAGAAATAAATTTATTGGATTGAATGAGCTAGCATAAAGAAGAAATATTTTTGGTTGTATGTACAGTGCCAGACAGTACCTATTTGTATTACAAGTGTCTCATGAACAGTTGAGAATCAAGAATTAGTAAATGAAGAAGAACATTTCCACCCTGGCCATTGGAACCCTATGGGTTAAACTGTGAACCTCTTAGGTGGTGAGCAGTTACTCATATGAGTTATCCCAGTGACACTTATATAAGTAGTCTCATCAGAAACTGCTCAGCAGTGTGAGTAAGGGGTTCACAATCTGGCCATATGATACTAAGGTATATCATTGAACCATTACACAAATGTATTGTAAAGCACTGAAATATAAAACAACTCAAATAACCCTTTTAAAACGGGAGGGACATAAACTGCCCTGATTTACATCTTGTGTAATGCTATTCTGACTTGCTGAACATCTTTAAAGGCTTTATTGTAGAATCTAGGTATGCCTCTGATATATGTCAAGAGATCCAGCTTCAGCAGAAGCCAATATTGAAAGGAAGGACACAAATTTACAGTAAAATGTACAAATCAGATACAGTAGCAATGGATGCATCAGAAATACCTATTCAGAAAACATTTTTATAGTTCATCTAATTCTGGTCCAAGAGGCGTAGATGCTAGAACTTCTAGATATGTCAAAACTAGAGTGAAAATTAGCATATACTTTGAGGAAGACAATGAGGTACAGTCTTAAGTGAAATGCTACCTGAAAAGAGAGAGAACTCTCTCTTTTCATATTGAAGATTTGAGTCACCAATATGGCTACACTCCATAGCTTACAATTTTATTAATTTAACAACAAACTTACATCTATATACCTTACAACTTACACGTCTTGATTAGAAAGGTCAGTGAGTGCTCCTAGGACTGCACTGGACTTCAAATTGGCAACAGCCATTTTCTATTTATCCCAAACCAGCAAACTAACTTCTAAAAATGTTTATACATTAAATACAGACTAGTATTACTTTTTTTAAAATAGGGCAAGCAAAATTCATTCCTAGGCTCTCCCTAGATTTAACAACTACCAACTCCAAGCTTACATTCTGCTGATATAAAGAGTGGTTAAAGCACTGGAAAAGATATCACACCCAATCCTGCAGTGAGCTTTGTGTGCATGGAGCCATACAGAGCTCACTGGAAGAGTGTATTCATTGTAATGAACAATTCTGCACTTATACAGGGTGAATTAGAGGGCCTAGTACTGTATATCTTTTTCGTATTTAAAGTCTGTGATAGCATTATCTATTGCAGTACTAATGGGAAGTATTAGTATTGCAGTACTAATGGGAAGCTATAACAACGAAATATAAAATCTCTCTTTTAGGGGACTGTGGGAAGCTATAAGCACACACTTACTTCAAATAAACCCAGGTACTCACCTGCTTCTATTTTCTTCTGACCCAGTTCTTTTATCGGAGAAGACAAAAGTGGTAATGTTGCACTCTGTTCTTTGAAAATAATTGGAGTTGATGCCAACTGGCTATATGTAGAGGGTTTCCCTCTTGGAGTTTTAGTAGCACTTTGATCAAGCCAGCCAGCTCCATATTCAAGTTTCTCTGATGTTTCAGATTCATAGGGTGGAGCTTCTGTGCTGAGTTCCTCAAACCAGTTGAGACTTATCGGCCCTAAGTCTATAAAGAAAAATATCACATTATTTTTATATGTAATTAAACCTAGCCTTATATATATTTGAGGAGCCCTAACTTTATGTTAAATAGTTGTCTGAATTCAAATCAGTTTAATGCTCCATGAAGGACATTATACAATAGCTGAGATATACTGGACATTTAAACCAGCCTGTTATAAAACCCAACAACACTCCTCTAACCATATATTTTTATATTGTAGTACTCCTTCCAATTTTGATGTTGACAAAACATTAGTTTTGTCAAAAATCAAAGAATGTTAACAAACTACTGTGGCTTTTTACCAAAAGAACAGTTACCCTTCAGTAACTGTGGCTCTTCAAGATGTTGTAGTCTGTGTGGATCCCATTGTGGTGCACATAAGCCTCATGTACATGAGCTTAGATTTTTATTTTTATTTTTTTGAACAGCAGTGTCAGCCAGGGCAGCACACGTATGCTGTGCCTCCTTGTGCTGCCCTATGAAGGCATAAAGGGCAGAGGAGTCACAACCTTCCCTTAGCTCCCTCACAGCTCAGAGTCCATGTTAGCTGAGACTCTGAAAACAGGAAGGGGGGCAGGTTGTGGCATCCACACTGACAACACCTTGAAGAGCCACAGTTACTGTAGAGCAAAGCAACTGTTATTTGGGTACATCAGTGTGGATCCCAATATAGGTGAACGGCAAGCAGTGTCATCTCTAGATAGTAGGAGTATCACAGCTGCATCAGTCAAATAGTGATAGGAGTACTGCTCTTCCAAACTTGCCATCTGATCTACTAGCTAAATCCAGTGCATAATGCTTGACAAATATGAAAGGGTGGCGCCATATAGCTGCCTTTCAGATTTCAGGTATCAGTATATTTCAGGAGCAAGTAGAGTATGTTGCTTGTGCTCTGGTGAAGTGAGCCTTAATAATCAGAGTGAGGGGCACATTGCCTAGCTGGTAACCCAGTGAGATAAAAAGCATAAGCCATTTAGGCAGTCTTTGAAATGAAATAGCCTGGTCCTTGGAGCAGCCAGCTATGACCACAGAGGTGGGGACAGTCAAAAGATTTCTATCAATATCACACAGCGCGTAGCTTCTTCTCCCCTAGTGTGGAATGTGGTTTTGGGAAGAACACAAGCAAGTTAATTGATTTTAAGTGGAACTCAGAAGTTACCTTTGGAATGCATTTTGCATGAGGTCTCAGTACTTCTTTGTCTTTATGGCATTGAGTATATGGGAGTTCTGCCATGAGTGCCTGAAGCTCACTTACTCTTCTGGTCAAGGTGATGACCAACAAAAAGGCAATTTTGACAGTAAGATAGTGGATGGAGCACTCCAAGAGGTGCTAAGGGGGTAGGAGGGGCAGGCTCCATAAGTTTTAGGAGGAGGATGTTGAGGTCCCATGATGAAGTAGATACTTTGTTTATTTAGAAAATACAGTCCATGAAGAATCAACCTAATACTCAATAACTGAGGGACAATCTCCACTCATTGATATACTTTGCTTTCCACAACCGAATCTCTGTACAACTTTTCATAAGTGATGTACCCAAGTATTTGGATTCTAATATCCAAACTGTATTGTTAAATCTATTCACCTAAATTTGGGTTATTGCTGATTATGTACTCTATGCATCATATGACTTTTAAAAACTAACTTTGTATTTGTGGATAATCTAAGCCAGGGATCTCAAACTCAAATTACCACGAGGGCCACATGAGAACTAGCAAATTGGCCCGAGGGCCGCATCACTGAAACCTTTTCATACAATGATACAAAAGTATAGTCAAAAATGAAAAAAATGAAGAGTAATATAATATTCTATTAAAAGTCAATGTATTAACTTTTAAAAAAATGTAATGCAAAGAGGGGTTTTAATAAAATATAAACACTCAGTAATGTTTGGAGCTTGGCTGCCAGTGGAGTCAGCGCCTATGGCAGGCCGCAGGAAATGGCCCGCGGGCCACGTGTTTGAAACCCCTGATCTAAGCACTATACCCAGATGTACAGACACTCTTTTCCCAACCTATGTATTATATAATTTTTATTACCTTTAATAAAAATTTTAAATCTCTAATCAAGATTAAGCATGCATTAGACTCTTAAGAAATTCTGATACTATCAAATGAGAGAAGACTAAGAACAACTATCAGTGGATGACACACTGATAGTGCTCCCAGCTGGATCTTGATGTCGCTAAATGAAAATCCAGAGTGTTTCAGCTGCAGGAAATAGTCGAGAATCTTCAGTACTGGGGCCTGCAACAAGTCTTGGCCACATCGGGCTGCCAATGTTAAGAACCTTTTCCATTTGAAGGTGTAGACAGCTTCCTGCTCTGTGCCAATGTTTCCTGAACATGCAAGGTGCAGTTCCTTTCTGTGATGCCCAATCAGCCAGCATCCAAGCCATCTGGTGTAGTGATCTTGGACCTGGGTGGAGTACTTGAGCCTGATCTTTGACAACAGGTCTGGGCAATCTGGGAGACTGACTGGTGGTCACGTGGACGTCTGTAACAGGTCTGTCAGCTCCCTGCTGGCCGAGGTAGTTCTGGCTATGAGAATGAGCATGGCCTGGTCTCGTCTAGCTTTGGCAATCACCATGGGGATTAACAGAATCGGTGGGATGGCATACAGAAGGACTTGATTCCACTGCAGAAGGAAGGAATCTGGTAATGATCCAAGAGTCATGCCGCCTCTGGAACAGAGGTTTAAGCACTTGGTATTGTCCTTGATGGCAAACATGTCTGTCAGCAGCATCCCCTACTGATGAAATATCAATTTGGAGAGCAATTTCTGCAGTGTCCTCTCGTTGTTGGTGATGGACTGCTCAGGAAGTTCAATGAGTTGTTGAGTCTTGCGAGGTGCAGAACTACCAGGATTATGGCATGTAAATTGCCAGCTTAAAGCTCTAAGGTATTTATATGCAGTTCCATATCTCTTGCATCTGTAAGTGGTCCAGGTGGGCTCCCTAGCCTGTCCCTGATGCAGCGGTCACTAATGCCCTGGATAGCAATGGGGCCACAAATGACACCCCTTTAAGGGCATTGTCAAGATGCAGCAAACAGTTCAGCACCGCAAAGACACAAGTAAGTATTGTCTTCTTTGTCGGTGACTTTGCAGGGGAATAGACTGACCAGAGCCAGAACTGTAGCAGTCTCCGGAGAATCTGGCAACCAGCATCACATAAATATAAGAGGGCACATAGCATAATGCTGCAAGGCAAATCTGTACCATTGTAGCCAGGTGAAATTTACTGTATTCAGTAATGTCTGAAGGGAGAGGAATCAGCATAAATCTCAGGTAATTCCTGTGGGCTGAGTGGATGGCAAAGTTGAGAGTCACAAACCAGTCGTAAGTCTGAAGTGAGGGAATGGTGAAGGCAAGCATTACCATCTTGAATCTGAGGCAGCATATGAATTTGTTTAGTCTCTTCAGGTCTAGCATAAGACAAAGAGAATAAGGGAATGCCAGGAGTAGAAGCCTCTTCCCTTGTATTCCTGGGGAACCTCTTCTATGGTTCCTAGATGAAGGCCACTTCTTTTTGTGGAAAGCTCTCATAAGTAGGGTTCCTGAAGAGGGATAAAGAAGGGTATGGCTAGGTGTCAAGCACAGCAAATGGATGAGGTAGCCATGGGTGAAAATGTCCAGCACTTGTTTGTCAGCTGTAATCTTTGACCATGCCTGATTGAAGAGAGTAAGACAATTTCCCCAGGCCGACTCTGGAATGGCCTTGATGGGGCTCTCAATACCCCTATCATAGAATCTCAGGGTTGGAAGGGACCTCAGGAGGTCATCTAGTCCAACCCCCTGCTCAAAGCAGAACCAACCCCAACTAAATCTTCCCAGGCAGGGCTTTGTCAAGCCTGCCCTTAAAAACCTCTAAGGAAGAAGATTCCACCACCTCCCTAGGTAACCCATTCCAGTTCTTCACCACCCTACTAGTGAATGTTTTTTTCCTAATATCCAACCTAAACCTCCCCCACTGCAACTTGAGACCATTACTCCTTGTTCTGTCATCTGGTACCACTGAGAACAGTCTAGATCCATCCTCTTTGGAACCTCTTTCAGGTAGTTGAAAGCAGCTATCAAATCCCCCCTCATTCTTCTCTTCTGCGGGCTAAAAAATCCCAGGTCCCTCAGCCTCTCCTCATAAATCATGTGCTCCAGCCCCCTAATCATTTTTGTTGCCCTCCGCTGGACTCTTTCCAATTTATCCACATCCTTCTTGTAGTGTGGGGCCCAAAACTGGACACAGTACTCCAAATGAGGCCTCACCAGTGCCGAATAGAGGGGGATGATCACGTCCCTCGATCTGCTGGAAATGCCCCTACTTATACAACCCAAAATGCCATTAGCCTTCTTGGCAACAAGGACACCCTGTTGACTCACATTCAGCTTTTCGTCCACCGTAACCCCTAGGTCCTTTTCTGCAGAACTGCTGCCCAGCCATTCGGTCCCTAGTCTGTAGCAGTGCATGGGATTCTTCTGTCCTAAGTGCAGGACTCTGCACGTGTCCTTGTTGAACCTCATCATATTTCTTTTGGCCCAATCCTCTAATTTGTCTAGGTCCCTCTGTATCCTATCCCTACCCTCCAGCGTATCAACCACTCCTCCCAGGTTAGTGTCATCTGCAAACTTGCTAAGGGTGCAGTCCACACCATCCTCCAGATCGTTGATGAAGATATTGAACAAACCTGGCACCAGCACCGACCCTTGGGGCACTCCACTTGATACCGGCTGCCAACTAGACATAGAACCATTGATCACTACCCGTTGAGCCTGACCATCTAGCCAGTTTTCTATCCACCTTACAGTCCATTCATCCAGCCCATACTACTTTAACTTGCTGGCAAGAATACTGTGGGAGACTGTATCAAAAGCTTTGCTAAAGTCAAGAAATAGCACATCCACTGCTTTCCCCTCATCCACAGAGCCAGTTATCTCATCATAGAAAGCAATTAGGTTAGTCAGGCATGACTTGCCCTTGGTGAATCCATGCTGACTGTTCCTGATCACTTTCCTCTTCTTTAAGTGGTTCAGAATTGATTCCTTGAGGACCTGTTCCATGATTTTTCCAGGGACTGAGGTGAGACTGACTGGCCTGTAGTTCCCTGGATCTTCCTTCTTCCCTTTTTTAAAGATTGGAAAAAAGCTAATGTAGTGCCTGTCATCCGGGACCGCCCCCGATTGCCATGATTTTTCAAAGATAATGGCCAATGGCTCTGCAATCACATCAGCCAACCCCTTTAGCACCCTCGGATGCAGTGCATCCGGCCCCATTGACTTGTGCTCGTCCAGCTTTTCTAAATAGTCCCGAACTACTTCTTTCTCCACAGAGGGCTGGTCACCTCCTCCCCATACCATGCTGCGGAGTGCAGCCGTCTGGGAGCTGACCTCGTCTGTGAAGACGGAGGCAAAAAAAACATTGAGTACACTAGCTTTCTCCATATCCTCTGTCACTAGGTTCCCTCCCTCATTCAGCAAGGGGCCCACACTTTCCTTGACTTTCTTCTTGTTGCTAACATACCTGAAGAAACTGTTCTTGTTACTCCTAACATCTCCGGCTAGCTGCAACTCCAAGTGTGATTTGGTCTTCCTAATTTCACTCCTGCATGCCTGAGCAATATTTTTATACTCCTCCCTGGTCATTTGTCCAATCTTCCACTTCTTGTAAGCTGCTTTTTTGTGTTTAAGACGAGCAAGGATTTCACTGTTAAGCCAAGCTGGTCACATGCCATATTTACTTCTCTTTCTACACATCAGGATGGCGTGGGAGCCTGGCGTGGGACAGAGGACAACGACAGGTGCCTCCTGGTGTGACAGGGCTACTTTCCAGGTGGGTGTTCCAGTTGGTGACTGAGGGAGTAAGACAGCATTCTGTGTCTTTGCGGGAGCTGGTACCAAAAGGGCTTATGGTATGGCACTGAGGTATAGATCCCTAAAGATCTCAGCATTGCACTCGAATCCTTGAGGGAATGGAGTGCATTGTCTGTCTGCTTGTGGAAGATCTCCATGCCTGCAAAGGGTAGATCCTCTTATTATGGACTTATTTCAGAATCCCAGATGCCTATAACTAGGAGATCTGATGCACTAGGACTTTCTTAGCCATGGATCAAGTTGCTGTATCAGACTTGTCTGTTGCCACTTGCAGTGCTGTTTTGGTACCATCTTCCTCCTTGATGGTGTGTCTCAGCTACTCCCTATAGTCCCCCTGGGACTTTTGATAGTAGGGGATCACTCTCTTCCACATCAGAAAATTGTATTTCGCAAACAGTAGTTTGCAATACAAAACTGGAGGGAGGATAAAAAGTAAAGCTTTCTACTGTAAAGGCCCAGTTTCTTGAGGGCCTTATCTTTTGTAGTTCCCTTTGTGGATCTGATCTTTTCTTGGACTGCAGATATCACAAGGGACCCCGGTGTCAGAAGCACACAGAAATGTTTGAAGTCCTTAGCTGGGACTGATAGCACTTTCTAATCACTTTGAAATAGAATGAAACAAAGCTGGGGTGTGCCACAATATTTTGCTGGATTCAATATGCCCTCATTAATTGGTTGGGCAATTCTTGTAGGCGCTGAGGATATTGAACAGCTTGTGAGTGTTCTCCTGGATCACTGCTGATTCAATGTCCAGGGTTTCAGTTATCCTTGAGAGTAGGTCTTGGGAGGCCTTAAAGTTATCAACAGCCAGTGTTGGGGCCAAGACCACAGCCCCATTCAGAGAAGATGAAGATTCCTTAGGTAGGGAGTATTTCCTGAACTGCCTCCCCTCCCTTACAAAGGGGTTCCTCCAGATCTGGTGTTGGGAGGGCTTGACTGATGGTGACTGAGACCTCTTCTCTTTCCTCACACGATGGGACTTCACTTCGAGCCCTGTGGGAAGTTGGGCCCCAGCAGGACCAGTAAGGCCACAGTGGTATATTGTATGGGTATTGACCCAACTGTGATTGGCTCAGTCACTGTCATTTGTGCACCAGTGCCTTGTACAGGGCATTACTGCAGCTTCTCTTATGGTACCATTCCAGTCTAACAGGAGGGGGCTCCCTGCTTGAAGCCAGGGAGAAAGAGTGGCTCAGATACAACAAGAAGTACATCTATGGGAATGGCAATGCCTTTGGATGTAGGGCTGGTCCCTGGCACAACAGCCTGTTCCGGTGTCAGAATGAGGGGCAAAGGCGGAGCCTCAAAGGCATAGCTCAGTACTGGAAAGGACTCATAGATTGGTGCTAGAACCGCTGTCTACCAAGCCTTCTTTGTCCCCAGAGCCTGGCTTCCATCCCTCGGTGTCAAAGAGTTTGGAAAACTTGGCTTTGGAGGATTGCTTCGAGTCCTCCTTATGTTATAAGCCCATTATGCACTCTGAACTGTGCTTGCACCCAATGCAAGTATGTCACCTGATGTCTGAAGCAGACTGTGTGGTTGACAGGTCTTGTTGCTCTGGAGTCAGTGCCAATGCACTCTGCACTGAGGCCATTGAAACAGGGATCTTGGCACCCTTTTAAACTTCTCCCTGCTGGATCCAGAGGTATGCCAGCTTCTACTCCAGCTTGGAGACTGTCTCTTCTCCCAAACCAGATGCGACTTTCATGGATTGCGCCAAGAGATGTAATTTGAGCTGCATCTCTCTCCATTTTGGGGTGCGGGACAAGAAGTAGAGGCAAATCGAGCACTTGTCAGGGATGTGTACTTGCCGAGGAAGCAAGAGACATCTACTGTGCTTGTCATTAAGGACATAACACTATCGCACAATGAGCATGATTTAAACCGGGTGGATTTAGAGTCTGCTATGCCGGTGGTTGGCACAAATTTTTTCACTCCCTTGTACAGGATTGTACAGGAGGTCTCTCCCAGTCCAAAAAAATTAATTAAGAAAACAATGTGAACAATTTCTTCATGAAAGGGTTGAGTTTTAAGCTAAAAAAAGTGTGTACACTGTCCAGGTTCCATCTCACTGACATTGGGAAAACAAGGGAAGTGAGGGAAGGCTGCAGTCATTCCACCCTTTGTGCGCTCATACGGAAGCATGAGATGGTACAAGGCACATGCACAGCACCAATACACACTGCTATTAAAAAAAATGCTGAGTTTGTATGAACATGGCACATGTGAATCTAAAGTAGAATCCACACTGAAATATACTCCAAGAACAGTGGTTAAACCATAGGTTTGTTTTATAGTTAGAAGGGAAACTGGACCCATTTTGCTAAAAACAGCAATATAGAAGTTTAAAAAATAAGAAGTCCTTCTCAACATGAATAAATTACAAAATACAGTATATTTGGAAAAAGAATCATGACCATTAGCACTTCTGAACCTAGAGCTGGAGGCAACTTTAAAGTTAAATAATTTTTAACATTGACATATAAAAGAGACTAAGGCCTTGATAATGTTAAGTATATTTAAATATTAGAGCATTTATGAGTCTTGAGCCATTATTAAAACCATTTGGAAATTACAACCACATCTTGTGGATAAAGAACATAGGAATGTAAGGAGACAATCAAGTTAAACTCAGCTCTTCATTGGGACATAGTTTATTGCAAATGCCTACAGAATACAGCACCCTGAAAATTCCTCTGATTACAAGATGCTTTCAGTACTTTATTTTAATCAAATGAAATAATAGCTGTACCTGATTCACTGCATCGTGCCTTAAATATTTCAAAGAAAGTTGGTCTTTCCACAGGTTTGTCAGCCATTTTCTTTTCCATAACATCACTGGTATGCTTGTTAAAGAAGCCTGCAAAATTATATCAAAATGCTTTGATACTCAGCTATCCTAATGGCACTGCCAGGTAGGAGTCCACGGCTTCCATTCCCATCAGGGGTCAGCAACATGTCCATACATGGACACTTGTGTCCGTAGTAAAAATTTTGAGGTCTGTGGTAATTTTTCAAAAAACTGAATGACTGAATGACATACCCCGCCCCCCCACCCATCACTCTTAGTACGGTAATTTTGTCGAGTGTCTGTCACATAACATGGTGGTGCCAACCCAATTCCCATTTTTTTGCTCCTCAGGGAGCAGCACACACTTAGCCCAAGGGAATGACCTTTCTAGCCAATTAGTTGTGGTGACAGATTATAAAGAGGATTCCATCCAGTCCTACCTGGCAGAATTATAGCTGCAATGTATACGCTCAACACAATAATGGGCATGGCATAAAAACCTAGACAAAAATAATATGATCTCCAATGTGTGAAGTTTCACAGCAGAGAAAGGAAAAAGAACTCAATTCTATCATAGAAGACGAGAACACCATGCAAAATACAGAATACTTTGGTAAAGTTTTACACTAAATGAATCAGTGTTCACAATGATTCTTGATTAATAAGGTATATCACTTTTTATATAATTAGGACATATATACATAGTGAAATCTGAAAGGTTGTTTTTGCTGGCAGATGCATCCACCAAATAAGAATGTGATTGAAACTGGAATGCAAGCTAGACAGAGACTGCCAATTTCAAAAACACACATCTGTATTGTTGATTTTTTTTAAACTAGTGCTACAAGTAACTGCTAAGATTACTGTAGCAATTTCTCAGTTTATTTACTTTGTGCAATTGAAAGCATTTTAAGAAGAATCTATTTTATTGTTTCCTTTTGGATAGTTAGTCTGTCAATTTCAGCTATCTACCTGGGTCTCTGAGTATCAGGGAAAACAAACATTTTTTAAAATGGGAAAATGTTATTACAAAACACAAAAATTGGCCAAGGAACTCAAAGACAAAAGTACTTGAAAACTACTTGTAACTTTTTTAAATTACTAATTTAAAGTGAAGTCCTTTTAATTTTCAAATGTTTGACTCTGAAAATTTTTGCCACATGCATTTATGTGAAGCTCCCATGTAAAATAAGTGTTAGAAGACTGTTGATCTTATTTTATACCACATGTGTCTGTAACATTATCACTGATGTCATTCCTCAATTTGCCTTCAAAATCCCCACATTGAGAATTTACTTTTTGGGGGATGCAAGGATGATAGTTAGCAATATTCAAAAAATGGATTTTCATTTTATTTTAGTCAGAAAAATTCTATATATTGTCTACACAGGCACAGAAGTGAGGCAAATCCCAGTGTGGGGTGACACTTGAATCTTGCCTCAGAAGTGCTTTGTGAAGTTTAGTATACATTCACCCTACTCTAAAAATAACACTCAGAGACCCATTTTATTCGTGCTTAGCTTCTCTGTGACCCTGTACAAAGGACAGATGATCAGACATCCCCCAAACTTCTTCCCCCTCCCGCTGGATGACAAGAAACCCCTTCACTGGGAATGGATTTTAGAGTCAGTATTTCAAATGTAATACAGATGGGTGGAAATAACTGCCCCCCCCTCACTTCCCTCTAACACACAGTGCCCCATATTGATCCTTCACTGGGGGGTTTAGGGGAGAAAACGTCTACAGCAGCAATCATCTCCCACATGTGTTAGTACAGCGCCCAGCACCCTTGTCCTACTAATAACGCTCGGGAGACTTTAAATATCAGTATTTCCAACTGGCAGCAACATCTACCCCTCCCTCTGCCACCATGGGGGTGAAGGATGGACGCTCCCAGAGATCATCCTGGGCGTGTCTGAAGGGGAGACAGTCCCCCTCCTCTCAGGGAACGAAATCCAACCCCTCCCCCTCCGACCCAAGAGCAGCCCCCTGAGATGGCCCCTCCCATGATCTCCTCCTCCCCCCTCCGCGGGACGGGCCACCGCAGTCTCTCAACCGGGATGCGGCCCCCGAGGGAAGCATCAAGCCCCCCGCCCCCAGCACACGCGGGGCTAGCCCGGGAGGCGCCCCGCACTTGCCTCAGCGCGGCCGCTTCCACAACTTCATTCAACGCGCCCAAGCGCTGGCGCCAAAACCGCTTGCGCCTGCGCCGCGGAGGCTGTTTCTAACGCCACACCGCCTGCTTCCTACTGCGCCTGCGCAACGGTCGGGTGGGGCTGGGTCGCGCTCCGGTGCCAGCGCGGGCTGCGCCTCTGCCGAGGTGGGGGGGTGACAGGAAGGCTCAGGCGTGTGAGCCCTGAGGGGAGGATTTAGACAGGGGGGGTTGAACGGTTATTGTCAGATCAAAACACACCGCGCGACATACATCCCCCTAGAGAGAAACACACAACAACACCCCCCAGAGAGTATCGGGGGGGTAGTCCTGTTAGTCTGTATCCACAAAAACAACAAGGAGTCCAGTGGCACCTTAAAGACTAACAGATTCATTTGGGCATAAGCTTTTGTGGATTAAACCCCCCCACTTCTACAGATGCATGGAGACCCCCCTAGAGAGAGACTGTAAAATACAAAGCAAAATCCCTGCTCGGGAGAGAAACTAACACACACAGCAACACCCCCTGTAGAGAGAGACTGTCATATGGGGGCCATAGACAGACTGAAAGGGGGTTAGGGGAAAAGCGGAAGTAAATTCAAGCTGCGGGGAAGGGGGACTACAGGGATAGGAGGAGAAACACAATGTAGGAGGGGTAGAAGAAGAGACAGGCAGGTATATGCTAGGGGACAGGGTCAAAAGGAGGGGTTAGGCAGGGAAAGAAATGTCTGTGACTTCTAAACACACTTCCCTCCAGAATCTGAAGACCCAAGATTCCTGCATCCCAGCATTTCTCTGTTATCTGCATATATCTGTGTAGCCCACTGGTAATATGTGTGTCTTATCCCTCTGTAGTGGCTGGTCCATATGGAGGAGGATAGCCTACTACAGGTATCAGTTACTACATTAGCTCAAGTGGTAGAAGTCTGTACAGTGGATGTAAAAGTCACAGCTGTGCTGATGACCCACGAGGAGGGTCAATATGGTTGAACTGACCTGCTTTAAAAAAAAGACTTGAAATTTCCACTTTAAAAATAAGCTATGATAAAAGAAAGCTAAAGTTGCAAAGTCATGTACTCAAAATCTAGGAAATTCTAGTGTTAAGGGTACCTGTGCAATCTTCATTTGGCTGCTTGTGTGTATGCATATCTTCAATTACATGATCACGTACTATTTTTCCAGCCATATCCCTATGTCATTCAGTGTACCCTATGGATGGTGCTCACTGAATGAGCAGCTATTCTATATTTCTTTTTATCCTCATCCCTCAATGTGTGGCCCCACCATACACTAACTACAGAATCATTTATTTACTCTTGACAACATAACTCACTGGGATAGGACATCTTTGTCCAGGCCCATATGACCAAAACTGAAAGGAGGATTTAGCTTCCAGAAACTCTTTTCTCTCAGTAACTCCCCTTAGAGATTACAGTGTTTACTTTGTGGATGGACTGCATGAAATTGTCCATATAACAACAATCTTAACAAAAACAAGTTTTATTCAAAATAGAAAGAACATATAAGTAAAATAAAACGATTTGCTTAATGTATCTACATTTTTACGTCTCATAAACTAGACTACATAAGGTATTCTTAGCTTCATTATAGAGAAAAAAGACAGTAAATGGTTTACATCCTTTGAAAGCAAACCCCTCTCTCTTGCCACTGTATAGTAACTAACTGCCCTTTATGTCCAGAGATCTCTCTTATCAGAGCCCTTCCATCCAGGCGACTACTACCATTTCCCATCACATAGCTACACACAGAGTAATAATATAAGAATTGCCATATTGGATCAGGATCCATCTGGTCTAATATCCTGTCTCTGGCAGTGGCCAACACCAGATGCTTCAGAGGAAGATGCAAGGAACCCTACAGTAAGCAGATGTACCAATGGCGGAGGAATAAGTCCCCCTATAAAGGTCTCATCCTAATCCCTACTAGTTAGACATTGTTTTAAGCCCTGAAACACAAGATATGTCTCCTTTTCAATACTTTTTGTTAGGATTAATCAGTATAACTCTGCATATTCTTGTTATCAATAAAAACATCCAATCTTGCTAAATTCTTGGCCTCCACATCCTGCGGCAATGACTTCAGAATCTAATTACAACTTGTGCACGTTAAGCAGAGGTTTTAACTGAGGTGGACACAATGATGCCTCATCTTTCCTGAGTTGGTACAGTTAATTTAGAACTCTATAAGGTGTCTGAATAGTAATTTTTTCTCCTCCAATGTGCAGAACTTTGTATTTATCAACATAGAATTTAAGCTGCTATTGTGTTGTCCATTCACCTACCTTGGTTAAGTCTCTCTGAATTTCCTCAGTCCTCTTTGGTCCTGACTAATGTAATAACTTTGTGTCTTCTACAAATTTTGCTACCTCTTTGACAAGGTCCATCACTAAAGGCTTTTGAGAAAAGTAAGCAGTCATGGGATAAGAGGGAAGGTCCTCTCATGGATCAGTAACTGGTTAAAAGATAGGAAACAAACGGTAGGCCTAAATGGTCAGTTTTCAGAATGGAGAGAGGTAAATAGTGGTGTCCCCCAGCAGTCTGTACTGGTACCAGTGCTGTTCAACATATTCATAAATGATTTGGAAAAAGGGGTAAACAGTGAGGTGGCAAAATTTGCAGACGATACAAAATTACTCAAGATTGTTAAGTTCAAAGCAGACTATGAAGAGTTACAAAAGGCTCTCACAAAACTGGGTGAATGGGCAACAAATGGTAGACAAAATTCAATGTTGATAAATGCAAAATAATGCACATTGGAAAACATAATCCCGACTATACATACAAAATGACGGGGTCTAAATTAGCTGTTACCATGCAAGAGAGAGATCTTGGAGTCATCGTGGATAGTTCTCTGAAAACCTCCACTCAATGTGCATCCTCAGTGAAAAAAAGCTAACAGAATGTTAGGAACCATGAGGAAATTGATAGACAATAAGACAGAAAATATCATAACGCCTCTATATAAATCCATGGTACACACACATCTTGAATACTGCGTGCAGATGTAGTTGCCCCATATCAAAAAAGATATATCAGAATTGGAAAAGGTACCAAGAAGGGCAACAAAAACCTTTAGGGGTATGGAAAAGCAATGACTAAGAGGAGATAGGATAAGGTCTATAAAATCTTGACGTGCGGAGAAAGTGAATATGGAAATATTATTTGCTCCTTCATATAACACAAGAACTAGAAGTCACCCAATGAAATTAATAGGCAGCAGGTTTAAAACAAACAAAAGGAAGTACCTCTTCACACAATACACAGTAAACCTGGGGAACTTGTTGACAGGGGATGTTGTGAAGGCCAAGACTATAACAGGATTCAAAAAAGAACTAGATACGTTCATGGAGTATAGGTCCATTAATGGCAACACCATGCTCTAAATGTCCCTAGCCTCTGTTTGCCAGAAGCTGGGAGTGAACAAATGGGCATGGATCACTCAATGATCATCTGTTCTGTTCATTCTGCTGAAGCACCAGACATTGGTCACTGTCAGAAGACAGGATACAGGACATTGGTCTGACCCAGTATGGCCGTTCTTATGTTTTCCTTAACTCCCTTTGCACATAATTAACAAGTATATTAAACAACACCATACTTATGTGCAACCTTAAGGCACCTCACTCTTATCAGTGAAAACTGACCATTGATTTCTGCACTTTATTTCCCACGTCTCAGCCCATTTTTGATCCAGGACAATGTTTGGTTTCTCATCCCATAATTGCTTAGTTTCTTTAGTAGCCTTTTCTGAAGGACTTTGTCAAAGGCCTTTTGAAAGTCTAAATAAATAATGTCCAGCAGTTCTTCTTTATCCACTATTTTATTGACATATTCAAATAATTCTTATAGATGAATGAAATACATTTTTCCTTTGCAGAAACCAGGTTCATTAGACCCTATCATTTCATGATTTTCCAGGTGTTTTATTATTTTTAAATGACTATTTCAACCAATTTCCTAGGTACAGATGTTAAGTATACTGGTCTGTAATTGCCCAGATCACCGTTTGTCACGGAGTCACCAGGTGATGCTCTGGAACTACTCCATACGAAGCCAGTCAGGACTCTGGGGTAGCACGCCTCCTCTCTCTGAGCATACTGTCTCCAGGGCAAGAAGCTTGCACAGCTTCGGCCTTCCTGGGGCTGACCTCAGAGCATTCAGCATCCCCTTTTCACCCCGTGCACTTTCCACAGCAAGTCCACGCTGGTGGGGCTCCTGGGGAAGCCAGGGGGCCCTACACTCCAATTCCGCAGTCAGACGTGACTCTCAGCCAGTGTAAAACAGAAGGTTTATTCATGGACAGGACCACAGCATAGAACGGAGCTTGTTATTACAGACGTCAGTGACTTTCAGCCAAGTCCATCTTGGAAATCCTGGGCCAGACGCCCTGGATTCCCCCTCTTCCAGTTCCCCCAAGCAGACTGCCAGCCTCCAGCCACCCAACCTCCGACACGCCCCCTGTTGCCCCTCCTCCTTCTCTTTGTCTCGCTTCCCGGGACCAAAGGTGTCACCTGGTCATACCCCGCTCCTTGGTCTCAGGTTACATAGCTGCAAATAGCTGGGCAGTCTCACCTGCTCCAAGGGCCTCAGCAAAATCACACACCCAATTCCCACCACCTAAGTAGTGGTGCAGTACACACAGTATTAGTATAGAACAGTAAGACTCACATGGAACATAGCAAGACGAAAAAAACCCACACTTCATCACACCGTTAAAGTCTTTCTAAAATATAGGTACAATTGTTACTTTTAAATCCTTTGGTACAGTAGCTGTTTTCAATGACAGATTACATATTTTTGCTCAGTCACTTCATATTTGAGCTCTTCAGAGCTTTTAGATGCATACCATCTGACACAGATGACTTAGGGCTTTTTGAATCATGAAGTTGTTACAGCATCTTTTTTTCTGATGCCCCAGTCTCTGATAGTACCTCATCTTTACTACCAAAAAAGATGAGATCCAGAGTAGGTATCTCTCTATCATTCTCTGTGGTGAAGACTGATGCAAAGAAATCATTTAACTTCTCAGCAATAAGAACAGGGTTTAGGGAACTCTGCCATCTTCTCAGCAATGAGAATAGGGTTTAGGGAAGTCTGGGCTACAAACAGTTTTTGTACTGATTTAACCATCAATATCGGTTTAGAAATTAGTGGTTTAATTGGTGCTGCTTCCAAGTGTGGACGGACACACTGGTATAAAGGTGCTTGCATCAGTATAACCTATTCCATTATACAGATATAAGAACATTCATACCAATATAAGTGCAGCCCTACAACAGGGTTGCACCTATTTAAGTATATCTTATCTGTTTCTAAACCTGCATAGTTGATACAAAAACTGTGTACAGACAAGCTCTAGGACTAATGGATGGGCTACTGAGGGTATATCTACACTGCAATAAAAATCCTGCAGCACTAAATCTCAGAACCCAGGTGAGCTGGCTTGGGTTGCGGGCCTAAAAATTGCAAGGTAGATGTTCCGGCTTGGACTAGAGGCCAGACTTTGAGACCTTCCCTCATCATGGGTCTTTCATTGCAGTGTAGACATACCCTGAATCTACAAGAACTCTTTAACAATTATTAATAGCTGCCTTTCAACAGCTTAAGAACCTAGCTTCACTGACGGCATTCCACAGATGTGTGTGTCCAGTTGCAACCCAGCTTATTCAGGCCTCTAGTTGAAAACCTTTATTTTTATCAATTCCCCTCACAATAATTTTTCTTTTGTTAAAAATAGGAATTATGGGTAAGTCTGCAGCCCTGCCATCACAGCCAATGTTATAACTGATCCATGTGTTGGTAAAGCAGAGTTAGTCCTCTCCAAAGGGTTTGCACTCTTGAGCTACTTTTAGACCTTGACTGATTTTGGATTCTCAGAGTGGCTTGTAGCACTTTTTATAATTTGCAGGTAGCTAAACAATTGCAATCCTTGTTGATTATGGGGACACTGCTGCAGCTATAAAGCCTTTGTTGCAGTGTTTTCTACTTTGGGCAACACTTGAAGATCAGTAGGAAGCTACATGCATTTAGTGTAAAATGCTGTAGCTTATCTGTTTAGTGGAGTGAGTCAGTATAAGGACACCTGTGTTAGGTGAACTGCACAGAATTCAGGTATACAGTGTTGTTGTAGCCGTGTCAATCAAAGAATATCAGCAGGACAAGGTGAGTGAGGTAATAACTTTTATTGGTTTAACTTCTGTTGACAAGAGAGACAATCTTTTAAATTGCACAGAGCTCTTCCTTAAGTCTGAGCTTTGTGCAGCTTGAAAGCTTGTCTCTCTCACCAACAGAAGCTGGTCTAATACAAGATATTACCTTACCCATCTTGTCTCTCAGGTGCAATGCAAATTTTGGTTTTGAGCTATAAAGGTTTTCATATTTACAAATATTACAAACTATAGGTAAGCTATCAGGTGACATCCTGGGCACATTGCAGTCAATGAACATCTTGCCCTTGACCTTAGTGGGGCCGGGATTTCACCTGTGTTATACAACACAATTAATTCAAAATCTGAGTATAAAGTAGTCAACAGTTTACTTGAACATATGAAATATTGATTTCCCTTTCCACTAAAGACACTACAACATTACTTTAGTTATAATAATAGTGGGAGATTTCAATTATCCCCATATTGACTGGGTACATGTCAAATCAGGACGTAATGCGGAGACAAAATTCCTCGATACTTTAAATGACTGCTTCTTGGAGCAGTTGGTACAGGAACGCACAAGGGGAGAGTCAACACTTGATTTAGTACTGAGTGGAGCGCAGGATCTGGTCCAAGAGATAACTATAACAGGACCGCTTGGAAATAGTGACCATAATATAATAACATTTAACATTCCTGTGGTGCTAAGAACACATCAACAGCCCAACACAGTGGCATTTAATTTCAAAAAGGGCAACTATGCAAAAATGAGGGGGTTAGTTAAGCAGAAATTAAAAGGTAAAGTGACTAAAGTGAAATCCCTGCAAGCTGCATGGACACTCTTCAAAGACACCATAATAGAGGCCCAACTTAAATGTATACCCCAAATTAAAAAACAAAGTCAAAGTACTAAAAAAGAGCCACCGTGGCTTAACAACCATGTAAAAGAAGCAGTGAAAGATAAAAAGGCATCTTTTAAAAAGTGGAAGTCAAATCCTAGTGAGGTAACTAGAGAAGAGCAAATTAAGTGTAAAAATGTAATAAGAAAAGCCAAAATGGAGTTTGAAGAACAGCTAGCCAAAAACTCAAAAGCTAATAACAAAAGGTTTTTTAAATATGTCAGAAGCAGGAAGCCTCTTAAACAACCAGTGGGGCCCCTGGGTGATAGAGATAGAAAAGGAGCACTTAAAGATGATAAAGTCATTGCGGAGAAACTAAACGAATTCTTTGCTTTGGTCTTCACGGCTGAGGACGTTAGGGAGATTCCCCAACTTGAGCCGACTTTTGTAGGTGACAAATCTGAGGAATTGTCACAGATTGAAGTGTCAGTAGAGGAGGTTTTGGAACTAATTGATAAACTTAACTGTAACAAGTTATCGGGACCAGATGGCATTCACCCAAGAGTTCTGAAAGAACTCAAATGTGAAATTGCGGAATTATTAACTAGGGTTTGTAACCTGTCCTTTAAATCGGCTTCTGTACCCAATGACTGGAAGATAGCTAATGTAACGCCAATATTTAAAAAGGGCTCTAGAGGTGATCCCGGCAATTACAGACCGGTAAGTCTAACGTCCATACTGCGCAAATTAGTTGAAACACTAGTAAAGAATAAAATTGTCAGGCACATAGAAGAACATAAATTGTTGGGCAAAAGTCAACATGGTTTCTGTAAAGGGAAATCATGCCTTACTATTCTATTAAGAGTTCTTTGAAGGGGTCAACAAACATGTGGACAAGGGTGATCCAGTAGACATAGTGTACTTAGATTTCCAGAAAGCCTGTGACAAAGTCCCTCACCAAAGGCTCTTGCGTAAATTAAGTTGCCATGGGATAAGAGGGAAGATCCTTGCATGGATTGAGAACTGGTTAAAAAACAGGGAATAAAGGGTAGGAATAAATGGTACATTTTCACAATGGAGAGGAGTAACCAGTGGTGTTCCCCAAGGGTCAGTCCTAGGACCAATCCTATTCAACTTATTCATAAATGATTTGGAAGAAGGGGTAAACAGTGACGTGGCAAAGTTTGCAGATGATACTAAGCTGCTCAAGATAGTTAAGAGCAAAGCAGACTGTGAAGAACTACAAAAAGATCTCACAAAACTAAATGATTGGGCAACAAAATGGCAAATGAAATGTAATGTGGATAAATGTAAAGTAATGCACATTGGAAAAAATAACCCCAACTATACATACAATATGATGGGGGCTAATTTAGCTACAACTAATCAGGAAAAAGATCTTGGAGTCATCGTGGATAGTTCTCTAAAGACGTCCATGCAGTGTGCAGCGGCAGTCAAAAAAGCAAACGGGATGTTAGGAATCATTAAAAAAGGGATAGAGAATAAGATGGAGAATATCTTACTGCTCTTATACAAATCCATAGTGCGCCCACATCTTGAATACTGCATACAATTGTGGTCTCCTCATCTCAAAAAGGATATATTGGCATTAGAAAAGGTTCAGAGAAGGGCAACTAAAATGATTAGTGGTCTGGAACGGGTCCCATATGAGGAGAGATTAAAGAGGCTAGGACTTTTTAGCTTGGAAAAGAGGAGACTAAGGGGGGATATGATAGAGGTATATAAAATTATGAGTGGTGTGGAGGAAGTGAATAAGGAAAAGTTATTTACTTGTTCTCATAATAGAAGAACTAGGGACCACCCAATGAAATTAGTGGGCAGCAGGTTTAAAACAAATAAAAGGAAGTTCTTCTTCACACAGCGCACAGTCAACCTGTGGAACTCCTTGCCTGAGGAGGCTGTGAAGGCTAGGACTATAACAGGGTTTAACAGAGAACTGGATAAATTCATGGAGGTTAAGTCCATTAATGGCTATTAGCCAGAATCTGTAAGAAATGGTGTCCTTAGCCTTTGTTTGTCAGAGGGGGGTGATGGATGGCAGGAGAGAGATCACTTGATCATTACCTGTTGGGTCCACTCACTCCGGGTCACCTGGCATTGGCCACTGTCGGTGGATAGGATACTGGGCTGGATGGACCTTTGGTCTGACCCAGTACGGCCTTTCTTATGTTCTTATAAGAAAATAACCAAACTAGTACTGAATTTTTTTTAGTGTGGAACTTTGTAAAGTATTTTGCATATGCTGTGTTTCAGTGTAACATGTAAAATATCACCCTTTTTTGGAGCTGGAGAATGGAGACACCCATTTAGACCCTAATCCCACGAACATATACATTCTTAACTTTGGGCACGTGAGCAGTGCAGTTGACTATAATGGGACTACTAGTGTAAGTAAATTTAAGGAAGCACATATTTACAGGATTGGGGATTTTGACAGACTGGTTGCTGACTTTTCTCTCACTTGAGATTGATGTTATGACACTATTTAAAGTCTTTCCCTCTTGTGATGATTAATGTATGTATCTGTGCTAATGGGACTTTAAAAATCTTATATTTTTGGAAAAGAAAATCCCATTTATTTAATCAGACTTCTACTACAAGCCTTCCTCATGTTTGTGTGTACCTGGAGCGATTGGAGATGGGAAGGCATACTCCCTAGTGGGCAATGGATTTCAGACAGTGGTTATAAAGATTGGGATGAATACTGAATATAGCATTTTGCGATGTGTGTTGCAGTCTCCCCTTCTGGGGATGGGGAAGGAGGAGTTGTGCCTTGTATTACAGTCTTTCCTATTCCTCTGGGGAAAGGGGAGGGGATTTTGTTGGGCGTGCATTTAATAATCACAGTCATTTTGTGAACTGAATCTCATTCTTAATTAATCACTGAATCTCCCCCCCGCCCTTTGCAGAATCAATGAGTAGGGGGTACAGGAAGAGGGCAGCGAGTGGGTGCTGACTATCCAAGGAGCTGCTAATTACCCAGGAGGAAGGTCAATTTCCCTATAGATTAGCGTTAATTACCAGCAGATCCTTGCAGGATAAAAGCAGGGGTCCTCCGCCCACAGCAGCCCAGGCAGTCTTTCTCTAGATGAAGAGGGAGGAGAGCAGTGGCGTAGCCAGGTTTAGAGCACAGGGGGAGCAGCAGCGCTATAAAAAGGCGCCTCCCCAAGCTCCCCCTGTACTCACCTGGCATCGCTTGAAAGGGCCTGGGGCTCCAGCCGCTGCGGAGCCCCTGGGCCTTTTAAATCCCCGCCCGAACCCGGCTCCGGCAGCGGGGCTGGGGGGCGCACTTTAAAGGGCCAGCGGCTCCCCGCAGTGGCAGGAGCCGCCGGCCTTTGAAAGCAACCCCCCTCCCCAAGCCCAGCTCAGCTCAGGCCGCTCCCCCTGCTCCCCCCCTGGCTACGCTACTGGAGGAGAGAAGCATTAACCGGCCATGGAAAGATTTGTCTACCCCCCTACCAGGCAGGGGAGGCTCTATGATTTTTGCCACCCCAAGCACGGCAGTCAGCAGCATGCCTGCGGGTGGTCCGCTAGTCCCGCGGATTCAGCGGTGTTTCTGCGGGAGGTCCGCTGGTCCCGCGCCATCGGCATACTTGCCGCCGAAGCCGTGGGACCGGCGGACCTCCTGCAGAATCCCCGCCAAAGACAGCCTGACTGCTGCCTGCATGGCAACCGTCACGCCACCCCCCGACTTGCCGCCCCGGGCATGCGCTTGCTGCGCTGGTGCCTGGAGCCGCCCCTAGTACCAGGGGTACGGTGGCACCTTCATGTCCAGCCTCGGCAGGCCCCAAACAGAAGCAGCCCAACTGGAAGCAAAGCAAAGGCAGCAGCCCTTCCCTGGGCGTCCTCACCGTCCCCTCCCTGGTGGCCACCCTGGAGCCCACTGACTACCTGGAGAGATACAAGCGGGCGTTGCTGTCCCAGGTGAGCCTGGGCCTCACCCTGTGGCTCCGCAAGGCCACCACCAAGGAGGTGGGGGTGCAGGTGAACCCCCAGGTGGACCCTCAGTGCAGTGCTCACGGGGGCCCCACATGCTGCAGGGCAACCGCCCGTAGAGCCCCTCAGCCCACTTCAGCCTGGCGGCCCCGTCTGTCTACTTACCTGGGTTGGACCAGCGCCTCTTCACGCTGCCCGAGGCTGCCGAGCCTAAGGCGGCGCAGGAGGCACCGCCCATGGCCCTGGAGAGGAAGGAGGGAGCTGACGGGGAGCAGGCGGCATGGCAGCCAGAAGAGGAACCCGGCAAGAGGAACCAGGGGGTGGACACCGCCCCCACCCAGCAGTCGCAGCAGGAGGAGACTGAGGAGGCACCATGGAGAGAAGGGGCCGCCAAGGTGAAGAGATCCGCCTTCCAGGTGGGCCGGGCTCCCTCCATGCTGGGGCAAAGCGCAGGGAGTGGGAAAGGGGGGCCTGGTTAGGGTACAGCCGCCTTCGCCCCACCCCACTGTGACCCGCCCTCTCCGCTGCCCAGCCTCCGCACTGGCGCCGGGAGTGGCAGGTTCCCGCCCCTTGGCAGGCACCGCCTAGCCCTTGCTGCGCGATATCACCGACAGAAGCTTCCCCTGGGCGGGAGCTGCTGCCCCAGTGGCTGCAGTGGAGGAGTGGCCTAGGGTGATCAGATGTCCCGATTTTATAGGGACAGTCCTGATATTTGGGTCTTTTTCTTATATAGGCGCCTATTACCCGCCACCACCTGTCCCTATTTTTCATACTTGCTCTCTGGTCACCCTAGAGCGGCCGCAAGTCCCGGTGTGCCCAGCGCTGGACAAACAGCGGGAAATGTTGCAGGGGCTGGAGAAACATTGCAGGCTGAACAGGGGCAAGAGGGAAGGGGAGGGGGAACTGTACAAGGTTGTATTTGCACAGTGTAGGTGGCAGAATCTCTGAGATGTGTTAAGGGATGTTAGTTATGCAGTAATGGGCCACCTACCTAGCCACTGTCATAAGAAGGGTGGTCACAAATCATTTTTGACCTAGTTTATTTTTGAGCATTTATAGATTTTTTTCAATATAAATATTCAGTTGCAGGAAATTATAAAGGGAGTCATTAACTTTTTAATTACAATTGACATTGAAATTCAAAATTAAAGCTTTATAACCATTAAAACACAAATTGTCAACATGACATGTCAAAATATACTAAGTGAATATCCTTCAATCAAACTAAGTTCTCAGGTAGCACTCTCTTCTTTCTTTGCCTGTCTAAAATTTCTGTTGATGGAACTGTTCGGCTTGTGCACAGTGAAGTCAACATTTACGGAAATTTACCAATAAAAATCTAATCCAGGTTTAACAGAAGTTTCCTATGAGTGATGGCAGCAGTGGGTTTTATGGGATTGGAAGGTGTGGGTCTGGTAGCAATCTCTTGAACATGGGTACCTCTCTGATCTCCACTAGCATGGTATGCATGTTTCTGATCATTCTTGCATCTCTCAAAGCATAAATTCAACCATATTGGCACCCTCAAGCTGTAATGTCTCTTAATTTTAAGATCCAGGTAATTTCTATAGTTTTAACATCCTCCATGGATTTGATTAGACCTTATTGGGATGGGATGGGATGGCCTACGGTAAGTCACCTCACATACACCTTGTGTACATTTTTTTTTTTAAACACACTGGTCGCTTCTGTTCAATCAGTATTCTCTAGGGCAGTGGTGGATCCTGGAGGCTCTCCCAGTTGATTGCGATCTCCGGTGGTGTAGTGAGTCTGTGCTGAGGCAGGCTGCCTGCCTGCCCTGGCCCCAGGCTGCTCCTGGAAGTGGCCAGTACGCTCCTGTGGTCGGGGGGTGGGGGTGGGGGGGAGAAGGAATCACTGCGTGCTGCTCCAGCCCTCAGCCCCTTCTTGGAGCCAGCACCCCAAACTCCCTCCTGAACTCCAATCCCCTGCCCCAGCCCTGACCCTCCTCCCAGAGCCAGCACCCTGTACCCCCTCATTCACCCCAACACTCTGCCCCAGCCTGGAGCCCCCTCCTGCACCAAACTCCATCCAGAGTCTGCACAACTCCTGAACCCCAACCACCTGCCCCAGCCTGGTGAAAGTGAGTGAGGGTGGGGGAGAGCGAGCAATGGAGAGAGGGAGGATGGAGTGAGTTGGGTAGATCCTGGGTTGCACTTAAACTCAACAAATGATCTTGTGCGTAAAAAGGTTGGAGACCACTGCTCTAGGGCATCTGATATTATTTAGAATGGTCTTCTTCACCTTATTAATTCTAGCTAGTTCAAACTCTAAACACCTTTTATTGCATATACCTGTTTCTTTCCCTCTACTGAGTGGTTCCTAAAGCACTTTGGGATACAGTTTGTATGAAGTACTCCTTATCAAAGCTGTATTGTATTGGTCTAACCCAGTGGTTCTCAACCTATTTACCATTGTGGGCTGTGTCCACTACTACCTATATGGCCCTGAGTATGTCACATGAGCTGCAGCTCTAGGCTGCAGGTTGAGAACACTGATCTAACTCCAACTGTTTGGGGGGGGGGGCACGAGGACACCCCCAAATGTAACTGAACTCCCTCACCAGGGGTCTCAACACACTGCCTTAATGCTAACTGCAAATGAAGGAAAGACTTAGCAATTCTAGTGTAGGATTTCTAGGTAAATACTAAGGCCAGTGATTCACAGGCTAAACCCTATCCTGAATGGCTTTAAGAACATGCTGCTTAAAAGCATTCCTGAATCAGGGACTTACACTCTTTCTAAAGGATTACAAGGAAAACACTGCTACAGTTAAAAGCTCTGTGGTCTCGTGAAAAACTCTTGCCTTTAAAAAAGGATGAGGGATAGAGATCCACTCTTTATGCTGAACCACTGAAGCTCACAGCAGTTTAGCTCCTTTCTAATACTGCTACACTGCAACCCCCTAAAAATCTAGCATCAGTCACATGGAAGAATATAAAGGGACTTGATTCAGTGCCTTGTATTCTAGCAGGTTATGACTGAAATTTTTCTGTTCCAGTTCTTGGAACAGAAGTATGGCTATTTTCATTGTAAAGACTGCAAAACCAGATGGGAAAGCGCCTATGTGTGGTGCATTTCTGGAGGTAACAATGTACTGAAATCCTTATTATCCATATTCTAATTTGTAGAGTGGAGGAGCTCTTCCTCTAATAAGAATAATCTGACATGACACAAATTTAGGATCTGTCTTGGAAATATTTCTGAATGTAGGTGTCACGGTGGTAACTAAGCATTTACATTGCTTAGGTTTACTTTAAATAACTCTGTTGCAAATGCCGAAAGGGCTTCAATCCTTATTGAGTGGAAGCAATCCAGTGCCAGGTAAATTAGATGAATGGTTAAGATCTGTAGCAAATTCAGGAGAACTTAAAATTAATTACAAGATCCAAGTTAGTTTGTCACCCTTTCTGCTATCTTCAGTTGTATATACTGGTCTTTAATTCAAGCACCCTCATGGTTCAGGTGTGACTACTAGCTTGGGTAACTGCACAAATGAAGACCCTGATTCCTGCAAACACTTATGCAGGTGCATACTTAGTAGGCTGAAAAAATTTGACTACTTTTGCAGGTCTTTAGCTTTATACGCAAGTGTCTGCAAGACTTTAGTCTAAATAATTATGATCTGTTGCTAGGTGATAGGTAGGTTCCATAGTCAAACTCTGCTTCTGAGAAACAACAAATGTGCACACAAACTTGGACTGAAGTAATGTCAAGTATGAAAACATGAGTATCACACTCACTCATCTGACTTGTTTACACAAAAGAGAACAAATGCTAGTAATATAGAAGTGAACACTTGTACCTCTTCTGATGCAGTTGCTACTTCTACTTGAAACAGGTCCACCTTCCCGCCTTGGTCTGCTAATAATGAGGTGTCTTCTCTCCTAAGACTTGCTCAAAGACTCTTTGCTCCAGCCCCCAGAAGAAAAGACACATTGACCATAGGCGCCGACTCCGTGGCTGCTCCGGGGATGGAGCATCCACGGGGAAAAATTAGTGGGTGGTCTATGACATTGACCTCAAGAGATCCCGCCAAGAGCTGGGTGGTCACTGCAAAAGCAAGAGATTATCCCGTGACAACACTTACAGATTTAAGTACATTGTTTGATCTGTGGCCTACCTCTTAACTTGTACCCTTTTGTATTTAGCACTTTGTCAGTCTTTGTTACTTGGCTTTGACTTTAGGCTTTTGACCTGGAATTGGATACTGGATTAAAGATTTTTGTATGAAGTGTAAAATGCTTTGCAACTTCACAGTATGCATTGTAAATAAAGTTGAATAAAACTCTGCATTTGATTTACTTATCTTTTTTAAACTTCATCCTGCCTTAGCATGGGAGGGATTCATCATCATTCTGAAGATGAACATCTTTCTGACCTAGGTTGGAAATATCTGAAGGAGGGTAAAAGGTAATTTAGCCTACTAGCTTAAAAAAAAAAAAAAAAAAAGTCTACCTGGGATCAGAATCCATGCTATACTAAAACTATTGCTAGAGGAATCAAAAGCCCTCTTGATCCACAGTATAAAGTCTAGGATGACTGCATGACTAACTATGGCTTAACTACTGAGAAGCAGGAGATCTTCTAGAGCAGGGGTTCTCAAACTTCATTGCATTATGACCCCCTTCTGACAACAAAAACTACTACACAATCCCAAAAGGGAGGACTGAAGCCTGAGTCTGCCCAAGCCCCTCTGCCCCGGGCAGGGGGGCCAAATCCCCAAGGGCTTCAGCCCCAGGCAGGGGGCCTGTAACCCGAGCCCCGCCGCCCAGGACTGAAGCCCTCAGGCTTGGACTTCAGCCCTGGGCAGTGGGGCTCAGGTTTCAGCTTTGGCCCCGGGCACCAGCCCTGGTGACCACATTAAAATGGGGTTGTGACCCACTTAGGGGTCCCGACCCACAGTTTGAGAACTGCTGTTCTAGAGAATGAATCAACGGTCTGTACCTTAGGCTGGCTGTCGGAATCTTCTCAATTCAATTATTTCCGATTCCTATTCTTAAACTGAGGGAACTGAGTTACCAAGGGGTCAAGATGGTTTTGAACACAGCACATGCTGAAAGGGAAAAATTGCATCTGACAATTAACAAAAATGCTAAATCTTTCTGAGGGGGGGAGACAAAACAACTTGTACCCAAAATAATGGAGGAGATGCAAAGCAAAAATCTCAACAGTTAGAGCATGTTAGTAAACAATCTTCAATCCACTTCACAAAACCTCAGAATTACTATATAGAAGAAGCACTAATTAATGGCTGTTAAATTAAAGCTCCTACATCAGTCATGAGTGAATACTTTTTTAAAGACTATATGTAAAGGACTTAAGTTTCATAAGGAATAGGTAATGCCGTGCCAATTAAAAGGGAGTATGAATATAAACATAAGTGAAGGAAGTTCATTATTGCAGTTGAGAGTGACTTCAAGAGATGTATCCAGAGTGCAGGGAACACATTTCCAAGTAACTTACCCTTAGTTCATAACTGAAGAAGTCACTAATACTTGACAGAAAGCAGTTCTTAACATTGGCTGGAATCCCACTCTTAATTCCTGTACCAAAAACTTCAGTTGGCCTTCACAGTAGTTGTGGTGCTTGATTCTGTTTAGTGTGGCTCTGGTAATTGCTGAGGCACTGGTAGAAAAAACTCAGTTGTGCTGGGAAGTCTAGAACTCTTCTTTCCTTAGTGATGTGACAAAAATAAGGATATTGCAAAACCTGAGTGTTCACAAAGAGCTTTTCTGACTAAGACAGGTCCCACGCTGCAGGTATCACTGAGGTAGGGGGCTGGGTTCCAATGTGTCTGTACATTGACCTAGTCACAACAGTTTAGATAAAGGGCAGAGGTGATTAGAGTAAGGCCCTGTAGCGTCCAGGATCTTAATTTCATGTATTAAATTCTTGCTCTGCCAGAGGATCTGTAGGTAATAGTTATAGCACTGACAATTTAACTCCATTGTTGCTGAGTTATTTCCCAAACCCATGAAAGGCACTGAGTAGTTGAGTGGGAAGATGGGGGAGTGGGGAGTGTGGGGGGAGAGGGAAGGATTGTCATTTCTATTTTTAGCCATTAACTTGACTAAATTTTATCCAGTGGTACGTTTTCCCTACAGAATAATAAAGTTTTCCTTTATGATAGTACTTACTTTCCCCCCAACTATTTTTGCAGTTTAGAAAAAGTGTACTGTTCGATACATGGTCCTTCAAGGAGATTTAATTTGACGCAGTAGTAGCAAGAGTAGCTGCTCCATTGTGGGAGCTGCATTCAGTCACACAGTATAGTCAGCTGGCAGTGGGGATTTGAAGGGAAAATTCTAACGTATTACTCATAGGGGACTGGTAATTTTAAGAGTAAATGGGCAGACAAGGGAGAATGAGATTAATTAAATTTTCTACCTCTCCAACAGTCTATTTCTTCTAATAGTTCAATTGGTTAAAACCAAGTTCCTATTTTTGTATAATCTAAATTCACTCAGGAAAACAAGGTCCCAGTGACCAGCCTCCATACTTGGATGCATCCACATAGATGCAAATTGGGATCCCTATTTATTTTATCACAAAAATCCCAGATGGGTGTAGAATTGTGGGCTGAAATATATTAAAACAGGTGCTGTTAATGAGCACCAACACAAAGTTCTTACAGTATTTCATTAATGAAAGTCACTCAAAACAGTACTTAAAAATGAAATATATAGTTGACATTTGATATCTTGTTTTCCATTACCTTTAAAATGTTTCTACTCTGAAAAAAATGACTATGTATAACAGCATTTCTTCCTGAACAGACTTTTTCCGTGTCTATTCAGTCATACAACTAGAAGTGGGGTTTTTTTTAGTACTTGTAGCCCTGCAGGGTCAACACAGATCTGAGAGATGGATTATATACCTTTTGGTGCAGCAACACAGTTGTTTACCAAGTTCCAATTGCAGGACCAATCAATTATAGCTGTGCAAGCAAGGAATAAGAGAAGGATGGCAAGTCATTGTGTGTTCAAAGGAAATGCTACTTTACTCTCAGATGCCAGACTGAATTGGTAACGCTGCCAGTTAGAAGATGTTAGTACCTGTAAACCAAGAACACCTGAGATGGAAATCGTTCAGACACAAAGTTGGAAGGCCACAGTGCTATATTCATAGTCACTTTTCAGAATTGAACTTTAAACCATGAAATTTTAGAAACTTGGTTTTTTAAAAAATCTACAGTCAATTTGCTCTTCCCTGTACATGTTATTGCTAAGGAACAGAATACAGATATCTTACATTTTCTTTCTGTACAATGGGCTTAGCCTTTTCAGAAGGAAATAATTCTGAACATTTCAGTGTCTGCATGTTATTATTAGCTTGAGTCAGTATTGTAGACTGTCAAGAACAAGATCTTCAGCAAACCAATCAGCACATACGCAGTTGTGATATGACTTTTATATTTTAGTTAAATGAATGTACTGATCAAAATTTCAACCAAAGTTACTTCACAAAAACTAAGTGTAATTACAGCCTGAATAAGTTATATAATGTCTGAATAAGAGTGTCTCAGATGTGCAACAGATTTACATGCACACATTTAACAGCAGTTAAATGTAAGGAAACAAAAACATACAAGAATGACTTTTTTTTAATATATATATGTATATATTTATATAACAAATCAAATAAGACATCTTTTTAAGAACTTAAAGTGAGAACTTGCATTTCACATTAATATTTTAAATTTTTATAGTCCAAATTTATATTAAATAAAAATATGCATGCGTGACAGTTCAAAAGATTTTGAATATGTGATGTGACTTTTTCCTACAAAATGGTAAGATAAATCAGATCAACCATCCTTTAATAGTATAAATATATTAATAAAAGCAACCCTCTAGTAAAAAGCAGCCAAAGTCCTTAACGAAAAGAAGAAGAAAAAAAGGGAAAATCTACCTAGACCATTCATGGCATTCAGGGCCTAAGAACAGACCTCTGCAATATGATCCAGTACCTTCAGAAACAGTAGCCTAGCAACATTAGGAAATGTACTTCATAGCAGCTCATTGTTTTAAGATACAGTAATCATATTCAAATTACAGTGTACAGTAAACTGTAGTCCATTTACAATTTGTTCCATATACACAGGCTCTCAGCTCTCGACCAATTTTGCAGTGTTCTGTGGCCAGCTTCATTTTGCCCAGCTTTCGCTCAACCAAACAAGACAAAAAAGAGAAAAAATGTTCACGTTTTATAAGAAAAAATATTCTATAGTGAAGGAAACATTGCACTTTTGCCAATCTAAAATAATTTTCTAAAAAGGAAGTACTGTTCAGTGTAGTAGGCTTTGGTATGCAATGGAAGTCACTTCTTCAGTAGTGAGTTGCAGTTGCTCAGTGAAATGCGAACCAATTTTTGTGCAACACAGAACAAAGGATTCTGTCCCGGATATTCTATGCTTCCTTTGTCCTTACAGTATTGCTACACATTTGAAGTTCTGCCCACCTCTTTTTAGAAGAAGTCCTAAATGTAACAAGAGTGAGTACAGCTTGACCAAACCTTTCTAAGGCGGAGAAGACATCGAACCACCTCACTCCAGCAGGGCAGCACTCCCAGCTTGAAAGAGAAAGGGGACACAAGACTCCTGTCAGAGACTTGTGCCGGAAACACTGGAGTCTGGAAGAAAAGTATTGATGACCCGGTAACTCTGAGCTCTGCGAATCATGTCGCGAATCTCTATATTCAGCTCCATTAGTTTGGTACAGATTTCAGTCAGACTCTGGTTGGAGCCCACTAGTGCATAAGTGCCAGTCTGGCCCAGTGTTTGATGCCGGAAGTAAATATTCAGTAGTGTCTGGACCTCATCATCAGAATTGCTTCCAAAGATGTCATTTGGCCACAAACTCCTGCAGTGCAACCAATGGAAAGCATATTTATGTTATTACTTATTTGGTGGGATGATATTTTACTTAGTTATATACATCAATTGTATTTTCTACATATCTATAATCATTCTGGAACTAAATAATTTCACAACACTTACTTGTTAATCAGACCCAGAATATTAGACACTGAATTCACATACCATATGAAATGCAAGCCCCATCATATCAAACTGGAAAATGAAAACTCGTACAAAGAAATGGAAAAGACAATGGGCTGGATCCTTAGCTGGTGTAAACTAATGATTTACACCTGCTGAGGATCTGGTCCTACACGTGAATAAAATTTTCAAAAACAATTTCACTGCAGTACTTTTGATCTATACTATAATTAAAGAAATTAGGATAATGAGTTTTGTTTGATCTAGTATTAACATCCCCAAAGTTACTCAAGATATCACTTAAATGTTCTTTCTGGAGAAACAATCCACTTAGGAAACCGATAAAAACATGCGCTTTTAATAATGTATATGATTTAGTATAAATCAGGTGGGAAAACTTGCCTGCATTCTCTTATTTGTAGTAAAGCTTTACCAAGTTCATTGTTTTTTAAACACTCCAACATGGATTGAATGGCTGCTTCTGTAGAACTGAATGTGGGCTCAGATAAGGCAGCTTCCATATTTAGAGGATCAGCTGCAATAGCAGCAGTAGCATCTTTAAGATTTTTCTTTAATTCACTCAGTTCTCTTGACATATTTAGGAGCTGTTCAAAGACAAGAATTGATAAACATATTTATATTTTCCTTTTGTATCAAGCAGCAGCAATACATTTCAGATCAGCTCTATCATCATATTAGAATTATTTGTTGCTTGTGAACAAACATTTTAATACAAGAACACCAGTTCTCAATCTCAATGGCAAAAATGTTCTCATTGGTGTGTACAGTATATGCATCTAATGTACATAAACTGAATAGATCTTATTTTTATTCTTTATTCAATCCTCTGCTTTGCATTTGGCTTTTAACATATCTAGCTTTCAAAATATATCATATCTAACAGGATCAGCCCCCTGAACTGAACTGTTCAGCCCCTTGAACTGTTCAATAAGGAGATAGTAGTTGTGTAACCCCTTTACTGGACAGAAAAATTTAACGTGGCAAAAGATAGACAATTCACAATGCCTTAATTTGGTTCTAAGGATATAACAGAACATGACAATATGTGATAAACATGTTCTATCGACTGTGACAGCAACTGACAGTGGCTATTTCTTTTAAATAATAGTTCATGTATCCAGCAAAACATGCTACTTTCATGATTAAAACTATTCCTCCTATTGTTTTTTTCTACTCTGTAGGTTGCATCAATTGTAACAAATGATCCCATTGATTCACTCATTACCCTCAGGTATTGTGCTAAAATATGTTTACAAAATCAACCCTCTACTAACAAATTTACTAAGATCTTTAAAAAAAAAAGTCTACCATTCATGGTAGTAGAGTCCTAATAACTGTCCTGTGCAATATGATATATTACCATCGAAGAGAATTGCCTAGCAATATTACAAAACATACTTTGCAGCAGCCTCTCAGGACAAAAATATGGTAATATTCAGATTGAGTGTAGTGTCCACACCACAATCACACTTGAATTAAACCAATACCTATATAAGAACATAAGAACATAAGAAAGGCCGTACTGGGTCAGACCAAAGGTCCATCCAGCCCAGTATCCTTCCACCGACAGTGGCCAATGCCAGGTGACCCGGAGTGAGTGGACCCAACAGGTAATGATCAAGTGATCTCTCTCCTGTCATCCATCACCCCCCTCTGACAAACAGAGGCTAAGGATACCATTCCTTAGCCATCCTGGTTAATAGCCATTAATGGACTTCATCTCCATGAATTTATCCAGTTCTTTTAAACCCTGTTATAGTCCTAGCCTTCACAGCCTCCTCAGGCAAGGAGTTCCACAGGTTGACTGTGCGCTGTGTGAAGAAGAACTTCCTTTTATTTGTTTTAAACCTGCTGCCCACTAATTTCATTGGGTGGTCCCTAGATCTTCTATTATGAGAACAAGTAAATAACTTTTCCTTATTCACTTCCTCCACACCACTCATAATTTTATATACCTCTATCATATCCCCCCTTAGTCTCCTCTTTTCCAAGCTAAAAAGTCCTAGCCTCTTTAATCTCTCCTCATATGGGACTCGTTCCAGACCACTAATCATTTTAGTTGCCCTTCTCCGAACCTTTTCTAATGCCAGTATATCCTTTTTGAGATGAGACCACAATTGTACGCAGTATTCAAGATGTGGGCGCACTATGGATTTGTATAAGAGCAGTAAGATATTCTCCATCTTATTCTCTATCCCTTTTTTAATGATTCCTAACATCCCGTTTGCTTTTTTGACTGCCGCTGCACACTGCATGGACGTCTTTAGAGAACTATCCACGATGACTCCAAGATCTTTTTCCTGATTAGTTGTAGCTAAATTAGCCCCCATCATATTGTATGTATAGTTGGGGTTATTTTTTCCAATGTGCATTACTTTACATTTATCCACATTACATTTCATTTGCCATTTTGTTGCCCAATCACTTAGTTTTGTGAGATCTTTCTGAAGTTCTTCACAGTCTGCTTTGGTCTTAACTATCTTGAGCAGCTTAGTATCATCTGCAAACTTTGCCATCTCACTGTTTACCCCTTCTTCCAAATCATTTATGAATAAATTGAATAGGATTGGTCCTAGGACTGACCCTTGGGGAACACCACTGGTTACTCCTCTCCATTGTGAAAATTTACCATTTATTCCTACCCTTTGTTCCCTGTTTTTTAACCAGTTCTCAATCCATGCAAGGATCTTCCCTCTTATCCCATGGCAACTTAATTTACGCAAGAGCCTTTGGTGAGGGACTTTATCAAAGGCTTTCTGGAAATCTAAGTACACTGTGTCTACTGGATCACCCTTGTCCACATGTTTGTTGACCCCTTCAAAGAACTCTAATAGATTAGTAAGGCATGATTTCCCTTTACAGAAACCATGTTGACTTTTGCCCAACAATTTATGTTCTTCTATGTGCCTGACAATTTTATTCTTTACTATTGTTTCAACTAATTTGCTCGGTACGGATGTTAGACTTACCGGTCTGTAATTGCCGGGATTGCCCCAAGAGCCCTTTTTAAATATTGGCGTTACATTAGCTATCTTCCAGTCACTGGGTACAGAAGCTGATTTAAAGGACAGGTTACAAACCCTAGTTAGTAGTTCCACAATTTCACATTTGAGTTCTTTCAGAACTCTTGGGTGAATGCCATCTGGTCCCGGTGACTTGTTACAGTTAAGTTTATCAATTAGTTCCAAAACCTCCTCTAATGACACTTCAATCTGTGATAATTCCTCAGATTTGTCACCTACAAAAGACGGCTCAGGTTGGGGAATCTCCCTAACGTCCTCAGCCGTGAAGACCAAAGCAAAGAATTCGTTTAGTTTCTCCGCAATGACTTTATCATCTTTAAGTGCTCCTTTTGTATCTTTATCATCCAGAGGCCCCACTGGTTGTTTAACAGGCTTCCTGCTTCTGACGTATTTAAAAAACTTTTTGTTATTAGCTTTTGAGTTTTTGGCTAGCTGTTCTTCAAATTAAACAATTAAATTATAAATTAAACAATCCCCAATTACTGCAGAATCTGCGAGCTACCTGCTGTATACACTTTACAATTTGAAACTTCTCTTTCTAAGAATACAATCATATTAAAAGCTCAAGTTCTTTCCCACTACTTTCATATATAATACATTTTTACAAGGAAAAAAACAAATGCTGTAATTTATTTTATCATCTTCTCTTAAGTGATGACCACAGAGTGGTTACATGAAAAATACCGTTTCGTAATATATTATGTGTTTTGGAGTATTTATGAGAATATATTTGCCTCCAAAACCTGCTGATGTGAAGCATTTAAAAGAGTAATCTGCGTAGAAATATCTGAAGAGAAATGTCCAGCTATCAAGCTCAAAATAGACCATTTCTGTGTCATGGTTTTAGAACTACTGTTATCTCAAAGATGTAGTGAGAAATTTTAGGAAACATTTTCTAAAACAAGTGATACAATCTTTATGAATCAAATTAAAATTAAATTACTATGATGATATGGTTATTTGTACACTATAATTTTAATATTTTTTCTTTTAAGTGAATTTAGTACTCTTGGATGGAGTCAGATCGACAGCAGCAGAGACTAGAGACCTTTGTGAATCCACAGATGAGGTACGGCATGAACACTTAGCCCTGGTCTACACTAGCGGGGAGGGTCGATCTAATATACGCAACTTCAGCTACATGAATAGCGTACCTGAAATCGGCATATCATTGATCGATTTACCTGGCTGTCCTCACGCCGGGGAGTCGACTGCTGCCGCTCCCTCTTCGACTCCGCTTGCGCCTCTCGCAAGTTGGCGTACCGGAGTCGACGGGGAGCGCTTTCAGGGATCGATTTATCGCGTTTAGGCGAGACATGATAAATCGATCCCCGAAAGATCGATTTCTACCCTCCGATCCGGCAGGTAGTGAAGACCAAGCCTTACAATGGAAGCTTAAAGTCAAGTCTATACTACAAACTTCTGCCAGCATAGCTATGTCAGTCAGGGGTGTGAAGAGCTGTGATCCCTGACTTACACAGCTGCGCTTGGAAAGCTGCTAGTGTAGACTCAGTTACACTAGAAAAAATGTGCTTTTGCTGGTATAACTATATCTACACTAGAAGCTTTTTATTTTGTTCGGGGGTCTGGAATAAGCAAAAGTGCAGTATTGCCAGTATAAACTGCATCCACTAGGAGCACTTTGCTGGTATAGTTATAGTGGCAAAGTGCTGCTAGTGTAGATCTGGCCACAAAGTCCAAATAACGTCAAACATGCCCTAGAATAAGAATAATTTCCAGACAATGGAAGCAAGGTCAATTTACCTGAAAATTTTCTTTGATCCTATAAAGACTTATGCACATACTTAATTTTACATAGTGAGAGTAATCCCAACATGTTAAATTAAGCATTTGAATAAATCTGTGCAGGCCTGGGCCTAATTTAGCATTCTCACTCATTACCATGCAATTTACTGAAATTACCATTGAAGACTGACTGCATAAAAGAACTCAAACTTTGAATCACTGTACTGTCTCTTACATACAGTGCAGAATTTCCAAACACATTTTAATTCAGACAAAGGAGTGTTATAAAAACATTTAGTCTGGAGACCCATAGTTCAGGTTAATAATTAATTTTTGGTGAAATCATGTAGAAATAAAAATACAAAGATACAGTGATTATTTTAGTAAAAGGCTTGGTTGTGCTTATGACATACCTCTGGCATGGAACTAACTTCATGCACCTGTCCAATGAGTTTACAGTACGACTGAAAAAGCAACAGCAGCTGGAAGTGGAGTTTATATAATCTCTGACACAGTTCCAATTGCTAAGGAAAGATGTATAGGAGGAGAAAACATTAATAAAGAGCAGCAGATTTTGGGTCATTTTTGTGCAGCAAATAAAACATATTTGAGGATATATCTATTACTATTTCTCTGGTAAGAAAAAGCTGGTTGGCATGATTTTACTAAACTATGATCACATATCAGAGTGAAAACACCCACAATATTGTTTTGTCTGTAGCTGGTCACAGTTCAAAATAATAATTCCTAGCTCTTATATAGCACTTTTCATCAGTAGATCTCAAAGTGCTTTACAAAGAGGGCAGTATCATTATCCCCATTTTACAGATGGGGAAACTGAGGCACAAAGAGGGGCAGTAACTTGCATATATATAATGCTTTTAAAATTCAAAAGTGGATGTATTCTGAGAGAAAGGAAATCTAAAATGGAGTCCTATCCCATGACTGGGACTCCTAGGTGCTATGACAATACAAGTAATAAGCAATAATAAGAATAACAAGGCGGTGCTCCAATTGAGCCAAATGCTCCCTTCTTCTTCTATGAGTGGAAAGGAACAAAAAGCAGTGAATCCAATAATGGGGACACAGATTGTGTGGTGGAGATAGGAAGTGCTGGTTCTGTCACATAAACCCCCTTTTCCTCAACCTTAATGAAATCACTCCATGAGTACTCCATGGTGGGGATCAAGTTCCATAGGTAAGGGGAGTTCTGGTTTCTGTGGTATCATTCCTGCCATCTTAAATTAATATTGCCCCAGGACTATTAACTTAAAACGATTCTCTTAACACGATGTGTAACTCCATTCCCAAGGGGGGACTGAGGTATCATGGAATGGCTATAGCAGTTATGAGGTTCAGAGGAGCAGATGGACCTGGAGTTGTGGCTTTCCCAAGAGTGTGGGTTTTGGGGTTCTGAACCCTCTGCTAAGTCTACAGGTGGACCAGGGGCCAAATTCTGTGTCCCTGACTGAACTATGAGGTGGAAATGCTTTGAATCCAAATTCAAGGAGCTTCCTGTCTCTCATGCAGGAAGGATTAACTTGTGTAGGGGATGATTTGTTTTACAGACTTTTTAAAAGAAAAAACAAAACTTTTAAAGCTTCAAAAGGGACCAAAAGGACTTGTGCCTAGACATAATCTCAGTGGCTGCTTTTATTGCTTTAGAAGCTTGTTAACGACAAATACCCTACAAAAGGCTTTATGAGGCATTGTCCATTTCACCAACTCTACCCCAAACCAGTATTGTGTCAACTCTTTATTAGAACAAGGAGGGCTGGACACAGGTCATTCTGAGGGTCACATGATGGAATTACTTGACAGCAATGCAAAGTGCTTCTTCCCCATCTCCCACGTGAGAGATTAAGTATGATACTTCCGTAATTTGTAACCAGCAATTAGTTAGAAACAAGGTTCTGATTTAATCACAGAGTGTTACCAACCCTTGCAATATCTCCACAAGTCACAAGAGTTTGGCCAGGGTTGGAGCCCGTGTTTCAATGACATGAGAAGCTCCTGCCCTCCAGTGAATTTCAGGACTCCCTGGACGAAAATCCCTCTGACTGGCTGCCTTCCCCACATGCTCACTTTCTGGGGAAGAGCAGCCAGCCAGGGCTGCTACAGGAAGCAGGCAGAGCTTTCCCCCCTGTGCCCTCAGGAACCATTCTCACAAGGGTGGTGAGGAAGGAACAGAAAAATCCTATTAGCTTAGGGCGGCTCCACTCCCTCCTGGGAACAACTTGCTCTCTGATTGCAACACCCGGCCTGGCAAAGAGGAGAAGAAGAAACCTACTGCAGCTGCCCCACCCCCACACCAGAAGGAGCAGAGCTGAGGTTTGGGGGTGGGGTGCAGAACTGATGTGAAGGTGGGGCAGATGTGGGGGCAGAACTGAAGGGGTAACTTGAGGGGTCAGAATTGGGGATGAGCAGAATTAATGTGACAGGCAGATCTGGTAAGGGGACAGAACTGATCTGGAGATTGGGAGGGCAGAATTAATTGCTGGGCAGGGGAATGAGCAGATATGGGGTGATACTTGCTGTAGGGGCAAAATCATTTTACCCAATACATTTGGGAGAGTGGGCCACAGTAATTGTCACACATGCACTGAGGGCAAGGGGCGGGGAGAATTAAAAAATCAAACACAGACCCCAAAAAACAAAATATAACATTTTTTTTAAATCTTATGATTTTGGGGGGTTAACTTGTGATTTTTGAACCTTTAGGATAGGCAATACTATAGTTTTAACATTCAGTTTTTCCGTTCTGACTTCTAGATTAAACTAACATAATTGTGCAAAACTAAACTAATCTGAATTAAATGTAAAATTGACATATTCAGCCGTTAACTATCATATCATGCAGCTTACTTTTTTTTATTTGTGGATACTTATTGAAATGACAACATGGTGAAATTGTTCAAATTAGCATATAATGAAAACATTTTAAAACCTAATTTAAAATTAGTATTTCCAATGTTTCATATGGATATATTGAAACATTACAAGTTTTAAAATAACCACTTCAGCTCTCCATTCTAGCTTGTTAAAGCTACTTAGAGTCTGGATTGTTAAACAAGACTGACTCACACTCAAAATTAATTTAAACAGCTGTTCCAAATGGTATGTGACAATGCCCGAATTTGTAATAGTAGCTTAGATTTCTGCTTCAAGAGAAAGGTGACTCAAAACACAACTTAGTTACTTTACTTTTAATAATAACATGTTGAATCAAAATTGCTAAGGAAAAAATGAAAAGAAAAAGGGAAAACATGCCAAGAGATTAAAAAAAAAACCAACCAACCAACCAGTAAAATCAGGCTGTATTAGTCCATCTCTAGATGGACAAAGAATATGAAAGAACTTCAACTTACTGCAAGAGATTCCATTTGCTACACAGCAAGCATGGCACAGGAAAAAGGAAAGGAAAGAAAGTATAGTGTCAGTGTAATGCATGCAATAGGAAGCACAGCCCTTCTTTAATAGCTTAACTGTCAACAATATTAGCATTGCTTGCCTCAGTTTGCTAAGTGGTTGAAAATGTACCACCCACACATCATGCACAGCATTCTCATTAAAACCAAGCTTTACTCCTAATGGTAAATTATAAACTAACTGAAATCCGTTAGATTTTGAGATTTATTAGTCCCAATTTCTCCCAGAGTGTATTTCCAAAAACCAGGAAATCATACCATCAAAGTTTCCACTGCTTAATGATTTTTAAATGAATAAATTTGGCTAATTTTGGCTTCTTATTATGGACAAAGAATTCATAGCACAGAAGTTCTCAAAAGTTTATGCAGTGGTTTCAAATTGTTAACAGAACTGAAGCAAAAATGTTGTGTTATATGGACGTATAAGGTCAAATACTATTTCCATTAAAAACCCTGTGGCTTCCAGGTTTATAACTGGGCATTTTAAAATTGAAAAGTTTTGTGTATAACATTTAAGTTGTGAATTATTTTAAAGTCCCCTCCCTGAAAAAGGAGAGAGGCTCTCTCTTCCTTTTCCCAGGAGCTAATATTTGCTCTAATATATCTGTCTATGCATTTCTAATACAGCTTTCACCATTTTGTCGAGGTGCCATATCAGGTCTATAAAATCATCATGTCATCAGTTTAACTCTCGCATAAACCTACACTGACATCTGCCAAGCTGCAATGTGAAGTCAGTGCACATGCAATGACGTTAATGAACTTTTGTAATTGTTATAAAATATTGTATATTATTTAAAAACAAAGAAGGCAAATACAAAAATGTTAACAAATGCTAAGGGACTATATTGGCATTGCCAAAGCAAAGGAATTCAGCCCTGTCCTCATCCCATTGTGCTTTGATATTAAAGCATGTATGAATTTAAGCTTGCCCAGTTTCCTACATTACCTCTATACAATGGGATGAGTTAATGACTGAATGGCAGACTAAGCTCTAAATGTGCTGGCTTTTGTGGTGGTTAACATTAAGCCTTTGACATTATTGGTCAAATTCCATGCAGTTTATGTAATTAAGCCTTGTACAACTAAATATAAGATCAAACAGGAAGAGATAAGACAGATTACTGTGCCAGTAAATTCAGAACTACACTGATTTGCATTCGTCAAAGCATTTCACTTATATATTTCCAAATTTTGGCACCATCTTCAGGTTTTATGTGAACTTTTAAAAATCCCTGATTCAGTAAATAAGTGTGTCCTAATTTACCATGGAATTTACTTTTTAAAAGTGGGGGAAAGCAGCCAAAAAAAAAGAGTGAATTCCATGGTCTGTTGTTCAAGAAAAGCTGTCTTCTCTCCACTGCTTCCAAAGAGAGAGAGAGAGAGAGAGAGAGAGAGAGAGAGAGAGAGTGCGTGTGTATATGTAGGGGGAGGAGGGGTAAGGATGGAGGGAAAGGCAGAGAGTAAGTCAAGAGAAAAAAACCCTCCCTGCTCACTGAAGGAAAAAACATACCAATCTTTAAATAAATATTCCAAAGATCCTCTAGGTTAATGATGCCCAGCCCCAACTTGGCGCTATAATTTGATAATGATTTAAATTCCTCATCCTGGCTCCCTCAGCATGAAAAATAATATTCCTTGGAAGTTGAGAGGGTAATCAGTTTTTGATTGAGAACTCATTTTCCTTCCCCTGCCATTTAACTGTTCAGGCAGAATGACTTTAGCACTCAAAGGTCTCTCAGCCTCCAGTCTAAATCTTCTTGATGTGTGTGTGAGAGAGAGGATAGAGATTAGTTGACAGGCCTGTGTGGTAAAAACCCTGTAGGAATGAATATTACCCATATTTTTCAAATAGGTCTAAGAAAGAAAAAATAAGAAAGTCACTGTGCTCCAGCAAAATTTTGATTTATCTTTTTTTCAGGAGAAGAGTAGTTTTTCAGTTTTGACAAGATCAGAACCTGGGCCATTAAAACAGGGTAGAAAGATGGCAAAGAAGTAGTCTGAGGCCGGTAAGCCTTCTTGTGATTTTAAGGAAGTACTTATAGGTCCTAAAAAGAGATGGGAGTCACCCCATTATTCTGAAGGTGCTAATGTGACTCCAGACTAGACAGACACTTTAAAGGTAATACAATTCTTAGTCATTCATTGACACAAGAGAATCCCACAGAAGCTGGGACATTCAGCAGCAAGTGAATGATGTTTGGGTGTTTCAGTCCTCAGCATTGGTTCTACTGTTTTCAAATGTTGTTCTGTGAGCCTTGGAAAGTATGAGAGAGATAGAATATGTACTAATATATCCCTAAGTAACTGCTGGATTTGAAGGCAGTAGAAACTGTGCTCAGCCTATAACTGTATTTTAGATAGCTATGTATTCCTTCTTTCCAGGAGCTGGGTGCAGGAGCCATTTCAACTCCATGTTTAAAGGCTGCATCTTCCCATTTGTAGTCAGACAGTATAGAGGACTTACATCATTAACAGAGTTCCTAGTTTAGCTTCAAGAGTCGCTGTGAGTGCTCAACTTTACTGGAACTGAGACTTGATTCCAGATCTTCCTAATCCAACTTTATCAGGGAGCATTCTGTGGCTAATCCAGTAGGAGTTAAACCAAATTGGCATCAAGTAGGAATTACACCTTGTAAAATGACTGGTTTTACCCACAAAGTTGTTATTGGGGCATTCGATGCAGGGCTGGCCTTACCATGAGGCAAACTGAGGTGGCCGCCTCTGGTGCCAGACTGGGGGTGGGGAGTGCCACTATAACCCAGTGTAGAAAATTGTGTCTGCTGCTGGTGCATATGTATCCTCTCTGCTCTAGATGCACAGAGATGATGGAGTGCTGTGCTGGAGGAAGGAGGGCACAAGAGACATAAAGGCAGGCAGGAGAAAAGGTGAGAGGGAATAACAGAAAGCAGCAGGAGCTGCAGGGAGAGAGAGGAGGAGGAGCCTCTTATGTACCTCTCTAGCACCCCTAGGAGCCTGGACTGATTAACATCAGCTTCTCAGGGAGCTTCTTGTTTCCTGTGCTTCCCTGAACCCACTTGAGGAGAACAGGCAGTCAACTGAAGTAGTAGGAGCCAGTTAGGCCCTTAAGATGCTGATATCTTCCCTCACTCAGGCCTTGCTACCAGCCTGCTTATTTGTCCCCTTCAATTGAGTGTTGAGAGCCACTCAATAGCTAGGGTGACCAGATGTCCCGATTTTATAGGGGCAGTCCCAATTTTTGGGTCTTTTACTTATATAGGCTCTTATTACCCCCCACCCCCTGTCCCGATTTTTCACACTTGCTGTCTGGTCATCCTAACTATAGCTGGCACAGAACAGCAGTCTTGAGTGAAAGAAGAAAACGCCCCTCTGGGGCAGCATTCAGAAAAAGAAAGCAAGCACATGAAGCTTTTCTATCTAAGCAGGAAGGAGCTCTCCTGAGATACATAGACACAAATGTTCACGGTGAGCCTTCTGGCCCCAGTGAGGATGTGAGTGGTGAGGAGATGCCTGATCTTCCAGTTAGTCAGAGTGCAGGTGACATGGCAGCTACTGCAGCATCCATATCTCCATCTCAAATGGATGTAACCATGCACATTCCTGAAGAAAAGTGTAGATCAGAGAAGAGTGTGGTGGAGGCGCAAGAAACAGCTGCTACTGAGTTTAGTTCCTTAAGTCTAGAAGATCCAGGACTGTGGACCCTCTTGAGCAGTAGCCTGAGGGACTTCCTTGTACTGCATGGGCCACAGCAAGTGAAAAACGTCATGTTCCCAAAAGACAATGAAAATAGAAGTTTCCATCCAACACATTACTGGTGTGAAATCCCCAATGGTGACAAAGTAGAGAGGCCATGGCTTATGTCAGGCCTGCACAACTCGTAAAGCGGCGAGGGCCATATTACTCCAAAGAAAACAGCTGAGGGCCAAAACCCCCCGGCCCCACGGAAACACCCCCCACCAGCGCCGCCCGCCTCATGGAAACAACCCCTCCTTCCCCAGCGCTGGGGTGTGGAAGCCTGTAGAGGGGGAAAGAAACAGTGCGCATAGGGTGACCAGATCACAGCAGTAAAATAGGACCCACCCCCTCCCTGCTTGGCTCACCCCCACTCCCCAGCCTGCCACTGGCCTCTTCACCAGCCCACCCACCCACTGGCCGCCATTGGCTTGCCCCACCCCATCGCTTGTCTACTCACCCCCCTGCGGGCCGCACTGTGAGCCCATCTACTCACCCTCCCGCGGGCCGCACAGTGAGCCCATGCGGGCCGCACAGTGAGCCCATGCGGGCCGCATGCGGCCCCTGGGCCGCATGTTGTGCAGGCCTGGCTTATGTACTCAAAAACCCAGAATGCTGCATACTGTTTTTGTTGCAGACTCTTGCAGTCTAATGTTCCAGCCACATTGGGTTCTACAGGAACAAAGGACTGGAAAAATATGCCTAGAAATCTGGCATGCCATGAGAAGGCAGCAAAGCACCAGAGTGCATTCCATAGGTGGAAAGAGCTTGAGATGAGACAAAGGTTAAAGGCCACCATAGATGATCAGCATCCAGAGATGATTGCATCAGAGTCTCTTTATTGGCAAAATGTTCTGAAAAGGCTCATTGCCATTGTGAGAATGCTTGCTACCCAAAACCTAGCACTGCGTGGTACTTCAGATCAGCTGTATGTGCCAAACAATGGAAACTTCCTTAAAATTGTGGAGATGATGGCTGAGTTTGATGCTATACTCCAGGAGCATCTAAGAAGAGTCACCACCCCAAGAAATGTACACACACCACTACCTTGGAAAAACAATTCAAAATGAGATCACACAGTTACTGGCAACAAAAGTCAAAGAGAAGATTGTGGCAGATCTGAAGTCAGCAAGATATTACTCTGTTATTCTTGACTGCACACCTGACATCAGCCATACGGAACAAATGACTTTAATGGTGTGTTTTGTAACAACAGAACCTAGTGAAAATGTCCCTGCAATGGTGACTGTCAGAGAGCATTTCCTAGAATTTATTGACATCGATGATACTACAGGAGCTGGTATGACAAATGTGCTTCCTAAAAAGCTAGAAGATACGGGAATTGCGATAGCGGACATGAGAGGTCAGGGCTACGATAATGGTGCCAACATGAGAGGAAAGAACAGAGGAGTGCAGACACCGATCCGGGCGTTAAACTCTCGAGCTTTTTTTTGTCCCATGCAGTTCTCATTTATTGAACTTGGTGGTCAGTGATGCAGCATCAGCTTCTAGTGAGGCTCCTGAATTTTTTAATGTAATTCAAAGCATCTATGTATTTTTCTCTGCATCAACTCATCGATGGCAAAATTTTGAAGCAACATCTGGGAACATCCACTCTGACACTGAAACCATTGAGTGCCACACGATGGGAAAGTGGAGGCGATAAAGCCTATCAAACACCAAATTGAGAAGATAGATGATGCCATAGTGGAGGATAATGCTATGACAGGAACTGTTCATGGGAGAACAGTGGCAGAGGGAAATGGAATCACCAGAAACCTCAAATTCCTGTGTGGCTTAGTGTTGTGGCATGATATACTGTTTGAAATAAATACTGTAAGCAAGAGACTCCAAGGAATTGACCTTGATATATCTGGAGCAATGGAACAACTGGACAAAGCAAAGTCATATCTACAGTCTTACCAGTCAGATGAGAGATTTCAAAACGTTCTGAAGAGTGCACAGAAGTTGGCAGAGGAACTTCACACTGAAGCTATTTTCTCACCCATTCAAGAATACAAGAGTCACGGAAGAAGACGACATTTTGATTACGAGGCATGGGATAATCCCATAAGAGACCTCAAACAACAATTCAGTTGAATTCTTTAACCAGGTGCTAGATTGTGCAATACAGTTAGTTGAAGAACGTTTCATGCAGCTCAAGGAACACAACAGTATATTTGGGATGTTGTATGATATTCCAAAACTCCTCACTATACCTGAAGACGACCTACACCAGCAATGCAGGGCACTAGAGACAGTGTTGACACATGATGATGACATGCGCGATATTGATGCGAGTGATTTAGGTGATGAACTGAAAGAAGCTGGTCGGCCTTGCAACCATCTCAATAGAGCATGAGCTGGCCCAGACTGTGGACCTTCAGGAAGCAGTTCAAATCTTTGCAACCAAGAAGGCATAGAAAGAACCACTTTGATTACTGTAACAGATAAAAATGCCAGCGTTTACTATGTAGACAAGAAAAGTTACATTTGCTGTTCAGGTGTTTGAAAGTTAAGTGTTACTTAAAATTTTTGAACAAGGCATTTTAAGTTGTGAGTTCTCCTTTATTGGGGTAGGTAGCAGAGCAGTACCATGAGAGGAGTAGAACAGGAAGAAGGTAGAATTGAAACCTTTCAAAGTTTTGGCCCAAGCGAGGGGGCATGGGGGCATAATTTGAGCTCCTCGCCTCAGGTGCCAAAATATCGTGGGTCGGCCCTGATTCGATGCACTGGATGAGGTGCATCACATGTTGTGATAAACATGTGTAGGACTTGTGAATCCTGAAAGGTGTGTTGTGTGGAGAATTGATCATCGTAGCAGTGGCGATATATCTGCAGGGTTTGCAACTGTTGTTCTGGCAGGGGCTGGTGCTGCTTTGAGTGGGTGTGTCCTGGTCTGTGGGGAACTTGCTTTTGATGATGAGCTTGGCAGGGTTGAGGGGCTGTTCAAAGGTCAGAAGAGGGAGTTCATGTGACAAGCAGCGTTCTAGGACCTGTGTATAACCTTTAAATGGTATTAAAGAATTTACGTAGGTTCCCCTATGGCTTCCTCTGTAAGACAGAGGGCCATTCTTTTACCAACAATTATTTTATTCTTTGGCATATCCCCATCTTCTTCATTCTGTGCTTGTGTGGAACTATCATTTCATGCTCAGGGTGAAGAGCAGAAGAAAGGAATGAAAAAAATTACTCACCATCTACTTTTGATGAGTAAATAGAATGGAAAGTGTTGGAGAAGAAAGGCCTTTTGGTGGGAAGGACTGTTTCATATGGACAGGTGAATGGGAGGGGAGAAGAGAAACTTATGTATCTGTCGATCAAAAGTCCTACCATCTTGTGAACTCCCAGGAATAATACATTTTGTGCTGAGGGAACATTGTTGGGAAGAAAATAGGGATTCCTGCAGCAGCGAGAAACACTTCTTTTCATTCTGACCAACAAGTAGTTTGTATACTAACCCTTGCTTCACAAAACACACACATTAACTCTGAAATAGAGAACACCTTATTAAAGACAAACACAACACAACTGTAATATGACATTCATATTTTTAGATGTGTTTAGGCCATTTAGTATCTTATGCAGATTCTATCTATCCAATTCACATTTTAATCCACTTTGTGTATCATTCAGTGTTCTCTCTGTTCCTTCGGCTTTATTTCCTTTTAAAATAATGAACAAGATGTTGTAAAATGGGACTGAGAATTACAATTATGAAAGCAGGGACTGGTGAGGATGAGAAAGCTTTAAAAACAGCAGTGCATCAGCAACTTTTTAAGCTACTGTTTGGTTTCAGTTCTAGTACAGTGGGAAGACAATGATTAAACATATTCGTCATTAAACCGCCACACAAATTTTATCTCGTATTTGAATTGTATTTATAAAAGCAATAAGGAATCTTTCCCCATATCCATCTTTTACTTAGTTTTGCACACAGCCTACCCACAACATGCCCATGTGTCACTACATCAGGGCTTGTAAAATGCAACCCAAGCATTGTCAGGTATGTGAGCAGCTTTCCCAATGTGTGCATGTACTTGTGCTGGCACTGGTCCACAGGCTTTAATGCTAAAAGTGTCAAGGCAGCCAAAATGCACTGGGGTGTGTGTGAGAGGGCAAGCATTAGCTGTGGAATTTGCTCTTCCTTCACATATGTTCACAAATGCACGTGCACAAAAAGCAAGGGAGAGCAGGAACAGAAAGTGAAGTACAAAGAAGGACGAAAAAATGAAGCAAGAAACATAACATAAGAATGGCCATACTGAGTCAGACCAAAGGTCCACTGAGCCCAGTATCCTGTCTTCCGACAGTGGCCAATGCCAGGGGCCCCAGAAGGAATGAACAGAACAGGTAATCATCAAGTGATCCATCCCCTGTCGCTCATTCCCAGCTTCTGGCAAACGGAGGAAGAGGAACAAAGGAAGATCAGAAAAAAAGGGGAGAAGGAATAAGAAAGAAAATGAACCAGAAAAAAAAGGGGAGAGAATGGGAGAGGAGAGATAATGAACAAGTAGAGAAAACATGTTAGAGGAAAATATGGTTAAAATTTCAGGTGTGTAGTTCTGAAAAGGTTATTGTCCTTTTTTACGTACACAAAGACAAGGAAAGAGGGAATATCATGTTTCTACTTTCTTCTGCCTCAAGAAGTGACATCTTAAGTGTGTTCCATACTGCTCCTTCTTTTCTTTCTGTCTGTCTGTCTCTCTCTCTCTATCTTTTGAGGACTGGAATGGGACATCATGTGCTTCCCTATGTGCCTGTCAGAATATCTGGTCTCTGAATCAAAACCCTTACAATCGTAGAATCGTAAGACTGGAAAGGACCTCAAGAGGTCTTGTTGTCCAGTCTCCTGCACTTAAGCCAGTACTTAAGTATTATCTGGGCCATCCCCGACAGGTGTTTGTCTAACCTGGTCTTAAATATCTCCAATGATGGAGATTCCACAACCTCCCTAGGCAATTTATTACAATGCTTTCCTACCCTGACAGTTAGGAATATTTTCCTAATGTCCAACCTAAACCTCTCTTGCTGCAATTTAAGCCCACTGCTTCTTGTCCTATCCTCAGAGGTTAAGGAGAACAATTATTCTCCATCCTCCTTATAATAACCTTTTACGTACTTGAAAACTGTTATCATGTTCCCCCTCAGTCTTCTCTTCTCCAGACTAAACAAACTCAATTTTTTCAATCTTCCCTTTTCTGGAACTTTAATCATTTTTGTTGCTCTTCTCTGGACTTTCTCCAGTCTGGCCACATCTTTCCTGAAATGTGGTGTAACCCACACACCTTCTGGGTATTGTGTTCTGTCCCCTCTAGTGGCACTGAGACCACTAAGAGAGAGAGTTAAATGAGTCTGCTTTACAGCCTTAGTTACCAGGCAGTTGGCTTTTAGCTCATGCGGTAGAGGCTCATGCACTAAGCTCCAGATATCTCGGTTTGATCCCCCCTGCCAACGACTAGGGTCTTTCAGCGTTACAGTGGCACCCAGAACTGGACACAATATTCCAGTTGAGGCCTAATCAGAGCGGAAGAATTACTTCTTATGTCTTGCTTACAACACTCCTGCTAATACATCCCAGAATGATGTTTGCTTTTTTTACAACTGTGTTACACTGTTGACTCATATTTAGCTTGTGATCCACTATGATCCCCAGATCCCTTTCTGAAGTACTCCTTCCTAGGCAGTCATTTCCCATTTTGTATGTGTGCAACTGATTATTCCTTCCTAAGTGGCATACTTTGCATTTGTCATTATTGAATTTCATCCTATTTACTTCAGATCATTTCTCCAGTTTGTCGAGATCATTTTGAATTGTAACCCTGTCCTCCAAAGCACTTGCAACCCCTCCCAGCTTCAACCACAGACTTCATAAGTGTACTCTCTATGCCATTATCTAAATCATTGATGAAGATATTGAACAGAACCGGACCCATAACTGATCGCTGTGGGACCCCACTCAATATGCCCTTCCAGCTTGACTGAGAACTCCTTATAACTACTAACTGGGAATGACTTTCAAATCAATTATGCACCCACCTTATAGTATCTCCATCTAGGTTGTATTTCCCTACTTTATTTACGAGAAGGTCACGTGAGGCATTATTTAAAGCCTTACTAAAATCAACATATACCATGTCTACCACTTCCCCCCATCCACAAGCCTTATTACCCCGTGAAAGAAAGCTATTATGTTGGTTTGACACAATTTGTTCTTGGCAAATCTATGCTGACTGTTACTTATCACCTTATTATCGTCTAAGTGTTTGCAAACTGATTGCTTAATTATTTGCTCCATTATCTTTCTGGGTACTGAAGTTAAGATGACTGGTCTAATTCCCTGGGCTGTGTTTATTCCCCTTTTTATAGATGGGCATTATATTTGCCCATTTCCAGTCCTCTGGAATCTCTCCCGTTATCCATGACTTTTGCTAATGGCTAATCTCCTCAATAAGCGAGTGGCTAATCTCCTCAATAATCGCTAATGGCTCAGATATCTCCTCAATCAGCTCCTTGAGTATTCTAAGATGTATTTAATTAGGCCCTGGTGACCTGACCATATCTAAATTGTCTAGCACTTGCTCTGCCATGAACATATACAGTATTTGCCATTAAAAAAGAAATAACATTTTCCAACACTTCCCACACAATGGTGTTTGAGATACCAATTGTTCTGTATAGTTAAAATAGCAAAGAACCAGGAAGACTGTTGACTGATTTATGGCAATCATGCATAGCATATACAGGAATCTTTTGTTTCAAATGAGTGATTTTCCACAGCATTAATTACTTCACAGACCACTGAAAAGTCCTTTGATGGTAAATATTTTGTTACTACTAACATCAGTTGGATTTCAACCAATAACTTAAAAGGTGAAAGGCTTAATATTTCAGGTATTAAAGCTCAAATGCAAAAAGTCTACACGCTATGGGACAGATTGTGGTTGCAAAGCCACTGGCCACATTGAAGGTGCTCTGGAAATAAAGTTCACAAGAAGGAACTCCCAGAGACATTATGCTGTAGGAAAGTTACTGTTGTTACAGAACAACATACATTTGCCCTGGTCAGGGCCAGCTCTGCCTACTGATACAGAGTGGGAGGACAGGGCCATATCCTCACCCATTCTTCACCCACTTTGGGCAGGCCTGTGCCAACAGCAACAATAGACTCATGAGTGCAAGAACTGGTATTGTGTCCAAGCTCTGCAAAGGGACACAAGGAGGTAAAGGCACCAGCTTCTTTTGGCATCAAGAAACAATGCATAAATGTCACTTGACAGGAAAGTAAAATAGCTCCTTATTACCTTTTCTTCGGAGTCCCCTGGCTGACAAGTAATAACTCCATCTTGTGAACCCCCAGCAAATGTTGCTTTGCAGTTTGCAAGCCACTGTTTTCAGCGAAAAAAAAGTGAGGTATTAGTTCTGGCTAGATTTAAAGAAGGGTAACAAAGTATTTTAGTCTCACAATATGATGTCTTGAAAACATATTAAGTCAAGTTTTGCAATTAAGCTCTTCATTCATACAGCCCAACACATTTAGCATTAGTGGGTTGAGTTAAAAATCTAGAATTCTGATTTCTCATAGTGTTTATATCATATAAACAAAACAAATTAATACATGGATTACTAATTAATAGAGAGGAGGAGCTTGAAAGACTAGAGAATGCACACACGTTTGAAATTAAGCTATATAAAGAGCCATTCTTTTAATTCGTGTTGTATCAATTACCATATCTTCAAAAAAAAAAAAAAAAAAAAAAAAAAAAGAGAAAACATTTATGGGTCCAAATTCTAGATACAATATTGACCTACAAAATGTTATACTACTATTCATTTAAACAGATTTGAGATCAAAACGTTTTAATATATGAATACACAGGGCGATAAAGTACAGAAATCCCGCTTACTGAGAGAGTTGCTTCTTTCCTGTTGTTGTATGTGTCCAAATACTCCTGTAGTTCTAGAACACTGAATTTTAGCTTTTCAAGAAGTCCACAAGAGAGAAGCTGGAAACATTAAAATAAAAAAATGGGCCAGTAAATTTTACTATTAAAGACGAAAAATATTATTAAAGTAGAGGCTATGGTATGCACTAAAAAAAGGCACTTGAAAGTTTACCCGTTGCCAGTCTCAATCTTATGCTAAAACTCTAACAACACTGCTGGATGTACAGGTTCCTGCTCCAACTGGAATTAAAATTGAAAACACAATCCTTCTTGCTAATGGTTCTGGCAGCCAGTAAGGGTTTCTGGAGTAACTAGCACTTTCTTTTGACTTTCAGAGTTTGATTCCATCTGCAGTGCATGTTCAGGGGCTACTGGAGCTGAGACAGCCACTTTAGCTCTTACTACTAAAATTTCAGGAAACACATTTGTACTCTGGGCTTCAGCTCAAAATGCTACAGATAGCAAAGCTGACCTTCCCAAATAAATATACAAAGTGCCATACAAATATTAACCAGTTATTCTTCACAACTCTCCTGTGAGGTAAGTAACAGTACACACATTTTTACAGATACAGATGCACAGAAATTAATAACTTTTCCGAGGCCACAGCAGTGAGTCAGAGCAGACCCAAATTATAGTTCAGAAGTTTCTAGCTCGCAGCTTTATATAAAATGCACAAGATCACACTGCCACCACAGAACATCTACCTATGGCTAATTGATAAAAGATGGACAAAGTCACAAGAAATTAGAAAGGTTGTCTCATTTCGTAAAGCCAGTCTGTATCATACAACCCACATGACACTGAACTCAAATGAAGCTGCTGAGTATATTGTGTTGTTTGATGTCTCAACATGGCTAGAGCCAGCTCTTCCCCCTCCTCTTGTCTTTCAAATATAGAGCTAGAAAAGGAAGAGATTACTCAAATGTCATGAAGTGTTCCATGCCAACCTAGCAATGCACACAATGTTGGCTGCTTGTCAACTTCAATCACTGAGGCACGTAGGGCAGCTGAGTGAGTGCACGGGCACTATTGGCTTTCCCAAGACCCCCATACTGAACAGCAAAGCAGCAAAAGGAAGGCCATTCTGAAAGCCTTCCCCACTAAAATCTGATGGCTTCTTCAAAAGCCACCTTCTGGCTTCTTCTTCACTCTTTTTTCTCCAACAGAAATACATGGTACTCCAACTACTTTGCCCTGTCCAGATGAGAGAAGCCTTGCTTCACAGCATGACAGTGTGTTGATGGAGTCAATGTGCATAACATGGTGCTTTCCAAATAGCAATCTTCCTACTCTTCCCAACATATCTATAGAACCTGGCTAGTTTCCACTTGAGGGTATGTCTACATTGCACAGTTAATCTGGGGTCTTACATGCATGTTAGCCTTAGTCTTTCTACCATCCATACAATTAAAAAAAAAATCCTCTGACTTGAGTTTGGAGGTGCCTCAAGTCCGGGCTAGCTTACCAGGCTGGGGGTTAGAAAATGGCCTCTACTTCAATTCGGTCTGGAACCCACCCACTTTGCAGTAAGGATGGAGGCTAAATCACTCAGGTGCTGACGGTCATTCAATGACCTTCCTATAATTTCCCACAAAGGACAGACAAGTTCTCCCTCAATTGACGGAGAAAGAAACCTAGAGCTTCTCAGCACAAAGAATCATGGGATGTGCCCTAGATGCACACGGGCAAGTGCAGAAACAGAAATGCTTGCACTCAGGCTAGGGTAACCTATGTGATCAGACATGGGCACCAATCTCCTTGATTAACTGTGCAGTGTATACATACCCTTAGTTAAAATAGGAGAGAGAGAGCACTGGACTGGTACTCAGGAGATCTGGGTTCTATTTCTGGCTCTGCCACTGGCCTTCTGGGTGACTTTGGGCAAGTCCCTCAGTTTTCCTATCTGTAAAATGGGGATAATGAAACCAACCTCCTTTGTAAAGTGCTTTGAGCTCTACAGATGAAAAGTGCTATATAAGAGCTAAGTATTATTGGCCAAGATTGCAAGGCCTTAGTCAACTTGATGGCATTTCTCTGGTTGGATGTAATATAATAATTTTTGAATACTGTATCTGATCCATTCCAAAATTTCAGGGAATGTTTTAGGCATCAATTGGCAGAACTGTAATGATTTCAGTGAAAATCAGAAAACTGAAAAAGGGAAATGGAGAACACACGGAGCCCATGGCATCTGGTTAGCTGAGCTAACAGCTTTAAACACCTCTGTAATTGTCTCTAGATCCAAAAACTGGTTGATGGCAGTCATTAACACCTTTCAGCATAACAATACCCCTCATTTTAGTTCTGCCCATCCTCCCAATAAAGTTTCAAACAGCTGACACCCCAGTCTATGTGTACACTAGAAACGCAGCAGCTGCACCACTGTAGTATAGACCCTTATGATAGTGCTGGAAGGGGTTTTTCCATTGCTGTAGTAAAACAACCTGTCTGAGCGGTGGTAACTAGGTAGATGGAAGAATCCTTCCACTGACCTAGTGCTGTCTACACTGGGCTTAGCTTAACTACATCTCTCAGGGGAGTGACTTTTTCACATCCTGAGCCAACGTAGCTGCATTGACCTAACTTTCTAGTGTAGAGCAGCCCTAAGAAAAAAGAAAGAAGGGGAATAATGGGCACACACAGAACTCCTGGCACGGGGGAAGAATGTGGGGGGAGGGCATCTAAGGGGCACATGCAGACCCCTGGCATAAAGGGAATGGGGGCACATAGAATCATAGAACCGGAAGGGACCTCGAGAGGTCATCTAGTCCAGTCCCTTGCACTCAAGGCAGGACTAAGTATTATCTAGACCATCCCTGACAGGTGATGGTCTAACCTGCTCTTAAAAATCCCCAATGATGGAGATTCCACAACCTCCCTAGGCAATTTATTCCAGTGCTAACCACTCTTGACAGTTAGAAAGTTTTTCCTAATGTCCAACCTAAACCGCCCTTGCTGCAATTTAAGTTAATTGCTTCTTGTCCTATCCGCAGAGGTTAAGGAGAACAATTTTTCTCCCTTCTCCTTGTAACAACCTTTGTAAAAGTACTCTCAATGCCATTAACTAAATCAAGACACTGATGAAGATATTGAACAGAACTGGACCCAGAACCAATCCCTGCAGGACCCCACTCATTATGCTCTTCCAGGATGATTGTGAATCACTGAGAACTACTCTCTGGGAACGAACAACGCGTTCTAGGAAAAGCTGCAGCAAGAGCTGGAGCAGAAGTTCTGACGCACCTACACTGGTGGCAAGAAGGAACTGAGGGTGGGGGAGCGCGCGGCTCCCTTTATAGCACGCTATAGAGGCGCCACTCCAGGGGTCGCAGCAGCGCTCCCCCTACGGGTACTGCTAAGGGAAAAAACTTCCGGCACTGATGCACGTGGCGAGCACGCACACCTACTGTGGAATAGACCTGAGCAATCACTCGAAGAACTACTCTCTGGGAACGATTTTCCAACCAGTTATGCACTCACTTTATAGTAGCTCCATCTAGGTTGTATTTCCCTAGTTTGTTTATGAGAAGGTCGTGCGAGACAGTATCAAAAGCCTTACTAAAGTCAAGCTATACCACATCTACCACCTCCTCCCCTATTCACAAGGCTTATTACCCTGTCAAAGAAAGCTATTATGTTGGTTTGACACAATTTGTTCTTGACAAATCCATGCTGACTGTTATTTATCACGTTATTACCTTCTAGGTGTTTGCAGATTGATTGCTTAATTATTAATCACATAAAACTATGGGCAGGGTGGGGAACCTTTGTGTGTGGGAGAATAGGGAGCACATGCAAAAGCCCCTGGCATGGGAGAAGAAATGGGGACCCTAGTTTGGGCAGAAGAAGGAAAAGGAGTGTATGGGGGAGAGTGGTGTACCCCGAGATGGGAAAGAGGGGGCAATGGGAAAGCATGCAGAGACCCTGGCACAGGGCATGTGCAAGGAGTCCCTGAAAAAGAAGGGACGGGAGAATGGCACCTAGGGAGCTTGAGGGTGGAGTGGGGAAATGGAGGAATACAAGTAGCCCTCTGGTGTGTGCAATTCTTTTGGCCGACAAAAGCAAAAAAGTGTATGACCCCCTAGTTGTTGTTATTATTACTAATCCAAAACATAATGCAAACTGAATGTGTGGATCTGGGTTTCACCAAAGTGTGAACTAGCAAGATTCTGCTCTACAATCTCTTCAAACTACAAACTGGCATCCTTATTATAAGCGCAATTTTGACTGACGAAAACAAAATCACTTCCAACAAAAGAAGCTGGATGTTTCCAGTATTCTCCAATAAGGCCGTGCAAATAGTTTGGGTAGAAATCTAAGCCTGCCAACCCAAGAACATTCTGAGTGAGGTTCAGATGTTTGTATTGCCAATCACTGTATCACCACATTGCAACATCAGCACCACCAACTCACTAGGAATTTAGGTTTCAGCTAAACTTTGCTGAACTGTCTGGTAAACAGATGAATCTGAACTTCCTCCAAGTTTGGTCACCCTCATCCTCCTGTCTTGTAAATAAATAGTCTACAACTAATGAGCTCAACCTGGTTGCTAAGGGCTTGTCTACATTAGAAAGTTGTACATCTTTAACTACATTATATTATAGTTAAAGTGGTACAACTGTCCACCCCGCCCCCCAGTGTGGATGCAGTTATATTGGCATAAAGTGCTTTATACCAGCATAGCTATTCCTGTACAAGAAGGGGAATAACTATGCCAATACAACTCACCTTTATATTGGGATAACTGTGTTCAAACTAGGGCTTCTACTGTTATAAATATATTGTTAAAAATTAAAATCATACCCCTAATTGACACAGTTATATTGGTAAAACTTACAGGCAATTGTATCCTCTGTTCGTCTTGAGACACAGATTCTTGAACATATCTTATTTAAAGAACCACTTGCCAGCATTATTAACCTCTAATAAAAGAGTATGAAAATGCAACGGAAGTTTGGTTGACAATGAGGGAAAAAAGCACTATAATCAGGAGGTGTATGTGTAGGAATCCAAAAGGGCAGGTGCCCCTTTCAGCAGATCAAAAGTGTGATAATCAGAGGGTCTCTTCAAGGCCCCAACATCTGTCTCCAAACTACTAGACAACTTAAACAAGAAAAATCTCCCAAAACTTTTGCCACCCTAGCCTCCTTTACATGACCCATGCTGGACATGCTAGTTGTTATCCTCTACAGGAATATACTCACCGTTTCAGCATCTACGAAAAGAGTGGGGCATTCTGAACAGGAAGTTAGCATCTGAGAAGAGCTCACAAACTTTGAGCCTATTCCTCGTAGGTTGTCGCCAAGGTAACTGGCAGCATCACAAGTTAGGAAGCAGAACCTTTTCTGAATACTCTGTGAAACAAAATAGTTCTTATCACATTCATTGCTCAAGTACAAACGTCTTTCCTTTGCAAACACAATTGCATACATTCCTTCTTCATACAATAACAGCAAGTGCGAAATAAACCAACCCCATGGGAGGAAGTGAATGTTTGCACAAGGATATTGAATAACAATTACTATTACACTGGACACAGTGCTCAGAAATTTCTCCAGATAGGCAGCTGTGGAACTGGCCAGAGAATTCACATTTAGCAATGGAATTACAAACTGCTGCTGAAGTACCATGTTCTTGCTTGTGAGGATGATTCATTCTTTATAAACTATGTACCCTCATGTAGCTTTTTCTTGTTCTTGAGGATCATCAGTGTTGATCAACACATGAATTCTCTGCCTATTCTGGATACTGTTTTGTTAGTACTCAATATCAAGAGGCCAATCAAACAATGTAGCAACAAGCCTAATATCAAACAGCAGCACAGAAACTCATGAAGGAGGTTTCTCTGCTTTTGTTTTCCACGCTGCAGAGAAATCTCCTTGCTTGAACACCTCTGCTGCTTGGGAAGACTCCAACAGGATAAAGTTCATCTGGAAACTATTGTTTACACATATTTTTGATATCTGAGTAGGTACAGCACCTAAAAGAATGCATAGTCTTGGAGCATATTGCTCCTGTAACTTCTTTTTAATGACTTACATTTAATAAATAATAGTAATAAAAAGACAGTTTAAGCCTTTCAAGAATTGAAACAATTATGCAAATATCACTGCCACAATATACCTCTGAGACCAAAAGCTCAGTAGGATGGACATTTAAAAAAAGGATGAGAGAATGTATGGATAATTAGACCACCTAAAGTTGCATTAGATAGGAAAAGCAATTTAAAAAGGAATTTATAAACCCTCATGCCTTGGGGCACAAATCAACCATGGTCGGGTAGAAGTCTCCCCTATGGACAAATTTATTCCATAATTGTCCATTCCTGACTGTTCCTCTAAAGCACCCGATACTGGTTACTACCAGAGACAGGATACACAATTAGACGGACTACTGGTCTGATAAAGCAATTCCTCCGTTTCCCCCATTCTGCCTCTAGACTGAAAAATTAAAATGTACACATTACACAGTAAACGGGTTAGATACTTTACTGTGCTGAGTTTTTCCTTCATGCAGCAGAGATGAGGGGCTGTCAGGGAGCTGATTACAGCTCCTTGATTCTCTGCCTCGCTCTGGTGCAGAATATGCCAGCTAGCAATCGTCCCCAAGGGACTGTCTGTCATCTGAGGAAAGCCAGAGCACACCACGTTCCAATCATGCTTGCTCCCCACCCTCTGCACCGGTGGCTAAAAGGAACAGTTGCATAGGATGAGCCAATGACAGTTCTATGCTTGATAATAACTACCCCCACATGGCTAGATTCCATTCCCTTTTCTCTACCAGAGTGGGGCCGCATCTGGGCTTATATTTTTAAATATTACAATCTTGTTCATTTTGCAACACAATTTTGTCTTTCACAGAACATGGTCAAGTCAATACTTTTTTAAAAAAAAAGATAATTTTTAAACATACATATAGCTTTAGGATTCCTCAGCCAGATGTTTATGGAACATGATGCAGAGGGGCAAATTCACTATTCTGTCATCTTTATATATGTGGATGAGGTCGCAATAAAAATAAATTAATTTAGTGGTCTCCTACATTATTCCTCATTTGTCCACGTTACAACAATCTCCATTTGATTCAGCCTGATTGACAGACTATATTCACGGAAGACTCTGAAGTTGAACTGGAAGGATGTTGTAGGTCAGAAACATGACACCTTGTTAGAACTGTGGCTGGACGCTTGAGTATCTACTTCTGCTATGAACTGGCTGAAGCCAGTGCTATTTGTTCCCAACTGTCATCAACTCCAATTTCACTCCATAATTTATGTTTTAAAGTATTATTTTTCTAGAAATGGCAACAGAATACATAGATATCAACAGGAAATTATTTAATTCAAGCATAAAGAATAGATAGGTGAGCATGTAGTGCACATTTGATCATTACCTGGGCTAGCATTACTTTGAACCAAATAGCTTTTGATAATGAACTTGAGGTGACTGCAAAACCTCTCTTTTCTTCTATGTCAGGGGTGTTCAGATTCAGTCTAATGTTACATTGACATATGACAATCTTCAGAAGTTCGAGAGCCAGGGCATGCCTGCTTGAGCTCGGGGCTTCAGCCCTGTGGGGAGAGGGGTCTGGGGGCTTCAGGCCCATGGGAGGCACCTGCTGGGGCTGAAGCCCCAAGCCTTAGCAGGCACGCCCCACAGGGCTGAAGCACCAAGAGCCCTCTCCCTGCTGGGCAGAAGCCAGAGGCGACACATGGGGCGGGGGGCATACCATGTCCCCCCAAATTTTTTGCCAGGGTTTGCTGGCCCTACTCAGTCATATGGTGCTGCAGGGCCCACTTCCTGCATGGCAGCTGCTGGAAGCTGCAGCCCAAGGGAGAGGCAGCAGCAAACAGCTGGGAGCTGCAGGAAGAGCTGCTGCTTTTGCTGCTGCCTCTTCCCATGGAACTAAAGCAGTGGCCTCTCCCTGCAGTTCCCAGTTGTTTGCCGCTGCCTCTCCACACAGAGCTAACATTTGGGAGCCACAGGGAGGGGCCGCTGAGGGTAAGGGAGGGATGATTCAGGTCGTTGGAGGGGCTGAATCTTTAAATTGTGTCTCCCGCCCATTCTTGGCAGGCACCAGTCATTCCTGGCAGAAGCCCCTAACCTCACCACCCCATCGCAGGGTAGAAGCCCCCAGCTCCCCTCTCCCAGTCTGGTGGGCGGAGAGGGGGTGGGGTAGGGACTCCGCAAGCTGCACTTTAACTGTGAAAGAGCCGCATGCGGCTTGCGAGCCACGGTTTGACCTCCCTTGTTCTATGTGCATCACAAAGTAAAGTGAAATTGTTTATCACATAAAGGAAAAGTTCCTAAGGCTGTAACAAAACATATTACTGGAAAGCAAACAGACAGTGTGTTTTCATGTGTTTATTTTATTTTGTGGTCACAACTTTCCAAAGCATTTTAGCTGTAGATTAATCAAAACCTGGTTCAGACTAAGTGTCCTCAGTCCTTCATTTCCTTCCCCTTCCAACAAACTGCTCTTTTACAGTTATTCACGAATACGACATTCATTCATACTATAGCTCAGCAGGCAAAGTGAGCACCTACACGATGCTGTGTTCCAACCAGTAGAAGATCTTCCTGTTATACGCATCCAACCTCCTTGTAGCAAGGAGCGCCACGTCCCTGCTGCACCAGAATTCCACAACCGCCTGGAATGACTATTCTCATATCTGGATTTCTTGTAATCCTACCATTAAACAGGAACTGCCATGCTGGATCAGACCAGTAGTCCCTCTAATTCCATATCCTGTCTTTGATAGTGGCCAGTAACAGGTGTTTTAGAACATGCAAGAGACCCTGTAATGGACAAATCCAGTAATGGGAATAACCCACATAGAAATTTCTCCCTAACAAACACTGGTTATTGGGAAGCCTGAAACATGAGGACTGATTTTTAATTTTAATTCATTTAATTATTTTTAGCACATTTAATGTGATGGGAAGGTAACTTACCTGTACAGTAAACTGAGTTCTTCAAAATGTTTTGTGCTGCACTGTAGTAGGTGTGTGCCCCATGCATTCTTGAACAGAGATTTTAGCTAGCAGTGTCTGTGGGACCTTACCTGCACACTATATAACTTCGTGCTCTGATGCAAGATATATAGGAAGGCACAAATCCATAGCCACTCCAGTTCCTTCTCAATCATGAAGCCAAACGACTCCACAGCAGAGGGGATGGAGGGCAGGAGGTAGAGAACCCATAGTGACAAAACATCTCAAAAGAACTCAAATCAGTGTACAGGTACATAACCTCTCCTTATTCAAGTACATGTCCTACGGGTGCTCCACCATAGGAAACTCCCAAGCAGTAAATTTAACATGTAAGTGGGTGCTGAGGAGGCATATCCAGAACAGAGCTTAGGATGGTATCATTAAAGGTTGTGTCTAATCTTGAAGCAGGGTTGATAGCATAATGTTTGGAGAACATGTGGGCGGAGGACCACGTAGCAGCCCTGCAAATGTCTCTGATAGGAATATCTCTGAGAAGGGCCATCAAGGTGGACTGAGCTCTGGTTGAATGAGCAGTCACTCTTGCAAACAGATGTGTCCAGAGGCTTCTTAGCAAGCTAGAATGCATCTAGAAACCACTTAGAAGCTTAAGTGGAAATCAGTTATCCTCTCAGCAAAGTAAATGAAGAATCTGGGGGAAACCCAGAAGGCCTTCATTCTGCTGAGGTATCTTACATCCACGGTGCAGGAAGTAACTTCCTCCCTTGAAGAATGAGGCTTAGGAAGGTGAATGTCCTGGTTAATAAGAAACTCAGAAAAGACACTGGGTAAAAGGATGAGAACGTGGTATCACCTTGTCACAGCAGAAGGTAGTGGGGGAGGGAAGGGGAAATTAGCCATGAGCGCTCCCAGCTCAGCCACCCTTCTTGCCAATGTTATGGCCACTAGAAAGGAAGTTTTAAATTATAAGTGGAGGATTGAGCAGGTAGCCATAGGCTCAAAGGGAGGGTCAGGGCCTGGAGAACCAGGTTGACATTTCCAAGGAATGAATACCTGCTCAACATTGACTTGTATTATTAGTCTATTGCCTTTCAAGGTCTCTTTTTCACTCTGCTCAAATAAATAGGCTTATAGTGCAATTTACACGGGATATAAAACTGCCTCGCTTGTCACAACAGACTCCTGAAAAATCCTGGAGAACTGGAGGTTACATGGGGTTGCCAGATTTGTATCTATATTATCCAGCATTTCAATTGTGTCTTATTGTAAGCTGGTTCCACTCCAGTGGCTCTGTATATAACATCGGCCTGGTTTGAGATAGAAAAAAAGTTCAGGTATACCGTTCAGTTCCTGCTCTTCTTTTATATATCTAAGGGCAGGTCTTCACTACCCGCCGGATCGGCGGGTAGCAATCGATCTATCGGGGATCGATTTTTCGCGTCTCGTTAAGACGCGATTAATCGATCCCCGATTACGCTCCCCGTCGGCGCCGGCAATCCACCTCATCAAAAGGCGGAAGCGGAGTCGACGGGGGAGCGGCAGCGATCGACTCGCCGCCGTCCTCATCGCCAGGTAAGTCGATTACGATACGCCGACTTCAGCTACGCTATTCCCGTAGCTGAAGTTGCGTATCGTAGATCGACCCCCTCCCCTAGTGTAGCCCTGGGCTGAGAGGCTACCCACACCCTTAAGGAAAAATCCAGTCTTTGTATCTACATGGAGCATCCTGCAACATGTTAAGATGATTAAAGCATCCAATCTTACTAATTCTCTTCTCGTACCACTATGCGATAACCCTCTCCTCAGTATCAAGGCCAACTCCATGCGTAAGACAATTTGGAGAGAAAAAAGAACTAACAAAAATTAAAGACCTCATACAAAATGATAGACTGGCCTGCTTTGACTACATGTGTAACAAATATCAGTTCCTTCTTTCTGCAGCTATGCTCAAGGATTCATGCACGGATGGGGACAACTGGTCCATTTCAACTCTCTCACCTCTAGAAGAACATGTTAAGAAATATGGAAACAAAAGTCACTTTGTAGGAGTTACTGATATGTGGTTTAAGGCTTTGCTGTAACCTCTCAGTCTCAAATAACAATGACAAACTTAGCCTCACTATCACAACAGCAACCTGGGAGGATATCTGGCTTAATCTGAAAGATAATTCAAGTTTTTTATCCTTGTGATTCTTCCAGAGCAAGATATTAAAAAGGTACTACTGAACTTCAGAACATTTGTTTAAGGCTACATTGGCAACACACACAGAGGCAAACAGCCACATGCCAACCTTTTGCACATCCTCTATACCTGTCAAAAAATGTATGTTTCTGGAACACCATATTCAGTACTCTCTCAAAACTTTTAAGTGTCACTATCTTTCCCTCTCCAAGCTTGTTTATTTAGGGGATGCTGGATGAGACTTAGTATTGCCAGTTAGCATTAAGAAATGAATTGCAGCAACCTTTAGTGGCCAAAAAAAAGTGTTATTTTGAAAAAATGGAAATCTGCAATTCCTCCCTCATACACAGACTGGCTGAGTAAGCTCTCTGCTACTGCATTAATGGAAAAAATTACTGTCTACTACAAATGCTTGGAAAAAATATGAAGATGTCTGGTTACACACGAAACTATTGCATATTTTTTCAGTCTAGTATGTATTAGTCTCCAATACTCATAGGTTTATGTTCTCACTTATTTATCTATTTAGTCACTTTAATAATTGATGCCCTGCATGACTTCTATGGATTCAGTTTTGTTTGTTTTTTCCATGTTTTGCAAATAATAAATATTGAGTTTTGTTATTTATATGCTATTTCCATCTTGTGCATGTATTTTTATTTATGTTAAGTTTCATTATGTGTTTATATTTTATATAAAAATAAAGTTAAAAAGAAAATTCTAGTTTGCTAATATTATGAATCACCTTTTCTGTTGTTATATTTAGTTTAGCTTTGCTGTTATTAAAATGTCTTAGGGAAACTATGTTGTACATTTAGCATCTAATATCATGTTGAGGAGAGTAGAAAGACTAGCAATCAAGAATGGAGCAGACAGGCACAAGAGCCAATGCATTTTGTGTATAGTTGTGCTTTCACTTAGTGTCCTTATTTGTAATGTTTAGGGGAACACTGTACACAGTATAATTTATTATTTTAGCTTTCAGGTTTGCAAGCGCTCAATCCCCTTTCTCTCCTCAAAAAAAAGAGATTGTCAGGACACTTTGAATAGATGCTTATTCTTTTACAGCAAGTCAAATTTTGGTCTGTCAACATCTATAGCTAGCATATTTAGCAAGGGAAGAAACACAGAGCTAATTTTCAAACTTGGGTGCATACAGTAGCCTAAATCTACACTGAAGTGCCTACAATGTTTATTTTCCAGTAGGAGCTTAAAAAAAAGACTTAGGTGCATAACTTTAGGCATCAAAGCTTGAAAATGGAGCCCAGCGACTGGTTGCAGTGTTTCAAGTCTAAAGAAGGGTAGCAAAAGAATTGAGTATGAACCTAAAGGAAATGGGGAGAAAAACATGTTTTAATATGGGTGTGGTTTCCTTTTTTTGAGGGAATGGATGTATTCCTAAATTGATGTAAAGGCCCCCATGTACTCCGTGGCCAATTGAACCTAAATTGTGCATGAAGGTCCTTGGATTCTGTGGCATACTGAAGCAGCAGACTAGAAATTGCGCAGTAGCTTAATTTAAAAACAAAATCAAGCTGTGCAATGAAGTTTAATATTAACATTCATTAACATGACATCTAGTTTAATATTAAATTCAAATGATTTTACATTGTCCCCACATTTTCAATTTTTGTGATGGTGCAGATTTTTAAACTGGCAACACATAAAAGTTGCCAGAGGGAAGCAGAAGGTTTTAGTAGCTGGGTAGGGGATGGTAGGAACTCTGGTACGGGGCGGGGGATGGGAAGCATGGAAGGGACTTTGGAATTTTGGGATAAGAACATGAGCTGGATTATTAGCAGCAAAACAATTAACAGCGTTAGATATTTAAACAGTCATCTTTAGGTTTCAGAGTTAGTTGTCCTTTCGGATAAATGGGGCATTTAACATCTTTCACAGCTATTGTTTCAGGCTGTCTGCAGACTCAAGATAAAAAAGTATAAAGTGATAGTATTTTCCTAAGGTTATCTTCAGGTCTAGATACATAATATTTTAGAGGAAAACTGTGATCCTAGAGCACATTTATGCAGCAGAGAGTATATTCTGTGGCCAAGTAACCATGCAATACATAAGGCTAACACAACACACTAAGTAATTTATTACTACTACTATTTAATAATGCCTGGGGGAGGGGGGTGCCTATGTGCTCACCTAAAGGTATTGTTTTAGAGTTCCAAATCTATTTTCTTACCTTAAACAGAGAGGAGAACACATGAAATGTATAAACTGCACAGGACCCATCAAAATCGCACATGAGCTGGTTGAGATGACTACGCCAGGCTTCTTCTGCATCATCACATGCAGCTGGCTGAAATGCAGCAAGGATGGCAGAAAAGAACGGTGAGGGAGGAGGGGAGGCATTTCTGTCACCTTCACCAAAACTGGAGGAGAAGAGAAAAATAAACCATCTCACTCTATAATGCAAATACACCCAAAAAAGGCTGTAGATAAAATGCTTATTGTCTTAGCGTTCTGCAATAAATTGATGTAATCTGAATATCACTACAGTATCTTCCTATCATAACTAGAATCTTGTCAATTACTGCTAGAGACTGGTGAGATGTGAGATTATAACTCAATACCTCAACATCAGAATGCCCACCCATAACTTTTTCCCTTAAAAATATGTTTTACAAGTAAGTGTTTTTCAATTATTAATTTTTATTTACTTTAATTTTAACTTTCTTTTTCTTTTTGTGTATTCAAAAGGTTGAGCTTAAGCATCTGCAGCACACACTACTGGTATAAGAAAATGTTGGCTTAATAACATATGCACAATTATCTGCAATATATTAAAGCAGGCCTCTCTATATAATTAAAGTTACAGAACTGTTTCCATTCTAATCCTTATTTTTCAGCACAGAGCTTTCTGAAATTATCATCTACTGGGCTGATATTTTCCATACTTGGTTTCTGCTTAAAAGTTAACATTTAGGAAAGTTTGAGCAAATATTGTATAGATGTTTTTGAGTAGCAGGAGAGTAAAAATAAACACACTTTCCTCATTGTTCTCCACCAGCCCCGCAAATATGTTCTGAGCAGCTTTATGGCCCATGAGGTTGGAGGAAGAAAGTGAGAATTTGGCAGAGAAATGGCTCTTCTCCTCAATTGGATCTTTTTGCTTTTAGGGGAAATTGGTTTTGACATAATTTGAGTATGACCTATGGAAAACTGCACTTTGTACATGTGTAGTAAATTTTGAAAGGGTTTTCCAGCTGTGTCATGTGGAGGGTGGAGACGCATTGTCCCAAGGGGAGCTCTCGGAGGAATTCTATCACAGGGAGGAAGAATTCTTCCTGGAACAACATGGTGCAACAGGGGAATGTGCTGACCACTTCCTTTAGGAGGTGCTAAAATACTCCCTCCTGGGCATCCCCCCGTGGAATGGTGCAGGTACATGGAGAAAACAGTCCCTGTGCTCCCCTGAAAGCTCTGAGAAATCTGGCTATCTGGGGATTCTGTCCCAAAGAGCCAGAGGATCCTGCAAATAGAACTCTACTAATGGCTAATACTTAGTGTACTATGGTGCTGGGCTGATGATCTTAATCCACACTTTCTAACTAATCCTAGATTTCCTTCAAGTTTTCCAGGATCTCTTGAATTAGCATTGCTTTCCTGGCACCAAAGGTTGAACTTGGTCCAGATGGAAGAATAGACTTTTATTGTGGATACTCTCCTGGATGCAAGCAAAATCCTGATCAATTTGGACGATAGGCCTAGTATGGTTAGTGCTTTCCTTCCAGCAACAGTGCAGGCAGTCAATTGAAGATAGTCTGGGTGGAGAAAAGGGCCTTGGAAAAGAATCATAGAATCATAGAATCTCAGGGTTGGAAGGGATCTCAGGAGGTCATCTAGTCCAACCCCCTGCTCAAAGCAGGACCAAACCCAACTAAGTCATCCCAGCCAGGGCTTTGTCAAGTCTGACCTTAAAAACCTCTAAGGAAGGAGATTCCACCACCTCCCTAGGTAACCCATTCCAGTGCTTCACCACCCTACTAGTGAAAAAGTTTTTCCTAATATCCAACCTAAACCTCCCCCTCTGCAACTTGAGACCATTACTCCTTGTTCTGTCATCTTCTACCACTGAGAACAGTCTAGATCCATCCTCTTTGGAACCCCCTTTCAGGTAGTTGAAAGCAGCTATCAAATCCCCCCTCATTCTTCTCTTCTGCAGGCTAAAAAATCCCAGTTCCCTCAGCCTCTCCTCATAAATCATGTGCTCCAGCCCCCTAATCATTTTTGTTGCCCTCCGCTGGACTCTTTCCAATTTATCCACATCCTTCTTGTAGTGTGGGGCCCAAAACTGGACACAGTACTCCAAATGAGGCCTCACCAGTGCCGAATAGAGGGGAATAATCATGTCCCTCGATCTGCTGGAAATGCCCCTACTTATACAGCCCAAAATGCCGTTAGCCTTCTTGGCAACAAGGGCACACTGTTGACTCATATTCAGCTTTTCGTCCACTGTAACCCCTAGGTCCTTTTCTGCAGAACCACTGCCCAGCCATTCGGTCCCTAGTCTATAGCAGTGCATGGGATTCTTCTGTCCTAAGTGCAGGACTCTGCACTTGTCCTTGTTGAACCTCATCATATTTCTTTTGGCCCAATCCTCTAATTGTCTAGGTCCCTCTGTATCCTATCCCTACCCTCCAGCGTATCAACCACTCCTCCCAGGTTAGTGTCATCTGCAAACTTGCTAAGGGTGCAGTCCACACCATCCTCCAGATCGTTGATGAAGATATTGAACAAAACTGGCCCCAGCACCAACCCTTGGGGCACTCCACTTGATACCGGCTGCCAACTAGACATGGAGCCATTGATCACTACCCGTTGAGCGCGACCATCCAGCCTGTTTTCTATCCACCTTACCGTCCATTCATCCAGCCCATACTTCTTTAACTTGCTGGCAAGAACACTGTGGGAGACTGTATCAAAAGCTTTGCTAAAGTCAAGAAATAGCACATCCACTGCTTTCCCCCATCCACAGAACCAGTTATCTCATCATAGAAGGCAATTAGGTTAGTCAGGCATGACTTGCCCTTGGTGAATCCATGCTGACTGTTCCTGATCACTTTCCCCTTCTTTAAGTGGTTCAGAATTGATTCCTTGAGGACCTGTTCCATGATCGTTCCAGGGAATGAGGTGAGACTGACTGGCCTGTAGTTCCCCGGATCTTCCTTCTTCCTTTTAAAGATTGGCACTACATTAGCTTTTTTCCAGTCATCTGGGACCTCCCCCGATTGCCATGATTTGTCAAAGATAATGGCCAATGGCTCTGCAATCACATCGGCCAACTCCTTTAGCACCCTCGGATGCAGTGCATCCAGCCCCATGGACCTGTGCTCGTCCAGCTTTTCTAAATAGTCCCGAACTACTTCTTTCTCCACAGAGGGCTGGTCACCTCCTCCCCATACCGTGCTGCGGAGTGCAGCCGCCTGGGAGCTGACCTTGTCTGTGAAGACAGAGGCAAAAAAAGCATTGAGTACACTAGCTTTCTCCACATCCTCTGTCACGAATGTCCAGTCTGGGTGGCAGCTGTCATGTTGATTCCAGTTTTAGCTCTATCAGATTGCAGAATCTCCTTGGCCAGTACGGAGCTATTACAATCACCTTCACTTATTCCCGTTTTATCTTTTGGATTACTTTCCCTATTAGGAAAGGGAGGGAATGCATATAGCAGGCCTTGTGGCCACCTGTGTGACCCCTATGCATGATACCAGGAGGTTCAATAGCTGGAAGCACTGAGCTATGGTTCAGCTATGGTGCACTTGTGCAGGACAGAGATGAGCTCCTGGATCTTCTGGAACCTGTTCAGTGATTGGTAGATTTTCGCCACTGAGCTGTCTCTGTCCACTCCCAGGTGGGGACAGAGGATCTGTTACCGATGGGATCAAGGAACTTTTCTTGATGTCTATCACATAGCTGTGGGCTTTGCAGGAGGTCCAGAGTTTGCATCATGCGCTGTAGGCAGGGTCAGATTTCTCATTAGAATATCATCCAGACAGGGGTATAGATAAGTCCCTTGTGACCTGAGCCTGGCTCTGACCACCAGCATCTTCGTAAAGACTGTTAGGGATGATGAGAGACCGAATGGGAGGGTTTGGTACTGGTATTGCTTTGTGCCATAAGCAAATCTCAGAAGTCTGTGTTGGCTCAGGTGGATGGGGATACGAAGACGTTCGTCCGCTAGATCTATGAAGTTAGGAGATCCCCATGACACAGGGATGTCACCATAGAAACTAGGGTCTCCATCAGAAATTTTGTTTTTGTCATCCATTTGTTAAGCCTTTTGATATTTAGAATGGCTCTGACTCCCCCTGTATGCTTCTGAATGATAAAGAAGCCTGTAGAGTATGAACTCCATGCTTCTGAACAATGAAGAGTAGAACCCTGAGAACTTTTCTTCTGAGGGAACAACTTCCATAGCTCCTATATCCAGGAGATGGGAGATGTAGTTATGGATCAATTTGTGCTTGATGGGAATGGTGGAGATGGGGGACTGGATGAAGAAGGTTGAGGGAGGAGCCCATAGCTCAAGGGAATATCCCTAACTTACGGTCTCTCTTACCACTTATCTGTGGTCGATACAAACCATTCTTCTGAGAAGTAGGAAATTCTGCCTCCTAGATTCAGTTCTGGGCTGAGGCATATCTGCTCATTATCAGAATGGGCTTTTGAGGGTTGCAGGGCAACCTCTGGGCTTTCTGCTTGAACTCTGGCAACAAAGATTTCCCTTGGTGTATCTGCTATGCTTCCTCTGGTACTTCAGCGAGGGAGAAGAATGAAAGGAGCACCTCTGTCTAAAGGTGTGTTTGCATTCCCTTCTGAAGGTACTCAATGGAGAAGGGAGGGACTGCTTATATTTAAGAGCATTTTCTGCCACAAACTTATTAAATTTTTCTCCAAAGAGGAGAGATCCTATGAACTTGGAGGGACACAAGACTTGCTTAGAGTGTCTACCTTCCAAGGATGGAGCCAGACATGATGCCTGGCCACTGAGCTGGATGTCACAGTCTTGGCTGAAAACCTAATTGCATCCATTGAAACATCAGCCACAAATGCTGTTGCCAGGGTAATTTTCTTGAGAAGAGAGCAGAAGTCGGGCTGATCCCTGACTTTCAGGGCCCTGAGGTCTTCCACCCAGGACTGTGAAGCTCTTGCAAAGCACGTGGATACGAGAGATGTTCTGAATGGGGATGAGGATGCCCTGAAGTCTCTTTCTAAGAGTGGTCTCCACTTTCCTATCTGTGGGATCCTTAGGAAAGAATTCCCCTTCAGCCAGAACAAACATATCTCCTGCTAAGGATGCTACTGCAGCATCCAATTCTGGAACCTCAGCTACACAATTTTTTGGCTCCTGTAGCTTGTAAAATCTAAGACCATATCTATTAATGTGCTTGCCCTGTCGGGTTTCCCTCGCTCCTCTTTAATCGCATCCTCACAGGCAAAGTGCAGGGGAATTGCAGCCTTGAGGGAGGATTCTGAAGGGAAGTATTTACTTTAAGGCTTGTCCTCAGGAGCCTCTTCAGGTTGGATCTGTGATAGACACAATCTTTTTGCATATGGCCTCAAACTTCTTGGCGGGGGGAGGGGGGCGGATTTTTTTCTTGTTGCATTTTCCCCAACTCCTGCTCACATTCAGAGCCTGGGAGCGCTCATTCCTTAGCAGAGGAGGAGGAGGAGGCTGAGCGTCTTCTGGATTTTTTGTACTTTTTCTTTCCCTTTTTGTTCTTTTTGGACTTTTTGACTTATTGGCACACTTTGTGGGCATGGCTATCCAGGGATGGCCAGAACGTGGTCTCTCGCAGCTTGCCTTACACAGAGCCCGAAGCTTTCTGGAAAATTTTCTCTCAGAGTTTTCCCCATCAGAGTCCCACTCCCACTGGGTCGGAGATGGGAGTCTCATTACTGGTGTTCCCTGATCTGGACTGGGAGGGTGAGAGGCTATTTATGAGTCCGGCATCTCTCCTCAAGGAATCTAAGACCTAGTTCAGTACTTGTGGGGTAGACTGGTATCCTGGTAGGGTTCTTATCTTATCGTTCCTTTTTACCCCCGGACTTACCCCCGGGCAGGCTGGATGAAGTCCTCCTTATCCTTAGAGCCTCTGTCTGTTCTGCTCTGACTCTCCTGGCTGGGTTCTTTCATGATGAAGTCATAGGTTCTTGGGTGCCAGGGGACTCAACTGGCCTGTCCAACTCAGTGCCCTATGCCCTAGCAGAGGTACGGTCAGCTGACTGGGAATGGGCTGGACAAAATTCGCTTTTTTGCTGAGCCTGAAAGTGCTGCCTTGCATATAGAGCATCACTTGGATTTTGCCTTGTGCTTGCATGGCTGCTCTGCCACGCCTGAGAATGGGTAGAGGAGCTCAGCAGGGAGCCGCTAGAGTGGAGGCTTTGGGTGGCTGTAACCATCGTGCTTGAAGCAAACAAAACAAAATGCTCGAACTGCTCAAAAAACAGCCAGAACAATAAAGGTGAAAGAAAAGGGATGGGAGTGAAATGAACTGCCACTGTCTGCCACCACGGGAGAAAGGTGCATGGCCAGCACAAGCCACACCACAGCTTCGAACTGCCACTGGAAGCAGCAGAGAGAGAAGAGCAGCCCATGTGTAGCAGAACCGTGGGAGACACTGGGCTCAGAAAGGCTGCAGTGTGTATGTACCAGAACCTCAAGTTGTTCCAACATATGCTGAGGGGCCATCCCTGCACACAGTACTCACAGGACTGGAGAAATGAAAAGGTGAGAGTTATGACATCCTTGCATTCCCTACCCCCTGAGACACCAGGGGTGAGATTTCATGGATTATCTGACTCTTGAATGTTAATCATACAAACCATATGTTGTTGTTTTTTGGTGAAATGTACTATACACATGATCAATGTAACTGTACAGATGGATGCACAAATCTTATACAATTTCTGCTATGAGGAATGTCTTGCCCTGTTTTTCAAGTGTTAATAAATGTGGTTGAGCAGATACATATTATCTGAGTTGTCCTCTCCACAGTTCTCAATTCTAATGAGTTTTATTCCAGTTGTGGCCAACATAGCTAGTGGGGATATATTCTTTATGAGGATATATTAAGAAATTAATTACATGGCTACATCTTTGGTCTATGTTGTAGAAGAACTTTATACCCTACAGCAGGGGTCGGCAACCTTTCAGAAGTGGTGTGCCGAGTCTTCATTTATTCACTCTAATTTAAGGTTTTGTGTGCCAGTAATACATTTTAACGTTTTTAGAAGGTCTCTTTCTATAAGTGTATAATATATAACTAAACTATTGTTGTATGTAAAGTAAATAAGGTTTTATAAATGTTTAAGAAGCTTCATTTACAATTAAATTAAAATCCAGAGCCCCCCAGACTGATGGACAGGACCCAGGTAGTAAGAGTGCCACTGAAAATCAGCTCGCATGCCGCCTTTGGCACGCGTGCCATAGGTTGCCTATCCCTACCCTACAGAGTACACCAGTACCTGGCAAGAGCAAACTGCTCCAACAATCTGTCCCCTTTTTCTTCAATCTCTGTCATATCCAGGCTAAGGCTATCACTGCATTCAAATGCTGCTGGGAGTTCATTTGTAGACCCAGAAAGGTCATCTTCATGTACTGTTGTATCTTCCTCTTCATGTGCAGCTTCGGCCTGAGAAAGTAAACAACAGCAATAACGTTTTAGAGGAAACAGCAAATTTAAAATGTATCATTTTGGCTCATAAGCAGACAAGCTAATATGTAAAAATGTATATTTAACAACATTTGTTAAGCAATGGAAATATAAAGTGAAAATGAAAAAGACTAAAATTAAGTTACTCTTGATCAGAAACTGCATATATTTGTACAATCCATTCCCTTAATCAAGATGTTTTTAAAGAAACTTCATCAGCATGTCTTGCGCCTATGTTTACAGAGTGACTTTCATTCAGAAGGGCTTCAAAGCACTTTAAAAAGTGAATACAGGGATTATGCGCCCACCATTTTGGAAATGTAACAGCCTCTTTTTGTACTTTGAAACCTTCTGTGTTCCTTTCCCATCTCTCAGAACACAATCGGCTTCCTGGGTGATCCCTATCCCAGATCTAACCTCCTTCTATTCCTCTGAGGTTTTTCTTTCCTGTCCCACTCTTAAACCTGAAAAAAGTTCAGCTCAGTCCCTGTTCTCTCTACTTTTTTGTTATTCTGCATCCTCAATGGGATGCAAGTCAGTCTCTGTGGGAATGGGTGACATCTTCAAATCACACCTCCTCTTGGGCATCTTTCAGATTAGAGGTGCCTCACAATGCATTATATAACTGACTTGGGGAAAGCTGTGTAACATGTGGGATTTGAAGACACCAGTTGGCCCTTCATAGATTACCTTACTTGCTCAGCCCTGCAACAGATTCCAGATATCATGAGTTCTGAGAAAAAACAGTTTGTATTGGAAGGGACAGGAGACTGGTGGGAGTGTGTGTGTGTAGAAGGAAGGATGGGAAAGTTGTTAGGCTCAGGTTAGGAGAAAGAAGCAAGAAAGCAAATTGCTGTTGAAGAGAGAAATGAAGGTTATCTGGCTAGACTGCAGGAATAGGATATAGTGGGGGGGTCAGGTACTGCACAATTAGAAGTACTATATTCATGTTATGCCTTCTTCTGTTTTAGCAACTGCATTAGCCACTTTGAAACATGGTATGTCAGATACATGGACCATTGGTTTGTTCTGGTTATGGCAATGTCAGTGTTCTTATCAGAAGATATAAAGATCTAGCTGAGTTAGGAGGAAGAAAGGAAGACGATATAAAGAAAAAGCTGGGATGTAAAGGAGAAGTAACCTCCAAAGGTTCAGATATGTTTTAATATGCTTCCAGAATACGCAGGGTTTAGATATTACAGTGATAGGAGCCATGAAAATACCAGAGATAGATAGATCTGAATCTCTGAATACCTTTTAGGTTTTCCCATCAGTAGTCTCTAATTCCTATTAATAATCTACTAATTGTTGCATTTCATTTTGTTGCCCTTAGAGACATGACAAAGTCACTTAATTTCTTTCCAGGCTTAAAATAGTGCCATCTTGTTCTTATCTTTGGTACTTGCTTTACCTTCTGTGGTTGAAAAACTGACTATACATTGGCAGATACTTTTTTGGCACAGGAATGCTGAAGAAAAACCTTTTAAAAGAGACATAGGTTTGGAAAGGTTTCCCTTCCCCTACCTACTCTCATTGTTTGTTGCTGTCACTCCTTGCATTGTGTCTAAAACTGACATTGTAAGATTCCTGGGGAAGGGACCACGTCTTTTGTGGTTGCCTGTAAAGTGCCTAGTACAATTTTTGGCACTATATAAAAAGCAAGAATTCCTCCTCCGCATTGCTAACCTGCTAGTAGCAAATATAGGAATAAAGAAACCAGGGAGGCGTGGAGCTTTGCTTTTACTAGACTAATTAAAATTATTTAGTTGCAAGATAAGCTTTTGAGTCACACACGGCTCTTTTCCAGACCTGAGGAAGAGCTCTGTGTGGCTCCAAAGCTTGTCTCTCTCACCAACAGAAGTTGGTCCAATAAAAGATACCATCTCACCCACCTTGTTTGTGGAAAGGTCCCTATCAACTTGGGTTATGCATTTCATATATGTTAAACCTGTTGTGGGACTAACCTAATCTGTGTATCAGTTTTATAAACAGCTCACTGTGTGTTTTCATTCTCTACTCCTTTACAGATTGTATGCATTCAACTTTGTACCAGACATGTCAGTATGAGGACAGGGACATCAGTAGCGTAGGCAGGTCCGGAGCACAGGGGGAGCGGCGCTATAAAAAGGCACATCCCCAGGCTCCCCCTGTACTCACCCGGCGGTGCTCTGGGTCTTCGGCGGCACTTCTGCGGTGGGTCCTCACTCGCTTCAGGTCTTCGGTGGTACCCTCCGCCGAAATGACACCGAAGACCTGGAGCGCCACCGGGTGAGTGCAAGAAGCAGCACTTAAAAAGAAGCTCTGCTAAAAAAAGGCGCCGCTTCCTTTTTAAGGTGCCGCTTCTGCTCACAGAGGGAGCAGTCGCTCCCCCTGCTCCCCCTCTGGCTACGCTACTGAGGGACATTATAATGAATTTTCATGATACTGTTTTTTAAAGTAGGCATATATATATATATACTATTCATGAATGTTATATATATATATATATATATAAATAAAACATTCATGAATAGTAGTCCATGACTTTAATTTACAGATCAATAACTATTAAAAGGACTCTAAAACATTGGTATCAAGCAGGCAGTAGTTGTAGCCTGCAACAGAATCTCTTTGACTAGAGCTACTTGAAATAAAATGTTATCAACCCCCACCTACTCAATAACACACTCTCATTTATTTTCTTTCCTTGCCTCATTCTCTTTCCTGTTATGTGAAAAGTACCCAACTCAGCCACAACAGCCTGAGTGGTAACCCTATTGTGTCATAATGATACAACAAAAATATTAGAGTAATCTGAGATTATGTGTATCACCTGTTCTTTCTTTTCTTTTGTATTGTGGGAGGGAGGGAAGGAAGGGTGAGGTTCAGCTGATATACTGTAATGGAAGTATTACCAAAAAGAAAGAGAATTAACCCCTCTCCCTCCTCCCCCCTCCCCCACTATCTTTTACCAACCTTTCATAATGACAGAATTGTGTCTGCAGGCATGGTTCACTTCAGACAGCTGTATGGAACAGTGTTTTGCAAATCTAACATAATACTGCAATTATGCATTTAACATTCTAACAGTATGCCAAAAGGCAAGAATTGAATCCAGTGCACACAACTGCACAATAGGTTCCCACATACAAAAAAATCTCACAAATACATGCATACACCCACACCCCAGCTAGCATATTATCCTATAAAAATCAGCATGAAGAACATTAGGAATATTTCTCAAGCATTGCAACTTCAAAGACTCATATATTTATCTTGCCATTAGTTAGTGGCATTCATACTATGCAAAATGCAAAATACTTAATTTAAAAAGACCAAAATAGAAAGAGACAAATGTTAAAAAAAGAAGTGTATGAGTCACACAAGAGTGTGTGAAAATATACCTATATGTAGATACATATAAAATATACAAACACTCTATACTACTAGGGGAAGAGAAAACATACTTGCCCCTGCATTCAAACCCCTCATGACATTTTAAAAATAAATTATTTTTTAGAAGTTCATTTAAGGAGAAGTATAATTAGAAAGTTCTCAAAACTCCTTCACCTTAGAACCCTCAGATACCTGGTGATTACTCATGTCAGGCAAAGACACTTCAAAGCTAGATGTTCTTGTATTAAAATGATGCGGGTCAGCTGAGGTTGTATCACATGATGTAGAAAGAGAGTCCAGGTGAATTGTATCCTCTGAGGGGGAAAGAGTCATGATCTGTTAAAAACAATAATAATAATAATAATAATTAATAAAAGAATCAGTTGTGAAGCACCTCTATCACATGCCTTTTTATTATACCAAGGTGACAGCCCTGCTACGGTTAAGATTAAGTCCAGGTTTCTGGTTAAAGCTTGACTCTAAGTGCTCTAAAATCTACATGGTTACTCAGAATGCAAACTGAAATTCGGTGTGCCTCATGGGCACATGGGGTTTTGTTAACGGACCAAACTTGGGGCAATTTGACCAAAGGATTTCAGGATACAGCCTCTGGAAAAAAACAGTTTTTCAAAGAGTTGAGAGATTCTGGTAACCTTTATTTGCTCACAGACAGAGATCAAACCAAGATCATCCCACTAAGGTGTCCAATGCTCAAGGGTTATCCCAACAGAGTACATAGCACCTTGGGGTGAACTCAAATTAAAGGGTTATTTCAAAAAGATGTTTTATCTCCTGTTTAGAGCGTTGCAAGCCTTGCACACTGATATGCTAAAGAAATTACACTGAGCGTGTGGGGAAAGAGGATTTAACAGGATTGTTAACCTTTAAAGTTCCTGGGCAGTTCACGGGGATAAGCAATAGTCCTTAGACTCTAAGCCAGCCGGCCAGTGTCAGATCAATCCCACCTTGGGCAAAAATTTGGAAAAGTATGGATGGGTGCTATCAGATTTTTCTTTTTAATTTGAGGGAAATATAATTCATGTTTTGTATTCATCTTCATATGTACTCATATTTTCATAAAAAGGAGATATATATATAATATAAATGGAGATATGCCAATCTCCTAGAACTGGAAGGACCTTGAAAGGTCATTGAGTCCTGTCCCCTGCCTTCACTAGCAGGACCAAGTACTGTCCCCTGACAGATTTTTGCCCCCAATCCCTAAGTGGCCCCCTCAAGGATTGAACTCACAACCTTGGGTTTAGCAGGCCAATGCTCAAACCATTGAGCTATCCCTCCCCCCATATGTGAATGTTTGTTTGCGTTTGACGGGGTAGAGGAATGGGTGGGGGGAATAGGAGTGAGAGGAGGTTAGGACTGCATTGAGGGGAGGAGGATAAATGAGGATGGGTAATAAGGGGGAAGAAGGGTTGGGGGGCTCAGGTGAGGGAGAGGAACACATTCGGGTGAGTGGCAGGAGGGCTGGGGGAGAATAGGGGCAGGGGTGTCTGTCCACCCCACATTCTCCCCTTCTGTGTATGAGCCAGGATCTGGGGTGTCTGAGTCCCTCTTCCTCTCCTTCCCCTCCCCATGTGATCTGGAGAAGCCCTGCGGCTCTGGGTGGGGTACTCAGAACAGGCATTCTTGGAGCATGCACTAGGGATAAAGTGCTGAGGCTAGGGTGAGGAGCTGAGAACTCATATGCTGCTGACACATATCAGAAATGCTCCAACCCTCGGGAAGAAGGAAGGGAATGCTCACTGACAGGAATGGAGCAGTTCACAGGTCTCAGAGCTATTGTTTCAGGCTGAATGCCTACTCCTGGGGTATTCTCTTTCAGCTGAGAACATCTCCTTGAGATGAATGGGCCACTTCACACCTCTCTGAGCCTCTGACTTTGAAGTCTGAAAGGGAGGGGCAGGGCGATTAGGGGTGTAAGAGTAGGTGGGAATAGGGCAGAGTGGTTTTGGTCAGGGAGGGATATTAAGCATAAGGTATAAATGGGAATTGGTGGCAGGGGAGAGAAGAGAGGTTGGGGGGCTCAGGTGAGAGAGGGGTGAAGATTAGGGGATGTGGGAGGGGAGAAGATGGGAAGGGTTGGAGAACATGAGAGGTAGCAGAGGAAATTGGCTTAATTAGATGGGAACAGGAGAGGGGATCTGGAAATGCTGCAGGGAATGGTGGGGTGGGGGTTGAGAAGGAGAGACACACCAGTATTCTCTCACATGCTTAAAGTTATTGTAACAACCATATAATAAAACTCTCAAGGTTTTGGAACACAGACCATGGATGAGATTTGTCTTACTGACCCTGTTAGCAGCTACACATTTCAAAGCACGACCATCATCCCCACTCCACTATAACAAAATATATGGGGGGCGTGAGGGGAGGAGCACAGAGGAATCACATAGCAACTGCATGGCCTAGTGGAAAGACCCCTAGGCTGGGACTATTCCTGGCTCTGCCACTGGCCTGCTGGGTGACCTTGGGCAAGTCACTTCATCACTCCGTGCCTTAGTTTCCTATCTGTTAAATGGGGACAATGATGTAAAGTTCTTTCAGATCTACTGATGAAAAGCTCTATACAGAAGCAGGGTTTTTTTGATTATTACTACTACTAGCCACAAAGTAGCATTTCAGCTGCAAACCTAGGTGAGAACTACAACTGTCTAAATTACCACTACTAACTCCTACCAACAAACATTTCTCTTTCTGTTTAAAAAACTAGGAAATTAAATGGCAAAAAACTGTTAACACAGAGGGTTGGTCTACACTGAAAACTTACATCAGCATAGCTACATCTCTCAGGGATATGAAAAGTCCACACCCTTCAGTGATGTAATTAAGCTGCCCTAACCCCTGGAGTATACAGCGTTAGGAAGAATTCTTCTGTTGATCTAGCTACTGCTTCTTGGGGAGGTGTATTAACTATAGCAAGAAGAACCCTGTCATGACCCAGGTTCATGGGAGCGGTCACGCTCCAACCCTCCACCTGGCAGCCTGCTGACAACTGCTTCCCTAGGATCCAGGAAGCCCAGCCCCAGATTGAGGTTCCGTCCCTGAGGGCCTACTGGTGGAGTCCCAAAGCTGCTGATTAGCCCACTGGCCCTACTTAAAGCAGGAACAGAAAGCTGTCTGAACAACTGGCTCCACCGTGCCCTGGACTATGTGTCTTGTGCTTCTTGCTTCTGCTCCCCCGGCTTGATTTCCGGGCATCCTGACCTCGCTGGACTCCTAGCATCTGATTCATGGTTCTGATCTCCAGTTTGTCTCTTTCTGATCTCCTTATATCAGAGCTTTCCAAACTTTTCATGTTGGTGACACACTTTTTAGACGTGCATCATTTCGCGACACACCGGAAGTGACGCGGAATCAATTCCGCCCGGATTACACATACTGCGCATGCACAGTACCCAGGGCCGGCCGCCCCAAGCAAAAAAAACACACCAAAAAACCCCCCCAAGTGCTGCCCCCCCCCAACGCCGGCCGAAACCCCCCCACCCAACAACGCCGCCCCGCCAAAACGCCGTGGGGGAGGGCGGCATGCCTGCCGCCCCACTCCCCCTGCCAGAGGGGAGCGCGGAACGCCTGCCGCCCCGCTCCCCCAGCCGGGGAGCGGAGCACGCCCGGGAGCGGAGCACGCCTGCTGCCCCGCAACACACCTACACACTGCCGCCGACACACTAACGTGTCGCGACACACAGTTTGGAAAGCTCTGCCTTATATCCTGACCCAGGTGACTCTTGTCTCATGAGTGTGGACTCTGGCACTGATCACTAGCCTGGCAGCCCATGACCAGTCTGTGACAAACCGCTTCCATTGCTGCAGTGAGTGTCTACACTGAAGTGCTACAGTGACGCGGCTGTAGTGGTGCCGCTGTGCCACCGTAGTGTTGAAATGTAGACATACCCAGAGTTAAGGCTGTTGGTGACAGCTTGTGCCCTTCCACAACATTGAGTTAAGCAAAATTCATACTTCTGAAAACCAAGAAATACAGGGAACAGGTAAACGCCAACACAATACACCCATAACACACACATTCCCATGCTGTTTCACTGTAATGGACGGGTGCTACTTGCACTTGCCCTACATTTAAGCACTAAGCCTACTCCCCCAGTGCAATATCACACTTGTAAAATTTAACAACTTCATATCCTTTTACAAACCCTTTACACTTGCACACTTGATACCATCTCAACCTATACTTTCCCCTATTATTAAATCCACAGACTGCTCTCAGATCCCACCTCACTACTGACAATACCTATGTCAAGAAGATCCCTATGCCCTGCTGCTGACACAACATACACAGCTCTGTACTGAAATGATGAAGACTGGAACCTCAAGATGCATGTGCACTTCTTTCCTTAGATAACACACATAGGTGGGGTGGGAGGACTCAGACCTAGATATCCTCATATCACAGTCAGAGATCTTCTAAGCTACTCCAACTTACTCCTCCACTATTCAATACAGCTACACTTAACACAGTGAATGCAGATGGAATGCATGCAGATCATTCCCAGTGACTATTGCCAGCTCCGGGTCCCAGTGGTGATGGTGGGGGCGGAGGGCGGGCAGAGTTAAGGTTGTGTTGGTGTTTACATTATCTCTGTATTTCCTGGTTTTCCAGAAGTTTGAGTTTTGCTGTACTTGACATTCTGGAAGGGCATGAGCTACACCAGGCAACTTTATCTCTGCATTAATAAAGTTTTTTGCCATTTAATATATGCATGCAATGCAAACACTGTGCTAATGCTACCTTCCCAAGGCTGTTGATTAGCTTGTTTCAACTTGTATACTTTTAATTTTATAATCTTTCAATTTTTTATTCATATTTAAACATCCCAAAGATGAATTTTTCAAAATTGGATGCCTGCTACGTTTTATAAACATTATACATCTGAAGGATTTAACATTGGTCATTTAAGCAAAACTAATAGTTTGCTGAATAAAGTGCTACTTATCAGATCTGACACTTCCTGTGTTTAGTACTTTCATCAAAATTCGTTTCCATTTTCAGTTAAAGGACAAGCGAGGCATTAGAAAGCACTCAGTTACATGACATTGGGCATCCCAGTTGATCAGTTTGCATTTAGGCAACAGGAAATTAAAAGATCAGTTTATTTAAAAAAAACCCTATCAATTCTTAACAAAATGTAAATTAACTACTTACTAGGTCTGAATGTTCCAATATTTGGCTTGTTGTTAGGTCCTCCTCCTCTGATGACTCATCGGAGTCCTCATGGTTCATTTTATTTAGGCTGGGTGTACTTCCAGAAAGCTGGCTTTCCTCCAGAAGCTGCATTTCGCATTTGTCCAGACTATCTAAAGAACGTCTGCGAACTCCCCAGTTGAAATTGTCCATACTCTCACCCTGAAAACATACGCAGGCTCAACTTGCTTCCTATACTATTATATAAAATTACTTTCAAAATTACTAATAATTTTTTCTAATCTAGCAGAAGAATGTTTTTGATATAAAAATATAGTACAGATCTTATATGAACACAATTTTGTTAAGCAATAAAGTAACCAGAAACTACTGAAACTTTCTAAGATTCCATCTGGAAATAAGAGCAATAAAGATGGAAATAAAAGTTAAATGAATATTCATTGTTTTGAATACTAAGTATTTTTCATGCTTTGCTGCTTTAAAAATTTGCTTTTATAATTCCATGAGCACATATATGCATATCTGAATGTCAATGAAACAGTGACAGATTAAATAAAAATCTTAAAGCAACTTGAAAAGATTTCTCCCCCCGCCCCCACCCCCCACAAACTATTAATGTAAAACATTAGGATCAATCATACAGGACATGTTCATGGTAATATTTCAATAGCAAATCACATGTTAAATATTTTAGATTCTCTGTACTACATACATAACCACAATAATGAAATGCAAAGTTAAGGCAGATTTGAATGCAGCTCTAATTTTGCATGCACAATGCAATGGCTAAAGCAGCACAGCTTTTTAACTTTTATTCTAGGCTTATGATTGATTTTTCTTTATAAACTGGACATTGCCCCCCCCCCCAGAAGTAAGCTGACTAGTATGGACTCATATTTCACTTTTTAAAAGGGACACAGTCAACTTAAAAATCAAATTTGTATCTGAATATTTTCTTGCTATTTAAGTTTCTGAATCTATGCACACTTATGCAAATATGAGTTAAAGCACAATGGGTAAGTATTTGCAGGATCAAGACAACACTGGCAAACACCACCTAAGATTGTTATAAATGAATAAAGTTACTGAAAAAAGTATTTCACACTATTTTTTCCCATTTGCTTATTTTTTGCATTTGACAGTACTTTGTGTGTAGTCAGTTTCACTAATTCCCTTCTATGGGCAAGTTAAGGCCAAGTCCTTGCAGATATTTAAGCATATGCATAATTTTACTCATGTGAGTAGGCCCATGGAGGTCAAAGGGGCTCTGCACAGGGCCAAGTATCTTCCAATTTGGATCCAATTGCAATTGGGGTCTTAATCATTTTCCCTCTTGCTAAAAAGAGCCTTATAAAGACATCAACATAAGAAAAAAAGCTATTATAGGAAAAAGGATTAAAGGGGAAAAGAAGTAAGTACAAAACCTACTTTTAAAATGGTGCTCTACAAGAAACCAGAGTTTTTAAAAATGAATTGCTTCAAGTTAACAGTATCAGAGGGGTAGCTGTGTTAGTCTGGATTTGTAGAAGCGACAAAGGGTCCTGTGGCACCTTATAGACTAACAGAGGTATTGGAGCATAAGCTTTCGTGGGTGAATACCCAAAGTGGGTATTCACCCACGAAAGCTTATGCTCCAATACCTCTGTTAGTCTATAAGGTGCCACAGGACCCTTTGTCACTTCAAGTTAACAATTATCCTTTAAATATGAAACCATTAAATATATATTTTTTAAATTTGGCAAAAAAAGTTGTCTTAAAATCATAAACAGGAAGAAAAAATTATGTTACACATGAAGTATATTATATTTTTATAGAGTCCTACACCCATCCAGAATATACTCATGAGTAATATAATACATTTTCATAGGTGAAAAAGGTTCAGTTCAGCATGCACCTAATTTTGGGCATATGAGTAATGCCACTGATTTTCACAGGACTTCTCACATAATTAAAGTTAGACATTTGCTTAATACCTTGCTAAATCAGGGCCAAAGGCATAAGCATCAATGAATTAAGTATACGTTTATTTTAAAATAAGTCACTGAATTTGTGCAAAGATATATAAGCATTTTGAATCACTGCCTTTTAGTGCAAAGAACATTGGCATATAGATATTCAGAGAAAAAGCTCTGGATATCAATGATAAGCTAACCTCTCATGAACAAAGATGGAGCAAAACTTAAAATAGATGCAGAAAAGAGAAAATACCTCTAGAAATATATGCTAGTCTAGCCCAGCCCACTGAAACATTTGGTAGACTTAAGCGATATACTACAATTAGTAGCAAAATGACAATGAATCCATTATGAAGCCAGACATAGAAGAATATTGTGTATTTCATATTATGGAAGTGGGAGCACATAATAGGGTGATTGTTGGAAAAGAATAGAAATTATGTCCAACATTTAAGGAAACGTGTCTCCTTGAATTGTAAAAAATATTTTATAATTTCACACTATTCATTTGTGTTAAAAATTATTTTCCCCCCAACATGAAGGCTACAGGACAACTGCACCAGTTGCTCTTCCTCCACAAGGTATCCAGTAACAAGAAATGGACGAATGTCATGCCCTTTCTGATGCCAACTGCCACTGAAATATCCAGCAGTTTTACTTTGCAGCTGGTGCCACAGAAACAAGGTACTAATTTATTTCCACTGCTGCTCCTCTTTGGAATCTCTCAAAGAAGAAAAGATGAAAAGAAAAACAAAATGGATGAGAGATAAAAAGAAGGGCAATATACAGTAAATGTAATCAGGAAAAACAGGGGGAGAGAAAGTGGGACAAATAAAAGAAAGGAAACAAATTATGAAGATGAAGACACTAAAAATGAGGAGAGAGTACAAGAGAGGAGATTTGCAGAAGATGTGAGATACACATCAAAAATATTTGGGGCCTGATCTTTCCAGTGGTACACACAGATTTCACACTGAATTCAATGACAGACTGGAGCGTGTAGACAGATTACTATTTTTGCACCACAAAATAATTTTGTTTTCACAATTAACGAGGAGGAAAGATGGCCTTGAGCGGCTATTAACTTGTCTTTTGCTGCACATAGAGATTATCATCTACTTTCCGTAAAGCTACTTGTTACAAACACAGATCAGTTCATGTGATCATTGTGTCTCCTGAACAACGGCCAGATACGACAGCATACTCTATCACTTAGCATCATATGGTAGGAGGGCAGGGGTTGAACACATTGTGTGTCCATCCTAAACACTACCACAACCCAGACTGAAACTGGGACCTCTGTGGTTAGGGGAAAAAAATAAAATAAAAAATAGTTCTACCAGGCAGACCAGAATATATCCTCAATCAAGCCAGAAGGAATTGTGCTCAGCTTGTTTCAGACAAGAGCTTCCCTGGCAGTGTTGACAAAACATGATTCCATTAACTTTGCACACAAATAGCAATGTATATAGATATAGTGTTGTCCATGTAGATTAGATATGTTTTAGTAATTTAAGATTAACACAGTATTTCCATAGGCTTGTGTCTTTCCATATGCTTGTGTCCATATGCTTGTGTCTGTTTCCCAAATGGTGGGGAAGGTTCTAGGTGGGTTGCAGACCTAGTGTAAAGGGGAGACGCTAGGAGGCATAAAGGGGTTGGAGAGCGAGCCTGCGCCATACTCATTCTGTAGTGGTGGCTTGACCCAGCTCCTGCTCTGGATGTTGTGACCTGGCACATGAGTGCCATTCATTCAAATTTGGCCCAGCTGCCATGATAGGAATGCAGCCAGGCCAAACCAGAGAGATGCTGTGATCCCATGCATTAGGTCACAACACCCAGAATGGGGAGCCAGGCCTAATCCTGTGAGACAGGAACTGCCACTGTAGGATGAATGAGGCTCTCTCGCTCTCCACATACTATTTTCTATGATCTCTTAATAGCTTTCAGTGTCATTTCAATTTTCTACAGAAAGTTAAAGGTTTAAAACTTAGACCTCAACTCTGCAAACCACATAGGCGCATCCTTAACTTTACTCACATTAGTCCCATTGACTTCAATGGAACTACTCGTGATTAAATGTAAGCACATATATGTTTTCAGGATCAGAGCCATAAATAGTCAGCAAAACTCTGGGGAACTGTGGACTACTGAAAACTTTTCTACAAAGAGGTCACATGTACCAGTTTTCACAGCATGCTAAGAAGAACCAATGTACCTATTAATTTCAACATGGAAGTTAGGAGTCAGTCCATCAGCAGTTTAATGCTACAAAGGCAAAACACTTTTCTACATTTTAACAATATAAATGTGACACATTAACTAAACATATTTCCTATTTTTAGTGTCTATGTACTACTTGTGTGCACAGTTATTGAAAAAGAAAAAGAGTCCAACTTTGCAACTCAAATTAGAAATGAGGGGATTTCATCTAGAATCCCCAATTTTAAAATCACATATTCTTTGATAATGCAAAGCCATACATATTTGAAGTTAAGCCCCAAATAGTTGAATTACTTTAAACTCAATTTTTCTAGAGCTCTAAAAATATTTCTAGGGCAAAGCAGCAGGTGAAACACCACTTACATACATACATACATACACACACACACAAACTGAAAGAGAAAAAAACCTATGATGTTATTCTATAATACAAATTTGCAACAATGCACACCATCTACTTGCACATCTGAATTCAAATAGTATTATCTTACCTGAAGTTCCTGGATAGCAGATATAATAGATAGAAAAACAAATGAAAATCTATTTAAAATTACTGTATTAAAGATACCATATACTCAAACATTTACCCTACAGTAATAAATAACGCTATCAGAAAAACTTTAGCTCTGTAAAAAATAAAAATAAAATAAAATAAAATACTATGTTATTGGTTTTTAAATCTTTATTAAATACCAAACAATCATATCTTGTGATCTGTGCATAATGCACCCAGCACTGACCTGTTTATAATATAATCTTTCCAAAATAGCGGTCTCCATTTGTGCTAGTCTGAGCTTTCCAACACTGTTTTATTCATGTTTATGAACACCAAATTTAGACTAGGTGTAAGTGGGTAAAGTTCCAATTAAGTCACTATAGTTCTCACCTCTTATGCAAGGCCTGAATTTGGCCCTTTATTTGTATTTGTTTAAAACACTGAATTGCATAATGATGTGAGGGTTCAATTACAGGAAATATATTATTGGGTTGCCTAATAATGTTGCTATAGTTAAAAATAAATATATTTTCCCATTATACTCCCTCTTTTCAGGTGTTCAAAGTTGAAAGTAATAACTCCAGTCTTACTTAAATCTTGGTATGCAAGTTTCAGATGTGGAGCAGTTTATCAAATAGTGAAGGGTTTTTTTACATCTGTATTTTTAGTTTTACTTTATGTAAAAATAGAGATGTTGGATACTTGATCCACAATTACCATAAGACTGATTTTTTTTTTTAAGGTTTAGAAGCAAGCTTTGTCATTAGAAGCTCAATACCGGGATGGTCAAAACATATGGAAAACCACAGTAGAATCCTTTCCAGGATGAACTAAACACCCTATTAAGTTTTCCCTCCTTTTGTATCTGACTTTGTAATTGCTACATGTTTGGTATGGTCACTGGTTCAAGGGATGATATGGCCTTTACTCAATAACATAGACTAATCTCTTGTAGAGAGTTGGGAATGTTTATATTATTATTAATTATTATTATTATTATTATGAATTGGAAGATGTTTGCCAAAATTTAACAATGCGCAAGCTGCTGAGTTTATGTTACGTCCATTCCCGTCACTCTTCTATCCATATATTGACTAATTTAGGCCTCAGTCCTAAAGTTAGGCACATACTTAAATCTTTGCAGGATCAGGAATTAAGACTATAAACTCTTTGGGGCAGGGACTTCACAGCACCTTGCACAATGAGGCGCCAACCTGGTTCTGGATCTGTAAGCATTACTTTAGTAGTGCTACTAATAGCAATAATAAAAATTTTCTAATTGGTTTGCTGGTTTGTCTATATTTTTAATCTTTGCTCTCTGGCTGAATACTGAAGTTTTTTTCTCCATCTGATTTTAACTGCTGAAGGGAAAGAAGAAGCAATTCTCAAATCTCAGTATGTGGGTGGAATCCTGCTTTCATGATTCTCATGCCAATTTATCATATGATAATTGATCAAATTATAATAAAATTATCATTGCATTGTAATATTGTGAATACATTTTTAAAGACGTGTTGTAATGACTGCAGCCAGTGGGGTTTTTTTTAACAAAGTTATTTGGCATAAATATTTTGTCTTTTATTATTATCTTCAACAGCTTTTGAACTCTACTGTAACAACTACAGACAAAAATTAATCTTGTAAATCTAGTCAGAACTAATTTAAAATTTTTCCTGCAAGCTATTCAGGTTAGCCATGAATGCACCTAGCAGATGATTTTGCTTTCCCACCCAATGAGAACTAAATTAATATTTGTCTTTTTCTGTCTTCCAGAGATCAGCATGGACGGATTGTTAAATTCTTGACTAATGATACTTGGGCTTCATTTCAGATAGTTCAAGAAAAAGCTGCTTTTATTTGTCAAATATCTACATCCAGTGAGACATTTAGTGCTTTCCTCCAAGAGGTCAAAGAGGGAAGTGCCATATCATACAGCTGCCTCTTTCCCCTATCATTCTACCTAATGAGGTCTGAAATTGAAATAACCACATTTTAGAGAAAATGGTTATGTAGGAAAACGCCTGTCATGAATGACAACAGTAAGGGAGAGTGACCCTATAATTTCAAGAACTGAGATGTAAAATGCTATTGGAAAAGATATCTTCTGCACAAACAGCAGTAGAGATAATGGCAGAATTGGCTGGGGGCCTGGAATTTTTATTTTAAAAAGCTGTAAGTGAATTTTGTGCTTATGAAAGTGAGGGCTAACAGTATTGGATTAAGAAGCCATATTACAGGCTGGCACTGTGAAAGCTTCCTCATACTACTCTGCCAATGCACATCAATCCTTGCAGGCCACCACTTTTGCATTTCCACTTATGGGCCACTTTTGAGCAGAGGCTGTCAATCACATTAAATTGGGGGGGGGGGGGAGGATTTTTTTTGGAGGTGCAACGCCATTTAGGTTTGGCCTGGCCATCCCTGAGAGGCACTGTGACCCCGTGCACCAGGTCGCAACATTCAGAGTGGGGAGACAGGCTCAGCTCTGTGGGACAGGAAATATCACTGGTGGGATGAGTGAGGGGTGCGTTCATTCTCCAACCACCCCTGGGGTCTCCTCTACTTATCTGGCCAGGGAAAGTGTATGTTTCCCTGGTTTTGCACCCTTGGTTTCATGATTTCTGTTAGTCCAGTTGAACGCATGAAGCCACTCTATAGCTACTTCTGCTCCATCCCTTCATTCCCTCTTCTGTCTCTTGATTAAAAAAAAATAATCATAGGCATTATGACACCCGAGTTCACAATGGAGAAGGATGACTGCTTCTTGTAATACAGCTTGAAATGTGCCAGCAAGGGTGCTTGTGAGCTCTGCTGCACACACTTTTGTCTAGAGGCTATATATGTTGAATCTGGGTCTCCACAGCAGTAGCAGGATGTGTTACCAGCTGAACTGTCAGGCTGGCCAAAGATCTGCATTTTAAATATCTGGAAATAGTTGACCAATAGTTTCTCAATTTTTAAATGGTAGCAACATTGTTAGACATGTACAATATTGGGTATGAATTTCTTGTCCCTTCCCATTCAAGTGGAAAGGATTATTCCCAGTTGGAACAGGTTTGCTCAAGGGTTAAATGGTTTAAAAAAACTAAAACAAAATAAAGAATAGAACAACCTTATCCCTCAACTGTATGATGTATATTTGATTGAAGTTCCCCTGGAGCACTTGTAATTAAAGGTGAACTGACAGGCTTTACCTGCCAAGTCCTGATCTCAAGCCTCAGGGTTCTGTTTTGCTCCTGCAAGAGCCATGAAATCATTGACACCCAAGGCAGTGCAGAAACTGCATCCTTTTAAGTGCTCAGATATTAAGTGAGTTCATCAACTGTTGCAGGAATAACAGAACCCTTAGGGCTTGAATTCAGATTTTGGCAGGTTAGTGATGAAAGAACTGATTTTAAACTTCCTTGTTTTATAAAGTAATTTCTTAAAAGCTGCAGATATATTTTGTTAATTTGGGATCTTCAACAACTTGTGCTTCAAAGCTTTTAATTTCACCTTAAAGTTACAGAAACCTGTTGTCATTAGAACTGCAGCTTTGCCTTTCAGTAGTAATTTTGCAATGTGTATTAAAGTGGGTTCAGACAGGAAGGGTGTGGTAGCTTGCCAATGTTAAGCTACTGTCACAACACTGTGAACATTATAAATACGTTTACTGAAAATCAAATCTAGAGTCATAGTTACATTTTTATTTTATAAAGAGTGAATTACTTAGTAATAAGAAGTGTTAAACTGTGTTTTAGCCAGAGATAAAACTTAAGCAAAGCCATTTCATAGAGAAAATACTGTACCTCCCCATCTTCCAGTTCAACATCTAGGAAATCGAAGTCCCTAAAGACTCTGAACTGCTGTTCACTGTTTGAATCGTCCATGTTCTCTTGTTCCCTTGTTCCGTCTTCTGAAGACACCAAGCTTGTCTGGTGCTCAATCAGATCCAAATCACCACATGAAGAAAAAATTACCTACAATTCAAAAGATTTCTCTTTTGAGAAACTTTCCCCTATGGTTGGTTGTTAGTAAAAGCTGAATTGGTTACTCAGAAGACTGCATTTCCAGTACACACCTAATTCCTTTAGCTGGTATTTTTAGAACACGCTCTTTTATTATTTATGTTGGACAGGTGCCTTGAGATTAAATCTTGTACAAAGACACAACTTCATACTGCAGGAACATGTCCAAGAATGTAATAGCTACCTCTTAATGGCTGCAGACTGATGTTGACTAAATGTTTATATACATTTATGGGAATGAAATTCAAAGAGCCCAGTGCAGAAAGGATTGTCAAGGGGATGAGTTAATACTTTCACCAGAAAACCTCTAGTTAAACATGCTTAAGCATGTGGAGATATTAGGAAACATAACACAGACTAATTTGTGCAGCAGTAGCTTTTCCTTTCCTACTGAACAATGTCTGCAGTTTAGATGAGAACAATTCATTCTGTGGGTTCCTGTTTTGTTCAAACTGAGAATACGTCCACAACATAATAGCAAGAGTGACATAGTTATAATGTATCACAAAGTACTCAAGATTTTTATATTGCCTTTACAATGTTTAAGCATTATTTTAAAGAAAATAAATACAAATCTTTACCTTTGAAATTAAAAAAAACCCTCGATCAACAAACAAAATTGGAATAGTCCACTATACATTCCACTGCATGAGACAATACTAATTTCCTTAAAGAGTAATGTTAGAATCATTATCTCATGGGATGATAAGGGTGCTAATCTTCATTGCTTTTTCTGTAACTGAATCTAGGCATTCTGAAAAGAGCTAGATTGACAGTACTGGAGACCAAAATGTTCTATCCATAGAACAGGTAAAGCTTGGACAGTGATAGTGCCAGCATCCCAACAACGCTCCACCAAACTGCTTCATAGCCTGTTCTGGAAGAACAGCCTTTAAAAGTGAAAGGGTCGTTTACTCTCCATGCTCAATCACTGGACTCTGTGCTGAGAAATGCAACATGTGCCAGATTGTGCTAACTATGATGATGGTTTTGTGACATGGAATAAATTAAAACACCTCCGAAATTCATGGAGATAAAGTTATTGATATTTAAAATTAAACACACAAAAACAACAAAAGACGAAACAGTCAATGCAGCAAGACTCACTGAAGGGTTTTTGCTCAGCCCCACATCTTGACCACACAGAGTAAGGACGTGTACCAGCTTTTCCTTTGTCCTTTTCTAGAAAAAACATTTTTAATTTTAGCATCATTCTTTATCCATTCTGTTGGAAACTAGAGGGATATGTTATTAGGAAAAACTATGATCAGAGACTCACCGGTTTGATGTTAAAGGAATTATTTTAGAGCAACTATACATACAGGGAAATAAATAAAAGCAACAGCTAATATTTTTTCAGTACTTAAAAACATTTAAAACTGGTCTATTCATTCCATTAGGCCCTAAACTAGTAAAGCAGTAAAACATGTATAACTTCACTGGGACTACTCAAGATCTTGAAATTAAGCACATGCATAAGTTTTTGCATCATCCCAAATCTCCAATATGCTTAACAACAGCAACAAATAAATAAATAAATAAATATATTTTGCATGTTTTTACTTTAAGCTGGCAGCTAACAAAATCCAATAGTGCAAAACAATGTCACATTCAGGAGCAATGCTGCAGGCATATTTTAATGAATAGGGGGCTCCATTACAGGAGCTTAGTGGGAATTCTACCTGAGAATACTGAGGCCTTTTCCAGCTCACAGGAACGAGGACATTGGAATTAGAACCTGAGGAGGTTGAGGAAGTGCTTCGAGTGACAGCCATTGCCCGGGGTTTACCATCTCGGCCAGCAGAACTCTGTAGCTCATCATATCGTCTCCCAATAATTGGAGTCTGAAATAGCATAGAAAATAAAGCTGCATTATGTCGAATATGTTAATGAGCTGATAAAGGCACCTGTTAGCTCACTTGCAGATGAATGTCATTCTGAAGACAGGTATGCCCAACATTTTACCTATTTTTTGTTTTTTTGTTTATAAGTCCCATGTAAATCTTTACATGTATTTTTTCCACCATATATTCTTCACAGCTTCTCTACCCCCAACAATGCCAGCACCTCAGCATTCAGGAGCAACTTACAGTAATAAATGACTTTACCAAGCAGGCAATGGAGAAAAGCAAATTTTGTTAAATAAACTGATTTCAGCCATAAATTTCTCACAGGCTGCAGTTACAGAGGTTTTTCTGCAGGGTGCTGAGCACTTTGGCTCTGATCCAGCAGAGCACTTATGCACATACTGAAATGTTTTGCTGTATCAGGCCAGAGTGCCCAGAGAGCCCAGGACAATAAGAGTGAGAAAACCTTTATGGAAAAATACAAAAGTATATCCTTTTGTGATAGCGTTTCCTTTATAAACCCTGTTTCTCAGTAGCTGTTGTAAGAATAAGTCTCCAATCCTGCATACACAAACGTGATTAACTTTGATCAGGTGAGTAGTCCCATAAAGTTAAGTATGTACGTAAGTGTTTGCATGGTCAAAATGTCTCCTGTGAAAAGACTCCAGTTTGATACTAGATAATATGGTGTTACTCAGGTAACATGTTTTTGTACATTTTTAAAAAGAAGAGTTTATTATAATTTGTATTTAAATTAATAAAGTCAACAGCTATGTTATAAAGATGTGAAATGTAACACTAACACACACACACACACACACTCTCTCTCTCTATATAAGTTTTTCCCCGCAGGTTTTTAGAGTTTTTCCTTTAGAATCCCATGTTCTTAAAAAATAAGTTGAAACCAAAACCAAAAGGAGAGGTTGCTCACCCTGTGCAGTAACTGTAGTTCTTCAAGATAGTGTGTCCCTATGGGTGCTCAACTTCAGGTGTGTGTACAGCCCATGCGCTTTTGATGGGAGATTTTCATTAGCAGTGTCTGTTCAGCCCGCACATTCACTGTTGATATCCTTGTGCCCTGCACTGATGCTATATCAGCCTGCACAGGCAAACCACCCTTAGTTCCTTCTCCACTGACAAGTCTCAGATGGAAACTCCAAAGCAGAGAGGAAAGAGAGCTGGTAGTGGAACACCTATAGGGGGACACATCCTGAAGAACTACAGTTATTGCACAGGGTGAGTAACTTCTCTTTCTTCTTCGAGTAGTGTCCTTAGGGGCGCGCCACTTCAGGTGACTCCCAAGCTGTATCCCATCAGGGAGCTTCAGAGTCAAGTCCATTACCAAGGTAAGAACTGCATTGCCAATTGCTGCTTCAGATATGGAGGCACTGACTAAAGCATAGTCTCTGGAGAAGAAATGTACCAAAAACTGTGTAGTAGCTCTGCAGATCTCAGCAAATGGGACATCTTTAATTAGAGCCAGAGATGTAGATTCTGACCTTGTTGAGTGTTGCACAATGGGCCACTTCTGGTAATCCTCAAATCTGAAAAATACTGACCAGGACTTGGGGATTCAGCTCCCATTTGTAGTCTTGGGAAAAATACCTGCTGAGAGCATCAGCCATAACATTTTGTCTGACCGGAAGATACATTGTGAGATTCCTATGTGATGTTTTATGCACCAGTTCCATAACCTTATCGCTTCAGCACAGAGGGAAGGGGAATCTCGCTCCTCCATGCTGACTGATACAGAACACACAGGCCACATTGTCCATCATGAGCCTCATGGATCTGTGCTAAAGTCACAACCCCCCGGCAAGGAGCGGCTCCTCCATGCAGCTCCCAGCTGTTCCTTTGCTCCTGCCTCTGTCTGTCTCTCCCTGCCCGGCATAGTTCGTCGGCTCAGCCGCTCCGTATGGAGGGGGCCCAGCCGACCATGTGACCGAGAAATCGGGGGGAAGGCATGTGACCCCACATGCCCCCAACCTGTTGCCTCTGCTCCTAGAAATAGCAAAGATGTAACCTCGCATTTTCGGACACAAAGGTACAAGCTGCCACGTAATTGAGGAGTTGAAGAGAGTTTCTGACTCAAGTCTGAGGGCTCTTTTGAATAGTTCTGACAAGCTTTGATAATGTTACAAACTTGTCCATGGGAAGGAAGGCCTTGGCTGCTAAAGAACTCGGGATGGCCCTATAAATTGTATGTTCTGAATGAGAGTCAGTGTGGATTTTTTCACATTCATCTGTGGGCCCAAATCTAAGAACAGGGAAAGTGTTTTTGTGTGGCAGATGACACCTCATGGCATGACTGATTCTTGGAGTAGCCAGTCACTGAGGTATGGGAATACTGTGATCATCTGATGACACAAGTAGGCAACCACCAACAGACACTTTGAAAACACTCTCGGAGCTGAAGAGAGGCCAAATAGGAGCACCCGACACTGAAAATTATCCTGGCCTATGAAAAAATGCAGGGACCTTCTGTGAGACAGGTGTACTGCTATATAGAAGTATGTGTCTTAAAGGTCAAGGACTGAAAACCAATCCATTGACTTTAAAGAAGGAATTATAGCTGCCACAGTCACCATCTTGAACTTCTGAGACTTTATGAATTTGTTTAGGAGTCTGAGATCTAAGATTGGTCTCCACCCTCTGTTTTTCTATGGTATGAAGAAATACCTCAGATAGAAAGCTCTCCCCCTGTGCTGAGCAGGGACCAGTTCTACTACTCCTAACCAAAGAAGGGAATTTAATTCCTGTCTTAACAGGGAGTCATGAGAGGGGTCCCTATAGATGGATGGGGAAGGGAAACAAGGAGGTGGGAGGGCAGTAAAATGGATGGTATAACCCGATGTTATCACTTCTGTCACGCTGTCTGGAGTGGCTCATGACCGAGAGTGCCAATCTCATGGTAGACTGCCAAAAGCAGGGCAGACACCACAAACTAGTGGTATGTTCTATAATTAGATATCACCAAGCCAGGAACAAATGTGAACTCCTGGATCACGGTATGAGTCTTACCTTGGAGTCACAGACAGTTCCCTTGGGCTCTCCAGTCTATCTTGCCACCCAAGCAAGCTGGACTTAGTGATCCATATCACTTACACAAACAATCACAAAATATTCAGGTTGCTCCCAGTCCCAAGAGATGAGTCACTCAGGCCAAGGTGGTTGAGAAGGAACTGAGGGCAATTTGGCCATGCAGCCTAATATAGCCTTGGTGCGAGGCACAGGGATATCAATGGCGCATATGTGGACTGAACAAATGCTGCTAATGAAAATCTCCGATCAAAGGTGTTCATGCACCTTAAGTGAAGCACCCAGAGGCACACTACTCAAAGAAGAAAACAGTCTTCCCATATAGGTCATTAAGTTTAACTCTGGATCTAAAACAATGTTTTTAAGATGATGTCTTGATATTTTCCCTGCTTCCCAATTCTTTAACTTTCATAAAGAACTAAGATGGAAATTAAGGTCTGAACTAGTAGATTTTCTTTGTGATATATACAGTACCTCAGAAATATCGAAATGAAACTCCAAAGTTTTTCCTGGCAGTTCCTTTGAAGCACTGTTCCACACTCGATGTATTTCCATTTTTGAAAGATCACTGTGTTGGTAGGAAGGTAAAACCAGGCTGGCAGAGCGAGAAACTACCAACTTCAAGATGTTCAAGGCTTCTCTCCAGTGAATGCTCTAGAAGTAGATATTGTTTTTGTCAAAACAATTTGAAATAAGAATTTACATCAATTAACAATACATTTACAAGCATATTATTAACCACAAATCTTAACAAATACTAAAAGTGATGACACACAATTAAAGTAAGTTAAATACTGAAATCATTCATAGATTTTGGAATTCAGTACAAAACTGAGTTCTAGAAATAGTGCTAGTAGACTAAAGGGTTGTTTTTAAAGGAATGGACATTTATATAAATAACATCTGCAGTTAAACGAGAAGGATAAAATTACAAGGATTATCATCAACCCTCATACTTCAAAGTATGAATTCATTACCAGGTAGTTCAGGAAGAGATTTCTGCCATGGTATCATGGTACAGTTTTGCATTTACTTGCAATTAGATACATTATTATTTATCATTGGTTAGGCACAGACAAGGTGCTTGCACTGCACAAGACAAAATGAGAACTCCTTGACCTGAAGTATTTTAATCTAATTAAAGAATTTATAGTGGGTTATGAAAGTTTTACATCTTACTTTGGCACACCTGGTATTGGCTATATCAGAGGAAGAGGGAGAATATTGGACTAGATATTGTGTGTCAGTGTGGTAATTCCTAAGTTCCTATATGAAAGCTTAATATTTCACAGTAACTACTTTTCAATTCATATTTTAAAAAGGAAGATGCAATATTTACCTGCACATATTTTTCAATTGTCTTTAACACTTCCATGTTAAACTGTTTAACAGGAATACCTGACAAGTCCATATAACTAAGAAGACTGTAGATCATCTGCAAGAGGGATTGTTGCATGCTGGGAAGGCCCTTTTCTAGTAGCTATGAAAAAACAAGTGAAAATAACTGGATGTTGAAAGGTTTTTTCCTCAAATAAAACAGCACCAATATCAGTCATGTACAGACAGCATTTCCCTAGTTGAAAAACAGTAATTTTAGAATGTCTTGTTACAATAATTAGTGATGATGTTACTAACAAGACAAACTACAAAAGGTAAATTATGGCGTCTGGAGCTAATTAACTATGTTCTGATAATGAAACATAAAGCTTCTTGTCTGCCCAGTACTCCTATTCTAAGCTATCCAGAAAGCCTCTACAAGTGATTCAGAATTTAATTGAGAGAGACATCCAATAAAAAATAGCCACATATCTTTTTATTTTTTCCTTGGCTGGAAGTCTGAGGAAAAGGTTGAGGAGACACAGGCAGAAAGAATTAGACCACTGTTATTCATACAGCAAATTATATTTACCCAATGTATTTCACTACCAATACTCTCCAGCGATAGCTTCCATGGAAACACATATTCGCTAGATAGGAAGATGGAATGCCTGGTCTCTCTCATGGTAGAAATTAATATAGAGATGAGCCTACACTAAAACCCTAGCTTTAAATATTCCCAAACTCTGGAATGTTTGGATCTGCATCCAGGAGTACAAGATCTTGATTTTGCAAACATGATTATGCTTAACCTGGCATATGTGAGTAGTTCCACTGGCTTCAAAGATTACAGCCTTAAGGATTTGTATGTCACATGAATAAGAAATTTCTGATCTGATAATTTTCTGTTAGTGGCTTCTCTCCTCATTCGTTGCTAACAGGTAATACCTCCCACATGTGGAAGTTGGAGGTGGTCTAATGTTGTTGGAGGCTCTAGGACTAAGCCTCACCTTTCAGCTCTGGCTGCCAGAAGAGTTCTCCCAACGCTACAGAAATACTCCAGCAGTCAATTATTAGCATTAAGACAACAATTTGATATAATATGTAAATAAATTTAAGATCATTATATGTCCAAGTCTCCTTTTGGAGAAATTTTTTTACAAATTGTATTCCAGTCATTTCCCAGACTAGTAGGTTAGGTTCAATGAGGAGAAAAGCTCCTAGCAGAAAGAAAATAATGAGATAAGACATTTTTCATTCTGCAGCACAGCTTCTCTCCTCATTCACCAATAACAGGAAGTAGTGAACAATGAATCACAAAAGTGGGGGGAAAGAAGCAGAGTTTTAATTATGATTACAGTAGAATAATAGGCAGAAACAAGAATTCCCACCATATAGAGTAAGAGCTGTATAATTTAAGGAATTTTTTGGGAACCGACCCAGCAACACTTTCCTACCAAAGGATGCCTCTGCAGGGGAATGGAAATCCACGTTGCAAATCTTCCTCAGATTAGGCTCATATTCTTTTACCCACAATGCCCCCAGGGACCTCACAGAGTGAGCCTTGACTCCTTTGTAATTGGTTTCCTAGCATGCCAACTGGTGCAGGATTTTAACATTGTGACTGTAGGAACATTGAGGTCCTAAGGACTTGGCATTTTGGACAGGATGAGATGATAAGGGTACAATTGGCATGTATACTCCATATGTTTGAAAAATATCTTTAGGGCTCTAAGAATGCCCATATATGCCACAACCTTCCAGAGGGGTGCAAAGGATTAGAACAAAATGATGGGAGAACCCTATTTACCGGTAACTGGGGAAATAAAAACTCATCTGAAGAGAAAGGCTTCTGGAGCAGTATAAGTAACTTTCCTCCTCATGACAACAGTAGTGTGGTTCTGTATGGACAGAGGAACTAATTCCAACCGTATCTTTTGGAGGTGATGGCAACTAAAAAAAGCCAGCCACAGGCTTGTCTAAGGGCTGTTGAAGAGAACTAAAAGGATGTACTCTGAGATTTTGGAAATCAGTCTCCAAGTATGCTCCCCATACTGCAAGACTTGCTTCCATAGTGCATATGTAAGGGACTACAGTGAAAACTGAGTTTGACAACCACTCTCATGACTGACACACGAGGGATCGAAATGGGGACCTCCAAAGCTAAAAGCATGATCTGCTACCGCTTGAGCTGAAGAGCCAAAGCTCTGAGGCTGGGGACTACAACAACTTACATCTTTTGTGCATTGGCAAAGAGGGTGACCTGGAACACACACTCATCAGTAGGTTGCACATGAGCAGTGCTTACCCAGGCTAATTATAGGTTGGAGGTAGCCCCCTTTTCATCCTGGTCAAGGGATCACTCAGCCAAGGAGGGGTACTGGTACATATACCTTCACTGTGGGAATAGTCTGCTAAATGGCCCCAGGAGCCCGAAAGGATTCCTGCTGCCTGCTCTCCAGGCTGGCGAGCACCCATGTTAGCTCTTTAGGAGAGATCTAGTATCACTTGTGGCTTTACTCCATAAAACAGGAGTCAATTTGAACTCAGGAAGGGCTTTCTCATTTTCCTCCCTGTGAGCCCACGATGGTGCAGCTGTATGGGGAATGGAGTCCTTGCATACCTCTGTTCTGGTCAGTCTGCCTAAAGTGCTTCTTACGCTTGTTGGGATTCTCTCAGAGACCCTTGTCACTTGGCATGCCCAGAACACCTTGTCCACTCTTGGAGAACACTTCATCCAGTCCTCTGGGATACAAAATCTCATTTTGACTCCACATTTTGTCACTCGGGTTCCTTTATTTAGCATACAGCAAAGCTATGCTGAATTGATCAGACTCAAGCATAGGAGGCGAGTATAGAGCAGTGGTTTTCAAACTTTTTTTCTGGCGACCCAGTTGAAGTAAATTGTTGATGCCTGCGACCCAATAGAGCTGGGGATAAGGGGTTTGGAGTGTGTGAGGGACTCAGGGCTGTGGAAGAGGGTTGGGGTTCAGGGGTGAGGGCTGTGGGGTGGGGTCGGGAATGAGGGGTTCAGGGTTTGGGGAGGGGCTCAGGGCTGGGGCAGAGGGTTGGGGTGCAGGAGGGGGTCAGGGCTCTGGGCTGGGGGGTTCAGGCTCTGGGGTGGTGCTGGGGGGTTTGGGGTACAGGAGGGGACTCTGGGTTTGAGGGGAGGCTCGGGCTGGGGCAGGGGATTGGGGCACTGGGTTGGGGTGCAGGCTCACCACCGGTGGCTCCTGGTCAGCGGTGCAGCTGGGGTGCAGAAGCAGGCTTCCCACCTGTCCTGGCACTGCAGACCATGCTGTGCCCCCAAAGCGGCGAGCAGAAAGGGCCGGTTCCTAGGTGGAGGCGCGCAAACAGCTGCGTGCAGCTCTCGCCCGCAGGCACTGCCCCGCCAGCTCCCATTGGCTGGGAACTGGCCAATGGGAGTGCAGAGCCAGTGCTCGGGGTGGGGGCAGCACATGGAGCCCCCAAGCCACAGTTGGAAAACCACTGGAATAGCGCATACCACACATCCAAAGTTACACAGCAAACCTCTTCCTTTATATATATATTTACACATTACATTTCACTATACAATATTCACTATACATTGCAACATTTGAGATTGGCTTGGTTACTTTGTAGGAACCAATCCCTGTACAGCATGCTCTGTCCAGGCACTTTTCATGTATAACCTGATCTTTACAGGTTAATCTTATCCATTGTCCATAGCACCAGGTTGTTCCTGCTTATCTTAGTTAGCACAGACATCCTGACTCCCACATACTTCTTATTAAGCCCTAATTTACAACTTAACCTTCCGTTCATTAAGAGGTGAGGGAAGTTACTTATGTCAAGCCAGGCCTACAATGCATTAGCGTGGAGCCAGAATATGGAGCGGGGAAGGGCAAAGAGCGAGACCCCTTCCTACCCATCAGATTCTGAGTCGCATTCCTTGGCAGACTGAAAACTAGACAGGCACAATTCCCATTACACTGCAGCCTGAGGTAGGGCTGTGTATGAGGAACAGGCTTCTCTGCTGATCCAGACATGCTGCAGGGTAAGGAAGGGGGAGGGTACCTGCTACAGAGTACCCTTGTAAGAAGAGATGCCCCAGAACACACTTCCCTCTCAGGGTGGGAAAGAAAAGGAGAAAGGGTTTAAACCCTGACATTTACTCCACTTGCTCATTAATAATCTGCCTTACAAAGGGGATGCTTGCTTTTGCCTATTTGGAACTCAGAGTCTCTGGCATTTGCAAAAGCAAACCCTGAACAGGCTGAGAGGTGTTCCCCTCTCTATGGGAATTGTCATGCTCCGGGTTGAGCCTCCCATGGTGGAGTTACAGCTTTGGGTGGGGGTTGAGACCTTCCACACCTCTCCGACTCAAAGCCACATGCTCTGGCAGCGCAAGGGTCAGAGGCTTTATGGCTACAGGGCAGTTGTCCTCTCTAGCCTGTGACCTGGCAGGGGGAGGGTCAAGGGCTTGTGGCAGCAGGGCACAGCTCATGTTCTTGAGACTGTCTCCCAGCAAAGTGGCAGCATGACATAGCTTGCCCTCTCAAGCTCACACCCTGGCAGAGTGAAGGGTCAGCAGCTTGTGGCAGCAGGGCATAGTTAGCCTTCTCAAACCCATACCTCAGCAGAGCGACAGTCAATGGTTTGTGGCAGCAGAGCATCATTTGCCCCTTGGCAGAGTGAGGATGATGGCTTGTGGCAGCAGGGCTCAGTTTATCCTGTGAGGCTCCTGGAAAGCTCCTTATAGCTCCCCCTGGACTTGGCTGGATGTTTGCAGGGCTTCTCTGCTGCCACAGTGGAGGGCAGAGGGTGCTCACTAGAGAAGTGTTGAACTGGGGAAGCCAGAGGTTTAGAGCCTCAATACTCCACTGATTCCTGACCTCAGGGGAGAGAGAGAGGAGCTAGAAGTGAAGTGAAGTCATGCATGACAACAAATAAACATGAACGTTATAGAACAAAATGGTTGAGAAAATCTGAACTGCCAACTTGTTCTGCTGCTGGGGCAGAAAATCTGGTGGCCGGAGGAGAAGCATGGGGCTCCAGCTTGGAGTCCCCAGCAACATCAGATGACCTCTGAATTCTGCAGGCAGGTGGTGTTACCCATTTCTGATGAATGAGGAGAGAAGCAGTGAAGAAGAATTGTTCTCTCTGGCGTCGGAAGAATGCGTTTGGATCCATTAGGGATGGACATTTATAACAAGAAATGGATCATTATGTAACAAGCAATTTAGGTTAGATTGTGCAGCCCTTACTTATGTCCCATTGAAAGGAATGACAGAAAATACTAACTCCTGTAAGTGCTCACCAACACGAGTAAGGGTTGGACAATCTAGCCCATAATTATAAACTATAAAAGGTTGACAAATGCATAAGGTAGTTACACACTCTTTCTTTGTATTCCAGTTCTGGGTGTAGTGGAAAACCCTATTTATTCACAGATAAGCACAGCTTTAACAAGTAATCAACTTGCGGACTTTACTTGACTTTGGATATGTTTTGCATTTAGTGTTTAATTTTTTCAAAAAAGCATACAGCAAAATTCTGCTCTCAGATCTGCCCTGTAAGAACAGAGGATAGGAGATCTTTAATGAATAGCCAAGAGGCTTTAGCCCTTCAGTTTGTCTGTCAATAGAACATGCAAAATTGTTTGGTTTTAAAAACTTACCTCAGCCAAATATGTAACCATACTCAGGGTAATGTCAGCAAATGCTTCATGGAGGTAACGGCAAACAACATTTACCCAGGTAGCACAGTCTCTCGTATAGCTGTGAGTTTTATAAAGGGTCATTACATGTGCAAGATTTGATAGCTTGGGGTTCTTTTCTTCCAAACAAACCTAATTAAATATGAATGTCACATTATGTTAAGAACTAGTCAAAAACATTCACAAGACGTAATATGATGTACAATGTACTAAATAAGTTTCCTACCTGAGCAATTCTCTCTGCTATATCCTTACAGAACTGGTTTGGGCTATCAAAATGTTGAATTAAATGAGGCAGGAGACACAAGACATTCAGTGGGAACCCTGGTACAGAACAATACAGTACAAAGTGGATATTTGATGAGAGAACAGGAATATTAGCTGTCTTTTAAGCAATATTTTGCTGGCAGCTATAATCACAAAAGTACATTACAGTGATGTTATATAGACTCTTTCAAATTGTTCAGACCCCATATTTCACCTTAAGACTGTTATATCAGATTAAACATAACATCTATTAAATATATGACAGTGTGATGGTGTCATTACAAAGAATGGGACTGATTCTGCAAACATTTACTACCATACAAAGTGCTTACTACCAGGTATAATCTCATGGAATTAGTAGTAGTAAGCACTGCTACTAATCGTAAATGTTTGCAGGATCTGGCCCTACACCTTAGTATGCAAAATTTCATTAATACTGGAGGCATTTTTTGTATAATATATACTGCTAGTGTGTGGTAAGAGAAGGAGGAGGTAATAATATAAAATGTTGGGCCTGATTCTCAGCCCCATTTCCCTACATTTTATACTGTCTGAGTGGCCAAACAAACAAACAAAAAAGGGGGGTGGGGGTGGGTAAGATGGCTGCAACTGGTCAACTGAGAATTCCCCAAGTGAGGGGGATTCTGAATTGGTAGAAAGCTAGTGGAGATGCAAAATTCAGATCTAAGCCACACAGTTCTTCCCAAAGTATGGCAGTGTTTGGATAAAATATTTTGGTTTCAGACCTTGACTAGTGAGGATTCTTATGGCTCTGAATATAGCAGCCCCTCCCCAGCCCAAGAAAAAAGAACTTGAGGCTTTATTATAGAAATACTGAGGAAATGTCATAGGCCCTGCTAGGTTCTATAACTAGAAATAAAATGTGAAAAAATATTCCTGTACAAAAATGACATCTTTCCTGCTCCCCTGATATTGAATAGGTGTGCTGAGACCTCAGACTATCATGCTGACCAAAACTGTCTTATTGTTTCCTTGTACTCCCCCTGTCTGTATCCATCTGTTGTCTCTTGTCTTATATTTAGATTGCAAGCTCTTTGGGGCAGGGGCTGTCTTTTTGTTCTTTATTTGTACAGAGCCTAGCACATGGGAGTCTTGGTCCATGACCGGGGTGCTGAGGTGCTATGATATTACAAATAATAAATAATAGTAATAGCAAAAGAATTTCCCTTTAGTTGTTTCTTTGGAGAGATCTGCAATGAGTATAAATATGCATTCATTTAAAAATGCATTACAATTTGTACACACAAAAATAAATTTATATTCCATAAGGTGGCATAGGTATTTTAAAGTAGCATAGTGAGGTTTTCATATCAAACAAACATAAAAACAATTTCATAATCAAAATGTCAGACAGAAAAAATTGGCTTTACCTATAACTTGAGAGGAATCCACCATGGATACTCGTGACACAGGTGTCAGCAAACTGAAGAGCTGTAACGTGAGGTCAGTGGTGGTAAGGGAAGTGAATCCTTTTAGCAACAGCTGCTGCAGCCCCAAGAAATCTGACCACTTTAGCTGTCCTTGTAACTTTTCTAACTTCTCTCTATTTTCAGCTTTATCCAGTGGCAAATAAGCTAGTAGTTTATTCAACAATCGTAAAGCCATTAGATACTCAAATTCAAAATCAGATTCCATCAAAGCTACAGCAACCCAGAAGATAGTGGCCAACAGGTTGGTTGGATTATTAATATTAGAAGGATCAGTGAGGCTGTCTTTTAGAGAGGATGAGCTCCTGGTTTTAGAGGAGAGGCCTTGCTGGGTGCATGCCTGAATTCTGTCTAGTGTGGCACTACGTGGTGGATCTGAGGATCTGTCCACAACACCAAACTTTTTGGGTACAGAAAAGCTCCTCTGGTGTCTGCTTCGTTCAGCAGTGGCTGTGTTACCACTTACAGCCCCAGGATTCACGTTCAGCTGGCCCGTACTCTTCCGATTTGCAGTCAGTTTAGTGCTTGATGTTAAGTCTGGTGATGATGAACTAAGCAAAAAAATAAAATAAAATAAAATAAATGGGATTTTATTATATCACAAAGCAGAAATGTAGAAAATAAATTAGTACAAATAAAAAGGAAGTAAACCAAGAATTTATCAAAAGATAAATAAACAGAAAAAAAGTAAACAAACACCACGCTATTTGTTTTACCCTCCCACAGATTTCTCCATATTACCTAGAGACCCCAACTGAGAACAGGGCCATATTGGGATAGGCACTGCACAAATACAGAGTAAGAAAGAAACAGACTTTGCCCTGAAGAGTTTACAATGTAAATAGACAAGGCAGAAAGTAGGGGGAAGGGATAATGAGGGGTGAAGTGACTTGCTGAAGGTCATGCTCTGGGTTAGTAGCAGTGCTGGGATTAGCACTCAGGTCTCCTGAATCTCAGTACCCTATCCACCGGACCTGCTGCAGGAGTTACTTGGCATAAGTCACACTTGTGGAATTACTGGCAAATTGACCCTGTGGAGGGAGGAGTATTGGCCACCATGGGTGAATGTATGCAGTCAAACCAATGGTTGTAAGCAGAACCTTAGAGATGTTGCATTATCCCTATAGAGGGCTGTCATGGAGCTATCAGGGCTCCCCTAGCCTCCTTTCAGGGAGGTAGACTGCACACTGGAGACTTAGAGTTTCAAAGAGTTAGGACTGCCACATAGATTACCACTTGGAATTTCATGCAGTCTTTATTAATTATTTATATTCTAATAGCACTCACAGTGTTTAGGTATTGTTCAAAGACAACAGTGAGACACAGTCTCTGTCCCAAAAAGCTTATAACCTAACAATTTACACGTCCAAGGGAAGCTTGCTGTACAGAACTACTTCCCAGCTCCCTTCATTCTCACCTCTGAAATGCTCTACTCACAATACTGAAAAGCCTCTACTCTATGGTATACTCGCAGAGGGGCTTACACAGTCACTAGGGGCAGGAGAGAGAATGGTGTTATCCCCTTCCTTCCACAATTTGGGGCCATTTCTGTTCCATTTTGCTCCCTTCTGAACTGTGTAGTCGAGAGGAACATGTGACCCTTGGTTTGGAATATAAAGGACTATAATATATGGTAACAGCACCACCCCAGGAATTTTACCGACAAACTTTTATGTTGCCTGAAAAGTTTTAGAACGTAAGGAGATCCCTTCAGGGATACATCCAGCTCCTACTACTGCTAACTGACATCATAGACACTGTCACTGGTTGTGCTTTAGAAGGAGAAAGGTTTGCCATCCTCTCAACCTTGGAGGGCTCCCTGTGAGTTCAAGGATGCACAGCTCAGAAGGACTGGGGGTGAGAAGAAGAGCAGGGGGTGCACACTGTTGAACATCCTCAAACCTGAAAGGAAATCTGTGTGTGGCCTTTTTTCATATTGTGGAACCCCTCTTCATAGGAGGATCCACAGACATCTGCTTATGGAGGTTGTCAAGGAAGGGGAAACATAAAGCAAAGGGCCTCCTGAGAACCCCTTGGGATATCTAAGTTCTGAGGACAGAATCCCCTATTTGTTCCACAAAGGGGACAAATCCTGTCCATTCATGCAGTGATTTGGGAAATACTCAATTAGGAGAACCACGAGTTTTCTCACAGCAGGGAGTGATCTGTACCCTCATCTGCAATATTCTAAGCAAAGTAAATGCTGTTTCCTATACATCTTTCCAAGACTACATTAGGTACAAAAACAGAATGTGGAATCCTAATATTATTTGTTTAAAGAGGATGTCAAATGTACTGTAGACGGCTGAAAGGAAGAAAGAAAAGCTATAACAGGCTAGGAGGCTCCTCAAGTTTATCAATATTTATTTCAATAGTTTCCAAATTGGGTTCAGATGCACTCTTAGGCTCGTTCTGTAAATGTATTTTGAGCAAGATCAGTTATATCAAAACCATTTTATGCTATTCAGATTGCAGAACATTGTATTGCTTCATAAGATTTACATGGGAAAAGATTATGTGATTAAGGGAACAGACTCTTACCGAGATAATATGGTCAGAAGATCACTGTTCTTCAAACAATCAGACAGATTATCCACAGTAGCCTCCAAGGTAAGTAGTGCTTCCATTACATAACCCTGTTAAATACATACAGTCAGTCATTTTGGCAAAAACACTCACCGGTTTTTGCCAAACAGTAACAAACCATTCTGTACTGACGCATCTTATTGAAAACAGAACACAATACTAATCGTAGTAAAAAAACCCAGAGCCATTACATTGCACATTAAAACATTACTGCACATTTTATTTTCTGTCTCCCTGAATGATCTGTGAAGGAGAGAGTATATTTAAGGAGACCAGTTATCTTATCACGGGATGATGGATAATAGGATACTGAGCCTTTCGCCTCCGTGTCACTGGTTCAAATTCCGCATAGGTAGTTGTGACAGAATATTATTGTCACCTTGAGGCTATTTGATGATCTACGTGGAATGTGTTGGTGATCTCAGTCCATTTCCTAATGGAAGTTAATAGTGTTAAGATTATAAAAATAACACTAACAAGAATATAGAAGCGTCAAAGAGTGCTGTGGCACCGTATAGACTAACAGACATATTGGAGCATAAGCTCCTCCGGCCGGGGGATAGCGGGGCATGCCGATCTGCTCAACCCCCCCCCGCGGGCTGCACAGTAGGCATGCGCGGGCCGCATGTGGCCCGTGGGCCGTATGTTGTGCAGGCCTGCCCTAGCAGATAAAGTACAAGATGCGGTACAACAATGGTGTCTGCTACAACAACCAAACCACAGTCGAGAACAGGCTCCTTAAATACCTATCTATATAAGGTGTAGGGGGAAAAATGTTGCATAATCAGGGAGGACTTCAGTCTGAGTGACATGCTGCCAGTAATAAAACATCATTGGTATTTATAAAAATTACATATAACAATCTGCTAACTCAAAAAGAATTGCATTCTGCCTAGCGGAATTCTATAGTAGAACTGATAATGACAGGTGAAATAATCACAGAACTAAAAATCAGTGGCTGGTTAGGTTCAAGTGACCCTGACGCTTACATTTTTCATGGGTAAGCAAAATAAAGCCCCACCAGTAATGTATATTCTTGTTGCTTTTAAAGAACCAATTTAGCAAAGATAAAAACAATCATGATTCAAATCAGACGTGAGAAAGAATTCAAACAGAAAACAAGTGAATGATAAATGGGAGCTATTTAAGAACATTTTACTAGAAACCACAATCCCACAATTGAGAAAGAAGGCTACACTGGTTAAAGGACCAGCCTGACTTAGAGGCGGGGAAAATGGAAAAAAGGGAAAGTTGATATCAATGAATATAAGCTAGCAGGTGGGTGTGACATTGCACCCCATAATGCTTTATAGAAATAGGCTTATGAGTGTAAATATGACATAACTGGAGTATGTTCTATGCTAGATATGCCATGTAACATAACTTTGCAAAGGTTACGTTCTACTGAATGTATTCATCCTATCCATATGCAAGTATCATTTTTATATCTGAAGTTATGAGCGTTGGCTCTATGCTTGTATTTAAAGTGTTTGCCGTAGGAAGCACATAAGGCAGATTTGGTCAACATAGTGTGAAGGGGTTATTAAAGTAATTGGGAGTACTTAACTGACAATACACCTTGGGAGACGCCAATCCACATCTGAGCTTTCCTGGGAATGTTCAAACTGACATGTAAACAATGGCATCGGCCTGCAGAGAACTGAATCATTCATAGACATATGACTTGCCCAGGTGACTGCAAAACTCCATCTTGTGGAGGGGAGAAGAAAGGGGTTTCCACCCACAAGAGAAAGACTATATAAGCCCCTGAGAACCCCCTCCATTTTGTCTTCAACTGGCTCAAGAGGTAGCCTCTCCACCCCAAAGAGATGCCTGAAAGAAACTGGAACAAAAGACAGTAACTACGGGGGTGTGAGTGATTGCTGGGCCCAGACTAGGAAGGAGTCTAGTCTGTCAAAGAAGCTTATTGGAACATCTCTGAAGGTGAGATTCACCTGCATTTAGTTTCCTACTGTATTAGGCTTAGACTTGTGTGTTTTTGTTTTATTTTGCTTGGTAATTTACTTTGTTTTGTCTGTTATTACTTGGAACCACTTAAATCCTACTTTTTATATTTAATAAAATCACTTTTTACTTATTAATTAACCCAGAGCAAGTGTTAATACCTGGAGGAGCAAACAGCTGTGCATTTCTCTCTATCAGTGTTATAGAGGGCAAACAGTTTATGAGTTTACCCTGTATAAGCTTTATAAAGAGTAAAATGGATTTATTTGGGGTTTGGATCCCATTGGAAACTGGGTATCTCGGTGTTGGAGACAGGAGCACTTCTTAAACTGTTTTCAGTTAAGCCTGCAGCTTTTGGGGGACATGGTTCAGACCTGGGTCTGTGTTTGTAGCAGGCTAGCATGTCAGGCACAACAGTCCCAAGCTACCAGGGAAAACGGACTTAGAAGTAGTCTGAGCACATCAGGTGGCAGTCCCAAGGGGGTTTCTGTGACCAACACGCCACAGTGGGAATGGTAGAATATTGATAAGGGAAGCAAAAAGACATAGGAGAAACCAATGGACAACAGAGCTAAGGACTAGAAGAAGAAGTATATTAGAACAAAAGGAATCCAAACACTGGTATTGGTCCATTACTAAATGAAGATGGTAGAATGGTCTATAATAATGCAGAACTGTTAATAAGGCAGAACTGTTCAATAAATATTTCTGTTCTATGTTTGGGAAAAAGCCAGATGATGTAGTTATATCATATGATGATTAAATACTTTCCATTCCAACTGTAAGTAAGGAGGATATTAAAACAGCAGCTAATAAAGATAGACATTTTAAAATCAGCAGGTACGAATTTTACGAGAGCTGGCCAAGGAGCTCTGTGGACTGTTAATGTTGATTTTCAAGAGGTCTGGGGGAAGTTTCAGAGGACTGGAAAAAAGTTAACGTTACGCTAATATTTAAAAAGAGTAAAGGGATTGACCTGGGTAATTATAGGCTATCATTCTGACATCAATCATGGGCAAAATAATGGAATGGCTGATATGGGACTCTTATAAAGAATTAAAGGAGGATGGTATAATTAATGACAATCAAAATGAGTTTATAGAAAATAGATCTTGTAAAACTAATTTGATTTTTTTTTGCGAGATTATAAATTTGATTGATAAAGGTAGCAGTGTTTGTTTTTTGTAAGGCATTTGAGTATGGTACTGCACAACATTTTGATTAAGAAACTAGAACAATACTAATTCAACATGGCACACATTACATGAATTAAAACCTGGCTAAATGACAGGTCTCACAAATGTAACTGTAAATGGGGAATCGTTTAGCTGGTGTGTTTCTATTAGGGTCTCACAAGGATCAGTATTTAACATTTTTCTCAAAGAGCTGGAAGAAAACAAACTAATTACTGATAAAATGTGCAGATTACACAAAGATTGGGACAGTGTTAAATAATGAAGAGAACTGTTTCTGACAGATATTGCAACTTCGTGCAGTATCTATAGGGGAACATATTGTATTAAGTATAAATATCACTGTGGGCCATGGATTATGATTATGTTCTACTCCATGGGGGAAGGTTACCACAGCTCCTCCAGGAATTAAAACAGGGGGATTAAGGTGAATCACTCACGCTGTAAACACCTCCAGAAAGGTAACACACTCTGGGGAGGTTCACATATACTGGTTCACACTTGGTTTCCAGAGACTAGGAAAACAAAGAATGGGGTTTTGGCTTAAAAAGGCTGCGTTTAAACTGAGTCAGGGACTTCTTTCTGATCCAGCAAAGGGACAGGATCTTCTGCCCAAGAGCCCCAACCCTTGTGGAAGAATTGGAAATAATTTGGCCTACAAGAGCCCCATAAGACTGATGGGTGATCTCTGGCAAGTTTTTAGCATAGTAACTTTTATTGTTTTATATGTTTTTTCTGTAATGCTTTTGCTTGCTTAGAAAGAGTTGTGTGGTATCTTGTAACTACTGGCAATACACTTGTCATGGTCCTTGGATAGAAAGAAAAGCACAGGCCCTGGTCTTTAGGAAGACTGGCTTGCTGGGCATATCACAATGTAAGACAGTGAAATGTGCAGTCTTAAAACCCTGGTCAGGAGGGAGCGAGATGCAGCTCTCTATTATATTTATTAATACAACATCTCCACCTAAGAGAAGTGATGGCTGGGAGCTGAAAACTTTAAGTGGGTGCTCTCGAGGGACCATGGAGGGGCAATACAGATGCAGTTACCCTGAAACTGTGACACAGGTCGCTGATACAAAGTGATCTGACTGTGTGGTAAGCTGGATACAAGCAAGCAATATGTGTTTCCATACCCTAAATGTAAAATCATATATCTAGGAGGAGGAACTCTATTCTGGGAAGCAGTGACTGTGAAAAAGACTTCAGAGACATTGTGGATAATCAGCTAAACACAAGCACCCAGTATGATGCTGTGGCCAAAAGGGCTAAAGTGATCTGTGGCTGTATAAACAGAGGAGTAGAGAGGTTATATTACCTCTGTACTTGGCCCTGGTCAGACTGCTACACTGGAATACTGTATCCAGTTCTGCTGTCCACAATTCAAGAAGGATGTTGATAAATTGGAGAGGGTTCAGAGAAGAGCCATTAGAATGATCAGAGATTGGAAAACATGCCCTACAGTGAAAGACTCAAGGAGGTCAATGTTTTTATTTGAGCAAAGAGAAGGTTAAGGGGTGACTTGATCATAGTCTTTAATTACCTACACAGGGAACAGACATTTGATAATAGAGGACTTTTCAATCTAGCAGACAAAGGTATAACAAGATCCAGTGACTGAAAGTTGATGCTAGACAAATTCACACTGGAAATAAGGTGCATATTTTTAACAGGGAGGTTAATTAACTATTGGAATAATTTACCAAGGTCTGTAGCGGATTCCCCATCACTGGAAAATTTACATCAAGAATGGATGGGTTTCTAAAAGATATGTTCTAGTTCAGAGGTCTCAAACATGCGGCTTGCGGGCTGCAAGTGGCCCGCAGGGTTATTTTCTGCGGCCCGCCAGCTCCCTGCGGCCCCTCTGCCCTTCCCCACCCTCAGCGCTTACCTAGAGCGGTTCCGGCCCAGTGTGCACCGGGGGGCAGGGCAGGCTCCCTGCCTGCCTGCCCTGCTCCCGCGCCGCTCCGGGAAGCGGCCGGAACCTGGGGGAGGGGGAGCACAGGGGTCTGTGTGTTGCCTTTGCTTCCAGGCACCACCCCCCACAGCTCCCATTGGCCGGGAACGGGGAACCGCGGCCAATGGAATCTTCAGGGGAGGTACCTGGAGGAGCGGCCAGGGCAACACACAGAGCCGAATCCCCTGCCCTGGCCGCCCCTGTGCTTAGGAGCCAGACATGCCAGCTGCTTCTGGGAGTCAGGGCAGGCAGGGATCCTGCCTTAGCCCTGCTGCATTGTTGACTGGACTTTTAGCGGTCTGGTCAGTGGTGCTGACCAGAGCAGCCAGGGTCCCTTTTCGACCGGGCGCTGTGGTTGAAAACCCGATGCCTGGCAACCCTACTTGCAGCCAGAAGATACTTTTGCAGCAGGGAGCAGGTCAGATTCAGGGTCATGCAGCTTTCCCATATCTATTACTACTTACAATTCCTTGTCCAGTCTGCCTCTCAGGTTAACACTACACCATGGTTTGTTTTCAAACTGGATCAGCTACATCATAATGGTGTGAGCTTATTAAAACAATACGTTATTTCTACTGTTAATTTATTCTTCTTAAAAAGAGAGGGCCAAAGCAGTTCGTTTTTAATTTTATTTTTACTCTCCACTGCTCATAGTACTCTTTATTTAGATTAAAAACCCTTAATGATTTCATCTTTTAGCATATGGCAAATATAAATACTCCCACCAACCCATCCAGTGGGCCAAAACCTGCAGACCTTAATCAAGCAATATTCCTAATTGCTTTAAAGTTGAATATTGCTCAGTAAAAGGACAATGGAATTTGGCCCAGTGTTTGCAATTTAACTGCTTTTGGAAAGGCAGCTGCGGAAGCTGAAAGTGCTGTTTCTGTGAACCCCACTTCAGTTGGCTGTTTAAAATTTTTAAAATCTCACAATGGGGTGATACATTTTGAAACAAATTTGACTTTTATTTTTCAGGGCTCAGATTATAACAGTTAGATCATGACTTTGACAGCATTTTTGTAATTTTTGAAATTGTGATGAGAACAGTTTTTTTTTCCTAAGGTCACATTCTCACTTGCATCATAGTTTCCAAGTTTATTTCACCCTTTACATGAAAATGAAACAAACGATACTGAACATATGCAGCATTGTGAAACATTGTCAGGAATACAGCACTGTCACACATGTGTACCTGAATCTCATCTCCATGTTCTCCTATAACTTCCACCAATCTTGACAGAAGGTCAGACAATGCATGTGCAGAAAGAGGCTGCTTTAGCGCCCTGAATATCTGGAAAGATCGACCTGCATAATGTCTTGAAGAGCTTGCAAGAGCCGTTTGTAAAGCAACTTCACTCAGATGCTGCTCCAAATGAAAACCTAAGCAGCAAAAGAATAGCATGTTGATATTTAAAATCTAACAAAGGAGATTTTACTGCATGAGACAAAGTAACTTTACAGTTGAAACCTTGAGCGGACCAATTCCCTAGCATTTCAAAAAGTTTTGGCCATTTTGTAAGGTATATTAATTTATGAAAGAACCACTAGAACCTTCTTTACAAATAAGTGAACAATTCCTATTATTGGACAATACAGTATATAAAATTGGTAGAAGTCTAGCAGGTAAAGACAGTTTACTGCATTCAACCTAATACCTTAATATTAGGAAATAAAATCTGCACTGAATTAAAAACGAAGGGCAGCATGGTCTAGTTGTAATGAGTAGAGCTGCGTGGGATTTCAAAATGTCTTCCATTCCAGAACGGAGCAAAACCAAAAGATTTCAAAATTTCCCACGAATTGAAATTCTGGAAAAATAATAATTTGGGATCAATTGAAATGTTTCATTTTGACAAAATCTAAATGATTAATTCCAATTTTTACTTTTTCATTTTATATTATATTTCATAATATAAAAAATTGGGGCTGGGGGACTTGTTTTGAAAGAGAAAATTGAAACATTCCATTCCAAAAAGGTCAAAACTTTCCTGAGTGCAATGCTTTTTCTCAGGGTTTTTTTTTCTATCATTTTTTCTCAAAGGCAACGTGTTTTCGCAAAAACATTTTGCTCTCAACAAATGAGCATTTCCAAAGAGCTTTAGTAATGAACTCATTCTAATTGTGGCCACTGACTCACTGTGTGGCCATGGCAAATCACCTAACTTGTAAGGTCCTGGGGAAAGGAATTGTTTTTTTGTTCTGTGTTTGTATAGCACTTAACGCAATGGGGCCCTGGTCCATGATTTGGGCTCCAAGGTGCTACGGTAATATAAATAACAACAACAATAATATTAATTTCAATGTTTTCAGCTATAAAATGGGAATATCAGTTCTTATCTCCCTCATAGGGTTGTTTTGAGGATTAGCTAGTTAATGTTCATACTGTGCCTGGAAGATTTGAAATTCTATATAAATAATGCTATATAAATACCTTGCTAAATACAAGCACTGTAGCCCTGATGAGGAAAAGCAGCTAAGCACATGCCTAAGTACTTTCCTGAATTGGGGCCTTAGGGCCTGATCCAAAGCCCACTGGAAATCAGGAGTCTTTCCATTAACTTCAATGGAGTTTGGTTCAGGTCCTAATTGCACACTATGTTGCTCTCTGCCCTACTAATAACAAGTGAGTTTTCATTACTTTTCAAAATAGTATTACTAGTTTACTATGAAATCCCGTAATAAATAATTAAAAATAAACTATAATTGTCAAATTAAATGAACAAAGAACATTTTGCTTGTTGGGAAGATTGCTTAATATCTCCAGTATATTTTACAAATAAGAGGTAGAGTTTTTCCCTTTTTTATCAAACAGAACAATCAAAATCAACCATCAGTGATGGTTTAGAAGAATCAATTGTACTGTTGCTGCATGCTAAAACAATCTATGATTCTATTTTTCTAGAAAGTACATAATATGATATATGTCCTACATATGACACACAATGCTTCAGCATATGGATCTAATGAAAGAAAGATCACAGGATAAAAGTTTACTGTGGGCTAAATAAACTAAAGAAAAATATATACTTTTCACTGATCAAAAGAAGCAGTCTGTAGTAATCGCTTCAGGAGTATGATAAAATGAAATGACAAGAGCATTAAAAGAATATGATCTTTAACTTCCTAAAAAAGGAAATAAAGTTATTTATATATGAAAAGAATAACTTGAAACAAACTACAAAAACAAAATTGCTTTAAAACTTTTAATCCTTGCACATAAAATACTGCAAGAAAGAAGATGTCTTGAACAAAGAAAAAAAGAATCATTATGAAATTATTACTTTCACATAACAGAGGGCACTGTTGCTCAAGCAAGCTCCTGTAGCAGTCATTCAAAGAAACTGGCATTAAAAGGCAAGTTCTCTAAGCAAACACTAGGGACTTGTCCACTAGTCAGGGCTTTTAACTAAGGTACAATCATGGAAAAAAGTTTCAGTACCTGATTTGGAATCTTTAAATACAGACACAACATGCCTCAGAAAATTAGTAAGTTGATCAGCACTCTTTGTATTCTGGTTCTTGGGTGTGATATCTTCATGGCACCAGAGTGGACCAAATGCCCTTAAAGAGAAGAAAAATATAGCAAAATGTGTAAGTATTTCTTTGAAGTAGTTGAAATAAATGTAAGTAATTTTAAAAATTATTATACTGTACATTCAAAAAGAGACAGGCAGAACTATTTGCTGGAAAACATGTGACTGAACATAAATCTATGAACAATACAACTACTACTACACTTCAACTTTACAAAGATTTCCAGTTCAAAATGTATTACTGGCTTAACATTATAAATGACCGATCATTTCAGGGCACTGCTCTACTTTCCATTTTCTGAATGTAAGGCCACCTTTTACATTGGGAAATTTTATAAAAAATAAAATAAAATAAACAAAACCTCACTGGTGCTACCAGTGCGAACCATAGTATAGACAATGCTCAGGTAGCTTCTGGTGTTTTTAGTACTGCTGAAAAGAGGTTAAAAAAAAAAGGGTTTATCCACAAGAACCTGGTCTACATTAAGTCTCCTACTGGTGATAAAAATAGTGGGCATTTTTTTGGGTAAATTCCTTAGTGTAGAGGAGGCTTAGCGGTGTTAATCTTAACAGCTACAACTCTTGCTGAAGGCCTACTCAGCATGAAACAAACAAGTTGTGAAACTGACAGATGCAGACACAGAGATTGATGAAAGCTCGAACTTGCTATCTTGTTTTATGTTTAGCTTGTAAATTCCTTGATGAAGAGACCATCTTTTTGTTCTATGTCCAGCACCTAATATGTTGGGATTCTGGTCTATGACGGGGGTCCTTATGCATTACCATAATACAAATAAATACAAATAAGTATCAAAATAAGGAATAATTTTCAGTTTAAAAGCACATTTACTATTGAGTACATAACTGGATTTAATCAAACGTTTGATCGGTAAAGTTCAATTTATATTACAACTTTAAGACAATCTTATTACATGACATAATTACACAGCATTACTTAATGCATCTACTGTGTCAGGTTGAACAATGCTATGTATCAAACACAAATAAAACTAAAAATGTAGTGTAGTGGTTGCAAATAATTTGGGTAATGGGAATTTGCAAGAATTTTTAAGGCAAACCTAGGATTTCAGGCTTTTGTCCTGATGCAGGTAAAATTTCCATTAAAGTCAATAGGAGTTTTGCATAAATCAGGACTTCAGGATTTTACCATTAAGCCTGGCCTACAACAGTTTTTATACTAGTACAGCTATTTTGGTTAGGGATGTGATTTATTACCAAAACAGTTAAAGTGGTACAGCCCTGAGTGTGGTATACATGAGTAAGCTATACCTATATAAGTATGGAGTATTACTGTAGCTATGTCAGTCCCAGGATATTAGAGACACAAGGTGGGTGAGGTAATATCTTTTATTGGACTAACTTCAGTCGGGAGAGAAACAAGCTTTCGAGCTTACACAGAGCTCTTCCTCAGGTCTCTGAAGATATTACCTCACCCACCTTGTCTCTCTAAACACCAGTATAAACACATTTACAACAGTTTTCAGTGTAGTGTAACTGTATCTACCCTAGGGAAGTTGTACTGTTTTAAATATACTGGTGTAATTATAATGGTAAAGCTTTTATGTGTAGACAAGGCCCTTATGTATGGTGAGTGTTTTGCAAAAGTAGACTTCCCAGGTATGCCTAAGGCAACTATAGGGTCCAACTCTGGGCCAATCACCTTCTGTGCAAACAGGGGTATGTGTTAATTCTGAAGAACAGTGTTAACTTGGCCTGTATTTTTGTTAGCCCAGGAAGGTGTGAACAAACCCCACCCAGCTGCTCCTACAAATTTGTGACAGGGCCATGTTTAATCCCCATGAGGAGTATGTAGGGAATTGAAGGACTACCAAGTAAAAATTCATAAACAGCCTCTGACTCAGCCCTGCAATGCTCCCTCTGTAGCTCCAGTCATATCGGATCTGCATAGTGTGGACATTAAAGATTTCAAAAGATGTTGCCAACATTGTCCCCCAAGGTCTTATTCCTGGCTGCAACCTCTTGGGTGTAAATTTCTTAGCAACACAAGGCCTGAATATAATTAATTGGATGCACAGTACATGGTGTGTGGCTGAACAGGATTTTTGTTCTTATTCTTCTTGCCTATCTCCTGACTTCTCAAGATTAAAAGAAGTCAAGGGAAGTGTCAACAACTAAGCATGGAGAAGAAAAATAGGCTGAAAGAGAGAACTTGCCTGATATTGAAAAGACACCCGTCTGTGCTAGATTTGTTACTTATTCAAAATGCTAAGTGCAAATATCAAAAAGCCCCACCAGAGGACTAATACACCAAAAAGTCTTGATTATGCTGTAATGAATGGGATGTTTACCTTGGTGAAATATTGGTTAACTGTGATTAGAAAGACTTTCCAAATCTATTTCCTTTAAAAAAAATCAGGTAAGATGTGAAAAAGAAACATTATTCCAAATACAAGTTCACCAAGTAGGCAGTAATATTATCAGTTTAGAAAATTAACAAAGTTAAATAAAGTGAGTTTTAAGACCTAACAAAATCACGTATTACACTGGATTTTGCCAGTTTATAATGATTGCGTGTCACTTAAATCCTTTCCGCACTTAATACCAGCTCTTCTTTTGCTGTCAGTTAAGAACTACACTGGATTTTGCCAATTTATAATGATTACGTGTCACTTAAATCCTTTCCGCACTTAATACCAGCTCTTCTTTTGCTGTCAGTTAAGAACTACACTTCTGGATGGAAAAATAAAATGCAGAGTCACTCTGTAGCTGCTCTTCAGCTGGCTAGACTTAGGCTTTCAGACACTTTGCCGGGGCAGTGTAAAGGGATCTTAATGTAAATGAGAATCAGGCCCTAAATTTTTCAACAGAACAAGCCTAGGATGTGCCAGCCCTATTCAGTAATTAAAGCTAGGTTCACTGTGGCCCTTCACAACTGCTGTCTCCTTTATAGCAATAAAATTATCCTATTCCATGAGTTCCATCTTGAGCATGATATTATAGGATATTGAACAATTTATTCTGGTCAGGTAGCATTTTTTGTAGTGTTCCTGACACTGTAATGCTTTTAAATTCATCTTCACATTTACAAGTAATAGAAGAAAAATAGAAGTTTATTATTACTGTATGTTCACGTCAAACATTTTCATCTATGTACTTTTAAAGTTATTATAGATAATTTTACAGAAGACATGAACCCTTTTCAAGTGTAACCCACAGTAACCTCTCCTTATCTTGATTACCTGGTAGTCAGAAATTCAATTAATTTGTTTGCCTTTTCATCTGTTTCAGCAGCTGTGTCCATGTCCTCCACCTCTTGGGTAATCTGTGGGAGATTTCCACTGCTGCCTCCTAGACTGATACTTGAAGAGGTAGAGCTGGAGCTTAAACCAGAATCTGGCACTGGTGATGACTGGTACTCCCGCAGAAAGTCAAAACCACCTGGCAGCAGCAGAGGAGAATATAAAGATGGAATGCACCACTTACGTCAGCATTTCAGATGAAAGAATAGGACAAACACCTCTTTTAAACAGTAAGCTGCTGAAAACTTTCACTTGGAAGTAGAAAATATAAGAAAAATGCAAAAACCTACAGCAAGAGTGAAAAACTGGTGATCTTACATTTTCAAATCTTCAGAATGCAATTAAAAAATGACTAATACAAAAGTCAAAAAATTTCTGAACTATAGGCATTGTATCTGTAAAATAAATGTTTCACAGGTGACATTCAGAAGTAACATCTTTTTGTAAACTTTATTATATTTAAATAATGTTAGAATATGTCTACAATCAGTCTAAACCTAGGCAAAAGTCTAGTTCATTAATCCAGGCTGGTCTGATGTTGAATAAGGTTGCAAGAAATGTAAGATTGGGTCTTAAATTCACAACACAGAGTGAAGTAGGTGATAACTGCCTACTTCACCTGGAATGGTCTCTTACAACATCTTAACTCCTTGTGCTAAACATTTTGCTCCACCTTGCGTTTAGCTGGCTTGTCTACACTGGCAATTTATGGCACTGCAATTTTCTCGCTTTAGCATTGCCAGTGTAGACTAGCCCTGAGTGCTTTTCCCAGACCTGAAGAAGAGCTCTCTATAAGTGCCAAAAGCTTGTCTTGTTCACTAACAGAAGTTGGGTCTAATGAAAGGTATTACCTCATTCACCTTGTCTCTCAGAGAGTCAGTTTCAGAGATCAAATTAGAAGCCAGGTGTCTTCATTTCAGATTCTTTGTTCTAGCTACTGCACCATATAGCATACTGACTGTATCTGAATTGCTTTCCTCATCCAAACAGCAACTCCTCAACATTAGCTGATTAAAAAGCATTTTAATTCAAAATGGAGTTCTACTCAATTCACCATGGCCACAAAAGAGGCCTTGACATGGGATATCAAAGGTGGGAAAATCCATGTGAATCTTAGGGGGAAATGAAAATGTAATTTAAATTTAATAGTTTATTGTATAGGTTTAACAGTTTGTGAACATACAACAGAAAGAAGGATTTTCACACAGTTTGGGAAGGAAATATGTTTTTCACTGCTGTTGAAAGTAAATAATGGGCATATAAATCATTTGACTTAATATTTTTGTTTGAATTATGATAAAGTTTTGCAATGAAATATCTGAAACATTTAAGTGGAATAAATAATCCTGAATTATGCCAAAAATGTTGTTTACCATTATCATCAGCATTCTCCTAAAGGTCTCTGATAAAAAAAATGAAAGCCATCAATCTTCATTTGTTCTGGCCATGCACCAAAACAACTGATTGAAGGTCAAAAGATTAAAGTTCTAAAGTAATTTTCTTTAAGCTTCTACTGCTCATGAAGTTATGCACTATTCAAATTTCATAAGTAGGGTTAAAAACAACCTTAATTTTAATAAGAAAATTTTTTGAGGGAGAATTTGAATCTGTTATTTATCTTTTTTTTAAAACAATCATGTCCGTGACCTTTTTAAACTGTGTGATTGTTCCCTTCAGAGTACTGAATAAGAATCCATGGACTGTGTGTCCAGGGCAGAGAGCAGCATGGCCTTTGGATTGTTATGCTGCATTGCACATTCAATAGATTTTTTTCTGCCTCCTTTCCCCATTACGTCTATTTTTATTTTAGGCAAAAAATCCTATAGTGATTAGTGATAGATAAACTTCAGTAAATTCAGATAAGTATCCAAATTATGGAGACAAAGTACCTGAAGCTTGTCCAAAAATGTGCAGAGCTTTGTTTCTCTTTTCCATGGTAGCATTTGCTGAAATGCTTCCAGTTCCACGTGCAGGGACAGTTAGACAGGCAGAACTGCAGGGTCTCAATGCGTGGAAGAGACTCTGGTGTAGGGAGGAGGGAGTTAGATTTATTAGGAGCTGGGGAAACTTTTAGGAAAGGGGGAGCCTATACAGGAAGGATGGGCTCCACCTAAACCAAAATGGAACCAGATTGCTGGCACTTAACATTAAAAAGGTCATAGAGCAGTTTTTAAACTAAGGGCTGGGGGAAAGCTGACAGGTGCGGAGGTGCACGTGGTTCAGACATTGCTTAGGGGAGGATCTATAAATGGAGATTCCCTATGTCCTAATAAGGAGGAGAGGATGGAAGATGATAAAATACCGGTAGAATCTGATGAGAAATAGTCAAAAGAAAAAAAGTCCCTTTCAATTACATCATGTAATGGCAGACAGCTAAAAAGTGACAAGTTTTTAAAGTGCTTATATACCAAGGGTAGGCAACCTATGGCACGGGTGCCAAAGGCGGCACGCGAGCTGATTTTCAGTGGCACTCACACTACCTGGGTCCTGGACACCAGTCTGGGGTGCCCTGCATTTTAATTTAATTTTAAGTGAAGCGTCTTAAACATTTTAAAAACCTTATTTACTTTACATACAACAATAGTTTAGTTATATATTAAAGACTTATAGAAAGAGACCTTCTAAAAACGTTAAAATGTTTTCCTGGCACACAAAACCTTAAATTAGAGTGAATAAATGAAGACTCGGCACATCACTTCTGAAAGGTAAACCCCTGTTATATACCAATGCTAGAAGTCTAAATAATAAGATGGGCAAACTAGAGTGCCTCATATTAAATGAGGATATTGATATAACAGGCATCACAGAAACTTGGTGGAATGAGGATAATCAATGGGACATAGTAATACCAGGGTATAAAATATATCGGAAGGACAGAACAGGTTGTGCTGGTGGGGGAGTTGCACTATATTTGAAAGAAAGCGTAGAATCAAATGAAGTAAAAATCTTAAATGAACCAAACTGTACCATAGAATCTCTATGGATAGTAATTCAATGCTTGAATAATAAGAATATGGCAGTAGGGATATACTAGTGACCACCTGACCAGGATGGTGAAAGTGACTGTGAAATGCTCAGGGAAATTAGAGAGGCTATTAAAATAAAAAAACCTCAAAAATAATGGGAGATTTCAACCATCCCCATATTGACTGGGTGCATATCACCTCAGAAAGGGATGCAGAGATAAAGTTTCTTGACACCTTAAATGACTGCTTCTTGGAGCAGCTAATCCTGGAACCCACAAGAGGAGAGGCAATTCTTGATTTAGTCCTAAGTGGAGCAGAGAATCAGATCCAAGAGGCAAATATAGCTGGACTGCTTGGTAATAGTGACCATAATATAATTAAATTTAACATCCCTGTGGCGGGGAAAACATCACAGCAGCCCAACACTGTAGCATTTAATTTCAGAAAGGGGAACTACACAAAAATGAGGAGGTTAGTTAAACAGAAATTAAAAGGTACAGCGCCAAAAGTAAAATCCCTGAAAGCTGCATGGAAACTTTTTAAAGACACCATAATAGACGTTCAACTTAAATGTATACCCCAAATTAAAAAACATAGTAAGAGAACCAAAAAAGAGCCACCATGGCTAAACAACAAAGTAAAAGAAGAAGTGAGAAGCAAAAAGGCATCCTTTAAAAAGTGGAAGTTAAATCCTAATGAGGAAAATAGAAAGGAGCATAAACTCGGGCAAATGAAGTGTAGAAATAATTAGGAAGGCCAAAAAAGAATTTGAAGAACAGCTAACCAAAGACACAAAAAGTAAAAGCAAAAATTTTTTTAAGTACATCAGAAGCAGGAAGCCTGGTAAACAACCAGTGGGGCCCCTGGACGATCGAGATGCTAAAGGAGCACTCAAGGACGATAAGGCCATTGAGGAGAAACTTAATGAATTCTTTGCATCGGTCTTCATGGTTGAGGATGTGAGGGAGATTCCCAAACCTGAGTCATTCTTTTTAGGTGACAAATCTGAGGAACCATCCAGGATTGAGGTGTCATTAGAGGAGCTTTTGGAACAAATTGATAAACTAAACAGTAGTAACAGAGGGGTAGCCGTGTTAGTCTGGATCTGTAGAAGCGACAAAGGGTCCTGTGGCACCTTATAGACTAACAGAGGTATTGGAGCATAAGCTTTTGTGGCTGAATACCCACTTCAGCTTATGCTCCAATACCTCTGTTAGTCTATAAGGTGCCACAGGACCCTTTGTCGCTTAAACAGTAGTAAGTCACCAGGACCAGATGGCATTCACCCAAGAGTTCTGAAGGAACTCAAATGTGAAATTGCACAACTACTAACTGTGGTATGTAACCTATCATTTAAAGCAGCTTCTGTATCAAATGACTGGAGGATAGCTAACGTTGACACCAATTTTTAAAAAGGGCTCCAGAGGTGACCACGGCAATTACAGGCCGGTAAGCCTGACTTCAGTACCGGGCAAACTGGTTGAAACTATAGTAAGAAACAAAATTGTCAGACACATAGATGAACATAATTTGTTGGGGAATAGTCAATATGGTTTTTGGAAAGGGAAATCATGCCTCATCAGTCTACTAGAATTCTCTGAGGGGATCAACAAGCATGTGGACAAGGGGGATCCAGTGGACATAGTGTATTTAAATTTTCAGAAAGCCTTTCACAAGGTTCCTCACCAAAGGCTCTTAAGCAAAGTAAGCAGTCATGGGGTAAGAGAGAAAGTCCTCTGAGGGATCAGTAACTGGTTAAAAGATAGGAAACAGAGTGGGGGAATAAATGGTCAGTTTTCAGAATGGAGAGAGGTAAATAGTGGTGTCCCCCAGGGGTCTGTACTGGGACCAGTCCTATTTAACATATTCATAAAGAAAAAGGGGTAAACAGTGAGGTGGCAAAATTTGCAGATGATACAAAACTACTCAAGATAGTTAAGTCCCAGGCAGACTGTGAAGAGCTACAGAAGGATCTCTCAAAACCAGGTGACTGGGCAACAAAATGGCAGATGAAATTCAGTGTTGATAAATGCAAAGTAATGCACATTGGAAAACATAATCCCAACTATATATATAAAATGATGGAGTCTAAATTAGCTGTTACCACTCAAGAAAGAGATCTTGGAGCCACTGTGGATAGTTCTCTGAAAACATCCACTCAATGTGCAGCGGCAGTCAAAAAAATGAATAGAATGTTGGGAATCATTAAGAAAGGGATCGCTAATAAGACAGAAAATATCATATTGCCTCTATATAAATCCATGGTACACCCACATCTTGAATACTGCGTGCAAATATGGTCGCCCCATCTCAAAAAAGGTATATTGGACTTGGAAAAGGTTCAGAAAAGGGCAACAAAAATGATTAGGGGTATGGAATGACTGCCGTATGAGGGGAGATTAATAAGACTGGGACTTTTCAGCTTGGAAAAGAGACAACTAAGGGGGGGATATGACTGAGGTCTATAAAATCATGACGGGTGTGGTGAAAGGAAATAGGAAGTGTTATTTACTCCTTCTCATAACACAAGAACTAGAGGCCACCAAATTAAATTAATAGGCAGCAGGTTTAAAAAAAAAAACAAGAAGTATTTTTTCACACAACGCATAGTCAACCTGTGGAACTCCTTGCCAGAGGATGTTGTGAAGGCCAAGATTATAACAGGGTTCCAAAAAGAACTAGATACATTCATGGAGGATAGGTCCATCAATGGCTATTAGCCAGGATGGGCAGAAATGGTGTCCCTAGCCTGTTTGCCAGAAGCTGGGAATGGGTGACAGGGGATGGATCACTTGATGATTACCCGTTCTGTTCATTCCCTCTGGAGCACCTGGCATTGACCACTGTTGGAAAACAGGATACTGGGCTAGATGGACCTTTGGTCTGACCCCAGATGACCGTTCTTATGTTCTTATGTTTTCACCCATACTTACTTGAGTTATGGAAGCTAACGTCTGTACCCCAAAAAAGATTCAGTCCAGTCTATTCCCAAAGAAAGACTGCTCCTCAAAATGAATTTTGTAGTCTCTTGCCCAGTCTAATTTTAAATGTACCAAACAAGGAGGTTTTCTACCATTTCCCATGTGAGAATATTACATTGCAGCTCACACTGAATAAGTTTTTTGCTATTCAGCTTTAAGATTCCCTTTCTTAATTTTATCTCTTTCACTACCCTAAATAATATTTCTCCATCCTTGTTGTTTACCTTTCAAATGCATGTATTCTTATCTCCCAGCTTTATTGTTGTTTGGCCAAGTTATAAATATTTATCACTTTTAATATTTTTTCTCATAAATCAATCTCTCCATCTTCCTGGCGGATGTTCTTTGAACTAGCCGCCAGATCTGTTACTATCTTTCTGGTAACAAGGTGCCCAGAATTAAATTTGATATTCCAGATACGGTCTTACCAGAGCCATATAGAAGACAGACTTTTATCTTCCTGTCAGTGACTTGATGCCTTTGTGTACATGGCCCAAAACTGCACTGGCCTTTCTTCTGCCACATCTCATTGTAAACTCATTTCTAATCTATTGTCTATGACTAATTGAAATCAGCACCTGGATGACAAGCAGACAGCTGGAGCTGAGCTCAGGCAGCACTGAGATAGGAAGTGGGACGTGTGAAGAACATACCTTTTCCATAACATTGAGAACTTCTGCCCTAAGAATGTTAAATTGGTTTCCAGGCTTGAGGTCCTTTTGGACTCCTTAATGCTCCTCACAAGTACAAATAGTTAGGCAAAAAAATACCCATTTCCATCTTCAACTGGCCAGAGAATTGCTCTCCAAACACACTGTGGGGGAATCAGGCTGTCCTCCAAAAGGACGATGTAAACCTTCACAGTGAAAAACTCAAGGACAGCTCAGAGGATCTACGAGGTACAATCCCTGCATCCAAGCTACTCCTGGATTGATGCACTTCTACACTGACCTTAATCAGGGATGTGCCCCTTAGGCATAATTCGCCCCTCAATACACTGTATTTACTGCCTTCTCTTCACCCATTCGTTCTATAGTCGTACCAAAAAAGCAATTTATCATCTCTTTATTGTTTATAAACTCATGCTGCTTTATTATTCTTGGTTCTGTTACCATCTAAGAGTTTCAAGATTCTTTCTCTTTGTATGCATTCTGCTGTTTTACTAGAGCCAGAAGTGACACTTATGCCAAGATCATTCCTCTTTCCTTCGCTCTTCCTCCTTCTATCACAATCATATTTTTCTCTTCTTTCTTTGACTGTATTCAGCCTTCTTCCTGAACCCCAATCTTATCTCTACAATTCTAACCAGGCACTCTGACTCTCTCAGCTCCCAACTGGCTCCTTATATTTGATAACACGTCACAACAGTCTAAAATCTGTCCAGCTAGTTTCATCAAGCTTTGCCCCCACCCAACCCCATAAAAGTCCTTGAATTTGCAAAAAGTTAGCAGAGCAGCCAGCCTATCAGAGATTGGCAGACCTGTTGAAACCAGAAATGGATTTCAGCAAAGGGAGGAAGTGTGTTCATGGTCTGTAAGAGATAGGTGGTGTTGAAGGGAGTACTTCAAATTGGAGCTCTACTGAACTGAAGGAAAGGTTTAATTGGAACTTTGAGTTGGATATATCATTCCTAGCCATGTTAATTCCTTTGCTTTTCTTGTACTGCAACCATATATTATTTATTTAGGCTAAAGTTCCATTTCTAACAGAGGCAAAGAGTCCTGTGACACCTTATAGACTAACAGACGTACTGGAGCATAAGCTTTCGTGGGTGAATACCCACTTCTTCAGATGCATGTATATGGGTATTCACCTACTTCTTCAGATGCATGTATGTAGGTATTCACCCACGAAAGCTTATGCTCCAATACGTCTGTTAGTCTATAAGGTGTCACAGGACTCTTTGCCGCCTTTGCAGATCCAGACTAACACGGCTACGCCTCTGATACTTGATTTCTAACAGAGTTCTGTAACTCAGTGTGTTATGGCTTGTCTACACAGTGGGGTAATGCACATTATGAGGATGTGATTTCTAACCTTTTGCACATTAATAGGTCCATACAGACCCGGCTGGTGCGCACGAAAGGTTTCCTAGTGCTCATAGTGCATTAAAGCACACTAGGAAACCTTTCGTGCGCACCAGCCGGGTCTGTATGGACCTATTAATGTGCAAAAAGGTTAGAAATCACAGTGCGCTTTAATGCACTGTGCGCACTGTTTCAAACAGCACTATGTTAAAGCACACTGGGGAACCTTTAGTGTGCCCCAGCAGGATCTACACAGACCAATTAATACACAGCATGTTAATATGCTTTAGAAATAACACATACATAGGGCGTATTGGCACACTGTGTAGACAAGCCCTTAGAAAGTTACAGGTATGTAAAATTGGCACATTCATTTCTAAAACTATATTATAAATTTTTCCTTATAGCAAGGGGCTTTTCCTACTTTCATAGTAAGTCATCATTTAGTAATCTGTGGTGCATTTCCAAAGCAGTTCACAGGGAGTTAAGATCAATGGTTGCTGTACAGATTTCCCACTTTGATCATTCAGCCTATAGTACATACAAAATATAACACTATATCAGGAAAGAAACCCCTACGTTCCAATATTTTAAACTTTTAAAATATAGTGTAGTGTCTCTTCTAAGTGTACTTGATTACCTGTATACAGGAATTCAGGTAGATAGGCTGGTTGGACTGTAAGAGTCTTGGTTTCATTCATCTCTCTGGTCTGAAGAAGCACTGAGGCAATGGCCTGAAAATGGCTGTTGCTAGACAATGCAATCAAAAGATGAAGCAGTAGCTTTTTACTGTGTTCAAAGACCTCAGGGCGGTAATGGTCAAGACCTGAAGGAAAGAGTTACAGCAATCACTGAGTATGAAGTGATTATAAACAAATTTAAATGTCAGAAATAGCAAAGATTCCAAGGCAGTTCATGGCAACAGTACAGAACAAACAGAAGACACAGTACTTCAGGACACAGTTCCCACAGTTTTTTCTTTAAATATTTGTGTGAATTTAGTACTTGAGAAAGGCGCCAGACCAAAGTCCTCTCTATATCTTCTGAGACAGTACATCATGAGCTGTAGCAGTGCCCAGACCTTGAGATGGGGGGACCAGCTCTAGAGATGAGAGGGTAGTTCAGTGTCCATGTACATTCAGTACTTAGACTCCCTAGTAAGACTGCCAGGTTGACAATTAGTCCTAACTGTAGTGGGTTTTGAGATGTTGTGAAGGGGTGCAGTAGCTTTCTGGTCACTAGTATACTGAGCTGGATTTGAACTTAGGGTCTAGAGATGAAAGGATCATGAGCTATAAGCATAAATGATTCAAGTTTGTATAAAATGTATTGCTTCACTGTGACAAAGCATTTTTTTCATTTATCATCTTAGTTCTGGTTCAACACCTTCTGAGATGGTGGCATGAGAGATCCAGCTCAGAATAATAGAGCTGGCTGTCTCCTCAGCTCCTTCCTTGTCTGAATCTCCTCTTCCCTGGGAGCCTGCCTCTTTAGTCCCCCCACACTGCTTCTTCGTGTTATGTGCCTCTGGTGCACACTTGCCACTCTGCTCTTTGACTGGCCTGAAAAACTGTAGCTGCTATTAGTATGCCAGTTAGCCAGCAGTTCTTTTGACTCCTGTGGACCATCCTTTTAGAACCTTGTCATCCTCTGGTTCATCCACCTACCAGTATGCTAGGACCCTACTCCAGCCTCTCCATCCTTGCTTCTATTCCCTACTCCACTACTCCTGTTCTCTTCCTTGCTCCCTCCCTTCCTCTCCAGCTGCCAAGAATTAATATCTCCACCCACCCATCCACCCTTCAAAATATTCAGGAATGAGAGATAGGTGCAAGTTGCTGCTCTGAACTTGCTTGGTTTAGTAGTGCCTGAAAGCCATTGCCATTTGACAGCTCTTTGGTAGCTATGTGAAATGAATTGGTGGGCATGGTCCTACTTCACCATCACAATTTGCACCAATTGGTAACCTTCAGAGTTCAGGAGAGAGGTCAAGGACTGAATAAGCATGGAAATGGAGCTTTCCTCTCGTATAGGTGGAACATCTAGATCACTACTGGGCTGTTTTACAGTGCCGCTGTGTGGTTAAAAACAGAGGATTTCCGTAACTGGTTCAGTCAATCCAACATCTTATACAAGGACTCAATTAACAGAAAATCTTTTTAACCCCTTCATTATCAATATTACAGACCACTCTGTCCTTTACCTATGTTTCTATTGTAGATTCCCTTCACTTACATTTTATTTTCCTTTTCCTTCCAATATGTGAAAAGGCACATGCTCAGTTTAACTGCCAAAATATCTCTAGTTTCTTTCTCAATCATATCCCTCATACACTCCTTCCCATGTGCATTCTCACATTCCAGCATGACATGACTTCTTCATATGCAAGTCACATTCACACCTCTGGCTAACACATTTAGTACTACTTCCCTGCACCTTCATCAGGGGGATCTATAGAGATGTAATTAAACTAAACCATAATAAAATGAAAGCTTTAATGTTAATTTAAATGTGAGTCATTTTGAAATACTGTAATGTTAAGATATTTTCTGACAAAAAGGTAAAGAATTTTTGATAAATGCATTTGTAATATCAGAAATCTATTTCTGCAAATATCTACCTGCATTGCTCAGTATCTGGCTAGTATAGACTGACTGTCTCTCAACCAAAATGAAAAGGCTAGAGTCTTTCATCTGGCTGCATATTGTTTTTATTCCTATTCTCAAGTCCCTTCATTGATTCATTGACTCAATTGAGTTTTATTACTAATAAATTTCTAACTACTAAGGCCCACCTGTTTTTCAGAACTGCTACAACTATAATTCGTCAGCCGTTCAATCAGTTCACCAGTTGCTGGCTATTTGTTTTGTCCACACAAGACTGATGTTACAGAGTCTTTTTCCTTTCAGCAACTTTTCACTATATTTGAGGCGTCAGCTCCCAAGTGAGTCTGAAAAGCTGAATCCATTTTTGTTTTTAAGCCTACATTTTGATGCTGCCTATAAAATATTTTAAGACTGTCTTTGTAAGTTGCTTGGGAATAATACAAAAGATAGATATTTTATATAATATTCTATGAAAGTCACCATATGTTGCACAGACATTCATGGTAGTCTCAGCATCAGAGAGAGAGGAGAGGAAAGTGGCATGAACGGTAATTTTACCATGACATCCATTTTATTAAAGAGGAATTCCAAATTTCCAACTTTCTGGTCTCCCATGTTTAAGAAGGATGAATTCAAACTGGAACAGGTACAAAGAAGGGCCACTAGGATGATCCGAGGAATGGAAAACCTATCTTATGAAAGGAGACTCAAGGAGCTTGGTTTGTTTACCTTAAACCAAAAGAAGGCTGAGGGGAGATATGATTGCTCTCTTTAAATATATCAGAGGGATAAATACCAGGGAGGGAGAGGAATTATTTCAGCTCAGTACCAATGTGGACAGAAGAACAAATGGATATAAACTGGCCATCAGGAAGTTTAGACTTGAAATTAGACGAAGGTTTCTAACCATCAGAGGAGTGAAGTTCTGGAACAGCCTTCCAAGTGAGTCTTGCCCACATGCTCAGGGTTCAGCTGATTGCCATATTTGGGGTCGCGAAGGAATTTTCCTCCAGGGTAGATTGGCAGAGGCCCTGGAGGTTTTTTGCCTTCCTTTGAAGCATAGGGCACGGGTCACTTGCTGGAGGATTCTCTGCATCTTGAAGTCTTTAAACTATGATTTGAGGACTTCAATAGCTGAGACATAGGTGAGAGGATTATTGCCGGAGTGGGTGGGTGAGATTCTGTGGCCTGCATTGTGCAGGAGGTCAGACTAGATGATCATAATGGTCCCTTCTGACCTTAAAGTCTATGAGTCTATGAATTGTATCCTTTTAAATCTGGATAGACCTCTAATGAAACTCTGATTTCTCTTTCTGGATTTTTTCTGCATGTCGTTAGTGCTTGTGAAAGGTACCAGAGTGACCGCAATGGAGTTAGAAGTACTTTTCTTGATCCATAGACATAGGTAGATCATGGGTAGTGGCACTTCCCCTATTATTCTACTCATGTGTTATAATCTTGTAGCTCAGCCTCCATGGCCATTTAATCCTTGCTGTCTGTGCTGAGACTACCAATAAGGGTGGAAATTAGTTGCAATTATGGTGGTGGGTTTTGGAATGTGGACATTGATCCACTGAGAACTGGACTGAGATCACCACTTATTATGAGTTCATTCCATATGTCTGGCTATTCTAATGACCTACAGAAAATATGTATCAACCACATGAATTGGATAATGCCTATACAGTATGCTAAACATTTCTGCTTCTGAGAACCCTGAAATGATGAACTAATAAAGTGGGGAAAAAAAGGCCACCAAAAATTCAGAGTATTGTGAGGTGTGATAAAGAATGCTGCAGCCACAACATTCCAGCTGATCAATTTTAGTTTCAAGAACTGATGTAACAAAATACGAATTACGGCCGTAAACATAGACATGGAAGGGAAGGCAAAGACAAAATATATTTAAAATAATGCTAACTCCACAGCTTCAGTTTGACTAATGGTATTGGAGTATACCAATGCTTTAATTCCTGTTGTATTGGTCTTACCTAAGAAAAGAGCATGAAGTAATAAAGGGAGGTGAAGGGCCCAATCTTCTCTCACACTGTGATCCACTACCATCTCAGTCATGAAAATAACAGCAATATTGCACCTAATAAATGAAATCACAAGATCAATTGAAAAACTTATTCTGGGAACTGGACAACAGTAATATGCTACGCAATCACATGAGAATTGGTAAGACATGGGTTAATGCACTAGTCTTTCAGCTCTGGGGAATGAAATTCAAACCCTGACTTGGATCCCAAGTGAAACTAGCTTGATGGTCTTATCCTAGTTTCCCCTCGTTTCCATTACTAATCCATCATACAGTTTGGTACAGTTCATCATGATCGCCATTCAGCACTCAAAAGAGGCCCTGGACTAAAATGTAACAGGTTTAATACAGGGAAACTGAGGCCCACTGGCAGAAGCAGGCAGCCTGCACACTGGCTGGCTCTACTAGTCACCGCAAACGCTTACTAGGTCCTGAATTTCTACACCAAAACCATTATTTAAAGAAGTAGAAATACTAAAAACAACTTTAATAACAACAATAAAAGAAGTGATAAATTATGAAGAGAGTCACAGAAGTGCTATTGACCAGCTTTTGCCATAAATTATCATAGTACCTGGGACATATAGCAAGAAAAATGAATTGATACAAAGCTATACTGGAGGAGTTACAAAATCCTCAGCATTTTCCAAAATTATGTTTCCTTTTTAACGTTGTTAATGTCAAAAAGATATCACAATACCTAAAGTTACTGTACTTAGCTGTTAAGTACCATTATTGAAAATAATATTATTAATGTCAATATAGATTATGTAAAAGAGGAGTTCTAGCATGTATATAGCATAATTAGAATAGCACAAACAAGTGCTACAAATAACAGTCTGTTAGGTTTGGGAACGACAATGTTCAGCTTCTGTGAATCAGGTATAGTTGCTTTAATCCAATTCCTATCAGTATATATGATCTCATGCAAAGTAAACAAGCTACAGTTTTAGCAAGGCACTAGAAATGCAAAGCCTTTTGATTTAACACTGAAATGTTGGGAAGCAGTAAAATGTATGTGTGTGATTTTTCCTAAGTGCTGGGTAATGGAGCCATTCAATTATTGTTGACCAATTATCTAATTAGTGGAGACTTATTTCAGGACTGCTCACCTATGAAGGGGTCCTCGTGGCGTAACAGTTTCTGGGAGGTAGTCAACAAGTGGTGCCCAGCATCCTCCATTGTAAGGCATTGGCAAAGGTTGTGGCTGTTTGGTCTCCACAATATTCAACAGCCAGCTAGTATATGGAGAAACAGGATCATCTGCATGGTAAAATATTAAAACATGCTTTAGTCTGTAATGACATAAAAACCAAATAGTTTCATTATCTAGTATCTAAAACAATGTGCATGCTAAATTCAGTTCAGAATATTTGGCGAGTGGACATGGGTTTGCAATAACAAGTGAAGCATGCTTAATTCCTCCTTCACTATGCTGAAAATGTAACACAGAGTCCAAGCAGGCAGCACTGATTTTTATAGGCTGCAGCTGAATTCCTTTTGTCATTTTTTAGTAGCTTGGGATCCAGATCACAAAACACCAAGCAATGGACTCCTAAAAAATGAGAGTAAAGTTCAGCCAACATAACTGCCATGGTAAGGCATCTGTTGTACAGGGCCTTCTAGCAGTGACACATTCTTGTAACTACCAGCAGGTGCCCTGCTGAGAGATGCTACGAAGAAGCCAAAAATTAAATCTGCTGAATTAAGAGGAGGAAATAAGGAATGTGAAAAACATCTTCGGTGTGATACAATTCTTACAATAGGGATAAAATATTTATTAAGCTTCTCAAATATCTATTTAGTTTAGGTTTAGTGAGAAGTTGTTGTTACATTAATAAACAAGATATTTATCTATAAATATACAGAAATATCACTTATATGCCTTATAAGACTTGTGATAATTAATTAATGTTTGCCAAGCGCTTTGCACATGAAAAGCCCTGTATAGCTATGATTTATTATTATTGAATAATCTATTTAATATACAGTACAATAATTATTCTATTAAATCTATATTAAAGTCAAGATTGTCCCTGGTGCTTGGGAGAGTGTGTGTGGGATCCCTGGGTGAATATTTATGTAAGAGGCACAAGAAGCCTTCCACCCCCTCACCTAAGATCCCTGAACAAAGGTCCAGAAAACCCACAGCCTCTGTGCCCAGAGGAGTACAGAGACTGCTCCCTGCATGTGCCCTTAAGCATACAACCTGGGGCAGGAAGGGGAGGAGAGCAGACCATGACAAAGAACCCCTCTACACAAGCACGCGCAGCTGGCTGGGCATGCTAAAGGGAGCAGGCTGCATCATCAGAAAGGAACTTGTGCCACTTGGCCTGAATGATGGAGAGCAGAAAGGACTGGCCTGTTTACTTAGAATTGTGGCTAAATGCCACACTCAAACTCTAAATGAGTACCTAGGCACCTCCATTTAAAACAGGGGTGGGCAAACTTTTTGGTCTGAGGGTCACATCTGGGTATGGAAATTCATTGCGGGCCATGAATGCTCACAAAATTGGGCACTTTTGTGGGAGGGGGTGAAGGCTCTGGCTGGGGGTGTGGGCTCTGGGGTGGGGCCAGAAATGAGGAGTTCAGGGTGTGGGAGGGGGCTCTGGGGTGGGGCAGAGGTTTGGGATGAGGGAGGGGGTGAGGGCTCTGGCTGGAGGTGCGGGCTCTGGGGTGGGGCCAGGGATGAGGTGTTTGGGATGCAGGAGGGGGCTGTGGGCTGGGGGTAGAGCAGAGGGGTTTAGAGTATGGTAGGGGTCTCCGGGCTGAGGCAAGGGGTTGGGGTGTGGGAGGGGTATGGGATCTGAGCTAAGGGTGCGGGTTCCAGGGTGAGGTCAGAATTGAGGGGTTCAGGTGTGGGAGGGGGCTCCGGGCTGAAGCTGAGGGGTTCAGAGTGCAGAAGGGGGCCCTGGGCTGAGGCAGGGGTTGGAATTCAGGGGGGGGAGGGCTCTGGTTGGGGGTGCGGGCGCTGAGGTCGGGCTGGGAATGAGGGGTTTGGGGTGCAGGAGTGTGCTCCGAGCTGGGACCGAGGGATTCGGAGGGCGGGAGGGGGATCAGGGCTGGGGCTTGGGGTTAGGGCACGGGAGAGGGTCAGGGGTGCAGGCTCCGGGTGGTGCTTATCTCAAGCAGCTCCCGGAAGCAGCTGCATGTCCTCCCTCTGGCTCTTACACAGAGGTGTGGCCAGGCGACTCTGCGCACTGCCCCGTCTGTAGGCACCGCCCCTGCAGCTCCCATTGGCCACAGTTCCTGGTCAATGGGAGCTGCAGAGCAAGCGCTTGGGGCGGGGGAAGCGTACGGAGCTCCCTGGCTGCTCTTAAGTTTAGGGGCCAGAGGGGGACATGCCATTGCTTCCGGGAGCTGTGCGGAGCCAGGGCACATGTGGAGCAGGGCAAGCCCCTGACCCCGCTCCCCAATGGGAGCTCAAGGGCCAGATTAAAAGGTCTGATGGGCCAGATACAGCCCACAGTTTGCCCGTCCCTGGTTTAAAGCATATACTTTACATCTTGATATTTGTCAGAAGGAAATCTTGTCCCAATAATTATGTAGTTTTGAAGCTTGCAGATAAAAACAGGAATCTTCAGTCACAGACATGACTTGAGGAGACAGACCCATGGAGACTCTCACTTTTCTTAATTAAGACTTTCATTTGCCTCTCCCCCACTTAAAACTAGCAAGATGTTTTGGGGATTTTATATGATGCTATAACTATCATCTTAGTTTACAGTATCTCTGATCCATTCTTCTAATCATGGAAAGCAACATTAAGTTTTTGGTACCTGATGGTGTGTGATTAAATTCATGAGTTACTTATGTAAAATTCAAGTTGACAGATGCTAAAACTGGAGGGAAAAGAGAATGAAGAATCTGAACTAAGGTTTCTTATTTTGTTAACATGGCAAACAGAGGGTTGGATGGAAGTGTGAATGTATTCCATTTTGGGTTTGTGGAGTGGTGGTGTATTTCCCTCTTTCCTGAAGTCTGCCAAAACTTTTCCTTTCGAAGCAATTGTTACAGAAATGTTTAACTTAGTATGGTTACCCCATTTTGGTTTGAGGGTTTAGCCAACACTCACCCCCTTGAGGATTGTTTCCATTAGCGGGACAAATTGATGTTAGAATCAGGTATATCTTTGATGAACTCCTACTTATTTATGAAGACTGTATACAGAGTCCTCTTTTCCTCAGTAAAGTTGGACTCAGACAATAGTTTGTAGTTTCTTGCTCACAATTCCAAGCATCTTTCCAACCAGCACTCTGCCCACAAAGATCTCTTGACTTTCTCTCAGGGCCATGCTGTAAGGGGTGGCATGTGGGTGGTCAGGCCTAATGGTCAGAGTCAGGAATCAGGAACTGTAGCTGGGGGTTGGCGCTGAAGAGAGAGTCAGGAATCAAACCAAGGGTCAAAGCGGAATCAGAGTCGGGATGAGTGAGGGGTCAAGCTGGATTCAAGAGTCAAGCCAATGGTCAAGTTGGAGTCAAAGTCAAAAGTCAAGAGTCAAGCCAGAGTTGGAGTCAGGGATAGGGTGGAGGATCAGGGACCTGGAGCAAGGCAGGAAAGCAGAAACCAGAGGCAGAGGAGAATCTGAGATAAAGAGGGCAGGAATAGGCAGGGCTCAGGACTTAAGTCCAAAGTGGCAGGCAACCAGCCAGGGATCCACTTAGTTACTCAGACAACTTCCTGTGTCTCATTCTGGCTTAAGTAGTGTGGCCAAGACAATCGGTGGGGCCGCATGTCTCCCCACATCAGGAACTTAATGGGCAGAGCGCTTCGTGAGCTAGAGCTCTGATAGCCCCCTTTGTCACAGGTTCCAGTGCGCTGCTGGATGACGGCTGTGGTCTGCACGCTGCCTGGAGGCTTACAGACCCAGGTTCAAAACCCGTAATCCCTCACACACAGTACTTCTCTTGCTCACCCACCCTTCCTCTCTCCCACCCACCTCTACAATCAAACCCAGCTCCTATGTTTGTATTTAGTGTAGTTTTTGGGAGGTGGCTTCCATTGTTTCAGCTATCACTAAACAAACAGACACTGCCTGAATATTAGGTGGCCAGCACACCCAACAGCTTCAATGAGGTTCGTGACGGCCTGTAGATCAAAGACATGATGCTAGGACCCACCCAGCCTTGGCAGAACAGTACTAGGGAGAGGGGAGTTACAGCAGTGACTGGGACTCTGGGAGTCCTGGATTTTATTACTGGTTCTGCAACTCACTCATCATGTAATCCCAGGCAAATTGCTATTCCTCTGAACCCACTTTGCCCACAGCCAGTATTGTAGAGAAAGTGTTTCAAAGTATTAATGTTGTTCCGTATTGGAACATAGTTCATTAAAATCACATTACCACTGCTGCATTAATTAATTAAGCCACACAAGGGAAGGAAAATTGAAGCAAAATATAGGTTGAGTACAGTATGTTGCAGAATATTTAATTAATTAGTTTTAATAAATATTTACTGGTTTTCTATTTGTTCACAATCATGCAAAAGCAACTATTTGTGTATTTAAAAATAATCAAAATAGTTTATTACATTACATTTAATACGTTTCCTATTTTGTATTATGAAAAATATTGCCAAAAGAATTTCATTTGGACAACAGAAAATATAAAACATTATTACATTTATTATTCATGTTGAACCAGACAGTACGGTATGGCCAGAGCCAAATAATTGATTGACCTTGGTGTTTTTTTTATCAGTCAGGAATAAGGGACTGTATAAAGGACTGGCCTTTCTAAGATGCAGTTTAGGGTTTAAATGAAACCAGTGTATCAGCCTCCTCACAGTCCACTGCAAAAATTAATTCATACTACCAGACTTCCCAAACACCTAACATAATTTAGTAAATAACTGAAATACCAGGTGTTTCTTGATATTTTTTACTAAATAAATACCAAGGGCCAATTTATGGTCAGTTCAGAGTAGGTGTGTTGGGGTGACAGACCCAGCGAGCCCTTTCTACTTTTTCCCCAACACAAGCGTGGAGCCATAATTAAGTTGCAGGTACTGGGGAATGGAAGGGATGGGATATGATTTGCTGACATGACACGTCTTGGTGGGTCTCTGGACCTGCTCCCCATCTCCAGGTACTGAGGGAGAGTGCTAGATACTTCTGTTACACTGATGTGGTAAGTCCTGATGCTCGTAGTGTTCCCCATAGTGCCCCTAGAAGTGTTATAATTTTCAGTGAAAATGCCTCCAGCCAAGCACTGCTGCTTGCATGGTACCTTACTTCCCCCATTCCAATGAAGCTCTGCCTGTGCAAAGGCTCTACTGAGTCCTGTGCTAGCAAAAGGAATTAGCCATAAGATCAGTTTAAAGGTAACAAGGAGACACAGATAAGCCACTGGAATGATAGCTTCCTATGCTGTGACTCGACTATACAGATAGCTTTATAAGGTGTTCTCTTCAAGTCACAAGAAACATTTCCTTTCCCACCAATACACCCAAGAAATTGCATAAAATGGAATGTCATCACTTACTTTTCTCATCATCATAAGATCCTCCAGAGCTATTACTGTACCTTGATTCTAGTCGAGTATGTGCTCTGATTACATTACTGAACCTTGAAATACAAGAAAAATCTTCATTAAATCATCATAGAATCATAGAATCTCAGGGTTGGAAGGGACCTCAGGAGGTCATCTAGTCCAACCCCCTGCTCAAAGCAGGACCAAACCCAATTAGATCATCCCAGCCAGGGCTTTGTCAAGTCTGACCTTAAAAACATCTAAGGAAGGAGATTCCACCACCTCCCTAGGTAACCCATTCCAGTGCTTCACCACCCTACTAGTGAAAAAGTTTTTCCTAATATCCAACCTAAACCTCCCCCTCTGCAACTTGAGACCATTACTCCTTGTTCTGTCATCTTCTACCACTGAGAACAGTCTAGATCCATCCTCTTTGGAACCCCCTTTCAGGTAGTTGAAAGCAGCTATCAAATCCCCCCTCATTCTTCTCTTCTGCAGGCTAAACAGTCCCAGTTCCCTCAGCCTCTCCTCATAAGTCATGTGCTCGAGCCCCCTAATCATTTTTGTTGCCCTCCGTTGGACTCTTTCCAATTTATCCACATCCTTCTTGTAGCGTGGGGCCCAAAACTGGACACAGTACTCCAAATGAGGCCTCACCAGTGCCGAATAGAGGGGAATAATCACGTCCCTCGATCTGCTGGAAATGCCCCTACTTATACAGCCCAAAATCCCGTTAGCCTTCTTGGCAACAAGGGCACACTGTTGACTCATATTCAGCTTTTCGTCCACCGTAACCCCTAGGTCCTTTTCTGCAGAACTGCTGCCCAGCCATTCGGTCCCTAGTCTGTAGCAGTGCATGGGATTCTTCCGTCCTAAGTGCAGGACTCTGCACTTGTCCTTGTTGAACCTCATCAGATTTCTTTTGGCCCAGTCCTCTAATTTGTCTAGGTCCCTCTGTATCCTGTCCCTACCCTCCAGCATATCAACCACTCCTCCCAGTTTAGTGTCATCTGCAAACTTGCTAAGGGTGCAGTCCACACCATCCTCCAGATCGTTGATGAAGATATTGAACAAAACCGGCCCCAGCACCGACCCTTGGGGCACTCCACTTGATACCGGCTGCCAACTAGACATGGAGCCATTGATCACTACCCGTTGAGCATGACCATCCAGCCAGTTTTCTATCCACCTTACTGTCCATTCATCCAGCCCATACTTCCTTAACTTGCTGGCAAGAACACTGTGGGAGACTGTATCAAAAGCTTTGCTAAAGTCAAGAAATAGCACATCCACTGCTTTCCCCTCATCCACAGAGCCAGTTATCTCATCATAGAAGGCAATTAGGTTAGTCAGGCATGACTTGCCCTTGGTGAATCCAAGACAAAGCAAACCACTGTAGTAAATGCTTACTCCGACCAAATTTGCACAGACCACCTTAAGCATGGCATTTCCTACTTTTCAAGTACTGTACTTGACTTTGCTTTTAGTTTACTGTTTTTGTATGCATACAAATAAAAGTAACTAGCATATTATTGACAAAAAGTCCTGTGGCACCTTATAGACCAGGGGTCTCAAACACGCAGCCCGCGGGCCACATGCGGCCCACGGAGTTATTTCCTGTGGCCCGCCATAGGTGCCAACTCCACTGGTAGCCAAGCTCCAAACATTACTGAGTGTTTATATTTTATTAAAACCCCTCTTTGCATTACAGTTTTTAAAAAGTTAATACATTGACTTTTAATAGAATACTATATTACTCTTCATTTTTTTCATTTTTGACTATACTTTTGTATCATTGTATGAAAAGGTTTCAGTGATGCGGCCCTCGGGCCAATTTACTAGTTCTCATGTGGCCCTCATGGTAATTTGAGTTTGAGATCCCTGTTATAGACTAACAAATGCATTGGAGCATAAGCTTTTGTGGGTGAATACCCACTTCGTCGGATGAATGCAGTGGAAAACTGCATGCATCTGACGAAGTGGGTATTCACCCACGAAAGCTGATGCTCCAATACATTTGTTAGTCTATAAGGTGCCACAGGACTCTTTGTCGCTTCTACAGATCCAGACTAACACAGCTACCCCTCTGATACTTAGCATATTATTGTGGCATTCTTTAAAAAAAACCCTGAAAAGTGTACTAAAAGATATATTTTGAGGGGAAAACACATATGAAGAAATGCACAATGTCAAATTCTATCTTCATCTGAACTCTGTAATTTCAAAAGGGTTCCCTGGATGATGAAAGAATATAGCTAGACAAACTGCAAATAAGAGAAAGCGGTCACTTTGAAAACCATGTAACCGATGCTGACAAAACAAACACATAACTGTCACAATATAACATGATAATGTCCAATGCATTGATATGAAAACAATACAGTATTATGATGTTAGAGAAAGAAATCACACCACAAGACAAGACACAATGCAACATCACCTTGAAAAGCTATGGTGCAGCATGACGACATTGTGCCAGACCAAAAGATTTTCTACACATGTAAATGGCATTTTACACATTAGTCAGAGTTTCCTTTTATGTGATATTGTATCTTCAACACAAAGCTAGAATATTTTATACTTAGTTTCATTATATGTTATTCCAAAACAGGCCTGTGATTATGAGAGCAGATGGCAAATCTTCTATTACTTACTGTAGAAATTCTTTATCATAATCCTATTTAAAGAACAATGACTGTTGGAGACAAAGTTATCCACAACATCTGCTCTGGTCACCTTATTATTTTAAAAAAATGACTACAAAGAGAACACTAAGAACAATTCTACATCTGTGTATTTAAATATAGCAGTGGCTCTCAACCTTTCCAGACTACTGTATCCCTTTCAGGAGTCTGATTTGTCTTGCATATCCCCAAGTTTTACCTCACTTAAAAACTACTTGTTTACAAAATTAGACATAAGAATACAAAAGTATCGCAGCACACTATTACTGAAAAATTGGTTTGGCCATATGTACATTTTGTATGAGACAGGAAACTGTGAAATTGCTGGCAGGTTACAACTGGGGCACATAATGAAAAATGTTGTATCAGCTGTTCGCTTCGCCATTAAAAAAACCCCCAATTTAATACAATATACCTAGAAACATTTTTGTAGGGAAAAATAAGAAGGCTACCCAAAGGCAAAGAGGTTTATTTTCTTGTTGCTCACACACAGCATCTTTCTGCTCCCTATTCTGAGACCCCTATCAGTTTTTGGCACACTCTCTATGAAGTTTTTATACCATGCTCCACAGCATGACATCTGAATGCCTAACCAAGCTTACTCTATAGAGATACTAAGAGATTGAGCTGAGAAATGACAACCTCTTATATTTATAAGACCTAACAAACAAATAGTTCAAAGTGGTTATAAACAGGAAATACAGGAGAAGATCTCTGAGCTGATTGTTCTTGCTCATTTGAGCCCTGATCCAGTGGAGGATGGATCAGACCTTGACTTTGAAATTACGCTAGTGGACATCAAGAACCATAAACTAACTCAACACTAATGGGGACCTTCATTGACATTATTGCAGCGCATACATATTTCCCGTCTAAAGAGAAAAGGGATTTAGTAAGAAAAAGAAAATAGACTTTTCTATGGTACAGGAAATGGTGTGCCCCTTTAACTTGTGACTCTACCATTTTGTAATCTGCTTTAATGGGTTCTTTAATCATAGTGTTAGTAGGGACTACAAAGGTCATCTAGTCTAACCCCCTGCCAAGATGCAAGATTTGTTGTGTGTAAACCATCCAAGACAGATGGCTTCCAGCCTCCTTTTGAAAACCTCCAGCGAAGGAGCTTCTACAACCCCCCTACGCAGTCTGTTTCATTGTCCTACTTTTCTGACAGTTAGGAAGTTTTTTCTGAGATTTAATCTAAATCTACTATGCTCTAGTTTGAACCTATTGCTTCCTGTCCTGCCCTCTGTGGCAAGAGACAACAACTTTTCTCCATCTCTTTTATGGCAGCTATCATATCCCCCCTCAATCTCCTTTTTTCCAAACTAGACCTACCCAGTTCCTTCAGCCTTTGCTTTGTATGGCTTGCATTCCATCCCTGTGATTATCTTTGTTGCTCATCTCTGAGTCCTTTCCAGTTTCTCTACATCCTTTCTATACATTGGTGACCAAAACTGGACACAGTATTCCAGCTGAGGCCTAACCAGCGCCAAGTAGAGTGGTACGATCACCTCCTGTGACTTGCATTCTATGCCTCTGTTAATGCAACCTAAAATTGCATTTGCTTTTTTTTACAACAGTTTCGCAATGCTGACTCATGTTGAAGCTGTGATCTACAATAACTTCCAGATCCTTCTCAGCAGTGCTGTTACCAAGCCAGTTATCACCCATTCTGTATTTATGCAATTGGTTTTTCTTCCTTAAGTGTAGCACCTTACATTTGTCTTTGTTAAATTTCATTTTGTTGTCTATGGCCCAGTTCTCCAATTTATCAAGATTATATACGTACAATAAGAAATGAAAGATACAGAAGGCTGGAGATATAAGTGACTCAAGATTACTAGGCAGAATATTTTTCAGATGTAGAAAATGGTCCTTCCAATATCTGCCACCTCATCCTAAAAAGGAAGAATGACACGGACCTTCTCTTCAGTCAGGAAGCAGGAGCACGGATCTGCACACCGATTTTCATCCTCTCTTCATGGACTAGAAGAGTATGGGATCAAACCCAATATTTTAAAAAGATTTTAAAATTCTTTTTCAGTAAATTCCCCCACTTCTCTTTCTCTTTTCCAGTTGGTTCCTACAACATGAGCTAGGTAGCACAAATTGCTCAATTTAGGTGTCACACATACCTAGGCTGAACCTACAATATTAGGCTTATGTTACTAATCAACTCTTTGAAACAGGAGATGCTGCAGCCTGCTTTTACTGCTTTCCTGAATGACTATTTAAAAACATTCTTCTTGGGATAAAAACAATGCTTATGGTCAGAAAGATCATCAGCCAGTCTAGATTAGTGTGGCTCCACTGAAGTCAATGGAGCTTGGTTGATTGACATGAGCTGATGTCAATCTGGCCCTTAAAATATTTTTTTTAAATGCGCACATTTTGGAGAAACAGATTACAAACCTTTCATCAGTTTCCTTCACCATCCTGCTCTCCTCTATATCAGGAAAACTGTCTTGTCCAGCTACAACAGTATTACTGCTAGAGGTAGTTCCTGTATGTCAGATGACAACAAGCACACCCATTAAATAATGTACACAGTCTTTTCATGAGCTGCTTTTCTTTCATACTAAAATAACAATAAAAAACTTTAACTTTAGATATATGTCAAAGGCCACAGTAAAATTGGTCATTATGCATATACTACACACACATTCATATCCATGTAACACGTACATGTGTTTTAGGGTCTTGTTTCACATCCTAAAAGAAGTAAGTTCCCAGAGTCTTGCATGTCCTGTAAATTTGTGTTCACTGTTCCTTACCGTTTAAAAAAAAAACGCTGTCAGGGTTTGGTACAGTTCACCATTTATCTGAATTGGTTCTTCTATCATTAATATTACAGAACAGTGTGCAACCAGCAATCCCATGATCACAGCAGGTATTCCTCAGCACCAGTTTATTGACAAACTATCACCTTAACTGTGTTGCAGTCCTAGTTTTGAAAGGCTAATGCAACTTTCAGAACAAGGTGGTCAAAGAGAACATGACACTATGACATACACCAGATCTCAATCTCACCAACATCCTGCCGAGTTCTAGAGAAGCAATATAGTAGGCTGCACAAGAGAGAACAACTAAATGAATCTGTCATTCAGTGCATGAGATTTGCAGAGCATGCAGCCATGTTAGTAGGTGCTGTGACTTATAGGTGTCATTATTATTTATTTGTATTACTGAACTGAACAAAGAGACTGAGACTAAAAAAAATGTATAAGTTATAGCTGAAATAATAATGTTTAGCTCATACCAGAAGCAACAGCTGAAGGCTTGTTGCTGGCAGTAAAGCGGTAAAAAGGTGGATTATCACAATGCTGGACAATAGGGTTTACTGGATCCGTCTGCTGCAGTTCAAAAAGAAGCTCTTCCATTGTTTGAATAGTGTTATTCCGACACAAATATATGGCAACCTTTTTGATCTGAACAAGAAAAAAGACATTTATTAGTATGCACACAAAATAGACAAAAAACTAGAATAGTTCACACAATAAAACATATTACTTTGCAATAGCTAAAAAGCTAAAATGCATATATTACTGTTGAAAAAGACACCAGAACAGTGTAACTGAATTAACCCTGCTCATATTAATATGAATACAACTCCCTTTTGATTTCAACATACTTTGTCTTAAAAACAAATCTCTGATCTGGTTGCTCAAAATTATTTGGTTATTATCCTTCATAAGCCAACATTTTCAATATACAGAATGTAATTAAAAACTCTGTAACTAGCATTACTTGTGAATCATATTCAGGGGGTTTATCTTTTGAATACACTAATACCCTCCAAGCTAAAGCTTGCCATACTTCATAGGGCCAAAGTTCCAAAGAGAAAAGCAGGGGTTCACGTATAATTTCATGTGTACATTTATGCATGCAATTGTACGGGAAAGTCAGGTAATCACACACACAAATGGTAGGTAAGGATCTAGCTAGCCATTTACACGTGTCATGAGAATCAAAGGTATTTTCAGAAGTCTTGAAAATACCTATCTACATAGGTAAACAAGCAATCACAGTAAAGTCAATCATGCATACCATACTGAGCCTACTCCTATTGAAGTGAATGGCAAAATTCTCACATTTGTTATTTTCTATTTATTTTACTCTCTTTTTTAACTTTAGAGAAAATGTACACATTTAAAGACTATGCTAAAGTAACTGAAAAAATGTGCTTGTTGTACTTCACTGTGAGTGATACTGTAGGAGTTTCTAAAAAGCAAATGCTCTTCACTTATCATTTGTACTGCGATTAGATGGGCAGCACCTTACCTAACAAACCTTGCACAGCACCCTCTATAGCCAAGCAGTTCATGTGGATGCACTAAGAAAACACTTAAAAGAAAAAGAAATAAAAAAAGTCCAGCCAGCCACCTTTAAGCAATCTTTGCCTCTTTTCAGCCAGTAAAGTGTTAGAGGCATGCATTGCCTTGTGCCCATTGAGCCAGAACATATGGCTGAAGGCAGGAAGCAGCTGGTGAGGGCCAGAGGCACACTGATTCCGAAACAGAGAAAGGTAAAGACAAATAGTTAATCTTGCAGCAGTGTGGCCTTTTGGATTCTGCAAGCCATAAGGCTGTGGATAATTTGTGGGTATTATCTTTAGTTGCTAATTATTTTGCTCTCTGCTATAGATGATGCATAGGAGGGGCACGTGGGGTCGAGTGCCCCCACCCCCGCCGATTTCTGCTTGGCCTACCGGGGTGTGGTGGGAGGGAGAGGGGCTGTGTCCTTCTCCCATTGTGCCTGCCCCCTGGCATGTTCGGCTTCTGTCCCTGGCAGCCAGGCCCAGGCAGGGAGCGGAATGGGGGGACCAGACACTTCTCATGCCAGCCACTCTGGGTCGCTGCTCTGTGCAGTATGGTGGCTGCCTGATAGAAAGCCTGGCTGGGGAGGTGGCGGCGGCGGTGGCAGGTCGCCTCCCACTTGAGCCTGGTGGCTGGGGACAGGGGCTGAGTGAACCGCAGTCCCTTCTCCCCCCAGCACATTTCCAGCTTGCTTGGCCCCTGTCCCTGGCAGCCAGGCCTGGGTCGGGGGCAGCCCTCCACCACCATCTCCCCAGCCAGGCTTCTAAGGCAGCTGCTGTGCTGCACAGAGCAGCGACCTGGAGTGGCCAGCTTCAGCTGCGTGAGAAGCGACTCCGTACCGCTTCTTGCCAGGCTGCCAGCTCCCTCTATGCCTTCCTCTTCTCTCAGCGGTGTCCTTTGTTTGGGAACCTCTATACGGTAACCCAACGGGGGCAGGGCGAAGAAATGAGAATCGACCAAAACCAGAGGGGCAGAGTTTTCCCTGAAGATGTGCCCAGCTGGCATGTGTGACACACCCAGACTGAGGCACCCAACAAAGGCATAACAGAGAAACAGGAACTAGGTTTTTTAAAACTCTACTCCTGGGGGAATTTTTTGGTTGGTTGTATTGTTACAGACATGCTTGCTGACAGGTATTTTGAAATAAATTACCAAAATAATTAAAACTGGAGTGATTATATTGTGTTATTTTGACAAATAAAATATGCAAAATTATAAAATATTGTGCACACGATTTTTTTTGGCACACAATTTTTTATTTTGGGAGGCAGAATTCCCCCAGAAGTAGTATATGTATATTTCTCTATGAGCGTATCATCTCTGTGAGAGCGTGTTTGGATATATGCCTCCTCTGGATTTCTTGGCTATATGAGATACAAATAAAGCATAAACAAAAACAGTGAATTACTTAATGGTAATAATTTGCCATCACTGACCTCTGTAAATAAGCTATTTGAGCTAAAGGAAAAAGTCAGTTCCAGGAAACAAAGCATGACAGAGGTTACTAGAAGGGGGCTTTAATTACTTTCCCATGAAGCTGTATGTAAAGCAACAGGTATCCAATGCACTCTGGATACAAATTCAGACTAAAGCATACCTTTTCTTGGGCTGACAAAACCTAAAACACACCTGTGCTTTTGACCGTCTTTAGCAGCATTATGTAGACACAGACTGGAGAAGCACAAAAAGCATTTCAATAGCTCAGGTAGCAAAGAATGTGTTTTGAAATGGCTAGTACTGCCTTCCTAAAATCAGTCAGATCACTAACAGTCCTGCCTCTAGTCTACTCTCAGTTCCCAGCATTTTCTGTCATAGAACTATAGGGTTAGAAGGGGTTGCAGGGGTCATCTAGTCTACGCCCTTGCCAAGATGCAGGATTTGTCAAGTCTAAATCATCCAAGATAGATGGCTACCCAGCCTCCTTTTTAAAACCTCTAGTGAAGGAGATTCCACAACTCCTATCAACTCAACTGACCTTGATGCTCCTTTTGGGCCTGATTCAAAGCCTATTAAAGTCAATAAAAAAACTCTCACTGACTTCAATGTGCTTTGGATCAGGCCCTTTGTATCCGTCTCTCATAAGCTTTGCACCTTTTGCCATACCAAGCCTTGAAACCCAGAATATTTTTCCTAACCAGGAGCACCACAATATCCTCCTTCAATTTTTTCTTCTTTGGATTAACTTTCTTGCACTAACAACCATCCTAGAGTCCACAATTTTAATATATTAAATTACAAAATAAAAGGGAACCAAAAAGATGTGTATGTAATAATGAGGACATCTTGTGATCCTCCATTGTCTTCCCACAAACTCTCTCCCACCCTTTATTTCCCTTAGTCTATTATGGGTGGTAAACTCCTCAGGGCATGCCTGTCATTTTAAACTGTTTGTAAAGACATATGCACACCTGTGATGCGAATTAACTAACAATCATTGTAATGATAGATTCTGATTTTCTTAGTATGGGAACTAATAGGGACAGTCAAATAAGAAACTGTAATTCTGCTGAAAAAAGTAAAAAGCACTAAATTTTGATTCAGTTTCTTCCAACCACTGAAGAGCCAGACAGAAGTGGAGCTATATTACTTCACTCAGAAAAAAACCTGTTTTATTCTAACGGCAGCAACAGCAGCAATATATTGCACAACTTGACTCACACACAAGAAGGAACAGTTATGTAACCAATGACAGCTATGCAGGGAACAAAAAGGAATAAGCTGACATGCTAAACTTTACAATTTCCACTAGTGGTTAAATTGACATCCTGCGTTGTATCATAAATGACTGATATAAGGTTCTGACTCAGCAAAGCCCTTAAGCACATGCTTAAGTTCAATTGACTAAAAGGGGTCTTAAACACTTTCTTAAGCCCTATGCAATGGGATTTTTGAAAGTGCTTAAAAGGAATTAGGCACCCAACTCCCATTGACATACATCTTTCAAAATCCTAGCCATGCTAAAGAAGGATGGACTTCAGCACATGTTTAAAGATAAGCACATGCTTGGTGCTTTCCTGAATTGGAGCTAAATCCTTAAAATGCACAAACACTAATACTGGAGATAGCATGAATATATTATCCTGTTCCTTATATAACTTTTCATTGTTTTAAGCCCTTGCAAAATTTAGCATCCAGGTTGTCTAAACTAGCTGCCTGCTGGGGAAAGTTCAAGGCATTTAATATTTTTAACTTAGTTAATTTTTCATGCAAGTTATTTAAACTTGGAAGAGTTTCTTTCTGTCATGTTCATAACATTTTGTATGTACAAAATGAATATCTGTTGTGTAAGTTTGATATTGAAAAATGGTTCTGATGTTTGTTCACGATGATTTCAGCAATTAGTGGCCAGTCACTGTTACTGCTGCACTATTCCCTGGCGCTGACAAAGCTGAACTTTGACAAAGCTGCTATTTTCACTGGTGGAGCTTACTGCTGCTTGAAACTAAGTAAGCTCCACTGCTGCAAAGAGAGGCTCTGATGGCACATTTTATCTGTTTGCCTTCCGCACCAGGGCTCGTTTACTCTTCCCAAATGACCTAACTGACCCCAACTCCCCTGTGGGGGAGGGATAGCTCAGTGGTTTGAGCACTGGCCTGCTAAACCCAGGGTTGTGAATTCAATCCTTGAGGGGACCACTTAGGGATCTGGGGCAAAAATCTGTCAGGGGACAGTACTTGGTCCTGCTAGTGAAGGCAGGGGACTGGACCTGATGACCTTTCAAGGTCCTTCCAGTTCTAGGAGATTGGCATATCTCCATTAATTTTTATTTTTTTTAAATTTAAGATGGGATGCTAGTGAATAGATAAGCATAATGGGGTAGTTTGGCAGAAATTCATTTTCTACAAATGCTGTTTTCTTCCTTAAAAATACAATGCAACCAACAGTAAATAAAACAAAACACAAACACTTACGTAAGGTAAAAGGATGGTATCACTGCTAACCCCACACAAGCTAATTAGAAATTGCAGTGTTATTCTAAGGTTGTTGCTCCATTTCTCATTGTTGGCCAAGGCATTCCAGACATTTTCCATCTCTAGCCCAGGAACTTCATCTCCATACTGTAAAGAGGCGCAGAGATGGAACTTTTGAAAAGATGCACTAAACATATAATTAATATCTGCAGACATTTAGAAGAGAAACTAAAGGTACGTTATTTTACAACATCAGCTCATGCAAAATCAATAGCAAAACACAGTAACAAGATGTAGAGTACAATTTTGAAAAGCAACTAAGGGATTCAGGAGCCTACATACCAGTCAGAAGTGAAATGGCATTTCAATGGGACTTGGGCTCCTAAGTTTCTTAGAAACTTGTACAATTTTTTACTCAGAATGAAATTCACATTTAGAGAGACGTGAGTATTTGTGCTCATGCAAATGTATATCAATAGGAGGATTTCTAGACACACTTTTAGTTTTTGAGTTTGCCCTATGCAGCTCAATTATTTTTGAATTTTTAAAAATATCACAGCTTGAATATTTCAGAAAACAGTTTTGCTTTACCTTAGCTGTCATATACATGAGATTATTAAGCACCAACGATGTGGCCTCAGGAGAGCCCCAGCCATTTCCTTTCAGTCCATATGTGACAGCTATTTCCCCTTCTTTGTCCTTTATTTCATCTTCTGGGGTGCTAGGGCTTGAACCTGGGAGAAGAAGTCTGCTGTCTACAAGTTCAATGTTATGAAGCCATGGTAGCAGATAGGTAAGCATGATCTGTCTTCCATTTGGATGGGTTGTTGGGAATCGTTGACTTACCTCTAAAATAGTAAGCATTAAAAAGCATCAATCAGTCTATAAAGATAAGCAGAAGTACACTGAAAAAATTACATGCTTAGCAAGTCTGATTGTTTCTGTTTTGCCACCTGATGACCTTAATCTTGCAAGGTAAGGGAATAATATCAAAGCACAAAAGCAAATATTTAAGTATTAGCAGGAGGAACATACATTAATTTGATGTAAGCTACTAGTAAGCAATGTGTCAGAGGTCTTAAGTGCAAAATAATGGAGGTAAGAATTTTGAATTTAGAAATATAAATTAAGAAGCATGTCCAAGACATGCCCTATTATAGATTGCTATGTACTGACACACACAGCTAAATGTTTGCTAACACAAAAAAATAGGGCAGATTTTACTAGATTATTCTAGAATTTTAAAAGCTTTTGGAGAATTATGGAAAATTTTCAGTAGTGTTGTGTAAATAATTATAGTATTCTGATATCTGGTTATAATTGTTGCATAAGCATCTATATTTCCTAACGGTGGCCTAAATCACAAGATGATTGAAAACATTTTTAAAAAATATCAATAGACAGGTACCTGAAAAAAGTGGAAGGGTGAGCTCAGGATACATCCTTGCTAACTCATATGAAAGAAGTGCCAATGATACACTGTAAAGAGGTGGTAATGGGCCATGTGTACCATACAGGATGCTGCCAGGTCTTTGCTCAGCAACTTTCTTTGAATAAACAAAAAGCTTTGCCTCAAGAATCTATGGAAGAGAAGAAAGTGGGCAATGAAGTGACTGGATTTCATTAGTGCACAAAACTTTCCTATTTCAACTTTAAACAGATAAAGAAATCACATAAAGGTCTACATGTTCCACAGTAAAATTTCCAAGTCGCAGAAATATTATAAATAATCATTTGCATTAAATATTTATATAAGTAATCACTGCAGCATTTATTACTGTGGTGCCTAGTCAAGGTTTCAAAACAAAAAGTAAAACACCCCAACCAAACTGTAATACACGGTAAGAAGTTCATGGTGAAAACAATGATAGGGCCACTTGCATTTGGTTACTGTTTTAAAGGAGATTTTTTTTTAAGTAGCTGATACATGCCTGCATAAGTTGCATGGAAATTTCATAAATCTCTCTGTTGGTGTCGGACGCCTTGAATAGCACTAGGTTTAAAAGTGTCACTATATCAAAAGGATAGTTCCTGGAAGAATAAATAGTACATTTTTGTCAACATTAGAATCTCAGCTTAAATTCACTCTGATCTCCTATGCGTAATAATGATCTAAAGAAAAATATCACCTCTGTTTTTTCCACTCCTCCACCAGACTATAGGAAAGGGAGTTATTTACTTATGGATACGTACTCCTGAGTCAAGTGGCCATCTGGTGAGGGAGGGATGGACAATTACCTTGAGACAATGCTTAGGAATGCACTGAAATTGCCTATTCCATAAACCTAAATTCTTTTTAAATATAGTATCTATTTTTTTATAAACTAACTTCCAAGAGCAAAGATGGTTGGGCAGACAGTTTCCAGGGATAAAATATTCTTCAAGCAATTCCACTGGCAGTTAAAATAGCCTCTTCTGGAAAAGGATATTCCTCAAATTAAACATTCCCAGACATTAAAGTTACAGAGAACTCTCTATCAGATTGAACAGTTAATGAAGGATAAACATGAATAATGGGAATGTACTGGCACAACAAATTACAAGCTCTTCTTGAAGAAATTCCACCATCCTAGGTATTCAAAATTTAGTGTAGAGTGGATAAATAAGAGCAGGGTCTTGAAGGGACTATTGCTAGAAAGGAAATTTTCCATGTAATGTTATTTGGTCTTGCACAAATCTAGACTGGAGATTTCTACCCTTTGTCCATGTAGATATGTAAATACACTACCTTAGTTTTAGCCAACATAAAATTGTGGAATTTGTATATCTCTCACTTTGACCATAACGAATACAGAACTAAGGGCCGGTTTACACTACAATTACAAATGAGTCAGGGGATCTGATTACAAGATGGTTCTCTCCGGACTTACTTTTGAGATTGTTCCAAATTGTAACATAGACATGATCTTAACCATGTTCAGTAACTGACCTAAAATCTTCTTCATTATCTTGTCTATTAGGCTGAGTATTCACATGCAGATTTAGGATCCATAATTCACCACCACTGCAGCTCCACCAGTGGAAGCAATGGCAGAAGCTATAATGTAGACAGGACTCAGGTTTTTACCACCGAGACTAGGAAAGACAACATGGTGGCAAAAAATACCTAAATCCTATCTACATTAGAGTCTCCACCATTGTTAATAATCAGTTGAGCTGCTGTGGCAGTGAAATGGAAGTTCTAAATTACCTAGTGTAGACAAAGGCTGCTGGGTTGTTGGATGGACACAGAGTGATTTCTGGGACATCTTTACAAAATCCACATACTAATGTACCCCAGCTCTGCTGCTCCATGTCAGTCTCTCTGGTCCTTCCCCAACCTGGTCCCTCCCACAGTTCACAAAGTTCAAATAATCCCCATTTGAGGGAGCATTTTGAAAGAGGAAACTATCAAGGGTTACAAAAGCATACCTAAGAGAATACAACACAAAAATCTAAAGATTAGGGTAAAACAAGATTACATTAACAGAATAATTATATTGTAGAGTACATTGATACAAAATAGAAAGAAATAAGCTACATGAAAAATAGCAGTAAAATGGCCAATAAATAAATGTAGTTAAAAATAAAGAACAGTGGCTATCTGGCATAGGCCTCCTTCAAATTAATTTGACAATCATATGAACCGGTCTGGTCAATATTTGCAAACCTGTGGTCCTACCATTAGTCAACTAAATCCATATTTAGACACCTAAAGAAGTGGTCTGATTTTCAAAATGGTGAGCATCCAGCAATTTCCTACTACTTAAATACTGTTCTGATTTTTTTAATGTATATAAATAAAGATTTGGATACCTAACCTTTAGCCTCTCTTATACAGTATGATGGAGACTTTTTAGTTTTGCCTCAAGAAAAAAGTCTTAACCGACTAAGATATCAATTGCCCTTCCCACTTCATCATCAAAATGCCACTGGCAACGTTGCTGCCAAAGGAGATGCCTCCCATGAGTTTGAACCCAAGTAAAATCCCTGTAATTACTAATTGAAAAGAAATGTGTATGTTTTCAATTACTAGTGTTCCAGTTTGTAGGGACATGATTAGTGAAACTCCAGAACAGATTATTTACAGTATCACAATAGAAATGTAGCATGGAAAACCATGGGCTGAGACAAACTGAGTTTTTTAATGAAGAGGATTCTTTGTGGAAAGAGAGGTATAAATTATACAATACTACATTGCTTATTTACAGCTGGATTAAGCGGAGGTTCCCCCACACTTATTGCTACTGAGAAAAGGATGGAATATGGGAAATTGCCAACCAGTTTTTAGTATTAGCTAAACTCTCAACATAGCTCCCCAAATAGGCAGAAATATGAGTTTCTTCTTGAAAATGATCATGCATTTTTAACTATTGCCAATGGCACATAAATGAAACCCTTTCCCAGGGCACTTAGTCTTATCTAATAAAAATCTGAGAAGTAAAGACTGTAGGTGAAGGGCTAGTATTATTGTGTTTTCTTTTAAGATAGCAAAACTGAATCTCAGAAGCTATTAAATCTACAAGTATAAAATTCCAATCATACTTTTTAAATCTCAGGGCAATGCAGCTTGTACTTGCAGCTGTTTCTATAAGAACAAAATAGTGTTTTTTAGAGATATACCAAATTCTAAAATACTTAACATGTTTTGAAACTTTGTACTGTCCCACACATTAATCTCTCAAAACATACTGATCAGACATCTTGCCAAACTGTTTTTGTCAAGAAGTTTCAGACTAAAATATATCAGCACTTCAAATGCCTAATCAGATGAAAACTATCCTTTATTTTAAAATAACTGTTAAACCTCTTTTCCACTTTAATCCTGAAAAGATACTAAGAAAAAACAAACAAACAAAAATGTTTATGCAGGACCTATACAAAAAACCAGTGTTTTGCGCACCTACTCTGTTAACATCATTGATAATGTTAATCCGAAAACAAAAGGTAAGGAAACTCAGGTCAAATCGAAGGGCAGTTAGAAAAAGGACAAAATAATTGTTTGGCAAATGAGAACATAGAAGACTTTTACTTTTATATTATTTTCCAATACCTCTGAAGGTATCCATCAAAAATTGTTTTGGCACTAGGTTTAAAAATGGTGTTACAAATAAAAAGGTTTAGGCCCTATTTTACCTTTCTGTGCATGGAAGGGTCAGAAGTTCAAACGCCTACACAGCAACAGGACACTACAAGGGGCAACTTATCACATGCTCAAAAAATGTGCCTCAAGGCTGTAAGAGAGTGACAGGGATATGTAGCCTCAAAACATTGTGTAAGAAGACATTACATGGGAAAGCTAGCAGGAATTCCATATAGAACTTGCTCAACACCCTGGTAACTCCCTTGCAGACTTGATCACATACACAGACAGTGACCACCGGCAAGGCAGAGATTATTTTTTTAACCTTTCCCCAATACTGTGCGGCATTTCATATGATAAGAGATGCTCTTCCAAACTTTTTGCACCTGGCCCCAGATCTGGTCCCTTTTCTCCTGTTTGCTGCAAAGTCACAGAGGTGACTGTTTTTCAGTGGATGTTCTAAGGCAGCATAACACTTGGCTATGCAGATGCTTCACCATTCCCATTCACACACATGAGTTTTTTTCTGTGTCTTTCTTTCATAGCATGCAACCCTGGGCAATACAGCAACCAACAGCAGACATATTTACAGCTTCAACCATTATTTTTAAATTTAATTGAAACATTTGGAATCTGTTTCCAACAGAAACAAGTAGGATTACACAAAATATCTAGTGTGTAAACATCTTAGACATAGCAGCCCTGATCTTATTTCACACTAACTGCCTCAGGGACAGTCTATTGTAGGTTTATTAATACCTGCTTCCGCACACAGTCGCAATGGCTTTGAAGCATCCAGAAGCAAGCTGGTATGATCCAGTATAACACCGATCTATAGCCCAGTTGAAAAGATTTACTTGGTCCGGATTTAGTTCCAGCAACAAGACTACAACTTCACATCCAAGCTGATGAACCTAAATACACACAGAATGGCAATTATTATTTTTTGTAAAAAACAAAACAGATCCTCCCAAGGTTTCTTAAAATTATTCAGGGAGATAGACACAAAGTGACAAGACTAATCTGCCTTTTAAATGAAGAAAAAAAAAAGGGACCATGTTTATTGCGCACTATGGAGAAAAATAAAGTGGAGCATTTACCATAAATGCTTTTTTTATATAACCACAGCATGGGATTTAACTCAGTTTTGAATAGTCCACACTTCATAAAAATATGTCTTGCACAAAACCCATATATGTTAAATATATTTTTTTAAATAGACCTTCAAAATAAGGGTCGAAGCACAATATCATGCTGTGTCAGGAGATATGGGTTGTATTCCCAGCTTTAACACACACTTGCTGGCTGACACTGGGTAACATCCATGTGTCTTTGCTATACAACCTGTAAAACAAAGATACTGCTAATTTTCTACCTCACAGGAGTGCTGTGAGGCTAAATTCATTCATGTTTGTTAATCCTTTAAGTAAAGCTTGAACTACATCTTTGTGTTTCTTGGATTGCACGTAATGTAGAAGCACAAAAAATTATTATTATTGATATTTTGTCACCAAATTAGGCTAGACTCACTGTAAAGACTCTCAGTAATACTGTATTCCGTGTAAACACCCGAGGTCTGAGTTTAGCATAAAGGGAACACAATAAAAAAAAAGTCTACCTAAGATTTTATTCTGGTTGGGCTTCCTTACCCATTAAATGGTGATAATTTGCCTTTTGTGACTTAATGCATCTTTTATTTACTGATTTTCAACTGGTAATTTAAAGTACTGATGGTGAAAGACTAATCATAGGAAGGAAAGTACTCTTTTCCCTCCCCTGCAGCTCTGACCATTTAACATCCCATCCATAAATCCCCGCAATGGCTTTCCTCACTTATAATGTGTGGACAGAAAAACAATGTTGTTATGGGGGACTTCAACTTGGGAGACAAATGCTGGGGATCATAGTGGACAAGCACCTCAATATGAGCTCTCAGTTCAATACTGTGGCAAAACGGGATATTGAGATCATTGGATGTAAAAACAGGGGAGCAGTGAGTGATTTTTACCTCTGTATATGAAATTGGTGAGACCAATACTGGAATACTGCATCCAATTCTGGTCTCCACATTGTAAAGATGATATCGAAAAATTGGAGAGGATGCAGAAGACAGCCACAACAATTATTCGAGGGCTGGAGAAAATGTCTTATCGTGAGAGACATAAAGAACTCTATCTGTCAGTTTATCAAAAAGAAGACTGAGAGGTGACTTAATTACAGCATATAAGTATCTTCATGGTAAATGGAGGAGGATTAAGCTACTGTGAATTTAGGCCACTTTACTTCTGAATGAGAGTATCCATATGGGGACTTCATGTGCTTGAACTTCACACCTTTAGTTGATTTGGCTTAACTTTTCTGAGTATTCCTGGGTAGAGAAGCCCTCTGTGCAGCTTGGACCTATCTAAACTACATTTTGTAAAGCACTATTCTACCTACCAGCACTATGTAAGTAACAAACATCATCCTGCAGAGATACATATGACAACACTGAGATGCAGAGACATCAGGGCAGAAAGTCTCTCTTTCCTTTATCATCTAACCAGAAATGTCTTTAGGGCAGAATCATTTTAAATGCAAAAATAATCTATCAAATTAGTACTCATGGAGTTATTTTCAAACACTAACAAGTCAATAAATATTTGGTTGTTACAGATCCAGGATATAAGGTAAAGACTCCATTTCTATGGCCTTACTTTTTCCTAAAATTAGTAGGTTTTTTGTCGCCTTCTGAAGATCTGCCCACACACATTGACTCACTCAGATTTGCCTCACCAGCAACTATATCACTGAGCTGGAAATGATTTTACATTCTTAAGGCTGGTCCACACTGGGGGGTGGGGGGGGGGGGTGTCGAACTAAGACACGCAACTTCAGCTACGTGAATAACGTAGCTGAAGTCGAAGTATCTTAGTTCGAACTAAAAAGCACTTAACGCGGGTCCAGACGCGGCAGGCAGGCTCCCCCGTCGACTCCGCTTACTCCTCGCGTGGAGCAGGAGTACTGGTGTCGACGGCGAGCACGTCCGGGATCGATTTATCATGTCTAGACGAGACGCGATAAATCGATCCCAGAAGATCAATTGCTACCCGCCGAATCAGGCGGGTAGTATAGACGTACCTTTACATCACAAGACCTGGAAGCAGGTGGGATGGAAATATTCCAAACAGAAATATAAATACTTTTTGAGATCATGTCCTTGACCTTTGTATTAGTAATGGATGAAAAACCTAAAATATTGCTGCAAACCAGTCTGAACCTCATCACAGAATTCTGCTTAGTTTAGTATGCTACATAAACGGTGTGTCCTGAAATAATAAAATTCCTTTTACAATGTAAACGTTATTGTGATATGGTTCATTTATGAATTTGTAATTGAATACCGCACGGATCTATTGTTCTCTGTTCAAAACAAAGGTCACAAAGGTCACAAAGCCTACAGCCATACAGTGGACTGTATTCAACAAGTACAGAGTTTAAAATCATTTAAAAAACATACATTATTGATGAGGTACTTACTCGTAAATCTTGACAAGCTAGAATGTTATCAAGCCATTTGTAAAGATAGCCATCAGGAGAAAGACCCACATTGTCAAATACAGGGCCACAGCAGAGTACAGCTGACATTGCCTAGTAATACAGAGAAATGTGTTTAATTTAATATTTGTGAATGTATTTAGCAGACTGCGCGTGCAAGACATTTCCAATTGCTACCTGTTTTTAGTGAAATTGTGCTTTTTTGCTAGATTTCAACATTTACATTGATCTAGAAGGTAACTGCATTCATTAAAATATGTTAATTATAATTAAAAACGGCATTCATTAATTCAATGCTGAATTATAAAATTAAGCACATTAAAGGAACACTGCAATAGGAACACTTTACAAATGCTTCAAATGGTGTTTTGTCATTTCAGCCATCTATTCTTAATGAGATTATAAAACTTATTAAACATTTAATAAGCATCATATTCTCTGTCTAAATTAAAACTGTTTTTATCATTTGATGCAGCACATACTGGTACATAGAACATTATTTTCCCAGTTTGCTTAGGTTGCAGCTATTAGAGCTGGACAAGACTTTTAAAACTATTGAGTACATCCCCTTATAAGTGCAGGATATAGTCCTCTGGAAATAGGATGTATCAGATACTGAACTGATACTGCACTTGATCTTAGGGCCTGATATCCTACTTCCACTGAAGTCAGTGAGAGCTTTTCCTTATTGAAAATCTAAATAATAAAACAAAATCTCACTCTATGTGGGCAAAAAAGAAGTAAGATACGAGAAATGACTTTAGATTATAATTTTGGACAGACAAAAAGGAATTTTTAACTAACTCTCTCTCTCGATCTCAAAATAATCAATTACTTTAAATAAAAGGAAATAAATAACCATAATCTGCCTCTTTTAAATTTCTAAATTTAGGATTTGTTGTTGTAATTTGTATAACTGAACAGATCACTTTGCACAGTAGAAGGAAAATATGCTATACCTTTAATGCACAATACTGGTATCTTGTAATCTGGTGATTTCTGTCACTGTAACGATCCAGTGGTGTAAACATAATACTGAAAGGTCCAGCCCATTGACTAAATAAGATGAAAAGGTGGTGTCTCAAGCTTTGCTGAGGGAAGAGAAATCTCCGATGGTGAACTAAGGGAATAAAAATAAAATTTGTCATGGCTTCCTAAAGTAAAATAAACACAATAGGGATACTCAGTCAGTGCCCTCTCCCAATGGCAGTAGTGATAGCATATGAATTTCATACTTCCATGAATAGAAAGTCTTTCCTTATATTTGAGGATATACTTAGTCCAAAGTAGCTAAACATCTTTTGTTAACCTAATATAGTTAATAAGACACATTTTATTTTCAAGAGCCTTAATGCTTTGAATGAATATGTGTTTATATTTTATAATCATGTCTGTGTACAATTAACTTTAGAATCAGGGTTTTGGAGTTCACTGTCTCATGTACTCCTTTCATAGTAAACTCCAACCTGCTTGGTATTTCCAGGTCTTTCAACACAAGCCCTAAGAGTGGATATATGCTGTCCTACTATAGTAACAGGTGGAAATAAAGCAAAGCTTTTATCATATCATTCCCTTATAAAGAGGTTTGGTAGGCTAACTCAAATGCTAAGACTGTTCCTGAGCAAAAGAAAAATATCTATTAATGCTAAAAAAAAAGTGAGAAAAAAATTCAGAAGTTTTCAAAATTCTTCCAACTCAAAACAGGATGGGGGATAGGATCTGTCAGATGGCAGACAGAGACTAGGGAGAAACTAATTTAACAGGGAAGAAATTACCATTCTTCAACATCCTTGTACGCCAGCCCAGAAATAGGAATTTCGGATAGCAATGTCTAATACAAAATTAAACAGAGTAGAAATTCACCCTGTGGGGCTGAAACAAACAACAGAAAATTTTCCTAACTCAGTGAAAAGTGAAAATCCGTAAGAGAAGGAAATGACAAAAAGGTTTAAGTGCTGCATTATCCAGATAAAAAATAGTTCCCTGGAGAGGGGCTAGCCTATTCCTGCTGCTACTTCTCCTGAAGCAGCACCAATTCACTGACAGATTGCTGGACTCATTTTGCCTTTGGCTCTAAGGCAGGAAGAGGAGTGGTACAAGACTAATAAAAACATGGAACTGCATATACTAGAACTATCTCTGCTGAATTACAGGGCCTGTTAACCACAGAAATGAATGCTCAGGCCTCCCAGCTGGTTAAGAGGGGATATACTGAACCTATGGAGTACACTATTAAAAAGGCATTTCTGGTTAACTAGAAAGAGGCAGGGCACACTGGCACTGGTGGACCCCACAGCCAAAGAATAAGACAAAATCCCAAAGTCTAGTCTAGCTATCCAATAAATATTGCAAGTCAATATTTACAATTATCTAAAGATAATGGAAGCTGACAATGAAAATGTGTTTGTCAAGGAATTACGTATTATGGCTTTGTAGTTTTTGCCATGTTTTAACATCTGCTTGTTAACAGAAAAATAATCGTCTCTTGAGGAAGAAATTTTGAATTAATTAAAACACACAGTTACTGCTGGCTTTCTGCAGAACATATAAAACGGCTGTTTCAATGTGCAAAGTTCATATCTAGTCAAGTGATACCATCATAGGACCTAATCACATCCGCCACGCCATCAGGGGCTCATTCACCTGCACATCTACCAATGTGATATATGCCATCATGTGCCAGCAATGCCCCTCTGCCATGTACATTGGCCAAACCGGACAGTCTCTATGCAAAAGAATAAACGGACACAAATCTGACATCAGGAATCATAACATTCAAAAACCAGTAGGAGAACATTTCAACCTCTCTAATCACTCAGTGACAGACTTAAAGGTAGCAATTTTGCAACAGAAAAACTTCAAAAAGAGACTTCAAGGAGAAGCTGTTGAACTTGAATTGATATGCAAACTAGATACCATCAACTCAGGATTAAATAGGGACTGGGAATGGCTTGGCCATTACGTTAATTGAATCTATTTCCCTTAAGTTAACGATCCTCATTCACACCTGTGTGTCAACTGTCTGCAATGGGCCATCTTGTTTATCACTTCAAAGGGTTTTTTCCCCCTGCTGTTATAGTGCCTCTTAATTAATTAGCCTCTTAAAGTTGGTATAGGCACTTCAACCTTATCATGTTTCTCTGACGGTATAAATATCTGTTCACTGTATGTTCCATTCCATGCATCCGATGAAGTGGTTCTAACCGACGAAAGCTTATGCTGAAATAAATTTGTTAGTCTCTAAGGTGCCACAAGTATTTCTTTCTTATTTTCTTTTTTCATAGAAATATAGTTACTATAGATAATACACATTAGATTATAAACACAATGAGAATACATGCAAAGAGGAACACCTTTGCAAATATTCACTACTGAGTAATATCTCACACAAACCCTATACGGATGGGAACAGAAAAAAGGAATTCAGTATTGTCCACTGATAACAGCTAATGAGATGGCATCATTCAAATTAATGGGATTTTTCCATTGACTGGAATGGGAGCAGGATCAACTATAGATGTTCACTATGGACTTCTTTTCCTTATCTTGTACATCTCTTATACACTGGACCCTCGCTAGAATACGGGGTTTGGGATCCATGTGCAGTATCGCGTTAATGCGGGGACCGCATTATAGCGGGGGTGGGGGGCGCGTTACCATGGATTCCAATTAAAGTGATTTAGTTTGGGATCCATGCGCGGCCCCCGCTATTACCGAATTCGCGCTATGTAGACGCGCGTTCTAGCGAGGGTCTCCTGTATATGTTACATATATCATACACCTGAAAACAACCAAATCATGAAACCATCCACTTGTGCATGTTTCTGGCCTATGTTAATGTGTGGTCTCATTACTCTTTCCCTAATTCTTCTGAATTCCCTCTTTCCTATTCCTTGGTACGCCTGTTGATGTTATCTGTCAAATATTCTGTAAACAGCAAATGTACTGGGCATGAGCTAGCTTCCACACTTTAGTTTATATTGGTTAGGTGGAGCCTTTTGAAGCAGACCTTTTTACTTTATCTGCTAATAGAATTACTTTACATTTTAAAAACAATCTTGCCACACACACAATGCATGAGAATATGGCAATATTATAACAATATAGCAAAGCAAGAGCAGATCTGAGCAATCCGTTGCTGTAAGAAAGGCCAAAAGGAGTTTTGCTGAAATGGGGTACCATTGGAAGCACGTTTTCCACTACATGTTTAAAACTGAAAAAATATTTTCTGCAGCTATCAGTAGGATTTTTTTCTTTTCTATGGGCCTGATTGAGTTCCCATGAAGTTAATGAAAATTTTGACATTTCAAAGGTTGCAGAATAAAGCCCTATGTAAAAGAAATCTGGAGCTGCAATAGGCTGTGTATGGTTCATTTGCTGGGCTTAGAAAGAGAAGAGTCTTACATATGTGCATTGCAAGCTTTGCTATGTTTTTTGTTTTCATTCTTGAGATAATTCTGTACTCAGTTGCCCAAATTCCCTCTAATATTTGCTACAAAACAACCTTATGAAGTGTAGCTTATAAAGAGAAAAACAGAAAAATTAAATAGTGAATTAATATATCAATGTACTTACACATGTGTTAAATGTAGTTGTGTAATATAATGAGGTAATATATCATACCTGGAACACACTGAATCAAGTTGGCAGTCATGGCACTGAAATGTGCTCTCATGTCCTTAAGAATTTCAACTTCTTTATCATTTTCAGCCTCTAGCAGCATGCGAGTTAGATCAACATATTCTAAGAACAAGGCTCCAAGGGCTAAAGTATCCCTTTCTAAGGCTCCATTTGTACTAGGATAAAGAAAAGTTGAACATTTCAATATGAGTGACAGTGCATGTAACTTGTGACGTAATACATTATCATCTTTAAACACAGATTCGAAGCTTCCATAGTCGCATATTTAAAAAAACATATTTTGTATATTTTATAATTGTTCAAAGAAGCTACTAAAATAAACAGAATGAGGACATCACCAATGGAAATTCTTCCTTACAAAACAGTGTTACCTGTCACTTATAACACCAGCATCAGCAAGCAATTCAAAAATTCGCAATAGCTGCAGTCTCAGCAGATCTCGGCGCTCACGGCGTTTCTTATTCTTGGGGTTAAAAAAAGAGATACTTAATACATGCGCAGGTGCAGACATTAAAATAATGCAAGCCTGGTCACTGAAGCTGTGTTTAAAGCAAAGCAGTATAACTGACATATTTATGATGAAGTACTACTACATTTGTGTGTACCAAAGTACAGGTATGCTTATATAACATACACAGGTAGAGGTATGTTCGCATTTCTAACTTCCTAAACAATTCTTGAAGAAACAGTTTATAGCCATATTTGTCCATGAGGAAAAAGTGAACATGGTATTCTTGAAATTCTGGACCAGAAATAACTTTTAATATTCAAGTTTTGGTGCTGAAAACCCACTTTCTTCATGTGCTGAAATATTATCATATGATGATCAAGAATGCTGCCTCTTGGATCTTTGAAAGTGAGCATCAACAGTACTTCCTGCAACCATAATAGTCTGAGTTCATAAACTCTCTCCTGTATTTTATACTTTCACTAGGAGAAAGTGTGGTTTAAAGTGTCTCAGAACCTCAAGGCTTCCTCTTCACCTAACACTTCCAGGAAGCTCTCCTTCACCTCCAGAAAAAAACCTGCTTTGCTCCTGACAAACGTTAAGTCAGCTAGCAAGGCCTGCTCTTTGCCTGAACAGCTATAAGTAGGGTGATGGGGATGGGTGGAAATAGGAGCCTCTATAAGACAAAGCCCTGAATACCACGACTGTCCCTATAAAATCGGGACATCTGATTAACCTAGCTGGAAGTGCAGCCAGCAAAGCCTTTCTGGGAGTGAAGAGAGCTACAAAGAAGACTTGTTTTGTCTTGTCTTGTCTTCCAGTGAACACCAGCAGGGCCGGCTCTAGGCACCAGCAAAACAAGCTGGTGCTTGGGGCGGCACATTTCTAGGGGCGGCATTCTGGCGCTGGCCATGCCACCCCTAAAAATGTGCCCCGGCCGCCCTAGCTCACCTCCGCCTCGCTCGCGCTTTCGCGTGCTGCTGCTCCCCCTCCCTCCCTCCCTCCCAGGCTTGAGAGCCCGGGAGGGAGGGGGAGATCCCGAGAGGCCACGGCATGCAAAACAGCTGATTTGCGTGCCGCTGCTCCCCCTCTCTCCCAGGCTTGAGAGCCTGGGGGGAGGAGGCAGGGCTGGGGATTTGGGGAAGGGGCGGAGTTGGGGCGGGGGGGAAGGAAAAAAACGGCGGGGGTGGGGGGGGTGGCCAAAATTGTTTTTGCTTGGGGTGGAAAAATCCTAGAGCCGGCCCTGAACACCAGAAAGTATGTCTTCCCTCTCCTTCCCCTCTTTCTATTGCTCTAAATTAGAAAAAGAACAAGGAATAAAACCAGTCACTTCACTTAGTAGTGGATTTTTCAGTCAATATAGGACAACTTCATTAAAAGTCATATTTTCCCTGAGTACAAGGCCAGTCTATGCTTGAAAGTTGTACCAGCATAATTATTTTGTTTAGGGGTGTGATTTGTTATCAATATACTTATACTAGTACAATCCCTAGTGTGGATGCAGTTATATCGATACAAAGGTACCTTAGATGGGAATAAGTTATATTGGTTTAAGCAAATTTATTTTATTTATATCAATTTAACTGCATCCACACGGGGGGGGGGGGGGGGGAGGGGGAGTTTTACAGAACTAGAACTATACCAGTAGAATTAACGCAGGGCAGCTTTCCAGTGTAGACAAGGACTAACGGAAACTGAATTCCCTGGTAAGACCTGTCTATACTACAGAGATAAACCACATTTCCAACACTGTTGTGAAACATGGTTGTGGCTCAGTCATGTTACACCCTCACCACTGTAAGTGGGATTTCACTATATCTAAATTCACCATGAAGAGGTGACACTGTATTTAACTACCTGTAACTTGTTCCTTCCCTAAAAAATATAAATAAAAATGTATGAACTGTATATTTTACACAACAATTTAATTTTAAGTAATCCTTTTAAATTCAGTTTTAAATGGAATTGCTTTAAGTAATTTTTTCTACACAATTATTGAAAAGTTCCTTTGTTAAATATCAAGCTAGAGTTACCAATAGGATGTCTTTCTGTTTTTTTTTTTTAAAGAAACACATTTATTACTTTTAACTTCATGTTGCAATTTAAATAAACAAATCTCATTTCTTGAACTAACCTCTGGTCTTCTTTCTAGGGCTTCTTTCATTAATGGGTGAAGTTCTTCTACTAATTCCCTAAATTAAAACAAAACAAAAACTTTCTAAACAAAATCCTTCATAACTGAGTCCATCTTCATGAATTAAATGCTCCTTTTAAAATAAAGAGTATTACACCGCACTCTATAAGGCTTCTATAACACATTTATTGATCTGGATAGTGTATGTTCCCTCCCAGCTATATATTTGGGCACTGATATTCTTGTGGTTCAACGAGCAAGGACAAATCTTAGGAAGGGTTCCAACTAGGGCTGCAGTTTCTACACCAAGGCAGTGGGAGAAAGTACTAACATAATGGTAGGTTAGATTACACCTAATACGAATAGAAAGGTAAAGCTTTTTAGTGTTTATGAAATATTAGGTTATTGGGAAAGTTATCTGTAGCTTTCACCCAGAACTTAAATCCACCACATCACTAGCGTACACTGCTAATTCAGTGCTCCTTGTCACTCCCTTCTCCCACAAAATTCAACATCCTATTTATTACATAAACACTAACATTTTAGAATTAAAATTTAAAAAATTCATAATTTTACATTAAAACAAAAACAGAATATCTGAATTAAAACCAAGTTCGTGAGATTATTGTAAACTGTGCAGTACCTGAAAACAAGAGAATTTGTTCTTCCAAATCCTAATACAAGTGATTCTGTGATTTCTATGCTTTCAAGTCTCATCAAGGGTACTAGCTGCTTTAACAGGACTCCAACAGATGGGGTTCCTATAGCCTAAAATATATTTATTAAGAAATCACCAATGTTTAATTATTAGATTATTCATATCAAATAAACAATAACATATTTCAAAGCATGAATGAGTATTCAACAAAAAAAGAATAATTTAAGAGTTAAAAAGTGCCTTTTGTAAATCATAATGAAATGACTTTATAACTGTGGATATGTTCTAATTGGCTGTCTTCTACATCATATCCATGTGGGTAAAGTCCAGTAAATATATGGATCAAAGTAATTAAAATAACTTATTTTAATCATGATTTAAATCAGCAAGCAGAAAACATTGATTTGAATAATTGATTTTTACTCTTGTTTTACATTTGAAATTACTTATGTTCCTTAAAAAAGGTTTATTCTCATTGGTTGGTAACCATTAAAACATGTTGATTTGAAACCAGATATACTCTTTCCCTAAATTTGGTGCTTCTTTTTGCTAACCAGAAGGATACACTATATCTATACACATTTATTTAAGCAATTAGATAGCTTTAACTTACATTTATTCAGACTCTACATTTTTTACATTTTTCTATGTTAGAAAATGGTGAATGTTGCATTTCTCATTTACTAGTTGATGATTAATTTTTACTAGTGATTGATGTTAAGCTCTATTTAGATGGAAATTAAAATTAAATTAAAAATGCACAAAACAGCAATTTTTAATTACATAAAACTTCCTTACAAAGCATAAGAAAAAAGTTTAACGAAACATAAAGGAATCACAACATTCAAAAACCAGTAGGAGAACACTTCAATCTCTCTAATCACTCAGTGACAGACTTAAAGGTGGCAATTTTGCAACAGAAAAGCTTCAAAAACAGACTCCAACGAGAAGCTGCTGAACTTGAATTAATATGCAAAATAGATACCATTAACTTAGGTTTGAACAGACTGGGAGTGGCTCAGTCATTACGTTAATTGAATCTATTTGCCCTACTTAACTATCCTCACACCTTTGTGTCAACTGTCCGAAATGGGCCATCTTGATTATCACTTCAAAAGTTTTTCCCCCCTGCTGATAATAGGTCCTCTTAATTAATTAGCCTCTTACAGTTGGTATAGGTACTTCCACCTTTTCATGTTTCTCTGAATGTATAAATATCTGCTTGCTGTATGTTCCATTCTATGCATCCGATGAAGTGGGACTGTAGCCCACAAAAACTTATGCTGAAATAAATTTGTTAGTCTCTAAGGTGCCACATGTACTCCTGTTCTTTATGTTTAATTGGTGTTGGTCCTGCTTTGAGCAGGGGATTGGACTAGATGACCTCCTGAGGTCCGACCCTAATATTCTATGATTCTATGTTTTGCATTTAAAACTAACTGATGTATTAAGCAGTTTATCCATCCATTCATCCATCAACAGGAGATTGAAGCGGACAAATTCAGACTGGAAATGAGATGTACATTTCTGACAGCGAGGGTAATTAACCATTGGAACAATTTACCAAAGGTCATGGTGGATTCTCTGTCCGTGACAATTTTGAAATCAAGATTGGATGTTTTTCTAAAAGATATGCTCTAGGAATTATTCTGGGGAAGTTCTATGGTCTGTGTTATATGACTAGATGATCACAATGGTCTTGGAATCTATCGATCTATTGTTAGTTAGTTGAACTGATTATTTCTGGTCACTACATCCTTCAAGATTTTAGAACCAGTAGCTCTCATCCTTTCACATCTAGTTTTTATTGATAGATTGGAAGAAAAAAACAAGCTTTCCTGCTTTTTCAACTTCCAACTGGTTATTTAACTTTGCATAAAAGAGTCATTGAATTGAACTAGCTGAATAAACAGAAATGAAGAAAACAGTCTCTTCATCTGCAGAAAAGGTTACTGCTCTCAAAAGCTGGTTTGGCACTTCTGCAACTCTGGATCCAGGTGCTTAGCCAGTGACTTCCACCCGTTCAGTGGGCTGACTTTCTTTAAATCTTGGCAGCAAACAAGTACTCTAATATTATTTTTTGTGGTTAACTTAAATGATTTTAATATATTATAGTATGTTTAGCCCTTAACATAGGTTGTCAATTTCAAATTTAATTTTAAATAGCATATTTTTATAAATAAATCTGAATTTAAATTAAAAATCTGATTTTAATTTTTTTATTGATATTTATCCACCCTGGTTTAAAGGTTTTCTGTATTTTCAAAGACAGTATTGTACTTTATTTTCATAGATAGTATTGTACTTTTTAAAATTAAGTTTACAATATCAACAAAAGACTCCAGTCAATGAATTTGTAGGAACTAGTACATTTCTCAAGCATATACCACTTGGCCTTTGGTTTCATATCACACTCCAGAATTGCAATAATGATGCAGAAATACATCACCCATTGTGCTTTATTGCTTATGTACGTGCTATAACAGTACTTAACAGAGTGATCTGCATTAAAAGCATGACACAGGGTAAAGTTAACTTAGCATATTATGTGCAACATTTCCATACTCTGAATATACGATCTGAAGAGAAACCTACTTAGAATACGAATTAACAACATAACACAGGAATGTGTTGCAAATACCACGGGAATTGTCAAATGTTTAATGGCAAATGGTGTAATGTGCTATACAAATGAATGTTTTCAATAATAAATAATAATACTTGAACCAAATCACATATATCGAAATAGTCCTCAGATGTACTTTTATCACTACTACTTGACTTTCACATGTAAATTCTTTTAAAAACATATTTAAAATAATTACGGAATAATTCTTCTGAAGCATGCCATGTCACCTTGTTATCGTAGCTCACTGTTCCATCGGGAGTGGTAGCCATGATCTCTGGAGTTGAAGCACGTAAGTGTCCAGGGCTCATAATACTGGGTTTTGCTACTCCAAAGCAGAGAATAAGATAGTTTCTCCACAGAGTTACATAGTTGTCTCCACTGCTTGCTGTACTGGTTTTCTTTGCATTAACAGGGATACTGGAATTTAAAAAAAAAAGTTAATTCCAATTCCTAATTTTAATTTTCCAGGGCTTTTTTAAAAAATGAAACAATCTGAGTAACAACTGTACTATTAAATATTATATAATGTACAAATAAAATCAAAGAAAAGGAATCATTACAGTTTAAAGTGGTAATCATCATATCAAATACCAAAAGTTCGGATACTATTCGCATAGCTGGACTGTCAAACTGGTCTGAAAATGTGGAACTATAGAATTTACATAATAATGTCATTAACCCTTAACAAATAAAAACCGTGTAGAGTATCACTTACTTTGGATCCACAAGAGGCATTACTAGCTGTAACCTCGTAAAAGCATATGGCCAAGCATAGCTAAGAGCCGTAGGACAATGTTTTGGTAAATTCTCTTGTCTAAGAAAACTGAAGAGGCAGAGAACCCATGGATCTTTAACTGACTGTGCAAATATCCAGACATGGGAAGGGCTTTTTACATCATAATGACTATTTACTAAGACTGCATTCCATTCTACCAGCCATTGCAAATCCACATTGTGTGTTAATGGTAATGTAGTCTGTGGAGAGAAAAAAAATCAAAATCACAGTGGTAATAAAACTTATTCCCAACTATTTAGGCTGCAGATCAGCAAGGCATCTACTTCCTAAATAAAGATACTCACGCATTTTTCTCAATCAAAGCATTAATCAGTTATAAATGCCATCTCCTATTGGCAGGAGCTGTTCCCATCATATGAAGAAACCATTTCTCTACTGTATATTCTTTAACTCTTTTCTTAAGAAAAATATTTGTGGGAATGAAGGCTAAAAAATGTGTAAATTTGGTACATTAATTACATTAATTAAATCTGAAACACACTGATGTTATTGGGTCATAATTGTATATATAAAATTGTTTTTATATCATATACCAAACTTTTTTATTGACAAAAACAAAACAAAGGAACAAACAATGACGAAGCAGTAGGATAGATGGGCATATGTTTTTATGTACACATTTATATACATACATATACTGACATAGATACAGATTTTCAGTGAAAATTTCAGTTTTGTTACAGACTTAAATGCTTTTGAAAATTTTACCCATAAATAAAACCCCTGGAACTAAGAAGACACATACCAATCATCATTCTTACCTCTCCCTCACCGCTCTGTCTTTCTGCATGATAAGGTCTTTGGGACAGGGACTGTGTCTTTCTTTATGACAGCTTTCAGAGTGGTCCTGTCACCATGCAAGGCACTGAATTTTGTCTTTCTTTATTGTTGTAAAGCACCTAGCACAATTGGTTGCTACTGTAGTATGGTGTATATTTTATGACTGCCAGGATAAAAAAACCCCAGAACTAAGACTGACACCTTCCACAAGCGAGGTGCTATGTACAATAAGGGGTAGATCCTCAGCTGGTGTAAATTCTCATAACTGATTTCAATGGAGCTATGACAATTTACACCAGCTGAGGTTCTTCCCCTATAAACATGTAATAGCTGGTGGTATATTGCAAATGTCTGTCATCAGATAAATTATCATTGCTGCTGTAGTAACAGTGCACTTGCAGAGGCCACTCGTGCTCAGTTGAATAAGAAATGAATTACCTGTAGTGTAATTCATCGTCTCTCGAGACTAACGGACGCCAACAACAACCTGTACTGTTAAAATGTTTTGAAATACAACTGCCATTTTTAGACTAATCATATATCTTTTACATGTCTAGCATGTGGCACAGGAATTTTCTGTGCATTTCTAATAGCTTTCTTTAACTATTTCACATTATATTGGTTCAGCATATATGGTGAACCATTAGCAATCAGTGAAAATAAACAGGTACTTACTGAATCAGAAACTGCCACATGAATAAAACTTTCAAGAATAGAAGAACTTAGTTGATCCATGACATCAATCATAGGCCTGTCATCATCCTGTACAAATTAAGGCAATAGCAGTCAACTACTTTCCTTAGCTAAATGATTCTTTTCATCTTTGTTTAATACACAAAACAGAACTGCATCAAAGATTATAAGGTACAGAACGGGTAAAAATATATTTAGGTGGTTGTCTTGATGGATAAATTTTGCCTTTTGTTGTATTAACCTTAAAGTCAAGCCCAGCTTGTGGTTTGCAAGGAAGTTAATTACTGGCCTTAGTTCACTGTTTACCAAACAAAAGTGCTCATCAGAAAATCCCATATGACTTGGGACATCTGGTATCAAAGGACTGAAAACCTAGCTTAACTGTTTAACTAAAGCATTCCTTTTCTATGAACACACATATTTGTGTTCTCAGGCAGCTAGATGGCTCAGTGTGTTGGGGCCATCCGCACACAGCAAGACTCTACATACTTTTATATCTGTACACAAGAAAAGAATTAGAATTCTGTACTTACAAATAATATTTTATGTGAATAAAGTTAAATGTTTATTGTGCTGTTTTTGTTGACTATACTGACATGTTGTAATAGTGAATTTTATCTTCACTAAAAATTAATAATGCTGATGATACAAAAATTATTTTCCCAATTCAAGGAACGATTTTACAGTATACCTTTGTGTGTACTTTATAACAGAAAAAAAAAACTGAAAAGGGGTTTGATGTTGTGCAAAACTGAATGTTCTTTGTGAACAACACAACAAGTTTTGCAAAAAGAACATGATTAGTGCTTTATAGTCAACAGCCCATAAACTGTAAGGTCTGCAATAATCAGACAAATTAAAACGGCAAATTCCAAATAGGTCAAATGTTTTTATTTATAATAAATGACCTCTTCCATTACATGCATTATGGTAAAGCAGCACTGTTAATTTTAGTTTAGACATTTATCTCTGGAAAATTTTCTTTTTAAACTTCTAAAAAAAATCCATACCTCCGCCTGCCCCAGGGCGAGAAATAAGGCCCGGATCTCTCTGAGAATCAAAACTGCTAATTTACGGGTAGCAACCTGGAAACTACAAAGTAGTACCAGTGCAAATCCTTCCACAGCATGCAGTACGTTGGAATAAGGACTTCTTTCAGACTGTATCCTATGGCTGGATCCGTTTGGTATCAGCTGTAAATAAATGAGAAAACTATACTCAAAAGAGGGAAATATTAATGGGGGATGAGGATGAGATTACTGAGAAATACTCTATTTGGCCAGGACGCTCACGAGAATGAAAACAGATAGACCACAACTTTATTTTAGTTTTAAGGGCGGGGGGGGGGGGGGGGGGGGGGGAGGAGACTGACCCCACCCAAGCTACCAGGCATTAACTGGTCCCATGTGGGGTTAAATGGCCCCATGACATACAATGAAGGAATGAGGATTGGCTCTCTTAGTGGCGCTCCACTTAATTCATGGTTAAACCCACTGCTAGATTCCACTATCCTCCTCCTGCAAGGGGGCATGAAGGTGGACAAGGGAGTACATAGTTTCTGAGGATTTAAGAATTCCTCTCATCCTACAGGTTAACAAGGTCCACTAGGCTCTCCTAGGTATTGTGCTCTGTCCCAGCTACTGACCCTTTGAAGCCTATTACCTGCACTGGACACCAGCCACAAGTTGCAATAATATTTACTGAAATGTATTTAACCCTTCCCCTTATTTTCATAAGTACCATAACTCACCCTTATCCTTATTATCCCCACCTGCCAGGCCACCAGGATACCCACTAGATATCTTATCACTCTTGCCCAGAGGGAAAAATTCCTCCCTGATCCCAAAAAACAACTGGATTAGACCCACAGCAGGCCTGGAAAGCAGAGGCAGCTTAAGGTTTCCTGGAGCCCTGGGCCAGAGCAAGTGGGAGGGTCACACCGCCTCCCTTCCACCTGCTGTCCGGCCCCTATTCCACCCCCTCCGCATGCAGCCCCACCCATAGCTACACCCCTTTCTGCCTCTTCCCCAGGGCCCTGCCCCCATTCCACCCAGGATCCCCCCATTCTGTGCCCCCACTGCAGCCCTGCTATCATTTTGCTACTTTCTGGGCCCCTCCCCAAGACTGGAGAACCTCTGTCCCCCTGCCACAGCCCCAGGCTGCAGCAGGGAGTGAGAGGTCCCCCAGCCCTGAGGCTGTGGTAGGTAGCGAAAGCTCCCTCAGTCCCGGGGCCCCAGGGGGGGGTCTCAGTGCTGGGGCTTCCCCCGCAAACTCCCTCACTTCTGCGGAGGATCAGGGTCGGGGTGCTGAGGGCTTCCCCTGCCACCCATAGCTTTCGCGGGGAAATATATGAGAAAAATAGAGTGAGAGATATTGGAAAGTGTGACCAAATCTTTTAGACTTTGACAGATTGTTTAGGGAATACAAACAAAAAAATTATTGAAAATTTCTGTTAAAAGCAAACGGTTTGTTCAGTTTCCTGCTCAGCTGATTTTCAAAAAGTGCTGATCACCTACCCACTGTTCAAAATTAAGCCCTTTTACAGTATCTCAGTTTGGGCACCTAAAATATTGAGACACCTAAATTCACTTTTGAAAATCTTGGCTATAAATGCTTATGTATCCAAACAAAATGGGAGATAAGGAATTTATTTGGATATATAGGAATTCAGATAAACTAAGTTTTTCATGTTTAGTGATGGACATTGGGGGACATAATCTTAATCACATAATGATTTTTTGGATGACTGGGGCTTTATTGTTGCTCATAAAAGTAATTAATTGGAAAAATCATTGTATTCCCTTTGATGCTACCAGTAAAATAGATAGATAGATAGATTAGATTAGATTAGATTAGATAGAGCCATAAAACAATGTAACACTTGGGAAGGGTTTATATAGATGCTCCCACACCAGTGATCAGAGATCATGAATATGTCAAATTTTAGAAAGTTTGAAGGGTAAAACAGAAAAACTTTGTGGCATTTTATTATTATCTGTCAGTTACAGTGCTGGGAAAAAGTCTTCCTCTCAGCGCCACCACTTTTATGTGTTTTTGTTAACAAGCCTATTTTGGTTTGACATACATTCTCCTATGTTGCTACACTACAATGATATGTACTATGCTGCAAAGAGTAACAGCTGTTCTAGGTACACTTAATCCTGCCTCAGCATGGCTGGATGGACTAGTAGATAACCTCTTCAGGTCCCTTCCAGTCCTACATTTCTATGCTTCTAAGAGACAGCTGAACTAACTGTTTTATAGAAAAAAGTCTAACAGCAGTGAATTCTGCTGGGGTACAACTTGAGTAAATAAGGCATACATAAAACAGAATATTCAGGAAAAGTTAAATAGTGTCATAAATGGGTATAACTATTGGAATGCAGTTCTCTTTTATTCATACCTCTGATGATCTGCTTTTTGTCTGTTCACTCGCTTTTCCTGGAGTGTGTATTACAAGTTTCCATTGTGTAAGCAACTGTAGCAGCAACTTCAGGGAAGTATCAAGAAGAGTGTGATGCATATCATTCACTTCGCGTAGCAGGAAATTAGTAAAACCAAAGAGCACATCCTCTCGCCAGTCAACAAAGTCAACAAGTAGACCCTGAAGAGAATTTTGTGCAATGTGCCGAAGTTCATCATCCATGTGGATAGAGAGTCTGCATGTTAAAATAAAAGTGACACTAAAAATGTAAACGCCATTAAATGGTGTAAGTGAGCAAAGTAGAAATTAACACTGACAGAAATTTCCCAAAGTTAAAGTAAAATTTAATGAAACTATTCAAGCTTTTATTGTTATTGACCACAATCCCCATTGTCAACATTTTGTAGAAATTCTTCCTACACCAGTACTTGAATAGATACATAGATCCAAAATATATGTTTGCTCCAGTCCAAAGAGATACTATATAGCAGCTTTATGAGCAACTTATTTTTTTCACTTACAAGATATGTTTCATGTTTCAAGATAGTTGAAATATGGCAACTTTGCAGTTTCTCAGAACAAAGAATACTGCTGACTTCATCACTTATGAGAGCAAAAGTCTTTCAGGATAATGCATGCACCTCGGATCTTTTTTTTTTTTTTTTTCACTTCCAGGATAAAATTAAATAAACAAACAAAAAGAAACAAAAAACTCCCATGTGCCCATAGAACAAAATTAAAAATTCCTAACTAGAACACAAACATTGCCTCATACTTCAGTTTCTTCTGGGAAATAGAAATAGAAACCACAAGCTCCATGATACTCTCCATTTTTTTTAAGAACTAGAAGTTTATCCCTCCAAAGCATTTTCTAAGGAACTGGCATTTTAGATCCCATTTTCTCTATTTGATTTTCTCTGTTTCTATATTTGCACCTCATTTGTGCCCTTTTCTAATGGACAGCAATCCATGTTTCCTCTTTAAAACAAAATGAGAAAGTCACTTCATAGCTTGTAGCTGAGCAGAATTAAACGCTTAAAGATCAGTACGCTCAGCACATTTTTAAGTTTGTCACTTCCACAGTGTACTAAGTCTTCATTAACCAAAAGTTGGTAATATTGATGGATGGGTTAGCATCCACTTTTCAAGTATTTAAATTTAGTTGTCCCTGAATAATTAGAAACGGGGATATATTTGTGAATAAATAGAGAAAAATCTAGAGAGACCCTAATAATATGCAGTGGACCAAATTCTTTTCCGTTAAAATTGTACGATGTGGTATAACTGAGAGAAGAATTTGGTTCAGTGTGTGTAAAAGTGAAGTTAATTGACTCCAACCAGTCTGAAAATTCTTCATAGGCAGGTCAAAGACTGTTTTATTCTATGCAAGGAAAGTCTAATTCCATGGAACTTCACCAACAGAGAACATGACTGCAAAGTGGATTGCTATGCTTCAGGATCCTCTGGTGGGACAGGTTTCTACCCCAGTCAGCAAAGGGCAAAAGAGCTCCTCTCCGTACCTGTGAGGCCTGCCAAACCTGAGACGGCAGCTTCTTAAAAGGGCGGATCCAAGCCCAGTGCAGGGTGGCACTCAGAGGGAAGCAGAACTAGAGCACGGAGTAGGGGCTGCTTACCCAGGAAAGCTGCTTAAGAGCCTTTGCTGCATGGACCCTCTGGAGACAAAGAGGTACCATCTTTAATTAATTTTTCTTTCATTAGGGCTCAGGGCACTCAGCCTGGGCAACCTCAAACATACAGGGGATTAGGAACCCGTTGCCCGTTCACAGAGACTATTGACCTTCTGCCTTGTGAGGGACAGCAAGGGTGAACCCGGACTGTTTTGCGGACTGCAGGATTATTTTCTTTCCCTTTTATATTTTGAATGGCTGTTATGCCCAGAAGGGAGAGAGCTGCCTCCCTCAGACTTCCAGTCAGAGGCCCCCACCACACATTCCAAACCAGAGCTACAGCAAGGTTTACAGTCAGGAAAAGAACATCTGGGATGAGAGAGGTGCCCGCCCTCACCCCTAGAGGTATAACCTGTAACATATCCACATGAAATTCTTAACAAATTGGGAATTACTGTATTTCTCTGGCACTAAAGGAAGGCAATTTATCACCCTCTCCTCTGGACACTAAAGATCACAAAACCAAGCAATAAACTCAGATTATGACTAGGGTGACCGGACAGCAAGTGTGAAAAATCGGGACAGGGGGTGGGAGGTAATCGGCGCCTATATAAGAAAAAGCCCCAAATATCGGGACGGTCCCTATAAAATCGGGACATCTGGTCACCCTAATTATGACTGAGTCATTCATGAAATGCCTCTTCCTAAGTGACACATGGAGGTAGTGGAAAACAAAATACAGACTAAAACTACCTCCAAGTTACTGTATAAATGCATTGGACAACATTATCAAGAGAGATTAAAGTTAAACCTAGTATAAAACCATAGCTCTGTAATACTATGGTAGTGGAGTCAGTAGAATGGACATGAATTGGATGAGTTATCATGGCTGCATTAAGAATTTCTCCTTATTACTCGGATGTAGGACTTTATGAGAAGAACTCTTTCTGGTAAATAATTTGGCTTGGCTACGTTGTTTTTAGGACGAAGCAGATCAGGTGATGTCAAGAAATTATAAAGGCAAGTCATCCTGTAGTATATTGGTGGTAGTAAGTACTTTGGTTTCTCACAATTCTTACTGAGCAAGAAAGATCACCAAAACCAGTAAATATTCACTTGTTTGCACTTCAGACCCTTAAATCTAAAACCTACCTTGGGGATTTGTAATGAATGGATTCAGTGGGCAGCAAAAGGCAGAATATGAGCTTGACATCTGCTTTGCTGCTCATAATTGGAATACAGCTGTCTTGGAAGAAAACCTAGTTTTTGAGTTACAGATTTTTTCTGGGATTTGCCAAAAGACACATCTGTTCTAAGGATGAAAATTCAAACTAAACTGTGGGTAAAAGAATCTGTTAAATCAGAGATGTTGTTTAATCTTGAGAAAGAAAAACACAATAATAGCTTTTTGTCCAAACATCAGAGCTCACACAGACCTTTACTGAAAGGTGGCCCAGGACTCTGGATTGCTCTTTTCAAAAGGATTATAGTTAGGAAAGAGTGAATCCCCAAAACTTTAGATTCTGGTATGGATTTTAGTCACAAAATGTGATGAGTCCTGAACCTGAAGTGAGAAAATATTGTAACATATTATGCAGCATCTCCAGACCAGTAAAGTCGGAGCCCTTGGGATGCAGCATGGGTGGCAAGAGAAGACTGGTTTGAGGAAAACAGCCCATATTTGAGTTGAGACTGGGAAAACTTTAATTGTTTTATAGTGAATGCACCTTATTCTGATAAAGATGTAAAACAACGTTGTGTCTCTAGGTTAAAGGTCACTGGAGTAGTTGATAAACTTCCATCTAGATTAGACCCTCATGTTACTTCCCTAGTTGCCTTTTAAGGAAGCAACAACTGCCATAGGCCCATCAGAGAATGGTGAATGAGTGCATGTGCTGACAAGTCATTACTAAGCTACTAAAATATTAAGCATAGGCCCCACATCCATTATCCCAGATGGATGCTGGTACCACAGCACAAGGTCTTTAAATCTCTGACCCCGGGACTCCACCCTGTACAGTTTAGACACAACCTAGGACGTGGCCCAAATTGGTTGGTCACTTATCTGATAATAATGGTGGCCACAATGACTTGCTTTGTCACTGTAATCTAATAATAATTCCATTTAAAAAGGAATATGTTGAAATCACTTAGCAAAGGTACCCTGACACCAGAATTGAGATATAATGGCAAAGGATTCTGTGCTGAAAATTCTTTGCCACCATCATCTCTTATCATAACTGTCGTACAACTGAATCTTCTCAGACTTAGACTGTGTCACTGCTATGACATCTATGAGCCCACCTCCATTGTATAGATGCCGTGCCTTAATTCCCCTCCTTCATGATAGTGACACTATATCCAGACAAATCAGAGGTAAGGACCCCAGCTCTGGGAGACAGAGAGACCCAAGCACTGCTACCTCTCTATTTTTTCTCTTTTAATTACAAATAATTATGATTAGGCTTGGAAAGATTAGATTTTTATTGGCAACTGTCAATTTCACTGTACACTCACAAACTGATGTAAAAATATTTCCAACAATAATAACAGAAATGTACAGATAGGCAAAGTAAGAAAAATGCTGCTTGAGAACTTATTAGAGTTTGATTTTCGGATATTTATTTTGTATATTTTGACATGTAATGTTGACAATTTGTGTTTTAACAGCTATAAAGCTTTAACTTTTTGAATTTTAACTTCTATTGTCATTAGATAATTATTCTCTGACACCTCATTGTTTGACACCCCTCCATAACTGTGAAAATGTAAACAAATAGAAATTGAAGAAAATGCTTAAAAAGTAAACACTGATCTCTGTCAAAATGATAAAAAAAAATCAAATTCTGCTAAGTCTAGTTATGATGTACTAGTAAGAAGAAGGTGAGGACACACCATCTCTAGTACATTATGTTTTGCCAAGTTAATGTGTAGGATTCATAATCCAAAACTGAATTTTAAGTTTGTTTTCCTATTACTGTAAAAAATGAATCCTCTCTTCTCTTGTTTAACATACTATTGTAAAAATAGAGAGACTTATATATTCTTCACATTACAAAAAAATAGTTTGTTTTCAAAGTGCTACCAAGGGGGTGAACCTATGTGCTGATCCACAGCATGAAAAACATCTTAAGAAAACACATTTGTTTCTGTACAACATTTGGTGTCTTAGGTATAATGCCTCCTCTGTCGTAATGCTGCTCAGGTCAGTTGAATCTTAAGCTTTAATAACAGATTATTTTGCACATCTATGTGTCTCTAAGAAATAATTACACAGAGTGGTGCTCAGTTTCATTCTATTCCTGCTGATCAATCTTTTCAGTGTTTACACACTTACCTTGCCAGCAAGTCGATCAGCTCAAGTTTTGACATTCCATCTGGAAGCAATCGAGGAATAGCAGCAACACATGTTCTGAAAAGATCGATTTTTGGTTTTCTCTCACCACTGAAAATTTGAAACAGAGTTTATGGATCACTGGAAGCTGACCAAACTTTAGAAATAAACATGTTCAAGGATCTATAGTTTTGCTAAATGGAAGAAATATAAAACATCTAAAAAAATGTATCTGCTTGAGTGCCAGATCACTGGTAAGGTTCTTGGCAAAAAGTCTAAGCACTAACAATATAACAACAAGGAAACTTCTCTTAATTAAATGACTGGCTTTAGCTGTTCTCGGAGACATGACTCCCAAAACATTTGCTTATTTTTGTGGCCTTACTGTAAGACGTATCATTTACCTATTCACAGTACAATATTTAAGAAGGCCAACATATTACACAGATTAAAGCATCAGATTCTGGCCCTCTATACAGCACTGGCATGGAGGACATATCACACCACCCGCAGAGCACTTAGCAATTTGGAAGTGGGGAGCGACGGGGCGGCACAGCCAGTGGCCAGAGCACCTATGTTGATTCCTAGATGATGTAACAATCTCTTGGAGGCTGTTACAGGCTGGCACAATTTATAGCAACCCTAAGTCTGCTCTAAATTGTGCAATGGCCAAACTGCTTCCTGGCAGCCCTGAGGATTGGGTGAGCATAAAGCTCTATCAGAACCAAGGCCAGGGCCAAAATCTTGAAATTTCTAAAAAGCAGGCTAAGTTTCAACCAATGATTATCTTAATGACAGATATTGCAACAAGCATGGGTTCTAGTTGTGACACTTCCTATGATCATTACAAATATTTCTGTGAGAATGCAGAAGTAGAGTAGAAATCCTTCCTATAGTCTCCAAAAAATTATCATTAATTTGACTATTTTTACCAAATCTTCTGCTATTTGGCTATCTGGCATTAATAACCCATATAAATAAACTACCCAAAGTACAATATTTTAACAGGCATAGTCTTCACACAATTATTTGTATTGCAGTAGGACCCGCAGGCCCCAACCAAGATCAGTACCTCACTATGGTAGGTACTCTACAAAAATGTATAGTAAGGGAGAGTCTCTGTCTTGAAAATCTAACAGTCTAAATAGACAAAGGATGGGAGGGGAAACCAAGGCACGGAGACTTGATGAGACTTTCCCAAAGTCATAGAACCGAGCTCTCCTGAGTCCCAGTCCAGTACCCTCTCTAGACTACTACATAGGGTATTAAATTTGGATATCTTATTCTCATGATAAATAACACAGATGGCATGAATTAGAAACACTTAAACGAGACTAGAGAACATCACCATTTTAATGCATTCTTGAAACTATTAATATTACAGGTACAAACAGAGCCAATACTTATTATAATATGAAGATGTAAATGTAATGGTAGTTTTGTGGCCCTACTTGGCAGCCATTATTTCTCAGCACATTTTCATACATTCATTGGCTTGAATTTGGACTGTCAAAAATATAACAAATCCAAATGAATGTTCAATGTATTCTGCTTCCACTGTACAATTCATGAATATTATTTTTCATGATGATTTACTTAATAATATCTGTACCTTAAAGTGTATCTTAATTGAATTGATTCTCATTATGAGGATCTGGATTTACTTGTGAAGTGCGTTGAGATCCACTAATGAAAAGCATGATGTAAGAGCTAGGCATTGTTATTATCTCTAAACTATAACTTTTCATCTGAGAATTTAACAATCTAATCCTGGTGATCTGCCCTAGTACTTCATTAATACCGATACCACTAGAAGATGAAATTTGCAGGGCTTCTAGGCAGACAAAGCAGGTTCAGTACTAAACATTTAATTAGTATACAATTCTTTACTAGCAGTCACTAGGGCTAATAGTTTGTGCGTTGAGTGGAAGCTTGTGAACTAACAGTTCAAGAAGAAACCTTTATAATGGTAGATGTGAAAATATTTATAAATATTATGTCTCTAGGTTGTTCCAGTAGTTTAGCAACTGTTCAGAGCACTCCTATGGGAGGATCCAAATCTGACAATACTTCATGTTCAGACATTATCTGGGCTAGTGAGGGTTCTGTGCAAGATTTTACTAAGGAATGGCTGACATGGCTCTGCAGTGATCTCTTTGATTGATTCAGGAACCCATATGATGAATTCTGGACAAAGTTGCTTCCACCTGTTTTCAGCTGGAAGGACAGTGTTTGCATGTTGAGGGTAGGAAATTAAAGCAGAATAGAAAGGAATTGTTTTTTAAGTCTACAAAAATTATTACAGTAATTGTAAAAGAATGGGTATATGCAACTTTGGCATATGATGGTTTTGAGTGTAGTGCAGAGATTGGTAGACCCCTGCGCGGATGCAAAATTTGTATCCACATCTGATCCACGATCTGCAAAAATGGTCCGTGGATGTGGATATCCAGGGATATAAGTGGATATACGCAGATTTGCAGGGATCTAGATATAAAATTTGGATCTGCATCCATCCGCGATCTGCAAATATAAAGCGGATACCCACAGATTTGCAGGGCTCTAGCAATCGGAGGCTCTGCAAACATTTAGGAATTGTGAGAGACGTTTTAATGATTTTGTTCAGTTTCGGGAGAGGAAGGGCCTGTCCACACTTTGGCCAATCCTGGAGGACTGGGTACTTCAGTACATGGTGTCAGTGGCAAGCCAGGGGCTGGCGTCATCAACCATCTCCACTTTCCTATTGGGACTTACATTTGTCAGTAGGCTGAATGGTTACCAAGATGCTGGTGTCAGGATTTCAGTTGGGAGGTTTATAGTGAGGTGGTCATGAAGCCAGGGCCGGTGCAAGGAAGTTTCACGCCCTAGGCGAAACTTCCTTGCACCAGCCCTGCGCCCCCCGCAGCTAACGCCCCCCCCCCCCAGCCAACCCCCTCGTGGGCCGTGGGAGCTCAGCCCCCTCCCCCTGCCCACGGGCCGTGGGAGCTGAGCGTGGAACCGGGAGGCAGGGGGGCAGCTCGCCGCGGCTGCCTCCCGGCTCCACGATCAGCCACTGAGTGTGGAGCCAGGAGGCAGCCGCCCGCCGCCCCCTAAATCCTGGCGCCCTAGGCGACCGCCTAGGATCGCCTAGTGCTAGCGCCGGCCCTGCATGAAGCACTGGCCCCAAAGACGACTCACGTTGCCCCATCACTCTAATACACTTAAGGATTTGGTGCAAATTCCTGATCTCATATGTCATTGTGAACGAGAGGCAACCTTGGTCAGGGTGGCGTTCCTGGTAGAATTTTGGGGGGCTTTTAGGATCAGCAAATTAGTGCCCGGGCCATGGAGGGACACTTCGGGAAGAGAGGCATTTACATTGTGAGGATGATCAGCTATCTTAACATTAAGGATGTCAAAGATAGATTTGAGAGGCCGGGGTCAATCCATTATATTGTAGGAAGGCGAGGTGAGAATTTGCCCTGTGGGGGCCATGAGGGCATATATTGCAATAAGACCAATTAAAGATGGGATGCTCTTTAGTAATAGTGACAGAAGCCCCCTCACAACATACCATTTTGTTACAGTTTTAAGAAGGGGGCTAATGACGTGGAGCTTCCAGCTCATAAATTTGTTTCCTATTCATTTAGGATCAGGGTGGCTACAGCGATAGTGCAGCTGGGTCTGGGGGCCAAGGCAATTCAGGCAATTGGGCGTTGGCATTCTAATGCATACAGGATGCATGTGAAACCCTATGTTGGGAATCAGAAATAATGTTGCTTATGTTTCCATTTCAGACAATTGCAGACGGGTCAGGCAGCCAGTGGTGAACATAAGAACAGCCATACTGGGTCAGACCAAAGGTCCATCTAGCCCAGTATCTTGTCTTCTGATAGTGGCCAAAGCCAGGTGCCCCCGAGGGAATGAACAGAACAGGTGTGGATCTGTGGGCACAATATTGTGTGTACAATGAACAGGCTGGCTTCCAGATTGGCAGGAGGTTCACAGCTCAGCCTCAGTGGTGAAGCAATCCAGGGATAGCATGTCAGGAGAGGCATGATACGGCACCAGTGGATGTCCCTTGTATACTCTGGTGACCCAATAGCAGGCACCAGATGTGACTGTAGTTCTCCTTGGGGAAAATGGGAAAGTGTAAAGGGGTAGACTTGATGTTCAGAAACAAGAGGGACTTGGTACAGATCCTATACATTTTCCCAGGAGTAAAAATTATTTGGTCTGATGCAGGGAGTGGAGCAATGAAGCCCCCGCAGGTCGACAAGGCTAGGAGACCTGTGAACAGGGGCACCAGAGTTATTCGGGAAGGATGGGGTCCACCTATATGGCTGGGGAGCGGATCTATTTTTGGCTGACATTAAAGAAGGCCTCAGAAACTACCCGGCTAAGTATGGGGAGGAGGCAGACAAGCAAATTACTGGTACCTCCTTGCAGCAGATGTCCAGTGCAGGTACTTCATAGGGAATGGATACGGTGATCAGATAAAATGGATTAGTCAAGGATTTAAAGGAGACATTCTTTAAAGGAGCAGAGAAAGAGGGTTTGGGACTCCCATGACTAGCATAGCGGGGAGTCAAACCATCTCCCCCCAGTAGCGTAGCCGGGGGGGAGCAGCCGCTCCCCCTGTGAGCAGAAGCAGCGCCGCTTCTTTTTAAGCGCCGCTTTTTGCACTCACCCGGCAGCGCTCTCGGTCTTCGGCGGCATTTCGGCAGCGGGTACCACTGAAGACCCGGAGTGAGTGAGGACCCACCACCGAAGTGCCGCCGAAGACCCGGAGCGCCGCCGGGTGAGTACAGGGGGAGGCGCCTTTTTATAGCACTGCTCCCCCTGTGCGCCGGACCTGGCTGCGCTACTGTCTCCCTCTTTTTATTCGTCTTAACAAGAGACATGGTATGTTTGCCTGGGCTGAAAAAAGGGTGTGTGTGTCAAGACCGTTAATTTTTCCTAAAAAGCTTAGACACCCAAAATGCTCTGAAATAGCTGTGAGCACTGAAGAGCATTATGGGTATCGCTATATGAAAAAAACACAGCAAGCATAATACTTTGATGCTGAAATAGCATTATTGTTATTTACATAGTAACATTGGTGTGCATGATGTTTAATAGAAATAAAAGATGACAAGGTTCCTGACCCGAAGAGCTTACAATCTAATTTAGACTAACAGAGTAACGGGAACCAACAAAGGAGGACAGAGGAAAGGCAGTTACAACAAAAAGGTTATTCACCGCTGTAACAACAGTTGGATTTCAGCCAATTAGTGGAGTTGACTGGGTATTCGCTGTACTGCTGGTAAGTTGGCCATTTTGTCTGACAAACCTATCAAAAATCCACAACAGTCCAGCTGCCTCTCTACTGCCATATCTCTCCAATGGCCTCATTCCCTACAAGGGGCAAGCATCCCTTAAGGGGCTGGCTCTCTGATTGTACAACAACTCGCTCTCTCCCTCCCACAACAAGGATGGGCCACGTCTGTCCAATGATCAGGCTCCTCTTTCCATCAGTGCAGTTCTCTGCAAGCGGCTGCCCTGTTTCCTTCATCACATGACACCTCAGATTGCTCTGTATCTAGTAAAAATCCCTTTCCCCTGGAACACTCAACAGAGAACTTGTTCAGTGACTCATACTGGATGTGTTTATGAATGCACCAGTGAAGAAATGCACCTTTTAACCCTCTTAAATTTGAGGCCATCACCACAAGATGACTTGGGACTGTAATGAAGGCTTGATTTTGACTGTAGTCATAGACATTGAGGGGAAATTTCAAAACTCCTTTACTATTAACTGTAGTTCTCAAAATTTACTGCCACCATTTTGAAGTTCAGTGATGGCAGAAATATTTAGCAACAGTGGTCTGAGTCATTCCTTTGCATACTCTGCTGATAGGCCTGCATTGTGGACACTAGTACTTTTTACACTACCTTCCCATTCCTAAAATTCTGAGGTAATTTTGGCTGCTTTGTAGGAGTAAATGCAATTCCCAAAATTACCACATGCATTCAAATAAACACTAAAATCCAGAAAAACAAAGCTATATTTTCTGATTAAGAGTGGGGGTGACATCACTGACCATTCCTGCTGTACCCAGAAATGGTGGATTTCGCAAAAGGCACTAATTGTATGCTTTAGCAAACTGTACTTGTTACACTCTATCCCTATGACAGCTAAGACAGAACTCGAGACTGGTTGGAAAAAATAAAGCAAAAGTTCCTTTTGAGTTATTTTTTAACTCATACAGGATTTTGCTTTACTTTCATTTAACACTCACGTGATCATGTCTTCAGGTTCCTTGTTTAACATCTGTATGTTAGTTAGCATCATGCATCGTCCGACTTCTTTATCAAGATGTCTTAGTATGTTGTCCACAGCTTTTCTTACTTGAGAATAATACAATGACATACCTGTAAAAATATATATTTAAATTTTTAAAGAAGAACATAATATTAATAGAGATTCAGGCATTTTGAAAAAGGGAGAGCTTATTCCAGTAGTGTTACAAGAAGTAAAAAAACACTAAGTTTTAACTATAACGTACCTATTGCCTCAACTACTACACCCTGATTCAGAGCCAGATCAGCCACCCTTTCTCTCAGTGAGTAGTACCTTACTCTGAGAGTAGTCCCAATGATTTGGACTACTTATGGAGTAAGATACTAACACAGCCTTAGTAGCTTAGTAACTGAAATCTGGCTGTAAGTGGTTAAATGAAAACTGAATTTTATATAATTCTAGTCCACGTCCTGAAAAGCTTTATTATATATTTAGCCACCCTCTGAGACTTTGAGAGCTTTAAAAAAACCTGACAAAAATGAAGGTTCTGAGTCAGCAGCAAATCTTAAAATTAACACACAAATTGGATTTGAACTAGCTCTTAAAATACTCTTTTGGTATGAAAAATTAGGTCATGCTGTTTTGTATTAAATACAATATTAGTTTCATACTGTGATACACTAGGAAATGGAAATCAGATAATGTAAAGGTAGATATAATTTACAGAATGAAAAATGTAAACCCCAAAACATTACGCTTCCTACTTTTATCCTATTAGGCTGAGCTTTTCAAAGAATCCCAAGGAAACTTTAGATAAATCACCACCAATCAAGAGTTATTTCTTAATCTGCTTTTCTCTAACCATTTCACTTTTTAGCAGATAAAGCCAGCATAGGTTGAGAACTCTGAAATGACCTCAACATTCAACTTCTTCATATGTTCTAAATCCCATGGTAGTGTGGGAAACATATGAATAAGTAATCTACCATGATTTTATATTACATTGAATATGAATAACTGACTCTCCATTTCATTTCAGAATTAAAATTCTGTTTATAAAAAAAACAATGAATGCAGCCTCACTAAATGGAAACCAGAATGTTTAAAGCAGGTGCTAAATATTTTGCTGCAAAACTATAGTAACAAGAAATAAATTAGTAACAAGAATTCAATCCTGCAGACTTTTAATACTAGCTGCAGAGCTTTCTAACATGAGTAGTAATTGAAGTAAATATGATTAGCACTGATGCCTAGTAGTAAGTGTTTATAGGATTGGGCTTTACATTTTTATAGTTTTTATTATCATGATTATATACTACAGGAGACCCCTACTATACCGTGCGCTACTATAGCGCGAATTCGGTATTAGCACGGGGGTGCGCATGGATCCCAAAATAAATTGTTTACACTGGGATCATGGCAACGCCCCTCCCCCCGCGTTAACGCGGTCCCTGCGTTAACACGGTACCGTGCATGGCTCCCAAACCCCGTGTTCTAGCGGGGGTGCGGTGCATAGTACACTGAAGTATGTTTCATTGGTGGGGAATTATATTGTACTTGCACTTAAAAGTTTCTTCTAGTACTTAAAATATAGATACTCTACAACTGATGGTGTTTCTCAAACTGGTGGATACATGTGGAGTACAAACACTGTATTTCAATTACTATTAGGGAAATCTAATAAACATAAACAAATATTCAGCATTCAGAAGATTCATCTATTTACTTACATACTCAATGAATCATGAAATATATCCCAATAAGCTTACATTTAAGAAAATAGAATTAATCAGTCTCAAGGACATATTTCACTAAAAATACATGATAAATAAAAATACAATTAAATACATAACTAGGGTGACCAGATGTCCCGATTTTATAGGGACAGTCCCGATTTTTGGGTCTTTTTCTTATGTAGGCTCCTGTCTACCCCCAACCCCCTGTCCCGATTTTTCACACTTGCCGTCTGGTCACCGTATACATAACTATATTAAAATTTTCTACATATCCACTTAGAAGTCTTGTACATGGTTACACTGATCATTATAAGTTTGAACATTATTATATGCCTGTTACTAACCTATCATTTTAGCTTCCTCCTCTGTGAGAGTTTTGCTTAAGTAAGTTTTCTTCACTCTTAGAGTGTTTCCAGAGGGAAGGACAGCTCCAGTAACTGGCATTGGAGGTTCACCATCTTTTTGCTGCAAGCTATCCGCAATCACCAAGAAAGCTCTTAGACCAATATTCATTCTCTGCAAAGTTCAAAATGTGAATAAATAGCATAATCAAATAATTACCACTCTGCTCACATTTCAAAAATCACATTTATCAAATTTTGCTATACCAAATCTGAGTAAATTAAATTACAGAGATATTTCCCTCTGCCAATATTTCAACAGAATAAAATAATGTTTCTACTCAACCACATTAAATGTTAGCACATATATCTATGTCTATAATGCAAATTCCATATAGTTGTGGCAATTACAAAAAATCTCTGGTATAACCATTCAACAATATTTCCTACAGTGCATCATATCTTATATTAAATAAGGCTAAAATAAAAAATGGTTACACACCTTCTCGTAACTGTTATTCTTTGAGACGTGTTGTTCATGTCCATTCAAATCAGGTGTGCGCAGGCTGTGTGCAGGACAGCCGGAAGATTTTTCCCCTAGCAGTATCCGTAGGGTTGGCCTGGGCACCCCCTGGAATCGCGCCTACATGGCACCCAATATAGGGCCCTGCCAACCTGACCCTCCCTCAGTTCCTTCTTACTGCCAGTGACGGCTAGCTGGAACTTCCCTTGCTCTTGCTTCTGTCCAGGAAGATTGAAGTGTTCTCCTACTGGCTTTTGTATGTTCCATTCCTGATGACCATTCCTGATGTCCAGGAAGATTGAACACTTCAATCTTCCTGGACATTCTATAACACATTTAAAAGTAGCCATACTTGAACAAAAAAACTTCAGAAACAGACTTCAAAGAGAAACTGCAGAACTAAAATTCATTTGCAAATTTAACACCATTAATTTGGGCTTGAATAGGGACTGGGATTGGCTGGCTCATTACAGAAGCAACTTTCCCTCTCCTGGAATTGACACCTCCTCATCAATTATTAGGAGTGAACTACATCCACCCAGTAGCGTAGCCAGGGGGGAGCAGGGGGAGTGGCCGCTCCCCCTGTGAGCAGAAGCAGCGCCTTAAAAAGGAAGCGACGCCTTTTTTTAGCAGTGCTTCTTGCACTCATCCGGTGGCGCTCCGGGTCTTCGGCGGCATTTCGGCAGCGGGTACCACTGAAGATCCAGAGTGAGTGAGGACCCGCTGCCGAAGTGCCACCAAAGACCTGGAGCACCGCCTTTTTATAGCGCTGCTCCCCCTGCACTCCGGACCTGGCTGCGCTACTACATCCACCCTGATTGTATTGGCCCTGTCAACGCTGGCTCTTCACGTGAGGTAACTCCCTTCTCTTCATGTGTCAGTATAACAGTGCCTGCATCTGTAATTTTCACTCAAGTCATCAGTTGTTTGAAGGACCAGACTGGCTGCCTGACTAACAGGAAACAGCTGACCATAGGGTTGACGAAGATTGATCAGCCCTCCACGCCTGGGTGGAAGGTAGAGATGGCGGCCAAGTGAACCTTTTTTGATGACATGGACAGCCCCTGCTGCTTGAGATGGAGGAGATAGTCTAATCTAAGTGGCATCCTACTAATGATGGCCTGCTGGTTTGAAATGCGGAGCTGCAAACCACTGGTGGAGTAGACTTTTCTCCTGAACAAGTCCACCTTTTTCGCCTCCCGGTTTTTAGGGGAGGGTCCCTGAAACCCCTGACACTCCCTTTGGTTTGCAGCATCCACCACCAAAGAGTCGGGTGAAGGGTGAGAATAGAAATGCTTATATCCCCTTGAGGGGACAAAATAGCGTCTCTCTTTTCTCTTCGCTGTAGGGGGCAAAGAGGCCGGTGTCTGCCACAAAGTTTTTGTGGTCTCGGTTATAGTATTGATGAGTGGCAGTGCAATGCGCGAGGGCCCAGAGGGGGAGAGGATGTCCACCCTGGGATCAGCATCTTCTACCATCTCCTCTGCCTGGATCCCCAGGTTCTGGACCACCCTGCACAACAACTGTTGCAGGACCCTGCTATCCTCCAAGGCGGGGGCCGTTGACATGCCAGCAACAGCCTCATTTGGGGAGGAGGAGGCTGAGAGCACCGGCACATGGCCTTGGTCACTGCCCTCGGCCCCAAGAGGGTCACATTGTCCATTGGGCTGCTATAACGCCAGTGCCGCGGTCGCTGGTGCCGAGGAGGTTGGTGCCGGGATGGTCGTTGGTGCCATGGTGGTCGCCGGTGCCGGGGTGGTCACTGGCATAGAGGCCTGAGCAGCAGGCATAGGTATTGGCATCGTCTCCGGTGCCAGCTGCTGCGCAGGTGCGAAGGATGCCGACACGACCAACGCCGACCTGGATCTCGACGCCTGGCTCTCACCCTGGGCTTGATGATAGGCCCAGGGAGTCCAAAACGGGCACTGAGCTGGTGGTTGCCATTGAGGTGGCCACGGCGCTGGAGGAGGCTGGCGTTGTCACCAAGATCTAGACTTCCTGCTGCTGGACCTATCTGACTAATAGGATTCTGCCTCAGACTCCGAGGTGTCCAAAAAGAAAGACTATGGAGGAGCGGTACTGGGTGGTGCCGATGAGTGGTGCCGGGCCTCTAGGGATTGGTGCAGTCCCCCCACGTGGGCTGCCAGCACCAGGGAGTGGTATCGCGGAGATGGGGAGCGGTGCGACTTCATCGCCGGCTTGCCCCTATGGGATAGGTGGCTGGGTTATGACCAGTGCCTTGTCCCTCCTTGGAGAAGGCAGTGCTGTGAGGTGAATAAGGTCCTGTGCCACCTCAAAAGTCTCTGCAGAGGAGGGGAGTTGAATATCCCGGCCATGACGGTCCGGAGAACGGTAGTGGGCCGGACTTGACTGGACCCCTTGCAGGGCAGGAGTTGACAAGCCCCTGGGAGGTGTCGGGCCCAACATAGACTGGATGGGCTGAGGCCTCCCTGTCACTGGCTCCTAAGGCTTAAGAGGGGGAGAGCGCCCTCTCTCCTGCCTCTTTTTCTTCTGGAGCACCGTGGACAAAGACCGGCGGCTACCAGAAGTCTTATGCTTGGCACCATTTCGGTGCCAGGAGTCCTTAGCCTCCTTCCTTGGTGCCGGCTTGCGCGCCGTCAGCACCAGTGCACTGCGCACAGAGGAGGAGGCACTTGGCACGGGCTCTGCCAACCCAGGGTCGGACTGTGGGCGGAGGGCTGCCTCCATGAGGACAATTCTAAGTCTCTGCTCGTGATCCTTAAGGGTCCTCGGCCGAAACCCTTTGCAAATGCAGCACTTGTCCTTTCGGTGACTCACTAAGGCACTTCAAACAAGAAGTGTGCGGGTCGCTCCTTGGCATCAATTTACTGCAGACTTCACGCGGTTTGAAACCTGGCGACCGAGGCATGCCCTGGTGTTGGGGGATGAAACCAGGGGGGGAAGAGGGTGAACCCCCACAACGGAAACTTAGAAAAACTACTAACACTGCTAATACTACTAAGACTCTAACTATATACAAATTACAGTGGGACACTCCTAGAGGTGCTTGCAGAAGCAAGAGCAAGGGAAGTTCCAGCTAGCCGTTACTGGCAGTAAGAAGGAACTGAGGGAGGGTCGGGTTGGCAGGGCCCTATATTGGGAACCATGTAGGCGCGACTCCAGGAGGCGCTCAGGCCAACCCTGCGGTTACTGCCAGGGGAAAAATCTTCTGGCTGTCGTGCACGCAGCATGCGCACACCTAATTGGAATTGACATGAACAAGCACTTGAAGAAGAATATAAATTATTCTGAGCAATCAAAATTAAAGTTGAACATAATGCAATAAATACATATTTCAGTAAAAAGTGTGCATATATGTCATACCTCTGGATTGAGACTGAAAGCTTTTGCTGGTTTTCCAACACAAAGAAAGTCAAAGATAATTTCTTTCATTGCAAAATCTAAACGTTCCTTAAATGGAAAAAAGAATGGTTACAAATCATATGAAATTGCTTCTTTTGTTAAAGGCAATAGAAATATTGAAGCAGGATGTCATCAGGATTTATTTAAATGTATTTAGGATCGGATTTTCAAAAGGCTATCAATAGTGGGGGATGAATAAAGTGGCACAACACTGAGTTTATTCTTCCATTAGTAATTTATTAGGAAAATAAATTATTCATTACTTGGACACACAGTTCTTTTCCATACCTGTGCAATGAACTGTATAATTTTCACAAAGATGTTTAGAGGCATGTCCCTTGGCACCACACCACGGGACCCTTTTGGGAATAGCGTTGTGACAATGGTTATAAGTCGACTAAGAAAAGGAAAAAGCAAGCATTAGCATAGTTCCATTCCTTGCAGATGAGTGGCAGGTGTATCTTCTTGTTTAATTATCCCAAATTCTGTCTGGAAATCTTGGTCTCATTAGAAAGCCTCAAGTATGGAAAGGCTTTTCCAAATTAAAGGTACAGTAGTACCTTGCTCTATTTCTTTGTTTCTAAGTTTGAGTTTTTGCTATTTTGTTATTGTGCTGCAAGCATCCACAACCTTGCCAATAACACACTTCTCTTTCAATTTCCACTATTTCCAGAAGCAAAGAGTGAGTCTGTCTATATTCTGGCTGTTCCAAAAGCAAAAGCTTTTGGTATAGTAATTGCAAAAAGCAGGAGAAAAATTGTTAAATGTCACAAAAGGGAACATTTTATTGTGCACATTTGACAGCAAAATCTCTTCTAGGTCAAGGACACTCAGTGGAGCCACTGGACTTCTACAATGGAAACATCCACAGCAAAGGGGCCTGGTTACAATTACAACTGCAAAACTTTACCTCTGGGTAGCTGTATTGCTTTCACATTTAATTCTAATCATGTAAACCCATAGTAGTCTGTACAGAGACTCCAGTGCAACTCGAGCCATTTTGGGGTCTTTGTTCTAGAAGAAAAACACAAGGAAACAGTAGATTTCAGCCAGTTAAGTCTTAACTCTACAAATCCCTCTAATATTTTCTTGGAGCACTACCTATAAAGGAAGTTTGGGCTGCATATCCACTCTTAGTGCATGTCAAGATTTATAGCTTTGGTACTGAGCATCATAAAAAGACGTGGAAACACACAGCTGCTTGATACCCAAATATAGTACCGGCACACAGAAAAACATATACAATTATCATTGTACAGAATTTAATCTTAAAAGTTGTTTAAAACTTATTTATAAATGACCCATCTTTTAAAATACTATTATAGCATAAAATAGATGAGATGTAGTGCAATTAAGAATCACCATGGAAACCAATCCTATTCAAATCTAGACAAAAATTTCATCTTCAATTAAGCTGTCAGACTTTTGTTAATACAAATCTTATTCCATTTTTATGCAGTAATATTAAACATACATCCAATACATTTATTATATATTGCACACATTTAAAAATGACAAAATTTAAACTTAGATAGAATGACCAGTCAGACTGGGTAACATTTGAGGCTGAGAACAACATCTGTGTTGGGTTTTTTCGGAAGAGTTTGAACCAGTAACGTCTCTTGTTTCCCCTTCATATGGTGTGGTGCTCAGTTGTTTTAGCCTTTGGGTAGCTAACTGAGATTCTATCCATCATGTGCCTCTATCACACAGCCTTTGGGCTGAAATAATGGTCACAGACCCCTCTCTGTATTCTACAGATGACTCCTAGCCATTGGTCCATTTAATTTTTTCCAAACATATTACAGAAGGCACAAAGTAAATTATTTATGTATTGGCTTACTTGCAGATTAAAAGTGTAGAGATACAGACATCTACACTTTATATTATCATTGGCAAATCACATTTTAAAATAAAACAGCTCCTGTACATCCATAATCTGAATAGCTGTCTTCAGTAATACTGAACAGCCTCCGAGCTATGAGACAGCTTTGGTGGAGGCTCCTAGGAATGACCTTCCTAAATAATAGAATTGGAAAGAAACAGGGTTGTGCTTCCACCAGGGGAGGGCCAGGTCCCTGGGATTGGCCAGGCTATGTTTGGACAGAACGAGGGAGGAAGAAGATGACTAAGTCACTTTTCGGCATCTAGCATAACTTTGGCCTTGATCCAGCAAAACACTTGGGCAAATGAGTAAGCTTTATTGACCTCTGTTGTACTACTCATCATTCTCAAAGTTAAGCAACTACACCCTTAATACCTGGAGTTTGTCCTACAGTTCCCCCTGTGCCAGAGGGGAGGAGGAGCGAGTAAAAGCATGCAGCTGGCTGCACTGGATTTACTCTACTTTCAGATCCTGATCCATCAGGGGAATCTCTCACCTATGTCCTTAGAGCAACTTATAGTTTGTTTTGTGCTACTGAGCAGTGCAGAGCTGCTGGCCATAAGACCAAATATCTCTACTTAGCACTCCACAGATGGCTATGAGGAAACCTGTAACTGCATTAGTTGGTGCATCACATTCCAGAGGTGTCACGATATGCCAGCTATGGAATCTGTCAAGCCCCACCCCCGCTAGCAGCTCATGCTAACCAGAGAAACATGTTGCTTCTTTTAGAGCAGCAGCACAGGACACCTGTTGGTGCATGGTTTTGGCATATCTTGAGCGATTCTGCCCTGCAATTACGGTGGCATGTACAGCTAGCCCACTTGATTCCCTTTTAATATAAGGGCAGAATTTGTATTACTCTGAGATTCCTCTATAATTTTGCCCTAATACATCCAAATATTTGCAGTGGTCATCTGGGATTTATTCATGGGAGGTTCCATTGCTTCGTTTCTTCAGCTTTAACTTCATTCTACCCTAGCTGATGAGGTCACCTGGGATGCCTAAGTTTACTTATAGTTCCTAGCCTATAACAGGTTATTCTCAGTGATGGCCCTTGACTCTGGAACTTTTACCCCTCTGGTCTGAAAGTGTCCAAGTTTCCTGACAATCATATACTGTATCTATTTCTCCCAGGGTGATATCTTGGCCATACAGAAGTCAATGGGAGTTTTGCTGAGGAGCAGATGGGATTTTATTCTGGCAGGTTGGGATAAGTCTGTAATATGTAAAGTACATCACAGGTACCTATCTATGCAAAGCAAATAATAATATCCATCATATGAGGTCACAGGCGTAGTTCAGGAAGTTGCTCCAGCCAGGACAACAGGACTGGGGGGAGGGGCGGAGGGGGGGGAGGAGAGGAAATTCCACGCCTGCCCGGGGCTTGCAGTTTGGAGAGCAACACCCCCCCCCACCATGTCCTCCCAAACTATGCCTATGTATTAGGTTTTTAAAAGGCCCCACAAAAAAACTCACATAAAAACCTTTGTTTCTGGAATGCTTGCTAACCATCCAAAAATTGATTAGCTGAAATAAGTTTAAGGTAGTATAAAGTATAAAGTAAAGCCTACCGAAAACTTTCTAAAAACTACCCTATCTTACTGTTTAGAACACAGAAATGCTTTCATTTTCCCATCTGACTCCCTCCCTCTTCTGCTGATTTATGTGCCTGAGTGACATTGGTCTGAACTTTGTCCAAGCAGCTTTTCAAGTTAACGTGCAGTATAAGTGAGCATTAAAGGATAGCTTTGCTAATGCAGAGCGTCATGTATTAGCATGAACAACATATTTAATTTTAACATTACTTAAACCACAGTCACTAAATAAAGACATTTAAAACATTTACAAATATGTTAGAATGATTTAAACAAGCTAAACTAAATAACTACAGCCAAATTTCATAAATTCTATAAAATCAAGTCACAAAAATGAATGGCAGTGCTGTTGAGCCACATCACTTTTTAAAAACTAAAATTAATATCCAATTGAATATAAAAATCTGTATTAAATTAACACAAACGACAAATTATTTTTGATTTCATTATTAACTATTCCATTTCAAAACTACCATTTGGCATCAAAGCAACACTGCAATTAGTTAAAAAAACCAGGAAGCTCAGTCAGCAAAACAGAACATGAAATATTCATGAAACAACAGAAACTAGATATGGAAAAGATCTATTAGGTCACCTTGCCTAACCTCCCTTGTCTAACCAAAGGATGATAGTTCCTTATTAAATATTCTCTATCACTTTGTCCAGTACAACTTTAAAATGATCCAAAGCAATAGGACTTCCACTTCCTTTTGGAAACTACCCCATAAATTACATTCCTCGCTTGTTAGGAAATGTTTACAGTTACATAACATAAATTCTTGTCCCAATTCAGCAAACTGCATCAATAGTCTTTTTTGCTGGACAAGCCATGGATTCTGGCAACCTATTAAGAGGACAGTTAAGCATACTGCAGAAACATCTTCTCAATGCTTAAAAAGCCTCCAAACATGCAACACATTGTTCAGCAGTTACCTCTACATACTGCTTTGTGTACATATGGAATTACCACCCAGAAATTAAGTGTTTTAAGATCAAACATACTACAACACAAATATTAAACAGCAAAGTTCATTCTCAAAAAGAGTCGGAGTGCTTATTTTAGACACTTTAACTTTTATCTATCTACCTAGATCAGGGGTCGGCAACCTTTCAGAAGTGGTGTGCCGAGTCTTCATTTATTCACTCTAATTTAAGGTATCGTGTGCCAGTAATACATTTTCATGTTTTTAGAAGGTCTCTTTCTATAAGCCTATAATATATAACTAAACTATTGTTGTATATAAAGTAAATAAGGTTTTTAAAATGTTTAAGAAGCTTCATTTAAAATTAAATTAAAATGCAGAGCCCCCCGGACCGGTGGCCAGGACCCAAGCAGTGTGAATGCCACTGAAAATCAGCTCACATGCCGCCTTTGGCACCGTGCCATAGGTTGCCTACCCCTGGCCTAGATTCTAGTATAGCCTCCACAATCATAGTATCTGAACACCTCACATACATGAATGAATTTGCCCTCACAAGACTTGTGAGGTAAGGTATTTACAGGTAATAGTATTGAGGCAGAGAAAGACTAAAAGCCTCATCAGAGCACTTTGAAGTCAGTGGAAAGACTCCCACTGAAGGTAATAGGCTTTGGAACAAGTCCTAACTACAAGACCATCTTTCCTGGTCGCACTCAGAGGCTTGCTATGTGAAAGGGGTCACCAGTATAAAGGTTTGAGAACCACTTACTAGCTAAATCACGTAAAACTAAAGAAGACCCAGGCTACGTACAGTGAGCTAGCAAAGTATTAAAAAAGAAAGTAAGATACTAACTTTGAGATTGGATAGGCAGTTGTTGAGGAAAATATGCCATCTGTTTAAAAAGAATTGCTTCTGACTGACACAAAGCAGGCATGTTACCAAAGGATACAAAGCCTAAATAGAAAGAAAGATAATACAGGATTATTTGTATGTCAACAAAACATCAAACTAATTTAACACTAGAACTATTGTACATTTAGAGTCCTAGATCCCCTGTGTTATGCTATATGCACCAGCCAACATAAACACATTATTCAATAACATAATTTAAAAGGAATGTTTCTCTAAAGCTGTTATGAATTTGTATGGATTACTTTGTACAAATGTAGAATTACATTTGCACCAAAAACAATCAAATGCCTAAGTATATCACTGTTCATAAATCCTAAAGATGGGCCAAAATTTTGCAGCATCACAAGGCTAATTTCTGTGTCAGTTAACTGAGAAATGCAGTAGCTGAGGAATTACTGTGCATACCATACTCAGCATTAGAATCCCCATAGTCCATTGTTTGTTGTTTACAGAAGACCTAACTCCCCTCAAAATTCATGGTCATTTATTTGAAGAAATGTCAGATCCCAGGGGCACATGGTTTAAATTATGGTCAAAACATAAGCCTTCTGGAGGTTTAGTCTTGTAGGGTAGTTACTCAGAGTGTAAAAACAGGCAAGACTAAGGATAAAAAAATCAAACACTGTGTGCGGTGTTCTTTTCCCAAATCTGTTCTGACCAATGTTTGACATTTGCATTGCTATTGTTAAGCTAAAAGATTAGGCTAAAAGTCAGAAATAAATGTTGATTTTGACAGTGACCTTGCTGTTCCAAGCTCCTCCTCTCGATCAGTTCTTATTTAAATGCTGCCAGGTCAGGCCTTTAAAAAACAATGACCAAAGAGGAGGCAGCTTTCTGCACCGTAAATACAACTGACTCTTAAAACTAACCCAAAAATTTCAGCCTAAGGCTTGCCCCTAAATGTAAACCTCACTCTAAAATCCAAATCCTATTTCTCTCAACCTAGGCCACACATTGTCTGTAGCTACTTTAACTCCAAGTTCACTGACAAATAAGACCACATACATATCACTTTATAGTGTTCTACATCAAAACACACAGAAATGTAGTAGCCAGAGGAGGATTAAAGCTTCCCCACAAAAGGCTTCCTCACCAGACTGATAAACATCATGTATGTGGCAGATGAACAGCCCCATATAGGCAAGAGCCGTCCCTTGGGTATGACGAATTGGGGCAACCACCCCGGGTCCCGTGCTCTGGGCGCCCCCACGCTTTTATAAAATCACGAGGAGGCAAGCGGGGAGATGAGGCAGGAGGGGTGAAGAGGCAAACTGGGAGGCAAGTGGCTAGCAGCAGGCGGGCAGGTGGGGGGGGGAGGAGGAGCCCCCCTACTAGAACCTGCACCTCCCCCCAGTGCCTCCTGCCCGCTGGCAGGCCCCGCCAATCAGCACCTGCCCTCCCTATCAGCGCCTACCACCTGCCATGGATCAGATGTTTTGCAGCATCAGGAGGCACTGGGGGGGCGGGGGAGGGAGGACGGAGTGCACTTGGGGGAGGGGGTGGAACTGGGTGGGGAAGAGGCAGGGCGGGGGAGGAGCGGGGGTGGGAAGAAGCAGGGTGGGGCCTTGGGGAAAGGGGTGAAGTGGGGGTGGAGCAAGGGGGGAGCCAGGAGGGAGCATCCCCCAGTAGATTAGAAACTTGGTGCGTATGTCCCAGGCCCTACACCCCCCTAGCGATGGCCCTGCCTACAGGACAATATAGGTTACATGCATATTGACTGAACAATGACTAATAATCCCCAAAACATAATTCTCATAACAAAAACTCATCCCGTAAAATTTAAAGTAGCATGTATTCTTGTTTAAAGAAGGCCAATAGTCCTTCCCCTGGAAATATCTGCAGCTACTGCTATCACTGCTAGCTGCTTACCATTCTCTTCTTCTTTGCAATGTTTGCTTTTCTAATAGATCATCCCAGGAGTTTATTCTATTTCATTACTTTTCATTATGTGGTATCTGTATGTGAGCAATCGCACAGAAAGGCCCCAACTCTATCCCTTTCTCAAACTGAGTAGCATTTACTCTAGTGAGTAGCTCCATTATCTGCAATGAGGTTATTTGCTGTAGTTTCAATAAAGTGTTATCAGTGTGTCTGCATCTGCAACAGGGTTGGCTACACACGTGCCTAAAGGGAGAAATCCTGGCTCCATTGAAACCAATGGCAAAACTCCCACTGACTTCAATGGAGGCAGAATTTCACCCAGAAATAAGTATTTTGACTCCCTTCTAGAACGACAGCAGCAGTCACAAGGGTGCCTGTACGAGTCCATCAATGAAATTAGATAGCATCAGTTCCCAACACTCAGTGAGATAGTGGGGGATAGGGAGCTCCTTTTGACTTTTACATAAAATAAGAAAGGACCAATGAAAATAACTTTCTTTTCTTAAAAGCCCAAAGACTTCAAAATGGATTAACAGAGGCCGCAGTGCTGAGGTGCACTGACCCAGTTGGAAAAACAGAATGCTTAAGGCAGCCAGTGTCATCCTGACTCGGTGCTCCATTTAATCCAGTTCAACTATCGCTCCCAACAATACACTGTTATGCCACTGTTAATCTCTCAAAAAATATGAAATAGAGAGTTTCTTAGCCGACATGCTGTGTAAAAAGGCACTGCGGTTTTAAAAGGCAGTTATATATTGGTTTGTTCCCACAAAACATTACTTAACCACTTTGAAAGAGCTATTCCCACATGTCCCATTAGTTCTCACTTGACAGGCAATGCACTCTCTGTTAAGTTTTTCTTCTGTGCTAATGGTCAGACACAACAGGTATTGACCATTTTATAATCATAAGTTGCAGGATCTGAAAACACCTAGAGGATTCAGACTAAAATAGATGTGGATATAACATATACTTTTGAAATATCAATTAATTGTACGTTGAGCCAGATGCAGATAAATGGTTTTGCAACAATTCTGCAAGCCCTTTGAGAATCTTGCCCAGAGAGACTTCTGACAAAGAATTTTAGCTTCAGTTTCTCAGGATTACTTACCAGTGAGTGCTTCTTTCGAGAAGAAAGCTCGAGTGTTGTGTCATACAGGCTTTCAACAAAGTTCCTCAGACAGGGGACATTCACTTCATTTTTAACAGCCTGAAAAGAGATTTCATGTTAACACTGTTTTTCATACGTTGACTTTCGAATCCATGCAAATAAACAAATAAATAAAACTCACAGCAGCTACAGGGACAAGAATTTCAACGAACAGTCCTGCTAATGCATGCTTGATATCTTTGTCCTTCACTTCAACGAAATAATGTGCACATTCCTGGCAGACAATTAAAGAGAAGAAAAAAAATTGCACATCAGGTGGAATAAAGACATCTCAATGTTTGCTAAAAGCACATGTGATAGCTTTTGTTTCTTATACTGCAAACAGCATTTTATATGTCAATTAAGGTTTAGGTTCCACATTCACAATCTGCCCTGAGCATGAGGCAGTGCATAGCCCCAGGAACAGATCAGGAGGGAATTGTGGCTCTGTCCATGATTCTCCATTTGCTTTTGCTTTTGCAGGCCAGTTAATTGGGGGGCCAAATGCATGGCTTCCCACAATCCCCATCCCTGCCTAGCCATCTGTGTGGGAGCAGTAGTAACAGCCCTGCATTAGGATCCATCTGGCATATAGCCCACAGAGGGGAATAAGGAATCACTTTTTGCCTCTTTATTCCACCAAGTGGGTGCGTGGATCAAGAGACAATCCTGCCCTAAATATTTTGGGTTAGATTATGTTTCAAGGATACACCTACAGTAATTCTGAGGGCATGAACTGTGGTTCAGAATGGAATGGTTCACTGTGGAGGGTAGTAATTTATTACAGGGCTATACCTGCAATAAATTACTACCCCATCCCCATAGCTGTATTGGTCAGTGAGTGGAGGGGAAGGAGCCAAGGATGTGCCCATTCCATGCTCCTCTCTCCTCAACTGCTCTGCAAACGGAGTAAACAGGCACCTAGCTCTAGTTATTCCTACATATTTTGGCCCAAGGCCCAGACAGATACTCCTCCTCCTCCCTGGCTCTAGAGACCATACAGGTCCTTAGCCACCCTCATGATTTGCCTCCATCTCTTCCTGTGAAGAGCATTTTTTCCCCATTGATGATAATTCACATTAAGAGCTCTTAGGTCTTGATCAACATTATCCCTCCATTTTCTTCTTTGATGGTTAGACACCATATGGATGTCCCTCCAAGAACAGCTTAGCTGTCCTACATGCCCTGCCCACTGGAGTTGTTGAGATTTCACTACATTACTATAGTTCGTTCTTCATAGACTTCCAACAGTTCCCTATTAGATTTGCTCTATACATCATTCTCCCTTACTACCCCCAAAACTCATATCAAGACTTTATTTTTGAAGGTAGTTAGCTGCCTTTCTTCCTTTTTAGCAAGAGGCCAGGTCTCTCATCCATATAAAATATAGGCTTTATAAGGGGTTTCCTTCTATCTTGTACAATAGCCAGGTCATCAGCACATCCAATGAGTTGGTGAAGGCCCTTTATAAATTCACCCCATCCTGAGAATTCTGCAATTATTAGAACACTTTTTCCATAGCCACATAAAAGGGTATCAGAGACAATGCATCTCCCTGCCTTAGTTAGCACACAGCCTATATAGTATACAAGGACGGTTCTTACTGTCTTTTCCTCCCTTGCATGGGGGTGTAAACCAATTTACAATAGCCCATAGTTTATAATTATTATACTGTAAATATATGTGTAAAGTGCAAGCTGTATTATAAAACACATCAAGTATGGCTGATTTTAATACAGACTTTTAACACCTATTATAATACATTTATATTCTGTGCGTGACGGTGAGTTTGACACTCAGATAGTATGGTGATGACTACAGTACAAAAATCTAGATAGATTCAATTCGAGTCCCGCTTCCACTGAATCGGAATTTTGCCATTGCCTTCAAAGGGAGCAAGAATGGGCCCCAATAGCACTATACTATCAGAAAACACTACCATTTATTCATACCACCAATGTACATTTCACACACACACAATTGTGCAACATGACACCTCTGTATAACTTATATGAAAATATGTCAGCATTCATGAATGTGGATGCACACATGGAAACATAACCAATATGGACGGTGGGTGTGCTGCTCCAAAGAGCAGAGGAAAAAGAGATAGTTTCTATGTTGCTAAATATGATATAAAGCATTTTGCCAAAATAAGACCTATCCAGTTGCTATTTAGGTTTTATAGAAAACAAAAAATATATTTGTATTAATATTTCAAATACTTACTTTAGGACACCTAACATGACCATAGGGTATATTGATTTTTATCTATGAGAAATCTTCACTCAGCTAGTCCCCATACATAGGCCAGTAAAAAAGCATGTATTTTTAATAGGATTTTTTAAAAAAATTAATGGCAACTGCCAATGTGTCCATCTGTCACAAAAAATGCCCACAGGGAAAAAGAATAAAGATACCCACATGTAAGCTAATCTTTTAGGAATAGTGTCCTTTGTGCATTAAGGACCAAAAAATTAGGATTTTTTTTTCATGTTCTAATATGATTTCCCCCGCCTTTTACAGCATGATATAATTTTGAAAATTAAACTGTTTAAGACAGCCCAAGTGTGGTTTACATCAAAGAATGTTACCTGTATAAACTGAAGTGAGGCTTCAAAGTCCTCCACGGGATACATCTTAATGCGAAAGAATTTCATCCCCATTATTAGACTGATAATGCTTTGAACTACGTATGGGCTTTGCTCTTTATGCCGCAGCTCTTTTAATTCTGCCATGAATTTCTTCTTCACAGCAGGAAATCTATGAAATCACACTGGTTAGTTACAAAACAATAGACTGGTAGTAAGATTTGACATGTATAGTAAGGTACCTAGAAGAGAAACAATAAAAGAGATATATTATTATATCTCTTTTATTCTATAATGAATCATTATTTGAGTTTTAATATATATTACTAGGTGAGGTTTTTTTACTTAGGATGTGTGTGTGTGTGTGCACTGTCCTCTGGGATGCCTCCCTCTCTCATCCCCAACATTTTCCCAATAGTTCCCTCTTCAAAACCTCTTCATTAAGTTGCCACATCTTTATGGCCCAAGATGGCTGAACATAACTCCCTTAGTGCCTGTAAACATTAAAGCTAGATTGACAGGATGGATGGATTGAGAGCAATGCAAAATGCTCCCCTTCCTCTCAAAGGCTAAGTGTACTGTTTCCACAGCGCTCCCAGCCGCCACAAGCTTGGAGAACGAGAAAAAATCTTATTGCCTGATGTTAGACCTCTCACATTACTGCATCTAACGAACTTTCCAAATTTTAATTCACTGTGCTTCTTTTTATACATAAGCTAACTCTACCATAAAATAAACCCTCATACTTTTTTGAAAATCCAGAATTAAAAGACATTTTTTATTGCAAGCATGTGCCAAGTTTTCAAAGGAAAATGTTCAAATGATAACCATAAAAATGTTCAGATAGGTTGTGCTAGCCTTCAGGTTTTCCTAATAGTTGTTACAACACCACAGTGTCTTAGGTACCATAGATAATTTCTATTTCAAGTGTAAGAAAATATTGTCGTTTCTCAGATACCACAGCGTAGTAAGTAACTGATGGTAAATGCTGATTTTTAATGGCAACCACTATACCAATGTGTTTTAGAAGGTGGTGGTATTATCTGACATACACTGGGAAACTGCAACTTTACAATGTACTGTGCCCAAGGACATTTCAATTACTCATTGTCATCAAAAGGCATTGAACAGAAATCGACAATGATAAAGTTTACAATTTTTAATTCCATGTTGGTAGCTCATCCACTCTAACTTTCTATTTGAGATTCAACCTAGAATGATTTCGCATAGTAAACAAGAGATATATGATATAGTAATTCCCTCAAATCTGTTGTTCAGACATAATACTTTTTCATCTATTTCAATGTGCCACTGCAGAATAAACATTTTAAAAAACTGAATATAGATAATAATGTAGATAGAATCTTTTAAACAATTATTTAAAACACATTAACACCACCAATGTTAATGCAGCTAAAATGGCACAAGTCAGGCTGAAAATACACTCCTTAATATAGGCCCTGACCTGCAAACATTGGCTCATGTGAGTACTCATATGAGTAGTTTAGTCATAAGAGTAGTGGTATGAGCAGTCTCAAAGAGGTCAATGGGACTACTAATATGTGTAAAATCAAACATATGTGCAGGTATTTCCAGGATCTGGCCTATAGTGATGAGATTAATTAAAATTTTATGGAAACTCAGATCACAAACCTACATAAATAAGAAAATGATTCTGCAACTTTTTCTTGTAGGTGAACTTTTATGAATGCAAAGATCCAAACTGATTTCCATAGGACTCCATGCAAGTGCAACAGTATGCCCGGGCACAAGAAGCTGCAAGATCGAGGCCTTCCACAACAACGCCTTTTATTTACACATGATCACTTTGTACAGTTCAATGACTTATCCACCAATGATACCAAAATATTACATATGTACTCTCAGGTCACCCGTTTTCCTTGTAATTAAGTAATCATTCAGGAATCCTGGTTCAATAACTAACTAACGGAATTTAAATTTCCTGATGAATGTCTTACCAGTGAATAGAGATGAGTGAGAATTGCAAAAATATTTCTATGAATATTATATTGAATTATTAAACAAATGTACTTTGTACTGCCCATGCCCCTTTTCTGTTTGCTTTCTTTAAACATTTATGCAATCAAGTTTTACTAGTATGGATGCTTACCAATAGCAAATTTTAAGCTTGTGGGCTTGAATATTTGTAGAAAGTGGGCTTACAAATTTATTTTCTGTGAGCATTCACAATAGGAAATCAGTGATAATAAGAAATGATACCATGAGACTTATGCGACCTAGCATAAGCAAGCAATACAGTTTTAATTTTGGATTTTGTTACTTCATGTAGCAAGCCATTGAGTATATTAAACTTCTAAAAAATTTAATTGCATAATTTTGAAAAACTTTAAAAAATCTTGATCTATTCGCAATTATCCCATGGATAAAGTAGGTAAAAAATGTAATTAAAAAAAGCAGGATAGGTGCTTCTTTTTGGTTGTTGTGCTAGTAACTGCTTATGGCTCTGTTTACTATTAAACAGAATTCAGGACTGGAACCATAAATTAAAAATTGTGGAGAGGAAAACTCAGGGAGGAAAACAGGTGAAAAGGACAGAGGTGGGCAAGAGACTAAACACAGAAATGAGATAGGGGAAAGAATGAGGAGGCACCGGGGGAAGAAACTGACTTCCTGGAGGAGACTGGTACACAACAGTCCTGTGTATCTTTTTAAAACAAAACTATGTAACCTTCTATGTGTAACCCCTTTGGGGGTTTAGAAAGCATGCCCCCTTTAAATCTTTTTCCTAAGGGGGAGGGGGAGCAGTGAGAGAAAGGAGGGAAAGTCCAGGGTGTGGGTCTGGAGCTCCAGAGAGAGGGAGAAGGGCTGCAGCCCCCAGGCCCTCACAAAGTGAAGCAGCAGAGAACCTGCCTGAAGTCTGGGAAGGACAGGGCGGCCGATCGGGGACACCCCAGGACAGGAGCCAGGAGGAGCACTGTGTCAGGGAGGAATCGCCTGAGAACGACAGGCTCCGGAGCTTTGAGGGAATTACCAGCAGCGACGCTGACTTCCGTCAGCGTCACTGGGTGCTAACGCCGGGCGTCTGGCAACGTTGCCTGGCATTGGGGGCGGGGCCCCGCAACATCGCCCAGTGCTGCGGTAAATTAGGCATGGGCCCCGGGGCAGGCGGGGAGCTGCCGGTGGGTGCGGAGCACCCACCAATTTTTCCCCGTGGGTGCTCCAGCCCCGGAGCACCCACGGAGTCGGCGCCTATGATTACCAGTATCACTGCTGCCCAGAGCTGCATGGGGCTGTGAGTACTGGGGCTTGTGACTCTGCATTGGGAATAAGGAGGGAGGCTGCTAGCTAGTTAAGTGGGGAGGGTGTCGCTCTGTGTGGCTTTGCAGAGAGCGGCAGAAGAGGGTACCGGAGGGGTTTGTTGGGGAAAGTTCACTGGCGCCGAAGACGACCAGGAGCACCCAAGACTCACTGGACTGGGACTTTGCTCAGGACTCCTGAACTCTGTGTGCAGACACATTGCTCGGTGTCTGCCCTCTCAGACTGTGCTACCACTAGGCCTGTGGGGCCTTGGTTTGGATGCAATCCTGTTTTACCGCTTCCCCTATATTTCCCCTTGTTGTTTTTCTCCTCTCATCCCTCTGTAAATAAATATTTCCCTTTCTTATATCTATTGTACTTTTCCAGTGGGTGTGTGTGTTCACTCTGGGGGGTTTGAAACAGATGCCCCTGGGGTGGAAGGGATTTTTCCTGCTGCATTCCTGCGTGCGCTTTCTCTTGGCCAGAGCTGCCTGCAGAGCAGACTCCATCTTGGCCACAAGGGCACTATAGTTACATATACATCGCTATTACTGTATTCAGCAATCACATGAGCTTACTTTTTTTAACCTCCCACACAATGTCTCTGTGAGTTATCATTTCTTTCTGTTGTTCTTGTCATGACTTAAAGCCCAGTCCTGCAAACACTAACAAGCCCCACCTTCCACGAACAGCCCCCTGACTCTAATATAATTAATAACAACGTATATTAACAAAGAACAATATAAAAAAGTGGACAGAAACAAAAGATAAATAAAAGAACTAGCGATATAAGAAAAGAATATGTTAAAAAAGGGAATGGAAAAAGAGAAAAAAACACTTGCAAGTTTAAGGTTATTAAGCTAACCAATATTTTGCTTCATTCATGTTCATTTCAACCTAAAAATAACTGACCATTTTTTGACAAAATAGCAGCAGGTCCCAAAATTATCTTTGTGACGTTAGTATAATCTCCAAAAAATGCACCACTTAAATTTAGTTCTAAACTGCAATAATTGTGAACATTTAAAAAAATGTTTCCGTGACTGGGTATGGGTTATTTTTAGCTTTGCCAAGTTAGGGAAAGAATGGCACATAGTAAAAAGACTCATTCAAATTAGGTCTCTCCATCCCTTTAGGCTTTCCACAGATAGCTTCTGTGATGAAAACTAAAGCTGTTGTAGTCTGGTTGAATTTAGCTAGAATTGCTTGATTGGATGCAGAAGCCCAGTCAGCACCTTCTGTGATTCCATAGGCTCCCATGCGATGGAACATTTTGGAGAACAGAGTGCTCAGGTGAAATGATTTACAGTTTCTTTAAACTATAAAATAAAGAATATCAAAATATCCATGTTTCCAGAATGATAAAATTAAAATCTCTCAGATTTCCAATAGGCAATGTATTTAAGTATACTTACTTAGCTTGTGCTAGCACACCTATTACTTCTGCATACAGATCTGCAACAATGTGCATATTTCCAGTGTTAGGACCAAGGTACCTAGCAAGAAATAAATCAGATGGTTGAGAAAGCACACTGCTTTAACTAGTACAATTTTATTAAACAATTCAGCAAGCAATTATTTTTGTGTTTTGTGTGGGAAAGAGCCTTACCCTTCTTTATATTTAAAGTGCTTGAAAGCCAAGTTAATAACATCATGTACCAAACTGTCTATGACAGGATGAAGTGGAATCTGAAAGTACAAATAAAACATAACTGGCATGTGAATATTAAAGTTTATGCTTCATACTTCAGTGCCAATATTATTTTTGTATATCATCCCTGAATAAATAATATACTAGCTGAAAATCAGGCTAAAAATATAAAGCCGGCTTAGTACTGAAAAGAAATATTTCATCTCTGAAAAATATGGCAAAATGAAGTCTATATTAATACTAAGTTCAATAAGATGTTTCCCATATGTGGGAAGAGAGGACAGAATAAATAAACAGTTGGTTTAGAAACCATTTTTGTGTTAGACTATTTATGTTACAAATATAAATTAATCGTAATTTGAAAATTAGCCAGAGAGATGAAATACTGTACAACTTCACAATCATTTACTTCTTAAAGATTCATTTATTTTAAGGATCCCATACCTGTTTCAAAACTTCTATTAATACTAAAGAAAAAATAAAATCAATGGCTAAATCTCTTCTTTCCATTAGATAGTCTCGCTGCTGTTCATCACTGCAAAATCAAAACAAGAAATAAAACAGTAGTGAGACGTGTCTTATTTTATATAATAGGTCTGCATAAATTATAAGTATACAAAGAATCATAAATTGGATTTTAGTTCCAGTATTTCAAACTGTAATCCTAAATTAAAAAATGAAAGGCACTACAATGACAGTCTCTTAAAATCTAGGATAAATAGCACAAGTACAGACCTGTCACAATCATCTATTATCAGAAGTTGACATGCGCTCCCTTCACTTCCTCTCTCTGTGTTTCCAGCTCCAGAGACCCATGTTGGCTCTTTCTCCCTCAACATTCAGGTACTCCATTTTCTCTTTTTATGCTCTAATTGAGTAATGCTGAACTGAAATCTTGAGAGTGGATTCTGTATTTTGATCTCACTCTCAATGTCACTGTTTATTAAATTATCAATGGTTTTGAGGGTGGAAACAGTACCAGAGTGCTGTATTAGTCAGAAATAATTTTAGGTCAAGATTTTCAAAAATAGGAGCCTGAAGTTAGATTCCCAAATCCAGATGCAGGTGCTTGCTTGACTGTTTAGAGCTCTGAACACCCAGCAGCTCCCACTGAGATACATTTTTAAAACATGGGTACCTAAGACAGGCACCTAAATCCATAGTTAGGCACCTAAATCATAGGCCTGGGTTTCAGAGGTCTGAGTACTAATGAATCCTGCTGAAGTCAAAGACCATTGACCAAATATGTATTTAATTGGCTAACTTTACACACTCTATTTTGAAAATTTTGGCCTCTGCATTTAACTTGGGTTGAATTATAGTTTACTGTGTCATACTGACTAAAGTTCTGGACTAAACATTTGGGCATCAAAAGTATATATACATGATGTTGATGAATAATTTTTAGTCAGTGACAAGAAAATGAGACTTGAAAGAGCCTCAGGCAATGTTTTAAAGATTATTTTCAGAAAAGATTTGTTTGGCTTGGTGAAATTCAGTATCTTTTTCATATTCCAGTCAGACAGCATTAGAACTTAAAAAAAAAAAAAAAAGCATAGTAGCATCAACAGCAACATATTATATTTTATAATCACCACAGATTTTTGCTTCAGTTGTAATCAAGTTCCCCAAAACAGAAAATCTTCATGCGGGCCTAGTATCCAGACATGAATATCTAAACGCCCTGTAGTTACAGAGGAGACCTTGCAGGATTTTTCATAAATAAATACATAAGAACATAAGAATGTCCATATGGGGTCAATGGATCAATGGTCCATCTAGCCCGGTATCCTGTCTTCCAACAATGGCCAATGCCAGGTGCTTCAGAGGGAATGAACCGAACAAGTAATCCTCTCTCCATTCTGAAAACTGACCATTTAGTCTTACCCTTTGTTTCTTATCTTTCAACCAGTTACTGATTCATGCATGGGCGGTGCGTCACATAGGCTGGGAGAGGCTGTGCGTACCCAAACAGCCTGGCATGGCCCTGCCCATGCTCCTCCCCAAAGCCCTTCCCAGCTTGGCCCCAGCCCAGGCAGGCTGCTGCCTGCTCCTCTTCAGGGAAGCAGTGTGCTGGGGCTAGGGCTAGGAGGGCCAGGAGTTGGTGTGGCTGGGGCCACCCAGCGCTAGGGGGCCCCGGGTGCTGGGGACGTGCTGCGGGCTGGAGGCACTGGGGCTGCCCACCCTTTGCTCGGGGCTGGGGAGCTGCGTGCCACCCAGAAGCTCTGTGCTCGGGGGCCGCCCGCCCGCCCTGTGCTCAGGGTTTGGGGCCGCACACTGCCTGACTGGGGCTGTGGGGGAGGAGGGGCTGGCGGCCGTGGGGGGGCTCCGGTGGGGTAAAAGGGGCAAGACTTCGGGTGAGGGGCAGGGTTGGCTGGGGGCTAGCCTCCTCCAGCCGGTGGTTCACCCGCCACCCATGGATCCATGACAGGACCTTCCCTCTTATCTCATGACAGCTTACTTTGCTTAAGAGTGTTTGGTGAAGAACCTTGTCAAAGGCTTTCTGAAAATCCACTATATCCACTGGATCACCCTTGTCCACATGCTTGTTGACACTCTCAGAGAATTCTAGTAGATTGGTGAGGCATGATTTCCCTTTACAAAAACCATGTTGACTCTTCCCCAACAAATTGTGTTCATCTATGTGTCTGATAATTCTGTTCTTTACTATAGTTTCAACCAAATTGCTTGGTACTGAAGTGAGGCTTATTGGCCTGTAATTGCCAGGATCGCCTCTGGAGCCTTTTTAAAAAATTGACATCACATTAGCTATCATCCAGTCATCAGGTACAGAAGCTGCTTTAAATGATAGGTTACATACCACAGTTAGTAGTTGTGCAATTTCACATTTGAGTTCCTTCAGAACTCTTGGGTGAATACCATCTGGTCCTGGTGACTTATTACTGTTTAATTTATCAATTTGTTCGAAAACTTCCTCTAATGACACCTCAGTCTGGGACAAGTCCTCAGATTTGTCACCTAAAAAGAATGGCTCAGGTTTGGGAATCTCCCTCACATAGGGTGACCAGACAGCAAATGTGAAAAATCGGGACACTGGGTGGGGGATAATAGGAGCCTATATAAGAAAAAGACCCAAAAATCGGGACTGTCCCTATAAAATCGGGACATCTAGTCACCCTACCCTCACATCCTCAACCATGAAGACCGATGCAAAGAATTCATTTAGTTTCTCCGCAATGGCCTTATCGTCTTTGAGTGCTACCTTAGCATCTTGATCGTCCAGTCACCCCACTGGTTGTTTAGCAGGCTTTCTGCTTCTGATGTACTTAAAAAATGTTTTTGCTACTGCTTTTTGAGTCTTTGGCTAGCTGTTCTTCAAATTCTTTTTTGGCCTTCCTAATTATATTTTTACACTTCACTTGCCAGAGTTTATGCTCCTTTCTATTTTCCTTAATAGGATTTAACTTCCACTTTTTAAAGGATAATTAAAAGGATTTAAAGGATATTGTAAAGTACAATTAAAATTAAAACATAACTAAAAACAACACATTTGTTTTTGAGTGGTTTGATGTGGTATGATGTGGGGTGAAGAGGTATTTAGAACATATGGGAGGATTAATGGGTCTCTTTCAACTTTCATTTATGTGACAGCTATTATATACCAGTTCATTCCCCCATGTGCAGTTAATTGTTAGCACAATAGGGTAAAAAGTAGGTTTAATATAACATGAAATTGAATTTTTGGACAGCTAGGAAGTGAGCAAAAAGTCCAAGTTAGCACACTTATTTGAGGTTGACTGTTCCAAGATCTGATTGGATAATAAACCAGACATTATCTGTCTTTTCTATGCCTTCAACTGGTTGAGAATCCACAAGCAGCCAGCATCCTCTTTCTATATCTGCCTTTGCTTTCTACTTTCATTATTTATTAATGCTAACTGCATGCTGGATGCTATATAAAACATGTACGAGAAATGGTCCTGCTCTGAGTAGCTTCCAATCTAAACAAGTGTGAACGTTGACCATTTGCTCAGTTTTAAAGTACATTGAAAAGTTGTCATGAGAAAAATTGAACTTTTAAGTGTATGGCTATTAATCCCCAAAGGTCTAATCCTGTATCCTTTCTCAGTCAAAACTCCCACTGATTTAAGTAGGATATTTTTCTGAGAAAACAGTAAACATCAGCCCAGTTCTCATGTACATGAATAATCCCACTGACTTCTACTAGGCTACCTGTGCTTAAAATTAACCATGTGCTTAGTGCTTTCCTTGATCAGGATGAATATAAGGGATGTGCGATCTTGCCTGCTAGTCTACAATAATTTGAGAAACTCCAGTGTATTTTTCATAACAATCTATTAAATGAAATGCTAATCTTATATCCTCATTAATGAACTAAAATTCTAGTAGGCCCCACACAGCTCCAATTGACTTCAATAATTACTGGCCACTTTTCAAGCAGTTGTAGTTTTCAAAGAATAAAATTGTACTAAAAACCGTCTCTAAAAAAATTCTCTGCTAAGAGCAGACCTCAGATACACACTATTATCTAGTTCCCTAAAACACAAGAATCAATTACATCTTATGAGGTTTAGATAGTACTGTTGGGGTTTTTGTTTGTTTGTTTTGAAACTTTATTAGGGCAAAGTTACAATAAAACATTAACATACAACGTCATATATTACTTTTTTGGGATCAGGTTAATATTTGCTAGAGCAGTGGTTCTCAACGAGGTACACAGAGGTCTTCCAGGGGGTACATTTGCCTAGTATTACAACAGACTACATAAAAAGCACTAGTATTTGCCTAGTTTTACAACAGGCTACATAAAAAGCACTAGTGAAGTCAGTACAAACTAAAATATCATACAATGACTTGTTTTTACAGCTCTATATACTATACACTGAAATGTAAGTACAATTTTTATATTTCAATTGATATATTTTACAAGCAATTTTTCAGTAATAGCGTGCTGTGACACTTTTGTATTTTTATGTCTGATTTTGTAAGCAAGTAGTTTTTAAGTGAGGTGAAACTTGGGGTACACAAGACAAATCAGACTCCTGAGAGGGGTACAGTAGTCTGGAAAGGTTGAGGACCACTGTGCTAGAGCTCTCCAAGTGAGCTCTTTGTAGTGTTTTGGTATATGGATATATGGATACGAGAAAGCAAGTATGCAACCTGTAGTGTTTTTTACTGTTACTTAGCCAATCTGTTCTCTTCTTGTGAACAAGCAGCATACTAAATCTATAACAGTCCTGCTCTCTGATGTGCCTGGAGATTATTGTCTGTACAGTACCTTCTCACAAGAGTAAAGAAAGACGGACACAATAGATGAAAAGCACTATGGCATTTACAAAATTCAAAATGGTGGTGCGGACCAATACTCTGATTGATATGGGATCATGCAGGAGCATAATTTTAATTGTAAGAATATTGCACTCCTTCTTCGAGTGGTCTGGGGGTAGACTCCTATAAACTTGATGTGAAGAATAAAATGATTGTATGTTATAATACAGGTCGTTAGTATTTAGAGCCCAAGAATCTTGACAGTGCCCTTTAAATATTTAGACATTTGTTTTGCTTATTCAGCTAAAAAGTGATTATTCAAATTGATATACAAAAAATTGATTGCCCGCAATTCAGAAATGTCACCCCAATACCAAAATTTTCCTGAAATTCCTGTTTTCCAAAATGTCAATGCCTGAAAAGCCACTTAAATAAAAAGTATAACAGAAGCTGAATGCTTAAATGTAATACATTACATCTTAGAATCCAAATTATGCTTATTCAAGAGTGTACCTTTTGGATTTAGTGCTTGTTCTTGGTCTGTATTCATGAGATTCATCTTCTATGCCATTTTGCCTTTTATACCAATCAAAAAGAGTGCGCAGAATAGAGGGTAGGCAATACTCTGAAAGGGAGCTCATTGAGCTTATTACCTATGGAGGAAAACATAATAATTCAGATAGTATTCAAGCTTTATCTTCTCCTTCAAACAGTGCTGTAAGTTCATACTTAAAGATTAAACTCGCTCTTTCTTGTTTTTATCTCCATTTGAATTTTTTATTTTCAACATCAGCAATGCGCCTTAATGTTCTTTATCCACACACACATACAAACAGAACTATAAAATGGTTTGCATTTCTATAGTGTCTTTCATCTAATATCAAAGTGCATTAAAACATTAATTACATCTTGCAACACATTGGGAAGAATCTTTAAGAGGGGAGGGGCTGTTTCCTGTATAGCTGGCTGCTGTGCTGTGGAGTTGAAAATGATCACCAGAGCAGTCACAGCGGACCATTGTGTGACACCTCGTGGAGGCCAACTCAGTTGACTTACACAACACTGCGTCTACACTGCCTTTTTGTCGACCCATCAACATTGAATTAAGCGATATGCCTCTTGTGGAGGAGGAATAATTAAGTTGACGTAATAGGCAAGTTAGGTCGGCGGAAAGTACCTAGTAGTGCAGACGTATACATTATTAGGTCGACATAAAGCGTCTGGTGTCGCTCTAAGTTTGCAGTGTAGACTAGGCCTAAGTTTTTATACTATGCTCCCAGCCATGGTGTCTGAGCATCTTCCAAGGTAAGGATATATGTTCATTTTACAGATGGAAGAATTGCTGAACCTAGACGTTGTGATTGCCAGAGGACTTGCAAAGTGATGAGCACTTTGGCCCTGGCCCAAAAAAACAGTGAAGCATGTGCTTACCTTAAAATGTGTGAGTATGCCATTAACTCCATTAGAAGCGACAAAGGGTCCTGTGGCACCTTATAGACTAACAGAGGTATTGGAACATAAGCTTTCGTGGGTGAATAACCACTTCTTCGGGTGCAAGCAGTGGAAATGTCCAGGGGCAGATATAAATGTGCAGGGAAGAGTCAGGCTAGAGATAACGAGGTTAGCTCAATCAGGGAGGGTGAGGCCCTCTTCTAGCAGTTGAGGTGTGAACAGCAAGGGAGGAGAAACTGCTTTTGTAGTTGGTTAGCCATTCATAGTCTTTGTTTAATCCTGAGCTGATGGTGTCAAATTTGCAAATGAACTGAAGCTCTACAGTTTCTCTTTGGAGTCTGGTCCTGAAGTTTTTTTGCCGCAGGATGGCTACCTTTAAATCTGCTATTGTGTGTCCAGGGAGATTGAAGTGTTCTCCTACAGGCTTTTGTATATTGCCATTCCTTATATCTGATTTGTGTCCATTTATCCTTTTGAGTAGTTCTCATTAAATTATACTAAAGCCCTGAAGCATAAGCATTCAGATAAGCATGTAAAGGATATAAATAATGTTGTTAGCTCAGAATGCTAATCACTATCAATTCAGGATGCTATCAAATTACAGCTTGGACAATTTTATCGTACTTTCTAAAGCTTGAAAAAGTTATTTCTGCAGAGTGACACACCAATTTTTGTTACTCATAAATAATAATTAAAACAACACTGGTTGAGCCAGAGTATAAAACTCATGCAGAGATCCCATTTGCAGAAGCACCCATTATACATTTTGATTCAATATTTTTGAAGGGAAGGTGTAATAACATGGAAATGTTGTTCTCAGTTTAAAAATATGAACTTGCACGAACATATTCAACTTTGCATTGAATTAAATAAAAAGAGTCAATGAATCCCTACCCTACTTTCAATGGCTATCAATTGTCATATCAAAAATACTGTACAAAATGTGATGTTTCATAACAATAAAGTACCTAGACTGGGAAATGTATATAGCAGAGAAGCAGCAAGCAAATTTAAATTATGTTTTCTATGCACTCCAGAGAAAAACCTTTTTTCACCTCAGTTGTTTATAACATGTTCTTTTCTAGTATAGCTGTCATTAATGTTTATTATTAATTAATATAGCACTATAAATGTACATGACACTTTAAAGAACCTGTAAAAAAACAAGGTCCCTGCTCAAAGAGTTTACACATCATCCATCCAAATACAATACACAGAAAGAGGCCAAACATGAAAAAGTGCAGACACGTCATTAATGAGCATGTCATCATAAGAAAGCTTTGTGGAAGAGGTGGCTTTTTATGAGGGATCTGGAAGATAAGGAAATTCTGGGTGCATGGGAAGTGAGACAGTTACAAATACAAGATCACGAGAGAGAAGTACCGCTGATGTCTTTTTAGTGAGGAAGCTAATTTAAAAAACAAAGTACATATTTTCACTATATACTTTTACATAGATTTCTGTACTGCTCAGGTTGGCAGTAGGTCATAATGCCACATAAATGAGTACCCAAAGCCACTCTGCCAACTGAATCAAGAAGTATCAGTTGCAGAGTTCTTTATTTATGACTCCCTGCAGAACCAAGCTAAACCCTAAAAGGCAAAATACTCTTCCAAATGAAGTTTCTTTCTCCCATTTACTACTAACTCTGATTCAACAAATTTATATTATTCACTTCAAGTTTGCGCAAAAGGTTCGCCACCAGGAGTTACTTAAAGTTCATGACAAGCAATGGGAAAGCCTCAGAAAGTTCCATTTAAATACAATTTCGAAAGTTTTGGTACCTATTCAAAGCTTACCTGAGTTATCTAGACCTATTGATTCTACAGCATCGGGCTGGAAATCTCATGAGAACTGTAGCAGATTTCAGCGTAAGAACATAAGAACGACCATACTGAGTCAAACCAATGGTCCAACTCATCCAGTATCTTGTCTTCTGACAGTGGCTAGTGCCAGATGCTTCAGAGGGAATGAACAGAACAGGGCAGTTTTGAATGATCCATACCCCTGCCATCCAGTCCCAGCTTCCTGCAGTTGGAAGTTTAGGAACACCCAGAGCATGAAGCTGCATCCCTGGCCATCTTGGCTAGTAACTATTGATGGACCTATCATCTGTGAATTTATTAAATTTTTTTAACTCAGTTATACTTTTGGCCTTCACAACATCCCATGGGTTCCACATATTGACTATGCAGTGTGTAAAGAAGTACTTCCTTTTGTTTAAGCCTGCTGCCTATTAATTTCACAGGGTGATCCCAAGTTCTTGTGTTATGTCAAGGGGGTGAAGCACATCCACTCCTAATCCCACCCAAAATATGGAAGCCCAGAGGAATGCAAACATGGAAAAAGTCAACCACATTTTAAAAAACCTCCTAAAATGGTTGAGTCAATTTTGTTTCAAGTTTTGGTGAAGGTTCAGGGGTGAGGTTGAGCTTATTTGAAGCAGTTGGCTCAACTCTGCTCTAGTCTAGACTACAGCAAATTTCTTGACGAATTTAGCTTTAGTTTTTAAAAGTGATCGAGAGCTCTCTCCCATTACATATCTAAATTTAATATTACCCAGTGTACTACATAGGGTGTCTGTCTGGAAGTTATACACTCTACATTGGAGAGCTCAAGTTCCCCGGTATATGGTTGTTTAATAATTATTACTCTCTAATATTAGATCATATGAGCAGCACATATTGTTAAATGTCTTTTGGGATGACTGACATAGCTGCCAAATAAAAAGTAGTAACAGCTTGCCTTCTCAAAAGTTGGGGACTCTTATGTATGTTCTTGCCAGTCTTTTTTACATCATTCACCATTGCCAAATTAGTGTCTGAGGCTATCAGGATAAGAGCTACCAGATTTTGGTGTGCATGCAGCATGGTGAAGTCGTGTCAGATGAGGGAAACTAATGCAGCCTTTTACAGAAGCCACACCTTTTTAAATTTGTGCTCGTCAATCAGACCTCATGGAGCTTCCATTGATGGGCATTTTCAGAGCCACTTTACTGCCTGATGTATAAGAAAACATGAATAATTCAGTACATTTTTTTCCATTTACTTTTAATAAACAAGGGTTTAGATCTTCTCAGATATTGTATGGACTGCAAGAAAAGGAGAGGTTATTCACCCTGTGCACTAACTGTAGTTCTTTGAGATGTGTGTCCCTATGGGTGCTTCACTTCAAATGCCTGTGTGCCCCACGTGCTTTCAATCAGATTTTCGTTAGCAGTATCCATTCGGACTGCGCATGCATCCTTCATGTCCTCATGCCCCGCACCAAGGCTACGTAGGGTTGTGTGAGTGAACTGTTCTCAGTCCCTTCTCTACCGCAAGTCCCACAGAGGAAACTCTGAAGCAGAGGGGAAGGAGGGGAGTTAATGGAGCACCCCTAGGGACACACATCTTGAAGAACTACAGTTACTGCACAGGGTGAGTAACTTCTTCTTCTTCGAGTAGTGTCCCTATGAGTGCTCCACATCAGATGACTCCCAAGCAGTATCCCTGCAGGGAAGAGCGATCTTCATAATCGGGTCCAGAACTGAAGACAGTAGTGCATGGCCAGCTGATGTATTGGATCTAGAGGCATGGACCAAGGTATGTGCTGAAGGCGATGTAGTGGCTCTGCAGATCTCAGATACTGGAACATCTTTAAGTAATGCCATAGATGTTGATTGAGACCTTGTAGAGTGCACTAACACCCTAGAAGGAGTTTGGCCACATCATAACATGCAATAACACGCTAAGCTATCCACCTCTGGGTGGGGTCTGTGGATCCTTTAGATCAGGGATCTCAAACTCAAATTACCATGAGGGCCACATGAGAACTAGTAAATTGGCCCGAGGGCCGCATCACTGAAACCTTTTCATACAATAATACAAAAGTATAGTCAAAAATGAAAAATATGAAGAGTAATATAGTATTCTATTAAAAGTCAATGTATTAACTTTTTAAAAACTGTAATGCAAAGAGGGGTTTTAATAAAATATAAACACTCAGTAATGTTTGGAGCTTGGCTGCCAGTGGAGTTGGCACCTATGGCGGGCCGCAGGAAATAACTCCGTGGGCCGCATGTGGCCTGCAGGCCGCATGTTTGAGACACCTGCTTTAGATCTTTCTGCAATGGAAACAAACAGGAGACCTCCAAAGTGGTTTGGTCCTATCTAGATAGAAGGCCAACACTCTTCTGACATCTAAGGTATGGAAGGAAGCCTCCTGTTTGGAATTATGTGGTTTTTTGGGAAAAACACGGTAACTGAATGGACTGATTAAAATGAAACTCGGATGACACCTTAGGTAGGAATTTAGGATGCGGACATACGGAAATCTTGTCCTTGAAGAGGGTTCTACCATTAAGGCCCCAATTTCTCTGACTCTTTGGGCCAATGTGATGCCTACCAAAAAGGCCCTCTTCATAGACAAGTTCAGTAAAGAGCGGGTAGCCACTGGTTCAAAGGGAGGTCTTGTGAGACATCTGAAAATTAGACTGAGATTCCAAGATGGAGTGAGGTCTTTCCCTTGAGGGAAAAGGTTCCCCAATCCTGTAATAAACCTTAGAGTTGTTGAGTGAGCAAACACTGAGAACCCTTCAACTGGGGAAGGAAAGGCTGTTATGGCAGCCATGTGAATCTTGACCAAGTTGTTTGATAATCTTGTTTTCACAGAATCAGAATATCAGGGTTGGAAGGGACCTTAGTAAGTCATCTAGTCCAACCCTCTGCTCAAAGCAGGACCAATCCCCAATTTTTGCCCCAGATCCCCAAATGGCCCCCTCAAGGATTGAACTCACAATCCTGGGTTTAGCAGGCCAATGCTCAACCCACTGAGCTATCCCTACCCCCAATAAAAAAGTTTCTTCAGTTGCATCATGTAATCCAGGATAACCGAGAGTGAGGAAGATTTGGGTGCAAGTCGTGAAGTTCACCCCAATGGACAAATCTTTTCCACTACTGAAGGTAAGTATTTCAGGTAGATTCTTTCCTACTGTTTAATAACACCTGTTGTACCTCTACAGAACAGGCAGACTCTAGCTATATGAACCATTGAGGAGCCATGCCTTGAAGTGGAGAATGCCTAGGTTGGGATGAAGCAATCAACCGGCATCCTGGAAGAAGAGATGAGGGATGACTGGAAACTTGATTGCTGGGCAGAGGGACAGGTGAACAGGTAAGGACACCAGCCAAGTCTTGGCCTCGTTGGGATGATTAGAATAACCCTGGCTTTGTCCCGTCTGATTTTGTTCATTACCCTCAACATCAGAGGCATTGGGGGAAATGCATAGAACAGTCCTTTCATCCCAGGTAGAAGGAAGGCATCCCTCAGAGAATGGCAGCCTAGATCCCCTTTTCAACAGAACAGACAACACTTTCTGTTCACGGAGGTGGCAAAGAGCTCCCAAAGTTTGAAATATGCTGTTGAAGATACTAGAGTCCAACTCCCATTTGTAGTCCTGGAAGAAGTGTCTGGTGAGAGCATTGATCATGATGTTTTGAATGCCAGGGAGGTGCATTGCTTAAATGTTTATGCAATGGTTTATGCACTAGTTCCACAACTTCATTGCTTTGGCCAACTAGGAAAAACCTTTTAGCCAAAGCGTGCGCAAGGTAGACACGCTAAAGCTTAGTCTCAGGCTGAGGCAGTTGTGAAGGAACTGAGGGTAGTTCACCCAGGCAGCGCTAGATAGCCTCAGTGCAGGGTACGAAGATGTGAAGGGAATGGACACTGATAACGAAAATCTCTGATTAAAAGCGTGTGTGGAGCATGCACACTTGAAGTGAAGCACCCATAGGGACACTACTCGAAGGTTATTTATTAATAGTTAATTACGAAGGCTAACATCAATGTGTGAATATTTCATTTTGAAAAGATATTTCATTTTGAAAGGATAATACTCTTTTTGGAAAATTGTGTGTTTCACGCTAACTGTCGTACCCATAAGGAAAAATGCATAATTGACACCGAAATATCTTAGATCATAAAATTCAGCTCTATGTAGCTGAATTAGGTGTAACTGCACATTCCCCGTAGTGTGCGTCAGTGCTATTCTTTAAATCTCAAATATAATGATTTCACTCACCATAAAAAGTCAAAGCGATTCATTGTAAATACCCACATGACATACTTTCACTGGTAAATTTAGAGTAGGTGTCTTTAGTATGGATAAAAGGTCAATATAGCTTTTTTAATCTTTCTGTCATTGCTCTTTTAAGGCAGGAAGGAAGGGTGGAATTTGCAAAGACCTGGTTCTCAGAGAACAGGAAGGGAGGAAAGTCTAGCCAGAATGTTGCTTACTCAACTCCTTAATTTATGGGAAGCAAATCCAGTGGTGAGATGAATTCTAGGTCTGTGCTGTTGCTGAAAGGGGGTGTACAGATGTACAAATATGTCCTTGTTGCATGATCGTTTTATTCCATCATAAATGAACGACATACTGTACAGCTTAAGTATATCAGGGCTACACAAGCACAGAGCTGTTTAAACCTTGTGTTCATAGAGCATTAAATGTTCTTTATGTAAATGCTTTCTTAATATTTATTTTGGCATAATTTGAAAAAATAAATTTAATGAAACTTTGCTCTAGACAGTTTGCTACAACTTATACAGTTTTCATAAAGTCTTATTATACTGCCCAACTGAAAATTAAAGAAAATGTATTGATAGTATATTAATGACTGAATTAATCTGCATTTTTATATTTCAAATGGTATTTTACCATAAAAGTGATACATTTAACAGCAGTTATATTCACTATTAGCTCAATTTCCAATTATATCATTAATATTTTGGAACTTAGCGTCTATTTTTTTCATTTTGCTTATAACATATTTTCATACATATGAATTCTACTGTCATTTTAATAATACAGACTTAGAATGATTGTTTTGTCTTGCATACTGTAGCACAAATTCTGCTCTCAATCAAAAGCCAGTGGAGTTATATTGCATTTACACCAGTATGACTGAGAGCAGAATTTAGTCACGTTATCTTCTTAGATATATGTAGGATCAGCTGGATCACCTGGATCGATCGGACTTCAGCTGTCGTTAAGACTGCACCGATCACAACACGTCTGCCATTCTTCTCGCACTCTTGCCTTTCTTCTCCACGTTCGTCCGAAACGTTTAACGATGTCATCTTCCCATCTTCTTGGAGTCCGACCGGGGGGTCTTTTCTGTTCTCGCGGGTACCACTCAGCAATGATTGCGGTCAACCTGTTATCCGTGAGCCGTGCTGTGTGACCCGCCCATCGCATCTTGTTATGTCTGCTTTCCACGACAATATCTTTCACACCACTGCGTTCTCTGATGATTTCATTTGGTATACGATCCAGAAGGGAGATTCCCAACATAGCTCGTTCCATTGCCCTTTCAGCTACCAACAGCCGTTGCTCTTGTCTCTTCATCAGTGCCCACGTTTCACTGCCATACAGCATGGCTGGCAGCACTGCTGAATTGAAAATATTTTTACGTGTGGTCTTGTCAATTTTTCCTTTGAGGATGTTCTTGATGGAATTAAACGCACACCATCCTGCCCGAATCCTTCGCGAGAGTTCTCCGTTCAGGTCTTGGCGCATATTAACTTCTTGGCCCAAATATATATACTGTTCCACTTCTTCGATGTCTTCTCCTGTTACCGTTATTCGGGCTTTTCGTAAGACGTCTGATCGCATATATTTCGTTTTGCAGCGGTTCATTTTCAGGCCGACCTGACTACTTTTCTTGTCGAGTTTTCGTAGCATGCTCTGCAGTTGGTTGGTGCTTTCGGCAATTAGTACAATGTCGTCTGCAAATCTGAGACGAGATAATCTCTCTCCGTTTATGTTGACACCACTCCTCCAATTGATCTTGTTCATAACCATTTCGAGGCAGGCGGTGAATAGTTTCGGTGAAATTGTATCTCCTTGCTTTACACCTTTCTCGATTGGGATGCGGAGGGGAGTTTCAAGGAGAGTAATGTCTGTTGTACATCCAGTATTCGCTTCCTTCAACAAACTAATGTACTGCGTGTTAATGCCCTGCTCTGCGAGCGCCTTTAATATTGCGCTAAACTCAACGCTATCGAAGGCCTTTTCATAGTCGACAAAAGCAATGCACAGCGGGAGTTTGTATTCCCTCGCTCTTTCTAGGAGCTGGCTAAGGGTAAATATACGGTCGATTGTACTGAAATTTCTTCGAAACCCTGCCTGCTCTCTCGGCTGTTGTTCATCCAGACTCTGCGAAAGTCGATTCGTTATCACCTTTGTGAAGAGCTTGTAGATGTGAGAGAGCAGGCATATAGGGTGGTAGTTCTTAAGATTTTCTCGATCACCCTTCTTGTGCAGCAAGATGGTATTCGACTCCTTCCAGCTTGATGGTATTTTTCCTTCTTCAAGATATCGACTGAATCTTAAAGCGAGGGCCTTCCAAAGTTTTTCGCCTCCTGCATAAATCATTTCTGACGTTATTCCATCTTTGCCTGGAGCTTTTCCCTTCTTCATCTGGTGTAGTGCGCTTCGGACTTCGCTGGCGATTATTGGGGGGACACATTCTTCTGATTTTTCGAGGGTTGGGAGGGGGACGTTGATTCTTGATTTGAACAGTTCTGTATAGAAGTCCTTGCAGACCTCCTCCATCCCTGCTCTGTCGATTACTGTCTCTCCATCCTTGTTCTTCAATGCTGTTACGCTCAATCTATACTGCGTCAATTCCCGCTTGCATGTCCTGAGGCTCTTGCATGATTCAGCTGTTTTCAGGAGCTTTTCTTTCCGGAAGTTCTCGAAGTCATCCTTCAGTTTTCGCCGTATAAGCTTGCACAGAATGGAGTACTCGAGGTTGTTATCCGAGCTCCTTTTCATGTTTCTCTGCTTCTCCAACAAGCTTTTCGTTTCAATCGAGATTCTTCCCTTCGCCTTCTTCAGCTTTTTAATTTCAGCTGCTTTTATGCAACATCTCAACTTGTCAGCAAAGATACTATAGTCCTCATCACACTTTTCCATCTGGCTTCAGTCAAACCCAGAAATCGTTTTTTTCAGCTTTGCTTCATCGAATGTCTTCGACTGCTGTTTCCTGTTTGCCATCTGTAACGCCTTCTTTTCCACCGCTTCGTCGAAAATCAACTTCGCTCTAAGCAGGCGATGGTCACTGCCGGTGTTGAATGGCTGCACCACAGAGACGTCTTGAACGATGCGCCTTTTATTGACCAAAATATAGTCGATTTCATTCTTACTCTTCGCGTTTGGTGCGATCCATGTCCACCTTCTTGAGATCTTCTTTTTGTACCAGGTGTTTGCCATGTACAGTTCTTTCATTTCTGCCATCGCTACCAGCCTCTCTCCTCTTTCATTCCTTTCGCCGCTGCTGTATCTCCCTATGAACTTTTCGCCAGCTTTCCCTCGCCCGACCTTGGCGTTGAAATCTCCCATTGTGACAATGTAAGTGGACTTTTGCGCGAGAGCTCTTTCAAGCTCTCGGTAGAATTCTTCCACTTCTTCGTCCTCACTTGCACTTGTGGGAGCGTAGGCCTGGATGACCTTGAGGGTAGCTTTTGATTCCATCTGAAGATGCAGCACACCGATACGTGATGATGTTAGCTGGCATGATATGACTTTCGAAGACCAATCTTTATTGACGATAAATCCAACTCCTCCAACATTTCTAGCGCCACCTCCCTTTCCGAGCCTCACAGCACTTCCATCCTTCCAGTTGACTTCCAACTCCTTCTTTCGTCGGGTTTCGCAGACACTGAGAATATCGCATTTTATCCTTTTCTTCTCCTCCATCAGATGGTTTGAAGTTTCCTCCTTTGCCAGTGACCTACAATTGTAAGTACACACAGCGAGGATTGTCCTTTTCTATGTTGGCCTAGAACCTGACATTTTTAGCAACCTCTTGTCGCTCAATTTCCACTCCGCCACCGTAGAACGTGCATTTACTCGTGTTGTTTTAGCCGTTAACTTCAAGCCATCCCACTGGCTAGGTGGGCAGGTATGCGTACCTCCTCAAGCTTAGCTAGCCTTCAACCTCTAAGGAGAAGGAAAAGCGCTCTGTCCTCTGAGAGAGCAACCCTCCTCCCTGGATTGGATAGTCCGACACCTTTGTAGCATGGTAAAACCTACCAGGGCATACGCCCTGCTACCATAGCTGTCAGACGGCCAGGGTCACTGCTGCACCACGTTGAGGCGCTGAGGTAGGATTTTGCAGCAGCATATGTAGGATACTCATAGTTATATAAGAATGCTTGTCCTTTGTTAAAGGTTTCTTGCACTTCACTCATTTTAGAGTAGGAAAAATAGATCAGATTTACAGAAAATAAAGGTCTATAATGGAAAGGTAACTATAAGCAAAACAGGCCTTAGTAAAGTAAGACCTAGGATGAAACCCTGGTTCGTTGGAGTCAATGGCAAAACTCCCATTGACTTCAGTGGGACCATGATTTCACCCCTAATATTTAAAAACTAGAAGAGAAACTAAAAAAAATTCCTTCTTCAAATTCTATAGACTGTAGTAGAAGATGATGTGCTGCATTGTGCTCTTATCCGAGGCATGTACATGTTATAAGTGCCTTTGAGACACATAAATCACCTTCTTTCTGCAAAGGCCACACTTTCAAAACAAGCTAATTCCCTCATGAAAAAAGGACCAAAATTCAATATGAAGAGCAAATAGTGGCTTTCTGATAGTGTAGGTTTCTTTTATTAGCATCTTAGCTCTAAGCAGTATTCTCTCATGGCAGTCTTGTACACTTAAAGTCTCCGGAAATATGTACATAAAGGGAAATTCTTAAAGCTGGTAAGGATAAAATTAGATCTGTTAGTTATGGTTTGTGGTCTTAGTTCAAAAACCAGCTTAGCATCGTGAGTTTATTGATGGATGCTTTTACCTACTTTGCCTTCATTTTGGAGAGCTGATAGCTACTTTGGCACCAAGATAAATTTTAAACAAAGTAACATTTATTTTTAGTGTACTGTAAATTAACCTTTGAACCTATGACCCTTGAATTTGTCTCCTGAAGTGGTTCTTTCCACATTGTTTTATATCCAAATCTGTGATTAAGGGTCCACACCAGCTGCTGAAGTCCTATAAACATAATCTCCTCATCCTTTCTCTGTTGTGTACCCTTCTGCTAGTGAACAGGGCTACTGTGTGAGACTGAAGAAGCAAAGGGGAAAAAATGAAAACAAAGAGGGTCAACTATGGTAATGCAGCTGTTCAGGAAGATGAATGCAATCATAATACTGATGTGATTACTCATGTACTGTCTCTTGCAGACATACTATGGAATGGGAATACTGATTTTGCTGGTGATTATCACCACATTATCCACCACCTCAAAGTTGTCATAAACAATGGACAGCTGTTGAGCCTAATTAGCATATTGTTTAGCATCTTATTTATTTTAGTTTCTATTTTCTAGTTTGATGGTTTCCTTCACTTACATTTATTACAAGTGTAAAACATAAAAGAAATAGGCTTCTGTTTTTAGATCTGCACAGCAATTCCTCTGACATATTAGGGTTATTATATCTCAGGTTCCCCAAAAGAGGACACTGCTGGGGATGGAGGGGAATGGGGGAGCTGGGAGGCTATAGTTGGGGGTGCTGGAGGGGTGTGTGTGTGTACTTGGAGCAGAGGTGGGCAAACTATGGCCCGCAGGCCACATCCGGCCCATGGGACCGCCCTGTCTGGCCCCTGAGCTCTGGCCAGGCCGCACGGCTGCCAGACATGCTGCTCTGAATGGCATGGTAAGGGGTCCAGGGCCGGGGGGTTGGATAAGGGGCAGAGGGTCCCAAGGGGCAGTCAGGGGACAGGAAGCAGGGGGCAGTTGGATGGGGAAGAGGTTTGGGGGGGGGGGGAAGCAGTCAGGGGACGGGGAACAGGGGGGAGTTGAATAAGCATGGGAGTCTGGGGGGCCTGTCCCGGCATTTGGATAGGGGTTGGGGCAGTCAGGGGACAAGGAGCAGGGGGGGGCTGGATAGGGGGTGGGGTTCTGGGGGGTGGTTAGGGGCGGGGGGTCCCGAGAGGGGGCGGTCAGGGGACAAGGAGCGGGGGGGGGGTTGGATGGGTGGAGGATTCTGAGGGGGGCAGTCAGGGGGCGGGAAGTGGGAGGGGACAGATAGGGTGCGGGGGCCAGGCTGTTTGGGGAGGCACAGCCTTCCCTACCTGGCCTTCCATACAGTTTTGCAACCCCGATGTGGCCCTCAGGGCAAAATATTTGCCCACCCCTGACTTGGAGGGTTACCCGGGGAGTGCTGGAGGTTGTACCTGCAGCCTCACTCTCAAGGTGGGCGGCAGTGTCATGTCCTGTCACAGTGGCAGGGCAGCAGGTGCAGGCCCAGGAGGCATCGTCAGCCCATCTGACAGCGCCTCCCTGCGTGACTCTCCCCCTCCCCAGGTCTGGGAGCCAGGACCTGGGAGGGCAGGATCCAGCAGCTGCAAAGGAGGGACCAATCAGCTGTGGATGCAGGAGAGGGACAGTTTGCAGTTTTATGGTCCCTCAGACTGAGCTCTGCGAACCCAAGTCAGCTGACATGGCCAGCTGGGGTTGCTTAATTGCAGTGTAGACATAGCAGTACATACTCAAGTGGCAGCCTGTGCTGCTGTAGCTTCACTGCTATTCTTATTTGAATTGGCTAGATAAAGCCATCTTGGGATATGTCTAATACTGCAGTCACATCTCTGACTGCAACGTAGACATACGTAAAGACTTATATAATTTTCATGAGGATGGTAAGAGACTCATCCCTGAGACTAAGCCAACCTGCCAATCTTCAAGTCTCTGCTCCAAAGCACAGAGGCACTAGTACTTCTATGCAAAAGAGTTATAAGAATGTTTTAACATGAGCAAAGCAATGTGTTTCTCCCTAATCTTATTCTGAGAAATGGCTATACCATTTTGGCTGAAACTTTCCCAAACAATTCTGCCTGAGGCAGACAGCTGGCCTGGAAAATTTCAGCCTGGACAGTTTTAAGGCTGTGAAAGTTATAAGCAACTGAAAACAGGGTCTTGTAACAGGAAGTGTCAAGCATGCTTAACTACAGACTTTGCTACCAGCTCTGTCTATAATATATATAGGGGCAGATATGCAGTTAGAATTGTATACAACTGCTATGTATTTCAAAGCTTGTTTATGTCTTTATCTTTCTCCCCGCCTCTGCCAGTTTCAGATTCAACACCTGTTACAAGTTGGAAATGCATGGCTGGTTTACTCTAGTAAGCACCCTGTGTCCTCATTAATCAACCTTGACTTAACAGGTGCTGTTCAAACTTTTATTTGTCACTGTAGCAACAGCTAGGAGATGCATACAAATTTTAATTTATCCTAATAAAGGAACACAATTTGCGTAACCCTAAGGCCCTGATCCTGCAGATAATACTTAGGCACATGAGAAACCTGCTAATGACACTACTTAATGATGTCAATAGGAGTATTCACATTGCATACAATTAAGCATGTGCTTAAGTTTGTGCTTGATTTGGCCCTAAGAGTTTACATATTGGTGCCTTCATTAGTTAATTTCTTGTAACTTAATTTCTTCTGTTTGTGTGAGTCTCTTCTCTCATAGCAAGGGGAACAAGAAAACAATCATAAAAATAGGAAGTTGAGATTGTAGAACCAAAAAAATTGGCATTGGGACTCAAAAGCACCTACAGGCCTTTAAGTAATTTTACCTCATGTTGTTAGGAAAGCGATTTAGGCTGGAGGCTAGATCTTCAAGCCTTCCCTTTTAAATTAGGCCCATAATTAAAATTTTGTGTAAATTATGCTTTAATAACATTAAAGACCTACAGATTTGTTTCTACAATGAACACAAAAGAGTTGCATTAAAAACAGATATTTCCCTAGAATGTTTACAACCAAACACTACTGCACTAAAGTCATTACAGAGAAACTGATTATAAACAAAAATGAAATTGAATTACGTGATTTTCATTTTGCAAACTGAGAAAAATATAAAATAATAAAAATAGATAAAGAGCATAGACACAGACAAGTTGCATTTTTAAAATGCGTTCATTTTGCATAATCTAAAGTATAATCAGTAACATAATTAAAGAAATATGTTTGTTTATAAGTATTACTTTTAAGTTAACCATATCAATTTAAAAGGAGATTCACTAAATGTATCCTACAGATTGATTTTCTGGGTTCTGGTATCTTGCATATACATAAACTTGAGATCTTTTATTGCTACATATTTTTTCTGATCTTTATCTCAGCAATGATGATTTATTTAGGACAGTAGAATTTATTTTCTTATATAAACAGTAAACAACAAAAAAGCTAAATCTAATATATGAAATTATTTATTTTTAACCAGTTCATCCCACTTGGCCCATTTTTCCTCAAATGATCTATTTTATGTGTTAATCTATTAGAGGAAGTAAATAATTTTATTTCTGTTAATTATCTTCCTTCCTATCGACCACATTTCTCTAGTGGGTATTTATTTTTGCAACGATAGGCCCCAGCCAATCCTGAAAAGACTCGCGTACATGTTTGACTTTAATGTCTGTGAGATCACTCACATTGCATAAAGTTAAGCATGTATATAAATTATGCATGAACACAGCCCTACTGATAAAAAAAACTGATGAAAATGACTGCGGTGACAAGGATTCCAAAATCTTCGGTTAATTTTAGGAAATACTCTGATTTACTAACAGCATAAAATAGGAATTTGGGGCTACAGCCCCAAAATGACTCTTTCATCTTATTTCTAACATTGAACCAGAAGTCCATCAGTTAGGAGTGTTCCCAGAAGATATGACGTTCGTCTCATGAATCACATCAGAAAAAATCCACAGGAAATAATACATAGATATTGAATGCGCTAAAAAAAAAAAAAAAGAAACTTGTAGTGGCAAACAATATTAAGTTTGGAAGTAATGGAAATTACTCCTAATTCCTAAGGTAGATGATTAGACAGAGCACTTTCAGTTCTACAGCCTCAAGTAGAATGAGAGACTTTGATTGCCTGCATGACAAATCATCGTAATGTTATGAGGACACTAGGCTAGCCTACAAATACCCAGATTTTGTCCTGAGAAACAGAAGCAACAAGAAAGAAATGTCCTTGAGTTAGATATCACTTACTTGATCAAACTGGGGATCTTCTCCTCGTTGCAGAGATTTGGTCAGTGGCTTTTCCTAAAATTAAATATTAAAAATATATATTATTTAAGAGACACCTTTTGAGATGTTCTAGCAACATTATTATAATGTTTCTATTAACATTCTATCCAGACAGCTTTTCCCTTCCCACCTACTGTAGTGAGGGAAAGCTGTTTACTTCACGCACACACAAAAGACGACATATCCATGCACATTTATTAACATTGGAATAGCTCCTCTCAGTATTTTTTTCTTTTAAAGAAAAATGACTAAAATTTATGATGATTGAATAAGATTCCTCTTCAATTACTCAACAGTCAGCTATACAGGAGATGTGAAATGAGTCCAGTGTTCCCTCCTATACGTATTGTAGGTACTGTCTTTAACTACAGGATACCTTTTTTGCCAGGGAAAGTAGTTTGCAATACAAAAATGACTGCACTGGACCTTCGGCGGAGGGCTACTGTCTGGCCTGCTGGGGGAAGGGGTATACCTCTTTATGAGCAGAGGCTGCAGATGCAGAGCAGGTCAGTGTGGGGACGCTGACTCGTCCACCAGGTGACCGGAAGAGAGCAGAAATAATACAGATGCAAGCCAGGTGAGAGAAGCCTCTCTTTCACTAAGACCAAGCAGAGCAGTACCCACCCTCCCACACATGAAAGTAGTGAAATATCAGGTTTGCTCAGGCTCTGCTGTGGGCACTGCACTAGCAGCTGTTTTCCCGGGGGAGGGGCTGGGAAGGAATGTTTCCCTCCAGCAAGGAGGACAGGAGACACTGGATGTGGTTTTACTTAGACCGCAACCTTATTAACTGTCTAGGAGTGCTTGGCAGATAAAAGTGTACAGTGCAGGTAGCTCCATTTCAATATCTACCTGGGGGGCTTCCATCATCCTGGTCCCCAGCCAACCTGCTTCTGGGACCTTACCATCCCCTGCCCTCAAATGAGGGTTAAGGTGGGCTAAAAGGGGGGTGGGGATTGGCTCCCTGCCATGCCAGTCATAGGCGGCCCCCCCATTTCTCCTCCTTTAACAGATACCTTCTTTAAATCCTTTTCAAAACCATTTATCTGATCACTGTATCCCTTCCTACAGAATACCTGCACTGGACATCCTCCCCATGCTTACGTAATGAGTTGCAACATCATAGCCTAACTCCCATTCCATGCTTGCCCCCACTCAGCCCTCCCTCTCCCCATGAACCTGCTGTGGGGAAGGTGAAACAAAACCCCCACTATGGCTTGGCGACTCTGTACACGACATCAGCCTAGTCCACAACCCAAGGATCATGCAAGTCTGAACTAATCAATGGACTGGAAAGCTATACTACAAAATTTACAACAGATTTTTAAATGTGGTATTTGTCCAGGAAAAAAAAGACATTTTCCTTTTTAAGAACAATGAACTTGTTCTCTTATAACTTTATGATCCAGCACTCAATGGCTATTTACTGACCAATAAGGCAGGTATGAGGTTTACAGGAGAGGAAAAAACAAGGAAGAGTGAGTCAAGTGAAGTGACAGCACTATTGATTTGAATGAGTAAGAAAATTTTTTACTGGACCAGCGTATAAAGTTATACTGGAGTCCTTCTGGGTAACTGAAAGTTCTGAATTTTTCTTGTGGGCTTTGCAAACTCTATGGGCCTCTATTACAAATATGCAGTCTTATCAGAGAGGTAAAATGGTTTGTGGTTAATGCACTGGAGTTGGGACCCAAGAGACCTGGGTTAAATTACTGGCTCTTTTACAGACTTCCTGTGTGACCTTAGGTAAATCACTTCAGATATCTGTGCTTCAGTTCCACATCTGTAAAATGGAGATGATACTGTTTCCCTTACCTCATAGGATTGTGTCAGACAAAATGCATTTAGGTTTGTGGGACACTCAGATACTATCCCAGAGATCACTCCCAGACAGACAATGAGACACAACGGATAGGCTATTTGAAGATTAAGTCTATGGGGAAAATGTGGGAATCAGAAAAACATTTAAGATTTATTTAGTGGAGTCGAGTCATTCTGAATGAAATTTACTGGCACATTAGTTAATAAATGAACTCACTTTTTTGCTTATGAGAATAGAGTGTTTTTGATGAATTTTTAAAATGTTTTTTTTTTTACATTTGATTACTATATTTTATATTGTATTTCTGCAGACAGATTGGGTGTTACATGTAAAACCTTTTTCTTTTCTTTTTAATTAATGTGGTCAAAGATAATTGCCTAGAGAATTTTGCATCCAGTAAGAAATTACAGCAGAAAAATGTCAAGTACAGCAGCGAGAATCTAGGCTGAACTTAAAAAAATAAATAAAAATAAATGATCATTTAAAATTTCAAATGATTTAAGTACATGTCTAACTTCTGTTTCCCTATGGAATATATAAAATGTATCTATTACTTCAAATCCTTTATGCATAATAATCTAACCCCCAACTGCCCACTTCATTTCAAGTGTCCGCCTCCAACATGTGTTACCCCTTCTGCTTAACAATCTGTCCCAACTTGTATTTAGTTCAGAGCCTCTGCTTCCTTCCCCAGACCTGAGGAAGAGCTCTGTGTAACTTAAAAGCATGTACCTTCCACCAACAGCGGTTGGTCCAATAAAAACAGTACCTCACCCACCTTGTCTCTCTCACATCCTGAGTCCAATGTGGCCACAACAGCACTGCAACCATGTATTACTACTGTCATTTATGTAGCAGCCTAAACATAACCAGCACTGTATAAAATGTGAATGTGCTGAACAGAAGTGGAGATAAAAGACCCCACAAGGCCTGGAGGCAGATGCTTCTGTATTGTAGTATAGGATTCTCCCACCTAAGTCTGTGAGAAACTACAGGACAGGCTGAAAAATATGTGATTCCTGCAACTGTGCATTGAATTTTAAGTTCTCCTGGTGAACAGTCCATATCATTTGTCTGAATCATTTGTCAGCAGCCTTTTTCTACCACTCTCCCAAAACCAGGTATGTCCCTCTTTTCCGTGATCAGGAGATCTAGGTATTACCACACCTTTCAGAAAAGAATTTCTGTATAACTTTGTGCAAGCTGCTTAACCTGTCTGTGTCTCAGTTTGTTAATAAAATAGACATAATGCATGTGAGACTTAATTCATTAATGTTTCTAAAACACTTTGAGATGCTAGGAAGGAGTTATCTAAGTGCAAAGGATTTTCATTTATGAATGCTATTTTGGGGAGAATATTATTTATGATTTAATAACTAATTAGCTGATATGGCCTTAATGCTACCTGGAAATGAGGCTTTCTGAAGAGTCAACAAAGTATCCCCAGACTGCCTAGCAAGGAGAGAAATGAACAGGTTGTTTCTACTGAGTACAGTACAATGCTCAATATTTCCCCTTGTTAGGCAGTGGCTACTTCAATCTATAAAGTGACCTTTCAAAGTATATTGGTGGCGCAATAACCTTTATTAAGAGTTTTGTGGCAGCTTATTGGCATTTTTACCACATGTTCATTATGCCTCTTAGTCATATACACACAGTAACTGGGAGAAAAGGGTGCCAAAAATCATAATACTAACCCCATTCATTTGTGCAAGGGCTCAGCCTTTCCCCACTCAACTGCATCTCATATTTGGGTAATACAAGTATTGTCAGTTGATGCACACTGAAAAGGGAAGCAGCAGACATTCCAAAACAAGTTTTTAGTTATTTTTCAAAATATAAAGGGTTTCCTCAAGATTTCAGTGAAGGGTCAGGAACAAACCAACAAATGATCTTAATATGTGGGGGAAATTTAGAAATGAAAAAAAATTATAGAATTTTGATATTCAGTTCTCAGCTCTGCCACAGACCTCAGGGTGTCCGTGGGCAAGTCACTTAATCACTCTATGTCTCATTTCCTCATCTGTAAAGTGGGCATAATTAATAGTAATGATAATACTAATGACAATCCCTTTCTCCCATCAATTGTCTGTCTTAACTACTTAGACTGTGAGGGCACCCAAATACCTTTGAAAATCTTGGCCTAAGTTCTTAGGACCAGAGACTGTTTCTAACTACATATATGTAGAGTGCCTAGAACAATGGGTCCCTAATCTTAGTTGTGGTGTCTTAGCACTGTTTTTATACAAATAGATACTAACCAGCACAATAACAGTTGGATTAAACGAGCTAGGAATGAGCAACAGGGAATGGATCACTTGATGATTACCTGTTCTGTTCATTCCCTCTGGGGCACCTGGCAATTAACCACTTTTGGAAGACAGGATACTAGGCTAGATGAACCTTTGGTCTGACCTAGTATGGCCGTTCTTATGTTAGAGGCTTTCAAAATTGGGAGCGTGTGGGAGCCAAAATGAAAGAAAGCTGAGGACAATACCCTTTAGGGTTTTGAGGGAAACTCTGATCCTGTATTCGGAAAACTTATTTAAACCAAGAGGTCATGTGTTGAATTTCACTTTGGGTGATAATTTCCTTCAGACAGAATACTCAACAGTAATCAATTCCAAAAAGCAGAAGTAATTCTTTTTATTGAAGGATCTAATTACCCACTATAAAATGAACCAGACTAACAGTTCAACAGCTTGACATCTTGGATAATATTAGTAGCCTAAAGCACTTAGCAATTTGTTATAGTTAAAATGTTCCCTATCATCAAATTGCTCTTAAGCCATCTATCTCACTAACTGGCTTGCTTACACCACAGCACAAGAACAAATCCTTGTTTTTCAGCTGACAATTAATTGCTTTTTGACCAAGTTAACCTTACTTCAATGCAACAGTGTACTTATTATACCTGTACCACTGGCTCTTGCATCTACAGCTGTCAAAAAATGATTATTACAAAATCGATGCTTTTCAAAAAATAAAAATGTAAACACTAACAGAATTTGTGTGCTTTCTGACCATAAACTAGAGGAGGAAAGATCCATTGTCTCAGAACTATACACAATAATAATCTAATAAAAGTTTGAACTGCTGATGTTTGCTTACTTAATATGTCTCTGAAGCAAATAATAACCCTTTAACATCAGAAAAGGACATAGCATAAATATTTTAAGATGTATTGTATAACTCAGACTTAATTGTACAAAAAAATCAAGAAAATATAATGATTCAGTAAACAATGTGTACTGAATATAAAGAATCTGAGACAGCAGCACAACATTTGGAGAAAATAATTATAATTCAAGTCTTGCAAGTTCGGTGTTTGTGGCTCCATGCTGCAATAAACCTTCAGCCACCCCTTTGGAAATAACACTGTGTCATTCCACATGAAGGCCTGTTTACACTTACTGGGTATCGACGCTGCTGCAATGTATGCAGCAGGGGTCGACGACAGCAGAGTGCTCTCTGGTTGACTCCGGTACTCCACCGGAACGAAAAGAGTAAGGTATGTCGACGGGAGAGCATCTCCCAGCGATTCAACGCAGTATAGACATCACAGTAAGTCAACCTAAGCTACATCAACTCCAGCTATGTTACTTAGGTAGCTGGAGTAACGTAACTTAGGTTGACTTACCCCAGTAGTGTAGATAAGGCCTAACATCCTGACTGCAGTAACACTAATGTAGAATGCAGTGTTTTATATCAATTCTATAGAATACCTGTGAGGGGGTGTCCGCCCCACACTCACCCTGAAGGGGTTAATGGAGGCCAGATGAGCTAATGAACCCATTAGGCTGAGAGGAAAGCCATAATTATGGGAAGCTCACCTGTGTGGGAATAGCCAGGGCTTCTATAAAGCCAGGGAGCTGATAGCAGAAAGGGGCTGCAGGGAGACACTCTGCAGTTATTCCCTGGGAGAAGGGAGGTGTGACAGGGGACTAGAGAGACAAGTAGCCCACGGTTGTGGGGAGTAGAGAGGACAGCAAACCCCAGAGAGGGGAGAATGCAGGAGTGAGAAGCAGACCAGGGAGTAAGAAGCAAGGTTGGGGACTGAACAGGACTTAGCTGCATGTGGTAGAGTCCCTGGGCTGGAACCCAGAGTAGAGCGCTGGCCCAGGTTCCCCTATCTGCCATTGGGGAAGTGACATCGGTGGGGCAATGAACTGGAAGACTGTCGGGGTCACTGTGGGAGTGACAGAGACTGTGAAGGACTATATCCTGGAAGGGGGGAACGCTGAGTGACCTGGCTGGAGAGCCAAGTCATAAAGAGGATGCTGCGGTCCATGGAGCAGGAGAGGGGCTGCAAACCAGAGAGAGATGGAGTGATGGCATGAAACCAGAGAAAGGGGCATCAACCTCATAAGCTAATCTGTCAAGCAGCCATGAAGTGAGTGGAGCACCCTGTGACAACTGCATACATAAAAAATATAAAAGGATGGATTCCCCTGTGGTCATATGAAGAATATAACAAGAAATTATGTCCGGAAGACACTGCTGAGTAAATTCAAGGAGTCCTCTTAATGTCATGCTAGACAGCCGTGTGAAATGTCTTAGGGCAGCCCCTGCCTGGAGTGCCCTCCTGCAGCAGGCTGCAGCATGACAGGCATGCCTGCCTCAGTTTCCTATTTCAGAGTCCCTAGTAATTCCATGCAAGCTCTCTTGACACAATAAGACATTGTGCAAATGGTCCAAAATATAAAGTCCCAAACTCATATAGTTCATTTCTCACCCCAGTGCAAACAGCCATTAAGATCACCCAACACCTTGTGCCATGATGCCCCACGTATCATACATTGGCATCTTCAACCACACCCAGACTCTCTGGCAATCCTCCCCTGTCCTGGTACCAGGACAGTCACCCCAGCCCTTCCTACTGGAGTGTAACCCCAGTTTCCCCAGCAGGAACGCCCACAGCCTCTCTTCTGGGAGTGCATCTTTACCGGGGAGCATCCCTCACTCCCTCCGGCCCTCTCAAGGTTCTTCTGGGTCCAGCTCTTTGGCCTGGGAGACATCAGCAGGTAAGCGCCTCTGCTGCTCTCCTACCTTTGGCTCTCTCTGGCTTACAGTCAGCAAGCATTTCCCTCTGCTGCTTCTCCTGCCTTCAGCCCTGGCGCTCTGGCTTAGGCACGACAGCCATCTAACCCTTCTTGCTGTTCTCCTGCCTTCAGCTTTATCCCAGGTCCCAAACATACAGTCTCTGGCAGCTTTTACCTGCCCCTGACTCCCACTCACGCAGTTCTTATTCACCAGGTCTCTCCAACTCACTGGGGGTGTCTCTGACCTTTTATAATCCCTAGGTGCTACTCTGCCTTCTTAACTGGCCACATGGGAGCACCTGCTCTGGCACAGGGATGCTGGAGCTACTGAATTCCCAGGGACCAGCCACCCTGTGACAGAAGTCTTCAGAAAAAGAAATGTCTGACTATTTTATACACCTTTATTACCCTTCCTGTTTCCTCCACTTATCTTGCACTAGCCATTTCTGTCTTCTGATAGAATCTCAGCGCCTAAGGCACAAAAGATTTTTCCTCTGAAGCTCCTGTTATCTAGGACAGCTTTCCTGTTTTAGCACACCTCAATTACTCTGTATCTTTTAAACTCTCTTCTCAAAACACTTTTCTTCCCTTGCCTATTATCTCAGTTTCTCTCACCCTCTATTATTGTTGACTATGTAGCTCTTCCTTATTATTTGGCTCTGTTACTATAGATTTAACTCTAAAGTTATTTATGATTTGATTCTATGAGGCATTTCAGATTCAGTTTGTATGAAAGCTATTATATACAATAAAGATGTATTGTTTGTATTGAAGGTTAAAAAATACAATAAAATGAAGCTGTTGATGAGCAGTGGATTTTATGGCAGTTTATCTGCCCTACGGATGAATTTATTTAAAAAAAAAAAGTTTTTCAGCCTCAGGGAACCTTTTTTTTTGTCCACCCACCTCAGAAATGACAGAGAGGCTCTTTTATATGAAATGTCCATTCCATCTGAGCTTCTGTAGCTTTATTACGCTCTACAGAAAGGTCTTCCAATTCCTGTATGAATAGGTGGGTTGAATATGGAGCCAAGAACTACAGCCACAGAAAATATGAATAAAGAAGGGTTTGATTCATCTGAAATAACCCACAGCATTCTGGGCTGGGGAAACCGTCAGATAATTTCAGAAAAATGGAGTCCTTAACAAAAATATTCCCATTTTTAATCAACGTTCTTATTTCTTATCTGAAGTGCTGCTCTCAATTGCATATGTTGCATTTGTTTCACATGTGAAACCCCCATTGACATTCATATGCATTAGAGATAAGCAGTGGAGATCAGAGAGAAGAATTTTACTCTTAATCTTTAAGTTTATTTTTTATTAAAAATATTGTCATAAACCTCATAAACCTCTTCCTCCTTTCTAGGTCAATACACAAATATAACTGGGAAAATTTAGATAGGCACATGTTTTCCCAAACACCTGTCACAAAACTCAGTGTTCAGGGAAACATGAAAAATAAACAATGGGATGTTGTAGTGCGTATTATAATTCATTGTGTCGATATATTACAATGATATATTGTTCCACTTAAAATGCCAGCCACTTCCATTCACAGCAACCATTATGCACACAACTAACACATAACTGCAGCTTTGTACTGTTACTAACACAGATAAAACCTATTTTCTTATAAGAGCTTACTGAACACAAGAATATTCTGATACAAAGTGGAAACAGGCTACATATTCTCTCGTGGGGATTCCCTGGATATGGTAGAGTCTCCAAGAAGAAATGCGAGTAGAAGGGACCATTAAACAAAATGATGGATCTCTTTGTTTCACCTTTATTTAAAATGTAAAATGCACAGGGCACTTTCAATTACTAGAGCTGTTTGTATCTAAAACATGTTAAAAGAAGCATCATATTTTTAATACAGAAAAACCTGCTTTCGTCAACAATACCAATGAACGTCCAAATCCCATGAGGTCCTCAGCATGCTCATCTCCCATTCACTTCAATGGGAACTGAAAGTGGTCAGTTTTTTGTGGAAGGTGTTCAGAGTCAGCACCTCACAGGATTGTGCCATTTCTACTGTTAGTGCCATTTAAATTTTTAGGTCTGTCATTACTTATTACTTTTACAAAAATCAGAAATCCTGTCACCATCAGGTTGATGCACAACTGGTTAGTAAACTGTAACCTGTATTTAGAAGAGTGACTGAAAACATGATGATTTCAAAAACCTTCTGAAGGCTCTGTGTGTTATTCCATAGAGAGCCGGCTAGTCTTAGTCTAGCCAGATGAGAAGTCTCACAAAATGGCAGATCCAAAGAGTAGTCTTGAAAGGAGTAGCCATACAGGTCTGCTGTAGTGAAAATAATTTTGAACTTCTTTCAGGTGGCACTCCTGTCCTCCTGTTTGCTTTATTACATTTTGTAAATTGTCTTTACTTCTTACATGAGGACGCCTGTTTGGAATAATAAAATTCCAATCCTTACAAGGGCCCAGATCTCTGAGTTAAATGCACAATCTCTCTTGAAACTGTTGAAAAGTAGGTGATTAATGTCCTGTGTATTCAAAATCTCTTTCTAAATCATCTGGTCACCATAACTTTTTTTAAAAAATCACTATTTCAGTGTAATGGAATTAGAAGGCTTGAGCTTGCCCTGATGCTCTGCTAAGCGCCTGTTAACAACCAGATACTGTCTGTAGTGCCATGTATTAGGGATTATGGTGCTCAGACAGTGAAATGAACAAAACTGGGTGTGGAATATTTTTTATAATCTTTGCAATACTAGACAGATGTGATACTTTCTTGGGGTGCCGGGACGTGACCTTGTTAGCTCCTGTCTCCAGTGCGAAGGAGTCTATCTTGTGGTAGATGGGTGTCAGCTCCAGTACAGTACCAGCCTTTCCACCACTCAAGCATTCTACTCAGTCCTATCCTGGCCTTGCAGGTTAACATTAGGTGCACCCCAGTCTTCGAGCCCCTTTGGAGAGCTTCTGCAGTATCCAGCCTCTGTCACTGGAGAAATCACCAAGTCGTCTGTCTACAACACCAGCCTGTTAGCTCAGCTCAGGATTCACACTTTAATATTACAGCACTGAGATGAATTTATAGTAAAACCAAGAATAAATTTATGAATAAAAAACAGAAATTTAAGAGATACTGTACTAAGCAAAGGTAATCAAAACAGAAATGGTTACAAATAAAACAAATGTATAACACACTTCTAAGAGACTACATTATAACCTTAGCAGGTTTCAATCTCTGTCTAAAGCAGTTTTTCCTCACTTACAGCAAATTCTTAGTGTCACCAACCAACATGGCTGGGGATCTATCATTCATGGATGCCAAGAGCGCTGACCTTTTTGTTCCCTCAGCGATGGATAATGAAAGGGCTCCTTCCCCTGCTTCTTACAGTTCAGAAAATCTTTGAAATATATTCTTCTGACATGTACCCCCAGACAAAGTTCTCCCCAACTAGTATGCAGACACAATGCTACCCATGCTGTTTCTTCTCACACTCCTCTTAATTTGCTCCTCCTGTTTTCCTCCAATGCAAATAAGCTTCCCATTGTCTCTGGCTTCACCGTGATCAGTTTACATTAGAGACAGGGAGATAACCACCTACACTCCTGTCTGGAAGCATCATATTAGTAAGTATCCATAATTTCTCATGTAGCGTTAATACATACATTTCACAATTATATTAATGACCAGTGTGTAACTGGCTTCCATTTGATATATCACACAACATTCTTTATAGATAAACTCCATGACAGCAATGCGTTAGGCGTAGTGAGTTTGTCAGGCCTGCAACAGTTGCTGACACAGCGCAGCGCAGTGAACCACCAATGGGCCTCTGTGTCACAATATATGGCAAAATAAAATATTAACCAAAAGCAGAACAAAACGGATATGAAAATAATTTAATGTTCACGTTTCCAAGAAAACATCAAATTTGTATTATACAAAATTATAAAAACTGAAACTGTTAAAGAATAATTTCCTTTTGAAAAGTATAAGAAATGCAACACTAACTTCAACAGGCTCCCTTATACATACGTCAGATAGAGGAAATTGGTGATTATTTATTAGTGAGTGCATATGAGGGATGTCATATAAATGTCACAATATTATCATATCCCCAAAATACTGTCTACTTTAGTAAAATTAAGTCAACATACATCTCAATTATAGTTATTACACTGAAACCGAGGAAAGCTGGTACAAAGAGGATGGCTTCAAAGATTAACTGATCAATGTCATGAAACCATCCCTCCCGCTATTCATGAAATCACTCATCTTTTTAAAAATCCTTCTATTTCACTCATGTGGATAAATGGAATGATAAGCTTGGTCCCATCTAGTGTATTACTGGACGTAAAAATTGTGAGAGAGCTACAATTTTGTTTTATGTACAGGTTTTTACTCTCTAGTTCCCAATCTTACTACTCTGGTATCCACTTCACTAGCATTCCAAGAAAGTAAATCAGTGATAGATTATGCCATCACATCATATATTACAGGCTCACTTTTGTCTCCAGTCATCACATTCTTGATAAGAGGCGTATTACACATACCTTCTACTAACAACATTTGAAATGTGAATGTTCAGAAGTTCTATCCATGAGAATAATTAATTTTAAGTGATTGAAGGATCAGAAAAATTTGATCAAACAGGCCAAAGTGTCAAATTAATTTTCAGTATTCATGCTAAGCAAATGTGGAGTAAACTGCAAACATATTTGAGAGAGAAACAAGATTACTATCTTAGAAACTATTCTTGAACCCACTAGGTGTGCAATGCAAGAATGAACAAAGTAACAGTTTCAGTAACGACTCAGTAAGAACTTCTTACTGTGTCGGTGTTTCTTCCATATCCTGTAAATAAAGGAAGTCCCTCAAAAATAACATACGAGTAGTAGTACTTTACAACTTTATTCAAATCTGAATGTCAAAACTGAGAGACCTTTCTTTAAAATGAAAGCTGAGATCTTCACCATACACTTGGCCCTCTTTAAAAGTCCACTACAAGCAGCCCAGTAGGGGAGTCTGACATTCCTAGTTCACCAATGAAAACTTCCCTGCTATGCCTTTTTCCAACTTAAAGTTTGCCACGTGTACCTGTTCGCATCAAGAATTTTTAGATAAACGTTACTGAAGTTTCTAGGACAAGCTGCTTTTGAGATAGGATGTACATAAAAAGAAGCATTAGAAGACTTTTAAAAACATGATTCAACTATTTATTCTAAGTCCCATATTTTAAAAAGAGCTTATCGAAATCACCTCAAGTTTGGCCACCAAATACACATAGAAAGTCTATTCTATAGGGAGGGACTGTGGGTCCAAAAGCCCCTTACCACACTCTCTGGTGTCGGCAGTGTTCGATGCCCTCCAGCCAAGACCTGCAGAGAAGCAAAGGGGGATGGGGAGGAAGTGGCGGCTCTTCACCATCAGAGGCATGGCTGCAGGTGCATGCTATAGGGATGCAGGAGCGATCTTCCATCTGACACACTTCCCTTCCAGGTTCACTCCTCATGTGGAGATGAGGGGAGAGGGGCTGCTTGCCCTGGAGCCTGGTTCCATGAGGCAGATAGGACTGCCTCATGGAAGGAAGAAAGCCGAGACGATCCCACCCAATGGGGCTGTGAGGGAAACTATGTCCTGCCCACAGAGCTGGCCAAGCATCCCAATGAGACACTCAGTAAAGGGGGTGGAGCAGGAAATACAGAATCTTCCTTTTTCCTCTGGCTTTTCTCAGCATAGGTCACTTCCTGAAGCATGCAGGGGTCCCATTTACTGTCATCTCAGAAAGGGAACCAGAACTGAGAGGACAATCTCCCCAAAAACAAAATGCAGCCCTGGAGCACAGCTGGGAATTACAGAGACAAATTACTGAACCCATGTGCTAGTCTAAAAATTTGAAATAAAGTTTGCAATTTCCCTCAGAAAAGCTCTGCAGCTGGGAGGTCTGGCTGAGCTGCTGGCTGCTGAAGGGGCGGGAAACCTAGAGGATGTGATAATACTATGGACACATGGAATATCTAAAGACTAATGTTTCAACTTTAGAAATGCTATATGTATTTTTATGGGCTAGGGATTTAAAGAGTTTCCTGTATAAACTAATAATCACTAAGGCCTGGTCCACACTACGGGGTGGGGTGGGGGGGATCGATCTAAGATACGCAACTTCAGCTACGAGAATAGCATAGCTGAAGTTGACGTATCTTAGATCGAATTAAAATTACTTACTTCGGGTCCACGCGGCGCAGGCTCGCTCCCCCGTTGACTCCGCTTACTCCTTGCGCCAAGCTGGAGTTCCGGAGTCGACGGGGAGCTCTTCTGGGATCGATTTATCGCGTCTACGAGACACGATAAATCGATCCCAGAAGATCAATCTCTACCTGCCGAATCGGGCGGGTAGTGTAGACGTACCCTTAGGGATAATTAATGCAAATCCTCAGGCAACTAACTAGTCTGGAGAAGACTCCCGTCCTGAGGGAAACTGCATATACTAATTTTAACCTAGTTCAAGAGGCCTGACAAACAATAATCTGACATCTGCATAAAGTGACCACCCTGATGTAGGGAGAGAGGTCATTCTCCCCCAACCCAAGAACTGACATGAGATTGTGATCCAGAGAGACAGGCCTTCTGAGAGAACCTGAAGTACTCTGAAACCTTCCAGGGTTTCCACAGGGAAGATGGATGACACCTACTAAGCTAGGCATGCATGTAAGCTATTTATTGTTTTCTAGAGAGGTTTTCTCTGCAATGCTTTTGTTCTGAATAAATAGAACAGGCGGGTTCTGCCTGATAATGATCCAAAACAATGCAGACTCATCATCTGAGTCAGATGCCACCAACTGAAGGTTGATTTTCTTTTTTGGTGGTTCGGTTTCTGTAGTTTCCACATTGGAGTGTTGCTCTTTTAAGATTTCTGACAGCATATTCAACACCTTGTCCCTCTCCGATTTTGGAAGGCATTTCAGACTCTTAAACCTTAGGTCAAGTGCTGAAGCTATCTTTAGAAATCTCATATTGGTACCTTCCTTGCGTTCTGTCAAATCTGCAGTGAAAGTGTTCTTAAATTGAACAACATACGCTGGTTCATCATCCGAGACTGCCATAACACAAAATGTATGGCAGAATGCAGGAAAAACTGCGGAGCAGGAAACATACAATTTCCCCCCAAGGAATTAAGTCTCAAATTTAATTAACACATTTTTTTTTAAATGAGCATCATCAGCATGGAAGCATGTCCTCTGGAATGGTGGTTGAAGCATGAAGGGGCATACACATGTTTAGCATATCTGACAGGTAAATACCTTGCAACGCTGGCTACAACAGTGGCATGCAAATGCCTGATCTCACTTTCAGGTGACATTGTAAATAAAAAGTGGGCAGCATTATCTCCCATAAATGTAAATGAACTTGTTTGTCTTAGTGATTGGCAGAGCAAGAAGTAGAAGAGACTTATAGGCTCTAAAGTTTTACATTGTTTGTTTCTGAGTGCACTTAAGTAAAAAAAATAATTCTACATTTGTAAGTTGCAATTTCATGATAAAGAGATTGCTCTACAGCACTTGCATGAAGTGAACTGAAAAATACTATTTCTTTTATCCTTTTTTACAGTGCACATATTTGTAATAAAAATAATAATATAAAGTGAGCATTGTACACTTTGTATTTTGTGTTGTAACTGAAATCCATATATTTGAAAATGTAGAAAATATTCAAAAATATTTATAATAAATTTCAATTCGTATTCTATTATTGTTTAACAGTACAATTAAAACTGTGATTAATTGCGACTATTTTTTAAATCTAGTTAATTTGTTTTGCGTTAATCGCTTGAGTTAACTGTGATTAATCGATACCCCTAATAATAATCACAATTAAGAAATACATTCTTGAATCATGCAGAGTGAGCACAGATGGCTATAGACTCATGGTGGAAGAAATATAGCATATCTGTAGCATTTTAAAGAATATGCTTCCAAGGAAAACATTTTATATTTTTCATTGATTAAATTTTTCTATAAAGGGCAAAAATGCACTTTACAAGGTTCCATTAAGTGTCACTTCACTCAAACAATGTTACCTTGATTTCTTCCTTTGGGCTCCCATAAACTGAATTGATAGCTGGAGTAGAGGCAAGGTGTAAAAACTGTTTACAAAATAATATATATTAGATAATAGCTGCGGCCTGTGTAATGTGCCTTCTCTATGAATAAATAGGGGACTCCAGGCTCTTATGTTTTCAAGCCATTTATGATAACTTAAATGTAAAAAACGTAAATTGCTATAATGTGCCATTATATGTGAGTACAAAGCAGTAATGTTTCATTCGCTCTGTTGGTATTTTAGCCTGTACAAAAGAGAAAAGACTGCATAGTGGTTGAATGTAAAATACATGTGATATTGTTCTAATCTGCACAAAACGTGCCCAGATAACAGAGCTTCTACCCTCAAAAACCTGCTATCTTATCTTCTTTCAAATATCTCCTTAACTCATTTCTGCTGTGATGCCTATAGGACACTGACAGCCTGATAACAGACAGACAGTACTTTGTGCACACTGCTAGTCTTTACAAAAACACGCTCACGTTATTTTTACCTCATCCTCCCTCTTCCTGCCCCCACCAGTTTGCTCATCTACTACTCCTGTCTCTTATTGAGGTAAGTCAGACTGTAAACTCTTTGGGGCAGGGACTGTCTTTTTATTATGTTTATACAACTTCTAGCGCAGTGCCCCTCTTCCCCCTAATTCCTGACTGGGGCCTCCAGGCATTGCTGTAATACAAATAAAGAAATACATTGTTTAATCAGAATTACAGTTAGTCACACCAGCACCATCCGTTTTTCATTTCAAAGGCCTTATAAATTTATGCTGTGGGCTTTTTATTGGCAGAATGCATGGATATTCTAGTAGCCCTAGTTCTCAAGAGACTCAGACGCCCTGCTGAGTTCAGTGTCAAGACAGAGTTCTTGAATTTGAAGTCCTATAAGAGACTCCCTTGAGAAGGATTGCTGTAGAAAAGCAAAATGGAAGTTCACAAACAGCTAAATTAATGGTTAGCACACCACTGTCAATGCCTTAATTTATTACACTTCATCACGGTCTACAACTACATAAATACTATAGAAAGCAGTTTGAAGACAGGCCTGCTAATGCTGAGAATAAAAACAGATATGTAAATATGGAGTAATACAGAATAAATTATCATCCAAAGTGATCAATAGGCATAAAGATGAAAAACAATTTTTATGCTATTCTTTGTATGTTACTTGAAATAATATATTTTATAATTTGAAAGAGCAAAATGACCTCCCTGCCTCCCTAATTCTAAACTAATTATAAGACCACCAGTGCAGGAAAAATGATCAAGGGGTAATGGACACAAAGTGCCAAATTATAGTTTTGGAAGTGAAGAGATGCAAATAAAGGGATTTCAAAATAAACGATCACAAATATACATATCAGTGCAATCAACTGGAAAAAATGGACTCCAGGAAATATGGTTAAAGTTATTACAGGGGAGATTCAATAACTGTTTAAAAACAATACATTACTAGAGAAAATTGCCAGTAACAAAAGTTTTGTCATGCATTTAACTGAATATGATTTTATAAACTGGAAATCATTTTTTAAAATTAATTATGCTGTCAAATACATTTGACTTAGATCCATACAACACTTCAATATTTTAAAGCCATTTATATTATATATAAATAACTAAATAATTAGCCATCTGTTTGTGAATGTAATGTATTTATTAAGTCACCTACTACAAGACAGGCCCAAAAAAGAAAATAACAGAACACCACTAGCCGTCACCTTTAGCCCCCAACTAAAACCTCTCCAGCGCATCATCAAAGATCTACAACCTATCCTAAAAGATGATCCCTCACTCTCACAGATCTTGGAAGACAGACCAATCCTCGCTTACAGACAGCCCCCCAACCTGAAGCAAATACTCACCAGCAACCACACACCATACAACAAAAACACTAACCCAGGAACCTATCCTTGCAACAAAGCCCGATGCCAACTCTGTCCACATATCGATTCAAGTGATACCATCACAGGGCCTAATCACATCCGCCACACCATCAAGGGCTCATTCACCTGCACATCTACCAATGTGATATATGCCATCATGTGCCAGCAATGCCCCTCTGCCATGTACATTGGCCAAACCGGACAGTCTCTACGCAAAAGAATAAATGGACATAAATCTGATATCAGGAATCATAACATTCAAAAACCAGTAGGAGAACACTTCAACCTCCCTAACCACTCACTGACAGACTTGAGGGTAGCAGTGTTGCGACAGATTAACTCGAAAAGCAGACTTCAAAGAGAAACTGTTGAACTCGAATTGATATGCAAACTAGATTGCATTACCTTAGGATTAAATAAGGACCTCGAATGGCTCGGCCATTACGTTAATTGAATCTATTTCCCTTAAGTTAACGATCCTCATTCACACCTGTGTGACCATCTTGCTTATCACTTCAAAGGTTTTTCTTCCCCTGCTGTTATGGTTCCTCTCAATTAATTAGCCTCTTAAGGTTGGTCTATGCACCTCCACCTTATCATGTTTCTCTGACTGTATAAATATCTGTCTACTGTATGTTTCATTCCATGCATCCGATGAAGTGGGTACTAACCCACGAAAGCTTATGCTGAAATAAATTTGTTAGTCTCTAAGGTGCTACAAGTTTTTCTTTCTTATTTTCATTTTGCTGACACAGACTAACACGGCTACTACACTGAAACGTATTTATTAAGATCCCTGCTAAACTTTGCAGATCAAAACAAGGTAAAGAGGATGCCCCGCAATTCTAAACTAAATCCTTTCTAATTAAAGCACAAAGAAAGATCAACATCTAAAAACAAAAGGTGTCAAGTCTAATTTGCACTATCTTGCTAAGGTCTTAAAGATGGATATTCTACACTTGCTTCGTGTCTATAAAACTTATTGAGCAGAAAGATTGTCCTCCTGCTGATCACAGCCTGCGTCAGTAGCCAAAAAGTCAAAACATAATTGGCTGAAGCTGAATCTTGCTATGGTCAGTGCAGTAAGACAGAGAAGTGGCACTGCCCCATGTATCCTCTACTGCTGGAATTCTGCTGTCCCAATCCAGATTTCATAGGGTAACTAAGGGAGGCACTGTGGAGTGCACTGTGCCACTGTTCTAAAAAGGAACATTACGTGTGTCCCCTTCCAGTGTTTGCTGCTGATGGTGGCATATCAATAACCCCCTTCCACCCCAGTTTGTCAGATTACTGTGATTTGTGGCAGGGTCGGCCACCCAGTGCTGTCTTGAGCACTAGATAAATAAACTACCCTGCTGCTTTTGCGATGGGGAAGAGGCAGCCTATGCCCTCTTTCCCCATCTATGTCATCAGTGGGTAGTATCTAGTTCACTGCATACTTCAGACAGTAGTGTTTCCAATACAGTATAAACTATTACTGCCCTAGTACGTGTTTGCAGTTCCATTGAGTTTAATGGGAGCCTCGTGTGAACATCTGAGGTTCTAGGTTAATATATCAACCCAAAATTTTACATATGTTACCAAAAAAAGGAACTACCAAATTTTGTATTTTTAACATTTGGCTTGTATGTTGTCAGTTTATTATATTTTCTCTATCTTGTTCATTTAGATTCTGAGCTCTTTGGGACAGGGACTGTCTCATACTCTGCATTTGTACAGAGCCTATCATAATTGGAACTCAATTCTGATTGAACCCCCTAGGCGCTACCTTAACACAAATAATAAATAACAACAACAACATATGCTATACCCCACTATTCACCACATAAATAATGTAAGTCGCTGTTCAGTATGAAAGCACATGTTTTGGTGCCTATGGGACAAAGGATGTGCTCAGACACAAGGTGGAGGAATCAAGGAACATGCTAGTGCACGTAGCACATTCTACTCAAAGATGACACCTTATGCAGCATATGCACTTTTGTGAGTCACATTAACTACCATGGAAGAATTGTGTAACCCATGCCTGCTTGGTGGGGCACTCTGTCTCCCTCTAGTGGCAGCTAGCCCAGCTAGAGATTGATGAGTCTGCTACAGTCTTGGCTAAGAGCCATGTGGTTTTTAGCTCATGCAGTATAGGTTCATGCATTTAGCTCTAGAGGTCCGATTCAATCCCGCCTGCCAACAAACGGGGTATGTTGGTGTTACACATACATGCCAGGCAAGGAACAACCCAATGGTAGTACAAAACCTGTGTCAACAGTGGGAGAGGGGGCTGCTTTGGGATATGGATGGGCTAGCACAATGGGGTTGTTGTTCACTCTGGTTATTAGGCCTACAAAGCTTCAGTCTGAATGTAATCTTCCTGTCATGCCTCTGCCCAGATAAACATAATTGCTGGCCCTGCCTCCAGGAGAGAATCGTGTGGCAGAATGGAACAGCCCATGAACCGTGAGTCTTCTTCTGGTAAATCTAGACTGTAAGATCTTTGAGGTTGGGGATGGTTTTTAATTCCTATTTGTACAACACCTAGCACAAAGGGAGTCTTTATTGAGATTGGGAAAGCCCAAGTGCTAATGTAATACAAAATTATTATTAATTTTTGTACCACAGTAGCACCTCTAAGCCTTAGAGCCAGGACCCCATTGTGCTAGGCACATATATAACAAAAAGATGATTCATATTCGTAAGAATCTAGGATGAGATTTTCACCCCAGCTCCAGCCCCTCTGACTGGGTCTGACAAGAGAAGAATTATTTTGACACAGGAACTGAGTAAGACAGCCTACTGTCTTCTAAGGACCCCACACAAACTCACTGTAAAAGTCATGCTGGGGTGGGGAGGGAGGGGTTTGTTGTGAATGCCAGGAGCCAGAGATGCAGTGCTATATGCCATGAAGATTTTGGGCAGTACAGGTGCCCCTGTAAACTGGGGAGAGGTTACTGTCACATAGGCAGCCCTCCAGGAGTGTCTAAGCTATGCTGGGACCTCTGCAGCACCCGGAGTAGCTCAGAATTAGGAGGATGCAAATGTGACTTAAAGTCACCTTAGGAACCCCCCACAACTCCCTAGGCAGAGCACAGACTCTCCCCTCTACAAACTAAGGCCTTATGTATATGACAAAAGGCAGCAGATAGAGACAAACAGATACGGGGAAGACAACAGTGAGAGAAAAATACATACAAAAAAATAAAATAATAAAAAAGTCTCTCCCATCCACACCTCTTTATGTACAAAGAAAAATATCTGGGAAAAACCTTATCAATATATCTTTAATTTTATCAACTGGATCAATCTCTGGCAACCTGCTTACGTGATTGCGTTACATATTTAGTTTATATCCACCAAAACGTTTGATGCCCATGTGATTGCCAGCTATGTTGCTGTGTAACACTGACAGACCCCGGTCATTGGCGGGCGGGATCGAACCTCGAGCTAAATGCATGAGCCTCTACTGCTGAGCATTGTACACTTGTACATTGTACTGAAACAACTGAAACGAGCATTAAGTGTCAGTGAATACTGCCGGTGTCTCTTTTACTGGGAGTGGAAATTTTCTTGATCCTTTTCCTGATCCATTTGAGGCTTCTTTCTGGCAAACAGATTAAGACATAGCTCTCCACAAAGGCAGGAACTTTCCAAGTGGTAAGTTAAGTTCTTAAATAACAATATACCTGAAATAAATAATATCAGACAAACAGCAAGTTGCCATACAACAATTTTCTAAGTCTTCAGCCTCTCTCATTTATTCAAATAATGAGCTGGTTTTCTGCATCTTAATCTACTTCCCAGCAGGATGAAACTGAACCACAGAAATGGAACAGAACTATTAGATTAGTCAGTCTTTCCCCCCTCACCCACCATCAACTGAAGTGTGCTCTTTAATGTACATTTATCAGTTTAAATCCAGTTTAAGTTTTTAAAAATTTTCCTTTATATATTTAGATTTTTTTCAATTGTGTCTACTGAATTCTCTACGTGCACTAAAAAGGTTACATGCTGAATTAATAATCAAAATGTATCAATACAATAGCAGAAAAATAGACCTCCCAAAAAATCTGCCCAACCCCAGAATTAATTCCACCACATCATTCATCAGTTCCCTAATCAATCTTAAACCTCTGAAAAAGTCTGGGAAGATAAATAAATCTCACTGCATGTACTGAGGTCACTACATCTGGACTGTGGTGGACGAGGAAGGCAGGAAAGCGGAAAATAAATTTCAAATCAGAAGTCCCTTCACACCAAGAATGACCTGCTCCCAGGCTCCTCCCATTTAAACCAGGAGACACTTTAGCTCAAAATATTCAGATGATCACAACTGCTGCTTTATCACAGAGAGAATGAAAGGCAGTTTCTCAAGTAGCTAGGACTCAAAACATTTAGAACTTCATATGTCAAATTAACACTGCAGTAATGACCTAATAAGCACACATCACATTGGGAGCTTACAGCCTCAGAAGTCAAAAACCTGCATGGATGGTGTCTTTAAAGAATGCACTCTGTGTGAAATCCTGTTTAATAGGCAAGGTGCCACAGTCTGTAGTAGCTGAAGTTTCCAAATGGTGTGAGGATGTAGCCCCATTAAACAATGCAGTAAATGTAGTTTTGAGGTGACAGAGTCACAGACAGCCTTGATGAGGTCCATATCTTTTCCCCATCAAAAAAAAAAAGGAGGCAACCTTCTTATGAAGTGCAGTTGATAAAAACATGCTTGGCAGACTACTCGGAACCAGCTGGATATCCAACAGCTACCCTAGATTATAAACCCAAGCAAGAAACGGTGGGCATAAACCCTCTCTCAGCATGCCAATATATTTTTTGCCGTTTTCCCCAGTTTCTTCCATCTTGTAAGTATTACCTCAGGGCCCCTGGGTTGAGTCTCTACAGCAGACTGCTTAAGTATGTGTCATCTGGTCACCCTCTTCTGGCAATACCCTATATGCTTTATCTCTATTAATTTGATATGAATACTTAATTGAAATACTGCTAGCATTTCATAATTAAACAATATTTTCAGGACAAACGCAAACACTGTAGAAGAGAGCAAACCTCCAGTTCATCACAAAATTCTTACACTCTAGACTCAGTTTTCCACAGCACAAGTAAAATTTTACATAACCAATAAGAAATAAGATTATCATTAACATTTTCATACATTTCACACACAAACATTAACATATCAACACATTGCAAATGCAAGTAATCGTAACACAAGTGAAGTGGGGAAAAACAGAGACACTATATTAAGTCTCTATTTCATTGCATTTTAGCTTTTTTGACTGCCACTGAAAACATCTGTTCAATGTGCAGTGGCATCCAAAAAAGCTAACAGATAATGAGGGATAGATAATGAGACAGAAAATATCATAACAACACTATATAAATCCATGGAAGTAGTTCTTCACATGACACAGTCAACCTGTGGAACTCGTTGTCAGGGGATAGTGTGAAAGCCAAAAGTATAACTGGGTTCAAAAAAGAATTGGATAAGTTCATGGAGGGCAGGTCCATCAGTGGCTATTAGCCAACATGGTCAAGGACACAACCCCATGCTCTGGGTGACCCTAAACCTCTGAGTGCCAGAAGCTGGGACTAGACAAGAGGGGAAGGATCACTCAATAATTGCCCTGTTCTGTTCATTGCCTCTGAAGCATCTGGCACTGGCCGCTGTTAGAAGCCAAGATACTGGACTAGATGGATCATTGGTCTAACACAGTATGGCCATTCTTATGTTCTTATGTCTATTCCTGCAACATTAAATGAAAGCACATGGTCAAGTGTTCAAGGGCTACATAAATTGCCTCAATACAGAGGTATTTCTCAGTATCCAGTCTCCTTTTAACTTTTCTTCAGAATCCATCTTATTGTTGCTTCTCTTATCTTGTCTAGCAATTTCATAGTTTTATTTTGTCTGTATATGTTTAAAAGTGTTCACTACAGGTAATGTAAAGATTGTTTGGTACCAAACTGCTTCTGTCATTCCCTCTTCCCAAGAAGACCTATACTATGGTTGATTGCTTTATTTTACTCTCTCTGATTTATTTGGGGAGATCTGGAAAGAAAAGTAAACTGGATCGTCCTCCTTCCCCCAAACAGTTTGCTTCATTTTACCATGCTGTGCTTAAAATTCTTTCCCAGTCTTTTACCTCTGACAAAATTATGTAAGGTATCTCCATCTTCCATCTGCACAATATTACAGAAGGAAGAAATATTTCTATGTACAACAAATCCTCCTAAATTTAAATCAAAAGATACAGCTAGTCACATTTCATCAGAGCCAAGACAATCTGGATCTTCCCTACCTTTAGGAATCTCTGGAATCCTAAAGATATGGGGTATAATCAGATTTTCTAGATGTTCTAAACAGTGTTCTATAACAAAATGTTATAAAGACACTACACAAGTTTTCCAATTACTTACAAATCTAAGTCCCTAATTATTTGTAAGAGATGCTATTCCAGCTAAAATATGTGCTGCAAAACTATTACTGGCCTATTCAAGATCATAAAAAGGTAAATAAAATGTAGTTTCTGGTTAAAGATACAGAAGGCTAGTTGCATAATATGGGCTACTCATATCTGAAAGATTAGGAATTATCACATTAGGTCAAGTGAAATAATTCTTAAAAGAGAAACCTACTATTATCAGGGAAGTAAAATACAGGTTGTTGTACTACAGATTTTTATGTTTTAGCTTTTGAGAAGTTGACATTTTGAAATCTTATTGAAATTTATATCATAATCTGAAACAGACTAGAAATTTCGTAATAAACTCAACACTGATTTAACAATAAGATCATGCAATTTAAACTTTTTTAGGATTTCCTTTGTACTCACCAGGGGCTCTGCCATGATGATGCGAATTTTGCGCTCAGCCTGAGTCGTGAAGTTAACAAATAAGCTCTTCAGGACATATTCGCCTGGTTTACTGTCTGGGTCAACACTGATGGGCAACATGGCTGGAGGTCCCTTTTCCCTTTGTGTGCCAGAAACAGGTGGAACTGGTGGTTTGATGTATCCGTTACCAACTGGAGAGGCTGAAATGTACAAGAAATGTTTACTTTAGGCAACACCTGCATGTTTTAGTTTTCTAAGACTATTCCAATGTCTTATCAGTGAAACAAAGCAACAGATTAGATAATACTCAGTCCTGCCTTGAGTGCAGGAGACTGGACTAGATGACCTCTTGAGGTCCCTTCCAGTTCTATGATTCTATGATCATCAGGCCAACATACTATGTAAAAATAAATATTGAAAGTAAGTTGTGCACTTGTTGAACAAAAATGTGAAAGTTTATACTAGGTTCTGTGGTCTGTACATGACTAGATTGTCCCAAGAAACTGTAGATGACATCTTATATCTTATGACTGGGTACAATTTACTTTTCATGTTCCACTCTGTACTGTCTTTTACATGATGAGACCTGCCATCACTCAGTGCTTTTAATAACACTCCAGTTTCTCATCACCTTATCTTCCATGCAAGATCACTATTGCTCAATTGTCAACTATTCTCTTTATTGTTATTCAAAATGCTCAACTCCCACAGACGTCAGGAGTATAACTATTTTTATTTTATCACTTTACCTGAAAGGACAAAACACTGTTGTTTTATTAACATTATTTATCAACCTCATAAGCATGATGACAATGTACATTGTATTGAGCGCTGCTTCTGTTTCTTAAAAGCAAATGCCAATACCGTTTTTCTATGCATGAGAACCCTAAACTTAAATTTCCAAACTTAAGCCAGAAGAGGCTTAGTCCTCTAAGGGGGAAAAGTGACATGTTTGATCTTGTGGTGTGATGCTGGCTGCATCCCCTGCTGTTCACTTTCCAGTTGGTATAAAAAGTGGTATTATGAGCAGCTCTTGACGGAGCAGATCACCTGCCACTCTTGCTGCAATTCAGGTGTCAGAACACCTTTGAGCAGCTGTGGAGGTGGGGGTAGAGAGATTTAAAAAATGATAAAATGTACAAGGCTGATATCACTTCCCAATCTTGCTGCAATCATAAGAGAAAAACACCAAAAAGCACATGCATTGCTTTTGTGTGCATCTTACCAGGTTAGAAAAAAATTAGAACTGCAAGTACAGAAGCAGATTTTTCAGATACCCAGTGATGGATATCACACATCTAAGATTAGAATCTGGCTCTTAGCATTCTAAGAGCATATGCTCTTCTGGGACAAATTTGGTATCTTCTGCTGAAAGTTATTTTCAAATATTAACCATCTGAGTTTACCATAAGAATAGATGATATTTTATAGGCTTAACATCCTGTTTCTACAAGGTGCTAAGCATCTTCAACTCCCAATAATTTCAATGGCATTTGAGGATGCACTGGACCTGGCAGGCTGTGCTCAAAACCTTGCAGAATTAGGCCCAAAATGTTAGCACTGAAAATGATGGAAACTAAATTGCAGAACAGGGAACAGATAGTTTTCTTTCAAAATTCCATTTTTAAAAGACCATTATATCTTGTATATGCTAGACAGCTGCAGCGGCACAGGAGCCAGCAAACAGAGCTGTAAACAGGGGAGTTTGAGTGGGAGTTTGCAAGGGGAGTTTCTAAGGGGAGTCTGTATTTTGGGATTTGTTTGGTGTTTGTTCTGCTGTAGGTGGTGGTGTTGTGGTTTGTTTTGTGTTTTCCGGACTAACAGGATTTAGGTGAGAAGGCTGGCAGATATAGAGGCAGCAGTGGTCATGAGCCAAGCAGTGGAGGACACAATGAGGATGACTGGATGTGGCACCTGCGGTATGTATATGATTCTGGAGGGGGTACCTGATAAGAGTTTTGTCTGCATGAAGTGCCGCCTGATAGAGCTGATGGAAGAAAAGATCCGAGGATTAGAGATGCAGGTGGAAACTCTGGTTGAGTTTAGACGGGGGTTCGAGCAGTTGATGGAGGAAAGGCACGAGGTGGCTGACGGGGAAAGCTCAGAGATGCAGATGGAAGCAGGATCAAAGGCCTCTGAGGGGGGACTGCCGGGTGAAGAAAATGGACAGTGGAAGCATGTGACTAAGAGAACCAGGCAGAGGAAAAGACGGGCCAGTGAAGGAGAAATAGAGCTCAAGAACAGGTTTGCAGAGTTGGAGAATGAAGAAGGGGTACAGCAGGTGGTCACTGAAGGTGGAAGGGCAAGGAAGAAGAGAAGAGCGGTTAGTCCCATAGAAGAAGGGGAAGAGTCGATGGGGACAACACCAAACATGAGCCCCAGGAGGATACAGGATGGGTTGAAGAGGATTACAAGGGAAAATAGGAATGGAAAGGACTTGCAGCCAGAGGGAACAGGGGATAGACTGGAGAATCGCACTGTCACCAGGAAAAGGCAGGTCTACGTGATTGGGGATTCCTTACTGAGAAGAATAGACAGGCCTGTAACCAGAGCTGATCCAGAGAACAGAAGGGTGTGCTGTCTACCGGGTGCTAAAATACGGGATGTGGACCTGAGGTTGAAGAGGATCCTAAAGGGAGCAGGAAAGAATCCATTGATCATCCTTCACGTAGGAACAAATGACACGGCTAGATTCTCACTGGAACGAATCAAGGGGGACTATGCCAGGCTGGGGAAGACGCTTAAGGAAATCGAGGCTCAGGTAATCTTCAGTGGGATTCTGCCTGTTCCTAGAGAAGGGCAACAAAGGTGTGACAGGATTATGATGATCAACAGATGGCTCAGGGATTGGAGCTACAAGGAGGGCTTTGGGATGTATGGCCACTGGGAGGCATTCATGGACAGAGGACTGTTCTCTCGGGATGGACTTCACCTGAGTAGGGAAGGAAATTGACTTCTAGGATGGAGGCTGGCACAACTGATCAAGAGAGCTTTAAACTAGGAATTTGGGGGAGACGGTTGGGAGATGTCCAGGTAATCTCCACGCTGGATTTTAACATTGAGAGGGAAGACAACCAAGTAAGAGAGGATATAGCCGGGGGTAGGAGAATGGACATAAGGAGGAAGGGCAGAGTGGATACTAGTCAAATAGGTCATACTGGCAGTACAATGTCCATACCAAATTGGGTAAGGAATGTGAGTGAGTCCAAACAGCAAAAATTAAGATGTTTGTACACCAATGCGAGGAGCCTAGGTAACAAAATGGAGGAATTAGAGCTACTGGTCCAGGAAGTGAAACCAGATATCATAGGAATAACCGAAACATGGTGGAATAGTAGTCATGACTGGAGTACAGGTATTGAAGGGTATGTGCTGTTTAGGAAAGATAGAAATAAAGGTAAAGGTGGGGGAGTAGCATTGTATATCAATGATGAGGTAGACTGTTAAGAAATAAAAAGTGATGGAATGGATAAGACAGAGTCTGTCTGGGCAAAAATCACATTGGGGAAGAAAACTACTAGAGCCTCCCCTGGGATAGTGCTTGGGGTGTGCTATAGACCACCGGGATCTAATTTGGATATGGATAGAGACCTCTTTAATGTTTTTAAGGAAGTAAATACTAATGGGAACTGTGTGATCATGGGAGACTTCAACTTCCCAGATATAGATTGGAGAACAAGTGCTAGTAGTAATAATAGGGCTCAGATTTTCCTAGATGTGATAGCTGATGAATTCCTTCATCAGGTAGTTGCTGAACCAACAAGGGGGGATGCCATTTTAGATTTGGTTTTGGTGAGTAGTGAGGACCTCATTGAAGAAATGGTTGTGGGGGACAACCTTGGCTCGAGTGATCATGAGCTAATTCAGTTCAAACTAAATGGAAGGATAAACAAAAATAAATCTGAGACTAGGGTTTTTGATTTCAAAAGGGCTAACTTTAATAAATTAAGGAAATTAGTTAGGGAAGTGGATTGGACTAAAGAATTTATGGACCTAAAGGCGGAGGAGGCCTGGGATTATTTCAAGTTAAAGTTGCAGAAGCTATCAGAAGCCTGTATCCCAAGAAAGGGGAAACAATTCATAGGCAGGGGTTTTAGACCAAGCTGGATGAGCAAGCATCTCAGAGAGGTGATTAAGAAAAAACAGAAAGCATACAAGGAGTGGAAGATGGGAGGGATCAGCAAAGAAACCTACCTTATTGAGGTCAGAGCATGTAGGGATAAAGTGAGACAGGCTAAAAGTCATGTAGAATTGGACCTTGCAAAGGGAATTAAAACCAATAGTAAAAAGTTTTATAGCCATATAAATAGGAAGAAAACAAAGAAAGAAGAAGTGGGACCGCTAAACACTGAGGATGGAGTGGAGGTTAAGGATAATCTAGGCATGGCTCAATATCTAAACAAATACTTTGCCTCAGTCTTTAATGAGGCTAATGAGGAGCTTAGGAATAGTGGCAGCATGACAAATGGGAATAAGGATGTGGGGGTAGATATTACCATATCCGAGGTAGAAGCCAAACTTGAACAGCTTAATGAGAGTAAATCAGGCGGCCCAGATAATCTTCATCCAAGAATATTAAAGGAACTGGCACATGAAATTGCAAGCCCATTAGCAAAAATTTTTAATGAATCTCTAAACTCAGGGGTTGTACCGTTTGACTGGAGAATAGCTAATATAGTTCCTATTTTTAAGAAAGGGAAAAAAAGTGACCCGGGTAACTACAGGCCTGTTAGTTTGACATCTGTAGTATGCAAGGTCTTGGAAAAATTTTTGAAGGAGAAAGTAGTTAAGGACCTTGAGGTCAATGGCAATTGGGACAAATTACAACATGGTTTTACAAAAGGTAGATCGTGCCAAACCAACTTGATCTCCTTCTTTGAGAAAGTAACAGATTTTTTAGATAAAGGAAACGCAGTGGATCTAATCTACCTCGATTTCAGTAAGGCATTTGATACAGTACCACATGAGGAATTATCGGTTAAATTGGAAAAGATGGGGATCAATATGAAAATTGAGAGGTGGATAAGGAACTGGTTAAAGGGGAGACTACAGCGGGTCATACTGAAAGGTGAACTGTCAGGTTGGAGGGAGGTTACTAGTGGAGTTCCTCAAGGTTCAGTTTTGGGACCAATTTTATTTAATCTTTTTATTACTGACCTCGGCACCAAAAGTGGGAGTGTGCTAATAAAGTTTGCAGATGACACAAAGTTGGGAGGTATTGCCAATTCAGAAAAGGATCGGGATATCCTACAGGAAGATCTGGATGACCTTGTAAACTGGAGTAATAGTAATAGGATGAAATTTAATAGTGAGAAGTGTAAGGTTATGCATTTAGGGATTAATAACAAGAATTTTAGTTATAAGCTGGGGACGCATCAGTTGGAAGTAACGGAAGAGGAGAAGGACCTCGGAGTCCTGGTTGATCACAGGATGACTATGAGTCGCCAATGTGATGTGGCCGTGAAAAAAGCTAATGCGGTCTTGGGATGCATTAGGCGAGGTATTTCTAGTAGAGATAAGGAGGTGTTAGTACCGTTATACAAGGCATTGGTAAGACCTCATTTGGAATACTGTGTGCAGTTCTGGTCTCCCATGTTTAAGAAGGATGAATTCAAACTGGAACAGGTACAAAGAAGGGCCACTAGGATGATCCGAGGAATGGAAAACCTGTCGTATGAAAGGAGACTCAAGGAGCTTGGTTTGTTTACCCTAACCAAAAGAAGGCTGAGGGGAGATATGATTGCTCTCTTTAAATATATCAGAGGGATAAATACCAGGGAGGGAGAGGAATTATTTCAGCTCAGTACCAATGTGGACACAAGAACAAATGGATATAAACTGGCCAGCAGGAAGTTTAGACTTGAAATTAGACGAAGGTTTCTAACCATCAGAGGAGTGAAGTTCTGGAACAGCCTTCCAAGGGAAGCAGTGGGGGCAAAAGACCTAACTGGCTTCAAGATTAAGCTAGATACGTTTATGGAGGGGATGGTTTGATGGGATAACATGATCTTAGTCAAGGGTCAATTAATTGCCATCAGTGGTAAATAGGACCAATGGTCAATGATGGGATGTTAGAAGTTACTACAGAGAACTTTTTCCTGGGTGTCTGGCTGGTGAGTCTTGCCCACATGCTCGGGGTTCAGCTGATCGCCATATTTGGGGTCGGGAAGGAATTTTCCTCCAGGGTAGATTGGCAGAGGCCCTGGAGGTTTTTTGCCTTCCTCTGCAGCATGGGGCACGGGTCACTTACCGGAGGATTCTCTGCATCTTGAAGTCTTTAAACCATGATTTGAGGACTTCAATAGCTGAGACATAGGCGAGAGAATTATTCCAGGAGTGGGTGGGTGAGATTCTGTGGCCTGCATTGTGCAGGAGGTCAGACTAGATGATCATAATGGTCCCTTCTGACCTTAAAGTCTATGAGTCTATGAAGTAAATTTACGGTTCTGTGTATGACAGAATAGCCATTACTCTTAACAGATGTCAAATATCCAATCATATTGCAGTGCAGTGGGAATGAGCCACTTAATTAACAAGATATGAGATCACATACAGCTCTAGTCCAGCTATCACCAATTATTTTCTCCATCTAGCTTAACTTTCCAAAAAGTTTACATTGATTGACTTTTAAAACATAATGATGATAATTAAGCTATGCTAGGAATGTGATATTGTGCATATAACAACTCATAAATAGAGCACTTCTACATTTTTGATACAAAATTGTTCTAAAAAAGGAGTGCCTCTTTTACTTCAGCTATTCTAAACAACAACAGACTTCTAGTGTATGAAGAAGAGAACAATGAGAGAAGAGTATAACTACTAATTCCTCTCTCATCATAATTTAGGATGGTATTATGAGGAATAATGGGATGCAACTGAAAAAGGGAAAATTTATATTCAATATCAAATCTATTAGATGGAAGTGTCTCCCAAGATACATACAGAACCTCTGTCACTTGAGTCCTTTAGCAATGGATGAAACACTTTTAGTGAAGCTCTTTTCTGCAAAGAGATTATATAAAATAGCATTGGGGTCCCAGGTTTATTGTGGCAATTTCTGACATTAAACTTGTTTAGTTTACAAGTAAAATGATCATTTTCTAACTGCCAGGTTCACATATTCAGTCTCAGGTTTGAAAGGCAACATCACGACCATTAAGAAGATTTGACAACTCAAATTCCATCCTAATTTATACCTGTGCAACTATTTATTGTATGCAATTTCTGCCTTTTGTTGCATCTATGTGGCATATTGTCTCAAATATTTGCATAGTAAGAGTAAAAAAAAGTGACCCAGCAATTGGAACTTCATTGGCAACTCTGCTGCTGATCTGTGAGCCAGAATGCAGCCCATAATGTTGGCTCTTTAATGCTGATCTTAGTAAAATAAGTGAGAACTTACAGTTGTCACTACAGTCAACAGACGGTACTGTTTACTCAAGGGAGCAGATTTGCACAGTTACTTTTCACTGCAGAACCACACTTTAAGAATATATTGTAGGGACAAGTTTTGTACTTGCTGAAGGACAGACAAAATGGAGCAAGAACTTTTTACTACTAATTACTATGGTCAAAATTTTCAAAGCTGGTTGCCTGTTAGCATCTTAAAAATATATTTAGGTTCCTAAATTAAGGAGGCCTGATTTTCATAGGTGCTGAATAAATGCAAACATCCAATTTAAAAAATGTTGTCTTCTGATTTGTAAGAAAAACTGAAAGACATTTGCACCCTGTATACTATGTAGTAAGTTTTGAAGTATCTATATATGCAAAGAAAAAACTGTCTTACATACAAAAAACTAGATTAACAGACTATAAAGGTTGTAAAGCCAAGCACTCAACATTTAGGAAATGCCAGAATTAAGGTTGCCGGTGTAACCTTAATATGATCCCTTTGCACTTATGCATAATGAGATAGTCATTAATTACATGGGCACATACTATCCTACTAAGATACTATGATGACAGCATCATAGAAAATTCCATGGGAAATTAATTCTGTAGTAGGTACAGGATTTGGATGGTATGCAGTAAATAATGCAAAGGGACACACAATAAATGACAAGGATAAAACAAAATGTTTAATTAGCATTCAGTGAGCACTGTCCATCCTATGCACTGCCTTGGGTATAGTCCTGTGGAAAAAATAGTATGTGATCACATAACTTTAGATTGTATCAAAATCCATAAACACCAGGGGGCTGATTATAGGTTGCATGGGCAACTTTAATTTTGGCAATTCCTAACTTTTGAGTGCTTGACTTTGCAAACTTAATGTTTAACATAGGTTTTTTTGGTTTTTATTTTTTACACACACATGGGCCTGAAAATCTGTACAAGATATCACCCTTATCAGATCATCCCAAAAATATCTCCAACATTTCAAGTGCAATTCTAGTCCAATTTTGCTAGAGAACCACTCCCATTAAGCAACCAGTTTTGCTTGGTACCTTGAGTTATTGCCTAAATTCTATCATACCTGCAACCGACGGTACACAGAAACATTAATCCTTCCCTATAGAACACTTTCAATTAGACCAGATTATAACAGCATAACATTTTCTTTAAATGTGAGAAAGAAATATTATAGACATTGCAATGAAATATCCACATATCCTTCTGACCCTATGCCATTACTGAAAACTGGATAACTGCATTAAAATGTATGTTATATCACTGTTCATTCTTTTCATGGTGTAAATAATTGGCTTTTCTGATGTGATAAAAAATTACTATAGTAATAGTTCTAAGAAAGTACAGTAGTTTTAATACATACGTATGCAGTAAGCTGATGAAAAGTAAGCAGTACAAAACTAACTTATGCCATTTCCTCAGTACTTCTTGTACATTACAGAAACTTTTCTTCAAACTCAAAGATCAAGCAAAACAACAGAAAAATCAACCTAGTATGTGCAAGTTAAAAACTTGCAACACAGTGGGTACAATTTTAGCAAATCACTGTTAGTGATTTCTCATTATATTTAACAGGAAAAAGAATACACTATTTTCTTTAACTTAAATTCAAAATTTGGCACTCTTAACACCATACAGGCTAATGAGACACACTAAAACACAAAATCCCAATGTTTTTATACCTACCAAGCTCCTTTATAAAACTGACCACGCTGAATCTTCTCCAACAGGCTACTGTAATATCCATGAGCCTGAAAATAACTGAGAAGTTCCAATTCTCAAAATTGTTTTCTTATTAAAATTGCAAAAGAAATTACTTGTTTCATGATCTTGTTTCACACTTTCACTATATGTCTTTCTTCGACATCAAGGCAGGCATTTCATTTAGGTTTTTAGTTGGTGGTGGGGTTTTTTTTAAATAGGCAAGTGCTGAAGTTAGAGCAGGCCTTCCGATCGGATCAGGCTTTCCATAACCAAAGTGGTAATTTTTAGCTTCAGCATATGATGATGACCTACAACTTGGAGAGTGGCTGCATGTCTATATTTATCCAAAAGTACATACTATACTGACAGATTAGTGAAACTACTTCAAGCACTCCAAGAACATGAGACTGGCTAATGCAGTTCGGCATAAACAAACCATGTATACCAAATATACATATTATCACACAATTCAAGCTGAAAGCAAGTAGTAAAGAAATGTTAAGGATAGAGATAATACAGGATGGGTGATAAAACTTTTGTTTTGTAACTAAGGTCTTTTGGCCACAAGTACAAACAGTTTACATTCCTTGAGACAAAACCAACACAGTATCCTTTTTCCATGCCAGTGAGAAACCACACATCCTTAAGGAAAATTACACAGTGACCATCTACTGGAATAACTCTTAAGGAAATGTGTTTGGTTTTAAAACTATAATTATAATATTAAAAAAGACACACAGTATAAACCAAATTGTTAAGAACTTAATTTATAAGGTCAAATACATAGCAGCAAGGTTGGCAAAAGGAAGCTTTTATGCTCTTTGAAGAAAAACCCTTTCAGATCAGTGATAGACTGTCAGGCAAGGAAAATAAAATTCAAGGCTTAAAAACAAACTGAAAATGTAGTAGATTGATCTTATTTTAGTCACAGGAACTGGTCAGGGACAATATATTTGAATAGACACACAACTGAGATTTTTATACATTTTTGTTAATGTAAATATTACTTTGCATCATTAATTTACATCATTTTCAGAAACAAAAAAGGCTTTATCAATACAGATCTAAAATTAACAATGACATGTGATACACTTAACTAACCATTTAAACAATGTATCATATGAAGAAAACACTATTTAAAATCCAGAGTGGTCCTGCGCTATTTAAGCACTATTTAAAAACCCACATTATGTTATATTGACCAACTAAGACTACTGAAGTTGAATCTTATAGTATTACTCTCAACCCTGTGGTGTTTTTTTTGTTTGTTTGGTTGTGGGTTTTTTTTTCAGATTTATCCTTAATGGGTGAAATTCACCCTTGGAAAGAGGGAGAGCACAAGTTCTGTGCACCAGGTAATGTCACATTTTGAGGGACAAAGTGGAATTTATGTGCTGTAAAGGCCTTGGCCTTAACCTCTGCACAAAAATCAATTTCACCCAATATGAATACTTGTTTGTAGATTAAATTTGGCATGTTTTAAACATTTTTATAATATGGCGCAAGCTGGCAGCAGCAGGTTCTGCTAAATGCAAAATCACCATTTGCATCCTGAGTTCATTGTATGTGGGCGATATGTATTCAAAAGGTAATTTCATACCTCTTGTTCCCTAGGAGAGTACATCCTGCAATCTGAAATGCAATGGGTTTTCAGTGTTAGAGAAAGGAAATGATGTCCATATTGTATGTGCTTTTGGCTGACACAAAGCAGCTTGCACACAGACCTTAGAAAGATGTTATATGTCATACCCACCTACTTGTTTGCATTCCTTTCAGTGAATGGTGTTAAATGCTATTCTGGTAAGTGTGTGGGGGGTGTGCATTCATCCCCTCTCCTTATCTACTCCTCAAGTGCTTATGACCTTGTTTTGGGCCAATTATCTTTCTTGACAAGGAGGACTGGACATGGGACTCCAGAGTCCATCAAAATCTCTCCTGGTTCAGCCACAGGAATCACTAGACAATGTGAACTGGTGTTTTCCCCCGAGCACTGAGCACACGGTCTCCCCAATAGCCCAGATCCTTTTTGGCCTCAGACTGAGATGGACTCAGTGTTAAAAACTGACCCACAGCACAGACAAAATGTTGTACAATGGTTGTAGCAGAGAACAGGACATCAGGAGTTCCTAGTTCTTCTTCAGCCACTTAACCTCTCTTTAGATCAGTTTTCCCCACTGTAAAGTGGGGGTATGTATAATTCCTAGCTTGAAGGAATGCAGTGAGGTTAAATTAACTGTAACTGAGGAGTTGGGCTCCTCGGTTGAAAGCCCAGAGATTTTTTTCCCTCAGATTTCTAGCCTAATCCCTTGTACATTTTTAAATGGTTTAAATTTCTAACTGCAGATGTTCAAGCCACAGTCATAACATTCCTCTTGTATTTCTACCTAAAAGGCAAGTGAGAACCAGTGATATTCACATTGAGGCTCGCGAGCCTCAAGTAGCTCTTTAATGTGCCTCCTGCGGCTCTTTACAGGACATAATATTAAAACACTGTGATTTAATTATTAACCAATCTAAATTAACCATTCAGGATGCTTTTACTATGTTATTAACCAATTAAGTTAATAACAGTGCAAGTTGATAACTTATTTGATGTGAGAAATATATATAAAATGAAACAATAAATTCACACTATTGTGCCTCTTTTGGGTAATATTGATCGCTAATTTGGCTCCTGAACCACTGAGGTCTAAATATCACTGGTGTAGACTGTTTATGCATTTAATCTTACTAAAAATATACAATTTAGAAAGGCATGGGGAAGCCAAACTGCTAAACTTCAAGAGGGTCTCAAAAGAACTACCTCCTAAAACTGACACATCTCTTCTTAAAATTACAAAAATTCAGTACTCTGCTCTCTGGATTGTATTATATGTTCTTGCATCCAGAAAAGGGGCAAGGTATGGTATGGTGGATACAGAAGTTTACAAGTGACTATGTTGTTTTTAATTTCTGTCACATCACCAGCCATGAGTTTGATCAGCCCCACAAGCTGATACTGGTTTCTGATTGTCTCTGTGGGCACGGGCATCTTGGATTTGGGGGGCCCACAACAGGTAATTTTTCATCAAAATCAGGGTTCGAGGGGGGGGCAAAATAACTCTATTCAGATGTTGTTAAGCCTTTTTCTTCTTAGAGGTCCTTTATTTAGGTTGGGGAGACTTTAGAAGGGGTGGACAGGATGCGATTGCCAGAAGGTATGAGGAACTCAACTTTCCTGTATCCAGACAGCTCTGTAGCACTACCTAGTCTCAATCTTCCAATAATTATTTAAATAAGTGTTCTAAATTGTATCCTTTATTTGGACAGAACCTTCATACTTTATAGTTTTAATATGAATAACTGAAATTATAGTTATCACTGAGATTTCTAAAGAATGTAGTTTTGAAGACAATTTATGGAGATATATTCTACTATGGGAGAAAACCAATTTCAAACCTTTTGCATTTTATAGAACAGATACATCTTTTTATCATCTATAGATGTTTAAACAGAGTTCTTAGTTAACATTTTTCATATACCTTTGTTTTTAATTAACAGATTAGACCATTTTGGATTAAAAATTTGCACCTTAATTACCTTTTTACTTAGCATAGAAAAAATATTTCAAGACTATAGTAGTCTGTTCTCTTTGCTGACAAATTCTATTATTGATGTAGGTGGCTCAAACAGAAATGAGAAACTGCTGTTTCAAAATACGATTAGCATAGTAAAGCATGAAGTGAGTCTCACAGGAAAAATGTCATAAAGTTACATACTCAAATGCAGAAAAAAACCCCAATATTAGCTTTGTCAACTTTTTACAGTCTTTCCTTTCCTATCTTAGTATTAAAAAAACATGAGGTATACATATGAGATATTACAGCAATGGGTTCTACAGAAACCCCTAAGATACAATATAACTCTTTAGATAGTAGCAAATGATGACATCTCTTGGTGGGGTGGCTGTAAACAGGTCAGACTAATACGAAATATGGAAAATGTAGTTAGGCCTTGATCCTGCAAACACTTAAGCGTGTTCTTAACTGCCCCACTGAAATCAACGGTAGTAAAGTTAAGAACATGCTTAAGTGTTTTTAGGATCAGGGCCTTAGAATGTCTTTTTCAGCAGAAACAGATTGTGCTGTGGGAGCCCACCTGTCATCAGTGGTAAGTAATGATAACCAAAAATGAAGCAGTCAAAGATAGCAAATGACAATAATAATGGTAATTTTATTTTAAGAGTTGAAGATCCATATCCTGGTTGCATATATTTTTTCCTCAATTTTCCTTTAATATATGCCATGTTGGTTGCTGCATTGTAGAGGTGCATCACTCACTGTGACTTCTTGTTAAATTAATGTTTGTTCACAGAAAACTTTTGTTTTATTTGTTTTGCTCACAGAAAGTGGTGTAATATTTAAATTTTGCCTGTGGAAATTTAGCTTGTACATGTTAAGTGCCAGCTAAGGGTTTTATTCTCGCCTTGGGCTGTGCCAGTTTCCACCCACACAACCCTGATTATAGACCTCACCAGCAGCAGTTTAATTGCTGATTTACATGGAGTGCAAGAAACAAAAATAAGAATAGTCGCTGCCCCTGAATAGCTTATACTAAAAAAGATATTTAACATAGGCAAGAAGCACCGGGAGGATCTAGGTGAGGGAGTAACAAAGGCATCAATATTTTTAAAAGTGTGTTCTACTTTGAAAAATAACTGTGTAAAAATGGTACCTTCCTCATTTGGGCACAAATTCAGCAAAGCACTTAATCACATGATTAACTTCTAGCTCTGAGGTTCCAAGAGTGAGCTGGCTTCTGTTTCTTGTGCATCATCAACAGAATTATTTACTAATTGAGTTTCATAGGTATGTATATGCTGCACAGGAACCAGTTCATCCACAATTTATATGCAGCTGCCTATCCAGTGGAACAAGGCAACTGTTTAAGAGCACATAACAACATTATACAATGGTTTTGAACAAGGAGTGAAGAATAGGGACCAGAGGAAAGTTCAAGGGATGTTCTAGACATGCAGAATGGTAACAAGTGTTTCATCTAATTTTTTACATCCATGTGCGGAATGAATTTTGTTATGTGCACCAATATGGAGGTGATGTGTGACACATCACCTTCATTTTAGTGCACATAACAAAATTCATGTGGTGGGGGTGGGGCTGAGGGGTTCGGAGTGTGGGTGAGGCTGAGGGGTTCAGAATGTGGGAGGGGGCTCAGGGCTGGGGCAGAGTGTTGGAGTGCAGGGGGGTGAGGGCTCTGGCTTGGGGTGTGGGTTCTGGGGTGAGGCCAGGGATGTGGGGTTTGGGGTGCAGGCTGCCCCGGGGCTGCAGTTGGAGAGAGGACTCCCCCCGTCCCTCTCTTGCCGCAGCAGCTGGGGGCCAGAGGAAAGGCACCTCTCCCCAGCTGAGGCAGCTCCAGCTGGGCTGGGCCAGGCCGAGGGAGTGGCTACTCTCCCCCGGCTGCAGCAAGTCCAGGGCGTATCTGCACTGGGCCGGTGGGGAGGGGCGCCTCTTCCCACTGCAGCAGGTCTGCGCTGGGGCCGTTGGGGAGGGGCACTTCTCCCTGCCGCATTATGTCTATGCTGGGCCTGGTGGGGAGGGACACCTCTCCCCACCATGGCAGGTCCATGCTGGGCTGGCAGGGAGCGGCACCTTGCCCCGCCACAGCCCTGAACCCTGCGCAGGGCTTAATAGGCAGCTGTGCGGCTGAGCAGTTTAGAGGGAACTTAGCTGTAGTGCTCCTTCACTGATCTGGTGGTTCCTTAATATCAGATCAATTTCAGTTGTTAGGGGATCTGGCCACCCAAATCTATTTTAAAATCTCTTATAAAATGGAATCTTACAATACTGCAATTTAATATTAGAATAATATTGATATATTGGGTAAATTCAAAAAAGGGCAACAAAAGTGACAAACTGCAATGAATAGTTTATGAAAAAAATAGTGAAGGGCTAAATATATGTATTTTGACAGTGACAATTAAGAGCGGACACAACAGTTCCCAAATAATTGAAGGGTGTAAACACTAAGAAACTAAAGGAATTATTTAGCATAGCACACAGGGATATAACTACAAATAACTGAATTAAAGGGAAAATGTAGGGTGAATAAGAGGGAAGACTTCCTCACAGTAAAATCTGTTAGGTTGGAGAACAGTCTCCCCACAAAAAGTAGTGGAAGCCCTTTACTTGGGACATTTAAATTTAGACTGGACAATATGGTATTAATTTTCATTTGATTTACAGGAACATGGGGGAAGTTCCAGAGGACTGGATGAAAGCAAATGTGCCGTTATTTAAACAGAGTAAATGGGATATAACAGGCCTGTCAGCCAGACACTGATCCCAGACAAAATAATGGAATGGATGATACAGGACTCAATTAATAAAGAGTTAAAGGAGAATAATATAATAAATGTCAATCAACTTGGGTTTACAGAAAATAGATCTTGTCAAACTAACTTGATATATTTTATTGAAGAGATTACAAATTTGGTTGATAAAGGTAATAGTGCTGAAGAGATATACTTAGACTTCTGTTACCAGGACATATTAAGAAACTAAAATGATACAGACAAATTCTAGTCTGAATTTTTCTAGCTTCAACTTCTAGCCGTTGGATCTTGTTATACCTTTATCTGTTAGGGCTGGTCCACACTAACCCGCCAGTTCGAACTAAGATACGCAACTTCAGCTACGTGAATAACGTAGCTGAAGTCGAAGTATCTTAGTTCGAACTAAAAGGTACTTACCGCGGGTCCAGACACGGCAGGCAGGCTCCCCCGTTGACTCCGCGTACTCCTCTCACGGAGCAGGAGTACCGGTGTCGACGGCGAGCACTTCCGGGATCAATTTATCGCGTCTAGAGAAGACGCGATAAATCGATCCCAGAAGATCGATTGCTTGCCGCTGAACCAGGAAGTAAGTATAGACATGCCCTTAGATTAAAGAGCCTTCTATTATCAAATTTGTGTTCCTCATGTAGGGATTTATAGATTGTGATTAAGTCACTCCTTAACCTTCCCTTTGTTAAACTAAACAGATTGAGTTCCTTGAGTCTTTCGCAATAAGGCATGCTTTCTAATAGTTAATTATTCTGATGGCTCTTCTCTGAACCCTTTCCAATTTATCACCATCCTTCTTGAATTGTGGACACCAGAAATGGACACAGTATTCCAGTAGTAGCTGCACCACTCCAAATACAGAGGCAATATAGCTTTTCAACTCCTATTTGATATTTCCCTGTTTATACAGCCAATGATTGCATTACTCCCCTCCTCCCACCCCCACCAAGTTCTTTTCAGAATCACTGCTTCCCAGGATATACAATCTCCCATTTGGTAAGCATAGCCTTTATTCTTTGTTTCTAGGTGTATGACTAGAATTGGGCAAATAATGTGTTTTTGGTTCACTAGCAATTTTGAAAAATTTGGGGTCAAACTGAAAACAATTTTTAAAAAATATTTTCAGTAAATCAATAAGTTGAAAACATTTCAAGTAGGGTCAAAATGAAATGTTTTGTTTCAACCTAACTCAAAAACTTTTGTTTCAATTTTGGGCGTTTTGACAAAAGCAAAGGAGTATTAGATTCACAAAATGGTTGGGGCTGAAGGGAGGGAGAGAAAAGGAGGCCTCCCTAATAACTTTTACCCCAGTGGTGAGGGAATTTACCCAGGATTTAGGAAACCCCCGTTCAATTCCCACTTTTGCCTGACAGGGAAAAGGGATTGGAACATGGGTCTCCTATCTCAGGTGAGTGCCCGTCCCACCAGACTATAGAGACATTCTCACATTCACTGTAGCCCACTGCATGTGTATTTATACACAATAGGAGAGACCTAATTCAGAATATCCTATAGTCTCCCACATCCTGGAACAACTCACCAAGAGGTACTGGTGGATTTTCTATCACTGGAAATTTTAAAATCAATATTGGATGGGGTTTTTTTGGTATGTTCTAGTTCAAACAGGAAATAATTCAGGGAAGTCATATTGCCTGTGTTATACAGGTCAGTCTAGATGATCACAATGATCTCTTCTAACTTTATTATCTATGAACTAGTAGGGAACAAGCCTGCATTGGTATGAGGATGAAACAGATTTCCTAAGTAGCTCTTCCCCATCTCAAATTTACGAATTTCTATAAGAATACAAATTTCAGAATTTTTGAACAGACATCTTAACTTTGTAGTACATATCTGAACCTAAATGTGTTTTGAGGTTTGCCCATCACTATTTGATTTTTGTCTTTGTGACCATTATTGTGGAATAATTTCCTTCCAAGATGATTTGTTGAACATGCTTTGCCAAAAGCTGGTTTAAAGATAACCTTGTAAACTACATTTCTAAAGATTACGAAAAATGGGAGCAGTTAATTGAGATGATTGTGTTTTCATGGTGTTTTCTGAGGATGGGAGTACTGTATGTTGCCAGAGTCATTCTTAGATACCCTTTATGACTAATCCGTGAAGTAATGAAATCAAATTTGCAAAAAACTGGTGGTTTTGCTGAGTTTATGAAACAACAATATTAAATCCACTGCATTAGTAATACAAGAAATTATTTTAATACAATACAAATTATTTCAAAGAAACCAATTAACAAAACAAGCCAAAATTGTAAATACTTTCCTAAAACAATTTTCCTTCTATGAGGAAAAACCCAAATAAAACATCCACTCATTATATCACATTGAGAATGGCCATTTGTAGTAGAAACATTGGTATGCTTCTTTCCTAATTATGTGACTGAGAAATTTGTCTGTATGTATTTTAACTAAAATTTGTTCTATTTTAACTTTTTTTGGCCATAAGAAAAGTTTTGTTACAGAGAATTCAAACTCTGTAAATGACACTGTGCTATGTGCGTGGGAGATTATATCCCACTTGTTCAGTTAACCTACACAAAAATTCTGAAAGAGTGTTGAGTAACATAGAAGAATTTCAGTCAGGATGCCATTTTACATAACATGCACACACTTGGATTCCCTCGAGAATCTGGAGTGGTTTATATCTGGATTGCTGTCCAGTGGGCAAATGACAGAGCACAATCAAATGCCTAGACACCTGCCACAGAAGGAAGGCAAATCAATAAAAAGAGTCTAGAGCAGCACCTGGTGTAACAGCATAATTTGGAATTTAGTTTCATACTAGGATGTGTAAGCAAGGAGTGGGTGCATCATGGAGTGATGCTTTCAGCGTACAGGAGTAGGTTTTGTGACAAAGTTCCTCCTCTACCTCGGTGGGTCCTGTGCTTATTGGCGGATTTTTGTTTGCCTCAGAGATCTTCCCCTCTAGTCGAACCCACAGTCCAGATCAACTCTTCCTGTGTCTGATCAGGAGTTGGGAGTTTTGGGGGGAACCCGGGCCCGCCCGCTACTCCGGGTTCCAGCCCAGGGCCCTGTGGATTGCAGCTGTTTAGAGTGCCTCCTGGAACAACTGCACGACAGCTACAACTCCCTGGGCTACTTCCCCATGGACTCCTCCCAACACCTTCTTTATCCTCACCACAGGATCTTCCAGCAGTACGCCCTCTTACTCTCAGCTCCTAGTGCCTCTTGCTCCCAGCTCCTCACACGCAACCTCCTTCCACAGCTCCTGACATGCACCCCTCACTGACTCACTGGGAGGCTTTTAACTAGTTTCAGCCAGCCCCTGATTGGCTGCAGGTGTCTCAATTAACCTCCCTGCCTTCTGGAAAGTTCTTAATTGGCCCCAGGTGTCTTGATTAACCTGGAGCAACTGCCATAAGGTATCAGGGATTTGTTTAGCCTGGGGCTAACATACTGGTTCCTTACCACTTTCCTATAGCCTTCTGGCCTTGCCCCATCACTGTTTGTTTTGCCTTTCTATTGTACACCCATATTAGCTGGCCATATTCAAGCAGATTGCCTTGCCCCTATTCTAGTGGGCATAGCACAATACAGGATACAGCTGCCGCTGTATGAGATGAGAAAATTCAGACAGCAAATGGCTGCTTACAAATAAGTCAATAGGCAACAACCTCTTCATAATGGGTAATTAATGATGTCACTAGACAGCAATTAAAAGTTGTACATCATAATATTTACCTTAAAATACATAAATAGTTAAACAAGTAGATATGTTGTCAAAAATGACATTTCAGAGAAAATGGGCTAAAGTGTTAGGCAATGGCATTTCACAAAAAGGCAATTTATTGTCAATTTAATTAACAATAAACATCAGATGTTGCTTTAGAACACTGGTTATGGGACATCACTTTGCCTCGAGGACCATGACAAACTACATTAGCATAATGGCTTATTATTCCTTGTACCATGTGATCAGTACAGTGTGGCATCCCTTTGGTATGCCACTAAGAGAAACCATGTACAAAACAGAATGAAGTATGAACCTGAAGTAGCTGAAGTGTTGGACACATGTTGCAGATAAAATAATTTATGCAGTGGCTTAACTGTGTACTTTTCTTTGTACGGTGAAGAAAAAAGGCTCCAAACATTTGAATATAGTTGTCCCTCTTCTCAGATAACCATCACAAGTAAAATATTTTCAGGAAATTTAGTATTTCAAAATGGAACTGGTCAAGGAGAGAGTAACTCATTCTTATTCAGCCCTTCTTTCGGGGCTACTGTTTGAATCCCCACATACCCCAGTGCCTATCTAACAAGGCAGACACATGAATTCTTCATGAATGCTGAATTACACCTGCTTCTGGAATGGGTAAGTAGAAGCTTCCGAAGGACACAAAGTAGCCAATGATTAGGGTTGTCCAGGAGCAATACAAATTAAAACCTTTCCTGGACATTCCGACCATCAAAGCTACTGGCCGAAAGGGTTATGGTCTTGAATTCTCTCCCATTAAGGTTCTTGTCCGGCAAAACAAAACATTATTTGGTGAGTCTGGGGGGAGGCACGTAGGGCGGAAGAGTGACATTGGTAGCCACATTTAAGCATCAAATGAAGGCTTTTCTACAACTTAACTTATGTTTAAGAAAATAAGAATGGCCATACTGGATCACACCAATGGTCCATCTAGCCCAGTATCCTAGTGGCCCGTGCCAGGCACTTCAAAGGGAATGAACAGAACAGGGCAATTTTGAGTGATCCAGTCAGTCATCCAGTTCTAGCTTCTGGCAGTTAGCTTAGGGATACACGGACCATCGTATCCCTGACCATCCTGGCTAATAACTATAGACTGACCTATCCTCCATTAAGTTATCTAATTCTTTTTTGAACCCAGTTATACTTTTGTCTTAACAACATCCCCTGGTAATGAGTTCCACAGGTTGACTGTGCATTGTGTGAAGAAGGCCACCTTTTATTTGTTTTAAACCTGTTGCTTATAAATTGTGTGAGCCCTAGTTCTTGCGTTATGTGAAGGGGTAAATAATGCTTCCCTATTCATAATTTTATAGACCTCTATCATATCCCTAATTAGTTGTCTCTTTTCTAAGATGAACAGTCTCAGTCTTTTTAATCTCTCCTTGTATGAAGCTGTTCCATACCCCTAATCATTTTTGTTGCCCTTCTCTATATCCAATCCTAATAGTTTTTTTTGTGTGTGTGAAAGGGACAACCAAAACTGCACTCAGACGATATAAAATTACTCAAGATACTTAAATCCAAAGTAGACTGTGAAGAGTTACAAAGGGATCTCACAAAACTGGGTGACTTGGCAACAAAAAGGAAGATGAAATTCAGTGTTGATAAATGCAAAGTACTGCACATAGAAAAACATAATCCCAACTATACATACAAAATGATGGGGTCTAAATTAGCTGTTACCACTCAAGAAAGAGCTCTTGGAGTCATTGTGGATAGTTCTCTGAAAATATCCATTCGGTGTTCAGCGGCAGTCAAAAATGCTAACAGAATATTAGGAACCATTAGGAGAGGGATTGATAATAAAACAGAAAATATCATAATGCCACTATTCAAAAGCATGATACACCCACACCTCGAATACTGAGTACAGTTCTGGTCTTGCCATTGCAAAAAAGACATATTAGAATTGGAAAAAGTACAGAGAAGGGCAAAAAAATGATTAGGGGTGTGGAACATCTTCCATATGAGGAGAGATTAAAAAGACTGGGACTTTTCAGCTTGGAAAAGAGATGACTAATGGTGGGGACATGAAAGAGGTATAAAAAATCAAAAATGGTGTGGAGAAAGTGAATAAGGAAGTGTTATGTACTCCTTCTTATTACACAAGAAGTAGGTATCACCCAATGAAATTAATAGATATCAAATTTAAAGCAAAAAACAAAAACTATAAAGGGGCTCAAAAAAGAACTAGAGAAGTTCATGGAGTCTAGGTCCATCAATGGCTATTAGCCAAGATGGTCAGGGATGCACTCCATGCTCTGACTGCCAGAAGCTGGGAGCAGAGGACAGGAGATAGATCACTTGGTGATTGCTTGTTCTGTTCATTCCCTCCAAAGCACCTACCACTGTCAGAAGACAGGATATTGGGCTAGATGGACCATTGGTCTGATCCAGTATGGCCGTTCTGATGTTCTTAATATTCAAGGTGTGGGCATACCATGGATTTATAGAGTGGCATTATGATATTTACTGTCTTATTATCTATCCCTTTTCTGATGATTCCTAACATTCTATTAGCTTTTTTGTCTGCTGCTGCACACTGAGTGGATGTTTTCAGAGCACTATCCACAATGACTCCATGATTTCTTGACTGGTAACAGCTAATTTAGACCCTATCATTTGGTATGTATAGTTGGGATTATTTTTTCCAATGTGCATTACTTTGCATTTATCAACACTGAATTTCATCTGCCATTTTGTTGCCCATCACCCAGTTTAGTGAGATCCCTTAGTAAGTCTTTGCAGTCAGCTTTTAATTTAACTATCTTGAGTAATTTTGTATCTGCAAATTTTGCCACATCACTCACTGTTCATCCCCTTTTCCAGATCATCTATTAATATGTTGAAGAGCTGCGGTCCCTATACAGATCCTTGGGGACCCTGCTATTTACTACTCTCTATTATGAAAAGTGACCATTTATTTCTACTATTTGTTTCCTATCTTTTAAGCAGTTACTGATCCATTAGAGGATCTTCCCTCTTATCCCATGACTGCTTATTTTGCTTAAGAGTGTTTGGTGAAGGACCTTGTCAAAGGCTTTCTGAAAATCTAAATACACTATATCCACTAGATCACCCTTGTCCACATTCTTGTTGACCCCCTCAAAGAATTCTTATGGATCAGTAAGTCATAATTTCCCTTTACAAAAGCCATCTTGACTCTTCCCCAACATATCATGTTAATCTATGTGTCTGATAGTTCTGTTCTTTACCATAGTTTCAACCAATTTGCCCGGTACTGAAGTTAGGATTACCAGCCTATGACTGCGAGGCTCACCCCGGAGTCTCTTTTTTAAAAAAATCAACATTAAATTAACTATTCAGTCATCTGGTACAGAGGCTGATTTAAGCAATAGGTTACATTTGTAAATCAAAGGGGATTATCTCCTCCCTAAATCAGTGACTCAAAACATCAACTCAAATGAGTTTCTCTGTTTTCACCAACCACTATATTCTAAGCAATCATTTTCTTCTCTTCTACATTTTCTGCACTATGTTCTGTAGGTGAAAGGCAGGGTAGTCTCCCCCCGTATGGCCAATGAACAATGGTGCATGTCACAATTCCTGTTGCAGTGGTGTACTCAGTCTGGAAAGAACATAGCTCCTGCTTCTGTCAGCCTCTTCCCTGTTTCCCTTCAGGGAGTTGGTTCCAAGATTTTTTCCATCTGCTAGACCCTCTGCCAGTGGGCTATTCCCAGCTTTTGCACAGGTCATATCTCCGCCCCGCTTATGAAATTTACATACAATTGCACAATAATACATGAAGTTTGCATTTTTATTACAATGTAGTCCAAAGCTTCTTAAACTTTATTCTTTCAAGGAGACTGCTAGAAACTGCTATTTCTGTAACAGTGCACAAGAGACGAGTAAAACAAATTACAACTTGTAGTCTACCTGTGTCAACCCATTATACTTCCAATGCCAGCCTGGCATTAGAGTGTAACTAGGTCTGTCCTAACCCTGGGTTCCCTGTCTATTTTGACAGTTTAAATTTTGTATTGTTCTGATTCTATTTAAGGTCAGAATTTTCTTTTTAATAAAGGATGGAGATTTCCTAACAGAGGGGGAGATTTTTATTGCTTATTGCATGGATTCAATTCTCTCTCTTTAGTTTTCCAAGGACATTCAAATCCTATTAGTAAGAGGTCTCTATTTTGGTATGGACTACCTATGTATTGTAATTATATTCCGTTCCTAAAAGATTCATAAGTAATTTGTGAATCAGGAGAAAAAATGCGGGAAAGTCGATATCTGATTTTATAAGTGCTAGACATCTGCCTTTCATTTGTACAATCTAGTTCAACCAATATGAAGCTGAAACTCCAAAATAAATCTGTCATTCAAGTGAGGAAAAAATGTAAGGAAGATAATTAATGAAGCACATGACTACTTTTATTGATTTTATCGAACTTCATATTCATTAATCATTAACAAATGCTTGGGGTACAACCTTTTACATTTTCTTAAATGACATCTTCAAAGAAAATTTATGCAATTTTAAGTGGATTACATTTAAACCAGATTATTTTGAAAACCACAGAATGTGTTATTTAGCACACACAAGTATGCTGAGCACTTCACAGGAAATGCATAGAAGATGGATCCTTGACTGAACCAATTTACAGTATTAGGCCCTGTACTTGAAACTGGACCCATGGAGGCAGACGCCTACCCTGTGCTCATGCAGAGCCCCAGTAAAATCAATGATACTCTGCACAGGTGCAAGGGTCCACACCTGCAGATCTGACTCCAGTATCACTCAGGGCCTACATGACTGTAAAGACAACAAAGGATAAAACATACACCCAGAAGGGGAGATGTGAGAAAGTTCACAGTTTATGGAAATACGATAAAATGGTTCCTCTGCTTAGGCACATGCATATGCTGGAGGTTCAAAATGTTATTCATTCATTTTTAATTGACATATAAACATGCTTATAGAATCACAGAACTGTAGGGCTGGATGGGACCTCAAGGGGTCATCTTGTCCATCCTCCATCAAGTATACCTAGACCATTCCTGAGAAGTGATGGTCTAATCTGTTCTTAAAAACCTAAAATAATGGGGGTTCCACAGCCTCCCAAGGTAAGCCTTTACTAATATCTAAATCTCCCTTGCTGGAGATTTAGGGGACACAGAAAACAATTGCAATCACTCTCCTTATAACAGCTCTTAACATATCTGAAGACTGTTATCAGGTTTCCCCTCCCTCATCCTTTTTTCTCAAGACTAAACATGCCCAGATTTGTTTAACCTTTCCTCATAGGTTTGGTTTTCTATACCTTTTATCATTTGTGTTGCTTTCCTCCAAACTTTCTCCAGTTTGTCCACATCTTCCCTAAAGTGTTGTGTCACAAACTGGACACAGTACTTCAACTGAAGCCTCACCAGTGCTGAACAGATGGGACAATTACCTCCAATGTTTTACATATGACATACTCGTTAAGACACCCCAGAATATGAGCCTTTTTCGCAAGTGCATCACATAGTTGATTCATATTTAATTTGAGATCTACTGTAACCCCACATTCTTTTCTGCAGTACTACATTCTAGACAGTTATTCCCCATTTTGTAGTTGTGTATTTGATTTTTCCATCCTAAGTGTAGTAGTTTTCACTTTTCTTTACTGAAATCCATCTTGCTGATTTCAGATCAACTCTACACTTTTTTTAAGAGCATTTTGAATTCTAATTTTGTCCTCCAAAGTGCTTGCAAATCCTCCCTGCTTGGTGTCATCCAAAAATTTAATAAGCATACTCTCCATAGCATTATCCAACTCATTAATGAAAATGGTGAATAGTACCGGACGCACTACTGACCCCCTGAGGGACTCCACTAGATATGTCTCTCACTTTGACAGCAAACCATTGAGTACTCTCTAAGTATGGTTTTTCAATGAGTTGTGCACCCACCTTGCAGTAATTTCACATAGACCACATTTCCCTAGTTTGCTTGTGAGAATGTCATGCGGGACTGTGTCAAAAGCCTCAACAAAATCAAGATAAATCACATCTATTGCTTCCTCGCTATTCTCTAGGCCAGTAACCAAGGTGGAAACACATTTTAAAAAAATTAATTTTTTTTTAATTTAAATTAAATACAGGTTTATTTTTATAAAAGAAACCTATTTATAAATAAAAATGGAAATTACAACAACTTATGTTAAGGCCTAAGCTAACTATTATATATTAAAATAATTTAAATTAATTTTAAAAATATTAAGCAGTACAAGTTTGCTGTGAAGCCTTAAAGAAAGGCAAACCACTGAACTGGTGGAAGTCACAGGACAAGCACTTGGAACCAGGATTTGTTGAAGTGCTGAACCAGCTTTTCACAACAATAGACTCTTATGCAGGTACAGAGCAAATATTTTCTTTATTTCAGCTTATTCAACTAGTTCAGCTAAATGACTAGCTCACTCACAGTTGAGAAACCAACTGGGATTTGCCAAAGCGGGAAAGCTTGTTTTTCTCTCCCAATCTCTGAATAAAAACCAGGTGTGAGAGGATGAGAGCTACCAGTTCTAAAATCTTGAAGGGCATGATGAACAGCAACAATCAGCTCAATTCACTAATTACAGATAATACTTCTTTTGTTTAATAATTCAGTTAGTTTTAAATTCAAAACTTTTTAATGTATTTGATAAACTTTTTAAATGTATCCAGCACACAGAGTTTTCCTTAATAAAAAATTAAAATCCTATTTTTGTGAATTCTAATTTATATCCAAATACAGCTTGACACAAATCATAAGTAAAAAATTAATCATATAGTAAATAAAAATGCATCATTCAACATTTTATAACATAATAAAGCTGTAAAAATTAAGAATCTGAATAAATGTGGGTTAAGCTATGTATTTGCTTAAATAAATGTATATCAATACAGTGTATCCTCCTGGTTAGCAAAAAGAAGTACCAATTTTGTGTAAAAGCTATATTTACTTGGAAATCAACATGATTTTTGGTTACCAACCAATGAGAATCAACCTTTCTTTAGGAAAATAACTAAAAGGTACAAATGCAAAACATTTATTTAAATCAAGGCTTCTTGTTTGCTAATTTAAATCATTATTAAAATTGGTGATTTAAACTGCTTTGATTTAAATCAATCCACCCTGCCAACAACCCAGTGAAAGAGGAAATTAGTTTGTTTTGGCATGATTTGTTCTTAAGCAATACCCACTGTGGATTTGTCATCACCCTATGATCCTCTAGGTGCTTACAAACTGATTTTTTAAATAATTTGCCTCAGTATCTTTCCAGGTATCGAAATTAGGCTGACTATTCTATAATGCCTCTGGTGCCCTTCTCCAGATCTCTGGGATCTCACCCATCCTCTATGAGTTCTTGAAATAATCGCTAATGGTTCCAAGATTGCTTCAGACTCATATTATTATTTTTCAAAAGGTGATGCTACAGAAGTGAGTTCCACAGGAAAAAATTCCAAACATAAGGCAGAGAGTCATACACACTTTAAAGTTTAACTATACGTTGCTTGTATTCTAATTAAGTTTCTAAACATGAAGATATTTTTCAATAAAATGTATTGATAGTGATCCAGCGGAGAGAATGAAGCTCCTTAGTAATTTTGTGCTAAGTAGCCCCCACTATATTGTGTTTTCATCCAGGGGGACAGTGTGAGTTTCTAACAAAGGAAAAAATATTTTGCCCTCTCACAGAGAGCTGTAACTAGAAGTTGAAGTAATGGCCTAACATGAAAGGAGTAAGCATAAAAAGAAATCCGCAACTGATCCTTCCTGAAAATGTGTTTATAAACTGTAAGGTTTTGTTTGGCTCATACCACAAATCAAAGATGGTAAGTTCAATTTTGAACCCATTATTTTGGGAAAACAACAAAATATATTTTCCCTGAAATACTGTAACTTAATAGCTGTAGTTTGATTACACAGTGAGTGAGATTTTAAAAAGCATTCAACATCAGCCTAACTCTGCTCCCACTGGAGTCAATACTTAAACTCCCATTGACCGCAATGAAAGCAGATTTAGGTCAGTGATGGGTGCTTCTGAAAATCTGACCACTGCCTGTATTAAGGCCTATATTGTCCATTTAGATTTCATGAGGATGACAGGAAGTTGTGGACATGTGTTGGAGAGTTTACGGAAAGTTATAGTGATAATTTGAATCTGTTGTGCATATCAAATTTAATATCATGCAATTTCATGCTGTTTTAAACAACAGCATGAGTCAGATACAGAACCTAAAAGCTTAGTTTTCACTTCTCATGTTTTTGTTGATTTATGTCAACCTTAATTATAAAGATAGTTTTCGGTATTTAATTAGTAGTGTATAATCTCTTAATATACAGTTTCAGGCCCTCTAGCAAAACATTCTGAATGTTGCTTCTATAAAATCATGTAGAAATCCGCATTAAACACAAAATATATCAACTTAAAATGCCTTTATTGACTCACATATTGTAAAAATGTAACATTTATAACAACAATTCTTGCCCTAAGGTTCTTGTCAAATTGTGCATTCAGACTTTAAAATGCATGATTTGTAAGTCTGACAGGCTTTGAGACGTTTGCAAATAATGTTAAAGGAAAGTTCAGCACATGAACTAGCTATGTAGCAAGATCTAGAGCTCCAAAGCATGTGAACAACTTTATGCAAACTACAACACATAGGAAAGAAGAATCAACTGCTCCCCTCTTTGGGCATAATTCCACAAAATATTTGATTTAAATCAACTGGAGTTGAAGGTGCTCACCACCTTGTAGGATGAGACCCTTTTTTGTAACAAGAAAGTAACTTGTACATTTTTCTAATTATAGATCTCTAGGTGAGCTGAAAATTAAGGTATTAAAATTAGTGTTTACATTTATTTATTTAGCTTTTAAATTAAAAGAACTATTTACATCATGATTATGTGACAACTTAACACAATTCCAACATGCCAGTGGAGAGGTGCTTCCATACGACTTCCTATATGAGAACCATTCACCCTAAAACAAGAGAAAATCCCTTACTTGTAATTCTTCTACATTAAGGATATACAAGTCACATGACAGCTCTATGGATTTTTGTGCTTTTGGCAAATTACAAGTTGGAATTTGCATAGATCTGCTTGGAGCTCTAAAATCACAGGATGTAGAGATGAATAAAAGATATATTGGGTCATCTAGTCCATCTTCCTTCCAGTACAGGACTGTTTCCTAGAACAGTTTTTAATGTATTCACCAGTCTAGTTTTAAATGTTCCAAAAAACAGGGCTTCAATCATACCCCTTGAGAGACAACCTAATAGATCTCCACGTCAAGAAACTTTTTCTGATATTCAGCCTAAATCTTCCCTCTCAGAATTTTCTTAATCTTTGTCCAGATTTCTTACTTCTGTATCCCTTCTCCTCTCCCATCTTCACTGATGTTCACTTCTCCCAACTGGAGAATTACCTGCAAATATCATTAATGTCTTTCACTTTCTTCCAAATCACTAAAGATTCTGATGAAGATAAAGTCTAACATCCATCCCTGTAGTAACCCACTGCTCTACTCATACTAATCTGATAAATTACCACCAATAACTACACTTTATGTACAATCCTTTATGCCAATTTTCAATATAGTACTCATAAAATTAATTTTGAAAATATTGTAAAATACTCAAATTCTTGTGAAATTCTCAAATGCTTTACTAAAATCCATACACTCTGCTTTCTTCATCTGCTAATTTTAGAATTCTGTCAAAAAAGCAATCCAGTTTGCTTGGCCTATCCTAACTTATAAGATCCCTGTGGCAGGAACTAGCCTTGTGTTATTAGCCTGTACAATGCCTAGTTCACCGGGGCCCTGTTACGCAGTACCAGTAGAAATAATAATTAATAGAAAAATAATAATCTGGTAAATTCCTTATAAATGCATGCTATTCCTCATGGTCCCATTAACTCCGAAGGCCCAGGCTTTCAGAATTGCATATTGACAATAATAGTAATATTATGCACAAGTGATCAATTTGATAACTAGCAGGCCAACAGCCCACACAACTACCTTAGTAGCATATGCAAATTATGTGTAGGTCTTCCCAGTTGATGAGTTTTAATACTCTCCATCACGTCACCTAACAACAGTAATAGTAGGTTGTCATCCTCCATGTGAACAGTTCTAGATAGGGATGAGACATGCACTTTGCCAGTGGGCAGGGCCGGATTTAGGGGCAAGTGACCCAGGCAACCGAGGTGCCAGGCTTGGGGGGGCACCAGGCTTGAGGTGCTGTTTTTGTTGTTAACGAGAAAAGGGAAAATAAAATGCTTGAAGTAGAATGTAATAAAAAATAAGGTTTTCAAAAGTTTAATGAAGCGGGGGGCAAAGATGCTCCTTTCCTGGGGCACCATTTGATCTAGGGCCAGCCCTGCCAGGGGGCTTCAGCAGAGGAATGGTGAGACTGAAATCTTCCATTTAAGGTTCTGAAGGGGAATGTGCTCTAGTGGGCACAAACCCCTTTGCCTGTTCCCCCAAAGCTTGATTCCTTCTACAAGATGAGACAGCGCCCAGTTCTGTCTCTTCCCCATTTCTTGCTCCTCAGTCCAGTCCTATTCTCCTCCCCTGATCGAGTCTGCTCTCCAGTCTTCTGGCTTTTAATTCCAGTTCTAGTCTCCTTACTGAGCAAAATCCTAGTCTCACCCCTCCAGCCTCTTCAATGCAGCTCATCTTCCCCCTACTCCCAATCTCCTTGTCCAGCCATTGCTAGTTATCAGCCAGCATGGAACATTTCAACCCAAAAATTTAAATTTGTCAAAATGAATTATATATATGTGTGTATACATTAATGAAATTCTTATGCTTCATCTTCTGTTCCATGACACCGCTACCTTCTGTCTTAATTGAATATATTAAAGGTTCGTCCGGAACAAGCAGACTTAGCTTTAATTCACTCAAACCCTAATGACTCTTGTACTTCAAATGTGATACTGACAGACCTTAATATCCGAAAGTTACTGTTCCTGATCAACAATTCATCTAGGTAGAGAATCTGTATGCTGCTATGCCTAATGGCCTTTCAGTATGCCCAGGCCCTTCATTTTCAATTTTTACCAAAAATTTCCTGAGTTTTATAGAAGCTATTATTAATTTTTTACCGATTTTCACCTGAATTTTGTACCACTCAGGTACAGAAAATACATATTACATTACGAAAATCCAAAAGATGTGTTTATGTTAATGCTAAATTAGTCCAAATGTAACTGTCAGGTTGTCTGTTAAACTAAGTCAGTGGAGTAGAAGACACACATACACGCATGAACGTATGTTTGTGTACATCGATGCTTAAGCCCTAAAGTACCAAACTTTCGAGAGACACCTGTCAGGGGTGGTTGGATAATACTTAGTCCTGCCATGAGTGCAGGGGACTGGTCTAGATGACTGCTCGAGATCCCTTCCCGTCCTACAATTCTATGAACTTCCCTGACCTGGCTCCCAGCTCTGGAAGGAGAGAGAGTGGCTCAGTACCCTGTCCGGCCCAGGTAACCGAGCCACCATCTCTCCTTCTGGAGAGGGCACAGAAGCAGAAGAAGTGGAGGAGGAAGCTTGAGAACATGGTGCCATTGCATCCTCTACCTCTTCCATTTCCGGGTCCATTTTTCTCTATTTGTTGCTTTCTTCTGTCCTCTCATCTCCCAGTATCAACCCAGAAAACTGGGAAGTAAATTTTTTGCCCCAATTTCCACCGGTTTTTTCATTTTTGTAACAAACACAGATAAATTCATGGGAAATTTTAGAGAGATAAGGTGGGTGAGGTAATATCATATAGGTCCAATAAAAGATATTACCTCACCCTCCTTGTCTCTCTAATATCCTGGGACAACATGCCACAACAACACTGCATACAACAAAACAAAAAAACAAAAACAAAAGGCCCTGGACACGATCAATAAAACAAAAATCAAAATAAAATGATCTCCACCTCTAAGGGCAAGACAGGAATAGAATGTGGTGGGATTATTTGTTATAAGTATATGCATTCAAAGAACAAGAATTATAATTAAATATTTTCTCTTCTCCAAAGGTATCAGTTATAACACATTTGCACCCTATGGAAAGTAAAATGCTCCAGGGATATCTTTGGAAAAACTGCTAACTAATACCAATTAACCATCTTGTTATAAATAATAACAAGTAGAAGCATGATTCACAAAGTGTCAGTGGCTACAGTCAATATGGAGGAAAATGGTTCCTGTGGTTAAGGCATGTGGCAAATTGCTGGCACTATGATGGGTCCTGCACTTTCTCTTCTTGTGGGGGGGTTTCAGGGCACCGTTTCTTGCCCCTGAACTGGGATATCAGCTGTCCCACTAGTATCCCAGAGAAGGGGAATGGAGAGGGAGGGACCCGGGGCCGCCCTCTACTCCGGGTCCCAGCCCAGGGGCCCTAGGTTAGCGTGTAAACCACTTGTACTAGTGGTACTTTCCCCTGGGCTCCTTCCCTCTCCTGCTTGTGGGGCTTCCTGCCTTCCCTCTGCACAAGCCAGGTGTCCCTTTACCTAAGGTCTTGGTCTTCTTAGCCCGCCACAGCACTTCTCCAAACTCTCCTCTGCTTTCCTCCAAACTGCTCTCTGCTCCACCACCAATCCACTCTGCTTCAACTCCTCCAAACTGCTCTCTGCTCCACCACCAATCCACTCTGCTTCAACTCCTTCCTCCTCCTCCTCTGTCGGCCTGAAGCAGGGGGTTTTATTAGGTTCCTGAGAGGGCCTTAATTAACTGCAGGTGCTCCAATTAACCTGTAGCCACCCTCCCTAGTCTCCAGGGAACCACGCCTTAATTAGCCTAGGGCTTATATATTTCCCCTCTCACACTCTATACTACTGCTGCTCCCTGGCCCTCCTGAATCACAGGCATAAAACAAGCTTCTATTCCCATCTCGGCCACAGACTTCTTATCTGACCTCATGTGCATCACTAACTTCTCTGTCCTAGTTTGCCCATCTATAACAACAATCCTATGGAGATAACATTTCCTTCTTTCGTAAGCATGTTATGATGCTAAGTGAAGAAATGTCTGGAAAGCATTCAGGCAGAAAACACTTGAGAAGAATTATTTTACTGGCTATAGGTGAACCAGAACAAGAACATAGCACCATTTTTAAATATAAAGGGATGATACAACCTCCAGAGATACAACAAAACATATGAGCGGGCATCCTGAAAAACCAGAACCTAGAAGACAGGAAAGTTGAGCTACTTCCAACCCAGAAAGAAATTCTGCAGAACAGATAGACCAAGCCTGGAGCCATGTTCTGATTCTGAAGAAAAGCAATAGTGCCTTATGAACATATGCAGAGAACCCTGTATGTCTGCTTTGCAAGTTTCTTAAACATGGTTCTATTCAATCAAGGGAATTCGTTTCAAAAGAAACAAAAATCTGGATGAACATTCTTACAGGTTTAATTTGTTCCACATAAAAGATTAGGCTCTTTTTTATATCAAGCTCATGGAAAAAGCATTATATCTGGATGGATGGCTATGAGACAATGAAAAAAATATTAGTAGAATGACCACTTAATTGTAGTGAAACTCCCAGAATACACTATTTGTGACGGGAATCTATGATATGTCAAGTTCCCCTTATGTACTTATTTATTGAATGCACAATAATCCAACAAAGCATCTAGTCTCACTGCGAGGGAACTTTACTAATTTTTTAAATAAAATAATAAATAATAATAATAATAATTTAAAAAAATTAAAAGTAAAGCCATCAGCAATTCCACAATCAAAAATTTTAATCAAGCAGTTTCATATTCTCCTTTCTTGGCAAGAAAGTGGAAATCAGGACTGTTTTGTGGGATTATGTCTCAAGTCACAACTCAACAACGCCCCAGTACAAAAGGCAGGACTTTGCCCCTTGACTGTAAACTAGGATAGCCCAAGTAGTTGTATAAATCAATGCTACTTTTTGAGATAATTAGTTGCTGAAAGCCTACAATGTATTCAGAACATTTATTTTAAGATGAGCCTCCTAGACTAGGGATCAAATACCTTTTTGCATGGGCTCTTTATCGGTGTCCACAGAGATCAATGGAGTCTCTAGTGAGTCCTGTGATGTACCTGCAAAATCTACACAATGGCTCTCACGAAAGTCTTCAGACTAGCCTCCTGCAGTCCAGCCCAAAATCTGTCTCCTGGGAAGACAGAGATGTGACCTTGCTGGCTAACACACTGCAGCATCACCCCCAGAATATGTCAAAAGGCCTGGAGCAAACAACAATGAACCTCTTAGCAGTTCCTCTGACACCAAATGTGTCAACATCACTGACCTCTGGGCACAAGCATCAGTAGTGCTCGCACACGCTGTTCATTCTTAGAGTTCTAAGCAGCCCCAGTGCCAGGACATCTATGCAGTCATTGTTAAGTGGGTGAGAGCAGTCATGCAGCCAATATTCGTCCAGTCATGCTGTCATAACTCATCGGCTTTACCTTTCAGTAAGTGAACCAGAAGTTCTGGTGTGAACAGAAGACCCTAGTAGTTCTGGAGTTTAAGGCATATACACATTTAAAGCATATAAGGAAAAGAAAGATGACCCACCAACAGTGCATGCCTCAACAGAAGCTTTGAGGAAGGCTCCAATGCTTCAACTCTTAAGTGAAGAACCAGGAGGGTACTGCATTATGACCTTGACTGCAACGAGATGTCACTTCATCTTGGCACAATGAGGATTGCTCCATGGATGTCATTGCATCACCTTTGGGCCTATTAGGCTAGACCTGCATTGATCCACAATTATTCAATGCTGGGATTTTTAATCCTCTACGGGTACTACCCTATACTCGGCTTATCTTGAGGGCTCCTTCCTTGATGATGGACTTGCACCTGGAAACACAGGGAAGCTGAGTAATGACATACTCATGGGGAGGAGGTGACCAGCCCTCTGTGGAGAAAGAAGTAGTTCGGGACTATTTAGAAAAGCTGGACGAGCACAAGTCCATGGGGCCGGATGCACTGCATCCGAGGGTGCTAAAGGAGTTGGCCGATGTGATTGCAGAGCCATTGGCCATTATCTTTGACAAATCATGGCAATCGGGGGAGGTCCCGGATGACTGGAAAAAAGCGAATGTAGTGCTAATCTTTAAAAAAGGGAAGAAGGAAGATTCGGGGAACTACAGGCCAGTCAGTCTCACCTCAGTCCCTGGAAAAATCATGGAACAGGTCCTCAAGGAATCAATTCTGAACCACTTAAAGGAGGGGAAAGTGATCAGGAACAGTCAGCATGGATTCACCAAGGGCAAGTCATGCCTGACTAACCTAATTGCCTTCTATGATGAGATAACTGGCTCTGTGGATGAGGGGAAAGCAGTGGATGTGCTATTTCTTGACTTTAGCAAAGCTTTTGATACAGTCTCCCACAGTGTTCTTGCCAGCAAGTTAAAGAAGTATGGGCTGGATGAATGGACGGTAAGATGGATAGAAAACTGGCTGGATGGTCGTGCTCAACGGGTAGTGATCAATGGCTCCATGTCTAGTTGGCAGCCGGTATCAAGTGGAGTGCCCCAAGGGTCGGTGCTGGGGCCGGTTTTGTTCAATATCTTCATCAACGATCTGGAGGATGGTGTGGACTGCACCCTTAGCAAGTTTGCAGATGACACTAACCTGGGAGGAGTGATAGATACGATGGAGGGTAGAGATAGGATACAGAGGGACCTAGACAAATTAGAGGATTGGGCCAAAAGAAATCTGATGAGGTTCAACAAGGACACATGCAGAGTCCTGCACTTAGGACGGAAGAATCCCATGCACTGCTACAGACTAGGGACCGAATGGCTGGGCAGCAGTTCTGCAGAAAAGGACCTATGGGTTACAGTGGATGAAAAGCTGAATATGAGTCAACAGTGTGTCCTTGTTGCCAAGAAGGCTAACGGTATTTTGGGCTGTATAAGTAGGGGCATTTCCAGCAGATCGAGGGACATGATTATTCCCCTCTATTCGGCACTGGTGAGGCCTCATTTGGAGTACTGTGTCCAGTTTTGGGCCCCACACTACAAGAAGGATGTGGATAAATTGGAAAGAGTCCAACGGAGGGCAACAAAAATGATTAGGGGGCTGGAGCACATGACTTACGAGGAGAGGCTGAGGGAACTGGGATTGTTTAGCCTGCAGAAGAGAAGAATGAGGGGGGATTTGATAGCTGCTTTCAACTACCTAAAAGGGGGTTCCAAAGAGGATGGATCTAGACTGTTCTCAGTGGTAGAAGATGACAGAACAAGGAGTAATGGTCTCAAGTTGCAGAGGGGGAGGTTTAGGTTGGATATTAGGAAAAACTTTTTCACTAGTAGGGTGGTGAAGCACTGGAATGGGTTACCTAGGGAGGTGGTGGAATCTCCTTCCTTAGAGGTTTTTAAGGTCAGGCTTGCCAAAGCCCTGGCTGGGATGATCTAGTTGGGGTTGGTCCTGCTTTGAGCAGGGGGTTGGACTAGATGACCTCCTGAGGTCCCTTCCAACCCTGAGATTCTATGATAAGAAACCCATCCAGGGCTCTGACACCTTAAGGCTAGAGCACGTCACATGCCATGTTATGATCCTCCTCAAGGCAGTACAAGTACTAGCCATTTCTGCACTTAACACTGTTCAGCTGTTTCTCCATATATGCTTTTACAAAACAACCCACATGGGACAAAAAAGACAACCCCCTCCTCCTCCCTTCCGAAAAGGTAAAATCAGAACCCCCAACCAGTAGTGAAAATTATTTTAAAAACAGATAGCACACAATGTGTCACTGATGCTTAGTACATTAAAGCCTCCCTAGCCAACGCTGGTCTTCAAAATAACTTTACATTACATTTCTTTTTCCTTTTTTAAAAATACAGAACCCTAGTGCAGTGTGATTCCCCTCAGGACATACTCTCACCACAGCAAGCCTCCTCAGCTCTAGCGCTTCCTGGATCTGGTCTCAGAGCATTCAGAACCCCTGTTCATGCTGTGAGTTCCCTGCAGTGAGTACCCCTGGAAGGGACACCTAGACAAGCTTTACACGACCCCCAAAGCGGCCCTGCACTCCACATTCACAGTTAGCAGTGACTCTCAACCAGCTTGGAAAATAGAAGTGTTTATTAGTCGTCGTGAACACAGCATAGAACAGATCTTGTTAGCAGAGAAATAAGGAACATTCACCAAAATCCATCTTGGAGGGGGGAAATCCAGAGCCCAGAGCTCTACGCACGAGTCCCAAAGCAGGAGACTGATCAGCTCCCAGCTGACCAGCTTTGGGAACGACCTGATGCCCCGCCTCCTTCCTTTGTCTCTTTCCCAAGCAAACAGGTCACCTGACCTGAACCTGTCACTTTGTTTTCTAGTACCTCCAGCTGATTCTTGCAGAGAATGGGCCCTAGACATCAACTGCCAGGATACAGAGTGTCAGCCATTGTCTGTGCCCAGGTAGCCAGACATCAGTCACACCTGCCCTCTTGGGGGCTCTGCAATGATCACACATCCTTGTCCCATCACCTAGATACTTGAGTAACACATAGGGGGAACTGAGGCATGCACACAGTATTCAAACAAAACATTAAGAACTTTCCCACTTTGTCACGTATACATAGACCTTTCACTTCTACACATCACAAAATGTAGCACCAAAAATAATTAAAATTCAACTTTGAACAAGTAAGGCCTCAATCTGAATTTAAATTAAATGCATGTATAGAGATAAGGCTCTAACATTCAAAGGCAGAGAATTCCAAAGTCTTATTGCCTTGAAAGCAAGTATCATTATTCCTAAAGATGTGACCTTTATGATGAAACAACTGTGGTTGCTGAATCAATTCTATGAAAAGGAGCAGAAGGAACCAAAATGTTAGCTATGCAAAATGTGTCCCATCTATAATTTTATAATCCATAAAAGCCATCTTAAAATCTATATTTAGGAAAAGGAAATCATTACAAAACAATCTGTACCAGCTCACATAATATTTGAATTGTGGTGAGAGGAAGGAAGCCATCTACCTGCACCATTCTGAATCTCCTACAGAGTAGGAAAAGAATAAAACACTGAATTGCTAGTCTACTACAGAAAGTACAAAAATATGAATTTGTGTTTGGATATTTAATAGTGTACACTTGCTGTAGACAATAAAAAGATCCCTTATCTACAGATTTTTTTATTCTGAAAAGATAAGAAGTTAAGCATAAACCCAAGATGTAACAACCATTTACAAAGCAAATATTCTATTGACAGACCAGCCTAAAATACTGAACCTTCTTGTTACATATATTCTTTGCATTAATTTAAATAATTTCTTAAAAAATACAGGGTTTGGGACACGACCACAAAATAAATCTACAAATGATATTCTGATACCCTTGCTCACATTTAGTATTTTAGTCCAGAAGTAGTCCCACTTATTTCAATGGAACTACTCTTGGAGTAAGGCACTATTCAACATGAGTAAGGATATGAGTATCTGGCCCTTGGTATTTTTATTAATATAATTTTCTAAAATAATAATATGTACTGCTTTTATGATCTACAGCTGTTCCTATATGTGAAAAGTGGCAAATGGAAGCACTGTCAATCTGTCAAGTTGTAGGAATATTTGCCAGCTTTGTTTGAAATGCAGTCTTTCATTAACATATTTAGGGCAAAATTCTGCCTTTAATCCTTACAGCTACATATGGGGGAATGCAAAGGAATCAACTTGGTGGATGGCTCGAGCCATACCACTGAATGCACCTTTTTGCTGCTCCAGAAAGCAGCCGTGTTTGCCCATCTACAACATGCTATTGCCAAGCTAAGCCTAAATGTTATGAGTGCACAAAAACACCTAAAATAAAGATTAGCTGGTTCCCTCACCTGACCATGGTGAGCCAGTGAGTATGACAGATGGGCCCCTCAGCAAGCACTCTGGAATGCCAGGTAGAAATCCTACCTTGCTGCTTCATGAAAGTGTAAAATAGTATTGATTTCAGAAGACCTTAGATATCAAAGTTGGACACTAACACCATACCATGCAACAGAATGGGTAACTGTGAACTAAACAGTCCATTAAGAAAAAGGTCATGCTCTGTATAAACCTTAATACACTTCAGCAGGAATGACTGGTTTCATTTGACTGATAAACCTTAAGAAGGACAACCAATATCTATGGTCAGGGCCGGTGCAAGGAAGTTTCAAGCCCTAGGCGAAACTTCCTTGCACCAGCCCTGCGCCCCCCCTCCCCCCGCCCAGCTAACACCGCCCCCCCCGGCAGCCAGTCCCCCACCCGTGGCGGCTCCCCACCCCCCCGCGGGCCGGCAGCTCAGCCCCCAGCCCGCGGCAGCCTCCCCCGCCCACGGCACCTCCCCAGCTCCCGGCTCAGCCGCGGAGCCAGGAAGTGGGAGGCAGCCGCAGCGAGCCGCCCCCCAAATCCTGGCGCCCTAGGCGACCGCCTAGGGTCGCCTAGTCGGCGTGCCGGTCCTGTCTATGGTTGCTGTTTCAATGAAATGCCAGTTTACGAAACTTTTATTAATAGGGCCTTTACTCCCACTACCATTTTGGTAAATTGCAAAGCAGAGCCTTTATGGGTTTTTTTCTTTTCAAATAGTATTTTCAGAAGTATTTATTTTGGGCAAACACATTATCATAACGAACAACTTGATTCTATGCTCACGTATGCAGGCGCACATCACCTCTTATTCTGAAAAACACGTTCCTGTGCCTGCACGTGGAACCTTAGCAGTAAGTTTTCAAGGAAGGGGGTGTTCGACCCACCACATGACAGAGTTTAATAGAGCCCAAAATCTTTTGAACTCCCCAGAATTTTCTGATCAAATAGTTTATTGTTCAACCACAGAAAATATGTACAATTTCATAAACAGTCTTTCACACTGCAAATAGATAGTCTGAAAATAACTTTAAATAAAACTGGATTAACTGACTGGATTTCCTCAACATTTAATCTAAATACAATAGAGAACACCACATTTATCTGTGAAGGAATGGCAGAAAGAGTGATACTTCATATATCAATTTAATTTTTCTAAAACAGAGAAAAATACAGAATTTCATTTAAGGACTTCTAATTTCAGTTTAGGAATGCATTAGTTATTTCAAAATATTTTTCTAGGAAAAAAATCTGTGGTATCAGCAATTTAGAAATTAAAAAAATGATATCCATCTTCATAATCTTGTTACACTGTTAAATTTTTTAATCATAAGAGGTAAGAACATAAGGGCTAATATCACCTAGCCTTTATTATTAATATAATTTAAAAAAGAAACAGGATCCATTTATGACAATTTCCCTACCCTCAAAATGATTTATTTTTCTTTATTTTCATAACACTGTAATTAGTGTTACAACACATACTTTTGTTTCCTTTAATCAATTAATAGTTCAAAAGCAAAATAATACTAAATTCATCATCTAATTCTTATTATGTCATATATTCTAAATGTAAAGAACGTGTGCAAAATGGTTTAGGATTAGAGCAAAACAAGAAATACTGTTTAGGTAACAGTATTATTCCTTAGTGGTTTCACACTTGTGGTAGAAAAACTGATTCAGACAACTATGGTTGAAATTGACCTGGAAAAAACATGGTTTCTATGGATATCATTTAGAAATGGATATCCTAGTGCAACACATATTTAGGGTTTTTTTACATTTCTTAACAGGTTATCAGATGCATGTATGGCACTAACAACATCCGCAGAGGTATAATTTTATATACTATAGTATCTAACATACCATTTTATTCAGGAGCTATTTAATTATAGATATTGGGGTGATGGTTACGTATGCAGTAATGAATCCAAATTGGATTTTTCCAGAGACTGTGTTCTATATTTTTTAAACTGTTAATGTATTGAGTCTGCCACTACTAACAGTTGCTAATGTGAAAAGAGAATATAACATATATGTGTATATTTGAAATAAAAATTAAATCTGTATCAGAAGTAAGAACTTAGAGGCCTGACTCTAATGTGACTATATTTACAACCATTGCCTCTACTTTGAGATCTTATACATCATAATACATTATTATATTACAATGCATTCCTGAAAAATAAGACTGATTGATATACATAGTGATAAATTATTAGCATTATGAATAGAGAAATAATTAAAGAAGACTATTATCTCATTTGTTTACATTTTATAAAGCTTCAGTTTGGATTAAATATACATCCTGATACATTTTTGATCCTAATGTTTCAAACAAGTCTGAATTTAAAGCATAAAGGAAGGGGGGGAAACAAAGCTGTAAGTACCTAATTCATTATTATTTTTTTTGGCTTTTACAATATTATAGTGATGACTTGCAGATCTGGAACATAAGCAGTCCATTTTTGTTCACATGATACAAGGATAAAACAAATACAAAATACTTCAGAACAATGCCACACCCCTCTGATTAAATAGCACTTAAAAATATTTAGATAAAGCCTGAACAAATCAAACAAACATCTAGGCAGGAAATTCTGTTTTAATGAACTACCACAGTGCTATTTCAGAGAGGCTGAAAGCAACCTAATTTGAGAATTAAATCAAGCAAAACCTAGTATAATCTCATTGCCATATTTGCAGTTAATGAAAGCTATTTAAATCTGTGACATTTTTATTTTTATAGAAGATGGAAGCACAAATTGTTTGTTTCACTAATAACACAAACATACAGTAAATTTAAGATGTTATTATTTAGGTTATCCTTACTATTTACCAATGTACAATATTAAAAGATTACTCTTCTGCTACTCACTATTGCTCCAGGATTTCAGTAAATATTTGATACTGATTTCAAAGAAGCCTGAATCCTGCTGGCTAGCCATGTTTGCTGCATACAAAGAAGCTTCTATAATTCTGAGCAGTTGAAGTGGCAGGTACTAGTATGTAGATGTAACTGTCACCAGTTAGTGATGTAAACGAGGGGTCAGAAGAGGAAATGAAGTCTCTGCAGATCAACTTCTTCCGTGGTAGGTAAACCCTCATTTAATACAACAATAACAACAACACACCATGAGATGCTCGTCCTCTGCTCCTCCTTCAGGGCTGGTACTTAGCTTTATTTGCTGTATTTTTTTTCACCCTGCAGACATTCAATAGGAGCTTTCATGTACTCCATTCCATAATGAATCAGATTTTTGCAGCTTTTCCATAGGCTCCGTTTAATACATGTACTGTACCAAAGCAGCTGTTGTTTAAACAGTTAGAACGTCTCCTTGAAGGGTGTTTGAGCTGGCCTTCTAATAGCGTGCAATCTGCCTGTCTGAAGGCTTTTTCCATTAGAGACTGATAGACTGATCGTATGCACCTCCTCCTGCAAGCAAACACAGAGTATCAACTTGAAGCCCTACTGAGAATGTCTCTTCTGCAGCTGAAGGAATTTCACAGGTTCTGTTATTCTTTTCTTTTTAGAAAAACCTCTAACGAGTATCCTATGTGTGTTCTGGTCAGCTGCTTCCCTTCAGTGTGTTTCCAAGAACAACACACTGTATTAGACACAACTGCATCATGCTGCGGTAAAGCAAAGCTGCACCCATCTATCTGATTGCAGTGACGTTTTAAAAAAGCCCATCAGTCAGCCCAGTTGCAGAAGGGAAGCACTTGCAGAGCATCAACAACCAGACATTTAAATGGCTGTTTGTTCTCTTCTTTCGCAGCTAAAGAAGAATCTGTTTGATGTCATTTTTGTCTTGAGTTAGACTTTTATAAGATAAGAGACAGCAAGCTGAATTAATATTGGAAAATAAAACAGCTAGCTAGTTGCTTATTTCACCCTCTGTATATTCTACACTAAATTTGATTACTAGCTACAATTTACCTATTTCTTAAAATTTTCTAATAATCACAATACATCAGTATGCACAATTTGCTAATAATGAAGAAGAAGCATCAGTTTTCCAGTGGCTTTTTGCTTCCTGAGTTTTTGGTAGCATATTTCCTGATTTCAGTTTGCGTGGTTTTACATTATTTCTTCTCTCACCTAGTGGAATAAATAGTGTACTGTCCTATAATGTTTAAACAGACATATAGCATCTCTGTTGTGGATTCATCCAACAACACTGGGAACTGTTGGATTTTCAGAAACTTGGTTCAAGTGCACAGAAAATTTCATCTTCAGATTTAAATTCCTAGTGATATGCATTTTATCAGATTGCTTGCCCCAAAAAATGAATAATTACACTGAAATGTTTCATAAAATACAAAGACTATTGGGGAAAAAGCCAACAAAAATCACCATTCTAGAACTTATACTTTTTTTTCATCAAATGCAAAAATACACATAGAAAAAGACCTTTTTACATTGTGCCTACTGGTCTCAGAAAAAAATACAAAGATGAACTATAGTGACAATTCAAGGCATTGTTGAGCTTTCTCAGTCAAGATAGGAATGTTTACAAACTCATCAGCCTGATAAAAAACCCAACCACCAGAGTAACAACTATCCCACTACTTTATTACTACTGTCCTTTATTTTACTGTATTCAACCTCTTTGTTAAAAACAGATTTACTTTATATTGTTAGTTGATATTTATTCTTTTATCAACGATGCTTCAAATAGCACGATCCACTCGATTAACAATCACATCAGAGTTCAACTTCTGATCAATTTACTTATTTAAAAGAAAAATATATCAGGTATAGCCAGTTAAAATCATACTGAATCTTATTATTAAAGCAACTTGAAATATGAAACACCAGATTTGAAGATGTATTTAAATGTATTTTGATCCTATTTAAATGTTTTTCAATATAAATTTCACTCTAATATTAGAACATCTAGAGATAACAGCACATTTTTGGCAACATCTCAGAAACATTCCTAAAACAGCTGCAACTAGCTGAAATGGCAGTAACAGCCGCATTCTACTTCAGATCCGAAAGAAATTCCCCAAATTGGCTTTAACTGGGCTAACATCTTTAAAAATACATAGGTTCTGCTTTCTTCCACATTAAATTAATGCCTGATATCTCAGAATCTTAATTATGTATTTCAGTAGCTGAAAAGCTGATTAGCACAATACAGACTCCTAAGGTGTAAAAGAACTATTTTTGATGGATTTTAGAGCCCTGTGTATTTACAGTATATCAGTAACATAGTGTACATGTTTTTGTCTATGACAGCGTGGATATTAGTACATGTGAGTTTAAAATAAAGAGCCCTAATATAACATTTTTTAACATAAAAAGGAAATAAGAGATCAAGAATCTGAGTATTTTCACAGATAACCCATGATAAATTGTCCATTTCAGTCATGTACAACTGCCTTCAAGCCAGCCCCTATACTCCTGCTGTCTTGTCCACTTCCTGTGCTCTCCAGGCCTTTCGAAGGGCAGATATCCAGGAGTCTTGGGCAAAAGGACCAACCCCACCATCTGGAAGAGCACCAACAGTAAAAATGTACTTCAGCATATGGGAGGCTTAGGGGACTAGCACTACATGAAAATCAATGATGCTGTCATGGTCAGTACTCTGTCTATGCACAGACTACTGTGATCACCATAAACAGATGTTCTCCTACTAAACTTTTGAAAATAGTCTTCAAAAACAAAAAGAAAACAAGAAAAATACCTGTGGCACCTTAGAGACTAACAAATTTATTTCAGCATACACAGACTAACACGGCTACTACACTGAAACCTGTCATTCTTCAAAAACAATTACCCAATGAGAGAAAAAGAATGGAAAAAATGTGCAGTATGTTTAAATCTTCGTGATTACTGTTTATGATAAAGAGTCATGTATGCATTTAAGAACTGTATATTCTGAGCAATACTTACAGGAATTCTTAAAACAGCTCCACTTAAATGGAGCCGTGAGTACAGCATAGGCCTGCAGCCTGATCAGATACAATCTCTAAAGCTCATGTGGTGCCAAGACTTTTACATTCTGAACACAAAGTGCAATTTGAGGCTAAACACAAGAAGCAGGGGAGGCCTCTCAGTAAGGTGACCATATTTCCCTAAACTGAAAGCGGGATGTGCGGGGCTGGCCTGAGCTGCCTGGTGTTACCACTCATCCCTCGCACTCCTGTGAACGTTCCTCCAGTAGAGCCAACTAGGAGAGATGGGGGAAGAGCGAAGAGGAATGGGTATGGGCTGGGATCTGGGCAGCAAAGCAGAGTGTGAGTGTGTGGGTGTGAGTACTTTTGGGCTCGTAGCCAGGAGGTGAAGCTATTGGACTATGATCCATTTTAGCACTGTGATGCCCCTTTGGGGGCTAGGATAGCAGAGGTGCAGGAAGAAGCCTCCAGGTAGTGGGAGGGACCAAGGAAATTCCAGAGAGCAGCCCTGGAGAAGTGGGGGACGGCTGGGATGCAGAGCCACCATTTCAGATTTGGGAGGGAGCAACTCCTGGCTGGGGAGGGGAGGAGGAAGAGGAGTGAATGACAGGGGGCGGGTCATTCCCAGCCAGTGAGAGGAGTGGGGAGAAGAGTGAGTGATGGAGGACCAGAGGGTGGGGGAGTTGGTCTCTGCCAGTGGTACAAAACTTGGGGAGGGGGCTGGGGAGATGCCCTCCTTAAATGGTGCTCCTACTGGGATGTGGCAGAGGTGGGCTATTGGAGGCAGACTGGGGAAGAAAAGAAGCCTGTTGGGGTGAGGGTTGTTCAGGGTTTTGGGGACCGGCTCTGAAGGATGGTGGATGGGGAGGACATGAGGTCGGGGTGGGGGCTGCAGGGACCACTCAGGTGGAGGGGGCTGCAGGGAGGGCCATGCCATGTTTGGTGCCCTGGCACAAGCAGATGCTGTGGGACCTGGTCGTTCATTCACCAGCTGGTTTGCCCAGTAGGGCCCAAGGCCCACAAATCATGGCTCCATGGCCCAACTGGAGAAGAGTTTGAATTAGGGCCCTGACTGCACTACCCACTGATTGGGTGGCAGAGTGAGCACATGACATCCCATTACCCCCTGATTGGAGGGGCAGGACATAGCGGAGACACATCATCCAGGCTCCTATTCCCCCTCCCCGCAAAGTTCCTCCGTGCCCCACAGGGGAGCAGCCCCACTTTTCTGGCAAAACAGGACAAATGCCCATTTTTGCCAAAAAAAGTCAGGATGTCAGAAACAGGGCTTAAAAAGGGGACTGTCCCTGCCAAAACGGAACGTATGGTCACCCTACCTCTCAGGACCACGTCTGAAGCAGACCACAGGAGTAAACTAAGTATAAACTCGATTTGTGAGTTTTGTGTATGTATAATACAGTGGATTAGTGTACTTGAATGTATCTCCCTCTAGTGGCAGCTACTAATAATTAAAACTGCTCCTTGATTTCTATATCCCAACAGAATAACTCTTTTAGCTCAGGTAGCAGGGGATTGTGCTTTTGGTCCTTAATTACCTTGTTTTGATCCCTACTGATAAACCATAGTATTTGTATTTGTCAGCAGACATATGCACTAATATGCTGTCGTAGTATAAAACTGGTACTCTGGATTGGCTGATCTAGGGCTTAGAGTCTGATCTAGGGCTTAATCATTCAAGGTGTCAGTCTGGGCCTTCCAGCCCTGATCCTCAATACACTGAAGCACACGCTTAAGCTACTCCTTTATTTAAAGTACCTGCATAGGTATTATCAGTTAGTAAACTATCACAGACATCATGGTGCAAGTGGGTCTTGAGGAAAGATCAAGATCAAGAACCAGCATTCTAGCTTTACGAAATAATCTGAGGAGGGAATTCTATGAGTAAAGGGTAGCATGGAAGAAAGTATAAAGGTACTCATGTGGGAAGCGAACAAGAAAGTGATGGAGGCTGGCACGTTGGAGGAGAGGAGAGATAGGAATGTGTGACAGCACAATGATATGTTTTGTTGTAGAGAAATTAAACCACTGTCTATATTTTGAATCGTATATTTACTTTCTAAGATCTCCAGACTCTTTTTCCAAACTAAATTAACCCACATTAACCATCTCCCCAGCCTGATACTGGTTCACCAATTCTCAGTGGTTAATAAAACTATGTGCTGTGCCTGTGTTTTTCCATCAGTGAATAAGAGTGAGCACCAGAGACAGAAGCTGCATTTGCTATCTTTGCTGTTCTTCTCTCTCCCCCTTTGTGTATGTTTGTCCTGCTTTGTTTTCAAGAAAACAAGACTGGACTTTCACAAGAGCAGCAGCTCCAGCCTATCTCATTTCTCTTCTCCCACCCCCACCCCCCAAAAAAGACAGATGGTCATCTTTAATACCATCTAAAAGACTGTCATACAGGGTTGGTTTGTTTGTTTTTCGTTTAAAAATCTCTCTACATTCTAACTCTTTCCCTCAGTTAAAGGGAAAGAATAAGGGATATCATTAGAATAAAAGCCTTACTTACACTTTACATTTCAAATGCTTTAAGTGATCCGGAAAGATGCCCTGACCAGACTGGGCACACTTTTTCTATATCTTCAATAAAAGGTTAACAAGATTTTTAATGGTGTGTTTGCCATGGGACTAAGTAGGCTGGGGTCTCTGGGTTCAAACCCTCAAATCTTGTGTAATTGTTCAGTGTTGTACATTGACAAGGTCATGCCAGCAAGTTAAAGAAGTATGGGCTGGATGAATGGACGGTAAGGTGGATAGAAAACTGGCTGGATGGTCGTGCTCAACGGGTAGTGATCAATGGCTCCATGTCTAGTTGGCAGCCGGTATCAAGTGGAGTGCCCCAAGGGTCGGTGCTGGGGCCGGTTTTGTTCAATATCTTCATCAACGATCTGGAGGATGGTGTGGACTGCACCCTTAGCAAGTTTGCAGATGACACTAAATTGGGAGGAGTGGTTGATACACTGGAGGGTAGGGATAGGATACAGAGGGACCTAGACAAATTAGAGGATTGGGCCAAAAGAAATCTGATGAGGTTCAACAAGGACACATGCAGAGTCCTGCACTTAGGACGCAAGAATCCCATGCACTGCTACAGACTAGGGACCGAATGGCTGGGCAGCAGTTCTGCAGAAAAGGACCTAGGGGTTACGGTGGACGAAAAGCTGAATATGAGTCAACAGTGTACCCTTGTTGCCAAGAAGGCTAACGGCATTTTGGGCTGTATAAGTAGGGGCATTTCCAGCAGATCGAGGGACGTGATTATTCCCCTCTATTCGGCACTGGTGAGGCCTCATTTGGAGTACTGTGTCCAGTTTTGGGCCCCACACTACAAGAAGGATGTGGATAAATTGGAAAGAGTCCAACGGAGGGCAACAAAAATGATTAGGGGGCTGGAGCACATGACTTACGAGGAGAGGCTGAGGGAACTGGGATTGTTTAGCCTGCAGAAGAGAAGAGTGAGGGGGGATTTGATAGCTGCTTTCAACTACCTAAAAGGGGGTTCCAAAGAGGATGGATCTAGACTGTTCTCAGTGGTAGAAGATGACAGAACAAGGAGTAATGGTCTCAAGTTGCAGAGGGGGAGGTTTAGGTTGGATATTAGGAAAAACTTTTTCACTAGTAGGGTGGTGAAGCACTGGAATGGGTTACCTAGGGAGGTGGTGGAATCTCCTTCCTTAGAGGTTTTTAAGGTCAGGCTTGACAAAGCCCTGGCTGGGATGATCTAGTTGAGGTTGGTCCTGCTTTGAGCAGGGGGTTGGACTAGATGACCTCCTGAGGTCCCTTCCAACCCTGAGATTCTATGATTCTATGATTCTATGTTAACACCTTTGTCTGTCAGCGAATTTATGCCATCACACTTAAAGCCAAAAAAGTATGTATATATGTTCCCCAACATTAAAAACACTTTGCTTCTATTTGTTCTTTTCTCCCCCTCCTACATCCCAGAAATACTTTGCTCTCATCACCTCGAAAAAACCTGGGTTGTGTTGTTCCTCATCTTTTGGCGTCTCTCCCCCATTTCTCCAAGAGATGCTTCTCCCACTCCCGTTTCCTACATTGCTCCATCCTCCGATTGGCCATTGTCCCCTGCTGGGCTGCTCTTCTAAGTGGACCCTTTCCTATGTCTCCAGTTTGGCCCCACTCCCCAGCCTCACCTTGAGTTGCTTGAGCAAGCTTGGGACAGCGAGCAGAACTTTCATTCCTGCCTCCACTTGAAGGCAGTGTCAAGAGCAGATCCACTAAAAGGGCAGAAGCTGAATGAAAAAAGAGGGAACCTCACCTACACCCCCTACTCAGTCTTTTAATCAATAAGGCCAGCAACTAGAAGATTAAAGGGCTGCTCCACCAGGCTGGTAACTGACTATTGAATCCTGAGTGGAAGCAAAGACAACAATTCGTGCTCAGCAGGCCCTGTTGCAGAACAGGGAAAGGTTTGGGGGACTGCACAATTCCCGCAATCATTCACAACCTTGCAGGATGGATTGATTTAAGTCAAAGTTATTTAAATGACAAAAACAGCATTTTAATGTTGTTTTTATTAGTTAAATAAAAAAGTATGCTTATCAAAAACATGTTTTCACAGAGTTTAAGGTCAGAAGGGATCACCAGCATATCACAAGCCACCACCATGCTTACTAACTCCAACAGCCAAAGTTAGAGCAAATTATTACAGTCCTCAGGAGACAAATATTATATTCCACAGGCAGAGACTAGGAGGAACCAAGGTGCACCAATGCTCAAGGCAACTGCAATGTCAGTTTTTGTTTTATAAATCAGTTTTAAATGCAAAGGAACTATTAACCATAGTTCGTGAACTGATGGATTGTTTCTGGTCATCATGAGCCAGATTTTCAAAGGTGGTTTGGTGCCTAAAGCAGCAGTCAGATGTCTCCTGGGATTTCCAAAAGTTCCTAAGCAGCTTAGGCACCTAACCAGTTTAGGCACTTTTTGAATATCTCACTAGGCACCTATCTGCATCTTCAGGTGCCCAAATACCTTTGAAAATCTGGTCCCATGTTGGTCAAGTTTTTAGAAGTAGTAGATCTCATCCTCTCCCATCTGCTTTTTATCCATAAATTGGAAGAGGAAAAGCTTTTCTGCATTTTCAACTCCCAGTTTCTCAACGTTGAATGAATTAGTCCAAATGAAAAATATATGCTCTCTGTCCCTATTAGCAAAACTGAAAACAGAAGTAATTAAGGGAAAAGCTTTGATGCACAACAGAAATGGAAAGTACTTACATTTGGAAAGATGCAAATACCCACATTTGCAAAGACTGAAGTATTAAATGCAGTACATGACATTATGACATACTTAGAAAGCTTGAGCTGACCTCACAATTTACATACAAAATCAAGGGGAAAATATGTATTTTAAAAAGCAGCACCCTTTATCTCATTAAAATTTGAGGAGGGCTCATTGATGCAGCATATTACAGTAGATTAAATTTATTTAACTCAGAGATCCCTAAAGTGTTGGGCGTGGGCCCCCCCCCGGTGGGCATGGAGGACCGTCTGGGAGGGCACAGTGAGGCCCAGACCAGCCCCAAGGGGGAGGGGAGGGAGCACTACCCAGCCCCTCCCCACCCCCTGCTCTGCTCTGGCCCCACCCCCAGCAGCATCCCCAGCTCCCAGCCCCAACCTTGGCCCTGTCCCCAGCCTTGGCTCCACATTCACCCAGGGGCCTGGCTGCTGGCCCCCACCATGGCCCAGCTGCAGTTCTGCTCCTGGTCCTGCGCCAGCCCCCAGCCTCAGCCACTGGCTGTGGTTCCATTCCCAGCCTGGGGCCAAGGCTGGGAGCAAGGCCAGGAGTGGAGCCACACCTGGTTGTGGGCCCAGCTGCCAGCCCCCACCGCAGCCCAGCTACAGCTCCACTTCTGCCTCCATTCTCAACCCCCGTTGTGGCACCGCTTCTGACCTCAGACCCACCCCGAGCTGTGGTCCCAGGCTCAGCCCCCTTACCTCTGTCTGTGTCCTTCCCCGCCCTCACAGCCGCGGCCCCACTCCTGACCCCGGCTCTGGGGGAGGGGAGAGGGGCAGGGAGGCATGGACAGGGATAAGGCGGGGCACAACCCTCAAAAGTTTGGGGACCGCTGATTTAAATAATTTCAACAGATTTTTGTAAGCTTAGATGTTAACATAGGGTGTCAATTTCAAATATAATTTTAATTAAGGTTTATTTTTAAGAAGAAATGTTAAAAAAATCTATTTTTTTTTAAATCAACCATTCTTAATTGCCTTGTGGATGTAAAAGCTAACTAAGAGCCATGCTGCCATCAGAGCCACTGTTGGAACAGAATTCAGTTTCTGGACATGGAATTGGAGATGTAGCAATTGCAGTAGTGCTCAGTGACACCGTATTCTTTGGACTCCCAACAGGTCACTAATGTATGACCTTTGCCTGTACCTCTCTTCTACACAGGTCAGGAGAGTCATCACTAGACATCAACTAATTTGATAAGCTGAAAATGCATCATCAGTACAGAATGAAATCGTTATGAAGTTAAAACTGCTCCAACAGTGCAAGACTATTTTCCTGTTATAAGATTACAGTTCCAGCACTAAACCACACTACAGCTTTTTGCTTGGGAGAAAAAACTGTGTTTGTTTTTTTCTCTTTACAGAACTATATGTTATTTTGATTCAACATTTTAGTTTTAGGAGTAAAATATAATTTTGACACACTGGGACTCTGCACATACATACCTCCAAACATTCCCAGGGGCTAAAGCAGGACAAGTCCTGCTCCAAGAGAGTGGGTCAGGGGGAGGATCAGGTGATGGCAGGCCTGGGGGAATGCAGTTGCAGAGCAAGCCCTCCCCGACTTATCCCACAGCAGTGGCTAATGTGCCTCCTGTCCCATGGGGGTAGCGGGGCTCAGTTTCCCACTCTGTGTGCTGAGACCTGGCCCCTGGCACTTGCAGTCGCAACACCACTCAGGCTGGGCCCAAATCTGAGCGGTGCTATGACCTGTGTGGATCAGGGAGCTGAGCCCAGAGAGCCCTGTGGGACAGGAGCTGCTTCTTCAATCAGGACAGAAGGCTTTGGGGGTCAAAGCGGAACAATCCCACAAAACCCAGAACTATTGGGAGGGGGTAATATGGCACCTGCACCCCTCCTCAACCTTTGGTGATAAGCAGAAATTGCTCCCTTGCCACCAGTGACCAGGAGTGAAAAAGCACCCAAAGAAACTGTTAAAAAACGTTAATTCAAAAATTAAGAGATAGAATGGGCTAAGCATTTTGCAGCTTCACCTGATGCCAGAGGTGATTACCACAGCAAGTTGTCCAGCCCCACTTGGGGAGATGGGACCAGCACAGGAGTCCGAGTGTGCAGAAACTGAAAACTCATGTATATGCCTAGCTGCTCTGCAACTACTTTCTGCACAGCTTTTTTACCCCACCATCACACAGTACATAAGATTTACTGTGGCTGGGCTAGGCAGCCATTGATATTTCTTTCAGGATTGTGCTCAACATATATTCAGGTTAATTATTTTGTAAATAACTGATACTATCCAAATGCTTTTAGTTCATGAAGTGAGATTTTAGCAAGGGGATAAGTTTAAAGAATACAATATCCTTACATTGTCTTTGGCATCTCTGAAAGCAGGTTTGTAAAGGTAAACTTTAATATTACTCTACTCCTGTCTTTAAAGATACAAGATGAAGAATGATATAAATTAAACTAAATAATTACTGGCATTTGTAAGAGAAACCCAGATCTCCTGAGAATGGAATTAATTTAGAAGTGGACACACAAACACATTTTTCACATAAATTCTTTTTTACATTATTTTCTGTGACACAGATTGGGGATATACATGTGTCAAATTGTGAACTCCATGTTGTGTGGTAAACCCCATTTTGTTTCAGGAGTTCTTCGTATTGCAATCTTCATTTTGGAGTGGTACTTTTATGTTGTATTACCACCTCCTTTGTGGATTAGAGCATCTATTTCCTAGCAAGAACTTGACACCTAGTGGAAAGATTATGTCTGATAAGCAATGACAGAGTCATCAGTCAAAGGAATATTGACTTTGAATGACTCTCTACACAGAAGCCAATGAGCAGAAGAGTCTGGAGTCTGGAACTCCCAAACTGAAGAATATGGGCCAAAGCGGGAGACAGGCTATTTTCAAACAGGGGTGCACTTTTCTGAACAAGCAGCTGACCACCACCACCAGACTAAGAAAGCAGGAAGGGCTGCCTAGCTGAAGGATGATTAGTCAACACTGATGTCACCCCTTCTGGGAGTCCTTAATTGCGGCGGGAGGGTGGTCGGGGGGGTGGGGGCGGTTTGCAGACAGGATTTGGTTGTTTTTAAAAGATCTATAACTCTGTATTGCTTTTAAGAATAAAATGTCTGTGATTAAGAAATTCCTTTGCTAAGATAGTCTTCCTTGCTTGCTTCCTACATTGTCCCTGAAGGGGTTAAAATAAAAACTCAGAGCACCTCAGGATGATACAGGGGCGGCTCTATGTTTTTCGCTGCCCCAAGCACGGCAGTCAGGTGGCTTTCGGCAGCGTTTCTGCGGGTGATCCGCCAGTCCTGCGCCTTCAGCGTGCTCGCCGCCTAATTGCCGCCAAAACTGCGGGACCGGCAGGCCTCCCGCAGGCATGCCGCCGAAGGCTGCCTGACTGCCACCCTCACAGCGACTGGCAGGCTGCTCCCCGCGGCTTGCCACCCCAGGCACGCACTTGCTGGGCTGGTGCCTGGAGCCACTCATGATGATGGAACTGCAAGGGAGCACGGGCACAGGAGGGCTGGGACACTGATTCTGGAGTCTAAGGCAACTGGATGGCAGGGTCTCACTGCCCAAGAAAGGTGTCAGACACAGGGAAACCCAAAGCTAGGAACAGTGACCAATAAGCACGCAGGCCCAGTGGGGCTTAGAGGATTCAGGGTTGGATATAAATTGGTATCCGTCCAGAGAGGGGGAGTAGGCCAACTTGTGACATTCTCTATGCTAAATACAAACAAAAACAAAAAACAATGTAACATGTAATTTATTAATATAACAACAGGATTAACTATTATATGCATCCGACGAAGTGGGTATTCACCCACGAAAGCTTATGCTCCAATACGTCTGTTAGTCTATAAGGTGCCACAGGACTCTTTGTAACTTCTGCAGATCCAGACTAACACGGCTACCCCCTGATACTATAAATCTGAGTCACGTGTTATTCTATTGTCAAACAGCAACACATATATGCCATAATATGAAGAGGACAGAGGATTTACAAAACGCATCTAAGCAACAGAGGCACACACATCCCAGTGAAAGTCAATGGAACCTTTGTTCCTATATCACCTAGGCACTTTTGAAACTCCCACGCAAGGTCTTTAAAAGGGAATTATTAAAGTGTATCACACACTATCGATCAATGTGAACTAACACTTTTTTTTTGGGGGGGGGGGATAGTTTAATCTAAAAAGAAAATTACCACTCAAGTGAATAGCGAAAAGAAAAAAACAAAGACAAAGGCTCATAGTGTTTCAACATGGAGTGATGCCTTGCCCTCAATATGCTTTCAACATTGTAAAGCAGCCAGACACCTGTGTACCTTAAACCAGTGAATAATTCAACTTAAAAGTCTTCATCTTCAGAGGCACTGTGCAGCCATGACTCCTAATAAACTCAAAGGCAGCTGGGGATGCTCAGAACCTCTCAGGTTTAGGACCCTATTCAGAAGCCAATCCCAACAAAATAAGTTTTTCCCAACATTTTTTTTCCAAACTAACCATAGTTTTGTAGGAATAAGGACTTTCAGAATGTGTGATACATCTGGTGAACTTTGCTCATTTTAAAAATGACACAACTGTGTCAGAACATATTTATCTTGACAAGCAATACATCTGTCCTTCCAGCTAACTGCAGGTAATTCCAGTAACCTTTTTCTGAGCAGTCTGTATTACATAGCATAGATTCTATTACATGTTAATTTTCCATTAAACAATATATTTATTAAAAATAATACAAGCAAAGGATTATTTGAACCTAAAGAGAGAATTTTTATTTAGTACTGCATTTCATTCGTGCATTTATTTTTGAAAATACAAAATCAAATATTTTTAGAAATTCCTGAAACCCTAGCTTTTAATAAACATTTTTTTTAATTTGAGGGAGATAATATACACTAAAGAAATAAAAAAAGAAAATACTGAAAACTTGTATTCTTTGGCTTATAAGATCTGGTTATTTAACTTGGATAACGTTTTACATACCGTCTGTTCTTATTGAAGGTACAAGGCCATGTGACTGATCAACAGCTCTGATAAGATAGCTACCTATCATATACATACAGCAAGCCTACAAGTAAGCAAGTACTATACAAATAGTAAACACCGAATGATTAACCTGTAGTATATAGACCTATGCAACTGTCAATATGAGGCATAAAAGCCAAATTTTCCCCTCACTATCCACATAGATTAGATTAAAAAAAAACACAGAAAAACAAAGGACAAACCACAAAGGTTAGGAAGAAGGTTAAACAAGCAGCACTAAGATAACCCGTAAGTCTACTTTTTTAAAAAGCATTTTGTTTGCCGTAGGTGTTTTCATTACTACAGAAGTATTCCTTTAAAAGTGTGAGAGGGATGAATATTTCTGATATTTAATTAAATACTCCAGAGTTTATCGGCTCTATAAAAATGTAATTCAGACAAATTTTCTGTCATATTAGCATAACAGCACTATTTTGTGGATGAAGAGTATGTACATTTTTATGTGGAATCTACACTCAAAGTACATCAAGAACAAAGAAATGAAAAAGATTTTATTGTCTTAGGACTTCTGAACATGGACTTTTAAATATATATGTTTACTAACTAACATATATATGTTTACTAACTAACATTTACTGTATCTGAAATTAATTAAAATTATTATTTAACTTTAATAAGAGCATGGTTGGTTTATTATAAATGTTTTCCGTGTTTTTGTTTCAAATTCCTATGTTTCTCTCTAATTTTTAACTAACACCTTTATACAGCTATAATTGTCACTCTATAACAGGCGTCTGTTGAGGAAAAAACAGTAGCAAACATTCATTTAAAAGCCTTCTTCAAAGGCTTTTATATTTGTATATTTTGTTATATACAGAAATCTAAACATTTTCCATCAAAGGACATACATTCAGTATATGCTTTAAATAAAAATTTCAGTATATTTTTCAATCATTATCCTCTAGGTAAAACAAATGAAGAGTCAAACAAGTAAAACGTATTACTGGGACAGATCCTTTTTTTGCATTCTAGCATCAAGACAGATTTATCCTATGCTGGGGAGCAAATCCATGCTGAGAATCTGGTAACTGGCTCCCTGAGGCTCCCCTCCCACCAACACAAGGAAACTTAGGGCTTGTCTACACTGGCAATTTACAGCGCTGCAACTTTCTCACTCAGGGGTGTGAAAAAACACCCCCGAGCGCAGCAAGTTTCAGCGCTGTAAAGCGCCAGTGTAGACGGTGCACCAGCGCTGGGAGTCGTGCTCCCAGCGCTGGTAACTACACCCCTCATGGAGGTGGGTTTTTGAGAGCGCTCTCTCCCAGCGCTCTGCCGCGACCACACAGGCCACGTTAATGCGCTGCCATGGCAGTGCTTTAGCGTTGCCAGTGTAGACTAGCCCTTAGTACAGCAATGAATCTAAACCACCAGGTGTTGTTTAATTTGCAATATATTACTTAAGATGGGATATAGCCCACTGTCTATCTAATGGACTTTTTTTCACAGCAGTACCATCTTGGCCTAAAAATGTGTTTTAGCACCAGTAATAAGAGATAGTGACAATACAGCAAGGGGAAACTATACAACACAAACAAGCAAGGTAAAAAAGTAGCCATAGTAGCAACTCTCTCATCTTTTTCATCTTCACCTTCAGGCTGATTCTCCAATGGAAATGGAGAGCCTCCTTGATGTTCCAAACACAGCCCGAGGATAAGGCGGTGCCATCTTCATCATTGGCCTAATGGAAGATCAAATGATCTATCTACATAGTCCTTAAGCACCAAAAGCAGTAATACCAATGAATGGAAGAAGAAAACAAATTTGACAACCATGTCCATCAGACCTGTTTAGATTTAGAATCTAAAGCTTTCCTTAGAACAGGGGTTGGCAAACTTTTTGGCCTGAGGGCCACATTGGGTTTCCGAAATTGTATGGAGGGCTGGTTAGGGGAGGCTGTGCCTCCCCAAACAGCCAGGCGTGGCCCGGCCCCCACCCCCTATCCGACCCACCATGTGGAGACCTTTGAGAAAAGCAAGTCCTGCCTCCCCTCTGCTTTCTCTGCCTGGTGCTGTTTGTAGGATTAGGCCCTAACTTACAACTACTGTCCACGATCCTGAACTTGATTATACATTGGCGCACTGCCCCATTGAAGCTAATGGGCCTTCTCATGCACAGCAATCCACCCACACAGATCACAACGCAGTATCAGGGTTTTAGAAATGACATAACTACTTTTAACTTAGTACAGATTTAGTCAAACAGGAAGTAGCATTGTTCATATCTTAATAAAATGAGACTATTACATTATGTCTTCTTTAAATCAAGACATGTATTCTATTTACAATTTGTAGCATCCTTATTAAAAGTAATTAGATTGTGAAAAACTTCTCTCCCCACGAGCATGACTAGCTATCAAAAGAAAATTCACATTTCTATCCCAATGTCGAACAAACAATACCATTTCTTTACTTATAGCATTCCCGAAGTTGTTGAATATTGTGTATTGTTCTAATTAAAACCTTCCTTTCTCACATTACATTTACATATTTTAATTCCTGAATACATACTGCATCAGGTCAATTTATTTATTTTAGATGATGACACTTTTAAAATTATAAACTGATCTGAACGTAAGAAGGGAGCACTTCAGGACTGCTATTTAACTGAAGCTACTATGTCTTCACTACAAAAATGGTGGTGGAGTTTACAGTGGGATAATTAACATGTTCACTATCCAGCTATAAAATCCTAGTGGACACAATGCATCTGTAATTTCTACTGAGAGTTAGCTAGGCAAGGTCAACAATATATCCCCACCCATGAATGACCTTGCCTAGTTTAACCTGTGGTAAAACTATAGTTCCTTGTCACCACTATGTATTTACAGTGGGATAGCTAATGTGTATTGTTATCCCACAGTAAAAACACACCTATTCTAGCAGCAAAAACAAAGCCGAGTCATGGAGACAAGGCACAGTTATGGAGGCATGCATGGTCCTGGGAGAAGCAGACACTTCCATACCCTTTCCTGCTCCTTCTGTCTTCCCAAACAAACAAGTTAGTCAAACAGCCTTAAAAGCTCCACATACTGTGAAGTTCAAAAAAAAAAAAAAAGAAGAAGTCACCACAAGGTGAGTTCTAGAGTCAGATGTTCAATGGAACTCAGTTCCTATTTAGAGGCCTAAATGAAGTGGCCAGAAGAGCTGCCAGTAGTTCCCACTGTTCACTATGGACACAGGGTGCTGAGCACTGTTGACAATCTGCCCCACAGTTGTATATAGTTCTATACAACTATAGAAATGGCAAGGTGGAAACTTTAAAACTGATGTTTATTTGTTTTATTGTGTGTCTTTACATGACACAAGTCACAAGTCGCATGTTTCCGAGATCATATGAATATGATAATAAGATGTGCTGACTGTATACTGGTTGTCCCGTCAAAGAAATTGCATAGCACGTTACATTACACACCCTTTCAATTGATTTTAGAGGATCTTTAAAATTAGAAGGAGAATGATTATAAGTAGGGCTCCATGTTTGTCACGGAGGTATGGAAGTCATGGATTCCATGACTTCTGCAGGGGCCAGTGTGGCTGATCCAGGGCCACCCAAGCAGCTGACTCCGGGACCAGTCATACTGGTCATTGCTGGAGCGGCTCTGCAGCTATCCACAGTCACCTGCAGCAGTCCCCAGTCCGCCGGAGTAGCTGCTTCCCTGACAGCCCCCAGGAGCAGTGCCCAGGCGGCCGGTGCAGGCCCTGCTAGCGGTGGTCCCCGGGTAGCCGGTGCAACTGCTGCCTCCCAGCAGCGGCCCCCCCGGTCACCCCCCCAGCAGCGGCCCCCAGATACTCCCCCCAGAAGCGGTCTTCAGTGCATTCCCCCCCGCCCCCCGCCAGCAGCAACCCCCTTAAGATTTAATCAGGGGTATTTTTAGTAAAAGTCATGGACAGGTCACTGGCAGTGAATTTTTGTTTATTGCCCGTGACCTGTCCATGACTTTTACTAAAAATACCCATGACTAAATCGTAGCCTTAACTGTAAGTCAACCAATGTTTTGACAACAACTGCCCTCCTCAGGGTTTGAACAGTATATCAAACACATTCACTTCTTCATATGCCACATGATTGACTTCAGTTGAGCCATGACATCAATCCTCTCTAAGTCATGTGAAAGTACTCATGGCTTTTAACAGTTTACTAATTCATCATTTATTGTCTTCAAAATAAGACAATACACCATTCATTTTTTTTATAAGATGCCACTCAGACAAAGGCTGCATCAAGGGGCTAGTATATAGAATCAACCCTATCAGCTCAGATCTGGTCATACTGAATCAATAGCTCTTTGGGCATGAATTCCTCCATCCATATTAATAGATGTTAACTGCAAAGTTTAATTATAATCTCTAGGGCAGTGGTTCTCAACTGATGGTCCATGGACTACTGGTGGTCCATGGTGATTTTTTCGGTGGTCCACACGAATATTGTCCAAAGTCAGATAGTGTGAGCAGGCGCTGCCATTAGGCTGTTTTATGCCGTGTTCACAAGCACGCAGCATGTCATCCATAGCATCATCTAGGACGCGACTGCGTTGTGTTGCCACCGAGGCCAGAGTTGCCCTGCGTTCTAACCGAATTCGCATGATCACAGGGAGCGTTTTAGCAGGGTTTCACTGTATAAAACATTATTAAAGAAGGGCATGCAGCATTTTTATCCATTTAGTGTTCATTTCAACTCCAGAGTCTTTACTCTGAGAAGGAAGAAGGGTGAGAAACTCAATGACGTCTACTAAGAAATCCTCTATTGCTACTGATTTTACATGGGAGGTGCTCAGATGTTAAGGTGATGGACAACAGTATAAAAACCCTAAGATAGACAAACTGAAGTCAATATAAAAACTCTTTCTGACTTTCATTACACTGGATATGGTCCTTAATTCCCAGTGAAACCAATGGGACTTTTGCATGCAAAAAGGCTGCAGAATTAAGCCCACAGGGTTTGTTTTTAACAGTTTAAAATAAGATATTGCTTGGGGGCCATATACTCTCCAATATTATAATGTGTAATTCCTATTGGCAATGCACAAGGACAGCATATGGGCCTTTAGTTTGTTACAATTCAATCTACTGATCTTTGTTCCAAATTAAAATATTTCCTTGCAGGTATAAATTCTACAAAACCTTTTGGTACTACTTAGGGATGGATAATCAGGTCAATAAAAATATGTACACATCTTGAAAAGTTAAATTCCTAGTCTTCAGAGAAAAAATTGTTCCAAAAGTCTGAATTTCAAAGAACTGAAAAATCAGTTGCTTTAAAAAAATGTCTTAACACATTTTAATCCTTTGACAAGGTTCACTACTAGGGCCCTACCAAATTCACGGTCCACTTTGCGCAATTTTGTGGTCATAGGATTTTTAAAATCATAAATTTGATGATTTCAGCTATTTAAATCTGAAATTTCATGGTGTTGTAATTGTAGAGGTCCTGACCCAAAAAGGAGTTGTGGTGGGGTCGCAAAGTTATTGTAAGGGGGGTTGTGGTACTGCTACCCTTACTTCTGCACTGCTGCTTATGGTGGCACTGCCTTCAGAGCTGGACAGCTGGTGAGCAGAGGGCCCTACCAAATTCATGGCCATGAAAAACGTGTCACGGACTGTGAAATCTGGTCTCCCCTCATGAAATTGGGTCTTTTGTGTGTTTTTACCCTATACTCCACATATTTTATGGGGGAGACCAGTGTTTCTTAAATTGGGGGTCCTGACCCAAAAGGGAGTTGCATGGGGGGGGTCACAAGGTTATTTTAGGGAGGTTGCGGTATTGCGATCCGCCACCAGCAGCAGTGCAGAAGTAAGGCTAGCAGTACTGCAATTTCCCCTACAATAACCTTGCGACCCTCCCCTCCCCCAACAACTTCTTTTTGGGTCAGGAGCCCTACAATCAAAACACTATGAAATTTCAGATTTAAATAGCTGAAATCATGAAATATAATTTTTTTTAAATTCCATGACCGCGAAATTCACCAAAATTAGGGTGACCAGACAGCAAGTGTGAAAAATCGGGACAGGTGGTGGGGGATAATAGGAGCCTATATAAGAAAAAGACCCAAAAATCGGGATTGTCCCTATAAAATCGGGGCATCTGGTCACCCTAACCAAAATGGACCATGAATTTGGTAGGGCCCTACGTATCGTATAGAGTAAAAGCACACAAAAAGACCAAATTTCACAGGGGGAAACCAGATTTCACGGTCTGTCATGTATTTTTCATGGCTGTGAATTTGGTAGGGCCCTATTCATTACTTTTACTTGTGGTAAGCAATTTTCTCCTCTTCTCTCCTCCCCTCCCCTCCCCGGCTTTATGCTGCAACCACGAAGCACATATAGTAAACCGATGTTTCCCAAAGTGTAGAGCACTCCTGCCTGGGTGTGTGTGAAGGACTACCTTTGGGGGGAGGGGGAAAGAAGGCAGGCACACAGACATATCAGTTGTTCTCCAGAGTTTCAGTTTTCATTTATTAAAAAAAAGTCTCTAGTTCTTATGATTGTGACTAAAATGTGAAATGAGTCTAACTGGTACAGACATCTGTCTGAGTCTGCACAGAGTCTGAAACAAGAGATCTGATGTATGAAGTGCCCCATTCATCTTAAGGGTTGATAACTTAGATTGCTTTAAGTGTTATCATTGTTAATTATTTCACTGCTCAAAGCACATAAAGGAAGGAAGGAAGGAGAGGAAGGTTTATATGATGAATAGCTACACATGTCCCAAACCTTGGGGTGCAGGGAAGAGTGAAGGACGAGTAAGGAAGGAAGTGAAGGAGAAGATGCAGAATATGCTTACATTAAAAATATAACAACACATGGTGAGGTTGGAGCAAGGGGACACGATTGATTTTACCTTCCTGAAGGGGGCATTGAGACTTCAAAAGTCTGGGAAACACTTCAGTAAAGCAGGACTGCAGAACACTTGAATCACCAGTATAATTCCATTTCCATTCTACTCTATATTTACATCAGTGACAATCTTCTTAGCATATGTGCAGCATGCGTGACCAGGATTCATCAGTGACAATAAGAGGAGTTTAGAAGGCTTTTAAAGTTTTTCTTACAGTAGATTTCTAAAAATGTATCAACTGAAAATTCTACATATAGAGTGATGAAGTTCCAGATGAAGGAACAGACCCCATTTCACCTAAAGCTTGGAGCCAGCAATTTGCATTACTTTTCAGTCACTGTGCACTGTAACATTGCTGCAGTGCATTCCATAAGCGTTGTGGCAGCATTCCAGATGCACAAAGCATGTTAGAGAATTCAAGTCTGAGATAGCACAAGCCTTGTGAGAACAAATGCTAGTGTGAGTGATTTTGAGGAAAGGGAAATAATATAGTGGTAAGCAGAATGGGCAGTCTTTCATCCAGGATCACCCTGGATGGGGTGAGGGGAGGGTATAAAAGGAAAAGGAGCAAAGCTGAATGGACACAAGAGAATAAGATCAGATCAGAAGGAAGAGAATGCTACTGGGTATGGTTACATCCAAATGAAAAAAGTTGGTAGACAGGGAAGAACAAAGAAGAGGTACAATGAGGAAAAAAAGAAAACCAAAAAGAGGAAAACAAGAGAATGCAATAAAGACAAGAAGAAAACAGGGTAGATAAAGAGACAAAAGAAAAGGAAAGATAAGATAGACTATAGTTTGACAGTCACACAGGCAGCACTGCCTCAGGAAAAACCGGTTCAGGCACTGGGAAGTGGTGGAGCTATAGGGCATGCCTGAGTCACCTGACATAAAGCTATTGCAGGAAATGTATTTTTTAAGAGCAAAAATAAAAGGGGAAAAAAGAGAAGGAAGAGGGCCTTATTTCCTTTAGTGTTCAAATGCTTCCTAACTGATTTTATTTCTCAAAAATATTGAAGTGGGAAGCCCCCTAACATTCCCATAACTTGATTTTAAGATTCTAAATCCTGAGTAAATGTCACTTTTCTCTGGCATCTGGTTGTCCTTTCTCTTACCCTTGCTCCTATTATGATTGTTCAGCTCACCATATGAGCAGAGGTTTGCCTCTGGTTCCCTTATACGTCTAGGGGCCTCTAAGGAAAACACCCCACGATTTTAAAAATAAAAATCTCAGCAGTTGCTCTTTAAGTGTCTGCATTACAGCACCATTCCCCAAAGAGGATTTGGGAATTTAAACCAATCTGATTTTTTCAGCTGAAAATAAGATACATATATTTTCTGAAACAAGTTTTGTTCCTTGGAATAAGGATTGTATTTGCTTTGATTATTTCACTGAGATACACCTCCAGTTTCTACAGGAATGAACATAAATATTGATTTTTTTTCTAACCATTTTAAATCCTCTGGTAAAAAAAAAATCTAATAATTGGTCCAAATACTGCTCTGAAACAGATGCTTCAATGTTTTCCTCCTAATCTCTTGCTTATTTTAGACACTATTTATAGATTTTTTAAAATATATATTTATTCTGACTGAAATATACGGATCCAGCTTGTTCATAAATTTTAACAACCAGAGGTTAAACTGAATCATTTACTACAAACATCTTCAGGCTCCAATGCAAGACAGGAATTCAAAGCATGCATTTGAGTATTTAATGGTGTTAATTTCTGGCTACATAAAAACCAACTTCATGGAACAAGTCCATGCTTCTCCCACATCCCCACAAAAAGAAAAAGAGACACTGAAATAATTAAAAGTTCAAGTTGGATATCTCAGTATCATAATTAAATAGTTAATTATCTGTGCTCTTCGTAAATGCTGTCTTTTTAGTTACAGTTTAGACTGGTGTGTGTCATGCTGTTGCACTACAAACAACAGCCATATTTCTTCTGTCTTATAAATCTTAGACAACACCTGTAGATAGATTTTATACTGAACATAGTCCATCTAATAATTGTTTTAAATAATCACTGAATTCCTCAAATATCATCACAAAGTTTAAAGAGGTACTGCACCAATTTACTAGTAAACATAGCACGTCCTACCTGGAAAAATAGAAGGTCTTTTCTTAGGGCGCCTTGGGTGTATAGGTTCTAAATTCTTAATATTTCTTTGAAACTTTCCTTTAATGTCATTTCCTAGGAGGAGGTCTGGTGGTAGGCTGCTCCGTCTTGTTGATTTATAATCAGCCTGATATGAATTCAGTTTACTCTTAGTCCTAGAGCACAAATTGCTGTCATCAATTGCCATTATAGCAGACTTATTTATAAAGCTACCCCAGCATAAGACCAAACAGGAAAAATCTGCTCACTCAAAGGCTTATTTAACTGGTGGTTAAACTCCTAAGCAATATCTGATGTTCTCATGCCTAACTCTGCACTTGTTTGGTAAGTTTAGCAAGTTGATAGGCGTGGGCTAAAACAGGTGTAGAATTACTATGTAGCCCCTCCTTTCAATACTTAAACAACACAGGAGAGGAGACATACTGAAATCATTAGATTAAAAGGTTTTGGATGTCTGGAAAGATTCAACAAATCTGAACTCACCAGCTCCTACTGCATAAAACGGAAAATTTGCTTAATAACAGCCACTGTATGGGGTATTGTACTTCATGTTTCATCAACTGTATTTCACAGTTCAATTCATTAATGTTTTATCAGCATGACAAACTAAACAAGTTGTTACTCAGCTGTTCAACAACAAAAAACACAGACCCTTCCGGTATCTGCCAGGGGAAGGAAGGTACAATTTGACCAGTGTGTTTGGATTTTTAGCTGAGGTCTGTGTCCATCTGTCTCAGAATGAGTGCTACTGTCCAGTCAGAAGTAGAGCACATTTTGAGAGTAATGACCCAGAGATTTTTATGCTCAATGTATGTATTAGTTTGGTTTCTACTCTCAGAACCACTGTGGCTTGTTTTCTCAACAAGAACAATTTTAATAAACGGCAGACATAGCAGAGACATTGGGAAGGAGCAGTAACAATATTATTCCTTAACTGTAGCCAGGGTTAAAATGTGGCAACCTAAATAGTCAGCTGTTAACTATTTTGATATATTCTGTACATATAGAACATATTTACAGACAGACAGAGAGGTCTGCACAATTTCCATTTAACAAAAAAGTAGGGATACCCTGCCAGTGAAACCACATGATGTTTGCACAAACCTTTCACCAAAATCTTTTTTCTGTCTTTGGATTCTCGAAAGGGTAAAAAGAAGGGTGAGTACACCCATGTCTTTGCTAGAGTTTTGTAAATACACAGACAAAATTCACTAGTAAAAGAAAGTCATCAAAAGTCAGTACCATTGCAATTGCCATAAAACCATTCACTGACTTTGTCTGACATTTGTGTTATTTTGGGGGGTCCATATAAACCTGAAGGTTGATGGGAGTGAAGGTGCAAAACCATGTGAACTGAATCTGCCAGAAAAGTTCAAACTTGTGCAAAAGAGAAGCCAGCAGATATTGCACTTCTGAAATAACAACTTTTAATAAGCCGTAGGTGAACAAGCAGGTTGGCAATTCTACAAGAATCAGTAGCCAGTCTTTAGATGACTGATGTTAAACAGGCCCTGTCACAACATTACACTGCCTCTGCAGAAGCTCCTCCTTTCTTTCTTTGAACAATTTCCTCTGCTTTCAAAAGAAGGATTTTCATATTGTTTTGCAAGGTGCATGGATTTAAGACTTTGTCAACAGGGTCACGATTCTAAGAACTTTTAAACAATTTTAATCACTAGATTCAGATAGTTGGGGATCCAAAATTCATCAAGGCTCCCAGGTGTGTTCTACTCACACCATGCACCTATAACAGGAAAAATTAGAACTTAATAAATGGTTGGACATCCCAGTGTGATAGCTGGGGTGCTTTAACTTTAGCCTGATTAAAGTGAAGGTGGTAGCTAGCCTCCGAGAACAGATGTCCTTAAGATATTTGCAGATCGTAGCTTCTTTCCAAAATGAGAGTTCCATTAATGCCAACAGTTGGAATGGGTCATTGTTTTGGATCCATGCCTTGCTACTGGTTAGAACGGAGACTGCGGACAGAAATCTAGAGTGTGCCAAGCCAGAAGTGGTTTACTGTGTTTGGGGCTTAGACCCACTTCTACACACAGGCCTAGAAAGGACAGACAAGTTCTCCCACAATGCATTTCCAAAAGAATTTGTATAGTGGTGCAGCTTAGTACAGCACTAAGAACCATGGAATAAGCATCCAGAAAGGTCCTAGTGCCTCACATGAATGAGTGCATCCTCAGTGTGCATAGAGCAATTCAAGTATACCTTTGCACTGGAAACGCTCACACACAAGCTAGGCTAACCTGGTTGCTGATCACCAGGGTTAACTCTGCAGTGAAGAAATACTCAAAGAAAGGAGTTTATAGCTCTAGGCTGTTACATTCACCAAACATTTCAGTGATAATGGTCTGTTTATTTTTGAGGAACTTAAGAAAAAAACAAAATCTACCACTCAGATCAACATATCAATACCTTCAGGCCAATAACTATGTAACTACCCTGAGCCTTCATGACTGGTCATTACTTGAAGCTAAAGCTGCCTTACCTAAAAATGATCCACTTTCAAAGTCATATCCAGATTATACTGGTTCTAAGGCCTTGTCTACACTTGGAAATGTACTAAAATTGCTATTCCAGAATAATTATTAAGAAGACCCTGTGTGATCACTCTTATTCTGGAATAAAAGTGACTTTTTCTGACTGAGTTTAATCTATTTTCACATGATACCAGAATAGTTATTTGGTAAATGTCCAAGTGTAGACAAGCCCTAAGTAAGATATGAGGCAGAACAGCATTGGTAGAACTAAAAGTGGGTCTAAATTGATTAGATTAAAAACTCTAATTTTTAGAAAAAGGGAAAAAACTGTTAGTATGATTGTGCCATTATAAATTACCTTTGATAGCTTATGTACAATAAAAAAAATGCACGATGATGTGCCCTGGCAAGTGCTGGAGAGGATGTAGAAGGAAGGGACACGCACATATGATTGTCAGGAGCGGCCTGTGATACAAGATTTTTGAACATAAATCTTTTCAGTTATACAGAACGTTACCAGTAAATAAATAGGATTAATTCCCCAACCCCTAATTTCCTGATATCGAGACTAGAGGAAATTTAATTTAAATGAGAGCGTTTAGTAGCTCAGATTGTACCAACATCAAGACATGCGGTTGCACTGTATTGGAAACAGATTCTAGTCAAGGAGCAATAGCTAAATCAATTGGAAGAAATACAGCTAGGTAAATTCTCAGCCAACAATCAGCAGAAAATGTAAGTATTATGATTCCCCCTGAACTAATCTAAACTGGGACGCCATTATAAAACTACTACCAGCACTGACAAGGAAGCAAACAAACTGTGAAGGAGGAGAAGAAGTTAAGGAGAGCTGAACTACAAAATCAATTATTAAAAGAGGGGGGAAACCCGGCAGCAACGCTGACGGCTGGGTGCTGATGCCGGGCCCCGCCTCCGATGCCGGGCCCCGCCGCCGACGCCGGGCTACGTTGCGGTGCCCTGCCCCCAACGCCAGGCACTGCCCCCGATGCCGGGTGACGTCGCGTGACGTCGCAGGGCCCCGCCCCCAACGCCGCCCGGTGTCGGGAGCGGGGCCCCGCAACATCGCCCGGTGCTCCGGTAAGCTAGGCGTGGGCCCCGGGGCAGGCGGGGAGCTGCCGGTGGGTGTGAAGCACCCACCAATTTTTCCCCGTGGGTGCTCCAGCCCCGGAGCACCCACGGAGTCGGCGCCTATGAAACCCGGGGCAATATCATGGTAGAAATATCCACAAACACAAGAACTGTTAGTAATGGGGGACTTTAGCTACCAGACATCTGTTGGAAAAGTAATACAGCAGAACACAAAACTTCAAAAAAGTTCCTGAAACATACTGGGGATAACATTTTGTTTCAAAAGGTGGATGAAGTAACCAGGAGGATAGCCATTTAAGACTTGATTCTGACTAACAGGGAGGAATTGGTTGAAAATCTGAAGGTGAAAGGCAATTTGTGTGAAAGTGATCATGACATGATAGATTTCATGATTCTAAAGAAAGGAAGGAATGTGAGCAGGAGAATAAGGACAATGGACTCCAAAAAGCAAACTTTAACAAACTCAGAGAACTGGTAAGTAAGGGTCTGAAAACTATCCCAATGTGAAAGATAGACTAGTAAGAGGCCAATACAGCTCCTTCCAGAGCTCTTTAATGATCCGAAAATCAAAAAAGATCCTAAAAGGTGAAAATATGGGAAAGTCACCAAAGATGAGCTCAAAAGAATAGAGGGACAAAATCAGAAAGACTAAGGAAATGAGCTGCCTTGAACCAGAGACATAAGACAATAAGAGGAAGTTCTATAAATACAAGAGAAAGAGAAGTAAGTGTAGGTGCACTACTAAGTGGAGGAGGGGATCCAATAAGATGACATCAAAAAGGCTGACGTGTTTAATGGCTATTGTGCTTCAGTCTTCACTAAAAGGTTAATACTAATTAGACACTTAACACAATTAATATTAACAACAAGGGGGAAGGAACACAGGCCAAAATAGAAAAAGAATATGTTAAAGAATATTTAGATAAGTTAGATGTACTCAAGTTGGCAGGGCCTGATCAAATTTATCCTTGGTGTGATGAGGTATCCACCCCACACAAGCCATAAATAGGTTAATGTGGGCCAAAAGGAGCCAATTAACTTCAGATGCTGCACTTGGAGGAGAGACAGGATTGATAGGACCAAAAGGAAGATGAAGCCAAGTTAGGGCAGGAGCTAGCACAGGATTATAAACCAGGAAGGGGCTGCAGGAATGAGGTCAGCAGTCACTCCTTAGAGGGAAAGGGAGTTGGCCAGGGACAAGGAGGAGTTCCCGGGGGATAGTAAGACCTGGCCTAGGGAGTCTGGCAAAAGGCTGAGATGGGTGAAGTAGCCATGGGGAGCAAAAGAATCTCCAGTGGTAAACCAGAGACAGGCAAGGAGATAGAGAAGTGGGGTAGGAAGAACCCAGGGAAACAGCAACAGGGTCTGAAACTAAGTACACCTAGATTGCTAGTCATAGGGTCCCTGGTTTGGAACCCAGAATAGCAGGGAGACCCAGATTTCCCTACCAGCCACTAGGAAAGTGACACAGAATCTAGAGACATGGAACAGAAGACTGCCTGAGGTGGCATCTGGAGAGCTTGTCCAGTGGGATTTTGTTACCCCGGAATGGGGGGGGGAACTCTATAGTGACCTTCCAGAGGGCTGAATCATGAAGATGGAGCATCCCAAGGCACAGAGAGAGAGAGAGAGAGAGCGCACAGTGTGAGCAACCAATGGAAGGGGGTGCCAGATGGAGTGAGAGCTAATTCCCAGACCCAGGCCACAAGGTGGCGCACCTGCAGTGAGGAGAGCCCTTCACACTTGCATACTTAAGGGACAATCCCAGAATGGTTGGCCATTATCTTTGAGAAATCATGGAAGACTCAGGAAATACCCTCTCTTTAAAAAGGGGAACAAAGAGGGCCTGAGGAATTATAGACCTGTCAGCCTAACTCTGATACTTGGAATGATATTGGAACAAATTATTGAACTATGAACTTTTAAACACCTAGAAGATAACAACGCTATAAGAGAAAGCCAACATGCATTTGTCAATAACAAATCATTCCAAAGCAATCTAATTTGCTTCTTTGACAGGACTACTAGCCTCGTGGATGTGGGGAAGCTGTAGGTGTGATATATATTGATTTTAGTAAGTCTTTTGACACAGTTCCACATGACATTCTCATAAGCAAATTAGGGAAATGTGGTCTAGATTAAATTACTATAAAGTAGGTGAATCACTGGTTGAAAAAACATACTCAAAGAATAGTTATCAATAGTTCACTGTTAGACTGGGAGGATGTATCCAGTGGGATCCTGCAAGGGTCTGTACTAAGTCAGGTATTACTCAATATTTTCATTAATGACTTGGATAATGGAGCGGAGTGTATGCTTATGAAATCTGCAGATGGACATCATCCTGGGAGGGGTTGCAAGCACTTTAAAGGACAGGATTAGAATTCAAAACTACTTCAACAAATTAAAGAATTGGTCTGAAATCAACAAGATAAAATTCAAAAAAAGACAAGTGAAAAGTACTACACTAAGGAAGGAAACATCAAATGTACATTGGTGGTAGTACTGCTGAAAAGGATCTTGGGGTTATAGTGGATCACAGATTGAATATGGGCGAACAATATAATGCAATTACAAAAAAGGCTAATATCATTCTGGCATGTATTAACAGGAGTGTTGTATGCAAGACAAGGGAGGTAATTATCTAACTCTGTTTGGAACTGGTGAGGCCTCAGCTGCAGTACTGTGGCCAATTCTGGGTGCCACACTAAGAAAGATGTAGGTAAATTGGAGAGTCCCGAGGACAGCAACAAAAATGACAGAATAAAGCAACACCTATGAGGAAAAGTTGAAAAAACTGGGCACGTTGAATTCCGTAAAAAGAAAACTGACAGGGGACCCGATAATCTTCAACTATGTTAAGGGCTGTTATACAGAGGACTGTGAGTAACTGTTCTCCATATACACTGAAGGTAGGACAAGAAATAATACACTTAATCTGCAACAAGGGAGACTGAGGTTAGATATTAGGAAAAAATTCCTAATTATAAGGATAGTTAAGCTCTGCAATAGGCTTCCAAAGGAGGTCATTGGAGGTTTTTAAGAGCAGGTTAAGACAAATACCTGTCAAGGATGATCTAGATTCACTTAGTCCTTCTGCAGTGCAGGGAGCTGCACCAGATTAGCCATATATTTCTATGATACTACGATTCTAGATTGTAAAGTGCTAATTTAGACTGTAGGCTCCTCAGAACTGGAGCCTGTCATTTTTAAATTATATCTAAAGTGCTATGTGCACTGATGCTACTGTATAAGTTATTATTAATTACAGGTGTATGTTTAGTTAGATATCCCTAACCAACTATAACTCTGATGGGGGTGGGGGAAAGTTATTCATAGCCCAAGTCCATATTTTTAATGCTTTATTGTGAAACATGACATGTTCCAGGGACCTTTCAATTAAAAAGTTATGAAAAAAAATCATTTTCTGAAAAGTTTGTCGCTCTCACCAACAGAAGCTGGTTCTTTAACAGATATTACCACACCCACCTTGTCGCTGTAATATTCTGGGACCAACACAGCCATAAGAACACTGCATTTTCCCGGAATCACTTTCTAATAGCGTAACTTGGCATGATTAACCTCACAGAAAGCTGCCTCCATTTGCAAAGACACATTCCTTAAAATGCTGTGTGCAAATTCTGCCCCTCACCCCAGTCTACCCTTCATCATGGAGTGCAAGTACATGAACATGGTGCTTTAGAAAAACCATGTGATTAAGGATAGGTGCACAATTTTGGCTGCTATCACAGGCCTCTATATTACATGGTTCAGCATGCACAGAGCCAAGAGAAGCAAATAACTCCTTTGGGCTACATTTTAAATCGGGCCCACAGCTAAATGAGAGAGAGAGAGAGAGAGAGCGCGCGCGCGCGCATGAATCCTCCACCTACCCGGGGAGGGGGAGCCAAGAGCAGCCCCCAGTCCATGCCCCTGCCCCCCAGATCCCCAACCCAGGGCAGATGGAGTGTTAATGGCTCCCCCAGCTGCCAGGGCGGCTCTTACCATGACCTGGCTGCAGCTCTTCGGCCCCCAAAGCTCTGCCTCCAAGCAGGACTGGAAGCTGGAGTCGGGTTGGGTAAGAGCCACGGGGGCAGCTGTGGGGAGCCGCAGACCCTCCACCTGCCCTGGGCGGGGGGCACCAAGGGCTACTCTCAGCTCCCCACCCCCCCGGGCAGGTGGAGGGTTTGCGGTTTGAAACTGGGATCTTGTCAAGAAATAAGGATACTTTCAGGTATTGTTGGCAAAGAGCTACCAGTTTTGCAGAGACTAGATCAATTCTGCAACTTCATTTTAAAGATGACCCAATAGACCTCAGCATCAGGATCAATGGAATAAATCTGTACCCTACAAAATAGAGAGATTAAATTTCTTCTCCAAAATATTTCTAACAGTTGATCATAAAGCAGATTAAAAAAGGTGTTCCGTTACATCACAGTAACACATAAAATAAATATTGCTTTACATTGTTCAGTTCATCTCCAAAACCAGGTTCTTGCTTGCAGCAATAATGCCTTCTGCCCTTCATCAGCTATCACAATGTAAGATAATGCTGTGGTTGATTTGTACATGGACAGGAGGAAAATAATAAAAACTGAGTACCAAGAGAGATGGTGATTTACTAAGTGGAGCGCTTTCCTCCAAGATAACTATGAACCAATATCTTAGCAAGGTGTTTGTGAGTACAGTGCTTTTGGAGGTGTGTAGGGTCAAGGAGGATGTTTTAGAGGCAGAAGATTATCTTAACTACAACAGAATACTAGGATTCAGAAGATATGGGTTCTATGCATGGTTCTGAAATAGACTTCCTATCTGACCTCAACCTTGCCAGCTATGGCTAAATTTTCAAAAGTGTCCACTAATTGTGGGTAACCTACCCTGAAATATTTATGGTCTTATTTACAGAGGTACTGGGCACCAACATCTCCCAGTGAAGTCACTTGAAGCTATGGGCCAAAGTGCCGCCGAAGACCTGGAGCGCCGCCGGGTGAGTACAAGTGGGTGGCGCCTTTTTTTATGTCCACTGCCCCTGTTCTCTCCACCTGGCTATGCCACTGGGGTGCAGGGATGTGAGCATGCGTGCCAAGACCAGCACCTTACTACAGTAATATTAACATGATTACAGATACACCAAAAAAACAAACAAAAAAAACCTATTTGCCAATGTAAGGTGACACCCGTGAGTCTTCATCAAGATCTGTCTTGTGACTAGTAATAGTAATACCTAACTCTTTTACAGCTGGTCAGACTCTTTTCCTAACTTGATTGTAGTCACGACTGTTATGCTTTGAAGCACATCACTTATCATTGTTTTCAATGTCTGAAGCGGTATTAGTTTAGTTAAGTCTATATAAGCCACTTTTGCCCCGGGTATACACCATCGTACTGCCCCATATATTGCACAGACTTCCTATTAGATATTTTGGCCCATGTTTGGGATATGACACACAAAACTGTCCAGGAAAATCCAACATAAAATGTTTAGCAGTAACATAAATATGATCCAGATAATATTTATCCTTGCTTAAAAAGATTACATTTTCAATGAAGGAAAATTCTAGGGTTCTTTCTACCAAAATGAGCACAGGAAGAAGTATACCATATACATCATGGTGGGGTGGACAAATTTAACTTCCTGAGAACAACAATTTTGTTCTTCATCTGGGATGACATTCTCACCCCTACTCTGGCACCTGTAGGCCAGGTAAAAGGGCTGGAGCAGCATAAGGGGATCCTAAAAGCCTTCCAGTAGGGGGACAATTTCCCTGGCACAGGAACTCATAGCTGTTTTCCATGAACCGCCTTGAAGCCCTGTTATAAGGGCTGTCGTGGGGGCAGAAAGGGCATGCCAGGGGTGGGGCTATAGCACAGCACATATTCTGGGCAGTGGTGCCCACCGTACGAAGCTGGGGAGAGGATGCCCTAATTTAGGATAGGTCTACATTTGAGCTGTGAAGTTGATTCCCAGCACACGTAGACAGGGCCAGCGCAACCACTAGGCGACCTAGGTGGTCACCTAGAGCGCGAGGATTTGCGGGGCGGCATTTTGGGTCTCTCAGCGGCATTTCGGCAGCGACGGTTCGCAGGGGCAGGTTCTCCGGTCTTCGGCGGCAGGTTCTTCAGCCGCCCCGGTCTTCGGCAGCATTTCAGCGCTACGTTATTCAGCTGCCCCGGTCTTCGACGGCCCTCTCCATTCCTCTTCCATCCTTGGTGCCGCCTGGGGCAGCAAAAAAGCTGGTGCCAGTCCTGCACGTAGACATACCCATGATAGCTCTGCTCAAGCTAGCTCCTAAAAATAGCAGCGTCCACAGTGGTATGGGTGGCCGTTCCAGCTAACTACCCTGAGTATAATCTTGCCTAATTCCCTGGGTATACACTTCGGTGACTAACTCAAGCTATTAGCCATGCTGCCACAGCCACACTGCTATTTTTAGGTGTTAGCTCAAGCAGAGCTAGCACAGGTATGCCTACACAAGCTGGGAATCATACCCCCAGCTCCAAGTGTATATGTACCCTTAGACCCAGGATGGGCAAACTACGGCCCGTGGGCCACATCTGGCCCCAGGAAGCTACCTCCAGCCCCTCCCCTGCTGTTCCCTCTTCCCACGCAGCCTCAGCGCGCCCCGCCGCTGGTACAATGCTCTGGGTGGCGGAGCTGGGAGCTCCTGGGGCAGTGCAGCTGCAGAGCCCGGCTTGACCCGGTGCTCTGTGCTGCGCAGCGGCGGCGGCGTGGCCCAGCTCCAGCCAGTGTGGTAAGGGGGCAGGGCGCAGGGGGTGTTTGATAGAGGGCAGGGGAGTTTGGGGTGGTGGTCAGGGGGAGGGGGTGTGGATAGGGGGGCGGGGCGATCAGAGGGCGGGGAACAGGGGGATTGAATGGGGGCAGTCAGGAATAAAAGGAGGGGTTGGATGGGGCGGTGGGCGGCAGTCAGGGGCAGTGGTTCCGGGGGCAATCAGGGGACAGGGAGAAGGGGTGGTTGGATGGGGCAGGGGTCCCGGGGGACGGGGGCGTCAGGAATGAGAGGAGGGGTTGGATGGGGCAGCAGAGGTCAGTCAGGGGCAGGGATTCCAGGGGCGGTCAGGGGACAGGAAGCGGGGTGTGTGTGGATGGGGCAGGGGTCCCGGGGGGGCTGTCAGGGAACAGGGGGGTTGGATGGGGCAGGAGTCCGGGGCAGGAGTCCAGGGCGGGGAATGGATGGCGGGGGGCCACTACCCCCTCCCCTAACCAGCCCTCCATACAATTTCCAAAACCCAATGCAGCCCTCAGGCCAAAAAGTTTGCCTGCCCCTGCCTTAGAGTCCTCCAGAGCTGCCTATATTATTTGGGGAGAGGGGGAGGGATAAAAAGGTGGTGTAAAGCCACCATAGCCCCCAGCTCCCCCGGGGCTGCAAGTTTAGTGTTGAGCCTCTATGGGTATGTCTACATAGCAAAGGAAAACACCCGACTGGCCTGTGCCAGCTGATTCAGGCTCGCGGAGCTCAGGCTGAGGAGCTGTTTCATTATTGTGTAGACTTCCAGGCTCAGGATGGAGTCTGAGCTCTGGGACCCTTCCACGCCGCAAGGTCCCAGAGCCCAGGCTCCAGCCCGAGGCCAGACGTCTACACAGCAGTGAAATAGCCCCACAGCCTAAGCCCTACGAGCCTGGGTCAGCTGGCACGAACCAGCCATGGATGCCTACTTGCTTTGTGGATGTATCCTGTGAGCTTGTCTTCACTGCAGTGTTAGCCAGAGGTAGAATTTGTGAGTTGCCCCAACCCCACTCCCATGTACACACAAAAATCCCTAGCTTGAGTTAAGTGGTGGTTTAAACTCAAGCAAGCTTGCCTGCTGGGATTGTGTGTTTAAGTTCAACTGCTGCTGAAACTGAAAGTAATAAGGTAGTAGGGAGTCAGCTATTGTGTGTTGCTTGAGCGTGACCGCTCTCACTTAAACTAGGCTAATTTGAGAGGAGTTCGCTTGAGTTATCTTCACTCAAGCTAAACACTGCATGGAAGATGAGCCCTTAGAAGAGCCCTCCTACCTTTTTATTTATTTTTGTTAAACATTTTGTTAGGACCTTTTAAATGCATCCATTGTGTTAATAACACTGACCTGCCTAATTTCAAGATTATAGGAACAATGAATGGCAGAATAACCTAAATTTGTACAACTTGCTAGCAATACCCCCTAAAAACAAGTACATAAAATGAAGAAAAATCTCCTACATCTAGATGCAGATATACTCACTATAATTAAAGGCTACGATTTTGTCATGGATGTTTTTAGTAAAAGACAGGGACAGGTCACGGGCAATAAACAAAAATCATGGAAGCCGAGACGTATCCCTGACTTTACTAAAAACATCCCTAACAAAATGGGGAGGGAGAAGGGTCCAGCATCCTGCCCCCCCCCCACCCCAGCATCTGGGAGCTGCAGGGACCCCACTGCCCAGTGGCTGGGAGGGATCCCCTGCGGAGCTGGAGAGGATCCCTGCACTGCCCTGTGGGGCTGGGAGCTGCGGGGGGCCTCCTGCCAGCACTGAGCAGCTCCGGGATCCCTCTGCCACCACCACCGGCTAGGAGCTGTGTGGGGGGAAAGGGGCGGCTGCTCACAGCGGCTGAGCAGCCGCGGGGGGAGGAGGGGGGCCCTGCCAGTGCAGCTACGGGGTCCCTCTGCTGCTGGCAGCGGCAGCGAGCTGCAGCAGCGAGCTGCAGCGAGGGGGATCCACCCGCGACTGCTGAACAGCTCCGGGGTCCCTCCGCTGCCGCCACCGGGAGCTGTGCAGGGGGGCGGCTGCTTGGGTTCTGTGACTTCTGTGACCTCCACGACATAATCTTAGCCTTAACTATAATCAAGTTACTCTAACTATGCACAATTGCAAAACTGCATAATTTGTCCCATGATATCTAGGGAAAGTATTCCAGTAATGGTTTGAATGCACTCCTACAACCTAACTGGTGATATCTGAAAATTACAGGGGAGAAATGATTTTACTGATTTTTCTGAGTTTTTAAAGCCACTGCTTGAAGCTGAGAAGCTCTGCAAGACCAGAAGTGGTGAGATCTTAATAAAAACAGCACTGGCTCAAGCACCTTAAAAATGAAATTATTTAAAAAAAAAAAAACCAAAAAAAAAAAACCACCCACAAAAATGCTCCATTAAAAAAAAAATAAAAAATTAGTGACACCTGCTATTTTTTCCTTGCTTTCTCATTTATGTTTCACTTTCTCCTTTTGCAGCTTTAATGCATTTAAGAGTTTTCCTATCTTAGGGCTGGTCTACACTACGGTGTACCTCGCTCGACTTACCTCGCCATGAGGACGCTGCAATGTCGAAGGCTGCTGCTCCCCCGTCGACTCCGCTTCTGCCTCATGTCGGGGTGGATTACCGGAGTCGACGGGAGAGCATTCTGGGATCAATTTATCGCGTCTAGATTAGATGCGAAAAATCTATCCCCAAAAGATCGATTGCTACTCGCCGAATCGGCGGGTAGTGTAGACGTGGCCTTAGTTACCATCAGATAAATTAGTTTTGCTGGAGGCAGCATTGTTTGTCAGTTGCTTACAGTTGGCCACTTTTCCTGTGGTTTGGAGATTTTACCAGTCTCTCCACATCCATCCCTGTCCTTTTCCTGTTTTTCAACATCTCTCATTTCCCTGTTTAAAAAAAAATAAGCAGCATTTATACTCAATATCAGGGGTGTCTAGCATTCCGGGGTTGTATTCCCTGTTACCGCTCCTTCAAAAGGTGTATAAAGCTACTTCTAAATCCATGTGTAGGCACCCAAGTAGAAGTGGCCTTCCAGAGATGCTCAGCACCCACAAATCCAGTTGAAGTTAATGGCAGCTAAAGATACTTATGACCTTTGAAAATCAGGTCACTTCTATTTAGGTTCCCAAATATGGATTTAGAAATTTAACTTTTGCCATCCAGGTTTGTGCCATTGGCAAAGATGACACCAGAGCTATTACTCTTACTTAAAATGTGCAGCTGGGTATTTAACCTTCCCCTGGAAATGTCACCAGGGCAGAATGACCTTAGCTCCCTAGAGAGAGAAATAAATGTTTGTTTTATAAAAGAGTATGCTGAGAGCATTAAAACATTAGATGCAATAGATACAATCAGATGAATACTATACAAATGCAAAAACAAAACATTAGCAATAGGTACAATCATAAAAAGTATTACCAAAGTTATACTGAAAAAATCAGATAGTATTATGTCCAGTGCAATAAAGAACCTAAATATAAATGATATTCCAGCAACCTAAGGACAGATTCTGCCACCTTTACTCATGCTTGGTAGTACCTTAGTAAGCAGTCTCACTGAAATTAAAGGAACAAGGTAACTATTCAGTAACAGTGGCAGAATCAGGTCCTGTGTGTTTAAACTTGGCAAAAGATACACCACACTTATCATAGAATCATAGAATCATAGAATCTCAGGGTTGGAAGGGACCTCAGGAGGTCATCTAGTCCAACCCCCTGCTCAAAGCAGGACCAAACCCAATTAGATCATCCCAGCCAGGGCTTTGTCAAGCCTGACCTTAAAAACATCTAAGGAAGGAGATTCCACCACCTCCCTAGGTAACCCATTCCAGTGCTTCACCACCCTACTAGTGAAAAAGTTTTTCCTAATATCCAACCTAAACCTCCCCCTCTGCAACTTGAGACCATTACTCCTTGTTCTGTCATCTTCTACCACTGAGAACAGTCTAGATCCATCCTCTTTGGAACCACCTTTCAGGTAGTTGAAAGCAGCTATCAAATCCCCCCTCATTCTTCTCTTCTGCAGGCTAAACAATCCCAGTTCCCTCAGCCTCTCCTCATAAGTCATGTGCTCCAGCCCCCTAATCATTTTTGTTGCCCTCCGTTGGACTCTTTCCAATTTATCCACATCCTTCTTGTAGCGTGGGGCCCAAAACTGGACACAGTACTCCAAATGAGGCCTCACCAGTGCCGAATAGAGGGGAATAATCACGTCCCTCGATCTGCTGGAAATGCCCCTACTTATACAGCCCAAAATGCCGTTAGCCTTCTTGGCAACAAGGGCACACTGTTGACTCATATTCAGCTTTTCGTCCACCGTAACCCCTAGGTCCTTTTCTGCAGAACTGCTGCCCAGCCATTCGGTCCCTAGTCTGTAGCAGTGCATGGGATTCTTGCGTCCTAAGTGCAGGACTCTGCACTTGTCCTTGTTGAACCTCATCAGATTTCTTTTGGCCCAATCCTCTAATTTGTCTAGGTCCCTCTGTATCCTGTCCCTACCCTCCAGCGTATCAACCACTCCTCCCAGTTTAGTGTCATCTGCAAACTTGCTAAGGGTGCAGTCCACACCATCCTCCAGATCGTTGATGAAGATATTGAACAAAACCGGCCCCAGCACCGACCCTTGGGGCACTCCACTTGATACCGGCTGCCAACTAGACATGGAGCCATTGATCACTACCCGTTGGGCACGACCATCCAGCCAGTTTTCTATCCACCTTACCGTGCATTCATCCAGCCCATACTTCCTTAACTTGCTGGCAAGAACACTGTGGGAGACTGTATCAAAAGCTTTGCTAAAGTCAAGAAATAGCACATCCACTGCTTTCCCCTCATCCACAGAGCCAGTTATCTCATCATAGAAGGCAATTAGGTTAGTCAGGCATGACTTGCCCTTGGTGAATCCATGCTGACTGTTCCTGATCACTTTCCCCTCCTTTAAGTGGTTCAGAATTGATTCCTTGAGGACCTGTTCCATGATTTTTCCAGGGACTGAGGTGAGACTGACTGGCCTGTAGTTCCCCGGATCTTCCTTCTTCCCTTTTTTAAAGATGGGCACTACATTAGCTTTTTTCCAGTCATCCGGAACCTCCCCCGATTGCCATGATTTGTCAAAGATAATGGCCAATGGCTCTGCAATCACATCGGCCAACTCCTTTAGCACCCTCGGATGCAGTGCATCCGGCCCCATGGACTTGTGTTCGTCCAGCTTTTCTAAATAGTCCCGAACTACTTCTTTCTCCACAGAGGGCTGGTCACCTCCTCCCCATACCGTGCTGCGGAGTGCAGCCGCCTGGGAGCTGACCTTGTCTGTGAAGACAGAGGCAAAAAAAGCATTGAGTACACTAGCTTTCTCCACATCCTCTGTCACTAGGTTCCCTCCCTCATTCAGCAAGGGGCCCACACTTTCCTTGACTTTCTTCTTGTTGCTCACATACCTGAAGAAACCCTTCTTGTTACTCCTAACATCTCCGGCTAGCTGCAACTCCAAGTGTGATTTGGCCTTCCTAATTTCACTCCTGCATGCCTGAACAATATTTATATACTCCTCCCTGGTCATTTGTCCAATCTTCCACTTCTTGTAAGCTGCTTTTTTGTGTTTAAGACGAGCAAGGATTTCACTGTTAAGCCAAGCTGGTCGCCTGCCATATTTACTTTTCTTTCTACGCCTCGGGATGGTTTGTTCCTGCAACCTCAATAAGGATTCTTTAAAATACAGCCAGCTTTCCTCGACTCCTTTCCCCCTCATGTTATTCTCCCAGGGGACCTTGCCCATCAGTTCCCTGAGGGAGTCAAAGTCTGCTTTTCTGAAGTCCAGGGTCTCTGTTCTACTGCTCTCCTTTCTTCCTTGTGTCAGGATCCTGAACTCAACCATCTCATGGTCACTGCCTCCCAGGTTCCCATCCACTATTGCTTCCTCTACTATTTCCTCCCTGTTTGTGAGCAGCAGGTCAAGAAGAGCTTTTCCCCTAGTTGGTTCCTCCAGCACTTGCACCAGGAAATTGTCCCCTACACTTTCCAAAAACTTCCTGGATTGTCTGTGGACCGCTGTATTGCTCTCCCAGCAGATATCGGGGTGATTAAAGTCACCCATGAGAACCAGGGCCTGTGATCTAGTAACTTCTGTTAGTTGCTGGAAGAAAGCCTCATCCACCTCATCCCCCTGGTCTGGTGGTCTGTAGCAGACTCCCACCACGACATTACCCATGTTGCTCCCACTTCTAAATTGAATCCAGAGACTCTCAGGTTTTTCTGCAGTTTCATACTGGAGCTCTGAGCAGTCATACTGCTCTCTTACATACAACGCAACTCCCCCACCTTTTCTGCCCTGCCTATCCTTCCTGAACAGTTTATATCCATCCATGACAGTACTCCAATCATGTGAGTTATCCCACCAAGTCTCTGTTATTCCAATTACATCATAATTCCTTGACTGTGCCAGGACTTCCAGTTCTCCCTGCTTGTTCCCCAGGCTTCTTGCATTTGTGTATAGGCATTTAAGATAACTCACCGATCGTCCTGCTGTCCCAGTGTGGGGCAGGAGCCCTCCCCTCTTGCACTCACCTACTTGTGCTTCCTCCCGGTATCCCACTTCCCCACTTACCTCGGGGCTTTGGTCTCCTTCCCCCGGTGAACCTAGTTTAAAGCCCTCCTCACTAGGTTAGCCAGCCTGCTTCCAAAGATGCTCTTCCCTCTCTTCGTCAGGTGGAGCCCATCTCTGCCTAGCACTCCTTCTTGGAACACCATCCCATGGTCAAAGAATCCGAACCCTTCTCTCCGACACCATCTGCGTAGCCATTCGTTGACTTCCACGATTCGACGGTCTCTACCCCGGCCTTTTCCTTCCACAGGGAGAATGGACGAGAACACCACTTGCGCCTCAAACTCCTTTATCCTTCTTCCCAGAGCCACGTAGTCTGCAGTAATACGCTCAAGGTCATTCTTGGCAGTATCATTGGTGCCCACGTGGAGAAGCAGGAAGGGGTAGCGATCTGAGGGCTTGATGAGTCTCGGCAGTCTCTCCGTCACATCACGAATCCTAGCCCCTGGCAAGCAGCACACCTCTCGGTGTTCCTGGTCAGGGCGGCAGATAGATGACTCAGTCCCCCTGAGGAGAGAGTCCCCGACCACCACCACCCTCCTCCTCCTCTTGGGAGTGGTGGTCGTGGAACCCCCATCTCTAGGACTGTGCATCTCATGCCTTCCAGTCAGTGGAGTCTCCTTCTGCTCTGTTCCCTCAGAGGTATCATTCACTCTACTCTCTGCACTAGTACCTGTGGAGAGAACATGAAAACGGTTGCTCATCTGAATCGGCGTTTCTGGTACATGGACTTGTCTCATACTCTTTCCTCTTCTGGAGGTCACATGCCGCCAGTGGTCCTCACTGGCCTTCTGTCCCCGCTGCATAGCCTGCTCTGAATCCTCAGAACACTGTGCCCGCTGAAGCCGATCCTGACGTCTATCCAGGAACTCCTCATTTTCTTTTATGGAACGCAGGGTTGATACTCGTTTCTCCAGACCTTGAATCTTCTCTTCCAATATGGAGATCAGCTTGCACTTTGTACAGACAAAGTCGCTTCTATCCTGTGGAAGAAAGACAAACATGGCACATCCTGTCTGGGCAGCACAATCTGTGTAGGACCTACCAGGACTGTAGTTCCAGACAAGGGAGTGAGCAGGTGCCGCATGCCTTATACTTACAGGTGGGAGAGTAAGTGAACATGGAGGTGCAAAGCCATGACTCCCAGCTGGTGCATATGGGGAACGAGATAGGGATGAGAGCTTGCTGGGTATGCCAGGTGTGGGGAAAGGATATTCATTATACCTCTCCGGGGTTATATTAAATTACTTGCCTCCCTTCCTCTGGCATGTAAGGGAAGCCTAAGGAGGCCCAATTTCTTCCTGGTGCTTTGAGCTATGCACCATTCCATCTTCAAGGCTGAGCCTAAAAAGGCACAATCAAAACTAAAGAGATTAGGGAAAATATTGGGGTTTTTTTGCCAGTCTGTTTGAGCATTTGGCAGATGAACCTGTGGCTCAAAGTGATGTTACATCTGGATCCACTTTCCAGCCATGATTTAGATTCACAGATAAATGGGACTGTGTTTAACCTAACATTGATGCATGGAGGGGTGCAGGGGGGTGAGTGTTGGCAACTCTTGCAATTTTATCACAAGTCTCACAACTGGTGGTGTGCTTCTTAATGCCCCTACTACAGGAGGCATATAGTTGGGTGAGAATTTCAACTTTCATTTAAAAAACCCCCAAAAGTGTTAATTGTGGAAAAAAGCTTCGAAACGTGGCATAGATGTGACCTAAAGGTTCAGATACCAGAAAACAAATAAAAAGAAGTCAACATTTATTAATTTTTTTAAGTCTCATGGTTGTTAGCGTCATCTCATTATTTTCGAGTCCTGATTTTTAATGCTTGGGCTTGACAATATGGGGTTTTGTCCTTGTTCTGGGGCCTCTGGATAAATTTCCATGTAGCCTTCTAGGTGGGTAAAGGTGTTTGGTGTCACTATGTAAAAGATGCATAGTGAGGAAAAACCATTAAAAATACAAACAAAGGATCATAAAAACACAAAAAACTGGCAAGGGGCTCAGAAACAGATATAGTATTGTACCTGAAGTTATTTTAACTCAATTTTTAATAAATGACTCCAAATTTTGAATTGGAGGAGTACACATTTTTTTCACTGTTTTACCAAACTTGTTGCTATTATTTAATTTGCTCTTTGTACTTGCAGCATAAAAGGGAGCAAGATGCTGGACAATGTTTTTCCTGAAGAATAATGCATTTTCTTCATTAATATGAACTATTCTATTGTTTTTAGTTTATGTGGATTCAAGGTTGTTTTTACTTGATTGGAACTGGCTTATAAACAAGACAATAGCCCTGATATCACTAATAATGCTCTTGAGAATCCTTCAATTTCCTGCATACTTGCAGGATGGAGGACTCTATCCGGGGAAACAATGACTTTGAAAAGATTTGGGAGTCATGGTGGATAATCAGCTGAATATGAACTCCCATTGTGAGCTTCCCAAGTGCATGCAGAAACAGGGGGCATCTTGAATAGGAGTAGAGAAGCTATTTTGCCTCTGTTTGGCACAGGTGTGACTGTTTTTGGAATACTGTATAGAATACTGGAAATTAGGTGTAAATTCTTAATGGTGAGAGTAATTAACCATTAGAACAATTTACCAAGGGTCATGGTGGATTCTCCATCACGGACAATTTAAAAATCAAGATTGGTTTTTTTCCCTAAAACATATGCTCTAGGAATTATTTTGGGGAACTTCTATGGCCTGTATTATACAGGATGTCAGACCAAATGACCCCCATGGTCCTTTCTGGCCTTGGGATCAATACATCTATAAAATATTCTCTCTATACCTGCAATAGGCTGTCAAAAGCTGGGTTAGCACTTCAACAAACTCCAGTTCCAGGTACATAGCCAGTGATTTTCACCAACTCAGTGGTATGACTTTCTTTAAAATGTTATCAGCAAACACGTAATGCTTAATTAAAAAAATATTGAAATTATTTTAATCTATTAAAGTATATGTAGGCCGTTAACATGTTATTTAAAGTTATAATTTTACAGCTTTATTTTTTAAAAGGTAAGCTGTATTTAAATATAAAATCAGATTGAAATTTTTAAAAAAATCAGATTTAAAAAATCGATTTTTGTCCACCCACTTTGTAAATATGTTGAAAAATAACATGAATTAAAACAAATGATTAAAACGGACTGCATTCTTAGGCAGGCAGATAGAATCCAACCTAAAGAAAGAAGGGGCTTAAAACCCAGGGTCTTTTCTTGAAATCTCACATTAAAGCCTGCCATTTTATATTCCATAATGAACAAGCAGGAAGACCAGACTTGTTGGTCTGACAAGTTTCAGAATGTTATTTGTCTATACTGTTTATAAAACTGTTTGAGGAAGTAAAGAAATTGGACTAGTTTCATAGAATATCAGGGTTGGAAGGAACCTTAGGAGGTCATCTAGTCCAACCCCCTGCTCAAAGCAGGACCAATCCCCAATTTTTGCCCCATATCCGCAAATGGCCCCCTCAAGGATTGAACTCACAACCCTGGGTTTAGCAGGCCAATGCTCAAACCACTGAGCTATCCCTCCACCCAGTTTGTCCTGTTTCTTTCTGTATAAACTGCTAGGAGAAACACATTAGGCATTTTAGAGCCCAGATCCACTGTGTTGTAGCAAATTTGTAGATTTAATCATCACTGAGTAAATTCTAGATACAGCCAATGATTTTGTTGAGGCCTTTCTACTAAAAAAAAAAAAAAAAAAAAAAAAAAAAAGACTAAGTATGGTGCCTTTTTGTTTTCGTTGGTGAAACAAAAAAAATAAATGTAGGTGTGGTGTGACGTTCTTTTCATTTGTGCTAAAACTAGTATGTCGAATCCCTTTCTGTGAACAAAAGCATTGTGCCCTATTGCTCTCTCCTGAGGAAATACTACTGGGAACAGGTCTGTGAGCGGGAACGCTTCCTGTGATTAACCCTTGTGGAATTTTACCCGAGATTATTCCATTAGAGGTAAAACATGCTCCTCTTTTACCTCCCCCAGTAATTGCCCCCAAACCTGTAGACTCCCCAACTCCACAGGGATATCAGGGAATCACCCCTTGGACCTCTTGTCCTGCCCCAGCTTGCAGCTGCATCTGGTATATCATTTTGGGGGAATTCCACAGTGCAGAGGAAACTCCATGTAGACTGGCTTTGATGCACATCCCAAGAATTCCTGATCCTCTATCCTACTGATCCTTGGGAGAAACTTCCAGAAAGAGGGAAATTAACTTCCCTTCCAAGTGGGCAAGGAAAGGATCCTGCTAGCACAGAACAAGGTGGGTAGTGGGCAGACATATGAGCCCTAGTCTTCTCTGTCCAATTGCATTTAGATAGATGTTCAAGACAAGTGTGTTCAAATTGCAAGAGATCCTGGTAAAAGCTAACTCTCTCAGACTAGATATTTTAGATGTATCAAGCTTTTTCAATGATAAAATAAATGAACATAAGGAATATATATTTACACCTGTGTTAAATATTCAATGACATATATAACTTCATGAATTTAACTGAAAATCTAATCCAAATCTTCTTTCCACCTTTTTTTTTAACCGATATGTTTTTAGAAATGCTCAAAATGGGTCAGTATACAGCCTAGAATAGCAAACCTGTATTTAGAAAAACTAAACAATATCTTTGGATATAAATGGAGCGAAGAAGTTTTTCCCCTCCTTCCGGCCCTTTGAGGGAATGTGTTCACTAAAGATTGTCTATTTTTAAATTTAGGCAATGTTATTTGTCTAAACAATGCTATTTGTTTCAACCAAAACAAAATAGCACTAAGCACTGCAATTTAAAATTTCCTGGCAATTCCCTTGCTTGTATATACATACATACACACACTTATGCACTACACCTTATTTCCTAGCAGGAATAATTAATAATGGTTTATCTACATTAGAATAATATTAATTTTAAATGTGCTTTTACCATCTTCCCTGTTTTTATAAGGGTTCAACTATTTTGTTACTATTTCATCCATCATCAAAAGAAAACAAGTAGCAGAAGCTCCATACTAAACCCAAGCCTAAAGTCAACCTGACTGGTGTCAAAGAGAATGAAGCACTCCAGAAATCACTGAGTTACCTTGTCTTTCTTAATGATTTTTTCTAGGAGAGGTACATTTAAGCCCCAAGAATCTGTGCTATAATAGGTGTTTAACACATTTATCAATAATCTGGAGATGGGGATCATTACCTGACAAAATTTGCAGATAAAAAATGATTTAGGTTTGTCAAGACTAGAGAAGACGGTGAGGAATTCCAGAGGGACCTAACAATGATAGGAAAATGGGTAGCACAATAGTAGGTGAAATTCAGTGTTGACAGACATGTATATTGAGAACATCCACAGCTATATCAGAGCAGATAACAATATTAAAGGGCTATAAGACCTCATGATTCAGGGCTTAAAAAAAACAAAAAACTAACTACTAACTGCTTGGGGTTATGAATTAGCTTTGCATGATAACCTGTCCTTGGGAATCATTGAAACCAATGGGCCAGTATCAAATTAAGTTTCAGACATGGACTGCTCACAACACAGCTTTATCTAGGAAAGAATTAGATCTCCCTTAGTGTTACCATATTTCCTTGCAAGAGCCCATCCTCCTGGGACTCAAATCAGAAAAACAGCAAGAAACCAAGTCTAAAATTGCTCTAAAATCCACCTAAATTAACCTATCAGAGCTTTTTTAAAAGGTGCCCAAGTGCACATAAAAAGTTGGCAAGATTAGTTCCCCTCTCACTATCAACAGCACTGGTTAAAGAATCTCCTCTTTAAAAGTAGATGAAAATACAAATTGATCTTTCCCGGTGCATGAGGGCATCAACCTCAAGTGTAACACACACCAGAACACATGTTCAAGATGATTATAAAGAAAAATAAAACCCACATTTCTCCTTTCATTACTTTCTCTAGCTTTGCTATGTAGCTTTCCAGAATGTTAAACTACCTCAAATGAGTCACTGGTACCAAATCAGTTTCAGTAGAACCAAAAGTGCAGGCCCAAACTGAATTGAAGAATAATTTCTTCCAGTCTATTCACTAATTACCTTTTGTTTTACCACTGACTCGATTCAACTTATATCCCTCCCTCCAGTGACCTTCCTTCTACCCCAGTCTATTGTTTTAAATTCACAGGTACACCTCTGCCCAGTCAATCATTAATTTTCTTTGATGCAGCCTTTATCAACAACTCCCTAATCAAAACACAAATTAGTTGATGAAACAACCACTACCCTCTCACTCAGGGAAATGTGTATCTTCTGGAAGTGCATGTTTATTGTATTTTCGGTTTAATCACAAGTACTCTTTGTTTAACAGGCTAGAGAAATGGCCTCAGTTTGGCTTTTAGTCTTCCTCTGAAAATTCAAAACAAAACAAAACGCCACAACCCACAAGTAAAACCAATAAACTCTCCATAATTATAAAGTTTCAACGGAAATCCTGAAAATGCTGTGCTTCTTAATGATAATTTTAGTAAATAAACTGCCTTTTCTAATTTGCTGAAGTTACTGTTTGCACAGAATTGCTTGGCAATACATGGTATGTAAAAACTACAAATAAATATTGAGTTATTTTTGTATTAACTGAATGGATAATAGTGGAGTTCTTTAAAAACATCAAAGAGCTGGTAGAAGAAGAGAAGGAGAAGAATGCATCCAGTTCTGCTGTAAGGCCTCAATCCTGTAAGGTGCTTTACACTCTGGCTTTAACCCTGCAGAGCATTTCAGTCTTTATTTAACATTAATTGTGTGACACTTCAATTAATGCAATTAAAATTGAGCATGTGCTTAAGTGGTTTACTGCCAGAGTATTTAGCACCTGGCAGAACAGGGCAATACCTACAGCTTCTTCATATTGAATAAATCACAGGGTAGAATTTTATAAAATTCAGCAAAGCAGGTAGTTAAGATTATGTGAATAGGAGCAGATACAGAACAAACATTTTTATCTTTAGTATTCTCACTTTGATTATGAGGAATTGTGTATGCATGTGCATACACAAAAAACCTCTTCAAACATGGGCACATTCCCCTGTCTTTTCTGATTTGGTGTCTAAAGTGTACTAATAAAAACTATTTAAAGTTGGCTTTATTTAACATAATGACTAAAAACAAACAACACAACAGTAAATCATGCAAAAATATCTTCACAAGGCCACAGCATGCTTCTTTTAAGAACAGACACCTAAGGTCCTACTTCGGCAGGCTGTGCTGCACTTGTTTACTCTTGTGTCCACACCCAGCTCCATGGAAGTCAGCGCAGCTGTTCAGGAGTCTGCCTGCACAAAGCAGCTTTCAGGACCACGATTTAATAGCATTACAAGTCTGTACATCACAATGGTGTGTATCCTACACATATAATAAGCCACATGTGTGCAAATATCTGTGCACCAAAACATCCTTTTATTTTTAATTATCTGCACACACCACTCAAAAATAGTTGAATATATGGAAATAAAATAGGCATTGGAAATAATCATGGATAATAAAATAATTGACCCTATTGCTAAATACTGGCATCTCAACACCCAAAAGAAAATGCCAAAATAGGAGACAATTTATTAAAGCAGTTAGTGTAACACAAATAATCATTCAGATTAAAAATAATTCTGATGCCAGTCCAAGTGGCTTTGTGATAGTGCTCTGCAAATGCAAGATTCGAGTTCTATTTCTGTTCTGCGTGGGAGAAGGAGCAATGCAGAAGAAATCACTGAGGCAGAGGAAAGGAATAAAAGAGGATGACATTTGGATTGACTGGTTCCAAAAGGAGCTGTCCTCTCCTAAAAGGATAAGGATTATCAGGATCTAAAAAGTGATGGGTAAAGCTGAGAAGAGAAAAATGTAGCTTTATTTTAAATCAGGAACATTAATGAATTAATCAAATTGGTTTCTCTTCTCTGCCAGGTTCCTGAGATAAGATGTAAATATCTATGCTGAGAGTAACTCTGGTAAACCTCTACTTCACATGGGGGGGGAGGGGGGCAAGACAGGAGGAAGAGTGTCCCCGACCATACACAAAATGTTCACTTCACATCTTTTTTTTCCCCCCAGCTTTTATGAACGCAAATAAAATATACCCAATCTTCTGTGAGGAAACTTGTTCCCAGAGTGATGCTAGCTAAATATTTTTGCACACTTGCAATGTATCACTTCAATAAAAATAAACAATTACTTTAGTCTAGTGAAAATGGCTTGTCAACTTTCACAACCATTAAATGTAACTATAATTGTAATAAAAATAATATGTACACACTGGGCTACTGCATATTTTGTTCCCTCCTATATGCATATTTGTAACTTGCTTTTAAAAACATGTCACAAGAATGAGCACCCAGGATAGTCAGACACTCAGACATGCATGCAATCCCTGTCAACAGAAATCGTACATGTGCTTTCAAAACCAGAAATATGTGTGACATTGACATGAACTGTGACTGTATAGATCATTGTTGCAACCAAAGTCCTATAGCTGCACCAAATCTTGTACAAAGGAGGTCAAGTAAGGTGTCTATGGAAAAGTTGTAATTTGCTAGTTACGATTATGCTGTCTGTATGTGTGTATCATTTTTGTATTTGAAGTAATGAATATTGGCTATGTACTTGTATCTCAATGTGTTTGATTCTAAGTAGCATCTGTGATGTTGCACTCCATATGATTATATGAAAATATGCTAATGAGTTTGAATATAATGTAACTGGAATATGCTTCATGCAAAAGGTCTCTTGTAAGGTATCATTACAAAGCTTATCATCTACTGAGTGTGATCATCCTATTTGTATAAACGTATCTGAAACTAAAAATATCAAATATAACTGAGGTCCTATTGTACTTATGCAAAGTGTGGTCCATTAACAGTGGTTTAGAATCTTGATGGTTCCCATCAACTAGGACAATTGGTTGTAAATGGCTCGGTTTACTTGCAAACCTTCCGGTGTATGTGTGGGCTAGCCCTGGAAGAATGGAGGCTGCGGGTCTCACAGGACATGTAAACATGTCACCTGATACTGGAATCCATCTTAAACCTGGTGCTTTTCCAATTAGAAGGAGCGATAGGGACCCAGAGAGACAAAAGATTCCCACCTTGTGCCAAAGCTATACAAGGGGGTGAAACAGAACAAAGGAGGTTCCAGTCATAAGAAATTCCCTGGTTACCACCTGAGCTGGAGCTAACAAGAATTATACCGGGGGAAAGGATTGGGCCCAAACTAGGAAGGAGTCCAGTCTGTGAAAGAAGCTTATTGGAACATCTCTGAGGGTGATATGTTATCTGTAATCAGTTTCTTACTGTATTAGGCTTAAACTTGCATGTTTTGTTTTATTTTGCTTACTAACTTATTTTGTTCGGTCTGTTATTACTTGAAAACACTTGAATCCTACTTTTTATACTTAATAAACTCACTTTTGCTTATTAACTAACCCAGAGTAAGTAATTAATACCTGGGAGAGCAAACAGCTGTGCATATCTCTCTATCAGTGTTACAGAGGGCGGACAATTTATGCATTTATCCTGTATAAGCTTTATACAGAGTAAAATGGATTATTTGCGGTTTGGATCCCATTGGGAGCTGGGTGTCTGGGTGCTAGAGACAGGAGCACTTGCTAAGCCGTTTTCAGTTAAGTCTGCAGCTTTGGGGACATGGGTCAGACCCTGGGTCTGTGCTGCAGCAGATGAACGTATCTGGCTCAACAAGACAGGCGGTGGGTGTATGCCTAGCGTGCGTAGTGTCACTCAGGAGTCCTTCATTGTGTGGAGTACGTCGTCTATTTGAGATGAGAATAGCTTATCCCTATCGAAGGGGAGATCTTCCACTTTTAGCTGTAGTTCTTTTGGGATTCCCGAAGCCTGCAACCATGATGTTCTTCTCATAACCACAGCTGTTGCGGTTGTTCGGGCAGCTGTGTCCGCTACATCCAGTGAGGCTTGCAGCGCTGTGCGGGCTATTAACTGACCCCCGTTGATGATGGCATTGAGTTGAGGACGTTTATGCTCGGGGAGGTCATCCACGAGCTCTTGAATTTTACAGTAGTTAGAGTAGTCATAATTTGCTAGGAGAGCAGAGTAATTGGCCACTCTCAGCAGCAGGGTGGCTGACGAGTAAACTTTCCGCCCAAAGAGATCCAATCTCTTGTGGTGTTTATCTTGCAGTGAGGAGCGGAAATGAGGCTGTTTACTACGCTGATTGGCAGCGTCTACTACTAAAGAACAAGCTTGAGGGTGTGAAAACAAAAATTCCATGCCTTTGGCTGGAACAAAATATTTTCTGTCAGTCCTTTTATTGGTGGGTGGTGCTGATGCTGGCGTTTGCCATATTCGTTCTGCAGGCTCTATTATAGCCTCATCCATGGGGAGGGCAATCTTGGTCGATGATGCCGGTTGTAAGATTTTTAACAACTTATGTTGTTTCTCCTGCACCTCATGTAAGGGAAGTTCTTGGCTGTTCGCTACTCTTTTGAAGAGTTCTTGGAATTGTTTCAGGTCATCTGGCGTTGTAGAAGTAGATGGGGTCACTGCTTCATCTGATGCAGAAGATGTGTGTGGGGCAGGTGACGAATCATCTAGGTCTGCCTGTGATAGAGATGGAAAAGGAAGAGATGCTATGTCAGGAAGGTCCGAGGTTTCTCTATGTGGTGGTGATTGGTGTAATCTGGAACCTCTTGTTGGTGGGGAAGGGGGACCAGAATAGGGGTTCTGGTATGTGGGCCAAGGACCCCATTGTGGCCATTGCATGGGGTAAGGTGGTAAAAAGGGTAAGGCCAGTGCTGTCCATACCAGGGTTGTAAGTGCTGGGAGGGATGAGACTTAGGTTTCACAGCATTCCAGCTGCGTCTCATGTGAGCTGGGGATGAACGCTGAGACGAAAAAGCAGTTGTCCTGCGCGTCACCTTCCTCACCACTATGGATGGAGAGTGGTGCAGGAAATGGATTCTGGTACTGTGCTGTGTAGCTCAGAGAGTGTTCGGTGCCGAGCAGTGGTGAGTGCGGTGCTGACGAAGCTGCTATGTCAGCAGGATGCACAAGTTGTGCTGGTCCCGCCTTGGGGTTGCGGTCGACCATTGAAGCACTGACCGGTGCAGGGTTCAGTTTGTTAGGCGGCAGTAAATCATGGGTCGGTGCCGGCGGTGGCATCATTGAGCACAGCGCCGCTGTCTGTGCCGCACTCTGCACCGGAGTAGTCGGTGCAGCTGAGGAGACTTGATGTCTCCACTCCGGTGCCGCCTGTTGGGGCTCGGCAGGGGTCCGCTGAGGGACGGTGCCGGACGAGCCCGGCGCCTCGTAAGTGCTCACTCTAGCTGAGTGGAGCACTGAGGGCAAAGACCTCGCTGGGGAAACTCTGTTTGTCTGAGAGACCCTTGGTGGAGAGGTCGAGGCTCGCTTCCTGACAGTTTTGGAAGTCGGAGCCTTATCAGCGCTCAGGGATCTCGATTTGTGAGAGTCTCCTGAGGGCATGTGTTGCGGAGGTTGAAGGGATTTCTCCAGCAGAAGCGCTTTCAAACGGAGTTCCCTGTCACGTCTCGCCCTTGTAGTTAAGTTGTTGCAGTGTTTGCATTTGTGGGAGATACGAGTTTCTCCCAGGCAGTGAATGCAGGAAGTGTGACCCTCAGAGACTGGCATCGGTTCACTGCAGGAATCACACTTTTTGAAACCTGATAAGCCAGGCATAATTGCTGTTAAGCCTCTCTTGCCTCTCGCAGATAATTGTTATGTTAAACTTGTAGAAACAGTTCCCCAACAGGGGGTTAAGGAGAGAAAAAAAGATCTTCTCCTGTCTTATTCGGGTTTTTTTTTTTTTTTTTTTTTTTTTTTTTTGGGTGAAGAAAAGCCTCTGAGAGGAACTAAGGAGATTATGTAACAACTTATCAACTAACACTAAATAAACAACATAACTAAGTATACACTAAAGACTTATAACTTTGTTTTCTTCTTTTTCTCTTTTTTCCTGTCAGAAAGTATCAAAGAAAGCACTGCCGCGGGGCTCCGTCTGCCGCCGAGGGCGGTTGAGAAGGAACTGAGGGACGGTTGGGGGAGCGCGCGCTACAGTAGCAGCCAACGGCTGCACGAGACAGCTCCTGCGCGCGCTCAACCCCCAACCGAGTACTGCTGCGAAAATTCTCCGATCTGCGGTGCAGGGGCGCACTGACACCTACAGTGGACCACCCACAGGGACACCACTCGAAGAAAAGCAGATTATTGAGACGAGTACAGGGGGCTATGTAGGTGGCTGAAGCCACAAGGCCGATTAGTTTGAGTTGAAGACTGCTTGAGAGGGTTTCTCATAGGCTGTCCTTATTGCTGTCAGAATTCCCATAATCCCCACCCCATCCCCAGAAGGAAGGCTATGCCTTTGAGAATCTAGAACTCCCCCCATTAAATTGGACTAAATGCACAGGAGCTATATGCAATTTTTTCCAGTTTATTCTGAGTCCCAGAGTGATGGGTTTTGGGGTTTTTTGTTTTTAATAGGGAGCATATCTGGACCAGAGCTCTGGATAGATCCTCCTGAAAAGATGCTTTGATGAGCCAATTCTCTAAATAGGGATAAAATGAGGATATCCTGCCTTCCAAGATATGCTGCAGTCAGGCACTTTGTGAATGTGAGGTTTAGTAAAGAGGTCAAAATGGAGAACTCTGTACCAGAAATGGTCCTCTCCTACGATGAAACGAAGATATGAAGATCCATTAGCAATATGGAAATATGCAACTTGTACATCGAGAGATCAAAATCAATCTGTAGTGGATAAGGAGGGAATAGCTGATGATAAAATCTGAACTTTCTGATGAATGGGAGTTGAGCTTTCACCAGTCTAAGAATGGATTGAAGGCCTCCATCCTTCTTTGGGATCAGAATCTGGAATATAAAACCCTATCCATGGAATTCCCTTAGAACCTTCTCTGTCTCCTGCTTCCACTAGAGAGTGGACTTCTGCTCTTAACAACTCTCATTAAAAGGGTCACTGAAGAGGGAAAAGGGCAGGAGTTTTGGGAGAGGTATTGTATTGAAGAAAATAGAATAGCCCCTCTGAATGATTTCCAGGATCCATCTGTCTGTCGTGATGGCACTTCAGATGTTGAAGGAATGGAAATGTCTGTTTCTAAAGAGGGGAGGGGCAGGGAGAGGAGGTTGATGAATTAAGATCAGTCTAATGCTCTCAGGTGTCTTGTCAAACCTTAGGTCCAAGGTCTGCCATGGAAGACAAGGAAGTTGCTGGTTTCCTCTTAATCCGAAGTTTATAGATTTTCCTCCTTTGTTGTTGTTGCAGAGGAGGAGGTTGTTGCTGGAACTGCCATCTCTGCGTGTAGTTGGAGGATAAGGAAGAACAAGAGTATTGTTGTTTATTCTATGTAAAGGCAGAAACACCAAATCTTCTGACTGGTTGGTAGATCTAAGAGATTTAGCTGTGCATTTACCATCCTTCAGCTTTTCTAGAACGTGGTCTGTCCTTGTACTGAACAGACCATCTCCCTCAAATGAAAGGTCTTCCACGTGTTCTCATTTCTAACAGAAGCCCAGGATCTCAGCTACGAATGTCAGAGAAGTCAAATGATCCTCTAAAAGCATGTTTGGATACTAACTGACTTTCAGAGATCAGGACTTTCACCAGCTTCTTTTGGTCTTCAGGAAGGGTTATGGGGAAAGTGGCCATCATCTTCCACAGATGATGATAATGATACCTGGACTTTGAGGCTTGGTAATTAGAAACCATAATGCCCATGTATCAGAGGGGTAGCCGTGTTAGTCTGGATCTGTAGAAGCGACAAAGGGTCCTGTGGCACCTTATAGACTAACAGAGGTATTGAATACCTCTGTTAGTCTATAAGGTGCCACAGGACCCTTTGTCGCTTCTACATAATGCCCATGTATGCTGAAGAGAGGACTCTTCTGCCTAGGGAGTCAAGCTTTTTCCCTTCTCTGTAAGACAAGGTAGAGTGTACCGGTCCTCCTTTTGTTCTTTGGACAGTTGTGATGGTTCTCACTGTACCCCAGATTATGAGTCCTCTTGCTACCCCATGTCACCAGTGTAAGGGAGTCTTGCTTGAGCTTAGCTCGGTATCAGCTCCCTAACAGCACCAGTCTGTTAGCCACTCAAACACACTGCTCCGGGCTATGCCAGCCCTCACTTGTCTTGCAGATTAACAATAGGTGTGCCCCAGTCCCAAGTCCTTTTGAAGCACTCCCCCTGTGATATCCAGCCCGACACACAGAAAAAGCAGGTCTGCTGTCCCCAAACGAACAATACACACATCCGTTTTTAAAGATTCAGTTCAGGGCCAGCATTTTACACCACAGATATATTTATAGTGAAAACAAATATACATTATCAAAGTCTAAAGATTAAGGGGATAGTGAGCAAAGACATTGGAAGCAATGGATACATATAAAATAAAATCATAATCTTTCTAAGGACTAAAAGCAACTATTAGGTTAATCTCCTGTCTAAAGAAATTTATCTCACCCAAAGTTTTCCGCTGCATCTTCAACCAAGGTTGGCTGATATCCCATTTTCATGAATGTAAATGTACTTCCTGTTTACTTCCTAGGTGCAGGATAAGGTGGTGTGTCTGTTTTGCTTCCTACGTATAACCCCAAAGTTCATTTTCTGTATTCCAACAAGCCACAAGTGATTGTCCTCTTCCTGTGCATGCATCTCAAATGACGAAGAACTGGAGAGCTTGGCTGCTAAGGCTTGGAGCTGCTTTTAAACACTTAAGCTCTTGGGGTGAATGTACTGCATATGACCCAGCAACATGGAAAATAACCTTCCTCCAAGCAAGCCAGACACCTAACATGGGCATCTGAAGCCAGAAATATGGCAGGACAAGAAGCCCACCTTTTAAACCCTGTTCTTTTCCCATATGGATCCACCATCAGAACTGCAGATCCACATCAAGGCAAGGGAACCAACCAAAATGAACAAAATGAAGAAAAAAAGAATTATAAAAGCAGTTTAATTTAGAAGGCTAATCCTACACTGAGAGGTAGCTAAGGCACTGTGTACTGAGTTGATGATTTTGGAGTGGAGCCACCCAGTGAGGTTCCTGGTCCCTCGGCAGCAGCAATGGTAAGGAGCTGACGCAGTCAGAATGCCACACCGACTTGTATAAGCTTGCCCTCAGAACACTCAGGAACAGGGAGGGAAGTGGCAGGAGGGACACAAGATCACCCCAGCAGGCACTGCTACAAGAAGGTCCAACCATCAGAGCTGCACCACCAGCACATCCCATGAGCGGAAATGCATAGAGGCCACTCAAAGAAGAATACACTCTTCCACAGAGATACATAGAGAGGAACCTCACAGAGCTTCTCTATAATTAGATGCCTGAGAGAGACTGTAGTTAGAGGCCTGCAGAAGATTTGGCCACCCATGCTGGTGGATCCCAGGAATCTGCACAGATCAGTCCATCCATGGTGCTCCACAGGCTTCCCTGCTCCCAAGGCAGCATGAATAATATACACTAGGATTGCTGCCACTGCCTAGGAACCACAATCCTACGCAAAACTCCATGCCAGAAGGCTTACAGGTGCAAGTATTTTACTCTTGAAGATGCAGCAGTATGAATGGGGGGGGGGGAGAGAAATGGAGAAGGCGAGGTGAACGTTGTGGACAGCAGCTTCCCTTCCACTACTTATTTCCATGGAACTACAGTAGAGGGATTGCATGGGATCAGGGAATGACAATACTGTAAAGACTGAGATTCTGCCAAAGGGGAGAATTCTCAATCTGTCCTCTAGGCTTATAAAGCAAATAGGATGGTTTGACCTCAAAACATTACCCATAGTTGTATATACAAAGCACAGTAGCACTTAGGGCTAGGAACTTAATGATCTGAGTATCTTTTTCCAATATTAGAATCAATTGCTTTTCTATATTCTGTGGTCTTATAAGTCAGTGTTTTACAAACTTTGTGAAAGCTGAACCCCCTTGGAAAGGGCTGAAAACAATCACACACCTCTTGTGATTCCAACGTGTGTTGTTAAAGGCCTACCCATCTTAATTATACATCTTCCATATCCTCTCCCTTCTGGCTAGTCCTTCCCATCCTTTTAAGAGAGCACTTTGAGAAACATTATTGTATATCTTGATACTTCCTGTTCTTCTTCTTCACATGCCCTGATGAGCAATGAAATAGTTAAGTGTTGACATTTAAAGTAAAGTATCACCTCTGAACTAGCACCCATTGAGATCAATGGGGTTGTTCACATCTCAGTTATTGTTTTAGGGTTTCAGTTACTGTCGATCCATATTTTGAAGGTTTTCTTCACAACTATAACTGCTAGAGACTTACATTTTTCCCTAAATGAAAGCTGATATTTTGGAGAAATGAGAGGTCAGTCCACACCCCCTATTTAGTCCTTCATGCCCCTTCTTGGGAAGTATATCCCACACTTCATGAAACACTATCACAGGAATATGCAATTTTTGGAAACTTGATTACTTACTTTTGCCTCGCTAATCAAACACAAACAAAAAAGGCCCTTGTTTATTTTGGTGTGCATTAAAAGCAAGAAAGCAAACTTAATTTGACACACACAGCATATATGTTTGGGGTAATTAAAGACTACACCTATCAAAAGAAATGTGAAAACAACTGGATTCACATGTCTGTGAGATAAGTTGCACATCCCAATCCTAAAACACCTAAAGCAGAGGTTTTCAACCCGTGGTTCACGGATCCCTGGAGCTCCCTAGACTATGTCTAAGATTTCCAAAGGGGTCTGCACCGCCATTCAAAATTGTTAGGGGGTCTGCAAATTAAAAAAAAAAAAAAAAACAAAACACCACACTGATATAAAGTAGTTACACTTTACTGGGGGTGGGGGATTACTCTTGGCAAGTGAAGACTGATGCAAGACCAATATATAGTAACTTTGATGCATGGACTTTACTTCAAAGAACAGGGATGAGTTGCAGAGGAAACAAGTAGTCTCCAGTCAAATTCAACATCTATGTGCAAGTATACCCCCTGCTTCTCTTCAACACAAAGTATTTGCAGTTTCTTTAAAACTAAATTAAAAACATTCTTCTCTGAAGCTAGAGGAAAAACCCAGAATCTGGACAAGCTTAACAATGAAAACAAAAACAAAACCCCTAAAAGTATTTATTTTCTTGATCTATATACATTCTGTGGTGAAATAATTTCACCAAATAGAACATATTGGATATGATGAGTGTGCTTTAAATTAGAAATGATTTGACAACTTGGTGTGCATCACTGTTTAACATTAAAAAAGTATATTCAGGCAGATGTATCTCATTAATTTACATCAACTACACACACACATATATACATACACATACACATGATAATCAAGTTGCATGGTAATCAGAGATTATTGCACTGATATGCAGAAGACACAGGTCTCAAAATAGAGTTGCACAGCAAAACAGGAGAGGCAACCCAAAGAAATCATTGCCATATGAATGCCGACTTTTCCCTGCTAATAAGTAAGACTGCCTAAAAAATATTTTAAAAATAGCACACAATAACTCTTTTGGTGGACAGGTCTCTTACTTTCTCTTTGGAATTTTTGTTACTAATTAGGAAGAGGACTTTCTTGGAATAAAGTCTCAGCCTCATGCAAAATGAAAACCAAGCCTACAAAAATAAAAATCATGGTATTACACGCAATTTTAAAAAAAAAATCTAAAATTAATTTGCAACTGATCAATTAAAAAAAAACTGTTCTATTAGCAGTAGGCTAATTTGGCGACAATGATTTTAAAAAAGGTAAGAAGCTAATGAGAGTCTCAGCTGTAGCACTTTATCACCCTCTTATGGCCCTTTTGCACTATGCAGTTAATGTCATTTGTCTATCTGTAACTAGGTGTAAAGTGGATTTTACACAAAAACATGTGAATGTGAAGAGATGAGGGAATCAATGATGAAAAATATACAGCATATTAAAAATATATCTGAACAACAACATTACTGAACATTTAATCCACAAGCTTACCTTTAGAGACTGAGACTGCGCTCTGTATCAAAAATACCCCTTCTCCAATCCACTCAGTTCATCTAGTTTGCATAACATGGATTTCTAGTGTATGGCGTCTCACATGGAGCTTCCATTCACATAAATGACAGTTCCACATATGGAACACGTGAAGAATATTTATTTTAGAACCCCTCTCACTGTAACAACTAGATGCCTTTTTTATTTTTTTTATTTTTTGAGGGGGGCTGTTTAACACACACATAATATATATAAAAACCATCCACAAGAGGTAGTAGCACTATCCAACCAAAAACAAAGAAAAATAAAACCCAGAAGTTAGACATAAGTTTAGCAAAATGTTTGATGTTCGTATTTTGCTTTAGTGGACAGCCAGCCAGTGTGGTTTCCAGAAACAGGGCCCCTCAACTGAGAATGCCCTGAAGCTGGGATACACAGAACTGACACTCCAAGAACCTAAAAAGAGTTTCTCAGATGACCTTAACTGCCACAACAAGGGAGAGGTAGTCTCAGAAAGGTAACTATCATATGTGGAAGTCGGTAGAGGGAATTTGGATGGAGGCCTATGACCAAGGGTCACGCTGACTCTACTCTGCGGTCTTCCACACATACTTCTAGTCAGATAGAGAATAATTCACCAAAACTAAGATATAAAGAAAGTCAGTGATCTTAAATTTCTGCATTGGCTCTTACTATTCTTCCTTATCAAATTCAAATTTCTCATCTTCAAAGTGGGCCACAATTCTGCACCTGCCTACATCGGTCTCTGCATCTTCCTACCAGTCCTTACCCTCACACTTCATGCTCATTACCTTGCTGTTGCTTTAGGGTCTTCCTCCACTTCCCATGTCTAGAATAACCTCACACTAGTTTATGCCAAACTCCTAAAACCCACTTCTTCTGTGGAGCATTCTGTGACCTAATGGCCACACGTCTATGTATTTTTTTTATTTCCTCACACCTTTATATTTTAAGCTCTTCAATGCAACTATGGCTTGTTTGATATTAAGCTACTCCTGTACAGCAGTGGGTACATTTATGATGATTTGTACATGATAATAATAGTCTCCAAGAGACTGACTGCTGTTTGCGGGAGAAGGCAGGGCTAGGTGGCGGCATAAGGCTAAAAATCAACATTGTTTACCTGTCTAGTGAAGGAGAAATGCTTTTGAGTAGAAAGCACTCTGTTATTGCAACTCCCCAGAAGTCAACCGAGCTGCTTGCAATAGAGTAGCCATTGAGGAAGTATGTCTGTCCCATATATATGTTATGAGGACTTCACATGTACACAGAAAGGAAAATGACTTCTCAAAGGATCTAAAAAGCTCCCAGCTAAGGCAAATGGCCTTTAATACTGTAAACTTGGCGGATTTTTTTTTAGTCAAATCAATACTACCACTCACATCTTAAATTTTTACTTTCAATTAAATAAAACAAAAAAACCCACCACTCTGGCCAACTTATCATTTTACCATATGACTGACAGATATGGCCATTTCCTGCAATATCTTTGGGAGAGTTTAACCTATTAAGTTTAGGTATAACTGTAGGACAGGAATTACAGTAGAACCTCAGAGTTACGAACACGTCAGGAATGGAGGCTGTTCATAACTCTGAACAAAATGTTATGGTTGTTCTTCCAAATGTAAGCGGGGGAATAGTCCCGCTATTGTGGGGAACTTTCCTCGTCTCTGCACTACCCCGGTGAAATGGGCTAGCGGAAGGATCTCAGTCCTCGCTCCCACCTCCTTTACCCAGAGGCCTCCCTGCCCTCGAGGACTCCCCTTGCACTCTCCTGTCTGGCAGAGTCCTCGTAACCCCAACAAGGCTGGGCCCAGGATTCCTGGGGGGCTCAACCCCCAACCTTGCTGTGGTCACCTAGGTCAGGGGCTAGGGTGTCCCCACTCCGGGGTGTACTCTCTAAACAGGATGCTTCCCTGACCCACTGATCACTGCATACAATTCAAAGCAAAGGCAAATTATTTAATTAACAATTAATTTGTAACAGGAATAAGGAAAAATGGGAAAGGCTAATGAAAACACATCACCCCGCTCTGTGGCAGGGAACATCACAACAGTGTCTCTGCAATGTCAGGGCAGTTCAGTCTGTTCCTGTGTAAGTCCCAGGCTCCTTCTCAGGCCTTGGCTGTGCTGCAGGGACGCTGTGGCTTGGACACTTGCTCTGGCGGTGGCCACATGCTCGCAGGCTCTGGGTGGCAGGACCCTTCTTCCCAGCGTCGCCCCCGCCCGTCGGGGTTACGATCCCCCTGCAAGTCTGGCCTGCAGGGCCCCTTGGCTGAGGCGTCTCCCTGCGCTGGGCCCACTGCCCAGGGTTCCCCTCGCTCTCCCCAGCTGCTCACCGCACCTGGCTCCGGACTGCTCCAGCCCCAGCTCCACCGCTCCGCCTCAGCTCCAGCTCCTCTGCCTCAGCACGGCTGCTGCTGCTGCTCTGCCTCCAGCTGCCTGGGCTGCTGCCCTGGCCCCTCTGGCTGCTGCAGCTTCTCCCCCCAGGGCAGGTCTGTGTCTCTGGGCTGCTTTTCTGGCCCCTCCAGATCTGGCCCAGCTCACCTCTGGCCTCTCCTTAGCTCAGCCCCACTCACTCTGACTCAGCCAACTTCAGCTTGCACGGAGGATGGGATTTACCCTGACCACCTGACTCCCTTGATTCGCCTGCCCGCCCTGTCAATCAGAGCTGACCTGGAGCATTGGCCTCTCCCCATTACCCCTGGGGACTGTCAGTCCCATTGACCCTTTCCCTTTTGGTACTGGGAACTCTGAATGTTAGTAAGGGGATAACAGTCCCCTTACACAAAAGTTTACAACTGAACACTGACTTAATACAGCTTTGAAACTTGACTATGCAGAAGAAAAATGTTGCTTTTAAACCATTTAAACTAAACAAGTACAGAAACAGTTTCCTTACCTTGTCAAATCTTGTTTTTAACGCTTTCCTTTTATTATTTTAGTAGTTTACGTTTAACACAGTACTGTACTGTATTTGCTGTTTGCAGAGGGGGCAAGGGGGAGTGGTCTCTGCTGCTGAATGATTGCATACTTCCAGTTCCAAATGAGGTGTGTGGTTGACTGGTCAGTTTATAACTCTGGTGTACATAAGTCTGAAGTTCTACTGTATATGTAATTCCATTGGGGAGGGTGACCACAGCCCCTTCATGAACTAAGAACAGTGTGTGTGGGAGGGGTGGTGATTTGGAAATTCACTCAGGTTATAACACCTCCAGAACATGGGCAGCGAGTCCTATGGGCCCATGGTGCCTGAGCACCAGGAATAGTCCTGGCCCGGCTCCAGCAATCTTCGGGGCCGGCTCTCTCCCTCAGCCCTGGGGCCCCCCACTCACCACTGGCAGTGCAGAGGAGCTGAGCGGCTTCCTCCCTGCTCGCTCCATGTGGCTGTCAGCCCCTCCCTGCAGCCCCTGGGCAGGGTGAGTGTGTCCCGCTGCAAGTGCCCCTGCAGCCAATGGGAAGCTGCGGGGGCGGTGCCTGGGGGTAGCAGCACATGGAGACTCCTGTCCTGCCCTGCCTAGGAGTCCCAGGTAAGCGCCACCCCCCCACACACACTCTCCCTCCCATCCCCCTTTGGCCCCCAAACTCCCTCCCAGAGCTTGCACCCCTCCCTCTGCCCCCCTCCCATATCCAAGCTCCCTCCCAGCACCTGCACCCCCACTCACAGCCTGCACCCAAACTCAGTCCCAGTGCCTGCACCCCTCATCCCCTCCTGCAGCTCCAGCGTGGAGCCTGCAAACAGCACTCAAAACTCCATACAGAGAGAGTCTGGCCCCCTCCCTCCACACCCCCTCATCCCCAAACTCCCTCCCAGAGCCTGCACCCCTCACCCTCTCCTGCACACCCATCCCCTGCCCTAGCCTGGAGCCTGCACCTAGCAGCCAAACTCCCTCCCAGAGCCTGCACCCGTCACCCTCTCCCGCACACCCATCCCCTGCCCTAGCCTGGAGCCTGCACCCAGCATCCAAACTCCCTCCCAGAGCCTGCACCCCTCACCCTCTCCTGCACACCCATCCCCTGCCCTAGCATCCAAACTCCCTCCCAGAGCCTGCACCCCTCACCCTCCTACACCTCCACCCCTTGCCCAAGCCCACACCCAAACTCCATCCCAGAGCCTGCACCCCTCAGCCCCTCCTGCATCCCCAGAGCCTGCACCCAGCACCCAAACTCCACCCCAGAGCCTGCACCCCAGACCCCATCCCCCCAGATCCCCTCCCCCACCCAAACTCCCTCCCAGAGCCCAACCTCTCACCCATCCTGCACCTCAGTCTCCTGCCCCCCAGACCTCCCCGCCCCACTCAAACTCCCTCCCAGAACCTTAGGCAGGTGGGGGGCAGAGTTTGGGCACCACCAACATTTCTACAAACCCACCACCCCTGCTCCAGAGAAGTGCCATCACCTGTACAGGCTAGTTCAAGCTAGGTTCTCCAGGGATCAACAGACCAAGAAAGGCTATTTATCCAAAATCCTGAGTTTAAACTGACTTGGGGCCTTCCTTCTGACCCAGCAAACGGACAGGACCATCTGTCCAAGGGGCCCCCCAATCCTTCCTGGGAAGGGTTGGAAGGACTTAGGCTCACCCAAGGTCACCTATTAGCATGCATATAGGCACTTTTATCATTTTTAATTTGATTTCTCTGTAATGCTTTCATTTTAAGAATAAATATGCTTACATATAAAGGGCTGTGTGGTAACATAACTACTGGCAGTTACACTGTTCAAAGCCGTCAAAGAGAAAGCAAAGTGCAAACACTGGCTTGTTTAGTCCCAGCAAGCCAGACAGCCTATCACAGTGTAAGCAGGGAACTGTGTAGCCTGGAAAAGCCTCAGTCAGGAGGGAGATGCACATGGATCTCTACCCAAGAGGTATCAGCTGAGGAGCCTAGAGAGGGTTCTCTCAAAGGACCATGAAGGGAGAATACAGGTACAGTTGCCCTGAATTGTGACAATGACTGTTTATGGGGGGAGAGAAATGACCGTTTTAAGATTAGAGTTAGAGTTTTAAGATTTGGATTAGAGCCTTATATCAGATGTACGTAATAAAACTGAGACCAGCTTATGAAAACTGTTCAGCTCATCAAGGCTATCAACCAGTACAGGAATCAAAGTTCAGACCAAACCAGAAGCCGCCATCCATACAATCCCAGACTTGAAGAATGTTCACATCAGGATTCACAGTCCACCCCACTAGAACCATGATCACAATAAATTAAAAACAAAGCTCACCTTGATATGAATTAAAGCTCCAAAACATATATTTTCAGTAGTTTCAAAAGTGGTTACTACTTTGTCCATTATTTTCTGACATGCATATTCTTCCTTCAAAGTCATTACTGCTGGCAGGAGGGTTTTGTGTTTTGTTTTGTTTTTTAAATTGTGTTTCTAATACAACTTCACCCTTTCATTTTTTCCACATTTGATATTCTTGTCTGAACTGTAAGTGTTAGAAGTCATTTCCTCCAGAATTTGGCTGTTTGTAACACTGCTGGTTATAGCTTCTGTGCCTGTTCAGTGACTGGCAACTTACGCAACACAGCTCCTCTGCCTAGCAACAGTCAGGGTGGGGTTCAAAACATAGAAAACTACTCCAGTAACATTGTGCAACTGTGAAATTAGAAAGAGAGAGATGCAGGAACTGTTTCTTTACAATGGAAAAAGACATTACTCTTGCCCTTCCTTTATGAAACATACATTATTTTCTTCAGAAATGCAACATAGGAGAATGAATGAAGATAAAGTTAAAATATCTCCCTCTCCAAAAAAGTGTAATATAACATTAAGACTATAATATACACTTAGCTAACCACAAATAATGCATACAGAGGAGTAAGGATAATGACCCTTTGAAGTGAGTATCATCAGTGCTAATTCTCCACCCCACCTTTAAATCCTGAATAAGATTCAGTTTATCCAGTTACCATGCCTGAACATTTTCTTATCACCAGGTATTTTCTATGTTAGACATTTACAAAGCACCTTTCACTTTATTATCTAGGGGCTGACATGGTAATAAAAAGAGAATAAGAAAATCAAAGATCATACATTTGGATGGTGACAATGGAGATAACAATGGATCTGAATCTTTGATTTTGAAAAGGTTGGAATCATTTTCTCTACTCACTGAAGTCAAAAGGAAAAACTGTGAGGTAAAATTGACATAGTTTATGGACTTAAAGATGGGTACTTTGTGAAAGAAGTAGGATCAGGACTAAGTCTAGTATCAGAAGGAATTTTTAAAAATATAAACATGACTTCATAAAAAATATGAATTATTGCATAACCCAGTTTATTCTCTTGTTGTGCATTACTTTCAATTCTGATTCTGTAATATTATTCAGTGAATTTTTCCTTTTAAAAAAAGGTCCATTTTACATATGTCCAAAAGCTGGCTCAGCACCTGAGTAGGAAACTTAACTAGAAAAGATCTCTATCTAGGTTTCATTTTGTTTTACAGGATAATTTTTTAGCATGTTTCTGAAAGTATTTTATAGTACAGGAAAAACTATGCAGATGTTTGTGTCTATTGCATAGTTTGTCATGTTTGCAAATATAACAATAATTTACACTTGTTTTTAATGTAATTTCCATCCGAGAATATTAGCTTCTCATGCACAACTGCTGAAACAACATTTTTTTCTAATAGACAGACTCCTTTTTACAGTAGGAAACTCCTGTTGTGTGTAAATGGGAAGTGGTTACCAACGGACTCTCCGGAATGGGCAGTTCTCATTTTCTGAAATGGTGTGATAGTGTACCAGATATTCTGAAGAAAAATTCTAAGCCACTCTACACACTGAAAGCTAATTTAAAAACAAGAACAAGTCTGTTCATTTTTCACATACAAAATTCCATAAAACTGGCATCACTACGAGGAATTAGCAAGCATTTCTATAAAAAGGGAGGGAAGAATAAGATAGCTGACTTTTTAAAGGATTTATCTGAAATGTGTGTTACAGAAAAGAAATGGTCTGCTTGACAGTTTTTCCCCCCCCTTTTCTTTTTTTGGTAAGACTTGCAGTTGGCTAGGCAAGCCCATCTTGGAGTTTCTCTGTTGACCTTTATATATCCTACACAGCACATATGGACATCCACATTTACAGAAGGAAGTAGTTATATTAATGAAGTATTTGGAATACCAGGTTGTTGAACTTCCTGAGGCTATTCTGGTCTTTGGCAAAATTAGAGCAAAGCAGTGTCTTAGTTAATATGAAATAATTACTTTAGTTGGGGGTGGGGGCACTCTCTTCCTACAGACAAATTCTATTCCTTGATGTTCCAATCTCACTAACCTTGTAAACTGAAATAATAGCAGAATAAGCACATTAAGGGTGACAAAGCTTAAAAAGGCTTCTTTCTATACATGGTTATAAATGAAGATAGTGAAGGCCTGCAGCAAAAGACAGATTCCACTTTGAAAAGTCTCCCTCACCATCAGTTTAACCTTACAGATTGCTAAATTCCTTAAAGCAATGTAACTGTGAAAGGCCAAATTCTCTTGACTTCAGGACAGTCTGATCTACCAATGCTGTGATTTATACACGAAACAAACTAGATCTAGGCCACTGTGGTGATCAATCGCTAGTGTACAGTGCATTAGGACCCATAGAGTGGGACTTGCATCAGAGGACATAACTTTCCCCTTCCCTCCCACCCAGTTTCTAGAACCTTGTTGTGGGGTCTTGGACTGAAGCAGAACATAGTCAGTCTATCTGTTTGGAGTAACCAAAACTCAAGAGGTTCAACTTTCAGATTCCAAGCTGCAAAGAAGGGGGATTGTGAATCTGTTCTAGGCCCTGGGACAAAAGATTCATATATATAGATAGATATATATAGATAGATATATATACACACACACACACACACACACACACACATACACACTCCTTGGCTCTGCAACTTCCCATTATTCTGCCTCTTGTGTCATTGGCACAGCCAGGAAGACTACTGAATCCTTGAATTTGTAAGCAGGTGGAATTCTCACTCTGATCCAAACAGTGTATAGCAGGGTTTTTGTTAACAGACAAAAACAAAATATAAACTTCAGCCTTTCTCCTGAGCTGGGCTATTTCCTTACGTCACTACCAGTGACAAGTTGAAAGACAAGAATGTTAAACCAGGCATCTGTTGTCCAGGCATCCTTCTCCCATCATCAACAGCATAAGATATCCACCCTCCTGCTGAGTGATACAAAAACATCAACTGTGGGATTGGTACTATAAGCTGAAGATCTGAGATGTGTTATCAGACACTTTTGTAAAACCAGTCATGCTAAAGTTCCATTTGGAGATGGGGTCACTGATTATTCTACATTGTAGAATGAATTTTGTCAACAGAAGAGCAGGGAAAGAGCAGGCCCAAGCTGTATTGTCTCAGAATACTTTGTATGCAAGTGTGTAACAGGGTGGCACAGCTGTTTCTAATTTGTGTTAGAAATATTAACTTTTATATTGCAGTAGCACTTAGTGGGGACATGACCTGGATGGTCTCTGTGCTAGGCACGGCACATGCATAAAAAGTAATGGCCTCTGCCCCAAGGAGCATACAGTTTAAAAAAAACAAAACATAATAGGTGGTTAAGACAAACAAGTAGGTTGGGATGGAGCGTTAGGGGAGACAGCATAACAAAAATAGGATGTGCACAATTCTTAGCCAGTCAGGTGTAGCAGTCAACTTGCTTCCTAAATAGACACCAACAGAGTTAATGACAGAGAAAAAAAAAAAAAAACAGTGTGTTAAACTGAGCTTTAAAGTGAGAAATTTGGACTATATATTTTACTTAAAAGTTAGACTTTTTAATCTATATATAATGTTCTGAAAAACGCCTTAAGTGATTGCGTTTTCTAGCTGTCATGTGTTTATTTTTGAGATTCAATTATGTCAAAGTCAGAATAATAGTAATGAAGATTAAGCTCTGCTATAACAAAAGGATACATCAAAAAAGATCTCCAGTTACAAAATTCCTTATAAGCGGACTTAATTTAGAAGGACTAAGCAATTCAGAAAGAATCTGTAAGGAAGTCTTTGTAATTGCAATCTATATTACTTTCTTCAGCACCACAATAAACCAGTGTTGTCATAATCATACTATCAATGCACTTCTTAAGGATTAAGCAACGAACACTATTCAAAATCCATACCAACAAAACCAAAGTAAAATTTATTCTCATTGGACAAAAACTTCTCAAAACATTCACATCCAGCAAGACTCGCAGTGTTTTCGGTCTCCATTGTGCTTGGGAGACGTTCCAGACCCGTCATTCAATGGCACTGGAGTTTGGACACGTTCCTACTATTACAGGAATAGAGGCAGGAACTTAAGAATTTTCTTATGTTGTACATAGATATGAATTTTAGACAAATTAATGGGGACATTTGTATATAATGTATGCAGCATTTTGAATAATCTGCTTTTTTGATATGACAAAAATTCACTGGTGTAAAAATAATTTTTCAAAATATATGTTAATGTTGAATTTTAATTGTAAGTTGTTTACATACAACTATTGGTGGTGGTTTGAATATTGCACATCTGTGTTCTGAGAGTGCCTATCGCCATGATATCGTACGTGATAATAATTAACAATTATAGTACTTTTCCTCTTTAAATTTCAAAGTGCTTTTAAGAAAAGGTGGGCAAATATTATCATCCTCATTCTTAGAGATACCTAGGCATGTGGTAACCTTTGTAAATTCTTACAAATTGTGTATTTCCTCTCCTGGATATATTGTTTATATCTGTCAAGATTTTCCTACTAAAATAAATTCCAATAAACTGCAAAATGACACATCAGATGTAGTCAATTTCATTATTAAAATAAAGGATATTAATTTTTTCAAGGAAAAAGGTCACTGATAGTGATCTTTCCCCAAATTTGGAAGCAGATAGGAAAGGAAACACTACCAGTAGCAATCAGACATCAGGCTCCTATGTAGAATCTATGAGACAAAGGGTTTTCCAACTGCTGTCAAAACCACAACTCGGTTTCAATTGTAACTACTGATGCTGGGCAATTTTACTGAATCTAGCTAGATATAGCATAGCCTGAAAGAAGCAACTAAGTTATCCCTTTTATCCACATGAAAACACTCCAGTATGGTAATACAAAATGAGGGGCAATTTATTAATATTCAATAACCACCATGCCAACAGAAGAAATCAGACATAAAACCTAGGAAAATAGGAAAAGAAATGAATATTAGATTACTAAAATACAAGCTTAATCCTTAAATAATAGAATAAATTCCTTTCCTCCTAGCTTAAAGCCTGTGCAAGTATGCAATGGGTCTCCGATACTATAATTTTCTCAGCTGTTACCTTCTTTTCATATAACCCTGAAAAGGGAAAAAGGCAAATGGCTCTGTCTCTTCAGTATTTATGGAGCATTAGATCTCTTCTCCATTGTCTATAATGACATTTTAAGTGACTAGTAGATCAGACATCTCAACTGCCTCCCACCTCCAACTGCTTCCCTAAAGACAAATACAACATACCTCAGCAGTGTCCTATATTCCCCCCTCAGAATCCATTCTAGAACTAAATGCTGCAATATTTGCAGCATAAAATTATCCCCTTATTTTAGGGGTTTACCTAGCTGAAAGGCAACTTCTATCCCCTAGAAGTTCCATGAGCTTCCTGGGCCACAGAGCCATAGCTGCTACCTCTTATTCAGGGAGAATTACTTTCTCCAATCGCTACATTGGACTTCACTCAGCAGAATTGTAATATGCAGTGCAGAATGTCAACCAGACTCACAGAAATTACATCTTACGGATTTCTTGATACATGACAACATCTTACGCACCTTACTAAATTACTGTAGAAGAATTTTAAAAGCCCCAAATCCCAAGGATAGTAAATCTCTCCTTAACTTACAGCTCTCTCTCACAAGCAGCCAAAGGGAACAAAGATACCAAATGACTCAAATACCTATTATCTGTCTATTCAGATTTTGAGGTCCTAAAGCAAAGATGAAGGGGTTGGGACCACTCCATTCCATAAAACACAACATGATAATTTAGTGGAGGGAGACTCTCACCCATCCCTGAGATGGAGACAAGGGCAACTCATCTCATTTTTTTATTAATTTTTTTTTAAATTCCAGTCCCTGGGCTGACGGCACTATTCTTCCAACACAGGTTTATAGTTCCCATAGAGTGGGATGCCATATTCTGGCTTCAGGAGCTGGAGAGAAAGGATGGACCAAGTCGAGTATGGGAGCTGGGGCACTCAACTCCATAAGCTGCTCATCTCCCACATTTCCATAAATGCTGCATATTCTCACTGCAAAGCTGGTAAGGTTTATTGATGTTTCAGCCTGGCCATTCTCCTGATTAACTCAACTTGTGGTAGATCCAGAAGTTGCACGTTACTGTTTGAAAAGATTGTGGATATATTTTCCAGATTCAGACCCTTAGTATTTCATTTCTTATCCCCATTCTTCTCTTTTTGATTAGCCTGTCAGCATCACTTGCTATTTAGATACCAGACAACTCTCTCTCTCTCTCTGCATCTAGGGCCTACTTTTTTAGTCCCCCTGACTGTGTCAGCATGCATTTTCAGACATGCCCCTCATGTCTGCCTCAGGTTAGAGTCATTACCTCAGCAGGTTTCACTAAACATTGATACTAAGGAGCCTTTGACCTGAAGTCCCATTTCAAGGGTTGAGTGCAGAAGGGGAGGCCAAAGAATGAGTGTTTCCTAATTACCTCTGAGAATCTCCCAGCCTTGGAGGCTGGAGTACATCAAAAGCACTGGGGATTTCAATTTTTTAGGATTAAGTATAGTGACCAACTTTTGATCTGCACCATTGTTACTTTCTATAGGAATTAGCTTACACCCTCTTCATGAATATATCCAGTGTCTGCTGATACAGAGATAGCCAAGATGAGAGAAATTAATAAAAGAAATTTCAAAAGGTCCCATCATAAAACAAATTGACAGATCCTAGATCCTCTGCCACAGGCCTCCTTCTTTTAAGAATAAACTGAAAAAAAAATTATGGTCACGGGCATATTTTGGAAGTTCACACGTGGATGCATGAGCCCCATATTCCACAACATCCATGTCTTAGAATTAGTTCCAAACCTCTGTCTTACTTATGTTTTCCAATTATTTGCTATAATACTGGATACAGTACCAAGAAACCAATTTATTTTTGCAGCTGCATAGTGAAAGTTATTCAGTGCACAGTTACTGGAGAAACATGAAATAAAAATGCATTATTTAACCACAGGAAGATAAATGGTTTTTAATTGATAAATGTGCATTATGTTATAACTGCAGTCTTTTTGGGGGGAGGGAAGGTCACTCTCTCTCAGTATATCAAGAGCCTTTTGGAAGAGGAAGCAATTACAATTCCAAACACGTTTCACTTTTATCACGGACTACGTACACCTTTAGAGGAACAAGGTAGATGAACTTTTACTGGACCAACTTCTGTTGGTGAGTGAGACAAGCTTTCAAGCTTACACAAAGCTCTTCTTCAGGTCTGCATACCTCTGTCATTCACAGTCAGAACCCTGCAGAAACCCACTGGATTAGCATATATATTCCAATTTCTACTTCCTCTTCAAGCCATGGTTTTTTTCCCCTCAAAGACTATTAAAAATGAAGAAATGTGCTAAGGTCATCATTTGTGTAGCTTTACAACAAAAGGAGGTTCTGAACTCCAGACACTGGTTACGTACTACATATTATATCCCTCATTAATAAGAGCTTCCTCTATAGAGTAGCAATGTTAGATCCTCCCTTGTTGGGATTTCCTATATTATGCGTTTTCTGGACCCATTGTGCTTAAACCTTTGTGTCTCTAGTAAAAATTTGGTATTTACAACAGATTCCACTTCTATTCTTTTGCTTAATTATTTTGCTGGCCTTGGTCTCAAATGCAGACAACACAAACTAAGCTTAATTCAATTGTCTGACAAAAATCAGATCCAAAAATCCAACCCAGACCTTCTCTCTTGAGTTCATCTGTGGGAAATAGGCTTTATTCAATCATATTACTGACAAGCTGAGAAAAATACTCTAATCACTTTTATGCCTATTTCGTTTCTTATATGACTCATGCCCAACAACATAGTATATAAAAACAGAAAACACCTCACTCTTCCCAAAAACACCTTCCCAAAACACACGGCTTGATTAGTTTAGAAGGCTTAAATTTGCATGTTTACATTTGTTTGTGTAAGAGAAGATGTGTATTGTGTTTATGCACATATGAAGAACTTACTATTTAATGTAATCTTCACATTTCATTAGCATGCTGGGTTTTTTTTAAACCTGTTCTAGGCAGTAAAATGTTAAACAGAACTGGTCCCAACATTAATCTGTGCAGTTTTTCCCTGACACCTCTCCCCAGATCAGTATATTACTGTTCATTGTAACTCCTTTGGTGAAAATTCATTACTTTTGAATCCATATGATAACATTTCAGTCCAAGAGCGATTAGAGTTAATTCTGAGAGATAATGTGTAAAATCCTTTCCTAAGGTGTAAATATATTTACACCTATTGTGTCCCTTCACTCATTATATAAATTCTATGCACAAAGTTAAACAAGTTTATCAGGCAAGATTATTGCTTATAATGCCATGCTGCTTTAGTGTTCATCACTCAACATATTAAGAAAATTTTTAGGTACTTGCTAAATTATTTTACCAGGGATAGATTTTGGACTTCAAAAGTAACACTTGCCATGATCAATCTTCTCTTTTAGAAAACTAGTACAGTACTTTCATTTTTCTTATGAGCTCCTGTATCAAGTATCCCTCAATTAAGGATATCTAATTAAGAATACCTCATTTAAAGTTCCTCTGAAAAAAAAAAAATTTTAAAAGGGGGGGAAAAAAAATCTAGGAAACTAATATTGCAGGGGCAATCTTATGCAAGAGTAAAGTTAAAGAGTCAAGCCTTCAAACATGCAATTAAAAATATTAAGGTTTCTGGCGCACCATTTTCTCAACCACAAAGCACATATGTATTCCTATTCCTCTCTTCCCTGTTAAATGTATACCATAATATATTGTTATTAAAAGGATACCATGATATATGCAGGATGGCAAAATTAATATGATCTTAAAAGCCGTATATTTTTAACTGTCTCAGTTTGTGCTTGATTTCTCAACTTTAATGTTGCAGTAACTTTATATATAATTGTAAGTACTTATGCACACATGAGCTGTATAATATAGTAAAGTTCTGCATGAAACCTATCACATAATTTGCTTGTGTTGCTTGAGAGTTTATAATGTACAAAGTATGCATACGTATCAAAGAGAACAGACTGTAAATGATCATTCCTAATCTTAGAACTATGTCAATTATTTACTAGCTCAGTTCTTCTTGCGTTTTATCTTACAGACTTCCCCATGGCAACATCACACTTCACTTCCTAGTCTTAATCAGTGAAGTCTGAAAATTAGTATTAGATTTAGCTGTTGGGTTACTTGATACTCTGCTTATTACACCATAACTCTAGATAATTTTCTGTATGTCAATAAAGTTCACTTGTTGAGCAATATTAAAAAAAGGTAACTTTTCTCAAAAGCAATCAGCTGTTTATTTGTTGTGTTGGCATATTATAAATATGAAATTTTACATAATCAACAGTTCAGAATGAAAGAGGGTGATAAGTGTCCCGAGGCAATAGCCACCATATTCCCCCTGACAAAAAGCTGGAAAACTGTTCATTTAAAAAAAAAAAAAAAAAAACACCACAAACAAACAAACAGCCAAACCACTAGAGTTACAACACTTATTTTTAGAAAGTTTGCTTAAAATCAAAATTTGTTTAGTATCAACAATTCAGTGTACAATATATGAAAGGTACAATTTCCTGCTCTGAAATATTTATATTTCCATGCTTTTTTCCCCCCTTTTCAGGTTTCCCTTTCATAATCCACTTCTGCCTTGATGCATCATTACTACTTCAGCAATTATGACTATTTTCCTATAATTTCTCATCCTTTTAAGACATTTTACTTCTACAGTCTTTTGCTCAAGACATTTTCTTCTATTCTGATATGGCCTTTATCTTCAGTATTTCCACTTCTTTCCTTCCTTCCCCACTTTCTATCCTACCACCTTTTTCTTCACCATAGGTTATATCTACACTGGAAAAAACATACCCTGCAGCAGCAAATCTCAGAGCCCAGGTCTACTGACTTGTGCTTAGGGGGCTTGCTAAAAATAGCAGCCCAGATGCTCCCCCTCTGGCTGGAGCACCGGCTCTGAGATATATAGTTGGCTCCTTTCACTGTGTGGGAAATGTCCTCTGCCTTCACAATCAGCACCTTTCCATTCCATCAACTTGTCTGCCCTTCTCTACATTTCCTTTCTTGCTTCTTCACAAGGATCTCATCCATTGTTTTAACTTGTGATTTCTCCAATGGGTCTTTGGGGGACACGGACTCAAGCTGTGTTTTGAAGTACTTTGCTACACTTCGGCATGGAAATGATTTACCAGGTTCTCTTTAATAGACAGAAATCTAACCTTTGCATTGCAAGGGATCTAACCCAAGTATCTTCAGAGAGATTACAGCCCCAGCCACTTCACACTCAATTTCAGTCCCTTGGAATTCTTAGTTAGCAATTATGAATTGTTTGTTACCTCCCCTAAACAACATTAATCTTCATAACTACTGAAAAAAGGAAGAATTTCTTATCTAAAAATACAGGATATCTAGAATCATAGAAATTAGAGAAGGAAAAGACCCACTAGTTAGAATCCACCCTACTGCAACTACAGGTCTTCCAACATATTAATACTACGTATCTAAAGCACTGACAGGCCAAGACATTTCTCAGGGATATTGAAACAGATACAAACTAGCCTCAGAATAAGGATAGACTTACAAATTCAGTGTTAACTAGAGTACCCGAAAACACGGAACTAAAGGATCCAGTCTCGGCCACTCTTCCAAGAATGGCTAACAATGTTCCCTCTAATTTTTGACAGGCCGTGTGCACAAAAAATGTCTTCTATGCAAATTGTTGTGCTTCTGTGTAAATTTATGTCCGTGTGGTGTTTCACCGTGTGCGCGGGGTTTAGGATCTGTGTGTGTGCGCACACGTGCACAGCTTAGAGGGAACAGTGGTGGCTAATAGTTGCTACCAAAGAATTGTGTCTCCTTTTCTGGTTCATTTCAGACAGCAAGTATTTACCTCTTGGTATTTCATGCTGTAACAGCACCATCACTTGTTTTGGAGGCAGATTTTAAAAGGTGTCTCCTTTTTGGGAGAGCTGTATATTTAAAAAATCTGTTCAAGTTCTTGTACATATATCTCTAACATTTATATAACACCATATTTATAGTACCTGGGTGCCCTACATAAAGCTTACATCAACAAGAAAATAATCTACTTAGTGTAATAGCTGTTGCCAACTAGCTATTATAAGAAAATATACTGGAGAGTTTAAGTAACAGCAAACACTGTACTTATTACTGAGAACTATACAGATATGCATTGCTGGCTTGTCAACCTGGTTCCAAGTCCATAGAAAAGCAACATGTGCCTGCTGTTAAAACTTACTACATAATAATTTGCCCCATACAACACTACGGGTATCTCTGGTCCTTCTCCAAAACTCCTATCATTACATCTCCCTTTTTAAAAAAGCTATATGCATACAATTTAACTGAATTTCAAACTTTACTTAATTGTATCACCTTAATTCAACATTCATAACTCTAATCTGAATTCTTAAAAATCTGGAATGGACTCTCTATCTAGCAGGTTCTCTTATCACTCTGCCTAAAGAGGCAGTAACAGGAGTTTCAGTGTCCCATTTTTTTCTGTATTCAAACTGCTTGAGACTCAGTAGACTAGTTTGGTATTGCTTGCATTTCTGAGTTGGATGCTGACACAGTTTGTTTATTCAAAATTTTCATTCTCATCCTCTGCAACTCATTTTGTTCTCATCAAATCCTACCCCTGAGAGCATCCTGTGCCAAAAATTTAAAAATTCTGTAAATTTTATTTGTCAAATAAATGTGGAGGCTCCAGCATGGCACTGGGGAGCACCGGCCACTGGCTGCACAGTGGTGGGAGATCACTGTGCAGTTCCCCTCTGCCTCCAGGACATGGACTCAGCAATGAGGCTGCACACAACCCTGACACAGCGCAAGGACAGGCCCTACCCCAGAAACACCCCACAGCCCTGCCCCTCCATGCCAGGTGCATCAGGTGTAGGCAGGCAGGCACAGCCAGGCAGTTTCTGATGGGGGAACAAAGGGGCTTAGTGTGGGGGGTTCCAGGTGTGTGTTAAGAAGGTTCTGTGTGGGGCAATCTAGTTCTGTGGCTGGCACAAAAAAAGATACCGGGTGTGGGGGAGGGGGGAAATCAGGATGCACTGGGTCTTGTTTGGGGTCGGGTGGGATCTGGGTGCAATGGTAATGGGACTCTGCCGGGGGGGGGGGGGGGGGGGGGGGGGGAGGGGTGTGCAGGTGAAAGTGGTTAGGGCTAAGGGGGGGAGAGAGAGAGAGAGTGTGTGTGTGTGTGGGGTCCAGATGCTGGGGAGTGGGGCTCGGTGGGGTGGGGATCCAGATGTGGGTGGCTCATCTGGTTGGTCCAGGTGCAGGGGGAGTGGGGCGCATCCAGGAGGAGGGGGATTCTGAGTGCGAGGGGTGAGTCTCGTGGGAGGGTCTGGGTATGAGGCGGTCTGGATGCGTGGGGGTTGAGCAGATGGGGGAGCAGCTCCCTGTACAGGGATCCCTCCCCCCTGCAACTGAGGAGTGATGGGTGCAGGAAGCGGGGGTGGAGGGAGTTTGCAGAGCTTCCTGCAGCTGGGGGAGAAATCTAACCGTGGTCTGACCTGGCCCTAGATGCTGTGCAGGGGAAGAGGAAGTCCCATCCTCCCCAGCCCAGCCAGGACTAGCAGCTGAGCCCAGCGCAGACCAAACGGGTCTTTCCCAGTCCCGTCCCCACCCCACAGTGATTTACCTCTGCCGGCTGGCCTGGGCACCCAAAACATACTGCTGGGGAACGTTCTTCTTGTGGCTTCCCTTTCTTTCCCCATCAGAAAAATCATTTTTCTGCAGGGAGGCAAAGAAATCAGCGTGGGGGTGGGGGGGGGGATGAATTCTGCACCTGCACAGTGGGACATAAATTCCCCCAGGAGTAAAATCCTTTCAGTTTCTTCCATAGACATCTCCTTCTTCTGCCTGAATAAGATCTTTGAGCATTATGTTGATCAATCACCTTTGCAGGTTTACATGCTCCTTTCTGATGAATACAAAGTCTCTCCATGTTCCAGTGGTGATAAAGGCTATATATTTTTGTCAAAGAAATATTTCTGTTTTGTTTGTCTCCATTTTAAGCTATTTAGTATGTCTCCTTGTATCAGCTTGGGTTGTAACAACTTTGATGAAGTCAATAATCTGGTCCTTAGGAGATTAGGATCACCTGCTCACCTCCTCTGCAGGTGTATTCCAATAGTCCACCAGGCTAAGAGGTTATGTTATCCAACTTAGATTCTTTTCAGAATTCTTTTTACAGTTTGAATTGCGCTCTCAGCTACTGGAACAGACCTGTCATGAGTAAACCTTAGGTGAGCAGAAGAGAACTTTCTCAGCAACTCGCCTTTCCCAGAAGAGATCAGGATGACCACAAACCTCAGCACTTCAGAACAAGACGTATAGCTCAATTCTTTGACCCAGCATTTCCATAATTACATCTTGACAAAAATAAATAAAGTGGGAGAGAGCACACACACTAAATGTATCTTCAGGAGTCCACTTGAGAAGTTTGACAATGATGGTCACTAACTATATAAGAATCTAAACTGGGTCACCAGATGAAACTGTATTGGAGTATACTTTGGGTCTAATCCTGTTCTCACTATAGGCAAAATTCCTAATTATTTCAGTAAGGAAGAATCAGTCCTTTATTCCCCCATACTTTGATAATGCTATAACAGCTCAAGAGAAACTGTTCCATATCATGTCACTGTTATTGACAAAGAAGACTGAAAGCTCCATACAGCAAGAAACAGTTGACTTTGATATTTGTTTAACCCAGATTACCTTGAACTTGATACAGTTCCAACAGACAAAACTTCAGAGACGCTATGTTGGAGGAGGAAAAATAAATCACTTAGTCTCCACCCTGGCGATGACATAGTAACGTTAAAACTCTTTCAGTTGTACTTTTGCACAACATAGGTCCAGTTTATTTATTTGATGCCAATTACAATATGGATTTTAATACATACTGTATGCATACAAAGCAGACTAGATTTTTATTCAACAAAAATATTTCTTATATTCGGACTATAAATTACTCCATAATTACAGTACTATTAAAATAAATTATATATTGGATTATGTTTTTGAGGGGAAAAACAACAAAAATAATATTTCAGTGCTTACTATCATGATGGCAATAACTCAGCTTCCTCATCAACTTTGATCCTGTAAAGACAGTAACATTAGTGCTCTTTTTCAAACTTGGCTTCCTCTCTTAATTCTAGTTGCTATTTGATCTGCATCAGCTTTAGCTATATTTAAGCAAAAGATCTAGGAATATTTTGTAGTAAGTCTAGCCATTGAGCACTGAACATGATTTAATGCTCTAACATTGTTTTGCAGGATGTACGGCCGAATATCACCCTGGGGCAAGACTTCATTGTTAAACAATAAAGCTTAACCCAACTTCATTAGTAAGTAAGAAAAATGTTTCCCTCTTCAGTAAAATAAATGTTTATTCAAAAGGCTAAAAAATAAAATGGACTGCAAATCAATACTCTTTCTTTTGGATTCATGTTTAATGTCCACTAAACTTCACGGCTTCTTGGAATCTTTGATGCATGAAATATGCAGTAATCTTCATTCCTACACTTTGACCACTTGCATCTCTCTGGAATCTTCAATTTAAGTGGTTATGGTTCCATGCCATACATTCAGTAACAGGGCTAAAATATTTTAAATTTAGAAAGGGTTAAGTCCTAAAATAAGATGTTTTTTCCACTTGGCCAGTAAAAATATTCCTAAGGTTTTCTGAATCACATGGAGGATGATCAAGACTAACTATTGGGATGGGGTTTTTGATTGATTGATTGTTTTGAACTGTCCAATGATATTCTATAGCGGATTTCAAAAGAATCAGGTCAAACACCACAAAAGTTAAATTGTAAGTCTTTTTAAACATCGAGATAAATATGATTGCAAAAAACCCAGCTCCACTCTCTCACAAAACATCCTGGGGGATATCCTGTCATTTGGTTCAAATAATTTAGTTTCTCTTTCCTTTTAAAAAAAATTAAAATAAAAAAAATAAATAAAAAATCCTCTGAAGCTATAGCATGAAAAGTGAGAGAACAGCCAGTAAATGCACTCACTGCTATTGTAAAATGGAAGACATTCCACATAAGATAGTTTGAGGTTAATTAAAACAAAAACACAAACAAAACAATCAGAAATACAGTATATTTTTACCATGATAATTAGGCAACTTTTTAGGCATCCCAGATCAAAAATGGACAAGATTACTCTGAAAGTTTGAAGATAGATTAATTATGGAACCAACAGATTACAAATTGTGAAAAGCTGATAACTTGGGGCCTGATCCAAATTCCACTAAAGTCAGTGGTAGTTTTACATAGATGTCAAAAGACTTTGGCTAAGAACCCAGTTTGTGCCATTAAGAGAAATGCCAAATACTATTGAGATTTCCGAGCTTGATGTTTTCTCTCCAGATATTTGAGGACTTCTGTAGGACATTTTTAACGTGATTTTATGATACTGGTGTATGAAAACTTTATTTACACAGAATTGGTGCCAACAACACCCACTTTCCTTCAGAAACAATATCCTCTATGTATATACACACACACACACACACACACACACACACACACACAATCAGGTTGGAGAAAGTGAGGCGCATTAATTTTTTTTATGCCATCTACCATTTTCAAAGTTACTCAATGTCTAGAGTTTTGCAAGATTAGGTTTCTCTATAGGCACTGCATAACTTGTTCCTCAGGTCTCCGCTAGTCATTCCATAACCAAATAGTGTAGATAAAAGGCAAGCTGTTCTTCTGACTACACTTGCATGTGAAAACAACCATTTTTGCTCTATATAAAGACAACTGTTTTGAAAATCATATTTTAGATAAGATGCTTCCCTCAACACTTGAATTAGATCAAATTCCATTTCACCTGTTTTTTTCCCTTGTGCACAAGATTCTTTAACAGAATGAATATTTTTTGGACCCAGTGCTTTTTCTGCATGGCTACTTATTTTCTTCTAAAACAAGTTTCTAGATACTCCTTGTAAGAAGGGATTTTGCTTTAGGGATTTTATTTTTCTATAATTCTCATTTCAAAAGAAAAAAAAACAGGTAAAGATTTCTTCAGAATTTCAGCCATCAGTTACTTCTTCACAGTTTGTTCCACTAGGCTGTTTTATGCAGGGTCTTTACTCATATTAAAACAATATTTACTTACAGCAAAGTAGCATAGCTACAGAGGATGGTCCCAAGTCATTATGCTGGCAGCAGCAATTTAAGGTTGTCTGGTGCCAGATCATAAATGACCACTTGAAAGCCTTTTATTTGGTGGACAATTGACATTTTGTATAGAAAATCTGAATCTTACACCCATTTGGGGAGGAAAAGGAGTCATGACTTATGTGCCCAGTTCCCTTGTCCTATGCCCCTTCTGACTTCCAGAAACTTAGATTCCCCCATTCTAATGGGGCTGGGACAGAAGACAGGGCCAGCTTTGCAGACATTGCTCCATTCTCTCCCACCAGTGGTTCTGGACCACCTTTACAACTGGAAAAGTAATGGGTTGCCCAGCCTGCTAGAAGCAGAGAGATGGGGAGGAGATCAGAGCCTGGGCAGGCAGTTTCAAGCTGCAATGAAACTAGCTGTAGCTCTTTCTGCTCTCCCTTCTCCAGACTACATCTTCTATGCATCTGCAGTTTTTTGGTGGGATGGCTTCTCTCTGCCATGCTAACACCCCACCATCTGCTGCCTATTTAAGGGTCAGAAATACTAGCTTCCACTGCTATTTTGGACAGTGTGTGCTGGAGCCTATCCTGCCTCCATCTCATTAATTTGGAAGCTTGCAGACACTTGCCCTCAGCTAGCTCTACAGAGGACCCTGCTTCTCCTCTCCCATGCTCCACAGCTGCTGAACTGATCTGCTCTTCAGAATCACTGCTGCTATATCTGTTCCTGCCTTCTACAAGAGATTCAACCCCAGCTATAACTTCTGAAAGGGCCCCCTCAGTATAGCAAGTCTTCTGGGTCCCTCTAATATTGTCCTTTAAAACAAAACTTAAGTTTACCTCTCTCATTTTGTTTTTGTCAGACTGATACTAAAACTAAGATATAACCCACAAAAGCCCTCTCCAAGATAGAGAGCAATATAACTTAAGATACTAGGTTTATTATAGGAAGGCACCTCTCAACTTTCAATAAGTTATTTAGCCAGCTCAATAAAGGGAAGAAACTACGGACTGAACTATGAAGATATATCAACACAGCTCTATCAGCACTGCATACACTGAATACACCAAACTGTTGTACTAGGCAAGCTCCATAATTGTAAGGAACACAGTACTGTAGGCCATTCAGCAATTTATGTGAAAAAATTAATTAGCAACAAAGCTTGATTATAAAATAATGAGGTGAGAAGGCTACTTACCTTTAATTCATGTCCTTGGAAGATACGACTGCAGTAGATTTCCACTCTATGTATGTTTCACGTCTAGCATGTGACAGGTCAGATTTGATTTAGTTCACATTTTGAGCCATTAGAATTTTCACTAGCAAAAGACACATGCCAGCATTCACAGATACTCTTCTGTACTGTAAGTACCACTCTTCAGCCCCTTTCTAAACAAATAAAAGCAAGCAAGAGAACAAATGACAATTAAACTGTGGCTCTCCAAACTGATATTCAACCTGCCCCTACTCCAACACACACAAGGACAGGACAGTGGTGATTAGCATTGCATCTTCTAAAGGAGAGGGGGCAGAGAAACAGGAACTGGGTTGTCATAGGGGTTTCTTTAACTCTCTTCTCCTGGGGAAATTTGTGTGTGTCTATTTTTACAGACATACTTGCTGACAGGTATTTTGAAATAAATTGCCAAAATAATTGAAACTGGTGTGATTATGTAGTGTTATTTTTGACAAATAAAATTCAGAATTTTAACTTTTTGGCACAGAAATTTTAATTGGGGGGGTGGGGGGGAATTCTCCCAGGAGTAAATAAATAAATATATATATATATATATATATATATATATATATATATATATATATATATATATATATATATATAAACAGCTAACAACTATCTTATAAACACATATTCAATTCTTAACCCATGTAGTACATTTCCACAAACCCCATGTGTCAGCTACCTAGAGAAGAAAGGTTACCAGCACATCACTCAAGTCTTTACCACTCATTTTCCTCAAATCCCCCATCTCCAGGCAGGTTAGCAAGTCTGAGTCTTTCTGGACATTTAATCTCCTGCTCTGATCTTCTTAGTATCAGCAGCCTTTCATTAGAAACCGAGTTGTTTTCTTGTTCCTTGACAGTTTCTGCTTTGTGTATTGATAATCAAGAATCAGTCAGATGGGAAATGCCAAAGTCCACATCTACCCTTTTGGCCCCAAGTATCAGAGGTGCAATTCCTCAAGCACACTCTATCACCTAGATTAAGAGATGGGAGATCACGGGCCCTTTTGTCAAAATAATATTTCTGCTTCCACTTCTGATTTTCTTTCATCTTCTCTAGGGATTCATTGTTATGAGATTTCAGCAAGTTATCTAATTTACCGATTAGTGATCTGATCCTTCTTCCCATTAATAGCTGAGCTAGAGAAAAGCCATTCTCCACAAGCATACTTCAGTAAACCAATAAAACTTTACAGAAATCACCCCCACTGTCAAAAGTCTTTCATAAAGTTCTTTACCGTCCATACTGATCTTTCCACAAGTCCATTTGATTGGGAATAATTTGGATTTGATCTTTTGCAATTAAAATCCCAATCTATTGCAAATTGCCTAAAATCTGCACTGGAAAACTGCAGCCCATTATCACTAAAGACTTCATCTGGAGAAGATTCCTTTCATGCTGGTTATTACTGACTTACTATTAGTACTGTGCAGTGTGCAAATTTCTGGATGCAGAGAATAATAATCTGTAACTATTAAATAATCCTTTGATTACCAGGTAAATAAATCAGCACCTACGTTCTGCTAAGGCCTTTCTGGAACTAGATGAGGTCTCAGTTTCTCTGCCCGTTGGCATAACTTGTATTTCAAGCATGAAAAACAGTTTCCTACATTACTAATGTTGTGATTGATCTGCAACCAGTACTGCACCTCTCGTGCTTGTTGTTTGCACATCTCAATTCTTAAATAACCCTTGTGAATCTTCTTTAGCATTTCTTTTCAGAGGCCCATTGTAATTACAACCTTATTGCCCAGAGCACCCTGAGCATGTAAACATCTCCAATATGCAGTTTTTGGAATGCACACAATATGTAGGATTCTGAAATCCCAACAATACCAATTTCAAAATAATAACCTAATTAAAAGGTGCACCAATACAGCTATGAAGACATGTCATCTTAGTCTGTAGGGCTTCTGAATCAACTTGATTATACCTACACAGGATGATAAGTAAAATCGCTCTAACGGATTTTCAAAACCCACAATGAAAAAAAACAACAACAACGCCACTAAAAAACTGATTCTATGAATTTTATTTAAAAAAAAAAAAAAAAAGAATGGCCATACTGGGTTAGAGCAACGGTCCATGTAGTCCTGTATCCGGTCTTCCAACAGTGGACAGTGCCACATTCTTCAGAGAGTGAAGCGAAAAGGGGAACTATTGAGTGATCCATCCCGTCGTCCAGTCCCAGCTTCTGGTAGTCAGAGGTTTAAGGATACCCAGAGCATGGGGTTGCATTCCTGACCATCTTGGCTAATAGCCATAGATGGACCTATCCTCCACAAACATATCTAATTCTATTTTGAACCCAGTTATACTTTTGGCCTTCACAACATCCCCTGGAAACGAATTCCACATGTGCGTTGTGTGAAATAGTACTTCCCTGTGTTTGTTTTAAACCTGCTGCCTTTTAATTTCATTGGGTGACTGCTGGTTCTTGTGTTACGGGACAAGGTAAATAACACTTCCCTATTCACTTTCTCCACACTATTCATGATTGTATAGACCACTATCATATCCTCCTTAGTGGTCTCTTTTCTAAACTGACCAGTCCCAATCTTTTTAATCTCTCCTCATATGGAAACTATTCCATACCCCTAATCATATTAGCTACTGTGACAGACCCAGACAAGTGGGGTACAGAAGTCTCATCTTGATCCTATTGGGATCCGGGAAGTGGGTGGGCAAAGCCACCCACTGCTAAAGGATCCCCCCCCTCCAGCCTAAGGGGAGGGATCCACAGGGCCTGGATACCAAGTGATTCCAGGGGACAAAAAATGAAAAAAACAGGAACGGGAGTGCGGTCAAAGGGTCAAACGAAGTGAACCAGATGGGGACACCGAGCAGAGAATCCCAGACTGCGCCCACTGCTCCTCAAAGGCGTCAAGGGAGCCAGTGGACGCTGCCCAGAGGAACTCTGCCCGGATGCGTGAACGAACAGAGGATCGAAAATAGGCCCTACAGTCACAGGAGCCTCCATCGGCCAACCTCCTCACCCTGGTTTTGTAGATGGCCAGTTTAGCTAGGGCCAGGAGGAGGTTGACCAGGAGGTCCCGTGACTTCGTGGGGCCGCGGATTGGAAGTGCATAAATAAAAAGGTGAGGGGAAAAGTGCAACCAAAACCTCAACAAAAATGTCTAAGAAGAGCCGGAACAGGGGCTGCAGCCTGGTGCACTCCAGATAAATGTGCGCCAGGGTCTCCCTCACGCCACAAAAGGGGCAAGTGTCAGGGATAGGGGTGAACCGTGCCAAGTACACGCCCGTGCTCACGGCTCCGTGAAGGAGCTGCCAACTGACATCCCTGGCAGGCCTTCGGACTAAGGAGGAGTAAAGGCTGGCCCACCGGGGCTTTTCACCCTCTAGAGGTGGCAGGAGGTCCCGCCATTTCATATCGGGGCAGGACGTGAGGGTGAGGAGATGAAGGGTGTGGAGCACGAGCATGTAAAGATGTTTCCTTGGCACGGTCTGGAAGCGGACCGGCTGCAGTTCATGCAGCCGGCTCGCAGTGAAGGAACGAGGGGGCTGGTTGGGGCCACGGGGCAGGGGCCTGATAAGAAGGTCCGGAGGACCAGGGGTGGAGGGAGGGCGGGGTGTGCCCTCTCGCAGGACCCGGTCGAGGTAAACCCGAGCAGCGGGTGGCAAAACGGCCTTCACCTCCTGAAGTACGCGCCAGGGAGTACGAGGTCTGGAGAGCCCCATGCGCTGAGCGAGCATCAGGGGATCCAGCCAGTCTCCCCAGTCGTAGTCCAGGAGATCTCCGACTCTGGTGACTTCTGCCAGGACCAACCTCTGGTGCACTGAGGGGGACTCCGCCACCTGCACACGTAGCTGGGGGTTGTGTAGCAGGGGCTCCGCGAGATCAGCCCCCTCGGTGGCCACCACGGACCTGGTCGCTGAGAACAGTTTCCAGGTCCGGAGGAGGTCCTGGTAGAAGACTGGCAGCCCGGAGAGGTCTCGCGGAAGACCTCTCGGATGGAGATAAAGGAGCTGCCGGTCATATCGGAGCCCTCGGAAGCAGCGCAGGAAGGCGTGCGCCAGTATGCTCCACGCTGGACTACCTGCACCTTAAAGGAGTCTCTGCAGGGCCTGGAGGTGGAAAACATGGACCTGAGTGCGTAGGCACTTCAGGCCCTGCCCTCCCTCCTCCAGAGGTAGGTGGAGAACCCCTGCAGAGACCCAGTGCAGTCCTGACCAAAAGAACTCCAGGATCAACTTCCGGAGGTTGGCCAGGAAATCCGGGACCGGGACCAGGGTGTTGAGCCGGTACCAGAGCATGGACAGGACTAGTTGATTGAGCACCAGTGCCCTCCCTCGAAAGGAGAGGCACCAGAGTAATCCTGTCCATCTCCGGAGCTGCTCGGTCACCCTGCCCTCTAAATCGTGCCAGTTCTCCGGCAGAGACGGATGTGTGGCAGAAAGGTAAATGCCGAGATGGAGCGCGGGTCCGCTGCTCTACCTGATGGCCTGAAGCGCGGGTGGGAGGGAGCTCGCCTGCCACCTACCACCAGGCCAGAGCTCTTGACCCAGTTGACCTGGGCGGAGGAGGCCGCCGAGTAGATCGCCTGGCAAGCCTCCACCCGTGCCAAGTCGCCCGGGTCCTGGACCACGAGGAGCACATCGTCGGCGTATGCCGACAGGACCAGCCGCAGCTCCGGCTCTTGGAGCACCAACCCCGTCAACCTCCTGCGGAGGAGACAGAGGTAGGGCTCGATCGCCAGAGCGTACAGCTGGCCGGAGAGGGGGCACCCCTGCCGTACTCCTCACCCGAAGCTGACCAGCTCGGTCAGGGTCCAGTTGAGCCTGACCAGACACTCTGCGGAGGCGTACAGCACCTGGAGAAAACCCACAAACTGGGGTCCAAAGCCAAATGCTCGCAGAGTGCTCAGGAGGTACCCGTGATCCACCCTGTCGAACGCCTTCTCCTGATCCAGGGACAGGAGGGCGAACGACAGACCATCCCTACACCCAAGCTCCAAGAGATCCCGGACCAGATGCAGGTTGTCGAAGATGGTGCAGCCTGGGACGGCGTAGGTCTGGTCTGGGTGGACCACGTCCGCCAGCCGCAGCGAGATGGCCTTCGCCATGACTTTATAGTCCGTGCTGAGGAGCAGAGGTCCCCCTTCTTCGGCAATAAGGCGAGCACGGCTCGCCTGCACGAAAGAGGGAGGACCCCGCCTTGCAAGGACTCGGCCCAGACGGTGACAAGGTCTGGGCTGAGAACGTCCCAGAACACGCGGTAAAACCCCACGGTCAGTCTGTCCAGGCCGGGGGATTTATTAGTGGGCATGCGACGGAGGGCTTCCGAAAACTCGGCCAGAGTGAGAGGCAGCTCTAGCCGGCCTCGGTCGCCCATGCTGACTGTAGGGAGTTCATCCCAGAGCACTCTGCAAGCGTTTGGATTGGTCGGATCTGGGGAGAAAAGGCTTGCGTAGAAGGCCCTGGCCCTCCTGCACATCTCCACCAGATCCGTGAGGGGGGTGCCATCCTCTGCGAGAAGGCAGGTGACGTGTTTCTTAGCCCCCATCTTTTTCTCCAGGGCGTAGAAGAAGCAGGAGCCACGATCCATCTCCCGAAGCAGACGGATGCGGGATCGAACAAAGGCGCCCCGGGCCCGATGGTCTTTGAGTTCCCAGAGCTCCTCCCACTTCTCCCGGCACACCCCATAGAGGGATGGATCCTCGGGGCTGGCGGCCAGACGCCTCTCCAGCTCTAAGACCTCCCGTTCCAACTGCTCTATCGTCGCATCCCTCCGTCGGCTGGCACCCCGGCTGTAGTCTCGGCAGAAGAGCCGGGCACGCACCTTCCCTAGATCCCACCATCACCACGCCGAGGGAAAGGCGCGCCGCTGCCCTCACTAGGCCAGCCAGAACTCCCGGAAGGACGCCACGAAGCCCACATTCTCCAGCAAACTGTTATTAAAATGCCAATAGGCCAGCCCTGGCCTCTCTGCGCAGAGAGAGGCCGTCACAGTAGCTAGATGATAATCAGAGAACGGGGCCGGCCAGACACCGGAGGAGTGAGCCCGCGAAAGGTGAAAGCATGATAAATAGATGCGGTCCAAGCAGGAGTGGCGCGACCGATGGGCCTCCACCCGGACAAAGGTGAAAGTCAAGATGTCGTCTGGGTGGTGGTCGCACCAGACGTCCACCAGGGAAGGTGGACTGACGATCTCCCGGAGGACAGCTGCGGCAGCCGGGCACTGCTCAGTCCCCGAGCGGTCCCGTTCCTCAAGGGTGTTGTTAAAGTCCCCGCCCAGGACCAGGCACTCACGAGGATCCAAGGTGCCGAGGAAGGTGGATGCCTGCTGATAAAAACACAGCTGCTCCGGGCCTGATGTCGGGGCATAGACGTTGACGAGGTTGACCACGAGCCCCTTCATGCGGACCCGGAGGTGCAGCAGGCGACCCGGCACAACCTCGGCAGCCCCCAGCACCTCAGGCCATAGGTCGGGGGAGAACAAGGTGGCCACTCCAGCCATCTTACCGTTCGTCAGGCTGAAGTAGACCCTGTCCCCCCCAGTCGAGCCGCCAACTGTTTTCGGCGGCCGGAACCGTATGGGTCTCCTGCAGGAAAAAATCACAGAGTACCCCCACTCCCGAAGGAAGGAGAGCACCTGGCTCCTGCGGAGACCCATCCTACAGCCTCGGGTGTTTAATGTTGCGTAGGTGAGAGATGCCATGAGGAGGGCTGGGGGGGGGTGGGGGTGGGGGGGGAGGAGATCCTTGCCAGCAGGATCGCTCACGGCCTCCATCGGGCCACGCATCAATCCGTGACCCACCCCATAGGTGAGTAGTGAGTCACAGAAGAGGCAGACCCGCTGGTAGGCTGCAGCGGCCTGCTTCCTGGTCCTTTTACCCTCCCCCATAAGGGCCCTCGCGGCCTGGAGGATTTGATGGAAATCCCCCGCAATCGCTGGAGAGCGAGTTGCACTTTGTTACGGGAACCCCGGACGTCCTCAAGGAACTCCCGCATCTCCTCTCGCAGCATATGGGGGGCCGGGGTCACTGGTTATCTATTGAAGGGGCCCGACACAGCCCCGTGGCCTACTGAGACTGGCAGGCAAGAAGCGGACCCCCGACATGGCGCCTGATGGGCCGGCGCCATGGGGTCCGCCGCAAAATGTGGTTCAATGGGGAGAGGCGGCGGAGGAAGGAGAGCAGCCCCTGGTGGGTCAGGACAATGGAATACAAAGGCCACTCTCCAGGAGTCATCTACCGGGAAGGGGAAGGAGAGGGCCCCGGGGGCGGCAACGGCAGCACGGGAGGTGGAAGGGAGTGGGACTACATCAGGGGCAGGGCAGGGACCAGGTATGGGGGCCGGGCAGAGGTCAGTAGTAGGGGCAGGAGGGGGGTCATGAGTAGGGCCAGGGTGAGGAACGGAAAAGAGGATCCTGAGCCGTAGGAGCTGAGCCACTGGGAGGTGGCCCCTCTTGATTAGGCTCAGGGATTTGTGGAGTGGAGATAGGGGCGGGAAGGGGACCCCCAGCGATGCCGGGCTCTGGCTCGGTGGCTGGTGTAACAGCCATGGCATTGAGAGGTAGATGGATTTTCGCAGGGTCCCCACCTGGGAAGGTGGTTGGTTGCCCCACACCAACGAGGGGTGCCTCCTGGGATTCGGGTCCTGGCCGCGTGGCACCGGCTGTCACCTCGATAGGCTCAGCGGCGTGCCACTCGCGACCGGGCAGGTGGAAGAGCGCAGGAGGTCCTCGGAGGTGGGAGCAGAAGGAGCGGTCAAGGGGAGGGAGATGGGGAAGAGAGGGGAGAGGGGAGCCGGGGTGAGGTCGTGGAGATCGAGGCCCGCTGGCAGAGGGTTGTCCTCCCCCTGGGTGACTGGGGTCAGACCCAGGGCCTCGATCTCCTCATAAATAGAGGGTAACACCATCCACCACCTCAGGGTTCTCCCCGCCGGCACCCGAAGTGATGCTTGATTTGGGGCCCGCAGGTTCGACAACCGGGAAAGGGACAGGAGCGGCTCCATTGGGGGGTTTCCGAGGGGGGGGGCGGTACTGCCCTGTCTTTCCCAGCCGGTACTGGTGGAGAATTGCCACTCGGGGGCAAAGCGGAAGGCTCAGCATTGGTGCCCCCCTTCCTGGTCTTCCGGGGGGCCTCCGCATCGGTGGAAAGGAGCAGAGCTCGAGCCTTCTGCTTGCCCCGCTTCCCCTGTACTAGGGCCCAGCCCTCCATGGCATCACCTGGGGGCTGGCTAGCAGGGCTCGGGTCAGGGGGTAGGGGCAATGTTTTAGGGGCTCGAGGAGGTAGTGGTGGGGCGGCATAAGGGAGGGAAGGGTCCCCCTGGGGCGGGCCCTCTCCCACACCCGGCGAAATCCCTGCCGCACTCTCCTCTACAGGCCCCGCCAGACTGCATGCAGCAGAGGCACGGCTCTCCCGCTCGTCTGGGTGCACCGAGGGAGGTACCCCCAGGGCCCGAGCAGGAGCAGCGGTGGACTGGGAAGGAGGAGGGGTGGGTCTGGGCATTCAGGTGGGCCAGCGATGATGGGGCCAGCGCCCTGCCGGGTCTCAGATGCTCCTCCTTGCCGGGCCAAGGGGCAGTCCCTCCAGACGTGTCCCATCGCCTGGCAGAGGTAGCACCGGGCCTCCCCCATTGAGTAATGCATCCGGTAGCGGGCCCCCTGCCGGCAGAATCAGAGGATGTGACGGAGGGCAGGGTCTTTGCAGCCCAGCGGAAGGGGGCTGACAATGGAGATGGGCCTCCCCAGGCTGCAGAGGGCGGGTAACAGGGCAGCACTGGGGAGGAAGGGAGGGACAGAGGTTAGGACTATCCGGACACCCAGGTCCTCTAGCGGCTCCAGAGGGATGAACACGCCCCCCCACCGCCGCCAGGCCCTTCTCCACCGCCTCCTGGGCCGCGGCCTCCAATGCGAGGAAGACGACGATCTTCCCGTACATTTTGGAGGCCGCTACGATGGCCGTGGGCCCCACCACCCTCGCCAACGCCTGCACATAGGTTTCTATGTGGGGCGAGGCAGGTACCAGGAGGCAACGGATGCCATGCCTCCTGGTCAAGGTGGGGAAGGGGCCCTGGCCGCTATAGGTGGTAACAGAGGCAGCGGGCGAGTGAGACGACGTAGCGGCAGGCGGGGGGGTTGCTGCCACCTGGGCGTACGCCCTGGGGGTCGGAGGAGGGGCACCCGCAGAGCTGGTGGAGGGAATAGCAGGGAGGGGTGCCGCGGGCGGTGGCAGGGCCGCGGCAGTAGGGGCAGCCTCTGCCATGGAGGGCCTGGCCTTTTTGGCGGGGCCCTTACCCTTCTTCCCACCCTGGCTCTTTCCTCCAGCTGGGGGAGCTCCCCCAGAATTGGGGGGGGGGGGGGGGGGCAAAGGACGTGGCAGCAGCGGAGGTCACCTCGGCGGCCGCTGCTGCCGGTGCCCCAGCAGGAGCAATAGCAGGTGGTTTGGCAGCAGCGGCTGAGGTAGAGGCTGGGGGTGGGGTGACGGGGGGGCAGGCGGGGGAGGGGTGGCCGGGTCTTCTGGAGGGTCCACCCCTGCCGTGTCGCCTGCCATAATGAACAGGGAGGGAAGGGAAAACACCTGAGAGAGCGGGGGGAGAGAAATGGGGGTGACCACTCCTCCCTGCTAGGCTGCAGGCAGGGAAGGAGGGCACTAAAAGTGGGGATTGGATTCGGGGTTATCAAGGACTAGTGCGGGGGTAGGGTTCAGTCACCGACTCAGAATGGAAAATCTGGCTCCTCTTGTTGCACTGGGGGTGGGGGGTATAACAGCATGGGGGTGGGGTGTGCAGTGAGATGGGTCAAACTCAAAACGGGAGGGGCACAAGCACATGGGAGGGGGCATGGGCACATGAGGGGAGGGGCCAATCAGGGCAAGCAGGGGCTGCAGGGGAGGGGGACAGTCAGACTGGAAATGGGGCAGAAAACCAAGGCTGTAGAGGGAAAAGGTTGGGGCAGGCAACTAAACCGAAGCTAGCAAGGGGCTGGGACAAAAAAGCGGGGGGGGGGGGGGGGGGGGGGGGGGGGGCGGCGCAGCGGCAAGGGGCAGATGGGGCAAGTAGCAAAGGGCAAAGCAAGGGGTGTGGGAATTGGGGGGGTGGCACGTGCACCCACGTGTGCTCGTACAAAGTCAATGGTGGGCTGGTTGCTGCTGCAGGCCCAAAGGGTGGAAACAAGCTTGGCAAGCCAAGCAAGCAGCTGAGTCCAGAGGCAGGAACCAGGGTAGATGGTGAGCAGCCAGCAGAGGTGGTGGAAGGGGCAGCAGTGGTGGGGGGGGTTGGGAGGGGGGCACAGATGAACCTGGGGGCAGGCTACACGCCACACCCCCTGTGCCCCTACAAACACAGTCAATACCCCCACCACTAGAGCAGTTTGAAAAAAAATACTCAGTTCTTGAAGGCCCCCTCCACGGTGGACTGCAGAAATTCTGCGCTCCCTCAGCAGCCAACGGTTTTCTGGGTCTTCCTCCTCTTGGTTCCAGCAGCTTCCTGGCAGCAAATACGGCAGCAGCAGCAGCTCCGGCAACTCCAGGCAGTGGTCCGGTGGCCAGGCAGGACCCGTCACGGATGGTGGTAGCGGTGGTGGTCACAGCAGCGGCTGGAGCAGGGGTCCCCCACACCCCTCCTCTGGGGAGAGAGCCAGCAGGCCCTTCCCCAGGGGCTGCTGCAGTAGCAGGAGTAGCAGCAACCAAGCTGTTGGGGGGGGGGGGGGGGTGTCAGCTACCAGCCAGCAACCAGAGAGTAGAGTAGTGGGAGGGGTGTCTGGCCCAGCCAGGGGAGTAGCTGGAGCAGCAGCAGCTACAGCTGTAGCTGGGAGAGCCCAGGGCCTAGCAGCAGCCCCAGCAGCGGGAGCAGCAGCCCTCTACCTCCCTCTTCTCTCCAGGCCAGTTGGGTGCAATAGAAGAGTCAAAAGCAGATGTACTGGCCACTGGAGAAGCAGATTTCTGTTCCTTGAGGGACCAGAGCAGGGGCTGCACTAGAACAAGCAGGAACTTTCTGGAACCAATTTAAGACAGGCAGGCTAATCAGGGCACCTGGGTTTAAAAAGGAGCTCACTTTAGTCTGTGGTGTTGCATGCAAGGAGCTGGGAGCAAGAGGCACACAAGGAGTTGAGAGTGAGAAGATTGAAGGACTGAGGAGTACAAGCATCAGCAGACCATCAGGAGGAAGGCCCTGCAGTAAGCATAAAGAAGGTGTTGGGAGGAAGCCATGGGGAAGTAGCCCAGGGAGTTGTAGCTATCATGCAGTTGTTACAGGAAACCCTATAGACAACTGCAGTCCACAGGGCCCTGGGCTGGAACCCAGAGTAGAGGGTGGGCCCAGGTTCCCCCCAAACCTCCCAACTCCTGATCAGACACAGGAGGAATTTGACTGTGGCTTCTACCAGAGGGGAAGATCTGAGGTGATCAAAATCTGCCAATAAGCGCAGGACTCACCAAGGTAGAGGAGGAACTTTGTCACAACTGGTGTCAGGTGTGGGATTGTGGTGTGCACAGTGCAGTGGAAGAAGAGGGGTGTTTTAAAAAAAAAACAAAAAGGGGAGCGGGTTTATTTCTCCCCCCCCCCCCCCCCACACCATGGAAGATGTAGTACGGGCACTGATACAAGCCACAGCTGCCCAGCAGGAGGCTACCCGTGTCCAGGCAGCCACCCAACAGGAGGCAGTGCGGCTGCAGCAGGAGACCAATCGCCTGTTGATGGACCAGGCCGCTCAAGACCGTACTATGTTGCGGGAATTAGTAAACCAAGTGAAGGCCCTTACAGAGATGAACCTCAGCCATGATGGGACGCGGAAGATACGGGCCAGCAATTGCCTGCAGAAAATGACAGGGAACGATGACATAGAGGCATATCTCCTGGCCTTTGAGAGGACAGCCCTACGGGAGGCCTGGCCTTGAGATCAGTGGTCTGGCATCCTCGCCCCATTCCTGTGCGGGGAGACCCAGAAGGCCTACTATGATCTGCCTGAAGAGGCTGCAGCAGACTACCCACAGCTGAAAGCAGAGATCCTGGCCAGATCTGGGGTAACGACCGCAGTGCGGGCCCAGTGGTATCACAAGTGGAGGTACCAGGAAGACAAAACCCCACAGTCCCAATTGTATGACCTCATCCATCTTGCACGAAAGTGGTTGCGAACTGAGTCCCCGGGTCCAGAAGAGATACTAGAGGTTCTGGTCATTGACCGATACATGAGGGGACTACCACCAGACCTTCGCACATAGGTGGAGGGTTGATTCTGGCTTACCCATCACAAGATAGGCTCTCTACCAGTGCAACAAAGGACGGCAAGGGAGCTGACCTGATCAGTTAAGGAAGCAGAACCCCGGGTTAAACTAGCAGCACCAAACCCAAGAGCTCGAGTGACTGGGCCACCAGGAGAGCCCAGGTAGAAAAAGAGGGGCTGAAGGCCCACCAGAGGCCACAAAGAGTTGAAGAATTAAGGGGGAAGAGGATTGTGATATTAGACTGCCCAAACCGAGAGACCAGGAAACACCTAGGGTTCCATACAGATGTTATGCCTGCAGAGAGTGGGGACACATAGCTGCACAGTGTCCCAATGCCAAGGAGCCTATGCAGTGTAACCTGGGAAATTGGGCAGACCCATGCTCCCTAATCCACCTTGTGGGGGTCTCACTAACCCCACATATGTACACCAGACCAGTGAAACTAAATGGGGTAGAGACCACAGCAGTGGTTGATTCAGGGAGTGCTATCATGCTCATCTCAGGGAGGCTCGTGAAGCATAGTCAGCTGCTGCAAGCTAAATGTATGGGGATAACCTGTGTCCATGGGGCAGTTAGTTACTACCCTACCATCCCAGTAAACATCGAAATCCAAGGAAACACTACTGAGGTAGCAGCAGGTGTAGTCCCTAAACTCTCATACCCAGTGCTCATAGGGAGAGACTTCCCAGGGTTTGGAGACTTACTCCCAGTAGGGGGATTGGAGAAAGAAGGGAACCCTGAAATTAGTGAGGCATCCACAGTAGACTGTCAACCCCCAATCTTCTCTGAAATATCCCCAGATTTGTTCTCCACTCCCAGATAGGGTAGAAAGACAAAAAGGGAAAGAAGGGCAGCTAAGGCCTTGGGAACCCGAATACTGACCCAAAGCCAGAGGGTCGCTCTCATAGGGAGGCGGACCTGTGCAGCTGAACAAGAGGCCACCCAGGAGGGAGAAGCACCCGAGTCTGACCCCCACCCTAATGCCTCTGAACCAGCAGAGGCAACAGAGACTGGCCCCCTAGATCTTGGGCAGATTAGCCCCGGGAGAGGAAATTTTGGACGGGACCAGGCTGAAGACCCAAGATACGACAACATTAGGAAAGAGGTGACTGAAAGACGGGGTTCCCATGGAAGGTAAAAATTTAGGGACCAGGACCCTACTTCATAATGAAGGATCGCTTATACCACGTGGCACCAGTACAGGGGCAGAAGGTACAACAGATCCTAGTACCTCAAAAACACCAGAACGCTGTATTAAGTCTTGCCCACAGTCATCTTTTTTGGGGGCATTCGGGGGTAGAGAAGACCCTGGCAAGGGTTCTACGACAATTCTTCTGGCCCAGAGTACATGAAGTGCGGCGGTACTGTGCGTCCTGTCCAGAGTGTCAGCTGCACAGTCCCCGTTCCCATTTGAGGGCACCTTTAGTACCCCTTCCCATAATAGAAGTCCCCTTCGAACAAATAGCCATGGACCTAGTGGGACCCCTGGAGAAAACGGCTCGGGGCCACCAATATATACTGGTTGTTTTGGACTATGCTACTTGCTACCCAGAAGCCATCCCCCCTGTGGAACACAGCCTCTAAAACGATAGCCAAAGAGCTGGTGGGGATCTTTGCCCGAGTGGGGCTACCGAAGGAGATATTAACAGACCAAGGAACTCCATTTATGTCAAAGCTAATCAAGGACCTCTGTACACTGCTCCATATACATGCCCTGAGAACTTCAGTCTATCACCTGCAGACTGATGGGCTGGTAGAAAGGTTTAACCGAACCCTCAAGGCTATGATAAGGAAGGTGGTAAGTTGGGACGGGAAGGACTGGGACACCCTACCACCTTACCTTATGTTTGCTATCCGGGAGGTACCTCAGGCCTCAACTAGGTTTTCCCCCTTTGAGTTATTATACAGGCACCACCCCCAGGGCATACTAGATATCGCCAAAGAGATCTGGGAGGAGGAACCCAGTGAGGGGAGAAATATAATAAAACATGTATTGCAGATGTGAGACCGGATAGCCTGGGTTACCCCTATTGTACGGGAACATTTAGAAAAGGCACAGGAGGCCCAGCGAACCCATTACAGTCACCAGGCAAAAGTCCGACATTTCCAACCAGGGGATCGGGTGATGGTGTTGGTACCCACAGCAGAAAGCAAGCTTCTGGCCCAATGGCAGGGGCCCTATGAGGTGACTGAACCTGTGGGAGAAGTAACCTACAAGGTGCAGCAGCCAGGACGCCAGACACAAGAACAGATTTATCACGTCAACCTTCTGAAACCCTGGCATGCACACGAGGCATGCACAGCTGTCTGAAAAGACCTACCCCAGGAAAATAAACCTTCCAAACAAGTGAGAGTGTCTCCCGATTTAACACCAGACCAGAAGAATGAGGTGGCTGAGATGATCTTCCGGAACCAAGATGTGTTCTCCACAAAACCGGGTCGAACAACCGAGACATATCACCACGTAGTCACAAACCCTGGGGCCTGAGTAACAATGAGGCCCTACAGGGTGCCAGCAGCCAAAAGGGAAGAAATAAAAGCAGAAGTGTTTTTTAAAAAAAAAAAAAAAAAATGCTGGAGTTGGGGATCATCAAAGAATCCCACACAGTCAGTGGTCCAGCCCAATCGTGCTGGTGCCCAAACCTGATGGCACCACAAGATTTTGCAACGACTTCCGGTGACTAAATGAGGTATCCCAGTTTGACGTGTACCCCATACCTCGCATAGATGAACTAGTGGACCGTCTGGGCATAATCATTATGCTGCTGCCTACCTGGACGATGTGGTCATTCATACCCCAGACTGGGAAACCCACCTCGAGAAGGAGGAGGCAGTCCTAGAGACCTTCAGGTGAGCTGGCCTTACAGCTAACCCTGCTAAGTGTGCTGTAGGGTTTATGGAGGCCAAATATCTTGGCTACATTGTGGGAAAAGGTCTGGTAAAACCCCAACTGAACAAGTTAGAGGCCATCCAAAATTGGCCTCGACCACGTCACAAGAAGCAAGTCCAGTCATTCCTAGGTGTGGTGGGGTATTACTGACAATTTATCCCCCACTTTGCCACAAGGGCTAGCCCCCTGACAGACCTAGTGAAAGCCCGTGGACCTGATCTGGTGAGATGGTCTGACAGAGCTGACAGAGTGTTCACAGACCTATGGACTGCCCTCTGCAGTAACCCCATACTGATAGCCCCAGATTTCACCAAAGAATTTATCCTGCAGACGGATGCATCGGAAGTAGGGTTAGGGGCTGTTCTATCACAGATGGTCGGGGAGGAGGAACATCCAATTCTCTACCTCAGTAGAAAACTCCTTCCGAGGGAACAAAAAATATGCCGTGGTAGAGAGAGTGCCTCGCCGTAAAATGGGCAATGGAAACGTTGCGCTACTACCTGCTCGGGCGCAGATTTGTCCTTGTGACCGACCATGCCCCTCTTCAATGGATGTAGCAGAACAAGGAGAAGAACACAAGGGTGACCAGGTGGTTCTTATCCCTCCAACCTTTCCAGTTCTGTGTGCGCAACACAGAGCAGGGAGCTGTCGTGGCAATGCTGATGGCTTGTCACATGTCCACTGTCTGGCGTCCCAAGCTGCCCAAACCCTTGGTGTTGAGCAGGGGGGAGGGATATGTGACAGACCCAGACAAGTGGGGTACAGAAGTCTCATAGAAGGCAAATATACTGGCCATTGGATGAATAGTTTTCTGTTCCCTGAGTGACCAGAGCAGGGGCTGCACTAGAACAAGCAGGAACTTTCTGGAACCAATTTAAGACAGGCAGGCTAATCAGGGCACCTGGGTTTAAAAAGGAGCTCACTTTAGTCTGTGGTGTTGCATGCGAGGAGCTGGGAGCAAGAGGCACACAAGGAGTTGAGAGTGAGAAGATTGAAGGACTGAGGAGTACAAGCATCAGCAGACCATCAGGAGGAAGGCCCTGCAGTAAGCATAAAGAAGGTGTTGGGAGGAGGCCATGGGGAAGTAGCCCAGGGAGTTGTAGCTATCATGCAGTTGTTACAGGAAACCCTATAGACAACTGCAATCCACAGGGCCCTGGGCTGGAACCCAGAGTAGAGGGTGGGCCCAGGTTCCCCCCAAACCTCCCAACTCCTGATCAGACACAGGAGGAATTTGACTGTAGGTTCTACCAGAGGGGAAGGTCTCTGAGGCAATCAAAATCCGCCAATAAGCACAGGACTCACCAAGATAGAGGAGGAACTTTGTCACACTACCCTTCTCTATACCTTTACCAATTCTAATGTTTTTTTTCCCCTGAGATGGGGTGCCAGACTAATATAGCACAAATAGAACAGAATTCTTTGTTTACAGCAGTCAGTATAATTTCAGCATACCTAGATATTATGGTATTACCTGCGGGTCATTTCACCTTCTCTGCCAACACTAACTGCAGGACCATCTGTGGCACCTCATGTGCGCTGAGGTCACAGCCCTGCTCTTGAACAGCAACCAGGCTGTCTCTCTCATCAGTTTAACCTGCCTCTAACAATAAAATAAAAGTAGCATTCATTTTGAAAGCAACTGTCTAGTGCTTACAAAAATAAGATAACTACTAGTGTCATTTTTTGCTTTCTTACAAAAATGAGGTTTTTAATATTATATCAGGCAACATAACATACAGAAACAAGTTGATAGTGCAACATATCGCTGTATGAAAAGAATCAAATAATGATTTCATCCTATAATTAATGTGCTGTTTATATACAGACACTACTTGCCAGCTATACTATGCTTGATGACAGTGAGGATAGTCCTACTTTCAAAATACAGGCCTCTACCACTTGAGTTAAAGAAAAGGCTCCATTAAAAAGCAAGTATTAGATATCAGTATTAAGGCTGGCTTCTCTCTCTCTCTTTTTTTTTTTTTAAGAACCAGCTATTACTAGACAATGAATAATTACAAAGGCTTGATTATATCTGATGTTCGATCTAAGAGGAGGCAATATTACACATACAAGATTGTCAGTACATTACACACACAGTCCTGTGACACAAGCGTTACTCCTTCAAATGTCTGGTGTTCACAGTTCAAATCCCAGAACTGGGTAACACTCTTGATTCTGTGTGAAGTCTATGTTACCTATCATGAGCAAGTTCAGAAATCTTCAGCTCTAAGACAAACCAAATGCAGGAAGTACTTTAATAGCGTAAGAGGATCTATACTGCTTTCTAATAACTATTAATTTAACAACCCAGACTGACATGGGTATCTGAACTCCTTTTATAGACTATTACTGCTAATTTATCATGTTCTCTTTAATTTGTGGGAATGAGTGTTGGTATACTCTTTGTTCTCACCTTGTTTTAAAAATGTAACTAAGTCCCTGACTGGAAAAAAAAATTAACATACCCAACAATTGGGTTCAAGTGTAAAAGCAAGTATTTATTGTGGTTTTTAGTCCATGCACTTAGGCAGGTGTTGTGGTGCTGTTTGGACAACATATAAGTAGCAGATCAGAGCAGTACTCAGAAAAAGGCTGTTTGAGAAATTATACTATGTTGGGACAGGTTGTGGTAAGAAAATTATCCCACGATCTAGTTTAACTCTTAACTTCTTTGGCTGCATTTGCACTGAGAGTTCTCGCACCATTGCTCTAGAACTGGTGTGGTTGTAGGGTACTAGCAACAGTGGGAGCACTAGAACAAAAGACAATGGCTACCTATGTTTTAACCGCCAGGGTGTCCAACCCTGCTATGAGCATGTTTAAATGACATGGTGGTAAAGATAGCAGAGACTAGTTCGCTAGTAGTAGTTCTTTGGTAGTTTTGGTGGAGCAATAGTGGTGCTAGAACAACACAGAGGGAGAATACCCTAAAATTCTCGGTATAAGCATAGTCTTTGGTCTACAAAGGATGACTCTCCAACAGCAGATGTGGTATCCCACCCAGCAGTGGTCAGCAATATATACACACAAGCCACTACATTATATCCTTAGAACAAGTCCATCTAGTCCTTCTCTCCCACAGATTGGTGAAGGACGAGTTAAACAAGCATCCTCAGATACCATCTGGACTGTGTGGTATGTACTGCCAAGTTTCACCTACAAACTAGAAATATCTCAAATCCCTGTACAAGAACATGAAAGCCAGCACAAAACCCTAAGGAATACGACATGAAGTCCAGAACAGCCCCACATGTATTCACTCAACAGTATTGACTGATATCATTCCTGATGGAAGGGTTTTGACATATTCATAATAATGCTCACACAAGGCAGATCTCATTGCCACAGGAAGCCAATGAGGTCAAGAATTCAGTGAGACTAAAAAGGGAACTGGACATATATACTGATTACAAGAATATCCAGAGTTATCATAATTAATGCTAACAAAAAATTTTGGAAGGGCTATTAAACCTCATGCTTCCAGGCTTAAGCCAGCCTCTAACTATTAGAGAGTAAGATGAGACAAAGAGGGAGGCAGATCATCCCATGTGCTTAGTTCTCAACTCCTTCTGAAGCATCTGGGACTGGCCACTGTCTGAGACAGGATATCAGACTATATGGACATCAGGTTTGATCCAGCATGGCAATTTTTATATTCCAATGTGATCAGGACATGCAATTAAAGCCCATGAGTCACTGTATGAAATCCTGCTGATAGATCTAATACTATCAACAGACAGGACAAGTTTTCTTTATCCCTTGTGGTAAGCAAATCATCTACAACTCTGACAAGCACATTCTCAGTATTATACCTATGGCTAAATACTGATTTGTATGATAAATTCCAATCATTGTCCAGGTGTTCCAGCAGCTGTATCACTAATTCCACCTCTGACTCTGGCCAGATTAAGAATTATAGTGTCTAACACTGTCAAGTTAGGCAAGGTCACGACACTCCCTAAAAGGGACTTTATTCCTTCTCTTACAATAATGACCCATCAATGGCAGATGTATCAGGGACAAACAAATTAAAAGTTGGGAGGATAGCAAAATGGTCACTGGTTAACCAGATTGTTGTTTTTCTTTATGCATGGTTTCAAATCCAAACAAAACAAAAAAATTGTATATTCTAAAAACCACCCAGGTTCCTTTGATATACTAATACTAGACTAAACAGTTCATGCTTAGAATTTAAAATATGAGATACATCTCATTTTCCAAATATGAAAAACTAGTAGCGGTAAATTACAGGATTTTACTAGGACACTCCCTCCCAGCCTGACAGACAATGACCTAGCCTCAGTTATTCATCACCTCTTGGTTGGACTACAGCAGTGTGATGTTCATGGGCATGAAGACTTCAGTGTTTTGAAAATTCCAAGTAGTATAGAATGCTGCAGTATGTCTCCTCAGCAACAAAGGCTATCACAAGCACATCCAACCTGTCCTCCACTTTCTATGCTGGCTTCACATACAATTTCAAATCAAGTTTGAGATATGCGTTCTTATCTTCAAGGAGTTTCATGACCTGAGCCCAGAATATCAAAAAGATCACCTGAAGCTCTGGGATGAAGACCGTGGTGGACAACTATGTTCCTCTGTCTCAAAAACCACTCTCCACCATAAGGGTAAAGTGTGTCTGTGCAGGAGACAGAATGCTTCAGGACCCAGGAACTGAGGCCCATCACAAGCCTCACCCCTTCTGCTAAGTACAAGGCACATGTCTTTGATCTTTGCCTTCTCTAACAAACGTATATATTAAAAGGAGAAAAATAACCCTATTTAAAACAAGACGACATTCCACTGCATACATTTCTCCTCCTAGGTAGAGGATGAGAGACCACCACATGATGGATTTTTGTCACATTCCAGTAGTGCAGTAAGCAAAGTTCTCAGAAACCACAGTGGTGAGCAAAGTATAAGAGCTTGTACAGAATAGACATATGTAAAAGATAGCATTGTATGAGCCTATGGAAAGGACTTGTGGAGATGTGCATGTGATGAGTATCTAAGACTTATGTCATACAGATCTACAAGAAGAGAGCAGGTAGATTTGACAGCTTCCTGCAGCAGTAACTCACCATGAAAAATACAAGTCTACAGGTGTGATTGGGGCATTCTAATGACCAACATAGCATTGTACAGTACAGAAGGAAGGTGTAGGTAAGCCAGACAGCTTATAAAATAAACACAAATTACAATATCAAATTCTGTGTAGTCAGTCATTGAGCTATTTCAATAAATTATTTGATACAGTACTAGTGAAAAGCAGAAGTTATTCAAAAAAGTTCAATAAATAATAAATGAGATCACACTAATTTTCTGGAATTCTATCCAGACATTTCCAGAAGCAGCATGTTGAGAATCACTTTTTGGATATACCCTCTTGCTTTTGAAAGATTTTCAGTAAGGTCAAATCGTTTATATTAAAAACAGCTAGGTAATTCAGCCACTCATATGTTCCATAGGCGCAAGTAGCAAATTTTTAACTGCACAGAGTAGAAAAACTATGTTCACTGAACAAAAAAGTGTGCTCATATCATTCACCCCTCCAGCAGCATTATGAATTACAGCTGAGGCTTCCATTGCCTCATGAACTGCAAGGTTTCTCTAGGGCATTAAACAATACATAAACAGTGCAAGGGCTACTTTCTGATAACAACAGGTTGCACTCCACTGTTCAAAGCTTTTCCCTCCCAAAATGCAGCTAACTTCAAGTTTAAAAGTTAAAAAGCTTTCCCTTCATTAGAATATGGGGCAGAATTTTATTCACCCACACTGACCCAATATTTGATACTTTAAATGACAAAAGGACCCTTCTAAAGGCTGGTGAAAGGGCAAAAGGTGAGGTCTTAAATGTTGGGAACATGAAGCAACAGTAAGGGAAAAGAACAGTTGGGCGACTTCTGCAAAATATTTGGTTGAATGTGGCTGAACAAGTTTGCTTCCATAATGTTTGTGTTTACACTTCATGAACTCATTTATTAGAATATTCATAAATATTAATATCCACCAAAATAGTGAATTTTAAGCAAACGGTTCAGAACATTTGTGAAAAGCAAATTTCAAATTCATAACTGGGTATTTGCACTAGAAACTGATTCCAAGAATTATACTAATCTGAAGAGAAAAACCATGTGATCTGCATATCTAATTAAAATTACACAAATTTCAAATTCTTATACATGAATTGCTCAAACATTTTCAGAAATTATTTAGTGAAAAATCTGGGAAGAGTGATCTGGTTGGGGATGATTTTTTAACAGTGAAAGAAAATTGTCAAATCAGTTGTTCATTAGAAATTATTTGTCCAGCTCTAAAAATGAAATTCATCTAGTGGACTAGATTAATCAGTTCCAACTTTGAAACTGGCTTGAAATCCTCCTAGCCAATCAAGGAGTTTAAAACACTAAAATCTAGTAATAACCCTCTTGACTACATAATGAAGCTGAGATCATCCCTCAAGCCCAAAATCTTGGCACTGTCTCTAGCAGCTGCTGGCAGTATGCCTAAATATGGCTGTTATCACCTAGGAATAGGGTCACTAGCCATTCTTTGTACTTCTTTTCCTTTGTTTTTTCAGTAGTAGTAGTAGTAGTACTCTATTTCCGCTATGTCTCCCATGTATCTATATTAGTGTCAAAATGTAAAAGAGAGGTAATAGTCTAATAGTACAATACTGTCAACATTCCTGTAATGGCAAAGTCATAAAAATAAAATGTAAATTTAGTCTAAATACAATTTAAAAAAAAAAAAATCAAAGGGTTATTTTTCAAAATACTAAATAGGACTTTATACTGCCTGCAAACACTTTTCCCTAAAAAAACAACCTGTAGATGTACTGAATAGGAGCCACAGTACGTTGTTAAGTCTTTATTAGATTGGAACTCAAGAACAAGAATAACTTTACATCCATGAGTTGCCCCATTGAGTTCAATGGAACATTTCACATGCATAAATCCTTGCTGGACCAGGGTCTTACACTACAGAACAATGACATTTCCCCAACCAGTGAGAAGGGGAAAGGCCTCCTAAACTCAGAATTACCTTGCTTATTGGTTTAAATGACTATTTTTAAATTATTTTAAACACTGCAAGGTATAATTTGTATGGGACTCATAAGAATATTAGCATATAATTAGAATATAATTAGGTTCTTTGAAGTGTAAATGAAATTTTAAAACATCTGTTTAATAAAAATATCATGCATGTGCAGTTGCCATTTTTCATAATTAAATAATTTCAACCATTTCGAAAGACAGTGCCTAAGAGGCACTAATCCACCTGGGGCCAGCCTACAGAAATGGCTCCATTTAGTAATTTCTATAAAAAAGTCTGGAGCTCACAGGACCAAATCACTTCCTCTCTCAGTACTTGAATATGGATTAAGCTATTTATAAATGCATAAAAATATGAGATACATCTAAAAATAAGTTTGCTGGCGCACACAGCATATGGCAGAGCCAGGGTTTCTAAGCATTTACTGTACTTTTAACCAGAGAGGGCAGCAATTCCCATGCAAGTGGGTCGGCAACCAACCATAACGAGAAATAAAAACAAACCCTGTTGAGGCGAGGGGACCATTACTGATGTTTAGGGGGATTATTGTCACACTCCCGTGCCCTGCAGGTGGAGGCGGGGGGGGGAGGGCTCGGGCCCCCAGCTGCCCACTGCTAAATGGCTTTTGTTCCTTTTGCCCATTGGCCCGGGCTCAGAGCAAGGGCAGCATCGGCAGGGAGCAGGAGAAACAATAAAGGGAAAGGAGGGGGCGGCAATAGGATGGACGGGACGCGGGTGGGGGCCAGGCTGGGGCTGGTGCCTGCTAGGAAGGGCGCGGGGAGGAGATGCGGGCTCGCAGCCCCGGCTCCCCGGGAGAGATGGGGAAGGGGCCCCCAGCGGACAGAGGCGCGGAGAGAAACTTTCGTCCGGGCTGTGGCTAGAACAGGCACCCCCGCTCCCCCTCCCCGGGGACCCCGGCCCGGCCCCCAACGCCGCGGGGCAGAGGCACCGACGCGTCCCGCCCGCTCCCCCCAGCATCACTCACTCGCCCGCTCTCCGCGCTGGCGGCCGCCGGTGTTTGCTCCCTCCCTCCTTCCCGGCCGGAGCCGGCGTAGCGTGAGCAGGGCCCGCCCCTCACAGCGCCCGGCGCCGCCCCGCGTCTCACCTGGGTCCTCCTGCCCCTGGGCGTCGCTCCCGCCCCGGAGCCGGTGCCAGGGCGGGGACAGGGCCTGGCGGGGGCGGCCAGCTCCTGCTCGTCTGCCAGGGCCTAACCCCCCCTCACCAAACAAAATACCCGCCGGCCCGCACACAGGCCGCAGCGCTGAGGAGCCTGCCCCGCTGGTGACACTCCCTGCCCAGTGACGAGGGGGCCGGGACGCTTAACAAATGCTAGGAAAGGCTGTGTGGGGAGCTCTCCTTGGGCTGCCCCACTCCGACCGGAGACAGGACCTGAGCGACACTCCTGCAGCCTTGCCTTCGGTCATGTAAACAGGTGCATTATGTTTTGGTGATGGGTTTTTTCCCCCCTCCCCTTATGCACCGCTCCATTGCACGCCCAGTCCTCCCCCCAGGAGAGTAGGCGTCTCCTTAATCAGCGTGGAGAACGTCCTCCCTAAAGAATAAGCCTTGAATGTGGCCGGCCCGGCGGACGCTAGTACAGTCCTGTACTGTTCAATAGGGGAGCAAGTTCCAATCCATATCAGTCCCGATCCGTGCAAAGGACGGATATGCGGATAAGGACCAACGTAAATTGGAACACGTTTCCCCTATTGATGAGCGACCCATATGCGAAACAACGGATAAGGGGGAAGATGTATACCGGGACCCCCTGTGTAGGAATCAATGTAGAATAGATGTTCATTTGCAATGGGCAAGACAAATATAGGCCCACCCAGTAACAGACGTACTTGGTGTCTTTAAAAGGCCAGTTCTCAAAGCCGATGAAAACAATCGTGAGGAAAACTGAGTGGGAAGAAATTTTAAAAAAATAAAATTAAAAAAAAATAAAAAATTAGGGCTGTCAAGCAATTAAAAAAATTAATTGCAAGATTTAAAAAAATCATAATTGCAGTTTTAATTGTACTGTTAAATATTGAGAATATCATTTATAGAAAATATCCAAAAATTTAAATTTTCAAATATTTAGTTCAGTTACACAGAATACAGTGTACAGTGCTCACTTTATATTTTTTATTTAAATCTTTGCATTGTAAAAAGATTAACAAAAGAAATAGTATTTCAGTTCACCTCATACAAGTACTGTAGTGCAATCTCTTTATCATTAAAGTTGAACTTACAAATGTAGATTTAATATTTTACATAACTTAATAACTCAGCTCCCTTCAGCTGAGTAAGCCCTTGTTTGCAAGGGAGGATGGATTTTACCTCAGGGAGGAGAGGATGGTGCAGGGAGGCCAAGCTCCTGTTCTTTACGTCAGTGTTTCACAAACTTGTGCAGGTGACCCCATTTGGGCTTTAAAAAAAAATTGTGACCTCACCCACTAGAAAAAATTGTGACTCCCTATCTTCAGTCCTGGGAGGCTCAGTGTGGGGCACTTCAGCCCCACTGGGCGAGTATCATAGGGCTCCAGGTTTCAGCCAGACTGGGCATTCTAGGCTTCAGCCCCACTTGGGGCTTCAGCCCACCTTGAGATGTTGGACTTGGGGCTTGACCCCCTCTCAGGATGCAGGGCTTTAGGGCTTCAGCCCCACCTCAGAGCTCCAGGCTTCAGTCCCCTCAGTGTACAGGGCTTAAGCCCATCTCAGGACTGGGGCTTAAGCTGCCCTGCTCCTGTGGACCTCTGCACTGGGGCCACCTCTGGAGCTGCAGGTGGAGGCTTAATCTCCCTGCTGTCCACAGAGTTCTGGGTTGGGGCTTCAGCCCCTGCTGCCTATGGTGGCAGGGGGAACACAGGCCCGCCCAACTCCACCGCATCCCAACCCAGGACCATAACAGCAGCACAGTGGTCTGCCACTCGGTCAGCAGGGAATCCACCTGCAACATGCTGATCTTGTCCCCTGGGCTTCCTATACTCCCTCTTGGGTGTACCTTCCAAATGTCATCCTCCATCTCCCCAGGGTACATGACAAGCAGCAGTCTCAGCAACTCTTGAGCATCCAGCATGTCCAGCTGTACGGGTAGCTTGGGGCCCTCCTCGGGACAGCAGAAGTCTTCTGCAGGTTCCTGAATCTGCAACTGGAAGAATGCATCTGTCTCCTTTGGCAGCTACCTCTCAACTAAGCTACAGGGCCCTCCTTTTATACTTCCTGTTCCTGTCCCGCCCCTCTGCTTCCAGCATGGAGAGCATGGCCTTCCTGATTCTGCCCACCAGAAGGTGTCTGGCCACCCCTTGCTGCCAATCTCCAAGGGTCGCCACGCCTCTTCACTACACAGTCCTATTAAAAATGTGAATTATCATTGGGAATTATTTAAAAATGCTTTATTAGATGTCCCTCCCCCAAAACACACAAGTCCACAATCATTAAAGGCAGCTTGTTCGGTTAAAAAAATGGTTAAGAGGGGAGGTAAAAGAAGCTAGTTATAATTATTAATTATTATCATAGCACCTATGAGCCTGTCATAAATATGAAGGGAAGGGGGAGAGGGTCTGATGCAGTGCTATAAAATCCTCTTTCCAGTAAAGGGTTAAGAAATGCAGGTAGCCAGACTGACACCTGACCTGGCTGGCATCTGACCAATAAGGGGACAAGATACTTTAAAACTTTGGGAGGGGGGAAGGTTTTAGTGTGTGTCTTTGTCTGAGAGAGGGTGATCTTGGAAGACAGAAGGAACCTACAGAAAATCAAACCTCCCTTTTCTGAAGTAAGTTTAGATAGCATAGCGTATAGATTTCTGTTTATTTTTGCTTGGTGTATCCCCTGTGTTAGAAAGGGCAAAAGGGGGGGGGGGTTATTCATGGTTTTCTGGAACTTTAAGGTTTTGTCCAGAGGGGGAAATCTCTCTGAGTTTGGAAATAGTGTCCTGTAAAATAGTTACCATCCTGATTTTACAGAGATGATTTTACCTTCTTTATTTTTAATAAAATCCTTCTTTTAAGAAGCTGACTGTTTTCTATGGTGTTAAAACCCAGGGGGTGGGTTTTTAGATCACTGTGTAACCAATTGGTTGGGAGATTGTTCTCAAGCTTCCCCAGGAAAGGGGGTGTACGGCTTGAGGGGGTATTTTTGGGGGGGAGGGAAGTTCAAGTGATTCCTTTCCTGGATTCCTGTTAGACATTTGATGGTGGCAGCGAGAAGCGTTTCTTGGGGTGCAGGGAATTTTGTACCTTGAGGGGTTTAACCTAAGCTGGTAAAAATAAGTTTAGGGGCTCTGAATGCGGGTCCCCACGTCTTTACCCTAGAGTTTAGAGTGGGGAGGGAACCCTGACAGAGCCCTTGTCAGGGAGCACGACCCCATTGTTGAGGCACTGTACAATCATAGAACAAAAAGATAGTTTGTAAGTTCTGGGGACAGAGACTAAGTATAAGACAAGAGACAACAGATGGATATAGACGGGAGAATACCAGGAAACAACAAAACATTATTGTTCAGCATGATAGGCAGTGGTCTCAGAACACCAGCAGCTTAACTGTTATGTGTGTGTACATATAACATGGAAAGATGAAGAAGCTGATAGCAATAAGTACAAATCAGCAGTTAGGAAATGCAGACAATTGATAAGGAAAGCTAAAGGTTTCTGTGAAAATCCATAGCCAGGAGGCTTGACCAAAAAAAGAAGGAATTTATTAAATCTTAGCAATGGTATAGGTCTCTAATACTAAACAAGGATGGTAAAATTACCAATCATGAAGAAAAGGCAAGTATTTGATAAATGTTTCTGTTCTGTATTCAGAAAGAAGCTGGATGACATATTCATCTCTTACAGTGATAATGAAATATTTTCTATTCCATCAGTAACCAAAGAGGATGGTAAAGAGCAATTATTAAAGCTGACATTTTTAAATCTGCAGGGCTGGAGAACTTGCACCAAGGAGTATTAAAATAATTGACCATGGAGCATTCTGAACCACTAATGCTGATTTTTAACAAATCTTGGAACACTGGGGAAGTTCCAGAGGACTGGAAAAAATGTAATGTTCTGCTAACCCTTAAAAAGAGTAAATTGGTTAGTTTGACATCAATCCTTGGGGGGAGGGAAATTGCAGAAAGGTTGATATGGGATGCAGTCAATAAAGAAGTAAAAAATGGTAGCCTAATTAATGCCAATTAGCATGGGCTTTATGTAAAATAGATCCTGTCAAAAAACAATATAGTTTTTTGATTATATTACAAATTTGGTTAATACAGGTAACTGTATTGACCTAGTATCAGAGGGGTAGCCGTGTTAGTCTGGATCTGTAGAAGAGAGACAAAGAGTCCTGTGGCACCTTATAGACTAACAGACGTATTGGAGCATAAGCTTTCGTGGGTGAATACCCACTTCGTCAGATGCATGCAGTGGAAATGTCCAGAGGCAGGTATAAATAAGAGTCAGGCTAGAGATAATGAGGTTAGTTCAATCAGGGAGGATGAGGCCCTCTTCTAGCAGTTGAGGTGTGAACAGCAAGGGAGGAGAAACTGCTTTTCTGTGCTCAAACAACCGATGAGATAGCTAGTTGACTACATGTTCAAATATTCAGTTAATTAGTTAATGTCTGGATAGTGAACAGACACTTAGCACTCATAGCATTCTGTATTATTCACAAATCTCACTAATTGCATGTTAAAATTAGATGTACTGTGGTATATGCACTTTTGCATGCAGTCTAGGGCTTTTGAGTTTTAAAAATCAGGCATTTTTTGTCTATTTAGAACAAAAAGGACCTCATTCTTTTTGAGGTCTTGTCTGAAAGAGACACACATAATGAACTGAACGGTACTCAATTTAGCTCTCTTAGAAAATTTAAGGATGAGTCAACTCTAAAGGGATTTGAATCTGTGGTGCCAGGGAGTCTAGATATTTCACAGTTGAACCCTAGACAGATAAATGAATCAGTTATTTTTCACCCCCAAACACTGCAAGTAAAAGTTCATTTATGTTAGATTTTTAACTGCTCAGTGGAGAGACTGCATCCTTTAAGCATATTTATGGCCCTAAGTATTTATTGTAGCATTAATAATACAAATTATTTTTTCCATTTGATTTCTCGTTTGCACATTATTCTGCTTTCTGAAACCATAATGAGTAATATACCTTTGGGCTAAACACAAGACATTGTCTCACAAGGAGAAATTATCCATTTCATACTTCTCACTGCTGATGAATTTAGCCTGTAACCTACTCTTTGTTGCTGACCCAGACATTTTCTTGAAAATTAAAAATAACAAACACCACAAGTAACAGAAAATTAACGGCTGGTTCTGGGTACAGTCATTAAGAACTCCAGGTTTTTTTCTCATATTCATTATATACATTGAATATTATACAGAATTTTCCTTAACCCATCCTAAAATTACTATATTAGCTCAAAACATGGCAGTAATGCTACTGTAAACTACAGCATTTTGGACCATTTGTGTAGAGACGTCAGTGTGTGTTTTTAAAACTTCACTGCAAATCATTTCAATATACTTTTTAAGCATCTGTGCTAATCTGTGAATTCAGTAATTCACATCTTGACTACAAGGAGCTGGACTTAGCCAGCAGACCCAGAAATATGTATATTTAGATTCTGTAGGATTCTCCTAATTACAATTATAAATTGGTTTGAAAAAAATAATCATCTATAAATGTTTGCTTTTAGAACAACACTGTTAATGCAAAACTCACATTTTTAAAAAAATCCTTACTTCTGTTACTAATCACACCTTGAAATTAGGGCTGTCAAGCGATTAAAAAAATTAATCGCGGCACTGTTAAACAATAATAGAAGGCCATTTAGTTAAATATTTTTGGATGTTTTTGACATTTTCAAATATATTGATTTCAATTACTACACAGAATACAAAGTTTATTTTTATTACAAATATTTGCACTGTAAAAAACAATAGTATTTCTCAATTCACCTAAGTATTGTAGTGCAATTTCTATCATGCAAGTTGACCTTACAAATGTAGAATTATGTACAAAAAATAACTGCACTCAAAAATAAAACAATGTAAAACTTTAGAGTTTACAAGTCCACTCAGTCCTATTTTTTGTCCAGCCAGTTGCTCAGACAAACAAGTTGCTTACATTTGCAGGAGATAATGCTGCCTGCTTCTTGTTCACAATGTCACCTGAAAGTGAGAACAGGTGTTCGCATGGCACTATTGCAGCTGGCGTCGCAAGATATTTACATGCCAGATGCGCTAAAGATTCATATATCCCTTCATGTTTCATCCACCATTCTAGAGGACATGTGTCCATGCATCTGGGAGAACAGCAAAATAAAGACAATGGATTTCAAGAAGGCAGACTTTAGCAAACTCAGGGAGTTGGTAGGTAAGATCCCATGGGAAGCAAGTCTAAGGAGAAAAACAATTGAAGAAAGTTGGCAGTTTTTTAAAGCGACATTATTAAGGGCACAAGAGCAAACTATCCCACTGCTGTAGGAAAGATAGGAAGTATGGCAAGAGATCACCCTGGCTTAACCAGGATATCTTCAATGATCTAAAAATAAAAAAAAGAGTCCTACAAAAAATGGAAACTAAGTCAAATTACAAAGGACGAATATAAACAAATAACACAAGTATCATCACCATCATCATCTTCCCATTACACCTCTGGCATTTAGGGCAGCGATGAAGCTCCTCCACTTCTATCTGTTTCTGGCAAGTATGTAGGGACAAAATTAGAAAGGACATGGCAAAACCCAAGATCAAACTAGCTAGAGACATAAAGGGAAACAAGAAAACGGCCTACAAATACATTAGAAGTGTAACCCTTCTGCCAGTCAGAGTTGGCAGCAACAAGGGCCAGGTTCAGTATCTAGGGGTTCCGTTCCAATAACACAATGCAAAACCGGCTCGAGCCCCCACCCAGTGACCTGGGACAAATATATATCACACCCCCCACCCCCCGAGCGCCTCTAAGAGGCAATACTTCCCCTCTCGCAAGCACAGAGTCTGAGTGTAGCAAAAGCTTTTTAATGACAGAGAGAAACAATGCGGTATTATGTTGGGAAAACACCACAAACAGGATTCATAACCAAACCATGAGCGACAAGACCCACCCCAGCAAATTGGGCCGTGTCCTCTCCCTTGGGTTCTTGAATCCAGCAATCCAAAAGTCACCCAAAGTCCCAAAAGTCCAACAACCACAAAGTCCAGCACCCAAAAGTCTCTGTCCCTGGTCAGTGCAGCCCCAGAGTTCAAAAGTTCATCTGCAGAGCCCCTCCCCCACACTGGAAAAGGTGGTGGGGGAGGTAAAAAGACACCTTACGTGGTTCAAGGCCGACCACCCCGCCTCTCTGTGGGGTTCTACACAGCAAGCCATTCCACTCTGCTCTGCCAGCTGTCCCGCAAGCCACTCCGCTCTGCTCCACCAGTCGTCCCGTGAGCTGCTCCAGCCATCCCGCGAACTGCTCCACTCTGCCAGCTGCTCCGCTCCACCAGCCACTCAGCAATATATCTTCAGGCCCCCCCCCTATGTAACACAGCACTCAGCCCTTAGTAATGTTAGCTCTTTAGTGATTTCAGCTTGTAGTAAGAGGGTGCAGGTGCACCCTTGGCCCAAAGTGAATCCAGTTCAGCAGTAACTAGACTCCTAATAGAATCAAAATTAGCTCTGATATTCCACAGTGGACAAAGTAAGAGGTGCAATGGGCATCTAGGGCCCTCAGATAGGGCCCATGCCACTAGACACAAAGACCTGTCCCCAGCCTCTCTCAATTCACTGGGTTTTTGAACCCATGTCCCTTGCCTAGCGAGTGCTGCTTAGTTGATGGCGAGTCCCTTCATCACAACAAAAGGCCACTGTCCTTGATTCACACAATCAGGGTAACAGTTTATTCTTCCTGCCCCAATAACAGAAAAACTGGGGATCCTACAGCAGCCAACGTGACCATTTGGGCTCATGGTAGGTGGGGTGGGTGTGCCTATGTAAATGAGGTCAGCCCCTGAAGTTCTTTTCCACTCTTTGCCACCAGATGTTAGGGTGAAGCTCATCCTGACTCTGCTTACGGAAGCAAGAGGAAGACCAAGGGCAGGGTAGGACCGTTACTCGATGGGGGCGGGGGACAATAACTGAACATGCGGAAATGGAAGAGGTGCTTAATGACTTCTTTGTTTCAGTTTTCACCAAGAAGGTTGGTGGTGATTGGACGTCTAACATAGTGAATGCCAGTGAAAATGAAGTAAGGATCAGAGGCTAACATAGGGAAAGAACAAGTTAAATTACTTATACAAATTAGATGTCTTCAAGTCACTGGGCCCTGATGAAATACATCCTAGAATACTCAAGGAGCTGACTGAGGAGATATCTGAGCCATTAGTGATTATCTTTGAAAAGTCATTGAAGACGGGAGAGATTCCAGAAGACTGAAAAAGGGCAAATATAGTGCCCATCTGTAAAAAGGGAAATAAGGACAACCCGGGAATTATAGACCAGTCATCTTAACTTCTCTACTTGGAAAGATAATGGCGCAAATAATTAAGCAATTAATTTGAAAACATCTAGAAGATAATAAGGTGATAAGTATCAGTCAGCATGGATCTGTGAAGAACAAATCATGTCAAACCAACCTGATGGCTTGTTACTCTGTCAAAGCTTTGTGGATGGGGGAAAGTGGTAGACGTGGTATATCTTGACTTTTAACATCATCTTAATAAAATTCTTAAGACTTTTGATACTGTCTCACATGACCTTCTCATAAACAAACTAGGGAAATGCAACCTAGATGGAGCTACTATAAGGTTGGTGCAAAACTGGTTGGAAAACCATTTCCAAACAATAGTTATCAGTGGTTCACCGTCATGTTGGAAGGGCATAACAAGTGGGATCCTGCAGGGGTCAGTTCTGGGTCCGGTTCTGTTCAATATCTTCATCAATGATTAGATAATGGCATAGAGAGTACACTTATGAAGTTTGTGGATGATGCCAAAGTGGGAGGGCTTGCAAGTGCTTTGGAGGATAGGATTATAATTCAAAATTATCTGGACAAATTGGAGAAAGGGTCTGAAGTAAACAGGATGAAATTCAATAAGGACAAATGCAAAGTCCTCCACTTAGGAAGGAACAATCAGTTGCACACATACAAAATGGGAAATGACTGCCTAGGAAAGAGTACTGTAGAAAGAGATCTGGAGGTCATAGAGAACCAACAAGCTAAATCCGAGTCAACAGTGTAACACTGTTGCAAAAAAAGTGAACATCATTCTAGGATGTATTAGCAGGAGTGTTGTAAGCAAGATATGAGAAGTAATTCTTCCGCTCCACTCCACGCTGATTAGACCTCAGCTGAAGTATTGTGTCCAGTTCTGGGCACCACATTTCAAGAAAGATGTGGATAAACTGGAGAAAGTTCAGAGAAGAGCAACAAAAATGATTAAAGGTCTAGAAAACATGACCTATAAGGAAAGATTGAAAAAAATGGGTTTGTTTAGTCTAGAAAAGAGAAGAATGAGAGGGGACATAACAGTTTTCAAGTACATAAAAGGTGGTTACGAGTCGTGAGAAAAATTGTTCTTAACCGCTGAGGATAGGACAAGAAGCAATGCGTTTAAATTGCAACAAGGGAGATTTAGTTTGGACATTAGGAAAAACTTCCTGTCAGAATGGTTAAGCACTGAAATAAATTGCTTAGGGAGGTTGTGGAATCTCCATCACTGGAGGTACCAATGTGAGATTTTTAAGAGCAGGTTAGGCAAACACCTGTCAGGAATGGTCTAGATAATACTAAGTCCTGCCATGAGTGCAGGGGACTAGACTGGATGACCTCTCGAGGTCCCTTCCATTCCTGTAATCTGCTCGATAACAATCCAAAGCAATGTGGACCAACGCATGTTCATTTTCATAATCTGAGTTACATGCCACCAGCAGAAGGTTGATTTTTTTTGGTGGTTCAGGTTCTGTAGTTTTTGCATCCGAGTGTAGCTCTTTTAAGACTTCTGAAAGCATGCTGATCCCTCTCAGATTTTTGAAGGCACTTCATATTCTTAAACCTTGGATTAAGTGCTGTAGCTATCTTTAGAAATCTCACATTGGTACCTTCTTTGTGTTTTGTCTGATCTGCAGTGAAAGTGTTCTTAAAATGAAGATGTGCTGAGTCATCATCCGAGACTACTATAACATGAAATATATGGCAGAATGCAGGTAAATCAGAGCCAAAGACATAAAATTCTCTCCCAAGTTGTTCAGTCACAAATTTAATTAATGCATTATTTTTTTAATGAGCATCACCAGCATGGAAGCATGTCCTCTGGAATGATGTCCAAAGCATGAAGGGGCATACAAATGTTTAGCGTCTCTGGCACATAAATACTTTGCAATGCCGGCTACAAAAGTCCCATGCAAACGCTTGTTCTCACTTTCAGGTGACATTGTAAATAAGAAGAGGACAGCATTATCTCCAGTAAATTTAAACAAACTTGTTTGTCTTAGCGTTTGGCTGAAGAAGTAGGACTGAGTGGACTGTAGGCACTAAAGTTTTACATTGTTTTGTATTTGAGTGCAGTTATGTAACAAAAAAAAATCTACATTTATAAGTTGCATTTTCAAGATAAAAAGATTGTACTACAGTACTTGTATGAAGTGAACCAAAAATACTATTTCTTTTATCATTTTTACAGTGCAAATATTTGTAATCAAAAATAATAATATAAAGTGAGCAGGGTACATTTTGTATTCTGTGTTGTAATTGAAATCAATATATTTTAAAATGTAGAAAAACACCCAGAAATATTTAATACATTTCAATTGGTATTCTATTGTTTAACAGCGCGGTTAAAACTGCGATGAATCGCGATTTGTTTTTTTGAGTTAATTGCATGAGTTAACTGCGATTAATCAACAATCCTACTGGAAATACTAAATCTTAAAGGAATCTTATTTGCTTGTCAACCTTTATGTTTATTTTGCATTTCACTTGGCTTAAATAACAAAAAGAGACAGGCTAGGTTTTTGCAGTCAGTTTCACTTTCTGGTTATCCTGCATGAATACAATGGTTTAGCTTTGCAACGCTGCACAGGAGTATTTAAATTTAAAATGTTTCCATGGACACAAAATCATTTACATGTGGTGTCAGATCTACCGATGAAAAGCACTATATGAGCGATAATGATGACTATTTATTTTCATATTAGCTGTTTCTCTTCTTTGTTCCACCACTTTATTTTTCAAAATTGAAGGCCTCGAAGACAGGCAATGTTGAATAGATCTTTCTCCACTCCATATAGAGGACACATAGCTCTTGCTGGACAGTGTTGCAGGGGGTGGAATTTCCTGGTCTCTCTATTCTTCTCCTGTAAGTAGCACCACAGGAGACTAGAGCTTGGCCCTGCATTTGGAGTCTAAATAGAATTGCCAGCTTTCTACTTGCACAAAACCCCAACACCCTTGCCCCACCCCTGCCCTGCCCTTTCTCTGAGGCCCTGCCCACTGCTCACTACATCCCTCCTCCCTCTATTGCACACTCTCCTCACCCTCACTCACTTGCTCATTTTCACCGGGCTGGCTCAGGGGGGTTGGGGTGCGGGGTGTGTGTGAGGGCTCTGGCTGGGGGTGCGGGCTCTGGGGTGGGGCTGGGGATGCGGGATTTGGGGTTCAGGAGGGGGCTCTGGGCTGGGACCAAGGGGTTGGGAGGATGGGAGGGCGATCAGGGCTGGGGATTGGGGCATGGGAGGAGGTCAGGGGTGCAGGCTCCAGGCAGCGCTTCCCTCAAGCAGCTCCTGGAAGCAGCGGCATGTCCCCCTTCAGCTCCTACGCAGAGGCACGGCCAGGAGGCTCTGTGCACTGCCGTGTCCACAGGAGCCGCCCCCACAGCTCCCATTGGCTGCAGTTCCTGGCCAATGGGAGCTGCAGACCCAGCACTTGGGACGGGGGCAGCGTGTGGAGCCCCCTGGCGGCCCCTACGCATAGACGCCAGAGTGGGAACATGCTGCTGCTTCCGGGAGCCATGCAGAGCCACAGCAGGCATGGAGTCTACCTTAGCCCCGCTGCAATGCCGATCGGACTTTTAATGCCCCTTTTCAGTTGAAAACCGGACACCTGGCAACCCTAGGCCTAAAACTAGTTGACACAATCTCTCTAAGATACAGTAGCCAGAAACAAAACCGGGTTAACTATAGCCTTGGAAACAGAATGGAGTTAAAAGTGAGTCTGTAGCTGGTCCTGTGCCAGATGTAAATCCCAAAGGAGCTGTTTTGACTTAGAAGAATGTGAGTTATGACACTGATTAAAAGGAATAATAAAAAACACTTAGAGACCAATCCTGTGGCCAGGAAGGCCTAGAATACAACAGAACCAGTGCAGGGGAGGCAGGGGAACCCTGCACTTCAGCATAGCTAGGGACTTTGCTGTGGGTGTAAGCAGGGGAATGGGCCTGCTGCTATGGGGAACTTTCTTGGCTTCTGCACTACCCCGGTAGAATCGGATTGCAAAAGGATCTGAGTCCTCACTCCAATTCCCTTTACCCACAGGCCTGCCTGACTTTGAGGACTCTCCTTCCACTCTCCCATGCGGCAGAGTCCTTGTAACCCCAACAAGGCAGGGCCTAGGATTCCTGGGAGACTTAGCCCCCAGTCTCGTCATGGTCACTTGCACTGGGGCAAGGGTATCCCCACTCTGGGGTACTCTCTCCACTCTGGCCAATTCTCTGACCCACTAATCACCACATTAAGTTCAAACCGAATACAACTGATTAAACAGCAAATGTTGAAAAATAAGAAAAAATGGAAAAGAATAAAGGAAACAAAGAATGCCACCCTATGGCCCTGGAGACCACCATAAACATCTGTCTCTGGAATGTAAGAAAAGTTCAGTCTTTTCCTCACATGTCCCAAGCCTCCCTCCCAGGACCTGGCGGCACTGCAGTTGTACCATGGGTAAGCCACCTACTCTGATGGTGACCACACACCCTCAGGCTCTAGGTGGCAGGGACACTTCTCCCCAGTATTGGCCCTCCCATAGGGTTCACATCTCCTCCTCCGGGACCAGCCTTCAAGGCCCTCTTGTCTGGCGATGGCTCTCTGCATGGGCCCCCACCTCGCTCTCCCCAGCCTCTCACCAGGCGTGGCTGCAGTGTTACTTGTGGCACAACCAGCGTCAGCTATCCTGGGTCTGGCCCTGCAGCTCCCCACTGTAGCTCAGCTCTAGCTCACCGTCCGCACAGCTGGTCTGCACTGCTCCAGCTCCCCAGTTCTGGCTCCTTTGCCTCTGCGTGCAGCTCTGCCTCCAGCCCAGCTTTGGACGCTGTTCTCTCCTTAGCTCTGCTCTATTCTGGCTCAGGCAGCTGCAGCCCAAATGGAGGACAGGCCCCCCGAGCTCCTGACTTCCTCATTGGCCTGCATGCCCTGTCAATCAGGCTGACCTGGATCATTGGTCTCTCCTCATTGGCCCTGGGGACTGTCAGTCTCAGGACCTGATTTCTCTTCAGCTCTCCCCCTTTCTTTTGGTATTGGGAGAGGGCCAATGCAAAAACCCCACTAAGTTTCAGTAAGGGGCCAACAGCCCCCTACATGGGGAAGCAGAAAGGCCAAATTGACTCCTTCAGTGTGCCTAAGAGCCAGCAACAGTGGTGACTGCAGCTGCTGTAATTCTGTCCATGAAGCACCTTTTTATCTGCTCCAGTGTCTGGGGAAAGTTTCCTTCCCTGGATACACACATGTTAGTTATCCTAGTGCACAGCCCATACACTCAATCTGTGTACTAAGGAGAAGATTTGGCTTTTTGTTTATGTAACCCTTCTGCCAGGTTGTATCAGCAGCAACCAGGGCTAGGTTCAATATCTCTAGGGGGTTCATTTTAGCATTACAAAACAAACAGTTTGAGACCCCACCCAGAAATCTGGTAAAACTAAACACCACCCTGGGTGCCCAGAGGTAATACCTCCCCGCTCACACACACTGAGGATGTGTCTACACTAGAAACTTAAGTAACCTATGTTAGGTTGACTTACAGCCACCGCGTAATTACTGTGGTGGCAAGAGCCATGAAAATAACAAAACATCCAACAGCTGTTGTAAGTAAAGCCTACATAGACGCCGCGTTGCCCTAACTATACTGAGATAAGCCTTACGCCGCTCATGGAGGTGGTGTTATTATGTCGGTGTAGGAGGCACTTACATCGGTGGGAGCAAGGCGGTAGTGTAGACACTGACATAATTAGGTTGATATAAGCTGCCTTACATCAATCTAACCATGTAGTATAGACCAGGCCTGAATCTGTGTATAACAAAAGAAAACTTTTATTAAGAGGAGAGGGAACACAGCATTCTTGTGGGAAAACACTGCAACGACTCAAAAGTATGCAAACAATAAACACCCATCCCACGGCATCTTGAGCAGTAGTCCTTTGCCTCAGTTTCCCACCGTGTGGTATAAAGTTCAACATGCCACTACCGCTTGCCCGCCACTGCAACCCATCCAACATCAGTGAAGCCCCAGAGTCCAGGGATGAATTCACGTTGCTTTACCTCCTGCTCCTGAAGAGGGGTGGCCGAATGATGCCTCTGCCAGTGCTTGCTACCAGCTTTGCTGCAATGCCATGTACTGAGGTTCCACCACCTAGCCCAATTCTTAATGGTTTAACAGAACCTCACTTGCTGCTGCCTCCTTTCTGTTGCCTTTCACTGCAACACTGTCCCCACACATTAGCCCTAAGGCTCAGCCGTATAGATCAGTTCACCAGTGATTTCAGCTCTAGGGATCACTGAGAAGAAACAAGAACTTTCAGTTGAGTTTAGCTAGCTCTACCTTTTAGCACTATAGAAAGAGAATCAAGTGATAGAGGTTTTTATATCTCCTCACCCCCACCCCCAATTTTACTTTGGTTGGTATCACTACCCCCATAGTTAGTGAGTAAGGTTCCATTTTCAGTGGCCTTTCACTTAGGACATATTAAGTTCAGTTCTGCTGCCATTTAGTCATAGAATATGGATAACAACATTTCATTACCCCTGCATTCAACATTTAAGTGGATTTAAAACCAAAACAGCCAAAATTGATCACTTTGGGAAACAGGTATGTCTGCTGATCACCTAGGTAAAGTAGGTGTGTCTATGAAAATACTATCTGCTCCTGAATTCTTTTCCTCTAGTTCACCAATATTTAAGGGGACTGTTATCCCCTTACTAACATTCAGAGCTCCCGGTACCAAAAGGGAAAGGGTCGATGGGACTGACAGTCCGCAGGGGCAATAGGGAGAGGCCAATGCTCAGGTCAGCCTGATTGACAGGGCGGGCAGGCGAATCAGGGAGTCAGGAGGCTAGGGTGGATCTCGTCCTCCGTGTGAGTTGCAGTTGCCTGAGTCAGAGTGAGTGGGGCTGAGCTGAGGAGAGGGCAGAGGCCAGAGCTGAGCTGGGCCATATCCAGAGGGGCCAGAAAAGCAGCCCAGAGAGACAGACCTGCCCTGGGAGCAGAGGTGCAGCCCAGGGAGACAGACCTGCCCTGGGAGCAGAGGTGCAGCAGCCAGAGCCAGAGGGGCCAGGGCAGCAGCCCAGGCAGCTGGAGGCAGAGCAGCAGCAGCCGTGCTGAGGCAGAGGAGCTGGAGCTGAGGCAGAGCGGTGGAGCTGGGGCTGGAGCAGTCCGGAGCCGGGTGCGGTAATCAGCTGGGGAGAGCGAGGGGGGACCCTGGGCAGTGGGCCCAGCACAGGGAGACGCCTCAGCCAAGAGGCCCTGCAGGCCAGACTTGCAGGGGGATCTAAACCCCGACAGGGCGGGGCAACACTGGGAAGAGGGTCCTGCCACCCACAGCCTGTGAGCGTGTGGCCACCGCCAGAGCAAGTGTCCAAGCCACAGCGTCCCTGCAGCACAGCCAGGGCCTGAGAAGGAGCCTGGGACTTGCAAAGGAACAGACTGAACTGCCCTGACATTTCAGAGACACAGTTTGTGATGTTCCCTGCCACAGAGCGGGGTGATGTGTTTTCATTAGCCTCTCTCATTTTTCCTTATTCCTGTTAAAAATTAATTGTTAATTAAATAATTTGCATTTGCTTTGAATTGTATGCAGTGATCAGTGGGTCAGGGAAGCATCCTGTTCAGACAGAGTACCCCAGAGTGGGGACACCCTAGCCCCTGACCTAGGTGACCACAGCAAGGTTGGGGGTTGAGCCCCCCAGGAATCCTGGGCCCAGTCTTGTTGGGTTTACGAGGACTCTGCCAGACAGGAGAGTGCAAGGGGAGTCCTTGAGGGCAGGGAGGCCTCTGGGGTAAAGGAGGTGGGAGCGAGGACTGAGATCCTTCCGCTAGCCCATTTCACCGGGGTAGTGAAGAGACGAGGAAAGTTCCCCACAATAGTGGAACTATTCTCCCGCTTACATAATTGGCGTCACGAACAGGATCCTATCCACAGGGCCCACCCCATTGGTTTACTGGTTGAGTTCTGGTAGCACTGTCCAGGCCTAGTCAAGAACCCTACCATGGCTCGAATTGAAGAACTACAAGCCCAGGTTGCTGAACTTCAGCGCAGATTGTCAGACCAAGCTGAGGCATTACAACAAGCTAGAACAGAACAGAGAGAAGCCTTATCACTGGCTAAGGCTGTAATAGACCAACAGGCAGCAGAAGCTAAGAAACCCCCTACTATTTATGTCCCACAGAAGCAGAAGGTCACAGAGTTTGGTGGCTTCCCGACCAGAGCAGGAGACATTACAGTAGAGGAGTGGGTCAAGTCTGTGAAGACGGCTCTGCGTGTGCTAAGAGTACCTGAGGAAGACCATGTGGACTTCATAGCGGAACACCTCAAGGGCCAGGCGAAGGCCACAGTAAAGTTCATGGCAGACAAGAAAGATGTGAAAAAGGTGTTTGAACTCCTCCTGGAGGTGTACGGAGACAAGGTACCTATTGGAACTCGACTAAAGGAGTTCTTTGAGAGAAAGCAGGAGCCCGGTGAAACAATCCGGGCATACGCATATGACCTTCAGGAGAGAATGAGCAAAGTGGAGCGGCGAGACTCTCAACGAGTTCCGGACCCAGATATGTTTCTAAAAGAGCAGTTGGTGTTGGGGCTCTGGGACGACTCCCTCCGACGTGAAATGAAAAGGAGGTTTAAGGACGAGCCCAGTAAAAAGTTCCATGAACTCATGCAGGCTGCCATTATGTGGTCAGAAGAAGAGGAAGTTCCTGGGGCAGAGAGGGCCAAGCCTAACCCCCATACACAAAGTGGGGGCCTAGTGAACGCAGCTGCTGGGGAAAAGGCCCTGCCCCAAACACAGCTAACATTGGAAAGCCTAAGTGAAGCTGTCCAAAAACTGGCTGTCCAACAGGGGGAGATGCTGAAAGTGATGACTGAGGTGATGAAAGGAAATACCTCCACTAATGTGCCAAAATATCCAAGAGCTCCAGGATCCCGAAGATCTCCACTGAAGGATGAGCTAGGGAGGTACATTTGTTACACCTGTGAAAGGCCAGGACATACTAGCCGAGATTGTACACTGAGAAGGAGACCGGAGTCCCAGGCACTCAAAATCGATGGGGCCCCAGGAGCGAGTGGTCCATCTACAGTACAAGGCCAAGCAATGGCAGAAGGATTCCAAGGCCTGTCCTTGGTGGAAAATCACTCTGCATACAGTGTTGAGAGGAACATGGGCAGCACCAGCATATCTAGCGACTTCTGTAAGCAAGTATTTGGAGACTGTCTAACTGCTGAAGTATGTATAGCTGGGGTAAAAACCAGATGTTTGTTAGATACTGGCTCAGAAGTCACCACTATTACTGAATCACATTTTCAAAAATATTTGAAAGACAAGGAGCTGACCATGCACAACACACAGTTTGTACATCTAACAGCAGTTAATGGACTGGCAATCCCAGTGGTGGGATGCCTCGAAGCAGACATCGACTACATGGGCCAGACACTGCCAGGGAAATGCATCTTCATCCTGAAAGACAAGGCCTCTGAAGGGAGCCATATAGGAGAAGGAGTCCCAGGGATTCTAGGGATGAACATCATTAGTGAGCTGAAAGAGCTACAGTTGCCAGTAAAAGGAACCAGGAGGATGGACCGTCATGGTCACTCTAAGAAGAATGCTGTCTTGAGTGGAGTACTGGCTCGAGCGGAGAGGCAGAGTCATTTCCTGGGCCCCACAAGGTGGATTGGAAATGTTAAAGTCGGCAGAAACTGGAAGACCATTATTTCTCCTTGGAGAGAGAAGATCCTTCATGAACGCTGCTGAATGCCAGGAAATACCAATGAATATCGAGTGCTGGTAGAGCCTACATCTGGGTCAAGCCTACCTAATGGACTTCAGTCAGCCAATGTACTGACTAGTGCCATCAAAGGAAGAGTACTAGTGAGTCTTTTAAACACAAGCGTGAAGGCTATGGAGTTGCAGCCTGAGGAGGTGATCCCTCAGGTGAAAGTAGCATTTGGGGAGAAGGGAGAACAAGTTATCTTTCCTCAAGAAAGATGTGGTGGGAGACTGCCAGTTCCAGTTCAAGCAGCATGCCAAGGGCTGATTCCTGCAAAGGTGGCTAACTTAAGGGTGTTGCCAGAGAAGCATCAAGAAGCCTTTTCTAATGATGAGATGACCAGTTTTGATGACTGGGTCAAAGGTGTCCATTACAGGCCAAAGACAACCAGCAAAGTTGCTCTCCGTACAGCTAAAGACACAGCCCAAAGTAGGAAAAGGACTTATGATCGCAAGTCCAGTGGGGCTCTCATCAGGCCTGGTGACCATGTACTAGTTCGTAACCATAGGCAACAGGGGCGTAATAAAATACAGGACAAGTGGGAGTCAAATCCCCACATTGTAGTTGCTCACAACAATCCCGAGCTACCAGTTTACACCATCCGGCCTGAGCGAGGAGGTCCTGAGAGACTAGTACATAGGGATCAACTAAAACATTGCACTCTTAGTCCAGTCAGGGACCATAGGAGGCACAGATCAGCACACCCTGAGGAGACAGGAACCAATTGGGGGATGGTTCTAGTCCCACGAACTGAATACAGAGGGGAACAGAGTGGGGCAAACCCAAACCCTAATGAGAATGGCCAGATCCCTCAAGCTGACCCAGTATTACCTGAGGACAGGGAAATAGAAAATATGGGTAATGAACCACCAGATTTAAGAAGGTCCCAGAGGGCTAATAAGGGTGTACTGCCTGTTAAATTTGGAGATGATTATGTTACTGGTTCTATGTAGTGTTTTAATTAATATTATTATGTATACTATGAAGAAGTAGATGTGAAATGTTTAATATGTTAAATGTTCTTTTGATGTTAATAGGTTTGATATGATATGATGTGGGTATATGTTGTTAATAATGGGTCCAGAGGTATTAGTGTGAACATTGTGGTTGTGGCAGAATTTTAGCAAGGGGGAATGTAAGGGGACTGTTATCCCCTTACTAACATTCAGAGCTCCCAGTACCAAAAGGGAAAGGGTCGATGGGACTGACAGTCCCCGGGGGCAATGGGGAGAGGCCAATGCTCCAGGTCAGCCTGATTGACAGGGCAGGCAGGTGAATCAGGGAGTCAGGAGGCCAGGGTGGATCCCGTCCTCCGTGTGAGCTGCAGTTGCCTGAGTCAGAGTGAGTGGGGCTGAGCTGAGGAGAGGGCAGAGGCCAGAGGCCAGAGCTGAGCTGGGCCATATCCAGAGGGGCCAGAAAAGCAGCCCAGAGAGACAGACCTGCCCTGGGAGCAGAGGTGCAGCCCCAGAGCCAGAGCACAGCCCAGGGAGACAGACCTGCCCTGGGAGCAGAGGTGCAGCCCAGGGAGACAGACCTGCCCTGGGAGCAGGGGTGCAGCCCAGGGAGACAGACCTGCCCCGGGGGGGAGAAGCTGCAGCAGCCAGAGCCAGAGGGGCCAGGGCAGCAGCCCAGGCAGCTGGAGGCAGAGCAGCAGCAGCCGTGCTGAGGCAGAGGAGCTGGAGCTGAGGCAGAGCGGTGGAGCTGGGGCTGGAGCAGTCCGGAGCCAGGTGCGGTGAGCAGCTGGGGAGAGCGAGGGGGACCCTGGGCAGTGGGCCCAGCACAGGGAGATGCCTCAGCCAGGAGGCCCTGCAGGCCAGACTTGCAGGGGGATCTAAACCCCGACAGGGCAGGGGCGACGCTGGGAAGAAGGGTCCTGCCACCCAGAGCCTGCGAGCGTGTGGCCACCCCCAGAGCAAGTGTCCAAGCCACAGCATCCCTGCAGCACAGCCAGGGCCTGAGAAGGAGGCCTGGGACTTACACAGGAACAGACTGAACTGCCCTGACATTGCAGAGACACAGTTTGTGATGTTCCCTGCCACAGAGCGGGGTGATGTGTTTTCATTAGCCTTTCCCATTTTTCCTTATTCCTGTTAAAAAATTAATTGTTAATTAAATCATTTGCATTTGCTTTGAATTGTATGCAGTGATCAGTGGGTCAGGGAAGCATCCTGTTCAGACAGAGTACCCCGGAGTGGGGACACCCTAGCCCCTAACCTAGGTGACCACAGCAAGGTTGGGGGTTGAGCCCCCCAGGAATCCTGGGCCCAGTCTTGTTGGGTTTACGAGGACTCTGCCAGACAGGAGAGTGCAAGGGGAGTCCTCGAGGGCAGGGAGGCCTCTGGGGTAAAGGAGGTGGGAGCGAGGACTGAGATCCTTCCGCTAGCCCATTTCACCGGGGTAGTGCAGAGACGAGGAAAGTTCCCCACAATAGCAGGACTATTCCCCCACTTACACAGACCAAAGGCTTACATTTATAAATTATACCCTCCCGACAACCAGATTCTGCACCAAGTTCTAGCCCAGTTGACCTTGATTCTCCATTGCCTTGCACAGGGTATACTCATTTGCACTGGAACAAACTGAATGACTGCAAAGTGAGTGTAAAACACTACCAAATCAGAGTAATGGCACTTTACACCCCTATGCACAGCTATCAATGACTTTATAAGGTGCCAAGAAGTAGAGAAACAGGCCCAACATGGTCTTGCCTTGCTTATTCATATATTCCAATGCTAGAATAGTGTTGTCCCCTTGCTGAGTAGAGCAGATTTCAGATTGTTGCAGGTCAGTTTCCCATTGGAGGAGAAATCAGTCATTTAGAGGTGAAGTAATTCCTTATTTGTAATTGTGGATTTACAAAAGTACACATCCTATTTCCTTGAACAAAGGTGGTCTCAAACTGCACATAGGCACCTCCCTCTTGCAGAAATCTGAGCTAAAGCACTACTGCCCTTTCACCAAGAGCAGCTGTCCTGAGCCTCTGTCCCCCTTGGACTCTCCTGGAATCCCACAGCTTAGGCATACTGTTCCTCTCTCAGCCCTTGGGCTTTTTATTTGGGAAACCCACTGGCCCAAAGCTGCTCACCTCAAACCACATGGCCTTGAAAGGAGAGCCCAAGTGTCAACCCCCTCTTTGTCCAGTTGCTATGGAGAATAATTGCATCTTTCACCATAATATATTCTGGTATGTGCAATATGAACTTTTCTGCATTTAAAGTCTCTTGTCCAGTGGTGGGCAACCTGCGGCCTGCACACGGCCCATCAGGGTAATCCACTGGCAGGCCGCGAGACAGTTTGTTTACACTGACCGTCAACAGGCACGGCCGCCTGCAGCTCCCCGTGGCCGCAGTTTGCCGTTCCCGGCCATTGGAGCTGCAGGAAGCAGCGCAGGCCGCAGGGACATGCTGGCTGCTGATTCCCATAGCTCCCCTTGGCCGGGAACAGCAAACTGCAGCCATTAGGAGCTGCAGGCAGCTGTGCCTGCAGACAGTCAATGTAAACAAACTGTCTCACAACAGTGGATTACCCTGACAGGCTGTGTGCTGCCCACAGGCCGCAGGTTGCCCACCACTGCTCTTGTTGAACTATAGGTAGAGGCTGAATGTGCATATGCCATTTTTAAAATCAGTATCAACATAATTTAACATGCTCCTAAAGTCTACAGTGTTCATTATGTAAAAGCCTTTAACTCTCTTAAATTGTAGTGTCGCCCATGCTCAGAAAGCAAGATGGCAAGTAATCCATTTCAGGATTAGACTATGCCTTAAAGGCACAGCCCTGTGCTGTGGGAGTGTATTGCAGAAGGGTCATGTTGCAGCGGGAGCCCCATCTGGAATTCCTATTGAGGGTCCCAGTGACTGCATGCTGCAGTAGTAATTTCATTGCCTTTAAATAGTGCAGCATGTACTCCTCTCCACCCATTACCAACAGTGCTGGCTGGTGTAGAGACCCTGGTCTTACCCTAAATCAGCACCACCAGCAGTGCTGACATGACTCAGTCACTTCATAAACACTCTTGTGACGGATTCCCCCTGGGGTGTCACTTGGAACTGGGGTACCACTAAGCCCCCCTGACCCACCATCCTGGGCTCCTTTTACACTGTACTGCTGTGACAAGCTAAGAAGCCCTCTCCTAGGCTCCAACCTGCACTTTTACCAGGGAAACACCCAGCTGCAGTTACATGCAGACAGGTTCTTTAACCAGCCCCTGCATGAGAAGGCACAGCTAGTGCACCTTACAGTTCCTAAGGCACAAACCTCCTCTCTGGAATGTAAACCCCAAATTATACCATCTTGAGCTGGACAGCGTAAGCTTATGAAATTCGCCCCCTCCCTCACTGTGGAGAGGAAATATAGAACAGCTGATATAATCTCTATGAAGAATATGGGATGCAGTGTCACAACTTCCTCTTCAATGGGACAAGGATAAAAGGCAAATGATTCTTGTGTTCTCTCCGTGCCTTGGGCACCACCCCAGGGACAGCCCTGACACTGAACTCTTAAGCACCATGTGGAAATGGGACGAAGGGCAAGCTGCTGTTTCAGCACTAGTAGGAATTACAACATCATCACTAATCAGAGTAAACCCTCTTCTTAGGATACATGTTCCTGCAGTGAACATCTGGCATATCATTGCAGAAATGCTAAAGAGCTATTGTAGTAGAGCCAGGAGATCTAATAGAAACATCTTGTTAATTTCTTTGTGATGTATTGCTTGGTGAACCCTTACAAATAACATTATTTATCCTCTGATTCCTCCATTGTTGTCCTACTGCTCCCTTCTAGGTGTGGTAACAATAGCAAAGTGAAAGTAACAATACCACCAGCTTCAGAAATCAGCATTTGCTTGAGCTCCACCATGTTACTGTTAGTGCACACAAAGCAGTGGTGGAAAACACAGGGCTGGTGTAACCACTTGAGGAACTAGGCGGCTGCCTAGGGCACCAAGATTTGGGGGCACCCCCAAAAAAATTTTTTTTACACTATTGCTGGAAAACGAATGAATAAAGAAAAGAGAAACATTGTTGAACTTGCATTTTAACTTGTCGTTCTCTCGTACATTACAGCTATAGCCTATGCCAGCTCTGCGTTGCGGGCACAAGCGTACTGCTTCACACTACGGTGCAAAGTGGCAATGATGTCATTTTTCTCATCACGCGCAGCTGGGGGAAGGGAAGAGGGGGGGTGCAAGGTGGAAGTTTCACCTAGGGTGCAAAATATCCTTGCACTGGCCCTGGGAAAACAACATAGGAATCAGAGGCAGATGGGGAAATGACAATAATCAGTGGGAAGAAAATAGGAAGATTTCAAAGCTAGAAAGGAGGAGAGTTTCTTATTTCTGTACATGCAACTTTGAGCTTCAGCTTTCTGTCTTCCTCATACAACAAAAAAATAAATTAATAGTGCCACCCTATGCTCCAGTTGCATGGTGCCTCTGGATGTGCAGAGAGGTTTTCAAATCCCCAAATGTCTGGCCTACATGTACGCAAAATCCACACAAAAAACAAACAATTTTTGCCATTCATTTTAAGGTAGAAGAGTTGCGTATAAAATTATTTTTGCTTACATTAGTAGAGTTCTGCTCATTAGTAAATGTGAACGAAACCATTAGATACATCAGTAGTCAACTGCTGTGTATATCTAGACCTACAAGATTTTATCAGACGTGATTTTAATTTCAGTGTTTTGCTTTTCTTACATTTTCAAGCAGCAAAAAGATCATGTTTAAATGCTACTCGTTCTAATGAAAAAAAATCAATATGTTTGTGCTCTCACTAAGTGTTGATCTCTAAATGTCAGACAGTGGAATAATAGACAAAGGCAACCCAAGCCACTAATGTATTTTTGTTGTTTACAGCACTCTTCTGGAAGAGGTGAAGAGATGACCCCATCTAGGCCTAGACACACTTTTTATGCATTATTTATTTAAAACATCTATTTAGATACTGAGACATCACTGCACATGCAATACACTGCCATCATCATCCATCATACTGGCATACATTCTATAGATTTATACTAAAAGGAAGGTGACTAGCTTTACTCTTGGTTCCATTATTCATATGTTGTCCTGAGGGGACCTGTATTTATATTAAAAAAATGTCTCATGAGCAATCTTTGTTCTGAGCTACAGAGCAGGGAAGCTAAGTAGTTCTACCGTGGACAAATAGCGAGTAGCAGTGTATTAGAAATATCCTAAGGGCACCATACATACTTACTTCTAAAGCACTGAAATGTACAAAAGCTAAATAAAATAGATTAATCTAAAAGCCTCTCAGTATTATAACTTAAGAGGGCATCCTCCAGTCAAAAGAAGAGGAAAGTTCAGACAGACAATTTATTCATCTGTCCAAGAGAGAACATAAGTGCTTTATATTTCAAGTAAAATTATGGAGACATAGGGGGAAAACTCCATAAAGAAGGTTGTGTTTAGCTTTTTACATAAAGCAGAATTAAAATCTTTTTATTCCACATTGAATTGAGCTTCCTAATTTACTAAGATGACTGTTACAGAGGGCAACTGAATTTTTGCTGTCAGTTGTTGGATAAAATAGTTCCCAATTATATATTTTAAAAAAAATGAGTTATTTTTGATAGTCAGCCCCATCAGTTTAATTTTTGTGGCCCCTGTAGTTAAAAAAAACCCATAGTAAGCACAAACTTCAAATTTCATTCATTCTCTCACCTCATTCCCCTGCCTAACCCAACATAGGCAGGTTTTGCCATTTTAAAAATTAAACAGGAAGTTATTTCTCTTGTTTGTCATAGCCATAAAGGGCATAGGACCAACTTGCAGGTCACGGTCCAAAGGTCCTAGAGAACCTCAGTGAGTGAAAGTGGCTGAATTTTAACCAGAGAAGACATCAGTTTTCCTACCTAGACACAGATCTGCACACACAGAATCAGCCAACGTGGTCAGAATCCAATCTACCTCATTCATGAAGTAGGTAGATATTCCTCACAATATGAAACATCTGACAGTGGAGGGAACACAGATTCACCAGGCTGACAGTCTGGAGCAGTTATGTTGTTAACATTTCACAGATAAAATGGTGAAGAGAACATTTTTGTTGCCTGCATCACAGTCCAGGACCTTAAAAATTGTCCTATATTGCAATCAGTAGGACTACAATTGTGGAGCCATTAGCACTCCAACTTCTGACCCATATGTTTAATCAGTCATAGGTAATTTTTATATCAAAGTGACCTGTGAGGACAATGTATAAGAAAAGAACACTTAGGAACCAAACTGATGGTTGAAGACAAGAGATAATATTATTCACCATAGTATTTTGTAGGTAAAATTTTGCTCTGAAGTTAGCCATTAGCTTTTTTCTAGTTAAATAAAATTTTATGACTGTATAGCCAAAAGTGTTTTTTTTAATTGACATTACAAAGGCAGTCACCCTTTCAATTCTCCACAGCATTTTCTTTTAAAAAATAAGCACGATAAAATGCTCCTTATAATTTTCTATTAGGAAACCAGACCTTAGCTTTATCTTATTTCTCTTTACATTAAAAACTAGGAGATTGTTTATATATTTTTCTATGACTAACAGTGAAAAAGAAAGCCGCACATCATTGTAATCACACACAGTGTCCATACATTAAAAAACAAAGACCAGACTGAATAGCTCTTTTTTCCAGAATTCCATTCCTTTGTCACATCTCGGCAATACAATGGGACATGGTCACAAAGCTGTACAACCAATACAAAAATAATTTTTTTAAAAAATAGTGTGGCTGTGATGCTTCCCAGGAGTACCTAGGATTGTGAGGCCCACTACCACCTGCCCTTAGCGTGAGGAAGCCTGGTCTGTGGATCAGCTCCCTGAAACACCCAGCTGCTAGCAATACAAGCACTGCCTTCCAGGCTTGGACAGGCCTTGCTCTCTGTACAGGTTAGGGATAGGGGACACATCAATCACCGAGTCCTCCAAGTGTCCCTCTGAAGTGGCTCAGCCCTTGTTCCCATGAAAGCTCACAGATCTCTCAGATCCCTATTCCCAAAGGAATAGCACATAGCAGCTTATAAGATTCAGCACAGGATCACCACTTTGCTTAACACACAACTCTTATTTATATGAAAACAAGAATAAGTTTAAGAACAGAGATTCAAGTGACAATGGGTAAGATTAATGGAAAAAATGGTTACATATAAACCAAAAATCATAACATGCTTTCTAGAGGCTAAACTTTACTAACAAGCAGTCCCCTATCTCTTACCAGATAGCTTATCCCAAGTTATTTCCCCAGTGTTTTCAGCCAGTTTGGTTGAGACCCCTTCCCATATGATCAAGCCTGCTGGCAGCTTTTCTTCACAGATTCAAGGAATACCACAGGGTCCACCTGTACTCCAGATGGAGTTTCAAAAGTTTGATGTCTTACCCCTTAAGCAGGATAACTCCCACTGTTTTTATTTTTTCCTCCAACCCCCATAATCTGTTGATTAGGATTTTGCTCAGACAGTAAGTGTATCATTCACAATGAATGCCCAATACTAAATTTGCATATAACAAGCCAGAGTGAGATAAGCATCTCTTCCTCCCTGCATGCCAGGAATATGTGGATTACCTTTTGGTGACATATCACAGACCCAGATAACATATTTAGTATCTGTACATAACTTATATTTTCCCATACCTATAGCTCACAATGATTATGATACCCAGTGTGATGGTGGTGGCGGCTTAGGGTGCTTGTCCCTCCTTTTTATAGTTTCAGTCCCCCTCTTGACAAACATTTCCAGCTGAGACACAGGAGACAAAGAGTCTCTGTTGAAGGATGTTCCCTGCTGGGTTTTTTTCACGTGTTTCAATTTCCTTTATTGCTTGATGATTCTGTTTACTGCATAAATGGAAATTAAGACAAGCACACATTCCTTTACTTAGGACAGACCTGTTTGAAGACTTCTGCTTGGGCAGGGCTGGGGGATTTGGAATATGTGTTAATACTACCATACAGGGGAATCTTATAACTTCACATACAGTGTTGCCAAACATTTTCCCCAGGACAATACTGACCAGGAAGTTTGAGTTTTCAAATGACATCTTACAAAGCATACCTTGTACAAAGATTATTACAACAGTGTTTAGGGTGTGAATACAGGGTTGTATTCCATCACACACAGACACACCGTGCTTTTTTTTAGGGGCAGAGCTAGTGCAGATATGTCTGCTCAACCTAGGAATCACATCACCCAGCTCAAAACTAGAATTACCCTATGGTCATATATGAATACCAATCACAAAGAAGAAACTCACTCTGTCTGGAACCTCTGGCGGGTATTGTACCACAAATATGAAATAATACTAGTTTTTGTGAGCATATGTGTAGTACTTCTTCAGATCTGTAGCAGAAAGCCAGGCAGGAGATGGTTGTAGAAAGAAACTCTACAGTGAAGCAGAGAGAGACTAGCTTTAGAGATAATACTGTTTTCTTAATTTTAATAAAGATTCTTGTTCAGTGTTAGAAGAAAGTCATGATTCATTATCTTTGTCACATGACACTTTTCAAAAAGTTGTTGAGGATTTTAAAACGCGTAATCACTTAAGCTTCTTTGCTTCATCCATCCCTAATAATCACCTTGTCACTGATTTGATGACAAAGACCTACTTTCACATTATCATTGGTGCTGGTCTTTTTCTGCCTGCTAAGGGTTGTCTTGAGTCTTTAATTCACACCCCTGAGCAGTGTAAATCAGGCCAGCATAAACAGTAGTGTAGATATAGCCCAATTGATGTGTGTTATCTGAACCAGGCCTTTTTAAAATAAAGCCCACCTAACCGGGCTGATTGAGTGATATGGTTACTTTTTTACACCTCTTGGCCGATATGTTTGAAAGTATTTTTAAATCAGTATTGATTAAAGAGATGGATCTATAGTGATTACACTTTTGCACATCCTTACCCAGTTTAATACAGTAATTAGGGCTTCCCTCATAGTAGGAGATACAGTATTTTTCTTTAAGGCATCTTCATCAATGTATATCAGTTTAGGGGCCAGAATTTCTTTGAAACTTTGATAGAATTCTATCTTAGGGTCTTGCCTGGACTCATTTTCTTCATAACTGATTATTTTTTGTGATTGCAAGGAAGAGGCTAGCCTGGCATGCTGCTCTTCTGAGATTTGTGGGAGGGTAAGAATTTTAACAAAATTGTTCAGTTCTTCTGGGTCAGGTGATGAATTATAGTATAAAGAGCCTGGTAGAATTTCAAAAACCGCTCACTGATCTCTTTTTGATTAGTAATAACTTGCCTTTGTTTGGATTGGAGTGATGCTATTTGAAACCTTTGACCTCTCACTTTTTATCAGTATGGGAGAATTTTTCCCACTCTCTCTCCCAACTCCCAGTATGTTTGAGTCTAAAAAGAGCAAATTCAGCTTGTGCTGAAATCACTCTGTTTACTTTATACTGATAATTTTTTAAAGTTTTTTTTGGGGTGGGGGGGGAGAAAAGAAGAGTAGTTTTTACATTTCTAAATCCTTAACTTTAAGTTGTTCACTTAATTCCAGGAGCCGAGCATGGCTAACCCTCTTCCTACCCATTGAGGTCAGAAATGATCCTACTCCTAAAAAAAGGTAGCAGTATATCCCATAGGGGTGAACCAGGATATTCCTGCTGCATCATTTGTTTTGAAGATGAAACAAATTTCTTCTGCAACATAGCTCTGAAAGTGTTTATCTTTCAGAAGAGGAGTTCAGTCTCCATCTTTCACAAGTCCAATTTGTCTCAGGAAGGGAAAATGTAATATCTCCAGTGCGTTCTCAGATATCATGATAGACCCAGGGTCGGTGCAAGGAAGTTTCGCACCCTAGGCGAAACTTCCTTTCACCAGCCCTGCGCCATCCCGTCCTCCCCCCCTCCCCAGCTAGCCCACCCGCGGGTGCTCAGCCCCCGGGCCCGCTCAGCGGCTGAGCATGGAGCTGGCTCGCCGCGGCTGCTTCCTGGCTCCACACTCAGTGGCTGAGCGTGGAGCTGGGAGGCAGGAGGCAGCCGCCCCCCAAATCCTGGCGCCCTAGGTGACCGCCTAGTGATAGCACTGGCCCTGGATAGACCTGATTTCATTATTAAGCACGGAATCCACCAGATTTGTAAAAATGAGGAAGAAATCCATTTGTGAGCAAGTAGAATGTGGGGAGAAAAAAAATTCATTGTAGGGTTCTGCATTCACCATACACCTTTTAACTCCAGTTCTTTTATTTTAACTCCATATAATCTTTTAACATGTTTCTAGCATGTGATTGTGGCTGGCCTGGTTTGTCTAAAAAAGGGTCCAACACCTCATTAAAGTATCCTGCTATGCTGATATTAATCTGGGATATTAATCTGGAAAAAAAACTTATTTAAAAAAAAATTGGATCATCTTTATAGGGTCCCGTCACGGGGTTCACTCACCACTAGAGCAGCAGGAGGTGGTGCCATGAGGATTTGCTCCTTCCAGGTCCAACTTCTCCTTCTGTCACTTGTTCACATGACCTGCTGCCTCTCTCGCTACAACTCAAGGTGCTCTCTTTGTTGCTTAGCCCTTCAGCCAGATCACTACAGTCCTCCCTTTCTGGGGTATCAAAGTCCCATTGGATGACTGTCCCAGGAAGCTTTCTGCTCCATTGCTTAGTGGCTGGTACAGGAGCCCAGGCCCCTTCTTCTACTCCAGATTTCACTTCAGGGACCCTATATCTAGCAATTGTGGTATATAGGGTCCCTGAAAGAAGAAGTTGTTCTTTCCTTGGACTCTTTTCTACAGCTTCCGGCTCCACCGTCTCTGGGTTAACCAGCTTAAACTCCCTCTTTCCAGGGAGTGACTGCAGACTACTTAAACTCCGTAGACCACCCCCTGTGACAGGTCTGGCACTGCAGTGCCCCTTTGTGGCAGGGGTGGCTGAGGTGTCAGGACCTCGCCACTCTTAAGTTCCCACACCCATCCCTTTAAGGGTGTCACAATGTGGCCTAATGGCCGGTTTCCCCTTGGTCGCCCCTTAGTCGGGGTAGCGGGCCCTAATGGCCAGAGTCCATGTAACACACCCCCTCCCCCCGAGTATCAGGGCAGTGTGACCCAACGGCCAGAGTCTATACCACTCATCCGGAGTATCAGGACAGTGTGGTCCAATGGCCAGAGTCAATACAACATGCCTGGAGTATCAGGGCAGTGTGGCCCAATGGCCAGAGTCCATAGCCTTCCCCCTCTCAGGCGGGGGAGTGCAGCCTAATGGCTGGAGGGATGGGGGACTCGGGCCCACCCTCTCCACTGGGTGTCGACCCAGGGCTCACCTATTGGCGGGGTTCCCCCATGCGCTTAGCTCGATGGGGATCTACCTGCAACATGCCGAGCATCAGTGCAGCTTTAGCGCTGCCAGTCTCTAAAGTGCCCCTGGGTCACTTCCTACCCCCAACATCTGGTTCTCCAGTCCATCCCCTCCTGTTGCAGCCTCCATCTGGGGTGCAGAGGGCATCCCGGCTTGGTTGGCCCCTGGGGTGTTGGCTGGCCTGCCTCGGGAGCTGGCGGTGTGCTTCCTTCTCCCCCGGTGGTCAGCTTAGACTGAGGCAGCTTTGCAGGCTTTTATACCTAGGCCCTTATAGCAGGGCTTCTGGGGCGGGGCTTCCTCTGCTAGGAAGGAAGGGTTAACCCCTGTGGTACCAGTGCTGGGCTGCTCGCACGCACGCACGCACGCACGCGCCCTTTTCTCATGGAGTAACTACAGATTACTTCCCTGGAAGCCTCTTTGTACTGCTAACTTCCTGGCTTTATACCAGCCCCATCTGTTCCTTCTCAGCTGGGCTCCATCTGCAATCAGCCTCTCACGCAGGGGCTCTACCCCAGGTGTAGCCTTTCAGGTTAATTAAGCCTACTTTAACCTGCTCTGCCTTGTGTGGGGGGTGAACATCCCATCACAGGTTTATACATATTAATTAGGGTAGTATATATAGAGTCAGAGATATTGGCCTTCACCAGCAAAAAAACAAAACAAGAAATTAGAAAACCACAACAACCACCACCTGTCTTCTGCCTCTTTTATTTGCAGCTAGAATTTGTAAATTGAGTCTTTTGTGAAACAATAGCACTACACCTTTGGCTGCAGAGGAGAAATTGCTAAAAACCCCTATCCCATCCACCCCTCTCTTAAATTTTTCTGCCTCCAAATCATTAAGTGAGGTTTCCTGTAGGAAGTTAATATCTGCTTTCAGTATTTTCAGATGAGTGATAATTCTTTTTCTCTTTATTGAGTGGTGTTCCAGGAAACACAATTTGTAATATTATCCATAAAGAATGCATAGATCAAATATATCTTTTTGTCAGGCACCTGGACAGTGTCATTGCTTGGGCCATTATTAATTCCAGGTCTAGGAAAGGTATATCTGGGTTCCCTTCATTACCCCAGGGACATAAGGGGGAGGGGAAAAGATATGGGATAAGGCAGACCAGAAAAAGAAAAAAGATAAATACGATGTTGGGAACGGACAGAGAAAAAGGAATAAAATGATCAAAATTGATCAAGAATCACTTAAAAAATATGTAACTCTTATCTCAACTGAAATAGAACCTAAGTCCAGCAGGTTTACATGGGGGTGGCCTCATTACTCACTCCCCCCACCTCTGCACTTGGGGTATAACAGGATTTCCTTTAACTGTATGAAGAAAAAATAGTCTCACATCAGGGTGGGGGTGGGGTGCATGATTTCTGCACTACTCACAACAAGGACAAAGAGGGGAAAAGTTACTGTCTAAACTTAAGAACAGGTCTATAGTGGATTGTGATGTTATCTGATTAAAATATGACTATATAGATCATTGTTGCAACCACTATTATAAATTTGCAACATATATTGTACAAACTGTGGCATGTAAGATGTCTATGAAAAGGTTATGATTTGCTGATTATGATTATGCTATTGTATGCATGTATCATTTTTGTATTTGAAGTTATGAGTATTGGCACTATACCTGTATTTCAAATGTTTGCTCCTGGGGTAACTAACAAAGTAGTTAGCCAGCACATCTTGGAGGGACTATTCAGATTGAGTGGCCCATCAAAAGGACACTTAACTCACAATAGATCATTTACCCTGAGTGGACTGTCCGGTAAACGTGCTGTCTGGAGTACAGGTAATGGCTTCCTGCAATGACTGAGCGAAATTGGGCACGGACATGTGACTTGCCCATGTGACTCCAAATTCCCATCTTTTACCTGTAATTTTCCACTAGCTGTGCTGAGGGCTTTGTTTGAAACAATGGGTTTCCCTCTACATGGCAGAAGATATAAAAGATCCTGGAATCCCTTCCATTTTGCCTCTGTCCTGATCCAGCCTCTGGACTATGAACTTATACTAATGGGAGCATTCTAACCAATGGACTGAGGACCTTTCAATGATTTGGAAGCTGCCAGAGACTTGACTTAAACCAAAAGTTTATTCCATCACTGCTACAAGCCTGAATCAAGAACTTTGCAATTACTGTATGTATTTGATTCCTGTAACCAATTTTAACTCTCACCTTCCTTTCTTTCTTTCTTTCTTTCTTTCTTTCTATAAATAAACCTTTAGATATTAGATACTAAAGGATTGGCATCAGCATGATTTTTGAGTAAGATCTGAGTTATATATTGACCTGGGTGTGTGGCTGGTCCTTTGGGATCAGGAGAACCTTTTACTTAATGAGACTGGTTGTAAAGAACCACTCACCTGTAAATCCAGTGGTTTTGGTGATGACATAAGAACTGGAATGCCTGGGGAAACTGCTTTTATGACTTCTTGTTAGTCAGTGTGGTGAAACAGAAGTTTACTTTTGTTGCTGGTTTGGTATATTTTATAGAAGAATAACCACCAGTTTTGAGTTGTGTTTGCCCTGTGTCTCAGTGGTTTGTTCTGAATTTGACATCCTCAGTTGTGACCCACTGAGGCACAGTTACGTGGATATATAAGAAAGTCACACAAATTGTTTAAATAACTTTATTCCAATGTAACTGGATCATTTGCAGCTAAGGATTCATTAGCAGAATAGTTCTGACTAAACTTTGTCCCCTAGAGCCTTGTCCATGCTGGATTACAGGTGAACGCCCGTGCCCAATACAGTAGTTACATCAGCCATGTCAATCAATACAACATTTATTTCAACTAATTCAACAAAAATAAAAACTAAAGAAAAGAACTTGAACTGATATTATTGAAAAAACAACTGACAGTCTCATAATAACAGATTCTCAGTAATTTGGTGAATCATAACCAGCAATAATAATTATTATTGGATAGGATTACAGGAGGTCAGATTTCTTTACAGTTGGGGAATTGAAAAGATTCATCATTAAACAGAAATCTTCATTACATTATTTAGACCTGGTATCTCTTCTAAGTGTACATGTAGGACAAATGGGTTTTATATTTCTGGCTTTTATAGTAAAGGAAATTAGATGGAGATGAAACAAAGTAAAATCATAGAGGGAGAAGAGAGAGGAGGAAGATTTTTAAAAAAGGGAGGGGAGGGTTGGAAAAGGGTACCAGAAGGGAGAGTGCTTCACACAGAAAACAACAACAAAATCACACTTCTCTATTGAGGCTTGCCAATCCAATGCCCATATTGTAACACTCCAATCTGCGAATAGCAGGAGCCCATGGCTGCTTCTGAAGTCTGGGTGGAGGGTCAAAATTCAATCAGAGATGAGATCCTTCTCCCCACCCATTTGATTCCCAGTTGGCTCCCTCCACTGGTGAAACCAGGGGAGTTCAAAGAAACCAACATGAAGGGAGGAGACACAATGGTGGATTTGCCCTGCATAGTTTGTTGTGAGGCTGAGAACTGAATCCCACACTGCAGTGACTGATCTGGTAAAGTTGCTTGAGTGCATCCTGTCTATATCTTCTGTGTGGGTGTTTTGCTGTAGTGAGATCAGACACCTTCTGCGTCTTCTGCTGTCATAAAACTAAGCATCTTGGCTTCCTTTTTAATGCTGAAAATAGCAGGGAAGGAAATTAAGTAGTCCAAACTCAATCCTTTGGCTAGAGCTCTTGATCTATTGAATTTAGCTTTGTTTTCCACCACATCTTTGGTGTAATCCAGGAGAACCCACCTGTGTCCCTTCCATTAAGAGTTTTAATTTCACACATTTTTTAAAGAATGAGTTCCTTAACACAGTATTTTAAAAACCTTACAATCATGGCCCAGGGCTTTGCATGGGGTTTTGGGTGCAAGGGAGCGTCGGGCTCTCTCAATAACTACGTTCTGATTGGGGGAGAGACAGAAGCGCTGGCAGCGTGGTGGATAAAAATTCCACAGGCCTCTCTTTTTCCAGCCCGTCTGGCAAACCCACAATTCTCAGGTTGTTTCTCCTTGATCTTCCCTCAAGATCATTAACCTTCTCCTGCAGTGCTTTAATAATCCTTTCCTGTTGCTCTCAGGTTATATTTATAATACTCACTGTGTCTTCTAGTGAGGATACACTGTTTTCAGGTTCCTCTGGTCTTGATGCCAGCCAAGCCTTGAAAATTAGCTTGATGTGTCCTGGTAATAGTTTTGATCTTAGTTATATCTTCAGATATTTTTCTCAAGATTGTCTGCTCACCTGAGATTTGTTTCAGCCAGTCCATAATTTCATCTAGTCTCAGAGGGGCAGCCTCTCCCTGGTCAGCCTTTCTGGCTGTAAGGGGGTTGTCTGATAGCTTCTGCTTTTTAGGGTATTTTAGAAAGTCTGGAGATGGAGCAGCATCCTTAATGGTATTTAAAAAAAGAGTTGTAGAATAGTATCTGGTGAATAGCAGACGGAAAAAAGATTCAGTTGTTGACGGTTGTGGATTTCAGGAAGTCGGGAAGGAAGCTGTAAAGCTAGGCAGCCACCCTTCCCCCAGTAACTCCTGGAAGTCTCAGTCTTATTTTTTTATATATACAAACACTATTTTTTGTGGGGTATTATTATTTTCTGTTGAAAAAACAAATAAACCAATAGCATCTTTGTCTTTCTACACATCTGGCATTCCCATATAAGCTTTAGCTTGTTCAGTGAAGGTCTGGCTTCATGGTCCTGTTCCAGACTCAAGCAGTCTTGTGGGAGTTTGTTTTCTCTTGTTGTGAGAAGATGCCAAGGGCTCAACTTTACTCACTGTTCTCAATGTCTTCCTTACAGTGGCACATTCTGCCAAGGTAAAAAATTAAATTTAATTTGGTCACTATCAAAAAGGCACTCAGGCCCAGATACTCAAAGGTTAGGTGCCTGATACCATGGTGAGGGGCACGGAACAAGAACCTATGTAGACAGAGATTATATTTTTAACATACTTGAAACAAATATGCTGTACTATAAGAATACCACTTTTTTTACTTGAGCCAAAACATTTTATTGTAGCTTTGTCTGGATATATACACCACTACAAAGCAAGTTAAAAGAAAGCCCTAACAGAATTTTCACTATAAGGTAATGAATGTGTCTGCAATAATTAAAGCAAAAGTTGCTCTGCTTATTTAAAACATTGAAAAATAAAGTATAGGGATAATCCTGCACAAAAAAAGAGGATGGATAAGATGATCTTACCTCTCTTGTCCATCTGTCATTGTTATGAATCATTCATTAAAACACAGGTTTATAAATACTAGCCTCACAGATTATTGTATTAAAAAAAAAAAGGAATCAACACTGACTCTGGTGAATCCATTTTGAAGATTACAGGCCATAATCTCATCCCAGTCACACTGAGACAACCACATTGGCTTCAGTGGATTTGCATTGGTGTAACTAAAAGGAGACTTTGTCTGAGTTGTTCATTGTTGTCCATTATTTGCAGAGTGGTTGGTACTTTATTTACTTGGTTCCACACCATCTGTTTTAAAGATATGTACAGAGTAGTTCTAAAACTAAATACCTGTGTATTCTGCAGCTCTCTGAAGAGCAATCAGCAATAAAGCTGTGTAAATGTGAGTTTGAGCAGGACAAAGTATGTGCAAATAGGTGATGATATTTTTCAGGTATCACACAACACTTCCTGCTCGTTTCTTGAATCATGAGTTTACTATCACTGTGTTCATCCAAACTTATTGATGCCCAGTACTAGAAGTAAAGATAGTTAACATAAGGTGTCTTGAAATTCAAATAAGACTTGTTTACCCTTTGTAGAATATGTCATTAGTTACCCTGCCACCTCACCCACCTCCAGAAAAAAAAGGGTAATAATATATTTGTTTTTATAGGCCCTTTCATCCAGGAAAAAAACCAGATATGTGGGTTCATGCCAACAGCCACTAAAATGCAGCCATCTACTGTCATGACAGGGTTGTGGGTGGCCAGATCTAGTAGTCAGAGCCAAAGTCCACAGTCCAGAGACAGGAGTCAAGAGTCAGCTGGGTCAGGATACCAGGAGGCCAGAGGCAGGAGACATACTGGAGGTCAAAACCCACAAGTTAGATGCCAGGAGTCAAGTTGGGTCACAATGCCAGGCAATCATGCTAGTGGAGCAGGAGGGGGTAGCAGGAAGCACAGGACACACAGTCCAGACTAAGGTGGAGCCCAGTTGTTCAGACAGCTTCCTGTTCCTGCTGCTGTCTTAAGTAGGGCCAGTGGGCCAATCAGTTCCTCTGTGACTCTGCCAGTCAGACCTCTGGGGCAGTGCCTCATGCCAGGGCTGGGCTTCATGGGTCTGAGGTAAGTTATTGCCAGCAGGCTTCCACAAGAAGGGCTGGAGTGTGGCTGTTCCTGTGACCCATGCAGGCCTGAGTTTGAGACCTGTGGGTCATGACACCTGCAAGGTTGAATGCAGGATGTGTTTATGAGGAAATATTAGGAAAGGTTGGTATAATTACCTGAGCTGTTAGCCAAGACACCAGGCTCTTGTAAAAAAAAAGTGCCATTGGATTCTTAATGACCACAATTCATAGAACCATTGGGTTAAAAGGGACCTCCAGGGTCATCTAGTCTAACCCCCTGCCAAGATGTAGGATTTGTTATGTCTAAACCATCCAAGAAAGATGGCTATCCAGACTCCTTTTGAAAGCCTCCAGGGAAAAAGCTTCCATGACCTCCCTAGGAAGTCTGTTCCTTTGCCTTACTGTTCTTACAGTTAGGAAGCTTTTCCTGAGATTTATTCTAAATCTGCTATTCTGCAGTTTGAACCCATTGCCTCTTGTCCTGCCTTCTGTGGCAAGAGAGAACAATTTTTCTCTATCTGTTTTATGGAAGCCTTTCAAGTATTTGAAGACTGCTATCATGTCCCACCTCAGTCTTGTGTTTTCCAAACGAAACATACCCAGTTCCTTCAGCCTTTGCTCATATGGCTTGCATTCCAGCCCTTTGATCATTTTTGTTGCTTGCCTCTGGATCCTTTCCAGATTCTACACATCCTTCCTATACATTGGTGACCAAAATTGTACACAGTACTCCAGCTGAGGCCTAACCAGTGCCCACTAGAGTGGTACTATCAGCTTCCATGACTTGCATGCTATGCCTCTGTTAATGCAACCTAAAATTGCATTTGCTTTTTTTTTTGCAACAGCGAAACATCTGAAAGAAAGTAACTCTGAGATACATTGCCCACTCAGATTCAAATGACAGTGTGCTATGTGCATGAGATCAGATTCTCTTTGCTTACCAATGTCTGTTGGGGCTGCACTAGAGGTGCACTCATGCCCCTGACTCAAGAGTGAAATAGGCCCAGCCACCCCCTCAGTTCCTTTGCCAATACAGAGTCCCACAGGTGTAAGCCTGTACATTAGCAGTGACAGAGGGTGTGTTGGGGAATCTGTATGGACAACACATATCAAAGAACCACCTTTACTGTAGGAAAGTGACTGTTCTTTCTTCTTTGAGTGATTGTCCACACAGATCCTACACTTAGTGACTAACAAGCAGTTGTCTAATTACTTGGAAGAGGGTATGAGGAGTCCTGCTTGAATAGTGACTGCAGGACTGCCCTAGCATCTGGGCTGGAAAACTGCAGTAGGGAATAGCAAGGCATCTGAGGTGGCCTGACCCCTCATGTAATCAGCTGTACCATGGGCAGGGGGATCTCTCCTGACTACCTCAAAACAAGTTTTTATGCAGTCAGAGACCTATTCGAATAACCTCTGAGTGGATATATAGGTTGTCCCTTAAGCCTGTCAGCAAATGCCATGAATAGCCTATGGGTGCTCCTGAATGACTTTGTCCTATCTAAATAAAATGATAATGCTCTTACAATGACTCGTGTGCAATGCTTCACTTCACCCAGGCTAGAATGGGGCTTAGGAAAGAAAACCAGGAGGTGAATGGACTGATGTATATGGAATTCTGAGATACCTTGGTCAGGAGCTTTGGGTGAGGTCTAGGAGTAATCCTGTCCTTGTGAAATACAGTATACGAGGGACCTGACAACAGAGCCTGAATCTCACCTACCCTTCTAGATATTGTAATGGCCACCAGGAAAGCAGTTTTCATTTGTCATGTGGTAAAGGGAGCAGGTTGCTAAGGGCGGAGCTATATTCAGAAACCAGGAAGGAGGTGCGGCAAACAGGCTTACCTTTGGGAAACTGCATTTGCAAAAGATGCTCTGCAAAACTGAGTCCTCGACAGATCATGTATGGTTTTCTGGAAAATCCCTACTGAGCTAGCCTGCCAGGGTGTTCTGAAGATCAGGAAGGTGCAGAGATACCAGTGTGATCTGGTGCAGAATGCAGCATTCCCATAGAAGTATGGCTTCCTGACAGAGTGGGGATGATCTAAGTCTCTCTTGCCTGTTGATATACCGCTTTGCTGTTGTAGTCCTTCTGCCTGGTGGAGCTATCAGCAACCAGGGCTGGGTTCAATATCTAGGGGTTCCTTTTCAACAATACAACACAGAACTGGCTCAAGCCCCCACCCAGTAACCTGGGGAAATTACACACCACCCCTAGGTGCCTCTGAGAGGCAATACTTCCCCACTCACAAGCACAGAGGCTGAGTGTAGAAAAGAAACTTTTAATGAAAGGAGGGAAGTCACCTGGCATTAATTAGGAAAAATGCCACAAGCTGGATTCATAATCATAAAACTGTGAGCAGGTCATCCACCCTGGAGCACATGGGGCAGTGTCTTCCACATCATGTTTTTGAGTTCTACAACTAAAAGTTTCTTTTCTGTGCCCCTCTCTGCTCCCTCATCACACCCCACTCACAGTGGTTGTCCTTGGTCAGTGAGGACCCAGGGTTCAGAGGTGCATCTGTGTGAGTTCACCTTCCACCCGGTGAAGAAGACACTTCGCTTGCTCCGCCATCTGAGCACTTGCTCTAGCTGGACACCCCGTCAGCCAGCATTCCGCTGGCCGCCTCACTAGCCGCTCATTGCTCTGCTGGCGGCCCCACCAGCCACCTGCTCGCTGCTCTGCTGGTTGCCCTCGCCAGCTGTTTGTTGGTCACCTTCTGCTGCCACCTGCCTCTCTGCTGTGACCTCTGCAGGTCAGTCTCTTGAGGTTCAATCCAGCTCTCAGTGACTGTCAGCCCTTAGTGGGGTAACCTGAAGCAGGCTGGGCAGAAACGCTGTCCCATCACAAGTGATTTCAGCTCTAGTGAGCACTTAACAAAACAAAAAAGACTCCTAATGGAGCCCACATAGCTTTATCTTTGAACAGTGGGGAGGGGCAGGTTAACCCAGTTTCATTTTACTTTTAGCCCCATCTTTATAATAATAATAATAATTAATAACAATAACACTCTGATGTCCTATGTGATTGATTGGTTACTTACGTGCTAAAAGAAATTAATCTCTGTGCAGAGAGCAAGCACAAAGCCTATATGTTACATAAGTCCCATATGACTTTAAATAGAACATACATAGCACATAGGAAGCATGCTGACACTCTGCCCAGCAGTCTATCTGACCCACGGTGAGAAATATTAGCCAGAACCACACCATGCAATGTACAGTGCAATCTCACTGAGGCAAAGTACTTTTGGCGACTCCTTCATCTATACCTATTCAATGTTACAGAGACAATAATTGGGAATTACTAGTATAATTGCCAAAAATCACTGTAGAAATTCTTTAGAAATTGAAGTGAATGAAAGTATGGCCACCACTTGGAAAATTAAAAAAAAATCCATCTGGATTAGTGGACACTAACTGTAGCTTGAGACAAGAGGTGCCTAGCTATATGAGCTGTGACACCAGATTTTTGCCTGCTTGGCACTGCTTCACGGCAGTACTGTACTGGCATGAATCGCTTTTGAAGTATTTCTAGGGGAGTACACTGAAGTAGAAATTTGAAAGGACATATTGTCATCTGGTGATCCCTTTGGAAGTAGCCAATGGCAATCCTACCCTTAGATGGCTACTGGCTAAAGGCAGTGGTTATCTTTTTAAATTCAGGTTCCAACCTCTCGTTACCCTCTGAATTGTACCCAATCTTGACCTCGAGAGTCAGTGCTGAAAAGTCACAGCTGCACTGTCATTTTGGACCAGTTCTGCTTCCAATTTTCCTGATGACAATAGGATTACTGCATGACCTCGAACCTTATAATGCTGTCTAAAGCATTTCAGGGTGTAAAGTTTAATGCCTACTCCAATTCATCTCTTCCCTCCCCATGCAATTTAGTGTCTGCATGGACAAGCTAATTTAGTCTCTGCCATTCCATCAGGAATTAGGGCTTCATGGGGAGTGAGATGAATAATGAAAATGCCTCATTATTTTCAGCCCCAACACAGTGTGCTTGCACTGAAACCTTTCCATGACACTGAAATGATAAAAGCAGCAGCTGTCATTTTATCTTACAGGAAGATGAATACAAAGATGGTAATGACAAAGACATTTCAAAACGAATCTCAAAAAGATTAACATAACTTATTCTGGTACTTTCAATTCCTATGCTCTTGCTGAGAAACCATCATTCGTAAATTAACTTATTTACTCAGCCCCCAAAAGGTATCTCTTTAAAAATCCAAGTCTAAGAGATGAGGCATGAATTAAGGAATCATCTGTCCATGCTATTGAAGTAGCCAAGCTTTTTCTGTCATTTTTGAAAACCGACCTCCTTCGATGTTTCTGCAGTAACTGCTTTAACTTCTCCTTAAAGAAAGTGGTGGTGAGAGTGTAGAGAATTGGGTTCAAGGCACTGTTTATTGGCAGAATAAATATCACTACCCAGGAAGGGACAGTGCCTAGAAAAAAACACAATGAAATACAGAACTTTAGAAGATAATCAGTGTTTTCTTTTGGTATGAAGTACATAGAAGCAACAATGTAGTATATTTTAAACTCAACACCTTTTGCTGTATTGAATTTTTCAGAACTATAATATAAAATCATTTTATAAGAATGCTTTATTAAGCATAGCATGGTTTCTAATGGAAGGGGGGAAAAGGCATAAAACTGAACATATTTCACAAAAGCTAAGTTGTTAACCTGTGTGTTATGGCCGAATACGCTCTCCTGTATTTGCTCGTGCTATGGCCAAATACTCTCTCGTGTAATTGCTGTCTATTGAAATAAAGCCCCGATTTAGCAAAACACTTTAATATGTGCTTAAGTCTATCTTTAGTCAGGACAGTACTTAAGCATGTGCTTAAATTCCACTGACTTCAATGGGACTTAATCAAATAACAGACATTACTAATACTAATACCAATACCTAGCTCTTAAAGTTAAACATGTGCTCAAGTGCTGTCCTGAATTGGGGTGCTTTCCTGAACTAGGGCCTAAGACATGGGGGAAATAGGCTACCTGGAACACATACATGAGAACCACAATTTCTTTTCAACCATCCAAGTTGAGCCACTTTTCCTACTGGGTTACAAATCTTTTTCCAGGCAATCAATAGGTTTCCTGACCGTCTCCCATGTTTGTATAATGCTTTTGTTAGCTTCATGGTGAAAGCTATTTACCTGACTTTATGCAATAATGTGAGACATCAGTTTTCTAGAAGTATAATGGAAAGGCAAGGTGCTTTTATTAAAGCATTATCTGTCAGTAGCTGAATGGTTAGGTATCTGTCAGTGTTTCCCCTTTGGAGTTCGGATTGGCTGAAAAAGTCTCTTGGCATATTTATATTTTCTAAGTGAGCAAACAATTGGACTTATTTTATGTAGTGTGAGATTTTGTAGCCATCACAGTACAAGAGCTTTGTCACTGTACAATTCAGGTCTCAGTTCCTTACATGAATTTTGAGAGGGGCATGCCTTAGTTTGAATCTAATTTCTGAATACAATGAAGTCAAATGTTCTGGCAAATATTTAAATCCTGACAGCATAATCCTTAGGTCCTTCTTCTGACAAAACTCCCCCCCAAAGTCAATGAGAGTTTTGCCTGAAGGAGCACTGGGCAAGCATTGCAGCGTTCAGGCCTGTATAAATATTTGAAACTTTAACCAAAGAAGAAATAAGAAATCACATTCTCAAACAGATGGCTGGATTTACCTGGAATTTCCACCTGGAATAGGGAAAGGATTTTTATAAGAAAGACAGGAATCCAGCAGATGGAGTTAGTGAATACTATAAAAAAAAATCGATTGGCAACGGCGACATCCATGTGAATGTTGCTTCTTACTTCTGATGTCTGAAGGGCAGTTTTTTGAATGGAGTAAAACATACTGACATATGAAAACACTATTATGATGAATGCTAGTAGGTTCACACCTGTTGGGAAAAACAGAAGATTAAAAAACTAGGTTGAAAATCCTATAAAAGGGATATCCTCGTATCTTACCTGTCTCCCATCATTTTTATATTCTTTCTTCCTTTCTAACTTTATTATAAATATTCATCATTGCAGATAGGTTTTTATTGTTAGAAATATGTCCTATATATTTTCTGCTGTCACAAAGCCTTCTTATATACATGTACTCCCCTCCGTTACATAGTGTGAAATGAAGGACTTTGTAGTAACTTACTATAGAAACAGATAGCTTCCAGAATTCCCCAGAGGTCTGAGTCCCTGACTAGATATGCTCCAATAAGGCTGGGACACAAAATATCTGCAGGAATCCTGCATATCGATGAAATAATGGTATAGTTACTGTGGAAGGGCGAAACCCAGCTGATACTTGTACTAGCCCCAGAATAGCTACCTCAGCTCTGTTCAAAAACCCACCACAAATTACTGCAGGAGGAATGTGCACAAAACAGGATTTGCAACTTGTTTCTAAAAGCCAGTCTACAATAGCTTCATATCTGTGTTTAAGAAGTGGACTTTTAGCAATGGGCCTAATTCTGTTTTCAATAAAGGGAGCTGCTCTGGATTTACAACAATGCAGCCAAAAACAGAATTCTGGTCCAATTTTGCTAATCTTCTTATAAAACAGTTTTGCTAGGTAGCTGGTCTAGGTGGGGCCGAAATCAGTTTAGACTATTTTTCAAAAACATGATTTCGCAACCAAATTTTCATTTGACCCTGACAAACAGTGTTATAATACAGTTTGGTCAGAACCATGTTTAAATATCGCTCTAAGCAACTGTAAAGAGGGACTCAGCTTATTCCCATATGGTTGGCTACTGATGCAAACATGAGCCATGTATTACTGTTGGGTGTGTGTATAGATTTATGATGGTGTATAAGGAACTCAGGATACTGCTACTCAGAATATCATTGCCTTGAGTCCCTGTGCCTATAGTGGTATAATCTGCTGGAATGCTGGCCTTCATGGCTCCCCGGTGCAATTAATGCAGGTTTTGTTAAGAACATAAGACCATAAAAATAGCTATATGGGGTCAGACTAATGGTCCGTCTAGCACAGTATCCTGTCTTCCAATTGGCCAGTGCCAGATGCTTCAGCAGGAATAAACAGAAGAGGGTAATTGATCGAGTGGTCCAACCCCTGTCATCCAGCCTTAGCTTCTGCCAGTCAGAGGTTTAGGGACAACCAGAGCATGGGGTTGCATCCCTGACAATCTCGGCTAATAGCCATTGATGGACCTATCCTCCATGAACATATGTAGATGTTTTCTTAACTCAGTTATATTTTTGGCCATCACAATGTCCCATGGCAATGCATTTCACAGATTGACTGTGTGTTGTGTGAAGAAGTACTTCGTTATGCTGTCTATTAATTCCATTGGGTGACCCCCTTTGTGTTATGTGAAGGGATAAATAACACTTCCTATTCTATTTCTCCACACCATTCATGATTTTGTAGACCTCTATATCATGTCCCCTGTCAGTCATCTCTTTTCTGAGCTGAACAGTTTCAACCTTTTTAATCTCCTCATTTTGATGCCCTTCTCTGCACTCTTCCCAATTCTAATGTATCTTTTTTGAGATGGGGTGACCAGAACCGCACGTAGTATTCCAGATGTGGGTGTACCATGTATTTATATAGTGGCATTAAGATATTTTCTGTCTTATTATCTATCCCTTTCCTAATGCTTTCTAACATTTTGTTAGCTTTTTGACAGCTGCTGCTGCACATTGAGCGGATGTTTTCAGAGAACTATCCGCTATGGCTCCAAGATCTCTTTCTTCAGTGGTAACAGTTAATTTAGACCCCATCATTTTGTATGTATAGTTGGGATTATGTTTTCCAATGTGCGTTACTTTGCATTTATCAACATTGAATTTCATCTGCCATTTTGTTCCCAGTCACCCAGTTTTGCAAGATCCCTTTGTAACTCTTAGTTAAGTCCGAAGCAGACTGCAATCTACAGCAGTAGTCCCCACACTTTTTACCTCGTGCCCCCCCTTACCCTTCTCTGTGCCCCCCACCCCAAGCCAGGAGCAGGGCTGTGGCTCCAGGAGGGGAAGATGCAGACAAGGGTAAGGGGGCTGAGGCTGGAGCCACAGCAGGGGGCGGGAACAGAGCTGAGGCCGGGGGCTGAGGTTGGCAGCTGGGGCCTTGGGTGTGGGGAGTGGATCCCTGGGTGCAGGCCAGACAGTTGGGGCCCCGGGCATGGATCCCTGGGCACGGGGTTGGCAGCCGGGGCCCTGGGTGTGGGCCCGGGAGCGGAGCCCTAGGTGCGAGGCTGGCAGCTGGAGTTGGGGCCGGGGCCAGGAGCAGAGCTGGGTGGTGCTCCCTTTCCGCCACCCATAGGGGCTGACCCAGGCCCCAGCTGTGCCCCCCTGAACGTTCCTCTGCGCCCCCCTAGGGGGATGCATCCCACGGTTTGGGGTAATTTTGTATCATCTGCAAACTGCCACCTCACATATACACATAGGAAGACATGGTCCATTCTGTGAAGAGTGCAGAATCTAATTTTATACAAGACACAAGTGAGCGTAACAAACAAAAGGAGGGAAAGAAGTGGGGGCAGGGATATGGCTAACAATAATAAGATGATCCAATTATATACCCATGGCCAATTCTAGGGGCCAGCAAGCAGGGCAGTCAGTCTGGGCACCAATTGCCAGGGGGTACCATATCGCTGTGCCACTCGGCCATTTTATTTTTTTGGTTTCCTGCTCCATGGGGCGCAGAAAACACTTTCTGCCCAGGCTGGGAAAGGCCTAGGGCCTTTTGTGTACTTATCTGCACTGTATGCACAACATGATGGTTCCAAATCTTTTGAAACCTTTCCACTTTATAAATTAGTAAAATCAGGTATCCCCAGCCACCCATTCAACCTAGTCCGCACCGGGGATCATAATGGCTCAAACCATCAAATTACAAAAACAAATAACTTAGGTGCAGTGTAATAGCAGAAAATAGCAGTCATATAAGATTAACACAGAGAATCTGAGGAATCATTTCCCTAGCTAGACTATAAATTGAACTGGGAATAAGCAGCCATAAAAAAAACTAAATAAAAACTCTAGTATGAAATACACACCACAATGCCAAAGACTGAACATTAGTCAAACTCTTGGCACACTGTCTTCCCTCTGCTCCACATTCCCTAAGCCACATTCATACACTGCCAAAATATTTATATTTAATAATTATCCCCAATTTTTGTCTCTTGGTCACTGTTCCCAGGTTTTCTTTTAGCAAAACAGGCAAAAAATAACTATACACAAAAAATATAGGGTCAATGTTTGTCCAGAATCACACTCCCCTCCCCTGAGTCACAAGTGTGAGGGCAATAAACTTTCCAAAAACTGCGTCAAACTCATGTAGCAATCCCCTGTTCAGTTAAAAGGGGGCAGGGGGAAAGCTGCAGGCAATGCCACTTGGCAGGTATGAACTCGCAAAGAAGGCCTCGCCTCTTTTTTCGAAAACAGAACCAAAATATGAATTATAGAAATCTTCTATGATGAGGCATCCTGCTGAAAAACTCCATTATACTTAGCACTGATTTGGGAAATACTGCATTTTCATGTTCACTGCAAATTTTATGAGCTGTAAATATAAAAGGACACAGCAGTTGCTGGTGAGGGAAGATAGCTCTCTTCTGTGTTCTTGCTACACTAAACTATTCAGTTTAAAGATTTTGCTCTGAAGCAGTTTTCCTGGAACTTAGAGAATGACATTTTTGCGAGATCTTGATCTCTTCCAATGAGGTTTTAGTGCAAGCTCAGGCAAATGAAGAGATAATTTTTGGTTTTGTTTTATGCCCCAGTTAAGCAAGATTGTAAAGCAGTGGGTAACATTAGCCACATAAGTAGCCCCACTGGTTTGTATATGATCACTTTAAGCGCATGAGCAATGCACATATATATATACTTTGCTGAATCAGAGTCTTAGTCATTTTTACTTGGGACTCACTAGAGTCCCAGTCCTGCAACCTTTACTGACTCAAGTAAGTGTTATGTGAACAGTCTGTACTCATACAGATAATCCCATTGACATACATGGGACTACTCTATTGAGTAAGGACTACTTGCATGACCAGGGTTTCAGAAATAGGACCTGTTTTAGATATACTTTTATTTTTGCTGCATTCACAGTAGGACTGGCTCATTAAAAAAGAAAAATTCAGAGGTTGCTGAGCCACGTGTTAAATTATTCCATCCACATACACTGTTTGCAAATTTGGGGGTTTATTTTAGATTGTCCCCCCAATCCCTTTTTAAAGTATCAGAAATCCAAGGAGGAGTGAATATTGTTTTCAGTGCTTAATAGGAGGCTATCAACATTCTTTTGTGGAAAATGATTTCTTATAAATATTTTATTGATATTAAAATTTGACAATAATAAATTCATTACAAATACAAATAAGACCTTGTTTGTTCTCCACAATTGCCTCCTGTGTAGGGTGACCAGATTTAAGAAACAAAAAATCGGGACATGGGGGAAGCAAAAAAAAAAAAACAACGGCCAGAGCAGAGTTCTCCGAGCAAAAAAAAAACAAAAAACGGCAGAAGCCCCGATATCAGGACAAATGGCGTCCTGACCATGCATCTTTCAGGATGCGGGACACAGAGCCAAAAATCGGGACATCTGGTCACCCTACTTCTGTGTAAGACTCTTCTCATAAACAACTATTTTCTGTCCTTCCATTGAACCTCTTTATTTAAAAAGTTATTGTTCCATAGTATAACATATATTAACAAATATATGTATATGTTACAAACATAGGCTGTGGTTACAGAAATCCAACCCACCTCCCTGAGGACCATGTGCTCTTCTCTTGCAGAAAACAGCATGGAAGGAGCAGAGCTGCACATATAGACAAGAAAATGGTGCAAAAGTTAGCACCGTATCATGCCAGCTAATATGCATGCAACTCCTACTTGTGGACTGTAAAGTGGACTTGGATAAAAATTCTCTTGTAGAGGAACACAGAGTATACCTCTCTGGGGAGAGGGGCCCCCATTATTGTGCCGGAATACTTCTCTGGGGGAGAGGCCCCATGTTATTAGGAAAAAACAGGCAACAGTAATGGGGGATTTGATTATTAGAAATATAGATATTTGGATGTGTGATGACTGGAAGAACTGCATGGTGAATTGTCTGCCATGTGCAAAGATTGCAGATCTATCGAAACATCTAGACAGACATATGCAGTGGTGCGTGCAGACGGTGGTCATGGTACATTAGGTAGAAAGGTAGAGGAGAGGTCCTGGAGGCCACATTTAGGCTGCTAGGTAACTGATTAAAATCCAGGACCTCATTGGTAGCATTCTGGAAAATGCTTCCAGTTCCCCATGCAGGGCCAGTTAGACAGGCAGAACTGCATGGATGAGTCTCAATGCGTGGGTGAGACGATGGTGTTCAGAGGAGGGATTTAGGTTTATTAGGGACTGGAGAACCTTTTCAGGAAAGGAGGAGTCTTTATAGGAAGGTTGGGCTCCATCTAAACTAAAATGGAACCAGATTGCTGGCATGTAAAATTAAAAAGGTCATAGAGGGGTTTTTAAAGTCAGAACTTGAGGAAAGGAGACAGGTGCAGAGGAGAACATGGTTTGAACAGACACATCCTTTAAGGGAAGATTTATTAAAGGGGATAATCTATATCTTAATAAAGAGGAGAGGATAGAAGTTGATAAAGTACAGGTAGGAACTGAAGAGAAACAGTCAAACAAAAAGGAGTCCCATTCAATTACATTACATGAAGGCAGACAACTGAATAGTGACAAATTTTACAAATGCTAGAAGTCTAAATACTAAGATGGGTGAACTTGAGTGCCTGATATTAAATGAGGATATTGATATAATAGGCATTACAGAAACTTGGTGGTACAATGATTCTCAATGGGACACAGTAAGACCAGGGTACAAAATATATAGGAATGACCGAATAGATTGCACTAGTGTGAGAGTGGCACTATATGTGAAATAAAATATAGAGTGAAATATAGTAAAAATCTTGAATCAAACAGTACCATAGAATCTCAATGAATAGAAATTCCATGCTTGAATAATAAGAGTATAGCAGTAGGAATATATCACCGACCACCTGACCAGGATGGTGACTGTGAAATGCTCAGGGAAATTACAGAGGTTGAATAAACTGAAAACCCAATAAAAATGGGGGATTTCAACTATCCCCATATTGACTGAGTATATGTAACCTCAGGATGGGATACAGAGATAAAATGTCTAGACACTATTTATGACTGCTTCTTGGAGCAGCTAGTCCTAGAACCCACAAGGGGAGAGGCAATTCCTAAGTGGAGCACAGGATCTGGTTCAAGAGGTGAATATAGCTGAACTGCTCGGTAATAGTGAGCATAATTTAATTAAATGTAACATCCTTATAGGTGAGGAAATATAGAAGAAACCCACCAGAGTAGCATTTAACTTCTTAAAGGGGAACTACACAAAAATGAGGAGGCTAGTTAAATGGAAATTAAAAGGAATGATCACAAGAGGGAAATGCCTGCAAGCTGCATGGAAACTTTTAAAAAACACCATAACAGAGGCTCAAACTATAAGTATACCCCAAATAAAAAAACAACAGTAAGATGACCAAAAAAATGCCACAGTGGCTAAACAGAGTAAACGAGGCAGTTAGAGACAAAAAGACATCTTTTAAAAATAGGAGGTCAAATCCTACTGAGGAAAATAAAAAAGGAACATAAACTCTGGCAAGTCACGTGTAAAAGTATAAGTAGACAGGCCAAAAAGGAATTTGAAGAGCAACTAGCAAGACACAGAAACTAGCAGAAAAAAAATTAAGTACTTCAGAAGCAGGAAACCTGCCAAACAATCATTGGGACCACTGTAAAAATATATCTACTATACATGAGTTTTCTGTAGTCTGGAAATCTGTTTTTGTAGTGCAATAAGAGAAACAAGTAATAAAGACGTGTGAAAATATTAAACTTACCAAGAAAAATCCCAAGAGAATACCCCTTGCCTCCAATTTCTTCTGTTTGATCAGAATAAAGTGGGAAACAAACTCCATTTTTTCCATAATAATTTCCAAAAAAATCCTCATCCCAAAATGGGATTATTGCGATTACAAATCCAATAAACCACATGGATACAAGGATTATTATTGTCTGATGCTTTCCTGGTCGGATATTACTGAAGGGAAAGACAATTACTAAATATTTTTCCAAAGTCAGATATGTCAACAACAAGACAGAGACCTCTGTAGAAAACATGGCCAGGAAACCCATGATATGACATGGTAAGCTCTCCATTCACAGCACAGCATATTTTTTATATTGTCCACGGTATTTAATATCAAAGACTCCAATGGAGAACAAGTACACACCCATCAGACAATCAGCACCTATTTAAAAAGAAATGTTCACAGTTTATTAAAAATAGTAATTAAATTTAAAGATTTATATACTAAAAATATTCTTAGAATTGGCCAAATCCTTGCTGATTTATGCAGTAATGTAATTTAACCCAGGATTTGTGGCATCAGAATTAATTTGATGGAAGTGGGTGATATCATGCCATGAATACTGGGTTATGGCACTGTAGTAAATCTATGAACTGCAGGTAACCGACACCTCTCATTTGAAAATCACATACAGATAGGGAGATGAAACTATAAGCTAGTACTACTTGAGCCAAGGGAGAATTCTCTTAGCCTGGAAGTAGTATCAGATTCTATATCCTCTCTATAGGCTAGAAGAGTGCAACATCACACTCATTTTATAAACTGAAGCCAGTATACATTGACTTTAAGGAAGTTGCATTTGTTTATAGCAGATCTAAATTTGGCCCTGTGTTAATATTGTTCAAATGCAGTCTCTTAATTCCAAAATTATTGTTAGACAAAATATGGTGCATTAATTTGGAGTTAATATAATTTTCTGGCTAATTATGAAGCATGGAATTTATAAACCACAGTGGAGTTTACTAGTTGCTGGTGCCAAAACTGAGAATAAGATGTCACGGCAAATCACAAAATGCATGCAATAGCACTGGTTAACCTTTCTGTTTTCTTGGATATAAAATTAACAGTAAAATTAATAAAGTGAAACCATTAGGCTGCATAGACTCTTCTTATACATCTTGACCATTTGAATGTAAGGGTTAAAAGCAACTTTCTGCTTATATTTAGAATATTGGAAAATGGGACAAAAATAGCAAAGTTTACTAATATTTTGAAGTTAATGCATTGCTTATATTTTTATCTATAAGGTAAATGGTTGAAAACTCGAATATACATAGTACAACAGTCAGTTTGACTTAAAAATAATACCACCAATATATACTTACAACACAACATTTTGATAGATGTGGTGTGCGTCTTGTTTTCAGCTCTGATAAATGATCTCATTCCAATGACAAAAAGATTTCCAAAACAGGTAACACAAGCTATGATCCAGACATATACTCTAAGAACATTATTAACCAAGAGGTTCTCAAATGATGAAATCCCATCTGTTAATGGTGTGCATATTCGCACGTGGAGTGCATAGGAACAATATCGAAACTTTTTGAAATAGCTGAAAGCAAAGAAATGAACATATAGAATTGCTGTTCAAGCACAGGTCAAAGTCACAGTTATGTATTAGATATGCAATTACACATGAAAAAGTGAAAGAGAGGAAATTCTAACAACCAAAATTATGCCTATTGTTTATGTAGGAGGTGTAATGTGAATAGCATTTCGCATTAGTCAGTGTAACATGCAACTAGGGTGTGGCCCTTGATCTGTGGCTGATATTAGAAGACTTTCTGTCAGCTCAGCTCAAAGCTGGTTTTGTTTTCAGAATGTGGCTACTTTGAACTTGTGACCCAATGCATCCCTTTGCACTAATCCAATTCTGCTGCCTTCCTTTTCTTCATACTGGGTTGACAAAGATGCAGAACTGTTACCATGTCTTGGCAGAAAAGATTTTGCCAGGACACTACTTTGCTTTCTGCATTAACAGACTGCTGGTGTGTGGACTGACTGTAAATTGATAGTTGACATTTAAGGCCCTCAGCAGACTGGGTCTCATGTATGTTACTGAGTTTCTGACAATTCTGACTTCTTAGGCCAGATGGAATGTGGTTTCTGAGGAAGGCCCCTTTCTGCAGAAGGGGTGGGGTGTGTGTGGAAAAGTTCATTCACAATCTATACTAAAACAGTAGTAAGTTTAAAACTATTGACATTAGGGCTGTTGATTAATCGCAGTTAACTCACACGATTAACTCAAAAAAATTAACTGTGATTAAAAAAATTAATTGCGATTAATCGCTCTGTTAAACAATAGAATACCAATTTAAATTTATTAAATATTTTGGATGTTTTTCTACATTTTCAAATATATTGATTTCTATTACAACACAGAATACAACGTGTAGAGTGCTCACATTATATTATTATTTTTAATTACAAATATTTGCACTGTAAAATGATAAACAAAAGAAATAGTATTTTTCAATTCACCTCATACAAGTACTGAAGTGCAATCTCTTTATCGTGAAAGTGTAACTTACAAATGTAGAATTTTTTTGTTACATAACTGCACTCAAAAATAAAACAATGTAAAACTTTAGCACCTACAAGTCCGCTCAGTCCTACTTCTTGTTCAGACAATTTCTAAGACAAACACATTTGTTTACATTTACGGGAGATACTGCTGACTGCTTCTTATTTACAATGTCACCTGAAGTGAGAACAGGTGTTCGCATGGCACTTTTGTAGCCAGCGTTGCAAGGTATTTATGTGCCAGATACGCTAAACATTCATATGCCCCTTCATGCTTCGGCCACCATTCCAGAGAACATGCTTCCATGCTGTTGATGCTCGTTAAAAAAATAATGCATTAATTAAATTTGTGACTGAACTCTTTGGGGGTGAATTGTATATCTCCTGTTCTGTTTTACACACATTGTGCCATATATTTCATGTTATAGCAGTGTTGGATAATGACCCAGCATGTGTTTATTTGACAAAATGCAAATAAAGTACCAATGTGAGATTTCTAAGGATAGATACAGCACTCGACCCAAGGTTTAAGAATCTGAAGTGCCTTCCAAAATCTGAGAGGGACGAAGTGTGGAGAATGCTTTCAGATGTCTTAAAAGAGCAACACTCTGATGTGGAAACTACAGAACCCGAACCACCAAAAAAGAAAATTAACCTTCTGCTGGTGGCATCTGACTCAGATGGTGAAAATGAGCATGTGTCAGTCCTCACTGCTTTGGATCATTATTGAGTGGAACCTGTCATGAGCATGGACGCATGTCCTCTAGTTGAAGCATGAAGGGATATCTGAATCTTTAGCGCATCTGGCATGTAAATATCTTGCGATGCCAGCTACAACCGTGCCATGCAAACACCTGTTCTCACTTTCAGGTGACGTTGTAAACAAGTCGTGGGCAGCATTATCTCCTGAAAATTGTAACCAAACTTGTTTGTGTGAGCGATTGGCTGAACAAGAAGTAGGACTGAGTGGACTTGTAGGTTCTAAAGTTTTACATTGTTTTATTTTTTAATGCAGTTATTTTTAGTACATAATTCAACATTTGTAAGTTCAACTTTCATTATAAAGAGATTGCACTGCAGTACTTGTATTAGGTGAATTGAAATGTACTATTTCTTTTGTTTTTTACTGTGAAAATATTTGTAATAAAAATAAATATAAAGTGAGCATTGTACACTTTGTATTCTGTGTTGTAATTGAAATTAATATATTTGAAAATGTAGAAAACATCCAAAAATATTTAAATAAATGGTTCTCTTATTAACAGTGCTATTAATCGTGCAACTGATTTTTTTTAATTGTGCAATTATGATTAATTTTTTTAATCACTCGACAGCCCTAATTGACATATATTTATGAAAAGGAAATATACATGGGTGGTGCGTGAACCGCCGACTGGGGGAGGCTAGCCCCTAGCTGCACCCTTCCATCCGAGGCCCTGCCCCTTCCGTGCCCCCCTGCCAGAGTCCAGAGCTCCCCGACCACTGGCCCCTGCCCCAGGCTAGCGCCCCCAGTCCCAGAAGAGCGGATGCTGTGGCCCCAGCCTCCCCAGCCCTGGAGCGCTGGGAGGGCAGGTGGCATGGCACCAGCCCAAGCCAAGGATACTGGACTGGAGCAGCACCGAGTGGGAAGCAGGACGGGGCAGATCTGAGGGCGGATTGTGGGTGTTTGGGGAGACACAGCCTCCCACAGCCTATGATACCCACTGCCCATGGAAATATAACTTATAATACTTTATAGTAGCATCTATGCTCTTGGTTCTAATGTCTCCCAAACCTTTAGAGTGACAGAGTTTGTTTCATGGATGTCTCTTTCTAAAAGCTTTATCTTGGTCTGACATACACAGGAGGGCATTATTGCATATTTTGTCAACTCAGATGTTATGTTCCACATGCAAGGACAGTAGCTAAGTTTATGAAATACCCAGTGAAGAGCTCATGTATATCTGAAGAAAGAAACAAACACTTATATTGTGAATCACGCAGAATCATAAGAATTCTCTTACCACCAACAGCTAGCAAAGGGTCTAATCATCTAACCCTGAATCAAGCAAATAGTTCCTCTTGTTTCAGTAGAACTACTAGCATGAATAAGGGTTGCAGGACTGGGCTTAAAGGGCCTAATACATCAAAGCATTTAAGCATATGCTAAACTTTAAGCATGTTAAGTCCCATTGACTTCAATGAGACTTAAACATTTGGTTAAGCACTTTGCGGAATGCTTTAGGGACATACTTGAAGTTAAGCCTGTGCTTAAGCGCTTTGCTGAATTGGGGCCCTAAAAGGCAGTAACAAAATATTGGCATAAAGATCAAATTCCAAAATCAAACATTTTATCTGTGTTTGTATCCATCTGTAATCGTAAAACTTCCCACTCTATTTGTGAAATGATGCACATGGATAATAAATTAATGAATATCAAAAATATAAAAACATGAAAGATACAAATACACAATAAAATTAAAATGGGAAAATATTAAATAGAAGACACGATTTTTCTGAAATTATTGTGAAATGTATGAAAGTTGCTATGCCAAATGACAGCATGTAGGTGTGGCCCAGCAGTTTAGTGGGTGGGTCTGCCAATCATATAGAAATCAATTTAAGTTTCACACTTTGATGGCATGGGGGAGCTAGGAAAATTATGAAGCTTTCCATTTTCAAGAAGAGATGAGGGATGGAGGACAGAGTATAATTTGAGCTCTAGAAACAAAGCAAAGAAGAACACTGCACACTTGCTGCAGACTTCTTACGTTCTGTGTCATGGTACATAGGTAGCAAATGTGAATATTATGAGGGAGCCACAAAAGAAAATAAAAAGGCAGCCTAGAATGAAGCGCTAGAGCAAAAGACTAAAGATGTTCAGTTAAAGTGGGATTGACCCTATAGTTACTGCCTTGGAGAGAAGAGAGACATTGTGGCATGTGTCCTGGCTGGGGTCAATGAGGTGAGAGAAAACATGATCCATAAGCTGGGGTCCTCTGCCTCAAAAACAGAAGAAAAAAAATGTTTTGTAGTTCAGAGGCATTCAATAGTACTACAAGCTATGACATGTTATGAAGCTACTGAGACATGACAGTAGAGGAAAATAGTCACATGAAACACATATTACTGTCTGCACAAACATATACAGCTCTTCCCCCAGCCAAAATATACGTACTCTTTGCATACAGTAAATTTCTGGGTAACTCTACCTCTCTTATGATATTAAGCACTTGAAAAGCTATTCTGCTTCCCAGGAGTATGCGTAACTCCTAGTAAACAGGCAGAAACCCCCACCACCCTATGTCATAAAAGAGGTTACTGTGTGGGGAAGAGAGGGATGATGCCCTATGGAAATATGAATTACATGTAGAAAATGTATTTTTCTTTATTTTATTTGTATAAAATGATATACTTAATATTTTTTGCAGAAACAGGACTCCATTGTGACAAATATTTTAGTATTTAATGATATGGAAAGACTTAATAATCAGAGCTACTTTGTACATTCTTATGTGTTATTGAAATGTCACCATGATGTCTGTTATTTTCCATACATACATGTAGGAAAGGTTCCTCAGGGGCTGAAACATTCTTGAATTTATATTTGGAATCTCTATAGTTTCCAGGTCTCTGGAAAAGAAGTAAATTTCATTATCTATCAACAAACTTTAAAATAGTTTTTTTTTTAGTTATCCCATCCTGAATTACACGAACAAGTGTATTTTCCCAAATCACAGGGTAATAAGTAGCCTGTGCACAATGCACAATATGCTATTTCAACAAGACTACGCTTAGTATTTTGTTCATCACAGTGAGCTTGTTTATGGAAGAGTATAGAATCATAGAAATGTATAGGACTGGAAGCTACCTTGAGGTCATCAAGTCCAAGCCCTTGTGCTAAATGGTCTAGTAATCCTAGACCATTCCTGACAGTTGTTTTTCCAACCCGTTCTTAAAAACCTCCAATTAAGAGGATTCTACAACATCCCTTGGAAGTCTATTCTAGAGCTTAACTATCCTCATAGTTAGAAAGGTTTTCCTAATATCTTACCTGATTCTCTCTTGCTGCATATTAAGCCCGTTATTTCTTGTCCTACCTTCAGTGGACGTGGAGGACAATTGATCATAGCCTCTCTAATAAAACACTTAACAAATATGAAGACTATTATCAAGTCCCCCCTCAGTCTTCTTTTCTCAAGACTTGACACGCCCAGTGTTTTTAACCTTTCCTCATAATCTTTTATCATTTTTGTTACTTTCCTCTGGATTTTCTGCAATTTGCCCACATCTTTCCTAAACATGGCACTCAGAACTGGACACAGTACTCTAGCTCAGGCCTCACCTGTGCCAAGTAGAGTAGGACAATTACTTCCCATGTCTGACACACGACATTCTTGTTAACACACCCCAGAATGATATTAGCCTTTTTTCACAACTCATCACATTAAATATGGAGATATACCTATCTCATAGAACTGGAAGGACCTTGAAAGGTTATCGAGTCCAGTCCCCTGCCTTCACAAGCAAGACCAAGTACTGTCCCTGACAGATTTTTTGCCCCAGATCCCTAAATGGCCCCCTCGAGGATTGAACTCACAACCCTGGGTTTTAGCAGGCCAATGCTCAAACCACTGAGCTATCTCTCCCTGCCCCTCCCCCCAAAAAATTAGGACCAAGTACTGTGCCCTGACAGATTTTTGTCCCAGATCCCTAAATGTGCCACTCAAGGATTGAACTCACAACCCTGGGTTTAGCAGGGTAATGCTCACACCACTGAGCTATCCCTCCCCCATCAACATTGCTGATTTACATTCAAGTTGTTATTCACTATAACCCCCAGATCCTTTCCAGCAGTGCTACCTCCTAGCCAGTTATTCCCCATTTTGTAGTTGTACATTTGATTTTTCCTTCCTAAGTCTAGTACTTTGCTTTTGTCTTTATTGAATTTCAGCTTGTTGATTTCAGACCAAGTCTCCAATTTGTCAAGGTCATTTTGAATTCTAATCCTGACCTCCAAAGTGCTTGCAACCCCTCCCAGCTTGGGGTCATCCACAAATTTTATAATCATACTCTCCACTCCATTATCCAAGCCATTAAAGAAAATATAGTACTGGACCCCTGCAAAGCCACATTAGATACACCCTCCCAGTCTGATAGCAAACCATTATTAAGTACGCTTTGAATATGACCTTTCAACCAGTTTTGCACCCACCTTACAGTAATTTAATCTAGACCACATTTCCCTGAGTTTGCTTATGAGAATGCCATGGGGGACTGTGTCAAAAGCCTTTACTAAAAATCAAGATATATCCTGTCTACTGCTTCTTCCCCATCCACTGGGCCAGTAACCCTATCAAAGAAGGAAATTAGGTTGGTTTGGCATGATTTGTTCTCAACAAATTCCATGCTGGCCTTTCCTTATAACTCTATTATCAGCTAGATTCTTACATATCTATTGTTTAATAATTTGTTCCAGTATTTTTCCAAGTATTGAAGTTAGGTTAACTGGTCTATCATTCTCCAGGTCCTTTTTGTCCCCTTTTTAAAGACAGGCACTATGTTTGCCCTTCTCCAATCCCAGAGGATTTCACCCATCCTCCATGAATTCTTAAAAATAATTGCTAACAGTTCCGAGATTGGCATATATTTCATGTTATGGCAGTATGTGGGTAAAACCAGAGCAGGAGACATACGATTGACCCCCAAGGAGTTCAATCACAAATTTAATTAGCACTTTTTTTTTTAACAAGCGTCATCAGTATGTCCTCTGGAATGGTGACCAAAGCATGAAGGGGCATATGAATGGTTAGCATATCTGGCACATAAATAGTTTGCAATGCCAACTACAAAAGTGCCATGCGAACACCTGTTCTCACTTTCAGGTGACATTGTAAATAAGAAGTGGGCAGCATTATCTCCTGTAACTGCAAACAAACTTGTTTGTCTTAGCAATTGGCTGAACAAGAAGTAGGACTGAGTGGGCTTGTAGACTCTAAAGTTTCACATTGTTTTATTTTCGAGTGCAGTTATGTAACAAAAAAAATCTACATTTGTAAATTGCACTTTCATGATAAAGAGATCACATTACAGTACTTGTATGAGGTAAATTGAAAAATACTGTTTATTTTGTTTATTTTTTACGGTGCAAATATTTGTAATAAAAAATAATATAAAGTGAGCATTGTACACTTTGTATTCTGTGTTGTAACTGAAATCAATATATTTGAAAGTGTAGAAAAACATCCACAAATATTTATAATAAATTTAAATTGGTATTCTATTATTGTTTAACAGTGTGATTAAAACTGCGATTAATTGTGATTAATTTTTTTAAATCGAGTTAATGTTTTGAGTTAATTTGCTTGAGTCAACTGCAATTAGTTGATAGCCCTAGAATACTGAACCATCATTTATTTGAATCTGTTGAGAGACCTAGCTTCTATTACACATTATCAGTTACAGTATAAATCACTTTGGGCCAGAGTCTGATCTCAGGTACACCAGCATAAATCCAGAGTAACTCCACTGACCTCAGTTATTTTGTATTTATGCTGGTGTATATCCTGTGCAATTTAGAAGGTGAGTTTTGGAAGCATGACAGAAATTTGCCTGCATTACATTACAATAGTATTTTACAGACTGTTTTTACATATATGCAAGGCTATCAGTGGAGAGTTTACAGGTTTCAGAGGGCACTTCTCCCCCATGTTTTGTGTATTCTCAAAGCAACGGACATACAAAAGAACCTTGTCAAGATGTATTGGTCAAAAGACAAGACAGAACTCACAGATCCTTTCAACAATGAGCCAGGATATACAAATAGATTTATGTCGTTAAATTGCATTGGTCAGCAACTGTGTTAACTGGACCTGGCAGCTCTAACGCAGTATTCTTGCTATAGGGCTTCCCCTGAGATGATGTATGAAATTTGGGTTCAGAAGTGTCTGAACTCAGTAAGGAACATGCCACAGTACTAGTACTTTACTTTGGATTTTGATCTTTTGACTTTACACCTGATCGCATTATATAAAAATGATAACACTGGTGACTTCCAAAACAGCACAAAACTTTTACAGGCTTCTTTTTGTGTTACATTCCTTCCAACTTGAATAGATAAATCATATTACTAATCTTGACAGATAGGTATGTTACTACTCATACACCATCTACCTATCAAAGACTGGTGTGTGCACTCCCATATTCAAAACAACCAAACTTTTCTGGATTGCTCAAGTTTTACTTTCAGCATATATACCTATTCATATTTCAAAAGAGTTCCCTGTCTTTCTAATGCTATCCTGCTTCTGCAGTCTCTTCCAGGACTGGAAGATTTATAGGAACAGTTACACTCGCTATATTTGTTCTATGAATGATCATGAAATGAAGCACTGGAATGTACATAAAATAATCCAAATAGAAAAACCATTCTGATTCCGACACCATATCTTGGCATCCTCGCTCCAGGTCACAGCACAGTGTAGGCTTTGAACATCAATGATTTTCATGGTAAGGCAAGATAGGGGAAAGGTATCAAAAGATGACACATAGGAGAGCTACTAAGAACAGTTTGTGGCTAGTACCGACTTCTGTCTGAAATGATCCGAGCCTTTTGAAGTAAAGAATTGCCTTTTTTGCTCAGTAGAGCATTTTGAACATTCAGACACATGTAAGAAGTTTCCCTCTTCTTTAACAAAAATAGAATAGCTAGAAACTCAATTATACAAAATTAATGTTTAACTTTCCATTTCTGCAGATTACTGGAAAAAGCCCATATAGTACATCAATGTGATGGTAATAATTTTAAAGTTGTACAAAGAAAGAAGAAGTGGGACAGCTAAACACTGAGGATGGAGTGGAGGTTAAGGATAATCTAGGCATGGCCCAATATCTAAACAAATACTTTGCCTCGGTCTTTAATGAGGCTAATGACGAGCTTGGAGATAATGGCAGCATGACAAATAGGAATAAGGATATGGAGGTAGATATTACCATATCCGAGGTAGAAGCCAAGCTCGAACAGTTTAATGGGAGTAAATCGGGAGGCCCAGATAATCTTCATCCAAGAATATTAAGGGAACTGGCACATGAAATTGCAAGCCCGTTAGCAAAATTTTTTAATGAATCAATAAACTCAGGGGTTGTACCATTTGACTGGAGAATTGCTAATATAGTTCCTATTTTTAAGAAAGAGGAAAAAAGTGACCCGGGTAACTATAGGCCTGTTAGTTTGACATCTGTAGTATGCAAGGTCTTGGAAAAAAATTTGAAGGAGAAAGTAGTTAAGGACATTGAGGTCAATGGCAATTGGGACAAATTACAACATGGTTTTACAAAAGGTAGATCGTGCCAAACCAACCTGATCTCCTTCTTTGAGAAAGTAACAGATTTTTTAGATAAAGGAACTGCAGTGGATCTAATCTACCTCGATTTCAGTAAAGGCATTTGATACAGTACCACATGGGGAATTAGTTAAATTGGAAAAGATGGGGCTCAATATGAAAATTGAGAGGTGGATAAGGAACTGGTTAAAGGGGAGACTACAGTGGTCATACTGACAGGTGAACTGTCAGGCTGGAGGGAGATTACTAGTAGAGTTCCTCAGGGATCAGTTTTGGGACCAATCTTATTTAACCTTTTTATTACTGACCTCGGCACCAAAAGTGGAGTGTGCTAATAAAGTTTGCAGATGACACAAAGTTGGGAGGTATTACCAATTCAGAAAAGAATCGGGATATCACACAGGAAGATCTGGATGACCTTGTAAACTGGAGTAATAGTAATAGGATGAAATTTAATAGTGAGAAGTGTAAGGTTATGCATTTAGGGATTAATAACAAGAATTTTAGTTATAAACTGGGGATGTATCAGTTGGAAGTAACGGAAGAGGAGAAGGACCTCAGAGTACTGGTTGATCACAGGATGACTATGAGCCGCCAATGTGATATGGCCGTGAAAAAAGCTAATGCGGTCTTGGGATGCATTAGGAGAAGTATTTCCAGTAGAGATAAGGAGGTGTTAGTACCGTTATACAAGGCATTGGTGAGACCTCATCTGGAATACTGTGTGCAGTTCTGGTCTCCCATGTTTAAGAAGGATGAATTCAAACTGGAACAGGTACAAAGAAGGGCCACTAGGATGATCTGAGGAATGGAAAACCTGTCTTATGAAAGGAGACTCAAGGAGCTTGGTTTGTTTACCTTAACCAAAAGAAGGCTGAGGGGAGATATGATTGCTCTCTTTAAATATATCAGAGGGATAAATACCAGAGAGGGAGAGGAATTATTTAAGCTCAGTACCAATGTGGACACAAGAACAACTGGATATAAACTGGCCATCAGGAAGTTTAGACTTGAAATTAGATGAAGGTTTCTAACCATCAGAGGAATGAAGTTCTGGAACAGCCTTCCAAGGGGAGCAGTGAGGGCAAAAGACTTATCTGGCTTTTGAATAATACGTGACTAACGTAGCTGAAGTTGACGTACTTAGATCTACTTACCATGGTGTCTTCACTGCAGTAGGTCGACTGCTGATGCTCCCCCATTGACTCCACCAGCGCTTCTCCCTCCGGTGGAGTACCGGAGTCGACGGGAGAGTGCTTGGTGGTTGATTTATCGTGTCTTCACTAGACGGGATAAATCGACCCCCATTGAATCGATCGCTCCGGAGGTAAGAGTAGACATGCCCTTAGTTTTGCCTGTCTGTGACTTACATGTCTTTCCCATCAGCCTATGCACTGTAGGAGGTGTATAATTTATTTTTTTCTGAACTCTTTGGTTGCTCCTAGGCTTACTATTGAACATAGCAGTAAACTTTAGCAATCTTTGTGGCTGTGAATTATACATTTTGGGCCTGATACTTCTAGGTATTGAGCACCTATCAGTGATGTGATGAATGTCCTCATGTCCCTTTGTTCAGTACCTCACAGTATCAGGCCTATTATAATTAATCAGTATTTCTCCTGGCTTAAAGGCATACCATTCAATACACTATGTTGGTAACATATTTGAATTCTTCACTTACAAAGACTCAAGTTGTTGAAGACTGTCAAACTGATCCCCATAGAGCTGAGAAAGTGGATTGTAAGACAAGTTACTGAAAAAACAAAACAAAAAATGTTTATTGCTCAGAATTTAGAAAAAATGAAGCCAAACTACAATATTCTAAAAATCTGATTTGTGACTTACAGTTTTTGTAAATGTTTCAGATCGTCAAAAATATAATGTGGTAATTCTGTAATTAAGTTGTTGGAGAGGTCCCTGGGAGAAAAATAAAGACCAAAAGCATTTAGAATCATCATCAGTGTTGTGCTCTTCCATTTCAATAGACAAAGTTTCATTCAATGGCCTATTTGATCTTGAGGAAGCCAAATGAACAGATTTTCTGCACTTTTGACATGAGCTCCCTTCTATCTTACGAACATGAGAACATGAGAGGTCGTACTGGGTCAGACCAAAGGTCCATCCAGCCCAGTATCCTGTCCACCAACAGTGGCCAATGCCTGGTGCCCCAGAGTGAGTGGACCTCACAGGTAATGATCAAGTGATCCCTCTCCTGCCATCCATCACCCCCCTCCGACAGAGGCTAAGGACACCATTCCTTACCCATCCTGGTTAATAGCCATTAATGGACTTCATCTCCATGAATTTATCCAGTTCTCTTTTAAACCCTGTTATAGTCCTAGCCTTCACAGCCTCCTCAGGCAAGGAGTTCCACAGGTTGACTGTGCCCTGTGTGAAGAAGAACTTCCTTTTACTTGTTTTAAATCTGCTGCCCACTAATTTCATTGGGTGGCCCCTAGTTCTTCTATTATGAGAACAAGTAAATAACTTTTCCTTATTCACTTCCTCCACACCACTCGTAATTTTATATACCTCTATCATATCCCCGCTTAGTCTCCTCTTTTCCAAGCTAAAAAGTCTCCTCTTTTCCAAGCTAAAAAGCGAAGAATTATCTGTTTGCATTGCTTCAGTCCATTCTAACACTTGTTTCTTACAACATCCTTCCTCTTTTGGGATGTTGAATCGATTAAATGCATGCATTGGTGTCTGGTGATTACTAAACATTAATCATCAGTTTGCTATATTGAGCTGCAACTTTTACATTTGAGTACAGTTAGAGTAAGGAAAAAAAGAGTGCATTCAACACTGTGAAGACTGAAGAATATGACTAATTTTATACAGAATCATATTACTGAATGCCCTGCCCACCTCTCAAAGTTTCTGGCAAGCCAACCCCCTACCAATTAACAGCTCCTCTCTCTTCAGCTGCTTATGACAGTGAATTCTAGTCACTAATCATGTCCCTCTCTCCAGAGTCACCAATGATCCATTATTTACCCTTCCCTTCTAGACTTCTACTCCCTGTCCAGCTATTTGCATATGTTCCCTTAGATGTGGAACACCAGCTAGTTTAGTAACCAAGTCCCCCTTTTAGGGTTCAAGAGAGTGCTAGAGCTATCTTCTGCTCTTCTCCAGTATTGGTTTACAAAGAAGGGAGGATACACTACATGTGCCTCTTAATTATTCACTCCCACAAATTACTAAAATGTAACAGACCATAACTATAATTCAAAAACAGATAAACAACTCACAGTTCTCCCAGATCTCTTAATGAAGAAAATGTCTTTTCAGGCACAAAACGAATTTGATTTCCACGAAGAAAACTGTGACATTAAATAGATGTTAAAGTAACAGTTTGATGTTTTAATATAGTTGTTTCTGGCTTTATAGTTTTTCTAGTTGAATTGGAATTTACATAGGACCAGGCTCATTTTCACAAGCAGTGACATATTGTACTTTTGTACTCAACTCAAAAGCAATTGCGTTGAGCTAAGTTCTGAGGTACCTAATCAAACAAAAATCTCCCTGAAGGCAATGGAGAATTTGACTGATTAAAGGCTGCTGGCTTTGCTCTACAGACAAGAATCTTAAATACTCAAAATGTAGCATCAGGTTTTTGCTCTGTAAATCCCACAGAATTTCACACAGTCCTACTCTAGAGACCCCAACCGGAAAAAATCTGCATGTGTAACATGCAGGTACTTATCCTTTTTCTTGATCTCCAGAAATCTCTCCGGGTGCATGTGAGTCCCCTCCAAACTCTACTTTGCATAACCTGGGAAACTGGCCAAAGAATCTTGTTACTGACAAAGTGAAGGATATTGTTGTATAGCCACAACTCACATGGTAAACACCAATGCAGCTGAATGCCCTTCTTCAACGTCAGCTTTGTTTCTGTCTAATATTGGGCTCCTGGTCTTGACACGTTAACTTAAAGAGGTACCCTTGTACTCATGATCTGATCATAAGGCAGAAACAACAGAATTTGTCTAATTCTTATTCTATTTGTTGAACCAACTGATAAAATGACCATTTCCAAAAGGCTTCTGAAGGCTGTGCATAAAATAACTAATTATTATTAGTTAATTAACAATAAAGATTGTTCCCTTGACAAAACGCTATGAAGCAGAAGTGTCCCTGACTAGGAGTTATGAATGGAAACAAATCATGTATTGATTAATATGATTTAAGGGGTTTTTATTGCTGTCATTTTATGAACTGTTTATTTACTTACAGTACTGTGAGTGAATCACATTCCAGGAAGGTCGTATTAGTTAAGGCCTTGACACGATTGCCTTCAAAATCCCTGAGTGAAAAACAAGAGTTTTTATTTACTTTTTATTAACAAAACATACAAATATTTTCATGGCAGTGGCCCCAAGGCTCTGGGTTGTTCTTGTGCTTTTGAACTTTCTTTCACTACATTTCTTTCCAAACCATCCCTTATTCAATAACCAGTTCCAGGACATAAACATAAATGTCAAAGAAAGAAAACTGTTACTGCCCCAACTGTGACCATCCCCTCTCTCATTTCATCAAAACTAAACCAACCTGCCTGACATGTCTCATGTGTAGTCTGTGTACTGAAGTATACAGATCAGAGGTGGCCAAACTTACTGACCCTCCGAGCTGCAAACAACAATCTTCAGAAGTTCAAGAGCCGGGGTACGCTTGCCTCAGCCCATTTCCTGCTGAAGCTCCGAGCCCCGGCAGGCACACCTGCAGGGCTGACGCCCCGAGACCCCCACACACACCCCTGCTGGGCAGAAGCCAGAGGCGAATCGTGAGGGAGTCATGTATCCTCCTCTGATTTTTGCCAGGGTTTGCTGGCTCTACTCAGTCACATGGTGCCGCCGGGCCCCCTTCCTGCACAGCAGCTGCTGGAGCTGGCAAACTGGGAGCTGCAGCGATGGGGAGAGGCAGTGGCAAACATCTGGGAGCTGAAGGGAGAGCTGCTACTTTTGCTGTTGCCTCTCCCCATGGAGCTGAAGGAGCGGCTCCTCCCTATCACTTCCAGCTGTTTGCCACTGCCTCTCCACAGGGAGCTAACAGCTGGGAGATGTAGGGAGGGGCAGCTGAAAGTAAGGAGGGGCAGGACTCAAGCTGTTGGGGGGGAAATATTTTAATTGTCCCCCCCTTTCAGCAGGCACCAGTCATCTCTGGCAGAAGCCCCTAGCCCACCACCCTGCCGCAGGGCTGCTTACCAGACTGGAGGCAGAGGGGCATGGGGAGCTCCACAAGCCACACTTTAACTGTAAAAGAGCTCACGAGCCGCGATTTGGCCACCCCGATATAGATTATTATGGCAGCAGGCATCAGCAGGTGGCACTGTTACACATATTCTAAGAAACCGAACTTGTAAGACTGAGAACAAGTTTTTAGTCTGTTAAGAAATGCTGTATTGCTAGTTTTGTTGTGTGGGGAGAATCTGTGGCAGATAGAAGAGAGTTTGCTCCTGGCTTTAGTCTCTGTATTTGGAGGAAATTCTTAGGACAGGGTGCGTTTTGGGCATTGATATGTGGGGTAAGATTTCTGGAAGAGCTAATTATATATATAAAGTTACAGTTAGAATATACCCAGATTCTGCATCACCGAATTCCTCCCCATTAGGAAGCTCACCTGCAAGGCCCCAGAATTCTGCTACTGCATCAGCAGAGGAGTGTCACCGATGTAAGATGAGGGTCACTGGTGTCAGAAGGGGCAACTTTCTATATTTAAGTTTGTAGACAACTGGTTGAGGCACCTGTCAGATGATAGTTTGAAACATGGGAGAGTTCAACTTTTGCAGATTTCCTGATGTTGTTTTGGGACTGTCCAATTCTCAAAAATGGTTTGACGTAAAAACTCCACATCTGATTCATTCTGTTATCTTCACAGAGGCCAACTGACTATTTTCAGACAACCATAATTTAATGTTTTAGGATGAGGTTTTTGAAAGTGCTCAGTGTTGGCTATTGACTTCAGTGAGAGTGGAGTTATGACAGTGTTGAGTGTTTTTGAAAATTCCACCCTTAAATGTTAACAATTTATTTGAGTAAATAACCAGATAAACCTTTTGGATAATGTACTTACATCCAGGTAATAAAAGGCATTTCAGTACACATTTTCCTGGGAAGGGCCTCAAGTGAGTTGTTTATCATAGACCTTTGTAAAAGGAAGACACTATTACAAAAGGAACTGTTGCATTATACTCTAGAAGATACTGTCTAGTAGTGGAAAAAAACATTCAAAACATAAACTTGTGAGCGAAGAGTCCATGAGGTTAGATTAGTTACTTAAAAGTAGGAAATTAAATTTAGATTTTGCTACAGTCCATGAACAAAAAAAAATAAATCAGTGATTTAAATGGGGTTTTTTCCCACTTTCCTTTGCAACATGGGGCATGAGTCACTTGCAGGGTTAAACTAGTGTGGATTCTCTGTAACTTGAAGTCTTTAAATCATGATTTGAGGACTTCAGTAATGCAGCCAGAAGTTTGGGTCTATTACAGGAGTGGGTGGGTGAGGTTGTATGGCCTGCGATGGGCAGGAGGTCAGACTAGTCCAGGGGTTCTCACAACAAATTTTTTGGTGGCCTCAGAGTGCGGCCACAAACTCTTGCTGGTGCCGCACTGACACCTTTTTCCTAAAATTATTTATTTTTCCTAAAGTTAATAAAGTAATATACACATATATACATCCAAATCATTGTAATTTATTTATGTAAGGTTTGGGAGGGGGGTTGCCTCCTGCCACCGTGTCCCTCCTCACCGCCCGCCCCCCGCCCACCACTCGCCTCGCCACTCACCTCCTCACCCCTCCCGCTTTTCGCTCGCCTCCTCACCCCCCCCCCCACCGCTTGCCTCCTCACCTCCATGCCCACCGCTGGCTTGCTGCGACCCTCCTCAGTTCCCCACCCACTGCTCACCTCTTCATTCCCCTGGCAGGCACCCCCCTGCCCACCATGAGAACCCCCGCTCACTGCTGGCTTGCCACTCACCTCCTTTCTCCCCCGCCAGCCCTCCCACCTGCCGCTCACCTCGCTGCTCACCTCCTCACCTCCCCGCCCCTGCTCGCCTCCTTACTTCCCTGCCAGACACCCCCCTGCCCACTGCGAGAACCCCCACTTGCTATGTGCTTGCTGCTCACCTCCTTTCTCTCCTGCCAGGCCGTCCCCCTCACCCTCCTCACCTTGCTCCCTCAGCGTTGTGTGTCCTACCTGTGTCTCCAGAGAGGTGGTGCAGGGCAGCACATCCAGGAGCAACAGGGAGGAAGAGGAGGGGCTGATGCTTCCTCACCCCACCACTGCCCAGGAAGCTGCTGTGGCCGCAGGGAAACCCCCTGGTGGCCGCATTTGAGAAACAGTGGACTAGATGATCATGATAGTCCCTTTCTGACCTTAAAGTCCATGAGTCTATAACAAATCTATAATCTTCGGACACTGGTATAGCAGGTATTTTCTTAATAAACAATAAATAATAAATGCTCATGAAAGGAGTCAAATTGACAACTCCAGAGCATTTTTTCCATAAAATAAACTACAACCCAGGTAGTGGTAGTGCCAGTTTCTTTCAATCCTGTTCCCCAATCCTATTCTGGAGGCACCAACTCTAAAGGCTTAAAGGATGTTTTAGGTTCCTTATCCATTCCTTCATTGGTCGTTCTGGGAAGACTGGCAGGATGAAGACCAATTAGTATCAACTGTAGTGGTTTCTGTAATGTAGGCCACTGTTTGCCAGGAGCTTGATTGAGACAACCAAATAGTTTAAAAAAACACATTGCTCTAAAATTGCTGTTTAATAATTTTTCATCTCTACTGACCTGGACTGGATTTGAACCAATGGCCTACTAGTGAAAGCCTCTGTATCCGATTATCAAAACCCTGAATTATTCAATTCCCTGGAAATTATTCCAAGCAGCTGTAGTTAAGTTTTCAAATAAATATGCTGTAATAATATATGTTTGGGAAAGAAATTCAGGAACTCCTGTGTACAGCTAAGCAACTAATGGATTCTTTGATTCTCTGGCAATTTTAAAAAAATCAAAAATAAGTTTTGTTTTGGATCGATCTGAAAATGACAATTTTCAAAAATTTTCAGTGAATTGAAAAACCAAGGAATGTTTGAGTCCAAACATTTTAGTGGTGTCTCCTTATAAGTTTTGGGCCAGTGGTTAGAGTACTCACCTTGGAAGTAGGAAACCTGGATTCAGTTCCCCCTTCAGCCTGATAAGGAGATGGTATCTGAATTTGGGCCTCCTATGGGAAGAGCACCCTTGCCACTGGGCTTTAGAATATTCCAGTGCAGGGGCTTTCTCGGTCTCTTCTCTTGATGTTGTTCCACTTTTAATAAATAATTAATCATCCTTTGGAGCCAGGACTTGAACTGTTCTAAGTTCAATCCCTTCTGCTGATCAGGCACAGGGAGAAATTTAACCCACGTTTCTCACATCCCAAGTGAGTGCTCTAACCGCTGGGCTAAAACTTACAGAGGGAAGCACCAACACCGCTGTCTCCTCCTCTAGCCATTTTGTGAGTCTAGTCCTCCTTTCCTTTGCTTTTGTCAATATGCCTGAAAGTCAAAACACATTTTTTGGATAGAAATGGAATTAAATATTTTGTTTCCATATTACCGATATTTTTCAGTTCAGTGGAAACTATTCAGTGAGCCTGACATGAACTGGCAAATAGTTTTGGTGGACCCGAAACTGCATTTTTTGTTGAGTAAACTATTTGCCCAAAAAATTTCACCCAGCTCAGCTCCTGAGTCCTAATTCAAATTTTATTTTTAGACTTTATAGTGCTCATCACCATAGTATCCAAGCACTATATGAGTAATTAAATATTACTTCAGTTTTCTATGTCTATTGGGTTTAGAAGCAGGATTTTCTTTGTGTGTTATGAATGTAAATAAATTACTTTGACATAATTCAAATCCTAATAATAGCATAGTACTTTATATTGTGGACAATAATGGACCTTAAAAATGGAGGGAAATTTGAAAGCATCCCTTATTATTTGAAAAAGTTGAAAGGTGAGATTCATTCATTAGGAAAATGTTTGAAAATCTTATGGAAAGAAAGGAAGTATATTATGGCTTTTAACTGGTAACAGCGGCACCAACACTGAAAAATACGATATGAGAAATGTACAAGACTAGTACTTACAGAAAAAACAAAGACTTTAGCCAAGTAAATAGCTGCTGTGAAATTTTCACTATTGGATTACCATCTAGAATTCTAGCAAGACATAATTGATTTGTTACTACATGAAAGACATACATAAAATCAATGAAAAATGGTCCAGAAAACTAACTCATGAGAAAGTTAGATGAGTGGTTTCTTTTTGAGATCACAAAGTGACTAGAATTTGATATCTACAGTAACTAATGTAGCCGATGGGATGATTATAAGGAATGGAAAATATCTGCTATCATGAATGACAGTTTCTAATGCTTTTTTTCCCCCTGAAAAACCAATTACAAACATAACATTTATGTTTTGGTTTTATAATTTTAAATCTACAGTGTAGGTACACATTTACAATGACTGACAATGCTTTTTAAAGTGAAAAAAATGGACACTCAAAGCCATTTCAATTTGTGTAGGTCTCTGAATATCCCAGACTGGTGATACAGTTATGACTGAGATATCTGTGAACAAAGAACTATAATGTTAGGACTAAAATAACTGCACCTGAATCTAGATTAGACAGTCTTTAAAAAAAAAAACAACCCTGAAAGCTTCTTGCAGTTAGACACTGATGTGACAACACTTATGGAATATTTATGGATGACTGTAGCAACCGCCTTGGTGTTTTTAAAACCGTGGATGTTAGCAATTTAACTTCTATCTCTCACCAGGGTTGTCTATACTACAAGAACAATACAATTTGATTTAATCTTTCTTTTCTTGTGTTGTTAGACATTTAAAACTACTGTGGATAAAGTATTTGCAAATGTACTATAGGAAACAATCTTGCACTATATGGGGGTGAACAGCTGTAACTTGTTATGTTCCTGTGATACAGTGAACACTATTTGCCTTGATCCTGCACAATTCCTTTTAAGATGAATGCAGGCCTAGTAATAAGAACTCTTAGTATTTATATAAGCTAACACTCAAATGTGGATTCCCAAAGTTAGGCATTTAACTCCATGTTAAGTAGGGTGACCAGACAGCAAATGTGAAAAATCGGGACAGGGGGTGGGGGGTAATAGGAGACTATATAAGAAAAAGACCCCAAAATCGGGACTGTCCCTATAAAATCGGGACATCTGGTCACCCTAATGTTAAGGTACCTAAATAAGTAGCTTGATTTTTCCAGAGATGCTGCGTACCTACAACTACCACTTGAAAATGGCAGGTCTTCACTATCCCTGAAAAATCAGTGCATTTATTTGAAATAGACAGCAAAATTTGGACTGAGGTGCCTAATTTTAGAAACCTAACTGACTAAAATGCTTTGTAAACATCAAACTAAACGAATCCTCATCACCCTGTAAGGTAAATATAGTAACTGATTATTATTATAGGTGGACACTAAGACACAAAGAGGTTAAATGATTTGTGTATAGTCACAAAGCAAATTCAGAGTCAGAGCTGGGAACAGACCTCAGGAGTTCCTGACTCCCAGTAGTCTTGCTGAGGCCACTGCCTCTTGATTGACTAAGATTTGAAAGAAAGAGCACAGCTGAAATTTCCTATAGGAATATTTTTAGCAACCGGTCAGTCCTACAAAATTCTATTTTATAAATTATGCACATTCTATTGTATACACTAGACAATTAGTTATATTAAAAGGTAAATATAAAGCAATAGATTACTCACAATATCTGAAGTTTGTATAATCCAAAAAATGCTTTCCTTGAAATAGTTTGAATGCAATTATGTTGCAGAAATCTGATAGGAATAAGATTTAAAAAACAGGGTAATTATGTTTCACAAACATCTTACAATTGCAGATGTTTCATAATCTCACATTTACCCCTTCTGCCATGTAAGCTTGCTGGGCTAAATTAATTGCAGGTGTAATATCTCTGAAATCAGTGGAGTTACACTGGGGAGGAATATGGTTCAATATTTCCCAACCAGAATTAAACTCTCTTGACAACTTCTCCAGCTTTACTCTCTGTGTCAGTCTGAAGGGGATGCTGTCTCTCACTGCCTCAAGGAACAAGTTCATTGTGTCTGTGGAACATAGTCTCATAGGTCATAAGGACATAATATGCAGAGCAGTGGGGGGTAAAGGCCTATAGAGTTCCTCACCAAGCTTATATTGTTCTGAGTTTTATTATGCCAGGACAATCCCTATTCACATTCAGGGATGCGCATATATTATCATGTGCATTGAGATGAAAAGAAACCCTATCGTGTTTACACTTTATTAAAATAGAAGTCATTCTAGTGCCATGCCCATTCTTTAAATTATGTGATCCTCTCAAATGATTGTAGTTTCTGAAGGCTGCCCGTCTGTTCTGGATGGAAGGCAGTTTGGGCTCTCATTAGGACCTGCCTAATAACTAACACATAACATCAGATGGGATAATCTCATATACTGTGTTCTTGGAGAATTTACGAGGATTTACTTTGTCTGCTACATGAATTCCTGACGTTTTAGCTGTCACTCTTTTCTCATGTAGAAAAGCCAGGATTATATGTACCTGGTTCTTTGCATGTACAGTTTAACCCTATGAAGGTTTATCTGAGTGTGACATTTGGTATGAAGCCGTTATAAGCACAGCTGATATTTTTGTTGTTGTTGCTAGTAGCTATATTTAACAGAATCACAGCACATTCTACTCGACTGTATAATTTACATAGGGTTCCTCTTACTAAATGAACATCAGACTGGTTTCCATAGTAACATTGATAAAGCCATACTTAAAGCTTCATAAGTTGAATTCCAGTAAAAGGTCATCTGATGCTACTATTTTTAAAATTCATTTTATTGATGTAGGGCCTAGAAGCGCCACAGAGGATCACGGCCCGATTGTGCAGAGACTGTACAAACATGAAGGAAGACAGTCCCAACCTCAAAGAGCTTATAATTCACACATGAGATGACAAGCAATAATATATAAAAACTTACAAAATCTACAACTAGCTGAAAAATATGTTGCATCAATTAGGGTGTTTGGTAATTTAGCACTTAAAAACAATATATGAATGAATAAAGAGACCTGAACCCCCCACCCCAAGTGATGATGAATAAAACAGTAACTTTAATTTTTTTAAAATGTTAATACATAAAGCCTATATTCTACTTTCTACCTGTCTGCAAACCTCCCATTGTCACTAATGGCAATTCTGAGGCCTAATTCATCCCTGGTGCGACTCAGTTGTCATCAGTGGGGCTACACCAGTGACGACTTTAGCCCCATGCTGTGTATTGAGGGTAATACATGTCCCTAACTTTGTAGGCCTACCCCACAGATCATCATTAAAAATACAATTCAGCTCTCTGCATAGAATAAATTTGTTTGCAATGTAGTTGTAGCCGTATTGGTCCCAATATACGAAAGATACAAGGTGGCTGAGGTAACATTTTTTATTGGACAAAGTTCTGTTGATGAAAGAGAGAAGCTTTTGAGCTACACAGAGCTCTTCTTCAGATCTGGGGAAGGAAACTAGAAACTAGCCACTGGGGTTTCCTTCCCCATACCTGAAGAAGAGCTCTGGGTACCTCGAAAGTGTGCACAGTAAAAGCTTTGTTATCTGGCATGTTGGGGAAATGGGGGGTGCCGGTAAGTCAAAAATTCCAGTTAACTAAGAAGGAGTTTGGGTGAGAGGGGGCTCAAGGCTGGGGGTTGGGCTGTGGGAGGGGTGTGGGCATGGGCTTTGGGAGGGAGTTTGGATGCAGGATGGGGCTTGGGGCAAGGGGTTGGAGTGCGGGATGGATTTTGGGGTACTGGATCCGGGCAGTGCTCACCTTGGGCGGCTTCCCACAAATGGTGACATGTCTGGAGAGGCACGGCCAGGAGACTCTGCACACTGCCTCCGCCTGCAGGTGCTGCCCCCGCAGCTCCCATTGGCTGAGGTCAATGCTCCTAGGTGGAGGCGTGGCCAGGTGGCTCTGCATGCTGCCTCCGCCCGCAAGTGCCACCCCCCACAGCTCCCACTGGCTATGGTCCCTTGCCAATGGGAGCTGTGGAGCCAACGCTCAGGGCGAGGTGGAGGAGGGGCAGTGCATGGCGCCCCCATGGCCTTTCCTCTGCCTGGGAGCATTGACTGCAGCCAATGGGAGCTACGGGGGCGGCGCCAGCAGGCTGAGGCAGCATGCAGAGCCACCTGGCCACACCTCTTCGGACATGTAGCCGCTTGCAGGGAGCCGCCTGAGGGGACTGCCACCCAGATCTGGCACTCCAAAACCCCTCCTGCACCCCAAACCCTAGCCCCAAGCTCCCTCCCGCACCCAAACTCCCTCCCAGAGCCCATACCCCATCCAAAAACGACAGTTTATAGAGCTTTCCAGTTTGTAAAGTGCTGGATAACACAGCTTTTCCTGTACCTACCGCCGACAGAGGTTGGTCGAATAAAAGATATTACCTCTCCTAGCTTGTGTCTCTAAAATAAATTTGACATTCCTAGCTTAGCTAGTGTTTAGCTTCTTAAAACATGAGTTTAAAGCTTCACCACTAAATAGCAGTGTTGCTTATTACACACTATTATCTTCTATGTTTCCGTGTCTTTCTGACAGACATTTCCTCCATTTAAGAGAACAGACGTTATGTTTTGTGTTGCTTACAAATCTACATTGTGTCTATGTGCTTATTGCTAAAAGGAGAAGCCTACATGCTTAAAATCCCAATTCCAAAAATAAATTTTATGACACTATTAAAACAGTAAACAATGGATTATATAAGTAATTCAGTGTTGATTTTAACATATTCAGTAACACTTAATGTTTGTAGACTGTCAAGAAGATGCTTACATTTTCTTCACTTCTGTATATCTGCTGAAAACTTCATCTGGAAGAAAGTGGATTTTGTTGTGTTTAAGAGACCTAACATAATTGGTAAGGGAAGGTTTAAAAATGAGCTCTTAATTAGCCATTGATTTAACAATCAGAAACTAGAGTTTACAATTAGTGCAATTGACAAAGGCCCAGGATCTGGGCCAAAGTTCCTCCCAGATAAACTGGCAAAAGCATTTGCTTGCTCAACTCACAGGACATTGTTCCAAACATTAAGATCATAATTAAGAAAAGTGTTGCTTATTTTGAAGGTAAATGCAGTTGCTGTAGTTACTGGATTAATTTTGCAACTTTGTGATAGTGATTAATTACATCCTTAGGTTAATTAAATCCAGTAGATATGTTTAGAAAGGGCATTGATAATTATCATAGTTTAGTCCAAGAATGAAAACTACATGCTATGAAATTAATAATATGGCTACTTCCTATGACTGAAAAAGAAATAAGATCCATAGTCAATACTTTCCAACACAGACACTTATGCTATAGTTCTGTATATCGTATTTCTCTAGTGTTTGAAGAATCCCAAAGTGCCCCATAAACTTAAACTGATGTACAAACTAAACCTGGGGATCACTTCACCTACTACTGTTATGCAATGCAGCCACCTCTAGGGTAAAATTCATCTGCTGCTAATAGCACACAACAATACTGCATAACATGTTAGGGAGGAAGTGAATACCCTATCCAAAGAAAATCACACAGGGAATTTAGATAGAATATAATTACCCCAGGAAGAATTAAACCTTAAGACCATGAGGTAGAATATACCCCTTTTCTGTATGTTGCAGGGAGGATAAGTATACTTAGCCTGAGCATGCCTGCATCCCTAGAAACATGTTATGCATTTTTTGCATGAGGTCATGCCTGGGAGCCTCAGTCATAGACTAGGACACCACTGTGCTGGGCATTGCACAAATACAGACCCAAAAGATGGCTTCTACCCCAAAGAGTTTACAATCTCAGTATAAGACAAAGATAAAAGGTGGATATAGGTTGACTGGGGAGAACAAGGGTGCAAAACTGGTCAGTACAGTAGGCAATGGTCTCAGCACACCCAGCATCATGGTAGAGGAGTTTCAAAGAGTGATTTCAAGGAAGACAATGAGGTGGCTATGCAGACGTTTATGGGGAGCTCCCACTATGCATGAGAGGCAAACATGGCCCCACATACTTCCAATGAGACCTCCTTCACTGCCCTTCTCCTTCTCCCAAACTACCCAATGACTCTTTAAAGAGCTCCCTCTTTATAATAAAGTGGGTGGCAAGTCTCATGCTCTCAAGCCACTCTAGGCTCCATGCTAACTCCTCTCTGACCCCACATTGTGCTGCTGAAACGAGCCACCCATCGCCCACTGCTTTTGGACTGAGGAGTGGGCAGGACCCCGTATTATGGGGATCTGGTTCACAGAAAGAAGTCAGATGAGGAGACGTTTCCTTGCAGGAAGAGGTGAAGTCAGCTGGAACTCACTGCACACAGGAGTTCTAACCTGTGCCTGCCTCCCAGACACCACAGACCCGCTCTCCTGCCCATCAGAATGCCCCCAATGGCCTAATATGCACAATAATGCAAATACACAGCCTAGAACTTTGTGTGCATTTGTATTGGAAGCTTAACACAAACCTGAATTTCATAGCTCACTCACTTCTGTAAAAGGCCAAACCAAATCCTGGGGTCCAAACACACGTGCATAGGCACCGACTCTGTAGGTGCTCTGGGGCTGGAGCACCCATGAGGAAAAATTTGCAGGTGCTTAGCACCCCGGCAACCAAGCTCCCCCCTCCTCACCTCCTTCTTCCCCCTCTCCCCCTGAGTACACCATATCCCCGCTCCTCCCCGTCCCTCCCAGAACTTCCCATCCCCCTACTGCCTAACAGTGCTCAGGGGAGGAGGCAGACAAGAGGCGGGGCAGGGGCGGGGACTTGGGGGAAGGGGTGGAATGGGGGCAGAGCAAGGGCAGTGCAGGGGCGGGAAGAGGTGGGGCAGGGGTGGGGCCACGGGCTGGGGGGGTCGAGCACCCACCGAGCAGAGAGGAAGTCAGCGCCTATGCACACGTGAACTTGGTGGGGTTCAAGATGAGTACCTAGAATTATTACAATTCAGGCCCATCTCTAGTGAAAACAGTGGAATTTAGATAGTTCCCAGGGAATTAACTGATATCCGAATAATAAGAATATAGCAATAGGGATATAGTACCGACTACCTGACCAGGATGGTGATAGTGTCTGTGAAATGCTCAGGAAGATTAGAGAGACTATTAAAATACTCAATAATAATGGGGGATTTCAACTATCCCCACATTGACTGGGTACATATCACTTCAGGACAGGATGCAGAGATAAAGTTTCTTGACACCTTAAATGACAGCGTCTTGGAGCAGCTAGTCCTGGAACCCACAAGATGAGAGGCAATTCTTGATTTAGTCCCAAGTGGAGCACTGGTCCAAGAGGCGAATACAGCTGGACCACTTGGTAATAGTGACCATAATACAATTCAATTTAACATCCCTGTGATGGGGAAACACCACAATGGCCCAACACAGTAGCATTTAATTTCAGAAAGGGGAACTACACAAAAATGAGATTAGTGAAACAGAAATTAAAAGGTACAGCACCAAAAGTAAAATCCCTGCAAGCTGCATGGAAACTTTTTAAAGACACCATAATAGAGGCTCAAAGTAAATGTATACCCCAAATTAAAAAACATAGTAAGAGAACCAAAAAAAGAGCCACCATGGCTAAACAACGAAGTAAAAGACGCAGTGCGAAGCAAAAAAGTATCTTTTAAAAAGTGGAAGTTAAATCCTAGTGAGGAAAATAGAAAGGAGCATAAACTCTGGCAAATGAAGTGTACAAATATAATTAGGAAGGCCAAAAAATAATTTGAAGAACAGCTAGCCAAAGACTAAAAAATGAATAGCCAAAAAATTTTTAAGTACATCAGAAGCAGGAAGCCTGCTAAACAACCAGTGGGGCCATCGGACGATCAAGATGCTAAAGGAGCACTCAAGGACGATAAGGCCATTGCGGAGAAACAAAATGAATTCTTTGCAACGGTCTTCACGGTTGAGGATGTGAGGGAGATTCCCAAACCTAAGTCATTCTGTTTAGGTGACAGATCTGAGGAACTGTCCCAGATTGAGGTGTCAGTAGAGGAGGTTTTGGAACAAATTGATAAACTAAACAGTAATAAGTCACCAGGACCAGATGATATTCACCCAAGAGTTCTGAAGGAACTCAAATGTGAAATTGCAGAACTACTAACTGTAGTCTGTAACCTATCATTTAAATCAGCTTCTGTACCAAATGACTGGAGGATAGCTAATGTGACGCCAATTTTTAAAAGGGGCTCCAGAGGTGATCCCGGCAAATACAGGCCAGTAAGCCAGACTTCAGTACCGGGCAAACTGGTTGAAACTATAGTAAAGAACAAAATTATCAGACACATAGATGAACATAATTTGTTGGGGAATAGTCAACATGGTTTTTGTAAAGGGAAATCATGCCTCACCGATCTACTAGAATTCTTTGAGGGGGGTCAACAAGCATGTGGATAAGGGGGATCCAGTGGATATAATGTATTTAGATGTTCAGAAAGCCTTTCACAAGGTCCCTCACCAAAACGGTCATGGGATAAGAGGGAAGGTCCTCTCAGGGATTGGTAACTGGTTAAAAAGATAGAAAACAAAGGGTAGGAATGAATGGTCATTTTTCAGAATGAAGAGAGGTAAATAGTGGTGTCCCCCAGGGGTCTGTACTGGGCACAGTCCTATTCAACATATTCATATATGATCTGGAAAAAGAGGTAAACAGTGAGGTGGAAAATTTGCAGATGATACAAAACTACTCAAGATAGTTAAGTCCCAGGCAGACTGCGAAGAGTTACAAAAAGATCTCTCAAAACTGGGTGACTGGGCAACAAAATGGCAGATTAAATTCAATGTTGATAAATGCAAAGTAATGCACATTGAAAAACATAATCCCAACTATATGTATAAAATGATGGGGTCTAAATTAGCTGTTACCACTCAAGAAAGAGATCTTGGAGTCACTGTGGATTGTTCTCTGAAAAATCCACTCAATGTGCAGCGGCAGTCAAAAAAGCAAACAGAATGTTGGGAATCATTAAGAAAGGGATAGATAATAAGACAGAAAATATCATATTGCCTCTATATAAATCCATGGTACGCCCACATCTTGAATACTGCATGCAGATGTTGTCATCCCATCTCAAAAAAAGATATATTGGAATTGAAAAAGGTTCAGAAAAGGGCAACAAAAATGATTAGAAGTCCGGAGCGTCTGCCATGTGAGGAAAGATTAATAAAACTGGGACTTTTCAGCTTGGAAAAAATACGACTAAGGGGGGATATGACTGAGGTCTATAAAATCATGACTGGTGTGGAGAAAGTAAATAAGGAAGTGTTATTTACTCCTTTTCATAACACAAGAACTAGGGGTCACCAAATGAAATTAATAGACAGCAGTTTTAAAACAAACAAAAGGAAGTATTTTTTCACACAATGCAGTCAACCTGTGGAACTCCTTGCTAGAGGACATTAAGGCCAAGACTATAACAGGGTTCAAAAAAGAACTGGATAAATTCATGGAGGATGGGTCCATCAATGGCTATTAGCTAGGATGGGCAGGGATGGAGTCCCTAGCCTCTGTTTGCCGGAAGCTGGGAATGGGTGACAGGGGATGGATCACTTGATGATTACCTGTTCTGTTCATTCCCTCTGAGGCACCTGGCATTGGTCACTGTAAGAAGACAGGATACTGGGCTTGATGGACCTTTGGTCTGACCCAGTATGGCCGTTCTTATGTTCTAAGGGTCAGCACCATTATTCTTACCCTTAACCATTTTTTGTTGTGATACAAAGAAGTGGCGATAGTAGGGAATATGACGTCCTATGCACATGGTGGGACAGCAGATTTCCCCCAAATTCTACAAACATATTCAAGTTGTGTTTAGCCATCTCTTTGTTTCTCCAGCACTTTTATTTCAGAGAGGAAAGGAAAGGCAGGAAGTTGTATTTATGCCTGTACAATATTGAGGTGTACTTACAGTAGGGTTACATTGCTTGAAACATGTGGAACAGATTTTAAATTAACATCTACACATTCTAGTTCAGTTTCTATGCAATCACAAATTTCTGGGTACTGGAGGAGACCTAGGGGGGAAAAAAAGGGTTTTAGATGTGACTGTGTAACATATGATGACTATGATCTGCTTAATACAGACTGTTTGTGTCATTTTAAGACCTCTATTCAGAAAAGGAGTGGATATTTATATGGATTGCAAGAACATCCAGAGTTACATTAGTAAGGATTAAACAAAAAATTGGAAAATATATGAACACCAGGCTTCAGAGCAAGGCAACCTCTAAAGGAGGATATTAGAAAGAAACTTTCCCCTATGGGCAGATTATTCCATAACTATCTATTCCAGTTTCTTGCACTTGCCTGTGAGGCATCTGATACTGGATGCTATCACAGACAGGATACTGAATTAAATGGACCATTGGTCTGTTCCACTATGGCATTTCTTACTCCTACCCAGCTTTCTGCAAGACTTTGCTCTATATGAAGATTTTTGATAATGCTGCCCCTCCATCTTAGTTTTGAAAAGACTTGGGAGTCTTCAGGAAGAGGAACCTCCAAATGCTGCTTCTGCACTCATATCAGTCCTACAATAACGGGCTTTCCTCAGTGATAACAGGGCTCGAATGATCAATCTTTTTAAATGGCAGCCAGGCCTGTTTGGTGTGGCTCTTGGTCCCCCTCTGGTGGTGGTTAGGCCAACTAGAGATTGATGAGCCTGCTACAATCTTGGCTAATAGCAGGGGGAAGGGGGTTAGCTCTGGCAGTAGAGGCTCCTATGTTAACATTCCCAAAGGCTGAGGTTTGATTCCCTATGCTGACAACCCAGCCAGAGGGCACCAGTGTGAAATAAACATTATGGAATCTTAGCACTTAAAACTTTGAAAGCAAACACAAAAAGATAGAAGCAAAACTTAAATCACGTAAGTTTGTACTTATGAAAACAGCTAGTATTGGGATGGGTGCTTCAGGGCAATAGCCATTGTATGTCTTATAGCTGTACTTCTAAAAATTAGAACTTTCAGAAATTCTCTGATGGAACAGTTTTCATTGAAATATTTTGCAGAGACGGTTCAATTTTGGCATGGGTCTGACAGTACCCAAGCAGGTTCCTGCCAGCTCACCTGTCTGGCTCCTCAGCAGCTCACTTGGTGGGCTGATGGGGAGCCCTGACTCCCAGTTCTTCAGCAGCCAAATTGGAGCAAGACCAAATTTCTAAATCCTCCGCAAAAGAGAATTACTGATTTCTGCACAGTTCTCCTAAAAATAACAACTTGACACAAGTGAGCAAATTCATTAGCATTTTTCACACTGTACCCTTCTGCTCCGTGCTTATGGGCATGCAAAAACCTCTATGTGCTCTGGAAAACATCATAGGCAACTGAGCTGATCTAATAGGCTAGACAGCCCTTTAATAAAGGTTAATACATTCATTTAATGGAATAATTCAGAAGTAATAAATAGATTAAGAACATTAATATAAGCATTTCAATCTGATCAACATTAAGTCAAAATGGTAATCAAATTAAAATAGAGTAGTGTATTGATTTTTTTCATCTGGTATTACTTACAGCACTCCTGTGATAAGTCCAGATAATTAGGCTTTCCATGGACCATGTCAAAGATATTTGCCCATCCACTATTATCTCCTAGAAAACAGTGTTAACATTTGTCAGCTGCACTATAAATAAGATATCAGCTTGTAAAAGAAAGTGGGAAAGAAAAATATTACATGAAAATCATCTTGTTTAGAAAGAGGGAGAGAGAGCCATTGCCGGTTTGGTCAAAATTTCACAGCAGAACATGTATCACCTAATGCTTCAAAGACTGAAGTTCTCTAGCTGGAAAGGACTCTTTCATCCCATGACTCAACTACCCACTATTTAACTCAATTCTCAACTTTTCTCCCAAAACTAGATATCATACATTCACACTGGGCTACAAATATACCTTTTTTCTGGTATTTCCCATGCCCTACTTCTTTGCTTTCTAAACTATTAAGTTACCTTTTCCATGTTTTTTCTAAGTTTTAGTGGGGGATCCAGGATGTATTTCAATGGGTGCTGTGACTGCTCTGCACCTCTGAAAATCAGACTACTTATTCAGGTGCACAAACATGGATTTAACTGCTTAATGTTAGGCTCTCACATTTGAACGTTTATTTATCAGGTGAAGCAAATGCTTTCACCATGTTCTATTTAGCTATTTGCAGGCTTTGCTTTTTTTCACTTTTCATTGGAATGGAATGCATTATATTTTGTACATGTCATTCTACAATTTCAATTGTGAAGTAATGACCATGAAACAGATTTGAATTAGTAATGATGGTTGCAGACAACTAACCCTCTCCTTTTAGGATGTTTGACAACTATTGCTTGGGGTGTCTCTGGTTTCTTAACAATAAATGATCATTTAGGGTTAGGTTGTGGCTTTGGATTACATAATCATGCAGAGGAGTAAGTCGGACCTCTGAAGTGTACCAGCATGTGCAGGATATCTCTCACAGTTAGGCTGTCTGTTCCACAGACCCACGGACGCTATCAATCAAATACCCTGGAACCCAGAGGGAAAGTGCAATAATTTGAAATCTCAACAACCAAAATGAGCTTGCCCCTTTTTCTATAAGTAGGGATACTATGACCAATACAGCCAGTTCAAACTTTACATTAATATTCCAAAATATGAAGTTAATATAGACTTAATTCTAAAAAATGGTATGCTGAAAAAATAACTGAATATTGAAACAGGAGGATTAATACAATAGTGCATTTTATATACTGTAGCATAGACACTTGCATGGTAGCTTACAATGAGAATCAATTAGAATCTAACATTAAGACAAACACGTTCTAAGGCAAGATATAAAGAGAAAATAACTCAGTGGGAAGACAAAGATTGTATCAGATTCAATAACTGGTGTGGCACAGGTACAAGAGTGACCTCAAATTTCAGACAGGCTCATGGAAAATATTGAAAGTAGACCAAGATTGGAACAGCCAAATGAACTATTAGTGGTTATGTAGGTTATGAGAGACTGGAAAGCAAAATGAAGAAAACCCATGAAAAATTTAGAAAGCAAGGAAAACAGTTTTGAATAGAATAGATGGAAGTTAGTATCATGGGACAAAGAAGACTCCTTACACAGATGGAGAACTTCAGTCATTGAAGCACTCAGTAGTAACATATAGTGTAATCAGGAGCTGGCAAAGTTCAGACAGGCAGATAAATGGATGGGTATTAGCCAAGGAAGATGTAAAATGGAAAGTCACCTGCACAAGTGTCCACATTTAAAGCTATAGGTAGAGGGAACAGGCTCATGGAGAAGAAGAGAAGGGAAAGGAGGAGATTTGAGGCACCTAATAAAATAAGTGATGAAACAGAAGATGTTAGACATCCTCTAGAAATGAAACAAGCAGTTATAGAGGTAAGCTTCAAAACAAGAGATGAGATTGTTGGAGGCACTGGCTTCTGATCCAAGATGTTTAAGAGTAGTAACAGAAAGTTCAATAGAATGTCATGCAGACATTGAGTAAAATGGGAAGAGAAGGATCCAGGATCAAAGGTAGAAAGAAGTTTATTAACCATCTGAAAAAAGGGCAGGCTCCTTTCTCTGATTTACATCTCTTTTAGACTGTGTGGTCATGCAGATGGAGCAGTGTTCGCTCCCCAGATTGAGAGAGGAACTTTCTCAGGAAACTTACTGAGACATTATCAAGTGGAGACACGTCTCACACACACACAAGACAGTTAAGACTCTTGTACCACTTTAGATCATCATATAATGGAAATTCTCTCTTACAGTAACTGGCACTTCCACTGGCAAAGGGGTTAACATAATACTCTCTTGTGCCTGCGAATCCCGCCTCCCCAATTCACACACACACAAGTTGTTGGGATTCACTCTCAGGAATGATATGTAGTGTTCACCCTGCCATCCTCCAAGAGATTTTTGCTAGAAAAGGGAAGTTATCAAGTGTGGCCAGGGCTGTACAGGAGTTTTACCAGTGGAGGCTGCCTGGGAAAACAGCTTGGCCCACTCTTTCCCAATGAGAATTGCCCAGTTTTGAGGCTGCACTTGCAGGCTCCAGGCCTTCTGGTTTGCAATTTTCCTCTTTCACAGCAATAAATAGAAAATATAAAACAACTGCATTATATTGTCACGCTTGTAGGTTGTCTCAAGACCATTTATGTGTATTATCTGGAGTAGCACATATCTCACAAGCACTTTTCACTTTGTTTTTTGAGCACCGAGTAGTCATAGATGTTATACTCACCACAGTTTTCTTCATCTGCACCATTCCCACAGTCATTTACACCATCACAGTGAAATGCCCATGGTAAGCATGTCGTAAGGTTCCCACATGGAAAATAACCCTTTTGACAGACAGGACCAATTGAGCTGCCTTTGATCAGCAAGGATTCTGGAAATATGAAAAAACAATGTCTGTAAATTAGAACATGTTCCTAATCATAAGGTTCTGATAAAATAAGAACATTTATGTGCATTAGAACCATTTCATTTCTACTTTAAAACCCATTCTAGGTCATTATTGTTTGCTATTTGTTTTGTGGCAGCACCTAGAAGCCACACACTGCCATTGGATTTTAATTTACATAGTTTTAGAGATTCTGTTTGTTTTTTCATGACTTCCATCATTTGTAAAACTCTTTAAGAAGCCAAAGAATAATTTTGTTTCCTGTATTGCCGTGGCTTATGGACAATTGGTGTTCTGGAGAACACTGGCCTATGATCGGATAGGCTGCTTCCATCATAGCATACTGAAGCATATATCTATCTTCAAATGGTGATGCTACCTTTCCACAGAGTTTACACAGGCTCTTTTGACCAGCTAAACAAATGAAACCATCCCACCACTACAAAACACAAAGCAATAACCAGATTCCTTGCACTGTGCACAGTTGCTTCTATGTCATTATTTGTCAGGAATTTCTCTGAACGAGTAAGTTTAAATTTGATCTAGTATATTTAATCTCTATTACATTGGTGGAAAACACTAAGGCCTTGGCTACACTCACGAGTTACAGTGCAATAAAACTGCCTGCAGCGCTGTAACTCACTAACTGTCTACACTTGCAAGGCACGTGCAAGTACAGGTACACTCAGGTACAGCGCTGCTGGTACTTCTCCTCCCCGAGAGGAATAACAGCTGTTGCATAGTGGCTGCTACGCTGCTCCTGGAATCCAGTTGAGCAGGATCACACTAACTGATTTCCGGAAGCTCCCTTTGTTTTGAAATGGCACTTCCGGGTTGGAGTTCAGAGCTCCGTTCTGGAGCTGCTTTACAAAAAACAAACACAGCTACTGTTTGCAGGCAGGGGACTCCGTTAGGTATGCGGGCAGCAAAGTTAGCTTGGAGAGAGACTTGGAGAGAGATGGCGGGGGGAGGGGGAGGGCTCCATTTCCCAGAGTTGTCTTTTATCTGCTCTTTAAAAACAAACAAAGCCCCTGCTGCTTGCTTTCAGTGATTGAGAGAGAGGCAGGGGATGTGGAGGTGTGTAAACTTAGGAGATAATGAGCTGACACTCTGTGGATACCCCAAAAACCCACTCTCTCTCCCCACACGCTCCCTGTCACACTCCACCTCACCCCCCCCATTTGAAAAGCACGTTGCAGCCACTTGAACACCCATAATGCACCGCTCCCAATACAGCTGCAAATGCCTCAAATGTAGCCACGTTACTGCGCTGGCAGCTGCCAGTGTGGACAGGCTGCAGCGCTTTCCCTACTCAGCTGTACGAAGACGGGTTTAACTCACAGCGCTGTATATCTGCAAGTGTAGCCAAGGCCTAAGCCTGCCATCCTGGAAACACTTACACAAGCGCTTAATTTTAAGCACCTGAGAAGTCAACTGGATTACTCATAAACTTAAAGTGAAGCACCTACGTAAGTGTTTGCAGATTCTGGGCCTAAACTTGCAGGGAGAGGCTGATAGAAACAAAATGTGAAATGTTCTGAATATTAGAGCAATGGGGATAGTAGGCAGTGAGAGAAGATTCAGTGTCAACATACGTACAGTATTATAGCTTTGAAGAGTTAAAAAGAAAAGAAAAGATACAAAATGAAGAGATGAAACTATGCAGCTACAATCATTTCTTAAAATGAGTGTTTTAATCCTATTTAACACAGTCATAATAATACTGCTCTTTCATGTAATCAAGCAGTATAATGGTTGGAGGAAAGGTTGGAGGAAAAGCATGGAATTGTGTTTGGGACAGAAGATGCACCATGAGAGGAAAATGTATAGCTGATTCCACAGTCTAACTTTATATCCCTTCTCAACATCTGATTAATTTTGGAGAAGACATCTGGACTAAATGGCTTAACATTTGGATCATCCCCCAATGAGCGAGTTACCAGTAGTTGTCTATTATTATTACACTTCTAGCTGGTGTTAGAAGTTTTAGGTTGTATTCTTTTGAAAGCCTCTTTGTTGAGGTCCACTGTGTGAATTAAAGTATACTGAATTGCTTAAACCTGTAGAATATTTTATAATATTGCTTAGAATACTATTACAATTAGATTGTGATATTTTGCTTTTCACATCAAATTCCCTATTATTAATCCTACAGTCAGCACATGCATTTTTAATCCACATATTCAGGGATCAAACACAAATGTAACAATTTTCTTTAGGGTCTTCTCCTTTTTATATATTTAATATAGATGTTCCTGCCAATGATAAACAAAACAAGCATAGCCCTTAGAATGGAGCTCTCTGATAAACTAAATGGTAACCACCGTTGTTATAAATGCATGCATAAAAATAGAGCTAATTACCTATACTGAGCTCCTATTTTAAATACTATTCAGAGCTGGAAAAAAAATAAAACTTAAAACAAAATGTCTGTATGTAATTGGATGAATATTTTAAAGGGATTCCATGCAAACGCATGACAACTGCAGTGACTGAAATATTTAACGACCACCTCAGTCCCACTGACGTCAATTTTAGAATTCCCCTAATGTCACATGGTCAGTGGAAGATTCAGTGGGTAGCTATGATTATTACTGGGGAGTTGGGGACACCACTAGACACTCGTCTTCAAGAAATGGGACATGGTGAAAGCTCTCTGATGTGGTCAGGAGCTTGTTATTAAGTCAAAATATTTCCGCTGGAATGATTTTCTGATGAAAAATGCCCTTTTCACAGAACTGAGAGTTTCTGCAAGAAATTTTCAGTTTTGCTGCGGGGGAGGGGAGGGAAAGCTTTCCCCCTGAAATGAGGGCTCCCTGACTGGCTGCCTGGAAAGTTGTGGTTAATTTCACTCGAAGACAGTGACATTGACAGAAATTTTCCCAGCTGGCTAAAGAGGCAGAACTCCAGAGCGCAGCTTCCTCCTGCCCCATAGCTCTGTCATATGGACTGCCCCAGGCCAAGGACCCTGTCTTCCAGGGTCCATGGCTCTGTGGCAGCCCCACCATGGCAGGGCTTCCAGGCTGCCTGCTGTGGAGCCCAAAGTACTGAAATACAGCACAACACCCTGCAATTCACTCAAAAAATAAAAATAAAAAGGCAAAAATAGCAGTTTCTCTTTTAACCAAGGATGTTCCGAAAGGGTAGCTTCTGGGAGCCACTTGTTAAAAATCAGTAACCAAATTGTAAATCGGGTTGGGATGATTTTCTGCCGCTGATGGAGTAAATTCTTCTCTACATACTAATAAATCATCCCTACCAGAGATAGCTTACTCCCGGAACCCCAAATAAAAAATTCTGAAAAGCAAACTGTATAAGAAAAGTGACCATTTATATCACTGTTGTTACCACTGTTTCACAATTGCCATAAATCTCATATGTGTATCATGTAAGGTGTCAATAGAAAAGTTACAATCTATCAAATATGATTATCCTGGTTAAATCGACGTATCATCTTTGTATCTAAAGTTATGAATATTGTCCATGGACTTTTATCTTATACATGTGTTGTATTCCTGGGTAACACCCACCAGATAGAATTTACATTAAGGGCAGACAGTTATGTACTGATGGCCCATCAAGGACTCTTATCACTCACAATGGGCCATAGAAGAAACTCATTCTGGCCAGATAGCTCTGTCTGCAGATGCCTCAGATTCCGATGGGCCAATATTGGGCCACCCCCTATGGTTCAGTAAACTATGTAAGGACATGTGATATGCTCATGTGACCCTGGACTTCGGCCAGTAATTTTCCAGGCACCTGGGCTGTGAGCTTTGTTTGAAACAGTAAAATTCCATACACATTGCAGAGGATATAAAAAGGCACCTGAGACTTCTACATTTTGTCTTCATTTCCTGCTTCATTTCTCTGGACTGGATATCCAACAAGGAAGCTCTAAACAAGGACTGGTGACCCCCAGTCTGTTTGGGTAATTCCAGAGAAGCTTTTGCAAGCTAGCAATTTGTTCCATCACTGCTATGATCTTGAGCTATGAACACTGAAAAATCACCTGTATGTATACGCTCTATTTACCATTTATAACTCTAAAAACTAAAGGTTTAATAATAAAAGAAGAGTTTCTAAAGGATTGCCATCAGCGTGATTATTGGGTAAGATCTGAGTTATATAGTGACCTGGCTAAGTGGCTGATCTGTTGTGATTAGAAGGACCCTATATTTTATTAAATTGTTTTTCAGTAACCACGCATCATAAAATCCAGTGTCTGGGTGGTGAGCCAAGAGCTCTGTCTAAGGAGACTGTGTTTTCATGTCTTGTTAACCAGTGTGGTGATATAGAATGTCACTTAGTTACTGGCTTGGTGTAATCTAATGATAAAATAACCACCAGTTTGGGGTGAGTCTGCCCTCTTTCTCAGTGGTCTGTCCTGAATTTAGCCTCCTCAGCTGTGACCCACTGTGGCACGCTGACAGTGGGTTACAGATTGCTGTAATAAGCCATAAATCCAGTGTCTTTATTAAGACCATGATTTTTAGTGTCTAGCAAAGTTATGAATTTAAGCTCCCCAGGCTCCTCTTTTGAAAGTGTTGTGCAGGTTTCCTTTGAGGTTGAGGACTGAGAGGTGAGATATAGAGAGATTGCTTTGTGAAAAGTGTTCCCCCCACAGGTAATACTGTGTTTTTGTCTTTTATCATTTTTCTGTGTGGGTTCATTTGAGAGCATAGTGATTGTCTGGTTTCACCCACATAGTTACTATTGGGGCATTTAGCACACTGGATGAGATACACCACATGTGTAGGGATCTTGAACGGTGTCTTGTGGGGAGTACTGATCACTGTAGCAGCGGAAATACATTGGCAGGTTTTGCATCTGTTATTCTGATAGGGTCTGGTGCTGCTTTGAGTCAGTGGGTCCTGGACTGTGGAGAACTTACTTCTGATGATGAGCTTGGTGACATTTGGGGCTTGTTTCAATGCCAGAAGGGGGTTGGGAAAGATTTATTTCAGGATGTCATCCCCATTGGGTATAGGTTGTAATTGTTTAATGACAACCTGTATGGGTTTCAGTGTAGGGTGGTAGGCAGGGATGCTGGAACTATGGGTGCTGGGGGTGCAGCAGCACCCACTGGCTTGAAGTGGTTTCCATTATAAACAGGGCTTGCAGTTTTGTTCAATGGATTTCAGCACCCGCACTATAAAAATTGTTCCAGCGCCCCTGGTAGTAGGTGACAATTAGGGGTGTGCGGACAGAAGGTTTTTTTCCCTATATTGAAGCAGGTTCTCTCAGGGTATTTGGGTGGTCTGTTCCATGATGTGATCAACTTTTTTGGTGGAGTGTCCTTGTATGGTGAAGGAGGTTTTAAGAGAGTTAAGGTGTGTATCCTGGACTTTCTCCTCGTAGCCTGTTCTGTGGTATCTGAGTGCCTGGCTGTAGGCAACAGATTTCTTGCTGTGTCTGGGGTGGTTACTGAATCTGTGATAGTAGGTGTAGTGATCTGTGGGTTTCTTGTATATCATTGTCTGTATAGTTCCATTGTTGAAGCTTATCAAAAATGGATAGGTGGTAATTGTTGAAGTTATGGTGGAAATTTATGAGGGAGTCTAGGTCATCTGTGCAGAGGATGAAAATATCATCAGTATATCTCAGGTATAATATTGGTTTCATGGTGCATTTGTCCAGAAATTCTTCGTCAAGATGGCCTATGAAGAGTTTGGTGTATGAGGAGCCATCCTAGTACCCTTGCTGTTCCCATGGTTTGGACAAAGTGTTTGTTGTTGAATGTAAACTTGTTATGGGTGAGGATGAAATGGATGAGTTTGGGGATGTGTTTGGGGTGGATATCTGAGTGTTGTCAATTGTCTTGTAGATATTTGAAGGCAGGCAATGATGATGTCATGGTGAAGGATTTTGGGATGCTCAATAAAAATCACAGTCTTAATAAACACACTAGATTTATGGCCTATTACAACAATCTGTAACCCATTAACCTCCCTGCTCCCTTTTTGGTCCTATGATTTCAGAGTTGTTAATGGGCCACTTCATCTTGAATAATCTCTTAGAATAAGTGTTAGTTATTTATGCTAAACAATTTGTGCCACCTTGTATTAGTTGTAACACTCTGAGTACCTTTCACAGACCTGAAGAAGAGCTCTGTGTTGCTCAAAAACTTATTTATTTCGCCAACAGAAGTTGTTCCAATAGAAGATATTACTTAACCCACCTTGTTTCTCTAATATCCTGGGACCAACATGACTACAACACTGAATCATAGGGTTGGAAGAGACCTCAGGAGGTCATCTAGTCCAACCACCTGTTCAAAGCAGGACCAACCCCACCTAAATCATCCCAGCCAGGGCTTTGTCAAGTCAGGCCTTAAAAGACTCTAAGGATGGAGATTCCACCACCTCCCTAGGTAACCCATTCCAGTGCTTCACCACCCTACTAGTGAAATAGTGTTTCCTAATATCCAACCTAGACCTCCCACATGGCAACTTGAGATCATTGCTCCTTGTTCTGTCATCTGCCACCACTGAGAACAGCCGAGCTCCATCCTCTTTGGAACCTCCCTTCAGGTAGTTGAAGGCTGTTATCAAATCCCCCCTCACTCTTCTCTTCTGCAAACTAAATAACCCCAGTTCCCTCAGCCTCTCCTCATAAGTAATGTGTCCCAGCCCCCTAATCATTTTCATTGCCCTCCGCTGGACTCTCTCCAATTTGTCCACATCCTTTCTGTAGTGGGGGCCCCAAAACCGGAGGAAATACTCCAGATGTGGCCTCACCAGTGCCGAATAGAGGGGAATAATCACTTCCCTCGATCTTCTGGCAATGTTCCTACTAATGCAGCCCAATATGCCATTAGCCTTCTTGGCAACAAGGGCACACTGTTGACTCATACTCAACTTCTCGTCCACTGAATCCCCAGGTTCTTTTCTGCAGAACTGCTGCTTAGCCAGTCGGCAGACTTTGCTATGAAAAGGCATTCATTAACAAACGTATTGGTTTTGCCTCTCTGACATGCCTAGGTTGCAGTATAACCATTCACAGCTGTATGAATCTTGGAGATAATTAAATGAAGTTTACTTTTGGTTAGAATACTCTGTTCTGTGTCACAGTTACCAGTTATAAATAGATAAATGAAACAAAATAGAGCCGATATATATGGCCATTAGAGGGCAGTAAAATACCATATTTTTAAATACCACCAGGTAATTCATGATAAGCCCTAAAGTAGCTTCTGAAGATGAATAAATCACTCAAATAGCAGCAGCTGTTATAACCAAGTGCTATTACCAAATCCATTACTGTACATTTATATTTGTGCTAGGGGTTTTATAAAACATTCATACAGTATCGATACCTAAACATTACCAATCAAATAACAAACACCCATTTCTTATTCTGCATCATTTTTTTTCTTTTGAAACATGCAACAAATGTGGGTTTTCCTAGTGTGATTCCCTGTAATGGCATTCCAAAAACAACAGGGAAGTGCTCTATTTAAGATATGGACATTCAGCAACATTTGGGGCCGGGGGCGGGTGGGGGTGGGGGTTAATATTAGAAACCTGCTGGAGCAGATGGGCAATTCACTTTTCATTTCATTTCTATGTGGCTTGGAACCTAGCTATCTGAGGGCTTGTCTATATGGGAGTCACACTGGTGATAGACCACTTTCTCTGTGCCATACTACTGCATTTGCCGATAGCCACCCTTCTCATTTCAGAATGAGAGAGGGGTGGCAGCTAAGGCATTCTCTCAGAGTGCCCCATAACTTTGGAATTCACTCCTTTCCTGCCTGGATCTGACACAGCCTGTATTTGCTCACACACATTAGGAGCATGCTGCAAAGCCTACCTAGCCTTATGACCATGGTTTGTGGTGAGATTGTTTCAAGTTTTTATTGCCGATTACTGCTGGTTAGGAGGCAGATGTAGAGACTGGAGTTGCAATAAGGGAGCTGTTCTAACGTCTGTATTTTAATTATGATATAGTGGCACCTAAACTGAGTGGTAGGTGCCTTTTCCTTTACTCTGGTAGAACTCAAAATAAATAAATATACATATATGACAACTCGTCAAGAGACAGCATGGTAACAGGTGCTCTAGTAATAACTTCTTCCATACTTTTTGTCTGTAGCCAGCCAAACTGCAGCAATGAAATAAATGTGTTAACCTAGGTAATTAAAAGGTGAGTCATCATATATTCTCTATTACAGTAAAGCAAATGCTGAAAACAAGAAAAATGAAGTAGCAAATTAAAGTAAAAATTATTTACACTGATAAACCTCCATCAACTACAACAAAGGAAACCATACGTTGTTTAAATAATTTTATAACATGAATTCCTTTTTCATGAGAAATGCCTCCATGACATGTTCCATCTTTCTTCCACCGTGTCCTCTGGACAAACAACGTTTTCTCCAAGACATGGTTTTCCCCCCAGAATGGTATTTTGTTAAATTTGTTTGCTAAATACCGCATTTAAAATTTCTGTACCTTATTAGTAATCACCAGTAAGTTTCAATTTGAAAACTGTTATTTATTACAGGATTACTTTTCAAACTTCTACAAAGAATGTTACCTCTTTCCAGTCTCATTTCAGAAAACCATTTATTCACTTTTTTGTTCAGGAAACACAGTATGATAAATATTTTTCATTATTAAAAGTGAAATCTTAACGAACTGAAAAATCATAATTTTGGAAAGTTTGTTTAAAAAAATACTGTGGCTTTTTCCTGTATCATAGTATTAATTAAAACTTTGCCAGTAGAAATAATTATGTTTCAGACATCTTCTTTGATATTCAAGATGCTGTCATATACATATAATGCTAAATTTAAATGTGATTATACTGAAAGGCTTATTTGTGTGTCATATTAGCATTTCAAAAACATTTCTTATTAGATAATTGATTAAATCAATGAAGGCTTGGTAGTAAATTAAATGTTTACTTTTTTCTAAAATGTAAGGAAATATATTCTCCTACTAGCAAGAAGCTTGCAAAGATTTAGCAAAGATTTATTAATTTAAATATGTTTTCTAAAGGACAACATTTAAACATTTAATTTTACATTGAATAAATATGAATTCATATTTTGTAGTAATTGAGGCTAGACATGGGAGCAGTATCAAGAAATCAAAGATAAGTTGTCTGCTTTAAACAATAAACCATTTTATAATTTTTTAAATAAAATTGTCTAATTGAAAATGCTTTATTTTATTTTATTCATACTGGAATGCATTCAGACTCATAAGAGTAGTAAGAAAGGAATAATCTTACCTTTAATTTCTAACAGAGCAACAAGGAGCAGAAGTAGCATTTCAGGCAGTCTGAAACTAATAAGATTAAGAGAAGTAAGAGTATGTTTACAGCAAATGAGTTACACTTATGCGCCTGAGCACCTTAGAAGCTGCTCTCATATAACAAACTCCAGTGCAGCTACGTATGTTACCGAGCATGCTCACAGCCAGCTGCTTGCAAACACTGAGGGGTAAGTCTTTTGTCACCCAGCAGGTTGTTACAGTTATTTAAATCAAAGTAAAAGTTCTGTCTGGTTGCTTGATTACTATGGACTGAGTTTGAGAGAGCAAGGGACCTTAGTTTTACTGGATAGATGAAATACATTTCATTCTCTTTTTATCAAAAGGGATAAAAAAAAATTTAAATATTGTACCCTGGTAATGGATACACAAATCTGTAAGTCGGTTTGCAGTTGTCATTTTTGGTATTTTGTTATATGCAGTGTAGTTGTAGGTATGTCATCCTAAGACAGGCCTGCACAACTCGTAAAGCGGCGAGGGCCATATTACTCCAAAGAAAACAGCTGAGGGCCGAAACCCCCCGGCCCCATGGAAACACCCCCTCCCAGCGCTGCCCGCCCCATGGAAACAACCCCTCCCCCAGCGCCGCCCGCCCTGCGGAAACAACCCCTCCTTCCCCAGCGCTGGGGTGTGGAAGCCTGTAGAGGGGGAAAGAAACAGCGCGCATAGGGTGACCAGATCACAGCAGTAAAATAGGACCCGCCCCCTCCCCGCTCGGCCCCACCTTGGTACTATGTTATAGCGGGCGCCTACGGTAGTATAATTAAGGTAAAAGAAAAATGTCTTTTTGCTAGAAGTAGAATAAGATCTTCCCCCCCACTTTGTATTCAATTGCCCTGTTGAATGAATGAGGTGTGAATGAGGAAGGCGTGGAAGACAGGCACCTCCAGCCAGCTGCAACCCTTGGAGAGGGGATGGGAACCACACCAAGGACAATCAAACTTGTCAAGTGGGGTGACTAGAGAAGAGCAGACATACTGACGGCCTCGGAGGTTAGAAGCAAGCACCTTCCTTTGGGAGCACCCTCTTTGCAGCATTGGGACAACCCTCAGCCCAGAGACAAGCAGCAAAAAGGACCAATGGACACAGTCCCCGATTTTGGGCTGCACAGTGAGCCCACTTACTCCCCCCCCCTCCCCCCGCGGGCTGCACAGTGAGCCCACGCGGGCCGCATGTGGACCCCGGGCTGCATGTTGTGCAGGCCTGTCCTAAGATATTAGAGAGACAAGGTGGGTGAAGGAATATATTTTATTGTACTAGTTTCTGTTGGTGAGAGAGACAAGCTTTAAAGCCACAGAGAGCTCTTCTTCAGGTCTGGGAAAGGTACTCCAGTGTCACAGGTAAATGCATGGTGGAACAGATTGTTTAGCACAGGGATCTCAAACTCAAATTACCACGAGGGCCACATGAGAACTAGTAAATTGGCCCGAGGGCCGCATCACTGAAACCTTTTCATACAATGATACAAAAGTGTAGTCAAAAATGAAAAAAATGAAGAGTAATATTGTATTCTATTAAAAGTCAATGTACCGACTTTTTAAAAACTGTAACGCAAAGAGGGATTTTAATAAAATATAAATACTCAGTAATGTTTGGAGCTTGGCTGCCAGTGGAGTCGGTGCCTACGGCGGGCCTCAGGAAATAACTCCGCAGGCCGCATGTGGCCCGCAGGCCGCATGTTTGAGACCCCTGCTTTAGTATAAGTAGTTAGCACATATAAAGGACTCTTCAACCTTGAAGGAGAGCTCTGTGTGGCTGGAAAGCTTGTCTCTCTCACCAAAAGAAGTTGGTCCAATAAAAGATACCACCTCACCCAGCTTGCTGCTTTGGTATTTTGTTTCATTTTTGTTTTAGGTCATTCAGGTCCCTAAATATGGGCCCCATCCTGCAAACACTTAAGCCTGTAAGTAAACTTTATGTAAATGAGTAGCCCCATTGAACTCAATAACACACTAATCCCCATGCAGCATTTAGATTCCCTACATGGAAACCAATAAAGAGCAATGGGGAATAAAGGAAAATAGTTATGTGCTGTCGCCTAGGGCTCAGTTGAATTAAGTAAAAGAGGTGCTATTAAATCTCTATCTCCCTATTATTATTCCTTGCTATCCCTCTCCTACCATGTACTCAAAGGCATTTGTTCAGAAACCTCCAAGATGCAATAACCTACTTGTTTCCAGCCACAGAGTAAAATACTTGCCAAGAAATATGCAAGAATCTCTGGGCCAGATCCTCAGTTGGTGTAAATTGACATGGCAGCACTGAATGCAATAAAGCCATGCTGGTTTACTTCAGCTGATGAGCTGTCCCTCTGAGTTTTGATGGCACTGGCCTACTTCTCAAATGTCACTTATTCTGCGAGATGTCACTCATTTTAGTTACCAGCCTTCCGCACTAATTTGAGGTATAGTCATGTAAACTGTTTACATCAAACAAGAACCAGGACACTAAGGTTACAGAAGGAAGTTTCCTGTATGAATACTTTTGCATTTCTCTGTTTGAGTCTTTGCCACACATCGCCTCCTGCATATTTGGGCCTTGGCAAGTGGAGAGAGAGGATTGCTGACTACAGTACTTTACGCATAGCCTGTGGTACAAGTGACACTGTCATAATTGTTAGCAGTTGTTTTGCATCTCTGTTTACAATTGGGAGAGGATGGGGGCAAAGAAGTCAGTCATGGAACAGCCTTCCAAGGGAAGCAGTGGGGGCAAAAGACCTATCTGGCTTCAAGTCATGAAATTGATAATTAAACACACATTACCAGAGGCTCACTGTTGATTTTGCAATTTCAGTATAAAATCTGTCTATGAGCTCAGTGAGGAAGATGCTCAGTGAGGAAGATGCTCAGTATGATTGGTTTGACTCTGTGTATTTCATGCGTTGAACAGAAGGGATTAATTAGCACTGACCCAGTGTTAGCTAGGTAATACATTATGGCCAAATCTTAGTCCCTGTGCACAGTTCAAGTAAACAAGCAGGGCAAAGGGGAGTTTCCTGGTTTGCCCAGGAAATTCCTGATTTCTGACGCCCCGCTCCTGGCTCCTAACCAGCTACTACAATATCCCCTTTTCACTGGCAGAGCTGCAGGGGTGACACCTGAGACAACATCTCTATGGTTAAGTTTCCTGGTGGATTTCAACCAAGGAGACTGCACTTAAAGCCATGAGGTGGTGGCTAGAAAGGGTCTAAGAACCTTATTTGGCAGTTACTCATCAAAGTACTATAACACCAGTAGTGTGGTGAGAATTTTTTCCCAAGCATTCCATTGTTTGTAATGGTTTGCTGTTCGCGTGCACTCCATGTCCTCTGCGCCACCTTAGAAAAGTTGTTTTTGCTAGATGCCTTGGGATGCATCTACCCACTAAAATAATCACTCATCACCCAACACTTCTTTTACATTCTGTGCTACTGATTATCTAGTTTTGTAATAAGTTTTCTGAAGGTATTATTCCTTTAGACATATTTTTCTAAGTACCTGATTTCCACATTTTTAAAGGCATTTGGTTTTGTTCAGTTTCAAGCTTCTTTTGTCATGTTCTTCTAGCATGACCCTCAGGGATTGCTTTGAACATCGGTTTCAATATCCTGTGGAACACTTATGCTGCAGAGAAAATACAAAAAGGAAGTCTCAAAAAATCTATAATGTCTGAATAGAATATTTATAGTGCATAGCTTGGAACTCCTTTTATCAAGTGGTATTTCATAGATTCTAGGACCATCATCCATTTTAGAGAACACTTGAGCTTTTGCCATTTTGCCCCATTATTTCTGTTCTAATTGGGACATACTTTCTTCTAATATTTTAATTCAAATTTTTTGGACCCATGCAAATTATCAAGTTATCATCTGGTTTTTCAATTACTACCAGCAAATGAACATCAAATGAACCCAAGCAAAAGATTTTTGTACCTGACGTGATATGTTGTCTACTAGTCTGTTCAACTACCTTTTTTCAGTCTACATTTTATTGATATTTTTCTCTTGGTATGAATCACTGACTGTATTTTTGCATTGGATAGGGTGGCTAAACCAGAATCCAACTCATTCAATACATCAGCAGACTTTTCAACATGTCTTCGGGTCTCTCTTTTTGTTTTTCCAGTAATTTGCACCCCTTTTTAAAAAATCCTGATTTTACCCACATTTCAAGATCAGATGCTGGTTGTCTGTGCTCTTGCATTTTTAGAAAACCAGTTCATGCTCATCACTTTCATGTCCCACAGGGGTTTCACTCTGCCTAGTGTGGAATTTTCTCCTCTGTAAGTATTGTATGTACTTTTCATTGTCTCTGGTATTATCACATGTTTAGTTTTCATGCTCTGCAAATCTTTATTTGCAATATACTAGCTTATGCCTGATATCTACTTTGTATGTAATAACAATATTATCTGTAATAAGGGCCAATTTCCATTCATTATTTTGTACCTTTTGAACTGTGTTCTGTGGAACAAACATAAAGCAATTCCTGATACTATGGGTGGTTTTGTTATCTTAAACAACCCTTGTTGATCAAGAAGCACTTGGAGAGAACAGCAACATTCATCTCTGCCTTATTGTTATCTTGCTAGCACAGCATAACCCCTTCATCTTTACTGAGAGGATTCCATCTCACAATCTACAAATACATTAGAAGCAAGAGGAAGACCAAGGACGGGGAAGGACCATTACTCAATTGTTTGTGCGGGAGGGGTGAAGATGGAGAGAGGGAAACAATAACAGAAAATGGCAGAAGTGCTAAATAAATTTTTTGTTTTGGTTTTCACCAATAAGGTTAGTAGTGATTGGATGACTAACATAGTGAATGCCAGTGAAAATGAGGTAGGATCAGAGGCTAAAATAGGGAAAGAACAAATTAAAAATTTCTTAGACAAGTTAGATGTATTCAAATCACCAGGGCCTGATGAAATACATCCTAGAATACTCAAAGAGCTGACTGAGGAGCTATCTGACCCACTAGGGATTCTCTTTGAAAAGTCATGGAAGATGGGAGAGATTCCAGAGGACTGGAAAGGGGCAAATATAGTGCCCATCTATAAAAAGGGAAATAAGGACAACCCAGGGAATTACAGACCAGTCATCTTAGCTTCTGTACCCGGAAAGATAACGGAGCAAATAATTAAGCAATCAATTTGCAAACACCTAGAAGATAATAAGGTGATAAGTAACACTCAGCATGGATTTGTCAAGAACAAATCATGTCAAACCAACCTAGTAGCTTTCTTTGACAGGGTCACAAGATTTATGAATGCGGGGGAAGCGGTAGATGTGGTATATCTTGACTTTAGTAAGGCTTTTGATACTGTCTCATATGACCCTCTCACAAATAAAGTAAGGAAATACAACCTAGATGGAGCTACTATAAGGTGAGTGCATAACTGGCTGGAAAGCCATTCCCAGAGATTAGTTATTAGTGGTTCATAGTCAGGCTGGAAGGGCATATCGAGTGGGGTCCCACAGGGATCAGTTCTGGGTACTTGTAAACTGGAGTAATAGTAATAGGATGAAATTTAATAGTGAGAAGTGTAAGGTCATGCATTTAGGGATTAATAACAAGAATTTTTGTTATAAGCTGAGGACGCATCAGCTGGAAGTAACAGAGGAGGAGAAGGACCTCGGAGTACTGGTTGATCACGGGATGACTATGAGCCGCCAATGTGATATGGCCGTGAAAAAAGCTAATGCGGTCTTGGGAATATTAAGGCGAGGTATTTCCAGTAGAGATAAGGAGGTGTTAGTACCATTATACAAGACACTGGTGAGACCTCATCTATAATACTGTGTGCAGTTCTGGTCTCCCATGTTTAAGAAGGATGAATTCAAAGTGGAACAGGTACAGAGAAGGGCCACTAGGATGATCTGAGGAATGCAAAACCTGTCTTATGAAAGGAGACTCAAGGAGCTTGGCTTGTGGCCTAACCAAAAGAAGGCTGAGGAGACATATGATTGCTCTCTTTAAATATATCAGAGGGATAAATACCAGGGAGGGAGAAGAATTATTTAAGCTCAGTACTAATGTGGACACAAGAACAACTGGATATAAACTGGCCATCAGGAAGTTTAGACTTGAAATTAGATGAAGGTTTCTAACCATCAGAGGAGTGAAGTTCTGGAACAGCCTTCCAAGGAAAGCAGTGGGGAGAAAGACCTATCTGGCTTCAAGATTAAGCTTGATACGTTTATGGAGGGGATGGTTTGATGGGATAGCCTAATTTTGGCAATTAATTGACCTTTACCTATCAGTGGTAAATAAGCCCAATGGCCGGTGATGGGATGTTAGATGAGGCAGGATCTGAGTTACTGCAGAGAATTCTTTCTTGGGTGTCTGTCTGGTGAGTCTTGCCCACATGCTCAGGGTTTAGCTGATAGCCATATTTGGGGTCGGGAAGGAATTTTCCTCCAGGGCAGATTGGCAGAGGCCCTGGGTTTTTTTTGCCTTCCTCTGTAGCGTGGGGCATGGGTCACTTGCTGGAGGATTCTCTGGATGATTCTCTGCACTTTGAAGACTTTAAACTATGATCTGAGGGCTTCAATAGCTCAGAAATAGATTAAGGGTTTATTACAGGAGTGGGAGGGTAAGATTCTGTGGCCTGCATTGTGCAGGAGGTCAGACTAGATGATCATAATGGTCCCTTCTCACCTTAAAGTCTATGAGTCTATGAGTCTTGAGAGTAGGCCAGTTCCGGCAAACCTGGAGTTCGTGCAGTTGTGTTCACCACCTGTGGGTGGAGGTGTTCATGATCACGCTCTTCGAAGGAAGGGATGCAGAGAATGGAACTCCTGTGCATATCTGGTCTGGTTGTGTCCACTGGTCTACTAATGACAGGATTTCCCTGGGAAGGGGGATCCACTTGTCCATGCTGTCTCTGTTAGGTTGATATACATCTCTCAACGACCCTTGGATAGGGTAAAGATGACATCTGGCAAGATGCATGATGTACATGCATGCTGATGTGACCAAGATGCTTCAGGTAGGTTTTCACTTGTGTTATTGGTTGCACATGAAGTTGCTGCATGAGGTCTGACTTGGTTTGAAACCTGCACTGTGGCAGGTGTGCGTTTGCCAACTGGGAACCTAATACTGCTCCTACAAAGTCTATGCTTTGCGTTGGGGTCAGTGCTGATTTGTCCCTGCTAACTGTGAGGCCTACTGCGGTGAAGAGGTCCAAGGTCTTCTGCATAGAGGCTCTGACCTCCCTTATCAGTCAGACACTCAAGGACAGGTACACCTGGACTCCTTTAAGTTCTGCCATCACAGTGAGGATCTCGGTGAAGACACTTGGGGCTGTGGGCAGATAGAAGTGTAGGACCCTGTACTGATAATGGGCTGTTCTTACCATGAACTGTGTGCTGTGTATCAAAATATGAAAGGAAGCATCCTGCAGGTCAAGAGCCGTGAAACAGTCCATAGGATCCAGTGTGAGGATGATGGAGGCTAGGGCGACCATCCTGAACTTGAAAGGTTGAATAAAGGCAATGAGATGTCAGAGTTCAAGGATGGGTCTCCACCCACCTTTCTTCTTTGGGATCAAGAAGTAGTGGGAGTAGAAGCTTTTCTCTTTGAATTCTAGGGGAACCTCCTCTAGCACGCCCAGTTGTAATAGGGAGCTGACCTCTTGTTGTAGAAGAATCTTGGGAGAAAGGTCCTTGAAGAAGGATGGGGAGGGAGTTCATAGAATCATAGAATATCAGGGTTGGAAGGGACCTTAGGAGGTCATCTAGTCCAACCCCCTGCTCAAAGCAGGACCAATCCCCAAGTTGGAACAGTCTGAAACTGGATGAAATACCGGTGGCCCTAAGAGTCTTAATACCCTCTGGCATAGTATACCCTATCTCTCATCAGACCCAACCAGCTCACTACACTCCACACTCTGGTGTCAGATATTTATCCAAAAGGTATGGTGTAAGGTATATAAAATCTAATACCATGATGGCTATTAATATCATTGTGAAATACATGGGTTAATGTTATATGTGAAGTTATGAATTCACTCTATATGATGTTTCTAGAACATGTTTAAGACAAGACAGCCTAGCCTAGGTAAAGATGATAAACAGGTCCATCCTAGACAAAGCAATGTAGGTTTATCTCAATTTACATATTAGCAGTAAACAAAGCTATCAAGCTAAAACAATGGGGGTTATCCTGATCATGAACTCAAGAGACAGAGAATTAACATGGCTATGGCTCTGGTACCCCCAAGAGACACAGGAGACTGAAGCCCAAGGTCTTCCTGATTTGCAAGACAAACATGACATCTTTAGGCTATAAGGAACAAAGAGAGACTCCATCTTTATCCTTCACCTTAGGAGACAAAGAAACCGAGCAATTTGATCTCTGTGATAGGTCTTGGCCAGGGTATCCAATAAAAGCTGGAAAGGAGACAGTCGGTGAGAGAAACCATCTTGAACAAAGACTGTATCTTGCTAGATTAAGTTTTAGACTTTTAAATGTGTTTTCACTTTTATTTGCTTGTAATCATCTCTGCCTTGATCCCTTTTACTTGGTATCACTTAATCCAGGTACTTTTCTTAATAAACTTGTTTTGCTTTCATTATAAATCATCAGTGCTATAAAAGTTCAGGTAAGTGTGTGCTTCGAGAAAGATAATGGATTGTAGAGTTTTATTGTCTCTGTAAAGGCAGCGAATCTAACACTTTCTCTGGTAGGGTCCAGTGAGAGGGCCTGGTTCGTGCAGTAGGATGATTTTAGGGCAAATTTGGGGCTGGAAGGGTACTAAGGTCAGTCTGCGAGGAGTGATCAGGTTGGGAAAAGCCAGGATGAGACTTGTGGGCTGCTGGCAGTAGGGTGACCAGATAGCAAGTGTGAAAAATTGGGACATGGGGGGGGGGGGAGGAACCTGTATAAGACAAAGCCCCAAATATTGGGGCTGTCTTTATAAAATTGGGACATCTGGTTATTCTAGCTGGCACTCTGTTGGGGTCAGAGCTTTGGACCAAAGCTGCACAGAATACAAAACACCCAGGGTTACAAGGCAGATGGTGACTTAACCTCTTACTGGCTTGGGTGAACCCCAAAAAGGACAGTTACCTGTTCCGTAACTGGCGTTCTTCGAGATGTGTTGCTCAGGTCTATTCCACCGTAGGTGTGCGTGCTCGCCACGTGCATCGGTGCTGGAAGTTTTTCCCTTAGCAGTATCCGTAGGGGGGAGCGCCGCTGCGACCCCTGGAGTGGCGCCGCTATAGCGCGCTATTTAGGGGACTGCGCGCTCCCCCCACCCTCGGTTCCTTCTTGCCGGACCAACTCCAACAGAGGGGAAGGAGGGCGGGATGTGGAATAGACCTGAGCAACACATCTCGAAGAACGCCATACGGAACAGGTAACTGTCCTTTCTTCTTCGAGTGATTGCTCATGTCTATTCCACCGTAGGTGATTCCAAGCAATATGCCATGGAGGTGGGTAGGAGTTCACAACTTGTCTGGCTGGAGCACAGCTCTACCAAAGCCAGCGTCATCCCTAGCATGGGAGACGATCGCATAATGCGAGGTGAACGTGTGAACCGAGGACCAGGTAGCGGCCCTACAGATGTCCTGGATAGGGACATGGGCTACAAAGGCGGCTGACGAGGCTTGCGCCCTGGTCGAGTGTGCCCTCACGATAGGCGGTGAGGGGACCTTCGCTAACTCGTAGCATGTGTGAATGCACGAAGTTATCCACCGGGAAAGCCTCTGGGTAGAGATTGGCTGACCCTTCATACGCTCGGCTGAGGCAACAAAGAGTTGTGGGGACTTACGGAACAGTTTAGTCCGCTCTAAGTAGAAAGCCAGCGCCCTGCGCACGTCCAACGTATGGAGGCGGCGCTCCTCGCCTGAGGCATGTGGCTTGGGGCAGAGGACAGGGAGGAAAATATCCTGGTTTACGTGAAAAGCGGAGACCACTTTGGGAAGGAAAGCTGGGTGTGGTCGGAGCTGGACCTTGTCCTTGTAGAAGACCGTAAAGGGCGGGTCTGAGGTCAAAGCCCTGAGCTCCGACACCCGTCGGGCGGACGTAATGGCCACGAGGAATGCTACTTTCCAGGAAAGGTGAGACCAGGAGCATGTGGCCAGGGGCTCAAACAGGGGCCCCGTGAGGCGAGACAACACCAGATTCAGGTCCCACTGAGGCACAGGGGTCCTGGCATACGGGAAGGACCAGTCCAAGCCCTTGAGGAAGCATCTGGTCATGGCATGCGAGAAGACCAAGCAGCCCTGGACCGACGGGTGGAATGCCGATATAGCCGCCAGGTGCACCCTGACGGAGGAGGGAGCCAGACCTTGCGTTCTAAGGTGGAGGAGGTAATCGAGGATAACCTGGGGTGGGGCGTCCCTCAGGGAGGTACCCCGCACGCCGCCCACCTAGCGAACCTGGCCCACTTCGCCAGGTATGCCCGGCGAGTGGAGGGTTTCCTACTTTCCAGGAGGATGCTCCTGATTCCTTCTGAACACAGAGTCTCCTCCGCGTCTAACCACTGAGCAGCCACGCTGTCAAGTGGAGGGAAACTAGGTTGGGGTGAAGGAGGCGGCCCCGGTCCTGGGACAGGAGGTCCGGCCGAAGCGGTAGCGGACGCAGAGGGGCCGCCAGCAACCCTAGGAAAGTCCCGTACCACTGCTGTCTGGCCCAAGCTGGGGCGATCAGCAGGATACGGGCCTTGTCCCTCTTTACCTTTTCCAGGACCTTGTCTATGAGGGGAAAGGGAGGGAACGCATAGAGGAGCTGGCCCAACCATGACAGGAGGAAAGCATCTGAGAGTGCATCCTTCTCCATCCCTCCCCTGGAGCAGAACCGGTGGCAACGTCGGTTCTGTTGAGTCGCGAACAGGTCTACTTGGGGAGTGCCCCAGGCTCGGAAGAGCTCATCCGTGACCTCCGTGTGGAGGGACCACTCGTGCTGGGAGGAGAAGACCCTGCTCAGTTGATCGGCCTGGGAGTTGTTGACTCCTGGCAGGTGGAAAGCCCTGAGGGAGATATCGTGGGCTATACAGAGCTCCCACAGGCTGAGGGCTTCCTGGCAGAGAGCCGAAGACCTCGTCCCTCCCTGCTTGTTGATGTAAAACATCGCAGCCATGTTGTCTGTCAGGACCCTGATCATTTTGCCGCTGAGCCGCGGGTGAACGCCACACAGGCCAAGCGGACTGCCCTGAGCTCCTTGACATTTATATGTAGGGATAGCTCTGTGGCCGACCACAGTCTCTGGGTTTGGGAGTTTCCTACATGGGCTCCCCAGCCCAAGTCCGACGCATCCGACACCAGGTTGAGCGACGGGGGCAGGTCCCGGAAGGGGATCCCTTGCAACACATTGGTCGGGACGGTCCACCACTGAAGGGAGGTTAGCACCCGCCCCGGTACCGTGAGGACCTTGTCCATACCGTCCCGAGCCTGGGAGAATTCTGAGGCCAGCCAAAGCTGGCGAGACCTCATTCGAAGTCTGGCGTGGCGTACCACATACGTGCACGCCGCCATGTGGCCCAGGAGCTGTAGGCAGGTCCTGGCCATGGTCAGGGGGAACTCCGTGACCGTGGCTATGAGCCCCTTGAGGGTCTGGAATCTGCCCGGTGGGAGAAAGGCCCTGGCCCTGGAAGTGTCCAGTAGAACCCCAATGAACTCTATGCACTGGACCGGGACCAACGTCGACTTGGCCTCATTTACCCGAAGGCCCAGATTGGCACAGGTAGTCAAGAGCAGCTGCAGGTGGTTCTGCACCTGCGACCCTGAGTTGCCCTTGAGCAGCCAGTCGTCAAAGTACGGGAATACTTGGACCCCTCGGTGTCTGAGAAAGGCAACCACCACCGCCATACACTTTGTGAACACCCGAGGTACTGTGGACAGGCCAAAGGGGAGGACCATAAACTGGTAGCGGTCCTGCCCAACCAGGAAACGAAGGAAGCGCCTGTGTCCTTCGAATATGTGTATGTGAAAGTATGTGTCCTGGAGGTCCAGGGCAGCATACCAGTCGCCCGGGTCCAAGGCAGGTATAATCTTTACCAGGGAGACCACGCGGAATCGGTATTTGACCATGAACCGATTGAGACCGTGCAACTCTAAGATAGGCCTGAGGCCCCCTTTCGCTTTCGGGATCAGGAAATAATGGGAATAGAACCCTTTTCCTTGGAATTCCCTTGGGACGCCCTCTATGGCTCCGAGACTGAGGAGCCGGCCCACCTCCTGCTGCAGCAGGGGTAGATGTGACTGGTCTACCGTGCCGTGCCCGGGAGGGGGTCGGGAGATCGGGGGTGACCTGAACTGGAGCGTGTAGCCCCGGGCAATGGTACTCAGGACCCACCGGTCTGAGGTTATCTGGGACCATTGCGAAAGGAATGGACGCAAGCGGTTGCTGAAGGCCAACTTTATTTGTTGGAGGGTGTCCTCGGGGTTCGCTCGGGTACTCTCCTGCCCCTAGTCAAAACCGCCGCCTGCCCTGCTGCTTGCCCTTGGAGGGCCCAGGCTGCAGGACAGAGCGGGACTGCCTCTGAGGTCGCCTCTTCTGTGGCCTGGACCTCTTGTAGGCTGGCTCGTAGCACGGTTGGGGCGCCTGGGCGGGAGCCTGTGGCTTCAGCTTTTCTTTAGCCAGCGGGACGTAGAGCCCAAGCGTTTGCAGGGTGGTACAGGAGTCCTTCATCCCATGAAGTCTCACATCTGTTTGCTCCGCGAACAGGTCCTTGCCGTCAAATGGGAGATCCTGCATCACGGACTGCGCCTCTGAGGATAGCCCAGACAGGAGGAGCCACAACGCCGAGGCGATGGATCGCGCTGCCGTGTCTGCTGCATCTGATGCCGCCTGCAGAGCAGCCTTCGCAGCGGCAGCCCCCTCCTCCGCCAGCGCCTTGAACTCCTTGCGTTCGCGCTCTGGGAGGAAGGGCTCGAATTTTTGCCAGGACCCCCACAGGTTAAACTCGTAGCAGCTGAGGGGGGCCTGGTGATTTGCCACCCTGAGCTGGAAACTCGAGGACGAATAAATTTTTCTCCCAAATGAGTCCAGCCTTTTCAAGTCCTTATTCTTAGGGGTAGGACCCGGTTGACCCTGGCGCTCCCTATGGTTGACAGATTCCACGACCAAAGAGTTGGGAGCCGGGTGGGTGTACAGGAATTCGTGTCCTTTCGTAGGGACAAAATACTTGCGCTCTGCCTTTCTAGATATAGGCGCAAGTGAGGCTGGCGTGTGCCAAAGGGCTTTTGTAATATTGGCATCCCCTTCATGTAACGGGAGCGCCACTCTGCCCGGTGCCGAAGACGAAAGGACATTGAAAAGCGAGTCTGAGGGCCCTTCCATCTCCTCAGCTTGGAGCTGGAGGTTTGAGGCAACTCGCTTTAAGAGCTCCTGGTGGGCCCTGTAGTCCTCCTGCGGTACGGAGGGTGGCGGGGCCGCGATCTTGTCCTCCGGTACGGGGGAGGAAGCCGGTACGGAGCTTAGTGCATCTGCTGGCACCGCGGGCTCGACGCCTTGCTCGGAATCCGCATTCGGTGCCGAGGACCCTTGGTCCGCAGATGTAGGTCTGGGAGCCCGGGATATAGTGGTCGAAGGAGCCTCGGATGCCCCTGCGACCGATCGAGTATCCGGCTCGGCGTGTCCCGGGGGCCAAGGGGTCCACTGGCACCACTGTCCCTGCCATGGAACCCCTTGCCACTGACCCTGCTGTGGCACCAGCTGGTCAGGTAGGAAAGCGGAGGCCCTGGAGTGGCTCACCACTGGTGTGAACATCGTTCAGTCAGTGCCGTGGGAACGGTACGATCTACGGCGTTGACGATGACGTCTACCTCGGGACCGGGACTCCGACGACGAGGTACAGTACCGTCTCGAGCTACTGCTCCTTGAGACGCTGAGACGCCTATGTCCGCGGTGGTGCGGAGTCGGCGACCTCTTATGGGAGTCCTTTTCCCGGTGCCTCAAGGACTGGGAGCTGGAGCGGGAGAGTCAGCGGCCATGACGGGAACAGCTGCGATAGCTCCGACTCAACCGGGAGCATCTACGGCGCCGGTGCCTGCCGTGTCGCGACTCCCTGCTCGATCGAGAGCGGTGCCTGGAGCTCTGATCCGACGGCACCTTACCCGAGAGCCTCACCATCGGTGACTGCGGAGGCTGCGGGCTATGGTCAGACCGGGCGCTGATGGGCGAGTGGTCCCGGGACTGGTCCCCTGATCAGGATCTGCGCCTGGTCGGGGTCAACGGCCTGGAGCCCAATGGCGGCTTGCCTCTGGAATGGATTCCTGGTGCTGGGACTGCCAGTACCTGGATCGTGAGCAAGTCGCTGGCCGCCTGGAAGGCCTCCGGCGTCAAAGGCATTTGGGCATCCGGAGAGGCCTGCGTCGAGGAAACCGGGCTACTCCGCTCAGCACGAGTCAGAGTGATGGGGCCCGGGGGAGAATTGCGGCTGCCGCACACAGGTCGAGCCTCTCCCTTATCCTTGCCTCGACAACGATGCGTAGACGGTGCCTTCCTCTACCCTTGCGACGGTGGGCGGTGCCGGCCACTTGAGGACGCCGGAGGATCGTCGCACACCGAGGACAGGGTACTGGGTGCCGATTCCGCTCGGCGCACCGGTGCAGGAGCCAACGCGGACTCCATGAGGAGGGCCCGGAGTCGAATGTGTCTGTTCTTTTTCGTACGAGGTTTAAAGGACCTGCAGATTTTGCAGCGTGCGCTGATGTGGGACTCACCCAGGCAGCGGAGACAAGCTGGGTGCAGGTCGCTTCTAGGCATAGAGCGCCTGCAGGACTCGCACGATTTGAAGCCCAGGGTCCGGGGCATGCCCCGGCCCGGATACTTACTAAACTGAACTAACTCACAAACTAACTAAAGATACTACTAACAACAAACAACAAACAGAGTTCTAGGAAAGGCTGCAGCAAAGAAGCTGGAGCAGAAGTTCCGACGCACCTACACTGGTGGCAAGAAGGAATTGAGGGTGGGGGGAGCGCAGAGTCCCCTATATAGCGCAATATAGCGGCGCTACTCCAGGGGTTGCAGCGGCGCTCCCCCCTACGGATACTGCTAAGGGGAAAAGCTTCCGGCACCGATGCACATGGCGAGCATGCACACCTACGGTGGAATAGACATGAGAAATCACTCGAAGAAGAATGTTACAATACCCTTTGTTTATGACCTCTAGGATCCACTTGTCTGAAGCAATCCCAGCCCAAGCTTAATCTTTAAAATAATAAAAGTTTCTGGTAAACAGAAAGGAAGGGCATGGAGCCACAGGTGGCCCATATGGGCTCTAGACTGTCCTGGAAAACTGCTTCTTTAGCACTTGTGCCGGCTATGGAGCAATCAAGGACCAGGGTGATGAGCACTGCTGGTGGAATTGATGTTTCCAAGGGACATAGCTCGAATTGTTGGCAAAGTCTCTATCTGAATGAGGACTGAGGCCTCTGTTGCTGATGCTGCTTTCTCCTGGCCACTGGGACACAACCCTAGCCAGCAGAGGATCACTCTTGAAATGAGCGAAGCACCTCATCACTACCAGTGTGGAACAGGTCACTCTCCAGGGATGGCAGGTCTTTAATGGTTGCTTGGCCCTCATGGTGGATGCCCAACTTTGCAGACCCGAAGAGCTCCGTGTAAGCTCAAAAGCTTGCCTCACCAAGGCCTGTACCAGTACAGCTGTGTCGCTGTAACATCACTCATGTAGCTGCGTTAAGCCGACTGGAGAGAGCAGCTCAACAAGTGGCGGTAGGGTGACGAGATGTCCCGATTTTATAGGGACAGTCCCAATATTTGGTGCTTTTTCTGATATGGGTGCCAATTACCCCCACCCGCATCCCGATTTTTCACACTTACTATCTGGTCACCCTAAGCGGCGGTAGTTATGTCAGTGGGACAGCATCACTCGGGGGAGGGAGGACGGGGGGCGGTTCATACCTCTGAGCGACAAAAGTTTTGCTGACGTAGGTGCTAGTGTAGACATGGCCCAACAGAAGTTGGTCCAATAAAAGATATTACCTCACCCACCTTATCTCGCTAACATCCTGGGATCAACACGCCTACAACACTGCATACAAATAATTCAGATTCACACAAGCAAACAAATAAAAACAACTATAAACCTTACGTAAGGAACTGATTAAAGAGAAATAAACAACTAGTAAAAATATGAAATGATTAAAATTATTAGAGAGATCAATAAAGCTTTTATTTATTAAAGGCTATGCTGGTGAGCACACTACCCCAATGTTCCTAAGCAAAAGTGTCTCACTGCTCAGTTCTGTCTGTCCCCCATGTCTCAGATGGTGCACATGGAGACATGTTGCAGGCCTGTAAGGAGATGCTTTATTATACTGGGAATTGGCAGTGCAGGATCTTGATGCAAAATTAAACCCTAACTACTTAACTATGATACAGGGTACTCATTCAGGTTCTTTTTCTGGCTGAGCAGTCAGGAGACTGATGCAGGTAAGCAGATCCTCCCTGGGGATGGCTAGAGAAGGACTAACCACCCACTCCCTCCTGGAACGGCGCTGGTGGTCTGTAAAGCTTGGAACCCACAGGTTCAAGCATAAGCAGCTCAGGTCTCTGGATCCAAAATCCCAGATCTGCTGTGGGCTGGCTGCAGGTGGTGGCCAGAGAAACGGACTGTGTCCTCCTGTTGCTGGCAGACTGGGAGCAGGAGGAGCAGATTGTCCTCTCCTGAGGCTTTTCTGCAGGCTGAGGTTACAGGTAGACCAGTTGCTAGGCCTGCAAGTGTAATCCTGGCAGGCTGCAGGGAGACATCTCCCCTCCACTCCTCAGCTGTTCTCTGCCACGTGGAGGGAACATGGGGCTATTCCTAGCTTCCCTCCTGCTTTCCTACAATCTGCACAGGCCAGAGACTGCTTGCAATCTGCCTGGTAAGCTCCTGCCCTCTGACTGCTGGGGACAGCTGTTCTCTCCCCTCCTCCCATTGGTTGAGGCAAGAGGGTTGCTCCAGTGAATGTGGAGGGGGGCAGATCACCTTCCCTCCTGCTGTAGGGGAAGTCAACAGTGCTGAATTCTGTTGTAGATCCACACGGGTCCAAAAGAGGTCTCTTCTCTCTTGGAGCACAGCCCCCTTGCTAAGAGGGTGTGTGTGTGGTGGGGACTACATTGTGTATTTTGATTGCAAGCTCTTTGAGCAAGGGCTGTCTCTTACTAAATGTAAGTACTATATGTGCATATATTACAAAGTGGAATGAGTCTCCTTTAGGGCCTCTAAGCATTATTCTACTACTACTACTACAGCACTACTTGAAGCCTCTACAATGTTAGCTTTGCTCCCAGCATGGTGAATGTCTGTGGAACTAGTCTATACTACTACTTTTTCAAAACATAGGGCAAGGAGTTTTTATTTTATACAACTCTCTGCAGTGATCTACCAAGTCAATTTATGACCCCATTATATAAATTATATATATATATATATATATATATATATATATATAGTCTCCAATTATTCATTCTGGTAAAAAGGGAAACTGTTTCCCTCCCACCCCAGTCATGAAAAGCCACCAAGAGCCTGTGTGTTTCATTTTAACATTTCTTTCCTGCATGCCCCATGTATTTAATATGTGCAGTACGATATCTTTGGTTGTAAAGAACAAAGAGAAATTCACCTTTTGTTGTTATTGGCTTTGAAAGATAGATACATTGGGAACACTGGATATTAAAGCAATAGTAAATTCACAACCATTTGACCAAAACAATATAAGAGAAAAGCAATATATTATTTTAGAAAATTCTCTTTCCTCACCTTTGTAAAGTGCTTTGAGATCGTAGATTAAAAGTGTTATACAAGAGCTCAATCCTGTAAAGTGCTGAATACTCTGCTCCTGATCCAACAAAGCACGTAAGCAGCTACTTAAAATATATGAGTAGGCCCAGTAAGGACTAAGAAGATGCTTAAAGTTAAGCAGATGTTTAAGTGCTTTGTTAGATCAAAAGCGAGCACTTAGCTCCTTGCAGGATGAAGCCCCAAATGCTTAGTGTTCACACCCAAGGGGGCATGGCCTCCCTCTGAGACTGACAGAGAGGAACCACTGCCCGCCCCTTGGTGGGCACAGCTAGGACAGCCACACCCACCTCGCAGAAAGCAGAGTGGTAGGGCAAGAAGATAAAAAGCAGGGCCTGCAGCTGCTGAAGGACACAGATGCCTCCCACTCGCTGCTGGGAGTGGGACTTGAACACCGAGGACCCAGAGAGACTGCCGTAGCTGCCAGCTGGCAAGGACACTGCTAGCTGCATACCCTGAAAAGATGGAGGACACCCATGGAGCCAAAGTACCCAGTGAGGGGGTTGTAGGAAGTAGTCCAGGGACACCAGACCGTAGTCCAGTTGTATGGTCCAGTTGTATGGCTAGAATCCTGGTCAGTGTGTTTCAGCTGGATCCCCAAGAGACCTGCATTTCTCTGCCTGAGTTAGGATGTCACATGATAGACTGTTTGGTTCTCTGCCCTGCCTGAAAGCCAGGGCTCTGGTCTGCTTGGCCCTGCCTCAAGAGCCAGGGCCTCCGAGATTGCTAATTCCCCAGTAACCGGTACCTTGACAGGGGCACGAGAGAGAGGGGGCATGGCTTCCCTCTGAGACTGACAGGGAGGGATGGTCACAACCTCCTAGAAGATTGTTTATATAATACCATGGGTGGCTGTAGTGCTGTATGGTCAAATACAAAGATGAGGTCCCTTCTGCAGAGTGTCTTCAATGCACAGACCCAAGGTCTGCTTCTGCACCACTAAAGTCAATAGTAGATTTGAATTTAATAAGAGTATGATCAAGTCCCTAATCCTGAAAGTTACCCATGTACACATGCACAGAGTGAAATAGTTAATCTCAGATGCCCAAAGAGGAAGTCTTGCAATTTTCTCATAGCTGCTGTAAGTCAGTCAATTGCAGAAACAAATTGAAAACAAGCAGGGACAAAAATTAAGTTCCATTCTTTATATGCAAACACTACTTCATCTTTTCTATTTTAATTTTATGTCTGCTCTCATTGGCAACAGAAGCAGAAGATTCAGCTATCAGGTTTGCAATTTATTAACCAAGAAACATAGCAATCGTTAAATGAAAAAACCCTCAAGTGATAGAATGAAGCATGAAATAGCTCATTCTGTGTCGGAGGTCCAGATAAATAAAACTATATAGTACTAACAATCTTCCCTCAAAAGATTTGTGTGCCTGCCAGAGTTCCTGGTGTGATGAGGGCTGGAAGGTGGTAAATAACTCTGTATCCAGACTTGCAGGGAACACAGTGTTTTGGTGGTTTTATTGCATAATGTGATTATTAAGTGCAAGAGAGAGTGATCAAAATAAAAACAATAGACCAGGCACAAAAATTCAAAAAATGAATGTGTGTATAGACTACATACTCCAAAAGGAGAAAAATGGCTTTCACTTGCTCAAGGCAAGAAGTCTGTCTTTCCAGCTCTTCCTTCTTCCAGGCTCTCTATCACCAGCACTAGAGCTATAGATCATGGAAGTGATATCAAGACTCCATACAGAAGGTCAGAAGGCAGAGTTCAATTTTGCACTCAAAGCAGGGATTCTCTATCATTTATGAAGAATATAGTGTATCCTACTGGGGAGAGGGCACAGGACTCTCTAGACCTCTCTTAGGTCCCCCTGTCCATCATTTACCCTCTCTACTCCCCCAGGGGCTACCCTTGGGTGAGTTCTCTGGGGCAATCACACCCTGGCAGAGGGCTGGTTCTTCTTGCCTTCCCCTTGTGAGAGAGGAGAGTCTGACTGGAACAGGGGTCAGCCTCTCAGACAGCCCCTGGATAGAGCTTTAGGGGCTCTGTCTCCTAAAGTCTATTGCCCCTTTGCAGGATTAACCTCCTACCCTTCTTGCAGGGGCATGTTGCTTGGCTGTCAGCCAGGGCAGCTCTGGAAGTGGTGTGTTCGGTGACTCCTCCTCAATTGGCCTGCCTCTGTTACTAGCAATCCGTGCATGGAGCAGCCTTCTTCCTGCTCCCCACCCCTTCCTATAGTAAACTTCCCCTTTTAAATCCCTCCTCCTCCAGCTGAACAAGCCATATAGGTGCGCCTTGTTAGCACAGCACAAACCCAGAGGAGCTCGTTAGTCTCCTCCCAGCTGGTGAGAGGGCATGTCCCTTCACATCCAAAGCAAGATTTACCCTTTGAGAACAAAATGAATTTTCTGAGAATTTACAAGCAAATCTGTTAATTTAGGAGTTTAAAATTAATTAAAACTAAGCCCTTTAAGAAATTTAACATATATACCAGTCCTCTTTGGTCTAAGAAAGGGAATAAAACAGGAGCTTCAAGCTTTCCATATAGTTAAATTTATTGAACTATTATGCATAGGCTGCATCTGAAGAAATCAAGCTAAGTTTTTAACAATTATTGTATCTAGTAGTTATGATTAAATAGACTACAGACAGGTTTAGATCAATAGCTCAAGAAATTCTTAAGTGGGGCCATTGTGACATCAGAAGTAACTCAACCAATCAGCCCCCCCACACACACTCATGTACAGCTAATTTGCATACAGCAATACTATTGGTTATAATGAGTCAGTGGCATGAGAGAGATAGGACATATGTCAAATTCTCACTAGTAGATTATTTGACCCAACAGTCACTAGTCTTTAATGGTTCTTTGTGGGGAGTGGGAGTGAATCAGAGTCTCACGAGGCTCTTCTGCTTCTCTCTCCACTTCAAACTCAAACAGCCAAAACGGAAACCAAACCTAGCCTCTTTGTCTCTGAGTCAGGCTGTCCCCTCCCACTGAAGGACTGAGCAGTCCTGACTCTTTGCTGGCTCGACAAACTGTCTGTATAAATCACCCCATCAGAAGCCTCCCTAGTAGCTTTTGTAGGAGTTTTCAGTCTATGCTGTACCCACCCCAGACTCTAACTGTCTGGGAAATGGTGTCCAGAGGCGCTGGAGCTATTGTTGTAGGCCATAGGGTAGGTCCCCTAGTGGCTCAGTCCAGCGTTCCAGGAGCTGCAAACTCCAAAGGTTCTTATGCTCTCTTTTCTTTGGGCATTAGTCCTTGAAAGTCTCCCTCATAGCCCTGCTGCCTTGGCTCTACTGCTCAGGGAACTGAGGCAGGAACGCAGGGAAAGACCTTAAAGCACAGAGACATGGGATTCAGGGACCGGGATTCCCCTACACCTTTCACATAGCGCATTTCTCACTAAAACTGACCTCTAGGCCACTAAGTCATTCTCCATATAGACAAGCTCAAAGTGTGCAGCAAGCTGGGATGTCAATCTACAGCAAACCAGCCTGTCATATCCTAGGTGGTCACGTGAACCCTGCTGCTTAACACAATAAAAGTTCCATAGTGTGCTTTGATGTCCTTGCCGGGTACTAAGTCCTAGACAAGCCCTCAGTTCCAAATTAAGGATGTGAGTCACCTGCGCACTTCAACTACTCTGTGCTGTTGTTGTCGAATATGCCTTCAAAAGTGAATATTAAACAATGATTTAAGGTTGATACTACATAGCATCAAATCATTAGAAATATCTCCTGAGGATATTCTCTTGGGTTTTCATTTTCAGAGTTTATGTACAAATTTAATTAAAAACTACACCCAAGGAAATTCCAAGACAAAACTACTGTGTTAAAATGGAATTATAGTTGAGAATACTTATCAGTAACTTCAGGGTGAAGAATGTTTTGTAGTAATGACATATGAAAGTGAAAAATATGAAAAAACCTTTTAATGCATCTTTAAAGATCACTTCCATCTAATCTGGGACCAATACACTAACGTACCTTAATTGTAATTATATGTAATCATTGCATAGCATCATGGCAGTGTTAAGGGACCAAAATAACCTTAATTGTGCATTTCCAAACCCTATAATATTCTTGGATTTCTTCTAAGTGCAACCTTATTATTTGCTATTCATCATTCATTACTCTGTGATTTAAAACATTCCAGTGAGCCACTCAGAGCAGAGGTAATGCCTTTTGACTTTGGTGACCAATCACACTCCACAAATATGGAATGAAAATTAGGTGAATTGGACAGTTCACAAAAAAAGCCATATTGAAAACTTTCTGTCCAAACTACCCATATAATAGTTGAAAATAAAGTTAGAAGTCACAATCAGTTCCTGAATATTCAGGAACAGAATTAGTACCGCATTCTTAATTAACATTATCTGTAATTAATGATTAAACCAGCTGCATTCATTATGCAGAATTTCAAGAGGCATATGTTTTTAGCATCAGATGTTTCACAGCTTCAGCAATGTACATTGTACAATGAAAGGACTGCCACTGACTTCGACAGGAGATGGGTTGGGCCTGGGTCTTTTGAGCCTGAAGAAGAAGGGAACAGACACAAGCTACAAAGACATCATCTTTGATAAAAAGTTAAGAAATCTCAAATCCTATTTTTAAAATAAATTTTAGATAGAAGTGTCTTGTTCTTTTGTGACCTATCTCTATGGTGTTTTGTTTTGTGGGCATCTCCTGAAAGCACAGGATGATTTTATATGTAATCTTGTACAGGAAATCCTTGACCCCCTACAATTTGTCCAGTGAAAGAATGCTTTCTAAAATTATTTTTAAATTATATTTAAATGATTATTTCAATGGCTTACTAAAAATAGTACTATTCAATAACATTATTTTGGGGCTGTTATACGTCTTTGCAACAGAAACATATAATCTAAGATTTTTTTATTTATTCTTTTGAAAGAAAGTTCATCCTCGCTGTAGACCCAAAAAGCTTAAAATACAGTACATTTGTACCAGCTCACTGGGACTAATTAAAAAAAATCTAAACAGATATACACAGGGCAACATCAAAAAATCAGCTTTTATTGTACTGCATTATTTGGGTCAGAGCCTCAGCTGGTATAAATGGACATTGTTCCATGCAAGTCAACAGACTGGGATTCAGATTTTGAACACATACAAAGTTAGATGCAGGGTTCTGGTTCAGGCCCAAATCTAAATAAACTTCATCATTTTCATTCTATTTTAAGGCTAACCCGGCATTTAAGTACATGCTTATGTTCATCCCTATTCAGCAAAGCACCTACTTAAAGCTAAGCACATGCTTAAGTGCCACTGACTTCAAACTGGCAAGTACTTTTCAAACATTAAGTCATTTTAGTGTAGAGCCATTTTAGTAATGGAGTCAACTGCTCAAGTGTTTTGGCCAATCCCCTCTGCATGATTTAAAAACAATACAAAACTGTTCTTTATTATATTCAGGAGTCAGCTAATTTGGATCACTTTATTATGGTGCAGCAGTAGCACCATAGCTGACTTTGCATTGCGGGTTTCATTTTATAAGAGTGTGAGACCTGTGCTGTTCAACATATTCATTAACGATCTGGAAAAGGGGTAAATTTAACAGTGAGGTGCCAAAATTTGCAAATGGCACAAAACTACTCAAGATAGTTAAATCCAAAGCAGACTGTGGAGAGTTACAAAGGGATCTCACTAAAATGGGTGACTGGGTGACAAAATGACAGATGAAATTCAATGTTGATAAGTGCAAAGGAATGCATGGTGGGAAAAAATAATCTCAACTATACAAAATAAAGGGGTCTAAATTAGCTGTTACCATTCAAGCAACAGACCTTACAGTCCTTGTGGATAGTTCTCTGAAAACATTCGCTCAACATGCAGTGGCAGTCAAAAAAGCTAACAGAATGTTAAGAACCATTAGGAAAAGGATAGATAATAAAACAAAGTATTATAATGCCACTAGATAAATCCATTGTACACCCACACCTTGAATACTGAGTGCAGTTCTGGTCTCCCCATCTCAGAAAAAATATATTAGAATTGCAGAATTTGCAGAGAAGGGCAACAAAACTTATTAGGGTATGAAACAGCTCTCATATGAGGAGAGATTAAAAAGAAGGGGACAGTTCTGATAGGAAAAGAGACGACTAAGGAAGGACATGCTAGAGGTCTATAAAATCATGAATGGAGCAGAGAAATTGAATTGGGAAGTGTTATTTACCCCTTCACATAAACACAAGAACTAGGGGTCACCCAAAGAAATTAATAGGCAGCAGGTTTAAAAAAAACAAAAGGCAGTACTTCACACATCGCACAGTCAACCTGTGGAATTCTTTTCCAGGGGATGTTGTGAAGGCCAAGACTATAACAGAGTTCAAAAAAGAATTAGATAAGTTCATGGAGAATAGGTCCCTCAATGGCCATTAGCCAAGATGATTAGGGAAGCAACTCCCTTCTTGAGGTGTCCCTAAACCTCTTACTTACCAGATGCTGGGACTGGACAGATCTCTCAAAACTGCCCTGTGCTGTTCATTCCCTCTGACGCATCTGACACTGGCCACTGTCAGAGACGACCATTGGTTTGACCCAGTATGGCTGTTCTTATGTCCCTTTCTTTGGACCCCTTTTTTGAAGAAATCTGAAACACTTTAAGGTCTGTGCTTTGTTCCACCTGTTGCTCCTTCATGTGCTGATTCAGACATCAGTTATAAATAGGTAGCATATGTTTGTAGAGGGTTTTCTTAAAAAAGAAAAATTCTGCTGTTTTGCTAATGACTGGCCATTCAGAAAGTGTTTGTGAAGACTTCCTCTAGGGGCTAGTTCTCAAAGAAGCTAGCCGTTATATCCCAAATGAATGGACTGTGTGGCAGTCAGATGTGCCTCAGATGGTCTTATACCATCAGATCAGCATATCTGACTGTCATCATTATGTGCTGTTAGATGCATCAGTCTGTTGCTACAATTAACATATGAGGCAGTCACAGTCCACTCATCTGAAAAGTTGTTCTGCCTTAATGTTTCTGCAGTCATAGTTAAGGCTTTCTGTGATGGCTCAACTTTGATGATTTTGCGGTGTATATACTGCTTTTTAGAATTGGTGGAAATGAACATGAACACTTTCTGGAGAGTGTGACAGCATTAGAGGCAATATGAAGGTGGCAAAAAATGCAGTCAACTTTTCCCTTAACCTCTTACTTGCCTGTATTTAGGGTTTGCTTGGGTGGGATAGGTCCTAATGCAACCTTAACTGTCACTATATGTAGTTATAGTTACAAAGCATTTGTATTACACAAGTAAAGGAATACTGTCAAAACTAGAGGGAGTTTCTGTACTATTAGATTAGTACATTTTTGTATGCTAATTATTAAGGTTTCTTTCTTATTATTCTTTCTTATGCTAATTATTAAGGATACCCTCAAAAATTCAAATTTTATGCCTTTCCCCCTTAATTAGTATTAGTTTGCTTAAAGGTTTCTCTCTTCTTCCCTTTGCTTCTGTCTTTCTAATACAATAGTTCCCAAACTTTTCAGGGTCATGCCCTCCCCTTACCTCTGTCCGCACCTCCCTGCAGCTGGGGCCGGGATCTGGGCTGTGGCTCCCGGGGGAGGGGGAAGGGACACAGATAGGAGCAATAGGGCCAAGGCTGGGGCCACAGCGGGGGGCAGGTCTGAGGCTGGGAGCGGGGCTGAGGCCGGGAATGGAACCATGGCCAGGGGCCAAGGCTGGGGGCAGGGCCGGGGACGGAGCTGCAGCTGGCCATGGTTGGGGGCCGAGACTGGTGGCAGAGCCTGGTGTGGGGCTGGGAACTGGGGCCGTGGCTGGGGGAAGGGCTGGAGCAGAGCTGGGAGCGGAGTGGGGTTGGGTGGTGCTCCATGCCCCCGTGGGGGCTGACCCAGGCTCTGCCACCCCCTGAGTATTCCTCCATGCACCCCACATGCTTTGGGGACCTCTGTTCTAATAAGTGTCCATGTTTCTTTCTGCTAGAAAAAGCCATTAATTCTAATCTCCACATTGACTATTTCTGTTGTTCTACTTTAATAGTTGATGTAAGCAGAGTCAGAATGAGCTCTACCCTGACATCTGGTGATGAGCTGTGGAAAAGGACTTCAGGGGCTGATCTCGGTTGCATGGGCACACCCACCCTGCCTAGCATGACGGGACTGCTTGCCCAAATGGTCACTTTGGCTGCTGTGGGATCCCCAGTCTCTTTGTTATTGGGGCAGGAGTAATAAAGTGTTGTTATCCTGATTATGTGAATCAAGGACAGTAGAACTGTACTTGGCATTTTATGATGGAGGGACTCACTCTCAACTAAGTAGCACTCGCTAGGCAAGGGACATGGGTTCCAAAGCCCCGTGAATTGAGAAAAGCTGGGGATAGGTATGTGTACCTGGTAGTGGGGGTACTCTTCTGAGGGCCCTAAATACAACATTGACCCTGCGTCTCTCCATGGTGTACTAGCAGAGCTAATTTTGACTCCATTAGGAGTCTTTTGTTACATGCTGCAGAGCTGAAATCACTGATATCTAGGTCTAAGCATTAAACCTACATTGGGCTAGTGGTTCTGAGTGCACCAGCACTGAGGCTCCCCTACTAGCAGTGAAATCACTGAGAGCTGAAGTTACTAAGAGCTGTGTTAAGTGGTGGCGGGGTGGGGGCCTGAAGACATATTGGTGAATGGCTAGCAGAGAGGTGTGACCAGCAGGATGGCTGGTGGAGAGGCGCAGCTGGCGGTGAAGACTGCAGCAGAACCCTTTGGAGAGGCGTGGCAATCAGCCGTCGACCCGAGCAGTGGAGCACGTAAGGTGCCCCCATACCTCTCCCCCACTTCCACTCAGGCTGGGAGGTAAACCCTGCAGATGAACTTCTGAACTCTGGGGGCTACACTGACCAAGGACAGAAATGGTGGGTGGGGTGACTGTTGGGTTGCTGGACTTAAGACCCTGAGGGGAAAAGGACACTGCCAAACTTACTTGGGGGTGGGTCTTTTGCTCATGATTTGTGTTATGAATCCTGTTTGTGGTTTTTCCCCACATAATGCCGCATTGTTTCCCTCCTTTATTAAAAGGCTTTTACTACACTCAGACTCTGTGCTTGCGAGAGGGGACGTATTGCCTCTTAGAGGTGCCCAGGGGGGTGGTATGTAATTGTCCCAGGTCACCGGGTGGGGGCTCGAGACAGTTTTGCCTTGTGTTATTGAAAAGGAACCCCTAGATACTGAACCCGGCCCTTGTTGCTGCCAACTCTGATGGGCAGAAGGGTTACATGTAAATAGAACAAACTTTCCCATTTAGCCTTTGTCATGTTAAATAAAGTTTCCATTGCTCCCATCTCAACGCAACATGCATTTTAAATCCTGCAAAATATAAACAATAATTGATTCTCCATTTTTTCTGCTCCTCAGCCAACGCACACAATTCTGTGGGCTGTGATGATTGCTGACATCCATATAATACTAGTGCTTTTGGACAAAAATAAGAGGAAACAAAGCCAGCCATATACATTTCATCTCCATTGAAATCTATGAGAAAAATTCAATATGTGTCAAATGGACAAGTACAAAAGAGGTAAAAAGAAAGAAACTATTTATGAGTTTCTAAGAACATTAACACACGTCTGTTAATCCACAATCTACCTCCCATTGGCTCTTTTGGTCAGGTGCCCACTTTTTTTTCTTTACCTGGGGGACTTTTTAACCCTTTACAGGTAAAGCAAGTAAAGAAGAGCTACCAAGAGGGATTTTACAGCTAATTGGCTGGCTGGGTGTCCATCAAAGGGAACTATCCCCTACTTTATTTATCACAGGAACACAGGGCAAATTTCAATTAACTGACTCCTAGGTTGAAACAATGCACAGACGTGTTCCCTGAATTACAGACAGTTCCCTTCCCATTAAAGTGGGCTGCAAACTGAGCTGCATCAGACAGAGTGTGAGAGAATACAGATGAGGAACTTTATGTATATGAGTATTCCCCTGAAGTTCACTGAGTCTGCTCCAATGACTAATGTTACTCACATTTGTTCATGTTTTATAGGATTAAGGCCTAGGTTTGGTAAACAAGAAGACTGCTACTGAACTGTCTGGCTTCTGTACGTGCACATTTTATAACTGTTTGACTATCTAAATCATAAAAAGACTAACTAACCTCCAAAAAGAAAATCATTCTAAGCTAATACCCAAGTTAACATGCCTAGCAGCAGATTCTCTGTAGGCATAACAACATGTGTGGGGAGTGGGAAAGGGAATGTAGCCATCAGGACATCTGGTGTTGGCCTTGGGGCTGCTCTAACTTGCACCAGCTTGTGGATGGTCCTCAAGAGCGAGTCAATCCATCATGAATATCAGGATTGTTTGCATAGACCTTTCTGGAATATTTTAGTGGCTGGAGGAGAATCCTTTTATGTTTTGCCCCTGTAGCTTCTTCACCTTCATTAATGGCCTTTCTGAACTTGTGGCGACTGTGGCTTCATATCCCCATGCAATAGTTACCAGGATGCTTGCATATGCAGTCCCTCTCATTTATGGTGAATTAAGATTGTTAAAACTAAAGATTTTGACACTTACTACTCTTTGTGGTAAATGAAATGCCACATTCTCAAGCCTTTGCTTTGAGGAGTGCCGGTATGTATGGGTTCAGGTATTCGAGTGGATAAAATTGCTCTTCTCCACCCAGAATACTGACACCTCATGCTCTTATAAAATGTATCTTTTTTAGAAACATTCACTTATATAAACTGTGAATAAACATCTGAATAAAGTACTCAAACATAGCTAAAACATTGCTATAGCAAGAATAAACAAACTTCCTCTCCGGATGCTGTTCAGCCCCTAACATATAATTGTGCACATAATCTGTTTCTGATGGCTAAACTACTGTCTCATATGGGTAGAGGGAATGCTTTTTTCAAATGTTTGGACTCCTACAGCCAATAATAATCAATACATACAATTTCACCTTTTTTTTGGCAGGGATTTACCTAAGTTTTCTGGGTTTTAGCCAGGCCAAAACACTGAGTACTTAAAATTGCACAAGCAGTCATAATCTTATTATACTGTTAGACCATATACATATGGAATCGCTTAGATATTTGAAAAATTTTACATACATTTCATTCCTTCCTCTACACTCGCTGTTGTTGTTTAGGATTGAGCTTCATTCTGTTGTTCTCCTTAACACTCCCCTCAGAGGAATTAGATAAGAGGATACAAAATACCTCATGTGGGTGTATTTAGAGAAGTGAAATGGGGTTAAAAAGAAGAAAAACTTCAGATTTTAACAGAAGTTAATTTTAGGTGTCTGTAGTCATTAATAATAATTAGTTCTTATATAGTACTTTTCATTCATGGATCTCAAAGTGCTTAAAAGAAAGGTAAGCATAATTACTCACATTTTATGGATTGGGAAAATGAGGCACAGAAAGGGTGAGACTTGGCCTAGGTAGGTCACACACCAGACAGTGGTAGAATTAGGACGAGAACTCTGGTCTACTAACTCCCAGTCCTATGCCTTAGGTGCTTCTAGGCATCTTAAGAAACAGACAAAGAAAAGAAAATCATAATATGGCAACCTATACAGATTTCTTCCTTATCTGTTCCAGGATCGTATAAGCTGCAACAATGGATGGAATTAATCTTTGATGCAACTCCACTGAAGTGCACTGAGAGACATCAACATGGACCAAGAGAGTTTAGTTGGGAGTGCACCATAGTGCAAGACAGCAGCTTAACGTCAGGGATACGAGTGGCAAGCATTTTTCAAATCAGATTTCTGGTGAAATTGTGTCATCAGTATTATTACAGTTAATTTATCTCAAGGACCTGATTGTGGGACACTTACAAACAACTTGGCAAAAAATTAATCACATGAATAGCCCCCTTAAAAGTCAATGGGCTATGGACACAAGTAAATGCTTACCAACCTAAAGAAACTAAGAGAGAACTGTACATTGGAAGCCAGTTTGTAAATCCTATAACCATTAGCTATTAGATCTAAAATTAATTGTATACTACTGATAGTGTGTTGTGGATGAATTGTGTTGTTTTCCAATGTGATTAATTCTTGAAGGAAGAAAATTGAAAACAAGCAAACAAAAACCTAAAGAAAGAATAAATCAGAAAAAGGGAGAAAACCCCCAGATGAAAGAAGCCAAATGGGAAAGGGAAGAAGTGAGAACAAAGATTGACTAGTATTTTAGATGGTGTTAGCCAACTAACCCATATCCAAATCGGATTTATCATGGGCATTACTCTAGAATCCCGGTGTGGTGGTGCGCGCCTGTAATCCCAGCTGCTTGGGAGGCGGCGGATCGCTCAGGGGTTCTAGGGTGCTGTGCGCTACGTCAATCTGGTGTCCGGTGCTACTAACAGCTTGGCCAGCGGGTAGTTGGAGGACTGGCTAGAACAGCGCATCTGATGTGTTGTGATCGGCGCTTTCTCTGTGAGGGCTGATGGACCAATCAGTGACAGTGATTACTCTAGAAACCAGAAATCCTAATTAAGTTACATGAGACAAGACAGCAGAAATGTATGATAATTATTGTGAAGACTACAAAAGAAATTACACCATGACCAAAAAAAAAAACCAACAAAAAAACCCTGATGAATCGTTTCAGCAGATCAAGCCAAGTTCACTAGAGAACAATTTAGTCTTTTTTCTACAAACTTCATTGTTCTGGTTGTAGAAGATCCATATTAACAGAAAATTGATGAACTTGAAAACAGGAGCCAGGGAGAATAGTCATAAATGGACTCCAAAGGAGAAAGAAAATATGCGTAACATTTTCTTCCTACAAGGCTTTTGAGTTACCTTCATTGTATTTTCCAACTAAATTACCATGCAGGTCATTTTGGCCTGGCAGCATGTGTACTACTTTGATATGTGTCTGGAGAAAAATGCCTTATTTCAGACTATTGTAGCCTTGGGAAATAAGTTTTTTAAAGAATTTACTACTTGGATGAGCGTAATTATACACAAAGTAGTTCCCACAGTCAGAAGTGTTGCATGCTCAGTTTTCCTTGTAATTTTCAAAGATTATTAGTGTGTCAAATAAATTATTCAAGAATGTTTAAATAATTTAATGTCTTAAGTCCCATTTTCAAAAATAATTTATGAATCTAAGTTTCCTTGAAATCTTACTTAGTCTCCTAAGTCACTTAGGCACCTTTGAAAATTGTATCCATTTTAAGTTCTTAATTACTTGTTTTTTTAAGGGGAAATAATTAACATAAACACTACCTTTCTATAATATTTTACAGTGTATATTTATAATAGGACAAAATCATGACAGGATTTGCAATGTGAATGAATAAAAAGAATAGTTTATTTATAGATTTTAAGGCCAGGAGGAACTACTATGATAGTCTGACCTTTGCATAATATAGGTTATAGAATTTCACTCAGTAATTGCTGCAGTGGAGGGAATTTAGATTGATTGGCTATATTTTGAATTTTATGCATTGATTAACTTTTTCCCCGGCTGCTACATGGCTCATTTTTCTGATTAATGCAAGATCAGTTATCAGATTAAGCATAGCACACTCTTGAGACCTCAAAACTAATAAGAAAATTGTTGAGGAAGGTTATTATTAGGGGGTTTATTTCTGGCTTCTTTTTCTGCCCGAGGATGTATACATACTGTTTTGATTGATCTTTAATTAGTGCTGTGGAGTCACACATACAACTCTGAGAGCAGTATTTGGTTCGGGGCCAACATTTCCTACAGTGTTTACAATTATATCAAATGATTTGGGGCAATTTGCTGTGTTACATAACTAATTCATTTTTATTTTTTTTTGCCTGCTTCAGTGAAGGGTAGTAAGAAAATGACGTGTGCCTAATTAAAATAGTATTCACTTTCCTGTTCTCGCAGCTCCTGAATATGGTTGAGGATGGGGGGGATAAATCAGAATCTTGACCTGGTATCTGGTACCAGCCACTGTTGGAGGACAGGATACTGGACTAGATGGACCATTAGTCTGACCCAGTATGGCTGTTGGTATGTAGCTGTTGGACTCAAATGGCGCTCTCTCTTGAGAGAGAGCTATGTGAGGATTCTTCCGCTGAAGTCTTTAAGGAACCCAAAGAATTCTATGGAAAAAAAGAAAGCAATGTATTTCCACATAGCCACAGAAGGGGGGAAAAAGTAATAAATGTAGGGTTTGGGGGTCAAATTCTGCCTTAATATACAGAGTGCAATTCTCACTCACCAAATGCAGCTTGCCTAACTCATGCAACTGGTCCCACTTAAGAAGTCAGACTACTCATATGATGAAGATTTGGCCCCCTGATGCCAGTGGAAACAGGTTGGTGTGTGTGCACACATGCACAGGCAGCTGAAGACAAGAATTGGCCGTCTTCTGCTAGATATTCTATTGGACATCAACAAGTGGATAGTGGCTGCCATCTTTTCTGATGCAGTATCTTCTTTCTTTATCAACTAACGATATTCAGTGGCCTTTATAGAGTGTCAAGAAGGGATATTATTACCATACTTCATTCCTAATGGAATAGAAGAATGGAACTGTACCTCAGATATCACTATTTTGTGCCTGTTAACAAATGTTAACTATGTTATCTCAAGATGAGTAGTAGAAAGGGGAGGGGGAGAAAGAGTGCTCAAGAGCAGTCATTGGGATATCAGGTTTTTTTAAGTTCACTTATTTTTTTCTTAAGAACCCTCCCCCCCCCCCCCAAATGTTGACAGGTTTCAGACTGGTAGCCATGTTAGTCTGTATCAGCAAAAACAACGAGGAGTCCTTGTGGCACCTTAGAGACTAACAAATTTATTTGGGCATAAGCTTTCGTGGGATAGAACCCACTTCATCAGATGCATGGAGTGGAAAATACAGGAGCAGGTATAAATACATGAAAGGATGGGAGTTCCCTTACCAAGTGTGAGGTCAGTCTAACGAGACAATTCAATTACCAAGGGATACCGAGGGAGGAAAAATAACTTTTGAAGTGGTAATGAGAGTGGCCCATTTCAGAGAGTTGACAAGAAGGTGTGAGTAACAGTAGGGGAAATTAGTACTGGGGAAATTAGGTTTAGATTTTGTAATGACCCCCAGTCTTTATGGTCTACAGACATGTCTACAGAAAGGTGCAAATAGGTGCAGAATAGGGGCCCAGTATCCATGTCCTTTCTCAGCCAAAACTCCCAATTAAGCTCCCCAAGCTTGCTCAAGCGTAGAAAAATAAAGGAGATATCCTTTCTCCTTTATTAAAACACATGGGAAGGAGCTATGGTCAGGACTGGAGTAAGACATAAGTACTAAAACCCCATACATAGGGCCCTCAGTATAACTGCATCAGAAGTTGAATAATTTAAAAAAAATTTTCTCAAGCTGTAATTTCCAAACCAAGGGGCGGGGGTGCGGGGGAGAGGACAGGACTTGTATACATGAGCAGAATGGCATGTAGAGGGACGACAACAGCCACAGGAGATCTCACCCCAGTTTATGGAGATAGTTAGACATCACGAGCAGCAGGCAGAGCAGCTAGATCCATGGCTGCAATGGAGGGCTGTGTGTTTTTGCTGAGGGGAGGGGGAATGGAACACATCAGAAGGTACTGCCTCATGAAGCTATTAGAAGATACCAAGTTTGGGGTGCTGTTGAGCAGCAGGGCAAACCCAGTGTTGGTGAGCAAGGCATTCATTGGGAGGCTGCAGCAAAGATGGACTCTACAGTTATGGCAGCACTGGGTACAGCTGTTAAACTAACGAAGGCCATGACTACAGCACTGGGAGGAGTCGAAGTCAGATCTCTGCTCTCCTTGTCTGAGAAGAAGTAACTAGTCCTGGCACAGTCAAGGAATTATGATGTAATTGGAATAACAGAGCCTTGGTGGGATAACTCACATGATTGGAGTACTGTCATGGATGGATATAAACTGTTCAGGAAGGATAGGCAGGACAGAAAAGGTGGGGGAGTTGCGTTGTATGTAAGAGAGCAGTATGACTGCTCTGAGCTCCAGTATGAAACTGCAGAAAAACCTGAGAATCTCTGGATTAAATTTAGAAGTGTGAGCAACAAAGGTAATGTTGTGGTGGGAGTCTGCTATAGACCACCAGACCAGGGGGATGAGGTGGACGATGCTTTCTTCCAGCAACTAACAGAAGTTGCTAGATCACAGGCCCTGGTTCTCATGGGTGACTTTAATCACCCCGATATCTGCTGGGAGAGCAAATACAGTGGTGCACAGACAATCCAGGAAGTTTTTGGAAAGTGTAGGGGACAATTTCCTGGTGCAAGTGCTGGAGGAACCAACTAGGGGAAAAGCTCTTCTTGACCTGCTGCTCACAAACAGGGAAGAAATAGTAGAGGAAGCAATAGTGGATGGGAACCTGGGAGGCAGTGACCATGAGATGGTCGAGTTCAGGATCCTGACACAAGGAAGAAAGCAGACTTCGACTCCCTCAGGGAACTGATGGGCAAGGTCCCCTGGGAGAATAACATGAGGGGGAAAGGAGTCGAGGAAAGCTGGCTGTATTTTAAAGAATCCTTACTGAGGTTGCAGGAACAAACCATCCCAATGTGTAGAAAGAAAAGTAAATGTGGCAGGCGACCAGCTTGGCTTAACAGTGAAATCCTTGCTCGTCTTAAACACAAAAAAGCAGCTTACAAGAAGTGGAAGATTGGACAAATGACCAGGGAGGAGTATAAAAGTATTGTTCAGGCATGCAGGAGTGAAATTAGGAAGGCCAAATCACACTTGGAGTTGCAGCTAGCCGGAGATGTTAGGAGTAACAAGAAGGGTTTCTTCAGGTATGTTAGCAACAAGAAGTCAGGCAAAGTGTGGGCCCCTTGCTGAATGAAGGAGGGAACCTAGTGACAGAGGATGTGGAGAAAGCTAGTGTACTCAATGCTTTTTTTGCCTCTGTCTTCACAGACAAGGTCAGCTCCCAGACGGCTGCACTCCGCAGCACGGTATGGGGAGGAGGTGACCAGCCCTCTGTGGAGAAAGAAGTAGTTCGGGACTATTTAGATAAGCTGGATGAGCACAAGTCCATGGGGCCGGGATACACTGCATCCGAGGGTGCAAAAGGAGTTGGCCGATGTGATTGCAGAGCCATTAGCCATTATCTTTGAAAAATCATGGCAATCGGGGGAGGTCCCGGATGACTGGAAAAAAGCTAATGTAGTGCCCATCTTTAAAAAAGGGAAGAAGGAAGATCCAGGGAACTACAGGCCAGTCAGTCTCACCTCAGTCCCTGGAAAAATCATGGAACAGGTCCTCAAGGAATCAATTCTGAACCACTTAAAGGAGAGGAAAGTGATCAGGAACAGTCAGCATGGATTCACCAAGGGCAAGTCATGCCTGACTAACCTAATTGCCTTCTATGATGAGATAACTGGCTCTGTGGATGAGGGGAAAGCAGTGGATGTGCTATTTCTTGACTTTAGCAAAGCCTTTGATACAGTCTCCCACAGTATTCTTGCCAGCAAGTTAAAGAAGTATGGGCTGGATGAATGGACTGTAAGGTGGATAGAAAACTGGCTAGATGGTCGGGCTCAACGGGTAGTGATCAATGGTTCCATGTCTAGTTGGCAGCCGGTATCAAGTGGAGTGCCCCAAGGGTCGGTGCTGGGGCCGGTTTTGTTCAATATCTTCATTAACGATCTGGAGGATGGTGTGGACTGCACCCTTAGCAAGTTTGCAGATGACACTAAACTGGGAGGAGTGGTTGATACGCTGGAGGGTAGGGATAGGATACAGAGGGACCTAGACAAATTAGAGGATTGGGCCAAAAGAAATCTGATGAGGTTCAACAAGGACAAGTGCAGAGTCCTACACTTGGGACGGAAGAATCCCATGCACTGCTACAAACTAGGGACCGAATGGCTGGGCAGCAGTTCTGCAGAAAAGGACCTAGGGGTTATGGTGGACGAAAAGCTGAATATGAGTCAACAGTGTGCCCGTGTTGCCAAGAAGGCTAATGGCATTTTGGGTTGTATAAGTAGGGGCATTTCCAGCAGATTGAGGGACGTGATCATTCCCCTCTATTCGGCACTGGTGAGGCCTCATTTGGAGTACTGTGTCCAGTTTTGGGCCCCACACTACAAGAAGGATGTGGATAAATTGGAAAGAGTCCAGCGGAGGGCAACAAAAATGATTAGGGGGCTGGAGCACATGACTTATGAGGAGAGGCTGAGGGAACTGGGATTGTTTAGCCTGCAGAAGAGAAGAATGAGGGGGGATTTGATAGCTGCTTTCAACTACCTGAAAGGGGGTTCCAAAGAGGATGGGTCTAGACTGTTCTCAGTGGTAGAAGATGACAGAACAAGGAGTAATGGTCTCAAGTTGCAGAGGGGGAGGTTTAGGTTGGATATTAGGAAAAACTTTTTCACTAGTAGGGTGGTGAAGAACTGGAATGGGTTACCTAGGGAAGTGGTGGAATCTCCTTCCTTAGAGGTTTTTAAGGTCAGGCTGGACAAAGCCCTGGCTGGGATGATTTAGTTGGGGTTGCTCCTGCTTTGAGCAGGGGTTTGGACTAGATGACCTCCTGAGGTCCCTTCCAACCCTGAGATTCTATGATTCTATGATTCTAACTAGAAGAAGCTGTTTTGGAAGAAGCCAGGAAGCAGGCCCTGGACGAAAGGAATGAACTAGCTGCTGACAGACAGGGCTTGGAGTTCCAGATAGAAAGGCTGGAGTACTAAAGGGATGGACTTCATCTCCAGATGTTTGATGGGTAGTGGAGAAAGCAATTACTCTCCGTGATCAGCCAGCTGAAAGGAGAGCTGGGGTCCTGGAAAAAAAGACCGCTAAAGGGTGGAGGAAAAAATAAGGCTTGGGCTAGAGAGCCTGCCTCTGAATTAGCAAGGCTTTGGGAGCTGCGGTGTGATGGGGTGGCTGTGAAGTGGCCCTGTAATTGGGATCTAGGCTGGGGCATAGTGAGAGAGGCAGGAGCTGTACTTGGTGTTGGACTGTTGGGATGAATATACTGTTTGGACTGGGCTGGAAGATTCTGGTTTATGGTATGGGATTTTGGGTAATAAATTAATCCTTCAAAAAGGGCAATTTATATACTCTCTCTTCCCCCTCCCCCTGAGAAGGAAAATAATTCTTTTTAGAATGTGGGCAATGTTCTAAGGCGGGGTGGAGTATGTAATAGGGTGACTTGACCATGGCGTGGAGAGCCTGGGGCTAAGCCAACCCTGATTACCAAATGATCCCCGCCTGAGAGGAATCAGGTGATTTCAGTATAAAATGCTGCAGAAAGCTGCAGGGTGGGGGTGTGGCTGAGAAAGGAAAGCTATGAGCACTCAGTCAGCACAATCAATATGTTGAAAACAAAATTAATCAAGGACTCAAAGGATGTGAAGAGATGGAATTCATTAATTGCCTATACACCAATGCTAGGAGCCTGGTAACAAATGAGATATTAGAATTGCTCATTTATGAGATTAATTTGTTCTAGTTAGTATTACTGAAACTTGATGAGATGATTTGCATGATTGGAATGTTAAAATAAATGGTTATTTAGGAATGATCGAGTGGGAAAAGGAGGAGGGGAGTGGCACCTTATGTCAAAAATGGCATTACCTATTTCCAAGTCACTGGAAGAAAATGATCTTGAATGTTTATGGATCAGTGTCCTAACAGAGCACAAGACTGGAAATAAGGTGTACATTTTTGATAGTGAAGTTAATTAACCACTGGAACAATTTACCCAGGGTCATGGCGGATTCTTTATCACTGGCACCGTCTAAATCAAGATTTGATTTTTTTTTTAAAGATATGCTCCAGGACAGTGGTTCTCAACCTTTCCAGACCACTATACCCCTTTCAGGAGTCTGATTTGTCTTGCATACCCCAAGTTTCATCTCACGTAAAAACTACTTGCTTACAAAATCAGACATAAAATACGAAAGTGTCACAGCCACACTATTACTGAAAAATGGCTTGTTCAAGACATTTCTTTTTCTGTATTTCCCTTTCCTTCTCTTCACTGACTCAACGCTGACCTTACATTACCTCCATGCTGCACTGCACCTCTTTTTTTCTCTCCCATAATTTGATGGTAGCATCTATAATCGAACATTGCTTTTTCATTCTCCTTAGTCCCAGTTGTTCTCCAGCAAGCTCTGTGATAGAATCCCAAAATAAAGTACAGTCTTCCTCCGTGGTAGACATCTGGTCATCCAATATGGATTATTTGTTGGAAATCACTACCACATAACTATTGGTGATTGCTTCCCTGTGAAGCTTATAAACACTGAAGCATTTTGATGCAATAGGTACCCATCTCTGGAACTTTCTCTAGCTTCAACACAGAAGAAAAAGTCATAAAACTTCAGCAGTTTCATCTGCTTTGGCAGGTTCATCGGCTACTTCCAATAGAACCAAGCTTCAGGATTCATCTAAAACTTCTACTACATGCAGAGGACTCAAACCATATGACAATGGTTCTTCCATAAACCAGAGATGGGGGAAGCACCTGATATAAAGATGGTACATCCCCTGCTGCAGAAATGTCAGTATGTCAGGATGAGATTGTGTAATGTTTGCTCATTAAGAGTGTCTGAAAAATGACTCCCCTGGCTGAAGAAGTGGAAAGGTTGGATGCTGATATATGCAGTATGCAGGAGACATGGTGGAATTTAAACACTGAGAGCACAGGTTGTAAGGATAAGGCCTTTGTCTGCAGCCATATTGTAAGGCCTAAGGCCTTCGTCTGCAGCCAGATTAAAAGAGTAGCCGAACAGCAGCCATTAGCTGAGAAGCAGGAAGTCACATCCTCACATTCCATCTAAATTACATTAAAACAATGTAATATCAGGCTGTTAAGAAGGAGATCCTGTCCTAATGGAACCCACTATCACCAGATAAAGAAACAGCTTTTAAGATGGTTAAAGAAAACTTAGTTTGATAGCATCCTGTCTGTCAAGAAACCACTTATCAATAGTTATGGTTGTGAAATCCTCATTTCTTTATTGTTTTATCATTATGGTCCCCACCTCCCTATTGTTTATCTGTATAGTCTCTGTCTGGTTCTTTAATTGTTTCTGTCTGTTACATAATTAATTTTGCTAGGTGTAAATTAATAAAGGTGGTGGGATAGGATTGGTTAGAGAATTTTGTTACACGGTGTTAGGATTGGTTAGTAAAATTTTAGTATAATGATTGGTTAAGGTACAGCTAAGCTGGACTCAAATTTCACTATATAAATTGGAGGCCAAAAGGAAGTTCTTTGGGAACCAACTCTAGGACACAGCCCCAAAGATCAGAGCCGCCAGACCTCAACACTCTGCCAATGACACCGTGCAGAAACTGCAGTCCCCTAGATGGACTTGACCCTGACTGGCCATCAAGAAAAGTTCATCTGCCTTATTGGGAGTGGTGAGCACTGTCTGTGTAGCGTGTGCAGTCTGTTTTTGGTGATTGTTAATAAATAGAGGTTATGTAGTATATTACTGTGTAAGGTTCTTTCACTCGTAAAAGACTCCGTAAACCTGCAAAAGATTAAGCCCTGAGTCCACAGGGAAAGGGTGTTTGCCTGGAGCCCACGGAGGACTGGAGCCCGGAGTGCACCGAGGCGTAAAGTTAGGTGCTTTTTGCCTGGAGCCCTAGGAACTGGGAAAGGGTGGGGAGTGCCTAAATTAAGAGGGTTACACCTTGAGCCCTAGGAACTGGGTAAAGGTGGGTGCCCTTGAGTGTGTGAGTAACAGAGAATTTTGTGCAGGTAACAAGCTCTGATTCATATTTGCCAGATCTTTCAATTGTTGCATGCCTGTGATACATCTGACGGGCACACTGATGTTACTCTGCCTCTGCTCCCAAGGGCACAACCTGCATTACAGGCTTGGCAAGCTTATTCTCCATGCCCAATAGCTACGCTACCATTTTCAGTTTGAAGGTCCGATGTGTGGCAGTTATACTCCACATGATGCAAGGCCAAATGCTGAAAAGATGGGTTTTATGCCATATTGCGGTGGTGACCAAACTGTGTCTTGCAAGCCACATACGGCTCTTTTACCATTAAAGTGCAGCTCACGGATCTTCCCCCCTCCCATTCTCCACCTACCAGACTGGGGGGGTGGGGGTCCTCAGGACTTCTGCCTTGCAGTGGGGTAGTGCGATAGGGGCTTCTGCCGAGCAGGGAGGGGGGTCTTGGGGCTTCAGCCCTGTGGGGCGCACCTGCCAGGGCTCAGGACTTCAGCAGGAGCAGGGCTGAAGCCCCAACCCCCGGCTCCTGGCATGTGTGCCCCCCTCTCTTGAACTTCTAAAGATTGTTGTATGTGGCTCGGAGGGCGAGTATGTTTGGCCACCCCTGCCATATTAGATGACACTGTATCTAGTACATCACCTCAACTTGATATTGTCATATTAAGAGATCTGAATGCAAGAACTGGCCATGACTGGAGAATTGGATTTGAACCGATATTGGCACCACAGGAAGAGCAAACAGCATTTTAATAAGATAGAATGTAAGGAAATTGGGCTATTGTTGAAAGCAGTCTGGAACAATCAAAGAACAAAGAGGGAGAAATGGAAGGTTCAAAAAGCTATAATAATAAACCAAGAAAGGAAATTAGACTGTACATTAAATAAATCACAAAAAGGTGTTTTGATAATGTGTTATGCTATGCATAAAGCCATAAGAGAAACAGAGATAAAGAGAAACAAAATTAAATGATTGGACAACTACAGAGAAAACAAGTTCTTTCTGTGTTCAGAAGGGATAAAGTACAGTGCCAAAAATGGTAACAAAATTTCCAGGAAAAATAGTGGAAATCTAAAGCCAAGAAGCTTATCTTTTAAATTTGGTGCAATTTCTGTTGTTCAGGTGTCATGTTTTGGGGTGTAATCCAGACCAATAAGGGGTTGTGTCACTGCTTGTCCTGCAACCCTGAGTGCCTTAAAATGCTCTGCTGTTGCAGCTCCCTGTCTGGATGCTTCCAGCCAGCATACAAGCATGCACTGAGTGTCAGTGTGTTACACAGCCCTGGTTCAGCAACTCTGACTCCCATAGCCTGCTTGTTACACCACAGCCACACTCTGGTCTTCACCAGCTGTGATTACTACTGGCCAAGTGACCCCCAACACAGCCCCAGTTCTGAAATGGCCAACCCTCTCGTGGACCACTCAGAGAAATAATAAGGTTTGTTTGCTCCTTTAAAGATGTGGCAGCTTGCCACATTAACTGGAGTTAATAATTACTTTAATTAAAACATAGTGCTGGGTTGGTTTACTTTCAAATAAAACAAGTTTATTGATAACCGAACATAGGTTAAGTGATGCCAAGTAAAAGAAATAAAGATAAAGATGATTACAAATAAATAAAAGTGAAACAATGCATCTAAAGTATGACGTTCTGTTTTCCCTTGTCTTCTTAGGTGAAAGATCAAGATGAAGTCTCTCTGTCTCTCATATTCCGGAAGAATTGTTCTTAAAGTCAGGATGGCATCCTGGGGATTCAGTCTCCTGTGTCTCTTTGGGGTTCAGGAGTCATATTAATTCTCTGTCTCTTCAGCTCAGACTCGAGCTTGCTCTTGATGGTTTGCTTGATAGTTTTATTTATGGCTCATATGTAAATAGAGGTTAAACCCTCATTCCTTTGTTTAGGATAAAACTGTTTATCACCTTTACCTAGGCTATGCTGTCTTCTTAAACATGTTCTAGTAACACAGAGAAGAAATTCACAATTTCACATATAAGGTTAATACATGCATTTTACTCAGTGGCAGATTAGCCACTGGGCCTTACGGGCTCATGCCCAGGGGCCCCAGCCAACTGGGTGGCCCTGGCCGCTGGGTGGCTGGGCCAGACCAGGGAAAGCCCCTGTGCTCTGACCCCACTCCCCGGCAGCAGCACTGAGCAGGCAGGGCGAAGGAAGCCCCCACACCATGACCCTGCTTCCCAGCAGAAGCCAGGAGGCATGGGAAGCCCCTGTGCCCCCCCAACCTCGGCAGAAGCTGGGAGGCGGCAGGAGAATCCCCCAGCGCCTCCTGACCTGTCCCTGGTAGAAGTTGGGGGGCAGCAGGGGAAGTCCCAGCACTGGTACCCCCGCTGCAGCCCCAGGACTGGAGGAGCTCTCACTACCTGCCATGGCCTCAGGGTTGGGGGAGCTCTCACTCCCCACTGAGGCCTGGGGCTGTGGCCATGGGGACAGAGCTTCTCTGGTCTTGGGGCCGCAGTGGGAGTGGGCAGAAAGTAGCAAAACGGGTTGCGGGGATGCAGTGGGGTGGCAGAATGGTGGGGGACCTGGGTGGAATGGGGGTGAGGCCCCAGGGAAGGGGCAAAAAGGGGTGGGGGCATGGGCGGGGCTTCAGGCAGAGTAGGTGGAACGGGGATGGGACCGCAGGTGGAAGGGGCATGTAAGTACCTAAGATGTTTGAAAGAAGGACTTGTATCCTCCAGCTTTCCCTGTAGTTTGATTGTATCAGGAAAGGAACTCTGGGTGTCTGTGCAGCTGGAGGGAGGGGTTTTTAAAACTCCAGGATAGTGTCATTGGCTCAATTTGAAGCTTTTATTGGGAAAGGTAGAGGCGAAGCTGATCTTCACTTTTACAGTGATGATGGTACAGTCTAGGTCCACTCTAGTATTGAATAGCAAAAGTCCTGCTACTTAGAAAGCCTGGTCTGTTAGCCATAGTGTTCCCCACAAATCACAGTTGTTATTGTTCCTGTATAACTTTGAACATGTCTCTAAAGTATTTAAAGAAATTTAAATCTTCTTCCTACCTCTCCCATCTTTAGAAATAACTTTTGTGACTGCTAGAGGTGCTAAACACTTGAGAAACACTGAAGACAGAGGTGTTCAGGAATGGCTCAGCCCTTGCAGCATCTCCCATCCTGGTTGGGAGGAAGATTTTCAGGCCTATCCTGAGGGAGGAGGGGAAAAGAGGGGACACAGAAGAAATATGACCAAGAAGGGGAAGAGATTGGAATGGGGTGGGTGGCAAGGAAGAGAAGATCTAATGGGGGTAGAGGAGGATCTGCTATTATTCCCACCAATGCAACCCTCTCAAGTTTGAAGAAGAGATATCTTTGTTGAAGTTCTTGGGGTCTGCCTGCAAGTAAACTGGGATATCTGGGAGGGAAGTCTGGAGGGGAAAAATCAACATGGAGTTTATGTAGGAGTTCAAACGGCAAAATTTCAGTTCAGCTGAGCCAGTGAGAAGCCTGTTTTGGAAGCACATAGAATTGTGACTGCCATATTTTTAAATAATAGCAGGGTAAGGTGACCTGACAGCAAGCCTAATGATTGAAATATCAAGGGAGTCATGGTTTTACATTCAGGCTTACAAGTTCATGTTTGTCAGCTGGGTGTACTTCTTCTGCTAAGGAAGAACATAATGTACTGGTTTTTAGATTTTATTGTGTTCTATAATTTCTTTTAATAACTGATTAGTTTCATAGCCTTTACTCAAATTAATGCCCTTTGCTTACTTATTAACCTAAAGTTGCAAAGTACATTAGTCATATTGATTCAAAATCATGGAGCCATCTTAATGTGAAGTTGGTTAATAAGAACATAACATAAGAATGGCCATTCTGGGTCAGAGCAATGGTCTGTCTAGACCAGTATGCTGTCTCCTAACAGTGGCCAATGCCAGATGCTTTAGAGGGAATGAACAGAACAGGGCAATTATCGAGTGATCCATCCCCTGTAGTCAGAGGCTCGGACACCGAGAGCATGGGCTTAGAAAAGGAGTGCTTTTATTGCATGGAATAATTTCCCAAGCTACAATGAACTGGACCAGGTGGTCTCCAGGGCTGCAAGTACAGAGCCTGAAGTGACCCCCTCCTCAACCCTGCCAGCCTCATCATATGATGGGATGCCAATGAGATTCCAAAAGCATCCGTCTCTCACTCCCACCCCCATCTTACCTTCCCCTTATAAACAGGAGCTGTGCAGAAGAGGAGTGGTTGCTGTTTTAGGCTTGGGCTTATCTAGGTCTGGGAAGGGAAAGGGAACGCTCTGGTTGTCCTTCAAGGAACATCAGTGTGATCCATTCTCCATGTGACCATTTCAAAAGGTTATTACTGTTCTCACTCCCTGGTCTCTCCCCAGGCTGAGCGGCCCTACAGAAGCAGAGAGAAGTGGGGGTGAGTGAAGGATCTGCTTTGGCAGTTACACAAACACAATGCCATGGGCCTTATCACTGGAGAGGTGGCAGGCTAGTGGTGTTAATCTGAAAGTTCAGGGAAGAAAATACACGTGTGGTGTGACTTTTTGTTTCCCTGTCCTTTTCCAGGCTGATTGCTAGGCACACGGGCTGGACTTCCTGGTGATGTGGGGGGAGTTAGTGGGTCGGTGGACATTCTTGGTGGTTCTTTGTTTCTGTTCCATGGGAACTCAGTCAGCTAGCTTAGAATACAGCAGAAATTCAAGCTGGTTTAATGGCAGAGCAAATGTGCTTGATCCACCGTTGTAGCTCATCCAACGTCTCTACTGAGCAATATATGGAAGGGTGACCATTAGCAGAAACAGCTTTCTGACATAGGTGGCTGCATCTCCTCCAGGGGATGGCCCTTTTCTATTCCAGTACCTTCAGAACTGCTATGTTCGCCAAATGTTTGACAGCCTTTAAAGAACAAATTGCTAACTGGTAATGTACCCCTGAAAGGAACCAAACCCCGCCCCAACTGGCCCCAAACATGACAACATTTTAATAACAGTACTGCAGGTCTCTTACCATTATTAACCTCAGCTCCTTCCTTGTGGGCTGCAAAAGTTGTCTGAGAAGGAAGGAGACTAACATTTGCATTCCTGAGATGCTGAAAAGTATCACTACTGTGGCCTTATGCAGCACAGTTATGTGGGGAGATTTCTTAGGTTCCTTCAAAGGAGAAATGAAATATAATGCTACCTTTTCTTTGTCTTTGCAGGACATTCTGATGCCAAGAGGGAACCATTTTGCTGGGAGAGCAGGAGCAGCGGCCCCCCAAAGACAGCAGAGGGAGACAGAGGAGGACCTGCTCAATGGCATTGACAGAAGTCGGGATCAGATCAAATTCCTTACGGCAATGGAGGATTTCAGCTCTTATGCAGGATGAGGCACTGATGAACTGGTTCCTGGAAATGAAGTCATGCCCCAGGGAACAGGAGTGTGCCCAGAGGGAATGGGACTGTGTACTCATGCAGTCATTAGTACCGGTGGCTGAGTGCTCTTGGAGCCCATCTCCTGCTGTGCCTGCTGCTCCTCTCTGGGAACAGGAACCACCCCCTCTTCTTCCCACTATTCCTTCTCCTTCTCCAGCTGCCACCCAGCCTGCTGCTGAGGTGGTGGATCCAACCCCCACCCTCATCATGGGGGGAGCATGATGGACGGCCAGTACCTCATGAACATTTGTCCTGCGAACAGTAGCAGGAGCAGAGCCCCTAAAACCACATAATCATGGATTTGCTCCATCTCTTTCCTACAGTTTGGTAGAAGGGAGAGATGAGCAGGAGCGGCCATCACCAAATGTGTGAAAGGGGCATGCAGTACCAGCAACACACAGCAAGGCAGTTCCTAGAGTGTCTCCTGTGATGTGCAGAACTCTGACACACTGCTAATGTTGTGTATCAAAAAGGGGCAGTGTGGACATGGATATAAGTGTGTACACAGCAGCACACTGCATGGCATATCTGGACACTCTGTGCTGGTACAGGGTAGATGTTCTATCAGTACATGGACAAGTAGCCAGCCGGGTTGCACACAAGTGTGCACCTAGTCTAAGACATCACTTTGTATGTAGGTAGCAACCACGTGAGAAGTTAGCTATAAGAAGTGATTTTCTTTTGCTCGCTAGCAGCATGAGTGAAGGTGTCACGGCATGTCTACTATAAACTTTTTAAAATATAATGCAAAAATAATTCAGTCACAAATTTTGTTTAAAAAACCAGTTAAGGTTGCTCTAATCAATATTATAACAGTGCACCTACTTTATCACATTTTACAAAACCCAACCATTTAAAAATAAAAGCTCATATCATTCTAGGTCACAAACATATACATGCAGCCCCTGGCACTTTTTGTAGATTTACTCAAGAATGTGCTAGTGTAAGAAATCTGGTACCATGTCCTCACATGTGTGGTGATCCATCATTGGATAGGCTAAGAGAGAGAGAGGATGGTCTTGTAATTAAAACATTGGCATAGGACTCAGAAGACCTGTGTTCAGTTCCTGGCTCTACTAACTGCTAGCATGAGCATTGATAAGTCACTTCCTCTCTCTGTGCCTCTCTAGTTTCCCAGCTGTTAAATTGTGATAATGGGTATTATGAGGCTAAAATCCATTAGTGGTTCTGAGGCACTCAGATGCTATGGTGATAGGGATTGTATAACTACCCAGACATTGCAGTATTTGTGGGATAGCCAATAACACCACAATGCTCACATTTCTCTGTTAAGAGATTGCAGGACAGATATTTATAAACAATTTTCCATGGCTTCTGAGTAATCTGCAATACTGTGAGGGCATCCAGACGCTCAAATATACGTTCTCATTTTTACCATCTTTGTGAGCAAAGGGTTATGTAGGCACCCAGCAGAAAGGCCAAGAGCATGAGAGAAACAACTGAAACAGGAATAGCAGGGAGCTGATGGGGAGCAAGGAATATAACAGGTTACCTTTTGCATAGTGATAGCAGCTGGTTCCCATGGCGGTCACCGATGACTACAGAGTGATAGCAAAAATGTATCTGCCTCACAGAATAGCTGAGTCTTCATTCATCAATGTTTATAGAGCACTTTAACATTTTGGAGGAGCTTTGTAAAAAGGCAAAGTATTCTGTTCAGTTATTCTCATAGGGTGATGAGGACGACTTTGTGTAACTTCATTCATTCTAAAACTCCACTCTTGATTTCTCCCCCATCTATAGCTACTTCACATAATCCTCTTTCTCCCCATTATGACCGGACAATTTCAGCTACTACAAAAAATAATTTTATCGACAGTATTTTGGGGGCTAAGGCATTTACTAAGCCTGCTCTGTGATAACACTCTTTTCTTTACATAGGCTGTTTTTCACTTCTTGAGACTACAGTGACCTGTATTGGGTTGAAAGAAAACTATCTCTGTTCTTGAAAGGATGTTAAAGCCAAAGTGGAGTCACAGGCAGCTTGAGTATTTACAATGAGGCTGACTCATTTCAATTAGATAAAAACACAAAAAAATTCCTGTTGTATTTTGTGCCCTTTTTAGAGGAGGTGGAAGTGAATAAGATCAGAGCAGGCAACTAGACTATTCATTCCACTCTTCTTTGCCATTCAGATTGCAGCTTCTGTTAGAATTTGATTCTTAGCTGTAATATAAATCTAAATAAATGAATACAAATTTGACCATAATTGTTTACTGGGTGGATATGTAGTGCCTCCCAAGGTTCTGACCCATCATCCAGGTTATTCCTCATACATCATGGTCAGATAATTCCTAAACATGTTGTGTGGGGGGTACAGAGTATCAAACTCTTTGGGGGGAAGCAACTGTCTTTTTGTTCTGTGTTTGTACAGTGGAAGCACAATGGTGTCTTGGTCCATGAGTAGGGCTCCTAGATGCTACAATAGTACAAATAAGAAATAAATCATAATTGTATTATGATTTATTATATTTGAATAGTCACAGTGCAGGTTTGATACACCACTCTCTCTCATCTTGTCCTACGAATCCTGCTACAGCTCACAAGTGTTTCTCTTTTTGCATCTCCTCATCTCGCTGCACTAGGTCAGGAAATGTTCTGTGGACATGAGAGAGACACCTGTTCAGATAGAAATCCATATTGCAACATGGGAGATGCTGTCTTCCAGAAAGTCTGGCCTATAGGAGAGAATGGGGACCTGAAATACAACTCCTATATGGCAATGCACTGATAAGGAAATGCAGTTTAATGTTTTGTTGAACTGATTTGAAATGAAATGTTTTAGGTCAGTTCAACAAAATGAAATATTCTGATTCAGGTAAAACTGACCCAAAACAAAATATTTCATTTTGATTTTTCCAATAGAAAAAAAATCAAACCTTTTTGATTGTGTGGAAACTGCATTTACCATTTGAAAACCATTCCAATGGAAATTTCCCAACCAGCACTTATCTGGAATAAAGAAATGACAACATTCATTGCCTTTCTTTGAGAAGGTCTTTGCAGATTTACTAGCCTGGTCTTTCAACTATGGCAACAGAACGTTTCTCTGAATATAAAGTTGAGTGATGCTCTCTTGTCCTTATTCAGATCATGGGAGCCAGCAAAGGAACTGAAGAAGTGGTGTTGAAACCTGCTTCATACATATTAATGTCTGTCCAATGAGTTGATAAAAGGGTCTACCTAATTTGCTTCTGAATTTGAGTGACTCTTAGAGAGAAGAGGGGATTTGAGAGGCCTTGGATCATATTCTGCTTTTTATTTTCATTTTAAATCTAAACTCAGAATAAATCCATGGATTTAATGTGTCCTTTACATTCCCAATTTGGAGGGCTAGTCACATGCATGAAGCAGGTTGCAGCAATAATTCCTCACTCAGCCCTGGTCTACACTACGAGTTTAGGTCGAATTTATTAGCATTATATTGATTGATCCGTGCACCCGTCCACACGACGAAGCCCTTAACATCGACTTCTAGGGCTCTTAAAATCGATCTCGCCACTCCACCCCCAACGAGGGGATTAGCGCTTAAAGCGATATTGCAGACTCGAACTAGGCTTAGTGTGGACGCAATTTGACAGTATTGGCCTCCTGGATCTATCCCACAGTGCAACATTTGACCGCTCTGGACAGCAGTCTGAGCTCGAATGCTCTGCCCAGGTACACAGGAAAAGTCCCGCGAACTTTTGAATTTCATTTCCTGTTTGGCCAGCATGGTGAGCTGCAGGTGAGTGCAGATCTCATCAGCAGAGGTGACCATGATGGAGTCCCAGAACCGAAGACGAGCTCCAGCATGGACCGAGCGTGAGGTACGCGATCTGATCGCTGTATGGGGAGACGAAACCGTGCTAGCAGAGCTACGGTCCAAAAGAAGAAATGCCAATACATATGCCAAAGTCTGCAAGGGCATGCAGGACAGAGGCTACAACAGGGACGCACAACAGTGCCGCGTTAAAATTAAGGAGCTCAGGCAAGCCTACCAAAGAACCAGAGATGCAAACAGAGCCCCAGACATGCCGCTTCTATGATGAGCTGCATGCAATTCTAGGGGGTGCAGCCAGCACTGACCCACCCATGTGGTATGACTCTGTAGGTGGATCATCAGAAACCACCGAGGAGCATGTTCAGAAAGAGGAAGATGATGATAATGATGCTGAAAATAGCGCACAGACACAGCAAGGAAGCGGAGAAGCCCTTTTCCCCGACAGCCAGGAACTCTTTGTCACCCTGGAGCCAGTACCCTACGAACCCACCCAAGGAGTGCTTGATGCCGGAGAAGGGACCTCTGGTGAGTGTACCTCTGTGAAATTGATACGTTTTATAAGCAAGCGTGTTTAATGATTAATTCGCAGCCAGTACAGCTACAGCTACTGGAAAAGTCTGTTAACATGTTCGGGGATGGAGCGTAAATCCTCCAGGGACATCTCCAAAAAGCTCTCCTGGATGTACTCCCAAAGCCAAAAGGTTTCTGGGGAGGGCAGCCTTATCCTGTGCTCCCTGTTAACACACTCTACCACGCCAGGCCAGTAGCACGTAGTCTGGAATCATTGCATTGCAAAGCATGGCGGCGTATGGTCCCGGTGTTTGCTGGCATTCAAGCAACATCCGTTCTTTATCTGTCTGTGTTATCCTCAGAAGAGTGATATCATTCATGGTCACCTGGTTGAAATAGGGGAATTTTATTAAGGGGGTATTCAGAGGGGCTCCGTCCCTGCTGGGCTGTTTGCCTGTGGCTGAACGGAAATCTTCCCCGCTGTGACCCACGCGGTGAGAGGAGGGGGAACAGCGAACATCTTGGATGTGTGTGTGTGGGGGAGGGGGGTCGATTAGGTTCGCGCTGCACGTTAACCAGAAAACCGCAGCTCCTCCCTTTTCAATTGCCAACCCAACGGCTGTTTGTTATGGGAAATGAGGGGGTTGCTGTTTGAAACCATTCCCACATGTTATGAAGGTTAAAGAAGCCTATAGACTGTGGCTTACCATGGCTGCCTGCAAGCCGAATTCTGTTTCCCGCCGGACCTGCTTGTGTGATCTCTCACACCAAACCGGCAGACCCTCAATATAACAGGCAAAGTGCAACCTTGGACTAAATGCACATGTGCTATGTAATGTTTGGAGCATTGTTCTCTAAATATGTGTCTTTTAAACTACTCCTCTCCCGTTTGTTTCCTCCCGCAGCTGCAAATGTTTCAACGCCACCCCTTTCATCACCGTTCTAGAGGCTAGTGAAGATTAGAAATAAAAAAAAAGGAATTGAGACGATATGTTCTCAGAGCTCATGCAATCCTCCCACACTGAAACTGCCCAGAAGAATGCGTGGAGGCAGACACTGTCAGAGTCCAGAAAGGCACAATTTGATCGCAAGGAGAGGTGGCGTGCTGAAGAGAGTAGGTGGCGTCAGCATGCTGAGAGAAGGCAGGATGCAATTCTGAGGCTACTGGAGGATCAAACAGAAATCCTCCGGCTTATGGCTGAGGAAAGGCGTATGGCTCAGGAAAGGCCACCTGAGCCCAGACCGCCGCTACAGCTCCTGTGTAACCAACAACCCTCCTCCCCGCGTCCCATAACCTCATCACCGAGATGCCCAAGAACGCGTTTGGGCGGCCTCCGTGCACCCAACCACCCAAGCCAAGAGAACTGTCCAAGCAACAAAAGGCTGGCATTCAATAAGTTTGAAAGTGCCGTGTGTCCTTGTCCTTCCCTCATCCCCTCCTCCACCACCCATCCTGGTGCTTCCCTTCCTCCACCACCCATCCCGGGCGACCGTGGCAGTTACTCCCATATTTCCCCCTATTTGTTTGACAAATTAATAAAGAATGCATGATCTTTAAGCAACAATGACTTTATTGCCTCTGCAAGTGGTGACCGATGGGGGGAGGGCAGGGCGGTTTGGTTAAAGGGAAGTAGAGTGATTCAAGGGGCGGGGCTTTTCATTAATGGGAAAAAACAGAACTTTCACACAGCATCCTGGCCATTCATGAAACTGGTTTTCAAAGCTTCCCTGATGCGCAACGCACCCTGCTGTACTCTTGTAATAGCCCTGGTGTCTGGCTGCGCCTAACCAGCGGCCAGGTGATTTGCCTCAACCTCCCACCCCGCCATAAACGTCTTCCCCTTACTCTCACAGATATTGTAGAGTGCACAGCAAGCAGTAATAATAATGGGAACATTGATTTTGCTGAGATCTAACCTAGTCAATAAACTTTGCCATCAAGCCTTTAGACGTCCAAATGCACATTCCACCACCATTCTGCACTTGCTCAGCCTATAGTTGAAAAGGTCCTGACTACTGTCCAGGCTACCTGGGTATGGCTTCATGAGCCATGGCATTAAGGTGTAGGCTGGGTCCCCAAGGATAACTATAGGCATCTCAACATCCCCAACGGTTATTTTCTGGTCTGGGAAGAAAGTCCCTTGCTGCAGCAGCTGAAACAGACCAGAGTTCCTGAAGATGCGAGCGTCATGTACCTTTCCCGGCCATCCCACGTTGATGTTGGTGAAACGTCCCTTATGATCCACCAGTGCTTGCAGCACTATTGAAAAGTAACCCTTTTGTTTTATGTACTCGCTGGCTTGGTGGCCCGGTGCCAAGATAGGGATATGGGTTCCGTCTATCGCCCCACCACAGTTCGGGAACCCCATTGCTGCAAAGCCATCCAGTATGAACTGCACATTTCCCAGACTCACAACCCTTGGTACCAGCAGCTCTGTGATCGCCCTGGCTAGTTGCATCACAACAGCCCCCACTGTAGATTTTCCCACTCCGAATTGATTTGCGACTGACCGGTAGCTGTCTGGCGTTGCAAGCTTCCACAGGGCTATCGCCAGTCGCTTCTCTACTGTGAGGGCTGCTCTCATCTTGGTGTTCTGGCGCTTCAGGGCAGGGGAAAGCAACTCACAAAGTTCCATGAAAGTGCCCTTACGCATGCGAAAGTTTTGCAGCCACTGGGATTCATCCCAGACCTGCAGCACTATGTGGTCCCACCAGTCTGTGCTTGTTTCCCGGGCATCAATAAGCCCCATTACCACCATGATGTCCACCTTGCAGGGGGGCCTTTTTTGAGAGAGGTCTGTGTCCATGTCCTCATCACGGTCCTCAGGGCGCTGCTGTCGCCTCCTCGCCTGCTGTAGCAGCTCCTGGTTCTCGTTCTCCATATACTCCTGGACAATGCGCGTGGTGTTCATAACGGCGATAACAGCCGTGGTGATCTGATCGGGCTCCATACTTTCCCTGGTATGGTGTCTGCAGGACAGCAGAGTGGGAGCAGAAGCGGCGGGTGGAAAGCAATGGTGTTAGCAATATGGCGCCCGCATGAAAAAAGGTGCGAAAGGATTTTGGGCTCCCTCCTCCGCTGCTTTCTCGGAGGGAGTGGGGAGCAAGGGTTAGGCTCCTTTCCTTCTAACAGCAGATGGTACAATATGTCGGGAAGCAAGGGTTAGGCACCTTCCCTTCTAGCTGAAGATGGTTCAATAGGCTTGATATCCATCATCATCTCCTGGCCCCCTCAAGGATTGAACTCGCAACCCCGGGTTTAGCGGGCCAATGCTCAGACCGCTGAGCTATCCCTCTGCCCGTGTTCCAGGCAGTACTGAAACTCCCTTAAACAAAACGTGAAAATGTCCAAGCGCCCCCGGCCAGCCACACCATAGGCCAGCCAGGAGCACACAGGGGACCATGAATTTCAAGCCTATTGCACAATCTGCAGCTAGAAGGCAAGGACATTCTGCTGTGTAGTCCCATGACTACGATCATTTATGGCATCTGCAGCTAGAAGGCAAGGAGCTTATGCTGTGTAGTCCCGCGACTACCAGCCTCAGGCGGAATGGCCCCCTCAAAGATTGAACTCGTAACCCCGGGTTTAGCGGGCCAACGCTTAGACCGCTGAGCTATCCCTCTGCCCGTATTATAGCGCGACTGAATCCCCACTAGACCTAATGTCCAGGCGTACGCTGGAGATATACAGTAATTGTGAGCTGAGCAGGCTCCATGCTTGCCGTAGCAAACCCGGAAACCCCAGAAAAAAGGCGCGAAAAAGATTGCTTTTACTGAGGGAGGGAGGGAGGGACGGGGGATGGCTTGACGACATGTACCCAGAACCACCAGCGACAACGTTTTCTGCTCCATCAGGCTTTGGGATCGCAACCCAGAATTCCAATGGGCGGCGGAGACTGCGGGAACTGTGGGATAGCTACCCGCAATGCAACGCTCCGAAAGTCGACGCTAGCCCCGATACTGTGAACACAGTCCGTCGACCTCATGGTCTTAATGCTCTTTAGTGGGGACACACACAATCGATTCCATAAAATCGGGTTTTAAAATATCAACTTCTATAATTTCGACCTAATTCTGTAGTGTAGCCATAGCCTCAGTTTAGTGCTTGTGCTGGTTTCCATGATTTAAACAAAAGGGCATTATTCAAACTTTATAGTCAAATGAATTTCAATCTGCACAAGTGAAGTTTGCTTGGTCCAGCGCTACAAAAAAGAACAAAGAGGTGGTATTTAGGTGTCGGATTGCAAAATAGGCCCCTTGAGGGGTTTTGGCTCTGAGATGGAACAAAAGCCACATGGATAGGTTTGCACCTAGCTGTTTGAATCCAAATTTTACCACCACCTCAACTCGGACCAAATTTAGAGATTCTGGTTTTGGTTCATCTCTAGTTCACTGTGCACAGTTATACTGCTCGATATAGAGAGAATAATTTTATATAAATCACTTAAGATATGACTGATCTAAAGCCTTGCTTTCCATCCATTGTGACATTTAGCTTTCCTGCTGACACAGAAACGTTCTGCCAATTTGCTATTCTCTTTGCAAACAGATAGTTCATCACTGGTTTTGAGTCTGACCTTTAAAAAGTTTAATCATGTACATGACCTTTGCTATAAGGCCATTAATAAAGACCTTTTTTAAAAACACAAAATTGACTTTTTTGACTGTCAAATATGTCTAGTTATTCACTAATGGGATTTTTCCCTGCACTGTGCATATGTGCACTTGGGCTTATGCACATCTGTTTATTTGAATTTCCAAAGCTCAGAAATTCATTAAATATAAATAAAATAATTGGCCAAACTGACATATGGAGCTATGCTTAAAAAAAAAATCACAGGTACATTTTGGCTGACTAGGAATAATGTGATTGTGTGTGTGTGTCTCATAAAACTGTCTTATTGCAAAACTTGTACTGCAGGAGTTGTCAGAATAGTCTACATATTTTTGCTTGGACAAATACTTGCTTAGAAGTTTTATTAGTTAATTAGTAGTGATAATATAAATCTATTAGTATAAAAACAAGTTGTATTTGGGGGAACTTCTAGGTATTGCACCTCAGGAGACATTCGGCATAATCATGCCATTAATTTGGTAGGCTGATCAGGGTTTGCCTTTTTAAGTTTGCAATGGCAGGTTAAACAGGACAGGTGTTGTGAAATAGAGATACACTTCACTGACGGGTTTATTTAACTTGTTTTTGTTGTGACAGCGTTCTGTTGTATCATGTTTCTTCAAATAATTTAAGGGGTAATTATTTTGCTGGAGCAAAAAGGCAACCCTTACAGATGCTAGTAGCCCTTACTTAACTGAGTAGTCCTAATGACTGTAACGGGACTGCCTATGTGAGCATGAGTTGCCAGATCAGGCCTGTAGCATGGAGCCATATTTGTTAGATGCCACCACTACTTTTTCTAAATACAGAGTGTCTGTGTATACAGACACTTGCACAGAAATTCTGAGTATTTATCTGTGACAGATAATCCATGAACAGTGAAAGGGGTTAAAAATCACTGAATAGGCTGTTTGATGAGACTAGTTACAGATTTTTCAATGGCCAGAGAACTGAGGCACGATAAGATTACTGAGACCCAAACTGACAAAAAAAGTCTCTAATTTTGGGTGCCTAACCTTAGACACCTACGGCCCGACTTTCAAATGTGCTGCAAACTCAGTGACCTTAATTGGACTTGTCTGTGCTCAGCACTTCTGAAAAGAGGTCTAATGTTGGCTATTCAAAATTAGAAGCTATTTTTGAAAAATTGGCCTAAAGTAACTTGCCCAACATCACATAGGAAGTGTGTGGCAGTTCAGTGCCTTAACCCCCGCCCCCACCCCAAGCAGGGCCAGCACTACCATTAGGCCACCCTAGGTGGTTGCTTAGGGCGCCAGGATTTGGGGGGCGATGTTTCAGGTCCCTTGGCAGCCGCCGGCAGGAGAGGCTGCCGCCGAAATGCCGCCAAGGAGCCCGGCGGCACTTCAGCGGCAGCTTCTTCGGCTGCCGGGGATCTCGGCGGCAGCCTCTCCCGCCGCTGCTGCCTAGGGCGGCAAAAAAGCTGGTGCCAGCCCTGCCCCCAAGACCATCCTTTAGCTCTTCTAGTTTGCCCAGCTCAAGACACAACTGACTTTGTATATTGTAAAAATTATTCAAGAGTATTGGAGAAGTTTCTGGATGCTCTTTCCTTTATCCTAATGCCTGAGAATGTAAACTAACTCCAGTGCCTTTCCAGACATCAGAAGTTGCCCCAAACACACTTTATGCAGGAGGATCAGTGGCATGAACAAAATTGTGTTAAAATAGGTTTGCCACCATTTCCAATAAATCCACGCAGTTCCTGTGCCAGATAACATGTAATTTCATGCTTCAAAATAATTTTATTTAAGCACTTTTTAAAGGCATCATTCATAGCTCTCATATTGATATAGAGCAATTCAGCTTCTCGTTGCAGACCTATGTAGTCTGATGCCTATGTCAAAACTTGATAAGATGGTATAATCTAATTCCAAAAGCAATAACTGAGGTGGTAGTTATGAACTTAGAGAAAAATGTTCCATAAAGCTATGCCCATTCATTTTACTAAAGGCTATAAATAAACTGTTTAAATTAGGTTATCTGAAAATCCATTCAGCCTTCAAAGCTACATTCAAGAATGCAAAAACTAATTTCAAAGAAAGATATATTCTTAGATCAGGAATTCCAAATACAATACATGCCTTTTATGATAGAAAATTGGGTCTGATCCTTTGGAGGAGAGCAGAATCAGACCCCAAAACTTCACTGTGACTGACCTGGACAATTATTTGTTATCAAAGGGCTTACAAGCCAGACTTTTTGTGATGGCAAACATTAAGCCCACATATTCCATCCTCTCACCTAGAGCTTCTGGGCTGATGGTTGCCATTGCAACTCAAAGTAGGACTGAGATGTGCATAGATGAGTATAAAGAGAGTCTTTGAAACAGGAGTACACTGAGCTATACGGGAATGACACATTTTGTTCGCAAATAAATTAGTATTATCTGAAGTGAAAGATCTGTAGAATTGGAGGGGTTGACAAAACATTCAGGAGGAGCTGTACTCTGTGCTTTATTGCTAGGGGTATTGGCAGCTATTTTCAAGAGGACCAAATTATGCATTCAGTGACTGTCCACTGACAACGCATTTGCCCCATTATCACTGAGTGCAGACTCTGGCAGTCAGAATCAGGTTGCTGAACTGCTTCACCACATTCCTGACAGCAGAAGAGAGTCCTTCCCATCTAAAGTGCCTATCTTTAAATAGCATCAGAGAGGCAACCGTGTTAGTCTGGATCTGTAGAAGCGACAAAGAGTCCCGTGGCACCTTATAGACTAACAGATGTACTGGAGCGTAAGCTTTTGTGGGTGAATACCCACTTCGTCAGATGAATGCAGTGGACATCACCAGGCCATTAAAAGTCAGGTTGGTGGTGCAGTGGGGCTAAGGCAGGTTCCCTACCCTGGCTCTGCGCAGCCCCTGGAAGCAGCTAGCATGCCCCTGAGTCCCCTAGGCAGAGGGTCAATCAGGGACAGTCCATGCACTGCCCCTGTTCCCCCCAGCACCGAGCCATGGCCAATGGGAGCTGTGGGGGCGGCGCCTGCGGGCGCAGGCAGCACATAGAACCTCCTGGCCCCAGGAGCCAGATATGCCAGCTGCTTCCAGGACCCTTGCTGCGCCACCAACCGGGAGCTACCTGAGTTAAGCATCGCCCAGCTGGAGCCTGCACCCTGAACCCCCTCCCACACCTCAGCCTCCTGTCCCAGCCCAGTGATAGTGAGTGAGGGTGGGGGAGAGCGAGCAATGGAAGGAGGAGGGATGGAGTGGGTGGGGGCGGGGCCTGAGAGAAGGGGGCAGAGCCAGGGCAGGAGTGTTCAGTTTTGTGTGATTAGAAAGTTGGCAACCCCAACTGAATCCCCGGAAACCACCTGGGGTGTGCAGGTGGGTGGGTGCTTTGGCCCTTTCAGGTCACAGCTCCGGAACCTCTGCTGAGCCAGGCTGGCACCGCAGCACCCAGCCACGCCCCTCGGCTGAGCTCCTGTGCAAGGGGCCTCCCTCAACACTACTGCCACTTCCTCCCAGCCATGGCCCGGAGACCAGAAGTGCTTCAGCTCCCCCTGTATCAAGGAGGTGGGGCCACATGTCCTATCGTGCAAATAGGAACATGCTTTGTCCCCTGCTAACGGGCCCCACCATGTCTCTGCTAGGCCTGCACACAGGAGACATGAGCAGCACGGTTTCTGACCCGCACAGTATATACAAGATTGCTGCTGCTGCATGTGCACAGCTTACAGGGAACATTGTAGAGTATTCCAAATCAAAGGAATTAAGACTTATCACAGCAGCAAGCACCATCCTAGGGTAATATATGTTTGCAATATAAGGTCCTTTTAAGCTGGTGGTCTGTTTCACCAGCCCAGGAAGGAAGGCAAACACCATTTCAAAGTCCCTACAAAATCCCATCTCTCCTGCTATTTTCTTCTGATAGCAGTATGATCACTAAAAAGGGGGCGGGGGGGAAAGATTAGTTCCTGGCATCATCTCTGTAAGGTGACTCAGATAAATATTTATTACAGTAAAGGATGTCAGGATCTTTTTGAAGTTTTATATATTTTCACTGATATTTGTAGTGAAATGCTGAGAAATTATCAAAGGAAAGAGTCATTGTAAATGGAACAGATTGTCAGGGGTGGGGGAGGTGGTTCTTGTGACACCCTGGCACCCCACTATTAACCATTGTCATGTAATTAGGATATGTTTTGTACAAAGTATGCCTAAGGAATAAAGACTGAACAGGGGGGAAGTGATGGTCCGAGGCTACAGGGATTTCTAGCCCACGTATGAAAACCTGGGAAACCCAAGCTGCAAAGCCAAGGCAGCTTGTGCCTTAAGAATCTGCCAGCCTGTTTATTTGCTAATTCATATCTTACCTATCTAGTATGTTATGCTCAGTTTGTGGTTTTATTTACTAGGTAATCTGCTTTGTAGAACCAGCCAATGGGAGCTGTGGGGGCAGTGCTTGCAGGCGGGGGCAGTGCATGGAGACCCACTGCCTCCCTCCCCCCAAGGGGCGTGCAGAGACATGCCAGCAGCCATCTGCTTCTGGGAGTGGCATGGGACCAGGGAAGGCAGGCCCTGCTTTGCTGCCGGCCGGGAGCCACCTGTGGTAAGCACCTCCTGTCCAGAGCCTCCACCTCATACCCCGTCAAAAAACAGCTGCCCACAAGGGAGCTGCCAAAGAGCCTCATGCAGCTCCAGAGCCGCAGGCTGCCAACCCCTGATCTAGAAGACAACTTTCTTAGTCCTCTCTATCCCAGCAGTCTTCAATCCAATCTATTGAAGTATGAAGCCATGATGCCTTTGCAAACTGCAGCCGCTCAGGTCAGCATTAACCCACTCTCTTCTGATCACTGATCTGCAAGCACACTATCAGAGAGCCTCTTGGGTTTGCAATGGAGAGCGAACCGATCAAGCTTTTTGCAAAGCGAGCTGCTTCCTGGTAATGTGCAGGATGGGCAATAAAGTTTTCCCATGGTGCACCACAGTCCAAGGGCTGAAGCGGCCATATTTTTGGGGAAGGAGAGGGCACTAGGGACTCTGGGATATGGTTACTTTGACTTCAGTCTGCGCACTGCATGTGGACACCAGAGACCTAGTTTGAGCAGAAGGTTAGAAATGTCTTAACATCGGGTTAAAATACAGTGTAGATACTCAAGCCCAGGGTTCCCTAACATGGGTGAGGTGACTCAAGTTCCACTAACCCTGGGTTTACATTGCAGTGCAGACATACCCTAGGCATGCACTGCAAATCAACAAATAAAAGTATTTCAGAGTAGGAACGGGGGCGGGGGGGGAATTAAGTTTCTTCAGTCCTAGCCTATCTGTATTGTATTCATAAATGCTTAACCGCCTTTGAATATGTGTCTTTTTAACTTCTAAGTCAAGTGATGCTCAGCATTTATATTGCTTCAAAGTTCTAAATAGTCATTAACGAATCCTACCAATACCCTGTGTGGTACTTAAGCTTTTTCATCGGGATTAAAATAGATCAAAATAGGAGAAGAAAAATCATGAATTTTGGTGGTCACTGAAGCAGGTCTCAATGTCACATTATTAATAATAATTACTATTATTGTTATTATTTTTATTATTTTAATTGTATTACTGTAGCACCTAGGAACTCTAATCATGGAGCAGGACCCCAGTGTGCTAGGCAGTGTACAAACAGAGAATAAAAAAGACAGTCCCTGTGCCAAAGAGCTTACAATCTAAATAATAGTGAAGCAATGATGCATAGCCATGTGGTGTCAGGTATTATCAGGATAAGAATGGGAATGAGAGAGAAGCCAGAAGCAATGAGGGTCTCTTCTTGTACTCCTCCCCTCTGGGGGTTTTGAGTGCAGATGGTCTCCTACCCTCCCCTGTGAGGAGCTGGCAGGGGAACAGAATCTTCCAGAGAAGGAAGCCTGGCCAAAGGTAAGGCTCCTTAAATTTCCATGTGGGAAGAATAATTTAATTTTACTGTGTGATATAACCCCGATTCTGTGAAGCAAGGTGGCGCTGTGTTTCAGCTATCTTTCATTAACTGCTTCTATTAACTATTTCTATTATTAAAAGGCTGCCAAGCTACATTTGTCATTCTGTAAGTCATCTATGGAAACAAACTTTCTAGTGGTGAACAATATTATGGACTTTATGTTTCTTTTCAAAGTCAAAACTGATTGTTCTTCAGTAAAATAAAAGTGACAAAGTTTGTAACCATATTGTTCAGTCTCTCAGCAGACTTCTGAATTTATATTTTAAGAGCTGGATTATGCTTTCAGTTACACAACTATGCAAAAGTGTTAATTGTCCACTTTATTTTAAGTGGTACCTTACAACACGTGCGAACCTCTTATGCTTAACAATCTGTCCCACCTTGTATTCATCTTGAACACTCTGCTTACAATTTTTTAGACCTGAGGAAGAGCTCTATGAAGCTTGAAAGCTTATCCCTTCCACCAGCAGAAGTTGGTCCAGTAAAAGATATTACCTCACCCACCTTGTCTCTCTCATGCCTACTGAAGTCAGTGGGAGTTTCATGGCTGTACCAGAGAGTAGAATTTAGCCATAAGACCATATAGTATTTCTAGAAATTATACACTTAAATACTGAGAAGCAAAACTGCATTGGTAAAGTCTAGTTGAAATCCAATAGTTGCTGCCTGTTGGGTAGCTGCTTCAAAATATGCAGGCTTCTGCTTAAAATGAAATGAAAAGGAGATGGGAAAATTTCTTCCAATGTACAAATATGGAGGCACTACTGAGAGCTTTATTCCCCTTTGAATTCTTGAATAAGGCTGCAATATAGCATGCCCTGCTGGAGTTTCTTACTCAGATGAGATAAGAAGATAGTCTGGCTTCCTGGGAAATTAAGGGCTTGTCTACACTTACCGGGGATCAACGCCAGGCAATTGATGCATTGGTGGCCGATTTAGCAGGTCTAGTGAAGACCTGCTAAATCGATCGCAGATTGCTCTCCCATCAACTCCTGTAGTCCACTGGAATGAGAAGAGTAAGGGGAGTTGACGGGAGAGCGTCTCCCGTTAACATAGCGTAGTGTGGATCCCGCGGTAAGTAGATCTAAGCTACGTCGACTTGAGTTACGCTACTAACGGAACTCAAATTGTGTAGCATAGATCGACTTTCCCACGTAGTGTAGACAAGGCCTCAGATATTAAACTGAACGGCATTGGGCATGGTAAATTGCAGAGGTTTCTCCACAGTTTTTTGGAAACATGACAGGATTACACTGGGCATCCCACCAGGGCTATTCAGAGGACCATTCACAGGTGTTGATCTGGCTTTGGTTTGACATACGGCACCAAAAAGAAGGTTGGGAAATGTTTACTGTCAGAACCCCTTACCCTATCTCCACTAAACATCATGTCCTAGAAAAACAGATCAACCTTCATCTCATGAAGAACATAAAAGGCCACTCTGTGGTAATCAGACACTTTTGATACAGGCTGCATATGTTCATTAAGTCTTGAAGTGAGGGTGAAGTAATTATTTGATGGGATTTTCCATTACATAAAGAACATTTAAAATTCCATTTTACTGGTGTAAGAGAATCATGTGAAATAACTTACTAGATCTGATTTGTTAAAAGTCCTGGGCACAATGCATGCACAACAACGAACACTGCATTTCTGCACTTAGTTTGCTCTCGCAGTTATCATGACAGTGGATGCAAGTGGCTTCATATTGTAGAGAGTTTGTCCTGTAAAGTACATAATAATCCAGCCTTTACTTTTGCTGAATATTTCATAGCAGTATTAAAGTTAGGTTGACTCAGATTTTATTGGTGGTTTTGCATTTTATTCTAAACATAGACAGCACACACACACACACACACCTATTTTGAGACATTATTGTGCACTTCCAAAGTACCTGGGACTGATTTGCCTTTTACTTAAACTTTTTTGAAAAAAGAGAAACATCCATTATTTTCAGAACTAAATCATACATATTCAAATCTTGCAGAAACTTAAATAGAATCTTTCCTATACTTATATGTGAGAACAGAATTTGACCCCTACATAACTTTAAATATTCAGCAAAAAGAACAAGGAGTACTTGTGGCACCTCTAAGATGCCACAAGGACTCCTCGATCTTTTTACTGATACAGACTAACACGGCTGCCACTCTTAAATATTCAAACTCTCACCAGTACTTGCCTGCTAAATTTCTTTTTAGACCAAATTCCTTGTTGTTAGGATTCACGTAATTGTTGCCTAAATCCTAGGGGCCTCTCATAGCTCAAGAAATTAAGAAAAAAAAATTCACCCCTGATATCACTTTCACATCTATAACCTTCTCACAGGGGTTTTTCTCACAGTACCCTGACTTCAAATTACACAAATCCCCTATACAATTAAGCTTGTTGTAACAAAGCAACAAGAATGAGATCTGGTTGGCACTGATGATACATTTAATATTGCTGTAAAATCAGCCACAGCAATTGCTGCTTTTGCTGTTTGAAAGCAGTCACATGAACAGCTTGATCAAGACCAAAATTATAGACAAGGGAAGCAGAATGGTTTGTGTGTTGCTCACTTTGAAAGCATAAGTGCCATCTGATAGCCATAGAGATCCACTGCAGCATGAGTTAATTAAGCAATATGGCACAACAGACTGTGCAGAACCACTAACAAATGCAATGAATAACCTGAGGGAACAATGCAGCACTCCAGTGTTGTGGATCATTCAGCCATATGGCTTAGTCTGCCATGAATTGTGATTATAAAGTGGTTGTATGGTTTTCTTTTTAAAAGAGTAATTTTTAAGCATTGTTTTAGATATTTCTACTCCTGGTAAACTAGTTCCTATGGGATTGTTTTCTTTAAATGTTAAAGAGAATATATAAATCATAGGGTCACATCCTCAACTTGTGAAAATCAGCATAATTTGATTCAAGTCAATGGAGTTGTGCTGATTTACACAAGCTGACGATCTGACCCATAATGCAAATAAGTGATGTCACTTGTTTGCTATTTTTTTCTTTTTAAGATTCTCCAGCTGCCATTAATTTATGCTTCCAATTTAGTTTTTTCCATTAAAAATTGACACTCAAACATGAGAACGCAGTGTACGGAGTCGGGAAGAAGGAAAGGAAGAGCCACAGATGGCTACAGCCAAAGCACAACTTCAGAGAAGAATAAAATTCAAAACAGACAGATGATTGCCACAAAGAGCATGGGCTGGAAGGGTAGGGAAAAGTATTCAGACAGCAGCGTGACTTTTACATTGATGTTCTTTTCAAACAGCAATAAGATCCTCAGCCCTAGTGCACTCATGTACTTCCTGTTAGTCACAAAAATATTCTTAAAAGTTTTATCATTAGTCAAACTTGATAAACATTGCTGTAACCCCCAAGGAGCTTACCTTGGTGCCTGGGTCTCTGTGTGCTAATAACTCAGAGAGAGGCACGCTGATCCTGAGAGGCATGAGGGCCTTCAGCAGACTCACGGTCTGCTAGGCAACCAAGAGGGAGAGAAGAGAGACACTATTTGACGGGCCGTGTAAGCTCAGGGAAATATAGCAGGTGTACCTGGATGACCATCTGTGTGCTTGCTCAGAGGAGCCCAGTGTTTGCGAGAAAGGAAGGGGGTAGATTGGGGAGTAAAAGCCTGGGGAAGAAGAGCTAGCCTGACCAATAGGAAGGTGCTCAGTGAGATGCCTGCCCCCCTTGGGAGCACTCTGAGAGGTGAGAAGCCATTTGGAAGAGTCTGGAGCCAGCCCCCGGCCCGTGATTGTCAGCCCCTCTGCAATGGCTTTCAGATGACATTGTAATTAACAAGTGGGCAGCATTATCTCCCGTAAATGTAAAAAAACATGTTTATTTTAGTGATTGGCTGAACAAGAAGTAGGACTGAGTAGACTTGTAGGCTCTAAAGTTTTACATTGTTTTATTTTTGAGTGCAGTTATGTAACAAAAAACCCCTACATTTGTAAGTTGCACTTTCATGATAAAGAGATTGCACCACAGTACTTGTATGAGGTGAACTGAAAAATACTATTTGTTTTATCATTTTTACAGTGCAAATATTTGTAATGAAAAATAATACAAAGTGAGCACTGTATAATGCAAAGCAGTGAATATAATAACGGCAAGCTAGCCCACTGGGCTATAGTGGCACTAGGGGTAGGGGGTGGAGAAAGGCAGGACAAGGTGGAGTGAGGGTGGGGCCTTGGGGGAGGGGCGGAGCCAGGTAGGAAGAGGGTGAGGCCTTGAGGGAAGGGGAAGAGTGGGGGTGGGGCCTCAGGACAGAGCAGGGGTGGAGCACCCACCTGGAAAAATGAAAGTCAGTGCCTGTGAGGGGGAGTCTGGATGGTGCTCCTGCTTGATGTATCAGTAGAATTATAGTTGTAACACAGGAGTTTATGGGATATATTTCTAATGGGGTCCTGCAGAGATCAGTTCTTGGCCCTATGCTGTTGCATATTTTTATCAATGACATGGAAGAAATCATAACACCATCACTGATAAAAGTTTGCAGATGACACTAAGATTGGGGGAGTGGTAAATAATTAAGGGGACAGGCCCCTAATACAGTGAAATCTGGATTGCTTGGTTTGCTTGCACCCAGTTTATATCTATCCGTTTTCATGTGGCCAAATGTAAAGTCATGCATCTCGGAACAAAGAATGTAAACCATACTTACAGACTGAGGGATTTTATCCTGGTCATCAGTGATGCTGAAAAAGACTTGGGGATGCTGGTAGATAATCAGCTAAACATGATCTCCCAATACACTTCTGTGGTCAAAAAGGACTTGCCAGCAAGTTAAAAAGGTATGGATTGGATGAATGGACTATAAGGTGGATAGAAAGTTGGCTGTATTGTTTGGTTCAACTGGTAGTGATCAATAGCTCGATGTCTAGTTGACAGCCGGTATCAAGCAGAGTGCCCCAGGGGTTGGTCCTGGGGTCGGTTTTGTTCAACATCTTTATTAATGATCTGGATGATGGGATGGATTGCACCCTTGGCAAGTTCACAGATAACATTAAGCTTGGGGGAGAGGTAGATACGCTGGAAAGTAGGGATAGGGTCCAGAGTGACCTAGACCAATTGGGCTAAAAGAAATCCGATGAGGGTCAACAAGGACAAGTGTAGAGTCCTACACTAAGGACAGAAGAATCCCATGCACCGTTACAGGCTGGGGACCGACTGGCTAAGCAGCAGTTCTGCAGAAAAGGACCTGGGGATTACAGTGGACGTGAAGCTGGATATGAGTCAGCAGTGGGCCCTTGTTGCCAAGAAGGCTAACGGCATATTGGGCTGCATTAGTAGGAGCATTGCCAGCAGATTGAGGGAGGTGATTATTCCCCTCTATTCGGCACTAGTGAGGCCACATCTGGAGTATTGCGTCCAGTTTTGGGGCCCCCACTACAGAAAGGATGGAGAGATTCCAATGGTGGGCAACTAAAATGATCAGGGGGCTGGGGCACATGACTTATGAAGAGAGGCTGGGGGCACTGGGCTTATTTAGTCTGCAGAAGAGATGAGTGAGGGGGGATTTGATAGCAGCCTTCAACTACCTGAAGGGGGGTTCCAAAGAGGATGGAGCTTGGCTGTTCTCAGTGGTGGCAGATGACAGAACAAGGAGCAATGGTCGCAAGTTGCAGTGGGGGAGGTCTAGGTTGGATATTAGGAAACACTATTTCATGAGGAGGGTGGTGAAGCACTGGAATGGGTTACCTAGGGAGGTGGTGTAATCTCCATCCTTAGAGGTTTTTAAGGCCCGGCTTGACAAAGCCCTGGCTAGGATGATTTAGTTGGCAGTGGTCCTGCTTTGAGCAGGGGGTTGGACTAGATGACTGTAACAATGCTGCCTTGGGTGGGACACTTCTGAGAGTACCAATTCAGGACAAATTGCTTAGAGCAGGGCACTTACAGCCCAAGGCTGGGGCTCCTTTGCACACCAAGGCAAACCAGACCAGCCAAACAGAGAAGACTTCAGTTTTACCCCACTGGCTAACCACAAATCACACAAGCAATTCTCTTAGACACTCCAGTTTCCCAGTATCACCACCAGTGCCACTCGTTATGGGGACAAATGGTTATGAAAACCAATGCCCCAGCAAAAGGAAAAAAGGTTCTCTCGGTCCCAAAGGACCAGGCCCAGGTCAATATACAAGTCAGATCTTACCCACAAATCATGCTGTTGCCAATCCTTTAGAATCTAAAATCTAAAGGTTTATTTATAAAAGGAAAAAGATATAGATAAGAGCTAGAATTGGTTAAATGGAATTAATTACATACCGTACTGGCAAAGTTCTTGGTTCAGGCTTGTGGCAGTGATGGAATAAACTGCAGCCACAAATCAAGTCTCTGGAGTACATCCACAGCTGGGATGGGTCATTCAGTCCTTTGTTCAGAGCTTCAGTTTGTAGCAAAGTCCTTCCAGGGGCAAGAAGCAGGATTGAAGACAAGATGGAGATGAGGCAGCTGCCTTTTATAGTCTCTTCCAGGTGGAAGCACACGTTTGTTCTTCTGTGCAAGATCACAGCAAGATGGAGTTTGGAGTCACATGGGCAAGTCACATGTCCATGCATGAGTCAGTTCTTTACAGGCCGACGCCATTGTTTACATGTTAGTTTGAATGTTTTCAGAAGAGCTCAGATGTGGATTGGAGTCTTCCAAAGTCCATTGTCAGTTAAGTGTTTCTTGATGGGCACTTACTGAGAATAGTCCCTTCTCAAGAAGCTGACCAAATTCTTCACTAAGGCTACTTAGAATCAAATCACATTGATATACAAGTACATAGCCAATATTCATTACTTCAACTACAAAAATGATACACCCATACAGATAGCATAATCATAATCAGCAAATCATAATCGTAATAACCTTATACGACAATCTTTGTACAATATTTGCTGCAAATAGAATCATAGAATCTCAGGGTTGGAAGGGACCTTAGTAGGTCATCTAGTCCAACCCCCTGCTCAAAGCAGGACCAATCCCCAATTTTTGCCCCAGATCCCCAAATGGCCCCCTCAAGGATTGAATTCACAACCCTGGGTTTAGCAGGCCAATGCTCAAACCACTGAGCTATTCCTCCCCCCCATATATATAACAGTGGGTGCAGCAATGGTCTATACGGTCACAGGTTATGTCAGTAATGTCACAATGACCTCCTGAGGTCTCTTCCAATCCTAATCTTCTATGATTCTATGATAATACAATCCTTGGATACGGAAACAGGGAAATCTTGAATAGGAGTAGAGAGGTTATTTTATCTCTGTATTTGGCCTTGGTGCTACTGGAACAGTGTGTCCAGTTCTGAAGTCCACAAATCAAGAAGGATGTTCAAAAATTGGAGAGGGTTCAGAGAAGAGCCACGAGAACGAGTAAAGGATTGGAAAATAAGATTCAAGGAGTTCAATCTATGTAGCTAATCAAAAGCAAGGTTAAGGGGTGACTTGATCACAGTTTGTTACAGGGGAAACAAATATTTGATAATTGGCTCTTCAATCCAGCAGACAAAGGTACAAAAGGCTCCAATGGCTCGAAGTAGAAACTAGGCAAATTCAGACTGGAAATAAGGTGTTACTTTCTAACAGTGACGGTAATTAACCATGGGATTTTCCCAGCGCTGTGTTGGATTCTCCATCACTAGCAATTTTTAAATTAAGATTAGATCTGTTTTTCTAAGGACATGCGCTAGTTTAAACAGAAATTATTGTGGGGGAGGTCTATTGCCTATGTTATTTAGGAGGTCAGACAAGATGACTAAGTGGTCCCGTTTGGCCTTAGAATCTATGGATCTGCAGAATCATGTAGGCCTAATGCTGCCATTACCAGGAATTGCAGAAACACGTAACATTGGTACAGCTAACATAACTTTTTATAAAAGGTTTGCTGGGCTTCCTTTGAGGGATGGTTTGAAATTTTCACTCAGACCTTATTCTTAACACCAGCCCCTCGGCATGATATTCATGTAACAAATGTGTGATTAAGGCTGGGCATTGCTCCACTGAGTAAACAAATTTAAACTGGCTTTAAAAATAAAGCAAAAGCACTGACCTATTTACAAGGTTCAAGGAAGTTAGACTATTAGTAAAAGTAATTTACAATCAGTATCTGACTCTGAGGAGCTGAATGCCCTAAATAGCCACTAAGGCCAATTAAATACTTAAATTAAATATTGATGTCCTCAGTTTTCTTCCACACGCGTCTGTTATTTCTAAATTCTACTGCAGGATTAATTTTTCACTGGTTGAAAGACTAGGTCCTATGATGTAGGAGTGGTGCCTTGTTATTAAGGCTGCATTTCTCTCATATTTACCTTGAGAATAATGGATTTAATAAATATGTTTAGAAATGATTAGATAAATATTTTTGGCTATTTGGGGACTTATACCTGTGGGTGAATGGACGTGATGGTAACAGCTAAACCACTGTCAGTGAGAGCCTTGGGAGTTGCCAAGTTAAATCCTGGATTCTGCAGAAGATGGAGAACAGGAGCTCAGCCACTGCACTGCTCCACAACCAACCAGATCAGTGAATTTTCAGTAAGAGGGTCAGTTTCTCTTAGAGTGGTAGGGTCACCTCCTTCCCAAGGTTAAAAAAATACACAATTGTTTTGTGTTGACAACGTTAGGTATTTTTACACACTGCTGCCTAGGAATGCTTATGTTAAACCCCAGCTGAAACTCCTGACACTCGGGTGAGAGGTCAGACAGTGCAGTAAGTCTCTGATGTAGAGTGCCAAGTCAGTGTTACCTAGCATAAACACCAATCTGAGCGTTAAGGAGCTTCATGGAACCGCTTCCTAAACAAATAATTGCTGTTGATGCCCTCTAGCAATGAATTCCATAGGCTGTGTCCTCTCATTCTCATTACACATTATAGAGCAGGGTAAAAGGAATAAATGAATTTCACTACAACTGTGACTATAACGACATACATTGAACAAAATCCTCTTACTTTTCTCCTTTTTAGGTAAAATAATTCCAGTTTGTGCATCTCTCAGCATGTGTGTATGTATGCACACGTGCACATGCACACTCTCATTCACTGCCTCTAACAGTCTTCATTTCCCTTCTCTGAAACTTCTCAATTTCAGTTAGATCTTTTCCCAACCATCACTTCTCAGTTCTTAGTTTTGTGCCTTTTATTATGGTCTTTTCAGGAAAAGAGTGTTAATTGCTTACATTTTCTAGAGTTACCAAGATTTTTTTTTCACTCCATAAATGCATAGCACATGTTGGGATGAATACACCATGGACAGAACAATCATCAAAACCGCATGCAGCATTGCACTTGTATAGTCCACCCCACCAAAAATAACCATCCCTTTTATATTAAACTACATCTACTGCTTGAAAAATACAAAATATTGAACTTCCTGGCTTCAAACACCAGACCCTTTATTTCAATCTGTGCTTACAATTTCTAGGATGTTCTTTTCAGGATCACTTCTTAAGACATGCATTTGGTTGACAAATAACTAATCAAAGTTTAATATGAAACTATCTATCCTATTATCTACTGATTAGACAGATAATGGATAATTCATAGCAACATGTTTTTGATCTTTTGTCCTGATCAAATGTAGATTTGTTCAAAGGCTCATCAAAACGCTCTATTCATAATTATTCTTCTACTAAATTACCATTTGGAAAGACAGCACATCTAAGAGAAAGACATGCTACATTCTGGGCAGCATGCAAATAGAAAACAAAACACTGACTTATAAAGTAAGCAATATTTATTTCCATGGGATCAGACATTTCTCTGATCAAAAGCATTTCCCATTTTCGGGGGGGGGTGGTGGTGGGGGGAGTTCAGCCACGTACTTGAAAAAACTTGCTGTTCAATAAGAATGGCACTTACTCATTACAAATATTTTATAGTATTTATACACCGTATTCAGAATTTGATCAAAATCAGCAAATCTTTTGCTTTCCATAACATACTGTTTGGATCAAAATGTATTTTCTATTACATAGTTAAACCATCCAGTCCAACAATCTACAGTTCACTGGGAGTTAAGTCTTGCTAGATCACTGAGTGCTCCAAGTTCAGTCAATGTGAACAAAGAGCTCTGATCTCTCATTTTTGTGGTGGTCTTTGTGATGTGTTGCATGTGCCCTACTGTATTAATGGCACTGATATGTCAAGATTTTTCTACTATGAAGATTGCCTGTAATATTCAAAACAAAGTATAATTAACAGCTAGATTCAGAGAATTGAATAAAAGGAAGCCAGATATCTTAGTACCTGTTGACTACGTATTTGTCAGGTTAAGTTTTCCATCACCATTCCCAGATTTTCTTATACCATGGTTCTTAAAACTTCCTGGAAAGGGAATTATGGAAACATTCAATCCTTAATCTCACAGTCCTATCTTAATCTTCCTCTGCTTCCTGCAAAGCTGAGTCCCAAAGTTATTTTTACTTTGCCATTGATAAGCCTTTTGATCCACCTCAGAATTCTCTGCTTGTTTCAAATTTAAGAGAGTCCCAGGGAATGAAGTGCTTTCCCCCATATTTAGTTTTCAGATACTAACATCTTGCTTTGCTAGATAAAAGTGAATTTAAAATGGAAAGCCTCATTTAGATCAATCTTTCTTTAATTCTCTGTCTTCCCCCATTTCTCTTCTCTGCTTCAAAGTAACAGCTGAAAAACCTTGAAAGACTTGAATTTTTTCTCCTTGGAGAAAAGGGGTTTTTTTGTGCTTTTGCCTCTCTCGTAAGAGACATTTTCTGCTGATAATTAACAAGATGCAGCACTAAGTTTCTAGGACTAATTTCCTGAGTCTTGGGGGCAGAGAAGATGGGATTCTGTGTATTGTCAATTACTACTTCTGAGGCTTTCAAAAATAGTTTACCAACACAGTAAAGGGATCGTTAAGATGATCTAATCTGATCTGCATAACACTTGGCACAGAATTACACTCAGTGGAGGAAAGATATCTTTTTTCTGTGTTCTAAGGGCACCCGCCCCATCCCAGTGTCTAATATAGTGGTTCTTAACCAGGGTTGCACATACCCTGTGGGGGTACGCAGAGGTCTTCCAGGGGGTAGACAACAGGCTACATATACAGCATTAGCAAAGTCAGTACAAACTACAATTTCATATAGACAATTACTTATTTATACTACTCTATACACTATACATACAATGTAAGTACAATATTTATATTCCAAAGATTAGAAAGTAAGCAATTTTTCAATAATAGTGTGCTGTGACACTTTTGTATTTTTATGTCTGATTTTGTAAGCAAGTAGTTTTTAAGTGAGGTTTAATTTGGGGTATGCAAGACAAATCAGACTCCTGGAAGGGGTGCAGTAGTCTGGAAAGGTTTAGAGCCACTGGAGTAATATCACTTCCCTTACTTAGCACCTCATCCCCTGCTCCACCAAACACTGAAATTATATCTGTACTCTCTATTCTCATAACACCTAGTTTAAGAGTCAACGCTTGCTCTGACTTTTCTAACTGTTTGATCTTAGGACCTGAAGGTTCAGGACTGCATCAGAAGTCTCCCCCAATTCCAACCTCCACAATACTCTCAGCCATCTCAAAGAATTGCAGCAAAAGCTAGGATAATGGCAAAATAAGGCAGGGACTTTAAAAAGCTGCTTTGTTTGCAGTTCTGGAGGAACGTTCTGGCTGGCAAGCTATTCTATTCTGTTCATGTTCCTATACCGTGCTCATCACCGTGGTATCTGAGTGCCTTCCAGTAGTGGATTAAGCAATATAACTAATGTCATGTGTTTGTTCTCTCACCTTCTCCCCAGGAGGAGTGTGTGCATTGGAGTGTCTTATTTTGGTAGGTGTGGTTTTAGGTTTTTTTGGATGGTTAAATCATAGTGCCCTCAGACCCGTCTGGTGATATTGTATATTATTTGTTTTGCATGAGCACCTAGGAGCCCCAGCTGTGGACCAGGAACCCATTGTGCTATGCACTGAATAAACAGAGTTTGTAATCTGCCTTTACCATTTGCACAGAAAGAGACACAGCCAAACAGTGTGGACTGGGGAAAGAGGTCAGGAACCAGAAAGAATAACACTGTTTGAACTCTTTTTCTTTTGGTGCTACTGACCTCTGTTTTGTTAACCTTATAATATCCTATGGTGTATTTACCACAAGGAGTATTGGATAAATGCGTTTAAACATTCCAAAGTGTATTTGGTCTTTGAAGGAGGATGGGAACAATGCACTCAAAAATTTAAACAAGGATGTTTTTATTCAGTTTTAGGCTCACGCAGTTCTAAACAGTAAACCTAATTAACAATACATCCACAGTACCAAAGAATGTAGCTCTGGTATCAGTAGAAATGTCTACTGTTCAAGGCACTGATATTGGTAAGAAAAAGTTACATTATGTTGGTTACACCCATTTCAACATTATTTTAAACCACTATGAATGTGATCACTATTCAAATGCTTAAAAATCCACAAGCTACATTCACAAAAATGTGCATACTTCTCAGTGATTACCAAATTACTTCCCCATTTAGACTTGGAGTAAGTATTGCATTACTTTGGAACTGAAACAAGTGCTGAACTACAGAAAATATTTTAAAACATGTACAAATAAACAAGTTCAGTAATATGGCTTTAAGACCCTGCATTTGGTTACAACATAGCAAGCAACGTTAGATAACAGCATATACACACGATATGCTATTGTCTTAAAAGGAAAAAATCCTTTACTGTATAAAAATTAGTTTAGAACATACTAAAGCCAGATTTTATACAAATATCTTTACAAAACTGAATTATACATAGAAAATAAACAAAAAAGTCAAATATGCAGCACTCTTTACATGTTAATAATATACGCATTATATTACTTAGTTGTATTTTTTTACTATGTATACTGTAGATTATATAAATTATGGATGTTACAAACTAATTTTTAGCTTGGCACTTAGATACTATGGTGATGTGCACATTATAAATATCTAAACATTAGATTTTCAAAATTTCTTAAGTGACAATCATTTATATTTGCCAAAGACAGAAACTCACCTAGGTTTTTTAATGAACCATGGCGACATCTTGTAGTCAGTTTAAGAATCCCAAACCTTCCTTTGGATTTCCTAGGGTGAGATTTCCTACAAAAGCTATCCTGTTTAAAGGTGCAATAGTAGTTCAAACTCAAAAGAGTGTCATCTATCCCATGCATCTGCAACATCTCTATTTGGAAACAATACAAAGTACAGTACATGACGTTTTCTTTCCAAACCGCTGTTCATTAAAATACAGTCACACCTCCCTACCTTTTCATTACCTAAGGCCTGATTCTGACTGATTTCAAGAACTCAGAAGTTCCTCTCACGTCATTGGGAAGTGTAGGTATTCAGTACCTTTTAGAATTAGGCCCCTTAATATGGAACTTAGGTCACTACTAGACAGTAAGGAAAAGAGAAATGTGAATTGCTGGTGTTTGACAGAGAATTCCAAAAGGGAACATACAAAAATACTGTATACGACATTTAAAATGTTAAATACAATGGTTACAAGATTCAAAACTTAAAGTATTCCCAACAATAAATCCTCAAACCAGACACACATATACACAAAAACAAGCTGGTTCCCTCTTCCTTTTCTACCAAATGTAACACGTACTGGATTGAAACATTCAGTGTTCTATGCAATATGGCAGACGAGTAGTACAACACAACACCAAAACTACAGTACAGCCTGTTTCTCACTAATCTGCAGTACATTATTGAGATTTAAAATATTTTATATATTATAAATCTTCCCTAATACGCCTCTGTTGCTTTTCAGTAAATGAATCTTCCATCTTTGGTGCCAGCCATGTGAAATACACTTTCACTGGATCAATGTTCCAATGCTTGTGAAATGATATTGGAATTTGGTGAGCAAGGTAGTCCTTTGGATAGTCCATTGGTCTTGCCTAAGATGGAAGGATAAAACAAAAAAACTAGTTCTCACTGGTTTAAAAAAATGCTGTTTTAGAACAGTAAAGTGAATTTTGGATAAAGAATCATTACTCAATAGACCTCTCATCTCAAATGTTTTGACATCAGTAATATAGTATTACTGTAAAAGATTCCATAATTATTGCAGTCATTTTTACATAGTCCTATTAAACTGACTGGCTTGCATTAATTTATATTCATGTATTTGACTTCTAAGGACTGCAATCATCATGGTGTTTGAGTCCTACTACTCAGTTAGACAAGGTTATAACTAGCGTTGTCAAGCGATTAAAAAAATTTATTGGGCTGTTAATAGAATACCATTTATTTAAATATTTGTGGATGTTTTCTACATTTTCAAATATATTGATTTCAATTACAACACTATACAAAGTGTACAGTGCTCACTTTCTATTTATTTGTATTACAAATATTTGCATTTCCCCTAATACAAGTATTGTAGTGCAATCTCTTGATCATGAAAGTTGAACCTGCAAATGTAGAATTATGTAAAAAAAACAACTGCTTTCAAAAATAAAACAATGGAAAACTTTAGAGCCTATGAGTCCACTCAGTCCTACTTCTTGTTCAGCCAATCGCTAAGACAAACAAGTTTGTTTACATTTACAGGAGATAATGCCTGTTCTCACTTTCAGGTGACATTGTAAACAAGAAGCGAGCAGCATTATCTCCTGTAAATACTTACAAACTGGTGAGGCCACATCTGGAGTATTGCATCCAGTTTTGGCCCCCCCCAAGGGGCCAAACAAGTCACCCCATAACCTTGCTTTTGATTAGCTACATAGACTGAACTCACTTCTTGTTTACGTCACCTGAAAGTGAGAACAGGCGTTTGTGTAGCACTGTTGTAGCCGGTGTCACAAGTTATTTACGTGCTAAAGATTCATATGTCCCTTCATGCTTCAATCACTATTCCAGAGGACGTGTCTATGCTGATGACGGGTTTTGCTTGATAACAATCCAAAGCAGTGCAGACCGATGTATGTTCACTTTCATCTGAGTCAGATGCCACCAGCAGAAGGTTGATTTTCATTTTTGGTGGTTTGTGTTCTGTAGTTTCCACATTGGAGTGTTGCTCTTTCAAGACTTCTGAGAGCATGCTCCACACCCCGTCCCTCTCAGATTTTGGAAGACACTTCAGAGTCTTAAACCTTAGGTTGAAAGTTTCAGCTATCTTTAAAAATCTCACATTGGTGCCTTCTTTGCGTTTTGTCAAATCTGCGGTGAAAGTGTTCTTAAAATGAACAAGATGTGCTGGGTCATCATCTGAGATTGCTATAACATGAAATACATGGCAGAATGCGGATAAAACAGCAGGAGACATACAATTCTCCCCCCAAGGAGTTCAGTCACATTTAATTAACACATTTTTTTTTTTTTTACGAGTGTCATCAGCATGGAAGTATGTCCTCTGGAATGGTGGCCAAAGCATGAAGGGACATATGAATGTTTAGCATATCTGGCATGAAAATACCTTGCAATGCCGGCTCCAAAATTGCCTTTTCTCACTTTCAGATGACACTGTAAATAAGAAGCAGGCAGCATTATCTCCTGTAAATGTAAACAAACTTGTTTGTCTTAGCGATTGGCTGAACAAGAAGTAGCACTGTGAGGACTTGTAGGCTCTAAAGTTTTATATTGTTTTGTTTTGGGATGCAGTTATGTAACAAAAATATATATATATTTGTAAATTGCACTTTCACAATAAAGAGATTGCACCACAGAACCTGTAGGAGGTGAATTCAAAAATACTATTTCTTTTGTTTATCATTTTTGCAGTACAAATATTTGTAATAAAAATAATAATATAGGGCACTGGACACTTTGTATTCTGTGTTGTAATTGGAATCAATATATTTGAAAATGTAGAAAAACATCCCAAAATATTTAATACATTTCAACTGGTAGTCTATTGTTTAATAGAGTGATTAAAATTGCGATTATTTGCAATTATTTTTTTTGAGTTAACTGCGATTAATCAACAGCCCTCATTATAACATGTAAAAGTAGTAATAGAGGGAAACAGCTAGAATATTTTCACAAATGTTTGTATTATGTTTTCAATTACATTTTTCATGTTGTACCAAGCTGCAAAAGTTTAAAATAATATAGAATGAACTCATAGTCAGTCTGTTTGTTTTGAGGGGACCTGCCAGTTTAGAAATTATCATATTGAAATGATTTCATGACTAGCTGATTTCACAGTCTTTGCCAAATTGGGAATATGACAGACATGGAAATGAGTGATAATCTTAACTGGTCAGGCACACCCAAAACGAGTAAAACTTAGTGAAAAAAATCCAGGCCAAGTACTTTTTCTAGTTGTTTTCTTTATTCACAACTCCAGACCTTCTTATCCCAGATAATCCCAAAACAAGCATTAACTTTTTATAGCTTTATTTTAGGGGTTGCTAGAAGCTAACTGATATATATACACGTTGCCTAACACATTCCACCACAAAAGATTCTTACAATCCTTTTTTGAGAAACTTTTATGTTGATGCAGCACACCTTTGAATTGGGGCAGGAGGAAAGCCCTTGGGCTAGAGAAGTGTCTTTTCTTTGTCCTATGAAATTCCATTTAAGTTTTGCTGAGATATAGATTTTTGAAAATTGTAATTTCTCCTTCTCTGTCTCTTGCGTTTCCTCAGGAAATTTTTGACAGACTGCCAAAATAATAACTAAACACAAGCATTCTGAAGTGCCGCCACACCTGCTGTAATAATGATTTTTAAATGCTTTGGAGCTGCAGGAGCAGCTGCTGGATGTGGGGCAGCAAGCAGAAAGCTGAGCCAGGCTCTGTCTCCTATGGCCCCAGCAACCCACATCCCCACTCTGGTGGCACCACATGGCAAGAGCTCCCTCAGGTCCTTCCTGGGAGGAAAGGGAAAGCCAGTCTGAGCTCTCCTCAACAACCCCCTCAAGCATATTCTTCTTTAGGATCACAGTTTTCCCTGTCAAATGGTTGAAGTCTGTGCTGCAGGCTGAAGGGTCAGGGTTCAAATGCTACTGCTGATGCATGATTTTGTGTCTGTATGGGGGGGTGTTATTATAGTTGTGCATAATATATTTATTTTCACATTTTTTCCTTTTAAGAAAAAACTAGGAAATTATATTAAAATGTTAAGAAAAAGTTGCAAAGGTTGTAAAGTCAAACACTTTAAAGTTAAGAAATGCCACATTTGTGGTTGCCTGTGTAATCTCAAATCTTCGCCCTTGCAAATATGCATTATGGTGCGCTATTATTATATACAATTTTTAACAGGACTCCCATCTCATCCAAGGCTTTATCTCACACCCATTTATTTTCTGTACAGGATCAGGACTTCAGTGCATAGCATGGATGCACAAAGAGGTAGAATTAAAGTTATATGGGCAACCATAAATCTCGCATTTCCTAATTTTTAGTGTTTGACTTTGCACTGAAGGTTTTTTAGTATGTACTATAATTTAAAAAAATTTGAAAGTCAATCTTGCCTCTAATATCACTATTTGGTCACCTCAGCTGAAAATTGCTGTTTTTTCTTTATTTTGTTTGGTTATTATTTTGTGATCCTGTAAATTTGTGTGTGTGTTTTTTTGTCTACATTTTTATTCAACAGGTCATCTATGGGCATGGGGGTCTGCCTGCATGGAACAACTTGCAGGATCAATTGGTTTTAGCTATTGGCTATGTGGTATGTTTACCATAAGGGACAGTTTGCATGGCATGTTGATATCACTCATTCTTGTCTCGACACTCAACCTAGCCACAAATTTCTGTGATCTGGCCCAAAATTATTTACCCTAGTAGCATTCCCTCATATGATCCCTTACATACATGCCAATATATAGACCAAAACACTGTGCACTCTTATTTTAGTGCAGGACCACATTGTGTTTCTTTGTGTAAAAAAGGACATTGCATACCTTTGGGCCTCTAACGTTCACAAAAAATCTAGTAAAATTAAATACAAATATTTTATTTTTTTTAACAAACACACATAATATGATCCTGCACTGAAATAAGTGCATATAGTGTTTGTTTAAACATTGGCATAAATATATAGGATCAAACAAGGGACGGCTATTGGGGTAAGTAATTTTGGGCCAAATGACAGAAATTTGTTTTAAAATTGGGGAGGAAACATTTTATAATATGTCCCTATTTTATGCACTGCTTGGATTCTACAAAGAGAAACCTAAGGTTAGGGTCATTCTCTTTGCTCCAGTTCTAAATGCTGATGCCAGAACTGTCAACGTGGTAAGATAATAAGTCCAAGACCCTTCCATCATACAGAGTAACTGTGAAAATGTGAGGCTCTTATGATGAAAAAGATAATTGATTCCAGGAAATAATTCTCCTTTGCCAGATATCTTCACATTGTTATCCTTTGTCAGCTAAATTGAAGGAGACAGAATAAAAAACAACCCATATGTGGCTGACTTCTCAGTGCAACAGAAGTATTCACTTTTGTTTGATAAAAAAAACTTTTGGGGGGAGAGGTAGGTCAGTGCTGGGGCTGGTTTTGTTCAATATCTTCATCAACGATCTGGAGGATGGTGTGGACTGCACCCTTAGCAAGTTTGCAGATGACACTAAACTGGGAGGAGTGGCTGATACGCTGGAGGGTAGGGACAGGATACAGAGGGACCTAGACAAATTAGAGGATTGGGCCAAAAGAAATCTGATGAGGTTCAACAAGGACAAGTGCAGAGTCCTGCACTTAGGACAGAAGAATCCCATGCACCGCTACAGGCTGGGGACCGACTGGCTAAGCAGCAGTTCCGCAGAAAAGGACCTGGGGATTACAGTGAACGAGAAGCTGTATATGAGTCAGCAGTGTGCCCTTGTTGCCAAGGCTAACGGCATATTGGGCTGCATTAGTAGGAGCATTGCCAGCAGATCGAGGGAGGTGATTATTCCCCTCTATTTGGCACTGGTGAGGCCACATCTGGAGTACTGCGTCCAATTTTGGGCCCCCCGCTATAGAAAGGATGTGGAAAAATTGGAGAGATTCCAGCGGAGGGCAACTAAAATGATCAGGGGGCTGGGGCACATGAATTATGAGTAGAGACTGAGGGAACTGGGCTTATTTAGTCTGCAGAAGGGAAGAGTGAGGGGGGATTTGATAGCAGCCTTCAACTACCTGAAGGGGGGTTCCAAAGAGGATGGAGCTCGGCTGTTCTCAGTGGTGGCAGATGACAGAACAAGGAGCAATGGTCTCAAATTGCAGTGGGGGAGGGCTAGGTTGGATATTAGGAAACAGTATTTCACTAGGAGGGTGGTGAAGCACTGGAATAGGTTACCTAGGGAAGTGGTGGAATCTCCATCCTTAGAGGTTTTTAAGGCCCGGCTTGACAAAGCCCTGGCTGGGATGATTTAGTTGGGGTTGGTCCTGCTTTGAGCAGGGGATTGGACTAGACCTCCTGAGGTCTCTTCCAACTCTAATCTTCTATGATTCTCCCTACAACAATTCAATGGACTATGAGCAAAGCACTTATGTAAAACAAACAGTTTTCATTTGCAGTTGTTCCGATTAAAATATTTAAATTTGTCCTTTGCAATTAGATTTATACTAAAGAGGATTTCAGTAAAAATGTATATAAACTCTCAAAGTAAGATTTTATTCTCTCTCAACACTTTAGTGTCTTGCTGACAAAGAAATAAGTAATGTAGAAATGTTTTTCTTTTTCTAAAATAACAAACATAAGAAAAAAGGAGATCAACATATTAACGAAGCTAAGCTAAAAATTGATTTACAAGCTATTGTACGCTTTCATTACTGATGGATGTATTAATAAATGCTCCATAGTGCTTTCACGCTGTACTTTGTATATTCCTTCCATACAATCAGGTAATACAATTTGACATTAACAAGATCCTGTTCTTGGGATTTTCTTCTTTGAGATATAAGTTACTGAAATGCTTATTTAAAAAACAGAACAACCACTGAAGAGCCAAGAGGGAGTCTAATACCCTGAGGCACTTTGAAAATCTCAACACTGGAGAATATCTATGGATTTGATGACAAAAAATTTATTTTGACATAGATAATTATTGAACTACTCTCACTTGAGCCTGGCAAAAAACCCTCTTTCAGTAGTTTGTTTACTTTGAAATTTATATAAACCCTCCGCTGCCTTGATAAGGAAGAAATTTGCTTTAACTGCATCTGTATTAATTACAACGTTCTTTATATTTCAGATTACTTTATATAACTCTGACTTAAAATGCACGACTTCGTATATCATCATAGATGCTTACATACTACTCTCCTGATTGAGCGTTCTCTGTTTAATCCTTTATTTCATGCTCTGGGGACTAAATTACTGTATACAATTATCACCAACAGTACTATTTAGATATTTTTACAGTTCCCAAATGCTAAGCCAGAGGTGGTGCCTGTAGCCTATCTAGGGACCATGGGGAGTTTAAGAGCATATGAGCCAAGCATGTGGGTCTAAACACAGCAGCCTGGTGTGTGTCCAGCAGGGGAAGCTTGACCAGGGTTGCGACAGCTGGTAACTTACCTCACAACTTCCTGCTAAAAAAACACTGCTGTGACCTAAGACAAAGTGTGAAAAATGTCAAGCTGAAAGGAACTTTTTCAGTTCAGTGGGAGGTGTCAAAAGTGGTTTTTATTCTAAAACTATCTTCTCGTGTCATGTCAGTGACTCCATTATTTCTTTTTCGCTCCTATGTGTTACTTCCATTACTATAATTAAGACCCTTAATCAAAGATGTACTTTATGTTTCGTTACAATCTTGACATGGTACATTAACAATCACATTTCTCTTACAAAAACAAAAAGGAGTCCAGTGGCACCTTAAAGTCTAACAGATTTGGGGATAAGCTTTCGGTGCCACCGGACTCATTGTTTTTGTGGATACAGACTAACCCGGCAATCTCTCTGATATTAATTTTACAGTGTGCTGTATAATTTTTTTTGCAGCACTTTCTACATACTACATGTGCAAGAGCTGCTAAATAAATGTATGAAAGTGTGTCTAATAGACTGGTTTAAACTTTATATTTTATTAATTTTCCATGTGTAGTATGCTATTTTAATGCTATTAAAAACATTTTGCGTATGAAGAGAACACAAAGATCAAAAATTTTTATATTTTCTGGCAGGTGTAGTCACATAAAAATATGACAGTGAATTTGAATTCACGATTAGCCTGATCATCAGTTTGCAATCTGTCCCAGAGTAAAGGGCAGAGTTGTTGCAGGCAGGAACCCAAGAGAGAGATTGTGACTCCTTGAGTGACAATCTATTGTCCCTCCTCCCTGCTACTCCTGTGAGGAAGTAAACTGTGATGGGTCAGTCTATCTATACTTGTTGCAGCATATACTCCCCATGCCCGGCATATCTAGACTGCTGGACACACCGAAGGGCAGAGACAAGGCTCCACTGCTCCTTCACTCATCTGTGTGAGGGGAAGATGCTGCAGCTCTGTGGAGACTGTTTACCCACATGTGGCAGCACACTTGCACTAAGAAGGAAAAGAACACTTTATGCCTCTTTACTTGTTGCACGAGCATACACAATAAGACACGATCTGACCCTATATAATTAAAGATATATTTACACTTTATTTTAAAAAATATAGTACAGGTAGCAATTAATTTTAGGAAATAAAAAATGATAATCATTCATATTTTGCTTGCTATATCATCAGAAATAAAATGTCTGACAATAGAAAAAGTTATTTTTACTAATTTTTTATTGGTATGTATTCATCTAAAAAGATGAATTTCCTGACAAAGTCACATCACAGATCTACTAGGAATCAAAATCATTGTCTTAAAAAGCATTGTGAACTTTGGAATTTTTTTTGATATTAGCCTTCTGGAAGTTATAACATCTGAATAGGTTTATAAATTAAAGGTGAGGAAAGGTGATATGAAATAATGTAACAAATGAGGATGGATTTCAATTTTGCTAAATTTTATAAATTAAATAAACTAGAAAAAATGGTTAGGTACACCAATCACAAAACAAGGAATTACATTTTCTGGAGGTTTTAAATCTCTCAATCAGATGGGAGTCTTGGGTACTCTCTCCTCAAAAACATTTCCCAAATATGTACAATTTGGATCCTTTTAAACAGCATCTCTCCTCCTACCCCCCACACCACATGGCCTTCCTCCCCCTCCCTCCCTCACTTTTACTTTTCCTTGCTCTTGTGCCTGCTGGTTTTTACAGTTCTCTGCTAGTGGAAACAATTTTTGCCACTCTACTTCCTCAACTTTTAAGACTTTCCATAGCAAATATAGACAGGATGAGACTACGTTAGAGTTTGTAAATATTCATGTATCTGGAGTTTTTCTATAGGACCCGTCACTGCAGTATTTAAGGGCTAGATTTTTAAAGGTATTTAGGTGCCTAAAGAGACAGATAGACACAATAGTATTTTCAAAAGCATTTCCAATCAGACTTAGGCACTTCATCATTTTTTAAAATCCCACTAGGTGCCTAAGTAACTAAATTTAGTCCTAAATCCTTGTCGTTGCCAGGGAAGGGAGACTGAGACACCTCTGTAGCACTATTAAAATGGGTATTTGCCCACATTTTAAATTTTTGTAAATCTACTTTATCTGTTTTATCAGACTTTTTCTGGGTGGAAGGGCTGAGCAGGGAGAGGTTGTAATGGGAATTTCTGAGATTGGGACAGTTAATAATTATTGGTATGGTCTAATTTATATGGGATTTTAAGGAGTTGGGTGCACTTTAAATGAATAAGTTAAATAAATATCAGTTTTCAATACTTGTAAAAATGTGTCTCTCACCTGATGGAAAAGTGGACAGTGTGTTATGGGGATTCCTAAACCACTGAAACACATTCCAAGGACCATATCATCTGGAGCATCATTGCTGTAACACTGGCATTTACTAGCAAGTAGTTTTTGGATTGCTTCTCTGCTGAAAACCATCCTAAACAATAAAAGCAAACAGAAAGTATGAGACACTCATTAGCAATATAGTTGAATAACTATAAACAATTTCCATTCATTAAGTCTTGCTCAATGGAATAAAATCACAACATGGAATGTAGTCCACTGATGCATAGTATTTGGGAAACTGAAAGATGTGAGAAGACAGCATTCAGGCTTGAATTCTTAATGAGGATTTTTCTGAGACATATTTATTCTAGATAGTAAGATCAAATTATGATGTGATTTATTTAATCACAGAAAATCTTAATTACCAAACATTTTACTTGGTAGTGATCCTTACTTGTCCCTTACCTCCACACATCTTTGCTTGATGCAGGGTGAGGGGAGAACTCTGTCTGGAGTTATGGAGAATATACATAGGACATATAGAGTATTCAGAAATCCTGTAATTACATAATTTAGTCTCGTGTTTGAAGTTGATGTGTGTGTTTTTATATGAACTGAATACTCATCTCTTTTTCCCTCCTCTGAAACTACCTAATAAAAATGCAATTATAAAAAGTATTTAATGAAGTATCTATTGTGAAAAATGTTTTAAGCTAAGAAAAATGTTACTCTTGACAAAAATATCTAACTTTTAACAGATGATTTTCTTGTGAGTTTCACTTGTTTTGGATTTGCTTCTTGCATGGTTTGGTAAAAACATTTTGTTTTTTCTTCTATCTTGTTCATCTGGATAATTAGAATGTAGCAGTATAAAAAAAACCAACCTCTAAATCTGAACTGCCATTTTTCCTGGTAACATGTTACATATCACAATCATATATTAGAGCTCTGACTACAGGAACAGACCAATATCTTAAACTGTGCTGCAAAATTTTACTGTTCAGCTTGGCTCCCTACGACTGTACATTTAAATACCATCTGCACCATGGATGCCTTCAGTAGAACAAGCCTCTGACAGCTGCTGCTCCACAGAAGTCTGATGATGATCCAGAGCTGTGCAGCTGAGGACATACTCTCTTGCTTCACATTCTATGGCTCTCCCTTCTTTGCTGCAAAGTCTATAACCAGTTCTATCACAGTATGTGGCAATCTAGCTGTTAAAAATGATGTTAAGGAGGCTCACCATACTCTGGGATAGCTACCCAACTCTCCACAAGATATTTTCTTCTTTTTGGGGGGCAAAAAACACCTGCTTGAGTTCACTCACTATAACAGAATCCTTAAATGGAAGTTGGTGTGTAGACTCAGATACATCCAATACAAAATTCAAGGAATAAGTTTTGAATATTGTCAGAATCAATGTTGTTAAAGGCTTTAGAAACAGCAGTGCCAATTTAAGGTCAATCTGCCAGGCAAGTAGGAAAAAGAACAGAGCGCAGGTATAATATAATCATGACCAGTCATGTTGCTGTATTCTGATCAAGCTGCAAGCAAAGGAGCAATTGTATTGAGAACCTTGAAAAAAGGGAGTTATAATAACCATGCCTTGTGACTGGAACAGCATGTGTTGCTGTTGAAAAGTTATCATAGAATAAAGTTAATAGTATAAAGTTAGCAAATTAAAAAACCCATTACTTGATAACAGAAAGGGCATGGTCAAAGTGATTACAAGATCTTTAACTTTACTCACTACCTCCCAACAAATCTCCTCAACAATAAACAGGGATATGAAGGAGAAGTGAGCTTATATACATATCTTCACAGACCTGAGTACCAGAAAGCTCTGATGCTTCTTGAATGTATAGCAAAAAAATAAATCACAGTACAAACAATAGAAAATATAAAAAAATCTGTTGGTAATTGGCAAGCACTCCAGCATCAAAAGATGTTTTCTTAAGAAAGGGGTAAACTGTGCATAATTAAGAATGATAGGCACATTCCCAGGCTATGCAAGACAATGAAAATGCCAGCCAATTGGTCTTATTTATTTATGGACACACGAACAGTCTACTGAGTTAGTATATTTACTTTTTTCCTGGAGAATACCAATTTTACTTGTTTTAAGGGCATTCAGAGCATGGGACTGAATAATTTAGATTTTAACTTATCTAAATAGAATAATGAATCTACAACTACCCAACAAACAAAATGGACAGAGATCAAAACCACAAGTGACAGGTCTCACTAATGTTATTTGGATCAACCTAGAAGACCATGGATATATTAAGCTGAAACCCAAATCATTCACCAAATCCATTGGGAAACTATAGTTCTCAACCATAAGGACTGGACAATCTATCTGCAGTGATCTCTCTACATGAGAAACTATCTTCCATTGGTACCAACACTAAAGAACTAGCTCACCTACCTCTTCAGAATATGCGTTAAAAAAAACAAAAGGGAGACAATCACTTTCACTCACACCCTAGACAAACAAAGAGGGAGAGGGATGCTCCCTTAGCAAAGGCAATAACTGTGCTCTAAGCCCCCCTCCCCTCCTTTTACTGCTGCTACCTTATATCATGTGATAAAACAACATTATTCTTGTCACCTCTGTGTGATCTCCAATATTCCAAAACTTTTGCATTGGAAGAGTAACTGGTTTAGCTCTCAGTAGGATTTGAAATAAAGTAAGTTACCCTCCTCCGCCAGTGATATAACTATATCCTCCTGTTCCCAATCCGTAGCCATAACGCTCTCCAAGAAACACTGGTTCATTTGGGTCATAGCAGCTGAGTAATTTCCGGAGCCTAAAGATACTAAAATGAGAGTCCATTTTATTAAAAATATATTAAACCAGATATAGACAGGCAATCTGAACTTGGTAATGGAAGTTCCTTTGAAAAGTAATTCATAATACTTCAAATGATTAACTAGATTCATGAAACATTTATCAAAAGAAACAAATATGTTCTGTAGCAACACCGAGTCTTCAATTTTAAGTCTTGGATTTTTCCAGACTACACTGAAAGAAGGGTAGAGAGGCAGAATTTTCAAAGACTGAAAGGTTAACAGAGTACTGCAGTGATCTGTACCAGAATTGGCCTTATTTTATTATTATTTATATGACAGTAACAACAAGAGTCCTAACCAATGTTCCTTCTAATTTTTGACAGGCCGCGCGCGCAAAAAATTTCTTCTGTGCAAATTTTTGACAAGCCATGTGAGCAAAAAACCTTCTGTGCAAATTGTTGTGCTTCTGTGCAAATTTTTGTGCGCATGGTGTTTCGCCGTGTGCGTGGGGTTTAGGATCTGTGTGCGCGCACACACGTGCACAGCTTAGAGGGAACAGTAATCCTAACTAGGATCAGGATTCCAAAGACAGTCCTGGCTTGGGCCTCTTCATGCTACTCTAAAGTGATTTTACAACTAAACTAACACAAATTGCAAAAAGGGTGCTCTAGTTCAGTGGTGGTTCTCAACCCTTCCATACTACTTTACCCCTTTCAGGAGTCTGATTTGTATTGTGTACCCCAAGTTTTATCTCACTTAAAACTACTTGCTTGCAAAATCAGACATAGAAATACCAGTGTCACAGAACACTATTACTGAAAAATTGCTTACTTTCTCAGTTTGTCTGTACAAAATTTTAGTTTGTACTGACTTCGCTAGTGCTTTTTTATGTAGCCTGTTGTAAAACTAAGCAAATATCTAGATAAGTTGATGTGCTCCTTAGAAGACCTCTGTTTACCCCCAGGAGTATGCATACCCCTGGCTGAGAACCACTGCTCTAATTCAACCACAAACTATGGACAGGAATTATTGCACGTGTGTATATATAAAAGCAATCCATATTTTTTCTTTTTTTTAAAAATCATCTGATCCTATTGTTTTAAAAGCTGTTCCCCCAACCTTTCAAATGGCAGATTCGATACCTTTATGCACAATGGGTAGCACTTTGCTCCATATGTATGGTGTAAGGTACTATTAAACACTGAATAATCTGGTACTAAACCCCTGTTTACTTCTATTTTTCTTTTTAAACCTCTATTTCTACTTTTTATAACCTCTATTTCCATACTTTATATTTTGAACTACTCCTTTATCTCTTACAACCGGTTTTGATGTATCCAACAAAGTACTTAGAGAAGAGAGAAACCTTTAATAATTTAATAAATAATTTCAAAATTGCTATACAAGCAGAATAATTACATCTGGATTTTGTAACTGAATTATTCATTCTCTAAACCAGAGTCGGAATCTCTCTTGTCAAATGATTTATCATCAACACAGGTGGCAAACTGAAATAAGAATTTTAACAAGTTTTCCACAGTCAGTCATTATATCCTCCCCAAAACATTAACTCAGTCTTTGGATTATAGCTTCATTGATCATAGTGTAATCATACCATATAGAATTAAGATTTCAATAGCTATCAATTAGCTATAATTAAATTCTCTTCCCTTTTAAATTCCCTTCCTTTCTTTTGTTCAGTCAAAAAGAATGAGGAATTATGTAATTTTTTACAGTAATCTCCAAAGTAATGATCATCAGTTTTTGTGATCTGGTGTTGAAAATATGTTGAGAAATTACTATAGTACAGATGATGGTAGGTTCTATCAAACTAGTTCCTTGCAATGTAATTGGGCAAAAAATTCATCTTTATTATACAATCTTAATGTCACTTAAATCAGTACCATTAAAAACTAGCCATCTTGTGTTACAATTTTTCAGTCTAGTCCACTGTTTCCAATGGGAAGGATAAAATTATTATTGACATGTAATCTGCAGTTTACCAGGATACCAAAAAATAAATCAACTCCTAACACTCAATTGATTTTTATTGTGGCTGTGACAAACTTATTTCTTCTGATTTTGCCTTATATGCTCTTGTATCAACAGATTGCAACATATGACTGTTTACATATTCAAAGTAGTAACAGATTATTATGTGTATAAATTATTTGTTATAGGAGATTTTATAAAAGTAAGCAGTATTTTTAAAAGGAATCCAGGAATATATAGAGCAAAAGATAGTGCTCTAATTTATTAGAGTATAAATCAAAATAAATAAATATTTCTAAAGCTCTTATTAATACAAATTAAGAGCATTTCTGAAATACTGTAATTTGTACCTTATTAAGGTATCATCATCCACAATGACTAACCATGGTGTTTTGGAAGAGCTGTGATTCAAAAATCTTTCCAAAATGGCAAAAGTCTTCCCACAATGACCTAAAAGGGGGAGGAGTACGAGAAAAAACATACATTGTTTTTGAGAGTGTGTGAGTGTGAGTGTGTGTGTGTGTGTGTACAATTATTTGTAAATTAAACTGAATGATACATTTTATTAGATAATACAGTATTGACCAAGGTGTTGAAACATGTTTTTGCAGATAATGGCAAATCTGAGGATCCAAATTTAAATTTGTATTGTAGAGAGTGCTTTTGATTTGGATGTGATCCTCAAGAGGCTGCTTTCTATGAGGTAATGTGGCCTACTGAGCAGGGCACTAGACTATAATTCCAGACACCTGGGTTCTATTCCCTGATCTACCACTCTCCTGCTGGGGGACCATGGGTAAGTCAACTCACATCTGTTTCCCCATCCATAAAATGGGGATAATGTAGTTACTTCCCTTGTAAAATGCTTTGAGGTCTATGGGTGAAATGTGCTAAACAAGTATTATTCATACCCATAAATGAAACTTTACAATGAACCAGGTCAGTATATAATTAGATTTGTCTTTTTAAGACTTGAGTAGGCACAACCAACCAATGGAATAATCAAATGTATAGGCATTAACTCAGATTAAATCATGGCTCCTGATAGCTTCTTAGCAAACGCTTTAGAATTTAATACAAAGCAATGTTTTATAGCTGGTAAGTGAGATGTCCTTGATTAGAATCAAAATGGCAAGAGAAAGTGTCATACAAGCTTAGTTAAAGCTAAAAATGTCTTCCAGGAAGATCAAACTGTAAACCACTAACACTCACTAAAAATCACTTGTGTTCAAGAGAGATATTTCAGAAACAACTAACACTATTAATGTGTCTTGTAATAAATAAACAAACAAATAAGATTGAGGTATTATAGTTGGGATTTTTTCAACAAAAACATGTTTTGACACACAGCAGAATACTTTTGGTTAAAAACCTTGATTTTCTTTCCTCCTGGCATTGAGAATCTCTATTATCTTTACTTATTTTTTGAATCCATTAACATAATAAAAATGGATTTACAGCACGTTTCCAGTTCTGTGCTATCCAGTGAAGAGAAATACATCAAGTGAAGTGTGTGAAAGAAGGCAAGAAAATGAGAATGAACAAACCACTGAAGCCATAGTATTGAAGGCTTTTTTCTATTCAAGGGCACCCTAAATTATTACTTGAAACTACTGTGTTATCTGCTCAGAGAAAATACTTTGATTTTTCCATTTAGTTTTAATGTTTAAAAACACAGGCATACTAGATGTAGGCACATCTTACTTTGGGCTAGTCTACACTACCCGCCTGATTCAGCGGGTAATGATCGATGTTCTGGGGTCGATTTATCGCGTCTCATCTAGACACAATAAATCGATCCCAGAACCGCTCCCCATCGACACCGGAACTCCAGCTCCGCGAGCGGAGGAAGTGCTGTCGACGGGGGAGCCTGCCTGCTGCCGTGGACCGGGGTAAGTACTTTTAAAAATCGATCTAAGATATTCGACTTCAGCTACGTTATTCACGTAGCTGAAGTTGCATATCTTAGATCGATCCCACCCCCCCTACTGTGGACCAGCCCTTTGAAACCATCTTATAAGAGCTTCATGCTACAGCAACCAGTTGGCATCATATAAGGTCTGTTATGAATGTATCATTCTGACACTGCTACTGTAACAACCTTGTTCATCACAAGATTGATAGAATAGTGATGGCAGAAGAAAACATTTTAACAGGCAGAAAACTGTCCACTCGGGCATTTTTACTGTGTCCACGTCCATAGTAGCTAGGCACCAAATCATAAGAAAATGATTCTGTCCAAAGGAACTGTATTCTCCACCCATCTCTTGTTTTGTGTGGTTAGTAGGATGAATTTTTAGTTTATTTTTACTTCCAGGGGACTGTGCTACAAAAATGAAACACTTCAGCATAATTTACTATACACTGAATAGACATTTCACCTTGAAAACTTATACTCATACAATGAAACTTTCTGTAAAGATAATATTAGAAGCTTACCTCTTTCAGTATTAGGTACTCCTAAATCTATAGTAGGAATGGAGGTCTCTGCATAATCACTATAATATTCAACAAGGGCAGCCTCACCTTCCCAGGTCTGCTTTACAATCGGTACTGCAAAATAATTAGTCATATTGAAACATAACAGCAGCCATACTAGGTCAGACCAATGGTCCATCTAGCCCAGTATCCTGTCTTCCTACAGTGGCCAATGCCAAGGTGCTTCAGAGGAAATGAACAGGCCAATTATTGAGTGATCCGTGCTCTGTTGTACACTCGCAGCATTTGGCAGTCAGAGGTTAGCAACACTCACAGCATGGGGTTGCATGCCTGACCTTCTTGCCTAATAGCCATTCATAGACCTATCCTCCATGAACTTACCTAATTCTTTTTTGAATCCAGTCATAATTTTGGCCTTCACAATATCCCCTGGCAATGAATTCCACAGGTTTAATGTGCAGTGTGTGAAGAAGTACGTCCTTTTGTTTGTTTTAAACCTGCTGACTTAATTTCATTCACCACTTGTTCTTGTGTTATGTGAAGGAGGAAATAACACTTGCTTATTCACGTTTTCCACACCATTCATGATTTTATAGACCTCTATCATATTCCTCCCCCCCTCCCGCCCCGCCACCAGTTGTCTCTTTTCCAAGCTGAAAAGTCCCCATCTTTTTAATTTCTCCTCAGAGGGAAGCTGTTCCATACCTTTAGTCATTTTTGTTGCCATTATCTGTACCTTTTCCTATTCTAATATATCTTTTTTGAGATGGGGGCGACCAGAACTGCACGCAACATTCAAGGTGTGGGCATACCATAGATTTATATAGTGGCATTATGATATTTTCTGTCTTATTTTCTATCCCTTTCCAAATTGTTCCTAACATTCTGTTAACTTTTTTCACTGCAATGCACATTGAGTGGATGTTTTCAGAGAATTATCCATGATAATCTGCCAAGATCTCTTTCTTGACTGGTAACAGCTAATTTAGAACCATAAGTAGCTACTGTTTATTTAAATTGCTGTATTCACCAAATTGAACCAGAGTGCTTTGCAGCGAGGCCAAAGGCAAAGTGGAAAAACACTGCTTGGAAAGTTTTAGTTACATACACTGCTTATGCTGCAGGAATAGTTCCACGTATAAGGAATGGAATTATACTGAAAATCTGCAAAACTGAGCTCTCTCAAAACAGAGCTATTAACCAGAAATGTAAATAAAGAAATAAGAGATAACCTAATCATGTTTCCTAGACATTTTCTGCTCTACTTACATATCTGGGGTTTCAAATGAGTAGTTTTTCTAGGTATCATAGAATCATAGAATCTCAGGGTTGGAAGGGACCTCAGGAGGTCATCTAGTCCAACCCCCTGCTCAAAGCAGGACCAAACCCAATTAGATCATCCCAGCCAGGGCTTTGTCAAGCCTGACCTTAAAAACATCTAAGGAAGGAGATTCCACCACCTCCCTAGGTAACCCATTCCAGTGCTTCACCACCCTACTAGTGAAAAAGTTTTTCCTAATATCCAACCTAAACCTCCCCCTCTGCAACTTGAGACCATTACTCCTTGTTCTGTCATCTTCTACCACTGAGAACAGTCTAGATCCATCCTCTTTGGAACCCCCTTTCAGGTAGTTGAAAGCAGCTATCAAATCCCCCCTCATTCTTCTCTTCTGCAGGCTAAACAATCCCAGTTCTCTCAGCCTCTCCTCATAAGTCATGTGCTCGAGCCCCCTAATAATTTTTGTTGCCCTCCGTTGGACTCTTTCCAATTTATCCACATCCTTCTTGTAGCATGGGGCCCAAAACTGGACACAGTACTCCAAATGAGGCCTCACCAGTGCCGAATAGAGGGGAATAATCACGTCCCTCGATCTGCTGGAAATGCCCCTACTTATACAGCCCAAAATGCCGTTAGCCTTCTTGGCAACAAGGGCACACTGTTGACTCATATTCAGCTTTTCGTCCACCGTAACCCCTAGGTCCTTTTCTGCAGAACTGCTGCCCAGCCATTCGGTCCCTAGTCTGTAGCAGTGCATGGGATTCTTGCGTCCTAAGTGCAGGACTCTGCACTTGTCCTTGTTGAACCTCATCAGATTTCTTTTGGCCCAATCCTCTAATTTGTCTAGGTCCCTCTGTATCCTGTCCCTACCCTCCAGCGTATCAACCACTCCTCCCAGTTTAGTGTCATCTGCAAACTTGCTAAGGGTGCAGTCCACACCATCCTCCAGATCGTTGATGAAGATATTGAACAAAACCGGCCCCAGCACCGACCCTTGGGGCACTCCACTTGATACCGGCTGCCAACTAGACATGGAGCCATTGATCACTACCCGTTGAGCACGACCATCCAGCCAGTTTTCTATCCACCTTACCGTGCATTCATCCAGCCCATACTTCCTTAACTTGCTGGCAAGAACACTGTGGGAGACTGTATCAAAAGCTTTGCTAAAGTCAAGAAATAGCACATCCACTGCTTTCCCCTCATCCACAGAGCCGGTTATCTCATCATAGAAGGCAATTAGGTTAGTCAGGCATGACTTGCCCTTGGTGAATCCATGCTGACTGTTCCTGATCACTTTCCCCTCCTTTAAGTGGTTCAGAATTGATTCCTTGAGGACCTGTTCCATGATTTTTCCAGGGACTGAGGTGAGACTGACTGGCCTGTAGTTCCCCGGATCTTCCTTCTTCCCTTTTTTAAAGATGGGCACTACATTAGCTTTTTTCCAGTCATCCGGGACCTCCCCCCGATTGCCATGATTTGTCAAAGATAACGGCCAATGGCTCTGCAATCACATCGGCCAACTCCTTTAGCACCCTCGGATGCAGTGCATCCGGCCCCATGGACTTGTGTTCGTCCAGCTTTTCTAAATAGTCCCGAACTACTTCTTTCTCCACAGAGGGCTGGTCACCTCCTCCCCATACCGTGCTGCGGAGTGCAGCCGCCTGGGAGCTGACCTTGTCTGTGAAGACAGAGGCAAAAAAAGCATTGAGTACACTAGCTTTCTCCACATCCTCTGTCACTAGGTTCCCTCCCTCATTCAGCAAGGGGCCCACACTTTCCTTGACTTTCTTCTTCTTGCTCACATACCTGAAGAAACCCTTCTTGTTACTCCTAACATCTCCGGCTAGCTGCAACTCCAAGTGTGATTTGGCCTTCCTAATTTCACTCCTGCATGCCTGAACAATATTTTTATACTCCTCCCTGGTCACTTGTCCAATCTTCCACTTCTTGTAAGCTGCTTTTTTGTGTTTAAGACGAGCAAGGATTTCACTGTTAAGCCAAGCTGGTCGCCTGCCATATTTACTTTTCTTTCTACACCTCGGGATGGTTTGTTCCTGCAACCTCAATAAGGAGTCTTTAAAATACAGCCAGCTTTCTGTATGATACAGATGATTTTTCATACCTGGCCCAAAGCTTCTTACATCATTGCTGCTCTGTCCCCCTCTCTCCGGGAGAACACCACAAACAGACAAAAGGGGAGTCTTGTTTCAATTTTAAAAAGTTCTAGCCTTCCCATTGACTCTTTTGGCCAGGTGTCCACCCACTTCCTTTTACCTATGCATAGCAGCGAGCCTTTTTAACCTTTACAGGTAAAGCAAGTAGAGAACAACTACTAAGAGGGATTTTATAGCTAACTGGCTGGCTGGGTGTCCATAAAAGGGAGCTATCCTCCCCCCCTTTCATTTATCACAAATGTTCAAAACAAAAATAAGAAACTGTTTCAAATCTCTGTCCTGATTATGTGCAGAGTTTGTGTAAAATGTGTGAAATGTGTGTCTTACAAAATATACCCCATCTACCAGGTACAGACCATTATATGCATCACTTTGGCTTTGAAAACACGCCAAAGATAGATAAGAAAGATGCATTAGATTTAAAGTAATTCAAAGAAATTGTGAAATCCTCTGTTTGTTGAAAACATCCCGGAGGGGTTAGCCTCCTAACTTTGAGACAGCTGACCAGCTGCATTGTGGTGTCCCGGATTGGTTGACAGTATATTGGCCTTCCTTTCTGTATTATGCTGTTTGTTTTGTCTTTTACTCATAAATTGATTAAACCTATGTTATTTGACATCTTGTGTTATAAACTAAATCGAACCCATAACAGTTGGATGCCTGGCAGCTGATATATTCAGTGGCATGGTAATGAAAATGCTGCTTCTAAATAAGGCATCATGACCCTAACACTTATTCTGTTCTTTTCAGTTCTACAGTATTTAGGAGAGGCAGCTTTATAGTTCTGTGAAAGACAAGCCGCGAGTGGCTGGGTGAGTTTTACATAAAAATGAAACTTCTCATAAAATATTAGTGTATTTTATTCATACTGTATGAAGGATTTAATTCAACACCTTTGTACAAGATGTTTAAATAAAATGCTGACCAGGCTATGGAATTTATTACCTTTACATCTGTGTTAGATTTTGTTTATAATGCTGTGGTAACAATTATTATAGTGGTGTGGGAGTGCCACTATAGTTAAGTTTGCATCATGACATCTGTTTAAAGGTGTACCTTTCTAACTCTTCTAAAATTGACATGCTTGGTCAGATTTTTCTTTAACATTTGGTGTGCCTCAGGAGGGTACAGGGTAGGGTTAGTCATCTAGAGTCATTTGAACCAGGGTTTCCAGAGATATAAGCCCTGACAAAATTAACATTTAAAAAAAAATTGTAGATGTTTGGGGTTTTTTTTCTCCAGAGCTGGAGACCAACTGATTAACGTGATGTGGATCAAATGGTCCCAGTCTGTTGAGTTTTATCCAAGGTAGTGCATGGCACCCACTACATCTTTGGTAGGACTCAAGTTAAGAACAGTATTTAGGAAAATGTACATTTTAACACTGCTCATGTGACAATACAGAAAAACGGCCTGAGGGTTTCCATTCCTGCCATTTTTACTGCTTAGAAGTTCAACTCTTGTAAGTGCTTTAAAATATGAACAGTTAATCAGATTGCTTTGTAATTTGGTGAGCCTCATGTGGGTGCGAGGCACCATTAATGATCCAAATTTGGGATCATTTGACCACAGAATCCCTGAGCTACAACTCCTTTTCCCCCCCCTCCTCCCCCCCCCCAAAAAAACAACACCCCACATGGTTTACTTCTGCTGGCACTGTTAAACTAAGAGGTATTAATGACTGCATGAATGAACAGTCTTCTGGCTGGCTGTGAATTCATCCTTCAGTTAATGTATCTATTCTAACCTATGACAAAAAGGAGTTTTGAACTGAATGGTGGAAGGTTTCTACAATTTGTGAATGGGTGGCAATTTTATTTTGGGGGGAATGTAATCCAAGTAATTTTTTGGGGAAAAATAAGACATGTGAATGTTTCCTGGAAGGGGGGGGTATTAGAAGGTGGGGGAATGGGGAAAATAGGAGGAGAGTGGTTTGGGGTTTCAGTGAGGGAAGGCAAGAGGTATGGCATACCCCAGTTCTGTCACTGCACCTCAACCCCCACCCCGTGTGCCTCCAGCTCTGCCAATGCACCCCAAGCCCTTGCAGCCCCAGCAGTGCCACTACACCCCAAGTCCCTGTACTCCAACCATTCTGCACCCCACACTTCTGCCACTGCACCCCAATGGTGCAAGAAAACTATTAATAATTGTTGGAAGAACATTAATTGGGAAACTGGAGGGTACATGGCTGACCAGAAAATGTGTACGGTATGGCACAGAAACATTACAAACCCTTGACAGCTCAGTGGATTCTTCATAAAGAAAGATCGTCCTTGATTTGATGTTTGCTTTCCTGTACTATGTTCTATTCATATAAGTACCGTAGTTACCGGAGTCACTTATTCTTGCCTGAATAATAATCAGTATAAGGATTAAGGTGAACAAACAGATAATTGCTGTTTAAGAATGGTGAGAACTGGTGAACAAAAATGAAAACTTTAAGATCTGTAGAAGATATGATTCCACTGCAGTAACATTCTGCTCTAGAAGATACTGTTTTTAAAAATATTTCAGGACACTTTTTTAAACGTGTTTTTATTTTTTTGCAAATTGCAGCAAAACCCCAGAAGTAAATAATGCAAAAAGTTATGTCAATACAATATTAAGGTTGAGATTTGAATTGCACTGAACACAGGAAGTTCCCATCACCTTAAGTCTGCCTCCTTGCACATAACATATTTCAAAATGACTTTCACTACTTGATCACTCCACATTGTATTTATTGCCATATAATGCAACGTTATGCAAAGGAAATGTACTTTATTCTAACTATAAATGCACATCTTTACCGAAAGTTCTTAAGTAGATTTAGTGATCAATGGCTCAATGTCTAGTTAGCAGCTGGTCTCAAGCGGAGCGCCCTAGGGGTCGGTCCTGGGGCCGATTTTGTTCAACATCTTTATTAATGATCCGGATGATGGGATTAATTGCACCCTCAGCAAGTTCACAGATGACACTAAATTCGGGGGAGAGGTAGATACGATGGAGGGTAGGGATAGGGTCCAGAGTGACCTAGACAAATTGGAGGATTGGGCCAAAAGAAATCTGATGAGCTTCAACAAGGACAAGTGCAAAGTTCTGCACTTAGGAAGAATCCCATGTACTGCTACAGGCTGGGGACCGACATTACAGTGGATGAGAAGCTGGATATAAGTCAACAGTGTGCCCTTGTTGCCAAGAAGGCCAATGGCATATTGGGCTGTATTAGTAGGAGCATTGCTAGTAGATTGAGGGAAGTGATTATTCCCCTCTATTTGGCACTGCACCTGGAGTACTGCGTCTAGTTTTGGTCCCCCCACTACAGGAGGGATGTGGACAAATTGGAGAAAGTCCAGAGGAGGGCAACGAAAATGATTAGGGGGCTGGGGCACATGACTTATGAGGAGAGGCTGAGGGAACTGGGCTTATTTAGTCTGAAGAGGAGAAGAGTGAGGGGGGATTTGATAGCAGCCTTCAGTTAACTGAAGGGGGGTTCCAAAGACGCTGGAGCTCGGCTGTTCTCAGTGGTGGCAGATGACAGAACATGGAGCAATGGTCTCAACTTGCAGTGGGGGAGGTCTAGGTTGGATATTAGGAAACACTATTTCACTAGGAGAGTGGTGAAGCACTGGAATGGGTTACCTACGGGGGTGGTAGAATCTCCATCCTTGGAGGTTTTTAAGGCCCAGCTTGACAAAGCCCTGGCTGGGATGATTTTGTTGGTGTTGGTCCTGCTTTGAGCAGGGGATTGGACTAAATGACCTCCTGAAGTCTCTTCCAACCCCAATATTCTATGATTCTAAGGCTACGTCTACACTACCCACCCTATTCGGCGGGTAGCTATCGATGTTCTGGGATCGATTTACCACGTCTCGTCTAGATGCGATAAATCGATCCCAGAGACGCTCCCCGTTGACACCGGAACTCCAGCTCCGCGAGCGGCGGAAGCGCTGTCGACGGGGGAGCCTGCCTGCTGCTGTGTGGACCGGGGTAAGTACCTTTTGAAATCGATCTAAGATATTCGACTTCAGCTACGTTATTCACGTAGCTGAAGTTGCGTATCTTAGATCAACCCCTCCCCGCCCTCTAGTGTGGACCAGCCCTAACTCAACTCTGTGCTCCTGGTTTAAATTTGAATTGTACCTCTTTCTAAAACCTGGGATGCACATTTTATTCTTTTAATGTGATCATAAAATGTAAATGCCCTCACTTAATTAAATTCTCAGCCTTAATGTTGCATTAATGTAGCTTTTGGCATATAATAAAAAAATGACTTACTGGGAAGAAGGAGCTTTCTGAAGCTGGCATCCATTAATCTTTCACATTCTTGGGTGAGATTATCCTTCACTGTGTAACACTGGAAGCTGTGAGGAAAGTTCAAGAATTTTCCTCTGTCTTCAACATGTGTTCCTTGAAGGATGTTTATACCGTGCATTCATGTCTCCCAGCCTTTAAAGCCTTTGGTTCCTTTTTTTTTTTTTTTTTTTTAAGTTCTAATATAGTAGCTTTTTTTTTTATCATCAGTGAGGTGGGAAAGTAAACATGGATGCAGTTCTTCAGTCAATTCCAATTATATGATAGTCAATTTCCTTTTGCCAAAAGGTATATGTTATAGATAACCAATCTCTAGGAGACCAGAAGCATGACTTGATTAAGTAGAACAACGAAGTCTTAAAAAAATAAACTAAATAAAATACATTTTATTCTGAAAAAATAGGGCATAAACCCTTGATACATAAGTAAGAGTAGGGCATGGCTAAGTAGAACAGTGTCTTCTTGCACAGAGACCAAATCATGGCCGAGATTTCAAGTGACACAACATTTGATTTTATCCTTAGCCATCATTTGTAATCACCACCAAAACCACCACAAAAATTTGGTACAATTACTAGTCATTGCTTAATTTTATTTTATTTTCAGTAATAAATACACTATTTTTTAAATTTATAAATAAAACAAGTGTAATAGTTTCACCCTAGATGCTTGTGGGATCCTTGTCCACAAAAGAAAACAATTATACTATTCAGAATATTTAGGAATCTCTTCTCAGGAGAGCATCCAGGACTAGAACAGAATGAGTGGTAGATAGGTAGCAGAGAGGGATCACTGTCATCCATTGGTTAAAGCACTGGACTTGGAAGTCAGGAGATATGGGTTTTACTCCCAACTTTGCCAATTATTTCTGTGAAATATTGGGCCAGTCACTTAACCCTTCTGTGTCCTGGTTTTCTTATGTCTACACTAAAGCATCGAAGCCTGGCCACATGCTGTTTCCCAGCCCCCTCTACCATCCATACTCAAAGCCATTAAACACATGTCTAGGCATGTGTTGAACCTCCGCTGGCATCCTCAACTAGTAAGTATGTTGCAAAGCCCACACTGAGTTGTGAGCCACACCACTACCCACTCACGTTGGAGTGTGGAGGTAGAGGTAGCACCAGCACAGGTACCGGGGCTTCTGTTTCAATAGACCACCAATGCCATTCCTACAATTTCATGTACTTGCATCTTCTGGTCCCTTTACTTAATCTCTTCCTATTCACCCCCTATCCACCAGAAGCTACCTGCATTTATATACCCTTGCTCAGCGTTTAATGCAGCCTGGTTCAGTTTCTATGCAGCTCAACCCAGCTCTGCCAAACAGCAAAATGCCTACTCACCCAGTGTGCTGCTAGCCTGCCAGAGGAACAAACCAGAGGTTCTAGTTAACTTCTGGTGTGAGTACAGACACAGTATCAAAGCAGCTGGTGAAGCTGGCATGCATCAGATTGGCGTGCAATGCAAGGAGTGCATCAAGTACTGAAAACTTCTACCACAAGACTAAGAATGGCAATGGCAAGTCTGACAACTGCCCCTCTACAAGGAGTTCGACTGGGCCCTTACCACCACCCTGAGCAGAGAAGCCACCGGCAGGGGTTAGAGTCCAGGAACAGACTGTGGAGTTGGAAACCCAGCCATATCACCCTAAACTATTAAAATAATTTGTGCTCGAATGGTAAATATATAATAATGGGTGCTCCCTTCACCACTTCTGCCCTTTCTTCATATAATATGAATTGCACTTCACAGTTCCCTCTTATTCAACCCCCCATTATGGTCTTCTCAAAGAATAATTCACCACGCATAACTTTTGTGCCCCCATCTTAATTCCTGGGAGGTCAACACCATACAGTAAGAAAAAAGAGAAAGACTAACTTAGAGAAAATCTAGTTTCTAAAATCTAAACTCTTCTTTTTAATAAATATACTTTGTTTTCCTATAGAATACATGCCAACAGCAACAATTACTATAGTCACATAATGGTTTCTGATAGAATAACAAATTAGCAACATCAATAAACTTTACCTAACACAGAAGGTGTGAGACACGCAGACTTGCATTAAAAAACCTGAACCCCAAAACTGTGATTTTAGGAGCAAAAGACTTTTTTTTACTGTGACTGAGTTGAAGTCCAACATTTCACACAGACTGTGTGTGGCAACAAGATACTATTCAAAAGTTGAGGGGCTGAGAACCAAAATATAAAGGTTAAATTATAAGAATGTCTGTAAACAGAAACCACCCCCCACCTCCATGGATGAGTATATGCACGATTGGTGTATTCCTATGTTTTTACTTCCAACTTTTTGCTAGCTTTGCTTTTTTTAAATTATTTTTGAGTCCGGGCTTTTTAGGATAGTCAAATAATGCCTGTAGACTGACCCATGACCTCAAATGTCTCAAAATACACCTAAACTTGCTGACCAAGTCACTGAGTATATTTTGGATCTGTGGACTTTCCAGAACTTGAAATTACTAGAGTGGGGAGGCAATTTATTTGCATAAAGGTGACCTAACCTGCCCCTTCTAGGTAATGCCAATGGCCTCAGAACAGGCGAGAAGCTCCTGAGAGGAGTTCGAAAGTGGGAGGGGAGGAAGGGAATGGGGGACAGGGAGCGGGGGACCAGCCAGACCACCAGCTTCAAAATCTGAACATTAGGAAGACGACCGGCTACTGGCTTGTTTGCCTGCAATGGCTGTTGTCATGGCTGCTAGCCTCTGGCAACGCAATGCCTGACTAAGAGGCCTGTGCTTCCTCCATTGTCCCAGCAAGCCCACCAATGGGTAGGAGTCCAGCAACAGGCAACATTTAAGATTCAGCATCTTCAAGCAAGTAACCTCTAGGCAGCCAGCAAGTGTGTCAACATTAAACATCAAAGCCAGTAGGATTAATGACTAATCTTTTCAACCATATACCAGATTCTTGAGGCTAAATGAAACTACAAGAATTGTGACATCTATCCTGCACAAGTATCCATCTTTTTGGTTTTGTTTTCTTTTCCCATATTTTTTATTACCACAAGGATATGTTTACCACAGAATTCTTGCACTTGTTTTTAACTCCAGCAGATGGCTGGTAGAGCATGTAAGAGTACAGAAGTATGTGGCTAGAACTCACAGAACCTATTTAAAAACAACCCCATAGAGCAGTTGTTCAAATACCTGAGACAGCCCTAGGTTAAACAACTCTGTCGTCTGAAAGATCTCACAAACATGTATTTCATGGGTTAGGAGTTGTACCTTTAATCCTGACAAATCATGTTATTTACACCTACATTTGTCATTCAAATATTAAATTAAATAGCTGTGTCGTCCTGAATTGTACTGGACTGTTTCATGTAACCCTATGTTGGGGGTAGAAAATACTGGCTATTCCCTAACAATTAATAAATTAGGGAGTGATTTGATCCTCCCTGTATCAGCTATTTGGCTGGAACCTAAATAGATCAACTAGCAATGAGCTTGATAAAACCCTGTTATTTTGGCAGGGAGGGGAGTGGGGCAGACAGTTAACCGAGATTGCTGCTTCCCAAATTATTACATAGAGTTTATTTGGAATTGTTGGTTTATTTGAATTAAGTTTTTTATAAAAGACACTCTTGTATACAAATAAAATATATTTTTACTTAATCTGAAGACATTAATATGAAAGGAAGAAGGTTGTTTGGATAAGAATGCAAGATAATTCATGTTAGGTACTTTTTCCCAAGTAATTATTTTTCATAGAATGATTATGATGTTAACCTAAATATAGTAACATGAAGTAGAAACAGTTTGGATAAAAATGCAACACTATCTAATTCTTTCCTCAGCAAACAGTTAAATTTCCATATAGCCACAACAATTTATAATGATGGCATTCTAAATGTTCCCTGAATACCAACAGTGTGAAGGCTTCCTGACATTCAGGGAGAATTAAGAGAGTACAGTGCATTGTTTGGGCCACTTGGGATCAAAGGAATATTTTTAAGCTTGGCATTTTTAAAACATGAAAAAGTTGAGCGGATTATAAATGGATTAAGGTGGGTCAATTTGGGGATCTTGTTAAATTCTGAAAACTGGAACTATTCAGCTTTTATATTTCCCCAGAGATTTCACAGACATTTAGTTATAAGAACTACATACAACAAACAATTATCCTAGTAGGTTAGCTTGTGGATTAACTATTAAGGTAATTTCATTAACCTGTACTACATAAGGCTTCCGTCTTGAAAAATTAAGAACTTACTTCTGTCTTTGTGAAATTTTCGGCATGTTTTTACAGCAACAAAGATATCCTCTTTCTTCACTGGGTCTTCCTATAAGGAAATGGAAAAATGATTGATGTAATTGCAGGCACTGCTTTCAATTTTACATTGTATACAGATGTATGTTTTGGAAATAAAACAGAAAATACCTTTGCATTGTATAGTGTATGAAGCAGCATAGTGTACAGTGCTAAGTAGTACAGTTCAAAATACATTTTCTAAATGTCAAGATGTGGCATCAGTACTTTCAAATGATTAAAATAACATTGTCCAATGATTGTTTTCAAATGATGTAGTATTATAGCTGGAGCCAGAAACACAGATCATTAAGAAAGAAAACGAATAAGAGGGCTTAATGTACTAACACTGACAAAATGTCACTTGTTTGGTCATCTTTGTAACAAAATAATTGTTGTAATGCAGGATGCAGAAACTGCAGGGTGTTGGGAAGCAGAAATTTAAAAACGATTACATATCAGAAAAAATTGTTTTGGTGTAAGCAATATTCATAAAGTTATGGTGCATTCATTGACATACAGACAATAAACAACACATTTTTATAGTTATTGGTGTGCAAAGTACTTTAAAGCATACCCTGTCTCCAAGAATTTAAAATCTAAATTAGACAAAACACTGACAAAGGACAGTACAAGAAAAGCAATACAAATATTGTTTTCGTATATTTTTTCTTTGTTATGATATTTTGTTTTAGGTGCTTTGGGATTTTTCACTATTTATATTTGTTTTTAAATTATCACAAGCCTGAGTGAGAGAAGAAATCACTGAAGTGGAGATTTGTGGTGAAAAACTATCTGAAAGTAATGAGTTCTGAGGCGGATGTCAGGATTTTAATCTCTCTAGACATGGGGTTCTCAAACTGGGGGTCGGGACCCCTCAGGGAGTCACAAGGTTATTACATGGGGGGTCATGAGCTGTCAGCCTCCTCCCCAAACCCTGCTTTTCCTCCAGCATTTATAATTGTGTTAAATATATTAAAATGTGTTTTTAATTTATAAGGGGGGGCGCGCTCAGAGGCTTGCTATGTGAAAGGGGTCACCAGTACAAAAATGTAGGAACCACTGCACTAGACATTAAATAATATGGTGGTATGATCATTTTCTTTTCCACAGAGTATTTTAATTAAAAAATGCCTTACTAATACTACTTTGTAATTATACAGCACCTTTGTACTGAGAGAATCCAAGTGCTTTATATAGAAAATTGATTATTATTTACCCTATTTTCCAGACAGTGAAACTAAAAGACAGAGAGGTTAAAGGACTTGCCCAAAGTCACACAGTGAGTCAAGAGAGGTGCTGGGTAAAGAAGGACTGGTCTTCAGACTCCTACTGTCCTGCTCAAACAGACAGGGTGAGAACATCACCCAGCTCCAGCCCCTTTATATAGGTAGAAGGGCCAGAGCAATGTAAAGGATCCCTAAATGCACTGGATCTGCTTAGGGGAGGATTCTTCCAACACATGAATTGTGGAAGATAGACATAAAGCTGCCTTGCAAGGACCACCTCAGAAGTATTGGCATAGGGGGCATACGGGGCTGAGGAGCATTGAGGGCTGCAGCCTATAGGACAGCTATAGGAAGCTGCCATTACATATACAGGCCTTAGGACTCTGGAGGTCACAAAGATGGTTTAATGCCACATTAGGCCCCCCATTACCATGGGATGCAAGCTCTGTGCTATCTTCCCAGAGTAGGACAGTCCTCAAGGACCACAGTTTATCACCTCTGAACTGCCACAGAGATTATTGTTGAGATGTAAAGCACTGCTTCCCTAAAGCACTCCCAAACCCAAGAAATGATAAACTTGGTGTGAAGCCCTCCCCACCCTCAGGGTGCAATGTCTCCCCCCCACAGGGTGCAAACTGGAACTGGGGTACCACTAAGTCCTCTGACATACCAATCTGGGCCCCCTCTCACACTGTGAAGGCTGTGACAAGCTGCAGACCGCTCCCGGTCTTGCACTCACACAAACCTTTACACAGGCAGGGACACACCCAGCTGCAGTTACATGGAGGCTTCTCCCCCAGCTTCACAGCCTAGGACCCCAGAGCTGTACTTTCTTGTCCTGGTCAAAAGCCTGACCTGTATGTTTATTTCCCAGTCCAACCCTGCCTCAATGTGGAGAGGACAATGCACCAGTGTTTGTTCCTGAGCATATTCCCCAAGCACTTCTAGCAAAACACACTGTTTTAGATAAAAAATGTAAAACAAATGTATTAACTGCAGAAAGATAGATTTTAAGTGATTATAGGTAGTGAGCATACAGATCAAAGCAAATTACCTAAGAAATAAACAGAAACGCAATCTAGGCCTTATAAATTAGATAGGATTTGAATCAAGCGGTGTCTCACCTTGCTAGCTAGTACGAGCAAGTTATAGCTTTTGCAATACACAGGCTGGAATTCTTCTGTCCCACCTGGGCCCCTCTTCCCCACGTCAGTCTTTGTTCCTAAGGTGTTTCCAGGTGTTGTGTTGTAAAGGGAGTGAGGCCAAGTGATGTCACTTCCCCCTTTTATATCTTCTTCCAGCTTGCTGGAAAGATCTTTTGCTGTGACATGAGTCAAACAGTCTCCCTTGGCTATGTGCTATCTCTGAGAGGTTTCCATTGTACACAGTTCCTGGGGTAATCCTCGTGAGTGTATTCTCCTTCATGGGCCATCAATGCTGTTTGGCCTTTTTATTGTTGTACATGAAAGGCTACTTGTGGGTGTTCTCAACCTCACAACATGTTTCAGTGGCACATATATAGCAAAACTTCATAACTTCGTATACAATGATAGCACATACAACTTAATGTTCAGATTAAGACTTTTACAATGATACCTTGCAAGGCATACTTTGTACAAAACATATCATAATTATATCACCATGGTGAATATGGCGTGCAGAGTGTCACTTTGGGGCACAGAGTTTCACACTTGGTTCTCTCTCATAGCAGGTTCTGGTAGCTCTATGATGTTTTGCTATACTTGCTAAATGCTTGACAAAAAATGTACAATCTAACCAGATGACTAACAAATTAAGAATGGGGGAAGGGATAGATCAGGGAAGTTCATATATGTGTCTTCTTAGCTCCAAGACTTATATTTATTTTTTTCTAGGTTTGCTATTATCTGTTTAGCTCACATTTTTTGTGGGGAACACAAGGGTTTGTAATCCTAACTTAGTGCATTACATTCAAATAAATACCCCCACTACCTAATTCTTATATACTGATCTTCATCCGTAGATCTCAAAGTGCTTTACAAAGGAGGTAAGTATCACTATTCTCATTTACATACAGTGGAACAGCAACACAGCAACTGAAGTGACTTGCCCAAGGCCACTCTGCAGACCAGTAGCAGAGCTGAGAATACAACCCAGGACTCCTGAGAACATGGTGCACTGCTCTAGCCACTGACCCACACTGACAGTTCTAAGGATTCTAGAAAGAAAACTGAAAACATATCACTTATCAGAACATCAATAAGTTATAATAAACTATTCAACATAGTTAAATGGGCTAGGTAAAAGGAGTAGAATTACTAACAGCATTGCCATCACTTTACATTTAAAAAAAAAAAGGTCACAAGGCCACAGAATTAAATAGTGCATGCAATACTTTCATCAAATAGCTTCTAGATAAATAAAAATGAGGACAGGTAATAATCTTACTAGGTCTTGTGTTTTCAATTCCTATGGAAGAGTACATGATATGGAACTATCTATTTAACAGACAGGAGGAACAATCCAGTGGTTAGAGCACTAGTGTGGGATCTGGAAGACTGGGGTCTAACAGACTTTCTGTGTGATGTTGGGCAAGTCACTTAACATCTCTCTGCCTCACTTTTCCATTCATAAAATGCGTAAAATAGCACTTCCCCTGCTCACAGGGGTGTTGTGAGGCAAAATACATTAAAGACTGTGAGGTGCTCAGATACTCTGGTAATGGGGGAACACGAGTACCTTAGATAGATCAATCATGTCTATCAGGAAATACAATGTGTAATAGAGGGCTGAGTGTGTAAGAGACAGTAGGAGAATGGTACTCCAAATGTGGTATTTTTTCCCCTTAATTTGGTAAATATATTTTTCCAGGTCCCTGAGATTTTTTTGTAAGTAAAGTTTCAGCCTTTGCAATAACAACGCTCTCTCTAGCATGTAAATATAATTTAAAATATGATACTTACGCAAACTGGTAGGAAGTTACTGAACATTGTGGCACAGTGAACAGCCTTATACGAGTTCAAGTCATCCGTACAAAACTCAGGCACTGGAGTAAGATGTGGTCCATTGCCTTTCTGCCAAATATATAATGCAATCTATCAAAATATACAACATAAGTAGTAATGAGTAATGGAATTAAACAACAATTTTCATAATATACGCAGAAATCAATGTTATAAAGCAAATTAATAAAACATGACAGAAGAAACAGCGAAATAAATAGGATCCTGTAGAGACTGGGTGTATGAATTAATGCATTTATTTACTTTGCATTTTGATTTTAAAATCGAACCACAATTTTTTCTTAAAAATATTCTCTGCCATAACTTGAAAGTTTTAAAAATAATTAGCTCCAGGTGCTTCAAATTGCCAAAACATTGTAAGTGTAAATATATAACAAAAAAAAGAGGTACAGGAGGAAGGAAGGGGACTGAATAAATGTATCTGCACCTACTCTTAAATATAAGATAAACCTTATTTTTTGTGTTGTTCTTCACAATTAATTTTGGTTATATGGAATGCTTAATTCTGTTTGTTTTAATGTCAATAATAAATAGATTTTTAAAAGACCTGTTCTCTGATGATAATTTAAAATACTCAAAAACGAAAACTAAACTACTATGGAAGTGTACTGAAAGATCCTTTTGTCTACTGTAAACTGAAAGTTTACCAGAATGCTAGCAAACGTCCTTAAAGAAAGAAAAAGTAATACAAGGACAAAGTCTGAAGTAAAGACAAAGGTTCATCTTGTCTTGAATTAATTATACTCCATGTTGTAAATTGTTATATGTGGAGCTGTTAGCACCACCTCTAGTTTAGGTTACTTGACATTTGCCATTTTAACTCCCTGTTTTCAGTTGCTATTAACTTCAACTAACTATTTGAGATGAAATTTTCTATGCTGGATGTCTGCATCAGGCTGAGGGGATAGGGTGGGGCGTGAACAGGAGCAGAAGCTGGGATGGGGGGATTTGGATATGAGGAGGGGCGGAGGTGAGCAGGATCCAGAGTGGGGCAGGAGGACTTGGACAGGAGCAGGGACAGAGGTGAGCAGGATTCAGGATTGGGTGGGAAGATTTGGATAGAACGAGAGGTGGAGGTTAGCATCAGGAGCCAGAGGATGGTGGAGAGGAGCAGAGTGGGAAGCGGCAGGAGCCAGAAGTTTCAGGCACATATAGTAATAGAGGGAGACAAAGGGCTTGTCTTCACTACCCGCCGGATCGGCGGGTAGCAATCGATCTATCGGGGATCGATTTTTCGCGTCTTGTTTAGACGCGATTAATTGATCCCCGAAAGCACTCCCCGTCGGCTCCGGAAATCCACCTCATCGAAAGGCGGAAGCGGAATCAACGTGGGAGCGGCAGCGATCGACTCACCGCCGTCCTCACAGCCAGGTAAGTCGATTACGATATGCCGACTTCAGCTACGTTATTCATGTAGCTGAAGCTGCGTATCGTAGATCGACCCCCCCGCCCCCAGTGTAGCCCTGGGCAAAGACAGGTAGGGGCATAGGAGCAGAAGTATCTACAAGCACTAGAGAAAACTCCTACAAAACTAGAAGTCCTTAATCTCTCCACTCCTCTTTCAGCAGATAGCTATGAAAGCTGCTGGCAAGGTGTCTCACATCCCTCCTCTACTGACTGATATACACAGAGGATAAGAGTTTCCTACTGCTATCAGTTACTCTTTTAGCTCTAGTAGTAGAGGTAAACCTAAAGTCCTAAACCAAATGATAACCCAACCTGGGGATCAATATGGTTCCACATGATGGAATTTCTGTCTCAGTTGGTTTAAAAAAAAAATCACACTATGAAAATTATTTTAAAAAACTACCTTAGGTTGCCAAGTCAAGCACTCAAAAATAGGAAAAGCCAGGGTTAAGTTTGTCTGTAGCGGGGTGGCACCCTGCTCCTGTCCTGAGGGGCTGGGAACAGCCCTGGGAGAGGGTTGAGGCTGAGAAGCCAGGCTGATTCAAAGCAGCCACGGCTGTAGCCAGTTTAATCAGGGCCTAGCTGGCCCTTATAAAAGGGCAGTGGGCCTGGAGCAAACAGTCTCCCTTTGCTTGTAGAGGGAGAAGGGCTTGACCAGGTATCTAGGGTGGAGCAGGGCTGGGGAAAGGTCAGAGGAGCTGGGGAGCTCCTGCCTAGGAAAACCCCAGGCTGTGGCCTAGGGTTAGGCCCATCTAGGTACTGGGGTTGCAGGGGCAACCCACGGGTAGGCCGAGGCAGCAGATCCAAACCCCTTTTGCCTGTGATGAGTAGCTTATACTGCAGTCTGCCCCAGGGCGCGGGGGCTAGCTGGTGGCTGGCAGTAGCCTAGGACTGAGGCGAGGTGGGGATAGTGGGTTGGGGGTCCCCTGGGGAGGAGAGACTCAGATCTGTGGGGTACTGCTGGGGGGGCAGCACCCCAGTTAAAGGGGCACCAGGTCCTGGGAGGGACTCGTGGGCCCGAGCGGTCAGGCGGATCACTGGCCTGCAGAGGGTGCTCCAGAGGCTGGTGAGCTAATTCCCAAGGACAACCAGCAGGAGGCGCCGCTGGGTGAGTCCAACCCTGTCAGAGTTATGATATAGTCTTTAATTACATGTTCAGATACTAGTTTTCCTCCACCCCAGGATCCCCCTCATTCAATCCACAGGATGGATGTGTTCTGAGAATTAATCAGGGTTGTGTACTGAAGGAGACTGTTGTCTGTAGGAGCCTGCCTCATTTGTTGCAGAAGCTGGAAGGTATGTAGTGAACGAGGCAGGGAACTGCAGGAAGAGAAAGGAGAGTCTTCTAGTTAAGAAAGTTAAATACTACCATGGAGGACTGAATTCTAGCCGTGCTTCTACCACAGAGCTCGTAAGTGATGCTGGGCAAGTCACTATATTTGGCATATGCAATCCAGTCAAGCTAAGCCATGGCATTCTCATCAATCATGTTCAAGGCACAAAGACCTCCAGGAAGTTGAGTCATTTTGCAGTCCTCAGCAATGTGTCATGGTTTGTGACTGCCCACACTGACATAGTGGACTGTCTCTAAAACTCCACCAAAATTCCACTGCAGCACAAATTCCATGTCTGGTATGAAACTGCTTCAGAAAGCCTCAATGCCTTCGTGGTAAATCAAACCCAGGCTGACACTTAGTGGGGTCCAAAACAAGATAATATAATTACTTTCTTTGCAGACCATGAAGCTTGCCATGCGTCCTCATCCGGTAAACGTATCCAAATCAGTAGCCATGAGGGCAGATGACAATGCGGTGGATTAAACAGGTCTTTAATTTAATATCACGCAATTTCGTCACAAGCTTTGCTATGTTTTCCTCTCTGCACGCACTGGGCAGAGCAATATTGCAGAGAACTGCTAACCATGGTAGAAGAGTAGATTTAAGAGTGCCTGAAATAATATGCATGGTGGAATTAAGTTGTATGTCAATTATCTTTGTGTGAGAATAGCAAGCCCATACTGGAGTGCAGTACTCTGCCGCTGAATAACAGTGCCAAGGCTGAAGTGCATAATGTTTGGGCACTGGAGCCCCATGTCATTCTGGGCAGTTTTCCGAGCAGGTTGTTGCGTTTTGACCTTAGTCACGGTCTTTGTAAGATGGTCACGATATGTGAGTTCTATCCAATGTGACGCCTACATAAACCGGGTGTAAATCATGTTTTATTCACTGACCATTGAGAACTATATTCAGGTCTCTGTCCGCTTGTGCATGATGTAAGTGGAAGACAATTGACACACTCTTACTTCCACTTGGTTTCAGATGCCACAGACAACAATAATGGCCATACCTGCCATCTCTGCACTCAGAACACTCTCAAGTATGTCAAAGGAGTGTGACTGAGTGCCAAGGCATATGTTGCCCGCATAAACAAACTTGTGAGACTCGATATATGGTCATTTGAATATAAATTGAATAACATTGGTGATAATACTTGCAAGAGGCTGTTCTTCTGGTGCCTCCAAGCACTTGTTCTATCACCAATATGCACATGGAAATGGCGATTTCTCAAAAACAGAGCCATTGCACATACTAACCAACTTGGCATAGTTCTAGACAATTTCACCAAAATGCCTGTGTGCCAAACCGTATCATATGCCACAGTAGGGTTAAGGAAAATTAAACCACTCTTCAGCTTATGTTGGAATCCATGTTCGATTAAGTGTTGGCAAGTCACTTAAACCAACATATTCATTGCTGGTCACTAAAAGTGCGTTCTTCAGATTTGTAGAATTGGTGAGCACTCAACTGCAAGTGAAGCTGACTGGAAGCTTGCTTTGAACATATGAAGCGCTATAAAAAGGCTAAGTAGACTGAAAAATAAGGACCTACGTGTCTCAAGTTGGGCTCCAAAAATTAGTAAGCACTTGGACCTTAATCTCACTGTGCCTCAGTTCCCCAGCTGTAAAACTGGGATAATAATTCTAATGAGGGACAGTATCACCTAATCTCACAGAAATGTTGTGAAAACGAACTCTTTAATGTTTGTGAAGCACTCAGATATTATGGTGAGAGTGTCACAGGAACACCCAGGAGAAAATTAATAATTTTGTATTCAGTACAGCATAGGCTAGTGTGCATTAAATAAAGTGTGGGGCTCCACTGAATGTGGAGGATAAAACAGAGTTCTAAGATTCACACTGAAAATCAAAAGTATTTTATGGAATGCCATTCTAAAAGCCCTTCTTGCAGAAAACCATAAATGAATACAGTATGTGTGCTTTATGACAAAAAAAGCCATCTATTTGTAAGACAGACTGTGTTCCATCTGGAAAGCCACAGCAGAGTAGTGAATGTAGACAGTATTAGGAAGAAGACTAATGAATTGGCAGCAGCTAGACCTAATAGACACAAAGGTGAAATAAAAGCACTTGAGGCAAATGATGTCACTTGGATTCTGTCTTACTGAAGGTACATGAGAATAATACAATTCCTTTTCCCCTCAACAACGATAAAGCAAAATAGAAGAACATTGTAATCACTCTTCTGTCACATCTCCCTTATATCTCCAGCTTTTCCAGTCTTCACTGAAATCTAAATGCATTGGGACTAAGGAATGAGGGGATTCATGAGGGCGGGATCATAAACTAAGCTCAAATATTTAGACTCTAAAATACCAATATTAAAGATACTAGATTGTATCCTTTGATTTACTGGCAGCCAGTGTAATTTATGGAGGACAGGTGTAACCACTCCTTTACTTCTATTTGAAGAAGCAAGTGAGCAATTGCCATTTCAATTGTTAAAGCCTTGGGGTCAATTAGAGTGTGTTACAGTAACCTAGTCTGGGTGTGGAGAAGCAGGATAGCCCCAGGAAGGTCTGCATCAGAGAGAAATAGAGGGATTTTCTGGATAAACCAGAAATGGTGGTAATGACTCTTGACCACCATCCAAATATAAACTTCCTTTTTCGGAAAACAGTGATGGATTTCCATTCCCGCCCACACTTCCACAAGTTCCCAAATCTGTTTGACTAGCATTGGCTGTACTGCCTGAATAATACACACACACAAGCAGGCCTCTCAAAATGCTTCCTGCTGCCAACAACCATCATAATAGTTTAGTGTAGGTTGAAATTCAACGTCAGTGAGGCAGTCTGATATATGAGACAGTCCTTAATGGACATAGAAGAGGAGACTCAAAATGCAAACTTTTCTATTTGATGAGCTGGGCACCTCTTCCTTTTTTCCATAGCAAACTTTCAAAAAGTGATGCCTTCTTGCACACTATCACATGATACAAATTCAGCTTTACTTGCAGTATCATCTACATTTTGTAACAACAGAACTTTTACAATTCTACATATTATAACACTGAAAAGGAAGGCAAACAAATATGCAGTCCAGAAAGTTCAAAACTTTTAATAACGTTAAAAAGTCTACATTATGTTTAGGCTTCAATTTATCAGCATTTAAACAGAAAATGACAGGGTTATTTTCTTACATGTTTCACAGGAATAGAACATGGCTTACCTCATGTTTTAAATCTATTGTAAAGTCTGACTTAAGTGGTTCACTTTTCAGCTTGTTTGCAAGCCTGTACAATAAACATAATGAAATTTACTTACTTCATAATGTAAGAACAAGAGTAATGTAATGGAGACAGCAACTGAATTTTTTAAAGAAACAAGCTTGAGATTTTATTTATGTCTATGAAATGTCAAACCATTTTCTAGGGGCTTCTTGATAATGAGCTGTTTACAGATGAGTTGTAGGAATTTAGCAGATACAATTCAAAAATAGGCTACAGATAAACTAATTCTTTTAAATAACAGCATTTGCAGTGTTATTTTACTATATAACCCTCCTACAACATTTTTTTAAAAAAAGCTAATTCATCAGGAATTTGAGAGGTGGGGAGTCATGGGGGGGGGGTGTTCTTGACTGTCTCCTGTAAAAAAAAAAAATCACACTTCTGGATTTATTAGAACCAGAAAATGTTTATATAAGTGTGATACAGCATGGCCAGAAGGCAGCAGGAGAGTGATCTAGGGTGAGAAGAAGCCTTATTCCCTGTAGATTAATTAAAAGCACCTGAAACCAATTAGAGCACCTGAAGCCAGTCACCTGATAAAATCTCCCTGCTTCAATCAGCCAGAGGAGGAGCTGGAGCAGAGTGAATTGGTGGTGGAGCAGAGAGCAGTTCGACGGAAAGTGGAGGAGAGTTTTGAGAAGTGCTGCAGCGGGCTAAGAAGACCAAGATCCTAGGTAAAGGGACACCTGGCTTGTGCAGAGGGAAGGCAGGAAGCCCCACAAGCTGAAGGTCAGGAGAGGGAAGTAGCCCAGGGGAAAGAATCACTGGTACAAGTGGTTCACCTACTATCATAGGGCCCCTGGGCTGGGACCCAGAGTAGAGGGCGGGCCTGGGTCCCTCCCTCTCCACTCCCCTTCCCTGGGATACTAGTAGGATAGCTGTTGCCCCAGTTCAGGGGCAAGAAATGGCACCCTGAAACACCCCCACAAGAAGAGAAAGTGCGGGACCCATCATAGTAGTGCCGGCAATTTGCCACAATAAGATAATCTGGAATGGAAAGTAAACATCTGGACATAGCATATATCTCTCAGTGTCAGTTTTGCCTTCAATAGGAGAGGACCTGCAATCTAGCATCACATTTTTAATATTCAGCCCCTTGCTCACTAAGCTAACCTTTTTCTTCCTATTTGTGCTCCCATTTGTAATATTTAAACATTTTCCATTTATGAATATATACTTTTACTGCATAAAGGTGCATAAGAATTTAAACTTCATATGGTACGTAAAATCGTAAAGTGTATACAAAAGACAGTTATATGCAAAAATATATTTCTGTACATATGTATTTATGAAATTTTATTTATTATAATTTATGTTTGCAAAGCTTCTTTTGTGCGTTTTGGTATGTGGGATGAGGAGGGAAGGCATTTTATAAGAAATAGTCGTATTTTAAATTTTGTGTAAAACACTAATCTGTGCTCAGTCATAACTCCTTAAAATAATATTGCTTAGTGTTTATATAGCTTTTTATATTGTCAAAGCACTTTACAAACATGAACTAATTACCTATTAATAAAACAATTTTAGAAAAGATTACAAATTAAATTCTTACTTGTTTACAAGCGGAATGCTAAGTGCCCAGCCAGCAGCAAAATCTGGAAATTTAAAGACCGTAGGATTTTCAGCAAAGGCATAATGATGTATTATTGTAGATTCTTCATCATATAAAGCTTTTCCTAAGAACCATTCCTGTAAAGAGAGATGGGCTATATCATTTTGCTCATCTACTGCATTGCTTTAATAAAGGAAATAGATAAAAAACAATATTCATACTGAATAAAATGAACCCGAGAGAGTGTGTGTTGTGTGTAATGAGACTGACTAAAATTTCATTTGTTTGCTGATGGTGAGAACTGAGGAGAAGAAAACAGGGGAGGGAGAAAAAATATTTTAAAGATCCCCACACAACGTACTTCCAAACCACCAGCTCCTTTTGGTCCTGCATCGCAGCAGCTTCCCCATCAACTGAGGATTGAATAAGTCTAATACCACTCTGAGTGTTGGCTAGAGGGGGCACCATACACTCACAGGCTGAATCCACATCAAATTTGGAATCCATGTCAGTCAATCTTCAGTTACATTTCACTAGTGACTTTTGAAGGCAAATACGTTTTAAGTACCCAATTCCTCAAAACAATAACTGACAGAAGATGACCAGAGTCTGTTCTAAGTTTTACATGCATTAAGCAGGAGAATAAGAAATTACTTATAACAGGACTTTACAAAAAGGGCAGTTCAGGATGCAATTTATTGTGTTGGGAGATATTTAATAAACTTAAATGCTGGTACTTTGCTTGACATTAATTTTAAATAGCAAGACTGATTACTCACATGCATAAAGTTAATTTCACATCTAAGTATTTGCAGGACTAGGACCCTAAAGAGGATTTTAAACATAAAACCAACACCTAAGAAAGGAATGGGTCAGTATCCACAGCCACAGGGCCAAAAAGCAATACTAGGAACATTTGGATCATCTCAAGTAGTGGTTCAACAAAAGCTTTTTAATTGTAGATATTATTCTATGTATTGTGTCAGTGCCTCATGGCCCACACAGTTTGGCTTTTGACAATTTACAATAAAAAATTACAAATTCTTCAGGTAAAATGGACAACGCTGGGTTAATAATTTCATCACAACATACAAAATGCCATGTAGTGTTATTTAGGCCATAGTAAAGATTGTGTCAAAGTTCCAGTCTAAATTCCCTTTTCCATCTGTTTATAAAACTTTCAAGAAAAATGTATATACTCGTTCATAAGCCTAATTTTTTTAGTAAAAAAGGGAAGCGTCAGAAAAGGGGGTCGGCTTATGAATGGGTATAGAGAGGGAGAGGTGGGACACAGCCCCTCCCCACAACAGAGGGGGCAAGGAGAGGCAGCACAGCCAGCAGAGCCAGAAGGGAAAAGGCGGGGCCAGAGTCTCTCCGCTTCTGGCCACGATACTCTCCCCCCAGCCTCCGAAGCAGCTGCAGCTCCGGGGCTGGCAGGCTGCGGCCGTGCCGCCCGGTCTGGCCCGCCGGAGCATGCTGCGACTGCGCCGCCCGGTCTGGCCCGCTGGAGCACGCTGCGGCCAGGCCAGAGACATCCTCCCCTGGCCCGCTGCAGTTAAGGTGGGAAGGGACAGGATGGGGAAAGTGTGGGGGTCCTGGGCTAGGGGTGGGATCGTGGAGGCGGGGCGGGGGTGGTCACAGGGGTTACTCCCCTGACCCCCAGCTTCTCCCCCCCAAAACATTTCCCCACCAGTTGCTGTTCCGGCCCGTCAGGGTAAGCCGCTGGTGGGCCAAGACACTTTGTTTACTTCGGTTTATCTCTGTGTCTGCGGACACTTGAGGTAAACAAACTGTCTCGGTCCCCCAGCGGCTTATCCTGATGGCCCAGGAGCCAAAGTTTGCCGACCCCTGAATTATAGGGTCGGCTTATGAATGGGTCACAAAAATCTTCCATTTTTACTTATCCATCTTGGGGGGTCGGCTTATAAACGAACCGGCTTATGATCGAGTATATATGGTAATCACTCTTTTTTAAAAATTAGTCTACTGGAATATATATTTTTTGTACCAAACTTTTATATCCATTAGACAAAAAGAATACATTTAAGCAAAACATTAAGAAATATTAAGGCAGGACACCTCAATCTCAAGACATCCTTCCCTCCTTCTCAGCAGCCATTTGTACAATTGCATATTCAGTATGGGCTGGATGAATGCACGGTAAGGTGGATAGAAAACTGGCTGGATGGTCGTGCTCAACGGGTAGTGATCAATGGCTCCATGTCTAGTTGGCAGCCGGTATCAAGTGGAGTGCCCCAAGGGTCGGTGCTGGGGCCGGTTTTGTTCAATATCTTCATCAACGATCTGGAGGATGGTGTGGACTGCACCCTTAGCAAGTTTGCAGATGACACTAAACTGGGAGGAGTGGTTGATACGCTGGAGGGTAGGGACAGGATACAGAGGGACCTAGACAAATTAGAGGATTGGGCCAAAAGAAATCTGATGAGGTTCAACAAGGACAAGTGCAGAGTCCTGCACTTAGGACGCAAGAATCCCATGCACTGCTACAGACTAGGGACCGAATGGCTGGGCAGCAGTTCTGCAGAAAAGGACCTAGGGGTTACGGTGGACGAAAAGCTGAATATGAGTCAACAGTGTGCCCTTGTTGCCAAGAAGGCTAACGGCATTTTGGGCTGTATAAGTAGGGGCATTTCCAGCAGATCGAGGGACGTGATTATTCCCCTCTATTCGGCACTGGTGAGGCCTCATTTGGAGTACTGTGTCCAGTTTTGGGCCCCACGCTACAAGAAGGATGTGGATAAATTGGAAAGAGTCCAACGGAGGGCAACAAAAATGATTAGGGGGCTCGAGCACATGACTTATGAGGAGAGGCTGAGGGAACTGGGATTGTTTAGCCTGCAGAAGAGAAGAATGAGGGGGGATTTGATAGCTGCTTTCAACTACCTGAAAGGGGGTTCCAAAGAGGATGGATCTAGACTGTTCTCAGTGGTAGAAGATGACAGAACAAGGAGTAATGGTCTCAAGTTGCAGAGGGGGAGGTTTAGGTCGGATATTAGGAAAAACTTTTTCACTAGTAGGGTGGTGAAGCACTGGAATGGGTTACCTAGGGAGGTGGTGGAACCTCCTTCCTTAGAGGTTTTTAAGGTCAGGCTGGACAAAGCCCTGGCTGGGATGATCTAATTGGGTTTGGTCCTGCTTTGAGCAGGGGGTTGGACTAGATGACCTCCTGAGGTCCCTTCCAACCCTGAGATTCTATGATTCTATGATATGGAAAGGCTTCTAATTCTCCAGCTCCCATAATCCCTTGCATCTCTATACAGGTGCAAAACATGCTCCCCCATCTGATTCCCTGGTCAAGCCAGCTTCTACCAGGACAGAAGGAGGTTAAGGGTGAAAGGCTTCTTGACATTCCCTCCACCAAAGTCAGAGGGGTTCCTACCAACCCCTTTGCTCTTAGGCATTGAGTTTTATCCCACCAACAAAATAAGTCCATTTTTTTTTGTTTACTATTAGTGACAACATCATCCACTGGAAAACTATCTAGCAGATAAAAATATTGGAGAAAGAATGGAAATGGATAGAGATGCAAACTCTTGTGTATAAAAAGGTAATATTCTGAGTAACAAAATCACTTTTTAAAAGTGAAGCCATACAAAACATTTCCAGTCTAGATTTAGGGCCTTAAGGATTGAATCATTTTGATGTGACATACATTCTATGCTATTTGACAACCAGTTTCAGTAAATTATTTCTAACATTTTCATACTATGGTAACATTTAGCAACTCTCATCAAGAGCAGGCCCCACTGTGCTAGGCAATGTGTAATCAGAGATGTCACTCAATTTAATCAAATCACCAGAAACAACATGCTGTGGGTAGTGTGGGAAGGCTACTCTGTGATATTATGGTGCAAAATGGAGAGATCTCATGGTCGTATTGCTGTATAATATTTTTCTATACAAAAGCTCACTGCTGTAATGATTATTTTTCAGTCTCTGATATTTACATGGCAATGATTTGTGATCCTGCTAATCTTCCTAAATAAATAAACAGATCAAAAAGTGGTCCTTATACCAAGTTAAGACCAACGCTGACTGTGAAAAGTTACAAAAGGTTCTCACAAACCTGGGTGACTGGGCAAGAAAATAGTAGACGAAATTCAGTGTTGATAAGTGCAAAGTAATGCACCTTAGAAAGCATAATCCCAACTGTACATACAAAATGATGGGGTCTAAATGCTACTCAAGAAAGCTCTTGGAGTCTCTACGGATAGTTCCCCAAAACCATCTATTCAATGTGCAGCAGTAGTCAAAAAAGCTAATAGAATGTTAAGAACCATTAAGAAAGGGATAGATAATAAGACAGAAAATATCATAATGCCACTCTATAAATCTATGGTATGTCCACACCTTGAATAGTGCGTGCAGATGTGGTCACGCCATCTGATAAAGGATATACTAGAATTGGAAAAAGTACAGAGAAGGGCAATAAAAATGATTAGGGATATGGAACAGCTTCCTTCTGAGGTGAGATTAAAAAGACTGGGACTGTTCAGTTTAGAAAAGAGGCGACTAACGGTGGATATGATAGAAGTTTATAAAATCATGAATGGTGGGGAGAAAGTGAATAAGGAAGTGTTATTTACCCCTTCACATATTTACCCTCCTACACAGGAACAAGGGGTCACCCAATTAAATTAATACACAGCAGGTTTAAAACAAATATAAGAAAGTATTTCTTCACACAACACACAGTCAACCTGAGAACTTGTTGACGGGATTTTGTGAAGGCCAAAAGTATAAGTACGTTCAAAAAAGAAATAGGTAAGTTCATGGAGGATAGTTCCATCGATGGTAATTAGTCAAGATGGTCAGGGACGCACCCCCATGTTGTAGCTGTCCCTAAACCTCTGATTGCCAGAAGCTGGGAATGGACAACAGAGGATGGAAAACTAGATAACTGCCCTGTTCTATGCAAAGAAGTCATTAAGCACCTTTGCCATTTACACATTTTCTGTTATTATCTTCCCCCCTTCATTGAGTAACAGGCCTACTCTGTCCGTGGTCTTCCTCTTGCTTCTAATGTATCTGTAGAATGTTTTCTTGTTTCCTTTTATGTCCCTAGCTAGTTTGAACTCGTTTTGTGCCTTGACTTTTCTAATTTTGTCCCTACATACTTGTGTTATTTGTTTATATTCATCCTTTGTAATTTGACCAAGTTTCCACTTTTGTAGGACACTTTTTTGAGTTTTAGATCATGGAAGATCTCCTGGTTAAGCCAGCGTGGTCTCTTGCCATAGTTCCTATCTTTCCTACGCAGTGGGATAGTTTGCTCTTGTGCCCTTAATAATGTCTTTTGAAGTCACTGTGGATAGTTCTCTGAAAACATTCACTCAATGTGCAGTGACAGTCAAAAAAGCAAACAGAATATTGGGAATCATTCAGAAAGGGATAGATAATAAGACAGAAAATATCATAATGCCATTATATAAATCTATGGTATGCCCACACCTTGAATAGTGTGTGCAGATGTGGTCACCACATCACAGAAAAGATGTATTGGAATTTGAAAAGGTTCAGAGAAGGGCAACAAAAATTATTAGGGGTATGGAACAGCTTCCGTATGAGGAGAGATTAAAAGGACTGGGACTTTTCAGCTTGGAAAAGAGGCGACTAAGGGGGAATATGATAGAGATCTATAAAATCATGACGGGTGTGGAGAGAGTAAATAAGGAAGTGTTATTTACACCTTATCATAACACAAGAACTAGGGGTCACCAAATGAAATTAATATGCGGCAGTTTTAAAACAAACAAAAGAAAGTATTTCTTCACACGATGCACAGTCAACCTTTGGAACTCCTTGCCAGAGGATGTTGTGAAGGCCAAGACTATAACAGGGTTCAAAAAAGAACTAGATAAATTCATCAAGGATCAGTCCATCAATGGGTATTAGCTAGGATTGGCAGGGATGGTGTCCCTAGTCTCTGTTTACCAGAAGCTGGGAATGGGCAACAGGGGATGGATCAGCTGATGATTACCTGTTCTGTTCATTCCCTCTGAGGTACTTGGTGTTGGCCACTGTCAGAAGACAGGATACTGGGCTCGACGGACTTTTGGTCTGACACAGTATGGCCATTCTTATGTTCAGAAAATCTCTAGTTTATAATTTTGTGAAAAATAAAAACATATTAACTAGTAACTAAATTTTACTGAAAGTACCAATATCACTTATTCAATGTCCACCCTGTTTATCGGATCTAATTGGGACTGGGGCCAGATCGGATAATCAGGAGAAACGGCAAAGAGCTTTGTATCCCTTATTTTAAGATGGGAGGTGGGGAGGTTCGGGGCAGTCAGCCAGAGCCCCAGCCACTGTCAGCCCCGAGCGGCTGGTGGTTCGATTTACACAGAGACCAAGATAATAGAGGCTTGGATAAACAGGTTTCTACTGTATATCAATAAAACGTATTCAACTGATATTCATATATATTGTGGGTAGTGAAACTAAAGTTCAACGTTTCATTTTAATCATGGAAAAACATGGATTTTATGTGGGGGGTTTAATCGGAGAATATTGGGGATTTGAATCACAGAAACCTAGGATCCCTGGTTATGAGACTACAAAAAGCATTTTAAAATCTCTACGTTATTAAGGTTCTCACATTCCAGGTGTCTGTAAAGAAAGTGTCTTTCTAAACAAAGGCCCACACTCATACCTGAAGTAGGGCTTCCCTCAGCCCTTGAACAAAACAACAGTAAATGAACAAGGCGAATTCCTACCAGTTTCCCAAGTAGCATAGAACTATGGCTTCCTTCAGCCAGTCAAAGTAAAGATATCAAGATGGATGTTTTCCAGCAAGTCCCCCAAAATACCGGATAAACAGTCCAACTCATGGCTCCCTTCTAACACAGACTCTTTGGGCAGGGCAGTAGTCAATTTAACAGCTCTTCCTTGATGGCTTTGGGTCTAGTCCTTTGTTCCACAAGCTTCCTAATCCCTTTTTTTCTTGGGCAGGTACAAAAGATTACTTTTCTCTTAGGAACCAACCAGCCTAATAAAAAAGAATTGTCCTACCAGATTAGATCAGGGTCCACCTAGTCCAGTTTTCTGTCTGGCAATGGTCAGTGACTGCTGCTTGAAGGGAAGGTGCAAGAATCCCAAAGTGGACTGCCACGCGCTCCTCCTATGGCTGCTTTGTCGTCATGAGACCCACCTAGAGGAATCTCCTTTATGGTCAACTTTAGCAATTCCTCCAAGGCAGGACAGGTACACTCCTACCTTTTCATACTGCAAGCTTTAACATATTCTCTGCTTGAATGTGTGGTATATACTTCCTATGATAAGATGATTAGATTCCCCCCCGCACACTATTTTGTAAACTACGAGCCATGCAAGTACTGGTCTACAATGGAACTCTTTATAATAGAAACAATCATAACTTTAAAAAAAAACATTTTTACTCATCATTTTGTATTTTAAATGAATTATTTGTAGGTCTCGGTGTCTGTCACAGAGGTTAAGGAAGTCACGGATTCCGTGACTTTCTGTAACCTCTGTGATTTCTGCAGGGGCCAGTGTGGCTGACCCCAGGGCTGCCAAAGCAGCTGGCTCCGGGACCAGCTGCTCAGGTGGCCCTTGAGACAGCCACACCAGCCTTCCCGGGGTGGCCAGAGCAGCCGTGATCCGCAGCCCGTTCCCAAGCGGTTCCCAGCCAGCCATCCGGAGCAGCCGTGGTCTGCGGTCCCCAGAAGCTGGTGCCCTCCCCACAGCAGCACCCCTCCCCCTGTGCCACCTCCAGCAGAGTATAAGTCATGGACAGGTCACAGACCGTGAATTTTTGTTTACTGCCCATGACTTTTACTAAAAATACCCATGACTCAATCGTAGCCTTAATTATTTGAACTAGTTTTCCACTGTTTTTATCCAATATAAAAATCTCCTTCAAGCACATTCAAAAGGTTAGACATCTGATGATTTTTTATTTCACCTTAGACTTGTCAAATCTTCTAAGTGTTTCCAGCAGCTTAACAATTTGTATTCTTGTATCTTCTTCACAGAGGAAAATCCATGAGGAGTTTCTACCATAGGAAGCAGAGAAGCTAACAAAAGAAAGAGGTTGGTTTACTACAAGATTGACTTCTGAGGAGATTGCAAACCTTAAGTAAAACAAACAAAGAAACAAAAACCCTAACTGGAAGTCAATCCCTCAGCTATATGGACCCCAAAATGATTAGTGCTAATGCAGAATCATGTATCATAACCCATATGTAGTGCAATGTAGATGTCTGCTTAAGGGAAACTCAAAGACCCTGCCCTCAATTCCTATCTGCCCATAATCTGCACAGAGAGGAATGTGGATATGCAAAGTAAGTAAATTCAGAATTTTCCAGGTACTGGTACATAACCTACCTCCCCTACCCCTTACCTTTCTTCCATAGAATCCCCTTGTTGGAGGTCTAACAAACAGAGCAATAACCTAGAAGTGATACTGGTTGCTGTTTTAGCAAAACTGTCCTGTCCTGCACTAACTACACTAGCCCCTGAATCTAATTGAGTTTGTGTTCTTTAACTCAGGCCTTGGCTACACTTGCAGATATACAGCGCTGTGAGTTAAACCCGTCTTCGTACAGCTGAGTAGGGAAAGCGCTGCAGCCTGTCCACACTGGCAGCTGCCAGCGCACTAAGGTGGCTACATTTGAGGCATTTGCAGCTGTATTGGGAGCGGTGCATTATGGGCGTTCAAGTGGCTGCAACGTGGTTTTCAAATGGTGGGTGTGAGGTGGAGTGTAACAGGGAGCGTGTGGGGAGAGAAAGTGGGTTTCTGGGGTATCCACAGAGTGTCAGCTCATTATCTCCTAAGTTTACACACCTCCACATCCCCTGCCTCTCTCTCAATCACTGAAAGCAAGCAGCAGGGGCTTTGTTTGTTTTTAAAGAGCAGATAAAAGACAACTCAGTGAAACAGAGCCCTCCCCCTCCCGCCCTTCTTTCTCCCCCCCCCCATCTCTCTCCAAGCTAACTTTGCTGCCCGCATTCCTAACGGAGCCCCCCTGCCTGCAAACAGTAGCTGTGTTTGTTTTTTTGTAAAGCAGCTCCAGAACGGAGCTCTGAACTCCAACCCGGAAGTGCCGTTTCAAAACAAAGGGAGCTTCTGGAGGTCAGTTACTGCGAACCTGCTCAACTACATTCCCAGCAACAGCGTAGCAGCCACTACGCAACAGCTCTTATTCCTCTCAGGGAGGAGAAGCACCAGCAGCTCTGTACCTGAGGAGATGCAGCGCTGCACGTGCCTTGCAAGTGTAGACTGTTAGTGAGTTACAGCGCTGCAGACAGTTTTATTGCGCTGTAACTCGTGAGTGTAGCCAAGGCCTCAGTTAAAAACTGCACAGATGGAAGGGATTTCCTTTCACCGAGTTTTAGTTAAGCAGGCAATAACACAGGATTGTAATCATAATGCAGGATTCTGAACCTCTCCAGGAGGATCTTCCCATTTTTCTCTCAGTCAAATTCTTCCACAACTATTAGCTAAATAATGCCTCCCTGTACTCTTAAAGGTGTTTTTATTGTCTTTCCTCTGGGGGGAAAAACAATACCTTCTGGATAACAGGAAACAATTAAAGATGCATCAGTGGAGCAGTACTGCACAAGAGAATAATGTCTTGTGAATGTGTGGTGGAACTCCATGTAGATGCTCAGCAAATGTCAGGTAAGGGTATTTCCTGAAGGGATGCCTCTGAAGTTACTTATGCACTTACAGAATGAGCCCTCATCGCATGCAGAGAGGAAGATACCACAACTGATAACAGATACAGCCAGAGATCAATGTAGAGATCCTGTGGAAGAAAACAGTTTGACTTTGGACTCGTTCTGCTAGAGTGAGAAATAATCTTAGGTGATTTTCTAATTGGTTTAGTCCTTTGCAGGTAGAAGGTGAGAATTCATTATACAGGGAATGAAGTCTCCTCTTTTCCCCCAATGCATGCGGTTTCAGAAAAAAAAAGCACAGCTAAGTGGATTGATTAGTTTATGTGAGACTCTGAAATTACTTTGGGGGGTGAATTTCAGATGTAGCCGTAAAGAAACTTTGTCCTTATGGAATATAATGTATGGCACATCAGCGCTCTCAGTTCACCTTCTCTCCTGGCTGAGGTGATGACCAGCAGGAATGCAATTTTAATTGGTAAGTGAGGCATGGTTTGAAGGGAGGCTTACTGAGTCCCGAAAGAACAAGATTTTAGTCCCATTGAGAAGTATGTTTCCTTGCTGCTGGGAAAGTTCTGATTAGGTCCTTCAAGAATCCGTTAATCAACGAGTGAAAATTGAATAACGTCTGATGGTGGATGGCATGCATGGATTGCTGTCAAGTGGCCTCGTACAAAACTGAGGGAAATCCCAGCTGTTTTGAGAGAGAAAAAATAGTCCAAAATGAGGGGAATATCTGCTGACTCAGGAGATCCATGTTTCTGCTGCAGTCAGATGGAGAAATGCTTCCACTTGGCTGAACAGCATATCTAGTGGAATCTTTTCTGCTATTAAGGATGGCTTATACAGCTTGAGAGCAGACGTGTTCTACTGTTGATGCCCATTCAAAAACTAAGCCATGAGATGAAGCACTTTGGGATTGGGATGCTTGATCTTTCCCCATCTCTTGACTCAGAAGAAGGCTAAGGACTGGAGGCTGATCGGGGGACATTTGGAAACTAAAATTATCTGGATCAGCTGGAGGCAATGAGGATGACTCATGCCCTGTCCTGACAAATTTTCTGTAAGACCCAAGGTAGGAGTGGTAAGGGAGGAAAGGCATAGCTCAGATGGCCTGACCAGGGGAGATGGAGAGCATCACCCTGAAAGCGTAGTCTTAGAGCTCCTCTGAAACAGTATATGCTGCATTTCTTGTTCGTTTGGAAGGCAAAGAGATTCCAGGTGGGGGTCCCTCATTAAATAAAGATGTTCTTAACTACCGAATCATCCAATTCCCCCTCGTGATCGATGGTGAAATGCCTACTGACGGCGTCCACCAACACATTTGGAGTTCCTAGAAGGTAAGTTGCCATCAGGGTGATTCGATTCCTGTTACACTCATTCTATATAGCGATTGCTTTTATACATAAGGGAATGGATTTCACCCCTTCATGTTTGTTGATGTAAAAGGCAGTTGTCATACTGTCTGACATTATGAGGACATGGTGCGACTAGATAAATTGAAGAAAAACCTTGCAAGCGTTTCAGACTCAGTGTTCCAGAAGGTTGATGTATATCCTGGCCTCCTGGGGTGTCCAAGTGCCCTGTACCATATGACTGTCTATGTGGGCTCCCAGCCTGAGAGAAAGGAGTCTGTAATGATCATCTTGTCTGGCGAGGCTGGTAGGAAGGGGACACCGCACATCCCTGATGGAAATCCTTCCCCATCACACTAGCGAAGGCGTTATCCTGGAAGGAATTGTTACCATGGTATTTATGCTGTGTTTGGTTGGTGAATACACTGTCTGGAACCACACCTGAAGGCAATGTAGGTGGAGTGTGCTAAATGGGCTAATGTAAGTGCAAGAAGCCATGTGCCCCAGGAAGGAAAGAAAAATACTGTCTGGAGTTCAAGAGTTGCACATAACCTGATCTATCAGATCACTCATGGTGCGAAACCTGCCCCTTGGTATAGATAAGCTCTTGCCGTGACTGAATCTAGGTGGGCCCCTACCAAGTCTACAGTCTGCATCGGAGTGAGGACAGACAGACATTACCAAGTTTACACTGACTCGTAGTGAAGAAAGTAGTTGAAGAATTAATAAGGTCAACTCATAGGCTTCCTGATGTGTCCTAGCAATGAGAAGCCAATTGTGAAGATAGGGAAAGACAGTGAAGCTGTTCCATCTGAAATGCACTGCTATTACCAGAAAGACTTTGGGGCAGTGGTGAGGCCAAATGGAAGCACCCCTGTACTGACGTGACTGGGGCCCACCACGAATCTGAGAAAACACCCAGGGGCAGAGTGAATATCCATGTGAAAGTAAGCATCCTTCATATTGAGAGCTGTAAACCAAATGTCTTTTTCCAAGGAGGGATTATTGACACCAGAGTGATGATGTGAAACCTCAGCTTGTGAATAAAGTGACTGAAAACATCGAGTATAGGTCTCCAACTTCCCTTCTTTGTGGGGACTAGGAAATATAGAGTAAAAAATCTTTTCCTTGGTGCTGAAGAGGTACGCACTTTATTGCTCCTCGCTCAGAAGGGATTCCACTTCCTGCATGAGAATGGTCCCTCAAGAGGAGCAGGAATGGGGGTTTTGAAAGACAAAGGGAAGTAAAAACTCAATCACATAGCCAGACTGGATGATATCTAATACCCACTTGTCCATTATGGCACTCCAGTTATGCAAACAGAGTGCTAAATGATCCCCTAAAGGTATGTGGAGATCAGGTAGTGGTGACATCATTAACAGTTTGCAGCTCTCGAACTCCCATCAAAAATATCTTTTTGCTGGAGGATGGGATTGAGATGGTGCGGTAGCTGTGGGAGGTGCTGGGAAACAAGACTTCAGTACTCTTTGTCTCTTCTGAGGAGGGTCATAAGATCATTAGTGATAAAACCGTTGAGATGTTGGTCTGTCTGTAAGGCTGCCTTTGATGCTTCCTTTTTGGGGCAGGTGTCTATATTCCCAAGGAGTGGAGAATGGCCCTGGCGTCCTTTAAAATATGAAAGAACTCATCCATCTTTTCATTGAAAAGGTGGGCTTCATCAAAGGGCAAGTCCTCTACAGAATATTGGACCTCCTTGGGAAATCCTGAAGTGTGTAGCCATGACTCATGGCGCATCACAGTGGCTGTTGCTATTGACCTAGATTATGTGTCTGCTGCATCAACTGCTGACTGAAATACAATTCTGCTTTATCCTCCTCAGTAAGACCCTGGAAGTGGGCACTGTCTATAAAGTCTCAATTTAGAATAGTTCAGATAGTCATATGTAGCCAACAATGCTTGATAGTTCACTGGGGCAACAGGATAAGACAAGGGGCTATGTATGGTCTGGTTTAAAAGTAAATTACACATTCTTCTTAGGCAAGTAATCTGAACGTTCAAAATTAAGCAGCACCTAACCTGATGAATAAAGTGGAAAATGTTTTATAATAAAATTTGAAATTATATTTGACATTTCTGGGCCCCCACTATTACTAGAATGTTACAACAAGGTACTGTTCACTTGTAAGACTTATGTGGAGAAGCTTCGCTATCAGGGATTATAGCAAGGATGCTACTGTAATACTTATTTATCTAGTTTCTTCTCTCTTTAGCTAAGGCTGGCCTTAAAAGACCTTCTTCACCTTTTAATCCATTCTTGAGATCTTGCTCACACAATCTAGCCAACTCTCTTTGAAGCTGACAAGTATTCACCGCATTTGCTTTTGGTAGCGGTCATAAACAAATATACTTTAACACTAAGTAGCTGGCCTGCTACTATGTGGAAGATACAAATTTGAGTCCCATGCCAGGAGGGGTGGGGAACACTACTGAAGCTGGAGGGAAGATCAAGCATAGCTCACCAGCAAGATCACTGAAAGGATCTGGAGAGAACCATCTCTGGACTCTCTTCTACTGAATGGTGGAGGAGAAGAAATAAAGTGAGAAATCTCTCTGCCCTTTCCCCATCCCAGAGGAACAGAAACACTAAATACAGTAACTCCTCTGCTGTGAGAAACAAGTGGGTAAAACTCCTAGAAACACCCCATGGGAAATGAGGAAACCTCAAAGTCATGTATGATGGCCTGAAGAAAGCTCTCGGTCCCACTATCAACACGGTTGCCCCTCTCAAATCTCACAGTGGTGAATCATAACAGATAAAAGCAAGCGGTTGTCTTGTTGGGTTGAACACTATTCAGAGCTACACGCACAAGAAAGAAACATCACCAGCAAATCACTGGACCAAATACCAAGTCTACAGGTCATGCCAGAGCTAGGTGTGGAGCCCACTGTAGAAGAGCTAAGCAAGCACATTGATTTGCTATCAAATGGCAAGGCTCCTGGAAAAGATGGCATCCCAGTGGAAATTCTAAAGTGCGGGAAAGACAGCCTATTACCATATCTTCATCAGCTGCTACTTAAATGCTGGAAAGAGGGTGAGGTACCACAAGAGCTGTGTGATGGAAATATCATCACTTTGAATAAAAATAAAGGCGAAAAGGGCAACCCCAACTACTACAGGGGTATCTCGCTACTAAGTATAGCAGGAAAAGCTTTCACAAAAGTCATCTTAGTTCGCCTACAACAGCTATTGAATCATGTCTACCCTGCCCTGAATCACAGTGCGGATTCAGGGCTGGAAGATCAACTATAGACATGATATTTTTTCTGCGTCAACTCCAAGAAATGTGTAGAGAGCAAAACTGATCATTGTGCATCACCTTTGTGGACCTAACCAAAGCATTCGGCACAGTCAGGAGAGCAGGTCTATTTGCAATACTAGAAAAGATAGGATACCAACCCTGTTAAGTCTTATACGTTCATTCCACAATAGCATGAGAACAACTGTCCTGTCTGACAGGTCCACTTCGGACAGCTTTGAGATGAAAAGCGGAGTGAAGCAAGGATGTGTTCTTGCCCTTACACTCTTTGGAATCTTCTTCTCGGTACTCTTGAACTGTGTGTTTAAGGACATGAAAGATGGAGCGTATCCCCACACAAGATCAGATGGGAAACTCTTCAACCTGTCCCGAGTTAAGTCAAAGACCCCAGTCAAAAAGGTGCTAATCAGGAAACATCTATTCACTGCTGCTGCCCTCAAAGCCCACAATGAAGATCTACTACAAGAACTCATGGACAGCCTTTCAAGTGCCTGTCACGCATTTGCTCTCACCATCAGCATCAAGAAAACGACTGTAATAGGACAGGGGATTCCACAAGATCCTTCAATTACCTTAAATGCAAACCAGCTAGAAGTAGTCCAAAAGTTCCGTTATTTAAGTTCCAGAGTGACCACCAACCTCTCACTGGATGATGAACTAAATGTTTGCACTGGAAAGGCTGCCACCAGGGCCGGTGCAAGGAAGTTTTGCGCCCAAGGCGAAACTTCCTTGCACCAGCCCTGTGCCGCCACCTTCCCCCCACTCCCCCAGCCAGCTCCCCCGCCCCCGGGAGCTCAGCTCCCCCTCGCCACGGCTGCCCCCCAAATTCTGGTGCCCTAGGCGACCACTTAGGGTCGTCTAGTTATAGCGCCAGCCCTGGCTGCCACCACCTTTAGCAGACTAACTAAAAGAGCATGGAACAACTCAAAGCTTACCATCAAGACCAAAATGCTAGTGTACCAAGCCTGCGTCCTCAGCACTCTCATGTATGGTGGGGAAACATGGACAACTTATGTTCATCAGAAGAAAAGGTTAAACAGTTTCCACCTATGCTGTTTACTCTGCATACTAACCACCAAATGGCAGGATAAAATCACCAAAGCAGAGGTTCTTCAAAGGGCAATTTAACAAGTGTGACAGCCATGCTCAAGCAAAGATGACTGCGCTGGCTGGGCCATCTGAGTAGGTTGGAAGACGGATGCATACCCAAGGACATGCTATATAGGGAGCTCTCAGATGGAACAAGAACAACAGGATGTCCAAAGCTTTGCTATAAATACACATGCAAGCGAGATATGAAGGAATTTGGAATTGATCCTAACCAATAGAAATCTTGGCAAGTGATCGTAACAAGTGATGTCATCGTCTCCATCAGGGTATCAAAGTCCATGACAGAAGCTGTCTCCTACAGCTTGAAGAGAAAAGAGCCCGTAGGAAGCAAGCAGCTCCCAACCAAGATGCATACATTTGCAATAACTGACAAAGATCATGCAAATCTTGGACTGGACTATTCAGTCACATGAGACATTGCAAACCATCTACATCATATGCTGCAATTCCCACCATCCCTCACAGATGACAGGATGCCAACAACAAGGTCTGTGCAACTGTAACAAAGTGGGAATGTTCTTAATGTTTTCTCTGAATACTGCATGTGCCTCAGTTTCCCCTATGTGTTACTCAAGTATTTAGTTGGTGGGATAAGGATGTGTGACCATTGCAGAGACCCTTAGAGTGCAGGCTGACTGCCAACTGGCTGCCTGGGCCCAGAGAATGGCTAATACTCTGTATCCAGGCAACTGATAGCCAGGCCCATCCTCTGCAAGGAGCCGGCCAAAGGTGTTGGAGAACAAAGAGAGAAGTAGAGGCCAGGTGACCTGTTTGCCTGAGAAAGAGACAAAGGCTGGAGGTGGGGCAGCTGGGCATGAGAGGCTGGGCTGCCAGAAGCAAGTCAGTCTCCTGACTTGGGACTCAGGGGCAGAACCCAGGGCTCTGTATCTCTCCTGCCCAAGATGGACTGTGCTGTAACCAGGAGTGCCGTTTAGGGGGACCGGGGGGACTCCTGCCCCACCCCCAAGTTTCATACAGGAGGTGTGCTCTCAGGCGAAGCTCTTAACTGCACAGCATTAGTATGGAATGTGTGTTCTCCAGAGGAGAGGCATTGCTGTCAGCTTGTGCCCCTGAGGCAGGGAATCAGTATTTTGTTTACAAACAGAGGCAGGGTGATTAAGATAAGAAAGGACTGATAATTAAATTAAGAATCTGGAAGTCATTAGATGAGCCTGTAAAACAGGAATCCCTCTGCAGGGGTTGGGGGGGGTGTTGAAGAGAGAATGCAGGAGACACAGAAGAAATACAGCCAAGCCCTCTGGGCCAAGTTTACATTCAGAAAAGAGGGAGATTTGAGGGTCATAGGTGAAAAGAAGGGGCCAAAACCCAGGGAAGGAATAGCAGTGGTATAGAAAAATTCCCACTCTACCTGTGGTACTTATGTGGCCCCATCATCATAATATCTGAGTGCCTCACAATGTTTAACCTATTTCTCCTCACAGCCCCTATGTGAGGTAAAGCAGTGCTGTAATCCCCATTGTATAGATTGGGCATTGAGGCACAGGGAGACTAAAGGCCAGATTTTCAAAGGTATTTAGGCACCTCGTTCGATTTTCAAAAATGGCTACATTAGGCACTTTGTAAACCTTACAAGGTGCCTAGCTGCATCTTTGGGTGCCTAAAAACCTTTGAAACTCTGTTCCTAGGCACAGGCCAGAGGTCATACAGGAAGTCCAGCGGGGGACAGGGTGGGAGCGGAGGTAGCAGCTGCTCCCCCTGTGAGCAGAAGCGGCGCCTTAAAAAGGAAGCGGTGCCTTTTTTTAAAGGGAGAGCGGAGCTAAAAAAGGCACCGTTTCTTTTTAAGGCGCCGCTTCTTGCACTCACCCGGCGGCGCTCCAGCTGTTCGGTGGCGGGTCCTTCACTCGCTCCGGGTCTTCGGTGGCATTTCGGCGGCGGGTACCACCAAAGACCCGGAGCGAGTGAAGGACCCGCCGCCGAAGTGCCGCTGAACAGCTGGAGCGCTGCTGGGTGAGTACAGGGGGAGGTGCCTTTTTTTAGTTCAGCTCCCCCTGTACTCTGGACCTGGCTACGTGGCTGTCCCTGAGCCAATATGTATAAGATGTGTACCCCTGGATAAGATGGCTCAGATATTTAAGTATGAAGTGTATAGTTATTGAGCACATCTTATTACACGTTCACTGTGATGTTAATATGTATGAGTATTGCTGATGGCAATAGAAATTTTATTTGATTAAGGACTAGAAGATTTGACCCTCCATCTTTCTTTCAAGAGGAAGAGATGCCCAGAGCTCCTGAGCCTATTTATTTTTCTTTCCTGCCTGTAGTGGCCCTGATATACCTGAGAAGTCTCAATTTTTTTCTCAACTTTAAAATGTGGAATTTTATTGGTGTTTGGTTAAAAATATTATCCTGTGAACACTGCAACTCAATCACTGTAGTGTTATGTTTAAGAGCCTTCTCGAAAGTAACTAGCCTTTAAAGAGAAATGTAAGCAGTGTTGCCAACTCTCATGATTTTGTAATGAGTCTCATGATCATTATTGTTTTCCTTAAAGCCCCAGCTCCTGGAGTCAAGTGGATGTGTGATGATTTCAGCCTTCATTCTTAAAGAAAAATGAAGTTTCTAACCCTCGTGGCTGTGCAGAAAGCTTCAAAATGTGACCCCAGTGCACCCTCAAGGCTCAAAAAGCAGAAGGCAACTACAAAGAACACCAAACCTATTATTTTTACATAATCTCATGATTTTAAAGTCAATCTCATGATTTTTTGTGAGCCTGCTTCGTGACTTTTGAATATTTAGGGTTGGCAATACTGTCAGAAAGTGACTTGAAATTGTCAGTTTCACTCCTGTTTAAAGTCAGTTTCTAGTCTATTATTTGTAGGGAGGTAACATCCCTAGAGCCCAAGGCAGGTTCAGTATAAACTCACAGGGTCTTGCCCAAGTAGGATATTTCAAAAAGTTAAATGATCTATTCCAAGTTTGGTGAACTGCAAAAAAGTGATAGAAAGTAATCTAGATTTTTCTACAATTGTTTCAATTGTTGTGTTCAAGAGTTAGTAACACAATAAAAACATATATTAAAATTTTAAACCTAACCAGTGTCCCTTAACTGACCTGACACAAGATGTCAGAACATGTTAGTATTAGAGTTAAGGGGGTCTAATATTTATTTAATTTTCTTTCTTTATATAGGAATTAGATACAGTGCTCCTGTCAGCTAATTTCTAAGTTATCTGAAGAAAAAAAAAAAAAAGAAAAAAAAAAGTAGTTTTCAGGTGCCTAAGTAGCCCCTGGAATCACAGTTAAAGTTGCTCCCCTCCCACCAAAATCTGAAATGGCATCTTTGGCTGTAACTTCCTGCTTTCTTTGTTAACAAGATCTGTTCTATGGTGTGTTGACGCTTACTAATAAACCCTTCAGTTTCACAATGGTGGCTGAGTCACTGCTGACTGCAAAGTTGGGATGCATGGCCCCTTTGGGGTGCATATAAGGCTTCCCCATGTGTCCTATTCAGGTGCACTCCCTGCAGGAAGCTCACGGTGTGAACAGGAGTGCTTAACACTCCGAGGTCAGACCCAGGAGGTGCTAAAATGGAGGAGGCTTGTCCTAGTGAGTGTGCGCCCAGACAGGAAATACACTGCACTACAGAGAGCGGTTCCAGAGCACTGAGTCTGTGACTCCATGACAACAACAGATTGAAACAATTATGTATGTGGATGTATAAAAAACACCTTGTCTCCGATATATGTTTGCAAAACCAGTTCAATAATACAAAGTCTCTATATAAAGTATAACTATAACTATGTCTCTAAATACATATTTCCTCCACATACCACAACCCTCTCAGAGAAAGCCCCCTAAATACATAATTGCAAAACTGTATATGTATAAGTAGGACTAAAATCATAGGAATATTACTCTAAAAACATCCTATAGGAAATTAAATGCAAAACTACATTTAAGAGGTAGGAGCAAATGCACATATTTTCTGTGTATATTCTATGTAAGGGTTATTTCTTTTTGCTTACTTTCACCAGACTTATCATTTTAGTTGTTTAATAATAAGGTTTACTTGAAATTCAACCAAGTTTCTCTATGAGTGCCTTGCTTAAAAGCAAGTCAACTTGTAAGGATTTTTTTTTTATACTACAGTTTTCCAGCAAGAAATCCCTGTTATTGAACAGTGATGAGGACAGTAACGGAGAATATAATTTTCTCCATCAAGATTAAATACAGAATGGAATAAGAAAAACAACACGAGTTATCAGGAGTCCTATACTGGTTAGCATGTTCTAGAAGGCCTGGAATCAGAGGACTGAACTTAATTTCAGGATAGTTAGGCAAGAACCCCTCCTACACATTCTGTAAGACCCATTAGCTGGCAAATTGCCTAAGTTTTCTGCACTGGTTACCAATTTACTTCCAGGTGAAATTCAAGTAGGTAGGTTACTATCTGTAAAGCCCTTCATGATGCAGGTTCCATTACAGCAATCACTGGAACTTTCACTTTTAGAATTAACTTCCACTAGAACAGTCTGAACCCAAGTCTGGCCCCTTTGGAATATACTGTAAAGTTTAAATCTTTGTTGAGATTACCCCCATAAAACCAGTCCTGGAATCCACTGATAGTTAGTCTGTAAGCTGAGTTTTCCCATCTCTGACTCCTTCAGAGAAATTATCTTGCATCTTTAAGGGTGTGTGATATATACATCCCCAACTTTAGGAAAAGTTTGTTTTGTACCCTATGTAAATAGCATCCAGATTCTACGACAGCAGGTGCATGTAAACAGTTTTATATCTCAGTTTTAATGCAGTACAACACAATGCGTTACAGTTCAAATTCACCCTTGGTGTTTACCTTCATTAATTAACTTATGTTCCCCAGGGCAAGACTTGTCTTACAAACCTAAACGTTATCCTGGGTCTACTTTTCAGCTGGCAGCTACTAAGGTTTCTCCATGAAGGACCTCACATACATCATCCTACCTTTCTCACCTCAGAAAGACTGTCATACTTCTAGTGAATCAGAATAAATGAGACCTACCTGATATAGCTACTAAGACAACTCAACAGAATCACTCTGTACCTCCACATAGTATCCTATACTCTGCCACCTGCCAGAGGGTATTGGACATGGATGTAAATAATAATTATACAACCAGTTTATATCAGATTTACCTTTGTGATCTACTGCTATTACAGAATAGTATGACCCCTTTACATATTCTCAGTAAACTTATTTGCATAAATACAGTTAGCATGCAACATATAAAATAAGAAGTTTTGACATGTCACAAAGGTAAATTTGAAGTTGACCAGAAAAGGTGACAAAAGTTAAGAGAAGGAATTCCCTTCCTCTGAAGAAGGGCCGTATTAAAACGGAAATATCTGGTATAGCAAACAAAGCCATTTAGAATGTAGAGCTCTCAAACATTAGAACAAAATTATATTTCTTTTGAATTAGTTCACTTTTTCTAGTAAGTAATTTAGTAACTGATTTTTGGAGGAAGCTGATTGTTCAATTATGTTATATTACTTCACTTTTTAAATCTCTTTATATTTGATAAACACTTTATCTGATTTAGTGAATTTTAAAAGCAAACTGTTTTGGAAAAAAAACTATTTTTAGGAAACATTTTTAATACTGACCAAGACGTGCAAAAAAATTCAAAGTTAAAACTCCATTTTAAATCGTTGTTAGTGAACAAACAAAAGAGATTCACAGGTGTTGATGTTTTTACTTACACAAAAGCATGTCAACAATTTGTACCGAATTTTAAACTTACTCTTGCATTAATGGTAGTATGGTCCATGCACCATCATGTTTGGCCATCTGATGAATAAGCAGAACTCTAGGTAATTCCTTTAAGAAAACCAAAAACATTCTTATGAGACAACAAAGTATTTTACAACACAGTATTTTCTTAGATGCCTAATTAATTTTAAAACTAAATTCTTGTGGAAAGACTATTTCACTGTTATTTTCACAGAACTGAAGTAGCAAACAGGCTTGTAGACTAAAAAAGAGACTAGGGATGTAGCAGAGGAATATAATTCACTCTTGAAGAGAGGGAACTTCTTGCAATTTCTTGTTTCTAAATCCTCTCTTAGGTATAAAACTAATGCACCTCCCACTTCAGTGAAATTTTATAAATATTCTGGATAATCTCTCTGGTTATACCGCTTCTGGAACAACAAAATGTTCATCTTATAAACAGTGTTTATAATTGAAAGTGGAGTATGCAAACTCTTCTAATGAATTATACATAAATTATGTTAACCAGAAATACTTATTCAATTCTAGAGAGCTAATTTATCATCTAACAGAGGACTATAACATAAAGCCCACTATTCTTGATGACACCATTGGTTTTCTTCCAATTCCACTGGTATTATTAGGAGTAGCTACTACAAGTATGCAGTGTCCCCAAATTTCCAGTCAGACTTAAATCAACAATCCAGTATATTTTACTGGACATTATAAGTTTTACTAAAATTTCAATCACCTTTTGGCTGTTTACTATTAGTGTGAACCACCGTTGCATGTTATCAGAACACATTTTATGAATATCATAACAATATGATCTAATGGTTCTAGGTAAGAAAGCAAAAGGATGAAAGGGCTGGATTAATATACACTTTGGATATAATCAGGAGTTACATACAAAATTGACAGGGTAATTTACGGTATACGTAGGAAGGGAGCAGTCTGAATAAAGTAAACTTGTTCAATCACATTTCCTTGGCTCAGCTCCTCTCTTTTGGAAAGCACCAATGGGATGAAGTTCAGAAAAAGCACTCTCCCTCTCCTTGAAGTGGAGGCTCCTCCATTAATGGAAATGGAGGGAACAATCTGATCCTTAGCACAGTATCTTTTCCTGTACACATATTATTATCCCTTTCCCTTAGGTTTAGTCTACATTCTGCTCTTGTTCACGCTCTCTTTCTGGTGCTGTCTTTCCCCTTCTTTCCCAACTCTCTCTAAAACCAGAAAATGCTAGGGTCCCCATCTTCCCTTTTATCCATCTCCAGAGATGCACCAACTCTATTTTTCTCCCATTATTCAAACAGTGGTCTACAGAATCTCTTCTGTCATAGCACATATGTTTCTCCAACATGACAAAGGTTGTCTGTGGCTCCTACTTCCCCATTTCACATCTCTCTCCCAAAAACCTTGCTAAATTATGCTAGGGTTGACAACTTTCTAATCGCACAAAACTGAACACCCCACCCCCTGAACCAAGGCCCTGCCCCTGCCCTTCTCTGAGGCCCGCCCCCCACTCACTCCATTCTCCCTCTCTCTGTCACTTGCTCTCCCCCCCCTTCACTCATTTTCACTGGGCTGGGGCAGAGGTGCAGGAGGGGGTGAGGGCTCTGGTTAGGGGTGCAGGTTCTGGGGTGGGACCAGAAATGAGGGGTTCAGAGTGCGGGAGGGGCTCAGGGCTGGGGCAAGAGGCTGGAGTTTGGGAGAGAGTGTGATGTGCAGGCTCTAGGAGGGAGTTTGGGTGCAGCAGGGGGCTCAGGGCTTGGGCAGGGGGTTCAGGTGGGGGGTTGGGGTGCGGGCTCCAGCCAGGTGGTGCTTACCTCAGGCAGCTCCCAGAAGCAGCAGGCATGTCCGGCTCCTAGGCGGAGAGGCCAGGGGGCTTCACGTGCTGCCAGCCCCCGCAGGTGCTGCCCCCACAGCTTCCCTTGGCCATGGTTCCCAGTCAATGGGAGCTGTGGAGCCAGCACTCAGGGTGGAAGCAGAACACGGAGCCCCCGTGGCCACCCCTGCGCCTAGAAGCCAGACATGCCAGCTGCTTCTGGGAGCTGCACGGAGCCAGGAAGACTGCCTTAGTCCCACTGCGCTGTTGACCTGACTTTTAGAGGCCCGGTCAGCAGTGTTGACTGAAGCCGCCAGAGTCCCTTTTCAATCAGGCGTTCTGGTCATTTTTTAATTACTTTTTTTAAGTCACTTCTGGCTTGGAACGTAGCGGAACACACTTCAGCCCAAAATGTGCCAGGCCCTTTAGAAACATACAGGCAGTAGTAGTCCCTGCCCCTAAGATCTTACAATCTACACAGACAAGACAAACAAGCAAACATTTATTAAACGGTTAGATACATGTCTTCAAAGTACTTTATAAACATTAAAGCAATCTTGTAACTCACCAGTAGATAAGCTGTACTAAAATTATTTTATAGGTGTATAAATGAGGCAAAGGGATGCTAAAAACATTGCTCAATTCCACAGTGAATCAGTGGCAGAGCTAGAAATAGAACCCAGGGCCATGACTGTTCCTAGTTGTATACATTAAAAATCTTCTTGATTAGTAAGCTAAATATATGGAGAATGGCTTACCAGATTTCCACATGAAAATAACTGCTCAGAGTCTAATAATTTTTTTAACATTTTTATTAATACTGACATTTCACAGATTAACTGCTAATCTGAGACAAATATTGGCAGAATGTGGCTACGCAACCTAATTTAACCAAACCTGGTATGCAAATACCTAGATTCACATAGTATTGGATAAAGTTTCACAGCTGTATACTGAAATCTATCAGTATTGTACAGCTACAGCCAGTGTGAAAAGAAGGAGTGTAATAACAAAAAAGAGATTGGAACTTTCATAAATTTTAAGGCCAGAATGGGCGTTTGTGAACACCCAGTTTAATCTTCTGCATAACACAGCCACAGAAATTCACCCTGGAATTCTTATGTCTAACCCAACAATTTGTAGCTGAGCTAGGGCATATCTTTTAGATATGTATTGCTATGATATATGTAACATGCCCTGTGTGACTTCTATATGCCATTGTATGTGAATGCCTTGTAATCGTCAGTGAAACATAAAACTCAGTCATGGATGGTGATATTTGTATTTAAATTACAAGTCATCTGATCAAAGTGTCAGCAAATGCATGCCCAGTACTGATTATGACTATGCAGAAATATATAGTAAACACCAGAGAGAGGGAGAAGAGCTAGATAAGATAAAGGACTATGTTGGTACAAGAACAAATTGGTATAAACTGGTCATGAATAAATTTAGGCTGAAAATCAGAAGAGGGTTTCTAACCATCAAAGGTGTAAGGTTCAGGAACAGCCTTCCAGTCGGAATACTAGGGGTGAGCAACCCACCTAGTTTTAAGATGGAGCTTGATAAATTCATGAAGATTAATTATATGAAGGGGTTGCCTATGACAGCAGCGGACTGGACTCAATGACCCAGGATGAGTCCTATGTAGCAATTTATTCAACCCTCTCCCACAGGAGAAGTGCAAAATATATCCAAAAGTTTCTTTTGGACTTTCCTTTAAAAAGACATAACATATTGTAGGTCTCTGGAGGATTTCTGACATAGTGAAAAGATAATGTGAGTCTCTGAGCTCTAAATTCATAAAGAAGGGCATCATGCCAGAAATTCTTACTGACAAATGCTTTTTTATACTATAGTGATCACCTAACTAAATTCACTTAAAACTAAATCTGTATTTATAATATCAATTTTAAAATGCTTTGAAGCCACAAGTATTGATAAGCATCATACAACTAGTCATATTCCAAAGAACCTGAACAATTGTTTCATAAAATTTTATCCAAACAAAAAATACAAGTGATGTAAAAATACTGTTTTTGAATGAAACTACCAGTAACAAAATTGCTTTATTTCATCTTAACACATCATCAGTTATTAGGTTGTTTATCCAAGGTTGCCTTGACCTACTACTCCTGCTTAGAACTGTACAGTGTTTATCTCTTTTATGAAGTGCACAATTTAGGAATTCCACCCATAGGAACAAAAAGTGTGCAAATATAAACTACTTAGTATTTTTTTTTAATCTTTCCCCATCTATTTGCCTATTTTAGAAACTTTTTAAATAGCTACCAGCAAAGAAAAAAAATGATTCTGTATTAAGTCTCCCTCTGAATATAGATAACAATAGTAAGCAGTGTTACTTTAAAAATCTCTATTTCTCTAGTGTTTGGGTTGTCGTTTTGAAAAATGGACTGGCTTTATAAAAACATCAAGTGCAGTTGTACAAAGAGGTCAAGGTCTTAGCAATACTCGGCTTCTATAAATCAAGAGAAAGATGTTGTATATTCATTTGCCCTTAGACAGTTGTTTGATTATTTTCACTGGTAAAAATATGAAGGGAACACTGATCCTCTACCCACAGGTGATTACTGAAACTTTAGAAAGTGAGTTGAAACAACTCTGAGATTAACTGAAGCAAAGAGGAAAAATGAAAACATACTTTTTTATAAGTTTTAATGAAGGAAAAATAAGTTTAATTATTTTCCTCAAGCTACATTAAAGTAATAAAACTAAAACCCTAAAACAGTTTGGCTGCCAACCTGGCAGCTCCATACACTTTAACGCAAATGTCAAAAGCTGTGAGCCTCAAGCTCCTGCACTGTAGATTCAACACGCCTTTCTTGCAAAAATTCCCCACCACTACCATCAGTGCAGCTTCCCCAAGGAAGCAACAGTCTAACAGAGAAAGTGCTGACACTCTCCAACATTTTTACCACCGCCTTCTCTACATCTGTCCTAAAGATTAGATGGCAGTGTGCTTAAAATACTGGCAGCTGCCTTTTAGAACTTCCACAATTGGGAAATTAAGACAAAAAAAGTCTAGTGGGATCTTTGAAATCCAAAAAGATTACCACATTGTACGGACCTCAGATTGGGAATCACCTTGCCAGGGCCCAATCCTGCACCACTGAAATCAAAGGGAGTTTTAACACTGATTTCAGTGGGACCAGAATTAGGGCCACCAAGACTAACTAGTAGTTTGTCTATATAGCAACAAACAAACAAACAAACAAACAAACAAAAGACCAAAGAAACAAAAAAACCAACAACCACCAAACAACCTGCAGCAGCAAGTCTCAGGGTCCAGGTCAACCGGCTTTAGCTACAAGGCTAAAAAAAGCCATGTAATGTTTGGGCTTGGGCTGGAGCCTTGGTTCCAAGACCCTCCCGCCTCACTGGGTTTCAGAGCCCAGGTTCCAGTACTCCCAGCATCCACACAGCTATTTTTAGCCGCATAGTCTGAGCCCCAGGAACCCAAGTCAGTTGATCTGGGCTCTGAGACTCACTGCCACGGGTATTTATTTATTTACTGCTGTGCAGACATACCCTGAAACTGACTTTTGCATGTGCATGGAGTCTGACTGACTTCAGTGGGCCTCAATATAAATACTGCAGTCTCCTTCTGTGGGATTAGAGCCTAGTATTGTAAATAAGGCACCTTTACCAATATTTACTTGTTTTTGGTGGGTCATTCCCCTACATTTTATTTTGCATTATGCTGACAAGGTGCCCAAAGGTTCTCTCAGATTCCGTTAGAAAGAAGGAACAAGCTACCAAAATAAACATTTAAAAAGCAAGTAACTTCATAAATGTATTTACATTTACCATTAACAGTTCCAAAACTAGGTTAAGACATTAACACGTTCTTCTTACAAAGTACTGCTCAGTTGACCAGGATGCCAGAAAGCTGAAGTAGTGTAAATGTCGAAGTGGAAAAAAACGTGAAAATATATCCACTTTCACAATTGGAAAGTCGCATACGTGCCTAAATTTAAAAAAACCCATACTGCTCAAGAATAGCGCCTTTATATTCAGAAATTATTGGGGAGGGGAGGGAGCACTAAAAAAATTTCAATTTCCAAACTCCGCAATTTTCAGGTGACTGCAATGATAGAATTAATCTTACTTTTCAGTGACCAAAATGTGACTTGTGTTTGCTTTAGCAGGAATTCAGGGTTTGCAATCTAATAAAAGTATTAACCTTTGTGTTTACTTTCAATCTGAACAATGCATATACAATTCTAATCATAGATAATTTCATTCCGTGTCAGCAAGACATATAGTTAAGATAGCTCTTTAGAGTAGGAACTTACAATCCAAAAGATAAACCTTTGCTGGATTCATGCACTGGGAAGACCAGAGGAAGGATTAATATTGAGTAACATAAATATTTTGATATGTTCACTTCTTGCGTGCACTGTGGGAGAAGAAAGTCTTTACTAATTCAGGACGCAGATCCAATCCCAGGATTGGAACCTAAACAAAGATGAGATGTCTATTAAAACTGATTTCTAAGATGCCCTCACAGGACTTCACACGTTTAACCTACATTACTCAACCTTTTGTATGTGGATTTCCCAGGAAGGAGGACCGCATACTGTATGTGTAAAATACTCTGACAACTATAATAGGTGCTTTAAATTGAGATTTGCACCCTGAAGTATTTTACACTGCCAAGTTCTCTTCCAAAAAGGATTGGAATAACCTTGGGTGCTCTGCTATGCAGACAAAAATATGCTTTCTTCCAAGGCGCAGATCAGATATTAAACTAATAAGAACAGATACTATTTTTACCTGACAAACTCAAAGTGTTTAGAACCGCAATATTAAAAAGACTGTAAAACAAATCAGTTCAGAAACAAAACACACTGATGCTTCTTTTAATAAACACTCACAGAAACCCACAAGCACTCACAAAACCCAGGTCAGGGTTTTGTATTCTTTTCTATTATTCTGTATTTAAATATCTCTAGTTGTCTTGTAGTTATACTCTTGATTTTTATCAGACATACATTATTCACAAAATATTTTCAAATACTAGCATTCAAGGAAAGAACAAAAATGCAACTTTCAAAAAATGCTGTCTGCAAATGAGATCTATGTAGAGTCTGATGTACCATTGTTCAAAGTCACGGGGCAATAATCAATAATATGCATTTTGTGTTTCTAGAAATACCCTGAATCAACAGTGAAACAACTGTGTTGACAAGTGTCATTGCACAAAAAAACCCAACTTCCTCACCTCCCATTTTAACACTCTAGCCATTTTTAGTATTTCATTATCTTAATTCAAAGCATTAGCAGATTTCAGTTAAAAATTTTAATAGAAAATGTGGATCAAATGTTTGGTGTCTGTCCACCACAAGTTTCTTGGAGGGGGGAATTCAAGATTCAGTTGTCTTTTGTCTCATTATTTCTCACTTTATCTTTTTCTATATTTATACCTCTTTTCTTCTCCCCCATCTGTTCTTTGGAAAGCTGTCTTTAACCAGTCTCCCAAAATGAAATTCCATTAATTTGTGACAAGGCGAAATGCAGATGATGAGAAAAAAGACTGATGCAACTTTTGAATATTTTCAGAGTTGTAGTATGTAAACCAGGATGTAGAATCATTCCATGCATCCCATATACCTTCATGTTGAAATACTCAAAGTCTGTACTACAGCTATTAGGATCGACAGTCTATGTCATTTATTAATTCCAAAAGAAACAATCATAGTGTGATAGTTATGGCAGTTTCTTTCAATATCCTGGATGAACCTTATTGAATTTAATCTGTCCTTTTCTATCTTTTGGTGCCTGTTCTTGGTGTGGGTTTATATACCATCAAAGTCTTATTTTCGACAATCTAAATAAAATTATTAATGAGGCTGGAGAACCCATACAAGATTTTCAGTAAGAATTAATATTCTTCATTTACACAGCAATTACCTGTCTGTCTCCAAATCCAAGATGCAATTTTTCCAATCAATATACTGGTAAATATCTTTGCAGAACCTAAAATACATTATAATGATCTTTCAAATGTGTTTGTCGTTTGATTGACATTTTGACAATGTATTTTTTAATGGAAATATATTTTAAAAATTGCTGGACTGACAGATTGGGAGGCCTATTTCCTCTATTTGTCCACATAAGAGACCTGCAATATGTTTTATTTATTTATTTATGCAACACAAGAGGTATGCTTGGCTGTTGTCCCTACGTAGAAGCCCAATTTCTTCCACTCTCTTCTTCAGTAACATTTATCAATTCTGTTCTGAAGGTGCTGCTTGTAGGTATGAAAGTGCAATGCAGTTTCCTGCCTACTCAAATCCATGGCTACGCACACATCTATCCACTAGTAACTGGACAATTGACACATTTTGCAAATCTGTAGGTAACTAAATTTTCTGACTTAATATTTACCAGCACCGTCAATCTGGGTGGACTACCTTGGGATGAGAAGAATGATCAAGTCACCTGTAGTAGAAGTCTCATTCTGACAAGAAATGCTCAACACCTCTTGTGAAGCTAATGGGGCCAGTGGCACTGGAACACTTTTAATAGTAGGGGTGCTGAAAGCAGTTTTTACTTTTTACCTCATGTTCCCCTACCCCTGTACACACCCCTCCATCCGGACCTGGACAAGGGTAAGGGGGCCAAGGCTGGGGCCACAGCTGGAGCCCAGGCGTGGGGCCAGCGGCCGGGACCTGAGCCCAGGGCCAGGGAGTGGAGCCCCACAAAAAACCTGAGGGTGCCGTAGCACCCCAGCATCCCTAGTTCTCCTGCCTATGAATGGGGCTTAAGAACACTCAAAGTTTCCCAAGATTGGATGCACAGGTCTAATCTTCCTCACATAGAAATCGAGAATGTTATCCACGTCAATGGAAACAGGAGCAGGCCCATAGTTAGCGACAGTAAAATGTTACATGGTTTATATAGCTGCCAGTTGCTAAACAATTCCTCAAAAATTCAAAATGTTAAAAATGTAGAAGAATTTTTCAATAGGCTCAAGGCAGGCATGTGCCCTACTAGATATAGCACATGGACACTTAATGTCTATGAACTCAACTTGGCTGTTGGAAATATTCTGTATAAGATTTTGTAAAAGATAGCACTGCAGAATGCAAGAAACAAGCACAGACCATAAAGGCAGAGACCATAATGATAAAGAAGTGGCAAAAGGGAAAAGTTAGAAGAAAGCAAAGATGAGGATGAGAAGTCAAATCTACAAAACTTCTTTTATTTCAAACCTTCAAAGAATCACCTATTTCTAGATGATTTTAAGGAGGGAAGATCTGAGTAGAGGCTAAGGCCTTAATTTTCAAATGTGACTAATAATTTTGAATGCTTCTATATTTCGGAGCTCAATCTAACTTTAAAAGGCCTGAGATTTTCAGAGTGCTGAGCACTTGTCATCTGAAAATCAGACCCTTTTAGAGGGGTCTCAAAAGTTGGACACCCAAATATTGAGGCACTCGGTCACTTTTGAAAATGCAGTGCTAACAAGGACAATGAGCAGAGAGAGAACACTCTAAAGAGACAGAAAAAAAGATATTGGCACTGAGAACAGCTGCCGATCGTTCTACAGTAGGTCATAATGTTCAGAAATGTGGACAATTGTTTTGCAAGCTGAAGACAGGACAGCACACTGCAGGTCAGAAGGAAAATCTCACTATGGGAAGAAGAAAACTGTCCAGCATTAGAAAGACTGCATAAGAGAAGGTACTTATCATTGTCCACGTAAATATGAGGGACAGAGTCATCTACTTATTGGAAAGAATTAAAATTTCAGATTTTCAGACTCTTGTGCAAAGAACTGAAGATTATGACTGAACAGGAAACAGATTCTGCCACCTCTACAGATGAATGAAACAACTGAAGATCACGGAGGGGATCTAGTGGCTGAGACAGCGCTACAGGCATCAGAATTTATTTTATTCTTGTCAAATTTTTAATATCACAGCTATCACCTTGTTATCCGACTATTTAAGGAGCTTTGACCAATGGGTGTGTACAGACTCAATCTACCATTGAAAAAAAACATGTTCCTACTAGAATTGGAATTCTTCAGACAAGCAAAATACCCGAAACACAACCGCCCTTTCGTTCGCCACCTAATTACATCCCACATGCCAAGTCACTTTCCCAACCTCAAATAAGGTAACATTACAGCACTTTCTAACTTCAAAATGCATGTGAAAAAATTACGTATGTTTCAGTTGGAATGATTCATGAGGAAAAATATCAGAACTCAACTAGCAAGACAGATGGGAACTTTACTTTTAAAATATACTGTAATTATGCCTTTAGCAAGCTCAATAAACCATTTCTGGCAGGACTGTTGATGTTGTATGATGTCAAGTGCAGAATATGCTTTTCAGTAGTGCTAACCCATTTTGCTATATGATTCTGAAGCTTGGACCCTTTTTCTCTCCATAATTTTTTTTCTTTTTAAACAATATTCTCTTAATTTGGGCCAAATTTTTCCTTTCTATTGAAAAACTAGCAATAGTAGTTAGTAAGTAGTTAGTAATGAGTAGTACTAGTCATAGTAGTTACTAACTAATGAGAAATTAACTATTTTCTTGAATGAGACCCATTTCTACTAGTAAGCACCAGAATCACCAACAGATCATTTGGTAACAAATGTCTAACAATTTGTAATATTTGGTTATGAATCACATTCCAATACCCTAACGACTGAACATATTCAGATATACGTCACCATTTTCCCCATAATTTCTCTAACCTCTCTTTATTTGAGACCTTAACTGTTATACATGTCAAATTATGAAGATTTCATTCGCTCATACATGTTGCCTTGAAGATTTTTGGCATCACCTGGTACAACCATCTCCATTACTGAAGTTCTTGGTCAGTCAAATTCAGCAGATGTTCCTGCTGTCCCCCAAGAAAAATCAAATGAGTTGACAATGGCATATTGTTTGAATGTCTCCTAAAAACAGGGGTTCTCAAACTTGAGGTCATGACCCCTCAAGGGGTTTTGAGGTGATTATGTGGGAGTCAGGAGCAGTGAGCCCCAACCCACCCCTGGCCACATGCGGGGCTATGAGCCCCGAACCGACCGCCGGCCACGTGGTGTGTGGGCAGAGTCTGCCCACACACAGGGCTGAGTCCCAAACCCTGTTGGGTGCGGGGCTGTGAGCCGGGCCACATGCAGGGTTGTCAGCACAGAGTCGGACCACGCATGGAGCTGTGAATCCTGAGTCTCATCCTGCGCCTGGTTCATAGTCGCCAACCCCTCCAGCTCAGCTCACCCCCAACTGCACTCCACCTTTCAGTCCTGCTCCACCTCCAAAGAAAGGTCACCAAATAGAAGTTTTCCTAGGGCGTCATTTTTCCCTAACGCCAGCCTTGGGACTGAAACACCATTGGCTTGATTGTTCAGTAGCTGAAAAAGTACTTTATTATTTAACAGTCAGTCAGACATACAGGTGCATACTTTACCTGAAAACAATGGCCCCCTCTACTGCTAAAACCCGAAAGTATTTAGAATCTTACATTAAATACAGTTTTACCAGCATTGTCACCTCTGGTATTGAAAAAACGCAATGCATCATTTGCTGCAAAGTTTTGTCCGATGAACTGATGAAACCATGCAAATTGCAGCAACACCCTGAAACTAGACATCCTGAGCATAAAAACCAAAATGTGGATTTTTTCAAATGCAGAGAAGAAGCAACAAAGAATTCCAGGCTTGTTTCAGATGGAGGTTTCCAACAGCAAACGTCCTCAGCTGTGGAGCTCTCTTACATTGTGTCGCTATGAATCGCTCGTACCAAAAAGCTGCATATGATAGGTGAGGAGCTTGTTCTGCCAGCATGCAAAGACATTGTGTCTCTTATGATACTGCCAAAAAGCTTAATATACTTTCTATGTCAAATGATACTGTGAAACGCAGAATATGAGAGATGTCTCAAGATATCAAAGAACAAGTTGTGCATGAAATTAAACATTCTGCTTTCGGTATGTTCAGCCTGCAACTTGATGAAACTACCGATGTTACAAACTGTGCATAATTGATAGTGTTCATACAGTATGTTAATGCCGGGGACGTTAAGCATGAGTTCTTATTCTGTGAACAACTTGAAACAACAACAGCATAGGATGTTTTCAATAAGGTAAATGCCTTTTTCAAAAGCAATGGCACTGAGTGGAAAAATCTTTGTGGTTTCTGTACTGACGGTGCTCTGGCCATGATGGGTGCACAGTCCAGCTTTCAGCAGAAGGTAACGTGCATGTCACCTAGTGTGACTGTCACTCATTGTGGAATCCATCATCAAGTCCTAGCTGCAAAGACATTGCTAACGTGCCTTAATGCTGTGGTGGATGTTGTATGAGCAGTGAACTACATTAAAGAATATGCTCTGAATAGTCTCCTCTTTCTGGAAAGAAATGTGGATCCTTTTACATTTTCAACAACAGACTAAAAGCCACTGGTGTCTGTGTGTGCACCATGATGAAAGCATGGTGAACATCAGTATGCTGATGTTAAGGAGAATGAATATCAGCAGACTAAGCAATACATTCAAAAATGAACAATGATAGGTGTGTCACTGCTGCCTTGAAGCGTAAAGTAAACAATGCTGCCAGAGAATGTGTGACTGGGATGACATTTGTGTAAGTATACACAAAGGCATACGGTGGTTTTTCTTCTAGGTTAGAAAACTTTAGAAATATATAATTATCCAATTATTACTTACAAGACACAAAAGGAAGAGTTGAGGGAACAGGCAGTAGGTGGTGAATTGCACTCATTACAAATAAGCATTGATTATGTTTATTAGAAATCACTTCATATATCTATCTCTTTCTACCTATGTATCTTACAGTATAAGGCAAACAAGGTTTGAAGACATGATTTGGGAAAAGATAGGAAGTATTTCTAGAAGTGGCTTTTAAGGAGGCATTTGAAGGACAAGAGTACATACAAGCAGAAAAGAGACTGCTCTCGGCATAGGATGATAGAGGGCATAAAACTAGGAGTGGAAGACAGACAAAAGGGAGCAGTAAGGGGAGAAGATTGGGAAGACTGCCAGGGCCCAAGGGAGGAGGAAAGAAAGAAATGAAAGCTGAGATATATGGGCAACTAGATTACATAAGGAATTGAAAGCAAGGACAAAGAGCTTGCATCTGATGAGCTGAAAGACAAGAAGCCAGTAAAAGGATTTTTAAGGGGAAAAGGGGAGATATGTGATGAGGCTGAAGTGTTGAGAGAGCAAGAATGCTAACAGTTACAATTAGGTAGACAGGAGGCAAAGGTGGGACATAGGTTACAACTAGAGCTGGTCAGAAATTTTCTGATGAAACAGTTGTGCTGGAAAATACCTACACGGAGACTTGCCATGCAGTCTCCTCTGGGGGCTGAGGACCTCAGACTTGTAGGGTCTGCAGCTCTGGGACCACCCAACAACGCCAGGGTTTCCAGGCTCCCTACCTTGAAGCTGGTAGTGTAAGGAATCTGGACCTGCCGCAGTCTCTGAGCAACCTAACAAGTGCAGCTTGCCTGTAGCAGGCTGCCCGATTGGCTACTCTGTGTTATTGGTGAGAAAAGTCAATAGACCAGCTCTTATGCCTAGAAGTAGTAGTTTGGTGGCTCTTCAAAGCATTTGCCCATAGCTGCAAGTCTGGCTCTGACTCTCAGCTCTGATTCCTGGCCTCTGACTCTGACATCTAGCTTTTGACCCCAGATTTCAATACCTGGCTGCCTGACTCCTGCTCCAACCACTAGGCACGACCTCCACATCCTGGTCTGACAGTGAGCCTGAAAGCCCTGTGAGCTACCAGGGCTTCTAGGCTCACTGTCACTGAACAGGGAGCCTGGAATTCCTGGGTTGGGTTAACATGGTCTGCCGTTCTAGGGCAGCCACACCATGCAGACTGCCCTGGGGCGAAAGACCTGAAGGCTTCCAGATTTAAGGACCAGTTAGCTCCCTGGGATTCTAGACAACCCAAGAGTCTGGAAGTCCTCATGTCCCCTGCCTGGGGGAAATCTGCATGGCAGGGCTGCCCCAGAGCTGTTGAACCTGGGAGCTCTGCAAGGGCACAGTGAAACTGACACTCTGGTCAGTTTCACTGTTGCTATTGCAAGAATGTCATTTTCACAGAGCAGCTGCTGGTCTTACTGAATAAATTTCTTTTTGGAAACACCATGTGTTGTTTCCAAAGCATTTTTGAAAAAAAAAATTAATACTGAGTGAGCGACTTTTTTTTTTTTTTTTTACCATCTTGTTTCAAGGTCCAGCTTAGACATAACGGGTTATGAACGTCCATCATCTGCAATGTTTACAACTTCAGTCATCTGCTGGTACACAGGCAGGCTGCAACTAAGCATACATCAGATAGTAAATTATCTGTATTTAAACAAAAGATGTTCTTCAATCATCCAATAAAAAACATGGATGAATTCCCAATCAAGACCAGCAAATTCCAGCAAGACTCCACAGATGTAAAAGATTGCTCACAGTTCATTTACACAATAAATTCTCCCTTTTATCTTGTTCAGGACAAACATTTCATAGGTTCAATCATTACAACCAGGCTACTCTCCACCCAGCAGAGCAAACATTGCTGGAAGATTCCTGTATGAGAAAAAAATTGAACAGTGTGCAAAAACATTGATGGGAAATTCATTAAGCTGAGTCTTGAGGGGTGAAGCAATGTATACAATGTTACAGTAATGTGTTTGTATGAAACAAAAGATGGGATTTCTATCTTGCAGAAAAAACTGATACATCAGGGAATGGCCATACAGCATAATATTTAAAAGTAGCAGCAGTAAAAGCTATAAGAAACTGAACAAAAATTCAAGCCATGAGTATGTAGCTTTGTCACAGGCAATGCTGCAAAATGTTGCAAAGACAAGAAATCTTGAAGACGGGAACCTGAAGCTTATAACATCTTGAAGTCTCTCTGCATCTTGAAGTCTTTAAACCATGATTTGAGGACTTCAATAGCTGAGACATAGGTGAGAGGATTATTGCAGGAGTAGGTGGGTGAGATTCTGTGGCCTGCATTGTGCAGGAGGTCAGACTAGATGATCATAATTGTCCCTTCTGACCTTAAAGTCTATGAGTCTAACATATGGGTGCAGTGCTCATCTGATACCTCTTTTAGTGAAAGACTTAAGTTCAACTCCGGAAATAAAGGAAAATGTTGAAATTGCAACATTTTCTGTAACAACCACTTTGCTTCAGCTTCACTAAAGAGAGCAGGATGATCCCAACTAATTCATCTCCAAGATATATGATGGAATTCAGTGGTTGACTTGTTTTGAGCTATTTATTAAGAACTGGCCTATTCAGATGACAATTTGTGAAGAAAATCATGCCAAAATAGATGGAACTAACAAAGTCAAAGTAGTCAACATTGGACTAAAGAGAAATGTAGAAGATAGTTTTCAGTATATTCAGTTTATTTCCATAGCCTTGGACAAGCTGCAGAAAGATTGCTACTGTACTGCTAATGCTGTTGAAATTTAGAAGTAACTTAAGAGACATTGAAGAAAGAAATACCCAATACTTCACCTCATTTTCTTGGCAATATTCTCAACTCAAAGTACTAGGGTAAATGCCTCACTGCTGAAGAAGATGCTACTATTATATGGGCATCTAATCAGTCATAATAAATTTCAGGGCTGGAAATGAAACATTCAAGCAGTATATGTTTGCTAAGAAAGTCACACCACTGAACTGGTGTGCATCACTAGTTAAGCAGCTGGGCCCAGAGTTTATTGAAGTGCTGAACCAGCTTTTTACAGTAGTAGCTTCTTCTGCAGGCACACAGAAGATTTTCTTCATTTGGACTACTTCATTCAAAGTTGAGAAATCACCTGGGAGCTGAAAAAACAGGAAAATTAATCCTTTTCTCTTCCAGTCTATGAATAAAAATGAGGGGGAGGGGATGAGGTCTATTAGTTCTAAAAGTTTGAAGGACAGACTAAGTAACTTACAAGACTCGTCTCATTTTCAAGAGACTTAAGTGGTAGTGTAGACATAGCCTATATCAGTATAACTTACGTCGCTCAGGGATGTGAAAAAAACAAACCCCTGAGCAACATATGTCACACTGCCATAAGCGCTGGTGTGGACAACGCTATGTCGGTGGGAGAGCTTCTTCTGTTAACATAATTAATCTACCCCCAATGAGCAGCGATAGTTATGTAGACGGGAGAGCTCTCTCCCATTGGCCTAGTGCAGCTACACTAGAGATCTTACAGCTGCACTGCTGTAAGCTCTCTAGTGTAGACATAGCCTTAGGCAAGTAGGAACTTAAGCTCCAATCACTTTCACTTAGCCTGGGAAAATTTTCAAATATGTCTGACCTGCAATTATCGTCTTAATTCACTGACTACAGTTAATCCCTCTGTTCCTTTAATAACTCATTTAGCTGTAAATGTGAAAAATCTTTTGATAAAAGCTTATGTACCCAAAACATTTAAGGTTGCTTTAATAAAAATGGATTTTTAAATTACAGTTACCATACTAATGATGCTTGACACAAATCATGACCAAAAGTTAATTATCTAGTAAATAAGCAATACCATTCACCATTTTCTAACATACTAAAAATGTACAATAAGAATATGAAAATATTAAGCTATGTAATTGCTTAATTAAATGTGTATAGTGTGACAAAGTTCCTCCTCTACCGCGGTGGGTCCTGCGCTTATTGGTGGATTTTTGTTTGCCTCAGAGATCTTCCCCTCTGGTAGAACCCACAGTCTAGATCAACTCCTCCTGTGTTTGATCAGGAGTTGGGAGGTTTGGGGGGAACCCGGGCCCACCCTTTATTCCGGGTTCCAGCCCAGGGCCCTGTGGACTGCAGCTGTTTAGAGTGCCTCCTGGAACAACTGCACAACAGCTACAACTCCCTGGGCTGCTTCCCCATGGACTCCTCCCAACACCTTCTTTATCCTCACCACAGGATCTTCCAGCAGTACACCCTCTTACTCTCAGCTTCTAGTGCCTCATGCTCCCAGCTCCTCACACACAACCTCCTTCCACAGCTCCTGACATGCACCCCTCAGTGACTCACTGGGAGGCTTTTGACTAGTTTCAGCCAGCCCCTGATTGGCTGCAGGTGTCTCAATCAACCTCCCTGCCTTCTGGAAAGTTCTTAATTGGCCCCAGGTGTCTTGATTAACCTGGAGCAACTGCCATAAGGTATCAGGGATTTGTTTAGCCTGGGGCTAACATATTGGTTCCTTACCACTTTCCTATAGCCCTCTGGCCTTGCCCCATCACATATCCCCCCACTCTGCTCAACACCATAGAGTTGGGCAACTTGGGACGCCAGGCAGTGTGCTCTTGACAGACCATCAGCGTTGCCATGGTGGCATCCAGCCCTGTGCCGTATGCAGAACTGGAATGGTTGGAGGGATTAGAACCACCTGGTGACCCTTGCATTCTTTTCCTTATTCCGCTGCATCCACTGGAGGGGTGCATGGTCCGTCACAAGAGTAAATCGCCGGCCCAAGAGGTAATAACATAGGGTCTCCATAGCCCATTTGACAGCAAGGCATTCTCTCTCCACTACTGCATATTTCTGTTCTCTTGGGAGAAGCTTTCTGCTTAGGTAGAGGATCGGGTGTTCCTCTTCTCCCACCATTTGCGACAGAACCGCCCCCAACCCCACCTCGGAAGCGTCTGTTTGTAAAATAAATTCCTTGTTAAAGTCCGGGGCTATGAGTACGGGGTCATTACAAAGGGCCGTCCGAAGGTCTGTGAACGCCCCCTCTGCTACGTCGGTCCACTTCACCATGTCTGGACTTCGGGCTTTCACCAGGTCCGTTAGGGGACTTGCCCTAGTAGCGAAGTGGGGAATAAAACGTCGGTAGTAGCCTACCACACCTAGGAATGCGCGGACCTGCTTCTTTCGGGTCGGCCGGGGCCAGTTTTGAATCGCCTCTAGCTTATTCATTTGGGGCTTTACTATGCCCCTTCCTACAATATATCCCAGGTACCTAGCCTCTGCTAGCCCTATGGCACATTTAGCGGGATTAGCAGTGAGGCCAGCCCGCCTTAAGGTGCGCAGTACTGCCTCAACTTTCTCCAAGTGGGTTCCCCAGTCTGGCGTATGGATGACGACATCATCTAGGTATGCGGCTGCATAACTAGTATGGGGGCGCAGCAGCTTATCCATGAGGCGCTGGAATGTGGCCGGGGCCCCATGTAGCCCAAAAGGGAGGACGGTGTACTGGAATAGCCCATCCGGAGTGGAGAACGCTGTCTTTTCTTTAGCTTCTTTGGTCAGGGGAATCTGCCAGTATCCTTTTGTCAGATCCAGTGTAGTCAAGAATCGAGCACTACCCAGTCGGTCCACCAGTTCATCGATGCATGGTATGGGGTATACATCGAACTGGGATACTTCATTCAGTCGGCGAAAGTCATTACAGAATCTCGTGGTACCATCAGGTTTAGGCACTAGAACGATTGGACTGGACCACTGGCTGTAAGATTCTTCAATCACCCCTAATTCTAACATTTTCTTCACTTCAGCCTTGATTTCTTCTCTTTTGGCTGCTGGGATTCGGTAGGGTCTCAATGTTACCTTGGCTCCGGGGATTGTGCGGATATGGTGATAGGTCTCAGTCGTCCTCCCCGGTTTTGTAGAGAACACATCTCGGTTGCGATTAATCATGTCAGTTGCCTCAATCTTTTGGATCGGCGTCAAGTCAGGTGATATCCTTACTTGCTCGTGTAAGTTATCCTCCTGGGGAAGGGTCCTCCTGGGTGACTAAGCATGCCTCTCGATCGTGCCAAGGTTTTAGAAGATTGATGTGGTAGATTTGCTCTTGTTTCCTGCGGCCTGGCTGCCGCACCTTATAGTTCACCTCTCCCACGGCTTCGATCACTTCGTAGGGTCCCTGCCACTGGGCCAACAGCTTACTTTCTGCTGTGGGCACCAGGACCATCACTCGATCCCCTGGTTGGAACCATCGAAGCTTTGCTTGGTGGTTATAATGGGTTCGTTGGGTCTCCTGTGCTTTCTCCAAGTGTTCTCCTACAATAGGTGTAACTCGGGCTATCCGATCCCTCATCTGTAGTACATGCTCAACTATGTTCCTTCCTGGATTTGGCTCCTCTTCCCATGCTTCTCTTGCTATATCCAATATGCCCTGGGGGGTGGCGCCCGTATAATAGTTCGAACAGAGAGAAACCTGTGGAGGCTTGCGGAACCTCCCGGATGGCCAACATGAGGTAAGGTAATAGGGTATCCCAATCTTCCCCATCCCGGCTCACCACTTTCCTGATCATAGCCTTGAGGGTCCTATTGAACCTTTCCACAGGGCCATCTGTTTGCGGGTGGTATACAGAGGTCCGTAGGGCTTGTACATGGAGTAATGAACAGAGATCTTTCATCAACTTGGACACGAAAGGTGTCCCTTGATCAGTCAATATCTCCTTGGGTAGCCCAACTCGGGCAAAGATCTGTACTAACTCCTTAGCTATGGTTTTGGAAGCTGTTTTGCGTAGGGGAACGGCTTCCGAGTACCGGGTTGCATAGTCCAGTACAACAAGCACATGTTGGTGGCCCCGAGCTGTCTTCTCAAGGGGCCCCATCAGATCCATGGCTATGCATTCAAAAGGAACCTCTATTATTGGAAGAGGTAACAAAGGAGCCCGGAAGTGCGGGCGCGGACTATGTAACTGACACTCCGGACAAGAGGTGCAGTATCGTCGGACATCTTCATGTACTCCTGGCCAGAAGAACCTCCACAGGATCCGTGCCTGGGTTTTCTCTACCCCTAGGTGTCCTCCAAATAGGTGACTGTGGGCGAGGCTCAATATGGCTTTTTGATGTTTTCGTGGCACCAGAAGTTGATGTATCTCTTGCTCCTGCATTTGCACCACACGGTACAGGAGATCTTTCTTCACTATAAAGTAAGGTCCTGGACCCCGGACCTTCCCATCCACAGGTACTCCATCTATCTCAGCCACCTCTTTCCTGGCGTTATCATATCTAGGGTCCTCTGCCTGGTCCCGCCCAAAAGTCTCTCTCCCGCCCGAGCTCCCAGCGGCCAGCCTCTGTTGCTTCCAATGGCTCACTTCCATCATGGCTGGGGCCAGCCTCCGGCTCACCTTCCGTGGTGGTAGTTTCTCTGGCTGCTCGTGTCCGTCTGCCTACTAGAGCGATCTTCTGGCCCTGGGTTAGGATCCAGGTTCCCAAAGCTTTTGCAGCCTTCCTCTCCCTTTTTGTCTTCCGGGTCTTTTGTGGAACTGAGAACAGATCCCGAGAAATCTCAGCGAACATCGGGGGTTGACATTCCCCCGGTGACAAGTCACTACCCTCAGGGTCCCCACCTCCCTCCAACCTCTCCGGGGGGAGTAAATTATCAAACCCTGGATAGTCCCTCCCAATGACTACAGGATACGGGAGTTTAGGAACTACACCCACTGTCACCTCAATGGGGGTCCCCTGAACCTCTATCTCCACCTGGATGGTGGGGTAATGGCTTATGGCCCCATGCACGCACGTCACTGCTACACGTTTGGCTTGTAGCAGCTGGCTACTTTTTACCAGCTTGCCCGATATTAGGGTGATTGCACTCCCGGAGTCCACAAGCGCTATAGTCTCTACTCCATTTATCTTCACCGGTCTAGTGTAGTTATGCGGGGCTAATGCGACGCCCGCAAGGTGGATAAGGAAGCATGGGACCTCCCAATCCCCCAAGTTACATTGCATAGGCTCCTCGGTGCTGGGACACTGTGCTGCTATGTGTCCCCACTCACCACATGCATAACATCTATATGGAACCCTAGGCGTTCCCCGGTCTCTTGGTTTGGAAAGTCTAACATCACAATCTTCTTCCCCCTCAGTGCGCCGACTCTTTATGGCCTCTGGTGGGCCTTCAGCCCCTCTCTTTTTCCACCTGGGCCCTCCTGGTGGCCCAGTCACTCGAAATCTAGGGCTTGGTGCTGCTAGTTTAACCCTGGGTTCCGCTTCCTTAACTGGTCGGGTCAGTTCCCTCGCCGTCCTTCGCCTCTCTACCATTGCCACAATCTCGTCATAGGTGGAGGGTTCGTTCTGGCTTACGCATGCGCGAAACTCTGGCGGTAGTCCCCTCATGTATCGGTCGATGACCAGAACCTCTAGTATCTCTTCTGGACTCCGGGACTCAGTTTGCAACCACTTTCGTGCGAGATGGATGAGGTCATACAATTGGGATCATGGGGTTTTGTCTTCCTGGTACCTCCACTCATGGTACCACTGGGCCCACACTGCGGTTGTTACCCCAGATCTGGCCAGGATCTCTGCTTTCAGCTGGGGGTAGTCTGCTGCAGCCTCTTCAGGCAGATCATAGTAGGCCTTCTGGGCCTCCCCACACAGGAATGGGGCGAGGATGCCAGACCACTGATCTCGAGGCCAGGCCTCCCGTAGGGCTATCCTCTCAAAGGCCAGGAGATATACCTCTATGTCATCGTTCCCTGTCATTTTCTGCAGGCAATTGCTGGCCCGTATGTGCCGCGTCCCATCATGGCCATGGTTCATCTCTGTAAGGGCCTTCACTTGGTTTACCAGTTCCCGCAACATAGTACGGTCTTGAACGGCCTGGTCCATCAACAGGCGATTGGTCTCCTGCTGCAGCCGTACTGCCTCCTGTTGGGCAGCTGCCTGGACACGGGTAGCCTCCTGCTGGGCAGCCGTGGCTTGTATCAGTGCCCGTACTACCTCTTCCATTGTGGTGAAAAAAATAAATAAATAAACCCGCTCCCCTTTTTTTTTTTTAAACACCCCTCTTCTTCCGCCGCACTGCGCATACCAAATCCCAGTCCTGACACCAGTTGTGACAAAGTTCCTCCTCAGGAAAAACCTGCAGAATTAATGCGTCACTTGGCCACTGAGTCTGAAACCATTGGCCATGGGCCGGGTGACACCCTATTTGGATGGATACCCGATTTAAATTCATGGATTCGCAATTTACTCTGGTACATTGTGTGTGGTTTGATTTTTGTGATTATTTTTATATTTGCTTGTTAAGCTAGGTGTGTTTTTTTGCCTATGCTTCCCTTCTGTAGTAAAAGCTGTGTTTAAACCACCAAAAACCAAAGACCCCACCCTTTTAGAATTAGCTCGCTTGGCAGTAGCGAAGGGTTTACCTCCTCACTAATGGGTCCTATTAAATGCAGCTCTTGATACATTAGGTCTCAAGGCTGCTGAGGGGGGAATTGTTAGATAAAAGGGGCTCCTGCAATTCAATTCCTCCTGGCCTTGCTTAAATCCCTTTATCTTGCACAAATATTCTTGCATTGTTCCCTCTCCTGCCCTGCTTAAATTGAATAACTATAGAAACCAGTTTGAACAAGGTCAGCCTGAGCTGATGCAGAAGACGACACGTACCCAGTACCTCTCCTTTGTCTGTCTTAAACCTTTAAATACTGATGTGTGTCACTAATAAAACTGCCGCATGCCTCCGAAGCTACTAGCTTGAGGGGGGGTGCGTGCCCTTTGATCAAAGCTACTCAGCATCAGTGTGTTTCTTACATGGTCTCTGACAGTTTGTGAGCTATAAGTCCGACTCCGCACTACCCGGGTGTTGGAACGGTGAGTAGGACAAGCTGATTTTTACCTAACACTGGTGTGGACAGCACTGGGTTTACAATGGCACCAAAGTGCTGGGCCCACACTCAGAGGGAGCACATAAGGAGATGGCCACAGACTCAGCACTGTGGCGGGTCCTGCTGGCCAGATCCCTGCTCACCAGCTGCTCGCCAACCAGCAGTGTGTGTGTGTGTGGGGAGGGGTGTTCAGCAGCCAACAGGGGTGGGTGTGTAAGGAGGCAGCGAGGTGAGGCTGCAGTGCATTGGACAAGGTCCGTCAACGCAGCCCCAGCCCACCTGCCACTTGCTGGCTCCAGGGCCAATCCCGGCTTGGCCAGCAGAGCCCCGCTCCCCACCCCCAGGTCCATCTAAAGCCGCCACTGGTTGCACACTGAGAGCTGTGGTGGCTGATGAGTGCATCTGGGTAGGTGGGTGGCAGTGGCGGCCCCAAGCTGGGCTGAGGTGCCACCAGAGCCAAGTGGGGAGCCTGGGAAGACGCAGCGCCAGGTACCGGGAGAAGTGGACCCGTCCCCAGGGCCTAGCCAGGCATGAAGGGCGTAGAGCACTGAGCAGGGAGGGTCAGTCAGTCATTAACCCCCGCCTGTGTGAGAAAGGGGTAGGGGTCTCTGTGTCACCCCTCCCCAGGTTTGTGGTGGGAGTAGGATGTGTGTCCCCCCTGGACAGTTCTGTGTGCCCCCCCACTGCAGCACGTGGGCCAGTGACCCTCTCTTGGCTGGGGCAACACAGACTGGCAGCTGCACTCACGTTTCTGGTTCATTTTGGTGACTGGTTCTGGGTCGGGCGCAGGCTATTTGTGTCCTTGGGGGCTAAACCCCTGCCCACTGCAGCTCTGCCATTGCTGGCGCAGGGCAACCGGGCCATAGGCACTGGATTTGCAGTGCGATGTGCCTGGCCCTAATCCTGGCAGGGGCACCGGTTCACATGGCAGTGGATCTGTGGAACAGCAAGGTCTGCACGGACTGCCCCACTGGGTGCTGGTTGTGGGCAGCTCGTGCAGAGTCCTGGGATAGCATCCTGACTGGCGCCACTGCTGGTGTGGGAGTGTGTGGGGTCCAGGGTCCTGTCTGCTGCCTGTCCTGAAGCCAGACTAATATGAATAATGAAACCGTAAATAAAATGTATTAACGTTTTTCACGTTTTTTATTTTTAAAATGTTTTAAACAGTTTTAAATTCACCCCAGTTTCATACAAAAACGTAACTGAAACACTAGTAATTCATATGAGAAATGTGAAGGGTGAGACAGTGTGAAGGTTTCCTTTTAATGGGAGCAGCACATGGCTGATGTTTTGGCCAGCTTCGGCTTTTGTTAGCTGTTTTTATCCACCGTGTTTTATTTTGTATTTTTTCTTTTAGAATGTATTTTATGTACACTTCCGTGTATTCTTTTTGCCCTAGGGCTACGTGACAGCCATCTCCATCTGCAATTTAAATCTGTAAACACTGTAAATAAAACGTGTACAGCTGTGTGCTGTGTCAAAGACAACTTCTGTGTCAATCACCTGTCTTTTACAAACGTTCCCCTGGGAGCCCACAAATATCTTTGACGTCAGGCCCACAAAAGGTTAATCAGGTCCTAAGTGTGGACAGTGCTATGTCGGCAGGAGAGCTTCTCCCACCAGCATAGCTACTGCCTCTCACAAAAGTGGCTTTATTATGCCAATGGAAGAGCTCTCTCCCGTTGGCATAGAGTGTCTTCACCCAATGTGGGTCTGCACCGTTGTAGCTTCTAGTGTAGACTAGCCTTAAGTGTCTCACCTTTGTACCTGACATCAATTTAAACTCGTGCAATTGATCTCAGCTATATGCTTTAGAATGTAATTTTGCTCATAACGAGGGATTCTAGGTTTCCGTGATAAAAATATCAAACTTCTCCAATAAAAAAATAACAAAAGTCCATATTTTTCTGCAATTACAATGAAATGATGAACTTTAGTTTCCCAGCCACAATATCTATATAGGTATCAATTGAAATATGGTGAAGTCATTCATAATCTCCTTTCATCTTTACGCTTTTTAAAAGCAACATAATGTTTACAAACACAATGAATTAGTTTCAGAGTTTTCTGTAACCTGAAGACTCTTATAATAAGAGCATGTTTCATCTACTAGATCAACTTGATACATAGTCTCCCTGTCTTTCAAGGTAGTTTTATCAGCCTCTAGAGGCAACCAAACTACTACTACTGCTTCAAATACTCCATTAGTAGTCCAGAGTGATTTGGTGATTTTAAAGGGGCAATATTTTTACAAGTTGTTTCAGCTGTAAAGGTAGCTCTTCCCAGAAGTAGCAGTGTTTCTAAATTCCTGGGGTGAGCCAAGTCCAAATATTATAATATGCTCTACCTAATATTTTCCTCATACTTGACATGTTATTCCTATTTGTATTTCTATTTTTATTATGCTCCACTATATAGCTTAAAAACTGGTAAAGAACTTAAGAAATTTTCCTCATCACTAGGTTTTAATCATTACTTAATATGAAAAAATACTGGAAAAAAACAGTTTATAACAAAGTAATATGCATCAACTTCATATTAACAATTAAAGCAACGCTGACATCTAGTGGTAACCTGAATGATAGTATAAAATAGGTAGGATTACATTTTTAAAATGTGAGTGTAAACTGAAAAATAAATTATACAATAATAGGAAACTTTTAGAGTGGATGCAAACAGTGCAGTGACTTTTAAAACACTGCAAGAGACATTCATTGTAGTTCAGTAAACAAAATAAATACAGGTGACAGGTTTTATTTTTTCAATTTTAAAACTCACTAACTGCAAATGCTTAAGATGCTTATTATCAGGGACTTAAATTCAGTATGGTCTGAAGGTGATGCCCTTGAACACATTGTTTCAAATGGAAGTCTGAACTCCAAATTTCAATGCACAGAGATTTCAAAGGTTTTTCCCTTCAGTGACCAATACTCATGGTCTTATCATGGTCTTATCCACAATGGTTGAGGGTACTGTATTTGAAAGTGACAACAGGAAAATAGAGACACAAGGAATACAAAGAGGTCTGCTGAACTTTTTTCTGTATTTTGCTGCCTTTTTTTCCCACCTCCATCTCAAGGTTCTGGACATATGTTTTCAGTTTGCTATTGTTTTCCTCACTTCCTATCCTAACTCATCATGTGGACTGTTAAGCAGGTGTTGTTACATCTGAAAAGTGTTTCCATTTCAATCCAGGATGAAGGGATCATTTTTCTAAAGCACTTTGGGATCCTCTTGCAAAAATAACCCCAATACTAAAATAAAACCCACTATAGTTCATTCAGAAGTGAGAGTTGCTCCCAACTACAAGACTACTGCTTACTTACGGGATGTTAACCTCTCTTCCTTCCCTTGTGTAAACAAGCATGTCTATATTCCCTCTTGGTGAAGATATCTATGCTCCCTCTTATTGACTTTTCTGGCTCCCAGACAGTGACATTCTGAGGTGTCAACATTAACAAAGTTTATGAGGAATCCATTTTTAATAGCCAAGACCTTGTTCCTGCCATTGGATCCACGCAAATATACCCAGGCGAGGAGCCCACTGAAGTTAACAAGGGCTCCATGGGGGCAAGGACTGCCTGTGTGGATGCAATTACAGAAATGGGGCCTGAAAAAAGGGCAGTTAGAACATATTTAATTAATATAGTATTGTTATAGTATTGATCAGCTCAGGTAGATACATAATTAGGAAGCTTTTCATACATGGGCAGCAAGATACTAGAGATTTAGTGCACAAAGCACTTTTCTTTTTTTAACAATAACTTTTTGAACCCAGTTTACTAGAGACGAAAGTTCAGTTCAATAACCCCACCACAGTATGTTACTTCACAATTTCATTTTAAATATAAACTTTTATTTTAAAAGATCAAAAAATGAGGAAAATAAATTTTAAGATCTTTGAACAACTATGGTTAAAAAAAATTCAATTTTAGCTCTAAGCTAAGGTTCTGTGATCCAAATTTCTGACTAATGCTCATTCTAAACCAGTGATAATACATTTATGTGACAAAAATACAGACAAAACCTATACTGAAGCAAATGAAGATGCATTACAAATCTTAAGGTGTGCCCCTGAAAGTGATCCTACATATTAACTTAAACTGAAGTACCTACTTTATCAGAAAAAACAAACCACTGAAAAAAACGTATACCATTAGACCCTATTTGTAAGCTTTTTCCATTCAACGACTTCTTTTATCATTTCAGATCAAATTCCACCCACACAAAAACAGTTGTTTTACATACATTATTCACTACAGTATGTAATTCAACATGAAAATCCCACTTGGTGATCATCATCATATGCCATCAGTGATATCCTTAAGCGTAAACAATTTCTTCAGAAAGTGCACAGAGAAGAGTAAACAAATGCATTCTGAAGGCATGTCTACATGGTTCGATAGTCTGCATTAGAAGGGTGTACATTCTAGCATGCACTAGCATGTCGTGCACTAACTGGGCTATGTGGACTCTTCTAGTGTGTACTAAAAGCTCCCTAATGTGCATTAATGTAGTACTGTTTAAAACAGTACTACATTATATGTGCACTAGGGAACTTTTAGTGCACAACAGAAGGGTCCACACGAGTCAGTTAGTTCGCATTACAATGTACAGCTCTCTGATATAGACTAATGCACTATGTAGACAAGCCCTGAGATTGGCTAACAAAATAAAATGGATTATAAAAATAGGCTCAGCAGAAAGGTAGTAAAATGTTGTAGACTGTGACAAAGTTCCTCCTCTATCTTGCTGGGACCTGCGCTTATTGGTGGATTTTTTGGTTTGCCTCAGAGATCTTCCCCTCTGGTAGAACCCACAGTCTAGAGCAACTCCTCCTGTGCTTGATCAGGAGTTGGGAGGTTTGGGGGGAACCCGGGCCCACCCTCTATTCTGGGTTCCAGCCCAGGGCCCTGTGGACTGCAGCTGTTTAGAGTGCCTCCTGGAACAACTGCACAACAGCTACAACTACCTGGGCTACTTCCCCATGGACTCCTCCCAACACCTTCTTTATCCTCACCACAGGATCTTCCAGCAGTACACCCTCTTACTCTCAGCTCCTAGTGCCTCTTGCTCCCAGCTCCTCACATGCAACCTCCTTCCACAGCTCCTGACATGCCCCCTCACTGACTCACTGGGAGGCTTTTGACTAGTTTCAGCCAGCCCCTGATTGGCTGCAGGTGTCTCAATCAACCTCCCTGCCTTCTGGAAAGTTCTTAATTGGCCCCAGGTGTCTTGATTAACCTGGAGCAACTACCATAAGGTATCAGGGATTTGTTTAGCCTGGGGCTAACATACTGGTTCCTTACCACTTTCCTATAGCCCTCTGGCCTTGCCCCGTCACAAGACATATGCAAGAAACACGCAGTATATTTTATCTACACATACCTTTCCAAGCTCTTCAGCCTGTTTTAAAATACTGCGCTCTAAATCTTCTGCTCTTTTTGAATGAAAAGAGTTACTTTGACTCTGGATGACAAATACAATTTCTTGTAATTCTGTGAAAAAGAAAATAAAAATATTTAAAGAAAACAGAAAGAAACGTAAGTTCCACACCACTGCTAAAGAGAACTTTGAGGGGGGAAAGCAAGACATAAAATCATAACTGATTTATTTAATTAATAATAAAAATGCATAAACATACATAAAATTGTTTTATTTTCTTAAAGAGCCCCAGTTTTAACTGTTTGTTTGTATGAAAGTAGAACTCTAAATTTGTCACGGTATTATGTAATTGCCAGCCTCTAGAGATCAAAAATCATGATACTTGCCCCCCAAAACATGAGATTTTAAAAACCCATCAAATCATGGGTTTTAGTCTGTCTTATATTAATCACATAAGCAATAATGTCATAGTAAAAACATGGAACTGATTTAGCCTTTTGCAAGAAGCAACACTTCCCTGACACCCTCCCACTTCTCGACCTGAGACTGGGCCCCACCACGCTAAGCCCCACCATACATGCTCTTCTTTGCCCATCACTATGACAGACGTTCCTCCTCCACTCTCCTCTCTACCCCTCCCCTCCTGTGCCCCCCTTTCTCCTGCACCCTCTAAATCTACTACCTGCTCCCTCTCATTCCCACTATCTACCTTTCACCGTGTCTATGCTGCGCCTCAGTCCATATGTCCTGACTAGGGTGACCAGACAGCAAGTGTGAACAATCGGGACAGGGGGTGAGGGAGTAATAGGAGCCCATATTAAAAAAAGCCCCAAATATCAGGACTGTCCCTATAAAATCAGGGCATCTGGTCACCCTAGTCCCGACTAGCCTGCTGAACCATAGAGTGGCAGCCATCATGCCTGAGGATATGGCTTCAGTCTCACTGAAAACAATGGGAGATGGCAGCCACTTTTATTAAGGACAGCCTCACTTCAACTTGCAGTTTGTCACTTCCCTGCAGTCTACCATCTTGTGGTCTTCAGTTTCATTGACAATAATCAAACATGGTGGCTATTTTGAATAAGGAAAATTTAATCCGTTGGCAGCCTTTCATCTTGTTTTGATGAGACAGGTAAAAAAACACCCCCAAAATTGATAAAAATAAAAAGAGTTGGCAATACTGGTATCACGTCAGGCCCCATGCAGTTCTATCTGTATGCCTGTAGCCACAGCAGTGCTGAACAGTTTCACAATGCTGTTGGTGCACCACAGGGAATGCATTATGTACAACCACTACCTAGATAGCACCTACAGGACAGCCCCTCTGTTGGAGGGGGTATGCATTCTAATTTTCATATCCTGCAAGAAGACTAGCTTGGAGAAAATAAATATTCTTAATTTACTGTAGAAAAGGAAACACACACTTATATCACATCATCAAGACAACCTATCAGACTATGGTGTCACTTTTAAGTCCTTCAGGATAAAGCTGCTAAGATAACCACAGAATTGCTACAAAAAGAGGAAGGAGTGAAGATGGGAGACTAATTCCTAAAGAAAGGCAGAGAAATGGAAGGAACAACAATGAAAGAGAAAAAGAAGAGAAGTAATTTCAAAGAAAAGAAAAGAAACTATGTGAACAAAGAGCACACAGAAGAAAACAGCATTAGAAAAGAAAACAGTATCAGAAAAACTTTTAACTAATGCAGTTTCAGCTCAAAATTTCTACTACTGTAATCCAAGGAAGAAATATCCAGAGTTTAAATATCTATTTATTAATCCCTCCTCCACACCAAAACACATTTGTTATTGTTAAAGTCCTAGGACTCAAAGAGTTGCATCCTGGGGGGTAGCTGAGGATAACCTACCCCAAATTACTGTTATATGATATGGAGACCTGTAAACCCTGCACTGGAACCAATTAAATGCCTGGTATACATGGGCAGCAGGTATCAAAGGCCAGGGGAGGCTGAGCCTCCCAAAACAGTCTTGTGTGGCCCCGCCCACACTCCACCCCCAGGCCCGTTCCTGCTTCCCAGCGCTCTGCAGCTCTTCCCCCATGGCCTGGGCCCTTAGCTGGGGCTAATGGGGGCAGGCCTGTGGCCAGGGACTACAGGCGGCTGTGCCGCCCGCCTGGCACTCTGGGGCTGGAGGTGCTGAGCTCTGGCAGGGGCAGGGGGATGGGAGGGGTGGGGCCTCAGGCACAAGGGGCGAGGTGGAGGCTAGTCTGCCTGAGCCCGCGGTTCACCCGCCGCCCATGCTGGTATAGGAAAGTACAGGTGATAAGCAGGTAGCGACCCTCCCCTGTGTTAAAGTTAAAAAAAAGTTGTGGCCTGCCACTTAATTCCATATATGTGTCCGTCCTCACTTTGCCGCTGTGTCCACATCAATGTTCGTTCTTTTCATACTTGCCTCCACCCATGACTCTGATACCACCTCCGTGACTCATTAAATGTGCAATCCTAAGTCACTCCATGTCGGGCTTTTACAAGTTTGTGCTCATGGTGTAGTGGAAGGCATAACTATGTTTGGGGCCAGAACAAGCTTTTAAGTTTCACAGAGCTCTTCCTGTCTGGGGATGGTAACCAGCGTGTCTAAGCTAAATAGAAGCTGGGACAAATTGTTACCCATAAGGGGTTCGGGCATACTTGTCTCTCATATCCTGGGACCAACACAGCTACAACAACACTGCAAACAACTAATAACTAAGTTATCCCCCGAGGCCGAGGTCCTCCATTTCTCCCTCGCAGCCTTATTTTACCTCCAGGTCCATATATATAATGGACCTGGAGGTAAAATAAGGCTGCGAGGGAGAAATGGAGGACCTCGGGGGATAACTTAGTTATTAGTTGTTTGCAGTGTTGTTGTAGCTGTGTTGGTCCCAGGATATGAGAGACAAGTATGCCCGAACCCCTTAGATAGATAGATAGATAGATAGAAATCACACACACACACACACACACACACTACTTGAAAAGAATATGCAGTGAAAGCTTATGAATATAAAATTATTTGCTATCTAAAAGCATACATTTTCAGTGCACAGTTTTACACAACTTCCATTGATGTTAATGAGAGTCACAAGGCTAAATCTGTATGTATAACTGAAAATATAGCCCTAGAGATGAATAATGAAAATTAGATAGTTTTATACAATTACTGATTTAGTAGTACATTTATAGATATGGCAGTATCTGAACTATAGAGTTTCACTTATGGTACATTTAGCAGCAAATGGGGATGTATTGGAGAAGAACACGCCTTAGGATGAATCCAATACCCATTTTGCTATTTGTGCACTGGAGACTTCCCAGAAGTATCCTTTACTAGAGTAAACAAATGCATAGAAGAACCCATTTAAAGGAATAAAGAAATACATTTGTTTTAAAAAAAATTCAATGCACATTTTTATATAAAAACATAAAACAAAAAACCACTTCATGATTAATACCAGCAGACCTATTAGTATTTTAGAAGGCTCCCTTTTCCTCCTGACTTGATAAGAACTATTTCACTGCTTGAGAAATAATTGGTTTACTACCATGTCACTTTTCCTTCTCTTGCTCTTTTTATGTATCTTTTTTGTGATGAATGATAAAAACTATCATTCACCACCTTAAATTTACAGGTTTCAGTGTAGTAGCCGTGTTAGTCTGTGTCAGCAAAACGAAAATAAGGAAGAAAAACTTGTAGCACCTTAGAGACTAAAATTTATTTTAGCATAAGCTTATGCTGAAATAAATTTGTTAGTCTCTAAGGTGCTACAAGTTTTTCTTTCTTATTTTCGTTTTGCTTCAATTTACAGGAATCCCTTAAACTGTTGGTAAGAAAATTATCTTCCCGGTAGCAACTTAATAAAATCATATTATACAAGCCTTCCTACAAAAGCGAAGTGTTGTGGTCCAGTTTTGCTTGAGATGTAATGGTTCACATGTCTGAACAATAACTATTTTACTGTGATTATTTGTATTGCCAATCAGGAATTGGGGCACCATTGTGTGAGGCACTGTACACTCCTAACAAAAAGGCTATCCCTGTTCCAAAGAATTTACATTCTAAGTAGGAGCTCATTACTGAAAAGCTTTCACTACATCTAGCACTGTCCTCAGGATTATCATTGCAATACCCCAGGCACTGCCATACCAGAACAGACCAATTGACCCTGCAGTCTGGTACCCTGTCTTTGAGAGGTGTCAATACCTGTGCTTCAGAGGATGCTGCAAAGTCACTAAAATATTCTGTGCAATAATAAAATACAAGGGTAACGATTCTTCCTGACCCCTATTAACATCAATATCTCAACGTCACAACAGATTTCATAGCTAAGCAGAGTTGAGGTTTGGTAGATACTTGGAAGTGCCTTTAGTAAAGAGTGGTTTAGAAAGCCCAAATGTCACTTCAGTAAAGTGACACACTTCCTTTTGAATCAGTATTGAACAAGTGCTTAAACATGATGGCAGGGGGTAATGATACCAAAAGAGGCATCTTTCAAATGAGAAAAAAATAGGTCCTTACTGCCTGTGGTAATTAAAAGTCCCACAATCATTTTTACAACAGATAGGAATGCAAGCGTCCTCTAATCTAGATAATTAAATTACTTGCACTCTACAACAGGGTTTATCAACATGTGGGTCAGGACCCAAAATTGGGTCACCAGAATGTTTCAAAGAGATGCGCAGCATCTCCTGTCCCATGGGGCTGGCTGGGCTCGCCTCCCCACTCCAGGCACCGCAACCTCTGGGATTGCAGCACCACTCAGGTTTAGCTCAGCGGTCATGACGACGGGAGTCTGGGTAGGCCAAATTTGAGTGAGGGGCACTGCAACCCCATGAGCCAGGTCACAACTCCGCTCACACAAATTTGGTCCAGTCAGGAGGACAGGGCCAAACCTGAGTGGCATTCCAACCCCAGAAGTTGCAATGCCTGGAGTGAGGTGAGACTCACTGGAGCAGCCCCTCCTGCTGGACATCTGGGACTTAGCTCTTTTCAAGCGTATGGAGCACCCTCTGCGGGCACCCGTCTCGCCTGCTGCTGGCACCCGTGTCCCTCCCAGACCCCAGTGCCCCATACCCTGGGGTTCTGCCCACTGCAGTACCCCCACACGCTGGGTCTCCCCTCCTAGGGGAACCCCCAACCCTCTAACCCCACCTTGCTTCAGTGGCTACTGCCAGTCATCATCTAGCCCCCGCTCACTAGGGCAGACTGCAGTCTGCAATGGCCACTCATCATTAGCAAGGGGTTAGGACCTGCTGCCTTTGCCTATCCTCGGGCTGCCCCTCTGCAGCCCCAGTACCTTTTCATAGGCCTTCATCAAGGCCTGCAGCCTGCCGGTTTACCAGGCTGGAGCTCCCCAACTCCCTTTGCCCTTCCCCAGCACTGCTCCGCTTCAGGTACCTTACTCTCAGGTAACTAGCCCTTCCCGCTCCAGGGCTCACAGCTCTTTTATAGGGCCAACTGTGTCCTCATTAAGCCAGCCACACCTGTGGTCAGCTTCTCACTCAGCTTCCCCCAGCTGTTCTCACTCTTCTTATTTCAGGAGCGGGGTAACCACCCCCCTACACAGCCCCACAGCATAGGAGCTTCAGGAGCTGCCATTGTGGGGTGAGTGCTGGACAGGCACCAACCCCCCCCGCCCCCCGCCCCCCCCACGGGGGCAGGATCCAACTGAAACCACCCCAGGGCCTCCACCCTCAGACAATTTACAGGGTCGCAACAGGCCATAAACATTTACAAATGGGTTCTGAGTCCAAAAAAGGTAGAGAACCACTGCTCTAAAACTAGACCTGAAGTTGGTTTTGAACTTGACCTGTCCTGTACATAGTGCTGTGTACTGTAAGCGCACATAAGTCAAACACGGGATGAATCTACCTCAATGGCTGGAGAAGAGAATAATAAATTTGTAAACATGTTGGGCAAAGTGTATTGAGATCTTTCTGGATGAAAAGTGGTATATAAATGTATTATTCAGCACTCCAGCTGGATATCAGCTCATACCCTGCAGCATGAGGATTAAGAGAGTTAGTATAACTGCAGACACTATTCTCATAAATATGAATGTCTACTCCTGTTCTATTTTTGTCTGCAGTGTTGTTGTAGCAATGCCGGTCCCAGGAATCAAAGACACAAGGTATATGAGGTAATATATTTTATTGGACCAACTTTCAATAAAAGATAGTACCTCACTCACCTTTTCTAATCTCGCAAAGCTATTTGCCTCAATACAGTAAAAGCTGTTTTATCCAGCATGTTGGATGAATGGGGGGGGGGGGGGGGGTGTCGGTAAGTGAAAAATGCCGGTTAACTAAAAGGGAGGGAGTTTGGGTACGGGAGGGGGCTCGGGGCAGTGGGTGTGAGTGCGCGGTGCCGGATCCGGGGGGGGCCGCTCACCTTGGGCGGCTCCCCACATGTGGTGACCTGTCCTGGCTGCTCCTAGGCGGAGGTGCAGCAGGCAGCTCCGCGCACTGCCCTTGCCCCGAGCACGAGTGCCGCAGCTCCCATTGGCTGGGAACCACAGCCAACAGGAGCTGCGGGGGCAGCGCCTGCAGGCGGAAGCAGCACGCAGAGCCGCCTGCCGCACCTCCGCCTAGGAGCATGGGAACGCTCTCCGGAGCGAGAGGATTGGTCCATGGGATCTGCACCAAGAGGATGATCGCTGTGAGGGCGAACGGTGCTGGTAGTATGGAGACCAGCATCTCCCTCTGGGCCAGGGGCTCTCAAACTGGGGGTCGTGACCCCTCAGGGGGTCGCAAGATTATTACGTGGGGGGGTCGTGAGCTGTCATACTCCACCCAAAATCCCACTTCGCCGCCAGCATTTCTAGTAGTGTTAAATATTTTTTATAAGTGTTTTTAGTTTATAAGGGGGGTCATACACAGAGGCTTGCTATGTGAAAGGGGTCACCAATACAAAAGTTTGAGAACCACTCTCTAGGCGATCCGCATTGAGATGGCGGGGACCGCGATCGCGGTGCCCCTGGCTGAAGACGAGCCCCAGAGAATCTAGGCTGCAACTCTGGAGATCTGCGGCGTGAAGGTGGAGAGTGCTGCTTCCTTTCAAGGACTGGCGGCACTCCATTGCCCACTGAAGGGTCTTAGCAGCTGGCTTGTCCTCGTGGGGAGCCTTTGCTGATTCATGCAGCAAGTGCTGCATCGGCAGAGGCCTCTGCTCTGTCGGCGCCAGGGGAGCTTGGGAAGGCATCGGTGCCATCAGGGGTTTAGGTCTCATACCACTCCCTGGAGTCAGTGGTGGACCTTTTTAAGGGCTAAGGGTCCCAACCGAGGAGGCACGAATGCGTGGCTCCGGAGTGGCTGGGCAGCCCAAAGTGGGTCCCTTGCCCAATGACCCTTCTTGCCTGGTGCCAGGGAGCCATGCCTTCTCACCTTCTTTTTGGGCAGTGGCGATAGGGAACGGTGCCAGGTGGAGCCCTGTGCCGGCATGGCACTGAACACTGAGGCCGAGGTACTCAGCAAGTCCTGGTGGGACGGCATGGAAGCTGGACAAAGGGCGGACTCCATGAGGAGAGCCCGTAAATGAATATCCTGCTCTTTCTGAGTCCGGGGCCAAAAGTTTTTACAAATACAGCACTTATCTCACACGTGTGATTCCCCCAAGCACTTGAGGCAGCTGTCCACAAAAGCTTATGCTGAAATAAATTTGTTAGTCTCTAAGGTGCAACAAGTAATCCTGCTCTTATTACTAATAAAGCAGCTATAAGTAAACAGAAAATAAGCATTATGCAAAATCACTGACAGAACATGAGGATATATACATTTCAATATGGGACTACTATAGCTTTGACTAAGAAGAATTTGTTTACTTACCTATATTTATTTTATTTGATTTTCCACTTTTTTCAGACCCCTGTTTTAAGAAAAGAAAAAACCGTGAGGGTGTTGACAAAAATCCTAATGTTGCATACAGAGATCTAAATAATGAAATGATCATAAGGTTCTATCTGAATTTTTAGCACGTTTTAACAGTCTCTAGGATAAAAAAAAACCTAGCGTAAAGTCTTTCAATCCTCAGGGACAGCTATTTAATATAATAAGGACATTTTCCACATGGTCATACAATGACTGAAGCAAGGCATTTGAATATTTAAAGAATTACTGAAAACCATTATAGAATGCTTATTTCTTACAAATCTAATTATAGAGGAATGTGTTATTACTGTAAGCATTTTACTTTTTTGTAATGTCCTTCATGGATGCCAATTGTGCCTAAACATATAAAAAGGTACAAAATACAGGGGAAAAATCATAGCAAACTCAGGAACACCTCATTCATACATGATCAGCTACTACATGTCTATTGAGATAAACAAGGTGGATGAGGTAATACCTTTTATTGGACCAATTTCTGTTGGTGAGAGAGACAAGCTTTCAAGCCACAGAGCCCCTCTTCAGGTTTGGGAAAGGTACTTCCAGCATCACAGGAAAGGGAAGGTAGAAGAGTATGTACTTAAGTAGTTAGCACATATTGTAGGGGAACATTCAAGGCAAAGTGGTCCGTTAACACCTCTGCAGTCATAGGACAAAAAGAGGGGTTTAGAGCAGGGGTGGGCAAACTACGGCCCACAGGCCTGTCCTACCTGACCCCTTAGCTCCCGGCCAGGGAGGCTCCCCCTTCCCCTCCGCTCCCCTCCCCCGCTGTCCCCCCCCGTCCCCACAGCCTCAGTGCACCACGCCGCCAGCGCTCTGGCCCGCCGCTCCTGGAGAGCGGTGCAGCCTTTCTGTTCTTGGAGAGCTTTTGCATGTGCTTGCTTTAAGCCATGAGGATACATTTTCAGCCTCATAACTATATACATGAAATTATAACATATAACCTTACTATAACACTACTGTAATAATTACTATAACATCACTATAACAACCATACTCAAGGCATTACGAACCTTCCAGAGACACCCAACATGACAAACTTTGCATTGGATACCACACAATCATTTTATAAAGATGAACATGGGGGTGGAGGGTGTTCCCTCGAGGTACACCTCCCCTCTTAGTTTACTGCAAGAGGGTTAGTCACGGACTATCTCAAAGGCAGTTTGTTATAGTTCTCTTGGCATCCAGCCATTAAGGCCATGAGGTAGCTGTTGAGATGAGTTCCTGTCTGCTTCCTGTAAAACTTGCCCATACCGGTATTGCCCTGGCCTCTTCTTTTGTCATTCAGTGTGGCACGCATTCTAAAGCAATATGCATTTCCTCACCTTTTGGGGGCGAAGCCAGACTTTGAGGCACCTGCTCCCCTACTTGGTGTTAACTTTGCTTGTGCCAATCAGAAACGAACACAAACAGGTTTTGGGCCCCGTCCCCTATGACACTTCTATGATGTCATAGTTGGTACTTTATGGGCCTGCCTGCCATGTGCAGGCAGGAAGAGGAGAAAGAAAAACGAATCCTGTGTATCCCGTGTACACCTGTAACCGAGCCTGATCACCTCAAAGCCTCTCTCTCAGCTCACGTGTTTCAAACAGAGTTTCTACGTTTGCCGGTCGTTATGCGTTGGTTTGTATTTGTGAGTATCAGTTATTACTAAATGCTGCATCTTTGTCTATAAATATTGTTAGTAGATATTTTAGTCATTGTGTGTTTTAAGTTTCATTAACTCTATTAGCTAATCTAACGCTGCTCCCTTACCCCTTGTAATTATCCCCAATAAAACTTTAAATTGATTAATTTTAGTTGTGTGTGTGTGTCTGCAGTTTGCAGCGTGACCCATATTCTCCTTGCATCCCTTACCAATATAGTCTATTGCCACGTGCAGCCTAGTAAATAACAGGCCTGTATTTTCTTTCGCCCCTGCGTGCCCGTGGCAATCCACAGTAGCGTGTCTTAGTTGCCCCATTCACACACAGCAGTCAAGGCTTTTTTTTAAGGTTTCTCTGCTGTGATAAGCTTTAAACCTGTTTACAGGTATTAATTGAAAAGTAGCATTATCATAAGGTTTAACATCCGTGTCACTTTCACTTCATTGTAACAAGCAACAGCTCCTGGAAACAGACCCCCACCCTCTGTAATTAAAGGGCCGGGAGTCTCAAATGAATTAGCACACACCCCGAAAGTGGTGGAGACAGTAAATTAAGATATAGAATGTATGTTGATGAATGCATGATATACATGAATGGCTAGGGAGGTGACAGCCTAGAAAGGAAGTATCCATTGGCCGAAGAAAGGTTTCAAGTGGACCGATACAACCCCAGGAGGGTAAACTGGGATCCACCCCACCACCTGGAAGGATGAGAAAAACAAACTTTGGACAGCGTGGAGCCACCAGGAATGCCACCAGGAATGTGCCATCTGCTGATTGAGTTAGCAACAGCAAGATGAAACAGTTCCCATAGGCTAACATAGGAAATAATTCCTATAAGAATGGCTTCTACACACTGAGGACTTTGAGTCTGTGGTTCTGCTGCCAACCTCCAGGAGCATCAGATGAATCTGACAATGACTCGGCTCCACTCTCATGCCCAGGTTACCTGGCCAGTAACTTGGCATGAGCAACTTCTAGGCTGGTAACTATGACATCTATGCAGAACCTGTGTGTGTGTGTATGAATGAATGTGAAACTGAATGAAATGTTATAGCTATAACTGACTGCCTACTATGATTCTTTTTGTAGTCACAATAAATGTGACATTTTGTCTTATCCCCTTTAATAAGATCCTGCTGGTTTTTATTTTATTGGTATAACAAGGTGATCAGTGGAATTACACTGATAGCACCTTTTGTAACAAACAATTACTATAACATCACTATAACAACCATGCTCAGTGCATCATGAGCCTTCCGAAGACACTCAACATGACAAACTTTGCATTGGATACCACACAATCATTTTATAAAGATGAACATAGGGGTGTAGGGTGTTCCCTGGAGGTACAGAGCATCACAGTGTCTATTTATTCTTTTGCGTAGAGACTGTCCGGTTTGGTCAATATACATAGCAGAGGGGCATTGCTGGCACATGAAAAGTGTTCACTCACAAGTGACGTGGTGTTGTCTTATTTTCCGGTGTAATTTGAGGGTATAGTGATTATCTGATTTCACCCACATAGTTGCTATTGGGGCATTTAGTGCACTTGATGCAGTACACCATGTTGTGATAGGCATGTGTAGAACCCATGGATCTTGAAAGGTGTGTTGAACATTGTATGAGAGGAGATAGGAGTGCAAGTTTTGAATCTGTTGCTCTGGCAGGGTCTAGTGTCGCTTTGAGTTAGAATCATAGAAGATTAGGGTTGGAAGAGACCTCAGGAGGTCACCTAGTCCAACCCCCTGCTCAAAGCAGGACCAACCCCAAACAAATCATCCCAGCCAGGGCTTTGTCAAGACGGGCCTTAAAAACCTCTAAGGATGAAGATTCCACCACCTCCCTAGTGCATCACCATTCCAGTGCGTCACCACCCTCCTAGTGAAATAGTTTTTCCTAATATCCAACCTAGACCTTCCCCACTGCAACTTGAGATCATCGCTCCTTGTTCTGCAATCTGCCACAACTGAGAACCAGCCTAGCTCCATCCTCTTTGGAACCTCCCCCCCTTTTCAGGTAATTGAAGGCTGCTATCAAATTCCCACCCCCCCCCCCCCCACACACACACACTCTCTTCTCCTCTGCAGACTAAATAAGCCCAGTTCCCTCAGCCTCTCCTCATAAGTCATGTGCCCCAGCCCTCTAATCATTTTCATTGCCCTCCGCTGGACTCTCTCCAATTTGTCCACACCCTTTCTGTAGAGGGGACCCCAAAACTGGATGCAATGCTCCAGATGTGGCCTTACTAGTGCCAAACACAAAGGAATAATCACTTCCCTCGATCTGCAGGCAATGCTCCTACTAATGCAGCCCAATATGCTGTTAGCCTTCTTGGCAACAAGGGCACACTGTTGACTCATATCCAGCTTCTTGTTCAGTTGATGTGTTTTGGTCTGTGAGGAGCTTACCTCAACTACTATGTGGGTGAAACCAGACAATCACTATGCTCTTGAATGAACTCAGAGAAAAATAAGACAAAAACACCACATCACTCATTGGTGAGCACTTTTCAGAGAGCCATCACTCTATAGCTGACCTATCAGTCTTCATCCTCAAAGGAAACTTACACCACATTTTCAAAAGATGAGCCTGGGAGCTTATGTACTCTGACAGACACTAAAAATCATGGACTGAACAGAAATACTGAATTTATGGGTTATTACAACAATCTGTAATCCACTAAACCCCTCTTTTTGACCTATGACTGTGGAGTGTTAACGGACCACTTTACCTTCAATTTTCCCTTACAATATGTGCTAATTACTTAAGCTAAACCCTCTGTTCCACCTTCCCTTGTGCGGTGATGCTGGAGTACCTTTCCCAGACCTGAAGAGCTCTGTGTAAGCTCGAAAAATTGTCTCTCTCACCAACAGAAGCTGGTCCAATAAAAGATATTACCTCACTCAGCTTGTCTCGCTAACATCCTGAGACTGACACAGCTATAACTGCATTGCATATTGAGATAAACAACATTCTTAAAGAAAACCCCTAAATCCAAGTTACACCACAGAGTTCAAAGAAATACAAAAAGGCTGCTGCAGCTGCCCAAATAAATCCCCATAATTTCATGTTATCATACACATCTGTGATGGAATTTTAGCTGCATGCTTAGAAACAGAGTAGTGACATTACAGCATCACCAAGGAAACCAAGACGTAAGTTCTAAAAATATCTGGGGAGCTTATTCAACTGATTCTGAACAAGTTGAAGATGGATTTGAAAGAGTGTGTGCTTGAGCTCAGCTGGCTGATAGAGAGACTAGAGGCTTGTCTACACTGGCAATTTACAGTGCTGCAACTTTCTCGCTCAGGGGTGTGAAAAACCACCACCACCCCTCAAGCGCAGTAAGTTTCAGCGTTGTAATGTGCCAGTATAGAAAGTGCACCATCTCTGGTAGCTACGCCCTTCGTGGAGGTGGGTTTTTTAGAGCACTGGGAGAGAACTGCTGTGACCACACAAGCCACGTTAAAGCGCTACTGCGGCAGCGCTTTAGTGTTGCCAGTGTAGACTAGCCCTACGTTTAGCAGCAGCGTGGGCTTCCCATAAAAGTTCTAAAAAGAAAAAAGTCCCAGTTTGCATAGTTTCTCACTGATAGCACCTCTTCAATGCCTCAGTTTCCCCACATGTAAAATCAAGATAAATATCTATTTCACAGGGATAGAATAAGGTTTAACTCTGTTTATAAAGTGTTTTGGGATGCTCAGATGGAATGGACTTAGTACACAAGTACTGCTTATTTCTTGTAAAATAGTGAACTTATTTTTAACTCCCCTACCATTGTGTCTGTGAATTCCTGACTATAAATAGACCCCCATGACATTCTTTATCATTTTTCATTTTATTTTTTGGAAATTTTGTTTTATCCACAGAGGGAAGGAAGATGTATCAGGTCCTGACCATGGAGGGATGGATGGGAGACTCTGAGGGTGGGGCATTGCAAACTGAGGGGTTGCCAGGCCAAAGCTGAGCAGCACTGCAATCCTGTGTATGGAGTTCACAAACTCCTGAAGTGGAGAGCAAAGCCAAACCTCACAGGACAATAGCCACAGGAGCTATCGCTGCGGGGTACGTTTTTCATTTTAATTCTTTGTATACATTGGCTTTCATTTTATTTAGTGTTATTTTGCATGTGCAAAAACCCGGGGCTCTAACGATAAATCCCTCTCCTTCCCATTATCTCCATCTAATTCTTTGATGATTTGTTGGGGATCTCTCCCTCAATCAGACCTCATCTTTCATGTCCACATATGAGTTACAGTAACCAAGCCTGGAAACCACAAATGTATGAAATCTGTGTCCGAGAGAATGAGCCGCAAACTGGGCTGGTAGTCTAAAGCTTGGTCTTCTACACTACAGAGTTAGGTCAACGTAAGGCAGCTTGCGTCAATCTAATTCTGTAAGTGTCTATTCTACAACATTGCTCCCGCTGATGTAAACTGCCCACTACACCAACCTAATAACTCCACCTCCACGAGAGGCATAGCACTTAGGCTGATGTAGTTAGAGCGATGCATTATCTGCGTAGCGACTATGGACTTGGCTACACTTGCACTTTATACTGCAATAAAGCCTCCTAGAGCACTCTACCTTACTCCCCATCCACACTGGCAAGGCACGTAGAGCACTCTGACTCCCTGGCAAGAGCGCTCCTGGTACTGCACCTCCACAAGAAGGATAACAGCTGTTGCGTATTGGCTGAGACGCCCCAGGGCCAGTGTGAATGAGGAATTAAATTACTGAGCTCTGACTGACCTCCGGAAACATCCCATAATCCCATTAAGCCAAGTGGTCTCTCTTCTCTTTGTTGTGAAATCGGCTAAGGAATGCAAAAGTGCTGTTTCAAAGCTCCATTTCAAACAGCCGCTGCTTATCTGCTCCCGGCTGCTTATCTGCAACAGTAAATGTTTGCTGTGAGTGAGTGAGAGAGAGGCGGAGGGAGGAGAGTCTGAACTTACAAGATAGCCTGCTGACACTCTCAGCACTCCAAAAACCTACTCTCTCTACCCCAGATACACACAACACACTCCACCCCACCGCCCACCCCCTTTATTTGAAGCCACTTGAACGCTGGGGTAGCTGCCCATAATTCACCGCTCCCAATGCTGTTGCAAGTGCTGCAAATGTGGCCACACCAGTGCGCTTGCAGCTGTCAGTGTGGACAGACTGCAGCGTTTTCCCTAGTGCGCTCTCCGAAGGCTGGTTTAACTAAAACCGCTCTACAGCTGCAAGTGTAGCCAAAGACTCCGTTACTTACACCGCCAGAAGCTGGCCACTCAGGGCTGCTCCAGCTGTCAGTGCCCCACAATACCCCACACAGTTAAGTCGGTGGAAGCACTCCTGGTGAGGATGCACAACATCAACAGCAGTGGCATAATGTGGTCATGAACCACTGCAGTAATTACTGCCGTGGTTGTATGTCAACCTAACAACTTACGTTGACTATGGGCTTGGCTACCCTTACAGATGTAGAGCACTTTGAGTTAAACCAGTCTTCGAAGAGCGCAGTAGGGAAAGCGCTGCAGTGTGTCCAAACTGACAGCTGCAAGTGCACTGGCGTGGCCACATTCGCCGCACTTGAAGCAGCATTGGGAGCGGTGTATTATGGGCAACTATCCCACAGATCACCTCTTCCCATTCTGGTACTGCGGCTTGTGGGAAGGGGGCATGGGGTGTGGGGCATTCTGGATCCTGTCCCAACGCCCCATGATGCATCGCTTCACATCCCAGCAATCCCTGTGTTTCCGTCCACATTTGGCACCATCTTTCAACGGTTTCTGTCTTCCCTTTCGGTCTGCAGGAATGGAACCCGAACTGCTGAGGAGCATGCTGACGAGTCTCGCCAGCACGTCACGTTTAGCATTCGAGCTACTCCTTAAGATCCAAAGTGACAGTGAGAAGCCCGACAAGGATATCGAGTCGCATAACGCATACAACACGAAATTGCTTGTCTCATTCACGGACATCCTATCCACCGTCAAACGCCGCTTTGGGGCTCAGGAAACAAGCACTGGGTGGTGGGACCACATCGTTCTGCAAGTCTGGGATGACGAGCAGTGGCTGCAGAACTTTCGGATGAGAAAAGCCACTTTCATGGGACTGTGTGCTGAGCTCGCCCTCACCCTGCGGCGCAAGGACACAAGATTGAGAGCTGCCCTGACGGTGGAGAATCGGGTGGCTATTGCAATCTGGAAGCTGGTAACTCCAGACAGCTACCGATCGATCAGTCGCTAACCAGTTTGGAGTGGGAAAGTCGACCGCTGGAATCGTGCTGATGCAAGTTTGCAGGGCCATTAATCGCATCCTGCTCAGAAGAACCGTGACTCCTGGTAACGTGCATGACATTGTGGCTGGCTGAACAAATGGGTTTCCCTAACTGCAGAGGGGAGATAGATGGTACGCATATTCCTATTCTGGCACCAGACCATCTAGCCTCCGAGTATGTTAACCGAAAGGGGTATTTCTCCATGGTTCTCCAGGCGCTTGTGAATCACCGTGGGCATTTCATTGACATTAACGCAGGCTGGCCTGGAAGGGTGCATGACGCACGCATCTTTCGGAACACTGGCCTGTTCAGGAAGCTGCAAGCCGGGACTTTTTTCCCAGACCTGAAGATCACCGTAGGGGAAGTCAAAATGCCTATTGTGATCCTTGGAGGGCTATCTCAGTGGTTTGAGCATTAGCCTGCTAAACCGAGGGTTGTGAGTTCAATCCTTGAGGGGGCCATTTAGGGATCTGGGGCAAAAATCTGTCAGGGGACAGTACTTGGTCCTGCTAGTGAAGGAAGAGGACTGGACTCGATGATCTTTCAAGGTCCTTTCAGTTCTAGGAGATAGGCATATCTCCATTTATTTTTTTTATTTTTATTTTTATTTGGAGACCCTACTTACCCTTTAATGCTGTAGCTCACGAAACCCTACACAGGGAGCCTGGAGAGCAGCTAAGAACGTTTCAACCACAGGCTGAGCCGGTGCCAAATGACTATGGAGTGTGCTTTTGGCCGTTTGAAGGGCCGCTGGCGCTCTCTTTATGGGAAGCTGGACTTGGCTGAAGACAGCATCCTCGCGCGCGGTTATATCCGCGTGCTGTACCCTCCATAATATTTGTGAAGGGAAGGGTGAAAGCTTCACTCAGGCATGGGCCTCGGAGGTTCAACACTTGGAGGATGAATTTGCACAGCTAGAGAGCAGGGCTAATAGAGGGGCCCAGCATGGGGCTGCAAGGATTAGGGATCCCTTGAGGGAGCAATTTGAGGCTGCAAGACACCAGTAATGTCTGTTGCTCTGCACGAGAGTTAAGTGCAGTGGCTGTGTTTGTGGTACACCGAATTGTATTGCTTCTTGCGTTCCTGGGCTAAGGTATTTTCCTTTATGCACTAATAAAGTATGTTTTCAAAGTGAAAAACTCCATTTATTGAAAATAAAATTCATTTATTGAAAAAACAACAACAAAGTAACACACAAATACCGAATGGCAAGGGGGTGGGGTGGGGACTGGTTCACTCAGACTTGAGTATGTCCTGATTTCATACTCTGGAATCCTGTCTGGAGTGCTGTGCCTGTGCACTGAGTGCTGAACTTCAGTGTGGCTATAAGGCATGTTGAGGGGGGTTGAGTGCAGTGGATAAGGGTCGTAGTTTTTGTGGGTGGATGGTGAAGCTAAGGCTGCAGGAGGCAGCTGGGGGCGGTAAGAACCCAGATGTTGGGGAAAGTGGGTTGGAGGAGACATGGGGCCACAAGGGAGAGAGTTTTGGGGTAAGGGCTGCAGGGGGAGGGCAAACGCTGTAGTGCTCCGCCTGCATGGCAACGAGTGCCTGGATAGAGTCCGCCTGCCGCTCCATTATGCTACTCAGCCGTTCCGTGCTTTCCCGCCAGTGCATCACATTTTCCTGGCGGATCCTCCTTTTGCTCTTCCTCCACTTCTGTGCCTTTCGATTCTCTTCCACAGACTGATGAATCACTTTGCTTTTATGTGGCCTCTTCCTGAGTCTTCTCAGTCTGTCGGCAGGTGATAAGACTGACGGCTGAGATCTCAAGTTTGCACCTATACAGGCAAAATGCAACATTTTACAGAGGAAGCATTGTACACACCAGACAGAGCAATGATTCCCCCGCACATAAGGAGGGCAATCACAGTCCATAAAAAAACATACTTTGCCTGTCCCAAAGCGAACGCACATAACCCATGGAAGCCCCAGAAATGGTGAGTAAGCACAGGGTCCAGGGGGACTGATTGTTTCATGGCTGTACTGTCCTCTGGGTTTCTGTGCCTTGGGGTGAGCCAACAGCTGCAGGGGACACCTATACTGAACACTGTCCCAACATTCTCCACAGGAGCTCATCCTGGAAGATATCTCGCTGCTGAGAGTGACCGGGGAAGCAAGGGAGGGTATTCTATTACAATGCGGCTTCTGCCCTGGCCCATACGTACATAGGCGCCGACTCCGTGGGTGCTCTGGGGCTGGCGCACCCACAGGGAAAAATTGGTGGGTGCTGAGCACCCACCGACAGCTCCCCGCCAGCCCCCCCCGCCGCGCGCTCAACTCACCTCGGCTTCCTGGTTCCCGGGGCCGCCAGAGGCGCTTTTTTTAGCGCAGCCGCCCGCCTCTCAGCTGTTTGGCAAGGGGGGGGCGGGGGAAAGCACAGCGGGGCGGCACCTCGGGGGAGGGGTATGGGGAGGAGGCGGAGATGGGGATTTGGGGAAGGGGCGTGGCTGGGGGTGGAGTTCGGGCGGGGCCAGGGGCGCGAGCACCCACCAGCGCCGACAAAAGTCGGCGCCTATGCATACGCAGCTTGCCTGTGTGCAGCAACGGTCCCCCCGCCCCCCGCGGCAGAGTGGCGCGGACATGTTAGCCTAACTGGAACAAGAACCACACTGGCTCTCCCAATAAACCTGCACAGGCGCATTGCCCACGTTCTGGCTGAGACTTTTGAAGAGCTCACCGATGCCGATTACCGTGATGTGATAGACCACATCAATGCGCTATTCTGCATCTAGGCATGCATGCAGTCCTTACCCTCCCCGCCCAAAGAGCCTGCACCCAAAAACTTCCTTCCCGGAAAAAGAAAAAAAAATAAGCCGCTTACCGGGAACCTCCTCTGGTGTTTGTCCTTCCCCAAGCACCGGACGCCATGACTGGCTGCCTTCCTCCTGGCTCGAGAAGAGCTCCTGCCTGCGTGCCTCAAGGGATTCCGGGGTGTCTCCTCCTGCTTCAGCACCCTCGCTCGGGCTTTCCTCCTCCTCCTCCCCCCTTGCTGTGCTGGGCTCGGAAGTGTCCATGGTGATCGTTGCAGTGGAGGTGGGATCGCCCCCAAGTATCACGTCCAGCTCTTTGTAGAATTTGCAGATCGCGGGGGCAGCACTGGAGCAGCCGTTTGCCTCGCAGGCTTTGCAGTAGGCATTCCGCAGCTCCTTTACTTTAACTTGACACTGCACCACATCCCGGTCACAGCCTCTTTCTGTCATGGCCCTTGACTGGAGCGCAGCTGGGACTGCACGGCTTCCTCCCCCCAAACACTGATGAGGTCCAGCAGCTCACCATTTCTCCATACTGGGAATCACCTGGTGCGTGGAGGCATGGTCACCTGGAAAGATGTGCCGAGAGCACTCCACGCCTGGCTGAGCAAACAGGAAGGGGATTTTCAAAATTCCCAGGTAATTTAAAGGGCGGGTCTGATGGTTGGTCACCTGAGGACAGGGCAGCAGAGTTCAAAAGTGATGACCAGAGTGGCTAGAAGAGGCATTGTGGGACACTTCCAGAGGCCAATCAGAGCGCATTAGGTGTCCACACTGGTGCTGCGGCGCTCCAGCGAGAGCGCAACAAACGTTATTCCTCTCGGGGAGGTGGACTACCAGGAGCGCTCCAGCCGCGGAGTCAGTGCGCTCTACGTGCCTCACCAGTGTGGACGGGTAGTAAGGTAGAGCGCTCTTGGCGGCTTTATTGCATAATAACGCGCAAGTGTAGCCAAGCCCTTAATTTTGTAGCCAAGACAAGGCATCAGTCTAGTTTCCAGAAAACAGGTATCCACATCGTAAAACACACCTTCACAACTGTCACCCGCAGTAACAGTGTCAGCAAAGTAGTCACAGGCAAAATAGTCATGAAGAGTAGGCCACAGACTTTTGAAGACAGACCTTCCACGCAGACGTATGATGCACACATAACGTTGCTCTCCGACACAGCTGTTGGAGAGCATCTGGAGGAGACACTTACCTTTTCTGGACATACAGCACTCAGACTCAAAATAATTTGTAAAAACGAACAGGGCAAAACCTGATATCAGTTGGTTCTTATTTTTAAAATTAAAATTAACACTAACATAATGCATTTTATTTGTTAGTTTGATCTATAAACATAATAAAAAGAGTAGTCATCTAATTCTCTGGGCATCCTTAACAGTTTTTTTAAAAATACACTAAAATAAGCAGACCCAACAATTCCCCCAGATCAACTCAAATACACAGCCTCAACATAAATATAACAAATTAATCAACCACACACAAAATCCCCAGTCCAACACCTAGCATACCCAACACATTTCATAAACCAAGGAGAAAGATAGGCCTTGCACATGAACATAAACAAAACAGACGTTGGATTTAATTTGTAATCCATAATGCTTCTATTCTGGACATGTGCCTCTCAGCCTACCAATAAGCCATCCTCTAACTCTCTCATATGTTTACACTAGAAGCTGGGAGGGGTGATTTCCAGTGCAGGTAGACAGATTCACTCTAGCTTGCTCACCTTAAACTAGCACGCTAAAAATAGCAGTGTGGACATAGCAGCACTGGCAGCAGCTCAGGCTAGCCGCCCAAACCCAAGCATGCTAACTTGAGATGAGCTAGCACAAGTCTGTCTACCTGCACTGGGAATCACCGCTCCCAGCTACAGTGAGACATACCCTCCGGTGCCCTCCATAATGGGAGCAATATTGGTTTCTGTGGCCCCTTCTCTGACCTTGAGTTAGCACTCATACACACTGTTAAGAGAAAAGCCAGTTGAGGAATTTTCTCTAAAGAGTAAATTCTTTCAGGGGTCACACACAGAGAGTGGTTACATATTATAAATTGATAGAACAGTATGTCATTCTAAGTACAGGAATGTCCTCCAAAACTGCGTGGTAATTCAAGTTTTTACTGGTGAGCATATAGGGTTGTATGGTGAAGCTTGGCACAGTTATCACCTGTGCCATTTCTGTTCTATAAATGGAGGATTACAGTCTACAGAATTCTCAAGAGAGCACTTCTATAGGGATTAAATTAATCTGAGTGAAGTTTTTGGAATTCTGACTTAATGGGAAGGACCTCATAATGACCATGACAAGTAAAGAGCATACCCTGGAAAGTGACAGAAGCAAGATTTCCATTGTTTCTTTTAGTTCTACGTTTGACTGAGAAGCTGCATTGGAAGTAGCCACATAAAAGAGCAACTGATGGTAATGAAAATATGACGACTTATCTTTCATACCAGAATGCATGTATGTCAGTACATCAAAAGTCTGTGGTACATAAATCTGAATTTATTAAGATTAATGCTGGAGTAGCAATTTTATATCCAGCAAAAATTAAGATTTATAAACACATTAATTAGGTCTTTGACTGTGATTACTGGATGCAAATTCTTCAGCTGGTTAAAAATAAAAGGTATGCTCACAGAGTCTATTCCTGACTAATTCGTTTTTGGTTTGGTTTGGTTTTTTTAAACCCCAAAATCTAGCAATTTTGTTATTCAACTAAATGGGGGCAGGGATGGCTTTACCTGAATTTAGGAGTTACTTATGTGGTGCTCTCACAATGTAAAAATTAGATATGCAAGTATTATTTGCACAGTGGCATGCATAGAAATATGTCAGATTTTATTTAGTAGAAAGGCATCCATTTGCTCCCTAAGTTATTCCATATTATTCAAAACCAACAAAGTAGTAAAACTTAACACTTCCTATCCCCCAAGCAGGTATACATACATACATACATACACATACACATACACACACACAAGTATAAAATGAAGACTGGGAGGAGCTCTGTGTTGATAGTGTTGTGTGATCAAAATTTACTCTGGATATCTTTGTCAACTGCTATCTGTATATACTAACTACTAAAAATAAAATTTAAATATAGATTAAGGTTTTTACTCTACTTTTAAATGAGTACTGGAAAGGAAAAACATTTCTGTCCTCCAATTTATAAATAAAATTATTGTATTAAGTGAGTGACTCCTTGTCATGCCAAAGCACTCTGCTTACTGTACAAAAAAACCTACCTAAACATGTGATAATGAAAGACTTTAACTGACATTAACAACTGACAAGACAGAAGAGGAAGACTGAGTAGAAAAGCAGCTGCCACAATATGTGATCAGTACCACAAAATGGAAGAATTTGACAGTTGCTGGTCTCAGCAATGCAGATTTGGGGACTTTCATAGGCCAATTTATAATTGTATATATATTAAATTTATGTCTACGTTGCAAAACAAGTTCTACAAGATTTCTGTTAGAAAAATGGATGTGTTACATAGAATAAAGCTATAACTCTTAAAATACAAATATCAAAATATATTAGATCCAGTTTAAGAAAGGGATTGAAATGAATAAAATTAATATAGGATCAGCTGTGGTCATTCTAAGAAAACTTTGGGTGGGAAACGCTGTAAGATAGAGGCTCTAGAAGAGTGGTATTACTAAAAATGTGCTGGGTGCCTCAGAGAAAATAAGACATCATTAGGTCCTGGCTCCAATGACGTCAATGACAAAGCTCTCACTGAGTTCAAAGGGGTCAGAATTTTACCCACAGTCTCTGACCCAAACATTTTATAATCTTGGTACATTACTTCAGGAACAGAATTAGAATTTACTACCTGTGATACCAGTCGCTCCATCTGTTCCTTTGCATCTTCAGCAGCTACACTTATAGCCAAAGCTGGGGGGAAAAGCAAAAATAATATATTTTTTCAAATATATACAGTAGTTGATCATCACATTGGACAAAGTTCTGCCTCTATAGGACAAGAAAGCATTTAGGTAATAGAGTCACTTAATGTGGAGAATATTTGTGATAATCTTTTCAACCATTAGACAATCTGCTGTTTGAGAAGCTGCACTGCTGTAGCCTGACAATTTTGTTATCATACATCTCTGAACAGAAAATTGTTCTTTGATGTGAGGCCAACTGATTTTGGCTTCAAGTCAAAATAAATCTCATTAAAAAAAGAAAAAACATCTGGCCAGTCCAATGATTCAGATGATAGTACAATGTGCTATCATATGGGAGGACCTAGATTTCACTCTACCCTGAGGGTAAAGGTTGTGTTTATTATAGAGAAGACCCACTGGATATCCAGCTTGAAGGCAAGTTCATACACAAACTCTCTGAAATACTGTCAGGAGCTGGCATAAAACTGTCATAATTGAAGAGGGCCATCATATTTCTTGGTCACATACTCTGAACAGCAGAACAGCGGTTTCTAATACATGGGGAAAGGTGGTCCAATTAGGAATTAGCAGAGATGAATAGAGGCCCAGGCTCCCAATTTGGACTGACCTAATATCATCTTGAGTCCCTGCGCATTGGTAAATTGAAACTGCCTTAAGAGCACACATGTCCACATTAATTTTTTTCTAAAGTTTAAGTATTTAAAATTTGAAAAATAAAATATTTTATTATTTTTTCCGATCCCTTCCCAATGTAACCTTTTAGCCAACTATGTCTCAGTTTACCTGCCTGTAAAATGGGGATTATATTTACTTCAGGGGGCTGAGGCTTTGTAAAGATTGTTAAGGTTTTTTTAATTAAAGGTGACAGAGAAGTGAAAAGTATTCTGAACCAAAACTGCTGTAATTTAAGGAAGGATCCAAAGACTCCACTCAGCCTGGTCACTTATTACACAATTACTATTTCCCTTGACACCGAGAAAGCCTTCTACTGGGTCAGATGAAGTTTCTTATTGCAGCCTTTAAACATACAGTAACTCCTCACTTAACGTTGTAGTTATGTTCCTGAAAAATGCGACTTTAAGCGAAACAATGTTAAGCGAATCCAGTTTCCCCATAACAATTAATGTAACTTAGGGGGTTAGGTTCCAGGGGAATTTTTTTTCCTCAGACAGTCTCTCTCTCTCTCTCTCTATATATATATATACACACACACACACACACACAGCGTATAAGTTTTAAACAAACAATTTAATACTGGTACACAGTAATGATGATTGTGAAGCTTGGTTGAGGTGGAGGAATCAGAGGGTGGGAATTTCCCAGGGAATGCCTTACTGCTAAAAGAACTAGCAGTTGGCTGAGCCCTCAAGGGTTAACTCTCACACTTTACAAGCCAGCGGGAAAGGAGGGAGGGCAGACAGAGACAGATGTGTTTCAGAGATAGAGATGGGCATTTCCCCTTTAAGTATCAAGAGTGGGGTCAGAAGTACACTGCCTTGTTAATTAGATCAACAAGCCCGCAGCTACAGCTTCTGCCTAAGGCAGCAGCTCCCTCCATCGTGTGCCCCCCCCCGCTCTATGGAAGATGAGGTAAAGCGAGGTGCAGGAGGACACCTTGACATTAGCCCTCTTCTTCTTCCTCTCCTCCTCTTCCCCCCCCCCCCCACACCAAGCAGGCAGGGGTCTCAGGGAGCAGCACATGGCAGTGGGAGAAGGGACAGCTGAACTGCCGGCAATTGATAGCCTGCAAACGACATTAGAAGGGAGCATTGCACAACTGTAAATGAACATGTTCCCTAATTGATCAGCAACTTAACAACAAAACAACGTTAACCGGGACGACTTTAAATGAGGAGTTCCTGTATATAGTTTGGAATGAAGTTTTTAAAAAATGAATAGCTACTCTTTATAAATCTGCCTAGCCAGAATATTAGTAAATAGTATCCCCACTAGGCATCTTGTAATTTAGGAGAAGAACTAGGCAGGATTGTCCCAACTCTTTTGTTTTTTCATCTCTGGTTATCCATAGCCCTATACCCTTTAAATTGGAGCCCAAATGTCACTAAATATCTAGGAGCTGTATTTCATGTTGACATCCCGGCTACTGTTGAAACTAATCTCTAACGCATGCCAGTGAAGACAAGAAAACATTGGTAAACAGCCACCCCAAAACATCTAATGGGGAAGACTTGATTTGATTAAGGCCCCAGTTCTTTCAGGGGCTACGCATGGGAGGACCCACGCATGGGAGGACCCATGGGATTCAATGGGACTCTCCATTAGTGCTGGGGTCTACCCGCACAATGTGATTTATTTTCAAATCAGAGACTAAGAAATCATTTTGCACTCCTATTTTGAAAGGACACAACGTGTTTTGAAAACCCCAGTGTTTTCTAATGAACAACAAAGGCTACACCATCACTTATGTCACTCAGGGGTGTGAAAAAAACACACACCCCTGAGCAACATGAGATATATCGACAGAAGTGCCGGTGTGAACAGCACTATGTGGACGGGAGAGCTTCTACTGCCAACATAATAAAACCATCTGCACGAGCAGTGGTAGCTATGTCGGCGGGCGAGCTCTCTCCCTCTGGCATAGGGTGGCTACACGAGTGATCTTACCGAGGCGCAGATGCATTGGTTCAGCTGTGCTGCTGTAAACTCACTAGTGCAGACATTGCCAAACACTAATTTTATACCTCTCTGAAAACCTCAAAACCTTATCCTCTATCTACTACATGAATCAAAATAACTGCATATGGAGCACTACACAAGGACTACCTTGCATAGGCAAAACAGCTTCATGTCCTCTATTTGACAGAATTCTAATTGCAAGATCAATGCAAGAAATCACCTTTTGGGAAACTTAATATTCGCAAGGCATTAACCTGAAGATGATGTATCACCAAGTAAATTGCGCTGCTTTGCATGACTGCAACATAAATATCGAGTTTCATTATTCTTGATTTTTAACATGCCAGTGAGGTGTTGCATAAAGAGATCTGACTTTAATATGCAACTGAGACTGAAAAGAAATACCTCCTTTCTCATCAGACCTTTAAATAACTCATGCAACACAGCTTCTGAGTTTTATAAAATATTAATCTGCAGGATCCTTGAAACAAATCAAGGCTTATACAGCTAACCTGGAAAAAAGACCCAGACTGTACTATATCCTTGACAGCACAGAAGAAAATCTAAGGAATTATATAGAGATGAAGTAGGTTATAAATCTCTCTTTTTTATATTGTCAAAAGGTACGTGGATCCCACACGCCTTGCTAAATCTGTTATTCCCATCTCCTACGTCTGCTGTTCACCTGGGACGCTCTCTCATATGCAGTTTCTATGGCCACCAAAATTCACTTTTTGGACATAGTCCAGAAGAGTAATGACACTGGTAGCCTAAATATGTCACTATCCTTATTCCTGATAATTTTACATTCTCAGCCCTGCTCTTTTCCAACAGATACGCACAAACATTTACTTTGTATCCTTCGCACTATGTGAACTGGGAAGACTTTTCAAATATTCACATAGGCCACTAGTGGCTTTAGAGTTTAATATGCACAAATATTGAATTATCTTTTGGCAGACAATCAGTAGAAAATGACTGCTCAGAGAATTTCTTAATATTCAGGAACCACTCCCTAGGTAGATTACTCAGTGCTCTGAAAAGAAGGCACAAGGCAGAGTCCAGCAGACTAGACTGTAAGCTTTTTGGAGTAGGGACTGTCTGACTGTTCTGTGCCAATGAGATCCTGGTCCAACTGGGGCTCCTAAGCACCATCACAATACATATAACAACAACGGTGGCCTTTCTCCAAACATTGTCACAAATTCAGACAATTGCAGTATGTTCCATTTACTGTTTCTTAGAAGAGACCTATTCTGTTTTCCAAACTCACAAGGACCCAAATGCCCACTCTGCCTTCCCAATTCCAGAAACGCTTCCAATCCCCTAATGTTTGTCAACCAATATACATGTACCATACGCACCCCACTGAATAGTTACCATGTTACATGATAATCATAAAAGTATTATGAGAAGAATTCGATTAGCTAGTGAATGTTCCAGTTGTGGAGGCACCAAGAGAAACCACATAAGTCAAACTCATTAACTAATTTACCTTGCAGGCAATCTTTACAATTGTCTAAGAAAAAATAGTAAGGAAATCACATAAGTGTTACCTGCTATTTTAAGTTCACATTTTTCATATTTCAAGTATTGTAGACTTTGACCTGGTTGGCACCTGTAGTTGTTTATGTGATTTGCACAGCAATCAGCCATAAGTTGAAAATGTCAAGTTCCAGTCCTCACCTTTCTGGCTGGTTACCAGTAGTTATTCTGATTCTACTTCCATAGTAACTGAAGTTGAATAAGGTAAAGGAGAGCAGAGCATTTTTAGATATTTTAAAACCCTGTCCTCACTTTTACCACTCTGATATCTGTTTCTTTTGATAACAGAAATGGAAACCAGAATCAGCAGAAAAAGTCAGACTCCCTGGTTTTCAGCCCATTTCCACCAAAATTGGAAACTGAAATCTGGGAAAGTAAAATAACTGCTTTTAATTACTATTGATCTTTTTCTAAAGTTCCCCATTACATTCAGGGAAATTGGGATGGGAAAGGTCACTGGCAGATAGTACTGGAGAGGAAAAGCTCTCACTTATCTTTGCCATTGCTCAACAGGTGAACAGCAGACTACTATGAACCTTGATTCTATAATAATGTAAATGTAAAGAAAAACCTTTTAAGTGTTCCCTTTTAGAAACAAGAGGAGCTTCCACACACTTAAAATGATTAAAAATCTTTCATTTAAGTTATAAATGTTTTAAAATATTTGTAAAAGCAAAAGCATGGTATAACCAGACCATACCAAAGCATATACCAAGGGACTAAAGAACATTTATTGTATCTTCCTCTTTGAGGGCCTGACTTCAGGGAGCTTTGAATCAACGGGAGTCTTTCCAGTTGAGGTGCTTTGCATCAGTCTCTTAACAAGCTAAGGGAAAACTATGATATTATCCCTTAACTTATGAGAGTCTTTTCATGTGTTATTGTTTACATATGTCAAAAAACATGGTCAATAAACAGTTTTCACAAATTTGAAATACTTGGGAACAGCTAGGTTTAGAATGCTGAAATAGCCGATATTACTGCCTCTTGTAGGTACAGCATGCAAGACAGGGGTTCCTTGGACTTTTACTAATTATCATTTAATGAAAGCGATCCTTTCAGCCCGGGTCTCTCTTTTGGTGCCCTGTATTATTTTGCTGCCTTTATCAGATTCTCACAGCACACCAGGTTTTATGGCTTGATATCTAACATCTACACTGCTGCTGCGGCTCAGACACATGGGGTCTTTGATACTGAGACAACTCAGGAGCAGTAAAGAGGCAAAATAAATCAGTCTTTTATCTATTTACACTGAAGTTTTTATACCAGCTCTTCTTGACTGCTACTGCCCTATTAACTTCAAAGGCTTCTAACCTAACCAGTAAAGAGCAACGCCTTATTAGTGCTACAAACTTGTTAGGCCAGAGTTTTGAGGGGTACTGTGAGCTCCAGCACCCCAAACATTATGTAAGGCAATTAAACCAAGTCACATTTAATTTTTTAGATTAAAAAAGCACTTTTTTTAAGAAGCAACTGAGACATGTATGAAAAAATATTCAGGCTGAAGTCACCATTTTAAACTATTAAAAATTATTCCTTAAATTGTTTATTATGTACACAATCTCTTTATATGAAAAATAAGATTGGGGTTTTTTTGGGAGGAGGGGGTGAATTCTGTTGTGATTCTTTATGAAAAAATCTTAAACATAAGACTAAGCATAAAACTATGTAAATATTTTTCTCCACTGTGCATGTTACCAGCAAATACATTCGGTAGAAGAAAATTCTAAGATATCTAATTACCTTTACCCCTTTGTTGTAAAATGGCAATGGATAAGAATGTTTACCACTGGTGAGAAATATTCAACTTTCCCTCTGCCATCTCAAAAGTGCAGGATGCTTGTGAAAGAAGAGGCTGCTCTTAGCATAAAAAAAAAAGATATTTCTAAGACTATGCAAACTAAGGTTCTGATCCTGCAATGAGCAGATCCCTAGACCCATACTGACACCCATTGACTTAAATTGGGTCCACACACCTACAATTCCATTGCTCTCTCCCCCTTTTGAAGTTAAATAATTTTTAAGGTTTTTTTAAAAACTGACTGACTTTCCCCTTACACAGCAATAAACTTGAAGCTGCTATTCTAAGGCTGGGATGACAATTTGGAGGAAGGGAGATTCATCTTTAATCAAGAAAACTGTTTCAGTGAGATATTTACAGTCAAGCAAAATCCTTCATCCTGAGAGGGACTGAAATATGGCTTTAAAAAGAAACTGTCAGATAACTGCATTTTGGGATTAAACTATTTTGGTGAGGAAGATAAACTTTACAAGAAAGAAAAGTCAGTATTTTTATTTGAGTTTGAAGTTTGTTTATATTTAAATATTCCCCTGCAGGGTTTGCAACCCCAAAAGTGTGCTAGTGAAAAAGAACCAGGTATCAAGGTTGGTTAAGAACAAATTGACAACGCTGTTATTCTCCAAGATGAGAGAAATTTTTTTTCAAAAAATCAGAGCACAAATAATGAAAAACAAATGGGATTTGGAGGAGTCTTTAATTTTTACCCATCCAAGGCAGTGGTTTCCAAACTGTGGAACACAGACTGGGAAAGCACAGGGCTAGGGAAAGCTGGCTGCTCACATGGGACTAACTCTCCTCTTTTATTCTCCCATCTGCCAAAGCACATTACAAGTGAGGTAAACCACATTAATACTGGGAAAGTATTTCCTTTTTTATGTTAGCAATTGCTCTTTGCAATATCGATAGATGGGGAGATGCTCCATGACACTCCTCTGTATTAAGAGGTGCTCCACACACACATCCTAAAAACCTTGCAGCACCCCTGGCCTAAACGGCTATTTGGAAAGGGACTAGAGGTAAGAATTATTTAGTTTTTTAAACACTTGATTTTTACCTGACTGGGTCCCCATCCAGCCCTAAGAGCTGGTAATTTCTCTAGGACTCTAGGTTGTGGAATCCCCCTCACTGGAGGTTTTTAAGAGCAGGTTGGAGAAACACCTGCCAGGGCTGGTCTACGTTTCCCTGGTCCTGCACAGCGCTGGGGCTGGGGTTTTCCAGCCCTGCCTTGCTGTAATTCAGACTCAACGCAACCACCAGCACTTCACAAACAGCACCGGACACAACCCCGGCCCCGGCCCCCGCGCCGGCCACCCCAACCGGCTCCCCGCTCCTCCCGCCGCAGCCAGCGGGGCTGGAGCTCTGGGGGAGGCGGCACCCCCCGAGGCTCCCCCGCCGGCCGCCAGGCTAGCGGAGGGAGGCTACGGTCCCTTCCCCACTGTCAGGAGAGCAGCGCAGGACCCTACCCCGGCCCGGTGCTCGCGGCCAGCACCGCCCCGGGCGGCAGGCGTAGGGCTCCCGGCCCTCACCACAGAGCCTCCCGCCCGGCCCGGGACGCTCCGAGTCCGGCGGGCGGGCGGGCGGCAGAGGGCGCCGTGCGGGGCCCCGGGGAGGCGGCTGCTCGCCTCCTCCCCCAGCCCATCCCACCAACAAACTTCGAGGAAGGGGGAACGTCCTTCCGCAGCCGCTTCCCCGCCCGCGGAGAGGAGGCGAGCGGCCGCTGCGGCTCCGGTGCCGCCGCCGCCGCCCCCCATGCCCGGTCTCTCCCCCGCCAGGCAGCAGCGCGCAGACCGAAGCCCCCCGGCCACTCACCCGGCGCGCAGAGCGGCGGCAGGAGCAGCAGCGCGGGGAGCAGCCAGCAGCCGCCGCGCTCCCGAGACATCCTGGCAGCGGCCGCAGCCCGCGCGCGGAAGGGGGGGAGGGAGCGGCGCGTCTGGCTCCCCGCCTCCCTCTGCGGCAGGAGCTCAAGCCAGCGGCCTCAGGACGGTGCCGCTAACCCGCCCCCGCTGGAGCGCGCCCGCCCGGCACCACCGGGCGCCAGGAACCAGAGAGCGGCCGTGGTGCGTGAGAGGCGCCATCTAGCGGGCGGCCCCTCGGAGCGCCACACACCCAGCGGCTGACGAGCCTGGCTCACCGACTCCACCCTGCTGCAGAGACCCGCCCCCATCTCCTCACTCCCACCGTACTCCCCGTACGACCCCCCTCTCCCTAGACCCCCCATCCTGCACCCAACAACCCCAGAGACTCCCCATCCTACTCTCCACACTTCCCCTTTCCCCAGAGACTCCCCATCCTACACCCAACAACCCCAGAGACTCCCCATCCCACTCCCCCACATCTCCCCAGAGACACCTCCATCCTACTCTCCACACTTCCCCTTTCCCCAGAGACTCCCCATCCTACACACCCCCAACATTCTTACACTCTCCCCAGACACCTCCATATTCCTCCCCAACATCCTCACACCCTCTTGCCCCAGAGACACCTCCATCCTACTCCCACCTCCCCCTTCCCCCAGAGACTCCCCATCCTACACCCCAACATCCTCACACCATCTCCCCCCAGAGACACCTCCATCTTACTCCCCATATCTCCCCCTTTGCCCAGAGATCCCCCATACTCATCCCCCCACATCTTCACACCTCCCACATCTTCCCAAAGACACCTCTGCACACTCTCCCTATAGACACCTCCATCCTACTCCCCAGAACTCCCCACTCCCCACAAAAGCTCCCCATCCTACATCTCCATCCTGCTCTCCCTCATCTCTCCAAAGACACTTCCATCCTACTCCCCACTCCCCTCAGAAACCCTCCCATCCCCCACATCCTCACCCCCCCAAGACACCACCATCCTACACCCCAATCAACTTGCTTCCACCCACCCGCCGCATCCCGCAGTCCCACTCAGAAACACCACCATCCAGCACCTCACACACATCAGCAGAGACATCCAGCATCCCCATATGCCCCTCAGCTCTCCCGCCACAGATACCTATCAGGCAGCAGCTACCATTCAGATAGTTCCTCTACAGACACCTAGTAACTTTCATTCATACGCAGGCTTGGAAGGATTAGATTTTGTATTCGTGTCAGTATACACTGATTTCACACCCACACACCCACACACACACCCACACACACCACATCCCCCCCCATCAATGATAATTAAAAGTCATGGATAGGCAAAGTAAGAACAATGCTGCGTGAAAACGTAGTTTGATGTAAGGATATTTACTTTGTATATTTTGATGTGAAATTGACAATTTGTATTTTAAGTTATAAAATTTTTAAATTTTTGAATCAACATCTGTGACTATTAAAAAATTGTGTGACACCTCCCCATAATTTCCCACAACTGTGAAAAAGTAAATATATAAAAATAGAAAAAAACTGAAATATACATTATCAATCAAAATTTTAAAAAATTGAATTCTGCCAAGCCTACTCATATAGGGCCCTACCAAATTCATGGTCCATTTTGGTCAATTTCACTTTCATGGGATTTTAAAAATCATAACTTTCATGATTTCAGCTATTTAAATCTGAAATTACATGGTGATGTAACTGTAGGGGTCCTGGCCCAAAAAGGAGTTGTGGTAGGGTTGCAAAGTTATTGGAGGGGGGTTGTGGTATTGTTACCCTTACTTCTGCGCTGCTGCTGGTGGTGATGCTGCCTTCAGAGATGGGCAGCTGGAGAGCAGTGGCTGCTGGCCAGGAGCCCAGCTCTGAAGACAGAGCCACTGCCAATAGCAGCACAAATGTAAGGATGGCCTGGTATGGTGTTGACACCCTTCTGTGCTACTGCCTGCAGAGCTGTGCCCTCAGACACCAGCTGCCACTGTCCAGCCACCCAGCTCTGCAATCAGCAACGCAGCTGAAGTATGGATGGCATAGTATGGTATTGCCACCCTTACTTCTGTGCTGCTGCTGGCAGGGCGCTGCGTTCAGAGCTGGACTCCAGGCCAACAGCCGCTGCTCTTCAACCACCCAGCTCTGAAGGCAGCGCAGAAGTAAGGGTGGCAATGCTACGACCTCCCTAAAATAACCTTGTGAGCCCCCTGCAACTCCCTTTTGAGTCAAGACCCCAATTTGAGAAACGCTAGTCTCCCCTGTGAAATCTGTATAGTATAGGATAAAAGCACATAAAACACCAGATTTCACAGGAGGAGACCAGATTTCATGGTCCATGACACGTTTTTCATGGCCATGAATTTGGTAGGGCCTTACTCATAACCCACCTAAGACATCAATCCCACCCACTCATCACACCACATCTTTCCACATGCAACCCCTCTGATAGCCCCAACATCTCCTGAAGACAGCACTCCTGCATACATAAGCTTTCCTAGACATCCAGGACCTCACAAAGGCACCAATCACACCCCAACAACTGAACGAGGCAAACCCAGCATTCCATAAGACAGCCCTCATGCAGACGAAGCCTCCCCTCCCCCCGCCCCAGACAGACAGCAGCTATCACCCCCAAACAACAACCACTCCACAAACACCCAGCACTCCTACATAAAAATCTTCTGGATAGCCAGCACCTATGGAAAGACCAGTCCCAACCAGAGACACCCAGCACATAAACTCCCCGCTCACACACCCCTCTCTATACAAACACCTTGCTGCTAGCACCCTTCCACTGATCCAACCAGACATACCAGCTTCTTACTAGAAATCCCCATCACCCCTCTACAGGACCAGATTACGTCAGTCTTTGGTGCTAGACATGGGGCCCTCCATGGCTCTGCCTCTGCATCATAGTCCTATCCCCTCTTGGTAGACAGGTGAAACCCCGCTCCTCTTTACAAGAGGGTAAGGACAGCATCATGGGGCTATCTTTCCCTCAGAATTGGCAACAGGGACCTCATGCTGTTGCAGCAAAGGCAGCAACAGAGCTCCCCTATACTTGACCCAGAAAATGGACTGTGTCTGATTGGATGAGTGGGCTCCTGCCACACATACAGTCTTCTCCTGGGGTGGTTTAGGTAGGGTACCCCAGAGCAGGGAGCCTTGGAGATGAATGAGGAAACTCATCTTTGTCACAGCTTTATTTTCAAGATGTCTGCAAACTCAGGCAGATATCACTACATCATTTGACATTCATTTATGAGAGGTGGAAACATGCTTTAAAAAGAAAAAAAGGCTGAGAGTCTGACATAGTCACATGACTCCAGGAGTGAGGGCCCTAGCCATGGACACATAGGATATGTCTATGCTGCAGCTGGGAGTGAGCCTCCCGGCCTGTGTAGACAGACTTGCACTAGCGGAGTTTGAGCTAGCTAGCTCTCAAGTCCACCTAACCTCTATGCTTCAGAGCCTAAGCCACAGCATCCACCACACTGCTATTTTTAACATCCTGCCTCAAGCCCCGCTAACGTGAGTCTGTCTACTGTTACGAATTATTCCTGTTAGGACACGCACAGTTCGTACGAATTATTCCTGTTAGGACACGTATAGTTAATACGAATTATTCCTGTTAGGACACGTACGGTTCGTTCTAGGCTGAGGCTCCCAAATAAAGACCAGTCTGCAGAGTGTTTCCAAAACTACTAGATTTATTACATTTGCAAATGTGGTATTGTCTGTTAAGCAGCACGAGACCCTGATTACAGAATACACAAAGGTTATATACTATTGGCAAAGCATGTTGCCTGAGTGCATTGGGGGTTCACACCAATAAACGAGCCTTCCCCTTATCTATGGCCAATCCCCTATGGTCACGACCCCGTGCACACAGGCCGAAGCAGCAACATCCTTAGGCAGGCAGCAACAGGCTGACACAGCAATTAAGAGACAAGCAATAAATTCTTGTATCCAGTGTCCATTGTTTCCCCTTATCGTAGACTGACTCCAGATGTCCCCTCTGGAGGCGTCGCCCCCCTCCTCCTTAGTACATGGTGTGCTCGCCTTTGGCTAATGGCGGCAGGAGCCTCAAAATGGAGTCACATATGCTAACTTCCCTTAACACTACCCAAGCTGGGAGGCTTGCTCCCAGCTGCAGTGCAGACATGGTCCTAGGGCCTATGCTGTAATCTGGCCCTGCGCCTCTACACACAAGAACATCTCTGATCCCAAACACACACACATATTAAATTCAATAAGCTGTAAACGTTTTGCCAAAGTGTCCAAAAAAAAAAAAAAAAAGTAGAGAGAGACACACACACATAGACCCCCTTGGGTATATGTCAAAAGTAGGTACACTACACCCAGGATAGGGCTACAAACTGTGGGCCTATTTCTCCTCTCTCACCAGTTTTACACTATTCTGATGCCACTGACTTCAGTAGAATTATTCATGATTTACAATGGTACAAGTGAGAGGAGGGTCAGACTTTGTATTGGGGTTTGGGTCTCTTTCATTCATGTGTCACTACTGTGCATTCCTAAATCCAGTGGCAGAGTGCTATATTTATGATGCATCTCTTCTTTTTTCTAGGATTAGACACAAGTTTCGTCTTCACATTTTGAAAAGACTTTTATGACTCCTAATACTTTGAGCCACCCACATAGAGAACACTCTCACATACACACTTTCCCTGTACATATCTAACAAACACAGACAACACACCAACTCTCACATTGACACCCTGCACTATGACATGCTCTTTCCACCCTCCATCTGTCTTGCATATTTAGACTGTAATCTTTTCAAGGCAGGGACTCTCTCTCACAATTCCTTTTTACAGGGGACCCCTCAGAGCCACACCCTCAGCTGGGGTCTCTGTATGTTACTGTAATACAGGTGTCACACAGGCACACAACAAATACACGCACAGGACTCAAGAGTAGATCCCATTTTGCTAAAACTTTTAATTGCATAATTGTTTCCAAAGTCTTTGAGGCTCAGGCCATATCCACAATTTATAAACAAACTCAGTCCACAGCCAGAAAACCTTTGCATGGACTTTCTCCCCACCATTCCTCTTCACCAAATACATTTCTGAGCTCCAAAACAGCTATTTTGTTGTTGTGATTTAACTTTCCCCCAGAACCTGAGGCGCCAACTTCCCCAGTTCCTGGGGGGGTACTCAACCTAACTCCACCCCAGGCCCCACCCCCACTCCACCCCTTCCCCTAAGCCCCCCCCCCCCCCGCCCCTTCCCGCCCCCGTTCCACCCTCTCCCCGCCCAGTGCCTCCTGAACACCACTGAACAGCTGATCGCGGCAGGCAGGAGGCACTGGGAGGGAGAGGGAAGCACTAATCAGCGGGGCCTGCTAGCAGGCGGGAGGGCTGTGGGGGAGGGGGAGGAGCTGATCCGTGGGGCTGCTGGTGGGTGCTGAGTACCCACTATTTTTTTCCATGGGTGTTCCAGCTCCGGAGCACCCACTGAGTCGGTGCCTATGCCCAGAAATGTGTGTCTTGTACTGCTCAGCAACCTTCTGGACAATACAAGCTCATATAAAGTTCATCATTTATTAACAGAAAATGATATGCACAAAGCTTGTTATCCTAAATGGAGTCGCCCAAACACTTCAATCCAAACACACTGGTTTAGATAAAACAATAAAGCAAATGTATTAACTACAGAAAGTTAGATTTGAAGTGACTGTAAGTAATGAGGCATATAAATCAGAATTGGTTACAAAGAAATAAAAGGTAAAATGCATCTAACACCTAATTTAACAAGCTACGTAAATACAAAGCAAAGGTCTCTCTCATCACATGTTCCAGCAGTCTTACTGGCTGACCCTGTTTCAGTCAGGATCTCCCTCCCAGTCCAATGGTGTTTCCTTTGTTCTTCAGGTGTTGATGATTCCATGGGAAGAGAGCAAGGGAGAGAAGGTGGTTTGGGGCATCTGCTCTCTCCTTTTATAGTCCTTCCCTTGCACAAGAATCACCTCCAGCTGATGTTCAGGCGACAGAAAGTCCATGTGGCTGGGAACCTTAAACTGCTTCTTTGTCAAAATTTAGATTTTTTGCCCAGACCCTCTCTCCTGGCCACTTAATCAGGTGATGGTCCCTTTGATCCCATTGACACTTGACTTTGGCATTGGCTAACCTTTTCTCTCTGGGGAACTTGTTTGTGACTGCCCTCCAGAATATGTCCCAGTATATCACACAGTGGAATCTTACATCTTTATACACATATTTTACCAGGACAATAATGATCTGCCAATCATGAGTTTTCAAATGATACCTTACACAGTATACTTTATACAAAATTTAAGATAGTCTTGTAAAAGGGGTGAACATGGGGATTCAGACTATCACAGTGGTTAAGATATAACTATATCTTCATGTCTCCAAAAAAATGTGACAAGTCATTATGACAGTGCTGCATTAACAGTCCAGTGTTTGGCTCACATTTGTGAAGCTCATAAATGCCACAAAAATAGGCTCACTAGAAATACATATAAAAATAATGAAATCTTTCATTTACATTGTGAGACTGTGACGGGGTTTCCGGGGTGCAACCTAGACTGTGAGATCGCTAAGCTGTCTGTCCCACCAACCTGGCATGTATCCCTCTCACTCTGTGATGCTGTTGGCAAGGTACTGCATTTACACAGACATCCACAGGCAGGGACCCAACTAAGTTACATGACTTCTTTCCCCAGCCACTCATGAACCAACAATAGGGAGGCTCCAGCCAATTTCCCCCAGCTCCCCAGAACTGTACCATCTTGCACTGGTCAGAATCCTGATTAGTGGAAGTTCATTGTCCAATCTGCTCCTCCCTTGATGTGGAGAGAACACACACTAGCTTTTGTAAACTGAGCTGAGATTTCCCAAGCACTTCAACCAAAATATAAAATATAATATATTTTAGGTAAAATATAAAAACAGATTTATTATCTACAGAAAGATAGATTTTAAGTAATTATAAGTAGCAAGTGTAGAGATCAAAGTTGGTTACCCAAGAAACAAAAGTAAATTCACAATCCGAGTTCTACAAACTAAACAAAATTTGAATCAAGCAGCGTCTCACCCTGATAGATGGTATAGCTCTTCAATTCACAGACTGGGACTCTTTTCCAGCCTAGGACCATCCTCCTCAGTTCAAAGTCTTTGTCCACCAGACCTGTTTCCAGGGGTTGAGTTGGGGGAGGGAGGTCAATCGTGATGTCACTTCCCCTCTTTTATAGTTTCTTCCAGCTTGCTGGAAAGATCTTTTGACATAGGGATCCAGCAGTCCCCACTAGTCAAGCAGTCTTCATTGTAATATATGCGTGTTCTCTCTGAGAAGTCTTCTGGGATGGCCGTCAGGAATGGATTCCCTTTAATGGGCCATCAGCGTGTCTGGCTACTCCACTGTTGTATCTGAAAGGCTGGTTGTGGGGGTTCCCAACCTCACTATATATTTCAGTAACACACACATATTCCTCTATTTGCAACCCCTCTTGACCCAGATTCAGTTCCAGGCACTAGTGAAGGTTCAGAAATAAGGTCATTAACTTTTGCAGAACTAGTTTGCACATCCCTGCTTATGGCTAACTGTCAAACTGTACTTTTCCTAATGTTTGTAACGAACAATCTGTTGTAACTGATCTCCTTATAATAGTTTACAATGCTGTTTCTTTGTTAGGGAAGGCAGAATGGGTGGGATTCCCCAGCTTTTAGCTACTGAAGGCTAAGAATTTAACAGCTGGGATATAAAATTGGAACCATGCAATTAACAGTTTGTGGGTTTGGCTTATATGTGTCATTGCATGTACATTAGCTGGTCCTAACAAGCAGACAAACTTGAAGGAGGTAAATACTCACTTTAAAACTGTACAGAATATGGTCAGGGTCCTCTGTGTCCCTCCTTGTTGGGTGTCTAGGAGATATCTGCTTTAAACAGCTCAAGTTTTGAGGGACCTATTTTGAGGTATTTTCTCAAGTAATCCAGTCCAAGTTTTGAATGGAACTGCAATAGAGACTTCAGGGAGGAGAGCTCAGGCAAGCAATTTCTCTGAAGTTGTTACTCAGTTTGTGATTGAGCTCCTGGTTATCTAGGGTCCTGTGACGAAGTGAGAAGTTTCTTAATATTTTGTGTGAATATTGTGTGCCTCAGTTGTACTGCATGTTGTACTGCATGTTTAACTAAGTGGGGAGGAAAGATTGTTTGATCTCTGCAGAGACTGAGAGGACCAGTTGTGATTGACGTCTGGCTGTCTGGGCCCCATGCCCACAGAGAACCCAGAAGACAATTCCCAGATATCTAGTGACTAGCAACTAATAACAGGCCAGCCAGTTTGGATCAGCTGGAGAGCAAAGAGCTAAGGTGGATGGCCAGGTGACCTTTGATTTGCCCGGAAAGAGGAACAAAGGACTGAGGAGGGGCAGATTGGTTCAGTTGAGTGTGGGCTGCTGGAAGCAGGGACACTTCTGGACTGGGGGCTGCAAGCTCTAGTCAGACCCAGTTCGACTTTTCAGCTCTCTATGCTACCCCAAGGACTTCCTGTGCTGTGTTCCAGACAGTTAACAAATCCTTCCATTTTATAACACTGGCCAAGAGTCACTCCAGACTAAGTTGGGGGTGCATTGCTCCCTTGGGGTGAATAATTCTCCCCTCAGGGGTCCAATTCAAGTGGACTCGCTGAGGGACGCTCATGGTGTGATGCAAGGGTGCTGAAGGCTCTGACATTCAGTCCCAGGTAAAGGGGCTTATCCCAGAGAGAGAGTGCAACCGCCATGGAAGGTTGCCAAACTGAAGGGGGTCCTCCCAGGGGCTGTTCCAGAGCTGTTCCAGAGCACTGGGCCTGCGAATCCGTGACAGGTCCATTTAAGAGAAGCCAGAGAAAAAGCATAGACAAATACCGTTTACAAAGCTAAGCTTATAGAAGTTGCAGTAACATTTTTCTATAGCCAGTCAAATTTGTTATACATCTTTTTTTCACTGTACCCTACACAGTGAAGGAGAAACCCCAATGATAAAAGCTTTGAGGAGAAACTATAGGGAGGCAAACTTTTATAAAGCAAGACTGCAGCTCTTCAGTTTTGATTAGGAGCCGTGGGTAGGTTGCCAGAATCCCTAGTCAAATTAACAGCTTGTTTAAAGAACTGTCAGACACCGTACTCTTTGCTCTTTTGTCCCCTGCTACTTCCGGATAGAATTGCCTGCACAGAGAGTACCAGAGGGATTTATACATTCCCTGCTAAACTGCAACAATTTTAAAGTAAAACAAGTTTTAAGCCTAAGCTACTGGATACTATTTTTGAATATTGTTAGAGACACACTTTGAATTGGCAAGATAGTATTTAAATATAGATAATGGAGAGGGGGCTATAAGTGAGCAAGACAACAGGAATGGAACGCTTCCTTAAAAAATAAAAATAAATAAAAACTCAGTATGACTCCCCCCTCTCCTTTTTTCATACTAGAGGAACTGAAACAGCAGTATTAAGAATTACCTATAATTTACAATTAAGCACTAAAACAAAGTGGCACGAAGAATAAAGCAGGTAGAATTCACTTAGCTGAATAGAAGGGATCCATTCTGAACTGCAGGAGATAGGATCAATTCAGAGATAAAATTTGAATTAATAATTTCCTTTGTTTTTAAAAGCTCCTCAACTCATTCATTTTTAGACCAACTTTTGGGGACTCAGTGTTGATAGTCCCACCTCATCCTGAATAAGGCAGTTCCTGATTTTTAAAATATCCAATTCAGCCTTACCCTGTCAATATGCTGGTACTGGGAACTGTAGGACCTGTTTACATTATAACTTTTAACCAGTTACTGACATGAATGGGTAAATTTGTGAATCCTGCCAATGGCATAGACTGGCACATGGTGCCTCAGGATGAGAACTGTCATTTTGCTGTATACAGGGGACCCCTTAATTGTGTTTGTATAGTTGGTTTTGTCAGTCCTCCTTTCTACCAGCTCTGTTTAGTATGACACCTGTGTGCTGCTTGTGCTACCCTGTGTGCATTTCACCCTAACACAATCTGGGATAGCTGCCAAGGTTTCCTCAGAATGCACCGATACAAACAAGCAGCATAGTATGTCTGGACACACCAACAACTGTTGATATATGGTACTACTGAGGGGTGTGGGGAAAAGACTGTGTGGACACAATACAATCATGTCTGTTACAATTTAGTCAGACTATTACTCTCCAGCTACCCAGCTCGGAAAGCAGCACAGAAGAAAGGGTGGCAATACTGTGACCCCCTATAATAGCCTTGCGACCCCCTTTTGGGTCAAGTCCTGCAGTTTGAGAAATGCTAAGTCTTAAGGGCTTTACATGTTTATATTTTGCTGTTTTTAAATACATATTCATGTTTTGTTACAACACCATGAAATTTAAGATTTAAATATCTGAAACCATGAAATTCAAGAGTTTTAAAATGCTATGACCGTGAAATTTACAAAAATGGACTGTGAATTTGGTAGGGCCATGGTCATGATATTCAGTCACTAGTTACTTCACAAAAAACAGAGCTAGCAGGAAGAATGAGGGCATTGAATGATGACAGGTATATGAAAGACTTACCTAGGACTTCAATAGCCTACTATTTGTTGTTTGTAGGTCTCCTCCTGGCCCAGGATCTGGGACTGTCAAATTGTTGTGGGTCCTGTTTTGGAGGACAAATAGATGTTTTTCTGTTAGATGAAGATTTTAAAAAGAGAAAAGTGACATTTTTATGGGCTGAGGAGTAAATGTGGGGCCTGGCAGCCATCTGACTCCTTTTAAATACAGAATGTAGAAGTATTATTGCAGAAGGAGCTGCTCTGAAATGTACCACAACCTGTAGGGATAGTAGCAAGTATCTAATGCTTGAGAAAAAAGAAAAATACTCCCTAAAGTGCATGGGCCAAATTCTAGCCAATGTGTGAAGTGGCATAATCAACTCTCCAAACAGAAAAAAACATATGAGCTGCAAAAGCAACATTAAAAATATTACCTGGACACCCATTGAAGACTTGTGTGCATAGCTCAGATGTGCAGATCTATCTTCAAGAATTAATAATCCAATAGAAGGGATGAGTGAGGGGCTTGTGAAGCATCTACATGTTATGTAGATATGCCCACCAAGCCAACATTGGATGAGGGGGCATACATATATAATAGAGAGATCACAAAGGGATTTACAAAAATAGGTAAATATTACTATCACAGTTATATATACAGAAGGCCAGATTCTGGCCCTTGAAGTGGCTCCTTTGTGCTGTCTGAGCAACGCAGAGGGGCCAGAAATGTAATAAAAACAGCTAGATGTGGATTCTATATAATCCGTTCCCAGGCATAGGTGGTATGTTGGGGCAGAAAGGGGTAAGCTCTCTGGCAATCCTCAGCTATGAAATGGTCCATAGGGAGCCATTACCAGCTCATATAATATTGAGCAGCTCTGAGGCTGCTGTAAGTTGCACCAGTCCCCTACCTGCACACAGAAGGAAAGATGGCACAATGTCACATACGGATGTTTCGTTCTCAGACCCTGTGCTAATTGCGTGCTGGCTGGACCCAAGGATTGGACCGAGAGAAACTAAGGCAGTGACGCAGTGAGTTGCCCAAAGTAATACTGTCAATGGCAGAACCAAGAATACAACCCAGGTCTCCCGACTTGCAGTCCTGTAATCTATCTACTGGGCTACAGTAGCTCTTCAACTAGCTGCATAATTAGTCAGAATATTAATCTGGGCTTTCTTTAATATGAATAAATACACGAATGAATGAATGAATGAATGAATGAATGAATTTCCACGCTAAGTGCTGGTGATGCTGAATAGTGACAGGGTAAAAAGCTTAGGCCAATAAGCTTTCAGTTCTTCATTTTCCACTCCTGGTTTTACTTTTATTTTCCATCTGTGGCTCAATGCTTTCCCCTCCTCCCCCACCTCCCCACTCTCTCCCAAGAGTTAGTTCATCCAAAAGCAGGGAAGCTATAGAACTGGCTGTAAGAATGTAAATCTTAGGCAGAAGAAGAGACCATCTGGTCTGATGTTCCTTCCCTCAAGTAGGATCAGCTTAGTGGCCAATTTTTAAGACTTAAGTTTCTTTCTAAGAATACCTTGGGCCTGATTCTGTTGCCTTGCCCTGTGCGTAGTCATTTTACACTGGTGCAAACTGTCTGAAAAAATGCTACCCCCTCAGCTTCACACTTGCTTTGCACTGGTAATAGCACAGTTTTCTGCTGGAAAGTCCAGTCGAAAAGGGGACCTAGCAGTGTCTGGTCAGATGCACTGACCAGACACAAAAAGTCTGGTTACCGCAGGCAGGGAGCAGAGGCGCTGGGTCATCAACCCGTGCCAGCATCTGCTCAGTCAGGGCCTCCTCCTACTTGCTTCTCGTGCGCGGGCAGGCAGCAGAGTCCGTCAGGCTGCAGCTCCTGTAGAACAGAGGGAGCCCAGCTCAGTGGAGGGGCTGGGGACAGAGGAGGGAGTTGGAGAGGATCCATCCAGCCACAAGGCACAAGGAACGGGAGGAGGGAGAGGAACAAGGGACATGGGGGATCCCCAGGGAGAAGAGGCGGAGCAGAGGGGTCCAGTTTTCAGCAATTAGAGAGTTGGGAACCCTCCTGGTATAAGTGAGCACACAAAGTGCACAGCAATGAAGAATCAACCCCCTTGTCTCATCCTTGATTTCCTCCTCTCCCATTTGACTGAGAACTTGGATGAAGTTTAAATATTGTCTTTTGGGACCATTAAAGATTTCTTGTGTTGTGCAGTTTTCCACAGTGTGTATAAAATACCTGTCATCAGGCTAGCATTATGCAGTACTACTAACATTTTAGGAAGAAATCCTTCCAGGAATTTTGGCTATAAAGCCCAAAGCAACTTTCATTTTGATGTGGGGGGAGGAAAAATTCCTACTAGGGTGACCAGACAGCAAGTGTGAAAAATCAGGACATGGGGTGGGGATAATAGGAGCCTATATAAGAAAAATACCCAAAAATGGGGACTGTCCCTATAAAATCAGGACATCTGGTCACCATAGTTCCCACACAAATTCAAGTAAGATCTAGATACAGCAGTCTTCATCCAGAGGGATCCCAAATGCTTTACAAACAACACAGCACCATCCAACTGCAGCAACCTCAGTTGAGTGAGAAATATAGGAGGAAAAATTGAAGACAGATGAAGCCAACGCAATGTCAAAAGAGATTTAGGAGACTGAAATCAAAGCCTGCCAATAAATTAATAATACTAAAGAGAATGTGACATATGCATTTCTGAACAGATGTTGTGTTATGGTTCCTCACAGAAGATTGCTTACCATGCACAGTAGATTATTTATGCTATTTAATACTAGGTAACACTTATATAGCATTTTACATCTTTAAAATGCTTTACCAACAGCTAATCCTGAAAACATTTGGTTATGTGGCATGCTCACTGATGGAGCACCCCCGTCAGGTTTGGCCACAACATTGCATGGATTCTTTTACTCTACCACTCTTTCCAGTCTGGTGTTCTCTAGTCCAGCAGTTCTCAAACGGGTTCATGGACCCCAGGGGGTCCTTAGAGAGTGCATAGGGGGTCCACAAAATATTACGAAAAAAATTACACCTCCGAGCATGACCTCCACCCCTTGACTCCCTCAGAGGGCCACCCAGCCTGTCTCGGTTGAGGGGACGCAAGCAAAAACTGCAGCATTACTGCAGAAAAGAGATCTACTCCAGCCATCAGAAGGGGTTTTCTCACAGCCATTGACTCCACAAGCAGGCAGCAGCTAGCCAAGGAGAAACACCACTGTTCTCCACTGCTATATCAGCATTTCAGGGAGCAGAGCCTAGCCTGCGACAAGGCAGTCTTCTGATCACCATATGTTAAAGAACCTGACCCTAGCTCTGCATCCAGATCAGGTTCTTACTCGCAGTGCTATGTCCGAGTCCTCACGCCATGTGGACTGGGTAACAGGAGGGTGGGACAGCAGCTCCTGATGTCTCACAGCACATCTCCAGTTGGGCCATTTCAATGAGGAGGAGCCAGACCTGCAGAGCCTGGTACATAGGGCCTAACCCAGATGCCGTTGGTCCTTTCACACTTTGCCTGCTCCCTCAGCAGTGTGTGCAGCAGACATATGAGAGTTACACACAGCACAACTGACCCCCCCTTACTCAGTCAGATCAGGACATCCCTGCGCGGACTTGGCCCACAGTTTGAAAACCTCTGGTAGATCCAGAGGTGACATGTGGGGTGGTCACATGCCACTCCATAACATTTAAGTTGTGGTCCCCCCACTATCAACAGTTACACGTTGCCTCAGTCTGCATTGCCTAACGATTAAAATCAACAAATCTATTTCTGTTTACACAACATATTCCATTGTGCATGAACAACGCCATAATACTCACATTGTACAAGCATCAACAGTTTATAGGAATAGTTTATAGGAATGCGTGATGGGGTTAGGCTGTTCCTTAAAAGTAATAAGGCCTAGGGGGTCAGCGGCTGAGCAGGGAGGCGGCATGGGAGGCAGCCGCGGCGAGCCGGGAGGCAGCTGCGGCGAGCCACCCCCCTGCCTTCCGGTTCCACGCTCAGCTCCTGCGGCTCATGGGCGGGGGGGCGGGTTTGAGCTCCCGCAGCCGGGGGGGGAAAGGGGGCTGAGCTCCAACGGCCCGCGGGCAGGGGCTGGCTGGGCGGGGGGGGGGCGGCGTTAGCTGGGTGGGGGCGCAGGGCTGGTGCAAGGAAGTTTCGCTTAGGGCGCAAAACTTCCTTGCACCGGCCCTGCCTGCTTCTGTGTCCCAGTGTTCAGGCCGGGTCACCTTTCAAATACAGTCCCCTTCTGGGGTAACAGAAGAGTCCAGAAAGGACAAGTCCCAAAGTCTAAAGGCTTTTATGTCAAACCTTCCCCCTTCTGAGATTTTATCAATCTTTGCCTCTCTCAGTTCTGAAACACGTACCAGGTTCCAGCCCAGGGACCTTGCATTAGGCAATTAAGGGCTGCTCCTTCCAATTCCCTGCAGCCTCCTAACCTGCTCCTACCTTTCCTTGCTCATCACTGTTTCTTGCTAGACTGCAAATTCCATTACTCCTGCTTTGGGGTTCAATCACCTCATGTTACCCCTTCTCAGCCAGATAGCAAGGAGCTTCTTCAAATCTACTTCCAGCCTTCTTGGTGTTGGGTTGTGCTTCATAAGAGTACCCCCTCTCTCCTTAAGGCAGAAGTTCCCCCAGATCCTCCCCAGAAGCTGGGTTCTCATTCAGGTCCGCTGCAGGACCTCAGACTGCTCCTGCTCCAGCTGACCCTTTTTCCACCAATCAACCCTTTCACAGTTAGACTTGGGGACTTTAGCAGGCAGACATTTCCCTTACAGTGCATATCCTCACTATGCTGGAAAAGGCAGAATATATCCTAGACCCCTTCCCCAACACATTACCTATTGGTTGGGTGACAGACATTCTGCAAGGGTCCTGGGCTGGGACCTTAAAGGAATAGTAACAGGTTTCTAGTCCCAAGTACTACTTACCCCCAAGACCATTTCCTCTCCACCCATATCTTCTATTTCCCAAACCCTTGCCTACATCAGACCTCCCCAACTCATAAAGGGACGCAACAACCGAAAGGGATTGAGCTGACCCCTAGGCCTTATTACTTTTAAGGAACAGCCTAATCCCATCACACATTCCTATAAAGTATGCAGGTAAAAATTATGTGGAAATCGCTGTGTGCTTAGTATCAAAACCCTCATAATGGAAAATCACTTATCTTTTGACATTCCTGATGACCTAGGGGACTGTAAAACTCAAGAAAAGACTAGGCAATGATCTTCTCTAAATAAATAACAGATTTTTGTTTTCAGCATCATTATTACTTGACAATAATTTTGCTTATACAGATCAGGGATCCTATTTTGGACAAAATACATGCAAGAGAGGCAATAATAATGAGTTTCTAACAGTTTCATCAATATAAAATTTTCAATGGCTGTTCATCTCTATTTGCCCCAATATGGATATTACCAGCCTCCAGAGTATATTTTCCATGTCTTCCATTTGGCTGCATGCTACTCCATGGTTATCTGGAAGGCTCTAAATATTTGAAGTTTAACAGAAATCTGAACTTATGACTATATAGAATAAATGTCAAGCTTATAGTGGTCATATTATTAGTTGCAAATAAATAATCCAATTAATTTAGCCTATTCTTCTGTCTGTGAATATTTTGTGAACTGATTCTAACTTCTCTGAATATATTTGTTATTTATAAGTATTGAACTGTTCATGCAAATTTTAACATGTGGGAGGTTCACAAACTATTATAACTACTGGTTGCATATTAGTTATTTAAGTCATGTGGTATTGTTTCTGTTACCACTCTGAACTGCTGAAGCTTTTTAAACAGGAGAATAATGAACACCACATTTCTGATATAAATTTTCAGACAAATAGACACGCATGGTAAAATCTGTGAAACTTTCTGCATTAATAGTCATCCAAATAGTTGCAAACAATGAATAATACGACCCGAATAACAACAGAAGGAACTTGTCATATTTATCTATGTAAAATATCACAAATCACTGTTATTCATCCAGGTCTAATCTGAATGCCACACTCCATCCCCTATACTTTCTCAAGACTGAGCTACATAATCCTCAGATTATCTTCCCATGAGAACATTCAGCCAAGTTTCAGACACTTTGAAAACGGGGGCTTCTCTGGTTGGAATAGTGTCACAGACTGACAACCAGACATGTTGGAATAATGTCACAGACCCCCAAACACCACCGTTACTTTTACTCACTCATTCTGTTAGCTCAGAATGAAGATCTCCTGCCAAATACTGTATAATTGGTAAATCAGTTTAAGAATGCAGTCATTGAGATCAGTGAACTCAATCACTGACGACATAGGACTATCTACTACTTGAACATATTTGAGCATCACTATCTCGGTGATTTCAAACACCTTCTGAAGGTATTATTGCACAATAAACAGTCTTGTTGATTTCCTGCTCCGCTCTATGAATAATCTAACAACAAATCCATGAAACTAAGAACCCTTAATTGTTGGTCTCTTGGAGGGGGGATGGAAGCTTTAAAAAAAGAGAGATACAAGCACTTAACATTTTCTCCTTCCTGACCTGCCTTATGGAATTTACTCCTGGGGGAATTCTGCACAACGCAGATGGCTGTTCTGGCGCCACAGCAGCCTCTGGTGGGCAAAGCGCAGAACTGCAGAACTTCTTAGGCAAAATGTTTTTTATGAGGATAAATAGAAAATTATGTAAGATCGATGAATGCGCAGAATTCCCCCAGGAGTAAAAATTCTATGCCCAATGCTGCAGAATTCAGCAGAGCACCCTGGCCGCAGAGCCAGGTTAGGACAGAGTGGGGCACACAGGGCTGCTGGGGGGGTCACACAGACTGAGATTCAAAATGGCTAGTGGGGGGACAGACTAGAGCATGGGCTCAGGAGCTAGTGGGTTGACAGCATTGAGCCTGGGGCTGGGGGAGAGCAGCTTCAGAGACCCATGGGGATGGGGTGTGTGGGGACAGGGATAGATGTGCCTGACTGAATGGGAGAGGCTTGGGGTCAGCCAGGGTCTGCATGGGGGAAGCTTCCCAACACTAACAATCCCACCCACCCCCAAACAAAAACCTCACACCCAACACCCTCCAGGTTCACTCCCAGGCTCCTTCCCTCTCTTTCAGCTCTTCCATTACCCCTGACTCCCCCAAGCCTTTGCACTGCTTCTAACAGGTGCAGGAAATACAGTTCTGTATTGTAATTTCAATGAATTACACAAAACACTGTATTAATATGCCTAGTAAGGAATCTGTTTATAAAAAAAAAAATTACCAGAATTTTTTTTGGGGGTCTGTGTTGTTACAGACATACTTGCCGACAGATATTTTGAAATAAATTACCAAAATAATTATAACTGGCATGATTCTATTGTTGTTTTGACAAATAAAATATGCAGAATATTGCAGAATTTTCAAATATTCTGTGCAGAATTTTTAATTTTTTGGTGAATTCCCCCAGGAGTAGGAATTGTAGCAAAGATAAGAAAGGCCAATAGATTTGACTAATAGCTCAGTGACCACATGGTTTGACTTTATGTGGTGTTATGGTACCCTAATGTCCAAAAGAGCATATACATTTTTTGCTTGCTATTGTGGTGGAGAGACAAGCAATATAAGCTACCTGCAAGGCGTGCATTATTATTATTTTCTATTTTGGATTTTTAGTAGGATTATACAAGTGGCTCAGTAATAAAAATTCATACTAAGTGTTGTGACTTGTTAAATTCCATAACAGAAAAAAAATCCTTCTTAAGATTACAACCTTAGTTCTATATAAAACAAATACTTCCACTGTTTAGGACAGGGGTGGGCAAATTTGTTGACCTGAGGGCCACATCTGGGTATGGAAATTATATGGAGAGCCATGAATGCTCACAAAATTGGGGGTTGGAGTGCGGGAGGGGGTGAGGGCTCTGGCTGGGGGGTGTGGGCTCTGGGGTGGGGCCAGAAATGAGGAGTTCAGGGTGTGGGAGGGGGCTCTGGGCTGGGGCAGGGGGTTGGGGTGTGTGGGGGGGAGGGCTCCAGCTGGGGGTAGGAGGGTGCTCTGGGCTGGGACCAAGGGAATTGGAGGACAGGAGGGGGCTGAGGCAGGGGGTCGGGGTGTGGGAGGGGGGCAGGGTCCGGGCGGCTCTTACCTCAAGCAGCTCCCAGAAGCAGCAGCATGTCCCAGCTCTGGCTCCTATGCAGAGGCACAGCCAGGCTCCTCTGCACGCTGCCACGTCCGCAGGTGCCGCCCCTACAGTTCCCGGCCACGGCACACACGGAGCGGGGCAAGCTCTGGACCCTGCTCCCCAGCTAGAGCTTGAGGGCCAGATTAAAACTTCTGAAGGGCCGGATGTGGCCCCCGGGCCGTAGTTTGCCCACCCCTGGTTTAGGAGAATCAAGGCAAAAGGATCTAAGCCAAAAGTGACTAGTTATTCTGGGTGCCTCACTTTTTGGGTGCTAAATTGAGACATTAAGGTGGACTGATTTTCAGAGGGTGAATGCTCAGCTCATTCTGAATATGGGGAAACCCCCCCCCCTTTTTTTTTTTTTTAAACCAGCATTTGGACACTGAAGTGGTCTTCATCAAAGTGTTTCTTAAGTTTTCTGGTTAAAACTGGTTTTGATTTGGCAGGCTTTGGAAAATGCACTTGTAGCGGGGTGGCTACCCCCGCTTCTGCCCTGAGGGGCTTGAAACAGCCCTAGGAGAGGGCTGCAGCTCTGAAAGCTGGCCCCTATAAGAGGCTGCGAGCCAGAAGCCCAAAGACTGACTCTGCTTCCAGACAGAGAAGGGCCTGGCTGCCAGGAGCTAAGGGTACTGAACGGGAGCAGTGCTGGGGAAAGGCTAAGGGAGCCGGGGAGCTCTGGCCTAAGGAAACCCCAGGCTTCAGGCCTGGTAAGGCCAGACCAGGTACTGGGGTTGCAGGGGCAGCCCATGGGTAGGCAGAGGCAGCAGGTTCAAACCCCCTTTGCCTATGATGAGTGGCTTACACTGCAGTCTGCCCCAGTGCATGGGGCTAGATGGGGACTGGCAGCAGCGGTACACTGAGGCAAAGTGGGGATAGTGGGTGGGAGGGTTCCCCTGGGAGGGGGAGACCCTAGGATTAAGGCTGTGGGGTACTGCCAGTGGGGGCAGCACCCCAGAGAAAGGGGCACCGGGTCCTGGGAGGGACACGGGGGTCAGAGAGCGGTTAGGCGGATCACTGGCCCAAAGAGGGTGCTCTGGAGGCAATTCCCTGGATAACCAACGGGAGGCGCCGCCGGGTGAGTCCGACCTTGTTACAGCACTTCATACTCGCACCTCTGGGTACTATGATTTTTAACACATTTTACCGATGTTCAAAATACAGATAACCTTCACATTTCATGCACACCTTATAAGTGACTTTGGGTCACAAATACTTGTTTACTGATTTAAAGAAATATATAATCTTCAGCCCATATTAAAAGTCCACTGGGCATTCAATATATTCAGTAAGCCCTTTTTATTTTGCAAACCAATCCTGATTTATAATAATGTATTAATTATTTGATTCAACACATCATTTATGCAAACAAATTTCAGCCTGTGTGTTGAAACTTGCAAACTTGATTGGTTGCTACTTGAAATGTGTAGCGTGTGACTGGTCAGCTAAATTACATTGTTTCTGTACCTTTACTGGATTATCAACTTTTTAAACAAGAGAAAAAATGGATTACGTCTAACATATTGAGAGTGACAAATAATAAAGTTCAAGTAGGAAATTTCAAATAGATAATCATTCCTCAGGCTATAATTAAGGCTAAGATTTTGTCATGGTTATTTTTAGTAAAAGTCATGGACATGTCATGGGCAATAAAAAAAATTTCACCGAAGCCATGACCTGTCTGACTTTTGCTGCACGGCTCCATAGTTTCCCCCACCACCCGGGTGGCTAGGAGCTGTGGGGCTCTCCCTCTGCCTGCAGCAACTGGAAGCTCCAGGTGCCCCCGCCCCTCTACCAACAGTGGCTGGGAGCTTCAGGGTGACCATATTTCCCAAAGAGAAAACGGAACATCCCCAGCCGCTTGCCCAAGGTGTCCCCCTCCCTTCCATGCGAGGCTGTCATCTGTCACTGGAACCATGAGGAGGGCCCCCTCAGGAGTCTGTCACCTGTCGCTGGAACTTTGCAGGGGGCCCCACTATCGCTTGTCGCTGCTGTTGTTTGTTGCTGGAACCCTGCCAGAGCCCCGCTGGCTGCCAGCTCGAGTCCCGCGGCTGAAGCAGAAAATGTCATGGGTGTCTCTGGAAGTCAGGGATTCCCTGACTTCCATGACCTCTGTGACATAAACGTAGCCTTAGCTATAATTCATGAAACTTCTGGGATTCATGAACATTTCCATTAACACTGCACAGCTTATCACAGTTCAGGGTAACTGCACCTGTACTTCTGCTCGGTGGTCCAGCTAGGACACCTAAGCTTCTAGTTCCCCAACCATTGCCTTTCTCGGGTGGAGACCTGCATCACATTCTCTCCTGATCCAGGTTTTTCCAGGCTGCACAGTTCCCTGCCTTCAGTGTTATTCTCCAGAGAGAGGCAGCACAAACACACCTGCTTGCTTTCTCTGCAGAGACAGTTAACAGTGTGACTACCCACCGATGTAAGTTACCACACAGTTCATTCTAAGTGAGTCTATTTTATTCTTTAAATAAAAAATAATTACAGAGAGAAGACACATAAAAACAATACAAGAACCTACATGCACACTAATAAGCTTACCAGAGATCACCCTAGCCCTAGCATGGGCTCTGTGAGGAGCAGTCCTTCAATACCCCACCCCAGGAATTTCCTTGTGGTTTCAATTCATCACAGCTTCAGCTCAGAAGAAGCACAGTCTTATGGGGCCTCAGAAGTCCAGTCCTTCCAAGCCTTTCATAAGGGTTTCAGCCCTCACTGGATCAGGGGTCTTGTCTGTTTGTTGGATCAGGTAAAAGGCCCTGAGCCTGTTTAAAACCAAGCTATATATCCAAAAATCCTTTCTTTCGCTGTTGGTCCCTGAAGAATCCAGTCTGAAATAGTATATGCGCACCTCTCCAAGGGATGACTGATAACAGAGGAATTACATTAGCATCCTCCTCCTTCTAGAGGAGTTACATACAAGTTAGGGTTGCCAATTTTCTAATCACACAAAACCGAACATGCCTGCCCCACCTGTTCTGTGAGGTCCCGCCCCCACTCACTCCATCCCCCTCCCTCTGTTGCTCACTTTCCCTCACCCTCACTCACTCATTTTCACCGGGCTGGGGAAGGAGGGTAGAGTGTGTGAGGGCTCTGGCTGGGGGGGGCGGGCTCTGGGCTGGGGCCGAAACTGAGGGGTTTGGTGTGCAGGAGAGGGCTTCGAGCTGGGGGGTGGAGCCGAGAGGTTTGGAGTGTGGGAGGGGCGCAGGGACTCTGGGCTGAGGCAAGGGGTTGGGGTGTGCGAGTGGGTGCGGGCTCTAGGCTGGGGCCGGGAATGAGGGGTTTTGGGTGCAGGAAGGGGCTCCAGGCTAGGGCCGAGAGTTTCAGAGTGTGGGTGGGGGCTCAGGGTTGGGGCCTAGGGTGCGGGAGAGGGTGTGGATTCTGCGAGGGAATTAAGGTGAGGGAGGGGGCTCAGGGCTGGGGTGCAGGAGGGGGTGTGGGCTCTGGGCAGTGCTCACCTCAGGCATAGGGTGACCAGATGTCCCGATTTTATAGGGACAGTCCCGATTTGGGTTTTTTTTTCTTATATAGGCTCCTATTACCCCCCACCCCATCCTGATTTTTCACATTTGCTGTCTGGCCACCCTACTCAGGCAGTTCCCCACAAGCGGTGACATATACGTCGGCTCCTAGGCGGAGGCACAGACAGGCAGCTCTGTGCGCTGCCTCCGCCCGTAGGCGCTGCCCCCGCAGCTCCCATTGGCCCAGTTCCCAGCCAATGGGAGCTGCAGAGCTGCTTGGGGTGGGGCAGCGCATGGAGGCCCTGTGATCGCCCCTCCACCTAGGAGCTGAGAAACATGTTGCCGCTTCCGGGGAGCCACGCAGAGGCAAGTAGGGAGCCTGCCAGCCCTGCACCAACTGGACTTTTAATGGCCCAGTCAACAGCGCTGACTGGAGCCGCCAGGGTCCCTTTTTGACTGGGCGTGCCAGTCAAAAACCAGACACCTGGCAGCCCTAATACAAGTCCACGATAACATATACACATTTTTTAATACAATGGACCCCAAAAGTATTACATCTAATTAATAATGGTTTAACTTAATTCATTAAAAATTTTCTTAATTCCATAAGATTTGTTCAGGATATTGCAGAATACTGTTAGTCTGTCACACAGCTGTCTGAATGCTCCCAAACAATAAATAATAATTTAATGTTTTACTTGTGAAAATAGTTACAACTTCCTTTTTTTATCTCATTTTAACAGGTCAATTGATACACTTAACTGAAAAATTACATTTCGGCCAACATATTTTATCTTTATATTTTGCTCGTAAAAAGAATCTGTTGGTTATACTGTTAAAAGCAGGGTCAAAATGCTTGTTTCTTGCAAAGATGACTGGAAGTTAAGTTTCCTTACAAAATAAATGGTACCAAGATATTATACTTGCCCTTTCACACTTTGTAAAATCGTTTCTGCAGTTTTGTTGTTGTTGTTTGTTTTTAATCTAAAGTATGCTTAGTAAATAATTTTGGAGACACCAAGAAAATGTATATCATCTAGGTAAAGTCATAAAGCAACATTCATATAGAGTCATGGCCAATTTTTGTTTTTAAGGCATTCAAATTAAAACCCCAAAAGGGAAATGTGGAAAATAAATATACTCCATTTTAACCTATGTTTTATGGATGTATCGTGTGCTGCTTAGTTCAATCTACTATTGTTCTTAATTTTGCCACCTAATAGAACTGCAGACTAGGAATTATTCGTCCACCAATGTCTCTAGACTTAAGGATATTTTTAACTCTAAGGTTTTCTATTCCACATAAGGCCCCAGTCATCCATGAGGACAGGATAGTGCAGATGCTTGCACTATCCCATTGATTTCAGTGAGACACAGCACAGCTACTGAGGTCCAGGTTGATGCAGGAGCAAAATCATGAGTTAAATCATAGTTTGACAGGTGGTAAGGATTTTATGTAGAATTACTTGGGTAGTGTCTGGAAAAGACAACTGCCCAACTCAGGAAATGTAGAACTTTTCCTTCTCATTTAATCCATAGTTACTTTTGATAGAATATAATAGGAAATACTTTTTTCATTCAGATTTCCTAAATTGGAATTAGGCGTGGGTGCACTTACTTTTTATTTAGCCATCTTGAATTCATATTTTATTATCAGTTATCTTTGCCTTTCTTGTTTACTAGATCTCTCAATGTCTGAAGTGCTTGATATTAATTATAAGGCCTAAGATTTATTGATCTAATTTGAGCATTATTTTAGGATGTATGTTTTGTTTCTCAGCAATGACAGCCATATAGGCCTAATTTGTCTTTCTTTTCCCTCTTAAAACCAATATTTCTGAACTGTTTGAGATTTTGAGCAAAATTTTCTAGAAAGAGAGTTTAAATGAAAAGGTGTGGGAGGCACAGCAAAGGAGCAGACATCTTTGTGGATCTCTCCTGTTAAACTGAAGTTTGATAATACTTTCACTTTTGCAAGAGGAGCTGGAAAGTAGTTGGAATTAAAGAGATGGGAATCAGGAACAGATGATCTCACCTTCCCTCTACTGCATAGCTCAGATACTCTGAAACTCCTCTAGAACCGCAAACACACCAGCTCCTCCTCATATCCATCTCAGACAGACCTTCTTCTCTTGTGACTTGGGTTGTGGGGAAGAGAAGAAAATCATACCTCACTCACATTTCTGAGACAAAGTTCTTCCCCAACTTCTGTGGCATCAAAGTATCCTCTCCCTTGGGAGCAAATTGCTGTGCCATCTCTAGCAGCAATATCAACCCTCACATATGCTTCTATCTCTAGAGGCAAACATATGCCCAATTTATTCCCACTGCCCCTTTTAATTGGGATGGAAATAACCTGACCCTATCCTTTGAGGAGAAAGAAATAGTTGGGATTGCAGGAGGAGAAAATGGAAAATAAAAAAAGGTACTTTGGGGATGGAAATCATAGTCCCCATGTTCTTTCTTTGGGGAGAAACTGACAACATGAAAAAGAAAAACAAGGACTCAATACAAAAATAAATATGGAAAGGTCAGATAGAGAACAATTAACACTGCTGAGAATAATACTGATATAAGCATACTATGCAGTGTAAATCTATCCTTAAAAAAACCAAAGGAAAGGAAAATACAGCAGAAGACAAAGGAAAGATGAAAAGTGGTGAGAAAAAGTAAAATGAAGAATTAAATCAGTAAGGCCCAGGTCCCAAAGGTATTTAGGGTCCTAACTTCTTAATGATCAGAGACTAATTCTTTAAATGTTTATTAATTTACAGCAAGCCTAATGCCCAAATGGCTACAAGTCATGCCTGGTCCTCGTTCTGTAAAGAGGCACCCAGGAATCTGGCAAGCTGAGAGGAGGGGAGGAGAGTGGAGTTTGGGGCGGGGGGTTAAACGCGAAGTATTGGCCAGGCTACTTGTGCCTCCCATTGCACCAGCCCGTCTCCTGCGGTGTTCTGCTCCCCGCCCCCACATCTCAAAGAGCTTTGGTGGCTAGTCTAGGACAGGGCGGCGGTGGGAGATCCGGACTGGTTACTCCGGAGTAGCCATCGCGAACAGCGACGAGGCTCGCCAAGCCCTAACTACCCTGTAGTCCTGGCGGCCTGTTTCACCCTCCGGCGACTTCCCCTTCCCGGCACAACCCTCCTCGACCACAGGGGCACCAGTCACTAGCCCCGTCCGCTCGCCGCGGCCACCCAGCGCTAATCCCGACGACAAAGCGTGTCCCGGGGGCCCGGCCGAGTAGGGGCAGAGGCAGGGACAGGCTCCCAGCGAGAGCGGCAGGAGAGGGGGAGGCCGGGGGCGAGCTGGGGACAGGGCGCGGGGGGGGGCGGCACAGCAGACACAGGCCGAGCAGGACCCAGGCGCGCTACCCGGGCGGGCTTGTCTCGTGTCCGCGCGCGGTATCCTGAGCCCAGCTACGGGGGCCCATAGCCGCCCGGGAGCGCAGTAACGCGGTGAACAGGGCATCCGAGGACACCCCCACCCGGCACGCGCCTTATTACCAGCCTCTGGGCCCCGCCCCCTCCTGTTCAGCCGGCTTCCTCCCAGTCTGACAGCCGCCGCCGGCGCAGAATCCGCGGCGTCCTCGGTCGTCATGAGAACGAAATACGTCACTGCCTTCCTCCGCCCGCCATTGGTTGGAATTGTTCGAGAAAGCCAAAGAAAGCGGAAGCGGAAGCCGCACGTGGAGCCGGCAAGGGGCTGCCGCAGTTTCTGGAAACTTCTCCTCGCTGTCATATTTAAAGCGGCGGCGCCGGCTCCGGCTCCCCCGCCCGCGGCCAGCGACACAGCGCCCGAGCCAGCGCGCTGCGGTGGAGCCGTCCCGGGAGAGGCTCGCGCGGGACCGGGGCCGCCCCTGCCGGCGGGACCATGTCCGTGGTGGGGTTCGACCTGGGCTCGCAGAGCTGCTACATCGCGGTGGCCCGGGCCGGGGGCATCGAGACCATCGCCAACGAGTTCAGCGACAGATGCACCCCGTGAGTGCGGGGGCTGCTCTGGCGGGGGGCCCCGCGGGGAGTCGGGCTGTCCCGCGCGCGGTGCCCGGGGCGCCGGGCGGGGAATCGCGGGGCCGAGGCTGCAGTTCCCGGCCCCAACCCCGCTGTGGCCCGGGAGCGGGGGAGGGTGAAAGCTGCTGCCGGGGCGGTGATGCTGAAGCGGCTCGGCGGGCGGAGGGGGGCGCCCGCTGCGCCGTGAGCTGGAACTTGCTGGAAGCTCCCAGCGCAGCCTCTTCCCCCTCCCCCGCCCCGGCGCGGCTGCGTTACTCCCGCGCCTCCTTAGCCCCGCGCGCCGGCCGCGGGTGGTGGGCGGGTCCCGCGCCTGCAAGAGTCCCGCCGCCGCCTGGCGTGAGGGGCAGGACGGGGCCCCTGCTGCGTGAGCCCGCAGGGAGCTGGGTACCCGCCTGCCCGCCCGCGGTGGGGTCAGCGCCCTCTGAGTAAAGCTGCCCTGAAGGGCGCTGCCGTCCAGTCCCGGGAGACTGGGCGCGGGGCTGCCCGGACGTGGACCCGTCAGGAACGGGCACTTGGAGAAGCGGGGATCGGAAAGCGGCTGCTGGAGAAGCGGGGACTAGAAACAGCCGTATGTAACCTGCACAGCTCTGTACCCTTCAGAGGCTTCCCAATGAAAATCTGAACAATGATGCTGTATTGTGATCGGAAATGAAATAGACAACTTTCCACCCTTTCCGGGGGGGGGGGGGGGGGGAGTGTTCACACAGCAAAGCAGATGCACTCACCTTTGAAAGATCTGGATATACACCTTGCGAATATAATTGTAGCTAAATGAAAATACTTGTTATGCAATGTTTGTATGTTTAACCACATTGCAGGATTAGAAAAAATTCTCACTGAGTATTAACTCTCTCACACTGCAAGTATATTTATGCATATGCTTTGTTAGTATCTTCTTTTTACCAGGAAGGCTCTTGTGTGCATTTTGGGAGAAGTCATATTTGAATCAGAATTATTACTTTCCTGATGCATGGTTTAATTTGCAACCTTGCTTTAATATAGTCTTTGGGCTTTAATTTCCTGTTAAAAGGGGATGAAGAAACTTTAGCTATCGGACTGAAAATATGCAGTCTCTCTTGTTCAAGCTCTTAGTACAGCAGGCTGTTAAACAACTTAAAGCTTTATTGCACATAAATTGATTTTTGTAGTTGCTCAGCTTTACAATGAAGAAAATTCTAAGAGTTGAAACAATTACTCAGTGCTACATGTGAACTCAGAAGTTCAGCTATTCATAGGTTAGCCATACAAAAAAAAAATGATTTTAAAGAAATGGTAACATGCATCTGTTTCTTTTCATGTAGATAACTTGGTTGAAGTTTTTTCTTGAAATTGTACAGAACAATTTACCCTTGGGCTGAGTCTAAGTACAGAATGTTTCAACTCCAAAGCATGTGTCGCAACTTTACAAAACATGCTTTAGAGCTGAAACTTTCTGTGCATGTGCATGAAAATAAAAACATACAATATATAATAGAGAAAAATATGTGGCTCGGAGTGAGAGATTGCTGATCAGTGTTTTTTTAAATGCCATGTATTAGCATAAGCGTAGCAGTTTAACGTGCTCAAACTCGCAAATTCTGTTTGCAGTAGCAATAAATACAGCTACTATAGCTCTTAGCGATAAAATAAAATCCTGAGTTACCAAGCCTCTCTGTCTTTTCAGATCAGTTGTATCATTTGGATCCAAAAACAGAGCTATTGGTGTTTCAGCTAAAAACCAGGTAGGTTATCTTCTGTGAAAGAGAATCTAATTACTAGTAAAATTAATAACATAAATATGTTCCAAATAAGGGAACAAAAGGAAAAGCGAGCTGATTGCAGCTAGATAAAATTCTGTGATCTTAATTGTCAGGTAGCATTTTAAAATCAAAGAACTGCATTATGCTGACAGCGTCATCTCCAGGTTTGCTGCTGAGGATGCCATTGCTAGAACTCCAGGAGGTCTGTCTGCTGGGTTAATAATTTCCAGTTAGATGGCTGCCTTATTTGATAATTTTAAAAATAAAATCACCAGAACACACGCTTACTTAGGAAATTTCTTTGCATTAGAAATGCATCTTCACAAATTACATAGAATGTGTATATAAGTCCTTAAACTGAAATATGAACTAAGAGCTTTGGCCTTTGCTTGAATAAACTACTCTGAAAGGAGAAAGTGTTAAATATTTTCACTTATTCACTGCAGTAATATATTTTTTTAAAAAGCGAAAACATTAATACGTTTTTTTAAAATAACCATGTACAATGTTTAAAACTTCAGCTATCAACATCTAAAAGCCATGTTTTGGGCTGATTATATCTAAATAAGACTAGTGTACTGCAGGTGCGGACCAAGCATGCTCCCTCTACTGGCCTATTCATACCTGTCAAGGGGAAAAAATGCTGTGGTAGGTTTCCATGGAGAGCGAGAGCATCAACTGTGAAAGTCTTCCATTTAGCTATGAACAAACAGGGAGATGTGATTGAAAATATATGCGTGATCATAGCCTCTTTCCTAAGCTACTCAGATATACATTTGCAAGTACAGGATTCAAAGACAGACGCTAACAAAGTGATTTGCATAGAGAGTTTTGCAGTTTTTCATTCTTTCCTAGGAATGGGAATGTATTTCATTAAAATAAATACAGGCGAGTCGCATCTTAGGCACATTTAACATGCGCAAATTCATCTTTGCGCGGTCGGCAAAAACAGAAAAAAAAAATTAAAACTGCATCTGTAGTGCGGGCGATTCCGCTCACCATTCAGCTCAATGAGTGTTTCACTATATGCGGTTTTCGCTTTACGAACTAACCGCAGAACGGAACCCCCGCATAAGATGAGACTTGCCTGTATCCACATAAAACATTGTGGAACAAATATTTCACTAGAGTTTTAAATTTGTGATCTTTTTGATCGGGACTTGGAAGTTTCCTTTCGTACCACTGCTTTTAGACTATATTTCCATGTCACTGATTCAGATGTTAATATAATTCAATAAAGTAGTGAGAAAGTAAAGGAGTCTTCAGAGCATTTGTTGTCGTAAATAAATGGCTTCTATCTGGATTCTCAAGAGACTAATGTGGGGAGTGTTACTAAGAGATCATTCAATTAAAAGCTGTCCAGCAGCTTTAGCTAAATTGAAATTTTAAGTAGTTTCTCTCTCAACTTACATTTGAGAACATGCATTCACAACAGACTTCTGTTCTTGGACAGTTTGTGGTTTCAGTTGCTTTTGGAATAGCTTCAAAAGGGTACTATGTATTCAGTTTTTCATGTTTTTTTGTTTTAACAGTTTGAAAACAAAATTTACCAATTTTTTTCCATTTAACAAACACGTAAACAAACACATCCATTTGGATGATTTGAGGATTTCAAAATACAAGTACGTCTTAATAGTGAACAGTCTCTTTTCCTGACAACAGTGGAATTTTAGGTCATGATGCCCATGCAAGTATGGGCACTTCTTGGCCCATGACAATCTGGGCATTGCATTTTCACTAAGAAGGGAGTGTAACAGCCATTTGTTCAAGCAGAAGAACTACACACCTGAATTGTTCTGGGTTTTTTAATAAGTAATCATCTTAATTTAACTTTGACATGGTTTTCTATTTAACAGCAACTTAAATTTCAATTTTTTGTGCATCTTCAATCAAATGCTAGACCGCTTTGGGAATAGTTAATCACTTCATTCTGGTCTTTCACTGTTACTTGCAGTATGTTCTAGTGAATTTTCAGAAGAATACCATGTTGTAGTAGCGCTGTTTAAGTGTGGCATGCTAACTGGCTTGCTGCTGTTTAACTGTGGCCAAGACAGCAGGAATATTCTCAAATATCCTACAGTATTAATGGCATGTGATTACTTTTAAAAATTCTCTTCAGATTGTACATACAGTTATCTTGATTTAAAAGAATCTTTAATTTTCAGGTATCAGAGGGGTAGCTTCCACTGCTTGCATCCGAAGAAGTGGGTATTCACCCACGAAAGCTTATGCTTCAATACCTCTGTTAGTCTATAAGGTGCCACAGGACCCTTTGTCGCTTTAATTTTCAGGTTAACTCTAAATCAGTTCATTAAAAGCCACTAAAGTTTTTTGACTTGATGCCCATTGCATACTAAATTACTTTTGCTGTATAAGTGCTTCCAACTTGAGTGACTATAGAGCTACAGGTTAAGTAGATGTCAAGTACCCTTCCCGGTGAGGTTTGTTGTAGTTAATTTATGCTACCAAGTCCCTTGTTTTCCTCTCTGTTGAGGTGACAGAACAAAACAAGTCTCCATCAATATGTTGATCCCTTGACTTACTACCTTTAGATTTATTGGTATTTGCTGGGTACTATAAGTCATCAGTAGTTGGTAGAGAACAAAAGGCTTTTTTTATCGCTCTTGTTAAAATAATTTAAACTGTTACACAGACCGGGGTATAGACTTTCTGTATTGTAACAGCTTGAGACTTTAAACTGTAAACTCTGTAATGCAATGCTCATTCACCTCTTATGCCAGTATATTTCTGCATAAAACTAGAGTACTACATAATTTAATATTGGAGAAAAGAGATCAGATGTCAAGTCTCTGAATAGTAAACCTGACTGGTTTAGGAACAGAAGCTAGCAATCTGACACTGCCATTCTTTTACTAATATGCGGGTTAAGTGTTACATTCAAGATATCTTCTTTTTCTTTCTTACAGCATATTACTCATGCTAAGAACACAGTATCTAACTTCAAGAGATTCCATGGCCGTGCATTTAATGATCCTTTTATTCAGAAGGAGAAAGAGAGCTTGAGTTATGATTTGGTTCCAATGAAAAACGGCGGAGTTGGAATAAAGGTAAGGGTGTCATTTTTGCAGTCTAGCTTTCTAGTTTCTATAGCTGTGTTGGAAAGGTTTTGTTTTCTAGCACTTAATTAAAATCCCTTATTTTCATGATTAATTCCCGTAAAAGCTGTTCTTGACCTCTTTGCTAGGAAGGCTTTTGAACTGAATAGCTTTTTTTTTTTTTTTTTTTTTTTTACACTTCAGAGTGGAGTCAAATTTTCGTTATAAATACTTCCTCAAACAAGAGCTTCCCTGGTGGCAATTGTGCTCACAGTCTACACATTCTGGCAGAAAAGCTATTAAAATAATTATAGGATTATATAATTCTGCACTGAAGTCAGGGAAATGCTGTTCTTAATTCCCCTGGTATCTATGCACTGTGATAGTACGCCACCATGTAATCAGATTCTCAATATAAGTTAATGCTATATACTTTGTTAGAACCTCTACTATTACTTGACAGAGACCCTAATGACACTTGCAGTAAATGTACACAAAGTGTTCCTGCAACATCTATTGCAGACTAAAGCCTTGTCTCCACTAGAAAGGATGCTGTAGCTATGCCTCCCAACCTTCCTTGTGGAGATGCAACTTATACTGGCAAAAGATTTATTTTGCTTGTATAGCATACACCATACCCCAATTAAAATAAGATATTGGCAAAAGGATCATTTTATTGGTATGACTATCCCCATGTGGGCTTTTGCCAGGACAGCTATGTAAGCCAGGGGTGTTTATTTTATTTTATTCCCCCATTCCTAACTGACATAGGTGTGCCAGCAAAACTTTGAAGTGTGCACCAGGCCTAACTAACAAAGTAATAGTGAGACCTAGAGATGAGAACTTAGCATAGAAGAAGCTTGTCCGGTAAATACAGTGGCCATTATGCCAATGAGAATGTTTCAATATGTTATGTATATCTAAGGCTATAAGAAAAAAGTGATGATCTAGTTGATAAGGGTATGTGATCATATATTTAAACTGCAGAAAGCATACACACAAGTGGTCCCTATCCACCTCTACATAGGCCTTTTTTGCTGATACATGGGAGGATCGAAACAGTATCCCATGGTTTTAATCTGAAATCTAGTCAGTTTTTAAAAGAACTAAAAATAGATTCACTTACTAAACCTACCCCATTGATTCCATAGCCAATTAGTGTGATTTTTTTTTTTGTAGTCACAATTCCGTTTCTTTAAAAAAAAAAATTAAAAAAAAATCCCCCTTCTTCAGTGCTCTGTGAAAGATCCACACAAACATGGGCAATGCACAAAATAAACTGCAAAGAGACTTTTTTTCTTAATCCTTCTATAGTTATCTGAAGTGTGGGTTGTAACAATGGCAGATACTTTGTTTGGTGTCTCTTTAATGGGAGTTAATTTAAGTAGTTTTCTTTAACACATACAAGTTAGAAAAATTTGGTATTAAGAGACACAGTACTGTGATGGTCATTTTCAATTTTTTCTCAATCTGTGTGGCGTTTTTTCTTGTCCATGGAGAAAAATGTTTTGAGAACAAAGTAGTAGGGCAGGGGTAGGCAACCTATGGCACGCGTTCCAAAGGCAGCACGCGAGCTGATTTTCAGTGACACCAGTCCAGGGGGCTCTGCATTTTAATTTAATTTTAAATGAAGCTTCTTAAACATTTTAAAAACCTTATTTACTTTATATACAACAATAGTTTAGTTATATATAGACTTCTGGAAAGAGACCTAAAAACGTTAAAATGTATTACTGGCACGCGAAATCTTACATTAGACTGAATAAATGAAGACTTGGCACACCATTTCTGAAAGGTTGCTGACCCCTGCAGTAGGGGATTGCCATGTTCGGAGTCCACAAGAGGATCTCTTACAAAGCATTCTTCTTTACACCTTTTCTGTACTATAGAATAGGTGGCAAAAAGGTGAATACACAAAGGAAGGGAAATACAGAGGTATTTTTAAACTGATTTTACAGTTTCTTGGTAGATAATTTCTTACCTTTTCTGCAGTGGTGAGCATTTGAAAATTGCTGGCCACTTTTAACGTATTGGCATAGTGATTCATTACTGTGTGCTAGCCTCACTAATTGACATGACTTACAGCAATTCAGATGATGGTGTATGTAAGTCATCTGCCAGTGACTTTATCCAGGGGAATTCATTCGTCAGTGACACTTGGCATGTAGAAACAGAATGACATTATCTGCAAACGCTCAAGGGAGGGGGGATGTGAATTCTCAATTGTAACTATGTAATGAGCTGTGTGAGTGCATTAAGATTGGAGGGAAGGGTTGTTGGTCAGCAGAGCATTCAGAACTAAGTGAAACTCTGCCTTTCTGCAATTAAAATGAAATTGTCCTCCCCACCCACCTTCTTTCCCCCCACACACACTTTTTTTGTTTTTGACTATACAGGTAATGTACATGGATGAGGAACATTTATTTAGTGTGGAACAGATAACCGCTATGCTGTTGACTAAGTTGAAGGAGACTGCTGAGACTAACCTAAAAAAGCCAGTAACAGACTGTGTTATTTCTGTAAGTAATTCTGTTACATGGGACCAATAGAAACGTTAATCTCCCTAGTTGTAATCACTGAAGAGTTCTAGTTTAAATAAAATGTAAGAAGCTGTTCAGCCCAAGTACTTGTATGCTCAGGGTAACGTTGTACATATCATATTTAACATTACCAGGACCTTCTTCAAAAAAAGAAAGTGTATTCTATATATGAGCTTATTATAAAGCAATGGAAGGTATAAACAGACAATATTAAATTACAGATTTGTTACTTCATATTAATATACTACCTTTTATGTTAAAGTAAAATAGCTTTGAAAAGCATCATAATTAGGATAAAGACGGTAGAGGGTGTTTAAGTGCTGAACACTTGCTCAGATACCATGCAGACGAACAAGTTAAAATGCCTAGACAGAAATATTGTGAGTGCTCTGTCAACCTGCACAATATATCAAGGAATTAAATATTTATTTTAATTGATCTACCAGTTGGCACCACCATGCCACTGGGAAAATTCCTTTGGTTCCAAGTACAGTGGAGTCGCATCTTTTGCTGGGGTTAGGTTCCGAAGTCAGCGCATAAGGCGAAAATCGTGTATAGTCAAACTCTCACTGAGTGGAATGGTGGGCAGAATCGCCCGCATTTCAGGTACAGTATTTAAATTGTTGTGGTGTTGGGTTTTTTTGGTGGTTTTTTTTGCCGAGCGCGTATAGTTGAATTTGCGTAAGATAAATGCGCGTATGATGTGGCTCCACTGTATAGCAAAGAACTTAAACTCAACATTTTTGGCAGTACACTGCATCTAATGTTAACATCAAAGTAGCTTTGATTACTTTTTCTACTCCTTTTCAAAAATTAATTTAGGCCTGATTCATCTACATCAGGGGTGGGCAAACTATGGCCCGTCCTGTCTGGCCCTTGAGCTCGCTGGGGAGGCCGCCCCCCCCCCCCCCGGCCTCTCCACCACCCTCCCTCTGAGGGAGGCGGGGCTGTGTGCTCCGGTGGGGCAGCACAGCAGCATGTCTGGCTGTGGCCGCTGCTCTGAGCGGTGTGGTAAGGGGGCCGGGGCTGGAGCCAGGGGGTTGGATAAGGGGCAGGGTGCAGGGGGAGGTTGGATGGGGTGGAGGTTCTGGGAGGGTGGTCAGGGAACGGGGGGGGGGGGGAGATAGGCATGGGAGTCCTGGGGGTCGGGCAGGGGTGTGGATAGGGGTCGGGGCAGTCATGGAGCAGGGCGGCTTAGGGTGTGGGGTCCTGGGGGTGGTGGTGAGGGGTATCTGGGGGGGGCCATAAGGAGACAAGGAGCAGGAGGGCTTAGGGTGTGTGGTCCCGGGGGGTGAGGTGGGGAGTTAGAGGCGGAGGGGTCTCTGGAGGGGGCGGTCGGGACAAGGAGCAGGGGGGCATAGATAGGGGGTGGGATCTCAGGGTGGGCTGTTAGGGGCAGGGAGTCTCTGGAGGGGGTTTTCAGGGGACAAGGAGCAGGAGGAGTTGGATGGGTCAGGGATTCTGAGGGGGGCAGTCAGAGGCCAGGGCCAGGCTGTTTGGGGAGGCACAGCCTTCCCTACCCAGCCCTCCATACAATTTTGCAACCCTGATGTGGCTCTTGGGCCAAAAAGTTTGCCCACCCCTGATCTACATCATGCCTCTCCTGAAAGTATTCTACTTTACTGGTTGGTCTTGCATGTGCTTTTAGGCCCCAGTTCAGCACAGTACTTAATGATTAACTTCAATGGGACTACTAAGTGCTGTGCTGAATCAGGCCATTTTGGGCTAAAATTTTGCAGTGGCTAAATATAGTGGCAGATATCTCCTTTTGGGGATGCAGAATTGGTAGTATTTCAAGTAAATGTTTATGTTGAAAGATCTGGCTTTCTAATGGTAATTCTGTTCCCACGTGGTTTCTTCAGGTTCCGTCATTTTTCACTGATGCTGAAAGGAGGTCTGTCCTAGATGCTGCTCAGATTGTTGGCCTAAACTGTCTGAGACTGATGAATGATATGACAGCAGGTAAAGCAAAGGAAACTTCTTCCAGCAAGTGTATGTTTAATGGAGATCCATTTAGATACTCAAATAACTTCAAACTAAGAAACAAAGAATTGCTAAAAACAGACCAGTCACTAAAAGCAGAGTTGGTTTATAACACTTGTACCATTTTTTTCTTGACCTATAAAACATCTGTCATGAGGTGTTGTGAAGGTGGTAAAAAGAGAGAGCTTTGCTTCCTAAGGTGACTTAATAGGAATACAGTAGAACCTCAGAGTTACAAACCCCTCTGGAGGGAAAGTTGTTCTTAACTTTGAAATGTTTGAAATGCTGAACAAAACATTACGGTTGTTCTTTCAAAAGTTTACAACTGAACATTGACTTAATACAACTTTGAAAATTTACTGTGCAAAAGAAAAATGCTGCTTTTAACCATCTTAATTTAAATGGAAACAAACACAGAAACAGTTTCCTTACCTTATCAAAAAATGTTTATACTTTCCCTTTATTTTTTTAGTTTGTTTAACACAGTACTGTACTGTAGTTGCTTTTTTTGTCTCTGCCGCTGCCTCTTTGCATACTTCCGGTTCCAAATGTGGTATGCAGTTGACTAGTCAGTTTGTAACTCTGGTGTTCGTAACTGTGAGGTTCTACTGTACAGTACTTAACTTCCCCCTGACTCGCACATTTGAGGATAGGAATTGCCCTAGCAGTATAGACCAGTGGTCCATCTAGTGCAGCATCCTGTCTCTTCAGAGGAATGTGCAAGAAGTGTCATAGTGATCAATTGTTCAATAAGTTGCCTGTATGAGGAACTTTTTCATATTTGCCATCAGTTAGAATTTTTTGTTAAAAGATATAAAACCACTATCGGTGTAATTGTGGATGTCAACATCCATATAAATATATAATCTACTTTTGCTGATGTGCTCAGGGCTCAGAAAATTCATTGGTAGATGTAATATAAAGTGTTAGTGCTAGGAAGTATGTATAGCAATGTATATATGTAAACATTTTAGTTGGAACCTGCCTTTTGTGACTGCACCATTGCAAAAATAAGCTGATTGATGCACTGAATGGAGATCCACTAGTGATTGTGCAGATAACAGTTGATGCTTCTTGCTTTACAGTGGCTCTTAACTATGGAATTTATAAACAAGACCTTCCAGCTCCAGAAGAGAAGCCACGGATAGTGGTGTTTGTTGACATGGGACATTCTGCATTTCAAGTATCTGCCTGTGCTTTTAACAAGAGTAAACTAAAGGTAGTCAGCTGATAATCCATTTTTGTGTTACTCCATGGGCCATGTAAAGTTTAGTCAAGAAAAAAGGGGGGAAAATTGTACCACTAAAATGTGCTTGAATTGAAATGATCAAACAGAACTTGGCTGTACAACACCTTACATCTCTTCATATTGATCAGCAGGTGTTGCTCTAGACCAGTGGTTCCCAAACTTTAACAACCCGTGAACCCCTTTCACTAAAATGTCAAGTCTTGCGAACGCCCTCCTAAAAATGAATATTTAAATTAGAAAAGCAATGATCTTGGAAATATAAAATTTGTTTTATGACATGCTTATTACACACTAATTATTATTTAACATTACAGTATTTGTATTACATTATGAAAATGGCAACACTCTTCCAAGATCTCACTTTCGTAGTGTGTATCACTTTTGAATAAGCCTGTTATAAGACAAGGCTCCTATGTTTCATCAAGGAATATCAGATGGTATTTAAGAAGCCAACTCAGAGTTCCTCCTACACAAGCATTCAGGTCTTGAGCAGTCCAGGCAAACAGCGCACGTTACAACAAAGCTTAAATTTGTTCTTCATAATAATTTTAAAAACAATACTAGCTGCCTATTTAATTTTAAAAACAGCAAAAAATATCCACCTACCTTTCCATTTCTTATAAGGAGTCTTGAAGTTTAAATCTCCTCAGTGTGATAGATAAGCTTGCTTTGATCTGCTTAGCTCTTGGAAGTCCAGGGGCTCCGGGCTGCTGGACCCATGCTGCCCAGGGTCCCTAGGGACAGCTCTGTCCGCCATTAGGGAATTTTTCCCCTAGAACCCAGTGTAACATTTTGTGAACCCCCAGGGGTTCACGAACCCCAGTTTGGGAACCACTGCTCTAGACTGAATTAGTTTTTTTGCGGGGAAGATGGGACTCGACCTGAAAACTTCTAATATAAACACGTGAAATAGTTGTAACAGTACACTGAAACAACTAAAGCAATTAGACCTCTTGAACTTGCTGACCACATTTTAAAAAGAAAAGCTCTTAGTGGCAGTATATGTAAAGACTACTAAAATATACAACTTACAGCTTCATTTTTGGAAGTATTTATTTAATGTGTGGAAAGTGATGTGATATGGACACAAACATTAAGGATTTTAGCACCATTAATATTGGCTCCTTCTACGATGCTGCAATTACACTGAAGCTGTAAGTTGATTGACTTGTTGTAATTGTAATAAGCCATTTGAACCTATGTGTGGACTAAGGCCCTGATGACAGTGGATCCATTCTAGAAAGGCTATGGGGTTTTTTTTTGTTAAGGCAAACTTCCAACTTACAGGTGTACAGACCAGCTTCTGCTAATACACCTTACTAAATCTTTAAACCTACACATTGGAAGAAATAAGCCTATGTGGTGGCTTTAAAAAAGGCCTGCTGGTATAGGTGGAAGTCCAGTGTAATGTCTGATTGTCGAATGTAAAACTTTTCTCTTTCAAACCAGGTGCTTGGCACAGCCTTTGATCCCTTCCTAGGGGGGAGAAACTTTGATGAAAAGTTAGTGGATCACTTTTGTGTGGAAATAAAAGCAAAGTATAAACTGGATCCGAAATCAAAAATTAGAGCTCTTCTTCGTCTATATCAGGAGTGTGAGAAACTGAAGAAGCTAATGAGCTCCAACAGCACGGACATCCCACTTAACATTGAGTGCTTTATGAATGATAGAGATGTGGCTGGAAAGATGAACAGGTGAGTAAGAGCTAAAGGAAAATGAGAACACTGTGTTTAAAGCAAAACCTCAGTGGATGGGATTCTTTGTTTCCACAGTCCTAAAAGAAGAGACCATCTATACTAAGATTACATGTAGTACTGTTTATTAAACATGGAGTATCTTTGAAACAGTGGCCAGTCCTGGCCACTTATAAATCTAATCTTTGTTGTGAATACTTCCAGCTTTTCTGTGATGCTGGAATAGTTCAGACTCGATTACATAATGTATGTGATGTCCATATGAATGAAACAAATGTACAATGTTGAACACTGATGTTGCAGTGCCTGCCTATACTCCTAATCTGAAATGCCCTTGTTTTTAGGTACAAGGCACTATCACCTTGGGTCTAGAAGTAAACCTGCTAGACTTAATACACAAAATACTTTGCAGTTTGAAGCAATTAATTTTGCTACACACACAACATACCTGACACAAATCCATAAAAGTAAGGAAATAAAAAGTTAACCCACCTAATGTGCATACCCTCTATTTCTCTATTTATAAGCATACAAATTATGCTACCATACACCACAACCTTAACTCTGTCTTCTGAGGAATGTCCTCCTCCATCTTTCCTTTTAACTGTCCTTCTGTACTCAACCCTTCATCAAACTGCTGCTCCCAACACAGCCAACTACTAGTCCAGGTGTCAACTATTAACATTAGTGAAAAAAATAAATTGGTAAAGTGGTGCGTGCAGGAGGGTGAATGGGGCAAGACTGCACTTGCAGTACATGGTCTGTAGTTGTAAGGGTGAGGTACATACTTGTGCATGGAAAATATGTATTGTTAAGTGGCTTATCATATGTTTTTGTGGGTTTGTGTCAGGAATGGTGCATGTCAGTCATGATGTGCAAACTTCATTATGAACCAGTTAGCTTCCTAGGGTCCTTTTATAATATTTAATTAGGAATTTGTTTTTTTTACCTGGGGGAGGGGTGTAAAAGTGCAGCTACTGCTGGAGAAGACTTTATCCATTGGTGACTGGGCATATGAGCCTTTTTTCTGCTGTGACAGAAAAGTGTGTAGGTCCTGATGGATAAGGTTCTATTTGCACACTTTTCAACAACCAATTGTTTGCACAGCACACAAACTGTCCATTATGATGTGAAGAATAGCTAAATATTACCCTAAATCCAACCTTTAAAAAACAAACCAAAAAACCCAACCCTGCCTGTTACACCAGATCTACACAGGATTCACTTTTGTGCCAAGTTTTGTGTATGTGTGAGAGCCCAAATTCAAAAGATTTCTATTAAAAAATATATGGAGAGAAAGCAAACAATCTACACGAAGAATCCAAAGGTGTAAAATCTCACACCGACTTGCCTCTTTTTAGAGAAAACTTGGGTTTAAGGTGGGGTATAAATTCATCTAAGTGTGCATATGTAGAGATGTTGTACATACAGTGAATTCCCCTTGCTGGTTGAGAGACTGAAGCAATAATTAAAGTAACATAGTTACCCTCTTCATCTGTAGAAACATAGAAACACACCACTTATACAGAAAAACAGTAACTTACAAACATGGGTTGACACTTTCAAAGCAGGGCAGGGAAGTTGGCTACACATCCTTAATTAAAACTAAATCCCTTATACTGCTTTGACGATCTCAACCGTGGTGATAAATGGAGCTTTATTGCTTTATCTGCAAATACTGTAATGCACACTGATAGACCTGGAGGTCAGAATAACACTATACAGGAGACTGTTTGTTTTACTAATTTACATTCATTCCCAGTCATTACTGACCAAAAGTAACTATCTCAGGTGGGTATTTGGTGTTTTTCCCTAGAAACTAGAGGCACAAGTGCTCACAGCACAAAAATCACCAACACTGCACCTTTATCTGTAGCTTCTGCAGAAAGGCTGAGGATGGGCATAGAGGCAGAATATCCTTTAGAAGGGATCTCTTCAGGTAGTGGTGCATATAGTTGAGCTGTGTTGACAGAAATGTGGGGAAAATTGCGTGGTATCTGTTCATAGTGTTGCTAGCCTGTGTGGACATCACTTGAGTTTGGCACATTTGCAAACACTAAATTCACTAACTTTAAAAATACTAAACAGCTTTAAAATCTGTTTGTGGTGGCCTAGTTTATAATTTAAAGCCTTTTTGTTGAAACATGCAGTATTAAACGGTTCCTAACAAAACCTGATAAAGCAAAACGCCAGAGTTTTTAACTATGGCTTTTGTCTACTTTTCCTAGATCCCAGTTTGAAGAATTATGTGCTGACCTCCTACAAAGGATAGAGGTGCCCCTCCATTCATTATTGGAACAAACTCCGCTTAAAGTGGAAGATGTGAATGCTGTTGAGATTGTTGGTGGAGCTACACGCATTCCAGCTGTTAAAGAGAGGATTGCAAAGTTCTTTGGAAAAGATGTCAGCACAACACTGAATGCAGATGAAGCTGTTGCAAGAGGCTGTGCTCTACAGGTACAGTATAGACCCGTTTACGTGTGTATCTGCTTAACGCATGGTAGCGCCATGCCTCCTAGTGCTATTTAACACACGTGGTACAGGAACTTGCTATGTAGCGCTATAGATTTGCTCACTAACTCACTGACATAGAAATCGACAGGATGTGCGGAGCGGAAACGTGTTGTAGGCCTACTGGTGTTTCCTCTTTTTTTTGATCGCCGGTATTGGTAAAGACGTATCACGCACGAACTGTAGAAGAAAAGCTAACTGCAATAGATCTAGTAAATAAGAGAGAAACCCAAGCCAAAGGTTCAAAAGTTATTAGGATTGCCGATCTACTCTCCGAGGATGGTTAAAAAAATAATCTAAACTGAATGGCTTTGTACAAAATACGGATTCTGCCGCGGGGCTTAAGCGAAAATAGGTGCGCTATTCACCATAACCCACAATAGACAAAGCCATGCACATGTGGTTTGCTCAGGAAAGGCTGAAAGGAATGCCGCTATGTGGGCCAATTCTTCAAGCCCAAGCAAAGAAATTTAGAAATTTAACGGGGATGAATCATTCCAAGCCAGCAAGGGGTTTATAAGTCGTTTTAAAAAGCATAGCACAGGTATGGATTTCTAGAGAAAGCCGATGAATCAGCTGCGAACTGGTACTTTTTTCAAAGTTTTAGTGATTTACTGCGTATTTAATGTTTTTATTAGATTACATATTTGAATTTATATTCTTGCAAAGCACCGTTAACAGATAGGCCTGCAGTATTTGGGACACTGTGAATACGTATGTAATCCTAGATAATTAAACGTGTGTGTTTGTGTATATAGATAGATATCTTAAGATATTTCTGCATGGCCCTCTTAACCCGCGGTCTGTTAACACGTGGTCATAACGGCTTGACTCCCGATATCCGTGCGTAAACAGGTCTGAACTGTACCACTTAAGTCTTTCAAGAGTACTTCTTTTGGCGAATTGACCATATAGTTATGGCAGATGGCAAAAGGGGCACTCTTAAAGCAGGCAATGGAACACACCTGCTGAAACAGTGACATGCTTAAAAACCTGTCACTTTAATTTTACCTACTGATTTGACTAAACTTTAACTAGTCACTGCACTTTATCTGGCTTGAGCCTGTGGAGCCATTGCCATTTTTTCCCAGACTCCCAATCCGCTTGTGTTCTCGTTCTCTCTCTCTCTCTCTCTCTCTCTCTCTCTCTCCCCGCTTCACCTTTCTTCCAGTCAGTCCTGTTGATGCTGCTGAGGGCTCAGGCTCTGCTTCATTCAAAGCCTCCCTGGCAGGTGCGGATGGGGTGAGGCAGTGGTCATTGACCAGTCCCGACAATACAAAGTAATCCGCAAAAAGACAATAGGCCTTTGTAGGAGGTTCAGGGGGTTCTCTGCTATACTGTTTTAGAAAACGTTTACCATTAGGTGCATTCCAGAGGCAAAATAATCCACTCTTCAGAAATATAGAAGGATCACCTCTGGCACGAATGATTTAGCATTATCCATCAAAGGCTGCAAAAGCCATCTTTGTTACCTAATGTATTCAGATGGCTTGTGTGTACTACCATTGAACATACAAATAGGTGCATTTGTGTGTAACATTTTCTGGTATTGGACTTTCTAAATTAATAGCAAAATGTAACAATGTCTCATTGCTGCTCTTCCTGCAATCCATATTTACTTGACTTTGAAAGTAGATTGTTTATCTCCTACAGTATGTCTACACTGCAGGTGAAGGTGTGAAGTAGCACAGGTAGGCATACCCATGCTACCTTCAATGTATTGTTAAAGGCGCTAGCTAGTAGTGAAGATGTGGTGGCATGGTCTTGCAGCCCAAGTATATGCTCAGGGTCCCTGGTGGGTTTGTATTCAGGCAGCTGGTCCACGTGGGATGTGTCTACACATGCTACAAACACACAGTCACGTGCAGTGTAGGCATACCCTGAAAGTAAATTGCTTTTGCTCTGAAACTTTTTCCTTCTCTACCTCCATCACCCTTGTTTCCTTTCATTTCTTGTTTTGTGTTCTGTTCCTGTCTTCCACCTCACTAACCATAACCCTTGAACATCCATTGACTACTCCCATACGCAGAGCAAGAAACAACGGTAATGGGCTTAACCCCCATCACTGCTGGACATGCACAGCACACTCACATGGCATTCTGTGCAATGCTGCTACTCCTTTGGAACATACCAGTTGCATCCTCTGAGAACTGTAATGTTAAGCAACAAGAAAAACTTAATCTGTGTTAGAACTAGGATGATAAAAGTATTTTTGGTTGGTTTAGGAATAACTATCCCTTGCAATGTAGCAGAACTGCTAAACTAAAGGTCCCTTGTACCTAAAGAACGTGCACCCTTTGTGAACATAATTCCTTTCCTTCACATCAGGGTTTCACTTAAGCAATTAATTTAATTTACCTAGATCTGTTTCAGTACAATCAATAAAGTATAGGACTCTTTTTTTTTTTTTTTTTTTTTTTTTTTTTAAATATTTATCAAAAAAGTTAATTTATTTTAAGGCATAACATTCAGGCATATAGTCAATCGTAACAGCTGTTTTTGTCTTTTAGTGTGCAATTCTTTCTCCAGCATTTAAAGTGAGAGAATTCTCTGTCACAGATGCAGTTCCATTCCCAATATCTCTGATGTGGAACACAGAAGCAGATGACACTGAAGGGTAGGTAGCTTAAATTATGGTTCCCATTTGGACACCAAAAGTAAGACTAGTGGCTTTTAAATCAGACTCAGAATTAACCTCCTTTGTCAGTGAGCTGTACTGATTGAGATAAAGTGGCCACCTGTATACAGGGCCCAATTTGACTTGCATATTTAAGAAGATGTAAACATAGAGAAGAAAACGTATTGGATAATAAATACAGAAATGAGAGGTTAATCAAGAACTATGTAAATGTTAATACATACATTCAAAACATTTTCTACCTTTCCAATTCCTTTCAAAGGTGGACTGGCTTGTGGGCAGTTTTCTAGATGAAAATATTCCTAATAGTTTGAAATCCTAATAGTTTGATAAAACAGACAAAATTTTATAGAATTATTTTTCTTTAACTAAAGAAACTGATATAAGAATACACTCAGTAACTGGTTTAAAAAAAATTAAATGAAAAAAAATGGTGGCAAGATGTGTAACTAAACTATATTTTTTTTAAAAAAAGTTAGTGTCTTCTCATAACCTACATTCTTTGAAGATTATTTTTTTTGTTTTTTGTTGTTGTTGTTTTTTTATAATCTTGCCATTGAAGTAGAGTGAACACTTCCCTATTTTCTGTTAAATCTGCCACATGCGGTTTGCAGCAGTTCTGTATATACACCTCAATCTCTACACCTGTTCTCCAAGGTGATAAATTCTGTCCTTGCCCCAAGTTCCATTTAGTTCAGCCTTGAATCTCTTTTTGTCCATCTGTGTTTTCTCATACGATGCAGCTGTACAGATCTCCGTATTTGTTCTGTTGTAGACTGAACCTCTGAAGGCAAACTGTATTTCCATTTTCAACTATCTTGTTTTCTGTGGCTCAGTTGTGAGTCAGTTAATCTCCCACCTAATCAGGTTTCCAAGCCCAGGGCTACACTAGCGGGGGGGGGGTCGATCTACGATACGCAGCTTCAGCTACGTGAATAGTGTAGCTGAAGTTGGCGTATCGTAATCGACTTACCTGGCCATGAGGACGGCGGCGAGTCGATCGCTGCCACTCCCCTGTCGACTCCGCTTCCCCCTTTCGATGAGGTGGATTTCCGGAGCCGACGGGGAGCGCTTTCGGGGATCGATTAATCGCGTCTAAATGAGACGCGAAAAATCGATCCCCGAAAGATCGATTGCTACCCGCCGATCCGGCGGGTAGTGAAGACAAGCCCCAAGACTGGAATTCAACAAAAGATTTGTTAGGTAGGGAGTTAGATTTAATTTTCTGCAGTTTGGAAGTAATCAGACTGACATAGAAAGCCCAGAGCACAGGAGAATCCTGGATGAATAGTTGTCAACTTTCCTGTCAGAGCGAGGGAGGAAAATAGTGTCTCTGCTCTCTTTGACTGAGCCACAAAGCAAATCAGCTGGTAAGTAGGAACGTAACCTTTAAGATTCAGAAGGGCATTCTAGAAGTGCAATTTTTAATTTAAATAGTTGTTTCAACTATTTCAACTGAGGGACACATTTGAATAAAAGTCAAGTACTGTACATCTACTGGTAATCTATTCCCAAATCCTATTCAAACATGACTAAACTGTCTTGCTCACCAGGCCCTACAATAGCTATAATGTGTAATCGCTTCAGATTATCAGCTTAGAATGTACGTCTTTGTGTAATGTCTGATAGCAAAGATTCTTTCCCAGAAATAACTTTTTCTCAGGACTATTTATGTTAAAGAACCCAACACTTCTGTAAGAGAAAATCCCAGCTGTTTCAGCACATGTACTGTTCTAAAGTACCTTTTGCTTGATCCTAACTGTAGGGTTCATGAAGTGTTCAGCAGAAATCATGCAGCACCTTTCTCCAAAGTTCTCACCTTCTACAGGAAAGGTCCATTTGAGCTAGAAGCTTTCTATTCTGATCCTAATGGTGTCCCATATCCCGAGACAAAGATTGGTAAGTGATTGTCCTGGTGAATGTGGCACTTTGCCATCTTTCAAATCTCTTGGTATAACTTTTTCATTACTTTCGCTGGAATTGTGTAATGTTAACCCACCTCATTCTGTTTTGTTAGAGCTGTAACACATGGATTTATATATATGTTTTCATGTTTCCAGCCCAATTTACATCTGAACTGAGTTTACGTTAGCCTAGCCCCTGGTAGACACTTCCATGTCACAAGCTAAAGAGAGGCTGCCAGTTACGTCAAGTTTCTTGACTGGAATGAAACCATTATAAGTGCAAGGGATTTCTTAACACTTTTTAAAAAAACCCAAAAAACTAGTTTTCCACCTTGCACCACTACAGTCTTAATTTTAAAGTATCCCTAAACCCATCCCCATATACAAAAAACTTAAGCTTTGAACATTCCACTGGAAGTGAAATAATAAATCACCTTTGGAAATTTGTTCCATTGCTTTACTGTTGTAGGAATTCCCTTAATATTTAATCAGAAAATTGTATTGTATTTTATTAACCTGTACTTGTTCTTGTCTCCTTGATTATGAGCCCAATTCTCATTAATCTTTACATGCTTGTATATAATAGTCTTCCCTTTGTCTGTTTTTCCTTAGATGGAACATTCACAGTTGTGATTGTTACAAAGACATTGTAGGGTTCATGTTTGTCTACAGTAATTTATAACATCTGTACAATTTTACAAGTCAAAAGATTTAACTTCAACCCTGAAAACTTTACCTGGAATTTGAAAGTCAGTTTGGTACTGGTTCACACAATCAACAGTTAGTTTCTTCATTCGGAATTGAGTTAGTATTTGTGACGTGTGAGCCAGAAGAGGATGCAGGTCACGCTCCTATAGCTGTTTTCATTTTGCAAGACAAAATAGAATTTAGAACTGACTTTAGTCAGTAAAGTAAGCAGACATAACGCAGTACTCAAAGGGACCAGACCTTCTGACTAAGAAGAGGACACTTGTATGTAGTCCCCTCTCAGAGTAGAAACATGCATTAACCTTTTCTTATGTCTTAATTTCCTAAATACTTCTCAAAACACTATCTAAGCTTGCTCCAGTTTATCTGTTTTTTTTTTTTTTTTTTTAAAGTGGTAGCTAAATCTACATTCAAGTCTCCAATTGCCAGCTAGCAAAGTGAGTGTAGGGAAATACATTTTTCAGCTTCACACATTTGACTAATCTATAATCCAATATTTGCTGGTTACAGTAGCATTTTATTGACTAGCTATTAATCATGCACCATAATTCTTTATCTCTCTGTCACATCCGCAATCTACATATTAAGTATCAGAAAACGAATTGGAGGACTCTTAAATAGCATTCTATAATAAAAGTCAATGACTGAGGAAAGTTAATAAACATTGAACTAAAACCAGGAAACATCCATATTCAAATGTTCCAGGTTGCATGGTTTGAGTTGCATGAACCAGAGCTGTAGGGGGAAGCTGGCACAGCAGCAGTTGGCTCTAGCTAATATTATATTTCTCAGTTTCACAACCCTTTGAAGTTCTTTGTGAGTAGTAAAAGACCCAATACATTCTGACACCTGGAGCAAAGGATATTAGTAGATTGCTGTTGCTGGTAAAGATTGTAAAAGCATGGGGGGAATCTGACTCTGTATTTTCAAAGTGCTGTTCTACACTGAACAGGAATTTAAGTAAAAATGACAATGTGAATACACCCAGGATCTGTTGTCTCACTTATATCCGTTTACTATAGTAACCTTTTAAATCTTGGCATTACTTTTGAGCCAACACAACTGTGGGAGGGTGAGCTTTCTTCATTATTTTTTATTTTATATTTCAATTACAGTTGTGACTGGAGACCACAGTCTGGATTCGGAAAGTTTTCTTTTATCCCCATCTTCCCCTCAATTACTGGCTGGATTCTAATTCATTTTGTGCATCATTAATAAAATTATTTAAATTCAGTTGCAGGGCCACATGTATGACCCCATTGAAGCTGGTACAGATACGTTGAGGGTCTAATTTGGTTTTTAGAATCTCTCATTGGTGGTGGTGCAGATGAGACAAAGTGCCCAATTCTGTCTCAGATTTTGGGCTGAGTTTGCAGGGCTGAAAGTTTGTGTGTATTTAGGGTGTGGGGGAGGGAGACATCTTATCTGTTGATTAAGCGCACCTGGTATGGAAATCGGAGAAAAACTTAAACCCACCCTTGAATTTTTAGGTTTCTACACTCAATCCCTGAGCATCAGTGTCTTCCTACCTCTCTCCACTGTTAGAATGACAGTTCTCTGCAACTTCCTCTACCTGAGTCAGGCCTCATGTCTTGCATTCTCTTCTCCATTAACTCCATAAAATGTATGGAAATCCAGTTTTTGGAGGTAATACACCATACTAGAAAAATAGCTAAAATGACAATAAACAAATTTGTATCCCCTTTGTTTTTAGGCAAATACATTGTCCAAAATGTGGCAGCTCAGAAAGATGGAGAGAGGTCTAAAGTCAAAGTTAAAGTCCGTGTCAATACTCATGGCATTTTCAGTGTGTCTACGGCCTCGATGGTAGAACAAGTTAAAGCTGAAGAGAATGAAGATCTCAATGTGGAGACTGAAGTGGTGATTGTGAACCAGAGGCCTCCAGAAAATTCAGATGATGTAAGTTGGTCTGTTCTTGTACATAGTGTTCTGAACAAAATGCATTCTTTTGTAATACTTATTGAACTATAAATACCTTCTGCTAGGGAGACCAAGTAATTAAATTTGGGGAAGGCTTTAGGAGAAACAAAACTTTTACAAGAAAGGGGGGGCAGCTGAGTGCTGTCTTCTTGGAAAAGTGTGTCTGGAAACAAGTTTATGTCCCGTTATGGAAACAGTTTGACATTTTTAGTAGGAACTTAAGTATTCAATCTGTACACTTAGTTTAATATCTTTAGAATCAAATAGCAGTAGCAATTTTTGCTTGTAGCTAACATTCAGGGTTGTTGGTATAGCCCCAAATAGGGAAAACTTTAATGTGTGACGATAATAACTGTAGCATAAAAAAGTTAGTTTTGATTATCTGCACATAATGCTGCATTATTACTCAAGTACTGAATGGCTTACCCATGGGGGAAAACTATTGGCTTTCTATAATGAGGGAGGGAGAAAAATCCTGAAATGTTAGGGTGGCCTAGATGTCTTGCTAAGTCTCTCATACCTATGATTCCATTAATACATTGACTACAGAGTTATTGCTCAGTAAGTAAGAAAGCATGTGGGAAAGCAATTACAGTATAACTTCTAATAAATACAAGTGCACATTCTTTCTACATCCTTTGTGCCTGGGCTTTCATTTCAGAAAAATATCCAGCAAGACAACAATGAAGCTGGAACACAGGCCCAGGTACAAACTGATGGTCAACCAACTCCACAGTCTCCCCCTTCACCAGAACCTCCCTCTGAAGAAAACAAAATACCAGATGCCAAGAAAGTGAGTGACCCTTTAAACTCATTGTATTGAAAAATGTTATAATCTATTATGATGGCATTTAAAACTGTAACCTACACACACAGGCAGTTTGGTGCTCTTGCAGGGTATTGTGTTTAGTACCTTTTGCATCGTTACTTTGATTTTTGTCTAACATAACCAATAATTCTCTATTTAAAACAAGATAAAGCTGGCAAAATCTTGCTATTCCAATCATAATCTTCCTGCAAGGAACAAGACTTCATCTTTACTGCCTCGATCTATGCAGCATTGCATAATATGTGCATTACCTTGAAGGTATTTCATTTTGTATAACAACTGCTAGAGGCTGAGCTCACTAAATTTACCACGACTAAACTGTAGGCAGAGAAACCAGACTGAGAAGACACCTAGAACACAAGTTTACACCTCTCAACAAACAAGATGTAGTTCTTGCCACAAAGGGCTTATAGTCTGACTTTTATTTCAAGCATTAATACTGATGCCTAACGGTAAGAATTACTGTTTTAAAAACAAACACAAAAAACTGACTTCAAGAAGATGCCTCAGGCTAACAAAGTTTGCACTTAATTTTCATCCACGTGTTATGATCAATATTAATGCTTACAGCTACATGTTAAGTGCTAATCTGTAAAAACTTGCAAAGAATTGCTGTGTCCTACTAATAGACAGTGTTTCTGGTAATTGCCCTTTCTATCTTCCAATACCCTTCTCCTGAAATATGAGTTATGTTTGTCGAGGTGAAGTGGGAAGGTAAGACATACAGCAGCTGAAAAACAAAATCCTTTGTAGAGAGATATTTGTGAGATTCTGAAGGAACAGTGAGATAATACATACTGGTCCATGTTCTGCTGAGGGATTTTGGCATCACAGTGAAAAATTGCCTTTTAGTGCTCCTAAGTCATGGATACAATTTTTTTTTTTCCCTTTCCAATCTAGACAAATGAGAAGAAAAGTGATCAACCTCCAGAAGCTAAAAAACCCAAGATAAAGGTGAAGAATGTAGAGCTGCCTATTGAAGCTAATCTGGTCTGGCAGTTAGGGAAAGACCTTCTCAACATGTATATCAAAACAGAGGTGAGTTCAGTAATCGTAGCGAGGGAGACTGATTCTTGCTTACTATTATTCAGTGACGATTTTTGAGGAACGTCAGACTTTACATTTAAAAAAAAACAACTGAAAATAGACTCCTGCCACTAATACATTGGTAATGAGTTAATGCAATGCCTCATTTAAGCTCGTGACTGCAAATGTTAGCAACATTGTAATGTCACTTTGAATTATAGCATTACAGAAGCGATCTATGTAATGAGATCACATATTGTTTCAAAACCATCTGAACCTTCAGGAGAGTCTCCATTTTTTAGTTCACTCCACTGTTACCTTCACAGTTTGAGCAACAGTATGAATTAAGGCCTTTAAAGACTATTATAGTCTTTTGTGATGCTGCTTTTAAGTTTAATTTTGTTTTAATAAAGTACTTGCTGTTTTCTATGATCAAACAGGGCAAGATGATCATGCAAGACAAGCTGGAGAAGGAAAGAAATGATGCCAAAAATGCTGTGGAAGAATATGTGTATGAGTTCAGGGATAAGTTATCAGGACCATATGAAAAGTTTGTTTGTGAAAAGGTATGCTATAAAGTCAGTAGTTTACCTGAAATATTAGCATCAAACATCTGTCCTGCTTATTTGTGGTGAAATTCTGCCCTCATAACCTGCACTGTAGGTATCTGAAAATCTTAGTTAAGCAATTGAATAATAGCTGCCTATCATCTGGAGTTGCATTAGTTTTTCAAAATGTACATATCCTTTTCAAAATTAGCTTTTGTCCAAAAACGATTGCAATTTCAGTAGAACCTCAGAGTTACGAACACTGCGGGAATGGAGGTTGCTTGTAACGTTATGGTGGTTCTTTCAAAAGTTTACAACAGAACATTTACTTAATAAAGTTTTGAAACTTTACTATGCAGAAGAAAAATGTTGCTTGTAACCATCTTAATTTAAATGAAACAAAGCACAGAAAGTTTCCTTACCTTGTCATATATTTTTTTAAACTTTATTTTTTAGTAGTTTATGTTTAACATAGTTCTGTACTGCATTTGCTTTTCTTTTTGTCTCTGCTGCTTCCTGATAGCGTACTTCTGGTTCCAAATGAGGTGTGTGGTTGACTGGTCAATTTGTAACTCTGGTGTTCATAACTCTGAGGTTCTACTGTAGTAAGCAAGGGTGTTAGACTCCACTCCAAAGAGAATCTCCAGCAGTTTCACCCCTAAAATAGATCACTGGCCAATTGATCCTCCCACGGATAACTGATCAATTAAATCTTTTTAGAAGTGAATATTCCACTCAACAAAGCCATGCTTGGATCTAGATGTGGGTTAAATATTTGAAAGATGAGATGTGCAAACACCTGCCACATTTTGATCCGTTAAAATCAAAAGGCAGAATGATGTACAATGTCTACTAAAATTGCACTTGTATTTTCAACCAGGACAGCATTTGGTCCAGCGTATCTTGCTGAATACCAACAGAGAAGTTGTCCCAATGCATAGATGTTATCAAAATAGACCTTTGTGACTCTTTAAAATATATCCAAAAAAGACACAGTACCCATATTATTTTGTTCAGTGTAAGCCTTCAGGGAAAGAAAAAAACTATCAAGCTTTTATTTTAGTTGGCAAAACTGTATTTGGGAATGAACAGACTTCTGTTAGCTTTGCCTTCATCTACATTTGCCCTTGCGGCTTAGTTTGACCTGCACAGACTTCCAGAAATTGCAGTAGTAAATGTAGTTCCCAGCTAGGAAACTTGAAATGAGTGCCTTGCCTGCAACACTCTGTCCCCTCAATATGAGGCAGGCAAAAAATGAATTTGGGAGTGCCTTTCCGTGGTCACCCAGGAAAGCATGCAGTGTCAAGACAGATTGCTGGGTTGGGTTCTTGATTTGAACACAGCTGTTCTCAGTGCAGAAACAAATGCTGCTATACAAATGTGGTCTTAAGTTATCTTTGTATCTCTTGTTTTCTCAGCCCCTGGCATAACACAGCCTTAGGGCTTGACTATGAAAAATGTAAATAGCCTTCTTTGTAACAGACCATGCTGCATTTGTACTCCTTTTTCCTTTACTTACTAAGTATTTTGGCCTGATTGGTATTCTAAACTGCATCCAAATTTTATTTTAGGATCTTCAAAGGTTCTCTGCATTCCTAACAGAGATAGAAGATTGGTTGTATGAGGATGGAGAGGACCAAGCTAAACAGTTGTACGTAGATAAATTGGATGATTTAAAGGTAGGTCCATTTGCACTCTTGTATAATGCATCTTTAAAAATATTGCAGGAATGATGTTTTTGTAAATGTAGGTTTGAATTATGAAATGTATAGAAAATATTACTTTCTATAGAAACTAGGTACTCCAATTGAAATGCGATACCAAGAAGCCAAGGAGCGACCACGGGTGTTGGAAGATCTGGGACACAAGCTTCAACACTATGCCAAAATAGCAGGAGAATACAGGGACAAGGTAAGTAGCCTCACAGGGAATGGGTTGGGAGTAGGAGGGTACTGACTTTTGTCTGTGCTATTTCATTCAGACTTGCACCAGATGGCAGTGGTGTCAAACTCCGTGTCAAGTGGGCTGTTCACTTATTGGTAGCCTGTATGCTTGGCCTACACAATTAAGAACATTGTCCACAACGATTCTCCCTCAGACGGGTGAAAGTGAGCCGGCACAGGCCGGTACGGTGTACCGGTAAAAACCTGCACCAGCCTGTACCCAGCCTGCCCCTTTTACCTCCCACATTGGCAGCTCTGCTGATAGGGTCCATACCAGCAGGGCCGCCAACGGGGGGGAGGGGGAAGGGGCAGGGACCTTAAAGCGCTGCCACATGATCCTTTGCGGAGGCAGCGCGTTAATGTTGCTGCCCCCCCCCCCCCCCCCCCCGCGTCGGCCCTGCATTAATAGGGTTGTCAACTAATCGTGAGAGTTAACTGTGATTAACTAAAAAAAAAAGAATCCCAATTAATCGCACTCTTAAACAATAGAATACCAAATGAAATTTGTTACATATTTTGAACGTTTTTCTACATTTTCATATATATTGTATTCTGTGTTGTAATTGAAATCAAAGTATTTTTTATTACAAATATTTGCACTTTTGTAGCTGGCATTGCAAGGTATTTACATGCCAGATATGCTAAACATTTGTATGCCCCCTCATGCTTCAGCCACCATTCCAGAGGACGTACTTCCATGCTGATGACACTCATTTTAAAAAAAAATGCATTAATTAAATTTGTGACTGAACTCCTTGGGGGGAGAATTGTATGTCCCCTGCTCTGTTTTACCTGCATTCTGCCATATATTTCATGTTATGGCAGTCTTGGATGAGGACCAAGCACATGTTCATTTTAAGAACAGTGTCACTGCAGGTTTTATAAAACACAAAGAAGGTATCAATGTGAGATTTCTAAGGATAGCTACAGCACTCGACCCAAGGTTTAAGAATCTGAAGCGCCTTCCAAAATCTGAGAGGGACGAGGTGTGGAGCATGCTTTCAGAAGTCTTAAAAGAGCAACGCTCTGATGCAGAAACTATAGAACCCAAACCACCAAAAAACAAAATCAACCTTCTGCTGGTGGCATCTGACTCAGATAATGAAAATGAACATGCGTCTGTCCGCCCTGATTTGGCTTGTTATCGATCAGAACCCGTCATCAGCATGGATGTATGTCCCCTGGAATGGTGGTTGAAGCATAAAGGGACATATGAGTCTTTAGCGCATCTGGCATGTAAATATCTTGCAATGCCAGCTACAACAGTGCCATGAGAACGCCTGTTCTCACTTTCAGGTGCCATTGTAAACAAGAAGTGGACAGCATTATCTCCTGCAAATGTAAACAAACTTGTCTGTCTGAACGATTGGCTGAACAAGCAGTAGGACTGAGTGGACTTGCAGACTCTAAAATTTCACTGTTTTATTTTTGAATGCAGTTTTTTGTACATAATTCTACATTTGAAGTTCAACTTTCATAATAAAGATTGCACTACAGTAATTGTAATGGGGGAGTTGAAAAATACTACTTTTTGTTTTACAGTGCAAATACTTGAAATTAACAAAAGTGAGCACTGTACACTTTGTATTCTTTGTTGTAATTTAAATCAATATATTTGAAAATGTGGAAAAAATTCAAAAATATTTAAATGGTATTCTATTATTGTTTAACAATGTGATTAATGTTTTCAATCACTTAGCAGCCCTAATTAATATCATGTGATCCAGAAATAGCAAAGCAGCTGGGTGTCTGATTCCATTGACTCATCCAGCTATGAAAGGTAATTTTGCTAGTTGACTCAAGCTTTCATTTTTATAAACCCAAATTCTCCCATATAAGGCTAGCCAAAATACCAGACTGTGCAGTTGGATACCCCACCGACAGCACTGACGGGAGCCCTAAGAAGGTTGGATTATACCCTACAGAACCTAATGCATGGCTTCTGGAGGGTGGCAGGATTTGCCCTATTAACATGAAAGAATGAACTTTCCCAATTCTAGGTTTGTTATCCCCATTAAATTATTGTGAAGCCCACCTTCCTCTTTGAGCTTATCAAACACAGAAATGGGGTTGATTCTGCCTCACTGTTTCATGGTGCTTCTTGCTGCAGTGAACTTGTTTTCTTTCTAAAGCAAGCAGTAATGTAACAAATATTTAGATAATGAGAGAACACCACCAACTTGGATGGTCTGTCTGGATAATCTGATATCATTGAATTGGTTCTTACTGACAAACCCAAAATATTCAACTCCATGCAGGATGAGAAATACATTCACATTGATGAATCAGAAATGACAGAAGTAGAGAAATGTGTCAAGGAAATGATGGAATGGATGAGTAATGTTATGAATGCCCAGGCTAAAATGAGCCCCGATCAGGATCCAGTTGTACGTGCAAGTGAAATCAAAGCAAAGCTAAAGGTTAGTGCTGAAAGAAATTAATTCTAATCACTGACTAGTGATATAGCTAGGCAGTTATTTAGAAATCACAGTGTATGTTCTAACTGGTTGGCAGCTCTAAAGGATCATTAATAATCTGAAAAGAAAGGGAGGGATGAAGCTACAATCTATTGTGTAAAACTTCTGTGGTGAATGTTTTTACTGTATATAGGCGAGGCAGATAAACTTATACTACAGCCATCTTTCAGTAGAGTTAAAAATTGTCTGCTTTTCCAATACTATGTAAATACAGATATAACAGGGTGTGCAAGAAAATATTAAAGCAGTGCAACATTTCTGAGAGATTGGATTTATTATTTTTTTTTACTTAAAGTGCCCAAGTATTGTATAAAGAACCTTAATGTAACCTGTTTAAAAAGTCAACTAGATATGCTACCCCTAAAGTATCTCCAGTCTCTTTTTGTGCTGAGGAAGCAAAGGTACTGGGAATCAAATGGTCTCTGAACAGTGGTGCTGGTTCATCAGGTAGCTTGCTGATCGCATGAATTGTATTCTGAGTGCCTCTCTTTATCTTAGGAATTACACAATGTGTGTGAACCTATAGTGATGCAACCAAAACCAAATGTTGACTCTCCTAAAGAGGAAAATCCATTGAATGGACCCAGTCTTCATACAAATGAAGGTATGGAAGAAAATAAAAATAATGCTGAAATCCCTCAACAAAATGGTGATTGTCATCCGAACAATAAAAACACCACGAGCATGGACTTGGACTAGACCGCTGCATTGTATTGAGCAATTTGATCTCATGAAAGAAAATATTGTTGCTTTAGTATGTGATTTTGTGGGGGAGACATGTAGTTCTGGGAACTATTTATATATTTTTTTTCATAAGGTTGTCTGGAATGTGTTTTGATGGTGGGGCGGGGGAGTAAAAAGCTGATCATGACTACCGTAAAAGGGAAAATTGCCTTGGTAACTTTCAGATTCCTGTGGAATTGTGAATTCATTCTAAGCGTCTGTGCAGTATTTAACCGTTGGCTTCAGTAAGGATGAAATCCGTTTTGCTATGATACTTACTGCTCCTTCACCAGGATTGTAACTGAAATAGTCATAGGCACTTGTAGATGCCAAGGTAGTTTTCTTTCATTGGACCTCTGATTTGGTATATTTGTATAAAGCCAGTGGCTGTTCAGTTTACAATGAACAAAATAAACCTCCTGTCCTATGCTTCACTCTCACTGTCCTGTACCCTCGCTGACTAGTAAGATGGTGAAAGGTGTTAAGTAGCATGTTAAGTAGTAGATTTCATCTTGTTAAATGGTACATTTTCATGTGGAGAAAGCAAAATGAAGATGCTGATCCTGTTTGTCTTGTGAAACCTTTTAATGAGCTTTAATAATAAAGTTCATCTAACACGTATTTTCAAAAATGCTGGGTTATGTTCAGTACTGTTTTCAGTGTGACTACTGTCTTTTGTCACAAATGGTAAAGAAAATAAAGTCCAATAGCTGTGTTGTACGAGCAAAAGTTTGCAGAACTTCCCTCTGCCTTCCCATTGAGTGTGGGGAAAAATTGGAGTTGTGATACTCAGCCTACCCAAGCAGAAATGGCTTGTTACTCTTAATAACTGCACAAACCAGCATGCACCAGGGAACAGCATGACTGCCTGGAAACTTAAAATAGCAAAGGCTGGGCATAAAACTTTCAAAAGCTTTGACAGTGGGTCTAAAGAGACTAAGATTTGCAAGTGAGATACTAAAAATCAGCAGAAGTCTTTCTTGCTCTTTATCAGACAGGAGTTGATCCCAAACCAACATAGTAAATGAGATGTTCTCCCATGCTAAGCAAGCAGCTTTGGTGGAGGGCCAGCTTGAAAAGCCAATTAACGGTTAAGATTCTCCCCTCAGGAGTTTCTGGTCAAGTTGCTTGCAAAGGAACAATTGATGTGGAGGAAACAATGTGGTGGTGGTGAAGCCTTCCTATTAAAGGGACAGCCCAATAAAATCTACAAGACAGGAGTATGCACTTGGGAGGGGCTTGCTTCCTCGTACAAAGAACAACTTAAGTACTACAAACAAAAGGGTGAACTTGGCACTATTCTGAATAGAGTTGATTTAATGGTGCAGACTATACCTGATTAGTCAGCACTAAGGAAGCCAATTACACCCTTTTGCTGGCCCTGTTCTGTGTTCCTCCTCCAACCCCATTCCTACCTCCTCCACTAGCTCTGATGGGGGCATACTCCTACCTGCAGCTTTTACGCAGCTGCTCAGCTCCCTCATGCCTTGGCCCCTCTACCATAAGTAGCTGTAGTATCAGAGCACTGTTTGACAGGACAGGCTCTTCCGATCACTGCTCACTTTCCTAGTACTGATCTATTCCATGTCAGGTGCATATGCTACTCCTGGGGGAATTCTGCATTACAGTGTGTGCACATAATTAATGAGCCATGCATATTTTTAATTTTGTGTGTGGGACAAAAGCTTCGGCCAAAATGTTGCTGCAATTCCACTTTTTTTTCCCACCAGAGGGCACTGTGGTGATAGACCACAGCAGCAGCTCCCAGCCCACTAGGGAAGAGAGAGCCTGCCTTCTTCGCAGCACCTGCCAGGTCAGGAGATGGGCTATGAGGAGACAGACAGCATAGTGTGCCGGAGAGGTCAGACAGGGGCTCATAAGGGCTAGTTGGGGAGGACAGGCCAAGGCAAGGGCTGAATGGGAGTGGACGCACAGGGCCACATGGTGATGGAGGAGTGGGGGACAGAGGGTGGCTGAGGGGGGGCACAGACATGGGGATGGGGTACAGTGCCACATAGGGGGAGGAGGTGCGTGGCCACATGGGAATGGGGGAAGTGGATGTCTGAGTGGGGGTAGAGGGATACATGGGGACAGGAGCAGATGTGCCTGAATGGGAGAGGCTAGGCATCAGCCAGGGTCTGCATGGAGGAAGCTCCCTAACAATCCCTGCCCACTCCCCAAAAAGCCTGGTCCATACTTTTTCCACCCATACCCAACACCACTCCAAGTTCACACCCAGGCTCATTCCCAGCAATTTACTTTCCTCTCCCTCAGCTCCTCCCGATGACTCCAGTCTTTGCACTGCTTCTGAGGGGGGTCGGAAACACAGTTCTGTAGTGTAGTTTAAATGAATTATTACTCAGAGTTTTGTATTAATATGCCTAGTAAGGAATCAATTTGTAAGGAAACATTTTCTGAATCTTTTTTGTCTGTACTGTTGCAGACATACTTGCTGACAGGTATTTTGAAATAAATGATCACAAATTAATTGAAATTGGTGTGATTATAGTGTGTTATTTTGACAAATAAAAATATGGTGCAGAAATTTTTAATTTTTTGGTGCACAATTCCTCCAGGAGTATATGCAATACACCACCCATAGCTTGGATCCCCAAAGCCAGAAAGCAGGTTGAATAAGTCTCAGTAGACCTAAAACAAGGCTGCTGAGGCCTTAAGTGTGCACATGTACTATGCCTCCACAGTGCTATTATATCACCAGGCTCTAGGGGAAAAATAGGGAAATGTTTATTTAACAGTCATGTTCTGGTTTCACTTTGTTCTTATGTAATTCTTGATAAATGCCACGTAAATCCAGCTCTATACAATTAACTGATGAGCCACTATAGTAGGAAGCTTAGAAGGATAAACTGTCTAGAAGTGATTAAAAAACCTGTGCATATTTTAAGTGTATTTCTGTCAAAACAACAGAGGGAAAATTAGATCAGGAACAAAAATAAACCACTGAAGAGACAGATGGTCATGTGCTCAGTTTACCTACAGAATTATTGCTCTACTCTTCCCCTAATGATTCTTCATAAAAATAATCTGTACCAAGAACAGACAAGTCAGGCTTTTCACCTACTGGTGGAGCAATGACAACTTTGCAGCTGTTAATTATGTGATATGTACTCTGTCCCCCAGGAGCAAGTGGTCTATTTATCTTCTTGTAATACTGCTGCTTCAATCTAGGGAAAGAAAATGGAAAGCACGAATTATTAGTTTGTTTAGAAAGTGGGGAAAAATTAATTTACCTGGTGGCCTTGTTTTCATTTTACCTTTTACCCAAAGCTTGTGCATAAGATCGCTGGTTGATTTCCTCTTTGATCTCAAGGTCAGGAATGGTGACTTGGGGAAGTCTGGGATTATAGCTCATTTCATGCTAAAAACGCACAAAGAGAACACTTAGCAATGCAGGAAGTATTTAGACTACCACTACATTTCTTCATATTACAGCTATGATGGTCCTTCTAGCTAATCCTGTCACTTCTGGGGCAGTTTTACAAGTTTGAGTAAACCATTTAAATTTTTTTTGGAAGAAAACAGTTACTTTGAAACTGAGATGAGGGATGAATTAAATGTATTCATTGTCATAGGTGTGTTAATTGTTACATTTATTTGGAAGGGTCTCAGGTTACAATCTTATGTAAGGCCTTAATTTGCACGAACCTTACTGTGACAGTTCTTCAAGTGTGTGCAGACTGTATTAATAAGAATATGCATTTAGCAGGCTGCATGCACTCTTATTTGCTTACTATTTAGGATACAGCATAGGATACTATCAATTTTAGTTTCATGTATGTGGCCTGAACTCTGGTAAACTACTTTTACCTGCTTATTTAAAAACATTTTTTTGCTGATGCAGCGTTCTGGTTTGAGAAGGAAGATGGAGGCAAGCCTCGATTGCTAGACTACCAGGAGGATGTCTTCCTCATAATGGATTTTATTTTAAAAGAAACTAATTCCTATAGCCCACTATATCAGTCTGCCTGATCTTTAGTCTTGTTGAGATTCAAATCTCAGCTTGTTCTGTTTTATATATGGAAAAAGATTAAGCAGGAGCCAGACAGATCATTGGAATGGAAGATTTGTGGGAATTCTTTTCAAGAGAACACTGACTTGAATCACTGCACACTGATCGCTATTTAAAAAGAGAGAGACAGTGAAACTAGAGCAATCCCTATACTGTGAAATGGATACTGAGAACTCAGAAGGATTCCTGTTTGAATCAGAGCATATCTTTTTGGAAAACATCCAATCTTGAGTTAAAAGATTCTAGTGCTGGAGAATGTACAACAACCTTTAAGCTGTTGCACGGGTTGATTACCCTCATTATTAAACATTTATGCCTTATTTCTAGTCTTAATTTGTCTAGCTTTAGCTTCCAGCTATTGGATCTTGTTATACCTTGCTCTGCTAGTAATGGCCTCTTCCATCTAAATATCTGTTCCCCATGTAGATACTGAAACTATAGTCAAGTCACTCCTAACCTTTTCTTAAACTAAACGGATTGAGTTCCTTCAATCTAGTGTGAGGTTTTAATTATTTTCTTGGTTCTTCTCTGAACCCTCTATGATTTATCAACATCCTTCTCAATTGTGGACACAAGAACTGGACACAGTAGTGGTTGCTCCAGTGCCAGATACAAAAGTAATATAATCTCCCTACTCCTCCTCTATATTCTATTTTGGCCATAGTGTTGCACGGGGATTTCACTTTAAGCTGATTGTCCACCATGGCTCAAGTCTTTTCAGAGTCACTATTTCCTAGGATAGAGTCCCCTATCCTGTGAGCGTGGCACCTGCATTCTTCAGGCCTCAATGTAAGACTTTGGCCCTACTAAAACACATTTGCTAGCTTACCAAACAATCCAGAAAACACTGCAGCAGTGACTAGATGTTTGTTATTTACAACTCCCCAAATCTTTGTCATATGCAAACTTCACCAGTAATGATTTTGTCTTCTTGCAGGTCATTGATTAAAAAAAGTTGAACAGGGTAGGGCCTGGAACTGATGCCCGTAGGCCCCCACTTGAAATACACCTGCTTGATAAAGCTAGCCAGTTTTAATCCACTTGCCTTACATAAATCTATGACATCATTTTCCTACATGTGCATGTTACTACATAACAGCAAGGTATGCAAAACAGCCACCCCACATGAAATACACCCCGCTTTGCTGCCTACACACAAACCTCAGATAAGGAGTTTTCCAGAATTACATTACTTGGCTCTGTGTTTATGAGTTGTAAGACAGGTGATTCTCCTTCTAGCATGGGGTGAATTGGCATGCTTTGTGGGTCTATCAAGATTTCATAGGGAACCCTGGGATGTTTCCAGGAGGCAGGTGTGAAAATTTCCCATGGTTCTGCCTGCCCAAAAGTCCCTAGAAAGAAAATATAAACAAGCAGGCATTGTAAAGTTTCAAAGGGTACACAGCCCCAAGCCGCCTCCTAAAATCAAGGGAAGTCTCAACTAAGACAAAGAGCAACTCTATAAATTTTTACTTTAAGTATACAAACTTCTGCTGCTGGGAAGAACTTTGAAAAGAAATTTTGTCTTGGAAGAGCGCTTGTGGTTTAAAAACCTTTTTGGATGAAATAAAGCAGTGGTCCCCAACCTTTTTGTGGCCAAGAGCACCTTTCTGTGGCCAACAGTCTGGCGGGCAGCGACACTCCTCGGCGGCATTCCAGCAGAGAAGCTGCCGCCGGAAAAGTGCCGCGTGGCATTCCGGCGGCAGCTTCTCCGCCAAAAGCGCTCCTCAGTGGCATTCCGGCGGCAGCTTCTTTGCCGGAAAAGCGCCTCAGCGGCATTCCAGCGGAGAAGCTGCCGCCAGAAAAGCGCCTCCGCGGCATTCCAGCAGCAGCTTCTCCGCCCTGATGGTGGGCACCATGGTGCCCGCGGGCACCACATTGGGGACCACTGAAATAAAGTAACCAGAAAAGTCTATAATTGCAAGGTAGTTTGTCAGAAGATTTTATTTCATTAGGGTCCGATCCAAAGCCTCTGAGGCCAATCAAACGATATCTGTTTGCTTGAGTGGGTGTGTTGGATCAGGCACTTAGGGACAGATTTTTAAAGGTATTTTAATGAGGTGTCTAAATATGCAGCCAGCATGTAATGGAATTTTCAAAAGTGCCTATGTACCTAACTCCTGTTGATTGCAAAATCCCCCACTTGGGGCCTATCTGCATCTTTAGGCATGTAAATACTTTAAAATCTAACCTTTAGTGCTTTGAACTGAAGGACAGACACTTCTAAATGTGGTTTGGCCATACTCTACCTCCTTAGAAAGCTCTGTATTGGAAATCAGTTTTATCACACACTATTTTAATGCCACTGCTGGCTTTCACTGGGAATAAAAAATAGAGCATCTATTTCAGAGGTGGGCAGATCCTGCCTCATGAGCCAAACATAGCCCATGTAGAACTGAAACAGGGCCTGCTTATACATGAAAACGTGCAAGTCCTAACATGAAATACTCCACTGTGAGCTGAGAATCCTCTGGCTAAGCTAATTTACTAGCCTATGGATACAGCAGCATGGGAGTTTATGAATGTTCATAGGGGCTACTTGAGTAGATATTTTTGTTGTATGCCACTCCTTTTTAAAGTTGACTATCATAACCATGCTGTTTTTGTAGATATAAGCCTTACCAATGTACTCTCCATCCAGACTCCACAGACGAACGGTACAATCAATAGAAGAGGAGAGCAGGACTTTTTCTTCATCAACCACCTCTACTCTATCAAAATGAAAGTGATAATCAGAACAAATCTACTTAAGAACCATATCAACTAAAGACTTATGACACCATGTCACTTACATTTTGTCATTAGAAACTTCTTGTGTTACAAATTGTTTACATGGGTCATTTCTGCCAATGCTAAAGTTTAATGTGAATGCTAAATAAATAAATGGAGATATGCCAATCTCCTAGAACTGGAAGGACCTTGAAAGGTCATCGACTCCAGTCCCCTGCCTTCACTAGCAGGACCAAGTACTGTCCCCTGACAGATTTTTGCCCCAGATCCCTAAAAGGCCCCTTCAAGGATTGAACTAACAACCCTGGGTTTAGCAGGCCAATGCGCAAACCACTGAGCTATCTTTCCCCAGGGATACTGCTGCTACAGTATTAATTGTTTCAAGGGATTACAGCTCAAAGCAGTATCTGATATAGTATATTTCTGAGAGTGCTGAATGACACAGAAGCGAAGCATAAATGAGTTTGTCATTTGAAAAGTATTTACTGCATATGATCATCGTATAATAGTGGAAGATGGACCAGGGATCCTGACTCATGACTGAGGCTCTTCGGTGTTACCACAATAGACATAAAACCTAATAATATTTATATCAAGCAACACATGCAGGTTTGTGTATTTATACATACAAAATATTCTGTTAAAGACACGAGACAGTACTTACGATACAACTATATTTACATGAGCTCTCCAATGATTCACATCTACAGCGATATAGAGAATAAATATGTATTACACATATAATTCAGATTAATACACAAATATGTTACTACATAAGAATGCTGCACTGTGTCAGGTAAGATAGATGTAAACCAGTCACTACCTAAGGGCTGGTCTACACGGGCGAGGGATCGATCTAGGAACCGCAACTTCAGGTACACTATTCTCGTAGCTGAAGTCGACGTTTCCTAGATTGAACTAAGTTTACTTACTGCGGGTCCACGCGGCGCAGGCAGGCTCCCCTGTCGACAGCGCTTCCTCCTCTCGCCGAGCAGGAGTTCCGCAGTCGACGGGGAGCGCTTCTGGGATCGATTTATCGCGTCCAGGTGAGATGCGATAAATCGATCCCAGAAGATCAATCTCTACCCACCAAATCGGGCGGGTAGTGTGGACCTACCCTAAGAAGCAAGGACATTAAAGAGTATTCATGGTTTTAAAGCAATTTTTTTTTAAATGCAACAAAGTTGTTAAAACTTTACCCTGGATGTATTTTGAAACTGCTCTGTTTTCTGTTACTAGGTAGCTCCCACTAAGATACACAGTTATAAATGTCACCAGATCAGTGGTTCTCAACCCGCAACCCACATGCTGCTTGTGGCCCAATCAGTACACAGCTGCAACCCATGTGACATCCTCAGGGCCATACAGGTAGTATATATATTGTGTGGATGCAGCACACAACACATAGAGAGCTGCATATGTGGCCCATAATGGCAAATAGGTTGAGAACCATTGCACCAGATGAAATCCTCATTCAGGTTTTATTCAGTCCTTCCCACTGAATTCAATTGAGATTTGCCTGTATTTGGTCCACAGTGTATTAATTGTGTTAAGGAAGTTATATGGGAACTATGGTCACCATACTCAGCTATGCTAAGAACAAGCTGAGGCATAAACATTTTGGAGCATACATGACCTGGAAAAGGGATTAAAATATTACAATGAAATAGAAGTATAAGTAGACACAGATCATGAGAAGGACTTTGTTTCTTAAATCCTTTTCCCCCAGATCACATATATTCCAAAATATGTTTTATACTTATATATAGAACTACAAATACAAAAATATTTAATATATAAAAACCCAATCCACAAGACACACATTTCGGTGGTTCTCGTTCTGGGTCCTGAAGGGCATAGTCCTTTATGCTGTAGACATACACATATCCATCATCGTCTGCTGCATAAATCAACGAATCGTCCACAGTGACAGCAATACTGCTGATGTGGGATTTCACTCTAGACTGAGACAAACAATGCAGGCTGTGTTGTTAGCTAATAATTCATGCAGCATAATACTATATTGATTATAATGGAAATAAACTACAACGTGAATGCTCATAATAAATCTAAACAAGCGGATGTGTACTTACCATAATTAAACAAAGTACAGAAATAATGTTTCCCCTCCTCCCCTATATGGAGTGTATCTTGAACTGTAAGAAGTGTGCTGCACTCAGTCCTACACAGCTTAGCCCTCTGAAATTCATTGCTCAAACTTACAGGTATGAAGCTTGCTGTAAGTGGGATTCCACTGAACAGGCTCCAGAAGTTGACAGAACCTGAAAAAAGGCAAACAGTGAAAATGTTTATTAATAGCAATGAAACAGAAGTCTATTTTGACAGGAATACAAATATTTGAAACTGCTGGATGCAGAAGTTCACAAACTGGGGTCCGTGAACCACTGCTGGTCCCCCGGACTGTGGGGCTGCAAGGGTGTAACAGGCTGCGGGGAACACCCAGCGTCTCTGTTTACACCTTTCTGCCTCAGCAAGAGTGAGCTTTGCTAGAAATTAGGCTGTCAGTTCCCTTCCACACCAGTCAATCTCCCTCACCAGCAAACTCCTCAAGAACCTCACCTAGTAGGAAATAATCAGTGCACTCCAACCTCTGAGCTCCTCAGAGCTGTTTCTCTGCAATGCAGCGCCCTTACTACTGTGCATTCACAGAAGATATTAACTTTGCTGCTCTTTTTAAAGAGTCAGTACGTTACAGCTTATTAATTTAACTGAGGCAAACATATCTTTCCTTTCAAATACAGCACTAAGGTAGTTAATAGTAAAAATAAAACAAGTTTATTAACAAAAGGACATAGGTTAAGTGATGACAAAAGGGATAAAGGCAGAAATGGTTACAAACAAAAGTGAAAAGATGCATCTAAAAGACTAAAACTTAATCTAGCAAGATAGAAACCATCTTGAACAAAGACTCTCACCCACAATCTTCTTTTACTGGCCAGCGTGGCCAGGATCCATCATAGAGATCAAATTACTTGGTTCCTTTGTCTCTTACTGTGAAGGATAGCCCAGGGGTTCTTTGCCCCTTTGTTTTATAGTTCAATGAACCTTTGAAATATATTCTTTTGAAGGGTACTCCCGATAAAGTTCATTAGTTCATGCTGCATAAAGGAGCCATGAGGGCTCGAGTATAAGGCTTCATGCTGGTTCCTCCGCTGCCAGTGATGGCTACAATGCAAATTGATCCATTCCTGTGACCTCCGATATGGAAATGAATATCCAATTGACTGTGATTGCACCTGGATGGAGGTGTTGGCCTTTCCTTCAACTGGGAAAATCTGTTTACCTACTCCCCAGACTTGTCTTACTTGAACACATTTTAGTCCCATATTTCCAGCACAGCTGCACAGTCCTTTGTGGGTTCACTGAACATGCATCATGCAAGAATATTAATGATCAGTGTGTTCTTAGTTTTCCAATGATACCTTACACAACACCTGTTAGGCATAGATGATGACATTAGTGAGTTGGACACACTGAACTGGTTTGGCCAGCTGAAATTCACTGCTAGATACTAGGCAGACCCTTGCCCTCTGACACTGGGCTGCTGTTAGAGTTACAAAGGGGCAGTTTAACATTACTAACAGTATTTAGTTTAGAGAACCAAGAAATGGTAGGCCAGCTCTTACTAACTGCTGCTCTTACTGCCAACTTGGGTGTGCCTACCACTAGTTCATCACAGTGGTTCTTTTACATATCATAGAAAGGGATACTAGAATCAAGACCACACAAAATAATCACCATTCTTAACCACAGCTATTTTATTATTAAAGAAGGGGAAAAAACATTAAACAAAATACAAATGACCAAACACAAACAATATACGGGTTACTGCCATTACAACCTCTTGTGTAGGTCTCTCTGTGGAGAGCTTTTGATAAAGATTACACCCTTGAGAGTGAACCTTCACTCTGGTGGGTGCTTTTCTCTTGGTTAGTTGAGACCAAAGTGTGTTATTTTCCAAGCTTTTTGGGAATTCAGTTTTAGTATCTTGTTAGATAATTAAAACTGTTTATGTATGGTCAAAATAATGTGTTTAAAGGCAAGTAAATGCCTATTCAGTTATTAATAATAACCTAAACAGTTTATAGTTGGGCAAAGTAAAGCAATCAACCATATCCTATAAAAAAAAATGAAAGAAGACATTTAAATTCGTTACTTAGACAAAGCCATTTAGGGAGCTGTTTTAAGACAGGGCAGTTACAAATATTTAGAATCTTAAATCCAGTTACATCCTCCTTTCTCTCCGTTTACTCTGTCTTCTCTCCAGGAATGCATGGTCTAACCACTGACGAAGTGGGTCTTCGCCCACAAAAGCTTATGCTCCAATATATCTGTTAGTCTATAAGGTGCTACAGGACTCTCTGTCGCTCTAACAGGAGAAACTGTAATTCTGCAGCCCAGAATCTCCCACAGGGCTGGATGTCTGGGCTGTTCTCTTCTCTCTGCAGCTAAGGGAGGTGGATCAGCATTTTGGTGCCACACAGTCTGGCCACACCCCTTCTGCTCCCACTTCCTTCCAGATTCTCTTCCTGTACGGCAGCAGACTGTGGCGGTTTCTTTTGTTCCTGCCTTTACTCTATATTTTAACTTTTCTACCCAGCTTTTTGAGCAGTGTGAAGCAGTGTTCTCCTTCCTCAGCATTCCTCCTCCTCCCTGGGTCCCCTTCATGGTTAACCCTCCCAGTTCCTCTCCAGTGTCTCCTTGCCAGCTTCTCCACTACTTAACAGGCCAGGCAGAGCAGCCAAGGTTAAATCCAAGTGGTGCTCTATCTGGAAGGCAGCATTCCTGGGCTCAGCAGACAGTGAGTTGTGCCCAGCCTGCACCCAACCTTCCGTCCCTAACTCGGTTAGGTCCTGGGGCTATGAATCAGACAGGCAGATGGGGTTCCCTACCCACCAAGGCAGCTGCAACTCCAGTGGGGGAGGGGGTCGGAAATGGACCAGAAACCCCAGTGCAGAGCAGGGAGAGGCTTCAAAAACAAGGACGACCCTGACGACCCACTCGACAAGGGGGGTGGGGGCAGGGAAGTCCCAGGAGACCCATGCAAAACAAAGAGGAGAGGCTTGCAGGGCCAACCCCAATTCTCAAAGTGGGTCCTGAGTGCCTTGGGGAAAGAAGCAGGGCTTTTAATCAGAACCCCCCCCCCCCCCCGCCCTTTCCCAAGTCAGCCAGGAGGGCTCGGGTGAGCTCCTCCCCCTCCCTAGGCAATGGGACCCAGTGGGGGAGGATTCTGAGACAGACCTCTCGAGATGGCCCAAGGAAGGCAGGCTGCATGAGGCCTCACCAAAGCCACAGCAGAGCTTCTATGCTCCCGAAGTGCACCAATAAGGTTAAAAAAAAAATCTAAAAAGGGAAGAAAAAGCATAAAAATCCAGGAGAGATGAGTCCTCCGCCTCCCCCACTGAGAAATGTGAGCTGTCCCGCTCTGAAACCTGAGCAGGCTCCTGCGAGTGAGCCTCAGAGTAAAAATTTCCCCTCAGAATCCTCCCTTGAGGCTGCACTACCCCTTCACTCCTCCTTCGAGGAAGCGATATGGGATGACTGAAACAAGCCTGATAAGGGCAAGCACATTAACCAGGGCGACCTCAGGCTTTATAACATTCAAGCACCAAAGGGCTCTATTGCTGAGACACCAAAAGTTGACGCTGCTGTAGTGTCCCTTGCCAGACACATGGTTGTTCCCTCCGAAGGGGAGTTCTACCCTAAGAACCCCACAGATAGCAGGGTGGAGGCTACTCTCAAAAAGGACTTTGAAACCTCCTCTGCCACCCTCCAAGCATCCCTGGCAGCTACTTGCTCTGTAAGAGCCTCTCTTACCTGGCTGGAAGATCTCAACGCCCTTAAGGACAGAGATCACCCTGACTTTGGCTCCATTTTAAAGAATGTCTCCTTAGCAACAGCATTTGTATCTGACGCCCCAATGGATGCACTGAGGTTCGAGCTCGAGCCATGGCTTCCAGCTCAGTAGCCAGGTACTATCTACAGCTCTGACCTGGGAATGTGGATTCTCACTCCAAGCAACTCCTATGCTCAGACAAGTTTACAGGCTCCCTTTTTTTTCTGGAGCAAACCTAGAGATGGCAGTGGCTGACAATGCAGCAAGTCCAAACAGTCTCTCCCTTCCCCACTAAGTACCAGTAGGAGACAATATAGACTGGCCTTCACACAGAGATGCTCACTTTTGCAGCTTAACCTCGCAGACCTAGCAGTGAAGGGACAACAGATTCCCAAAGGGAAAATAGCGGAACTGAGGTCTGAGGAGAAAGTCCCAAGGGACCTCAGCTCCCCCCACCCAATCCACTTAATGCTAAGATCACATAGGCCTCTGCCCAGAGCTGAGGATAGGGGGTAGGATTTCCCATTTCCTAGAGGAATCGATTTCATCGACCAGAGACAAGTGAGTCAAGGAAACAATGATCCAGGGACAAAGGTGAATGGTAACAGCTGATATTGCGGGCGGGGGACACAACTTAAAGGGTTTGATGGTATGCAGTGGAGTTCAACTATATCATAACATATACATGTGGTGAATATGGGGATACAGGGTGTTATTTTGAGGTACAGTGTGTCACAGGAGTGCATCTGCACTCATTGAAAGTTCAAGGCCCGTAGTTGATATGCCAAGGAGCTTCCCATTCCAATGTCCTGGAGCTTCGTGCCATCTACCATGCCTGTCAGACCTTTCAGGATCACATCAGGGGCTTGGCGGTTCTCATACTCACTGACAATACCACTGCAATGTACTGTGTGAACAGACAGCGGAGAGCACACTCCAACATGCTGTGTCAGGAGGTGATCAGACTCTGGCAGTTTTGCATCTGGGAAAATGTTACCCTTATGGCTAATTACTGACCACCTGGTGGATTGCCTCAGCAGGAATTTCTCTGACTCTGACTTGGCCTTGGTCTGCAGTCTGAGCTCTGAGACCATCCTACCTTGCGAGGTGGGAGGGTCCCAAAGCTCTGGCTGCAGCCCGAGCCCACAATTGACCACCCCCTTAGCCCTAGCCCTGCGAGTCCAAGTCAGATGGCACGGACCAGACATGGTATCTAATTGCAGTGTAGACATACCCTCGGAAGCCCAGTGTCCTGTGACCCATTTTTGCAGTTTGGGGCATCCCAAAGATCGACCTGTTCACCACAAGAGACAACCCGAAATGCTAGCTGTTCTGCTCCCAAGGGGGCCTCAGTCTGGGCTCCTTGACCGATGCTTTTTACCTGAGCTGGGAATCAGCACTCTTGTATGCCTTGCCTCCAATTCTGACCTTCCCACAGGTCATTCTCAAGCTGAAATTGGATCGGGCCAAGCTCATTCTTATTGCTTCAGCATGGCCAAGGCAAAGTTGGTTCTCCGACCTCCTCTCATTATCGGTTTGGCCTCCCATGTCCTTAATCTTTATCCCAACCTCTTGACACAGCACCATGGTGATGTTTTGCATCCAGCACTCAGATCCCTGCGTATCACAGCATGTATGCTGCATGGTTAGATGAGGAGGAGGAATGATGTTTGGAAGTAGTCCAGCAGGTCTATCTTAACAGTAGGAAGCACTCCACCAGGGTAGTCTATTCAGCCACGTGGAAGCGATTCTTGGTACGGCCATTAGCCAGGACATCTTGGAGTACCTGTTACACCTTCAGGGCTGGTCTACACTACCGCTTAAGTCAATGTAACTTACGTCACTCAGAATAACCCACCTAGGAGCAGAAATAGACACCTCGGTAGCAAAGATCTACCCATCAATCCAGGAATTTATTTTCTTTTTCCAGAGCTGCAGTAGGTCTACCATAGCATTATGCCTCCAACTGCTAGGACTCCTGGTGTCAAGCACAGCTATCACTCCACAGGTACAATCACACATCAGAAGTCTTCAACCCTTCATACTAACGGTGTGGAACAACTCCCTGGAACACATGAAAGATTAAGTACAGGTTCCCACACAGGTGTTCAACTCCTTACAATGGTGGTCCACCCACAACAATGTCCACCAAGGCACGTCCCATCTGACTTCCAGATCCTTTAGTCCTCACAACCGACGCCAGCCTGGAGGGCCAGGAGCTCACTTGGAGACTCAAACAGCCCAGGGCCCTGGAGCCAGGAGAAAAAGGCTCACAGCATAAACCTCCTAAAGCTGTCAAGCTAGCTCTGTGAAGGTTCCAGCCCACCCTAAGGAGGAACCATGTCCTGCTTCAAGCTTCAATCAGACAATAAGCCAGTGGTCACATATTTAAACAGCCAACGGGGAACAAGGAGTCCAGCACTACATGCAGACGTAACAGAAATAATGAGGAGGGTGGAATGGTTCCTCATTTTCCTCAGACAGATCCACATCAAAGGGGACTTGAACCAAAATCCAAACTGGCTCAGCAGGCACAGGATCAATAATGCTGAATGGTGCCTGAAATCAGGAGGTTTTCAATCTCATTGTTCAGCCTCCCTTCAACCAACCTGTGAATGATAAGAATGCAAAGAGGCCAAAACAGTTCACAAGGGAGGCAGACCCCAGATCCACACGGACAGATGTCTTATTGCATAGTTGACCACAGGGTCTACTTTACACGATTCCACCCTTTCCACTACTGGGGAAAGTGGTCCAGAAAATAAAATGAGAATAGGCAACAGTAACACTGATAACTCCTCATTGGCAGAGGAGACCTTGGTTCTTAGCTGTGACAAAGCTGAAGCTGGAGCCCTCACTCCAGCTTCCATGGAAACTGGGCGTCCTCTTCTTCATCCGGACCTGAAACAGCTTCAACTAACAGTCTGACTATTGAGAGGGAAGCTCCAGAAGGTCTCAATCTGTCCTCCAGAATCATTAAGATACTGTTTTTGTCTATGAGAATATTGATACTAAAAGCATACTCTTCTATCTGGTCCAGATTCAACAACTGGTGTTAAGAGTACAATGCAAATCCCAGTAGTCCAGGAATTCCAGTCATTCTGGATGTTCTCCAAGGCGGCATAGAGAGAGGCCTGCAGACCAGGACCATTGCACGTCAGGTGTTTGCTCTTAATAGCATGGTATTTGCAGGATCCTTGGGCTCCCTGGCAGACAATCCACAGGTAGCCAGAGTCCTTCTAGCAGTCCGATTAGCCACAGTAGTAGTCAGGCCACTCTTCCTAAAACGGGACCTTCTGCTAGTTTTGAGCGCTGTGACAAACCGTCCCTTTGAGCCTCTGACTTCCGTATTGGCCTTTTATTTGTCCATAAAGACTCGTTTCTCAGTAACTGTCACATCCGCCAGGTGAGTGTCGGAGCTGGCAGCCTTACCCATACAGGAGCCGTGCTGCATGTTCTATGAAGACAAGGTGGTGCTCAGGACAGTAAAATCATTTCTTCCTAAGGTAAATTCCTCCTTCCACACTTCCCAAGAGGTCGTGCTGCCTTTGTTCTGTCCAAAACTACAACATCCAGCTGAAGAGGTGTGGCATGCCTTAGATATCAGAAAAGCACTGAAAATCTCTCTCGAGTGTACAGAATCCATGAAAAGCTCAGGTTCCCTATTTGTGTCCTTCCACCAAAATGCCAGGGATTCAGAGCTTCCAAGTCCTTCATCACTAGGTGGTTTAGACTATGTATTGTGGAAGCCTACAAATCATCAGAGGCTCCTGTCCCAGAAAGGATCAAGGCAGGGTTCTGGAACAATTTGTATAGTGGGGGTCCTGAGAGCCACTGAACCAAACTGGAAACCTTGTACGAGATGGAAACCACTTGAAGTCAGGGGGTGCAACAGCCAAGGGCAGCAGGATTTGGGGGGCGGCATTTTGGCAGCGACTCCCCAGCAGCAAGAAAAACGGCCGCCAAGAACGCCAAGCTGTTGCTGAAGCGCCGCTACTGGAGGTGAGCTGCTGCAGGAGCTGCCGCGGTGGGGGGGGCTGGCTGCCGCGGAGGGGGGGGCGGCGTTAGCTGGACTGGGGGGGGCGCGAAACTTCCTTGCACCGGCCCTGGTGACAGCACCCCCAGTTCTAGCACCTATAGATCAAGGCACACTCCACAAGATCCTTAGCAACTTCACGGGTGGAACAAGCAAGTGCGCCCACTTCAGAAATTTGCAAAGCAGCCACTTGGTCTACACCAGCAGTTCTCAACCAGGGGTTCGAAGTCCCCTGGGGGGTCCACGAGCAGGTTTCAGGGGGTCCACCAAACAGGGTTGGCATTAGACTCTTTGGGTCCCAGGGCAGAAAGCCCAGGCTGCCCTGACCCCAGCACCCGGGGCTGAAGCCAAAGCCTGAGCAGCTTAGCTTCGCGGGACCCCATGCAATTGCCCTGCTTGCTTCTCCCTAATGCCATCCTGCAGAAAAAAAGCTGTAGTGGCACAGGTGGGCCATGGAGCTTTTACAGCATATTGGGGGGGCTTCAGAAAGAAAAAGGTTGAGACCCCTGGGTCTACACCAAACACCTTCATTGGGCACTATAAAGTGGATCTTGTATTTTCTGCAGAGGCATCCTTTGGCAGGACAGTGCTGGAGGTTGTGGCCCAGAAATACAGATTTTTCAGCAACCTCACAGAAAGAGAGTTACTTCTTTCCTAATGACCTTTTGTTTCATAACCCTCCTTGTTCAACTGATCGCTGCTTCACGGGCATCCAGAATTGTGAGTGAGCAGGGCCATGACAGTGGCGCTGCAGAGGGCTTCCTGTGCTGCTGCTCCTGCCTTCTCAATTATCCCAACTCCCAATTATCTGGATAAAATCCGTGTCCCCCATGCTATTCTGATGATCAGGAGTATGCTGTATTGTTATATTTCCAAGAATCCTAGCTATAACACGCGCATAGCTATAGCTTAATGTTCAGAAAAGATGCAAACAAGTTTGTTATGACTAATGAAAAAAGTAATAATAATTTTATCAATATCGAGGTCTCTCCCCCACAGGGCACTTGACCTAAAGTGAGCTAGCCATTCACACAGTGCTGGTTCTGCCTCTTCATTTCTAGCTACAAAGTATTTTTAGCTTCTTTCAGTTCAGTGTAAGTACTCTCCCAGTATTAGTTTTCCATGTAAGCAATTGCTGTAATTGCTACAGGGATGTAATGTGATTGCATCAATCCAAGTGATACAAAGAGAGAATCCTGCCACAGAGTAGCCCTAAATTCTATTCTGGGGCAGCCTACTGGCAGCTTATGGGATCACTGCAAAGGTCCCAGAGGTTGTGCTGCATAACATAACAGTAATTAGTTATTAATTATTTGTATTATCATAGCACTCAGGAGCCCAAGTCAAGTACCAGGACCCCATTGTGCTAAGCACGGTACAAACACAGAACAGATACACAGTCCCAGCCACAACGAGCTTACAATCTAAGTATAAGACAAGGGACAAGAGACGGATACAGAGGAGTACAAGGAAACAATAAGACAATATTGGTCAACATGACAGGCTGTGGTCTCAGCACATCAGTGGCCTAACCGTTGTCAACATTTTTGTAGGCATCATTACAAAGGAGCGTTTTGGAGGATGTAGCTTTGCAGATGTTTACAGGGAACTTCTCATAAGTGTGAGGAGCACCATGAGGAAAGAACGAAGGTGATTATTTGAAAATTCAGCAAGTGGGCAATGGAGGTTCTCCCATGGGCCAATCAGAGGTGGGAGCGGATATCTCAACAGTAAATGAGAGGTGACAGGCAATGTGGGGACAGACTGTGAAGGGCCTTGAAAGTGAATGCAAGCACATTATGTTTGATGCAATAGAGAAGCGGGGCCTAGTGGAGGAAAGCAAAGAGGAGTGATGTGATCACAGCGATGTGCTAGGAAATTACCTATGAAGCAGTATTTTGAATGGATCTGAGCAGGGCAAGATTGCATTTGTCAAGGCCAGAGAGAAGGATGTTGCTTTAATTGAGATAAGATGATGAGAACCTTGATGCGAGTTTTAGCTGTATGGATGGATAGGACAGGCTGTATGCCTACAACACACGCTGGGAGCGTGATTCCCGTGCTTGCATACACATACTTGCACTAGTTCTCATCCAGCTAGCGCAAGTGCAAATAGTAATGTAGCTGCAGTAGCACGGGCAGCAGCAGTGGAAGCACCGTTTAGCCGTGCTGAATATAAGTGCTCCTGAACCCCCTGGGTACATATTTCGCATGGCTGCCACTGCCCATGCTCTGCAGCCACCCACACTGCTATTTCTGCTTGCACTAACTCTCATCAAGCTAGTGTGAGTATGTGTATGCAAGCAGGGGAATCACACCTCTCGCTCATAGCGTAGATGTAGCCTTGGAAAGATTATGCAGATTTAAGGAATGAGCTGTTGATGGGCTCTGAAGGGAAAGCTGTTCAATTCTTCTTGGCTGGAAGTTGGTTTCCAGAGTGCAAGGTGTTGTGGGAACTGAGTTGGATTAAAGGCGGCAATTAGTTATGGTCCCAAAGAAGATAAGTATTGTTTTATGCTCTTTTGCTGGAAAAACCATAATCGTCTAGAGTTTTAAAATCAATTTAGTAGCATGAATCATTTTTTAAAAATCCTATTTCTTAGAGATGCAGCATATTGTAATAAACGCTAGTGTTAACAACTCCTACCTTGAGGCCCATTGGAAATAAGAGAGGCTGCTGTTGATTCAAATTTCACTGCACGAGTCCTCAGAAATACGAGTTGAGTAATACTTGTGTCTACAGCTTGCGAAGGAAAAAGAAGAACAAGATTGATTTGTTCATTCCTGCTTAAATCTTGAACACAACTTAATTGCTCTCTAGTTAACCAAAATGTTGAAATAGAGTTATATTATAACAGTAGGTTTTCCAGAGATCAGGGAATTATTTTCCACCATATTTAGATTATAACAATTAAATTCCTACTGCTCTCTCTCTAAGTAGGCATAATGCATAACTCCTTATTTATTGTCTATACTTGCTTTTAAAACATAGTAAACCTCTCTATGTGTTGATGACAAATATATCAATCAGCACTGATGATTTTTACTAAAGCTGGTTGGGAAAACTTCAACAGAACAGTTTTCCTTGGGAAAACACAGTTCAGTTCAAATAAAAATGCTTCGCAAAATCATGTTGTTTTTCATGAAATTTCAGAGAAAGGGAAAAAAATAGTTCAAAAAGACATTTCAACATTTTCTGAATGAAACATTTTGATTTTTCCTTTTAAAATGACTTTCCATTTTGAATTTTTTTAAATTCTGTATTACATATTATAAAATATAATATAATAAAGTAACAAGTCAACACTGAAATAAAGTGTTCCTATTTTGTTGAAACAAAATGTTTGGATACATTTGAAAATAATTTTTTAATTGACATTTTCTTTCCTGGAGCATTTAATTTTCAGGTTTTGTTCCGATTCAGAATGAACACAAAATTTAGAAATCTCAAAATCTTCCACGAAATGGAATTTCTGTTCTGTACCCAGCTCTAGTTTTTACCATGTGCAGTGACATCTACTGTCTGTTGTCAGAGAGTGTGGGCATTCTGAGTGAAATTACATAGACTGTAAACTCTTTGGTTCAGGCTGGGAGCATCTTTTTGTTCTGTGTTTGTACAATGCCCAGCACAGTGAAGTACTGGTCCATGACTAGGGCCATGACAGGTATTATCACAGTACAAATAAATAAAAGGCTAATAAATATTTTATTAATAATAAAATATGTTGTGCAATTTTTAATTATGATAAATTAAAGCAATTGTTACATAGATTTCCTTCAACACCTAAAAAGTTCCACCCCTCTTTGTGTTAGTGGTTTTTCAGTCAACGCAACCTTAGATCAACAAAATATCTGGATGCTATTGGTGAGATGGTGAAAGGGAGAAAGTACAAATTATGTTTTTGGCAAGAATGCCTTTTTTCTTCGACAGCAATTCCTTTATAATTACTATGGAAAAATTTTCAAAATATTTTCTACTTCCAGGAATGCTCAGAATTTTAGTACACAATAAGAAAACATCTGTAGGTGTATAGCAGCACATTTGCATTTCTTCAGAGTGAAGGCATTTGGAAATGTTCCTCATCACTGCTGTATTAATATATGTGTGCCTTAGGAAGATAATGTATAGTATTGCAGAGCATGCAGCATGCTAAGGCAGGGCACCAGTAATGTGTATGGTACAAGAACCTAGATAAAGAGCCATAACAGAAAATGGTTCTGTACCATTCTTATGTACACAGGACTGAACCTGATGGGGAAGTTGGGTCATTTCCACAGGCCAGGCCAAGCACTGGAATATCAATTTGGGGCCAAATTCTGACCCTGTTACCATGGGACTAAAGGATACACGTGCCACAAACGCCAGCATAGGAGAGCTCAGTGCCAGCCTGATGGATCCCAAGGACAGTCAAGTTGCGGCAGAAAGTGATGTGGAGCTGCTCCTCAGCACCAGTTCCATAGTCAGGTCCCATGGCACTGCTGAAAGGACGACTGCCTCTGACCGGTAACAGCCTGCTAGGGGCCAAGAGGCCCATTGAGGACCATTGGAATGAAAGACACTGTAACCATGCCCCCCCCCCCCCCCCCCGCCACCTCCCAATGCACCTCTTTCACTGAGGAAGGCCAGGTATGAGTTATGCCAGCGGTTCTCAAACTGTAAGTCGGGACCCCAAAGTGGGTCACAGCCCTGTTTTAATGGGGTCTCCAGGGCTGGCTTAGACTTGCTGGGGCCTGGGGCTAAAGTCAAAGTCCAAGCTCCACTTCTCGGAGCCGAAGCAAAGCCCAAGGGCTTCAGCCTTGGGTGGCGTGGCTCAATTTACAGGCCCTCTTCCTAGGGCTGAAACCCTTGGGCTTCGGCTTGTCCCCCCGCCTGGGGTGGTGGGGCTTGGGCTTTGGCTGTTGTCCCCCCTACACCGGGGGCAGCGGGGCTCGGGCGGGCTCAGCAGTAGTGTAGCCAGGGGGGAAGCAGGGGGAGCGACTACTCCCCCACTGAGCAGAAGCGGCGCCTTTTTTGTGCTCTTTTGCTCCTACGCCGCAGCTAGAGCGGAGCATTTTTTTTTTTTTGCTCCCGGCGCCTTTTTTTAGCTCCGCTCCCGCTGTGCTCTAAACCTGGCTACACCACTGGGGCTCAGGCTTCGGTCTCCCGTCCCGGGGTCATGTAATAACTTTTGTTGTCAGAAGGGGGTCACAGTGCAGTGAAGTTTGAGAACTACTGAGTTACGCCAGTCAGGAATTCCACCATGCCAGCGGAATCTCCAGATGCCCTGTTAGGGCAGCTTTTCATCCTCTTTGCTGCTCTGCAGAGCTAAGGAGACAGAGCACGGTCTGAGGACATGGCCCAATATTTCCAGAAGGAACTTGTAAATACTATTGTACTCTTAAGCATGTAACCAAAGGACAATTGTTCATTCAGTTGTAATGCTTAAAGAAAGAGATGGCCTTGCAGCTAAGGCACTAGACGGACTCTGAAGGTCTGGGTTCAATTCTCTGCTCTGCCACAGACTCCCTGCCTGACCTTGGGCAAGTCATTTAGTTACTCTGTACCTCAGTTTCCCTAGCTATAAAATGAGCATAATAAGCCTTCCTTTGGGTTGTCTATTTAGAATATAAGCTGTACGAGGCAGGGACAGTTTCTCACCGTGTGTGTGTGTACAGCACACGCAACACAATGTCTCATTTGGAGCCTTTAGGCAAGCACCACTGTAATACAAATAATTATTCATGTGTATGTGTATATATACCCCCCCAAACATGCCAAGAAAACAAATATAATCAACTTCATCCTTTGTCCTTGATATTTACTACAAACTATTTGATTTGCTCATTACATTAGAGATAACAGCTTAAACTAAACCAATGGTATGGCACAGCTCCCTTGCCCTACCTTGCAATAATTGTATCTGATGTACAGCTACCATGCTGTCTCCCTGCTCTACTGAATGTATTAAGTGTCCTCCTAATAGTATTGTTTGCTGTAACATGCAAGGTTCACATCTCTCCAGAAAAGATTTCGAATGAAGGATTAAGCTGGAAAGTGTTTAGGAATTGTCTTCCCTGTAGTTTCCCTAGTCAGTACTTACCTTCTGCCCCAGCACAGTGAGTGGGAAAAGATGTGTGAAGTTTGCGGTATATGTGTCCTGAGATCATATTCCAAACAATAATTTCACCATCGTAACTGGAGGTGGCAAGAAGAGTAGGTGGACACTGAGCAATACACAGAATATCCTCCTTGTGGCCACAGCTCTAAATGGAAAAAAAGATGACAAAAGAAACACTGCTGCTCCTTTCTCTTTATTCAGCAAAAGAAAGGGACCCAGGTACCTAGGAACAGACTTTCCCTGGCTCTTGCAGCTCACACACAAGAACCTATATCATCTCTCCAGGCTTATCTCCTACATAGTATCAAGTGAGAAATTTAAAACTGAGATTAGTGTCTTTTGGACCATACATCTCATTTGCAGATACTATTCCTCCTCCCATCCCATCAGGGTCTACAACTCACACAGCTTTAATTATTACCACCTTCTCTCTCTCTCTGCTGGTGACTCAGATCTCCCCTCATCCTCAGTTCAGACTGTGTCTCTCTCTGACATCTCCTGCTGGATGTCTCAATGAAGCCTCAAAGTGGTAGCTGTGTTAGTGTGTATCAGCAAAAACAATGAAGAGTACTTGTGGCACCTTAGAGACTAACAAATTTATTTGGGCTTAAGCTTTCGTGGGTGTAATGGGTCGGACTCGCCCCTGCGGCGCCTCCTGCTGGTTTCTCCGGGAATTAGCTCGCCAGCCTCTGGGGCGCCCTCTGCAGGCCGGTGATCTGCCTGACCACTCTGGCCCGTGTCCCTCCCAGGACCCGGTGCCCCTTTAACTGGGGTGCTGCCCCCTGGCAGTACCCCACAGATCTGGGTCTCCCCTCCCCAGGGGAACCCCCAACCCACTATCCCCACCTCGCCTCAGTCGTAGGCTACTGCCAGTCACCAGCTAGCCCCCGCACCCTGGGGCAGACTGCAGTATAAGCCACTCATCACAGGCAAAGGGGGTTTGGACCTGCTGCCTCTGCCTACTCGTGGGCTGCCCCTGCAACCCCTGTACCCAGTTGCTCTAAGCCTAGGCCACAGCCTGGGGTTCTCTCAGGCCTGAGCTCCCCAGCTCCTCTGGCCTTTCCCCAGCCCTGCTCTACTCTAGGTACCCTGCCCAGCCTTTGCAGCCAGGCCCTTCTCCCTATCCAAGCAGAGGAAGACTGTTTCTTCTGCTCCAGGCCCACTGCCCTCTTATAAGGGCCAGCTGGGCCCTGATTAACTGGCCACAGCTGTGGCTGCCTTGCCAATCAGCCCAGCTCCTATTGGTATCCCCAGGAGGTGGGCGGGCGCAAGCCCGCCCACTGCTAAAAGCCCCTCCCCCAGCCTAGCGGGAGGGACCACTAGACCCAGGGGCCAGCCAATCAGCCCAGCTCCTATTGGTATCCCCAGGAGGTGGGCGGGCGCAAGCCTGCCCACTGCTAAAAGCCCCTCCCCCAGCCTAGCGGGAGGGACCACTAGACCCAGGGGCCAGCCAATCAGCCCAGCTTCTCAGCCTCAGCCCTCTCCCAGGGCTGTTTCCAGCCCCTCAGGGCAGGAGCGGGGTACCACCCTGCTACAATGGGCTAGAACCCACTTCATCAGATGCATGGAGTGGAAAATACAGAAGCAGGTACAAATACATGAAAAGATGTGAGTTGCCTTATCAAGTGTGAGGTCAGTCTAACGAGACAATTCACTTGACAGCGGTTTACCAAGGGAGGAAAAATAACTTTTGAAGTAGTAATGAGAGTGGCCCATTTCAGACAGTTGACAAGACGGCATGAGTAACAGGGGGAAATTAGTATTGGGGAAATTAGGTTTAGGTTTTGTAAAGACCCAACCACTCCCAGTCTTTATTCAGGCCTAATCTGATGGTGTCCAGTTTGCAAATTAATTCCAGTTCTGCAGTTTCATGTTGCAGTCTGTTTTTGAAGTTTTTGTTGTTGAAGGATTGCCACTTTTAGGTCTGTTATTGAGTGACCAGGGAGACTGAAGTGTTCTCCTACTGGTTTTTGAATGTTATGATTCCTGATGTCAGATTTGTGTCCATTTATTCTTTTGCGTAGAGACTGTCCAGTTTGGCCAATGTACATGGCAGAGGGGCATTGCTGGCACATGATGGCATATATCACATTGATAGATGTGCAGGTGAGCAAGACCTTGATGGTGTGGCTGATGTGGTTAGGTCCTATGATGGTGTCCCTTGAATAGATATGTGGACAGAGGGTTTTTTTTGTAATTAATAAATCCGTTAATATATTTTTTACCTAAGACAGTGTGTTGTTTGAAGTGCAAAGGGAAATCTGCTCCAGAACAGGGGCTGGTGCATTGTCCTCTCCACACTGAGGGAGGGCAAACTGGGTAATAACTTACACTGGTCAGGGTTCTGACAGGGCAAGACGGTCCAGCTCTGGGCTCCTAGGCTGGGGGGAACTGGCTGGAGCCTCTCTCCTGTTGGTTCACGAGTGGCTGGCGAAAGTATTAATGTAACTCGGTGGGGTGTGTCCCTGGCTGTAAATAGCTGTGTGAGAGGATTTGTTGCAGGGTTTGGTTCCTGGGTTGGTGTTTTTGTTGTGTGGTGTGTAGTTGCTGGTGAGTATTTGCTTCAGGTTGGGGGGCTGTCTGTAAGCGAGGACTGGCCTGTCCACCAAGGTCTGTGAGAGTGAGGGATCATCCTTCAGGATAGGTTGTAGACTGCTATGGGTACCTGCATGGCCCCACAGTATACCAACATTTTTATGGCTGACTTAGAACAACGCTTCCTCAGCTCTCGTCCCCTAACACTCCTACTCTATTAGCACTACATTGATGACATCTTCATCATCTGGACCCATGGGAAGGAGGCCCTTGAGGAATTCCACCAGGATTTCAATAATTTCCACCCCACCATCAACCTGGACCAGTCCACACAAGAGGTCCACTTCCTAGACACTACCGTGCTAATAAGTGATGGTCACATAAACACCACCCTATACCAGAAACCTACTATACTTACCTACATGCCTCCAGCTTTCATCCAGACCACATCACATGATCTACTGTCTACAGCCAAGCTCTAAGATATAACCACATTTGCTCCGATCCTACACCTACAGGATCTCTATTGAGCGTTCTTAAAACTACAGTACCCACCTGGTGAAGTGAAGAAACAGATTGACAGAGCCAGAAGGAGACCCAGAAGTCACCTACTACAAGACAGGCCCAACAAAGAAAGTAACAGAACACCACTAGCCGTCACCTTCAGCCCCCAACTAAAACCTCTCCAGTGCATCATCAAGGATCTACAGAACTGGAAACTGCAGAACTGGAATTAATTTGCAAACTGGACACCATCAGATTAGGCCTGAATAAAGACTGGGAGTGGTTGGGTCTTTACAAAACCTAAACCTAATTTCCCCAATACTAATTTCCCCCTGTTACTCATGCCGTCTTGTCAACTGTCTGAAATGGGCCACTCTCATTACCACTTCAAAAGTTATTTTTCCTCCCTTGGTATCCTGCTGTCAATTGAATTGTCTCGTTAGACTGACCTCACACTTGGTAAGGCAACTCACATCTTTTCATGTACCTGCTCCTGTATTTTCCACTCCATGCATCTGATGAAGTGGGTTCTAGCCTACGAAAGCTTATGCCCAAATAAATGTGTTAGTCTCTAAGGTGCCACAAGGACTCCTCGTTGTTTTTGATAAAGCCTCAAGATACTCAACCAGTCAAAAACCAAACGCGTTGTCTTTCCTCCAGGATCACCTTCTTCTCTCTCTCTCTCTCTCTCCCTCTCCATTATGTCCACAGCCCCACCATCCTCCTAGCCTCACAGCTGTGAGTTTTTGACTCCTCTCTCCTTTTCACACTGAAGTGGCCATCTAATTCTTCTGGTTTTCATTCCAAAACTTCTGCAAAATCAGCTATTCTTCTCCATTCCCAACATAAAAAGCTCCTGTTCAGACCTTGATCATTTCATGCCTCAAGTACTACATCTCCTTTTCCTCTGCCTTTCCAACCTGTATGACACTTACCTTGTTCCTCTCTAATCTGCTCAAAACTCAGGTGTGAAAGTTATCTATCTAGAATTATACGTTGGTAAGAATTCAAATAAACTGCTCATTACTGCCAGCTGTCTGTGTTCAGTCTTATGTTCAATTATTTATCTAGCTTTGTATCAAATAACATCTGACTTATTTTTTTAAAAAGAACTTTATTTGTAATACAGAATCAAGATGGATTCTTACTATGTCATCCTGCCAATAGGGCTGAGGTTTCTGAAAGTGATGAAGGTCGTCTGCAGAGTCCTGTTCAAAATAACATAGATAAAAGAGAAGTTGGTGTATTTTCAGCATTTTCTCAGCCAACAGGGATATGTTCTTCTACTAGGTATGTACTGTGACGGGGCAAGGCCAGAGGGCTATAGGAAAGTGGTAAGGCTAAACAAATCCCTGATACCTTATGGCAGTTGCTTCAGGTTAATCAAGACACCTGGGGCCAATTAAGAACTTTCCAGAAGGCAGGGAGGTTAATTGAGACACCTGCAGCCAATCTGGGGCTGGCTGAAACTAGTCAAAAGCCTCCCAGTGAGTCAGTGAGGGGTGCATGTCAGGAGCTTTGGAAGGAGGTTGTGTGTGAGGAGCTGGGAGCAAGAGGCACTAGGAGCTGAGAGTAAGAGGGCGTACTGCTGGAAGATCCTGTGGTGAGGATAAAGAAGGTGTTGGGAGGAGTCCATGGGGAAATAGCCCAGGGAGTTGTAGCTGTCGTGCAGTTGTTCCAGGAGGCACTCTAAACAGCTGCAATCCACAGGGCCCTGGGCTGGAACCCGGAGTAGAGGGCGGGCCCGGGTTCCCCCCCAAACTCCCAACTCCTGATCAGACACAGGAGGAGTTAACCTGGACTGTGGATTCTACTAGAGGGGAAGATCTCTGAGGCAAGCAAAATCCGCCAATAAGTGCAGGACCCACCGAGGTAGAGGAGGAACTTTGTCACAGTATGTACAGCTCAAAAGAAGTTGAACTCACATGTGCAAAGGCCAAATGGCTTTAAAATGCAAGTAATTCCCACTGACACAAAAGTGAGCAGACGAGGCCCTTCATATTGCTAGAAACAATAGGTAACAAACCAAAAGATTTGAAAACAGCATGTTTCTGATGTCTATTTAAGTTAATTTTTTAATTAAAATCTGGCCAAATATTATAATAAACATGCACTGCATATTAATAGCTGTATATGTAACAGCACTGCTTGCTAAAGGCTCTTTGATTTGGCCATGTGTTTGATAATGGGCAACTGGATGTCTCACTGATGACTGTCAAATGTAATTTTTGCATTTACTTGCTCCTGCAGGTTGCCTAAGGTACTGAATTCAGAAAATAGACAAAATGTCCAGGCCATGATCCTTCAAAGATTTACATGTGAGCCCAACTTTCTGTGCTGAGTGGCCATGTGGAATTCAATGAAACTACTCTCAGGGTGAAATCCTGACCCCAGTGAAGTCAGTTGGTGTTTTGCCACTGAAGTCAATGAAACTAGGACTTCACCCTCAGTGCAATAAGTTACCCACGTTGTTATGTCTCTGCAGGATCATGTCCTTGACATTTTGTTTGTTTACTGGGAACAGAACCTTAGGCAACCTACAGAGAGTGAGATCAAGTTTTACATGCCCTACCTTTAAGTGGAGGAGGTTGAGTGTTGGACAACATTTTTAGTCTTAGCCCAAAACAGAAACGGTTAATACACCAGTGACTGTAAACAGATTTTTTTCCCCCCTTTTCACTTCGAATGAGAAGCAATAAACACAAATTTTAAGAGTTCATTTTAAAATAATAATAAGTTTATATCTATACTGTCATTTTAGATATATATTTTTCACTTACAAAATACATGCTTATTCTTCTATCCCATCCAACAGCTATGATATACCTACAAGAAGATTTAATAAAGTGTTCAGTGTTCTTCTGTTTGATTTTATATACTAGTATTTTTTTTTACAGAGAGATGGTTTTTAAATATTACTCTTTTAAACATCAAGGAAATGGGAAAGTTACACACAGCTTGCCAAAATTAATGAAATAATCCACTGAGAACTGTTTCGACAGTGGCTAGCACAACTGGGGTCCTGGCTTCCATATGCTACTACAACACAAATGATAATAACATGGGAGCACTGTATGCTGAGTAGCAGAGCAACAGCATCTGTCTCAGAGAACTAGGGGTCTGTAAGCCAGCAAGCAGATACACTAGCCAGGGAAGGTAAAATAAAGCCAAAACTGCAGTTTGGGTCATACCCTTTTCTTCTGGGCTGGCTTTATCATCACTAGAAGATTCAAAACAAGAGCAAAGTATCTCAAAACACTTGGTCCCAACCACCAGAGGCCTCTGAAGCTTTCAGCAAGCTGGGAAGAGACAGGACACAACCTCCTCCTTGAGTTGCCTTTCCTGGCTATCCTCAATGGGCCTCCTGCCAGATCCCCATGAAGGGACTTCCCTCAGGGTCTTAGGTCAACCCTCATCATGTCCAGACTGAGCCCGGGGCATTCCATTATGTAGTTTCCAGCATACGGTCACATGCTGCTTAGTCAGCTGACCCCTTTCCTCGTGGGCTTTGTCTGGTGACTACAACTCTCAGCAACTCCTGTGCCATGCCCCATCAACAGATGTGCAGGCTGCCTCGGCACTTACAGGCCAGTGCTCTATAAAGGCTCTATAGGCATTCATCAAAGAATGTAACCTGCTTTGTATAGCTGTACAAGTCTGTTTATTTGCACAATGTTTATTTTTTCAGAGGTTGTAGTTCTTTTTGTGGCACTGGTGTGACCAATGCTTCAGTAATGTCACAAAGGAATCACTTTCTACAGAAAAGAGCTAGCACTTGCAGTATAAATTCCCATGAAATGTATCACTCCCTAGCCCTAGGAGAAGGTTCGTACCAAGCTGTGGAAGATCTGACCTGCTTTTGTTCACCTCCACGTAGGTGCAGTCACAGACTTCAGCACATTTGTCTTCTGTAGGGAAAAATAAACCAAACATTTATTCTTTTCAATACTTTAAATCATATTTTTCCAGTCTTTCAAATATTTTTAAACATGCTGTTTACCCCTTTTCAAAGTATTCAAACAATGTCCATTGTTGTAATTCCATATTTTCAAGCATCCATCTCTTCCTCCTGTAATTAACCTAAAATGGGATTAAAATTCAATATATTTCCCACATGTGCCAACTTTATTTAGTATGTATTAGCTTTAAATATACTTAATTTAGTATTTATTTAGCTTTAAATATACATAAAACGAAACATACCTTCTTCCACTGACATCAAAGGTCAAACAGGTTATTGCAGCACCTCCATGAGCACCACTAATCTCAAATAAATGCTTTCCTGTTTCAAAATCCCACACTTTAACCACCTTTTAAAAGACAACAAACAGATAGTGATTAAAGGCGTGTCCGAAAAGTAGTAGGATTTTTCCATTTTACCCCCATCTGCCCAGCCTTTCCCTACTGCTTTTTTTTTTTAGCTGAATGGTGTAGCTGCAGGCAGCAGGAGAACCTGTTATTTGATCTCCTTTACTGAGATCCTCAGTGTCTCAAAATGAGCCTTGTAAGGTGCCTAGATACCAATGTGATGGCTGCCAAGTATCTACCTATCTTGGATTGGCACGGATGCATGAAGAAACGTATATAGCACTAGTCAACGTGACTGCCTGGATTACCATCACTTTAATCAGTATCCAGATTTACTCAGGACAAAATTAAGATGACCTAAATCACATAGATGTACAGCAAGAGCAATAATTAAATCGCTTTTGCGTGTCCATGCTATGCTCCTTGTGTTGGCAGTGCATATCCTCACCAGGAGCACTTGCACCGATTAACTGTCTGTGTGGGGCATTGTAGGATGGCTTCTGGAAGGCACAACAGTCTATGTAAGATAGGTCAATGCAATGTCAGTGTATCTACATCGACCTAAGCATCACGCCTCTCACCGAGGTGGAGTATTAAGTTAGTGTAGTGGGTGAGTTACATCGGCGGGAGCTACATTTTAGTGTAGATGCTTACAGAGTTAGGCTGACGTACGCTTCCGTTGACGTAAGTGTAGACCAGGGCTCAGTGTTTGAGAGAGAAAAAAGAAACACCGACTCTAGAAAGACCCATATTGGGGTGGGGTGGAATCTAAGACCTGGTCTACACTATAAATTTATATCGGTATAAATACATCACTCAGGGGTGTGAAAAATCCACACCCCTGAGCAACACAGTTTTACTGACCTAACCCCTGGTGTAGCTATTGCCTCTCAAGGAGGTGGATTAAGTACACCAATGGGAGAAGCTCTCCTGTTGGCATAGTAACATCTTCACTAAAGTGCTACAGTGGTGCAGCTGCAGCGCTGTACGTGAAGACAAGCCCTAAATAACATATGCCTCTTCTCAAAAATATGTGAAGTTCTTCTGAAGATGTCACTGCAGATGACATTACTTAATTTATTGCCTTTAAAATATTTTACACATTGGCAATTAGCTACACTGGTAATGGGTAGAGCTGCTCGAAACTTGGGCTTTCTGGTTCACGAGAAATTGTAACATTTTCAAACTTGATTTAATTCCAAATTTCCATGAATCCAGAATTTTTGACGTTTCCAATGAACCAGAAATCCCGGAGAAGAAAAAAATCTGATTCTGACATCTTGCATTTCCAAAACAAAATATGCTCTCCGGGCTGGCAGTTGCTGACTGCAATTGACATTGTGGTCAGTGTCACTGCTGCTATGAGTTTCATCACTGCCAACAGCAACAGTGAGATTGACAAGAATGCCAATTGCAGGCAGCAGCTGCCCAGGCTTTGAGGTCTGTGGCTCCAGGGTAACCTGGGCATGTGTCCCCAGGACCCCAAGGCTTCCAGACTCCTGGTTCAGCTGGCTCCCCCACTTCTGTCCCAGGGCCTCTCGGGTCCCAGCTTTGCGCAGTGAGCCTAGAAGCCCTGTGAGCCCCCAGGATTTCTAAGCTTCCTGTTGTGGAGCTCAGAACCTAGATTCTGAGTCCTGGCTAGAGCGAGGTCTCCCAGGACTTCCAGATTCCTGGCTCTACGGCAGGGAGTCTGGAAGCCCTGGCATGGCAGGGTGGCTCTGAAGCTATGGATCCTGGAAGCCTGGAGTTTCTGGTTCCAGGCAGTCCATGTAGGATAGCTCCGCAGCAGCCCACAAGGCAAGCTGACAGGGAACCAGGCAGGTTGATTCACAGAAAGTCTGTCGAACCTGATTTGCTTTCATGAAACATTTGGGGTTTGAAGAACCAGCATTTTCAGACAAAGCTCTGTTTCAGCGGAAAATTTCTGACCAGCTCTAGTGATGGGTGTGTTAAAAATGTACAGATTACATACAATAGATTAGACAGACACATGGAGTCATGTCAGCAACTACATTGCCTTTATGTGGTATAGTTTTCACTTACAGATCCCTCTGAGCAGCTCACCACAAGCCTGAACTCTTTGTTGTATTTGCAGCACAGAACTGGCTCCTTATGAGACACGATCAAGTGGGGCTCTGGAGGAGGCCTGTCTCATGGAAAAACAAACCAAAGCAATGCACCATTTCTACAGTCATCATGCACCATATATCAACCGGACTGTACAAGAGTTGGGGAAAGTACAACAGCATTAAGCATTTCTATGCTATTTCCTCAGTATATCTTCCAAAAGCGGGAAAGCGGTGCTATGACTTTAATTTAAAGATACTGATAGCGGTGGGAAGAAAGAGGGAGGCCTTTAGACTCCACACCCATCCCATTGTTAGTCTGCCTGCATCTACTAGACCAAACTCTAGGGAATCTTTGCAAATAATTCCTACCTGTGCTGCTACCAGTTTCACTGCACCAGCAGCTGTTGTAGTGGGAGCCCGAGTGTAGATAAGAGAGGAGGAGACAGGGATCTACGCTACCCTGTTCCTACAGAGGGCAAACTTCTCCAATTATATTTCATATGCTCTAGGTTTCCAACACACACAAACCTCTCATCAGTTGAACTTTTGAATAACAGCTGAAGAGGCTCGCAAACCCTCAAACTCAAATGAGTTTGCCATGTACCTTAATCTTAGATGAAGAAGAGCAAGTGTATCCGCAGCAACACAAAGCGATCTGGTGCCTGGGGTGTAGTGGCAAGCAGTGAGCTCTCCCTTAATTCCACTAGTTTTTGAACAGGCTGTAAATAAACAGGTCTGGTCCACAATATCCCAGATCTGTAGGAAAAGATGTTACACAAACGGAACAAAAATTAATAGGGTTGTACTCGAATGTCAGACATACGTCCTCATGCAATTCTAAAAATACACTGCTCTACTTCCCTTCCCACCCAGGTCAAGTAGTTATGCATGGCACATACATTGGAAGGTTGGACCCTGACCAACAGTACCCCCAAAACAACGCTGCTAGACCAGGGTCTCTGGGTATTTTAGAATCAGAGAAGGGAAGTAAGCAACAAATTACGTACCCTAAAAATGCTGTGTTACTTTTCCACAGAAGGGAACAGTTACAACAAGAGAGATTATCCTGGGGTAGATCTCTCCTGTTGGAGCTGTTCCTCTTTGTATAAATACATACATTCTCACTCACAGGGCCACAGAGATTGACTCTATAGACCAGAGGCAAGAGCACTCACCTGAGATGTAGGAGACTCCGGTTTAAGTCTCTGCTCCAGTGAATAATTAATTAGCTAGACAAAGTGGAACTGTTTCAAGAGGGGAGATTGAGAGAAACCAATGCCAGGAGGTTATGTTATTCCCTTGGAATAGGTAAGACCCAGGTTCAAGTCCATCATCTGAATCAGGTAGAGCAGGGACATGAACCCAGGTCACCTACCTCCTACGTGAGTGCCCAAACCACAAGGCTATTGGGTATTATATACAACACACACATGCTAGTCTGAGAATCCCATTGGATTTAGGCACAAACAAGGGCTCTAAGTAGCTAGTTAGCTATGGTGCAGCATCAGGCACCTTTTTGTGCATACCCACAGGTAGAAACTTAGACACCTAGTGGACTTTAGGCACATACAGGATTAGGCAGCAGCTGAGTGGTGTTTTTGAAAATGTCAGTAGCACCTAAGTAGCTTTATAGATCTAATCCTGACAGTCTTTCCACTGACTCTAGCCCATACGTGGTGAAAGTGCTCTGAGATGAAAGGTGCTATATAAATGTAGACTACTGTTTGTGATTTTCCTTCATACCATGTATGCATAATTCATCCTTAGAGCTTGTCTACATTATCCACAGGATCGATGGGCAGCGATCGATCCAGCGGGGGTCGATTTATCGCATCTAGTCTAGACACGATAAATCGACCGCCGAGCGCTCTCCCGTCGACTCAGGTACTCCACCGGAGTGAGAGGCGCAGGCGGAGTTGACGGGGGGGTGGGCGGGGGAGAGCATCAGCTGTCGACTCACCACAGTGAAGACACCGCGGTAAGTAGATCTAAGTATGTCAACTTCAGCTACGTTATTCACGTAGCTGAAGTTGCGTAACTTAGATCGATTCCCCCCCCCCAGTGTAGACCAGGCCTTAGTCTATACCCAGTGAAGTCAGTGGAAACATACCAGAGATGAACTTAGCCCTATATCTAAATTAATCTTCGGTGTATGTCCACTGACTTCAATAGATATACACTAAGGATGAATTTGGCACATATGGTATAATGGAAAATGATGAACAATAATTTACATTTAGAAAAGAAGTCAACCCCCGCATCATGTTTTTAAAAATTCTGAATAAAATACATTTTACAATTTTAAATTAGGGGCAATTAATAAGTTAATCAAACAGAAAAGATGCTCACAATGGATGTATACATACTTGGTTCAAACGAGGTACAAACTTGGAGAAAAACAGTGGAATTCTCTGGAAACACAAAAGACCCACACAAACACCACAAGATGGCTGTGATTATAAAGTGCAGAGTTCTAAAGACTTGCTTCTGGAGATTAAATAGGTAATTAAAAATAATAATATAATAGTGCTTGCTAATATAGCAGTCAGAAACCTAAACAACACTGAAGTCATACATTGGAAGAAGTGCAAAGGCTAATATTATTACTATAGACAGGGCTGGTAGCACTGCCTATTATTAAGGTTGCTCAGCACTTTCCATTATAAGATCCTGTTTTCAGTGACTTATCTTAGCAAATTTTAACCACTTGAGCTGAAGTTTTCCATGCTGAGTGTCTGCATTAAGCTAAATATTTTTGGAAAATTTCAGCCAAAATGGTTCAGCAGTTTCTGAGAACAAGGGTAAGAAAAAATGTGCTTCACTCATGTTAAAAAAATCTATCAAACTTGTCTTTGGAAAGCTCTAGCTCCTCCATACTTTGGAGACGGTATGCTTTAGATTTAGCAAGGGGCTGGGCTTTTGAGTCAAGGATGTGCTTTTTGCCATCCCTGTGAAAGTCTGCCAAATTTGGCAAAGTTATAAGCCTTCTTTTTAAAAAAATCATAGTTCGCACATGCTAAGTAGAGATTAATTTTAGCAGCTAATCTCCCTGAAGATTCCATCCACCCTCGGCATGCTCCAGCCCAGGGCTAAGCAAGACTTTCCCTGCAACTGCAGCTCTTGGCTGCTGTGGGCCATGCTGGGTCTGAGCACCTACACTGACTGAGAGCAGAGAGACTGTGACTAAAACTAAATGGAGATATGCCAATTTCCTAGAACTGGAACAACCTTGAAAGGTCATCAAGTCCAGTCCCCTGCCTTCACTAGCAGGACCAAGTACTGCCCCCTGACAGATTTTTTTTTCCCCCCAGATTCCCTAAGTGGCCTCCTCAAAGATTGAACTCACAACCCCGGGTTTATCAGGCCAATGCTCAAACCACTGAGCAATCCCTCCCTGCCTGGCCCAGTGGTGACTGTGACACCGCTGGGCCAGGCAGTGTGGAGGAGGAAGCTGCCTGATTCAAATACAGAGGGGACAAAAGATTAACCTACTGGGTCTTGGGAGGAGTAGAATGTGACAAGCAGCTGGGGAGTATAGAAACTGGAACTGGAGAGATCCAGGAGTGGGGGACTGGCTTGTCAAGGAGACTGGGGATGAAATGTTGCTGGGGTGGGGCGCGGTGGGGAAGATGGTGACAGGTAGTGCAGAGGAGTGAGACTAGGACTTGCTAGGCAAGGAGACTGGGGTGGAATGAGAGATCTGAGGAGTGGAGACTGGGACTGGCTATGCTAGGAGAACGGGTCTTGGAAAGGGATGAGAAGTCTGGGGTGCGGAAGAGACAGGACTGGGACAGGGATAAGTTGAAGGGGATGGGGCAGAAGGGGTCACACTTCAGGGGAAAGCACAGAAGAGTCTGTATCACTAGAGCACACTCCCCGTCAAAGCCTGAATGGAGCCCAAAATCCCTGAGTCACACACTGGCAAAGTGTCCCATTCTCCTGTAGTGCTTGCCTACACAGATGATGACAACCTACTACTGCTACCAGTTGTCCTGTTAGCTCAAATGGTAGAGGTCTGTGCGGTGGATCAAGTTCCACGCCTGCTGATGACCCATGCAAATGTCAGCATGATTTCATGTGAGAGAGTTTCAGGGGTTTTTTCAGTTAGCTTTTTGAAAGCCTAAGAAATTACACACAAAAATCCACATTAAAAGGTTGCAAAGTCAAGCACTCAAAAGTTACGAAAATGCCAGAATTAATGAGGCCACACGTTGAACAAGAAGAAAGCAGAATATGTGATAGCTTCTCATTAAGTAAGCACTATCCATTCTGTGCACTGAATGAGGTAAAAGAATTGTGGAAAAAATAGTATGTGTATTTAAAATAGTCTGCCTGAGCAGAAGAGTCCAAATTAAGGTTGCATGAGGAAACCTTAATTCTAGCATTTCCAACCTTAATATTATTATTTTAATGTAGGGTGGTTGTTTTTGTTATTTTTTTGTGTAATACACACATGTGTAATACATGCATTGTGTATGTAATACATGCCTGGTTAGGGAGATTTCAGCAAATGAAGAAACAGAAATACACATCCTAGATAAATTACAATAGAAGCAAGAGCCCTAAATTAAAAAACAAAACACAAAGTCACTTTCTAAAGTAGAACAACACTTTAAAAAGTTCAGCGTACTCGTCCCTGTTAAAAGTTTTATCATGATTTGTGAAACATTTAGCAACAAATGCATTTAGTACAACTGAAAACCTAAGAGACTATTGACTCATAGGAGTACTTGCTGGAATTTCTGTCTACATTGGTCCGTCTAAGGGCCAGATCCAACTCCAATGTCAGTTGGAGTCTTTTCTATTGACTTCAGTGAGAATTAGATCAGGCCCTACATTTCTATACTGTACTATTATGCATATGTTCATGTTTATTAGACTGAATAGATTTATATTTATTTTCACAAATACAAAAAAGAGAACTGGGGTAGGATATCAGACACTTGCTGTACACAGTGAGACCTTAATAGTGTTGTCTGTGGATATGGAAAATATTTTCGCATCTTCTGCAGATATGGAAAGGTAACAGACTGGTGCTGTGTGGCTTCGGAGCATGCCTGTTGGTCGGCTGAAATTTAATAAGAACAGTTCAATATTAAGCAGTTTCAAATTGATTGTTTCTTATAAAACAAAGTAAAATTAAATGGGCTGGAATCTGCTACTACTCGTATGTTTGGTGGGATGTGTATTTTGTGTTTTCTCACCAAAAAAACCCCACATAAACAGAGCAGTCTTCTAGTATTAGGCACTTGTAGTGATGTACATGAAACAATAGCATCTGCTTGCAGAGTTCAGCTTTTCATGAGATGTTAATGCCGCCAAATGGATTCCTAGGCCTCAATTATACAATGAGCTCCATGTGGGCAGAGATCATTGCAGGACTGGGGTCTTAGGCACAAGCAAAACCTCAAACATGGATAGTCCAGGAATTTTTATATTTATATACAATTTTTAAACGTATGGGAATGATTTTGCTGCACACATGTGTGCGTGCTGGTATTATCCACAGTGCAGCAGAGCCATTCTGTAAACTCACGCATATTTCCAGGACATTTGTGACTGTCTCCTTAATGTACTTAGCTGATCCTTCTTAGCAGGGCAATACACTAGATCAGGCCTGCACAACATGCGGCCCGGGGGCTGCATGCGGCCCACGTGGGCTCACTGTGCGGCCCGTGGCGGGGGGGGGAGTAGGTGGGCTCACTGTGCGGCAAAAATGCATAATGCAGAGATTTATCTACAACTCCATTGATTGACTGTTGTGTGCAGTAATATAGTGACCCCTAGGGGGGTGAAGAGGGGAAGGAGGGGTTGTTTCCACGGGACGGGCGGTGCTGGTGGGGGAGTGTTTCCGCGGGGCCGGGGGGTTTCGGCCCTCAGCTGTTTTCTTTGGAGTAATATGGCCCTCACCGGTTTACAAGTTGTGCAGGCCTGCACTAGATAGTAAGAATTACTTACCATTAATGTGTGGTTACAAAGCCCTTCTTAACAGAGTCTTTCAGTGAGTATTGTAAACATCTCTTACCCAGACATGTAAGGGTTCCACATCCGGATGATTCGATCCATTCCGCCTGTCACTATGAGGTTGTTTTTTTTACAGAATGCAAATGTTTTTACTCCTTTGTAGACTTGAAACACAGTCTGATCTCCGTCAGCTCTCTTTGGAGGGATTCTAGGTATCACCTGCCCTTTTCTTGCTTTTGAATCTTTCCCACGGTCCTTTATTTTTTTCATCTGCTGCTCAACATTAGTAGTGCCAACAGTACACCCTGAAAAAGCACATACTCACCTAAACAGCTGATAAATTTGAAAATGTCCTAGACATCTTGGTTCATACCACCTCCCGCAGATTAGGTACTAATAACTTTCAGCATCAGGAAATTTCTCCCAATAGTCATTTTATAATTATCTTTCTTCACTTCATGCCATTAGTCCTACTTATTATACCCTTTTTATTATGCTAAAAAATTCTTCCTCCCAATCCCACTGGGGTTTACTATTTTCAGAACCCTTTAGTTGACCACGTTTCCCATTAGTCAGCATTTAGCTATTTTGATCTTTCCTGATAAGAAAATCCTCCCAGCTTCACTTTCTGGAACTTCTTACAGTTTGTTAACATCCTTCTAGCAAGGAGAGGTTCAAAACTGAATGCATGTTGAACATGCTGCACATCATTTCATCGAGGCATAGAGTCTGCACCAATGTCTGGAAGAGACATTTGTTGCTGTTGCTTCTAATTTCAGGCAAAATAAAACAAAGAAAAGCGCCAGGAAGGAGAGGCAGGAGATAAGATACAAAGAAGAAGCAAACTATTCTCTGAAGCCTCATTCCTATATCACTATTGCTTTCCCAAGATTTCTACTTCTGATGTTTAATCCCAGTAAGAGGGGGAGTAAAAAAACCCACATTAAGGGGCAAAGGATGCCACAAACAATAGCGTTCAACTCCCCTCTCCACCTTCAAGATCTAAAATGAGGGGATCTGGAAAATGCACACACACAAAGCCAGATGCTTTTAAATAAAAAGCTGGAAATACAGAGTACGGACCACAAAATGTTGCTGCTGAGAAGATTCTAACCTAGAGGGTTTCAGTGCTTCCAGAACAGATTAGTGATCTATTATTAATTTTCTCACATCAAACTAGGTACATTTTCCAGTTGTAAGCTACTCCTTAGAAAGTAAGATCTTGATGGAATTTAAAATACATTTGTGTTTATTAATTATGGGAGCGGTTGCTGTCATTATGTCAGTTTGACTTACTCCAGATTGTGTGTGTGTCCACCGTCTGGTGAAGTCAGACTGCAAACGCTGGGGTATTTTTTGTCTGAAATTAACATTTATGATGATTGCAGTGTAGATGGGCGATTAACCATTCTGTACTTCAGTTACCTCTCTGAAAACTGTGGGTAAGAATTCTTGTCTGACTCACAGCAGTGTTGTTCATTAATACTTTACCATGCACTGGATGGAAGTCTTATTACATTACTATAAATTAGGTGGTCAAAAAAAGTATAATTGCAACTGAAACAAAGCTTCACCAAAACCAGCAAGAAACTGCTCTGAAATAAGATAAAAGCAGCCATACTGGGTCAGACCAAAGGTCCATCTAGCCCCGTATCCTGTTTTCCAATAGTGGTCAATGCCAGGTGCTCCAGAGGGAATGAACAGAACAGGTAATCATCAAGTGATCCATCCCCTGTCACTCATTCCCAGCTTCTGGCAAACAGAGGCTACGGACACCATTCCTGCCCATCCTAGCTAATAGCCATTGATGGACCTATCATCCATGAATTTATCAAGTTCTTTTTTTAACTCTGTTATAGTCTTGGCCTTCACAACATTCTCTGACAAAGAGTTACACAGGTTAACTGTGCATTGAATGCACTGAACCAATTCTAATATTCGTCAACCTGTCCTCCGAGTCTCTTAGGAGTAAGTGTGGAAGGGATCTCAACAGGCAAAGAATGGCATAATTGAAATCTAGATGGGCTAAGTAGACTAGGTAGGGGTTTTATAAGCTTGCTTAAGGGAGTAGTTTTAGTATGTTTTACTCATGTGGCTAGAGCAAATGAGATACTTATTTAAGAAACTGAAATAGATGTAAGGACTTTCATTTGATTTCATCATATGTGGGAGTTCCACGTAACAGTACTGAATATTTTAAGATAAAAAATTAAGAGAAGTATTGGACCGTGAATTAATTTGTACTATTTTCAGCAGTCTCAATAAAACAAAAGGAAACATACAATATGGGTTTAAAACTGTTACCATAGAAACTAGGAGGGATTTTACAGTTGTGTGGAACTAAGGGATGTTCTGATTGATAAGACAATTATGTTTAAACAGTCACTATGGATACCAAACATGATCTCAAGAAGGTGTGAACTTTCACATGCTGTTCACCTTGGCAGATAAAGATTTATATGCTGCACTGGAGAGGACCTGCTTCAGGTCATGAAGATAACTGTAGCAAAAATGTTGTACTTGCTTTCTGTGATGCTGGAATAAAGGAGAAACTTGCTGTATCACACTACTTTGTGGTGTATGAATACTGCCTTGTATATTGATGTAATTTCATTCAGTTATTTGCACTGAATAAAAGAGCCTGCTTCTGTTCCCACTGAAGTCAATGGGAGTATTGCTGTTGACTTCTCTGAGGGTACGTCTATACTACAGAATTAGGTCGAATTTATAGAAGTCGATATTTTAAAACCCGAATTTATGGAATCGATTGTGTGTGTCCCCACTAAAGAGCATTAAGACCATGAGGTCGATTGACTGTGTCCACAGTAGCGGGGCTAGCATCGACTTTCGGAGCATTGCATTGCGGGTAGCTATCCCACAGTTCCCGCAGTCTCCGCCACCCATTGGAATTCTGGGTTGCGATCCCAAAGCCTGATGGGGCAGAAAACATTGTCGCTGGTGGTTCTGGGTACATGTTGTCAAGCCATCAAACGTCCCTCCCTCCCTCCCTCCGTGAAAGCAATATTTTTCGCGCCTTTTTTCCGGGGTTTCCGTGTTTGCTACGGAAGCCTGCTCAGCTCACAATTACCGTACATCTCCAGCATACGCCTGGACATTAGGTCTAGTGGGGATTCAGTCACACTATAATACGGGCAGAAGGATAGCTCAGCGTTCTGAGCGTTGGCCCGCTAAACCCGGGGTTGCGAGTTCAATCCTTGAGGGGGCCAGGAGATGACGATGGATATCAAGCATATTGTACCATCTGCTGCTAGAAGGGAAGGCGCCTAACCCTTGCTCCCCACTCCCTCTGTGAAAGCAACTGAGGGGGGAGCAAACAATCCTTTTGCGCCTTTTTTCATATGGGCGCCATATTGCTGACTCCATTGTTATCCACCCGCCGCTTCTGCTGCCACTCTGCTGTCCTGCAAACAGCATACCAGGGAAAGCGTGGAGCCCGATCAGATCACCGCGGCTGTTATCGCCGTTATGAACACCACGCGCATTGTCCAGGAGTATATGGAGAACGAGAACCAGGAGCTGCTAGAGCTACAGCAGGCGAGGAGGCGACAGCAGCGCCCTGAGGACAGTGATGAGGACATGGACACAGACCTCTCTCAAAAAAGGCACCCCCGCAAGGTGGACATCATGGTGTTAATGGGGCTTGTTGATACAGTGGAACGCCGATTCTGGGCCCGGGAAACAAGCACAGACTGGTGGGACCACATAGTGCTGCAGGTCTGGGATGAATCCCAGTGGCTGCGAAACTTTCGCATGCGTAAGGGCACTTTCATGGAACTTTGTGAGTTACTTTCCCCTGCCCTGAAGCGCAAGAACACCAAGATGAGAGCAGCCCTCACAGTACAGAAGCGACTGGCGATAGCCCTGTGGAAGCTTGCAACGCCAGACAGCTACCGGTCAGTCGCAAATCAATTCGGAGTGGGAAAATCTACAGTGGGGGCTGTTGTGATGGAAGTAGCCAGGGCGATCACCAAGCTGCTGGTACCAAGGGTTGTGAGTCTGGGAAATGTGCAGCTCATACTGGATGGCTTTGCAGCAACGGGGTTCCCGAACTGTGGTGGGGCGATAGACGGAACCCAAATCCCTATCTTGGCACCGGGCCACCAAGCCAGCGAGTACATAAACCGAAAGGGTTACTTTTCAATAGTGCTGCAAGCACTGGTGGATCATAAGGGACGTTTCACCAACATCAATGTGGGATGGCCGGGAAAGGTACATGACGCTCGCATCTTCAGGAACTCTGGTCTGTTTCGGCTGCTGCAGCAAGGGACTTTCTTCCCAGACCAGAAAATAACCGTTGGGGATGTTGAGATGCCTATAGTTATCCTTGGGGACCCAGCCTACCCCTTAATGCCATAGCTCATGAAGCCATACACAGGTAGCCTGGACAGTAGTCAGGACCTTTTCAACTATAGGCTGAGCAAGTGCAGAATGGTGGTGGAATGTGTATTTGGGCGTTTAAAAGCTCGCTGGCGAAGTTTATTGACTAGGTTAGATCTCAGCGAAAACAATATTCCCATTATTATTACTGCTTGCTGTGCGCTCCACAATATCTGTGAGAGTAAGGGGGAGACGTTTATGGCGGGGTGGGAGGTTGAGGCAAATCGCCTGGCCACTGGTTATGCGCAGCCAGACACCAGGGCTATTACAAGAGTACAGCAGGGTGCGTTGCGCATCAGGGAAGCTTTGAAAACCAGTTTCATGAATGGCCAGGATGCTGTGTGAAAGTTCTGTTTTTCCCCACTAATGAAAAGCCCCGCCCCTTCATTCACTCTACTTCCCTTTACCCAAACCGCCCTGCCCTCCCCCCCTCGATCACCGCTCGCAGAGGAAATAAAGTCATTGTTGCTTAAAAATCATGCATTCTTTATTAATTCGTAAAACAAAGAGGGGGAACTATGGGGGTAACTGCCACAGTCTCCCGGGATAGCTGGTGGAGGAAGGAAAGCACCAGGATGGGTGGTGGAGGAGGGGATGAGGGAAGGACAAGGACACACAGCACTTTAAAACTTATTGAATGCCAGCCCTTTCTTGCTTGGACTGTTCTCTTGGCTTGAGTGGTTGGGTGCACGGAGGCCGCCCAAACGCGTTCTTGGGCGTCTCGGGGATGAGGTTATGGGACTCGGGAAGGAGGGCTGTTGGTTACACAGGGGCTGTAGCAGCGGTCTGGGCTCAGGCAGCCTTTCCTGAACCCTACGCCTTTCCTCAGCCATAAGCCGGAGGATTTCCGTTTGATCCTCCAGTAGCCTCAGAATTGCATCCTGCCTTCTCTCTGCACGCTGACGCCACCTACTCTCTTCATCCCGCCGCTGTCTCTCTTCATCCCGCCAGTCATTGTCTTCAGCACGCCACCTGTCCGCGCGATCAAATTCTGCCTTCCTGGACTCCGACAGTGTCTGCCTCCACGCATTCTACTGGGCAGCTTCAGTGTGGGAGGATTCCATGAGTTCTGAGAACATATCGTCTCGATTCCTTTTTTTTTTACTTCTAATCTTCGCTAGCCTCTGGGACGGTGATGAAGGGGGTGGCGTTGAAACATTTGCAGCTGCGGGAGGAAACAAACGGGAGAGGAGTAGTTTAAAAGACACATATTAGAGAACAATGCTCCAAACATTACATATCACATGTGCATTTGGTCCAAGGTTGCACTTTGCCTGTTATATTGAGGGTCTGCCGGTTTGGTGTGAGAGATCACACAAGCAGGTCCGGCGGGCAACAAAATTCGGCTTGCACGCAGCCATGGTAAGCCACAGTCTATAGGCTTCTTTAACCTTCATAACATGTGGGAATGTTTTCAAACAGCAACCCCCTCATTTCCCATAACAAACAGCCTTTGGGCTGGCAATTTAAAACTGGTTGGCAATTGAAAAGGGAGGGGCGGCGGTTTTCAGGTTAACGTGCAGCGCGAACCTAATCGACACCCCCACACACACACAGACACACATCCAAGATGTTCGCTGTTCCCCCTCCCCCCACCGCGTGGGTCACAGCGGGGAAGATTTCCGTTCAGCCACAGGCAAACAGCCCAGCAGGGACGGAGCCCCTCTGAATACCCCCTTAATAAAATTCCCCTATTTCAACCAGGTGACCATGAATGATATCACTCTTCTGAGGATAACACAGACAGATAAAGAACGGATGTTGCTTGAATGCCAGCAAACACCGGGACCATACGCCGCCATGCTTTGCAAAGCAATGATTCCAGACTACGTGCTACTGGCCTGGCGTGGTAGAGTGTGTTACCACGGAGCACAGGATAAGGCTGCCCTCCCCAGAAACCTTTTGCACAGGCTTTGGGAGTACATCCAGGAGATCTTTCTGGAGATGTCCCCGGAGGATTTCTGCTCCATCCCCGAACATGTTAACAGACTTTTCCAGTAGCTGTAGCTGTACTGGCCGCGAATTAATCATTAAACACGCTTGCTTATAAAACATGTATTAATTAACAGAGGTACACTCACCAGAGGTCCCTTCTCCTGCATCGAGCACGCCTTGGGTGGGTTCGTAGGGTGCTGGCTCCAGGGTGACAAAGAGTTCCTGGCTGTTGGGGAAAGGGGCTTCTCCGCTTCCTTGCTGTGTCTGGGCGCTATTTTCAGCATCATTATCATCATCATGCTCCTCTGTGGTTTCTGATGATCCACATACGGAGTCATACCACATGGGTGGGTCAGTGCTGGCTGCACCTCCTAGAATGGCATGCAGCTCATCATAGAAGCGGTATGTCTGGGGCTCTGACCCAGAGCGGCTGTTTGCATCTCTGGCTTTTTGGTAGGCTTGCCTGAGCTCCTTAATTTTCACGCGGCACTGTTGCGCGTCCCTGTTGTAGCCTCTGTCCTGCATGCCCTTGGAGACTTTGGCACATGTATTGGCGTTTCTTCTTTTGGACCGTAGCTCTGCTAGCACGGTTTCGTCTCCCCATACAGCAATCAGATCGCGTACCTCACGCTCGGTCCATGCTGGAGCTCGTCTTCGGTTCTGGGACTCCATCATGGTCGCCTCTGCTGATGAGATCTGCGCTCACCTGCAGCTCACCACGCTGGCCAAACAGGAAATGAAATTCAAAAGTTCGCGGGGCTTTTCCTGTCTACCTGGGCGGAGCATTGGAGCTCAGACTGCTGTCCAGAGCGGTCAAATGTTGCACTGTGGGATAGATCCAGGAGGCCAATACCGTCGAATTGCGTCCTCACTAAGCCTACATCAATTCGGCAATATCGCTTTAAGCGCTAATCCCCTTGTTGGGGGTGGAGTGGCGAGATCGATTTTAAGAGCCCTAGAAGTCGATGTTAAGGGCTTCGTCGTGTGGACGGGTGCACGGATCAATCGAAATAACGCTAATAAATTCAACCTAAACTCGTAGTGTAGACCAGGGCTGAGAGTAGGATCAGATTGGAAGAACCTAACTCTGGTTCTAATTCTGTATATGCTTACATGCTTTGCTGAATCAGGGCTCTTGAAAGGTAAACACACACATCTTGCCCTGCTGCTTACAAAGAGGGAAGACTTGGTAGGGGAAGTAGAAGTGGGTGGCAACCTGGGCAGCAGTGACCATGAGATGGTCGAGTTCAGGATCCTCATAAAAGGAAGAAAGGAGAGTAGCAAAATACGGACCCTCGACTTCAAAAAAGCAGACTTTGACTCCCTTAGGGAACTGACGGGCAGGATCTTCACAGACAAAGTCAGCTCCCTCTCTGCTGTCCTGGGCAACACAATATGGGGAGAAGGTGAGCAGCCCTCAGTGGCGAAAGAACAGGTTAAGTACTATTTAGAAAAGCTGGACATGCACAAGTCCATAGGTCCAGATGTAATGCATCCAAGGGTGCTGAGGGAATTGGTTGATGTGATTGCAGAGCCATTGTCCATTATCTTTGAAAACTTGTGACAATCAGGGGAGGTCCCAGACATTTGGAAAAAGGCAAATATAGTGCCCATCTTTTAAAAAGGGAAGAAGGAGAACCCGGGGAACTACAGACCAGTCAGCCTCACCTCAGTTCCTGGAAAAATAATGGAGCAGGTCCTCAAGGAAACCATTTTGAAGCACTTGGAGGAGAGGAATGTGATCAGGAACAGTCAACATGAATTCACCAAGGGCAAATCATGCCTGACCAACCTGAATGCCTTCTATGATGAGATAATTGGCTCTGTGGATACGGGGAAAGCAGTGGACATGATATATCTTGACTTTAGCAAAGCTTTTGATACAATCTCCCACAGCAGGCCTGCACAACATGCGGCCCGGGGGTCACATGCGGCCCACGTGGTCTCACTGTGCGGCCCGCAGGGGGCGGTGAGTAGGTGCGCTCACTTGCGGCCCGCGGGGGTGAGTAGGCAAGCGGTGGGGTGGGGAAAGCCAACGGTCAGGGTGATGAAGAGGCCAGTGGCAGGCTGGGGAATGAGGGTGAGCCAGCGGCAGGCGGCGGGGGCAGCAGCAGAAGGTAAGAGGCCAGCAGCGGGCAGGCAGGTGAGCTGGCGGCGGGGGGAGCCAGCGAGCTGGCAGTGGTGGCAGGGGGGGCTGAGGAGGCGAGCGGGCGGCGGGGGGTGAGTAGGCGAGCCGAGCGGAGTGGGGGATGATGAGCCGAGTGGGCAGGCAGTGGCAGGGTGGCACGTGAGCCAGCGGCAGAGGGGGCGCTGAGGAGGCAAGCCGGGGGGTGGGGGGATGATGAGCCGAGCGGGCGGGCAGTGGCGGCGAGGCTTTATACTGGGGGGGCGGGTGAGGAGGCAAGCAGTGAGTCGGTGGCTGGAGGGGGACAAATATCCCAAATTCAAAATCTGGGACTGTGTCCGTTGGTCCTTTTTGCTGCTTGTCTCTGGGCTGGGGGTTGTCCCAATGCTGCAAAGAGGGTGCTCCCAAAGGAAGGTGCTTGCTTCTAACCTCCGAGGCCGTCAGTATGTCTGCTCTTCTCTAGTCACCCCACTTGACAAGTTTGATTGTTCTTGGTCTGGCTCCCATCCCCTCTCCAAGGGCTGCAGCTGTCTGGAGGTGCCTGCCTTCCACACCTTCCTCATTCACACCTCATTCATTCAACAGGGCAATTGATTACAAAGTGGGAGGGAAGATCTTATTCTTCTTCTAGCAAAAAGACATTTTTCTTTTACCTTAATTATACTACCTTAGGGGCCCGCTATAACATATTACCAAGGTTCAATACAAAGTCATATAAAAGTTATACAAAAATGCATAATGCAGAGATTTATCTACAACTGCATTGATTGACTGTTGTGTGCAGTAATATAGTGACCCCGGGGAGGGTGAAGAGGGGTGTGATGGTGGGGGCGAGCTGGGAGGGGGCAGGTCCTATTTTACTGCTGTGATCTGGTCACCCTATGCGTGCTGTTTCTTTCCCCCTCTACAGGCTTCCACACCCCAGTGCTGGGGAAGGAGGGATTGTTACTGTGGGGCCAGGCGGCGCTGGGTGGGGGGGTGTTTCCGCGGGGCCGGGGGGTTTCGGCCCTCAGCTGTTTTCTTTGGAGCAATATGGCCCTTGCCGCTTTACGAGTTGTACAGGCCTGTCCCACAGTATTCTTGCCAGCAAGTTAAAAAAGTATGGATTGGATTAATGGACTATAAGGTGGATAGAAAGCTGCCCCTCACCTCATAAGTCATGTGTCCCAGCCCCCTAATCATTTTCATTGCCATCCATCATCCAGATCATTAATAAAGATGTTGAACAAAACCTGCCCCAGGACCAACCCCTGGGGCACTCTGCTTGATACCGGTTGCTCAATGTCTAGTTTTTGTTCAACATCTTTATTAATGATCTGGATGATGGATGGATTGCACCCTCAGCAAGTTTGCAAATGACACTAAGCTGTGGGGAGAAGTAGATACGCTGGAGGGTAGGGATAGGGTCCAGAGTGACCTAGACAAATTGGAGGATTGGTCCAAAAGAAATCTGATTAGGTTCAATGAAGACAAATGCAGAGTCCCGCACTTAGGATGGAAGAATCCCATGCAGCGCTACAGGCTGGGGACCAACTGGCTAAGCAGCAGTTCTGCAGAAAAGGACCTGGGAATTACAATGGATGAGAAGCTGGATATGAGTCAGCAGTGTGCCCTTGTTGCCAAGAAGTTGAACGGCATATTGGGCTGCATTAGTAGGAGCATTGCCAGCAGATCGAGGGAAGTGATTATTCCCCTCTATTCGGCACTGGTGAGGCCACATCTGGAGCATTGCATCCAGTTTTGGGCCCCCCACGACAGAGGGAATGTGGACAAATTGGAGAGAATCCAGCAGAGGGCAATGAACATGATTAGGGGGCTGGGACACATGATTTATGAGGTGAGGCTGAGGGAACTGGGCTTATTTAGTCTGCAGAAGAGAAGAGGCGGGGAGGAGGAAGGGATTTGATAGCAGCCTTCAACTACCTGAAGGGGGGTTCCAAAGAGGATGGCGTTTGGCTGTTCTCAGTGGTGGCAGATGACAGAACAAGGAGCAATGGTCTCATGTTTCAGTGCCGGAGGTCTAGGTTGGATATTAGGAAACACTATTTCACTAGGAGGGTGGTGAAGCACTGGAATGGGTTACCAAGGGAGGTGGTGGAATCTCCATCCTTGGAGATTTTAAGGCCCGGCTTGACAAAGCCCTGGCTGGGATGATTTAGTTGGGGTTGGTCCTGGTTTGAGCAGGGGGTTGGACTAGACCTCCTGAGGTCTCTTCCAACCCTAATCTTCTATGATTCTATGATCTCCCACTGCCTACCCAATGAGATTTGTGGGTGCTCAGAACCACCTATGATTGGGACGAATGTTAAGAAATTAAATTATCTGAATTTTGAAGTGAACCAGATACAAGTCTTTTTCACATGCATTGGTTATTTAAGGACTGACTGAGGCGAGGCAATATAAATGACACAAAAACCCCATAAGCCCCAAGACACAGGAAATATGACAATCACACTGTTATCAGTTAGCACTTGGCTTGGACATCTTTTTATTAACTCATTCCATAACCATGAGCACCTGTCCTTTGCTCTCGGGGTTCCCAGACATAGCTGAAAAATACAAAATGACTCCTGGGTCGTCTATTTCTATGGCTATCATCCTGACTAATGGACAGTTTCCATCCTACACATTTGCAGTTCATTGCCCTAGGAGGAACCACACACTCTCACTCAAGACCAAGTCTATGATGTAAAGCATAACATAGTTCCAAGCTGGTTCCACTCCCCCAAACCTGAAGAAACGCCTCTCCAGCAGAGTTTGGAACTTCTTTGGTTGCCACAACTCAAAATACCAAAAAGTCAAACAAAAGATGCATTTTTATATTAATTGTTTTTACGTTGTGTAAAACAGCCTGCTTTTGTTTATTGGGCTAAATACATGAGTAATGGATATAATGGCCTGTGATATACAGCAGGTCAGACTAGATGATCTAATGGTCCCTTCTGGCCTCAAAAAAAAATATCTATGAATCTCTATTGACTTTGCATCATAACAAGACTCTCCTGTATAACTTGTGTAAAATAAGATTATTCTTCATAACCTGCATGACAATGGTAAACCAAGTGCCAGCTTTGGCCAAGGCCATAGGTGTTAACTAAGAACTGACAAACTCTTAGCTGGAAACCAAACCAGCTCATATTAGTTTTGTTCAAAATAGGTATTAGTCTTATAAGAATGTATTTAGTGATTAGGCTCTATGAAATGCTTGTAAATTGCTGCATGCATTAATCTCACTTGTAATGCCTGTATTCTATAAGGAATCATGTAAATTTTGCATTATAATTTTAAAAATGTTTGCTCTGAACTTGTGAGCCCAGGCACAGGAATCAAGATTAAATGAGCCATTAAGAAACATGACAATACAAGGGATTGGTGAATGGCCTTATCACACCTTGGAAATGCTATGTGCAAGGGAGCTTTTCTCATGGACTGGAAAGCCAAATGTAAAAGATAAAACAGAGCACAAGAAAATTTGTCCTCTCTTTGCTATTTGAACTCTCACAGGGCCAGAGACTCTAAAGTGAGGCAAAGATCCCCAGGAGTTACCCTTGGGTCCACCCTGAAAGATACGTTTGTAGCTAATTAGTGCATTTTATCATCCATTTATCCTTGTATTGTGTGATGTTATGGTCAATTTATATGCTATTTCATATACAATTCATGTATGCTAAATAGATTTAAATTGTAGGACTATAGAATTATAAGATTGATAAGTATTTAGGAGTGATAAGTGTGTAGTAGGTGTATAAGTAAAGCATGACTGGAACACAAGGCCTACAGGCTGAGACCTGTAAAACTTTAGCTTAGCCACACTAGGCCATAGGTTTAAGAATGCTTGACATGAGTGAGTGACCTAGGAATAACTCTATGCCCATAAAGACAGGGTTACTGCCAAAGATGTGCCAATTGGTGATGTCACAGAAAAATGAATTGCAATAGACTGCAATACATTGTCCAAGGCCAGGAGACACCTGATTGTAACATCTTTAAATGTCTGTCTGGACCACAGGATACATGTCAAGCATAGATGCTAATGAGAATAAGAGGAACTGAAAATAACCTGTGAAAAATCGAGCACCCCAATATTCATGGGGTGTGGAAGTACAGATAAGGAAAAGAGGGTTGACACCTTCATGCATGTGCATGAGGTGTTAGGTGTGGTCGGAACTACAATATAAAAGAGGGTTCCCATAGTTGGGTAAAAGTGGGAAGACCTAAGGGACGAGCCCATGGGAAACCCCAGCAGGAACTATCCCTCTAGCAATGATTGTCTACTGAGAGGTCCTTTGGACCCTAGAATATCTCTGAGGATGTGAGTTTGACTACAGCCATAATTATTGCATAGGTTTTTGTAGGATTTTTATATGCATAGATAATTGTAACTTTACTTATTGCTTTAATAGAACTTGTAGTACAGATAAGACTTGGTACTTGTGACTGTGTCTGTGGTCATTTATCCTTGGACTCTATGTATTTCTAGAGCCTCCAAATTTGAGAAAAGCATCAGAGGCAATTTCACTCAGTTGAGTTTGAAACTTTAGCAACCTGAGTCGAACCCAGGGTGGTATAATGCAGCATCACTCAATTTACTTCAAATAAAATAAAAAGGCTACATTTTGAATTGACATGTTACCACATCTCTGTCACGTTTAAGAATCATAGATGGTAACTCATTTGTGTACATATGTTTGCTTGTTTTAACCTATAAATAACCAACTTCTTTTTCCTAGTTAAACTTTTAGGTAGTTTATTACAGGATTGGCTACAGGCATTGTCCTTGGTGTACCAATTGATCTGGGATAAGTGACTGGTTTCTTGGGACTGGAAGCAGCCAGAATATTTTGTGATTTTTGGTATAATTTATCACAAAGTCCAGCTTGTCTGGGTGGTACGATAGACTGGAGAGTCTAAGGGGACTGATGTGACTCCATGGTAAGACAGTTACAGTGATCCAGGAGTTCATGTTTGTTACTAGGCTGGTGAAAGCTAATTATAGAACATACCACCAGTTTGGGTGTCTGCCCTGCTTTTGACAGTCTGCCCTGAGGTTGGCACTCATGGCCGTGAGCCACTCCTGACAGCATGACAGCCTGCACAAAGAGGGTACAAATTATCTACTGAGCAATGTTCTTGAACGAACATTGACAAAAATATCAGAAGGACTAGAAAATATGTCAGAGAAATAGGAAATGGGTAATAAACCTGTCCCAAGAAACTGGCTTTTATACAGTAGATAACAGAGGTTTTTACTCACTACATTAGTGTGTGTAAAACACCACGCAAAAGCTATTCTCATGATATTTCTACCTGGAACAGGAATGAAACTGTTGGCAGACTCAGGAGAAAGCCTGTTCTTGTAAGATTTTCCACTAATAGCCAAATAATTGTGATGGAAACAAGAGAACTGGATAGTTTGGACAAACATACTGGGCTTGATGCAGGCCCTTGTCAGAGGTACTGTAAATCCATGGGAGCAGGGACATAGCAGTGAAAGCTGCTTGTGACTCTCCTTCTGCCAGAAGGCCCATGGCCAGCTGGTTCAGCTCCCAAACTGTTTGGGGCTGGTCAGGGAAAGGGACTGGGGCCAAGCCAGCTGGGACATGCACTGATTGGCGCGTCTCCTGCATAGCCCCAGATGGCATTTAAAAATTGCCCTCCCTTCTGACTCAGCTGGCCCGGAGGACATAATATGCACCTGCGGAAGGTCATTCTAGCCTCCTAATGGTACGATGTTTAACTGAACTAAATCATAAGACTGAAAAACCCTTTGAGGTTCTCCCATTACCAGTTACAATCTTACATACAGTGGCACTACTAGAAATAAAGCCAACCAGATGACAGCAATGTGACCAGCACTATACCACAGGTGAGAATGCAGACAATAGAGAGGGAACTACTGTGTGTAAATCAGAGAAACATTAAGTTGAAAGAAATTCCAAGAGGCCTTAATAGGAATAAAATGGTTACCTATTACTAAAGCTGTAGGTTCATGGTTGGAGGTAGAAATCACTGCTTTAATGGAATCATAGTAGTGCAGCTAAAAGGAACAGAACAAGCGATTACTATTTAATATAAATGACACACAATACTGATTAGAAGAAAATACAGTGTGCTAGGATTATTTCATTTGTTTCTGTTCTTAGAATGTTTTTGTTTCTGAAGGCAGGATGAATAAATAAGAACATTTAAAGTTGTTTGCCTAAAGGTGGGTTGAATGGCTGCATTACAGTGGCTCTTATTTCAGCACATTCCTGCTGTTTTCTCACGTAAAAAGGACAGGACGTGCATACATCACTCCTTTGTGTATCCAAAAGCATGACATGCAGATTCTAAGTTCCGTTTCAGGACTCTCTGTGCAAGTCTGAGGCTTCCCTACATCTTTCCTGATGGACCAGAACATGGAAAACAATCTGCTCCTTCATCTGAGCTACAGTCAGCCTGGTGGGGCCCCCACTGCTTCCAGAAAGCAGCAGCAGCAATTAGAAAAGTAAAAAAAAATACTCGGCGCCCACCATGCACCATGGCATGTAACCTCCAGACTGGTTATCGGCCTTCAAGAACGTAACACATGACCCATAAAGCTGCACTTTAGAACAAGTCTTGACCCTTCCTCCAAGGTCAAAGAGAGTCCTCCAGCATCCAGTCCAGTGTGGTGCTGCTGCACATGGGTTCAGGATTTGGGAACCCGATGTCTGAGCCACACTGATCCAATGATGAGCACGCTGGGGGAAGAGGAAGCCATTACTCTAGATATGAAAGGGGTGAAAAGCTGTGCAGAGGTTACTTCAGTACTGAGGCTGCAATAGTGATCCAGTTGCTTGGTCTGTGCAATGGGGCTAAAATTTGGGGCTAAAATTCTTTCTAGATATGAGGGCATAGCTTTAGAAAAATATATCGTGCTATAATAAATACATTTTATCTCTAGTGCCCTGCGCAGATACAAAATTTGTATCCACATCCAAACCACAATCCACAAAGATGGTCTGTGGATAAAATGTGGATCTCCACAGATTTGCACGGCTCTGTTTATCTCATCAGATCAGCTAGTGAGTCAATGTATAAATATGCCCCTAGCCCATCTCCACTGGGACTACCTTTAACATTCCAAAACTCAGAATAGCTGCAGAGAGCTACCAAATACTTCCTTCTTATCCCCCAAAATGACACTGTTGAAAGGTCCAGGATGGGCAACATTCAGTCCAGGGGCAGTGACAACTTCAAAGTTTGTACACCTTGCAGTCAGGGCTATAAAAGATCGAGAGCATTTCTTTAGTTCCATGCCCATTCTCCTTTAGATTTGGACTTTGGATCCTGGGGGTGCAGTAATCCCAAGATCAGATCTCTCCTCATTCAGGCCCCAGTCAGCAAGGACATTATGCACGTGCCTAACTTTAAAAGCTAGCACTACTGAAGTCAAATTGAAAACTAAATAGTTGTTGAATTTGGGCTTCACAACTTTCAATCTGAATTTCATGCCTTATTCTCTATTGTCAAGCCCTCATTCTTTCTTATATCAAGTTCGACAGTTTGTGTCATTTCCCTGTTCTTCCTATCATACTGCTGACAGTGCTATTCTAAATGGCAAATAAGAGACTGACTAGATGCTGTGGCTGAAACCTTATTTACCTATTCCCATGGCAATTTCATTTGTAGAAAACTTTCTATTTTATTTCTTTGGGAGTCAGGAAGATTTTGTAGAAGCGACAAAGAGTCCTGTGGCACCTTATAGACTAACAGATGTATTGGAGCATAAGCTTTCGTGGGTGAATACCCACTTCTTCACCCATGAAAGCTTATGCTCCAATACATCTGTCTATAAGGTGCCACAGGACTCTTTGTCGCGTCTACAGATCCAGACTAACACGGCTACCCCTCTGATAGGAAGATTTTGGTTCTTTTACCTGTGTAACCCAGTCCCCATGCACTTTCCAACGAATGTAAGTCACATTTGGAGAAAGAACAGCATTCTCAATGCCAATACTAGGCAGGTTTTCAGCTTTTGGCAGTTTCTTCCATGTTCTGAAAAATCAAGGTACAAAGAAGAGAAGAGAGACGGCAACCTTAAGTGCTAGGAAGCAAATATTTCCTCACTCTCCTTGGTCGTGCACTGCTCCTAAAATCTGGACTATTTCTGGCATTAAACTCCCAACCCAAGGTTGCTATTTCAAAAGATTGTAGCTATTTATCTTGCCTTTTGGGATACTGAAAAGTTGCCCCAGCAATTTCTGATTGCAGGCTACTCCAGCAGACACCCTGCTGAGGAGAGAAGAGTAGCTGTTGGAGAAGCCACCAAGGGAACTTCCTGGGTCTATATTAGCAAGGATCCAGGGAGGCCTGGTGGATGGGGGAGGGCAGACCACTTGTTGGGAGTCACTAGTGGGTAGGGATCATACGGGGGGAGGGAAAAAGTCATACTCTTCCAAGCTCTGCCCATGTGAGTTGCCAAAATGAGACACTGCTTAGAGTAGATCCTGCGACTTTCTGAGCTCCTCCTGAGTATGGCTTGAATATGCCCATGGGCTCTACTGGGTTCCTGGGTCCTGGCTCCCTTATGACTCTGGACAAAAAATAACCCAACAGGGGGCACAGGAACCACCGACTGGGGGGAAGTGAGCTACCGGAGACAGGGCTTAATAGGGCAGAGAACAGGGCTTTGTCCCAAGGTGGGGAACCCGAGGCACAGCCAACGAGAACTGTGCCCCAGCCCAGTCAGCAAGAGGGGACAGCTTCCACTCCCTACCCCAGCAGCTGATTTTCAGACAGAGCTGCAGAAGGACCTGTCCTTGAGAACTAGACAGCAAGAAAGGGGTCAGAACACTGTACTGCTGCATATTGGTTCAATCTGAGCCCTGCTGGTGGGGTCCACTCTCTCCTTCCCCTCCCTATACTGGGGAATACAGCAGCTTTCTCCCCTCAGCCATGAGGATATGTACAGCTCCTTTTCTGTCAGGGAGAACAGTGCAGGAATGCTCTCTTCTGTATGTCCACCACCCCTTTTTTCCTGGACAAAGTGGCCTCAAGCTCATTCCCCCACTCTTCAGTGTCTCCCTAGCATTGCCCTCGTCTACATATACTTCCTTGGGCATTTTTAAATGTAGCAAACACAAGCCGTCCCTTACTGGCTGTCCCAACACGTTTCCTTATTGAAACAACTGGCCAAGTTACAAGTGACGTTAAACTGCTAACTCTCTATGCTGGGATTTTAATGCCAACAATTGTCGAGAAATGTTTCAAGTGTCATAGCGGCTAGGAGCAACACTGGGACAACAGTTCATGAAACCTGCCCAAACCATAAGCGTTTGGATTTCTGACCATTGGTGTCGAAGTCTTAGGATTTCAAGCCAGCTGAGTGGAGGTGGAAATTGTTTCATAGTCTAACCCTTCAACCCTTTGAAAAATGACTAGTAGTCAGGGTCCTTACAGATGTCCCCTGGTAAATAAATGAACTTTGTTGTCCACTGAAGGAAGGACAAAAAGTAATGGGCTTAATCTGCAGAAAGGGAGATTTAGGGTAGATATTAAGGAAAGCTTTCTAAGGGTAGTTAAGCTCTGGAATAGGCTTCCAAGGGAGGTTGTGGAATCCCCATGACTGGAGGTTTTTAAGAACAGGTTGGACAAACATCTGTCCGGGATGGTCTAGGTTTACTTGGCCTGACCTCAGCACAAGGGGGATGGACTAGATGACCTGTGGAGGTCCCTATCAGCCCTACATTTCTATGATTCTGCTAGGAGATGGGCAAATGATTTGGCCACAGACACTGAACTGGGGTTTCTTGGAACAACAATGAAAAAAGCAACAAGTGCCGCCTGTTGGCTTAATCATGTAGGTGTTTAAATAGTTTTGAATCTGCTGCACTTCTCTTCATTTTCTCTGCACCCAAGTGTAGTATCCTCTGAACATTTGGAAGCTTGCTGCACTAGTGTCATGTCCAAGGATCCCAACTTGATACCTCTGCAGACACAAGAGCCAGAATGCTTTGGGGATGTCAGTTAAAAGTATAGCTCAGTAAAACAGAAGAAAATGAGCACAGTTAACCTCAGTGATAATGCTTACAAATATTTTTAGTGTTCAGTTAAATAGATGAAGCAACTGCATTTTTGTTGGTTTTTAAAATTACATTTAAAATGTAAAGTACTTACCGTAGGAGTTCCCCCACAGAAGACAAAAGCAAGATATTCACACACCCCTGAATATAGAAAAAAAAGTTGTTATTGAAATCTAAAAGTATAGGGCCAAATCCTGTAGTTCTTATTTAGACCCTGAAGTAAGTGGGAGGAGATTTACCAGAATAAGGATTTCTGGACAATATTTAGCAGATGGATAATTAATGTTGTACAGACAAGGTGGGTGAGGTAATATTTTTTATTGGACCAACTTCTGTTGGTGAGAGACACAAACATCCAAGCTTTCAAGATCCCTGGGTCCTATCACAACATGTGGTGTACCTCATCCCATGCACTAAATGCCCCAATAGCAACTATGTGGGCACAGGCACAGACTTTCCAATGTGCCGGGGGGTGCTCGACTCCCAGCTTTGCCCCAGGCCCTGCCCCCACTCCACCCCTTCCCCCAAGGTCCCACCCCCACCTGCCTCTTCCCACCCCGGTCCGTCCCCTTCCCCCAAGCATGCCGCATCCTCACTCCTTCCCCTTCTCCCACGCCGCAAAACAGCTGATTGCGGCGGGTGGGAGGCGGAGGTGCTGACTGGCGGAGCCCGCCGGCAGGCAGAAGGTGCTGGGGACAGGGGGAGGTTCTGATAGGGGGGCTGCCAGTGGGGGCTCAGCATCCCCCATTTTTCCCTGTGGGTGCTCCATTCCCGGGGCATCCACGGGGTCAGAGCCTACGTATGTGGGTGAAACCAAACAATCACTATGCTCTCGAGTGAACTCTCCCAGGAAAATGATAAAAGACAAAAACACTATATCAGTTGTGGGTGAACATTTTCACAGACAGCCCCCCAACCTAAAGCAAATACTCACCAGCAACCACACACCACACAACAAAAACACTAACCCAGGTGTGACGGTGTACCCCATAAAATTGTATGGGGAGATGCTTATAAATGTATACATGATGTAACTGGACTATGCTTTATGCTACATGTGCCATGTAACATATCTCTGTGAAAGTTATGACCTACTGAATTTATTCCTCCCGTTTATATGCATGTATCATTGTTGTAGTTGAAGTTATGAATATTGGTTGTATTTCTTGAGAAAGAAATGTGCAGGTTAAGTGCCCAGTCAAGAAGCACTTAACAGACAATAGAACTTGCAGTCACCAATCCACATCTGAACTTTGCCAGGAATGTGGCTGGTCTGAGAAGGAACTGAGTGGTGCATAGACAGGTGACTTGTCCATGTGACCCCAACTCCTTTTGGTGACTGGATGCCACACAGAGAGAGGGAGGGGTGTCCACCCAGAGGAAAAAAATCGATTTAAACCCCGAGGAAACCCCTCCATTTTGTCTACAGCTGGCTAAAGAAAGAAGCTCTCCACCCTCCAAGGACACCTGAAAGAGACTGAACAAAGGACAAAGACATTAGGGGGGTGAGTGATTGCTGGACCCAGGCTAGAAGGAAGATAGCCTGTTTACTGGACCTAGTGAGGGTTTTATCTGTACACAGGGTGATTAGACATAGAACTGCGTGTTCTATTTTATTTTATTTAGTAATTCACTTTGTTCTGTCTGTCACTACTTGAAATCACTTAAATCCTATTTTCTGTACTTATTAAAATCACTTTTTACGTAAGTTTCCTGGAGTACGAGTTGTTACCTGGGGAAGGCAAACAGCTGTGCATATCTTTCTATCTTTGAAATAGAAGGCGAACTATTTATGAGTTTACCCCGTATAAGCTTTATACAGGATAAAACGGATTTATTAAGGGTTTGAACCTCCTTGGAGTTGGACACCTGGGTGTCAAAGGCAAGAGCGCTTCCAGGAGCCTTACAGTTGTTAGTGGACTTGGCTCGGACCTGGGTCTGTGTTTGCAGCAGATCAGTGGAATCTGGCTCAAAACAGACAGGATTCGGGAGTCCCAAGCTGGAAAAGGCCTGGAAGCAGGGGCAGAAGTAGCCTTGGCACACCAGGTGGCAGCACCAAGCAGGTCTCTGTGGTCCCAACCCGTCACACCAGGAACCTATCCTTGCAACAAAGTCTGTTGCCAACTCTTTCCACGTATCTATTCAAGGGACACCATCATAAAACCTAATCACATCAGCCACACCATCAGGGGCTCGTTCATCTGCACATCTACTGATGTGATATGTGCCAGCAATGCCCCTCTGCCATGTACGTTGGCCAAACTGGACAGTCTCTATGCAAAAGAATAAATTTACACAAATCAGACGTCAAGAATTATAACATTCAAAAACCAGTGAGAGAAAACTTCAACCTCCCTGGACACTCAATTACAGACCTAAAAGTGGCAATTCTTCAACAACAAAAACTTCATAAAGAGACTCCAACGAGAAACTGCAGAACTGGAATTAATTTGCAAACTGGACACCATTAAATTAGGCTTAAATAAAGACTGGGAGTGGATGGGTCATTACACAAACTAAAACTATTTCCCCATGGTAATTTTTCCCTTACTGTTACTCACACCTTCTTGTCAACTGTTTGAAATGGGCCATCCTGATTATCACTACAAAAGTTGTTTGTTTGTTTTTTTCTCCTGCTGATAATAGCCCACCTTAATTGATTTGTCTCGTTAGATTTGGTATGGCAACCCCCATCTTTTCATATTCTCTGTGTATATATATATATATATATATATATATATATATATATATATATATATATATATATATATATATATATATATTCCTACTGTATTTTCCACTCCATGCATCTGATGAAGGGGGTTTAGCCCACGAAAGCTTATGACCAAATACATTTGTTAGTTTCTAAGGTGCCACAAGTACTACTCGTTCTTTTTCCTGATACAGACTAACACGGCTACCACTCTGAAATTTTTCACAAAGCGATCACTCTATATCTGACCTATTAATCCTCATCCTCTAAAGACACCTGCACAACACTTTCAAAAGACTAGCCTAGAAGCTTAAATTCATAACTTTGCAAGGCACTAAAAATCATGGCCCAAACAGAGACACTGCATTTATGGTTTATTACAACCATCTACAATCTATTAAAAACTCACCCCCAAGATGTTCCCTCCCTCCTTTCTTTCCCCCCCCCCCCCCATGACTGGAGAGGGGTTAACAGGCCACTTCACCTTGAATGGTCCCTTGAAAGATGTGTTCACTACTTATGCTAAACAATCCATTCCGCCTTGTCTTTAGCTGTGACACTCTGAGGGTAAGTCTACATTTAAAACTCTGCCGTGCTTTAATGAAGACACTATACACCAACGGGAGTAGTTAATCCACCTCCCCAAGAGATGGTAGCTAAATTGACAGGAGAAGCTCTCCTGCTGACATAGTGCTGTTTACATGGGGGAGGAGGGGTCAGGTTGGCATAACTACACAGCTCAGGGGTGTGGATTTTTCACACCCCTGAGCAACGTATTTATACGGCTATAGGTCTGTAGTATAGACCAGACCTGAATAAGTTTCACAGACCTGAAGAAGAGCTATGTGTAAACTTGAAATCTTGTCTCTCTCACCAACAGAACTTGGTCCAATAGAACGATAAAACCTCACCCACCTTGTCTCTCTATTACTGTGCAATAGAATGTTAAACTGCATTATACTCTTCAGCCACAAGGGAGTGCCATGTGTAACCACTCTGATACTTTATCTGAGCTGGTGACAGCTAGAGCCAGGAAGTGCTTTAAAGGATCTTATAGTGAACACCTCTGGTATATGTCTCTGGGAAGGAAGCTCTGTAGCCAGTCCATATCAAGTACAGAAGCCTGACCTACAAGTAGCAGTCCTGCAACCTACTGTATAAAAGGTGTACCTGACACACCCCATCCATTGGATAATCAGGGAGATGGCCACCATGAGTTCATGGCTTATATCTAAGCACCTTCGTTTTCAGATTAAACCAATTTTTACCAAAAAAATCCCAGGTTTTACAAAAAGTATTATTCGTTTTTTCTGATTTTCACTCTACTTTTGTATCATTTAAATATATAAAAAAATAACTTGTTTTATTAGGAAAATACAATACATTGCATGAGATATATGTTTTACGATAATACATTAGTCTGTTAATGCATTAATACAAAAGCTGCCTGTTGAAGTAAGGCTATATATAAGTGTAGAGGATAAAACAATAAAGAGAACAGGCACATATGCAAGCTCTGAAGTGCATGCGAAACTGAACATACTGATTAATCTCACGCCTATCATGTACACATTTCGAGCTATTAGCAGATAATGGTTTAAAGATCTGACACACTAAAATGGGAAGAAAATAAAAATCTGTATCAGAATATGTTTTATAACACAAGGAAGTATTCAAAAGTTTAAAAAAAACAAAAAACAGGAGAAAAGGATGAAGTTGAGCCTATGCACTGCAAATGGTGTGGCCCAATTATTAAATTTAAATATTTATAGGTTCATGGGTCTAAGTCTACAACAGTAAAATGTTTATTCAAATGAAAAGTTTTATTTGGGGATTAGAGATATATTGCTTTCTTAAAGTCAGAGGTAGCATTGTGTTTTAAGTTCTGTTTTAGTTCTGCAGCAAGCCACACTGAATTCCATTCATCAGTGCATTAATCTACTGAATACTTTTCCCCCCGTCCTTCCGTCCACCAAAATAAACCCCAATATTTACTCAGAAAAATTATTAATCGTTTTTTTCACCGATTTTCACCTGTTTTTGTTGTTGTAGTAATAAACACTGATAATTCCCTGGAAAAATTAAATCAAATAAAAACTAAAAATGAAGGACCCTACTTATATCAAACACTGTTTTGTTGTTGTTGTTTTAAAAAACACAGTAAAAAACATCTACCTGGTCATCACCATACAGAATCATGCACTCATCAGGATCGGTGCAACTAAAAAAAGATGGAAAAAAGGATAAGTGCAATCTAGTCAGAACACTTCAGTTTAAAAGAAATAAAAGTAGTATTGAGTGCAACATACGTTAGACAAAACAAATGCCATGTTCACAGGCAGTTGCAGATTAGCCACTGGGCCAATGGGGCCTCGGCGCCCCAGTCAACTTGGGGGACCCCAGAAAAGTGGGCACCCCGACCTGCTCCACCCGCCTGGCACTCCTTCCCCCGCTTGCTCTGGCCCAGACCCCACAAACCTCTAATCCGCCTTTGTTCACAGGTGTAGCATTCTGTGGAGACTAAATTCAGGCCTGGTATAATGATAAATGTTCTACTTAACTCAGTGGGAGGTATATCTACTTACATCGGGTACGAATTTGGTCCCCAGCAGTGTTGTGGATGTGCAAGTAAATGTTAATGGAGAGAGGGGGATGCTTTATCTTACATATTGCTGATAACAGGTTGGAATATGACGACATTCATGCAGCCTACCCTGTTAAGTGTGAAACCACAACTAACATCAAACCAGTGAGCAATATGCGTGCGACAGAGATTCTTGATAACCCAATGGCCTACGATACCTAAAAATCACATAAAGCTCTGGAATGAAGACCATGGTCAATAATTCTGCTCCTCGGGCATAATGGAATTTTCTATCACAAAGATAAAGCTCGTCTGTGTAGGAGACAAGAACTTTAGGCTGATCCAACACTGCACAATGAATTCCTCTAGGAACTGAGGGCCACCACAAACCTCACTACCTTCTGCTCCACGTGAAAGGTACACATCTTTGGCTTCTTTTCTCTGCCATGAACACAGAGAGAGAACAAACCATACATGAGAGGTGTTAGTTATGTTGTTTATGCACTACCAGAAGGCACTCGGATACTACAGTGATGAGTGAGATAGAGGTAGTGATGAAGGAGAATACAAATAGAATACTTCTCTACGTGACCCCTGTTCTTGCACGTCCACAAAATGACAAATTGGTGAAAATTACTTCACTACTTTGACACAAAGTGTAAGCCACTCTCTTATTCATGTCCCTGCTGAATTTGGCCTTGACATTTCCAGGGACCCATTTACTCCATGTTGCATTTGGCACCAGAAATGCAATGCAGAATGTAATGTCATAAATGCAGAGTTTAATGCCAAAAACTAGAACACAGACTGTGCACAGGGAGATTTTTTTTTAAGTGAAGAAAAACAGTGGCTCAACATGTCCAGTTCTGTTCAATATCTTCATCAATGATTTAGATAATGGCATAGAGAGTACACTTATGAGGTCTGTGGTTGATACCAAGCTGGGAGGCGGTGCAAATACTTTGGGGAAGAGGATTAAAATTCAAAATGACCTGGACAAACTGGAGAAATGGTCTGAAGTAAATAGGATGAAATTTAATAAGGACAAATGTGAAGTATTCCACTTGGGAAGGAACAATCAGTTGCACACATACAAAATGGGAAATGATTGCCTAGGAAGGTGCAATGCGGAAAGGGATCTGGAAGTCACAGTGGATCACAAGCTAAATGAGATCAAGAAAGTAACACTGTTGCAAAAAAAAAAAAAAAAAAAAAAGCAAACATCATTCTGGGCTGTATTAGCATGAGTGTTATAAGCAAGACATGAGAAGTAATTCTTCCGCTCTACTCCACGCTGATTAGCCCCAACTGGAGTATTGTGTCCAGTTCTGGGCACCACATTTCAGGAAAGATGTGGACAAACTGGAGAAAGTCCAGAGAAGAGCAACATAAATGATTAAAGGTCTAGAAAACAAGACCTATGAGTAAGGCTGTGAGGCTGTCATGGAGGTCACAGAAGTCACGGGTTCTGTGATTTTCTGTGACCTCCGTGACTTCTGTAGCCACTGGTGCTGGCACAGGGGCTGCCCAAGTTGGGCAGCCCCTGGGCCAGCAGCAGCAGTTTGGGTGTGTGGGAGGGGGCTAGGGGCAGGGGGTGGGGGAGCGCTTACCTTGGGGTCGGAGGCTCCCCAGCTTCCACAGCCCTGCAGCTCCTAGGTGACGAAGGGGCCAAGGTCGGGGGGCTCCATGCCGCATGCAGCTTGCGCCCTCAGGCCCCACTCTCCAGCTCCCATCGGCTGCGGTTCCTGGCCAATGGAAGCTGTGGCAGCCGGTACTTATGGCAGGAGCAGCGCGCTGAGCCCACCTGACCCTCCGCCGCCAAGGAGCTGCAGGGATGTGGAGCTGCATAGGGTGCCCCTGCCAGCCCTGCCAACCTCCCACCCCAGCAACAGCGGGATCCCCCAGGCCACCTACCCCAGCATCTGTGACACCCCTGGACACCGCCCCCAGAGCACCCACGGCCCCCCACCCAAGTTTTAGTCATGGGTATTTAAGTCATGGACAGGCTTTTAAATCACTACACTACTTTTGAAATTCTACCTCAAGTAATTTGCCCAAGGTTGCATAGAAGAATGTGTACATGACACGTGACAGATGAGTGTTTTGGTAACATTTTGAAACAGAGAGAAATAAACATCGTTTTATAGGAAATAAAATGAGGCTTTCCAGTTGCTTAATGATCTCCAATACTCGGTAACTACTATAGAACTTCACGAGGAAGCACTGAGGTCATTTCATCCACACTACTCAATTTCTATCACAGTGTCCAGGCAGAGTAATCTCTTACCTCCCACCCTCATTGCATCTGTCATAAATATGAAGGGAAGGGGGAGAGGGTCTGATGCAGTGCTATAAAATCCTCTTTCCAGTAAAGGGTTAAGAAATGCAGGTAGCCAGACTGACACCTGACCTGGCTGGCATCTGACCAATAAGGGGACAAGATACTTTCAAACTTTGGGAGGGGGGAAGGTTTTTGTGTGTGTCTTTGTCTGAGTCAGAGTGATCTTGGAAGACAGAAAGAACCTACAGAAAATCCGCCTCCTCACCAATACTCACTTTTCTAAAGTAAGTTTAGATAGCATAGCGAGTAGATTTCTGTTTATTTTGCTTGGTACATTTCCTGTGGGAGAGGGAAGGGTTATTCCTGTTTTTCTGTAACTTTAAGGTTTTGCCCAGAGGGGGGAATCTCTCTGAGTGCCCTGTAAAATAGTTACCATCCGGATTTTACAGAAATGATTTTACCTTCTTTGTTTTTAATAAAATCCTTCTTTTAAGAAGCTGACTGTTTTCTATGGTTTTTAAAAACCCAGGGGGTGGGTTTTTAGATCACTGTGTAACCAATTGGTTAGGAGATTATCCCCAAACTTCCCAGGACAGGGGGGTACGGGCTTGAGAGGATATTGGGGGGGGGGGAAGGGACTTCAAGTGGTCCCCTTTCCTGGATTCCTGTTTAGAACACTTGATGGTGGCAGTGGAAGAAGCATTTCTCAGGGTGCAGGGAATTTTGTACCTTGGAGGTTTTAACCTAAGCTGGTAAAAATAAGCTTAGGGGCTCTTAATGCGGGTCCCCACGTCTTTACCCTAGAGTTTAGAGTGGGGAGGGAACCCTGACAGCATCTTTATCCATGCACAATATTTTGGTGATAGCTTCTCAACATGCACATTACAAAGTCTCATATTCACTCCCCATTATAGCCCTGATGCACCACTGTACTTTAGCACTTGCTTTACTTTAAGCATATGAGTGTCCCAGTATCTTGCTGAAAAAGAGCCTAAATGTACAAATTGGAGTAGAAAACTAAAACTCTGATCATCATGTATAGGGATAAAATGACGAACTGACAACGAAACACGGTATGTCTGACAGGATGTTGAAAAGAAATAGCACAAGATACCACACAAACAGAAAAACTGAACACTGAGATGATACCAAGACCAGACAGATATCAAAATAAAATATCTTATGTCTAAAAGGGTCCAATGAAATACCGTTGACCTGAGATTGACAACATGAACATAGAACATTGCTTACCAATAGTCCAGTTTTAAAGGGATCGCTTCCAAACCACTGATCTGGCAGTACGGTTCGAAGTTGGACATCTCATACAACTGGATTTCACGATCCCTGTCAGAAAACAAGACAGATTTTAAATGAGCAGCAGGTTTCAATCATCCCTTTGAGGCACTGTAAATCTTTTCTTTTAAACATTTTGTCTTTTAAGATATATATTTTTAATGGGTGTGAAGTGCAGTTAATTTAAGGATGTTGTTTATCTAGCAGTCCTGGAGATTGAAATCTTCTGTTTAACTATCAAACAAGTGTTTTGAGGATGCTGCAAGACCATCTTCTCCACACTGCCCCACCAATGTATCTAATCCCTGACCCCGAGAGACCTCCTCTAAGGGACCAGTCTCCATGTTCATTCCATCCTTGGCCTCTTAGCAGAGGACTCTAACAAGCCTGCAATCTGTGCTGGTGATTTTTCAGATACGGGCACTCTTTCATAGGAACTTGGATTGAGATCACCAATCTCATTGCACACAGGCCACTGAGCAGCCATCAGATAGGAATAACTTTTTGTCATTATTACCAGTTTGGGCTGGATTTAAATCCTGAACCTGGTATTTAAGGGTTAGGGGGTAGGGGTTGATACAATAATTTAGATTCAGGCACTTCAGGACAAGGAACAAGTTTTATTTCTTTAAAGGGGCATGCACAGCTTTATATCACAATTATTAATAACCCAATAAATCAATTAATTAGTGACAATATGGTCAGCACACACAATTCCCTATTCTGCATTCCCAATCTCACTCTGCACTGACCTGTAAGGACCCTCTGTGGGTGTGAGTGGGCAGCTCAGACACCATGAGGCTGTCCATAAGAACACCAGCTGTGACAGCGTTTTTGGAACATGATCTCACATCACCAACTGTTTCACTTATGCAGCGTTATTCTGCAAGTTCCCAGCCCCCAAAGACAGTTAATGCTGATAACACCACATTCATTTTTAGTTCTGATTCTGGTAAAGAAGAGCACTTACCCAGTTCCCAGGATGAGTTTGTTGTAATGTGTCATGACAGTGAAATCTGTCGCCCACTTAAATTTTTTGTTGACAGGTTTTTCCTAAAACATGAGAGAGCTAGTTGTCATCCCTACATTACATGAAAAGACAAGACACCACAGCTGGGGGCCGAGTCTGTTCTTGGTGACACTGTTGCAAACCCACTGAAATGGGTTGCATGGATTAACTAGGAAGAGTATATGTCCTTTATAGCCAGATCTTGCAACACACAGGACACTTCCCACTGAATATAATGGGAATTAAGAGGCACTCAGCATCTCTTGGGATCAGCCCTTAGTTTGTTTCATTTCCCAAGTCCCTCTGAGTGGAACCATTTCTTACATGCAAAGCTGCTGCCTATAGGATATAGCCCACAAGCAAAACACACAACATTATATGGTGTCAAATTATTATATACAGGTCCAAACCTGCAGGGTGCTGAGCACTCAAGTCTCACTGAACCCTGGTAGAGTTGACAGTCATTGTCACTTGGATCAGGACCTACAGTACTCAAAAAAGGTTAATACTTCTGAGAAGTTACTCGTGAACAGCATCACACTCTCAGCAAATGCACGTTTGTTCTGGTGATGCTATTCTTGTTACAGTTTATTATCCTGTGGGCAGGGTTGCAGAGTATTCTAGAACCACCAGAAGAGGAATGGTCTAGGTATACTTGCTCCTGCCTCAGCTCAGGGAGCTTACTAGATGACCTCTTGAGGTCCCTGCCAACCCTACATGTATGATCCTTCCTCCACCTTGCTTGCGTAGTTTCAGTTAAATTCAACTGCATTTAACATGTACTTTTCCCAAGTCACCTCAGGAAAAGCCAGGAGGGTGCTCAGGACCTCTGCAAATTCAGCCATTACATACTTTTATTCTGAACACAGCATGTAAAGAACCATTTCTGCTTTAAATCACCATAGAACAAGGGAGCATATTAAAAACTTATATTTTAAGAGCAGTTCCCTATCGTGCCGGTAACATAGCAGAATCAATCATGAGTATCATGATTTACAATGTTGTACTTAAAATAAACAATTTAATTGTCAATGAAAACAAGAGTTCTAGCATTTCCATGAAACCTGAGAAGTTAATGAGAAAATAAAATGCACATACAAAAACCATTTTGCTTCGTTTCAGCTTTAGTTGTGGAGACCAGAAGGAAATCACTCCATCTTCTTGGGTCATTACTAAGGTGTTGTCAAACAGAGAATAAATGCGCAGGACAGGCTCTCCATGAGAGCGTTCTTCTATCACAGCAGGAAGCGAGAATGTCAGCTCCTTTAATCGGGCAGATGACACGTCTTGTTCTGCGTATTCTAGCTGCATGTATGTGCAGAACTCATCCTAGTACAGAAAAGTGCTGGTGATTCATAGTTATAGTAGAAAGACCACTAATATGTTACCATGGTGGTGCCCAGAGGCCCCAGTACGAGTTGAGGCCCTTTTGTGCTAGGCATTTTACAAACATACAGAAAAACAAGGTACCTGCCACAATGAAATTGTAATCTAAGATGACAAGATAATGGGGAGGGATAGCTCAGTGGTTTGAGCATTGGCCTGCTAAACCCGGGTTGTGAGTTCAATCCTTGAGGGGGCCATTTAGGGATCTGGGGCAAAAAAATCTGTCAGGGGACAGTATTTGGCCTGCTAGTGAAGGCAGGGGACTGGACTCAATGACTTTTCAAGGTCCTTCCAGTTCTATGAGATAAGGCATATCTCCATATATTTATTATAAGATGGAACAAGTTGGTGCAATAAATAGAAGGAATGTGGGGGAGAGGACAAAGGCAAATGCAATAGGAATATGCTGCTACACAGACCAGCAAGGGCCCCTGTGCCTAAATGCTTTGCTGAACCATGTCTTATGTTCACAACTTTAGGGTTACAAGTTTTTTATTTATAATTATAATATATTATTATTATAAGATAAACAAATATATCAGCAATACTCACTGGCCACCTATCTAGTCATTATTTCTAGCTGGCAGAAACAATGTCACATTCTATAGTAATATCATGAGATGCAGGTACTTTATTTTTTGAGCACCAATTGCATGCTTAGTGCTGTACAGAACAAAGAGGATACTGACAAGATGCTGGAGCTGTGAATTTATGTAAGTTTGATTGAAAAAGGATAATTTTCCTAACTTCTTGCTCACTTAAGTCAAAATTCAACCATGAGACTTGGACCCCTTCCTAGGTCACACTCTAAAGTAGGACAAAATGATACATGCTGTGGAATATTTTCAATTTGAAAAAATAAATCTCATTTTAATATTAAAAAAATTCTGTAAACTGTAATTGTATACTTTGCTCCTTCCCTTTGAATTAAATTTCCACCACTGATTTTAAAAGGTTGGATAAAATAAACTTTTAGTCCCACTTGAGTTATGTCTCCGGAAGTTGCAGATCTGCAATTCTCACACACTTTCCTTACTAACAAAGTTTTGTTCCAGCAACTGCAAAAAGCCCCCAAAACAAACACCACCCACACATACACTCACTCACCCACTGAATTCTTCCAGTTGCAGTACAATCTATTTTCATGAAAAGTTTTTCTATTTGTTCATCACTCTATGGGAAAAAGGCATTTTAAAAGTATTGTTATATATTACAAGTACAATATATGAAGAATAATCAACAGATTTTAAGTTTTCATAGTGCATCTCTCCCCAGCTAGGGACAATGGGTTTTGCAGATGCTACATTATTTCAATTTAAAACAAAATACTGTTGAATATAAAAATTTGATTTCCTAGCTTGTTTCCAAATGTGAATCACATTGGAATATTCCAATTTTGTTATGTTTTATCTAAACTTTTCAAATCCTCAGATCCGAAGCCTGAACACAGAAGAAAAAGTTCCAGATATTGTTCAGATCTGTTAAGAGAGTTGTCCTAAAGGGTCCAATCCTGCAGTGTTTACTCAGGAGAACTCCCAGTTTCAAGTCCAAAATGGGAACTTTAACATTCATATGCTCTGAACTTTTATTACAGATGTATACCGTTCTCGGGTTTGCAGGAAGAAGCCGGTCAATCCAATAGCTCATGGATCAAATATATTCAAGATTTCAGGGTTATGCCCACAGAGCTGAGCTAGGCTTTAACGTAAAAGGTTTTCCATTATACAACTTTTTAAAGAGAATTGCTCACTTACTGTTTTATGTGGTGCCATACACTTCTTCACTACCTGCTTGAAGTTCTCCATATCCAGTGATTTACATCCATTCTTTTCTAACTCCTGAAAGCAGAAGCAGCAACAGGCAAAGCACAGTTAGCTACTGAAAAGGACTACCTTTGTTTTGCTTATTGTAAAAGAGCATAATTATGTGAGTACCTTAACATGAACCTAATCTTCAGGACCATTTCCTCTTTAAAACTTGGTCATAGTCTTATACTATATATGGTGGGATGCCACCTGAATTTTTACAGTACACTAGCCTAGAAAACATGATATCATAGCCTTAGCTTGCATTACCATAGATAGATGCTTAGATATACATGTATCAGCCTATTGCTCTAAATTATAACATTTCGGCTGAGATCTCTCAATGCTTTTCCAATTTTTTTAATAATATCAAGAAAATCTGTGTAGCTATTTTTAGTTACCTGAATGTGATAATAATATTGTTTATCCCACTCATTAAAAATAACCTCCAAACACTTGCCAAAAAAATATTTAGATTGGTTTTGCACTAGGATACATACAAAATTATGATAGTTTCAAACTTCTAATAAATGTAGCCTTTTTTGAGAAAGGCTTAGTTTGCTAAATTTGGGAAATGCTGGCAGAGAAAATTATAACTATTAGGGAAATAGTTTCCAGTGTATGCGCCATACTTTAATTTAACTTATTGATTTAATGTGTTAATCTATCTGGATACCTAGAAGATCCCTCCCTCCCCAGCCCACAAAGGACCCAGATTTAGGATCTACCAGTTTCCTTATTTGGAAGGCAAAGGATTTACAGTGGGCACAGTACCAGTGGATGTGAGTGAGTATCAATATTTTCACAGCTTGGTATATGTGCTAAGTACCCAAAAGCATCCATTAATACTTTCCAGCGCATACCAGCAACTCAAGGAAAAGGGAACACTGAGACAATATTCAGAATGTTTGGCATCCAAGGAGAGTATTACAGCAAGTCATGGAGCGTATAATGGAAAACAACAAGTGTACTTGTAAAGTACATTAATCAAAACCAGTCTTTTACTGTGTTCATTTATGACTAGTAGGAAGCCTAAGACAGACCACAAGGTTAGAGAAACATAACAGTAACAGGAACGTTATATGAAAAGGAACAACATGCTCCTCTATTCTGACCCTTCTAACATTCTGCTGTTAGCAAGGGTTGGCATAGCTGTAAACGTTATAGTACTGCTTGGCCAGTCCATCCTATCACAGGACACCCGGTGTCAAGGGAGACTTCTCGATAGGATATTGTGGTTTGCAATACATATCAGGCCAGACTGTTGTTCCATAGATCCAACATAGAGAGGGCCCACCTGTTCCATACAGACGTGGGTAGCTTAACCGCCCCCCTCCAGACCTAGCAGGGCACTCTCTGGTCTGTATCGGAGGGCTAAGGGGGGAGAAAGAGGGTAGCTGGGAGGAGCAGTGGGCGGGCTGAAGGGAGCGTATAAATCCTCCTCCATCTGGTCCCAGGGAAGGACCCTGGAAAAGTTAATACATCTTAGAGCTGTACCACCTTTGTGGGTCTCGGAGGCCGACACAGATAGAGGAGAGTCCAATGAAGTCATGCTGCCAGGGAGCTGGACGAAGCTACCAGGGCCAAGGAAGGGGCACAGGATGTCTGAGTGAGCAGCCCTGGCCTCCCCAGACCCACCAGGTTTGGGGGCAGTCTCTGGGTCACGTTCCACAAGTGAGGAAGGAGAAGTTCAATCCTCCCCATGCCCAACAGGGCAATTTGGGACAGTGATCAGTACCCCATCTACCAGCCTGCAAGGATGTTCAGGTCCATGAACTGAGCAAATACATCTCTTTCCCCACCATCAATCTGAAAATATGCCCCTCAGGCCCCGGCTACAATTGGCCCCAATCTCACCACTCACCACCGAGTTCTAAATTGGTACGAAAAAATGTATTAATAGAGTCTAACCTGAAAGTGGTGAATTGTTCCTCGCTTTTTATTTTTCCTTCTCTTGTTCTTTCCTTCCATCTCTCCTTTTAACCTCCCTATCTCTATATTCTTTTGTCTCTTTTTCTCCCTTTTATTGTTTTATTGTATTCTCTCTCCTATCACTGCCCCTTCCCTGGCTCCCCGTCCTTTCTTTTCCCTAGTCCCCCACCTCATCTCACACCCCATCCTGTTTCCCTATTTCCTCTTTGCCTCTCCCTCCCTACAGGGCCCAATCCAAATCACATAAAAGTCCTCAGAACAGCTCCCATGGACTTCAGTTGGATTGGGCCCTTCACACACACACACCCCCACACACTTCTCATTTCTCTCTCACTGGCCCCTCTTCTCTCTTCTGGGTCACCCCTGTTTGTTTCTCCCTCCAGCCATGTAGCCCTGTTTCATTTTCCCCTCCCTCCCTTTTGGTGACCCCCCGTGGGAGCACCTTGCTCTGAGCTAGTAGGACATGCTTGGCTAAAAGTGCAAGTAAGTGTCAGTTTGAGCCTGAGCATTGAGTTTTGCTCATTTCAGACCATGTATTAATGCCTCTCAGTGCTATTTCTAGGGCTTGAATTCAACCAGATGGGAGGAGTCATTGCACTTCCAGAACTGATGACTGCACCACTCAAACTTCCTCTAAAGGGCTGCAACATTTGCACAGATTTCAGGAAGGTGCTAGCGGGGGGCTTAGTCGGCACATCCATCTCATTTTGCAGTTGGCTCATTGACTCCTTCACAAGCAATCTGCCAACTTAAAAAACTGCTATTTTAGTTACTGCAGAGATTCTCAAGCTTTTTGATAATTTGGCTCATCTCATCTATGGTATGGCCCCGTCACCACAGTATCTGAGCACCTGTAATGGATTTATCCTCACAACACCAGGGGGAAATAGGGAAGTGCAGACAGGGAACTGAGGCCCAGAGAGGCTAAGCAACTTGCTCAAAATCACACCAGAAGTCTGGGATGGAGCAGCGAATTGAATTCAGACCTCCCAAGTTCCAGGCTAGCACCCTGATCATCCCTCCTCTGACAGAAACTTCCCTGGCCATTCACAGTCATGCAGAACACCACCTTGGGACTTCTAGAACAATAGCAGCATTAGGGAAGTATTTAGGTATTGGATTGCAACAAGTATCCTCTTTGGAGAAAAACAAAGTACCATGTTACCTCTACTGCATGTTTGCCTTGTACCTGCTCCTCCTTTCCCTTTGCACATGCTGCCTGGCCACCAGCCCCCTTCTCCTGCTACCTGGGTGTTAGGTTTCCTTCCCCCTCAGACATTCTTCTCCTTCCATTAGTTCCTGCCTTCTCTCCTTGCCACAGCTCCTGATGGTGGCTAGCAGCTCCAGTTCCTGAGCACAGCTCCCATTTCCCCTCTTCCTCCTACAAAACAGCAGCCCCTCACTAGGAAATTCACACTGGTGTAACTTCAGTGTAAAAGAGATTGCAACAGTGCTATTGTCTGCCATTAGGGTTTTGCCCTGGTGTAACTACATTGATGTACAGGACACTGGTAGATCTGCTCTCTCTGTATATTGTTCTTTGAAATCATTAGGAGTTCACTGTATTACTGTTATTTAATGTAATAACTTTACTGTAGAGCCCCTGATCACTTTTGCTGCTTGTCCTTTTGCAGATCAACCTGGGTATAAAGGAACGATCCACATATTGGGGTTTTAGAGTCCAAAAAACCTGTTCTTTATTTATTTTAGAACACTGATCCTAAAATATTTGCATGAGGCGAATTGTATTATTTTGTACAAAGACATGTTTCACAAAGAATGTTCAAATCTTCTGGGCATTCTGCTTGGAATATGCATTAAGAAAACCCCATATATAGTTCAGAGAAAAAAAAAGAAAGAGTTTGTCAAGTTAACAATTAAATCCACAAGTTCAGCCTGAAATATTCTTTACCAAAAAGCAAACTAGGAAAGACCACAGTTCTGAGGGTACGTCTATACTACAGAATTAGGTCGAATTTATAGAAGTCGATATTTTAAAACCCGAATTTATGGAATCGATTGTGTGTGTCCCCACTAAAGAGCGTTAAGACCATGAGGTCGATTGACTGTGTCCACAGTAGCGGGGCTAGCATCGACTTTCGGAGCATTGCATTGCGGGTAGCTATCCCACAGTTCCCGCAGTCTCCGCCGCCCATTGGAATTCTGGGTTGCGATCCCAAAGCCTGATGGGGCAGAAAACATTGTCGCTGGTGGTTCTGGGTACATGTCATCCCTCCCTCCCTCCCTCCCTCCGTGAAAGCAATATTTTTCGCGCCTTTTTTCCGGGGTTTCCGTGTTTGCTACGGAAGCCTGCTCAGCTCACAATTACCGTACATCTCCAGCGTACGCCTGGACATTAGGTCTAGTGGGGATTCAGTCACACTATAATATGGGCAGAGGGATAGCTCAGCGTTCTGAGCGTTGGCCCGCTAAACCTGGGGTTGCGAGTTCAATCCTTGAGGGGGCCATTCTGCCTGAGGCTGGTAGTCGCGGGACTACACAGCAGAAGCTCCTTGCCTTCTAGCTGCAGATGGTGCAATATGCCATAAATGGTCGTGGTCGCGGGACCATACAGCAGAAGCTCCTTTCCTTCTTGCAGCAGATTGTACAATATGATTGGTATTCGTGTGCTCCTGGCCGGTGGCCTATGGTGTGGCTGGCCGGGGGCGCTTGGACATAAATGGGAGTGACCAGAGTGACTCTGGTCATTCTCTTTTTTACGTTTTGTTTAAGGGAGATTCAGTACTGCCTGGAACACGGGCGGAGGGATAGCTCAGCGGTCTGAGCGTTGGCCCGCTAAACCCGGGGTTGCGAGCTCAATCCTTGAGGGGGCCAGGAGATGATGATGGATATCAAGCATATTGTACCATCTGCTGCTAGAAGGGAAGGCGCCTCCTTGCTCACCGCATATTGTACCATCTGCAGCTAGAAGGAAATGAGCCTAACCCTTGCTTCCCCCTCCCTCCGTGAAAGCAACTGAGGGGGGAGCAAAAAATCCTTTCGCGCCTTTTTTCATATGGGCACCATATTGCTGACTCCATTGTTATCCACCCGCCGCTTCTGCTGCCACTCTGCTGTCCTGCAAACAGCATACCAGGGAAAGCATGGAGCACGATCAGATCACCGCGGCTGTTCTCGCCGTTATGAACACCACGCGCATTGTCCAGGAGTATATGGAGAACGAGAACCAGGAGCTGCTAGAGCTACAGCAGGCGAGGAGGCGACAGCAGCACCCTGAGGACAGTGATGAGGACATGGACACAGACCTCTCTCAAAAAAGGCACCCCCGCAAGGTGGACATCATGGTGTTAATGGGGCTTGTTGATACAGTGGAACGCCGATTCTGGGCCCGGGAAACAAGCACAGACTGGTGGGACCACATAGTGCTGCAGGTCTGGGATGAATCCCAGTGGCTGCGAAACTTTCGCATGCGTAAGGGCACTTTCATGGAACTTTGTGAGTTGCTTTCCCCTGCCCTGAAGCGCAAGAACACCAAGATGAGAGCAGCCCTCACAGTACAGAAGCGACTGGCGATAGCCCTGTGGAAGCTTGCAACGCCAGACAGCTACCGGTCAGTCGCGAATCAATTCGGAGTGGGAAAATCTACAGTGGGGGCTGTTGTGATGCAAGTAGCCAGGGCGATCACCAAGCTGCTGGTACCAAGGGTTGTGAGTCTGGGAAATGTGCAGCTCATACTGGATGGCTTTGCAGCAATGGGGTTCCCGAACTGTGGTGGGGCGATAGACGGAACCCATATCCCTATCTTGGCACCGGACCACCAAGCCAGCGAGTACATAAACCGAAAGGGTTACTTTTCAATAGTGCTGCAAGCACTGGTGGATCACAAGGGACGTTTCACCAACATCAACGTGGGATGGCCGGGAAAGGTACATGACGCTCGCATCTTCAGGAACTCTGGTCTGTTTCGGCTGCTGCAGCAAGGGACTTTCTTCCCAGACCAGAAAATAACCGTTGGGGATGTTGAGATGCCTATAGTTATCCTTGGGGACCCAGCCTACCCCTTAATGCCATGGCTCATGAAGCAATACACAGGTAGCCTGGACAGTAGTCAGGACCTTTTCAACTATAGGCTGAGCAAGTGCAGAATGGTGGTGGAATGTGCATTTGGGCGTTTAAAAGCTCGCTGGCGAAGTTTATTGACTAGGTTAGATCTCAGCGAAAACAATATTCCCATTATTATTACTGCTTGCTGTGCGCTCCACAATATCTGTGAGAGTAAGGGGGAGACGTTTATGGCGGGGTGGGAGGTTGAGGCAAATCGCCTGGCCACTGGTTATGCGCAGCCAGACACCAGGGCTATTACAAGAGTACAGCAGGGTGCGTTGCGCATCAGGGAAGCTTTGAAAACCAGTTTCATGAATGGCCAGGATGCTGTGTGAAAGTTCTGTTTTTCCCCACTAATGAAAAGCCCCGCCCCTTCATTCACTCTACTTCCCTTTACCCAAACCGCCCTGCCCTCCCCCCCTCGATCACCGCTCGCAGAGGAAATAAAGTCATTGTTGCTTAAAAATCATGCATTCTTTATTAATTCGTAAAACAAAGAGGGGGAACTATGGGGGTAACTGCCACAGTCTCCCGGGATAGCTGGTGGAGGAAGGGAAGCACCAGGATGGGTGGTGGAGGAGGGGATGAGGGAAGGACAAGGACACACAGCACTTTAAAACTTATTGAATGCCAGCCCTTTCTTGCTTGGACTGTTCTCTTGACTTGAGTGGTTGGGTGCACGGAGGCCGCCCAAACGCGTTCTTGGGCGTCTCGGGGATGAGGTTATGGGACTCGGGAAGGAGGGCTGTTGGTTACACAGGGGCTGTAGCGGCGGTCTGGGCTCAGGCGGCCTTTCCTGAACCGTACGCCTTTCCTCAGCCATAAGCCGGAGGATTTCCGTTTGATCCTCCAGTAGCCTCAGAATTGCATCCTGCCTTCTCTCTGCACGCTGACGCCACCTACTCTCTTCATCACGCCACCTGTCCGCGCGATCAAAATCTGCCTTCCTGGACTCCGACAGTGTCTGCCTCCACGCATTCTGCTGGGCAGCTTCAGTGTGGGAGGATTCCATGAGTTCTGAGAACATTTCATCTCGATTCTTTTTTTTTTACTTCTAATCTTCGCTAGCCTCTGGGACGGTGATGAAGGGGGTGGCGTTGAAACATTTGCAGCTGCGGGAGGAAACAAACGGGAGAGGAGTAGTTTAAAAGACACATATTAGAGAACAATGCTCCAAACATTACATATCACATGTGCATTTGGTCCAAGGTTGCACTTTGCCTGTTATATTGAGGGTCTGCCGGTTTGGTGTGAGAGATCACACAAGCAGGTCCGGCGGGCAACAGAATTCGGCTTGCACACAGCCATGGTAAGCCACAGTCTATAGGCTTCTTTAACCTTCATAACATGTGGGAATGTTTTCAAACAGCAACCCCCTCATTTCCCATAACAAACAGCCTTTGGGCTGGCAATTTAAAACTGGTTGGCAATTGAAAAGGGAGGGGCGGCAGTTTTTGGGTTAACGTGCAGCGCGAACCTAATCGACACCCCCACACACACACAGACACACATCCAAGATGTTCGCTGTTCCCCCTCCCCCCACCGCGTGGGTCACAGCGGGGAAGATTTCTGTTCAGCCACAGGCAAAGAGCCCAGCAGGGACAGACCCCCTCTGAATACCCCCTTAATAAAATTCCCCTATTTCAACCAGGTGACCATGAATGATATCACTCTTCTGAGGATAACACAGACAGATAAAGAACGGATGTTGCTTGAATGCCAGCAAACACCGGGACCATACGCCGCCATGCTTTGCAAAGCAATGATTCCAGACTACGTGCTACTGGCCTGGCGTGGTAGAGTGTGTTACCACGGAGCACAGGATAAGGCTGCCCTCCCCAGAAACCTTTTGCACAGGCTTTGGGAGTACATCCAGGAGATCTTTCTGGAGATGTCCCCGGAGGATTTCTGCTCCATCCCCGAACATGTTAACAGACTTTTCCAGTAGCTGTAGCTGTACTGGCCACGAATTGATCATTAAACACGCTTGCTTATAAAACATGTATTAATTAACAGAGGTACACTCACCAGAGGCACCAGAGGTCCCTTCTCCTGCATCGAGCACGCCTTGGGTGGGTTCGTAGGGTACTGGCTCCAGGGTGACAAAGAGTTCCTAGCTGTTGGGGAAAAGGGCTTCTCCACTTCCTTGCTGTGTCTGGGCGCTATTTTCAGCATCATTATCATCATCATGCTCCTCTGTGGTTTCTGATGATCCACATACGGAGTCATACCACATGGGTGGGTCAGTGCTGGCTGCACCTCCTAGAATGGCATGCAGCTCATCATAGAAGCGGTATGTCTGGGGCTCTGACCCAGAGCGGCTGTTTGCATCTCTGGCTTTTTGGTAGGCTTGCCTGAGCTCCTTAATTTTCACGCGGCACTGTTGCACGTCCCTGTTGTAGCCTCTGTCCTGCATGCCCTTGGAGACTTTAGCACATGTATTGGCGTTTCTTCTTTTGGACCGTAGCTCTGCTAGCACGGTTTCGTCTCCCCATACAGCAATCAGATCGCGTACCTCACGCTCGGTCCATGCTGGAGCTCGTCTTCGGTTCTGGGACTCCATCATGGTCACCTCTGCTGATGAGAGCTGCGCTCACCTGCAGCTCACCATGCTGGCCAAACAGGAAATGAAATTCAAAAGTTCGCGGGGCTTTTCCTGTCTACCTGGGCGGAGCATTCGAGCTCAGACTGCTGTCCAGAGCGGTCAAATGTTGCACTGTGGGATAGATCCAGGAGGCCAATACCGTCGAATTGCGTCCTCACTAAGCCTATATCGATTCGGCAATATCGATTTAAGCACTAATCCCCTCGTTGGGGGTGGAGTGGCGAGATCGATTTTAAGAGCCCTAGAAGTCGATGTTAAGGGCTTCGTCGTGTGGACGGGTGCACGGATCAATCGAAATAACGCTAATAAATTCGACCTAAACTCGTAGTGTAGACCAGGGCTGAGAAACAAACATGGGTGTGAGTGACGACTACATATGGAAACAAACCTCAGTGCATAATGTACCTATTAACAGCATTACATAAAAGCACAAGACACAACATGACATGAAACATCTGAAGCACCAACCATCAATCTATAAATGATTCCTGTATTACAGTGGTACCCAAAACAAGCTCGTCTCTGTACAGAGAAAAACAGTTCCTGCCCCCAAGTTTATTTCTAATCAACACATTGTTTTGCATAAATTGGGCATTTCCTTTTGTGATGAGGGCTATGTACTGATATGATTTCACTGATAAAGTCATACCTGAAAAGCTGTATTTAGTTTCTGAAGTTGTTCAAGGGTCACTTGTTGTTCAATCTTTCCAAAATAAAGAGAGAAAACAAGAGTTAAAAAATATATACTGTATTAGAGCCACACCTTTAGTGAAGACACAAAAATGACACATCAGCATGCAATGGAATACACAACTGATATGAAGCCTGAGTGTGCTCATGTCTAAAAGGGAGTCGAGAGGAAAGGAAAGAAGAAGATCTCTACTAATGTATAAGTTAAACCAACTTCTTCTTTCCCCTCAGATTGTTTTCTTAAACATAATTGTTGCATCAATACAAAGAAAATCCCAAATTGTACATTCTCTGAATTAAGATTCAATCCTACACCAACTGAAGACAATGGGGGGTTGTAATTGACTGTAACCGGAAGAGGATCAGGCCTGTTCTTTGTTTTATCAATATCATCTTTAAACTAAAACTTCTGACAGACTAAAGGCCTGATCCTGTAAAATATTGAGAGCACTCAACTTCACTTGACTGTTTTCAATTTTTACTGAAGCCAAACACATTGCTGGAGATGCTCAAACCACCACATGATCAGACCCTCAAATATGAAATGTGGTTTTTTTATACCTCTATGACGACAAAGTAAAAGAGCATCCATCTATCCTTTTCCCTGCATCTCTTTGAATCCAGGAGGCAATATTTACTGTGTTTTAGGTGCTGTTATTTATTCAGTAGAATGACAAGCAATTGTTTCAAACATTCACTGAGCTGCATTCATCAATAATTTATTGAATAAACAATGTGTCTTTTGAAGTTGTAATCTATGAGACACTACAATTGTTGGCTTCATTGAAACGATAAGCAATGAATCAGGCTGCATGTCACTTTGGTGCTAATCATAATTATTAAGGCAGTGCTTAAGGACCAGCCATGGACAGGGCCCCATTGTGCTAGGCACCGTGCAAACAGAGTAGCAAACAGTCCCTGCCCCAAGGAGTTTACAGTCTAAATAGACAAAACAGATGCAGGGTAGGGGAAAAGTTATAAACACACAAACAGAGCGAACAATGTGATGGCAGCAAACCTGAGGTTAGTTCCACAATATTTTGAGGGCAGGTGAGTTTAGTTTGGAAGAGATCAGCTACCTGGAAAGAAAACTGAAGGGAAATAGGACACCGAAGGGCAGGGGGATGAAGAGGACTGGGCAGGGGAGAAGGTGGTAAGAGGGGCAGGTATGGAATGCAGCTGAGGTGAAGAGACTGTGAGGAAGGGGAGGGAGAGGGTTACAGCAAACCACCAATTAGCACGGGGCAGAGAAAGTCCTGTCAAAACTGTACACTGGTCTTTGAATTCTGCTTTGTCTGCTTCTGCTTCTACTGGACAGAGCATCTGGCTGGCTCCTCCCAGGGGTGGCGCCAGCTTTTTTGCCGCCCTAGGCGGCGGCGGGAGAGGCTGCCGCCGAAATGCCGCCAAGATCCCCGGCGGCTGAAGAAGTGCCGCCGGGGTCCTCGGCAGCATTTCGGCGACAGCCTCTCCCACCGGCGGCCACCGAGGGACCTGAAACGCCGCCCCCCAAATCCTGGCGCCCTAGGCAACCGCCTAGGGTCGCCTAATGGTAGCGCCGGCCCTGGCTCCTCCCTGTAGTTCTACCCCCTCCAACAAGGCTACATGGTGGGGTGGGAGTGAAGTGTGAAGGCACTGCCTGGATCCAGTTTCCCCAGAGATGGGGTGGGGTGTCTTCCCTGCACTGTTCTGGGTGCAGGGATACTGGGGGAAATGGTGGCCCTGGCTGGACCTCATTTTACCTCCTCCTGCCCCCACCAATGCAGCATTCCCAGCTTTGGCTCCTTCCACCATGGCTCCTACTGGCTGGAGTCTCTAGCTGGTTCACTTAAAGTTCCTTCTTATTCACAATATCTGTGGCAAAGTGAGAGTGCATCATGACTGATCTAACAGACACAACAATTTACCACAGACATAATACTTTTACCACTGTATAAACATGCAAGAGCAATAATACTTATCATTTATATTGAGCTTTACACCCTTCCAAGCACGACACAAATATTAAGGGGGAAATTCTGCTCTTGAAAACAAATACACACACACACACACACTCACACACACAGTTTCAGTGGCTGTAATATTTAATAAGAATTCCAGAGGCCAGTTGGTTTGAGAAGAGATACTTTTGACTGCGTCTGCTCAGGCTTCTGGAAATACCTGTTAACGCTGGCCATGCTCAGAACCTTAACACACTGATAATTCCCCATGTATGTAACGGTACATATCATTGCACAGACACTCCCACACATCGCCTCTCATGTTAAGGCTATCAGCTTTTCATACTTGGATACAAGTGCAGAATTTGTCTGACTAACCCACCCTTGTAATTACCCTTCTCTCTGAGTAATATGTTTACAACCAGGAACATTTTAATATTTCTTACTGTGACATTAAGAACAGCCCAGGGGGCAAGGGGCACTCTGATATCTGCTAATGAATTTCCAGCTGGCCTAACCAGTTCTAATGTACTTCAATTCTTTAAATGTCATGAAATGTATCTGATAAGTGTCATGCAAGGTATCAACAGAAAGCTCACAACCCACTGGTTACTAATATCATTGCATGTTGGTAGTCCATCGCTGCTGATGACGACAATATTGTTGCAGTTCTCATCTATGGCTACATATTTGACTCTGAGGTCCGAACCCTGGTGCACTCAGTTGGCTGCACTGAGGACATGGGAAGTCTGTATCTATGATGTTTGATGATGCAGCTCTGTGGCGTCTTTCACATGCAGCCTGGAGATGATTTTGTCGATCCCTCTCAAACCTGTTACATGCTCATCTTGTCAGAGACTGCCAGTGAGTCTTGTTCTGAGCCATTTGCTCAAGTTCTTTGGGAATGATGCCAGCCCACTGGAGACTGCTCTTCACATTATCTTTGAAGTGCTTATATGGACAATCCTTCTTTCTTTTGCCTGACTCAACTACAAGATCTGTTTTGGGAGACGGTGTTCTTCCATTCTGATGTCATGTCTGGTGAACCTAAATTGTGCTCTCAGTAACATTTCTTCAATGCTGGTTGTGTTTTCTTTCTCAAGGACACAGGGCCCAGCTTTCTCTGGGCCCCGGGGGTGCTCAACCTAGGGTGACCAGACAGCAAGTGTGAAAAATCAGGACAGGGGGTGGGGGGGTAATAGGAGCCTATATAAGAAAAAGACCCAAAAATTGGGACTGTTCTTATAAAATCGGGACATCTGGTCACCCTAGCTCAACCCCCACTCCACCCTAGGCCCTGCCCCCATCCAACCCCTTCCCCCAAGCCCCCACCCCACCTCTTCCTGCCCCTGTTCTGCCCCAGGTCCCACTCCCACCCCACCTGACGCCTTCCCCCACACCTCCACTCCTGCCCTGCCTCTTCCCGCCCCTTCCTGCCCAGTCCTGCCCCTCCCCTGAGTGCGCCCCATCCCCGCTCCTCGCCCACCCCTCCAGTGCCTCCTGCACACCGCAGAACAGCTGATCTGCAGCAGGCGGGAGGCACTGGGAGGGAGGGGAAGGAGTTGATCAGCAGGGCCGCTGGTGGACAGAAAGTGCTGGGAGGAGAAGGGGGAAGCTGGCTGCCAGTGGGTGCTAAGCACCCACTAATTTTTTTCCGTGGGTGCTCAAGCCGTGGAGCACCCATGGAGTCAGCGCCTATGATCAATTACGTTAATATTGGTCACTCTGTCCTGCCAGCGAATGCTCATTATTGAGTGGAAGGAGCACATGTGAAATTGCTCAAGCAATAAAGAGTCCATGTCTCAGATCCATACAGGAGAGATGTTAGAACCACTGCACTGTAGATCTTCAGTTTGTGGAGAGACTAATGTTGTGTTGGTTAAGAACTTTTGTTCAGAGTCTGCCAAGGGCCTGGCTGGCTTTACTGATTCTGGAGGCTATTACCTTATCAAGAGAACTGTCACTCGAAATGGTGCTGCCCAAATACTTGAACTGATCCACATTTTTCAGCTGTGTGCCTTAGATGAAGATGGCTGACACTGGGGCATTGGAATGAGGTGCTGGTTGGAACAAGACCTCTATCTTCCCGAGATTGACTGTAAGTCCAAAGATCTGGGATGCTTCAAAAAACCTGTCAAAAATGACCTGAAGGTCATCATGTCTATGGACCATTAAGGCACAGTCATCTGCAAAAAGTGCCTAGATGAGAAGTCTCTCCAGCATCTTGGTCTTAGCATTGAGTCTTTGAGGATCAAAGAAGGAGCCATCAAGTCGGCAGCGGATGTATATCCCTTGATCCAAGTCCCTTGTGGCATGGCTGAGGACACAGACAAAGAACAAATTGAACAGCACTGGAGCAAGTACGTAGCCTTGCTTCACTCCATTCGAAATTTCAAATGCATCAGAAAAGTCACTGCAGGTGAGCACTTGCATTGTCATGTGGTCTTGGAACAGATGGATGATTTATATGAACCTTCTTGGGCTGCTCGATTTATGTAGAATACTCTGTTGACCGTATCAAAAGCTTTGGTCAAATCAATGAAAACTGCATACAGGTCTATGTTCTGCTCTAAACATTTTTCCTGGACCTGCCTTCCGACAATGATCATGTCCATAGTACTACGAACTGAAGTTCTGAAACCACACTATGCTTCTGGCAGATTCTCCTCATATATGTTTGCAATGAGTCTGTTCAGTAGAAGGCAAATTAGTATTTTCCCTGCTGTACAGAGGAGAGCAATGGCTCTGTAGTTTCCGCAGTCAGCTTTGCTACCTTTGTTTTTGAACAGTGATACAATAATAGCATCTTTGAAGTCCTGTGGCATTTCTTCTTCCTCCCAAATGCTCCTCAAGATGTCATGAAACACCTCGATAACCTTTGGGCCTGCTACTTTATACAATTCTGCTGGAATACTATCTTTTCTGGATGCTTTGCCAGAGTTCAGTTGTTTAATTGCTTTCATAACTTCCTCAACTGATGGAGGGAAGTTGAGATCCTCTTTGATAGGTTTCTTGGGTAAATGATCAAGGACCCGCCGATCAACTGTGGATGGTCTATTGAGTTGACTATTGAAGTGTTCAGCCCATCTCTATTGCATTATATAGGTGCAAAGAACTGATGCCAAGCTATGGACATAAACTGAAATTATAATTCTTGAAATGTGTTTGCCAGTCAAAGAAGAGTTATCCTACCCTAGACAAAGGAATGTGGTTTGCCCACCAGGCAGTTACTTCCAAAATACTTTGACAGACAATAAGAACATATTTACATATTACATAAACAGACCCATCAAGCTAACAACTTGTGGAGGCAAACCTCACACTATCACAGCAGGGAAAAGATTGACTATTGTGTGTTTAATGGTCATTCCGCTGCACTGGAAGGGGCAGAAACTAAATAATCTGCATTTTAGCAACCAACCCCAGTGGGAGAAAAAGCAGCAGGTCACTTCCTTCAAGACAAACTCCATGTTGCCTACCCCACAGCTAGAAATAGACTTATCTGGAGGTATCTTTCAGAGGAATCTATTTCAAAGATTCATTGGACTATAAAAGAGAGGGGCACAGAACCCCAAGTTATCTATCGTTCACCTAAGAAGACAAAGATACCAGCCCTTTGACTTTGGGGGATAGATCCTGACTCAGGAGTTTGGTCAGACATCTTGATGGAAACATGGTGAGGATTTTATCTTGAACCAAGTCTAGCTTGTTAAGTTTTAGTTACTAGAAAGGATTTGAGCTTTATTTCTCTTGTGATCATTTCTGATTTTAATCCTTACATATGCATTCACTTAAAACCTCTATCTCTGGAATTAAATAAACTTGTTTTATTTTTAATCTAAACTAATCCAGTGCTATGTTTGAACCAAACTGTTTGGTAACTCCAGTTAAAGTAGCAGACTGCTGGATATTGACTCTTTAAAGGAGCAACAAACCTTAACATTCCTCTGATTGTCCCAGGACAGAGCTGGACATTTCAGAACACATATTTCAGGGAAATTTTGGGGCTTGGGAGAGCATGGAGTCACCTTACCAGTTGTTAACCAAGGCTGGTGGAGACCAGTAGAAGTCTGTGGTATTGCAGGCAGGCTCCTGGATCCAAAATGTTGGACCAGAGCTGCCCAATACATAGATTTAGAGTGCATGCTTGCTGCTGACTGTGGGTGTCTCAGGCAAAGAGCTACAATAGCAAAGCTTTAAGGCACTTAAGGGTTACAGGATGAGAGGTGACAACTCTTCACCAGTTTGGATTGCACCCTAGAATGTGACACTTACCCTACTTTTCCTTTTCTTGAGCTAAATCCTGCAGTCCTTAGCCCTGGTCTGTACTAGAAACTTACGTCCACATAACTGCGTCACTCAGGAATGTGAAAAAAAACAAACCCCTGAGTGGCACAGTGAAGCCGATGTAAGTCCCTGTGTAGATAGCACTAGGTCGATGAAAGAATTCTCCCATCAGCCTAATTACCACCTCTCAGGAAGGTGGGTTACTTTTGTCGATGGGAGAACCTCTCCCTTCGGCATAGGCAGTGTTCACACTGAAGCGCCACAGTTGCTCTGCTCTAGCGTTTCAAGTGTAGACAAGCCCTTACTCAGCCCAACTTCCAGCGACTGATATTCCACCCCAACTCGCCACAGTCCTTTTTAGACTAGCTAAGTGGAGGCTCCGTGCAGCTGAGTGTTAGAGGTATCATCCTCCCAAACCCACACTCACTCACTCTTTCGAGACTTGCAGGCTGATGGTCTTGATCATAGGAGTGCATGCAGGTAATTCAGGTACCTGAGCAGCGATCCCTACATTGGGCAACTTGCACCATATAACTGGAGGGTTGCTTTTTGTATGTAGATTTTAAAAAAAAATTGGTTTCTGCATCAGATCAACCTACTGCAGAGCCAGCATCCAGGGCTCTTTGATGCTCTAACTGCTTAGATGGCCAGATACATTTTCAGCTGCGTTGCATCTGAATATGCATCCTTGTCACCGTGCAGGGATTTAGCCATATAACTCGGTGCATCAAAAGGCAGGCATATTCCTAAACAGGCTTTTGGGGTTTTTTTTAAAACACACATTACATTGTAAAGTTCTTAAGATCATTACACTCATACTGAAAACCAGGGTTCTGGCTTTCTGGCTCCTCTCCTGTGGCAAATCCTATTCGCAAAGGGGGCATATCACAGGAGCCACAAACTGGAGAGCATTGACAATACCTTTCCTTTCCTCAGACTCCTGGCAGAGTCAACGTGATGCCGAAAACTTTCACGCTCCAATATATTCTCCAGGAGTCCTATTGAGTGACTCCTCTGCTGCCCTTTCAGTAACTCTTTCACCAGCCATTCTGGAAGCCAAGAGCTTTCTTCTCGTGCTTCTTCCGAAAAGCTCCTGAGGGAAACTGGAGAGGCAGCTTGTAATCTGGGGCCTCCTAGCGAAGTCTGGGCACGTTGAAATGAAGCCTCGGTTTTGGCCGTCGACTCCCTTAGCTCATTCAGAATGCTGTCAGAACAAACACCAGAAGAGAGTCATGTATGGGGCAATGTCAGAGTACTGAAATCAGTTATACCCGGATCTTGTGTAGTGTTTTTCATCTGTACATCTCGAGTCACTTTACAGAGGGGGATAAGCTTTACTGTCCCTCTTAAAGATGGGGAAATGGTGATACTGAAAGGTGAAATGGCTGGCTCACTTCCACACATGACACTGGTAGCAGAGACCCCAGAAAGCAGGTTGCTTGACTCCTAGGCGGTGTTCCTACCTACTAGAGCAGACTGCCTCTCTGAACTAAGTTAGGGAGATTTTGATAGCTATTCAATACTTCTACTTCTCATTGCTGACAAATGGGAAAAGCCAATGAATGACAGTAGAGGGAAGCTAGAGCACACCATCAGTTTGGGGAGACGGTGGTGGTGGTGAGGCAAGCCACCAATCTCTCCCACCTAGTTTAGGGATTAGGCACTAGTGAGATTGTTGATCTTCCTTAGAATTTTCTGAAATTATTTTACAGCACTATATGACCTGGATCTGGGCCTGATCCTACAGCTCTTACTCTTCTGAGTAGCCCCATTAACGACAGTAAGGGCAGCAGAACTGGGTCATTTGCATGCTTGCTGAATCTTGCCTCATCTACAGCTCTGAAAAGCACAAACAATTTTTCTAGCTGAAAGCAAATGAATTTCCTGCATGGAACATGGAAGCCAAGAATAGTTATTTTCACATGATGATGATGTTCATGCTGCTAGGTTACACAAGACAATCTGTCATGCCAGCCTAGGAGAGTAAGAGCCCTTGATACAGGCTCTCCAGCATATTTCCATAAGGTATTTTCAATCAAATTTAATTGAAAATAATTCCTATATGGCTCAGGCCCCTATAAGCAGGAACCAGCTTATGTTTCCCAAGATGTAGCACATAACAAAATAATCACTGACGCACACTCGAGTAGAGCTTACAGTTGCCCAGACACTAACGATTCTTGTCTACAGTGACTCATGTCTGTGAATGTACTTGCAAAGGTATGTGATGGAGCAGCGATCCATATGGCAAGCTGCTTTTCTCCATCATGTAGGAGATCATGCTGCATTGAAATGTCATGGTTTGTAATCATGTGTGGGTTTGAAGTTGTGAGAGGATGATCTCATTTGTGCAATACTGAGATTTCTTGTTATCATTTGCTGTCACAGTGAGAGTCATTCCTCCTAACACAAGAGAGCACATCAGCAGCAGCTGTGAAGGTTGCTCACAACAACCACATTGCCAGGAGTGAGAAGTTAGCACCACAGTAATTTGACTGAGAACACAGACATGAAGCTATTCAACAATTAAGCACCAGTCTACACCTGGCCAAAAAGATGCTCAAATTCAGTGCTCAATTATTTTCAAGATGAAACCTAGGTTGTATTCACACACACACACAAGGGTTAACACAGGTTGTTGGAACTGAAATTAAATTTATAGAATCATAGAACTGGAAAGGACCTCAAGAGGTCATCTAGTGCAGTCTCCTGCACTCATGGCAGGATTAAGTATCATCTAGACGATCCCTGACAGGTATTTCTCTAATCTGCTCTTAAAAATCTCCAATGATGGAGATTCCACAACCTCCCTGGGCAATTTATTACAAGGCTTACCCACCCTGAAGGGAAGTTTTTCCTAATGTCCAACCTAAACCACTCTTGCTGCAATTTAAGCCCATTGCTTCTTGTCCTATCCTCAAAGGTTAATGAGAACAATTTTTCTCCCCTCTCCTCATAACCTTTTATGTCCTTGAAAACTATCATGTCCCTCCCTCCATCTTCACTTCTCCAAACTAAACAAACCCAATTTTTTCAATTTTCCCTCATTGATCATGCTTTCTAGACTTTTAATAATTTTTGTTGCTCTCCTCTGGACTTTCTCCAATTTGTCCACATCTTTCCTGAAATGTGGCGCCCAGAAGTGGACACAATATTTCAGTTGAGGCCTAATCAGCGTGGAGTAGAGCGGAAGAATTACTTCTCGTTTCTTGCTTACAACACTCCTGCTAATACATCCTAAAATGATATTTGCCTTTTTTTTTTTTTTTGGCAACAGTGTTACACTGTTGACCCATATTTAGCTTCAAAGGGTCCTGTGGCACCTTATAGACTAACAGAGGCATTGAAGCATAAGCTTTCGTGGGTGAATACGTGGGTGAATACCCATGAAAGCTTATGCTCCAATGCCTCTGTTAGTCTATAAGGTGCCACAGGACCCTTTGTCACTTCTACAGATCCAGACTAACACAGCTACCCCTCTGATACTTCATATTTAGCTTGTGACCCACTATGACTCTTAGATCCCTTTCCACAGTATTCCTTCCTAGGCAGTCATTTCCCATTTTCTATGTGTGCAACTGATTTTTCCTTCCTAAGTAGAATACTTTGTATTTGTCCTTATTGAATTTCATCCTATTTATTTCAGACCATTTCTCCAGTTTGTCCAGATCATTTTGAATGTTAATCCTATCCTCCAAAGCACTTGCAACCCCTCTCATCTTGGTATCATGCACAGATTTTATAAGTGTACTGTTTTGACAAAATTGACAGTCTTGCTTGGGACTAGTGTCATTCTCAGCTCTTGGTAGTGTGCTAGCTTCCTGATATGGATGGGAAGCATGACTAGTGCCAGCTGTGACGTTGCACTTCATATGCTTTATAAAAAAATGTTTATAAATGTGATGTAACTGGAATATGCTTTATGCAAAAGGTCTCTCGTAAGGTATCATTACAAAGCTTATAATCTACTGAGTGTGTTCATCCTATTTGTATGAATGTATCATTCTTGTATCTGAAACTAGGAATATGAAGTATAACTCTGAGGTCCTATTGTAATTATGCGATGAAGTGGGTTCGTAACCCACGAAAGCTTATGCTGAAATAAATTTGTTAGTCTCTACGGTGCCACAGGTATTTTTCTTGTTTTCTTCATGTACAAGGTGTACACCAGGGGTAGGCAACCTATGGTATGCATGCCAAAGGCTTATTTTCAGTGGCACTCACACTGCCCGGGTCCTGGCCACTGGTCCGGGGGGCTCTGCATTTTAATTTAATTTTAAATGAAGCTTCTTAAACATTTTAAAAACCTTATTTACTTTACATATAATAGTTTAGTTATATATTAAAGACTTATAGAAACCTTCTAAAAACATTAAAATGTATTACTGGAACGCGAAACCTTAAATTAGAGTGAATAAATGAAGACTCGGCACACCACTTCTGAAAGGTTGCCAACCCCGGTGTACACAATCCCCACTTCCTCTGTAGGTCAGGGTCTTTAGGGGGTTAGTGCCCCGTTGATCCTAGGCTCAAGCCTGGGAAGAGTAAACCTTGCTCGCTTGGCTGGAGCCAAGAGAGTGGGCATTCCCCAATTGTTTCCGTAGGGATGTTTGATATTCTGTCTGGAAGTGCCTTATCTCTCTGAGGCCTGGTCTGCACTGTGGGGGTGGGGTGACCTAAGATACGCAAGTTCAGCTGAGAGAATAGCGTAGCTGAAGTCGACATATCTTTGGTCGACTTACCTCACGTCCTCACGGCACGCTGGTCTTGGTGGATTACAGGAGTCGAAGGCAGAGCGATCGGGGATCAATTTATCGCCGCGGTAAATTGATCCCTGATAGATCAGTCACTACCCAGCGATCCGGCAGGTAGCATAGACGTACCCTCAGTCAGTGTTTAATTTCCCATTGACAGCTTCTTCCACGCACTCAGCTAGCATAATACCAAACAAGTAAACTGAGGGGTGTGGGATATTTAGAAAAAACAAAGGTAAATAACTCCCTCGTCCTCCACAATTCACTACAGCAGTGGTGGGCCCAATGTCAGCCCCTGGCCGGAACAACCAGGTCAGACATAGGACCAGGACACAAACTTGCGCACTGTGCATCAGACTGGGCTCTGGGACAAATACAATCGCAGCAGAGAGAGAAGAAGGAAGGAAGGAAGGGGAATAACAACAGGCAACCAAGGACATTAACACGAACGGGTTAAAAAGGACCCTAAAGCTTCCCCCCCTCCCCGTTTATTGCAATGTTCCTTCCTTTCATCTGACCCTCGCGCTGCCCCGAGCAGCGGGGGACTTGGCGCCGCTTTCTCTAAGCGCCTACAACAAAACCTTCCCCATGGCAGCAGCCAGCGCTCCCGGGCCGGAGCAGCGACTCCCCAGGCTGCGCACTGCAGCCGGCTCAGCCCCGCGGGGAGGGACGCCCAGACACCGCGCGCTCACACCCCGAGACCGCGCACAGCCGGGAGGGGAAGGCGCGGCGACGCCTCGCTCCGCGGCGAGGGGAAGCGGGGCTGGGCGCGGGGAGCACCTGCGGCTCCTGGCCAGCGCAAGCCGCAGCCCTGGTTGCTTGACAACAGCGACCCCACAACACCGCTGCTGCCGGCCCGCTGGGGCTGGGGCTGGGCCCGGGCCCGCGCCCGCCGGCTGGAGGGGAAAGGGGCTCACCTGCCACGGGGGGGTGTTTCTAGCTTTCCTGATGCGGAGCGCGGTCGCGCTGCCTTCCTCAGAGCCATGGTGCCCCAGCCCAGCCCGCTCAGCGGCGGCAGCAGCAGCCCGGGCCCCGCCGCACTGGAGAGCGCCGCAGACCTGGCACGTGGGGTTGCTCCCCGCCCTGCACCGCCCTCGCTCCGCTGGCCTGGCACGTAAGGCCGAGGGTTGCACAGGGCTGGCGGGAACGGCCCTGCAAGCTGCCATCTCCCCTCTCCTCGTATTAATGGTGCTCCACCCGCGCGAGGCTCCTGCAGCGTGGTCTGTGCCCAGGGCTGCTGTGCACTGCAGCCTGTGCAGTATGCATCTCTCCGGGTGCTGGCCCTCGGCCCCCCGGCTAAAAGGGAGAGGGGGGGTTGCCACAGTAGTGAGCAAAAGAAGTAAAATTTCAGCGCTAGCCCTGATCTGAAGAGTTTATTAAAAATGTCTGCAGAAAAGCAACCCCTGCTTGGCAACATTGAGTCACTTCATGTAATAAACAGAACTTTTCCTCCATCTATGTAGCTGTCAGTAAAAGGCAGGAAAATGCCTCCCTTGATTGACACTATGGGTAAATCATATTTCCTCTCCAGCCCAGTTAGGGCAAGAGAAAACCAGAAAAGAATAGGTGCAACTATTGTCACTGGCTTTTAATTTCACTTTGCCGGGTTTCGGAAGAACAGTAAGGAGCGGGGTTTTTAAAGCTAGGGTGTTTTGCAGAAAGAGGCTGCCGATTCCAGCACTGTGTATACCCAATTGGAGATCAGCACGGATGTTAGATATAGCAACATTTTGCTGATAAAACAATCCCACCTTCGGGTGCCAGGGAAACAGTGTGAAAGTAATACTATTTAAAACCCTGTAAACCAATCAGCCAGGTAGGGTGGGATCTACAAAGGTATTTAGGGACCTAATGAAATCAATAGAAACTACTCAATTAATGTTACAGTGGCAGAAACAGGACCATACGGGCAGAATATTTTTAAAAAACTGAGTGATGTGGAGTGGCCCAACAATTGCCCATCAAAACCCATGGAGAGAGGGAATGTCAGTGCTGTTCCTTTTGTTCTTTTATTAATATGGTAGAACGCATAACTCCGTGATTCAAAGCTACTGCACTTCCCTTCAGAGAACATCTTTTAAAGTGATGCGTAACACTGTGTGTTATATTGCAATATTACTCCATCATTCCAACAAAGGGTAATGAATATGCACCAGCTTTGTTGTCTCAAGTGGAGGCTTCCCAAACACTTCAATCCAAACACACTGTTTTAGATAAAACAGTAAAACAAGTTTATTAACTTGAAAAAGATAAATTTTAAGTGATTTAAGGCATAAATAAGTGAAAAGGCATAAAAATCAGAGTTGGTTACAAAAGAAATAAAAAGATAAACTTGCAAGCTAATTCCTAAACTTTATGAAGGCTAATAAATATAAAAGCAAAAAGGTTTCTCCCACCCAAAAGCTTTCAACTGTCTGTACTGGCTGGAAAAACCTCCAGAGGACCACTCCCGCTAGTTCAATTATGTCTTTTAAGGGATCTTGCTGTCATGAGTAGGGATGGGGGAGGAGATGTACTAGAGAGGCACCTTTGCTGGATCATGGGGTCAGGCAGTTCCATGGCATACATGAGCTGCCAACTGTCCTTTTGGTGAACTGTAAATTTCTTCTTTACAACTCCCCTGCTGGTGAATCCCCGATTAAGCATATAATGTCTATTTAGCACTTTGGTGGCATGCCAGTGTGGCTTTGTCTCTGAGGAATTGGCTTATGAGTGTTATCCAAAATTACAACATATTTCAGTAACAATCCTTCAGCCAAATCTCATAATTTCAAATGCAGTGTTGTTACACACATTTCAACAGGATAATAATATTTGTCAGATTATGAGTTTATAAATGAGTTTTCAAAGGTATACTTTGTACAAAATATATCATAACCATATAAAAGTGATGAACATGAAGTACAGTATGTCACATGCATGCATCAAATAAAAGATGTCAGTCTAATCAGTTGATTCTCAGCATTATGGCCTGGTTGGAATCCTGCCTGGTAATGAGGGAACTGTGGGGCAATTAAAGGCAATAGTCATTTAAGTACCAGTCTCTCAAACAGCTTAAAAGTTATGCTGATCAAAGCATTTGGATGATAGTCCTTTGAGTCATCTGTCTTCCTTCTAGGCTTGAGAAGTGCCAGTACGTGTTACCTTTGGAAATGTACAGCATTCCAAACAAGTATTATAGAGTCTTATCAGAAAGTCACAAGATGAACTCCTCTGATGCAGGAATTCCCCATAAAGTTATGCTGCAGTGTACTGTCCATCTGATCAAGTGTAATATGTACCACATAATCTGTTCATATGAATTCTTGTAATAACAGTCAGTTTTCCAACAAAATACTCAATCAAAATACTTTATTTAGAAAGGCAAAAAGTACAGTTCTTTACTAAAAGACCATCAAATGCATGGAAGATAACCTAGTGACTTTTAAGAACTAGTTAAGGGAACTCAAAATTCGCTGTTCTATTTTGTTCTCCAGCACACAAAGAACAAACCAGGTATTATCAATCCAGATTACTAATTTCAGATTAAGGAAATACAGAGTGAGAACAAATATAAAGTCTTCATGAGAGCACAAAAAATGACTTTCTCAGAAACATTTTGCATCAAAAATAGAACACACAATAGTAAGTGCCTTATAACCACAACTGCAGCAAGCAGAGACCTCATACATTTCAGGACCACCCATACATAACTTTATATCCCCTTTCACTATCTCTGCTGCTAGTACATATGTACCAACCATAGAAATAAGGGCCTTGTTTTTCTTTGTGTTTGCTCTGAGTGTAGCTTTTAATGCTCTCACTGATGCATTTTCCTTCCTTCAGCCTCAAGTCTAGTGTTACATGGTCACCTGAGTGTCAATGATATTAAATTTCTGAAATGAGACATTCGTCTGTGACACTTAGCCATATTACTGTGATCATCCACATCTTGCAGCCCATTCACAAGCAATGACTACAAGCCTTATAAGACTCTTGGAAGTAAAGTATCTGATAATACTGCTGATTTGCTGTTTGCCTCAAAAGCTCATTTCAGTGTATTAGCAGCTATCACTATTTAACTATTAATAGGTGAGACATCTTCATTTTCTTTTCTTAATCTTTCAGTAATTATTGGGTCCCTGCCTGCAACCATCTGGGCTTTGTGCAAGACAATTGCACAGTGGTTGCGAAGACTGACATCCTCCTTCCAAACACAAGGACATGGGATGGAGCACTAGTATCCATTTCAAGCAATACAGCCTTTGTGTACCAGGTTAGGCCAGAAGAGTCACATTCACTGGGTCTCCTCCCTAGAGCAGTATGAATAATTGATTGTTTTGGTTCACTGGCAATTCCAAGCAGCAATCTGGGTTGAAGGCCTTTCTTGTGGGTGAGCAGAATAGGGTGTGGGTGGGCTGGCAAGACCCCATGCACCGAAGGGCAGCAAGTCCCTAAGTGGCAGGTTAATGAAGCCCATCTTCCAAACAAACCCACTTGTTTAATGCCTCCTGGTCCTGTATGTAGCAGGGTTTCTTCCTACAGACTAGTCTGGAAGATGGTTTAAGTAGTCACACACTACTCACATGTATAGTTACATGCACATACTAACTTGTCTTTAGAGGATTGGTACTTTAAATGGTAGATAGACAAAGTATAGTGAAGTCAGTGGCTGTTCCAAGTCCCCCTATCTCAAGACACATTCCTCATCTAGAAGAGGAGTGACTATTGATGGAGGATCCTTTAATTAGAAAAATGTAAACACATGAACTCCAAGAGTGATCACATTTTGAGTAGCACTTATAAAGAGGCCAGCTTCACAAAATCTGGAATGTGTCTGCAGATAAACCACCTGATGTTTAATTTTTGATAAATGCAGGGTCTAAGAAATAATATAATTTTTCAGGAGAAGGGTTTTCAGTATAATAAAAATCTTATTTTTAGAATTAAAATGTGTGTGTGGAGGGGGTTAGGTTTAGGGTAAAAGTAGATTGGAGAAATTAACAGCTGCTGATTCAATGAGCTAAAATAATTAAAATTGACTTCTCAATCCAATTCTTAATGGAGTTAACATGCATCAATTGCTGTGGGTTCAGTGAACATCCAGGGTGTTGCTTCTTATAGGGCCGACAGTAATTTGTAAACAATATTTCCATTCTGGGGAGAGGCTCTAGCAGCTGTAGGCACTCATGCAGCTACTCTGGGGGGGTGGAGGTGGATGTTCATTGGCCACTTGGGCTATGTCTACACTGCAGTTAGACACCTGCAGCTGGCCTCTTCCAGTTGACTTGAGCTTGTGGGGCTCGGGCTAAGGCGCTATTTAATTGCATTGTGGACGTTCAGGCTTGGGCTGGAGTCTGGGCTCTAGGACCCTGCACAGTGGGAAGGTCCCAGAGCCAAACGGCTAAACCACAATTAAACAGCCCCTTAGCCTGAACCCCGTAAGCCTGAGTCAGCTGGCAGACTTGAGAGATAGTAGACTTGGGATTTAGGGATCTGCTGCCCTTGGATGAGGGTAGACATAAGCTTCAAAGGCTGGCTTACTTGAAGGATGGCTTACAAGCTGCCTGACTACTTAAAATCTGCAGTATTGGCCTTCTGGTCTGTCAGTGGTGGGATGTGATTCAGGTATGACTGCAGGGGAAAATATTTAAAAATCAGGAGTTTAGCCCTAATGCTGAATCTTGGGTTTGAGGATTGAATTCGAGGACGGGAGATGTTATTTCGTTTACCCCTACAAAGCAACAATCATAATTAGAATACATGACATCTTTGACAACATACTTACAGGATCTTCTGAGCCAGGAATAAATGTTTTGCTGGAATTTACAGTACAGAAATGACAAAACAAAAAACCCTTTTAACATTCTATCGCTCTCAAAGGCAGCACCCTATTTGATGAGGTAGCAGCAAAACAGCCTTTATTGTTTTAAAACAGGGTTTTGCAAGTTATTCATCACACACACACAGAACAAGAAGACATTATGGGTTACTGTTATGCCACTCATTCAGCACCAGCTGGATTCTGGAGGCCTTTCTTCTTTTGGATTGTTGGGTATCATTTGCATTCAGATAGTTTGTCTTCTGGTTTCTTTGAGGGTGAAGTCCTTCTGAATTTCCCACTCTGGCTCCCACAAACTGTGTTAAGAAAGTGCTGAAGAATTGCTTTCTCTGTCAATACAATTAAAAACCAAAAGAGTTAATTTGAATCTCAAACTGTCAACTGGAATAAATTCCAAGAAAGATGAACATTGGGATGGTCTATTTTATATAAAAATTTCATTTACAAATTCTGAGTGAGGGTACAACAACCACTGCACTTTTAATATACTGTTTTTACAGGAGTACAGACAATTCTCTTCTACATATTCATGTGCAGGGGAGGGGAAATTCTCTGTTTCCTAGTAATTCCTTCAGTAGGGGCAAGTGGCTCAGGGTTCACCCCCCCTGCAGGAGAGAGAGAGAGATGATTTTTCTACCTTTCCAACAAGTGTGAAGAGTGCAGTGTTCAGAAAGTTTCATAGCTTGTGCATGATAATTTACATAGGATGGATTAAATTGTATCTTAGTATAGTACCCTACCTTGCTTTGGAGCTCTTTCAATGTACTTATTAACTTGTTCTGGATCCAGAGAATTTAAAATTGATAGGATATTGAAATATTCTTTCCCAAAATCTCTTTGGTACGTGGTCATCTGTTTAATGTTTTCTTGGTTCTGGATGTGAGAAAATGTCACGGTAGGAACTGTAAAGGTAAGCCAAGTAGGAACATTTGAGTGAAACCAAGCATAACCCTATAATCCTCCCCTTCATCTTTCCCCTCTCCTTCCTTGTACTGTAGTCTCCTCCTGTTCTTCTCATTTTAACTGAGGCCCTTTTCCTTCAATAGTATCAGTCCCTTCATATCTTATTGCAGAATTAACACCTTAAGAGTACATGTAAGTGCCTTAAGGAAAGGGAAGCCTTATCTGTATTGTAAAGCACCATTAATAGATCTATGATAGTATATAAATAATAATAATAATGTTCTGTGTAGTTAGCTTGGGATAGTGTTTGTTTAGAATCCAGTTTATACTCAGTTTTAGATACAAGTTGTAGGCCTGACACCTGATCAACCCCTCCCCACCACCCTAATATTAAACCAGCCTTGGGTGAAACTCAGGGAGTTCACCACTAACACTGAAAAAAAGGAATGCTCTGCTGCTGATAAAGCACTCCCACCTCAGAAATGTCCCTAATGAGAGTTAGAACCACCAAGGTTGTAAAGATGCTGGGAAATTGGGAAGAAGGATACAGAAAGAGACTCAACAAATGGTACAATAATCTCTGACCAGCGCTTTATGCTGACCATCTGGACAAACGAAGAAGGTCATAACTACGTTACAATTTGGGCATGAAAGATAAAATGTAAAAAACTTGGGCAGGAAGCAGGACACATAGATGCCAGTGTGTAATTGGTTAAAAACTTTGTTATTTAGAAATATGGGATAATGTGATAGGTTTAGTAAATTTGAAGGAGGTAGCTAGTTTTACCTATATAATGTAAATGAAAAACAATGCTCTTTGGTAACCATTTCCGGATTGCAGTGCAACATCAAGCTGCTAGAACTCTGACCCCTCTGCACGACTGTGATGTGCAGAGGCATTGCCGGGAACCCCCAGATGAATGAATCCTGACTGGCCATCGGGTGAAATCTGTCTGTATATTGGGAGTGGTGAGCATAAGAGATTTGCTTGGTATATGTATTGTGTGTGTGTGTTGCTAATAAATAGATGTTTTGAGCACAACTGTGGAAAGGCTCTTTCGCTGGGAAAAGGTTCCGCAGACCCGTAGAGCCCTGAGGGAAAGGGCAGGTACTTAAATTGACCAGGTTTCTTTCTGAGCCTCGTGGGTAAAGATAGGTGCCTTACACCTTGAGACCTCGGAAGGGAAAGGATGGGGGTGCCTAAATGGATTGGGTCACGCCTTGAGCCTTCGGAAGGGTATAGGCAGGGTGCCTTAAATTGAGCGGGTAACACAGTATTTTGAATTTGCTCTCAGTCAGGCTTCAGCTTGGTCATGGTACTGAAATATACACATCCTTCTGGACTTATCTGCAGTATTTCATACCTCTCATTAACAAATATTCCTGTGCCACCTCCAGGAAGCTGCAAGAGGGATCTGAAATGCCTTAAACTGGCTCAGGTGCATATCTTTAGACCAACCCAACAGACTGACATGATGTGGCGCCTCCTGCTGGTCGTCTGGGAATCAACTCTTTTCCAGCATATGGAGTGCCCTCTGCAGGCCGGTGTCTCACCTACCGCTGGCCCCGTGTCCCTCCAGGAGCCTGGTGCCCTTTGCCCTGGGGTTCTGCCCCAGCAGTACCCCCACACTCTGGGTCTCCCCTCCCAGGGGAACCCCCAACCCTCTAAACCCACCCTGCCTCACTGGAGCAGACTGCAATGGCCACTCATTATTGGCAAGGGGTTAGGACCTGCTGCCTTTGCCTATCCCCGGACTGTACCTCTGCAGCCCCAGTACCTTATTTAGGCCTTCCATAAGGCCTGCAGCCTGGGGGTTTACCAGGGTAGAGCTCCCCAGCTCCCTTTGCCCTTCCCCAGCACTGCTCTGCCTCAGGTACCTTGGTCCCAGGCAGCTAGGTCCTTCTCTCTCCAGGGCTAGAGTGAAACTCCTCCTCAGCTCCTGGCTCACAGCCCCTTTATAGGGCCAGCTGTGGCCTGATTGGGCTGGCCACACCTGTGCTCCTTTCACTCTTTCCCAGCCGCAGCCCTCTCCAGGGCTGCTTTCGACCCCTGTTCTGCAGGAGTGGGGCAGCTGCCCCACTACACCTCCCTCTCTAGATCCCGCAATCTGTGGGGTTCCCTTAGGCTCAGCCTCTCCTCATATTATTTCAGCATCAATAGAAAATCAATGAGCGAGATGGTGAGACAACACAGGCTGAAGTGCCAGCAGTACACAGATGTCACCTGTAGTAGGAAGGAGGACTAAGGCATAGACTGGGACTCAAGAGACCTAAGGTCAGTTCCTGGCTCAGTTACAGACTTCTTGTGTAACTTTGTGCAAATCACTTAATCTACCCTGTGCCTCCATTTCCCATCTGTAAAATGGGGCGAAATGCTTCCCTATTTAACAGGAGCGTTGTGAGGATAAAACCCATTAATGAGTGAAAGGTACTTAGATACAATGATGAAGGTCATATAAGAACCTAGACAGACCCCTAACTCTATATCTTCGGGGGGAGGAATAGCTCAGTGGTTTGAGCATTGGCCTGCTAAACCCAGGGTTGTGAGTTCAATCCTTGAGGGGGCCATTTGGGGATTGGTCCTGCTTTGAGCAGGGGGTTGGACTAGATGACCTCCCGAGGTCCCTTCCAACCCTGAGATTCTATAATTCTATGAAACAGCACCATCTTCTAGCTTTCTCAATACCTTGTTGAAAAATCAGCACTTAGCTGAACAGCAGCTCCACGGGGTGGCAAAGGTTGCCTGGAAGATGCAAGAAATCAAGTGTATTTCGCAATGGGCTGGCCCTGACCATTCCCGGGTTGGCTTTGCCCAATTTGTGTGTGGCACTAGCAAGCTCTGAACCTCTCCCCCAGTGGATGAGAGATTGCACCACTATGCCCTCACTCCCAGCAGACTTTCCAATGCAAGGGGTCAGCAGCCCAGGTTTTCCCAACCTGACATGTCTGTGCATGTCAAATATTGGTGAACAGAGTTCTTGTGGTGGGATTTGCCAGAGCACTCAGCTCCCTTCGACTTCAATAGGAGCAGAGATAAGCAAATGAAAAGCACATTTGCACCTCTATGTGTAAAAATTACTCCATGGTGCAAAGCTCATGCTGGACTCATAAAGAAACAGGTTCATTTTCTCCTGTCACAGGAAATCTTCAGACATCACTAATCAGTTACATAAGTAGAAGTGACCAGAGACTATTGAAGAACTAATTTAATAGTTGACAGGATTTCAAAAGAATCTGATTCCTCAGAGGAATGCCATGTAAAGAGCTGAAGCCATGATTTTAATCAGTTCACAATATTTTACTTATTTAAGGTTTTAAAAACAAATATATTCTTACCAACTCCTTTTGCTGGAATATGCCGGTTTGCATTACATCCATATTTCCACGAAAAGTCCATGAAGTCATGGATGTGGGCTGGGGCCTGGTAATGATGCCTAAACTCAGTTGCTGGAGGATGTGGGATTCTTTTTTTCCAGTCAGGAGGCACAGGAATAGTATCTTTAATTTTTAAACCTGGAGAAGTTAAAAAGTAGTGTCAGTTTTATGGTCCAATAAAATATCTTCTTCTCAATGAAACAGGAGATTTATTTTTCTGTCAAATCTTTTTCTTTTCTTTTTTTCAAACAGAAAATTGGGCTTTCAACTAAATGGAAAGAATCTGCTTCCATGGAAAATTACAAGTTATTGACAAACTGAATGCTCAAGAACTTAAAAAAACATTTGCTTCCCGATCAAAAACCTACATGTTTTGAGTCTAAAATGCCGCCATAGTACCTCATGGGGTTTTGGTTTGGGTGCCACGCGCTCCCATTCTCCTCTTGGACCAGGCGACCCAGCAGGACCACATCTCCCATGATGCATGCCATACCCTCAGCAAAAGGGGAGACCATGGTGCATTATGAGAGTTGTAGTTCAACCAGGGAGCCCGGCCTATAGAGGAGAACAGGAACATGAAGCACCAAAACTACAACTCCCATTAGGCACCAAGGCAGCATTTCTTTTTGGTTGAAATTTTCTATATGAAAAAAACCCTCATCTTCTGACCTGCTCTACTAATCAGCCATGTTGGCACCTCACTACAGATGGAAAGAGTTGAAAGGCTGGATGTGTGGTGAGGGAGATAAGATTACAACAGACCGGCACTACATTTCTGAGTCAACAGGTGCTTTACTTCCAATGTGTTAGGACCTTGCCCAAAGTCCATTCATGTGAATGGAAGCTTTTCCATTTATTTCAGTGGGCACCACAGAAAGAGAGATTGTCAAGGGGACAATGAGGAAGCATTGAACAGTGGAACCAGAGATGAAGCTTCAGTTAGTTGTCTTCGATAAAGTAGTAACAACCTTGTACTTTTAGCCATAACCTACAGGGATACTGGGAGGCTTAGAGGATAAATGCCAGAAGCATGTGACTAGGTGACGAAAAATGGAGGAGATGGGAAGAAAGGTGTTAGTTGGGTTCCGGATGGGGCCCTGTGGCCCACACGTCCTTTATGCTCCCAGAGAGACAGTGTCTGCCTGAGACACAATGCCTCCAGGAGCCCCTGCTGGGGCAATGTGCCTCTGCTCTGTCCTTATTACCACAGCACTGTGCCTCAGAGTGTCTTAATGGACCCTTAATGGACCATTTTAAAAGAAGAGAGAGAAATCATTGCCCTCACCCTGTGGTAATCCTAAATAATCTCCATTATAGGTAGAGTTGAACTGTGCTCTGATTGCTTCCCCGACCTCTTGTTTAGAAATAGGCTGTGTCCAGGGTGAAAGGCTGCTGGAGGGCTGCGGTTTTTCTTCTCGAGGCACCTTCCAAATCATGAAACTCTAATAACACAAAGAGTGGGATTTTGTAGAACTGCATGTCTACAATTAGAGCATCATATGTACAGTAAATTAGATTGTATTCAGCCAGCTCCCACAGAGTAAAATATAATTTGAAGCTCAGTAGTAATAATAATGCCTATTTCTTATATAGCACTTTTCATCAGTAGATCTTGAAATGCTTCATAATCTTTAATCTATTTCTCCTTCAAACACCCCTATTAGGGGTTATCCCCATTCTACAGATGGGAAACTGAGGCACAGAAAGGCTAAGTGATTTGCCCAAGGTTACACAGGAAGTCCATGGTAGAGCAAGAAATTGAACCACATCCTAGACCAGTGCCATAGTCACTGGACCAGCCTTTCGCTCTTGTTGTATATTAACCACAATAATTCTACCATATGAGGAATTTCAAGTAGTATTCATAGTAAGCACCAGTTATATGCTGCCAGTTTTGAAAAGGGACACATCAACTTAAAAACTAGTCAGCCAATTACAAAATAAAAATGAATTTACAATAGTTTCAGGTACTTCTTCTCCCAAAACCCCTAACCAATTTTTGTGGGCTTATAATTATATTTTCCTATTTTTAGAATGCCTCTCTCTCCCTTGTTTCTCTGTAAGTGAGACACACAAAACACTAGAGGAAACTAACAATAAAGAGGAAACAGTGAAATTGACTATAAGCTAAGAGCCTGTCAGGATTCCCTCCCCACTCTGAACTTTAGGGTACAGACATGGGGACCCGCATGAAAGACCCCCTAAGCTTATTTCTACCAGCTTAGGTTAAAACCCCCAAGGTACAAAATTCCCTGCACCCTGAGAAACGCTTCTCTCGCTGCCACCATCAAGTGTTTTAAACAGGAACCAGGGAAAGGAACGACTTGAAGTTCCCCTTCCCCCCAAAATACCCTCTCAAACCCATACACCCCCTTTCCTGTGGAGCTTGAGAATAATCTCCTAACTAATTGGTACACAGTGATCTAAAAACCCACCCCGGGGGGGTCTTAGAGCCATAGAAACTAGTCAGCTTCTTAAAAGAAGGATTTTATTAAAACAAAGAAGGTAAAAATCATCTCTGTAAAATCAGAATGGTAATTATTTTACAGGGTACTCAATTTCCAAACTCAGAGGGATTCCCCCTCTGGACAAAACCTTAAAGTTACAGAAAAAACAGGAATAACCCCTCCCTCTAACACAGGGAAAGTTCAAGCTACAGAAAACAGAAATAAACCTCCCTTTTAGCACAGGGAAAGCTCCCCAAGCAAAACAAACAAAACCTATTCGCAATGCTGACTAATTTACTTTAGAATAGTGAGGTTTGGCGAGGCTGGTTTGGAGGAGATTGATTTTTCTGCCCGGTCCTTTTAGTCCCCAGAGATCACTTTGACTCAGACAAAGAGCCACACACAAAACCTTCCCCCCTTCCAAGATTTGAAAGTATCTTGTCCCCTTATTGGTCAGATGCCAGCCAGTTTACCTGAGTCTTAACCCTTTACAGGTAAGATAATTTTATAGTATTGTATCAGCTTCTTAACCCTTTCCTTTTATATTTATGACAGAGCCTGATCGAAAATGGTGTCAAATGCCTAAAGTAAACAAGCTGAAAATGGAGAAAAAGAGCCCCTGGCTCTTAACACAAAAGCAGGGATGTTAACCTCAGGCCAAATTTCAATCTGGCTAGTAATTACATTCAGCTCCTCAAATACTCAGCAGCTGGATACGTTTGTCCCTTCCTGTCATAAACATTGGGTAATAGCACTGTGCACTGCTGTATATCACAGGTGGATGAAGTGATTAGTGTGAGTATGTGCTTATGATCTGTAAAATGCTTTGGGATACTTTGAGATGGACAGTATTTAAATATGAGTCTTTATTTCTCTTTTCAGACCATTGTGGAAATGGTCTGAAAAAAAGGATGGAAATGATGGAAAGATGTAAATGCTAAGGGCTGAATATTCTGGACATACATGAAGAAATGGAGACCATCTACGGAAGATGGTGATACACAACAGAGTTTGCTGAATGGAAGGAATAATATAGTTAGTCTGCTATGGAGTGGCTGCAGCCCAAAATGAAGCAGAGACTGCACATTTCAGAATGGGAATATTCGTGCATCACCATTAGAAGAGCCACCAAACCTCCCAAATAATATCTGACCAAGATAGTACTTATAGAAGAGACCTGACATTGTTCTTTTACACTGTAAACATATTAGTGAATGATGTTGTTTTCTTCAACTACCAAATCCCAGAGTCAAAATAATACCCGCCTCTTCAAAGTTTCTTGTTGCTAAGTGCTTCTACTGGCACCCCATTCAGTGGCGTGCTCCAAAACTACAGTGCCATAAACTTTGTATTGGAAACAAAATATTAAGCCCTAAAACAGTACCTTTCCTAGGCAACCATAAATGAGGGATAATGCTATAGCATTCCTTACTTGACTGGGATGAGGATTGTTTCTCCTTGTTCCTGATGAAGAGCCAGTCCTTATAGGTTCTGCCTTAGAATATGGTTTCCAACAGAACTCTTCTCTGTAAGTATTAAAGCCAATAGGATCACTAAGTTGGTATGGATTCACATGTCCTTTTGCTGTTCTGGGACTATAAGAAATGCATTAGAAATTGCAGTTAGAAATAGGGACACAAAGTATAAAAGCAACATCTATCATTTACCACCTGTATTACTACAAATACTGCGGTAAATGTATTTCCTATTGTAAGTACAGCAAACACTGGGGTAAAGTCACACACTCTCATGCATTAAATCTGTTGGGTTTTGTTTTTACCGAGTGCCCACTGTAACTCAACAGTTACTAATCTGGACATGAGCACAGGTTTTCAATACATCACAAAAACAAAACTAACAGAAGTGTTAGCATTAAACTCGCCAATATTATCTTACCGTACTGCTTCAGTCTCTACTGGTGCTCTATATGGGTATTCATGTTTCATTGTAGTTTCATACGGATCCCACATTATTTGGTCTCCTAAAAACATTGTACCAGTTATAAATGTGATAAATACACAATGCTGTCTATCCTATCTTTGAGATTATTCAAATAAATCATTCAGATGAAAGAAACTATGGATAAGCAATTTCATAAAGTTATACACACAAAATAACTCAGGACCATTTGTGGCCATAGACAATTCCCTCTCAATTGAATCAGCTGGAGTCAACCACAGCAACTGACCTGCTTTCCTTTCCTTGCCTTTGTATTTGTATGCTATTTCATCTGCCTTTCTAAGCATCCTGGTAGTTGGGAGTAGTTAATCCAAACAAAGGCTGAGTCTATGTTGGCAGAAATAGGTAAATTCTTTACTTGGATTGAAATTCTTTAGAGCAGGAACCATCTTTTTACGTGTTTGCACATCATCTAGCACAGTTGTGTTAGGGCCTCTAGCTGCTACCATAAGAAAACAGCATGCTTAAAGTAGGGTCTGGTGACACTGATGGTAAAAAAGCCTGAGCTCTAGCTACAGTACTGCTTCTACTGTTGCTACCATTGGACTACTCCAGTGGAGAATTACAGGCCCCATTTCTGGCATAGTACACATGGCCATGGGAAACAATCAGGAGAAAAGCAGAGGGGTTTGGAAGGGGAAGGCATAAAAATTGAGAACAGTGTTAGGAAGAGGTGAGAGCAGAGATATGAACTGGAGTGTGAATATATAGTGCTATGAGGGTAGTGATATTTGACAACATTTTCAACGAAGTGGGAGACAGATGAAAATGAGGGAAACTGAAAAAGGAGAAGTTGAACAGTTTTGGAAATAATAAAATGTGGATGGATTAGAACTTTCAAGCAGTGGTTCTCAAACTGTGGGTCGGGACCTCAAGTGGGTTGCAACCCCATTTTAATGGGGTCGCTAGGGCTAGCATTAGACTTGCTGGGGCCCAGGGCCAAAGCCGGGGCCCTATCCCGCAGGGCTGAAGCTGAAGCCCAAGTCCCACTGCCTGGGGCCAAAGCTGAAGCCTGAGCCCCTCCGCCCGGGGCCAAAGCCCGAGCCCCACCACCTGGGGCTAAAGCCCAAGGGCTTCAGCCCTGGGTGGCAGGGCTCCAGCTTTGGCTCCCCTATCTGGAGCAGTGGAGCTTGGGCTTTGGCAGGGCGGCAGGGCTCAGGCTTCAGTCCCCCCTCCAGAAGTTTTGTGGACCACAGTGGAACCTACAACTGGGGTTTAGGTCCCTAAGTACCATTGTGGATCTGGGTCTTAGATTACTCATATACATAAAGTTAAGCATGTGTAAAGGTATTTGTGAGATTGGAGTAATAGTCACTTGCTATTTCTGTGCTGAAGCAAAGGAGAAACCCTAACCAAACTCAGCACTCCATACCTCAAAGGAGTTAATTAAGACCACAGCACTGACAAAAAATAATTTAAACAAGTGAATATGCGTGTCGGGGACTCGAAGCCAGACACGGCACGATTCGTTGTCTGACCGCAAAGAGACAGGCAACACCAGCAAGGTCCGATAACAAGCTCTTTATTGAAGGTGCACTCTACAATACAGAGCAGCCCGTCTCCGAAGAGAACCAGCTAGCCATCCTAACAAAGTGTAGGTTTTTTATAGATAGTTCCGTCGCGCCATAGAATTCGTTCAAGCAACCCGCCCCCCCTTATTAACTAGAAATTCCTACTATACATGTATATCAAATCTAAACAATACCTAACCTATAACTATTTGAAGCAATACATGCTGTCTCAGTACTTTCTTATCAGTAGGTCAGCAAGCACCAGAGACCAGCAGGAGACAGGAGAGATAAACGAACTAACAAGGAACAGGACAGGGAGTATAAACATTGAGGCTCCCTACAGATTAGTACACCTGATACAAGAATGCTTAGAATGCAGCTCCCTCGGGGTCGGCAAGAGTGCACCCCCCCTTCTATAGTTCTGCCCAGAGACTACCCAGAATCCCTTGGCCTGACTGTGGTTTGGTTGGCATATCTGCTCAGGGTAATTTTTGGGCCTAACATGCGGAAGTTCACTTCTATGGAAATTAAGTGAAAAACACTAAACAAAGCTAGTTCTAAAGTGACAGGGCCTTGCAGTGTTTGGTTTGTGTTACAAGATCACCCTATTTTGTATCTGCTCCTTTGATGACACTTGTAGAACTTGCTGTGACAATAGAGAATTCTGAATTTGTGGTTAGGCACTAAAAGGGGCAGGGCTATTCCTTTTGTAAATGCCAGACATTACAATACATTACATTTCCAAGGCCAGACATTACATTATAGATAATTTAACACCCCCCATACAAAAAATGCAGCCCACTGAAACTATTCTATATAAGGGCTTGTACCATGCTCATCATCGTAGTATCTGAGCACTTTCCAGTAATACATTAAGTGATGTGACTAACATTTGCCATGGTTAGTGCAGTGTCTTTGTTTTGATAGTTTTATTTGTTATGGGAGGTTCTATGAATGTGTTGCTATGTGCTTATATTTGAGAAGACAGGTAGAAGGCATGCGCTTGGAAGGGACGGTGGTGAGATCCATGATGGACTTTGGTTTCTGGGGGACTTTGAGCTCTTCCAGTTGAAGCAGCAGGAATGTGCTAATCTGCCCTTTGCGGTGTTACTGTAACCATCTTGGTCGAAAGATATGAGATAAGGTGCGTGAAGTAACAGGTTTTATTGGACCAGCTTCTGGTGGCGCCAGGTTCAAGCTTTTGAGCCACACAGAACTCTTCCTCAGGTCAGCACAGGGAGGAATTCCACAGACGGGCCAGCTGTACCAGCACAGATTGCTACCCACAACCCAGCCCAAGTCACCCGGGCGTATTTGCTGATAGCAACATTTCCCTGGGGCCACCCCACATTCCTTCTGCCTGGCCCTCAGTTCCCCCACCCCCTTGCACCCTACGCTCCTCTGATTGCCCCACTGCTAGGGTTGCCAACTTTCTAGTTGCAGAAAACCGAACACCCTTGCCCACTCTTCCCTCTAAGCTGTGCACACACGCACACAGATCCTAAACCCCGCGCACACGGCGAAACACTGCGCGCACAAAAATTTGTACAGAAGCACAACAATTTGCATAGAATAAATTTTTTGCGCACACGGCCTGTCAAAAATTAGAGGGAACATTGCCCTTGCCCTGCCCCGCCCACATCATTCCCCCTCCCTCTGTCGCTCAGTCTTCCCCACCTTTGCTCACTCACTCATTTTCACTGGGCTGGGGCCAGGAATTTGGAGTGTGGAAAGGGGCTCAAGAGGGCAAGGGGTTTGGATACAGGAGGGGGTGTGGGATGCGGGCTCCAGAAGGAGTTTGGGGGTGGGAGAGGGCTCAGGACTGGGGCAAGATGTTGGGGTGCAGAGGGGGTTTGGGCTCTGGGAGGGAGTTTGGGTGTGGGAGGGGGCTCAGGGATGGGACACGGGAAGGAGTTTGGGGTGCGGGCTCCGGCCGGGTGGTGCTTATCTCAGGCGGTGCCCAGAAGCAACCGGCATATCTGGCTCCTAGGCGGCAGACGTGCGGCCAGGCAGCTCTGTGCGCTCCCCGCCAGCCGCGGGTGCTGCCCCCACATTGGCCACATTCACGCCTGCCTACGCCGCAACCAGACTTTTAACGGCCCGGTCAGCGGTGCCAATCAGAGCGGCCAGGTCCCTTTGCAACCAGGTGCTCTGGTCGAAAACCAGCCACCTGGCAGCCCTACCCCCGGCTCCTATTACCTTCAGCCCCAACTGGTTGGCCACGCCCCTTGCCTGGCCACGCCCCTTTCCCGTCTCGCCGCTCCCAGCCCCTGCCGGGGACACCGGCAACAGCCGAAGACCTGGAGCAGACGCGTCTTTATTGCTAAAGCGCATGCGCAGCTCCCTCGCGCCTGGGCTTTGCTCCCAGCGCCCGCGGGGTGGGTCTCACCTGGCGGAATCGTGGCCGGGGAGCCGGGGCGGGGTCTGCCGCGGGGCTCCGGGGCGGCCGCGGCCCCGTTGATGGGGGGAAGGGCGGGTCTCCGCTGCCCGCTCCGCGGCGCCGTGTGGGGTCGGCAAGAGGCGCTTTCCCCCGGCGGCTCCAGCCCGTCCGGCGGCGGGGGCCGAGGCCCAGAGTCAGCGGGGGCCAGGGGGAGCCGCTCTGTGCCGCGGGCAAGGGCCGGGCCGGGCCGCTGGGAGCCGTTGGCGCGGGACGCCGCCCGGTTGCCCCTAGCGCCCGTCTGGTGATTGTGACCGGGGGAGGGGCGGGTCACAGCGGCCGCGGGGGGAGGGAGCGGGGCGTTATGTCCCCATTGGCGGGCCCGGGTCTAGCACCTACAGCCCGGCGCGGGGTAGCCACGGCGCGGGCCCCCGGACGTGTTCGGCCTGGGTAGGAACGGGCCGAGCTGCGCAGTGGGAATTGTTCCCACCCACCCGGCTCAGGCCTTCTCGCCCCTCCGGAGCCGGGGCTTCCCGGCGTGAGCCGAAGCTAGTGCTGCCGCTGTAGGAGCCTCTCGGCCATTCCTAGTTCACCCTAAATTGACAATAACGCTCCCCAAAGATACCGACTCTGTGGGTGCTCCAGCACCCATGGAAAAAAATTAGCCGTTGAGTGCTTGGCACCAGTGATTTCCCTACACCCGCCCTGAATTTCCCAAACCCCCCCCCCCCCAGTTTTGTGAACTACTTACATGCCAATTTAGTGACATCCCCCTCCAGAACATGTGAACACCCCCTCCCAAATTCAATTCCTGGGGTGGCCACTGCTTGGCACTCCCGGCAGCCAGCTGCCCCCCAGTGCCTCCAGCCTGCCCAAATCAGCTGTTCCGTGGGCTAGCAGGAGGCGCTGGGAGGGAGGAGCCAGGAGGGGGCAGAACTGTGCAGGAAGAGGCAGGGCTGGGGTGGGAAGAGGTGAGGGGGATTGAGCACCCCTCACTTAAAACATTTCAGCGATACTGCTATAGCGCTTAAGTCACCTCTATGCTAATGGAAGAGTGTCTTCCATCCCTATAGTTAATCCACCTCCCCAGAGGCGGTAGCTATGTCAACAGGAGAAGCTCTCCCACTGACATAGCGCTGTCTCCTCCAAGGCTTAGGTCAGTATAACTACATCGCCTAAGGGTGTGGATTTTTCGCACCCGTGAGTGATGTAGTTATACCAATATAAGTCTAGTGTAGCCCTGGCCTGAATCTCTTACTTCACAGTGTTTCCTTAAAGTGGCCTTCTCTGTGAATTCTGTAGGAGATGGGTGCCCTGAACTGACAGGTTTTTTTGTAGGATAGTTGGGGGACTACAAGAAACATAGACATTACAGTAAAATCTGCACTGAACATGTATTAGAGATAAATCTCTTTCAGTAGCTTGAACATTAAAAGGTCAGTTTATGTGAAGCTATTAACTGATATAGTCTAATGGACTCCATTGTGGAGAAGATTTCAGTTGTTTTATTGCCCAATAAGCTTTACTTGTTACTACCTGCAGTTGTATTACACAGCAAGTAGTTAAGGAAAATGAAATGGAAATAAAATTGTTATATTTAAATATTACTTATTTAAAAGGAAATGTGGAAAGGGCTGAAAATGAATTGCTGACTAAAGTGTGTATCTACTCGTTTTGATACTGTTCATTGCAGATTTGTTTCTCATTTGTTTAGGTTGACTTGACATTTAAAAACAACTCAGCAAGATTTGGGGCTGGGCACTTGGGATATTTGCTGGTGTTTCTTTGTGTATAATAGTTCATGCGTGGCTTGCGAAGTATTCATGCAACTTAGCTGGGTGTGCCTCTGCATTCTGGTGGCTGAGTGACCATAGCACCGAGAGAGGTTTGCTGCTTGTCACTGGCAAAACATTGAGGTAGTGCAGGCTGGAGAGTTAAGGGGTACAGGGGTCTCACAGTTCCAGGTTGTACCCTGTGGAACCCATCACAGAGTGATAATTGGGAATTGTTTAAGAACACTTTACTAGATGTCCAAAAAGTTGCAATACTACAATCAAGGAAGGTCTGGGCTGATTTTAAAAGAAACTGTTTTAGGGAGGAAGGGAACGCAGCTATTTATATATAATAAAAATAAACAAATGGAAGAAGGGGGAAGTTGATAGTAAATAATATAAATCAGAAGCTAGGAAAATTGATAAGGGAAGCAAGGAGATACCTATAACCAGCAAAGTTAAAGACAATAAGGAGTTTGTTCCTAATACATTTTTAAAAAAGAATTCTAACAATAGTATTGGTCCATTACTAGATGGAAATGGTAGAATTATCAATAATCAGAGCCTAAATTCAGCCAGTGCTATCCAGAGCAGAGCTCTGGTAAATATTTTCAACCCCCCTGGAGTTTTTATAACATGTTGAGGGATGTGTGTGGGTGGGTGGGTGGGTGGGCGGGCGGGCGGGCGGGCGGGGCTCTGAGAAATAAATGAATTTAAGATCCATTAATGATAATGCATAAAAGATATGCTACTCTCCTAGAACTGGAAGGACCTTGAAAGGTCATTGAGTCCAGTCCCCTGCCTTCACTACCAGGACCAAGTACTGGCCCGTGACAGATTTTTGCCCCAGATCCTTAAGTGGCCCCCTCAAGGATTGAACTCACAATCCTGAGTTTAGTAGGCCAATGCTCAAACCACTGACCTATCCCTCCCCTGCTAATAGATGTGTTCAGTAAATATTTCTGTTCTGTATTTGGGGAAAAACAGATGATGTCATATCATGTGATAACACTCTTGGATAACTTGTATCCAAGAGTTTTAAAAGAGTGGATTGAAGAACTGACTGGACTATTAATGTTGATTTTCAGTAAGTCAGTGGCGAAGTTCTAGGTGACTGGCAGAAAATGAATATACCAATTTCTTTTACAGGGTAAATGGGATTACCTTGGTAATTATAGGTCTGTTAGTCTGACTTTGATCTTGGGCAAGGTAATGGAGTTGCTAATTTGGGACTTGATTAATAAGGAATTCGAGGAGGGTTACATAATTAATGCCAATTAACATGAGTTTAAGGAAAATAGATCCTGTCAAACTAATTTGATTTTTTTTTTATATTACATGCTTGGTTGATAAAGGCAATAGTGATGTAATAGACATTTGTAAGGCATTTGACTTCTTGCTGCACATTTTGATTAAAACAAGGTTATAAAATCAGGATAGCACAAATTAAACAGATTAAAAGATGGCTAACTGATAGGTCTCAATGTATTTGTAAACAGGTAATCATCGAGTGGGTGTGTTTCTAGTGGGGTCCCACAGGGATCAGTTCTTGGCCCTATGCTATGTCATTATTTTATCAATGAGCTGGAAGGAAAGATAAAATCATCACTGATATAATTTGCAGATGAGATAAAAATCGGGGGAGTGGTAAATAATGAAGAGGATAGGTCACTGATGCAGAGTGGTCTGGATTGCTTGCAGTAGCGTAGCCAGGGGGGGAGCGGCCGCTCCCCCTTTGAGAAAAAGCGGCGCTAAGGCGCCACCCGAGCCTCGCTAGGGCGGCGCTTTAAAAGGCCTGCGGCTCCTGCCTCTGCGGGGAGCCACGGGTCTTTTAAAGCGCCCCCCCTGCCCCGCTGCCGGAGCCTGAGCGGGGAGCCGGGGGGCAGCGAGGCGGCTCCCTGCTCAGGCGCTGGGGGGGGGGGGGAGCAAGGCATGGGGCTCGCTGCGGCTGCCCTCCGGCTCCCCGCTCAGCCGCTGAGTGGAGAGACAAGGGGCAGCCGCAGCAAGCCGCCCCTTGTCTCTGCTCAGCGGGGAGACAAGGGGCGGCCGCAGCAAGCCGCCCCTTGTCTCCCCGTTCAGCAGCTCAGCGGGGAGACAAGGGGCAGCCCTGGCAAGCTGCCCCTTGTCTCCCAGTTCAGTGGGGAGGCAGCGGGCAGCCGCAGCAAGCCGCCCCTTGTCTCCCCGCTGAGCGGCTGAGCGGAGAGACAAGGGCAGCCACGGCAAGCCGCCCTTGTCTCTCTGCTCAGCCGCTGAGCGGGGAGGCAGCGGGCAATTGCCCACCGCCCCCCACATCTTGGCACCCTAGGCAACTGCCTAGGGTCGCCTAGTGGGCGCGCCGGTCCTGCCAGCGGCTCCTGCTGCTGCGGGGAGCCGTGGTCCTTTTAAAGCGCCGCCGGAGCCCTGCTGCCGGAGCTCCGGCGGTGGCGCTTTAAGGGGCCCGGGGCTCCGCAGCTCTGGAGCCCCGGGCCCTTTAAAGCATCGCAGGGTGAGTACAGGGGGAGGCGCCTTTTTATAGCGCCGCTCCCCCTGTGCTCAAGACCTGGCTACGCTACTGATTGCTTGGTAAGCTGGTCTTAAGTAAACAATATGAATTTTAGTATGGCTAAAACATCCAGGAACAGAGAAAGTAGGCCAAACTTAGAGGATGGGGGACTCTATCCTGGGAAGCAATGACTGAGAAAGATTTTGGGAATCATAGCGGATAATCAGCTGAACATAAATTCCCTGTGCGGCTCAGTGGACAAACAAGCTAATGTGATTCTTGGATGTGTTAACATAGGAAACTCAAGTAGGAGCAGAGTTTTACCTCTGTATTTGGCCCTTGTGTAGCCATTGCTAGAATACAATGACCAGATCTAGTGCCCACATTTCAAGAAGGATATTGATAAATTGGAGAGGGTTTAGAGAAGAGCCGTAGGAATGACTAAAGGATTAGAAAACCTACCTTAAAGTCAGGTTTCAGTGTAGTAGCCGTGTTAGTCTGTGTCAGCAAAAAGAAAATAAGAAAGAAATACTTGTGGCCCTTAGAGACTAACAAATTTATTTCAGCATAAGCTTTCGTGGACTACAGTCCGCTTCATGAGATGCACAGAATGGAACACACAGTGAGAGGATATTTATACAGTCAGAAACATGAAAAGGTGGAAGTAACCATATCAACTGTAAAAGGCTAATTAATTGAAAGGAACTGTTATCAGTAGGAAAGAAACTTGAAGTGATAATCAACATGGCCCATTACAGACAGTTGACACAAAGGTGTTAAGGGTATTTAACGGGGGGAAATAAATTCAATTAACGTAATGACCGAGCCATTCACAGTCAATATTCAGACCTAAGGTAATGGTATCTAGTTTGCATATTAATTCCAGTTCAGCAGCTTCTCATTGGAGTCTGTTTTTGAAGTTTTTCTGTTGCAAAATTGCTACCTTTAAATCTGTCATTGCATGATTAGGGAGGTTGAAGTGTTCACCTACTGGCTTTTGAATGTGATGATTCCTGATGTCAGATTTGTGTCCATTTATTCTTTTGCGTAGAGACTGTCCAGTTTGGCCAATGTACATGGCAGAGGGGCATTGCTGGCACATGATGGCATATATCACATAGGTAGATGTGCAGGTGAACGATCCCCCTGATGGTGTGGCTGATGTGATTAGGTCCTATGATTGTGTCACTTGAATAGATATGTGGACAGAGTTGGCATCGGGCTTTGTTGCAAGGATAAGTTCCTGGGATAGTGTTTTTGTTGTATGGTGTGTGGTTGCTGGTGAGTAACTTCAGGTTGGGGGGCTGTCTGTAAGCGAGGACTGGTCTGTCTCCCAAGATCTGTGAGAGTGAGGGATCATCTTTCAGGATAGGTTGTAGATCTTTGATGATGCGCTGGAGAGGTTTTAGTTGGAGGCTGAAGGTGACAGCTAGTGGCGTTCTGTTATTTTCTTTGTTGGGCCTGTCCTGTAGTAGGTGACTTCTGGGTACTCTTCTGGCTCCGTCAATCTGTTTTTTTCACTTCAGCAGGTGGGTATTGTAGTTTTAAGAATGCTTGGTAGAGATCTTGTAGGTGTTTGTCTGAAGGATTGGAGCAAATGCGGTTGTATCTTAGAGCTTGGCTGTAGACAATGGATCGTGTGGTGTGTTCTGGATGGAAGCTAGAGGCATGTAGGTAAGTATAGCAGTCAGTAGGTTTCCGGTATAGGGTGGTATTTATGTGACCATCGCTTATTAGCACAGTAGTGTCTAGGAAATGGACCGCTTGTATGGAGTGGTCTAGGCTAAGGTTGATGGTGGGATGGAAATTGTTGAAATCCCTTGAGGAATTCCACCACGATTTCAACAATAATTGACCAATGGTGTTGGTGGATTTTCTGTCACAGCAATTTTTAAAACAAGACTGGTTCTTTTTCTAAAAGAATGCTGTGGGAATTATTTTGGGAAAGTTGTGTGTGTTATACAGGTCAAACTAGATGATAACATAGCCCTTCTGGCGTTAGATATCTATGAAAAGATCCTTGGCTCTTATTTTCTAGGCCTTTGCATTCTCATGCCTATCATCCTGACAATCTTTATTACTCACATTCCTGCAGCTCAGTGTGTGATGTGGTAACTAATGGTATTCTGTTCAGGTTCTTTACTAGTTTCATCACCATAGTATATGAAGGAGATGCAAGAAAAAAGAAGGCAGCTTCTGTTTAATGTCTCTCTACCTGTTACTGTTTCATAATCTACTACTCTATGCAGTACAATTAAAAATAATATTCTTGCTAATCACCTTTTCTTGAATAGAAAACGCTTTTACACTGTCTACTTTTATAAAAGTTTATGGAATAAAAAAGTCACATGAAAATAAAGTTTAAGCAAAGATGGCATTCATGTGGCTGCTGTTGGCAGCAACTTTTCTGATGTATAGTTAAATCTTTGATAAAAGTGGTATGGGAATCTGCAAGATTATAAAAATATCCTACTGTAATTTCAATATTTTTGTAAACATTTTAATTATCTTTTAAGGTAAAGAGTAATACAGAACCAAGGAAGCTACCTTATGATCTCTTACATTGGGCTCCAACAATGCTGATGTCACCAATATTATATTACATAACCAAGGCAGTGGGATCAGAAATGCCAGTTTTCAAAAAAGCTGCCCAAAGCAATACAAGTGCAGTTTAACACTTAATAATGTGGCTCTGTGAATATGAATGAAGCAGAGGGCTTGTCCTTGGTTGTATGCATTTTTTTTGTTAAGTACAGCTCCAGTAAACAATATAACATTTAATTTAGATCTGTTTTAGTGACAGACTAATTACATGTGATGACGTTCCAACACAGTGTCTTGCACTCCTGGTTCTGGCTCTCTGATTTGCATATTCACAGAATTGTTTCTCAGTAGCCATACAGTATCCAAATCTCAGTGCTCTGGCTAATGATTATTGTTATTCAGTGTGTAAAGTTTACATAATCACTGAGGGTTTGTGATACTCTTACTCTTGAATACTTTGCCACTAGTGTCCCAGTGCAATTATTTTAACTATCCAAGCAGTAAGGTACAAAGAGTTGAGAGTAAAAGGTATCAAACTGTCCCTGGATGCTTGTTTTAACTGTACTGCAGCTGATTTACTCAATTTAGCAACTACAATTCCTTTCTGATTGGCTTATGTACTAAACTTTTTCTAGTTTTGACCAGCAGCAAAACTGGTCCACACTAAGCTTCTCTCTCCTGTGAAGAGGGGCAGAAGAACTTCAAATGTGCCTTTCTTTCTTGTAACCTTTGAAGGAACAACTTAAGCCTAAATTGCCTTTTTTTTTTATTAGACATTAAAGGGCCTATCTATCCTCATTAGTCACACTACAAAATGAAAGCAAGTATGGTTGGATAAAACATTTTGGTGCAGTACTTATCAAAAGTTTTTAAAATAAAAACATTTTTGAATGTGGTAGAGAGATATTCTAGTACTATGTCCTAGTTTTCTGAAACTAGTGAGGACAGTTATTAGAACTGTCAGTTTCCCCCTTTTAATAGATTTGTGCATGGCTGCTTTTAACTTTAGACCATTTGTTAGGATTCGGGAACTGAAAGTGCACCTACTGGAGGAGGTTCCTCCTACCTGCTGCTGGCAGAATTAGTAATTAAATCCTTCAGCCAACTAATGATAAATACTCCTTCCTCCCTATTTGTTACAACTCAACCCTCTTGTTCCTCACCCTTGACAAATGCCTGAAGATCTCAGTGTAGCTTGAAAACTTGTCTTTCACCAATAGCAGTTGGTCCAATAAAAAAAAAAAAATTACCTTACCCGCCTTGTGTCTATAATATAGTGGAACCAGCGCAACAAATTAACACTGCCATCCATTAGCTATCAAGTACAGAAAATAAGGTTGCAAACACCAATTTAAAAATGATGTCCTCTTATTTACAATATCACCAGAAAAGTGAGAACAGATATTTGCATGGCACTTTTGTAGCTGGCATTGCAAGGTATTTACATGCTACATATGCTAAACATTTGTATGCCCCTTCATGCTTCAGCCACCATTCCTGAGGACATGCTTTCATGCTGATGACACTTGTTTAATGAATGCATTCTTTAAGTTGTGATTGAACTCCTTGAGGGAGATTTGTATGTCCCCCACTGTTTTATCCACATTCTGCCATATATTTCATGCTATAGCAGTCTTAGATGATGACCCACCACGTTGTTCATTTAAAAACACTTTCACTGCAGATTTGACAAAACACAAAGCAGGTACCAATGTGAGATTTCTAAAGATTGCTACAGCACTTGACCCAAGGTTTAAGAATCTGAAGTACCTTGCACAATCTGAGAGGGATAGGGTGTAGAGTATGCTTTCAGAATTCTTAAAAGAACAACACTCTAATGTGGAAACTACAGAATCGAGCCACCAAAAAAGAAAATCAACCTTCTGCTGGTGGCATCTGACTCATATAATGAAAATGAACATGCGTTGGTCTGCACTGCTTTGGATTGTTATGAAGCAGAACCCATCATCAGCATGGCCCCTGGAATGGTGGTTGAAGCATGAAGGGGCATATAAATATCTCGCGACGTCAGCTACAACAGAACCATGAGAATACCTGTTCTTGCTTTCAGGTGACATTGTAAACTAGACGCTGGCAGCATTGTCTCCTGTAAATGTAAACAAACTTGTTTGTCTTAGCAATTGCCTGAACAAGTAGGACTGAGTAGACTTGCAGGCCCTAAAACTTTAGTTTTATTTTTGAATGCAGTTTTATTTGTACATAATTCTACATTTGTAAGTTCAACTTTTATGATAGAGATTGCACCACAGTGCTTGTATTAGGTGAACTGAAAAATACTGTTTTTTACAGTGCAAATTATTGTAATCAAAAATAGAGAGCACTGTACACTTGTAATTCAAATCAATATATTTCAAAATGTAGAAATAAAAAAAAATTTATAGAATACCATTTATTTAAACAGTGCAATTAATTATTTTTAAATCACTTGACACCACTAGTTTTGGCACATGCCTACACAGGTAGAATCATGCATTAAAAACAAATCTTTAGAACAGGAAATAACCGATTTTAAACAGAAGTATAAAAAAAAAGTACAAAATATTTGTGCAGTCCTATACAATGCAATATTAGAGAATAAGTTTAAAAGATATTTAAAGTTTGTTGGCTAGTCCCTTTATATGAGGATTCCAGCAAAATGTAATGCTGTATTCTAACAATATGAGTATCATTCCACTCCACATAGGATTTTTTCTGAACAAGCAAAATTAAGGTATGAGCAAGTATATACAGTACTAGACAGCTTCAAATAGAGTAAAAAGACTACTGTACAGTATACATGAGCTTAATAAAATTACATGAAGGCCAGCAGTAAAATACAGAACTTCACTACAATGTTCATTATAAAGGATATGGTATATTAGGTTTATTACTAAAGTCAGTTTTACTCAGACACCATACATATAGAAAAAATTAGTCACCAGGGCCAGCTGTCACCGTGTCATAATTGGACATGGTGACATGTCATAATTCAATTGCAAATCACCATGTCAAATTCAGTTGCATAATTGAAAACTTATTAAAAGCATCTTCAAAATCCCATTTTTCATAAGTTATTCAGTCTAAACTTTGCACGATGTAAGCTTGCTATTAATAGAGTCTCCAAGGCCCGCTTTACAGGTATCCTGGAAAGAGGGAAGAATTTTGTGGCAGAGACAAGTTCTCAGCTACCATAAGTCTTTCTTTATGAATCAAAGTAATTACCAGGGTGCGCCCAGTGTCTATGGCAATGTGGATTCTCACCAATATCTGGAAGTGTGTACAAAATACTGTGAAATTTAGTCTTCCACCAAGTCATCAAGAATGTCAGTCATTTTGACCTCAGGAGCCATGTGTACTGTATGAAGCTGTTTCTCAAGAAGTTCTTCCATGATCAATCATTCAATGGGGGAAGATGTATGGCTCAACCATTGTTAACAGTGGCTGATTTTTAAAAGTTTTGAAAGTCATGAACCATCTGACACTTTAAATACTACCAGTAAAATGCACAAGATAAATGAAGATATCAAACTAACAAATTACAGCTAAAAAAACCCCTCAAACTATGAGAGCTAAAGTGAATGTACAGCCTTGTTTTATGTTAAAGCCTCCTTTGAAAAGAGATTCATTACGACTGATAGGTTTTATATTGAAATTTTTTTTCCTCTAAAAGAATGGCAATAAGTGGAAAACATTTTAAGTAACAAAACACACTGATTTATGTAACAGTATTGAAGTTTAGGATTTTTACTAACTGATTTACTGTACCAGAAGATGATAGTGTACTTGCTTCAAGGCATTGTACTTGTAGTCTCAGATTTCAGTCATCTCTAAGTGAGATAGCAGCATACCCAGACCACTTTAAAAAAGTACAAGTATAGCAACATTGGACTCATTTAGCACCTCCCGTAGGAGGCTCTGAAAGGGGTTTACAAATATCAATGAAGCCTCAACACTCCTGAGAGATGGATTAAATGTTATTCCCATTTTACATATTTTTGGAAATAGAAGCACAGACAGGTTAAGCAGCATGTGGCTGAGGTGGGAACAGAATTTAGATCTGCTGATTCCCTGTCCTCTGCCTTAACCACAAGACTTATTTTTTTCCCGCAAAAAAAATTCTAGATCAACAGTTAGACCTCAGGTTCCCAGGAGTGAGAAAACAATCTTGGATACTATACCCACCTTCTAGATTCACAACTGCCTTGTCAATCCTCAAGTCTTCACCGGCTTCAGAAACATGTTTAAAAATACATTTAAAACATGGATCAAAATGTATTTTTAAAGATTGCAGCAAAACTAGTTTATAACCCTGCTAGGCTTACTTGTGTGGACAGGGATCAAAGAATAGTTTTAAACATTTTTTAATGAAGATTGTTTGGCTTAACATAGTTTGGCCAGTGTTGTAAGAAAGTTCAGAAGTTGTAGCAAAAAGGTATTTAAACATGATTCCACAGCCAGCGATAACAGTGCATAACTTGGATCTTTATTGGAACACTGTGATAACAGTTTCCTAACCAACAATTTGAGACCTATTCTCACATTGCCAAGTCTTCAGGAGAACCATGCTAATCACCTCATCATCTGGGTTTAGGCAAAGCAAGTGAAGTAGCAATCACAGAAGAGTTCTGTACTTAGTGTGTGTTGCAGTGGTAAGCAAACAGACTTGGTGTTATGGAAAGAGGAAAGGAGGAGCCACACAATACCCACTGACAACTCTGCTTCCCATGGAGATGCTCATTTCAAAAGAAAGAGGATGATGTTGGGGGATGGAACAGTAAAGAATAGAGCACAATCCCCTCCTGGTATCCTGGAAGATGCAAACAAGGAAGAGCTCCCTCACTACTCTCTTCTCAAACTTCTCGCTCCTGCAATGCATTGATGTGCATTTGCATTCTCAGTTGAAAGTCTTATGATTTTTATACCAATTTCATGAATGTTTTGGTCTTCCTTCTGATTCTTGAACTTGTGGGGTTCAACATACTCTCACAGGAGGATTTGTTAAAGATGGTTGTGGTGTCAGACTGCAGTTAAAAGCATCTATCGAATCTGAAAAACAGTAAGAAGAGCATGGTTTACAACAGGCCTACTAGGAAATAAAACAGTAATGCCCACCACCAAAGCATGAGCAAGAAGTGGTTTAGTTACAAGTTTGAAGAGTAAAGAAGCTGAGTGCTCTAGAATACCCAAAAGGAGATTAAGGGAGATTTTTTGAGGCACACAGGGCAGCTAGACACCCAACTCCCACTGAAAGTTAAGAGGAGGGGGAAAATTTTCCCTTCTTAGGATAAAAGGCCTTTGCTGGACAATTAGCAGCATTTCACATATTTAAACCCTCATCTCCTCTACAAAGAAAGGTTGCTTACCAGTAATTGTTCTTTAAGAGTTGCCTCTGTGTATTCACAACTTGTGGGATTTGGCATCACTGAATTGCTGAGCTGCAGAGCTGCCTTGAAAAGCCATGACTGTTGGGGATTCCATGAGTGTTCCTGTGAGATGGTGACGCCGTCACCCTACTCTACGAAGAGTGTACAGCTTTTCAAGGTAGTTCAGTGCCAGAGGTGCCAGATCCCACAAGTGGGAATATCCAGAGGTCAAAGAAAACACACAAGTTTGACAATGGTTGTTAAGCTCTGTTGCATCTCAGCCCAAATTTGAATAGACCAGGCTGAACTGTGTGGCTATATCTGGGCCATGTTCTAGCCAGATTCAAAAACTGTTTGAGGGAATTAGGCTAAATTCTCTAGATAGAATAATTTTAGTCTGATTAGAACATGGTTCAGCACAATGTTCACAGGCCAAGCTCCAAAATGTGTTAGAAAAGATAAGTCAATATGCTAATGAATTTAATTACAACTGTTAAAACTGTTTGTCATAGATGGGGCCTTTGACTTTAGCACAGTTTAGGGGTATGGTTAAATTCCCATGTATGCCACAAAATGGAATGTGTTTTAACTGTGCTGTGGGGATAATAGAGGAGACTTTAGGCTCTGTTCACTTTTCAGCTGTAACCAAGCTCAGGACACATTTACAACAAAGTTAGAATGTTTAGCATAGTTGGGATGTAACCAAGGCTAATGCATTGGACAATCCAAGAAGATGGGGGCTTAGTTTTATTTGTGCATTATGAGCAGGAGCATTAGTTTGTCACCGTGTTAGTTACAAATCGGCAAAAAAGTGGAGCTGCTTCTTGCTTCTCTCCTATCTCCTTTTCCTTATCCTCCTGTTAGTTTTGGATACAATGTGTCAAGAGTTAAAGAGCTTCTTTTTAAAGAAAAGTGGGGGAGGTTGAGAAGACTATAAAGAAGGGGGAGAGAACAGGAGGGAAAGATTACATTGGGAAAAGTAGTATGGAACAGATGAGAGGAAAAGGAGGTACAAGACAGAAAAGAAAAGGCAGAGAGGAGATAAAGGAAGCAAGAGAGGAGAGGAGATGGGGACAGCCAGTCCCTCAAAATAACCTAAGGCAGAAACTCCCATCCATTTCTATTTTTCTTTTAAAAACCACAAGATTTCTTAAATATGTTTTTAAAATCTTAATCATAACCTACAAAAAACACAGGAAAGCACTATTAAAGCTCATGGACAGCTCCAGTTTCTGTAATTAACAAAAACAAAGGTTTATTTCAGCTGTCTACAGCCGACACTGTGGGTTGCATGTGTGTGTGCACAAGTCATGCCATCCTGTAAAAAAGCAGGACATTTTGAAAAAATTGCAGTGGAAACACAAAGAACTGGCCAATAGCATGGACTTACCTACTATATGCACTCAACTTGGGTGAACATTTTTACAAATTTAGTCTTATAACAATGAAATATTTTTTACAAACTAGTTGACAATTGGTTATAGGGCATTTGGTTATTGGATTTAGAGAATTATTTATGCATCACCAAAAAAAAAAAAGTGCAAATTCCTTTACAGCCCAAATAAATCACGATTCCCCCCTCCCTGCCAAAGAATTTGCACTCTAATTCTGGCTGTGATACAAGTGATTTTAATTATATGTGCATGGGTTAGAGCAGGAAAAGTGTTGAGTAAATATTATCTGAGCTTGGTTTTTCAAAGCCTTGCGTTACATATGAGAAAATCATTCATGTCATAATGATATGCTAAATGAAGTTGGTTTTACATTGCTCACTGCACAGCGTCACCTTTAACTAAAGGTGCACACTAATTATTGAAATTATGTAGAAGACATTTAAAATTGCTGGTTTAAAAAATGAAATTTCAGAAATCCAGAATTTGTTTCAGGGGACATTTCTGAATTTTGTATAATCCTGATTTTAGATAATCAGAGTTCAAATAATTGGGGTTGAGTTATAGTATATTAAAAAGCAGTAACAGTAGGATTTTGTCTTGTATGATATCAACCTACCTCTTGAGGCAACACTGAATTTTCTATCTGAAAAACTGTTCAAACGGACATAAGGTTCACTCATTTTTTCTAGAAACATAGTGATTATTTCCTTCTTTTCTGGACTGGTATTGGACAAATTCAGAACTTTCCCAGTCACTGCAACTGTGTTTTTGCTGATCCCAAACCAATAGAAGAAATCAAACAGAGCGTCAGATTTGAACTCATAGGAAAAGCTCAAGTCTTCTCCAGTAACTAAATGGCTTCCTGGAGGGAAAAAACTCTTGACAACTTCTTGGAAATCAAACTGGGGGGAAAAAAAAAAGAAAGAGAAAAATATATAATTAAATGTTTAAACCGTGTAAGGCATGATCTCTGCCTCAAAGAGCAGACAACTTATACTTTAGATGTGACATCCTATTTAAACAAAAAAAACCTTACCCATAGAATTTGAATCAGCAGTTGCACATATGGAGACCCTGCAGCATTCTAATCCCCTATACCACACAGCTATCTATCACTAGCGTCACTGCTTTGACATTTGACTCACTTTTCCCCTCCTTTCCTTGTGAATGGGAGCGCGGGGAGGGGAGAAGGAGGGGAGGGAGAGGGAAGAGTGTTAAAGCAGTGACCCTAGTGATACTAGCAGGTTCAGTGACGCTTTCAAATAAACTTAATATAATCGGGCAAGGGACTTGTATGAAGAGATGTTTGAATACTGAACTATGATTATAGTTCCTTTTTGCCCCCCAGAGATGGCCTATATCTGTATTGTCATAATTTCCTCATCCTTAAAACGTTAACCTGGCAAAATACAATTGTCCTAGATTTTTTGTGCCATGAAGACAAGATTGAAGGGTGAAAACTCGATTAGCCTGACAAGGGTCTAATCTTACAGAAGCAAAAAAATTCAAGTTAAAGCTCAAATTCCATGCTCACGGCTATATCATGGTCTTCTCAGTAAAAAAAATGTGCTGAAACCACACATTTCCGCAGACTTCTGTATAACATGAAGATTGCCTACTACCAACCAGATTTTACCCTTTCATAAATATGTACTTCACGTTGCAGATGGCCATGGGAGAGATTTTCAGATCTGCACTTCAGAAATTTATTAGCAATTAGCTAAATTGATCATGTGTTTCTGAAGTGCAGATCTGAAAATCTCTCCCATGGCCATCTGCAAAGTGAAGTACATTTAAATAAAAGAACATTAAGCACGTACATACCTTAGGATCTGGGCTTTAGCGACTACACATCTGGAGGTGAAGGGCATAAATGATTCAAACTAAAGTTGACATGTAATTTACACAAACTGTATTCCTTTGAGTCAGCTTTTTCTGTTACACTGTAATGGACTAGTGCTACTTTATGCTTCCACCCACTTTTAGTCAGGCCGTATTCCTTTTTTTGGGATGGTGGGGGCCTGGTGGGCATGGAAATGCCTAACACAACCAGCTTCATCTGTAGATCTGGTAATCCACGCTTTGCAGGAGAACATCATGTAGCTGAAATTCAGTACTAAATGGAGAAGGCTATCTAAATGCTCACATATTGTTTGCAGTGTTGTTGTAGCCATGTTGGTCCCAGGATATGAGAGAGACAAGATGGGTGAGGTAATATCTTTTATTGGACCAACTTCTGTTGATGAGAGAGACAAGCTTCTGAGCTACACAGAGCTGTTCCTCTATGTTTGGGAAAGGTACTGGAGAGTCACAGCTAAACACAAGGTGGAACAGACTGTTTAGCATAAGTTGTAAGAGCCCATTCAAGGTAAAATGGCCAGTTAGCATCTCTGCAGTCAGCACAAGAAAGGGGAGGTTAGTGGGTTTCAGACTGTCACAATCAGCAATAAGAAGATCCTGGATTTATAGTTTATGACAACAATCTGTAACCCACTAACCACCCCTTTCTTGTCTTATGACTGCAGAAGTGATAACTGGCCATTTCATCTTGAGTGGTCTCTTACAATGCACGTTATGTACAGCACTAAAATAGACTGGTATACTGTTGTTATGGTTCACAGCATTTTATAGATTGGGTTCATTTGCAGGAATCAATTCTGTTGCTCTTGTGGGAGTACCCAAAAGGGTAACAATATGTTATCTCCTCTGCTCAATAGGATGCATTGAATGCTTTAAACTTCATCAGATTAAAAACAAATGAGGGCAAAATTTGACCCTTATTTGCTAGCAATGTAAAAAAAAACACCAAAAAAAACAAAAATACAGACCTTTGTGTTTGGAACTATAGAACATCTCAGTTCACTGCTAAGGACAAAGCAGGTGCCTAAACTTTGAACCAATATTGGTTTGTTTTTTAAAATTTTAATATATGTTGTATAGTTTATATTTAAAAAGAATAGGCTATACCCAAACACGCATTATAAATCTGTTTATTTGCAAGTTTCCTCTAGAAACCTCACACAAGCCAAAAGGAAAGTTAATGTTCAGCACAAACAGCCTTGAATATCTTATTAACAGCACATATCCAGGACTCACCCGCAGTTTGTAACTTTCTCCAAACACTGAGGATATTATCGTGTTCATACCACGCTCTATCTGTCTTCTTATCTTAGGATGTCGTGTGTTCACAATAAATGCATATGTTTTTTCTGAAACGGATAGTTAAAATGTTACTAATTCCTACATCTGACATCAGCAATATTCATTAACATGCATTGAAGTCTTTAGACCAGTGGCTCTCAACCTTTCCAGACTATTGTACCCCTTTCCAGAGTCTGATTTGTCTGCATACCCCAAGTTTCACCTCACTTAAAAGCTACTTGCTTACAAAATCAGACATAAAATACTGAAGTGTCACAGCCACACTATTACTGAAAAATTGGTTATTTTCTAATCTTTACCATATAATTATAGATCAATATAAATATTGTACTTACATTTCAGTGTATAGTATATAGAGCAGTATAAACAAGTCATTGTATGAAATTTTAATTTGTACCGACTTCGCTAGTACTTATTATGTAGCCTGTTGTAGGCAAATATTTAAATGAGTTGATGTACCCCCTGGAAGATCTCTACATACCCCCAGGAGTATGCATATACCTGGTTGAGAACCACTGCTTTAGACCATTCTCTACCCATATCCCAAATATTATTGGCTGAATTTTCTTCTAGTAAAAAAGTTCTGGCAGGCCTTGTGCAAGAATCTCCATATGGCTCTGTTAATGCATGTAAAACAACCAGATAAATGGTGTGATCACATCTCCCTGGAATAGCAAGTCCCAGCAACTGGTAAAGCCTGAACAGCTATTTGGAGCAGATACTGGAGAACTCCTTTAGCTCCATGTTAGAAGCCTGTGGTTTTGGCGTCAAAGGTACCAGATTTGATCCTCTTCGATTACCCTGATATACGTATGTCTGCAGCCGCTCTTTAGGGAACAACGCTGCCATTGGATCCACACCAATATAATAACTACTCCTGAGAGAATTCCATGCCAAAAAATTCTGCAAATTTTATTTGTCAATAAATAAAAGTGAAGGCTACAACATGGCAGTGGGGAGCACAGGTCACTGGCTGTACAGAGATGGGAAATCACCCTGTCCCCCCAGACACGGACTTGGAGGTGAGGTTGAACCCAACCATGCCCCAGAAATACCCCAGGGCCCTGCCCCTCCATGCCAGGTGCACCAGATGTGGGCAGGCAGGGTCAGCCCAGCAGGATCCAAGTGTACCAGGGATCCAGGGGTAGGGTGAGAGGGTTCTGTGAAGGGCAATCTGGGTGCGGGCAGCTCAGCAGGGGGTCCGGCTTCAGGGGGAAGGGGGCAGATCTGAATGCACAGGGGATCATTGGGAGCTTCTGGGTGCAGGAGGTGAGGCTTGTGTGTGTGTGTGGGGGGGGGATGTCTGGATGCATGGGGGAGCAGCTACCCATACAGGGACCCCTCCCCTGATGGCTGAAAAGTGAAGGGGGATGGAAGTGGGAGGGGGGGAGGGATGCGGAGCTTCCTGCAGATTGGGGGAGGTTTATGGGGATGGGTCTGACCCAGGCCCAACTGCTCTTTGCAGAGGAAGAGGAAGTCCCTCCTTCCCCCGCCTCCAACCCAGCCGGGACTAGCAGTTGAGCCCAGCGCAGGTAGGAGCCACCCGCTGGGACATCCCCATAGGCGTCGTTTGATGGCTATTTTGGGGGGTGGGGATGGCGCAAGATCTCTTGGCTCACTGTCTCTTCCCCCCCCACCTGGAGTGGTACCTAGGCTGCCAGTGCTGGGGAGGGGACGGGCCTGCTTAACAGGGGAGCCCCAGCTTCTGCCAAGGGGATGCCACATGCCAGGCTCCCACTTCCCACTCCCACATTCCTCTATCCGCTTCTCTTCCCCATCCCATGCCCCTTCCACCAGCTTCCTCTCCCCACTGCCCTCTATGCGTATGCGCAATGTGCCCCACCATCGAAGTCAGTTAGTGGGCACTCATCAAGGATATGTGACAGTCTGAAGTTGACTGCAGCTGCATTGCAGGTCATTAGAAAAATCCCATTGAAAGAGACTGGCCACACAGTTGCCCTGTCCTGTTCGAAACCGTTCAGAGATGACCACAGGTGCCTTGGCCAATCAAAACCTGGTGGACAAGTGGTTGGATCAGCGATGAGAGAGTGATTAATGACTGCTGTCTCTGACCACTAGTCTTGTCCTGTGGTGTCCTTTATGGTGATTTATGCCATCTAGAAGACAGGCCAGCAGGTGGGTGGTTGAAGAGGTCAGCATACAAAGGCAGGTCGCTATTCTCACAGATCTTGGCCAGCAGCATAATAGAGGCCTTCTCACTGCAAATATGGGGCGGTGCTAAGTTGGGGCGGTCCTAAGTTACTAAGTATTGGTAGCCATGGCAATGGATTAGCCAATAAAGTCCTGGAAACAATATGCTTTGTTAAGCTTTAGGTCGATCAGCCTCGTGTGAGACGAGTGACACCAGACAGGAACACAGTACTCTGCTGTTGAATCGCAGAGGGCAAAGGCTGATGTTTTAAACATCCGGGCGCTCACACCCCAGGTTGAGCTGGCCAATTTTCAGAAGAACCTGCTCAGAGCGCTGACTTTGGCTGCCATCTTCCTCAAATGGTTGCAGTATGTTAATGACCTATCCCATGTCACACAGAGGTAAACCAGGTTTGGATCATGCTGCAGTTGTTGGCCATTGAGGAAAACATTTAACTCGTGGCTTGTGCTTGCATTGTGCAGAGGAAATACACTAGAAACAGTCTTGGAAAAGCTCGGTTGCAGGCACCATCAACTACAATAGTCTGCCATGAGCTTCATATCATCATTCAAAGCCTTGTCAATTTCTGAGCTTGGTAGCTGCAGCAGATGTCGTTGGCAGAGATAAACTTGCACGAGTGTGTAGCTGGCAGGTTGTTGATGTGCACACTGAACAGTATCGGTGAAAGAACTGAGCCTTGAGGAAGGCTGTTGATCTGACACTTCCAAGAGATACAGCAGTTGCCCTCTGCCTCAGCCCTTCCCACTTCCTCTCCCCATTGTTCCCTCCCCCATCCCCCCGATACCAGCCAGTTGTGTTTTTGGGGAACCAGGGCACAGTATCTAGCCTGTCTGACTCATGAAAGACACACCCCCCACCACCAGTCTCTGTTTGAACCAAAACCGAACAGAGAAAAGGCTTGCAGAGAACAGTAAAGGGCATTGGGAGACACACCTAGACCCCTCCTAAAAAGGGTGACAAGATTAAGACATCTTCATTAGCATACAGAATGAAGAATAGAGACAACTCCCCTAGCCTCATCTGCATGAAAGATGGGACAGGGATTAGCATAAAGAATGAAGAACAGAGAACTGCACTGAACTCTGGGACCAGAAAAGCAGGGATGCACTCCATCATGGGAATCCCTGCTCCAGATGTTAATGAACCTACTCCTGCGCAAACACCCAGCTCAGCAATTATCAGACCAATTCTAGTAATAAATCTTTGATATCCCAAAATACTGAAGCAGCCTAGTTGCATTGTGAACTCCCTGGAAGACAACACCACCCATAGCCAAGAGTGATCAGCTCCTATTGTCTAGCCTAAAGAAAACCTTTGAGTCAACAGTTTGCCCATAAATCTAGTGTTCTCCCTTGAACCATTGTATTTTCTCTACAAAAACCCCTACCTATGCCCAAGTCAGTGTTCTGATGCATAGACCCAAAACTCTGCATCAGTTCTACTGGGACACCATCTCCTGACTGATCGTGCTGGGGGCTCTGCCTGCCTCCAGCACTCAGGACCCTGAGCTACCACCATCACCTGGGAACCCCGACCAGTTCAAGCTCCATGGAGTGGGTGAGATCTCTCTCTCTCTCTCTCTCTCTCTCTCTCTCTCTGTTTTCTTTTCTACCTCTGGTATTAACCTTTAATAATGTAACTGTTATGTTTGTTTAGCCCTCCTTGTGTAGTTATCACTATTAAATAAATAACTTATGGTTAAGCTGGTTGCTTCTCTCTCTCTGAACTTTATTCTTTTGTGTTTTTAGCTTCCCCCATTTACTCTGCAGCAGCGCTTCTTTTACCTAAGCTAAAGATCCCAGTAGTGCCCAAAAATACTGTGGGGTTTGCTCCTCAAGTGGGTTACCACCAGTACAATTGTAATGTGAAAGTGGGATAGCGATGTGTCAAACGTGAGGCACATAAGGGGTGGGCAGCTGAAAGTGCTGCTCAGCCCAGCCTATTGAGACCAGGGGCACATAAGGGTAACTGCTTGAAAGTGCTGCTTAACCCAGCCCATTGCGTACAGGGACATATGAGGGAATCAGCTGGAGAGTGCTGATTGACCCGGTCTGCTGAGATCTGCAGGGCAGGGGGCAGGGAAGGGGGAGAGAGTGAGAGACAGAGAGAGAGAGTGAGTGTGTGTGTGTGTGCGCACACGCGCATGCATGTTCTTCTAGTTCTAGGGCTGGAGGAACCCAGCCCTCGGGAACCTAGGTCCTGCAGAATAGCTACATTGGGAGGGGACTTGCAGAAGGAAGGAGTAGAGCTCCATATGAACACACAAGTGACATAAGCAGCACATTAATAGAATTACAGACCCGCCCCCCAGAAGAGTAACCCTAATCAATAAGCATACTCCAAAGTAACGGGCACTTCTGGTAACACCACACCTCCACATCCCCCATTCCCCTATCCCTTCTCTTCCCCCTGCCCTCTCCCATCCCCACTGCCTCTTTCCCCCACCCCACCCCCTTACCCCATTTCCCCTGGCCCCCTTGCCCTGCCCCACCAGAGGCATTCACCCTTGTACATAAAACAGGATGACGGCCACACAGGGCGTGCCCAGCACACATAGGAGGGGAAGATGACTGGCACTAGGACCCAGGGGGGTTGCATTCAGCTGCAATCAGCAAGCCAGTGTGCCCACCCTCCCTCACCCAGGAGGAGAGAAACTGCTCCGTCCCACACCTGCCTGGACTGTGGGGAGAGTGGCTGGGCGAGCCGGAAATGTACTGGGTGGGGAGAGAGGCACAGCAGGGGAATGATGGAGCACCCCCCTCACCCGCTCCCAGCAGGCTGGGAGCTCAGCACTCACAGAATTTGGGGGGGGGGGAACAGTGGCATGTGACCCCCCCCCAAGTCCTGCCTCTGTTTGTGGGGGGACACGCCCCCTCAGCCTTCCATACTACACCCATGGATGTACCCAACCCCCTCCCCACCAACACGGTGATTTACCTCTCCACTGGCTACTGTGGGTGCCTGAAACTATGCGTACATGCTTCTAGGGAGGGATGCATGACCCCTCTTGCAGCTTCCCTTTACTTCCCTGTCAGAAAATAATTTTTGTGCACGGAAGCAAAGAAATCTGTGGGGGATATGAATTCTGTGCATGCACAGTGGCGCAGAATTCTAACCCACTACCATAGGGGGTAAAAGTATTAAAACTCAAACTGTCATAATTAAATACTGCTAGATATTTTGTGGATTTTCTGGGGAACGATGCCTTGTAAGAAGGGTGTAAAACATTTAAGCCCAACTGAAAATTAAAAGCAATTGAAAATGGTATTAGAATGGAAGCTGTCACTGTATCCAAAAGATCAACTCAATAGGCCAGATCCTAGGCCAATCTACACCAACTGGAGGATCTGTCTCGCCCTTTATTTTTAATCAAGCGAGTCTAAACACGAATAACGAAAAGGAACTATATAACATACATACCTTTTGAGGAATAATTTTTTGTTCTGACATTTGTGAAGAATACTAGTGGTCTGCTTAGTATAGTTTCTCTGAAGTCTTTATAATCACGATGGCTGGTGAGTTCTACATCCCTGTTAAAAATCAATTACAACATTATTAGCTACTCTCTTTGAACAGTACATTCTTAAGTATAATTTTATTTTAAAAAATCTAATTTGATTTCTACTGTTCAAGTGTCCTTTCACATAAAACCATGGAGAAATACAGGGGCTTGAAGAAGATTCAGTTACTTCATTAAGGATGTAGACCAACATTTTCAAACTCTAGTGGCTAAAGCTAGGCATCTAAGTAAAACACATCTGCTAAGAACTGCTGAAAAACCAGGCTATTTTAATTTAGATCCACATCTATAAGCACCACCATTATTAGGTGTTTTTCTTAATGTCTCTGCTTCTGGGATTATGAATGATTCTCAACTTTCATTAAAATAAGTAAGTTTCTAGCCTTTATAGTTGGACAAAGATTGGGAAACAACCCCAAAAACTCAAAAACCAGAAGGTAAACAATAAAAACCCTCACATTTAGTTGCTGTTTTTTTTAATCACATGATTATGAAGCCAATCTCATGCTTTTGGGCAGACTGACTCATGGGTTTGGGGTTTTTTTTGAACTCTTAGGACTGACAATACTGGATGTACGATTATGTAATTCCACCTCTCTTTGTAATAAAACTAAAAATAAATAAACAGTTAAAATATAAAAAGCACAGGAACACCTTCCTTCATCCCCCTCTCTCAAAATAGATTGGAAAATGGGTAAATACATCTGTTGCTACATGAGATAACAGGAAAAGGAAAATGTTTGGGGGCTAAACAATATAATTACATTCAGATCTGTTGCATTTAAATCTCAGATCATAACCACTCTGAAAGCAGCTATTAATAATTTCTCACTATCAGTCTTCTACAGACTGTTGTAAAAAAATAAGTAATAGCCTTAGAGCACAAGGTGTGTCTGTTCTGTAGAATGTATTTGGGCCTTTGTGGCAAGTGTGATTTTAAAATATCTTTTCTAGCAATCTGATTTTGGAATATATGACAATGTGTAATTTAAAGTACTGTATTATTTCTCTCCAGTTTTTCAGCCCTCAACATGCAATTTACAGCTGATTAGCAATGTTTATACTCATGGTGCAAAAGGAAAAAGGAAAAATAAAAATCCTTGTCAAGAAAATACACACTGCCCTGACTACATGTTTGATATAGCAAGTCTACAAAAACACAACAGAAGAAAAATAAAATACCACACCTAATATACAACTTTTCAGACTCTCATTTTCAGTATGGAAATTTGACTATATTATGAACAAACTACTTTTGCAATCATTTAAAGCCATGTGAGTTATAATTAAATATACAAGAAATGTTTCAAATTAAACTCTGTACAGTTTACTCAAAGAAAATTACCAAGTTATAAATCTCAGAAAATAGAAGCTTAAAATGGAAACATTAACAGACCCGCAGCAATACAGCAATGTGAACCAGATATACTTTCAAATAATTAAGCTGGGCCTTATCAAAGGCGCTGGAACTAAAGGCGCTGCTGCACCCCCTGACTTGAAGTGGTTTCCATCATATACAGGGTTCACAGTTTGGTTCAATGGGTCTCAGTACCCCCACTATAGAAATTGTTCCAGCATCTCTAGGTCTTATCTACACTTAACAGCCACACTGGTACATCAAAAGCACTTTTTTAGGTGGTACGATTATTCCCGTTCAGTGAATAAAAAGCTATACCAGCAAAAGTACTCTTTAACCAGTGTAACTACATGTACACTAGGATTATTGGCAGCATAGCTATGTCATACAAAAAATTACCCCCCCAACCAAAATAATTGTGCCAGCAAAACTTTGAAGTGTAGACCTGGTCTTACTGGTTTTAGGAGATGGTAGTTTTCTCTCCCCTCTCCCCCTTCTTTTTCCTACCAGAACTAAATAAATCACTTTTTGGAACATGCAGGGATACATTGCAGGATGCGGGACAGACACAGGAAAGCTGGGTTGGGAGGCAAAAGAACAGGCTGCACACTCACATGAGTCACAGTTCTGGCTTAGATCCCTCTTGTGGAGAGTTGGGTATTACAGTGGAGTTGGGATAGTTATTTTTCTTTTATGAGTTTGTAATCTATTACCAGTTATGTGCTGCCTGTGCTCAGCACCGTACAAGACACAAATAAAGAGCCTCTACTAGACATTTCTTCCACTGTGAGTACAGACAAAAGCATCATCTCCAAATCAGAACTGCAAACAGTAGTCTTGCCTCATAACACATTGAGGCAAGAAATCTGGGTGCCTAAATTTGGGATCCAAGTTTAGACAGTGGCCTGATTTTCACGGGTACTGAGCACTGACAAATCCACTGAAGTTAGAACATGAGGTGCTCAACACCTTTACAAATTAAGCCACTAGTACTTAAGTGCCTGAATGTGGATTTGAGATTAACTTTAAGGCACTCAGCTTTCACAATTTTGGCCTCAGTTAATTTCCAAAGGCAAGTGCAACCTAAGTTTTGAGAAGAGACAAACCAATTTAACAAATCACTGAGCAGGTGCTTCTCCCTCTGTACTTGAAAGAATCATGTAATTTTTGCATGGTTAGTTTCCTCCCACAGAAACAGAATCATAGCGATGCCTACATGCAAGGTGCAGAAAGTTTGGGAGCAGATTCAAACTGGGAGGCCACTGGGACATAGGAAGGGAGGGAGAAATGTTAGACTCTAGGAATGAGGAACTCAAAGTACCATTCAAAGTCCACTGCAATCCATAACTGCGCAGCTTATCTTTGTATGCAGTGTTGTTAGACACTAACATTCATGGACTGCACAGACACACTGGATTTATGGTTTATTACAACCATCTGTAACCCACTAATCCCTTATTCTTTGTCCTATGACTGCAGAGGTGTTAACGGACCGCTCCACCTTGAATGGCCCCTTTAGAATATGTGCTAACTACCTATGCTAAACAAATTTGTTCCACCTTGTATTTAGCTGTGACCCTCAGAGTACCTTTCCCAGAACCAAAGAGCTCTGTGTGGCTCGAAAGCTTTTCTCTAACCAACAGAAGTTGGTCCAATAAGAGATATTAGCTCCCCCACCTTGTCTCTATCTTTGAACACTCAAAAACAGGGGTTCTGTTTGTTTTAGTTTCTCTCTGTTTTATAGAACTCCCCCCTGCCCTCCCCCCACACTTTTATGAAAAGAGTTTGCTTTGGACCTGACACACCTAACTGCAATTTTTCTGTTTCCAAACCTTCCAACTCCTGCTCATTTCAACCTAACTGTAAAGGCAGTTTTGGTTTAAGTATCATGTTCTTTTGGTGAAAAAAGTTTGTTTTGTTTCAGTGGGCCATTTGACAGATCTGCTGGCCCCATCCAAAACCACTGCTCTTACCTGTACACTCAAATCCCAATGACTTTCTATCACTATTTAAAGAGATTTCCATAAAACTACATGGCCACCTTTCCCCATTCCTCCCAGTGCCAGAGATCACGGTGCTCTCATTTGGTTGCATTGTGCCTTTTACCCCAGGGTTTAGAGCCGGTACCACCTTTCCTCCCTGGGCTGCAGCTCTTTGAATTTTACTCCAGAGGGAATTCTGCATCAAAATATTAAAAATTCTGTGCCAAAAATAAAAATTCTGCACCTAGTATTTTAAAATTCTGCAAAATTCTGCATATATTTTATTTGTCAATAAATAAATGTGAAGGTTCCAGCCAGGGCCAGATTATGACATTTTGAGGCTCTAACCTATGTCAAGTGTAAAGAGGCCTCATACCGTAAAAAAAAATTATCACAGAAAGGACATCAAATATATAAAGATGAAAGCTTTATATTTGCATATATAAAGGCAAAGTTGTAAAAATAGAATAATCTAACTAAAACAAATCTGTTTTATGCCTGCTTGCATTATAAAATAGTTTCAAATTAACATATTTTCATCTGATTTCTTAATTAGTAGATATGAAAACTTCATATCTACAGCAACACAAAAGCTGTTAAAGTTACACAGACCATCTTACTTAATGGAAGCAGTACAACCTGCAGTATGTCTGTTTGCACATTACATTAATTTTAACACTGAAATTTAAAACATTTTATTTTGTGATTTTTGGAGAGCAAAGTCATTGATGATGTCTTCAAATGATAAGCTATGGAGTTTGTCACTTTCGATGCACAGAATGCTTAGGGCATTTTGCCTAGAAAATGCTGCAAGAAAAGCTGACATCTCTCTTCACATTCGCGTCTCTATCCTCTCTCTCTCTCAGGACCGCTAATTAATCTCGAGTAAACACCTTGGGCACACAGAGTGACAACAAGCTATATGCGCGAAAGAGAAAAAAAATGTACCAGAAAAAGAGACTGGTAATCTCTAGACAGGCATTGAGAAACTGAGAAAAACTAGCCTATATTTAAGCAAAATAGAATGAATATTATAGGCCTTATTAGCCTATAAGTCAGGGGTTCTCAAACTAGGGGGTCAGGACCCCTCAGGGGGTCACAAGGTTCTTACATGGGGAATCGTGAGCGGTCAGCCTCTGCACCAAACCCTGCTTTGCCTCCAGCATTTATAATGGTGTTAATTATATCAAAAAGTTTTTTTTAATTGGGGGGGGGGGTCACACTCAGTGGCTTGCTATGTGAAAGGGCTCGCTAGTACAAAAGTTTGAGAATCACCACTATAAATCATACAGTAACTCCTCACTTAATGTCCTCCCCGTTAACATTATTTCACTATTAGGTCGCTGACCTATTAGAGAACATGCTCCTTAAAGTTCTGCAATGTTCCCTTATAACGTCGTTTGGCTCCTCCGACTCTGCCCACCCGGTGCTCCTGCCGGGGACCAGGTCAGGGCACGGGGGCAAGCCCCCATGCCCCTACCCCAAACCCTGGCAGGAGCCCTGGGCAGGCGGAACAGGGCAAGCTGTGCCCCGACCCCGATCCCCAGCTGGAATGCTCGGCGGGCGGAGCAGGGCAAGCCCCCGCGCCCCAACCCCGCTACACGCCTGCCTCAACCAAGCTTCACAATCATCATTGGTGAGTACAATATTAAATTGTTTGTTTGCTGTATATGTATAGAATGTCTTGTCTGGCAAAAAAAATTCCCTGGAACCTAACCCCCTCATTTACATTAATTCTTATGAGGAAATTGGATTTGCTTCACATTGTTTCGCTTAAAGTTGCATTTTTCAAGAACATAACTGGGACGTTAAGTGAGGCGTTACTGTACATGCACATGGTGAGCAAGTTATTTCAAACTAAATACTCAGAGTATTTTGATATATATGTATATCTTCCTTCACTTCTCTCAAAACCCTCTATTTATCCTTTTGTCAGCACACTCTGATATTTCCTGTGAAGGTTCCCAAAACTGAAGGAGAGAAGCCAACACAAATGTATCCTCCTCAAGATCCACTTGACCCAAGTCCATAAGATGATCACCTGCAAACTCAATCATGTGAAGCATGGATAGCGCATGAAGCTGAAAATGGCATGCACACTAAAATATACAAAATTGTACATATGTACAGATCAAAAGAAGAACACACACTAACACTTAAGAAAACGAAGAAAAACAGGAGTGAAGGTACTCTATGACTGAGCGTGCTGGACTGTAAATAAAGGATGGTGGCCTTCCGGCTATTACCAGCCAAGAGGGACGCTAAACATGATGTCACTCCTACGAGTATGAGCTTGGCAGGATTGCTTCACGACACTGCTGTCTCCGACCTCACATTTTTCCCGATTTTATCAACAGTGAGATTATTTATTTAAATAAGTTATGAAGGCATGGTCAGAATTTTACCACCAGCACCTGACCAACAAAACGCTGCCCTAGAAGACTGATAGACTTACTCCTAGAAATACTAACTTTACAAATGCAATTATCGGGGGGGAAGGGGAGGGTGTTTCAGCCCTGGCCTCCCGCCTATCTATAATGAACAATTAGTGAAGGGTAAGGGTAGGGTAAGAGTGTTTGTGTAGCCAGGTGTGTATATTTTTGTGATATTTGAACAAAAGCATTTATATATCTTCTTTTTCCCATATCTCCTTTATTTATCAACCGATTTTGATAAAATTTGAAATGGAGTCAGTTTTTTCTTTTTTAAAGGCCCCTCATATTGTGAGGCCCTGAGCTGTAATTTACTTAGTTTATGCCTTAATCCGGCCCTGGCTCCAGCATGGCAGCGGGGAGCACAAGCCACTGGCTGCACGGAGGTGGGAGATCACCTTGCAGCACCCCCAGGACACGGACTCGGCTATGAAGCTACACCTGACCCTGACACAGCACAAGGGTTGGGACTGCCCCAGAAACACTCTGGGGCCCTGCCTCTCCATGCCAGGTGCACCAAAATAGTGAGCGAGAGGGACAGAGTCTCGCACGCCCAGCCCTGGTCTCTGATCAAGGTGCCGAACAAGCAGGCTCAGCCTAGCAGGATCTGAGTGTGGAGAGGCTTAGTGTGGGGGGGATCCAGGTGTGGGGTGAGAGGGTTCTGTGTGGTATGATCTGGATGCAGACAGCTTGGTGAGGGGTCCAGGTGCACGGGGGACTGGGATGCACAGGGGCTCGTTGCGGGGTTCCATGTGCAGGGGAATGGGATTCTGCAGGGGGGGTCCAGATGAAGTTGGCTGGGGCCCAGCAGCAGGGGCCGGGGTCTGGATGTGGGGGATGAGGCTTGGCGGGGGGGGGGGGGGGGAGGAGGTTGAGTGCTGGGGGAGTGGGGCTTGGTGGGGTGGGGGTCCGAGTGCATCTGGTTGGGGCTCAGTGGGGTGGGGGTCAGGGTGTTCCAGGGGCAGGGGGTGTAGGGCTCGTTGGGGCACAGGTGCTGGAACTAGGGATGCTGCCACAGCCCCTGGCTTGAAGGGGTTTCCATTATATACAGTGTTTACAGTTTGGTTCAATGGCTCTCAGCACCCCCACTATACAAACTGTTCCAGCACCCCTGCATTTGGGTGGGGGTTTGAGTGTGCGGGGGACTCAGTGGCGGATGGTCTCGGTGTAGGGGGCTCCGGATGCAGGGGGTGGGGCTCTGCAGGGTGGGGCAGTTGGGTGCAGCGAGAGGAGAGGGGGGTTTGGCATGCACAGGAGTTGGGCGGATGGGTGAGCAACTCCCCATACAGTGACCCCTTCCTGCGTGGCTGACGAGTGATGGGGGCAGGAAGCAGTGGGGGAATATGCAGAGCTTCCTGCAGCTGGGTGAGGTTTCTGGGGGTGTGAATCTGACCCAGCTACTCTTTGCAGGAGCAGAGGAAGCCCCATTCTTCCCCTGCTTCCCCAGGACTAGCAGCTGAGCCCAGCCCAGGGTAGGTGCTACTGGCTGGGATGTTCCTAGTCCCATGCTCATTTACCTCTCCGCGGGCTACTCCAGGCCCCCGAAACTATACATCTGCGCTGCTGGGGAGAGGTGTGACTGCTCTTACAGCATCCCTTTGCTTCCCTGTCATTTGTCTGCAGGGGACATGAATTCTGCATGTGTGCAGTGGGGCAGAATTCCCACAGGAGTATAATTTACACTCGCCTTATGCCCTTTGTCCCCTGTCCTCCCTGCACTCTGAAGCTGCCTGGGAGGTATGAAGAGAGATTAAAAAAGCTAGGACTGTTCAACTTGGAAGAGATAACATGATAGAGATCTATAAAATCTTGACTGGTGTGGAGAAAGTAAATAAGGAAGTGTTATTTACTCCTTCACATAACACAAGAACTAGGGGTCACCTGATGAAATTAATAGGCAGCAGGTTTAAAAAACAAACCAACGAAAGGAAGTATTTCTTCACACAACACAGCCAACCTGTGGAACTTGTTCCCAGGAGATGTTGTGAAGGTCAAAATTATAACTGGATTCACAAAGGAATTAGATAAATTCATGGAAGTAGATCCATCTCAATGGCTATTATCCAAGATAGTCAGGAATGCAACCCCATCCTCCAGGTAGCCCTAGCCTCTGCCTGCCAGAACCTGGAACTAGAGAGGGATGGATCACTGGCCGGTTGCCTGCTCCCTTCGTTCCCTTGGAAACACCTGACAGAGGCTACTGTCAGACCACAGTAGCCTACATGGACCATTGGTTTGCCCCCCTACGGCCGTTCTTAGAGCGCAGACAGCACCCACATCTGTCCCCTAATGTCCCACCATTGCACAGGGCAGGGGAAGGATCCCAGGGAGGTGAAGTCTGGGGCAGGGAGTCTCCCAGGTAGGGTCCCCAGCCCAGCGAGGGAAGGTTGGCGGGCCCCGCAGCAGATGTGGGGGGCGCTGCAGAGGGAGGAGCCGGGATGGGGCTCCCAGGGGAGAGGCTCCCGGAGCCGGAGCGGGCAGGGCTCGGTACCTCTTGAGGTGGCCGGTGAGGCGGCAGTGGCGCTGCCCGTCGTGGTGCAGGGCGCCATCGCTGAGCACGGTGAAGCCGCCGGCGGGCTGGTGGCGCGGCGGGCGGAGCACGGCCAGCCGGTCCCCGCGCAGCTGGAAGCAGTCGGGCTGCAGCAGCAGCAGCTGGCGCAGCGGCAGCAGGGCCAGCTCGCAGTCGCAGGTCCGCGGGCCGCGCAGCTCCCCCGAGGAGGTGGGGCTCGGGCTGGGCTTGGCCATGGAGAGGACGCGGCGGCACCCGGGACGGGAAATTGCCCGGGGCTAGGTGCGGGCGGCGGGCTGAGCTCTGCGGCTAGCGCGGGCGAAGCTGGGGCCCAGGATGCTGCCACCTCCCCCCGCTCCGGTTGTATATATCCCCCTGCAGGCTCCGCCTCCGGCCGGAAAACCAGCCAGCAACCTGGCGCAAGTGCCGCTCTCCACCGCAGCGCCCCGCCTGGCTCCACGGTCCGCCCTGGCTGCGCCACAGTGACAAACAGCCCAACCTCCTCACGGGCTCCCTCGGCCCGGCTCGCCCTATGCACTTCCCTATTGCCCCCAACGGGGCCCTGCCCCATACCCCCTCCCTTGCCCTCAGCTGTGCCCTGCTCCTCACAGTCTCCTCCCCCCACCCCAGCAGCCGGGCTTGTCCCCTCGCACGCTCTCCAGCGGGGCATAGCCAGGCTCAGAGGGCCCTGGTGCAAGAATAGGTCGCCACACGGGCCCCTTCATGAGTCTGAAACCGAACGTTTTGCTTCCCTTTCCCATCGTGGAAAATCAGAACATATACTCCTCTTATCTGCGCAATACGGAGCTCATCTGCACACAGACAAGTTCTGTTTACACATTTATACAGAATGCTCACTGGCACTGATGTAGTGCTAAATTTTACAGTGCAGGAGCCTTGCAGAAGTTACCTCAAATTGGTAATTCTGTCCCAAGTGAGATAATCTTCAAAATTCTGTCTGTGATTTCATAAGGTAAAGCACCCATATTGAAAACCTAACAGTTTTCCAGCAACATTTTATCTACTGTAATTGAAAGTGTGCACAAGAGCAATTCTGAGACTTCACGCATTAATAATAAATACGTATATTGTACGTATTTAACATAAATCATCTGTAACTCGGCTTTTGGATGCCAAACTTTAAAATAAGTAGCAGGGCACATCAAAAGGTTTTCAGTCACCAATGTATGACTCTAGTTTCAAGGCGGTACAACATTACCGGAACTAAATGAATGGAGTTACATATCTACAAAAGGGGAGTAATTCAGTCGGGTTCAAGAACCCACAATTTGCCCATGAAAAAACTTGCAATCTGAGCACAAAGAGCATTTGCTTTGCATTCACCAATCATGTGGATGGGCACCAAATGCAAACAAGTGTCACAAACATTCAGACCACTTTTGAAAATGTGGTCTCTGGGTCACAGAAACCAAACAAAGGATCCATACTGCCATGCAATTACAAACAAACTACATCCTCAGTGCTTTTTGGAGATCATGATAACTAGTCCATTTTGCATTACTAAGTCAGGAGGACCTTATGATATGTCTGCTTCCATACCATAGAAATGTTACTTGATCTAGATAAAAAGCCAGCCCTGACCAACAACTGTAGCATCTTGTAAGTACCTATAAGGGTACATCTACATTGTGTTTTGAAAACCATGGCAGCGAGTCTCAGAGCTTGGGTCTACAGACTTGGGCTCATGGAACTTGCGCTATGGCACCAAAAACAGCTGTGTAGACATTAGGGTTGGGCTAGAGCTCAGGCTATGAAGCCTGAAGGACGGGGGGTTCAGAGCCCCAGCACCAGCCTGAACATCTGCACAGATGTTTTTAGCACTGTTGCATTAGACTTGGGCTCTGTGACTTGCTAACACAGGTTTAAAATGCAGTGTAGACATACTGTTAGATACACACACATTTCAGACAGGATTTGATTCTAATCCATATGGGGCAAAATTTAGTGGTATGCGCCAGCTATTTTTGAGCCACTCCATAAACCCAATTTAACTTGCAGATCAGACCACAGATTTACAATGGTTGTCCACTGTCATGATGTCACATAGGAGCTAGAGTGCACAATCTAGCCTAATTGGGAGAAAAACATTCAAACTGAGTAAAAGGAGATTAACTCTCATCAGGGGCTGCTTTCCATCTGCTCCTGGCAACTCTCCCTCCAGCCCCTGGGGCTGGGCACCCCTGCATCCTGCAACCCTTCCTCTGGAACGGCTTAGCTGAACTATAATGGGACCTGTGCACCTCCCTGTGAAACCTTCCGGCACTCGACACCCCCAGCCCGCACTCCTGTCTGGCCCCCCGCAATCTCCGGTGTGCCCATACACCTTTCCACTTGAGCTCCTCACTGTTGAAGCGGTACCTGCAGGCAGGGCTGGATTTAGGGGCAGGCGACCCAGCTTGGGGTGCCAGGCTTGGGGGACACCAGGCTCAGGGTACTATTTTTGTTGTTAGTGACAAAGGGAATATAGAATGTTTGAAGTAAAATGTTTCAGGTATTCCATATGTGGATTAACTTTTCACTAACCTCCTAGAATGTTTTGGACCTTTATAAAATCTTGTGGACCCTTCCAGACTTTCTGAGAGCTATATTTTCCTCAAACCTCCTATAATAAAGGAGCACTCAAGGATGATAAGGCCATTGCGGAGAAACTTAATGAATTCTTTGCATCAGTCTTCACGGCTGAGGATGTGAGGGAGATTCCCAAATCTAAGCCATTCTTTTTAGGTGACAAATCTGAGGAACTGTCCCAGATTGAGGTGTCACCAGAGAAGGTTTTGGAACAAATTGATAAACTAAACAGTAATAAGTCACCAGGACCAGATGGTATTCACCCAAGAATTCTGAAGGAACTCAATTGTGAAACTGCAGAACTACTAACTGTAGTCTGTAACCTATCATTTAAATCAGCTTCTGTACCAAATGACTGGAGGATAGCTAATGTGACACCAATTTTTAAAAAGGGCTCTAGAGGTGTTCCTGGCAATTACAGGCCGTTAAGCCTGACTTCAGTACCGGACAAACTGATTGAAACTATAGTAAAGAACAAAATTTTCAGACATATAGATGAACATAATTAGTTAGGGAAGAGTCAACATGGTTTTTGGAAAGGGAAATGATGCCTCACCAAGCTACTAGAACTCTTTGAGGGGGTCAACAAGCATGTGGACAAGGGGGATCCAGTGGATATAGTGTACTTAGATTTTCAGAAAGCCTTTGACAAGGTCCCTAACCAAAGGCTCTTAAGCAAAGTAAGCTGTCATGGGATAAGAGGGAAGGTCCTCTCATGAATCAGGAACTAGTTAAAAGATTGGAAACAAAGGGTAGGAATAAATAGTCACTTTTCAGAATGGAGAGGTAAATAGTGGTGTCCCCCAGGGGTCTGTACTGGGACCAGTCCTATTCAACATATTTATAAACGATCTGGAAAAAGGGGTAAACAGTGAGGTGGCAAAATTTGACTGCCGCTGCACATTGAGTGGATGTTTTCAGAGAACTATCCGCAATGACTCCAAGATCTCTTTCTTGAGTGGTAACAGCTAATTTAGATCCCATAATTTTATATGTATAGTTGGGATTATGTTTTCCAATGTGCATTACTTTGCATTTATCAACATAGAATTTCATCTGCCATTTTGTTGCACAGTCACCCAGTTTTGTGAGATCCTTTTGTGACTCTTCGCAGTCTGCCTGTCAACATTCTTTCAATTTAGGCCAGTCTTAATTCACACACACATTCAGCACAGCACATCACAGCACAGCAGAGATTCTGGTTTCAGAGAAAACAAGGTATTGTGTTTAACACAATGTGCAGTACTGCACATTTTGTTCAAAAAACAAAATACGTAGTCATTTGTTTGAACATACAGTGTACAGTAATATTGAAAACAAATTTATTGTGAACCCTGCTCACATCTTCCTTGTTTTTCCATATTCACACATCTACTCACTCACTTTTGTTTGGCTTTAGGCCAGTCTTCTTTCATATAGTCACCCTGTTGTAATGCTATTGATTTAGAGAAATTACACCAAGAGTATTTTGGATTATTAAAATAAATGTTTAGGTCAGTTGTGGGTTCCTAAAGAAGTTTTACTTGTAACTTCTCCTCATGAAAGCAATGCTACATGCTACATCATTTCTAGGTAGTCTAATTCCTTTTTAAGGCCTTGCTGGTTTTGTTCAGTTCAGGAACCAACAAAGGCTTTCTGTTGGGGAGGCGAGAGAAGGAAGCTTTTATGTAGTAGCAAGCTATTGTAATTGTTTACATTGTAAACTAAGGGCTTGTCTACACTACCGCGCGGGGTCAATCTAAGATACACAACTTCAGCTACGTGAATAGCATAGCTGAAGTCGACATACTTAGATCTACTTACCACAGTGTCTTCACTGTGGTAAGTCAACAGCTGACGCTCTCCCGTCGACTTCGCTTGTGCTTCTCGTTCTGGTGGAGTACCGGAGTCGACGGGAGAGCACTCAGCGGTCGATTGATCATGTCTTAAATCAACCCCCGCTGGATCGATAGCTGCCCACCGATCTGGCGGATAGTGTAGACAAGCCCTAAGTGTATAATCTCATGTACAGTAGAACCTCAGAGTTACGAACACCAGCGTTACAAACTGACCAGTCAACCACACACCTCATCTGGAACCAGAAGTACACAATCAGGCACCAGCAGAAACAAACAAACAAACAAAAGTAAATACAGTACAGTGCTTTGTTAAACATAATCTTTTAAAAAAATAAAGGGAAATCAGGATTTTTCTTCTGCATAGTAAAGTTTCAAAGCTGTATTAAGTATTAAGTCAATGTTCAGTTGTAAACTTTTGAAAGAACAACCGTAATATTTTGTTCAGTGTTGCGGAGATTTCCGAGTTATGAACAGCCTCCATTCCCGAGGTGTTTGTAACTCTGAGGTTCTACTGTAGGTTGACCGTATTTCCCTATGCTGAATACAGGACACCTGGTAGAATTACTCGAAGCGAGTTCATCAATCAATCAGAACTATGCAGTAAAAACGTTCTAATTAACATCAAGTTGACTGAGCCCCTATTAAAAAGAAATACTGTGCAGTTGGATTCTTTTTATTTACCTTCTTATCTTTAAGGCTTTAGGGTTCACACAGGGAGAGGTGACAAACACACACTCCCATACACCTCTCTCACACACTGGGGATGACTGACCAACCCAACCCTTCCTGCCTGGCACTGTCTGCCCTCCACACCCCCAGGACGGATCTGCCTCTTCTGGTACCTTGTTCCGCGTCTTCCTGAGGCAACATGTGTGTGGGGGGGGGCACATGCCCCCCATCCCCAGATTTCTACCAGGGTTCACACCAGAATGTGACCAGCAGCAGCCTTTCCGCACTGTGTGGGAGGGAAGGGATGGGAGCTGCTTCCTGCCCCAGGGGAGGAGGGCGGGGGAAGGGATGACCTGGCCTGTGTCTTTGCAGAGCTCATCTCTTCCCGCCCTGCCCTGCCCTGGTGGCTGGAAGCAGCTTGTCCCTTCCTGCTCATACAGTGCCAAAGACAGCTAACACCTCCAGGCTGCTGCTGGCCACCGACATAACTCAGTCACCTCCTGCCCGCCCTCCCCCTCCCCAGCGTGGGCAGGAAGGGGTTAACTAAGGATGCATTGTGCACCCGGGCCCAGGGAGAACCTGCCTCCAGGGGCATCAGCGAACCCGCCAGAGAGGTGGCTCAGCAGCGGAGGGCGTCTAGGGGACAGAGCAGCCTCAAGCTCCCTGCGGGCAGGACCCAGGGTGGGGGCTGGTCAGGGCCGGTGCAAGGATATTTTGTGCCCTATGTGAAACGTCCACCTTGCGTCCCCCCATCCCCTCCCCACAGAGCATCGCTTAAACTCTTCTTTAACTTGTGAAACTGTCATCCCCACCTCCATCTCTGCTTGATCCTTTGGCATTGGACTACCTTCATCTCTGGCCAGCGGACATAGATACTTCAGAAATGAACCTTCTTGCTTTCTTTCTTCTTTTTGCTTACCAGCCTTCCGCTTACGAAATTGTGCCCCAGACAATTTTTTTCTATCCGTCATGAGGCTGCATCAACTGAAAACAAATTTTTTTTTATTCCTATCAGTTCTTTTTCTTGTTTGCTATTAAAAGTAAAGGATAGAGAATACATGTCACTAACTATGAGTCACTATTTGAATTTCATCAGCTGTTTGACGTAAACATTGATTAAGAGATCAAGATGACTTTTCCTTAAAATTAAGCAATGTTGATTGTAATCGGAAATACATCCTTTTTAGTCACGTATACTTCCTTCCTTCATTCTTTCATATCAAAATCTACTACATTTTATTCTACCTTTAGAATATCCAATTATTGTTATTAATAAAATTTATAAAATTAGAATGGCGGATACTCCGTCATACAACAACTTGTTTCAATCATATATGATCTGGGCACTGAATTCCTTTTCTTTACAGTCAGCTGGAGTTGTCCATCCTTTTTCTCCATCCAGTTTGACATGAACAGTCACCATAGGCGCTGACTCCAAACAGCTGTTTCCCGCAGCAAGCCTGGGAGGGAGGGGGGAGAAGCGGAGCAGCGGCGGTGCGCTCAGGGGAGGAGGTGGAGGCGGAGTGGAGGTGAGCTGGGGCGGGGAGCGGTTCCTCTGCCCCCCTCCAAGGGTTACTTCCTGCGGCCCTCCCCGCGCCCCTCTGCCCCAGCTCACCTATGCTCCGCCTCCTCCCCTGAGCACGCCGCTGCTGCGCTTCTCCCCCTCCCCCTTCCCCCCCAAACAGCTGTTTCCCACAGCAAGCCTGGGAGGGAGTGGGGAGAAGCGGAGCAGCGGCAGTGCGCTCAGGGGAGGAGGTGGAGGCGGAGTGGAGGTGAGCTGGGGCGGGGAGCGGTTCCTCTGCCCCACTCCGAGGGTTACTTCCTGCGGCCCTCCCCGCACCCTTCTGCCCCAGCTCACCTATGCTCCGCCTCCTCCCCTGAGCACGCCGCTGCTGCGCTTCTCCCCCTCCCCCTTCCCTGCCACTGCCCGGCACCTGCCCATCTACAGTTTGTTCCTCAGCAAGAGCAATCAACATGGCAAATGCTACAGCTGGTGGGTACAGAACAAGAAGAAGGGAACTCAGAGATTCAGAAATGACCACAGCCAGTCATTATAGCTAATGGACAGCTAGATGACCAAGTTGTTATGTGTTTGGGTCATGTAATTAGTAAAACAGTTCAATTCAGAGACGTTTAATAGACAGATAGGTACCGATCGTCAAAGATAGCACGATAGCTTATATTTTGTAAATGGTAGGAATGCAAAACCTAAAGGGGGAGATATAATGGAAAACTAAACTGTATTATAGTGTTCAGCCACTAGGTGGAGCTCTTTAAAATAACTTATTTAAGCTAACCCTAGCCATACCTGGCAGAGCATTAATGTAGGCTGACCAGATGTCCCGGTATTAAAGAGGCAGTCCCGTATTTAAGCCCTCCTGCAGGTGTCCCAACATTTTCTTTAAAATTGGCAAATTGTCCCATATTTTCTGTCCTCCCCCCCGCTCCCCCATCAGTACTGACGGGTCCTGCTGCTGGCCGGATCCCTGCTTGCCATGGAGGGTCCACTTGCCGATGATGGGGGTGGGTGTGCAAGGCCGGTGGCGGGGCAAAGCTGCAGTGTGCGGGGCCAGTCACTCCCCTTGCTGCTCCTGCTGCGTGCCAGCTCTCGGCCAGCAGGGCCTCGCCCCCATCCCGTTTCTAGCCAGCACTGGCTGCGCGCTGCGGCAGCCAGTGAGTGTGGGCAGGTGCCAGGCAGTGGCTGATTCTGTGTTGCCTCTGCTGCCTCCCCACAGGCCCTTTACGTGCTCCCCCTCTTGCTGTCCTCTCCCTGCTTTGCCCCTTCACTCCCCCAGCCCCACTGCTCCCCCATATTCCGCCCTTCTCTCCCCCCAGCAGGCTGCGTCCCATTCCCAGTGCTGTGTAGAGAACCAGCCCCTGGTCAGAGTGCTCAGCTCACCAACAGTCTGGCCGGCAGGCTCCTTCCTTCCCCCACTGCCTCTGGCTGGACCGGCGCCCTGGGAAAGCCCAAGACACTCCAGCCCGGGGCGCTGGCCAGGAGAATCCAAGCCCTGCATGTGCCAAAGCCCCACATAGCGTTGGCAAGGGGAAGCTTCTTCGCCCCTCAGCTAAGCTCTGGAGTGGCGGGGGTGGGGGGAGTGATTTACAGCCTCTTCGTGTCCTGACCCTGCAGGCTCCACAGCAGCCCCCCGAGCAGGGGCTTAGCACCCTCTTCACCTGCCTCCCCCTGCCCTGGGTCCTGCCCCTAGGCACCCTCGCTGCTGAACCACCTCCCTGGCAGGGTTCACTGTAGCAAGAGGCAGCTGGGTTATGTCAGTAACCAGCAGCAGTCTGGAGGTGTTAGCTGCCTTTCGACACTGTGGGGGCAGGAAGGGATAAGCTGCTTCCAGCCACTGGGGGGTGGGGTGGGGGAAGAGATGAGCTCTGCAAAGACACAGGCCAGGTCATCCCCCCCCACACACACATCTGGAAGCAGCTCCAATCCCTTCCCTCCCACACAGTGTGCAAAGTCAGCTGCTGGCAACATTCTGGTGTGAACCCTGCCAGAAATCTGGGGAGGGGTGCATGTGACCCTGCATGCCCCCCCCCCCCCCCCCACATGTTGCCTTGGGAAGACATGGCGCCAGGTACCAGGAGAGGCAGATATGTGCTGGGGGCCCAACCACACATGGAGGGTGGAGAGCTCTGGGCAGGGAGTGGAGGGTCGGTTGGTCGGTCATCCCCCCGACCCGTGTACGGGAGTGTGTGTGTATCACCTCTCCTCGTGTGAACCCAAAAGCCTTAAAGATAAGAAGGTAAATAAAAAGAATCCAACTACACTGTGTTTCTTTTTAGCAGTGGCTCAGTCAACTTGGTGTTAATTTGAATGTTTGTACTGCATAGTGTTGTATTGCTTTTTAATTTCAATTAGTTCCGCAGAACCAATACATAAGAAAGAGAGGGAGTTGGTTCTGCATCATCAGCAGAATTGTTTATGAAGTTCCAGTCAGCTTAATTTATGCAACTGTATTGAAGATCATGAGGATGCACAGATGTTGCTATGACCGTAATTGGAAGACAGTGGGGTTCCTCAGGTGTAACTGGATGTACTTTGGTTTGCAAAACTTTTTGTTCTGAATAGTTTGTTCAGAACTGGTGATGATATGGGAGAAGAACAGAACCCGACTGGTCTCTCAGATCTCAGGTTTAATTTGCAGGGCCAGCAGTTAGAAAAAACAATCATTTTATTAGTACACTGAGCACAACTGATATCGAAGTCATTGGGAAACAATAAACATGGAACCCCCAATGCTATTTTTGCAGTCACTTTTCAGATTAGAACAGCACTATAATAAGTAAACAACACAATTTAGAAATTATCTGTGGGGTACAGTGTACGAGAGAGGGCTCTTTTATTTTAGCTAGGTCTGAGTAAGTTATGTAAAGATGGGCAATTTTCAGATGGGAATGAGGTGGCTTGATTGTACAGCTTCATACATTCTGTGATTTATAATGTAATGCCCCACTTTGAACTTCACAGTATTCTCCACACTCCACTATATTTTGATTGGCTGGCAGCCTCCATTTGTGCACTCTTCTCCTGCCATTCTCTTTAATGAGCATGAATGCTTTAAGGGTGACAGCAGGACTGGCCTCTTCTTGTCTGACTCTGTTCCATTTGTGGGTCAAACATTTACAAAATATGATCTAATTGCATGCAAAGAATGGGGGAAGGGCTGCTCAAGAAGCACTATACAATTTTCCAATTAAAAATAATGTGATCCAAACCTTTTTAGAGTAAGGTATCTGACTATAAGAAGCCCTAAAAAGCAGGGCAGGTTTGTAACAGTATTTTTAATCAGTAAGCAGTAGGTTAATAATTCCGTTCTTTCCACAACTTATCACTTCATTTCCCTTGATTTGTAGCACATAGAATTTTAGTGCAAATGCTGAAGAATTTAAAGTCAGATCAAGAACATTTAACTTGCAATTTAAAAAAGCCCACAAGTTTGTATGGGCAGTAACATGATTTACGGGATAGGGCATTGCACGGAGAGTCAGATGACCAGATTTTTCTTGCCAGTTCTGCACTGGCTTGCAGTGTGACCTTGGGCAAGTCACTTCACCTCTTTGTGCCTCAATTTCTGCATCTGGAAAATGGAAATGATAGTCATCCTCCTTTGTAAAGTGCTTGGAAATCTAGGATGAAAAGCACTATAAGAAGAGGTAATTATAATCTATAAATCACCGTGGGACCCCGAAACTAACATAATGTAACTAAATCTCACTGTCAGTGATACTACTACATACTGCTGGTAACCAAAGTATGCATGTTTCACTGGTGCCCTGCCATACTACCTCACAAACTTATCTGCCATCAACCATAGCTGTTCCTGGGATGGGGGAAGACATCGTCTGCCTCACCCCACTCAAACATCTGGTTCCCCAGAACTGGTAATGTGCTTGATGGGCAAGCAAATAAACCCAGGTCAACCCAGTTCTCCTGACTGAATTGAGAACTAATTTGATGTAAAATATGTGTAGATCAAACAATATGATCTTGCTCTCTTTTTGATTTCAGTAGGACTACTTACGGGGTAAGGAGTCACTCACCACGAGAATTAAACCCCAGGGATCTGACCCCATTGAAGTCAAAGGCAAAGCTACTGGCTTCAATGGCTGGGGAGTAGACCTGTAAAGCTGTGTAGTGCCTTAACCAGTTCTCACTGAAGTCAATGGGAGACCCAAAACCTCAAAGGAGCTGAGCACCATAACTCCCATGAAAATCAATGACAGTTGCAGTGTTCAGCACCTCCAGGATTTGACCCTAATTCCTTGTGCTTTTACGTAGGGACAGAGAGGAATTAGTGTAACCAGCCCTTGCCGCTGACAATAGCAGCACGTAGGATAGGATCCTCTCATAACCAATGTTCCCTCTAATTTTTGACAGGCTGTGTGCGCAAAAAATTTCTTCCGTCCAAATTTTTGTGCTTCTGTGCAAATGTTTGTGCGCGCGGTGTTTCGCCGTGTGCACGGGGTTTAGGATCTGTGTGCGTGCACACACGCGCACAGCTTAGAGGGAACAGTGCTCATAACCAGTAAGAATCAGGAGTAACTCCAATGAATCAATGGAATTACTCTAGCATGACACTGGAGAAAGGGAGTGAAGATTCAGTCCCACTATCTCTGAGAACTAGTTTCACAGGCCTGTCATAATTATAGTTACTTTAAAAAATCCAGGTCAGAAACAGTTTAATCATAAAAACATTATCCAGAATAGGTGACAAGCTGTCCTATAAAGGGTTAGCTGGTTAAATGATCAAGTTAAATTAGAAAAAAGAATAATGTTCACTTGACTCCCTTCCTAGTGATCAAATCAAACATAAGGGTTTTAAAAGTTCAAAAAGTGTTTGACTTGTTTACATCAAGATCAATGTGAGTGCAAAATGCAAAGCTAATCAGAGCTACTTGACTGTGTCTGTGTGTTTTGCTTCTTTTCCCTCACCTTCATCCTCCCCCAAGTAAGGCAGAAGAATTTCCATATTTTTATTCTAAATTGCTCCATCAGCGCACCTGTTTAAAATTATCTTGTTCATATGAAGTTAGAGCAACTAGGTCTGTGCAAAATAATACAGTTTCAGTTACAGGTTCATGGTATTTTCAGTGCAACATCCATTTCAGCCCTGTACACAGTAACAGTAAGGCTCTTTTTCTAACTTGTTTTGAGTTATTACTCCCGTTCAGAATTGTATTGAAATGGCTCACTTTGCATTACGGAGAATATAAACTCATCTAGGGAAAGGCCTCTTTCTGTGTTTTTGTACAGCACTTAGCATAACAGGACTCCCATCTTGACTGGGGCCTCTGGGTGCTATTGTAAAACAAATAAGTAATAAAGCTCTAGGGGCTAGAGCATTGGCACCTCTGAAGCAGCTTTGTTCTACGGTGACAGTGCAAAGCAGCCTTAAAGGCAGTGTCATTGGCCCGAGAAGGATTCTCATTGTGTAGAGGACTATTCAGTTTGTGTAGTGTAATTAAAAGAGCTGTTCAGCGCTGTAGTACCCCATCACTTTCAGATACCGGTAGTGTGGCAGGTGTACCACAGCTTGGAGGCAAGCTCTGATGGCTTTTGTAGGTGCTAGCCCTGGTGGGTCCCATGCAGTAGCACTCAGACACGTGAAAGGATATTTGACTAGGGCTGACAAGAGCGGGAAGGTTGCAGATATCCTAGGTGTAAAGGCTTAAACAGATACCGTTCTTGTTTTGACCCTTGGGGGCAGTCCAATTGAGGGTTAGGATTCTTCAGGCGTAGTGCCTGGGTTGCCCTCTCCAGCCCAGTCTCTATTCCCAGCAAACAGGAGTTTGTAGGTTTCAAGGACAGAATCAGTTAGTGGTGTCTCTCTCCCTGGGCCCCCTATGCATCAGCTCCCTGCCCAGCCCCTGCGATTCCTCCTAAGTCAGTCCCAGCTGCATGTCCAACAATCACACCCTGCTCCGCAGTGGTTCCCTGGTTTCTGCTGCATCCGAGTCCTTTAATTGTTTTCTCTCCACATCTATCTTCCCTGCAGCTCCTGCCTAGCCATGCTGCTGCTGCTGCTTCCCAAATGTGCCCGGTCACTTCCAATTGCAAGTTCAGGGTCTTTTCATTGAGTTTCTGCCCGCTCCTCCTACCTGGCTAGGAGGAAGAGGATGTGCAGGGAGAGGGGAGGGGCGGTGATTCAGTAGCGTAGCCGGGGGGGAGCAGGGGGAGCGGCTGCTCCCCCTGTGAGGAGAAGCGGTGCTTTAAAAGGCCCACAGGCAGCTCCCCGCGGCTGCAAGAGCTGCAGACCTTTTAAAGCGCCACCCGAGCCCAGCTCTGGCAGCGGGGTTCGGGCAGCGCTTTAAACGGCCCACGGCTCCCCCGAGCCCCACTGCCGGAGCCAGGCTTGGGCGGGGATTTAAAAGGCCCGCGGCTCCCCGTGGCTGCAAGAGCCGTGGGCCTTTTAAATCCCCGCCTGAGCCCCGCTGCCAGAGCCGGGCTGGGGGGGGGCTGGGCTGGCTCTTTAAAAGGCCCGGGGCTCCTGCCACTGCGGGGAGCCACGGGCCTTTTAAAGTGCCGCCAGGGCTCCGGCGGTGCTTTAAAGGGCCCGGGGCTCCGCAGCAGCTGGAGCCCCGGGCCCTTTAAAGCACCACCAGGTGAGTACAGGGGGAGCGGGGAGGTGCCTTTTTATAGCGCCGCTCCCCCTGTTCTCCAGACCTGCCTACGCTACTGGGGTGATTGGGAATTATAGTCTCCTGGTTAGCAGATCCATCACAGTAAGTCCACCCTATTGGCTCCAAAGCCACCTCCCCTCCTGACCCTTTACATAGGGTATGTGCCTGGGGAAAGGTGCCTTGGCTTTGGTGATCTACATCTACCAGAATGGCCTTTTGGGGCCATAAACAGCTGAACATGAAGTAGAGTAGCCCTGAGCCTGTATTCCTTTGCTCTGGGGACCAGACCAACAGTCTGCCCCAGGATCAGGGGTCACAAAGGTGACAACTTTGCACCTGCACCTCTCCTGAATTACATTTAACTTGGATGCAGCCCAGGCCCTTACTGCAGATTTCCAGAGAAAATAAGATTATATAAACATATGCAACATTGCCAAATTGAATTTGGCAGGATATATGAAAGTTGATTCTGTGCAGATTCTTCATGAAGGAAATCTGAGTCAAGATGCATGTTTTCCACCCCTAGACATTCTTGTAAGGGTGTGTCTGCTTCAGATTATGTCAATTTATCCTTCTTGGAGAGTTTTCATGAAATAAGAACATGCTGAGCAGCTTATTGGAGATGTACAGTGGAGCAGAAAGTCTCTTTCCAGTCAGGAGAATTCTGTTTACATTGAAGAGTAAAAAAAAAAAAAGTGGGGTGTAGTGGGGACATTCCCATATGTTTACTATCATTCTAAACGCAACTCTGTCAGAAATCACAGAAGAAACATGTTTGGGAGTGAAGGAAATGTTGGCTTTACTCACTTATTTTCACCCCAGAGGAATTAGTCACCATGGAGACTCCTGTTTTCAAGGATGACTCACAAGTTTCACTGGTGGGAAATATGCAATGGAAGCAAAACAACATCATGAGGAATTCACAGTAAAACATTTTAAAAATAAGTGTTTGAGCACTAATCAACACACAGAGAAAGGAAATTTTACACGAGTCGCAGCTAGGATACTTTCTTCACTGAAGAGCTTTTATTTTCTGATGTAAGGTCAACAAAATTTTCATTTCTAAATCAGACTGTATTGTAAAGTGGATTTTAAGAAACACAGATACAGCACTGTAGCTTAAGTTTTTGTGCCGTCAGTTGATTAGATCTATGTACACTGAAGTATAGCTTCAAAGCGTTTTATGAAGCTGGAGCTGCATGTCTCTGACTTTCAGGCAGCCATGCAGCTGAAACCCTCTGAAACTTAAGAGTCTAATAAAATTGTGGAGATAACACAAATTACATGTGTTAGTTTCAATCTGAAGAAAACCAAAGTGAGTGTAGGACTGAGCCAACAGCAAAGAAACAGAAAACTACATGTGCTCTGCATAATGATAGGTTTCAGTGTAATAGCCGTGTTAGTCTGTGTCAGCAAAACGAAAATAAGAAAGAAAAACTTGTAGCACCTTAGAAATAAATTTGTTAGTCTCTAAGGTGCTACAAGTTTTTCTTTCTTATTTTCGTTTTACATGTGCTCTGTGCATATAAGAATGGGCTTAAGTGTGAAAACTGCTCCACTGACATCACAGGAGGAGACTGAAGTCCTCTCTCCAAACTGACACAGCGTGGGCAGTTGCTATGCGTGACCGGGGCATGGGCCGTCACACCCTGTGATTAGAGCAAGAGTCAGGAGTCAGAGCCAAAGGTCAGGATCAGGTTATCTGGAGTGAGGCTAGACAGAGGCAAGCACAGGTGCTATCGCAGTCAAGAGTGAATGCTTCAAATAGCTGCTGAAAGGCTGCTGCTGCTGGGCTCAAGAGCCATTCTGCTGACTTTGCCAACCAGTCAGACAGGTTGCTTGGAGACTCTTTCTGCTGTAGGCCCTGATTCCTGACACCTACTGAATTGCCATGAATTGTCACATCCTCCTGTTCCCCACATCACCATTTTCCCTCCCATGCTCCTTCCATATCTCTGCTCCCTCACATTCCTGTTCAGTACACACACACCCCACAATGCTCAGGGTGCTTGCTCAGATATTGTGACATCAAAGAATCAACAGCCTTCCTGTAGACTGCTTGTATGTCTGCATGCCTGAATGGTCACAAACCCTCATATTCACAGGCAGATTAAAAACCTCAAGAAGTCTGGGGAGTGTGGCGTCTCGTCCTGCAAGGCACTGAGTTGGGACGGCTCAGCATCTTACAGAAGGCAAAGGTGCTCAGATTCTTGAAGAATATAATCTTTCATGTGCATGACATGACCTTATTTAGCCGACAGATGCTCTTTCAGTTCAGTTTATGGAGAGCACCAGTGACATCTAGTGGTCTGTTTGTATGCACCCCTGCTAGAGCAGGGCAGAAAATACAAATCATTTCAAAATTTCAACAAATGGGAACAAAATTTGATGAAAATGGGAGTGCAAAATGTTTTACTTTGTTCTTTTAATCATCTCCATTCTCCATTTAAGCATATCTCTGCTACCCGCCTCTCCTGTTTAAAAGTGGCTGCCAGTAGTGAAAGTGTGTGTCTACTAGGGCTCATTTCTATTTTTCTCTGGTATGTCTGTTCAAAACCACATGTAAAACATTATGATTATTACTAATAAATAGCAATAACATTGTTGACCACCAGCAATATGCTCAGCCCTGTACAAGTCACAAAATACCGGTAGTCCTTGTCCCAAAGAGCTTTACCATCTAGGAAACAGACAGAGAGAAATAAATAGAGATGAGGATAATCCAACAGCATGCTCATAGGAGTTTTCAAAGAATAACTAAGATACGAAGCATCATTAAACAGAAAATAATGGAACAGCCGACCTGTGTAAAAAAAAGTCATTTAGCTCTTTGTTTTCATACTATGCACGCTCATTTTTAAAATGTAGATGTGTTAAACTAGCTGTTTTTGAAGAAGCCTTGATGACATTTAATTACTTGCATATCTAAAATGCCCACATTGTAAATGTAATCTGCAGAGGTTTAAAATATGTCTTGATAGAAATCTGAACTGAAATGATCAGTCTGCTTTATAAAAAGCAGGAAGAATCCAGAGTTGGCTACAGATACTTTGAGGGCTGCAAACTAGTTGCTCACCATGTATTCACAAAATGACAAGTGACTGATTTTGAAACCAACTCTCATCATGCCTAAGTGCACCAAACCAATGGCAAGAAACAGAGGAGGAATTTTCATGCATCCGTGGTTGCTATGCCCTTATCTGGTTAGTGTACAAAAGGTTAAAATGAAGTGTATGGTAGTTACCAGATTCTCCGATCCTCTGTAATGCTCATTATTATTCATGATATTTTGTTGTCTTCATTTTTAAAAAAAAAGAACCTGAAAAAGATGCCTGTAGAAATGGCGATATTTATTGTAAATGATCGTTTGCTCTATTTGCTCAGCTGAGGCAGCACAGATGATGTGATTGTGCAGTGTGCTCCCTTTTCTGCGCAGGGGCCAGGCCCATGACCCTGCCTCCTCCCTGCCCTTTTTGAAGTGGTTTGAACCTGAAGCACTAGGAGAAAGCAGTCGCTTGCCCCCCTGCCCCCAAACATCGGGATTGCGGATGTGCTTGGTCCTTGTGTAGGGCGTTGAGGGAGTAAGTTTCCTTGCGCGCTGCCCCTAAGGCACCCATTCAAGAGGCAAGAACAGTCTAGCCCAGTCACTTTAAAATAGTCCCCATGGTATCATGTCAGCCAGATGGAGACTGTAATTTGTCTACTATTTATATTGTGTTAGCATCCAGAGGCCCCTGTGGGGGATCAGGGCCTCATTGTGCCAGGTGCTGTACAAACAAGTACAACGATGACAGTCCATGTCCCAAATCACCCACAATCTAGGACAGCAGTTCTCAAACTCTGGGTCGGGACCCCAAAGTGGGTCGTGACCCCGTTTTAATAGGGTTGCTAGGGCTGGCTTAGACTTGCTAGGGCCTGGGGCTGAAGCCCGAGCCCCACTGTCCAGGGCCAAAGCCAAAGTCTGAGAGTTTCAGCCCTGGGTGGCATGGCTCAGGTTACAGGCCCCCTGCTTAGGTCTGAAGCCCTTGAGCTTCAGTTTTGCTCCCCTCCCCACCCAGGGCGGTGGAGCTCAGGCTTTGGCTTTGGCTCTCCCACCCAGGGTGGCGGGGTTCAGGTGGGCTCAGGCTTCAGTCTCCCGTCTGGGGGTCGTGTAGTAATTTTTGTTGTTAGAAGGCAGTCATGGTGTAATGAAGTTTGAGAACCCCTGATCTAGGATTATTACAAGACCCACTAGGTGGCTAAACAGAAATAGGGGTGAGGTAGGGGGAAAGGTAACAGTAATGGTGGGTGTATTTGCAGTCTCAGTGGTGTCTGAGAGAGGTACAGTAATGTATATGGTATAATCAGAGAATCAAAGAAAAGCAAATAGTGAATGAAGGACTATCTGTCTACCCAACTGCAGATTAGGTCATTGACTAAGCGCCTTCTAAGATGTCTGCATATACTTAGGAGTCCTTGTGGCACCTTAGAGACTATCAAATTTATTTGGGCATAAGCTTTCGTGGGCTAAAACCCACTTCTTCAGATGTGTGGAGTGGAAAATACAGTAGGCAAGTATAAATACACAGCACATGAAAAGATGGGAGTTGCCTTACCAAGTTGCGGGGGGCGGGGGGGGGGTCAGTGCTAACGAGCCAATTCAATTAATGTGAATAGGTGCCTGTTGAGAATAGGTGCCACAAAGTCTCTAAGGTGCCACAAGGACTCCTCGTTGTTTTTGCTGATACAGACTAACACAGCTACCCCTCTGAAACCTGCATATACTGAGCTTGTTCAGAGTTGTTCAGAGGGGTTTTATTTGTTGGTGTTTTGGTGCTGGGTGAAACTTAACAGGCTCTTGTGGTCTCTCAGAAGTGTAGTCATCTAGGAGACTTAGTCACATTGTTACTTTTAGGAAAAGTCAAACCACCAAAAAACATTTTTAAAACACTAAAATTCCAGTGATTCATTTCTTTCTGTCATTTCTGTCTTCAGCTCTCGGAAAAGGCATTTAGAACAGGCTCATTTCAAGCTGTGTGACCTAGGTTTTTTTAATGATTATTAATTATTATTAATTATTATTATTATTAAGAGGCAGCAACCACTCTAGTTAAAGTTTTAAGATAAGTAATTACCCATTTCCATTCTAGCCCAATTTCAGACATTCATCATGATTTCCCAAAACTTTCATCGTTAGAATAGTCTCTGCCTATAGGTAAATTGTTTTGGAAAGTTTGAGTAAAAATTATTCAGTCATTTTTGAATATGAAGAAAGTTCACTTTTCCCATTATACAATGGGAAAAGTTTTACTGAGTTATATGTCTGTCTGAAAACTGCAGGCCTCACATGCACAGTACAGTGTGTGCAGAATTTTCTTGCTAAATTTGTAAAATGTGCAGATAAGGATTCAGTGTGTGAATTCTTCTCTGTGCAGAGTGCCAGTGAAAGGCCAATGCACCAACCTCTTTTCCGTCTCTTCATACTCGGAAATGGCTGACCTATTTATGTGAGGCCTTGACCTAAATGGTGCATTGCCTTGCACTAGGCGTCTGCACAGAGGTGAATTTCACCCTGTAAACATGTGTGACTAACCTATGCAGTGATAAGTGTAGTGCAGGTGCATAATGACCAGTGCTGAGTGGGGGAAGAAGATTGTGTGTTATGTGTTGAGACTGAGGGTATGTGTACACTGCGAAGCTGTCGACAAAACTTTTGTATTTCACGGGTACTTAAAAAAGCCCCCCTGCGAAAGACAAAAGTTTTGCAGACCAAGTGGCAGTGTGAATGCGGCTTTGTTGGCAGGAGCGCTCTCCTGCCGACAAAGCTAACGCTGCTCGCGAGGCTGGAAGTATTTTGTCAGCAAAAGTGCCGACCAAGTACCGCTGCGTGGCGTAGACAAGCCCTGAGTTTGGAGTAGCCCCTGGAAGGAAGCAATAGTTTACATTTGCCAGTGAGTCTGTGAGGCCATGAGAGAAGCAGAGGAAAAAAAGACAGGACAGCTGCTTCTTGGAACAGGGCTGGGGAGCCTGACCAGGGATTTGTACAGCATGCAGTGTGTTTTTACTGCTGTTCAGGGAAACAACATTTGTGTATATGTTGTAAATAAACAAATTTATGCAAAGAAACTACCCTGAGTCTATGTCACTGTGTTTTCGTGCAAATGGTAGCCACCCTGCAAGGCCCTGAATTTCAGTAACCACTCAGCCTCAGGGCAACAGTATTTTCTTCTTGTGATGAAAGACCTGCAGTATGTTTCAATGAGACATTTACAACCTCACTTACCTAAACTGTCACATCTTGACAATGAATAAAAGGAACTCTTAAAATATCATGTTCAAATGGAGACATTTTACAGTTGTCTAGTCTTTGTTATTGGGAGGTTTCTGACATAACAATCTCCAGCCTTTTTGACTATTGACTCACTGGTGAGTTCTGAATCATCCAAACAAAAGCTGGAAACCATATGCTTTGAATGGAGGAGGGAGGGATGTCATGGTTATAGTGCTATTAGCAAAAGGATTGCTGCCATCTGTTGGTTAAAATCACATGAAGAATAGGAAATTACATTAAAAGGAAGGTTTAAAGGAACACTGTCAACTAGTTTAGGCCTAAAATGTAGGTTTAGTTAAAGGGGGGAATTTTTAAAAACAAAATCTGATATGATTATAAATGTTTTCAAATGCGTTATTTTAAAATATATTTTTAATTTAAATATTGCTCTCCAGTTATTATTTATTTGCATTACAGTAGTGCATGGAGATCCAAGCAAGAAATAGGGCTTTGTCATGCTAGATGCTGTACAAACATGTAGCAAAAAGACTGTCCCTGCCCTCAAAAGCTTGCCGTCTTGGTTGATGACAACATGCAACAGGTGGGAAACAAAAGAGTCAGGATGGGAGGGAAGGAAAATGAGGTAACGTCGGTATGAGCATGTTTTTGTGTGGATTGTACAATATAAATCACCCATTCTAAACACAGCCTTGTTGGGCTAGGAGTTCTCCAACCTTTTCATTCTACTGACCACTTCATAAAAGACAGGTTCTCCCCTCCCAAAGGTCTAATCACCCTCTTCCCCCACTGCTTGAGTCTCAAAATGCGTTTTACTGCATGTAAGGACTCTGTAGGCCACACTGGACCATAGTTTGAGGACCCCTGTAAGTGCAGGAGAACCAGAAAGTGAATCTGACTGAACATAGGTGAAACTGACCAGTCTAGTTCCATTATCCAAACTGAGTGAAATGAGATTTTTAAAAGGTATTCAATTTTAATCATCTGAAATGTCACTAGTAGCACAAGGAATCTTTTTAAATTATTGGTTTTTATCATGACACTACCCCTTTAAGAAGGATGACTGATGAGGAAGTAATAGGAGAATCTCATTGTTGATGGATGACCAGAGACCTTGGGACCCAGCTCTGCTAACATTATTGTCAGAGCTAAATGTCTTGCATTACATTTGTTGAGTATGTATCTGTGAAGCAAAGGACAGGTTCAGTTACTAAAAGCTGATGTTCCCCTGAGAATAAAAAATGGTTAAAGTCAAAAACAACATGCAGAGGAAATGAAAAAAAAACACCCTCTCAAATACTTAGTGGTTACTGAAGGCATTTCTGGTAAAATGCATGACTAATGTTCTTACTGAAACTGGACTGGACTCATGCCAGCAACTGTCACCATCTAGTGTACTCAGTTTCACAGTGCTTTCTTTGACCGGTCTTCAGGCAACAGATTATTCAGTAATGCAGTCAGGTGAGTGCCAAAGACAAACAAACCTTCTGTGAGCCAGCAAAAACAAAAGGATAAACCAATATTGTGCAAGTACTTAAGAGGTCTGTTTAAGCTGTTCCCTTACGAGGATAAACACAGCAGAGAGTACAAAACATTGTCAAGCAGTACAGGCAACCCCTAGCCCAGCCAGCAGAAGACAAAAATCTATTTCTAAGAAGCTCCTTACACATCAAAAGACACATCATACTATCACAGTAACATTTCTAAGGAGAATGAGAAGGGCATGGAGGCCAAATTCTACAGCCTAGGGGGTGGAGACACGGGCTGGGGGCTGCCCTTGGGCACCCGACACCTCCCCCCTTCTTCCCAGGGCAGGTGGAGCATCCGGGGCTTCCCACAACAGCCTGGGCGGCTCCCTGGGCATCTCTTACCACTGCTCAGCTCTGGCTTCCTGCCTGGCCGGGGCCAGGGCCTCAGGGGGAAGAGGCGGAGCAGGGGTGTGGCCACAGGGAGGGGCAGGGCCTTGTGCCCCCTCCCACCCCCCGACTTCTACCCAGGTTCCAGTGCTCGTGATTTAGGCTCTGTATTGTAGACAAAGGGCTGGTCTACATAAGGAACTTCCATATGTATACCTACCGCTGAGAGATGTAGCAATACCAACCTAACCCCCGGTATAGACAGCACTTGGTCAATGGAAGAATTCTTCAGTCGACTTAGCTATTGCCAGTCAGGGAGGTGGATTACCTGCACTGATAGGAGAACCCCTCCCATCCTTTTCTTCTTTACTCTCCCTTTCCTTCTAGCTCTCCCTTCTGCACAGCCTCCTCATCCCTCTCCTGCTCCTCCCACTCTCCCTTCCTTCTGCTCTTTGTGAAGAAGCCGAGAAGAGGCCTGGTGTCATGGACCAGGACAAAGGCAGTTAGACCTGGTCAGAGCAGTGGGGATTAGGCCTAGTGGTCAGAGCAGGAGTTGGGAGCCAGGATCCAGAGCTGGGACTCAGAACCAGAGAAAGAGTCAGGAGTCAAGCCAATGGATCTGGAACAAGGCAGGAGGGCAGGAACCAGGAAGGCAGGGCTCAGGAGTCAGGTAAAAAGGCAGTGTCCATTGTAGCAATCATGCGGAAATTCACCTAGCTGCTCAGACAATGTTTGTGCCTTCTTCTGGCTTCAATAGCAAGTCTGAGCCAATTGGAGAGGCTGGACATCTCTTCCAATCAAAAACTTTGTGGGTGGTGCCTTTGGTGAGCTAGGGTTTACCAGTCCACACTCTCTTCTGGTACCAGTGAGCTGCCGGGTGGTGGCTGCAGTCTGAGGACTGCCTGAGGACCCACAATCCCATAATCCCTCACACCTGGCTCTGCAGACCTTTGTTGCCATGAGTAGCCCCGTTTCCACTGATACAACACTGTAACATCTGCAAACTCCGCCAGGGAATATTTTGAAAATTGTTTTTAATGATTTTTTAAAAAAATATTGAAATGGTTCCATTGGTCTAAAGTTTTATAAAATCTTTGTTTTACAACACCTAAATTCGGGGCCAAATTTGACTTCAGTGTCCCTTTTATATCATGATTACTAACCACAGTTAAATAGGAGCAAGCTTTCAGGAACCATGCTCTTTATCAGGCCTTCGCAGAAGAGTTCTGTAGGGTGACATTATGTATAATGCAGGGATTTAATTCATAATTAAATTCAAAGATCAAAGGAAAGGATGGGAGGGGAGAAAGGTACAAGGCATGGATTGGAGTTCCTCTTCTCGAATGCTCTGTCTGGATTACAAATGACCAAAGGCTCTGTCAATCAAAAATATTATAAAAAAAGCAAAGAGTCTACAGAGCCCTTTGTCACTGTAATCCAGAGGGAGCTATTAAGGAGAGGAACTCTAACCCCATTTTGATTTGATTAACCATCTACTTTGATCTATACTATCTCTGAATTTAATTATAGGCTCTAATTAATTACCATTCTATCTGTTGCTGTACCTTCCACCATTCCCACCTCAAAAGCATACACATTTTTAAGCTTGATTAGGCCTGATGAAAAGGAGTTTCAAAAACTTTTTCTTTATTTACAGGACTATTCATTAGTATAAAGCAAATATTGATCCCAGTGAAGTTAATAGCAAACCCCCCTCCCATTTTGACTTAGTTGCAAGAAGGAATGCGCCTTACACCTCTATCTTGCAATTGTTTTTACAAGAAATGTCCAAGCAAAGTCACATCTTCCCCTTCCTTGGCAGGATCACTCAGCAGAGAAAAGCAAGATTTCTCCATATCCTTTGAGCACAGGCATCTCATACATTGGAACGGGGATGACAGGATATAAGAACTGGAGGCTATTTCAAATGATGCACCAGACCTTGCCACTCTTATACTCTTATATTGCAGTTGGTGTGTGTGTGTGTGATTTTTGTACCTAAATAGTTACACTGGTAAGAGCCCTACTGTGGTATTCTATAGTGTTTTAATGTAATGACTTTTGCTGGTATATTCCCTTTCCCATTTGGGAATATGTTATCTTGGTATAAAGCACCTTTATACCAAAATAATTGTGTCTACACTAGAGTACCATATTAACTATTCCGGTATAAAGTGGTACAACTTTCTGTAAAGACAATGCTTTAGGCCAGGTCTGCACTATACAAACTTTTGCTGGCATGACGATGTTGGTCAGGGATGGGAAGAAGTATGGTCCCTGACTGACAGAGCGGTGCTGGTAAAAGTCCCTAATGTAGACATAGTTACACCAGCAAAACTCAAGCACTGTTGCTGGTATAGCTTATTTCGCTCAGCGGGGCTGGAATAAACTATGAGAGGGAAAGTGCAGTTTTGCCAGTGTAGTATATCTCCCCATTGTGACAGGTTGCCCCCCTTAGGATGCCACCTGATGTGCTAAGATACCACCGAGCCTGCCTGTTCTGCCAGCCTGAGCACCCTTTTTACCTGTCTTGCTGAGCCAGGCTATTAAGCCTCCTCCAGCACACACAGAGGCAGGGCCACACCCAACTGCAGAACAACACAGACACTCAGCCCTGGTCTACACTACGAGTTTAGGTCGAATTTATTAGCGTTATTTCGATTGATCCGTGCACCCGTCCACACGACGAAGCCCTTAACATCGACTTCTAGGGCTCTTAAAATCGATCTCGCCACTCCACCCCCAACGAGGGGATTAGCGCTTAAATCGATATTGCCGAATCGATGTAGGCTAGTGAGGACGCAATTCGACAGTATTGGCCTCCTGGATCTATCCCACAGTGCAACATTTGACCGCTCTGGACAGCAGTCTGAGCTCGAATGCTCCGCCCAGGTAGACAGGAAAAGCCCCGCGAACTTTTGAATTTCATTTCCTGTTTGGCCAGCGTGGTGAGCTGCAGGTGAGCGCAGATCTCATCAGCAGAGGTGACCATGATGGAGTCCCAGAACCGAAGACGAGCTCCAGCATGGACCGATGTTGAAGTACGCGATCTGATCGCTGTATGGGGAGACGAAACCGTGCTAGCAGAGCTACGGTCCAAAAGAAGAAACGCCAATACATATGCCAAAGTCTCCAAGGGCATGCAGGACAGAGGCTACAACAGGGACGCGCAACAGTGCCGCGTGAAAATTAAGGAGCTCAGGCAAGCCTACCAAAAAACCAGAGATGCAAACAAACGCTCTGGGTCAGAGCCCCAGACATGCCGCTTCTATGATGAGCTGCATGCCATTCTAGGAGGTGCAGCCAGCACTGACCCACCCATGTGGTATGACTCCGTATGTGGATCATCAGAAACCACAGAGGAGCATGATGATGATAATGATGCTGAAAATAGCGCCCAGACACAGCAAGGAAGCGGAGAAGCCCTTTTCCCCGACAGCCAGGAACTCTTTGTCACCCTGGAGCCAGTACCCTACGAACCCACCCAAGGCGTGCTCGATGCAGGAGAAGGGACCTCTGGTGCCTCTGGTGAGTGTACCTCTGTTAATTAATACATGTTTTATAAGCAAGCGTGTTTAATGATTAATTCGCGGCCAGTACAGCTACAGCTACTGGAAAAGTCTGTTAACATGTTCGGGGATGGAGCAGAAATCCTCCGGGGACATCTCCAGAAAGATCTCCTGGATGTACTCCCAAAGCCTGTGCAAAAGGTTTCTGGGGAGGGCAGCCTTATCCTGTGCTCCGTGGTAACACACTCTACCACGCCAGGCCAGTAGCACGTAGTCTGGAATCATTGCTTTGCAAAGCATGGCGGCGTATGGTCCCGGTGTTTGCTGGCATTCAAGCAACATCCGTTCTTTATCTGTCTGTGTTATCCTCAGAAGAGTGATATCATTCATGGTCACCTGGTTGAAATAGGGGAATTTTATTAAGGGGGTATTCAGAGGGGCTCCATCCCTGCTGGGCTGTTTGCCTGTGGCTGAACGGAAATCTTCCCCGCTGTGACCCACGCGGTGGGGGGAGGGGGAACAGCGAACATCTTGGATGTGTGTCTGTGTGTGTGTGGGGGGGTGTCGATTAGGTTCGCGCTGCACGTTAACCCGAAAACCGCCGCCCCTCCCTTTTCAATTGCCAACCAGTTTTAAATTGCCAGCCCAAAGGCTGTTTGTTATGGGAAATGAGGGGGTTGCTGTTTGAAAACATTCCCACCTGTTATGAAGGTTAAAGAAGCCTATAGACTGTGGCTTACCATGGCTGCCTGCAAGCCGAATTCTGTTGCCCGCCGGACCAACTTGTTGCTTGTGTGATCTCTCACACCAAACCGGCAGACCCTCAATATAACAGGCAAAGTGCAACCTTGGACCAAATGCATATGTGATATGTAATGTTTGGAGCATTGTTCTCTAATATGTGTCTTTTAAACTACTCCTCTCCCGTTTGTTTCCTCCCGCAGCTGCAAATGTTTCAACGCCACCCCTTTCATCACCGTCCCAGAGGCTAGCGAAGATTAGAAGTAAAAAAAAAAGGAATCGAGACGATATGGTCTCAGAACTCATGGAATCCTCCCACACTGAAGCTGCCCAGCAGAATGCGTGGAGGCAGACACTGTCGGAGTCCAGGAAGGCAGAATTTGATCATGCGGACAGGTGGCGTGCTGAAGACAATGACTGGCGGGATGAAGAGAGACAGCGGCGGGATGAAGAGAGTAGGTGGCATCAGCGTGCAGAGAGAAGGCAGGATGCAATTCTGAGGCTACTGGAGGATCAAACGGAAATCCTCCGGCTTATGGCTGAGGAAAGGCGTAGGGTTCAGGAAAGGCTGCCTGAGCCCAGACCGCCGCTACAGCCCCTGTGTAACCAACAGCCCTCCTTCCCGAGTCCCATAACCTCATCCCCGAGACGCCCAAGAACGCGTTTGGGCGGCCTCCGTGCACCCAACCACTCAAGTCAAGAGAACAGTCCAAGCAAGAAAGGGCTGGCATTCAATAAGTTTTAAAGTGCTGTGTGTCCTTGTCCTTCCCTCATCCCCTCCTCCACCACCCATCCTGGTGCTTCCCTTCCTCCACCAGCTATCCCGGGAGACTGTGGCAGTTAGCCCCATAGTTCCCCCTCTTTGTTTTACGAATTAATAAAGAATGCATGATTTTTAAGCAACAATGACTTTATTTCCTCTGCGAGCGGTGATCAAGGTGGGGAGGGCAGGGCGGTTTGGGTAAAGGGAAGTAGAGTGAATGAAGGGGCGGGGCTTTTCATTACAGGGGAAAAACAGAACTTTCACACAGCATCCTGGCCATTCATGAAACTGGTTTTCAAAGCTTCCCTGATGCGCAACGCACCCTGCTGTACTCTTGTAATAGCCCTGGTGTCTGGCTGCGCATAACCAGTGGCCAGGCGATTTGCCTCAACCTCCCACCCCGCCATAAACGTCTCCCCCTTACTCTCACAGATATTGTGGAGCGCACAGCAAGCAGTAATAATAATGGGAATATTGTTTTCGCTGAGATCTAACCTAGTCAATAAACTTCGCCAGCGAGCTTTTAAACGACCAAATGCACATTCCACCACCATTCTGCACTTGCTCAGCCTATAGTTGAAAAGGTCCTGACTACTGTCCAGGCTACCTGTGTATGGCTTCATGAGCCATGGCATTAAGGGGTAGGCTGGGTCCCCAAGGATAACTATAGGCATCTCAACATCCCCAACGGTTATTTTCTGGTCTGGGAAGAAAGTCCCTTGCTGCAGCAGCCGAAACAGACCAGAGTTCCTGAAGATGCGAGCGTCATGTACCTTTCCCGGCCATCCCACGTTGATGTTGGTGAAACGTCCCTTGTGATCCATCAGTGCTTGCAGCACTATTGAAAAGTAACCCTTTCGGTTTATGTACTCGCTGGCTTGGTGGTCCGGTGCCAAGATAGGGATATGGGTTCCGTCTATCGCCCCACCGCAGTTCGGGAACCCCATTGCTGCAAAGCCATCCAGTATGAGCTGCACATTTCCCAGACTCACAACCCTTGGTACCAGCAGCTTGGTGATCGCCCTGGCTACTTCCATCACAACAGCCCCCACTGTAGATTTTCCCACTCCGAATTGATTCGCGACTGACCGGTAGCTGTCTGGCGTTGCAAGCTTCCACAGGGCTATCGCCAGTCGCTTCTGTACTGTGAGGGCTGCTCTCATCTTGGTGTCCTGGCGCTTCAGGGCAGGGGAAAGCAACTCACAAAGTTCCATGAAAGTGCCCTTACGCATGCGAAAGTTTCGCAGCCACTGGGATTCATCCCAGACCTGCAGCACTATGTGGTCCCACCAGTCTGTGCTTGTTTCCCGGGCCCAGAATCGGCGTTCCACTGTATCAACAAGCCCCATTAACACCATGATGTCCACCTTGCGGGGGGGCCTTTTTTGAGAGAGGTCTGTGTCCATGTCCTCATCACTGTCCTCAGGGCGCTGCTGTCGCCTCCTCGCCTGCTGTAGCTCTAGCAGCTCCTGGTTCTCGTTCTGCATATACTCCTGGACAATGCGCGTGGTGTTCATAACGGCGAGAACAGCCGCGGTGATCTGATCATGCTCCATGCTTTCCCTGGTATGCTGTTTGCAGGACAGCAGAGTGGCAGCAGAAGCAGCGGGTGGATAACAATGGAGTCAGCAATACGGCGCCCATATGAAAAAAGGCGCGAAAGGATTTTTTGCTCCCCCCTCAGTTGCTTTCACGGAGGGAGGGGGGAGCAAGGGTTAGGCTCATTTCCTTCTAGCTGCAGATGGTACAATATGCGGTGAGCAAGGAGGCGCCTTCCCTTCTAGCAGCAGATGGTACAATATGCTTGATATCCATCATCAGCTCCTGGCCCCCTCAAGGATTGAACTCGCAACCCCGGGTTTAGCGGGCCAACGCTCAGACCGCTGAGCTATCCCTCCGCCCGTGTTCCAGGCAGTACTGAATCTCCCTTAAACAAAACGTAAAAAAGAGAATGACCAGAGTCACTCTGGTCACTCCCATTTATGTCCAAGCGCCCCCGGCCAGCCACACCATAGGCTGCCGGCCAGGAGCACACGAATACCAATCATATTGTACAATCTGCTGCAAGAAGGAAAGGAGCTTCTGCTGTGTGGTCCCGCGACCACGACCATTTATGGCATATTGCACTATCTGCAGCTAGAAGGCAAGGAGCTTCTGCTGTGTAGTCCCGCGACTACCAGCCTCAGGCGGAATGGCCCCCTCAAGGATTGAACTCGCAACCCTGGGTTTAGCGGGCCAACGCTCAGAACGCTGAGCTATCCCTCTGCCCGTATTATAGTGTGACTGAATCCCCACTAGACCTAATGTCCAGGCGTACGCTGGAGATGTACGGTAATTGTGAGCTGAGCAGGCTTCCGTAGCAAACACGGAAACCCCGGAAAAAAGGCGCGAAAAATATTGCTTTCACGGAGGGAGGGATGACATGTACCCAGAATCACCAGCGACAATGTTTTCTGCCCCATCAGGCTTTGGGATCGCAACCCAGAATTCCAATGGGCGGCGGAGACTGCGGGAACTGTGGGATAGCTACCCGCAATGCAATGCTCCGAAAGTCGATGCTAGCCCCGCTACTGTGGACACAGTCAATCGACCTCATGGTCTTAACGCTCTTTAGTGGGGACACACACAATCGATTCCATAAATTCGGGTTTTAAAATATCGACTTCTATAAATTCGACCTAATTCTGTAGTATAGACGTACCCTGAGATCAGCTCTGGGAAGACTCAGCTTCAGGGACTTGCCCCAGCACTCAGGTATCCACCTCCCTTGGAGTGCAGACCCAAAGGTATATTATGAAATCCACCTCCTCCCTCAATGTGGAGGAAGGTATGCACAGCTTCTCTCCCCCCTCCCCCCCCCGCCATTATGAATTGTAGAAACTGGGTTATCTTATAAACAAGAAATAAGTTTATTAACTACAAAAAGTGAATTTTAAGAGAATATAAGAGATACAGACAGAACAAAGCAGATTACTGAGCAAATATAACAAAATACGCATGCTAAGCTCAATATACTTAAGAAACAGGTTTCAAAATGTAATTTCTTACCCTAAATATTATTTTAGGCAGGTTGCAAAGTTTCTGTAGCTTAGAGTTTCAGTTATATTTCTTTTCAGTCTGGACTCCCCCTTGCCTTCCTTTCAGGTGTCTTTAGTAGTCTTTCTTCTTGGGCAGACAGGTCATGGAGAGGAGTCCCGTTTGCCTTCCTCCCCACCCTTAAATAAGGTTTACATAAGGCGGGAATCCTTTGTTTCTCAAGCTTGACCCCCCTTCCCTTTTAATGGAAAGTTACAAGAAGTCGCAGATAATGTTTAGTATCAGGTGAAAATACCACCTGACCTAGTAATGTCACAGTTATGTCCCAGGATGCCTCCCAGGAGATTAGTATCTTCACAGTCTTGTTGTTCCTTCCTAATGGCCCATCAAATCTGATGGCCTGTCATCTAGTGGGTGTCTTCCCAATACACACCCAGTTGTAATTGTTACATAGGCCACATTCCTAACTTTAGATCCAGAAATGATACATGCGTACAAATTGGATAATCACATTTAGTAAATTGTAACCTTTCCAATTATATCCTTCATGAGCCATCTTGTATAAAATACACCTCAGTTATGTCATATCCATATCATAAACATATTTCCATAAAGAATATGGAGTGTAACGTCACACCCATATACCACCAGTATAGTTATATACCCATATATCACCACCCTGACCCAGCCCAGAGCCCTCTCTGTGTTGCCGCCAGCCCCTACCCCAGGCTAGACTGGAGTGGCTGTGCCAAGCGGAAGCAGGAAGGGAGGGCTGGGGGCGGAGCGTGGGTGGGACCACACCTGGCTGTTTGGGAAGGCACAGCCTCCCCCAGCCTATAGTACCCACCTCCCTTGCTGCAGAGCCTCCTCTCCCCACAGACCCAGGAGATCCACCACCTCCCATGTACTCCAGGCAGGAGCATGGTTGCTGCAAGGATGCTCAGTTGGGCAGTTGCTATGTGAGCTCTCCACATCGCAAACAGGAAGAGCAATTCCAAAACTTCCTGGGGCGTTGAAAGGGGAGGAGTGCATACCTGTGTATCTGGATGCAGAGCAGTGGAGTTCAAACTGGTGACCAAAGCAATCACAGTGGGCATTGTGGGACACCTCCTGGAAGCCACTTAGGGTGACATAAAAGCAATGCAGTGTCTCTTGTCGAGGTGGTTTTATTTTATCACTGTGGCAAGCAGTGCTTAATTTGTGCCAGGGCTTGCCAGGGCTGAGCCCTGGCATCTCTAGGCTTGGAAGTTCATAGCCCCGGCACCTCTTGGTTTGCTGCATCAGTTATGAAAATAAAATAATTGCTTGAGCCCTGCTGCCCTGGCACCTAATTGCTTGAGCTCCGGCACCTCTTTCAGTACAAATTAAGCACTGGTAGCAGGAGAGTTATAGTGGAGGGAGGAGCATTGCGGAGTGTACACCTCCATATTTAGGTCAACGTAAGCTGCCTTATGTTGACTTAACTTTGCAATGTAGATAAGCCTTCAGTGTTTCTCTTTGCACACGCACCCCCATCTGATTTATAATTCACACTATGGGATGTGGGAGAAGAAAGGAATGCTAGAGAGCTCGCCATGTGTGTTGTGTCAATCGGAGTTATGCGCACGTCTGAGGAGACAACATATGCTTATGGCTCTTTTTCTGTTTTCTTTCTTTTCCTTTTCTTTTGGCTAAGATAAATGCCTGATGACTTTAATACCTGGCAGAGCTCATTTGCAATAGTGGTGCAATGTCTCTGTGTGTCCATCTTGATCCTCCCATTCTTACAGCGATTGGATTCCAAATAGTTGAATAGAAATTAAGTAATTGCACCTCTGCAGAATAAGTATTTGTTATGAGGGGGCCATAATTAATCAGAAGAAGTGCTCTTTCAAGGGGTCTTGCTCAATTACCTGTTTCATTACAAGGCCGTCATTTATTCAGGATAATCAGGAGCAATTCAGAATAGAGTCATCCTTTTCTCAGGAGCATCTGCCTCACCCTGACACCTAATTCCCTGTGTGAATTTATATTCTTTCTGACAAAGAACAGGTCTGATAATTACATAGATAAAATAATACACATGAGATAAAATTAATATATACAGGCAGAAAGAAAGCAAATCACAAATCTGAAACATATTACCGCACTGACAACAGTTCCTTGAGAACAAAGATCATATTTATAATGAAATGGCAAATATAAACGCTAAGACCAAAACCTCAGTAGCTGAATTATTCATTCAGCTATGCAGTTATTGATCATACATCTCCAAAACAGCTGACTAGGTGCCTTGGGAAATTCCTTAACTGTCATTGCATGAGAAGTTATTTCTAGAGAGGCCAATTGAGTTATACCCTTCCACCGAAACTGCAGTGATTGTCCATTTTTTGCAAACTCTGTCTCTGCAGTAAGAAATGCCCTTGAAATGAATGTTTTCTTAGTGTCGGAATGGCCCCTTACAGTCCCTATATGATAAAATATAAATGTCTCTGAAGCGCTATGTGTCAAAGGTAAAGTGCAAGAGTGAGTGAGAGGAGGCGGATAGAGCACAAGCCACAATCTCCGTTCCTGTCCTTGAACATAAGGAGCAGAAGAATACAGCTCTGATGACATCATTAAACTTTCCAAAAGCCCTGGTCACATCTCCTTCCCTTATGGAGCTGAGCCAGTGCAGGGGGGGAGGTGACATCCTTTCACAGACTACAGTGCATACGGTAGTGCAGAACGCACTGCACTCTGTTAAAGGACGTCACCGACATTGTTCAGATGAGATCTCCCCAGCTACCCTGAAGGAATTCTGGCTGAGACAGCAAGAATGACTCTGGGACTCCAGCTGGGGTGGATGTTCTCAGCACTCTCCTATCAGCCACAGGATAGCCTGGTTTAATTCTGGCCCACTCTTATAATGTTGTGGTGGCACTGCCCTAGCAGGGGTAATGTTGTCTCATGTACTGCACAACAGCTTCAGTTCTAGTTCTCCTGGGATTCTGCTTTTACCCTCCTGCTGTATAGCCAGTCTATGTGCTGCTAATTAATTATGACCGGAACGCCAAAGCTGAACAAAATGTTAGCGTGTGACCCATGCAACCTTAAGTTGGTCATTTCCTGGCATTTGTTGCAATTTTTTATTTGTCATATAATAGTACTCAGAAACCCTGATCAGGATCAGGGCCTCACTTGAAGGCTGCTTTGCATTTTCAAAGCAGTGCCAAGGGGTCTTAGTGTCGATGAGAAACAAGCCCTATTCATTATGCAGCACCTGGCACAGTCTGCAGTGGATTGGGGCTGCATGCAATTATTTAGCTTAATTTTTTCTGAATTTTATGAAGAGTAAGCAAATGCAAAGCACCCTGAGCCCTACATAGTATGAATCACAAGAAGCATAAACCTTACAGACTTGCACCAGTGTAAATGAGGCTATTGAGGCTAGACAGCTGGCTGGCTGCTAGTTAGCCCACACATACTGTAAGTCAAACAATAACTTTACTGAACCCTGAACCTAGAGACCGAGAGGATTTGTAGTGCATGTGGGTGAGGAGCAGATACCACAAGCCAGTGTAACCTGATTCTCACACTACTAGTAGCCCGCCAAGGAGTGACAGAGCGTCAAAGCAACCAGACAGAAACCAAGATGCCACGGGGACTGTTTCTTTGTAATATGTTGGTACAGTGCCTAGGCCAATGCGGCCTCTAGATGTGACCGCAATACAAATAAATAACAGAATAGGTGTGGTGGAATGCAACCCATGGAGTCTGTAGGCCCATGAAAGACGTGCATACAAACAATTTTAACCATTCGCAAATTGCAGAAACAGTTCAGTGTAAAGCTACAAGGTTTTCATTTTCTTGAAATTAGCTAAAACAAAACTTTCACTCTTTGTAATGAAACGTATGAAAAATAATCTACCCTCTACACACCACAGACCACAACTGCTCACGTTGAGCTCTCTGGTGAGCATGCCTCCTTCGCTGGTGCCTACCACGCATATCGCAGACACCCACTAGATGGCACCTGCACACTTCTGGTAGCCAATAAGAAGCAAGGAGCGTGTACGATGAAATCCCTTCTTAACGTCATAAAGAGGCAATTCCAAATGTACCCTCAAGATGGAAAGACCTTTATAATTGAAAGTGGGTTATTTATTTCTCCTCTACAAAGATAAAGCAAGAATAAGGTTGTAAGGCCATTGGGACATAGACCATCTTTTCAATATATGTGGCTAGCTTCATGGGGCCTTGATCCCTGAATGGGATCTCAGCTACAGTAATGCAAATAATAAGATCAATGGAAGGAACCAATTTGTGACCTCAGTTACCCCCATCCAACCCCAATTTGATATAACAAACTTATATGTAAGCAGGGGAATAGTCCCACTATTGTGGGGAACTTTCCTCGTTTCTGCACTACCCCGGTGAAATGGGCTAGCGGAAGGATCTGAGTCCTCGCTCCCACCTCCTTTACCCAGAGGCCTCCCTGCCCTCAAGGACTCCCCTTGCACTCTCCTGTCTGGCAGAGTCCTCGTAACCCCAACAAGACTGGGCCCAGGATTCCTGGGGGGGCTCGACCCCCAACCTTGCTGTGGTCACCTAGGTCAGGGGCTAGGGTGTCCCCACTCCGGGGTACTCTCTCTGCACTGGATGCTTCCCTGACCCACTGATCATTGCATACAATTTAAAGCAAATGCAAATTATTTAATCAAGAATTAATTTTAAAATGAATAAGGAAAAATGGGAAAGGCTAATGAAAACACATCACCCCGCTCTGTGGCAGGGACATCACAACAGTGTCTCTGCAATGTCAGGGCAGTTCAGTCTGTTCCTGTGTAAGTCCCAGGCTCCTTCTCAGGCCCTGGCTGTGCTGCAGGGACGCTGTGACTTGGACACTTGCTCCGGCGGTGGCCACATGCTCGCAGGCTCTGGGTGGCAGGACCCTTCTTCCCAGCGTCGCCCCACCCTGTCGGGGTTTAGATCCCCCTGCAAGTCTGGCCTGCAGGGCCTCCTGGCTGAGGTGTCTCCCTGTGCTGGGCCCACTGCCCAGGGTCCCCCCTCGCTCTCCCCAGCTGCTCACCGCATCCGGCACCGGACTGCTCCAGCCCCAGCTCCACCGCTCTGCTCCAGCTCCAGCTCCTCTGCCTCAGCACGGCTGCTGCTGCTGCTCTGCCTCCAGCTGCCTGGGCTGCTGCCCTGGCCCCTCTGGCTCTGGCTGCTGCACCTCTGCTCCCAGGGCAGGTCTGTGTCTCTGGGCTGCTATTCTGGACCCTCCGGATCTGGCCCAGCTCAGCTCTGGCCTCTGCCCTCTCCTCAGCTCAGCCCCACTCACTCTGACTCAGGCAACTCCAGCTCACACGGAGGACGGGATCCATGCTGGCCTCCTGACTCCTTGATTCGCCTGCCCGCCCTGTCAATCAGGCTGACCTGGAGCATTGGCCTCTCCCCATTGTTCCTGGGGACTGTCAGTCTCAGGGTCCTGATTTCCCATCGACCCTTCCCCATTTGGTACTGGGAGCTAGCAATCAAAACACCCCCACTGAATGTTAGTGAGGGGATAACAGTCCCCTTACATATAGAAAAATGTGTTCAAAAATAGATACCACCACTGCCATGTTCTCAAATGATACAAGACACCCTAGCTCTCCTCAGCATCCACTCCTGTTACAAGAGGCTAGCGTACAGGCAAGAGGCTGGGCACAGTCAGCAGTTAATTGCACACTGTCCCTGGCCCTAGCCCCATGTACTAAAGAAAGGTGAGCCCAAGACATCTTTCCTCCACTCCATCCCTGTGCAAGGGCCACAGCCATTAACAGTGTCAGCACTTGGAGCAGTGCAGGGACTGCTTCCTCCTAGCATCCCAGGGGGACCCAAATAACCCTTAAAAGAGACAGAAAGGAGCCAATGCCATGACTATTCCCCACCCTCACTGGCCTACGGAACCATCTGATGACAATGGGGGAAGCAGAGGCTGCATTATCCAAAGCAATGGTGCTGCATGCATGCTCCTTCCTATAACTGGGAAGCTGGGTGAGGGATTATGCCCCCTGAGTACAATCCTTCCCTGAGCTCCCACTGGGTCCTTACTGAGGGCCATGTGCATTTTGCACAGTCTGGCCCCTGCTTGTGTAAACACACAGTACTGATGGTTTTCCATGGGAATTGTAGTACTACTGTCCAGCCAGTACTTTGGCTGGAACATGGGACTAAGTTAGACGCTTTACAATCATCCAGGGAATCATTTTACTTTTATTCATATTCTGTATCATCCTTTCATCTATTTTCAAAGGTTCAACATCTTCAGGTGCATCAGAGCTCTGAGGAGAGAAGAGGGGCCTAGATGGCTTGAGATCTATGGGATAAGAAGCTGAGACCCTTGGCTTCTTTGACAACCTGGACAGGGGACAAACTATGCTTTACAATCATCCACAATGCACCACTCACAGCAGAATTTATATAATGAGCTCAGGAGCCTCTTATGTGTTTGTGACCATTGTCAGAATCCTTCTTTATGGGTGCTAGGTCTCTCCCACAGTTAATTTATTTTGCTCTCTAAAAGGTGCTGATTTACTAAATATTCACTAGTATAAGAGAAATAATTGTCCGGCCATGTCTGCACTACAAAGTTGAGTCAACTTCATGTAAATCAGCATCGAGCCTCTGATTTAAGCAAGTCGATCTTGTGCGTCCACACTACGCTCATTGTGTTGGCAGAGTGCATCCTGACTAGCAGGGCTTGCATCGACGCATGGAGCACTGCACTGTGCGTAACTATCCCAGAGTGCACGTAGACACAGACGAGTAGAATTTTGGGTTGGGCTTGCAATGCCTTATGGGCCCAAAACATTGGCACGGGTAGTTATGGGAACATGGTATTAGCTTCCCATGATGTACTTACCTCCCTCCTTCCCTGAAATCAACAGCAAACAAACCAAGCCTTTTTTCATAAACCTGGGTTACCTGCGTGGACGCTATAGCACAAAAAGCATAGACCCTGCTCAGCTGTACACTGTTGTTGTGAGCATTACAAACACCGCGTGCCTTATTCTGCAGTATTTACACAGCTGATACAGGAGTCGCCACGTGGAACAATGTGATGCCACATTGGCAGCCAATTTTGAGCAGCCAGACACCAGGGCAATAAGAAGAGCACATCGAGGGGCTCTGCATCTCTGTTAGGGTGACCAGACAGTAAATGTGAAAAATCAGGATGGGGGGAGGGGTGGTAATAGGAGCCTATATAAGAAAAAGACCCAAAAATCAGGACTGTCTCTATAAAATTGGGACATCTGGTCACCCTAGTCTCTGTGAGGCTTTGAAAACCAGTTTCAGCGATGAGCCAGAGTAATATGAAACTTATCTGTGTTGTTCCTTACCAAACTGTCCCCTCCATTGCATTTTCTCCCCTGTAAACTCCACCCCCACCAACCACCATGTGTTGAATGAATAAAGAGCCTTTTCTCCTCAATCGGTTTAGTTTTATTATGCACACAAACACACAGAGACAGCAAAGAAAAGTAAGATAACCTGGGGCGATAGGGCTGATAACACTGTGGGGGGAGAAACAAGGAAAGCTTGCTTAGAGGTGCACTGCAATAACAATCAAAGGCGTGGAAACGGGTGCCTTCTGGTCCTTGTACCCTACCCTGGTGTTGAGTGCCAGGGGTACCGAGCACCCCCCAACCCCAGCCTCATAGGACATTGGGTGGAGGAGGATGTAGAGCTGGGCAATGATGGCAGCAGGTTCAGCATAGGCTGCAGAGGGACTCTAGCATCCAAGGTCTCAGCTGCAAGGAATGCAAAGCACAAGGGTAGCACTGACAGTGCATATACATTGCTTCTGGTGCAAGGTTAATTTTTTAAATAAAAAAACACCTCTCAACACACTTCACTGCAAGCCACAACGTAACCACAGGGGCTGGCTATTGCAAGAGTCGGTTTGCTGCTCCCGCCATGGTGAGTAAGGCCACGAGGCATGGGTGAGAGGTCTTGTGCTGCTGCTTTTGTGAAGACATCCTTGGGAGCGCAGGTTGGAATTTGAGAAAAGCCCCCTTTCCCCTAGAAACCTGGATGGTGCTTGAGGACAGGCACCAGTGTAAAGCCCCCCCCCCCCCACCCCCAAATAGTTTGTTTATTTTACAAAAGTGACACCGGGTTAGGGGGTGGGGAAGGGAGACAAACAGGAAACCGCCTCCCCCTCACCCCTTTTTTTGCAGTGCTCAGTGATTCCTTCCAACCACAGCCACGGCACGTTTGGGAAAGTGTGGTTGTGTGACCCAGATTTCACCAAACAGTGGACAGATTACTTGTTGAATTGTTTGCGATTTAAGGGCTCGCATTGAAAACTTCCCCCATTTCCTCTAGGGGACCCTATGCGAAATCACTCTCCTGATGGTAACAGAGGTGGCAAGGGAGCAAATGCTGCAAGTGTCTGGGTACAGACCTGGTCCTTATGCTTCAATGATGTGTGCTGCAATGATGCCAGCAGAGTTAATACTAGAGTGGTGCAGGAAAGTGTCCTACCGTGGTAGATGAAATAAGGCAGCCCTTCCCAGAAACCTTCTGCAAAGGATTGCAGAGTACCTCCATGAAAGCTTCCTAGAGATATCCTTTGGAGGATTCCTGGGCCATCCCCGTGCACATAAACAGTCTTTTTCAGAGAACACCCTCTGCATAGCTGGAGTGGCCACCGATACCCACTACACCTACTTTTTTGTTCAGATTAACCCCTACAGTTTGATTGGAAATGTGTACTCACCAGAGGTGCCTTCCCCAGCTTCATGCTCCACCGCCAACTGGTTCTGTGAAGGGATGGGCTCCAGGGTTAAAAATAGTTCTTGGCTATCGGGGAGAATGAATCCTCTGCTTGCCTGCCTCACATTCTTCTCCTTTCCTCGTCAACAATGTCCTCTTCGTTGTTGCTCGAGGTTGCCTGGGACTTCTGGGAGGTATCCACAGAGCGTTTTGGGGTAGTAGTGAGGTGGCCACTGAGAATCGTATGCAGCTCCTCATAAAAGTAGCATGTTTGTGGGGCAGAACCAGAACAACTATTCATCTCTCTTGTCTTCTGGTCTGCTTGACGAAGCTCCTTTATTTTCACATGGCAGATGGCACTGCTGCGTGTCCCTGGTGTAGCCTTTCTCCCCCATGCCCTGTGCGATCTTGGCATAGATGTCAGCGTTTCTTCTGCTGGATTGGAGCTCTCCCTGTACAGACTCTTCTCCCCACACAGCAATAAGATCCACCACCTCCTGTGTACTCCATGCTGGAGCACATTTGCGGCCTTGAGTCTCCATGATCAGCTGTGCTGGTGAGCTCTCCACGCTGATCAAACAGGAAATGAAAATTCAAAAGTTCCTGGGGCTTTAACAGGGGAGCAGCTGTTTCCTGTGTACCTGGCTGACGTGCAGTGGAGTTCAAAGTGCTGTCCAGCAGAGTACTGTGGGACACCGCCTGAAGGCTAATTCATTCAAATTACACAATGCAGTGTCTACACTATTCCTACGTTGACTGATGGATGTCGAATCAAGCGCTATGCCTCTCGCGAAGGTGGAGTACAGAAGTCGACTTTACAGGCCACTTAGGTCAGCGGAGGGGACTTGGTAGTGTAGACACAAACATTATTAGATTGACTTAACGTGGGTTATGTCAACCTAAGTTTGTAGTGTAGACCAGGCCTGATGGATCTCACTTCACTCCCAATGAAGACAATCTGTTCTGTCACTGATTTCAGTGAAAGCATGTTCATGTTCTATATCAGTATTGCTAGCAGCAGCGGATTGGTTATATGAGAAGCTCAAGGTTTCTAAGCCCACCTCTACAAATAGTTAAATAAATATTTCTAAACAGGCATGCTCCATCTTATCCTTGTCTTTGTTGGTTAAATCCCAGTCCCGGTAGGCTTTAACCATAACTACCTAACACCATGTACTCCTGGGGGAATTCTGCGCCACTGCACAATGTAGAATTTTGCAGAAATTAACGTTGTGCATGCAGAATTTCCTTTCCCCCACAGAAATGGTCTGCAGTGCTGCTGGCCGCCACCAGGCTGCTGGACTTGGCAGAGCCCAGCTTGCACATAGAAGACACTGCTGGTGGGAGGGAGATGGAGTTAGAGGGTTCCTGGCAGCTGCAGGTCCCAGCATGCCCTGAGGGAAGGAGAAGGCAGCATGCGGGAAACTCTGTGCAAGTCTGGGACCAAGCATCAGTCTGTTTCTCCCTCTGGATCCCTGGGGGAAAGAAGGAGGAAATGGGTGTCTGGGCAAGGGGGTAGGCCTGCGGCTGGACTCGGGGGTGGGGGAGGGGATGTGGGTACCTGGGCTTGGGGAGGGGTGCTGTTGGGCTCTGGGGAGGAGGGGGTTTGGGTGTATTGGCTGGGGAGGCCCACAAGTGGGCTCTGGGGGGAGGGATTGTGGGTGTCTGGCCCCCCCAGCTGGGTTCTGGAGGAAGAAGGGTGCAGAGAAAGAGGAACTGGGTTGTCATAGGGGTTTCTTTAATTCTCTACTGCCAGGGGAATTTTTGTGTGTGTCTGTATTGTTACAGCCATATTTACTGACAGGGATTTTGAAATAAATTACCAAAATAATTGAAACGGATGTGATCATGTAGTGTTATTTTGACAAATAAAAATGGCAGAATTTTAAAATATTATGCGCAGACTTTTTATTTTGGCGGGGGGAGATTTTTTATTCTTTGGTGCAGAATGCCCCCAGGCGTACCCCAATGATGTGACTGCAGCTGAGGTAATGCGGTATGAGGCAGCAGAAAAGCTGATTGTGAAGCAATTATCTGAAGAGTGTCATGAAGTTTTGAAGCTAAGGACGGGAAAGAAACATTTGCTCTATACCAGGAGGTAAATTTTCTAGAGCTGTAAGCTCAAAGTGTTTAGGTTATATATGATCAATATTATACACTCTGTTCTGTTTTGTCAATGTGTGTGTGTGTGTGGCGGGGTGCCTATTGGAAACCCGGGAGGTGGGCGGGCGCAAGCCCACCCACTTCTAAAGGCCCGTCCCCCAGCCTAGCGGGAGGGACCACTGGACCCAGGGACCAAGCGAATACGGGGGACAACTAATGAAAAACAGGGATCGGAGTGAAGGTCAAAGGTTCAAAACGAGGATACCGGATGGGGACACCGAGCAGAGAACCTCAGACAGTGCCCACTGCTCCTCAAAGCTGTCGAGGGAGCCAGCGGACGCTGACCAATGGAACTCTGCCCGGATACGTGACACTAGGGAGGAGCGGAAATAGGCCTCACAGTCGCAGAGCACCCCCTCGACCAGCATCCTCCTCCTGGTATTATAGATGAACACTTTAGCTAGAGCCAGGAGGAGGTTGACGAGGAGGTCTCGCGACTTCGTGGGGCCATGGACGGGGTGTGCAAAAAGGAACAAGTGCGGGGAGAAGTGCAGCCAGAACCTCAACAAGAGGTTCTGGAGGAGCCGGAAAAGGGGCTGCAACCTGGCGCATTCAAGGTAGGCGTGCGCCAGGTTCTCCCTCACGCCGCAAAAGGGGCAGGCCTCGGGGATGTGTGGTGGGGTGACTTCCCCGCTCCTGCTCTAAAGGGGTTAAAGCAACCCGGTAGAGGGCTGTGAAAGGGAAGAGCAGGCTGATTGGGAAAGCAGTCACAGCTGTGCCCAGCCCAATCAGACCCCAGCTGGCCCTTATAAGAGGGCAGTGGGACAGAAGCTGAAGGAGGAGTCTCTCTCTGCCTCTCTTTCTCTCCCCAGAGCAAGTAGTCTCCGCCTCTCCCAGTGGAGTTATAAATAGAGCTCTACTCACCATGCATGCCTGTCATCCGACAGATTTAAGAGCTTAAGCATTCATATGGTAGCAATCTTTAAAAAGTGAGAGTTTTGTCTGTTTGCCTACATTGACATCTAATGAAACCATCCCTTGACATTGACTTGTAGGGGCATGTTATTAGTGTTGTAAGCAGGGAATTAAACCCACTAATAGGTCAGGAGTTGTTAAATATGCATTCTTTAGATTGTGTTCATAGCTATTAGCTTGCAATGTGGGCTCAGTCCTGCTCCTGCCCTTCACTGGGAGTTTTGCCATTGATGGATCAAGCACTAAATGAAGACAACACAACAAACCACTTTCATCTTTTTAGATTGCTTTATTAAAAACAAAAACAAAACAATCTCAGAGATAATGGAGTCCCATTTACACCAACTCCCCTTTACACTTCTCTGGCATTTACCCTGCTCTGGCAATGTACAGAGGCTTTCATGTAAATGCGACAAAGGGTCCTGTGGCACCTTATAGACTAACAGAGTAAATGTAAATGAGATTCATGTAAATGAGATTCATTCAAGGTCCAATCTGCAGTCATGCACTACTAGGGGTTTGGTTCCCATTGACTGCAATGAACATTGTATATATGTAAGGATTGCAGGATTGAGCTCTGGGTTTTCATGCAACTGAAGATGAATGAAATTCAGCCAAAACATTTTTTGGCTGAAAAATGAAGATTCAGTGACACCAAACATTTTGCGAATTCATGTCAATTTCCCCACATTTTTTGTGTAAAAAAAAAAAAAATTCCAAAGAAGTTGATGAGTTTTGTTTCAACGGTTTTGAAATGAAACAGGCTGATTTTTCTATTCAAAATGACTTTTCATTTTGAGATTGCCTTCCATTTTAATTTGAAAACATTTAAAATGTGCTTAAAATCAGAATGGAATGTTTTGTTCAACCTGAAATGTTTTTTTGGTTGTTTCATTTTTTTAAACCTTTTTAATCTGTAGAATTAATTGGAAGTTATTACCCTTCCTGGGTCACATTGACTGTTCACAATAAATCATTTTACTGTAGGAAAAAGGTTAAAATCAACCACAAAGCCTATGGAGCCTTAGATTTACAGCAGTCTAAAAGGGTTTGTAGGTTCATTTCTTAAACAGTTGAATTATAGCTGCTTCTGGATATTGATCTGTAAAGCACACTGAACTGCTAATGCTGCAAAGAATTAAGGAATGAGTAGCAGTGGGGAGATGGTGTTGGTTACAGTTTTTATATACACTTCAAAGTCACTTCCAAAAATGAGGACAAGATAATAGTTGAGGATCCCAGCAACAGACATAAGGAACAGGAATGATATGATGCGTTTTCCAAATATGTAACCAGGAGTGCTGAGGAGAAAGAGAGAGAGAAAAGTAATGTACCAAGATTTATCACATTGCTTGAAAAGTGCTCGGCCTCTATAACTGTCATTCAAACCACTTTAAATAGACCTCAGAAGCTCAGATCCATGGGTCAAATTCCACATTGACTTGCACCCTTTCAACCCCTTTAATTTCAGCAGAGATGCATGGGTGTAAATCAAGTTGGGCCCCCAGTGCTGAATTCATGCTTCTTTATACTAACGAGTGCTCCATTTAAGAGACACATGTCTTAGCCATTAAAGATGATCGTGTCTGATCATATTTAAAACCTAATTCAATAACCCTGTATTTTAATGGTATGTAAAATTTATGGGGGTCAATTTTGTACACCTGGATATTACTCACATTAACCTTAATAAGAGCTATGTAGGCATCAACAGGAGAATAGACCCCTATTCTTTCACTTTGCAAATGGAGAGAGAGAATCACACAGACATAGATTGAAATATCACTGTGAGTAGGAGCCTTTCCCCCACCTGCTCTGCAAACACACTCCACAACGTGTGTCAAGTCCAAACTTCCCTGTTCCCAGAGTTTTGCTTTATTAAAGAAAAGAATAGTAAGATGATAGAAAACTCAGCTCCCTTACTCCACTCCAGCATCTTGGGGCTCTGCCCAGCCCAAGTGCTGTTCTATGTAATTCTTCTACTCCAATATGTACTTGAGCATCTGTTTTTTTGGTTGTTGTTTTTTTACTTTAAGTATGTGAGATAATCCATTAAACAAACCTCTTCTTTCTTTAAACTACCAGTGGGATCAGTCTGTCAATGCAGGTGTGTAAAACTAATGGGAGATAGTGATGGGAAAGTGGACCCTGTACTTTGTTTTATTTATTCCTTTAGTTGTAAACTCTGGGCACTTATACACAATTGATCAAAAATGCAATAACCTACCGCTACCGATCCAGACTGGCTCCAGAATAGATGGATGTGGCCCGAAGGTTAGCAAATCCAGGCTATATTAGTACAAGGGCAGGGGTATGTGTTCCAGAGTCAAGAACCCCACATGGAAAATGTTTTGAAACAGCCCTTTCAAACCAGGGCTCTATTAGCTCTAGTACCTCTACCAAGTGCAACACAGGGAGAGAGAGACAGATGGCAGGTTCCCGGCCATTTAGGGTTTTCTAGATCAAAACACCATCTTAATCTCCAGGCCTGACTACAGAGCTCTAGGGTGCTCCTAGCATGAAACATTGCTTATACAAGCAGGCAAACATATTCTGCTTCATTTTAAGTCATTCAAAATAGGCTTATCCCTGGTCTTGTCTGGGTTGAGCCTCAGCCATTTTGCCCTCATCCAAGCCCAGTCTCAACCAGACACTGGGTAAGACATTCAAACACACCAGCTGGGGTAGGCAGAAATAGGGCTTGTCTTCACTGCAAAGCTAACTCAAGTGATTGCTCGAGTGTTGCACAAACCCTTAATTTGAGTGCAGTGGTGTTTTTAACTTGAGTTGGCTGGCCTGCCAGAGGGTACAGTGTAAAGCTGGAGTTAGCACAACTCATCTGCTGCTAACACAACCACTCTGCAGTGTGGATGCAGGCCGCTTGAGTGCTGCTAGTCTTCCAATGCTTTCCCACAATTACCCCTGTGTGCCCAGAAAGGACAGGCAAGTTCTCACACAATACATTGTGAAAGAATTAATGGAGTGTCTCATCTTACTACAGCACTAAGAACCATGGGATGGGCCCCCAGAAGTCTTAGTGCCACAAATGGGTGAATGTAGTGCCAGTGTGGACACAGCAACTCTAGTGTTATTTCACAATGTGATCGCTATCACTTGAGCTAGACTAACTGGAGAGGAGTAACTCAAGAGTAGATAACTCAAGTTAACTCTGCAGTGAAAAATGTACCCATATACATAATAATATTGAACAAGAATGGTGACAAGATGCCCTACCCATGAAAACATTTATCATCCAAAACACTTGTAAAATGTCCGGGGAATTCTTACCTTTGTGTCCTCTCTCCCAGATAGCCAACAAAGTACTTTTGTCTCACAAACAAGTATATCAATCCAGCAAAGGCAGCAGCAGCTGAAAGGAAGATACCAACACATATTGCAACCTACCATCGAAGTCTCCCATGTAGGCCTCACTATCCATAGAGGTCCGTATTGCTGTTCATGCTGGATAGGAAAGCTGGGGAAAGCCTGTATTCTGAGAAGCAGGACGAGTGGTGGGACCCATAAATTGAAGTAAATAAATTCTGGGGAGAATTGCACGATATTTCCCGCCACCTTTGCAGAAAACATTGTGGGCCAAATTCTGCCCTCAGTTATGCCCATTAAAGTCAAGAGGAGTGCTCCCGTGTGAGGACCAGTGCTGGGCCCACATGCAGGGCCATGCTCTTCTCTTCAATGAGCGCTGCACTGCACGTGCTGAAGAGCACAGTCTGGCATATGTTCTGGTTTCCCCAGAAGCCCTGAGTACAGGGCAGCAGGTCACTGCACTACCCCAGCAGCAGGCCAGGCATCGTACTGTGGTCCAAAATTCAGTTTTCAGCACAAAAAAGGTTTTCTTTGTGTTTTAACGCTGGCTTTTCCCAGGCCAGCAGGCCAAGCCCCTACCTGACCCTGGCCAAGGGACTTCTGTCACCCAGAAACAATGACTTACCCCTGGGTTCAGCAAGGCACTCAAGTGCGTGCCGACTAAACATATGAATACTCCCATGGAATTTAATGGGACTGCTACTCACATGCTTAAAGTTAGGCACATGAGTAAACCCCTTGCTGAACTGGGTGCTCAGAAATGAAAGCTAGTCTAGAAGGCAGCAATGAGCAATGCAGCTTTCACTCTGGGCACCATTTCCCTGCAGCAGTCTGACAGCACTCATCTCCTCTGGCAGTGTCCTTCCAATCTGCCCCTGGTGGTGGATTATAGGAGATTGAATGGATTGGCCACTCTGGGCCCTGTGCTCTGAAAGGGGTCTCCCAAAATCACCATGCTTCCATTAGGAACCCCCATTGCCTCGTCCACCCCCCTGCTAGGAACTGGGGCCCCAGGTTCCTTATCAATCTGGGCCATGTTTAACTGTGAGCCATCCCTGTCTGTAATGTAACTCACAGGAGAGTGAACAGCTAATACGTCAGCATCACGGCTGCAGACCTTTCCTCTCTGCAATCTGGCAGAGTAACTTCACTCTGCCCCTTGCTGAAGCGTGAGGAGGAGGGGTCAGGTCACGAGCCTTTTTAAGTGACAATATTAAACTGAGCCTCAGAAGACACACAAATTATATATGTTTATATAGCGAGAGAGAGTTGAAGTACATGTTACCTTGGCTACAAAGCAGCCCAGCACACCAAAGCACAACAAGAAACGTCGGGTATGCATCTCTGCAGTTTTGGCTAGAAAGGAATTAAAAAGAGGGAGTTAAAAACATACTGAGAACAGGAAAAATATCCTTCTGCTTCAGAAACGCAGCTACCAGCTTACATATGGAGCATCTGGAGATTTACTTCCCTGTTACATCGGGACAATGAGGGGTGGCATCCATCTACCACGTCAGAAATAGACAGCAGTGCAAAATGGATAGCGTGAGTGAAATCCATCTCCTGAACTGCCGCGGTTAATCATGTCTCATATATTCAATGCCTGACACACTGTATCAGCTTGGGCAACTCTTGTAGCCCCAGTCCATATTAATCAAATTATTGACACTCTAAACTCAATAATAAGGCAAAAGAGAGGATGAGAATCACAGCAAAAATGAGGCTCTTGTAAAATCTGCCTGTGGTTTTTCTATAGCTTACTAAAAAGGAATGATTTATGCCACTTTCTTCATAAGGAAATGTCGCTGTAGAGGGAAATATTCCTTTATAGGGCCTGGGATATACACCCATGCAGGGGAGTATATTTATGCATTGTAAAGTACAGAGCACATTGCCAGTGCTTAACAAAAAATAATTATTTAATTTTCTTTTCTTTCTTGGGTGGTAGTGAAATTCCCCTTTTCAAAGATAATCACAAGTGACTGCAAGAACAAAGCAGCCTGGCCTAGTGGCTAGAGCACTGGTCAGGGACTTGAGAGACCAGAATTCTATTCCCCACTCTGCCACTGACCTCCTGTTGTTCTGTACCTCTATCTTGCCTGTTTAGACTGTAGTGTAGACGCTTTGTGGCAGGGACTCTTTCTTACTATGTGCTTATGCAATACCTACTACAATAGATTCCTGACCTTGGTTGGCGCCCCGAGGCACAATTGTAAAATAAATAATAATGATAATAAAGTACAAGGGCCTGATCCAACATCAGTGAGGCCTTTCCATTGACTTCAGTGGACTTTGGATCAGGCCACAAGCGAAGGCAAAGATTAAACTCAGCGGTGAAGGTCATTATGTTGGTATATTAAAGAAGGTCTGTCATATTAAAGTAGGTCTGTATTAAAATCACAAGTGGATTTGATTCCCCATAGTTTAAATTCCAGGGCATTGCTAATTAAGAGGTCTCTTGTTTTCTGTTTCTCCCCACCCCGTGTGAAACTTGCAAGCTGCTAATTGTGTTAGTCAAAGTGATACTTTGTAACAACCACTGCTCACACAGAGAGAGACACTTTGTAAGGACAGAAACAGCACACAGAGACTCCCACCCTTTGTAGTTTTTATCTCGTTTTGTTATGGATGCTATATGCCAAAAAGGCTTAAGTAAATTTGTAACACCCTGAGAGTTGTTAAAGTTGGGAGAGACAGCGAAATAACAATTGTGATAGAGGATGTATGTGGATGGATGCTTGGTGTAGATAATGAATGAATGATCAGGGAAGTGCCAGCCTAGGAATGCAGTATCGATTGGCCAAAGAATGTGCAAGGTGGAAACAACCAAATGACCCCCGGAAGGCAGACTGGAATCCACCCAACAGCCTCAAGGATGGGAAAACCAAAGAACAAGATAACATCTGACAGCACGGAGCCATCAGAAATGTGCCATCTGCTGATTGATTCAGCAACAGCATGATGAAGCAATTCCCATAGACTGGCACAGGAATAAATCCCCATAAGAACAGGACCAAAAAGACTGAGAACTTTGAGTCTGGTTCTGCTACCACCCTCCAGGAGCATTGGATGGGCATCTGACAAAGACTCGGCTCCACCCTCATGCACAAGTTACCTGGCCAGTAACTTGGCATGAGCAACCTCTAGGCTGGTAACTATAAACAAATTTGCAGAACCTGTATGTGTGTATGAATGAATGTGAAACTGAATGAAATGTTATAGCTATAATTGACTGCTTACTATTATTCTTTTTGTATTCACAATAAATATGACATTGTCTTATCCCTTTTAATAAGATCCTGCTGGTTTTTATTTTATTGGTATAACATTACTCTCTTCCCTGCCCCTCTTACGCGGTTTGCATACTCACTTGGCAGTGAAGACACGCTCAAAGGCAGAAGATCCAGCCCGCTGGAAACTCTTGCCGTTATAGTTCTTGCTTTCATGCTCCACTTTGGTTGCAAAAAAGGCTGTTAAAGAAAGGCAGGGTTTGGTTTGAGGGTTAAACTGGACACGTTGTGCATGCTCAGTATAACGGGCTGCATTCTTCACTCGACAGCCCTGGTGCCAAGGGGGATACAGCACACCCTGTATCCCTTTTGGCACCAGAAGGGTATGCTGGTGTAAACAGGAGCAGAATTTGGGCCAACACATTCTCATCATGGTTTAACCAAGCACTTTAGTTCACAGATGTGACATTTGGTCCCTTCTGAAGTGCCTACACATTTTTCGGGGGGGAGGCTCACTTCTGAGCCCAGTGCTCACAAAGGAAAAAGTTTATTTGCTATTTTGTGTCCACATTACACAGCTCCATATCCAAACCCTTCCCTGAGTTGCCTTTCACATTCCTGACATGTTCTGTAAAGTCCAACTCTCACCCCTCATTGGAAGAGATGTCAGATTTTACTGAGATCTGAGAATCCATCCGCTCCCTGGTGATACGGAGGGTTTTTTGCCCTTTATTTTATTGGCTTCCATATGGGATTACTAGTCACAGCACTGTCTCAAGGCTGGATTAACAACACAGCTGATTTGAGCTGGTTTTGCTAGGGCAGGCACCTGCAGAGGAAATGGCCATAACTGATGGAGTGAAGATCAAAGCTTAGCTATATCACAGTGACCAATGTGTGGTAGATTCCCATTTCCATTCATTTGGGTGGAAATAGGGGTCTGGGTGGCAGCTATACTCAGCTTTTACTTAGCCCTTAATCCGGGAAACTTCACATAAATCAATGAAAGTTCCTCTGAGTAAGGGGTGAAGAAAAGCTGAGAAGGAACCTGAGGTTTGGCTCTTAGGTATCAGTATTCTGTGTTCTAGATCTATGGTACAGAGATCTCAAACACACATCCCGGAATTGTTTTGGGCTTGTGTTGGATCTCAAAGGACCTCTACCATGAACCCTTCCAAAAAAGTGGAACAGATTTTTCTTTTGCATGTCCTCACCTGTCCCACCCTTATAATTTTGCTGATTTATAAACGGACACAGATTTAATTTTACTACTAGACACTAAAGTCACATCTATCTTATAGCAATATCAGGTATCTACCTGCCTGAAAAGCCTGCTTTGCATGAGGATCAAAGATCCAACTGGTTTTTAAATGCTGACGCTTGTATATCCTGGGAGGACATCCACTACCACACTTTGACATGAGTCATAAGAGTAGTTCAGCAATGACAAATGGATGTAGTGTTATGCTAAAAAGGTGCTGCTGGCCTGCCATCAGGGGTCTTGTATGGAATCATAGACTTCTTAAAGTAAATGGGTGTGCTAAAGCACTTTCCTTTGTACCCAATAGTAGGCGCATCTGAAATACTGGAGTAGTGCACAACAGCTGGACACAAAGGAGGGAGCTAGGTCCATGTGGCCAAGGGGAGGGTGTGGTGCTAATGGGGGTTCTCAGGTCAGAATGAAGTGATGCTGGCTGGAAAGGTGAAACACTTAGCCCAGACATTGTCTCCATTGAAGGCATGCAGCTCCTATTCATGAAAGTGGTGTGAAGCCTCTAGGTCCTGGCCAACTCCTCGCTAAGCGTGGATGACCAGGTAGCATCAGTTGCCAAGAATACTTTCTTTCACCTCCAGCTTGCTGGGAAATTTCACCCCTTCCTCATGAACCTGGCCACAATGATCTGTGCATTTGTCATCTCCAGGCTGGATTTCTGTAACTCACTGTACATGAAGTTGAATATGGAGACAATATATAGGCTCCAGCTGGTGCTGAATGTGGCTGCCCCCTACATGGCTCAGGCCACTGTGAGAACATCAGGCCTGTGCCCACATTTGTCCACTGGTTCCCAGTTAGCTAACAATGACTGTTTAAGGCTGTGGTCCCAATTTTCCAAACAATTAATGGATCAAGCCCCAGACACATCAAAGAATTAATTTCAGTCTTGAACCTCTGTGACTGATGCATCCTTCTGGGACAGGGAAGATCTCAAAGCCCAGGATGAAGCATGGGAGAGCTGGGGACAAAGCTCTCTCTGTTGAGGGGATTCATCTATGAAACACTTACAGAGGAGATCAGATGACTCCAGAGTCTGACCATCTTTAGGAAATACTGCAAAACCTCACTCTTTGAGACAGCCTTTCCACCACAGGTGACACTCACAATACAAACACCCTTAACAACACATTAAACCCTCTCCTTCTCCTCCCTCAAAAGTCCCCCATCCCTGCAACCCAATTAAAGTTCTGACCCCGTAAAGGCAGAAATGCCAGAGAGACTCCATTGAAGTCCACTCGGGACTTCATTATTGCGATCACTTTTACATGGAAGGTGTTCAGATGCTGTAATGATGAGTGGCAGTATAAAACTCTAAGATTGATAGACACAGTTGCCATATGACCTTGTTAAGAAGCAGAGGCAGAGAGACTGCCTCGGCTTGGGCACAATGCTGGCTGGAGTAGCTGGCTTGGGATTTCTGGAACAGCCTGTGTAATGTATGTTTCTACTGCTGTTCAGGGAAACAGGACTTTGGGTATATTTCTGTGTGAAACTGATTTGTCCTCCAAATGGAACCATGCAAACATGCCTAAGAACTTTGCTGAACTGGAACATTAACATAACTTCTCCCATGGGTGTTGCTTGTTTTTTAATCTCATATTCCTATAAGCTATTTTTTATTCCATTTATCATCACTTTCATTAGGGGGCTATCAGTCCAGGTTCAAAAAACCCCCATAGATAAAAGACTTTGAGGGAGGAAGAAGGTATACCAGTCTGCTCTTATACTGGCAGAGAGCTGCAACAGAACACAGAGACGGGACCATTGGGAGTTACCCACAGGGGTCAAGTGCAGTGTGCTGCATGCCCTGAGTGTGGGCTAATAAACGTTCCACGGAATCCCATTTTCCTTTGGGTGACCTCGTAGGTAAATATGGGGTAGTGCTGGTTCCGGGTATAAAATGCAAATTCAGCTCACTTTACCACTTTTATGATTATGCATTTATTTTTATACACACACACGTGGGTTATACACCTTGGTTCCTGCTACATCTCCTTTGTGCCACTTTGTGGAGCAAAAAGGATACAGGGGAACAATTACTTGTAGAGATCTACTGCACATCCCCACACCACTTGTCATATGGCTGTACTGGGGTGTGCCAAGGTGTGACCATAGCACCCCTCAGGAGCGCCGGTGCAACCACTAGGCGAACTAGGCGGCCGCCTAGGGCGCCTAGTGGTTGAGGGCACCTAAAAGCCCGCTCCAGGCGAGGAGGTGGAGTGGAGGTGAGCTGGGGCCGGGGGGATGCAGGGAGGGCAGCCCGCAGTAATGGGGGGGAGGGCGCAGGGAAACCGCTCCCCACCCCAGCTCACCTCCACTCTGCCTCCTCCGCTGAGCACGCCGCCCCCACTCTAATTCTTCTCCAATCGGCACCGCAAGCCTGGGAGGGGCGGAGAATTAGAGCGGCGCCGGCATGCTCACTGGAGGAGGCGGAGTGGAGATGAGCTGGGGTGGGCTCCCCAGGTGGGATTAGCTGCCGTGGAGGCGGAGGGGCTCCCCAGGTGGGCGGGGGGGGGCGTCGGGCAGAGTTAGCTGCTGCGGGGTGGGCTCCCTGGGCGGGGTTAACTGCCACGGAGGGGGGCGTTCCCCGGGGAGGGTGGCGGCGGGTGGGGTTAGCTGCCATGGAAGGGGGGCTCCCTGGGCGGGGTTAGCTGCAGCGGTGGGGGGTAGCTGCCACGGGGGCGGGAGCTCCCCAGGCGGTGGGCTCCCCTGGCGGTGGGGTCCCTGGGTAGGGGGGCAGTGGGCTCGGTTAGCTGCCACAGCGGGTGGGGATAGCTGCCGCGGCGGGGGGCTCCTCTGGTGTGGGGGCAGAGGGGTGGGGTTAGCTGCCATGGGGGGGGGCAGCGGGCGGGGTTAGCTGGGCAGGGGGAGGGGGGCGCAAGGTGGAAGTTTCGCCTAGGGCACAAAACTTCCTTGCACTGGCCCTGCCCCTCAGGAAGTTCTAATTTGCACCAGGAGCCAAATTAAACCCTGCTGCCCCCCAGGAGCAGGGGTGGGGAAAGATGGCTTTCAAACCACATTTCCCCTTCCCGCCCCCCAACTTGTCTTACCCTGGATCCTGTGCCATGCATAGTTCTTGCCAGACCCAAGGATTTGGATCAATAATCTGATGTTCAGATTTCAATGTTATATAAAATGTGCATGGAGTGGAACAAGAAAGGACAAGTTTCCTGGACGGATTAAGTAAAGGAACTGTATTGGAAATATAGGTCTTTGGATTATGTCTCCCCAAATTCCTCTGGTAAAATAACTGGAAACATCTATTAATGGATTACCAGGGGCCAAATTCTGCCATGAAATGTGAATGCACAACCACTATTAATGATGGTTATTTACTTGCCAGTGCTGTACAAAACAGAGTAAGGCACCGTCCCTGCTCCAAGATGATCATCTAAACGCCTGTTCCTGCAAATGCTTAGTCACTAGTGCCTTCATCTGAAGGCAGAATTTGGGTATAAACCACAAACACATTGCTTTTGTGAGAGATAAGAGCTCTCTGTAGGACTGCTCAGCTGCATTTTCACTCTGAATGTTCCAGCTCTCCTTGTGCTGCACCCACCCCTGCTGCCAAACTAAGTAGCCCAAGAATGATCTACCCCTACATGAATTCAGTTCCTAAACCTGCACGTGGTGCCTGATCCAAAGCCAACTGAGCACTATAGTCGTCTTTCCACTGACGTCAGAGGGCTTTGGATCAGGCCTATAATGAGTTCAGGTATCCATGTCTCAGGCTGCCATCTCACAATTTTCGAACTTGGGGCAACATAAATGAAATCATTTTTTAAAACATTGCCCATCTGTGCGTATCCCAGGTCAAGTTTTAGGGGATCGAATATGTATAAGACATGAGTGCCAAGTAAAAAGTCTGCAGAAGAAAAACATTTAGTTTGCCTAAGGAACCTTAAAAGAAACTGAGCTAAAGAGATAGAATAAGATAAACTCTGAAATATCAAATTCCTTTGATGAAGGATGTTTATAACATTCTCAGCCATGAAGGGGTTAAAACTAGCAAACTGAAAGACTGAAGAATGAGTTTCAGGAAAGGAGGATAACTAGTTAACCTGAAAAAGTAACCAGGCCAGAACTTTTGCTGGTATAATTCAGTACAGTACCATTGATCATACTCATTTACACCCGCTGAGGATCTAATCCACGTTTCATGTCAGTCACTCAACTTCCCAACTTCCCAATCAAAAACCAGGTCTCTGCTCTTGGACATATTTATAGAGGTGCAGATAGTGGCTGCTAATACTGACATATATTTAATACACTTACTATAGTAAACCAAAGATCAGTATCATGTCACTGCTAATATAGCCAGCCACTAGTACAAAAAACAGTCTGCTAAAAAGGGAAGGGGCTCAAAGAAGTTCTGAAACCAAACTTGCTCATATACACACACACACATATATACACACAGAGTAATATACAACAGGAGAAAAAAATGTATTAAAAATAGGTCAATTTACATTTCATATTCAATGCATAATAGATACTAGGAATTCTCTACCCTTTTTCTCAGCTTCCTTTTTCCCCTAAAATAAATGGTTATCTTTTCTTACCATTTTGGAGAACACTGATAAGGCTGACTATTGCTAGGAGGACAATGCTCCCCAGCACTTCATGGTCCATTTTGGCAGCAGGCTTGTCAGAGTGGACTCTGTAGCCTCTTCAGCAGCGCAGCCCCAGAAAGCACAAGAAGAGGAAGTGACGGGCTATCTTATCTTGCATCATGAAATCTTTCTGATGGCTTCACAGCAGAACACCACAGCCCCTCTTATTTAGAAGTATATCAGTGCAGCATGGCTGCAGTCCATATCTCACAAGCTCTTTGGCTGCCTTTTCCTCCATGTGTAGATTAAATTTATCTACAGATTTTGCCCACAGCAACCTAAGGCAATTTGTCCACTGATCCACGAGGATAAATACTGTAGAGACATCTCCTTCTTCAAAAAGTAGGGTAGCCATGATACCTAAGGTCAGCTGTTTGATTAGCTGTGACAATTCTAGGAAATCCAGTCGAAAGCAAATGGAGCTCTAGGCTGCAAGAAAGCAGCAGCGGTTGCCATGTCAGTGTCTGCAGGTGTCCCAGTACTGTAAGAGATATTAGGAGAAAAAGTGTATCATTGAACAGTCAGACCCAGTCATTACTTCATTTTCCCTTATACCCACCTCACCATCTTTGAATACAAATCCCGCAGTGGTGTTATGAATCTCACCACTGCAGGGACCTTAATGGGAATAACATATAGAGCTCAGAGTCATAAAGCAAGAGCAAGTTGGATTTTTCCCATCCACATGCCCAGCCAGGAAGAAGAAAGGTGTGGTAAGCACAGGTGTGAGAAAGGAACTACAGTTGTTCTCAGAAAGAGAGATTCTTGGCAACTAAAGTGTCAGAAGAAACCATCTGGACAATGGACACTTTAGCATTTATGCACTAGAGTCAGATATTCTGTGTCCCTGTATAAAGCAATAGTCATGTTTTTGGTTTGTATTGGCAGCCTCCTTGCATGAAGAGAACTCCATAGCTGAAGTAACAGGTAATGGGTGACGAGCAATTATTTAAGAGTGGATAAAAAGAGAGATGTAGATCAATGCCATAAACATGATGGCTGTGCACAGAAACACCCAGTTATTGTTCGAACCTGATCCTGCAGCCATTACCATGTAAACAGCCTCTGAAAAGCTTCTTTTAGATTCTTTCAGATTACTTTGAAGCCTCTCCTAAAGTGTCAGCCTAGAAAGGCTGAGGTGATCTGACAGACACTGTCTGTAATGATTCTGATTTCTTTCAATTAACAGACCTATTCTCGTGGGAAACGATTTCTTTAAAATGTTCACCTACGTAGGGATTTAACACTAATGCAGACATGGCTTTTAATGGATTTATGCCAGGGATAAATCTAGCCCTGTCTTTCTATATATCTAGATTCTTATATGATCCTCCTCATCATAGGAATCATAGGATCTGAACATCCTGAAGGGCCAAAGCCATGTTGGGATTGGCTAGCTACTCCTTTCTGGTGATGGCACAGCTGCGAACCAGCTCTCAGTGGAAGCATAGCTCAGGGCTGGTCTACACTACACAGTTAGGTCAACATAAGGGCTTATGTCGACCTAACTATGTCAGTGTCTACACTACAGCCTTCCTCTGCCCTACTACACCGAGGGCTTGTCTTCACTACCCGCCGGATTGGCGGGTAGCAATCGATCTTTCGGGGATCGATTTTTCGCATCTCGTTTAGACGCGATTAATCGATCCCCGAAAGCGCTCCCCGTCGGCTCCGGAAATCCCCCTCATCGAAAGGGGGAAGCGGCGTCAACGGGGGAGCGGCAGCGATCGACTCGCCACCGTCCTCATGGCCAGGTAAGTCGATTACGATACGCCGACTTCAGCCACATAGCTGAAGCTGCGTATCGTAGATCGACCCCGCCCCCTAGTGTAGCCCTGGGCCAACATAATAACTCCACCTCCAGGAGAGGCGTAATGCAGAGGCGTAATGCTTATGCCACCGGCATAGTTAGGGCAACACAATGTCTATGTAAACACAGTGTCCCTTACAAGGGTTTTCTTGTCCATTTCACGGCAGGAGCTGTGAAATGGACAAGAAAGCCCTTGCTCCCCTGGAGAGCTGGATGGCTGGACCCTGCTCCCAGGTGGGAGCCGAGGCGGGAAGCAAGGGCGGATTGGGACCCCTGGGGTGAGAAGCCTGAGTGGCCCCCTGCCTGCTCCCCGCCAGGACCCAGGCAGTCTTGTCAATTTCATGACTAGGGGAGTGGGCAGGGAGGGGCCAAGAATACAGGGCAGCTGGACCCCACTCCTCAGTGGCGAGGAGCCCTGGGCAGCTTCCCCAAGCTCCTGGTGGGAAAGGGGGTCGGTGAGAAGCCCAAGGGCAGCCAGGCTCCTGGCAGGAACTGCCGGTGGAGCTGAGAGACCAGGCTCCCAGCTCCCCACACTGCCGCTGGTGAGGACGCGCACCACCAACCCAAGGAGGGTAGTGTGGACATGCACCACCGCAGTAATTACTGCTGCGTCTGTAAGTTGAGCTAATATAGGTCGACTTAGGTTTGTAGTGTACTCTACTCTGTTTTGCTCTACTCTGACAGTAGAATGATAGGCTCCAAAGTCTAGCTAGGTGTTTTTATCCAGACTAGTTACTCAAATGCAAAGTATGAACGGGCACTTCAATAGCATCCCTCGTACAAAACACCACTGAGAGCCTCAGAATGGTCAGGTATGCAAATGATCAGCTCTGCTGTGGTTCTTGCTTGTGGTAGAGAGGGAAGAGTTGTACAGTACCCGCCCTGAGGCAGTCACACCACTTCTGTGAACAGTACTTTTGCACTTCTTTATAGAGGTGCAGCATGGGGATGATTGATGTTTGCATCCCAGTTTTCCACGACAACAGCCCTCTTAACTGTCCTGCACAGTAAAGCACTCCAGAATGTCCACTTATCCCTGGCTTGTGTGGGTACCTTTGGAAATTAGACCCATTCTCTGCAGTGAGCTGGTGCTGTGCAGAAGGAGTGGATCCTGCCAACAGATGGGCCACTTTCCCAGGACCTGATTGAGGGGGAGAATCCTGCGTTATACCTAAGCAGGGAACTCTTTCCTACAGATAGAAGGAGTGCTAGATCCTGTAACACCATGTCCCTGAGTGGATCATCGCCAGCAGGCATTGAACCTGGGATCTCTGGATCTAAAGCCACAGGCCTCTATTGGCTGAGCTAGAAGACCTCTCTGTGTTAGTCAAGAGCTCTGTAGATTCATTAACCTCTCTACGTGCAGGGCCGGCTCCAGCTTTTTGGCCGTCCCAAGCCAAATAAAAAAAAAGGCCACCCCAGAATCCCCGGACTGCCACCCCTTATACGGCGCCGCCCCAGGCACGCATTTTGCCGTCTGGTGCCTGGAGCTGGCCCTGTCTGCGTGGCCCAGAAGGGGACAGGGTGCCACACTGAATTGGTATAGGTTACACAGTAACATAGGTGGTCAAGGCCTTGAGGTACTTCCTGGAGCACCATTTACCTTGATCACCAACTAAGGGCCTCTGGCTGTAAATGATGGAGACCAACCCCAGCTGACGTGGTGGTATATGGCTCTGCAGCCCTATGCTTTCTCAGTGCACCATACAACAGGCACAAGCCACAGGCATACAGACTGCTTTTCCCAGGATGAGGGAGGCTTGCTGATTGAAGACTGTCAGAGCCATCTTCCAGTGGGTGGGGAATCTATACATGCCATGGTAAATGCACTGCAGCCTGTGAAGGGTTACTGTATTGCTGCCTTTCACATGGCTCAGTGGAGAAGGGTATATAAGAAAGAGGGAGCTCAGTTAAAAAGGGTTATAAATGAGGGTGTATCCTCTTCCCCGACTTACGGCAGGGAAAGCCTCTGGGGTTTGTTACCCTCATTTCAACTGAGTTTTTTGTTTGTGACCATTTTTTCTGGCCAATAAACAATGCCTTGTGGAAAGTGCATTACAAAGGACTTGGGTGTGGAGTTTGATTCCCTTCTTTGATTTATCTGTTTGTTACAGGGGTGTGTGTGTGCGTGCGTGCGTGCGTTGGTGGGGGGAGTGTCAGTGTTGTGTGTATATTTTTTGATATGATGGAAAGACTTTTTTGAAGAAAGTTTGGAAACTTTTTAAAACCTGAACTTCAGGTCCCGACTCCTGCACGTGGCTGGGCAGGGAGCACACTGCAGCCTGGCTGGCACTTGTGTCCTGCTCTGTGTTGTGCTGTGCATGCAGCGTATCGACCATGTCTCGCTCTGCTGCTCCTTTTCCAATAGGCAGCATGCCAGCCAGGCTCCGCTCGACTGTGCTTCGTGCCATGAGCAGCATGCCAGCTGGATCCTGCTCTGTGTGCAGCATACTGCAGGGCCCTCATCTGCCACCAGCGGCTGGAACCAAGGCAGTGGCTCCTCATGGTGTCAGGGATGGCTGGGCCCAGGAAGCAAGATGGATCCATCAATTGAGGGCCAAGATCTCACCAGCAGGGAGGTGAAGTGTCACATTCTGGGGTGCAATGCAGAGCAGTGAGGGGCTGTCACCGCCTGCCCTGTAACTCTGGGAGCCTGAAATGCTCTGCTGCTATAGCTCACAGCCCGGACACCAACAGACAGGCATGCCAGTCACACCCTGAGTGTCTGTGCGCTGTACACCCTGAGATCAGCAACTCTGGCTCCAGGAGCCTGCCTCTAAGGGTACGTCTATACTACAGAATTAGGTCGAATTTATAGAAGTCGATATTTTAAAACCCGAATTTATGGAATCGATTGTGTGTGTCCCCACTAAAGAGCGTTAAGACCATGAGGTCGATTGACTGTGTCCACAGTAGCGGGGCTAGCATCGACTTTCGGAGCATTGCATTGCGGGTAGCTATCCCACAGTTCCCGCAGTCTCCGCCGCCCATTGGGATTCTGGGTTGCGATCCCAAAGCCTGATGGGGCAGAAAACATTGTCGCTGGTGGTTCTGGGTACATGTCATCCCTCCCTCCGTGAAAGCAATATTTCTCGCGCCTTTTTTCCGGGGTTTCCGTGTTTGCTACGGAAGCCTGCTCAGCTCACAATTACCGTACATCTCCAGCGTACGCCTGGACATTAGGTCTAGTGGGGATTCAGTCACACTGTAATACGGGCAGAGGGATAGCTCAGCGTTCTGAGCGTTGGCCCGCTAAACCCGGGGTTGCGAGTTCAATCCTTGAGGGGGCCAGGAGCTGATGATGGATATCAAGCATATTGTACCATCTGCTGCTAGAAGGGAAGGCGCCTCCTTGCTCACCGCATATTGTACCATCTGCAGCTAGAAGGAAATGAGCCTAACCCTTGCTCCCCCCTCCCTCCGTGAAAGCAACTGAGGGGGGAGCAAAAAATCCTTTTGATGGGACTCCATCATGGTCACCTCTGCTGATGAGATCTGCGCTCACCTGCAGCTCACCACGCTGGCCAAACAGGAAATGAAATTCAAAAGTTCGCGGGGCTTTTCCTGTCTACCTGGGCGGAGCATTGGAGCTCAGACTGCTGTCCAGAGCAGTCAAATGTTGCACTGTGGGATAGATCCAGGAGGCCAATACTGTCGAATTGCGTCCTCACTAGCCTACATCGATTCGGCAATATCGATTTAAGCGCTAATCCCCTCGTTGGGGGTGGAGTGGCGAGATCGATTTTAAGAGCCCTAGAAGTCGATGTTAAGGGCTTCGTCGTGTGGACGGGTGCACGGATCAATCGAAATAACGCTAATAAATTCGACCTAAACTCGTAGTGTAGACCAGGGCTTAGTCTAGCACAACAGTGCCACTGGCTTGGTTACTACTCTAACACACTCCCACTCCTGAATTTTCCCAGAACCGTGTGCTCTGAAGTGTTCAGCCCTCTTTTGGATCACTCAGATCCAAAGAGACAAAAGCACATCACAGCTTATTAACTTAACTGGGATAAATACACCCTTCCCTTCGAACACAGCACTGGGTTGGTTTATAGTAAAAATAAAACAAATTTATTAACAATGGGATTTCGGTTAAGTGATGCCAAGTAACAGGACAAAAGTTATAAAGGATACAAACAAAACAAACAAACAAACATAAAAATACACTTTTTAATGGCAAAGACCAAACATAACATGCTACAGCCTTGGTTCAAGGTAGATTTCTTACCAGTCTGTCGTCTTTCCAGCCATGGCTGACTTTCTTTCAGCCAGGACCCATCACAAAAGTACAAGGTGCTGGCTTCCCTTGTCTGCCCAGGTGAAAGATCTTTGCCCAAGCAGGTTTCTCACCTATGTTCAGTTCCCAGAGCCCCCTTCTTTCTCAGCTTGCAAGAGCTCTGGCCTCTTGTGTCTGTCTAGGCATGGATGCCAGGTATGGATTCTGTCTTTGCTTGTATCTTCCAAAGTGCAATGACCTTGTTTCAATAGGCAGGGTGACCTCATGCTGTTCTTCCCTTCCTGTGGCCTTCCCATCCCCCTGCTGATTTCAGTGTAAATGGAGCTTCCATTGTTTTTGGTCACACCTTGCTTAATTTCTTTGGAGATGGGTAGATACCCAGACAGGAGGGAAGGCAGCTAAAACCTGTTTCTCCCTTTGTTTAGTCACAGATTGTAAAGTATAATATCATCAATGAGTATCCATATTCCCTTATGTAGTGTTAATATGTACATTTCACAGTGATATTAATCAGCATTATTCATAAACCAGCTCACTCAGTACCAGGGTGAAAGTAACTTAAAGGACTTACCAGTACACAGGGCGTCCGGGGTCCTGAGCAAGGTGGGAGTGTGGGGCTGGGTCCCTGGAAGGGGCGGGGCCTCAGGCAGAAGAGGCGGGGCTGGGGCCAGACTCCCCCAGCCAGCCCTTCAGCACTGCCTGGCCCATGCCGCCTGGGGCTCCAGCAGCGATTTAAAGGGCCCAGGGCTCCAGACACTGGCACGGTAGTGGCAGTGGTGTCCAGGAGTCCCAGGCCCTTTAAATTGCCGCTGGAGCCTCGGGCCCTTTAAATTGCTGCAGGAGCCCCGGGGTAGTGGTGGTGGTGGGAGGGAGCCCTGGGCCTCCAACAGCGATTTAAAGGGCCAGGGGCTACAGCCACTGCAGGGAGCCCCAGGTCCTTTTAAATCACCAGCCCTGGGGGAGCTGCCCCTTTTGCCCCCTCCCATCAGCGGCCCTGCTGGTATGGTCGGCTGTGTACCAGCGGCCACTTTCTTACCAGTACACCGTACTGGACCGTACCAGCTTACTTTCACCTCTGCTCAATACACTTTTATAATACAGTAGTACTGTAGACCATCAGTTAATTCAATTGCTTATCACTTTTGAGGTTTAGCCCCCATCTTTATAGGCCAGTAAACCTTTGCAATGTATTATTGGAAAAGTAAAACCCAGGCCAAACGTCTCTCTCCTGCTGGGGTGTAGACATCAAGTTGTCTCCTCCCACACTTGTTAGCATGATAGTTTTGTTTTCTGTATATGTAAATGGACCTTCATTGTCTCTCCTGATGACCAGGCTGGTCAGAGAAGCAAACATATTCCTTTGTCTATTGCAATCGTGTTTATCAACTCCCCCGACATGCCTTGCTTAGACACATTTTAGTCTTAATTCCAGCATATATCCATAAGTTTTAGTACACACCCTGTATATACATCCCACAAGAATATTAATGATTGGTGAATTATTAGTTTTCCAATGATACATTACATGGCACCGATTAGATACAGATTATGACAGGAGTGAATTGGGGTACCCTGAACTGGTCAGGAAAGCTGAATTGCATTACCTGATACCAGTTAGCCCCTTGCCCTCTGGCACTTGGATGCTCAAAAGGTCACAGTAAGGTAAGGAGTTGGGGGCTGGGGGGAGGTACTGGCTCTGGGAGAGTCAGGCTAGTGATGGTTGGGGGAGGCAGGGGCCTCAGGAGAGTCAGGCTGGAATTTCTGATACAAAATAACAGAAGGGACTAAGATCATGGGGAGGCCATGATAGAATGCTGTGGTTCTCCAAGCTAGATTCTTGCTCCTACCACTCATGCTCCTGGCCCACCATGTTGACAGCTCTTAGTCCTAGTAAAATGGAGCAGAAACGCCTTTAAATTCTACTGGTAGGAAAGATTTCAAAAACCATTATGGTGCTACGATTGGGATTAGGGACCAAGATAGTTATTAGCAGGTGTGGAGATTTATCTCCACCTGCTTTAAAACTGTACATTTCTTTAGTTTTGTCCCCTCCCAAATGGATTATCTCCCACTCCCCATTTCAGTGATGGTGCAGAAGGGGAAGTATTCTTCTTCTGTGTGGAGAGTTGGGGAGCAGGAGAAGTATGGAGGTGGGAAAGTGTTCCCCTTGCCTTCCCCCTCCCCCCAAATATAAAGTTGCTTCAGGGAAGAACAGGAACTGGTTCAGTTGCAAACACTGGCAGATCAGGGAGAGGGAAGTAGAGTGACACTCTCTAAGCTCTCATGGCGGGCAATATAGCAGTCTGAGGTGCATATGCACCAGAGCCACGAAACAGTCACAGGCTAATCAACCTTTGGAATAAGAAATGAGGTAACCGTTACTGAACTAACATGGATTGATCTCATCTATTCTATCAGGGGATCAGAAAAAGGGGCCAAATACATTGAAAAGATGTCGAAGTAAATTTGACTTTTAGGTTTCAGGTTACATCCCTTATTACCTGACGTATCCATTAGATTATCTTATTCTTCAGGACAGGTGAACTGGTTTTGATTCATAGGAGCTGGAGATGGTAAGGCTGGGAGGTGGGGTTATTGTACTGTACTGGGAGGGATTTAGCTTTAAATACTGCTCCCTTTCCTTGTACTTATTAGAATCATCATGTCAATTTGCAGTGATGCCAATTGAAAAGTGAAAACTGTATGGAGCTTTGTGCCCCGTCAATCCACAGTTGTTTTTGAAGTATGTTATTTTAGTGAGTGACTTATTTTGTGAATGTATCTTCCTGATTGCTGAGTAGTTCTTAGTATAGGTTTTACTGCTTCAAATGTTGTATAGCACTGATTGAAAATTAAAATACGGGTGTTTTGTTTGCTATATAAGCAGATTCCACTTGGAGGATCTTCACAGTAAGAACACTACAATTTAGCATCATCTTGTTAACTTGCTTTAAACCATGCATTTGCATTGGGGTTATCAGCAGAAATAATTAATAAGATTAGGTGCAATGTATAAACTGTATCTCCCTCGCCGTTTACTGTGACAGCTATAATAGAAAGCAGTGTTACAACACTGTCAATATTTAATTTAATTCTATATTCATTTGGGTTTTTTTTTTTTGGCAAGTCTGACAAGGAAAATTAAACAGCAGCAGATTGGAGAGTCTTCATCCTTATTATAAATGATAAATCACAGAAAAATAGACAATAGCCAAATGTTACCTTTTAAAAATGCCTAAAAATCCAAGATTTTTTAAGGGTCTAGCTAGTCTCTGGACTTCTGGAAGGTTGTTTGTTTTTTAAATAGCAACATCCAGGGCCCGCAAAATACCCACTTCCCCCCTAATAATGGGACCCTAGAATCAGCCTCGATGTTGGTCTATGCATAATGTTGTGGCCCAGAACAAATTTACCATTGGATGATGACATTTTTGGATGGCCTTCAATGCAGACAGGGAGCTAAGTCTAGATACGTGTGCTAGTGTAAGCAGCTGGTGCATAAAAGTATTTAATATCTAACTGGCCATCTGTTTTTTTTCAGGTTTTATCTCTTGTTAAATTTGGGTTTTAAAAAAATCAGGTGAAATAACACAGTAGCAATTGTAAAGGTTTTTTTTTTTCAGGCTAAAATTCTTTACTTTTCCCAGGAAATATTATCAGCTAGATTAGGCCTCAGGTGTTATAGTTTGTAGCCTATAAACTCCCAGACTGCAGATGGTATTTAGAGATGGAACAAGGTTGTTAAGCATCCTTTAATCAGAGTGAACAGACAAACCCATTGCTTAAAATGGGTGTAAGATTAAGTCAAAAGGGTAGTTTTGTAACCAATATATTGCCTAAGAGGAAACCAGCGCAATGAACACGAGGCAAGAGGAGATTCCTCAGTATTGTTAAATACTGTAGGATGTAGCTACATATCCTTAACAGGGGAGGAAGCAAATAGAGTTACAATAGTTACGGAACATATCCCATGACATACAGCAAACATTCATTCGAGTACATTTAGTTATTCAGTGAGCAGAACAGCATAACAAGAAATTCACCTATGTTTTTACCATACGTGGACTTTGTTAAGATCAGCTGATGTGAGCAGGATGTGCCTTGGGATGCAAAGACAAGAGAAGTCCCAGAGTGCAGGAAAGACTTAATGGAGTCCCAGCTATGGGACCTGAGAGAGGGTTTCTGTGTCTCACTGCTCCACATTCTGCCACTGGCTTCCCATAGAATTTCAAATCAAGTTTAAGGTCATGGATCTTATCTTCAAGGTGCTCCATGGCCAGGGCCCAGGGTATCTAAAAGATGGACTGAAGCTCTGAGATTAAGACCGTGTTCAACAACGTCCCTCCTCTGGCACAAGAGAATTCTCAACAATAAGGGTAAAGCTTGTGTGTGGGAGACAGAACTTTCTCAGGGGCTGGTCTGAGACTACGGAATAAATTCCCCCGGGGAACTAAGGACCATAACAAACCTCACCACCTTCTGCTCTAAGTACCAGGCACATTCCTTTGAACTTGCACATGACAACATGCGTATTAAAAAAAAACCCCTAAAACCCCTAAAACAAGATTCTGAGAGAACAACCAATATGTGGCAGGTGTGTAGTCATGCCCTACTGGAAGGCGCTCTGATACTACAGTGATGAGCTTGGCATAAGAAGCGACATAGAACAGTTTAGAATATTAGGATGGAGGGGAGGAGTGAACCATCTGACCACCTGCATGCTTGAGGGCATGATGGGAGGAGATAGAAGCTGCTGCTTCCACAACCAAGAAGCTCCTTCAGGTGAGGGTTCCCTCACCATGGAGACCCAAAAGGGAGAAGCCTAGTGCATTTTCCAGGGAGTGGGCCAATTAGTTGCTCCCTGCAAAGACTTTGGATTATGGTAAATGTGGTGCTGAGAAGGGGACTTAACAAGCCCTTTCTGAAATTCAAGAAGTGTTTGGTTTGTGGGATGGGCATCAAGTAGGTTCTTAGTCCCTAATATTTGCACTGAAGGGCATGAGCTTCTTTATAAATATTATGGATGATTCTCAGAGGCACGGACAATGTCTGGCAAAGGGAGGGGCCCCGTTCCCCAGAATCAAGTCAAATGTTGTCTTTGTAACAGACTGCAGCTCATCCTGTCTTTACTTCAGATCACAGAGCTCAGCATTGGCAGTGCTCTTTCACCATCCCCAGCAGCCCTCAGGCCCCTTTCTGTGCTCCCTATGATTTCACTTCACTGGCTAACCAGGGGAATTCCACACGTTGAGCTGGAGGTGTAATTTCCAGTGTGAATAAACATACCTGTGCTAGCTTGAATTGAGCTAGTGCACTAACAAGAGAAGTGCAGCTCCGGCATCACAACCTGCAGCAGGGGCAGCTAGCCCCTCCCACAGCCCTGACTGCACTTCTATTTTTAGCATGCCAGCTTGACCAGAGGTAGTGTGGGTGTGTCTACTTGAGCTGGATGTTACACTGCCAGCTCAAAGTATAGACATACCCCAAGTTACAACCTGCCAATCTGCTCACCTGTAGCAGCTTTATCTTCAGGCCCTGAGGGCAGGGCTCGAGGCAGGTATAGCTTTCACAGTCTGGAGGAGGGTGTGACCCTGGTATGACCTTGAGGCTAGGGTGACCAGAGGGCAAGTGTGAAAAATCGGGACATGGGGTGGGGGGTAATAGGCGCCTATATAAGAAAAAGTCCCCAAAATCGGGACTGTCCCTATAAAATCGGGACATCTGGTGACCATACTTGAGGCAGCCCTTCCTACAGCCATAGGGCCTGACTCTCCTCTCACTTCTGCCAGTTGGACACTGTAGCTCCACTGATTTCAGTGCAGTTACTCCTGATTTACATGGGTGTAAATGAAAGTAGGATCAGACTGATTTAGGGACTGTAAACCTCATGCACCAGAAACTCACCCCCCCTACTGCTTTCAAAGAGTTGCACAGGGCTTAATTTGTGGCAGGATGTTCACATTAAAGGGGAGTCGGCCTGCTAAACTGTCAGGGATTTGGGCTCGAGGGTGCTCTAATTTACCATAGGGGCTGAAATAGGTTTAATGCATGGCCAAGGACAGAGCCAATATCTACATGTCCAGATCTCTTTGTGTATTTCCACCTTTCTCTAACTGCTCCCTGTTTGCTCATTTCACACCCTTTCACCGTCACTTTCTCCTACCCCTTGGTTTCCTCTCACTACTTTCTTTCCGCCCCCGCCGCCCCCTTTCACTCTTTCCCTGTTTTCTTCCTTCCTCCTCTTATTCCATTGGTTTTCTTTGAGGGTCTGATATTTCAAGGTGCTCAGCACCTCCTGCAAACTAGTGAAGCCCCCAGCTCTTCCTGCAAGATCAGTGTGGCAGGAGGAAGATGTCAGCACCTTGCAGGATTGGGCCCTTAATAAGGATCAACCTCTGTGATATAGTTGCTCTTCCTTTTTCTGCCAGCTCGGAAACCAGACCACTCACTTCCTCTTATTGAGGTTTCATTTGAAATCATTAGTCACGTACACACTAAGGAAATGGGGCTTTCCAAACTGCCTGTTCAGCACTGGGACAGGAAGCAGGGCTACACACATTCCGTGGCTGGCACTTATTGGTGTGACAGAAAGAGACTGTGCCGTTAATGCCAGAAATACTTACCTAGGAAGCTAAACCATGGGGAGACATGGATATACTAATTCTTTCCCCCTTACAGCTATGTGATTTTCCATTTTAGAACCAGGCATTGAGCCTTGCTGGGATAAGAATCGCTGCTTCTCTAGAGACGCCTGGTACCTAATGAAGGCTCTGCTGCAAATGGATTCTCAGCAATGACACTCACTGGGTTTGATTCAGAAGTGGGTATGCTGTGCCATCAGAAGGGACTTCTATAACGAAGAAAAATAAAATGGGGGCTTATGCAACCAGGAAGTGGATCTAGATTTGCTAGTAAGTCTTGGGTGAGGTTGCAGCGCCTAGCATTGCTCTCAAGTTAGCCATTCCAGGAGCAGAGCTGATGGGCTCTAGAGAGAACCCCACATCCATTCTTTCAGACCCCGAGGAACATGCCGCTCCATGGATGTGGAAGATCTTGCAGCACCCTTTCCACACAGCAGGCCTTGGATCCTGTTTCCATTGAAGTCAATGGCAAATATCCTCTCACTCTATTTTATGACAGCAGGGTTAGGTACAAAGAAAACACTAAAAATGTGAACACTCAAACACAAGATGAAAGAAGACGGACCTAAAGAAAACACAGTTCCTATTCTGGAACTTCCTGAATGGATTCCTGTGCATAAGGGAGAATGGCTGAGATTCATTCCCTGTGTGGATGGGGGCTTGCCTGCACCAAGACACAGCAAAACATTAAAGTCAGGATCAGCCAGGAAGATTTGAGAGCAGACTTTTGCCCTAATTCTGCATTATTTCCAAAGGAGCTTAACAATAAACTGACAATTTCCAAAGACATGCACACAATAGAAGAAAACAAGATGGTGTGAAAGACTGTAATACTGACTTAGAGAACCCAAATATTTACTGGGATGCTGCAAACAACAACTCCTCCAGCACACACAGGCAGGACTCAGACCTCCTACCATCCCCCTGCCACCCAGATCAGGTATAACAACATACTAACGTACAAGCCAGTTTAACACTAAGGTAACGATACAGCACCCTCTGTTGCTGGAGGTTCTGCTTACACTGATCCTCACAAGATGGTGAGGAGCATGAGGGCCAGAGAAGGGTTCTAATTCTCCAGACCATTACCTCAGCGGAGTTATGCTAGCATAAAAGTGGTGTAATCAGAGGTGAAAGTGAGCTGGTATGGCGTACCGGTAAGAAGTGGCCACCTGTACCGGCTCATACACAGCTGATATCCCTTTTGCCCCACCCCGCCCCAGGGCCACCAACGGGATGGGGTGCAAATGGGGCAGGTGCCCCAGGGCCTCGCAATTTAAAAGGGCCGGCTGCCGCCTCCACTACCACAGCAGCTGCCGGAGCCCCAGGCCCTTTAAATCACTGCCGGAGCCCTGGGCAGCACGGGCCAGGCAGTGTGGAAGAGCTGGCTGGGGGAGGCTGATCCCCAGCCCCACCCCTTCTGCCAGAAGCCCCACCCCTTCTTCCAGAAGCCCTGCCCCTTCTGGGGCCCCCCAAACCGATAAGTCTTTTATCTTACTTTCACCCCTGGGTATAATGGAGTGGAGAGTCAGGCCCAAGTAGCGTTACCATATATCCTGGTTTTCCAGGACATTGCCTCTTTTTGAGCCCCCGTCCTCTGTCTTGGCGGATTTTTCAAATAACCGGAAATGTCCTTGAGTTTTGCAGCGTGGATGCTGTCGCTCAGAAAGAGCCCTGATTGGTCTGCTTCCCGATTGGTCCCCCCCTGCATCTGCAGCTCATTGGTTCATTCCCCTGCAGCCACAGCTGCCGGATCCTGCACACCCACATCCCAGACTCAGCTCTGGGGTGGTGGTTCCCGCTGGGAGGCGCTGACTGATGGCTGGCGCTGTGTCCTGGGCTTGTGCCAGCCGTGCTGCCACTGTAACAGGGAGCAACACTGCCCCCCACCTCAAGAGTGAGGTCCCAGGTACCCCCTCCCCGTACACACACACCCACCCTTCCAGCATCCCCCTCTCCCCACAAATACTCCCACCAGCTCTCCCTCCCACTCCCCAGCAGTGTCCTCCTTTGGGGAACCCTAGGCCTAGGTAATTTTACCTTTTGAAGCCGGTGGGTGTTGTAGTGGCTGACAGGATGCAGGAACTCTGTGCAATTTGGGGATGGCAAAGTTCTAGGCTACAAATGATTTAACTGAAGCTTAAATCTCTCTGAAAATGGCTTCCACCACAGCTGCATATAAAATGATCTTCTTCATTTCAGCAGTAAGCATGCCAGCCCAATGAAATCTCTGGTTTCTCCTCCTTTTAGCTCATTATATATCAGAGCACCTACTAGCAAAATCAGTGTTAGGAACCAACTCTATCTACCAGAAAGAGCTGCTTTATGCAGTGGCAGATTAGCCACTGGGCCAAGAGGGCCTGTGCCTAAGAGCCCCAGCCAATTGGGGGGCCCCCGGAAAAATGGGCGCCCCGTGCCCTAACCTGCTCCCCACATCTGGTGCTCCTGCTGGAGAGTGGGGTTAGGGCATGGGGGCTTGCCCTGCTCTCCCCACCTGACGCTCCTGCCTGGGAACAGGGTAAGCCCCCGACCCTGCTCCCTGGCAGGAACGCTAGGCGAGCGGGGCAGGGCAAGCCCCCATGCCCCAACCCAGCTCACAGGCAGGAGTGCCATGGGGGGCTTAGAGGGGGACTGCAAGTGGAAGGGGTGGGGAGGGGGCCCCACTTGCTCTGTCCCAGGGCCCCACAAACCCCTAATCTGCCTCTGACTGCATCTGTGCTACTCATGCCAATCAATAGCCCTTGCTCCTACTGTTGCAGAATCACGCTAATGTAGTTTGACACTTCGTTCATTACAACTAGAACCGAGCCCTACGGATGCCTCAGCTGCTATTTGGAATCCACTTTTTCCTGTTTGAGGGAGTTAAATTTGGCAGTGTAGGGAGTGGAGCCCATGGAAATGTATAATGCTGGAAAGCTTTTCCAGTTGTGCTGTAGGATTTCCAGCACATTAATCCCCCTCTTTGGACATCTTTAAGAGCCATTCAAAATAATCCTTTAATGTGCTACTACTCGATAATTAGCTTCAAGGACTCAGGTAAGATGGTTGTGTATGATAGTAAAATATGCCCAGTTGAATATATTATAATTTCAAATGGTTTGCAGGCATCATGTTATGTCGCAAATATAATGCAATGGACCCCTGACTAATTTGTTTATGTTTGCATAGTGCTTTGAAAACATAAATCAACATGTAAGGGCCAAGTACATAAACACCCTCTCCCTTTATAGCCTAACCTGACACTACCCAAATCAGCAATAACTTAGACCTTTACAATGTATGACACACAGAATGAGGAGCATGAGAAAAACAGCTGTAGTGTAACATGAAATAATAGGTGGTGCTATTTCTTTAAACATAAAGTCTTTAGTGGCTGCAATATCCAGACTCAGGATTCTCTATGTCAATATGTTGCACAGTATTGAAAACGAGGTCTTGTGTGGCATAGCAGGAAATCTGGGTCTAACATGTGAATGATCTGTTATATCGGGGAATAGCTGTGGGGAATGACCCTACCTCCCTTCCAAAAAGTACCCAAAGCTGTGGTTAAAATGTAGCAATGCCAAAAATGGATGCTTGGAGACTGTGGTTATAGTCAGAACGTATACTGTGTAAAAATGGCACAGTCTTACTGAGTAGATCTGGGGCCACATTCCATGCTCCTGTCATGCAGCCAGTCATGGGAGGGTCACCCCAGGAAAAGAAGGAAAGAATGAATATCTGGGTACAAAAAGAGGTGTAGGAGAAGAGGTGAAACTACAGGGCTAAATTCCTCCAGGGGCCCCAGCAGCAAAGAATCCTGTAAGGGGCAGTTTTTGACAAAGCAACTCTACTTCCCCTCTCCTGCTAAAAGTGAGTGGTGCTGGGCAGGGACAAGTCATATAGGTCAGCCAAGATGCACTGGTGTAGCCCATCCCCATAGCAGCTTTCCCCAGTGGGGTTCCTAGGAAGGCCTGGATGTAATTTAAACCATCTACAAAGCAGCAACAACGGAAGATGTGGCTGGTGTTGTCTGAGACACTGTCAGCCTAAAAAATTACACTGTTCTCTGATTGGATTTTATTTTTAACGTACCATTGTTACAAGTGACACCTAAGATTCCTATAACTAAGGGAAGGACATTAGAGAAAAAAGAGTCCCTCTCTTTATTTCAGTTGTGTATTTGACAGAGCTTTGTGTAGTCTGTTTCATTCTGTGTAGAGTGTATAGTCAGTTTCATTGTTTCCTTCATATATTCTGTTAGGCCCTGCTCCAGCAAACACTTAAGCAATATGTAGCTTTAATCATCACCAGAGTAGTCCTATTGACTTCAACTATTTACTCACTGGAATTGTTCCAATGCCCCAAACTATAAAATATTTGCAAGACTGAGGCCTTAGTTTCTCCTGCTGTATGTGTGGCTTTTTAAACTGCAACAGGGAGAGAAAAATAGGCTGAAAAATGTGGTTTCAAAACCACAACAATTGGTAGGGTTGCTCATAGGCAGGCAACTGAAATTATTTTAAACTAATTTTTTTTTATGGACTAGATTTCAAGTTGATTGTGTCCCTTTCCACTAATCACCGTGTTATAAAGACTTCCCCTGCATTTACTTTTACCAAGCAGATTGTTCACAGAATGTTTTCTTGGCCTAACTAATGACACAAGCATAAAGTATTTAAATTAATCATTCTAAAAAGACTTTCAGGAATTTCCCTCCTTTTAGTTGTTACCTTTCTTTCCAGGGTTTTTGTGATGCATTTTACATCTAACTCATACAGAGAAGAGGGTTGAAGTCCATGTTTAAGTATGCTCTGTGGGCTGGGATATAAATTCAGGACTTCCTACTCGCCTCAATCCTTACCAGATTTCCCAGTCATGTCACTGGGAGGTTTGCACAGGGATTAATGATAGGTTTCAGTGTAGTAGCTGTGTTAGTCTGTGTCAGCAAAATGAAAATAAGAAAGAAAAACTTGTAGCACCTTAGAGACTAACAAATTTATTTCAGACAGTCAGAGAAACATGATAAGGTGGAGGTGCATAGACCAACCTTAAGAGGCTAATTAATTGAGAGGAACCATAACAGCAGGGGAAGAAAAACCTTTGAAGTGATAAACAAGATGGTCACACAGGTGTGAATGAGGATCGTTAACTTAAGGGAAATAGATTCAATTAACGTAATGGCCGAGCCATTCGAGGTCCTTATTTAATCCTGAGGTAATGCAATCTAGTTTGCATATCAATTCGAGTTCAACAGTTTCTCTTTGAAGTCTGCTTTTCGAGTTAATCTGTCGCAACACTGCTACCCTCAAGTCTGTCAGTGAGTGGTTAGGGAGGTTGAAGTGTTCTCCTACTGGTTTTTGAATGTTATGATTCCTGATATCAGATTTATGTCCATTTATTCTTTTGCGTAGAGACTGTCCGGTTTGGCCAATGTACATGGCAGAGGGGCATTGCTGGCACATGATGGCATATATCACATTGGTAGATGTGCAGGTGAACGATCCCCTGATGGTGTGGCTGATGTGATTAGGTCCTATGATTGTGTCACTTGAATAGATATGTGGACAGAGTTGGCATCGGGCTTTGTTGCAAGGATAAGTTCCTGGGATAGTGTTTTTGTTGTATGGTGTGTGGTTGCTGGTGAGTAACTTCAGGTTGGGGGGCTGTCTGTAAGCGAGGACTGGTCTGTCTCCCAAGATCTGTGAGAGTGAGGGATCATCTTTTAGGATAGGTTGTAGATCTTTGATGATGCGCTGGAGAGGTTTTAGTTGGGGGCCAAAGGTGACGGCTAGTGGTGTTCTGTTATTTTCTTTTTTGGGCCTGTCTTGTAGTAGGTGACTCCTGGGTACTCTTCTGGCTCTGTCAATCTGTTTTTTCACTTCAGCAGGTGGGTATTGTAGTTGGTGAATACAGCCATTATGTAGTGACTACTCTTTTGTTTATTATTTTTTCAGTCTCTTATTGTCATGCTTAATACTCTGTGTAAACATAGGCCTCTGCTACATCTGCCCTTTGTTTCTCTTCCTTCCCCATCTTCCTTTCTCTCCCTTTTTTCTATCTTTGTGAATCTCTTCAATCCTTCCCTTTATATTTGCTTCCCTGCAGCAACTTCCAGTTCCCACCTGTGCCTGTTCCATTCCCAAAAATGATCAGCACTGGTACTGGTAATGGTGACAATGAAGTGTCCTCACTGCCCTTTAGAGTTATCTCAGGATTGAGATCAACAGGCTAAGGGTGGTTTCAGAGTAGCTTCTGAATCACTATTTCAGGTGGTCTGGACTCAAGCAGAAACCATGACATTAGTGTGCATGTTCTCCATGCTTGGAAGACAAAAAGAAAACAAGAAAAATACCTGTGGCACCTTAGAGACTAACAAATTTATTTCAGCATAAGCTTTCATGGTTTAAGAACCCACTTCATCGGATGCATGGATGGAACATACAGTGAACAGATATTTATACATTCAAAGAAACATGAGAAGGTGGAAGTGTCTATACCAATGTTAAGAGGCTAATTAATTGAAAGGAACTGTAATCAGTAGAAACTTTTGAAGTGATAATCAACAGGGGCCATTACAGACAGTTGACACAAAGGTGTTAAGGGGGGAAATAAATTCAATTAACGTAATGACCGAGCCATCCACGGTCAATATTCAAGCCTAAGGTAATGGTATCTAGTTTGCATATTAATTCCAATTCCGCAGTTTCTTGTTGGAGCCTGTTTTTGAAGTTATTTTGTTGCAAAATTGCTACTTTTATAGTCACCCTGCAGCCCTAGGGGCCTAGAAAGCTACTTTTCTTTTTTATACAAAAACTTAGCTTCTGTACAAGCTGCGTTTCAGTGTAGCCACGTGATGCTAAGACCTTATGTACTGTTTGCCTCTTCAGAGCCACACTTGTAACCACAGCTGTGCCAGAATCCAAATACCTGCTGCCTGTGCTCCCTCTCTGTCCTTCTGGAGTATTGTGACTCACCCACTAATCATTTCATCTAAATAAACACCCACCTCACTATTTTCTGGGCCAGTATGTATGTACTTTTAAAAACCTCTCCATTTTTACATTTCTAAAGAGTTGTAAAGCATTCTGCTATCTCTAACCATCCATTCGTTCATCCCTAATCACAGTTGCTGTAATGCTGTGTGCCTCACATGTGAGGGAAAGGACAGGGACATGGACTGGGACAGGGACATGGACAGGGACAGGGACACTGTTACTATGCTTCCGGCATTCACAAACAACAATTGTCTCTTCCAAACAGCAGTGCAGATCTGTACTGAATACGCAAATCTCATGGATATCTTTGGACCTTGTGTTTGCAGGCTGAAAGAAAAAAACTCAGAACGAAGACTGGCAACATGAGGAATTAGAGCACAGGATTAGGAGACAGGCCAGGACAGTTGGTCTCTGTTTGGGATTATGTCACTGATTTACCATTACTTTAGGCTTGAATATTGACCGTGGATGGCTCGGTCATTACGTTAATTGAATTTATTTCCCCCCTTAACACCTTTGTGTCAACTGTCTGTAATGGCCCCTGTTGATTATCACTTCAAAAGTTTCTACTGATTACAGTTCCTTTCAATTAATTAGCCTCTTAACATTGGTATAGACACTTCCATCTTCTCATGTTTCTTTGAATGTATAAATATCTGTTCACTGTATGTTCCATTCCATGCATCCGATGAAGTGGGTTCTTAACCCACGAAAGCTTATGCTGAAATAAATTTGTTAGTCTCTAAGGTGCCACAGGTATTTTTCTTGTTTTCTTTCTCTGCCTCAGTTTACCCATCTGTGAAATAAGGATACTGATTCATAAGCACTTTTTTAAAGCATGCAGACACCTTTGGATGAAAAATGCTACATAAATACAAAACATTATGACTGTATTGCCATTGTTTGATAAACACTTCCTGTAGAATTGGATAGTCCTCAATTTCCATACACACACGCTCTCTCTCCTTATTCAGCATGTCTCCATGATTCTGAAATGTGTATCCACACTGCAGTATGGATACATCAAATTGGAGAGAAGGCGGGTTAAGTGCTTTATATCTATAAAGGACAAATTCCTTGCCTAAGGAAGCAGTAAACTATTTCTTAAATTCCTGACTGGGGGGTGGGGTGAGAGAGACAAAGCCTCAGCAGCGACTCAAAGACCCAGACGAAGAGTGTAATTGCCATGGAGCGAGCAAACAACAACGCGGATCACTAAGGGCCCTGGGGCGGGGTGATACAGTGGAGAGAGGAGGGAATTTACTGACTTTCCCTGCAAGTGACTGGCGCTGCTGGAAAGCTGCTAGTCTCCAGGGGGGGTGGCTGGCTGGGATAAACATAACCCGCGTGGCTCGGGACTTCCCCGCCTGGCGGTAAGGACGCTGCCGCGGGGCCCGCACTGTGCGATCAGCTCTCCGAGCAGCCGGGGCAGGGGCGTTTCCAGGCCGGCGTCGGCTCCCCGGCGTCCCGCTGAGCACCTGGGGCTCTAGTCACCGGCAGCAGAGCGTCGCTTAGTTCCGCGCCCCCGTTTTCTCGCCGGGCCCCGGTCTCCCCGCGTGGGCCCCCTGGCGCCCCCTGCTTCTCCCAGCCTTGGGGTTGGGGCACCATCACCCCGGTCCCGTGCAACCCGCACAGCAGCCCCCCCCCGGCTCCCGTCTCTTCCCGCTCCCCGGCGGGAGCGCTCCTAGCGCCGCCCCGCACTCCGCCGGCTCCAGCCCCGCCAGCTCCCAGCATCGCTCGACACCCGCCCGGGGCTGGCGCTCACCTCCCAGCCGGGGGCGGGGCGCCCCTCACTACCCCTCCCGCAGCCTGTCTCCCCACCCAGGTCTCTGTGGCGCAATCGGTTAGCGCGTTCGGCTGTTAACCGAAAGGTTGGTGGTTCGAGCCCACCCAGGGACGGGGGTCCCCGAGCGTTTTATTCCCGGGGCGCTGCAGCACAGCGCGTGAAGATGGAATCCGGCGCCGGACCCTGCGCTGCTGGTTGCACGGGGCGGGGGCCGCGCTTTGCTCCCGCCAGGGGACATTTTACTGCACAGGCTGGGCTGGGATTGCAGGCGGGCTAGGGGCCGGCTGGGAGCCTGGGCCGGGGGGAGCGCCTGTCTCCAGCTGGCCCGACGGGCGCTGCGCTCCCCGCGCAAAGCCCCCCCCCCCCCCCCGCTCAGTGCACAGCTGGGGTGGCACCCGGTGCAAACCTGAGCGGCAGAGCCCCCAACTTCTCAGCCCCCCCCCCCCCCGCCTTCCCTTCCCGCTCGCACTGAACGGGGGGGGGGGGGGAGGAGGAGTTTGCTTAACAGGGAAAGTATCAGCCCTCGCTAGCGATCCTGCCCGAGCCAGTCACTGTGTCACACGCGCTCCGCGCTCACAGCCTGGGGGCGGGGGCGGGGGGTGAGCGCTTTGTGAGCAGGAAGGCCAGGCCATAGCTATAGACACCGCATTAGGTAGCGTCTAGAGCTAGAGAAGCTATTCCTGTGCATTCAGCAACCTGTGTGGCAAAAAAAGAGAAGCCCCGGGACACCAAATAACGTCTGCATCTGGCACAGAACAAACCTAGGCGCTAAACTATTAATAATAGAGAGCCACGCATCTATAATAGAGACCACGCCACAATAGCTCTCAAGTTGAGTTTCCGTAGTGTAGTGGTTATCACGTTCGCCTAACACGCGAAAGGTCCCCGGTTCGAAACCGGGCGGAAACAGTTCGCTTATCCCTTTTTTCTGACTCTCCTCCTGCATTTTGTGTCTTAGCACAGACCGCGCTGTGAGACTCAACTTTGAATTCTGTCAACATTGAGATAAATAATATATGGAAGCTCTCGCTAACTTATAGTCCCAGGTTCCTTGCCCTTCTTAGGGATGAGGGAAAGTTTTCATGAAGCCTTTTATAGGGACTAAGTGCTATCTACTACTCTAAAATAATCTTAACGGGGCCCATAGAGTGAAATCCTTCCTTCTGGATTTGTCATTCCACAAGTTTAAAGTCATCACTGCAGGAGGAAGAGACAAACAACCAAAAATGTTAGCTGTATCCAGGGTGCCAAAATCCACAGTTTACTTCCATTTATTTTGGGTACTGAGACTCCCAATTGTTCTCTCCTTCCCCTCCCCAAAACCCACAGCACTGGCTACCTGAACAGAGAATTGAATAATTGAAAATTTGGAGATAATAAAAAATAAGTTGAATTTAATACTTGTCGAAGGGATGCTGTACTGCCTAGAGAAAAGCAGAGTAGTAGGAAGAATTGATACATACAGTATTAGCGACAAAGGGTCCTGTGGCACCTTATAGACTAACAGAGGTATTGGAGCATAAGCTTTTGTGGGTGAATACCCACTTCTTCGGATGCAAGCAGTGGAAATGGGAATCCGAAAAAGTGGGTATTCACCCACGAAAGCTTATGCTCCAATACCTCTGTTAGTCTATAAGGTGCCACAGGACCCTTTGTCGCTTCTACAGATCCAGACTAACACGGCTACCCCTCTGATACTTATTGACTAAGACACCCTATTTACTAACCACTCCAATGGTGGTTAGTACCATTTTTCTCAATAGTGCAATTCAGACAGATGAACACTGCACCAGGTGTATTCATGCTACTTTACATACAAAGTCACTGGTGCTTGTTTTTTCCTTATCCCAACACATTAGTAAAGACACGTAAAACCAAGGAGAAACTCAGGCCCTTCAAGAACTGACTCCTGGTTAAAAAAGAGAAACAGCCCCTGCATGGAGTGCTACGTTGACGTATAGCCATAGTTATTACAGAACCAGTTTGACAGAGTCCATTCAAGGTTGCTGGACTGATTTTTTCAAAGGTTGCATGGAACTGGCCTAAGTTCTCCAAGACCATCTTTTTGTAGCCATGTCCTGTGATGAAAGTTACATTCCACTGTAACTACAGGGAATATGGGGAGGCTTGAAATAGCAGGAGACAGATTTATTGTATTCAACTCTGGCAGCTGAAATATGAATGTCACAGCACAACTCACCGACACCCAGGCTTTTGCACAACAGTACCCTCATGGTCATTCTTATATGTCCAAAACCAACCACATCAGCCTTTTAAGAGCACGGAAAGAGAAATATCATTATAGCCTTTTACTTGGGGGAGGGGCCATGAGAAGCTGGATGGATAGATAGAAATGGAGTACCAAGGGATAATTGCAGAAAAAAGGTCAGGCTTTTCTCATTAAAAATGACTACATTCATAAGAACAACGAAATCAAATAATCCTCACTTTCACTTCTGCTTTAAGGGCTTGACTACACACAAAATTGTACAGCTTTAACTGTACTCAGCTAACTGTACCCCCTGCTATGGATGCAGTTATACTGGTGTAATACTGCTCAGAGCAGCATAGCCTATTCTAAAAAGGAAGGGAAAGGAAATAAGTGATACTTGTGACAAAATACACCCATATTCACACCTTATACACTATTGTAATAATCTTTGTACAAGGTATGCCTTAAGTTATCATTTGAAAACTCAATTTGCTGGTCAGTAGTGTCTTGGTAAAATATGTGTGGCAACATTATATGTAGAGTTTAAGATTCCCTCAGATGTTAACACATATTCCAAGCCCCCCAGCCCAGGCAGAAGTCCGGTCTATCCTAAACAATGGAAGCAATGTGTGCTTGCCTTAATGTGCACGTAAGCAGTAAATAGAATTATTAAGCAGGGAGGGAAAACAAAGGAAGTGCAAAGAGGTGAGAAAAAACAACCATCACTCAGCAGAGAATATCTTTCCACATAGACTCTTTGTCTCCTGGATCTCAGCTGGAAATGTGTTTTCAAGAGGGGGCTATAAAACTAGAACTTTAAAAAGGAGGAATAAACACCCCAACGTATCCCCCTCTCTACGCCTGCCCACCTCATTCTCTAAACCTGAAGAGACCAAGGAAGCAGCTGTCAGACTCTGGGGGAATAGGTCCTGGCCTAAAGAGTTTGGTCAGTAAGACTGCTGAAAGCATGGGGTGAGAAAACTTTACTTTGAATCAAATATTAAGTTAGGCACAGGTAAGCATTTTCATCTTTATTTTTCTTGTGACCATTTCTAAATTTTTATGTTGCAGTGCTTGTATTCACTTAACATCTCTCTCAAAACAATAAAACAAGTTTATTAAATATATCTAATCCAGTGGGTTCAAGTTGAAGTGTCTGGGCAACTCCATTTGGAGTAACAAATCATGTACACATTAGTCCCTGAAATGAGTAACAGACTCAATCAAGTTGTGCTGTCCAGGTGAGGGCTGGGCAATGCAGGACATACATTTATAGGGGAAAATCTTGGAGTGGGTGCGTGTTGGTGCAAGCTGTGGTAGTCTTTAAGGCTGATAAGAGCAAAGGTGCGGCCGGTTGGCTGCAGCACACACAGACACAGCTGGGAGTGACTTACATGTTGGAGGCTGTTTGTGAGCAGTCCAGTTTGGAGGCTACAGCAGCAAGGCATTGTATAGGGCACTCCACATTACAGGGCAGGGGTGACCCAGCTACTCACTAGTCTGCATTGTACCCTGATAGGTTGCATTAGTGTAAGGCAACTTTATAAAGTATAACTGTCCACACTAATTATTTTGGTGAGGGATGTGATTTTTTTTTTTGATTTTTTTTTTTTTTTTTTAAACAAAAGCTACACCACTATAAAAACTATGCAGACCATTAGTTTTTGTAATTTTAGTGTATGGTGTTCATTCATCTTCCTGTTTACAGTGGAAAAAGCAATAGCTCTAGCTCTAATAGAAAAGGCAGTCAGACAGAATGGTCTGAAACCATTCAAACATAATTGTGTGTGTTTTAGTTGTGGCAAATTGCCGGCACTACTATGATGGGTCCCGCACTTTCTCTTCTTGTGGGGGGGTTTCAGGGTGCCATTTCTTGCCCCTGAACTGGGGTAACAGCTATCCTACTAGTATCCCAGGGAAGGGGAATGGAGAGGGAGGGACCCAGGCCCGCCCTCTACTCCGGGTCCCAGCCCAGGGGCCCTATGATAGCAGGTGAACCACTTGTACCAGTGATTCTTTCCCCTGGGCTACTTCCCTCTCCTGACCTTCAGCTTGTGGGGCTTCCTGCCTTCCCTCTGCACAAGCCAGGTGTCCCTTTACCTAGGATCTTGGTCTTCTTAGCCCGCTGCAGCACTTCTCAAAACTCTCCTCTGAACTGCTCTTTGTTCCACCACCAATTCACTCTGCTTCACTCCTCCAAACTGCTCTCTGCTCCACCACCAAACCACTCTGCTCCAACTCCTCCTCACTCTGCTCCAGCTCCTCCTCAGGCTGATTGAAGCAGGGAGATTTTATCAGGTGACTGGCTTCAGGTGCTCTAATTGGTTTCAGGTGCTTTTAATTAATCTACAGGGAATAAGGCTTCTCCTCATCCTAGATCACTCTCCTGCTGCCTTCTGGCCATGCTGTATCACATATCCTCCCCTCCTGCTCAACACCATGGGTTTGGGCAACTTGGGACGAGAGGCAATGCTTTCATGACAAGCCATTTGCGTTGCCATTTTGGCTTCCGGCCCTATGCTGTACTCGGAAATGAAAAGGTTGCAGAGATAGGAACCATCTAGTCACTCTTGCATTCTTCTCCTTGTTTCTGTGCATCCACTGGAGCGGAGCATGGTCTGTCACCAGGGTAAATCGCCGCCCCAGTAGGTAGTAACGGAGAGTTTCCATAGCCCATTTTATTGCCAGACATTCCTTTTCAACGACGGCGTACTTTTGTTCCCTGAGGAGGAGCTTCCGGCTGAGGTACAGGATCGGGTGTTCCTCCTCCCCTACCATCTGCGAAAGGACGGCTCCTAGCCCTACCTCCGAGGCATCTGTTTGTAGAACGAATTCTTTCTTGAAGTCTGGGGCTATAAGTACAGGATGACAGCAAAGGGCTGTCCTTAAATCTGCGAATGCCCCTTCTGCTGCATCAGACCACTTTACTATCTCGGGGCCCCGAGCCTTTATCAGGTCAGTCAATGGCCCTGCTCTTGTGGCAAAATGAGGGATGAATCTCCGATAGTACCCTACTAACCCGAGAAATGCTCTGACCTGCTTTTTATGGATTGGCCGAGGCCAATCTTGTATTGCCTCCACTTTGTTCCACTGGGGTTTTACCAAACCTCTCCCTACTACATACCCAAGGTATCTGGCTTCAGCTAGTCCTATCACGCACTTGAGAGGGTTGGCAGTGAGGCCAGCCTTCCTCAGGGTGTCTAGTACTGCTTCTACTTTTACTAGGTGCGTTTCCCAGTCAGGGCTATGGATGACTATATCGTCTAAATAGGCGGCGGCATACCTGGCATGGGGTTGCAACAATTTATCCATAAGTCGTTGGAATGTTGCTGGGGCCCCATGGAGTCCGAAAGGGAGGACAGTGTATTGGAACAGGCCATCAGGTGTAGAGAAAGCGGTCTTCTCCTTGGCGTTCTTGGCCAGGGGAATTTGCCAATATCCTTTAGTCAGGTCCAGAGTGGTTAGGTATTGGGCCGTGCCTAACTGATCAACTAGCTCGTCGACATGTGGTATTGGATAGGCATCGAATTGGGATACTTCATTCAACTTCCGGAAGTCATTACAAAACCTCCAGGTGCCATCAGGCTTGGGTACTAAGACGATAGGACTGGACCACTGGCTGTGGGATTCTTCAATAACCCCAAGTTCCAACATCTTCTTCACTTCTGTCCTAATTTCCTCTCTTTTAGCTTCTGGTATCCGGTATGGTCTTATCGTCACCCTTATTCTGGGCCTGGTGACGATATGATGTTGGACCAGTGTCGTACGGCCCGGCTGTGTACAGAACACATCTTGGTTCCGTTGGATCATATCAATGACCTCTGTTCATTGTTCTGGGGCTAACTCAGGGGATATCCTCACCTGCCCCTGTCGGTCGTCCGTCTGGGGTGGAGCTCTCCGAATGACCAGGCACGTCTCTCGGTCACGCCAGGGCTTCAGCAAGTTTACATGGTAGATCTGCTCTGGTCTTCGGCGGTCTGGTTGTCTGACCTTATAGTCCACTTCCCCAATGGCTTCCACTATCTCATACGGCCCATGCCAGCTGGCTAGGAGTTTGCTTTCTGCTGTCGGCACTAGCACCATCACCCATTCTCCTGGTTGAAATTTCCGTACTTTCGCCTGGCGGTTATAATATGTCCACTGGGTCTCTTGTGCTTTTCCCAAATGTTCCCGTACTATAGGGGTTACTCGAGCTATTCGCTCTCTCATTTGTGTCATGTGCTCAATGACATTCTTTCCTGGGTTGGGTTGTTCTTCCCAATCCTCCTTGGCGATGTCTAATATTCCACGTGGGTGGCATCCGTATAGTAGCTCAAAGGGAGAGAAACCGGTGGACGCCTGGGGGACTTCCCGTATTGCAAACATTAGGTATGGTAGAAGGGTATCCCAGTCTTTTCCGTCCTGTGCTACCACCTTCCGGATCATACCTTTAAGGGTGCGGTTAAACCGCTCGACCAGGCCGTCTGTTTGAGGATGGTAGACTGAGGTCCTTATGGCATGGATGCGGAGCAAGGTACATAAGTCCTTCATTAATTTCGACATGAAAGGGGTTCCTTGGTCAGTCAGGATCTCTTTAGGGATGCCCACTCTGGCAAAAACCTGGAGTAGTTCTTTTGCTATTGCCTTGGTGTTACGGGCTGTGGGGGAGTCCAGCCCTGCACCCCTTTTTCCCGGATTCACTGGGAGTTTTAGCCAGCCAGTAGAACAGAAGGTTTATTAGAGATGCCAGGAACACAGTCCAAACAGAGCTTGTCAGTACAACCTCAGCTGGGCCCTTCCGGGGGGCAGGGAGCTTAGACCCCAGCTTGGGGCTCCCTGCATTTTACCCCACAGCTCCAAACGGAGGCAGGGAGGCCAGACCCTGTCTGCCTCTCTCCCCTCCAGCCAGTTCCAAACTGAAACTTTTCAGCCCCTCCTCCCCCTTTGTTTTGTTCCCAGGCCAGGAGGTTACCTGATCCCTTTGTTTTAACACCTTTATTTTTTACCTTTGCAGGGGAGGGGCCGGGCCATCTGTTGCCAGGAGACAGGGCCATTCTCTGTGTTTAGGCCTCTGCCCACCCCTGCCTTTTAGGGCTTTGTAACAATTATGCACCGTTGTTCCACCACCTAGATACTTAAGCACTGCATAGGGGAAACCGAGGCACCCACACCGTACTCAGGGAAACCTTAACAACAGTCCTAGTTCGTCACACTTGGATGTGGGGTTTCTTAAAGGAATGGCTTCTGGATACTGTGTGGCATAGTCAAGGATGACTAGTACGTTTCGGTGACCCCGTGCTGATCTTTCCAGCGGGCCCACAAGGTCCATGGCTATCCTTTTGAATGGGACTTCAATAATAGGCAAAGGTACTAATGGGGCCCGCAAGTGAGGTCGAGGGCTATGCAACTGGCATTCTGGGCAGGAGGCACAATAGCGTTGGACCTCCGCACGTATTCCTGGCCAATGAAACCTTCTTAGGACTCTATCCAGTGTCTTGTCTATTCCTAGATGTCCCCCAAATAAATGACTGTGAGCTAGCTCTAGTACTGCCCTTGTGGGACTAAGAGCTGCTCTACTTCTTCCCCTCGGATCTGCACTATTCGGTACAACAGATCACGTTTGATCACATAATACGGCCCCGGGCCTTTGGTCTTTCCTTCCACCGGTACGCCATTTACTTCCACTACCTCCTCCCTCACATTGGCTTGGTCCTGCCTGAAATTCTCACAGGCGGTACCGATCTGACCTAATTCCAGGGGGCCTATTTCTACTCCGCCCCCTGGGTTGCCCCTACTTGGGCTAGGAACTGCCTCTGAGTCCTCACTGGCCTGAATAGTCTCCTGGCCTCCTGAACGGGTTCGCTTACCAACAAGGGAGCCTTTCTGGTTCTCTGCTAGAACCCTGGTCCCTAGCCTTTTATCTGCCCTCCTTTCCTGCCTAGACTTTCAGGGTTTCCCGGGGGATGAGAATAGCTCTGGGGCAAATTCAGCAAGAATTGGGGTGAAGCTATCTGTAGGTGCCTCCATTTCAGCCCGGGGGTTGCTACCCTCCCTTGGCTCTACTGGGGGGAGTAAGTTCTCAAACCTAGGGAAGTCCCTACCAATTAAGACCGGGTAGGGGAGCCTAGGGGCCACCGCTGCTGTTACCCTGGTAGTGTTCCCCTGGATCTCAATCCCTACTGGGATTGTGGGGTAGAAATTTACGGTGCCATGAACGCACGTTACCCCTGTGGTTTTGGCCCGGGTTAGTTGGTCTTGCCCCACCAACTTCCCCGAGACCAGCATGACAGCACTCCTGGAATCTACTAATGCTGTGGTCACAATACCATTCATTTTTACTGACCTTGTATACCCATGTGGGGTCATTGCGACCCCTACCAGGCCAATTAGCCCACATTGTTCCCCAGGATCCCCGATTGCACTGCATAGGCTCTTCCCTGTTGGGGCATTGGGCTGCTATATGCCCCAATTCCCCACACTCGTAACACCGACCCCTTATCCCGGTTGCCGCCCTCTGCCTGGGGCTATTTGGTCGGGCCCCCCAGCCCTCTCTTCCCAAACCCCCAGGTCCCTTCTTGGACTCGGGCCATTCCTCAATGTCTTTCCTCCCAGTTATAGTTCTCCTGTAGTTCTCGGTGGTTCGGGACCTTGGGTTTGGGGCTGGCTTCCTGGATTACCGTGTTTCACCCCCTGGGGTCTGGAATAGTTCACGGGCTGCTAGCTATCTTTCCACGAGGGAGACCAACTCATCATAGGTGGAGGGGTCATTCTGGCCAACCCAAGCCCGGAGGCCTGGTGATAGACCCCTCATATACCAGTCCAGTAGCTCCATCATCTTTTCAGAGCTGAGGGCCTCAGGGCGCAGCCATTTCCGGGTCAGGTGGATCAGGTCAAATAATTGCGATCTGGGTGTCTTGTCCTCGGTATACTGCCACTCATGGAACCTCTGGGCTCGCAATGCCATAGTTACTCCGGATCTGGCCAGGATCTCTGCCTTCAGCTGGGGGTAATCTGCTGCAGTCTCTGCGGCCATATCGTAGTATACCTTCTGGGCCTCCCCACACAGGAACGGGGCAATGATACCAGACCACTGGTACCAGATACCAGCAGGCCTCCCGCAGGGCTGCTCTCTCAAAAGCCAGGAGGTATGCCTCCACATCATCCTCCCGTGTCATTTTCTGTAGGCAGTGGCTGGCCCGTATAGTCCGGGTCCCATCGCAGTTCTGGCTTCGCTCCATAAGGGCCTTCATCTGGTTCACCAGCTCCTGCAGCAGGGCTCGGTCCTGGGCAGCCCGACTCATCAACAGACGATTAGTCTCTTGCTATACCCTAGTCGCCTCCTGTTGGGCGGTTGCTTGGACCCGGGTAGCCTCCTGCTGGGCCGCGGTGGCTTGTATTAGGGCCTTGATTACGTCGTCCATCTTAAGGACTGGATTATTTTGGCTAACCCTGGTTTAAGTCCCCAGCGCGGAGATCCCACCTCTAACACCACGTGTGGCAAATTGCCGGCACTGCTATGATGGGTCCCGCACTTTCTCTTCTTGTGGCGGGGGTTTCAGGGTGCCATTTCTTGTCCCTGAACTGGGGTAACAGCTATCCTACTAGTATCCCAGGGAAGGGGAGTGGAGAGGGAGGGACCCAGGCCTGCCCTCTACTCTGGGTCCCAGCCCAGGGGCACTATGATAGCAGGTGAACCACTTGTACCAGTGATTCTTTCCCCTGGGCTACTTCCCTCTCCTGACCTTCAGCTTGTGGGGCTTCCTGCCTTCCCTCTGCACAAGCCAGGTGTCCCTTTACCTAGGATCTTGGTCTTCTTAGCCCGCTGCAGCACTTCTCAAAACTCTCCTCCACTTTCCTTCGAACTGCTCTTTGTTCCACCACCAATCCACTCTGCTTCACTCCTCCTCACTCTGCTCCAGCTCCTCCTCGGGCTGATTGAAGCAGGGGGATTTTATCAGGTGACTGGCTTCAGGTGCTCTAATTGGTTTCAGGTGCTTTTAATTAATCTACAGGGAATAAGGCTTCTCCTCATCCTAGATCACTCTCCTGCTGCCTTCTGGCCATGCTGTATCACATAGTACAGCCAAATGCAAAGTTATAGATTTAGGAACAAGGAAAGCAGGCCATACCTGCTCACCGGGAAACATGAGAAGGATTTAGGGGTCATAGTAGACAAGGAACTCAATGTAAGCTGCCACTGTAATGCAAAAAAAGTGCTAATGCAATGCTAGGATGTATAAATAGGAGTAGTGAGGCGTAGGAGTATGAGATGATTCTACATCAGTATACAGCACTGACAAGATGATTACAGATGTAATAGTGCAAACAGTTCTGGCATCTGCATTTCAACGTGTACATTGAAAACTTAGGGGTGCATTAAAGTCACAAAAAAAGATTTGAGGGCTGGAGAAAATGCTTTACACTAAGACTTAAAAGAGCTCAATGTTTAGCTTAGCAAAAAGATTGAGAGGTGATTTGAATGCCTTATAAGTACCTTGATGGGGGGGGGGGGGGGGAGAATAGCAGGTACTAAAGTTACTTAATAAATAATCAACCTTAATAAAGATACTTAATGCAGTAGAGAAACGCAAAACAAGAACCAAGGGCTGAATGCTGAAGTCAGACAAATTCACGAGACAATAGAACAGTGAAGGGCGATCAACATTTGAACATGCCGTGGGAAGTAGGGAGATTCTCTCTCTTGATGGAAACTGGATACCTTTCTGGCAAACATGCTTTAGCCAAACGGGTATTCTTTAGTCAAACACACATTATTGGGCTCAATACAGGGGTAACTGGGTAAAATTTAGGGGCCTGAGATATTCTAGTCTGAGCTCCTGTATACCAAATGGTCCCTTCTTGCCTTAAATGCTATGAATCTGGGTTCAGGAATACAATGTATTATCTAGGGTACTACTAAAAAAAGTCATTCAATATTTTTTATTTTTCATGTCTGAAAAAACATACAGCTGACCAAATTAGGGAATGGAATAGCCTCAGTTCAGTGAGAGAGAATGTATGACTTCCATTAGTGGCAATAAGAATCAAACAAATCACGATGAAACTTATTTTCTTCCTTCTTACTGATTCTCTCCATCTTCCTCCACTATAAAAGATAATTCCTTAGAAAGCATAATTATCTGGTAAGTAGATTTGTAGAAGAGAAGCTTTTTTAATATTAACTCACAAGGATATTTTAAGTGTTATATACAACCATTAAAATTTGATATCGTATGTTAAAATGTTATTCGGTGCTGCAAATTCATGCCCAAACCCTAAGTAAGGTGTGCACTATTATGCTCGTTTACCCAGAACAAATGCACTAATCACCTTATAAGGGGAAGTCTCTGCTTTCAAGCTGAATTTGAGTAGCAGTTACACAGGTAGATCTTGTAAAACAGCAGGTATGAAAATGGTAAAGGAATTCTGCAGAACATCCTTGAAATGTTAAATAGTAGGCAAAATAATGTAAAGCAGACATCAGGAATCTGGATAGTTTGCAAAATAATCCAGTAATTTATAGGTATTACTCCTGTGGTCCAGAAAACTGAATGTTTTATTTTCACCTTTCTAAATTAACACAAAAATGGACACTGAAGCAGGGGAAAAAAATTAAGATTAACATTCATTAAAAGATTCCGTGAAAGATCCTCAACTCTTCCAATTAAATAACTGAGAAAGTTAAACAAGACTAAAAATCTTATTCAACTGCCACAATGAAATGTAAGAGGCAAACACTTCAGATTTTAAATGTGCAAGTACAGTGCAAATAAACTAGTTTGAAAAATATAATTTAATAGTACTTTGTGTGAAAGTTGATATACAAAATTCTCAAATGTTAAAAACAAATATTACAACAATTCAACAAGTTTCAAACAGAGTTTCATCAAAATGAGGTAAATCTAGGTCGCCTGCTATTGAGTTCAACACAGCAGAGGAGAACAGGTCTTCAAGGATATCTTCCTTTGTGGGACTTTCAAAGGAAAGTCTTTTCAAGCAGGATTTGTTCATTAGTGAGTCTGTAGGACCTTCATACTTGCTTTCTTTTACAGGACTGTAATAATTATGGTCTTCGCTTGCCACAGTGACGCATGTGAGGTTGCTTCTCTCACTATGCACTGCTGCTGCAGTATTGCTATCTACCATTTCCAAGTATCTACACTCATCTTCATCTTTTGGAAGCTCTGAAGAAGCAATAATCGAAGTAGGAGACAGTAAGTCTGCTAAAAACTCTGCATTACTCTGGCTACTGCATAGTGACATATTGGCATTTGTACTATATACAGATTCACTATCCGCAACATCAATCTGATACTGCAGTTCCTTCAATAAGTTCTGTACTGATTCACTTTCATGAGGAGATCCAAACTGTAACAGATCTTCTACATCTCTATTTGGAGAGCTTCCATTACACACACGAGTCTTTGCCAGCCTATCAAGTGAAGCTAACTTGTTCTTTTTAGCCTTCAGTTTTTTAAGTAGTTTTAAACGAAGTTTGTGAGTTTTGGCATCTGATTCTTTATCCTTCACATCAGATTTGTGATTTCCATTTTCACCATGGCTAGGTTTGGAATTAAAGATGGGGATGTTAGGCTGAATTACTTTACTCCAGGTGCCCAATGAGCTTCCAGACGTATTCAAAGTTGGACCATCAACTACAGGGTTTACTGCAGGTAGACGAGCACGTACAGAAGGACCAGTGACGTTTGTTGACAAAGGAGGAAGATTTCTACCTTGACAAACAGCTGATTTAGGCGCCTCCTCAGTTGTTTTGCTTGTACCTTTGGCTTGAAAGCCACCAAAATTAGCTGCCCCCTTAGTAGGGAGGTGCAAGTCAGTAGCTCTTAGTAAAGGATTTTTGTAACTTTTCTTATGATGATGATGAGCTGAGGCACTTGAAGGCATAAAGGTATTATGCTTGCTTAATAACCCCTTTACCCAACTTCCTACAAATCCTCTCTTTGGATCTTTATGCAAAGACGGGGCGGAATTATTTGTAGCAGACAAAGTTGCAGCCTGAGAGTCTGCTACAGTTTTGCTTGTGTTTCTAGTGTTAGAGGATTTCTCCATAACGTTCTCCATTAATGGTAATTTCTTATTCTGCAAGAGTTCTGGATTTAACACAATATTCTCAGTGTTGACTGGGCTAGCTTTGGCCTCTGTCTCTTGAGTGTGTGATGGCGTGGACAAGTCACTACAATGGTTTGTGGGAACAGCAGATGTAGTATTTGCTATGTTCAACTGTCCAAGGTGTAAGGAAATACAGGCATTTTCAGACGGTGTGCACATGTTGCTGGAGGTAGTTGGAGTACAAACATCTTCTGTACATGGAGAATGATCTGAACAAACTGACTCCTGCTCTTTCAACAAGCCTGTTTCAGCAATTAGGTTATTTCCCACCATCTGTCCGTTGTCCAGAGGTTTACCTTCAGAATCAACTTGAATTTCTACAAGTGTCAGAGTTATAACATCATCATCTGCCAAATTTTCTAAGCCAGAAAGCAAGTTATTTTCATTATCTCTGGCTGCTTTTTGTTCATCATTAGTAGGAATGCTCACAATCTCATTTTTGTGACATACTGTAGTTATTTCGTCTATGGCATTATCACCATCACAATGCAACACTAGAGAAGAACTTGACTGTGCATCAAGAGGAAGATTTTCAGATTTTATACTTTGGACCTGATAGTTCATTTTATCTGGCACTTGGGATGCTTTCCTTTCCCAGATGACAATGTGAATCTCTGAAAAAGGAACTTCAAATCTCTCACGTCTTTCACAATATGGACCTTTTATGTCATCGCATTCAAGCCAAGTTTCTGAAAAATAAAAAATGAATAGTTTAGAGGCTCAAAGATACACAATGGCTATTGAAACTCTGAGATCATTGTTCTTTTTGGGTCTCAAAACACCCATTTTTAACTCTTTCCCTCTCATGCGACAATCCTACATACACCCCGGTGAATGAAGTTGATTTATTTGTTCTATCACTTTCCCCAAAGAAAAGTTGGGGGTCTTCCACTCTAACTAGGTCACTTGCAGCAACAGAATTCACTGTTAGGTCCTAGTGACATGACCAAGATGGAAAGTAACTCCTTTTCCTTAGCCACACTGATGCTCCTGGCCAAGATAGTGATACTGACATCCTGTTTGAGAGTATCTCTCATTAAGAGTTAATTTGGGGAATTATTTTTCATTAAGATGTGGGGAAGGGACTTAAGGGAGAAACTGATCATATAGATCAGGGGTCTCAAACTCAAATGACCACGAGGGTCCCATGAGGACTAGTACATGGGCCCGAGGGCCGCATTACTGACACCTCCCCCCCGCCCCCACTCCACCCCTTCCATGAGACCCTGTCCCACCTCTTCCCTGCCCCCATTCCAACCCCTTCCCTGAAATCCCCACCCCAACTCTGCCCCCTCTCTGCCTCCAGGGGGCGCAGGAGGGGTGTGGTGGGGGCTCAGGGCAGGGATTTGAGGTATGGGGTGCAGGAGGGGTGAGGGGTGCAGCAGGGTCTCAGGGAAGGGGGTTGGAGTGCGCGGTACAGCAGGGGGCTCAGGGCAGGAGGTTGGGGTGCAGCAGGGGGTCAGGGTGCAGGAGGGTCTCAGGGCAGGGTGCGGGGAGCAGGGTGCGGCAGGGGGCTCAGGGCAGGGGGTTCACAGCTGCAGCAGGAGTTTGGGGGACAGGCTCTGGCCTGGCACGCACCAGGGGCAGGGCAGGCTTCCTGGGTATCAAGTTGTACCGCCTGGGTACCGCGTCACTCCAGGAAGTGGCTGGAACCTGGGGGAGGAGGGGCACAGGGGTCTGTGTCACTGTTGCATCCAGGCCCCCCCACAGCAGCTCCCATTGGCTGGGAATGGGGAACCGCGGCCAATGGGAGCTGCTGGGGGCAGTTCCTGGAAGCAACACCAACACACAGACCGCTGTGGGCCCCCCTCCCACCAGGTTCCAGCCGCTTGCCGGAGTGGCATGGGGGCGGGGCAGGGCAGGCAGCCTGCCCTGCCCCTGGTGCACGTTGGTTTGGAGCCGCTCTAGGTAAACGCTGGTGGGGAGGGGGCCCTGCGGGGAGCTCACGGGCCACAGAAAATAATCCTGAGATACCCTAAGTGTGTACGTGTTGTGTAGTGTACATAGCCAAAGCTGTGCACAGGCTAGCTAGCGTGAATCCAGCTAGCATGGATAACGGCAGCACTGGAGACAGCACTACATGAGCTTCAGAGTGGGCTAGCGAGCAGAGTATGTACCCAGGGGCTATGCCAGGCTTGTACAACCTGCACTGAAGTGCACACTGAGCTGCCTTCATTGTCACTGTTACCCACACTAGCTTGGATCTCATTAGGTAGGCTTGCCTGTGGACAGCTTTTGTTGTGCAGACATATCCTAAATTTATTGACAGTTAGTGGGATGTTTCTCATCCTCTGCCAGAGTTACATGAAGAAAAGAGTTCAATTTAAATAGACAACTTTTCAGCGGACCAGGATGTTTTGATTAAAACGATGATCTCTTCTCTCTCCTTCCCTTTGTGGAAGCAGGTTTCCACGAGGACCAATATAATCTCAACTATTTTTTCTTTTTGAATTTTGGGAGTTCCTTCTCCCTTTTGATTTGTTGAACTGTAGAGTTCAACAAATCAAAACAGCAATTTACTATCAGAGGGGTAGCTGTGTTAGTCTGGATCTGTAGCAGCAGCAAAGGGAAGAAGTAGGTATTCACCCACGAAAGCTTATGCTTCAATACCTCTGTTAGTCTATAAGGTGCCACAGGACCCTTTGTCACTTCAGCGATTTACTAGTTACTCTTAAAAGAATTGCAAAATTCAGGCGGAGGAAGAAACTGAGCATTGACAGCACTGCGAGTCCCATGGGAACTTGCTTTTCCCATGAAGAGACATATCTGGTATCTGTAACAGGGTAGCTTGCCCCTTAAGGGCTGGAGGCCTAGGATCAGCCAACCTTGATTACTGAAGGAGCCACACCTGGGAGAGATCACATGACTGCCCTAAAAAAGCAGAAGGGGGAAGCTCAGGAAGCTGTATCAGACTATAGCAAGTGAAAAAGGCTTTAGCGTTGAAGACACTGACACCAGAGAAGTTGAGAAATCAGAGCCAGGAAGCTGAACGCCAGCTAAGTAAAACCTGGGAGTGACTGCTGACTGAGGACCCACCTCTGGGAAGGGGAGCTGGGGACTCCCTACCTAAGAGGTGGGAGAGAGAGAGAGACAGATACTCAACTGGGGTGGGCCTGGAGGACCAGTGTGCACCCAGAGGACTGAATACATTTTACCCCCAGAAGGGAAGTGTTTGGGTTGTGTTTTGAGTTTGAGGAAACAATGAGAGAAATGAAGGCAGGGCACCTGCACAGCAAGCTCTTGTCACAAGGGGGAGTTCAGGAGGCGGCCGACCCTACTACAATAGCATGTAATACTCGTGTAATCTGAACACCCAAAAGAACTAACGGGGTGCCCAGATTATGTTTCCTGTAATTTTACCAAAGTTTCATGAGAAAAATTGATCATGTCCAAGTCACTTTTTCCAATGAAATTGACAGTAAGTATGGCAGCAAATTACCGAGTTAGTCTAATCATAGTTTTTTTAAAAAAAGACCAAAGAATGTAAACATATTTGCAAATATTTAATACCTAATTTAGATTATACACAAAAGAAAGACTTTAATTATCTATTAAGATAGTAGTGATCATGATAACCCCAAAATTAATAACGGAGGCAGATTTATCTATGATGATGATGATGATGATAATAAAGTTGTAATAGTTACCATCAGGATTCAAAATCCAGGTTTTGAAGTGTTTTGGATCTTGTTGATACTGAATAACAGCTGTTATTTGGTAGAAATCTCCTTCAAATTGAAATGAATAGTTCTTCAGCTCGTTATGTGGCAAACCTTCTATGAAATGTATCATAAATATTGCAGGTACTCTATGATAAAGATACAAAGCATTTTATTGGAATAAACCAGTGGCTCACACTATTAATGAAATCACAAGCAATGCATTTTGAGAATAGTAGTTGGCTCAGTGCATTACTGTTCTACTGCTGTTTATTAAGTAAGATTGCTTTACAAATTATACACAAATGGCTGGGAGCTCATAGGAACAGGGCACTCCAATTTTAACACAATTCCACTTTGAAATAAGCTTTTAGTGAAATAGAGGTGTCATCTTTTGGCTTAATTTGCTATGGGGGAAAAAAAACACCTATAAAGAAAACGTTTTGGGACAAAGACAGAATAAGAAGACAATTCTGCCAAACCTGGAAGGCTGACAATCAATTCAGACTAAAACACTGAACATTATAAGGTGGTAGTTTTATCATCCCTCAATACCAAATGCTCTGGAAAGACTGATATTCTGTGTTGGACTTTACAACTTGGCTCAAATGAAATGTCTGCTTAGTGTGTTAAACCGAACAAAAATACTCCACATATATTAAAGATTTTTAACAACAACATCTGTGAGAATTTTCAGAATAATCTCAAGGCTGGGTAACTGAACATTTAGTGGAAACTTGCTCTTCAGTGTGTCTCAACATGTCATAAAGGTGACAGAACATTGACATTAAGTTTATCATGTCTAGATTTAAACATTAATGCTCTATTTTACATTCAAGATCTCAAGTGGTTCAAACTTACTTTTCCAAAATCATTTTTCTTCTTTGAGATTTATCATTACAATTATTACATGGAGCAATATGAATAGCATTAAGTGGGTGCCAGTCAGGGATTATATTTGTAAATGTTGTTAGTGTCTTCCTACACCTGGACAGAAGAAAAATAAAAATTGATCAGTTGTCTACCTGAGACACTTTAAAAAAAAAAAAAAAAAAAAAAAAAGTACTAGCATTTACCAGAAAGAGAGGTCACAAATTAACAGGCTACATGCAGTGTCGACTTACACCTGCCACAATCCCACTGACATCCCTGTCACTGCCAGTGGCATAAATATAAACTGAATTTATCTCAATCAGTAATCCTTTACACAGACTATAATAAAATGGAACAATGTATTTTCTGCCACTCATCTGTTCGCCACTTTGAATGTCCATTTTTTATACTCAAATAAAACATGGCTTTAAAGAAATTCCTGAACATGTTTTTATATAGTGCATAACCATTCAGGACACTTTGATGTGTCACACTAAATACAATTGCCATTTAGAAGACATGGAGGAACCTCACCACACCTGCCTTTTAACATTTTAAAACACCAAGGAGTAGAGGACACTCACATTTTCCAGTTATGAGAATAAGGATCAGATTTACATTTCTGACTTTATGCAATTTAGATGAATTTATTCTATTTAACAGTGAAAGACGTACCTATTTATTGGTCATGTCTGGCATGCTATTCATTAGAGCAGCAGCAATGTGTGAGATTTACAGTGGTCAACATCAAAAAGTCAGCATTTGACAACAGAATCACAGAATTACCAGTTATTTCTCTTTTTTACACACAGGATACTATTCTGTCATTAGCCATTATACCATACACCACCTGGAAATGGTTTGCAAATGCTGACTTTTTAAAATGGTGACCAGATAACTTCACTATCACAACTCTTCCTCTCCTACCAAAGGTACACACTTTGTGCACAACACTGATTGGAAGAAAAATATTTATTAAATGAAGACTGAAAGTACAATAATACATGTAAATAAATGTGGCTCAGGTAAAAAACCTAACCTGTCTTGGTGGCTGTAGCCACAGTGCAAACATTCAAACATCCATGAAAAAGAATGCAGGAAAAGCATCTCAACTTGGGGATCCTTTCGTAAAAGCAGAGGGAACGCAAATACTGGACTTTCCTTCTTACCTTCAAAGAAGAAGAAAAAAAAAAGATGTTTGCAACTACAAAAAAAGTGTGTGTGTGGGGGGGGGCAGGGAAGACAGGATTATACCTTAGAATGCTATGTCAATCTGCAAGGCTCTAATCTCATCCCCATAATAAATGAAATATGACTGGAATAACTTCATGGGTACAGCTATGGTTACCAAAAGAATAATACACTCCCTTAAACTTTAAACTCTGAAGAAAATGGAGATCAGCTGAATGGAGAAAAATGAGCACCTGCACAAGTCTGAATTATGCTCTTCACATGTAACAGCCTTAACTCTGAATTTTATTTCCAATATTATGAAGAAATAATGAACATGTGCAATTGTTGACAGTTTGCTAATTTAAGACAAGTTGCTGCGAGCACTTTCCAGAGGATAGGAGGACGTCAAGCCACACAAAGCCTATAGAACGGGGAGAACTTTGCTGCTCTGCCTGCTTTCTGCTGCAGAGCATCCATCAAGAGTTCTGTACAATTGGGGAGTCAGGGAAGAGGATCTAGCAGCCTCTATGCACATGTTGTTCTGCCGTAGCTGTGGATCTCATAAAACATAAGCTTTCTTAAAACCACTGCAGCTTCCCCCTGCCCCCAGTAAATTACTTTCACTATGTTTCCGGGTCTTACAAAGAATTCCATGCTCTACCACCAGATCTCCCAGGGACCCTAGGTTATCCAAGCATCCGCGGTCATATTTTAATCTGCTTGTTTACATTTATGTGCCCATCTTGTATCATGTCACCTGTATTCATCATCCTCACTATACTTCTTCCCCACCCCATTTCTTTCCAGTGATTTTTTTCCCAGTCAAAAGTTCTAAAATTACTGTAACTAAAGTATCAGAGGAAAAGATTTTTCTGCTTCTCAGCGTGGTTACTTTGTGCATTTGACAGTACTATGTATAGTCAGTTTCAGTGCTTTGACAGTCTGCTGCACTTTGTCTCAAGCACTAATAAAATTACCATTCCCAATTAGTGGCAGTCATTGTCATTTAGTATAATTAACCCTACAGCAAGTCCCTGAAGGACATCCCACTTAAGTAGAGTACATTACAGAATGACAATCCCCCCGCCATGAAAAAGTACTCTTAAAATCTTGAAGTTATACTCTTCTACATATATACATGTATGTATGTTATATACTATTTTCACTTTTTCCCACTGCCTAAAAATTACAATTGTAGGAACTTGAGAAGTGTTTACACAAAGGTCTCCCCCACTCCCAAAGATGCGTAAGTGTTCTATTCATGCAAGAAACAGGGTTTGCCTTTTGCAAATTAAACTTCTGCTGCCCTTTGCACAATCACAAGTGTTTTTCATCTCTGCATGTACTTAGCAGAACGATTCCTGTGGGCCTGTTGGTATAGGCACTATAGGAAAGAAGGGAACAGAGACAAGATATCAAACAGCTGCTCACTAAGTGATGGAGTGTGAAAGATACCAACAATTAACTACATCAGCAAGTTGTTTGTATTCACTTTCTTATGGAAAGCATTTTAAGTATTGACACAACAGCAATCTTTGCATTTATAGAACTGGAAAATAAAGACTAAATCGCTTAGTAATTACTTACCCAATTCACACTTAAGCTGGGGTTGAAGTTGAGCAAATATTGTATTTCTGATTTCATTAAGATGTGACTCAGCTTTTGGAAGAACATCTAAAAAAAATTCAGCCAAAAGAAATCTAATTCATATTATATACCACATACACAAATCAATTCTCTGCAAACCAATGCATTTTCTATTAACATTTTGACACTAATTGTTAAGTTCTTTCACTTAGGTGATCTACAAAAGATTACATCAGAATATGTAAAAGCTAACTACTTAAAGGAACCACGTTTCTACTATGATCTACTCAATGGAATATTTTAAATGAATCCTGTCTATAGCATGTGTAAATATGTTTAATTCATGTGTAATCTAAATGAACAGTCAAGCAAAAAACAATGTTAAGATTAAGGCTATGTCTACACTAGCACTTTTGTCGGTATAATTTACATCGCTTGGGGCATAAAAAAAGAAAAAAAGAACACCCTCTGAGCAACGTACGTTACACCAGCAGAAGCGCCGGTGTGGACAGGGCTACATCAGCAGGAGATGCTCTCCTGCCAACATAGCTACCACTGCTTGCTGCAGGTGGCTTAATTATGTTGATGGGAGAGCTTGCTCCCATCAGCATACAGTGGCTACATGAGCGAACGTACAGTGGTACACTGGAAGCTCGCTAGTGTAGACATGGTAAGTGAAGGTCGAGAGTATGTATCTGTAATTTAAGGGTAAACAATATTACAGGGATGTTGTAAATATTCCTAAACCAACCATTATAATCCCAGGAAATTCAGTTAAGGCCACACTTAAAAATCCAAATGTTAAAGTGAGAACCACACAGTTAGAGTACCCAAACAAGCTTAGCTCTATGCTGTAGTGATGCCATGCAATACTGAATTAAGAACTCACAAAATGCTTAAGGCCATACTACTAGTATTGGCATGATGGGCCAACTCTTCATTTATACTGCAACATAAACCATGTTAGAATCCAATTTTTGGGGGGTGAAGAGCTAGTACCTGATTTCAATATACTAATCAGGAAAATACAAGACTCAGATTGACATCAACAATGCACAGTTTGCTTTCTGCTCTTACTATGATGAAGTAATCCACAAGTGAAATCTTAACACTAAGGGTTTGTCTCCACTTACCAGGAGATAGATGCGTGGCGATCGATCCACTGGGGGTTGATTTAGCTGGTCTAGTGAAGACCTGCTAAATCGCTCTCCTGTCGACTCCGGTACTCCACCAGAACGAGAAGCATAAGGTAAGTCGACAGGAGAGTTTCTCCCGTTGACCCAGCGTGGTGTAGACACCGCAATAAGTCTACCTAAGATACGTCGACTCCAGCTACGTTATTCACATAGCTGGAATTGCATAACTTAGGTTGACTTAGCCCTATAGTGTTGACCTGCCCTGAGGGTACGTCTACACTACAAGTGCTACAGCAGAAACTATGCCACTGTAGACACTTACTATAGCACCTGTGATCGCTGACTTTCCAATGTGCCGGAGGGTGCTCAATCCCTGGCTCTGCCTAGGGCCCAGGCCCCACCCCACCGCTTCCCACCGCATTCCGCCCCATCCCCAGAATGCTCCTCGCTTCTCCCCCTCCCAGAGCCTCTTGCATGCCACTTGCAGTGGGTGGGAGGCACAGAGAGGGAGGGGGAGATTTGTTAAGGTTTCTCTGCTGTGCCAAGTTTCAAGAATGCTTACATGCATCAGTCATATCATTTTACTATTATAAGGCTTTTTAGCATACAGTGTGTTTTCAGGTATCATTTCCAATATGTTTACAGGCTTTTCACATGCACATTGTACCTTTTTACCACGGTTGACATAAAAATCAAATATATCAGAAGGCTCTACATCAACACCAAATTTGTTACAAGTGAATGTTTATAAGTATCTTGATCATACCATGCATCTTTTTTTCCACTGAATCCCTTAGCTGGCCAGGTGTGTTCTCGGTATTAACAGCTATGGGGCAAATCTTCTCCCTCCATTGTCAGCCAGGTAGATTGTATCAACCCAGACACTGGCTTTCAAATTCTCATCTGCTACCAATTTCAAGGCTGGACACTCATTCTTCCCATCAGCAGGGTTGGGTCCTCCTCCCCCACACCCCGTTTCTTCTAGAGGGTTGAAAACAGAACCTCCCTGCTTACAGGAATCCCTTTGCTGGCTAGGTGTGTTCACCAACTGCAGCCCCTCTGTGCTATGAGCATCTACACACACACTCTCCTGCAGGCTTGCTTGTGGATCCACCACCAGCTTAGAGACTGGACTCTGTTTTAAAGAGATACCAAACAAATCCCAAGTGTCTAAGGGTGTGAGTTTGCCTGCTGTCCCCTGCATCCTTATGGGTTCAGTCATAAGGCTGTTCTGCTCTGAAAAACCAGTAACCCAATCTTTCCTCAGACCCTGAGTTACAGACTGCTTAACTCAAAGAATCACATGGAGAACATGCTGGCCAAGCCCAGCCACTTGGCTACAGGGCTGTTCAATTTCTCTATTTTCCCCCATCCGAAACATCTTCCTACTGTATGTTCCATTCTATGGATCTGCTGAAGTGGATTTAAGCCCACAAAAGCTTATGCCCAAATAAATGTTAGTCTCTAAGGTGCCACAAGTACTCCTTGTTCTTTTTGCGGATACAGACTAACACAGCTACCACTCAAACTTCTCTAGGCTATCCACACTGGATCTTTCTAAAGCAAGGTCAGTGGATTTATACACCTCAGAAAGACTCTGGCAGTTAGGAACTGAAACAAGTCTCCCAAACAAACTGTTGCTTTCCCTATACAGTGATTTACCCTGAGTTAACTCAATCAAATCACATCCACACCCATCAGTTACAGAAAACTGCGTGCAAAGATTTCTCTCTTCAGGCAACTTTCTAAGCAACAATCCATCTTTTTTTTCCTGCTCTACAAAAGCATTGCTCTGTGGAGCCACAACAAACTCCTTCTGAGTTTTGTTTACACCCAGAATCAACTCTGGCACATTGGAGGATTTTCACATAACCCCTTTCAGGCAAGTTGCTAAACTTCATGGTTAAAGGGTTGGAGGCACTCTCTTTCCCTCTGCAGCTTTCCTCACTGGGAACATGCAGGTTACCACACACAAGCTTAGGAACACTTCCTTTCTGGGTTTCAATTAAGTCCAGAACCACCTCTGGGACAACTGAAATATCTTCAACCATCATAGGCTGAGAGGCAACTTCTGTCTGCTCCACAAATGAAGGACTGGAGGTACCTTCTCCTTCATTAGGCACACTGCTATTTGCAATGTCACTATTTTCCACACTGGTAACAGGTAGGGTATAGGGATACTCATGATCCACTAACCTTGCCTTCCCAAACTGCTGATTAGACAAACCCATCATCTTACAAGGCTGCCTATGCTCATCTAAACTTTCTTTGCCTTCTTCTCCCTTATCTCAGCACCCATGGCTCTTTACAGACAAATACTGGGAGAGTGGGGCCGCTTCCTTAACAGGCTGGTTGCCACTCCCAATGGACAATTAGAGACAATTTCTCCCTTAACAGATAAACTGCTGTTTTCCACAAGCAGTGTCTCATCAAACTGAGCAACTTTAAGAAAAACACTTCTACTTGGTTCAGGCTTACTTCTACAAACTTCAGTTGCCAGCACTCCATCAACCACCCAAAATCTACCCTTACCTTCCTCAGTCAGGGCTTCAAACTGACCAACATTAATTTGCTCTAAAGAAATGTTTCCCTGAGTTTCTTTTTGCTCTTCATCTAATCCCAAACTCACTTCTGAGATAGATATTCAGAAATTTCTTCACCACAAACTGCTTTTCTGACTGGACAAACCGCTATTTTTCACAATCCCAAGGGTAGAGACACTCTCTTTCTTGTTATAGCATACCAAGTTAATACAACTGCTTAGCCCAGGGCTACACTAGGGGAGGGGGTCAATCTACGATACGCAACTTCAGCTACGTGAATAGCGTAGCTGAAGTCGGCGTATCGTAATCGACTTACCTGGCCATGAGGATGGCGGCGAGTCGATCGCTGCCGCTCCCCCGTCGACTCTGCTTCCGCCTTTCGATGAGGTGGATTTCCGGAGCCGACAGGGAGCGCGATCAGGGATCGATTAATCGCGTCTTAACGAGACGCGAAAAATCGATCCCCGATAGATCGATTGCTACCCGCCGATCCGGTGGGTAGTGAAGACCTGCCCTTAGAGTCATATACCATCCCCCCTCACAAATCTCCCTGCTAGTTACAGATGATACAGTGGATTTACCTTCCTACTTTTCCTGTGACTGGGATATGAGATTACCCTGATTACACAGTTACCACATCATTATTAAAATATACCAACATTAGAAACTAGACTTTCAGAATGATAGTTTCTGCTGTTCTTTTATCACTTCAATTTGGAGTTTAAGTCTGGCAACTTCAGTCTCAGCTTGCAGCAGCTCCATTTGCCTCTCGTGAGATTCTCTCCCTCTCTTCAGCTTGCCTGGCTCTCTCCTCAGCATTTTTCCAGCTGGGCCAAGGCTTGCTTCTCTTGCACCAGAAGTTCTACCATTTCTCTTTCATGCTGAAGACACTGGCTCTCTCAGGGCTCGCAGTTTTGATTGTGGATTACTGATTGTGACTAACTTTAACCTTTAACACTTGAGTTTTAAATTCCAAATTTGGAATAGTGTGGGGTTCTGATCCAAAACCCAAATGACCTGGTTCTGTGGATCCTGGCCAGACTATGCCAATGTGACCCGATGGTGCCCAGGTCAGCCCTCACTGGAAATGCCAAGGTCAGGGCAGGCTGCAAAAGGGAGAGTGGACAATCCCAAGACTGGTGGATAACAATGAAGTTAAACTCCCAAACTAGTCACAAACTGTGCTTCTGATCCCCCACACTGGTTATTAAGAAGCAAGAAAAGAAATCATACAGCCCCCTTATCAGGAGCGGAGCCGGGGTTTTTGCCGCCCTAGGCGGCAGCGCTCCTCAGTAATCGGCAGCACTTCAGTGGCCGCTTTTCTTGCCGCCCAGAGAAAAACCTGCTGCCGAATTGCTGCCGAAAAAGAAATTTGACAGCCGGGAAATGAGTCGCCGCCAAAATTCTGCCGAGGGCGGCGAAGTGCCGCCCCACAAATCCTGCCACCCTAGGCGACCAAATAGGGTCACCTAGTGGAAGCGCCAGCCTTGCCCCTTATTGCATTCCAGTTCTCTGGCTCCCAATCAGCACCTAGGTCCAGTACAGTGAGAAGTTATTTTAAACTCTGCTCACATATACAAAAATGTTCTTCTGACCCCAAAGGGTCAGCCACATTACCAGATCAGTATAGGTTTGGATCTTACCCAAAATACCATTCTGCCAGCCAATCCCTTAGTGTCTAAAACTAAAGGTTTCTTATAAAGGAAAAAAAAAAAAAGAAATAAAAAGATGTTAAATGGTAAATCAATCACATACATACAAAGACTTCAAAGTCCATATATCAAGTTCCTAGCAGTATTGGTGAGTTTGCTGGCTTGGAAGTCCCTCTGGAACACATTCACAGCTTGGATGGGTCATTCAGTCCTTTGTTCAGAGCTTCAATTTGTAGAACAGTTCCTCCATAGGTAAGAAGCAGGATTGAAGACACTGGATTGGAGAAGATGCAGCTGCCTTTTATAGTCTTCTGCCATGCGGCTTGTGCTTCATTTGTTTCAAACACAAGTGATCCAGCAGACTGCTTGGAAGCCTTTTCTGTCCATAGGCATCCCCATGCATGCCTTGCTAAGTCATGAGGTCTATCCCTTGCCTTCTCTCAAATGGGTCAATTGTATAGCTGATGGTCCTTAATGGACCATCAAGCAGGCTAGGCAGTGCTGATGCCAAACTGTCTGGGAATGTCACCCAGAAGCACAGCCCAAGTTTAAATAATAAATAATAATAATAATAATAAAAAATAATAAATGGAGATATGCCAATCTCCTAGAACTGGAACAACCTTGAAAGGTCATCAAGTCCAGTCCCCTGCCTTCACTAGCAGGACCAAGTACTGTCCCCTGACAGATTTTTTTTTTTTGCCCCAGATTCCCTAAGTGGCCTCCTCAAGGATTGAACTCTCAACCCTGGGTTTAGCAGGCCAATGCTCATATCACTGAGCTATCCCTCCCCATACATACATACATATCTATAGCTCATAATACAAAGGTAATATGATGATCTTATTGATATGTTTGTATCTGGCAGATTATAACATTTTTGCAGATATCTTACATGGCATATCTGGCATAACATTGCAATTTTACAATATTGGTATTCATAATATCCTAAAGTGTCCCCCAGATTCCATACAGCATCACAGCTAGGTTGATGAATTCGTCCATTAAACTAGCTGCATTGACTGAGTGTGCATGTGTGTGAGATAGACTTAATTAAATCACACAGGACATGAAATTATTCACAGCCCTGAGCGATGTAGCTAAGGCCTTGTCTACACTGCCACTTTACAGCGCTGCAACTTTCTCGCTCAGGGGTGTGAAAAAACACCCCCATGAGCTCAGCAAGTTACAGCGCTGTAAAGTGCCAATGTAGCCAGTGCCCCAGCGCTGGGAGCCATTCCCTCGTGGAGACGGAGGGCCTGCAGCGATGGGAGACCTCTCTCCCAGCGCCGGCGGGCGACCACACTCGCACTTCAAAGCGCTGCGCTTTGAAGTTTTGAGTGTAGCCAAAGCCTTAATGTTGGTAGTGAAGACCTACCTTAAGATGACTTAACTTTGAGGCGCAGACCAGCCCTCAAGTATCTGCTTTTAGAGAGGGTGCATATTCACCCTTACATAATGTGCAGAGATGCCATTGCATAGTTTCACTAGTTACTGAGGACCTGCTGGGAAAATTACATCTTTATCTTGAATTTCATAACAAATTGCAGCTCACCCTTGGCAATCTTGAAATAGAAGGGAATGAAAACTTCTGCATACACACAAATTCCTCTGCATACTTGTATCAATATTCCCTTACATTCAAAATAGTTTGAAATAGAAAGAGAGACAAAGTTACTCACCTTTTAGCTTATTTGTTTGGCAGGCATTCAAGAGTGCAGTCGCTTGGTTATATTTTGTAAACAGCCTCTGGATTACAGATTCTTCAGTGCATGCTTCAGTCACAGCAATCCTTAAAGTTTTTAAGTGTACCAGTGCTGACAAAATACAATCTAACCAACACAGAGCATATATGTTCCTCCACTGAAGACACAAATGCCCCATGAACAATGAAGGTTTGCTGTCTGCATTCAAGATTTCAGATTTTATTGAACAAAGTTCAGAATCTGGCAAAAGTTGTGTTTTTGAATTAGAATCAGGACTTTCTTGTGCACCACCAACAGTAATAACAGTTGCCAAGTCCACATTATGCTCCAGAGACTCAGCCGTTCTATTATGTTTCTGCTGATCATCCTGTGATAAATTAGGTAGGCATGGCTGGGTCATACATACATTATATCCATTATACTTGAGAACAAGATCAGTATTTAAAGTGTGCTCAGCATCTATCAAATTGTGGTTAGTCCTAGCTTGTTTTGAACATGATTCAATGGGGGAAGCTGTAGGACTGATTTCAAAAATCTTCCTTTTTCTCTGAGTTTGATGATTTTCTGAATCAGCAGGAATTATTATGCTGTTTAATGGTTTATAGCCCAGAGGGTAGATGCACTGAAGGGAAGAAAGAAGATTACAGTGATATCTATAAAGCATTTCTGGGTGAAAAATTTGGAAATTAATATAAACAATGCAGTTCAAATAGAACACAAAACATTTGTACATTGACATGTTATTAAAAACCATATAGAAATACAACATACGCATGAGGACTGGAAGTGCATTCTGTCTGATAGCTCTCTTATAAAGTGATTGCGTACTAACAGAAGGTACCTTCATTAATGGCAATAACCAATATAAGACTCTCTATATCCCTAGTTCTCTTCATTTCACCCTCTTCCCCTCAGACCTCATAATATTCCCAGGAAAGGATCCCATCTCCTATATCCCTGCTAATTCGTAAGGAGAAGAGCTCTATTCCTGCAGACCTTCAGAAGCTGGAAAATGACTCTCGAGCTCTTTGCTCTTCCAGTCCCATCCTACAACTATTTAAAAAGAAAACCAGAATTTACAACTTTAAGGTGAAATTATATTTGAGGGTATATTCAATTAACTTATGGGTAACAATCCTCACAAGACCACTGTAGCTTGTAAACAAATCCGCACCAACACCCAACTATAAAAAAAAGAAAATTCAGCTAAACCTAAAAGAAACAAAAATACTTTAAAGTATGGATATCTACAGTTGTTACCAAATTATTTGCAATCCACCCCCTGCAGATATAAGCCTCCCATCTTCCCTCCTTTGTGTTGGAATACTGGAAATGTGGAACACAAAACAATAGCTTTGTAATTTGTCTCATACATACATATTTAGTACTAAATAGGATGCCTTGTCTCGCAAACTACCGTTTGCTCTTTTCATGTGTAGAGAGAAATCTCTGTATTAAGTATTTCTATGAATCCTTATGATGTTGCATTGTGTTATTTTGTATTAAGTATCTTTATGATATTGCATCTTGCATTGTGTTATTTTGTATTTCATATGACTTGGCATTGTGCCTCTCTATTTTACTTGGCATTGTGCCTTTCTATTTTTTATACAACTTTGTATTAGATCCCTATATAGAAAACTTGTAGAAAACTTTGTATCAAGATGTTATAGCCCCTAAGGATAGTATAGTTAAAGTAGAAGAAACATGTGTCTGTTTGCTAGGAGTAGGATAAGACCTTCCCCCACTCTGTAATCAATTGCCCTATTGACTGAATGAGGTGTGAATGAGTGAGGCTTGGAAGAAACCCACCTCCAGACACTGCAACAGTTGGAGAGGGGATGGGAGCCAGATCAAAGAACAATCAAGTGGCAAAGAAGAGCAGACATACGGACGGCCTTGGGGATTAGAAGCAAGCACCTTCTTTAGGTAACACCCTCTTTGAGCAGCCTGGGGACAACACCCAGAGAAAAGCAGCACAAAGACCAACGGACACAGACCCAGAGTTTGAATCTGGAGTGGATTTGCATAAGAGGGAAGCTGCTATAAAAGTGAGGTGTCTTGCAGAAGGACCCCGGGTCTCGTCTTGTCACCATCGGAGCATCGATCCGGATCGGCAGAAGCCCGGCTCCACCCCTCCCCCATCTAACTCACCTGGCCAGTGCAGTTAAGGGGAGCAACCAGTTGGTAACGACAGCAAGACGGAGTGTGTTTGTGTCTGTGTGTGTGTGTGTGAGTGCATGAGTGTGATATATATATCATATGCATATGCTAGAGTATTGATGGATACCTGTATTACTAATAAATGTGGCGTTTTGCCTTAATCCCCTTGAAAAGATCCTGCATAGTACTTTGAGTACAACACATGTAATTCCTGTAGTTTCAAAAACCGTAACTAGAGAGTTAGTACATAAAAACACGCTAGTTCTGTCTAATCACATGTGGATAATTGTCTAGCATATGAACTCAGAGGCCTGATTCTGAGATGTGTTGGGCTGTGGGCACCATTTGAAAGACAGCAAGTGCGCAGATTTAGAGGATAGGGTTGCTAAAAGATAAAGGTCTATATGCAATCCAACAATGTAGAAAAATGATATAATACCTGTGGATTTTCACAAAGGAAAATAGACTCTTGAAAACTAATGCGGTAAGTCTGTAAAGCTTGTATCTGGCCCTTCTCTTTGCAGGCTGGACAGCACTCATCTGACGTTACTACAGCAGAATTACAGTTCTAAAAAATAAAGTGCATACAATGATACGCTATTCCTAAAGAGTAAGGTATAAATGACAGCACTGAAAAACAATTGTATTTTTTCATAATGCAGAAGCTATGTATTTAAAAGTTAAACTTGACGGTTTAGGATTTGATCATAGCAAATAAAATATACATAGGAGATGGAGAGTTCTAAATTAATTTGTCCACTGGCTATCATTTTAAATAAGAATTTTCATAAGGGGCTTTTTACACAAAATACCCTATGTATTGAAATGGTGTTCATTTTATTTGCACTGAACAAAAAGTTATTCACTGCCAGGGAATATAAACTCTGAACTCTCAAAGACAAATCACAGATTTTCAAAGGACTAGATCAAATGCTTTTGAAAATAATGCCAGTAAACAAATTCAAAGAGATAAATGTATTTAAAAACAGAACAATCTTTCGCCATTGCTATAAGATTTCCGTGGAAAAATAATTTATAAAAAGTTATTTTTGTAAAATTAAGACCAATTTAAAATATCTCAAAAATAGAGAAAAAATGAACTTTGCACACATGAAAAATAAGTTTCAACTGACTTTTCCCAAATACCCCACCATGTGGAGTGCAGATATCCCTATACCAGTCCCTTGTCCAATCACTTGCAAACCATTTTCAGTCTTCTGGGATTCCATCATTCTGTGCCACTGGCTAATTTATGTCACTTGTAACATTGTCAAGACCACTAAGGATTTTTCAAAGAACTCTGAAAAATAAGAAGCGAATACAAACAGTTAAATGAAAATTGTATTAATTTTGATTTAAAATCTGAATTAAGATTAAAACATATTTTATATTTGCTCTGAGAAATCATGGTGCTTTTCCTGATTAAGATGAACAGTTATTGGTTTATAACTGAAACTGGAAAATAAAACAGCACCTAAATTTCATTGCAAAATAGAGGAATAATTTTAGGCCCTGCTCCTGCAAGCTTCTTCATGTGGCTAACCCTGGGACCAATGCAGTGCCCTACGTACTCAAAAGTGCAGTGCTCTGCCCAAACATAAGGGTCTGCCTGTGGAGAGCAATTTGCAGGATCAGGTCCTAAGTGGGAAAGGACTATTTTCTAAAGGTGCTGACTGACAGGATTAGCAGACGTAAAGAATTCACATTGCCGTCATTCATCAAGCGAGGAGCATCAAAGATCTGCTACAGCCTTTCCAAATGCTAAATTTAATTTGGGTCCATAATAAACTATAAGAAGTTGCTCCTCCAAATGTGACTGTTTGCCTCCTAACTGCAGAAAGCAACTCTGAATGTTGCCAAAATCTGGATTTTTCTGACAATGTAAAGTTACACGTTTACTAGTAATTCAACAACACTGCTACAATAATACTATCTCACATCTTACAACAGGGAGTAACATTTTACTACTGATACAGCATCTTCCATCTCAAATAATTTTACAAACTTAGGGCCAAATTTTGCCTTTCATACATGTAGGCAATCTCCCACAGAAGAAATTAAAATATATGTTTGTGGGCAGAGTTCAGTATAAGCCACATACACACATCAGAAAGCATAATCTAGCCCTTACACTGACATATTTATGCAGAAATCACTTCACCCAACAGTGAAATTCAGCCATGTCTATGATGAAAGGTAGCAGAACACACTAATTTAGACAAAGGCCCAGTACTGTGCCCACAAAAATTAACTGAAAATTCCCTGTGTTCAGTGGGTATCATGTCCCTTTAAACTTTCCCTAAAACTTCAGGTAGGTGAAATACAACTACCTACATTGGATTTTGTCCAGGTCAATGAGGTTAACACCCTCTCCCATTCCAGGGCTATTTTTCTTATTTAATGTCACATCGGAAACATGACATTCCAAAAGCACAGGACTCAGAGGAAAAGGTGCTACCTACTAAATCACCAACTCCACTTCCTGCAGCACCTAAGGGTTCTTTGGAGTTTCATCCAAATACCAATCCAGCCCAAAATCATTTAGCTTGTGAGGTAAGAGCTGTCAGGACCACCACTTTAAAAAGTACAGTTACAGACCATAAAGCATTTATTCTCTATTTCAACTCCATAACAGCAGTTCTGAAGAACACAAGCATCAGTTATATGAAATTAAAGCATATGCATGTTGTAGAGAATGTTGGGCTCAAAAATAAACTATGATCAGAAAAGCATAAGAAATAACACATTCCTGGACTCACTCAAGGTAATATCTTAATGAATTAAGAAGAGAGCAGCTCTGCTGGACTACAAAGCAAGCCAAGCTCTCCAACTCTCCATCTAGTGACATAATATTACCAAGGTACATGTTTTCACAAATTTATCATTGTTACATACAGGAAAAAAAAAGTCACGTCAGTAATTCTCAACTGTTACCTCCCAAGATCAATATCAAAGCCTGGAAAAATGTCAACCAGAGCATGTACACCAATAAAAGGTTCCTGATTGGCTCAGAGATCTATAATTTGGTCATGCTCCCCAACCGATAGCATCATCTTTCTAGAACTTCATCATAAAAAAACCTTCCAAACCCTGTAATTCTTAAGAAATTCTTGACCAGACTTGCAGACAGATATTTCTGATTAATAATTCAAAAAATATGTAATATTCCCTATTTTGGTTTTGTTTTCATCAATATTTACCTCTTGGCTTAATAAATGTTAAAGTCTACCTCAGTGGAAGTCCTTATCTTTTCTCAAAAATAAACTTTAGGTTCAAAAGCTTTCTGTGCATCTCCTCATCCAGTACCACTACCCCCTTTTTAAAAAAAACCAAGATACTGAAATGCTGTTTTGTAACGTACATCACTCAAGCAAATCACAACAACCCATCTACAGCAATGATACACTAAAATGTGTGTGTCCATGTCATTTATTACACATTTAAGAGAACAATATATTTTAACTACAAATATCCTTTTAGAATGGGGCAGGCAGAACTAGAGTGGGCTCTGCAGTTTTTTTCCCCCTCTTCAAAGCGTGCAAAACAAAATAAAACAGAGTAACATCAGCTGAGCTGCCGTTGCATTTAAATCTGTGCAATGATGTTGGAGTGGCCTCCTCATAAGATACTGGCAATTCCATGTGAGAGGTTGGTGTACTGGATAAAGATTGGCTGCTGACATGATGCACAGTGGAAAAGACTACTTAGAAATTGTTAGACTTAATGTTGTATACTGCGTTGTCCCAGTCTCCCATCACCTCAATATCACAAAGAGAGAACTAGAGGACACCTACATGATGTATTTTCAGACTCATGAGGCCTCATTTTTAAATCCCCTGTTCTCATTTCTTTCCTGCTCAGCATCAGCACACACCACTTGCCAAACATGGTACTAGAGCTATACCTAGCTCTTCCTACATGGATATAAGCAGACCCTGCATTTAAAAAAACCACAATAAGAGGAACACACTTTAAAGACTGTTTTTTTAAAAAAAATCATAAGTCATAGTTTATGTCTCAATATATTATCAAATATATCTGCAAATAGTAACACAACCATTGTAAACTGAAATAAAAATGTAACAGAAATATACTGTTTGCATTTTAAAACTATTATCCCAGTTTCGTTGTTTTAGAAGCACGACAAGTTTATTCTGCAATATCGGGTACTGAAGCTTAGGGCAGGTCTTCACTACCCGCCGGATCGGCGGGTAGCAATCGATCTATCGGGGATCGATTTTTCGTGTCTCGTTAAGACGCGATTAATCGATCCCTGATCGCGCTCCCCGTCGGCTCCGGAAAACCACTTCATCAAAAGGCGGAAGCGGAGTCGACATGGGAGCGGCAGCGATCGACTCGCCGCCGTCCTCATGGCCAGGTAAGTCGATTACGATACGCCGACTTCAGCTACGCTATTCACGTAGCTGAAGTTGCGTATCGTAGATCGACCCCCTCCCCTAGTGTAGCCCAGGGCTAAGTCTATACTAGAGCTAGACTGACCTAAGGTAGCTCATGTCAACCTAATAATGTCAGCGTCTACACTACAATGCTGCTGCCACCAAAGTAACCTGTTACGCTGAAATAACTTCACCTTCATGGGAGGCGTAGTGCTTAAGTCGATGTAGTTAGGGTGATGCAATGTCTGTGTAGACAATGCATTACCTACATCAGCTGTTGGCTGTCAGTCCCAAGGGGCTGACAGCTGGAGCCCTCCCTTTCCCAAAGCCCTGGTGCTGATAGCCTGAGCTGTCAGTGGGGGACAGGCTCACAGCTGTGAGTTCCCGTCCACTGCTGACTCCTGGTGAGGGATGGGGGTAGGGGAAGAGGACAGCCTGAGCCCTATCACTGCCCAGGCTCTCATCCACACCAATCCCTCACCAGGAGATGTCAGTCTTGGGATCTCCTCCCACACAGGCAATCCCTTGACTGGGAGGTGGCAGCAGGACTCCTGATGTCAGTCCCAGTAGCGGGAGCTCTCCCCACCAGCCCCAGCAATGACAGTCTGGAGTCCTGCTGCCACCTCCCAGTGATGGATTGGGTGGGAGGAGAGCCCAAGCCTGGCCACCTTTTCCCCCCTTTGCTTGGAACACACAAGCAATCATTCACCAACTAAAATAGCTTAATCAAATCATAATAGATTTTAAAATATGGCAGCTTCAGGAACATAACCACTTAGGCATAAGTGCCTTAAGCACTTATGTTATGACCACTTAGGTCATCCTAACGGTCTCTCAGGGGATGTGAATTTTTCACACCCTTGAGCAACATAGCTAGGTTGGCCTAGATTTTAAGTGCAGACCAGTCCTTAGAAGCAGATTTAGATAGGATTATGTTGAACAAGTTCCCTGATTTGACTTTTTGTCCCGTGTAGACTTGTCCAGAGACCAGGGATGGATTCCAGGGGAGAAGCATAATGTTGTTAAACTAATGAGAACATAACTGAACCTTTACACATTAATGATGGAAATTGTAGTAGCACCAGGATTAACCACTGTTTCAGCAGACACAGTTTGAACAGTAAAAGCTAGACCTTGCATGTGACATGGCTATCGACAAGAAATATGCAGTCGGCATTTGCAAACACACAGAAGTAAATGCTCACATTTCAACACTACCCTATATAGCATTAGTCTCCTGGAGCTAGGGCTGGTAATGAGCCGAAAGGAGTTTATACTTGCACCAGGCTGCACGCTGTAAGCCAAGGCAGAGTTCCCACGCGTTCAGCAAGACCCAGCCCGGCGGGGAAGCTTTACCAGACGAGGTTTGTTAGACACGGTCGGTATTCGGGGCGGGTCCCAACCTAGCCGCTGACCTCCCCGCGGCCTCCCCACCACAAGGGGCTGTGCAACGCGGGGAGGCCCGGCAGTGGCTCCCGCTCACCTGCTCACGCCAGCACCGCGGCTCCCGGCTCTTCCCCTTCAGCGGGCACGGCCCGCCCCGCACTCCGCGTGGCCGCAGGCGCCCATGGTGTCTGCAACCAAAGACAGACCCTGCGCTGAGCTGCTGGCGGGCCGGGCAGACGCGGCTCGCCACAGCCCGTGCGGAGCCTGGCCGCCCTCAAGCGCGCGAGGCTGTTCAGGCAGCTGGCGCGGCCCCTCGGCCACGCCCCCCTCCCCGCGCACGGGCACCGGGCGCACGTGGGACCCAAGCGGCGCCTTAGGGGGAAGGGGGGGGGGGCTGCTCGCGCCCCTGACTTACCGGCCGCTGCAGAGCGAGGCCACGGTACCCACGCCCCCCGCAACGTCCAGTCGCGTCCCCGGCCTAAGCCGGCCTGTGCGACTGCACAGCTTCCGGCGCGTCAGCTGCGCGCGCCGCCGGCACGTGGGAAGCAGCGACCAGTGGGGAGCGAGCGAGCAAGGTCACGCGCAGTTAAGCCGGGGGATGCGTGGGGGCACGGTCACGTGCAGCTCCGAGTGCGTGACGTCACAAACCCCCTCCCTCCACGGTTAGCGGCGGCCCCGCCCCTCCAGGGAAGGGAGCGGAGGTTCCCTGCTCCTGCTCCTCCTCCGGGAGAGCCCCCACCCCTCCGGGGAGCGACCGAGGCACGGGCCGACGCCCACCCGCGGGGCCAGATCCTGCTCCTACCTGAGCGCGGCTGGGCGGGCAGGTCCCGACGTGGGGAGACTCGAGACTCGCTCCCCCCACGGGATACAGCTCCCCGCGCGCGCCCCGCCCCCCCGCCCCCCACCGCACGCCTGGAGCAGGGAGCGAACTCCGCCCCCCCCCCCCCCCCCCCCCGCTGCACAGGTCACGTCACTAGCGCGTGATTGGCTTGGCAGGCTGGAAAGCTCTGCTCTCTGCGGGGGGAGGGGCCCCGGGGACCGTGTGTTTTGGGTTTAACCCCCGACCCGCTGAACATCTGCGTGGGACAGCCCCCGGGATAGGGCTTCCCTCTTGGTTTTAATCCCTTGTGTTCTTTGTCATGCCTTCCCATGACTGATTTAATGGCAAGTGACAGGCTGCTTCTGCCAAGCCTCCGTCTCCCAGACTTCTGCAATTTGTCTGCATCTCTGTGGTGAGATAATTTGCTACTGTGGCGATTCTGGGTGTAGGTTTATAGGTTGTGGATTGGGTTTTTTTAAGTTTGTATTTGTTCTTCTCGGTAACTCACATATTCGTGTTTTAAAGTTTGGTCCAGTGTCCAAGGCTGTGTTCTGTTTCAAAGGAGGTTGTATGCTTCATTTGTCAGAAGGGTAGTGTTGAGACTTGGTAGTAATGTTATATAGCATTAGTGTAATAACATTTTTAGTTATGATTATGGTTTGAGCTTTTAATCTTTTCCAGAGTGACCAATGGAGCCCATGTTTTTGCTTTCAATTTCTAGAAAGTGTAAACTCTTTTTCAGGGACTTTCTGAGTGAGAAGTCATACAATAGACATTATGTGCCATCTTTCTAGGACATAACATAGATAGGATAGGCATTTTTATCAGTTATTGTGGCTTTGTTTAAGAAATGCTTTAGTAGAGGCCTTTTCGTAGGTCATTGATATTTATTATGACAAAAAATAGGATTACGGTTGCATCCTTTTCTAGCCTTCTTGTCTGAAAGCCTGTTTGCAAGTTTACGTTTTGTAGATTGGTACATGGATTTGATTTTCATATCTTTTCCCATCATTTCAATTTTGTAACCATTTACAGCTCATGGCTGGGTACTATTTTAAAGTCTATAAAGTCTACTCAGTTTTTTTTACTTGTAGGTTTATGGTCTTCTAGATGTAGTCAGCAACTTGTTTCTCAGGGAGGAATCCAATCTGGCTTTGTGTTGTTGCTCAGGAGGTATCTGTCACATTCTTTTATTGGAGATGTCATCAGATAATTTGCAGATGTTCTTACACAGATGCCTCTGTTTGGCTTGAAAAAATCTTAGCTTTTGTGCATAAAAGTAAATAGTGTGTGACTAGAGACACTCCCTCCCCAGGTAGGTATGTCAGAAGAGGAGGGGAAACAAGAGTTGGGAGAGAGGGGAACGTTTGGGAAGTAATTCTTTCCCCTCCTCCCAAACACATAGGTGGGAGATAAGTGAAAGTTTGAGTTAGAAGGAGGCAGACTTCACATTGCACATGCATATATATAGAGAGAGAACTCTTGCCCTGCCCTCCAGAGGGAAAGTTGATGTGAGAGGTAGACCCTTCTATATGCATGGTGGTGGCGGCACAGGCCAGAGATGAGGGCCATTGCCCTCCCCCCTTTTTTTAACTGGCCCCTGACCAGAGCTGGCCTGTGTAAAGGTGAAGCTCTTTTCCTGCTGGCATGATGGAGGGGTTGCCGGGTCAAATTTGAACGTGTGGCATTGTGACCCCATGCCTAGTGCATGAGGTTGCAGCACTACTCTAATGTAAGCCAGCCACTCTTTTGTTGTGACGGCTCCTGTCTCCAGGCCAAATCTGAGTGAGTGGCATTGCGACTGGGTTGGAGGCGACACACAGAAGTTGTGCCAGTTTAACTAAAATTGATTTAACCAGTTTGGTTTAGTTAAACAGTGCAACCCCCATACATGCACGCTGGTCTACAACTGGCCATATTGGTTTAGCTTGCATCGGTAACTTTTAAAAAACAATTTTATTAAATAGGCACAAAGCCTGAGATGTTATTTTCCGTTGTTCCCCCTTACATGTATGCATGCACACAGGAAGAGAAAGAGAGGAGGTTTTCTGATGTGATTGTGAAATATATTCATTTCAGGCTTATTTTTACATATTTAATTTCAGGACAGAGGCCTCTATTCCACTTTCTTTTAAAGTATGTTCTAGTCACTCAATAATTACAACTGTAGTTCAGTTTCAGTAAAAATCTATTTCCACATCCTCATATTTTTCTTTCTGGGCTGAAACTTTCCGTGCCTGCAGTATAATCCAAGGTGAACGTTTTGTGCATGAAAGGGATTTTTCTCAAATATCTCACATCCTTTTCTTTTATTTGCAAGTATGGGAAAAACATTGTCACACCTGTTCTTTTTTTTTTTAAACCACACAGAGAACTCTAAAATGACTGGACCTTGAAGCTTGGTTTGTAAATAGTCCTTGTCAAGAAGCAGGTTCACGACCAAGTTGGAAAAGAATTGGCTTGAAAATAGTAACAAATGTTTGGAAATAGCATTCTGGGCATGCAGTTTAAAAAAAAAAGTCACGCAAACTGAGAGTACGCTCTGTTAATTTGTGCCTTTCCCAAGTATGCACCCATCAATGCAAGTTAAATAGCCATTGGCTGGTGCCTCCTACCTAGACTCAGGGGGTCTCAGGACAGAATTTTTGGTGTCCTCACAGTGTGGCCACCAACTCTTGCTGGTGGCCGCTCTCACACTTTTCCCTAAAATACCTAATTAGCGTTAGGAAAAAAATAAATATGCACGTCCAAATCATTGTAATATTTATTGCTAGCTAATAAGCCTGTTGTGAAAAGTGACACTAACAAACATGCAAGTATCACTTTTCACAGCAGACTTATTCAGCCCTGGCAAGTCTGGGGACAATTAAGCTCATAGACTCATAGACTTTAAGGTCAGAAGGGACCATTATGATCATCTAGTCTGACCTCCTGCACAATGCAGGCCACAGAATCTCACCCACCCACTCCTGGAATAATCCTCTCACCTATGTCTCAGCTATTGAAGTCCTCAAATCATGGTTTAAAGACTTCAAGATGCAGAGAATCCTCCGGTAAGTGACCCGTGCCCCATGCTGCAGAGGAAGGCAAAAAACCTCCAGGGCCTCTGCCAATCTACCCTGGAGGAAAATTCCTTCCCGACCCCAAATATGGCGATCAGCTGAACCCCGAGCATGTGGGCAAGACTCACCAGCCAGACACCCAGGAAAAAGCTCTGGAGGCCAGGGGGGGCGGGGGGGGGGGGAGGAGGGCTGAAGGAGGCAGCTGGGGGCTGCAGCCTGAAGCCCTGGGGCTGGAGGACAGAGTCTGAAACTGCGCAGCCAGGAGCCCAGTGCTGGAGCCAGTGCCAGAGCCTGCCCCCATGAAACCTCAGGGCTGAAGTCCAAACCGCTTCTGGGAAGATGGGGAACTCACCAGCTGCCTGCTTCTCTAGCATTGTGTCCCAAGTGTCTTGGAAGTGGGGAGGGGTGGGGAGAGGAGGCGGACCCCTGCTGACAGCCCCAGCAACCAACACGGAGGCAGTGCATCCAGGAGCACTAGAGAAGGGATGGGGCCACTGCTTTGCTCTCCTCCTTCCCATACAAATTCAGGAGGCTGTGGCTGCAAGAAAAGCCCCTGGTGGCCACATGTGGCCACAGTGGTTGTATTTGAGAAATGCTGCGCTAGATGGCCATTGCACACTGTACTCTGACAGGTTGAATATGAAGAGCAGGCACCATCTGACAAGCCTGACTCTTAATGTTTAATCTCTCAGGGGACACTTTGTACCATTGTTATTTTTTCTCTTAAAAAACCTTAATGTTTTAAAATATTACATTCAGACAGTGGACTGGGATCCAAAGTTAAAATCACAGAAAGTCTAGCTGGAAATGCACAAACAGGATTCCAGTTACTAAGTTAGGTGCTGCATAAAGTCAGTGATGTATTTATGACTTGTGTTAAATATATCCCATAAAATATATCTGAGTCTGTACTGCTGGGGGTGCATTCTTTATTGCATTTATTGACTGTAATTTTAACTGTACAACTTTGAGTGCTGCATGAACACTGAGGGTTTTTTTTCATTTAATTTGTGTATGCAATGTCCTTTATATAAAGTATCACACAATGTTTTGTCCAAAGAAAAAGAGAATCTTTAATAAATTTGAGAAATTGTTACACCAAACAGAATAAAAAATCACTAGCTAAAAAGTGACAGGTTTCAGTGTAGTAGCCGTGTTAGTCTGTGTCAGCAAAAAGAAAACAAGAAAAATACCTGTGGCACCTTAGAGACTAACAAATTTATTTCAGCATAAGCTTTCATGGGTTAAGAAGCCACTTCATCGGATGCATTTCTTATAGCTAAAAAGTGTGATGATACAATAGTTCATGTCAGATTTATTTTCCTTACCTGGTGAAATGCTGTGTCTAAACTTTTTTTTTCTGTGGATAGGGGATTGATTTTGTTGTCTTTAATGAGACATTTAGAACTTTATTTAGGATATAGTAGGCGTAAAGCAAGGAGATACAATTTCACCGAAACTATTCACCGCCTGCCTCAAAATGGTTATGAACAAGATCAATTGGAGGAGTGGTGTCAACATAAATGGAGAGAGATTATCTCATCTCAGATTTGCAGACGACATTGTACTAATTGCCGAAAGCACCAACCAACTGCAGAGCATGCTACGAAGACTCGACAAGAAAAGTAGTCAGGTCGGCCTGAAAATGAACCGCTGCAAAACAAAATATATGCGATCAGACGTCTTACGAAAAGTCCGAATAACGGTAACAGGAGAAGACACCGAAGAAGTGGAACAGTACATATATTTGGGCCAAGAAGTTAATATGCGCCAAGACCTGAACTGAGAACTCTCGCGAAGGATTCGGGCAGGATGGTGTGCGTTTAATTCCATCAAGGATGTCCTCAAAGGAAAAATTGACAAGACCACACGTAAAAATATTTTCAATTCAGCAGTGCTGCCAGCCATGCTGTATGGCAGTGAAACGTGGGCACTGACGAAGAGAGGAAGAGCAACGGCTGTTGGTAGCTGAAAGGGCAATGGAACGAGCTATGTTGGGAATCTCCCTTCTGGATCGTATACCAAATGAAATCATCAGAGAACACAGCGGTGTGAAAGATATTGTCATGGAAAGCAGACATAACAAGATGCGATGGGCGGGCCTCACAGCACGGCTCACGGATAACAGGTGGACCGCAATCATTGCTGAGTGGTACCCGCGAGAACAGAAAAGACACACCCCCCCCCCCCCCGGTCGGCCTCCAAGGAGATGGCATCGTTAAACGTTTCGGATGAACGTGGAGAAGAAAGGCAAGAGTGCGAGAAGAATGGCAGACGTGTTGTGATCGGCGCAGTCTTAACGACAGCTGAAGTCCGATCGATCCAGGTGATTTAGGATATCTTTAAATTTCCCCCATTGTATTGCTGAGCAACTTGGCAGACCTATTTTCCTCACTTCCAAAAATAGTTACATTTCTCCCAACATACATATTTTTAAATGTTTCTATAATCTTGTCACTCGCATTGCTCCTATAGTACGGAAGGGAAATCTTTTAACTGCTTCAGCAGGTGACAGGCAGAAGTTTTTGTCAAGAGGGCACACTCTGCTTTTATTAACCTTTATTTTGGTCACACCATGTCCTATTGCATTATATTAACCCAGTCTAACATATCTGCTCTTACGTGTGCTATAATCATGTCCATGTATTTGGAGTACGTTGAAAAGATTGTCAAGGGCACCCAGAGCACTAGATGGAAGCTCTTTCATTATAGTTTGCAAATATCCAAATAAATGTGGACCTGATTGAACAATGAAAAATATTATTCAATAATAATTTATTCAGTAGTGGAAGGAAGAAAGGTTGAATATATTATTCAGCTTTTATTTTACCCAGTGTAGAGCTGGTGAAATACTGAAAAGCGTGTTTGACACTTTTCTTGACATAAAATATATGCAAAGTTCATATAAATTATTTATATTAAAAAAATTGAACTGCAAAAGTAATTGTAGGTTAACAGTACAACTACACAGTTGGCCTACATCCTGGTCGAAGTCTAACACTCTTACTTTTAGGAGAACTGATGTGAGATATTTTCTGTTTACAAATGGGCAGGATCTCAAGATATCCTGTGAATAGCACGTTGTTGCAAAATGCAATGCTGTGCACTTGAGTCAATACTGATTCAGAGGGAAGAGGGTGGCCTGCTAAGGACATGCTCCAAAGCTTCTTGAAGTCAATGGGAGTCTTTCCTTTGGTTTCAATAGGCTTTGTATCAGGGCGTAAACAACCAATATTATTTCTTGAATTGCCTGGAGTTTCCAGCCCTGACTCTACTTACTTTAATGTCTGTAGCTTGTTCAATAGAGAATCTAGATTATACTAGCACTTTTATGACGGTTGTTTCCCCATAGAAATCTAATTTACAGGTTAAATTGCCCACAAACTTTCCCACTCCACTTTTCAGACTCTTCAATAATATACTTCTGTGCTCACAGGCTTCCATTTAATTAGCAACTCTGCCACCCAATCAGCACCTCAAAATGTACACCTTCTATAGTAAATACTGTCAGAACTGAACTGATTACAAGAGGTCCCTCACATATCAAGTGTTGCATGTCAGGATGCTGCAGTCAGCAGAAAACAAAAGACAGTTGTTAGTGTTGCTGCCTAAACTGCAAGCTAGTCCATATTTTGATTTAATTCCCCTTCCCCCCCCAATCCTTAGGTGACCTTCCAACAGAATTTCTGTCATTCTCTATAAATGTCTAAGACTTTCCTGAGGCCTTCCCTCAGACGTGATTAAAGATACCAGCCTTTTGCAGAATTCAAATGAAGATGGTCACAAAGCTTGTTTTTTGGGGGATAGTGAGCCTGCATTATACGAGCTAAAAGTGATTTTAAGCACTTCGGAAAATCAGGCCTATAAGAGATTAGAGCTCCATCTATGTTTGTATGTGTTTTTAAATACATTAAATCAACCTAAAATGACATGTTTGGACAAGTGCAATGTCTGACATAACATGTGACTTAATGAACAGCTACTTGTTCTATGGTGTTTTGGAAGGTATTTTGAAGATCACCTGTCAAATATGTAAATAAATGCAGAACTTTTGTGATTCTTGCAAAGAGTTACTAAACATTTTGTCAATAGAACCAAACTCAGATATTATCAGTGCCCAGAATGTTAAACAATTTACTAGCCAACTGACAAATTAAATCACTTTCTTTTTAAATCCTAGAACTTGCTTTATAACACTTTCTGATGTTCTCGTTTCCAGTACTTTCAAATAGAAGGGAACTTCTGTGAGTGATAAAATGCTGCATTGTTAAAATGGCAGACATACAGAGGGGGCAGCAATGATAGTGAATAATGAAGATATTAAAATGGTGAAAGGTATCTTTAAAACGTTAAAAAACTTCTTTATGTATATATAATGCAACGTATCGCTAACATTTATTCAACTATCAGAGTTTTTCTTTAAGGTAATTTAAGAAACAAGTCAGGATATTCAAACTCAGGAGGCCTATACACACAAAGAGGAGAGAACCCAATTTGACTCTCAATTCCAGGATGCTTGCAGGGCTGGCAGACCAAAAATTAACCTACCAGCCTTTTGCTAATCTAGAATTTTCTGAGAAACATTTTTTTTTTTTAGCAGGACTGTACTTTAACTTGTGTGCAACATTCATATAGTATCATCTCTTTAATTTATTTGAATGTTTAATTATTGTAAAATAAAATGCTTTAATTTCAATATCCAGTGCTTTTTCTGGCCAGTGAACTTGACTTGTGAATGCATGTGCAATTGCTGAAAATCTTACAGATTTTAAAGAAGGTAAATAATTAAGTGCTAAGTTGTACTCTATTTATAAAGAGCTATATGAAGTAATATTACCATAAATGACCATACAAATGATAAATTTAGAATATCAAAATATTATGGAATTATGTTTTAGAGCAGGGGTCTCTAACTCAAATGACCATGAGGGCCACATGAGGATTAGTACATTGGCCTGAGGGCCGCATTACTGACACCTACCCCACCACCTGCCGCCCTCGGCCCTGCCCCCACTCCACCCCTTCCATGAGGCCCCGCCCCTTCCCCAAAATCCCCACCCCAACTCTGCCCCCTCCCTGCCCCCAGGGGGTGCAGGAGGGGTGTGGGGTGCGGCAGGGGTGCAGGGTGTGGCAGCGGGCTCAGGGCAGGGGGTTGGGGTGTAGGAGGGGTGCGGCAGGGGGCTCAGGGCAGGGGGTTGGGGTGCAGGAGGGGCTGCAGGGTGTAGTGGGGGGCTCAGGGCAGAAGGAGAGGTGTGGGGTGCGGCAGGGGGCTCAGGGGAGGGGGTCAGGGTGCAGGAGGGGTGCAGGCTCTGGCCTGGCATGCACTGGGGGCAGGTTCCCTGCCTGCACTGCCCTGCCCCCGTGCCGCTCCGGCAAGCTCCTGGAACCTGGGGGAGGAGGGGCACAGGGGTCTGTGTCACTGTTGCGTCCAGGCACCGCCCCCAGCAGCTCCCATTGGCCGCGGTTCCCCATTCCCGGCCAATGGGAGCTTCTGGGGGCGGTGCCTGGATGCAACAGTGACACAGACCCCTGTGCCCCTCCTCCCCCAGGTTCTAGGAGCTTGCCGGAGCGGTGCAGGGCGGCCAGGCAGGAGCCTGCCCTGCCCTCAGTGCGCACTGGATCAGAGCCACTGTACGTAAACGCGGGGGGGCCGCAGGGAGCTCGCGGGCCGCAGGAAACAACTCGTGTTTGAGACCCCTGTTTTAGAGCTTATGTTAGTATGTTTAATGGTACAAATCAGAAGTATCTTGTTTAATTCCAGTTATTCATATAGTGACTGGACAGTTGTTAACTTTTTATTTATAACTGTTCAACTGAAAAGTCTTGAACTGAGCAAAAACAAATGCTTGGTTTTCATGTTAACATCTCATTCATTATTTTTATTCATCTGGTAAACTGAGCAGCTTCTCCAGATTTTTTCCATAATAAGATTTCATAGTTGGCTGCCAACTTATAGTTTGGCACATTAACCTTCCTTTAGCTATTGGGCTGTTTGATTTCTCCTTCAATGTAAAAGATGGCATAACTTTTTTAGGGTCACGTCTGGGTTTACTATTTAACCATTTATTTATTTTACCAAGAATTCCCACACTTAAAAAAAAATCTAATGGTATATCTGGGGTCTCAATATAGATTGAACAGAACCAAGGAATTTTTCAGAGAAAAATTGGGGGAAATTCTTAGGCCTTCATTTGTAGACAGAAATATTTTTACCATTTTAAGATACAAGATCTTACTGGAGCCCATAGTACCAATTGTTCAGCTTTTAATTGCAGCAAAATTTCAACTCCATTCTTTATCCCCTATCCCAGTTGCCAACATAAACTGGTCACACATCTAAGGGCTTGTACACACTACTGGTTACATCAGTATTACTTATGTCACTTAGGGGTGTGAATAAGCCACCCCCCTGGGCGATGTAAGTTACAGCGACCTAAGCGCTGAAGCACTCCTGCCAACATAGTAACCACCTCTCGCGGAGGTGGTTTTATTATGCCAATGTCTCCTATCGGCATAGAGCGTCTTCACCAAATGCGCTATAGTGGCGCAGCTGCACCTCTGTAGCACTTTTAATGTAGACTAGCCCTTATTCTCTCCTTCGCTGTTGCAACATGTTTGCCAGTTCACTGCCTCTAATTGTCTGTCCTTTTCACTGTCAATCTCAATCTTTCTCTGTAATTTAAAACTAGAAACAATATGTTCTGAAGCTGTGATAATTTCTAGTAATTGTGCTACATTAAGTATAAATTTCTACCTTTGTTTTTATAACAGAAGGGAATAGCTATAATTGTCCTCTTAAGTCAGTAATTTTTCCATAGTTCTATATAACCTGCAGTGTTTTAAGAAAAATGTACTGAAGTGCACTACTGTCCTATTCTCTGTATACAGTGCTGTATATTTTGTTACTCAAAACTATTGCTTTTTTTGTGTGAAAGGGCAGTAACTGATTTCTGTGATTCTTGCTCTGGTTTCATTTATTGGCCTTCATGTTCAACTAGCATGCGTTTCAGTGTGTGCGAAATTTTGAAGTCTGTGGGTAATCCTGGATAGGGCCTGTCACTTGCTAGCTGTGCTGTAAACAGGAGCATCGGTAGGTACGACTTAGTAGATTATCAGTTTCTAAAATGATAGAACAATCCAGTTGGATATTAAAAAGTAACTAAAATATTTAGTAGGCGAGTCCAAGATTTGTTGTGAGGGCAAGCAAATACCTCGTTACATGTGGGGGCTTGTCTGGGACCGAAGAGCCAGCGAACGTGGGTGGCGGCCCGGATATGGAGGAGACCCTGCAATGGCTGGTCAAACAGCAGGAGCAGATCCAGCAGGTCCTGCAAAATTTTCAGCAGTCCCACCAGGCTGAGAGACAGGCCTTACTGACCTGGCAAGCCAAACAACAGCAGAGTCTGCGAGAATTCATATGGGAGCAAACCGGTGTGCAACAGCAGCTCCTGCAACGAGTGGTGAGTCCTGTGGGAGGGGATGGCACCCGACCACCAGGTTGGGGACTGTAAAATGAGCCCGGTGGATGATCCAGATGCCTTTCTTGGGACCTTTGAGCGGGTAGCCATGGGCACAGGGTGGGAGAGGGCAACCTGGGCCCTCCGATGGGCTCCATTCCTGACGGGAGAGGCTCAAGCAGCATATATGGCCTTGAGCGATGAACAAGCCCAGAACTATGAGGCAGTGAGGGTGGCCATTCTAGACCGGGTGGGCCTGTCGATGGAGCGGTACCGCCAAAAGTTTTGGGCGGCCCGATGGACGGTGCAATCCTGGGCGTATGCCCAGAGACTAATGGACCGGGCCACCCGCTTGCTGAGGCTGGAGATGCGCACGATGGGAGAAATGATGGACACATTGGTCCTAGAACAATTGCTGCAGAGCCTCCCCGAGAACATACGTGTCTGGATGAGGCATCACCAGCCTATCACTGTCGAGGCAGCTGTCAGGTTGACTGAGGAATATATTGAGGCAAAGGGTCCCCGGAGGGAGGACCGACCCTGGAAAGACAAGGAGTCGGGAAGAAACCGGCAGAACCTTTTTCCGGGAAAAGCCCGTAGACAAATGGAGAGCCCGTAGGAGCACCCGAGAGGCCCACCAAGCTTGTTTGATGGCTGTGTGGGAGACCTGGACACACAACATGACTGCGCTGATATGGAGTGTGGGTGGGCTGAGTTTTGTGGCTGGACTCAAGTTGGGGGGCAGAAACTGTCCACCATCCCATTTAGTATTGGGAGGAACCCCCAAACAGGCCTGATAGATACAGTGTCAGTCTGTTCGCTTGTACAGAGGGGGCTAGTGAAGCCGCACTGGCTGATCGTGGGGGCAAGGATGGCCCTCGAGTGTATCCGTGGGGATAAGAGGTCCTGCCTGGTGGCACCTGCCCCTTGAAGTGACGGGCCGCTTCAAATGGAAGCGGGTTGGGGTGCTAGAGGGACTACCATACCTGGTGGTGGTAGGTAGGGACTGGGGCCCACTACCTAGAAAGAAGCGGAGGGGTGCCCCGAAGGAGGGGGCAGATATCCCTAAACTGAGGATCCCAAGTGGGGAAGACGAGCAAAGTCCCAGAAATAACACAGAAGTGAACCCTAGACAACAGAGCCCAGGGCAAGCAGACCTGCGGGAAGGGTGTATGGGGGATCTGGCCAGCCTGAGCCCCTTGGAAGGGGAGAGATGGCAATTGGAGCACCCCACACCACTGCTCCCAGGGGAGGAGATCCAGAACCCGCTGGGTGGTGCGGGGGAAGCTGAGGCCCCACAGGATGGTGGGATGGATCCTGACCCCCTACCAAAAGGAAAGGGGGAACGGGATGGGCCGCCTGCCGGGGTGAGACTGGTGTGATGACCTGCGGGCAGAGGCGGAATTATGGGGGCAGCCTCTCCCCGAGCAGTGTACGGTTTGCAGGAGGGGGATGGAGAAAACCTCAGGAGAGGATGCCGGGGATCGCCTGGCCAAGAGCGGGGAACTTCCCCGGAGGAGGCTCCCCCCCCGGCAGAGGGTGAAGGAGTTGAGGTCGGCCGGACCTTGCGGTTCTTAAGAGGGGAGGTGTGTAACAGGGTGCTGACCAGGGGGTCCTGAGCCAGGCCCCTGTTAGCCCAGCTCCAATTAAGAAGTATTAATTGTGGCTGGCTGAGTATGCCATGCTTAATTGCTAGAAGAGAAGCACCTGAGGGCCTTATTAGCCAGGGGCCTATATCAAGCAGGCAGGAAAGAAGCGAGGAGGGTGGGAAGGAAAGGAAAGGAAAGGGAGGAGCCAAAGGCCTGTGCATCCCTGCTGGTTGGAGAAGCTAGCTGTCCCCCAGGTTGATGGTTTGGAGCAGACTATAAATAGAACGTGGTGGGAGCTGACACTGAAAATAAAAAGCACTGGTGATTGCACTTAGAAGGGGTCTCTGGCTGATTTGTTGTGAGGGCAAGCGAATACCTGGTTACAGGCTCCCCTTGTATGGTTATTACCTGGAAATAAATAACTTTCATGATCAAGCTTGTTGCTTCTCTCTCCTTCCCAACCCCCGTGGGTGTTTTTTGGTTTCCTCGTTCGCTCTGCAGCAACACTCCTGTCATAAATATAAAGGGAAGGGGGAGAGGGTCTGATGCAGTGCTATAAGATCCTCTGACCAGTAAAGGGTTAAGAAATGCAGGTAGCCAGACTGACACCTGACCTGGCTGGCATCTGACCAATAAGGGGACAAGATACTTTCAAATCTTGGGAGGGGGAAAAAGCTTGGTGTGTGGTTTTGTCTGAGTCAGAGTGATCTTGGAAGACAGAAAGAACCTACAGAAAACCAGTCTCCTCACCAAACCTCACTTTTCTAAAGTAAGTGTAGTCAGCACTGCGAGTAGATTTCTGTTTATTTTGCTTGGTGGTACATTCCCTGTGGGAGAGGGAAGGGTTATTTCTGTTTTTCTGTAACTTTAAGGTTTTGTCCAGAGGGGGGAATCTCTCTGAGTTTGGAAATTGAGTGCCCTGTAAAATAGTTACCATCCTGATTTTACAGGGATGATTTTACCTTCTTTATTTTTAATAAAATCCTTCTTTTAAGAAGCTGACTGTTTTCTATGGTGTTAAAACCCCGGGGGTGGGTTTTTTAGATCACTGTGTAACCAATTGGTTAAGGGATTATTCTCAAGCTTCCCAGGAAAGGGGGCTCCGAGCTTGAGGGGGTATTTGGGGGGAAAGGAAGTTCAAGTGATTCCTTTCCTAGATTCCTGCTTAGACCCACTTGATGGTGGCAGCGAAAAAAGCATTTCTCAGGGTGCAGGGAATTTTGTACCTTGGGGGTTTTAACCTAAGCTGGTAAAACTAAGCTTAAGGGGTCTTCATGCGGGTCCCCACGTCTTTACCCTAGAGTTTAGAGTGGGGAGGGAACCCTGACAACTCCTCATACCTAAGCTAAAAGATCCCTGCAGTGCCCAAAAATCCTGTGGGGTTTGCTCATCAAGTGGGTTACTACCAGGACAATTGTAACATGAAAGTGGGAATAGGGACGTGCTGTACCTGGGACATAGGAGGGTGGCAGCTTGGAAGCGACCCAGTCTGCTAAGTCTAGGGGCATATGAGGGTGGCAGATTGAAAGTGCTGCTTGACCCAGCCTGCTCCGGCATACTCTATTCTGGTGCAGTGCCCATGGCATATGAGGGTGGTGCTGTTCGACCCAGCCTGCTGAAATCCAAGGGCCTATGAGGGTGACAGCTTGGAAATGCTGCTCTACCCAGCATGCTGAGTCCAGGGACAAATAAGGGGTCAGCTTGGGAGTGCTGATTAACCCGGTCCTCTCAGTGTATGTGTGACGTTGCACTCTATAATGTTTTATGGAAATATGCTTATGAGCGTGAATATGATGTAACTGGAATATGCTTTATGCCAAAGGTCTCTTGTAAGGTATCATTACAAAGCTTATGATCTACTGAGTGTGTTGATCCCATTTGTTTGCATATATTATTTATATGCCTGGAGTTAGGAGAATAAGATATAAACTTGTATTACTGATGTAAACATATTAAGTGGAAGCCATTAAGGGTACTTCAGAATCAATGACCTGTAAATGGCTGTTTACTTGCAAACCTTCCTGGGTATGACTAGTTGGGGTGACTGCAGATGGTTTTAAATAAGACAAAGAGAATGTGTCTAAAATGAGCCAACATGGCCCTTCCTACCCCACATGCCAGTGCTTATTATTGAGGCTTTTTAGGCATGTTTAGAGAAATTGTACAAGTATCATTTGGATTTAATAAAGGAATTTTTGGTTAGCGTTTGTTTTTCCATATTAATAATTTCAACGTTTTGGCAACCCACAAAGGGACCCCACCTTAAGTTCAATTGCTGTAAATCTCCAGATTAAGGTAGTGACATCCTCTGGGGCTACTATAATTTCTCTCCTAAAGAGAAATTCAGCAACATAAGAGGAATAGAAGGAGGTACTTTGGATACCTATTTAAAAGAGTGCATGGCAGAGCACTGTGGAGAAATGTTGAATACCACTTACAGCTTCAAGAAAAGACCCATGAGCCACCCTGGAGAGAACGGTAAGTGTAGCTAAGGAATGAGTGCAAAATAGCACAAAGATAAACTCAGTGCCAGCTAGAGGAATCGGCTGATGAATGTGTCACTTTGGGAGATAAGTGATTTAAGGAAAGAGAGTGAAGAATTAAAAGGAGCTTTTGCACAAATTAACACTGCAGAGGTGGGAAGGAATTAAGCAGTCATGGGTTATGGAAATGTTAAAGAAGAGAATACTTGGTTTGATGATAAAACCCAGTTATGGCAGTACAACTTGGTACAGTGACACCGGGTGGAACCCTCATAGTCAAACAAATAATACAACAGGTAAGGGGGTAGCTACTACTACCACTGTGTGTTTTGGACTATGCAGTGTATATTGAAAAAGGGGTAAATGAAATGTAAACAAAACATGCTATTTCATTAAAATTCTATAAGGACTCCAAAGAGGAGCCACAACAGGTTGTTTTTTTTCCCAGATGGCTGTGTACTTGGGAAGCAGAAAACAACCCAGAAGAAAGATCAGTTAATACATTAAAAAAAAACACAACCCGAAAAAGTGCTTAACCATTAAAAATTGTCTGAAAGTTATGATTAACTATGGTGTAAAGTAAATGTTATTAGTGAGTTAAAATCTATGTGGTGTTTTGTAAATAAAAAAAGAATAATTGAAACTAAGTAATTGTATAAAAAGAGTGAAAAGCCCTAAACTGGAAATATATCCAACTGATGACTTAGAGTTAAACCTGTTAAATATTGTGCAACATGTAGATCAGGGGTAGGCTACTTATGGCACACGTGTCAAAGGTGGCACGCGAGCTGATTTTCAGTGGCACTCACGCTGCCCAGGTCCTGGCCACTGGTTGTGGGGGTGGGGCTCTGCATTTTAATTTAATTTTAAATGAAGCTTCTTAAACATTTGTAAACCTTATTTATTTAATATATAACTAAACTATTGTTGTATGTAAAAGACTTATAGAAAGAGACCTAAAAAGGTTAAAATGTATTACTGGCACGCGAAACCTTAAATTAGAGTGAATAAATGAAGACTCGGCACACCACTTCTGAAAGGTTGCTGACCCCTGATGTAGATGATATCCTGGTGACAGGGAAAGCCATTTAAAAGTGTTGGAAGCCCTGTGTGAGGTTTTGATGAAAGCTGGACTGAAGCCAAATCCCAAATGAAGACCCAGCAGTGAACCGGGCCAGCGAGCTTCAGACAAAGAAAAGGTTAAAATGACTTTTGGTGCTGTTCGTCACTACTTCAGAAGTGCTGCTGGGCACGAAGGGCCGTGTCAGAATTTTGTCCATGACTACACAGCCACTGTTGCACCCCTCTACCAGCTCCTGCAGAAAAAGGTAGAGCGGGAATATAGGCAGTGTATAATTTAAGAGGTTTTGGCACAAGCTTATACAAAACCTTTTGGACTGTTTGTAGCCATTTCAGAGGTGTTATCTCAGGGCTATCCTGACAGAGAAAAACCTAGTGCTTATGCTTCCAGCATACTTAAAGGAGTTAAAATGTACTGTGCAAAACCTTTATTGGCTGTGTGATGGGCCCCAACACATTTCAGATATCTGGTGGAGTTAGGATGCATAAAACTCTACACTGCTCATATTCCTGTAAAGAATCTTTTTGTCTGGTAAAATTAAAGATGGCACAGTGACTAGTCTTAAATTGACCTGGAAGTCTGGCTGCTGGAAGAACACCAAATTGCAGTCTGTCCTCTTAAATAACCCTCACCTTTGCTAGGAGGATTATTAATTGATGGTACTCTGAGTGTTCTCAAGAAATTGCTTCTCAAGAGGGGCCCTCCAACCCTTTTATCCCATGGGCAGTACATATTTTAAATTCTGACAGGCTGCAGTGTGAGGGTCAGACAATATATTTTAATGGGTCATCTTGTCACCAAAAAGGAACCCCAATCATAGGATTTGCCATTTGGGCTCCCTCCGGTCAGGCTGAACCTGTGCAGTACAGGTGTAGTACACACTCAGCCCTGTATGCTGAATTGGCTGCTGTAGCAGAGGCATCATCACTGTAAAAGGACAAATACCAGCTGCTCTAAAATGTTCAGACTGTCAGTGGGTCTGTGATGCCTTGACTCCATATCTCCCTTGGTGGAGTATGGATTTATTTTGCAGTGCAGATCACAAGCCTTTATGCTATCAAGCGCTTATGCCTTGTGTATGGGAACTAGCAAGTAAATTGGGTGTCTCAGTGATATATGTGGTTAAGGTAAAAACACATTCCAGACATGTGGAGTGGATGAAGCTGCAAAAGAAGCTGAGGCTGGCAGGGGATCTGGTGTGGGTCCCTCCCTCTGTTTATCCAGTCCTTGCTGTCACCCCTTGAGCACCACCAGAAAACACTGATTTAGTAACATTACAAGAATCTGATCCAGAGGCATCTGCTCTTAACCAAAAAGTAATGCATGGGGAATTAAACCAGCTAAATGGTAAATCAGAAAATTGGTTGCTCAGTGAAGGGATGATTTATTTTACCTGGTTTGGATTCCACCACAGCCCCTTTAAAGGGAAATGTTAAGACTGGTGCTTCATGTGCTACAGGGGGCCACCAAAATGTTGATGCCGTTTATCAATTATTGATAGCCTGGTGGCCTGTGTGTGTGTGTTTTAAGTAAAAATTATTACCAATTGCCTTTTTTGTGCTAAAAACAATCCACCAGGAAGAACAAAACATGGATTTATCCAGGCCCAATACTTCAGGGATCCTTGAGAGAGATTGCAGATTGACTACAAAGCATATTACCCTCAGGCTTCTGGCTTGGGGGAATTAAGGACAAACAGACCAATCAAAACAATGGTGAAAAAATGTGGCGTGTGTGATATCAGGCAAAGACTGGGATGAAAAATTGCTTATTCTCATGGCTTTAAGGGGGATCCAAAATAAAACTACCATTGTCTCTCCTTTTACTGCCATCATAGGCAGGGAAATGACTCCCAGAACATTGGTTTGCTGTTCCCATGCCAAACCTAATGAAGGAAAGTTGGTCACAGAACAATGGGTAAGATAGTTGGGGGGAAAGTTACAAGATGTGCATGTGTCTAGTGCACAGCAACAGGGGCATGATCATGCCAAAATGAGGGCATATTTTAAATTGGCAAATGTGGGGCAGAGTGATGGTGCAGCTAACCCTGGGGAAAAAACTCACTAAGGGAACACCAGAAACTGTTCTGTTTTTCAGACTGTTGGTAGTGTACAGAAAGGTGGGTCTGATTGTGCCTGGAGGATGTGACTCAATAAACGCAGAAGTAATTTGAGTTTGGGGATAGGAGGAAACCGCCGTTATTGAAGTGATCGCTGCAAGCCCAATTCAGTTATGGTGCAAAATGGACAATGCCACTGGATATCTCATACAATTCTACAAGTGGCCTGAGAACAGGCAGAAAGCATGGTGATTGTATAATGATTGATAATCATAGCATCAATCCCTGTTTAGGGGAATGGTACCTTGAATTTTCCATATGTGTATGCTAGCCATGAGGGACAGTACACAGGTTTGTGTTTCCTGTAAAATTTAATCAAACGGGGCTTAGCAGTATGAACCCTTTTGGGAATCAGGAAAGGTCGAAATAAGCATGGCACAATTACCATACAGTGAAAAGAAAACTCAGAATGGCCCAAGCTGGAGGCAGGACCCAGTAATGCCCTGGTATTAAGGCCCCCATAAAGACGTGCAGTACAATGATCAATTTAGACATGTACCTATGTTGCTTAATTTGATTTCATTGCATTTACCAAATGGATTTTATGTCTGCCAGAGCTTGGCCAATTGTATGGCAAAATGATAAAGGACTACGGAAAGACGGTTAGAAATGCAAAAGTAAAGGCATCGGGATCAATTCAAAGGTGATGCCAACGGAGCCTATTTGCCAGTGATGTGGCAATGTGGTTTGGAGATGGAGCATCACTCTGAAATCAGGTGGAGATTGAGACCATGTGGGAACATGAATGAGCCTTCCAGCACAAGCTGGCTATGGACATATTAAGCCCGATATGTGAGCAAAGCAAAGAACTCCATTAATCAAGAACTTTTGAATGTATCTAATACTCATGAAATAATTAATTTGTTTAAGAAAGTACGGCCTAAAGTGAATGAAATAATCAACCAAACCAATGAGGATCATCAAAGAGGGACAACAGCCATGACCATGATGTTCTGTGTATGGAAGGTATGCACCAGACAAAATCAAAGCCACTCACTGATTCAGAGCAAGGTAAATTGCCCTCTTTTATCAGTACAGAGAAACTGAAAGCTTGGCATGGCAAAGAGAATATTGATTGGTGTAAAACAACCAAAAAAACAAACAAACCTCACAAGGATCCAATACCATGGGGTAAATTGTGAAAAGGATATGGAACTCCTTATCCCACTCACGCTATCCATGCCAGTAATTACAGAACACCAGGTCATTCAAATCATTGCTAAAGCACTACCAGTAGGTAGGGTGACCAGATGTCCCGATTTTATAGGGACAATCCCGATTTTTGGGTCTTATTCTTATATTGACTCCTACTACCCCCCCCATCCCCTGTCCCGATTTTTCACACTTGCTGTCTGGTCAACCTACCAGTAGGAGTACTGGAAGGCATTCCTAAGATTTGAAAAAAGTTTGTTTTTCCTCTCCAAATACTGAGGCAAGATCATTACAAGGTCTGGAAAACCCTGGATTTGTCCTGTTGCTCGCACCTGAGGGACACCTACATGTGCAGGTGTTACAAACAGAGTTGCTGGCATGCAGTTCACTTTGACGGAGCAGTCTCCAAACTGCACAGTCTGGTTGAGATGCTGGGGAACTGGTGAAGTAAAAACTGCTTATGCTCGGAATGGTAAATATTGTGTAGTGGCTAGAAGTAACCATTTTCGGTATGGATCCAAAGACTCTTATTTTGATTGTATTTCACACTAAAGTTCACTGTAGTGCTAAATGAAAAGACTTTATATCCCATGCCCATTTTTTGTAATGTAACTGAATTACAGGCAGAATTCAGATTATAGGAGGAAGCTGCAAAAGCAGTACCGAAGTTGGGGCCTAGTATTTTTCCCTTGAGCCTGGATCTTAAAAGCTTAATAGGCAGGAAGAGGGAATTCAGGAGTTAACTAGCCCTCTGGATGGGAATAACCATGGGATTACATCCACGGTAAAAACTGTCATTCAAAGCTTTGATAGTTGTCAATACAATTGTGGTAATTGTAATTTTGATTTTGTATTTTCAAGTTTATTAGTCGTACAAAATGTTGCAAAATAATAATAATAAAAAAAAGTTAAAATGCTTAATGTAGTAAACCTGATGTAGTATGTAGGGTTTTAAGGTGGGGAAAGTAGGATAACTCTAATTCTTTAATTTCATATTTATCTTAAGGAAATATGTGTTCTAAAGAAAGGCCTTGACTAGCAGGTGGAAGGAAGGCCTTGAAAATAATAAGTTAAAAAGCCAAAAGAAATGAAGTAGGGAGGATGTGTAGGGCTCAAAGAATAACTAATGAGATAAGGGAAAGTTTCTCAAAAGAAGGCCTCTGACCGATAGGGGTGGCTGCAGATGGCTTTAAATTAGGGTAACCAGCTGTCCTGATTTTATAGAGACAGTCCCAACTTTTGGGTCTTTTTCTTATATAGGCTTCTATTATCCCCCACCCCCGTCCCAATTTTTCACATTTGCTGTCTGGTCACCCTATCTTAAATAAGACAAAGAATGTGTCTTAAAATGAACCAACGTGGCCCTTCCCACCCCACATCACTGTTCTCTCCTGTATGAATTCAGGTGCAATGGAAAAACTTGAGAAGGAGAGAAAGAAAGGCCTTTGGAAGAAAGGAGGTTGTAAATCTTATCTGGATGAAGACTGGAAATAAGGGTGAACTGTCTCAAATTGGTTTTCAGATGACGTCAGTATTTGGCAATGACATCACTTGCTTCTTGATGGTTATAAAAAGTAAACTCCATTAGAGTTCATTGCTAATACCTGCCTGACCACATTGGAGTCAATCAACACGGGTCTAAGCACCCCTGGGATTAGCCTGTTTGTAAATATCTTGATCAAATGATTATAAATGTTTTGTTACTGTTCAGATGTAGTAAATTGCTTATTACTGAGGCTTCTTAGGCATGTTTAGAGCAACTATATTAATACACTGGGATTTAATAAAGGAATTTATGGTTAAATTAGTGTTAATAATTTCAAATATTATTAATAATTCCAATACATGGCAAAAGTGCAGGAGCTGGACTCCCAGGGAGGGAGCCTGAGAGGCATTTAAATGAGAGAGATGTAAAGGCAGGCCCAAGGAATTCAGAAGTGGGCTTTTGTTTATACTTTTATGCTGGGATTTTGTTAGCAAATTCAAGGGGAGGGTCTTGAGAGTCCCAACCCTGAGAGAAGAGAGAATTTAGAGAGGTTGTGAGAGGAAGGACTGAGAGGATGAATAGGAAGAAACCCAGGGAAGCAGCAGCAAGGAGTTGGACTGAGTATACCTTCACTGCTGGTTATAGGGTCATTGGGCTGAAACCTGGTTGTAGTGAGAGGGCCTGGGTTTCCCTACCAGCAGTGGTATGGTGGTGTGCCCTTCTCCAGCCTCACAAGGATAACAGCCCTCAGAAAAGGGAGTCAGGGCCATGGGGCCCAGAGTCATGGCCAAAGATCTGATAGAAGGTATTAGACATTGTTTCATTGGAATTCTTGTTACCCTGAAAAGGGCGGATTAAATTGTGACCTGGCCAGAGGGCCAACTCATAGGAAGGTAGACCACTAGAAGAACAGAGCAGCCATCAGAATGGGGTGCTGCTGGAAGGGGACAGAGTTGCTACACCACCTCTGGCCGTCAGGAGGCACTGCAGCCGTGAGTCTACTTCACAGTGAGAATAAGGACATTGAAAAGAAACTAAATGATTTATTTGTATTGGGTTCTCACTGCAAAGGATGTTGGGGAGATTAATAATCTTTTCAGGTAATACAGATTAAGCACTGTCAGACTGAGTTGTCAAAAATTAGGTGCAAGAATAAAGTAATAAAGATCAACAAGTCACCAGGACCTGATGGTATTAATTTGAGAATTCTGAGGAATTAATTGGCTGAGCAGCTAACAAAAATATGAAATCTCATTAAAATCAGTTACTATACCAAAAGATTGTAAGCTAGCAAATTTTGTATATGCCATATGATTTTCAAAAGTCGCTAGGAATGATCCTGGCACTTATAGACCCATGATCCATACTTCAGTAAAAGAGAAATTTGTTGAAGAAATAATTAGATTTTAAAAAAGGACATACCAGCATGGCTCTGTAAAAGAAAGTCTCTCTAGTCTACTAGAATTTTTTTTGACAATGTCAACAAAATAGTGGATGAAGAAGACAAAGAGTTGGCATAATTTATTTGGACTTTCAAGTCATGGGTTTGCAGGTAAAGTTTTGCCATAGATTAGTAACTGGCTAAGAGAAAGAAAACAGAGTATCAATAAATGGTCATTTTTCAATATTGCGAGTGGCTAATATTAGGGTTCCTAAAAATCTGCTCTGGGGCTAGTTTTAATGCGTTAATAAATGATCCGAAAATGAAAGTAAGGAGGCTGAATTTATAGGTGACAAAGATAATTTATTATGTTTTTCAAGATTAGGGAAGATTGTGAGGAACTCCAAAGGGACCTAATAAATCAGGTGAATGGGCAGCATAATGGCAGATGTACAGTAATTCAGTATTGACAAATGGAAGGTACGGTTAGTTGCAAGGAATGACTTCTGAACTACTTAGATATATTTCTGAGTTTTAAATTAACTGTAATCACTCATGAAAAAGATATCAGAGGGGTAGCCGTGTTAGTCTGGATCTGTAGACGCGACAAAGGGTCCTGTGGCACCTTATAGACTAACAGAGGTATTGAAGCATAAGCTTTCGTGGGTGAATACCCACTTCTTCGGATGCAAGCAGTGGAAATGAAAAAGATGAAAAAGATGAGTGTCATTGTGGATAGCTGATTGAAAACTTTCTCCCAATGTGCAGTGATTAAACCCCTCCTCCTCCAATGCTAAGTTTTCTCTTACTCCAGGGCTACACTAGGGGAGGGGGTCGATCTACGATACGCAACTTCAGCTACGTGAATAGCGTAGCTGAAGTCGGCGTATCGTAATCGACTCACCTGGCGATGAGGACGGCGGCGAGTCGATCGCTGCCGCTCCCCCGTCGACTCCGCTTCCGCCTTTCGATGAGGTGGATTGCCGGAGCCGACGGGGAGCGCGATCGGGGATCGATTAATCGCGTCTTAACGAGACGCGAAAAATCGATCCCCGATAGATCGATTGCTACCCGCCGATCTGGCGGGTAGTGAAGACCTGCCCTTAGTAGTGCTGAAAGGCAGCAAAAGTGAAAGTTCACTAAATTGTATTTTCTGGCCAAAATCGTATTAAGCAACCATCAGTTTTAATTGCCAAAAGAATTTGGAGTCACTTTATCAAGCAATATTAATAAGTTTCCTTGTATAAGATTTAAAATGTTTGTATAAAGTATAAAGACCGATTTGAAATACGTAGAGGTTTTTAAAGTACAAACATAGCTAAAAACAGATCAGCCGTTTTTACTTTCAGTTCTGTTTTCTTTAGATGAGCTGTAAGATGAGCTGTTTCCCTAATTGCAATACATTGACTCTACCATTCGGAGGAGCCTGTGCCACAGAATGATGGAACACAACCCAGATGCCCTTGGTCAGTTCAGGTAAAATACTAGACCCTGATTAGATTTATTATGTTTTTAGCGTATTAAAGTGTAACATAAATTAGTGTGACTTTTGGGGCTTTGTGCTGGTTAGTTGAACACCAACTATTCTTCAAATGAAGTGCCACTCACATTTTGTCAATAGAGTGCATAGTTGCTGAACATTTGAGGAGGAAATTGTGGCATTAGAAAATTAGTTCAGTGACACTTCAAGCCGTCACACTTTTTGAAAGAGATGGAGTTTATCATCTTTTTTTTGTAATGAGACAGTTCTGCTTTTTGGTTAGTCTATTCAGTGCTTTCCTATCCACTTTTTTCATTTCTCTATTCAGTGCTAATATTTTTACTTTACTGCAGCAGCTCCTATGCATCTGTCTTTGAGTCATTTAGAGACTCAATTCTGTTTTTTAAAAAAAATAAACAAAAAGTTTCCATAACGTGGAAAGCTGCAGAAGCTCTGAGAAAAAATCTGCTTTTGCAGCTTTATGTGACATGGAAGCCAGACAGGATTTGTGCTTAACAGGATCCTTAAATTTTTAGATAATACTACTGGGTCTATTCTTTCATAGTTGAATGAGGGTTATGCGTTATGTGTGGAGTTTTCTGTACATCAAGTGAAACTATATTTCCATAATAGTAATCTTGATTTGATGTTTTCCACAATGGAGGCTAATTGCTTTTACACTGCAAATATTGCCATTAATCTATGTGGGTACTGTACCTCGTTCAAATCTGCGCAAATAAACGTTATTTTACTCTTCTGTGACTGTCTTATTTAAAACGCAATATTTAAACAGGTACTTTAACTATTTTACTTTCCTTTGCTTCCATTCACACTTTAACTCCCCCTCCCAGCCGCCTGCATTGTGGGAATTTCTGTCTGGCCAACCCAGGTTGGGTGCTCTGAGCATCAGTCAAATAAGGGCTCACTTAAGAGTAAAGAGAATGAACTTCTTTCAGAAGGGTTGAGGTAGTGTTGCTACTGTTGCCTGTTAACCTGTTCAATGGGGCGCCCAGATTTGGAACCTGTGTAGCAGCAGTCTGCTTTGTCACTAGAGCATTGGGTCAGTTATGTATATACAAATATATCTGTGGACATGCACATGCATGTTTTTGTGTCTTAAACCTGAAAAATCTTGAAAGCTGAAGTTTCTCTGAGAATTCTACCTAAAGTATTTGTAATTTTAATACAGTAACATGCTTTGCATTTCTTTCCACAGTCTCTTTGTAAATGTGGGCTCCAATTCATCAAACATTTATACACATGCTTAGCTTTACTTGTGTATGTAGTCCCATTGACTTCAATGATATTACTCATGTGAATACTGTTTAGCAGATGTGCAAGTATTTGCACAATCAGAACCTTAGAGAGACCGGTACTCACTTCCGCTTGTTGGTTAAAATACTTTAGACTCTTTATTTTAAGAGGAAAATGTCAGCTTGATTTCACAAATACCCCCTTTTTTACATGTAAAATGCTTATAATTTAAAGATGGGAGTCTAACTGAGAGAGGCTTTCAGATTGAGAGTAAACTGCCATGAATACAGCCAAGTCGCTTTGAAAATGAGTTTCTCTCCCCAGTCAGATTTATCAGATTTAAAATAGGTTTTAATAAATGGTCACAGAATAGAACTCCAGTCGGGGTGGTGGGGGGAGTGAAATACTTTAGTTTTACATGTAGATTTTCTGATGTGATTTTAATGACAGCTTCCTACCAAAATCAGTATAAAATGCTTGTTTGTAAATGCAGTAGAACGAGATATAATATCATTTACTTTAGATTATTTTAAAGGCCTGCAGTAGAATACTTCTAAACCTAGCAAAATTACTTGTTGCTGAAAATGGGTGCTAGCTATGGGTGTAGCAGAACTGGCATTAAACACAATTTTATGTCAAACAGTAGCCAGGGACAAACTATATATTCAATACTGCTTCAGAAATTGTGGTCAAAGCCTGCTTGGAGCAGGTATTTTGAGATAATTGTCCTTGCTCAAAATTCTCCAGCTGAACCATCATTGCTCCTAGCACAGTCTCAAGTATGTAGGGCAAAATTGGGGCCCCTCATTAACAAAACTGCACCTCTGAAAGGATGAGAAGGTGAGTTTCTGCCATTACATTGTCTCAGGAACAAGATCAAAGTGACTTCAGTGAACTGAAAAGCAAAGAAAATTTACTTGACCTTTATCATTTCTATATAATGCATCAAGAAGGTCTCAGAAAGAAAAGTCTGGTTTGCAGCAGTTCACAGAATGATGTGGAAGTTTCTTTACTGAAGGAATCAGTATCCTCAGAGGAAGATTTATTTCTTAAAGACTCTGCTGTGACAGGATACAGTTGTTGTTTTCTAATGCAGAAATTGAGGTTTCTGCTTTGACAGTGAGTCTCACCATGTTCTACAGCAGGCATTGGCAGTGGGTATCGTAGACAGGGGTAGGCTGTACCTTCCCAAACAACTGAGCGTGGCCCTGCCTATGCTATGCCTCAGGCCAGGCCCCCCTGGCATTCCAGCGCTCTGCCTTTGCTGGCTCAGGCTGGTTGGCCTACCTCCCGCAGGGATGAAGGGCAGCTGCAGGGTGGCCAGGAGCACTGGGGCTGGCCGCACTACCCAGCCACCTGGAGCACCAGGGTTGGGAGCTCTGCTGCCTGGCACGTCCCCCTCTAGCCAGGGCTGGCTCCAGGCACCAGCACAGCAAGCGCGTGCCTGGGGTGGCAAACGGCAAGGGGGGGGCCGGCCGATAGCTGCGAGGGCGGCAGTCAGGCAGCCTTCGGCGGCGTTTCTGCGGGAGGTCCGCCGGTCCCACAGATTCGGCGGCGGGAACGCCTACAGCGCAGGACCGGCAGAGCCCCCGCAGGAACACCGCTGAATCCACAGACCAGCGGACCTCCCGCAGAAACGCCCCTTTTCCTACAGAGGAGGACGGGACAGCCTGGCTCCCATCAGGGCCGGCTCCAGGCACCAGCTAAAGAAACAGGTGCTTGGGGCGGCCAATACCAAGGGGCAGCACTCCGTCTACTATTGGGGCGGCACGTCCGGGTCTTCAGTGGCAATTTGGCGGCGGGTCCCTCAGTCCCTCTTGGAGCGAAGGACCTGCTGCCGAATTGCCGCCAAAGAGTGGAGTGGCGCGACTGCGTTGCCATGGCTTTTTTTTTTTTTTTCCTTCCCCACTTGGGGCGGCCGAAAACCTGGAGCTGGCCCTGGCTCCCATCTAGTTGTTTAAGTACTTCCACGGCTTAAAAATAAAAATGAAGGTGATCCATCAGTAACTTTCTAAGGAACATTCATTCAAAGGTGTGAAATGTCAGCCAGCATACCAGCTTCATCCAGCTACACTGGACAAGTGTATTTGCTGAATTTACGTGATATGTTATGAAACTGTTAACGCTGTGAGGCCTGGTCTACATTACAAAGTTAGGCCAACATAAGTCTCCTTGTGTCAACCTATCTGTGCATATGTGTCTACATTCCAATTTGTCTCTGGCTGATATAAGCACCCAGTAATGGTGACACAGTAAACCGCCTTCCCCAAATAGTGTGGAGCTGTGATAGCTTACTGAGCTTGATGCAGGGGGAGTGAAGACACTACACAACCTGTGTCGACTCTACCAGGCCTCTAGTGGCTGTCCCCCAATGCCCCATTCCCTGGACACTGACCTCTCTGTCACAATTGTAAACACCACTGCCCAGGAGTCATGGAGACTGGCAGCAATCCCCCCTTTTAAAGCCCACTGCATCTTTTTCAAATACCTTTTCCTGATTGCCCATCTTGGTGTGCATACCTAGCAGCTCTTCCTTGTGTGCAACTGCCCAACCAACCATAACGGATCTACATACTAAACATGCTCCTGCCTGGAGTAGACAGGAGATATTGGATCTCCTGGGCCTGTGGGGAGAAGAGGCTGTGCAGACACAGCTACGGGCAAGCCATAGAAGCGTCAACATCTATGAAAAGATTGTCCAGGGATGCAGGCAAAGGAGTATGACTGCTCAGCAGCAGTGTTGTATGAAAGCAAATGAACTGCGGCAGGCAAACCTCAAGGCCACAGAGGCCAATCAAACTGGTGCTGAGCCGCAGATCTGCTGCTTTTATAGAATCATAGAACTGGAAGGGACCTTGAGAGGTCATCTAGTCCAGTCCCCTGCACTCAAGGCAGGACTAAGTATTATCTAGACTATCCCTGACAGGTGAGTGTCTAACCTGCTCTTAAAAATCTCTAGTGATAGAGATTCCACAACCTCCCTAGGCAATTTTATTCCAGTGTTAACTACCCTGACAGTTAAGAAGTTTTTCCTAATGTCCAACCTAAACCTCTCTTGCTGCAATTTAAGCCCCTTGCTTCTTGTCCTATCCTCAGAGGTTAAGAAAAACAACTTTTCTCCCTCCTCTTTGTAACAAAACTTTTACGTACTTGAAAACTATTATCATGTCCCCTCTGTCTTCGCTTCTCCAGACTAAACAAACCCAGTTTTTTCAATCTTCCCTCATAGGTCATGACAAGCTGCAAGCTGTACTTGGTGGAGACCCCACCGCTACCCTGCACAGTACTGTGGATGTCTCTGAGGAGCCCAAGCCACAGGCCCCTGCCATGAACTGGAAGGAGGAGGAGCAGGAGTGGGGTGACACGGCATGGGGGTCCACCTATGCCATGAGCCAGGACCTGCTCGAGACTCCTGCATTGTCTAGCCAGTCCTGCCAGCTGAGCCTGGACTAGCCAGTTGAAGCCTGAGGAAGGGACCTCAGGTAAGTGTATGCCTGTATTTTCCCCTTACAGTGTTTAAATGTAAAAATGGTACCTGGCCCATCCCCAAGTTAACAAGACACAGGTATTGACTTTTCATTGTTTTACTCGCACTAGAAGAGGTAGCAATATAATAAACAGAAGTAGGGTTGGTATCTGCTTTTCATTCCCCTGTTAGCTTAGGCTGGAGGGGGCAGAGCAGTTTATGTACATGGAGATAGATGCCCCTTGCATCCTCCGGAGAGATCTCAATGAAACTTTCATGGAAATACTCTGCAATCCTCTCCTGAGGGTTTCTAGGAATTGGGTGCCTTATTTCTTCCCCTGTGGTAGGACACTCTCCCATGCCACCCTGTGATGAGTTTGGCTGTCTCTGTTGCAGTAAACAAGCTAGCGGCATTTGGGCCCGTGCGGCTTCAGGACACCAGGAGCAGGTGTCATCTCTGTACCTTTTGTTACCCTCAGGAGTAAGATAGCAGCTAAAATCACCACTGCCTGTGGAAAATAGTGCCAATATTCAGTGCCATTGCACTGTACCCATGGAATAGGGACTGGAATTTTATTGTTTCATACAACTGAAATTCCCTGCCTTCCATGCGGGCCATACTCACCCTGATGGGCTGGAGAGTAGTGCTGTGTGGAGGTGCTCCAAAGCTGAAGTGCCAATAAGCATGTCTTGTATTAAAAGTTTCATGGGAGTAAGAGAAGGCAGTTTTGAAACTAACCTTTCTCTCTGTTGTGACTGTAAGCCCAATGGTAGATCTGTTTTTAATCAGGAGCTGTTGCTGTTACGGGGCCTTGAGAGGTGTTGTCCCCCGCCCCCTCCACACACACAGAACACTTGACCCTGATGAGGAGAAAAAGGAGGACTAGGGAGGACATACTGAGTGAGGTGCTGCAAGCTGGTGTTGCATCGGACCGTGAACAAAGGGCCTGGAGGGCTGATGGCATGGAGAGGGAAAAAGTGGACAGAACACAGCCCAGGAATGCCAGCAGCAGTAGCGTAGCCAGGGGGGGAGCAGGGGGAGCGACTGCTCCCCCTGTGAGGAGAAGCGGCGCTAAGGTGCCGCCCGAGCCCGGCTGCGGGAGCCGGGCTCGGGGGGCGCTTTAAAGGGCCAGCGGCTCCCCGCAGTGGCAGGAGCCGCCAGCCCTTTAAAGAGGCCCCCCCACACCAGCACCGCTGCCGGAGCTGGGCTGGGGGACGGGGGGCACTTTAAAAGGCCGGCAGCTCCTGCCGCTGCAGGGAGCCGCAGGCCCTTTAAAGCGCCGCCCCCCCCCCCAAGCCCCGCTGCCGGAGCTGGGCTGAGCTGGGCTGGGGGGGGGGGGTGAGGGGGGGCTTTAAAAGGCTGGCGGCTCCTGCCACTGTGGGGAGCCACTGGCCCTTTAAAGCGCCCCCCCCCAGCCCTGCTGCCGGAGCCAGGCTCGGGCGGGGATTTAAAAGGCCTGGGGGCTCCGCAGCGGTTGGAGCCCCGGGCTCTTTAAAGCGCCGCCGGGTGAGTACAGGGGGAGCGGGGAGGCACCTTTTTATAGCGCTGCTGCTCCCCCGTGCTCTAAACCTGGCTACGCCACTGGCCAGCAGGGAATGGGGGAGATACACCAAGACTTAATGGGGCTCTTCAGGGAGCAAATTAAAATGCTGCAGACCCTGGTTGACCAACAGGTCCAAATATCCCAGACTCACCTTTGCAGACCTTGGAGAACTCCATGGTAGCAGCTCCCTATACCTCCCCAACATACCACGTGACATCCTGGGTTGCATCCCTACCCTTACCACTCCACAGCATAGGCGCTGACTCCGTGGGTGCTCTGGGGCTGGAGCACCCACGGGGAAAAATTGGTGGGTGCAGAGCACCCACTGGCAGCTCCCCGCCCCACTCACCCGCCCCAGCTCACCTCTGCTCCGCCTCTACCTCCTCCCCTGAGCGTGCTGCCGGGTCCTGCTTCTTCCCCCTCCCTCCCAGCGCTTGCGTGAGAAATTTTGCACATAAGCGCTGGGAGGGAGGAGGGAAGAGGGGGAACAGAGCGCACTCGGGGGAGGAGCTGGGGCGGGGATTTGGGGAAGGGGTCCAATAGGGGCAGGGAGGGTGCGGAGTTGGGGCGGGGACTTTGGGGAAGGGGTTAGAATGTGGGGAAGGGATGGAGTTGGGGCAGGGCCAGGGGCACGCGAGCACCCACCGGCGCTGGGGGAAGTTGGCGCCTATGCACAGGGGACACAGCAAGGAAAACCACAGCTTCACACATACGCTGACCCATGAGAACCACGGCTGGTGTACATGTAGCCACAAGAGATTACGTTTGTGCACTCAGATGGGCAGAAATGTCAAGCCTAGTGGTTAGAGCAGGAGTTGGTAGCCGGGAATAGGAGTCCAGGGTCAGAGCTGGAGTCAGAAGTTGGGAATTGGAGCCAAGGGTCAGAACTGAGTTACCTGGAGTGAGGCAAGATGGGGGCAAGGCTGGGCACAAGGCAGGAGCAGGAGCTATCGCAGCTATGGGCGAATGCTTTGAGCAGCTGCCAAAATACTGCTGCTGCTGGTCTTAAGGGTTGATCTGGTGACTCTTCCCACCAATCAGGCAGTGTGGCCGCTGGGCAGCCTACTGCATGCCAGCTGCATTCGTTATGTTGCCCGGAGACTGGTTCTGTCGCAGACCCTGATTCCTGACAACACCAATGATATGAGTTAACCAAAGTTTGTAGTGTAGACACGGCCCTAGTCTTTTAAATTGCTGTAATTCTGTAGCTGACCAACACCCTTCTTTTCTCGGTGCTAGTCTTTCATTCTGTTTGCCATCATGTCCAGTCTGCAGCCAATGTATCAGTTTTGTTTTTGTTTTAAAGCTGTCTTTGCAAAACAAAGGGCTATATACACTGCCGTCCTCCCCTCCCCCTGTTCCCTCCTCCACAAGAAAGCTCAGATTCTGAAGAATAGCAAAAAAATTATGAAAGACCTCAAATTTTCTATTTCCATGGCACAGATGTATATTGTCTGTAGTGATGATGGGTCACAAAAGCCAGGGCTCTGAAATAAAAGTGATAATTTCTATCTCAGATGTTCCTTTTCTTGTTAGTGTTCTGCAACATGATTATGGTGAATGGTGTTTCAAATAAAAATTATTGAATGCTACTGGCTGACTTGCAAAAGACAAAGGCTTGACTATTGGCTAGTGCATAATTCCTCTTTTGCTAACTAGCTTTTGTGATATTAACATTATTTTGTGACACTCTGGTGGAAGCCTGAAGGGGAGAAATGTTATAGTTCTTTCACTATTCATTAGTTTGTAGGTGTCTCTGTTATGATGTTTACACAATGAATGACTCATAAGCTAAATGAATATGCCAGCCTAATCGTGCAGCCTATAGCGAAATCTGATGCCATTACATAAAAGCATGGCAGTTGTTCATACTTGTGCTATTACTTGATGAAGTACTTGCACACTGGAAATGTGCGTGCTGTAGGTTACTTAAATGTGCTGTGTTTTTATAAGATTTTTCTGAAATATGTAGTGTTTTATAATAATGGATTGGACTCCTTTTCTCTACTCTTTATTGTACTATACCCTTATTGTTCGGTTTAAGTTCTACAGCTCTTTTCAGTGCATAACTTGGAACCGAGGCCTGGTCTACACTGAAAATTTACATCTGCATTGTTGCGTCTCTCAGGGGAGTAAAGAGTCCACGATCCTGAGAGATGTAGCTATGCCGATGTAACCTCAGGTGTAGACAGTGTTAAGGCCTGGTCTACACTAGGAAATTACTTTGGTATAATTATGTCGCTCACGGGTGTGTAAAATCCACACCATTTATGTAGCTTAAATCGATTTAACTCCTGGTGTAGACAGTGCTAGATCAATGGGAGAATTCTCCCATTGACCTGACTACAGCCTGTCGGCGAACCCCTTCCATTGGCACATAGGCGCCGACTCCGTGGGTGCTCTGGAGCTGGACCACCCATGGGGAAAAATTGGTGGGTGCAGAGCACCCACCAGCAGCTCCCCACCAGCCACCCCCCCTGCGCCCAGCTAACCTCCGCCTCCCAAGGCACCGCGGCAGCCAAGCCGCTTTTCCTGAGCTCACAGGCGTGCCACACTCCAGCTGATGGGCGGCAGCAAGCCTGGGAGGAAGGGGGGAAAGTGCAGTGGCGGCGCCTCGCGGGAGGGGTATGGTGAGGAGGCGGAGAGCCCAGCTCTGCCTTCTCCCCATACCCCTTCCCGAGGCGCCGCTGCTATGCTTTCGCGCCCGCCCCCCCAGGCTTGCCACACACTGAACAGCTGATGGCGGCAAGCCTGTGAGCTAGGAAAAGCAGCTTGGCTGCCGTGGTGCCTCAGGAGGCGGAGGTTAGCTGGGCATGGGGGGAGGGCTGGCGAGGAGCTGCTGGTGGGTGCTCAGCTGCTTCTCCCCCCCTCCCTCCCAGGCTTGCAAGGAGAGGGCGCCCTGGGGGAGAGGGCGGGGATTTGGGGAAGGGGTGGAATGGGGGCAGGGCTGGGGGCGCAAGCACCCACCGGCACCTATGCATTGGCATAGGTAGTGTTGTCACTGCAGATGTGCTGCTTTAGCATTTTAAGTGTAGACATACAGAATGTACCAGCATTTCTGAGGGCTTATCTACACTACCAAGTTTTGTTAACAAAACTTATGTCGACACCCAAAAGTCAACAAAACAAAAATCGCCAAAGAGTGTTCACACTTGCTCCCTCTGTCATCAGATCATGTTCACATTGGGGACACCATCAGCGACAGGGTGAGCAATGCACCAGGGGTGTGTATCCCACAGTGCAGTGTAGTGGGAAGGAAGAGCTGATCCTGCGCGTCTTGGGATTCTCTCTGAGTTCTCCCACAGCCCCCTCAGCTGCCATGAGCAGCTCCGTGAGCTCTCTGTGCTGAGGAATGGCAAAGTAGTACAGCAGTCTGTCCCCCTCCCCCTGCAGCAGCAGTCTGCCTGCTGCTGTGTTCCTAGTGCAGGGGAGAACAGGAGCATTCCAGTGATTTGCTCTTTGTTTGTTCCCCAAAGGGAGCAGCACACAGATACTTCCCAGAGCTTTGAATGGGGAGGGGTGCATGCCTGCAGAGCAGCAGAGATCAAAACACTGAGCAGAGCAATCAGGGCCAGCATTGTGGGATATTGGCGGAAGTCAGTTCTGTCCACAAAACCATCAGCAGTGTCTACACTGGCTTTTTGTCGACAATAAAGGGAGGGGAAAAGACACAAGTCTCTCATGGGGTGGAAGTTTTTTGTCGCCAAAACTGGGCATTTTTCGCAACAAAAGTCCCATTGTAGTGTGTACGCTCTTGCTGTTTTGTCGCCAAAGGGCAGTTTTTGGCAACAAAACTTGGTAGTGTAGACAAGGCCTTAGGGTAAAGCAGCAGCTGTTTCCTTCCCCCACTCCTTTTAAAGGCTATTTCATGTATGTTGATAAAATTATTTCTTGCAATCCGTATCTTTATAATAATGCTGACTGATGTAAATATCTTTCTTTGGCAAGTTGGCAGCACAGATCTAAAGATACTTTTAATGTGGAAACACTTGATACCATATCTTACTAGTTATCTTAGTTCTTATTAAACTCTGCTTTTCTTGCTCGCTGATTTAATTTCTTCTAGTTTTATTAAATAAAAATCTTGATCTCAAAGGTGTAAAACAAGTTCACTTATTTAGAATACTTTATGTAAACAATTTTGCTTTCGTATAATATAGAGTACATACAACCGTGTTGCAGCACTGCAAGAAACAGGCTCAAAACAGGTTACTGGTCCCAAAATGTACATTTCTAAAATATAATGGTATCTTGTGTAAGAAATATCAGATATACCTGTTTAGACTGCAAGCTTTTCGCAGCACAGATGGTGTATTCCTATATGTCTATATAGGGCCTAGCACTTACTGAGCACTTACTGTAATATCATACCAGAAAGCAATGACATTCTTCAGTTTTTAAAAGTGAATTTACAAACATGAAATGCTGGGAACTCCTGTTCCAGGCAACTGTATGAATCTGAGACACCCCTGTGATGGCTTCAGTATTAGTCTAACAGCCAGATTTAAAAAGGGGTCTTATTAATGAGTTAGGACAACCCATCAACTAGGAAAAAAGGTATTGCTACAACATGTTAGGCACAAAGCTGGCGGTCATTATCACCTGGTGGATGTAGATGCTGGAAATGGTGCAATTTTTATATATCACATAATGTTTTAACTTTATAGGGCAACCAATCTGAAAAAATAAAATCACAAAAAAGGCTATAACTCAAAGATACATAGTCTAACTTTCACCAAAATTGGCAGAAAGCTCCTCAACACAATTGATAATGCAACTATGTACTCAGAATAGGAGTGTTTGGGAAATACTTAGCCGCAGGTGATATTTTATGCTTTCCCCTGTGCATTTCCCCCCCCTTCAGTTAAAGCAAAAGTCTGTAGTCACATGACAGTTTGAGCTTGTATGTACCATGTTCCAGTGTGGTTATGTGAATTATGCTAGACAGGGTTGTGTACATGTAGCAGAAGCTAGACTTCTAGAGGAGAAACCGCATAATATAACATGCCCTAATTGATAGTCAGGGAGCACTATGCCATACTGCCAGGCCCTTCAGTGGCGTACGGCATGACATAGCCATTGAGCAATCTCTCAACAAGGACTGTGTGAAGCATCAGCATCTTTACACAAAAGATAAGGCTCTGACCAAGCAGTTCCTGACTGTACATTTTAAGGCAGCTGTAACAGCTATGACAAAATAAATGTGTAGAGTGCATCCTTGAGCACAGATCTCCACAAAGAAGCTACCACAAAGCGCAGGGTTGCAAATGAAACTGCTGTTGAAGTTATTAAAAAATTTGTGACTGAAAGAATGGCAAATACTTTTAGCATTGAACCTGGGTCAAGCCCAGAAAACAGTCAGCCACTTGCAACATCTACTGGGGCCCTACCTGAATTTGCAGGAAGTTTGTGCATAAGAGAGAATGGCACACAAGAAATGAAGCAGTTTGTAACCAGTATGCTCCAAAGGGGTGAGGTAGACCTCTTTGATCCCATAAAAAGGCATAATGTCAAATTATTTGCTAATCTCAATAAGCCAATCAAACAAAAGAAGAAGCAGACAGCACAAGCAATAACTGTTGATTGTCAGATATTGAGCACGTGGACAGTTATTGCCCAGTTCAGAGATGTTGATATCCAGGGTTTGTTGAAGTATGAGCTGCCACCTGTCCAGCTTGCCCTCTTCATCTTGGTTGGATCTCTAAGAAAGACCCAAAAGAGCAACACACTGTCGTGGCAGGAGAAAAATTAAAAAAACAAACAAATAAAAAAAACCTAGACAAGTTCATGGAGGATAGGTCCATCAGTGGCTATTAGCCAGAATGGGTGGGGATGGTGTCCCTGGCCTGTTTGCCAGAAGCTGGGAATGGGCAACGGGATGGATCACTTGATTACCTGTTCTGTTCATTCCCTCTGAAGCACCTGACACTGACCACTGTCAGAAGACAGGATACTGGGCTAGCAGTTTGCTCCAGCACTACTAGTTCTGTTACTCTCAGAAACTGAGGCATCTCATCTTTATCAGGAAAGATCAGGCTCGAGATGGGGAGATTCCTAACATTCTTAGTAAAGAATTGTAGAAGCGACAAAGGGTCCTGTGGCACCTTATAGACTAACAGAGGTATTGGAGCATAAGCTTTCGTGGGTGAATACCCACTTTGTCGGATGCCGACGAAGTGGGTATTCACCCACGAAAGCTTATGCTCCAATACCGCTGTTAGTCTATAAGGTGCCACAGGACCCTTTGTCGCTTCTACAGATCCAGACTAACACGGCTACCCCTCTGATACTTTAGTAAAGAATTGTTTATTCATTGTCCCCCATGCCCTTCTCCCATTCCAGAGGTTCTGTGTCTCCCCATTCCCCACCTTTCCCTCCATGCCAGGGCTCTCTGGGCCTCCCATTTCTCCCTTTGCCAGGTGCCAGGGTCCCCCATGTTATCCTCCTCCCATACCATTGTCCCCCGTAATCAATAAGGATCTACTCATTAATGCCTAGAATGCTCTCTGAATGTTGGAATTGTGGTATTCAAAAGTTACTGTGTTGCATCCGTACAGAGAAATGCCATCAAGATGAGTGTAAGGCGTGCAGGCTTGGCCAATTAAATATAATGAAAACAAGTGTATAGACTTTTATTTAATTGGGAAACCCACACTGCAGCTTTCTCTCCATGCTATTGTCTTACTGGGTTTATTACAAAGAAGGGAATTCCCCTCTGGATAGAGTAGGTTTTGAAGTGAGCCAGAACTCAGTGGCATGCTGTACTGGCACTTCTATGGTGGCCCCAGAGGTTTTAAGAGGTTTTTTTTCATTTTAAAAAAAAATTCTAGCTCTTTTTGATGAAAAGATAAGCTTCTAAATGTGAATATATGTAGTGCTGTTTTCTTGAGTTTGCAGATACAGATTGAAAGAACAGTCCTAAGAGAGGTGGAAACTGACTCCCTCCCCCTGGATTAATTTTAATGGGTTACTAACTGAAGCTTAGTAACAATGAAAATGTCAGCATGAACTATTAAACTGCTGGTCACTTTTGCAGAAACCTCAAATCTCTCTGAGATTATGGCCCCCACCCCTACCTTTCGTTCTAGGGATATTGAAAAGTGCTGAAGCCATGTTAAGATTTTCTTTGGTGGCATAGGGCCTCTTAGCTATTGACGAGCAACTGGGATTTTAGGATTTCTTGCAATCCCTAGTGTGTGTGTGTGTGTGTGTGTGTGTGTGTGTGTACACATGTGAAGAACGCTGCATATCTCAGATTTCCCTCATGTATTTTATTAGTTATTCCTCACCAGGGTCCTTTCCATGCTGGTTGGGGCCCCTGAAGATTCTCTGTGTTTTTCCCTGCATTGCACAAGGCTCTTTTCATACCTGCTTCCCTTGTGAGAAGGGCTAGATGCAATTCTCTTTGGAGCCAATTAGGGCTGTTCCTATGAGTTGACATGAGCAACTCATTCCCTTCTAGGGACAGAGGATGAAATTCACCATTGTGCAGCGGGTCAGCACAAAGCTTTATGCACCAATGAAGTCCCACTTAAGCGCCCCTGGCCCCGCCCCAACTCCACACTGCCCCCACCCCCATTCCACTCCTTCCCCAAATCCCCACCCCTGCCTCCTCCCCCGGGCGCGCTGCATTTCCCCTCCACTCCCCCTGCCCCCCGAAGGCTTGCAAACCTGGGAGGGAGGGGGGAGAAGCCGAGCACCCACCGGCAGCTCCCCGCCAGCCCCCCTGCCCAGCTCACCTCCACTCCGCCTCCTGAGGCACCACCGCTCTGCTTCCGCCCCCGCCCCCTTCCTTGCAGGCTTGCTGCGTGCCAAACAGCTGTTTGGCGCACAGCAAGCCTGGGAGGGAGGGGAGGGGGGAAAGCGGAGTGGCGGCGCCTCGGTGGGTGGAGGTGAGCTGGGTGGGGGGTGCTCTGCAACCACCAATTTTCCCCTGTGGGTGCTCCAGCCCCGGAGCACCCACGGAGTCGGTGCCTATGCACTTAAGCCCTCTTGCTAGGCAACATTTAAATGGTGTTTAATGCTGCCTAGCAAGAAGGCTGATGTGGTGGATAGGCCTTTGAATGGCCATCTGCATGTAGGTGAAATGTGTGTTTTGACTCCTCCACAACTTTCCCAGCTCCCATTAGTTTAGGGAGCAAGGCACAAGAAGCCATGCTATAAGAACATATGCCAGCTGGTTACCACCTCCATAAGTATGCAAGAACGGCCATACTGGGTCAGACCAAATGTCCATCTAGCCCAGTATCCTGTCTTCTGACAGTGGCCAATGTCAGATGCCCCAGAGGCAATGAACAGAACAGGTAATCATCAAGTGATCCATCCCCTGTCTCTCATTCCCAGCTTCTGGCAAACTATAAGACCAGGTCTATTGCAAAGTAGCTGACCTAAGTTGTCTAATAACTGTGTAATGAGTTTTAAGCAGTGTTGGAGTACTCCTGCCATATAGGAGACTCCTTCCACTTAGAGATTTGTATTAAAATATTGGGACTTAACCTAGGTTGGGAAAATTCCAATATTGATTTTTGACTCTCCATTGAATGTTCTGCTACAAATTATTTTCTAGCTGTTATTATTTAATCAGGTTTTATTGTATCATTATTTGATTAAAAATATCAAAAATTAAAAATTAGCAATGAGTTTCTTTAATTTAATTCTGTGTTACATTGGATTGTCACAAATTACTTTTTTTTAATCTCTCATTTTTAAATACAACTTCTCCTCAGGGTAGTACCCTGCAAAGCAAAACTACCACAAATATGCCAGCTGGTAACCACCTCCATAAGTATGCAAAATTATTGGCAAGCTTCTGAGTCCCCGTATTTAACTTGATGGGGTAGCTTTCTGTCTGTCTGAATGTAATGTGATACCTTGCCACCTGTTTAGCAGAACCAGGGCATCAAGCACCTCTGCAGTTGTCTGTAGATCAAAGACCTGGCTCCCATGCAGAACAAAGAGAAATAATAATGGTGGGGGAAAGGAGGCATATACAGCTCCTTGCACGGTGGGGAGAATGGAGGAAAAGATGGGATTGTAGAGAACCCCAGGCAGGGTGGAGACTGGGTAACCCTGATATGCAGGGGAAGGGGAAAATGGGGCGTGAACATAGCCCCTGGCAAGAACGAGGAGATGTAGGGGGGAGTTGCAGCAAGTTCCTGAAATAGAGGGGGATGGGAGGGTGGAACACTGTGAGCTTGTGGATGAAATGGAGGGATGCAAGGAGCCCCTAGTGTGTGTAGTGAGGTCAGCCTAAAAAAGCAACAAAGTGCATGACCTCCTAATTTATACAGTGCCCAAAACTGTACTAGGTGCTTGACTGACATGTAAGAATAATAGTCTAAAATGAGATTACAGTCTAAAAAGTCTGCATACAAATAAGCATAGACAAAGGCCAGCAGAATTTGTAAAGCCCTCCTTTAAAAAAAAAACACCTAGGAAAATAAATACAAAAAACTGTCTCTAATGTAACTTTAGGTTACACAGTTAAGTGTGTTGGGGGGTGACAAAGTTAAGGCTGAATGCACAGATGTCACTGTATTTCCTTGTACATGTGCATAATGATAGTATAATTACAAGATCACATACTGTTTCTCAAATAATAGAACAGTTTTACAACCATGTGTATGTCATCTTGTATTGTGAACAACTTTGTATACGTCAGTTTATTAGTCATTTATATGAAAAGTACATAGAAAACCATATTTAAAGAACTATACTGAAGTGTAATTATCTGATCTATTACACATCCTAGCATGTGAGTGCCTTCAAAAATTATAAAGTGTATTCAAAGATATGTTGCTCTTTTTTCTCTCCAGTTATTGAAGACTGGACTTTGTTTTACTCTTTTATTGATTAGTTTGTTTGGTTTGTGGTGTCACAGTGAGAGAGGCTAAGTTGTAGAAGGGGCTCTTGGATTTTGCTGCTGTTTGTGGTCAATTTACAGCAGTAGTGAAGAGTGCTACGTACCAACGTGTGTTTACAATTAAAGTACAAAGTCAACTCTTTTAATAACTAAGTCATACTCCATAATACTTCATTGATGCAATTATTTCCCTCATTCTGGTCCCAACTGATCAGCTGGGAATTCCCCCAACATGGGGGAACTCTCAGCTAGCATGTCCTTATGAGAATTGTTCCTCCACTCTGGCATAGGGGCCATATCTGGGTTGAGGGGGAATTTGTCTAGCCAGGAGAAATGTGCCTGCAATCCACCCATGGCATATGGTTCCTTGGGGGGATCATAGCCAGCCAAGGAACCATAGCCAGCTGGTATAAGTTAGAACAGTCTTTGGGCTTCTCTAACATGATATGGGGCTGAGGAAACTTGAAAATCAGGGAGTCATAACCTGAAAAAAAGAGTTTTCTATTTGCTTTGTACAACTAGTGTTAAAATAGATATTCATAACTTTCAAATTAGTAGTATGCAAGTATAAATTTTGTTCATAATTCTGTTTAAATTTCTAGTACATGTGCAAAGATTGAATTATTAAAATTCCTAGTACCATTATAGAGAAGAGAGCTTATATCAAAAGTTTTTCACAAGATATACTGGACCATTAGGACTGAGAAATTGAGTGTCCAAGAATAACCAAAAAAAGTTACAAAATACTACATGTGCATTTATGGTTGTGGATATTTTCTATTATGTTACACTGAGAAATAATTTGATCGTGTAATTAGACAGATTCATAATACACATGCAGAAGAGATCAAAGTTAAACTTCCATGACCAATATGAAAGTGGTTTTCTTCTCTGGAATGTGACTCTCTGAAAATGACCTCTAAGGGGTTCTATATTTATTGCCTTTCAGTAATTTCAGGTTGTTCAGGGACAGAACTGCAGTAGCCAAGGAGGGCAGTCGCATGCAGAAATCCTTAGGAAGCACATTGTATAGCACTCTTACACTATGCTGCCCAAATACTTGCTGCCAGATACTTACATCCATGCAGGGGATGAGGCCCTGGCCATGCTTCTTTCCTACAAGTGCTCAGTTAGCATTATGCCTGTGACCTCTACATATGTGCTGACATGATGGAGAGAGGCCCCCTGAGCTGCCATCTTTTCCTACCAAACATGCCTATTCAGGGGCAGCCAGAATTTATACTGACATATATCTTCAAAAAAGGTGATCAAAACTGGACACTATACACCAAATGTGGTCTAACAGGCTCAGTGCACAATGTTCTGAGACATAGCTAATATTCCAGTACAAAAAACTCCATTAACATGGAGATAAGGCTGAACTAACACAAACACTAAAAATACAAGAGATTCTGAGTTAAGGTTCTTTTACAAATTTTAGAGATCACTTCTTCTTTCTTACATGATATTTTAGTCACTACTCTCATATATAGGTAGTCCCATTGACTCCAGTTTCAGTGTTAACAGAACTGGGGCCCTAATGTCTATGTTCGTCTTTGACTGAAAGATGAAGTGTAGTACATTCACTCATAAGCTTCTTTCACACAGAAAAAAAATTCTGGATTTCAAATTTGACTTTCCATGAGATCTACAAAAAGTCATTATCTGTTTGTATTGGATTTCAGATGTTCAGGTGCCCTTGTGGGTGAATTGGAGTAACGATTTTAAAAAACAAATTTCTTTCATGAAAAGGTCCTGTTGGGTTGGAGGCCTCCAGTTTGGAGAAGTAACAATAATTTGAGGTCACTGGTTCTGTTTATCAGACTTTTATCCAAGAAAATGTTCATGAATATATTTATGGAGCAGGTGATTACATGCAGTGTTACATGCTGCTGTCTAAAACACAATATATTTTCTCATTGGCAGTTGCGTGTTCCACTAGGCCCGGGTGTGTTTGATCACGGGCTACTATTATTGAGTTATTGGCAAAACATTAGTACAAAGAAAGTGAATTCATCCCGCACACTGCAATATAGAACATCCACAACTTTTAAATGGACACAAGAATTAATATTTTTATTATAATATCACTTTCTGCCACTTTAAATCATAAATATATCTCAATGTTAAAAAGCTGGAGCACATGGAAAGTGAGCAAATGTACTACAGGTGCTAACACTAGTAGTCATGTTTGTCTGAAGGGGATTCTACTATCAGTTAGTATACTATAACTATCTTGAAAAGACATGTTCTTCTTTATTGCTGCAGCACACTGGACCAAGAATACAAATATTGCAACTGTCAATGAACCCACATTCTTTTCCTTAGTTATAAATTAGTTTGTTGTCATTTAATCTATACTTGACCATTATTTCTATCCAACTGCATCTTTTACATTTACATATTCAGGTCCCAATCCTGTCATTGAGTCTGTGCAAGTGGACCCTTGTACCCATGTAGAGCCCAATCAAGTTAGTGGGACTCCAAATGAGCACACGAGTCTACTAGGCAGATCTGAGTGCAGAATTTGGGACTAAATGTTATGTTTCATCTCTGAGTCTGTTTGCCTAAACCATCAAGGTTATCTTGTAAAACAGCATTGCCCTGATGAATCTTAGCCACTCCTTCTACTTTAGTATAATCCCTATACTGTATGCTCCACAATATTGTCAGTCATTTATTCTGGATACTTGGGGTTAAAATATTTGATTTGTTTAAATTGCCAGATACTTTTGATCACTGTGATTATTGTGTGTTGATGCTTAGCTACTTCTTACCTGAGATATGGCAGATGACTACTGTGTTTTTTAATAGCTGTGATTTGAAGTCACAGTAACCATATCAGTACAGCTGTCTAGCTCATGCCATATATAAGGGTGTTTATAGATTTGTTTTTATATACTTTGTACATGGAGTTCATATTTTATATTTTGGACTTTTTATGGTGTGCTATTTTCTGTGGTCTATTATTACTAAAAGTTTCCAGTATGATGATAGACTGTGTTGTACACCAAATAAACTAAATACAATAAGACTCTGAGATTTGCTTGCTTTCAGTGCATACTTGTTGCTTTTCTGTTTTTTGTGGAGATATATACATGCTGCATTACCTGGCTGAGAGTGAAAATATTTTTGTTTTACTAAACCACAAAATATCTTGCTTTTTGTTTACAAGTGCTGGTCTCTAAACTACTGAGTTTGAGGCCCTTTATAATTTTTTTGAGTACTAAATCAAATAGGTATGGTGCCAATAGGAAGGGAGGAAAATTTCATCACAAAAATTAAAAATATATTTTGAGAGGAAACTGCATACATTCCATCTATATTCAAATTTCATACATTTCTAAAGATCACATTGAATAGGTGGAATGATCTCCAAAATGTTCAGAATAATTTAAAATAAGATTAGATTTAACCCATCTAGTATGCAATGATGGTACAGAATTATTTGGTTTTGTCACAGTCTTTCCTAGGACACCTATCACTTTGTATCTGAGATCCTCACATATATTTAGTTAATGTAACTCCATATTTCCTCTAGAAATAAGAGCATTATTAGTCCCATTATTAGTCACTGGAGAAATTAAGACATAGACACTTGCCTGAGGCTACACAGTGAATCAGTGGCAGAGCCAGCATTAAATTCTGGGGTCTTCTGACTTGGAACGTTGTTTATTCCTCTAGACCAGGGATCTCAAACTCAAATCACCACGAGGGCCACATGAGAACTAGTACATTGGCCCAAGGGCCGCATCACTGAAACCTTTTCATACAATGATACAAAAGTATAGTCAAAAATAAAGAGTAATCTAGTATTCTATTAAAAGTCAATGTATTAACTTTTAAAAAACTGTAATGCAAAGAGGGGTTTTAATAAAATATAAACACTCAGTAATGTTTGGAGCTTGGCTGCCAGTGGAGTTGGTGCCTATGGCGGGCCGCAGGAAATAACTCCATGGGCCGCATGTGGCCCGCGGGTCGCGTGTTTGAGACCCCTGCTCTAGGCCACATTGCCTTACTGTTCCCATTAACTTCCATTGCAATTGTGAGTTCTCAGCACTTCATCATATTGGGCCCCAAGTGCCTCAGTTTGGACACCTAGTTGATAATTATCTGCCAAAATGTTGGTTTAAGTGACTTGCTCATAAGAACTCTCTGGCAAAAGCAGGGACGGTACTGAGTTTTCCTGTGTGCAATTCAACTACCTTAACCACATGGCCATCCTTTCTCTTCTTGCAGTGCTCTGCCCATTCTCTACACACCTTTCAACTTCTAGAGCAAATGAGTCAGGGAACCTACAGATAACCTGATTCATTTCCTGAGTACCATCCTTCATACTAAATGAGGCAGGAGTCCTTTGGAAAAAGACTGCATAATAATGCATATATACAGGGTGCTACACTAGGGTTGCACAGTCAGACTTAATTATGGCAATTCCCAACTTTCGAGTGCTTAACTTTGCAACCTAAATAACATTGTTTTTAATGTTGTTGGGAGGAAAGTGTTATATGTATTTTTAAGGTTTTTTTAAAAAAAGAAAAAGGTAAAAACAACTTATATTTTGCAATTGCAACACTCTCCCCCTCATGCATTGTTGGTAGGGTTTTGCCCCTGAACCCTCAGCACATCTTAAGCTATAGGGCTAATTGTCGTAGCTAGCAGTAAGGTTGTTATTTCTTAGGGCTAGTCCACACTAACCCCCCGGTTCGAACTAAGATGCGCAACTTCAGCTACGTGAATAACGTAGCTGAAGTCGAAGTATCCTAGTTCGAACTAAACAGCACTTACCGCGGGTCCACACGCAGCAGGCAGGCTCCCCCGTCGACTCCGCTTACTCCTCGCGCGGAGCAGGAGTACCGGTGTCGACGGCGAGCACTTCCGGGATCGATTTATCGCGTCTAGACGAGACGCAATAAATCGATCCCAGAAGATTGATTACTACCCGCCGAATCAGGCGGGTAGTATAGACGTACCCTTAGGGAAACTATCTTGCTCGAGGAGCAGCGGGTGAGTGCTGTCAGGGCATGTTCTAGGTCTGGGAAGTAGTCATGGTGAATCCCAGACTGGCTTCTCTTGCACACTGCTACCGCTCCCCCTCCCACTAAGAGGTTATCTGTTCCTGGGGTTCCCAGTGCAGTGTGTGCTGCTCCATAGACGAGCCTTAGATTAGCGTACATGGTCAGTTAGTTTGGCATGTTGCCAAAATTTGCTGCCAATGCAAGCAACAGAAGGGAAATGACAGTTTTCTAAAGTTTCTCAGACAAACCTGAACAGAAGTTCTTGAGACAAATAAAAGGCACTTCTCTGGCATCAAGCTTTCTCCCTGCTGAATGGAGGCCTTTTGCACACAATGCTAGATGATAGAGCCTCACCAAAAATAATAAGAAGAATAATTGCAAATATCTCTTATGATGGGAAATATTAGGCAATTTAAATATAAGGGTTGCTCCCAGCTCCCTCTGTAGTTTCCTTCCCAGTCATACAGTGTTTACTGTGTTTGTGAGCTGTCTACCCAAAATGTTGTCAGAAGAGCAATATCAAGAATTGCAAGCTAATCTCTATTTTTGCTGTTAGATTCTAGGATTGAATTTGGATTACACTTTTTTGTTGTTGTTCTGTTACTGTGTCATTGAATAGGCCCAGTTTTTGTTGATACTTTACCTTGGTCATGTGGATGGTGCAGAGAATTAGATGTTTTACTGGTGGTTTTCTATAAAACCTTATACTCCCTTCTCCTTTCATGCTTCTCTCTGGGTCGTGTGCAGTCCTTATTGTACAAATACTGTTTGCATAGGTAGTATAGCAAAATAGGCTGCACCATAAATATGGTTCAGAACTAGAACTGGTCAGAAAAACTTTGATGGAACAATTTTCCATCAAGAAATCCAGTTCCATCAACTAAAATGCTTAGTAAAATGGTGACAATTCTGCCAAAATTGTGGACAAAAACCAAAACAAAAACTCATAAAAAAAGTCTAAATGGGACATTTCGATATTTTTGGAATGAAACATTTTGATTTTTTTATTTGAAGTGACTTTTTGTTTTGAATCTCTTAAAATTTTGTAATATAAAATTAAAAAATATATTTTTCCCCAGGATTCTTCCTTTGAGAATTTTGAAATTTTGGGGTTTCATTTCAATTTGGAATGAAATCAGCTTTTGAAATCTCAGACTCCTTTGTGAACAGAATTTCCATTCTCCTGCAAGCTTTATTCAGAACTTTTTGAAGTATGATTATGATATTCTAACTACAAGCAGGGTTTAAAATAGAATTTAATCAGTTCTGAAATGCACTGTTGACATTCCCACTTGGTAGCTATTAGGTTGGCATTTGCCTTGTCCCTTTTGATCCTTCCTCTTGCTCTGGGGATGAGGGTTATCAAAGGAAATGCATACAGGAGGTATGTATTCCGATCTAAGAAGGGTGTATTTGTGAGAAATTTTCCTGCCCTGGCAATTCTTGTGCAATACAGTGGGCACCTGGCATTATTTTGGATACAAACAGGTCTATATGTGGGTGTCCTCATCTGCAAAATAGGTTGCTGGTTTCGGTGACCAAATGCACTAGTGCTGTGCTCTTCAGAGAGTCCACTTGCACATTTTCCTCCGCTGCTAAGTGGAAGGCTGTTGGATGGCTCTAGTGCTAGATGCACCACAGCCTAAGTCCTGGTCTACACTACACAGTTAGGTTGACGTAAGTTGGCTTGTGTCAGCCTAGTTGTGCATGTGTCTACACTTACATTTGTCTCCCATGTATTTTAGTGCCCATTACAGCGATGCAGTAACACCTCCTCCCTGAACGGCATTGAGCCATGGTTGATGTACTGAGGTTGACGCAGCATGAGTGTAGACACTGTGTTACTTATGTTAACCCTAGCATGCCTCCAGCAGCTGTCCCACAATGCCTGACACTGAGCTCTGGTCACAATTGTGAACTCCACTGCCAAGGGAACATGGAGACTGGAAGATCCTCCTCCCCTTTAAAGCCCCACAAATTTTTGAATTGCCTTTTTACTGATTGTCCAGCTTTGTGAGCACACCTAGCAGCTCTCCATTGTTGTACGTAGATGCCCAGATGACCATGCCAGCTACATGCTCCGGTGAAGAGGCTACGGCCCAGCTACAGACCAGCTGTAGAAATGTAGAAATCTGTGAGCAGATTGCATGGGGGATGCAGGAGAAGTGGTACAGCAGGGACCAGCAGCAGTGCCACATAAAAGCGAAGGAACTGCATCAGGCATGTCAGAAAGCCAGAGAGATCAACAGTCGATCTGGTGCCAAGTCGCAGTCCTGCTGTTTTTACAACAAGCTGCATACCATACTTGGCAGAGATCCCGCCTTGCCCCTCCACATGCCACCATGGATACCTTTGTGGAACCTAAGTCACAGGCCCCTGACATGAACAGTGAGGATAAAGAAGATGTGGAGGAAGAAAAGGGGGATGTGGGACATGCGACTGGGGGTCCAGCTATTCCGTGAGCCAGGACCTGTTTGAAACTCTACCACAGTCCATTCAGTCCCTGTTATTGAGCACGGGCAAACCCAGTGCAGGGAAAGGAACCCCGGGTAAGTATGTAAATTTATTTCCCATTATAGTGATGTACTGATGGTGCCCCCAACTTAACAGGACACAGCTGTCAACTTTTCATTAATTAACTCGGCCTAGAAGAGGTAGCAGTACAACAAAGAGAGGAACTGTTGTTATCTGTTTTTCATTCCCCTGCAGAGTTAGGCAATGGGAGGGCCATGCGGAGCAGTTTATTTATGTACACAGGGATGTCCCCTGAATCCTCCTGAGAGATCTCAATGCAACTTTCATCGAGGTACTCTGCAGACCTCTCCAGAAGGTTACTAGGGATGGCAGCTTTATTTCTTCCTCAGTGGTAGGATATTTTCCCATGCTGATTGATGATAACTTGGGCAGGTACCATTGTAGTACACAGGCTAACATATGGGCCCAGGTGGCTTTGGCATACCAGCACCAGCTGTGCTCTCAATGGCTTTGTTACCCTCAGGAGTGAGATATCAGCTAAAATCACCACCGCCTGTGGAAAATGGTGCCAGTATTCAGTGCCAGTGCCCTGTACTTATTGAGCAATTCCCTCCTTATTTCCCTCACCCTTGGCAGGCCATACTCATTATGGCTGGTGCTGTGCATAAGCACTCTGAAGCAGAAGAGTCAATAAGCCTGTCTTGTTTAAAACTTTAGGGGAGCAAGGGAAGGGAGTTCTGAATCTTAATTTTCACTTTACATTGTGACTGTACTGACAATGGTACCTCTGTGTGTTTTATCTGCAGCTGCTGCCACTGCAGCCTTGAGGGGGTTCCCCCTCTACACGTGTGGAACACCTGAGCCAGATAAGGAGGAGAAAGAAGAGTACTTGGGAAGACCTGTTCAGTGAGATCCTCTGCTGCTTCAGACTGTGAGCAAAGGGCCTAGAGGGTGAACATTGCAGACAGCCTGAGGGAGGAAAATGTGGACAGGTGGAATGTTCAGGAGTCTCAGTAGGAGAGGGCGATGCACCAGGACATAATGGGCCTTTTCTGGCAGCAAACACAAATGCTGCAGTCTCTTTTGGACCTACAGGGTCACCTCCCTTTGCAGTCCATGGAGAACTCCATTATAGCACCTCCTTGCACCCCCACCTCAACATTGCACATTGTATCAGTGCCTGCATCCCTACACCTGCCACTCCACCTCTCAGGACATTAAGAACAACCCCAGCTTCACATACACTGACCTGGGAAAGCCATGGTTGCTGTACATGTAGGTAAAGTTGACATGAATGTTTTTTCCCTTGTTAAGGTCTGTTCCATTCATTTTATTAAGTTTTTAATATATTAGCTTTTGAATTGCTCAGATTCTTCTTTTCACTGGTTTTGTTGCTGAATAAAGTTCTATTCTTTGAGAAATAATTCATCTTTATAAGTTTATAACTTATGCTGCAGAGTGCCTAGTAGTTCTGATGTAATAATCATAAATGTACAGCAAACACAGCAAAATTAATAGGTGCAGTGACAGTGTTATATTCATAGGTGGATACTGAGAACCACACAAATCCTCACAGTCCCAGGAACAGCAGGGCCAGGGAGAACATAGTACTCCGCAGTGCGTTTTTGCGGCTCACTGTTAAAGTGCTCTTTCAAAGTCTCCCTCGTCTGGGCGTAATGCACTTTGTGGAGGGTGGTGCTGCAGCTGAAGAGATAACATGCATCTGGGCTCTTTAGAAGCAGGCCTGTGCACTGAAGCTGCTAGTTCTGGCCTAGGCACTAGGCTTGTGCCCAGAATTATGCCATCTGCTTGGAGGCTTTGGAAGGTGAGCTACACCTGAAGTCTGATGTGATGTTCCAATCAAGTCTGAGACACAAATTTGTGGCTCACTACATATTGTATCCCAGGCAAATCAAATATCTGAAAAGGACATCAGATTCAGGAATAGTGCAGCACATGAATCACATTTCTGTAACCTGTTCTTGCTGTTAGATCAAGGCATGATTCCCACCTGGCCCAAAAGGGGCTGCATGGAGGCCCTCAAAGAAGAATGTTATCTTTTTCTGTGCATAAAGAGTAAAGAAACCAAAGGAACCAAATGTCAATACAAAAAAAAATTCCATTAGTCAGGGCCGGCTCTAGGATTTTTGCCTCCCCAAGCAAACAAATTTTGGCCGTCCCTCCTTTTTGTTTGGGTGCTCCCCTACCCCAACTCTGCCCCTTCTCAACCCCTTCCCCAAATCCCCGGCCCCGCCTCCTCCCCGGTGTACTGCATTTCCCCCACCCCATTGCTTCCTGCACACCCCCCCACAACCCACCACCCTAGCTCACCTCTGCTCTGCCTGCTCCCCTGAACATGCTGCCGCTCTGCTTCTCCCCCGTCCCTTGCCTGGGAGGGAAGGGGAGAAACGGAGCGTTCAGGGGAGCAGGCGGAGCGGAGGTAAGCTAGGGTGGGGGGGACGCAGGAAGTAACGGGGGGTAGAGGAACAAGAACCACTCACCACCCCAGCTCACCTCCGCTCCGCCACCACCACCGCCTCCCCCGAGCGTGCTGCCGCTCGGCTTCTCCCCTCTCCTTCCCAGGCTTGCCGTGCATTCACGGGGAGCAGGCGGAGGTGAATTGGGGCAGCGGGGGCCAGTGCCGAAATGCCACCCCGAGAAATGTGCTGCCTCAAGCACCTGCTTGTTTTGCTGGTGCCTAGAGCCAGCCCTGCCATTAGTGCTTCCCACCAAGAAAAACTGGATTGCTGACATTTGCATTGTATCCTGATAAAACGATCTCAGGATATAGTGAATGTAGGGAACAAATGTCCATGCAAATTTGTCTTTTTGTTTCCAAGTTTTACCTGCTTCACAAACTGAACAGTGTAGGTATATCCTTTATTTTCACCATGGAATTTGTTGTATGCTCCTAAATATCTTGTACCTGTGCATCACGGGAGAAGTAAAAATACACCATATTTCTTATCTATTGTTTGTAAAGCACTTCAATGGTGAGCACTATATAAGCACTAAGCCTGATTAAAAGCATACCAACAAGCTATACAAATTATGTAATCACCTCCAGGGCTCAAATGTCAACAGAAATCAGCTGACTTAGAAATCAAGCTTGTCAAGGAATTCACTGCAGCAGCACCAGTCACCCTGACTGCCTCTCCCAGTCTACTTCCTTCAGTCACCACTACTGCTGCTACTTCCACTCCCCAGCCACCACCAACTCGCCCACTCAAAATACCCACTCACTCAGGGGGTGTGGTGAAATGGCCTTCTCAAGCCCTGCTATCTAGATAATGTTTAGTAATAGAAAAACAGTTGGCAATACACCTAAGTTACTCTGTGCAACATGAACAAATCCAGCTGAAAAAAAGATAAAACAAAACACAACGATTTGCAGACCTGCCAAGTCTCACTCATTTGGAAGAAGTCTCCCTCACTGGGGATTGATTTTAAGACAGTATTTAAAGTATTTCCCATTGATTTTGAAAAGACAGATTTTAGAACAATTTATCATCAGAGCTCTGTATCTGATGATGAAAAACTGAGAAAGTTATAAGTATGGCCTATATACAGGTTGGCACAGTAGCCTCGGTTAAAAGGGGTTAAAATGTACTATACTTTCTCTGAATACATTGCTAGCAATCCACACTGATGGGTAACCATGGAAGCGTTCTAAAGCTGAATGTGACAGAGCCCAAAGCACCAGTAGCTCCATCCTTGGATCATGTGGCCAGATGCTATGCCTCTGCAGAGGTAGAGACAGTTGTTTTGCCCCCACTTTAGGAAGGAAATGTAGCTTTTTGCTTAGAAACCTTCCTAAACTAGATTTTTTTTAAACCTAATGTTCGCTTTTGGATTTGATTGACAAGTGGAGTTACTTTTTGCCATACTGAAGTCGCATTGGCACTCTGATTTTTGATCTGAGGGAATACCTCTGCTGTGTGCTAGTTTTTACCTAAGCTAGAAGGGCTAGAGTGACAAAATCACGAATAAAACCTCAATTTTGAGGTGAAAGCTATTTGCTGCCAAAATAAGCTATAGGACAAAGTGACTTCATGCCAGATGTCTGTGTGGACTGGGCAGATGTTGCCTACTCTACAAAAAGGAAAACCTGCATACGACAGAAAAGGCAATAATCCACTCCCCTAGGGAGAGTGCTGTCCTATCCTGAGCTATTCCTGTGCTTCCTGGACTTGACAATGCATCTCCTTTCTCACCTCGGTCAGCAGATGTCAGAATCCAAGTAAGTGTATACTTTTTGGGACAGTTGGCTTCTTGAGTTTGATTTGTTCTCAGTATGCTATGAAATGACAATTATTCTTGCTAAAGTTTTAAAATGGTGGTTTTGTGGTTGAGAAAGAAACAGGTATCCTGCACCAGGGTATCCACCCTGCAGCCATCTGTGTCTCAGGATCATTGACAACCATAGGATTCCAATCTAGGCAGAACTACCCTATCAATACTCATTCACTCTAAATAGTTTAGAAAGACAGTCCTGATTTCTGAGTGTTCTCTTTATTTCAAGTCCCTTCACCCTCTCCAAAGATGGGTAAAAGGGAAGACAAATAGCAATTTTAAAAGAAAATAAGTTTAATATTCTAGCTCATCTTCCTTGGAGAAGGAAAAAAATTGTGTTCTGGAAAAGAATGAGGTTGGACCAGTACCACTGACAATCTTTTCCACCTGTGTTTCTTGAGCAAATAGTTAAAAGATGTTAGATATTGTAAAAATTCAAGAAGAGAAAGATGAGCCTTTAAACCCTCTATGAAAGTATTTTCCTTCTAATTCAAAACAGGAATCTTTTTATTCTGATTTTTTTATATGTATGCTGGTTGGTGCCTACATTAGATAAAGCAGTCTCATTCTTCGTTAACAACACACCAGTCCCATCTGAGAGACTATTTCCCAAAAGAATCCATGGTTTTCAACACAGAAGTATCCTCAAATAGGAACTTTGAAGCTTCTCTGTAGACATCCACCTGTTATGCTAGTGTAATTATAACAGGGGCTAAGATAAGTCTTGTTTAAGATGAAAAATTAGTCTATTAACAAAGTTTGTTTGGATGAGGCTTGAGGTGGATCATGCTTGATGTAGCCTTAGCTATGAATTTGTTGGTAAGTTCCTGTTATCCAGTGCAGCGAACAAGTGACCCTAATGGTTGTATCTTTCATATAGACTCTCATTCAAAACAGATTTTGACTTTAATAAAAGTTGTAGGAGAAGTGGGGATTTTTGTGAGGCATTAAAAAGGGGATGTGGCACAGCATAAAGAGGAGGAAAAACATGTTACTTCTATCTTTAGAAATACTAGGAACATCTATTGGAATTCTTTGAGGGGGTCAACAAGCATGTGGACAAGGGGGATCCAGTGGATACAGTGTACTTAGGCTTCAAAAAGCCTGTAACTAGGTCCATCACCAAAGGCTCTTAAGCAGAGTAAGCTGTCCTGGGGTAAGAGGGAAGGTCCTTTACTGGATCAGTAACTGGTCAAAAGATAGGAAACAAAGGGTAGGAATAAATTATCAGTTTTCAGAATGGAGAGAAGTAAATAATGGTGTCCCCCACTGGTCTATACTGGGACCAGTACTGCTCAACATATTCATAAATGATCTGGAAAAAGAGGTAAACAGTGAGGTGGCAAAATTTGCAGATGACACAAAACTGCTCAAGATAGTTAAGTCCAAAGCAGACTGCGAAGAATTACAGAGGGATTTCACAAAACTGAGTGACTGGGCAACAAAATGGCAGATGAAATTCAATCTTGATAAATGCAAAGTAATGTACATTGGAAAACATAATCTCAACTATGCATATAAAATGATTGGACCCAATTAGCTATTACCAGTGAAGAAAGAGATTTTGGAGTCATTGTGAATAGTTCTCTGAAAACCTCCACTCAATGTGCAGCAGCAGTGAAAAAAGCTAACAGAATGTTGGGAATCATTAGGAAAGGGATAGATGATAAAACAGAAAATATCATATTGCCTCTATATAAATCTATGGTACTCCCACATCTTGAATACTGCGTGCAGATCTGGTCTCCCCATCTCAAAAAAGATATATTGAAATTGGAAAAGATATAGAAAAGGGCAACAAAAATTATTAGGGGTACGGAACAGCTTCCATATGAAGAGAGATTAATAAGACTGGGACTTTTCAGCTTGGAAAAGAGACAACTAAGGCGGGATATGATAGAAGTCTATAAATCACGACTGGTGTGGAGAAAGTAAATAAGGAAATGTTATTTACTCTTTCCTATAACACAAGAACTAAGGGTCACCAAATGAAATAAATAGGTAGCAGGTTTAAAACAAACAAAAGGAAGTATTTCTTCACACAACACATAGTCAACCTGTGGAACTCTTTACCAGAGGATATTGTGAAGGCCAAGGCTATAACGGTTCAAAAAAGAACTAGATAAATTCATGAAGGATAGGTTCATCAATAACTATTAGCCAGGATGGGCAGGGATGCAAAACCATGCTCTGAAGTGTCCCTACCCTCTTTTTGCCAGAAGCTGGGAATGGGTGACAGGGGATGGATCACTTGATGATTACCTGTTCTGGTCATTCCCTCTGAAGCACCTGGCATTGGCCACTGTCGGAAGACAAGATACTGGGCTAAATGGACCATTGATCTGACCAAGTATGGCATTCTTATGTTCTTATCAACTGGCAAATAAGTTCTTCATATTCCTATACACAAGGACAGCTCAGAAAGTTATTGGACTGGAGAGACGTATACAGAACCTGGAATAGAAATACCAGAAGTGATGAAGGAAAACTTACTTTTACAAAGAGTTTCCCAAACAATCAGAACCTCCACATGGTGTAGAGAATCAATACCTTTCCTACAGTCATATCACAAAGGATATATTTTATCTTTTCTAAACCATTGGCTCTAGATCACCACTGACAGTCAACTTAAGAATAAAGTTTGTAAACGCCTTTCCACTTCCTTTATTCCTCCCCAGTTCTCAAAGACAATTTGAAGAAGTTCAGTAGGACCACAGACACCACCTCCTATACAGAAGGCCAAAGGAGTAGTCCCTTCACAGTTGTGTACTCTGTTTTTGGAGGTAAGAGATGAATGGATTGCCAAAGGCAATACCAACCTTAAGCTCTTCAACAGATGCACAAAGAAGACTCCCTTCAGGATGGAAACATTAACTTCCATTTTGCCCATGATTTCTCAAAAGAATTTTCAGATCATAATACAGTTGCCTGTCAACATGAGCCCATCCATCCTTCTCACCAAAAGGTACTCAGGTTTTTCTACAAGAACAACAGTTGCCACTGGCCTCTGCACAGCCCCAAAGATATTTATAAACGTTTGATAATTGTGATGGAGGACTTAGAAAGGAAATTATTTTGCCTTCTCACAGAACACAGTCTGAAAGAGGCATCAACCAGGGAAGAAACAATTCAGAAGACAGCAAATATGATCATCAGAGAGCGTGTAGCTTTATTTATCATCAGTTTAAGACAAAAACAGTGTCATCTTCAGCAGGGCCCTAACTCAACACCAAAATAGTTATTCTGAAAGAAGACCGGTTTAGATTTAAACAAGTCTTAAGATTATGAGATCCGCTTTCTGATCATGCAGAATGGGGGACTATGTTCTCCATGGCCCTCCCTTTCTTCAGTCACATAGGGAAACTTTAATGAGAGATCTGAACTTACAGTGATGGAGAGCTCATAGTTGGAAAAATGAAAATCCAGGGAAAATCTGGATGATGCAGAGAAGAAACCCCAGTGTAAGCTTCTTGGAGCTTTGAGCAATAAGTTTTGCCTTTCTGTACCTTTGAAAATAAATCCAGAAAATATATCTCCTTGTGAGGTCAGACAATAGCTACAGAGTAACATACCTTAACAAGGAGAGGAGTACCTGCAACCAGTCTCTTAACCAAGAAGCCATTCACTTCTTCCGTGGAGCAGAAAGGGATATTGATTGTAAAAACACCTCAAGAAAGCAATCTGGATTTGTCTGAAGAGAAATATACTAGTGAGGAAATAGACTGCAATATTTGTGATCCATCATCCATGAAGCAGAGTGGGAACCAAGCCTCAAAGTCTGCTATAGCAAATTGGATCAAAGCTGGTATACTGCTAAGGATATTCCTCCTTTGGAAAGTATTGCAATTCATTTGATCAGATCAGTGCTTATGTCCTGTACTGAAAGACTTTGGGCCTCCTCTTGTATGACTTAATACATTAATACATATACATTAATACTACTGTATTTGTCTGGTGATATGATATGGCTAGCAAATTCAACCACACCCTTTATTTTGGTCTGTTTATAATTCTAAATTTAACAGAATGTATACTTTACCTAGTTGGTCACTGGTATTTCGCCTATCTTCTTTACTTCATATTATTCTTGTGCCGGAGTGATCACATGTAAATAGTTAACTTTGAATATCTAGTTAGTTGTCATGCTTAGATGTTCACTTTTTATAACTGTAGAGCTTTTGAAGTGTTCATATGGCCATATGTTCTGGGAATGGAGCCACTTAGAGATTTGTCCTCCTTCCGTCTTTTAGACTGCTTCCAAATTCTGAAGACTGTATGGATCACCTGATACTAAGGACTGCTAGCCCTGTTAGTAGAGAAAATAAATTAACAGGTAAGAACAAATTTTTCTTTGTACACTTGTGGAGCTTTCTATTCCAGGATCTCAGTGTTTTACAAACGATAAAAAAAAGTTCTAACATCCCTATGAGGGAGGGAGTTGTTTTTTCTGTCTTATCATTAACCTGAACCTGGTATAGTCACCTACACCCATACAAAGTAGATGCTAAAGGTTATTATTTTGATTTGGTAGCCTTTTACACCCACTTTGCATTGGTGTAAATGACAACACAAATTGCAGGGAAACTAGGGTGATTCAAGGCTAGAAAAAGATTAGAAAAAAGGCTAGATTTAAGGCCCAGATTTTCAAGTGTTCATTAATTTTGGATTCCTCAGCTTCTGTGCACCCAAATTGATGTATAGGGCCTAATTGTTAGCAATATGAAGAACCCACGGGTCTAACTGAAGTCATCCGAGGCACCCAAAATCAGTGGACAGTTCTTTGAAAATATTGGACTAAGGATTTTGGTGCAAAGTCACTAAGAGTATGTCTACACTTAAAATGGTATAGCAGCACACCTGCATTGCTGCCTATGCACCATTGTAGTGCTTCAGTGTAGTTGCTGCCCATGCCAAAGGGAAGGTTTCTCCTTTTGGCATAGGCAAGCCATCTCCCTGAGAGGCAGTAGCTAGGTAGAGCAGTAGATCTTGGTTCTACTTACAGCTTTATTACAGCAAGAGACTTCCAATGGAATTCTTCTGTTGACCTAATATTGTCTACATGGGGGTTAGGTATAGGATAGCTACATCTCTCAGGGGTGTGGATTTTTCACATCCTTGAGAGACGTAGATATGCTGATGTAAATTCCCAGTGTGGACCAGCCTTCAGGAAGTCGGTTGCAAAGCTGTAAATAGAACCCAGATCTACTGCCTCCTACTCTTGACTTTTAAGTTGTAGAATAGATCATGCTTTGTACCTGAAATGTAGCTATGTCAGATAAAGTAATCCATATAGGTAAACACATACATGGCATATAATGTGTTTAGATTGGACTACTCTATAGACATTACTGTATGGGGAAGTGTGACCTAGAGGTTTAAATAGAAAGTGGGGGGAGGCAGGAGACCTGGATTTGATTCCTAGAGACCTACCACAGCTTGATATTTAATGTCGCTGTGCCTCACTTCCCTCATCTGTAAACTGGTGTTATTTATCATATAATAATTCATAGTGTGTAGAGTGTGCTGATATCATAGATAGAAGGCATCATAGAAATGTGTGGGGGCTGTATTATGATGCTCTGGGAGCATCTGTCTCAGCAACATGCACCATTTACTAAGGGTCAGTATTTGCCACTTGTGTAACAAAATGGCCTGCTGTCCCCTTGCCTTGTAGCAGCAGGAGCCTGGGGGTAGGGTGTGTGGGGAAAGGGTTCTCAAAGCAGGCCTCTGGGTGCGCTTTGGGGAGACAGAAGTGGCTGTGTGGTTGAAGGAGCGAGGCGCCCTTTGGCTAGCCTGGGAGTGCGTGGTTGCCTATGAGCTGCTCTCCTCATGCACAGCAGCACTGCACTAAGTCTCTCAGAGCTGTACATCCCGCCTCAGCCAGCCTCCTCTCCACTCACTTTTATATTTGCGCGCCCTTTCAATCTTCAGTGACGTGTCCCGCTCCGCGGCCAATCCGCGGCGCCCTCTGGTCAGGACAATGGAAGGGGCTCCACCAATCAGGTTGGCCGCTGGCTTGGCGGCCGCCAATAGGAGCGGGGCTGTGTTGAGAGTAATGTTACCAGCGCTGAGAGCGTGAGGAGGCTGCGTATCGATCCCGCTCTCAGCCATTGCGGTGCATTGGGCTACAGCGAGACCAGGCGGCACTGGGGGCCAGCGCGAGCAGCCGGGCAAGTGTCTCAGCGCCTGTGGCTCGCTGCTGAGTGAGTGAGCGAGTGAGCGAGGCAGGCGGTGAGTATCCCGGGCCGGGCGGGCTGCGCGCTCCGGCGGCTGCGGGGCCAGCGCAGCGCTCGCTCTGCCCCGGCCACACAAAGGCGAATTAGGCTGCGTCTGAGGCAGGCTGTCGGCGGGGCCCGCGGGCGGGCGGGCGGGCGCCGGCCAGGGGGAAGCGGGCGAGTTCGGGGAGCGGGGAGGGGATGGGAACAGAAGGGAAAATCTCCCCGTCGGGATTGGGGGGCGGGGGCGGCGCCGTGCAGCTCCCGGCGCTCTGCGGCAACTATCGCCGCAAGGCCGCGGGCCGGGCGCTCCCCAGCGGGGCTGCGGCCGGGGCGCGGGGCCGTGTCGGCGGCGGGCGAGCCGGAGCTGCGCTCGCTGGAACATGGCTGACGAGCGCCGTGCGGAGGACGCGAGGCGCGGGAGGGAGGGAGGTAGGGCGGGGGCGCACTTCGGGGGAAGTTTCCTAGCTGCCCTTGTCTCCCTCCGCCACGGCCGCGGCGGGGGTTTCCCAGCCGGGGCGAGCGGCCGGCCACCGTGTGCGGGGCGCCCGGGGGCTGCGGCCGGACCCCGCTCGGGCCGCGCTTGGAAGCGCGCCGCCCTCCCCCATCCCCCACCGCTGTCATGGCTGAGCGTGCGCCGGGCGCGCACACAAAGGGAGGCAGGAAGGAGCCATGTTCTCTGCGCGGCGGCGAGCAGCGGCCATTCCGGGAGGCAGCCGCGCTCTGAGCGGGGGAGAGCAGCGGGGCCCGCGCCGCTGCCGTGGTAGAGTGGGAGCCGGCGGCCCCGCCTAAAGCGCGGCCGCCGCGCCGCACCCGAGCCGCCCCAGCGCACATTTCAAGGGGACTTTCTCTCATCGTCAGCCCGTTCGCACAAAATGGGAGGAATGACGCTGCTGCCGCTCTTGCCGGGGAGCAGCCTGCGCCACTGCAAACTCTCTCCCAGCTCGCACCGGAGCAGGACCCGCCGCGGCTCTGCCTAGAGACTGATCAGACACGCGCTCCCCGTTAGACGCGACAGGGGCGCAGGCTTTGCAGTGAGCTTGGCTTAGCCTGAGAGCTCGTGGCAGCGCCAGCCGTGGGCTTAGTCTAGCTCCTGCAGTCATCTCTGTACGCTTTACAGCTGCGAAGACATGATAAATAAACGCAGGCTTTTTTTTTTCTTGTTTCCCTCCCCCCCCCAGCAAGAATTGCGCACAACACCACAATTTAAAAAAAAAATTCTGTGCGTTTAATTCTTGGGCGTGGGGATTGGTTACACAAGTGAAGCAACAACTGCTGCCCTTCAGATTTAAGAAAATAAATGAATCTCCCCCTCCTCTCAAGTTATTGCCTCATGTCTTTCCAGAATGCATAAATCTGGAAGATTTTTTGATGTGAACACATACACCATCTGCTGTGTCCTTTCTCTGATATTTGCCCCCTTCTGCAGCATTTTAAGAAAATCATTTTTTAAGGGGACTTAAGTTTTCTGCCACCCCCTAATGTTCAAGGTGGCAGGACGATTGCTTTTAAAGGCAAGTTAATAGGATAGTTGCAGGGTTTTAATTGGGGGTGTTTAAGGTGAAAAGACATTTAAAATGTGCTGTGGAATATGAATTCCCGTTTCATCTTTTCTTTATTTTCCTTGCACGTCCTTTCTATGAAAAGGAGCAAGTGAACCCCCCATCCCACCCATGTGTCACTAAACTATCCTTGAGTGAAGGGGTTGCTCTGGAAGCATCTCCATTGCTGGCGGGAATGGCTCTTGGTTCTGCAGTCTTGTTTACTCAATGGAAACTTCAAACCGGATATGTTTAGTCACAGAGCAGAAATCTGTTTGTCCATATGCCAAACCGATCGGAAACGCTGCTTCTGTGGCAATACATGCACACACCACCCACTTGTTTCAGTCCTCTGGAAGAGCAAAGTTTATGCTGCAGTGGGCTGGAGATGTTTTTTTCCCAGACTTATGGAGAAATTATCTACCTTGTGTGTGAATGTGCTGAGAAGATACTTTTCCGTCCCCTGTACCCTGTAAAAGATACAGGGATTTCTGCTCAATGAGCACACTCTTTTATATATGTCTCATATAAGTGTCATGATTTTAAAGCCATTGGTTGGAACATAACATGTTTCAGTGCTGTATTTAATTCCACCATTTCTAGCTGCACATTGTAGGGAGAATAGATTTTGCAGTATAATCAAAGTGGAAAGTAACTTGGCATACTTTATTTCTGTTCTTTTTTCATGCAAACTGATATTTGTAAAAAGTATTTTGAAAGTGGGGGGAAAAAAAACTTAAGAGTAAATACTTTATAACCCAACAGGCTGATCTGGACAGGGTACTGTAATATTTCCCCCTGCCCCTCAATAATTTCTTCCTGTTTAAGCCTTTCTAGCCCTTAATTAGCTGACATGTGGCTGCTGTGCTCTACCAATCAGGAGGGGAGCAACTTCCCTTGAGACTAATGCCAATACTTGCCTTCAAATTGACTGACTAGCAACAGACACTCTTGATTGCTGATGACTCTTTAAATATAACAGGAAGTTTTTTTTTTGATAATAGCCAAATGTCTTGAAGACCAGATTGTTTGTATTGACCAGGTGATCTAAAAAAACCCTGTAATAGCAGTCTTTTTTGCGACTAATATATAGTTTTCTAGGAGAGATCTGTAGCTTGTACATAATCTGAGCGGTCTTCTCATAAAAGTTCAGAAAGCTACTTTTACAGATCTTAGTCAACATATTCATTCTTTCCAGTTCCCTATGATATTGTGTGGGAGCCAAAAGTAGTTTTAAAGGTTTGTTTTTCTTTTGTGTTACAGAAAATCAGCAAAAATGGGCAAAGGTGATCCTAAGAAGCCAAGAGGTAAAATGTCTTCATATGCCTACTTTGTGCAAACTTGTCGGGAGGAGCACAAGAAGAAGCACCCAGATGCTTCAGTGAACTTTTCAGAGTTCTCAAAAAAATGTTCAGAACGGTGGAAGGTAAGAAAAACCAAAAAACAGTACTAATTTACAGGATGACAGCATAGATTACCTTAAATGAATATCAGTTCAGTCTTGATTATATTTACTTATATTGTTCAGATACTTGTGAATGCATTTCCTGCCTTTAATCTTACTCCTGCTACACTTCGGAATGGGATCGGATGCACTTTTGAATCATGCACTCACCCCTATTTATTGTTTTATAGACTATGTCTGTTAAGGAAAAAGGAAAGTTTGAAGATTTGGCAAAGGCTGACAAGGTTCGTTATGAAAGAGAAATGAAAAATTATATACCACCCAAAGGGGAAACAAAAAAGAAGTTCAAGGATCCTAATGCACCGAAGAGGCCTCCGTAAGTAGATTTCCAGTTAGTGTGTCTTCTACAGGAGCATTACGTTGAAATGTATCCATAAAATTATCTTTTAAAAAACCAAGTTAAGGGATTTGAAGAATGGAAGAGTACACAATTTCCAAATGTAGTGCTGCAAGTAGCCACATTTAAAAATTGGATTTAGTGTTATAAATACCACATTATAAAAAACATCATATCAGACTGGAAATAAGATGTAAATAACCATTGCAACAATTTGCCAAGGATTGTGGTGGATTCTCCCAATCAGTGATAATTTTTAAACCAAAATTGGATATTTTTCTAAAAAATATGTTCTAGGAATTATTTTGGAGAAGTTCTATGCCTATGATGTGCAGGATGTCAGACTAGATGATCATAATGATCCCCTTCTGGCCTTAGAATCTATGAATCTATTAATTTGGTCCATTTCAATTATCGTTTACTTGGAACTTGATATAAAATTGTTAGAATAGATTTAATCTGTTAAAAATAAACCCAACATTGTTACGATCAATTTTACCGTTTTTATTAATAGAATTTTGCTAGCAGCCAGATGAAATAGCTCTCTAGTTTAAAAGTGTGGTAGAATATTAGGCCCCAATCCTGGAACTATTCTGGCAAATGCAGAACCTTGTGTCCACACAGAGTCCCTTTGAAGTCACCAGGGAACTGCATACATGAAACAGCTTGCAGAATTGAGCCTTTGTCCTTAAAATAGGCCATACTACCAAAAGATAAATGTGAAATTATCATACCACCAAGCTTGTATGGTGCTAAATCTTTCCATTTTGAAAATACTAAAAAATTAACTAAGGAAGAGTGGCTTGGTACTGACATCTGGAAATCCTTCAGCAGTAATCATGAGATTATTTTAATATTTCCTGTGAAACAGTTTGCACAGTCCATCTTCTCACAACTGTTAAAATCAGAGGTTTTGGTGGGATTATGCGCAACATGGGAGTGTGATTTCTAAAGCGCACTAATGTGTTACACATTAATTGATCTGTGTAGACTGTGCTGGTGCACACTAAATGTTCCCTAGTAATACTGTGTTAAATCACACTGCATCATGTAGTGAAGGTCTCAAAACTTGCTATGTCTGGTACAATAGTTTAACCTTTATACTTAAAATTACAATTTTTCTTTTCAGTTCAGCTTTTTTCTTATTCTGCGCTGAATTTCGTCCAAAAATCAAAGGAGAACATCCTGGTCTGTCCATTGGAGATGTTGCAAAGAAACTGGGAGAGATGTGGAATAACACCGCTGCAGATGATAAACAGCCCTATGAGAAGAAGGCTGCTAAACTGAAGGAGAAGTATGAAAAGGTAAATAACGGGATTTAGTGTGAGCAAAGGGTTCTTCCCTGTTTCATTCAAATTTGAATGATTAAATAATTGTAAGTGATCATCCCTCTTCTTATGGCAAAATAATGTGACATCTCCATGTGCATTAATTAGTGAGTTGTGTGTATCAAAGGACTAGGTGATTGACTTGGTTTTTAAAAAGAAAATTCCTCTAGAGTACTATTCCATTGTATGTCACAAGTATAATTATGAAAATGTCAAATTACCTTAACATCCTGAGAGAATACCTCTAATAGCATGTCCTTGTGAGGATTATGACACTTTCATTCATCATACTTCAAATCTTATCTTTTGATATTTTAGTACATATTGTTGTATCTGTTTTGAATATTAAAAGTAATGGTTCATAGCAGCAGCTGATTTCTGCAACCAGTTTGCACTATTAAGTAATGCCAATAAGGAAAAATGTCCTCTTTAAATTTGTTTGCCACATATGCTATGACTATGTTCATATTATCTTAACAGTTTTTAGGGTTTTTTTTATACCTAAAGAGTTAAATATTAGAGGACAAGATGTTTGTATTAGACATGTTTTGTGTTGATTTCCCTTCAAACAAATAACGTAGTTATTAATGCAGCTTAGGAAGCCCTTGACAATCTTTTAGCTTGTTTTCTTGTATCATTAAGGCTAAATCCTACTTCAGTGATAGGAACTCTATTTGAGTATTGGGGATATAGAGCAGTGGCAATGGCATTTTGATTTCCATATTCCCATCCCAGGACAAGACACATTAATGGGCAAGTAACTGTGCAGTTGGGGCTTCTAGCACTAGGTAGGAATAATGCCCTGCAGATACACTGTGGGTTAGAAAGCTTCCTGTGTTAGCCCTTTGTGTGCAACACAGGGCATGATTTGGTCTTTACTACGTTAATTATTCACATATAAATCTACATTTTGGTATGATTTAAACAAAGAATAAATTCAGAGCTGCAAGTAAACTTTCCCCAGTAGTTTTAAATTATAAATTGACTGAAGTATTTTAGTTTAGGGTTATTTTAAATATTACAGGGGGGAAAAAATCTGAAGCCACTAACCTTTACTTGCAGCTGTTTCTCCCTTTTACTGATATCACCCAAATTTGTCAACTAAACTTGCATCAAATCCCACGCATGTGTGCATGTAAAGTTTCCTTCTAGAGCAAACTAATGTCTTGAGTTCTGAAAATCTAGAGTTGGTAAATATTTCATTTAAAGACCATTGATACTAGTTAGTGAATGTCATTTCTTCTGAAATAAATGACGAATTTGAATAGATACTGAAAGAACTGCAGAGAGAGCAGTTTAAAGAATACTGTATGGGAGGAACATTTTCAAGGTTTAGGCCGTCTCCCTAAAAGCGTTGCCCAATCATAAGTTTAATATATACCAGGGTAACTTATATTCTATACTCTTTTTTTTATATATATCTATATAGATAGATAGATAGATTTATATATAATAAAAAAAGCCAGGGGTCAGACTGATTTTTATGACTTGATCTTCTATTGGCAATCATCTAGATTCATTTTATGATTTATCTGAAGTTTTGAAAAAGTCCGAATTAGTTTTATGCAGTGTAAACCTGTAGATTACATTTACTGCACGCAGAAGTGTCACTGTCTACTCTTAAAAGTTCTTGTACTTTTTTTGTTTAATAAATTTCAATTAAGCAGAATGCCACATAATTGCATTTCACTGAGGCGTAACATTGCAAATATTAGACCATGTCATTCTGATGTGTTGTGGATGGCTAATTATATTTTTATGTCCTAGATAAGGATTTTGTGTGCATTTTGTGTGTGTGTGTGTGTGAAGATGTAGATATCTTAGTGGTTACAGCGTATCAGCAAATTCCTAAATGTTGTTTGAAAGTTTAGCAGAGCTCTTCTCTGGTTAAATCTCTTAAAGAGATCCATTTCCCACTTCTCTTGTCAAGGATATTGCTGCATACCGGGCTAAAGGAAAGCCTGATGTAGGAAAAAAGGTGGTTGCCAAGGCTGAGAAGAGCAAGAAAAAGAAGGAGGAGGAGGAGGATGAAGATGACGAGGAAGATGACGAGGAGGATGAAGATGACGAGGAAGATGACGAGGAGGATGAAGATGATGATGAATAAGTCTCTTCTAGAGCAGTTTCTTGTCTATAAAGCATTTAAACCCCCTGTACACAACTCACTCCTTTTAAAGAAAACAATTTGAAATGTAAGGCTGTGTAAGATTTGTTTTTAAACTGTACAGTGTCTCTTTTTTTGTATAGTTAACACACTACCGAACGTGTCTTTAGATAGCCCTGTCCTTAGTGGTATTTCAATGGCCACTAAACTTGCCTGGTACAGTGTGGGGGTTGTAAATTGGCATGGAAGTTTTAAAGCAGGTTCTTGTTGGTGCACAGCACAAATTAGTTATATATGGGGATGTAGTTCATTTTTTCATCTTCAGTTGTCTCTGATGCATCATAAAAATAATTGTTGTTCTGTTAACTGAATACCACTCTGTAATTGCAAAAAAAGTTGCAGCTGTTTTTGTTGACATTCTGAATGCTTCTGAGTAAATACAATTTTTTTATTAGTATTGTTGTCCTTTTAATAGGTGCCCTTGAAAAATCATAATTTTTTCTTTTTTGAGGGGAACTCATCTTTGCTTTATTGTATGCCCGTTTGGGATCACGTGATTATTACAGTTTTCATCTTTTCATATAACCAGCTGATAAACAAAGCTTTGATCTGCATACCCTTCATAATCATGATAGGGTAGGCAAAGAAATATACAGGCATATGATAAAACAGAATTTTCTTCCGTAACCGGAAACAAACAAAATCTCAACCAACTGATATTTGCTCGGATTTTGTGAAATGTAATATTGAGTTGCATAAGTTTACCAGTCTTGGAGAGTTGAGAAGTATAGAATTCAGTTTTACAGTATTGAATACTTGAGAAAAAACCGAAAATGCTGTCCTAGAAGGATCAGTAGGAAGGGTATACTCTCATCATGGTGTGTGAGGAATTTACATGTGACTCCATTACTATGTAATGGAAGTTGTATTTGTAAATCTCTGAACGCTTGTAAGAGATAAACATGCCCCTAAAATGTATGAAGTTAAAAATTATAAAAGTACCTTATTATTATTTTTATTTTTTATTTTACAACATAGTGATGGCTGTGGACTTTATACCATGAAACTCTCCTGGTAGTAAATAGCCCACAAGAAAGGATTTTACTTTCCAACATTTCTATAAATGGTACCATTATTTGTTAAATCTATGTAAATTCATATTTTTAATCTTAAAATTCTAGTTTTAGCCCTTTAAACAAAGTTGTATATTGTCTCAAACTAAAATGAGATAAGATGTATTTTTCCTGTTAGGTTTTATACCGCACTCTTCATGTTTTGCCCATTTATAAGTTAAATATAGTTGTATGGAAAAGTACATTTTATTAAATTTTTGCATTTTAAAAAGTGAAATGTTTAACTATGATATATACCAACAATGTCTAATTTGATCAAATATAATTCTCTTCCAAAACCAAAGCTAAGTTTTTGCATATTCAGTAAAACTTCAAGTGCTGGCAACTGTAACTATTTTCACATATACCTGCTTACCAGTTTGGGGGACAGTTTGTCAATTTTGTGGTTATAAAATTATGGTTCTCAAGTGCCAGTGTTTAAAAATAGCATTGTAATTTTACACGCTTTTGTGATGGAGTATTGTTTTGTTATACAATTTTGACTTTCAGATTCTTATTTCAATTTGCATTTGTTTATGTATAACTTCAGGAGAAATACTGAACACCTGAATCCTGGATGATACTAATAAACTAATGATTGCAGAGGTTTTAAATATTTAGTTAACTGACTCGCTTTTGTATCTGGTATACATTTACATATTTGCTTTCAGCCTCAAACAAAAGAGGAGTGCCAATCAAAAGATCTCTTCATGGAGAGCAGGAAATATAGGACAGATAAACTTATTTAAATATTTGTGATTGGACACTGCTTTTAAACCATAATTAATTAGAAATCACTTTTTATACAGTACAATCGTTTGTTTCTCTTGGACATGCTGGAGAAAATGGATACTTTTCGTTCTCAAAGCAAGGGATGTGTGTTCTAAATCCTTGATTGACAAAACTAAAACTCAGAGTTATTACTCGGTCTCAAAAAATGGGTGGTAAGTATCTATTTGCCAGAAAAGGACAGTAGCTATCTTTTGCCACAATTGTCAGTGTCTTTGTCTTCAGTAAAGGTGAAAATGCAGGGGGAGAAAACCCAGCATCCGTAAGTATGAAGGTAAGTGATGGATCTGTAATAATTAGGCTTGTAAGAATTTGATTATTTTTATAATTTTGATATCAATGTTTGGTTTTAAGCATTTTCTATTTTTATCGATTTAATTTTAATAGTTGTGGGGAAGTTACAATAATTTAATGACCGTAGATGTTGAGATTAAAAAAATTAAAGCTTTAGAGCCATTAAAGCACAAATTCTCAACATGTCAAAACATAAATCAGGGAGGGATAGCTCAGTGGTTTGAGCATTGGCCTGCTAAACCCAGGGTTGTGAGTTTAACTCTTGAGCGGGCCATTTAGGGATCTGGAGCAAAAATCTGTCGGGGGACAGTACTTGGTCCTGCTAGTGAAGGCAGGGGACTGGACTTGATGACCTTTCAAGGTCCTTCCAGTTCTATGGGAGAGGCATATCTCCATATATTATATACAAAGTAAGAAACATGAAGAAAAGTGCTGATCTGTAAATTTTGATTGTTATGAATGGAAATATTTTTTGCTGGGTTGCATGTGTACAGTGAAATTCATTTACATATGAAAATTTAATCCTTCCAAGCCAGTTATAACTGCTAGCTTCTGAAAACAAGAACCACAGGTAAATTTTCTTCAAATCTAACTACTGTTAGAGATCCATTAAAGCTGCAGAGATCTCTGAAATACTAAAGGGACAAATTCCACCTTTGTATGTGCACACTGTCACTTTGAAATCAATTCAGGGTGGTGTAAAGGCAAAATTTTGCTTTAAGAATATTGGTTGCAGGTATATACAAAAAATTTAGTAAAAGTTTTTGAAGCTGAAAGGCATCTTTTCTTTCCACGTATAAAGTTTCATTCTTGTTAGTATATATCTCAACATAGTTTAAATTATTACTGCCATAAAATATATACCTAGGAGACAGGGGAGTTGGGATTATAAACTCAAACTGGTTCTGCAACAGCAATAAATCAATCTAGCTGCATGCTGCAGGACTATTCTGAGGCCAGTTATTGTTGACATCTTTGCATTTGCCTTAATATGATCTGTAAAAGTTCCTGATTGCAGCTCTCATTTAGATACAATAGGGCAGGCCTGCACAACTCGTAAAGCGGTGAGGGCCATATTACTCCAAAGAAAACAGTTGAGGGCCGAAACCCCCCAGCCCTGTGGAAACACGCCCCCCAGCGCCGCCTGCCCTGCGGAAACAACCCCTTCCCCAGCGCTGGGGTGTGGAAGCCTGTAGAGGGGGAAAGAAACCGTGCATAGGGTGACCAGATCACAGCCGTAAAATAGGACTCGGCCCCACCTTCACCCCCCCAGGGGTCACTATATTACTGCACACAACAGTCAGTCAATGCAGTTGTAGATAAATCTCTGCATTATGCATTTTTGTATAACTTGCCCCACCCGGCCGCTTGCCTACTCACCCCCCCGTGGGCTGCACAGTGAGCCCACGCGGGCCGCATGTTGTGCAGGCCTGCAATAGTACATCCTGAGTTACAAACACCTCAGGAATGGAGGTTGTTCATAACAAATGTTTGTAACTCAAAAGGTTGCAACTGAACATTGACGTAATACAGCTTTGAAACTTTGCTATGGAGAAGAAAAATGCTGCTTTTAACCATCTTAATTTAAATGAAACAAGCACAGAAACAGTTTCCTTACTGTCAAATCTTACCTTTATTTTTTTAGTAGTTTGCATTTAACTACTGTATTTGCATTCCCGCCTCCCTCCCACCCCCCCACCCCGTTGCCTGATTGTGTATTTATGATTCCAAGTGAGGGTATGTGGTTGACTGATCAGTTTGTAACTCTGGTGTTCATAACTCTTGAGGGTCTACTGTATGGTTCTCTATAAGAGCCATCTATTAGTGTCAAAACAACTGGATACATGTTCTAAGGGCTTTAACCTTTTATATAAGAACTTTTGGGAGAGGACATTGCTGGTATATATATATTCTGGTATTTAGGATTGGGGAAAGAATTTTCATGAAGATTGACTAAGGAGTAATATCTTATTTGAAATATAAGATCAGTTATGGACTAATTCGTAGTAACGTTTGGTTAGTTTTGATTTGTCATAGAGCTTGAAGCAAGCTGAAGTCTCTCCCCCTAATTTTAGAGAGAATTCACATTCAGTTTTTGCACTGATTTTAACAAAATATATAATTAACATGACTATATTGGTGTAACTATGTCCAAGCTAGAGGATTGCACTGATTTAACTAAATCAGCTTTTTCTTCTTATTTAGTTAAATATGCAAATTGATTGTAGACAAACCCTTAGAAATTTGAGGTAACAGGTATCAAATGACTCAAGGTTTCTGCAGCATAATTAGGACAATGCTAACATCTCTAAGCCTGAACCCCTTTTAATGGCTTTTATTAGCATAGCAAGCTCATCAGGAACATAAGTAGAGGCTATGCACAAATTGGCTTTCTCTTTTAAAGTTAATAGAAATCTGGAATAGCAGTCAAAGTACCCCTAACAGGAGGATAACATAGCTTCATATACAATAGAATTAAAACTTTTTTGTGGGGGACAAAGAGCTTGAACAGTTTACCAACACTTACTAAGCCTTCCAATCAGGATAAAAATACCTGTGCCACCTTTTGCTCCATAGCCATGCATGCTGAAAATTAAAGAGAGAACAATTTTACTGTATTGTAACATCTCTACATACACTTTAAAATGTAATTAATGAAGGCATGTCACAATACAAAAAACACTGAATATATTTAGTCAATGAATTTTCATCTGCATTTGTCAAATATTTGCCAATAGTATTTGACCTGCTCTTCGGCTGGTCAAATACTACAATAAAAACATACTGAAGCAATCATTTGACAAACAATGAAATTCATCTAATAGTTTTTCAAACAGCCCCACTTACTGTCTTTCCTTTTTGCTGCATTCTTTCCTTTGGCATCCCTCCACATTTTCTTTCCTATAATGGATAAAAGTATGTATATTCAGAGTTGTCAAAGGAAATGTGCTTAAAAAGGAAAAGTAGTGTGGGCACATTTTGCTCTCTAGGCTGATGTACACCACTCAAGATTTGTCTATACATGAGCTATTCCATAATAACTGTGTGTAGCCTTATTCTGGAATAAAAATGCCTTTTTCCAAATTGTCTTAATCCACTTCAGTCAGGCTAAACTAGTAAAGGGCACTCTTATTTCAGAGTAAGTGTCCACACATGGTTATTCCATAACAACTATTCCACTTTAAATTATGAAATTTTCAGGTGCAGACAAGCCCTCAGACTTTCTTCTGACATTTGAGTAACAAAGTACAAACAAATGAAAACTTTCAATATTTCGTTCGGTTAGCATAAATTTCATGGCTTTCTGACAGATTATGCCACAATTTTTCTTTTGATTCCATGGGTTTAGGCAAAAGAGGGCAGTGTTGTTTCCTATGCCAATATATTTTCCTTTAAGGATGAAGATCAGATTGTTCTTAAAGTTAATTTGTGCTATTGAGCCATACAACACTGGGTTCCACTTAGTACCTAATTTAGAAACTCATCTTGTGGAAGTGATTGCTATTAAAAGTGACCTGCAAAGGAGAAACACTCCTTTTTGCTTCTTTATGATGGATAAAAATCTTGCACTTTAAAATGAATACAAATGTCCACTTGTTGTTACTTTAGAAATTCAGGCTCTGTCTTGGAAGACTGGAGAGCTAGTGAAATGGTGATATCACAAAGAGCTAAAATAATGAAAGGTTGAGCAATAGAGAAGGTATTTTTAGTCACTGTTTATTGCTGTGTAATAAACTCACAAGAAATGGGCCTAAGACCTCTCCAAGGTCCTCAATCAAATATATTTTTAATGCTTTAAAAAAAGGGAAAAAATCCTTTTCAGGCTCTGTACATCATAAGGCAAAAGAGGGCACAATTATTTAAAGAGCATCTTTTAAGAATGTGCCTTAATTGAAAGGCAGGAAGGACTTCATGAAGTAGTTCTAAAGGATGTTTGATAGACTGTCTAAGGAATCTCTTGGTGTCTGAATGAGAAAAAATTCTAAGATGAGATATTGCATCACTTTTTTTCCTTTTTAATATTGTGGAAAAGAATCTAAAGTCGTCCACATATGCTAGGATGGCTGGCAAAATGTGTTTTTTAGCTGAGGACATGAATGTAGCAGATGTGGCGTCTCCTTTTCTACCTAGACAAGTCCCAGTGTGAAAACTGAGTGAGGCCTAGGACCATTAATATTTCCCAGCTGACCTGTTCTGAAAGGAAGGCCTGGTCTACACTTAAAAATTAGATTGACCTATGTACATTGCTTAGCTGGATGAAAAATTTTGGGATCTGAGCACCGTAGTTAAGGAGACCTAACTCCTAGTGTAGATGCAGTTAGGTTGGTGGAAGGATTCTTTCATCAACCTAGCTACCGTGTGGATTTAACTCCATTAATGGATAATCCACATCTGTCAATATAGGAAGTTTGTATGCTATGCACTACAGTGGAACAGCCACAGTGTAGCTGTGCCCATTGCATACCTGAAATGATTGGCGGGCGTGTGTGTCTAAATTTGCATGTCTGCCTTTTGTTGTTCCCTTAGGAGGTGATGACTTTTTCAATAAGCTTTTCTGCTTTTTCCTTATTAAAAAGGCATTTTGAGTCCTCCGAGTCTGAGAGTTTCCACAAAGAAAGGAAGGAGAAGAGAGCATTGTGCTTGTAACCCATGTGTTTTGGAAGGGGGGGGGGGGAAGAGGAAGGCAGAACATACAAAATTTGGAAACAGATAAGAACAGAGAGAGGCAGAGGCAAAAAGCAAGAAAGCCAAGCAGTAGCCTGTGAGAATAAAGTGATGCTAGAGAGACAGTTTTGGGTCTGTTGGCTGAAGAGGCATGGGTCTGTAAGCTAGAAACTGTTCTTGTTCTTGGTTCTTCCTGCATTCGGAGAAGTAGGACATCATACATTCCTTGTAAATAAACAAGATTACATCAAAGACAATTCCTGACTCAGCAATTTCTTCTGATTGTAACATCCCGAGGATCTCAAACTTTGGCTATCCAGTCAAAAAGAAGCAACAGTTTTATGAACTGTTGTTGTTGTTGGCGTCCGTTAGTCTCGAGAGACGATGGATATGCGCCCATGGGGAATGACTGGAGTGTCCTCTCCAGGGCGCAAGCCAGGGCAAGGTGATATGGAGGAACAGCTGTTGCCCATGCAGCAGAACCCCCCTCTCCACGCAACTGATGGATCCAAGGGAAAGACAATGTCGATACAACTTGGCACCAGTGGCGTCGCAGGAGTTGCCGGAATGACGTTGAGGACAATGTCAGATCGCCATCGGGACTCCGACACCGGATTTGGTTTCAGGGTTGACTCCCTTAGCCTTTCCCATGAGTGGGTATTGCCACAAGGCAGCGGAGGTTTTAAATCAGAGTTTTCCTTCTCCTAGGTGGGCTGCCTTCCAAGGCTGACGAGCCCCACCTACCCGGAACTAGAAGGAGCCATTATGATGCCAGTAAAAGAGAGGGAATGCATTATCGTGTAGAGAATCATGTTATGATCTTGTTGGTACTATTTGGGAATATATGGATGCTATAATACAACAACCAGATGTAGAAACAAAGAGCGGTAAATGCTGCTGCTTGTAAAAGTTACTTTGCCTCTAAACCAAAGTCCTTCAAGAAAATAAAATATTTAGTCACAGTAAAGAGCCCTTCTTTAACAAAATCAAACCACTCTATTCCTATAAGAAGGCCACATCACAGGAATAATAATTTCACTCGTGCATATGAAATTGTGCATTTTGGAAGAATAGTCAGTGTCCAGCCAAGCTATTGAAAACAGGGTTACCTGACTTTTAAACTCAACTGGGAGCTGTTCATAGCACTGAACTGTACAAATGTTAAATCAAACTGATACAATATTATGGACGTGTCATAGTGGCTCCATAATTAAGGTTGCACTGAGATGTGCACTTAAATCATGACCAAACTCCCTCTATTGCACACTTTATTGATTTAATTTAGTCTCCAAATTTAACATACTCATTCTTCAGGGGACAGTTTAATTTACAGTAATATTTGTGTGGTGAAATACTGAGTAAATCTCAAAGAGAAAACATTTGCAGAGTCCTGTTTGAAATTTCCCCTGAGATTATAATGTTTTTTCAAGCTCTCATAGCTAAAGAATTACAGGTCCCTGTCCCACAAGGAGTCATGTGAGTGGACCTCTGCATCCTTAAAGAGCTCCATTGTCAGAGAACTGCCCATATGGATTTTATTGCAATATTAGCACCACAGTCCCTATACACACCAAATTCTCACATTCAGCCATTCCTATGAAACAGAATTTTTCAAACAATTTTTCGGTGGGTGGGTGGATGCTACTGGTCTAAATTTGGTCTTCTTCCAAAACCAGATTTTTTTTTATAATGTTATTTCAATTCTTTTAGGAATTTTTGATTTTCAAGAATTTGTCAACAGAAGCTTTAAAGGAAAAACAAAATATTGTGGTTGTTTGAAATGATTTTTAGGGTTTGGGTTAGTTTTTGTATTGGCCATTTTTATTGCTCAATAGACTCACATGATGGGACTTTTTTTTTTAATATAGATATTTTTTAAATTGTTGAGCTTCAAAATAGAACAGCTTGCTTTTGAAAATTTGCAATTTTGAAACTGAATGTTTTTGTGTAGAAAAAAATGTGGAAAATTCGGTAAATTTAAAAAATGGACCATTACAAAAACAACAGATTGAAAACATTTCAATTTTACCTAAAATTCTGTATTTGTCTTTTTTTTTTTTACCATACTCCTTGGACATGGGCCACTTAAAATTTTAAGCGTAAACCCCGAACCAGTTATTCATACTCTAATCTCTGACACAAAAAGTGCATGCAGCATTTCCCAAACTTCTTAAACTGCGCCTCTCTCAGGAAAATGACACTAGTTGCACACCCATCTCTCCACAACCTTCTCATGCTGTTAACGGCCTTATTAAATACAGAACCCTGCTAGTCTCTGCGGAGGGTGAGGCTTGTCCTATATTTTAGAATCTCTGAGCTAATAGAAATGGCAAGGCCACCAGTTGCTTCCATTATTAAGTGCTGCCAACCTGCCTCATTAGCTCTGCTCAGCACAAGAACCACCATCCCCCCCCACCCCCGTGTTGAAGTGCCAAGGAGGCAGACTAGGCAGCACAGGGACATGGGGAATGAATGGGGCTATTTGGCAGTTTGGAGGGGAAGCGAGGTGGTGCAGGAAGCTGAGGTGTGTGTCAAGCAGTGGTAAAAGCAGGTAGAGCCAGGGTGGTTGGTGAGGCAGCGGAGTCAAACAAGGCGGGGGGTGGGGGGCAGGAGGTGGCCTCTACAACCTCCTCAATTTCAACTGCCTCTCCCAATTGCCGTTCCTAACTGCCATTACCTCATTCCTTGTTCCAACTGCCTCTTAGCCCTGGTCTACACTACGAGTTTAGGGCGAATTTATTAGCATTATATCGATTGATCCGTGCACCCATCCACACGATGAAGCCCTTAACATCGACTTCTAGGGCTTTTAAAATCGATCTCGCCACTCCACCCCCAAAGAGGGGATTAGCGCTTAAAGCGATATTGCCGAATCGATGTAGGCTTAGTGAGGACGCAATTCGACGGTATTGGCCTCCTGGATCTATCCCGCAGTGCAATATTTGACCGCTCTGGACAGCAGTCTGAGCTCGAATGCTCCGCCCAGGTAGACAGGAAAAGCCCCGCGAACTTTTGAATTTCATTTCCTATTTGGCCAGTGTGGTGAGCTGCAGGTGAGCGCAGATCTCATCAGCAGAGGTGACCATGATGGAGTCCCAAAACCGAAGACGAGCTCCAGCATGGACCGAGCGTGAGGTACGCGATCTGATCGCTGTATGGGTAGACAGAACCGTGCTAGCAGAGCTACGGTCCAAAAGAAGAAACGCCAATACATATGCCAAAGTCTCCAAGGGCATGCAGGACAGAGGCTACAACAGGGATGCGCAACAGTGCCGCGTGAAAATTAAGGAGCTCAGGCAAGCCTACCAAAAAACCAGAGATGCAAACAGCCGCTCTGGGTCAGAGCCCCAGACATGCTGCTTCTATGATGAGCTGCATGCCATTCTAGGAGGTGCAGCCAACACTGACCCACCCATGTGGTATGACTCTGTATGTGGATCATCAGAAACCACAGAGGAGCATTTTCGGAGAGAGGAAGATAATGATAATGATGCTGAAAATAGCGCACAGACACAGCAAGGAAGCGGAGAAGCCCTGTTCCCTGAAAGCCAGGAACTCTTTGTCACCCTGGAGCCAGTACCCTACGAACCCACCCAAGGCGTGCTCGATGCAGGAGAAGGGACCTCTGGTGAGTGTACCTCTGTTAAATTAATACATGTTTTATAAGCAAGTGTGTTTAATGATTAATTCGCGGCCAGTACAGCTACAGCTACTGGAAAAGTCTGTTAACATGTTCGGGGATGGAGCAGAAATCCTCCGGGGACATCTCCAGAAAGATCTCCTGGATGTACTCCCAAAGCCTGTGCAAAAGGTTTCTGGGGAGGGCAGCCTTATCCTGCGCTCCGTGGTAACACACTCTACCATGCCAGGCCAGTAGCACGTAGGCTGGAATCATTGCTTTGCAAAGCATGGCAGCGTATGGTCCCGGTGTTTGCTGGCATTCAAGCAACATCCGTTCTTTATCTGTCTGTGTTATCCTCAGAAGAGTGATATCATTCATGGTCACCTGGTTGAAATAGGGGAATTTTATTAAGGGGGTATTCAGAGGGGGTCTGTCCCTGCTGGGCTCTTTGCCTGTGGCTGAACGGAAATCTTCCCCGCTGTGACCCACGCAGTGTGGGGAGGGGGAACAGCGAACATCTTGGATGTGTGTCTGTGTGTGTGTGGGGGGTGTGTCGATTAGGTTTGCGCCGCATGTTAACCCGAAAACTGCCGCCCCTCCCTTTTCAATTGCCAACCAGTTTTAAATTGCCAGCCCAAAGGCTGTTTGTTATGGGAAATGAGGGGGTTGCTGTTTGAAAACAATCCCACGTGTTATGAAGGTTAAAGAAGCCTATAGACTGTGGCTTACCATGGCTGCGTGCAAGCCGAATTTTGTTGCCCGCCGGACCTGCTTGTGTGATCTCTCACACCAAACCGGCAGACCCTCAATATAACAGGCAAAGTGCAACCCTGGACCAAATGCACATGTGATATGTAATGTTTGGAGCATTGTTCTCTAATATGTGTCTTTTAAACTACTCCTCTCCCGTTTGTTTCCTCCCACAGCTGCAAATGTTTCAACGCCACCCCTTTCATCACCGTCCCAGAGGCTAGCAAAGATTAGAAGTAAAAAAAAAAAGGAATTGAGACGATATGTTCTCAGAGCTCATGCAATCCGCCACACTGAAGCTGCCCAGCAGAATGCGTGGAGGCAGACACTGTCGGAGTCCAGGAAGGCAGAATTTGATCGCGTGGACAGGTGGCGTGCTGAAGACAATGACTGGCGGGATGAAGAGAGACAGCGGCGGGATGAAGAGAGTAGGTGGCATCAGCGTGCAGAGAGAAGGCAGGATGCAATTCTGAGGCTACTGGAGGATCAAACGGAAATCCTCCGGCTTATGGCTGAGGAAAGGCTGCCTGAGCCCAGACCGCCGCTACAGCCCCTGTGTAACCAACAGCCCTCCTTCCCGAGTCCCATAACCTCATCCCCGAGATGCCCAAGAACGCATTTGGGCGGCCTCCGTGCACCCAACCACTCAAGCCAAGAGAACAGTCCAAGCAACAAAGGGCTGGCATTCAATAAGTTTTAAAGTGCTGTGTGTCCTTGTCCTTCCCTCATCCCCTCCTCCACCACCCATACTGGTGCTTCCCTTCCTCCACCACCTATCCCGGGAGACTGTGGCAGTTACCCCCATAGTTCCCCCTCTTTGTTTTACGAATTAATAAAGAATGCATGATTTTTAAGCAACAATGACTTTATTTCCTCTGCGAGCGGTGATCGAGGGCGGGAGGGCAGGGCGGTTTGGGTAAAGGGAAGTAGAGTGAATGAAGGGGCGGGGCTTTTCATTACTGGGGAAAAACAGAACTTTCACACAGCATCCTGGCCATTCATGAAACTGGTTTTCAAAGCTTCCCTGATGCGCAACGCACCCTGCTGTACTCTTGTAATAGCCCTGGTGTCTGGCTGCGCATAACCAGCGGCCAGGCGATTTGCCTCAACCTCCCACCCCGCCATAAACGTCTCCCCCTTACTCTCACAGATATTGTGGAGCGCACAGCAAGCAGTAATAATAATGGGAATATTGGTTTCGCTGAGATCTAACCTAGTCAACAAACTGCGCCAGCGAGCTTTTAAATGCCCAAATGCACATTCCACCACCATTCTGCACTTGCTCAGCCTATAGTTGAAAAGGTCCTGACTACTGTCCAGGCTACCTGTGTATGGCTTCATGAGCCATGGCATTAAGGGGTAGGCTGGGTCCCCAAGGATAACTATAGGCATCTCAACATCCCCAATGGTTATTTTCTGGTCTGGGAAGAAAGTCCCTTGCTGCAGCAGCCGAAACAGACCAGAGTTCCTGAAGATGCGAGCGTCATGTACCTTTCCCAGCCATCCCATGTTGATGTTGGTGAAACGTCCCTTATGATCCACCAGTGCTTGCAGCACTATTGAAAAGTAACCCTTTCGGTTTATGTACTCGCTGGCTTGGTGGTCCGGTGCCAAGATAGGGATATGGGTTCCGTCTATCGCCCCACCACAGTTCGGGAACCCCATTGCTGCAAAGCCATCCAGTATGAGCTGCACGTTTCCCAGACTCACAACCCTTGGTACCAGCAACTCGGTGATCGCCCTGGCTACTTGCATCACAACAGCCCCCACTGTAGATTTTCCCACTCCGAATTGATTCGCGACTGACCGGTAGCTGTCTGGCGTTGCAAGCTTCCACAGGGCTATCGCCAGTCGCTTCTCTACTGTGAGGGCTGCTCTCATCTTGGTGTTCTTGCGCTTCAGGGCAGGGGAAAGTAACTCACAAAGTTCCATGAAAGTGCCCTTACGCATGCGAAAGTTTCGCAGCCACTGGGATTCATCCCAGACCTGCAGCACTATGTGGTCCCACCAGTCTGTGCTTGTTTCCCGGGCCCAGAATCGGCGTTCCACTGTATCAACAAGCCCCATTACCACCATGATGTCCACCTTGCGGGGGGGCCTTTTTTGAGAGAGGTCTGTGTCTATGTCCTCATCACTGTCCTCAGGGCACTGCTGTCGCCTCCTCGCCTGCTGTAGCTGTAGCAGCTCCTGGTTCTCGTTCTCCATATACTCCTGGACAATGCGCGTGGTGTTCATAATGGCGATAACAGCCACGGTGATCTGATCGTGTTCCATGCTTTCCCTGGTATGCTGTTTGCAGGACAGCAGAGTGGGAGCAGAAGCGGCGGGTGGATAACAATGGTGTCAGCAATATGGCGCCCACATGAAAAAAGGCGCGAAAGGATTTCTGGCTCCCCCCTCAGTTGCTTTCACGGAGGGAGTGGGGAGCAAGGGTTAGGCTCATTTCCTTCTAGCAGCAGATGGTACAATATGCCGGGAAGCAAAGGTAGGTGCCTTCCCTTCTAGCTGCAGATGGTTCAATAGCCTTGATATCCATCATCATCTCTTGGCCCCCTCAAGGATTGAACTCGCAACCCCGGGTTTAGCGGGCCAACGCTCAGACTGCTGAGCTATCCCTCTGCCAGTGTTCCAGGCAGTACTGAATCTCCCTTAAACAAAACGTAAAAAAGAGAACAACCAGAGTCACTCTGGTCACTCCCATTTATGTCCAAGCGCCCCTGGCCAGCCACACATGAATTTCAAGCATATTGTATGATCTGCGTAGTCCCACGACTATGCTCATTTATGGCCTATTGCACCATCTGCAGCTAGAAGGCAAGGAACTTATGCTATGTAGTCCCACGACTACCAGCCTCAGGCAGAATGGCCCCCTTAAGGGGTGAACTCGCAACCCCAGGTTTAGCGGGCCAACGCTCAGAACGCTGAGCTATTCTTCTGCCCATATTATAATGTGACTGAATCCCCACTAGACCTAATGTCCAGGCGTACGCTGTAGCTGTACGGTAATTGTGAGCTGAGCAGGCTTCCATAGCAAACCCGGAAACCCCGTAAAAAAGGCGCGAAAAAGATTGCTTTCACGGAGGGAGGGAGGGACGTTTGATGGCTTGACAACATGTACCCAGAACCACCAGCGACAATGTTTTCTGCCCCATCAGGCTTTGGGATCGCAACCCAGAATTCCAATGGGTGGAGGAGACTGCGGGAACTGTGGGATAGGTACCCACAATGCAATGCTCCGAAAGTCGGTGCTAGCCCCGCTACTGTGGACACAGTCCGTCGACCTCATGGTGTTAATGCTCTTTAGTGGGGACACACACAATCGATTCCATAAATTCGGGTTTTAAAATATCGACTTCTATAATTTCGACCTAATTCTGTAGTGTAGACGTACCCTTACTGCCATTCCCACCTGCCCAGTTCCAAATGCCCCTCACTTATCTCCCGTTTCAACTGCCATACCCCGCCAGCCCTGTCAACTGCCATGCCTACTTGTTCAGTTCCAGCTCCCCCACCCCCCAACTGTCATTTCCACCTGCCTTGGAACCTTCTGACGCCTACATTCTATTCCTTCTCCTATTGAGGGGCCATCACCCAAAAACGCCAGTCTTCTCGCTGTTTGGATAGCAGCACAGAATTAATACGTTTCCCCAAATAGCCCAGCAGTGACTTTTACTCAATCACTCATTTCTGTCAATCTGTCTTTCTAAGCCCACAAACCACTACCAGCACTTCAAATAATAATCATAAATTAATTAACACTATAACAAGTTCCATTAAAACCACTTGGGGGGTTATAACTTAAAAATATGGATGCCTGTATTAAACTATACTTTTGAATAGTGGCTGCTATAGGTAAATATTTAATGAAGTAAATGCTTTTTGAGCCATTTAAAAATATATTCCTATATATTATAGCCTTCGACAAAAGTTTTGTTTCTATTTTTAAACAACTCTCCCATACAGCCCCCCAACCTTCACAAAAATTGCCTTTAAATAAAGTTATGGCACAAATACACTTGCTATTATGGATTTATCGCTTGTTTTCTATTCCTCCCTCCACATACCTCCACTCACAGAGGCCCAAGTTAGGAATGGTGTTTGAGTTTTTAATCTTGCATTTCCTTTATTCTGCCATGGTAAAACCCTCATTTTAAGAGACCTTTACACTGAATCCCTGGCCTTCAGCACTTTTGCCAAGGTCCCAGACGAATGCCGTACTAGAAAGTAAGTGACAGATGGGAACCAGTGGGCTAAAATGGGCACTTTCAAAAATTTTGCTCAATGAAATTGTTATGACCATTTTTTATAATGCATTCAGTGTTCTAAATGATTCTTCTCAATCTATACTTAATCCAGATTAGTATCCATTTAATACACATCATTTTAATTTAATGCTGAGTTTACATTAAGCAGTGACTGACAATAAACTTTAGGACTATATATATAATGTTAATATGCCATTCATAATCATGTTCTTACTTTCATAAATGACTTGATCAGTCTCTCATGCAGAAAAACCTGGTGCAAGGGAAATGTCAGGTGGAAACTGAGGTACTAAGATTGGGCCTTCGATGAGGTTCACTTTGCTGTTTCCTTCCCAATCCAACCCCTCACGAGAAGGAAGGGCTTCTAATTTCATCTGTGAGTGAAGAGGCATAGCCTGGAAACTCGCCCAACCCCTAAGTTCTTCTTGCAGAAGCATGCTGCCATTGGCTCTCCATTTAGTGCCTGCAGGTCCCACTGAAGTGGGAGGAAAGTGCAGAGGAGGAATTAAATCTGTTTAGAGCCGCGTTGACTCTCAGGGTCTACTAGAATGATATAGCATAAGTTACAAGTTAATTTCCATTTGGAAATCCCCCAGACTCAATTGCTTCCTCATCTCCATCCTTTCTCCTCCTCCCGGTCCACAGAGGCCACAGGAAATATACCAGCAGAGGGACTGCTGGCAGCAAGGGGAAATATGCTACTCCCCAATTCTGTACTCCCACTGCTCTGCTCCTCTAGCTTTTGCTCCCCTCCTTCAGCATAAGTGGGGAGAAGCATCTGGCTCCAAAGTTATCTCAAAATTTCCTGATCATTCAAGTTCCCTTCCTCTCAGTAACTTTTCAGATGCATTGCAACCTACTGATTACATAGTGGGTGACACGGAGAATGCCCAGTTGTCTTTTGCCAACCTTGGTGCCAATTACTTCTGCACCTTATGTTAATTCATTTTTACAGGATTTCCTGTTTATTAAACCTTGTAGGAGGTACAACACATTAGAAGATAATTTATCTTCAACTGCGGGGACTCCAGGAACCATGAACTTTTTCTCATTTTTTTTAAAAACAAACGTCATCTTAATCTAAATTCTTGTACCAATATAGCTGAATGGCACTTACCTTTTCCTGGGATACATTTGCCAATTTCTAGCTAAAAATGAACTTTTCACTTGTTTTGTCATAAGCTTTTTTCTACTTTTTTTTTCTCTGTGCTTCCCTCCCTACATCTGTCCTAGTCTCAGGTGAAGCAAACAACCCCTTTGTCTCTTTTGCCATCACTCTAAAAATGAAACTTTAGGCCTTACAGCCAATCACTGTAAAACATGCAATTTTTTTCCAGCTGTCCTCCTTTTTATTGACCAAAAGCACTTTTTGTATATCTGAAGCTCTTCAGCAAAGGGAGTGGGGCTTCCTTCTTCCTTCCTAAATTGCCCATCTCAGATGCCCTGAAGAGTGAAGTCCTGTATTTATCCTCACAACAAATGCAACGCGATCTCCATCAGCACAAGTTTCTCCACACTGGCATGCCAATATCTTATTCATGAGCTGGGGACACCACCAAATGAAGCAAGAGAGTAGTTCAGGCTTCCTCACATTGTCGATTCAAACACTGGCCTTTCTTTTGAGACTGCCAATGAGCAGCACAGCTAAGCGAAAGTGTTCAAAAATCGCTAAATTGTCATAAAAATTATGAGATTTTAAAAAAATAATGAATTTTTGTTCTTTTTATTCCTCTTTTATTGTTTGAATGTTTAGGGGGAAGTTGGGTTAATGTGTTCAAGCTTTTCTTTCCAACCATGAGTGCTAGAAACTTGCTTTCTTTAAAAAGAGAAAGCTGAGATTCTCCCATCATGTCATGACTGCAGGAACTGGGACTTTAAGAAAAACACCAAATATCGTGAGACTTACAATAAAATTGTGACAGTTGGTAACACTCAACAAGTGCAAAAGATAGTGATTTTTGTTACCACTCAGAGTTGAGATGAGAATACTAACTTAATTTCTCATAGGCCACTGAACCTAAAATGGTAACTTTTTTTTTTAAACCCACTATTAACCTGGGTCATATTTGAATCAATGACCTACTGGTGAAAGGCTTTACATCTCAGTACTAGTCCTGCAAGCCATCCACTTCCCTACAGGCTGGACTTCTAAACAGTGCACTCCACTACCTCTTTTATCTTTTAAATCCAGTGACTCTAAAACTGCAAAAAAGCCCATAAAGTACTGGGTTTAAAGGTGAACTGCAAAGCAGAAATGAAGATGGATTTAAACTCAAATGTATGCCCTGAATGTATCCACTAATTAGTCTGTAGAAAGTAGTAGAGAGATAGGACTGAATGGTAACAGGACTAGAGGGTTGAGTCAACCCCCAATAGAAGACAGACTGACACCAGGTGTGCAGGTGGTCCAGAGGAAAAAATAGAGATGTGATGGGGTGGTGGGAAGAATATCCATGGTCTACTACTCCTCATCTTGTGAAGAGGGACAAGTTTGAATTAACATGATTAGCAGCCTTAAATCTGCTCCCAAAACACCAGCCACTAGAGCTGAGCCGGTGTGAGGAGGGAAATAACCCACTGCTGGTATAGATCAATAGCAACCTGCAAGGGGAAATTAGGGAGCAAATTATGATTCTCGCTCACAGTTCATTCCTTGGTTGGCTCATGGGACAGCATAACTTGGCTCGGCAGCTGTACTTGGGCAACTTGTTATGTAACAACATAGACCAGAATTAGTTCTGAAATGGTTTAGAGATGTTACAGGCCCATTTACTACTCCCAGATCCTCACAGGAGTTTTGAAATGAAAAACTAACTAATGCCACAGCAAAATAACAATTATTATGTATACTGCTTTCCCTTTATCCACTAAGAACATAACGGCCATACTGGGTCAGACCAAGGGTCCATCAAGCCCAGTATCCTGTTCTCTGACAGTGGCCAATGGCAGGTGCCCCAAAGGGAATGAACAGACAGGTTATCATCAAGTGATCCATGCCCTGTCACCCAATCCCAGCTTCTGGCAAACAGAGGCTAGGGACACCATTCCTGCCCGGCCTGGCTAATAGCCATTGATGGACCTATCTTCCATGAATCTATCTAGCTTCCTTTTGAACCCCATTATAGTATTGCCTTCACAACACCCTCTGGCAAGGAGTTCCAGAGGCTGACAGTGCATTGCGTGAAAAAATACTTTCTTGTGTTTGTTTTAAACCTGCTACCTATTAATTTCATTTGGTGGCCCCCTTGTTCTTGTATTATGAGAAGGAATAAATAACACTTCCTTATTTACTTTCTCTATACCACTCATGATTTTATAGACCTCTATCATATCCCCCCTTAGTCACCTCTATTTGAAGCTGAAAAGTCCCAGTCTTATTAATCGCTCCTCAGACGGAAGCCGTTCCATACCCCTAATCATTTTTGTTGCGCTTCTCTGAACCTTTTCCGATTCCAATATATCTCCTTTGAGATGGAACGACCACATCTGCACACAGTATTCAAGATGTGGGCGTACCATGGATTTATATAGAGGCAATATGATATTTTCTGTCCTATTATCTATCCCTTTCTTGATGATTCCCAATATTCTGTTCGCTTTTTTGACTGCCGCTGCACATTGAGTGGATGATTTCAGAGAACTATTCACAATGACTCCAAGATCTCTTTCTTGAGTGGTAACAGCTAATTTAGACCCCATCATTGCATGTGTATAGTTAGGATTATGTTTTCCAATGTGCATTACTTTGCATTTATCAACATTAAATTTCATCTGCCATTTTGTTGCCCAGTCACCCAGTTTTGTGAGATCCTTTTGTAGCTCTTCGCAGTCTGCCTGAGACTTAACTATCTTGAGTAGTTTTGTATCATCTGCAAATTTTGCCACCTCACTGTTTACCCCTTTTTCCAGATCATTTATGAGTATGTTAAATAGGACTGGGCCCAGTACAGATCCCTGGGGGACACCACTATTTATCTCTCTCCATTCTGAAAACTGACCATTTATTCCTACCTTTTGTTTCCTATGTTTTAACCAGTTACCTATCCATGAGGGAACCTTCCCTCTTATCACATGACTGCTTATTTTGCTTAAAAGCCTTTGGTGAGGGACCTTGTCAAAGGCTTTCTGAAAATCTAAATACACTATATCCACTGGATCTCCTTTGTCTGCATGCTTGCTGACCCCCTCAAAGAATTCTAATAGATTGGTGAGGCATGATTTCCCTTTACAAAAACCATGTTGACTCTTCCCTAATAAATTGTGTTCATCTATGTGTCTGACAATTTTGTTCTTTATGATAGTTTCAACCAATTGGCCTGGTACTGAAGTGAGTCTTACTAGCCTGTAGTTGCCAAGGTCACCTCTGGAGCCCTTTTTAAAAATTGGTGTCACATTAGCTATCCTCCAGTCATTTGGTACAGAAGCTGATTTAAATGATAGGTTACAGATGACAGTTTAATAGTCCTGCATTTTCACATTTGAGTTCCTTCAGAATTCTTGGGTGAATATCATCTGGTCCTGGTGACTTATTACTGTTTAGTTTATCAGTTTGTTCCAAAACCTCCTCTAATGACACCTCGACTTGGGACAGTTCCTCAGATCTGTCTCCCAAAAAGAATGGCTCAGGTTTGGGAATCTCCCTCACATCCTCAATAAGGAAGACTGATGCAAATAATTCATTTAGTTTCTCCGCAATGGCCTTATTGTCTTTGAGTGCTCCTTTAGCATTTTGATCGTCCAGTGGCCCCACTGGTTGTTTAGCAGGCTTTCTGCTTCTGATGTATTTTTTTGCTATTACTTTTGGAGTCTTTGGCTAGCTGTTCTTCAAATTCTTTTTTGGTCTTTCTAATTATATTTTTACACTTAATTTGCCAGAGTTTATGCTCTTTTCTATTTTCCTCATTAGGATTTATCTTCCACTTTTTAAAGGATGCCTTTTTGCCTCACTGCGTCTTTTACTTTGTTGTTTAATCATGGTGGCTCTTTTTTGGTTCTATTACTATGTTTTTTAAATTGGGGTATACATTTAAGTTGAGCCTCTATTATGGTGCCTTTAAAAAGTTTCCACGCAGCTTGCACGGATTTTACTTAATTTCTGTTTCACTAACCTCCTCATTTTTGTGTAGTTCCCCTTTCTGAAATTAAATGCTTCAGTGTTGGGCCGCTGTGGAGCTTTCCTCGCCACAGGGATGTTAAATTTAATTATATTATGGTCACTATTACCAAGCGGTCCAGCTATATTCACCTCTTGGACTTGATCCTGTGCTTCACTTAGGACTAAATCAAGGATTGCCTCTCCTCTTGTGGGTTCCAGGACTCCAAGAAGCAGTCATTTAAGGTGTCAAGAAACTTTATCTCAGCATCCCTTGCTGAGGTGACATGTACCCAGTCAATATTGGGATAGTTGAAATCCCCCATTATTATTATTGAGTTTTTTTAATTTTAATAGCCTCTCTAATCTCCCTGAGCATTTCAGAGTCACTAACACCATCCTGCTCAGGTTGTCTGTAATATAGCCCTACTGCTATATCCTTATTTTTCAAGCATGGAATTACTACCCATAGAGATTCTATAGTACAATTTAGTTCGTTTAAGATTTGTACTTCATTTGATACTTTCTTTCACATATAGTGCCACTCCCCCACCAGCACGACCTGTTTTGTCCTTTCGATATACTTTGTACCCTGGTATTATTGTGTCCCATTGATTATCCTCATTCCACCAGGTTTCTGTGATGCCTGTTATATCAATATCCTCATTTAATACTAGGCACTCTAGTTTACCCATCTTATCATTTAGACTTCTAGCATTTTAAAAACTTGCCATTTTTTGCCTGTCCCTATTGCATGATGTAATTGAATGGGACTTTTTTTCATTTGGCTGTTTCTCATCAGATTCTCCGTGTATTTTATCATTTTCCATCCTCTTCTCCTTGTTAGGACATAGGGAATCTCCATTTATAGATCCTCCCCTAAGGGATGTCTGAACCACATGCTCCTCCGCACTTGTCAGCTTTCCCATAGCCCTTAGTTTAAAAACTGTTCTACGGCCTTTTTAATTTTAAGCGCCAGAAATCTGGTTCCGTTTTGGTTTAGGTGGAGCCCATCCTTCCTGTATAGGCTCCCCCTTTCCTAAAAGCTTCCCCATTTCCTAATAAATCTAAACCCCTCCTCCCTACCCCATCGTCTCATCCACGCATTGAGGCCCTGCAGTTCTGCCTGTCTAACTGTCCCTGCGCGTGGAACTGGAAGCATTTCAGATAATGCTACCATGGAGGTCCTGGACTTCAATCTCTTACCTAGCAGCCTAAATTTGGCCTCCAGGACCTCTCTCCTATCCTTCCCCATCTCATTGGTACCTACATGTACCACAACCACTGGCTCCTCCCCAGCACTACACATAAGCCTATCTAGATGTCTCGAGAAATCTGCAACTTTTGCACCAGGCAGGCAAGTCACCATACGGTTCTCCCGATCATCACAAACCCAGCTATCTATGTTTCTAATGATTGAATCACCCATTACTAATACCTGTCTCTTCCTAATAATTGGGGTTCCCTCCCCTGGAGAAGTATCCTCAGTGCGAGAGGATACTACAACATTATCTGGGAGGAGAGTCCCAACTATGGGATCATTTCCCTCTGCTCCAGTTGGATGTTCTCCTTCCCTGAGGCTTTCATCCTCCTCAACAGCACAGAGGCTGTCAGACCGCGGGTGGGACCGTTCTACTGTTTCCCGGAAAGTCTCATCTATGTACCACTCTGTCTCCCTTAGCTCCTCCAGCTCAGCCACCCTGGTCTCCAAAGTCCATACACGGTCTCTGAGGGCCAGGAGCTCCTTGCACCGAATGCATACATACGCCACCAGCCCATAGGGCAGGTAATCATACATGCTGCATTGGGTGCAATAAACTGGGTAGCTCCCACTCTGTTGCTGGACTTCTGCCTGCATTCTCTTTGTAACTCTATTAAATAGCATCCAGGCAGAAAATGTGAGCCACACATGTTGATTTTAATTTTTTGATGGTTTCTGTTTTGATATATGTGAAATGTATTTTCATTAAATGAAAATGTATTGGAACCTGGAGCTTTGGCTTTAAGGGTCAACTGAGTCTAGTTTGTACATTTCTACTTTTGGAAGATGATTAAAATATTAAAGGACCCCAAATAATCATGGTCAGTGTGTGACACAAATTGAAAACAAACAAACAGGAAATTCTAAGGCTGACATTTTTTGCTTAATTTACACCATAACATCAAAGCAAAAATTTACCATTTTATATTGAGTGTGACATCACACTCAGGACAACCGGAACTGTCACATTCAGACCCACAAATGAATATTTTCTGTAATACAGAATATAGCCCCAAAAGAAATAACACTGTATTATGTGACAAAATTCTGCTACGAGTTGGCACTGGTGTGAATCAAGAGTAATTCCATTAACTTCTATAAAGTTGCTCTGGATTTACATCACTGTAAATGAGAACCAAATTTTGGCCCACCGTTTCTTGTAGTTTGAATTAACATATCCTCATGGGAGTCTGTGGTTGTCCATAACACAGCAGTAGTCCTGCAGCAGCTACAGTCTTCCTCTACTACTGTTACTACGAACAACATTTACAGCAAAATAGTGAAACTAAACAAAACAGCCACAATATATCAACACCACTAAATAGAGGTGTAATGTTAAGGGGAGTAATAAAACCTAAATCCAATGTTCTAGCTACCATGGATTAAGTAAACAAATAGGTTTTTCATGAGATATTAAGGAGTCCGGAGGCACCTTAAAGACAGATTTATTTGGGCATAAGCTTTCGTGGGTAAAAACCCCACTTCTCCAGAGGCATGGAGTGAAAATTACAGATGCAGGCATTGTTATACTGACACAGGAAGAGAAGGGAGTTACCTCACAAGTGGAGAACCAGTGTTGACAGGGCCAATACAATCAGGGTGGATGTAGTTCACTCCCATTCAAAACCATGTTTATGGCTGACTTAGAACAACGCTTCCTCAGCTCTCGTCCCCTAGTACCAGTAGCGTAGCCAGGTCTTGAGCACAGGGGGAGCGGTGCTATAAAAAGGCACCTCCCGCTCCCCCTGTACTCACCCTGCAGCGCTTTAAAGGGCCCGGGGCTCCAGCTGCTGCGGAGCCCCGGGCCCTTTAAAGCGCCGCCGCCGGAGCTCCGGCAGCTGGGCTCTGGCGGCGCTTTAAAAGGCACGCGGCTCCCTGCAGCAGCAGGAGCCGCTGGCAGGGCCGGGCGCCCACTAGGCGACCCTAGGCGGTTGCCTAGGGCGCCAAGATTTGGGGGGCGGTGGGCAGCTGCCCGCTGCCTCCCCGCTCAGCGGCTGAGCTGCTGAGCGGGGAGACAAGGGTCGGCTTGCTGCGGCTGCCCCTTGTCTCCCCGCTCAGCAGCTCAGCGGGGGGACAAGGGGTGGCTTGCTGCGGCTGGAGCCGCGGGCCTTTTAAAGCGCGCCCCCGCCCCCCCACCCGGCTCTGGCAGTGGGGCTGGGGGAGCGCTTTAAAAGGCCCCTGGCTCCCCGCAGCGGCAGGAACCTCGGGCCTTTTAAAGCGCCCCCCCCCCAGCCCGGCTCTGGCAGCGGGGCTGGGGGTGGGGGGCGCTTTAAAAGGCCTGTGGCTCCCCGCAGCGGCAGGAGCCGCGGGCCTTTTAAAACGCCGCCCTAGCGAGGCTCTGGCGGCGCCTTAGCGCCGCTTTTCCTCATAGGGGGAGCAGCCACTCCCCCTGCTCCCCCCCGGCTACGCTACTGCCTAGTACCCCTCCTCTACTTGTGCTACATTGATGATATCGTCATCATATGGACCCAGGGGAAGGAGGCCCTTGAAGAATTCCACCTGGATTTCAACAATTTCCACCCTACCAAAAACCTCAGCCTGGACCAGTCCACACAAGAGATCCACTTCCTGGACACTACAGTGCAAATAAGTGATGGTCACATAAACACCACCCTATACCGGAAACCTCCTGACCGCTATGCTTACCTACATGCCTCTAGCTTCCATCCAGGACACATTACACGATCCGTTGTCTAACACCCCGCAACCTGAAGCAAATACTCACCAGCAACTACACACCACTCCACAGAAACAGTAACCCAGGAACCAAACCCTGTAACAAACCTCATTGCCTACTTGGTCCCCATATATACTCTAGCGACACCATCAGAGGACCCAACCACATCAGCCACACCATCAGGGACTCATTCACTTGCACATCTACTAATGTGATATATGCCATCATGTGCCAGCAATGCCTCACTGCCATGTACATTGGCCAAACTGGACAGTCTCTATGTAAAAGAATAAATGGACACAAATTGGACATCAGGAATGGTAACCTACAAAAGCCAGTAGGAGAACACTTCAATCTCCCTGGACATTCTATAACAGATTTAAAAGTAGCCATACTTGGACAAAAAAACTTCAGAAACAGACTTCAAAGAGAAACTGCGGAACTAAAATTCATTTAACGCCATTAATTTGGGCTTGAATAGGGCCTGGGAGTGGCTGGCTCATTACAGAAGCAACTTTTCCTCTCCTGGAATTGACACCTCCTCATCAATTGGGAGTGAACTACATCCACCCTGATTGTATTGGCCCTGTCAACACTGGTTCTCCACGTGAGGTAACTCCCTTGTCTTCATGTGTCAGTATAACAGTGCCTGCATCTGTAATTTTCACTCCATGCATCTGGAGAAGTGGGTTTTTTACCCACGAAAGCTTATGCCGAAATAAATCTGTTAGTCTTTAAGGTGCAACTGGACTCCTTGTTGTTTTTGTGGATACAGACTAACACAGCTATCCCTTGATATTTGACATCATGAGATATTAGGCATTATGCCAAGTTCAGTTAGTGAAACATACAGGCTATTACAGCTTATAAAAAGCTGAATGAAAAATATACATCCGAACACCAAAAATACATCTTGTCAGCAAGTCATCCTCCACATTTGTGTCACCATCAGAGGATTATTTATAAATATTCTCTTTAATTTTATCTAACAGCCAGTTCACAAACATGCAGTTGAAAAATATGTATGCCTTGCCTTCATGTACTATCCTGTGTTTGGCAGGAAACCAAACATAAGGTTCAGTTCCTATTTCCAAAAACAAATTCTTTGAGAACTATGGCTTGATTTAATAAAAAACATGTCCAACTTCCTTTGGGAATCTGTAATAGAATATAGAGCCTTTTGCTTCTAGGTCACTGATTCAAACCTGGCCCATGTCGGTCATCATTGTCATTGATCGGTCCATCAGCCCTCACAGAGAGAGCGCCGATCACAACACATCAGATGTGTTGTTCTAGCCAGTCCTTCAATCACCTGCTGTCCAAGCTATCAGTAGCACCGGACACCTGATTGACATAGCGCACAGCAGCCTAGAACTCCTGGGCGATCCACCAACCACAGCCTCCCAAACAGCTGGGATTACAGGTGCGCACCACCACACTGGACCAGCCCATGTTGGTAGTGACCAAAAGTTGTTACTAACTGTTCAATGTAATTGAACTTATTTTGTATGCCATAGTGTATGTGGCCCTACTGATGCCTTCTTGAGAGGGTCTGACAACATCCTTCTTCATGGTTGTCATAAATATAAAGGGAAAGGGTTAAGGAGCTGATACACTACTATAAAATTATCTTACCTGTAAAGGGTTAAGACTCAGGTAACCTGGCTGGCATCTGACCAATAAGGGGACAAGATACTTTCAGATCTTGGGAGGGGAGAAGGTTTTGTGTGTGGCTCTTTGTCTAAGTCAGTGTGATCTCAGGGGACAAAAAGGACCGGCAGAAAAATCAGTCTTCTCCGAACCAGCCTCACCAAACCTCCCTGTTCTAAAGTAAGTTAGTCAGCATTGCGAATAGGTTTTGTTTGTTTTGCTTGGGGAGCTTTCCCTGTGTTAGAGGGAGGGGTTATTCCTGTTTTTCTGTAACATTATGGGTTTGTCCAGAGGGGGAATCCCTCTGAGTTTGGAAATTGAGCACCCTGTAAAATAGTTACCATCCTGATTTTACAGAGATGATTTTTACCTTCTTTGTTTAATAAAATCCTTCTTTTAAGAAGCTGACTGTTTTCTATGGTTCTAAGACCCCGGGGGTGAGTTTTTGGATCACCATGTAACCAATTGGTTAGGAGATTATTCTAAAGCTCCCCAGGAAAGGGGGTGTATGGGTTTGAGAGGGTATTTTGGGGGGAAGGGGAACTTCAAGTGGCTCCTTTCCCTGGTTCCTGTTTAAAATACTTGATGGTGGCAGTGAGAGAAGCATTTCTCAGGGTGCAGGGAATTTTGTACCTTGGGGGTTTTAACCTAAGCTGGTAGAAATAAGCTTAGGGGGTCTTTTATGCGGGTCCTCACGTCTGTACCCTAGAGTTCAGAGTGGGGAGGGAACCCTGACAATGGTCTTCAGGGCTTCACCTTTTTTCAGAAACCTTGACAGCAGCTGTGGAAATGGGAGGCAGGACCTGTCAAAAATACGGCAGGCATGGGTCTAAAGTGAAGGAGATGCACGGCATCTTGTAAAAGAGACTATTCAACTAAAGGGTCAAAATGAGCCCAGGAGAGAGGAATCTCTCATACTGAAGGGTGAGCAAAAATATCTCTGCCCTGATCCTTTCAGCATGGTCTGGCAGGCTCAGCGCAGGATTGGAAATTAGGAATTCCTGAATTCTAATCCTGGGCAAATTACTTCATTTTTCCATATCCCAGTTTCATGATCTATAAAATGGAGATAGCATTATATACCTATCTTAAAAGAGAGTTGTAAGGCTGTCTTGTTATAATTGTTACTCAGAGGAAGCTGCCAATATGTGATCAACTAGTCTGGTTGTAATAATATGTCCAGCAGAGAAGGGAAGCTGGCCTATTCTTCCCAGCAATCACACACTTCAGTACATAACTAGAATGTGCCAAGGCTAAAGCTCCTGGATAAACTTGAAGATAATATTGAAGGATGAGTCTGTTGAGAACTGGGGAGGCTGTACATTCTAATTTGTGCTTTCAACGGGTTTAGATGGATTAGCATGAGTATGCTGTAAAGAAGAGTAAAATGGCAGCCCATCTTGGTCTAGTGCAGGGGTCTCAAACTCAAATTACCACGAGGGCCGCATGAGGACTAGTGCATTGGCCCGAGGGCCGCATCACTGACCCCATTAGGCCCCGCCCCTTCTCTGCCCCTTCTCCGCCTCCTCCCCTGAGTGCGGCTCCCCGCTCCTCCCCACTCCCTCTCAGAAACCACGAAGCCGCCAGACAGCTGTTCTGGCGGCGGGAACTGCCTGGGGGTAAAAATAGAACCTTGGAACAGCGCGGCGGGAATGGGGATCTTAGCGGCCACAGAACGTAACTGGGGGCGGGGGTGAGGGGAGTTGGCGGCCATAGGACGTAACTGGGAGGGGGGGCGGGGGAGCCCGGCTGCCTGTCTCTTCTCCCCCCTCCTCCCCTGTGTACGCACTTCCTGCTCCTTCCCAGAAACCGTGAAGCTGCCAGACAGCTGTTCTGGCGGTGGAACTTCAGAATGTAACTTGGGGGGGGGGGGGCGGGGAGCCCGGTGGGCCGCAGGGGAGCCCCGCGGGCCATGTGTTTGAGACCCCTGGTCTAGTGTTTCAGCACAGAGAGTCAGGAGATCTGGGTTCTATTTCCTGCTCAGCCACTGGCTTGCTGGGTCACCATGAGCAAGTCACAAAGCGTAAGCCAACATTTTTCAGAGAGAATGTGAAAATGACTTGATAACTTGGTTGCTAGGGCACCCATGTGAGAGATGCAGGGTCCTGCTCCAACGACTCTTGTGGGTTACAGTCGTGCCTTAAAATTTGGAGTTAGGTGTCTAAGTCTGGGGTTCAGGTGCCCAAGTACCTTTGTGGATCTGGGTCACAGTGCTTAAATGGTGCCCATCAGTGACTCAGTTTGTTTTTTATTGTTACCTTTTTTTGGCTGGGGATGCAAGCCTTTGTGACCCTCCTTCCCCCCATTTTAAACACTGACTTCAGGCATTCACACTCGCAAATGTTGGCTTTAACTTTTCTGTGTTTTAGTTTGCACATATGTAAAACAGCAGCAGCAGGACGCCTGGATTATATCTGCACTGCTGCCTGGTGCTGACATTGGAAGACTGAGGCAGCATTCGTGGCAGTAGAGCAGCTAAGGAGGCTCTTGTGCCCCACCTAAAATTCTGATACTGATAAAGCCAAGCATGACATTGATTTGCTGATGGTTGAGTGGGTGTCTTACTTTCCTGGCTGCTGATTGTTTGGGAAAACTGATGGAGAGTATTTATCTTTATAACCCAGAATTAAAACACTTTATGCTATCGTAAAAGAATAAATACATCATCTTGCTGCTGCTATGAATATGTAGAACTATATGTGGAAACCTACATGTAAATTAGTATAATAAATACTTTGTAGTATAATATCTTTTTGAACAACAAAATCAGCATTAATTATCAGGATAATTTAAAATATTTAATAATTATTCCATTTAACAAATTGAACCACAGACTCTGAGCCTTTAACCTGGCAGTGACAGAGATATTAATGAAATGGCATATCTCAATGTCCAGAATGTTTAATAATTTTGTGGTTCACTTATTTAAATTAAATGGGAGATAAAACAGCAGCAAACATAACGAATATTGTTGGGTTAATAATAATATTTTATTTAGTGTTACAGAATAGATTAAATGGAGTGAAATAACATACCAAGTCAAAGTCATACCCACTGAATGAAATGAGCCAATTCTAATCTCAGTTATACTTGTGAAAATTGGGAGAAATTCCACTGGAGTCCATGGAGTTATTGTGTGTTCAGACTTGTGTAATTCCAGTGAAGTCAAATAAATGACAAAGGCATAAACAAAAGGGGAATTTGACAGAATGAATATGGCAAATATCTGTTTAGTCCTATGGAAATTGGTGGATCTGATCCTCTGTTGCCCTGCAACTTCAGTAGTTATTTGCACTGGTGCTAAGTGGGTGTAAAGTACTATCATGCTGGTGTAGTAGTGTTTTACTCCCCACTTTGCACTGGTGTGAATGGCTACACAAGTTGTCAATCAGTGGAGATTCAGGCTCCCTGTGTTTTAATTTTGCTGAAGAACATGAGAGGCCTATTTGTAATTTTCAGATGAAGCTGATAATTTAAAAAAACTGTAAAGGGTTTTTTGCTTACATTCTGCAGTTTTAAAACATGGTGCACTGATCCTTGATTTGAAGTTTGATGATGATAATGTAATTTAGTCCAACCAATTTAAAATATAAGTCCTCAGCACAGGGGGGATGGACAAGATGACCTCTTGAAGAACCTTCCGGCCCTATATTTCTATGATTCTATGTTCTATGCTTGGAATATCTAGCTGTTTTGTAAACTGTATGTCAAAATGTACTATACTCTATTTATTTATTAGATTTTAAAAAATTCGATAAAGATCATCTATCCAGTCTCTCTAGGTGTCCTTGGGATAACTTGATTATGCATCCTAAGTGCAAATTTCATAGAAACCCCAACCAATAGGGAAGTTAGTATATTCCTTGGACAGTTCCATAGCTATTGAATTAAAAGACAGGAAAAGCTGCATTATAAACACATGAAAAACAAGATGTTCTTAGTACCGTTGCTTCCAATATTGTTGTACAACTCAAAAGTCCCTCATTTTGAGGGACACCACTAATTTTAGGCCCAAACATACCCAGGGCTGGTGCAAGGAAGTTTCGCACACTAGGCGAAACTTCCTTGCACCCGCCCTGCGCCCCCCACCACCCCAGCTAATGCTGGCCCCCCCCAGCCAGCCCCCCCACGGGATGTGGGAGTTCAGAGTGGAACTGGGAGGCAGGGGGGCAGCTCGCTGCGGCTGCCTCCCGCTCAGTGGCTGGGCGGGGAGGCAGGGGGGTGGCTCGCCGCGTCTGCCTCCCGCTCAGTGGCTGGGCGGGGAGACAGCAGGGCGGCTCGCCGCGGCTGCCTCTCGGCCCCACGCTCAGCAGCAGAGCGTAGAGCCGGAAGGCAGGAGGCAGCCGCCTGCCGCCCCCCAAATCCTGGCACCCTAGGCGACCGCCTAGGGTCGCCTTGTGCTAGCACCGGCCCTGAACATACCTATTCCACATAAATTTGACATCCCTTCCATTTGTATTGTTGAAAATTATTTATATCCAAAACAAAGAATGATGAAATTGAGGTTATAGAAAGAGTTATTTATAAAGGAATAAATCCTACAGCATTTTAGTTTCCCTGCATGATATTTTTTGTGTCTGTATGTCACAGGGTAGCTGGTCCCTGCGGATAGATTAAGCCCAGCGCCCCTGGATTGGAGCAGGTGAGCCCAATCTAGCTAATTAAAGAGAGCTGAGCTACACCTGGGCCTATAAAGGGCTGCTAGTAGCAACTGGAGAAGAAGGAATGAGACAGGCTGACCCTAAGGGAGGGAAAGCCACACTGGAATGGAGCTAGCGCCTATTGTGAGTTCCTAGAGCAAGGGACCCAGGGCTAAGAGAAGCAGCCCTGGGGCTGCTGTTCCAGGAAGGGAGCAGAACTGGCTGAGGCTAGGAAGCTGTCAAGACTTGAAGTGCTAGAGACCCCCTGGGTGGAGTGGCCCTGGATGCTGCTGCCACTGACAGAGTTAAGACTGTTTTCTTGCTGTTAAATAAATAATCCTCTTTGACTGACAGTGGGCATGGCAGCACTTACTTTGAAGCCGGGGAGATGCCTGGCTTGATGACACCCTCATTTGGGGGTTTTGTCACCCAGTGTGCCCCACATATGTACCTTGGCAGGTAGTGATGTCTGATTATCTCATCAGTACAAAAGACACAGTAGTTTCTTGGGGTTTTTTCCCATGTGCTCTACATTTTAAAACAGATGAATATTACGTTTTGATTTCTCCTTTTATCAAAGGTTTAGGGGCAAGTCACCACACCAAGGGACTGAAGCACTGATCTAAGGGAAGAGCCTGAGTGAAGAGCAACCAGCCAGCCTGTGGTGAGATCGTTGAAAGTGTTAAAATCAGTTTAGAATGCGTTTTGCTTTTATTCATTTGACCAAATCTGACTTGTTATGCTTTGACTTATCATCACTTAAAATTTATCTTTGTAGTTAATAAATCTGTTTGTTTGTTCTACCTGAAGCAATGCGTTTGGTTTGAAGCTTGTCAGAGACTCCCCTTGGGATAACAAGACTAGTACATATCAATTTCTTAGTTAAATTGACAAACTCATATAAGCTTGCAGCGTCCAGTGGGCAGAACTGGACACTGGTTGTGTCTGGCACCGGAGATATTGGCTAGTGTCATTCAGTTGCACAATCCAAGGAGCAGTTTACATGCCAGAGGCTGGGTGTGAACAGCCCAGGAGTGGGGGTTCTCACAGCAGAGCAGAGTAAGGCTGGCTCCTAGAGTCAAGGATTGGAGTGACCTAGCAGACCACTGGGTCAGACAGCACCAGAGGGGAATGTCACACCCAACACTTGGTGTAGCCCTTTTAGGGTTTGAAAAATCCAGTATAAGGAACTAAGGGGGATATAGATAGAGAGGAAATGGTCCTACAAATGAGTGCTGCTTGGGAGGAAATCCTGTCACTGTACCTTTAAAGGCCTGGGGCAAGGAGCCTTGCCAGAGAGGGTGGAGCAAAGCTCCCCTCTCACCCAACCAATTCGGAATGAGCTGGAAGATGGAGAAACAAGCATCATATATTCTAGCCCTCATAACAGGGTAGATACCAGCAGGAGAAGGCTGTCAAGCCCTCTGAGAGATGGGGGTGGGGGAAGGATATGTTTCCATAAAAAGTTACTGAACCTGCTGAAAGTCCTCTAAGGTAAGACAATGGAAAAATGTTAAGGTGGAAAGGTAAGGGGAGAAAATAGAAAAATAGAAATGAAGAAAATGAGATGATCATGGTTGTCTGACTGGTGATGGATGGATGGTAGGTGGGGTTACTGTAGTATGTGCTTTGTGTCACAATGGAAGCCGAAAGGGTTAATCCTGACAATTGTATTAAAAGAAGTAGTGTGTGCCTCAAAGAAAGGACAATGTCTGTATTGGAGAAAGATGCCGTCCAGCACATACAGGGCCGGCTTTAGCGGATGCGGGGCCCTACGCGAAGAACGACGGTGGGGTCCCGCCAGACTTGTCAGAGCAAAAAAAAACACAAAAAACCACCCTGCTGGAGCGGGGCCCCCTTGCGTGCGGGGCTCAATTCTGGGGAATCGTAGGAATCGGCTTAAAGCTGGCCCTGAGCACATATGCAAATTGAGATTGAAGCATAGGTCTTGCCTACCCTGGGATTTAACCACTAGGGAAGCTGCACTGGTGTGAAGCTCTAGTGCAGACATCAGTGACTGAAATGTCTGTATAGACAAGGCCACAGTCTAGCCATTGTCCGGAAGTACATCATCAGTCCACTGATAAGGAATACCGCTGGTTTGGTTTGTATTCTAGAGGGAGTTTTGGTTTCTGGGGAAGCAGCAAGAAGATGTTCCGTGTTACAGTCAAGCAGAGTCTAATATTGACATCTAGAACAACAGTATTTGTTTTAACAAAACTGCCCTTCAAAACTATATACCACAGAACAGATGGTACATCTGTTTCTATTTCCAGTATGATGTCATTAATCTGTTCTTAAGACTCCAGTGTGTAGCTAATCAATGTGGGCTGGATCATGAGAAAGATTCTTGGAGCAGTGGAGAAACCTGCAAGACTCTCATCACAGAGTTCTCCCTGATTTATTCCCTGGGGAGAGAGGATTCATTCTCCCACTGAATGGGAGCAGTTTTGCCAATGAACCCCAGATCCCAGCGAGGCCAGGATCCTCTGCATGAAGACCTCGTGCCTCTGACCCTAAAGCTCTCCCTGTTTACTTGATAGCATGAGTCTATTAGAGTCATTTTGCCCTTGCAATCCCATTTTAAGGGCTTAATCCAACTCCCTTTGAAGTCAATGGAAAGACTCCCCTAGATTTAACTGGGAGCTGGATCAAGCCCTCTGCCAGTTTTTCCTGTGTAGGGGTGAGGTGTATCTCCCAATGGCCTCTCTCTTGTCCTAGCCTACCCTTCCTCAGCCACTGATCTCTTATCCTTCAGAGGTTGCTGTGGGAGCAGGGGCTGCTCTTACAATTTTGCTGCCCCAAGCAGGGGCGGTGGCCCCGCCCCCCGACACAGGCAAACGTAGTGGGGCCCTGCCCCCGACGCAGGCAGTCCCAGTCCGCGGCGGCAAGGGAAGGGTGGCGAACGTGCCGCCCCATTGCCGCCGCGGCAGGCGAGAATGGGGTGGCAGTCTGAGTCCCGCGGCGGCAATTCGGTGGCGGGAAGAGCGGACCTGCCGCCGAATTGCCAGCGCGGGACTCGGACTGCCACCCCATTCTCGATGCCGCCCCAAGCACCAGCTTGGAAAGCTGGTGCCTGGAGCTGGCCCTGTGTGGGAGTCTTGTGCAGAGGATGGAGATGATACCACTGAGACAGCCTGGGGCTCACTGGGAGCCTAATATTAGCTAGAAGATTTGACCCTTTGAGACTAGCTTTGGTTAGTGAAGTTAATTTCCTCATATCAGGATTGTCATAGACATCTCCACTTGCTTTTAGCACTGAGTACTTTGACGCCTATTATCTTGTTTTAAATGTTTATTACATTTTAACCATGCTTCACCTCAGTAGGGAGAAGGGGAGGTTTACTCACAAAATGATGACTGTCATTTTATTATCACCACAAAATAACAGTTTCACAAGTTTGCCCAACCTGTAGGACAGCATTTAAGACAGAAGCTGAACTTCCATTGAAAATGTCCTTCTGGGGCCTGATTCCCCACTGTGCTCCTCCAGTTTCACAACTGCATAGCTCAGTGGAGTCACTGAGTAACAAAATAGAACTGCAGGCCCTTACTATACTATAAGATTGGCAGCTTCAGCATCTGTACCATAAACACTGACTTTGGGAAGTAAAATCAATTGATTCAGATCTTTTTAAAGTTAATTTATTTTTGAAGTATTTAAGGGAGATTTGTTTCTCTAGCATCCAGCAAGACACTTTTAAAGGTATTTCAGCAGCTCAATAAAGGAAATGTTACTTTAAAGGCTAGGCAGCACAGTCACTCCTCCCCCCGCCCCCATTCCCAGCAAGACTGCTGAAGCAAGAGTTTTTCAGGAGCAGTTGAACAATCCGACTAACCAACTAACTACAAAATATGCCATGTGAGTCAGATGTTTCTACTGTAACAACCATATGATCAAAAAGTTTCTCAAACAAAACCATTTGCTGGTAGGATAGGCTGAAGCCAAGTCTGTGTTGCAAGCACTGTATTTAGAGCTGATTTTGTAAATGTCAGGAGTTATTTAGTGCCACCCAGTGTTGGCACCTAGAAAAAGAAAGGTTAAGTAGGGTTACAACTCTGTTAAACACAGGAAAAAATATAATGCTGGCTCTTACATAGTGTGTCAAGGGTGAGCAATTCTACAGAAGCTTCACAATAATAACGAATCATTGAAATACAATTTCCACACAGTAGAGCTACTTTTTATGTCTGTTTTTTTAACCTTGTGTACACATTTTGAAATAGATTAAATTTATTTAGGACAGATGTAGATTGCCATTGAACAAGGCCCACTCCTCTAAACTCTGGAGAGAGAGTTGTGCTGATGTTTCAAGTCTGATGTTCAAGAAAGTTAGGTCAGGAGTGGGTGTTTGTAAGTGTAATGTTAAGAGACGTCTCTTTCCCTTTTCCCCTCCCCTTATAGAAGTCAAAACATTCTTTCCTCCCTTTCTTTATCTCAACTGTTGCATGTGATCTGCGTTTTCCCTGAGGCCTGTAACACTGTACTAGATCTTGCTTGTCATTTTAGACAGAAAAGTAAATACCTTCACAGGGGGAGAGAGTTTGATAATTTTTTTTATAATGTATGTTTTGTACAGTACTTGCTGCTTTTGTCCAAAATCACAAAGTGCATTGTAAAAGTGGCTAAACATTACAAGCCTCATTTACCAGACAGGGAAACTGAGGCCAGAAGTTATATGAACTACCTACCCAGGTCTGTCAGAGTTGGGAATAGAACCTAGGGGTGAGATTCTGTTCTGTGCTTTAAGAGTATGTCTTCACTGCAAGTGATGGTATGATTGTAGCACAGGTAGGCCTACCCATGCTAGCTTTAATCTAGCCAGCACGAGTAACAGTGGTGACGATGGGCTTCAGTGCAGGCTGGCAACCCAAGTATGAATCCAAGTCTGTAGGTGGGTGGCTAGCCTGTGTACAAGCCCATGCCACCATGTCTTTACTGCTATTTTTTACCTGCTAGCTAGTCTTCCTGTGCTGCAACCACACCTTCACTTTGCAGTGATGATATCTGGTGCAGCACAAAACTCTCAGCCCAGGAGGAGTGGGGGGCTAATGGGACTTTAAGCCACCCCTGTACCCTCCTGATTCTGGGCTTGCGAGGGGGTCCTCAGAGGATAGCCTGTAATTGTCTTCTGCAGTACCTGTGCCAGGGAAATCCTCCCTGGCTGAATCCAGGACTCCTGGAGCTCCTTTGCTTTGCTCCAGCCCCTTCACCCAGCACAAGGAGACCAGACTGAGCGTGGGGTTAGGACTTTAGATCTGCTTACTACCTGTCCCTTACTCTAACACCCTGACACTTTATGTTCTAGTGAAGAGGAAAACACACTGGTTTTCTTTTTAATGTAATGTTCTTTTTAACATTAATGTACAGCTACCCTCTGAAAAGTGGCTCTGTGAATGGCCAAGAGTATAACAGGGTTCAAAAAAGAACTAGATAAGTTCATGGAGGATAGGTCCATCAATGGCTATTAGCTAGGATGGGTGGGGATGGTGTCCTTAGCCTCTGTTTGCCAGAAGCTTGGAATGGGCGACAGAGGATGGATCACTTGGTGATTACCTGTTCTATTCATTCCCTCTGAAGCACCTGGCATTGGCCACCGTTGGAAGACAGGCTACTGGGCTGGATGGACCTTTGGTTTGACCCAGTATGTCTGTTCTTATGTTCTTATGAATATGGCATTAAGGGATTCCATGTTATATACTGGTAACTACATAGCAAATGTGCTCAGCTTACAAGTAAAAAGATGTTGGTTTCCTAATTGCCAACTCTTTCCCCTAGGACCTGGCAGTCAAGCTTGTGTTGTTTTTTGGTTCACACTTGATCTTTAGTAGTAACAATTCTGAAATTATTATTTATTCATGTTACCATAGCGCGCGAAAAGTGCTAGGTGCTGTACAAAGAGTCAAGAGGAATTTCAGAGCTTACAGTTTGAGGCCCAGATTCAGATTCCAAAGAGCTTACAGTTTGAGGCCCAGATTCAGGAAAGCACTTCGTATACTCAAAGTTCAGCACATGCGTAAGTGTTTTCCTAAATAGGAATGCTTTCCTGAATCAGATGGAGGGAGGGGAAAGGGGGAATGAAACAGGCAAGCAGAGTGTTCATGGGGATGACCGGCACACATACTGCTAGTTTTATGTACATTACATACATATATAGATGGAATTTATATAATCTATCCAGTTGGCCCTTGATCTAGCCGTTTGTACTTGGTTAACTTCTTGTAGGTGTCACAGTAAGAAGTGAGTCTTCAGGAGGGCTTGAATGGGGTGGCCCTATGGACCAGTTCAGGAACAATGTGTCATGGATGAGCGTGAGGCTGCATGGAAGTTGGTGCGAAGACGCTATTGGAGAAGCAGATAAATAGAACATTGAGGGAAAATATTGGAAAAAATAGATTTTTCCATACAAACATCTGTTTTTGTAAAAGGCCATTTTTGACACATTTTGTTTTAAAATGTTATTTACTTAAGTAATATTACCATAGTTGCAACCAGCTGAGGCATGTGAGCTGGATGCTCCTCAACTTAACAGAGCCTTGTGGTAGACCACTCTTTGTCAGGGACCCTTCAGCTCTGGAACAAGTTTTCCCTCAGGTCTGACCATCAGAGCCTACTGTAAGGCACATCTATCTGAAGGTATATCTACACAGCAAAGAAAAACCCATGGCTGGCCCATGCCAGCTGACTTGGGCTCACAGGGCTTAGGCTGCGGGGCTGTTTTGTTGCTGTGTAGACTTCCAGGCTCAGGCCCAAGCTCTGGGACCCTCCCACCTTGCAGGGTCCTAGAGCTGAGACTCTAGCCCAAACCCAGACATCCACACAGCCCGACCCCACGAGCAGGGTTGCCAACCCTCCAGGATTGTCCTGGTGTCTCTAGGAATTGAAGATTAATCTTTAATTAAAGATTAATGTCTTGTGATAAACCTCCAGGAATATGACAGGTTTCAGTGTAGTAGCCGTGTTAGTCTGTGTCAGCAAAAAGAAAATAAGAAAAATACTTGTGGCACCTTAGAGACGAACAAATTTATTTCAGCATAAGCTTTCATGGGTTAGAACCCACTTCATCAGACACCTCTGATGAAGTGGGTTCTAACCCACGAAAGCTTATGCTGAAATAAATTTGTTCGTCTAAGGTGCCACAAGTATTTTTCTTATTTTCTTCCTACAGGAATATGTCCAACCAAAATTGGCAACCCTACCCACAAGCCTGAGTTGGCTGGCATGGACCAGTGGTGGGTGTCTAGTTGGCGTGTAGCCATCTCAGGGGTATATAGTTTGTGGTGGGAAGGAGACTTTGGTGTTCTGCTGGTTGATTAATTTGATCTGCCTTTGTAACTTATGGTAGGGGCATCTGCAGCCTTGGGTAGGTGCCACCCCTTTGTATTATAGAGATGTAACTGAATAATGATGGTATTGCCCAAAGGCCCCAACAGAGACTGAGACCCCATTGTGGAAGGGCTGGTTAGTCACAGAGGAGTTTACAATATAAATTAAGACACAACAAGCCGAAGTAACAAAAACAAATGGGGGAGTGGGGGTGGCAGATGAGGGTAAAAGCAATAGGAACACCAGGTTGTGTGCTCAGTTTGTAGGTCTGAGATTTCTTTTTTATAGCTATACATGAACAGAAGATGTTGATGATGTCCATAATCTTCATTGGCTGCCTGTCCAGCCATTATCAACTGGCAAGTTACCTTGTGTCTCACAGTAGATTTAGGTTTGAGGATGGATTTGTGGACAGTGTTGCTGCTTTATGGATTAATTTGGGGACCCCTAACTCTTTTGAGGGTGTTGCTGGGTGTGTTGTATACAAGTCCTTTTAGATAGTTGGCAACAGGCCCTTCAAATACTAGTCGCTAGTCCTTAAAGGTGCCCAGGGAATGCACACTTGTCTAGTAATAAATGACAGAAAGGAAAGACTGTAAAAATCCAAGGTACAAAGTCTTTATCAATTAGTTACAGAAAGAAACTGCTGTGTACTTTCTAACTCAGGCCCGGATCCTGCAAAGATTTTTGCATGTGCTTAACACAGGAATAGTCCCATTGAATCTCCGTTAGAGTACCTCTCATCTTTCACCAATTGATGTTCCATTCCTTCCCCCACCTGCTGGTGTCTCACTTCTTCCCTCAAAATGCACCACATACTAGTGCCCATCTGCCTCTCCTTTCTCCTGTGACTGAGATTGGATGACAGGGTGTCTCCCGTGCCCTCCTTTCCAGATAGAAGATGGGAAAGAGGAACCTGAACACCATGGCAAATGGGGGCAGGCCACCAGGCCCCCTAGAAGATAACTCCATGTAAGGGAGAGGGAACTTAGGATCTGTAGGCAGGACCAAGGTTTTAAGTGTGGTGAGGAAGGGTCTTTGTTCCCTCGTGATTGGTACCAACACATGAAGTCAAGGATACTCATTGACTCTTCTCTTCTCAGAAATGATGGAAAAATCCCTTTCCCCTCCCTTTTAGGGGTGGTGGGAATATGTGAGGGAAGGGATCTGGGAATCTTCCCTCATCTCCAGAGAAGGGAAACTGGGGAAGGTAAAAACCAACATCCCCCTGCCCCACAAGGGGCCAAGAAAAATGGGGAACTTCAGCATGATTATTTTCCACCCCCTGTCTGAAGCTGGTCCCAGGCTGGGGCCTATATGTGTTCAGTGAGACATTTTCACCCTTCTTGTCCTGAAGTTATAGGGAAGGCAGAGCCACTGGGCACTAGAAGGTCTCCTCTGCTCCCCACTGAATCCAGGGAATGGGGTTCTGTGGGGACATGGCCAACGAATGGATCCCCCAGTTGGACAATAGGCTGACATTCTATCCTTAGGTCATACATTTTGAGTGCTGGTTTTGGTTTTGGGTGATGTGTTTTAAGATTAGATTGCAAATTTATTATTCACTTTATGCTTTAAACAAGGGTCTATTTTATTGTTTGCCACATGATGTTGCTGAATTTGAAGGGCTGTGTGGGGGGAACTTTAGATGTCATCAAAGAGGTGGGTGATGTGTTCTCTTGTTTACATGAAGGTCAAAGTGACCAGAGCCTGGTCCCTTTGAAAGTCAAGCCTCTATGTTTTATTTTCCTGCTGCCTTCACCAACTATTGAGAGTGTGTGGCCATATTTGGCCAGATTAGTTCCCACAAACTTAGAGTCTGATTGGAGCCAATGCTGCTCCTGAAATATCAGATAGTAGGGTTAGCCTATAGGGACTTTTTACATCTGTGACTAGCCAAGAAGTTGTAAACTTTCCTCTCTGATTCAGATCACCCAGAAGTCAGTCATGCTTTTGTCACAAGAAACTTATAGATTCCAAGGCCAGCAGGGACCAACACGATCATCTAGTCAGATCTCCTATATAGCACAAGCCATAGAACTTTCCAAAATCATTCCTAGAGCAGATCTTTTAGAAAAACATCCAACCTTGATTTAAAAATTGTCATTGATGGAGAATCCACCACAATCCTGGGTAAATTGTTCCAATGATTACTCTCACTGTTGAGACTTTATGCTCATTTCCAGTCTGAATTTGTCTAGCTTCAGCTTCCAGCCATTGCCTTTCTCTGCTAGACTGAAGAGCCCATTATCAAATATTTGTTTGCCATGTGGGCACTTAGATGGCAATCAAGTCACCTCTTAACCTTCTCTTTCTTAAGCAAAATAGATTGTACTCCTTGAGTGTATCACTATAGGGCATTGTTTCCCAAACTTGGGAAGCCATTTGTTCAGGGAAAGCCCCTAGTGCCCCCGGCCAGTTTGTTTACCTGCTGCATTCGCAGGTTCGGCTATGCCCGGCCAATGGGGGCTGTGGGAAGCGGCGCAGGCTGAGGGACGCATAGCAAACCGCGGCCAGTGGGAGCCGCGATCAGCCGAACCTGCGGATGCGGCAGGTAAACAAACCGGCCGGGGGCACGAGGGGCTTTCCCTGAACAAGCGGCATCCCAAGTTTGGGAAACACTGCTATAGGGCATGTTTCCTAATCCTTTAATAACTCTCGTGGCTCTTCTCTGAACCTACTCCAATTTATCAACATCTGCCTTGAGTAGCTGACACCAGAACTGGACACAGTATTCCATCACCAGTCACACGAGGGCCAAACACCAAGGTAAAATAACTATCTACTTCTACTTGATATTCCTCTGTTTATTTAGCCAAAGATAGCATTAGCTCTTTTGGCCACGGTGTTGCACTGGGAGCTCATGTTCAGCTGATTATCCACCATGATCCCCAAATATTTCCAGAGTCACTGCTAATGTCAGAGACATTATGCTATTGCAATAGCCTAGTCTTAGGACTTGCTGTGAGTACCCCCAGCAGATTTAGACAGTGAAGGACAGAGTTTCTCATCTTCTATATGGGACAGCTTGTTATGAGTGCATGACCATCTGTGTTCAGCAGCGCTGGCTACTCATTGTCTTCTGGGTGCAATTGAAGGTGTTGACTAAGTCCTTAAAGCCTGAAATGGTCTGGGACCCAGTTACTTTAGGGATCACCTCTTGCCCTATGTGTCATCCAAGAAATTGCTATCACTTCTTGAGGGTGAAACTTAAGGGATTGGTGGGAGAGCTTGCTCTGTGGAGGAGCTGGGTCTCTTCTCCTGAAGCTTAACCTGGCTGTTTTCAAGGCATGTTATAAAGTACATTTATTTTGTTTGGCTTTGATTGTTTTCTGCCCTATAACATCCTCCGGACTGGCTGAAGTCACTGTTGCTGCAGAGGCTTCCCGGATGCAACAGTAGCAGCAACTTGCTAGGCTATCTTTTTTGAGCACCTGTAGATCCCATTTGTAAATGGGACAAACGCTGAGGTCTTTACTCAGTTTTTACACAGTCCTTAAGCGGGTCAAACGCCCATTGATTTCAGATGCTCAGATACCACAGGCCTGTACAGAACAGCATGAGCACTGGGTAAGAATTCAGGGTGTAGCACTTCACAATTTGTGTAACTGCTGGGTGATAAGTGCTTAACTCCGCTTAAATATTAGGAAAATAATTAGCCCCCTGTAGAAGAATAGTTGTACTCTGGAACTGTCAAGGCTGTCTTGAATCATCTGTACTGGCAATGTGCAAGGCTAGACTTGAACCAAATGTACAGGGGTAACAGGTACCACCAAAGCTAATTCAGGAGAGGGTCAAGATGATTTGCTGCAGGTCCTTTCCCAAACAAATGATTCTGTAGCTTTAACATAGCTTTGCCAATGAGTTAGCAAAGGCTCCTTTCTGGCTTGACCATTGCTCCCTGCTGCACATAATTGGCACTTCTGGAAGCATGTCAGCTCCTGTCAGTCAGTTGGGATCCAGTATTTCTGGAAGTGGTGATTTAGTGCAGCAGGGAGTGGGCAGTATAATAATTCTTTGGTTGAAAGAAGGTATTTGTAAATACACCTCCAGCAACCTGGGCAGACTTTGTACTGTTGTGACTAAACTCATAATGTCCACCTGTAGACTTTGCCAGGTGGTTGCTGGGATGGGAATTTTCATTATTATCTCAGTTTGAATTCCATGGCTTAGTTTTCTTGCCTGTTTTTACAAGTGGTCACATTCTGCTCCATCTGATCAATGTAAATCTGGAGTAACACCATTCACTTCAGTGGAGTTACTCCTAAGACCACTGCAAGTAAGATCAGAACCTCTCCCATAGGAGGTACAAAGGACTCTTGAAATAGTTTATTCAGTAGGTCAAAACAAACCAGTTCCATTTCTCTTCTGCATGTTCATTAGCAGAACTTAGCTTCAGAAAAATCCAGGCTTCCTGTAAAGCTGTTCAGCTGGGGTAGCCAACCTGCAGGCTCAAAATGCTTTCTCTCACAAGCCCCAAACTCCTGTGCCATGCAGCTATGGAGTTCAGTTCCAGAAAGGATGAAATAAGGACTGGTAAGAATAGGTATCATGCCCAGACCTTAGGTGAAAGGCTGGCCCCATTGAAGTCACTGGAAGTTTTGCCATTAACTTCACTGGTATCTGGAATTAACCCCTGGTGTGTTTGTGAAGGGAATTAGGAGAACAGTGGATGAACGTTTCCTATTAAACAGGATGAAGGGAGAATATATGATGTACTCCTGACAGAACTGGGGGTAAATGGTAGACATCCTTTCCCAGGAAATTCTAAATATCACAGCTGAGATATCTGAACTTGTCCCCATAATGGTAAAGTTTGTTCCCTCTAATATCAATCAGTGGGATAGCCAGCAGTTCCTGCTTCTCACTCAGATTTTTATTTCTTTTCACCAGTCTGCCCCTGTCTGGTCTCTAAAGCCTGGGGCCCCATGGTCCACTAGAGGACTTCTGCAACTCATTTCCAAGGCCACTTCACTGATCCTTTTTGGTTTTTTTTCCCCAGCTGCTTCCCATTTTCTTTTGTCAGGCTTTTCTAATGATATTTACTGCAACCAATGAATTAACTTGCTCCTGGAGCAGTTGCCAAATTTTGAATACAGTTGTGTTTATATCTTAATCGGTCATTCACTATTTTATGAGATTTAAACATTAAAGTCCAAGCAGTCCTGTCACAACCCAAAACCAGACTCTGGTTTCCAGTTATGCAGAGCAGCTGTCATGTGCAGTACACATTAATAAAGCACATTGGAAGAGCTCTCGATTTCTAGGGAGTGAACTAGGAATACTCTGTTCAAGGGAGTTATTCAGTCCAGTTTATGAGGAGACGTTTTATTTAGAAAGATAGCGTGGCTAGAAATGAAGGACTCCTGTTTTAGATTAAATTAACCCATAAACCAATGGGGGTCAATACATGCCCAGCACATTACACAAGTGATGATATACAAATCCATCGCACACGTTTCTGGTTTTACTCAGTGACATCACTGAACGTGCCCTTAAGTGGAGAATAAGGCCCAAGTTTTCAAACTGGGATGCCTAAAGTTATGCACTTAAGCTGCTTAAATAAGGACTAAATAAAAGTGGCCTGTCTTTTGTGGGTGCTCGGCACCACTGAAAATCAGTTCACTGTTATTTGGATGTCTAAATATGAATCTAGATGTCTGACTTTAGGCACCCCAATTTGAAAAAGGAAATGGCCTAAATGTAAAATGTGCTCTGGTGTTTGGTATTGTCTTACAGTGTGTGAACATGTCACACAGACACTCAGTTCCATGAACTTAGATCAAGTTGCCAGTATCCAAAACTAGTCACAACTTGACAGAGGAAGCTGTTTTTAGCAGGGAGTCATTGCTTAACAAAGAAATGGAATTGAACTGAAAATTATAACCACAAGGTGGAATATGATCTGCTGTCCCCTTTCCCTGTTTAATTCCTGCCTTGTTGTATTCGAATAAGGAGCTAACGGAAGACAAGGCATAGGAGTTTTCACCACCATGCCATGAAGAGTTTTTCTGAGCAGCTGTGATGACAGGGCAGACTTCTGCAGCCTTGTCTACACAAACATGCACACTGTTGCTACCAGCTGCAGGGATGTAAGCAATGGAGAGATGTTTTCAGAGAAGACGCCCTCTGCAGACACCGCTTTAGGGGAAGTGGCAAGATAGCTCTGCCTGGCCTTGCTGCTGTTAACAAAGAAGCAGGTAGCAGTAACATGCTGCCCCAAGAACAGGAAAGGCTCTTCTCCATCATGCCCTCCCTAGAGCTCCATAGTGGGGATTGAGTAAATGGAGACATGGGCTTGGGTTAGAAAGATTCTACCTAGGTACTTATATGGCCCTCGCTCCCAGTGTATCTAAGTGTGTCTCACAATCATTAATGGGTTTGATCCTCACAACTCTCCTGCATGTTCCCCTGACTTAACAGATGGGGAACTAAGGCCCAAATTAGACTGAATGACTCACCCATAGCCACGCAGGGTGTCTGTGTGGCTGAACAGTGATCGACCCCCAGTCTCCTGAGGCCCACGCCTGTGCTTTATCTACCAGGCCATCCTTTCTGCCATAATGGGTAGAGACTGAAAGGGGAAATTAGGGACAGAAACACTCTGGAGGAAGAAAAGTAAAGGAGAGGGGGAGAGGCTACTGAAGGGAAAAGCAGATAAGGAAAGCAGCTAAAGGGTGAAGTAGAATCAGGAAAGAGGAAAAAGTGTGGTGGGTGAGAAAGGGAAGAACAATGGTCTTAGAGTTAAAAATAAATGGATATTCACAAGCATGGAACAAGGCATATCAGGGAAAGGGGAAATTAAAAAAAGATGAAGGGGAAAATATTTTAAGGTATATGGTAGAAAGATTTATAGTAGTGCACCAACACTGTGGTATAATAAAGACCTAGCATCACTTTCTGTTTAGAGCACTTAGAATAGTCAATGTTTAAAAGTTACTTTATAGTCCATTGTATACAGTAGAAAGATAAAACAGAATAAATGTATCTAGATATTTATATAGCCTCCTTTAATATAGTGTCTGAGCACCTCACAATCTGTAAAGTACTTATCCTTTCAGCAACTTGTGAGGTAGGGAAGTGCTATTATCCCTGCTTTATAAAGGGGGAACTGAGGCTCAGTGACTTGCCCAAGATCACACAGGAAATCTGTGGTGGAGCAGGGACCTGAACCCAGGTCTCCCAAGTCCTAAGTTAACGTCCAGCCACTGGACCAAAAGAAGGGGCCAGAAGGGACAAAACCACAGACCTACTGCAATGCACTGGATTGTCCAAGAGACCTCAGCCTGGCCTTCCAAATTATGACTACTGCAGATTGTGCAACATTGGCTTGTTTCACCATTACCTTGTCATCCTTCTCTTGCACTCCCTTCTGTCCCCTATTGTCTCTTGACATGAGATTATGAGCCCTTTGAGGTAGGGACTAGCTGTCCTTCTGCTTAATGCATGTACTGAAGTTTGCACAATGGGACGCTGATTGTGGGCCTCTAGAGCTGTCTAGGATCCAAATAATTAACACCCTTACTTAACACCTGGGTGTGTAGTCAATAGAACTGACATTCCAGATCCATCTGTGCACATGGACCAGATTTTACCAGCCATTTGCACAACACGTAGCATCTTGTCTATTGACATTAACGGAACTCCTTGTGATAATTGGTGATAATTCCCAGCGGTTAAAGGGGCAGAATCTGGCTCAGAGGTGTTAGTGCTCAAAAGGTGCCCAGAAAGATCTACACACAAACTGCAGATGCGTTTTATAAATGGGCCAAGCCAATTAACTCGTGATGGAAAGATGCCTAAACATGGCTATAAAGAGTTTTATGTGGTGGAGATATGAGCTTGTGCTCCTGCTCCATCAGTTGCTGCTCCTGCACATCCCCCTCCACCAACTTTGCTGGTCTTCAGCTCTTCAAGTCTTTTAGCGTGGTACGTTCATGTACATTGTTTCTAAAATTCCTGGGAGAGAATCTGGGGGGTGCAGTTTTGCTTCAAAGCATATCTTCAAACATCTGTTTGTACTTACTGCGCAAGTATCTAGCACAGAGCAGCACATACTTGTCTATAGCTCTGAGGGGAAAGTGAATTCTAAAAGGTATTAAACAGCATCTTAAATATGAACAGGATAGCCTGGAAAATCTTATAGGTGAGGTTTGTTCTATTTGGTTGTACATTTAAGGCCCAGCCTGTTCCCACTGAAATCAAGAGCCGCCGATTCAGCCCTGTGTCAGCGCTGAGCCCAGAGACCATGGAGGGGTAGCTTGTGCCTCCTCTACCCCAGGGACCTTGTCACAGGCTAGACCAGTTCCTTGGGCTGCCCTAATTTGCACCCAACATGAATGGTCCCTACTGGTCACTGACACTTAAGATTAGGTGGGGCTGAGGCATGCCTCCCACCTGTTAGTCACTTCCGATGCCCACATACCAGAAGCTCTTATGGGGGGAACACAGCACCGGCTATGCTGGCTCTGCTCCTGCTGGGGAGGCCTCCTACTCCTGTGGGATATTCCTGCGGGGAATCTGAGGGATGATTTCTTCATACATTTGAAGTCCTATTAGCTGACCATGTAGCCTAGGGGAGAGCCTAACCTGCAACACAGCAAGTAACAACTTCAAACACGTTAGGTCTAGTTTGCATTTAAAAGGTTTCCCAGGCTAGCTATGCTAGTATAGGTATGCTGGCAAGCCCTTCTAGTGTAGACATGGATTATACCAGTAAAAAGAGTGGTTATGTGGGTATAGCTTAAATAGGTTCATTGACTGAAATGAGTTATATTGGCAAAAGCACTTCTATGTTGCTATACCTGTGTCTACACCTGGGCTTTTGCGGGTATAGAAATGTCACCAAATAACACCCCTCCCAACCAACGTTGCTATAGCTGCAAAAATGTCCAGTGTTGAACTGGCCTTAGCTAGAGACTTAACAAGTGTTGAGAGGGCTTTTCAATCACATGATGCTAACTCAATGGAGTGGACATGAATGAAAAACCACACTCTTTTCACCCATCAAGACATGGCCAAAGAGAGCAGCCATCTTTAGGCAAAGGGCTGAGATACAAGGAGGCTTTCAAATTAGAAGCCAGTCTGCAGTTGTTTTTGATAACCTGAGTTGTTATTCCACAAGCCACAAAAATCAGTTTGTGAGATGTGGGAGTGTTTGTTTGAAGGCAAAGTCAGTCTGTGCTTGCTTCCTAACAGGCAAGCCCAGACAACTACATGATATTCTAAAAGGAGGAGCTCACTTAAGTTTCTCAGAGTTACTGTTTGAAGAGATACGATCAATTCCATTGTTAGGAGCTCAGTAGTTAGGATTTAAAGTCTGATTTAGGTAATTTTGAACCACCAGAGAATATCCTGTGCCTTGTTCTTATCTTCAAAACTGAATTGTTTAGCTGTTACAAAACATTAATGTAATCTGTGCATCTATGAAACTGGATTCTGAAACTTTTGACTAAGTGTAGTAATTCTAATACGTAAAATAAGGCATACATTGACCTGCATTGCTACACTTATGGGCCAGTTCCTTTGGTGGTGAGAAGGAATCCAGCAGTGGTTACCTTAATGCAGCTGTGTCCCTTTACACCAGCTGAGGATATGACCCTATAATCTGAAACCCCTGATGTTACAGAAACACAACATTTGGAGGCATGACCATTTACACAAGCAGTCATTCTGGAGAACTTCTTTCACTGTGTCACACTGCCTGGAATGTCTCATGACTATGAGTGCTTACCTCAGGACAAACACTCAAAAACAGGGCAGACACCCCTAACTGGTTGTATGTTCTATAATTAGGTCTCACTGACCCAGTAACACATATGGACTTCTGGATTGTTGTATTAGTCACAGACAGATTGGAGAACCCACGATGACTATCTTGCCACCAAGGCAAGCTGGACGCAGTGATAAATGGTCACTTACACCAAAAATCACAAAAGATTCAGGTTGCTTCCAGTCCCAAGAGACCAGTCACTTACCCAGATCAATTAGTACTTAGATCTCACACTAAAGACAACACCTGAAACCAATCCTGTAATAAACGATCAAAGGTTTATTAACTAGGAAAAATAAATAAGAGAGTTATTTGCAGGTTAAAGCAAGCAAACATACACACAAATGAGTTATCAATGGTTCCTAAGGGTGACAGAGATGCAGTTATGTCCATTCAGTGTCATTCAGGGCGGACCCAGGTTGACCCTGGGGATCTCTGCTTTAGTTTGTTGTTTGAACTCTCACAGGGCCAGAGACACTAAAGAAATGAAAATTTTTATTTTGACCCTGTTTTATCTTTTACATTTGGCCTTTCAGTCCATGAGACAAGCTCCCTTGCATGTAGCACTTCCAAGGTGTGCCATTCACCAATCCTTTGTATTGTGATGGTTCTTAATGGCTCATTTAATCTTGATAGGCCTCCTGCCTGGGTGGTGGTGGGGGGACGATTCCCGTGCCTGGGTTCACAAATTTAGCGCAAACATTTTCAAAGTTATAAAGCAAAACTTACATAATTCCTTATGTTATGGAATACAGGCATTACAAATGAGATGTTGCATGCAGCAACTTACAAGCATTTCATAGAGTCTGAATACATTCTTATAAGACTAATACTTGTTTTGAACAAAATAACATACAAGTGAGCTGGTTCATAGGAGTCGACTTCCGTCGGCTCCGGTGGGTGCGTCGGGGGCGGGGCCCCGCAACGTCAGCCGGCGTCAGGGGCGGGGCCCCGCAATGTCAGCCAGCGTCGGGGGCGGGGCCCCGCTACGTCGACTGGCGTCCGGGGCGAAGGTAAGTGCTCCGGTAACGGGTGCGGGGCTGGCGGGGAGCTGCCAGTGGGTGCTGAGCACCCACCAATTTTTCCCTGTGGGTGCTCCAGCCCCGGAGCACCCACGGAGTCAGTGCCTATGAGCTGGTTTGGTTCCAGCTATGAGTCTGTCAGTTCTTAGTCAATGCCTACAACCTTGGACAACACACTAGTATTTCTCGTTTTTTCTCAGTCCAGGCAGGCAGGTGCTTAAATGGTCCGCAATACCTTAGTATCTGAACACCTATTACTTAAAAGATGTGCATTCTCTCATTCTTCCTTGCTGTCCCCCAGGAATCAGGTCCAGGTTATGTTTAGGGAATTAATGTATGTGAATGAGGGTATTATTAGGGGAAAGCCAGAGTGAACAGGTGTGTTTTACACTTGGCTCTACATGCCAGTCTGTCTGTATCTGCCTGTTTCTTGTCCTCTACTTACATTGAAAGCTCTTTGGGGCAGGGACCATCTTTTTGTTCTGGGGTTGTAAAGCACCTAGCACAGTGGGGTCCTGGTGTGTGACTTGGGCTCCTGGGCACCATCAGAATACAAATAACAATAATTAATTAATTATGCTGACTTTTTATTAGCATGATGTAACTAAATAGTGCTGATATTCTGCTGTTAAGGGCTCTAGAGGAAATAATGTAAATGTCATTCTTAATAGGCAGTCAGGTTTTTTTCTTTAAATAAAATGTCTGAACTGCCATGAAGAAAGGGGAAATCTTTAACCTCTATGTAACTCAACACCCAACAACGTTGTATAAACACCACAAAAACCTCTGTAGGGAAGGAAAAGTTCTTTGAGTCTTGCCCTGGAGGTTGAACCCAGTGAGAGGCGTCTGAAGTTTAATTATGCTACTGACATTATTCCTTGCATAGAACATTTTATTGTGTGTGCTTTTGGCAGCCAGGAGAAGGGTATGTTTATCTTCGAATTAAACGGAGTTAGGAGCCAGAGTGTATTCTAGCTTTCATATCACCTGTAATGGGTTATTACAGCAGTGATCAGGGGTCCAAGATTACTAGTTTTTATTATATATATTACAGTAGAGCACCTAGAGGCCCCAATCAAGGATCAAGGCCCCACTTTGTTGGGCCCTATACGTGCAAGTAATAAGGCGGTCTCCAACCCAGAGAGCTCACACTGTAGACTTATGACAAGACACAATGGGTTTATAAGATAGGCACACAGCTGATGGAAGGACAGGGTAGCAAACAAACAAGCACATTTTCAGAGTGGGCAGTGACCACGTTCACTGGTTTATCACGCAGTAGGAAAATGAAGAAGATTTAAAATATCACATGGGGCAAAGGGGTATATCAGCTTGATTGAATTTAAATGTAATGCTGATGAAAGGAGACAGGCTAACAGCCTAGGTGAATGAAGTCCTCTCTTCAGCTACAGAACAAGTACAGCGGTAGGTCAAGTTTCTCCAGGGTGACCTCCCAAACCTAATGTTCAAGGGGCCACCTTCAGGAGTGAGAAGGTATTGCCATCTCTGCTCATTCAGTCTTTGGCCCCTCTGCTGAGACTGCCCTCAGGGGTGCCGCCTGGATGGTGGGGTTCCTGTCCTCCAAGCATTGGACTGATATAGCCAATGTACTTGTAGAATCCATCAGACTTTGGGTAACATTTTCAAAAGTGCCTAAGTGATTTAGGCTCCTAAGTCTAATTTTCAAAAGAAACTCAGGGACTTTGGAGCCTTAATCTCATTGGAAGTCCTCAGTGCCTGTCACTTATACACACTTGAAAATTTTACCCTTATTTATTTTATATAGATACTTATAGGCTGATCACTTTAATAGCTGAACATTAACATTAGCCGCATAATGCTCCACTGAGGTAGGGAAGTAGTATTCTCATTTTAGAGATGGGGAAACTGTGTTTGGCCTTAAATCACACAAAAAGTCTGTGGCAGAGCCAGGAATAGATCCTACACCTCCTGATTCCTGGCCCAGAAACTTAATCATGAGGTTACCCTTCCTTAGTTGGTAAAACAATAGCAATTATTATCAGCATAGGGTAGACTGAATCCAGTGAGCTAGAGATGAAAGACTCCATAGTTCATATTCAGTCCCCTGTGTCATCAAGTTCCCTGGGAGACACCACTTTTACTTCTAGTTTGGATGGAACTAGCACTCTAAAAATAGCAGATTAGCCACAGAAGCACAGATAGTGGAATGGGATACCTGTCCTGTGTACAATCCTGGCCGAGGCCCTAGGTACGTAGTTGGGCAGCTAACCCATCCTGCCGCCCAAGCTACTGTGGCTACGCTGCTGTTTTTAGTGTGTTAGCTCAATCAAAGCTAGTGTGCATGTCTACCCAAGCTGGAAATTACACCTCCTGCTCTAGTGAACGTGTAGCCTTTATTGGATTAACATTGGTAGGTTTTGAGGAGGAAACTGCTGAATTAAGAGGTTTTCATTTGGCACCCATAGATGTGGGAATGATTGTCCAGCGGACTGGGTGCTGGCTGTGATTCAGCGGATCTGGATTCAATTCCTGATTCAGAAAGAGGCTTTCTTAGTGCCCTAGGGCAAATCATTTAATCTACTCTGGGCCTTGGTTCCCTATATGTAAAAACAGGTTTAGCCCTTCCCTACCTCACAGGGATGTTGTAAGACTAAAACTCCATTAATGACTGTGAGGGGCTAAAATAATACTGTGATGAGGGCACTGTAAGTCAGTGGGTAGGAGGGGGCAGGGTTTCCATGCATGAAGGCAGTGAGAAGATGAGGGTGGAAGAAACAAAAGCAAAGAACTTAGGAAGAGAGGACAGCTGAGCTGCAGGCAGGGTCAGAGGCCCGTAAAGGTGAGGAAGTGAAGTTGAAGCTAAGACAGACTAGTGAAGGGATTTGTTTAAGAGTCCAGATAATATGGTAATGCGAACCTTTATATTACTACTGTAATGAATAGTAAATTATTACACAAAAAATTATGTGAAACCTTTGCACATAAATACAATTATAAGAGAAGACAGATTAAAAAGTGGACTCAATCAGATGTTTAAATATACTTTGCTCTTTTGGAAATAATGTTAAAGCGAAGAGCCTTGATATATTAAATTCTCATGTATATGTCTTCATTCCTGTGGTTTAATAATCATAATTAGCTATGAAGGGAAGGCAAATAGTCTCCATCCCATTTATCCTCAGATAATAAGAAAGAAGATATTTCAAATGTTGTTAAAGACTTGTAGAGCTGTATATTGCTTAAAACATCCAGAAATCTGAGCCAAGACCCTTGAGGCTGTAATCAAAAATGTTTTTGGCTCTGCTCTGTGAACAGAATTTTTATTTGATCAACTGCGCTATAGCAACAGAGCTGTAATTTAGACTCTGGCTGCTTGGTTCTAAATGGGCACCTCTCAGCATTACTAGATACTGCTTCATAGTGAGGCTCTGGGGTAGTGAAAATGTAACCTTTGGTAACAGTTTTAAGTTAGGCATGAGGACAGCTTTTGAAGGATTTGGATTCTTTGTCTCTCCATTTGCTTTTAAGTTTGCATAACCTACTATTATGAAACAGAGAGAATCTGAAGGTTGAAAAAGTGTAAATTTTTCACAAAAATCATTTTGTGTTGAAATTTGTAATGTTGACAAAAATGTCATTGAAAATAACATTTGGAAAATGTCAACCAGCTCTATGGTAAATATTTATGTTGCTTATCCTTATTATAAACTCCTATCTCATGGACATCTTGGAGGAAGGGCATCTTAGCAGGGATTTTATAGATTCCACTGCCAGAAGGGACTATTGCAACCCTTTAGTCTGACCTCCTGTATAACACAAAACTCCCCCAAAGTAATTCCTAGAGCACATCTTTTAGATAAGCATCCGATACTGATTTAAAAATGATCAGTGATGGAGAATCCACCACTACCTTGGGTAAGTTGTTCCAGTGATTAATAACTCTCACTGTTAAAAACGTACATCTACTTTCCAGTCCAGTTTAGCTTCAACTTCTAGCCTTGGACTGTTATTCTTTTCTCTGCTAGTTCGAAGAGCCCATTATTAAATATTTGTTCCCTATGTAAGTTCTTACAGACTGCAATCAACTCACCCATTAACATTCTCTTTGTTAAGCTAAATAGACTGAGCTCCTTGCATCTATCATTCTAAAGCAGGGGTCTCAAACTTAAATGACCATGAGGGCCGCATGAGGACTAGGGCATTGGCCCGAGGGCTGCATCACAGACACCCAGCCCTTGCCCCTGGCCCCGCCCCCACTCCACCCCTTCCATGAGGCCCCGCCCCGTCCCGCCTCTTCCCTGCCCCCATTCCAACCCCTTCCCCGAAGTTCTCACCCCAACTCTGCCACCTCCTTGCCCCCGGGGGTGCAGGAGGGGTGCAGGGTGTGGCAGGGGGTTGGGATGCAAGGTGTGGCAGGGGGCTCAGGGCAGGGAGTGCAGGAGGTGTGCAGGGGGCTCAGGGCAGGGAATTGGGGTGTGGGGTGCAGGAGGGGTGAGGGGAGCGGCAGGGGGTCAGGGTGCAGGGTGTGGCAGGGGGCTCAGGGCAGGGAGTTGGGGTGTGGGGTGCAGGAGGGGTGAGGGGTGAGGCAGGGGGTCGGGGTGCAGGGTGTGGCAGGGGGCTCTGGGCAGGGAGTTGGGGTGCAGGAGGGATGTGGGCAGGGCCATCCCTAGCTATTTTGGTGGCCTCCACAGGGGGATCAGGGTGGTGGTGGCTGGCTCCAGGCCTCCATGGGGAGGTGTGGGGTGGGGGGGGTGCAGAGTGGCCCCAGGCCTCCACCGCGGGGAGCAGGGGTGGCTGGCCCCAGGCCTCCACGGGGGGGGATGGAGGCTGGCCACTTCCTGCGGGAAGTGACCTGGCCCCAGCCTGCTCCGTTCCCCCAGCTCCCAGCCATGCCGCCATCAAGTGCTGGGGGGCGGTTCCCCCCTCCCCCACAAGCCTGGGATCCAGGGGAGTGGAACAGGCTGGGGCCGGGTCACTTCCCGCAGAAAGTGGCCAGCCTCTGTCCCCCCCGGAGGCTTGGGGCTAGCTCCCCCCCTCCCGCCCGCGGAGGCCTGGGGCCCCAGCCTGCTCCACTCCCCTGGCTCCCAGGCTTGGCAGGAGGGAGGAACCATCCCCCAGCACTTGCCGGTGGTGCGGCTGGGAGCCAGCAGAGTGGAGCAGGCTGGGGCCAGGTCGCTCCACTTACCATGCGGTGAGTAGGTCAAGCCTAGCTGCAGTCTTCAGGGGAGGGGGGGCGGGGCTGGGGGGGTAGGAAGAGGGGGGGCTGGGACGGAGCAGGGGCTGGAAATTTTCCTGGTGCCCTACACAGCTGCTCGTGGTGTCACAGGGTAGGTAGAGGGGCGGGGGGGGGGGGCACGGGGAGCTTGGCGGGCTGCACGGAAGAGCTCGCGGTCTGTGGGCCACGAGTTTGCGACCCCTGTTCTAAAGCAGATTTTCTAATCCTTTAATCATTCTTGTGGACCTTCTCTGAACTTGCTCCAATTTATCAACATCCTTCTTGAATTGTGGACATCACAGCTCAATGCAGTATGTCAGCAGAAGTTGTACCAGTGCAAAATATAGAAGTAAAATAACCTCTCTGCTCCTATTTACATTCCCCTGGTTATGCATCCAAGGATTGCATTAGCCCTTTTGGCCACTTAGGGTATGCCTACACTGCAATTAGACACCCATGGCTAGCTTATGCCCGTTGACTTGGGCTCAGCCTAAGGGGCTGTGTAATTTGTAGTGTAGATGTTTGGGCCAAGGCTGGAATCTGAGCTCTGAGACACTCCCCCCACTCACAAGGTCCTAGAGTTTGGGCTCCAGCCCTGGCCCAAATGTCTACACCATAGTTAAACAACGCTTTAGGCCAAGAACCGTGAGCTCTAGTCAGCTGGCATGGGCCAGCTGCAGAGGTCTTATTGCAGTGTAGACATTCCCGGTGTTGCTCTGGGAGCATGTGTTCAGCTGATTATTCGCCATGATTCCAAATCTTTTTTTCAGTCACTGCTTTCCCAGATAGAGTCCCCCGTCCTGTAAGTATGGCCTACATTCTTGTTTCTAGATGAACATATTTCTATTTAGCCATATTAAAATGTACATTATTTGTTTGTGCCCATTTTACCAAGTGATCCAGATCACTTCATTTGAGTGACCTGTTCTCTTCATTATTTACAACTTCCCCAATTTTTGAGTCACTTGCGCGCTTTGTCAGTGATGATTTTGTTTTCTTCCAGGTCATTGATAAAAATGTTATAGTATAGGGCCAATAACAGATCCCAGCGGGACCCTACTAGAAACACACCTACTCAATGATGGTTCCCTGTTTACAAATGCATTTTGAGACCCATCAGTTAGCCAACTTTGAGTCCATCTAATATGTGCCATGGTAGTGTTATGTCTTCCTAGTTTTGTAATCAAAATGTCATGTGGTACCAAGTGAAATGCCTTACAGAAGTCTAAATATACTACATCAACATTATTACCTTTTATCAACCAAACTTGTAATCTCATCCAAAAAAGATATCATTAGTTTTGAATGAGAGGGTGGTAACTATTAAAATCTGATATGCCGAGTTGCCAGAGGGAGTCATTTGCAGAAAACTCAGGAACTACACTATTCTTGAGCAGCGGCTACTATTAATTATTTACATATATATGTAGCACTCTTGTGCCAGTGGCTTGGTGAATTGGGGTACATGGGAATTGCATACATGGAAACAAGTGTGGTATGGGCACTGATATAGTTGGTGGGGGAGTAGGATGAAGGAGTTGAGATACATGGGTGTAAGAAAGGCTCTACACGGCTCTGTTCTTGAAGGTGAGGGCAAGAAGTTTCAAGTGAATGTAGTGTAAAAGGCTGAGCCAGTAGGAGGATGTAAGTAGATGAGTGACCTGCCAAGGAAGATCATGCTAAGTGGCTGCAGATAATTTAATCTCTTACATGGTACACAGCATTTCAGTCCCTTCTTAGATCCAACCTCCAGTGGTCAGGTGTAAGGCGGAGAAGCATTTATAGATTTTTTTTGGGTGTAACTTTGCCACCTTTCCCCTGGCCCTCTCTCTCCCAGGGCAGCAGAGAAGCAGACTCTTCCTCACCTAGAACATGACTGAAAGGTGAGGTAGGAACACAGTAAAACTAAGCACTAGGGGAATGCAGAAGAAATACTTCACAATTCTACCGTATACGTTTGGGGCACAAGTTTGAAAATTTTGGCCACAAAGTTAGGCACCTAAAGTTGTATTTTGGCACATAAATAAGTGGCCTGAGTATCCCGCTGGTACCAATCAAAAGTTGCTACCCTCTAAATGCTGGCCTGTTTATAAATATCCTTGTCAAGCAGTCACCATCTGAAACAGAGGTGCACATATTGCAAAGTAAGAGAGCTGGAATCATACTAATGACTGGACAAGCTCTTTCTCAGCTATTTGCCTCAGGGCTTTATGTTTGAAAGAAACCAAACAGAATGTCCTAAGAGGAGAGCATATTTCTAGCCAGAAATACGGATCTTGGCTTACTAGTTGAAGTCACGTGACTTGGGGCTGGGATTGCAGAAGGTTATAGACTTCTCAGTCATTCTGCACAGGTCTGTGGACAGCATGGGCTAATGGGTCAGTAGGACAGGTCTAGACAGGGATCCATCCATTTGCTTGTGCTGGGGAGGTGAGGATGGGAAGGTGATAGAATTGTACAGCCCCCATTCCCAAGTAACTCCCTGTAACAGCGTGTGGGTTTTTCTGTTGACGGATGATGAAGCCCAGCACAGAACTTCAGAAAGACCCCTGCTAACCCACTGCAGCAGGTGATGCTCATTAACTCCCACCGAGACACAAAGGACGTGGAATGGTTTTGAGTGGAAGGTTCCGAACAGCTAAACCTCTATCTGCAGGAGAAAGCTTGGGCTGGCATTTGTTATGATACTGTAGTAAGAGGAGGCCCTGAAACATAAACTCTTGTATCAGAGGCCTAGTCTGAGGCCTGAAGCCTGAACCAAAGTACTTCTAGGCATTGCTAAGCAAAAGCTGGGCTGTGAGCCAGAGGCAGGTCCCACTCACAGAAGTTGGCAAGAAAAGGTTGTTAGAAGCACATGCATATACATGCATAAGGGCTAACGAGAGGAACCTGTGCCAAGGCGGCATCAGAACACTCCGCAGACACAACAAGGAATGGGCAGGTGCATCTTAAAGACAGGGTCAAAAGGACAGCATGATGGATAGATTTGTTTGAACTATGATGAGTAATCTGTCCTGAACGGTATAAAAGTAGGTCCCGGAGCGCACATCATTGTCCAGCCTAGGGGGCAGTGGAAAGTCCCGCCATTGACTGATCTGTGTCCATTGCCAGGGAGCACAAATTCGTAGTATGCCCCGTAGAGTCTATAGAGGAACTATTACTGTGCTTCGTTTGACAATAAACCTGGCTCTGGTTCCTTCGTATCTTACTAGAGTCTGTGGTCTTTGGGGGTTCTCTCGGGGTCTGCTGTGTTAGCTATCTGCGCAGAGCTGGGGCAGCACACAGAGGGAACACGCATGCAGCCGACTGTTATCACCATCGAACAAGAGTGGAGCACCACACCGGTAGCTACCGACAACAGATATTATTTGTTTCTTTGTAAATGAAGCCAAATCCCTGGAAAAGGCAAGAGTTGAGGCTCTAGAGAGCTTGGGTGGGAAAGCCACCTACTGTACTTCCCATCTGCCCCCTCCCCTGACGGTTGATGCCCCCTTTACCTTTCCTCGAGAGCGTAATGGGGCTGCTGGACTTTAAGTAGCAATAGGTGAAATATTGCGTCCCAACATAGAATTTAGAAATGAGGTTAATTTGACTGGGGATTTGTCTCGCAAGTGAAGTGCTGCACAACTGGTAAATTGAATTATTTAAAATGGGACTGGACAGAGCACTGGATAATATATTCCAGGGAACAATCCTGCTGTGACGGGGGGCTGAATTGCTCCCCTCATCTCTTCCATTGCTAATTTATGTGATATCTGCCTACAATGGATTTGCACATCAGCTCTAGGTTTCTGCTACAGTGATTGGGATTAACAACAATTCACACTTCATCATTAGGCTTCAGCCTTAATGCTCCACTGCTGTGAATGGGGGCAGTTCACATCTCCCTTACCTCCACACTGAAAAAAAAGACAGTGCAATGCTTCACATTCAGGTTTTTTTTGCAACCATAATATCTAAAAACATAGGGCCAGATTCTGGTCCCTGCTCCATCCAGCAGTGCAAAGTAGCTTGTAAACTCATCTGCCTGCAGATTCCCTTTGTGTATAGAAATCCTCACCTGGAGTAGGGCTGACAGACAGGGCTGGCTTTAGTGACAGAGCAGTTCCTATTTCCATCCCCATCCCTGTACCACGAGGCCAAAGCAAAACAGGCATAGAATGCAGCTACACCTGGATGATCCAGAGCTGCTGGAAAAACCCCTTGGGACAATGGACATCTGGGGGTAAGCAGCCTAATGCTCTAACTTACACCAGATACTGGACCAGTCCCAGACCAACTCCAGGACTAGAGGATCATAAAAGTAGTTTAAAGCCACCTTTCCCTACCGCCCAGGTCTTGTATAAAATGCATGTTGGCTGGACCCAGGAAGCTAGTCCAATGTAAGTTTCAATTTGACAGGAACTGAAGGGACCTGAGAAGAGTGTCAGAATCGTATCTGGCCCATTTCTGATCACTGTGACCATTGCAAGACACCATCTAAAGCAGGCACCTAAATCTCCAGTAAAAGGGAATTCTGTTTTTTTTTTTAATTTGTCCTCTTACGAAAGGGCTCCATAGCACCCTTCTGTAGGTCACATCCACGCTGAACAAAGTGCCATCATGGGTGGGGGGGACCCAGTTATAATACGGCAGTCCACCAACATGGTCTTTCAGGGTAGCTGGGAATGAACAGTGTCTCCGAACCATACAGCCCTGCAAAGCCCAATCATGTAACGTGATTCAGAATTTAAGCAGGGCTCGGCTCTGTGCACACTGCAAGACCAAACCAAGTTTTTTAACCACGTTGGGGAAACTACTGGATTGAAACTTGGTCCCCCGTCATTTTTGCACAATGTACACTGGGGCAACAAGAGCCTAACTGAGTAAAGGCCAGAAAATGCTATTTTATTAACACAGGCTCCTTGCAGTGCATCTTACGTGTCTAAAAAGAATTGTCCCCATGTTTAGAAAAATGAGCCTAGTCACTGCTTTTTAAAACACATTGTAAAAGCTGGCAAGAGAGAAGGTGCATACATGTAGGATGCCCTGGGGCAGTGACAGGCTCCCCAACCCGTTGTGTAACTTGTCAGGGCGGTGAATTGCACTGACAAGTTACACAAGCTTTTACAACCGCAATGAATTTGATCCTTCTCTTCTAATAACAAGTAACAACAACATAATCACACGCTCAGGTCACATGGCACAAATGACAACATACAGTAGCAAATGTTAGAGGGTTTTTTCATATAAGATGGGAGCGATGACAACTGAGTGAGTTTAGGGTGGGGCTCTTTGCCGCTTGCCAGCAGGGAAAATAACATCTTCATAAGCATTCCTCTCGTTTTCTCTGAAGCACATTGGGACTTCTCAAACTCTGTTAGAGCTGCTGCATTTCAGGACCTTACAAAGCCTGAGGTTATTCTGGAGCTAGAACTCCTTTGGTTATAATCTTGTCAGACTTCACCAGCTGAGCTGGACTGGGGAAGATTAAGGCAAGATCCTTGCCTGACACAACAGAGGGCAGCAGTGCATGACAGAATTGATTGCTGCTAGCCAGCTACCTGCTGGAGTGCGTTGGGCTGCCTTATGCGACAGGAAGATTAAGGTCTTGGGAGTGGAAGATGGCAAGAGTCCATCTTGGGAGGGAATGTTGGAAGGAGGAGTCAGTTCAGCTAGGAGAAGAGCCACCAGGTGTTTTTGGCCTGGGCAGAATTTTTGGGACGAGGGTCCATTTTAACCATAATGCATCTGTGAGTGTAGACTTGAGGAGTTGATGCTTGGACGAAAGGCCTCCCACCAATACCTAGGTGCTGCAAGAAGTTATATTGATGATTTGCTAGTTGACTTTCTTCCCTCATCAGTACTGAGCCAGTCCCCCTCCAAGGTGATATGGGCTGCTGGGTGCTCAGTACTTCTTGGAAAACTAGGTAATCTATTCATGGAGCTGGTCAACATTTTTTTGGTCAAAGCTTTCTCAATGGAAAATGGCCTTTCAAAATTGTATTGCCTGACCTGTTTCGTGAATGAAGAATTTCGTTTCCATTTTAATTGAAATGCTTTGTTTCAATTTTTGGTTCTTCTCTCCTCACCCCACTTCTCTCCTTTTTCCCAGTGGAAAGTCAGAAAGTTGAGGGGGAACCAAAACCAACAAATGTGTTGTTGCTTTCAATATTTCTCATGTCCTCTGGCAGGAGAGAGAGGGCAGTTACGTAATGGGGGGCAGACAGTCCAATTGTTTAGGAATCCTAGAGTCACAAACTCGTAGCAGAGGGTGGGTGTGGGCTCCTGCCATGCTGCCAGCTTGTGAGGCAGTGCAGCCACCTCTACCAATGGGAAAGGCAAAGAGAATGACAGGAGGCTAGGAGCTGGGCCCAGGAGAAGGGCAGAGGCCTGTTGGAACAGAGGGGAAGTGAAAGGGTTGTGCCTTGCATGAAATTGTGGACAGAAGATTGTGGGGGGCACTTGTGATTTTGTTTGGGACTTTGATTACTCTGGAAGGGGTGGACTTTCATGATTTAGTCACCTCAGCAACTTAAAAAGCACTGGAAGATGGTGACTGATTATTGGCGAGAGGGAAACTGAGTCAAAAGCAGATTTGGACTGGGCTTTGGGGAGAATCTCTTACTTATCAAAGGGTGGCACATCACCCATGCTCCCCTTGTGCTCTTGGAGGCATTCTGCCTGTTTGAGGCACACTAGATCTGATTCTCCTCTCCTTTGTGTTTGTGTAACTCCACTGGTGTAAATGAGAGGAGAATCAGATCAGGTGCTCCTTGAAGGGCCCACTGGAGCACTCTCTAGTAACTTAAAGGCACACTTGTGCTCACAGGATTTAATTATAGTTAGTAAACACTTATATTCCAGTACTGTGCAGAAGCCCTATTCAGGACTGGGGCCCTTCTGCACCAAAGAGCTTACAGTTGAGGGGCTTGTCTACACAGGGATGTTACATCTCATTAAGCTGTTCACTCCAAATGCACCAATTTAACTATATCAAACTGATGTGCATCCACACCACTTTAAGCCAGCTGAAGGTACTTTCCTTGTTAATCATTGCGCTCACACAGCTCTGTGCTTGTTTGAATTAACTGCTGGGCATTCTGGGCAGATATCCCATGGGGCTGTGTTCTGCTGCCCAGTTCTATGGTCTGCGGCTTTTCTCAGAATTTCAGAAATGGTGGGGGTGGGGGTCAAACTAACAATCTCCTTTGATTCTATCATCCATTAATTTTGCCAGTGCCATGTTCGAACTGCTATCTGGCAGCCTGGAGGACCTCTGCTGAGCTCCATGATAACAGTCATTAATATGAGCAGGCTAATGCATGTGCATTGGCAGTCATGTGGGTGGATGGATTTGGCTCTGCGGCTTTGTAGGGCTTGAATCCCACAGTGATATGGCTATCGAAGGAGGAGCAGCAGGAGGGTGAAATCGAGAAGTTACTTCTGCAGAGCATTTATCTGGAGCCATAGGCGCCGACTCTGTGGGTGCTCCAGGGCTGGAGCACCAACAGAGAAAAAATGGTGGGTGCTGAGCACCAACCGTCAGCCCCCTTATCAGCTTCCCCCCACCCCCAGCGCCTCCCACTGCCAGTGGGTCCGCAGATCAGCGCCTCCCCCTCCCTCCCCGTGCCTCCCATCTGCTGCAATCAGCTGTTTCATGGCATGCATGAGGCTGGGACGGAGGGAAGAGGAGCGAGGACACGGCCTGTTCTGGGAAGGGGATGGGGCGGGGTGGGAGTGGAGTGGAGTGGGGGTGCAAAGGGGTGGGGTGGGGCCTTGGGGGAAGGGGTGGAGTGGGGGTGGGGCCTGGGAGCACCCACGGAGTCGGCGCCTATGTGTGAGAGACCATATCAAATGCTTTTCTAAAGTCAAGATATATCACGTCCACTGCTTTCCCCATATCCACAGAGCCAGTTATCTCATCATAGAAGGCAATCAGGTTGGTCAGGAATGACTTGTTTACATTTAACACAATCCTGTACTGTATTTGCTTTTGTGTGTGCATGTGTCTCTGCTGCGGCCTGATTGCATACTTCCAGTTCCAAATGAGGTGGGTAATTGACCAGTCAGTCTGTAACTCTGGTGTTTGTAACTCTGAGGTTCTACTGTAAAGTGAATCACATGTAACTGTAGGGATATTAAAGAAGGTACGGACAGTGATTCCCCCAAGTGAAAGTGACCCCCCATAACTTGTCTAAAATCCAACAGCTTCACCAAGTAAAAAGATCTCTTGGGTCTCTTTTGTTAATTTACAAGCTACTATCTGTGTCTATGTAAAGCTTGTAAATCATTGATTGTATCTGTTCTCAGAAAGATACTATGTGAAACTTGCAAGCTGTTGATTGTGTTAGTACATCCTAAGACAAAGAGCCTGTTCTCAAAGCAATACTTTAACAGTTGTGATAAAGAATGTATGTTGATGAATGCATGATATACATGAATGGCTAGGGAGGTGCCAACCTAGAAAGGGAGTATCCATCGGCTGAAGAAAGGTTTAGAGTGTGGACCGATACAACCCCCGGAGGGTAAAACTGGGATCCACCCCACCACCTGGAAGGATGAGAAAAACAAACTTTGGACAGCGTGGAGCCACCAGGAATGCCACCAGGAATGTGCCATCTGCTGATTGAGTTAGCAACAGCAAGATGAAACAGTTCCCATAGACTGACATAGGAAATAATTCCTATAAGAATGGCCTCTAAAAACTGAGGACTTTGAGTCTCTGGTTCTGCTGCCAACCTCCAGGAGCATCAGATGAATCTGACAAGGACTCGGCTCCACTCTCATGCCCAGGTTACCTGGCCAGTAACTTGGCATGAGCAACTTCTAGGCTGGTAACTATGACATCTATGCAGAACCTGTGTGTGTGTGTGTGTGTGTATGAATGAATGTGAAACTGAATGAAATGTTATAGCTGTAACTGACTGCTTACTATGATTCTTTTTGTATTCACAATAAACGTGACATTCTGTCTTATCCCCTTTAAAAAAAGATCCTGCTGGTTTTTATTTTATTGGTATAACATAACATCCCCCTGCCCAGGAGAAGCCCAAGGAAGACCAATGGTATGCAAAAGGAGGGAGAGAAAGATACAGAAGGGGGTCATCCTGTCAGAACTAATCCACTTCTGTCTTTGCATAGAAAATATCTTTGCCCACTTATTTCCCATTAAAATTGTTCTTGGTCTCTTCCCAACTGGGATGCATCCCTAGAGAGAGTTTTGAAAAGCTGGCAATGTCAACCTTTAAAATAGTAGTTGAGATTTATTTATTCATAAACATTCAGATTCCTGTTGCTTTCTGAACCTTTTCCTAAGGGCATCCCCATATTCTATTTCAGAGAGTTACAGTAGCTTTCCTGTCTACCCTATGGAGATGTTTACTGTATGATCTCTCCATTTAAATCTGGTTTTCCTTTTGTGACTAACCAACACTGTTAAAAAGAGCACAGAAAAAAACAACCCAACTAAGCAAGATAGATTTCACACTTTAAAGCATTTTTGTCTGAACAAAAGAAAAAAATGTAATCTGACACACTTTTTTCCCTATATTATTTCCTCCTGGTTGTTTTTTTAAAAAACAAGATATGTATGGCGTGTAAAATGACACGATAGAAGCTCAGATGCAGAACTTCTAGGGCTTGATCCTGTGATGTGCTGAGCCCCTTGCAGAGGGGACTGGCCCTCTACAGCCGATCACCCTTGGGTAATGATTGATTAGCAACTCAGAGGCAGGCAACGTCATCCAGCGTCGGGGGTGGGGCCCCGCAACGTCGGCCAGCGTCGGGGGCGGAGCCCTGCAACGTCACCCGGGGTCCGGGGCGAAGGTAAGTGCTCCGGTAACGGGTGCGGGGCTGGCGGGGAGCTGCCAGTGGGTGCTCAGCACCCACCAATTTTTCCCCGTGGGCGCTCCAGCCCCGGAGCACCCACGGAGTCGACGCCTACGCTCAGAGGAATGGCTTGAGTCAGCAAAGCGTAGGGCAGAATATGTGAAAACATAACAGAAAATGTTAAATTTCAAAATGCGCTACTGATTTGGGTGCTCATCTGGAGATATCTAAGATGTCTCTTTTTCTACCTTTTAGGTACTTGTGGCCCCCTCTCATGGTAGTATCTAAGCACCACACAACCTTACTGTAGTGATCCTCCCAACACTTCTGTGAGGTAGGGAGGGAGAAACTATTATCTCCATTTGATAGATGAGGAAATGAGGTCCAGAGAGGATCAAGTGACTTGCCCGAAGGCACACAGGAAGTCTATGGGAGAACAGGGAATCGAACCTAAATTTATTGAGTCCCAGGCATAATGTACCAAACTGTGCACCCAAAGCCTGTGCAGTGCGACTCTCAACAAAGGTCAAGGTCCATAAAATATGACCTTTTTTGCCAGTGGACCTGCAGCCTGCGTGAATAGATAGTCTCTCGTGCATTCACTGACCAGTCTGACAGAGAGCAGACACTCAGCCCCAGGTCACTGTTCAGACTCCAGCAACCGCCAGTGCTTTTATCGATCTAAACAACAGCTGGGAAAGCCATGGATCCTGAGGTCCTGCACTGATGGGTCACTTTAAGGGTAGATCTACGCTGGAGCCAGAGGCGTAATTTCCAGCTGGGGCGGATGCTACGTCTGAGTGAGTGAGCACGCTGAAAATAGCAGTTTCAGGGCAGCTGCACAGGTGGTGGGACAGATCAAACCCCATCTGAAACCCCAGGTACATACTTAAGGGGGCTAGTTCTTCCTGCTGCCTGTGCAGCTCCGGCTAAGCTGCTGTTTTTAGCACGCAGGCTCGATCAATGCTAGAGTACGTACGTCTACCTGAGCTGGAAATGACACCTCCAGCTCCAGTGCAGACATACCCTAAGGCTCTGTCTTTCCTGGGTAACTGTTTAGAGCAAGATTCTCACGTCTATTCCCACCGTACCCCAATTTTTATCTGGAATAGTTTGCTTCACAACACCCAACCCTCTGCTCTCTCAAATCCCTCCCCAAGCCCCCCTTCTGCCCTGGGGCCCAACAGTGGACTCACACACCCTTAGAGATGGAATGGTTCACGAAGTATTAAACCAAACCGAAATCCAAAGCCAGTTGTGCTTTGAGCACTTTAATTGTTGCCTATGTGTGCCCTCTTAAAATGGAAACTCTTTGGGCCCGGCCCATGCATTGCATGACAGTGAGCACACTGTTGGCACTCAGCAAATAATTAATAGGTTGGGAGTTTGAATACACGGTGTCAGCAGCTGGTCTTAGCGCATCAGTATCCAAGAATGACACATTCTTCAATGCTAGTAAAACCTGGTCTGTCCTCCCTGCTGTGTCTGGGAAAGGAGAAACCCTGGTTCCCCCCTGCCGCCGCCAGTCACTAGGAAGAACAGTGTGTTGGAGGAGAATTGGGGAGGGTGGGGTCGGATGGGGTCCTCTTGCTCCTTGAGCTTTGCCTCCAATCTTAAGAGGATGTGATTTGTGGGGAGGGGGAGGGTGGATTTTTGGCTTTATGGGCTCCTGGCTGTGCTCCACAGTGACGTTTCAGCCTGGGCAATGTTTCCTTAGGGCTATGCAGCACCTTCAGAGTTTCTTGCCTGTCAGTTAGCTATAGGGAGTCCTGATTCATTCCGTTGAGACTGAGTTTGGTTGCATAGTGAGTATGCCAGTTGGGCTGCATGGGGATTTTGGCTCTGGGCATGGGACCAGGGAAGGGTTGACTATGTAATGCTAAAATTAGCAGCTGTTGAGGAGTAAGCACTCTCCTTGGAGAGGGAATAACCTTCATCCTAATGAACTTCTGAAAGAAATTGGGCCTATGTCCTTCATGCCTGGCACTCAGGGGTCCTTAGCATCCTTACTGACAGAGATTACCAACACCATGGGCCAGCTCCTTGGCCCCTGCATCTGGAAAGCCAGGGGATCAGGCCAACTGCAGATTTCCTCTGATATAGAGGAATCTCTGTGTAACATAAAGCCAGTGTAACTGCTCTACACCACCCTCTCCACAGATACCTCAGTGTAGGAACCATATCAGGTGTTCCTCCACATTCCTCAGTTGGTGTAACAATCCCTTCAAGGCCATTACTCTCAGTGTAATTCAGAGAAACCCCGAGGCTGCTCTAAGTTGCATTGATGGATGGCTCCAGGATTAGGGAAGTGCACTAAGCAGAGTTCTGCAGAATCTGGGGCTCTGGCTCCAGCTTTAAAGAGGGAAACCTATCATCCCCCCTAAAGGAAGCCATAGCCCAGCCAATTTTACCTGTGTGGACTCAGCACACCTCATAAACCACCTCCCTGTCTCAAGCCTCCAATTTTTGAACAAGTTACTTGAGAAGCTAGTGAAGAACCACGTCAAGCTCACACTTCAACTGCCCATATCTTAGCCACCTCCCAGCTGGGGTTCAGGCCAGGTCATGGTATAGAGTTTAACACTGGTGGTGCATGTGAAGGACATCGATCCTAGTCCTCGTAGGCCTGTTGCAGCATTTGATACAACTTACCATGGCACACTACTGCTTCCCTGCAGAGATGCAGCAGGGCTTGATGTGATAGCTCTGAAATGGCTCCACTGAATGTGCCTCTGGACAAATCCACCTGCCATAACCCTACACCGACTGGGAGTGTTCAGACTCTGCTGGCTACCCAGCTCTAAGCCGGAAGTAATGACTGTGGGACAGCTCTGATACTGCTGCATCCTGGGAGAGCGGATCCCATGGAAGTCCCCAGGGCTGAGCCCAGATACTGTGGGGAAAGTTTAGCCCCAGCTGCAGAATTCAGATTTGGCTATTCTGTTCACCCCCTACATCCTGGGGGTGTCTTGGAGTCAGAACCACAGAGTGCAGTGCTCCAGCCAATCCTCCATCGGTGGAGCAATCCCTATGGGTAAGGCCCTACCAAATTCACGGCCATGAAAAACATGTCATGGACCATAAAATCTGGTCTCCCACCGTGAAATCTGGTCTTTTGTGTGCTTTTACCCTATGCTATACAGATTTCACAGGGGAGACCAGCGTTTCTCAAATTGGGGGGCCTGACCCAAAAGGGAGTCGCAGAGGGTCACAAGGTTATTTTAGGGGGTCATGGTATTGCCATCCTTACTTCTGTGCTGCCTTTAGAGCTGGGCGGCCAGAGAGGGGCAACGGTTGGCCGGGTGGCCAGCTTTGAAGGCAGCGCCCTGCCAGCAGCAACGCGGAAGTAAGGGTGGCAACACCATACCATGCACCATTACTTCTGCACTGCTGCCTTCAGAGCTGGGTGACCAGAGAGTGGTGGCTGCTGACTGAGGGCCCAGCTATGCAGACAGCAGCACAGAAGTAAGAGTGACAATACCAGACCAGGCCATCCTTACTTCTGAGCTGCTGCTGGCAGTGGCTCTGTCTTCAAAGCTAGGCTCCTGGCCAGCAGCTGCTGCTCTCCCACTTCTCAGCTCTGAAGGCAGCACCACCACCAGCAGCAGTGCAGAAGTAAGGGTAGCAGTAACATCCCCCTCCTCCTCCCGACACACACAACTCCTTTTTGGGTCAGGACCACTACAATTACATCACCGTGAAATTACAGATTTAAATATCTGAAATCATGAAATTTACAATTTTAAAAATCCTATGACCATGAAATTGACCAAAACAGACTTGAATTTGGTAGGGCCCTACCTATGAGACCAGGGTCCATTCCAGCTGGCACAATTTGGAGAAGTCCTTAGGCTGCTCTCAGTTTTGCCAGGAGCTGGTTCAGCCCCAGGGTCGCAGGATCGGAAAGTTATTGTAGATCACAAAATAGTTGCCACTAAGGATTCAACCCCCCATTTTTAGTAATACTATATTCTGCTAATGTGGCAATAAACAAAATCATTATACATAAAAATTGCTTTAAACATGAGGCACAATAAAACATTCTGAGCCATATTTTCAAAAGTGTGTGCAAAAAATGTATATGCCCGTTTATGCAGACCCAGTTTAGAAGCACAAATACCTCAATGATACATGGATAGTGGGGGTGAGCGAATGTGCACATACACACACTTTTGAAGATTTGGCCTTACAAAACAAGTATAACTCTAACGTTAATTAAAATAGAAACACGTTTTGAGCAGAGAAACTCACCTTTACAGATGGCCTCAATGAGACTATTCCACCCTTCAGGAGCAAATGAGAAACCGCATGTGACGTGGATGTGCCAAGTAACAAGGAGAGAGGAAAAAAGGAACCATAGGGAGGGAGCATGAATATGATTTTACAAGAGGGGCCATTTGCTCGGAGCAAGTTTTGTGAGTACAGAAAGGTTACGTTTTCTGAAAAAAATGTAAATAATTAACAAATTTGAAGGGAGACTTGCTGGGTCAGAGGACAGGTACCTGGAGCTGTGAAACTGCAAAGTGCGCAGGACTTTGGTTATAATGATCTAGCCAGGACATATTGTGGTCACTGATACAATCACAGGTGTACGCGATTTGGAAATGTCAGCCCAATGAATCCTATATGACTTTGCAATAAAACAGCGGGAAATGATAAACCAGGGTCAAAAAGGTCTTGAGAATTTCACACAGTTGAAATAAAGAGTGAGCAAGAGGAATTAGCACCAAGAAATGGGATTCAGATGTGAAAAACTGATTGGCTGAACCAGACAACTACATTCTCTTTTATCCTTGTTTAACTTCAAAAACTTTTGATTCAATCAGCTAGAGAGAGCTTCCGAAGACTGTGAAACGCAATGGCCCATATTGCAGCAGAAAGAAATGTCAGCCTGGAGCATCGGCATATAAATGATGAATTGAGATTATATTGTCCATAGTCCCGTTCTAGTGCCGTAACTCTCCTGCTACTAGCACAGAACTAACATAACAGCAACAGATCCAGCGGCAGAGCCACATGAAGCTCCTTCTTTTTCCATCCCTCTCCATCTTCCAATGGGATAGATATGCCTGCTCTCTCCATATGTCTGTGGAGTGATCTGAAAATCAGCATCCCTCTGTCCCCTCATTCTCACCATATTCTGGGGAACACTCACCCAGGTCCCCATTCGCTCTAATTTCCAAGAGGAAACAGGGAACATCCCTTCCACTGAATCTAAAATTAATGTCCTAGAAAAAATTCATATTTTGTACATACTTCAAAGTGACAGGGCAAGAGACAAGAGCCCTTATAGTGCCGACTCCGGGGGTGCTCAGCACCCACCAGCCACAGCTATTCAGTGGCGCTGATGATCAGCTGTTTGGTGGCTTGGGAACGGGCTTGGGGGAGGGCGGAGAGCAGCAGGCGAGCAGGGTCCTCGGGGAGGGGGCAGAGTGGGGGTGAGAAGAGGCAGAGTGAAGGTGGAGCCTTAGGGGAAGGGGTAGAGTCGGGGCAGGGCCTCTGGGCAGAGCAGGGTTGGAGTAAAAGTCCTTTTTCCTGGGGAAAAGAAAAAGTCAGCACCTATGACAGCACTAACATACAACAGACATAGAGTAAAACTACAGAGAAGTCTAAAGGACCTCTAGGAATCCACGTTTGAAATGATACTTGGAAGCAATGTACATGTTCATGTATTTCATAGATCAAACTGTCTTTCTTACAGATTGGCCTGAGCTGCAAAATTCAGAGTCACACCTGAATTTTCTCAAAGATTGGGGATCTTCAGATCTGCGACTTTGGTTCTGGCAAATCTCATATCTGCTACATATCAATAACACACATTCACACTCTCTCTCACATACACACTCTCACTTTATTTCATTTTATTATTATTCCTTAACAACCTGCAAGGAAATTTCACAGGCTGGCAGTGTTTGCCAGAAAACCACACCCCATTACTGGATGATGATACTGCTAATGTTAAGAGCGCTTTGCAGGCTTTCAGTTGCAGGTGGCTCCTTGTCCTATTAGAATGTAAGGCCAGGTCTATACTTCAGACCTATGTCTGTATAAATACGTTGCTCAGGGGTGGAAAAAATCATCATAACTTAAGCCTGGTCTATACTAGGAAATTAGGACGGTGCACCCCATAAGGGGTTATGGGGATATGCTTATAAATGTATATATGATATAACTGGAATATGTTTTATGCTACATATGCCATGTAACATATCTCTGTAAAGGTTATGATCTACTGAATCTATTCCTCCTATTTGTATGCATGTATCATTTTTGTAGTTGAAGTTATGAATATTGGCTGTGTACTTGCTTGATTTCTAAGTAACCTTAAGTATCAGAGGGGTAGCCGTGTTAGTCTGGATCTGTAGAAGCGACAAAGGGTCCTGTGGCACCTTATAGACTAACAGAGGTATTGGAGCATAAGCTTTCGTGGGTGAATACCCACTTCTTCGGATGCAAGCAGTGGAAATGTCCAGGCATGTCCAGACATTTCCACTGCTTGCATCCGAAGAAGTGGGTATTCACCCACGAAAGCTTATGCTCCAATACCTCTGTTAGTCTATAAGGTGCCACAGGACCCTTTGTCGCTTCTAAGTAACCTTAGTAAAAGCATTTGGTCAGCTTCTTGAGAAAGGAATGTGCAAGTTAAGTGCCCAATCAAGAAGCACTTAACAGACAATAGAGCTTGGGAGGCTCCAATCCACATAAGAAGTCTACCTGAGAACATTCAAGGTAGCATGTGAACCATGGCTGCCACCTGTAAATTATGAGTCATGCATGGGCATGTGACTTGCTCATGTGACTCCTAATCTCCATTTTGTAGCTGGATTTTACACAGGGGGAGGGAGGGGTGTCCACCCACAAGAGGAAGTCTATTTAAACCCCTGAGAGACCCCTCCATTTTGTCTTCAGCTGTCTCAAGAGATAGCCCCTCCACCCGCAAGGATACCTGAAAGAAACTGGAACAAATGACAGTAACTACAGGGGGGTGTGAGTGATTGCTGGACCCAGACTAGAGGGAGACTAGTCTATAAAAGGAAGCTCACTGAAACATCTCTGAGGGTGAGATTTTGTCTGTATTCAGTTTTATTACTGTATTAGAGATAGATTTGCGTGTTTTATTTTATTTTACTTGGTAATTCACTTTGTTCTGTCTGTTACTACTTGGAACCACTTAAATCCTACTTTCTGTATCTAATAAAATCACTTTTTACTTATTAATTAACCTGGAGTATGTATTGGTACCCGGGCAGGGGAAGAGGCCAAACAGTTGGGCATATCTCTCTATCAGTGTTATAGAGGGCGAACAATCTATGAGTTTTCCCTGTATAAACTTAATACAGGGTAAAATGGATGTATTTGGGTTTGGAATCCATTGGGAGTTGAGCATCTGAGTGCTAAAGGCAGGAACATTTCTTAAGCTGCTTCCAGGTAAGCCTACAGCTGTTAAGGGACGTGGTTCAGACCTGGGTCTGGGTTTGCAGCAGGCTAGCGGGTCTGGCTCAAACCAGGCAGGGCTCTGGCAGGGCAGAAAAGCAGGGGCAGAAGTCGTCTTGGCACATCAGTTGGCAACCCTAAGGGGGTTTCTGTGATCCAACCTGTCACAGGTTTAACTATGTCATTCAGAGGTGTGAAAAATCCACACACCCCTGAGCAATGCAGTTAAACCTACCTAGCCTCTGGTATAGACAGCGCTAGGTCAATAGAAGAATTCCACCTCTCTGGGAGGTTGATTGCCTACGCTGACAAGAGGGGTTCTCCCGTGAGCGTAGATAGCTTTTTCACTGAAGCCCTGCAGCGGTGCTGCTGTAGCGGTCTGTGTGTAGACAAGCCCTTTGCACTTTCATCACAGATTTTGGGTGATACAGCTTCCTGCCCATCTTTAACACAACATCTCAGCACCAGGGAAATTCCAATGCCAGATTCATGAGACACATCTGTGGCAGATATTGCAGCCCCATGCAGTATCTTTGGGGACCTGTGTATTAAAATGATGGATTGTTTATGTGTGCTTGTGTTCTGCTCCATGGAAGGGTCACAATGGCTTCTTCAGGAACTCAAAACAGTAGGGGATGATTAAGGTGACTCACTGAGACTAAACAGCTGCAGAGGTACCACCCCCTGGAGAGGTTTGCATATACCATAGACCACGCTGGGTTCTCTAGAGATCAGGGCTTTTGGTATAAAAGGATGAGCTGGAACAGACACAGAGCCTTCTTTCTAATCCAGCAAAGGGACGGGACCTCCAGTCCTAGGGGTCCCTGCCCTGTCCTTGAGGAAGGGTTGGAAAGACTTTGGCCTGGTAGGGCCCCATAAATCTGATGGGTGACTCCTTTAGGCACACTGGCTTGCTAGGGCTATCATAATGGATGGCAGGGGCCTGTGCAGCATTAACACCCCCAGTCAGAGTGAGGGAAAGACAAGTGTCTCCACCCCGAGACAGGTGACAGATGGAGACCTGACTGGGCATGCCTGGAGTGGACCACATGGGTGGTGTGATGGTTTACCCCATAAGGCTTTATGGGGAGATGCTTATAAATGTATATATGATATGACTGGAATATGTTTTATGCTACATGTGCCATGTAACATATCTCTGTAAAAGGTATGATCTACTGAATCTATTCCTCCTGTTTGTATGCATGTATCATTTTTGTGGTTGAAGTTATGAATATTGGTTGTATATTTGCTGGTTTTCTACATAGCCTTAGTAAGGGCATTTGATCAGTGTCTGGAGAAAGGAATGTGCAGGTTAAGTGCCCAATGAAGAAACACTTAATAGATAATAGAACTTGGGGACACCAACCCACATCTGAGCTTTGCTAGGAATGTGGCTTGGCTGGTAAGGAACGGAGTTGTGCATGGACATGTGACTTGCCCATGTGACCCCAAAACTCCATTTTGTAACTGGATGCTACACAGGGAGAGGGAGGGGTGTCCACCCAGAGAAGAAAGTCTATTTAAACCCCTGGGAGACCCCTCCATTTTGTCTTCAGCTGGCTAAAGAGAGAGCCTCTCCACCCCCCAAGGAAATACCTGAAAGAAACTGGAACAAAGGACAATAACAAGGGGGTGAGTGATTGCTGGTCCCAGGCTAGGAGAACCATAGCCTGTAAAAGAACGTTTACTGGAACTGGTGAGGTTTTTATCTGTATTCAGTTTGATTAGACATAGACTTGCGTGTTTTATTTTATTTTACTTGGTAATTCACTTTGTTCTGTCTGTTACTACTTGGAACCACTTAAATCCTACTTTCTGTACTTATTAAAATAACTTTTTACTTATTACTTAACCTGGAGTACGTGTTAGTACCTGGAGGGGGGCAAACAGCTGTGCGTATCTCTCTATCTGTGATATAGAGGGCGAACAGTTTGAGTTTACCCTGTATATGCTTTATACAGGGTAAAACAGATTTATTCAGGGTTTGAACCCCATTGGGAGTTGGGCACCTGGGTGTCAAAGACAAGAACACTTCCTAAGCTGCTTCCAGGCAGGCCTACAGCTGTTAGGGGACGTGCCTCAGACCTGGGTCTGGGTTTGCAGCAGGCTAGCGGGTCTGGCTCAAACCAGACAGTGGAAAAGGCAGGAAAGCGGGGGCAGGAGTAGTCTTGGCACACCAGGTGGCAGCTCCAAGGGGGTTTCTGTGATACCAACCCGTCACAGGTGGGTTGCAACTGGAGTTACCCTGAAACTGTGCCAACATTTATCTATCATCTGTTCATATTGCACCAATCACCATGGTGTGTAGGTGCTTCATATGGGACTCAATGGAGTTGCAGCCATTGTTGATGATCTCCTTGTCTCTGACTGTTCAAAGGAAGAACATGTTGCAAATGTTCATACTGTCCTCCAGAAGTCATGTGATAAAACAGGTATGTTTGAACCCAGAGAATGGCATCATCTGAAAGTCACTTCACTTCACTGCGTCTGTTTCCCTGTCAGTGTTGTCTACTTAGATTAGAAGTTCTTTGGGACAGGGATTGTCTCTTACCATATATGTACACTATGGCTAGCACAATGGGGCTCTGATCTCAGCTGGGACCTCTGGGTGCTACTATAATACAAATAATAAATCCAGAGGGAAGATATTTTGCACAATGCCTTGCTGTAGATGGGCTCATCTAAAGTCACTCTGGTGAAGAACATGGAACTACCCCATAAACTGCTGCTAAACACAATCCTTGGCATGTTTACCTCCCTGTCCAAGTTTGCACCAAACTTGTTTAAAATCAGTGGGCCATTGGAGCAGTTGCTGAAGCAAGCCAACAAATTAATCTGGGATAATCACCATGACACTATGCTCCAGCATACAAAGGAACTGCATGTATTACATGCCTTCTTTGACTCTAATAAATAGTTAACTCTAATAACCAATGCAGTTAAGAAAGGACTTGGTGATGTACTGCTCCAGGAAGGCTGGTCATGATATTACACATCACTCACTCACACACCCACCGAGAAACATTATGCACAAATAAAAAGGAACTATGTGCACTTGTATTTGGCTGCAAGCATCTTCCTCTGTATATGTATGGTCGCTAAATTTGACCATAAACTGCTTGAATCAATTCTGAAGAAACCATTCTGCTGCATCATGCAGATTATGCAGTACATGATTTTCCCGTTGCAGAGACAAGACACTCCATTGCAAGGTTGTTTTATATGACACTGAACTTTTGTGTTTAACTAAAATTGTATTCTAGGGATGGTTATAGTGTGTGATGATTTAAAATGGACTCATTTTGAAATAGGCCAACATAACTGTACATAATCTGGAATGCGCAAATATTTCAGGCAAAGAGTTTCATTGTATTAGAGATGAAGCATGACAAACTTTGGAAAAAGCCAAATATAAATCAAGAACTGAAGCTCTTGAAAACATGTAATTATTCTATGAAAAATAAGATAGAAGGCTTTTTTCATATCTGCACTAATAATCACAGCTGTAAGTTCTAGGGTTTCTAGAATAAGGCCCTGAAAGTCAGTGTCTTTGGGATAAAAAGTAGTCAGGAATCATTCTTGAAAAACTTTGTTTCTGGTCTGTCAGTCTAGTGCAGACTTAATTGCCACTGGAATTACTGGGAGATTTCCAACAGTTACAGGACTGGGCATTTATACAGAAGAAAAGAAGTGCCAAAGGTGGGTTTTTTTCCCAGTTAATCAAGATGAAATATAGAAAGAGAAAAACAAGCAATATTTTTACAAGATTTCACTGTGACCTATTAGACTTTTGTGCACAATCAGTGTTTGCTATCGTTTGGGTTTATTTCCTTTATTGTGTTTCCTTTCATTTCTCTCTGGCTCTCTTGTCTGTTCTGGATTACTTTTCTTCAACTCACTGTACAAATAAGATCTTTTCTCAACACGGTCCTGCTACACCATTTTCCTTCTTTTGTATTCTGTATGTTGCACATTACTTGGCTTTCTGCAGCCCCTCATTTCTCAATGTTAACAAAAACAGGAACTAAAAGCAAATCAGCACTACAATTCAAAAGTCATGCCGTTGCTTTTAAAAAGAATCATGGTTAAAACGTTCTGATTCTTGACAGCTTTCAGTTAGCACAGTTGTTCTGTCTTTGTGGTTTGCAGGTCACTCCATAGAAAAAGACTGAGGAGGAGAACCACTTTGATTTTGTGGAATTTAACAGGTTTCAGAGTGGTAGCCATGTTAGTCTGTATCCCCAAAAAGAACAAGGAGTCCTTGTGGCACCTTAGAGACTAACAAATGTACTTGGGCATAAGCTTTCGTGGGCTAAAACCCACTTCATCAGATGCATAGAGTGGAACATACAGTAGGAAATTGATAGATAAATATATACAGAGAACATGAAAAAATGGGGGTTGCCATACCAACTCTAAGGGTACGTCTATACTTACCTCCGGGTTCGGCGGTAAGCAATCAATCTTCTGGGATCGATTTATCGCGTCTTGTCTAGACGCGATAAATCGATCCCGGAAGTGCTCGCCGTCGACACCCGTACTCCTGTGCCGCGAGAGGAGTACGTGGAGTCGACGGGGAAGCCTGCCTGCCGCGTGTGGACCCGCATAGTTCGAACTAAGATACTTCGATTTCAGCTACGTTATTCACGTAGCTGAAGTTGCGTATCTTAGTTCGAACTGGGGGGTTAGTGTGGACCAGCCCTAAGAGACTAATCAATTAAGGTGGGCTATTATCAGCAGGAGACAAAAAAAACATGTTTGTAGTGATAATCAGGATAGCCCATTTCAAACAGTTGACAAGAAGGTGTGAGTAACAGTAGGGGGAAACTTAGCATGGGGAAATAGATATCAGTTTGTGTAATGACCCAGCCACTAACAGGCTTTATTCAAGCCTAATTTAATGGTATCCAGTTTGCAGATTAATTCCAGTTCAGCAGTTTCTTGTTGGAGTCTGTTTTTGAAGTTTTTTTGTTGAAGAATTGCCACTTTTAGGTCAGAATATGAACAAGAGGCTGCTAGGCAGCTCTCTAACACCACATTCTACAGGCCATTACCCTGTGATCCCACTGAGGATTACCAAAAGAAACGACACCATCTGCTCAAGAAACTCCCTGAAAAAGCACAGGAACAAATCTGCACAGACACACCCCTAGAACCCCGACCAGAGGTATTCTATCTGCTACCCAAGATCCATAAACCAGGAAATCCTGGATGCCCCATCATCTCAGCCATTGGCACCCTAACAACAGGATTGTCTGGCTATGTAGACTCTCTCCGCAGGCCCTACGCTACCAGCACTCCCAGCTATCTTTGAGACACCACTGACTTCCTGAGGAAACTACAATCCATTGGTGATCTTCCAGAAAACACCATGCTGGCCACTATAGATGTAGAAGCCCTCTACACCAACATTCCACACAAAGATGGACTACAAGCCGTCAGGACCAGTATCCCCAATAATGTCATGGCAAACATGGTGGTTGAACTTTGTGACTTTTTGTCCTCACCCACAACTATTTCACATTTGGGGACAATGTATACCTTCAAGTCAGCAGCACTGCTATGGATACCCACATGGCCCCACAGTATGCCAACATTTTTATGGCTGACTTAGAACAACGCTTCCTTAGCTCTCGTCCCCTAATGCCCCTACTCTACTTGCGCTACATTGATGACATCATCATCTGGACCCATGGAGAAGAAGCCCTTGAGGAATTCCGCCATGATTTCAACAATTTCCATCCCACCATCAACCTCAGCCTGGACCAATCCACACAAGCAATCCACTTCCTGGACACTACAGTGCTAATAAGCGATGGTCACATAAACGCTACCGTATACCGGAAACCTACTGACCGCAACACTTACCTACATGCCTCCAGCTTCCATCCAGGACACATCACACGAGCCATTGTCTACAGCCAAGCTCTAAGATACAACTGCATTTGCTTCAATCCCTCAGACAGAGACAAACACCTACAAGATCTCTATCAAGCATTCTTAAAACTACAGTACCCACCTGCTGAAGTGAAGAAACAGATTGACAGAGCCAGAAGGGTACCTAGAAGTCACCTACTACAGGACAGGCCCAACAAAGAAAGTAACAGAACATCACTAGCCATCACCTTCAGCCCCCAACTAAAACCTCTCCAGCACATCATCAAAGATCTACAACCTATCTTGAAGGACGATCCCTCACTCTCACAGATCTTGGGAGACAGACCAGTCCTCAGTTACATACAGTACCCCAACCTGAAGCAAATACTCACCAGCAACCACACACCACACACCAAAAACACTAACCCAGGAACCTATCCTTGCAACAAAGCCCGGTGCCAACTCTGTCCACATATCTATTCGAGTGACACCATCACAGGATCTAATCACATCAGCCACGCCATCAGGGGCTCATTCACCTGCACATCTACCAATGTGATATATTCCATCATGTGCCAGCAATGCCCCTCTGCCATGTACATTCTCTACGCAAAAGAATAAATGGACACAAATCTGACATCGGGAATCATAACATTAAAAAACCAGTAGGAGAACACTTCAGTCTCCCTGGTCACTCAGTAACGGACCTAAAAGTGGCAATTCTTCAACAAAAAAACTTCAAAAACAGACTCCCACGAGAAACTGCTGAACTGGAATTAATTTGCAAACTGGATACCATTAAATTAGGCTTGAATAAAGCCTGTTAGTGGCTGGGTCATTACACAAACTGATATCTATTTCCCCATGCCAAGTTTCCCCCTACTGTTACTCACACCTTCTTGTCAACTGTTTGAAATGGGCATCCTGATTATCACTACAAAAGTGGTTTTTTTTTCATGCTGATAATAGCTCACTTTGGTCTTTTAGAGTTGTTATGGCAATGCCCATCTTTTCATGTTCTCTGTGTGTGTGTGTGTGTGTGTGTATATGTGTGTGTGTGTGTGTATATACATATATATATTCCTACTGAATGTTCCACTCTAGGCATCTGATGAAGTGGGTTTTAGCCCACGAAAGCTTATGCCCAAATAAATTTGTTAGTCTCTAAGGTGCCACATGTACTCGTTCTTTTTGTAGAATTTAAGTTCCACTCCTGCAAGATATGTAACACTGACCTACTCTTCTCTTGTTCTAAGCATTTCGAGTTGAAAAGCGAAACCCTATGAACAAAGTGCACATTGCTGCACAATTGACCTCTTTTCTCCTATCTTAGAAGGCTTGCAGTAGGATTTCTTGCTCTGAGCAGATTAGATAGCATGTCTTCAGGGAAAACCACAGAGCATGCTGCACATTGCTCAAATGCTCTCGTTATTCTGAGGCCTGAAGAAACAAGGAAGGAAGCTTGAGGCTGGTGGTTTGGCAGGTGTGAAGCCTTTTTACAGAGACATCTGTTTTTAGTGGTAACTCTGGGGCTGTGTCTGAGTGGAAGAACCTAAACCCGCTCCTTCCCTGTGGTACACAGAAAGAGGTCTGGGTTCCTGAAGAAGTGATGTGTTTGTGCTGTCAGCTCCCTCAAGCTGCACTTTGAGCCTCTGCACTGTCATATTTGTACAGGAGGGTTTCAAAGTGAGAGAATTCCTTCCTCTAAACCAACAACTGTTTAATGCAGCTGTTCAGCTGTTGCATCAGCAAGAGGTTTCTGCTGCTGTGTTGGCAGCCACAAAATGGATGAGAGAGGATACAAAATGGGTGAAAGATGACACCCCACTCAGCTCTTTATAAAGACCTTTAGCAGGATGGTACTTGCTGCACCACATGAAAATTAACTTTTCTAAACCTACGAGATTATCTCTAGTGGTCTGAGGACACTGCTGAGGAGCCATGCACTTCATAGCATCAGTGGGCTGAGCTCATTGCATCCACCGCCGGCCCCTTGCAGCCTTCATTTCCCCCACCCCCCAAGCTCCCTGTGTGCCACCCTTCCATCCCCTTCTATTTCAGAGACTCTCTGAAACTCTTCTTAGCATCCCCTTCAGTCCCCCATTCCTCCCCCCCTCCACTTGGCAGGAGCTCTGTGTACCCCTATCCCCTTCCACCACATGCCAGGTCCCCCATTCTCCACCTCAAGCCAGTGGCTCTGTGTACAGCTCCCTTCCCCCTCACATTCCCTATTCCTTCTCCCCCCTGGCAGGAGTGCTGTATACCAACATTTCCCCCTTCCCTCCCATTAGGGGCTGTGTGCCCAATTTTCCCCTGCCCCCCATTCTGGGGTCCCCTGATCTCCACCTGCCAGGGGTTATGTCTGCCCCCCACATTCCCCTCTTCCTCCCATACTAGGGGCTCTGTCTTCCCCTTACCCCCACACACAGTTTCAGGTCCTAGCGAGCACCCCTTCCTGCCCCCATCGCCCCAGGACTGCTTGAGGGGAATCTAAACTGGATTGCTTGGGGTGTGTTATGCTGCTGGAGGCTGAACAGGGTCCAGCCCTTGCCCCAATCTTGGGGTTCCCAGGCGCTCTCAGGATACTGCAGACTTTCTGAGTTTCAGAATCTCGCCTAAACACACCCCTCTCCCAGAGGTGCGATTTGCCAAGCATCTGGTTTCCAGTTTAACTCTCTCAGGGGCACGCAGCAGTTGTGAAGCTGACCATACACACACTTAACAGGAACAATGGAACACCCTAAGCGCTATGTCCCTCACTAGCTCGCCCTTCCCTTGGGAGTCCTTGTGGGACCCTCTGTGTTCTGTCAGGCAGGCAAGGTCCTCTGCCCCATTGCCTCCCTGCCCCAGCAGCCTCCCTCATCTTAATCTGCTGCAAAATGGCTCTTCCCCCCATTGTAGTGTCTCCTCCCCAGCCCTGAGTCCCTTTCTAGACTGCTGGTAGGGGCACCTGCTGCTTTCCCCCGCTCTGTTTTGGTTATTTTCCAGTACTCCCAACCCCCACTCCTTTCAGGCAGGATGTGTCTTCTCCCAGGCAAAGCAAATCCACTGTCTCCAGGTATTTTACTTTGACTAGGTGAGAGCTGATCGCTCACCATTGTCTCCGGCCTGGCAGACACATGACCCAGCCCTGCTAATTCATGGTGGCTCCACATCCATATAGGCTGTCCATGCCACAGTAATTTCATGATACAAGATCATAAAATAATTCTCATTTTGGGAGTGGTACAGCCAGTGCCCCCTATTCATCACCTTAGGGTCCCCCAATCTCCCTCCATACCAGAGCCTCCACTTCTTCCCCCGCTCCCCTCAAGCCAGGGGATGCATGCACAGCTCCATTCTTCCCTTCCCCCAACATAATTATTTGTTTTCTATCTGGAAGATAAGTCATTCAGGGTGTGGACAGGTTAAACACTAGTGGGAGGATGGGCAGAGCTGAAATAGGGAGTATTGTTATGCATGAAGGCATTTAATGGGTGCCATCAACTGATGTTTTGATCTCCAAACAATTGCATGGGGGAGGGGCAGGGGGGATGGGGTTTGAAGCTGTGACTCTGCTGAACAGATAACTCCATGTCTCCCCCATTTATTTTCCTCAATATTCTAATTTCCCCCCAGATCAATAGAATTCCACTCACTGATGCCTAGAACATTCCGAGATTTTGGAATTGATCAGATGTGGTGTTCAAAAGTTAGCCTGTTACATGTGTACAGACAGACAGAGAAACGCTGGCAAATTGAGTGTAAGGCCCTGCAAGCTCGGCCAATTTGTGATCTGAATTAATTGCTTCCTTTAGACCAGGGGTCTTCAAACTTTAGGAGATGAGGGCCACATTAGATTTTTGAAGGGGCTTCGCGGGTCAGCTTTAGGGAGTGTTGGGCCCGATTTCGATGGGGCCCTGCCACCGAAATACCACCGAGGCAGCAGCAGCATTTGTGCTGCTGCCGAAGTGCCACCGAGGCAGCGGCAGCAATTGGTTGGGGGACCGGACAAATTGAAGCTGTGGGCCGGATCCGGCCCTCGGGCCATAGTTTGGAGACCCCTGCTTTAGACGGATGCTGTGGCGGGTTCTCAGCTAAAGTCCTGCATTGAGTCTGAAGGACTCTGTAGCGATGCAAGGACTCACTGGTGCAGCGCCTCCTGCTGGTCATCTGGGAATTAGCTTTTTCCAGCCTTGGCGTGCCCTCTGCTGGCCGATGTCTCCCTTGTCGCTGGCCCTATGTCCCTCCCGGACCCCAGTGCCTCTTTACCTGAGGGTTCTGCCCCAGAAATACCCCCACACTCTGGGTCTCCCCTCCTGAGGGGAACCCCCAACCATCTAAGCCCACCTTGCCTCCATGGCTACTGCCAGTCAGCATCTAGCCCCCGCTCACTGGGGAAGACTGCGGTGTGTAATAGCCACTCATCACTGGCAAGGGGTGTTTGGACCAGCTGCCTCTGCCTAACCCCGGGCTGCACCTTTGCCACACAAGTACCTATTTTAGGCCCCGCACAAGGCCTGCAGCCTGAGGAGTTGTCAGGCTAGAGCTCCTCTTGCCTTTCCCTAGCCCTTCTCTACTTTAGGTACCTTGGTCTCAGGCAGCTAGGCCCTCTCTCTCTCTACAGCTAGAGAGAAACTCTCTAGCTGCTGGCCCACAGCCCTCTTATAAGGGCCAGCTGGGCCCTGATTGAGCTGGCCACATCTGTGATTGCTTCCCCAATCAGCCTTTCAGAGCCTCAGGCCTCTCCAGGGTTGCTTTTAACCTCTTCAGGGCCAGAGCAGGGTAATCACCCCACTACAGACTCCATTAGTGTTATTATCCATGTGGTCACACAGCTGTGCATTGCACTTTGTAAAAACATTACATAGTCCCCTGCCCTGAGGAAATAAAGTGTGAATGGCCTGATCCTTTTTTTATTAAATCAAGGGGGTGAGAGGTACCATTTATTTGAATGAAATCAGGCTCAGGCCCTGAGTCAGACAGAGTGGATTTGATTCTCCACTTCCTTTTACTTGCTTAGTCATTTACACCTGTACAATATGGGTGTAAACTGCCAGTGGATGGTAGCATTCTGCACTTGCTTTGCACAGGTGTAAAAAATTACCCAATTTGCAAAGCAGTGGAGAATCAGCCCCAATAGAGTGACTATCACCAGCAGAGTAGGTGGAGTGGTAGCTGCAACTGGGGAAGGGAAGGGCAAGGATTCCAGGGAGATGTATCAAGAGAATTGCTTTGCTATATTGCTTGTGTGTCTTGTTCGGAGATTTTTTTATGTGATATTTTTCCATTCCATTTCCATTTTTGGAGTTGAGCAAAGAGCAGATGGTATTGGGGCAGAACTCAGCTCCTGCCATTCCTGATGTTCCACCCTGAAGTTATCAAGGCTAGATTTCAGTCCTTTAACATCCATGCCAGAATAGGCAAAACTCTTGGGGGAAAAGGGGGTTATGTAGCATTATGCAGCTCCTTGCATAGAAGACAGGATTTCTGCCATGGCCTGGATAATGTGGTCTCTGGAGCTGTCTTGTCCCATGGCACTAGCTAATTATGTGAAACCCCATTCAATTGGTAAGATAAATCTACTGGACCTTTGAGTCTGGCACCACCAGCATAAAATTCTGTCCTTGGTTTGGACAGAAAGGAAAATCACACTGTAACGCTGTCACTTTTGTATCTTACCTCTCTTTTTTTCTATCTGAAAAATAAATTGGATGTGTACTTTTGATTTTAAAGATATCATCTCCATTTACCAGCTGGCTAGTGTTTTTGGAGATGTTTTTAAGCAAGATCACACTTGAACCTTCTAGTTGGGAATGCACATCCTCGAGCAGTTTGATTTAGAAACAGAACATGCCTTTTTAAACCCTCCTTCTCTTCCTTGAAATGAGTCTCACCAGGAGTACGGCAAGGAAATGATTTTAGAGCATAATGAAAGAACCTAATCAGACATACTAGTGGCTAATAAAAGTGCATAAAAAGAATAAATGACTTTTTGGCAGAGATGAAAACAGAAGAAAGTGGCATAATTACTGGAAATATCCAAACCATACAGCAACAGGAAGCTTGGGTCAATAGGTTGCAGCAGCACCACTGCAAACTGAACCCTTTGGGATAGCTTGATTGAATAGTTTAACTGATTTAGTGTTAGAGTAATTGGCAAATAGATACATCAATCCAGTGCAGCTCTAAATTGTACCATTACAGGGTGGTTATGGTCAGAAAACTCATTCTGTGGAAAATGGCACCTTGTTACTTCACATATTATCCACTCCCCATGGGGTAAATTTTCAAAGCATTGCACAGGGTATTAGCTGCATGACTCCTATTAAAGTAAATAGGAGTTGAGTGAGGGTGAAACCAAACGCAGAACATTGAGGTGTTATACCTATGTCTTTTGAATCTTATGCTATCTGCTTAGTTCACTGACAAAGAGATGGGTTTACTATTGTCAATATGGCAAGGTCAATGAAGCACAGGAAGAGGGAACTGAGCCTATATTCAATTGTGCCTCCCACAGTAGCAACACAATCCTCAGCTCGTGTACAGAGCAGATGGTGTACACTAGAGCAGGAGGAATTTAGAGGGATTTTTTTCAGCTGCCAAGTGGCGATTGTACTGCTGTCAGTTAAGAGAAATCCAGTTTTGACTTGTAAAGTTTGCAGTTCTGTTCTGGAAGTCACTGATGGAGAATTAATATGGAATAAGACAAAGCTGGTTACAGAGCTGCCTTTTGCAGTATTACCATCCCCAAATGTTCAAAAATCATGAGTCAGGCTCTCTAAAATCATGAGATTGGCTTTAAAATCATGTGTTTGTGTAAAACTAATAGATTTGGTGTTCTTTTTATTTGCCTTCTGCTTTTTGAGCCTCTAGGGTGCACTGGGGCCATGTTTTGAAGCTTTCTCCACAGCCACGAGGACTGGAAACTTACTTTTTCTTTAAGAATGAAGGCTGAAATCATCACATATCCACTTGACTCCAGGAGCTGGGGCTTTAAGAAAACAATAATTATCATGAGACTCATGACAAAATCATCAGACTTGGCAACATTGCTTTCTAACCATAGCTACCTTTAAGGAAAAAGTTTACTTTCTCCATTACAAACACTTCTGAGGTTTTCAGTATCCCTTTCTTGTCATGCTAAGCAATTTCTTTCCTAATATCTTGCTTGCTTCACAGGTATCTATCAAATCACTGTGCCCCAGCTTGCACAAGTTTGTGCCAGCCTCTTGCACTGGGAAATGTGAAAAATAACCTACCTTCCACTCCAGTATTGTAAGCTTTTGTTCTTCTGTTTGTTGCTTGCTGTAGATAACGTCAGCTTAATAAGTGAACTGCAATTCTTGATTGTATCAGTAGGTGGCGCACAACTATGAATTGTACTGGAACATTAAAAAGTGAAAGCTATAGTTAGGCTGAATTTGGTCTGAAGTTTCTGCATTGCTGTAACATACGTCAACAACATGAAGACACAGGCCTAAATTTTCATAGATGCATAGATTCCAACGTCAGAAGGGGCCACTGTGATCATCTAGTCTGACCTCTTGTGTAACACAGGCCAGAGAACTTCCCTCAAACAGCACCTGTTTGAATTAGAGCATATTTTTGAAAAAAAATCCAATCTTGATTTTAAAATGATCAGTGATGGAGAATCCACCACAAGCCGTGGTAAATTGTTCCAGTGGTTAATTATTATCACAGGTAATGATTTACACCTTATTTCCAGGATGAATTTGTCAAGCGGCAAAAAACAAAAAAACAAAAAACAAAACACGTCTGGAGCTCCCAAAGCAAAACAAACAAAAAACAGCCCTTGAAATGTGCCGCCCCAGGAATGGCCGGAATACCATCCCTTCAGCTGTGCCGCCTCAAGCACCTGCTTCCTTTGCTGGTGCCTGGAGCCGGCCCTGACTGGGTTTAATGGAGGAACAAGCCATGGACAGGAATGGACGGTGACACTGTCTCACGTCTGCAAAGATGCTCCGGGATGAAAAGAAGAACAATTTTTGAGTCATTTGCAGACTTTATTTCAGGCCATTCCCCACAAGAGACAGGGATCGTGCCAGGAGCCACACCTCCCTGGCACAGGGGCAGGCAGGAGTCTCTTTGGGGCGTATGCTGCTTGCGCTCAGCTAGTGCCTCAGTGGGTGTTAGCTGCCTGAAAGTGGGGCAGGATCATGGTCCCCTTTCCACATCCCCACTGTCCTGCAGAATTAGCCCATGTTGTGTCTTCTGTTGTGTACACAACATCCATAATACAAAGGAAAGACATGGGCACACTGGGGTCTAGATAACTGTTTATAATATGCAAGGCCTGACTACATATACACACTGCTGTTCTTAAAAAAAGAACGAGGAGTACTTGTGGCACCTTAGAGACTAACAAATTTATTTGGGCATAAGCTTTCGTGGGCTAGAACCCACTTCATCAGAAGCATAGAGTGGAACATCCAGTAGGAATAATAATATATATATATATATATACAGAGAACATGAAAAGATGGGGGTTGCCATACCAACTCTAAGAGACTGATCAATTAAGGTGAGCTATCATCAGCAGGAGAAAAAAAACTTTTGTAGCGATAATCAGGATGGCCCATTTCAAACAGTTGACAAGAAGGTGTGAGCAACAGCAGTGGGAAACTTAGCATGGGGAAGTAGATATCAATTTGTGTAATGACCCAGCCACTCCCAGTCTTTATTCAAGCCTAATTTAATGGTATCCAGTTTGCAACTTAATTCCAATTCAGCAGTTTCTCCTTGGAGTCCGAGTCGGCAATTCGGCGGAGGGAAGAGTGGCGGACTTGCCGCCATGGGACTCGGACTGCCTCCCCATTCTCGATGCCGCCCCAAGCACCAGCTTGGAAAGCTGGTGCCTGGAGCCGGCCCTGTTAGCAAGTTCAGGGTTAAGAGGTGGTCTCTGGCGCTGGGGCCTAAAATCACATCTTTAAGAGAGGCTGATCACTGTCTGGCTTTATTAAGTACATGCAGTAAATCACTCAACTCCTCTCCACACCCTCAAATTTCTTGATAGGCCCAATCAATGCAATTATCTCAACTAACTCCCCCAGCTTGTTCAACATCCATGCAGTCACTCCACTTTATTGAGCTGAGCACTCACTGAAACCAGAAAGAGATACAAGCTAATGTCCCCACTGTTACAATTCCAAACAGCCTGCCCTCTGAAAAATGGCTAAATACAACTACTTCCCACTACTTAGCCACTGGGAGTCCCCCAAGTGGGAGTCCCCCACTTAGATCAACCTCCCTGATTTGGGGGACTCATTCTGTCCTCATCTCACTCCATTGCTGGGGGGCTTCTTGAAATTCAAGGGGTTAAAACATTCTTATTTTAATTGTATTTGCTTTTAATCCCAACAATGGTTTGAGTAATTGTCTCCCTCTATTACAGTTACAACAATGAGTAAAGAGCTCGTTAAAAAAGAAGTGTTGGATATAGAGAAATACTGCCAACTACAGTACCAAGGAAACATTACAGCTCCCCTTTGCCCCAAAATACCAGTTCCTCGCTGTGGATAAATAGCTATGCCAGTCCTTCTGGGAGTAATTCTCTTTTTCTCAGTAGTGGGTTCAGAGTACACTGTACCAAAGAACAGTCTGTTTTCCAGAATGCATGTCTAATCTGTCCTCTCTCTAAAATGGGGGAGCTGGAAGCATAAGAGCAGTGGGAAAGGGGGGACAGACCAAGAAGAATAGTTGTTGTTGTTGTTGGCGTCCGTTAGTCTCGAGAGACGATGGATATGCGCCCATGGGGAATGTTTAATTGATGGTTGTGCAGCGTCTGTTGTGGCTGTAGAGCCCCACACGAGAGTGGCAGTCTCGATTGCATTTGCTGCATTTGAAGGCGGTGTCAGCTGTGGGTTGGAGCCGCTGCTTCCTTTTTCGTTGAACCCGCTTTTCCTCGGCAAGCTGCTGCAGCTTGTCTTCACCAGTTTTCAATCCAGTAGTCAGAGGCGAGTGTGTCTCCATCTGCATCTGTCCTGGGCGAGCTCTTCCCAGCTGTTGATGTCGATTTGAACAGTCTTCAGGTCCCTCTTACAGACATCCTTGAAGCGAAGGTGGGGCCGTCCTGTAGCTCTGTTTCCGGAAGCAAGTTCGGCATACAACAGGTTTTTGGGGATCTGTCCATCTAATCTGTCCTCTCTCTAAAATGGGGGAGCTGGAAGGGTAAGAGCAGTGGGAAAGGGGGGACAGACCAAGAAGAATAGTGGGCTGAAAGATTGTTCTAACAATGGAATCAAGTGGCAGAAAAAGCAATTTCCCATCTCCCCCCAGGTACCTGAGTCTCCTCATACAAGGTTTCTCTTAGTCTAGAAAACGCCTCATTTTCATGTATTTGTCATCTGATCCCTAATCTAGTCCTAAAGACTGGTTCTGTTTTCACTTACTTGGGATAGAGGTAAGCAGAAAGGCAGTCTAGTGAGTCGGGCAATGGCCTGTTTCAGAGTAGCAGCTGTGTTAGTCTGTGTCAGCAAAAAGAACAGGATTACTTGTGGCACCATAGGGACCAACACATTTATTTCAGCATAAGCTTGGAAGTCAGGACACCTGGGTTCCATTCTGTGCTCTGCCACTGACTTACTGTGACTTTAGGTCACCTCAGCTCTCTGGGCTGCTGTTTCCCTTTCCAACCTGACTTTTTCTCACTGTGTGTTTGTACATCATCCAGCACAACGCAGCCCTCATCTTGGCTGGGGTCTCTAGACACAATGGGTCCAGACAATAAAATAATCCAAGTAATACATTAAGAGTAATTCAATTTATGAAAGTCAATGGAGTTACACTGGTGTAAAACAGGCATAAGGGAGATCAGCATCCAGGGCCGGCTCCAGGCACCAGCCTACCAAGCACGTGCTTGGGGCGGCACCTGGAGGGGGGCGGCGCTCAGGGTGGGTTTTTTTTGTTTTGTTTTTTTAATTAAACATACTGGCAGGCTGTTGGGGTGCCCCCCGGCGCTCCAGCCGGCCGGGGAGAGTGGGGCTGCGGCCGGGCTCGCCGCCCTCCCCTCGGCGTTCCGGCACGGGGAGGGCGGCAAAAAAGCCAGAGCCGGCCCTGTCAGCATCAGACCCTTAGTCCTCCAGCTTCAATTCAGTTTTGATCTGTATCTTTTTTTTCCCCCACAGGATTCCTTGCCCAAAATGTACACAGCTTGATTCTCCTCTCCCTTACACTGGTGTATGAATCAGGAGTATCTCCATTGTAGTCAATGACATGAGAGGAGAATCAGGCTTATAGGTTTTGTTGTACTGTCTGATCCCCTCACTTTATCTTTGAGATCTTCAGTGATCTGAAATTCAAAAAAGAGTCCTACAAAAATTGGAAACTAGGTCAAATGACAAAGGATAAATATAAACAAATAACACAAGTATATAGGGACAAAATTAGAAAGGCCAAGGCACAAAACAAGATCAAACTAGCTAGAGACATAAAGGCTAACAAGAAAACATTCTACAAATAAATTAGAAGCAAGAGGAAGACCAAGGACAGGGTAGGCCCATTACTCATTGAGAAGGGGGAAGACAATAACATAAAATGTGGCAATGGCAGAAGAGCTAAATGACTTTTTTGTTTCAATTTTCACTAAAAATGTTGGTGGTGATTGGACATCTAACATAGTGAATGCCAGTGAAAATGAGGTAGGATTAGAGGCTAAAATAGGGAAAGAACAAGTTAAAAATTACTTAGACGAGTTAAATGTCTTCAAGGCACCAGGACCTGATGAAATATTTCCTAGAACACCAAAGGAGCTGACAGAGGAGATATCTGAGCCATTAGCGATTTGAAAAATCATGGACGACGGGAGAGATTCCAGAGAACTGGAAAAGGGCAAATATAGTGCTGACCTATAAAAAGGGAAATAAAGACAACCGGGGGAATTACAGACCAGTCAGCTTAACTTCAGTACCAGGAATGATAATGCAGCAAATAATTAAGCAACCAATTTGTGACCATCTAGACAATAATAAGGTGATAAGTAACAGTCAACATGGATTTGCCAAGAACAAATCATGTGAAACCAACCTAATAGCTTTCTTTGACAGGGTAACAAGCCTTGTGGATGGGGGAGTGGAGGGGGAAGCGATAGATGTGGTATATCTTGACTTTAGTAAATCTTTTGATACTGTCTCCCATACCTTCTCATAAACAAAGTAGGGAAATACAACCTAGATGGAACTACTATAAGGTGGGTGCATAACTGGTTGGAAAACCATTCCCAGAGAGTAGTTATCAGCGGTTCACAGTCAAGCTGGAAAGGCATATTGAGTGGGGTCCCACAGAGATCAGTTATGGATCCGATTCTGTTCAATATCTTCATCAATTATTTAGATAATGGTGTAGAGAGTACACTTATAAAGTTTGCAGATGATACCATGATGGGAAGGGTTGCAAGTGCTTTGGAGGATAGGATTAAAATTCAAAATCATCTGGACAAACTGGAGAAATGGTCTGAAGTAAATAGTCTGAAATTCAGTAAGGCCAAATGCAAAGTATTCCACTTAGGAAGGAATAATCAGTTGCACACATACAAAATGGGAAATGACTACCTAGGAAGGAGTACTGCAGAAAGGGATCTGGGGGTCATAGTGGACCACAAACTAAATATGAGTCAACAGTGTAACACGGTTGCAAAAAAAGCAAACATTATTCCGGGATGTATTAGCAGGTGTGTTGTAAGCAAGACACGAGAAGTAATTCTTCTGCTCTACTCCGCGCTGATTAGGCCTCAACTGGAATATTGTGTTCACATTTCAGTAAAGATGTGGACAAATTAGAGAGAGTCCAGAGAAGAGCAACAAAAATTATTAAAGGCCTAGAAAACATGATCTTTGAGGGAAGATTGAAAAAACTGGGAGAAGAGAAGACAGAGAGGGACATGATGATAGTTTTCAAATACATAAAAGGTTGTTACAAGGAGGAGGGAGAAAAATTGTTTTTCTTAACCTCTGAGGATAGGACAAGAAGCAATGGCCTTAAATTGCAGCAAGGACAGATTAGACTGGATATTGGAATAAACTTCCTGTCAGGGTGGTTAAGCACTGGAATAAATTGCCCAGGAAGATTGTGAAATCTCTGACATTGGAGATTTTTAAGAGCAGGTTAGACAAAAACCTGTCAGGGATGGTCTAGATAATACTTAGTCCTTCTATGAGTGCAGGGGACTGGACTAGATGACCTCTTGAGGTCCTTCCAGTCCTGCAATTCTATGGTTCCACGGTTTATCAGCTAAGCCTTGCTGAATCCATAATAGAGCAGCATTCTGTCCTGAGACCTGGAAATCAAGATGAATGGGTTCCATTCCCCTCTCTGCCACTACAAGCTGTGAGTTACTTACCTCTCTGTTTTCAGTTTCCTCAGCTATAAAATGGGGATAATACTACTTATCTATCTCACCACAGAGTTAGAGGCCTAATTCATTGATGTTTGTAAAGCACTTCGATATGCTCCAATCAAATTAATGTAGAGGAACAAAGCATTATTATGATCCCTCAACTATATAGTTTACATACACACACACACAAAATCTTTTCGAAAGAAACACTTTGCATATGTGTTCTCCTGTCAGAGAATGATCATTTTTGCCAAGTGTCTGATTAGAATTGGACCAGCTATTTATGAACTATGCACATCCAAAAAAATGACAAATATCCCTTTTTGGAAGAGTCTGATAATTTTGTTTACCATTTCAGAACTCAAAATTCAAAATTGGGTTGATCTGAGAACTCCAAATTATTGCATTGCATTAGGGTTCAAGGAAATGTTCTGAGATTCAAAGATCCCAATCCTTAGTAAGGTTTCTATGGTCTATTGTATTGGAAACAGTAAACAATAACAATAGTATTGAACTACCATGGGGGAAAACTTCGTTTGTATGGCATTGGCAAGAGAGGTGATTAACAATATTTAAATACCCAAGTCCAGATTGGTGAGCCAGTGAGAAGCTTTGGTGCTGTCCCAAACAAGGACTCCTAATAAATTTCATGTTGCTAATCATATTGAGAGGTCAACAAATCAATGTTCCGTTGTCTTCTGATGACATTTGTTGTTACTCAATTACTCGTGACAGCAGCACTGAGTGAAGGTTGTCATCTTCCCTTGATGGATAGCTGAAAAAAAATCTGAACATCTGAAAAATACAGATATTCTGTAATGGCTTTTGTTGTTGTCAAGTGGATAATGGAAAGTCACTACAGACTCTCTGCAGACACTATAACTTGTATTCATCCAATAGGCTGATCAAGAGGAGCAGTTTCTTAGCTTATAGCCCCAAAAGCCCTTTCTCTAGGCTTCTGCTTAGCTGTCTTGGCTTTCGCCTCTGCTCTGCCCCTCTCTCTCTTCTTGTCTGTTCTCAATTTTTGTGTGTGTTCTGCCTTCATAGACAGACAAGTATGTGAGCACACACACACCCCCCTCAGCAAAAGCCCTTCATCCACTCAGTCCAAACTCCTGAGTAGGTTTACAACCCGCTTTTGTTTTAGGTGAGAATGGGGAGGCTTCTGATTAACTCATCCTGAGAGGTATGTTAAGTGAAGGGTGTGTTCCTATTCAATCTCAGAGAGGTTTGTGATCAATGCAGTCACCAGTGCCTCAGCATAACACTATCTTCTCATTGTCAATAAGATGTTATTCAAAAAAGGGTTCTGATAGATTTTGTAAGGATCCAGTGCAGCTTTAGAGGGAAAGGGACTTTGCTATATATGAGTACTGTGTGTGTGTACACAGGGACAGCCTCAGGGCAGGGGGAGGAATAGTTCAGTGGTTTGAGCATTGGCCTGCTACACTCAGGGTTGTGAGTTCAGCCCCTGAGGGGGCCGTTTAGGGATCTGGGGCAAAAATCTGTCAGGGGACAGTACTTGGTCCTGCTAGTGAAGGCAGGGGACTGGACTTAATGACCTTTCAAGGTCCTTCCAGCTCTATGAGGATAGGTATATCTCCATATATCATTAACCCCTGATTTGTTGGCATTTGGCCCTTTCTATCATGCCACACTAAAGTTCACAACTATCCATCATGCCAAAACACAAGGCAAGAGCGGGAGAACCTCCAATCTACCAACAGGACTACATGGGGTGGAGGGAGTTCCTTTAAATGCTACATTGGGAAACCTTAAAATATAAAAGGTGAAATTAATGGATTTAACATACAGTATGCAGTGTTGTAGCCTTGTCAATCAGGAATGTTAGAGAGACAAGGTGGGTGAGGTAATATATTTTATTGGATCAACTTTTGTTGGTGAGAGAGAGACGCTTTCGAGCCACACAGACCTCTTCAGGTGTGGGAAACCTACTTAGCGTCACAGCTAAATGCAAGGTGGAACAGATTGCCATGAGGGCACGGGGCTGGACTCGATGACCTCTCGAGGTTCCTTCCAGCCCTAGAATCTATGAATCTATCTATGAATCTATGTGTTAACTATTTGTGCTAAACACTCTGTTCCATCTTGTATTCAGCTAAATTGCTCAGTGTAAATTCAAAAGCTTGTCTCTCTCTCACCAACAGAAGTTAGTCCAATAAAAGATATTACCTCACCCACCTTATCTCTTTAACATACAATAGGCTTTGTTAAGGAGACACTGTCAGCTTAAAAATAAGGACAGCTGCTGGACTAGGACTGTTAGGGTCGACACAGGTCACACAGTGTCTACACTTGCACTACTACGTCGACCTTAGCTTGACCCTGGCGCAACACTGTTTGGGGAGGTGGTTTTATTCCATCACTGTAATGAAGCGCTTACGTTGCCTGGCGACAAATTTTAGTGTAGAAACATTCACAAATAGGTCAATGCAAGGCAACCTACGTTGACCTAACTTGGTAGCACAGACCAGGCCTTTTAGTTTGGGCTTGCAGGATTGGGCTTTAAATTAGCAGGGGATCACACACATCACATTACTGTGAGTTATAAGGAGATATTGTGGGAATGTTTTAACTAGGCCAGGGCTTGTCAACCCACAATTGTTTCGCTTTATCTATAAGAATATAGTAAAAGTGGTACAACTTCTATCCATGGGTGGTGGATGGAGCCCCCCTTCAGGGAGGCTAGCCCACTGCTCCGCCTCTTCCACCCCCCCGCGATAAGAAAACCATGAGCCACGAGCACACACTCCCAACTCGGCCTGGTCAGAGTGCCTCCCTCCCTTGGCAGAGGAGCCTTGGGCTGGCTGGAGGCCTGAGCACGCCCCTCCACACCCTCAAACAGACCCCTCCCCAGATCCTAAACTGCCATGGGGAAAAGCGTCTTGGACTCTCTCCGGAAGGAGCTTTTGTTATTCCCCATGCAGGTTCTGGTGCAGCTGAGGAGGTGGTATGTGCTACTCAACTTCCTGGGTTCATCAATAATCTCTCTGGAGTCCAGGGAGATTACTGACGAACCCGGGAAGCTGAATAGCACATACCGTCTCCTCAGATGCCCCAGAACCTGCATGGGGCATAATAAAACAAAAACTTGCCCCCAAAACCCTGCAACTGGGGTTCCGGTGGCTGTGGCAGTGCCTGGCCTATTACACCCACTGTTCATGCCCCTATCCCTCCATCCATCCATCCATCTTGGTGTGCACCTAAAAGTTTTACCAGCATAGCCAAGTTGGTTAGAAGTGTGAAAAAATCACACACCTTACCAACACAGCTATGCTGGCAAAAGCCCTATTGTAGATGCAGCTACACTGGCAACAAGTCCTTTTGCTTGTATAGCATGTTCCACTTGGGGAACTCTTTTGCCAGTAAGAGCTGTGTCTCCTCAAGGAGGGTTTTCTGGTAGAGCTCTACTGGTGTATCTCTACCCCCTACCAGCAAACCCTTTCAAGTGTAGACAAGGCTGTACTGTGGACACAGGCAGGCTACATGTACACTAGCAACTGTATGCGTGTCCATAAGCACATAAAAACGGCTATACTGGGTCAGACCAAAGGTCCATCTAGCCCAGTATCCTGTCTTCTGACAGTGGACAATGCCAGGTGCCCCAGAGGGAATGAACAGAACAGGTAATAATCAAGTGATCCATCCCCTGTTGCCCATCCCAGCTTCTAGCAAACAGAGGCTAGGGACACCATCCCTGAAAATCCTGGCTAATAGCCATTGATGGACCTATCCTCCATGAAACTATCTAGTTCTTTTTTGAACTCTGTTAGTGTCTTGGCCTTCACAACATCCTCTGGCAAGGAGTTCTACAGGTTGACTATGCGTTGTATGAAAAATATACTTCCTTTTGTTTGTTTTAAAGCTGCTGCCTATTAATTTCATTTGGTGACCCCTAGTTCTTGTGTTATGAAAAGGAGTAAATAACACTTCCTGTAGCGAGGCGGGCTGGTACCCCACCACCCCGCAGAGTGAAGCACCAGCCCAGTGGCCAGAGCGGGTGGAGCCAGGAGGCTCTGGGCCCGCCCCGCTGAGAGACAGGCCGTGACCTGGAAGTAGACCAGCGCAACCCGGAAGTATAAAGGCGGGCCCTCAGAGATCACTTGAGGAGCAGCCACCGGGGAGACCAGACGCTGCCGGCCTAGCTCGCGACTGGGAAAACCCTGCGGCCCCAGGTACCCGCCAAGACTGGCCGGACCTGCCGAGCGGCCCCTATCCAGAGGAGCTGCCGGACCTGCCAAGTGGCCACCATCTGGAGGAGCTGCCGGACCTGCCGAGCGACCGCGAGTCTGAGGAGGAACCCACGGGGCTGGAACCCGCCGAAGACACCCCCTGGACTCAGGTATCTCTCAAGGGGGAGTCCAGAAGTAGCCCAGGGGCAGCGGACCCTAGTCTAGCTGCAGCACTGCCAGAACCAATGTCAGTGTGTTGCGGCCAGGATCCCCACTGACCCAGCGGCGGATCCTTTGCCACTGTTAGGGCCCCGGGCTGGGACGCAGTGGAGTGGGTGGGCCTGCGTCCCCCCTGCCACCCAACCTGTGGGTGGCAGTCTCCCCCTCTTCCTGGTTACCCAGAGCCAGGAGCCTAGTGCCTTATATTGAACTCTGTGCTCAGCCCCTGCCTGAGGAGCTGAGCCTCAGATTATTTACTTGTTGCCCCGCCCTGACTCAGGGCCAGGGCCTAGCCTCTACCGCTTGCAGGACCTGACCGGAGGCGTTCGGGCCAAAGACCGAGGATTCCCCAACCCAGCCAAATGGGTACAGCGAGGCAGGCTGGTGCCCCACCACCCCGCAGCAGACAAAGACCCCTACACTTCCTTATTTACTTTCTCCACACCAGTCATGATTTTATAGGACCTCTATCATATCCCGCCTTAGTTGTCTCTTTTCCAAGCTAAAAAGTCCCAGTCTTATTAATCTCTCCTCATACAGCAGCCGTTCCATACCCCTAATCATTTTTGTTGCCCTTTTCTGAACCTTTTCCAATTCCAATATATCTTTTTTGAGATGGGGAGACCACATCTGCATGCAGAAGCACACGTCTGAAAGTGAGTAGAGGGTGAGTAAGCTAGTATGCCTGAGGGGTGTAAGTAAGTACATTCTCAGGCTGTGGCATGGCCCCATACCCATACCACTGTGCAGTGTGGATGTGGGTAAGGAGTGTGTACCAGGTCTCAAGTTTTAGTAGTCCTCCACCCCATTGCCAGAATGCACTGAACCCTCTTCTGACCGACCCTTTCCAGTCTAAAAAGGTCCCTGTCCTCCATTTTCACTGACGATAGTGAGCTGCACTGACCACATTAAGACAGCTTTCTGCTGCACTCTTCTGATCAATACAGGCAGTAGCATAGCCAGGGGGGAGCAGGGGGAGCAGCCGCTCCCCCACTGAGCAGAAGCGGTGCCTTTTTTGTGTTCCGACACCTTTTGCTCCTGCGCTGCAGCCAGAGCGGAGCCTTTTTTTTTTGCTCCCGGAGCCTTTTTTTTGCTCCCGACGCTTTTTGCTCGCAGCGCCTTTTTTTTTAGTTCCGCTCCCCCTGTGCTCTAAACCTGGCTACGCCACTGAATACCGGTGAACATGGATCCTGCTCCAAGAGCAGCTGCCTGGTTTGCTGACCACACCTGGTGCTGATAGGGTGACCAGATGTCCCAATTTTATAGGGACAGTCCCGATTTTTGGGTCTTTTTCTTATATAGGCTCCTATTACCCCCCACCCCCTGTCCCGATTTTTCACATTTGCTGTCTGGTCACCCTAGGTTCTCCATGACTTCGCCTGGAGCAGCAGGAACATTCCTCTCCACGGGGAAATTTCAGAGGCTGAAGCAGGCCAGCATTGAGAAAACTCCAGCCCCGTGCCAGGAATGCATCATACACCTGAGGCTCCTATACTAGAGGGCAAAAGACTCTGAGAGTTGTTTAAAGAGGGCTCCTCATACATGCCCTTTCTATGACGAGTGGGACTGGTGTAGTCAGATCCTGAAGTGGCTCATGACCCTCTCTACAACCCCACCAGCCTCTTTGTTTGAAGGGATGCTGATGAGGGGGCACAGAGGATGCCCCCGAAGACCTGGAGGATGAGGAACATGTGATTCTGCACCTCTACCAAAGGAACCAGTTGAGGAAGCGCCCTGAGCAAGATTCTGAGCCATGGCAGGAGCTGGAACCCGAGGCTGGTAAATTACAGAGGACACCCACACTTCCCGCCAATATCTCCTCTTGCTCTGGTTGCCTTGTTCTAGATTTTAAGCCCAGCCTCACGCAAGACACAGCTATAAATAAATGATGTTATTGATTGCCGATGAGCCACTGTTATGCATTTGGCAGAAGCTATAAAAAGGATTATTAATGAGCAATCATTGTGCTCCCATATCTGTGTGTTTCTTGGCCAGCACTCAGGCAATGGTGCTCCTGGGGCTGCACAGATAGGGGGAAGGAAGAGGGCGGGGTTAGAAAGATTCTGGTCTAAACACTGACACCTGAAATCTCTCCCGGGGGAACCCCCTGAGCATCCAGGAGGGGAACAATGAGCCTGTGGGAGTCCCTGAAGCCCACCAAGGGCTGTCCCCCAAACTCCTTGCAAGAGACATCACAGTTTGTCCCCAAGAATAATTATCCCTCATTGTTCCCCCGCCTGCCAGGGGGAGGGCCAGGAGATGGGTGCAGAGACATTAATATTTGGCCATTCAGGTATTCAGTCCTATTATGTTTTGTTGGTTTCCCTCTCTTTTTAAAAATATTTTACTTACATGTCTAATATAGTACTTTTAATCAATGTTAGCATTTCCTTGACTTGTGTGTGGACTCTCCTTCTTAAATATGATGAGCCGAAGATGTTTTCAAGTTCAGGATTATGCCCCAGGATTCACAGTACAGGAGTTGGAGTGGTGTAACCGTGTGGTGCCTTCAGACTACAAACACTTTTCTCTCTGCCCCACACCCACAACGCTTCCCTCTTTCTCCTAGGGTTACAAAATAGCTGAAGTCCCAAGGATACACGCAGTAGCGCAGCCAGGTCCGGAGCGCAGGGGGAGTGGCGCTATAAAAAGGCGCCTCCCCCTGTACTCACCCGGCGGCGCTCCAGATCTTCGGCGGTTCACTCCAGGTCTTTGGTGGTACCCCCGCCAGGGCCGGCGCACCCACTAGGCGACCCTAGGCAGTCGCCTAGGGCGCCAAGATTTGGGGGGCGGCGGGCAGCTGCCCGCTGCCTCTCCGCTCAGCGGCTGAGCTGCTCAGCGGGGAGACAAGGGTCGGCTTGCTGTGGCTTCCCTTGTCTCCCTGCTCAGCCGCTGAGCGGGGAGACAAGGGGCGGCTTGCTGCGGCTGCCCCTTGTCTCCCTGCAGAGCGGGGAGACAAGGGGGGGCTTGCCACGGCTGCCCCTTGTCTCCCTGCTGAGCGGGGAGCCGGGGGCAGCCACCCCGCTGCCCCCAGGGCAGCTGCGGCGAGCCCCCCGCCTTGCTGCGCCCCCCATAGCGCCTGAGTGGGGAGCCACCTTGCTGCGTCCCCTCAGCGCCTCAGCGGCGAGCCGGGGGCAGCCCCCGGGAGCCACCCCCTGGCTCCCCGCTCAGCTTCCGCAGCCGGGGGGGCTGAGCTCCCGCGGGCGGGGGAGCTGGCTTGGGGGGTGGCGCAGGGTTGGTGCAAGGAAGTTTCGCCTAGGGCAGGAAACTTCATTGCACCGGCTCTGCCCCCCTGCCAAAATGCCGCCGAAGACCCAGAGGCCGCCGAGTGAGTGCAAGAAGCGGCGCTTAAAAAGAAGCGGCGCCTTTTTTTTAGTGCTGCTAAAAAAAGGCGCCGCTTCTGCTCAAGGGGGAGCGGCCGCTCCCCCTGCTCCCCCCCAGCTACGCTACTGGATACACGGGAGGGAAAGGGAAAGTGCAGCTAGCGTTATGTGCTTACAGAGAGCACTGTTAGCTAGTTCTAAATGCAGCAGAATTCCCACCACAGAAAATGGGGAGATAAACATCTTTATGGCTTGGTTCACAGGCAGAACAACGAAAAACAATCCAATTAACAATACAGGCATCTGCCACTACCCAGTGATTAAATGACCCCTCCTTCGCCCACAAATCTTGACCAGTTTCAACCTTAGCAGCAATTAGTGCAGCATACTAGCCACTAAGTGCAATTAGCACTGCAGACAAAGAACTGTAAAAAAAAAAAGAGAAAAAGGGTGGAACTCTTTCTCCCTTCCCCCCCCCCCCCACCCCCCTCAGCAAATGCTGATAAGGTCATTAAAAGACATTGAGCTCTCCCAATAAGGGAGGCTTGTAAACCTGTGTGAGCAGTTAAGTCAAAAGCATTACACAATGGCCACAATACAAATTCAGCCACTCTTCTCCACAGCACAAACCCATCCCAAAGCTGTTAACCCAGCGGAGGTGCCTGGTTAAAACTGTCAGGAGTGTGTGAATTGTCACAGGAACAAAACCCTCACAAAGCTAGGTAGTCCCACAAGTACGTGCCAATGTTCTCTTATGTTCTTTTCCAGCAACTGCTCAGGGTGTGAAGGTGTCTCTCAGACAGGCAGTTGTCATCCTCTGTCTCCCTGCTGTGCCAAGATGTGTGGACATATGGCATCCCTGGGTCCGCTGAGAACCGGGTGTGCACGTGGGTGGGATTCAGAGGCCTGTACAGATTTTTGTAAACCAGACTTCTCCTGATCCCACTCAGGACAGAAGCACTCCCTGTCACCTTCACAAACATTATGGAGTGCACGATATACGATTATAAGAATGGTATTTGCCACAGGGCATCCAGATGGGTATGTAGGTACCACCACCACCAAATGCACACTCCACAACCATTCTGCAGCCACTGTGTTTTCAATTGAATTCCTGTTTTCCCAGGTCATTGATGTGGGGGTATAGTTTCATGAGCCAAGTTGAGAGTGGGTATGGGGGTGGGGTCCCCCAAAATAACAGTTGGCACAAACACACCATAGAGAACCATATAGTTTCTGGGGAATAAAGTCCCTTCTTCCCCCTTCAAAGCTCAATCTCAATCTCCTCAGCACCATGGCATCATGACCCTTTCTAGTGTCTCCCGCGTTGGCATTCATGAATTGGCCTCTGTGGGCCACTAAGCCTCACAGAACATGTGAATAGTAACCTTTTTGGTTTACATACTCACTACCCCCTTGTGGTAGGCAAAGTACTGGATATGGAGGCTATCCATGGCTCATGCACGGTTTGGGAACCCCATCCTCTGAAATCCAGCTATTATTTCTGGAACTTTTCTTATGTCAAGCACCTATGGGAAGATCACAATGTCAGTTGTCTCGCAAACATGCACAACCACAACCCCAGCAGTAGACTTTCTAACCCTGACAGGGGTTGGGGGAATTTCCAACCCCAAAGTGGTTTGCAATGGGTCTATAGCGATCTGGTGTTGACACTTTCCACAGGGAAATAGCTATCTGCTTCTGCACCAGCATGGCTTCCCTGAATGGAGTGTTCTGGCGCTGGAGGTTTGGTGTAACCGCCTCACACAACTCCATGAAGGTCTGTTTCCTCATTCAGGGAAGGTTTGAAGCCACTGCTGGTCATCCGAGGTTTCCAAAACGATGTGATCCCTGGAGCTCCTGGACCAGAAGTGATGGCCCACCCATGGGCATACCATGGCAATACTGGTATTCATCATATCCATAGTATGGGAACTGAATGAATTGTCATTGACATTCAAGGTCAACTGTCTTCGACATGTCAAAGTTCTGCTCAAATTCCATCTAGGATATCACCGATCACCTACTCCACTAAGCATTTGTCCCGTGATAAAGAGCAGGAGCAGAACTACATCATCCCATTGTTCCATGTCTTCCTCCCAGTTTGGCAGGGGGAGATGTAAGCAGGAACTGCCATCGGCAAATGCGTGAAGGCAGGAGACAGTACCAACAACACACAGCAAAGTGGTTCCTAGAATGTCTCCCTGTGATGCACAGAATCTTGGGATACCTGAAATGGTAGCATTAATGTCATGTAACAACCATGGTAGTGTGGACGCAGGTATACACGTGTACACAGCATTATACCTGTGTTCAGCACAGCATATGTGCACACTTGTCACGAGTATAAGGAACATGTGCGAGCATGTACATGGTCAGATAACCAAGTATGTGCACCGGAGTAGACATAGCCTTATACTGGTGTAGCTATTCCTGTTTGGGAAGGGAAATAAGCTATACTCACATAAAGCATTTTTATGTTGATATAGCTGCATTAGGGTTGCCAGGTGTCTGGTTTTCGACCAGACTTTCCCATCTGTCGAAAGGGGACCTGTGCAGTATCTGGTCAGTACTGCTGACTGGACACCAAAAGTCAGGCTGCTGCAGTAGCTGCAATCAGCCTTTGCCACCAGGAGGGTGGGAAGAGCAGCTGCAGCTGGAGGAGAAGGGAACCTGATAGTGTGCTGCATTTGAGGAACAGGGCTGGCTGCCAGGCTCCCTGCCTGTGATGGCCCATCCTGCCTTCTCAGGCTCCTGGGGGCCCAGCTCGCTCCAACCCCTTGCTCCAGGGACCTTCCCCACCACCCCATCGTTGTCCAGGCAGGCAGGCTCTGGCTCTGCAGGCGGCAGGTGAGTCCCGGAGGAGGGAGAAGCAAATGACTGGGGGGTGGGGGTGGGGGTGGGGGGGTGGAGCGAGCAAACAATGGGGGCCTGTAGTGTCCAGTTTTGAAAATTGGAACGTGGCAACCTAAGCTGTATCCACACTAGTGGTTGAACCAGTACAACTATATCGGTAAAAAAAAATCACACCCCTAGCCAAAATAGCAGACCAGGCCTTAGAGTGGGTGCAGTAGAGAAGTTTGTAACCGCCACAGTGAATGAAGAAATGTTAGTTACTTTGCCATCTGTCTTTATTTTGTTCTTCTGCTCTATTGGATGCTGTGGCACTGCCAAGAGCAGGGCTAATAGGTACCCCTACCGCGTGCCCTAGTTAGAGCAAAGGACCAAGAGAAGCGAGATTGAGAGGTGGAACACAGAGACCTAACGAAGGATAGAACTGGCTGAGCAAAACCTTTCAGAAGCTGGGCCATGAGAGCAAACAGGACTTCATGGAGATGCCCTCTAGCCCAGACATTTAATACTATTTTAAACCTTTCTTGGCCTGGATAATTTATAATTCTGACATGTCTTCTTGGAGAAATTCTCTTTCAAAAATATTTTGCCTCGTATTTTTAGGTCTAGGCAGTTTGATTTGGATCCTCAGTAGTCAATCTACTGCTGCAGATTGATTTCAGGGTTTATTTTTTCCCTTTTTAAACATGCCACACTCGCACACACACAAATCTGTGCACTTTGTTGTTTTTCATTAAAAAGCCTTTTTTTAATCTTAGCAAATGCTCAGTCTTTTCCACTTCAATAGCCTGAAATTCTCCCCTGGGAGTCATAAGCTCTTTAAATATTTTTAGGTTGCCAGATTTCTTATGTTCTCTCTCCAGGAAGCCAATTTGGTTTCTAGGCTCTTGAGAGTAGCGTAACTTCATCTTTTGCCCACTCACTGCATCACAATAAAATGCTGCCTAATTGCTGCCTTTGTGGAGTCCCAAAGGTGTAAGTGTTTGTCTCGAGGCTATCATTGTGGACAATAAACTCTTCTCAGGCTGGAGTTAAGCCTTTTTATTATTTAAATCTGAGTCATGTAAAATTAGTTTACTAGCAAGAAACCCGTAAGGGTCTTGTATGAAAAATAACTCCCACATATTGTTTTCCAGCACCATGAGAGGACGATCAGACATAAAGATTTTCAAATGGCTGATAATATGAAATATAATAGAAATGCTGAATTTTACATCAGTTGAAAGGAAACACAAATGTTTCTGTGGGACTAGGAGCTACTGACAGATCTCAACTAGCCCCTGGTCATCCTCGCTATGTCCTCTTGCTCATTTCAAGTTGGTTGGAGGAGCAGTTGCTCTTTTCCTAGCTGACCCTTCAATCTGCTATACCGACAAAATAGAACAAGCAATCTGTAAGATCATAAATACACACTGGGCCAGATGTAGCTATGCTGATTCCCAGAGTAAACCAGACCTAGGAAGCAAGAAAGATTCAGGGTGGTCTACATGGGAACTTACATCAGCATAGCTACTTCTCTTCGGGGTGTGAAAAATCCATCCCCAGAGAGATGTAGCTATGCTGTCATAAACATACAGGTAAGGGTAGCCTAAAATCCCTCCTGGGTAGCTGTACTGAATCTTTACCTGAATCTTTAACATGGTTGGCACCTGACCAAAAGGGCCAATGAGGAAAGAAGATACTTTCAAATCTGGGGAGGGGGAGGGTTTGTTTGTGTTCTCTTTGTTTGTTCCCTCACTGGACAGAGAGAGGGATCAGGTAGGAAAAAACATCTCCTAAAAACCTAGCTGAAATGAGCGTCTAAGATTTCAAAAATTGTAAGTAAGGCAAGGAAATGTGTTAGATTATCTTTTGTTTTAGCTTGTGAATTTTCCCTGTGCTAAAAGGTAATTTCATTCCTGTTTTGTAACTGGGAAGGAGAGTCAGAGGGGAATCCTCTGTGTTTTAAATCTTTTTATTTAGTCTGTAATGTTACCTTCCATCCTGATTTTGCAGGTGTGATTCTTTTACTTTTTTTTAAATAAAATTCTTCTTTTAAGAACCTGATTGATTTTTAGTGTCCTAAAACCCAAGGAGTTTGGTTTGTGCTCACATTGTAACCAATTGGTTAGTATATTATTCTCAAGCCTCCCCAGGAAAGGGGGAGAAGGAGCTTGGAGGAATATTTTTTGGAAATAGGGGCTCCAAGTGGTCCATTTCCTGAATTTTTGTCTAAATCACTTGCTGGCAGCAGCAATACCATCCAAGGACAAGGAAAGGATTTGTGCCTTGGGGAAGTTTTTTACTTAAGCTGTAGAAATAAGCTTAGGGGGTCTTTCATGTGGGTCCCCACATCTGTACCCCAGAGTTCAGAGTGGGGAGGGAACCCTGACATGGTGGCAGCGCGGTGGAATCATTTTGAACCAGAAGCACAGACCTCAGGATTTTAAAAGGACACATTTTTTCCGTTTGGCTGCTTGAAAATCAGGGAGGTTTTTTTTAAAGGACACTTTTTTTTTTTTAAGCTGAGAGCAGCTGGAGTTTTTTTTTCTTTGCCTGTAGGCAGAGGAGTTAAGCTACAGCAAGGGAATTCACAAGCTGTTTTTTTTTCTTTTCTGGTTCTCGGGCTAGGCTGCGGTAAGGGCAGGGAGGTTAGCAAATATGACAGAAAATGAGGTCCAGAAAAAACTGGAATTAGCCAGATTGGAAGCTGAGGAAAGAAAGAAGGAACATGAAAGACAACTGGAATTCAAACGAATGGAGATTGATGCACAAGTGGCCAGAGAAAAAGCAGATAGGTAGGAGAGGGAAAGAGAGAGGCAGCATGAACTGGAGGAGAAGGAAAGAGAGAGGCAGCATGCTCAGAAGGAGAGGGAAAGAGAGAGAAAGCATGAACTGGAGGTGATGGAGTGGAAACGACAGAACCCTTCAGCAGCTGGCTCCACTTCCCCAAAAACCCACAAATGGGAGCGACTATGTCCACAGTATAATGAATCCAGTGATATTGCTGAATATTTCATCACCTTTGAGAGACTTTGCACCCGCCATGCAATTCCTGAAGATCAAAAGATGACCACATTGGTAACAAAATTGACTGGAAGAGCTCTGGACATATTCAACAAGATGCCTATTGAGGATGCTTCTGACTATGGTAAATTTAAGGATTTGGTTTTAAAACAATTTCAAATTACACCTGAAACTTACAGAGTAAAATTTAGAGCCCTTAAGAGAGGGGCTGGACTAAGTAATGTGGCTTATGTAAACCAGATGAAGGGTCTTGGGTCAAAGGAAGGGGTGTAACTAGCTTTGAAGGAATGTATGATTTGGTTGTACAGGAGCAGTTCCTGACTATGACCTATGACAATGTAAAACAGTGTTTATTGGATAAGAAAATGGACTCAGCAGAAAGTCTTGCTTCTTATGCTGATCAATACAAGCAGTCCCAGACTGCCAAAGAGGCGAGGCAAATCGGAACAAAATGGGTGGCGGTAGCAGAGAGGAACAAGCCTGGTCACAATTTGGGCGGATACCAGAAGGGACACCCCGAGACCACACCTTACCACCGGGGACAATCCAAGGCCCCACCTACACCTCAAGGAAAACCCCAGACACCTTATCATTCCACCACACCATTCTCCAGCAATCCACCTCGCCCCAGTGACCAGTCAACTGGGCGATGTTTTAAATGTAATGAGTTGGGGCATGTAAAGGCCAACTGCCCCAAGAACCCCAACAGATTACAATTCATTGCACCAGGGTCACACCAAAGGTCCTCAGGCCCAGATGCCTCCCAGATACCCTCAGAGAGAAGGGAAACTGTGTGTGTGGGTGGGAAGAAGGTTATCACGTGGAGGGACACTGGAGCACAGGTGTCAGCTATCCTCCAATCCTTAGTGGACCCCAAATTCATCAACCCAGAGGCCCAAGTGACGATTCAACCCTTCAAGGCAAACTCTTTTGACTTGCCTACAGCCAAGTTGCCTGTCCAGTATAAGGGCTGGTCAGGAATGTGGACTTTTGTGTCTATAATAATTATCCCATTCCCATGCTGCTGGGGGAAGACTTAGCTAACCATGTGAAGCTAGACAAGAGGGTGGGAATGGTCACCTGCAGCCACGCTAAGCAAGCCTTCACACCTAGATCTGTTCCTGAGCCTTCTACAAGGGCCAAGTTTGTGTTACCAGAGACCCAGATTGAGGTGGTGGAACTGGACCCCATGCCAATGTCTGTGACAACAGTAGTGGATCCAATCACAGAGACCCAGCCAGAGCCAGTCCCAGAACCGGAACTGGTGGAGCAACCAGCACCAGAACCATTGCCAGCACTGAATCCAGTGCTTGCAACCCTGTCTGCAACTCCAACACCAGAGGCCACCACTGAGCCTGCACTGGCAGCAGCAGCTAAACCTGTGAAAGAGGCTCAGCCGGAGCCTGGAATACAGCTTGGACGGCGGCATGAAGCAACCCACCACCTTTCAGCTCTTCTACTCAATCCCGGTTTGTTGTAGAAAAAGGACTTTTATACAAGGAAACTCTTTCTGGTGGGCACCAGGAGGACTGGCATCATCAAAGACAGTTGGTAGTTCCAACTAAGTACCGGGTAAAGCTCTTAAGCTTACCCCATGCTGGCGTAAACAGGACCAAAGACAGTTTGGGGAGGTCATTCCACTGGGAGGGAATGGGCAAGGAGGTTTCTAGCTATGTCCTGTCTTGTGAGGTGTGCCAAAGAGTGGGAAAACCCCAAGACCCAGGTCAAAGCCCCTCTGCAGCCACTCCCCATAATTGAGGTTCCATTTCAGCAAGTAGCTGTGGATATTCTGGGTCCTTTCCCAAAAAAGACACCCAGAGGAAAGCAGTACATACTGACTTTAATGGATTTTGCCAACCGATGGCCGGAAGCAGTAGCTCTAAGCAACACTAGGGCTAAAAGTGTGTGCCAGGCATTAAAAGACATTTTTGCTAGGAGAGGTTGGCCCTCCAACATCCTTACGGATTCAGAAACTAATTTCCTGGCAGAAACCATTGAAAGCCTTTGGGAAGCTCCTGGGGTGAACCACTTAGTTGTCACCCCTTACCACCATCAAACAAATGGCCTGGTGGAGAAATTTAATGGAACTTTGGGGGCCATGATACGTAAATTCATCAATGAGCACTCCAATGATTGGGACCTAGTATTGCAGCAGTTGCTTTTTGCCAGGGGTGGCTCCAGGCACCAGCGCAGCAAGCGCGTGCCTGGGGCGGCAAGCCGCGGGGGGCAGCCTGCCGGTCGCTGTGAGGGCAGCAGTCAGGCAGCCTTCGGCGGCGTTTCTGCAGGAGGTCCGCCGGTCCTGCGGCTTCGGCGGCAATTAGGCAGCGGGGACGAGGGACCGGCAGATCACCAGCAGAAACGCCGCCAAATCCACGGGACCAGCGGACCACCCGCAGGCATGCCGCCGAAGGCTGCCTGACTGCTGTGCTTGGGGCGGCAAAAATCATAGAGCCGCCCCTGCTCTTTGCCTACAGGGCTGTACCACATCGCAGTTTGGGCTTTTCACCATTTGAACTTGTGTATGGCTGCGAGGTTAAGGGGCCATTACAGCTGGTGAAGCAGCAATGGGAGGGGTTTATGCCTTCTCCAGGAACTAACATTCTGGACTTTGTAAACAACCTACAAAACACCCTCCAAGACTCTCTAGCCCTTGCTAAAGAAAACCTAAAAGAGGCTCAGGAAGAGCAAAAGGCCTGGTATGATAAACATGCCAGAGAGCGTTCCTTCAAAGTAGGGGACCAGGTCATGGTCTTGAAGGTGCACCACGCCCATAAGATGGAAGCATTGTGGGAAGGGCCATTTACGGTCCAAGAGCACCTGGGAGCTGTTAACTATCTCATAGCATACCCCACCTCAAACCTAAAGCCTAAAGGGTACCATGTTAATTCTCTAAAGCACTTTTATTTCAGAGAGTTAAAGGTTCTTCAGTTTGCAGCCCAGGGAGGAGATGACGCTGAGTGGCCTGAAGGTGTCTACTATGAAGGAAAAAGTGAAGGTGGCTTTGAAGAGGTGAAGCTCTCCATGACCCTTGGGCGTATGCAGCGGCAGCAGATCAAGGAGCTGTGCACTAGCTTCGCGCCAATGTTCTCAGCCACCCCAGGACGGACCGAACAGGCATATCACTCCATTGAAATAGGTAATGCTCTCCCCCAGACAACTATCCAATGCCACATACAGTTGAGCTATTGGAGAAACTGGGACATGCCCAGTTCATCTCTACCTTAGACTTAATGAAGGGGTACTGGCAAGTACTACTAGATGAATCTGCCAAGGAAAGGTCAGCCTTCATCACCCATGTAGGGCTGTATGAATTTAATGTGCTCCCTTTGGGCTGCGAAATGTACCCGCCACCTTCCAAAAACATGTAGATAGTCTCCTAGTGGGATTGGGAGAATCTGCAGTTGCCTACCTTGACGATGTGACCATATTATCTGATTCATGGGCAGAACACCTGGAGCATCTACAAAAAGTATTTGAGTGCATAAGGGAGGCAGGACTAACTGTTAAGGCTAAAAAGTGTCAAATAAGCCTAATGCAGTCTTAATGCAGAAAGGACCGGATCAAGAATTCCATCCTGTTGTGTTTCTCAGCAAAAAACTGTCTGAGAGGGAAAGCCACTGGTCAATCACCGAAAAGGAATGTTACGCCATTGTGTACGCACTGGAAAAGCTACGCCCATACGTTTGGGGACAGTGTTTCCACCTACAAACCGACCATGCTGCGCTGAAGTGGCTTCATACCTTCAAGGAAAATAACAAAACATTTATTCGGTGGAGTTTAGCTCTCCAAGATTTTGATTTTGAAATACAACACATTCCAGGAACTTCTAACAAAGTGGCTGATGCACTCTCCCGTGACCGTTTCCCAGAATCAACTGGTTAAGATCGACCTTAAAATGTGGAAAATATTGTTAGTTTTTATATAATCAGTAGTGTATCTAGAGGTGCGTGTGTCTTATTAACTCTGTTTTTTCCTAGAGCTTCAGGAAAAAATCACAACCAGTGTGGAACAGGCTGTCCAACACCATCTGTGATTTGGGGGGCGTGTCATAAACATACAGCTAAGGGTAGCCTAAAATCCCTCCTGGGTAGCTGTACTGAATCTTTACCTGTAAGGGGTAAGAAGCTCAAATAACCTAAATTTTTAACCTAAGCTGGTAAAAATAAGCTTAGAGGGTCTTTCATGCTGGTCCCCACAACTGTACCCCAGAGTTTAGAGTGGGGAGGGAATGCTGACATATGCCGACTTAACCCCTGGTGTAGACAGTGCTAGGCTGAAGGAAGAATTCTTCTGTCAACCTAGCTACTGCCTCTTGGGGAGGTGGATTACCTACGCTGATGGGAGAACCCCTCCTGTCGGCCCAGGTAGTGACTACACTGAAGTGCTACAGCAGTGCAGCTGTGCCGCTTTAGAGTTTTAAGTGTAGACAAGCCCTCAGTGTAGATATACTTTCTAACATCTTTCCATCTCCTCTATCTTTCTTCTCACCTGAGACCTCCCATTTGCCCCTCATTTTCATATCCTTGACATAAAATCATAGAATCATAGAATATCAGGGTTGGAAGGGACCTCAGGAGGTCATCTAGTCCAAACCCCTGCTCAAAGCAGGACCAATCCCAACTAAATCGTCCCCGCGAAGGCTTTGTCAAGCCTGACCTTAAAAACCTCTAAGAAAGGAGATTCCACCACCTCCCTAGGTAACCCATTCCAGTGCTTCACCATCCTCATAGTGAAAAAGTTTTTCCTAATATCCAACCTAAACCTCCCCACTGCAACGTGAGACCATTGCTCCTTGTTGTGTCATCTGCCACCACTGAGAACAATCTAGATCCATCCTCTTTGGAACCCCCTTTCAGGTAGTTGAAAGCAGCTGTCAAATTCCCCCTCATTCTTCTCTTCTGCAAACTAAATAATCCCAGTTCCCTCAGCCTCTCCTTGTAGGTCATGTGCTCCAGCCCCCTAATAATTTTTGTTGCCCTCCACTGTACTCTTTCCAATTTTTCCACATCCTTTTTACATCTAAACTGGATACAGTACTCTAGATGAGGCCTCACCAATGCCGAATAGAGGGGAATGATCACGTCCCTCGATCTGCTGGCAATGCTCCTACTTATACAGCCCAAAATGCCGTTAGCCTTCTTGGCAACAAGGGAACACTGTTGACTCATATCCAGCTTCTCGTCCACTGTAAACCCTAGGTCCTTTTCTGCAGAACTGCTGCCTAGCATTCGGTCCCTAGTCTGTAGCAGTACATGGGATTCTTCCGTCCTAAGTGCAGGACTCTGCACTTGTCCTTGTTGAACCTCATCATATTTCTTTTGGCCCAATCCTCTAATTTGTCTAGGTCCCTCTGTATCCTATCCCTACCCTCCAGCATATCTACCACTCCTCCCAGTTTAGCATCACCCAAGGCATCACTTAACATTTTGCTGTCCGTTTAACTATTTGTAAATGTGATGCACTACTTCCCAGAGTTTTGTGAGAATTAATTAGGGTGATTGTATTGTATTTTGAAATGAAAATCCAAAGTATAAGTGTAAAGTGACGATTGTTGTATGATCAACACTTCTGGGACACTGCTCATGTGTGGCACTGCCTGAACTCTGTCTTTGCTGTAATCCCCCTCCTTGCCTCCAGATACTCTACAGAATGCACTGTCCCCAGGACAGTGCTGACCTGGCTGTTCTGCACAAAGAAGCACCAGCATATTACTCTTGGGCTCAAACAACTCCAAGGGCATAACGTTCATTTCAGCGTCCAGTTCAACATCGCGCCTCTTGTTTCTAAAACTCTCCTTCGTCTTCAGGCTGTTTCATTCTGTCTCTGTCTATTCCCCTCCACAACCTCTTTATCTATTTAGTACTGGCTTTCCCCACTGCTTGTGTCAGAGCCTTGTCTTCCACCTCATCTGGAACAGTCCTGCCACTGCTTTGATTCCATAACCGAGGGCATAATTTTACTGCAGAACCTTCATTACTAATGTTGATAACCAAACCAGAAAGGACACAGTTTGACTTGCAGGTCTCAAATTACATTTGCTGCGGTGGTGGTGGTGGTGGGGGCAGGTAAGAAAAATCATGGATTAAGTCCTCGCCCCATTGAAGTCAATGGGAGCTTTGCTGTTGACTTAAATGGGGGCCAAGATTTCACTTGATATTTTTATCTGCAATCGGAGAACATTTATTTTGGAAGTCACAATAAGTATTGAATCCCACTGTGCCATTTTTAGAGTAAGTTTTTGGAGTATAGCCACACTAGCTCTCGGTGCCTCCTTCATCCATCTGTAAAACTGGTATAATAATGCTAAGACTGGAGTGAGGCTTAGCAGATGAATGTTTGCAAATTGCTTTGAGATGCTCTGATGAAAAGTGCTACAGTCATGCCAAGGATCATTATACTACGTTCTCTCTATAATGGGGTCTACAAACCCCATACTGAGCTTAGGCAGGAGTCAGAGGGGAGCCTCTCCTGTCTGCAGGTGAGCAGCTTGACCACACCCACACACAGCTGCCAGAGCTGCCAATCATGAAGGCAGGCACTCCAAGCTGTGCCCCGTAGGGGAAACAAAGCCAGCTATAAAGGAGAGAGTCCAAACAAGGAAGGGAGGCAAAAAGGTCTGGGACATAATTGGGGTAACACCCCTGCACCAGGCTGCCTCCCTGACTGTAGCCAAGAGTCTGAGGCACACTTCTGGACTCAGTCAAAGTTCTGAATCAAAGGACCATCCTGAGCAGGGGCAAACTAAGGGGGTCCCGATGAGGGCAGCAGTGACTCTCCAAAGAAGCACACCCAGCGTCGGAGATGCTCCCTTTCTCTGTAAATCAATTTGTGATATTTCAGATGAAGGATGCTATGCAAAATTATTTGTATTTTATCTATATATCAGATATACTTATATATATACACTCTTTATCTGAGACCTATCTATGGAAAAATGTTTTATGTTAATATTTTAAGCACAATCCTGTAAAGATTGTCTTTGTTTGGGTGGATGCGTTTATAAGGTTATCTTACATAGTCCTGTAGCATAATGCAGAGTGTATATACAATATGGCTGGACCTTTATATTTACTGCTTGGAGAAACATACTAGCTGATTTATTCAAGCATCGCTTCCAAGAACTGAGTATGTTTAGAATCTCAATGAAACTTTCAAATAGGAAAGATACTTTCCACGATAAATATTAGCCAATGACTATGTCTAAAAAGGTACTCCTGGGGATATTTAAAAAACCAGTTTATATTACAGCTCTACGTCACACTGTATGTACATGTAGTCTGTACATTCCTTTTTATTAAAAACACTTAGGGACAAATTGTCCCCTGAGGGTTATTCCTGAATACAAGACTACAATCTCCACTATACACTCTATCTATAATTACACATACCTCATATGTGCAGGTGACATCCATGGGATAAATTGCTAAGCTATGTTATGTAGTGTCCTATATTAGTAATTTGCATTGAATTATACTTGGATGATTTACGTGATGAAGAATATAATCAATATTCCATATGTCATGGCTGACAAAGCTACACACAACGAGTATAATCCATTCCGTTTTTATATGCTCAACACCTCCACAGAGTGTCATTGGACTTTAGGATGTCCCTGTGGGATGGATTTTACATTTAGTCCACTAATTTAGCAGAAAGAGTGTAGAATTGCTGATACAGCTACTGACTACAATGTGAGCGGGCCTGTGTGGGGTACTTTATTACAGCTAGTATGTGAAATATCTTGTGCTCATGAATAGTGACATTAGCTGCATTTGTTTTCAAAGACTGTATAAAAATAATACACTGGCACGGTCCAGAATGTCACCCTAGTAATTTATCCAAAAACATCATAACTAGTAACTATTAAAAATAGTAAAAAGGTTGATTGTATTCTCGGTTTGTGGTCACCCATGATAATTTGTGCTAACACACAAAGGCAGATTAATTACATGAAGTATATATGATACTATGTTATAGGATGAGACACATTACTACTAGATATTGGACAAGCTCTCCTAATAGTGGCCATTATTAGAACCAAATACTGCTGAATTTGAGTGGCTTCTAGCAAGCCTTAACAGAGACTTAGGCCTATTCTATGCTACAAAGTTAGGGCAACATAAGTGGACTTGTGTCAACCTAGTTGTGCATGTGTCTACACAACAGTTTGTCTTCCGCCAAAGTAAGCAGCCCATTACAGTGACGCAGTAGCATCAACTCCTTGACTGATGCAAGTGTAGATACTGCATTAGTTGTATTGACCTTCCCAGGCCTCCAGCAGCTGTCCCACAATGTCCCTGACACTTGGACAGTGGTCACCATTTTGAACTCCACTTTCCCGAGGTCAGCGACCAGAAGCCTACCTGCGCCCCCCTCCTTTAAAAATTCCGGTATGTTTTTGAATGCCTTTTCCTGATTGCCTACCTTGGTCAGTACACCTATCAGTTCTCCTTTGTTGTGTGCATCTGACCAAGCCGGCTCCATGCGCATAGACTACTGGACGTGTTCCTGGCTGGAGCAGGCACAACGTCTTGGATCTCCTTGGCCTGGGGGGAGAAGAGACTGTGCAAGCACAGCTATGGAAAGCTACAGAAATATCAACATCTATGCACGGAATGCACAAGGGATGTTGCAATGGGAATAGTCATAGTGCTGCATGAAAGTCAAGGAACTATGCCAGGCAAACCACAAGGCATGGGAGGGCAGCAAGAAATCTAGTGTTGTCCCTGCAGATCTTTTACTTTTAGAACAAATGCATGCAATACTTTGGCAGTGACCCTACTAGCACTCTGTTGACAACTGTGGACACTTCAGAGGCATGTGAGCTGCCACAAACAGGGAAGAGGAGGAAGAGGGGAAAGAGAAGCGATGGGGGATTCAAACCCTGCCATGAGCCAGGAACTGTTTGAAACTCTGCCTGAGTCAAGCCAGTCCTGACAGGAAAGCGCAGATGAGCCTGATGATGAAGGGTAAGGGAGCTTGGGTAAGTGTGTACATGTATTATTCCTTGTCTTTTTTGGCTTTTTGTTTCCTGAAATCTCCTTTATCTCCCTCCTTCCTTCCATCCCTCCTTCCCTAGCCCTCGCTCTTCTTCCCCATTTAACAATGGCGCCCATCCCATCCACAAGTTTAGAGAATACAAAGATATTGAGTTTTGATTAATTTACTGGTGTAATGTTGCAAACTAAAATGTTAGGGACTAAATACACAAAGAGTAGTATGGCAATTTGCTTACACAGTCCACACCAGATCAGTGTCCTGTGCTCACGGGGAGGTAGAACAAACACAGAGTTAGAGTCAGCATCGGCTTTTCATTTCTTTGGCTTGTTGGCGTAGATGGGGGTGGGAGGCATATGGAGTATGCTATTGATATGAATAGGGATGTTCCTTTTATCCTCTTGAGAGATCTCAATGAAACTTTCATGGAGATGCACTCCAATCCTCTCCCAAAGATTTGTAGGGATGACAGCCTTGTGTCTTTCCCACGCCACCAGGCGTGTGTGGAGGAATTTAAATTTGACCTCTTCTGGGGGGGCACAGAAGCTTGCTGCCCCTCCTCCACACCCCCAAGAGGGGCTTGCTGCCCCCCTTCCTTCTCCTCCTCTCCCCCTGCCCCGTGAGGAGCTTTCTGTCCCCTCTCCCCTCCCCTCCCCCGGCCTCGGGAGGAGCTTGATTTTCCCTCCCTCCACCAGGCCCTGGCTCTGGGCAGTAGCTCGATCTTCCCTCACTCTACCTTGCCCCTTCCCCAACCCCAGCAGGAGCTCAATCTTCCCTGCCTCTGCAGCCCCGGGGGCAGGAGAAGTTCTGTGCCCCTGATGATTATTGAGGATGCCCCTGCTTGCCCCTCTTTGCGCACGCCTCTGCACGCCACTCTGCAATGAGTTTGGCTGGCACCAACAGGCTAGCAAGATATGGGCCTGGGCATCTTCAGGAAGCCAGTAGCAAGTCAGTCCTCTGTGCTTTTGTCATCCTCAGGAGTCTGGTGGCAGCTTTTCTCCCTTTGCCTCACATATATTATGCAGTACACCATAGGCAGCTCTAACCATGGGATGTTTCTTTCACTGAGATCCAATATAGGCTATGTCTATACTGGCTATTGAACGACAAAACTTTTGTCTTTCAGAGGTATTACTTCCCCCCTCCCCAAAAGACAGAAGTTTTGCCGCGACAAGCACCAGTGTGAACAGCACGTTGTTGGCAGGAGTGCTCTCCTGCCGACAACGGAAACGTCGCTTGTTGGGGGTGGAAGTTTTTTGTCGGCAGGAGAGCCAACAAACAGTGGCTATGCTGCACAACTTTTAGTGGCACAGATGTAGTGACACAGCCATGTTGCTAAAAGCTATGTAGTGTAGACATAGCCTTAGTGAGTAAACAGCACCTATGTCCCTTCAGTCTACCAAAAGCACATTCAACAGTCAATCTGCATCTTCTGAGCTGGTAGTTGCATCTTTTCTTGGCACTGTCAAGATGGCCAATGTACGGCTTCATGAGCCAGGGGAGCAAGGGGCAGGTTGGGTTCCCCAGAATCACTGTTGGCATATCACCATCACCAATGGTTGGTAACCAGCTGGTCAGGGAAGAATGTAGCTTTTTGAAAAGCCCTGTGTGCTTAGAGATGTGAGCATCATGCACCTTCCCTGACCTGCCCACACTGATATCAGTGAAGCATCCCTTGCTGACAGCTGTTGATGTACTCAGTGACAAGGGAGGCTGGTGCCAGAATAGGGATATGCATGCTATCTATCACCACACCACGGTTCAGGAACACAATGCTGAAAATCCATCCACTATTTCCTGTACATTACCGAGAGTCAGACTCTTGTGTAGCAGGAGATGCCTAATGGCATTACACACTTTGGTGACAATGGCCTCCACTATGGATTTTCCACCTCCAAACTGATTGCCCGCTGACTGATAGCAGTCTGGTGTTGCAAGGTTCCAGAGTGTGATCCTCGCTTGCTTCCTCATTGACAACGCAGCTCTCATTCTGGTGTTCCTGCACCAGAAGGCTGAGTTGAGTTTGGCATACAGATCAAGGATGCCCAAATAAATCTGTTAGTCTTTAAGGTGCCACTGGGCTCCTCGTTGTTTTGTGGATACAGTCTAACACAGCTACTCCTCTGATATTTAGATCAAGAAATGTAGCTTTCTGCAGACAAAAATTCTGCAGCCAGACCTGCAGCCAGACCTGCATTTACAATCGATCCTACAGTGCTTGTTTCTCAGGCCCAGAAGTGGTGAACCACTATTTGGAGCTGCTCCACAAACACCACCACCAACCAGACATTTTTAGCTGCTGTGTCCATTAGCATCCAGTTATTGTCCTTGAACATCTCCACATGTTCCTCACAGCAATCTTGCTTGAGCAGTACTCTTTCAAATTCTGCAAATACAGGTGAATCATGAGTCCTGTAATAACAACACTCATGAGCATTGTGCTGAGCTTGGCATGCTTCTACCAGAGATAGCAGAGGGCAAAAAGTGCCACGTGGAACTATGGGAGTTTTAAAAAATTGTTGAAAATTATGGGATGTGAAAAGTATTATGGGACGGAGAAAATGACATAATGGGAACTTAACCCCCTAGCTCCCAGAAAACCCTAAGTGAAACGCTGGTATCCTACAAAACACTGGGATACCAACCCACGGTATACTGCACTTTACATGAGAGCAAACACTCCTGGTGAGTATGCGTAGTACCAATACAATCACCCATGTGTGCATGTGCCTGAGCAATATATGAACTTTGGCTGCTGTACACCATCAACCAATCTTGGTAGTGATCTTAGATTCATTTATAAAGTTTAGACTCCACCTTTACAGCATATTGATGATTCCATTAGACTACTTTGTTTAGTTTCTGAGCCCTTTATATGGATACCTGTGATATGTCCCTGATTCACCTCTCATTTTACATTGATGTAAATCATGAGTAGGGCTCCATGTTTGTCATGGAGCCGGAGGTGTGGAAGTCACAGATTCCGTGATTTCCTGCAACCTCTATGACTTCTGCAGCGGCCAGTGTGGCTGACGCCGGGGCCACCTGCTCAGAATGGGTTTAGCTAATTATTTAAGGATGATGGGAGAGGACATTCTGTTGCTCTCCTGATACAGCTGTGTAGCGTCTCCAGTGCCTACCGTCTGCAGCACCTATCTGCAGACACTTGCCATTTTGAGTAGACCTTCAAAACAGTTTTCATTGCATCCCTCCAAATGTAACCATCTTCTGTCTGCTTTGATCACAGCACACCTGAGAGGACAGCTTGAGGATATTGATACTTTGGGATACCCACCCCAAATTTAACAGACTCACTGAGGCAAAGGGAATTGGGGTGGTATGGGTTTAGTCCCCTCCCTTCCCTCCTTTTTCCTGGGGACAAATCAGGAAGCCCCTTTTATGCCAGACCTTTGCCCTTCCCTTTGGAACTTGAGTTCTAAGAAGGGTCTTGCTGGCAGGTACGAGTCCAGTCCACTGTCTCAGCTGCCACCACAACAGAAGTTGGAGACTGTTCCCACCGTTCTCCTGAGCAAATAGGTCTTGTCATAATTGTCTGCCCCTTTACTTTTGATTCCTTTTCTCAAATAATCCCCCACTTTATGAACATATTCCCTGTGACTCATTTTGTGAAGTTTTTTGAGGTTTCTAAATTTGAGGCAATATGCGTCTGGGGTAATTTGAAACCTCCTGAACACAGACTTCCTATACTGGACATATTTCATAGCATCACTTACATCCATATAACTGAATACTTGCAAAGCTTTACCAGTCATTTGGGGAGTAAGTCATTCTCCAGGGGTTCTGTGTACCATGCATATTCTTTTGAAGGTGGTTAAATTGTCTTCAATGCAATCAATCCCCCTGTAACTGTTGGGCACACTTTATCTCAGCTGTGTGGCCCCTGGTGAAGATTACCTATGGGCTGAGGGACTGACTTTCTAATTTCAGCCTTTTGATCATGAACTGCCTTTCCAGCTCTTTCCTGGGCTGCTGCTTTCTCTCCTTCCCATTTTTGCCCTTCTAACTCAAGTGCTCTCTTCTTGCGCTGTCCATTTCTCTTTGGCTGCCCATATCTGGAATTTGCCAGAAGCTTGGAATGGTAGACAGGGGATGGCTCACTTGATGATTACCTGTTTTGTTCATTCCCTCTGAAGCACCTGGCATTGGCCACTGTCGGAAGACAGGATATTGGGCTAGATGGACCTTTGGTCTGAGCCAGTATGGGCGTTCTTATATTAATTCTCATTCCTTCTCCACTTTTGCCATCTCCAACATGGCAAACTCCAACTTCATGGCTGTTTCACTGAGACCTGTGCTTGCACATAACTTATCTTGTTCCTTGAGTGAAGATCTCAATTCCTTCAGTATTTATTTCCTGAGTTGTGCACTGCTGTTCCAACTACTGCCTCTTTAGTTTGGAATACGATTCTTGCTTAGTCACTGGGTGCTATTGTCTGTATTATTTCCCTTACCCGAAATAAACAAACAGAAAATAACAAACCATAACCTTTTTCTTTTTTGTTTCCAGCCATCTCACTTGTGAATCTCTCAGTATCCATGGGCTGGTCTACACTAGAAAATTAGATCGACCCAGCTATGTTGCTTGGGGTGTGAAAAATCCACATCCTTGAGAGACATAGTAAAGCTGACCTAAGTTCCTGTGTAAACAGTACTAGCTCGATGGAAGATTTCTTCCATTGATCTAGCTATCATACTGCTTAAGGGGATATGCAGAGGTACATCAGCTCATCTAGATATTTGCCTAGTTGTTTTATTTTTGCTCGGAGCTTCAGGGATGGCAGTTGGGAGCTTCAGGCTACATAAAAAGCACTAGCTAAGTCAGTACAAATTAATATTTCATACAGACAACTTGTTTGTCCTGCTCTACATACTATACACTGAAATGTGAGTACAATATTTATATTCCAATTGATGTATTTTATAATTATATGGTAAAAATGAGAAAGTAAGCAATTTTTTCAGTAATACTGTGCTGTGACACTTTTGTATTTCTATGTCTGATTTTGTAAGCAAGTTGTTTCTAAGTGAGGTAAAATTTGGGGGTACTCAAAACAAATCAGAATATGGAAAGGTTGAGAGCTACTGGTTTACAGTAGTATGTTTGGCCATGTCTTGATGGGCAAAAATATATGATTTTCTATCAAATTAGTTCAATCAAGTTAACATAACACAATTGACAAGTCTTCTTAAAGAGTGATAAAATGTAGGTTAACACATTTGAAGTTGAAGATTCTAAACTACAACAGAGCCACTTAATATGACTTCAAACATGTTAGGTTAAGTTAAGCTTTTCAGTTGTGTTAATCTAACTCAATTGAGCTAATGAGTGAAAAACACACCTTTTTAGTCTGTCAAAATAGGCTTTAAGACTGAGAGCAATTTTTGATTTTGGTTGCATGTCCAGAGTGGAAAATCCAAACTCCAAAAGGTCAGAAATTGATTTAATAAAGTTATATTAAGAAAGCAAGCCTCATTCGCCAAGGCGTAAAATTAGCTCTTATTGGTAAGGTTAAGATTTTGTCTCAGTTATTTTTAGTAAAAGTCACAGACCAGGTCACAGGCAATAAACAAAAGTTCATAGAAGCCCATGACCTCTCTCTGACTTTTACTAAAAATAACTGTGACAAAATGGGGATGAGCCCCAGCCCTGCTGCGAGAAGGAAGGGGGAGGAGGATCCAGCACCCGCTGCTACTGGGAGCTCCAGGGTCCCCCCCAGTGTCAGTGGTAGCTGGGAGCTCTGGTGTCCCCCAGCTGTCTGTGGTGGCTCGGTGCTGTGGGTCTTTGGCTTGGAGCTTCAGGGCTGGCAGTTGGGAGCTTCGGAGTCTCCCCACCACGTGTGGCGGCTGATGGCTCTGGGGTCCCCCAGCTGCCTGTGGCAGCTGGAAGCTGCGGGGGGGGCCCAGCAGCAGCCGGGAGCTTGGGATGCCCCCCACTGCCAGCATAGAGCTCTGGGGCCCCGCCATGGCCCCAGCACCAGGCAGCCGGGCAGCACCGCTGCAGCGCTTCCAGCCCTGGTGCACCAGGCAGCTGCCCGCAACCCTGGTACCCCAGACGGCCATGTGGCGCGGCGGTAGTGCCCCCAGCCCATGAGTGCTGGGCAGTGTGGTCCGAACGCTGGGCAGGTAGCACGGTCCTAGCACCAGCCACCCTGAGTCCCTGCGGGAGGCCAGCCGGCCAGCCCCAGCTCCAGCCCGTCAGCTTGGCCATGGCAGAGCGCTGGGAACTGCAGAACAGGGTCTGGGGGTGGAGCATGGGCGGGGCCACAGCGAGGTTGTTTGGGGAGGCACAGCCTCCCCCTGCCTATGATACCTGCCGCCCATGGCTCCAGGGCTGGTGGCTCAGAGCTGCAGGTCTCCTCACTGCTCGCATCGGCTGGGAGCTGCTGGTGCCCCTGTCACCCATGGTGGCTCAGAGCTCCCAGGCCCACATTGGCTGACAGCTTCCGCCCCGCCGCCCTGGGGCTGAAGACATGGGTTACGAGTGAACCGTGGGCTCAGGGAGGCTTCCAGCTCCAGAGCACCAGGTGCCATGGCCCCACTGTTGGGTGGCCTAGGCACCAGTATGGAACTTTACCATGAACAGCAATTGCTCGGCATATGGGCTTTACTTCTGCAAATAGCCACGGAGGATAGTTTTTTGCAAATCAAATTGGAGCTCTCTTCCTCCTGCAGCCCTAGTTTCCTAGGCATGCTTCACTCCCCAGCCTGGGGGCTGCGGCCCCACGCTCCCAGTCCCAGCGCTCCCAGCACAGGGTGGGTAGTAGGGTGACCAGATGTCCCGATTTTATAGGGACAGTCCCGATTTTTGGGTCTTTTTCTTATATAGGCTCCTATTACCCCCCACCCCCTGTCCCGATTTTTCACACTTGCTATCTGGTCACCCTAGTGGGTAGCCCCAGTGCCTCCAGCCGCCCCCAGCCCTGGAGCACCAGGTGGCGCACCCGGGGTCCCACCAGTGTTGGGCAGTCCCAACTGCCACAAGTCCCAGCCGAAGGCCGGCTATCCCAGAAGAGGAGCAGCCTGCCTGGGCTGAGGTTAAGGGGGAAGTGGCAAGGAGGAAGGGGCCTTAGGTGGAGCGTGGGCAGGGCCACATGGGCTGTTTTGGGAGGCTTAGCCTCCCCCAGCCTATGATATGCGCTGCCCATGGCTGACGCATCAGATGTCATGGAGGTCACAGAAATCACATAACTTTAGCCTTACTTATTGGAGACTGGATGTGTGAAGGCATTGCTAATGAACCATAGAGCCTTTTGCTATGCATCACCAATTTGATTTCAGCCCAGCTCAACAGGATTACAAATTCCATCTGTTGGAAGTCTGGTGGGTGAGTGCCAGCTTCCACCTCACAGACTCACAAGCAGCGTATGTGTACATGGGAGGACAGGTGAAATATGGGGGGGAGGGGCAGGCATCATGTGGGTATGTGGGAGGATGGGGGACAAGTGGGCTGTGAGGGGACAGGCAACATGTGGGTACATGGGAGGACAAGTGTCAGGGTTGCCTCCCCACTCTGAACTCTGGGGTACAGATGTGGGAACCCGCATGAAAGACCCCCAGCTTTGGTTAAAAACTTCCCCAAGACACCAATCCTTGCCTTGTCCTTGGACGGTATTGCTGCCATCACCAAGTGATTTAGACAAAGGTTCAGGAAAAGGACCACTTGGAGTTCCTATTTCCCCAAAATATCCCCCCCAAACCCCTTCACTCCCTTTCCTGGGGAGGCTTGAGAATACTATACTAACCAATAGGTTGTTAACAAAGTGAGCACAGACCCTAGGGTTTTTAGGACACTAAAAACTAATCAGGTTCTTAAAAGAAGAACTTTATTATAAAGAAAAAAGTAAAAGACGCACCTCTGTAAAATCAGGATGGAAGGTAATTTTACAGGGTAATAAAAAAGATTTAAACCCTCTAGGATCAACTTCAAAGTTACAAAAACAGGAATAAACCACCCTCTTAGCAAAGGGAAAATTCACAAGCTAAACCAAAAGATAATCTAACGCATTTCCTTGCTTTTACTTACAATTTTTGTAATCTTAGGCCTGGTCTACACTAGGAGTTTATGTCGAATTTAGCAGTGTTAACTCGAATTAACCCTGCACCCATCCACACAACGAAGCTGTTTATTTCGACATAATGGGCTCTTTAAATCGATTTCTGTACTCCTCCCCGACGAGGGGAGTAGCGCTAAATTCGACATGGCCATGTCGAATTAGGGTTAGTGTGGACGGAATTCGACGCTAATAGCTCCGGGAGCTATCCCAGAGTGCACCACTCTGTGGACGCTCTGGACAGCAGTCCGAGCTTGGATGCTCTGACCAGCCAGACAGGAAAAGCCCCGGGAAAATTTGAATTCCTTTTCCTGTCTGGCCAGTTTGAATCTCATTTCCTGTTTGGACATCGTGGCGAGCTCAGCAGCACTGGCAACGATGCAGAGCTCTCCAGCAGAGGTGACCATGCAATCGCAGAATAGAAAGAGGGCCGCAGCATGGACTGATCGGGAAGTCTTGGATCTGATCGCTGTGTGGGGCGATGAGTCCGTGCTTTCAGAGCTGCAATCGAAAAGACGGAATGCGAAGATCTACGAGAAGATCTCAAAAGCCATGACGGAGAGAGGATACAGCCAGGATGCAATGCAGTGCCGCGTGAAAATCAAGGAGCTGCGACAAGCGTACCAGAAGACCAAAGAGTCAAACGGAAGCTCCGGATCCCAGCCCCAAACGTGCTGTTTCTACGAGGCACTGCATGCAATTCTAGGAGGGGCCGCCACCACTACCCCACCAGTGTCCGTGGACTCCGACGATGGGGTCTTATCTACGGCCGCTTCCTCGGAGGTTTTTGTGGACGGGGAAGATGAGGAAGGAGATGAGGAGGACGAGGCAGACGACAGCGCTTTCAACGCTGATTTCCCTGACAGCCAGGATCTTTTCATCACCCTGACTGAGATCCCCTACCAACCCTCCCAAGGCGGTAACCCGGACCGTGAATCAGGGGAAAGATCAGTAGGTGAGTGTTTTAAACATTTATTTTGAATAGAATAGGCATGGTATGTTAGCAATGGGTTTTTCATGATTAGTTTGCCCTAGGTGCTTTAGTTTTTAGTTGTTGCCAGTGCAGCTACTGGAAAAGTCTGTTAACATGTCTGGGGATAGAGGAGAAATCCTCCTGGGACATCTCCATGAAGCTCTCCTGGAGGTAATGTGCAAGCCTTTGCATCAGGTTCCTGGGGAGAGCGGCCTTATGGCCTCCTCCATGGTAGGAAACTTTTCCACGCCAGGCTAGTAGCTGGTACTCCGGTATCATTGCCTGGCAAAGCATGGCGGCATACAGCCCCTGTGTTTGCTGGCATTCACGCAACATACGGTCTTTCTCTGTCTCCGCAATCCTCATCAGGGGTATCAGTCATGGTGCCCTGGTTTGAATTAGGGGAGTTTTAGTATGGGGACTGATTGCCTGTTCCTTTAAATAACTGTACCCGGCAGTTTCCAGCCACGGGGTGGGGGCGGGGAGGTGAACCGTTCATGCTGAGCGGTTCGCCGGCAGCATGCAGGGATCTTTCCCAAGCCGAGCCATGTGGTGGGGGCGGGGAGGCGAACCGTTAATGTTGAGCGATTCGCCGGCAGCATGCAGGGATCTTTCCCGAGCCCAGCCACGCAGTGGGGGAGGGGAGGCGAACCGTTCATGCAGAGCGGTTCACCGGCAGCATGCAGGGATCTTTCCCGAGCCCAGCCACATGGTGGGGGCGGGGAGGCAAACCGTTCATGCTGAGCGCTTCGCCGGCAGCATGCAGGGACCTTTCCCGAGCCCAGCCACGCGGTGGGGGAGGGGAGGCAGCATGCAGGGACCGTTCATGGGTACAGCCGCGCCGTGGGTGTGACAGGGGGAGAGTTCATGCTTGCCGGATTGCCTGCAGCAGGAAATGGCCAACGTTAGAAGCAGTGCTTGGAACGTGAAAGGAGGGCGCTGCTGTAAATTAAGCTTTCAGCAGCCAAAAGTCTACGGCTTACCATGGCCTCCTGCTAGCCGAATTCCGTTGTCCGGCCCCGCTTGTGTGATCTGTACACCAAGACCCCAGGCACTCAATATAAAGACAGAAAATTCGACCTTGTACTGACTGCACATGTGATAGGTAGTGTGCATGGTCTTGTTCACAGGGAAAGACTATATTCATTGTTCGCGAAAATTTATCTTTGTGAGGAATTCACTCCCTTTTTCCCATCCCACAGCTGCGAGTGTCTCCCGGGCTACCCCGGCATCCCCCTCGCAGAGGCTAGTGCTGATCAGGTGGCGCAAAAAAAGAACACGGGACGAGATGTTCTCGGAACTTATGGTCTGTTCCCGAACTGAGGCGGCACAGCGGAGAGATGACATCTCTCAGTACCGGCGAGCATCCAGCGAACGGGAGGAGAGGACTGAAGCTCGTGAGGACAGGTGGCGGCAGGAAGACCAGCAGGCTACTCAGACGCTGGTTGGGCTAATGCGGGAGCAAACGGACACGCTCCGGCGCCTTGTAGATGTTCTGCAGGACTGGAGGCAGGAGGACAGAGCCCCACTTCATTCTATCTCTAACCACCCTCCCCCGCCACAAAGTCCCATCCCCCCCTCACCCAAAGTCCCAAGACGGAGGGGCGGCAGGGGCTGTGGAAACAATCACTCCACCCCTGAGGACTGCTCAAGCAGCAGAAGGCTCTCATTCCCCAAGATCTGATGGGTCCTTTCCTTCCCTCCAACCGCAACCCGCCCTAGCCACCCTCCCAGTTTCATCCCATAACTGTGAAGTCCTTAATAAAAATTACTTTTGTGTTAGGTATTGTTTCCTTGATTTTCTTGTAAAGGACAGTGTATTTGAAGTGGGGGAAGGGGGTTGGTAATTGGAGACGATAAGCGTCTTTACCAGGGTACAGACAGGGGTGCAGGTTCACCAGAAGGTCACACTCACATTGCAGTAATTACTCACCCTGGTCAGTCTGGGAGGTGGTTTTCATGTTCTGTGTATGGGGGCTCTGTGGGTTTGTGGTGGGGGAGGGTGGTTACAGATCTTATGCAGCGGTCCGTAGCCTGGATGACAGAGCCATGCAGCAGGGGATCTGTAACCGCCCTCCCCCGCCACAAAGTCACATAGCCCCTCCACACAGAGTCCCAAAAAGGAGGGGTGGCAGGCTCCGTTGAAACAACCGGTCCACCACTGCGGGCTGCTCTAGGAGCAGGAGCCTGTCATTCCCTGAGTTTAGAAGCGTCCTTTCCATCACTCCATCCGCTCCCCAACCGCAGTATGCGTCCCAGTTTCAACCCTTTACAGAGAAATCCTTAATAAAGAAGATGGTTTTAATGAACAAGCATTCTCAAAACTATGCTACCCACATGAGGAAATAAGAAAACAGATCAACAGGGCCAGACGTGTACCCAGAAGCCTCCTGCTGCAAGACAAACCGAAGAAAGAAACCAACAGAACTCCTCTGGCCATCACTTACAGTCCTCAGCTAAAACCTCTCCAATGGATCATCAGTGATCTACAACCCATCCTGAACAACGACCCCTCACTTTCACAGGCCTTGGGAGGCAGGCCAGTCCTCGCCAACAGACAAGCCGCCAACCTGAAGCATGTTCTCACCAGCAACTACACACCGCACCATAATAACTCTAACTCAGGAACCAAGCCATGCAACAAACCTTGATGCCAACTTTGCCCACATATCTACACCAGGAACACCATCACAGGACCTAACCAGATCAGCCACACCATCACTGGTTCATTCACCTGCACATCCACCAATGTAATATATGCCATAATATGCCAGCAATGCCCCTCTGCTATGTACATCGGTCAAACTGGACAGTCCTTATGCAAAAGGATAAATGGACACAAATCAGATATAAGGAATGGCAATATACAAAAGCCTGTAGGAGAACACTTCAACCTCCCTGGACACACAATAGCAGATTTAAAGGTAGCCATCCTGCAGCAAAAAAACTTCAGGACCAGACTCCAAAGAGAAACTGTAGAGCTTCAGTTCATTTGCAAATTTGACACCATCAGCTCAGGACTAAACAAAGACTATGAATGGCTAGCCAACTACAAAAGCAGTTTCTCCTCCCTTGGTGTTCACACCTCAACTGCTAGAAGAGGGCCTCACCCTCCCTGATTAAGCTTACCTCGTTATCTCTAGCCTGAATCTTCCCTGCACATTTATATCTGCCCCTGGACATTTCCACTGCTTGCATCCGAAGAAGTGGGTATTGACCCACGAAAGCTTATGCTTCAATACCTCTGTTAGTCTATAAGGTGCCACAGGACCCTTTGTTGCTTAATGAACAATGTTTCATTTATTTTATTTTTAAGGGTGTGTGGGAAGGGGGGGAAGGGGTTTGGTAATTGGAGAGGATAGGCAACATTAACTGGGTAAAGAAATGGAGGCAGGTTCAGCTGCTGCTTAAACAAACGTAATAGTCACAGGTTACCCTGGTCACTCTGGAAGCTAGCTTTCAAAGCTTCCCGGATGTGCAGCGCGTCCTGCTGGGCTCTTCTAATCGCCCAGGTGTCTGGCTGCGCGTAATCAGCAGCCGGGCGATTTGCCTCAACCTCCCACCCCGCCATAAACGTCTCCCCCTTGCTCTCACAGAGATTGTGGAGCACACAGCAAGCTGCAATCACAATGGGGATATTGGTTTCGCTGAGATCAGAGCGAGTCAGTAAGCTTCTCCAGCTCCCCTTCAGACGTCCAAAAGCACACTCCACCACCATTCTGCACTTGCTCAGACAGTAGTTGAAAGCTCCTTTTCACTGTCCAGGGCGCCTGTGTACGGCTTCATGAGCCAGGGCATTAGCGGGTAGGCTGGGTCCCTGAGGATCATTATAGGCATCTCCACATCCCCAACAGTTATTTTGTGGTCCGGGAAGTAAATACCTTCCTGCAGCCGTCTAAACAGATCAGAGTTCCTGAAAACGCGAGCGTCATGAACCTTGCTCGGCCATCCGACGTTGATGTTGGTAAAATGTCCCTTATGGTCCACCAGTGCTTGCAGCACCATTGAAAAGTAGCCCTTTCGGTTAATGTACTGGCTGCCCTGGTGGCCCGGTCCCAGGATAGGGATGTGAGTCCTATCAATAGCCCCACCGCAGTTTGGGAATCCCATCGCAGCGAAGCCATCTATGATCACCTGCACGTTTCCCAGGGTCACTACCTTTGAGAGCAGTAGCTCAACGATTGTGTTGGCTACTTGCTTCACAGCAACCCCCACGGTAGATTTGCCCACTCCGAATTGATTCGCGACTGACTGGTAGCTGTCAGGCGTTGCAAGCTTCCAGAGGGCTATGGCCACTTGCTTCTGGATAGTCAGGGCTGCTCGCATCCAGGTGTCCTGGCGCTTCAGGGCAGGGGACAGCAACTCACAAAGTTCCAGGAAAGTGCCTTTACGCATCCGAAAGTTTCACAGCCACCGTGATTCATCCCAGACCTGCAGCACTATGCGGTCCCACCAGTCCATGCTTGTTTCCCGGGCCCAGAATCGCCATTCCACAGCATCAACATGACCCATTGCCACCATGATGTCCAGGGTGTGGGGGTGCTGTGGTTTGTGAGAGGTGTGTGCCCATCTCAGAGTCAATGTCCTCACCGTGCTGCCATAGCCTCCTCGCCCGATTTCTCAGCATCTGCCTCTGAAAAAGGTGGACGATAAGGCGCGAGGTGTTGACAATGGCCATAACTGCAGCGATGATTGCAATGGGCTCCATGCTCGCGGTGCTGTGGCGTCCGCGCTGCCAATCAGTAGAAAAGGGCGCGAACTGATTGCCCGCCGGCGCTTTCACGGAGGGAGGGCGGGAGTGAGGGTTGAATGACGACAGTTACCCAAAACCACCCGGACACATTTTTTGCCCCAGCAGGCATTGGGGGCTTGACCCAGAATTCCAATGGGCAACGGGGACTGCGGGAACTGTGGGATAGCTACCCACAGTGCACCACTTGCAATGTCGACGCTTGCCCCGTTAGTGTGGACTCACAAATTCGAATTACTGTCCTTAGTGTGGATACACACGTTCGACTTTGTAATATCGGTTTCACAAATTCGGTTTAAGTAAAATCGAACTACTCTCGTAGTGTAGACATACCCTAAGATGCCTATTTCAGGTAGGGTTTTAGGTGATGGTTTTTCCTGCCCTGATCTCTCTCTGTCCAAGCGAGAACACAAAGAGAGCACAAACAAACCCCCCCCCACCCCCACAGATTTGAAAATATATTCTTTACTTATTGGTCCTTTTGGTCAGATGCCAACCAGGTTATTTGAGCTTCTTAACCCCTTACAGGTAAAAGAGGGATTTTAGGATACCCTTAGATCAGTGGTTCCCAAACTTTAACAACCCATGAACCCCTTTCACTAAAATGTCAAATCTCGCGAACCCCCTCCTAAAAATGAATATTTCCAGGGATTTTCTCCTTTACCTCAATATAAATGATAAAAGCATTGATTTTAGAAATATAAAATTTGTTTTTATGACATGCTTACTACACACTATTTATTATTATTATGCAACATCACAGTATTTTTTTTACATTATGAAAACGGCAACACTCTTCCAAGATCTCACTTTTGTAGCTTGTATCACTTTGAATAAGCCTGTTATAAGACAAGGCTCCTATGTTTCATCAAGGAGTATCAGATGTGAAACAGCATGAAGGTATTTAAGAAGCCAACTCAAATTGTTCCTCCTACACAAGCATTCAGGTCTTGAGCAGTCCAGGCAAACAAAGCTTAAACTTGTTCTTTATCATAATTTTAAAAACAATACTAGCTGCCTATTTAATTTTAAAAACAACAAAAAATATCCACCTCTCTTTCCATTTCTTATAAGGACTCTTGAAGTTTAAATCTCCTCAGTGGGATAGATATGCTTGCTTTGATCTGCTTAGTTCTTGGAAGTCCAGGGGCTCCGGGAGGAGGCTGCTGGCTCCATGCTGCCCGGTGTTCCTAGGGACAGCTCTCTCCGCCATTAGGGAATTTTTTCCCGAGAACCCCCTGTAATCCCAGTTTGGGAACCACTGCCTTAGATGTATGTTTATGACAAGGGACAAGTGGACTGTGGGGGGACAAGCAGTGTGTGGGTACATGGGAGGACAGGGGTCAGGAAGAGTGTGGGTGGGTTTTTTTTGGGATCCGGGAAGTGGGCGGGCTTAAAGGATCCCCCGCCCCAGCCTAAGGGGAGGGATCCACAGGACCTGGACATCAAATAATTATGGGGGACAACAAATGAAAAAACAGGTGTGGGTGTTGGGGGACAGGAAGCATGTGGATATGTGGGAGGACTGGGGACAGGCAGTGTGTGGGTGTTGATGGGACAGGCAGAATGTGGATATGTGGGAGGACAGGTGGGGTGTGTCTGTGAGTCATCAGATAGGCCAGAAATCACCATTTCAGCTTTTAAAACAGTCTCATGAAGGGTGTTGTCTATGGAGTCGGGTAACGCCCTCCCCGGAGCAGTGGGTGGAAGTTGGGGAGTGTTTATGGAGTCGGGTAACCATCATCCCTGGGGGGTGGAGGTGGGGATCTGTGGAGGCGGGTAACACGTCCCTTGGGTTATGGTGGGCGGAGCTGGGGGTGTGTGGGGCTGGGTAACACTGCCCCCCGGGTGTGGCGGGCGGAGGTGGGGGTGTGTGTGGGGGCAGGTAACACTTCCCCCCGGGCGTGGCGGGCGGAGGTGGGGGTATGTGGGGCCGGGTAACGCTGCCCCCTGGGTGTGGCGGGCGGAGGGGTGTGTGTGTGGGGCCGGGTAGCGCTGCCCCCCGGGTGTGGCGGGCGGAGGTGGGGGTGTGTGTGGGGGCGGGTAACACTTCCCCCCGGGTGTGGCGGGCGGAGGTGGGGGTGTGTGGGGCAGGGTAACACTGCCCCCCGGGTGTGGCGGGCGGAGGTGGGGGTGTGTGGGGCCGGGTAACGCTGCCCCCCGGGTGTGGCGGGCGGAGGAGGGGGTGTGTGGGGCCAGGTAACGCTGCCCCCCAGGTGTGGCGGGCAGAGGTGGGGTGTGGGTGGGGGCGGGTAACACTTCCCCCCGGGTGTGGCGGGCGGAGGAGGGGTGTGTGGGGGGACGGGGAACACTTCCCCCCGGGTGTGGCGAGTGGAGGTGTGGGTGTGTGGGGCTGGGTAACGCTGCCCCCTGGGTGTGGCAGGCGGAGGTGGGGGGGTGTGGGGCCAGGTAAAACTTCCCCCCGGGTGTGGTGGGCGGAGGTGGGGGTGTGTGGGGGCGGGTAACGCTGCCCCCCGGGTGTGGCGGGAGGAGGTGAGGGGGTGTGTGTGGGGGCGGGTAATGCTGCCCCCCAGGTGTGGTGGGAGGAGATGGGGGTGTGTGTGGGGGGCGGGTAACGCTGCCCCCTGGGTGTGGCGGGAGGAGGTGAGGGTGTGTGTGTGGGGGCGGGTAATGCTGCCCCCCGGGTGTGGCGGGCGGAGGTGAGGGTGTGTGTGGGGCCGGGTAACGCTGCCCCCCGGGTGTGGCGGGCAGAGGTGGGGGTATGTGTGTGGGGGGCGAGTAACGCTGCCCCCCGGGTGTGGCGGGCGGAGGTGGGGGGTGTGGGGGTGGGTAACGCTGCCCCCCAGGTGTGGCGGGCGGAGGTGGGGGTGTGTGGGGGTGGGTAACGCTGCCCCCTGGGTGTGGCGGGAGGAGGTGAGGGTGTGTGTGTGTGGGGGGCGGGTAACGCTGCCCCCCCAGGTGTGGTGGGCAGAGGTGGGTGTGTGTGCGGGGGGCGGGTAACGCTGCCCCCCAGGTGTGGCGGGAGGAGGTGGGGGTATGTGTGTGTGGGAGGCGGGTAACGCTGCCCCCCGGGTGTGGCGGGAGGAGGTGGGGGGGTGTTTGTGGGGGCGGGTAACGCTGCCCCCCAGGTGTGGCGGGCGGAGGTGGATGTGTGTGTGTGGGGGTGGGTAACACTGCCCCCCAGGTGTGGCGGGCGGAGGTGGTGGTGTGGGGGGGGCGGGTAACGCTGCCCCCCGGGTGTGGCGGGAGGAGGTGAGGGGGTGTGTGGGGGGCTGGTTAACGCTGCCCCCCAGGTGTGGCGGGCGGAGGTGGGGGTGTGGGGGGGGCTGGGTAACGCTGCCCCCCGGGTGTGGCGGGCGGAGGTGGGGGTGTGTGTGGGCGGGTAACGCTGCCCCCCGGATGTGGCGGGAGGAGGTGAGGGGGTGTGTGGGGGCGGGTAACGCTGCCCCCCAGGTGTGGCAGGAGGAGGTGAGGGTGTGTGTGTGGCCGGGTAACGCTGCACCCCGGGTGTGGCGGGCGGAGGTGGCGGTGTGTGTGGGGAGGCGGGATATGCTGCCCCCCGGGTGTGGCGGGAGGAGGTGAGGGTGTGTGTGGGGCCGGGTAACGCTGCCCCCCGGGTGTGGCGGGCAGAGGTGGGGGTATGTGTGTGGGGGGGCGAGTAATGCTCCCCCCCGGGTGTGGTGGGCGGAGGTGGTGGTGTGTGGGGGTGGGTAACGCTGCCCCCCGGGTGTGGCGGGCGGAGGTGGGGATGTGTGGGGGTGGGTAACGCTGCCCCCCGGGTGTGGCGGGAGGAGGTGAGGGTGTGTGTGTGGGGGGGCGGGTAACGCTGCCCCCCAGGTGTGGCGGGCGGAGGTGTGTGTGTGTGGGGGGCGTGGGTAACGCTGCCCCCCAGGTGTGGCGGGAGGAGGTGGGGGTATGTGTGTGGGGGGGTGGGTAACGCTGCCCCCCGGGTGTGGCGGGAGGAGGTCAGGGGGTGCGTGTGGGGGCGGGTAACGCAGCCCCCCAGGTGTGGCGGGAGGAGGTGGGGGTATATGTGTGGGGGGCAGGTAACGCTGCCCCCCAGGTGTGGCGGGAGGAGGTGAGGGGGTGTGTGGGGGGGCGGGTAACGCTGCCCCCCAGGTGTGGCGGGCGGAGGTGAGGGTGTGTGTGGGGCCGGGTAACGCTGCCCCCCGGGTGTGGCGGGCAGAGGTGGGGGTATGTGTGTGGGGGGCGAGTAACGCTGCCCCCCGGGTGTGGCGGGCGGAGGTGGGGGGTGTGGGGGTGGGTAACGCTGCCCCCCAGGTGTGGCGGGCGGAGGTGGGGGTGTGTGGGCGTGGGTAACGCTGCCCCCCGGGTGTGGCGGGAGGAGGTGAGGGTGTGTGTGTGGGGGGGCGGGTAACGCTGCCCCCCAGGTGTGGCGGGCGGAGGTGTGTGTGTGTGGGGGGCGTGGGTAACGCTGCCCCCCAGGTGTGGCGGGAGGAGGTGGGCGTATGTGTGTGGGGGGGTGGGTAACGCTGCCCCCCGGGTGTGGCGGGAGGAGGTCAGGGGGTGCGTGCGGGGGCGGGTAACGCAGCCCCCCAGGTGTGGCGGGAGGAGGTGGGGGTATATGTGTGGGGGGCAGGTAACGCTGCCCCCCAGGTGTGGCGGGAGGAGGTGAGGGGGTGTGTGGGGGGGCGGGTAACGCTGCCCCCCAGGTGTGGCGGGAGGAGGTGAGGGTGTGTGTGGGGCCAGGTAACGCTGCCCCCCGGGTGTGGCGGGCAGAGGTGGGGGTATGTGTGTGGGGGGGCGAGTAATGCTCCCCCCCGGGTGTGGTGGGCGGAGGTGGTGGTGTGTGGGGGTGGGTAACGCTGCCCCCCGGGTGTGGCGGGCGGAGGTGGGGATGTGTGGGGGTGGGTAATGCTGCCCCCCGGGTGTGGCGGGTGGAGGTGGGGGTGTGTGGGGGTGGGTAACGCTGCCCCCCGGGTGTGGCGGGAGGAGGTGAGGGTGTGTGTGTGGGGGGGCGGGTAACACTGCCCCCCAGGTGTGGCGGGCGGAGGTGTGTGTGTGTGGGGGGCGTGGGTAACGCTGCCCCCCAGGTGTGGCGGGAGGAGGTGGGGGTATGTGTGTGGGGGGGTGGGTAACGCTGCCCCCCGGGTGTGGCGGGAGGAGGTCAGGGGGTGCGTGTGGGGGCGGGTAACGCAGACCCCCAGGTGTGGCGGGAGGAGGTGGGGGTATATGTGTGGGGGGCAGGTAACGCTGCCCCCCAGGTGTGGCGGGAGGAGGTGAGGGGGTGTGTGTGGGGCCGGGTAACGCTGCCCCCCAGGTGTGGCTGGCGAAGGTGGGGGTGTGTGGGGGGGCGGGTAACGCTGCCCCCCGGGTGTGGCGGGCGGGGGTGGGTGCGTGTGGGGCCGGGTAACGCTGCCCCCCAGGTGTGGCGGGAGGAGGTGGGGGTATGTGTGTGGGGGGCAGGTAACGCTGCCCCCCGGGTGTGGCGGGCGGAGGTGGGGATGTGTGGGGGTGGGTAACGCTGCCCCCCGGGTGTGGCAGGTGGAGGTGGGGGGTATGTGTGTGTGGGGGCGTGGGTAATGCTGCCCCCCGGGTGTGGCGGGAGGGGGTGTGTTTGGGGGGGGGGCGGGTAACGCTGCCCCCAGGTGTGGCTGGCGGAGGTGGGTGTGTGTGGGGGGGCGGGTAACGCTGCCCCCCGGGTGTGGCGGGAGGGGGTGGGTGGGGTGGGGGGGCGGGTAACGCTCCCCCCCGGGTGTGGCGGGCGGAGGTGGGTGTGGGGGGGGGGCGGGTAACGCTGCCCCCCGGGTGTGTGTGGGGGGCGGGTAACGCTGCCCCCCGGGTGTGGCGGGGTCTGTGGGCGCTGCCCCCCGCCCGGGTGTGGCGGGGAAGGGGAAGGGGTCCGGTTCCACCCCCCCCTCAGGGGAGGCCCGCCCGCCTCCAGCCTCTCTCTGGGCGAGGAGGGGCGGAGCAGCGGGATACCCAGGCACCATGGCCGGGCGTCGCCCCTCGCCTCCATGGCAACGACCCGCCGCCGCCGCCGCCGCCGCGCGCACGCGACGGGCTAACGGAGCCGGCGGGCTGCGCCCCCCGCACGCGGGCACGTACCAAGGCCAGAGGCGCAGGTGGCTCCCCCAGGTAAGGGCAGGGTCTAACTAGGCGGCGCCCATCGCGGCTGCTGGGGCGGGGACGCGAAACAGACCCCAACAGGGGCAGCGGCGCGAGCAGCGTCGGCGATTGAACGTTCCTCTGTCCTGCCGGCCGCGGGGGGAGGGAGGTGCGGAGGCTCTGCCGCGAAGCAGGATGGGCGATGTAGTTCTTGGGCTCACGCGTTCTGGGATGGCCAGCAGAGGCGCGGGCGGGAGCGGACTACAAATCCCAGCGCGCTGCGTGTAACCGGGTGGGGTGGGGGCACAGCCTGGCTTTGCCCCGGCATCTTTGCCTTTGCGGGGGTCGCGGGTGATTTGTTGGGGGCCCGGAGGTGGCTGCGCACCGGGGCATGCGGCAGCGTAGCCTGCAGCCCAGCGTGAGGCCGCTGCAGCAGACCGGGCCCGTATAACGGTGCTGAGGCTGCTCCCCCGCCCCACCATCTGTCGGGGGATTGTGGGGCCTCCGCATCTCCGGCGGGGCTCTGCGAGCAGACAACCCCCCGCCCAGAGCCAGGCAGGGGGCTGGGAACCGCTCCCCTCCCCTCCCCGGGACTGGGGGTGTTGTGTGGGGCTGGCGGGGGGGCTGAGTGCTGCGTAACGAGGATGGAGATGTGGGTGTGTAAGGGGGTGGATATGGGGGGGGATGAGTGCTGTATAACGAGGATGGAGATGTGGGTGTGTAAGGGGGTGAATATGGGGGGGCGGGTGAGTGCTGCATAACGAGGATGGAGAAGATGGGGGGGCTGAGTGCTGTATAACGAGGATGGACAAGGATGTGTGTAAGGGGGTGGATATGGGGGGGGATGAGTGCTGTATAACGAGGATGGAGATGTGGGTGTGTAAGGGGGTGAATATGGGGGCGGGCGGGTGAGTGCTGCATAACGAGGATGGAGAAGGTGTGGCGGGGGCTGAGTGCTGTATAACTAGGATGGAGATCAAGTATCAGAGGGGTAGCCGTGTTAGTCTGGATCTGTAGAAGCGACAAAGGGTCCTGTGGCACCTTATAGACTAACAGAGGTATTGAAGCATAAGCTTTCGTGGGTGAATACCCCCTTCTTCGGATGCCTTGCCTTGCATCCGAAGAAGTGGGTATTCACCCACGAAAGCTTATGCTTCAATACCTCTGTTAGTCTATAAGGTGCCACAGGACCCTTTGTCGCTTCTAGGATGGAGATGTGGGTGGATATTGGGGGGGCTGAGTGTATAATGAGGACGGAGAAGGGGGTGGATATGGGGGGGCTGAGTGCTGTATAACGAGGATGGAGACGTGGGTGTGTAAGGAAGTGGATATTGGGGGGGCTGAGTGCTGCATAACGAGGATGGAGAAGGTGGGGGGGCTGAGTGTTGCATAATGAGGATGGAGATGTGGGTGGATACTGTAGGGGGCTGAGTATATAATGAGGACGGAGAAGGGGGTGGATATGGGGGGGGCTAAGTGCTGTATAACGAGGATGGAGAAGGATGTGTGTAAGGGGGTGGATATGGGGGGGATGAGTGCTGCATAACAAGGATGGAGATGTGGGTGTGTAAGGGGGTGAATATGGGGGGGCGGGTGAGTGCTGCATAACGAGGATGGAGAAGATGGGGGGGCTGAGTGCTGTATAACGAGGATGGAGACGTGGGTGGATATTGGGGGGGGCTGAGTGTATAATGAGGACGGAGAAGGGGGTGGATATGGGGGGGGCTGCGTGCTGTATAACGAGGATGGACAAGGATGTGTGTAAGGGGGTGGATATGGGGGGGAATGAGTGCTGCATAACAAGGATGGAGACGTGGGTGTGTAAGGGGGTGGATATGGGGGGGAGTGAGTGCTGTGTGAGGGGACATGGGGGAATGAAGGAGCTGTGTAAGGAGGGAGTGAGCGCCCTGGAGTGTCATCCACCAAATGATTTACTGTATGATGTGCAATTCTGATGCACCTCTCAAACACTGACCCTGTGGCATTAGCAGCTCTACACATGCACACACCCAGTTTTACTTGTTCATAGTTCCTTTTGTTTTTGAAATGCTCAGCTCTTCCATCTTGATTGCACAGCCTCCTCTCTCGAGATTGCAGATTTAGTGTGTTCTGCAGCTTGTCCCTTTAGAAAAGACAGAAAACAAAGTTCCTGCTCCAAAGAGATTTAACATACAAAAGTTTACGTTCAGTATAGTAACTGGAGATGGAACAAAATGTTAGGTCATGCTTTGTCCTGTAGGGACTAGTGCAGAATTTTTCCTTACAGTATATTCTTCAGTGGCTTGTGTCCTCTACGTTTAAAATGATGGACATTTGTTTATAGTGGGGAGGAAAAAACATTTCTGATCCTAGACACACCCTGTTTTGTGCATTTTACTCTAGTTGTAGCAGATGCACTGAGATTTTACTTGAGCACCTGAGAGTGGTTTCTAATGTGTCCAAAGAGGAAGGATTGATTGGTGAATAGACATATGATTTAGGACTCTAGGGATTTCTTTCCCAACCATTCCTAAGATATTCACAAATTGTAAACATTTATAATTTAATTACATTTGAAAAATTATCTCTTGCTGTAAATGCAGTCAATATATTTAGTATGCTGCTCAGTTGGGAAAAATTAAATATTTTCAACTTACTTATTTTATAGTACCCAAATGTGTGATACATCTTTCAGAGAAGAGGAAAAGTGCTGTCCCTACCCAGAAGAGTTGGCACTGGTCTACACTAGAAACTTAGGGTAGGTCTACACTTACCCGTCGCGTCGGAGGCGTCTGATCGATGTTCTGGGTTCGATTTATCGCGTCTTGTCTAGACGCGATAAATCGAACCAGGAAGTGCTCCCCCGTCGACGCCGGTAATCCTGCTCCACGAACGGAGCAGGCGGAGTCGACAGGGGAGCCTGCGCGCCGCGGTGTGGACCAGGGGTAAGTACTTTGAAGTTCGAAATAAGATACTTCAACTTCAGCTACGTTATTCACGTAGCTGAAGTCGCGTATCTTACTTCGAATTTCGGGGCTAGTGTAGACCAGCCCTTAGATTGACCCAGCTATGTTGCTCATTGGTGTGAAAAATTCACGTCCCAGAGCAATGTAGTTAAGCTGACCTAAGTCCCGTGTAGGCAGCGCTAGATTGACGGAAGAATTCTTCTGTTGACCTAGCTATCGCCTCTTGGGGAGGTGGATTACCTACGTTGATGGGAGAACCCCTCCCATTGGTATAGGTAGTGTTGTGCTGTAGCATTTCAAGCGTAGGCAAGCCCTTGACAACCCACCCTTAGGCCATGTCTATACGTACAGCGCTGCAACGGCACAGCTGGTGGCATAAAAACCCCACCTCTGTGAGCAGCATAAGCTTTGTTGGTGGGAAAAACTCTCCAACTGAGAGAGCGCTATGCACATGAGTGCTTATGTCAGTGTAAGTTTATGTCGCTCAGGGGGGTGGAATATTCACGCCCCGGGGTGATATAAGTTTTGCTGACATAGGCTGTAGTGTAGACCAAGGGTGGCAGATGGCCACCCCCTTCGGGGAGGCTAGCTCCCTGGCCCTGCCCCTTCCACATGAGGCCCCGCTGCATGCAGTGGAGTCCTGAGCCCCCCCGACTGCCCCTCCCACCTCTGGAGAACCCCAGGGCCCATTGGAACCCCAAGTTCTCTCCCCCCTACCTTCACCGGAGGAACACCTGTGCCCTACCTGGGCCCCAGCAGCCCAAGCCACCCCCGGCCGTGCTGGCCTGAGACACCCCCGTGCCGTCCGGAGAATGAGAAAGGCGGCATGCCTCCCCCAGCCGCCCCGCGGAAGAATGGGGAACTTTTTATATACACCATGCGGGTTCCAGGGCAGCTGAGGAGGCAGTATCTGCTACTCAGCTTCCTGGGTTCATCAGTAATTTCTCTGGAGTTCAGGGAGATTACTGATTAACTTGGGAAGCTGAATAGCAGATACAGCCTCCTCCGTTGCCCCGGAACCTGCATGGCGCATAAGTAAAAACCGCAAATGGAGTCCTGCGGCATTGGCTGTGCCAGGGGAGGCCTATTATATCCGCTGCCAATCGTGTAAACATAGCCTTAGACATAACACCATCAGTAAGGATTACAATAGTAGGGAGGGGGATAGTGTAAGGGAGAATGGGGGTTACAGCAATAGGATAATGCAGCTATTTGCTATAAGATGTACACATCTTGGTGTTTTTCTTTTTTAATGGGAAAATAAAACAGGTCACATTAAAACCAATGAAAATAAGTAATTTATTGTAGACATTGCAGGAAAAGTGAGATTTTTTTAAAGCCTAACTTAAATAGGGCGAGAGTAGTGCCTTGATAGACAAAAGAACAGGGAAGGTGTTGCACATATAATGGGCAGCATAAATAAAGGCAGAAAAGTGAATGAAAAGGGGGTAAAGGCTGGTATCTTTTGCCTCTGTATCTTCTCAGCTATGCTGCTCTTGGTAGTTAATGTTCCACTGAAAGCAAATGAAATGTTAGGTTTCATGCTACTTGATATTTATATACAGTCACAGGAAAGACTCATTCTACCTGGAATTTTTGACATCAGTAAAGCTACTTATTTATAATCAGCTGCTAGAAAATATATATGCTAGGCATATTCAAGTCAGGCTTTCTAAGACTGGGGACCTAATTCTGCTTGCTTTACTCATACCCATAGTCCCATTGAAGTCAATTGAAATACTTAAATGAGTATGGCAAGAAAGATTTTGACCCTGGATGTACAATTTACATTTTAGCATCTGAGCACTGACTTACTTTACTTTTCATGCTGTGGGATAAACATTTCAATTTAGATCCATCCATTATTAACAGTTGTTTATCATTTCAAAAATATACATCTTGCAGTAACAAGAAACAGAATTTCTTCAGAAGATACAAATACAAATAAGATACAAATTCACTGAAGTTTCTGAGATAAAAAGACCGAAATTACACTGGGATTCAAATTTAAGAAATATTCTAAGTCTCTGTTTAATTTTTTCTCATCCACTCAAATTTATATTTTCAATCAATGACATTTCATAGCTGCTTATTATTTAAAGTAATATTTCTTTCTAATAGTGCAAACAATGCATGCCATTTCCAGACATTCAAGAAGGAATGTCAGGTACTCCAAGGAATGCACAATCTAAGGCTAGGAAGACAAGTGGACAGAAGTTAGGGCAAGGTGGATCAGTAACAGGCCTTGTATATGCAGGTCAATTTGATTATACAAAGATGAGGTCTTCTTCAACATAATTGATTGTCCCACAAAAGAATCACCTTTTTAAAAATTGAGATCTCCAAAGACTTGAAGCCTGCCACACCAATAATAGAGAACTTGTCTCTGGTGTCTACTTGTCTAAACCAGGGGTTCTCAAACTTAATTGCACTGCGACCCCCTTCTGACAACAAAAATAATTACACGACCCTGGGTGGTGAGGGGGACCGAAGCCTGAGCCTGCCCTAGTACCGCTGCCCTGGATGGGGTAGGGGGGGGGGTCAAAGCCAAAGCCCGAGGGCTTCATCCTGAGGCAGGGGGCCTCCAACCTGAGCCCTGCTGTCCAGGGCTCAAGCCCTCGGACTTCGGCCCCGGGCCCAGCAAGTCTAAGCCAGTCCTGGCGACTCCATTAAAACGGGATCCCAACCCACCTTGGGGTCCTGACCCACAGTTTGAGAACCGCTGGTCTAAACCATTATTATCTGAATAGATAAATATCTTTAGCTTGTTCATAATAATAAGAAGACAATTAGTTTGATTCTTAGAGAAGTATAGTTTAAACAGGGAAAAGTACTGAGGCTTATATTAAAGTATAGTATACATTCTGATCTTTATGGCCCTGCTTTACAAACACACATGTGAGTAACTTAACATTAACTTAGGGGGAACCACTTATATGCCTCAAGTTACTAATGAGCTTAAGCATCTGCTTGATTTAGCCTAAAGTCAGTGAAAATCTTTTATTGAAGGTTGTACCGGATTTGAAGGAGGGACTAAAACTGGCAGTCCCGTCAAGAAATAACATAGCCATCTGTAATTCCTCTTTGTCAAGTACTTCAGAAAACCCTAGTACAGGCCTGCACAACATGCGATCCGGGGGCCGCATGCGGCCCGCGTGGGCTCACTGTGCGGCCCACGGGGGGGTGAGTAGGTGGGCTCACTGTACGGCCCAAAATCTGGGATTCTGTCCTTTTTGCTGCTTGTCTCTGGGCTAGGGGTTGTCCCAATGCTGCAAAGAGGGTGTTCCCAAAGGAAGGTGCTTGCTTCTAACCCCCGAGGCTGTCAGTATGTCTGCTCTTCTCTAGTCAGCCCACTTGACAAGTTTGATTGTCCTTGGTCTGATTCCCATCCCCTCTCCAAGGGTTGCAGCTGTCTGGAGGTGCCTGCTTTCCATGCCTTCCTCATTCACACCTCATTCATTCAACAGGGCAATTTAATACAAAGTGAGGGGAAGATCTTATTCTACTTCTAGCAAAAAGACATTTTTCTTTTACCTTAATTATACTACCTTAGGGGCCCACTATAACATATTACCAAGGTTCAATACAAAGTCATATAAAAGTTATACAAAAATGCATAATGCAGAGATTTATCTACAACTGCATTGATTGACTGTTGTGTGCAGTAATATAGTGACCCCTGGGGGGGTGAAGAGGGGTGTGATGGTGGGGCGGAGCAGGGAGGGGGCGGGTCCTATTTTACTGCTGTGATCTGGTCACCCTATGCGCGCTGTTTCTTTCCCCCTCTACAGGCTTCCACACCCCAGCGCTGGGGAAGGAGGGGTTGTTTCCGTGGGGTGGGCAGCGCTTGCGGGGCGGGGGGTGTGTGTGTTTCCGGGGGGCCGGGGGGGTTTCGGCCCTCAGCTGTTTTCTTTGGAGTAATATGGCCCTCGCCGCTTTACGAGTTGTGCAGGCCTGCCCTAGTACATAGGCATTAATGTGTTCGGTTAATTCTTCAGAATTTTAATTTTTCTATTCAGTAATAGCACACTATCTCTAATTATAACATCAATCAACTGCTTAGTGCTTTCTTCTTTAGTTTTGACTACCATTAACTTCTGAATTTTTTTTAAGATTCTGTTTTTGTTTGCAATTCAGGCAATTCAAATTTGTCCTCAAAAGAATAGAAACAAATCTCTTTTGAGAGGCAAGTGTTGATGCTACAGGCCTAGTATCTGGTGTCCCTTCTCCAAATATACTTGTAACATTTCAAAACGGATTTCACTTCAATATAGTTTGAAGACTGAAATGCAAGAAAAAATCACCTTGTTGCTTATTTTTTTCAGAGCTTCCCTTGTGTATTTTTAGGCCTGGAGTGAGGAAGGCATCCCTGTTGAGGACCACAATTAAGCACATGCTCAGATCCTGAAGTCAATTGAAATGTAACCACATGCTTACAATTAAGCCTGTGTTTAAGTGCCCTCTTGAAGTAGGGTCATGGAGTCTGCAAGGTGATAAGCATCATCAACTCCCATGGAAGTCTATGGAAAGACTTGCATGGAAGTTTGGGACTTTAGTGAAAACAAAGCGAATAGAGGGAAGTGTGTGGGGTGTGGTGGGGGGGGGGATTTTTGTTTTTCTCTACTGAAAATAGCAAATGCTCTTATTTGTTTCCATCTTTCAGTTTATCTGATGTGCTTTAGTTAAGACTAAGAGTATGTCTAAATTATAGTGGCACAGGTAGCACATTAGTGTAGATGCTTCCTACCTTGACTGAAGGGGTTTTTCCATTGATGTAATTAATCCACCTCTTTGAGAGGCGGTAGCTAGGTTGATGGAAGAATTCTTCTGTCATCCTAGCTGGGTCTACGGTGTGGGTTCGGTCGACCTAACTCTGTCACACAGGGTGTGAAATTGTTCACAGCCCTGAGCTGTGTAGCCAGGATGATCTAATTTTTAGGTGTAGACCAGATCTCAGGGCAGCACAATTGCACCTACAGTGCTATAGCGTAGACACTTCCTACAATGATGGAAAGGGTTTTTCTGTCACTATAGTAAATCTACTCCATAGAGAGGTGGTAGTTAGGTTGATGGAAGAATTCTTCAGTCGACCTCGTGATGTCTACACCTGGGCTCAGGTTGGCTTAACTCTGTCACTCAGGGATATGAATTTTTCACACCCCTGAGTGATGTAGCTAGGTCGACCTCAGGGCTGGTCTACACCACAAAGTTAGGTCGGCTTAGCTACATTGCTCGGGGCTGTGAAAAATTTCATTCCCTGTGCAATTGTGATTAAACTGACTTAAGCCCTGGCATAGACACCACTAGGTTAACAGAATTTTTTTTATGTTAACTTAGCTACCACCTCTTGAAGAGGTGGTTTTACAACAGCAACGGAAAAACCCCTTCTGTCATTGTATTAGGTGTCTAAGGCTTTGTCTACACTGGCACTTTCGTCGCTAAAACTTTTGTCACTTAGGGGTGTGAAAAAACACAAAAAGCACTAGTGTGAACAGCACTTTGTTGGTGGGAGCTGCGCTCTTGGCGACGAAGCTACCACCCCTCGTTGAGGTAGTTTTAGTTTGCCACCGGGAGAGCTCTCTACTGGCGATAAAACCAGCCGCACCGTTGTAAGGTGCGCAGTGTAGACACAGCCTAAGCTAGAGCACTACAGTGGTGCTGAGCAGTGCTGTAGAGTTTCTAGTGTAGAGAGACCCTAAAGTTTTAGGTGTAGACTAGGCCATAACATCTACAATAACACACATGGCCTCTGATGATTGACCTCAATGTGAGTCATAGTTCCTGAGCAGGTGACAATGTTCGTTACAGACATCAATGCCAATTGTCCTAGGATGTAGAACCTGAAATGAAAGAAATCTATTTGTTACATAGAGATAAGATTAATGTAAAATATTATGAATAATTAAATATTGGCTGAATAACCAGTTCTGAAAGATTTCAATCTTAAAAAACCCCTGTGCTATTGGTATTGTGAAGAAAGATAATATGAAATTAAAAGGCTATGAAATGTGAACATTCCTGCAGACTTGTAACAGGTGTCAGACTGGCTGAAAATGAAACTGGATTGGTTGCTTTTCTCTGATGTTTTAATTAGTGTTCCAATTCATGCTACTCATTCAGGTTCTGTTAACATATCTATTATTTTTATATTTTAAAGAGTTTACAACTTTGAAGGGAAAGAGAGAGATAAGCTGGTTATATAGAAAGCCTTGAAATAATAGATAAAGGGAGGGAGAGACATATCCACATTGATCAAAGATATATAACTAAAGTGATGGCCTTAAATTCAAGAAGGGCAAGTTTAGATTAGTTGTAAGGAAAACCTTCCAAATGATATGAACATTTTAACAATGAAACAGCAGCCAAGAGCAGTTGCTGAGGCATTATTAATGGAAAAATGCAGATATTAGAAAACAGACTTGGAGAAATAGCCTGTGCTTAGACACAAGGGATATGTCTACACAGCTCATAGCAGCGAGGCTCCCAGCCCAGGTTGACAGACTGCGACCTGATCTACACTAAAAAGTTAAATTGGCCCAGCTGTGTCGCTCAGGAGTGTGAAAAATCCACATCCCTGAGATATGTAGTTAAGTGTAGACAGCGCTAGGTCGATTGAAGAATTTTTATTGACATAGCTACCACCTAAGTTCCCTCCCAGTCCGGGACTCAACCCAGCCTGGCCCGGACCTGCTGCGGCCAGAGGAGATGCGCCCAACCCCCGCCCCAACCCCAACCCAGCCCTGGACCTGCTGCAGCCGTGGGAGAGGCGCCTATCCTGCGACCCCAGCCCTGGAGCTGCCGTGGTGGGGAGAGGCGCCCTTCACCCCAGCCCAGGTGCTGCTGTGGGGAGAGAGAGCTGTGGGGAGTGTTCTCTCCCTGTCGCAGCCCCGGGGCATCCTGTACCCCAAACCCTTCATCCCCAGCCTCACCCCAGAGCCTGCACCCACAGCCAGAGCGCTCACTCCTCCCCCCCGCACCTCTGCCCCAGCCCTGAGCCCCCTCCCACACTCTGAACCCCTCGGCCCCCACCCCCGTCACATGAATTTTGTTATGTGCACCAATATGGAGGTGATGTGCCTGGATAACAATTGCAAAGTTAGTAGTTCCTTTAGGAACACAGGAATTGTTGAGTAGACCACTGTCTTTCTCTCTATTTTACATACAAACAATGTCATAATAACATTATTAATGTTACAAAGTCAAGCATACAAAAGCTAGGAAATGGCAGAATGAAGGTTGTATGTGCAGCCATCATTTGTTTCCCTTGTCTATATGCATTACGAAACAGACTTTAATTAGATGGTCACATACTATTTTTTTCCACGGAACTCCTGCCTCATTCAGTGCAGAGGATAGATGGGGCTCACTTAATGAGTAGTGATCCAATATTTTGTTTTCTCCTCATTGCTCACTGTGTGACCCCATGCCTTATTTACTGCACGCTATTCAAAACCCTGTCTCAGTGCTTCACAAAATTAGTTAATCTTCACAATACCCCTGTCAAGTAAGGGGGAGATATTACCCTCTGTTTACATATGGGGAACAGAGGCACCAAATGATTAAGGTTAAAAGTTTCCACCGATTTTGGGTGCCCAATTTGAGATGCCTAAAACCTGATTTTTCAGAAAATGTAGCATTATACAATAGACCCACAGAGTTACGAACACCAGAATTACAAACTGACCAGTCAACCACACAGTTCATTTGGAACTGGAAGTACACAATCAGGCAGCAGCAGAGAGACACAACCACAAAAATCAAATACAGTACAGTACTGTAACATAAACTACTTTAAAAAAAAAAGGGAAAGTTTTAAAAAAAAGATTTGAAAGGTAAGGAAATGGTTTCTGTGCTTGTTTCATTTAAATTAAGATGGTTAAAAGCAACATAGTAAAGTTTCAAAGCTGAGTTATGTCAATGTTCAGTTGTAAACTTTTGAAAGAACCACCAAAACGTTTTGTTCAGAGTTACGAACAATCTCCATTCCTGAGGTATTCGTAACTCTGAGGTTCTACTGTATATGTTCAAAGTGCAGCTCCAGTTGACTTCAGTTGCGAGTGCCCAGCACTTCTGCAAATCAGTCACCAAGGTATTAAGGTGGGCACCCAGAAAATGAGGAACACACAATTAGTTTGAACATTTTGGTTTAAGTTTCTTGTCTATGGCAGAGGCAGGGATAGAATCCAATTATCCAAGGCAGCCTTCAGCTGTCTTAACTAGAGAACCATTTTTTCTGTTTCTGCAAAAAGCCTACCTCATTCATTACACCCCTTCCAACTTCTGCAACAAATGAGGCAGAAGTCTTACAAATAACAGTTTCCTTAGCTACACATCCCTGATTCTGTGCACTGAGTGAGACAGGGATCTTGTGGATAAAATAGGATGTGATCATGTAATTAAAGACTGTATCATGCATGTGCACAAAGGAGCTGGCATTTCCTAACTTTTGAATGCTTGACTTTACAACCTTACTGTTGTTTTATCTTAGGATTTTTATGGGTAATTTCCTAGTTTTTTAAAAAGCAAACTGAAAAACAGATAATTCATCATTTGGCATCATATTGACACCCCCATGGTTCATCAGCAGAGTCGGAACCTTTAGCTCCACTGCTCAGTTCTCTGCCACTAGTGAAGTAACTGATAGCAGTAGTAGGTTGTCATCCTTTGTGTGTACCACAAGAGGGGGTGTGAGACACATTTTCCTAGTGGATTTCACAGGTATTTGCTGTTAGCAGAGGAATGGTGAGATTCAGGAATTAATTTTTTTTTTCCAGGCTGTGGAGGGGAGTGTTCTCTGTTGGGCACAGACTTCTGCCCATTGTATCCCCACTCCCCTCAGACTTGATCCCTTCTGCTCCATCCCCTCCAATCTGTCCTAGTAGACCCATCTCTTCCCCACCCTGGCTCCTTCTCTTAGTCCCATTCTCCTTGCCTACCCTATCCCAGTCTCTAGTCTGCAGGTTTCTCCCCAGTCTCCTTGCCCAGCCACTCCTAGTTTGCTGCTCCTGGTCTGATTTGCCTCCCTGCTTTTTCACTTGCACTCAGTTCTACCTGCCCTCTCTGGGTTCCTCATCCAATCTCAGTCTATCCCCCTTCCTTGTTCCAGCCTCTCTTCCTCTTCACCCGCAGCTCCAGTCTCCTTCCCCAGCCATTCGTTGCCCCCCAACTCCCAGGAACAGTTTGTCCTTTTCCTGCCCCTTGTTCTGGATTTAGTCCCCTCTGCATTCCAGTCAGGCAGCAGTCGCCTCATGCTGTGTGACTCAGCAGGGAGATCACCGGCTTAGGCTAGGTCTACACTAGAGACCTTACAGCAGCACAGTTGTAAGGTCTCCCTCCCATGTAGCTGCTCTGTTGATGGGAGAGAGCTCTACCACAGGCATAATTAAATCGTAGCTATGTCGGCAGGAGAGCGTCTCCCGCCGACATAGGCACATCTGTCAGTGTAACTTATGTCGGTCAGGCATGTGGTTTTTTCATACTCCTGACCAACAAGTTTTACCAACAAAAGTGCTAGCGTAGACATAGCCTAGGCGTCTTTATTTTTTAAAGACTCTGGCTATGCTGCATTAGCCTTACTATAGCTCATGTTTATAGAGGATTTATAGTTATTTTATTTTTCCCTTTTATTTTTCAGGAGAAGATGAATTTTTTTTCTGAATTGTTTTCTTTGTTATTTCTCTGTGATCCAGTTTAGTGGATTTTAGTTTATTTTGCTTTTTCCATAATTGTGAGGACCACTTATTTATTTTATATATTTTGCTTAGTTTTATTTCTGTGTTCTACATTAGGGGTTCTCAACCTTTTTCTTTCTGAGGCCCCCTGAACATGCTATTAAAAACTCCATGGCCCACCTGTGCCACAACAACTGTTTTTCTGCATATAAAAGCCAGGGGAGGCATTAGGGGGTAGCAAGCAGGGCAATTGCCTGTGACTGCATGCCACAGGGGGGCCCAAGGAAGATTGCTCAGATTTGGGCTTCAGTCTTGTCACAGCGGGGCTCCGGCTTCAGCTTTTGCCCTGGATCCCAGCAAGGTTAACGCTGGCCCTGCTTGGCAGACCCCCTGTAATCTGCTCGCAGCCCCCCCTCTCCTTCCAAGAGCTGCAGACTCCCTGAACTGTTCTACAAGCAACTGCAGAGATCATGATACATTGTATCCATCAAGCAGTGGCGTAGCCAGGTTTAGAGCACGGGGAGTGGAGCTAAAAAAAGGCGCTGGGAGCAAAAAAAAAATGCTCCGCTCCAGCTGCAGCACAGGAGCAAAAGGTGTCGGAGCACAAAAAAGCGCCGCTTCTGCTCAGTGGGGGAGCGGCTGCTCCCCCTGCTCCCCCCCCCCCGGCTACGCTACTGCCATCAAGGATGATAGAACATTTGATGGAGTATACTTCACTGCTGTTAAAGAAAAGGCATAAATACTTTCTCCTGTATCTGTTTATTTTAGTCCTGTTTAAAACAGCCAACAACAGTGTTTCCAGGTGAATTTAAAACAGGGGTTCTCAAACTGGGAGTCGGGATTATTACATGGGGGGTTATTACATGGGGGGTTGCAAGCTGACAGCCTCCACCCCAAACCCCGCTTTGCCTCCAGCATTTATAATGATGTTAAATATATAAAAAAGTGTTTTTAATTTATTGGGGCATGTGGGGGGGTCACAATCAGGGGCTTGCTATGTGGAAGGGGTCACCAGCACAAAAGTTTGAGAACCACTGATTTAAAACAACTTGCATGTCATTTGTGACACCAGTTTCTCATCTAATCATCATGTGGCTCTTTCCTACACTAGTGTAAAACAGCTTCCCATCCCGTCAAGACATCCTTAGAAATGTCTTAGTTCATGGATCATTGACAAGAGGAACCGGTTACAGACATTAGTGTCAATATAGTTGCTACACATGGGCCCTAAGTTTGCTTGTTAAAAATCCTGCACTAGCTAGGCTAAACAGGTAACAAGGGATATCAATCTTCATTCTTTGGTGCATAAGCTGAACTGATCCCTAACTGGGGTCAGGAAAGAATTTTTCTCCTCTGTGGCATACAGTTCACCACTCACCAAGTACATCTAGTATAAAAGGCTTTAGCCTTCTCTGGAGGATCATCATTATATTGGCTACTACAGTTGACAGTTGTAGGCAAAGCTGGTAGCACTATCTTTTAAGATTGCCCGATACTTCCCATTATGAGATCTGTTTTTTAGCTGCTTATAACTTGCCAAACTTCAATCATTTGGGATGAAATTCTATATGCTGGGTGTTTGGCTCAGACTGTTTTTTAAATTTCAACCAAAACAATTCAGCCATATCAGAGAACAAGGCTAGGGAAAAATGTATTTTACCCATGTTAAAAAATTCTGATGATCTTTTCTTTGAACAGCTCTAGTTACCCCCAAGCTTTGGAGCAGAGACTTGAAATTGGGTAGGGAGTTGGCCTCTTAGAGCTTGCAGTGCAGAATTGGAGCTAGAACTGGCTTCAAGCCCTTAGAAGTTCCAGTTTTGAGGCATATCCAGTTCCAGTTCCAAGAAAGGGTCTGAGAAACCCAAAGGTAGCTTTGGACGCCACACCAAATCCACTTTCCTTGGTGTTGAGAGATGGAGAAAAGAGGAATACATGGCACCATTACTCCATGCAGTCCTGTTCCCTAGGATCAGGCAGGCGATTGGCACTGAAGATTAAGGTGGAGTTGTCTGGTGCTAAGGTAGGAGGCTCTTGTTATCAGATGCCCATGTCCTTGGTTTGAAAGATTAGGTCCATCTTATCTAGTTCTGATGGAAAGATTATTCTCCCCAGTTTCAGTCCTGGAGAGACTACAGTTTTCATTTCAGGCTCCATTAACTGTTTTGCTGAGCAGAAATCCCACAATGCTCCACTTGCTAGGGTGATGTTAAGGATTCCCTTGGAATTGAGGATTTGGAGCTGAAGTTTCCTTATTGCTACTTGTATAGAATGAGAGGTTCATTCAGTTCCTTTTACCTCAAACTAGACCTTTCTTGGTTTCACCGTCGGCACAGAGTACTTCAGTACATCCCTCTCAGTTGAGGTTTCGAACCCCACCTTCTGCACAAGGGCCATTTTGCACATTTATCTGCCATGGGCCAACTGACTTTCCTGGACATAATAGTCTTGGAGGATAGAAATGGCAGTCACTTTTTAATCTCCCCCTTGGTATACCAACCTGCCAAACCCCTGTACTACCTCCTTCACTGAGATATGATTCAGATTCCACAGCTGAGGAAGAGAGTGTAGGCCATCCTCCATACAACTCATGTTTCTCCAGAGGATGTTATGATAGACATCATTAGTATTATGGAAGATGTAAAATCTTCCAAGACCTGCTCATCAGGAGCATGGATGCATTGGTCTTTGAGCTATCTACTGTTCAAGAAAAGTCTCACAAATTGTTTGATAGTCTGGAAATGAGTCAGTTAGACAGAGGGGTTGTATTAATAATGGCCTCATGGATCCTACCAACAATTTCTGGATGACACCAGCCTCCATCTCACCAAGTTCTCAGAAACTTTTCAAAGGGCACCACGCTTTGGGTTCACCCCAGTGATGTAGATCTGTTTTGACAATCTTTTTGAAGACATCCAGTGGCAGGGGAGTAACCTCGTTTTATGATTCAAGTAAAAGCAACACTCCTGAGACAAAGTGTGTCCAAGCTTTCAACACCACTGCCCATGTCATGTCCTGTGATTTCAGAGAAGACTTGCATTTCTGTTGCTGTCAATTTGGCACGTTTCATGAGCATTGAAATTCATATTTGAAGAAAACCCCAAAAAGACAACAAACATTTGCCTTATCAGACCTTGTTAGGTACACTACACAAATCAAAAGAAATTGGATAGTATACAGAAGTACATTTGTCTTTATAGTGCATGGAGTATAACTGAGCTCTTTAGACATAGTGTAGCTGGGAACTACTGGGTTAGAGATATCTTCAGGGCAACTGCTACTGAGAAGAAAATATTTTAAAAAGAGAGGAAGGATAGTCTTGTGGTTAAGGCGCATTCAAATGGGAATTGAGAGCTGAGGTCAATTCTTGACTCTGCCTCTGTTCCCGATCTTCTGCTTGCATGGCCTTTCCCTTTCTCCTGTCCTTTCCCTGTCTTGTATATTTAAAATAACCTGGTTAAGATGAGGTCTTTCAAAAGTTCCTAACCCAGTGCGCCCTTAATGTTGATTGGATCTCCTAATCACTCATGTAATACAAATAATATAATAAATGTAAAGCCTCATGTGATATGTGATTCATGGGTGGCTGGTTGCTAATATATGTTGGGGTGTTATATAAATGAAAGCCTGATTCTGTACACGAACACTTTAGTTTGCAGTGAGATGGGGTGTAAATGTATCCTGCACCAGCCTGCCCTATGATGTGGACCCTGCTGCCGTGCACTAAAAGTTCCCTAGTGCACTTTGACTCCCTTTGAAACTGGGATGGATTAAAGCACACTAGTGAACTGTTAGCGTAAGGCAGCATGGTCCACACAGGCACTTACCCTGCCCTAGCCTGCCGTGCACTATGTTTACACCCTAGCTTGCTGTAAACTGAGTATGGACGACAAGAGGGCTCAGCGTGTGTGCTGCAGTCCACTGGCATGCAATGATTTAACAGGCTCAGGGCAGAGGAAAAATACATACGTTTTACCAGTCATCTGGGGCAATTGTGGTTTATTGTCAATAATCAGCATAATAAGGAGGTACTATAATAATCTGTACATCTAAATGGTAAAGTGGATGTAAAGCAGCCATACAAGGAATAGCAAAACAAAAACGACCTAATGATTTTTTGAATCATTATATAGCCTGTACAAGTTTTCGTCTTATGATTCAATGTTATGTTTTAGGTTTGTGAGAGACAATGAATTTGGCTGAGATTTGTGATAATGCCAAAAAAGGGAGAGAATATGCGCTTCTTGGGAACTACGACTCCTCTATGGTATATTACCAAGGTGTCATCCAGCAGATTCAGAGACATTGTCAATCAATCAGAGACCCAGCAGTTAAGGGCAAATGGCAACAGGTATGTTGAAGTGGTATTGCACTGTATGTGGTAGATTTGGAAAGAAATACAGCATTGCACAAGCTTTTTAAAATGTAGCCCAAGTATATATTGGCTAAATTGAAGCTCAGGATATTTATGTGGCAATATTTCTTGTGACATAGTTAGAAGGGATTCTTTAGTTCTAATTTAATCAATTTTCTTGTCTTCACACAGTGTGTCTTGCTAAATCAATGGACTAATTGTGTGTGACTGCCTATTTTGGAAATACTATTATGTTAATGATTTCCTTTTGCTGTCTCACCTTTCATCCAACTAATAATCAGTAAGCTATGATGTGAGGAGATAGGTTTGCATCATCAAAAAGATCAATATAGTTGCAAGTAACTAAAGTGTTATCTGCAGATTTAGATAGTACTCTTAGGCCCTGATCTCACAGTCACTTGGGCATGTGCTCAACTTTATTTGCATGAGGAGTACTGTTGAAGTCAGTGGGTGTAATCCTGGGCTGAAAGTTAAGCACTTACATAAACACTTAAGCTTTAATGATCTATTCTGGCCACATTAAAGTCAATGGCAACATTCCTATTGATTTCCGTGATGGAAGGATTGGACCTTTTAGATGATTTTGAAAACTGATCAGCTTGTCTTCAGCCTTCGTCCTAGATTCCCTCCGTTATACAAAAAGTGTTTTCTAACATCAACAAATTAATCTTTGGAGGATATGTGTACAAAGTTTATTCATAGTACAAATTTTTATTGTATAAAACTTATTTTGAATAGGAGGCAATATGTCTTGTGCAAGTGTTTTTTTAAATTTAACTAAGGAGATAATCTCAGGTAATTGTTTTAAATTTTAATTTTTGCCTTTTTACAGTAGTATCACGTACAAACATAAACCTGTATTGTCCCCCTACTTTGTCCATTTTGCCTTGATAAACAGATTTTTGTGTGCGGTTTGAATGGAGCTGAAGTTAACATAGAACATTTTGTCTACAACAACTTTAATTTATATAGTGCCTTATTTTGCCAAAATGCGTCTGACATAAGTATCAATCTAATTATATGTTTGTTTAAAATCTGCACGGCACATAACACTGGACCAAGCTCTATCCTTAGTTGCCTGCAGGGGGCGCCTACTAAAGTCATGATACCATCATGCCCAGATCCAAGGACAGAATTTGTCCCATTGATTTTGATAGATGCCACAAAAATAGGCAGTTTTTCTGCCCACCCCTCCCCACCTCCGTATGTATCCTGTTAACTTGTTTTTTTAAAAAGTGATATTTGGAATCCAAGAGATTTACGCTGTAATAATTTATCCAGACCAAGACTGACATATGTGAGCTTATGTGAGTTAATGGACTGCAGTATCCAAAGCTAATACTGTTACACTGTTGATCTAAATCAAATGTGTTGGCCTAAAAACTGTAACATTATCCCTCAAAGATTTCACATCTGTTGTTAATATTGTGTTTAAGTACTGAGTCCATGATTTATGCATTTCGGCCCTTTTGTATGTTTTCCTTGCTGTTGGATCTATCTGCCTTGGAATCTAAGATGACACCTGCTTATAGCATTAAGTCATGCAGCACACTGTCTGCTGCTTATCTATTTCTACTGCTATGCCAGTCGGCTTCCTCCACCTCTGCACTAACACAGATCAGTAGCTTGGGAGCAATTTACCCCCCATTAGCACTACAGAGTCATCCTCACTCTTTCCATTGCTGCTAGAAATCGACCCACAAATACTAAATATCATACTATTCATAGGTCTTTACATTGGGGCTATGAAAGGTCTTGGCACTTACTAAGGTTTGTCAAACTGTCACATTAACTTGACATTTCTAATACTTGGGTTTCATTGAAAAAATAATTTAGTGCATTAAAGAAAAGGATCTCTTTGATTTCAGTGGGAGGTGGATCAGGCCATGAGTTAACAGATAGTAGATTAACAAGTATGAGAGAGAGAATTCCTTAAAATGTATTTGAATGGTGCTAGTTATCTATTATATTCTCTGACCAGTAGAAAATGGAAGTTTCAAACATACAATGCAAGTGTATAACTTCACAGTCAGACTTCCGTTATAAAAGTAAGAAAACGTGGATGAAGTAATATCTTTTATTGGACCAACTTCTGTTGGTGAAAGACATAGGCGCCGACTCCATGAGCGCTCCGGGGCTCGAGCACCCACAGGAAAAAAATCATGGGTGCTTAGCACCCACCGGCAGCCCTCCTATCAACAGCTCTCCCTCCTCCCAGCACCTTCTGCCCGCCGGTGGGTTCCGCCGACCAGCGTCTCCCCCACCGTCCCAGTGTCTACCACTTGCTGTGGATCAGCTGTTTCGCAGCGTCAGGAGGCGCTGGGGGTGAGGGGGAGGAGCGAAGGTGCAGTGTACTCAGGGGAGGTGGCAGAACTGGGTGGGGAAGGGGTGGGAAGAGGCAGGGTGGGAACAAACAGGGCGGGGGTGGGGCATTGGGAGAAGGGGTGGAGTGGGAGCAGTGCCTATGGTGAAAGAGACAAGCTTTTGACCTCTACAGAGCTCTTCTTCATGTCAACTTGTCTCTTTCACCGACAGAAGTTGGTCCAATGAAAGATACTGCCTCACTCGCCTTGATTTTTCTCATATCCTGGGGCCAACATGGCTACAATAAGACTGAAAACAAATTATAAAAGTAAGTCGCGTTCCCAGTTTCTTCTGTTGCTTTAGTTGTCTTCTTAACCTAGGCTACCTTAATTTCCCCCTCTCATGTCTGTGTTACTGAAAACATTTCCTGATGCTTTGAATGTATTGTGACGGTTCACCTGTATAAGTGAACATCTCTGTCAAGTTTTGAACAATATCAGGGCATGGATCTCGCAGCCCATGCTCTCAAGAATCCATTGGAGTGTAATAGGAGTAGCCACGTGTTTGAGAGCTGCTGGATTGGACTGTTAGTTTTTTGTAAATGTTAATGTATTCCATGGTAGTAAACATTTTCTAAACCTTTTTTTCTGTTGTAAATTGAGATTGTACATACAAAATAAGACCTGTGCAAAAATTAAAACATGTTTTTTTCTGAAATCACTTGTTTATTTTGAAGGTCCGGCAAGAATTACTGGAGGAATATGAGCAAGTAAAGAGTATTGTCAACACGTTAGAGAGTTTTAAAATAGACAAACCTCCAGATATTCCCGTATCCTATCAAGACGAGCCATTTAGGGATCCTGCAGTTTGGCCACCTCCAGTTCCCGCTGAGCACAGGTAACTGAAAAGCACTCTGGGATAGTTCAAACCTTAACTCCACCCTTGCACATTAATCTTTCTCAGCAGTGGACAAATTGATTTTTCAAGAGTCTGTTGCTACCTAAAAAGAATTCTGCAGTTCAAATGTGGGGGTGATTTTTGAGGAATTGGATGTGTTTGTACAGTGGAAGAGGAAGTGTGTTTGGGCATTATGGCGTGGTAAAGCCTATGTATGGAGGTTGGGCAGGATGTTAATGTTAATGTTTCCATAACTGATTTTCTTGACTTATGATGATTGTCTTGCTAAGAAATTCACTTGAACAACTGTAACTCTAACAAAATTCTTTGTTTATTATAAATCCCTTGGAATCATAAAAATTACAGATAGAAAAGACCTATTAAATCAGCCAGTCCAGATCCCTGACCTTGTAGGATGGGTTATTCGCTAGTCTGAACAGTGACTGTTTTTGAGGTCAGTAGTGGTTCAGGTATGGCCTAAGGTACATAATATGTTGCCTGAAGCCAAAAGCTTCAGGCATTGCTTTAGTAGTGAAGAAAGTCTGCAGACAAGGTGATGTTTTACAGAGCTAGGGCCTGATACAAAGCCCACTGTAGTCCATGGAAATACTCCCACTGAATTCACTGGGCTTTATAACAGGCCCCCAATGTAGGTCTCTAGTCTAACTTTTTACTACATAAGTGTTACACATTGTAGTTAAGGGGTTCTCTGAAAATAGTTGAGTTGCCCATTTTGTTGTTTGAAAGAGTGGTCAGTTGTCTGATTTTTTTATTTATTTTTTTTAAATAAACTATTTCCATGAGGTCCTAAAGGCTTTCATATCAGGCCATAGAAGGCTTTTTTTGCCAGTTGGAATTGAGGGATACAATAGAAAAAAGTAAAGCATCTATATTAGTTTTAGATTTCTAAAATGCCTTCCATCTGGAAGGATCCTGCTCAGCAGAACTGGAATACAAGCACCTATGGGATGGATGACAGCAATCTGTGGGAGGAAGAAGGCGCTGGCCTGCTCAAAGTGCTCTTGGGATATTTATCATCTTGCAAGATATCAGTGAATGATGTAAAGCCGAGTTAGCACAATTGGGAATTTTCTACGCGATTTAAGAAAGCTGGTGACTGTATTTGGTAGTAATTGGAAGCAGTTACTAACCAAAGGCTGTTTTGTAGCCTATATGAAAAGTGTTTGGTTTTCTTAGTGCATTACCTAGTGGACAGGGGCCTGATTCTTCATGACTTTGCACCATGTGTAGCCATTTACCTCCTGTTCAAAGTGGGTGTAAAACATTACCATAGCTTGCTGCTTTAATTTCCCCCATCACACTATTGTGAGTGTCAAGCTATTGCAGTGATTCCAGAGCATTAGTACCAACCTCAGGGTAGACTATTAAGAACAAGGGCACTAGCCCCAAATGGATTGTGAATTCTATACTTGAATGTCACCAACCAGTTATCAAGTGTAAACTCCTCAGGCACTATAACAGCCAAACAAGGAGTCACAGATAGTCCCCTTGGGTACTCTATTCTATTTTGTCCCCAGGTGAACATACCTTTGTGATAGATGGTCCCTTACACCAAGAATCACAACAATATTCAGCAGAAACAATGAGGTGTCCTTGTGACACCTTAGAGACTAACAAATTTATTTGGGCATAAGCTTTCGTGGGCTAGAACCCACTTCATCAGATGCATGGAGTGGAAAATACAGGAGCAGGTATAAATACATGAAAAGATGGGAGTTGCCTTACCAATTGGGAGTTGCCTTGCCAGTCTAACCTCACACTTGGTAAGGCAACTCCCATCTTTTCATGTATTTATACCTGCTCCTGTTTTTGCTGATACAGACTAACACGGCTACCTCTCTGAAACCTGTCAACAATATTCAGGTTACTCCCAGTCCCAAAGGACCAGTCACGTACCCAAGGTCAGTTGCACCTTAGATCTCACACCAGAGACAATGCTTGTAACCAACCAATCTTATAATAAATTATATACAGATTTATTAACATATGAAAGGAAATAAGAGTTACTTACAAGGTTAAAGCAAGTAAACAGATACAGATGAGTTGCAATCTTAAATTTCAAAAAGTAATAGAAGCTTCTGTAATAAACAAGCTCTATATGTTTTATAGGGCTAATACAGGCTAAGCAGCTGTGGGAACCTCTTACTTATGCCTCGAAAACCTGGCCCTCTAGAGTCCAAGCAGCATACATCTCCAGTTCCTTCTTATTAGGAGTTTTTATCTCCCTCATCCCTTGTTCTCTGAGCTGCAAACTCAGCTGATGGGAGGAATCCACTTGCATGACTCATCTTCATATGGGGAAGGGCAAAACAAACAAATTTATTTTGTCCTCTTTAATGTCCCACAATAGTCCATTTGGTGTCAATGGACCTTCTGTGTTGGACAGGACGTGACACCATCTGTGGGAGACCAGCATTTCACACTAGTTAATGTCTCCTGTCTGGTGATTTACAGAGGTTTACAATACAACTTCTCAAATATTACCTTACAATATGGGATACAGATGTTCTAAGCGAGATTAATGCATGCAGCAGCTCACAAGCATTCAATAAAATCTAAACACAGTCTTATAATTCTAATACCTATTTTAACAATACTAGCAGCCAGACTGGCTCCAGCTATGTATCTGTCAATGTTCAGTTGAGACATGGGGACCTTAGTATGAGCTGGCACCTGGTCTGCCAGTGTCACAGTGAGCTTTAAAGTTTGCAGGCGATTTTGGATGAAGGGCATTATAAAGTGCAAAGTGGATTTATTTATTTATGTTGTTTATAGATTAAACAGTTTCTTGGTTTGGGTATGCGGACATAGATGGGAGAGGTGACCCATCCCAGCAGGTCAACACCACTTGTAAAATAAATTAAAGTCTCATGCGGCTGCAAATGAGTAAAGAAAATTACTTTAAACGGTAACAGTAGCAGCAACTCTTCTGTTCCTTTACGTGTGATGAAAAATTATTTGAAGTAAATACTTAGTAATCACATCCAGTTTGTGAAAATGTGTGTTCGAGACTTTTAAAAAATTAATCTTTCAGGAAAGTAGTTGCAAGTTTTGAAACAATGGCAGCAAACACGAATAAAGGGATTTATTAGAGGGAACATTAGTTTAAATTGATTAAATCTTGGCCATATATTTTGTTATATATTTCAAGTCTAAACTGACCTCCCAAGCAAAATGAATATGACCTCTCAGTTTAATCTTAAAACCAAATTCTGCCCCCTCAAACCACTGCTCAGATTCCATTAAGGTCAGTGGGAGGTATACAAAGGTGTATGAGTATGCAGTTTGGTTCTATCTAGTCCTAACTTTCTGGACAATTTGTAAGTGTTGACACTCACATGGGGGAATTAAGATTGAGAAAGGGTCGCTTTTTTCTCATTGTCTTGCTCTTTCAGATATTGAGGCCTGTCAAAGTTCTTAGCTGGCCTATTTCCCAGAATTTCTTCTATAACTGTTCTTATAGGATCTGCGCTTTTGAATATAGTATAATTTAGTCCCATGATTTATAGTTTCAGGAAACTGAAACTCAAACCCTGAAATTGAAATCTGATTTGTTTTTTCCACATGCATTTTGGTTTGTTATTGTAGGGTGGGTCACTAGTGCTGAGCTGTTGGTATTGATTTTTTTAACAGTGAAGCATTTTTTTTAAAATCGCACACAGTCACATGATGCTGATTGACAAATGGAGGAGAATGAATAGAAGATGGAAATGTGGGCCTTTTGGCTTTGAAAGTGATTCTTCAAGGGAGTTAGTGAAATATTAAAGCATTGTCTTATTTTTTTTAACTGTGATTGATAGATATTTTCTTTGTTTGACAGGGCTCCACCTCAAATAAAACGTCCCAACCGAGAAGTTAAACCTTTGAGGAAAGAATCACCAGGATTGCCGCCACGAGGGCCTGTGGGCAGAGCACACCCAATATCAAAAAGTGAAAAGCCTGCCAGTAGCCGAGAGAGGGAATCTAGAGCTAAAGGGAGAGAAGACAAGGTAAAAACTGCGGGGGAGGGTTGTGTGAAGCCATGGTATAAATCAGTGATATGCAGACCTCAGGGGTTCAGGAGCCAAATTAGCCAAAAGAGCCACAGTAGTGTGAATTCATTGTTTTGTTTACTACTATTCATATTTAAACAGTCTGACGGGAAATACTTAGTTTTGATATACATATATATTATTCTCACAGCAAATAAGTTAACTTAATTGGTTAACATAGTAAAAGCATCCTGATTGGTTAATAACTTAGATGGGTTAATAATTTTGAAGCTTGTGGTATAATACAGGTTGTGATTGGTGAGTTAGAAAATATTTTGGTAAGTTTTCATAGCTACACACTAAATACTCAAGAATGAGAAACGACTTTAAGGGACGAATCCAGCACTGTCAAGGGACAGACAAAAGTGACCTTTGTATCAGTCATTTTTGATTCTGTAGAAGAGGGTATTAAGCAACATTAGTGCTCCTTGTCCCTGGTTGTTTGGATACAGTCTTCTAGCAGTGCCAGTGAATAAACTTCGAATAAACTTCAAATAAACTTTGAAATGTAAAGTTGAATCATTTTAGAAATCTCTCTCTACATACTTAGAACAGCAAGATTTACAATAACAAGGGAACACTCTGCAAACTATAAAAAGCTTTTCAAGAACCGGTGAAAATTGTTTACAATTCTGCTAGTTAAATGAGGAACTGGAATCATGTTGTGTGACCAGTTTAATACACTAGGCATGTATGCATTCAAGTCTTGACTCTAATGAGGGTAAAACCATGCACTCTAAAGTTTCCTGTAAGGAGCATTATAAGGCTTTACTATGGATGAGCTTGTGCTGGTACTGCTTCTAGGACAGTAGTTTATCTCTGGGAGTAATACTACTAATAATCTACAGCAGGGAAGCCAGACGGAGAAGTTTCATGAATAGAAATATATTTCTATAGTACTTAACTTTTTAAAATAGCTTTTATCTGAATATTTTTTTAAAAATTCTCATAGTTTACATTAATACCTAATATAAGCAAGAACTTAGATTTCTCCTACCAGTTTTATCCTTGTCCGCTAATAATCATTGATGTCATGTAGTGTTTGGAATGGAGCTGAAATTAGCATACTTCTTTTTGTCAGCATGTCAGTTGACATGAGATCAGTTGCTGCTTATGTTCCATTTATTTTTAAATGTTACTGGAGTAGGGCACATGATGATTAAAATGCTGTTGGCTGTTCAATAGGCACTTTTGTTGCTATAAATCATGCTGCTCTACAGCATGCAGAGAGATTTCTAAAATGACCGAATATTGTATTTTAAAGGGGATTTGTTTGGTTGCCTGGCCAGGTCTTGTTAGAAGTTGTAAAGATAAGATTCTCATCCAGTAAGACATTGGTTGCAGGGTGACTGGTTGTAGCTTGCGCTGGGTATGCTAATGCTGATATATAGCTATAAATGTTTCTTTTTCTGGATTTGTAGCCAAAACAGCCATCTCATCTTATGGGTTTGTAACCATCCCCTTCCCAAGCCATGTAACAACCTCTTCAATCTGATTGTAAGCAGGGTCATGGAGTTTGCCCTTTATTTGCCTGTAAAGTAATATGCATGTTTAAGGTGCTACATAATTAATAATTCTACCCTGAGATCCCACTCCGATGGTGCTTATGCTCTAGCATCCCAAGTGGTTTTTTTCTTTCTCTACTGCCCTGAAAGCCTCCAGGCTGGTTGTCGCGGTGCCCCCTGCTGGAATATTGTCAGGAATTCCAGCCTTTCAACCCAGAGGCTTATTTTAAATAGGCGATGTGTGTATGTTACTACGATTGTATAATGCCCCATGAGTGCCCTAGGAGAATGTTTGGGAGTACTCTGAAAATTAGATTAGTGTCTTCTAATAGGGAAGCCACCACAAAGCTCTATGCAAAGCAGTTCTACCAACCTAATGCTACAAAAGGAGATGCTGTTATGCCTGGAAAAGTATTCAGAACCACCCACAAATATATAACTCAACCCTTATTTGAGCAATTAATCCTTAAATCGGTGAGTAATTCCATTTACATTAATAATAGAGCTGCTTGCAAGACTAGTGATTAATCATGCAAATCAGGGCTTCAGAGTTGGCCTTATTTGTAACTACTATTAATCATTTGGTTGCATGTGAAAACTGTAAATATTTTAAATCTTGCTTTATTTCAGGTGTAGATAAGTAATAAAATGCCCTGTTCTACAGTTTGAGTGTCAATTTGGCAGAGCTTCTAGTTTTGAGGGTTTATTAATTTCATTTTTTGGAGTTTATTTTTAGCAATTTCTGAGTTTTATGTAGTGTCCAAAGAATCAGGGTTTTTCAGGGCTCTTTGTATATTCTGTAATGAGTAATGTATGCAATATACATTACTCATCACAGTATGTAATGTAATGCATAATCTCTTTGTAACATTCCCTAGTGAACTTTAATGTAGTACTGTTTCAAACAGCACTACAGTTAAGTGCATTAGGGAACTTTTAGTGTGCACCAGCAGGGTCTAAACAGACCAATTAATGTGCAACACATTAGTGGGCTTTAGAAATTACACCCCTGTTGTCCTCATTATTACTCCATGTAGATGAACCCTTAAGTAAGCATTTCCAGTGTCTTTCCATTGTTTATTGGATAAATACTGATTTCAGTTTTATTTTGTTACACCGCCTACCACCATCCGTTTCATGAAGAATTTACTCAATACCTTCGCGCCAGTATTCAAGCCCAAATGCCTGAGGGACCTTAATCTCATTATCTCTGCTCTCACAAAGCCACCCTTCAAACCGCTGGCAATGTGCTCCTTCTCCCACCTCTCCATGAAGGTGATATTCTTGGTAGCCATTACTTCAGTTAGACGGGTCAGTGAACTGGCGGCCATGATCACAGACCTTCCTTACACTGTATTCCACAAGGAAAAAGTGTCCTTACAGCTACACCCTAAATTTCTCCCAAAAGTAGTGTCGAAGTTCCACCTAAATCAGTGAATCTACCTACCTGTTTTCTGCCCCAAACCACATGCCTCCCATGCGGACAGGGTCCTGTGCTCCCTTGATGTCTGCCGTGCACTGGCATTTTACCTCCACGGGACTCGCTCCTTTCGCACATCGCCAAAACTATTTGTGGCCATTGCTCACCGATCCAAGGGCCAAGCCCTCTTCTCCTAATGAATCTCCAATTGGGTCTCTGGGTTTATCTGCGAATGCTACACACAATCCAACATTCCCCCACTTGATGGAGTCACAGCGCATTCTACGCGAGCGCAAGCATCCACACTGGCCTGCCTCGCGGACGTCTCATGGCACGAGATCTGTAGTGCAGCTACCTGGCGCTCCATTCACATGTTCACGGCCCACTATGCCATCGCACGAGCGACGGGTATGGAGGTTGCTGTAGGCCAAGAGTATTGCAGACTGCACTTCCACACTGCTCACTAATCACCCACATATGGCATATGTATAGGGACCATCACTTGAAGAAGAGGAAGTTACTTACCTGTAACGAGGTTCTTTGAAATGTGTGGTCCCTATTTATATTCCAATACCCACCCTCAAGTCCTCTGCTGCGAACGAGACTGCACAACAGTAAGAGGGACCCTGGTGAGGCATCGACCCACCCAACCTATTATATCCTTGGCTGCGAGCATGAAGGGATGCACTATGCTTGTGCAGGTCAACAGACTGCTAAGAAACACTTCCAGTCTCAGGTGCATGGCGCACATGCGCACCAATGTATGGAATATAAATAGGGACCACACATCTTGAAGAACCTCCCGTTACAGGAATTAACCTCCTTTTTCACCAGGACTATGATTGTCAAGATATCTGCAAAGTGGCATTTAGTTCAAAACTAACTCTATGGCTGCAGGAAATTCAAATGAGTTATGTCAGAACAGCTTGTTTATAACATGACACTGTTTAAAAAATAAGTTCTGCTGTGGAGGCAAATTTTCAGATGTGATTGTTTAGTACAGGGGTGGCCAACCTGTGGCTCCAGAGCCACATGCGGCTCTTCAGAAGTTAATATGCGGCTTCTTGTACAGGCACCGACTCCGGGGCTGGAGCTACAGGCGCCAACTTTCCAATGTGCCGGGGGGTGCTCACTGCTCAACCCCTGGCTCTGCCACAGGCCCTGCCCACACTCTACCTCTTCCCACCCCCTCCCCTGAGCCTGCCGTGCCCTCGCTCCTCCCCCCCCTCCCCAGAGCCTCCTGTATGCCACGAAACAGCTGATCAGGATGTGCGGGGAGGGAGGGGGAGCCACTGATCAGGGGGACTGCTGGTGGGCAGCAGGCGCTAGGGGTGGGGGGAGCTAATGGGGGGCTGCTAACGTATTACTGTGGCTCTTTGACAATGTACATTGGTAAATTCTGGCTCCTTCTCAGGCTCAGGTTGGCCACCCCTGGTTTAGTATATAAAAATGATTTATCACATAAATGAATGCATACAATTGAGAAGGCTTGTTATCCTAGAAGAGTGCCAACTTGTGGAAGCTGTGTGTGACAGGACCATGAAGTGGAGATGAGAGCCTGTAGCATTCTTATATTTTATTTTTATTTAGCATAAGATTGATTTACTCATGCAGTTATTTTCAGACAGTACTCCTAGTATCCTTACAAATCCTTTTGTTCAGGCGTTTCCTTTTATGCTGCCATCCTGTGGTTGTTTGTTGTAATTACATGGTTATGTAATGGTCTTAGTGCAAGTGGATAAATAAAGTTGTTGGCATATTCCCAGCACACAGCAGCTGGGCGGATGGCTCTCTGGCGTTGTCTGTTTTTTGTTTTCACTACATAGATCTCACATTATCTTCTGCAGTATTTTCTTTGTGTACCATCTTTTTGCATAGCAATAACCTACACTCTGGTTTGCCCAAACGTTGGTGCACACCTCAGATATATTGTTCAGCCCTGCTGCTTTCTGTCACCTTTGCAGTGCAACAATAGCCCATTGACACATCCCCTGGCTTACTGCTATTAAAACGTGGCTTAATTTTGTTTCAATTTAAAAATCCTCTTAACATCAGCTTTTCAGGGTGCATCAAATCCTTCCACTATAAAAATAAAACAAAAAACCCCTAGCTCATTGTGGGAGGATAAGAGAGAATTCAGTATCAGAGAGAGTCTACAAACACCTTTGACTGTTCTTATTGTTGCCTTTATAGATAGGTAGGTAACTCTGTCTTTTAAACACTATGGGTCCCTTCTCATTGTTCGTTTTCTTCATGACTCTGTCACTTTGACAGCAGTTTCTGGCCCCAGTGCAACTTTCAACTTGCTTGCTATTATGGGTTCAGTTTTGTAATAAAAGTGAGAGTTGAAAGAAGCTAGAAGGGCACAGACTGTTCCCTGAAGGGCATGTGGGTTAATGGGCAAAGGGAAGGGACATTGTTAACTGCCCCTTTCTCCTTTGCTAGCTCATTTGTCTCTCTGGCTCTCTCCTCCTATGCTGCCTCTGTCCACTTTCCCATAGGCTGCTGTTCTGAGGCAGCTGGGATACTTTAATCATACTTAGAGGCTGTGTTAGGAGCTCTAAACCAGCTTCCAATTTAGCCTAGTTCAGTTAAAAACAACGCAGCTGCTCCTCCGGCACCACTTAGCCCTGCTGTGGGGCTGGGAGGGGAAGTACATTCTTATTGAAGTGTTAGAGGAGGAGAATTAGAAGTGTTGCTTCAGAGGGAAGATGTTGCTTCACCCATAAGATCAGCAGAGCTGTGGAACTGCTAACTTTGGAATTTATGATCAGTTTGGGGCTGAGACTTTTTTATCCAATTGTGGGACAGCTCTGAACACACCGGATGCTCCTTTAATAAAAACAATAATTAGGCTGAAATGTAGCGTTGCCAACTTTCTAGTTTCTGAAAACTGGATGCCCCTGCTCTGCCTCTTTCCCCCCCCCCCTCCGGGCTCATCTACCCCCGTTGCTTTCCCCCTCAACTTCAGTGTGCGTTGCCCCAAGAGACTTGCAAACCTTAGCTCCAGCAGGCTGCCTGGGAATTCAGGTAGCAGAGCGCTGCGGCCGTGTGGGAGCAGCCAGGCAGCCCCGCTGGCGAGCTAGGACGCAGCAGTCCTGCCCGGCAGCCTCCTGCCTCCTTCTGTGCTGCTTGCCCAGCAGCCCCCTCCCCCGCTCGCTTGAGCCCTTGCCACCCCGGAGCTGCCTCAGCATGGCCGGGGGAAGCGCTGGCTGGTGGGGCAGCTTCCCTCCCGCGGAACAATCTATGTCCACTGGGAGCCCCTTACCCCGCTTGCTATGGGCCCCCACACCATGTCCTCCGCCGCAGCCCTGCAAACCGTGCTCCTCAAAGGGGCGACAGGGCAGGCTGCCACTCCCCCCGCGGTAACTGGACTTTCCAGTCAAAAAGGGTTGCCAACTCTGACTGAAGCTATTCCAGGAGATTTTTTTTCCAACATGATGTAAGGTCATTTTCTTAAAATATCCTATTAAAATCTCCCGGATTGCTTTCAATAGTCACTGGGAGATTGATGCCGATGCTGGGAGACTCCAGGCCAATCCTGGAGAACTGGCAACCCTAGACACCTGACAACCCTACTTTAGGGCTCCTAATGCAGCCCTTTAAATGAACTTTAAAGTATCCTGACAGTGTGTGGGATTGGGCTGTGAGACAGACAGAGACAGAGAAAGGGAATAGGAAATAGACAATTGTTGGCGTTGGGGGAAGAGAAGCAGCCAAGCGGGGAAGACCTTTTCTTTAATTCCCGACTATATTGAAATAAATAAATAAAATATATATCCGTTAAAAACTAGGTGGAAAAAATCGTATTTCTCCCATCACAGAGAACAGGTATAGGGATTTAAATTTTTTTTTGGCGGTGGTGATAGGGTCTAGATATATATTAGTACCAACTGGCCTAGCAGATGTAGCATCATCTGGCCCAGCTAGCCACTCAAAATGCACCTTTGGACAAACTTGTCCTAAGCCAGAATCTAATATAGCATTACGTCACTACAGGGATGCACAGATAGACTTGTGCCGCATCTGCCTCGTGTGTTGAACATCACAAGAAGTGTGCTGGTAATCTAAAGAGTGACTTATTGCCACTAGAGTCTAGTTGGTAAATTAAAAAAAAAAATTTTAAACTAATTTGGGGATTTTGGGATCAAGGTAACACCCCTTTATGAAAGACGTGTAACTCTATAGCACATTCTGTTGGGCTGGCGATAGTGACAAGTATCTGGAGACTGTGGAGATAAGATGTGAAATATTGTGCTTCCTTGGCTGTCGCAGAAATGAGACAGCGCACAGTTCTGTGTAAAAATCTGAAATTTCTCTTGTCTTAAACATAGTAGCAACTGAACAATTTTACTCTGATTCAGATCTTGGAGCTGTTAAAAGTAAAAGTTTCATTATAGACTCCTGTGATTTCTTAATGTTCCTAGGGAAAGAAAATTCCACAGGAAGGTGCTGGGGATGGGGAAATTCAGAAATTTGATGGAGCAGGATATGATAAAGACCTGGTTGAAGCACTGGAAAGAGACATTGTATCAAGAAATCCAAGCATTCATTGGTATGATAATTTTCTCAGTTAAATTCTTTAGCCAGGTTGGAGGGGAACGACAGCATGTCCTCTCATTAAATTGGGATCTTAACTCTTTTAAAATGGCAAACACCCATAACTTTCCAAATAGGGGAAACAAGGGCTTCTGGTTGTAATCGCATACTAATTTGATTGTGGAGTAAGACTTTCATTCTTAACCAGTATGATATGCAAAATGTCCATTACAAGTACCTACTCAAAAGCCTAACTGCACCCCAGAGAACATTAAAAGTGTTGTTTTGATGATCACCAGGGATCCTAGAAATCCATTTGCAATGGGGAAAAATGAGGAAAAACATGGATTTTGCGTTTTTACAGAGAATCTTTAGTTTTTACATTTCATGGAAAAAACCAAAACATATATTAACTGTTAACTAAATTTTACTGAAAATACCAGTGTCACTTATTCAATGCATGCAACCTTCTCTTGTGGTTGATTTTTGTATGCACTTTACATTTACAGCGGAACCGAACCCTGTTTATCTGATCTAATTGGGACCAGGGCCAGATCGGATAATCAAGAGAATTGGCAAGAGCTTTCTACCCTTATTTCTATCCCAGGCTGCTAGTGGTTCAGCTAATATGGAGAACCAGATAATGGAGGCTTGGCTAAATGGGATTCTACTGTATATCAATAAAACATTGTGTTAAACTTGATACCTATATGTACTGAGGATAGTTCAGCGTTTCATTTTAATAATGGAAAAACACGGATATTTGATTCTTTATTAGAGAGTTTTGTTTTTTTTAACATGGAAAAGTAGGATCCCTGGTGATCACGTGAGCCAAAACAATTTTTAATTGAGTACCATAGTAATAATCTTAGCTGAAAGTAATTTTTTTCCTGCCTTTCACAGGAGAGGTCAATGTAAGGCCACAGATTTATAGCAATGTTCTCAATAGGAACATACTGGCATAATAAAAAGGATAGTGGTAAATACAATACTTTTTTCTGTTTTTCATGGCTTAAAAACAAAGTGAAATGTTATGCTTTGTATATTTGTGCTGGTCTTTTGCAGGGATGACATAGCAGATTTGGAAGAAGCCAAGAAATTATTAAGGGAAGCGGTTGTTCTGCCGATGTGGATGCCTGATTTTTTCAAAGGGATTAGAAGGCCGTGGAAGGTGAGAATGTAGGACCACATTCTGGGGACTGGTCATGACGCTTTCATGTATGCCAAGTTGTATCTACATGAGCGTAGGGTGACCAGACAGCAAATGTGAAAAATCAGGACAGGGGGTGGGGGGTAATAGGATCCTATATAAGAAAAAGACCCAAAAATCGGGACTGTCCCTATAAAATCGGGACATCTGGTCACCCTACGATGAGCGTAGCATCGTGTGCTCATGCTCCCTTGTACTGATGATATACTGTAGTATGTATAGCCATTATACTGCAGTAATAGCCTAAAATACACATTTATTTAGCAAGGATGGATAATTCCTTAATTATAATAAATGTGGGATTGGTCCAGAGTAGCTGGGCCACAGTAAGTGGGAGCCCAATTTGGATCTGGTTCACAACTTGAAAAAAAATTGTTGAGGAAGCATATGAGCTGCTGTGTAAACAGAAAATGAAATGACCTAACTTTTGGTATGGGATTGATTGTCCCTTATTCAGGGAATGTCTTATGATACAGTTGTGGGCTTATCACTTCATTGAGTTAGTTATGATGATGAAGTCCAGGAAGATATTTCCTATTGAATATCCTCTTTATGGCCTTAATTCAGCAAAGCTCTTAAGCATGTGGTTAATGTTAAATACATGAGCAGTCCCAGTACTTAAGGCCCAGATTCAGCAATGTACTTAAGCACGTACTTGTTCTAAATACCTAATCAGTTAGTAGTTAGGGTAGGGTTGTGGCTTCCCTTTCGTGGCTGGAGCTTTTCTTCTTCGTTTTGCCCTATGGAGAAGCAGACAGAATGTGGCTGTTAACCCTCTCTAAGCAGACTAGTGTGCCTGAGGTGGTCCACACACTAGAGGCCTGTGTAGGGAGTGTGAGGCCCCTCTTCCCTCCTAAACCCATCGGTGCTCATAGGCCAGAACACTTCCTGACTAAACATAGGTGTCCTGCATTTGCAGCCATCACTTTCTGAACATCCAAGAGTGGTTGTTTCCTTTCTCTGACCTGCGTTTGTGCCAAGAGGCTCCTGTATTTAGCTGGGCATCCCACTGCTCCATTAGTGGTATTTATAACTACAAGAAATAACCCTGCAGTGATTTCATCAAACCACTTACTCCCTGCAGTGCATATTAGCTTCTTATTGGGAAACAGTGGATCAACCGAGCCCAAGAAGAAGAGTAAAGAAGGCTTTGTGTTTATAAAAGATTTTAACTAGTCAATAACTGCCAGGTTCATAGGTTGTATAGACAGAAAGCAGCTCGTACTTCACCCGCCTCCTTTTGCATCTGTCTAGCTTAGCTAGAAATTCAGGCTCACAGTGTGCACCAATCCTTGCATCTTGTGCATCCCCAGTTGGCAGCATTCTTCCACTGCTTTGCACCCTATGAGGTCGTTCACACCAGTGCAAAGTGTATGTAAAATGCTCCCATTCCCACTTGGTAATGTTACATCCTGTTTACATAGGGATAAATGACAACCCAAGGTGTAAGACAGTGAGCAGTTAGGCCCCTTGAATTCATTAGCATTGGATGGGGTATAATTCAAGGCAGAACTTTGCCCTCTGTATGGCTATTCATTTTAAGACTGAAGCCTTGTCCAGAGTGGGTTTTTAGCCTCCAGTGTAGCCAGGCTGGTGCAAACCCCTAACGTGAACACAACTTGCACAGATACAGTGTGATTTGAACTGGGGCAGTTTAGCTCTGCTTTCAATCCAAGGTTGGCACAGATGCAAATCAAATTGCACCAGTGTAAACCATGAGGTTAATAGATTTTAACTCCAGAAGGGATCATTAGATCATCTAGTCTGACCTCCTGTATGTTCAGTACACCCTTGCCATAACAAACCCCTCAGGACCCAAGCCATTCGTTTGTTAGAGCCAGGGGTTTGTTCTAGCACAAGAGAGCTCTTCCAGCCCAGGGGCTGTGGTGGGGCTCAAGGTGGGATCCAGGGACCAGGTTTGTTATTGTGAAGGGCGTTATAGCAAGGATGTACTGTACAGGCCACAGAATTTTATCTAGTTACCCCTATATACGGCATGGTCCTCCACTAGTATTGCTGTAAGGGCGCAATTCTAGCAGGGACTAACATTCCAGCGTAGACAATGCTTGGATGAACTTGCGGAACAGGAGTCCATTCATCTCTTACAGCTGCTGCCTTGGAGTTCAGGATAACGTTGGCATCCTTATAAAGGGAGGTGGGTTGTCTGCTCTCTGGAAGGAATATGATCATTTGTAATTTAATTTACCGATGAATGTCTGTGAGAGCTTGCAATAGCTAAGTGTTAAATGGCAATAAAGGTGTTAATGGAAAATGTAGGCACAGAGAGGCTATTGCTCTTGATGAGTACGGGGGAAACCATTTTTGAATAATTGTATTCCCGGTTGATTTGTTTTTATAGATCTCTCCCATGTCATTCTTTGTGCTCCTTGCAGTAAATTTTGTGTAGAACAGACTAAATGTAATTTGCAGCACGGATCGCGTTTAACAAATATTTTATTGTTGTGGTATTTTATGCAAGATATTAATTGCAAAGTCCATTATGATGTGCAAATCTAATTCCAGCTAATTTGATTACCCATGAAACACAGCATGACTTTACCGTAGTAAGCTCTTGTAGTATGAAATCAGATCTTGCATTTGTAAAAGAAAGCTGCTCAGAAAGCTGCCATATTCGCGACAGCAGAGCATTTGGAGTCTCCGTATTTCTTCTTGTCCCTTGCTGGGTGGGGAAAACTTTGTGTCGTTCATTACCACGATGGCTGAGGGAGGCCCACAGTTTGGAAAGCAGATTGTAAAAGTGTCTTCATGAATTTTATTTAAAGTCATTAATTAATGATCAAGAATTACTCCCCTCCTCGGGGCAGTTCTAACCCTACTACAGAAGGGGAAATGGTCGTTACCACCACTCGTTTTCAGGAACTTTTGCCAGCGAGGCCATTTAAAAACTAATGCCTTTCTTCACAGTCAAGATGATTAGCAAGCCCCAGCATGGATGCCTAATGTGGGCCCTGAGAACGTTGTCTCTCCATCCATAATGTCTTTTACACTTCGTTGAACAAACAGGCACTGATGTAGAGGAGACTAGTGCTCTCCCACCTTGCCCTTTCTTTTACCTGGATGGGAGATGGAAGGATGGTCAGGCCAGTAGCCTGGGGCTTGGGAGAACTGGGTTCATTTCGCTGCTGTGCCATGGACTTTCTGTGTGACCTTGGGCAAGTCACTTAGACTCTCTGTGTCTCAGTTCCCTGTCTGTACAGTGGTGATAATAGTCCTTCCCTACCTGATAAGGGTGCCGTGAACATAAATACAGTAGATTTTGAGACATTCAGATACTTTGGTAATGGGGGCCATGTAAGTACCTCAGTAAGAATAAATAACATGAGAAACCCACGTATACAATTAATTATTTTAGTGTAGCAAGTGCTTGGAAACAAAAAGCAGGCCCAGGTGTAGGGCAGAGTTATGTTTTCAAGCAATTAAAATGCAGATGGGTGTCACATTTAGACCTAGTGCAACTCAGCTGATTGCTGTGGATTAGCATTTTGCTTAAATCGGGGCTGAATTTGGGGGTCTCCTCTTGCCATTTATTTATTACTCTGTATGGAATTTTAGGGTGTTCTGATGGTTGGCCCCCCTGGGACTGGCAAAACCATGCTAGCAAAAGCCGTTGCTACGGAATGTGGGACAACATTCTTCAACGTTTCCTCCTCCACTCTGACGTCCAAATACAGGGGCGAGTCTGAGAAGCTAGTCCGCCTGTTGTTTGAAATGGTAAGTCCTCAATGCTAGGGACCTTTGTTGGTTTATCAAGCCCCTCACAGCACATTGTTGCAGGATTGAGTTCATTATCCCTTCTTGATGTATTTTTGAGGACTGTGGAGTAAATAACCCTTGTTTCTAGAAGCAAAATGTGTTTAATCTATTTTCTCTGTTCCAAGCTGAAGGTTGGTTTCTGAAAATCAAGGGCCAGATCCTGAACTGCAGCTGAGAAATACTTGCACACAACCTCACCCCAGGAGAGAGAGAGAGAGAGAGAGAGTGTGTGTGTGTGTGTGTGTGTGCGCGCGCAAATATGCCATTTACCCTCTCCTCATCCTTATTTGCTTCTGCACTTCCAAGATGGTGCCCATTAAAGCACCTTGCGATTTTTAGATAGACTGGAACCTGAATCTTCCCTCCCCTTCCAACCTTTGCCTTCACAAGAAGCACAATATGTATATTACAAATAGAATATTTTGATTGTTCCTCCTTTGCAGGATCAAGACCTAAGAAAACAAAGGTCACATATAGAATAATCGCTATCAAAGGAAACCAGCACAACACTTTCAAAAGATGAGACTGGGAGCTTGTGACATACCCAGGGTACAATCTAGACTAATGAGTATCTGTGTCACCCTGGCCCTATAATCTTTATACTGACTTGCTGCTGTAGTCTCTAGTCTGGACTGTTCACAAAGAGCCTCCAGCATGCAAGTCACTGCCAGCTGTGTCTGTGTATGTGTGCTGCAGGGTGACATCAGCTCACTCCCTGTCTTAGATTCCTCCCCCACCCCCGAAATATATGTCCTGTACTGCCCAGCCCTCTCCTGGACAGTACAAGTATGTATCTTTTTTTTAAAGATAATATACCAGCTTAGTATCTCAAATAGTTCTTCAGACACCTTAATTTAAACATACTGGATTAGATAAAACCGTAAAACAAGTTTATTAACTACAAAGAGAGATTTTAAGTGAATACAAATAATGAGGCATAAAAGTCAGAAGTAGTAACAAGAAAAATAAATATAAAACACAACTAGCGCCTTAACTATGTTAAATGCAAAGCAGTTTTTCTCAACAGGCTTATTGGCCAAACTTCTTAGGCCAGGACCCCTTCTTTTGTTTAATGGCTGCTTCCTTTGTCTCCTTGTGCAGTGAATTGATGGGCAGGAGGAGAGGGAGTGCCTTGGGGTGTTTGTCCCCCTTTTCTATAGTGTCAGCCCCTCCCTTTGCAAAACATTTCCAGCTGAGATTCGGGAGATAGTCTCTACAGAAAAGGATCTTCCCTGCTGCTCTTTCCCACCTGTTGGAGCTTCTTTTGTTTTCCTTCTTGCTTGATGACAGTGTTCACTGCTTAAATGCAGATTAAGCAGAGCACGTTCTTTTGTTTGAGACAGACGTGTTTGCCACCTCAGTTTGGAACATGTGTTAATATCATACAGGGAAATCTTCATGGACGGCGGGTCACATAGGCTGGGGGAGGCTCAGCCTCCCCAAACAGCCAGGCATGACCCCACCCCCTGCCGTGACCGCTCCCTGCGTGTGGCTCCAGTTCCAGCCCCCCGTGCTCCGCTGGTGGGGCTGGGGCCACACACCGCCCGCCCTCCTGAGCCGAGGAGGCTGTGCCTGGCGCTGCCCGCCCTCCCAGTGCTCCTTTCGGGCTGGGGGGCTAACCGTGGGGGGATGGGGGAAGGGAGGGCTTGGCTCCAGGGGGATGATGGAAGGGGCGGGGCCTCAGACGGAAGGGGCGGGGCTGGGGGTTAGCCTCCCCCAGCCAGCGGTTCATGCGCCGCCCATGGAAATCTTATAACTGCGCATACAGTGTTGCCACACAGTTTATCAGGACAATATTGACGAGCAAATTGAGGCTTCAAATGATACCTTACAAGGCCTACTTTGTACAAAGATTATTACAACAGTGTGTAGGGTGTGGACACAGGTACATTCTGTCACAGAGCTTAAATTCATTACTCTGCTAGACACTAAAATCATGGACTGAACAGAGACACTGGATTTATGGTTTATTACAACAATCTGTAACCCACTAACCACCCCTCCCCTTTTTGTCCTATGACTGCAGAGGTGCCACTCTACCTTGAATGGTCCCTTAGAATACATGCTAAAGAATCTGTTCCATGTTGTATTTAGCTGTGCCATTTGGAGTACCTTTTCCAGACCCAAAGAGCTCTGTGTGGCTCGAAAGCTTGTCTCTCTCACCAACAGAAGTTGGTCCAGTGAAAGACATTACCTCACCCACCTTGTCTCTCTAATATTCTCGGACTGACAGAGCTACAACTACACTGCATACAAGAAAACAAGTAACACACACAGACTTCTGCACATGCTTAGCTTTCTGTTCTGTGAAAGTTACCATTGACTTCAGTAGTACGTACGTGTATGTGTGTGTGTGTGTGTGTGTGTGTGTGTGTGTGTGTGTGTGTGTGTGTGTGTAAAGTTAGGCACATGTGGAAGTCTTTGTAGGGTCAGGATCTTAGATGAATTTTTCTGTGGCTGGGACATATCTTCCTATATATTCAGCACCTAGCCAGGGCCGGCGCTATCACTAGGCGAACCTAGGCAGTCGCCTAGGGCACCAGGATTTGGGGGGCAGCGGGCGGCTGCCTCCCAGCTCCACGCTTGAGCTGGGAGGCAGGAGGCAGCCGCCTGCTTCCTCGCGAAGCCCTGCTGTGGCGAGGGCTGTTGCCCTGCCGCTGGGGCTCAGCAAGGCTTTGCGAGGAGGGCGGCTCGCCGCGGCTGCCTCCTGCCTCCCAGCTCCAAGCTCAGCGGCTGAGCGTGGCAGCAGGAGGCAGCCACGGTGAGCTGCCCCCTGCCTCCCGACTCCACGCTCAGGGAGGCAGGAGGCAGCCCCAGCGAGCTTTCCCCCTGCCGAGTCCTGGCTCCACGCTCAGCTGCCACGGCCCGCAGGCGGGGGGCTGAGCTGCAGTGGGCGGGATGGGGAGCTGCCTGGGTGGGGGGGCGGCATTAGCTGGGTGGGGCGGGGCGCAGGGCTGGTGCAAGGAAGTTTCGCCTAGGGCGTGAAACTTCCTTGCACTGACCCTGCACCTAGCCCAATAGAGCCTGAAGCCTGACTGGAGCTTGTGCTTGCGACTGCAATCTAAGTAACTGTATTTTCACTTCAATAAAGGCAAGGTTTTATGCGCCAACAACAATCTTCATTGATGAAATAGATTCCATCTGCAGCCGCAGAGGCACTTCCGACGAACATGAAGCAAGTCGCAGGGTCAAGTCGGAGCTGCTCGTTCAGATGGACGGTAATTGGTGTTTAGATACCTGAGAGTTGAGCTGCTGTTTCTCTTCTGGTTTTGTCACATGCTTTGTAGACACTTCATTGTTCAGAAATGAGTAGAGTTGGCAGAAAACAACTACCTCTTTTTATGGGTGGAGAGGAAGAGATCTCTTTAATTCTGAAGTGTTCAAAATGGGCCCATTTTTGGTGAATAAGAGAGTTCAGAATATTACATTTTTTTAAAGTATATTTTTATAAGCATGACTTTGTTGCAAAAGTTTTGTTTTATATAAAGCCATTTTTGATAAACTTTAAGTTGAAAAATGTAGCCTGCTCTAGAAGAAGCATATTTTGAACATTCATGCAGGTTAACACAGACATTTGTGTGTGCTGCAGTGCTCAGGGGGGTTTCTGCATTACAAAGTTGTGAACAAACATCTTCCTTGACTCTCCCACCCAGGACTGCTTTGTTGGATTTGACTAGACCAGACATTGCATTGACAGCTAGTGTCATTTTATTAATAAGATTTACCATTGGATCACTATGCTCTGTATATGTACCATGTAACACCAGCATCAAAGGAATATTTATGGTACAGGGGTTTGACTACCCACCACTCTGTTGTTGCTGTTAGTCATTGTAGGGCGGCACCCCCAAGTGTGTAGGCATGCCCAGAGGCGGATTAAGATTTCCTGGAGCCCTGGGCCAGAGCAAGTGGGGGGGCACCCCACCCCTTTGTACCCCTTTCCCCAGGCCCTGCCCTTGTTCCTCCCCATTCTGCCCCCCCCCCCGCAGCCCTGCAACCCATTTGCTACTTTCTAGCCCCCACCTCGCTGCAGCCTTAAGACCAGAGAAGCTCTGTTTCATCCCCCCCCCGCCCCCCCCCCCCCGTCACAGCCCCAGGCTGCAGTGGGGAGTGAGAGCTCCTACAGCCCTGAGGCTGCAGCAGATAGCGAGAGATCCTCCAGTCCCAGGGCCACAGCAGGGGTCCGGGTGCTGGGGCTTCCCCTGCCTCCCCGCAGCTTCTGTGGGGGCCCAGGGTAGGGGCACTGGGGTTTCTCCCGCCTGCTCAGCACTTCTGCTGGAGAGCATAGGGGGGCTTCCCCTGACGCCACCCTTAGCTTCTGCCTGGGATCGGGTCGGAGGGTGCTGGGGCCTTCCCCTGCTGTCCCCCAGCTTTTGCCGGGAAGCAGGGTTGGAGGGCGCGGGTGCTTTCCCCCCCCCCCTTCTGTGGGAAAGTGGGGTTGAGGTGCGGGGGCTTCTCCTGCCATCCCCAGCTTCTGTCAGAGATAGGGGCGCTGGGGACTTCCCCTGCTGCCCCGGCTTCTGCCAGAGAGCGGGTTCGGTGCGCGAGGGCTTCCCCCACCTCCCTGACTTCTGCCCGGGAGCCAGGTATGAGTGTGGGGGCTTCCCTCGCCGCACCCACTCAGCGCTGCTGTTGGGGAGCAGGGTGGGGTGCGGAGGCTTTTCCTGCCCCCACTGCCTGGCGGTCAGGGCTCCGGGGCCCCACAGTGGGCCGGGGTCCCTTGGCACAGGCCTCATAGGCCGAGTGGCTAGTCCACCACTGGGCATACCACAGAACATGAAGGGAAAACAGCTTTTTGCCCAGAGGGAATCAGTTTCTTTTGTAATCTAACTGCTTGGGTTGAGGGGTGACTGAAAGTTTTTTACCATCTCTTCAGTGGCCAATACAGAATAAGTTGGTAGTTTCAGTTCAGTTCATAGTGGGCAAGTGTCCACGCATCACAAAACTACGTTGTTAGCAGTCTGGCAGCGGCCAAGAACTGAACTGTCAGGCAGAATAAACTGTTCTCTCCTCCCTAGAAGTAGGTGCTGCCTCCAGAGCAGAGCTGGGGTATGTTGGAAGAGTGGTGTAGAGAAGCTTGCACTGCTGCCCCCCATGCTGTACCCGTGTATTGATAAATGCAGTGCCTCCTTCTCCAAGGTTTGTCAGTCCAGCACCTTTAGCAAGCATGGTGTTTGCTACGATCATTAAAATGACTCTTTCCTACACTGTGGGACTTGCAGGAGTAGGTGGTGCACTAGAAAATGATGACCCTTCCAAAATGGTGATGGTGCTGGCTGCTACAAACTTTCCCTGGGACATTGATGAAGCATTGCGAAGAAGATTAGAGAAACGGATTTATATACCTTTGCCAACAGGTACGATTGCTACAAGCATTTTCCTTTAAATGTTTTTTCTAGGAAACTTGTTCTTCACTGTATCTCTTAGGATTGTTAAGACCATTGATATTTCTGTTCTAAACATTGCATTTGTGGGGTTAATAACTTGGCTGGCTGTTTTCTTTAAAAAATTGCTTGGAGCTCAGAAACAATGAGCTGTGGTATTTCATTGCAGACCCATTGATGGGTTCTTATGTTTTGAAACCAAGTTAGTTTTAATGAGCTTGGAATAATTTTAAATGTTGCAGTCAATCCTTGAGTGATCATCAAAGGCAGCCTTTGGACTTTTTAAGAAATATTGCAAATGCATTCCCATGCCCTTATAGATGAATGCAGAGAAGTGGATCCATGAATTATCACTTCCAGGCTTAGCACATTGTAAATCACTGCTTGCTGGCCTTTATGCCTAGACTTCAAGTCACTCAAAATGTAGCAGGCTGATTGCTTTCCTGCCCAAGATGCCTTGGCTTGTATTGTTATTCCTGGCTGTCACTCGTATACCCTATTCATTTCAAGATTCATATCACTTGAAGGTTGTATAGCTTTGTTTCTTCTTGGGACAGTGGATGCCTTGTATCGCTGCATGAGCACACAAGATAACAAGATGCGTGTTCATGGTGACAGCAGTTGTGATTGAGTTTAACAGGTATAAGGACATTTTAATAGGTATACAGCTTGTCTTTGCAGCTCACAGACACTAATAGCTCACAACAGGATGGCTGTCTATGACCGATTAGTCTAAAATTCTATCAGTTTTCTCTTGTTTCTAATTGAACAAGACTTGCTTTTGACGTGGTGTAATACACCCTGCACTTCTTACATAAGGTGGATTGCCACTGTAGTTGTGAGTTTACATTCTATCATCTTATTCTGCTTATGAGGAAGTTAAATTGTTCTGTGCATCTCCAGATGATGTATTTACATTCATGCTTTGTAATTTGAGATCACCAGGGATTTCAGTTGGGAAAAGTTTAAACAAAATAAATAAATTGTAGGATCTGGTGTAGTGTGAATTTTATAATGTGATATTTCTAAAATGACATAAGGCCCTGGGAAAACTTAGGAAAATATTCTGTTTTAGAGAAACAATTCTGCATGTGTGCCATATGTGCATCTATGGTGTTCTGTAAATAATAACCCTTCTAACGAAAATGCCATCTCTCTGTACAGACCCCCTTTCTGGATTATAGGTAATTTTGTAAGGCACTTAGGTACCACAGTAGTATAAATACTTTCTATATTTTCTTTTTCACTGTTCTCCGTTAGTCACCAGGGACACTTATAAAACAGGAGTTGTGTTCTTAAGATTTTGGCTGCCCATCTTGCTGCTTGCCCCTCAAAGTGGTCATGCTCTGTTTTTAAGGCATCAAAGCTGGTTGCTGTAGAAATGAAGATGCTGATGTAATGTAAAATTTCCCCTTGCAATAAAAAACTGAATAGAAACCCCCTTTCTCTTCACCCCCACCCCTCAAAATAACATAAAGGGACAAACTTTCAAATGTGGGTTCCCAAATCACAAGCGTAGGACTTGCATACGCACATGCTTTGTGTGCAGAAAGGTTAAATTGGCTGTGTAAATGGGTACTTATTTAGTCAGTTACCATGCTGTGCACACAGCATCTGTGTTTGAAAATTGGCCAATGCAATTGTTTCTAAATATAATTTCTCTGTTTTCCATGTGGCTTCAGCAACTCCGTTGAACCCCAGTTCAGCAAAGCACTTAAGCATGTGCTTAAAGTTTAGCATATGCTTAAGTGCTTTGCTAAATGCTCTTTACCGCTATGTAAATGGAAATATTTGTGTCATCAAGTCCATGGTGTTTCTAATAAAACCATGTAAATAATGTGCAGTCCAACTTCTGAACAGAAGGGTGTATCCTAGGGGTCAGGAGGAGAATCAGAGGTTTGTAGGATCACGCCTTTGTGTCTTGTAAGAATAATATTCCCTGCTGGTCAGCTGTGTACAGTGAGCAAATGATGCACAACAAGGTATGTGGTTATACCAGAGACGGTATCTGTTTGTCTCAGGCACATGGTGAAGAATGAGGCAAACAGCTAAGTGCTTTCAGTCACCTGAGAAGTGTGAGCATTTGGTATGATTGCACTTTCTGAGCTGTTTGGGGGTTTTATGAAGTGTCTGTACTGGGATATTTTTTAACTACATGCTCTGCCAAAAGTGTGATCGGTTTTGTTTTTCAAATATGTAAGTACAAAGGAAATCACTCACCATAGGTGCTGCCCAGTGTTTGGGCAGGGAATGCCAGGTTCTTTTCTTTCCTGGCACCCCCTGATGAGAGCTGCTCTAGTCCTGTGATGGTGTGCTCCTTCTGTGACGCAGCCCTCCTGCTGGGTGTCACGTTGATGTCCACCCCTTCTGGAGTATAAGAAGAGTCCAGCAATGGGGTAGCCCTCTAGGTAAAGCAAAGGACTCCCAAGTCAGGGTCTTGACCCTTCTGTCTTTTGTGCCTTTTCTCATCTAGAGTGCTCATCATGGTTAGACTTCTGGCTTTGATACCCCTAGCCTAAGGGGTGGTAGGGCAAGCTGGGACCACCCTCTCCACCAGCTTCCGATCCAGGGCTCGGTAGTAAGCAGCTACATCCTGCACCTCAGAGTTCTACACTGCTGCTTCTCTGGGTCACTTGCTACCTGTCCTGTCTTTTCACAACAGTTAAAGTACAGTAGAACCTCAGAGTTATGAACGTTTCTGAGTTGCGAACAACCTCCATTCCCGAGGTGCTCATAGCTCTGAGGTTCTACTGTAAAGACTTTTAATAACTGGAATCAAATATAGTCTCAGACTTTCAGAGAATCTCTAGGCTCTTCCCTTCGGGTGTGGCAACTTTGACAAAGGCAGGCAGCAGGGGCTCCTGCAGTGCTCCTTCCCAGGAACTCAGAATGTAGGGCAGCTCACCTCCACTTTATGCTGCCTTACTGAGCTGATGCGTTCCTTTTGTGCTCCTCCTCCAAGCCATGCGTGCTTTGTGGCCTGGTGAGGCTGCCTGGGTCTGGAGCAGCTGCTTATCCCCTTCCTTATTGGTGGTAGGTTTGTATAACCCATCATAATAAGGCTTTTCATCTGTAGTTTCATTTAAAGCCTAGATCATGTTTATGTCGTTTTGAGTATTTGTGTGTCATAGTGACTCGAACAAAAGTATTGTTAAACTTTAAACAAGTGATTCTTATATCACAGCAAAAGGCAGAGCAGAGCTTCTTAAGATTAATCTTCGGGAAGTAGAGATGGATCCTGATATACACCTTGAAGAAATTGCTGAGAAGATCGAAGGCTACTCTGGTGCTGATATAACTAATGTTTGCAGGTATTTTGTTCGCTTTATTTACAAACAAATATAAAATCAATAGTTATGTTACTCAGTAAAAGAGAGCAGCACCAGGCCCTGCCCACAATAGTCGAAAGCATGCTAGCAGCAACCATGTTTAAGGCTTGAATACGTTCACTAGCACTATTCAGTACAATAGTATGGTTCTTAGAAAGCTTGGAGTCTGTGTCAAGATGTGATGATGTGTGCTATGGTTGTGGGAGAACAGATAGCCTGAGCAAATGTTTTGTTACCATTGTCTGCTTTCACCGATTCATGTTTTAATCTTTTAATTTAGTATAAATTAAATTGGGGTTTTTAACCCTGTGGGTTTAGGAGCTGGAATTTCCTGCTGCAGAGAGAAACAAGATATTTTACTTATTCCTATATAATATTTTCTATTGCAGTCGTGTCCAGAGACCCAATCAGTACTCAGATGCTCTCTGTGCTAGATAGAGCTGGCTGGAAACTGGAATCCCTAGTCCGCAGGATATTCCAAAATATAAAAAATATATTGCTTTGAACCAAAAAGAACAATGACATTTCCTGCAGAACGGGAATTCCAAAATTTAGTTTTGAAAAAGTCAAAATGACCTCTTGTTTTGATCTTTTTCAAACATTTCTGTGGCTTCCTGCACTCAGAGGAACATTATCAACCTGCCAGGCAGGGAGATGGGCAACTTGGAGACCCTGAGAACTTGGCTGTCAAGGAGCCACAAGCTTGGGATCTGAGGCTTCCAGGGCCTCCAAGCTCCCCCAGGCTTTCCAGCAGATTGCCTGGTTTCCATCACAATTTCATCAAAATTGTTGTTACTGCAAAACATTTCAATTTAGAAGAATCAGCATTTTCTAATAGAAAAATGTTCTGCTGGAAAACGTCCAACCCGTGCTAGAGCTAGGGGCTGTACCTCAAGTACAAATGCCTGGTCCCTGCCCAGAGGAATTTACACTCTACAAACATGTCTCAAGAATGTGGTCACCCATATTTTTACTGATTAAGTGGCCATTAACCTGTGTTGAAATGACTCGAGTTCTGAAATCTTTGTGTTGAACTGAACAATGGTTAGGTTAAACGTTATCCCTTGGGCCTATATTCTCCCTTGCTGGGAAAACTGCAAAAAGAGAATCCATAACTGAAAATTCCACATGGGCCATGCTGTGAGAAATGAGTGGCGTTCTCTTTTCTGGTGAGCAGGGGGTAGAAAGGGCCAGGGGAAGAGTCTACCAGACGAATGGAGCATAAGGATCTGCAGTCATCGGTGTCCTCAGCCCTGTGGATTAATAAGTCATGTGTGCTTTTTGGCAGCCACGCTGCACTTTCCGGACCAAGTCACCCTGCCAAAATTGGCAGCAGGGTTAAATTGCATGTCAGGCTGCCATTGGCTCCCCCACCAGGGACTGCACACTGCTAAGAAGGTTGAAGCCATGGAGTGGGAGTTAGTGCTGCAACAGAGGGGAACAGAAGCTCCTGAGTGTTTCAAAAAGGAGGGAGCAGTTGAGCACAATTTTTTTTCATGAGTTTAGTGTCTGCATTGAAGTCACAAGATTCATCTCCATGAATCATTGTAAAAGGTTTTCAGTTTTATAGTTTTAATTATCTCTGCACATTTACCATATGCTTAAATGGATTTGGGTACCAATGCATTCTTTACATCAAATGAATGTAGTGATCTTGGAACATGGAAGCGAAGAAAGATGTGTTCTACATCTTAGAAGTTAATGCTTTCTTAAGTGTTCCTTCCAGTGAAGCCTGAGAATATAATCAAAATTCATATGGCTCACAGCACATACCACTGACACTTAGTTCCCATGTATTTTCCTTTGTTTCCAGGGATGCCTCTTTGATGGCAATGAGACGGCGCATTAACGGCTTAACCCCAGAAGAGATCCGCGCACTTTCTAAAGAGGAACTTCAGATGCCTGTTACCAAGGGGGACTTTGAGCTGGCGCTGAAGAAAATCTCCAAGTCTGTTTCAGCTGCAGACCTGGAGAAGTATGAAAAATGGATGGCGGAGTTTGGATCTGCTTAACCTCAGTGACATCTCTTCTGTGCTATAGTTTTTTTTATCTTTTTCTGTTGTAAACTGTAAAATGAGTTAGAAATGTTTTAAAAGGTTTAATAAAACATTTGATATTTTTTTTCTTCTGGTGACAAGAATCTGCTCTCCCCCCTCCCCCTTTTAAAATTGTGTTATGCTTGAAAGGAACGAAAATGGTAACCCACACAAGACACAAAGATGCTTTCTGACTGAATAGTAAAATGCATAAATAGCAAGGGAAAAATACACTTTTGAAGATAAGCTGCACTTTTCCAGTGAATATCAGTGTTCCTTATTTTCACACACACTAGTCTTTCATGGCCCAAATCTGGAAATCAGACATGGGAGGGTGATGAGAGAAGCTAGCAGAGACTTGCGGCACACCTTATTTGTAGGAATCGCTGTATTTCTAGTAAGGATCAGGTTCCTTGCCCTTGTATGTGGCACTGAAGTTACCATTTGGCTGCTGCTTCTCCTTTCACTAGGTTATTCTGAGCAAAGTACGTGGGTAAAATTGGCCTTGTTTACAATAAGCAGAGAGCAGTTTGCATCAAGAGTCAAATTGTTAGTGATTTTGTTGGAAACTTTCAGCCTGATTTTCCTCTCACTCTCACCAATTTTACATTGGTGTAACTTTGCAGACTTCTGTGGTGTTATTCCTGACTTTACGCCAGTGGAAGTGAAAGGAAAATTGGGGCACTTGATTTATTTTGGTTAAGCTTAGGCCATATTTGCACCAGTTTAACCAAAGCTGTGATTTTTAAACTGATTTTAGTTGACCCTCTACTCTTGCACTATTACTCATATCCCTATATTTTGTTTGTATTTTCTAGATATTTTTTATTCTTATTTATTAAACACCAGTAGTGTGCTTGACCCAATTCAAGCCACTAATACCGAGCCCATTCCTGCTCCTAGAAGACAGACACAGGACATGGAGCTCTCGTTTTCCTATCAGTCACAAACACTCTCTTTCCTAGACTTGGTACAGGACAACGTTTGTTTACTCTGTGGAACTGTTTTTGCAGGAAAAACTATTTTATGCATTTTTCTTAAATGTGTAAAAATGCTTCGACTGGGAAAATGATTACTTTCGGTAGATTATCTGTCTTCTACCCTCCCTCCCCCCCAAGCCAATGTAGTGCTGGATTGGCAGCTTTGGAGCATGAAGGCCTCCGTCCCAGAGTGTGGCTGTCACACTGGAAGTGGCTGTGCTGGCGCCTCTCCACACGAGTTTGTCTGCAGCTCTCATATCTGATGTACCGGAGCTTCCTCTGCTAGGAACAGAGAGAGAGTTCAGTTCCAGTGGCCATCCTGTCCTTGGCCTCTCTACTGAGGCTGTCAGTAAGGCTGCCAGTTGTGACGATGGGGATAGTAACATCGACCTGTTCAAGTATTAGACCGAGTCCACTTTTCATATAATCGCCAAACTGCTATGGCAAGGAAGCAACTTCTTGCTATAACTGACTTTGACCAGACCTAAAAAGGTTCCATCTACCATTATTACTCCACCGAGCTAGCCAGCTCTTCATAGTACCTGCGGGACATGGCCAGAATTGTTTAGATGAATTGCTAGTGCAAACGCAACTCTGGCGCCTCATCCATTCACTTGTTAGGGGAGAAAGACGTCTGGGATTTATTCTAAACAGTTCTACAGCATATAACTGGTTACGTGGGCTACATTTGCAATAGTTTTGCCATGGATTCATTATCTGTTAATACCTTGGACGTAGACAGCACCTTGGGCTGAGTCTGTGAATGGTACGGTTTGCTCTAACTTGAATGGAAAAAATCCTAATAAATGTCCTGATGACTCTCATTTATGTTGCATTGTACTTTTGTTTGGATGCAGACTTTGGGCTCAACTCTGGTTCTTCTGGCCCAGGCTCCTGTGGCTGACTTGGGCACGATGCCTCGAGCTCTGGCAGTGCAGAGTACAGGGGAGTACAGCTGCTGCAGAGACCTTCCAAAGAGTGCGGCGTTCGCTCCACTGGCCAGAGCTGGGGAAAGGGAATTGTGGGCCCTGCTGCTTTGTACCCCTGCCAGGGGAGGCTATGGGGCTCAGGGAACACATGGACTCTCATTGCGGTCATCTCTTGCATGGTGGAGAGAGAAGGCTCCATTTGCCCTCTTTCCCCTGACCAGTTTGCTGCACTTGTGCAGGGCTGGGCACTTGTGTTTTCACGTATCACTAATGATACGTGTGACCATCAGACTAAAGGGGCAGTCTCGGAAGTTGCAAGAGAAGCAAGTGGAAACCAAGTGTAATCTATATTGTTCTAGAATAGAATTCATCCCTACTCAGGCGGTCAGCACAAGTCCTGTGGGCTTAAATGGGATTTAATTGGTTCATTGCCCTTTGCACAAGAATGAATGTCACCCCTAGTGAATAGCTGAGCCTTTCCGGGAGTGGGGGGGGGGGGGGGGAAGGCGGGGGGAAGGGCGGAGAAAAGCTTTTTAAAAAATTGCAAGCTTCCATAATTACTCCTTGTTCCTTCGTGGGTGGTGAAGCTGTCAGGCATTGCACTTTCCTGTAATTACTATTGTTCATTTGATTTTAATGTTCTTTCATGTGGCTACTACATGGACACTGCAGAAATTAAAGGACCCAATGAGATTTTCTAATTAGTACTACTGGAGTAGTGCCTTGGTCCCCCATTGTGCTAGGCACTGTACAAACAGTGAGAGAGAGAGAGAGTCCCTGCCTGAAGAGTTTACAGCCTAGGCAGACAGAAGACTGGAGGGGAACTGGAGGCAGGAAGTGACTTGTCCAAGGCAATGCAGCAGCTCTGGGACAGAGCTGGAAACAGAAGCACTTCTCCTGACACCCAGTCAGGTGCCCTACCTACTAGATCATGCTGCCCTCCTCTGTAGGTCCATCTTGTAACAAAAGTCTCCTTTGCTACCGTGATTTGCTAGGGTTGGTTGCCTCAGTAAACGGGTCACGCTGGGGGAATCATAATCGTGGACTTTTCCCTCCTACCCCTTCAAATTCTGATCGGTGTTTTTGGCTTTGAACGTTACACTTCAGCTTCCGATCTGGTGGGTGCGGCTGTAACTCCAGTGAAATCAAAGGGGTTGTACCTGTACAAGTGACCACAAGACTCTAACATTGCTCTCTGGGCTGCTGCACAATGCGAGTGGTCCCCGCAAGGTGCATTCAGCCACCGTGATCCAGAAAGTCTCAAACGTCCGTGTGTTCTTTTGCATCAAGTGCGGCAGCGACCCGCCTGCCAATGAGAGCGCTGGGAGGATGGGGTGATCTTAGGAGAGGTTTCATTACCCTTAGCTCCTCACTCAAACTGCCATTTTAAAGTATTAAGCCACCACGGCACGTCATCGGAGCCATCCGTGAAACAAAATTCACTGTGGTGGGGACTGTTTGAATATTCAAACACCTTTTGAACCCATCCACGCATGCAAGACCAAAACGTTCTATCACTGAGCCCGCATCATGAGCCTTCTCTCCCCCACCTCAATCAATTTTCTCGTGTTGATGGTGCCCTTATAGAAATGTACTTCACAGCTGCAGAGCAGACTTGTGAAAATGTCCCCAAATCACAGATGTTATTCTTTATCTGTATCATGGTAGAGCTCAGGGGCCCCAGCCAGGATCAGGGCCCCGTTGTAAAACCACACTGTAAAAGTCTCTGCAGCTGCCCCAGAGACTTTGCAAGATAAGGCCGTAATCCTGCATTGCAGCTTCCTGCAGTTGGATCCTTGAACCAGCACAAAGCCCCACTGAGACCAATGGGGGCTCTGCAGGAGTCTACCTCACCTACCAGCTTGCAGGATGCAAGAGTGAATGGGGAGGGAGGGCAAGGCTAACAGTGACAAGAGCTCATGGTTACCTAGATTAGCTATGGGCACAATTAGCAGGAATCAGCTGACTTAAAAAAAAAAATCTCTGCAATTGTGACACAGTAAGTCATAGCTTTCATTTGGTGATGCCTGAACTACCGTGGGCACAAAGTCCAAATGAACCGCGGTCTGGGACAACGATTGGATCATTTTGTGTATATATATTTTTTGTTCAATGTGTGGCCTCTCAGTATTTTGTACCTAAATTACAGGGGAAATTGTTTTAAAACAGTATTAAGGTAGTTTTCCAAACATCTGTGAACATCTCTGCCGCTGGCACCATTAATGTTGTAACCTTAATAAATTGGGTATATTGATAAACATGGGGAGTCTTTCTCTGTTTGCTCTCGCAAATGTTTTCCTAATGTTCGATCTAGGAGTCTCCCACCCTAGAGTGAGATTTTTTCAGCATGTGGTGGTGAGGTTTGAGTCACTAAAACCTTTGGCAGCCAGGGATTGACGTTCACAGAATCTGTGTTTTGGAAACTTTTGGATCTAACCATCAGTCATGCTTTCCATTCTGGGCAGGCCTTTTGTGGCCACAAGCTATAAAACCATATATGCTGCATGGCTGATGCTGATGGAGGAAATGGGAAAGGCCCTTTCTGATTTTCAGCAGAGAGTTAATGCCCTGCTCAGACCTTACACAGTTGTTCAGCTCTACTTTATTACCTGCTCCTGGGGCCTGAAAGTCTAATCAGGCACTCAAGAAGCTATATGATTAACAGCTTGCTAACCACGTCTTTCAGAAGGGTAAGCTCCAGTAACTGTCAGAGGAGAGGGCACATGGCAGAGCTGGGATGAGAACTCAGGTTTCCTGAGCCCAAGTTGTGTGTCTTTGTTTTCTAATTATGTTAACTTTTTTTAAAAGGTGTTTTGTGGTTAGGGTGACCAGATGTCCCGATTTTATAGGGACAGTCCTGATATTTGGGGCTTTTTCTTATATAGGTTCCTATTACCCCCCACCCCCTGTCCCGATTTTTCACAATTGCTGTCTGGTCACCCTATTTGTGGTCACAATATTTTCCAACACGTCAGGAATGAAGCTTGCTGACCAAAGGACTGTTCTTTCCATTGCTGAACCTGTTGATCCATTCCACCAGCTGAAAGGAAGGTAATTTCGCATAGAACCTGTAGTATGCCCATTTAAAAAAAGAGAATACAAAGTTGCACCACACTGCTCTGGCCACTGAAGATGAAAGAATGTGAACACACCTTGTAAAGGGAGAGTGTGCACCAAACTATCTGGACAGTTAGAGAAACAATGAGATCATGTGAAACCAACCGAGGAGGAAATGTGGAGAAATCTCCCATCAATTTTGGAATCAATTGTCCTGAATTAGGTCCAGGAATGTAAGCTGCAATTAGGGACTGTTATTCCTATCTGCAATTACAGTGCTTGGCACATTTTGAGCGTAACTATAATACAAATTATATTATTGCTCATTTGTGCATAAGTGAAAATCTGGGAGAGTGGTGCAAAGTGTGAGTGGTGCTCATTACTCACCAGTGTAAAGTAAGTGGTTGTAATCATGGGTGGATGGGGCCTGATATGACTCAGGTGTCCACATAGCAAAGGCACAAAGAGGGGCCATTCCTAAGCCAAGTGGCAGGTATGCAGCCAGGCAGTCTCTCAATGCGCTCATGATGGAATAAAACGTGTATAAAACCACCAGTGGTGGGGGTGATGGTTGCCGCAGTAAACAGCTGACACTGGAGGAATTGTAGCCATGAGGTTGTCAGCTGAACAGTGAACTGGCTTCAGAAGTTCTTCTTCAAATGCGTGCTCATGTCCATTCAATTTAGGTGAGTGTGCTCGCCACATGCACTGGTGCCAGAAGTTTTTCCCTCAGCAGTATCCGTAGGGGACCAGCTCCGGCGCCCCCCAGAGTGGTGCGCACATGCGGCAGCATAGGGGGCGCCACCAGTTCCCCCCACCCTCAGTTCCTTCTTGCCGCCAGTGATGGTGCTGGAACTGTTGCTGCTTCAGCTAGTGCTGTTGCTGCTCGTTCGTACGAACTAGTTATCTCTTGTATTATAATGTATATAGTTTTCTGTTAGTGTTTATAAATCCCTTAGCTCTAGTTAGAGACTTCGTAGGTCCTGAACGGGACTTTGCCTCGGGATGGGGCATACCCCGGTCCCCAGGCTTTACGCCCTGTGGTTGCTGCAAGAGAACCATGCCCATTAGTGATCCACACAGCAGTTGTCTGCGTTGCTTGGGCAAAGGGCACATTAGTGAGAAGTGCAAAGGACTAAGCTAAGGACTAAGAAGGAGTGCGCGATATTCGTTTAAGAGCGCTCCTTATGGAGTCGGCCCTCACCCCAGCACCGGAGCAACACTCCGACTCAGTTCCGTGACCTCGGTATGCAGCACCCCACCGGGACTGTTCACTGGCCGGCACCGGTCCCCATCTGTGGCTCCTACCAAGAAGCCCAAGAAGGTAGGGTGAAGCGAGTCTCCAACCTCCTGCTAGGGAAAGGATAAGATTGGATGTGAGTAAAGTCCCAGGCCGGGCAACTCTTCACCCACGTCGGGATCTTATGTCCAAGCTCCGGTGGATGTAGCCCAACCTGCTTCCTGCCGGCTACCCTGGATAGCGGCAGAGGCCTCCGTCAGCTCCAGGTACCATCCACACCAGAGGCCCTGCAGGCGGCGCAGGAGATCATGTCCCTCCCGGTGCCACCCACACAGGCTCCTGTGGTTCCCCAGTCACAGGGTAAACCCGCATTCGGACCACTTCGGTCCTCACCTCAGTGGCACCGTTCCCCATCGTGGGGGACGTCCCGCCAGCGCTCACCCTCCCGTAGCCACCACACATCTGACCATGAAAGGCAGATGCAACACAGCCTCATTCGGTGCCCGGACCTTGGGCACGGGCAGAGAGGCTCAAGGTGCAGCTCGCTGGCCATCGGGCGCAGACCTTTGGAGGCACTGTTGCAATGCAGCTGTTGTGCTGTGCTTTATGATCCCCATATGCCTTGAAATGTGTGTAGATGTTTTCATGTCTCCTCGTAGATGTCTTTCACACACGGATTGGTTCAACAGGCACCTATCTTGCTTAGCAATGGGTGTTCTGTGTAGGCTGTTGTGCCATTTATAATTGAGCAGGTTGATTGTATGAGATAAAGTGAAATAAAGGTCATTGGGCTGGTGAAGGTGAGAGGAAAGGTGCAGAATAGGAATTGGGTGGAAAGTAACAGAAACCATAGCAACTCTGTGAAGGGTTTGTAAATATAACAAAAGAAAAGGGAATAGCCTGAAGGAGCTGCTGTGCTGACAACATGCTGCAATATGCATATTGATCAGAATAATGCCGTATTCACCTCTGTGCCAGTCAGGATGATGTACTGTAACAAAATGTGTCTGCGTCTGAGACTGAAAGAAGGACCGCCTCAGTCATGTGGGAGAAAAATAAATCCTCACTCTCAGGTTGGAATGCAACAAAATCAGAGACAGCTTTATTTCAAGCTACTTATCCTGCCTGGTTTCTCAGTGCTTTGCCGGTCTCCATATAGGATTGCTAAGGATGCCAAAAGGGCTCTCTTTTATGTAGGCTGTCACAGAGTCACAGGCTCAGTGCTCTGAAACTGCCTTGTATGAAGCCAGACAGGACTCCGGCATAGCATGCCTCAGCCATTGTCGCCAGGGCATGAAGCCTTTTCGGCTATAGCCTTCCTGGGTCTGACCCCTGTTCTCAACATGCACTTCCCAGGGCGAGTCCACCTGGATGGGACCCCTGGGGAAGCCAAGGGGCCATGCACCCCAACTTCACAGTCAGCAGTGACTCTCAGAAGGGTTTATTAGTCGACAGGAACAAAGGGTAGAACAGAGCTTGTTAGCACAGAACGCAGGACAATTCAGTAAAGTCCATCTTGAGGAAAGGGAAACCCAAGGCTTGGGGTCCTGGCCCTCAACCTTGAGTCCCCAACAGGTGACTGAAACAGTCCCAGCTGCCTGGCCCCAGACACACCTGTTGCCCCTCTCGTTCCTTTGTCTCTTTCCCTGGCCAGCAGGTCACCTGGTCAGCCTCGACAGACGCCTCTGCCTAATTCTTTCAGAAGAGGGGGCTTGGTCATCAGTTGCCAGGCTACAGAGTGTTGGCCATTCTCTGTCCTGGGCAGCCAGGCTACAGTCACACCTGCCCTCTAGGGGTCACGGAAATGATCACACACTCTTATCCCAACTCCTAAATACTTGAGTAACACATAGGGGAAACTGAGGCACGCACACACTATTCAGAGAAGACATTAAGAACATTTCCAGTTTGTCACATTGGCATATTTGACTCCCAGCTCGGATTTTCTTTAAATGGCTCATTGGAGTTCCTTGATATGATAAGGATGATGAATAAATAATAATAATACAGTGATGTATTATTGTAGCACCTAGCAGCCCCAACTGAGATAGAGGCTGCCTGGTGCTGAGTACGAATATCTAGTAAGTGATGATCTCCTCCCAGAAGGGCTTACAAGCTACATAGATAAGACAGATAAAAGATGGGAGGGGAAACAGGTGAAGTGACTTGCTCAAGGTCACACAGCAGGTCAGAGCCAGGAATACAACCCAAGTCTCCTGACTCCCAGGCCCCTGGACCATGATACATGCCAGTCTTGACAGAACTTGTTAAAGAAGATGCCATGTGATGACACTGTTGATTATAAACATACTTTCTGCTAGTTTGATTAAACAGATGTGACCCAGGGGATGTGAGGTGCTGTAGGGGAATTCATTTACAGTGTTCACAGTCAAGATTAGCATATTGTCAGCATATGGCACAACTGCTTAAAATAAATATTTGATTGTACTTAATTTATGCTTGTGCACTAAGGTCCCTGAACATTCAGCTCCCTTTGTTGATCATATCTGAATAGGTTTATCCCACACTGCTAGGAAACTCTGCCCTTCCCTCCTAGCTGGGGATCTGAGCAGTGATTCCTCCATTTCTCCTCTCCAGACTGGATTCCTGTCTCACTAAATGTGGGTGAGAAGGTGACAACAACACAGAGGCCCCAGCTCAGAGAAAATATGGCAGCCAAGGCTTCACTGGCCAAGGCTGCCAGGAGCACACAGCCCCCATGTTCTCCATTCCAGTTTGCTTGCACTGCTAGTTCAATGTCCTGGTCCTGATCCTGAGCCTATAAGCCATCAAATAAGCCAGCTCTCAACTCAATGCAATCAGTGACTGTACCTCCGCCCCCAGTCACCGAGGCAGCTGTGCTCCGCTGGGACACTGATTCTTGGAAAACCCAGAATGACGCATGTGAGAGCAAGACAAATTGTTCTGGGTCTCAGAGAACAAGCTTCAAGAGATCAGGCTAATCTAGTCTGCTTGTTGTCAGGGCATGCTGACCCTCGTCTATGGTAACATGCTTCCACCATATTCAAATTAATGGCGGGTGAGGGGCAGAGAAGAACAACACCCTGTGCCCCACGGAGCGATACCAAGTATAGCTCCCTCTGCCAGGGAAGGGAGAACAGCAGGAAACTCCATGATGTTCACGAGGGCCCTTGCCATGCAGATCTAATTTATCTGGGAAGCGCTTAGCTGCCATGGTGATGATGGGTCCAAGAGAAAAGATCCATCACCAGAGTATCTGGGTGCCTTGAAAACACTAAAACCAGGCACCTTAAGAGATCTCTCTCTAGGTCATTCCAGGCCCTGGCCGGGGTTTGTTTTGTGCTGGTTTTTTGGATGTTTGGGTTCTTTCTGCTCCATGCAGGAGGGAGAGAAATTGAGCATCAGCCTGAACGCTGATTTTTAAGGCATCTTCAGGCTGGGAGTCTATTGTCAAGTTGTCTCTTGCTGCAGGTGAATGACTAGCCCAGACTATGCCCACGTGTCCCCTTTCACTGCCCGCAGCCCCTCCCTTTGTGCTCAGGTCATTGTGGCTGTGATAGTGTAGCTTCTGTCTCCACAGCTCGGGGCATAGCGGCAGCCGCCACTTGGCCGTGAGACTGTAGACTCCTAGGAATTTAGCTCTCACTTCGGTCTGCTACTGTACATCTCACTTGTAAAAGAACAATACGCCCAGCCATGGGGGATAGACATATACTAGGCTGTGCTGCTAATAGAGGCACCTCTAGCTGAAGGGACAGCAAAGCCTAGGTTGTGCCACTGGTGCCCACTCAGAGACAGAGGCCAGAGCATCTATCCAACCTCTACCACAGGCACAAGCTGACATCTTGGGGAGGACGGCCTTTGAGTGCCACGCCCTTCCAGGAAGATGTTCTTCATTTCAAAACAAAATGGGGGAGGAATAACTATATTCCCCATCCGCCAGTGATGGGGAATATACTCCACACTGGCGTGGGAAGAGTTAACTGTAGCCAGAGAGTGGTTCGCGCACGTGGTTGTACCTAGAGGGTGGAGCAGGCCTAAATAAAGACGAGGCCCAGCTGTGAGGTTTGGGGGGTGGCTAATGAAAGAAGGACTTTGGGAGCATAGATGTAGGGATCCTCTTCTGAAATGGGAACTCTGGCAAAAGGCCAGGAGAGGCACTGAGGGGCTATGGAGGTGGAGTAAGTGCCTGTGGTGAGCCTGGATAAAAGGGTAGGAACCAGGCCCCCAGGGAGACCACCCTGGGAGGTGTTGCTTACTACCAGAGCCAGACAGAACGCTGCAGAGCCTGGAAAGGGTATAGGGAATGGGCCCTAGAGACAGGCAAAGGTAGGATGTAGTCCAAGGAGTCTGAGGAAGCAGATCTTAACTGCTCACTACAGGGTCCTTGGACACCCAGAGCAGTGGGAAGGTCTAGGTCCACCTAGGGGTAAAGACTCTTGAAAGCCCTGGGGGAAAGGGTTTAAGGACCACTGGGCCCAGAGTTGAGGGCCAAGACCTGGTGCAAGGTCATTGGACTATTGATTGGGGGACTCTCCTACCTATAACGTGTGGTAACTCTGTAGGGAAGGAGAGGTCTCAGTCACTCAGCTTTCAGTTGTTTGATCTCTGTGATGTCATAACCCTACCTGTTTCCCAGTTGTCTGCACAGACTTCAAAAGAAAACCAGGGTAGAGAGAGAACCTCAGTTTTACTGTTTAAATAAGAATAAAATACAGAAACACTCATTTCAAACCTACTTTATACAGGATAAAGAAGGCCCACTTGTGTGTTTCCCTTGCTGGTCACCCAGTCAGAGAGGAATGACACAGCAATGTAATTCAACAGCCTTCCCCACCCAATCATGCTCCTCTACTCTTCTATAAAACTTTCCATTGAGATCCCCTTGCCAACTCCTGTCCAGACAAACTCTTGCAATTGCACATGCTTCCACAGCTTCACTGTATCTCCCCTGCAAATATCATGCTGATAGGCCTAAGGTTGCTAGAGAATAGGGTGTTCGGGCTCTGTCCAGTGTCAAAGGAGGATTCTTTCAGAGAGCTAGAATTGCTAGTGCTGGTGGTTTTGGGAGAATCTGGAAATGAGCCAGACACGCTCTCATCTGTGCAGGCGTGGTTCAGCTAGCAGTGAAAGGGAGAAATCCAATCAGGTACACAGATGATGTTTTATGTTTTTCCAGCCAAAAAAAAAAAAAAAGTTTTATCTCCATGCCAAAGCGCATGAGATATAAAGAAGCTGGGGAGCGCTGGCATTCTTGACACTCAGCAGGATTTCAAAGGATGTCTTGCGGGGTCCAGTAATAGCTATTCAGGGCCTTGCAGTTGGCAGAGAGTGGGTGAAGGTGCCATTCATTGTGCCAAATACTTAGCCTCTCGCAGGAAAGAACGGTTGAGATTCAGTTCTCTGCCCCGCATGGTTCCAGGGGAGGTGGGTGTGGCACAGAGAACGGTACAAAGTCAATGTTCTGCAAATCACAGTTCAGTCCTGGCCTGAGGAGGAAGTCCAGAAGTGAGCTCAATTTGTAAGATAACCCAGGTCTGGCTTGTACAAGAGATGAAAACCTTCTGGGCTGCCTGAGCCAGAGCCAGGGGGATGTGGAGGCTGGAAGGGAGAAAGATGGACTTGAATAATTTGGGTTCTCAATATATTATACCAGAGGTGCTGAGGGCTATTTGGGTTTGGTCCTACCTGTAGATTTTTGTACATAGGCTGCTCAGGCAGTTTGTTAACCAGTTCTTGAAAATGTTTGCTCTGAATTCTCTTTTTGTGCCATTTCTTTTTTGGAGGGAGAGGGGAGCATCCAAAAATCATGATGAATAACACTGGTTCAAAACATGTATCTGTAGATTTAACTCTTTCCCCAGTGAGCAGCATCACCAAATCCTTACATCACCCTTCTTGCCATCCCCTGTCTGTTTATATATCCTCCATGCCCTTGCTACTTTATATTCTGGTGTCCGTAATTGGACTCAGTTGTCTGAACGTTGTCTGAGTCCTACACACTGTGCTAGAATAGTATTTTCTGCCATCTCCTGTGCTCCTCCTGATTATATATCCAAGTACATGGTTTGTTTCTTTGACAGCAGCCATACATTGTGCTGACAGTTTCATTATTCTTTCCTCTGTCTCTTTCTCCTTGTCAATAATTATTGGCTAACTTTCCCTGTGCTACACTGAAAATCAGCCCGCTTTCTCCTTGGATGTTACAGGCAATGTCCTCTTCCACTTTCTTCTGTCTCGGAAAGAATCTCTGCGTGTTTCTCTCAGCCCCCAGACAGTATGCAAGGCCACGTTGAGGCTGGCTAGAGTCTGGGACTGCTTGCACTTATAAATCAAGTTTACTTTGCAGTTCAGAGGCAGAATCCATCATTTACCTGCTGTGCATTAAAGACACACATTTTTCTCATTCTCTCATGCAGAATATAGTTAGCAGATGGGAGGGAGCATAGGGCCTAATGTGAGTGAATGCGATCCAAATCCAGTGGAAATGGGCCAGGGCCACAGAGGGGTGCGGGAGGAGAGAGAGAGCATACATGTGTACGTGCACATGTTGGGGGAGGGGGAGACTCGGTAGCTCCCTGGTATGGTTCTTCCTCCCCACCCCTCTATCTGTGGAAGCTCCTCTGCTCTTGTTGTGGCTCCAACTCAGCAAGGCACTTAAGCTTGTTCACAGTCCCCATTAAAGTCAATGGGACTAATCTAGTTAAGCCAGTACTTAATACTTTGCTAGAGCAGAGCCTCTGAAGTGATTGCACCAGGAGCCTGGTGGGGCAAAGCTGGGGGATGGCCGCTCTCTGGAGCATCACCCTGCAGCAAATCCATGGGGATTTCCCCATGGGAGGTGATGACCACCCCTGCCCCCCCCTCCCCACTCTGTCTCTCTCTCCTGTACAGTGAACCCACCCACAGAAAGTCTGGTGGGAGTTAGACAACTAAGAACAGGAGGCCATGACAGCACAGCTACACAGAGCACCATGGGGCAGGGCAGTGTGTCTATAAGAATAGCTCCACATGGGTTATGAAATAACAAATTCTTTTCACAGGCTTGAATTTTCTAATCCCTTTCTACAAGTTCACCAAGAAACCCCAAACGTCAGAGCTATTATACATAAAGCCAATCCCTAAACCTCACATACAACATAAAAAGATACAGTATAAAAGAGAAAACAATCTGCTGAATATTACAAACAATCTCAGCATCTCTCTGCAGCCAACACAGATCTAACCCTACCATCAAATCCAATTCCAACAAAACCAAATTGATGGGCTGATGGTCATGGTGGTCCCTTCCTGGCCTTGAAATCTATGAATTCCCCCTGTGTGTTCCTTCTTCATAGACCATGGGGGAGAATTGCATTGGTTCAACATGCTTGTAACACTCGCTGCTGTGTATTAAGACAATGATTATAATCAAATCTCATGCTTCAGGGCTTCAGATGGTTGCCTGCAGGGGTCAGGAAGGTGTTTTTGGTTGTGTGGTTTTTAACGCCAAAGGTGTGTCCCTAAATTATGTAACACTTTTTGTGACTTTTTTCCAAGTCTCACCCAGCCCTTGTAACACTTAAAGAAACATGCAAAATTAAGGATTACCCACCCCATAATGTGTTACATAATTTGTGGATTGCCCCCAATACACAACTGGCCAGCTGTATTCCGGGCCTTTTTTCCCTCTCACCTCCCTCTGAAGCTTCTGGAGATTGGCCACAGCAGGAAACAGAACACCAGAAGTTCCATTGCAGGAGCCTCAGATATTGGTGGCACCTCATTCTTCCCTGTTCTCTGCCTGTGGCACACAATGGTTTAGTCTTAAGAGAACTGAAATGTTTTAGTCTCACTAAAGTCTCTGGGCTTAATACGGGGGGTAACTGGGTGAAATGTAATGGCCTGTGTTATGCAGGAGGTAAGACTAGATGATCACCGGTCCCTTCTAGCTTCCTGGCTATGAAATGCTACCTTTGCAAGTAGCCAGACTGTCTGAGGCATTAAATAAGGCAGATGGAGGAAACGTCATGTGCTGGGGTGCAAGAAATACTCAAGCTATATTCTTTGAAAGAGCACCATTGTGATATGGCCACGGAAGTAAAGTCAAACGTTCTGTTCTCGTTCTTTCAGGGAAAGGGGATCATTTCAATTCAGATGTACTGCTAGTATTCTCATTTAGGCCTCTTCTAGGTTGTTGCCCCATTGTGCTAGGTGCTGTACAAGCACAGAGGAAATGATAATCCCTGCCCCCAAAGAGCTTACGGTCTAAAAGACAAGCCAATGTAGGGTGTGTGTTTGTTGGGGAGAGGGGGTGTGTGTGTGTGTGTGGAAGAGAGGAAGGGATAATAAAAATAGTAGCATGTTCTAGCACAGACTTGCTGTATGCCCCATTTTTAGCCCATCAGTAGCAGTAATCACTGTAATAGCAACATGAACAATAACGGGCAACAAAATAACTGCAAGCCTTACCACATCCTGGCCAAAATCTATTTTAATATACATAGATGTAAACTAGCTTGGTGTAAGAAGCTGTGGCATGAAGCACCCCTGTATTCACACCCTACGCAGTATTGTAATAATCTTTGTACAAAATATGCCGGGTGAGGTCTCATTTGAAAACTACCAGCTCACTGATCATTAATATTCTTGTGTGATGTATGTCTGAGATGTGTATTGAGAGTCTGAGTTTATGCTAGAATGATAACAAAAGGGTGTGTAGACCAGGTGTGTCAGCGGGCGTTGTTAATCATGTTTATCTTAAACATAAAGAATGTGTGTTTACCTCAATTTACATATACGCAGTCAACAGACCCATCAAACTAACAAGGGATGGGGGCAAACCTCACATTAGGAAACGGGGGAGGAGACAGCCTGGTGTCTACACCCCTGCAGGAGAGAGAAGCTTGGTCTGGGTTTTAATTTTCAAATAATAAATTGGAAAGGTTTCCTAGTGGAGGTGGGCGGGGGGCTGAACCTCAAGTGATAAGCAACTGAATCAACTGATTGTCTACAGTATAGAGTGAGGACTTTTCTAAAAGCTAATGACCGACTGGTGATTAATATTGTGCAATGTATGGTATTAACACTACCTAAGGAGTTATGGATACTCATTGATATTAGGCTGTACAGTCTGCCCAGATACAAGGGGGTGTCACAGCCTCTGTCTAGGAGCCAGACCTGCTGGTGGCTATTTCTGGGGCGCAGTGTGGTCTGTGGTACTAGGACAGGCGGGAAGTCTGCCTCTGCACCTCAGCTGCGCCGCTGCCTGGGAGCCGCCAGAAGTAAGTCCACGCCCCACCCCTCTGCCCCAGTCCTGAGCACCCCCTGCCCCAGAGCCCCTTCCTGTACCCCAAACACCTCATCCCAACCCCACCCCAGAGCCTGCATCCCCAGCCCAGAGCCCTGACCTCCTCCTGCACCCCAACCCCCTGCCCCAGCCCTGAGCCCCCCTGAAACCCAGAGCCCCTTCCTGCACCCCAAACTCCTCATCCCAAGCCCAGAGCCCTGACCCCTTCCTGCACCCCAACTCACTGCCCTAGCCCAGAGCCCCCTCCCACATCCTGAACCCCTCATTCCCAGCGCCATTGGGTTGTGGACATCAACAATTTTCTTCAACTGGGTTGCCAGAAAAAAAGTTTGAAAACTACTGCCTTAAACTACAGGCCTGGCCTACATCTCAGGGTTGACCTAGCTATCTCACCCAGGGTGTGAAAAAGTCACACCCCAATGAGAGGCATAGTTAAACTAACGTAAGCCCCAGTGTAGACACCGCTAGGTTGATGGAAGAAGTCTTCCCTGGAGCTAGCTACAGCCTCTTAAGAGGGTTGATGTAAGACAGCAATGGAAAAACCCTTCCATAGGCATCTATACTGCAGCATTCCAGCAGAGTAGCTGCAGCGTGCCACAGTAGTGCTTGTGATCAGACATATCGGGAGGCTGCAGCCCTGCATAGCTTAAGAGCTGAACAGGAGCAGGACTGAAATTTCACAGAGCTCTGGAAGCCCTACGATTTGGCTTTTGGAGCAAACAGATGCATCATGAACTCAGCCATCTGTAAAACTAGGTCCTTAAGGAGTTGAGACAAATGGTTTTAATTCATTTGAGGCCCCTTAAGCACTTCAGGAAGTTTTAAGAGCTTCAGGTAGCTTAACAGTGGCCTTAAGTGCTCAGGAACCTTAAAGTCTGTGAAAGCAGCTGCTAAGCCAGTCCAAAGGCTGTAAACAATTAAGGGCCTCAACTCACTGAAGTGGTTTAGTACCCGTCCTTCACTCTAAACTGCTTTGAAACAAGCAGAAATCAAATGCACCTGTATGCACAAAATCCTGGCTTTAAACACTCACAAACTTAAAAACCAGTAGTAAGCCGAGCTCCTAAAAAGCTGGCTTGTTTACAAGCCACAAGTGATTTCCAAAGCAAGCTAAATTTGAAGCTTATATCTTAACATTCATAGAATCATAGAAGATTAGGGTTGGAAGGGACCTCAGGAGGTCATCTAGACCAATCCCCTGCTCAAAGCAGGACCAACACCAACTAAATCATCCCAGCCAGGGCTTTGTCAAGCCGGGCCTTAAAAACCTCTGAGGATGGAGATTCCACCACCTCCCTACGTAAGCCATTCCAGTGCTTCACCACCCTCCTAGAGAAATAGTGTTTCCTAATATCCAACCTAGACCTCCCTCACTGCAACTTGAGACCATTGCTCCTTGTTCTGTCATCTGCCACCACTGAGAACAGCCGAGCTCCATCCTCTTTGGAACCCCCGTTCAGGTAGTTGAAGGCTGTTATCAAATCCCCCCTCACTCTTCTCTTCTGCAGACTAAATAATTAACCCCAGTTCCCTCAGCCTCTCCTCATAAGTCATGTGCCCTAGCCCCCTAATAATTTTCATTGCCCTCCGCTGGACTTTCTCCAATTTGGCAACATCCCTTCTGTAGTGAGGGTACCAAAACTGGACACAATACTCCAGGTGTGGCCGCACCAGTGTCGAATAGAGGGGAATAATCACTTCCCTCAATCTTCTGGCAGTGCTCCTACTAATACAGCCCAATATGCCATTGGCCTTCTTGGCAACCAGGGCATACTGACTCATATCCAGCTTCTCGTCCACTGTAATCCCCAGGTTCTTTTCTGCAGAACTGCTGCTTAGCCAGTCAGTTCCCAGCCTGTAGCGGTGCATGGGATTCTTCCTTCCTAAGTGCAGGACTCTGCACTTGTCCTTGTTGAACCTCATTAGATTTCTTTTGGCCCAATCCTCCAATTTGTCTAGGTTTGTGCTATTTGTGCTCAGACTGTTTGGACTATTTCTGGGGACTCTAAAGAAGGGAAACTGAGGCAGGTGTACATGTTGTGCTGCGGCCTGCCGCAGGAGGGTGTTCCAGGCAGGGCCACCCTAAGATAGGCACATTGTCAAAGGGCTGAACTTTGGTGATAGATGGAAGAAGCCCTTCTCTCTGAAGAAGATGACATACAAGCAAGGCCCTTTGTTTTCCGTTTTCATTGAACAATTCCTGGGTTTTACAAAAGCTGTTGGTTTCCACTGAAATTTGGATCACTCAAGTACATGAAAATACCGATTATGTTAAGCAGATTCAAAACATTACATTAGGTAGATGTGTTTATGTTAATAATAAGTTAGCCTAAGTGTAAATACAAGACTGTCTGCGAAAGTAAGGCACTGTAGTGGAAGATCTATATATACACACATATATCTGCATACGTGCACATCAGTGCTCAAGTGCTTTAGGAAAAAAAAGAATTCTGGCTCCCTGCTCTGGAAGGAGAGATGGCTGCTCGGTGACCCAGATAACCAAGCTACCATCTCTCCTTCCAGAGCAGAAGCAGTGGAGGAGACAGCATGAAGAGATGGTGCCTTTGCCCCTTCTACATCTGGGCCCATTTTTCTCTTTGTTGCTTTTTCCGCCCTGTCCCCTGTTATTTACCCAGAAAACTGTTAAGTTAATTTTTTGCACTGATTTTTTTACCTATTTTTATTTTTTTTTTGTAATAAACACAGATAAATTCCCAGGAAATTTTAAACAAAATAAAAAATGAAAATGAAGGGCCTGCGCACACATTCAATGAACTGATCTGGCTTTGCTAAGCATAGAAAGTTGCCTTGAAACTAGCTCTCTGCTAGTGATGATGCTGTCACAATTTCCAAGCTACAGAACCAGGTTACTAGGGCTGGTGCCTATAGTAGGAGGTTCTTGTGGAATGTTGAAGACGTGGACAGCAAGTCAGAGCTCTGATCTCCTAAGCTCAGCTTTGCAACAAACTTACTGCGTTTCTTGGGCCAGGGCCGGCTCTAGGCACCAGCAAAACAAGCTGGTGCTTGGGGCAGCACATTTCTAGGGGCGGCATTCTGGCGCCGGCCATGCCACCCCTAAAAATGTGCTCCGGCCGCCCTAGCTCACCTCCGCCGCCGCGGTGTGCGAAATAGCTGATTCGTGCGCCGCTTCTCCCACTCCCTCCCAGGCTTCAGAGCCTAAGAGGGAGGGGAAGATCCCGAGTGGCCGTGGCACGCGAAACAGCTGATTCGTGCCCTGCTTCTCCCCCTCCCTCCCAGGCTTCAGAGCCTGGCGGGAGGAGGCGGGGCTGGGGATTTGGGGAAGGAGTGGAGTTGAGGCGGGGCCGGGGGTGGGGCAAGAAAAAACGGGGGGGGGAGGGGATTTGTTTTGCTTGGTGCATCAAAAATCCTAGAGCTGGCCCTGACTTGGGCAAGTCACTCGCTCTGTGCTTCAATTTCCTCAGGTGATAATCAGAGCCTGGTGCAAATCATGATTTCACTGAGGGCACCGAAATCTGTAAAATGCCCTCAAACCATTTAAAATATGACTTTAGCTACTGTGATCTTTTAAATATTAACTTTGCTTACTGTGCTGTGTACATATGGAAGAATGGAGTGCTGTACACACGTCTGTGTGGAAGAATAGACATTTTGTGCACACTTGCTGATTAAGTTTGCAGGTGAAATTCATTCTGTGCAAACTCAGTGAAATTCAAGACCTTGCCATTTACGCTGTCATGAATTTTCACTTCTCAGGGGTTTTGTGGTGGGCTGATTCATCAGTATTGTAAAGCACTCTGAGATCCATAGATAGGGCCACAGGGAAACTTCCTTACAGAACCACGACAAGCCTGGTCTGAAAGCTCTTCTTAAAGAGATACTTTACCTGCCGGCTCCACAGACCCAGTGGTCTTGCTTGTCTCAAAGTGAATTATTTACACAGTGTGCAGTCAAAAATCTGACGCACTAGACAGTTGTCTGTTGGTATGATTTTAAAATGATCCCCACCCTTTTCTTGAGCCCTTAATTCTGGGGTGGGAGGGCTGCCTAGTGGTTAGAACACTGAACTGGCCTCCATGTTAGGAGTTCTGGTTTCTATTCTTGACACTGATTCTTTGCTCTCTGGCTGACGTGCTGTGCTGCCTTTAGCAATTCATTCAGGGACAAATCCAGGCCCCAGGCAAGTGACTGGGGTAGGGGTTGGGGGATGGGGCGAACAACCATCCCCTATAAACCATGGCGATGCTCCCTGAAGCCTGAGTGGCTGGATTAGTTTATGCAGGTCCTTTACACAGGCCCCTGCTAGGGTTGCCAACCCTCCAGGATTGGCCAGGAGTTTCCAGGAATTAAAGATTAATCTCTAATTAAAGATTGTCATGTGATGAAACCTCCAGGAATCCGTCCAACCACCGGCTAAGATTTTGTCATGGTTATATTTAGTAAACGCCCTGGACAGGTTGTGGGCAATAAACAAAAATTTACATCCCGTGACCTGTCCCTGAAGTTTACTAAAAATAACGGTGACAAAATGGGGAGCAGGGAGTCCAGCACCAACCACTGCTGCTGCTCCGGGGTCCCCCAGGCGCCCGTGGTGGCTCGGAGATCCAGGTCCCGCCCGCCGCCCACAGCATTTGGGAGCTGCAGGGGGCCCCCAACCTTTTGCGGCGGCTGGGAGCTGAAGCGGGAAATGTCCCGAAGATCTCTGGAAGGGATGGATTCCGTGACATCATCTTAGCCTTAATCATTCCCACTCATTGCCCCGCCCCTTATGTGCTACTGCTTAAAGAGTTTGCACATAGAGTCTGCAGTACACAGGGTGACTTCACCTCTTGTGCAGGCACCACTCCCCACATCCCGGCCGCACCCTGCACGAAGAACCACACTGCATGTGAGGTCTTGGGGTCACAGAGCAGGGGGCTGGATTTGTCCCTTCTTCTCTATTTCTTGCCCCCCCGCCCCCGGTGATGGGGACAATAATACTTGCCTGGGAGTGTTGTTGTGTGGCTCCACACACTAAGGTTGTACAAGGCTTTGAGATTCGTGGATGCAAGGTGCGGCAGGGAATATTTTTTCTCTGTCCCCTACTTTGGCACTGGCAGGTGGGAGGCATGGGGTTTAAAGAGTGGATTTCAAGCTTTGATTTGATCTCTAGGATGGTTTGTTTTTCTTTACCTATTTTTAATGTCCATTCCAGTATGATGCCTGTTAGGTCTGGTCTATGCAGCAAAGCGGACCTGTATAGCTATTGCGGATTAATAATAATCATTAGGTCTGGTCTTATTCCACAATAACTCTTTGTATGGACACTGGTGTGCAATAGCTTATTCCCACTGCAATAGCTATTCTGCTGTTTCCCTATGTTGCCAAGCCTAAAGATACAGAAGCCTCTTGATATATGTGCAGCTTGTTGAAAAAGGACATTGAAACTGTGAAACTTCCTGATTCCAAAGGCTTTATCTTTGTATGACAATCATGTTAGCTACCTGGGGGGCAATATCTTTTGACTTGATCGGGGGCTGTCCCCTCCCCTGAAGGGATGCCTGTAGTTAACAGCACAGAGCAGAAGGAATGACAGGCTGTGCATCCCAGGGCTAGACAGCTCTGAACATATGCGGTGTATCCAGGGCCTCACAAAGGATTTACAGGCTTGCCAACTTGCGTTAATTATGCGTAAGGCAGGAAAAGGTGTCTTGACCTTGTTTAGTAGACTAGCTACCTAGACTGTGTCGGAAGGGGCAGAGCAAAACAACCTTATTATTACTGGAGAGTGTCTGTTTGAGATGATATAAAAGGTTAGGTTTTGGGGTGGGTTTTTGATCAGAAATGACACTTCATAAAGAGTCAACAGATGACAATTCTTTCCCTGTGTTAGTTAGTGGCATGGCTCATTCTCCCTAGTAAAATAACCTCTTAAATTAAGCTAATGAGGTTTCAAGCCAGGCAGGACATTGTTGCATGGAGTGGGGGAAGGAGGCATAGGGCATGAATCGGGGGGGGGGGGGGCGGGAGGGGGATTAGGGTCTCTTTCCAACAGTTAAATGAATGTACCCTAATTACATGGAAAATAAGTAAATACAATTTTCCCTTGCCAAGTAATCTTCATAGCCAGGGCTGGCTCCAGGCGGCTTGGGGCAGCATCGAGAATGGGGTGGCAGTCCGAGTCCCGCGGCGGCAATTCGGCAGCAGGTCCGCTCTTCCCACCACCGAATTGCTGCTGCAGGACTCGGACTGCTGCCCCATTCTTGCCTGCCACGGTGGCAATTCGGCGGCAGGTCCGCCACTCTTCTTTTGCCACCACGGACTGGGACTGCCTGTGTCCCAGCAAGCAGGCATTGGGGGCGGGGCCGCGGCAACTGTTTGGGGCAGCAAAATTGTGAGAGCTGCCCCTGTTCATAGCATTCTCGCTCTGCAGCTAAAAAACACAGGGGCAATCCTGCCAAGATGACACATGTGGAAAAGGGTCATGATGGGTGTTAATTCTCATCTTTATAGAGTTATAGAGAGCTTTCAGGGGATTCAAATGCAAGCGGTAAATTCTCCGAAGGCAAATCACAGGGACGGGGAGGGAATGCCATTGCAATGCCTGGGGGATGGGGACGAGTTCACTCACACACTTCTTTTCAGTCCCCTTGCCATGACACTGCCTAGCGAAGTGGTCAAGGTGAGCAGGAGAGAGAGGATAGGTTAATAGCCACAACTGTAAGTACTCAGTATGTGTTTGCACATGATTAACTCTCCTTACATGGAAGCAGATGGTTCAGTGGACAGGACACTGGCTTTGACAATGGCAGGCTTGAGGTCTGTTCCCAGCATAGGTGCTAACTTCGTGGGTGCTCCAGCCCTCGAGCACCCACCAAAAAAAAATAGGGCGTACTTAGCACCCATCAGTCACAGCTGATTGGCGGCACCGCCGAAGGTGCCCCGATTAGCTGTTTGGAGGCGCCGCAGATCAGCTGTTGGGCGGTTGGGGGAGGGCAGCGAGTGGCGGGGACCTTGAAGGAGGGATTGGAGCAGGGGCAGCAGAGGCGGAGTGTGGTTGGGACCTGAAGTGGGGCAGAGCAGGGGCGGGAAGAGGTGGGGCAAGGGCGGAGGGGGTGGAGTGGAGGCAGGGCCTTGGGGCGGAAAGAGGGTGGAGCACCTCTGGGGAAAACTAAAGTCAGCACATACGGTTCCCAGCTCTGCCACTGACTCACTGCGTGACCGTGGGCGAGTCGCATCCCCACTTTGTGCTTCATTTTATAATTCTGCTCACCCCCTCACGAAAGCACTTTCAAATCCGTGGCTACAATTCCCTCGCTAAGTGCTGTTATTATGTAGGGTCTGTAATTTAGCACGGTGCTATGAATAGATTTCAGTTTCTGTTTTGACTTTAACACAGCATACGCTTTCATTGCATGCTTAACAAACCCCCGTTCTAATGTATATTTGGAGGGAGATCCTTCTCACAGGCCTACATGTGACACTGCAGCCCTCACCTGGGCAGCGGAATTGGCTACACAGTTGTCTGTCGGTAACCACTGCACAGTGTGTTTAGTGCACAGGCTATGGGAGAGCTCTGGGCCATCACCTCTCACCAGCTGGGGTGAGGGAAAGCTGATCTCTGGAACGAATACTGTGGAGCAAGGCTGACTGTAGGGATTTTGCTGCCCCGGGGCAGAAAATGTTTTTGGCAGCCCCACCCCCCACCCCAAAAAACAACAACAACAACAACAAACAGCTGAGCAAAAAAAAAAAACCCAAACAAACCTGATTTGGTACCCCCAGAAACTGGCACACAAGGCAACCACCCTGGTTGCGCTCCCTCACCGCCTGCGCCACCAGCTGAATTCAGAGTCTGACTTCCCAGGCCCATCTCTGTTTAAAAGACAGTCCTGCACCCATAGATCGACAGACAGAGATGCAAACTACATTTGCAAGGGCAGGGATAACATCACAGTGAAGAATGTTTACACCCAACAGTGACATTGTTTAGAACATGAGAATGGCTATACTGGCTCAGACCAATGGTCCATCAAGCACAGTATCCTGTCTTCCGACAGTGGACAATGCCAGGTGCCTCTGAAAGAATGAACAGAACAGGTTAATTTATCAAGTGATCCATCCCATGTCATTCAGTCCCATTGTTGTCCTTTGCTCTTTACACAGCAAACACAAAGGAGGAACCAAATGGGTACTTAGACTCCACTGTGCCCATGTTTATTGTATATGTTCAACAACAACAAGCACTGCCTAGCTACATAGGCACCCTGCTGCTGTTGGTTTCTGGTGTCTTCTAAAACAGAACATGGTGAGAGCCACTAAAGAGCTCACAGGCTATTTAAAGGGATACTCCCCAATTTTTATACATTACAGACATCACAGGTTTTATTTTGGTTTTGCTCAATATAAACATAAAGTTGGAAAAGGATGAATGATGCTTACTTGTGGGCAACGAGGAAGCGGTGAAGAGAGAGTTGTAGTTTCCTGGGCTGAAGCAGACAAGACCTTCCCAGGGGGCAAGGAAAAGAAGCACAGAGACACTGGAGGGAAAAACAGAACCATGCACAGTTAAGGATAATGGGAGCTTTGCTATTGACTTCAGTGAGTGCAGGATCAAATTGGGTAGAATATCTTCAATTGGATTACTCAGACTTAAAGTTATGCATGTACTTCAATGCTTTGCTGGACTGGGGCCTTCACAGACCTTCACATGCTGTGTTGGGTTGTTGCTAGCTGCCACGCTCCAGACTATGTATCACGTGCAACAGTTATGAATTAAAGGTGGTGGCTTTTGAGGAGTGGACTGCAGTGTCTCTCAGGAGGAGGACTCCAACTCTGGGTGCTTTAATTCACTTGTGACAACTTTGTTATCTAGCCTTGTTCACCTGAGAAGATCAGTCAAAAGTGAAACCTAGATGGATATTGTGGACATGCCTGAAGCCAAGCCAGACTGCGCTGACTCTCTGTCATGTGTTTATTTTTCAAAAAATAAACAGAAGCGCTCAGAGCAATATACTGTGTGTGCAGCAAAGTTCAGGAGCTGCTGTGCAAAATACACCAGTATTTGGATATTTGAGTAAATAGCAGCAGGGTGCAAGAGCACTGCATTCCCTTATCTAAAAAAATATATATTTATTGAATATTCATTTGATACTTAAGAGCTAAGACCTTCCTTCCTCTACCTTTTGTGGGAGTTGCACACCTCTCAGGCATGTAACTGAGAGTTAGCCCTTTCTCTAGGGAAAAGGAGTTTAATGACTCATGGAAATTCATTCTTTGCTCAGACTGTGGGCTGAACGCTGCTTTTCATGTACAGAACATGACATTCATACGGAAACATCCCAATATTTTATAAATAGGGCCCCCGTGAAAACTTAAAGGTCGCTGATTTGGAGCTTTACAGAAACAGCATGAACTGAACCTCAAGGATAATTGCTTAAATAAAACTTTAGAAAGGATGTTTGTGTCAAATTCAATCAGTATGTTAGAGTTCAAACAAGCTATTATATTATTTGTGTGTGTACAATAGTCTAGGGTTTTGTGTGTGTGTCTGCGTGTGCATATGACTAACCTCTTGATGCCAACTGGCAGAGGGCATAAGGAGTGCATATGGGTCACGGGAATCCCTCTGGGTCTGGTATTCACATTGTAGTTCATCAAAGAATGTCATGCAAGGTCTTTAATCTGTGAGGACAAAAAGCTAGCTTGATTTTAGGAGAAGAGGTCTCAACCAAACTGGTTAAAAACACTGGGGAAAGAACTTGGGGTAAGCTATCTGGTAAGAGATAGGTGAATGCCTCATTAGTTAAGTTTAGTCTCTAGAGAGCATGTTATGATTTTGTTTTATATTAGGGCTGTCGATTAATCGCAGTTCACTCATGCGGTTAACACAAAAAAATTAATCACGATTAAAACAATTTATTGCAATTCATCGCTGTTTTAACTGCACTGTTAAACAATAGAATACCATTGAAATTTATTAAATATTTGTAGATGTTTTTCTACATTTTCTAATATATTGATTTTAATTACAACACAGAATACAAAGTGTACAGTGCTCATTTTATATTATTATTTTTATTACAAATATTTGCACTGTAAAAATGATAAACAAAATAAATAGTATTTTTCAATTCACCTCATACAAGTACTGTAGTGCAATCTATTTATCATGAAAATGCAACTTACAAATGTAGATTTTTTTTGTTACATAGCTGCACTCAAAAATAAAACACTGTAAAACTTTAGAGCCTACAAGTCTACTCAGTCCTACTTCTTGTTCAGCCAATCGCTAAGACAAACAAGTTTGTTTACATTTACGGCAGTAGCGTAGCAAGGAGGGGAGCAGGGAGAGTGGCTGCTCCCCCATGAGGAGAAGCGGCGCCTTAAAAAGCACCGCCCGAGCTCCGCTGCCTGAGCCGGGCTCGGGCAGCGCTTTAAAAGGCCCGTGGGCGGCTCCCTGCGGCTGCAAGAGCTGCGGGCCTTTTAAAGCGCCGCCCGAGCCCTGCTCAGGCAGTGGGGCTCGGGCGGCGCTTTAAATGGCCCACGGCTCCCCCGAACCCCGCTGCCGGAGCCGGGCTCGGGGAGGGGGGCGCTTTAAAAGGCCCGCGGCTCTTGCAGCTGCAGGGAACCGCGGCCTTTTAAATTCCCGCCTGAGCCCGGCTCCGGCAGCGGGGTTCGGGGGAGCCACGGTGCTGGAGCTCTGGTGGCGCTTTAAAGGGCCCGGGGCTCCACAGCGGCTGGAGGCCCCGGGCCCTTTAAAGCACTGCCAGGTGAGTACAGGGGGAGCGGGGAGGCACCTTTTTATAGCACCGCTCCCCCTGTGCTCCAGACCTGCCTACGCTACTGATTTATGGGAGATAATGTTGCCCGCTTCTTATTTACAATGTCACCATAAAGTGAGAATGGGTTTTCGCATGGGACTTTTGTATCTGGTATTGCAAGGTATTTACATGCCAGATATGCTAAACATTCGTATGTCCCTTCATGCTTCGGCCGCCATTCCAGAAGACATGCTTCCATGCTGATAACGTTTGTTAAAAAAACAATGCGTTAATTAAATTTGTGACTGAACTCCTTGGGGGAGAATTGTATGTCCCCTGCTCAGTTTTACCCACATTCTGCCATATATTTCATGTTTTAGTAGTCTCAGATGATCACTCAGCACATGTTGTTTGTTTTAAGAACACTTTCACTGTAGATTTGACAAAATGCAAAGAAGGTACCAATGTGAGATTTCTAAGGATAGATACAACACTTGACCCAATGTTTAAGAATCTGAGGTGCCTTCCAAAATCTGAGAGGGACGAGGTGTGGAGCATGCTTTCAGAAATCTTAAAAGAGTAACACTCTGATGCGGAAACTACAGAATCCAAACCATCAAAAAAGAAAATCAACCTTCTGCTGGTGGCATCTGACTCAGATGATGAAAATGAACATGCATCAGTCCGAACTGCTTTGGATAGTTATTGAGCAGAATTCATCATCAGCATGGACGCATGTCCTCTGGAATGGTGGTTGATCATGAAGGGACATATGAATCTTTAGCACATCTGACACATAAATATCTTGCAACACCGGCTACAGCAGTGCCATGAGAATGCCTATTCTCGCTTTCAGGTGACATTGTGAACAAGAAGCGGGCAGCATTATCTCCTGAAAATGTAAACTAACTTGTTTGTCTAAGTGATTAGCTGAAGAAGAAGTAGGACTGAGTGGAATTGTAGGCTCTAAAGTTTTACATTGTTTTATTTTTGAATGCAGGTTTTTTTTGTACATAATTCTACATTTGTAAATTCAACTTTCATGATAAAGAGATTGCACTACAGTACTTGTATTAGGTGAATTGAAAAATACACTTTCTTTTGTTTTTTACAGTGCAAATATTTATAATAAAAAATAAATACAAAGTGAGCACTGTACACTTTGTATTTTGTGTTGTAATTTAAATCAATGTATTTGAAAATGTAAAAAGCATCCAAAAATATTTAAATGAATGCTATTCTATTATTGTTTAACAGTGAGATTATTTGCGTGATTAAAAAAATTAATCACATAATTAATTTTTGTAATCGCTTGACAGCCCTATTTTATATGTAACCAGTTTTTCCAATATTCTTATTCACTATCACTTGAATCTCTGTTCTTTGATAATAAACTTATTCTTGTTTTCACTATAAATGTATCTAAGTGCTGTGTGTTCAGCAGAGCTGTATTCTAAGGTATACCTAGTAAGCTGCGGAGTACTGTTCCTTTCAGAACAGTAGGCCTGATAATTCTGTGCTTCTTCAGTGACTAAGGTTAGGACTCTACAGGGATGCTCAGAGGGCTTGGAGAGCGGGAGGTGTGCTTATCACTAACCTGTACAGAGAGAGTGAGGCCTGCGGAGGCCTGGAAAGCAGTGCTCATATTGCCAGAGGCTGATGGAGTCAGGGAGCTGATCCACAGTAGGTAGAGACAAAATTTCCTCATGCTAAGCGCAGGTGGTGGTGAGGTGCTTCACAACCCTGGCTACCCATGGGAAGCATCACAGTGTATGTTTAAGGAATAAGTATGCTTTTCTAAAGCCTGATTCTGTGAGGTGAGTGCCTCCAACACCTGACAGAGGCCCATAACTTTGGAGAATTTGGCCCATGCTGTAACTTTTCAGCAGATCTCTGCGTTCCACCAGGGGAGCACAGATTCTACCAGATACTTCCCTTTCACAAACGTGGATCTCACTCTGTAGATCTGGCTAGGGTAGAGATGTGAAGAATTCTGCCCCTTCCCAATCCACGTGAACAGCACTTAACTCTAATCCAATAGCTGGGGCTAGATCTAAGCACTGCTTGTAACAAGGAGACAAAATTTTCTTCAAGGTGCCTTTTTCCAACCCCAAACAGAACCAACGCCTCAATATTTTTTTTTTGTACTTGAGTTACATGAAAGGACAGATTGTGACAAAAGTAGGGGTGCTCAGTGGTGAATATTGGTCTGTACCTCAAAACGTATCTATGGATAGGACTCCTGAGGGGGAGGCTTGGAATGTCATGGGGAGAAGACAGTTTCAGTACACGCTCCCAGTCACAAGACATCTGATTGCAAGCCATTGCACCTGAATGCCTCACAGATTGCCAAACGATGGAACACGGTGGTAGCAGCCATGTTGGTCCCAGCATAGGAGAGAGACAAGGAGGGAGAGGTAATATCTTTTATTGGATCAACATCTGTTGGTGAGAGACACGCTTTTGAGCTACACAGAGCTCTTCTTCAGGTCAGAACCTTACCCACCTGGCTAAACAATGGAGCAACCATCACGGGGTACTCCTAGATGGCCAGGCTGGCTAGTCTGAGGTAAAAGGAAGACTGCAAACTTATGCTCTGTAACAAAGACCATTGGGCAGTGTGTCTGGAGTTACTGGATTGCCAGTTCATTCCAAGTATTTAACACACATGTAAAGGCCAGCTTGGACACTCCCCACACATTTCTTGCAGTCTACAAATGTGGCTAACCCCTAGGATGAACAACGTATGTTTGTTCAACATCCTGGAACAAAAGACAAGTCCAGTGAAGCTGAACGCTTTGTCTCTTGTGTGAGCCGGGGCCTGCAGGGCTTTGAAAGAAGGCAGTTTTTCCTGAGAGAAGGAACTTGGGAAGCAATTCTGGGAGACACTCTCTGGAAGGAAAATAGGTCCTGAGAGCTCCTTGGCTTCCTACAGGAATTCAAGGTGGTTCTGCTCTTTTCCTGTAATTCAAGAGGGAAACCCATCTAATTTAGCTTGCAGTGAAGTGTCAGATTTGGCGAGACTGTGTGTAGGCTTTTTGAAATCATTTTCTCTGTGCTTAGTTCTGTTTTCTAATGAACATACTTGTTTTAAGAAGGCTGTTTCCCCTCTGTACCACTGATCACAGGCTCCTGAAGGGAAGACATGCAGGTGTCTAGTCAGACTCACAGGTATAGGGGAGCTGGAACAACTTTCACCACAGCCTTCTCTGTACAGTGTGACCTTGCACATGTGTGCGAGGTCACGCCAGCAGGGGCATTCTGGTAGTGCATAACCCATTCAGGGCTACACCATTGGTCACACTTGTGTGCTAACACGTGATTGGCAGAGATGGGGTATTGTACCCAGATTCCAATCCAAAGCTATGTCTACACGACAGTGTTGCAGTTACACCACTGTAGCACTTGTAGTGCAGACACTTGTGTGACACTGGCAGACCAGGTGCCAGCTTATGCCAATGTCCCTGTGTCGCAACTGAACACTGACAAATACGTAGGTGGAATCGGTCTGGCCCACCTGGTTGTTAGTATTATTAAAATGGGTATTAGAATGATAAGAATGTGTTTGGTGTTTACAGTTTATTGAATGCGTGTGAGCTGCTGCATGCACTAATCCCACTTATAACATCTGTATCCCATTTTGCAAGATAATATTTAAGCGGTTGTGTTGTAAGCCTGTGTGACTGTGTAAATCACCAGTCAGGAGAGAGACATTGCTGGTCTTCAACAGAAGGTGTTACGTCCTGCCCAACCGAAAAGGTCCATCAACACCAGATGGACTATTGTGGGATGATAAAGAGGACAAAAGGCATTGGCTGTTCTGCCCTCATCCCTGTCAAGACAGGTCATGCAAGTGGATTCTTCCAGTCAGCTGAGTTCACAGCTCAGAGCACAAGGGGGGAGGAGGATAAAAATCCCTAACAAGAAGGAACTGGATCTCTAGACTACTTGGGCTCTGGAGGGCAAGGTTTACTAGGCATACATGAGATATCCCCGTGCTTAGCCTGGGTTATGCTTCAAGGACATATAGAGCTTGCTTATTATAGAAGTATGACCGTTGTTGCTTGGAGGGGCCACACTGAGATAGCTCTATCAGGGCAAACTGCAAAAATGGGGCAGACAATCCCCAAAACTGGTGGTTATTCTAATAATTAGATTCACCAAGCCAGCAACAAAACAGCTTCCACAACACCTTACTGGTTACCCAGAAGCCAGAAATATAGTTCCCTTAACCCAACCTTGGGCTCCCACCCAGACAGCCAAGTCAAATTTGGTCAGGATTACTGACAATATTGTCCATCATATATAAAGTTCTACCAGTCCCAAGGGATCAGACACATTATCCACCAGGTCAATGAATATTTCAGATCTTACCCAAATACACTCACAGCCAATTCTTATTAACTAAACTAGGATTTATCAAAAAAGAAAAGAGAGAGAATATTGTGGTTAAAAGATCATCACACATACAGATATGAATAAAGTTTTTAGGTCAGTTTCATAGGAGAGACGGTGAGCTGCTGAGTTGCAACAAGTCCTTTCCTGAATCAGTTCATCCAGTCATATTTCAAACAGGAAGTCCATATATAGAGTTTGCTCAAATTATTCCATGAGAATTAGCAGGGTAGACCAGACTGGAGCTGGAGAGCTCAGTCTTGCGACTCAAGCTTCCCCTGACCAAGCTTAAGCAGATCTGAGATAAAAGGATCAGGGCCCTAGAGTTCTTTTATAGATCTCTGGCAGACTATAGATAGCCTCTTGACAGCAGGTATTCCTTGGGTGAAGCATTGTGGCTTTGAAGTAAAACCTCTTATTTCCTATGTATATACAGGTAATTGGTTGCATTCATCAGTATAAGGTCATTACCCATTAAGCAGTTTATAGACAGGTTACTGCAAAGTTAAAAAAGAAATATAGACAATGATATTTTTACACCCAAGTTTCATCTAAATGTTAATATTCCCTTTTGCTCTCTGACTAAATAGAATATAGTAACAGACAGGAACCTTCTGGTTACATGGTTAACCTCTAACAAGATATAGGTAAACGCAGACCAATACAATCACTATCTTCTTTTAATTCTCTAACAATACAAGTCTATGTTTCAAAGCTCTAGTCTATTTAACATGGCTTGTTAGTTATTTATAAGGAATGGCCCTAATTACCATTTATATACTTTTCTAATATGTCTTTAAAGGTTGAATTTGAGTCATTTAGCCTGCTAGTTGCTTAACCCTTTCTGGCTCAGTGTCACAAGAAGCTTCTATTACTTTTTGAAACTTAAGCTTGTAACTCGTGTGTATATATGTTTACCTGCTTTAACCTTGTATATAACTTTCTTGTTTCTTTTTCCTACTTAGTATAGTGTACTTTATATAGTGTATTATAGGATTGGCTAGAAGCATTGTCTTTAGTGTAAAATCTAAGGTGCAATTGACTTAGGGTAAGTGCCTGGTCCTTTGGACTGGGAGTAACCTGAATATGGTTGTGATTATTGGTATAAGGGACCACCTGTCACTAAGGTATGCTCACCTGTGTAGCAAGATAGATTGGAGAATCAAAGACTGACTGTGACTCCATGTTTAGGCTGTTACAGTGCCTAATTATAGGAATTTACACTTGATAATTGGTTGGTGAAATCTAAGTATAGCATTCACAATCAATTTGGAGTTTGGGACCTGGTTCTTAACATTGTGCCCTGAGATTAGTACTCATGCTCTTGAGTCACTGCAGGCAGCTTGACAACTTGTTAGAGCGACAGAAGGGGTTTTTCCATCACTGTAGTAAATCCACCCACTCAAGAGGCAGTAGCCAGGTCGATAGAAGAATTCTTCTGTCGACCTAGCCATATCTACACTGGGGCTTAGGTCAGCTTAACTGCATCTCTGACCGGTATGAATTTTTCATGTCCCCGAGTGTCCCCTGTGTAAACCCAGCCTAAGAGTGGGAGAATCATGAGATTCCACCCCAAGATAAGTAAGAGCATGTATCTGGGCAGCTGAAGGGGTGCACCTGGACACCAGAAAAGAGCCAGGGGTGCAATCAGCCTTGGAACCATGTCAGAAATATTCCAAGAACCTACAACATCTGTACTTGCACCTGTTTGTGCATGCAACGAACATTACCATGGCAGGCACAGAATGTGTGATTGCATGGAGAAGTGCTCTTTGGCACATGGAAATTGGTGCATTCATAAAAATAACGGGTACTTTTCAAAGCGGCTTTGGAAATTTGGCTTTTGTTATCTTCCTAACAAGGAATAGCATTACCCAGAGTACACCTGTCTGTGTCCAGTAGCTAATTGGAAAGACTGCTCCATTGTGGGTTCTCTCTAACTATATTTAAAAAAATGGCACAAATCACAAATAGGGATCAATGGGAAGGCTACTAATGACAACATATTAGCAACGTCAAATGTAAGAAGCTTACTCAGACATTGTATATCAGCAGTTGTACAGCTCTTGCCATTACAGTGATATACAGCCCTCCTGTTTTCAACATCAGAAAACTCAGTGGCTTCCAAACACTGAGATATTTCTAGTGCAGAAACACAACATACCTGAGTGTCAAGCATCACAGCATAGAAGGAGTATGGCAATATGTGTCATGCATGTCCATGTAGCAAGAGATGTGTCTCAAACACATTTTACTGTGATGGTGAGTCACCTAGGCTTAGGCCACAAGCAAGCAATTTGGCAGCTTTCATGCCACAACCAAAAATTTAAGCATTTATCTCACATCTCTTATTTCAACATACCCCACATTTGCCACGAAATACCATGATCCCCTTTCACTCTTGGCACAGGCAATTTCCATATCACGGTGTCTCCTCACAGACATCGGTGTAAAACAATAAAAAGAGAACTGCAGTTATTTTTCTAGCCCAGCTGTCTGAAAGCCTAGAAGATGGTGCCAGTTTAATTGTTGCAATCACTATTCTTTTTCTTCATTTATTCATGCTCGGAGGGCCCTCTCTCCTCATGACATTCAGAGTGCTGGTGAGTAGAAAATTGGTACAGTTTCCTTTAGTTTTCAGGGGCAATACAGGAGTTGGATTATATGTCACAACTGAAAATACAACGGCTGTGCTCCATGCTAGCCATTCCTTTTCTTCTGGATCCAGAGTCTTCAAGGGAGTATCACAAATCCACATAATGTTTCTGAATGCCAGGTTTTACTTTTAGATCTCTAGTTTGGATTAGCGATAAGGGAAAACACATGTGGTCAGAAAACTGACTCTTACAGCATGGGCACATCTGTGCATTCTGATGAGTGCAGGTTAATACTGATTACTGCAGGAATAACTTGAGTTTAGAGTTTATTCTCCACATCCAGCTGCCAATTGGCCAAGTTCCAGGCACTGATGAGAGAGAAAATAATTCCTAGGCTGTGAGTTATGATGCAAAATAACAGAATTCATTCTACTACCCTGGTTAGGACTTTTAGTTATTTATTTAAAAATGATTTGCAGATAACTTTTTTTAAAATTGGGGTTGTGCCCTTTCTTGCTGCTTTAAGATGTATAGGGAAATTGTGTTCTTTTTTTTTAAAAAAAAGCCATATGTTTTCTTTTCCACTTGTATTTTGCCTTAGAAATATCAGGAACATTGATTGAGGCTTTCCTTGTTTCTGCTGCAGGATTCCTTGGTGGTTTCAGAGATGTATATTGTGAGCTCTCCCACCTTAAGGTGTCTAATCTTTGACAAAAAAATCCTTTTTCCAGTATGTCCATTAGGCGTTATAGTTAAATATGTGAAAACAAAAAAACATATGTCCCTGTGTCAGATTCAAGATTCAAGGGCATTTTCCTTCTTCACCAAAGGCTGACATGGAGGTCTTAGGAGCCAATGTACTGCATAAATGATAGTGAGACAAGAAACTGGTTTTATGAACTTCTAACACCAGTTTTTCAATCACAGCTGATTTTCTACTGATTTGAACGTCATGTACTTGTTTTATGCCATCAGTTATCTTCCCTTGCCTGGCTCTGCTTTACATACCACTCTGATCTTCCTTACCTTTATGCCCACCCTTTCCCCCTGCCTCCTCCTCTTTTTCATGCTGACCCTTCTCGGGCTTTTACTCCTTCCCGTATCTTTATATCTTAATTCCTCAGATTTTTTCTTCCCTCACATACTCTCCTACCTAACTCTACCACCTTTGTTTTATACCCATCCCACTAAAAACTGCACCTGCATTTATTTATATGTACATGTACATATACCCAGTATGCATGTGTTTATGTTCATGTGGATGTATTATATAACCATTAGTGCATACACATAACCCCCATATAGCTGCTGAATCTCAGTTTTGCAACTCTCGACTTGCTGTCCACATCTTTGCACCACATTGTTTGTTGTTGCTGCTCTTTTAGGTTTTGATCTTTTTGGGACAGAAGCTGTCTGTCCTCTGAGGTGCCTAGAAAATTTCAGAGAACCAGATAAATAATAATGCTATCAGCTTCTGAACTGCCTGAACACTCACATGGGAAATGAACTTAAGCCAATGTAATTGAAACACTATGTAAAAGATTGACAGCCACTGAGGATCTGGGCCTATATCCAAAAGATACTATTTGGAATAATTTGCAGCCTGTGGGTCTACAATTATTTAATTATTTGGCTAGCACAGCCATTTCTGTTACTCAGCTTGTGTGAGCCCTTAAAGAATGGGCATAAGGGCCCTATGCAGATCTCAGCCTGCATAGGGAGGTTGAAGATAAGGAGCTAAATCAGAAAATGGTGCCTACTGAGTGGTATGTTTCATGATCCCAGCAGGCAAAATATCTGGTTTACCTTAGCAGTACTATGTAATAACGTGTAAACAGCTGGTGCTCACAAACAATATTTTCTGTGTTAAGCAGGGCGGAGCTGCCCTCTACTGTTTCAATTATGTACAACTGTCCACTTGTTTATTTAGAAAATAAAGGACCTGTATTGATATAGTCTTCTGTTTTTTAAAAAAAGCCCCTCCCCTTTGAAATGAAGCAGTGTGTAGTAAAACTGCAAATATATTCCTGGAAGTGTTGACAAATTGTATTTCTTTCTGTTGTCTGGCAACTATTGTCTGGCAACTTCCCCAGAGTCCATCACACACTGTATGACGAGTGATGAAGTGACATCTGAGATTGCCCAAAAAGAAGCATTGTGGAATTTGCATTGTGACTGAAAAGGGGGGCAAGTGTAGACTTGTTCTGATTTTGAGAAGCTTTAATGCCCCTGGATGCTATTTGTGAGCTGGGATATCCGGATGTTTATACCCAGTTCCTCAACCATCTCTGCTGCTCTTTGAGAAGCTTTGAGCTGTGTTAAGATTAGGAGGATCTCCATTGGATTTCCAGGGAAAGGAAGACAGGATATTTAAATACCAGTGGATTTAAAAAGAATTCTCAGCCATCCTGCCACAACATAATCCTGGTGTTGTCATGGTGCACTTTCCCATTCTGTGACTGCGTCTCAGAAGAACAAAAGCAAAATGTGTCACCGATACCTACCATCATGCCAGTTCCACTAGGCTTAACTTTATTTCTAGAACCGGATTCTCAGCTGCTATGAATCAACACAACAGTACTGTAGTCGCCACAGCTGCGTCCATTCACACCAGCTGAGAATCAGGGCCCTTGTGTCTTGCTACTGGCTTTCATGTTCTGATTTCAAAACCAACAGGCTGAGTGCAGAAAGTGCAGGGTCCTATGAGTCATTAGTATCACTTGTCGCTTCTTATTCGGCATATTCTTGAACAGCTCTTCAGAAAGCCACAATTATGCCCTATAACTGAGCAGTGTAAGAACAAACATCTCACAGGCAATGCCCCAGTTTGGGCTTTTGGCCTGAGACCCTCAGGATTGTCCCCACCTTTCTCAGCCACAGCCATTGTAGATACTGCAGCCATGAAAGCAATCTTCCGTAGAATAAAGGGAGAATACAGACATGTGCCTTGGGTCCATTCTAGCTGCTAAAGCAGATAGTATTTGAATTCATCTACCATAGAGATATATTACTGTCCTGATTTTTTTAAAGCCTTTTCCTCCACATGTGTTGGAGGGAAATTGGCGTGGGAGGTAGGGAGGTGGGATGGTTATGTCAGCCGAGAACAAAATGTCAGGCTTTCTAAATCCCACGCTAGCTAGTGTGTTCCTGGGCCTATGACTGTGTGGGGAGATCTCTATAGATGCTTTTTTTAGTGTACAATAAAATGGTGAGTCAAACAAGAACACCAAAGTGCGTGGACAAGCCAGGTGATATTCATAGTGGCAGGTCCCACTGTGTGGAGGAATTCCCCAGGCCTAGGCAAATGATGTATAATTGGCTGAGTCATGGGAACACTGCTGATCCTGAACACTGGAATGACACCAAATTTGATTGTTTTAGTGGGCCCTTGTTGGAATATGAATTGGGTTAGGTTCCAGGCCAGCCTTTCTATTAGCATTAAAGTGGCCCTTTGCAACCTGTTGTAGCTGTTCAGACAAGCCCAGGGCTCTGAAAATAGAAAGGAGGGACGATAAAGAGATGAAGTAGCAGAAAGCACTATGTAGTGGGAAAACACAAGTGTGCTAATTCTCTAGGAGAGCCTGCAGCAGTATTTCCTCCGAGTGTGATCCGGTCAGATCTCCTTAGCTAAGCAGGTCTAATCGGTACTCAAGTTGAGGACTTTCTAGGGAGAAAAAGCCTAGGTTGTTACAGGAAGTGGTGCTGGTGCTTCAGTAGGTGGCGCTCTTCTCTCTGAATTAATGCTGAACCGAGGTCCCAGCATACTGTTAAGGGATGTTGTGCTCCAGGAAGCAGAGGTATTTGGATAAAATGTAAAACCATGATCCTGTCCAAAGCAAGACCTATGGGCTATAGTGGCACTTTTTACATGAGTTGGTATGTTAACCTGGGTATATTGGACAAATTCTAATTTGGGGAATTAGATTCCACCTACCTTAAAATTCTCCCTACACTTCCACTGAGGGCAGTCCTCTGAGGTGCTGAGCACTCTCAACTCCCATGTAAGTAAAGGTGTTGAGCACTTCATTGGACTGGCCCCCTTAATTTTTCTATTAAGGTTCTTATACCTTCCCCATGACCACCGTAGCATCTGAATGCCTTCCGGTACTGCACTAAATAACATGATTAACATCTGTCACGTATTTGTTCTCTCTGGGGAAGAGGTCTGTGCAGTGGGGTGACTTGTTTTTGTAGGGTGTCTCTTGTATTTTAGTTTTATTTTTGAGTCTATTTATTTTGTGTGTGTGTGTGTGTAATATGCCTGTTACTATGTATTTGCTAGAAAAGGTCAAATAAATACACCTTGCACATTGAGCGAAAGGTGGTGAAGTTTGTGATGGTCCTTAGTCCTGTGGGAGTTCACTCCACCGTCTTGGACTGGCCTCAAGAAAGTTCTGTATCCTGCACAAGCAAGTTTTACCATTCGTGTTATGAGTCCTATTGTGCCAGAGGAGTGACGTTATTGACATTGGTCTTTGTCCCAGAGCCGTAGGTGATCTTTTCGATATCCTGGGCCCAGGCCAATGAGTGCCTTGAAGATAAGGACCCAGACCTTGAACTTGATTTGAAATTCTTTGGAAAGCCAGCATAGAGAGCAGAGGGCAGGTGTGATGTGCTCACATTAACCAGTGTTGTTGAGGAGATGCACTGCAGCGTTCTGTGCTAGATGGAGTTTCCTAAGTGCTGAAGGTTTCATGCCCAGGTATATCACATTGATGTAGTCCAGGTGAGGAGTGACGAAGGCATGAATAACTGAGGCCAGGCCTTCATCCACTGGGATGGGATGGTCTCCTAGCCAGCTGGCAAAGGTAGAAAGCGTTATTCATGGATGCTCCTGTGTGAAAGCTTAGCATGAGTGAGGAATCCAGGAGAACTCCTAACCTTGGAATGAACTGACCGATTGTGGGTGTGAACCTTCGACCTAAGGGGACCGCACTGTGTCTGCAAGCGCTTCAAAATACTTTCCTCAGCCCACCAGCAGGTGGGTGATACTGGCGGTAGAATGTCCGTGCCTAATCGGGTAAAGAATGTGAGTGAGGCCAAACAGCAAAAATTAAGATGTTTGTACACCAATGCGAGGAGCCTAGGTAACAAAATGGAGGAACTACAGCTACTGGTGCAGGAAGTGAAACCAGATATTATAGGGATAACAGAAACATGGTGGAATAGTAGTCATGACTGGAGTACAGGTATTGAGGGGTATGTGCTGTTTAGGAAAGAGAGAAATAAAGGTAAAGGTGGTGGAGTAGCATTGTATATCAATGATGAGGTAGACTGTAAAGAAATAAGAAGTGATGGAATGGATAAGACAGAGTCTGTCTGGGCAAAAATCACATTGGGGAAGAAAGCTACTAGAGCCTCCCCTGGGATAGTGCTTGAGGTGTGCTATAGACCACCGGGATCTGATCTGGATATGGATAGAGACCTCTTTAATGTTTTTAATTAAGTAAATACTAATGGGAATTGTGTGATCATGGGAGACTTTAACTTCCCAGATATAGACTGGAGGACAAGTGCTAGTAATAATAATAGGGCTCAGATTTTCCTAGATGCGATAGCTGATGGATTCCTTTACCAAGTAATTGCTGAACCAACAAGAGGGGATGCCGTTTTAGATTTGGTTTTGGTGAGTAGTGAGGGCCTCATAGAAGAAATGGTTGTAGGGGACTACCTTGGTTCGAGCGATCATGAGATAATTAAGTTCAAACTGAATGGAAGGATAAACAAAAATAGATCTGTGACTAGGGTTTTTGATTTCAAAAGGGCTAACTTTAATAAATTAAGGAAATTAGTTAGGGAAGTGGATTGGACTGAAGAAGTTGTGGATCTAAAGGCAGAGGAGGCCTGGAATTACCTAAAGTCAAAGTTGCAGAAACTATCAGAAGCCTGTATCCCAAGAAAGGGGGGGGAAATCATAGGCAGGAGCTGTAGACCAAGCTGGATGAGCAAGCATCTCAGAGAGGTGATTAAGAAAAAGTAGAAAGCCTACAAGGAGTGGAAGATGTGAGAAATCAGCAAGGAAAGCTACCTTATTGAGGTCAGAACATGTAGGGATAAAGTGAGAAAGGCTAAAAGCCATGTAGAGTTGGACCTTGGAAAGGGACTTAAAACCAATAGTAAAAAGGTTCTATAGAAAGAAGAAGTGGGACCGATAAACACTGAGGATGGACTGGAGGTTAAGGATAATCTAGGCATGGCCCAATATCTAAACAAATACTTTGCCTCAGTCTTTAATGAGGAGCTTAGAGATAATGGCAGGATGACAAATGGGAATGAGGATATAGAGGTAGAATTACCACATCCGAGGTAGAAGCCAAACTCGAACAGTTTAATGGGACTAAATCAGGGGGGCCCAGATAATCTTCATCCAAGAATATTAAGGGAACTGGCACATGAAATTGCAAGCCCATTAGCAAGAATTTTTAATGAATCCGTAAACTCAGGGGTTGCACCGTATGACTGGAGAATTGCTAACATAGTTCCTATTTTTAAGAAAGGGAAAAAAGGTGATCTGGGTAACTACAGGCCTGTTAGTTTGACATCTGTAGTATGCAAGGTCTTGGAAAAATTTTTGAAGGAGAAAGTAAATAAGGACATTGAGGTCAATGGTAATTGGGACAAAATACAACATGGTTTTACAAAAGGTAGATCATGCCAAACCAACCTGATCTCCTTCTTTAACAAGGTCACAGACTTTTTAGACAAAGGAAACGCAGTGGATATAATTTACCTCGATTTCAGTAAAGGCATTTGATATGGTTCCACATGGGGAATTATTAGTTAAATTGGAAAAGATGGGGATCAATATGAAAATTGAGAGGTGGATAAGGAACTGGTTAAAGGGGAGACTACAACGGGTCATACTGAAAGGTGAACTGTCAGGCTGGAAGGAGGTTACTAGTGGAGTTCCTCAGGGATCGGTTTTGGAACCAATCTTATTTAATCTTTTTATTACTGACCTTGGCACAAAAAGTAGGAGTGTGCTAATAAAGATTGCAGATGACACAAAGCTGGGAGGTATTGCCAATACAGAGAAGGACCAGGATATCATACAGGAAGATCTGGACGACCTTGTAAACTGGAGTAATAGTAATAAGACAAAATTTAATAGCGAAAAGTGCAAGGTCATGCATTTAGGGATTAATAACAAGAATTTTTATTATCCGTTGGAAGTAACAGAGGAGGAGAAGGACCTCGGAGTATTGGTTGATCACAGGATGACCATGAGCTGCCAATGTGATATGTTCGTGAAAAAAGCTAATGCAGTCTTGGGATGTATCAGGCGAGGTATTTCCAGTAGAGATAAGGAGGTGTTAGTTCCGTTATACAAGGCACTGGTGAGACCTCATCAGGAATACTGTGTGCAGTTCTGGTCTCCCATGTTTAAGAAGGATGAATTCAAACTGGAACAGGTACAGAGAAGGGCCACTAGGATGATCCGAGGAATGGAAAACCTGTCTTATGAAAGGAGACTCAAAGAACTTGGCTTATTTAGCCTGACCAAAAGAAGGCTGAGGGGAGATATGATTGCTCTCTATAAATATATCAGAGGGCTAAATACCAGGGAGGGAGAGGAATTATTTCAGCTCAGTACCAATGTGGACACAAGAACAAATGGATATAAACTGGCCATCAAGAAGTTTAGACTTGAAATTAGATGAAGGTTTCTAACCATCAGAGGAGTGAAGTTCTGGAACAGCCTTCCAAGGGGAGCAGTGGGGGCAAAAGACATATCTGGCTTCAAGATTAAGCTAGATAAATTTATGGAGGGGATAGTATGATGGGATAGCCTAATTTTGGCAATTCATGGATCTTTGACTATTAGTGGTAAATATGCCCAATGGCCTGTGATAGGATGTTAGATGGGGTGGGATATGAGTTACTACAGAGAATTATTTCCTGGGTGTCTGGCTCGTGAGTCTTGCCCACATGCTCAGGGTTCAGCTGATCGCCATATTTGGGGTTGGGAAGAAATTTTCCTCCAGGGTAGATTGGCAGAGGTCCTGGGTTTTTTTTGCCTTCCTCTGCAGCATGGGGCACGGTTCACTTGCTGGAGGATTCTCTGCACCTTGAAGTCTTTAAACCAGTAGTGTCCAATATATTCGCCACTAGCCACATGTGGTGAATAGGCTATTGAATTGTGGCTAATGCATGAGCAATGCGTTGTTGTATTGAAGACAGCAGTACTGGAAGACAGTTGCGTGCTTTGATATACAGCTTGTTAACGTGGCTAAGATATAGTAATTTTGTGTTAGTAGTACCTATTAATATTTTTTAGTAATATCTACTTATTTCTGATATTTGAAATGTCGTTTGTAGTATGTTTTTTAATCCTTTTTTATAATGTGGCTAATAAGAAAAATTCAAAACCATAAGTGTGGCTAGCATCGAATTTCTATTGGATACCGCTGCTTTAAACTATGATTTGAGGACTTCAATAGCTCAGACATAGGTTGGGGGTTTATTACAGGAGTGGGTGGGGGAGATTCTGTGACCTGCATTGTGCAGGAGGTCAGACTAGATGATCATAATGGTCCCTTCTGACCTTAAAGTCTATGACTCTATGAGTTCTCTCTTGCTTGAATTCAGCTTCAGCCAGCTGTTCTTCATTCATGAGCTGATCTCATCCAAGCAACTAGGCTATCTTGATTGCAGTGGGGTGGTCATATTGGGTGAAAGAGAGGTAGAGCTGTGTGTTATCTGTGATTTCTGGCACTGGAGTCCATGTGATCTGATCAGTTGACCTAGGTTATGTTTGCATTGCAGCTGGAAGCTAGTGCACTGAAAATAGCAGTGAGGGCGTTAGGCTCTGGCAGAGACTTGGGCTAGCCACCTGAGCTCAGACCCAGGGGGTCGGCTGCTGTGCATGCCACAATGGCCACACTGCTATTTTTAGTGTGTTAGTGCGAGTCCTGCTAGCCCAGTTCTGTTTATCTACTCTGGGAGGCTCACTCCCAGCTGCAGTGTAGACATATCCCTAGTGGCGGCATGTCGATGCTGAAAAGAACCAGAGAGAACTGATCCTTGTCGAACTCCACAGATGACAGGTCTAGTGGTGGAGGTCCAGTTTCCCATCACTACTTGTTGGGTGCGTCTCTCCAGGAAGGACTCAAACCATTTTAGCACATTACCTTGGACCCCTGCCATCTCCCTCTGGTGAGACGGCAGTATTTCATGATTGATGGTGTCAAATACTGCAGAGAAGTTATGACCGAGTGGGAATTTTTTATAATATTTTGGATGAATATTGTGTGTGCCTTAGTTTCCCCTATGTGCTGCATGATTAATTAGGTGGGGAGGGGGGATGTTGTTTTGCAGAGATCCAGGTGTGACAATGACTACTCCAATTGCCTGGACATCTGGTACCTAGCAACTAACGACTAGGGAGCCAGCCAGTAGCGTAGCCAGGGAGGGAGCAGGGGGAGCGGCCGCTCCCCCTTGAGCAGAAGCGGTGGAAGCGGCGCCTTTTTTTAGCAGTACTAAAAAAAGGTGCTGCTTCTTTTTAAGTGCCGCTTCTTGCACTCACCCGGCGGCGCTCCGGGTCTTCGGCAACATTTTGGCAGGGGGTACCACCGAAGACCCAGAGTGAGCCGCCGAAGTGCCACCAAAGATCCGGAGCGCCGCTGGGTGAGTACAGGGGGAGACGCCTTTTTATAGTGCCGCTCCCCCTGCGCTCCGGACCTGGCTGCGCTACTGGAGCCAGCTGGCTGGGACCAGCTGGAGAACAAAGGGCTAAGGGCATGGCCAGGTGACCACGCTTCCTGGGAACAAGAACAAAGGACTACAGAGGGGCCCTCTGGGGTTGTTAAGTGTGGGCTGCTGGAAGCAGGAGACACTTCTGGGTTGAGACTACAGAGTGGTCAGAGAAAGCTCTTGACTGACCCAGATGGACTTTGCTGTAACTTTCTAATCTCCGTGTTTACCAAGGACTCTCTACGCTGTGTGCCAGAGATCTAATAAACCCATCTGTTTTTGCAACGCAGGCTGAGAGTCACTCCAGAGTCAGGAAGTCGGGGGGTGCATTGCTCCCATTGGGTGCGCAAGTCTTCCCCAGGTGTCCAGTGCAGGTGGACTCACTGCAGGGAGCTCATGGCGTGAAGCAGGGGAGCTAAAGGCACCGAGATTCAGTCTCAGTGAAGCCCAGGGGCTTACCCCAGTGAAAGAGTGTGACCCTAAGGGGGTTAACACACTGAAGAGGGGTCCTCCCAGGGACTGTCCCAGAGCTGGTCGTGAGCACTGGACCTGTGGATCCGTAACAGAAGTCCAGGCAGATGAGGATGGATATCTGTCTCTTATCCATTGACAGCGGGAGTTCGTCCCTCAGCACCACCAAAGCAGTTTCAGTTCCATGTCCTGGCCTCAATCCAGACTGAATCCGCCACTACTATGTATTCTTGCTCTGCCTATTGACATTGCCCCAGTTCATCCCTAAAGTTGGGAGCATTTCAATGGTGGACAAAATGTTCCTCTGTGACGTAGTTCCCAGTTCTGCAATTAGATCTATGGAGGCAGATGCCCACATGTCAGGAGAGCCTTTTCTCCTTCTCTGTTTTGGCCAGTAGCGTAGCCGGGGGGGAGCAGGGGGAGCGACCGCTCCCCCTGTGAGGAGAAGCGGCGCCTTAAAAAGCGCCACCCGAGCCCCGCTGCCGGAGCCGGGCTCGGGCGGGGATTTAAAAGACCCGCGGTTCCCTGCGGCTGCAAAAGCTGCAGGCCTTTTAAAGCGCTGCCCGAGCCCGGCTCCGGCAGCGGGGCTCGGGCGGCACTTTAAATGGCCCGCGGCTCCCCCCGAGCCCCGCTGCCGGAGCCGGGCTCGGGCGGGGATTTAAAAGGCCCGCGGTTCCCTGAGGCTGCAAGAGCCACAGGCCTTTTAAATCCCCGCCCGAGCCCCGCTGCCAGAGCTGGGCTTGGGGGGAGGGAGGGGTCGCTTTAAAAGGCCCGCAGCTCCTGCCGCTGCGGGGAGCCGTGGGCCTTTTAAAGCGCCCCCCTCAGCCCCGCTGCCGGAGCCAGGCTCGGGCGGGGATTTAAAAGGCAAGAGCTGCAAGAGCCGTGGGCCTTTTAAATCCCCGCCCGAGCCCCACTGCCAGAGCCGGGCTCGGGGGCCTTTTAAAGTGCTGCCGGAGAGTGCTTTAAAAGGCCCGGTGCTCCTGCCACTGTGCTTTAAAGGGCCCGGGGCTCCGCAGCGGCTGGAGCCCCGGTCCCTTTAAAGCGCCGCCGGGTGAGTACAGGGGGAGCGGGGAGGCGCCTTTTTATAGCGCCGCTCCCGCTGTGCTCCAGACCTGCCTATGCTACTGGTTTTGGCGCCAGCTGAGTTCTGTGGGGACACAAGGGTCTAACTGCACAGATCCAATTGCAGGACTGAGGCCACAGTTTGCAAAATGCATTGGGCTCCCCCTGACGAAAGGCACTATTTATTATCATTGGCAAGGGAAGTCCCAGCACTTTGGGGCCATTAGCAAAACAGCAAAAACAAAGTTGAAAAAGCTCTGGACACAATCTCTGCAAGATGAAGTGGAAAGATAAAACTTCTTCTTTCACTTGCTCAGCTTGAAACAGAAGGCAATCATTTCAAAAGAAACGTAACCATCAGGAGGTTTGTTTCGGATTTGTTTTTTAAATTCAATGTGATTGATGATAAATGTGTTGGACAACAGGAACTGATGCAAATAGCTTGGCGTAATTGCTAGGAACTGTAGGAATTTTATATTGACTACATCTGCTGAATCACTAGTGGACACAGAAATACATAAACAAACGAGAAAACCCTTTTAGGATGATTCATAATTGTAATAGCAAAGACAGGAATAACTGTTGTTTTTGGGGAAAGTGGAAACTGAAGTAATTTAATGTGAAATATTTTACACATAACTAGTGACTTCTGAGTGTTTAATTAAAAATGCTCACAGTAAGTTGCTCATTTTAGTCCATTCAAACAAGAGAGAAACATTGATTGACAGTAATATTTTGTGCATGCATAATACTCTTCATGTGAGGCTCTCACAGGTCTCTACAGAGCAGAGGTGGGTAGTATTATCCCAGTTTGACAGTGACAAAACTCGGACACAAGTAAGCTAAATGACTTGTCCAAGACCAGACACTAACATCTAAGCTGCCCAAAGAACTCAGTTCCTTCTCTAAGCACTAGACTGCAGGGTCCAATTCTTCACTGTCTTGCCCTTTGTGGAGTCATCTATTCCTGTGAAGAGGCGGTGTTTAAAAAAAAAGGTACAAAATCAAAAGTTTCCATTCACTCACACACCAGTGGCAATGCTTTACCTCCATTGTGCTGTTGCTTTGCACGGGAGTAAATGACTGTATGAGATACCAGGCAGTGGAGAATCAGGGTACGGAATATCAAGGAGAGAAGCACAGACTGATTGGCAGGTGCCTTCAGGTTCTAATGGTCAGCTCATTACTACCGTTGAAGATTATCTCAGTTTATGCAAACTCTTTAAAAGTCTGGAGTCTCAGTTTCTTCCCTCTGCTTTCCAGCTTTTTCCTTTATTCCTCTCGGCAAATTCAATTCCTTCTTTGTTTCTTGCATGTTGCGCACCTTTTCCCCCCATTTCTTGTCTTCATACCTGTAAACCACAACATACATACATCCTGCTGTGAGTGATATTCCACAAGGGCTTGATACAAAGCCCACTGAAGTCAATCGGAATCTTCCAGGAGACTTCAAAGGCCCCAATTCAGCAAAGTACTTACACACGTTCGTTCTATCTTTTCTATACCATTCGTTAGTTTATATAAAGCAGCTGAAATAATGAATGGGAGAGAGCAAATATAAGACAGGGAGAACAGAAGCTCCTGATCTAACACAAGGACAAGGGGATAGTCAATGAAATGAAAAAGGTGGCAAATTCAAAACTGATAAGAGGAAATACTTTTTCATGAAATGCATAATTAGACTGTGGAACTCATTGCCACAGGATGTCATCAAAGCTGAGAACTTAGCATGATTCAAACATGGATCAGATATTTATATGGATAACAAGAATAGCTAGAGTTATAGCAGCTAATGCTAAGGGATATTAAACCTCATGCTTCAGGCCGTAACCCAGTCTCTAACAATTAGTGATTCCCCTGAGACCTTCATAGGGGACAGATTAACCTTCATCTGCCTCTTGTGGGGTTTCTTACACCTTCCTCTGAAGCATCTGGTGCTGGCCACTGTTGAAGGACTAGAAGGACCCTGGCTTTGACCCAATGCAGCAATTCCTTTTCCTCTATGTTCCGTCCCATTTGAAGCTGGGCCATAAGCATGTGCTTAAAGTTAAGCATGTGTTCGAGTGCTTTGCTGAGGGAGAGTCGGGGGATGAGGGCGGATGTCTAAGGTCAGTTATGCTCTGCAGGATTCTCTCTGGTTTCTCTCTTTGAATCACAATGCTCAAAGCCTTCCTGAGGGCTGAGGGGCCTTAGAATATATTGCTCATCCTCTGAGCTGTGGGGGACTCTGAAACTGCAGCTGTCCTAGCTGTCAATGCTCAGTCTGCTGAAGTGGATTTCAGAAAAGAGCGGAGACCTAAGAGAAAAGAGAGGAGACGCTCCCATCCTACCTCTCCCTCTACCCCCATCAAAAATGTATTTGTTTTATAATCCTGTGCCTCACACACTCTTCCTGCCTGGTCATCACTCTGGGTGTTGCAAAGTCTAAAAGGTACTATTGAGATATTTTATAGCTGATTGTTATCATGTATACAGTTTGATATTTTCAGTAATTGCAGCCTCCTCTGGGAAGCCCAACCATGCATTGTCAAACTCCCCGACCATGCCTAATGTTTCATCCAGCTGTGCTATGTGAAGCCTGAGCCCTCACTGCTCCTTTTGCATACTAGACGCTATGTGTAATACTGCAGAGCCCACTGGGTGCATAATTACCAGCACAGGTGTCTATGCCAATATCGTAAATTATAGGATGGGTAGTGCAGGAGCGCATCTAATTGCACTGCTAGTCTGAGTGCTAGTACTCAATGCTTCTCTGCACTTGAATACAGTATTTCTTCCTGGGAAGAGAGTGATATGGATGTGGGTTTGTATTTGCCCCTTCAAGCCTCGGTCCCCAATTTTTTTTTTATTTTTTTTTTTACTGCATGGGCAAGCGGAGGATTCAGAGCCAATATGATAAACTGCCTGTTGGGAACTGCATGTTCGTGTGGTAACTATACACAGCCACAGTATGGCAACTGCTGCCTGTTCTCCAGGCCTCTGAGCCTCAAGTCCTTGGCCCCAGGTGCAGTTCTGTAATGCAGGGAGACAGGGTGCAGGGGACCCCAGGCCTGAGGCACAATGCAGAGCTGTGCTTTGTGGGGAGCTCTCTGTGCCCCAGTGTGTAGGGGCTTGACAGAGGAGAGCTAGTGGATCTGTGACTATGTAGATCCACGACTCTTTATCCAGACAGGTGGTGGAGGAGGAAGCGGCTACTGCAGTAGGCAGGGCTGGGTCCAGGGCCTTGAGGCCACAGTGGTGGACATGGAGCACTGGTGTCACTCTGCATACTGGAGTTCAGATTCTCCCTCCTCTGTGCCCCGGCCCCTGTGCAGATCCCCAGTGCCACAGCCTGGTTTCCAGGGCTGTGGGACCAGGATTTGGCCAGTTCAAAGTGGTAATCAGATGAGTTTGTTCAACTATTTATAGGCACCTCAAACTGTATCACGTGTCCCATAGACTCCCGGAGCTAAATCCTGCCCACTACTGCATGGATGTGTGGGGAGAGAGAGGGGACAGGGTGACTCCTCTGCCCATACAACCAGCAAGGCGGACGGCCTTTGTCATGTCACTTGGGAGGCCTGGGGAGAAGGGAGAGCCTAAGGCTTTCTCTTCATTGCCAAAATAGGTATGTGTTTAGCAAGGGATAACTAAGGCCTTGGCTACACTCACGAGTTACAGCGCAATAAAACTGCCTGCAACGCTGTAACTCACTAACTGGCTACACTTGCAAGGCACGTGCAGCGTTGCATCTCCTCAGTTACAGCGCTGCTTGTACTTCTGCTCTCCGAGAGGAATAACAGTTGTTGCGTAGTGGTGGCAACCCTGTTGGTTCAATGTAGCCGGGGAATTCGTAGTAACTGACCTCTGGAAGCTCCCTTTGTTTTGAAACGGCACTTCCGGATTGGAGTTCAGAGCTCCGTTCTGTGGCTGCTTTACAAACAAAAAGCAAACACAGCTACTGTTTGCAGGCGGGGGGGCTCCGTTAGGAATGCCGGCAGCAAAGTTGGCTTGGAGAGAGACTGGGCGGGGGGGGGGGGGCGTCAGGAAAGAACGGCGGGGGGGGGGAGGGGGAGGGCTCCGTTTCCCCGAGTTCTCTTTTATCTGCTCTTTAAAAACAAACAAAGCCCCTGCTGCTTGCTTTCAGTGACTGAGAGAGAGGCGGGGAATGTGGAGGTGTGTAAACTTAGGAGATAATGAGCTGACACTCTGTGGATACCCCAGAAACCCACTCTCTCTCCCCACACGCTCCCTGTCACACTCCCCCTCACCCCCCCCATTTGAAAAGCACGTTGCAGCCACTTGAACGCCCATAATGCACCGCTCCCAATACAGCTGCAAATGCCTCAAATGTAGCCACATTAGTGCGCTGGCAGCTGCCACTGTGGACAGGCTGCAGCGCTTTCCCTACTCAGCTCTACGAAGACGGGTTTAACTCACAGCGCTGTACATCTGCAAGTGTAGCCAAGGCCTGATACGCGCTCGCTAACTGCTGTAAAATGTCCCTTTTCGGCAGCGAAGACCAAGCCTAATGATGTGCCAGCCTGTGACCCACGTGTCCAACAGGCTGATCTGCTGCTCAGCAGGCATGGCTGCGCACCCTGCCTGCCTGCGCAGATGTCTCCACCATTGAGCAGGAAGTCACAGCTAGACACACTTTTCACTGCTCCTCTGAGCAGAAGCAGTGCATCCCCTGCATGGAGACCTGGTCTGGTTCTATCCTGGCCAGTAGGGATCCTGTAACAGAGGATGTGGCAAGCAGCATCTTTGCTCCCCCTGGCAGCACTTACCGCTGCAAGCGTTGGTTCGTAGAAATTAGAGACAAAAATTCTTTTGCCATCCTCCAGGGGGCGATGTTGGATTGTTCTCTCCTGTGTTTTGTCTAGTAGTCAAGTGCTATATGTCCCAGCCAACCAACAGTACTTCCACGGCTTTCCGGGGGGCAACATCTCTCCGTATCAGGAAGCTTTAGCTGACATTCAGCCTAAATTTTTATTTTCTTAATTTCATTCTTAATGTTCTTCACCGAAGCCCCCAGGGCAATAAACAGAAGCCAGGTTGGTAGGAATAGCTAAGTGGCTGTAATGAGATTTTTGCTCTGCATGGTTTTGCCTTCTCATTTGTCTGTCTTGTGCCACTTCTGGCCGAGTCAGCATCCTTCTGAGACATATCGCTCGCTGAGGTCTTTCCCGGGGTTTTATTTTTAGTTTTGTTGAATCAGGAGCAATTAGCTCCATGTGCATCTGGCTGTCTTACCTGGGGCTGGCTTGAGGGCTTTTTGTGTCCTAGGAAAACTGAAAATTACAGGCAGGCCTTTCCCAGCTCACAATTTTTCCATCCCTCCATCACTGGTTCTCTCACATTTGTCTCACTTTTTGCAACATTTGGGTCTTTGTTTTTGCTCTTATTTTCACGCAGATTCTGCTCTCTTTCTTCCGGGACTTATTTTATTACTTTGGTTTAGATCCTTTGAGCTAATTTCCTGTTACTGTGCTTTCTTTTCATTCCCCTTCCCTTCCTGCTCCCTACTTAATTTTCTTATTTGTCTTTTCTTTTCCTGGTTCTATATCCATTTCCATACTTTTATTCTCTCTCTGGGTTGTCTATAAGGGGCTCAGAGTAGTGGGATGGCTTATGGAAAAGTCCACAGTGTGACCTCAGCTTGGTAGAATTAATAAAATAACAGTAGCATCACGGTTAGTACAAATCCTACAATAGACTGCTGTGGATGAGAGATGGTTACCAGAGAGCGAGATGGCATGGCATTAGCAGCAGAATAGACTCTTTAATTGTAGGATCTGGATCCTAGGTGCCTTCACACTAAACGTATTCCCATTCCAAATATTTCGCTGCTCTGATAATGGCCTGTGCTGGAACAAATCCCGTCTGTCGCTTCCATTTCCTATAAAGCCCTTTCTTTGGTTATTTAAGATGTTTGCAATCTCAGCTAGTAGGTAGATCTGTAAGATAAGCCAGGGACTAGAGTAGATGAGGTTAGTTTATTTTCTGTTTTGTCATCTCCTAGGATCTGCTACAGGGGTGGGGAACCTATTTTCTGTCATGGGCCATTGACCCACAGAAAAAAATCAATCGTGGGCCACTCACCTGCCGAGGGGGCAGAAGCTCGGGGCTTCCCCCAGCAGTGGGCCAAGCCAGCGCTTGCTCCTCCAGCCCCACGGGGGGCGCCGAAACTCACCACGGGCCGGATGAAATTAATCAATGGGCCGGATGCGACCCGCAGGCCGTACGTTCCCCACCCCTGTGCTAGAGCAATCTTCTTACGTCTTACAGACTTCTGGCCATAGACCTGATCGTGTTTTACAGCATCGCAAGACTTATTTTTGACCACCCGGGCAGCTCTCAGGAGCCACTTGTTGGGTGAATCAGCAAGTCACACTTGGACTATAAGCTCCTGGGGGGCAGGGGCTCATCGTTTTGTTCTGTGTTTTGTACAGCACCTAGCACAATGGGGGCCTGGTCCATGACTGGAGCTCCTAGGTACTATGGTAATAGCAAAAATAACAAATAATTAGCCCCCTTGCAGACTAGTTGAATATGAAATGTGGACTATGAAACTAACTCTAGCTTCCAAACTCTGAACACAGACCTTCAATAGGAAATGCATCACAACAACATACAAGCCACAAAGGGTCTTAGTTAGCGTCTACACTACAGCCTTCCTCCCACCGATATAAGTGCAATACTACGCCGACCTAATAACTCCACCCCCACGAGAGGTATAAGGCTTATGTTGGTGTAGTTAGGGCAACACAATGTCTATGTAGACACTGTGTTCCTTACGTCGGCTGTCTTGTCAATTTCATGGCAGGAGCTGTGAAATTGACAAGAAAGCCCCCCCTCTCCTGGAGAGCCAGTGGCTGGACACTGCTTCCAGCTGGGAGCTGGGGTGAGAAGCCCAGGGGGCTTGCCCCCACTCCTAGCCCGGAGCCAAAGCCAGGGAAGCTTTGGACCCCCCTCCCAGCTGGGAGCTGGGGCGATAAGCTGAAGCAGCTTCGGACCCCACTCACAGCTGGAAGGTGGGGTGAGAAGCCCAAGGGGCCCCCTGCCTGCTCCCTGCCAGAGCTGGGCAGCTTTGTCAATTTCAGGGCTCTGTAAACCATGAAATTGACAAGGCTGCTGGGCTCCCTGCAGGGAGCAGACGGGTGGGGAGAGGGGCCTGAGAAGCCCCTGGCAGCTTCCCGCCCGCTCCCGCCAAGGAATGGGGACAAGAAGCCTGGGCTTCTGGCCCTGGCTCCCGGTGGGGAAGCGGGGAAGAGAAGCCCCAGGCAGCTTCCCCCCACTCCCAGCAGAGAACAGGGAGTGGAGAGGGGAGGCAGTGCTCTGGGAGCCTGTGGGGGAGCTGGCTCCCAGCAAGGAGCTGCCAGCAGAGCTGAGAGTCCGGGCTGTCAGCTCCCCACCCTGCCCCTCTTAGGTCGGTGGAAGCGCTCTTGGTGAGGACGCGCACCACCGACCCAAGGAGAGTAGTGTGGACATGCGGCTGTAAACTGAGCTAATATAGGGCGACTTACATTTCTAGTGTAGACATACCCTCAGTGGTAGCTGTATCTTGAACTAGGGGCCCAATCCTCTGGCCATTCCACAGTGGCTCTCAGGGAGTGCAGTGCACGGAGCAGTGGCCCAATTGAGCCCTGGCTGCGCTCAGCAGTGGTGAACTAGCAGCTGCACTTGTTCCGTGGTACGAGAAAAGAAATAATAATAGGCATGGTATCATTATGCAGGAGAAATCCTTCTCCTCCTCGGACTCTCTCTCCCCCTCTCCCCAGCCTGCTCAAAATGGAGCCAGCCTCAACTTGAACTTCAGGCCCACAAAGAAACCGCAGAGCACGTTTCTTTGAAGTGAAATGTGGACCCTAGAGGAGAGTGTCCTGTACATATTTAGATTTGCTTTTACCTGTATGTTTCCTTCCTAAATATTGGCCTCTTCCCATAATGTTTATCACTTCTGCATATCTCCCAGTGTTTCAAGTGGCTAAAATGGGATGCATCACCACTCAGGTTTGGCCTGGTCGCCCCTCTGTAGGTGGAGGGTCAATGTCCCCATAGTCAGAGCGGGAGGGTCAGCCAGGCCAGACCTGAGTGGTAGTACAAGCCCATGTGCCAGGTCACAACAACACTCAGTTTAGGGACCCTCAGGGAGCCTGGAACAAACTGCCCCTTTTGTCACTCCTCTCCCTCACCGCCACCCCCGAGAGCAGCCTTGAATGTGGGAAATGTTCACTTCGACCAGGACAGTGGGGTTGGGGGATCAAAGTGGGACAGTCCTGTCAAACCTGGGACTGTTGGGAGGTCTGTTTCTGAACCCCACCCCTCCTTTAACAACTCAGTTTACTAGCTCCACAACTGACATTATCTGATGTGCTTGGTAAAAAAGAATTTCTCCCTGGGGCAATTGGGGTAGATTGGTTCCCTTTGTGGTATCTCTGATTTGTATAGATCACAATAAATATAAGCTCCACCTCTGGTTATTCGGACAGTAACTGGTCTGGCCAGGGTGACTAAATCCCATGGGTTTAACTTTCTTATATGCACCTTTTCTTATATTTTGCCACCTTAGACATTTCTCTCAGTTTTAACTAACATTCCGCATTAGCACGGCTAAGTAGCATTCCCAGTCCAGTGCTGGGGGGGTTTGGAACAGGTTCCTCTACCTTTGCTGTGGGATGAGACTGAGTTACAAGATACTTTTGGCTGGAAGGAGAAGTTCCATTTTAAGTATATAGCAAATTAACACCACAATTAGTACTGATGCAAAATGATGCACTTGTTGCTACAGTCATCAGAGTATCTCTCTCTCCGTACGCAAACAGGCCCCGAGCCAGCCAAGTACATCTGCAAATGAGTTGTCCCATTGACCTCAGTGGGACTACTCACATGCTTGATGTCACGCATATGTTTACCTTTGCTGGCTCAGGCCCTCAGGGAATGCCCAATAGTTCTGTGAGACAAAACAAACACAACAGGTTCTAAATGAAATAGCTCATCAAGAGATTCTTTGGAGATGAATTCGCACTGGGATGTCCCCAGGCCTTTCCTTAGCTCCCTCTCCCCAATCCAATCCCTCCTCAAAACCCACCTCTTTCTTCAATCGCTCTCTCTCTCTCTCTCTGACAGTGACCCCCCTCCATTATGCCAACCTCGCAACTGAAAAAGACAAAAGCCCAACAAACAAACAAACAAACAAACAAAGGCGTTAACATAGAGCCTGATCCTGCAAAGACCAAGATATGACTCATGGCAGTAAAATTACTCTTCTGTGTATGGCTTCACAGGACTGGCTCATCCCATGCACCATTCAAAACAAGCCACCTCATCCTTTGTTGTTGTTCTGAATTGCTCCCTTCCTCCTCTCTCCCCCCTTGTTATCAGTCCCTGCAACATATAGATATATTTAACCTAGATTATGAGATTCTTAGGGCAGTGACTGTCTCCAGTGGCTATGTAAAGCACTATGCAAACAGAGGGGTCTAAATACATGTTGAACCATAGTATTTACTAATAATGGTCAATGGAGCCAGCTCTCAATGCCACTAGCTTTCACAATCTGTTTCCTGCTCTGTGATTCCTGTTGGTCTTCGGTGATCGCACGTGGCCTCGCTGACTTTCTGTGGCCTAGCACTGGGCCTTCACTCAGCTATTCACTTAGCCTTCAGCTCAGCTACGCCGCCAACGGTTCATATGCTGGAGAATGAGTCTTTCTAACTTCCCTCCCCTTACGTCTTCCTCCCACTTCCATGCTTCAACCATTTTGTACAGTTCAGTGTGCTGGATCCAGTTCCATCACAGGGAATTTTCAGTGACCAGAAAGATGTTTTGAAAGCAGGGAGGACTGTTGCAGGTCTCTGTTCTCAGTTATTATTTCTGTGCTCAAGGATCCCAAAGAGGGACGGGGACCCTGTTAAACTAGGTATTGTACTAATAGTGGGCACAGAGGCTTTCTGCCCCAGAGATCCTGCAGTCTATGAATTAGGCCAGTGGTTCTCAACTTAATACACATTGTGGGCTGCCTATGCGGCCCACAATGTGTTTCCTGGGCTGCAGGGGCCGGGTGGCAGGGCAGCAGCAGACTGGATCCCGACCCCGGACCCCCGCCACATGGGGCCAGCAGCTGACTGCCCACCCTGGACCCCCGCTACGCAGCCGCCCCGGGGCCGGGCATCTGCCCCGGTCCCCAAAGCTTGCAAGGCCAGCTGGCAACCCCAGACCCCACCAGACAAGGTGGGCCAGCTGCCCCAACGCCAGGGCTCACGGGGCCAGGCGGCTGGCCCAGACCCCGTGGGGCCGGCCGGGACCCCTGGATCCTCGCTGCGCGACTACCCTGACCCTGGACTCTTGTCACATGGCTGCCTTGACCCCAGACACCCACTGTGTGGCTGCCCTGGACCCTGCAGGGCCGGCCGGATGCTCCGGACCCTGGGCAGCGGGGCAGCCGGGCCCGGGACCCCTCCACACTAGGCAGCCAGGAACCTGGCAGATCCCAGCTCGCGGGCCAGCCTTTACCACCCAGCCGAGTTGGGCCGCAGCTGTGTGCTAATTGGGCCGTGGGCTGAGAACCACTGAATTAGGCAATATGAAGTGCATGAATAAAGAGACAAGCGAGGGAGAGAGGAGTAGAAGGATAAGATAAGAGCCAAGACATAACTGAGTAGCCCCAGTGAGCAAAGTAACCACAGAGAGGTGCAATTTTAGCAATGCTTGGCTCAAAACCATAAAACTATCTGTTTCCAGGTTTCATCAACTACTGTACAGGGAAGGTCTGGGAATCCTGTTCTCCTTGGTCTGGTCTGGGGGGAAATACCACAGAAAATCTGTGGGTTTTTTTATTATTATTATTTTTTGTTCATTGAATGTGGATAGTGACTATTTGGTATTCCAACAAATATAAAAAAGACAGACAAACAAACAAACAAACAAAAAACCCAACCCCACAAAACCCTACACCAAGAAACCATTAAAGTGGCAAGGTCAAACAGTCAAAAATTAGGAAATGCCATTAAGGTTGCCTGTGCAGTCTTCGTTCGGTCCACTTGCCTCAATGCATTATGATACAGTTTTTAATTGTGTGATCATATCACATCCACCGGACCCCTGCCTTATTCTGTGAATGAGTAGTCATTCAATATTTCCTTTTATCTTCCACCTTCAACATGTGCCTCCAGGCCTTACTGAATGCATAGCAGCCAGCCCCTGAGCTGAATACATCATTATTAATTTGCTTATGAGCATTCTTGTAGTGTTTTCCCCATAATAACTGAGTGCTTCACAAATGCTAATGAATTTGTCTTCATAAACTTCCTGCAAGAACAGGTGATATTATTATCCCCCTCTTACAAATGGGGAATTGAGGCCCACTGACCATTAATTTTGAGGACACACAAGGCCTGATTTTTCTGAGTACTTTGGTATTACAGAGCTTTTTATGTGTTCAAAGCCCAGCTCCCATTGACTTCAGTTCAGTTGTGAGTGCTGGGCTCCCAGAAAATGAGGTACACATAATTAGCGTGACCATTTTGAATTGGGACTTGCCCAGCATTACATAGGGACTCTGTCGTTGCTGGCAGGGATGGAATCCAGTTCTCTAGAACAATATTCAACTGCCTTAGCCATGAGAGGATCCTCTCTCCTCTCACTATCAATCCCCTGCCTCCTTCACTGAACACCTTCCAAATTCTGCAGGCATCTTACAGACAACAGCCTCCTTCACTACACAACGCTAATTCATCCCCAGAGCATGGTCCATTCTGTGCACTGAATGAGGCAGGGGTCCTGTCTCAAACTAACGTGTGGTCATGTAATTAAAGACTGTATCATAAGGCGTATGCACAAGGGGTCCGAATTAAGACTGTGTGAATATATGTAGGCTAGATGTTATGATTACATATGGAGAGAGAATCCATCATACAACACTCTAGAACAGGGGTAGGCAACCTATGGCACGGATGCCAAAGGCGGCACGCGAGCTGATTTTCAGTGGCACTCACACTGCCCGGGTCCTAGCCGCCGGTCTGGGGGGCTCTGCATTTTAATTTAATTTTAAGTGAAGCTTCTTAAACATTTTAAAAACCTTATTTACTTTACATACAACAATAGTTTAGTTATATATTAAAGACTTATAGAAAGAGACCTTCTAAAAATGTTACAATGGTATTACTGGCACGCGAAACCTTAAATTAGAGTGAATAAATGAAGACTCGGCACACCACTTCTGAAAGGTTGCCGACCCCTGTTCTAGGAGAAGCATTCTGAAAGATGAAGTTAGCAGTTTACAGTGCTGAACAGCAACTTCATTTAGTGTTGTGATTATTTTTAGTTCTTGTTTATATAGCATCATCTAAATCCAGTTTAACATCAAATCTTATATCATGTGGGAACCCAACACTTCTTAGATGAAATCTTTGAGGTAGGATGTATTATCAAAACTTTGCTAGTATGGAAAATAGAATCCAGATGAATCAACAGCATGTGACGCAGGATGCTGAGTGTCAACAGACAGTCCAAAGTAGGGGTGAATAAGCTGATGCGGTGAACAGCTGCCTCCATCCCAGACTGGCTCGTGTCTTGAGCTCTTCCAGAGCTGTGATTTCATGACACACGTTAGTAATTAAACAATTTAGTAAGAGAATTACATACTCCATAATTATACCTTCCACTTTAGTGGCAGGAGTCCCCATGCACAACAACTTAGTCATGGCAATATCACAGCTACAAGAAGCAGGAAGGTGGGACATCCAGTTTTATTGTAAGGGCCAAATACTGATGTCCTTACTCAGGCTAAACTCCCACTGTAAGTCAAGGAGTGAGGAAGGATTCAGGAATCAGCCCTAAATGTTCATAAGACTGAGGTGTAACAACATGTCCTAAATGTACTGTCCATTGCTCTCACGAGAAAATGGTTCATACTTTTGCCTCCTTAAAACTTTGTTTTGACTAGTCAAATTAGGTTGTGTGTAAGCAAAGCTTTCTAAGGTCTGCATGTGTGTGGTGGGTGGAAGGGAGACCCATTACAGAGAGCTATCTGGGCTGAATATCAGCCCTTACTCATAAATATGAATGTCAAATGGAAAAATTTGGGTCTCATTTGGGAGCTTGCACATGCATGAGTGGGAGATCACACGAGAGCATTTGAGCCAATCAGGGGCTAGAGTAGACTCCCAGTCATGTGACCTATGGGACTCAATCACTATGTTGTCACTTCTGCTTATTCCATTCGGAGCAGAGCGGGCTCGAAAATTTTGATGTAAACAAAGTGTTGACCAAAAAAGAAGACGACATTTTGGGGGGATTCCCCCCAACCCCAGTTTGAGTACTGGCTGAGAGTGGAAGCAGTTTGCTGCTGCTCTTATGTCCATTAGAAGCAGCTGTGCTAGCTCTCCACAGGCAAATGCTTCTAACCCCCCCACCCTTTTAAATGTAATAACAATCTGAAACTCCCTGATTTTGCAATCCTGTCTATGGCAGGGAGGGGAGAAGAGCATCAGGAGAGGGGAGCCAGCAGTTCCCTGGCTCTGCTGCTGTCTGCAGTGCTGGTGTTATGGCAGTAGTGTAATATTAGCGGGGTTTAGGAAGGAAGACAAACTGCAAACAGCAGGACCCAGCAGGGCTCTCTTCTCCGGTGTACTCCGCACTGCAGTCAGTCTGGTGGTGATTGCTGGCCCCTCAAGCTCCAAGCAAAGCTGCTTGCTGCTGCACAATGTTAGCAGCTGGGGCTGACTTAATTTTGAATTAACACTCCAAGTGCTGACATCGGACGGACTCTCCAGTCAGAGCGGGATCGGGATGATGTTAGCTTAGGGTCTGAGAGAGACCAAATCTGTCGTCTTCTTCTTTTTTAAACATCCATGGTTTAAAAATAACCCTTCCTGCAGTTACACAGCAGCCTGGCGCTGACAGGGACAACTGGCAAACAGCAGCAAGGTTCTTGCATCAGCCAGACAGACACAGAGTTCAGCTCCGATTGGCTCCCTGCTGCCAGCCTGGGACACACTGGGCTAGTGGGACAGTTTATTAGTCAGACCGTAGTTTAGGGTCAGAGAAATGTATGTATTTCCTACAAACTTCAGGCATCTCAGCACAGCAGCAAGCCCAGTGACAGGTCCACTTAAACTAGGCTCTGGACTCCTCCAGTCTCTGGCTTGTAGCTAATGTAGCAATGGAAGCTACAGCTGTTACTGCTTCTGCTTGCCTGGGGCTACAGTCTGAGCACTTTCAGAATGGTACACTCTGGATCAGCAAGGACTATTATTAATCATAGCCTAGCTTAGGTCCCGAGAGACCTATGGGTTCTCTATTTTAAACATTGTAGACAACTCTCTGCTGCAGGAGGCACAAGGGCAACAAGATGCGATCCGTACGCGAGGCAAGACCCTCGAGTCTCTGCCTTGGGGTCTGTTGTCAGATGCTGGTGTAAATCCACAGTTCCTCAGCAGAACTCAGCGGAGTTACTCTGGGTTTACTCACAGGGCGTGAGCTCAGACTGTGGTTCACCAAGTTGTTCTGAGAGCCAGCATGCGGTTATTGCTGCTGTTGGAGGCTGTGTTTTAATTCCTTCCTGTGCAGGCCAGAGGGACTCTCCTAGTTCGGGCACTGGTGAGTCACTTTCTCCCCTCTGTCTTAAGTGTATAGATGGAAGTTATGTGACTTACCTAAGAACACACAGGGAAGCAGTAGCGGAGCAGGAAAACAAAACCCCAAAATCCCAGTGGCCTGCAGCCCCTTCAGTCTCACCCAGAGTGTCACCTCCTCCCTAACGGATGATAAATGTGAGCAACTTTTTTACAGGGCTACACTCCTTTGAACTCAGCTCGCTGTATAATTGCAATTTAAATAAGTATTATTTTAGATGGCAGATGATTCCTAACAGAATAAAGGGTGGCTGCTTCCTGGCCTTGCTCCTCCCATGACCTACTTAACAATTAGCCAATCCACATAAGGAACTGCTCTTTCCCTGTAAACATAAATATACACCATTGTTTAAAAGGTTTGTTATTTAGAACTAAACACGCTTAGCCAAATTTGTTGCCCAAAGCAAAAACAGTACCATACGAAAAGGAGATATACATACCCTCCTTCCAGGATGGAAATCTTACCTTGCAGATGAAATTCAATAAAGACAAGTGCAAAGTACTACACTTAGGAAGGGAAAATCAAATTCACAACTACAAAGTGTGGAATAACTGCTTAGATGGTACCATTGCTGCAAGGAATCAAAGGGTTATAGTGGGTTGGAAACTGAATATGAGTCAACACTGTGATGCAGCTGCGAAAAAGGCTAATATCATTCTGGGGTGTATTAAGAGGAGTGTCGGATGTAAGACATGGGAAGTAATTGTCCTGCTCCTCTTGGCACTGGTGAGATCTCAGCTGGAGTATTGTGTCCAATGCTGGGCACCATACTATAGGAAAGAGGTGAACAAATTGGAGAGTGTCCAGAGGAGAGCAACCAAAATGATAAAAGAGTTAGAAAACTTGATCTATGAGGGAAGGTTAAAAAAACTGGCATGTTTAGTCTTGAGAAAAGAAAATAGGGGAAGAGGACCTGATCAGAGTCTTCATATATGTTCAGGGCTGTTATAAAGAGGATGGTGATCAATTGTTCTCCATGTCCACTGACGGTAGGACAATAAATAATTGGCTTACTCTGCAGAAAGGGAGATTTAGGTCAGATATTAGGGAAATCTTTCTAACATAAGGGTAGTTAAGCTCTGCAATAGGCTTCCAAGGGAGGTTATGGAATCCCCATCATTGGAGGTTTTAAAGAACTGATTAGAAAAACACCTTCTCAGGGATGGTCTAAGTTGACTGGGTCCTGCTTCAGCACAGGAGCCTGTACTCAATGATTTCTGGAGGTCCCTGCCAGCCCTACATTTCTATAATGCTATGATTCTATGCTCATTTTACACAGCAGATATGCTGCAAAGATACGCCCTCAAACCCTCTTCTATTTATATTGTAGTTGTTTGCAAGTGCAAAGCCCCTATATGCCACCCGAAGTTTACATTTAACACACGAGTTTGTACCAGCTTTGTCCTTGGTACCTCCCTATACGGTCCTAAATCTCGTTTGGAATCTACGTTCAAGGGTTGATGAGCCATGACAGTGATTCCCTCGCTGTGCTTGGTACAAAGTATTCATGCAGCTTTGCTTTGACAAGTGTCTATGTTCTGATGCCAAAACTGGTTTCAGCCTTGCAAAATGTTGTGGGATGCTTGACATGGGTGGACAGAATTGTGGGAAGAGCATAATACATTTAGTTAATATAACTTCCCAACACCATGTATATATAATGTACATTTATACCATGGACATAATGCTTACTAATGTGGTGAATGCTACACTTAGCATACGTGTAATGGTTAATACCACCTACAGACAGCATCTGAAAAATCTCCCCTTCTTCCAGATTGATTGATTGTGTCTGGGGCCTGATTTTCATTTATGCTATTTATTTACACCCCTTTATTCTGCCACTATCTGAACTGGTAGTGTGTCACATGGTGACCGTATCCTTCTAGAACAGTGGTCTCCAACCTTTTTACGCCCAAGATCACTTTTTGAATTTAAGGGCAACCCAGGATCTACCCTGCCCCTTCCCTGAGGCCCCGCCCCTTCCCCAAAGCCCCACCCCACTTACTCTATTTCCCCCCCCCCCCCCCGTCATTCGCTCTTCCCCACCCTCACTCACTTTCACCAGGCTGGCGTAGGAGGTTGGGGTTCGGGAGGGGGTGCGGGCTCTGAGCTGGGGCCAAGGGGTTCGCAGTGTGGGAGGGGGCTCTGGGCTGAGCCTGGGGCAGGGGGTTGGGCTGCAGGAGGAGGTGAGGGGAGCAAGCTCTGGGAGGGAGTTTGGGTGCAGGAGGGGGCTCTGGGCTGGGGCAGAGAGTTGGGGTGCAGGAGGGGGTACAGGATGCTATCTCTGGGAGGGGGGTCAGGGCTGGAGCAGGGGGTTGGGGTGCAGGAGGGGGTGGGGTGCTGTCTCTGGGAGGGGGGTCAGGGCTGGGGCAGGGGGTTGGGGTGCAGGAGGGGGTGGGGTGCTATCTCTGGGAGTGGGGTCAGGGCTGGGGCTTGGGGTGCAGGAGGGGGTTTGGGGTGTGGCTCTGGGAGGGGGCTCAGGGCTGGGGATTGGGGTGTGGCCTCCCACCGGGCAGCACTTACCTCCTGCTGCTCCCGGTTGGTGGTGCAGCGTGACTGCCGCTAAGGCAGGTTTCCTGCCTACCCCAGCCCCCCACCCTGGGGCCGTGCTGGCCGCTTCCAGGAACTTCCAGGCAGGCAGGGAACCTGTCTTAGCGGCAGCCTTGCTGGGCTGCCAGAGATCATGATCGACCAGTTGGTGACCACTGCTGTATAAGCATGTTTAATACATTAGAAATAGCATTAAAATTCATTTCTGCTGCCACTAGAGGTCAAATAACATACCGTCTGCATGAAGACAGCAGAACAATACAATAGTAGATTATCTGATGCACTGTATTTCTATATACACCAAGCAAGAGACATATGTTGTAAATTTTACATAAAAAGGTATTTCATAGCATGGCAACTTCTGTATCTATTTGTCCTCTCTTGGCTTTTGTGACTCTGTCCTTTCCTGGTTCTCCTCCTACCTCTTTATGCAATCCTTCAGTGTGTCCTTTGGAGGATTCTCCTCATCCACCCTCCAACCTTCTGTGGGGGTTCCACAGGGCTCTGTTTTTGATCCCCTTCTCTTCTCTCTCTACACATTATCGCTAGGTAATCTCATCTACAGACACAACTTCAACTACCATCTCTATGCTGACCACTCACAGATTTACCTCGCTACTTCAGACCTGTCCTCTTCTTTCCAAACTAAAATCTCAGCCTGTCTTTTGGACATCTCCTCGTAGATGTCTGGCCATCAACTCAAGCTCATCATGGCTAAAACAGAGCTCCTAATCTTTCTCCTCCCCAAATAATCCTCTTCACTACCTCCTTTCTCGATCAATGAGGACAGCACCATCATCCTGCTTGTCACTCAAGCCCATAACCTGGGCATCATCTTCAGCTAGGACCTCCCTCATGGTCGTTGCTGTATCTAAGGCAGGGGTGGGCAAAATTTTTGGCCTGGGGGCCACATCTGGGTGGGGAAGTTGAATGCAGGGCCATGAATGTAGGGCTGGGGCAGGGGGTTGGGGTCCGGGAGGGAGTATGGGGTGTGGGAGGGGGGGCAGTGTGCAGGAAGGGGCTCAGGGCAAGGGGTTGGGGCAGAGGAGGGGTGCGGGGTGTACGAGGGGGCTCAGTGAAGGGGGTTGGGGTTCAGGAGGGGTTGCACAGTGTAGGAGGGGGCTCAGGGAGGGGTGCGGAGTGCGGGAGGGGACTCAGGGTAGGGGTTGGGGTGCAGGAGGGGCGCGAGGTGGAGCAGGGGACTCAGGGCAGGGGGTTGGGGTGCAGGAGGGGTGTGGGATACAGCAGGGGGTTGGGGTACAGGCAGGGGGCTGAGGGCAGGGAGTTGGGGTGCAAGAGGGGTGTGGGGTGCGGGGTCCAGCCCGGCCTGGCGCTGCTTACCTGGAGGACTCCAGGGTGGCAGCAGCGCGCACCAAGGCCAGGGCAGGCTCCCTGCTTGCCTGCCTGCCCTGGCCCCACGCCGCTCCCGGAAGCGGCCGGCACCACGTCCCTGCAGCCCCTGGGGGAGCGGGGGCAGAGGGCTCCGCGTACTGCCCTCTCCTGCGGGTACCTTCCCCGAAGCTTCCATTGGCCGCGGTTCCCTGTTCCCAGCCAATGGGAGCTGCGGGGGGCGGTGCCTTCAGGTGAGGGCAGCGTGCGGAACCCTCTGCCCTCTCTCCCCCAGGGGCCGCAGGGATGTGGTGCCGGCCACTTCCCGGAGCGGAGCGGGGCCCATGGCGTCACGGGGTGGCAATCCCGTGGGCTGGATCCAAAGCCCTGAAGCACCAGATCCGGCCCGCGGGCTGTAGTTTGCCCACCCCTGATCTAAGGCCAGGTTTACACTACAGACCTATATCGGTATAACTTATGTCGCTCGGGATGTGAAAAATCCATACCCCCGAGTGACGTAGTTATACCGACTTAACCCCCTGTTTAGACAATGCTATGTCAACAGGAGACGCTCTTCACTAAAGCTCTACAGCATCACAGCAGCATTGGTGCCGTTGGGCCGCGGTAGCACTGTATGCGAAGACAAGCCCTAAATGTCACTCATTCGTTCTGTGTAATATCTCTAAGATACGGCCTTTCTTATCCATCCGCTCAGCTAAAACTCTCATCCTGGCTGTCTTCATCTCACGTCTCAGTTACCACAACATACTTCTTGCTGGCCTTGACAAGTGCGATCTGGCTTTGTTCTGGGTTTGTGCAGTGCCTGGCCCATGAGTAGGTTTCCTAGGCGCTATGATACGGTAAATAATAATATACAACTGGTGCCAATATTATATTTGTTTAACAAACTGTTACTAAACACCCACCTATCCAGCATAAAGCATGCGTATTTCTTGAATGTACAGTTAGGGTGTGGACAAAGTCCCATATGTCAATGGCTTTGAGCCCCTCACTCTGTTTCTCATTGCCTCACATCTAATCGTGCATGAAATGCGTAACCGTGTTTGTATTCCCTTTGCACCTTAAGTACTATTTTACCAGAATGTCTTATTTATATATTTAGTATAAGAACTCCCCGCTCTAGTATTCCTCTCTTTATAAGAGATGCAGTCCCCATACATTTGTACAGGATGTTGTATTAATAATGATTCATGCAGCAATCTATAGACAAGGAATACTTCCCTGAGACACCTTACAGTACTTAGTCAAAAGAACGAGGAGTCCTTGTGGCACCTTAGAGACTAACAAATTTATTTGGGCATAGGCTTTCATGGGCTAAAAACCACTTCATCAGATGCATGGTCAGTCAGTATTTCATAGGGCTATCTATCATTTCCTCCTCCCCAGATTGATTGGAAAGGAAATTACAATCTTTAATTTGGTTGAGTTCAGTTGCAATCCTTTCTCTGATCAGCTAGCATTACCAAGGCTGCCTCTCCATCCAACTGCAGTCTCAGAGCTGTGGAAGATATAGGATTGTCCTTTCTGTTCCACTGAGATCCTGGCATGGAGGCTTAGGTTTTTCAATAGAGCTATCTAGTCATTCAGTGTTCAGCAGCAATAACTTTTTATAAGCAACGTCTAGTGCTAGATGGATTTCTGGAAAATTCAAAGAAGAAAGGTTGACTTGCCAAGATGGCTGGTATATGAAAGGCATTGTAGTGTATTGCCTGTTCACCTGAGTCATATCTACTATAAATGGAACTATTTCAGAATGACAAGGGAGGCGTGAGAGAGAAAAAAGCCCTCCTTTTAAATAGCTAATTAAGCGGACCATGCTAACTCAGTCAGGGTTCAGTGCTACACAGCCCATTATTTTGTCAGTATTCAGATTGTATCTAGACAACAAGTTGGCCAGAGCCTTATCAACAGGTAAAATGGAAAGATAGGGGTTATCGTCTGTTCTTTACAGTTATGTCAGGTAAGGGCTGACCGCACCAGAACGGACGGCCAATCTCACCAGAAATCTGAAGCTGGAAAATAAAAATCCATTTTTTGGAGTTAAGCCTCCAAATCCCGAACAACTTGTACAGCAAGGTGGCAGATGGTGAATCTGCTGCCACTATTAAAACATATGGCTCTGCACTGGCTTCCATTTGTCCTGAGTTAACTAAAACTAAGGAGTCTGGCATGCTAATAAGAGCAGCCAAACCAGTAAAGCCCAAATCTGACTTCCTTTGGGATGTTACTGTTTTGTTAAATCGTTTACTCAGTTGACAGCTTCCCTTGCTGTAGCATGGATTTGGCTGCAAACTGACTGATTCTTGGCCCTAAAATGGGCTGTGAGGGCAGCGAGTGGAGAGATTCATTATGAATAGATGATCAGAAGAATGTAGCCCTTTTTCCCCATCAGTGTATTTTGTCATTCACATGCATTCTCTGAATAGTTTGCATGAGCATATTTCAGCTCACGGGTTGTTTGCAAACAGGGCTGGCCTTACTATGAGGCGAACTGAGGCAACCGCCTCAGGTGCCAGACTGGGGCGGGGGGCGGGAGCGCCACTAGGACCCAGAGTGTAGAAAATTGTGTCTGCTGCTGGTGCATATGTATTCTCTCTGCTCTAGATGCACAGAGATGGTGGAGTGCTGTGCTGGAAGAAGGAGGGCACAAGAGACATAACAGGCAGGCAGGAGAAAAGGTGAGAGGGAATAGCAGAAAGCAGCAGGAACTGCAGGGAGAATGAGGAGGAGGAGCCTCTTATGTACCTCTCTAGCACCCCCAAGAGTCTGGACTGATTAAAACCAGCTTCTCAGGGAGCTTCCTGTTTCCTGCTGCTTCCCTGAACCCACTTGAGGAGAACAGTCAGTCAACTGAAGTAGTAGGAGCCAGTTAGGCCCTTAAGACTCTGATATCTTCCCTCACTCAGGCCCTGCTACCAGCCTGCTTATTTGTCCCCTTCAATTGAGTGTTGAGAGCCACTATAGCTGGCACAGAACAGCAGTCATGAGTGAAAGAAGAAAACACCCCTCTGGGGCAGCATTCAGAAAAAGAAAGAAAGCAAAGGAAGCTTTTCTATCTAAGCAGGAAGGAGCTCTCCTGAGATACATAGACACAAATGTTCACGGTGAACCTTTGGCCCCAGTGGGGATGTGAGTGGTGAGGAGATGCCTCATCTTCCAGTTAGTCAGAGTGCAGGTGACCTGGCAGCTACTGCAGCATCCATATCTCCATCTCAAATGGATGTAACCATGCACATTCCTGAAGAAAAGTGCAGATCAGAGAAGAGTGTGGTGGAGGCGCAAGAAACAGCTTCTGCTGAGTTTAGTTCCTTAAGTCTAGATGATCCAGGACTGTGAACCCACTTGAGCAGTAGCCTGAGGGACTTCCTTGTACTGCATGGGCCACAGCAAGTGAAAAACTTCATGTTCCCCAAAGACAATGAAAATAGAAGTTTCCATCCAACACATTACTGGCGTGAAATCCCCAATGGTGACAAAGTGGAGCGGCCATGGCTTATGTACTCAAAAACCCAGAATGCTGTTTACTGTTTTTGTTGCAAACTCTTCCAGTCTAATGTTCCAGCCACATTGGGTTCTACAGGAACAAAGGACTGGAGAAAGTCTGGCTAGAAATCTGGCATGCCATGAGAAGGCAGAAAATCACCAGAGAGCATTCCATAGGCGGAAAGAGCTTGAGATGAGAGTAAGGTTAAATGCCACCATAGATGATCAGCATCAAGAGAAGATTGAATCAGAGTCTCTTTACTGGCAAAATGTTCTAAAAAGGCTTATTGCCATTGTGAGAATGCAAAACCTAGCACTGCGTGGCACTTCAGATCAGCTGTATGTGCCAAACAACGGAAACTTCCTTAAAATTGTGGATCTGATGGCTGAGTTTGATGGTGTACTCCAGGAGCATCTAAGAGTCACCACCCAAGAAATGTACACACACCACTACCTTGGAAAAACAATTCAAAATGAGATCATACAGTTACTGGCAACAAAAGTCAAAGAGAAGATTGTGGCAGATCTGAAGTCAGCAAGATATTACTGGTCTGTTATTCTGGACTGCACACCTGATATCAGCCATACGGAACAAATGACTTTAATGGTGCGTTTTGTAACAACAACAGAACCTAATGAAAATGTCCCTGCAATGGTGACTGAAGATACGGGAATTGTGATAGCTGATATGAGAGATCAGGGCTACGATAATGGTGCCAACACGAGAGGAAAGAACAGAGGAGTGCAGACACGGATCCGAGAGTTAAACCCTCGAGCTTTTTTTGTCCCATGCAGTTCTCATTCATTGAACTTGGTGGTGAGTGATGCAGCATCAGCTTCTAGTGAAGCTGCTGAATTTTTTAATGTAATTCAAAGCATCTATGTATTTTTCTCTGAATCAACTCATCGATGGCAAATTTTGAAGCAACATCTGGGAACATCCTCTCTGACACGGAAACCACTGAGTGCCCCATGATGGGAAAGTCGAGTGGAGGCGATAAAGCCTATCAAACACCAAATTGGGAAGATAGATGATGCCATAGTTACCATTATGGAGGATAATGCTATGACAGGAACTGTTCGTAGGAGAACAGTGGCAGAGGGAAATGGAATCACCAGTAACATACACAACTTCAAATTTCTATGTGGCTTAGTGTTGTGGCATGACATACTGTTTGAAATAAATGTTGTAAGCAAGAGACTCCAAGGTGTTGACCTGGATATATCTGGAGCAATGGAACAACTGGACAAAGCAAAGTCAGACCTACAGTCTTACCGGTCAGATGAGGGATTTCAAAATGTTCTGAAGAGTGCACAGAAGTAAGCAGAGGAACTTCACACTGAAGCTATTTTCCCACCCATTCAAGAATACAAGAATCACCGAAGAAAAGAAGACATTTTGATCATGAGGCACGGGATAATCCCATATGAGACCCCAAACAACAATTCAAAGTTAAATTCTTTAACCAGGTGCTAGATTGTGCAATACAGTCAGTTGAAGAACGTTTCATGCAGCTCAAGGAACACGGCAGTATATTTGGGATGTTGTATGATATTCCAAAACTCCTCACTATACCTGAAGAAGACCTACACCAGCAGTGCAGGGCACTAGAGACAGTGTTGACACGTGATGACATGCGCGATTTTGATGCGAGTGATTTAGGTGATAAACTGAAAGCCCTTTCAAGATACATTTCAGCAGGATCAACTCCAAAGGCTGTTCTGGAATATATGTGCAAAAATAAGATGACCACCTTCTTTCCAAATGCTTTTGTTGCTCTGCGCATACTTCTAACACTTCCTGTAACAGTTGCCAATGGAGAACGCAGCTTCTCCAAGCTGAAGCTAATAAAAACACATCTACACTCAATTATGACACAGGAGAGGCTTGTCGACCTTGCAACCATCTCAATAGAGCATGAGCTGGCCCAGACTGTGGACCTTCAGGAAGCAGAAGCAGTTCAAATCTTTGCAACCAAGAAGGTACGGAAAGCATCACTTTGATTATTCAAACAGATAAAAATGCCAGTGTTTACTATGCAGACAAGAAAAGTTACATTTGCTGTTCAGGTGTTTGAAAATTAAGTGTTACTTAAAATTTATGAACAAGGCATTTTAAGTTGTTAGTTCTCCTTTATTGGGGTAGGTAGCAGAGCAGTGCCATGAAAGGAGTAGAACAGGAAGAAGGCAGAATGGAGACCTTTCAAAGTTTTGGCCCAAGCCGAGGGGACATGGGGGCATCATTTGAGCTCCCCGCCTCAGGTGCCAAAATGTTGTGGGCCAGCCCTTTTTGCAAACTCCATATTTGTGACAGGTGAGTGGTCACTCACGTCAGGATATTTGTTTCTGCTCCCTGGTTGGATGCCTACAACTTTTTAAAGAGGGCAATGGTGAATGGCAGATAGGTCCCAGTTCTGATTGCTGTTTATGCAGGTTCAAGGCAGTGTATGTGTGCAAAAAAGCTATCCTCGATGTTTCACCTGCTAGAGCCACTAGGAGAATCTTTAGCAGGGGACTTGCAACTAGTCTCTACTCCCTTTGTACTTCCTGGGCAGTGCAAAGGACTGAGGGTAAGTCTACACTGGAGCTGGACATGCACTAAAAATAGAAATGTAGCTACTGCAGCCAGAGCAGTGGGAGGGGCTTGCCACCCAAGTATGTACTTAGGGTCTTGGACCTGATTGTACTTGGCAGCAGCTAGCCTGTCCATCTGCTCATGCCACTATGGCTACACTTCTATCTTTAGCGTGCCAGCTCGATCGGCGCTAGCATGGGTATGTCTACTCAAGCTGGAACTGACACCTCCAACTCCAGTGTAGGCATACCCTGAGAGTGGGCAGAAGATCTACCCTATAAGCCCTAAGGAAGGAAACCTCCAAATGTCTGAATTCTGTCTGGGAGGGCTAGGACTCAGTTTGGAATGCGAGCTGTGTGAATAACTGATTGTTCACGTTGCTGGTGGTTCTGGGGGGAAAATGGCTTGGGGCCAAATGAAATATTTTGTTTTGATTTTGTGAAAAGACGTTTGACTTTTTCAGACTTTTTCCTCCCACCTCCCGTCTTTTTTTTTCTTCTTTTTTTTTGACAGAAACAATTCAGTGGAACTGATACAAATTTGTGAAACATTTCGGTATTACCAAATCTGCCTTTATTGCCAAAAAAGCTTCAGACAAAAAATTCCACCCACCCAGTAACTTAAAGGACTTACCGGTATGCAGGGCCGGGGTCCTGAGCAGGGGGGCGAGGCCTCAACTGGAAGAGGCGGGGACTTTAAATCCATTTAAAGGGCCCGGGGCTCCACTGTGGTAGCGGCGGCTGAGAGCCCCGGGTCCTTTAAATCGCCGCCAGAGACCTAGGGCTCCCGGCTGCCGCCGCAACCGCAGGGCTCCAGCAGCGGGGCTCTGGCGGTGATTTAAAGGGCCCAGGGCTCCGGCTGCTACTACCCGGAGCCCAGGGCCCTTTTAAATTGCCGGCCTGGGGAAGCTGCCCCCTGCTGGTACGGTCAGCTGTGTACCGGCTCTTGCCGGTACGCTGTACCGGACCGGACCAACTTACTTACCTCTGCACCCACCTCTAATTGGAACCCAATTTTGATTTGCCTCCTTCGGGCTTAGCAAGATCCATAAATCCTGTGTCCCCTCATATCTTGAGCAATATAATGAAAAATCTGCTGATAGGAGAAAAGGAGAGTCCCCCACAGGCCTGTGAGAACAAATGCAATAAAAGACTAGATTAAATCCCCAAGTTATAGAAGTAAAAGAGGGCAATTCTTGCAAATATATATGGTTGGATTTAAAAATGAACAGACCTCATGCCTCATCCATCTTCACACCCCTTTGGTGTTTACTCTCCCATGGACATGCTAGCAATTGAGCTCTGCTCAGTTTACAGAGGGCCAGAGCTCAAAGGCCATGTACCTCTTAAGTCTGGCTTATGACTTGCATATGACTTGCATTGGCCTTCTGCAGCAGCATGGATTCATGGGAGGCTAACTTTAAACAGAGCAGTAAATGACCAGACTAAACTGTGGCCCCACCTTTCCCTATCAGGCTGTCCATGAAGACACACCAGGATTTTGAGTCTATGGCTAGGCAATGAGGGGGAAAATACAGCCCAGTAAGTGAAATACCCTGAGTATATTTTATACAGATGTGACACTGCTTGACTCAGCATAAGAACATAAGTACGGCTATACTGGGTCAGACCAAAGGTCCATCTTGCCCAGTATCCTGTCTTCCGACAGTGGCCAATGCCAGGTGTCTCAGAGGGAATGAACAGAACAGGTAATTATCAAGTGATCCATCCCGTTGCCCATTCCTGATGGCAGGAGCACAAGGTTAGCAGAAACCATGCCACAGTGGACATTAAATAAACAAGGCGAGGATTTGATCATACACTTTGCAACTAGGACTGTGCATGTACAGTTGACTAGGGTGATTAAAAATGAACTCAGCCAATGGATCTGACAGCAGCCTAGATTCTCTCTGAATGATTCCTCAGGCAAAGCCTGAATGGCCAGAAAGGATGAAGTGGCCCCATTATTTTTAATGTTGACAGTCATCTTTCTGGTGATAGCATATCATTTCTTTCTGACATCTTGTGGGCACTGCTACCGGGCATGGTTAGGAGAAAAGTAGTAGGTTTAACTAACTAACTAACTAACTAACTAACTAAACAAACTACATTTAACTCCTTTTCTCTATCACCTCAGCTATTCAGTAACTCCCTGGCTCCTGGCCTAGTTATCCAGGTGCCAGAGGCTTCTTGGGCTTGGTCTACACTGTAAAAAATGTCATACTCTGAGTGCTGTAGTTAGGTCGACCTAACCCCTGGTGTAGACACAGCTAGGCTGACAAAAGAATTCTGGAAACCTAGCTACCTACCACCTCTCGGAGAGGGAGATTAACTACATTGCTGGAAAAAGCCCTTCCATCAATGTAAGAACTGTCTACACGGTGGGCACTGCTGCAGCGCCATAGGTGTGCTGCTGCAGCGGCTGTAGTGTAGTAGACATGCCCTCAGTCTCTTAAACCCCTGTTGTCTTGGGCAATAGTTACTCCTTCTGGTCTGGGGAAGGGCTGAGGATAAAATGACTCTTGCTCTAGATGGCTGTGGAGGTTTACAGGGAACCTGGTCAGGGCTTTGTACAAATCAGATTGTGCTCTTCTCAGTGGAATTAATACTAATTTCAGACCCACGCATATTTACAAAACACAACTCTCCAGTACAGCTTAGTTGCTATGGGCAACTGCAGAATGCCAAGCTATTAGAACACTGCTCCAGCACCCAGCACCGCAATGTACCCTGAGGAAACATGCCATGAAAGCCAAGTGGTGATAAGCGGGATCTGCTCCACTGTAGCTGCACTAGAGATAGGAAATTTAAACCACTCATGTAGAATTAAAGGGACGCAAATGTAAACAGTCAGGTCATTCTCGAATGCTTGGCATCTGGTGGTGAAAGGATATTTAAAGGTATCCAGGTTTTATTTGCATCCAAAAACCGAAGTATAGTTTGATTGAAGCCCTCTGAGCATTTGAATGTGGACTTTGCCAGGTCATATACACGCTTGACTGTTCCAGATAAAGTTTTTCTCTTTCCTCTTATCTCAGTTGATGTTATCATTTGTTCCTTGTATTTCCCTTAGCCCTGTGACCAAGAGGAATGTTGTGTTGTAAAAACTATCTTAGGTAGAAAACTCCCTTCTTGTTCCTGCTAGCTGCTGGCATGGTATCAATGAGGTGAAAGGTTCAGGATTAAAGGTCCCCTTTGAAGCAGCATTGGTCCATTAAAGCATATTTAGTGGATTGCCCATTGACCTCTCTGGGAAATGCTGGTGGAGGAAGCATGGTCTCGTGGCTAAGGCACTGAACTTGGGCCCATGAAATTCGGATTAAATTCCTGGCTCTGCCACAGACTTTCCTGTGCGATCTTGGGCAAGTTGCTTAACCTCTTTGTACCAGTCCCCAGGGATTGGGGCTTGGTGGTGGGTAATTGGGACCACCATGATCCCTGGCCCAGCCTGAGCACCTGCCTCTGCCCGGCACTAGCGGCCCCTGAACCCTTCCGTTGTTCCCGGACAGGAGTGCCTGTGAGGCATGCCAGGGTGCTGGGTGGGTGACCGGGGCAGGGCTGCCAGGTGATCTGCTCAAGGCATTCACGGGCTGCTGAGGCAGAGGGTGTTGGCGGGGGCTGGCTGTGGCACCTGCCTGATCCCTTCTCCTTCTTGCTGGCCCTGGTCCCTGCTGAGGCGCCCCTCTCCCTGACTGATGCATGTTAATAGTGGGCCGCAGTGCCAATTGCAGCGCCACAGATGGGTGTCAGGGAAAAAAAGTTTAGGAACCCCTGGTCTAGGAGACTGAAATGCTTCCGTTTTCCAGTGATCTGAGAGATGAATCGTTCCAGTTAGTCCATTTTCTTTACATTTTTAAATAAATGCCCGAGTAAGCCTTTTAATATCCCAGCTTTAAAGAAACTTTGAACTTAAAAACAGATTGCAAGATTCCTTTGCACTGTTTTCTCCAGAGAGATGCCAGGTTGTTTTATTGCTGCTGTTCTCTTACATGAAATAATTACTCCCAGTACTACACCCTAACCTAGTAAGTGGGCAGACAGTGGAAATATGTTGGCATCTGTGAGCATAGTACAATAAGCTCATGTTGTGTAAAAGGCTGAGGGAGACGGGAGGGGAGATAATGTTCATAGTTTCACTCCTCGTTAAACTGCCTAATGACCAACAATGCCTAGGAAATGTTCAAATGTATTTACCAAGCAGGTGATTCAAGAGACTTTTCTACAGCAGAGAATTTTGGTGAGCTCGCCACTTTGTGGACTCTCTAGTGCTCCTATGATTGCCCCAGTGTGCTGGCCTGTTTACACTGGCAAAGGGTCTACTCTTTTTCAGGGCCAGGTTTCCCTGACAGAGCTGCAAGGAAGACAATCATAAGGCTGACATCCAAGGACCCCCTTGCCAGCCCAGGCATAGGCAGCATGCACAGGATGAGAATGGAGGTGGGAGAGTCATGTTGGGGGCAGGGCCACAGCACACAGCACAGGGGGGACTCCAGGCAGCGCTTCTGCCCATAGGGCAGCCAAATGAGGCTGCTGTAAGTTAGACTCCCAGAGCTCTGTAAGTTACACTGGGAACCTCACCAGCCCCTGGAACAGCCCACACTCAGGAGGGTGCAAAGGGGACTTACAGCCTCCTTGACTCATCTCTCCCTCTGGGCTGTGAGTCGTGTGCTGCACTCTTAGGGCATGTCTACACTGGAGCTGTAATTTCCAGCTTGAGGAGACCTCCCTGTGCTAGCTCTGATCAAGTCAGCATGGTAAAAATAGGAGTGTAGCTGGGACTGTGCAAGCAGAGGGAGGGGCTAGCTGCCCAACGACAGATCTAGGGCACTGGACAGGGTGGCGAGCCTGTCCTGCTGCTTGCACTGCGGTGGCTACACTTCTGTCTTTAGCGGGCTGGCTCAATCAGAGCTAGCACAGGTATGTCTCCTTCAGCTCGAAATCACCCCTCCAGCTCCAGTGTACACGAAAGCTTATGCTTCAATACCTCTGTTAGTCTATAAGGTGCCACAGGACCCTTTGTCGCTTCTACAGATCCAGACTAACATGGCTACCCCTCTGATACAGTGTACATATACACGTTGAGGCCCAGCCCAGAATCTCACCCCTTGTGTCTACTAAATTGGTACCAACAGTGTCTAGACATTCACCTCACTGTATGGATTGTACCTGCTCTGCACAAGGATAACCACTGTACCAATCTCCACTGGGCAGTGCCTGATGTCGCAGTCAGGGCCGGTGCGCCCACTAGGCGACCCTAGGCAGTCGCTTAGAGTGCCAAGATTTGGGGGGTGGCGGGCAGCTGTCTCCTGGCTCCCCGCTCAGCGCCTGAGCAGGGAGCTGCAGAGCAGGCGTCGTGAGCCACCCCCCTGCCCCCCGCTCAGCGCCTGAGCGGGGAGCCGGGGGGCAGCCGCCGCGAGCTGCCCCCCTCCCTCCCCGCTCAGCGCCTGAGCAGGGAGCCGGGGGGGGCAGCCATGGCGAGCCGCCCCCCTGCCCCGGGCTCCCCACTCAGCACCCCTGGCCCGTGGGTCACGGGCGGTGGTGGGGGAGGCTGAGCTCCGGCAGGTGGGGGAGCTGGCTGGGGGGGGGGGGCGGCATTGCAGGTGGGGGGGCGCAGGGCCGGTGCAAGGAAGTTTCGCCTAGGGCACGAAACTTCCTTGCACCGGCCCTGGTCGCAGTTGCAATGAGGAAATTAGTCTCCAATCCCAGAGTACAAGGGTCATTTGTTAGGTACCCTCTCTAGTCAGGTTTCTGTATTCTACTCTGCCAGGGCTCAGTTTCCGGGAAGCCGCACACCCGCACAATTGGACTGCACAATCTTAGACCTCATTGCAGACACTTTCTTTCCGTCATCCACTTCTTTGTGCTCTCTCTGCTGCCAAGCCACTCTTGGAGCACGACTGAGAAGATTTCATGCTGTGACCAGGCTGCAAGCTGGCCCAGGACAGATGCCAGCACATGGGGCAATAGCATTCCAGCTCTGCCTGTAATTTAGAATCCTTTGCCATATGACCAGGTGTGCAGGTGTCTTGCCCAGGAGCCTATCACTCTCTCCAGAAAACTGCCAGGAGAAGATAAGGATCTGAAAGGCCACACCTCCAGTCCTTGGCTGTCAACACCTCCTCCGTGGAAGGAAGGAAAACTTCCCCTTCCATGGTGACCTTGGTCACCTCCTGTGCACTTACAGCCTGATCCAAGCCCACTGAGGTCTTTCCACTGACTTCAATAGGCTTTGGATCAGGCCCTTACAGAGCCAGATTTAATCATGGAACAAAACCAAGGCGCCTGGCTGTTGATACCAGGACTCAACTACCAGGAACCAGATTCTGCTCTAAAGGGCAAATCCTGTCCCCTGTGCCAAATTCAGGAGTGTGGCAAGGACAACTTACAGAAGTTGAAGGGAAAGAACATTCCTCCAGACTGGAGAGCAGCAGCAAAGCAGCTGTATAACTATTCTTATGCTTTCAGTATTGTGACAGCCGTCCACAAGAGAAAACACCAATAGGACAGCTTAGCGAGAGAAACACCGTATCTGCGCAGTCTCCCATTAGCGTGGGAGGATCCTCATGGAGCTGGGATGTGCAGCCCAAGAGTTGCTTATCCCTTACATGGGTTCTGGCACCCTGGCAGCATTCCCCTTGTGGAGCAAAACTCCACACGGCTGTCCCTTTGCCCTTAAGTGACACCTCTGCAGCCCTATGGCCCGGTGCTTCTAGAATGTTCTTGCATTTTGTTGAGGCAGTTTCAATATTGCAAATCCCCAGGCTGGGTTATATATATATGTACTCTGTATTGTCTATAGACCCGTACACCTCTTTTCCCCTGGTAGATCACTTCAGATGGCTGTGGGTTGTGTTCCTTTTGTTCTTTTTTTTTCTTCTTCTTAATTTGACAGAGATAAAAATAGTAAAAAGAGTGAGTGGGATGGTCTTTTTTTTATTATTTTTAAAGACATCTTCCCCTAAGTACAAGAGGTACTGAGCTTGTTTTTTTCATTTGAAAAGTGGAGAATTTTCCTGTGATCACAATTCACTCTTGTACGCATGGCTCCTCTGAGGCAGCGCGCTGGGGCTCTGGCAGCTGTTCCCCAGGAAATGTGACACTGACATGGCTTCCCCTCCTCATTTTAAAGACTAAGAAAACCTCTACCCTCCCTCCCTCTGTGAAGAGATTATTAAAGAAAGGGGTCCAGGCTCTAGGCTGGGCACGTCAGAAAGCAGGGCTATAAGTGATAGTTTCCTGATTCTTTGCTGCCATCCTGCACAATTTATCGGCTTCTGGCCTGCCGTGACTGGGCAGGCTGGTTATGGTCGCCTAGTGACCACAAGCAACCTGGGGTTTGCAGGCTTCACCCTGCAATGGCTCCTCCTACCTGTTCCTCCTCTGCCCTGTCACATCCCCTGCACAGGGAGAGAGCTCTGCCAGCTCTCCACCTACCAGGGACTCCCCAGTGTTGGGGGTCCTCCATTGGAGAGTTACAGGAGTTTTTGCTCCCCTGACACCGTGCTAGTGACTGAAAGGGAGCAGAGCGGGCCCCAGGCATGAACAAGCAGAACTGTCAACCCCACAAACTGTGTTGCTGCCCGAGCAATAAAGAATTAGATCCATGCACAATAAAGCCATCGTGGGCCTAATCTCGCTCCCAGAAACTACCATAGGAGCAGAATCAGCCCACGAAGGCTTCCATGACATGGGTTTTTTCTTTACAATACATAGGTCAGATCCTTAGCCCCTGTTCATTGGGACAGTGCCATTGTGGAGCTATGCTGATGTGTACCAGCTGAGGATCCGCCCCAGGAAGCTTTCAATAATCTCATGATTTCACATTAATGTATGGAAATTAAACAGTGAGATCACAACAGATTTTTGTGGGATGGCAGCATGCAGCCTACATGCATTAAATATTGAACCTTGTAATGAGATGCAGCTGGGACTTACACAGAGACACTTTTCTTCTTATTGCTTCTAGCGAATTTTGAAGTGCTGGAAAGGGCCCGGGTATCCCTGAGCAATGCTGAAGAACACCAAAGGCTGGAGAAGAGCCTCCTTAAAACTCCACCAGCAGTTTCTCCCAAAACTTTATTTCTCCCCATATTCCCGGGAAGATCCTCAACTTCCTGCTCAATTCAGAAGAAAATAAACCTCGTGGAGAACAACATTTTTAAAGATAATGGGCCAAATTCCTCAGCTGGTGCAAATTGTGCAGCTCCATTGAAGTCCGTATCTGAGAGGCTATTTTTCTGAGCTGAGTGGGAAGTCAATGTAGTGCTATCAGTTTACCCCAGCTGAGAATGTAGCCCCTGACACTTTTTAGGATAGCACTGCAGCTGTTTTATTCACGTGCTCTGGTTCATCTTCACTAGGAGAGACAGTCTGTGGAGAGAGAGTCGTCCTTTCAGTGTAAGAGAAGAAGATTTTTTTTAGGTGGTGGTGGTGGTGGTGGGAAATAATTCAGGATCATTCCCAGGCAAGGCCAGATTCTGCAGTCCTGTCTGTTGTGCCCCTTATAGGTTCACCATTGTGGGGGCCTATGAGCATACTGTATACAAATACCCCCTATGGCAACACCAATTACTAAGGAGGGGTTCCCTGTCCTGCAGTCTCCAAGATCCAGTTGTAAGCGGTGACCACAGACTGATTCTCTTCAGAACCAGAAGTGGTCTCTCCCCTCCTTGGATTGAGAGGCTGGGAAGTATAAAAGACAGGATTCTAAATGCCCTCTGGCATATGCAGTCAGTGTCAATTCAGCTGTACCGAGGGAACTGGTGTGTTTAACCCAGGTGGAGAGACCACACCTTGTTTCTTTTGCCCCCAATTTCAGTCAAGTTTTGATCACATTTTTACTGAGAAATGTGAAAGATGTCACAATTTTTAAAAGGCAACTGCTTTTCACAACAGTTTTCATTTTTGAAAAAAGCCTTCTTTTTAATGAAAGCGTTTTTTGCTTAAGAAATATTGACCAGCTCGACTTCTAATACAACTTACACCCACTTTGCGGCCCTTTACACTGGCCGAGCAGTGAAAATGGGATTGTGGTGTAAATGGGAATTGGGCATTTTATTTTGAAGCCTGCCAGGTTATGCTGTGATTCATTCTGTGCTCTTGAGCTGTTGAATGGCACGGCCCTACCTAAGTATAGAAAGCCTCCGAGTAGCACCTTCCTGTTACAAATATTTCGGCAATCTAAGTTGTCTTACTTGTTTTTCCAGGCATGTGTTTTTCTGGCAACCAACCATATGTGTGGTTTCCTTTCCTCCATTTTTGAGGTATTCTTTTTAAGGTGCTCATAAGTGTCCATGGGTGACACAGAGGAGGTCTTTCTCTTGGCAATTGCAGTGTTCTGTAGGTTCCCTTTCTTAAAGTCTATTATCGCCTATTATTTCTGACCACTATGTGAGCAGGGGGGGGCGGCATTTTTATGGCCCGCCCATGAGAGTAGGGAGCCATTTGTATGTATCTGGGAATGTCAATGAGGCTTAGGTGCTTTTGAAATTGTTAGCCTATATCTAGTAATTACCCCTTAGAATTCAAAGTCATATTCTGACCAGTCCAAACAAGCTTGTTGTTGTTCATATTTTATTTGTATTACAGTAGCATTGAGAGGCTGTAGCCACCATCAGGACTGGGTAGTGTTAGGCATCATAAACACAGCTAGTCTCTGTCTTGTCAAAATGGAGGTTCTCTTCCTTTGTTTTCAACCACTCGTCCCCCTTGGAGATCACTCCCTAGAGAATGAACCCTCTCCTATATTGCAGTTGTTCAATTCCTAGATGATTAGTTTCAAAATATCCATGGAAGATTCATCATTACAATTCCAGGTTATCCACCTTCCACATCCTGAGCTGGTGTATTGGGTTTGTTCAGCAACAAGGTAGTTAACTTCCTGACCACGTTAATACCCTTGTCTTTGGACCAGCTGTTTCACATCCTGTGGACTCTCAGGAGTCATTATTCTTAATAGACTTCCAGTCTTCTTGTTGACTTTGTTATTGCTCAAGATTCAGGAAGCCTATGATGTCAGGTGTAACAAGGTCTTTGGTTTAAGGTAACTGTAGTGAGGTGAAGACTCACCGGCGTAGCGCCCCCTGCTGGTTGTCCTGGGAATTAGCTCTTCAGCACTTGGAGCGCCCTCTGCTGGCTGGTGTCTTGCCTGCCGCTGGCCCTGTGTCCCTCCCAGACCCCGGTGCCCTCTTCCTCGGGCTTCTGCCCCAGCAGCACCCCCACTCTCTCTGGGTCTTCCCTCCCAGGGGAACCCCCAACCCTTTAAACCCACCTTGCATCAGTGGCTACTGCCAGTCATCATCTAGCCCCCGCTCACTGGGGCAGACTGCAGTGTAATGGCCACTCATCATTGCCAGGGGGTTAGGACCTGCTGCCTTTGCCTATTCCCAGGCTACACCTCTGTAGCCCCAGCACCCTTCCTGGCCTTTAGCAAGGCCAGCAGCCTGGGGGTTTACCAGGCTGGAGCTCCCCAGCTCCCTTTGCCCTTCCCCAGCACTGCTCCACTTCAAGTACCTTGCTCTCAAGCAGCTAGGTCCTTCTCTCTCCACTGCTAGAGAGAGACTCCTTCAACTCCTGGCCCACAGCCCTTTTATCAGGGCCAGCTGGGCCCTAATTGAGCTGGCCACAGCTGTGGTTGCTTCCCCAATCAGCCTAGCTTGGCTGCTTTTAACCCCTGCCTACCAGAGTGGGGCAGCCGCCCCACTACAGTAACCCACACAAGTGAGATCAATGTTTTAAGAGTCAGCTGAATATGTGACGATAATTGTTATAGTGAATACAATTGAAAATCCTCAATTCAGGTAAAACAGTTAGAAACTTGAGTTAAAGTAAGTGAACAAGCACAAAAATTAGAAATGCTTTCACACAACAAGGATTTTATTCATTTAGGGCCACCGTCTACAACCACGCCCCTTTCCTCACACAGAGCACTGCTTTAAACCATGAGTGGTCCCGTTGCCTTCACTGGGACTATTTGCAGAATAAGGTTACTCCATTGCACTTGGCAATGTACATTGTGAGAGTCATGAAGTCTTACTTACATGAGACCTCACTACAGCACACCACTGTGTTGTGACGTATTTCCTGTCAGAGACCCGCCTCTTTTTGGTGAGAATTAGAGCCTGCAGTGCAGATTGATTACTAAAGGGAGAATGATCAAGATAGGTATTAAGGGAGCCAGAGATTCTTACCTTTAAAAAAGCTCTGAAAACAGAGAAAGGGACGTATTTGAGCGTGAATCACCCTAGTTGTTATATCATGTTGATTGTGTATTGTTTTATCACACTCATTATTCCCCATTGCTTTGGAAGATGGAACACATTCTTGAACATGTTTCACTGTATGTGACTTCTGGCAATGGGTAAGATTTCAAAATAGGCATTAAGAAAAAAACAGTTTTTTGTGAAAGTGCCTTGGCCTGGATTGCAAAAATATGTATGGGGGAAAAAAACAGTGTGTGTGTGTGTGTGTGTGTGTTTTGCAGGGGGATGTCCAAGTTAGAGTATGAAAGTCAAGTCAAAGCAGTTATTTCAAATCTTATGGCAATAACAAATAACATGGCCGTCCTGTCATAATGAAACAGGAATGATCATCCTAAACCAATTAAACATGCCTTTCATCTCTTGTACACTAAAATTGGAGATGTCATGTAGGACAAGAATTAAACTAGAAACATCAACTTCAGTTGTAGGGAGTGAAGCTGAAAACTCATGAAGGGAAAAATAAGGGTTGTGTGTATGATAGACAGTATTCGGTTACATTTTGCAGCTCTTCTTTGTATCATTCCCAAGCAAAACTCCCAATGGACTACAGCTTTGGCTAGCTGTGACTCATTTCAGCACTGCACTCAGAACTGCTACTTTCTTTTAAAAACTGCCATCAGAATTAATTCAGAACCAACATGCTCACTCTTTATTTGACTTTTCTTTTCAAACGCTATTGTGTGAATAATAACAGAGGCTCTAAGCAACCATTTGAGGGGGAAAATAATATCCCGACTGCTTGAAATATTTGACTTTTCTTCTGAGCAAACCTGGCATGCCCCTAAAATGGTGGAGTTGCAAGGTAGAAACCTAAAAGGATGAATCAAGAAGTCAATAAGCAGTGGAAAATAACACGAGTGAAACTCATTGGACAAAGCATGTTCTGAAAAATATAAGCAAATAATGTACATACCTTAACCACAGAGCTATGACCGGTACCTCCACAATTATCTAAATCCTTACAGTCCCAATGCTATGAGTTGTTGAGCATGTACTGTAAAGCGTTGAGTGGCCTTAACTCCCATTGAAGTCAAAGGCCCATTGAAGTACTGAAGTGAGGAAAAGCACAGGCCAACATCAAGTGCTCAAACCCTTACTTTTTTCTACTTCGGGTAGTCTTTGTTGCATATAATTTTGCCCAGACATCCAGTATGCCTTACCGCCAGCAAAGCTAATGGCTCCATCAAGGAGATGGTGAGCCAGGAGTGCCCTCTGTTCCCAGGGAATTCAGCCGGCAGTGAAGGCCCCCAACAGACCCTCCTAAGCTTGGGCCCTAACAGAACTCTTCCAGCAAGTGATTCCTGGCCAACAAATGAACAGCCAGCGTTCTTCTGCAGTGGGGAGAGGGACTCATGAGCTCATTCTGGCCCCATTCCAGGATTGCACTTAAGCACATGCTTAACTTTAAGCATATGAATACGCTCATTGAAGACATTGGCTCAAGTGCTTTGCTTTATCCAGGCTTCTGTGCTGTTTTCAGAGGCAGGATTGTTTGGTTACTGCCACTGAAATATTGTCTTGAACTCTCTTAGCGTTCTTATGATAATTGGCCCTGAAATGCTAGAGGACTCCAGGAGTCTGGAATCTATATTTTGCAAAACATACCCTTATTTCTAGACTACAATTGGAATGCACATGGTGCCTTTCCCGTTCGAGGCACAGCAGTACTTATAGGAGGCAGGAGCGGCTCCTATTTTTGCAGCACTTAAACCCACAGAATAATGCAAGATGTTAATGAAACCTCCAGCTTCACTAGCCGCACTTGCCCTTAGTTCCAGTCAGCACTTGCATAGGACGACGAGACACTTGTGTTACAACGTCTTGGCCAGAATCAGGCTTCCTGAGTTAAAACACTGAAGGAAATTGCTGCGCTTCCCTGATCATCCCTGCACCTAGGGGCTGGACATGCCGACCGCTTCCAGAAGCAGTGCGGAGCCAGGGCAGGCAGGTAGCCTGCCTTAGCCCCAATGTACCCACCAACTGGACTTTTAACAGCCCGGTCAGCAGTGCTGACCAGAGCCACCAGGGTCCCTTTGCCCAGTCGAAAACCGGACACCTGGCAACCCTACCTGTAGAATTAAAGGTGCTCTTGTGATCAGCTCAGAAAAAGGCCTGATTCTCCTCTCACTTACATCAGTGCATTACTGATGTAAATCCACTGACTGTGCTGGGGATTGTGCCAGATTTATGCTGGCATAAACAAGAGGCAATCAGGCCCCTGGTCTTTAGCCTTATATGGTGGATGTGCCAAATACTAAGGCTAAAAAGGTCATTAGATGTATCAGAGTTAGCAAACATGCTTCTTTTGTCTCTCAGATCCTCTGAAGTTGCGGATGATATAGGCCCACTCCATATGATAGTCCAGAGGGCAATCTGCGGGTTATCTAGGAGACAGGAAAGCAGGTTGACAAGGGAGCAGGGAAGGTTAGGTGAATGCTGCGTTTTAGCGACTGTTTGGTTTTGCAAAGTTTCTTTGAAAATATTATTATTTCAGACTTTGCAGACTCATGCAATCCACTTCTCATCCTGGCTGCTCAGGGGAGTCAGCACAGAATTCTGAAGCTGGTGCATATTTCTCGGTGCTATTTGCTAATCACCTTTAAAGCTTTTTGACAAACTATGCTAATTTATTTAATTGGTGGATATGACTATTTTACTGCAAGGTGGTGTGCAATCCATACCATGACTCACGCCTGATTGGCCTGGAGTAAAATAACAACATGGGCGTTTTGTGCCCTGGCCTCCTAATGAGCCCGCAACAAAAGGAAGAAAGATAAATTCAGGCTCCTTGCTCTCTGTGTGCTTGAATATCTGTTAGCTGCAGAGCAATGCGTGTAATGCGAACCCTTCTTGTAGGCTGTTAGTTTGAACTCAGAGCTGATACGAGGGCTTGTGGAATGCATATTTACAAAAGTCCTTATTTTACTGTGTCGAGTTGCCATGGAAATCTGTGACACATAAATCTGACTTTGGTAACTGTCAGTCATCTTTTGCAACAAGCAAGGCAGATTGCTGGGTTCAAGCTGCTTTTGTTGATTCTGCACTAAATATCCTTGGACCTCAGAGGGCCTGATTCTGACATGTCGATTAGGCCTTGCACCACAAGTAGACACACTGATTTCATTGAGATTACTCATGGAATAAGGTACTACTCAAAGAGAGTAAGAGTGGCAGAAAATCAGGCCTGTATGAGGGTTTTGCCCAATGAGACCTGATCTGGACTCTACTGAGTTCAATGGGAGCAGGATTAGATCTTCAAATACGTCTACACTGCAGTCACTGGGTGTGATTGCAGCTCAAGTAGACACACCTGAGCTAGCTTTCATCTAGCTAGCTTGGGACCTGGCACGGTGGAGCTGTGGGAGCGTGGGCTTCAGCTCAGGCTAGCCCCATGAATAATTACCTTGTACAGCCCATGCTGAACTGTGCACTGTTGCGGCTTCACTGCTCTGGAACCTGAGCAAAGCTCAGCTATTGCTACATGAGTTGCAGTCATCACACCCTTTGATTGCAGTATAGACAGACCATTAGTTAGTCAGGAACTGACACCATCCTTCCTGTTTTAAAATATGTGATCTTGTAATGAAAGAAGTCTCTGATCACCGATCAGTCTTCTATATCCCTAGAGCATTCTAATATGTCTGTCCCCAAAAGCCAAGCATTAAGTAATGCTGCTCATGTGCTACAGCTGACTATGATTTCATCTCAAAGAACATAAACTTTGTCCATCCTCCAGATTCCAGACCAACAGAACATAGGGCCTTAGGGCATGGCTACACTTGCGAGTTAGAGTGTGTTAAAGCAGCCCCGGGCGCCCAGCTCATGATGCATCCACACTGGCAAGGCACGTAGCGCGCCCGGACTCTGTGGCTGGAGCGCTCCTGGTACTCCACCTCGATGAGAGGCATAACGCTTGCTGTGCCCTGGCTGGAGCACTGCAGCGCCAGTGTGGATGTCCTGGTCTGTTAATGCGCTCTGATCGGCCTCCAGAAGTGTCCCACAATGCCTGTTCTAGCCACTCTGGTCATCACTTTGAACTCTACTGCCCTGCCCTCAGGTGACCAACTGTCAGACCCGCCCTTTAATTTCTCTGGGAATTTTGAAAATCAGTTTGGATCTTAAGGAGTAACTCGACTGCCAAACGTGACGTGCTGGTGAGACTCGTCAGCATATTCCTCAGCAGTTCGGGCTCCATTCTCACAGACCCGAAAGGGAAGACAGAGCGCACCGCACAGAAACCGTTGAAAGATGGCGCCAAATGTGGACAGAAGAACAGGGATTGCTGGGATGCGAAGCGTTGCATCACGGGGCATTGGGACAGGACCCAGAATGCCCTGCACCCCTCTGCCCTCTTCCCATAAGCCACAGCGCCAGAATGGGAAGAGGTGCTCTGTGGGATAGCTGCCCATAATGCACCTCTCCCAATGCTGCTGCAAGTCCCGCAAATGTGGCCACTCCAGTGCACTTGCAGCTGACAGTGTGAACACACTGCAGCGCTTTCCCTACTGCACTCTCCGAAGGCTGGTTTAACTCACAGCGCTCTACATCTGCAAGTGTAGCCATGCCCTCAGTCACTGCCTGCCTTTGCTGATTAAAACAGCTTGACTGACAAGATTGTGACCCAAAAACCACTGGATTGCAACTGGCAGAGGGCACAAGGCTGCTTAAGGGTTACAGGGATCCCCTGGGTCTGGTATTTATATACTAGTTCACCAAGGAATGTCATGTAAGGTTTCTATTGAAAGCCTGTGTCACACAGATCATCATAGCCATTGTGAAATGTATGTGTGGATAAAACATAAGGAGATAGGTATATATATTGGAAATTATGTTCTTAAGGCCTTGTAGTTAAAGGCAGGTCCCCCAGAGGTAGAATGCCTTGAGACAGATTCCACCAGCTGCTTATCTGCCTAGTTGATTGTGTGTCTTACAACAGAAGTCTATTAGCATGCTGAGTAAAATGCTAATGAAGTGATTGCAGGGACTTCAGAAGGAAAAATTAACAGGAAGAGATAAACAGCGGGCAGGGGGGATGCGAAGGGGAGAGGGGAACGAACCCTGTTTTACAGGTGAAGCTTAAAGGACTGGTCTTTTATATCTGGGCATTCAGAAAGATGCCTGAGCATCCTCCATCTCAGGAGAGAAGTTGCCAGTGGGTTTGGGCTCATGAAAGAGAGTCTCAGCCATTCTGGTTGAAAAACACCGTGAGAAGGACTTTGGGGTAAGGAGTAAGGAATATCTTATTAGATAAGAGAACATCTTGTTAGTTGAGTTTAGCCCCTAGAATGTGTGTTAGTATTTTATTTTATATGGAACCCATTGTTTCCAATGTTTCTGCTTGCTATTATTTAAATCTCTGTTCTTTATTAGATAAACTTATATTTGCTTTCTCTGTAAACAAATATAAGTGTCAAGCTGCTCTTTAGTGGCTCAAGGGCATGAGTACCAACCTCAGGGCAGACTGTGAAGAAGCAGGGCCCAAACCCCAAAATGGTTGTCAGTTCTATACTTAGATTTCACCAACAGTATCATTTGTGAACTCCTCAGGCACGGTAACAGCCTTAACATGGAGTCACAGGCAGCCCCTTGGCTACTCTGATCTGTCTTGCCACCCAGATCTGTCTTCCTACCTTTGTGATAAATGGTCCCTTACACCAAAGATCACAGCACTGTTCAGGTTACTCCCAATCCTGAAGGTCCAGTCACTTACCACAGGTCAATTTCACTTTAGACTTCACACCAAAGACAAAGCTTGTAGCCAATCCTACAGTAAACTATCTAAAGATTTATTATATAGGAAAAGGAAACAAGAGTTGTTTACAAGGTTAAAGCAGGAAAAAATATATATAGGCACAAATGAGTTCCAATCTTAAATTTCAAAAAACAGTAGAAGTATCAATAATAAGCCAGCTCTATATTGGCATTTAGGGCTTACCCAGACTAAGCACTGGGGATCTTTTACTTATGCCTAGTAATCCTTGTTCTGCAGAGTCCAAGCAGCGTAAAGATCCAATTCCTCCTTGTTAGAGGTTTTTATTTGCTTCCTCCCTTCTGCTTGGAGTTGCAAACTCAGATGATGGGATGAATTCAGGAGAGTAAACAACCAAGTCTTTTGTCCCCTTTAATGTTTCATTCTAGTAAACAACAAAGTCTTCACTTGTAAGGCTTTGGCTACACTGGCGCTTTACAGCGCTGCAACTAACTCGCTCAGGGGTGTGAAAAAACACCCCCCTGAGCACAGCAAGTTACAGCGCTGTAAAGCGCCAGTTGTAAACAGTGCCCCAGCACTGAGAGCACGGCTCCCAGTGCTGTAAGCTATTCCCCTCAGAGAGGTGGAGTACCTGCAGCGCTGGGAGAGCTCTCTCCCAGCGCTGGCACGCGATCACACTTGCACTTCAAAGCGCTGCCATGGCAGCGCTTTGAAGTTTCAAGTGTAGCCAAGCCCTAAGTCTCATCTTCCTGAGCGGAGGAGTAAACACTAAAGTCTTTGGTCCCTTTTAATGTTCCACTCTAGTCCATCTGTCCTTGATGGGCCTTCCTTGTGAGACGTAACACCTTCTGTGGGAGACCAGCATTTTACAGGAGTTAATGTGTGATTTACAGTCACAGAGGCTTACAATGCAAATTGACAAATATTGCCTTACAATGTGGGATACAGATGTTATGAGTGAGGTTAACCCATGCAGCACCTCACAAGCATTCCATAAAGTCTAAACACTAAGCACATTTTATACCTCGAATACTTATTTTAACAATATGGACACACAGATGAGCCAGACTGGTTCCAGCTATGTATCTGTCAGTGTTCATTGGAGACATGGAGATCTTGGCATGAGTTGGTACCTGGTCTGCCAGGGTCACACTAAGTGCTGTGTGTCAAGCAAAGCTGGGGTCTAAGGGTATGTCTACACAGCAACTAGACACTTGCAGCTGGCCCATGCCCAGCCAACTCAGGCTCGTGGGGCTCAGGCGGTGGAGCCGTTCTGGGATCCTCCCACCTTGCAGGGTCCTGGAGTCCAGCTCCAGCCCAAGCCCGGAAGTCTACACAGCAGTGAAACAGTCCCTCAGCCTGAACCCTGCAAGCCCAAGTCAGGTGGCTTGGCCAGCCGCGGGTTTTCCTTTGTTGTGTAGACATCCCCTAAGATGTAACCAGTAAGCAGTGGTGTACCATTCGTTCGGGAGCAGTGAGTCTGGTAATTCTGTGATTGTTGAGTGGATAAGGGGCTGGAGCCCATGTGGGGATGCTCGGAGGACTCGGGGGTTGCAGTGTGCCTCCCACTAGCCTACACAAGGGACAGCAGAGCTCACTGGGCTGGGGAGGGAGTGCTTGTGCTGGCTGGGGTGGTGGTGGGGTGGCGGGGAGCTGACCCTGGCAGGCACAGACAAGGCTTCAGCATGCTAAGGGCAGGTGGGAGCGAAGTGATCACAACCCTGGGGAGTGTCACAAAGAGATTCTGATTTGCTGCCATTTTTCAAAAGATTCTAACAGTGCAGATAGTGGTGTTTATAACATGCCCATTCCTTTCTTACTCCTCCAGCGTGATCAGGGCATAAATACAATGAGCTGGAAATAGTAGTTCAAATATTTTCCAGTAGACCAGAAAAACAAACCTACTCTTCCAGTAATCCCAGCACAACAGGGCCTGCTCTGGCTGATCTCGGGGTACCACTGCAACACAAGTTAATTAAGAATCAATAGACATGTCCAAAGTGGGACCCTTTCCACCTTCCCCAGATCTTCTTAAGGAGACTGTTCTGTCGTCTCACTGAACAGTGATATCAAAACGAAATGCAACCCCCACCCACCCTGGTGAGTGCTTATTGTTGTGAGTACCCACAGCAACGTCGAAGGGACGACTCATGTGAGTTTGCTCAGCATCACGAGAATGGGTTGCACAACAGGGGCCTAAATATAGTCAAGATACTGTAGATAAAGCCCAGGGCAAGTATAATTGCTATAGCTTCAGGGCCCAATCCAGCTCCCAATAAAGTCAATAGGAAAACTCCCATTTGACTGCAATGGCAGCTGGTACAAACCCAAGTCCAGTAGCATATATTCATAGCAAGTATAATTTCTTGGATTCTGTCCAAATCAAGTACTGCATTACCTGACAGTTCTTTACAACTAAGGGTAGATTTTCTAAACCAAAAAGGTGACACAAGCTATTTGTGATTCATTTTTGTTTAGCAGATTCTGAGAAATGAGGTTAAGTGCAGTGTGGGAAGTGAGTTTGGATTGCAAGGAATGAATGACCTTTTTCTAACATATTGTACAGCCAGACTTGTATTCCCCCTTTAATAACATTCAGACACATCATTGCACCTGTGTTTTGTGTCACATTAATTTCTGTGAGATGGATAATGTATGCAAGCAGTGATATGCAACAGAGTGTGCAATTATAGCGTCGTATATGCCATACATGCTGTGGGTGTGATGTGAGTGACTTCCAAAATTCACATAGGTATGTAACACCAACAAGGCTAACCTAGGATATTATAATTGCTCTTAAATTACATTGCTCATAGGAAGGTTGTCACCCAGTACATTTTGTTTGTTGAAGTGACAATGCTGATGCTTTACTGTCCCCATGTTTTGTTCCTTGACATCTGCTAGTTTGTGTACGTCACAGATTTTGTAGGTTAGTCAGATAAAAAACATCCTGCCAAATGTCAGCCTGAGTTTAAAATCCATCCTCACCACAGGATCTATTCTTCTGTATCTGCAATTATGGGTCCTGAACCACCTTCCACGATGTTGTAAAAACAGAAAGTTAAATTTATGAAACAGGGCCTAATCCTGTGAGGTGCTGCATGCCTCCAGGCAAGGGCTGAGTGCTCTCTGCTGCCAGTGACTCTAAGAGGTGCCCAGCACCTGATGAGATTGAACCATTAGGCCAACATTTTAAAACTTTGGTGCCTATAGCTAGTCACCTAAAAATTTAGGTGCCTAAGAAATTGGCCTGATTTTCCGAGTTGCTTAGCACATGCACTTCCCTCAGAAGTAGGGTGACCAGATGTCCCAATTTTATAGAGACAGTCCCGATTTTTGGGTCTTTTTCTTATATAGGCTCCTATTACCCCCCCACCCCCTGTCCTGATTTTTCACACTTGCTATCTGGTCACCCTACTCAGAAGTCACCGCATGGTGATCTGAGAATTACAGGTACTCAGCACCTTTCAAAATTAGGCAAATTATTTAGGAACCTAACTAATGTTAGACATCCATTTTGGAATATCTTTGCCTTCATCTTTGAGGGCCTTATCCTGCTCACATTTAAGATAATGGGAATTTGGCCAGTGAGTTCAGTGGGTGCAGAATCAGCCCCAAAGTGGCGGTGTAAAGTAGAAAGAGTGCGTCTTTCATATCAATTGAGGTCAAGTTTCAAAGGTAATGGAGAAAAAAGGAAAAGGCTTCTGACCAAACCATAGCACTGGGTGAGATGCACATTAACAATTTACTGTTATGCAGGACTTGTCAAATGCAATCACTGAAGAAATTGTAGAAACTTCTAAGAGACAAGAACTGAAGGGAAAGTGAGCTGGCCAATGCAGTGTTAACTGATTATTAATTCCCTCACTGTTTCCAGAGAATGCTTTTGTCCCAGCAAGTTTTCCAAGGAACATCCAGTCAAATGGCTGGCATGTCATGATATATATTCCTTCCATATGTGGAAGACCTAGAAACAAAAGTTATGTAATCATACTTGGCCCCTAATCATTAAGACCATATCCTCAGCAACAAAACCCATGATTTTTATGGGGGGTTCGCTACAGAGTCATCATTTTTATCCTGTTTAGCTCCACTACATATTTTTACAAATTTGGTTCTGTATATGTCTAGTGCAATGGAGTGTGGGCTTTCAATGGCTTAAAACTATTAGTTAAGTATTATGAAATGCTTTGAATAAATGTTTATTGTAAAATAAAGGATATCCTTTCTCAGACTTAAATATTGTGTCTGAGCTCTTCTTCTTTTCTTTTTTTAAAGCTAAAATGATAACTTCCAAGGGCACTTATGTTCCTAAGTCACTTTGGTGCTGTTCAAAGTCACCCTCTGCGACAGCTGGAGAGGGGTGGGATAAAGTCAGAGTAAACAGCCAATCAGTACTGAAGGGGTTCAGAAATTATGGCCTATACCTGAGTGGATTTACTATCTAAGCCAATGTCACAGCTTTGAAATATACATCTGAAATCCTAGAGGCATCCAAGACTTTGAGACTCAGGTCAAGTGGTCAGTCAATTTTTTAAAGGTAAGATTTTTGCTGTGGGGTGTTTTATAAAGGTCCAGACAAAGAAGTGTTAGCCTTGACAAACCAGAAATTAGTATAATCTCAATGGGGAAAAATAAAGGCACAAGTCAAAATTTCAGGATCTATATGTATCAGAAGTGCTCTGGGTGTAGTACTCAGATAATTCTGATCTTTAGATGGTGCTTTGGAACTACCTCGGTGCTATACTTGCTTTTAAAATGTTATGAAGCTGGATCTAAAACATCTGAATTACACTGACCATGAGCCATTATGACCTGACTTTCAGGGAGACTGAGCACCCACAACTCTAATTAAAGTCAATGTGACCTGCAGGTGCTTAGCATTTCTGGAAACCAAGCCATTACTATACTAAGGATGATATGTTTGTTATATGTCTATATCGTGTAAAATGATTTCAAAACAAAATGCTTGTCATTGCTTGAAGTATGGTTATAATCAGAAGGATTACTTTAGAAATGACACTGCAGGGTTTCCAACACTACCAGAATACAAGTAGATGATAACAATAATTAATAAAGTCCCATATTCATTCTTTTTTATTTACTATCTATACATTTAGACTGCCAGCTGTTTGGGCAGGGTCTGTCTCTGATTATATATTTGTATAGTATCTAGCAAAATCGGGCCATGAACTTGGTTGGGACAACTAGGTGCTAAGATAACACAATAAATAATGACAGGTTTCAGAGAAGCAGCCATGTTAGTCTGTGTCAGCAAAAAGAACAGGAGTACTTGTGGCACCTTAGAGACTAACAAATTTATTTCAGCATAAGCTTTCGTGGACTACAGTCCACTTCATCGGATGCATCCATTCTATGCATCTGATGAAGTGGACAATAAATAATAATACTGTACTATATATGAAATGTGCTTAGTATCCATGTTTAAAAACAAAAGATGGCTTTTTTCTAATGGCCATAATTGTAAACTCAAAATGAGATCTCCGCATAACGATTGTACCACTAGAATTTAGCTGACAATTTTGTTGGTGATACATGAGGCTTTCCCTTATTACAATGCACTGGGGCAGCAGAGATGATGCAAAGCAACAGGGAGCAGATGTGTCGAATACGAAGGTCACTTTTCTGACTGTAACTATATTTAAAGGCTGCAGTGCTTCTCTTGACTGTTTATTGAATTCCAGATGATTTCTGGGCCTGACAAACTATTTGCGACTGCAGTTACTCTGATTAATTGTCTGGCTCTTTGGGTTTTTTTAAATCTGATGCTTGTCTGTTTCTTTGCACTACTGGGTGATTACACTGCCTTTAGTTTCTTCCAACTCATTATTGATGGCTCTTCCGTCCCCTTGCATTTCTGGTGTCAGAAGAATGGACGGTCAATGCAACATGAGAGGGGTCCTAGGGCTAGTGAAATTATTGACATGACTAAGCTCCTTTGTACTGCTGGTAACTAGCCAGCCTGTCCTTTCCTGCTTTAACTGGTTAACACTGGCAGTACAGAGGTCACTCAATAATCTCCCTCGCCCTGGGCCATCACTTTGGTTGCTTTGACCATCCAGTTTTATGACATCATTATTAGTATTTTTTTCAAACACTCAACAATGTGCAAGCGCCCTAGATAATGGAGCAAAGATGCAGTCTCTGCTCTGATGAGTGCACAATCCAAATGGGACATAAAACAGGGACCTGATCCAAAGCCCATGGAGGCCTTCAAAGAGACTTTCTTTTAGCTACATTTGGCTTGGGATCAGGTCCTAGGTGAGGGTCACAAATAGACAAGGAAGAAGGGAAGAGATAGGACAAGAGTGTCAGTAGTGATTTGATGTAGTTACCCAGTAAGGTGTGTACACATCTTGGTGGGACTTTTAACTTGGGGGCAGGAGCGGCTCTCACAATTTTGCCACCCCAAGCAGTTACCGTGGCCCCACCCCCGACGCAGGCAGATGTAGCAGGGCCCCTCCACCGACACAGGCAGTCTGAGTCTGCGGCGGCAAGGGAAGAGCGGCGGACCTGCCGCCGAATTGCCGCGGCAGCGGGTGAGAATGGGGCGGCAGTCCAAGTCCCACGGCGGCAATTTGACGGTGGGAAGAGCGGACCTGCCGCCGAATTGCCACCACGGGACTCGGACTGCCGCCCCATTCTCGATGCCGCCCCAAGCACCAGCTTGGAAAGCTGGTGCCTGGAGCCGGCCCTGCTTGTGGGGGGGCTCTTAAAATATATTTTTATCTTTACCTTTCCACAGGCTTAAGGAGGATTTGAACATGGTGAAAGTGGATGCTTGAAAATAGCTTTTAAAAAAGAGCTTTCCGTGTATGAGGCTGTATAGGAGAAGATACAGATACTGCGGAGAGAGAAGGGAACAGAGAGGGCATCAAGGCTGGTATAAGTAGATGGTATAGTAGAAACAGAAGATGCACAAGGATAGTCTTATGATTAGGGCATTAGATAAGAGCTCAGGAGATATAGGTTGGTTCCTAGCACTATCACAGACTTTGTGTGACTTGGGCCATAGTTCCTATCCATAAAATGGGAATAATAATCCTTCTTTTGTGCGCTTCATTTATTTAGGTTGTAAGATTTTTGGGCAGGGACTTTGTACAGCACCTAGCATAACATGGCTACAATCTCAGTAGAGGCCTCCAGGCACTACTGTAATATAAATAATATATAATAATCCAATTAGTCAAACATAAGGTCAAAGGTATTGAGTGGGCTGAATACAAGGAGAGAGCTCAGAGGGGACTAATATCTTAATTGGTGGTTCGGGAAATATTCTATTGGAGAACAGCTTTTTCTTCCCTATTTTTCTTTTCTCTTTGTCTTTTTTATTGACCTGCACATTGAGATTTGTGTGACTGTGACATTTAAAAGTCATTAGGACCTATCCCTTTATCTGTTGACCCTATCTCAATAATTGTTTCTGGCTTTCATTGTACTTCCCAATGTGTTTCTCTTAGGCAGTCCATCTCAGCCATTCTCCTGGAGGCCTTTTAACCAGGTGGAAACTAAAGTTTAGTTTTTATTAGCTCCTCACTTGATTTCTGTGCTTCAAATACTAAACATTTTCAGTGTCTTTTGTGGCCTCATCTTGTTTTTACCTGCATAAACATATCTTGTATGTCTTACGCTCTTGATTATTCCAAGCAGACGTGCCTGAGTATAAGTGAGGATGTACACCACAAAAATGGTTAGTTTGTTTAGATCTGCTCCTATTACAAGGTGTCTGATAGTTCCTCCTTGTTATCCAAGCTCCAATATTCTGTCCATATTCCTGTCTAAGGGCACTGCTACACTAGAGAGTTTATACTGGTGCAACTGAATTACTGTAAACTCTCTGATGTAGCCACTCTAAGCCAACTACTCCAGCCCCTGCGGGGGGCAGTAGCTATGTCGGTGGGAGAAGCTGACATGACGCTGTCCACACCAGCACTTTAGGTGTAACTTATGTCACTCAGGGTGTTTGTGTGTGTGTGATTTATTCACACCCCTGAGCAATTTAAGTTATGCCAACGTAAGCTGTAGCGTAGACATGGCCTAGGAGTTTGTAACAAGCATAGAAGAGACAATTCTCAGGGAATTCTTTCCACAATAAGACTGGAGTGGGATTTGTAGAATTGAGGCCTTGATTTAGCAAGGTACTTAAGCACATGTCTAACCTGAAGTCAGTGGACTACATGTTAAAAGTTAAGCACATTGCATAAGTACCATGCTGGGGCCTCAGTCATTGCTGTGTGAATGTTCATGCAGTGTAGGTATGATTAATAAAGTAAAGTCATATGCCCAACTACTGATGTTCAGTGGAAAACATTTGCACAGCACAATGGGGGGCAGTGATGAGTGGGGCCTTTGGGTCTACTGTAATGTCAAGAATAATAAATGCTCTTATTTAAGAGTAACCAGGAACACAATACAAAAGTCATCCGTGATTTCTGAACATTTTGCTCAGTACTGTCTCAGAAACCTAGCCAGATGGTGCTTTAGTTCATCACCTTTCTGAGTTCATCTTTATAGGATAAAAAGCTATATACCATTCACATAGTTCACACTGGGGCAGTGGAGTGACTCTGGTTCTTGCAGGGTCTTCTGCTTGAAAGTTTTCTTTTGACTTATTTGCGCATGTAACGATTTGGGGCCAGAGCATGGAAGAAGAATGGATTCATTCAGGCTAGTGGGACTATTGACATGATTAGTAACTGCTCACCAATGTGATTAGGTGTCCCATAATTTAGAGCTAGTTTTTCAAAATAGTACCTATGTTGCACATGCAAACTACTGGAAATTGCATATTTTCTGCTAACAATTAACTCTGTATCTTTAACTTTAGCAGCCCATGCCCAGTTACAACAAAGCTGTGGTACGTTGTAACTGGGCATGTGGTACAACAAAGCTGTGGTACAACAAAGCTGTGCAAAGCTGTGGTACGTTGTTTCTGGGGAACACTTTAGCCCTGTGAGTTACACTTGACATGGACATCAGTTCACATGAGTGTGTCTATTGCACGAGCTTTGAAGGTCGGATGTCAAAGCCTGACGCCTTTGGTTTGAAATTGGACTTTCCCTTTTCCTAGAGATTGTGGAGGAAGACAACCAAGGGGAAGCCAAAGACTCGGTACTTGGACTAGATATCTGCAGACCTTAGACTCAGAAAGACCAATTTGCATGACAGCCAGGCATACAATCATGAGTTTTGGAAGAAGGCTATAAAAGTTGCTGACCACGAACAGGGAACTGGCAAGAATAAGAATTAGCTCTGGATCTGTATGAACAACTCAGGTGCCTGTTTTTGAAAATTATCAGCCAGAGAGTCTCCTTTTCTATCTTATTCTTCCTGTGACCTATGACATATATTAGCTCTGTCATAACACCAAGGTAACACATGTCTGCTATTTAAAAAAAAAAATCTTCTTCCATGCAAACCTTTCTAGGAGGTAGGAATTGTCATTGCCAGCAGCAAATAAAATCTGAATTGTATCTATTTTGGCATATCTATTCTTACCATTCCAACCAGTGTCTATATCTCTGCCATGCATGGTGTCCAAATATTACTATAATTTTATAATCAACAGTAACCCTCATAACATATACAAAGCCATTGTATGGACCACATTGTAAAAGTCCCATCAGTCTTTATTCTAAGTCACTTCAGCATTTGATGTCCCTTAGAGTTGAGGTTAGATGTAATGATGCACAGTTTCTGTAATGAGATATGACACAGAATCTAAGTGTAACATAATTCTGGTTCTTGCCTTTTAATGAAAATGTTAGCGAATCCATCAAAAATATTAGAGCTGACTAAATAAATGATGTTTTTGGTTAATTAGCTGAACCAAAAAATCTGGAAAAAAATTGCTTAGTTTCAAACTGAATGGATGACAATATGAAAAACATTTCATTTGGGTTCAGCTAAAAATTTTGAACATTGTTTTGAATCCACATTGTTTTAGAAATGTCGATTTGAAATGACAGTTCATTTCTAAATGAAATATTGAAACACTTCATTTTGAAACTGTCATAATGAACCGTTTCAACTTTTTGGACATTTTTTTCCTCTTTTTCTTTTAATTTGGCCAACACTATTGGTTGAATTTGACCTGAATTTGCAAATAGTTTCAGTTGCCCCGAAACTGCATATTATGGCAAATTACTATTTGACCAAAAAATGTGGCCCATCTCTACATAATGTACTAAACTCAATCAATTCACAGTACCTTGGAAGTAAGGGAAGCCTCTCTCCCGCCAGTGAGCTTTTACATTTCCCTTTACAAATATGAAATGTTACTTAGGACCAAGTTCATCCCTGATATAACTCTATTAATTTCAGTGGTGTTTTGCTGAGACTTATGTTGCCACTAGAGCCATAAGTAGAATATTTAACTATAGAGCCAACACTTTTGTTTCAATCTGAGATGCCCAAATGTGATCCCTCTTGCACATTGATCTGAACCATTGACGAGAACGTTTGTATAAGCAGATAGTCCAGCCGCAGATTAATGCATACAGGAAATGTGACCTGAGATAAGCTAAAAATACTCAGGTATTGCATATATTCTTAGTGACAATTTTTGCTGAGCTTCTTTGACCATATACAAAATGAAAACACATGCATATACTTCCATTTTCTTTCTCATACACTCCTGTATCTTTCCCCGACAAATCCCTTCCCTGATTGCGTGAAATAGCGTAGGCTCTTTACTAGGCAACGCTTTCTCAAGTTTTATAAATATGGGAGATAAGCTACTTACTTGAGCCTTCTGGGAGTAATATTTTCTATAATAATCATAAAGGAAGACTGCTCAAATGAGCATTATATTTTATATAATGTGCAAAATGGTGTAATTATAAGCACTGGTAAAAGGAATCCTTGCTATATATTGAAGTTGCATTGTCTTCAATTCATCCTTATCAAATAGTGGAGTCATTTTAGCAATGCCTGCTGAGTTCTGGACTGATTTTCTTGCACAGATAAATCAGTCCAGGACTCAAAGCACTATAATGCTGTATGAGGGTAAGAATCATAGTATCGTAGAAATGGAGGGCTAGAAGGGACCTCCATAGGTCATCATGCCCAGCCCCCTGCACAGAGGCAGAACCAAGTAAATCTAGACCATCCCTGAAAGGTGTTTGTCCAACCTGTTTGTAAAAAGCTCCAGTGGTGGGGATGCCACAGCTTCCCTTAGAAGTGTATTCCAGAACTTAACTACCATTATAATTAGAAAGGTTTTCATAATATCGAAACTAAAGCTCCCTTGCTGCAGATTCAGCCCATTACTTCTTGTTCTACCTTCAGTGGACATGGAGAACTACTGATCACAGTCCTCTTTATAACAGCCCTTAGCATATTTGAAGGCTCTTATCAGGTCCCCCCTCAGTCTTCTTTTATCAAGACAGTCTTCTGTTGTCGTGCTCAGTTTTTTTAACCTTTCCTCATAGGTCAGCTTTTCTAAACCTTTTATCATTTTTGTTGCTCTCCTCTGGACTTACTCCAATTTATCCACATATTTTCTAAAAAGTGGAACCCAGAACTGAATACTGTAGTCCAGCTAGTGGCGAGTAGAGCAGGACAATTACCTCCTGTATCGTACATTCAACATTCCTGCTAATACACCCCAGAAAGATATTAGCCTTTTTTGGAACTGCCTCACATTGTTGACATATTCAACTTGTGATCCTTTGCAGCAGTGCTACCACCCCGCCAGTTATTCCCCATTTTGTAGTTGTGTATTTGATTTTTCCTTCAGAAGTGTAGAACTCTGCACTTATCTTTATTGAATTTCATCTTATTGATTTCAGATCAATTCTCCAATTTAACAAGGTCATTTTGAATTCTAATTCTGTCTTCCAAAGTGCTTGCAACACTTCCCAGCTTGGTGTCATCTGCAGATTTTATAAACATACGCTCTGCTCCATTGTCCAAGTTATTAATGAAAATATTGACTAGTCCTGAACCCGGGACTGACCCCTGAGGGACCCCCCGCCCTTGATATGTCCCACCCATTTTGACAGGAAATCTTTGATAACTGCTCCTTATGTATGGTCTTTCAATCAGTTGTGCATCCACATTACAGTAATTTCAGCTAGAAAACAGTTCCCTAGTTTCCTTTGAGAATGTTATGTGGAACGGTGTCAAAAACCTTACTAAAATCAAGATATATCATGTCTACTGCTTCTCCCCTATCTACTAAGGCCAGTAACCCTGTCATAGAAATAAATTAGGTTAGTTTGGTATGATTTGTCTTTGACAAATCCATGCTGGCTATTCTTTATAACACTATCATCCTCTAGGTGCATACAAATTGATTGTTTAATTATTTGTTCCAGTGTCTGTCCAGGTTCAAAATTAGTCTGTTTGATCTATAATTCTTTGTGTCCTTTTGCCCATTTCCAGTCCTCTAGGACCTTACCCATCCTCCATGAGTTCTCGAAGATAATGCTAACAGTTCCAAGATTGCTTCAGTTAGTTCCTTAAGAAACGTAGGATGAATTTCATCAAGCCCTGCCGACTTGAATACATCTAACTCACCTAAATAGTCTTTAACCTGTTCTTTCTCTATTTTGGCTTTTGTTCCTTCCTTCTTGTTGTTAATATTGTGTTGAGTATCTGGTCACCATTAACCATTTAAGTGAAGACTGAAGCAAAATAGGCATTAAACACCTCAGCCATCTTGATGCCATTAGCTCTCCTTTCCCCTGAAAGTACAAGATCTACACTTTCCTTTGTCTTTCTTTTGCTCCTAATGTATTTAAATAACTTCTTATTGCTTTTTATGTCCCTTGCTAGCTGTTACTCTTTCAATAAGCATTCTTGAATCTCACATTCCAGATTTACTCTTCCATACCAGTAAAGGGATATAGTATTTCCTTAGATCTGGACAGCCAGCTGTAGGGAAGTTCATCAACAAACTGGCCAGTTTGACACCTCTATACATGCTTGTGTAACCCACCCAATGGGTATCCTTTGGGAGTGTATATCAGTATGGGAGTGCTCTCAGCAATGCTGTGAAATAGCCTTCCAACAAAACATACCCTCAAATGGCAGCTCTCACCTAGTTTCCCATCTCACCTTTTGCCCCATATCCTTTTTCAAATTTGTATTTAAACTGTTGAAAAACCTGTTGACCTAAGAGAAAACAGCCAAACCAAGAACCTCAACATTCCTCAACCATTTCTCCTGTATTTATTCTACCCATTCAGCTAGCCAGTGAGATGGACCTTTCCTCAAAATTGTCTGTAATTTTTGTGGGGGAGGTATGACATTTTCTATATTGATGTCTGTGTGTTGTCAAGCTCAAAGGTGAAGAATGAAGGAAGGTATTTAAACTCCTCCCTTCTCACCTTTATCCTTCAGTACCTATTATTGGTATTTGGATTAAAGGGTAAGGTTTGGCTCATTCTGGAGATGGGGGGTCATCTGGGATATTTGGATCAGAGTGCAAATCCAGAGACAAACATTGGCAAAATGTAGGAGTATTTGGATCCAGAAGTTGATCCTGGCCTATCTCCAACATTTCATATTAACTTCTTCTATTCAGGGGGGCAAAACACCTGCAATGAAACCTCATATATATTTTTGTCAGAATTATACCATCACCTCCTTCTTACAGAATGACTTAAAAAGTCAGCCAGAAAATCATCCAGTTTGGTTACTTTGTTCACTGGCAGGTTCTAATGTGGGTCATTTCCTCCTTTTGTTCTCCTTGCCTCTACTGCAGCGCAGCCACATCAGCTAGTGTAATTTAGCCATGTCTATGTTTATCCTTAATATCGACCTGTTTAACATTGATGGCTGATGGAACAGATGATGGTAGAAATGTATAAATTCTTCCTTGGCTATTCTTGGGCCAGGAATGTTTAATATGAGTGATTGTTTCTATTCTGTATAGGTTCTTGTACCACATTCATCATCGTAGTATCTTAGCACCTTCCAGTAGTGTGTTAAGCAAAGTAATCCCGCATCTATCATATGTTGTTTGTTTTCTCCTTCTTCTCTCCACAGAGGAAGAAACATGTGCAGTGGAGTATCTAGTTTACTGCCATCCCAATGCTCTATCAGTTCTGTTAATTTTTTCTAAGTAATGCCTTCCATTTTTATTATTCATTTTTCTGCTGTTATTGATTTCTGCTATTTGAGGATCATTTCCTCCAGAGTGAATCCTCTGCAGTGCACTGTGGTTTCCCTCCTGCTGAATAGAAAGGTGGGGATTGGTTAGCAACTTCCAGACCACCATCCTTCCATCCCAGAATCTGTAGATCCGCCTCTGAAAGTCCTGGGATCCATGCATGGAGAGAGAGCAGGAGAAGACAGAGATGAGGTAGGGCCAGCAGGCAGGTTAAGCCTGCCCTAATTTTTGTGTGAAGCGCTCTCTGCATTGGGAAAAATCTCCTTCCAGGGGGAGCTACCAGTGAGGTACACCCCAGCAGTGCATCTCAAAGGGAAACTCGCTGCCTGGGTATCAGTAGAGGCGAGGTGGGCCCAGAGCTGTGAAGAGCTCAGGATCTGCATGCAGATGTCCTTGCGCCTCCAAAAGATCCTCAGAGATCTCCAGGTTCTTGAGGCTAACCCCCTTGACAGGACCCCAGGGCAAGTGGGGGAATGCCTTATCCCCTCCTCTGATGGTCCTGGGGCTACCAGTTGTTCTCTCTCATGAGTTGGTCCATGTGAGGGGTCAGTGCTTAATTTGTGGCAGGGCTGAGCTCCGGCACCTCTGAGCTTGCTATGTCAGTTATGAATGTAAAAAAATTTCTTGAGCCCCGGCAACTCTTTCATTACAAATTAAGCACTGCCAGGGGTGGTCCCATACGAAGCCTCTGTTGACTTTCAAAGGAGTCAGTGGGTGTTAGAACCCACCTCCCACTGATACCTTTAACCATCTAGATTCAACACAGTGAATTCTTTGCTGTTCTAAAGCACATCATTTTTAGCTAGACCTGATAAAAGGTGCATTTGATGGGGCTGAATATATATATCTAGAGAGAGAGAGAGTGATTGGGAGAGAAACAATTTTTTTAAAAACAAGCCTCCCCTGGGGTATGGCAAAGGCCCTGCTCTGAGGCACATTAATTCAGAACAACACGGAATAAGCTTGGTGAGTTTTATCTAAAAATGCTTAATGTTTGAGGCAAAACATAAAGGCTGTAGTTTTCAAAGGACCCTAAGGGAATTAGACCCACTAATTGACACTGAATTACATTTGCCATACCCCAAAGGAGGCTGCTTTTGAAAATGTGGCCATATATGCAAAAGCCATTCAGACTTTTAATCAGGTGTAGCAAAAATGATGTGTTTCAGAATAGCAGAGAATTCCTCATGTTGAATTTAAACTATGGAGTTCCAGAGAGAGAGAGAGAGTGAGAGAGAGAATATTGGTGCATCCCTCCAGAGCAGCATGGGGCCTGCACTGTCTGCCGCCATCCCCACTTTTTGATTTCCCTTGTGAGAAGCCTGATTCTGGCTGATTCTGTCTGAGGAGGGGTGGGGCTGAGAGAGCTCGAAGGCTCACCCCGTCCTTGTGCACCAGCACCGGGTGAGCCACATTTCAGACGCCTGTGCATCCTCAGTGACGCTGGTGTAAATTCTGGGGTTACAACAGTGAAATCAGCAGCTTTACTCTGGATTTCCACCAGTGATATTGGAATGAGGATCTGGCTTCCTGAGTTGCAAGGAGTGTTAGTGACACCAGTTACACAAGGGACTCCAGCAGGGGGCCTGCCAGGAGATGCGGGCAGGATACAGATTGAACCCCCCCCGAAAGGAGACAAGGGACGAGCTCCCTGTGCATGCTCGTCCCCAGTTCCTCTCCATGTACTCCACACACGCAATACCTCCTGCCACTGGTGCACACTGTGTGCTGGGCCGGGTTCACCTTTTTACCCCAGTGTTTATCAGGATTAACTCAGCTGAGGTCAATGGTGTCAGCGAGAGGGGACCCAGGCCCATTCTTTTTACTGTGGCTGTGCCCGTAAAGCCACCATAGAGGCCTTAATCACCTGGTATCATTTTAGCTGGAAGTGGGAAAGCTGCTGTGGTGAAGAAAACTTTCCATTGGAAATTAACCCTTTCCTTTCTTTTTGAGGAAAAGTTGGGCAAGCCGGACTGTGGAGTATTTTGGCTGTTGAAGATGCACACTAAGAGGAGGGTGCTTTGCTCCCCAGCTGTCTGTTCCCAATGTGCTGCTGTGAACGCCACGTGGGAAGAGAAGCACCTTGGCATGGATGCAGTGATGCCTGTGGTGCTAACAGCGGATAAGCAGTACAGAAGGGGCCATTTCTTGAACGCACGTGTCCCGCTCTAGTCCAGTAAAATCGTTCAGGGCACGTACGGGTTATCTGAATCAGGAAATATTGGCTCCATGTTCAAAAATAAAGGAGAAGAAGAAAAAAGACCTGTTTTTCATTCCTTCATCCGTAAATGTTTAATATGACAAGTGTTTTCAGGTCGGAGAAAGCAGCAAGAACAATTGCAGATTGCACCTGGCAACATCCCACCTCTGGTGAGCCTCGATGAATTTGGATCTTTGGGTAAATTTCTCATATTTTCATTGTGTTTTGGCTGTTATGGCTAAACAGTGACTTCGTATGCAAAACAGCAAGGAAAGAGAGGTAATTGTTGGGTCGGGCGCTGGGTGTGCTAATGTGAGCCTCACTTGGGTTAAAACTGGCCAGAGATAATTTGCAACCCACATGTGCCTAAAACCAATTTTGCAGAATCTCCATGGACATATAGTTAGTGCCTTTGTGAGTGCTTGAAGGAGCATTGCCTTATCTTTCAGTAAGGAGATTACTTTTCCTTGAGAGACATAAAGGGAATATTCTCTGTATAAATAGAAAAGAGGAAACATTTTAACAGCAGGAAAACTCACAAGTTAGCTTGCAGATGAAATCAATGTAATAAACAGGAAATGAGTTTTCAGTTAGCTTAGCAAACTCATATGAGCCTGCAGGGTAGGAATCCTCTCAGTCTGACATTTGGCGTACAAAGAACATTTTATTTGTATATATAACGGATTTTCTAGTTTTTTTTGTACTTTGAAGTAAGGGTGAAGTTTGAGACAACAGGGAGAAGACGCTGAACCATTATTGGCTCCAGAATGGACTGGAACTGAGAAAGAGCTGAGGAGAGATCACACGTTTTGAAAAAATGTTTTAAAAAAACCATTTGCCATTCAGGCCCTGGCCCCAGAGTTATCTTCCCTATCAAGATAAACAGGTCTTGTGTTCGCCACTATGGTCCCACGCAAGGATAATAAACTAAAGCAGTTGATTATCACTATTCTAGCACTTTTTATCTGTAGATATGATCCAGTGTTGCCAACTTTTGTGACCTCAACTCAAGTTGCAATATTTGGTGTTTGTCTTTAAGCATGAGACCCTGGAGTCATGTGACTATACCAGAATTACAGGTGTTCGATTTGTTTAATGTAAGTCTCTAGACCTCATGGTTGTGGAAGAAAACTTGAAAGCAGAAACCCCGAAGGTTCAAAAGGCAAGTGAAAAGAATCCAACTGTATTATTTTATACATCTCATGAGTTTTAAGCAAATTCCATGATTTTAGGGGGACCTTACTTCAGATGTTGGGACACAGCTAAGAGCGCCAATCTCAGGTCAGACTGCCAGAATACAGGGCATTCACCCCAGATGGGTGGTGTATTCTCTCATAAGATTTAGCAAGCCAGTAACATATGTGTGCTTTCAAAATACTATACTAGTTATTATGAAGCCACAGACCTTCAGGCCCTTTAGCCCCTCATGCATCACCCAGACAAACCAGACTTTATGATGAAAGGCTATTAAACCCATAAGTCATCACACATTAGGTTCTTCCAGCTCCGGAGAGCCAGCCACTCACCCCAGGTCAATATGTTCTTCAGGGTCTCACCAAAAAACCACGCTGATGCCAATCCTCTAGTAGACTAAAACTAAAGGTTTATTAATACAAAAGAAGAGAGTTATGAAAAGGTTAAAGTGAATCATATACATTACAGCTGATTTCAGAGTCTGTAGATCAGGATAATAGCAGTGATGTTAAATCTGCTAGCTTGTCATAAGTTTTTCTGTTTCAATCAAATGATGAGGGTCCTCAGTCCATTGTTCAAAGCTCCCCTTGTTAGAAGTTCAGAGATGTGGGGCAGGAATGAGACCAGGATGTCTCCATCTCCAATTTATATCTCCAGTCCATGTGCATAGAAAGGTACTGGCTCAAATCATGGAGTTATGCATCACATGTTCTACATTCCCTGCTGAGTCATGGGGTCTCCATTGTCCATGTGCTCTCTGAGGCATCCCCAAGAAGGGCCCACTGGAAGAGTTGATTCTCCTGATTGGCCAGTCAAGCATGGCTATCTAGTCCTGATGTAAATCTGTCTTGTGGGTGTTACCCAGGAACATAACATGTTTAGTGAGAAGCAAAATTTCATAACTTCATACCCAATGATGATATATGCATTTCATCAAGTTAGCACTGTTCCACAGATTACAACTTATCCAATGATACCTTACAAGGCATATTTTGTACAAGATTTATCACAATTGTGCAACAATGGTGACAATATTAGTGTAGATGGTCACCTTCCTTTATATACAGTGTCATGATTTTTAAGCAAATCCCATGATTTTGGGGGGACCTGACTCCTGATGTGTGAATGCTTGTGGTTGGCAATACTGGATAGCAAAGGAGATTAAGTATCTTTATCCCCTTTAAAGGGATGGGGAAAATGAGGCACAGAGGAGCTAACTGACTTGCCCAAGGTCACATAGCTACTTGGTTGCAGAACTGGGAATAGAACATTCGTCTCTTGACTTTCACCCTGGTATCGTGTCCACCAGGCCACACTGTAAGAGCTAATGTAATGTACAGGGTCTTGTTTGGGTCTTCTGCACTATGAATTTCATTCTGTAATACTGAACGCACATGACATTGTAATGGGGTTCCTCTCTTCCACTTTCTGGGTTGCAGGCATGTATGGTTTGAGAGAAGCTGCAGAAATGGAAAGTGAGAAGTCTTCTTGAGTTTGGTGCTACGACAAGTACTTGCTTTGTGACGACTTGGGCTGCATTAAGATAGGATTGTTGGATTTAAGGACAGTGTGCTGATCTCCCTGGGGCCCACCGTGTGTTGCGGGAGGAGCGAGTCTCCCGAGATCCTGGGGTTGTCAGATCTGTAGTTCTTAACCCATGAAAGCTTATGCTGAAATAAATCTGTTAGTCTCTAAGGTGCCACAGGTATTTTTCTTGTTTTCTTTTTGCTGACAAAGACTAACACGGCTACTACACTGAGATCTGTAGTTGTCATTCAGAGATGGATTTTGTACTCAGCGTCTCTGGGGCAGCAGCTGGGTCTCCTCTGTGATGAGAGGAGCCCAGGGCTAATGGGGGGGGGTCACCTAATCCTGCCTGGGGCTGTCCAGGCCCAAACCCTGATCTGGCCAAAATGGGGGCCTGGGCCTCCTGGGCTATATAAATACTGGTGCTAATAATGGTAGTAAAGAACCACACAGTATTTCATGTTCTGTTTTGCATAAGGTGTTCAAGAGTTTAGGAATTTGACATAGAAAGTCTGGCGTATTATCGCAGTGTTACATTAGAAATGTCTGCCTAAGTGGCTGAACAATGTGGTATTGTCTAGCATTTGGCAGCATGCACAGATTGCTTAGATAACTTACTGATTGACATAGGACCTTCGACATTGATGGTGCCTGTTACATCCATCAACTGGTAAAATCGATGTATCACCTTATTATGAAGCAAAACCAACCGTATTAGGCTCAGAAATTACAACCAAAATAAGAGGCTTTATTGGAGACAGAAATGAACACTGTGTCTTAGGACACTTAAAAGACACTGGTTTCTGCATCTCTTTTTTTTGAAGATTCAGTAAGCACTCTCCCCAGAAATGACCTTGGACCAACAGCTGTACACAGTGGTGGAGGAGGATGGGCCTGTAGCCATACTCCCTTTGGGGGGCATGCTACTATTACCATAGCCAACACAATGACGCCACTCCACATTGTGCTCAAGAACTACTTGCACTAAGATTTTTCCTGCTGTGTGCAGGTGTACCAGGGTGGGAAGAGCTGCCTGTGTTTTTCCCCTCTCCTTGCTCACCTGGGCAGAGAATCTTGCCCAATGAGTTCCTTTGTTAGCAGTAGGAGGAACAGTACTTGCAGGCCTGTTCAAGCAAATCTATTGAATCTAGCAGCCTTTCTATCACTGCGGGATCTAGGAATTGGACATGGGGCTTAGCAAAGGGTGGTCCAGATTCTCCTCTCAGGCTGGTTTTAGATGGGTGTAATTCCATTAACTTTAATGGAACCACTGCTGATTTATACCAGAGTTTGTGAGAGGAGAATCAGGCCCAGTGATATCTTTCCAGAAGAGACAGACCATTCCCCATCCCTCGCTTTGTTTGTAGCCAGGCAGCCATCTGCTCTGGCCCCTTCGGGGGGCGGGGGTGGGGGAGGCTGCTTTGCTGAAGGGGTGGGTTCTGCAATATGATCTGAAGATGGTGAGGCTCAGACTCCTCCTACTCTCTGTTGGGGAGGGCTGTTCCCAGTCATTGGGCCTGCTATTAAAAGGCTCCTGCTCTGTATCCATTGACTCTCTACCTGGGCTTCATTAGTCATAAGATCCTGTCAGTCCATAAAGTACTCTGGGCCTATCCCATTAAAGGCTTTGTAGATCAGAACCTTGAACTGGGCCTGGTAATGAAGAGGGATACAGGGTGTATTAGGGAGCAGTGGGGCAATATGCGGTTGTAATCTTCCCCCCGCTCACACAATAGCTTGGTGCAGTGTATCAGCTAAAGCTCGTTTTTCACTAGACCCAAGTAAAGCAAACCATGATAACCCATCCTGAAGGTGATGACAGCCTGGATGGCAGGTCAGCAGTGCAATGTGGATCCTTTGTAATGGCCTCACATGGCTGTTGACTAGATGTTTTAAGAAATATCTCCAGGAGGGGTCTGGAAGTCAATATTTGCACACACAATGGCTGTACTGGCATAACTAACTATAGGTGCGAATTTACAGGCTGTTTTTTTAAGTGACTATTGAGGAAGAGGGAATGATGAGGGCAGCAGTGAGCAAAATGGACTAACCTAAAGGGAATAAGAAGGGCCCTGCGATGGGGTGCACCTGTCCTTTACGACTCCCTACAGGTCCTATTACACTCCGCCTAAGGAAGCAGCGACATGGGAGGAAGGGAGCAGGAAAAGTGGATCCTCCAGGCCTGCCTCTGGAGACCTGGTCCTCCAAGGGCTAGCAACAGCCAGTAAGAGCCCTGCAGGCGCAGATAAAATGATGCTGTAGGGCGTTGAAGGGCAGTCCATGGCTGGAACCGGGGGTGGGGCGGAAGGGAGGGGAAGGGAGAAGACAGGTGCTCCTCTCTGGCCCAAGGAGCCTGACAGTCAGTCATGGTTGATGGCTAGCTGAAATTACATACGTGGGACAGAAGGACCTGAGGATGCTGACCTTGAGGTAGGGCTGGAGATGAAAGGGCCTGGTGGGAGGAAGCCCAGGGAAATAGCAGCAAAGGGCTTATTTGGAAGCCCAAACCAAGGCCTGAATTTAAAGACCTGGGGCTGACGACCTTACTGAAGGCAGAGAGATGGCTTATTTATTGGACTCTTTCATTCAGACCTTGTGACTCAGCTGCAGGACCATGCCACTGAAGACCCACCAAGATTGGTCGGCACCTACAAGGGGGCACCAGGGGTGAGAAAAGGACTGTGGTACTGCACCCAGTTACTTAGAGTTGCTCAAAAGGTGAGTGCCCCGTTCCAGGCCTTCACACATATACCGAGGGGAAGAGAAGAACAAGGGAGAAAGTAGGTCACTTAATAAAGGAGGGGAATGAAGTTAATGGAGACTCAAATATAACTGAGATGCTGAACGTCTTTTAAAAATCTGACTTTAATATGAGAAACAGAGTCAAACAACTCTCTGAAGGAATGAAATTGCTGGAAAGAAATTGAGAAATTGTGTATCAGGGATGCTGGACTCAGACTCAAACTTTCTGAATCTCTAATTCTGTAATCTGTTGTTTGCAAAAACAACTCCATAAAACAACAGGACACTTAAAGAAGTGTGATTCTATAAAGCTCCAACCCAGCTTGGTGAGGACTGACTGACACACCGCAAAAGACCTAGCCACCAGTTTATATTTTTTGTATTGCAGCAGTGCCTTCTGTGCAAGGTGCTGTACAAACGCATAGTGAGAGACATAATCTAAATAGGCAAAGAAGGAGGGGTAAACAGAGGCACAGAAAGGTGAAAAGATTTGCCAAGGTCACACAGCAGGGCAAGGACAGAGCTGGGAGCAGAAGCTAGATCTCCTGACTTTCAGGCCAGCTTCCTACCCACTAGACACACTACCTCCTCGAGGGTTGGCGTTGGTGTGATATTTACAGTTAGACGGTGTTGCATTAGAGTTGATTGCTACCAGCCAAACATAACTTTTACACTGGAAATCATTTTGTGTTTGGTTACCATTGTCTGCCAGCGACCTTTGCCACTGCAGCTAGTCATGCTTGTAGTGGTTGGTTTCCTTTGGCCCAAGTAAGAGGCTTTTCCTTTCACTTCTTCTTTTCCCTGCTGCACACAGTCCCTGGGTATGTAGCCACTAAGCCTGAGTTCTTCTTTTCAGCTTCCTCTTCTGAGCTATTCCTTATGCACACAATGAACCTGATTCACCAGCTTTGCCTGGAATAGGTGGAGTTACCGTAGCAGTGAATCAGGCCGGCTGGGTGGACAATAGTCTCCATACTGAGGGTTGCTTCTGTTCTTAGCCAGGATGCTGTGCTATGTCTAATATGCTAGAGAATGCTTGGGTCATGCGCGTCCACCAGGTGCCAGGCCTCCATCGCAGCTGTTATTTATGTTGCACTTTGCAGACGTTTGCTGGCTGTCATGGACTCTTGCATCTGGGTCACGACGCTGGCATTGCACAGGAAGCAGAACTGGGAACTTTCATGTAGCACCAAAGACATGGGCGGTTTGTGACAGTGAAAATTGTCTCATCTTTACATTACATATTTCCATATTTCTTTTGGCCATTTTAAGCAGTGATCCAACTGCACTAACATTTCTGCCAGGTGTGGCTTTAACCAAAGACACAATTAAATGGGGCCAGTGTTGTCGGGGTGGAAACAGTTTGCTGCAGTTTTAAGTTAGAAACTGGTTTCTTTAATGTTAATATTGTAGGGCTAGATTCTGGCCAGCCTCAGCACAAGTGCACAAAAACGGGAAGGATACATCCTCTTCCCCTCTCCTCCCACCACTAAATAGATGCTGCTCAGGATCCCATTGGGGAGCACTGACCCTGCCTGGCCTCTGTCGCAGCTGTTATTTATGTTGCACTTTGCAGAAGTTTGCTGGCTGTCATGGACTCTTGCATCTGGGTCACGACGTTGGCATTGCACAGGAAGCAGAACTGGGAACTTTCATGTAGCACCAAAGACATGGGCGGTTTGTGGCAGTGAAAATTGTCTCATCTTTACTGTAGGGCTAGATTCTGGCCAGCCTCAGCACAAGTGCACAAAAACGGGGAGGATACATCCAGGGCCGGTGCTACCATTAGGCGACCCTAGGCGGTCGCCTAGGGCGCCAGGATTTGGGGGGTAGCATTTCAGGTCCCTCGGCGGCCGCCGGCGAGAGAGGCTGCCGCCGAGGTCCCCGGCGGCTGAAGAAGCTGCCGCCAAAGCAGCCTCTCCCGCCACCGCCTAGGGCAGCAAAAAAGTTGGCGCCACTCCTGGATACATCCTCTTCCTCTCGCCTCGCACCACTAAGTAGATGCTGCTCAGAATCCCATTGGGGAGCACAGACACTGACTGCTCTCTCTAGCAGCCCCGTGAGTGCTAACTTGCTATAAGGGAACAGAGAGTATGACACCTTTTTACCCCTCCCTGCACCGGCTTGTGGATAAGACCATAAGAGCGTCCATACTGGGACAGACCAATGGTCCATCTAGCCCAGGATCCTGTCTTCTAACAGCAGCCAGTGTCAGATGCTTCAGAGTGAACAGAACAGCGAAATGTATTGAGTGATCCATCCCCTGTCGTCCAGTCCCAGCTTCTGGCAGTCAGAGGTTTAGGCAGTCAGAGGACCAGGCCAGAGCGCTACATTCTCTCCAAAGGCTGGTGGAGCTACAGCTCAGCGGGCCTGATCCCAAACCCGTTAAACTCCGTGGGAGTTTTTCCATTGAGTTAACTGGACTTTGGACCAGGTCCAGCATGCACATCCTCGGGGCTCACCAGAAGGAGTTGTGGCTGAATCAGCCACAATTCCTCCTGGGGCCCCAGCTTACACGCTGTCCCTCTGCAACCCCTCTGGAGCCCCGGAACTTTGCTCTTACTTATATTTTACACAGCTAATGCTGGGCAAGGGCTGAACTGGGAAACACGGGAGATTTGTATATACACTTTATTGCAGTAGGGCTTTTTATTATTAGGAGAAATAAAATAAATATGCAAAATGTTGTGATTTATTACAGTGGAACTTAATGTAGCTCATCTTTTGGGAATCTGCCACATCATTCTTCACCTGTAACTCAGTGTATTCTCCAGCTGGGCACTGGATTCGTAGCACCTAATTCAACTAATCACATCAGGTCTTTAACAAAGCAAATTCTTACAACCAATATAAGCATGTTGGGTTATAGCTTCATGAAGATCCAAAAGAAATACTTAGAGTAATCTTCCTTACTCTGAGATTTTGAAGCTTTCCTGTTAGATATCCCACCCACTGCTAACCTACCAATCACAGCCAGTCAGCTTTTATAGGCACCTTTCAAAGGAGACTACAAGCCGTTCTTTAGTTAGGAAAAGCACAATACTGTATATATGCCCAGCAAAAGTCTGCTCAGCATAGTTTATTTTTCTTATCTGACTTCCCTGACACATTCACAGCATAATCTTAACAGTGGCTCCCAGCTGAGGAATATTCTCTACACACCTTGTCACCTATGACGTATTCAGAACTGTTGATTCTAAATGAGAAATTGCAACATTTGTTCTGATCTTAGGGCGTGCCTCCCACAGCAGTTACAGAATATTCATTTCAGATCTCAGAATGGAGGCGGGGATACATATACCAAACACCACATTTGAAGATACACTCTCAGGGTTAATAAGGTCAAACTTTCTCCTACATTAAAACTGCTTTTTTTCGGTCTTTCTCTAGCATCCTCATTCTCATCCTGATCCTGAACAGTCTTTCGAGAGACAGGTGCGGTCTAGTTCTTAAAGTGCAAGGCTAGGAATCAGGAAGTCATAAATTCTAATCCCGGCCTCTGACACTGGCTCTCTCTATGGGGAAACAAAAAATGATTCTCAGATTTGGAGGTAAGTCCTGAAAGTTACATTGGCTTAGTGGGAGTCACACAGCTAATACTTCCTACAAATGTTTAGTAGCGTACGTGTCATCATAATCATGTATTGACATTTGACCCTTTTCACTTAAATTCTATTGGGACAGTTTGGGGAAAATGTCTGTGTCAGTGTCTGAATTCCTTTTGGTTTGTGAAATAGTATTTATAACTGTAACCTTCGGTGTGAATTAGAACCTCCATTTTGTAGCAGAAACAGACTAAGGGCAGGTCTATACTTTTTGTCGGGATAGCTATATTTGTACACAACACTGGCAAAGCACTCCTAGTATGGACACAGCTGAGACCGGCAAACTAGCCCTCTTGAGTGAAACAAGCTATACCAGTAAAAGCACAGTTTTGCCTGTATAAATGTATCTACATTCAAGGCTTGTGCCAGCACAGCAATATTGGTGAGGGATCACACTTCTTCACACCACTGACTGACGGAGCTATGCCGGCAAAAGCTTAGAGTGTAGACCTGGCCTGTGTCTGAGAAGCTAAAACAGGGATTTCATAGGACTACCGACAATTGAATAGTGCTACCTTGGTGAGACAATGGGGTTGCTACTGACAGAGCTATTGACTTTTAATGACCCTCTGCCCAACAGCCAAGAGGGGGTTGGAGCATGGAACATCCACAGAGGAAGAAGAGAAAGAAAAAATGGGTCTCATAGAATCATAGAATCATAGAATCTCAGGGTTGGAAGGGACCTCAGGAGGTCATCTAGTCCAACCCCCTGCTCAAAGCAGGACCAACCCCAACTAAATCATCCCAGCCAGGGCTTTGTCAAGCCTGACCTTAAAAACCTCTAAGGAAGGAGATTCCACCACCTCCCTAGATAACCCATTCCAGTGCTTCACCACTCTACTAGTGAAAAAGTTTTTCCTAATATCCAACCTAAACCTCCCCCTCTGCAACTTGAGACCATTACTCCTTGTTCTGTCATCTTCTACCACTGAGAACAGTCTAGATCCATCCTCTTTGGAACCCCCTTTCAGGTAGTTGAAAGCAGCTATCAAATCCCCCCTCATTCTTCTCTTCTGCAGGCTAAACAATCCCAGTTCCCTCAGCCTCTCCTCATAAGTCATGTGCTCCAGCCCCCTAATCATTTTTGTTGCCCTCCGCTGGACTCTTTCCAATTGATCCACATCCTTCTTGTAGTGTGGGGCCCAAAACTGGACACAGTACTCCAAATGAGGCCTCACCAGTGCCGAATAGAGGGGAATAATCACGTCCCGTGATCTGCTGGAAATGCCCCTACTTATACAGCCCAAAATGCCGTTAGCCTTCTTGGCAACAAGGGCACACTGTTGACTCATATTCAGCTTTTCGTCCACTGTAACCCCTAGGTCCTTTTCTACAGAACCGCTGCCCAGCCATTCGGTCCCTAGTCTATAGCAGTGCATGGGATTCTTCCATCCTAAGTGCAGGACTCTGCACTTGTCCTTGTTGAACCTCATCATATTTCTTTTGGCCCAATCCTCTAATTTGTCTAGGTCCCTATGTATCCTATCCCTACCCTCCAGCGTATCAACCACTCCTCCCAGTTTAGTGTCATCTGCAAACTTGCTAAGGGTGCAGTCCACACCATCCTCCAGATCGTTGATGAAGATATTGAACAAAACCGGCCCCAGCACCGACCCTTGGGGCACTCCACTTGAGCCAGTCTCAGGCTGCTTTGAAAAACAACATAATCTATAGGCAAGGGAGGCAGTCCATCACCAGAAACAGAAGACACCACTGGAGGAGTGGTGGCAGGTGGGGCTTTGCTGTCCCTAGGGTTGCCAACTGTCTAATTGCACAAACCTAAACACCCTTGCCCCGCCCCTTCCCCAGGCCACGCCCCTGCCAAATCCCTTCTTTGAGGCACCCCCCACTCACTCCAGCCCCCCTCCCTCCATCACTCACTCTCCCCCACCCTCACTCACTTTTACCGGGCTGGGGCAGGGGAATGGGGTGTGGGATGGGGTGCGGGCTCTGGGCTAAGGGGGGGGGAAGGGGTTTGGAGTGTGGGAGGGGGCTCCAAGCTGAGCCTGGGGCAGGGGGTTGGGGTGCAGGAGGAGGTTCGGGGTGCGGGCTCTGGGAGGGAGTTTGGGTGAGGGAGGGGGCTCAGGGCTGGGGCAGGGGGTTGGGGTGCAGGAGGAGGTTCAGGGTGCAGGCTCGGGGAGGGAGTTTGGGTGCAGGAGGTGGTTCAGGGCTGGGGCAGAGGGTTGAGGTGCAAGAGGGGGTGCAGGCTCTGGGAGGGAGTTTGGGTGCAGGAGAGGGCTCAGGGCTGGGGCGGGGGGTTGAGTCCGGGAGGGGGCTGGGGCAGAGGGTTGGAGTGTGGGAGGGAGTTCAGGGTGCAGGCTCTGGCCAGGCGGCACTTACCTTGGGTGGGTCCCAGAAGTGGCAGCATGTCTGGCAGTGGCTCCTAAGCTCACAGGCGGCCAAGCAGCTCTGCACACTGTCCCTTCCTGCACCCCCCTTCCCACCCCCGCAGCTCCCGTTGGCTGCAGTTCCCCGTTCCCAGCCAATGGGAGCTGCAGAGTCAGCGCTCGGGGCAGGGGCAGCACGCAGAGAACCCCTGGCCGTGCCGCCTTCTAGGAGCCGCTGCCGGACATGTCGTCACTTCCAGGAGCGGCACAGAGCCAGGGCAGGTAAGGAGCCTGCCTTAACCCTGCTGCGCCGTCAGACTTTTAGCGGCCTAAAATCTCCCAGATTGGCTTCAGTAGCCTCCAGGAGATTGAGCCCGATTCTGGGAGACTTCTGGCCAATCTGGGAGGGTGGTTAACCCTAGCTGTCCCCCAAGGACCCTCAGGAGGGTTAACGACTCGCGGGGAGCGGGGGAAGCATGTTCAGGTGTTTACTGTTTTGCCTAGATCTGTAACTCTCCTTGCTTTCTAAAAGTAAAGAGAGAGAGAGGGTAAGAAGTTCCTGTACAAAGCCTGTGTTCCTTGCTTTACCTGCCATGTGTCCTTGAAGAGTTAACTAGCAACCAGAGCACCCACAGAAGGGGGAACTCTGGGTAGTGTGCACTAGGGGCGGCTCTATGTTTTTTGCCGCCCCAAGCACGGTGGTCATGAGTATTCAGCCGTGTTTCTGCGGGTGATCCGCCGGTCCCACGCCTTCGGCGTGCTCGCTGCCGAATTGCCGCCGAAACTGCAGGACCGGCGGACCTCCCACAGAAACACCGCCGAAGGCTCCCTGACTGCTGCCCTCACAGCAACCGGCAGGACGCCCCCCGCGGCTTGCCGCCCCAGGCGCTTGCTGCGCTGGTGCCTGGAGCCGCCCCTGGTGTGCACAAAGGGCTGGCAAGGCTCGGGAGGTCTTGGGGCCTAGGGCAGCTTGTCCAAGGAGTCCCATGTCCCAAGGACAGGTTACAGACTGGAAGTCTGTACCTGGGAGTGTGCCCTAGAGGCACAGCATTACAAACAGGCTGGGCCCTGCCCAGATCTGTGCGGCTTAGCTGCATGTGGGATCCAGAAGTTGGGCCCGATTAACTCAGTCTGGTGATTGTCAGACAGGTCTGTGACATTTATTTCTTGTTGAATGTTTTTCATGTTAATGTTATAGTTTTCTTAAAGTCATTCCTATAATAATAACCCGGTACTTCTATAGCCCTTATCATAGTACTATATGAGCCCCTCATGGTCATTAACAGGAGGGGGTGAGCTTCAGAGCCTGAGCCACAAATTCAAAGCACTAGTACCAGCACGGGCCCCCTCTGAGTCTGTCAACCTGGGCTGGGAGGCTCAATGCCACAGGCTGTGTAGACATTCCCAGAAAGTCTCTGGGAGAGCTGGGAACTGAACACAGGCCTCCAGCATCCCAGTGTGTTAATGGCTATGCCTTCTTCCGCCGTAATACTGTAAATGCTGTGACATTAACTTCTCTCTGTCATGAAGGTAGCCACACAAAATACTGCAGCTTCTGAAACACATTGGCAAATCTTCACTTGCGTTCCCCAGCAATGTACTAATACGTGGAAAGAAAGTCTGGATCTGAAAAGATTGTTGATTCCTGTTGTACAGGCTAAGTATGAGATGACACGTGACATGACTGAATGTACTTAAGAAAAGTCAGTGCATCCACATTATGTGTGGTGATCAGCCTTGTACCATAACATTTACACAGTGAAGAAGCATAAGTTTCCACATATGTGCAGCTTGAACTCTGGTGCATATAATATAAATATATATAGAAACCGCCCCCCCATGAATTTAAAATAATGTATTAATGAATTGATTTCAGTGACGAAAAATAGCAGCACATTTATTGCTTCCAAAATTAGTATACGGGATGTTTTCAGTAACGATAAACATTTTTCCGAAAGCAAACCTTAATGTTACGTTATAAAGATCCATTTTCAAATTCCTTTCTGTCTCCCGCTCTAGTTCTCACCAGCAGGTGGCATCAGCACATTCATGTCTTGAAAGACAGGCAGGCTGGCAGGCTGAGCTACACTAGGAGGGGAAAGCTTCAGGCCTTGGGAAGCACAGGGAGGGATTTCATGCCAGCTGTCTTTCCCCACGCAAAGTTTTTACTGTTCCTTTGAGTTTCTGAATGGTGGCAAGATTCTGGTAAGAAAAGTGCCGATGCATATTGAGGATATGAGAACCTGTGTCCCATCACTGCTATGTCTTCCAGTGGCCAAGCCATTTTAGGAAATGAAACAATCATCACATTTGTTTTGAACCTGAAGGACAGTGAGCAGAAAAACGTCTCGCTGGTAAATTAATCAAACACAAGGTGCTACAAAAGGCTGAAGCGCCTGATTCATGAGAACCCAAGCAATGCTTAGGAACAATATACTATTTCTTCGTTGAAAGCAAGGGCCTGAACCTTTGAGGTGCCGAGCACCCTTAAATCCCTTTGACTTCAGAGAATCTCTGTCTGATGACAACACAGACCTCATTAGCTGGTATTATTCACCTGTGACAGAGATAAATACACAATCGGTTCTGATCAACATCCCATCCCTATATCAGTTCATTTTTTCTCATTCTGTGCAGAAGCAGCCCTTTCTCCAATATTCTGAGCAAAGCTACGTGAGTCGGCAAAATCAGACTGACTAAGCATTTACATACTGGATTCTCTGCTTAATCAGGAGCACAACATAAAAGATTTTGCAGTTTTTTAGCAGCCATTACTTGTGCACTGATAGTTTACCAGCTTTAAAGTATCTATTTCCTCTATTTGAAAAAGCAGCTACCTTACCTAATTCAATTGGTATGAGATTTAATTTCCCTCTTCCTAGTGGCTATGCCAGTGGTGGGTAACCTGCGACCCACGGGCCGCACGCAGCCCATCAGGGTAATCCGCTGGCGGGCCACGAGACAGTTTGTTTACATTGACCGTCCGCAGGCACGGCTGCCCGCAGCTCCCAGTGGCCACGGTTCACCGTCTCTGGCCAATGGGAGCTGTGGGAAGCGGCGCGGGCGACAGGGACATGTTGGTTGCTGCTTCCCGCAGCTCCCATTGGCCAGGAACGGCGAACCGGGGCCATTGGGAGCTGCAGGCAGCCGTGCCTGCGGATGGCAATGTAAACAAACTGTCTCGTGGCCTGCCAGCGGATTGCCCTGATGGGCCGCAGGTTGCCCACCACTGAGCTATGCAGTACTTTCTGAAAGAAACACAAACCACTATATCTTGTCATCTGTCGTCATACACATCTATATTTCTTACAGTGTGTCAAAGGGTTAAGTCTATTCTGGTTTGCACATGCTGTTAATGATTAACAGCTATCTGCTAGAGTAACTGGTTTTTTCCTTCATTTTTAAAGTCAATAACCATCTTTAAGAGGAGAAAGAAGGAACAGCATTACACTGGATTCAGTAGGGACTTGTAAATACTGCATTGATGATACAGAGGATGACAAGGCATTTGGAATCTGTGCCACAGCTTTTAGCTGGTCTGTTTGCTATTAGGTTTCAAAATGTGTATGGATAGAGGTGCATAAAAGAAAGGATGGGCTTGGGGTTAAGGCACTGGATTGGCCTGAGACTCAGAAGATCTGCATTCATTTCCTGGCTTTGCCACAGACTCCCTATGCATGACCTTGGGCAATTCACTTAATGTCCTTGTGCCTCAGTCCTCTACCTATTAAATGGGGATAATACTTCCTTCTCCCACCTTTTGTCCATTTGATCTCTTTAGACAAAGCTCGTCAGGACAGGGATTGTCTCTTACTGTGTGTTTGTGCAGTGACTAGCACAACGGGGCCCTAATCTTGGTTGAGGCCTCTACATACTATTCTGCTACAAGTGAAAACTAAGGATTTTAGCAATAGGACAGATTCTGCACTGACTCACTCCTAGGTGTTCACTGTGCTTATCTTCAAGTCCCTTAGAGGGCTGGGACCAGGTAACTTATCTATCACCTCTGTCTCTGCATGGCAGTGGTCTACCATGACAACTGCAATCACCAGAAACACTAGAGTTGACTGTGCCTGGCCTGGAAGTCACAGGAGACTGGACATTCTGTGCAGCTGTGGAACTCCCTTCCACCAGACATCAGAATTACCACAGATGTCACCATCTCCAGAGCGGAATTTGGACTCCACCTCTTAACGCTAGCATTCAGCTTAGAGGGCAAATGAAAATAAAAACGCCAAAGATTTAGATTGTAGAGGATCTAAGCAAAGATTTACCCATCTGTAAAAGGCTCACAAATATGGGTTCTAAAGAAATTATTTGTGTACACATGTATGTAAAGGGTTTAATTCTCCCCCACAGATCTTCATGGAATGGGCAGGAAACTGAGCAGGTCAGAACTTCCTCCCATTCCTTGGTTGTCTTGTCTCTGCGGAATGAGTAGAGGAGTTAGCCCCTAAACCCTTGTAACGTGGCAGATCTGTGGATATGAGGGAGACCTGCAGAGGGCAAAGCCATAGGCATGGAGGCCCATTCTTCCACTCTGCATTCCAGCAACCCCACAGCTTCTTTGAAAACTCACAGCTGCTTCTGTCCTTGAAGCCAAGGCAGACATTGCATACGATACTGCTGACAATGTTACCATTAGCTTACGTGATGAATGAGGGGGGATAATGCTGCATGCTATAGACACCACTCTAGCCCTGTCCCCTGCCAACCTGTGGTCCTCCTGCTCTGTGGAGAACCCACTGATGGAAACTGAGGGATGATCACACGCCTGTTGTGAAATTTGCCATTGCTTGTTATCATTTCTAGAGTGTGGTTCAATAATGTCGAAACAATGGTGAAATAATCACTAACGTAGATTTTAGGAACCGTCCACTGCATCCACTCTTGCTCCTAAACATTTTGGAAAACTAGTTTCAGACACAGTTATAAAGTAGTAGGACTGGGACTGTCCTGTGGTGAATATAAGCTATATAATATGTCTATACTGTGTGTACTGTACTCAGGGCCGGTGCAAAGATATTTTGCGCCCTAGGCGAAAATTCCACCTTGCGCTCGCTCCCACCGCACATCGGTTCATTGCGGGGCAAATCCCAACGAGCCTTTATAGACCCCAGGGGCCAGCCTGCCCAGGGGCTGCTCCCCAGACCAGGTTCCCCGCCCCATCCACTCCCTCCCACTTCCCACCCCCTGACTGCCCCCTCCTGGGACCCCTGACCCTAACTGCCCCCCAGAACCCCACCCCCTACCTAAGCCTCCCTGTTCCTTGTCCCCTGACTGCCCCTTCCTGAGATTCCCCCACTCTAACTGCCCCCCTAGGACCCTACCCCCTACCTGTCCCCTGACTGCCCCAACCCTTATCCACATCCCCACCCCCAGACAGACCCCCGGGGCTCCCACGCCCCATCCAACCACTCCCTGCCCCCTGACAGGACCCCCAGAACTCCTGACCCATCCATCCCCCCCTGCTCCCTGTCCCTTGACTGCCCCAACCCATCTCCACACCCCCACCCTCTGAAAGGCCCCCCCAGAACTCCTGACCCATCCAACCCCCCTGCTCCCTGTCTCCTGACTGCTCCAATCCCTCTCCACACCCCCGCCCCCTGACAGGCCCCCCCAGAACTACCGACCCATCCAACCCCCCCTGCTCCCTGTCCCCTGACTGCTCCGATCCCTCTCCACACCCCCGCCCCCTGACAGTGCCCCCAGAACTCCCGACCCTTCCAACCCCCCCAGCTCCCCTTGCCTTACCATGCCCAGGCCGCTGGCTCCAATACGCTGCCGGGCTGCCGTGTGCACAGCCCCTCCCCAGCAGAGTGCTGAGGCAGCGGGAGGGGCAGCAGCGGCTCACACTCCCGGGAGCCGCAGAACGCGAGCGTGGTGAGGGGGAAGCCGGGGGCACGCCTGTCCAGGCTGAGGCCCGGCGCTCCCCCCACGGGGCTCCTGCAGCAGATGCATGCGGGCGGCGGCCCCCATGCACCCCCCGCCTCCCTCCTCCCTCCTCGCCACACTCGGGCTCTGAGACTCCCAGGAGCAGGCACACTCCCAGGAGCCGCAGAGCCCGAGCGCGGCGGGGGGGGGCGCATGGGGGCTGGCGCCCACATGCATCTCCTGCAGGAGCCCCGGGGGCAGGGGCGCACCGGGCCGCAGCCTGGGCAGGAGGGGCGGGGGGCACAGCTGCTTCCCTGCTAGCGGCGCTGCCGCCTTTGCAGGGCTGCTGCCCCCCCTGCACCACGCTGGCTCCTCTATGGCTGGGGGTGCCCCCAACCACTTGGCGCCCTAGGTGACCGCCTAGTTCGCCTAGTGGTTGCACCAGCCCTGACTGTACCAGTATGCGTGTACTGCTAATATTCCAGTAGTTAGAGCCAGAGGCACCGACTTTCTAAGTTCCCCGGGGGGTGGTCAACTCCTGCTCCACCCCTGGCCCTGCCCCCACTCCACCCCTTCCCCCAAACTCCCACCCGCCCCATCTCTTCCCACCCCACCTCTTCCTGCTCCTTCCCCCTCCCCCCACAGCGCCTCCTGCATGCCACTGAACAGCTGATCACTGGTGGGTAGGAGGCACTAGGAGGGAGGGGAAGGAGCTGATCTACCGAGCTGCCAGTGGGTGCTGAGCACCCACTATTTTTTTTTCTGTGAGTGCTCCAGTCGGCACCTATGGTTAGAGCAAGATCAGGGACGCATACCCAGGAGTTTCACTTGCTTAAAATCCATCAGCCATTCATGTAGACCTTTCCTTCAAAACCACATAGATACAGTGCATTCCTCAGCAGAAATCTAAAAATTCGGAGGCTTCTACCAGGGGCTCCACAATTAACACTCGGCTATAATTTCACACTGCAAAATTTCAAGACACTGTGTGCTGAAAGCTGGTAGATCTTGCTCATATAATGGTGGCCCCTTTGTGAAATGTGACAGCGAACGCTCTAATTAATCTTAGAAATGTCAGAGCCCACTGGAAGTAATTGGGCCTGACAGTTCGAGGGCTAATTAACTTCAAACCATGCATCTTATTTTTGCTTCTTCCACGCTTGTAGGTCACTTCTTTGCTTTATTTTTACATGAAGCTTGTTCTGTTTGGAGCTGTATTAGTGCCTGCCTGTTTGTGCGGCGGCTGATGTAAAGGTTGAGAGCAAAGTGTATCTAAATAATTGTCAGGTTGGGTGTGTTGCAGGCAGTCACAGGAAGTCCCCTAGTGTATCCTGACTTGAAGGGAAAACAAAACGGCAGTAAACTCTGGGCTAGCCCACTGGGAACCGCTCAGTGCAGGAGACGGTAGAATAAAACCTCATGAGGTCTCCTATTCCCATGCATCAACAGGGTCTAGAAGCAGAGCCATAACTAGGCATTTTAGTGCCTGGGACGAACAAGCATATTTGTGCCCCCTACTGGTTTTTTTAATCATTTTTCCGCCCCCGCGGCTTTGCACCATAGGCAACTGCCCCCTTCGCTCCGCCCTGGCTATGGCTCTGTCTAGAAGCATAACAGTTATCATTTCCAACCCCCGGCAGAGTGGTGGGTGAAGCCATTATCATGCTTCAACATTGTCCAGCAGCCATAATGAAATGGTTGCACACTGCGGTTTTATTGGGCCCGATCCCACGCCAGTTGAGCCGGAGATTGCAACATGAGCAGGATCGGGTTTGTTGTGAGCCTCTGCCAAGAAGGTGAGGGTTTTGTGCTGCACAGAGCTAACGAAGAATCCTAGGCTCCCCTCCTTCACGCCACCATCTTCTACTTTAATCGCCTCTTCTTTCCCTGTTTGTAACTATTTTCGTATGTATTGAATATGCGTGAAAAGCATTTAGTTGGTTTCAACTCTTGCCGTTTTTCTCACGCGTCAGTCCAGGTGCACAAATTTCTTCTTTTCAACATAGACAGTGGGTTTTGAATAACAGACTATTGAAAGGTACGGCACACTCCTGGGGCTCACTTCACCCTCACTGGTGCAGGGGAACATATGTGCAACTTGCACTCCCCTGCATCAGCAGGGACCATTGCACCAAAGGGGGAATTCACCCCAAGGGAGGGCAGAATTAAACTGTGACCAGGATGGCCTAGGAGCCCCACCCTTGGAGGCTGCCTGGGTAGTGTCTTGAATTGGCTCAGCTCCCGGACTCCCCAGCCATCTTGCCCATCCTCAGCGGTTTCTCCTTTTGAAGTGGCTTCAGGTTCCTCCACAGAGTAGGGATTATGGGTGCTCTGTGCTGGCCCATGCCCCCTTTCAAGCAGACTTTAGTTTTAAATGTTTCTAGTGATGGAGCTCCCACCACTTCCTTGGCAGATTGTTCCACAGCCTAATACTGTAATTCTCACTCCTAGAAGGTTTCTCCTTTTATTTAAACTACTCTTGCTTAATTTCATCCCATTACTACATATTATTCTGACTTGTACCAATTCTTCACCCTTCTTGGCTCATGATCTGTCTTTACCTTGGTAAAACTCCATTGACTTCTTCAAAGGGTATTGCCTGGGGAAGGATCGCAGAATAGGTCCCTTGGCTCTTACATCATTCAAATGTTTATAGAAAGGCATGGAATGGGATAGAGAGAGAAAGTAAGGGAGAAGTGCAGCTAGTAAGGGCTTGTCTATATCAAGAAATTGACTAGAGTAGCTATTTTTGAATACCTCCCCATAAGGACACTCTTATTCTGAAATAGCTATTCTAGTCAATTTCCCCATGTAGAAAACCCCTAAATGGAGTTGGAAGGAAACCCCTATTTAGACTGTAAGTTCTTTAGAGCCGGGACTGTTTCTGTCTGTACAGCACCTAGCACTGTAGAGCTCTGATTCTGATTTGGGTTTCTGGGTGCTACAGTAATACAAACACTAACCGGGAGCCTCTCCTTCTTAGCATCACAAGAACTGGGGTCCTATCTTGTGATAAGGCTATCTGTGGGAATCGGGTCTGTCTATGCGGAGGCAAGGCACTTCAGATATGAACTATATAGTACTTGAGTAGGAGGATCCACTCCAGAGAACACTGTATCTGATTGTCCTTGATCTTAATTTCTTTTCAGCTAGCACTTTTCTTCAGCTGCCACTTCACACTGCTCCAGCCAATATCTAATTATCTATCATATGCCTGGCACAGGAGTATCTAAGTGCCTAGTGAGTGTGGTACTTCGTTAGCATTCACTGAAACCTGTTGTAAAGGGACAGTACTGAAAAGAAAAGACTCAGGTCATTAACACAGTTGCATAGACTTGGTCTGCAATCTTAGAGAAAAAAAGTGCTATCATATGTTCACATGGCTATATATAACATCTCCTTTCATAGCTATTGGATTAGGAGTTCAACGTAGTCAAGAAAATGTACAAATACTTGAAAGATAGTATATGTAATGTTTTGTTGTTGTTGTTTCAATTTTTAAAATAAGAAAGCACATTTTCTGTTATTTGAACTGTTTTAACTAATCAGAAGTTACCTGGGTTACTGTGAATTGTTTGTACCTAAATAAAGAGGCCCAATTCTGATGTACAAGGAGGCTTCTGAGAAGCTTGTGACCTGTTGCAATGAAGTGGCAAATACTATACAATGGAAATGAGCATGAATCCCTTTCATACATGCATTGCAATATTTCCTCTGCAATCATGACTTTCTCCTTCTTACCATTTGAGGGAGATAATTTTGGTGCGTTATGAATTTCACTTTTTCTTGGGCAGTTGTTAAATTTTTAAATCCTGTGTGAAATGATGTTGTGATGACAAAAGTTCGACATGATTCACTACAAAACAAGGATTTTGTGAATAAAACTACAGCTGAAAGACAGCCAAGACAGGGATTAATCAGACACCGGAATCCAACTGCTGAAATTATCAGTCTTTTGCTTTCACTAGGAGGATTCCGTAAGTGCTAGGAAATCGCCTTCACAAGCATCTCCTCATCCACATTAGAAATGAACCATATGGCAACATGGCAGGAGCTGTCAAGTCACTGTTGGGGAGGCAGGGAGAGACTTTGAATAATGGAGCGATGAGTGGGCTGTGTGTGTTCAAATTACTAAAGCTCCCACTAAACTAATACAAGTCTAATTTTTAATGTAGTTCTTAATTTACCTTATCCTGGCCCTGGCGACGGCTACCTTGTGCTGCTCTCGTGATGCACATGGCCATGATTCTAGTTTAACCAGCTGGCTGAAGATTCCTCTAGAGTGGGGAATCCCCAAGCGGTATATTTTTTATTGATTGATTTTATTATTATTTGTATTACAGTAATAACTATGGACCCCAATCATAGACTGGCACCCCCTGTGCTAGGTGCTGCACAAAACAAAAAGATGGCTCCTACCTCATGGAGTTTACAATCTAAGTAAGCTGCTGTAATGGTTCTTCTGCCATTCCTTACCCGGCACAATGATAGTGCCTGGGAGGAAAAGGCCTCTTCTGTAGGCAGGTGTGCATAAGTTAGAGCAGCCTCCTATGTAAGGGACCAGTCCAGTCTCCAATCAGCCCCAGGATCAGAAAGCCACTTTGCCTCTACCCCTGAGTAGCCAAAGATCATGGCCTTTATCTTCAGCAGGTTTATTTTTTCAAAGAAAAAAAGACCCCTTCAGTGAGTGAGTGCTATTTCTCTGTAAAAATGTTTGCATTGGGGGCAGGAGATTCCAGAAGTGTAAATATTAAAGTTTGCCCTACTTGGGATGTCTATGAAGACCAAAAGGAGAGTTAACAGAGATTCTAAAATCCATTTATGTTCTGCCAGATGAGATTAGGGCACCTGAATTTATGTGAACCTTTCAGATGATTTTCTTTCTGAGTCAGTCTGAAGTACCACACACACAAAGTGGCATTGCTTGTTTGGGTTCAGCACAGTTCTTTTTATTCTGGAGGTAGCATCTCCCCCACCCGCAATCTAAGCATTGTTGACTTATTTGAATGAATTATGTGACTGTTTGGAGCAGCGACTGCAGATGCAAAGTCTGGCACACCAGGGTGTCCATCTGGATACAGATAATAGGGCTTCCAGCTCACTCTCTGCAAACAGGGTGAACCTATGGCATTTTCACAGTAGAGAATTGTATGTGCTCTGGAAATAACGAGGGAAACTAACTACTGGTTGGTGGTGAATTTGCCCCGATATTGTGAATGTTGTGCCTGCACAGCTCTATATCTAGCTGTCACTGTTTTTTCCCTTACTTTCTATCAAATATGTGACTTGTATTAAGTCCGTGGTGCTTGGCTCAGACAATTTCATTGGGCTTTAGAAGCTGGAGTATAATGGCATATGTACAAGTAAATAGTATTTACTTTAACTGTTTTTTACTCTTTTTATTTAACTGTTCCAAATGTGACAGTGGAAATAATTATGGACATTTTGCTACTGTCTTGATAACTATGAATGTTCATATAGCCACTTACATTTTGGCAAATTGAAACCTCAGTGTTAAATTCACAGCTGCATAGTCAATTTGCAAGGAAGGGCTCAAGCATTGGACTTCCTTATTAAGCTGATATGAATGCTTCCTCTTTCTTCTCTTCCTATACCCAAACAACAGGATAAAGAAAATAAACTGAGGTTTTCTCCCGTCAAACCTGAGTACAGTTGATAACATCACTAACATCTAAAGCTGCATGGGGCATGCAGCTTCTCCAGATGTTTTCTGCGGTGTTGAATTTTCCAACTATAGGCTAGACAGCCCTAACCCTGCACTCAGGTTTCAGTAAGTAATTTAAATTATCAATGATTTTTCAACTATTTTGTTTGACTAAAGTTTTAAATTGCAGCACCTACATAAGTGCTTTACAATTTCAAAGTGAGAAACATAAATAATCTGATATCAAAGTTGGATCTTTAGCATTTTTAATTGGCTTACTTTATTTGTGTACAAAAGCATCTTTGCTCACCTATAAGCAGACTGATGGCTTTGGATATAATATAAGTGTGACCTACCTGGGCTCTGATCCCGCTTCCCCTGACTATCTACTGAGCTAGAGGGACCTTTGGTCTGACCCAGTATGGCCGTTCTTGTTTCTATAGCGTATGCAATATGAAATCAGTATATTATGTTTCTAATAGTAAGTTCCCTAAAAGCTGCACTGTATGATGCTGTTAGGCATGAATATGCTGTTCAGGTTTCATTTTGCGGCTGTGTACTAGTGTTTTTATGTTCTGGGAGCAATAACATGGAGGTGTTCTGTTCAACATCTGTAGCCATAAAATTGCCGAAGGACTTTGTTATACTGAATGTTGTGACCTTCACCACTACCTAGGACAAGGCCTCTGCTCTGATCATTAGGATGGTTAGGAGGAAGGAGGATTTTGGAAATGGGTCAATGGGTTCTAATGGGGACAGAGGGTAACTAAAATGAGAAAAGTTAGGCCATGTCTACACTACAGAGATAAGTCGACCTAAGTTTTGTCAATGATCATAAGTTGCTTTAATAACATCCTAGAGCATGTCCACACAACACTCCTTGTTTCGCCTGAGCGCATCCACAGTCGTTGCTCTTGCATCGACAAGAGAGAGAGTTGCGTCATGGGTAGCTATCCCACTGTGTAACTCGCCACCCTCTCTCACCCTTTGCCACTGGGAGCTCTGGGAACAGATCGCGGCGCATCATGGGGATGTACTCGCAATCCTGTGATGCAGTTCTTTCCGACCCATCATTTCATGGGTTTCATACTTCCTACTTGGTTTCACACCATTTTTCAACAGCCCCTGTTGAACAGAGAACCGCCGTCTCTGCCTAACAGTGTGGATCCTGAGCTGCTGACCATTGTGGTGATGAGCGTTATGAACACAACTCAACTGGTCCTGCAGTATTTCATGGGCTGCAAATCAGAGAGTGAATCAGTGATGCTTGTTCTGCTGTCTGCCATGGAAATAAATAATTCAAGATTGCTGCTCACATTCACGGAACAGCTTGCCACCGTGGACCGTTGGTACTGGGCTTGGGAAACAACCACTGAGTGGTGGGATTGCATTGTGATGCAGGTCTGGTATGATGAGGAGTGGCTGCAGAACTTTCGGATGCACAAAGCCACCTTAGAATCATAGAATATCAGGGTTGGAAGGGACCTTAGGAGGTCATCTAGTCCAACCCCCTGCTCAAAGCAGGACCAATCCCCAATCACCTTCCTGGAACTGTGTGCGAAGCTCGCCCTAGCACTGTGGCACAAAGAAAACCCAAATGCCCTCACTGTGGAAAAGCGAGTGGTGATCGATTGTGGAAACTGGCAACTCCAGACTGCTACTGGTCAATTGTGAATGAGTTTGGAGTTGGAAAGTCCACCATGGAGGTTGTGGTGATGCAAGTGTGAAAGGCCATTAATTGCCTCCTGCTACAAAATAATTGATGGTTTTGAGACAATGGTATTTCTTAACTGCAGCAGGGCAATAGAGGGAATGCATATCCCCATTTTGGCCCCAACCATCTTGCAACAGGGTACATCAACCAAAAGGGCTACTTCTCCATAGTCTTGCGGGCACTGGTGGATCACCGGGGATGTTTCACTGACATCAATGCGAGATAGTCAGGGAAGGTGCATGATCCACGCATCTTTCAGAACACTGACTGGACTGTATAGAAAGCTGCATGCTGGGACTTTCTTTCCAGACCAGAAGATTCCAATGGGGGATATGCAAATGTCCATAGTGATCCTGGGTGACCCTGCATATCTTGCTCCCCTGGCTCATGAAGCCTTACACCGGGAACCTAGACAGCAACAAGGAGCACTTTAACAACAGGCTCAGTAGGTGCTGAATGACCGTTGAATGTGACTTTGGCCAATTAAAAGGACGCTGACGCTGACTTTTTGGCCGGTTAGACCCCAATGAGGAAAATACTCTGATGGTCATTGTGGCCTGCTGTACTCTGCATAATTTTTGCAAATCAAAGGGAGAAAAGTTTCCCTAGGGGTGGACCATTGAGGTTGATTGTCTGGCTGCTGATTTTCAGCAGCTAGATACAAAGACAGTTAGTGGGGTGCAGTGGGAGGCTATTCGAATCAGGGAGCCTTTGAAGGGGCATTTTGACAATGATTCCCAGTAATGTGTTTTTATGTGATTCATTTGGCTAGACAATATTTACTTGCTGCCATGAATTGCCCCTGTTGTGCTTGCTTCTTGAGCATTAATTGCAAGGAGCAGATAGTCCTACCTATAGCAGTATGTTTCATTGTTAGCACTGAGCGATGTATGTATGTCTGTATTTCATAAATAAAGGCTTATTTAATTTCAAAGACTCAAGTTTAATAACAGGATCAAACACAAACTTTTGGTCAAACAGGGGACATGAAAGTGAGGAACAGTCTCACAGTTAGGGCTCTCGCACCTGGGTGTAACTCCAGATTTCACTGGGAAACCAGTCCCCAGGCATGGAGTGCACGGGATTGTGTGTAAGGGACCAGTAACATGCGATGAATGCAGGGATGGGGGGAGTTTGGGGAGGGCATGGACTGGTGTTGTGTAGTGGCTGGAGGGGGAGTTGGGCACAGATTTGCTGCAATTGCAGGCTAACAAGGGACTTCAACATCTCTGTCTGGTCCTCAAGGAGCTTTATCGTCTGCTCCTGCCCCTGTGTCCTTTCCTGGCTATCCAGCTGCAGTCTTTCATTTATTGTCTCCCTCCATGCTCTTCTTTTGCTCTGAGCTGCATCTGTAGACTGCATCACCTCGCAAAATAGATCCTCCTTACTCCTCCTGGGTTGTCACCTTATCTGATGGATAAGGCTCCACAGGTGTGGAGGAGTGTGTTCTCAAGGACACATCTGCAGAAAGCAAAGAAACAATGAACAGAGACAGGATTGTGAGTGCACTCACAGTCTTGAATCACAATAGTTACACACACCTCTTTCTCACTGCCCCTTGGCTAGCACACAGCTTGCCGTGAGTCATAATTATGGTGAGTTAGCAGGGAAGTCGGGGGTGGGCATGGGGGAAAAAGGGCAGGAAGGGAGAAAGGGAGGTTTGCGAAGGGGGTTACAATAAGCAGCTAGGGAGTCTATTTCCACAGGCTAGGGTAATTGAACCCGATATCTCACTCCTACGGGTAACCCATCTCCTGCATGCATGTGGCTTCAGACTGGTTCTGTATGCCACTCGCCTGTGTGTGCTCTGGTCCCTGCAGAAATAATTGCCGGATGGTGCGGCAAAGTTTCCTACAGCGGGGGGAGAAACACGGCATCTCTCCCAAGGAACCTTCAGTGGACGATTGCAGAATACCTACAGAAAAGTTTCCTAGAGATCACTATGAAGGATTCAAGAGACATCCCCGTATACATTAACAAACTTTTCTGCCATGGCTCTACTGTGTAGTAGATGGACAGACTGTTGTTAATTTCTGTCTCTTATCCCTCCTCTACCATATAATAAAGTACAGGAGAGCTCACCGTGCAGTATGAAAGAAAACTGAACACTTACCGGAGCTCCCCCTCCTACATCCTGTGTGCCAGAGCTGGAGTGCTGGGACTGGCTAGACCCCTCTGGAGTGGAAAAGAGGTCCTGACTCACCGCCACACTGGACAACCCTGTGTGTATTCCACATCATCCTCCATCTCCATCTCCTCATCCTCCATTTTCTTATCAGGGTCGAGTCTGCTGGTCACTGTCTCCAGTCCCCCCGAAGTATCCACGGGGCTCTTGGCGGTGAAGGTAGGGTCACCACCGAGGATGGTGTGCAGGTCCTTATAGAAGCAGCATGTCTTTGGTGCTGCACCAGAGTGATGATTGGCCTCCCTTGCCTTCTGGTATGCCTGCCTCAGCTCCTTGATTTTAGCATGACACTGCTGCGTGTCCCTTTCATGCCCCTTCTCCTGCATGCTGCTAGCAATCACCCACAGGTATCAAAATTACTACAATTGGTGCGAAGCTGCCTCCTCTCCCCATAGACTCAGCAGATCCAACAGCTCTGGTGTACACCACACGGGAGTGCGTCTGCTGTGGAAAGCCGGCATGGTCAGCTGGGAAGATGCTGTGTGAACTGCGCACACACAGCAAACAGGAAGAGGAATTTCAAAAATTCCTCAGCCTTTAATGGGGGAGGAGCACATACTTGTGTACCTTCAGGGCAGTAGAGTCCAAACTGCTTACCAGAGCGGTCATGATGGGCATTGTGGGACACCTTCTGGAGGCCAACTAGGGCGACAACCCAGTGAGGTGTCTACAATGACTCTAACTATGTCACAAAAAGCTCTATGCTGCTCATTGAGGTGGTTTTATTATGTCGGCATAGCAGAGTAGTTACATCGGCAGGAGGAACATTTCACTGTGTACACATCCACTGTTTTGTTGATGAAAGCTGACTTTTGTTGACCAAACTGTGTAGTGTAGACAAGGCCAAAGTGTCTGGTGCTGCTGGACATGACTTTGCTTAGAGTTGGGGGATGTGATGTTTTGTTTGTGGACTGGAATATGCTACAGACCAGGGCACTTTTAACAAATGCCAGATCTGTTGATTGGCTTTTAGAGATTATGGCCAACATCTTCAAAAGCGACTAGTGACTTTGGGTGCCCAACCAGAGACACACCTAAAAGGGGTCTGAGCACCTGTCATCTGAAAACATGGATTCTGGCTGCCCCCTCTGCATGGGTAATAGAGGTGGAGCTGGAAGGGGAAAAGGGTATGGCTCTATGCACCCTCTTCCTATTTGTTAATGAATCAAATGAATCAAGCCTACCCAATGTTTAATTTGCTAGGTTTTCAAAAGAATATATTCCCGCAGAGTTTGAAACAGGCTTCATTATGCCATGTCTTTAAAATTGCCAACAGGTCTCTACAGGACCTAATTTAACACATTCATTTGCCCACAGAAGTGTATAAGGAACAAACTAGAGAGCAAGGACAAAGACACATTAACATACTTTGTCAAGCTAAACCAGTCGTAAAAGGAACTGTATACCTCTCTTCACTATTCTGCACATTACGTATGCACTTTGGTACAATGGCTATTATAAAACCTGCCTGTGGTTCTGGAGTGTTTTGGGCACCGACAAAAACACCCAAAGTGCCCTACACATAACACTCTATAACAAATGCTAATTACTTCTGTCAAAAATAAAAAAAAATGCAGAGTATTCAGAATGCCTGATAATAGGAATTGCCAGTGGGACATCCCAGACAAAAATCAATCCCAGTCCTCATGCAAGTACACAAGGGGCAAGGCAAAGGGGGTGGGTGCAAAGGGCCTACCCCAATTTGCATGACCTACATAAGGGCCAGGCAGAATTGCAGTTCCCACGCTCAGAAGGGAGAAAGCTGCACCATGCTTTCCTCCTGTGTGACAAGGAGTCATTCGGCCCATGGGGAAGAAAATGCTTCTTTGTCATGACCCCCAAGCTTCAAATCCCAGTTCACAGGAGCAGCCACACTTCAACCCTCCCCTTGGCAGCCTGCTGACAACTGCTGACCCAGGACCCATGAAGTCCAGCCCCAGTTTGAGGTTCCACTCCCTGAAGTCCCATTGGTGGAGTCCCAGAGCAGGATTGGCCCGCTGACCCTACTTAATGCAGCAACAGGAACAGGAAGCTGTCTGAACAACTGGGATCTACCCTGCTCTGGACTGTGTACCTTGTGGCTCCAGCTCCCCTGGCTTGACTCCTGACCCTCTGATTTGTGGTTCTGATCTCCAGTTTGTCTCCTGCCTCTGATCCCCAGGTATCCTGACCTGGCCTGACTCTGGTTACTGACTTGTAGTTCTGCTCTCCAGTTTGTCTCCTGCTTCTCCTGGTATCCTGACCCAGCTGACTCTCCACTCCTGACTGTGGGCTTTGCCTCTGGCCCCTAAGTCTGGCTGCCCATGACCTGGCCTTGACATTCTTGGTGCTTCTTTGGACTGTGCAAATCTGCACCACCTTTTACTGTGAGCAGTGCCTAACACACACAATACAGCCCTTAATGGGTAAAGGTTTGATCCTGCAAGTCTGGGACTACTCACATGCATAAAGTAAAGTACATGCCAAAGTGCTTTGCTTGACTGGGGACAGTGTGTTTGGCACCTTCCTGATTTAAGCCCTAAAACTTCTTCCAATTTAGTTATCATCCTAACTGATTCAATATCCTGGGGGTCTTATAAACTGAGTGATGGCTGTTAACAGCTCAAATATATTGAGATTGGAGGAGATTGTGCTGTTGGGGATCAGGGCATTGAGAACAAACATTGGCTAGTGGCATTGATCTAGATTCTGATCTAGCTAGCTCGATTTACTCTGGATTTCCATGGATATAACAGAGCAGAACAGTTTGTTGCTATTTTCTTTAATTGAAAAACATTCTTTTAAATAGAAGGGAAGAGGGAGTATGAGGATGGATATTGGTAACAGAGACACATTTACACAATTCTAACAGCTTAACCCAAAGAACCAGTTTAGTATAAGATTCAACATACACTACACCAAGTATGCTGTTATTTATTCATACACTTACAAGAAATCAGTCTTAATGTTGTTAAATATTCTCTAATCTCTCATTCTCTGGAAAAATATTTTTCAAAGTGGTAAAATCATTCATACCAAAATACCAGTCTGATCTTAAGATCTCTCTTTTTCATTTTTCTAGTGTTTTGAGCCTTTCGACTTCATCTCATTTTCAGCATCTGAGGGGTTTTATTTACATTCACCAGCATGTCCAGATCCACTCAAATAAATCCCTGTCTTTAGAAGAGCTATTTGACTATTTCCAGCCAGAAGAAATCAGCCCATTCACATTTACTGGTAAACGCTCCCTTTTATCCACAGAAGTAATAATCATATGATGTAGTGATCCTACACTCATTAGTAGGCTAGCCTGGCATTTCAGACAATGGAATAAAAGCAAGTATAATTTTGTTGCATTCCAGCAGCAATAGAGATGGCATTCTAGAGAACCCAGAAAGCTGTTCAAATCCTTTTCCTTCTTAACTCTGAACATTATCTACTTTATGCGTTTCTACTGCTGGAGCAAAGGAAAAAAAAACATGAACTATTAAAAAAAACTACACAGTTTGAAATTATTGTAAAAGTTGGATTCTGGAAAACAATGGCAAAAAGCTTTTTAAAAAAATCAGTGGTTTTGATTTCACAACTTTTCACATGGTGTGCAACTGCACACACAAGGTTTTTGTGCTCCACTAGTAATGTGGGGCGAAGGCTATACATAGATGAAGTAATATTAAGTGCAAGGCGTTGTGTCCTCTGCATGGAATGACAGTAATTCTGAACCTCTTGATGCTCACTCACTTACCATGTGTTGAGGGTAAAAAATAATTAAATAAGGGAATGGGGGCAAGGTAAGGCAGGACGGAGTTGGGGAATGGGTGTGTCAGAAAGCATGGGTAATGGCATGATGTTTAAGTAATACTTAGCTATATGTTCCCTTCATAGTCTTATTCCTGCTACTGCTGCAAGCTATTCCAGGCTAGTGCTCTTATTAATACAGAATTGGGCTCCCATGCTCTGCATGTCCTGTTCATTAGTTTTTAACCTTTGTGATCGAATGCACCCCCTGTATTCACTCCCTACACACTATTGTAATAATCATGGTACAAAATATGCCTTGTGAGGTATAATTTGAAAGCTCATAACTTGCTGGTCAATAATATCATGGAGAAATGTGTGTAAAGTTATGAACATAAGCTGAAATTATGACTGAAATGTGTTTACCAGACAAGTCTAGGGAGGGGGTAAACCTGTTCCTCAAAGACAAAGGACAAGCTGACACCTCTAGCCAGGTGTTATCAAAGTTGATTGGCAATCACCAGTCAAGTGTCCATTCTTTGGCAATGGAGGGGACAGGGACAGATCGGTCTGCGTTTTAACAAACAACAACACGGAACTTCTTTCACCATGAGACTCCATGTTTCTGTCTTCAAAGCAGGAAGGAACTGTATCTAGGGATAACCCTCAGCCTCAGGAAAGTGCAAAGGGGGACTGGACTATAAAAAGTGAGGAGCAAAACACCCCAGGGATTCTTTCTTTCTCTCTCACCTAAGAAGACATAGGAACCAGCCTAAGGACTTTGGGAGGGGTTCTGACCTAAAAATTTAGTTCGCCGTGTTGCCAGGAACACGTACGTGGTAAGGATTTTATCTTGAACCAAGTTTAGTTTAAGTTTTAGTTCCTAGAAAGGATTTTATCTTTTGCTCTTGTACCCATTTCTGACTTTAATGCCTTATACTTGTACTCACTTAAAAATCTATCTCTTTGTAGTTAAATAGACTTGTTTTATTTTTTAAATTAAAACTAATCCAGTGTTGTGTTTAAACTGAACTGTTTGGTAACTCCAATTAAAGTAGAAAACTGTTGTATATTGACCCCTTACTGGGGCGATGGACCTCTAATGTCTGAACTGTCCAGGAGAGGGCTAGTCAGTGCAGAACACACGTTTGGGGGGGAAATCTGGCACTAGGAGTGTGTTGGGGTCAGCTTGCAAGTAGTAACCGAGAGTGTGACTGGAGTGTTGCTGGCAGGCTGCAGCTATACACAGACAGTCAGGGGGTGACCTGCATGCTGTTTGGGAGGGATTCAGGGAGTGAGCTACAGCAGCAAAGTATTTTGAGGCAGGGAGCTACAGCAGCTAAGTATTTTGAGGCACCCAAAGTTGCAGGGCAGGTGGTGACACAACCCCTCACTGGTCTGGATTGCATACCAAAATGTGACATATTTGCAGCACTCCACACTATAATATTATTGAGAGTCACTAGAAGGTGCTATTACAAATGATTGTTAGTCTAGATTAACAGATTGTATACATTTATTGTCAGCTGTGCTGCACTTCTCTTTTGATGCTGAAAATATCACCAGTCAAATCTGTTTTGCCTGAGTCTGTCTCTGACTGAATCTATTTTTAGGTGTAACTTGCCTACTAATGCAACTAAACAAAACATTACGTGATGCCTGTCCCAGTTTCAGGGTAACTGCTCCTGAATTCCCCTCTCCGTGGTCCACTCCTGAAGTGCCCAGTCAGGTCTCAGGTCTCCAGCTGTCACCTGTCGCTGGGCAGGGACCCGTGTCCCACTCCATTCTCATTGAAGGATTTTAACGCTGCACAGCTCCCTGCCTTACGCTGTGATGTGCCCAGCAAGACAGCCTGCCTAATGGCCAGTCCCTGTGTGTTGCTTACTCTCTGTGGGCTATGACAGGTGTGATTTACCAGTAGTTACATCTGACCACACAGCTCTCTCTGCAGTACATTTATTCTTAAGGTAAAAGCATTACAAAGAAAAGATATAAAATACAAGAAAAGCTCCTACATGCTTATTAAAATCTTGCCCAAAGTAACTCCCAACTCCAACATAGGCCCCTGGTAGGTGTGAGTCTTCCCAACCCTTCCACAAAGGCGGGGGGGGGGGGGGGGTCCCTCTAGGACCCAAGGTCCTGTCAGTTTGTTGAGTCAAAAGGAAGATCCTATATCAGTTTAAACTCAGCCTTTTATACCAAAAGCCCTTTCTTTGTGTCTTGGTCTCTGGAAAACCCAGTTTGAAGCAATATATGCAAATCATCCCCGGGGGTGGGGGTGGGTGGAACTTCTCTGGAGTTCTTTATAATCACTGGGATAATCTCTCCCCCCCCCCCCAACACACACACACACACACACTCTGTGTTTAGTTTCTGAGGAAGCTGTGGTAACCTCCCCAATGGAGTAGAACACAATCATACATAAACCATTCATAAATGTAATGTAATAGTCCCCAAAGATACTGCATTGCTATATCTGTCACAAGGCCGAAACATTACATGATGGCCTGAGCCCTGTAAGTGCAGAACCAATTTATGAAATAAACTGACCTGCTTTACAGAATATGCTGGAGTCCAACTGCCCAAAATTAATTGGGAAAGTCTGAATCTTCTTTTGGGATGAAAGAAGCTTGGTCAGCACAGAGAATTGTGTAGGATCAACACCTAAATACAGAAGTGTTTTTACAAATGAGCTCTGTATCAAACAGATTTCAAGAGTGTATATTCATATGGAGGTTATGACAAAATGTATTTTTCATTTCATTATGTAGTTCATGGTAGTCAGGAATACTACAAGTTAAATCTGACGACAGCTTTCACTCCATTTCTTTTATGGAAAATATTGAATAGCTTTTTTGTTTTAAGGTGCATGCTTTGCTCCTTTAGACCAATGCTCAAGCCATCTCCCACTTTTTAAAGTACCATTCATGCCCTTCTTAGGTCATGGGAGAGTTAGGTTTTCAAACAAAGTTGAAGAGGTGTTTCATCAATAAGGAAACACAGACTTTGCTTTTACTGCAGTCATTTATTACAAAACGGCTGAGAAAAGTGAACAGCATCTTTGTTTGGTGGCATTTCTAATACTTCGCAAAATACACTGTATTGTTCTGCATTAATATTCTGTGTTGAAACATATATTTTGCTGGATCTGCAAAGAAATTTGTTCCAGTAAAATAGAAAGTATACAAGTATTTAATCACACAATAAAGCTGCAGGGAAGAGAGCTAGATATATTTCCCCCTTTTCAATTTTTCTTCAATTTATTTTTTACAAGTTTTTATGAAGTCTCTCACCACTTCCTCAGTGCTTCAGAAAGAGAGGCTTTCTGGAAAGTGAATGGATTTAGGATCTCATACAACTCTCATGGTAGGCAGTAGGAGTCTTCCCATTTGTTTTAATGGCAGCCGAACTGAGCCCTGAGGCCCCCATCTTGCAAACACTGATGTGCATACTTAACTGCAAGTTCCAGTAGCCACATTGTAAATGTCCATAGCAAAGCCAGTGATGAGTTTTCCTCTATTTCTTATGAGGTTTAAATATTTTCGTAGGATACCATGACTGCAACATTTGTGAAGTCACACGCTCATTCATCTATTTGAAAATGTATTATTAATTAAGTGCCAGCAGCATACTCAATGTTGTAAAAGAGACAAAATGAGACAAGATTCTTGTCCTGAGGAGTTTACAATCTAACCTCAATCCTGCAAACGCTTACGCACAGGTTTCACTCATAAGCACATCAATAGTCCTGTGTGTGCTAGTTAATTCTGACTTCAGCAAGACTACTCCCATGCTTTCAGCTGAGAACAAGCATAAGTGTTCACAGGATCCTGGACTTTGGATCATAGGTTCTTTGGAGCATGTCGTATTGCACGAGGAACATTGTTAGCAATTAATTATTAAATAACACACTTTTAAACAGAGGAATGAATGTGTGACCTTGCAAACATTGGATTCATGGTATCTTTTAAGAAATCATTTACACTCTAATAAAAAGAATTGAAATTTTATCACAGGTTTTGTGTATGGACAAATATTTATGCCATTATAGTTGTATGTGGGTGTAGCCTCCATGCACCCAGATACTAATAATGATGGATGCTTTAGCGCTGAATGATGAGATAAATGTGCATTGAATTCTCCTTTTATTTAACTTTGAGTTAATACAGCTTATAATTGAGCTTTTAAATGAATGATAGAAGCAGGCAGTGCCTGCTCAGCACTATTAGAAATCATAACCAGCTCAAACGCTGTTGTTAAAAACTGTTGTGTGGGTGTCTCAAAGTCTGTTTCAACCTTTCGCTGACACTACATCAATTATATGATTTTTTTATGCTAGTTATCTGGTTTGGGGGTATAGGTCTATATTATATAAATACTGCTACTGTACATCTATGCACAGTGGGTAGATTTAATTGAGGCTCTCTGGAATTCTGCAACCTGTCATCAGTAACTCAGCCAGAGGTTACAGGTGGGCGAGATTCAGTGGCCTTCACTGTGCAGGAGGTCAGACTAGATGATCATCAGAGGCAGAGTAAGATTTATTGGGGTCCTGGGCACAAAAAACATTTGGGCTCCCCACACCCTGGAGTCTCAGAGGTGGCAGAAATGGAGTTGCCTTGCCCGCCCACTTTTTAACCTGGGCATAGTAGCCTCGGGCAGGTGCAGAGCGGCTGCAGCAGGGTCTGTGCTTCACGCTCCCCCGCTGTGAAGCACAGCCCCAGCTAGTGGCACCAGCCTCTTCCCAATGCAGGGGCTGAGGTGGGCCTTAGTCACCACTCACTACAGGGCCCCGCCCCCTGCTCCTCCTCATCCTCCCTAAGGCCCCGCCCCCTGGCCATATCAGAAGCCAGAACCAGGCTGTGGTAAGAGGCCCCCAGAGAGCCCAGGCTGCTGTAGAAAGCTCTGAACTAGGTTGCCAACTTTCTAATAGCAGAAAACCAGACACCTTTCCCCCAGCCACGCCCCTGCCCCACCCCTTCTCCGAGGTCCCTCTCCCCACTCACTCCATCCCCCCTCCCTCCGCCACTCGCTCTCCCCCACCCTTGCTCACTCGCTCATTTTCACCGGGCCGGGGTAGGGGGTTGGGATGCAGGAGGGGGTGAGGGATTTGGCTGGGGGTGCAGGCTCTGCATTGGGGCCTGGGATGAGGGGTTTCAGGTGCAGGAAGGGGCTTCAGGCTGGGGGGTGGAGCTGAGGGGTTTGGAGTGTGGGAAGGGGTTCCTGGCTGGGGCAGGTGGTTGGGATGTTGGAGGGAGTGAGGGCTTTAGCTGGGGGTGCAGCAGGCTCTGGGGTGGAGCCAGAAATGAGGGGTTCAGGGTGCAGGAGCAGGCTCCGGGCTGGGGCAGGGGATTGAGGTGCAGGAGTGGCTGAGGGCTCCGGCTGGGGGTGCGGGCTCTGGGGTGGGGGCTGGGGATGAGCAGTTTGGGGTGTGGGAGGGGGCTCCGGGCTGAGGCAGGGGTTTGGGGTGAGGGAGAGGGCTCTGGTTGGGGGTGCAGGCTCTGGAGTAGGGCTGGGGATGTGGGGTTTGGAGTGCAGGAGGGGGTTCCAGGCTGGGGCCGAGGGGTTAGGAGTGGGAGGAGGCTCCGGGCTGGGGCCAGGAGTTGGGGTGCAGGAGAGGGTGAGGGCTCTGGGCTGGGGGGTGCAGGTCCTGGGGTGGGGCCAGAAATTAGGGGTTCAGGGTGTGGGAGGGGACTCCAGGCTTGGGGAGGGGGTTGAGGTGTTGGAGGGAGTCTGGGGTGTGAGCTCTAGGAGGGAGTTTGGGTGCAGGAGAGGGTGAGGGATGTGGGCTCCGGACAGCGCTTACCTCAGGCAGCTCCCAGAAGTGATGACATGTCCCTCTGGCTCCTAGGCACAGGGGCAGCCAGGGAGACTCCACACGCTGACCCTGCCCGTAGGTGTTGCCCCCGCAGTTTCCATTGGCCAGTGGGAGCTGTGGAGCTGGCACTCAGGGGCAGCTCAGAGAGCCTCCCTGTCTGCCTGTCTGCCTAGGATCCGGACATGTCGCCACTTCTGGGAGCTGCGCGGAGCTGTGCAGGGAGCCTGCCAGCCCCTCTGCACCACAACTTGAATTTTAACGGCCTGGTCAGCAGTGCTGACTGGAGCTGCCAGGGTCCCTTTTCCACTGGGAGTTCCAGTCAAAAACCAGACACCTGGCAACCCTACCCTGAACCCTCCACCTGTCCTGGGTAGTGCGGACACGGGTGACTCTTACCACAGCCCGGCTCCAGCTTTGGCCTGACTAGGGGGCAGGAACTCAGGGGGAAGAGGAGGAGCAGGGGCGGGGCCAGAGTTTTGGCACCAGTGGGCCCCCCCACCTCAAAACTGGTTCCCGCACTCCTGCAGGGCCCCCCAAATTGTCTGGGGCCCTTGGGTATGGGCCCATTAATCTGCCAATGATGATCATGATGGTGCCTTCTGACCTGAGAGTTTATGAGTCTATGCTAATGCCATGACTGAATCTTAAAGAAAACAATCTGTCATAACAGCTGCCGCATTCTAGCTTATCTGGGTCTGGCAATATAAACAGAATAAAATTCAGATTGAAATGTAATGGAAATTCCAGTGAAAGGGCCTGCTGCTGCTCTCCCATCAGTGTTAACCATTAATAACTCAGGTGAAGTCAATGGAGTTACACTGGTGGTATGGAATTAGTTTGAGATCATAATCCAGCCCAAAGTCCCCACTTTTTTTTAATTAAAAAAATCATCATATATGTACAACTCCATTCCCTAGTACTGTTATTTTTCCCCTTTACATATAAAAGAAAGCAGAGCATTCAGCAAAACAAAAAAAGGGATTATTCAATGTTTCATATACTGACAACATTCATCCTTGGGAAGTCTTTGTTGATTGTTCCTAGTAGCTATAGTAATAAATTTAAAGAAATACAAAACAGTGGCGTCCCCGTCCCCCATAGACGACACTATACCATTGTCCTATTATGTTTAAAGAATGTAACAGTGACTGTAAAGCGTTTCCTGAGCAAACAGCAAGTGGTAACCAAAGGACAAGTGGTCCCTTGAGTCAATTAAAAAAGCAACATTTCTAAATGCTGCTTTATTCGGATTTTAGGGCTCATGACTGTTAGAATATAAGTCACATTGATGGTTATTTTACACTGATGTAATAATGTGTGCAACCAATAAATACATGGTTGGTATAAAAATGTCTACTGCTGCAAATTATGACATCATTAAGAATACAGGGACAGATTCTGATCTTGGTTAAATCATATAAATTCTGAGTAATTCCATTGGCTGGTGTAGCTGAAATGGAAGTGTTTCAGAGAATGAAAAAAATATAGTTAAGATCCTTAGGTAAATGACTAGAGCCCTGGGTGGATACAAAATTATATCTGCAGATTTGGATCCGCATCCATCGGCGATTCACAAACATGATCCATGGATATCCGCATCGGCAAATATTGGGGATTATAAAGTGGATACTCACAGATATGCAGGGCTCTATAAATGAAAACTTGTCTTAGTACTAGGAGTCCTAGTGGAGTTTTAGATAATGAAAACATAAACATTGAGAAATCGGGAATGATTTTTCATTCTAATTTAGAACCAGAGTCTGCTCTGCAAAAACTTTTCACTCTGCAAACATTTAAAATTTCTGGCATTTTGATACACATTTTATAAACCTTAAATATGTGCTTTGATTACTGAGATTTAGCCTAACACTGGAAACCCTAATAATAATAATAATAAATTAATATAGCATTGTTTCCATGTGCTGCAAGTCCAAAGAATATCTTGTGTTAGTCAGCAAAAAATAGAAATGACAAACTGTAACCGTACTCCAGATTCCCCATGAAATTTGAGTCTCTGAAGACAATAGGCTACATTCAGCCCTGGGCTACAATGGCTTCTGCAAAACATAAATGAAGGCTGGGATTTTGGTGACAGTAACTAACACCCTGACCATCACTCTTCTTCCTTAAGATTTGTTAAAGCCCTTCTTATTCTCCTTGAACTTTTTGTTAGAAGTAAGAAATTCTGTTTTCTAGTGCTCTTCTATTTCCCTCCTAACTTAAGCATGTATTTTTGTTTTTTCCCCATTTCTCTTTTCTGTGCAGTTGATTTTATAACCTTGTTGTAGTGATCATTCATGAAGCTCTGCTTCTTGTTCCTTTTTCTGAAGAATTGCAGTCCATTGTACTTTTATTATGGCACCCTTGGGATTCTCCAGCCTTCTCCAATGCTGAGAGTTGTAGTACTTCTGCGCTACCACACCTTTATTCACAATTTTTTTTAATTTTCCCAGATTTGATTTCATGATGTTTAATATCTTTTTACTGCTGTGATCTGAAACCCATTCCTTACAATGCTAAATTCAAGCTCCTGGCTCAGATCTTCCCTATTATTTCCAACGTTTTCCTTCAGTTCCACCTTGTTGGTAGGAATCAGACCCCAAGATGGATTGTCGTCTGCTTGGATGTTTTATTTTCTGGCTCTCGTCTTACATACGTAACTTAGGAATTTCCATTTGCTTTTTGGCTGTGTTTGTTACCTCATAAATTTCTGGATAGTTAAAATCCTGGAGTATAGCATCCTGGGGATTCACATACTTCCAAAAGTAGGTCTAGGAATGTTTTGTTTTTGTTCTCTTCATACCTACTACTGTATCCCACCCGCACCCCCACCCCTTTGTTTTTTCATTCCTTATATCCTACTCCCATCGAATTTTACTCCATACATTCTTCATTGAATTGCAGCTCATTGGCATAAAAATGTTTGATACATGACACCAATATTCCACCTTGCCTTTTCTACCACTTGTGTCCATTAATACTGGCATTGCACTATTCCCTCCAGGTTTAATTTATGCCAACTAGGTCATAATTATCATCACTTTGTAGCACTTCTCACTCTTCATTTGTTCCTAATATTCTTTACATTTGTATACAGTATAGACCAGTGATCTCAAACTCAAATTACCACGAGGGCCACATGAGAACTAGTAAGTTGGCCCGAGGGCCGCATCACTGAAACCTTTTAATACAATGATACAAAAGTATAGTCAAAAATGAAAAAAATGAAGAGTAATATAGTATTCTATTAAAAGTCAATGTATTAACTTTTTAAAAACTGTAATGCAAAGAGGGGTTTTAATAAAATATAAACACTCAGTAACGTTTGGAGCTTGGCTGCCAGTGGAGTCGACGCCTATGGCGGGCTGCAGGAAATAACTCCACGGGCCGCATGTGGGCCGTGTGTTTGAGACCCCTGGTATAGACACTACAATATAGACACGTGCATGGAAAAAGTAAACCCTTGAAACATAAAGGGATACTGTTAATGTTTTAGACCCACAATCTGAGTTGTTACAGTATTTTTAACTATATCAGTCTGACACCTAGCATTAAAAAAAAGTAACCACTAGTGTGTAATGTAAACACTGCAAAAACTCAAAAGTTTTCTTTTAATCTCCTTACTGGTTCTGAAGCAGAAGTTAACTAATAAATGCTATTTTCAGAATGCTGCTGACATCAACTGATGTGGCTGGTACACACACTGTGTTGGCTTGACATACACATGGGGGGGAGGCATAGCTCAGTGGTTTGAGCATTGGCCTGCTAAACCCAGGGTTGTGAGTTCAGTCCTTGAGGGGGCCATTTAGGGATCTGGGGCAAAAAAATCTGTCAGGGCACAGTACTTGGTCCTGCTAGTGAAGGCAGGGGACTGGACTTGATGACCTTTCAAGGTCGTTCCAGTTCTAGGAGATTGGCATATCTCCATAAAGAAAGCAGAACTTATGAAAAAAATGAGGGAAAATCAATATTTTGCAAAATGAAAAGGAATCATTGTAGTAGGGAAAAATATTTCCAAACTTGGGGTCAAATCCTGAGGTCCTTATCAAGGCCCAGTCCTGGGAGCTGCTGAATACCCTTACCACATAGTGTGAACAATGGAAATTGACAATGCTCGGGACATATCAGGAGGAGCCCAGTGTGACAGATATGGCAATTTCTTGCAGTATCAAGAAATGGGACTACTTGCATCCATAAAGTTAAGCACATGTGTAAGTCTTTGCAGGACCTGGGCCTAACCATAGTTTGGGGACAAAACTATAATCAGTTTGAGGAACTGTGAACAGGTCAATCTGTCACAGATTTAACCATGCATGCACAGGAAGAATGTGTCTTACGTGGGATGGAGAAGTATTACTGACTGAAGCGACAAAGGGTCCTGTGGCACCTTATAGACTAACAGAGGTATTGAAGCATAAGCTTTTGTGGGTCAATACCCACTTCTTCGGATGCAAGCAGTGCTTGCATCCGAAGAAGTGGGTATTGACCCACGAAAGCTTATGCTTCAATACCTCTGTTAGTCTATAAGGTGCCACAGGACCCTTTGTTGCTTCTACAGATCCAGACTAACACGGCTACCCCTCTGATTACTGACTGAGACTCCCTTATGGTTGGTGTTCTACAAGGCTTATTATTTTTGTATTTCGATGTATCATAAAAAGAATAAAAGAGCTTAGCTCTTTCACATAAAAACCCACCTGCTTCTCCAAAACTTGAGAATTACCAGAGAGATCAATAAAATCAATGCCCCAACACTATCCTGCTGCTCCCACAAATACCAGTCCTTTTAGTATTATTTGTGGTCATGTAGTGCCGGCCCTAGAAGCCCCAGCTGAGAGAAGGGCCCCATTATGTAAGGTACCATATAAACAGAGTGAGAATCAGTCAGTGAGCTCACAGACTAAACAAGCAAGACTGACCAAGGGTAGCAGGGGAAACAGGCACAGAGAAGTGAAGTGATGTGTCCAAGGTCACACAACATAACAGCAGGGGAGCTGGGAATAGAACCCAGATCTCCTATTCACATGACCTCTCCACTAGCTCTCTCTTGTAACACTCCTCACTCCCCCAAAACTCTGGTAATGAGATGGACATTGCTGCAAGCCATGGAGGTCAACAGCTTTGTGGTATTTTGGGCCAAGGAGTAGAGACGTGCATTCCAAACTGGAGGACCCATCATGAAGAACATCCTGCTGTGAGTTCCCTCTGTGTTATACTGAGAGGGCTCCCGCTCAAACGCCTCCTCTGAACACCACTGCTGTAGTATAGCATGGGGAAAGAGGCAGTCTCTAGAACTTTCTGAAGTATTGAACTTAGCCATATTTTGATGTGGGTTTACAGGAGACCTATGACCTATAGACACGAGACTGAATTTCTAGAGGATAGTGAACCATCCTTAAAAAATCATCTGCTTGATTTTCTTAATATTTTCTTTGACACTTTTTACATGAGCAGATGTGTGTCTATACATCTGCATCTTGGTTAGACAGTTGGACATCAGTTTTTCCTTTTTAGAGGTGGAATATCTCTTCCAACTGACATTACCTTTACTTAGCCAGGGCTGGGATTCCAAATCAGACTGTGGTAAGGCATAAATTGTCCTACAGCCTCCTTTTAAGAAAATTTGGCCTTGAAGTAAGGAAGCATTTGGTGAGGGACTATTTTCCTTTTGAAACTGCAATAAGTCATCATTTCTGCTGTGGGCCCCATTGGAGCTTTTCATTGGAAGAACTACACAGCTTAGAAAGAATGGTCCAGACTAGAAATGACTGATATTTCAGGATAAAAAAATCTAAGAATTGAGAAATACAAAGAAGTGTTGTGGCACCTGAGACATGCGAACCTGTGGGATAAAGAAATAATTCTCTTCTACTCAGCTAGAAAATGTACAGGAACAAAACATACAACCATATTTTGTAAATAATATCATCTAAAAGGGCTCCCAGTGGTACTCCAAGTATCTGTAAAGTATGTTAAAGCCCACCTCATGAAAACAGTGCAATTTATTTAATATTTACTTGGCGGTTTATAATATATAAAGAAAATGGGTGCATTGTTTGTGTCACCAAGGCATCTCAGGCAGCCTTCATATCCTGCGTTTTTTCATGGCTTATTCTCACCGTGCATTGTAACACGTCATCATTTTCAGTGGCTGCGTCTCGGGTTGGTGCCAGGTCCCCAGACCTGGGCCAAGCTCACAGAAGTTGCACTATGAACACTGAGTGAAATCTAGGCTGAGGACTTTGCAAAACTACATCTGCTGGTGGCCCAGCTGGGTCTGTAGGGAGCTCAGGGAATTGGGTGCCCTGGTGGTGCCAAGCTCTGCAAGTGACCCAGCTGCCAGCCAGAGGCTTTGGAGAGCAGGGTGATCATTGGGACTGCAGACCCTGCTGCTGGCAGGGAGGGGCCCTTGGGAAGTGTGGGGCTCCTAGGCAAGCAGCCCCCATGGGAAGTGTGGGGGCCCCTGAGCCTGCAGCCCCCTGTGGAAGTGTGCCCCCCCCCCCAGCCTGCAGCCCCCTGGGGAAGTGTGCCCCCCCCCCAGCCTGCAGCCCCCTGGGGAAGTGTGCCCCCCCCCCCCAGCCTGCAGCCCCCTGGGGAAGTGTGCCCCCCCCCCCCAGCCTGCAGCCCCCTGGGGAAGTGTGCCCCGCCCTCCCCCGAGCCCGCAGCCCCCTGGGGAAGTGTGCCCCGCCCTCCCCCGAGCCCGCAGCCCCCTGGGGAAGTGTGCCCCGCCCTCCCCCGAGCCCGCAGCCCCCTGGGGAAGTGTGCCCCGCCCTCCCCCGAGCCCGCAGCCCCCTGGGGAAGTGTGAGCGAGGTCCTGTGTGCTCCCCCGTGACAACAAGGCCAGCGGAGCAGGATGCCGCTCCCCAGGCCCGGCCGGCACCGCCAGCGGCCCGTTGCCAGCCCTAGCAACCGTTGCTGAGTGAGGGCGGCGCTCGACTATCCGGGCTGTTTGTTCCCGAGGCTTCCCCCGCACCGCGGCCTACAATCCCCATGGTGCCCCGCGGGGGCTGCCGTGCGTGACGCACGGAGGGGGGCGGGGCTCGTCTCTCCCCTGCCGTGTCCCCTTCCCTCGGCTCGGCGGGCGCCATGTTGACTTGAGAGGAAGATGACAGGCGGCGGCTGCGGGCGCGGGGCAGAGAGCGGATCGCACTGAGACGGCCCCGGCCCATCGCGAGACGAGACAGGGCAGCCAGCCCGGCACTGGGGTCCCCGCCGGGCCGCTGAAGGAGCCGCTGGAGGGGGGCCTGGGGAGGCGGCGGCGATGAGCGCAGAGACCTGAGGCTGCTGCGGGCTGGAGGCGGCTGCCGTTTAAATCCCCGTCGAGGCGCTGCCGCTCCCGGAGCGGCGTGGGGGAGGGCACCCCGGGCAGGGGCGAGACGCTGCCCTTCTCCCTCGCCCGCAGACACCGCGCAGGGTGGTCAGCCCCCGCCCCCGGCACCCTCCCCGCTTCCTGGGAGGACACAAACTTCAGCCGCTCGCTCCGGCCGCCGGAAGGTCGCCCAGCCTGTCTCGGTCGCCCGCTTTAATGAGGAGGTGACTTGGGCGCAGAGCTATCCCGTGAATCACCCCGTCATTATCGGTCTGGGCTGGGAAAGGAAGAAAAACCCCCGCACGCAATTCATGTCCCTGTACAGCCCTGCCTGGTCCACCTGGCACCGCTGCTGCTGACAAGGATCTGCTGCCATCGCCGGGCGGCTGCTGTGCCCGCCGGAGACCGGCTCCTCTTGGATATTTCCCCCTCACCGCACAGCCTCCTCGCTGCGTATCAACCACTCGTAGTAACAGTGAACTTACTGCCGCCGAGCCGCGCGCGGATCCCTTGCTGTGCGAGCTCGGTGCTATTATCTTTGTTTAAAAAAGTTGTTTGAAACCACCCGAGTATAACAGCAAGATGTCCAGCAGTGTCCCAGCTGACATGGTAAGTACCGTGCGCCTTATTCGTTGTCGCTGCTACAGCCATTAGTTGACCGTCTGTGGGGGAGATGAAGACGGGGAAAGAGAGGGGTTCAGCAAAGCGGGTTAGCAGAAAATGACACTCCTGTCACTTAACGATTATAGGGGACAAAAAGTTCCGGGCTTCTAGTGTCTCTTCCCTCCCTCCCCCCTTCCGTCCAGATGCGGCTCTGATGTTTCGTAAGGGAATCGGGGAGCTGCAGTGTCGTCTTGTACGTAGTAAAGCAACTCGGAGAGGTAATCGTCCTTCTCCTTTACCTACACCAGTGAATAGCTGTCTGCGTCTGTTCATTTCGTGTAGCTGGATTGTTTAACTCTGTGAAGCATTTTGGAGTATAATGTGTGAGCGAGATGCTATACAAAATAAAACTACCGGAAACCATTTGTGTCCAAACTATAGCATACTGGAAAGCGTTTACCCTCCAGAACCAGCTGAAATTCGGCCCTATCCTCTTCCCCACCTCCCTGGCTTCCCACCAACACTTTGGCATCTAGCATGGATAGGGAGGTAATCTCTTCACTTGATACAGGTCAACAGGCAAAAACTCTCACGTCTGTTTACACAATAGGCTCTCTTGTGTACTAGCTGCAATATCGACATTTTTCAAGGGCAGTTGTATTTCTTTTAGTGAACTGTACTTCGACCAGTATAGTTCTCTGTTGATCCCTCGTTGGACCTGCCAGATGAATACATTTAAAACCAGAAAGGTGTATAGATGGGCATATTCTGGTGCTTTGGGGGGGAGGAGGGAGTTCTTGCACTAGTCTTTCAGGTCTGCTAATTAATCTATTTGCAGTATGAATTTTCCGATGTTATATATTGAAAGAAGCTTTTTGAAAGAAGCTAATATATTTTGATACATTACCTCTTTATTCTTACAGCAAAACTCTTCCATATATCATTTCATTCTTCACATTTCAAGGTGATTGGTGGTGACTTTGTCTTACAGCTGAAGATATGTCCACGCTTCTGTCATTTGGTGTGAAATTACATTGTGCCTTCATAACCTAGTACTGTAGAAAGAATGTAAAGATGGATAGCCCTTGTTTCAGGCATAGCAGGTATGCAGTTAATGATGCATATTCATGCTAATCAGGCTGTTGGAATAGTGGTACCATTTGGGAGCTTACTTTTATTGTTTGTTTCTTGCAGAGAATCATTTTGGCTGCTGTAGAAAAACTAAATTTTGCCAAAAAAAGAGAAGTAATAAGATAAATGATTTAAAAAAATTTCAATGGCTATGGGCTTTTTCTCACTCTCAAATATATTCTGTATATTTTGACTTGGAGGATGGGGAGACTGTTGTTTCTGAGTTTGAATCCTTTCCACTATAATTTTCAGTCATAATATTATTTAGTGTATATTTCCTTCCAGGGTCTCCTTAGCCCTGAGAATACACTGAATAGTCTTTCCCCTTCCCCTCCCTGACTAATGCGTCATATCACAGCAAATCTTACTCTAGCTGAGGAGGGCTGGATGCAAATCCCTTAGCATTGCTTTTGAAATTAGCTGACGGGGTCTCTAGACAGCAACAGGAAGCAAGCACTCTTCTCTCCCCTTTCCCTGTGTTGAGCAAGTTGCCCCTCCACATTACTCCTGGACACTACCTACTTGGGAATCATTGTGCTGTCACTAGACATCTTGTGCTGAAGACTCGATTTTATATCAGTGTACATATTTAAATGATAGAAGTAAAAATATTTTAGCTATAAAAACCGTTCCATCTTTTAAAAGTAGTAATTATTCTGATTTCTGATGCCATATTGGCGCAGTGCTAGTAGTAAAATCTAGGCCTAAAGGTATGCCATTTGTTCATAATCAAGAAGATTGTTCGCAGTGGTGATTTTTTGGATATATGGGGATGAAATATCAAATGATAACCTCAGTATCCATTCATTTTAACTGAGGGTATGAATTCATGCTGGCTTTTTCAGGACCATTTCGATAGGTTTCTTCATTTTTTTTTTTTAGCTGAAGTTGTCTTGTCTTAGAAGGCTTGAGACATGTACACTGTGGAAACTCGGGCTATTAAGTATAGATAAATTGTTAGAAGGAACATGGGGATATTCATTCTTAGGGCTTGTCTACACTGGCACTTTACAGCGCTGCAACTTTCTTGCCCGGGTGCGAAAAAACACCCCCCTGAGCACAGCAAGTTTCAGCGTTGTAAAGTACCAGAATAGATAGTGCACCAGTGCTGGTAGCTGCGCTCCCAGTGCTGGTAACCCTGCAACCTTGTGGAGGTGGGTTTTTTAGAGTGCTGGGGGAGCTCTCTCCCAGCGCTCTGCCGCGACTACGCAAGCTACGTTAAAACACTGCCGCGGCAGCGCTTTAACGTTGCCAGTGTAGACTAGCCCTTAGTCTCCTATTATTAACAACCTCCTCACTCCAAAAGCTCACATTTTCTAGTAATTGCTGTTTAAACTGTTTGTTCCTAAAAAAGAAACATTTATCAGGCTGTCACCTTGTTTATGTTTGTATTTACTGTAGAGCCTTGGTAATTTGCATTTGCCTAATCCACCCACTCCATAATTTGTATGCACAAGCAATGGTCTTTTTCCCAGTTCTCAACAATTTAATAGTAGTCTAGAGGGATGTCATATTTTACTAAAATTCATCACATTTACAAAACCTGTTACAAAACACTGAAGTATTGTAATAAATAATTAAAGCTAAATTGTATTTGTCAGATAAATGAGTTAGTATCTGCTTTTTATTATTTTAATGGCTACTTTGCAAAATGTAGTAATTTGCAATAGCTCTTCCTATCAGTGGACATTAGCAATGTGTGTGTGTGTGTGTGTGTGTGTATATATATATATATATTCTGAATTGATATAAATCTATGAAAGCTGTACAGTTTTCAGGCTAGTACAGTATTTGAATATGTGCAGAGCTTTGACCTCTTTCTCTTCAGTCACATGTTTGATTGACTTCCTCTAGAATTAGTCTCTTTTTATGTTGCTAAACATTTCAACACATCAGTCCTAAATGATTAACATAATAATTCTTTATCAAGTAGATTGACACACCACATTCCAAACATTATTTTATAAGTATGTGTTTCTCTACTACTGTAGCAATACATGCTACTTAAAGGTTAAGGCTCCAGTTCTTCAATGAAACCTGCTAGTGTTGACCTATGTGCTTGTGTGGCAGTTCATCAACTAATTAGGACTCTAGATATGTGTAGGGGTCAGTGGTGGTAGATTGTATTGCAGGACTGGAGCCTAATTTTTTTTCTTTTTTCTCATAGTTCCCAGTTTTAGTAAAAAAATATCGTGGGTGGCAATGATGATAGGGATCATCTCTGAATATTTCAAACACTTTCACCAGAAAATTGACCAGTTTTGCCATGCAGTAGTGGTTGGAAATAGATTGTAGATAACAGGTGATCTGTTTGCAAGTCATATTTCTTCAGTAAAAATAAAAAGGCACTAAGTGGTTTGTGGATTCATGTAGTTAATTTGACTGTACTCTTTTGACATAATGAAAATATTTAATTTTCTGTTTGAGTTTTTGATATAAGCATAGTCAATTGTTTCAGCACAAGCTACTCAAAAATGGGCTCAGTACAGAAACTATTACTTAAATGAGTAATTCCAGGGATTTCAGTGGGACTGTCATGTGAACCTTGCAGGGCTGTGTCCATGTATCTTGTACTGTTACAACACTCTTCCTTACAAATGTAATTTCTTTTCGAGGACTTCCATCTTTGAAAAACACCTTGTATGGCTTAGTCTCAAACCGAGTCCTTCCTGTACCTTCAGACATTGCTTAGGGCATGAACAAGACTCTGCCACCCCTGCATATCCTGGGCCACGCTTTGCATGTCTTCTGTGTTAAGTCCCATATGTTTTCTCTCTCCGAGTAATGTTTGAGGGAGATATTCTTTTTGTTGACCCCTTTTGCACGGGCACCATGTAAACAACAAAACATTTTAAAATTAGGAATTTATAGACTATATTAAATTATTTTATACAGTCTGAGTCCATATACTAAGACTTAAGCAAAAGACATTATGTTTTGTGGAATGCCTATTTTTAGTAAAACTTAATTAGCTAGGCACTTAACAGACACACGACAGGTGCTTTTTGGGCAGAAATGCTATAATCTAAATCGGTAATGAGGCAGTGGACAAAAGAAGGGGAACAACAACAAAACTGGTTCCAAACTTATTCCACAGTTTTTGAAGGGGTTTATATGTGTGCCCGTACAAGCTATTTCAGGAAGTTAAAAGCAGGGAGAAGGTGGGTGGCCTAGTGTATACTGGCACCTGTGAAGTGTGATTTCATGAGGGACTTGATGGAGAAAACCAGACATGGATATGGCCTCAGGCAGATGGGGCAGCCTGAAAGAAGGTGCAGTAGGAGAGTGGAAGAAGAACCTGAAGAAGTAGTTGTGTGGCAGTTAAGTTTCAGTGTCCATCAACCAGTTTAAAAATATTCTAAATATAAGAATACTCGAGGAGAATATCAACATAATATATTGGAAATAAAGTAGTTTAAACATATTTGATTTTATTCACAGCATTTCATTTATGGGGACACAATTCAAAAAGTGGTGCATCTTTGTCCTCTTACCTTATTTATTTTAGTTACCCTCCCTCCTTTTACCTTTTCATAGGCTTTGTGACAGAATCTGAAATAACTTTTCTTATTTTTTAAACAAGTTAGATATCCAATTGACTGTGTTAACTTTATCAAGGAGAGCTTGAGTGACTAATAAATGCTAAAATGTTATTTCTGTGCATTTTACACCCCCTTCTCCAGTCTGAAGAGTTTAAATATTTATTCATGGAATATTGTGTTCTGTATTTAATTGTAATATTATGTTATCCAGTTTGCAGCCAGGAAGCATTTGGGTATTCTTTCTTTCATAGACTCATAGACTCATAGACTTTAAGGTCAGAAGGGACCATTATGATCATCTAGTCTGACCTCCTGCACAATGCAGGCCACAGAATCTCACCCACCCACTCCTGGAATAATCCTCTCACCTATGTCTCAGCTATTGAAGTCCTCAAATCATGGTTTAAAGACTTCAAGATGCAGAGAATCCTCCGGTAAGTGACCCGTGCCCCATGCTGCAGAGGAAGGCAAAAAACCTCCAGGGCCTCTGCCAATCTACCCTGGAGGAAAATTCCTTCCCGACCCCAAATATGGCGATCAGCTGAACCCCGAGCATGTGGGCAAGACTCACCAGCCAGACACCCAGGAAAAAGTTCTCTGTAGTAACTTCTAACATCCCATCATTGACCATTGGTCCTATTTACCACTGATGGCAATTAATTGACCCTTGACTAAGATCATGTTATCCCATCAAACCATCCCCTCCATAAACGTATCTAGCTTAATCTTGAAGCCAGTTAGGTCTTTTGCCCCCACTGCTTCCCTTGGAAGGCTGTTCCAGAACTTCACTCCTCTGATGGTTAGAAACCTTCGTCTAATTTCAAGTCTAAACTTCCTGCTGGCCAGTTTATATCCATTTGTTCTTGTGTCCACATTGGTACTGAGCTGAAATAATTCCTCTCCCTCCCTGGTATTTATCCCTCTGATATATTTAAAGAGAGCAATCATATCTCCCCTCAGCCTTCTTTTGGTTAGGGTAAACAAACCAAGCTCCTTGAGTCTCCTTTCATACGACAGGTTTTCCATTCCTCGGATCATCCTAGTGGCCCTTCTTTGTACCTGTTCCAGTTTGAATTCATCCTTCTTAAACATGGGAGACCAGAACTGCACACAGTATTCCAAATGAGGTCTTACCAATGCCTTGTATAACGGTACTAACACCTCCTTATCTCTACTAGAAATACCTCGCCTAATGCATCCCAAGACCGCATTAGCTTTTTTCACGGCCACATCACATTGGCGACTCATAGTCATCCTGTGATCAACCAGGACTCCGAGGTCCTTCTCCTCTTCCGTTACTTCCAACTGATGCGTCCCCAGCTTATAACTAAAATTCTTGTTATTAATCCCTAAATGCATAACCTTACACTTCTCACTATTAAATTTCATCCTATTACTATTACTCCAGTTTACAAGGTCATCCAGATCTTCCTGTAGGATATCCCGATCCTTTTCTGAATTGGCAATACCTCCCAACTTTGTGTCATCTGCAAACTTTATTAGCACACTCCCACTTTTGGTGCCGAGGTCAGTAATAAAAAGATTAAATAAAATTGGTCCCAAAACTGAACCTTGAGGAACTCCACTAGTAACCTCCCTCCAACCTGACAGTTCACCTTTCAGTATGACCCGCTGTAGTCTCCCCTTTAACCAGTTCCTTATCCACCTCTCAATTTTCATATTGATCCCCATCTTTTCCAATTTAACCGATAATTCCTCATGTGGTACTGTATCAAATGCCTTACTGAAATCGAGGTAGATTAGATCCACTGCGTTTCCTTTATCTAAAAAATCTGTTACTTTCTCAAAGAAGGAGATCAAGTTGGTTTGGCACGATCTACCTTTTGTAAAACCATGTTGTAATTTGTCCCAATTGCCATTGCCCTCAAGGTCCTTAACTACTTTCTCCTTCAAAATTTTTTCCAAGACCTTGCATACTACAGATGTCAAACTAACAGGCCTGTAGTTACCCGGGTCACTTTTTTTCCCTTTCTTAAAAATAGGAACTATATTAGCTATTCTCCAGTCAAACGGTACAACCCCTGAGTTTAGAGATTCATTAAAAATTTTTGCTAATGGGCTTGCAATTTCATGTGCCAGTTCCTTTAATATTCTTGGATGAAGATTATCTGGGCCGCCTGATTTACTCTCATTAAGCTGTTCAAGTTTGGCTTCTACCTCGGATATGGTAATATCTACCCCCACATCCTTATTCCCATTTGTCATGCTGCCACTATTCCTAAGCTCCTCATTAGCCTCATTAAAGACTGAGGCAAAGTATTTGTTTAGATATTTCCTGATACAGGAGAGTGAAAAAGATCATAGATGATCCTGTGTTGTCGTCATCTTCCTTTTTTTTTTACTAACCCATCCGCCCCCCCCTTTTTTTTTTCTGTATGTGGAGGGGATGTGGGAGGGGATCAGGATGAAGAAAGCTCCTTTTCTGGCTTGCTATACGTGTGTAACATATTGCACTGCTGCTTTTACAGGGACAAGACATTTCTCCCTGCCTGTCTTCCCACACTCTCCTGTTACCTGCCACTGTGATTAGGGCCATACATGCTCAAAGCTGATGTCACATATATACTAGGCAACCTCTAAAATTATTTGAAAATATTCATACATTCCCCCCACCCAACAAAACAGAACAACCCATGTATCTAACCAGGTGTACCAATCATTATTATGATAATTTGTTTGTATACAGAGCATTGTGTACTCCGTGGCAGAATAAGACCAAATTCCACACTACCCATCCATAACTTTTAGGAAGTGTTAATTTACTCTTTTGCAATAAAATGCCCCATAGCTTATTTCCACACATACATAGTTGAAAATACTCAGATGTAAAATTTGTCAGTGGTTATTTTTGAAGATGAGTTTTTTTTGCTATACTCTCCAGGTGGCCCAGCTCCTCTCCCTGGGCCTTGTCTCCGATGTTGTTGTTGTTCAAGTTGTTTGGCACAGAACTTGCTTCCACCATTGTGCAAGGAACTGACAAGGCTTATAGTCTGCTTCATTGGGACATTTCCTCCTGGCCTTGGCTGCTGCACGGTTTTCCAGGCAAGTTAAGCCATCAGCCTATTTTCTGGTTCCCCGTTTCCTGGCTGCAAGCTGCACTCCTGTTCTTGCTCTCCAGCACCCTGTTGTCTAGTTCCATGAAACAGCTCAGGGAGCACACACTATAATTCAATGAATTCCCCCTTTTGGGGAATGCTGGGGAACCAGAGGCAACTGCTGGCAGGTCCTGGAAAGACTGAGAGATGGAAAACGAAAGCTGGGCACATGGCTGTAGCAAAATGATGAATTCTACAGCAACAAATGTTGAATTTTGTATCTCAAAAATAGCCAAATTCTGCAGCTCTGGAGTCACAGGTCTGTGTTTGAGATGAATGGGCAATTCACAGTTCTCAGAGCTATTGTTTTAGTTTCTGTGCAAGGTTTTTTCCATGATCACTATAACTATAGACATATATATATAGGAGCTCAGATTCTGGAGCACAGCTCTGTGAAAGGGGTGAAATCTGAGGCTATGGAATGTGGAATACGTGGGGCCTGCTTGCATATACACTTATATCCAGATTTTGTCTGTTTCTATGTTTAAATAAGTTTGAGTGTAAGGTTTGAGGGCTAGAACTGTTTTTTCATATATGCTTGTACAGGGCACAGCACAATGGTGTTCCAGTCCTGTCTGCACCCATTGAGCGCTACTGTAAGATAAATGCTAGAAATAATGTGGGAGAAACCGTGGAACTGACAATATGCAAACGCTGTCAGATACACAAAGTAAACTGAAAAAATAGTGATGTTGCAACAACAACAACAACAAACCCAAATCCCAAAAATAAAACTTGTTTTTCCCCAAAGAGAAACCCAGCCCCTGGGTCATAGAGATTTAAAAAAAAACAAAAAACTTCTGACCTTCTTTCTCACTCTGAAGAATTTACATTATTCTTGGGAAGACTGTCTTGCAAGATTCTAGACACTTCTGGAAAGTTCTGGGTAATATTGATGGTTCTGTCTATAACTGGCTGGCTCATCTTATTTTTCAGTCTTCTATCTGCACTATTGCATTCAATAGATATTGGCTATTTATCCTAAATTTAGTAACAGTGAAAACTTTTGATTCTATCATTGTCATCTAATCCTAGCCATGATGCTGACTTAAGTCTAAGTTTCAGACCTTTCAGCACATCTTCAACTTCATCTTAGTTTTGGAGTAGTCTCTGGTTTTGGCATCCAAAAATTGGCAAAGATCAATCTATGACTGTGCTATAACAACAACTTGCATTTGATAGGAGTTGCAACCTCTTAGTATGCGAACCACCTCCAGGGTAGCACAAAATGAGCAATTTAAAGAAATGGCTGAAGCATTTTGGCCTGGATATTCTTCCGCAAACAAATTTAAAATGGCAGGTCCACCACTAGATGCTACTTGTGATGAAAATGAAGAAATATTGAAGGAAAAAATTAAAGAACGAACACTTATTGTAGGGATTGTTAGTCAAATATGAGACGATTCCTGAAATTGTCTCTATGCAGCCAAATGCATTCCTAGTTAATGCTATTGATTCTACATCAGAAAAGAAAATTTAGAGAATAATATGTCAAAGTTGCTAAGGGGCCTTCCAAGAATGTTGGTAAAATTGTGTCAAGAATATCTTTATTTGTTATGCCAATTGAAAAAAGATGAGACCTTCTCAGTGGTAGTCATTCTAAACTTCTGATGTATATGTCTTCAGAAATATTTAAACCTTGTTAAAGAAGTAACATCGAACCATCCTAAAGCATGGAGTAAAAATTCAAATATTCTTTGACAGCTACTGTCAGTTTCTGGGTTGGTTGGTTGGTTGACAGAGAAGGATTGATATTCTCTAGTTTGACAATTGCAGTCAGTGGAATCCATTGGCAGGTTCTCTCTAAACTTGCATCTAGTAATCATCATAGATGTGTTTGAAATTTGCACTAAAAAGGAAGAGGGCGTTGATCAAAACATACTATAAATTTTCTCCAAAAAGAGTCTCAACAGAGAGCCACTAAACTTATAAAAGCATCTGAAAGAGGAAGGAACTTGACACATTGCAAGGTGATGACACCACTGACGCAGAATCGGACTCTTTTCCAGTAATTTTTTTCTATAGTTTCTGGCAGTGGCTAAGTGGCTTAAAAATAATTTGTCAATGTTGGGTCCACATATCTATATTTCTTACCTAAAATTCTTTGGGAGATGGATTTCAAAACTTCATGGAAAGCTAATGGTAGAATCCCATACAATTAATTATCTTTCCAATTAAGAGACTATTTTGTTCCACGATACAGTTATTATGGAGATAGAAATAAGTATAAATTGACTGAGTTTGTTGTAGACCATTTTTATTAGCCAAGTAATAAAACAGATATAAATAGGACCAGGTCCTGTTCAGCATTGAGCCAGCTTTGTGTTAGTCCTCCACCAAAAAAACTTCCCTATACTTTAGTGAGTCCAGTTCCTAGATAATAGTATCTCATAGTCACCAACTAAGAAGTGTGTCCATGACACTCCTACTCTGTTGGAATGGCCCCTGATTGCTCCAGAAAGCTGTCATCGATTCAAGTACTGTTCAGGCTCACCTGATTTACACCAAAGACCTGGACCTGTCATAGATTAATAGATCTATGGGCCAGCCATAGATTCAGGGGGAAACAACGGTGGCTCTCTTCGTTTAGTGCTATTCAGCTGCAGATCTGGTCTCCATAATGCCAACTATAATAAACTTAAGAGCTAAGGGTGAACCATTCAAGAAATATATGTTTGCTGATGATGTTTTAAAGAAAGTCACACCAGTGGACTGGTGGAAGTTACTTACGCACTTGGATTCAGACACTGTTGAAGTGATAATCTCACTTTTAACAGCAGTAGCTTCTTCTGCCGGTGTAGAAAGACTATTTTCTTCCTTTAGACTAATTCATTCCAAATTGAGAAATCGTTTGGGACCTGAAAAAGCAGGAAAGCCTGTTTTTGTTTTCCAGGTTATGAACAAACAGGAAAATGAAGGCGAAGACAACTGAGTTAACTGCAGAAGCCAATATTTTAAGTTTCTCATGTTGACCTAGCTGACATGGTCCATTTAATTTTTGTTTAAAAAAAAAAAATTTTCATTTAGCTATTTTAGTTAAAAACCATTTTAACAAAAACAAACCAGATTTTAAAAAACTTGAATGTTTAACTGAATTCAAAAATTTATGCATATTTTGTTAAAATATTATGTGTTTGCTGTTGAAGAAAAAAAATCCAGAATACATAATGTTGTTTTAGTTAAATAAAACAATTTAAATGTCTGTCTGGTGATGTTCTCCTCCTAATACAGCATGGCAAGAAAATCCTCCAAATATTAATGATTAACCTGTTGAATTGGAGATAGTTCACCTCCCAATGACTTCATAAATATCTGCTTCAGTTACCTTTGGTAAATGAAATAACCAAACAATCATTCATTTTCTGATCTAGCTGTAAAACTAATCTGAAAAGTTTTCAAAATAAATCACTGTTTCAAAATGTATAGTGTGTACCTTCTAAAAATGAAACCCACATCTATCTCTGAGTTGTGAAGAATATGTATTAAGGTTATAACAACCAACAAGAATGCACTTTTATGTAGAAATCTATTATTAAATCAAGCGAAAAAGAGTCCTGTGGCACCTTATAGACTAACAGACATATTGGAGCATAAGCTTTTGTGGGTGAATATCCACTTCTTCAGATGTACCTGAAAACTGTTATCATGTTCCCCCTCAGTCTTCTCTTCTCCAGACTAAACAAACCCAATTATTTCAATCTTCCTTCATAGATCACGTTTTGTAGATGTTTAATAATTTTTGTTGCTCTCCTCTGGACTTTTTCTCATTTCTCTACATCTTTCCTGAAATATGGCGCCTAGAACTGGACACAGTACCAGTTGAGGCCTAATCAGCACGGAGTAGAGCGGAAGAATTACTTCTCTTGTCTTGTTTACAATCCTGCTTTTAATACATCCCAGAATGATGTTTGGTTTTTTTTGCAACGGTATTATACTGTTGACTCATCTTTAGCTTATGATCCACTATGACTAAGGCTGTGAGTTTGTCATGAAGGTCATGAAGGTCCGTGACTTTCTGGGATCTCTGTGACTTCTGCAACTCAGTCAGCCCCTGGGCCAACCGCACTGGTCGGGAGGGCAGTCTTGGGCAGCTGCACCCCTTCCCCCCCAGCAGCAGCAGGCGTTTGGATGTGGGAGGGGGCTCAGGGCTGGGGTTTGGGGTGTGGGAGAGGGTGAGGGTTCTGGGTGGTGCTTACCTCGGGGGAGCTCCCTGGAAGTGGCTATATCCCTTGGCTCCTAGGTGGAGGTGTGGCCAGGGAGCCCTGTGCGCTGCCTCTGCCTGCAGGCACTGCCCCCGCAGCTCCCATTGGCCTTGGTTCCAAGCCAATAAGAGCTGTGGAGCCAGCGCTCAGGGCGGTGGCAGTGCGCAGAGCCACCTGGCTGTGCCTCCTCCTAGGAGCCGAGGGAGAGGGATGTCGCCGCTTTCGGGGAGGCATGGAGCCGGGTAGGGAGCCTGCCAGCCCTGCCAATTTCCCCTCCCCAGCACCCGCGGTTCCCCCCAGGCAGCCTCTGCAGCACCCCCAGGCCCCTCTCCTCTCCCCTCCTCCCCCAAGATTTAGTCCGGGATATATAGTACAAGTCATGGACAGGTCACGGGCTGTGAATTTTTGTTTATTGCCCGTGACCTGTCCATAACTTTTTCTAAAAATAACCATGACTAAAACGTTGCCTTAACTATGACCCCCAGATCCCCTTCCGCAGTACTCTTTCCTAGGCAGTCATTTCCCATTTTGTGTGTGTGCAGCTGATTGTTCCTTCCTAAGTGGAGTACTTTTCATTTGTCTTATTGGATTTAATCCTATTTACTTCAGACATGTGAGAGAAGGAAAGAGGAAATTTGCTGTATCGTTTTATCAATAGTTCTAGTTGGGTTACTGGTGGGAAAGAACAAATTCACTTTCAAGGGTAGACGTGAATTGTATTTAGACCTTGAAGATTCTGTGGTTATAGCTCCTGAAAAAGGTTGTGAAGGAGAAGTCGTATAGTCGGAAAGAGGGGGAACCAAAGCTAACAGACTTACTTATGGGCAATAAATTAGCACATAAGCCTGGATGGACAGCAGCAAGAAGTCATGCAAAGTAAGGAATATAGTTCTGAATTAAGAAAATGCCATCTCATATATTTGTAGGCTTATTGGCCAACTTCTATTATAAACTGTTTATTTTCTGACATATCAGATGATGATGATAATGCAAACCCTTACCCATTGCTGAATCTGTTTTTCCCTTTATTTAAATTTTTTATTTATATTGCATTATTAATTTTTTTTAGTTTATCAATACTGTCTTGTTTTCAGATATTGAGTGGAGGTAGCACTAATAGACCTCAGTGTATGCAAGTGCAACAAAGTCTGTCAGTGTGCAGCAGAATGTTTGCTTCAGCCTTTAGAAGAAGTAAAACTTCCACATTTAAAAGTAGGGCTATAGTGCAGTAGAACACTTCAGAATGTTAAGGGATGTATGAAGTCCAGTCTTGGCCACAGTATGTGTAACATTGACATATATTTGTTTTTGGAGATGGCTTTCCTCTAGCTCACCAGTTTTGGAAGTACTTAGGTTACAACAAATGATAATTCTCTCAGGTGTTATGGTTGTGCCTGAAAAAAAGTTGACTTTCATATTTAAAGCTACAAATTTTCCAAATCACTGGAAAACCAATATAATAAACAAGTTTTCGAGTGCTGGGATTGTATTTCTTTCCTCTTTCACACTGATCTAGAGATTTGAAGGAGACTGAGTTCTCAGATCAACATGGATATTTAGTGGCAGGTTTATAGTGCTTATTGCCAAAGTATTGGAGTGCTTCATAAGACTGAGTATTGAGAAATACTAGTATTTTTTTCTTTCTTTAACTAAGTAAGAGAGGAGACAATTGAAACAATTTTTTGGGGGTGAGGAGGGAAGGTGGTGGATAGACAATTTAGCATCAGATTACAAAAATGTAACAGATTTTACCATGTTGAGTAAAATGGTCTAGTTCTGAACTTTGGTGGAAAATAGTCTTATTACAAATACCAGGAGTTTAAGCATTTTTGTTGCATTCCAACCTGAGAGTGAGGATTTATTTTCTTCCACAATGTCAATCAGAATTTTAAGGGAATGTTGTTTATTATGTATGTCTTTATACACCACTAAAGTTTGTAATACTATTTAATTTCTTGTAATGTATTTTTTCGTTCCAAAGATGGAGGTGGTAAACTGTTATCTTGTTACTGTAGTTATATCAAAAATAAGGGTCAGGGCAGCAGTTACAGAAACTGTACTAAAGGGCTAAGAATACAGATTGTGACATTTTATGTGAAATGTCACTCTAAGGGCTGTTGGCTTAGTTTTGTTTCTGTTTTATTGATGATCACTTTGATATCTACTTTCTAGAAATGGAAGCATTATTGTAAAGGGCTTTATGGCACCTGAAATTTATGTAAAGTGAATTGCAACAATACTGAAGCCCACTACTACAGCTAGTAGATTTTCAAGCTTGAGTACATTACGTAAAAGATATGATACTTTTATTTCTATTGTACTAAAGAAAATATAATGGGTATAAAATATAACAAGGTAATATACAACATGTATAAGACAAGTCGCTGTCCCATCACTTAAAAGGCAGCCCGTCAGGGTGGAATATGACTGTGTTGCTGGCACAGAATGGCTATCTGGCATTGTTGGGGGTTTTCTTTCTGTCTTTGGATGGAGGTGAAGGTGAAGGAATGTAATATTAAAAGCAATTAAGTCTTCCATTTTGGTATTCATTTCTTCAAACTGTACCCAAACCTGACAATGACATGGTGGATCACTTGTGTCACCATGAAGTCTGAAGAGTTTTAAAATTTGTTATTGTGCTAGTGGATATAAGACTTTTATATTGTGATTTTTAAAGGCGCGGAGTTGTGTGTTATTCCCTTAAATCCTCTAAAAAATCCCTGTCTTGGCTAACTTTTGCATACAATTTTTAATTTTCTAAAAAGTAAATGGTAAATTTCTAGAGACCTTTGACTGCATCTATTAAATACACATTACTGCTTCTGAGATTTGATCCGTAAGTGAAGCTGGGAAAAGACAGCAAAAATAGCATTTAATAGTAAAATGCTCGTTTGCATCAACAGATACAAATTTGTGTAATGAAGTATGTAGCTCTAATTTGGTATTGATTGCCACCAAAAAGCTAGCTGTTGAAAACATTTTTGGTTGGCAACTAGGTCCTGTTGAACTGACAGACCACATTGCAAGTGGGCATGGTACTGCCCTACCAGATGAGCATTAGTGAAGGCATACTAGACAACTAATACTTACTCCTGAGGGCATTCTGTGCCAAAAAATTACAATTCTGCCCACAGTATTTTAAAATTCTGCAAATTTTATTTGTCAGATAAATGTGGAGGCTCCAGCATGGCATTGGGGAGCACAGGCCACTGGCTGCACAGAGGTGGGAGATCACTGTGCAGCTTCCCCCCTCACCCGGGGGACACAGACTCAGCAGTGAGACTGCACCCAACCATGGCCCAGTGCAAGGACCGGGCCTGCCGCAGGAACACCCCAGGGCCCTCCCCAATGCACCAGGTGTGGGAGGCAGGCTCAACAAGGCAGTATACAAAAGTGGAGGGGCTTAGTGTGGGGGGATCCAGGTGTGGGTTGAGAGGGTGCTGTGTGGGGCAATGTGGGTGTGGGTGGCTCAGTGGGGGGTGCGGGGTGGATCTGGATGCACAGGGGCTTGTTGGGGGGTTCTGGGTGCAATGGTAATTGGACTCTGCAGGGGGATCCAGGCAACGATGGTTGGGGCTCAGCGAGGGTGGGGTGGGGTCTGGGTGTCGGGGGAGATAGGGATCAGCAGGGTGTGTGTGTGTCTGGGTTTGAGGGGCTCAGTGGGGGGTCCAGATGATGGGGGAGTGGGGCTCAGTGGGGTGGGGATCCAGGTGCAACTGGTTGGGGCTCAGTTGGGTGGGGATCTGGGTGTGGGTGGCTCGTCAGGGTGGGTCAGGTGCAGGGGAAGTGGGGCTAATTGGGGGGTTTCTGAGTGCACGGGGGTGAGGCTCAGCGGGAGGGTCTCGGTATGAGGGGGTCTGGATACACGGGGGTTGGGCCGATGGAGGAGCATCTCCCTGTACAGGGATCCCTCCCCCTGCAGCTGAGGAGCGATGGATGCAGGAAGGAGTGGGGATGGGGAGTTTGCAGAGCTTCCTGCAGCCAGGGGAGAAATCTGGAGGTGGGTCTGACCTGGCCCCGGATGTCATGAAAGGGAAGAGGAAGTCCTATCCTCCCCAGCCCAGATTAGCAGGTAAACTCGGCGCAGTGTAGGAACCACCAGCTGGGTCTTCCCTAGTTCCATTTTCTGCCCCATAGTGACGTATTTCTCTGCCGGCTGCCCTGGGCACCCGAAACATACTGCTGGGGAGGATCGCATAACCATTCTTGTGGCTTCCCTTTGCTTCCCTGCGAGAGAGTCATTTTTCTGTAGGGAAGTAAAGAAATCTGCGGGGGGACATAAATTCTGTACATGCACAGTGGTGCAGAATTCCCTCAGGAGTAAATACTGCATAAACTTTGAGTTTGATAATTGGGATATATATTTAATCTCAGGAATATTGAAGTGATATCCCATGCAGAGTATTCCTATCCAGAGTTAGGTGGATAGGCCATTGCTTCTCCAGCTCAGATGGATTAAATCCGTAAATACTGTAGCCTCCTATATGCTTGCGAAGTGACTTTTAGGTTCTGGTAAATATGGTAGTTTTTTGCAGAGGAATGAGAGTCACTTTGTGTGTTAGTTTAACCAATAGCTCTTTTCTTGCACCTTTTAAGGAATTTATAAAAACTTGGTATGCTTTCAATACAGCATATAAATAGATGGGTTTTTATCTACTCTGAAGGGAGTATGTATTTTACTAAATGATCCATCATGGAAATGGTAACGCTTAGTCTCATGGCTCACTTTCAGATGTTAGAAAAGAACTGGGACTTTACACTTACAAATTGGAGTAGTGTGGAGTAGAATATACAATATTAATCAGCTAGGAAGAAATTGGTATGTGACTTATTTTGATACAGACTAAAAAATTTAGCATAATTAAATTGATGTGGGATTAGGGGGAGGAGTGTGTGTGTGCGTGTTTATTTCAACTCACATTAAGGTATTTGACTTAACAATGAAAAATCGTGTAAACATGAATACCACACCTCTATATCATGGATGTGATACCACTAATGCTTGAAACATTTCCTCTGCTGCACTCTTTTCCTTTAATCTGTGTTTTCATCTCTTTCCACTTAAGTTTGGAACTACTTCATGTATGTTTTAAAATACTTTTGTGTATTATATGAGATTTACAATTATTTCTGCTGAATGCAAAGCTGCTTATATTAAAAGCAAGATGTATGGAGTTTAAAGGCACCTTGCAAACATTTTATTGTACATCGCAGTGTTTGGATTATAGTAGGTTATGAATGCCCCAAATAAAGAGGACAAGAAATGTATCAGCACACTTATAATTACTTCCACTGACCTCCTTTTGATGTCAACGTAAAGATTCTGCCACCCAGATGCAAAGGCTGGTTTAGGCTTAAGATGGATGACCTGATGTCCTAAAGGCTATTGAACAGTGCTGAAGACTGGTGCATGTCAAGGGGGCAAATACATTAACTTTCCCCAGTATTGTATATTTAAAAAGTTAGGAAATATTATGTTATACTGTAGCACTTGAGATTAATATTAAAGACTTAAAAACACCATGCAACATTGAATAGAGATGGTAGTACTTGTCCTATCTTTATAATAATCAGGTTTCAGTCCCTGGTATGGCTTGATACATGTGGCATCACTAGCAGAATGAATGCTGGGATATCATGAAGCTAGACAATGGGATCCATGGATGGAGTGAATGTGGAAGGTCAGCTTGTCAGATCTGAATAAGCAGTATGATGTCCTGACAATCCCCTTTACCCTTTTTACTTGAGGTATAAGAAAATAACCCTGAAGTTTTATTTTTTTAATTGCAGATTCTTTCTGTTGCTGGAAACTGATAGGTAGTAACACTCAGGGTAGGAGATACTCTACAAATGTACTTATCACATTTTTTAATGTTTAGAATATACAGATGTTCACCTTTGTTTCATCAGTAGAATTCTAAACTGTAGCAAGATGAGGGACTATTTAAATATTACAGTTTAGCTGAACATTGTAAAAGGTTATGTTAAGAGACAGAAGCGAAGCCCAATTTCATAACCAGTGCCACCATCTGTTAACTCAGGGGTCTCAAACACGCGGCGTGGCCTGCGCGCGGAGTTATTTCCTGCGGCCCGCCATAGGTGCCGACTCCACTGGCAGCCAAGCTCCAAACATTACTGAGTGTTTATATTTTATTAAAACCCCTCTTTGCATTACAGTTTTTTAAAAGTTAATACATTTACTTTTAATAGAATACTATATTACTCTTCATTTTTTTCATTTTTGACTATACTTTTGTATCATTGTATGAAAAGGTTTGTGATGCGGCCCTTGGGCCAATTTACTAGTTCTCACGTGGTCCTCGTGGTGATTTGAGTTTGATATCCCTATGTTAACTACACTACAAGCTTATGTTTCCTTCTGGAAGGAGTTTAGCCAGCTGTCCATTTTGGACTGCTGACTGGATAAGGGTATGCATTTAAGAACAACACAGGACTCACAGGAGGCTTTCTGTGAGTTGACAAAAGCTTTTTCTGTTTTGATCTGAAACTCCTTTAATTTGTCTACGCTTTTTTATATTCAGTCTTTGCGCAAATAAGAGGAATGTATTTGAAAATGTTCCTCTGCTGTGCTCCCTTCCTTTGGTCTATGCGTTCATCTTCTCCCACTTCGGTTTGGAACTGCTCCACAGAGGGACTACCCATGCTTAGAGATGTACATTCCTGCTTAATTCTTTGTGAGGAATGTAGATGTGTTTTGTAGCTGTAACTCACAGTGCATTCGAATTCTATTGTCATGTAACCCAAGTAACATTTAGGTCAGTGGTTTTCAAACTTTTTAGGCTGTGTACCCCTTTCCAAATAATGTAGTCTACCACATACCCCCATCTGAGGTACGGTCATAATATATCTATGATTAGATTGCCAAGTCTTATTAAATAAAATGCGTTGTCTCGTGTGTCCCTTGATGAGAGCTTGGGTACCCCATTTTGAAAACCACTGATTTAGGTAATCTGTCTGACATTCTTCTTTCTTTCTGATCCATTGAGATGATGCAGCCTTTTGTAACTTTTAGCTAAGAGATAGTTGTGTCATTGTTTTAATTAGAGCTGTACAAATACTGATTTATTTTTTTTGGTTCTCTGACATCTGGAGGAAAAAAGGTCATTTTGCCTTTTGGGTCAACCTCAACCAACATTTTTCAGACTTCTTAGCAAATTGAAATTCATTTTGTATAAAAAATATTCATTGGGCCAGAGAGAGAGAGAGAATGACTTTGTAGGTAGGTGGTTTGGGCAGTCACCTGGGAGAGGGAATATGAGAGTCTCTTCTCCAATGAATATTCAAGTATTTTATACAAAGTGCAGCAGCTTTCAAAAGGAGATCTTGAGAGAGAGACACCCAGACTACCCTCTGGTTAGTGGTTAGGGCACTCACCAGTAGGGGAGAGATCTGGGTTCAAGTTCCCACCCTAGAAAAGGGAATCAAACCTGGGTCTCCCACATCCCAAGTGAGTGCCCTGACTACCAAGATATTTGGTATAAGGGAAAGGGGCACAACTCCTCTTCTTCCATTTTAGGTTTTCGTTCATTTACTTGTTCCTGGTTCTGTGCAGGTGGCTGGACTCGAGGTCCCTTCTAGCCCTATGATTCTGTGAATGGGGCAAACATCCCCTTGTGAATCTAGCTCCCCAAATGGAAACATTTAGTTTAGATAATGCTGAAATGAATGTTTAGTCATTTCTGAATCTTTTTCTCTTCTTTTTTTGACCAAAACAATTTGCCAAAATCAACATGAATTTGTGAAATTTGTCAGTTAACCCAAATCTGTGTTTTCTGCCCCTCCCAAATGTTTCAGCCACATTTTTTTGACAACTCTGGTTGTAATACAAACTAGTGATGTTTACTGAAAATATACTTCTTAAATGTTTACTTTGTTTAATTACAGGGTTATAAACTCTCTAGCATTGACATAAACTGAAACTGGCAGATATATTTAAGTAGTGTAGCTATTGCAATTAATAAACAGCATATTGGGGTGTTGAGATGAAGAGAACATTTGATATTAATTCTGCAAAAAGACAGACAGTACATTGTTATTGTAGGTCAGTTATATAATATAATTCCATGATTCTGCCATTTGTTGTGCAGCAAAAGTAGATTTTTATTTTTAAATTTGATATGTGTTTTTTTTCTATAAAATTACTGAAAGCTGTTCAAGATTACAGGTCTCCTTCTGACTGAGCATTACTTGAAATGTCTTTAATGTGATCTTAAAAGTAAATGTTAGGAAATCATTCTGCCATCTTCTACAGGAACTATGCTCTGTTGAATTAGACTGTAAGACTTCAGTGAAATCTAGCAGAAACATTTTTAAGGAACTGGATGAGATAATGTATTGCATATTTACTGAGCTAGTTTTCCCTGGAATGCTCGGTGGATGTTGCAGTATATTGTACAGAATTGTGAGTTCTTCACCACTGGCAATTTTACCATTCTAGTAGCGGGCTTTCCCTGCTCCTTCAGGCAGGAACAGAATTGTCAATTTAAGAAGGACTTCATTCCACCCTATGGAAAATCCTCACTTCTTTCTGACTCCTAGCAGAGTTATCAGGTGGGTCTGCAGATTCATAGAGCACCGAAAAATTGTTAATTTACAGGGTTTAGGGGGTTCAGGGATCTTTCTTAGTTCTGCCAAGCTTTATTTTCTGGGCTCCTCAGGAGAATAACATTTTATTTTGACAGGGCACTCATTCTGATCCACTCAATGTGGTAGATAAACCCACCAAAAAGAAGCAAAAAAGTAGGGCTGTTTTACTGATGTCTTATGGTATCCTATAGTACTCATTACCCTACTATGTAAGTGCCTGAAATGCTTTGCTCTTCTAATCTCCTGTGTGGATGGGAAACTGCCCTAAAAATAAATTAAGCATTTTCTGTAGCCTCTGCTGCTGCTATATGTTTTGCATGGGCTTCATGTGGCGCTGTCTCATCGTCAGAGGATCATTCTAGGAAGATCAAAGGCCTCAAATCTACCCTTTAAAAAATTATCCTTTTCCACAGTCTTGGACTCTCTGATGCCTCACTGAATACTTGCAGCTATAGCTATACTAATTAACACTGATGCAAGACAGCACCTCTGAGGTCCTGACAAATGAAGAGCCAAGCCAAGCACTTAATGGTCCTGTTCAAATAACTGAGGGCCAGGGCCGGCGTGCCCACTAGGCGACCCTCGGCGGTCGCCTAGGGCGCCACAATTTGGGGGGTGGCTTGCCGCGGCTGCCTCCCGCCTTCTGGCTCCGTGGCAGCTGGGGAGGCTGCCACGGGCGGGGGGCTGAGCTGCCGGCCCGCGGGGGCTGGGGAGCCGCCGCGGGGGGTGGGGACTGGCTGCCAAGGGGGTCGGTGTTAGCTGGGCTGGGGGGTGGGGGGCGGTGTTAGCTAGGCCGGGGAGGGCGCAGGGCTGGTGCAAGGAAGTTTCGCCTAGGGCGTGAAACTTCCTTGCACCGGCCCTGCTGAGGGCAAATATCTTGATGATTAGGTAAAACCATAGTCTAAATTAAGGAAAAAAGTTCCATTTCTTTTCCCATCTAGCCTTCAGAGGAAGGACTACAAAAATTGATACAGATGTAATAAGTCTTTTTGTCACGTCTTCTCCTTCCCCTGGATGATGACTTAGCATTAATTACTGACAAACATGAAACAGTACTAATATAACATAAAATTAAAATTTCAGTCAGAAACCAGGCTGTATGGAAACTCAGTTTGTAAGAGCTGGAGAAATTGATCAAATGGAAACCACTTTGGCTAGGTAGGCTGTCAAAGATAAAACCAAATCTACATTTGTGAGCAGCCAATTAATAGTCAATGACCTATTGAGAACACGGAATGTGCTCAGAATGCCAAAATCAGACCACATGGCTTTAAATTTAAAAAAAAAAAAAAAAAAAAAAAAAAGCAAAAGCACTAGCTGCCTGGTTGATTGGGCAGAAGAAGGAAAATAAAAGTACCTTTTAAAAAAAATCAAATAATAATAAAAGGCTGACGGAATCTCCAGATGCTTTACACTTCTTTGAAAATTGTAGCTTTTATACTAAATTCCAGAGAGAACTGATAAGGGATTTAGGTAAATTTAACTGTCTTGCATGTAATACTTTTTCGACACAATATTTACCAGACAAAAGTAGACTCTTATGTATTTAGTTGCTTTTTTTATTATTATTTCTGATGTCCCTGACAATATTTACCAAACATTCTTCTTTCTGCTGGTACTGCTGTCTGGAGAGAAAAATCTAATGAGGCAAAAAGCTCATTGCTGCCCTTGAGTCATCTCTTGCAATAAGAATACTGGGTCCTGGCGGGAGATGACAGTAACAACAACACTAAAGGGCTCAAGATAAGGCAGTGTGTGTTTTTTTCTTTTGTTTTGTTTTTTGAGTGAGTACATTTATTTTTATAAAAAGAGTCTGTTTTTGATCCAGCCTCCGATTCATGGGGTGGCAGTATTGTTTGGTTTGATTACCATATATTCTTCTGTTCAACCAAAACCCCTCTCTCCTTTCTGACTCAAATTCTCTTTTTCTTTTTAAATCTCACATTAAAAACCTTCCTTTTCTCTTTAGGCTACAGTGTGACTGTCTCACTCTGAAGTTTTTAGTGATGTCCTGTGTGAAGAATACTACATAAACTCTACTGAACTACAGTACAATAACTTTTAATTGGATGGGAATGTGAATTTTTATTAGTAATAATACTAGACCAAACTTTTAATCAGTGCAACTTGTGAATCTGCAGTTGTTGTACCTATTCATTTCAGAAATGTATCCGTTGTCCCAAGAGATTGGTACTCACATTCTAACCTTGGTGTTCTCTCTGAATACTGGCAAGAGCCAAGGGCCGTCAGCTGGTGCTCAAACACTGTGGTAATGGGTGGCAGTACAAAATCCTAAATTGTCAGAGGGTCTTCAATTCCCATTTTGCTTGGGTTCTGAAGTGGTTGCAGTTCTGCCACTCTTGGAGAACATGTTTTTGTTCTGTGTTGGTACAGAGTCTAGCACTGTGGGTTCCTGGTCCATGACTAGGGCTGCTATGTGCTATTATTGTACAAATAATATAATAATAAGGGGATACTGAGCCGTGAGGAAGGGTGAAGGGGTTAGGGGTTGGGAATAAAAAATAAGCTTATTTTTGGTCACATTCAAATTGGGTTAGCAGCAGATCAGTCAGGAGGAAATACCAGAGTGTGTGTCTACGCTGCAGCTGGTAGTATGCCTCCCAGTCTGGGTAGACAGATATATACTAGTTCCACTCAAGCTAGAGGGCTAATAATTGCAGATTTGATGATGATGCCTGAGCTTGGACCCAGAGATTGGGTGGGCTTGCACTCAGGCAGCTAGCCTGTGCTGCAACATCCATATTGTTAATTTTAGCTGGCTCAAGTGGAGCTGGCATGTGTCAGTCTGTCCAGACTGGAAGGCATACTACCAGCTGCAGTTTCAACACACCCAGAGAAAGAGATTTGTGGGACTGGACTAAGGGGGCAAAGGTAAACGTGAGTCATCAGCATAGAAAATGGTAGAGAAATGTGTGCATATGGATGAGTTAGCAAAAGATAGGATGTCTAGAGCAGGCATGGGCAAACTTTTTGGCCCAAGGGCCACATCCGGGTATGGAAATTGTATGGCGGGCCATGAATGCTCACAAAATTGGGGGTTGAGGTGTGGGAGGGGGTGAAGGCTCCGGCTGGGGGCTCTGGGATGGGGCTGCAGATGAGAGGTTTGGGGTGCAGGAGGGTGCTCCAGACTGGGACCAAGGGGTTTGGAGGGTGGGAGGGGGATCAGAGGTGGGGCAGGGGGTTGGAGTGAGGGAGGAGGTCAGGGGTGCAGGCTCTGGGCGTTGCTTACCTCAAGCAGCTCCCGGAAGCAATGGCATGTCCCCCCTCTGGTTCCTACATGGAGGCGCGATCAGGCGGCTTTGCGCGCTGCCCCATTCACAGGAACTGCCCCCGCAGCTCCCATTGGCTGCAGTTCCCGGCCAATGAGAGCTGCGGGGGTGACACTTGGGGTGGGGGCAGCGTCCAAAGCCCCCTGGCTGCCCCTATATGTAGGAGCCGGAGGAGGGCATGCTGCTGCTTCTGGGAGCCTCTCGCAGCTACGGCACACCCGGAGCGGGGCAAGCTGGAGCGCCAGAGCAAGGCAAACCCCACTCTCTGGCAGCAGCTCAAGGGCCAGATTAGCATGTGTGATGGGACAGATGCAGCCCACGGGCCATAATTTGCCCACTTCTGCTTTAGGGAGAAGAGATTTGGTACCAATTGCTGTGCCAGGTAGGGGTAGAGAGGTCCTGGAGGCCAGATTTAGGTTGCTAGGTAAGAGATTAAAGTCCAGGACCTCCGTGGTGGCATCCTCTGAAATGCTTCCAGTTCCATGTGCAGGACCAGTTAGACAAGCAGGACTTCAAGGTCTCAATGCGTCGAGGAGACAGTAGGGTATGGAGGAGGGTTTGGGATTTTTAGGAACTGGGAAACCTTTTGGGAAAGAAGGAGCCTATATAGGAGGATGGCTCCACCTAAACCAAAAGGGAACCAGATTGCAGGCATGTAAAATTAAAAAGGCCGCAGAGGAGCTTTAAATTAAGGGCTAAGGGTATGTTGGGAAAGCTGACAGGTGTGGAGGAGCACATAGTTCAGACAAAGACATCCCGTAGGGGAGGCTCTATTAATGGGTATTCTTTAAATTCTAGTAAAGAGGAGAGGGTAGAAATTGATAAAGTACAGGTAGGAATAGAAGGGAAACAGTCAAATAAAAGTGTCCAATTTAATTACATAACATAATGGCAGACAACTAAAAAGTAACAAATTTTATAAGTGCTTGTATATGAATGCTAGAAGTCAAAATACTAAGATGGGTGAACTTGAGTGCCTGGTATTAAGTGAAGGTATTGATATAATAGGCATTATAGAAACTTGATGGAATGAATATAAATCAATGGAACATATTAATACTAGGGTACAAAATATACAGGAATGACAGAATAGGTCATGCTGGTGGGGAGAGGCACTATATGTGAAAGAAAGCATAGAGTCAAATATAGTAAAAATCTTAAATGAATCAAGCTGTACCATAGAATCTCTATGGATAGAAATTCCATGCTTGAATAATAAGTGTATAGCAGTAGGAATATGTTACTGACCATCAGACCAGGCTTGTGATGGTGATTGTGTGAAATGCTCAGGGAGATTAGACAGGCTATAAAAATAGAAAACTCAGTAATAATAGGGGATTTCGACCAGGGTGGATTTGATTTAAATCTAATTGATTTAAATCATGATTTAAATTACTAGTCAGGAAGACTCAATTTAATCATGGTTTTCTACATAAAAGTGCATTCTTGTTGGTTGTTATAACCTTAATACATATTCTTCACAACTCAGAGATAGATGTGGGTTTCATTTTTAGAAGGTACGCACTATACATTTTTAAACAGTGATTTATTTTGAAAACTTTTCAGATTAGTTTTACAGCTAGATCAGAAAATAAATGATTTGACTGGTTATTTCATTTACCAAAGGTAATTGAAGCAGATATTTATGAAGTCATTGGGAGGTGAACTATCTCCAATTCAACAGGTTAATCATTAATATTTGGAGGATTTTCTTGCCATGCTGTATTAGGAGGAGAACATCACCAGACAGACATTTAAATTGTTGTTTTAGTTAAATAAAACAATGTTAAGTATTCTGGATTTTTTTCTTCAACAGCAAACGTATAATATTTTAACAAAACAAGCATACGTCCCTCGCTTCTCACATTTATCTCCAGACTTCTCCTTGGCCAGATCTATTCCGTCCCCAACAATCTTCTATTCATTGAACTTTTTGAAACTTTGTACTTTTAGAGGGAGGTAAGGGATTGACTCTGCATACACAAATTTGCAGAGGGACAATAGAGTTGAGGTCTGTTATTTCTCACCTCTTATTTTATTTATTTATTTATTTATTTTAAAAAAATTGCTGTTAACAAGCATGTTACCTCTGGAGATACAAATCCAGTTTGAGAACTGCAAAACTAAGCATCTCTGATGGTATTGTCTGACTGAGCACTGAGTCCCATTGGGTAGATAGAAAGATTAACCTAAATAGTCTATGCAGAAGCCTGTCGAACCTCATGAGATTGGGTCCCTAATCCATGAACTATTGGAACTCACTTACAAAACTTTTCTTAAACATTACATGAATATATTGTCTCATACTATAGAATTAGAATGTATAATCCCTATTCCATGATGAGATATCTTTGAGCTATAATGTATCTTAATTAAAACTATCTTTAGGTAGGTATTTTCCTCAAAAAGCATTTTATAAAAAAAAATCCAATTTAAATAAAACAAATCCGATTTGGGGTTTTTTTTGTTTTTTTTTTTAAATCATTGATTTTTATCCACCCTGATTTCAGCTATCCCCATATTGACTGGATACACGTCACCTCAGGACGGGATGCAGAATTAAAGTTTCTAGACACCATTAATGACTGCTTCTTGGATCAAAAAAGTGCCAGTATGGCTAAACAAGTAAAAGAAGCAGTTAAAGGCAAAAAGGCATCCTTTCCAAAATTGAAAATCAGATCCTACTGAGGAAAATAGAAGCATAAACTCTGCCAAGTCAAGTGTAAAGGTATAATTAGGCAGGCCAGAAAAAAAACCTTGAAGAGCAACTAGCCAAAGAGAGACAAACTAACAGCAAACCATATTTCAGTACATCAGAAGTAGGAAACCTTCCAGATAATCAGTGGGGCCACTGGATGATGGAAGTGCTAAAAGGGCATTCAAGAAAGATAAGGCCATTGCGGAGAAGCTAAATGAATTCTTTGCATCAGTCTTCACTGCAGAGGATATCCTCCTCAGTGAAGACAGATTCATTTAGCACAAGGAAGATTCCCATACCTGAGCTATTCATTTTAGGTGACAAATCTGAGGAACTGTCCCAGATTAATGTGTCAGTGGAGGAAGTTTTGAAATAAATTGATAAATTTAACAGTAATAAGTCACCAGGAAAAGAGGATATTCACCCAGGAGTTCTGAAGGAACTCAAATGAAATTTTAGAACTACTAACTGTGGTATGTAACCTGTCACTTAAACCAGCCTCTGTACTGCATGACTGGAGGATAGCTAACGTGAAGCCAATTTTTAAAAAATGGTTCCAAAAGTAAGCCTAACTTCAGTACCAGGCAAATTGGTGGAAAGTATAGTAAAGAACAGAATTACCAGACTCCTAAATGAACATGATTTGTTGGGGAAGAGTCAAAATGTTTTTTTGTAAAGGGAAATCATGTCTCACCAATCTATTAGAATTCTTTGAAGGAGTGGGAGGGTCAACAAACATGTGGACAAGGGTGATTCAGTGGATATAGTGTACTTGGACTTTCAGAAAGCCTTGACAAGGTACCTCACCAAAGACTCGAAAGCAAAGTAAGCTGTCATGGGTTAAGAGGGAAGGTCCTCCCATGGATCAGTAACTGGTTAAAATATAGGACACAAAGGGTAGAAAGAAATGGTTGGTTTTCAGAATGGAGAGAGGTAAATAGTGGTCCCTCAAGGATATGTACTGGGCCCACTTCTGTTCAACATATTCATAAATGATCTGGAAAAAGCGGTGGCAAAACAGTGATGTGACAAAATTTGCAGTCGATACAAAATTATTCAAGATCGTTAAGTCCAAAGCAGACTGTGAAGAATTACAAAGGGGTGTCTCAAAACTGGGTGACTGGACAACAAAATGGCAGATGAAATTCAGTGCTGATAAATGCAAAGTAATGCACATTAAAAAACATAATCTCAACTAATACATACAAAATGATGGGGTCTAAATTAGCTAACACTCAAAAATGTGATCTGGGAGTCGTGGATAATTCTGTGAAAAAATCTGCTTAATGTGCAGTGGCAGTCAAAAAAGTTAACAGAATATCAGGAACCATTAGGAAAGGAATACATAATAAGACAGAAAATATCATAATGCCACTATATAAATCCATGGTACGCCCATACCTTAAATACTGTGTGCAGTTCATAGAATATCAGGGTTGGAAGGGACCTTAGGAGGTCATCTAGTCCAACCCCCTGCTCAAAGCAGGACCAATCCCCAATTTTTGCCCCAGATCCCTAAATGGCCCCCTCCAGGATTGAACTCACAACCTGGGTTTAGCAGGCCAGTGCTCAAACCACTGAGCTATCCCTCCCCCCAAATGTACCTGGGCAGGAGCAAAGCATGCCCCCCACCCCCTGCAATCAGCAGCGCAGGGTCCGGCACCGGATTCCATCTTCACACGCTGTGCAGCGGCCCCCCGGGAATAAAACTCTCCCTACCCGTCCCTGGGTGGGCTCGAACCACCAACCTTTTGGTTAACAGCCGAACGTGCTAACCGATTGCGCCACAGAGATCTGGGTAAACCAGTTCTGGTTGCCCCCTCTGAAAAAAGATATATTAGAATTGGAAAAGGTACAAAAAGGCAAAAAAAATGATTAGGGGTATGGAACAGATTTCTTACGAGGAGAGATTAAAAAGACTGGGACTTCTTAGCTTGGAAGAGAGATGACAGGCGATATGATAGAGATCTATAAAATCATGACTGGCGTGGAGAAAGTGAATAAGAAAGTGTTATTTACCCTTTCACAGAACACAAGAACTAGGAGTCACCCAATGAAATTAATAAGCAGAATGTTTAAAACAAACAAAAGGAAGTACTTCTTCACACAACGCACAGTCAACCTGTGGAACTCGTTGCCAGGGTTATTGTGAAGGCCAAAAGTATAACTGGATTCAAAAAAGAATTAGATACAGTAGAACCTCAGAGTTATGAGCATCTTAGGAATGGAGGTTGTTCGTAACTCTGAAATGTTTGTGACTCCAAACAAAACATTCAGATGCTTTCAGTACTTTCAGATGCTTACAACTGAACATTGACTTAATACAGCTTTGAAACTATGCAGAAGAAAAATGCTGCTTTCCCTTTATTTTTTTAGTAGTTTACGTTTAACACAGTACTGTACTATATTTGCCTCCTCCTGCCCCCCCCCCCCCCTTTGCTGTTGCCGGATTGCATACTTCCGGTTCTAAATAAGGTGTGTGGTTGTCTGGTCAGTTTGTAACTCTTGTGTTCGTAACTCTGAGGTTCTGCTGTAAGTTCATGGAGGATAGGTCCATAAGTGGCTGCTAGCCAAGATGATCAGAGGTGTTACCCCATTCTGCGGGTGTCCTAAGCCTCTTACTGCCAGAAGCTGAGAGTGGACAACGCGGGATGGATCATTCAATAATTGCCTTGTTCAGTTCATTGCCTGTGAAGTATCCAGCATCGGCCACTATGGGAAGACAGGATGCTGGGCTAGGTGGATCATTGATCTGACCCAGTGTGGGCATTTTTATGTTCTTATGAAGTTGATTGGGGTGGGGTGTGGGGAGAGGAACTTTTCCTTTTCAGTTTTTGCTTGTCACATTGATATTTCATTAAATACCGTAGTTCAGCTATTTGTATGTTCACAAAGTTTTTTTTTTCCTGTGTCGGCCAATGCAATATTTCATGAGCTTGATCAAAGATTGGTGGCTCTTCTTTGCTATGTGGTACAAAGCCATAACAGAGCTAAAGCAGGTTTCAGAGTGGTAGCCGTGTTAGTCTGTATCAGCAACAACAACGAGGAGTCCTTGTGGCACCTTAGAGACTAACAAATTTATTTGTGCTACAGCCCCCAACTAAAACCTCTGCAGCACATTAAGGATCTACAACCTATCCTGAAGGACGATCCCTCACTCTCACAGATCTTGGGAGACAGGCCAGTCCTCGCTTACAGAGAGCCCCCCAACCTGAAGCAAATACTCACCAGCAACTACACACCACACAACAAAAACACCAACCCAGGAACCAAATCCTGCAACAAACCCCAGTGCCAACTCTGTCCACATATCTATTCAAGGGACACCATCATAGGACCTAGCCACATCAGCCACGCCATCGGGCTCGTTCACCTGCACATCTACCAATGTGGTATATGCCATCATGTGCCAGCAATGCCCCTCTGCCATGTACATTGGCCAAACCGGACAGTCTCTATGCAAAAGAATAAATGGACACAAATCTGACATCGGGAATCATAACATTCAAAAACCAGTAGGAGAACACTTCAATCTCCCTGGTCACTCAATAACAGACCTAAAAGTGGCTATTCTTCAACAAAAAAACTTCAAAAACAGACTCCAACATGAAACTGCAGAACTGGAATTAATTTGCAAACTGGACACCATCAAATTAGGCCTGAATAAACACTCGGAGTGGTTGGGTCGTTACAAAACCTATGCCTAATTTCCCCCATACTAATTTCCCCCTACTGTTAGTCACACCTTCTTGTCAGCTGTTTGAAATGGGCCACTCTCATTACCACAACAAAAGTTATTTTTCCTCCCTTGGTATCCTGTTATTAATTGAATTGTCTCGTTAGACTCACCTCACACTTGGTAAGGCAACTCCCATCTTTTCATGTATTTATACCTGCTCCTGTGTTTTCCACTCCATGTATTTGATGAAGTGGGTTCTAGCCCACGAAAGCTTATGCCCAATACATTTGTTAGTCTCTGAGGGCTTGTCTTCACTACCCGCCGGATCGGCGGGTAGCAATTGATCTATCGGGGATCGATTTTTCGCGTCTCGTTAAGACGCGATTAATCGATCCCCGATCGCGCTCCCCGTCGGCTCCGGAAATCCACCTCATCGAAAGGCGGAAGCGGAGTCGACGGGGGAGCGGAAGCGATCGACTCGCCGCCGTCCTCATGGCCAGGTAAGTCGATTACGATACGCCGACTTCAGCTACGCTATTCACGTAGCTGAAGTTGCGTATCGTAGATCGACCTCCTCCCCTAGTGTAGCCCTGGGCTAAGGTGCCACAAGGACTCCTCATTGTTAGGCTAAAGCAGTTAAAGCAGGAAGTGACTTCTCTGAAGGTATTGGGGAAATTGGCTATTATGTTGGTGTTTCAATAGGGAAATTAAGAATTGATAGTCTAGAGTTCATATTACAGAATATGATTAAAGATTTTTTTTTTAAATGTACTGTTCATCAGCTTTAACAGAAATAGAGTCTTGAAGCAGATACTGTCTCTGACAGAGCTTAGAGTCTGTGATCACATTTGGTTTGTTGTGAATCCTAAGTAGGAAACCAAAATAGAACTTCAGTTAAAGAATGTTTGCCTAGAGAAGGTTAAATACTTTTTCATGCATTTGTTGCCAAATAGAGATCTGAGGCCACCTGTTCTGAAATAAGGCAAAGCTGTTTCCATATGAGCATAGTGGTGCCTTGTTCAAGTAAACAGTTTTATTTAATTTCTAAAATATTTTTTTCTTTGTATTAGGAAGTTCCTACATATGTACATATGTTAAAAATTGAGTATATGTGGTATGTAGTTCATTTTAAATTTACAAATGTGTATCTGCCCTTCCTATTTTCTGCTTTCCACTTTGTCATTTTGGGTTAGAGCTGTTCAGAAAAAGATTGCTCTTTTTTTGTAATGCGAGAAAGTAGTTTCCCCTCTTTCCACTATTTTCAAAAATGGCTGAATTGTTCTTACTCATACTTTTTTTAAAAAATCGCTCTTGAGCAATGACCAGGTTTGGGAAATTTCAACCTGAATAGTGCAAGGTTCAGAAAGTTAAGCATGACTGATAACTGAAGGTTAAAATGGAAATGTTTGGGCAACCTTAATTGTAGCTTCCATTCTAACTATATCTGTATTACCTTATATGTTCTGAACATAATTGGGTTAAATATATAGCCTGCTGCAGAATTTCATGGTTTTCAAGAGCCATTAAAATAGTTGTGACAGATTCTAAGAATAGTAAATATTCTGCCCAGAATAGGTCTAATGTGTTGTGCAATAAAGATCTAATATATGTCAAGGTATTCATTATTAGCAGTCTGTGTACACTTAAATGTTTGCTTTAACCAAATGAAAGGTAAGTAATCAGAGTTACTTCATGAAATCAAATATTTGTTCTACGTTTTGTACTGCTCAGGCTTGAGTGCGTAAAGGGAAATAAAATTTTTGATTACTGGCTTTAATTTCAATGCCAAGGCACACTTTAATTAAATAATATATATAAGAATGATATCTTTAGAATAATTTAAATTCAGTCCCAATAAATACATACTGTTGGCCTGAACCCATAACATCTTCTGTAACTCACTAGTTCTCATAAGCTGATCAACTCCTACTTTGGTCAGTACTTAGCTTTCCTCTAAAATCTCCTAGTTATGTTGACCACAGACAGCAGGGGTGCTGGTGATTCGGTAGATGGTTTTCTGGCTTTTGAGTCTGTGTTAAACCATTGCTCCAAGTTGTCGGTGCTTCATTGCTGGAGGGATGGGCTTTGAAACTTAAACCACAGGCTCATACTTTTTCAAGAGTGGTATGTTTGCATCCTGGACAAATTCCAATTCTGGAAATTGCATTCTGCCTGCTTAAATAATCAGGGGCGGCTCTACCAATCTTGCCATCCCAAGCAGCTGCCGCCGAATTGCCACCACGGGACACGGACTGCCGCCCCATTCTGGATGCCGCCCCAAGCACCAGCTCCAAGCTGGTGCCTGGAGCCAGCCCTGTAAATAACCATTACAGATTAAATTGGATTGATCTGAAGTTCTTCTTTTGGGACAGGGGCTGTGTCTTGTTTTTGTAGAGCTCAAGTACATTTATGGCATTAGTTAAATACTGAATAATCAGTTGCTCAGAGTTCAACCCACATAAGTGGCAGCACTTTGTTGGAGAAGTGATTGCCACTGTGTCTGTTTCTGTAGCCTGACTGCCACCAGTGTGGATAATGAGTTATATTCTTCACTGTTGTCAGTTAAGTAGATGGTGGCCAGTCAGAAGGGATTTTTGCATCGAGTCCTCTTTCTCACTATGCTCTTTTTGCAGGTTTTCCCCAGTCTTTTCTTGTTGTTTCTTTTGTTTTAAGTTCTCTCTCAGACAGCAGTATCAGCAGCTAGGAGGGCTACAAATCAGAGGGTCTCAGACGTCTCAGGAGGAGTGGAGATGAGGCTCTTTCCAGTTCACCTGTAATGTGCTCCAGTTGGGAGCTCACTGTCCACCATGAAAGCAGCTAGCAGAAGAACAAAATGTTCCTATCTTCTGTTAATTTTCTATGGTTGACAACATCAGTTGGACTCGCTCACCAGCAGCCCCTCTCTGGCAAAGCAGCCAGTACAATACTAGATAGGATTAGACTCCACTATACTTTCATATGAAAACTTTAATCATCAGCGTCATCATTCTCAAGGCAAATCCAAAAGGGATGTAGGTAGAGCAGGCATCGGCAACCTTCAGCACGCGGCTCACTGGAGTAAGCACCCTGGTGGGCCGGGCCAGTTTGTTTACTTGCCGCATCCGCCGGTTCGGCCGATCGCGGCTCCCACTGGATTGCGGCTCCCCTGGCCAATGGGGGCTGCGGGAAGCAGTGGCCAGCACATCCTCTGGCCTGCGCTGCTTCCCACAGCCCCCATTGGTCTGGGACAGTGAACTGCGGCCAGTGGGAGCCGTGATCGGCCGAACTGGTGGACGCAGCAAGTAAACAAACCGGCCCGGCCCCCCAGGGGGCTTACCCTGGCAAGCCGCATGCCGAAGATTGCCAATGCCTGTTGTAGAGTGTAGATCAAGTGTTACCTAGATCAATTTCTGTCTAGGTCCTTAAGTCTGGATGTTCATCAGCTGAGGAATAACTACAGATAAAGCCTAAGAGGAGGAGGAGTTTGGGTGCAAAGCATCCTTCTCCTAAATGATCTCCCTCAGTTTGATTAACATACCAGAAGTTCCAGTCCCCTTTTAAAGTTTTTTGTGTCTCTCCCTCCCCCACCCCCGCTCTCTCTTGGTATTACCAAGCCACAGAAAACAATTAGCTGGTAAGAAATATTTGCAGCATTCTAGATAAAAGTCAGTATATACATTTTAGTTGTCATAATAAACTTACTATAAGTTGTTTGTTTCTGTGATACTAAAGAGCGACTTATGATCTTCAAACTACTTCAATTTATACGTGATAAAATTGTATTTGATTCCAACCAAATTAATAAATTGAAATCCCTCCAGATGAATTACGTTAATGTTAACTTTTAGTTAGGAAATAGTGTATTCTGAGTAGCTATACATTGTTTTATTTTCCTTAAACTCAAGGAGAAATGTGGAATGCACACATTACATGAAAGGGCAAGTATACCATTCTTGGGTAAGATTACACTATTTTTCTCGGACATCCTTAAGATAAATAGTCTTTCAAAATATAATCAAGTGAGTATTGGGTGGTGGTGGTGTTTTTTCTATGAGTGGAGAAAATACAGGAGTAATATAAAGAGCAATATTAATTTCACTAGTTGAGATAAGAAAGATGTGCAGATAAGTGTCAGGTGACAGAATGTCTTAAGACAGGCTATTCATATATACACGTATGTTACCGTTCCCATTATACATGGACAAGGGATAGTTATGGAATTTAAAGGTGGCAAATTCATAAAAGGATGAAGGGAAGCTTTTTGGAAGCCATATAATTAGTCTCTGGAATTCTCTGCTATATGATGATGTTGAGGCAAATGGAATAGTTGAGTAAAAAAAAATTTTTTTAGTTACTTTTTGAAGAAGAGTATGTACAGTTTCATGAAGATAAAAAATCTATGAGGGCTGTTAATTTTCATTCTTCAAGGCAGACGATGATCATGAACCAAGAAAACAAAAATCCCCAATGATATAGCATTGCACAGTTTAGGCTTATTGTAGGATTTTACTTCTTCCTCTGAAGTATGTCAGGGATAGGATCCAGCTGGGTTAGACCATTTGTTTACTCTTTGATGGTATTTATATTCCTAAACTCAGTTTCTGAAGCAAATAAAAATCTGAGTAGGTGTTTTACTATTTTCCCCACTTCTTCCTATTTTGCATATGTATAATTTTGCTGCTGTATGTAACTTCATAGAAATAATGCAAAATTACATTTTGCCTTTTCTAATTTCATATTTTTGTTATACTGCTTTAAAATTGTGCACTAAGGCACAGATCTTGCACAATTGAAGTCAATGAGAATTTTTCTCATTAATTTGTGTGGGGATTGGATCAGGCCCTCAGACAATAACGTTTGGGGATTGAGTATGGTTTAATATTAATAAACTTAGAGCATTATCCTATGACTGATTGCACAGACACAGTAGTCTAAACAAACACTGAGCCCCATTGACTCCAGTGGGGCTCTGCACAATGCAGAATCCCATGCATAAACTATCTGTCTCCTGATAAGGTCCTTATTTATTTATTGCTTTTGAGTTATAACAGCAGACTATAATACAGTACCAAGTGTTTCAGCAATTCATTCAAAATATTTCTTCTAAATGAACTAAAACAGTGTTCCCGAAATGGTGGGTTCCAATGCACCAGTGGGTCTTGGGAAGGGTGTAGGTAGACTGTTTGTGCCCTGAAAGAGCTTCCTTCCTTCCTCGCTTCCAGCAGGCCTCAGCAGTAGTGCAAAGGAAATGGCCCAAGCCAGCGAGTGAGCTGACAGTCAGCAGCCTATACCTGCCTTGTGTGTGCCCTGGAGGCATTCCCCTGCTCCATGCTCTCACTTCCTGTAGTCAGCAGGCAGCAGCATTTTGTGGAGCAGGATCCAAGCAGCAGCAGTGTGGAGGAAACACTTCTGGGGCACGGGCGGGGAAGGCACGGGCTGCTTCCTCCATGCTGCCACTGCTGGGTGGATCCTGAGCTCACTTCCTCTGGGCAGCAAGCAGCAGTGTGGGGGATCAGGCAGCAGTGCCAAGAAAGTGGCCAGAGCCAGTGAACAGGCAGACAGTCAATAGCTTAGTGTAGTGAGCTTGGCCTTGCTGTGAGGACAGAAGAGCTGGCTGGGGCTACAGGTGTTTGCAAGGCTGGGAGAGTGAGAGCAAGGGGTTTTTTTGGGAAACCAAATAGAGGGGTTGGCCTGAGAAGGGGGGGACTGGAGGGCTGAGAAAGGGAGGGAAAGGATAGCGGGGTAATGGTGGGTCCCCCAGAAAGTAAAAATGCAGTTGGTAAGGCACCTTAATTAAAGGTTTGGGAACCGCTGAACTAAAACATTTTGCTTGATTTAACACAGGTCTTTATGAAGAGTAAATTATGAATGTTAGCATGTATTATATGATAAATGACAATAATTGCTAACTACAAATGAAAGCTTCCCAAAGAGTGTCTTTTAAAAAAGCACAAATCTGTATGCTGGCAATTATTATGGAATATAGTACTAAAATACAGTCTCAGTTTTCTTTTGCCTTTATGCAATGGCAAACAAATTTTCTCAGAGAGAATTCTGCATAAAATTTTAGTATTAATATGTTATGGGTATGTAATACCTCTTGAATTATTTTTCCCAGGAACATTTTTGTATGGAGATTTATCTTCCAACCTGGTATAATTTACTTGGCCCAGCATTAGTATTCTAGATGGCAGTGAAAATGTTCTCACCATTTGCATTCATTTGTATGTTTGCTAACAACCTTGTCTCTCTCCTGAGATGCAGTAGTATGTCTGATTTATATTTTGAACTTTCAAATAATTTATTTTGGCCTTTATTAATACCAAAGTTATTATCAGACGTTCTATCCCCAGAGATTCTTATTTTGTGTTTTAATGGGTTGGAATCTGGTCCATTTTATTCGTCAGATATGTATCCCAACATAATGACTTCTGCAAGTCTAGTTCTTTTACCTACTATACAGGGATTTTTTAATATAGTATAGGTCAGTAGTTTTTAAACTTTTTGAGCTGAGGTTTCCCTTTAAGTTACAATTTTTGATTTTGACCCCTCCTCCCCCTCCCCCCACTTCACGCCACTCCCTCCCGACTAAATAGACTCACAGACTGGGTGGCTCACTGAGGTGAGTCAGGGGTAGCTGTGGCGTTCCATCCCCAAACATTTCTGCCGCACAAGGCCGGCCCGAACATTCTGCTGCTCCCCCCAGTTTGAAAACCTCTTGTATGGGTCAGCTCATTCTCCTAACATCTCAATAATGGGCTAATTATAAATATATTGATGTGTTCTCTGCTCTAAGCAACCTTGGAATGACTGCAAACACTGGGAGTACTGTATTGTAAAGTGCAGAGGTATATTCATTCTAAAGAACTGCACTGTAGCTGCTGTAGTTTGTGAGAGAGATTGCAGCAGGTAATCACAATAATAGTCTCTTTCTTCACAGCACAGCTAGCCCCCTGATGATTTTAGTGACGCATTTAGGGAGGAAGGTGAAGATGATCAGCTGGTTCAGTACTTGCATCAAGAGCTAATTAAAGTTTTTAATGCTACCTTTGAGGCAGATATTGGAAAGGTCCAAAATACCATGGGTTTAGATCTGGGAGAAGTTTGCTTATTGTCAGTACTGCAGTTTTAGTAGTGAGTTGTCAGCTTTTAAATTTTGAAATTGAATTTTAGTGAGGGCCTCATAGAAGTAGACTATGTATCATGTTTGTCGGATGAAAGACTTTAGTGTTTTTATCAAAAGCAGTTTCCTAGTACAATTCTAATCAACTAGAATTATTTGGACAAGCTTTTATTCTTGGCTGTAATGCACAGTTTGTTACTTAATTGAAGCTTCTGTGAAAGTCCTCAAGAGACCCAGAATTTGGAGAAAGGGCATGGATTACTACACTAATTATTCAAAAAAATTGTAGGTACTCATATTCCCCCCTCTTTCCCCAATGGATTGATGTAAATCAAAACAATTTAAATAATTTTAATCTTGTTTAGTATTTGCATTAACTATTTTCCTAAATAAAGTTTAATTCTTATTGGCTGGTAACGATTAAAACATTGATTTTTTTCAATTAAATATAGCCTTTACGCTATATTTGGTGCTTTTTTGCTAACCAGGAGGGTACACCATATCTATCCACATTTATTTAAGCAATTAAAAATGGTGAATGATGTATTTCTTATTTACTAGATAATGATTAATTTTCAGTTGTGATTTTTGCCAAGCTCTATTTGGATGGAAATTAAAATTAAATTAAAATGCATAAAACTATAATTTTAAGATGTTTTTATTATTTAAATAACACTCTTAAATGTGCTGGATACATAAAAAAGTTTATAAGAAAGTTTATATGAAATTGTTTTTCATTTAAAACTGAATTGATTTATTAAAGAAAATAAATATCTGTAGTTAGTGAATGGAACTGATTGGTTTTGGTCATTGTGTCCTTTGAGATTTTTAGAACTAGTAGGTCTTATCCTCTGACATTTGATTTTTATTAATAGATTGGAAGCTTTTCTGCTTTTTCAACTCCCATCAGTTTATTAAATTTCAGTAAATGCCTCATTGAACTGAACTAGATGAATAAACTGAAATGAAGAAAATATTCTCTCTGCATCCACAGAAAAGGCTACTGCTATTCAGAAGCTGCATTAGCCCTTCGGCAAACTCTGGTTCCTGGTGCTTAGCCAGTGACTTCCATCAGTTCAGTGGTATTATTTTCTTTAAAACTTGGCAGCAAACATATGCTGCTTAATATTATTATTTTTATTTAATTTAAATGATTTTAATAAATTACAGTAAATTTAGGCCTTAATGGAAGTTGTCATAATTTAAATAGGTTTATTTTAAAATTTAATTTCTTACATTTTTAAAAAAATCTCATTTAAATAAAAAACTGATTTTAAAATTGGATTTTTAAAAATTTGAATAAATAAACCCCAATTTTTATCCACTCTGCATGCCCTTTCAGTAGTATCTGAATGTCTCACAACACACCTGACATAGGGAAGTACCATTATTCACATTTTACATGTAGGTGAACTGTAGTACAAAGATTGTGGCTTGCTCAAGGTCACACAGAGTCTGTAGCAGAGCAAGGAACTGAATCCAGGTCTACCAAGTTCCAGACTAGTGCTAGCCACTGGACCGTCCTTCTTGACATCAAAGACAGATTTTAGCGCTGATGCAAAACTTGTAAAGAGACACTTGTACCAAAAGCACTTTACCAGTACTTCCCGTTGCTGTGCTTGGAGTATGTATTTGGATACATGTTGTCCCTCAGCACAACTTCTCCTTCTTGATACTATGGGGAAGTGCTTAATTCTGTTATCTATCAGATGGGTCTGTTGCTGTGGAAATTATGTTGAATCCAGGGTCAACACTACGGCATTCCTGCAGGATCAAGTAATAGGAGAGGGGGTTGAGAAGAAAAGCAAGTCCTTGTCATCAATACCATTTGAGAAATAGGAAATTTAGTAAGAAATATATGGATAAACAAGGGAAAGTTAAAAAATCTTTGGTAAATCTAAGTCCCCCAGTGCACAAGTTCCTCTTCCCATAAAAATTTCATGTCACAAAATATGTGCTCTTGAAAACGTAAACTTACAAAACCAGTTATATTAGCAACAAGACATTTATTGTGCTTCTGCTTTTTCAAGGAATCCTCTGTGACTTATATATCAGACAGTTGCTATGGGGCATCTTCTCACCTGCTGATTGCATAAGGAAGCTGACGTTAACACCTCTCTAATCTCTATTACCATAGTATTTTACCACGTGTGAGCATAGATTGATGTACTCCATTTCTTATATAGTTTATATAATTTAACTTTTTCATAAAGGTATGTTGATTAAAGAAGTTGGGTAAGTTAATCATGTGTGAATGTGTTTTCAGCTTACCTGTCTTTAAATAACTCCTACATAACAGCTGCATGCAAGTAGATGTTTATTGTGGCTGATTTTGTGTATTTCCTCTATGCAGTAATGAAATGACACTTTGATTCCCTTCATTTGAGTTTTAATAAAGTTCTTAGCTAGATATATTAGTTATGTTGAGGCTGAGACAAGTGTGTGTGTGTGTATTTTGTTTTATAGTTTTAAGAACTAATAGTATATTCTGATAAGGACAAACGTAACTTTAAAATAAACCAACCTTTGCTTAGAGTTTAAGGGCAGAAGGGACTACTGGACATCCGGTCTGACCTATATATCACAAACCACCAAACTACCCAGCACCTGCACACTAAACCCAACAACTGAAATTAGACCATTATTACAGCCTATAGGAGACTAGATCATTATGTGCAACAGGCAAAGAATAGGAGGGACTGGGTCGCACCAGTTCCCAAGGCCCCTGCAGAAGCAAGGAAATGATTGTTAGATATACCCAGATAATCCTGGCAAGTAACCCACACCTACGTACTGCACGGGAAGGTGAAAAAAGTCCAAGGTCACTGCCAATCTGACCTGGGGAAAATTCTTTCCCAGCCAAACGTGTGGCCACCAACTAGACCCTGAACATATGAGCAGTAACCAGCCAGCCAGCCAACCACCTCGGAAAGGGCATGCTCGGTGCCACCTCAGAGCCCGGTCTCTTCTCTTCCGGTTTCCAGCTGTGGCTATTCCTGATGCTTCAGAGAAAGGAGGGGAAAAAAATACGTTGAGGGGTGGAGTGGGGAATCCCTTCTTAATGCCTGTAGATGGATAAATATAAATAAATAAATGTAAACTCATTCTCTTAGATTATTTGAGTTGCTTATAGTCTCAGCAAGTCTGATGATGAAGAGATTAGAAACTTGATTTTTAGCATTATGGATAATTTGATGCCTGCACTAAAATGCATTTTTTAAACAAGGACCAGCTTGCTCCTAACACCACCATGCAGTTGTTCAGCCATTTAAAACCTGCTTAGTTCCATGAAGATGTGGTTTGTGTGTGGATGGAGAATAGGGCTTTTATTGTACTTATTTTGGTATGTTTTGAGAATTGATGGCAAAACACGAGATCAACAAACATCTTCAGGTCACATGCCAGAAATCAATTCGAATGAAGCTTTAAAAGATGCTGCCAAATCAGTTAAGTCAAACACACATCTTTAAATTTGTCTCTGCTTATATATGGGATGATCCAGTGTATAGGGTGCTAGTTTAGAACTTTCTAGACCTGGATTCAATTCCCTGGTCTTCCACAAACTTTGAGTGAACTTGGGCAAGTCATATAACCTCTTTGAGTCTCAGTTCCTTATCAGTAGAATGGGGATGATACTTCCCTACTTCACAGGGATGTTATGAGGATAAATACATTAAAGATTGTGAGGCACTCGGATACTCCAGAAATAGGGACCATATAAGTATCTGATAGTCTCTTAGGTGGTGTGGGGGTGCTTTTTGTTTGTTTTGTTTTAAAATTTAGCTATGTATACTTCCAGCTCAAAAGAACTCATAAGAACCCCAGATGTCATGCACGTTAGCAAAACACTGCATGAATACCATGTATATGCTGCTTGTGTTATTGAGATGGCTTGTGTTTGGAAGATATAGATGATGGAAAGGAGGTAAAAACAAATTGAAAAGGTCAATTAAAGAAAAACACAAGTGATTATTTTAGGCAAATTTCCTAAACTTCTGTCCTATTTTTATTACTGTATTCGCTTTTTTCTAGTGTTTTTAATGAGAAAGTTGGTTCTTTCATTCCTACTTTGCATCATCAGATTGTCATGATTGTGTCTTCCTGTTTGTACGTTTTTGGTTTTATGCTTAAGACACTTAGTGTACAACATCATTCAGGGCTACTGTTGAATTAGTCAAGAAACTGTTCCAAGTTTCTACATGTTCTTCTGTTTGCTTGATTGTGAGCAGGGGACATCTTCCTTGCCCCAAACCAGTGGATCTCAAACTTCCCATCTGGGAGCCCTGTGCTTCTCCAGTATGCTTAACCACCATCTGCTCTCTCTGGATGTGGCCCTAGTGCTCCTTTCAAAGGGAGATTAATCCAAAGAGTGAAGAAGGGAAGTGGATTAAATTAATATTGATGAATTCAGCATTAAATTACCCACAAATTGTGTGGGGTTGATGAAAATCCTGCTGTTTCAGGTACCACTAGCTAGACTAGATTGGGACAGATATTACAGAAAATAGTTTCTTGGCAAGGGAGGGGACTAGAGGGGTTATATACATGTCACGTATATGACAACTCCTCTTATGGTGCAGGAAATGTTTATTTTTTAGGTTTAATTAACAAAGAAAAGACCATTAAGTGTAGCTTCCCTTTTCCATAAAAATCCTTATTTCTCTGCTTCCTCCTTCCCCTCCACTAGGTAAGGTATTTTGTGTTTTTCTCCTTCCTTCCTATTCTTTTCCTTTGTTGCCTTATAATTTAGGCATAACAAATCAAATTCAGAACTGTGGCATCCATGTAATGCTGTCATCCAAGTGAAACTGAGAGCAGAATTTGGGAACTCTCTCGTCACCATCTTTATTCAGTGTTCCCTTGGATATCTACATCTGTCTCACTTTATAATATATTCATCACCGTGGTATCTGAGCACCTTCCTTTAGCTACTGTTCTTCCCCTTTCCACCATTATTTCTTGAATCCTTTGTTCTTCACAGGGCCAAACTGGTGTTCCTGCTCCATAATTTTAATTTTCAGTTATTCCTTCTGCCTGTCATCTTTATTTTCTCTCTCATGCTACTTCTTCCAGTTTCTTTCCTCTTTGTTCTCTGGGCTGCACCCATCTCTGCCTCTCTTGAGAGCTTAGGAGTGGTCTTACATTTTTCATAAAAGTCTGAGACTTCAACTAGAAATTCAATTTAAGTTTTAAATGCTGGCCAAAGTTCTTCGGGGCAAATCAGAACTAACTGTCCCGAATGGTGCTTCTCTGTGCAGAAGATCTGACACTTGGAAATAAAATGATATATGCAGCTGTATTTTTGTCCTTTCTACCTAATTGTTCCAAAGACAGCAAGAGGTGCAACTTTCTTATGTCATCGTGTGTTCAGGAGGAGGGGGGAGGAAAAATGCTAGACAGTGTCTGACATTACATGCATTTATCCACCTACTCAGCTCCTCAGTTTGTGATATTAGGCAGCTGTGCAGTATTTGTAACAGTAATCCTGTATAACTTGATAGTCTATTTATTTCAGATGAAGAGTCTTGTCTGTTGAAGAAATCAATGAAATACAGTTGTATTCACATGAGAATTAATAAATGTTCTAAAAACACTAATTTATAAATGAGAATGGTAATAGTAAAGCAGATGATACCATAGCTGTCTGTGGCACCACTAAGTGACAGTATCACTAGTCGCAGGTTGATGCAAATTGTCTGTGGTTAGCATGGATAGCTTGAGACAATAGTTTTCTTGATAACTAGTTTGTAAAACAAATGCAGTCTTATTTTTAAACACCAGTTCCTCCTTTCAGCTTTGTACAATGATTTGTCTGACAAACATATTGGAAAGAATAGAATAGCTTTAACTATGTGGATTTTTTCTCTCTTCATATTGAGCAGCTGTTTCTTGTATTCATTGTAGTGTCCTATGATGGTACACTTTAGATTTTTGCAAGACAGTTGTGGAATTGTAAATGTAACTATGCCATGACTGTAACAGAGCTCATCAAACATCATCTAGGGAATTGTGAACAAATGAATTTCCTAGCTATTCACAAAATACCAATAACTCCCACTTGTAACCCCCAAGTCAACAGTACTTTGTATATATTTTTCATAAAGATTTTGTGTACACAGGGTGGTGACTTTTCCAAGGGCAATCAGTCTAAATTACTTTCTGATGCTCATTTATACCAGAACGTGCAGTTGAACTAACATTTATAATGCCATGACAACAATTGTAAAGAGATGTTAAATCCCAATCTTCCATAGCCAAAAATAAAGCATTTCTCACATAAAATCTGAAGTATTGTATCTTTTATACAATAAAAGATATATACTGTAATATTTAGGTCCCACCCCCCCCCCCCAAATTGGCCTGTACCAAAGGTTTACTCTTATTTTCTGAGGAGTAGCTCTTCTTCTTCACTTGTGTTGATTAACCCCTTAGTCAATAATCTCTTTTAAAACTAACGCTCAAGTAAATGCTTTTATTTTAAAGTGAGTAGTCTGTGAGAAGCATTATGAGATCCATTAAAATATCACAGAAGTACTCATTTTAATACATCTGGTTTTAGAGATCAGGACCCCATTTTAGTGGTGACTTTACAAGTGCAGACCCTTGAAGTTTACTATCTAAATAGACAGGAGGAACAGAGTGTAGGAAGAGGGAAGGATTATTATCCCCATTTTTCAGATGAGAACTGAGAACAGGGAGATGAAGTGACTTGCAAAGACAGGAATTGAAAAAAGAGGTCTCCTGAGTCTCATTCCAGTGCTTTAGCTGCAAAAGCATCCTTCCTTTTAAGCTTTAGTTCTATCATGGTGTTAACTGTGTTTGTGCCAAATATACTAAACATAAGTGGTGAAAACATGTTCTTGAGAATGTTGAATATGATTGAGCCTAATCACTCATTCATTCATCATTCAAGGCAAATTGAAAATGAATGTAGCTTCCTTGCAGATCAAGTGCCACCCAGATTGATGTCTAGCTAGGTCCTTAAGATGGTCTGGTTGGATGTTCAATCTGTCCATCACTGGCGATCTTATGGTGGCATTGAAGCTTTGGCAATTGTGTGATTGCTGACCATTTGTAGCTGCATTCCTTTACCAAGCAACTTCATAATTCATTGGTCTTCCATCCTAATATGTCTGCACCAAGAAAGCTGTCAAAACCGAACCAGTGCTGATGGAGGCGGTTGCTGGGTTTGGCTACAAGTATTCTCATTGTTGATCTTGTCCTGCCACTTAATTTGGAGCAGCTGACAAAGACAATGAGCGTCAAAAAGGTCAATCTGCTGCTCTTCAGCATCCAAATATCCCAGGTCTAAAATTATCCTATGCCAGGTATGATGGAAAAATGCTTTTAGATGGGAGAGGGTGGAAGCCTATTAAATGTGGATCATCATACATTGTGCCGCATACATGTTCGAATCAATTGTGCTGTAGACTTATTACTAAATGGTAGGAAGCTTATGAAAGTTATTTTTGTTTACTGCTGAATCATCTAAGAGAATACTTCAGAGTGCTTTACAAACAATTATTAAGATGCAGGGAACTACACAAGTTGACCAAATTTATAGACACTAACCTTGCTCACTTCTTTGGTGAAGTAGATCAGGTGGCTTATCAGAAAAGAATTGTTGTTGGATGGGGGAAAACTTGCTAATATTAAGTCTTCCTATTTTGTAATCACTGTGAGGGATATTAAAGTGTTTCCCAGGCAGAGCTTCCTATATCAGGGAAGGGACAAAATCCACTAGACATCTTGGTGCAGATCCAGTTCAGCTGGAAGTGCTTCGCTACTATGGCAATGAGTGCTGTATAAAACCCTAAGATAGGCATCCAGGGTTGTTATGAAATATTGGATTGGGAACTCAGGGTGGCAAAAGGGATCAAGTGATCAGATAGCAATTGGTAAAGTACAGGTTTCTTTATAGAAGCCTACAGTAGATGTAGAAGAAACATTCCAGGCGAAAAATTTTGTAATGATCTCTACCCATTAATAACAAGCAGCTAGTACACGCTACCCAACCTCCCCTTGTAAGGGAAGTGGTATAATCATAACTTTGTCTACCTACTGATTGGTAGGACACATGTAGTGGACTGGCATAATACAGCAAAAATCCAGAAAAGCTACACTTACCCTTTTTAATATACAATTGCATATACTGAACAGAATAGTACCCGGGTCAAACCTAATCTGTGATGTAATGCCATGGATGTCAGTCAGTTGACTTCAGTGGGGCTACATCAGCGATGAATTTATCCCATGGTATTTGAACAAAACAAATATGTAGATTTCTTTAAAAGCAAGTTTTATGTTTTATTGTGCATTAAGGATGAAAATCTCTGAAGGTACGGAATGACCATTGGCCTGCTCTGAGAAGCACATTCAATGGCCTAGATCACGTTGTTGGCTTATAAGGAGTTTTGTTCTAGGGGAACTAGCAAGTAACCTCACAATCCTTAATCCTCTTATCATATGATTAAATGTTTGCTATGGGCTATATTAGGAAGAACCCAATTAGGAAGAAGGGATTTTGATTTCATTCATGTCTGAGTTGCTTACTTTCACTTGAGTAAACCAGATCTATAGTTACTTAAACAGCCATTTCAATTAAACTTTACTACTATCTTTTGCATCAAAGATAAAAATATCTTATGTCCTGTATTTTGCCTTTAATTATCACAGCTCAGTGGTTTAGATAGTGCTTTGAAATGGCAAAATTCTGGCTGACTGCCATGGTACACAGTAAGCCCAATGAAACTTGGAATCAGTTGCTGATGATAAAAATTTAATTTCATGGTATTTCCGCTCAAGTGAACTGAAATCTGTCTCTGCTTCAAGGTGTAATTCTCTGCTTTGCTCACTTAAAAAAATACTTGTAAGTACAGAATTTTTTCGATTTCTTTCTTGATACTTGCAGTCGAGGCTAGAAAAACTTACCAGATGCATAGTAGCCAAGCTGTAGAAACCAAAGAGTACTGTGGGTCCCACCACCAGGACTCTAGGACAACACATTGGTGAGAAGCCCAAATTCTACCATGTCCCAACTGCTGGGTCGGGAGAGAGTGCTAAGATTTCTGTAGGGATGCTGACCCTGGGACCCTTCATGGGCCCACCATTTTCCACATCATTTTCTGGCTAGTAACTTATGTGTAGTATGTTTAAAAAATAAGCAATGACCTCACTACATGAATGGCCAATAACTCTTCACCTCTCCCTGCACTGCAGCATGACCATTTTTTTCTAGAATTTTTCAAGTTGTGTCTAAATTCAGTAGCAGGTATTGTTCATTTCAGCATTTCATGTAAAATTATTGCACTTGTTCAAAGATTTCTATTTAAAACACCTTTGAATACAGCATTTAAAATATAACAGATGTAACATGCTTCACAATAGAATATGAATAGAACAGAAATTTGAGCTGGATTAATGGCTGCATTACCATATATAGGTTCAGCATTTTGGCCATAGGCTTGTCCCTCCTTCCCTTGCCACCCTGAATGGGAGCATGTTGGCATTCTCTTGTGCCTATCCATTTCTTTGGGCCCAAACAAGGAACAGTTTTAATAGCTTTCAGAAGGAGAGCTATCCAGCCTTCATCTGCTGGTGGGAGAGTCACCATGACATTAGTCCATATGCTCTGATACGTGGGACTCCCATCTCCATGAAAAAAAACCAACAAAATAATTATAATTTTTAAAAAACAAATTGGTCAGGAGGAAGAAACTCTCTTCCCCCCATCCCCTAGTCTTATATCTTAAGACCTTTCAAGGAAGCTTCTAAAATATCTTAATTACCTTTGTTTCTCTTTTGGTAGTAAAACATGTCATTCATAATTTGAAAAAAAATAATACAAACTTTAACATGGAAATGATCCTCTGGTCCTGCTCTGTTCCTAATGTAAGCTGGGCTCATGGAAGAATCCTGGGGTGAGCGATTGGTTTTCTGTAGCCAAAGTACATTTTGGAAAACTGAGAGGTCCTGTGTATATTGTTAGTTATTTTTAAAAACATTTTTATTCATTTTAATCCATTTAAAATAAATTTAAATAAATAAATTAGCTCCTTAGGCAGTGCACAACTTACATTCTTAAATTAGTTCAGAGAAATTAGTATTCACAGTAACACTGAATGAGCATTGTCTATCTTAATGTGCTGGAAAATTAGTGTATTGGATCTAATGAGATCACATGACCATATATCATTTGCAGTTCTACATATGCTGACTTCATTGCCAGTTAATAACACAGATCTGAAACGTTCGGTTTCATATTGTGTGTTTTAGTGACATCCTTGTGTTTGATTTTCAGTTGAAGAGCCAAATTCTGGTCCCGTTGAAGTTAATAGAATTTTTCCCTTAATTTCAACTGCATCTGGATTTACATCTGGAAGCTTGTATTCATCTCTGCCTATGGTCTCACTGACTTCTTGATTCAGGCTTAAGAGTTCCTGATGTCTCCAAGTCCAGCTCCCCAGTTTTCAATACAGTAACTCCTCACTTAACATTGTAGTTATGTTCCTGAAAAATGTGACTTTAAGTGAAACAATGTTAAACTAATCCAATTTCCCCATAAGAAGTAATGTAAATAAGGAGGTTAGGTTCCAGGGAATTTTTTTTCACCAGACAAAAGACTATAAGGCAGCAGCTCCCTCCCTCGTGTGTCCCCCCTGCTCTATGGAAGATGGGGTAAGCAAGGTGCAGGGGGACATTAGCCCCCCTCTTCTTCCCCTCCCCCCCACAGCAAGCAGGCACACTGACATTAGCCCCCCTCTTCTTCCCCGCCCCCTTCTCCCCCCCACTCCCCCACAGCAAGCAGGCAGGAGTCTCGGAGAGCAGCACATGGCAGTGGGGGAAGGGACAGCTGAACTGCCATTGATAGCGTGCAAACAACGTTAGAAGGGAGCATTTCACAACTGTAAACGAGCATGTTCCCTAATTGATCAGCAACGTAAGAATGAAACAACGTTAACCTGGACGACTTTAAGTGTGGAGTTACTGTATTCTCTGCTTCATTCCCTTCCGTCTCTCAGCAGGAAACCCAGACTTTGCCATTTCACTCCCACCTTTTCCTAGTGCACATGAGGACCTTTCTGTATGCTCTCTCTAGTGCACCAGTAATGTCTTTCTCTCTTCCTCTCCTTATAAGGGTCATACCTGAAAATATGTAGGAACATGAGTAAAATAAAAGTTGCTAGCCATAAAGCAGCTGTCTTAATTTTTTCCATTTTCTTTTGTCATGTCTTCCTTTCTCTTTCTTTTCCACAGTGTGTGTGCACTCACACACCCCTACCTCCAAATTGGGAGGCCCAGGTTACTGTTGGCACAGATAATTTTGGCTCCTCCTGCCCCACTCCTTGTAGCTCCTCTCTACATGTTTGCAGGCTCTTTAAAGATGTCTTTGTGGGTAGAATATATTAGTTTTCTATGAGACTTGGTGGATACTACTCCCCTCATTGGTCCAAAATAGCCAGAATCTACTGACATTCAGGGAAAGATGCTTCTGTATAGAAGGGCTGCTTAAGAAGCAAATGTTGGGGTGATGTTTATGGGAAGTGAGGAATTTGGGATTGGGGAGAATGGGACTGCTGCGTTAATTTAATAGTAGTATGTATGATTTATGGGGTTTCTGTTTCTTCTTTGAGTTTTTTTTTTTTTTAACAATACAACTAGAATAACTCCACTGGGCTTCTTAACCATATGCCATAGCTTTACAGGGGGAGACAATGGGAAATTGTAAACTGAATTAGCAGGAGCTGAGTAGCCAAGCATCTGACAGCAGGTAAAAATAATTGATTTGGGTTGGCCTCCTATGGAGCCACTTCTGGGGTTTGCATTGTCCAAGTGGTTCTGAATCTTTTGATTAGTTAGGCAAATAATATTTATTTTTAGTTTTTGATCATATAATAGTGTTTTAGATATTCCACATAACAAGCAAAGGTACATTCCCAATCTTAAAGATCTTTTTTTTTTTTTTTTTTTGGGGGGGGGGGCGGGGGGGAAAGAGGGGATTGAATGATAAGGAATTTTTTGAATGCAGTGTTTTAGCCATGTTGGTCCCAGGATATTAGAGAGACTAGATGGGTGAGGTAATACCTTTTATTAGACCAACTTCTGTTAGCAAAACAGACAAGCTTTCGAGCTTACACAGAAAGTTCAAAAGCTTGTCTGTCTCACCAACAGAACTTGGTCTAATAAAAGATATTGCCTCACCCATCTTATCTCTAAGAAATTTTTTGCAATTGTCATTATTACTGTTTAACAGAGCTCTAGATACAGAACAAATCAGTTCAAAATCTGAGTTGTATTAGAATTAAATGTAGTTTAATTTAACGTGTTTAGTGTTGTCTCTGTTTGCCTTTGTTAGGAGGACTCTACTGAGCTGCCCTAGCTTACTGAGCTTCTAAACCTCAGATACCTAATAAACTTTAGAAAATATACAGCTTTGATAGATTTATCCAGTGGTGGCTGCTGATAAAATAAGTGGCAGGATTGCAGGCAGCAGTCTACAACCCAGTGTGTGTACACACATTGGTGAGGCTTAGCCCCATTAGCTTGTAATGACAAGGCCCCCCCCTTGACTTACCTCAATGTCATTTGGAATAGTTTGGGTGTTATTTCCACTGTTGTGTTCTAAGCTGTTTGTTTTAATTGGTTCATTGCTGGGTGTCCTATTATCGGTGGCCGTGTCAGAACTTTGTAGTATCTGTGTATATCAGCTTCTCTGTTCTGCATTATCCACGTTATTCTGAAGTTAAAATGCATTATCCCAAACACAGTGCTAGGTTGAAAGGATGAACTTTGAGACTAACTAATTCAATTGCCATTTGGTTAGCTTCATAAACCTATGGTTACTACCAACTGTTATTATAGCTCAGTTCCAAGACTGGGTCTTCTCTATCTTGTATCCAGGTATTAAAATCAGGATAGAAGTGGGAATGCCACGGCATATACATGTGAATTTTAACAGAAGGGTGTGTGTGTGTGTGTGTGTTACATACACACAACTTATTAAAGTACCTCTCTTTTAAAAGTATCTAAGCATATTAGTTGATTTGCTAACCTATCTGTCTTTATAGGACAACTATCTCGTGGCTTATCCTTTGGCCTTGACATCTGTGTTTATTTAACATTTTGAATATATATATATATATATATATATATATATATTCTGATTGATACAAAAAGTTTTGAAGAAAATTGAGAAAATTTGTACTAAGTTGGGGAGAGGAACATAGAAGGCTGCTGCTAACATTCAGAAGTTATCTACTTTTTGCATTATTGTGGTGTAATGAGGGCCCGTTGTGCTAGGAACCATACAAATATGTAGAGTAAAACACAGTTTCTGCCCCAAGGGTGTTTACTGTCTAGGTTGGGCAAGGCTTTTCTTATCAACTGTAATTGGACCCATTGTGCTTTACTATTGGCTCATTATCTGCAATAATATTCCCATTAGTTTGATCGAAGCTTACTGTTTCCCAGCTCTTCCCACTCAGAAAATAATGTGTTATCCTCTTATAAGCCCCAGGGTTATCTAGTAAAATGTTGCCTTTGCTTTTATGGTATTTGAGCAGGAGTGAGAGAATGGATGAGTGTCACTGAGGACCTTAAAAAGAACGAGGAGTACTTGTGGCACCTTAGAGACTAACAAATTTATTTGGGCATAAGCTTTCGTGGGCTAAAGCCCACTTCGTCAGATGCATAGAGTGGAACATACAGTAGGAAGCTACATACGTGTGTGTGTGTGTGTGTGTGTGTGTGTGTGTGTGTATATATATACATACAGAGAACATGAAAAGATGGGGGTTGCCATACCAACTCTGAGACTAATCAATTAAGGTGAGTTATTATCAGCAGGAGAAAAAAAACTTTTGTAGTGATAATCAGGATGGCCCATTACAAACAGTTGACAAGAAAGTGTGAGTAACTAGCATGGGGAAATAGATTTCAGTTTGTGTAATGACCCAGCCACTCCCAGTCTTTATTCAAGCCTAATTTAATGGTATCCAGTTTGCAAATTAATTCCAGTTCAGCAGTTTCTCGTTGGAGTCTGTTTTTGAAGTTTTTTTGTTGAAGAATTGCCACTTTTAGGTCTGTTATTGAGTGACCAGGGAGATTGAAGTGTTCTCCTACTGGTTTTTGAATGTTATGATTCCCGATGTCAGATTTGTGTCCATTTATTCTTTTGCGTAGAGACTGTCCGGTTTGGCCAATGTACATGGCAGAGGGGCATTGCTGGCACATGATGGCATATACCACATTGGTAGATGTGCAGGTGAACGAGCCCCTGATGGCGTGGCTGATGTGGCTAGGTCCTATGATGGTGTCCCTTGAATAGATATGTGGACAGAGTTGGCACTGGGGTTTGTTGCAGGATTTGGTTCCTGGGTTGGTGTTTTTGTTGTGTGGTGTGTAGTTGCTGGTGAGTATTTGCTTCAGGTTGGGGGGCTGTCTGTAAGCGAGGACTGGCCTGTCTCCCAAGATCTGTGAGAGTGAGGGATCGTTCTTCAGGATAGGTTGTAGATCTTTGATGATGTGCTGGAGAGGTTTTAGTTGGGGGCTGAAGGTGATGGCTAGTGGCCTTCTGTTACTTTCTTTGTTTGACCTGTCCTGTAGTGGGTGACTTCTGAGTACTCTTCTGGCTCTGTGATATATGCCATCATGTACCAGCAATGTCCCTCGGCCATGAAAGAGAGTCATATACCCCCACCCCCACCCGTTATTTCAGGGACTATACTTGTCCCTGAGAGAACCAGCTAATATATGTGGTTTTATAGTCACAGCTCATAGGCTCTCATTCTGCACTGAGAAGCAAGCAGGTAGACCCCTCTTTGACTTCAGTAGGGGCTCTGTGTGAACATGGGTATGACTGCATGGGCCTCACTGCAGATTTAGGACCATGTTTTCCTATTTTTTTAAAAACTGATTTTCTTTCGTGTTGTGGGAAAGACCTGTAGATACTCAGGAAAACTGACTATATTTAGAGTTGGAAGGATTAGATTTTGATCATTAAATATTGGTAAATGTCGATTTCACTACACGTATACAAACAAACAAAAAAATATTACCATCAATAATAATATAAATTTACAGATAAGCAAAGTAAGAAAAATGCTGCTTGAAAACTTATTTTAGTTTGATTTTAAGGATATTTACTTTTATATGTTGACATGTGATATTGATGGTTTGTGTTTTAATGGTTATAAAATTTAACTTTTTGAAACTCCATGACAGCCATTACATAACTATGGTCTGATACCCCCACCCCCCATAATTTCCCACAACTATGAAAATTTAAATAGATAAAAATAAAAAATGCTTAAAATGAACATTGATATCAGTCAAAATTATAAAAAAAAATAAAAATTGAATTCTGTCGAGCCTAACTACATTGTAGAAACAGTGAAACTAACTGCACCAGAGGAAACAAACTGAATACATGGAGACTAACTTTTCTCCCTCTAATCTCTTGGCTATAGAAGTCTTAGGTAAAAAATGTCGGAGTAGTAGTTCCTTTTAGGAAATGTAAAATAGTTAATCAAAGTTTACTTAAAGGTGAAAGTTCTCCAAAGCCATTTCTTGCAATAAATAGAGTAGCCAATATTGGAAATGTTATTAAAATAAATTGTATAATGTCATGTGGATGTATTTTATGTTGTAGATGTTTTTAATTAGGGGTTTTATCTATTTTAGTAAGTAGTATATAAAGTTTGTAAAATGCTCTGAGTTCCTTTGGGATTAAATGATCCTGTGTAAAATTACATTCTGGTTTAGTTCTTATTTTATTCATAGCAGTAAAAAGGAGAGGATGCTTCTGAATAATGGGACATTATAAGGGTAAAATGTTGTTTTTTAAACATACCTTCATAATTAGTTTGAGGTCTCTGGACAGCAGAATACTGTAAAATAGTATTCCTGATCGTGAAAAACTAGAATGATTGTGTATCACCCAAATATTTTTAAAGCATTTGACAGGTATGTGTTTGTGTTGCCTGCTAGAACGTTCCAGAGATACAAAAGAGCCATGGCATACTCAGAAAAACAATGCAATCCTCATAATTTTTGGTGGAGGAGGGGGACCTCACTTTTTAGCCTATGTGTTCCAGGAACCTTAGCATTGATCCAAGCTTTTTCTTCAAGCCACCAGTTTGATTTTTCAGCTCTTTACACTCTGTTAAGCAAATTTGACACTGATAAGTAAAGTTTGTATTGTGTGGTGATGTGGACCTAGAGACAGAAAGGCCTTTTTCTAGGCTAATGATATACTGAATCTTTAGCAACCCCAGATTTAACTTTAAGCTTTGGAGAACCTCTCTCTCTTTTAAAACATTGATTATGAAAATGAACCAGGAACTAAATATATCAGACTGCAAAAAGAGAAACTTAAATCTGTGTGTTTCTATATGCTGTTTGCCACCCTCTCTTCTACCCTGGCCCCAACAAGTTTTTCATTTAAATGTATTTCCTGTGCATGACAGAGAAGAAGTGTTCCTTCCCACAATTTAATGATCATTAATGATCTGGAGGATGGCATGGATTGCACCCTCAGCAAGTTTGCAGATGACATTAAACTGGGAGGAGTGGTAGATACGCTAGAGGGCAGGGATAGGATACAGCGGGACCTAGACAAATTAGAGAATTGGGCCACAAGAAATCTGATGAGGTTCAACAAGGACAAGTGTAGAGTCCTGCACTTAGGACGGAAGAATCCCATGCACTGCTATAGACTAGGGACCGAGGGGCTAGGCAGCAGTTCTGCAGAAAAGGACCTAGGGGTTACAGTGGACAAGAAACTGGGTATGAGCCAACAGTGTGCCCTTGTTGCCAAGAAGGCTAATAGCATTTTGGGCTGTATAAGTAGGAGCATTGCCAGCAGATCAAGGGATGTGATCATTCCACTCTATTCGGCATTGGTGAGGCCTCATCTGGAGTACTGTGTCCAGTTTTGGGCCCCACACTACAAGAAGGATGTGGATCAATTGGAAAGAGTCCAGCGGAGGGCAACAAAAATGATTAGGGGGCTGGAGCACATCACTTATGAGAAGAGGCTGAGGGAACTGGGATTATTTAGTCTACAGAAAAGAAGAATGAGGGGGGATTTGATAGCTGCTTTCAACTACCTGAAAGGAGGTTCCAAAGAGGATGGATCTAGACTGTTCTCAGTGGTAGCAGATGACAGAACAAGGAGTAATGGTCTCAAGTTGCAGTGGGGAGGTTAGGTTGGATATTAGGAAAAACTTTTTCACTAGGAGGGTGGTGAAGCACTGGAATGGGTTATCTAGGGAGATGGTGGAATCTCCTTCCTTAGAGGTTTTTAAGGTCAGGCTTGACAAAGCCCTGGCTGGGATGATTTAGTTGGGGATTGGTCCTGCTTTGAGCAGGGGGTTGGACTAGATGACCTCCTGAGGTCCCTTCCAACCCTGATATTCTATGATTCTTTGAATTTTGTAAATGTTGCATACTTTGTGGAAAAATAAAACCTGCAAACCCAATCCCAAATTCTCAGAGACCTCATCATAGACTCAAAAATGAGGAGTCTGGTGACAATTTAAAGACTATACAGATTAAACGACTACCCCTCTGATACATCATAGACTCTAATTGTATAGCGTATAGCTTTATGAAGGTCCTTTTTTCCTGACTGGAAGCCTCCAGTCATCACTGTAATATAAAAATGGATAATATCAATATCTAAATTAATAGAATAGGATGGAAATACTGTAACTTACATTGCTCACGTCTTGCTGTTTACAATGGTTTACAGTTTTCTTGTGTTGCAGAATCCTATCTTGGGCCAGAAAATGAAACTCTAGGGAATCTGTAGCATTCAAACAATTTTATAGCCTGTTTTTCAAAAATGGCTAATGTTTTCACCCAGTAAACACGTTTACAGTGAAGAAATTTGTTCTCCAAGCCACTTCCTTCCCCACATTTAGAATGTTCCTAAAAACATTTTAAGCTGCCAAGAAATGAGGGGTATGAAAGATAACTTTAAAAGTTAGTGACTTTATATGCTTAAAATTCTCAAACTTAATGTTCATAATTTGATTCTGCAAGAACCAACTAGAGTGGACATAGTCCAGAATTGACACTAAATGTTACTTCTAACATCGCTGGCTCTTCTCACCTTTCATCAATAACATCTCAGTTGTTACTACAACACAGAAACTTGAATTTTAAAATTCACAGCAAAGGCTCTGGGTTGTCTTGCCCACAGCAAGAGGCTGGAACTTATCTTCTGTAGTCTTCATAAAAAGAATCACAAGACTCATTGTTATCCTGGAGGAACAAACCAGCCACGATCATGAAAAGCACAGAAAGCGTAACAAGGATAGGACCTCTAAGTTCTTTTTTGTAATCATCTGGGGACACGTTTTAATTCCAATTGCAGCCTTTCAAATGATGAGATATGATGCATTATACAACTTGCATCTAAATCATTGTATAAACGTAGGAGTTTAAAATTAGCTACTTGTATATTAGATAACTTGTCCATTACCCAGGCTTTCCCCTACTACAGTGTTTCCCAAAGTGTGGTACTTGTACCCCTAGTGGTACGCGAAAGGGTTTTAAGGGGTACACGGCAGAATTTTTTATTTTACTTTATCATAGTTTTTTTTTTGCAGCAGAAAACAATTCACTAAAATTTAATATATAAGAATGGTGTACACTTGTACAGTAGAAATACGCACAGGTTTACATTGTAAATAATAACATCTAATAGCACAGCAGAGCCGACGCAAACCACGCGTGTGCGTTACCGCGGCTTGGGCAATACACTTGTCTTTGTGGCATGCGCAGAAGTCATACTGATGGATAAAAGATAAAAGTTAATAACTACTCGTAGTAATATAAAGATCGTAGCAAGTACATACTTGGTGTGTATTAATATACAAAATTTCTCTCTTTGTTTTTGTTAAACCCATTTACAATGGATCGCTGGCTAAAAACGGGAAGTTCGAAACATTTAGAAGAAAATTATGAAGGAAATACGAATGTTAGTGATAATTATGCCGAAAAATGCAGTGATATGGCTACATCAGACAATTGTGATGACAAAATTAGTGAACCGTCTGTAAGTTTATTGAACGTATCAGCTGCAAAGAAAACTAAAAAAGCCCACAAATATGTTGAAGAATATCTTAAACTGGGATTTTCGTGGACTAGCGATGCGATGGAGCCTGTTCCACTCTGTGTGATTTGTTACGAGACTCTCTCAAATGAAAGTATGAAACCGTCCAACCTAAAACGCCATTTCAATAGCAAACATAAAGAATACAAGGGAAAACTGTAGAATTCTTCAAAAATAGGTGCAAAGATCTCCAAAAGTCCTAAAAAACAATTTGTAATGTGACGGGAGGTGAAAATATGAAAGCTTTGAAAGCGTCATATAGTGTGGCGTACTTAATTGCAAAGTCTGGAGCTGCTGAAGTGATTGGCAAGACATTAGTAAAACCTGCAGCCAAAGTAATGGTGCAAGTGATGATTGGAGACAAGGCTAGCAAAGCTATAGATTGTGTCTCCCTCTCAAATAACACTTTTCATCGTAGAAACCAGCGTAGGTTAGTGAAGAAAGCACTAGTTTCAATACTTACTATTTCAGTACTGAAAAATTTTCAGTACAAACCAAACTATTCAGTGTGAGGGATGGAACTGCTTTTGACCAGACACTATCGAGGGAAATCTAGCTCGATGTTTGTGATCTTAAGATGAAGATGGGGCTCCACACTGCCAGACTGTTGATTCACTTCTATTATTTTAATTATTTCTAGTACTATTTCTATATGTAAGTATTATTTCTCTTAAAATGTTTGTTTCAAATGTATGTAATATAATTTTGTATTTATTTCTAATAAACATTTAATCCAGAATGAAACGAATTAGGAGTGTCTTATAAAAATGTGGCTCCCCCCCCCCCCCATTATCTTCACTGGAGAAGGGGTAAGACAAATGTCTCAAAAGGGGTACGCAATTGTTGTAAGTTTGGGAAACACTGCCCTACTACATGCATTCACACTCACAAATTTGAAATAGTATCTTTAAAAAGATCCTCTTAATCGGAGAGTTTTGCAGAGTAAGTAGCGTAGCAGTTGAATGCCTTTAACAGTTCACGGTGCCTCCAGGAGATTTTAAAGACTAGACTCTCAGATTCAGACCTCATGGGACTGTCACACCACCATGAACAGTAAGATTCCTTCAAGAGAAGATTTAAAAAAATAGATTTAAAATTTAGACAAGCACACACACACTAAATATGATTATAGTCTACAGTGCTATAAATAAGAAAATATTTAACCATTTATTAGAGCAGTTGTTTCCTTGCATAACTTGACATGACATCTGTTTAAGTATTTTAGGGATTTGCTTCAGGCTTTTGCTAATATTCAGTAATGGTCACATTTTGAGACAAAAATAAAAATCCTAGTCTACATATAGTTGTAGTATACTCTTTGAAATTTGTTAGCTTTTCCTGAGTCATCTTGATATTAGATCACAGGATCATGTGAACCTCTGAGACAATAGCAGAATTTCAGCAGTAATGGAGTCAGACATGCAGGATAAATGTCAATGAACATTTTTACTCAGTTTTTCATTTCTGTTGCTCGTCTTCATTTTAAATTGGGTATTTACTCAGAGGTGTGTTAGGGACAGCATTAGGTCCTTACAGAAATGTTGCAGTTACTTTAATTTTACTTACATTTTCACACTGTTGTTACATAATTTTTGTTTTCTGTAGTGAGCCTGACAAGCCTACGAAGCAGAAAAACAAGGAAATATGCCATCCCCTAAATACTGTACTAAGTGGGGAATAAGTTCTCTGATTAATACAAGGACTATTGCCTTAGACATTGCTCTATCTGTTTTAACTCATCAGTCTTTGGCAGTGCTAGACAGTCAATGTTTGGTGACAAGACTATTCAGCACCTAAAAAAGTAGTAGTGTAACTATTTTAGATTACGTGATCCTTTCTCAACCTTCTGGATTGTTTGGCAATTCAGTGACAGTAGAGACAGTAGTTGTTAAAATATAACACAGACTATTGAAACAGATAGATCTATCTAGCACTGTAGAGTTAGAGGTTTTCGTTAGCATTGAAAATCTCCAAACACACAGAGTTCAAACAGTCCTTGCATATGCTGTAATACCTGTCTGTGAACAGCCTATTTGGAAATCTTTTTTTACTTTCTCAGTATGACTATTCTTACGTTTTTTGGTTGGGGTTGGTCTGAGCATTTGAAGAATCTTCCTTGTTTAAACAACTTTTCTAAAACTCCTGCCCCTTCCTGCCTTACATCTTCTTTGACTTTATCTGTGTTGTACAGAACAATGCAAGCAATAATAAATACCGTGATATACCATAACATTATTTATGGGGTTTATGCAAAAAAAAAAAAAAAGTTGACATTTGGACTACAGTCAAAAATCAAGGTCTCTGCTATTATGACAGTCAGGAGTTTAAGAAAGAGAATAACCACTTCATTTGTACAGTAGCCTATTTTCCCCCTTACTGGATTCCTAAGTGAATTTCAGACAAAGAAAAAACTGATAGAAATATCATGTCCTGTAGAACTTTCAAGCTGAATCTCTGTTGAAGCTCCTATTTGTGAGTAGTATAGCAAATGGGGAAAAACCAAACAAAAAAAAAACCCTGTTGAATACAGGTCAAAATCCAGTAAAGCCTTATTTTTTATTGTTATACTAAGTATTCATTGCCTTACAGCTCAAGGGCTGAGAAATGGCAAGGGGAACCAAGGCATTTTGTCTAGCACACCCAGGTGTGCTGCAGAAGTTAGCCCTGTGGTTATCACTATGCTGTATTACTTGGGACAGAATGGTAGATGGTGAGGGGGTGGGGATGGAAATGTAGGCTTTGAAAGTCATTTAGCCACTATTAATATTGCTGTAACCAGGACCGTTTTGAGACCTAGACATTAGGACGTCTTTCAGTCATTTTTTGGTCTGTGGGCTGGGTCCTGCAGGGATGGAATGTCCTGATTCACTCTGTTAGTGGAATGTCCTGATTCACTCCCCACTCGAACAGAATGGGGTGGGGAGAAATAAGAACTGAAGATGCCAATATCTAGAGGTATTGTTTGATGACATCTAATTACTTCACGGAGTCAGGATCTTATTCTCCTGGGGAGAAAAGTAAAGTTGCAAGTTAGAGAGATCAGCAGAAGATTCAAAGTCCTAAAATATACAGGGCACTGGCCGGAGTCTGTTTGACTTTCTAATATTCTGTAGTGGGTCCATATGGTACAGTCAGGTCTGACAGTCAAGGTAGCAAATATACAGAAGAGGGGTTTGGAGTTAGTCCAGAGTTTAATTTTTAGAAGCAGAATTTCATATTTTTACATTTGCAATGTTAAGGAAGCAGGCATTATTCTTATTTTTCCCTCCTTCAGTTAAGTAAAAGGTCAAGAGAAGATGAATTCTTAACATTTAGGAATGTTCTTTACTAAACTTGTTTGTTCCTTGAAAAACTGTATTTGATGGTACTGTTAACTAATAAAAGGCATTTGCATATATTGTGATCAAATTAAAGAGCCTTAATATACATAAAACATTTTATTAGTATAATTGTCTTCTTCTTGGCCCATCTATGGGAAAACTCCCTTCTGTCCTCCCTTTTTGGTTGATGCAAAGGTACTTGAAATACGGTTGTCTAGATTTAATATTTTCTGTTTAAATCTGTTGTGATTTTTTTCCAGACTAATTTGGACTGATTAGTTGCTAAAACCAGTGAATAACTTTAGCAATTTAAATAACCTTTTGATTAAATAGTGTATTTGTATTTATTTTTAGCAAGTCTTCCTAATGTTCCATTTTCTTTGCAGATAAATTTGCGCCTCATCTTGGTAAGTGGGAAAACGAAAGAATTCTTGTTTTCACCAAATGATTCTGCTGCAGATATTGCAAAACATGTGTATGACAACTGGCCTATGGGTGAGTCGTTCTTATGTGTCCTTTAGCTGCTAACTGTCCAGTTAAAACTGTTTACTCTTCTGTAATTAAGACTGAAATGTTAATAATTTTATCATTGTTCTTCCTATTCAAATGGAATTTTATATAAATATATTTTCTCTTCTGTTTTCAGTGGTACAAAATTTGAGATGTTGAAGTATAGTCCATTACCCAGCTTACTTCTGAGGCTATTTCTCATATTCATTGTGCCCTAAGTACTGCTTTTCCCTCATCTTGATTTTTTTTTCTAGATAGACGTGGTACAAATCTAATAATTGCAGACTGATCCTGGTGGGTATTAGACAAAGGTTATAATATGTAAGGATGAGTAAGGAAAATATGCCATTTTATATGAATGAAATAGCAAAACTGACTTCAAATATTTTGTATTTTTGATTGCTTTGCCTCAGAAACAACCTACAAAAATACAGTAATGTCCAGAAAAAAAGGTAATGAGAAAAGGCAATTGTAAAAGACTTTAAAGGATGAGGGAAACTGGGAACAAATTTAAATATGAAGATATTTTAAATTATTTGGGAGTATTTATTTTGGAAAGTGGAAGTGTAAACTGAGATGGTGTGCGTGTGCATATGTAAGTAAAATAATGAATGGTTCAACAAAAACTGATCAGGCAATCTTCGTCTCCCTGTCCCGCAATCCAAAACATTAGCCAAAACTGAGAAATGATGTTAAATTTGATGAAAGAAAATACTTAGATATTCTCTGATACCGGAGGTCCTTGAGGGCCATTAACTTAGTGTTGCAAGAGGACTAGAAAATCACTGCACATGAACTGGAATAATGTGCATCTACGCTATGTCAATAGGAGTATCAATAATGCATGCTTAGGCCCTAAACTGGTCTCCCCTGAAGGTTAGGAAGGAATTTTTCTGGCCGTCATGCAGTTTTACACAGTTGACAAAAAGCACAATGAGGAGGTTTGTGTCCTCTAAAGTATTGGATACAGACACACGGCTGTTGGAGACTTTTTATACCGAACTAGCTGGACCAATGGTTCTCTTTGGTATGGCAACTCAGTATCTACTGTACATTGTTGTAGTGTGCTTCTAGAACACAACTGACAAAATCAAATTTATCTTGTGTGCATTTGTGTGAATGAATAATGGCTGAACCAACTGTTTTGTCCTCTTAAATCTACTCCTGAGTATATTACGTTGCTGTTTCAAGTCAGCACCCTGCCTAGCTATTAAGGCGCATAACAGGCACTATGTAACACAGGATCAGGGATTTATATTTTGTGACTCTTATTTATGTGTCAGTTCATCTAACTAGTAGCATTTCATCACATTGACTACTTCAAACTTGTGCAGCAGCAATTAAAACTGAGATTTGTACCTTGTATACATAACAAAGAATGAAGAAAATTACGTAATTTAATAGGAAGAAAGCCATTACATATTACCTAAGGAACGACAGCTACAGTTAATGTGTGATCGTAGTATGCAACATGTACCAGAGAAATGGCTCATAGATTGATTACAGATCAAGTTATATGTATGTAAATCTTGAGAACAAATAGCTGCTAATGGCCTTATTTATATTGTAGGAGAAAGTACAGTGCCTAGATTTGTCACTGAAATTGTGATCTCTCTTCCCCATCTCTTTAAATTACATTTCATATATTAGGTTAGTTCTGAGAGGCAGAAACTGAAATTATTTAAAATTGAGTCAGCTCTGAAATTAATCATTAACTTATTTAAGCCTTCCCAAGCAATGAGCATATGTGAATAATCTTAGTTTTCAAATTGTAAAGAACATCTTTGTTACAAGAGTTGATTATAACTGACCTAGAATGACACATTAAAATTATGTAAAGAGGTGACTAAGTTGAATCTGTTCCCCTAAGTTTTTATTTATGTGTTTGATTTGTCCATAAGATGAATCTGCCTTGGGGTCTTTCAGAGATATGGGCAAAATTGTGCTCTTAGGTACAATAATAAAGATCCAAATTAACATCACTAAGTTTGGTGGAGATAGTCGAGGGCTACGTCCACACTACCCGCCCGATTTGGCGGGTAGTGATCGATGTTCTGGGATCGATTTATCGCGTCTCGTCTAGATGCGATAAATCGATCCCAGAAGCTCTCCCCGTCGACACCGGAACTCCAGCTCTGCGAGCGGAGGAAGCGCTGTTGACGGGGGAGCCTGCCTGCTGCTGTGTGGACCGGGGTAAGTACTTTTAAAAATCGATCTAAGATATTCGACTTCAGCTACATTATTCACGTAGCTGAAGTTGCGTATCTTAGATCAATTCCCCCACCACTAGTGTGGACCAGCCCTAGGTTTACATCACTGCAACTGAGGGCAGAATTTTACCATATCTGAAATTTGCACAGTGTCCTGTCAGCTGACTACATTTAATGATTTTAAAGGGTTATAAGCTAGCATGCTTAAGCCACCTCTCTTCTCCCCATGTATAGGTTGAAATACTCTTGATTTAAAAACTTCCTCACTCCCACTGAGAATGTCCAGTTTGATTCATTTGCTCATACAGATAGTTGATATACCACCTAGAAAAGTTTCTCTTTTCTAAAATTACTTTATCCTCTGAGTATAGTTGTTGGAATAATTAAATTTTCTCTTATGATGATCATCTGATAAGTGTTATGACACTTTTCAGTTGAACTTTTTTTCATTGGTTTAGCTAGTGGAGAAGTGTTTTCATTATGAAAATTAAATATCCCAAGTGACTGTTTAAGAGGAAGAATTCTCAAGACTCTGCCAAGGAGCAAAGATTAAAAACATAAAACGGTGGATCAGCTGTCAGGAATTATTATACCAAACCGCCACTTTTCATCTTCTGGCCTCTTGTATTATTGCATCTTTCTAGTACTACAAATTGGCTAAACTTTACTACTGCAGTCCAGATGGAAGTCAGAGAAGTGAAATCTTAAAGCAGAAAATTATAGATAAAGTTTCGTCAAGCAGATAAATAGCTGATACTAATAATCAGGATAATTGTAACACTTCATTTTGGCTACTCTATTGACAGCATATCAACGTCCCTTATTTGAACTGCATTACAACTAAAACAGGTAGTAAATGAAAACATTTGAATTTCAGATGGTTTCAGTTGTCTAGTTTGATCATATCTTGTAAATTAAACACTCTAGGACATCTAGTAAATATTGTCACTTTTACACACTTTCTGCTCATACTTGTTTCTGATGTCAGGCCTGACTTTGTAGTGCTCTATACACCTCTAATCATGTGTCATTGTAATAGTTCCTTTTTCATTCTTCTCTTCCTGCATCTTTTCCTACCAGATCCTGGTCGCACACTTTCCACAATGTTTTAAATATCTTTCCCAACACCCCTGTTTCATTTTCTCTTCCTCTCTGCCCATTGTATTCATTGTGCATACAGGTTGGCTTCTCCTATCCCTTCTTGAATATTCGTGTTTGCTATATAAATGTTACAATAGATGGAGCAGAGCAGAAGCAGATTTGTGAACAGTTGGTATCAGATACCTGGTCAGCAAATAAATGGAAGACATCATTCTGAAAGTGCAGATTTAAATTAAATAATTTTGTTAATGTTTTGCAATATATACCCTTAAAACTTAATGCTGATTTGCTTACTTGTTTTGAAAATTGACATAAATTTCAAATGGGAATAGTAAGTGATCATCTAATCTTATACATTATTTACTTTAGCTAAAACACTTCATGGGAAAATACATGATTCTTACAGCTAATTTGTGGTACATAAATATGTACAGACGGTGCTATGAGAAATTTCCTGAAATATATCAATATGTCTCTCTTCTGCGAGGGTCAGATGCTTACCATTCAGCTTTTCCAAGAATTTCAGGGTATGTTCAGTTCATTGTGCCCTCTGGAAATTCAGCTGGCTAAATCTAATCCTCATTCAGCACTTCCCAGTAGCCACAGAGAGGAGCACTTCTGCTTACTGATTTAAAATGATTTTCAAATCAGAGAACTGATATGTTCCTACTATATATGTGGCTGCTCATCAGTGCTGGACTGAGGTTGAACTCAGCCAGTTGAATGTTGGAGGGCAGAGAGATTGAGAATCTCCTGCAATTGAAGGAAAATGGAACTAAATTAACCAGATGGATATTGAGTCTGAATGGGAGCAGGAAGTGTCTTCCATATCATCCATTTAAAAATCTTTTTCATAGGAACTTATAACCATATATCAGAGGGGTAGCCGTGTTAGTCTGGATCTGTAGAAGCGACAAAGGGTCCTGTGGCACCTTATAGACTAACAGAGACTCTGTTAGTCTATAAGGTGTCACAGGACCCTTTGTCATAACCATATATATCACTTATAAACCATTAATCAAGCAGAAGTAAAGTAAAGCACAGAATAGTTATTGCCCACGTTTGAAGGGGAAGTTAGGAACAGAATTTAGGAGTCTTAACTTCAGATCCTCTACACTAAGCAGCACGCTGCACTGTCCTGTTGGTACTGAACTGGAAGAGTTCTGTTTTCTCTTTTCTACCCTAGATGGGTGGGAAATAAACAAAAGATGCATATACTGGGCTGTTTCTGACAAAGTCCTCTTTCTTCTTTTTCAGATTGGGAAGAAGAGCAGGTCAGCAGTCCAAATATTCTGCGGCTTATTTATCAAGGACGGTTTCTTCATGGCAACGTGACACTAGGAGGTAATGAAATAACTTGAGTAGTATAATTTAGCAACGTTCTCCCCAGGCAAAGTGAATATTTATTTAAAATGAAGTAAATTCTTGTTTAAATAAAACCGTCTCTAGACTTCAAGGTTTTCTGCACAGTTTTGCTGCAGCATAACGTGAGATATTCTGTATTACCTTTATATTTTTCCATCCTGCTAGAATCAGGTGTTATACTATGGTATATATCACTGTGTAAATTAAATCTTTTCTCACAAGGAATAGTTATGCTATCTTTATTGTCTTTTAATGAAAGAGGGATGATTTTATTCCACTTCGCATATACTGCATTTATATTGTTAAACCATTTCAGAAATCTCTTAAGTATATTAAAAATGATGGATAAAGATTATGATAATTGGTTAAACAATACTAGGGAACTTAGTGTAATGAAGAAAGACACCCTGTGAATTAGAATGAGGGAAAATATTTTTGCTATCTAGCTCTGTCCCAAGGATACAATTGTATAGTTATGTGAGAACAAAAGTAAATGGCTTCACTTTGTATGGTGAAGAAATACAGCTCGACTGTGCCCCCTTGTGTCATGTTTTCTAGTTATAGTTTGTAGGGTTTGTTATATTTTGTAGATTTATTTTTTATTGATCAGAGATGTAGTACAATGTATTGTAATTAACACCATTTCCTTTCATAGGTGGTGGTGGCCATATGAATTTTAAGTAAAATTAATGTCTAAAGAAAGTATAGAAAAGAGAAAATATCTTTTTCTCTTTGCTCTTACCAAATCTGAGAAGTGAGCTAAAGGGCCTATTCTCTCTGTCTACAAATTGCTTCTGTTAATGCTGTTGGTAATTATGAATACACAGGGAGGGGAGAATGTAATATAAAGTCATGCCTGGGGTAGCTGTCTTGAAGTTAAAGGTAAACCTGGAATGACTTTATTCCTTTGTATTTATCGTTTTTGTTTGTTTGCTTGGGGTTTTTTTGTTTGTTTTCTTTCACTCCATGGTGGCACTAGTTAGAAACATGAGTTTTTGGCATCCCACAATATCTCATGATATAAAAACTCTGGAAAACAAATGCAATATATTACGGGGAAAATTTCATATATGCCCTGCCAATGTGCCTCAACACCAACTTGGAGAGACTAGCTCTAGAATGACAGGGCAGTTCATTCTATTTTTCTCCTTTAATTGTTGCCCTATTTGCTGATAATGGTAACCAGGTTGTCATTTTGTGCTAGTTGTGATATGGATGCTTCTCCATTAAGAACTGGACTGGGGCCACCAATTCATTCTAAATAGATTACTATACTGCTATCAGATAACAACTTTTAGCCATTACTAACCTGGGTTGCTGATCTCCTTTTGGACAATTTATCCTCCAAGTGGTTAATTTTTCTATGCTGCTTTATATACTGGCTAGATAATGGTAAATTTCACTGTGTACTGCTTAGTAGTAACTGTCACTTACCTGTGGAATTTTTATTTAGGCTTCATTAGTTAATATACATAATACCTATTGTGTAATTTTATGGCCCACTCTTGAAAGTAGTGAGAAGTAGTGTGTTCTTAGCGTTAGTGAAGATATTGCCTCTTTTCCCCCAGCCTTTGCCTCATTCCTTCAGCCCCAGTCTTGGATCATCATCAAGTTCTCCTCCCATGATGCCTTGCCTCAGATTATCATTCTCCAGCCAAAGATGGCTATACAAGGTGTTCTTTGGTATTCATCTGAAGGTGTTTCTCTGCGCCATTGTTACTCACTTTCTTCACTGAGATCAGACTGGACTTCACAGTACTAACAAGAGTCGATGTTATTTATCCAGTTCCACTGGAAAAGAATAGCTAGCATGCTTTTGATTCTACATTAAGACAGTTTCATGGATTTTAAATGCATACTTAGGATGAGGGAATTTTAGTTCTGATTGCTGCTCACTGGTGTATTGCAATTTAATCATCACAGCTTTACCCCAGGAATATTTCATGTTTTACAAAGATTTATTTCTGTTGTTATATTTTAGAGATTTGTTTTAAAACATTTATTTCAACACTAATGAAATAATGTAATAAATTTCAACCTGGAGTAAGATTATACAGCTGAGTTATAAATTCCTGAAAAGAAATGTTGATGCAACCTTTACTGAAGCAACATGGATACATTTCATAACAAAAGAAAATAGTAACTTAATGTTTAGTCCAGTATGCAGTTTCTCATGACGTTATAATACTTTACATTTCTGTAGTGCTTTTCATCCAAGGATTTTAGGGGTGTTGAATTATAACAGTTACAAAGAGCATTTCATTTGTCTCAAGTGGTTAGTGAATATTGACTGGAGTTTGGGCTTGCTCACCACTGAAAGTCATTTTTGTCAACTGGAGAGGCAACAGTACCCTCAGATTGTCTCTTTGGGAGCTAAATATTTTCTTTGGTTTGTTTGTTTTTTTTGTCAAAGTGTGGCAGTTTTTTACTTCTAAACTCAAACTTTATCTTGCAAATACTGACTGAAGTTGAAGCTTAGAACTTAAAAAAAAAGAAAGTAAGTCTTGAGCTTGTCTGCCAGACTGTGTTAGCACATCTTTTGAAGTATCTGCTGATGCAAGAATGGCTGAGGAAACAGCAAAAGTATCAGTGGGAATGGTAATAGAAAAAACATTTGTCTCTAAAGTCTGCAGTGTCATTGTTGCAAGAAGTGCCAGATCCATCATTTTCTGTTGCTGCTAGTAGTCTGTGTGTGAAAAGCTGGATGGAGAGAGAAGAGAGTGTCCAGATGCCACCAGCAAGTTCATGTGATAGTTGATTAGACTGGTAGCTTGTGGTTGAACTGATTTTACAAATAGCCATGAGGTAGTGAATTTCAGAAGTTCTCCTTCTCCAATCAGATACTGGGAGGAAGCAGTAGAGAATTGCTCTAATATTTCTTCTTTTTATTTAAAAAAAAGACAAGAAGAGAAAGGACACTGGAGAGAGAAGGAAGAAGAAAGGATATTACAGAGACAGGACAGTAGAACGAAATGACGAGAATAGAATAAAGGTTGAGGAAAAGAGAGAGAACCAAAAAAGGTCAACAGGAAAGGAGAATTGGGCATAGACCAAAGATGCTTCTGTCTCCCTTCCTGTACCCCAGTCCAGGGAAATATTAGAAACCCCTGACAAGGACTTGTGTAAAAATTATGCAAGACATTAATTGAAATATTAGCACACTTTTGCTTGATTACTGTAAATAATCAAGCTCCGCAGTTCACTAATCAGAGCATAGTCTCCTCTAGTGTCGTTTTGAGTTTAGGTAACGTTTCTCTAATGTGATTAGTTTGTAACATTTTGGTCTTTCTCTAATGGCTTCTTAGAGTTCACATAAACTAGATATAAAGGGATTTTTGTCTTTAACTGACTTAATATAGCCTTTGTAGAGTTATCAGTTGTATCAAAGACTCAAAATACTTATTCCTTTCAGACTTAGAACTATCAACAGTCTCTATGTGTAGGCACAGGCAGCTTTCCATAGGGTAAAAACACCCTTCAGATTTAGGCTATGTCTACACTGGCAATTGAATGACAAAACTTTTGCCTTTCAGAGGTGTTAACCCTCCCTCCCCTGAAAGACAAAAGTTTTGCCGGGACAAGTGCCGGTGTGAACAGCGCGTTGTCAGCAAGAGCACTGCTGACAACACAAACACCGCTCGTTGTGGGGTGGAAGTTTTTTGTCGGCAGGAGAGCTGACAAACAACGGCTACACTGCACGACTTTTAGCGGCACGGCTGTAGTGACACAGCCATGTCACTAAAAGCTGTGTAGCGTACACATAGCCTTAGTTTACCACATAGCTTGTTCTCTGGGAAGTACAAATGTCAATTGTATTTCAAAGGGGTTTCAATGTCTCTCTTTCTCCCGATAAGATAATTGCCTATTTTACAAAGAAAATGTTTGGCTGCTTAAAACTAAATTAATTACAATAGTCCAGGGGTCTCAAACACGCGGCCGGCGTTTTGTTTTGTTTTGTTTTTGTTTTTTTTTACCCCCAGGCAGTTCCCGCCACCAGACAGCTGTTCTGGCGGCGGGAACTGCCTGGGGGTTTAAAAAAAATTTAAAATGGGGGGGCACAGGGAGCCCGGTGGGCCGCAGGGAACAGCTCCGCGGGCTGCATGGGAAGAGCTTCGCGGTTTCTGGGAGGGAGGGGGGAGGAGCGGGAAGCCGTGCGCACAGGGGAGGAGGCGGAGAAGGAGCAGGGCCTAATGGAAGGGGTGGAGTGGGGGCGGGGCCGGGGGCAGCGAGGGGGCGGGGTCAGTGATGCGGCCCTCGGGCCAATGCACTAGTCCTCATGCGGTCCTCGTGGTAAGTTGAGTTTGAGACCCCTGCATTAGTCCATCTAAACTAGGGATCTAGTGCTTCTGGCCAGCAAGTGCCAGGTTTAGTTTTATATTTGATTCTTGGATCTGCAATAAACTGATTGAAATGAAAAAGAGAGACTGTTTGGATACTCCCTCTCCATCCTCCCTCCTCAGTTACTGTGGGATGGATTCTTTCTAAATGCAGATGGCAGACTGTGAGGTGAAAATGGAAGGTGTGACCTGCTCATTAGAGGTTAAGGTTCTGCTTTAAGTCACAGTGGTTATGTATTTGGGCACAAATACTAAGGGGGTGGGGAGGAAGTACCTTGAATTCCTGAAGAGAAACTGAGCTGGTTCATCTATTGCTGATGATATTCTCTGACTTGATTGATTGGTTTTTAATGGAGCATGTGGTGAAAGATATTTTTCTCCTAATTTATAGTGGAAAATTTAAAACCTCAGGAGAAAATGAAGCTCTAGTAATATGTGAAACTCTTACAAATAACCATTCTGAACAAATGCTGTCACAAAATTGCGGTCCAGAACATAGAAGCTTTGAGGGGAGCATTTAAAAATGGTGTGCCAAACCTAATATGAATAGGGTATAAATGCTTTTGTGGTTTTTTGTGTTTTGTTTTGTTTGTTCAGTCAGTGAGATTGCAGTGGAATATTTATCAAAACTCCAGAGTGTTGAAAACGTAAACACAATGTTATGAAAACTAGACTATGAAGCTGACCAGTCTAGTTTTACTGCAAGGTGGAATGAATTGTGAAAAGAAAATCAGATTTTTAAAATTCTTTCAATTTCAATACTACTAGGGTAGTAACAGTATTAAGGAAAACACTTTCTCTTAAACAACTGGTTTTAAACAACATTTTAAAGTTTCTGGAGATGCACTATTCTCACAGACTACTGATGTGATGGGTGTTCAGTGTCAAAGCATGAGGCATTGCAATGAAATTATTTGTAAACATTACATAGCAGCAGAGATTTGGAGTATTTACTTTTCAAGAGAATTGGAAAAATGTTAGGCTTCTGGTAATGCACACTTTAGTGTTCTGTTCAATTCCTTGACAGTAAGTGTTTATTTTATGGCTTAAATTGGTCACGTAGGCCTAATCACATGCTTAAAATTAAGCACTTTGCTGAATCAAGGCGTAAGTGACCATTCCTGCTCCCATTAAAGTGAATTGTACCACTGACTTCAAAAAGAGCAGGGTCAGGCCACAGAACTTTATCATCCTCAGTGACAAACATTAAAAATACAGTATTTAATTTGATCATGCTATAAGACCCTGATCTATGTAATATTTATACAAAACGTCTTTCTAGGATTGGTAAATAAGCAGTATGAATTTTGAAGTAAGAAGTAGGAAGCTGTGAAAAAAGCTAATCCAGTTAAAGTTATGGTTTCAGTTGTGTTTGTTCTGTAGTGATGAAAGAGTTAGTGTGTTAATAAATCATCCTCTATTTTTCACACAGCATTAAAACTTCCTTTTGGCAAGACAACAGTGATGCATTTGGTGGCTAGAGAGACGTTGCCAGAGCCAAACTCTCAAGGTAGGCTATACAGTAGATGAGCTTCCAACTTCAGCTGCATAGGCATGTGTTCAAAAATGTCATGGTTTTCATTGGATGTTTTGAAAGGAGAAAAATCTTCATGGTTTATGAATAGTTCTTGTCAAACAAGTAACCAAATGTTTTTGGACACACTAAAATAAAAAGCATATTTCTTAGTTACGTATCTGAGTAATATTTTTTGTATTCTCCAGAGCTTATAAAGTTGCACAAGATAAAATTTTTGCATAGTTCTTGTATCGTTAACAATTATCCCCCGCTCACCCCAACTGAATGTTTTGTTAATGACTTGCAAGCAAATCTTCTTTTTGTTGTTCCACAGGTCAGAGGAACCGTGAAAAAACTGGAGAGAGCAATTGCTGTGTGATCCTGTAAACTGTCTGCTTTACCTGCTAAGTGTGATGTAATATAGTCTTTGTCTTTCATGCTGCTGGAATAGAAGAGGCCCAACCTTGCTTCAAACACCTTTAGGAAGAGCCTGTCTGTAAATCCATGGAACTGAAATATTACATAAACACTGTCACATTATTCTCTTTTTTAAAGGAGAGATCTATGAACAATTGCATTATGATTTTATTTCTATTTTTTCTTGTTGAATAATCTTATAATACATCAATTCTTGAATGCATTCAATCTCCAGAAAAAGTTAGTGTTCTCTTCCACAGCAGAAATTATTTTGCTGCCACAAAAATCTTCATTAACCGGAACTAATCAATCAAGCTTTCTAGATGCAATTTGCACTAAAAACAGTTGACAATATGTTTCTTATCGGCAATCTCTAATGATATTTGAGACACCTAAAAATAATCTACAATATGTAATACAACACTGGAAAATAGAATCCATAATTTAAAAAAGCTCACTAATGGCCAACTCAAAGGAAAAACTGAAGTCAATTCTATCAAGTCAACCTTGGTGGCCGACCTGGCACAGAATACTAACTAAACCAAGCCTGCCTATATATATTTTCACTGCAACAAACAAACAAACAAAGAACTATGTGCCTGTAATTTAAAAGCACTCTGTAGAGGGCTGTTGAAACTGATTTTTTTTTCATTATTTGCACTCTTTTCTCCTACATTAGCTGAGTGCTTGTTCATACAGCACAAACAAGTGCAGAGAGTGCATTTCCTAGCCTTAATATGGGAGGGGTAATTTCCTGTAGTTCATAGGCTTTTATTATTGTGCATAAATATTAGAAGACTTCATTTACTAATCAATTTTATGTATTTGAGTATCAGCAATTGATGTTTTTCAGTAATTCTTACTCCTCTGTATCTCGGTGTCCAAAGTCATGCTTACTCATAAGAGACTTCAAAAGAATTATTAAAGTTAAAAGAAAAAAACCTCTGCCATAGTACTAGTTTTGTTTCTTTATGTAATCTGCATTTGGTATTAGTGCTTGCAATTGTATTAAAATCAGAAGCTGATTTTTAAAGGCATACATAATTAAAAAGGATGCCATTTTATTTCATATCAATAATTTAAAGGTTGATATGCTAAAGAAATTTGCACAGCACTAAAGCATGAGCTAGTTTCATCTAAACCTGTAAAAATATAAAAGATTTTATATTTTTTCACTCGGGAAGAATTCTTCCTGGATGAAATTACAAATAAGTGTAGAATATATTTAATAAAAATCTTATAAAATGCATAATATAGAACTTAAATATAGATTGGCGTGTAGCATAATAGAACAATATTCCATATAAATAGCATTAGCCTTAAAAAGAAAAATAAATAAAAAAAGTCACAGGTTGACATTGTGTTCTGTAATTAATAAGTGTTCACAGCCCTTACAGATGTTCTGTGTAATTGTTTTTTCAAATGGTCAGCATCATTCAAATGTAATCAGGTTATTTTACCCATTGTTACTGCTTTGATGAAATGCTTTATATGCCATAGGCCTACAAAAATATTGTTCATACTGATCAGAATTAAATTTGTATAGAGCAGAGTTTTAAAACAAATTGTAAATAGCACTAAACATTTTCTTTCTGCAACCTGTACTGATAGATTCTTCTGTCAACTAAATAAAAGAATATTGTAGTGCATTTTGGTGGTGATCTAAAATTAATGACTGGGTCTGTAATTGGTTTATATTTGTTTTCACAATCATGAAAACTGGTGAAGTATCAAACCTAGTTCCCCTCTGATTGAAAAAATAACTGTTTATAAGATTATTTATAGACCAATTCTTGGTTTAGGCTGTGTTCAACATCATTTTTTCTTGCGTTTCCTTGGTTTCTCAAACATGGAATAAAACACCTTGCCGCAGAGAGAGAAAAATAGAAGAACAATGAGGAGTCCGGTGGCACCTTAAAGACTAACAGATTTATTTGGGTATAAGCTTTCATGGGTAAAAAACCCACTTCTTCAGATGCATGGAGTGAAAATTACAGATACAGGCATAAATATATATTGGCACATGAAGAGAAGGGAGTTACCTTACAAGTGGAGAACCAGTGTTGAAGGCCACTTCAGTCAGGGTGGATGTGGTACACTCCCAATAATTGATGAGGAAGTGTCAATACCAAGAGAGGGAAAATTGCAAGAGGGAGATTATATGGGAAAAGGATCTACCACATAGTAAAAGAAAAAGTAATGAGATGAAGCATGATTCGTGTCTTGTCAGTTCAATAAATCTTTAGTGTGAACTGGTGGTATTTGAAAAATGATTATCTAGTGTGTTGGTGATAGCTTGAAAATTACATATTAAATACTGAAGAGACGGACCTTGTGGTGGTAGCCTAAAATTAAGTAACTTCCTCTTATGTTATTCAGTAAGTTTGTATACTGAAGAAGACAAGGAGCTTCAGGTATTGTAAAATAATTTGTAGTCATGTAAGGTATTAATAATGCCACATTATATATTTATCAGAAAATGTGTGACCCTTCTTTGTTCCATTTAAGTAAGATTGCTGGATATTTGCTATTTTGCAAAGAGATTAATTTTAATAGAAATATCAGCATGCTTTTGCCTGCTCTTGAGGAGAACAAAGTACACACACAAGAATGTTCAAATAAATCCTTTAAACTCTGCTCAGCTTTAAAAGTCAGTACTTGTGACTCTAGGTCTCTAGAAGAAAAGTAGAACACTTTTATGCTTGTTTGTCTGCCAGCACCCAGAACAGTGTTCCATCTATTCCATCGCATTGCTATTGTGTGGGCTCTGGGAACAAATGTGCATGGGTAATTAAGGGTAAGGTTTGTTCGAGACATGTTGTATTCTAAAATACTTAGACATTGAAGCATGAGAAGGAGCAGTTTAACTCCCACTCTATTGTAAATTGGCCGTATCAGATACTAGAGATATATTTGGGGGATTATAACCCGGTAGTACTAAGGTGCTGTACAGATTCTAGTGTTCATAAATGACAGCTTGAGTAAGTCTGTCGCAACAGCCTCAGGGCTTGCCTAAGCTTCCAAGGGGAGGAAGAAAGCATGGTAAATGCCTTTAAAAAATATTCTGTAGGCATGAGCAATGTGCTGCATTGATGTTCATTCAGTACTAATATTTGTTTTTCTCTAAAATTGCAGTTATAGTAGGCAGCACCTACAACCACTGATACTCTGACCTTTATTTTAGAAGAGGGAAACATGGTACTTAGGTCAACAAGTAGGAATTTTTCATTATCTTCCTTATCACCATATGAAAAGGTGCTGTTTCCTTCCAGTATGTGTCTGCAGTACCTGATCCACTGCTACTGTTCTCATGAGTTTTGTAAATATGCAGACAGGGCATGCAGCCAAACAGTTTTTGATCTCTTCTTCAGTTAGTGTGCACTGCAGTCACAGGCTGCTGTTAACATTGCCAGCATGCAGACTTTTCAGCACAACTGAAAGCAAAGTCATGAGCTGATTCTCTGTCATGCCCTGCAATTTTAAGTTGTGTTTGTAGGTTCCAGAGCATAGTTCAAGAAGAGAAATCGTGCAGTCTGTAGCTCTGTACCCTGATTGAATGCACCTTTGCGATCTTTGTTCAGGAGGCAATCTCACAGATATGCCATTTGATCTAAAATTCTCCTGGTAGCTCTGCCTGAGCTTACCCATCTGATGAGTGCAGAGTTAGGGTCAAGCACTGCCTTAGATTGGTATTGGGAGCTCCCAGAGACACCAGTTGCACCACTGAAATCAATACAAATTCTGTACGCTGATCAAAGGGATTATAGAAGTATTCCATGATTGTCAAAGAAATGATTCAACCTCTTTCTTTCCACTGAAATATATAGAGTTCCTTAGACTTGTATCATCTTTCTGTGAACTGGAGTGTCAAAATCTAACTTCAGAGTGCAAGTTGAAAAAGAGTTTGTTTTTTTCCGTAGTAACAATGTATTAGGTCTGTCAGTATCCTATCAACTAAATTAATAATATGTTAGTACTATTTATATTGTAGCAGCACCCTCAGATGGGATCGGGGTTCTTTTGTCCTGGGGTTTACACTAAAATACAGTCCTGCCCTGAAGAGCTAATTATGCCACATAATATATAATGAGCAATATAATTAACAAAAATAATGCTTTTTCTGTTCCAAGATTTCTCAGTGCTTTTGAACAGCTGCCAGTTTGATTAATACATTTGTTAATGATCTGGAAATGGAAGTGAGCAGTGAAATGCAAAATGATCAGATGACACAAAATTATTGAGGTTCGTCAAGTCCAGAGAAGAAAAGGAGGAACATTAGCGGGACCATAACCAAGCTAGTTGAGTGGGCAGCACAAGGGCAAAGGAAGTTCAGTGTTGATAAATGCAAGGTAATGCACATTGGAGGGAAACATGTAAACTACTCACACAAATTTCGGACTTCTATAGTAACTATCAACTCAGCACTGGGAGCCGAGCATCAGTGTGGACAGCTCAGTTAGAGAAGAACTCAGCTCAATATGAAGCTTCACCCAAAAAGAAAAGATGTTAGTATGCATAGAAAATGTTATATATTGTGATACAGCATGGCCAGAAGGCAGCAGGAGAGTGATCTAGGGTGAGGAGAAGCCTTATTCCCTGTAGATTAATTAAAAGCACCTGAAACCAATTAGAGCACCTGAAACCAGTCACCTGATAAAATCCCCCTGCTTCAATCAGCCAGAGGAGGAGCTGGAGCAGAGTGAGGAGGAGCTGGAGCAGAGTGGTTTGGTGGTGGAGCAGAGAGCAGCTTGGAGGAGTGAAGCAGAGTGAATTGGTGGTGGAACAAAGAGCAGTTCGAAGGAAAGTGGAGGAGAGTTTTGAGAAGTGCTGCAGCGGGCTAAGAAGACCAAGATCCTAGGTAAAGGGACACCTGGCTTGTGCAGAGGGAAGGCAGGAAGCCCCACAAGCTGAAGGTCAGGAGAGGGAAGTAGCCCAGGGGAAAGAATCACTGGTACAAGTGGTTCACCTACTATCATAGGGCCCCTGGGCTGGGACCCAGAGTAGAGGGCGGGCCTGGGTCCCTCCCTCTCCACTCCCCTTCCCTGGGATACTAGTAGGATAGCTGTTACCCCAGTTCAGGGGCAAGAAATGGCACCCTGAAACCCCCCCACAAGAAGAGAAAGTGCGGGACCCATCATAGTAGTGCCGGCAATTTGCCACACGTGGTGTCAGGGGTGGGATCTCCGCACTGGGGCTTAAACCAGGGTTAGCCAAAACAATCCAGTCCTTAAGATGGACGACGTAATCAAGGCCCTAATACAAGCCACCGCGGCCTAGCAGGAGGCTACCCGGGTCCAAGCAACCGCCCAACAGGAGGCGACTAGGGTACAGCAAGAGACTAATCGTCTGTTGATGAGTCAGGCTGCCCAGGACCGAGCCCTGCTGCAGGAGCTGGTGAACCAGATGAAGGCCCTTATGGAGCGAAGCCAGAACGGCGATGGGACCCGGACTATACGGGCCAGCCACTGCCTACAGAAAATGACACGGGAGGATGATGTAGAGGCATACCTCCTGGCTTTTGAGAGAGCAGCCCTGCGGGAGGCCTGGCCCCGAGACCAGTGGTCCGGTATCCTTGCCCCGTTCCTGTGTGGGGAGGCCCAGAAGGTATACTACGATATGGCCGCAGAGACTGCAGCAGACTACCCTCAGCTGAAGGCAGAGATCCTGGCCAGATTCGGAGTAACTACGGCATTACGAGCCCAGAGGTTCCATGAGTGGCAGTATACAGAGGACAAGACACCCAGATCGCAATTGTTTGACCTGATCCACCTGACCCGGAAATGGCTGCACCCTGAGGCCCTCAGCTCTGAGAAGATGATGGAGCTCCTGGTACTGGACCGGTATATGAGGGGGCTACCACCAGGCCTCCGGGCTTGGGTTGGCCAGAATGACCCCTCCACCTATGATGAGTTGGTCTCCCTCATGGAAAGACAGCTAGCAGCCCGTGAACTGTTCCAGACCCCAGGGGGTGAAACATGGCAATCCAGGAAGCCAGTCCCAAACCCAAGGTCCCGGACCGCCGAGAAGTACAGGAGAACTATAACTGGGAGGAAAGACATTGAGGAATGGCCCGAGTCCAAGAAGGGACCTGGGGGTTTGGGAAGAGAGGGCTGGGGGGGCCGACCAAATAGCCCCAGGCAGAGGGTGGCAACCGGGATAAGGGGTCGGTGTTACGAGTGTGGGGAATTGGGGCATATAGCAGCCCAATGCCCCAACAGGGAAGAGCCTATGCAGTGCAATCTGGGGGATCCTGGGGAACAATGTGGCCTAATTGGCCTGGTAGGGGTCGCAACGACCCCACATGGGTATACAAGGTCAGTAAAAATGAATGGTATTGTGACCACAGCATTAGTAGATTCCGGGAGTGCTGTCATGCTGGTCTCGGGGAAGTTGGTGGGGCAAGACCAACTAACCCGGGCCAAAACCACAGGGGTAACGTGCGTTCATGGCACCGTAAATTTCTACCCCACAATCCCAGTACGGATTGAGATCCAGGGGAACACTACCAGGGTAACTGCAGCAGTGGTCCCTAGGCTCCCCTACCCGGTCTTAATTGGTAGAGACTTCCCTGGATTTGAGAACTTACTCCCCCCAGTAGAGCCAAGGGAGGGTAGCAACCCCCGGGCTGAAATGGAGGCACCTACAGATAGCTTCACCCCAATTTTTGCTGAATTTGCCCCAGAGCTATTCTCATCCCCTGGGAAACCCCGAAAGTCTAGGCGGGAAAGGAGGGCAGATAAAAGGCTAGGGACCAGGATTCTAGCAGAGAACCAGAAAGCCTCCCTTGGTGGTAAGTGAACCCGTTCAGGAGGCCAGGAGACAATTCAGGCCAGTGAGGACTCAGAGGCAGTTCCTAGCCCAAGTAGGGGCAACCCAGGGGGCGGAGTAGAAATAGGCCCCCTGGAATTAGGTCAGATCGGTACCGCCCGTGAGAATTTCAGGCAGGACCAAGCCAATGACCCGCTATATGCGAATGTGAGGGAGGAGGTAGTGGAAGTAAATGGCGTACCGGTGGAAGGAAAGACCAAAGGCCCGGGGCAGGTATTATGTGATCAAACGTGATCTGTTGTACCGAATAGTGCAGATCCGAGGGGAAGAAGTAGAGCAGCTCTTAGTCCCACGGAAACACACAAGTTTTGAGAAGTGCTGCAGCGGGCTAAGAAGACCAAGATCCTAGGTAAAGGGACACCTGGCTTGTGCAGAGGGAAGGCAGGAAGCCCCACAAGCTGAGGGTCAGGAGGGGGAAGTAGCCCAGGGGAAAGAATCACTGGTACAAGTGGTTCACCTACTATCATAGGGCCCCTGGGCTGGGACCCAGAGTAGAGGGCGGGCCTGGGTCCCTCCCTCTCCACTCCCCTTCCCTGGGATACTAGTAGGATAGCTGTTACCCCAGTTCAGGGGCAAGAAATGGCACTCTGAAACCCCCCCACAAGAAGAGAAAGTGCGGGACCCATCATAGTAGTGCCGGCAATTTGCCACTATATATATATATCTGGAACAATGTGTGCAGAACTGGTCACCCCATCTCAAAAAGAATATTACAGAATGCAGAAAGGTTCAGAGACGAGCAACAGGGATTAAGGATGTGGAAAATCTCTCACATGATGACAGAGTTAAACAATTGGGATCGTTTACCTTAGACAGGTGGCATATGAGAGCAGATGTGATAACAGTATATACAGGAATGTATTAGTGGTGGCTCGTGAAATTTTTGACAGGTGAGGCATAAATCACAAAATAGTTCCCCCACCCAGTGTATAATTTAATTACTATAAATGAGGTTAAGCTTTTAATAGCTAAGAAGCAGCAGGCAGACCCAGGAGCTGGAGCTGCTGCTACCTGGGCCAGTGGGGTTGGGATGGGGCACAAGACAGGCCGGGGGCGTAGGTGCCTGGTGCACATGCAGAGTGAACACCTTGTGGGGGAGGGAGCTGGGGAGTCGGGGCCCATCCCTGCCCCCTGTAATCCCCCTACAACCCAGACGTAATTACTACAATCCTACCTTGGCTTCACCAAGCAGTGGTTACCACAGCAACACCCTTAGAAAGTGACTGCTGGGTGGGGTAAATTACTATGCTAACAAGGCAGTTTCTTTAGGCATTATTCGCTATACCAAGATTTGAGCCTCATGCAGCACTACATTCTTCAAACTATCTGGTGTTATGTTTTGGTACTGGAGTGAGTTGTGGCATTTAAATCAAATCTCACTTTGTCCTTTAAATCTGTATAGATTTCTCAAGTAAGTAAAGAAGACTATGCAAAAAAATTTTTAGCTTTTGAGAAGTCTTGGTTATCCTCACTTGCCTGGGCCGATGAGCCGTCCTATAATGTGCGCTATCGAGAAAGTAGGGCAGGCGCTTCTGGTTCTCCCTATCTCAAAGCACAACAAGCTGAGGCTGTTCGATGAAATTAAAAGGTTGCAAAAGCAAAACTGATAAAATACTTCTGCTGCAATGTGTGATTAGACTGTGGAACTCATTGCCACATAAAGTCATTGAGGCCAAAAACTTACCAAGTTTCTAAAAGGGATTGGACATTTATGTGGCTAACAAGAATATCCAGAGTTGTAATTGATAACAAACATTTTGGAAGGGATATTAAACCTCGTGCTTTAGGGGTTAAACCAATCTTTAATTATTAGGGATTAGAAGGAGACCGAATATAAAGCCAGATTATCCCACATCTGCATACTGTGATTTTTTTGGACCTTCCTGTGAAACATCTGGTATGTTGGAGGCAGGATACTGGACTGGATGGACCAGGGATTAATCTAATATAGCAATTCCTGTTCCACTCTGCAACCCCCAGGTTTTTTCCTCTTCATTGTATTTTATTTATCCACGCCCTGAAAATGTGCTAGATGATCCACTGAACATAAAGAAAACACAATCCTTGTCCCAAAGATCTTACAACCTAGAAGTAGGCATGATATAACAGGCAGTAGCAACAGACAATTGCGGAGAAATAGGATAACAAGTTGATGCCATTACTTAATTATAATTAATCATGTTTATTACAGTAGTGCCTAAAGATCAACCAAGAATGGGGGTCCATCGTCCTAGGCACTGTACAAACAGGGTAGCAGATAGGTCTTCTCTCAAAGAGCTTAGAAGACAGAGAGCGGGTGGGGGAAGGGGCACAACACACCAGCAAAATGCACAGCATGATGGCAACAAATGTTATGTTAGTTCCATAATAATTTAGGGATTAAGGCATATGAATTGCAGCTGTTCTGTGTTTGAGTGCTTTTTTGGAGCAGACTTTGAGAGAGTTGAGTATTTTGGCGTTGTCATTTATACATTTATATAATTGTCATTTGTCAATTATACCTTCGTCATTGTCTGACAACCACCTGCTGCCGTTTGAGGTGAAAACACCTCTGCTATTTGATCAGAGCATGTTTAATTCGGCTGCCCATGGAAACTAGTGATTTTAGACCTTTATAACAGTGAATACTCTGTTAGTGTTCTGCTCAGTTGGAGGCTGGGTAATAATAGGATGTTACAAGCAGCTGAAACATGGGGTAGTGGTCAGAACAGAAATTGCTCACCCATGGTGATCACTTGTGACTGAGTTTCTTTTGAAGTCCTGTGCTACAAGTGTAAAGGAGGCGTTTTCTCCACTGTTGCAAGTGGGGGTTCTCACCCAGTGGAGCTGTCCAAGCTATGAGGTGCTTGCAGCAGCCAGTGTTGCTGATGGGAGACACTGCAGAGTTCAGTACGAGGTGACCTTTCCTAATAGCTGAGGGCTTCATGCCCAGGTATATCCCATTGCTGTGTTCCAGCTGAGAGATGATGGAGGGGTGAATAACTGAGGCCAGGTGTGATGGGGTGTACAAACCCCGCAGTGGGCAACCAGGGGTTAAGGTGCCGCTCTAGCCTCAGTCAGCCCCCCTTCTCCCCTCACCTGGAGGAGAAGTTAAAAAGCAGGGGAGCAGCTCATTGGGTGGCAGACCAGGGAAGAGAGCAGCCCTGCAACCTGCAGCTCCAGGAGAGGAGAGCTGAGAGAGAGGCAGAATCTCTCCCCATGACAACTGCCCAAAGGTCCCTCCCTGAGGGAAGTGAGGACCTTCTCCAGAAATAGCCCGAGAAGGAAGCATTCCCCTCTCCCTCTTGTATGGACTCCTAGTTTGGTTAATTCCCCAGCCAGGGAAAGCCCTGGGACCGATCTGGCCTAAGAGGGTGGGCCATACCACGGAAGGAGGAAGTTGCTACCCTAAAAAGGAAGAGAGCTACCCCGCTACATGAAGCCACCAGAAGGTGCTGGGTGGTGAGCTGACACCCTTCATGCCGCCTGGACCCAGATGGCAACTTTGGACAATTGCAGGAGGGTGTGGGTGATAGGAAGTGGCCCAGGGAGAGCAGCCTTAAGCAGGCCCTAGCTGTTAGATCACTGATAGCTCTCAAAGGACTCTGGGTGGGAGCCTGCTGGAGCAGGAGGCCCCAGGCTCCCCTAACAACAACCCCCTTGCAAGTCACAGGCCAAAGCCCTGCCCACTAGGTGACACTACCCTACCAACCAACCCTCAAGCAAGGACCGTCACACCAGGCTATAGTCCACCTGGGTGGGATGGAGTCTCCTAGTCAACCAGAGATGGTACAAAACATTACTGACAGGTGGGTTCCTCGGTGCCAGTAAGCTCTCACGTCCAAGGGCACTGCTGGACTGCAGACTGGATTGACCATAACTGGTATTGCCAGTATCACCCCTGAGTTCTTCCGTTCTTTTCTCGTTGAGAGATCCCCACGAGTTTGGGGCAAATGCTCATCCTGCCTTAGGGAATAACTTGTGAGGGGTTCTGCAAGTCTCCTGTCTGATGGGCAGGCAAGGCTGCTGAGGGAGAGAGCACAATGATTTGGGCTGCAATGCCATCAGCACCTCTATCGCGTGCGTCATTTTTGTCTGACCCCTATTGTCTGGTGTGTCTGCTTTTTTCAGGGACTGGCTGCGAATGAGAGAACAAACTGGCTGAAGATCAAACCAGGCAAGACACAGAGGTAATGCTAATGGGGTTGGTACAAGGCTCTGGAGTGAGTGGCAGAACTGGGTCTTGCAACTATTACTGACAGAGTGCGCTCATTCTTTATCCATAGGGCCCACGGTGTGGGGATGCTTTACAATCCCCTGCTGGCCAGGAAATCCCGGTTGGCATTAGTGGAAAGTGCCTTTATTTGACTCAGGGGTTTCTGCCCCAGGACCTTACAGGACCGGGACCAGCGCCCTGGTATCCCCTGATGGAGGCCGTGCTCCATCCTCAATCGGACCCTGGCTCGGCGGAGCCGGCCCCAAGCACCTCCTGCTCGGTGCACAGTGCGCCGGCACCGAGGAAAGACTCATCCAGAGACCCCCAGCACCACCATGGCGCCTCTCACAGAGCCCCGGCACACACCTCAGTCTCAATCCCCGGTGCCCCAGAAGAGGAGGAGACCAGAGGGGGTCGCTCCCCAGCCAAGTCCAAGGACCAGTTGATTGGAAAGCCCCCGTCAGGCCATGCCACCTCAGTACAGTTACCAAGAGTCACGTCGACACCTGCCCCCACAGAGAGTCAGTCGAGTCCAGACCCCCATCACTCACCAGCCCACCATGGGAGAGAGCTGCAGCCAGAGGCGTCTGAGGCAGCAACAGACCTCCTGGTGCTTACAGCACCATCATCTCCTCTGAGGTGGGAGAGGTCACTGATGCCAGTTTGACCCCCGGTGCAGTCAAGGGGCAAGCCGGCAATGATGGGACCGGGCTCACCATCCCCCGCGCACCGTCCCCCAGCAGCAGCCGCCCTCACAGTGGAGCCGCACCGGTCCCCCAGCCCCATCGATCTCTGGCACCGATGAGCTCCGCTGCTCCGTGGCCGTCCTTTACGGAGTCCTCGGAGTCAGAAGCAGAGTCATCGCACTCCAGAAGGAGCAGAAGGTCCCGGTCCCAGCATCATCGCCAGCCCTACCCGGCACTGTGGCTGGGCCAGTGGCAAGCCCCACCCCAGTGGCCCTTCTGGACACCCTGGGCCTTTCCTCAAAGCCAGGGGCAGAGCCAGAGGTCAGGTCCGTGTCGGTGGTCTCAGCATCCTTTGGGCTGCCGCCAGCACTGTTGGCACCAGGAGAAGATCAGTGGCTACACCCCAGCCAACCACCATGGCGCCAACGACATCACCAGCTTCAGCACCGGTGACAGCTGCAGCACCGACGGCTTTGGCACCGGCAGCGACTCCCGCGGCACCGACAGCTTTGGCACTGATGGTTGGGACTGCGATGCTCCTCCCATCGGTGATGCCGCTGGCACTCCTAGCACTGCGAGACCCTCGGGGTGCCGATGGTGAAGAGCAGGGCCCACTACCATCTGGTCTCTCTTCTTCATCCTCCCCAGATGAGGCGGTGGTGGGCACATCAATTGCCCTGGCCCTGAAAGACATCAGGATTCTTGCCCCTCCTGTGTCATCCCGGATCGCTCTGCCACTGATAAAGTGAGGCCACCAAGACCTTTTGGCAGATCCCAGCCTCTTTGCCTCCCACAGCAAAGAGGTACGAGCGAAGGTACTTCATCCCCTCCATAGGTTATGAGCATTTATAAATGCACCTCCCGCCGGACTCCTTAGTAGCTGATGCAGCCAACCAGAGCAAGCGCCAGGGCTACCGGGGTCCATCCCTGAAAAATCAGGTGGCCAAAAAACTGAACCTTTTCAGGGGGAAGGGCTATTCAAGGGCGGGGGGAGCATGGGTTTCAGCTCCATATTAGCAACCAGCAGGCCATTGTCAGTAGGTACAATTATAACACCTGTGGGGTGATGGCCAAATTTGCAGAACTCCTTCCTCAGGACTCCCACACAGAGTTTTCTGCACTGGTTGAAAAGGGCAAACTTATCTCCCGTGCATCTCTGTAAGTAGCCCTAGACGCAGTGGATGTGGCTTCCCACACCATGGCAACGGGGGTGGCCATGAGGAGAAGTTCCTGGCTGCAGGTCTCTGGCCTCCCTTACGAGGTCCAGCAAACAATCCAGGACTTCCCCTTTGAGGGTTCTGCCCTCTTCTCTGAAAAGACAGACTCCCAGCTGCACAGCCTAAAGGACTCCAGGCCCACCCTAAAGTCCCTTGGCCTCCATATTCCCGCTACACAGCGGAAACATTTTAGGCTGCAACCTCCGCCATGGTTCTACCAGCTGCATAACAGGCAAAACGGCTCCCGGTGGAGGAACAGGAACTCCAGAGAGACCACATTCTTCCTCAGGCCAGGTCTCTGGCCAGTCGAAGCCTTCCTCAGGCCAAAACCAGGCCTATCGAAGCTGCGCTCAAGGACGGTGCACCAGTATGAACACTGGATCCACCCCGCCATAGGCGCCGACTCCGTGGGTGCTCCGGGGCTGGAACACCCACGGGGAAAAATTGGTGGGTGCAGAGCACCCACCGACAACTCCCCACCAGCACCCCCGCCCAGCTCACCTCCACTCCGCCTCCTCCCCCGAGGCACCACTGCTTCGCTTCCCCCCCACCTCCTTCCCAGGCTTGCCGCACACCAAACAGCTGATTCTGGCAAGCCTGGGAGGGATGGGGGAGATGCGAAGCAGCGGCGCCTGGGGGGAAGGAGGTGGAGGTAGAGCGGAGGTGAGCTGGGGCAGGGAGTGGTTCCTCTGCACCCCCCCCCCCCAGCTCATCTCCGATCTGCCTCCTCCCCCGAGGCGCTGCTGCTTCGCTTCTTCCCCCTCCCTCCCAGGCTTGCCGGAATCAGCTGTTTGGCGCGCGGCAAGCCTGGGTGGGAGCGGGGGAGAAGCGAAGCAGCGGTGCCTCCGGGGAGAAGGCAGAGGTGAGCTGGGCGGGGGGGGGCGGCGGCGGGGAGCTGCCGGTGGGTGCTCTCCTTCTCCCCCCTTCCTCCCAGGCTTGCAAGCCTGGGGGGGAGGGGAAATGTGGAGCGCCTGGGGGAGGGGGCGGGGACTTGGGGAAGGGGTTGGATGGGGGCGGGGGTGGAGTTGGGGCCGGGCCAGGGGTGGGGGGGGTGCGAGCACCCACCAGCGCCAACTAAAGTCGGCGCCTATGCACCCCGCCTTACCTTCTTGTGCTGACTATCCGCTTTCTACCCTGCATGGGCCTGTATTACATCAGACTGTTGGGTGCGCCGCACGGTAGAAAAAGGATACTCCCTCCAATTCTCAACCCTCCCGCCCTCCCACCCGCTTCCCCATTGCTCTTCAGGGACCCTTCTCACGAGCAACTTTTCAGACAGGAGGTGCACTCGCTTCTATCACCAGAAGCCATGGAAGAGGGTCTTCAGGAGCTAAGGGGCAGGGGCTTCTATTCCCGGTATTTCCTAATACCAAAAGCCAAGGGCGGGCTCAGGCCCATCCTAGACCTGCGAGATCTCAACAAATTTATGAAGAAACTGAAGTTTCGTATGGTCTCTTTGGCTTCCATCATCCCTTCCTTGGATGCAGGGGACTGGTATGCCATCCTCGACTTAAAAGACGCTTATTTTCATATCGCAATCACTTTGTCCCACAGGAAGTACCTCAGGTTTGTGGTAAACCACATTCATTACCAGTTCACAGTCCTCCTGTTTGGCCTCTCAGCGGCACCTTGCATGTATACCAAGTGCATGGCAGTCGTGGCCGCATTCCTGCATAGGCGACAGGTAAAGGTGTTTCCATATCTCGACGACTGATTGATCAAGGGCAGCTCCAGAGAGCAAGTGGAGGCGCAATTCGACTTCATAAGGGCAACTTTCGATGAACTGGGATTTCTCCTGAATGTGGGGCAATAGACTCTGTCCCCCGTTCAGCGGATAGAGTTTATAGGGGCAGTACTAGACTCGACACAGGCCAGGGCATACCTCCTGGAAGCAAGGTTCCGGGCCCTGGGTGATGTCATTCAAGGTCTCAGGAAGTTCCCTACCACCATGGCAAGGAATTGCCTGAAATTCTGGGACATATGGCCGCTTGTACCTATGTGGTGCAGCATGCCAGGCTCAGACTTCGGCCACTCCAAGAATGGCTAGCCTTGGTGTATCAGCCAGTTTGGGACAATTTGGACAGAATCGTCACACTGGGGGCCCAGTCCTCGACTCCCTCCAGTGGTGGCTCGACCCACAGGTAGTGTGTGTGGGGGTTCCATTCACTAGACCTCAGCTATCCCTCTCGCTGGTGATGGATGTGTCAGCCTTGGGTTGGGGTGCACATCTGGGAGACCTCAGGACACAAGGTCTCTGGTCTTAGGTGGAACTTGCTCTCCACATCAACATCAGGGAGCTGAGAGCGGTTCGTCTGGCATGACACCTGGCAGGGAAATGTATACTGGTTATGATGCACAACACCACAGCGATGTTTTATATAAACAAGCTCCTCTCCCCTTTGCCAGGAAGCTCCCATGCTGTGGGACTTCTGTGTAGCTCATTCGATACACCTGGAAGCATCGTACCTCCCCGGAGTACAGAACGAGTTGGCGGATTATCTCAGTGGGTCGTTTCACAGCCACAAGTGGTCCCTGCACCCAGATGTAGCAAACTTCCTCTTCCATCAGTGGGGGTTTCCCCAGATAACAACCTGTTTGCCACATGATGCAACAGGAAGTGCCAGCAGTTTTGCTCTTTCCTGAACCACAGCCCCGGCTCCATTGTGGATGTGCTCCTCCTTCCTTGGGAGGGCCACCTCTTGTACATGTTCCCTCCCATCCCCCTCATTCACAAGGTGCTCCTCAAAGTTTGGAGTCACGAGGCCTCGGTGATATTGATAGCTCCAGTCTGACCCGGTCAACACTGGTACACATCTCTCCTCAAAATGTCTGTGGAGGCCCCAATCACCTTGTCGCTCTTCTCGGACCTGCTAACTCAGGATCACAGCCGTCTCCAGCATCCGAACCTCGAGTCCTTGCACCTCACAGCATGGGCGCTCCATGGCTGAACCCAACGGAGCTCACTTGTTCAAACCCGGTCAGACAAGTCCTCCTTGGCAGTAGAAAACCTTCCACCAGGGCTACCTACCTGGCCAAGTGGACGAGGTTTTCGATCTGGTTGGCACAACACCATCCATCTCCGATGCTTGTGTCCATACCCCTTATACTGGACTACCTCCTCCACCTTAAGCAGCAGAGGCTGTCCATTTCGTCAATAAAGGTTCACTTGGCCACCATTTCTGCCTTTCATCCAGGCACAGAGGGCCAGTCGGTCTTTGCCAACCCCATGGTGAGCCGTTTTCTGAAAGATCTCGACAGGCTATATCCGCATGTCCGACAGCTGGTTCCAGCCTGGGACCTTAATTTGGTCCTTTCCAGACTGATGTCAGTCCTTTTCAGACTGCTGGCGACATGTTCTCTGCGCTACCTCTCATACAAGGTGGCATTTCTGGTAGCGATAATGTCAGCTAGGAGGGTGTCTGAGCTTAAGACCTTAACATCAGGGGCTCCTTACACTGTGTTCTATAAGGACAAAGTTCAGCTCAGGCCGCATCTAGCTTTCCTCCCTAAGATTGTCTCCCAGTTTCACGTCAACCAGGACAGCTTTCTCCTAGTTTTCTACCCTAAGCCGCACTCAAGCAGCAGGGAGCAAAAATGTAACTCTTTGGACGTTCGTTGGGCATTGGCCTTTTACATTGAGTGAACGAAACCGTTCCGGAAGTCCATCCAGCTGTTTGTTGCCATAGCAGATAGGATGAAAGCTCTTCCAGTCTCCTCCCAGAAGATCTAGTCATGGATCATGTCCTGTATCCGGGAGTGCTACAACCTGGCAGGGGTGCCTGCCCCTCTGCTCACAGCGCACTCCACCAGGGTGCAGGCTTTGTCAGCGGCGGTTTTGGCGCATGTTCCAACCCAGGAAATATGCAGAGCAGTGATGTGGTCCTCAAAACACACTTTCACCTCGCATTATGCGATTATCCAGCAAGCCAGAGACAATGCAGTCTGAAGAGCGGTGCTCCGATCAGCGGACATTTAAGCTCTGACCCCGCCTCTAACATTTAGGCGTGGGAATCACCTAATTGGAACTGACATGAGCAATCACTCGAAGAAGAAAAAACAATTACTAACCTTCTCGTAACTGTTGTTCTTCGAGATGTGTTGCTCATGTCCATTCCAATACCCTCTCTCCTACCCCTCTGTTGGAGTAGCCGGCAAGAAGGAACTGAGGAGGTGGCAGGTCGGCAGGGCCCTATATTGGGCGCCATGTAGACCCAACAGATACTGCCAAAGGAAAAATCTTTTGGCTGCCGCACACCTTATTGGAATGGACATCAATAACACATCTCAAAGAACAACAGATACGAAAAGGTTAGTAACCGCTTTTATCTCTGAAATACTGTGCATGTGCCTTGAATCGGACCCATTTCATCCACTGAAAATTAATAATGGTTAAATTCCCCAGTGTACATTTGGGCTCAGCTTGGCCACTCTAATTGCAGGTGTTTGTGCGTAATGCTCCACAGTTAAAAGGAAATTCCTTTTATGCATGTGTATGTAACACAAACTACCTTGGAAGAGAGGTCTGCCTTGTCAGTGCTTGTCTCTACAGTTTGTGTGTGTACATAGAAACAATCTGAATATATCTGTGACCAGGGTCCCAGGGGGGCAATGCTGAGATTGCTCAGTTAGGGCAAACTGCAAAGAATGGGGCAGACAATCCTCCAAACTGGTAGTTATTCTAATACTTAGATTCACCAAGCCAGCAACAAAACAGCTTCCATAATACCTTACTCATTACCCAGAAGCCAAAAACACAGTTGACTTAAAGCAACCCAGCCTTGGGCTTCCTCCCAGACAGCCAAGTCAAATATGATGAGAATTATTGAAAATCTTGTTCCCCATATAAAAAATTCTACCAATCCCAAAGGATCAGACACATTACATGCCAGGTCAATGAATATTTCAGATCTTTCCCAAATACACACTTACAGCCAATTCTTCTTAACTAAACTAAAATTTATTAAAAAAGAAAAGAGAGAGTGTAATGGTTAAAAGATCATTATACATACAGATATGAAATGAATTCTTACATCAGTTTCACAGTAGAGATGGTGAGCTTTAGAGTTTCTAAGAGTTCTTTCAGAATTAGTCCATAGGTTTAGTCCAATGTCCGGTATCAGGGTGATCCAGATGGGACTGGAGACCTCAGTCTTTCGGCTCAAACTTCCCCTGATAAAGCTTAAGCAGATCTGAGCTAAAAGGATCAGGGCCCAAGAATTCCTTTTATAGATTTTTTGCAGCTTCTTGATAGCATGCAGTCCTTGGGTGAACAAATAGGCTTGTGAAGTAACCTTCTATTTCCTAAGCATCACCGGTAATTAGCTACATGGATTAACATAAGGCAATTGCCTATCTCCAGCCACTTACAGATAATTTACCACAAACTTCAAAGAGAAATTAAGACAGTGATATCACTACATTCACAGTTCATTTAAATGTTATCTCCTTTTGAGCTCTGAATTAACAGAATACAGCAATAGATAGGAACTGTTTGGTTACACTGTCAACCTCTAGCAATATATATGTAAACCCACAAAAACAACCATTATTTACTAATATATCTCTAAAGGTTGAATCTGGGTCAATTAGCATGCAAGTTGCTTAATCCTTTCCGGCCCTGTGTCACAATGTCAAAGCTTGCAGGCACTATTTTAGGGGTTGTGTGAAAAAATGTGGACCTGAAGACTGATGGGTTTAGTTAGTTGTTGAGAACTCCTTAGTTCTACTGTGAGAGAAAAGAGTTTTTGCTTTGTGGAAAAGCTAAACAATTTTCACCATTGCACCGTCTTGTTCCCCTTGTTTTTGATTGGCTGGCAGTTTACCTGAAGATCTCTTGGCTGAAGGGTGAGATTCAATAGTCTACTTTTCTGTGCATGCTCCCATAGGAGAGCATTGGTCAAATAAGAAGCCAGATTAGACCTCTCTCCTTACTGCCTAATGTAAACTTAATGTACGAAATCCAGCAGCAACTCAGATTAAAACTCTGGATGAACCCTCTATGACGTTCCCCTGGTGTTGTTTGGACCGGTGATCTACTAGGTCACTCCAATCCTTGACTCTGGGACCCAGCCTTACCCTACTCTGCTGTGAGAACCCCCACTTCTGGGCTGTTCACGCACATCCTCTGGCATGCAACCTGCTCCCAGCTACTTGCAAGCGAATGACACTAGCCAATATCTCCGGTCCCAGACACAACCCTAAGAACCTCCGTCTTGCAGTGTCCAGTTATGCCTGCTGGATGCTGCAAGCTTATATGAGTTCTTAAATTTAGCAAAGAAATTGATATGTACCAGGCTTGTTATCCCATGGGGAGTCTCTGACACGCTTACAACCAAATGCACTGTTTACTCTACCTGAAGCAAACAGATTTATTAACTACAAAGATAGATTTTAAGTGATATTAAGTGATAGGCAAAAAGTCAGAGTGGTTCCCAAAATAAAATAAAATATAAGCACACAGTCTAAACTCTCAAACCTATTAGACTGGGCAACAGCCTTAGTTCTTAGTCCTAAGCAGTTTTTCTCACCGCACTGGATATTGCGGTCCTTAATATATAGGTTTGTTCCTTAAACCTGGGCGAATCTCCTCTGTTGTCTTCTTCTCAGTGTCTTTCTTGCTTGCAGCGAAGGTGGGGGCAGGAGAATGGCCCAGTATGTGTCCACTCTGTCTGTTTTATACCCTCAGTCCGTGTGCTTGGGGAGCACAAGCCCAGGCATGTCTGGGGGCATTGCTGAGTCTCTCCAAGCAAGGTTGAGCAATTCCCCTGGTGTGGCCTCATGCAGGTGAGTCATTGCACTGTAGCTCCCTTGCTGGACAATGGCTGTTGATGGGTTGTTTGACACCCCGCCTGGGCTTGGTTACTTTCCTTGCTGTTGCCTCTGGGGAGCTAATATCTGGCTGATTCCCCAATTTATAGCATGTTTTAGTGACCACCATACAGCAAAATTCTCATAACTTCATATGCATTAATGATACACATATATGGATTGAGAAACGACTTCCAGCAAATCATAACCTTTCCCTTGATACCTTATAAGGCCTGCTTTATATGCAAGATCACGATTATATGAAAATGAGGAATATCGGGTTACAGTACGCTCCCCCAAGGTATAGAATGTCACACCCTCTTGATACTGCATGCTCGTTTCAGCACTTAGTGAACCATCCTCTATTTCATGGTGAAAAAGAAAGGATTACAACTCCCACCAGCCCCTTCTGCCCAGAACTTCCCTTTCCTCCGGCCAGGGAAGGGGAAGGTCCTGAACCCAGAAGTGGCTGCACTCTGTTGAGAAGCAACAGCCACATGGCCATCCAGGAGTTGCAGAGAAGGCAGGTGCAGAGCGTAACCCTCAGGAACTGTATGCAGAGCCATGTGTGGAACAGGCTGAGATGGCTGGACATCACAGCTGCATGCAGGTCTGTGTGGGACTTATGGGGAGCAGCAGCAGCTGGGCAGGGAGCCAATGTAGAGGTGCCTCAATGAAAGACTAACTGAGCCTGGCCTGTAAATCCGCAAGGTCCTATTTGCTTGAATAGCAACTGCACTGGGGATGACACCCCAGGCACTAGGCCTGATGATTGGACTGCTGCAGGGACCCAAACAGGAATCACTGTCGTGCTCACTTTCTTCTGTAATGGTTTAAATCTTTGTACCTAGGGTACTTGCAACCTTTCCCTTTCCTGCCAGCCCCAGAAAAATACCCTTTAACTTAGCCATGGGTCTGAGGGGTTATTAGGGACCCACCACGGCTGGTGCCTGCAAAGTCTAGCTGCTGAAGCACTTGCAGTACTTGCCTCCAAATCCAAGTACAACCAGGCACACTACTGGCACCCTAGGGGTTTGGTGTACTCCAGCACTGCGCAGCCCCAATATTTACACTGGATTCTAAAGGCTCAAAGCAGTCCTCTCTCCCCCTCCCTCCGGAAAGGTGCTGGGAGACTGGGAGTTATAAAAATACAGGCTGAAATCTATTATCTGCTGGGTGAGAAGCCACTGAAACTTGATAGCCCTTAAGTGCCTCTCAACCCCAGTAGACCAAAGAGCGTTCCTTCCTTCCCAGACATGTTGGAACCAGGGAAGGGTGGGGGAGGATGGGCACAGCATCCTCTCCGACAATGTCGCAAGGGGCAGCTATCCTTGGATTTTCTAAAACCTATGATGAGGTTTAAATTTGTGGTGTATGGCATCTCCTTTTGTAGTGTTTGGCCAAATATCTCAAACCGGTATTCGGCCAAAGCTGAATGAGAGGCCAAATATTCATAGAGAAATCAGAGTCACATGTATTATATTTATTCATTTGCTGAAGCAGGATGTTAGTAATAAAATCCAATACCAAGAGTTAATCAACTTAGCTACGCAGAACATACCATAGAGAGCATCCTATTGAAAAAGTGTTGCACACACAACTCCATTCCACCAACTTTGGATGAAGCAGGTGTATCACAATTTCCGGGCGCCAAAATCATAACTAAAGGCTGTTTATCATTTATCATAGAAGCATTTTTATAAATAATTCAAACTCTGGCATTTACCAGAAGCACTCACTATAATGTCTAGTCCCTGAAATTTATTCTGATGAATTTTTACTACTTCTATAAAATGGGAAATGCCATGAGTGCCGTTGTAATTTGTCCTAGAAATTACACCTTCGCAATAAGAACTGGTACTAGATAGCTGATTTGACTACACTGAAAAATGAGAATGTGACCAGTGTAAAGAAGCATGTAGCAGAGGTAATGGTAGTAACTTTGTACTATGCACTAGCCAGATTCTGCTGCATTGCTTAGAAATGCGAACTATTAACCAGAACCTCACCTGCTGTAAATCAGCCTAGCTCAATCCAGTGGATCCATGTAGTTGGTGTAATTTGGCATAGCTCCATCCCCTGGATCCAGCTGCAGTTCGAGTGCTATATCTGCTTTTGGGTACTAAGAAGATTATAATAATAATAATAAAGTAAGGGCTTAAATATGACAAACAGAATTGTAGTCAAATAACAAAATATGGATGTGGTAAATTATAAATCAGCCTGAAGTGGTGAGTCATGTGGTACCTTAAAATTCATAATCAGGACATGAAAGCTGTAGCATCTTTTGAAAGAGTGAAAAGACAATGCACAATATGTTAATGGGCAGATAATGAACTTAAAATAAAAATTCGAATTATAAACCAACAAAAAATCGGAATCTGATCTAACTAAAATTTCTGTTCTTCGAGCTTCTTTTTCTGTGTGACGATGATACCGAGCTTGATTATCAAAGCCCCTTTCCACCTCTGTGGTAGCATAAAGGGGTTTTTAAGTGGGGGTATGTGTCAGTTTCACTCACTTTAAGGCCCCATTGTGCTGACAAAGTGATGTAAAGAGGCCTTAGTGTAAATGAGAATCAGGCCCATAAAATCTAGAGTTCTCCTCCTATGTTCAAAATGAAGTGTTATCCTGGATTTGTGGACAGGACACTGTGAACCTAGAGTGTATTCTGAAAGTAAGGAGAGGGGGTAACTTCTTGAAAAGAACTAATAAAGACCTTTGTGGTCGTCTCAAGAAGAAACTGTATGAAACATAATCCCGACCATGAGAGAACCAATATCAACAGAATTACTCTGCAAACTTTAATTCAATTAAACTTTATTTTGTCAAATGATCCTTGTTATGGGAAACGGTGGTGTGTGTAGGCCTGGCTTGACATGGGTAACTGGACACAGTTGAGGCTTCATTTCTTGGGAGACAGAATTCGGGAGATAAATGGCTCAGCATGCTGGACACAGAATGTCTGTGCTAGCTAAGATAAGGGAGAACACCCAGGGAACCATTTACAAAGAACAAGATAACAATGGATTAGATCAGCCTAGAACGTAAGATGAGGTAAAGAGTAAGTCATGCATGGACAGCGCATGCAGTACAGAATTGGTTCTTATCAAATGACCAAACCAATCCCAAAATGTGCTGATGCACAGTGAAATATAGTAAATTCAATGTAATGGGTAAATGTATACAAAGTAGGGCTGCCAAGCGATTAAAAAAATTAATCGCAATTCATCGCACTGTTAAACATTAATAGAATACCGTTTAAATATTTTTGGATGTTTTCTACATTTTCAAATATATTGATTTCAGTTACAACACAGAATACAAAGTGTACAGTGCTCACTTTATATTTATTTTTGATTACAAGTATTTGCACTATAAAAAAAACAAAAGAAAAAGTATTTTTCAATTGACCTAATACAAGTACTGTAGTACAATCGCTTTGTCATGAAAGTTGAACTTACAAATGTAGAATTATGTAAAAAACCAACAACCTGCATTCAAAAATAAAACAATGTAAAATTGTAGAGGCTGCAAGTCCACTCAGTCCTACTTCTTGTTCAGCCAATTGCTCAGACAAACAAGTTTGTTTACTTTTGCAGGAGAAGCTGCCCACTTCTTGTTTACAGTGTCACCTGAAAGTGAGAACATGGCACTGTTATAGCTGGCATCGCAAGATATTTACATGCCAGATGCACTAAAGATTCATATGTTCCTTCATGTTTCAACTGCCATTCCAGGGGACATTGGTCCATGCTTATGACGGGTTCTGCTCGATAACAATCCAAAGCAGTACGGACTGACGCATGTTCATTTTCATTATCTGAGTCAGATGCCACCAGAAGAAGGTTGTTTTTCTTTTTTGGTGGTTCGGGTTCTGTAGTTTCCGCATCAGAGTGTTGCTCTTTTAAGACTTCTGTTTAGCATATCTGGCACATAAATACCTTGCAATGCTAGCTACAAAAGTGCCAAGCAAATGCATGTTCTCACTTTCTGGTGACATTGTAAATAAGAAGAGGGCAGCATTATCTCCTGTAAATGTAAACAAACTTGTTTGTCTCTTAGTGATTGGCTGAAAAAGAAGTAGGACTGAGTGGACTTGTAGGATCTGAAGTTTTACATTGTTTTGTTTTTGAGTGCAGTTATGTAACAAAAAAAAATCTACATTTGTAAGTTGTATTTTCACAACAGAGAGATTGCACTACAGGACTTGTATGAGGTGAATTGAAAAATACTATTTATTTTGTTTATCATTTTTACAGTGCAAATATAATCAAAATATACACTTTGATTTCAGTTACAAGAATACAATATATATGAAAATGTAGAAAAACATCCAAAATATTTTATAAATTTCAATTGGCATTCTATTGTTTAACAGTGCGATTAAAACTGTGATTAATTGTGATTAATTTTTTTGAGTTAATCGCGTGAGTTAACTGCAATTAATCGACAGCCCTAATATAAAGGAAGAGTTTCGCTGTGTGACTTTGGATGTGTGGTATACCGTATACCCGCCCCCAACTCAGTGTAGCTTGGCTGTATGCCAGACAGAGGAACCTGAGTGACGAGACTGGAGTCAGGCTGAGTTCTTGGGGAACCAAGTGGAAGAGAGGTCTCAGGGGAACTCCAACAATGTGCTAGCACAAATAGCCAGTGCAAGGATATTGATTTTCTGAGTACACTAATAAATTAGGAGCAAGGTAAGGGGACTGATATTTTGCTTTGTAACCATCTCTAGGATTGCCTAGAAAGAAGAATAAAAAGGAAAAGGTACTGACAAAAGCACTGGTAGGCCTGATCCGATGCCCATGATAGTCAATGGAAAGTCTCCTACTGGCTTCATAGGCTTTGCATATGGCTCATCATGAGCACCATTAAAAAGTAAACAGGGCCAGATTGTGGCTGGTGGTGCATAGGTTCACAGAAGCGGGTGGGGGGAGAGAGGATATCAAGGAGCTTTCCCATCCTAAACCCCGGCAGCATCCAGTTTTGGGCCCCCACTACAGAAAGAATGTGGACAAATTGGAGAGAGTCCAGCAGCGGGCAATGAAAATGATTAGGGGGCTGGGGCACATGACTTATGAGGAGAGGCTGAGGGAACTGGACTTACTTAGTCTGCAGAAGAGAAGAGTGAGGGGGGGATTTGATAGCAGCCTTCAACTACCTGAAGGGGAGTTCCAAAGAGGATGGAGATCAGCTGTTCTCAGTGGTGGCAGATGACAGAACAAGGAGCAATGGTCTCAAGTTGCAGTGGGGAAGGTCTAGGTTGGATATTAGGAAACACTATTGCACTAGGAGGGTGGTGATTCACTGGAATGGGTTACCTTGGGAGGTGGTGGACTCTCCATCCTTAGAGGTTTTTAAGGACTGGCTTGACAAAGCCCTGGCTGGGATGATTTAGTTGGGGTTAGTCCTGCTTTGAGCAGGGGGTTGGACTAGATGACCTCCTGAGGTCTCTTCCAACCCTAATATTCTATGATTCTATGCATCCTCTGTAGGGGGGAAGCCAATCTCCCTACTTCCACTCCCCTACTCTGAGTCCATGAATCTAGTGCCACCATCCCAAACAGGGCCGGCACTCCCATTAGGCGACCCTAGGCGGTCGCCTAGGGCACCAGGATTAGGGGGCCGGCGACTCCCGGCGGGAATTCAGCGTGCGAAACACCGCCGAGAAGAGCTGCTGCCCTTGCCGCCGGCGGAGGTGAACTGCCGTGGGCGGGGAGCCTGGCCCGCGGGGAGTGGGGCGGGGAGCTGAGCCCAGCGCCCCCTGCCGTGGGCCGCGGGGGGCGGGCAGGGAGCCGAGCACAGCCCAGCCTGCTGCAGGGGGGAGCCAAGCCCAGCCCCCGGCTGTGGGGGTGTGACGGTGCTGCCCGTGGGAGCCCACTGAGGTCACTCAATCAGGGTGAACTGCAAACAGAACGGGGCAAACAAACCCCAAATGCTGGTGGATATTCCAATACTTAGATTTACCAAGCCAGCACAAAACAGCTTCTATAGTACCTCACTGGTTACTAAGAAGTCCAAACAACACAGTTCCCTTGAAGTGCCCAGCCTCCATCCAGACAATGTCAGATATGATGGTGATTACTGAAAATCTTAATTCATCATATAAAAGAAAAGGTTCTTCCAATTGGCCGAAGGGAGCTGAGCCCAGCCCAGGTGGCCGCGGGGGGGTGGCGGGGAGCTGAGCCCAGCCCCCCCCGCCATGGCCCACGGGCACGTGGGGAGGCTGCTGCGGGCGTGGGCGTGGTTTGCCTCTGGGGGGGTAGCTGCCGCCGAGGGGGTGGGGGGAGGAGCTGACTGCCACGGGGGGGGGGAGCGTTAGCTGCGGGGGGGGGGGGCGCGCAGGGCTGGCGCAAGGAAGTTTCGCCTAGGGCGCGAAACTTCCTTGCACTGGCCCTGATCCCAAAGGGAGTTGAATGCGCCAGGGTCCCACCTCCTCTATCACTTTGGTTGGATCAGATGTTGCGCTCCAGCTCTTGTGCACTTCCCAATATTCTCATGGAAAATCTGTGTGCCTGAGAGCTACAGAAATGACTGAAAATGCACTTTATAGAATTAGCTTTTTAATGCCCATGTCTTCAGACATCTCTCCTCCTAGGTCAAGCTAAAGTGGGAGGGGAGAGCAACATATTGCTCAGAAAGATTGTCCTGAACCTGGGGCTTGTTTACACAGGGGCACTCGGGAAAATTAATCCAAATTAACTAAAGGTTGAATTAAAAATGGATTAGTTAAACTGCATTAAACCTAAGTATGGACACTTTCATTCGAAATTAAAGTGGCCTTACTTCAGTTTATCTTAATTCACTTTGGTGTTTCTCTGGTTTTCAATTCAACAGGCAGAAAATATATTTTGGGGGTTGAGGGGTGTGGGTGTGTGGAACGTGATCCTTGTTACGATCACCTAGTCGGCTAGAATGTCCCTGAACCTTCCTGTTACTACACAGTAGGGTGACCAGATGAGAAGACCCAAAAATCGGGACTTCCCACCCAAAGTTGTTGAGAAAAAAAAAAAAAAAAAAAGGAGAAATGGAAGAAGACCGGAAATCAGGACAAAAGGCGTCCCGACCGAGCATCGGTCGGGACGCGGGACAAATGATGAAAAATCGGGACGTCTGGTCACCCTACTACACAGTCCTCTCCCCAGTGCAGGCTGTGACTTAAAGTCACACTATAAAGCTTTCCTGCAGTATCCGCCCTTGCTGCAGCATATGCTCTGAAGGGGACTTTTGTAAGTGCTCTGTACTGGTCTAATGCTGCTCCCATTGAGGTCAATGGGAATTTTGCCATTAACTTACTTAAATAGGAGCAAAAATAATCCAGCACTGAGTACTTTTGCAAATCTTATCCCCCAGGCAGGGGAACTCTTTTGGTAGATACAATACCTTCCTAAGGTGTGTTTATTGTGTAATGGGGCTCTGCCATTCTACTCACCTGGGAACAAGGAACACGTTTAAGAATCAGCTACAGCTCGGCACTACTATGTCCATCCAAAGCCTGGTCATTTGTGCTTTAATAATGTAGTAATAAAAACCTTGGGCCAGATCCTCAGCTGGTGTAAATCGGCATAGACTGGAATAGTGCTAAGCCAATTTACACCAGGTGAGGATCTTGTGCATTGATCTCGCATGCTTCCACAACTGTCTGGTTTTGTTTCATTGCAGTGCCCGGGGTATAGAAGAAACATTAAGCCTGCAGGCTGCTTTTGTTTTGGTGAGTGTTTGAAGGTATCGTGCCTGATTTCTGTAGAGGAAAAAAGAAGGAGAAACAACAAACAGCACAGATTCTAATTAGGTGCCGTCCTAGTCAGTATTACTCAGCCCATAAGAGAGACAAGTGCTGCACATGAATAAGATCTATTGCCACGATGGATTTCCCATCATAGTTTATCACAGGAAGCAGAGCGGGAGTGGGGAGGGGAAGGAAAGGCCAGTCCACAAGTATATATTCTCCTTCTGGTATAGTTAATAATGTAGCTAAACCACTGTGGAGTGGATGTACAATGGATGATTCCGGATCAGCATTAGCAGCTAGCCAACCGTCGTAAGCGCCTGTGTCTTTGTTCAGCAAGTTTCACAGATGGATTGCCAATAATGAACAACAGCACTTCTCATTGTCAAAGGCTTCCCAAACTTGAATTTCTCTGCGTGTTAATGCTAATAAGAGTTAAATGTACCTGCACACTCACATACCACCACCTTCTTCTTCTTCCTAATGCTCTGAATACCAAACATCAGCTGCCATCTTGTTGGCTAGCAGGTCTCCATCTGGACAGCTAGTAATGTCACAATTTGCATTATCTTCTGCTAAGGTTTTATGTTCATACATTGAAATGTAGCTAAATAATGGGACACCTCATGCAGGCCCCCAGGTATGTCTGTCGACAAATGCAGATGCCAGTGAATGGGAAATGGATTCACTGAACTGCAGAGACCAGGGAAGTTTCCTCCTCAGCCTTGGCTAGGAGAAGCTGCACTAGTTTTTAGCCAAAATTCCACTAAAGGAGGTAAACCTCCCCAGCTTCTCTTCAGCCAGGGCCTGGTCTAGACACAGTTTTTGTACTGGGGTAGCAATGTCGGCTGGGGGGGGGGGCGGGCAGGGTTTGTTACTATTTCTGGATGTAGACGAGGCCTCAGACAGGTGAGCAGCTCTCAATACGTAAATGCTCATGGTATTGTAAGCTCTTCCTCGCTACGAGTGCAATTCATCACAGGGCCAGCATGGCCCTGTCTGCCTAGCACATCCCACGCAGCCCCAGGAGAGGCAGGGGCTGACATGGCTTTAAGCCACCTTTGAGCACTTTCCCAATCCTGGGCTGCTCTAGGGGATCACCTTCACCGTGTAATGTAGAAAGCCCTGGGTGGGGCTGTCTAAGTTACAACAGCCTCCCTGGGCTGGCCTATGGGCCGTAGCACTGTCTGGAGTCTCCGTAGTGCAGTGGCCCCACCCCCAAAATGCCCCTGCTGCCCTTAGCCTCATCTCTGGCACATCACCTACTCCAGGGCTTGCAAAGGGGTCCTCAGGAGGCAGGCATCTGCAATGCATTTGTCAGGGGAATGCTCCCCCTGTTCCAGCACTTTGGCCAGTTGTAGCACATAGAGGGGCCAGAAGGGAGGGTGGGGAATCTCACCGGAGGTCTTAACTGTGTCATAGTTATTAGCAGGCCTGTCAGAATTCAATGGTTTTTTTCCTGTAATTTCGACAGCAAATATGGATATTTATTTTTGATGAGTGTTTAAAATTTGTATAGATTAAAATGCTCACAGTGGAGCAAAATGATGGGTTTTAAAGCACTTTTTCCTTTTTTATCTCCTTAAATTTTCACAGTTGTGGGAGACTATGGAGCCAGGGTCACACAACAATCTCTTAATGACAGTAGTTGTTGAGATTCAAAAGCTAAAGCTTTATAACCATTAAAACACAAATTGTCAACATCAGCTGTCAAAAGAATAATAGGGGAGATGGGTAGAAAGGCGAAGAACAGCCTCTTGATGGCAGTTCCCTCATGTATAGCTCTATGGTGAGGACAGGAGCAGCCTTTAGGCCTCCCCATCCCAACACAGATACTGCAGCAATGCCGGCTGTATGGGAACCTAAATTGAGAGTCTACAATAGATTGATCAGATTATTGCTAGAGAGATGCTGAGAGCAGTCAGTTCACATCAGTGAATTGGCTCAGTTGGGAGCCCTATGATGTTCTTCAACCCAGCAGTGACTCCTGCCAACATCTCTCTCCTAGATCTCTCACTTCCTCTCCCCTAATCCCTGCTGTCCATCTTTTTGGTGTTTTAAAGCTACCTGTGCTTCCTATTCTGGTATTGTGCATCCTGCAGCTTGACTGGATTGGAAGATCTAGCCCGTTGATTTTTAGATTGAGATTCAACTAATCTGAAAACACTCAATATGAACAAATTCACGCACAAATCAAATGTGAATCCGGGATTGGCCCATCCCGGAAGATAAGGAACTGAAGTAATGAAGGGGGTTATATTGGGCTAATGGGTTCAAAATCATGTTGGTGCAGTAAGATGCAAAGGAAAGTTAGATTGTTTTAGCTGAAGCTGTAGAATTCTTCCAAGCAGTGAGAGATCTGCCAACAGAAAAGGATGGGCTGCACAGGAAATGGACTCCTTCGTACTTATTCACTGTGTGTTTTTTGGTGGAACAATATGATCTGAAGACATTGCCAAACCAACGAAGAAAATAAACTATCCTTTTTCAGCCTTCCCTTTTGCACATGTATCATAATATGGATCACATTTTTTGCTCAATAAAACTAGCATGCAAAGGTGCTAATACACGTGTGCCTTTACTCCTGGCTATACTAAAAACACCACAATCCCAGAGAGCATTTTGCAGATCCTTCTCCCACTTTAGTGTGCTGCCTTTGTGGAGACAGGGGTGTAGAAAGTTTGCAGGAGAGAGTTTTCAGTGCTATGCAGTACATGTTATCTATTCTCTCAACATAGTAATGATGCAGATTTTCCAGGAGAATTATGAATTATATGTACAAAATTGCTTATTCGTAAGTACTGTTTGACTTGACTGTTCGGTGCATTACAATAGCTATTCAGAATTCCTTAGTGATAGTTTCTTGTCAGAAATATGAAAAAAAAAAATCTCAGGATGCCTGTGTCCTTACTCATTATTCTTTCCTGCTGTTAGAAGAACAAGAGGATTCCAGGGCTAGTGCCCTTCAAGTTTTGATATAAGACCTACCTTAAGATACCTGTGCTGGAGTAATCTAATGAAATGTACCAAATTATGACCCTATTATCTGTCCCAGGAAAGAATTCAGGAATGGTATCAGTGACCATAAACGGGAGCATTGTTCTGTATTCTGTAACTCTTTTGACGTTCCCCACAACATGCAACATTGAATTATCACATTTACTGTCTATTAACTGTACCTCCAATGTTATGGTATCTTGAGGGGGATACCAGTGTGATGGCTGCCATCTTATCTGACATGCTACGGATTGAACCGGGGACCACCAGAGCTAAAAGCATGAGCTGCACTGAGTTAAAGAGGCAAGGCTCTGTAGCTGGGGCCTGTAATAATTGTTATCCTCTGTGGAGCATCACAGAGCCGGACGTGTGTGTGTCGGGGGCAGGGTCAGTCACACACACACCCCAATCAGTAGGTTATACTGGCATTGTTATCCTCAAATAGGTCTGGTGGCAAAACGTGAAAGCAGCTGCTAGCCTTGCATCCAACGAAGTGGGTTTTCACCCACGAAAGCTTATGCTCCAATACGTCTGTTAGTCTATAAGGTGCCACAGGACTCTCTGTCGCTTCTGCTAGCCTTGCAAATCTTTAGTTCTTCTACCAGAAGAAAAGAATAATGAGATGATGTGGCCATTTTGAAATGTTCTTTTACTGAAAGGGATATTTCTCAATGGAAATTGTCATGAATTTTGAAAATAGTAGGACCCATATGTTAGTTAGATATAGAAGCTGGGCTAGAAGGAGGGAAGTGTAAAGACTTGAATGAGTGAGGCCCCGAAAAAGCCTAATGAAAGAGATTATTTCCTATGGTGGACCTACCGGCCACCTCAGTCCCTGGCTGAACTTTACCTAGAATCCTCAGTAATTATGGATAGATGTGATAACTGGGTTGTTGCTCTCAGGATTAAGACTGAACAGTCCAAAATGATAGCACTTTCTCAAACCTACAGCTCACTTCCTAAGATATTGGACATGACGAGGCTTCAGCATGAGTTTTTAAACATGTTCAGGTCCCGCCAGCACTGCAAAATGGAACGTGTTGGGTGGATAAGCATGTTCTGAGTCCCCTCACATGACTGCATGACAGGCCAAAGAACATATTGGCTTGAAAAACCCAAAGGGTTCAAGAGGTCAGAAAACACATTCCACAAGTGAAGATGGCTGGGTAAAGGTCAGGAGAACTTGGACCTAGGTTTCTATTTCAGATTCTTCTCTAATAGGAGATGAATACATCCTGGAAATCTGCTATTATCAGACCTGATATCGTTCAGTACTTCAAACAGGTTGTGACATTACACTCCATATTCCGTATGGAAATATGCTTCTGATATGGATATGACATAACTGAGATGTATTTTATGCAAGGTGGGTCTTGTAAGATATCATTGGAAAGTTTATAATTTACTGAATGTGATTATCCAATTTGTATGCATATATCATTTCTAGATCTGAAGCTGAGAATATTGACCGTGTCTCTGTATTTCAAATGTACTACGTTGGATGAGGCCAAACAATGTTAGTGGCTTATTGAAGAAATGCACACAAGCATAGGGATTACCCCAAGAACTGTGTGCAATAGAAACCTCTCAGAGATAGCACTACACAATGGGAACTGTTTGACCCAGGTCACAGCAAAAAAGCTTTCCAGCAAGTGGGGAGAAGATATAATAGAGGGACAATGACAACATGAGGGTCCTCACTCTCCCTACAACAACACACCTGAAAACACCTGAGGAACAAAGACTGAACTGTATGAAGTGATGGTCCCAGGCTAAGATCTTTAATCTGTGTATGAAAACCTGGGAAAGCCAAGGCAACTGGTGCCTTTAGAATCTGCCAGCCTGTTTATGACTCAGGGTGAGAATTTGCTAATTTGTATCCTACCTGTCTAGCGTGTTAAACTCAGTGTGCGGCTTTTATTTACTAAAATAATCTGCTTTGTTCTGTTTGCTATCCCTTTACCCACTTAAAATCTACCTTTTGTAGTTAATAAACTTATTTTGTTTATTATTAAACCCAGTTTATGTAATTTCTGAATGGCGGGGGGAGAAGTCGTGCACACCTCTCTCCACATTGAGGAAGAGGATGGATTTTTATGAGCTTGCGCTGTGCAGATTTTTCTATACAGTGCAAGACAGTATTATTTTGGGTTTAACTCCCAAAAGGGGTGTTCATGTGAGTGCTGCGGGGAGTCCTCTCACACAGAGCTGACTTCAGTCTGTGACAGGCAGCAGTGTGTGTGCGCGTGTGTGCACGTGCTGCAAGAGACCGGAGAGCCTAATTCAGCAAAACAGGAAGAGGGGACCCAGGCTGGTGGAGCAGGAGAGGTTCAGTGAAATCCTAGTACATCAGGTGGCATCCCAGATGGGGGGACGGGGAGGTCCAACCCGTCACCAGACTTGTTAAGTGCATAGCGTACAGCAGTTTATTCCCTTACAATCTGGTTTAATAGGGTAACGTGACATGACCTAATAAATGGCTGGTTATAATTTTGGCATTTATTTCTGATCAAATATAACAGTATTTGCATTTGCCAGATTGTTTGGTTTTAAGTAGAAAAATGATACTGATGGCATTCATCAAATTCAGCATGGATTCCTGTTTTATGAAGCAATTTTCCATGTCCAGTGAAGACGGGGAGGCGTGGTACAGCTATCCAATACATTCTTAACAAGCCCAGTCTGAAGCTGTTATTTCTTTAGATTTAACATAAAAAGAGAATGCCCTCTGGGTGCATCCACTGTAATTACACTTACAATAACCACACAGCAGCCAGCCACTTGGGTGTAGTGCCCTCCCACAATTAAGGAGCATTTAGTCTTCTTGATCTCTTAGCTAACTTGAAAATATCACGGTGGGCAATGCAGTGAAGAATTATCAACCAGTGAAAAACCTCTCTGCCTTCTATTCATAGAGTTTACTATAGAAATCAAGGTATTGTTGGCTTTATCTACTCCTATCTGCCGAATTTGTCTATTAGCGAGACATGGTGGGTGAGGTAATACCTTTTATTGAACCAGCTTCTGTTGGTGAGAGAGACCAGCTTTCAAGCCACACAGCTCTCCTTTTTGAGGTCTGGGAAAGGTACTCAGAGTATCACTGCTAAATAAAAGGTGGAATGGATTGTTTAGCATAAGTAATTAACACACATTTCAAGGGACCATTCAAAATGCAGAGGCCTGTTAAAACTAGGGTGACCAGATGTCCCAATTTTATAGGGACAGTCCCGATTTTTGGGTCTTTTTCTTATATAGGCTCCTATTACCCCCACCCCCGTCCTGATTTTTCACATTTGCTGTCTGGTCACCCTAGTGAATGCCCCCATCATGGCGGGGGGGGGGGGGGAGAAGGGAGGAGGGGAAAAGGGCAGCTGGAGAGGGCTGTTAGTGAGTTATAGATTGTTGTAATAAGCCATAAACCCAGTGTCTTTATTAAGACTGTGATTTTTAGTGTTTAGCAAAGTTATGAATTTAAACTCCCAGGCTTGACTTTTGAAAGTGTTGTGCAGGTTTCCTTTAGAATGAGGACAGAAGTCAGATAGCGAGTGATGGTTTTGTGAAAAGTGTTCACCCACAGGTGATAGGGTATTTTTCTTTTTTATCATTTTACTGTGTGCATCCATGCGAGAGCATAGCGCTTGTCTGGTTTCACCCATATAGTTGTTATTGGAGCATTTAGTGCACTGGATAAGGTACAACACGCATGATAGGCACATGTAGGACCCATGGATCTTTAAAGGTGTGTTTGGTGGATATTGTTGATCATCATAACAGTGGAGATATGTCTACAGATTTTACATCTGTTTTGGCAGGCTCCGGTGCCACTTTGAGTTGGTATATCCTGGTCTGTGGGGAGCTTGCTTCTGATGGTGAGCTTGGAAAGGTGGTTTGAAGGCCAAAAAAGGGGGTTCAGGAAATATTTTTTTTAGGATGGGGTCCCCATGGAGTATGGGTTGTGATTTTTTAATGATGCCCCATATAGGTTCCAGTGCTGGGTGGTAGGTGACAACTAGGTGGGGTGCGGTTGGAGGGGGTTTTATTTCCAGGGTCTCTCAGGGTATTTGGGTGGCCCATTCCATGATGCAATCTACTTCTCTTCTGGAGTGTCTTTGTTTGAAGGTGGTTTTGAGTGTGTTAAGGTGTATATCCCAGACTTTCTCATCAGGTCATTCAGTGGTATCTGAGTGCCTGGCTGTATAGAGCAGATTGCTTGGTGTGTTTGGGGTGGTTACTGTATCTGTGAAGATAAGCATGGTGATCTGGGGGTTTCTTGTATACAGTATAGTTGTCGGTAGGGTCCCATTGTTGAAGCCAATTGTGGTATCCAGGAAGTTGATGCAAGTGTGGGAGTGTTTTAGAGAGAGTTAATGGATGAGTGATGGTTGTTGAAGTTGTAGAAATCTATAAGGGAGTTTAGGTCATCTGTCCAAAGGATGAAAATATCGTCAATGTATCTTGAGTATATTATTGGTTTTGTGGTGCATTTGTCCAAAAATTCTTCCTCATGCTGTCCCAATAACAACTATGTGGGTGAAACCAGACCATCACTACACTCTCAAATGAACTCACACAGGAAAATAACGAGACAAAAACACCCTATCACCTGTGGGTGTACACTTTTCACAAAGCAATCACTCTCTATCTGACCTCCCACTCCTTATTCTCAAAGGACATCTGAACAACACCTTCACAAGATGAGTTTGGGAGCTTAAATTCATAACTTTGCTGTACACAAAAAATCATGGACTGACTAGAGACACTGAATTTATGGCTTATTACAACAATCTATAACTCACGAATAACTCCCCCCATCTGAATTATTCCCCCTCCCTTCTGTAATAGGTTAATCCTGAGCCAGAGTTTGCCTCGGCCCTTTCAGTGTGGGACCAAGGTCTTGCTAGTGCAGTAACAGCATATTTGTTGCAGAAAGAGAGATTAAGCCTTAGCTAATGCTGAATTAGTATATTCATTGCCAAAGGTATGACTTCAGTGCCTTCCGCTCCTGGGCAGTATGAGTTGTTTACTTGTGTGTATAAATATGCCCTGTAACGGTCCTTCGTTGTCCGGACCCACCCATTTCTGTTTGTAGCATGGGTGTAGAATAAAGCTTTGAACTCTCTACCATTGTCTGCCTCCCTTTGACCAGAGCAAAGAACGAACCAGGAAAGAGTTAATTCTCTTAACACTTCCTTTCCCGCTATGAGTGGAGGGGTGTTAATGGGCCACTGTACCTTGAAATGGCCCCTTGAAATACTTGTTAACTACTTATGCTAAACAATCAGTTCCACCTTGTATTTAGCTGTAGCATTCTGAGGTCTGGTCTACACTAGGAAATTAGGTTGGTATAATTATGTCACTCAGGGGTGTGAAAAATCCAACCCCCTGAGTGACGCAGTTAAACCAACCCGCAATGTAGACAGTGCTAAGTCAACAGGAGAATTCTCCTGTTGTCCTAGCTACCATGTCTCAGAGTACCTATATTAACAGGGGTCCCTCAGTGTAGTGTCTTCACTGAAGTGCTAAGCAGCGTCTCTGCAGTGTTTTAAGTTAGACAAGTCCTGAGTATGTTTCCCAGACCTGAAGAAAAACTCTGTGTAGCTCGAAAGCTTGTCTCTCTCACCAACCGAAGTTGATCCAATAAAAGATATTACTGCGCCCACCTTGTCCTCTAATATCCTGAGACCAGCATAGCTACAACACTACTGCATACAATCTGTCTGTGGCATATGTGCTGTGCGTATCATTATGGTGTCTGAGCACCTAGGTTTAACTGACCAGTTGCATTCTGCCCTGGGTTGGGTCTGTGCACCAATCCCACTGAAATTGAAGGGAGTTTTGCATCTATATCGGGTGGCAGAACGAAAGTCTAATGACTTCTTCTCTGATCTGCTTTTCTCGTTTAGCATTCCTAATAGTATGGAGGATAAGATTGTGGGAGTGTCTGTCTACTACAGCATACTAGTATTTCACCAGACGTATTGGTATACACAGTTTAACACAGAAGATACTGACATGCGCTACGCTATCCTGGCCATTTGTAAGTTCCATTTGACTATTTTATTTGATTGTTTCCAGCTCCTTAATGCTGCGGTCTAATGATTATCTAATGGAGATAATTCATACAGCTGGGATCCCTCAGCAGCCCTGGGTCTATATGTCAGCCCTCGCTCTCAGCTTGTGACATAAGGCTTCAGGTATGATAGTAGAGAGCCCGGCTGTCTTTCATAATTGTTATGTATGATTGATCTGGTACACAGAGTATGAGCTGGAGTAATAGAAATCTACAGCTGCAGAAAATCCATCACTTCTGAGAATTCGGGGGGCCACCTGCAGATTTTAATGTACTCTCTGAAATCTATGCTTTTTCCCTGTTGTTTTGTTGTAGCTGCTGCCAGACAGAGATGATAGCACCAAGAAAATGGTGCACTTATCCCTTCTGCCGATGTCAATGGAATGTTAACTATTTCATGCTCGCTGTCTTATCAGAAACATCTCCCTAATGCCTTCATCCTGCGAGGCAGGATATACCTGTCATCCTCGATAGTCCATTCCTTTGAAAGGACAATACGGCTGTAAATTCTGAGTAGATGAAAGTCACTCCTGTGCAGACGGCCAGTGCAAAATCTATATACCACTTAGGCCTCACTTAAGTGGTGCATAGACCTTGTTCTGGCCCTCTGCACAGGAATGGATTTCACCTAATATATCTAGCAATAAGCCACAAGAGAGTGTGCATTAGCAGGCAGTTTTTATTGTCTGCTCTGTATGTCCTTTGACCTCTTTCCCACAGTTACCCAGTAAGTGCAGATGACCAATAGCTACATCATGGCACAGCCTGATATGGATTTTTACTATTAGAGTACAGACCTTTTAAAGTAAAATATCCTTTCACGGCGGAAAAAAGACTTTGTTAGAAGGATAAGAGAAAAGAAACAGAGCAAAGGTTCTGTTGGGCCAGATCCTTGACACAGTCAGCACAATCGGTTCATGTTTGTCACACGTACACAATTGGTTCATGTTTGTCACACGCACACAATTGGTTCATGTTTCCAATCTTACTTGAGATTCCATGGATGTGTCAGATCCCTCCACCTGTCTCCATAACTCCCTGCAGTGTGCTTGCCTTTTAGTAGCACCATGTGGCCTAATTAGGGTGACCAGACAGCAAATGTGAAAAATCGGGGGCGGGAGTGGGGAATAGGAGCCTATATAAGAAAAAGTCCCCAAAATCGGGACTGTCCCTATAAAATCGGGACATCTGGTCACCCTAGGCCTAATTGTCACTTTAATTCACTTCCTATTATCTAGACTCAACCAGGAGCTATTGAAGAAATGCTCCCAATTCCATTTTATAATAGAGTGAATTCAAAGTGGCTATTGGCCCACAAGGGCTGCTATTGGAAGGGCAGCTGGCTAATGGGATGAAGGGAGTGGCACCATTGTAGAATTACCACTTAGATTCCGTAAGCATCATCTTTTCCCTTTTCTCTTGTCTTCCTCCCCTCCCCCGTCAGCCCTCATCCTCATTTATGATTTCTTTAAAAGACTGCACTAGGTGCTCTGAATCAGCTCCGAATTTGATTTCTTAAGTAAAAATTGATTTTAAAAGAGCTTGGCAACTTTAGCACTGCGAGTACCTTGGTTAAGCTTCAGGGGGAGGTGATATGTACCCTACCATTGACCTGATAGGCCATGTTGTCTGTTTTTTATGCGGATAAAACACACTTGATAACTTGAAGTCATTTACAGCTTTATAACAATTATGTCTGCAAACTTCTGGAGACTGACTAAATCTGTCTGTATTCTGCAAAGTATTCTAGTAGCAAGACCAGCTCCTCAACTGGTGTAAATCGACATAACTTGAAACTACACAGATTTATACCTGGTACCATTGCCATTGTCTGCGAACACAGTGCCAGCATAGTGAAATACAGTCTGAATGTGAACAGTGTGACCATTTAAAACTCCCAGGAGGATAATACCATTCTTCAGCGATTAGCTCTAACATGCTCCCTTGTTCATGAAGACTTGCTTTGCAAGCATATTGCACTGAGATCTAGTAGATAGTGATGTAATACTTGTAACTTTCCTTTGACTGTTAAAGCACTTTAGCAAATCCCATGTGTAATGTAGGACATTCTTCTGTCATTGATAATGTTACCCCTTTTGACCTGATCAATTAGCCAGTATTTGAGGTCTTATGGGTTGTTTCCGTCAGGAAGAGAAATTGATATAGAGTGAGGTATTTCTTTGATGCAATTCAGCGTATTTACACAGACTGTACCCAAAGTCCTGTTTCCCCTGAACACAGTTGGAATCAAACAAGAGGCAGTTTCTTTGCTCAGCGCTCTAAGCCTCTTTGCATCCTGCACTCTGCCCCAAAAGCTCCCCCTCTTGGCTTTCTCTCAGGCTCATGTGTCATAGTTCAGGACAACTGCACCTGTATTCCCCCTCTGCGGTCCAGCAAAGGCACCCGCTCTAAGCTGCCGGCTCCCCCACCCATTGCCTCTTTTGGGTGGAGACCCACATCTCTCTCCTTTCTAACAGGGGTGTTTCTGGGCTGAACAATTCTCTGCCTTCACTGTGTTATTCCCAGCAAAAGACAGTCTGACTAAGCAGGCCTGCTTTTTGCTCTTCAGAGGCTCATAACAAAGTAATTGCCAACAGTTATAAATTACCACTCAGCACTTTCCAGGCGAGCATATTTATTCTTAGGGTAGAAGCATTGCAGAGAAAACATTAAAAACAATAAATGAACCTACGTGCATGCTAATAAGCTCACCAGAGATCCTCCCCAACTGTCTGCAACATGGGCTCTGGTGGGTGTCCTCTAATCCCCCCAAAGGAGTCTGTTTTGTAGTCACTAGTTTGTAACAGTTTCAGCGCAGAACGAGCACCCTCAGGAACAGCGTAGTCCATCCTTTATGCAGTTTAGGGGTCTTCGATCTGGAGTTTCCAGGAGCAGGTAGTCAGTAGATTATGGGTCTCTCACGAGGCACAGCTGCAAAAGGATAGACTCAATGCACATTTAGACTGCCGTAAAAGACCTGCTGCATGGCCACAGCTGGCCTGGGTCAGCTGACTCAGGCTCGTACCCAGAGATTGCATTAGTCAGTCTTCTAGACGAGTTACCCACAATCCCATAATAGCACATACACAATTGCATTTTTAACATAATGGACCCCAAAGCTATTAAACTTAATTCAATAATGTTTATCTTAATTCTGTAAGGTTTGGCCAGGATATTGTTATATCTGTCACAGCATGTTTCCAATGCTTCTCTTGCTGTCTGCTTGGTTTTTTTGGTTGCTTCTCCTGCCTATTCTCTGGCTGCTGCTTCTGCTCCCTGACGCACACTTGGGGGTTAGGGTGCTCATTTCCTGCTCATTGGGAGCAGGAAAAATTAGTTGGTGGGAGATTTGAGGAGGTCACCGGCCAGGCCACCAACCCCGATTGTCCTAAAAGGGAGACCCAGGGACACCTGCCCCCTCCCCACCCCAGCTTTCTAAGTGACAGCTCTGCAAGCCAATCACAAAGCTGCCAGTTCTCATCACTCTGGAGACTTAGGGCCTGATCCAATGCCCACTGAAGTGAAGGGGAAGCTTCTCACTTATTTTAATGGGCTTTGGATTGGGTCCTTATGCTCCTTTCTCCTATTAATCATAATGGCAGCCCACTATGCAAACAGAGCATGAGAAGTTTATAAAGGGAAATAATCTGGTCCCAGCCAAGCAAAAACTCAAACAATCCATCATAGAAGCACAGAGGTCTCTCTCTCAAGTTAAAGGGTCGGGGAAGGGCTGTATTTAATGAAAAATGGTTACATAATCTAAAGCGATGACTTGAAAGCAAACATCCCTTGCACAGGTTTCACCAACTAATCCTTGACATTTTGGAGAGCTAGAGATCTTACCCTGCTGCTTTGCTCTCCTTCAGCCTTTCTTTATTGCTGAACCCATGCTGAATTTAAATTTAAAATTTACCTCCCAGTTCAGGTTGCTGTTCATTAGGTGCTTACATAAGGAATATGTCTGAGTTATAACTAGAACTCAATGAACACGGCAAAACAGTTTCCATGAAAATCCACTCACAAGGACTTTGCTGTGGTGTGGCGCCTCGATAATATGTATGAAATCAGAGGGCTAATGGAGGGAGGGGTCCTACATATCCATCAGCGAGTGACACTAAGTGCTGCTGCCCACGACGGAAGAACTCAAATCTTTGGCTAATGACATTGTAATTTGATTTTCCCCAAAGGCCTAATTGGTGGCATGCACTCTGCTGGGGTAACTCTCAAGCTCTGAGACACTGGTGTGATGATCTCAGCCCTGGTTTGATCTCTATCTGTGTGCAAAAATGTGTTGCTAGCACATGTGAATGGTAAGAAAAGCTGTTTTATTCGGGGGAGGCTGTATCTCAGGAACCCCTTGTTTAAAAGACCCCCAAATATGAATCACTGACCTAACCCCTATGAGGCACACCCACTTTCCAGGCAATCTGAGTAACTGTATGGAGTTTAGAACACTTTGAACCGTCAAGCTTTAAACAAAAAGTTGGTCTTAACCTTCACTATAGCAGAGTTAGTGCTCTGCTATAATGGGGCAAAAACTAACAGAGTTTTAAAAAATGTGACTGATTCTTGAATGCATTCCAGGAAAACACAAGCTGTTCATGGATATTCCATGGACACAAAAAGAGGCTAATTTGTTAGCTAAATTCTTCATTGAAGAGTTTTTTGGTTCAGCGCTGAGCATTACCCATACTTTGTACAAAGGTTAAAACGTTATATTAATACTGAGGAGAAGCTGGGGGGGGGGGGGCAGGGAGGGGAGACAGACATGTGAACCTTCCACAAAGTATGAAGGGGCTATTAGAGTGTTGAGAGGACTTGGTTAGAAAGGACTCCTTGAAACACATGGGCCAATGCACTTTGGGATGGCTTCCTACAATGAGACCAGGGCAGTAGGAGGCTAAGCAGGTAAATGGAGTTTCGTCAAAATCCAGACGCTTTGAAATAAACATAATTTTGTTCAAATTTCATTTGAGAGAAAAAAGAGGAGAAAGTTTCAACAATGTCAATGCCACATTTCTACATTTTTGGAATGAAACAGTTTGATTTTTCCTTTCAAAATCACTTTTCATTTTCAATTATTTATTATATTTCATATAATAACATTTTTAAAAGTCAAAATTGAAACAAAACATTTTGATTCAAAATGAATTTTTTTCAATGGAGAATTTTGAAATTTTCAGATTTAATTCCAAATTAAAAACCAAATTTCAGAATCCTCTGAGAAACAGAATGTCCATTCTCTGCACAGCTCTAGACAAAACTACCCATTTTTTGTACTGCTCGAAGGACAATAGACTTTTTGGCTTTTTAGGCATGCATATTAGATTAAGTAAAAGTAATAAATAAAGCCCATGTAGCAAAATAATATGAATTTTTTTTATTGATGAAGCTGTTTTAAAAAAAAGTATCCTCCATTGCAAGGTTGTCCCAATTTGTATGGTCTCAAATGCTCAGAGAACCAACATGGGTATTGCACCTTTGGGCAGCAGTAGAAAGTACTGCAGCTATTAAAAAAAAATCATGGAGGAGGGAATCAACTTTTCTAGTTGAAACATCACTGTTTAAAATTCACAATCAAACAGCATTCAAAAATCCATAGAATAGACTGTGCATCCCACTCTAATAAGCACCCTCCAACAGACATCATGGCAATGAAAACCCCTTCCAGTTGCTCATCCTCGCCTGCCACCCAATGCTCAAGCAACCTTATAAAGATTCATCAAGATCCCAGTGGCACTCTGAGCTTCCAGTATCTCCTAAGAGAATGAGGTTTATTAGGGCATGAAAAATGATTTATGGAAAATTACAGGCACAGATTAAAGATTTTTTTTTCCTTAGGAAAGATTGTATCTGTAAATATGAAGTGACTATTGCAGGTTTGATCAATAGCTCCATCAGGTCAGTCTCTTTCCCAGGATTTAACTGTCAGTTAGTTAAACTCAGACAGTCACATGCTGATTCTGCCTGTTTTCTCTTGTGTTAATCACTGCTCTGTAAATCCCAGCCAAATGGCTGATGTGCTCTATTAGCAACCCTGGCTGCAGCCAGCTCCTTTCCCTCCCTTTGTGAGAGTACCTGCATATGATGGTTTTTTGACTAACGTTGCTAGAGAACCTGTGTCACCTGCGTGCGAGGAATAAGAAAAGCCTCATGCCCTCCATCTGGATCATAGCATCACTGCCTCTCCCTCTCTCTCTGTCCATTATTCTAAATTACCTCAAAGGCATATTGAACCAGAACAGTGTTGGTGTAGCAGTGGCATTCAGTGGCTTATCCCCAGGCAGGACTCCAACACTTTCCAGAGACGTGAAGCAGGAAGATGTCAGCTCTGGAGGATTAGCACAAGTGATCCTCAAAGCACAATCTGCGCATTTTACATACACCCAGCCTTCATTCTGTTTGCCAGAAGCTGGGAATGGGGGACAGGCAGTAGCGTAGCCGGGGGGGAGCAGGGGGAGCAGCTGCTCCCCCACTGAGCAGAAGCGGCGCCTTTTTTGTGCTCCGACACCTTTTGCTCCTACGTTGCAGCCAAAGCAGAGCATTTTTTTTTGCTCCCAGCGCCTTTTTTTAGCTCCGCTCCCCCATGCTCTAAACCTGGCTACGCCACTAGGGACAGGGGATGGATCACTTGCTGATTGCCTGCTCTGGTCATTCCCTCTGGCCACTGTAGGCTGTTCTTATGTTATGTTCTTATTCAACATCTCAATCACTCTGTCACCTTCACCCCAAGGAAAGGCTGTTGCTGTGTCATCCCCAGTCCCGCCGTCTGAATGCAGGATTTCCTGACTGTAGGCAGGTGGTGAGCTGAGACTATTGTGCCTATGCCAAATGTGCTTTTTCACTTTTGTCTTGGTGTCACAACCCAGCCGATTTGTCTGTTTCTTTCGCCTGTCATGTCTTGTCACAAAGCTGGCCTGCAGGGCCGTAACGCGGGCGAGGCAAGTGAGGCACTCGCCTCAGGGTGCAATGCTGGCAGGGGCGTAAAAGCCTGCTGCCAGGGGCGCGCCCGTCCTCCCCCGCCGCCGAAGCCACCCCCGCTTACCTGCAGGAGGTCCGCCGGTGTGTGTGGAGAAGGCCCCCTCCGCCGAATTGCCACCGAAGCCGCGGCACCAGCAGACCTCCCGCAGGTAAGCGGAAGCGGCTTCGGCGGCTGCTAAAAATACCCTCCGCCGAACTGCCGCCGAAGCCGCTTCCGCTTACCTGCGGGAGGTCCGCCGGTGCCGCGGCTTCGGCGGCAATTCGGCGGAGGGTAAGAGCCCCTAGGAATTTCTGCGCCCCGAAATTCCTAGTTACGGCTCTGCTGGCCTGGGAGCAATCTTGGGCGGGATCTTTGTTCTTATTACTTCTTTGTACAGTGCCTAGCACAATGCAGCCCAGATCCTTGACTGGAGCCTCGAGGGAAGTACTGTAATATTATCTCTGAGCAGAACTGTTCACCTCACTTGTTGAAACCAGTTTATTTATAGATTGTAGACCTTTTTTTTCTGTATGTGAAATTTCCATCCTGATTTATTATTCAAAACTGTTCAATGCGCAGTTTTTACAAACATATTTCAGTGTATGAATTGCTCAGGAACCATTCACAGTAAAGGACTGATATTTGCAATGTACTATTTGCGATGCAGGATTGGTCATCTATGTCACATGGTATTGTTTCTGTTCCCTGACTGGAGAACCATCGGGGAGGCAAGAGGAAGCCAGTGGAATAAGAGAAGTGGGAGGGGGTGGTAGAGGTGCTGATGATTTCCACAGTGCGGTTTTTACCATGATGGACAGGCAACCAATAGCAGCACAGAGGGCAGCACCTAATACCCACCACAGGCTGACATCATGGGGGTGGGAGGGCTGGTGCTGCTCAGTGGTATTACTATTATTATTAGAGTGTGTTGGAAATTTTCCATCAGAAAACGCCACTTTGTCAAAACTGAAACGTTCAGCAGAAATGTGTCAATTCTGATTAAATTTCACTTAAAAAAGAAAATAGAAAAGAAGACTGGGTGAGGCTGTAATGTTACATTTTGACATTTTCAGAATGGAACATTTTGATTTTTTTGTTTGTTTTGAAAAGTATTTTATATTACAATTTTTTTAAGTCAAGCTTGAAACCAAACAAAAAATTGAATCCAGAAGAATTCCCAGCAGGGAAAATAAACCCAGATTTTGTCTCCTGTTGTCCCCAGAACAGGGGACAGTAGGGCAGAGATTTTGGCTTGATATACATAAGTAGGCTGGGTCAGCATTTCCAGCATGAGTACACTCACATTCATACATGAATACACTTCAACACCAAAGGAAAAGCTCCTCTTTGAACATTTATGAAAATGAAAAACAGGCTTGTGCGAAACCGGAACAAAAAGGGATGAACTGAAAAATGATTTAGAATTTCATGAAATAGTCATGGAAAATTTTATGCCTTTATTTTACATTAGGCTTCCATCCAGCAGTATCACAAATGATAGTGCTTTCCACCAAAACCTCAACAACAGAAGCTCCAAAACGCTTTCTGCTGTTATGAGGGCTAGGACAAGTTATCAGAGTCAGGCATTTGTAATTACAAGCATACATTTGCATGCACCTCACTTATGCATGTGAACACCTGAAGGGAGCATGCACGAATATTTAATATTAGATTGGTATGGGCACATTATTGACTCACTAATATGTGTGTGCAATTGCTCTTTGAAACCCAGGCTCTTTATTTTCCAGTGCAATTCAGTTTCCTCATAGCAAGACTTGAGCTGGATTGCCATTTCCCATAAATGAGAAAACAAATGAAAACAAGGCACTCCAGGTGAAAGCCACTATCAAATCTTTCAGACTGCAGCTCCTTGAGGCAATAACTGTTATTTACTAAACGTTTGCACAGTTCCTGCTACAAAGGGACCCTAATCTTATCAAGGCCTCTAAGAACTACTGCAATATAAATGGTAAATAAAAATAAATAAAATAAAACTGATCTTAATATATTTACATAGAATCTATGTTAGAGTCTGTATGCAATCTGTTCAATTTTCTATATAATTTGCAACATCAAGTTACAGTACAAATTGACTAGGAACACATTCATATCAGACATTGCTTTGTTGAGTGAAAAAAATATGGTTAAAAATCTGAACAGTGGAATAAAGGCATTAGTTCATTTGATGTGACAGAAAAAATAATTCTGTATTATTAAAGAACAGAGCATAATGTGGCTTAGTTTCTAGTTTTATCTTGCATGATTCATAGACTGACTCATTTCAGAACATTGTCAGTTACATAACTTATATATTCTTGAAGAGATGCAGTGTTCTAAAATTTTCATAATGAATAAAATTCATATTGAGGCCTCTATTATTATATTACTGGATTGCATCAGCAATGACACATTCTTGAGAGAAGTAAAAACAGGCTGTAAAAAAGTATGCTTAGGATGGAGTCAGACAAGTCTGCAGCTTAAAAGCTGGAATTTTTAAAATATGCACTAGATAACAGCTTTCTGAAGAAACACCCTGCTGGGGCTTAACCCTTGACATCAGTGGAGTTATTCTGCGTTCAGACAGGTATAAAGAAGAGCGGAATTTGGTAACCCATATTTTTGATTCTTAGTTATAAGTGAACTTTAAAAATGTACCTTCTCTAAATAGTATATGGCTATTGTAGTTCTCAGAATTGTTTAGGGTCAAGACATTGGCAATTGAACAGAGAGACTTTGATGTCTAGGTTACTAAGTGAATCTAGCATCGGTGGTATGACCAAAAGGAGCATTATTTTCTAACAGCTCTTCAGTAGCTTATATGGCAGGAATTGGTGGTCTCAATCCAATTCCTTATGGACAGCTGTTAACATTATATCATAACTGCAGATGGTCTCCGCAGAGAGGACCAGGCTTGGATGAGCATGGAACCTGAAATACCCTCATCCCTGGTCATGGGCCTTCTCAGATAGAATCAAGGCACATTACAATAGCAGCACCTGTACTGATAAAACTTGTAGTGGCAGAAGTGTACTGCTGCTGTCCATAGTCCTCCCACACCTCACCTTTCTCGCTGTAGAATGTTATAGCAAAAGAGAAGTTTCGGTTTGGTGTTTGGAGTCCAAGGTTAGTTAAGAACTTTCCCATTTATTTATTTTAGTTTATGTTTCCATTTACAAAATGCACCTATTGTCAGCAGCCAGGTGCATTTACAATATAAACAATGGGCCAAATCCTGAGCCTTGTACTCATTCTTTACACAGATTAACATCAGACATTTACCTAAGTAAGGACTGAGTAGAAACTGAGTAAAGACCTCAGGATTTGGCCTAGTAAAAATCACTATGACAACCAAAATACAGTAATGATAACCAAGGCAATCTAATAATCCCCTCCCCAAACAACCTGCTTCCCCCTACCCTCCAGTCTGGGAAAACATGCAGCATGTCTTAAAGGGTTCATGCGGGAAATGAAGTATTGATGCACTGGCTCTGGGAACTGTAAATCCGGGCAGGACCATAAAAGGGAAGTGTGACTAGTGTGGAATGAACTGGGGAAGAGGCAGGACAGTTAGGCCCCAACCCTGCAATCCTATTGCACACAAAGCTTCCTTTGAAGTCCCATTGAACTTATCCCTAATGAAACTAGTCGATGGTAGTGTTGTGGAAAATTAACCACACGTTATGTTTGAATCAGAAAGCGCCAGAGGCTTCTTTATTAATAAAGCATATTACACAGCAGATCCCTTCCCAAGAGATTAACAGGTGAACAAGGACTAAGGAGAAAGGCGTGATGGTCTGATAAGGGACCAATGGAAATAGTCAAAGGAGCAGTGACAGGGTGAGGAATGGAAGTATTACTAACTCCCACAGCATTAACAACTTCAGTGGTAACAGGGACTTTAGGAAAAGCACTAGCACAAAGGGTAGAGCGAGTAGCCCCTGTATCCACCAGACAAGAAGTGGGAGTGCCATCAATAACACAGGTTACATAAGGACCCTCCTGATCAAGAGGAACAAGCATAGCGATGATGTTGGAGGCCTCCTGGCATTCCTAGTAGTTCTGAAACTGCCCTGGGGAAGGAGGGGGAGGAGGAAGCAGTGCTGGAAATGGAACAGGCTGACTGGCCACTTGATTAAGCCGATAAGGGCATTCCTTTTTCCAATGGCCCATCTGGTTACAATGCAGGCACGCCCCAGGCTTAAAATCTGGTATAGGCAAACGCCGTTGCCCTTGTCTAAATCGTTTACCCCTTCCCCCAGGAAATCGTCCAGCCTGGGGCCCTTGGGCATTCTGAATTTGGAGTGCCATCAGCTTTGTCTCAGTTGCCTCCTTTTTAGTCTCTAATTGGCGTTGAAAATGTTGGGCTATGGACAAGATTTCTGGCAATTCCTTCCCTTCCCACCCAACGATGCCTACCCTTAGGAGTTCTCCTATCTTGGGAAGGAGATCCTGGACAAAGGTAGCCACTATGGCCTGTTTTGCCTCCTGCTCAGCATCAGTAATGCCTGAATGCCTCTCAAATACTTGAATAAGGCGTTGCATATAATCGGCAGGGTCTTCCCCTTTATTTTGCCTACAAGTAGTAATCTTTGTCCAATCCGCCCTTCTGGGACAGACTTCCAAAATGGCTTTGACTAAATTGTTTCTCAGTGCCTCTAGCTGCTCATGAGTCTGGGTAGATGGAGGAGATTCCGAGGGCCATCCAGCTTTAGCGCAGAGACAGTCTCGGGTTTCTTTGGGCATTATTCCTCTCAAGAGTTGATTTATGTCTGCCCAGCTGGGATTATAGGAATTTATAAGGACCTGCAAGTCTTCCTGGAATTTTACAGGATCCTCACGAATTTTGGGAAAATTTTGAGAGATGGTATGGAGGTCTCCAGCAGACCAAGGGGCGTGTACCGTAACTAAAATTCCACTGCCATCCCTTGTCAAACCTGGGAGTTCACGCAAGGGAAACTGAGGCACAGGCGAGGTTGGCCGCCTGGGCGAGAGGGTGAGGGCATTTAAGGCTCTAGATCTGGTATTCTGGCTGGGGCCTGAGAGATGCCTCCCCGAGGCGTCGGGGAAGTGCTCATCCACCCCGGACAGCAAGGTCCCACCCATGTCTGATCTCGTACCCAAGGTGACCATATTCTCTATTCGATGCAAAAACGCAAAGTGGTTATTGCACACCCTAACACGGTTATTTAAATCAACAATGGTGGCTTGTAATTCTGCAAGTGTAACCAGGGAACCTTCAGGTGATATCAGAGGGCTGTCTAATGAGCCTGTTTCTTCGAAGGAAGATGTTTGGGAACGATGCCCTCCCTCTCCCATGGCTGAGGTAGTAGAATCAGCCACGAAATTATAAGTGGAGGGCGGGCCAGAATCCTCCCCCTGCTCCCGGGCCGCTTGATCAGGGCGAACCGGTGCAGGGGAAGCAAAACCCCTTGCCTCCAAGAACAGCTCAATGGTCTCGTCAGGTGGGGCCAACGGGGCCACTTTAGCCACCTGAAGCTGTTTAAGGGGATAGAGAGGTGCTTTCTGGCTAGTCAGATGTTGGGCAATCGGTAAGGATCCCTTGGCCTCTTTTAGGCATAATTTAAGTTTCTCCTGGGAATCCTTAAGACTTCAGACCTGAGATTCCCGACGTCTTTTTTCTGTTTCCTCAAACCAATTTAAATATGCATCAAATTGACCCTGCGCCACTCTCTTAGCCAAGAGTGCGCCTTTGAGATGTGAGATTTTATCAGGGTCAAAACATCCGTCCGCAGGGAACTGAAGCTTTGGGTCATCCCTGGTATACCAATTCCATAATTCTAAAAACTTACAAGTAACTGAACTATAGTTTACGTACATATAATGCGCAGGCGTGCCTTTTGGCCGAATGGTGATCTCCTTGGATCCACCGGCCCCCATCCTTCCCTTTGTGGCGAGCTGTGCCAAGCTCCCACACAGGTCATACACTCAGGGTGATCACTCACACAAGGAAGATTTAACAGAGGGTGTCCACAACTGCCCTCGCATCCAATCCCTTAGGCAAAGAGCGTCGGCTGGCTGCCGCTTACTGTGTAGCTTCAGGTGAGGTGCTCAGACCAGTTAGTGGTTCAGGTTAGTGGAGGGGTAGGGAAAGAGGTTAAGGAAATTTGTCCGAAGAAATAGAAGGGTAGGGACACACACACCTAGGCTTGGGTTAGCTCCTCACCAGACGATGCCGTGTAGAGTTGCATTACCTTCGCCCGGCCTTTTTGTCGGCCGACTAGTTGGGGCACACGGAGCTTGCGTTAGAATCACCTCGGTCACGGGTCCAAAAACCTTGCGAGGCACTCTGGGCGTCTTTCCGTTGCCCGCACTCATACAGGTGTGGCGAGGATTCGGATCCCTACGGACCCTTCCACCTCCCACGCATTCACACTACCAGGGCGAGTCCTAGGTCTCGGACCATCCGAGACTTACCAGCCTCCCCTATACCGGCACCCACAGGAGCCTACCTTTGCTCCTGTCTAGCCACACCCTGTGGCTCTTCCCAGGGAAACCCAAAGAGCGTCTGATGTATCTGAGAAAAAAATTCTGATTCCAGCGCGAACTCACCCAACCAAGAGCCTACGGGCAGTCCTCCACCGAAAATCCCAATAGAGATTCAAAGTATCTCACCTGTAGACGGCCGGCCGGGGATTCAGTGGAAGAACTGTCTGCGGTCCTCTGAGCTGGAGAATCGTCGTGGATCCTGGACGAGCCCCCAAATTGTTGTGGAAAATTAACCACACGTTATGTTTGAATCAGAAAGCGCCAGAGGCTTCTTTATTAATAAAGCATATTATGCTGGGAAGCAACACATGGCAGCATGGGATACAACCAAGGTGGCTTCCAAATTACAAAAGGCGGTTACATCTCTTATATACCTTTCACTTACATTCACTTGCATTCAAACAGTAGACTTCCTCTTTGGTAGTTTTCCTACCAGACCAAGAGGAAATTCCTTATATGGCATATTGAGTAACAAAACATATTTTTCATTAAAAAACAAAGTTGTGGTTAAACTGTAGATCACAGAAAATTTAGCTTAGCATTGCGGTTTTTTTATACTTCTATGCTGAGCTGGCTGCTTATCTTCTACTGTACCCCACTTCCTCTTCTGACCTTTGCCTTACATACTATTTTAACTAAAGGTCTTTGGGACAGACAGGGCGGACAGGGTGGAACCCAGACACAGCAGTTTCTATTAAAGGTCTTTGGGACAGACAGGGCGGACAGGGTGGACCCCAGACACAGCAGTTTACTATATGAGGAAAAGGGCAAAGAGGGGCTGGGGACTTCTACAGTAGTTTGCTACAGGGCGGGGTTGTAGGACTGAGCTCTTTAGTCTCATGTAATTGTCCTGTACAAAAAAAGGGAAATCAACCTACAATGAAATGGTACTGTGGGCTATGTATGCCACCAACCACGATGATGACGATCATGTGCCTGCTTGCACTGACAAGCAGTAACTTTCAAGTGCACTATCTCCCCAAAGGGCTTGATTCTCATTTATGTAAAGGCCTTGCTCTGACAGTGTAAAAAGGCCTTCATGTGCACCCATTTTAAGGCCTCTTTACATCGCTAAAGCCATATAAAGGAGTCTTATTGTAAATGAGAGTCTAGGCTTTCCTAGATGCATTTGTCTAACTCCAAATAGCATTGGTATTGAAAAGAGTTCTTAAAAAAACCCTAGCAACCTCAAATAGAGAAGGTCAGATTTCATCACAAAAACATCAGATTATTTCCTCAATATTTTATAATTTAATCCTTACTTATGGTTTGGCTTCATAACTGGGAGATTATGAAACTGTAGCAAATGCAAATAGAAACTTGTTTGATTTCTTCACGATATTTTGTTAAGCAGAACACTTGAATTCCTTTTCTGTTTTTCTAAAGTACTGTATGTAATGAGTCAACTTTGTTATGGCCACTGTGGGCAAGGTTGCCAAATATCCCACAAGGCAAATATGAAAAAAGAGCACCAAGGAGATTCTGTATGAATTAGACTTTATTGACTTTTTTGTCTCACCTTCAAATGCCTCAATCAAATGTTATCGGAGATTGTGATTTCACAATTTCATTGTGATTCCAGGGGGTAAGTGATAAACGATGCTTACACTGAAATTGACATAAGACCAATTTTTTTCCTTTCTCTAAGTAAAACAAGAAGAGCATAAGCATGGCAAGGAGAGACAAAGGTGATTGAGAACAGGGTAACAGTGAGAGAGCTTGATTGAACTCCCACTGAAATCAATAGGAGTTGGCCCAGATCCAGAATGAGGAGAAGAGAGAGAACATGGAAGAGGAGTAAGATGGAAAAGTGAAGCTCAGCATCAAAATGAAAATAGTAACATGACTCCTGAGTTGATCAAGAAACTTTGGATCCCTCATTTAGTTTATTTTTTTTTAATGAAAAAAGGAGACACTAAAGTATCCATTTTACTCTGCTACAGATTCTTAATCTGCTTTTATTTTCAGGGTTCAAAAAAGAACTAGATAAGTTCATGGAGGATAGGTCCACCAATGGCTATTAACCAGGATGGGCAGGGATGATGTCCGTAGTCTCTGTTTGCCAGAAGCTGGGAATGGGCGACGGGATGAATCACTTAATGATTACCTGTTCTGTTCATTCCCTCTGGGGCACCTGGCATTGGCCACTGTCGGAAGACAGGATACTGGGCTAGATGGACCTTTGGTCAGACCCAGTATGGCTGTTATGTTCTTATGTTCCATGACACTTTTTAGATATGGGTTATGACATTAGTGAGTTGGGGTACACTGAACTGGTCTGACCCAGTATGGCCGTTATGTTCTTATGTTCTGGTGCAGCTCTCAGTTTAGTACAAAAGGGATGAATTTGTCCTTCTCTGTTTATCAGCCAGCACAGACACAGTCTCGGCTCAGCCCTGTTCAGCTCTTTGTTTCTTTCCATCCTTTTCAAACACTTTTCCTAGTTGCAAAAGCTCTGAGTCCAGCACCTACTCTTGGCTTCCAGCTGCCCTGCTGTTGCCTCTCAGGTGACTTTGGCAAAGTGAAAGTGCCCAGTTGTAGGTGAAATATGGTAATGACGTGATGTCACAGCTGAAAACCAGAATTAGGACAGTGAGGATGTCTCTGGGCTGATGGAGCTGTGAAGGCACCAGAAGAAGGCGGTGGTGGTCTCAGGGTGTCAATGTTAGCAGCTACAGTCTATACTACACACTTCTGCCCGCACAGCTATGTTAGTCAGGGGTATGAAGGGTATGTTCCCTGACCAATGTAGCTGTGCCGGCAGAAATCCTGAGCATTGATGCAACTGTACTGACTAAGCTGCACTTTTACTGGTCTAGCTTGTTGTGTTCATGGGGAAGTGGCTTTACTTTACTGGTAAAAATGTAGCTTTTCTGGTATAAGCTGCGTCCACACTAGAAGTGCTTTGCTGGTATAGTAGGTATAGTACACTAGTATTCCTGTATCGGTTTAGCACTACAGGTGTAGACATGGCCATTGAAAGTGGTCCCTAGAATCCTGCTTTCAGATCCTGTTCCTTGGGCCCTGGAACCAAGGGGAGAGGACACTGGGGGACTTAAATGAATTCACATGTTGCCAATCAGTGACCCTACCTTTCTAGAAGACAATGACGTGCTGGGTATTGTTGTTGTCATTATCTTTGAAAGTTTTGACAGAAATGTGCTTGAAATGCTGGTAAATATAAAGATAAACCAGTGGAAGGTATTTAACATTTACTACTAGTATTAGCACAGCTAAATTGTCTGTAATGTGTATGGAGGGAAAAGAAAGATGAGCAAGAAGAAAAGAAAAGCCATGGAAGAGGTGTGGGTGCTAATACAGATTTTGATTAACACAAAAGAGGAATGGTCCCAAGTTACAACCAAATTGTTCTTTGTTACCTTGTAATGGATGGTATGCATTACTCTACACTACAAGGCTGTTGCTGTTAGCAGCGGGATCTATTCTTCTATGCGAGGCCTTGAATCTGATTTCCAAAATATCTTAATTACTTTCCAGCTGAGACAAGATCCTGGAATGTTTCTGTTGGAATTGTCTGCAACAGGTTTTCTCTTTCTTGGCAATTTATTCCCATTTTTGTGTAGTATTTATTTTATTACAGGCTTAGTCCTGCAATCCTTTAGTACCTTTTTTACTTCAGTGGCAGTTCTGCATACAGACATCTTGTGAGATCAGGCCCTTGACTCTGACTGAGATCAAATCTATAAAATGAAGCCTGTGTAGAGGATTTAGACACATTTTCGATTAAAATTCAAGGAAGATGTACAGTACATCTAAATTCTCTGGACCGCCGTGAAAAACTTAACTAATATTTTTTGGCCACTTTTGCTGTGATAGCATGGAGATGAAAAGCAAGGAAAAGAGTATTGATGTCTGTTGGTTGGCTGAATTCTCTCATGCTAACTGCTGCCCACAGTGACTGTGCTGAACGGGAGAAGCCATGGCTGACCACGTGGTCTGACGCTGAGGTCAGTACCCTGATCACGGTCTGGTGTGAGGAGAACATCTAGGCAGATCCTGAGTTGGCTAAAAACCAGTGAGTGTATCTCACCACGTGTCAAGTTGACTGGAGAGCCAGCGGAAAATCAAGGCAATGTAGGTGCAGTATTCCTGGGTGAAAGGCCAGAATCAGATCCTGGCTCATATTGAGAGTCATATCCCTTTGATGAAGATCTGGGCCCAAGTCTCACTGCCAGACTGACCTCCAACCTGAGGCACATAACGCAGAGCTACATGTCCCCTACTGATGGGGATGATATGGGGATGGGGAGGGAGGGAGAAAAATTCAGGGCCTGTAATAGGTATTGTTTAATCTTTATTGCAGGTGAGGGGAGTGTAAAGCCCAGGGGTAATGGGAGGGTGGGGGTGGTAGATTGGTGTGAAAGAAGATGTGAGGGCCAAAAGGTGAGTTATTGTTTTGTGCGGTGTGATAGTTGTGCTGGGGTGTGGGAACTGGGATGGTGTGGGTCCACAGAGAGATGTTGACCTAAAGGAACATGTGGTGGTGGTGGTGTGCTCGGAAGCACAACAGCCACTCATCAGTATTTATAGTGGGGCTGCCTGCTGGGGCATAGCCTCCCCAGTTCCTAATTACCAGACACCCTTTCAACAGTCGGCAGGAGAGAAGGCTAAATGCCAGGCCCCGAATGTTTACCTATCAAATGATGAAAGGTTTTAGTAGCGATGTGCAGCTAATGCAATGGAAAGGGGATGTATATGAACAGGAAGAACCAGAGATGCCTAATTAAAGGGAGTTTGATTTCAGTGAGAGTTAAATGCTAAGTGCAGAAGGTGAACAACCTCGCCCCTGAAAGCACCACCACCTGGTGACGGGGTACAGGGCTTTCCTCACTTCCTGGTGAACCGCTTCCCCTTCCTTTCCATGGGCGCTCAGGAGAGCTGTGCAGGTGGATAGAGGGGAGACAGAGACAGGAAAATGACATTGCAACTGCACACCTAAGGCTCACGGGACTGCGGTGACCTGCAAATTGGGGATTATTCTGTTCTCTCTATTTTTGCTTATGTTGATTTATTTTGGTTTCTTGTTATGAGCATGATTCTTTAAGGGTGATTGCAGCTGTGTTTGTTTTTAACGCTGAGTCATTCCACCCTCTTGCCTGTGTTTAGTTTGCCCCACATATTGGGAAGTGTCCTTTGAAAGACGGTTCTCAATTCTGATTTTGAAGCTATTACCAAAAATACCGTGCAGTGCTTGCCGTGCATAAAGAACAAGTAAAGTGAAACCTGTCTAAAGCAACAAGTCAACAAAAACTGGTTGCTGAATAGAGATTTCTAAAAAACCGTGGAGGAGAATTGCACTCGGAACAATCTTTACAACTATCTTTAGAGGGTCTTTTAAGACAGGTGGCAAGTAAAGGTAGTTTCCATATAGGTTTTGCTGTAATTGGAAAATGGATCCACTGTAATCAATCAAATATATAACCCATAGGCTGACAGCTCACAGTCTATTACCTTTCTTAAATGCTGCATTTCTACAAGATAATTATTGTAATGGAGAGAGAATTCTATTTTTGAATAGTGCAAAAACTTTTTATCTGGTAGCGTAGGTGTAACTTTTAAAAATCCTTGCCATATATCAGTTTGCACTATAATTGATCAGTTTAAGTCTCTGTGAGATCCAATCCCCAGAAAACAATCAGGGTGAAAATCTATCATGTCAACCCCTTTGAACGATTTAGATCCATTAGACAAGGTTGTCCACTCTTGCTTTTATTATTTACTCTGGCAATACAGTGTTTGGCTGTCTAGATAAGAAATAACCCTGGAGTTCAAGGCATCCCAGCAGGAAATGTGGTGGATATAATTTCATTATACATAGTGTAGAAAACATATTACTCTGTTTCCTGAACCTCCTGTGGTCCACTGGGAGAACCCTGGAATTGACTGAGGAAATTGGCTCCTTCCGTGGGCTTAAAAATCTTGGATTAAGTTTGAATTATTAATCGTGAGTCCCGAGAGGCCGGCTCAAGCAAGACAACATTCAAGTGAAGAAGAAACAGGTCGGGCCTGATTCCCTCTCATTTTTGTCAGCTATATATGACAATCTTAGAGATGTTATGCAGAAAGAATTGGCAAGATTTAGGTATAGCGTAGCTGTAAGGACCTACAGAGAGATCAGAATTGAAGATGAGGCCCAGTCGCAGGCTTGAGTCAAAGGCAGGATGGTGGTGTTGTCCAGAGTGTTTAAGAAAGGAGATAGTGCGGAAGCGTCAGGGTTCCCTCCCCACTCTAAACTCTAGGGTAAAGACGTGGAGACCCGCATGAAGATCTCCTAAGCTTGTTTCTACCAGCTTAGGTTAAAACCCCCAAGGTACAAAATTCCCTGCACCCTGAGAAATACTTCTCTCACTGCCACCATCAAGTGTTTTAAACAGGAATCCGGGAAAGGAACCACTTGAAGTTCCTCTTCCCCCCAAAATACCCTCTCAAGCCCGTACACCCCCTTTCCTGGGAAGCTTGAGAATAATCTCCTAACCAATTGGTTACACAGTGATCTAAAAGCCCACCCCGGGGTTTTAACACCATAGAAAACAGTCAGCTTCTTACAAGAAGGATTTTATTAAAACAAAGAAGATAAAATCATCTCTGTAAAATCAGGATGGTAACTATTTTACAGGGTACTCAATTTCCAAACTCAGAGGTATTCCCCCTCTGGACAAAACCTTAAAGTTACAGAAAAAACAGGAATAACCCCTCCTTCTAACACAGGGAAAGCTCACCAAGCAAAACAAACAAAAACCTATTCGCAATGCTGACTAAACTTATTTTAGAAAAGTGAGGTTTGGTGAGAAGACAACTGGTTTTTGAGGAGATATTGATTTTCTGCAGATCCTTTTTGTCTCCCAAGATCACTCTGACTCAGACAAAGAGCCACACACACCTTCCCCACTCCCAAGATTTGAAAGTATCTTGTCCCCTTATTGGTCAGATGCCAGCCTGGTCAGGTGTCAGCCTGGCTACCTGCATTTCTTCACCCTTTACTGGTAAGAGGATTTTATAGCACTGCATCAGACCCTCTCCCCCTTCCCTTTATATTTATGACAGGAGGGCTTGAGGGGGAAGATTAGATGCTCTGTTTTAGTCAATTTGTGCTTGAGCTGATGGCTCGACAGCCACAACAAGGAGATATCAGAGAGACAGGCCAAGATTTTAGTTTGGACAGGAGACAGGTTTGGAGTAGAGAGGGAGATCTCATGAGTTGTCAGCATAGAGATGGTTGTTGAATTTGTGTCCACAGGTGACATTACCCAGAGATAAGGAGTAGAGGGAGAAGAGAAGGGGATCAAGGACAGAGCCCTGTGGAACCCGTGCAGGGCAGATATGTGGGATCCTTCAAAGGATATGCTGAAAGTGTGATTAGAGAGGTAGGCGAAGAACCAAGTGAAGACAGACTCACAGAAGCCTAGGGAGGACAAGATTTCAAGAAGAAACGCATGGTTGACCATATCAAAGGAGACTGACCGGTCAAGGAGGATGAGGATGGAGACTGTTCTGAGATTTGGCGAGGAGGTCATTACAGACTTTGGTGAGAGCAGTTTCAGTGGAGTCCAAGGGGCAGAAGCTGGATTGGAGAGGATCTAGGTCAGCATTGGAGGAGAGGCACTCCAGACAGTGATTGTAAACAGTGTGTTTAATGAGCTCAGAGATGAAAGGGAGAAGGGAGATGGGGTGGTAATTGGAGAGGCAAGTAGGGGTCAAGGGTGTTTTTTTTTAAGATGGGCGAAACTAAAGATGGGCATCTGTGACCAGGGAGAAGGAGGAGAGAGTTCTAGGCAAGGGAAGAGGAAAGGGAAGGGTAGCTAAAGACAGGGGGAAGGTTACCTTGTATTTTGTAGTATCTTTTCCACCTGTAGGAAACTGAAGAAGTTCCAGGATAGTTCAGCATGGGGACTCCACCCCAAGTTGCAACCTCCCTCGCTACCCAGCAGGGAAAGATCCCCTTGTAACACTGCCTCACAGCAAGGGAGGGGGCAGGCCACAGAAACAAAAATCATACTGAACTCTTACTGTCCAGAGGACTTTTTGCCCACAGATCTCAAAGGGCATTACAAGGGAAAGCCAGCATCATATTTTCCATTTTACAGCAAGGTCAAGCAGCTAGCTTGTCATGGCTCTCACAGCAGCTGAATAGCAGAGGCTGGGAGAGTTCTCACATCTCCTGATTTTCCGTCCTGTGCCTTATCCAGCAATGCTCACTGACTCCTACCTATTGCGTATCTCCACAGCAGTAAAGCAGCAGTCTTGGAATGGCCCCATAGGGATGGGGGAAATGTCCCCAGCTGAACACAGGAGGATGGTGCAGAAATGGTGAAGCACTGGAATGCAGGCATAGGGTGTCTTGGTGCAGATCCATTGAAACTGAGCAGGGAACACATTAACACTGACCCATCGGGTCAAAAAGGTGAATCCGCATCATTGATTCCTGCAGACAGAATGGTAAGTAGCCTGTGTAGCTTTCCAGTGGGTAGAACAGTCAGAAACACTCAAGCAAGGCCTTTGGCACCCATTTGCATTGCTCTTCTACCATATCCTATAGCCACTCCTCTCCCAGTCTTGTGGGATCACTCCTCTCCCAATCCCCAGTAGTCCGGATAAAGCTCTGTCCTTTCCAAGCCCAACACAGGAAACAGTCCCCCACAACTTGCCACATCTGAGACTCGTCTTTCCTCAAACTAATTCATGTGTGTATAAAGTGTTTGCCTTGTAAAGAAAGGATAAGCACTTCTGTTAGCTCACCCTAGGAACTGCACCCTCCCCACCCCCATTAGTGTTATCTACACAGCAGAAACTCTCTCCCCTAGTAAAAACCTACAAGCCACGGAGGAAAAATAAAACAGCAATAGCCCCTTAAGGATGGGAAAAATTAATGGGTGCTCCTGACTCATTTCCAGGTCCTGTAGGATTACTCTCCTCCTAATCACCAGAGATCACACACCCCTCTCCAAGGTCTCCAAAGCTTTATCTTTTCCAAGGCCTCTAGTCAGGACTTTCCCAGCCCATGCCATTATTGAGACACAGCTGTTTCTTCCAGAGTTCTTGATCTTCTCTACATTTTTGACTTGTATGGAAGCATATTGACTATACTGATTAAATGATTCTTCGGACTGCATCCACCACTGGGGGTGTCTGCCTAGCTACACAGCTTAGAAATGTCCCCGTGCTCACCAACAGGGATTGATAACATGATCCACCACTGATGAGCTTGGACAAAGAAGCCTCAGTGCAACCCACAGAGAATTTGGATGAAGGAGGGGAAAAAATGATATCACTGCTCTTTTGGGTCCCTCACTTCTTCCATGCATAACTGATCCTCTGCCATTTTTATGAAATTGTCCCCCTAGTATACCTCTGTCTAGGGCAGGGGTCTCAAACTCCAATCACCAGAAGGGACACATAAGGAATTGTATGTTGGCCCGAGGGCCGTACCACTGACACCCAGCAAGGGGCTCAGGGCAGGGAGTTGGGGTGCAGGGTGTGGCAGGGGGTTCAGGGCAGGGGGTTGGGGTGCAGGAGGGAATGCAGGATGTGGTGGGGCTCAGGGAAGGGAGTTGGGATGCAGGAGGGAGTGCAGGGTGCGGCGGGGCTCAGGGCAGGGAGTTGGGGTACAGGAGGGATGCGGGGTGTGGCAGTGGGCTCAGGGCAGAGGGTTGGGTGAAGGGGGGATTTTGGGGTGTGGAAGGGAGTTGGGGTACAGGCAGGGGGCTGAGGGAAGGGATTTGGGGTGCAGGAGGGGTTTGGGTTCCAGCCCGGCGCCGTTTACCTGGATCGGCTCCGGGCTGGCAGGGGCACGCACCAGGGCCAGGGCAGGCTCCCTGCCTGCCCTGGCCCTGGCCCTGGTCCCGGCCCTGTGCTGTTCCACTCCGGGAAGCAGCTGGCACCGTGTCTCTGTGGCCCCGGAGAGAGGGGGAATAGAGAGCTCTGTGCGCTGCTCTTGCCTGTGGGTACCTCCCCTGAAGCTCCCATTGGACGTGGTTCCCCGTTCCTGGCCAATGGGAGCTTCAGGGGAGGTACCCACAGGCAAGAGCAGCACATGGAGCTCTCTTCCTCCCCTCCCCCCGGGGCCACAGGGACTCGGTGCCAGCCGCTTCCTGGAGCGGCGCAGGGCCCTCGGCACCACGGGGGTAGCAGATCCTGCAGGCCGTAGTTTGCCCACCCCTGGCCTGGAGGTAGGCTGGGGACGTGGCGTGCTGGGGAGGCGATGTGGGGGGTGCAGGGAGCTTGGCAGGCCGCAGGAAATAGCCCCGCGGGCCGCCTGTTTGAGACCCTGGTCTAGGGCTTAACCCTTCCAAGTCTGTTGTTGAAGTAACACAGGATTTACCATGGCTAAGATTGACTATCCCACTTGGATCCTTAAAGTCTTCTCCCTCTCAGGAAAAAGGCAAGATGGTAGTGGCTACACTCCTATTTTTAGCACGCTAGCTCAATCAGAACTAGTGTGAGTATGTCTACTCAAGCTGGAAATTAAACCACCAACTCCAGTGTAGACATACCCTTAAGTCTTGGGGACTCTATGCCAACTACAATCTCCCCAGCTGTTAGTAGGGAGTGCCTTATCTGCAGCATTGGCCCACAAGCAGGCAAGGAAAACACCACAGTAATAATAATAATAATAATACTTACCTGTTACTATAGGTTGTTACTTTTGTCTGTTGATCTCAAAGCATTTTACAAAAGAAGATAAGCATCATTATCTCCATATTACAGAAAGGCAAAGTGACTGCCTAAGGTCATACAGCAGGATAGTGGCAAAGCCATGGAGATATCTGTCTTTTGTTCCCAAGTCCAGTGTCAGATCTATTGGTGCTCACTGCTCACCACCCCTCCCCCCAGCAACTGCATAGCCTCATAGCAACTGAAGAAACATTCTTACAATTGCTCCACAGAGTTGATGAAGATGTCCCAGTGTTCACTCTTGAGAATGGGAAAATGGTGCTGCGCTGAACTGCAGGGATGGGGCAGTATTAGCCTGCACAGCCTGTAAAGGATAGTGATCAATTTTTCTCTATGTCAGCTGATGGTAGGACAAGAAGTAATCGGATTAGTTTGCAGCAAAGCAGATTTAGGCTGGATATTAAGAAAAGCTTTCTAATTATAAGGATAGGTAAGCATTGGGACAGTTACATAGGGAGGCTGTGGAATCCCCATCACTGGAGGTTTTCCAAGTTAGACCAACATCTGTCAAGGATGGCCTAGGTATACTTAATCCTGTCTCACTGTGAGGGGATGGATTAGGTGACCGTTGAAGTCCTTTCCGATCATACATTTCTATGATTCTATGAAAAGGACATGGAGGTTGTCCAGTTTGACTAGAGATTAGTTAATGATACAATAAAAAAAGTCTGCAAGTATTCCTTTGAGTTTTTATATGAATGCCCTTTTGTGTTCAGTCTCCATCAGACTTTGGTAGGTGGCGTTTTATTGATGTCTCTAGGGGTATGTCTACACTAGCGCTGGAAAGTGTCAATTCCAATTTGAGGAGACACATCTGTGCTATCTCTGATCAAGCAAGAATGCTAAAAATAGAAGTGTAACTGTGGTGGCGCAAGCAGTGGGAGGGGTTAGCTGCCTTAAGTACATGCTTAATGTCTGGAATGGGATTGTCCTTGGAGAGTTTTCCCCCTCCTGCCACTCATGCTGACACGGTTACACTTCTATTTTTAGTGTGTTACCTGCTCTAGCTCTGATCAAGCTATGTCTCCTCGAGCTCAGATTTACACCTTCCAGCTCTAGTGTAGACATACCCTAGAAAACAGCTGGCATAGTCTCCCGTGGGCATTGAGCTGCCTGGCTTTATGCTTCACCACCCAGCTGATGCAGACTGGACAATATGCCTCTTGCCTGGTAGTGGTGTAAGGAGGTGAGGTACCCATTCACTGGACTGCATCTCTTCGCCAAGCACCATTTCACTGGAGGAAAATAGAGGTGGAAGCAGGCAGGAACCATTTCTCCTCCCAGATGCTGATGCTCCAAATTAGAGATCGCATGCTGTAAAGCTTCTCCTGCCAGGTGCTAGTGTGCCATGGCTAAGGCATTGGTGACTCATCTCTTCAGGCCACAGTGTCATCTCCTTGCTAGGTCCCCAGCCCTCCATGTTCCTTGGGTCAAATGCTTTTGCACACTTTGACATTAATACCCTGCCCTGAGGTCAGATAAATGAGCCCTGTAACATCCACTGCAGTGATGGTCCAACTTTTTTCAAGCTGAGGGCCAAACCTATTATTTCTAAAAGGTCATGAAGCCACAACCAATATTTTGGGGAAGTTTCTTTGCTCTATTCTACTTCATTTGCACCCTGCAGCAGTGGACAGGGCCGGCTCCAGGCACCAGCTGACCAAGCATGTGCTTGGGGTGGCACCTGGAGGGGGGCGGCGCTGAGGGGTTTTTTTTTAATTAATTTTTTAAAAAAAATTTTTAAAAAAACCACTCTTCCTGGTGCCCCAGCCAGGGGAGCGGGGAGGTGGGCATGACGACCTCCCTGCCGGTGCCCCAGCCGGGGGAGCGGGGGGTGGCCATGCCGTGCTCCCCGCCGGCGCCTCAGCTGGGGGAACGGGGCGGTCGGCTGCTTTTTTGCCCGGGGCAGCAAAAAAGCCAGAGCCGGCCCTGGCAGTGGAAAAAGAGAAGAAACCATCATAAGCCCTTTGATTTGGGGGAGCAGGCATACAGCTGGCAGAACTGACTCCTATGCCTCTCTCCCTGCAGCCCCTGGTACAGAGGACATGCAGAGGGAGTGGCAGCAATGGGTTTTGCTCCAGCTGTCCCCAGCTGACTTATGACCCCTTGGTTCAGTGACCATATTTTTAAAATGAAAAACCAGCCACGTCTGTGCTGACATTTCTTAGCAGTCAGATGAAAGACATAAGTGCACTTTAAAAATACGTGCTGGTGTCACTACTGCCAACTTCAGACTCAACAGCCGCACAAACGTATTTCTCAAAGTGGAGGATTCTTCCAGTAACAGAGTGTTCTGAACTAATTTGTCATGAAACACCGAACAAATGTCAGTTAGCATTCCCTTGGAGCAAAAGAACAGCTTTGATGGTGTCTGCACTCAGGGAATCTGTAGTTACATGCCACGGCGAAAGGCAGGCTGTGTCCACATATATGGCAGTGAAAGTCTCATGCAGTGGGGAGGCAGCAGGGGAAACTCCATCAACAGGGGGACACTGGGCTTCTAAAAATAGCAGCATAGCCTTGGAGACACTACTTGGGTGTGTAGAGAGGTGTGTAGGGTATACGCCCTAGGGTTCAGGCGCGTAGGGAACTCTACTCTGTTTGCCATCTACACTACTACTTATACCCATGCTAGCTGAGCCCACAGTGTCTGTACTCCAAACGTATCGCTACATTTGCAGTGGTGCGTAGACTCTGTTCCTGGTAAACACAGAGAAAATTTTACTTGGCATAGCAATACAACGTGAACAAGCATTTATAGTCGTAAACAATATTTTGATTGATGATACCAAAAAAAAAAGAAGACATTTTAGGTGTCCCAAAATACTAAGTTCCTGGGCCACCAAGTCACCATATGAAAAAACAGAGACTGTTCTGGTAGAAACGGGACATGTGGTCACTTTGTCCCTTGGGAAACCACCAGGTGGTCCAAGTTAGAACAGCCCCCAGGCTGCTCAACCTGTAGCTGTCACTGGTTGTAAGTCCTCAGCCTCTCTTCATTTTGCCCTCTGCTGGGCTGCCTTGAGTGGCCGTGTCTTTAGGTGACTGCAAAGCAAGCTGAGCTCTTACTCTGCTCTCCCTGGAGCCCCCACAGCATGGAAGGGAAGCAGGCAATGGAGCAGCCAATTACTCTTTGTTCCCTTCTCTGTCATGCAGCAGGCAGTCATCAGGGGAGCAGCTGCTCAGAGTGCTCCCAGCTCACATCAGACCTGCTCCTGAGCTGGAGGGCCACTGGTGCCTCCTACTGCCTTCTCAGGGTTGATTCAAACACTTGGTTTAAAAATCACAGGGTGACACACAGGGAACACATTTTCAATTCCTAATCAAACACAAATTTCCATGACGGTTGGCCTTAATGGCCATATTGTCCAGAGGCTGGAGAAACTGCTCTAGCATCTTTCTCTACTCACAGATAGGGGGAATGTTCCTTAACAACTCCAGAGGCTAGAGCTGTAATTTCAAAAAGCCTGCACCAGGGGGTGCCACCTCCAGATACACCATTGGGACCATCCCAAGGGCTCTTCAATGAGGCACAGATAGGAGAGATCTCCACATCGGCCAGGTCCTGTCAGAAACCAGGATGAATGTTAGAGGTAAGCTCTCCAAACCCCGCCAGGCAATAGTCATCACAGACTGGCCAGGCAGATATAAGTTCTGAGGATAGAGCAACCACCCTTAAGGTATCACGGTCAAGAAAAATCTCCCTAGAAGAAGAAATATCTCCAAGCTTCCACAGGCAGGAAGGCTAACACATAGCTGCCACAAACCTCCAGACCTATCACACCTCAGAGGAAAACAACCACTGCTTTGAAGGGAAGCCACTACTTTAGAGCAGAAGCTCAACACCAGTCGATAAATAATTGCATTGGAATGACTGAGGAGGGAGACACAAATAAAGGATACTGCAAATCTGTCTGTCTGAAGTAAAGAAAGCATCCCAAGTTGACTAATGGTAGCTGCACCGAAGCTAGCTCACATATATTTACACCTGCTGCGATCACACCTCCTGATTGCAGCGCAGACCTACCATAACACTGGTGCATAGCTCCTGTGGGGAAATGACCACAGACTGAAAGGGACTGAGTGAGAAGATGCTAGACACTGAGAGGGAGTTGGAACATGCTGAGGGTGATGGGGATGCGAGGGGCTAGGCCAAAATGCCAATACCTCTGTGAGCTGAAAACCCAGAGAGCTTGGATAGTTCCCACCTGTCTGATGCTAGGGGGGATCCTATGAGCGGTGTCTTCAATGACAAATTAATGAATCAAAAATATCATGACTGAGAACATTTTGTTGAAACTGACATTACACTGAGCTAGGACTCAGTGGCAGGCCAAGTTCAGCAATACATTTGATCAGTGGCCTTTTACCTTCCTGGTGTAACTTGCTTGTTAAAATACTGTAAAAATGTGACTGGTCTGAAGGAGGGACCTGAAGGGCAGAGTAATTATCCCTTTTGTGATTAAAAGAAATGTGAGCTAAATCTGTCATTGGAGAAAGGTTCATTTGATATCCTTGTGACTTAAGATGATTGCTTCCATTTTATTCACAGAATATATTTTATGTCCCTCTAATTAATGAATAATAGAGACTCTAGGACTAATTTTCTCTCACTTCTACTTTATTGCTGTGTAACTCCATTGACTTGAATGGAATTATTCCCTCTTTGTGTTTTATTAGTAAATAAGATCTGTCTATTTAGGTATTTACATAGAGATACTTTCTGTATGACCTTGGGCATGTCATTTAGGCTCAGATACTCAAAGGTATTTTGGCTCCTAACTTCCACTTATTTCAATGGGAGTTAGGTGTCTAATAAGTACCTTTGAGGATCTGGGCCCTAAACCCTTTTCTCTGCATTTCACTCCTGATTGGCTTAGGCAGCTCTCTACTCAGCGTGCTGGCTTCGGAGAATACCTTACTTACATGCTTAACTCTTGCAGTACAGTGCATGGAGAACCTGGGCACCTAGCTCCAGGCTGTGACTTCCAGTAGGCAGCAGGGCACCTAGGAGTTATGTCCCTTTGTGGATCTAACCCTATGTGTCCTTCCCTACCTTTCAGGGGTGTTGTGAGGAAAAATATACTGAAGATTGTGAGGTGCTGATACCACAATGATGGGGGACATATAAATGTGTTAGCTGATTCGATAGACAGACAACCCCATTGTGACACTGCACCCCATATTCTTCATAGTTGTATGATTATGATATAATTATGATACAATTTGTACAAGAGGAGTCATGTAAGGTGTCATTGGAAAAGTTATGATTTGCTGAATATGATTATCCTATTTGTATGCATGTATCATTTTTGGATCTGAAGTTATAAATATTGACTCTGGATCTGTATTTCAAATGTGTTTACTCTGGAAAACACCCACAGACAGCCTTTCAGGTACAACAATGGTGAAGCTAGATAGTGCTAATGACCCATCAGCAAAGACAATGGGCTATAGAAAAGCTTAGCCTTCCTGTAAACATTTCAGCAAGCCTGTCATTAATGGCTGCTATGACTCAGCAAGGGCATGAGATCAGACCACATGATACTGAACTCCATTTTCAGTACTTGTATTTTTCCACAAACTGGGCTGGGAACTGTTTTTGGAACAAAGGGTTCCCGCCATATGTTAAAGCTATGTAAGGTGCGATGTGACATCATCTAGGGGCCTCACTCCCCACACAGGGACACACCTGGAAACACCTGAGGAACAAAGACTGAACTGGAGGAAGTGCTGGTCCCAGGCTAAAAGGATTTCTAGTCTGTGTATGGAAACCTGGTGGATTGCAGTTGTATCATCAGCCAGGGTGAGAAATTGTTAATTCATATCCAATCTATCTAGTATCTTAGGCTGTTTGCGGTTTTGTTTATTTGCTAGGTAATCTGCTTTGATCTGTTTGCTATCACTTACAATCCCTTAAAATCTATCTTTCTGTAGTTAATAAACTTGTTTTTTGCTTTATCTAAACAAGGGTGCCTTTGTGTGAAGTGCCTGGAGAAAAATCTCAGTTTGGTTAACGTAGGCTTGTTGCATATTCCTCTCCACACTGAGGGTGGGGCAAACTAAGTAATAAATTCATACTGGTTGGGGTTTTGACCAGGGCAGGACATTACAGCTCTGGGGTCTTAGGCTGGGGGTTATCTTGGCTGTAGCCTCTCTATTGTTGGTTCATGCAGTGACTGGTCAGAGCCTGCATGTAACTGCAGCTGGGTGTGTCCCCGCCTGTGTGAACGTTGATGTGAGTGTAGGACTGGGAGTGAACTACAGCTTGTCACGGAAGCACAGTGTGAGAGGGAGCCCAGGCTGGTGAGTCAGAGGGCCAGTGGTACCCCAGTTCCAGGTGGCACCCCAGGGAGAACCCATCAACACAGCATTTGAGTGCCTCACAAACATGAATGCATTTATCCTCACGACCCCTCTGTGAGGAAGGAAAGTTGTATAATCCCCTTTTTACAGGAACTGACACACAGAAAAATTGATGCCAGGATTTTCAAAGCTTGTCCGGGTGCTTATTGTGTTTGGGCATTCAGGGGTTTTCAAAACAACTAGTTAGCTGTGCCTATGCGCTCAAGCTCTCTGGGAGACGAGAGCTCACAGAGGGTAGGGCAGAGGCATGGTGAAGATGTTGGCTGCAACTTGACTGAGATTTTAAAATGCACTCAGAGGCTCCCACATGTTCAGCTTGGTGCTGCTGTTCTAGATGTGCGGGGGCAAGATTGGATCAAATTATGTCACTCAGGCACCAGACGCTGCTTTGCATACTACGTACCCAAGAAACCCACCTCCACACAAATTAAAAAACCCCAAACACTCAGGCAAGCATGAGATTGAAAGACAGACAAAGAGGAAGTGAGAGTCAAACGTTCAGAAATAAAGAGAGCAGTTTTCCAGAGACTTGTGGGCTAGGGCCAAGCCACGGCGGGAGGGCAGGAGATTAGATTAGCCGGGGACAAGACAGGGGAGGACTTCTGGGGGAAGATGTTTCTTGGGTTTGACATTTTGGGTGGGGGGAGGAGATTGGGTCAGCCATTGCATGCCTCATGACACCCAACAGTGTTAAGGTACTACATGTTGAGGGAGAGGAAGACTTGCCATGGCTCAGAGATGGATGTTATGCGAATACCCCCACTCCGAGCTGTTTCTGCACCTCTCCTAGTGGATGTGGAGCACTGTGCTTTCCAGCAGAGTAGGTGCCGGGTGATGAAGCTGTAGGAGAATCAGGTGTGGGGTCGGGGTAGGGACAGGTATCAATGGATCAGAGGTGAGTATACTTATTATTTCTGGGTGAGGTATGTGTATGCAAACATGAAGGGCTCATCTTGGGTTTCAGACTCAGCCCAGTATAGTGATGACGGCAAGGAATTAGGGCTTGGGAAAGGGGAGTGGCCAAACCTTCACCAGCCCAAGTACCTGCGTCTACTGAGCCATGGGAGTGATGAGTGATGGGGAAGCTGGGTGTGCTGCAATGTCTGATCTAGTAACTGTCTGCCAGTGTGCACAAAGAACGCTACAGATTCCGCAAGCCTCCCTAGGAACTCTCTCATTGATGGCTGCACATTGCACATGCTTTTCAGAGTAACATTGGTCCCATATATTTCAGCCAGCAGCAAACAGATTAATGTAATGTGTGACTCAGAGAGCTGGTGATTTATTTATCTAGTGTGCATGCTCTTCCCTCATAGTGAGTCTCTCCCTCAGTGAATCCACCAAAAGGTGCTTCACCATCTGTATGCCCTGGGCCATCAGAAGCTGGAGAGTGTGAAGCGGCCTTAGGTCCTGGGTAGGTAGGAAGAGGAAGTCTGGCTGGCCTCCAATACAGTCTCATTCCCAGAGGGGAAAAGGGAATGCCCTGCCTGGGAGACAGGAGGGAGGATCAAGCCCCAGGATGTGGTTTGGGGTGGTAACTTGTTAGAGAAAGCTGCTGTATCTAATGGCTCCAAAACCAACATAATAGTATTCTCCTCTCCAGGCACCTGAGTTCTACATGCAAAAGATGAACCACAAGTGACTGCTTCTTCAGCAGTAAGTTCCCCACTGAGAACCTAGATGTACCTGTGAAAGCAGGATCTGAAAGCACGGAGGAGGACATGCATCACTTTCTATAGGCAACTCACCCACAAGCAGGGATGCTGACATTGCCAGGACATTGGCCTCACGGTTACAGCACCTTCCAGGGTGAGGATTGTGAAATTAGGCAATGCGTGATGATGCACTTGCTTTGTGGGTTCTGTTGCAGGATTTCACAGGGGCAGGGGAAGTGTACACACTGAAGGAGAGTGGCCCAGACAAGGGGTCTCAAATTGAGATTGCTGGTATGTGGGTCTGTCAGCACAGTGTTCAGGCACTGAATAAAAGGAGAGAGAGAGGATAATCACTATTTTTCTGCTTGTGTTTCCAGATCTCCAGTCCTCATGATGGTACACACTGGGGTGCCCTAAAGGGCTGTTTTATCCTGGGCAGTGAGGACAGGAGTATCCTCGGGCTGGCTTGCTGATCCATTCAAAGGAAGGAAATGAGATCTTTTGGCTTCCCTAGAATCTTAACTTAAATATTTTAAATAATGGTATGACTGATATTGTGACTGTACTCCATAAGGCTTTATGGGGAGATGCTTATAAATGTATATATGATATAACTGGAATATGTTTTATGCTACATGTGCCATGTAACATATCTCTGTAAAAGTTATGATCTACTGAATCTATTCCTCCTGTTTGTATGCATGTATCCTTTTTGTAGTTGAAGTTATGAATATTGGTTGTATAATCGCTTGTTTTCTACATAGCCTTAGTAAGAGCATTTGCTCAGTGTCTGGAGAAAGGAATGTGCAGGTTAAGTGCCCAATCAAGAAACACTTAACAGACAAACGAAATTGCAGACACCAATCCACATATGAGCTTGGCCAGGAATGTGGCTTGGCTTCTGAAGAACTGAGTGGTGCATGGACATGTGACTTGCCCATGTTGTAGAGAAATCTCTGTATTAAGTATCTTTATGACATTGCATTGTGTTATTTTGTATTAGATCATACAACTTTGTATTAGATCCCTATATAGAAAACTTGTAGAAAACTTTGTATCAGATGAGATGTCATAGCCCCTAAGGATACTATAGTTAAAGTAAAAGAAACCTGTGTCTTTTTGCTAGGAGTAGGATAAGATCTTCCCCCACTCTGTAATTAATTGCCCTGTTGACTGAATGAGGTGTGAATGAGTGAGGCTTGGAAGACACGCACCTCCAGACAGCTACAACAGTTGGAGAGGGGATGGGAGCCAGATCCAAGGACAATACAACTTGTCAAGTGGTCTCAGTAAAGAAGAGCAGACATATTGACGGCCTTGGGGATTAGAAGCGAGCACCTCCTTTGGAAAATGCCCTCTTTGAACAGCATTGGGACAATACCCAGAGAAAAGCAGCACAAAGACCAACAGACCCAGACCCAGATTTTGAATCTGGTACAGATTTGCATAAGAGGGAAGCTGCTATAAAAGTGAGGTGTCTTGCAAAGGACCCCGGGTCTTGTCTTGTCACCATTGGAGCATCAATCCGGATCGGCAGAAGCCCGGCTCCACCCCTCCCCCATCTAACTCACCTGGCCAGTGAAGCTAAGGGGAGCAACCAGTTGGTAACAACAGCAAGACGGAGTGTGCTTGTGTTTGTATGTGTGTGAGTGCATGAGTGTGATATAGATATCATATGCATATGATAAAGTATTAATTGATACCTGTCTTACTAATAAATGTGGTGTTTTGCCTTAATCCCCCTGAAAAGATCCTGTATAGTACTTTGAGTACAACAATGTGACCCAAAACTCCATTTTGTAACTGGATGCTACAGAGGGAGAGGGAGGGGTGTCCACCAAGAGGAGAAAGTCTATTTAAACCCCTGGGAGACCCCTCCATCTTGTCTTCAGCTGGGTAAAGAGAGAGCCTCTCCACCCCCCAACACACCTGAAAGAGACTGGAACAAAGGACAAAGACAATAGGGGGTGTGAGTGATTGCTGGACCCAGGCTAGGAGGACCATAGCCTGTAAAAGGAAGTTTACTGGAACTGGTGAGGTTTTTATCTGTATTCAGTGTGATTAGACATAGACTTGCATGTTTTATTTTATTTAACTTGGTAATTCACTATGTTCTGTCTGTTATTACTTGGAACCACTTAAGTTCTACTTTCTGTACTTATTAAAATAACTTTTTACGTATTAAGTAACCTGGAGTATGTGTTAGTACATGGAGGGGGGTCAAACTGCTGTGCATACCTCTCTATCTGTGAAATAGAGGACGAACTATTTATGAGTTTACCCTTTATAAGCTTTATACGGGGTAAAACGGATTTATTCAGGGTTTGAACCCCATTGGGAGTTGGGCACCTGGGTGTTAAAGGCAAGAACACTTCCTAAGCTGTTTCCAGGTAAGCCTACAGCTGTTAGGGGACATGCCTCAGACCTGGGTCTGGGTTTGCAGCAGGCTAGCGGGTCTGGCTCAAACCAGACAGGATTCTGGAGTCCCAAGCTGGAAAAGGCAGGAAAGTAGGGACAGAAGTAGTCTTGGCACACCAGGTGGCAGCTCCAAGGGGGTTTCTGAGATACCAACCTGTCACAGATATTTTCTCACACGTGGTTCTTGTCTGCTTGGGAAAAGAACTTATGGAACATAACCCTGCACCACTGGATATTTTCAACTGACTGCAGTGGAAGAAGGATCAAGCCCATGCTAAGTAGAATGGACAAATCACAATGCATAAATTTAGGTAAAATTCTGACCCCACTGAAGTCAATGGGAGTTTTGATATTGATTTCTGTGGGGCCAGGATTTCATCCTTACTATTGAATATGTGATTGGTATTTGTCTGTGCCATCCTGGGTGAAATTTTACATGCTTATTTTATTTCCATTTTTTATTGTTGTTTTGCCTAATTTGCTTTAATTGTACATCTGAAAACCTCACTAAAAATTATCAACATTCCCCAAAATAAACCAAAACTGTCCTTCAGTGCAATATGTGACAAATCTATCTATATGTACTCTGTGCTCCACTTCTTTGAACTGCAAAATGCCAATGATACAACATATGTATTGTATGAAAATAGGCTCCACTGTGGAAGCTGTATCAACTTATCCTAAAGCATTTCAAACTCTCTCTCAGCACTGCTACTTGTGGGGCCTTTTGGCTGGTGAACTCCCATCACTTCATACCTGGGAACAAGCAATGCAGCTTTGTCCAGAACTATAATTTTTCAAGAGCAAAAAGTACAAAATATTTTTTTCATTGGTAGTAATTTTTATAAAGTATGAAACATGAACGACACAAATATTTTCCAGTAAAGTCATCACTTTATTTCCCCCCAAATGAGCACAGGCATCCATCTACTATAGCCCAATAAATCTTAACTGGAGAACTAAGTCATGTTGTAAGATGATGAATGAGAAAACTTGTCTAAGTACTTCCGCAGGTGAAAGGATCTGATTAGGAAAGGATGGTAAAAGAACAATGTTGTTAATAATCTGGCCAGCCCAAAATAGTACCAGGATTTTAGCTCCAGTTGTTTTAAGAAAAGATTACAGAATGAGAAAAGGATGGGACTGTAGATGGTGATTTCAGAAAAAATAAAATAAAAATCACAGTTCTAAAGTAGTACAAAAAGGTTCATATTACAATACCCCCTCAAACTGCTTTGGCTGAGCACATTCTAGGAATCTCTTCATCCTGATGATAAAATTATTTAAATGAATAGGGCATGATTCTTGTTTTACTTCTACTGCTGTAAATCTGGAGTAATTCCATGAACTTCGATGGAGGCACTCCACGTTTACAGTGCTGGGAGAACAGAATTTGGCCTGCAAGGGTTAAAATCCCTTGTCGGAATTAAAGGTGCCCGTTAGCCCAATACTAGTTACATCAGCTTTTACATACCTTTTATCTCTGGATTTTTGAACTGTTGCTGAATTCTTGCTTTCACTGAGTCAGGAGCAAAGCAAAGGAAATGGAATAAACCAGAAACGGTGAAACATGAGAATACTGGTTTCAGCCAAAGCAGGAAAGATCTTTTTACTGAAATGGAAATTCCCATCTCCGAATTATTTTCCAATAACCTTATTTGCCAGAGGTTATTTCTACAAGGGTTGCTAGCTTGGAGAGAGGTAAAATAAAAACACCTAACTCAAGAAGACTGGAAAACGACAAACATAGTATCTATCTTTAAAAAGGGGAACAAAGAAGACCTGTGGAATTATAGACTGGTCATCCTAACTTCGATACCTGAAAAGATACTGGAACAAATTATTAAACTATCAGTTTAGGTAAGCACCTAGAGGATAATAGGGTTATAAGGAATAGCCAGCATGGATCTATCAAAAACAAATCATGCCAAACCAAATTTCCTTCTTTGTCAATGGACAGGAGGGAACGAATAGATGCGACATATCTTGATTTTAGAATGGCTTTTGAAACGTGATATTCTCATAAGCAAACTAATGAAATGAGGTCTATATGAAAATACTGTAAGGTGGGTCCACAACTGGTTGAAAGATCGTACTCAAAGAGTAGTTATCAGTGGTTTGCTATCAAACATGGATGATCAGTCCTGGGTCCAATACTATTCAATATTTTCATTAATGACTTGGATAATGGAGTGGACAATATGGTTATAAAATATTCAGAAGACACCAAGCTGGGTGGGGTTGCAAGCACTTTAGAGCAGTGGCTCTCAACCTTTCCAGATTACTTAACCTTTTCAGGAGTCTGATTTGTCTGCATACGCCCAAGTTTCACCTCACTTAAAAACTACTCGCTTACAAAATCAGACATAAAAATACAGAAGTGTCACAGCACACTATTACTGAAAAATGGCTTCCTTTCTCATTTTTACCATATAATTATAAAATAAATCAATTGGAATATAAATATTGTACTTACATTTCAGTGTATAATATATACAGCAGTATAAACAAGTCATTGGCTATGAAAATTTAGTTTGCACTGACTTTGCTAGTACTTTTTATGTAGTCTATTGTAAAACTAGGCAATTATCTAGATGAGTTGATGTACCCCCTGGAAGACCTCTGTGTACCCCCTGGTTGAGAACCACTGCTGTAGAGGACAGGATTAGAATTCAAAACAATCATGACAAATTGGAAAATTGGTCTAAAATCAACAAGATGAAATTCAAAAAAAAGGGCAAAATACTAAACTTTAGAAGGAAAAAATCAACTGCACAATTTCAAAATGGGGAATACCTGGCTAGGCAGTAATATCACTGAAAAGGATCTGAGGGTTATAGTGAATCAAAAATGGAATATGAGTCAACAATATGATGTAGTTATGAAAAAGGCTTATATCACTCTGTATTAACTGGGAGTGTTATATGCAAGGTAATTGTCCCACCCTTCTTGGCACTGGTGAGGCCTCACATGGTTTGGGTGCCGCACTTTAGGAAAGATGTGGACAAATTGGAAAGAGTCCAGAGGAGAACAACAAAAATGATAAAAGGTTTAGAAAACTTGACTTATGAGGAAAGGTTAAAAAATGGGGTATGTTTAGTCTTGGGAAAAGAAGACTAAAGGGGGGACCTGTTAACAGTCTTCAAATATATTAAGGGCTGATATAAAGAGGATGGGTGTTCAGTTGTTCTACCTGTTCACTGACAGAAGGACAAGAAGTAATGGGCTTAATCTGCAAGGGAGGTTTACCTTAGGTATTAAAAACTTTGTAACTATAAGGGTAATTAAACTCTGGAATAGGCTTCCATGGAAGATTATGGAATCCCCATCACTGGAAGTTTTAAAGAACTGGTTAGACAAACACCTGTCAGGGATGGTCTAAGTTTACTGGGTCCTGCTTCAGCACAGGGGGTTGGACTTGATGACCTCTTGAGATCCCTTCCAGCCCTACCTCTCTATTATTCTATTTCCAAGAAACAAGGGGACAGGAGAAAGACAAATGAAATCACAAAGACTTATTTGATGTATTGGGTACAAGCACTCAAACATTAGGTGATGAGCGGGGTATAAAGGCTTAGATAGATGGACTTATCTTACCTGTAACTAAAACAAATCAGTGACGCCACTTGTAATTAAAAAGATAGGGATGATTTAAAGTGCTGCTAAGGTGCAATTTGCCTTTCTCTCACAAAGCCTGATTAACTGGGCTTTGTGCTGTGAACTCCAAAGGTGGAGTGGAGGGAATGGAATTCAAACCTTCAACTCCTGGGGAGCCTGTGGGGATGCAATGTAGCCTCTCCACAGCTACAACTCCAGCCCATGAGCTGGAAGAGGGGTGCAGCCCCTGGGCTCTTTTCAGGTTGTGGTTCCTTACCAATGGATCTAGATCTGATACATGCATACAACAGTGGATGTTGATATAGCCTTTAATGGGGGTGCAATGTATACTCCCTTGCTCTAGCCAAGATCTGTTGGCTTGTGTGTGGTGTTCACAGAGGCTAGGGTACTATAGCTGCTGTTGCTATTTGGCCTTGGCTACACTTGCAGATGTACAGCGCTGTGAGTTAAACCTGTCTTCATACAGCTGAGTAGGGAAAGCGCTGCAGCCTGTCCACACTGGCAGCCGCCAGCGCAGTAACGAGCACTAACGTGGCTACATTTGCGGCACTTGCAGCGGTTTTGGGAGAGGTGCATTATGGGCAGGTATCCCACAGAACACCTCTTCCAATTCTGGCGCCGTGGGTTATGGGAAGGGGGCGTGGGGTATGGTGCATTCTGGGTCCTGTCCCAACGCCCCATGATGCATCGCTTCGCATCCCAGCAATCCCTGTGTTTCTGGCCACAATTTGCGCCATCTTTCAACGGTTTCTTTGTAGCGCGATCTGTGCTCCGTTTCGGTCAGCGGGAAAATGGATCCCGACCTGTTGAGCAAAATACTGACGAGTCTTGCCAGCACGTCACGTTTGGCAGTCGAGCTCTTCCTTAAGATCCACAGTGACAGCGAGGAGTCCGACGATGACGATGAAATTGTCACGCAAAACGCGTACGACACGAACTTGCTTGTGGCATTCACGGACATGCTATGCACCGTGGAACACCGCTTTTGGGCTCGGGAAACCAGCACAGAGTGGTGGGATCACATTGTCATGCAAGTCTGGGATGACGAGCAGTGGGTGCAGAACTTTTGGATGAGAAAAGCTACTTTCATGGGACTGTGTGAGGAGCTCGCCCCCGCCCTGCGGCGCAAGGACACGAGATTGAGAGCTGCCCTGACGGTGGAGAAGCGGGTGGCTATTGCAATCTGGAAGCTCGCAACTCCGGACTGCTATCGATCAGTAGCGAACCAGTTTGGAGTGGGAAAGTCGACCGTTGGAATCGTGCTGATGCAAGTTTGCAAGGCCATTAATCGCATCCTGCTCAGAAGAACCGTGACTCCAGGTAACGTGCAAGACATTGTGGCTGGCTTTGAACAAATGGGTTTCCCTAACTGTGGAGGGGCGATAGATGGGACGCATATTCCTATTCTGGCACCACCCCACCTAGCATCTGAGTACATTAATCGGAAGGGGTATTTCTCCATGGTTCTCCAGGCGCTTGTGAATCACCGTGGGCGTTTTATTGACATCAACGCAGGCTGGCCCGGAAAGGTGCATGACGCACGCATCTTTCGGAACACTGCCCTGTTCCGGAAGATGCAGTCCGGGACTTTTTTCCCAGACCGGAAGATCACGGTAGGGGAAATTGAAATGCCCACTGTGATCCTTGGAGACCCCGCGTACCCTTTAATGCCGTGGCTCATGAAACCCTACACAGAGAGCCTTGACACCAGCAAGGAACGGTTCAACTACAGGCTGAGCCGGTGCAGAATGACTGTGGAGTGTGCTTTTGGCCGTTTGAAGGGCCACTGGCGATCTCTATATGGGAAGCTGGACTTGGCCGAACACAGCATCCCCGCGGTTATATCCGCGTGCTGTACCCTCCATAATATTTGTGAAGGGAAGGGTGAAATGTTCACTCAGGCGTGGACCTCAGAGGTTCAACACCTGGAGGCTGAATTTGCACAGCCAGGGAGCAGGGCTATTACAGGGGCCCAGCGTGGGGCTGCAAGGATCAGGGATGCCTTGAGGGAAACATTTGAGGCTGAAAACCACCAGTAATGTGTGCTGCCCTGCACGACCCTGAAGTGAAGTGGTTCCAATGTTATCAGTTATCTGTCTTTGCTAAGCTGATTTGTGTTTGCTCAGCTCACTTGCGTTGCCTGTTTCTTTCCTGGGCTATCTTTTTTCCTTATGCAATAATAAAGACTGTTTGCACATCCAAAGAATCCGTTTATTACAGAGAAAATACATGTATTAAAAAGAAACACAACTGCTTGTGAGACAGAAAGAGCAAGGGGGTGGTGGGTGGTGTGGAGAAGGGTTCAGTCACAGGGTATGGTATGTCCTGCTTTCATACTCGGGCTTCCTGTCTGGAGTGCTGTGCAGTGAGTGCTGCACTTCAGAATGTCTATAATTCGGGATGGGAGTTGAGTGCAGTGGGAAGGGTCATAGTTTCCAGGGCTGGCTGGTGAAGCTACAGGTGTTGGGGGCATCTGGTGTGGGCGATAAGAACCTGGATGTTGGGTGAAGTGGGCAGGTGGTGACATGGGGGCACAAGTGTTTTGGGACACTGGCTGCGGGGGGGGGGGGGCGGGCGCGGTACTGCTCCGCCTGCATGGCGACGAGCGCCTGGATAGAGTCCGCTTGGCGCGCCATGATGCTAATCAGTTCCTTTGTGATTTCGTGCTGGAGCTGCATGCTTTGCTGCCGGTGCGCTGCATTTTCCTGGCGGAGCCTGCTTTCACTCTCCCTCCACTCCCGAGCCTTTTGATTCTCTTTAAGAGACTGGTTCATAACTTCCTGCAGCATGTCTTCTTTCGTTCTTCTGGGCCTCTTCCTGAGCCTTTGGAGTCTCTCAGTCGGTGATAAGACGGATGGCGGAGATCTCAAGGTTGTATCTTGAAGGCAAAATGCAACATTTAACAGAGGCATCATTGTTTTATGCCAGACAGAGCAATGATTCCCCCACACTTAAGGAGGGGGCACACAGTCTCCAAAACAGCACAATTTTCCCGTCCCAAACAGAGTGCACAGAACCCACGGGAGCCCCATAATGGTGAGTAAGCACAGGGTAAAGGGAGACTGATTGTTTCACGGATGTACTGTCCGACGGGTTTCTGTGCCTTGGGGAGAGCCAACAGCTGCAGGGGGAACCTACACTGAACACTATCCCCACATTTTCCACAGGAGTTCGTCCTGGAAGATATCTCGCTGCTGAGGGTGTCCGGGGAAGCAAGGGAGGGTCTTCTACTGCAATGCGGCTTCCGCCCTGGCCCATATGCAGCTTGCCTGTGTGCAGCAATGGTCCCCCCGCCCCTCGCGGCACAGTGGCGCGGACACGTTACCCTGAATGGGACAAGGACCACGGCGGCTCTCCCAATAAACCTGCGCAAGCACATTGCCCACGTTCTGGCTGAGACTTTCGAACAGATTACAGTGGCCGATTTCTCCGATGTGATAGACCACATCAATGCGCTCTTCCGCATTTAGGCATGCATGCAGCCCAAACCCTCCTCGCCCAAGGACCCCACACCGAAAAAACTCCTTCCCGAAAATAAAAGCTGCTTACCGCGAACCTGCTCTTCTCTTTCTCTCCCAGCGCGTACCAGCTGCTGCGACTGGCTCCCTTCCTCCTGGCTCGAGAAGAGCTCCTGGCTGCATGCACCCAGGGAGCAAGGGGTGTCTCCCCCAGCCACAGCACCCTCGCTTCTGTTTTCTTCAACCCCCTCCTCCTCCTCCTTCTCTCCCTCCTCCTCCTCCTCCTCATCCCGCTCTCCCGGTGGTGCTCGGAACAGTAGTGGGGTCACCCCCAAGTATTGCATCCAGCTCTTTGTAGAATCGGCAGGTTTTGGGGAGAGCACCCGAGCGGCTGTTTGCCTCGCGGGCTTTGTGGTACGCACTCCGCAGCGCCTTTACTTTTATCCTGCACTGCATTGCGTCCTGGTCATGGCCCCTTTCCATCATGGCCCTTGATATCTGGCCGAAAGTATCAAAATTCCTCCGGCTGGATCGCAGCTGGGACTGGACAGCTTCCTCCCCCCAAACAGCGATGAGGTCCAGCAGCTCGCCATTGCTCCATACTGGGGCTCGTCTCGCACGTGGAGGCATGGTTACCTGGAAAGATGCGCTGAGAGCACTCCACGCCTGGCTGAGCAAACAGGAAGGGGATATTTAAAATTCCAAGGGAATTTAAAGGGTCGGAGTGGCGGTTGGTCACCTGAGGCCACGGCAGTAGAGTTCTAATTGATGACCAGAGTGGCTAGAACAGGCGTTGTGGGATACTTCCGAATACTTCTGGAGGCCAATAACAGTGCATTGGGTGGCCACACTGTAGCCGCAGCGCACCAGCAGCAGCGCAACAAATATTATTCCTCTCGGGGAGGTGGAGTACATGCAGCGCTGTACCTGAGGAGATGCAGCGCTGCACGTGCCTTGCGAGTGTAGACAGTTAGTGAGTTACAGCGCTGCAGGCAGTTTTATTGCGCTGTAACTCGTGAGTGTAGCCAAGGCCTTAGACTCTCCCAAATTTAGTATGCCGGGAGTGCAAGGACAAAGGTGGGGCTTGTGCCCTATGCACAAGTGCTTTTTCAAATCCCAACCCTTGTGCTTTCTCCTCTCTCTCGTATTTCTGCACAGGGCTCAGCCCAATCTAGTCCGTTTCTCTACAGGAAATGACTAATGTACATATGTAATAAAAATTCGAAAATCCAAAATCTTTTAATTACAAAATCCGGTTTATAATATTGCTCCTCGTTTGAGTGTTAGCAGATTTCAGGCCTTTACAAGTCAGTCTCCTATGGAGTCTGGGTATATTCTTAGTGCATTTTGTTTTATTTACACAATTACAGCAGTCCTAGATCAAAGGTCATCCCAAGTGCCACCCAGGCAAATCCCTCCTTCAGAAATTTCAGCCCCAGCAGGAATGCCTGGTTATCAGAAAGCAACTGTGTACCAAAAATTGCTCTCTCTAGTGAGAGAGATTAAGGCTCAGATCATATTGTTCTAGTGTTTGCCACAGCTTGCCCAAGAGCCTGCAATGCAAAACGAACAACACTACAGCATTTTTTCAAAGACTAAACAGTGCTCACCTGTTCAGAAAAGAACCTGTAAAACTGTGTGTATCATTGCCATCTGGTGACTCCCCCAAGAACAATAATAATACACTTTAGAGCACACAATCTTCAGTCCCTTGCTATTTTAAATGTCAACCTGGCAGCTCTTCAACAAATGGGATTCCCCCTACAATCTGCAAGAGTTCTACATGCAGCATGACTGCAGGACAAGAACAGTCATTGTTAACCACATCTCCGAGTCTCCATCCTGTCCTCTGACTGGAATTTACTTATCAGTGTTAGCAATAATGGGGACTGAAAAAGAAAAATAGGGAGAAAAGGGAGATCTTTCAGATCACAGTACAGTGAATAATCTCTATTTTATGGCTAAAAGTTTCACAGCAGCATTACCAATCTTCTTGGGGCCTAATTCTGCCATCTTTAATCATGATGATTTGCACCTTACTTTGCACATAGTCCTGTTACTTTCAATAGGTCTGCTTTGTATAGTAAAATACCACTCAACCTGAATCAGGGTGGCAAAATCTGTCCCTTTAAGGGTAAAGAAAATGACAATAAAAGAGAAACCATCTTTGTTTGTTCTTCACTATGTAAACACATTCAAATGACTAGAACCCAATATTACTCCTTTCCAGAGCAGCTATTGACCAACTTCTGAAAAAAAATGTCATGCAATGAATGATTTTAAGAAGGAAAGAGAGTTTCTTCATAATGCAGTGAGAAGGGGAAATCCTGAATCATGTTTTGTTGTCGTTCTTTGTATTTGGAGTTCCTGGATGTCTAAAGAAATGAGAAGGTCACTATTACTGAAGTGCCTGCAACAAAATAGACTTTCTCAGACCATTTCTTAGAAAGTCCATATTGAGGGCTATTTTCTCAAGCCATTTGCTTACCTTATTGATGTGACCAGTCCCTCTGAGTTGTGTGTGAGGAAAATGAATTGGTCCTTTGTAACAATGATTTATAGGGAGCAAAATGGACTATAGCTTTACATACATTGGAACTCTTTTATAAAAGTAGCCTAATGTAAACAGGGGAGGCTCTATAAATGTTGCCGCCCCAAGCACGGAAGTCAAGCGGCCTTCGGCGGCAGGCCTGCGGGCAGTCCCTGGTCCCGTGGATTCGGCGGCGTTTCTGTGGGAGGTCCGCCGGTCCCGCGCTGTTAGCGTCCCCACCACCGAATTGCCGCCGAAACCGCGGGACTGGCAGACCTCCCACAGAAACGCTGCCAAAGGCCGCCTGACTGCCGCCCTCTCAGCGGCAGTCACGCCACCCACCGCGGCTTGCCGCCCCAGGCACGCGCTTCCTGTGCTGGTGCCTGGAGCCGGCCTTGAATGTAAATGATGAAAAATCCACAGTGAGCTACTTTGCCCACCCAAGGTAAACATCTTAACATTGTGGGATTGCAGTTTAGGAAGCACTTTAAAAGGGGACATGCAAGTAGGTTTCAGAATTAGTTGCTCAGATAGCACTTCATGGAGGGTCACTTGAGTACTTCTTCAAAGGGGACTTTTAGGTAGTGCTCCCTAGGGAGCTGCTCCACCTGAGATAGACATGAGAAGAGAAGATTAAGGATTTTGAGGGGAAGGATTGCTTTAAATTTGTATGATATCAAAAAGGAACATTTTGCATTATGGTGCCAGAAGCCCATCAGAAGTTCTGTTATCCTGTTTTATAGAACAGAACTCTCATGGAATTACAAGCGAGTCTCATCTTACGCGCATTTAACATGTGAAAATTCAGCTTTCCGCTGTCAGCAAAACCAAAAAAAAGAAGAGAAAAATAACAATTTAAATACTTTACCTGTAGTGCGGGCAATTCTGCCTGCCATTACACAATGTAATTTTGACCGTACGCGGTTTTTGCTTTATGCGCTGACTGCGGAACGTAACCCCAGCGTAAGATGAGACTTGCCTGTATTCAGATTTTGCTGATATTTATTCTATATGCACTTAATGGGGCATTCCAGATTACATCAGCACCAGCAACCCAAAGCACAGAGAAGATTTTAAAGCAAGCATTATATTTTTGCTGTTTGCTTTCTGTTTGACAAAGAAATTTCAAAACAGAGATCCTCAGTTAGTGTAAATTGGCAACACAGCTCCATTGATTTCAGACAATTTGTTTGCTAAAGTGATTGGTGCTAAAATTGTTCATGATGGCAACATTTTGTCATCATTTGGCTTCTGAATTAACATTACCTGGAAATGAATGTGTCAGACCTCCCATATTTCATAGGCCATTACATTTCACCAGTTAGTCCTGTACTGAGCCCAATAACTTGTGTATCAGAGGGGTAGCCGTGTTAGTCTGGATCTGTAGAAGTGACAAAGGGTCCTGTGGCACCTTATAGACTAACAGAGACTAATAACTTGTGTGTTCACTAAAGCATAACTTCCAGAAAGCTATCAGTCTTGATCGGAAGGCATCAAGAGATGGAGAATCAATCACTTCCCTTGGTAGTTGGTTGGTCCCAATGGTTAAAAGTATTGTGCCTAATTTCTAATTTGAGTATTCAGCTACAGCTTCCAGCCATTGGTTCTTGTTATGCCTTCCTCTGCTAGATTGAAGAGCCCTTTAATATCTGGTATTTTCTCCCCATGAAGGTACTTTGACAGTTGACTTGTTAAGTGTCTATCTTCTTTTCGGTAAACTAACCACCTCGAGCTTTTTAAGTCTCACTGCAAGGCATGTTCTCTAGCCCTCGAATCGTTTTTGTGACTTTTTCCTGCACCTTCTACAACTTTACAACATCCATTTAAAACTATGGACTCCAGAACGGAACAAAGTATTCCAATATCCATCTCACCAATGTCCCATAGAGACAAAATCACCTTAATTCCTACTCTCTACTCCCATTTATACAGCCAAGGATTCCACTGGCCCCTTATGCCGCAGCACTGCACTGTGTCCAGTCAGTTATTCCCAGTTGTCCATGTACCACCGCACTGCAGTTAATGGGATTGCGGACACACAACTGAGAGCAGAATTTGGCCCCTGCAGCTGAGAACAGAAGCTGGCAGCATGCAGAAGGGAAGGCGTGAGTGGGAGAGAATGCATCTGTGCGAGAGAGATAAGGTGGGTGAAGTAATATATTAGACTAACTTCTGTTGGTGAGAGAAACACGCTTTGGAGGCTTGTGTGTGTGTGGTGTCAGTTCAGCAGGTGCTAACAGCTGCAGGGAGGTTTGGAGGTAGAGAGCTTTGGGGGCAGATGGGTTTTCTTGGGGGAGCACCATGGAAAGGGGGGGGGGGTTACATTTTTACCTTTAAAATGCAGGCAGTGGCCCTTCCAAACGGGCAGCCTCGCTACCTGTGTTTCTCCTGCTCGCCATGCCGGAGAAGCCTCTCGGGGGCTGCATTAGACTGCAAAACGTCTCCGCCTGCTGCTATTACCTGTCCTAGCCTGGCCCCCTGGCTGGCAGCCCGCCCTGCACATCTGGCCAGCGCCGATAGCCCACCCAGCCCGGCGATGCGCGCACAGGCAGGCGCGGGGCGGGCCACGCGGGCTGGGTCCCTTTGTGTGCGCGGGCTGACAGCCCGGTGCCTGCTACACACACAGCGCTGCCCTCGGCCCTGACCGCCCAGACCCTGTCCGGCCCTAGCCGGAGCGCTAACCGGCCCGACCCGCGCTTTGTTTCCAGCCCCGGGCCTTATTTAGCCCCACGCCTAGGCGCGCCCCCGTTACGGCCTCCTGATACTTTTGCGCTCCGTCTTTTCCCCGGCTGGCAGGCGGCGAGGGGCTCGCAGGGGTGAGCCGAGCGCTCCCACAATGCTGCTGTCTGCGAAAAGGGAGGAGGAGGAAGGGGGCTCCCCGGTCGGCTCTTTGCAAGCCCGCCCCGCCCCTTCTCTTTCATTCGGGAGGGAGGAGCCGCCGAGCCGGGCTGCCGGGGACCGGGCAGGAGGCGAGGTGCACAGAGAGCCGGAAACTGCGCCCCTTTGCCCTGCACATCGCCGCCCCCTCCCGCCGCAGCACCTGCATCGGCTGCTCCGGAGATCGCCGGCTGGGGACGGCGCCTCTCTCCCTCGGGCCCCTGCAGCGGTCTCCGCGCCCCTGGCCCAAGCCTGGCCCAGCCGCCGCTGCAGCCGCCGCTCCAGCCGGGCACAGGCGGGGTGAGTGTGATGCGCTGCCCTTTCCCGGCCCCGCGGCGGGCGGGAGCTGCTCACCTTGCCGCGGGGCTGGCGCCAATGCGGAGAAGCAATGGCTGTGTGGGCGCCACGCGGCTCCCTGCCCGCTGGTGTGTGAGCCCTCGGGGGGTGCTGGGCTGGCCTGCCCTGCCCGCCCTGCAGCAGGCATGGGGTGTCCTCCCCCATGCAGGCGGGGGCTGCTTGAATTCACTCTCCCAGGGCTGGGGAGCTATTTTACACCGCGGCGTGGTGCATGATGCAATATTTCTACTACGGCGGGAGGAAGTAGCGCCAGCTTCATTGACTCGCTCAGTGCGCTGGGGGGCGGGTCCCCCCGCTTGTAGACGGACTTACCCCTCCCTCGCCTCAAAACACTCTTACAACGAGCTTCCCGGGGGCAAGATCCCCCCTGCTCACTCCCCCACATCCAGAGACAGCCGGACAGATCTCCCTCGAAACGGCTGCGTCCCTGGGAACCTCGCCGTTGCCTTACATGGTGCTTCTGGTTGTAGTGAGTCACCATTTATCGCCCTCTCCTTGTCGAGGTAGCGCCACGCTGCTAGCTGCTCCCACCTCGCCCTGGTGCCTGTAACTGGCTGGCCTGGCTTGCGCGGGGGGCTACATTAAAAGAAAAGTCAGATCTGACGAGCTACCTGCTTATGGGAGGGAAACAGCCCACATGCCTTTAGCAGCTGTAATGGCGATCCTACATTTATAGGCGTCCGATCCCACATTTATAGGCAACGAATCTCTCTTGATTAGAGTAGAGAAAAACGTCCAACGGATCTGCTCAAACCCACGTGCGAAGTCTAATAATGTCTACAGTGACAACTGTGACCGATGCTTTTTTGTGGGGGGCGGGGGGGGGGAGAGGTGAGGGGAAGCTGGAGTTGTGAATTTGATCAGGTTTCCTTGTGCCTTTTTTTCAGTCAGTCACATTTTGTCATTGTTAGCCCCCTGTGCTAGCTGAGTGGTAGAGTAAAAGCCATTAAGCCACTAGTTACTGGAAAGGAGGGCCTGTGAGTACTTTCTACTTGAATGCCTGGAGAACCTTTTGCTTCTTTTTCTTTAGGTAGCTAGTTCTCTTTAGTTGCCTAACAGCATTCAAGCATGATTGCAATGCCATGTTTCTTTTCTCTATCAATTGCAAGGGAAGTTTGGAATTCAGCTATTTGTTGCTTAATATTTAAAGGAACCCATCGACTTAAAAATCACACCATGTCTGACTTTTTTTGCCTGCTGTTGTCACAAGTAACACCTGAGATTACTATAACTGAACAAAGATTAGTGAAAATAATATTTTTGTCTACTTAGCCAGATGCTGACACCATCACACACAAAAAAGAAGTGGATCACCTTTTGTTTGTTGGTTTGAGACCTGGGTAACTATTTTGCATACATATTCTAGTCAGCTGTGTATTTGATCAGTACTTTGAGAAAAACATTGTTTTGGCAACTCTGGAATCCTTAACCCTGCTCCGGCTGCTTTGTGCTGCTTTAGCAGGACAAAACAGACCTAAATCTGGCTTTTCTAGACCCCCGATGATTTCCTTGCTTTGGGAAATCATCAGATGGCATATAGCCATGGTAGTGGCACCTAAGGCTTTGTCTGCATTGGAAACTGAATGACAAAACTTTTGTTGTTAAGGGGTGTGAAAAAAAACATACTCCCCCAAATGACAAAAGTTTTGCCGACGAAAAGCGCCGGTGTGAACAGCGCTTTGCGACAAAGCTACCGCCGTTTGTTGGGGGTGAAAGTTTTTTGTCGGTGGGAGAGCTCTTTCCTGCTGACAAACAGCAGCTACACTGCACACCTTTTAGTGGCACAGCTGCAGTGCCACAGCTGTGTCGCTAAAAGATGTGTAGAGTACACAAAGCCTAAGTCTGTACCTTCCTCCCCAGCATAGGGGACATGACTGAGATAAAGTCATGGAGTATATCTACACCTTGATGATTCCCACATACCAGAGTGGTCCTGTAGGAGGATCTGGGAGCTAGCCATCTTTGATTCCTCTCCTGGCTCCTCTGCGCCCCCCCCCCCCCCCCCCCCCCCCCGTTCTTTTGCTTGAGTACAGCTTGGATGGATCATAGCATCTGGTCCTCTGTGTCCCAAGAAAAAGATATCAAAAGATCAATTGAAAACCGAAGTATTAATCATCTGTCTGAAATGTATGCAGCAGTGAATCAGGCTTGATATGCTCATATAAATGGCTAATGCAGCGATTGAAAAGTGAAGAGAAAGAATTAGAAGCAAGAGGATCAACTGAATTTGAAAATTGGGTTCACAGACTTGTCAGTTGTAGGACTGGGTTTATTTTATGGAAGTGGGTCTTATTTTACTTGTTAAGGGGTTCCAGTTAGCAATGTTAATAGTATTATGCATCTTTAAAAATTATTCTAAGTATATGGGATTTGATGGCTTTAGTAACAGATTATGGAGTCTTCCATCTCTGCATTGCTTATTAAAATCTAACCCAGGTTCACTACTATTTGATGGCTATTTGATGGCCTATGTAAAAGGGATTGAGACTGGTCCTTTATACTCCTTCAGTAGGGAGTTTCAAAGCCTTGTGTAGGAAGCTAATCTGTTCCCATGAGTTTCCCCCTTGAGGGTTATAGTTTAATAGTTCTTGAGGAATGTCCCTGTTGCGGGAAGTCATTCTTGTGGGGAGAAATATGGTCTGTGGGATAGATTGGGCCTTGAAGATTAAGCCTGAGACTTTGAAATTGATCTGTCTGTGGGTAGCCATTGTAGTGAGTGGATCCTCAGAGTGATGTGCTCTCAGTGGCTTTATGGCTGAGCTAATTTTCTAGAAAATCTATTTAAGGTGGAGGTTGCTAGAGGTTTTCATAGCTCTCTTTGAGCCCTGGTATCGAAGGAACCTGGCTTGCAGGTGGAGTAATACAAAAAAGATTCCTAATAAGACTTCTAGAAACTCTCTTAAAAACTCCTGAAATAGTTTTTCTTTAACATATGTATATATACAGACTGCACAATGCTGTGGTGTGGAAAAATCTTTACTGTTCTAGTAGAACCACTAACTGATGATAGTATCCTTTTATCCCTGCCTTTTCTTCCAAGGAAATAACAAAATACAGCAACGGATTTCATTTTCATCCCACGGTCCAAACTTTTGGTGATAACAGTAATGAATATTTTTTTCCCAATAATTTATCTTGCTTTAAAATATTCAGTGTTATTTTAAACCCCTCCTTTTTTCCCCCTAAAGCCCTGGGATGAAACTAAAATGTTACCACCTGCTGTCATTTAAAGGCTCTAATAGTAATAGCACTTATTGTATATGTCTGACATACTGTGCCTTCAGTATCTGATTCTAAATAATTGCTCTGTAGGGGTGAGAAGGGATGTCCAATGTGGTGGTTCTAGGAGGAAGGTATGTTGAAATATATAACTCAACAATATTTCCAGATACTGGATGAAATCTGCTGTTTTAAAATATGATGACAAAGGTGAAACAAAATTAAATGGTGTTTTCCTTTCAAAATGTGGGCATCTATGACAATGCAAAAAAGAACACTTTTGGTCTTAAAACATCATTTGAAAATTTTTTCTCAAGGAAAATGTGTACTTGCTTCATAAAACATCATTTGGTTGTGAGGATGTTATCTTGTTATGGATGTAAATATAGTCACCTCCAATAATATTGGGTACTAAGTGATTTCACTTATTTCTATCAAGGAGTTCCACATCAGTAACATGAGAGGCCCAATAATAATATTGTCAAAGCATATTCTCAAAACTAAGTACAGGTGAATGAGTGACTTTTAAGGGATAGGAAGCAGGCTTTTGTCCAGACCTGACTTCCACAGAAATAACCGTTGATGTAAGCAGATGCGAATGTAGATTGCTATAGAAGCAAAAATGCTGAGTAAGGTTTTATTATAGCAAAGCAGACAACGTGCAGTCTGTCAGGATTGTAAAAGGAGTTATGGAAAATCAGTTAAACTTTTTCAGAGTCCATCTCTTGTATAACTGGACTTGGGTTTTAGAATGAGTTAAAATAAACTTCCATGGTGGAGACATGATTAGAATGAGCCAGAATTAACTCCCGTGGTGGAGACATGATAAGACTGTAAGAACTAGATTCCCACAGGGCAAATTAGAAATCAAAATCAAAATGCAAACAGAATAAAGTTTAATGGTGTTGTATAATGACTCTCATAATAGAAATGTAGGGCAAGAAGGGACCTCAAGAGGTCATCTAACCCATCTCTCAACACTGAGGAAGAATCCTAGAGCACTTTACAAACTATGGTCCAAGTTAAGGCTCCGGTAAAGGAAAAGAAGGTCACCTCAAAGGGATCAGTGTTTAGCATTATTAAGCATGCTCTTGAAAGCCCCTATTATACCGTTTGGACGGGCTCCAACTCAGTGGGCTCTTTGCTTGCTGTCTACAGTGCATGGCATGGCAAGGGGCCCACTCTGCCCAGACATGCTCCCTCCAGGTCATTCTGCCCTGCCAATAATGCTAGCTGCCCGCACTTGGCACGTGGGGCATGCAAGCAACCAAATTATGGCTGCTTTCTACACTGGAGCAGTGAGAGAGGAAGGGGTTCTGTGCACCCTTTTGGTCCACTCCAACACACTTACATTAGAGCAGCAATAGTTTGGCTTTATTAGAGTATAGTGTGCCAGCAATGCCCCTCTGCCATGTACATTGGGCAAACCGGACAGTCTCTACGCAAAAGAATAAATGGACACAAATCTGACATCAGGAATCATAATATTCAAAAACCAGTAGGAGAACACTTCAATCTCTCTTGCCACTTTTAGGTCGGTTATTGAGTGACTATTCTTCAACAAAAAAACTTCAAAACCAGACTCCAATGAGAAACTGCAGAACTGGAATTAATTTGCAAACTGGATACCATTAAATTAGACTTGAATAAAGACTGGGAGTGGCTGGGTCATTACACAAACTGAAAACTATTTCCCCATGCTAAGTTTTCCCCTACTGTTACTCGCACCTTCTTGTCAACTGTTTGAAATGGGCCATCCTGATTATCACTACAAAAGTTTTTTTTCTCCTGCTGATAATAGCCCACCTTAATTGATTACTCTCTTAGAGTTGGTATGGTAACCCCCATCTTTTCATGTTCTCTCTCTCTCTGTGTGTGTGTGTGTATATATTTTCCTATTGTATGTTCCACTGTATGCATCTGATGAAGTGGGTTTTAGCCCACGAAAGCTTATGCCCAAATAAATTTGTTAGTCTCTAAGGTGGCACAAGTACTCCTCATTCTTTTTGAAAATTACTGTGACAGATGGAAAGCTGGGATAGGGCAAGTGGTCCAAATTTGAGATTGTTCAAGAGAGGAGTTCCTGAGATACAGCCCCCAGAACAAATCATGTTACATCAAAATTTTACAGTTCTTGTAACTTTTTTTTGCACACACCTGGAGCTCAAACTGTGACTCTGAGCCTTCCCGAGCTGATATCACCCTCTTAGTAATTATCTTGGCTACTATCTGACATCCACTGCCCCATTCAGGAAGTGATATTTAAAAAGCTATTCAAAGCTTATGAAAACAGGAGACTATCAGATGTACTAATGCAGATTAAAGAATGAGAAAGAGGGAGTGCTAAATATGCAATAAGGATAGAAAACAGTGAACAGCCCTTCTCCATTTCTGTCTCCTGTCAAACTGATTGGAGGGGACGCAGAAGGAGAGGAGGGGATGATTACTGACCAATCTCCTCCAAGACTGGGAGTTTCAGACTTTTCAGTGGTTTTATCACTTTATCACGTGTTCACACTCAGAACCAATGTAACTTTGTATGCCTTGGTTTTCAGAGGTTCTAGTATCGGTGCAATTGATGATCTGGAAGGGTACGAGGCAGCAATGGGCAACCTCCACTCTGGATTAGTGAAGGTTTTTGGCAGTGATTCACATACAGCATCACTGAAATACAGCCAGCCTTGGAGAGGAAGTCAGAAGCCATAAAGCTGGGGAATGAGAGGAAGGATTTTTAGCCAATGACACTGGAATAAAGCCTTGTTGGAAGAGAAAGTGCCATGGGATGTTCAATGACTATCAAGAGCAGCCCCAGGATCTCAGTATTTAGGGTTTCATAGAAGAAACTGCCCCGCACACAACCCTTTCACAAACTGCATCAAATTCATCTACCGCCTAAGAATGAGGGGCGGAGCTAATCCTGGTGAGATTTGAATCTGCATTACACAGGGCCTACTTATTTCACACATATGCTTAGCCTACTGAGTCATCCCCTCTGCTTTTGGAATCCTGTAATTCTCTCTGGAATTTTCCCCAAACTTCTATAGTTTGAGCATACATTACACCAGGGATAAAATCATTTCAGTGCTCCTCAGTGTGGCTTTCATTTGGGCTTTGCTTATTGGTCACACGCTATTTAATAATAAAGAACTGCAGAGGAAAGGAAAACTCAGTGGACCAATTATCTCATAGTCTCCTTACCCCCTCAGAATTTCCTGATTACTATACAAGTAGAGGTTTTACGTAGAAAATTTCTCACAGAGGGACTTTAATGAGCTTTCTAAATAAAATAGTACATTAACTCCTATTAAATCAGAGCAGAACATAACAACTAAATAAGATCTGTGCTTGGTTTAAAAATACAGTGATTCAGCTGCCTGAATGTCAAAGGTAACAGAGCAGTGCATAAAAATCAAATGTCCTGTCACCCAAAGGGCAAGGGCCTGAGACTCAATTTCCCTATGCTTTGTGGAGTCAATTACATCTGTGCCAAGTGGGAGCAAAATGCTGCCAAATCCTGTGGGGGACAAAGGTGGTTTTGCACTGCACCCTATGTTGGAGGTGCTGGAGCTGGTTCAGCACTTGGTGCAGGATAGAGAAGCCTCAGGTTGTAGAAACTGGGAATAGCTGGGGCGTAGAAAGGTTCCTGGCCATGCTTCTGCACCCTGGACTTTTGTGTCACCACCCAGAGGCAGCTAGCTACACTGACTATTCATCTGTTAGGGACAGTCCCCGTGTGAGGAGAATTCTATAATCGGCACTTACAGGCGGTGTTGGCCACCGATAAATCTGGCCCTTGGCATGCAGACACGGGGAAAGATGTGAAGCCTCAATCTAAAAATCAGTGACACAGGAAAATCTAAAGCACTTTGTTTTTTAGGTATCAGTAACATTATGTTAAACCTAATGAAAACTCAGTGATTGGATTGAAACATATCAGTGGTGTATTGTGATTATTTAGACTCAAAGACTTTAAGGCCAGAAGGGACCATCATGATCATCTAGTCTGACTTCCTGCACGTTGCAGGCTGTGAACCTCACCCTCCCACTGCTGTAATAGACCCATAACCTCTGACTGAGTTACTGAAATCTTCAAATCATGATTTAAAGACTTCAAGTTACAGAGAATCCACCATTATACTGGTTTAAACCTGCAGGTGACCCATGCCCCATGCTGCAGAGGAATGCCACATGTTATTGTAGGCAGTCTCATATCATGCCTTCCATTTATCAGTCTCAGCCTTGAAGGCAGTTTAGTTTTTTGTCCCCCCTGCTTCTCTTGGAAGGCTGTTTCAGATCTTCACTTCTCTGATGGTTAGAAACCTTCATCTAATTTCAAGTCTAAACTTGTTGTTGGCCAGTTTATATTCATTCGTTCTTGTGACCACATTGGCGCTTAACTTAAATAACTCCTCTCCCTCCCCGGTATTTATCCTTCTGATGTATTTATAGAGAGCAATCATATCTCCGCTCAGCCTTCTTTTGGTTAGGCTAAACAAGCCAAGCTCTTTGAGTCTCCTCTCATATGGTAAATTTTCCATTCCTCAATCATCCTAGTAGCCCGTCTCTGCCCCTGTTCCAGTTTGAATTAGTCTTTCTTAAATATGGGAGACCAGAATTGCACACAGTATTCCAGATGAGTTGGAACAGGGATGCAACTTTTGTTGTGTGCTGTGATGTGGTAGAGATGATTGGAAGGGCTGTGCATGCTGTGTACCTGATTCTTGTTAAGAGATTACAAGAAAATGACAGAAACTACATGGGGCTAGGTGGATGGAATCCATTCCGAGACTGTGACAAGGAATAGGAGAACAGCCTCACAACCCCTCTGTAGTTACTACCCCAGTCCATAGGCTTTAACTACCTTGACACCCCTCCTCGGTGTTGATTTGTGGACCTGGATCTGCATAATTTCAGACATACTAACCATGACCCTGCCTTTCCTTTAATCCCCTTCTATGCTGGTCAACATGGAGTCCAGCTCCACTTCTATAGGTTGTGCCGGGTCCCGCTGCACTCATGCTTTTCCATCACCTGTTCTTCTGTTGGGTGAAACAGTAGCAGTTCCTGTGTTGCTAGGTGAACTTCACAGCAGCAGAAGGTTCACGTGGCTGAGATGTAGCCATGCAGAATGGACTTTCATCTTGAATGGTCCCTGGCAAGGCCACCCTATTACACTCCAGCATCATGACAGTTTTCAGGCAATGGGATTTGCAGAATGATGATTGCTTCCTCCATTTCTCTAAGCCCAACATGGCTAACAGTGTCAGTGGGCCTGACGTGTGTAGTTAGGGAACTAGCTGGGTCATGGTTTACGTGGGACTTAAATGGCCTTATGAATTTCATTCTATGTGAAAGTAAATGCAGTGTGCACTTATCACAGAAGCAAGCACTTTATATACAGAAACGTCTCTGAAAAATAAGTCCTAAATAAACTCCTACTGATCTTTATGTAAAACTAAAATAGCACGACAGTCTCTCAACCCACCCTGTAGTGCTCCTCCTCATATACCACATAATAAGTGCCTTTTAGAAACAGCTAAGACAGCTATTGATCACTCTTCAGGGAGGTTACCCTGTCTGGCCTGCCCCTTAGGTTGGCATAACAGGAGTATTTGTATTCTGCCTCCTTTCATAGAGGCTTTTATAAGCTCCTTTTATAGCATCCTCTGGGGTTTTTTGCCTGCTGGTAGTATACCCTCCTTTCCTAGAGGCTTATTAACCAGTCTACGTTTTTCCCACACAAATTTCTTCCTGAGTTGGAGCACACACCCTCTCTTCTACAGCTCAACAGAACCATCAGGTAAGCTTGTAGAAGATGCCTTTGGAGCTTGCCTGCCTGGTTTCTATGACAACACTGCAATAGTAGCTCACACTTCTCCCTCGCATTTGGCCAAAATTCCAGGTTTAATCACCATCTCCCAGGAATCTTCTTGTTCCAGAGGGTGCTAGTTATGACCCTGTTATTAAGGTTGCCTCTTACTCTCCATTATAATCACTCAGTTTCAACGGATTATAATTTTGCTAAGCTTCCGTCACTGAGGCTGAAATTTTCTATGCTTGGTCTCTGCCTTAGGTTGAATTTTTGGGGAGTTTCAGCAGAAAGAGGGCTCCCCCCCACCCCCCCAAGGAGCAGGCTGGTTTAAAATATATGTTGACTAATTTTTGTGTCCATTTTTTTAAAGAGCTCTTGCACCTCCAGAGGTTGGAGCAAGAACTTGAAATCTGGTAGGGGTGCAGTCCTGGGATCAGAGTATTACCTTGTGCTGCCCCTGTGAAAATCTTTCTAATTATGGCCAAGTTATAAACCACAGGAAATCACCATTTTCACATGTGCAGTAGAATATGCTAGAGGCTTGCTTCTAAAATCTCTGAATATGTTCACTGAGCGTATTCCCCAGCCCCACTGAGCCTTCTGAAGCAACCACACAGACTACAGCTTTGGGGTAGGACACAGACAAAATTGATCCTCTTCTTTCTCCTAGACTGTAGCCTCATTCACGACACAGTCTTAACTGGTTCACTGAGCATTGGCCATCCTGTGCACTGAATGACGCAATGGGTCTTGTGAAAAAAATAGGGTGTGATCATGTAATTAAAGACTGTATCAAAATGCATGTGCTCCAGGGGGCTGGATTAAAGTTGCAATGGGCAACCTTAATTTTCACCCTTTGTAACTTTTGAGCTCCTGACTTTGCAACCTTAATATCATTTTTTAAACAATTTTATTCTGTATGTAGTAGCAAATATGTTGACCAGAGAAGCCTCAGTCCTTCTGATCCAAAGTATTCTGTTCCACATCAGGGCAGGGCTTTGAGATGCAACATACAGAGAGTAAAGTTAAAAACATGGCATTTGCTCTTGTTCTGCTTCATGCACAATAAACACAGCACAAAAAGATGAGCAAATGCTACAACTGTTACTACAAATAATTCAGTAGCTAGAAATACAGTATTCATTACATGAGAACTGATTTTACATCCACTGTTCTGTGATGTTTAACTCTATTTTCCCCTCTGTAAAATGGGAAGGATAATGTTACTGACTGGCCAACATTTTCAGTTAGGCTCCTAAATCTATATTTAGGCACTTAAATCTAAGTGGCCTGAGTTCAGGATCCTCGAGCAGCTACAAATCCCATTGGGACTGAGGATATTTGAAAAATCAGTTCATTCTTATGTAGGTGCTGAGCTGTGGATTTAGGAGTCTAACTTTAGGTTTGAAAATGGTGGCCTTAATTTTCATGGGAACTGTGCAGATGAATTTGCTAATACGTATAAAAGGTGCACTTTGAAGAGCTGAAGTGTTACTGACTGAGTGCTAAGTTTGACAGTGACAGCTTGCTGTGTTGTATGTTGTGGTTTTCTTTTGTGTTAGATTTTTTTGTATTGACATTTTTTGAACAACAGACTATGACCCTATTTCAGAGGGTCGCTTGTTCTATTAGCCAGGACTCCCCTCCCACAGAGTGCTGAGCTTTCTCCACTGACGTGAATGGGAGTTGAAGGAGCAGAGTGCCTCACAGGATCCTGCCCAGAAACAAACATGAGTGACTTTTGTATAATGTAAAATTTTAACTGAAAGTGGATCAGTCTGTGGGTGAGGCTGCCATGGCAATGGCTTTTTAACATGACTGGGAACTGCCAAGCTGTACAGTGTTGATATTATAGATTACTAGGACGCTGTTAAAACAGAAGGTGCTTTTTACTCATGGTAGCTGGGATCACAGGAGAGGCTGGCCTGGGGGGTGGGGAGGAGTGAGGTAGAGGGGATGATGCAATTCAAGTGGTTCATTGCAAGTGTGGCAGTCAGTACAGGATAGCAGCATTATTGAGAAGTGACAGCAAGGGTGGGGGGTTTGTGAAGAAAAATATGGTCAGAATGGTTGAAACCTGACCTTTTTAATCCCAAATTAGAAATGAATGCTCGGTATCCCTGTCATAGCGAGGTGGAGGTCAAAGGGATAGTACTCACTCCGGAACCTGGAATAAAACAATAGTATCCATTGTCCATTCTCTGCATCTCTTACAAAGTGTTTCAGGAGAGTTGAGAAAAACAGTTTGTGTGCGGGGTGGGGGTGGGCAGTGCTTAATTTGTAATGAAAGAGGTGTTGGGGCTCCAGCAATTAGGTGCTAGAGCTCAAGCAATTATTTTACTTTCATAACTGACGCGGCAAGCCCAGAGGTGCCGGGGTCAGCTCTGGCAAGCCCCAGCACAAATTAAGCACTGGGGGTGGGGTCTCTGCAGCAGGGGAGCTTGGGTGCATTTAGTCAGGGTTGTTATGCAAACACCATAGTGGAAAGGGCCCCTACTTCCATCCCATCATCTACCCCCTATACACAGCTCCATTCTTTATTTCCTTCTTCCCCGCGCTTTTTTCCCTACCTTCTTATTTCTCCCCTTTATTCTGCTGTATCTTATTTCTCCCCTTTATTCTGCTCTTAGTTACCCCACCTTTGCTAATAAAGTCAGCACCACCATATTTCCCCCAACTGACGAGCTGGTCCCCTAGGGCCTTCTTTCCATCTATTTCTCCTTGGTTGCTCCTCCCAAAACAGTCACCCTCCAAGTCAAAATTATTAGTACAGTCTACTGTCAAGGGAGATATATCATCGTTAATAATAATAATGTAATTATTGGTCATCATTAGTATGCTCAGTACATAGTGCCTGCTTCAAGGCACTTTAAGTGTATGGTCACTTCCATGATCTTGATACTTCTCATTTGTGGTTTAGGGGGGCATTCATGCTTCTGCAGCTGCAGTGTAGTCTACTCTGGTCAGCTGCCCGCTCCCACGCACTGCCTCATGTGGGAGCTGAATGACGAATGAGGAGGGGAATAATGATCAGCAAGCCAGGTGACGTTGCAGTTCTTCTCTGTACACAATCACAGGGATTAGGAGGGTCGCTCCAGTCCCACGACACCCCCTCTAAGTGATTCAGAACAGAATAGGTGTCACATTATTGGCCCCTGCCTACATCGCCACTCTCATTTCTTTCTAATTCTCCAACGCTGCCTGTGCTCTACTCTACTTAATGCTCCTTTTATATCTTCCTCCCACTCCCAGTCTTTGTGCCATCTTCCATACTGCTTCTTACTTGTGCTAGGAACTCCCTTCTGTTCAGTGTGTGCTAAATGGCCACTGTCTCCTCTTTCAAATCCCGCCTTAGAACACACATCTATATAGAAGTCTGTTTACCATAAGCCACATATATGGTTAGCCTACATGCATACTTTAAAAAAGGCACCACCTCTAGATTCTCATGATTATCCAATGCATTTTTAATTATTATTTATATTCTCCTAGAAGCCACTGTCATGGACCAGGGCCCTGTTGTATCTGAGCTATAGTGCCTCTCTAATTTGGGGCCTGATCCTGTGAGATGGTAAACACCCTAATTCCCTATGGTGTCAACAGTTAGCCCGGCATTTATGCCTTTATGCTCTAAAGCAGGGGCTGTGTTTTCTTCAGTATTTCATATAGTGCTGTGCACAATGGTGGTGTTCAATAAAAAACCAAAAATTCATTCAATTTATGGCATCTCTTCATTTAGTTATAGCCTGAAGATGTTTGATGTATGCTCATGTATGGTCAAGCAAGCAGAGAAGTGTCTTATTGAATAGTACTTCAGTGGAGATTATTTAGCTACGTGGGGTGACTTGCGCAAGAACAACCCCTGCAACTGCACACACACAGTATGAGTGCATATCTATGTGTGTACGAGGAGATATGAGAGTCCAGACCAGTAACTGTGCCCTTAATTACTTGATTTACACATACAAATCCTCATATGTGTATGCAACAATTGCATGTCAAACTTTGGAAGATGCTTTGAAAAAATCTAGCGCTTTTTTTCTCAAATTATAAATCACCTGTAGGAATGCTAGGGCCAAAGCCAACCTTTTTAGTTAATTTCACTGTAGGTTTCTCTTATATGCTGCATAAATTAAAATCACAGGAATGCAACAGTATTAGATTCATAGTCATGATAGTGCCCTTGGAAGTTAGTAATATAGTTTGGAATGCAGCTTAGTTGCTTATAGGAGAAATTAACTTCACTCAGTATAGAAAGGGAGCAGTTTAAAAAAAAAACCTTTCATTGTGTCAGATCATTTGCAAATCTAATCCAGGTCTAGAACTCACCCTGACCTGATTCAGAGCTCCATGCGTGGATGGCTTGCAGGAACGGCCTCAAGATCAATGGAAACATTCCTGGATTAAGGAAAGCCATTTCTAATTAATTGATTTGGTGTGCATTGTAATCCCATTTATCCCAATGAATTATTTAGCCGTTGTAGTGTAATTTAGTATCAGAAGATGCAGTTATACTAGGAGGATGGTAAAATCTGTCTTGAAAATGTTAAGTCAGCCTGTTCTGACACTCTGGTGGACTCAGCCCCTTGGAGCTGCAGTAATATCTTTTTTCCACACCAATTTCATTATTTATTCACTAAGGGCTAAATCCTCCCCCTGGTGCCAATCCTGAGTAGCTGTCTTAGAGTAAGGCATTTGTGTGAGGCCTGACGGGGGCGTGTCAGGGTTCCCTCCCCACTCTGAACTCTGGGGTATAGATGTGGGGACCCGCATGAAAGACCCCCTAAGCTTATTTTTACCAGCTTAGGTTAAAACTTCCCCAAGGCACAAATCCTTTCCTTGTCCTTGGACGGTATTGCTGCCACCACCAAGTGATTAAGACAAAAATCGAGGGAAAAGGGCCACTTGGAGTCTCTGTTTCCCCAAAATATTCCCCCAAGCCCCTTCACCCTCTTTCCTGGGGAGGCTTGAGAATAATATACTAACCAATTGATTACAAAGTGAGCACAGACCAAACCTCTGGGTTTTTAGGACACTGGAAATCAATCAGAATTTTATTTAAAAAGAAAGTAAAAGAATCACACCTGCAAAATCAAGATAGAAGGTAACTTTACAGGGTAAATAAAAATATTTAAAACACAGAGGATTCCCCTCTAGGCTCAGCTTCAAAGTTGCAAAAAACAGGAACAAAACTCCCTCTTAGCATAGGGAAAATTCACAAGCTAAAACAAAAGATAATCTAACGCATTTCCTTGCCTTTACTTACAATTTTTGTAATTTTAGATGTATCATTTCAGGTATCTTTTTAGGAGATGGTTTACCTGCTTGGTCTTTCTCTCTCTGTCCAGAGAGGGAACAAACAAAGAGAGCACAAACAAAACCTCCCCCCCACACCCCTCGAGATTTGAAAATATCTTCTTTCCCCATTGGTCCTTCTGGTCAGGTGCCAAGTAGGTTAATTGAATTTATTAACCCCTTACAGGTAAGGCAATTCAGTACAGCTGCCCTGTGTGTATTTATGACAGGGCGAAATCCATCCCCCCCCAAAATGCCACAGAGCATCAATGGAGTCACTGCTACTATCTGTGGTGAGCAATAGCTTTTGGTCAGATTGCACATACTGTATAGTAAAACACAGAAGTTAACACTTCACATACAGAACATATTTTCAGGGGGCTCGCTTACATTTGCTATGGATAAAACTTTCTCTTTTCTGCCCTTTTTAAAGCTTAACAACTGAACTGTTGTGCTAACATTTATGCCATCCACATTTTAGCGTCTCTGCATAGCCCTGATGCACTGTATTTGTGTTTTCTCATACCCGTAACCACACCCCAAACTACTCATGATAAACAATTAACCATGAGACCACCTGTTATGTTGCAGGTATACACACCAACTTGCAGAGTGTAAGAGTTCCATATGGGTGAATGAACTGAGCTGAGGACAGCTGGCTCCAGACTCTCTGCTCCCTGGTAGGGATGTGCAGGGGGGGTTGTGGCCCCATAGAGGGTATCCATATCACTTATGTGCTGCAGAGTGAACTCCAGGCGAATTCTGAATAATTGTAATTGGGAGTGGGGGGGAAGGGAGGACATGTTTGAGCAGAAGAGTGTAGGCTGCTGGGTCCTGGGTTATGTGGATTCACAAATCCTCATGTAAAGGGTGTGGAGGAGCTCCAGATGCTATTCCAGTCTATTAGTATATTGCCCGCACAGATGCTGCACTGTGGCCTTATTGGATGCCCCTGGGATGGGGAGGTGGATTTCATCCAGCAGCACAATTATTTGGAAGTAATTCAGTTATGGGTATTTTCACCCCTGGATTATCATGCCAGGTGTATACAGGTAAACCTGCAAGGTTATGCCTAGTTTTCCCCCCTGCATATGAAGAAAGTAGATTTGGGGAATTCTGAGTTCTTTTCCTTCTGATACATACATTCCAAAGCAGACTGCAGAGATACAAAGTTCACACTTTCCTCCGATGGGTTGGAAGCACCACATGATGCGTTTTCCAGGCCCCATCTGTCTCACTGAAGGAAAATTGCTGATGTCCCACAGAGAAAGCCAGATTTAGTCTTCCTCTGCTGGGTGAGGGAGGAACAGACAGGATCAGAAGAGCTCTGAGGTCTCCTTCGGTCACCGGGTGTAAAAGCAAATTGAAGATGCTTTAACATTAAAAATACCAGCTACTGATGTCCAAAACTATCAGATGCACCATTCCCCTAGGATATGTTTCAATGGCTAACCTTTTTATAAAGTACCCACTAGCCCATGGTGCTTTGGAAGTGAGAGGTGAAATACAATGTCAGAAAATGTAAAAAGCCATTACTACATCCTGTCTTTTCCTCTTCTTATTTGTTCAGTAAAAGGTCTTAAGTCTGGCTAAGAACATTATGTCTCTTGGTCTCAGTGCCCCATTCAGTAAACTCTGAACGTGCTGTCTGAAGTACCTTAGAATGCTTTCCTCTGGAACAGAGCTATAATGCCAGTCTGGCTGAGGGGTTTGGCTCTGGAAGAAAAAGCTTGTCGTATTGCAGAACTGCCTTAAATTAAAATGATATTTACCAATAATCTACAGTATCAGAGGGGTAGCCGTGTTAGTCTGGATTTGTAGAAGCGACAAAGGGTCCTGTGGCACCTTGTAGACTAACAGAGGTATTGGAGCATAAGCTTTCGTGGGTGAATACCCACTTCTTTGGATGCTGCTGGAGGGTGCATGTGGATTTTCAATGTCTGGATTTAGAAAAGCAGAAAGAGAATCAAAGACATTTACTTTCTACAGATGAGTAAGATGGATCTTTAATAAAAATTCATAGAATATTAGGGTTGGAAGAGACCTCAGGAGGTCATCCAGTCCAATCCCCTACTCAAAGCAGGACCAACAGCTGAGTAAGGCAACCTGAGTGAAGTCTCAGAAAATCTCTGTGAGAAAACTAAAATAATCTACAAGGCTAATAGTGTAGCAACTTTATAAGAGGAGAGACTACTGATGTTGGACCTGTATATGAAAGTGTTTTGTGCCACTCAGAAAATAATAAATATATGGAGTTATGTCTATTTCATAGAAGTGGAAGGGCCTTGAGAGGTCATCAAGTCCAGTCCCCTTCCTTCACTAGCAGGACACCAAGTACTGTCCCCTGACAGATTTTTGCCCCAGATCCCTAAATGGTCCCCTGAAGGATTGAACTCACAACCCTGGGTTTAACAGGCCAATGCGCAAACCACTGAGCTATCCCTACCCCCAATGTTGGGATTATAAAGTACAAGCACATTTTAAGAATTTAAAGTTTATGGAATGTTTCTTATTCTGATACAGAAAAGGGCAACAAAAATGGTTAGGAGTACGGAACAGCTTCTGTATGAGGAGAGATTAATAAGACTGGGACTTATCAGTTTGGAAAGGAGACAGCTAAAGGGGGATATGGTAGAGGTCTATAAAATCATGACTGGTGTGGAGAAAGTAAATTAGGAAGTGTTATTTACTCCTTCTCATAACACAAGAACTAAGGGTCAAGAAATGAAATTAATAGGCAGCAGGTTTAAAACAAATAAAAGGAAGTATTTCTTCACACAACACACAATGAACCTGTGGAACTCTTTGCCAGAGGATATTGTGAAGGCCAAGACACTAACAGGGTTAAAAAAAGAACTAGATAAATTCACGGAGGTAGGTCCATCAATGACTATTAACCAGGGTGGGCAGGGATGGTGTCCCTAGCCTCTGTTTGCCAGAAGCTGGGATGGGTGACGGGATGGATCACTTGATGATTACCTGTTCTGTTCATTCCCTCTGGGGCACCTGGTATTGGCTACTGTCGGAAGACAGTATACTGGGCTAGATGGACCTTTGGTCTGACCCAGTATGGCCGTTCTTACGTTCTTGTGAGACTGACTCGTTTCTTATTGCACTTAGGGAGAGTGTGTGCGTATAAACATATTATATTATTCGTGATTAAAGAGATACTGCTGAGCAATAGAAACTGTCAACAATGTTACATTTTTCTTTTGATTACAATTGTTTTTTTAATTGGATGAGAAATGCGTTGCTTGGCAACCAGCACATAGATCTGCCACACACTTTTGGGAACTACGCAGATTTCTGCTCCCGGAGCTATGGAAGGCTGGGATGATGTGTCAGTTATGCTATTCTCCATTTTCTCTACAGCTCAAGAGTTGAAGAGGGAATTCCTTTAGTTTGGAAGGAAGCTTGGTGTCCTGCCCTCTCTCCCAAATTGCATTCCCCTTGCAAACAGCTGCATAGTGAAAGAGGAAACTTGAATTAGGCAGAAAAGTTCAAAATGAAGAATTCACTATGGCCGGGCATGCACTAAGAGCAACATGCTGGTATAGCTATACCAATGTACTACACTGGCAAAGCACTCCTTCTGTGGATACAGTTTATAGTGGCACAACTGTGCTTTTGTTGGTATAACTTCATCTACGCTGGATGTTGGCACAGCTATGTCGGTCAGAGATCATCCCTTTTCATACCCCTGACGGACAGCTGGGCTGGCAGACGTCTGCAGTGTAGAAATGGCCCAAGACTCTGGTGCTGCTTGCAGAGTCCCAGACAGCTCTAGGGGACGATGGACCTCACCTGACTGCTCTTTACTGAATCGCCCCCTCTGCTGCTGTTCTGAACACCTTTTAAAATTACTTCTTCGATTTTGGCAAAACACACTGCAAGACTATTTCATGGTTTAGCTCACACAGTCTGTCCTAAAATCTGAGGGGAACTCTGTTGGTAATTAGACTGGACAAATGAGAGCCTGTGACAGATTGCCTGTAATCTGCCCCGAGTGACAGTTTGCCTGTATATTTGATATGGAGTAGATTAACTTTATGTTCTGTGAAACGACATTAAGCATGTGTGCTTCTTCTGTATCTTAAACCTCAGATAAAAAGCCGACAAGGATTTACTTAGTTTCAGGTGGGCACCTCCAGTCATGTCAATTAACATACAAAAATCATGGTCGTTAGGCTAGAATAAAGAACAGATGGTCTTTGGAGTTAGGGATGCTTATTAGGGAAATAAGATTCCAAGCTGGGCTGAGAGACAACTATCAGAATTACTTTGTGTGTTATTAAAAATGATACAGGGGAAAAAAATCAGGAGTCCCGGGACATTCATCCAAAGCAATAAATGCCCTCTTGAATAGATTGGGCTGCATAGAATGGACAGTATCGTAAGGGGCTGTCTTCTGCTCCTTGAAGGGTGGTACAGCTGGGTAAATACCTTTGTAGGTGAGATTACAGGAAGCAGATCAAAGTAGCTTGAAAGGTTGATGGACTGCAGAGAGACAAAGAGGAGGGAAGGATGTCACTGCACCAGACACACGTGTGCACTGATCTCTTGCTGAGGTGTCTAATAAGACGTTTTAGATTTTTTCCTCAAATAATATAGTAGTTGTGTGTGTGTGAACCAGGAGGTTAAAGATTTAACAAGCATACTGACACATTGTTCTTGCGCCACCTAAATGTGTAATTGGGATGCACTTATGGCCTGATCCAGCTCCCACTAAAGTCAATGGAAAGACTCTTAGCCACTTCAGTGAGAGTTGGATTGGGCCCTGCCTCATGACAGCTGCCGTGCTGAGATGTCTTCCAAGAAACCTCTTTAGCAAATGGTCGTGACTGTATTTGTATCGGGATATAAAACTTTCTTTCCTGTGTGCTACTACCAACATTTTGTCTTAGCCAACTCTTAACACTGGGGCTGGGGGATCACCTACTAAACTGGATGAGTTTCCAATGATGCCTGTCATGTGGGTGTTCAAAGGACACTTTGGGGACATAATGCAAAACTTAAAATCTGTGGGACCTCTTCATTTGGTGGTCTACTGAAAGACCCAGGGAAATACTTTCAATTGCAGTAGATTGACATGGTAGAAATTCTCTCCCATCACCTCTCTCCACACCTGTGTGATGTGTTGACCAATGTAGTAACTACACAGAGCCCCTTAAGAGGTTTAAAAGCTAGAATTCTTGAAGGGATACATATTATTTGAACCAAGCAGACATACTTCACACAGGAATCCAGGGAGGCCAAACATCTTAAATTCCAAATGTTAATGACCTGTTCCAGTGACAATGACCCCATGTCACTCTATTTCTGAGTGGTATAGTTCTCTAGGCCTTTAAGCTGTCTGAGGCATGTATCCCACTATTTATCTGGCACGCCTGTCTTTTGTACAGTGCCTAGTGTACATCTGTGGGGCTAATGGAAATGCTAAGGGCTTGATTCTACCACCCATACTCCTTTTAAATAACATCTTTCTTTCTTGTGAATAGGCCCTCAGCAGGTGCTACTCAACACAAGTAAAGATGGTAGAATTGGCCTTTTAAGAACAGTTCTGTCAAATAAATACATTATTTTACTCCTGGGGCAATTCTGCGCTACTGCGCGCATGCATAATTAATGAGCCTCGCAGATTTCTAATTTTTTGCACAGAAAAAAGCTTCTGCCAAAATGTTGCTGCAGCTCTGCCTTTTGCCCACCAGAGGATGTCGTGGCGATAGAACAAAGCTGCAGCTCACAGCCAGCTAAGGAAGAGAAAGAGCCTGCAGAGCCTTTGTCACAGCGCCTGTGGTCAGGTCAGGAGACCGACAGCGTGGGGTGCTACGGGGGTCAGACAGGGGCTCATAAGGGCTAGTGAGGGAGGACAGACTGGGGCAGGGGCTGAATGGGAGTGGAGGCACAGGGCCACAGGGTGGAGGGAGGTGTAGAGACACATGGGGACAGGGAGGGGTGCAGAGCTACATAGAGACAGGCGATGGCTGGGTCAAAGCACAGAGACACATGGGGATGGGGGAGGGGGTACAGGGACAGAGGGTGGCCGGGTGGGGGCACAGAGACACATGCGGACAGGGGGAAGGCGTATAGGGACACATAGGGACAGGGGAGTGGCTGGATGAGGTCATAGAGACACATGGTAATGGGGGAGGGTGTGCAGAACAACATAGGGATGGGATTGGATGGGTGGGGGCACAGAAACACATGGGGATGGGGAAGGGGGTACAGGGAGACATAGGGGACAGGAGAGAGGCTGGGTTAGGGCACAGAGACACATGGGGACAGGGGCAGATGTGTCTGACTGAATGGGAGAGGCTAGGGATCAGCCAGGGTCTGCATGGGGGAAACTCCCTAACAATCCCTCCCTGTCCCCACCAAAAAACATACTTTCCCCACCCATACCCAGCAACCCTCCAAGTTCACACCCAGGCTCCTTCCCAGCAATTTACTTCCCTGTCCTTCAGCTCCTCTGTTACCCCTGACTCCCCCAAGGCTTTGCATTGCTTCTGAGGGGTGGGGGAAATGCGGTTCTGTATTGTAGTTTAAATGAATTATTACTCAGAGTTCTGTATTAATATGCCTAGTAAGGAATCTATTTGTCAAAAAACATTTCCTGAATTTTTGTTGTTCTCTGTATTATTACAGACATACTTGCTGACAGGTATTTTGAAATAAATGATAAAAAATAATTGAAACTGGTGTGATTATATTGTGTTATTTTGACAAATAAAATTTGCAGAATTTTAAAATGTGCGCAGAATTTTTAATTTTTGCGCAGAATTTTACCAGGAGTAATTATCTGTGTGCCACATCAAAATATGCTTCTTTAATGAGTGCTTGTTCAAGAAGCAGGCCTATTTTTAAAAGACTAAAGGCCAAATTTATCCTAGGTGTAATGCCACTGTTTGTCAAAAGCAATTGTTTTGCACAAGTAAAGCTGATTGTTCTAGTTGTATATTAGTAATGAATCCCAGTGATATCTTTTCATGTTTATAGCTATGTTGGGGGAATCATTTGATGAAAATAAAAGGACATTGAGAGAGAACTGAAACTACTCATTGGATTGCACTCTAGTATGATGAGAGATGGCACTGAGTGCAGCTAACTCTCAAACTCTTCTTTTATATAATGCATTATAGTAAAATAAATTCAAGTCTAAACCTTCTGCTCCTTATACCCTTCTTCAACAGCAAATATAGAATGATCCACGGGCTCTTCTGTTGCTCAGTGTCTCTTTCCTTAAAAGAGGTGCCTGAAGATTTAGCTCAAGTGTGCTTGGCGACTTTATTGTACATGAATACAGTTTTTCTCTTGCTCTGTAGATCATTCCACTTTCTGCATAATCTGCTTTGATTTAGGTTCATACACACTGAAGTTTACTTCTGAGAGCAAATTCTCAAGAACTATTTCAAGGCTCCGTAGATAAGAAATAGTTTCCAGAAGTGAAACAAAATGTAATTATTTAGAAGAGATAGCACTGTTTATGTAAATTTGTACCTTATCAGCTTATTTTCCATGTGGAGTTTTATATTTAACAGGACAGATGCTTGTTACGTTTTCCCTTTTCCTATTAATCAGATGTGAATTTGCTCACCTTCTTACTGCATTGTTCTGAAAGATGCCAGCTGACTCAGGCTTGCAGGGCTTGGGCTAAGGATCTGTTTCATTGCAGTGTAGACTTCCACATTTGTGCTGGAGCCCAGGCGTTAGGACCGTGCGAGCGTCCCAGAGCTTGGGCTGCAACTTCATCCCAGAAATCTACTGCCATGAAACAGCCCCTCAGCCAGAGCCCTAAAGAGCCCGAGTCAGCTGGCACGGGCGAGCCACAGGTTTTTATTTGCAGTGTACACATACCTCTCAGTGTCCTGCATTAAGGGAACAAGCCCAGTAGCTGCATCCTGTGCAGTGAAGGATAGGAAACACCTACCAGCCCCTGGGCACGCTCCAATGCCGACGGGGCTGTTGGGAAATCGGGGCCTAACTAATTGCTTCGTCTGCTTCTATCTTTTGTTGTTGCTCTTTTTCTTTCTCTTCCACTGTGTGCTGATATTATTGAGGTAGTTGTCCATATATTGACCAGCCAATTGCAGGGATCATGGCAGTTGAAAGCACTTGCGCTTATACTTGTAGTTGTACTTCTAAAGGCATAAGTGCTATTTCCACAGCACACCTATGCTGACATTTATAAGTACTCCTGTAATGGTGTACTTGACACGTATACTTAGGTCCTTTGTATCCACACTTATGACAACACTGTCCAGCAGCCAGGGATCACTGGGATGTGGGTAGGCCCCAGCCGTGCTCCCAGTACTGAGGACCAAGAAGAGGGTGGTATAGGAGCCATTATGGTGGCTCTGTGCCACCCAAGAGCCCCTCCCCCATGCAGTGGAAATCCTCTATGGGGCAGATGCACTAACTCTGTGGATACTCTGTGCCACTCAAGCAGGACAAAGCCGCTCGAGCAGGGGACAGAGACATTTGTGTATGTTTGGGAATACTGCTAATTTGGCCCATTCGGACAAATGATCTTGATCTGCAGCTATACATGGGAATTGAGATTTTAATTATATACAAGTTAATCCATTCCAGGAGTAATTTTTACACAAACAGAGCCACAGCTACACAACACTACTGACCACAAGGAAAAATGGTTTGTAGTTTTAAAAACTGTGGGGGAAAAGTGGCCCAGAGCACATCTCCTGACATCAGACACCAGAGCAGCTTCTGAGGAGAATGAAATCAGAAGCAGATCCAACTTTGGAGGGGGAAAAACATTATCTTTTCTTCTGACCTCACCCCCGATGCCATTGTGCAGATAGGAATCGACTGGTGTAAAGAGATTTTGGCAGGGAAAGGGTAGTGGCCTCTCTTCTGTACTCAGCTAACTGAGGATTGTCCATGAAAAGAAAACATTTGGCCTCTCTGAAGGTCACATCTGCTCTAATCTATTGTGACTATAATTGAAGCTGAAAAGTTGATTTGGTGCTCATTGTTTCAAAGGCAACAAAAATATGTAATAGATGCTTTCGATTGTAATCAGCTGGCTACGAGTTGAAAGATAATGGGAGTGTGCAAGGAGACGAAGAAAATGGCTAGAACTTAGGGACTCAGTGTTCTGCTTACAAATGCAAAGATTCCTGGAAGGTTCCGAGTAAGAGAAACTTGAAAATATTGTAGCACGTTGGACTTTCTGGACACAGGACCCAATCCTGGAGACCTGCAGGGTGGTAACTGTCTGCTTGTGTTCATCCAGTTTCAGGATCAAGGCCTTAATTTGTAAGCCATGCATAATTAAATGGTGTCTCCACTAAGCAAATCATCATTTAAAAAGAAAGATTCTGCTTTATTCTTGATGGCCGTAGAATGACAATAAATTGCTGTAGTTATGGTTGAGAAAGCCCCAAGCTGAAATTGTTTTGGAAATATGGTTCTTTTTGAGTGGTTCTGAACTGTATGAGCCTGAAATAATTCAGTTGCTTTTTTAAAAACTGGAATAGTTCATGCACTTTAGTTTTATACATTCAAATAGCCCTGCTCCTTCTCCCATTGAAGTTAGTGACAAAACTTCTACTGGCTTGGTGCAGGATTGGATCCATCACTTGTATGTAGTTCTTAGTAAGATATGTAAGCTTTGCGGAGTCTGAACAAAATGGCTGAGGTATAAAGAACCTGCTGGTGTCTTCAGATTGTAAATTCTTCAAGGAAGAGACTGTAGGCTAAATCCTGAAAGATACTTCGCACCCACAACTCAATGATAATTGGGACGTGCCTGTCAGATATATGAAATCACAATCCATCTTAAACAGCATTTATTAAAGAAAAACAACTACAAACTATACCGACAGACAAAGAATCACATAATAAACACAGCTTGAGTTTCAACTGTGTCTCTCTTGTTTACCACATCCAGTCTGGAACTCTGTGTAGCATACAGGGATAGTTAGTAGCTGAATAATGTACTGAAAGTAAATATAATTACAGTGTTCAACGTCCCTCTGGATTAGTCCCTTTGTTTGGCATCTTAACCATTATAAAGAACTGTGTACACTTACAAATCATTATTATCATCAGCAATGAGTGAGTGTACTTCACATGCACAGAATGTCATTTTCCTTACCAGTTAGAGGGCTCAATCCTGCAAGGTGCCATGTGTCTTCAACTCACTTCCAAAAGGAGCTCAGCACCTCACAGGACTGAACACTGTATGCTCAACAAGAGTGAAATTTATTTTATCTGCACAAATACAATACACAGATACTGGGCTCCTGTCAGGGGTGTGGGAGGCCAAGGCAGAGGGATGCAGTACGTCCTTTTGTGGGTGAATTTGATAACTAGTACCAAAGTGGATAAATCATTCAGAGAGAACATGAATCACACACTGGACAAAATGGATCACGTACCTGACCAATCACCTATGGCAGGTAAGGCATTGTTTTGGGGAATATGCACACAAAGGACTGACCTGATTGATCAATGAGTGAGGCCTGGCAGAATTTTATTTTTACTTTTTAAAAATTTTGATGGATAATAGTTTATTTTAAGCATTTTTTATCCATTTAAATGTTCACAGTTGCACAAAATTATGGTTGAGGCTTATTTTTAGATTTTTATCTATTTAAATTTTCATATTTGCAGGAAATTATGGGGGGTATAATTGTCAGACAATGAGAAGGTCAGACAATAATTATTTAATGACGGATGCTGAGATTCAAAAAGTTAAATCTTTATAACCATTAAAACAAAATGTGAACATCACATCAAAATATACAAATATCCTTAAATCAAACTCTAAAAAGTTCTCAAGCAGCATTTTTCTTACTTTGCCTTTCTGTAAATTTTGTTTATTATCGATGGAAATATTTTTTCATTGTTTCGTGTGTGTACGGTGACATTTACTTATAAAAATCTAATCCTCCCAGGCTAGTGGTTGCTGTCTCAGGGGACAGAGTGGGGATAGAGCATAAGGGAGCATCCAGATAAGGAGATGGACAATAGTTGTGGGGAGAGTGGCAAAGTCAACATACATATTTCTTTCCCCAAAGGTGGCATTCCATCTTTCCCATTTCCTTCCTGTTCCCCTCAAAGGCCCTGCTGTCTGGCAACCTTCTCACAGGCAGACACTGTTCCCTCTGTAATTGATTGGTGGAGTCACTAGGCTGTGACAATGGGGAGTGCTAAGCAAGTGCTACGAATACAGGGAGTGCAGTACTAACTCAGCTCCAACTTGGATCCCTCTTTGGGAGTGGATAGCTGTGCCTCTAACCGACTGGGTCAGCCCATCACTATTCATTGTGAATGCAGGGCAGCACAAGGCCTATGCAACTTAAGGCCCCTTAGGACTCCGGTGGGACTGAAGTGATGTCAAATGTAAGAATCCCAAGCAAGGGGTTTCCAGCACTTCCCCGAGATGCTATTGCACAGTCTAAAAAGGATTCTGGGGCTGATCCTTGGCTGGTGTTAATCCACGTAGCTCTGTTGGATACACTGGAGCTACAGTGAGTTTCAGTTGAAGAACTGGCCTGGGAACGTCACAGGAATGGGTGGGTGAGGTTCTGTGGCTTGCAGTGTGCAGGAGGTCAGACTAGATTCTGACCTTAAAGTCTATGAGTGTGCTAACCTTCTGCACAGGGGTGAGTTTCATACTCAGGCTGTTGCTATCTTATACAGTAACTCCTCACTTAACGTCGTCCCGATTAACGTTGTTTTGTTGTTACGTCACTGAGCTATTAGAGAACATGCTTGTTTAAAGTTGCGCAACGCTCCCTTATAACGTTGTTTGGCAGTTGTCTGCTTTGTCCACTGCTTGCAGGAAGAGCAGCCCGTTGGACCGACCTGGTGGGGGTTGGAACCAGGGTGGACCGGCAGCCCGCCATCAGCTCCCCACTCCCCTAAGTTCCCTGTGTAGCAGCTGCCCAGCAGGCTATCAATTGCTGGGCAGTTCAGCTGTCCCTCCCCCCACTGCTGTGTGCTGCTCCTGCCCTCTGCTTGGAGCTGCTCCAGGGAGCCTCCTGCTTAGTGCAGGTTATGGGGGGGAAGAGGGGTACTGATGTCAGAGTGTCCCTCTCCCCCTGCTCCTGTACCCCATCTCCAAGAGCGGGGGGTGGGGTGACATGACAGGACTCAGGATGGAGGGAGCTTGCTGGCAGCAACTGCTGTCTCTACCTGCTGATCTACGTAAAAAGGCAGTGTGAGGTCAGGCACTTAGAGTGGGGTCAGCGTACTTAAAGGGGCAATGCATCTCTCACACACACACACGCGTGCACACACACACACACACACACACAGTGTGTGTGTCTCTGTCTCACACACATACATGCACCCCCCGGCACTTTGGAAGGTGGAAGGAGTGATGCGCTTCAGTTGGATAGCATCGGGTTCAGTTCATCATGTTCAGTTTCCATAGGGAATGTTTGCAGCCACTGCCATGTGTCTATTATGTCTCCTCCCGCCTTTCGTGCTGCCTTGTAGAGCGTGAGGCTACATTAACAACAATGTGTTAACCCTTGAGGGCTCAGTCAAGAGCTAGTTCATCATTTAGCAGCAAGGCATTCCCTGGGAAATATCCTACCCTCTTCCACCCTCTGACTCCACCACCTCAACTAGGCTTCACAATCATCATTGCTGTGTACAGTATTAAATTGTTTGTTTAAAACTTATACTGTGTGTATTATCTATATCTAAATATCTACATCTCTGTCTCTCTCTCTCTATATGTCTTACATTAATTCTTATGAGGAAATCGGATTCACTTAACATTGTTTTGCTTGAAGTAGCATTTTTCAGGAACATAATTACAACGTTAAGCGAGGAGTTACTGTACCAATTTGAAGCGTATAGTTCTATGGTACTTCTGCTTTTTGGGAGTGAACGGCCATCTGTCCGAAGAAAAATCTAACAGATGTATACTTCGTGTGGTCCTAACTCAAAGAATTGTCAGAGGGTGCTGACATGCTAATACCGTTAGGTAAAGAGTTCTACCTTCTATATGAAGGGAAAAAATACTTTCCTCACCCTGTGTGCTTTGGAACGCCTACAGTTCAGCAAATGAGATTTTTCTGAGATTTGCCTTGCTGCTTGTTTGAATTCATGTAGCTCATGAAAAGCTTTACTGTTAGCGTTGACTTAGATATTTTCCTAAACAGTGGGATGTATGAAATCCTAAACTTTTTCCCTGCAGTTGTAATAATGATTTTTACTGAGTAAGAGCCATTGATTTATATCATGGGGTCAAGCCAAGGTATGTGGCTAGTGTCTTCTGAATAATGAATTTGTTTGTTCCTTCAGCTAATGTCTGTTACATGGGTCAATATTCTAGATTTCATAGCTGGTACAATGAGTTCAGTTTTATAATATAAACGTTTTTCAGTAAGTGTTATATCACCTTTTACATTGTATATTACCTAACATCTGAAGTGTAAATTTCACATGGCCTTATTGTACATTTCATTTAGTGTTTTTATGTTCTATGAGCAGGAGTGATTTGACTGCAATAAGCAGATAAAACTCTGAAGACCCAGGCAGCCAGTTTGTAGAGTCAAAAGGTGTAAAGTGGAAAGGTTTTGCTCTTTAAATACAAGAGCAGTATGGTATTACTATGCAGAGATGACGTTTCCTGAGTTACTGCTGGTTTAACTAATTATGCAGCATCTTTCTTACAGGTCTTCACAAAAGGATGGGTTGCCAAGGACTTCTCAATTTTGGAAAGAATCTGCTTCGCCGGAAAGTTGTGGACTGGACTACAGAACAGAGCAAGCTGTCACGATGCCTCAACACTTTTGACTTGGTAGCTCTTGGTGTAGGTAGCACCCTTGGTGCGGGTGTCTATATACTGGCTGGAGCAGTGGCACGAGAAAACTCGGGACCTGCGATTGTTATCTCTTTCTTGATTGCCGCATTGGCTTCTGTGTTGGCTGGACTTTGTTATGGAGAATTTGGTGCTAGAGTTCCAAAGACTGGGTCTGCTTATCTCTATAGCTACGTGACTGTGGGTGAGCTGTGGGCATTCATCACTGGATGGAATTTAATTCTTTCTTATGTGATTGGTAAGTAGTGAGGGGCATGCAGAAATACTGTAGCATTCATCCGGAATGCCGGTCTGGTTTGTACACTAACTTTCCCTTGCACAGTCAGATTGTTATAAAAATAGAAACTACAGAATACCTTGCACCTACAGCAGCCTCCAGATCTGAGCATTTCGGAGCTCTTTCCGGAAATTCCGTGATAAAGGTTCATATCATCCTATGAACTAGGTAAATATTATAGGTTAACAGTTTGGATCAGTGCCAGGTTGCCATTTCTGCTTCCTTTAGTTTAAACGGATTCATGCAAGTTTGGCTTGAGACTCTGCTAGCTATCTACCAGGAATCAGGATTTTTCCTTCTGCTATGGAAGAAAAATCTGATGTTCAGCTGGCAGCAGAGGGAGGGAAGGGGGAGTCAGCTTCTCACTGCTTCAGTATCTATAGCGTTTGCTGATTAAGTACCCAGTCCTGCTTCCATTGAAATCAGTAGGTACACCGGACCCTCACTATAACGCGGGACTTGGGATCCATGCCACGTACCGAGTTATAGCAGGGACCGTGTTAAAATGAAATTAACTGGTGTCCCACTCAGAGCAGAGACAGGGAAGGAAGAGACAGGCAGGGAAACAGCCGGGAAGCGCTGGGGACAGTGTCCCGCTCAGAGCAGACAGTGAAGGAAGAGACAGGCAGGGAATTCCCCCAGGCATTTCACGGGTGCCCCCGGCTCACAAACCTCACCTCCATGGTCACTGAGTGAAAAGCTGATTAGCTTTTTAGCAATGGATTTGAGCTCCATTTCAAAAATATAAATTTGGGATCCATGGCCGTGACCGCTTTATAACCGAATTCGCGTTGTATCGACACGCGTTCTAGCGAGGGTCTGGTGTATTTTGCATTGACTTTAATGGGTGTAGGATTGGGCCCGGTGTGGGTTGTAGCATTCAGGCTCAGATCTTCACAGATATTTAGGTGCCTAACTTCCACTGATTTCAGTCTAGTGCCCAATCCAAAACCCTTTGAAGTCAATGGAAAATCTCCGGTTGACTACAATGGGCTTTGGCTCAGGCCCTGTGTAAGTTGACAACTCAGTTCACACTTCTGAGGTGTAAAAAGAAACCATTTTGGTTCATTAAAGATTCGTCCATTTAATCAAGTCATCAAACACTTCAAGTGTATTATGGTGCCACTTGTCATGGCGCCGGAGCTCGGGCTGAAACCACCATACCGGTTAAGGGAAGGACTCCACTAGCTACAATGACAAACAATTTTCTATTAAATTATTAAAGGGGGGGTTTAAATTACACTTTATGGGAAATATTACCATTAAAACTGAGATTGATTCCCAGGGTGCCTGGTGGAGATCAGATAAAGACTTGCTTGGTGACATATGTGCTGCTTGTCTTGGCTAGTATTGATTCCATTTTGTATGTTACATGAAACCTCTTTACATTCTAGATTTTGTATATGAAATGAGAGAGTGCCAGGTAAGATGCCCAGAAGTTAGTGTTCAAATATAGACAGCTCAATTATTTCCCTGATAAAACTGTTGGGGAAAAAATATCTTGCTCAGATATTACCTACAAGCTTCTTTGAACCCGAGTTCTGATTCCCAAATATGCAATGTGTGTGCATAGCAGGCGCATCCCAGGAGGATTCCTGGACAACAATTGTGACTCCTTCCCCCAGAGCAAGGAGGAAGGAAGGAAGAAGTAACTTACTGTAGCGCATTACAGGGTGTAGCCCGGGGTAGGCAACCTATGGCACTGATGCCAAAGGCGGCACGCGAGCTGATTTTCAGTGGCACTCACACTACCTGGGTCCTGGCCACCGGTCTGGGGCGCTTTCCATTTTAATTTAATTTTAAGTGAAGCTTCTTAAACATTTTAAAAACCTTATTTACTTTACATACAACAATAGTTTAGTTATATATTAAAGACTTATAGAAAGAGACCTTCTAAAAACGTTTAAATGTATTACTGGCACGCGAAACCTTAAATTAGAGGTGAATAAATGAAGAGTCGGCACACCACTTCTGAAAGGTTGCTGACCCCCGGTGTAGCCTCTTCTTACTTCCTTCCTCATGCCAGGTTTGTCCTGCTGATTGATCTGTTTGGGGACAGAGCAAAGACTGGCCACTGCTTTCTAGGGTGACCACCTTTTCAAAAGTGGGACACCCTGGCCCTGACCCCTGCTCCTCCTTCCCCCTGAGGCCCTGGCCAGGCCGGAAGCTGGAGCCGGGCCGTGATAAGAGCTGCCCAGGGAGCCTGGGCCCTTCACCTGCCCTGGACGGCGGGACGGGGTGCCCGAGAGCAGCTCCTGGTCCCTGTCCCTGCCTGCCAAGGTGCGCTAGGGCAGGTGGAAGTTCCAGGACTTCCCACAGTGGCCTGAACTCCCTGGGCAGCTCTTACTACTGCCCAGCTCTAGCTTCTGGCTTGGGCAGTGGAGGGCCTGGGGTGGGTGGAGCAGGGGGCAGAGCCTCATGGCAAGAGGGGGCCCATCTCGGCCCACCCCACTGGGAAAAGGCTGGCACCACCCCTGAGCCTTGGGCACAGAGCAGCACTACAGGGAATCCGGGACAGTTGCTGTCCCAGAGTAGGGTTGCCAACCCTCCAGGATTGGCTGGGAGTCTCCAGGAATTAAAAGATTAATCTTAAATGAAAGATTATGTCATGTGATGAAATCTCCAGGGATACATGCAACCAAAATTGGCAACCCTACCCCAGAGTCATGCAGACCAGGACTGGGACTTGAACTCTGCATTTTGGCACTTTCCTGCCCAATTCAGGATGCGTGGTGACCCTTCTCCATTCCCTTCTTTGCCAGCTTGCTCACAAGAGGGAGTAGTGACTTCCCTACACCATGCCTTCGTGGGGATTGAACCTGGGCCCTGTGGCTTAAGCCTTTACTGCCTGAGCGAAAAGACCTACCTATGTTGGCCTAGGCGAAGGCTGTAGCAGGCTCATCAACATCTGTTAGAGGGGGGTGATGCCCTGCTAAATGGGTCTGAGTAACATGGAGCCAGGGCCGGTGCAAGGATATTTTGCGCCCTAGGCGAAAATTCCACCTTGCACCCCGCTCCCTCCCTGCACATTGGTTCATTGAGGGGCAAATCCCAATAAGCCTTTGTAGATCCCAGGGGCCAGCCGTGCTCAGGGGCTGCTCCCCAGACCAGGTTCCCCCCTCCCCACCACCATCCACTCCCTCCCACTTCCCACCCCCCTCAGAACCCCCAACCCCACCCGCTCCTTGTCCCCTGACTGCCCCCTCCTGGGACCCCTGCCCCTAACTGCCCCCCAGAAACCCCCCACTCCCTACCTAAGCCTCCCTGTTCCTTGTCTCCTGATGGTCCCCTCCTGAGACCCCCCCCACCCTAACTGCCCTCTTAGGACCCTACCCCCACCTGCTCCCTGACTGCCCCAACCTTCTCCACACCCCCGCCCCCTGACACCGCCCCCCCCCCAGAACTCCTGACCCTTCCAACCCTCCCCCTGCTCCCTGACTGCCCCCCGGGACTCCCGTTACCAGGCCCAGGCCGCTGGAGCTGCTGGTTCCACGTGGAGGCAACACGCTGCCGGGCTGCTGTGTGCACAGCCCCTCCCCCACAGAGTGCTGGGGCAGCGGTGGCTCACACTCCCTCCGGGAGCCGCAGAACCCGAGCGAGGTGAGGGGGGAGCCGGGGGCGCACCTGACCGGGCTGCGGCCTGGCACCGCCCCCCTCCGGGGGCTCCTGCAACAGATGCATGCGGGCACCAGTCCCCTGGCTCCCACCTTGCTGCGCTCGGGCTCTGCGGCTCCCGGGAGTGTGAGCCGCTGCCCCTCCCGGGGAGCCGCAGAGCCCGAGCGTGGCGAGGGGGGATCCGGGGGGCGCACGGGGGCTGCGCTTGCATGCATCTGCTGCAGGAGCCCAAGGGGGGCAGGGGGCCGGACCGCAGCCTGGGCAGTAGGGGCAGCTGCTCCCTGCTAGCAGCGCTGCTGCCTTTGCAGGGCTGCTGCCCCCCCTGCACCGCGCCGGCTCCTCCATGGCTGGGGCCGCCCTCCCACCCAGCCGACGCTTTTTGGCGCCCCCAACCACTAGGCGCCCTAGGCGACCGCCTAGTGGTTGCACCAGCCCTGCTTGGAGCTGGCTTTCCCCAGCCCCTTGTGCTTGGGCTTGAGATATGGGCAAGCCCTGCAGGACTCAGTTATGCTCTATCTTCCCCTGCACAGCTGCATGGGGCTAGTTCCAGGCTAGATTGTCATTGTTAGTTTATAACGATCACAAGATCTTCACTCAGGTCTTTTTGGCTAAATAGTGGATCTGTGAGAATTAGTTTGTCAGCCGGTATTTTCAATTAGAATTCTCGTTCTTGGTATTAATTTCAGTTTCAGTTGTAAGAGCGATTTCACATCAGTGTTAACGGAAAAAAATTACAGTTGTTAGGGTGAAAGGTTTTATTAAAAGTGGTGCTATATAGTCACAAGGGGTCATTGGTGGGCCCTAACCCTGCCAATAATCACTCCTTGGAGTAGTACCTACTGCTACACTTCATCCTATTGAAGTCACGGGGACTACATTGTGTCTCAGCAGGTTCTGGCTACAGCTACTGGAATGGCACTGAACAATGTTGGTCACTGTCTGCTACGCTTGCAGCTCAAGCGTGGTCAGCACTGGACCAGCTTCCCCTATTGTCAGCAATGGGGAACTTCTGTAGCCTAAACCACCATTTTGAGGATATATATATTTTAAAAAACCCCTACCTAAAACCAATTTGAATGCTGGTCTATTCTGTAGCTCCTTGGATGTGCATTACATGCATGCATTTAAAGAGGTTAGACCGTCAGGAGAAGGAAAGGATGTGTCAATGCTGTAGGGGGTTGAGGGATTTTTAATCTTCAAAAGCTCCAAAGTTATTTACATCTTGTCCGAATTTGCGAGCTGCATTTCAGCATTTATCGTGCAGTGCGGTATTTTTCTGTCTCTGATGTAGAACTTGAACATGGATTTACCCGGCACTCCAGGATTTCTCTTATTTTCGTACGATAGTTTCTATTTCCTATGCAATACTTCAAGCTGTGGGGTGGCTGAGTTGCAGAAGAATTGGGTTTGAAATACATGGGGCCTGCTTTTCTCTCTGTTAAGGACTGACCTGGCTCCCACTCTCCCATTGAGTCATTTGGAATCCGTAGAGTCTCTGGATTTTCAGCGGTGTGACTGAGCAGAATTTATCTCCCTGACTCCCTGTAACCCCAGGTTTGAATCGCAAAGCAGGGATCAGTTTGCATTTTCCTTCAACTCCCATTCAGTCAGTAGGAGCTGTTCCTGCTCACGGGAGGGATGTGCAGCATTGGGGATAACACTGGGAATTAAAAGGAGGAGGCCTGGCATTTCTTATACCCTCCTGTGATTTGCTTTTCCTGCTAACCTGCTCGTCCCCCCTTTCCCGTCTTAGGGCTTCTTTCTCCTCTCACACCAGCGTTTACACTAGTGGAACACCTTTTGAAGTCAGTGGTTTACTCCAGGGTGAGAAGCGGTTTCCACACAAGGGGTCTTGGGAGCAAGAAGGCTGCTGGGGGAAGGATAAGCAATTGCTAGGCTAGGTCTTCTGCGAGAGGGGTTGTCTCCTGAGATTTGGGTTTGTAGAGAAGCCGAACCTCCAAGTGGACCTGTGGGCGAGGGTTCACTATTCGCCCCTGCTACCTGAATATCAGAGGTCAGCTGCGCCCTTCTTGGGCTGATCCCTGCTGCTGTCATGCAGCAGAAAGTAGTGCTGCTCATTTAGAAATATTTTCTAGTCATGAAAAGTGCTGTGCGTCCTTCCTGTTTTCTGATAGGAACATCAAGCGTGGCCAGAGCATGGAGCGCGACGTTTGATGAACTCACAGGCAAGCACATCGAGCGCTTCTGCCAAGAGCACATGACCATGAACGCTCCGGGGGTGCTAGCGAACTATCCAGACATCTTTGCTGTTCTCATCATCTTCATCTTAACAGGTAAAACCTTTGGGAAGGTTGCTGGGATGATACGTTCCTTTTCTGTAATTTATTGTTTGCTTTTGGTGGACGAGCAAATGCCCTCATTTATTTTGGACAATGTATTAAAGGCTCCTTTGTTTGCCCAAAGTGTTGGATTGACGTATTTAGCGGCTCGAGTTCAGACTCAGCACATCCTGTTTGCAAGCTTTTCCATTAGGGGAGCATTCAAGGTGTTTACAGGAACACTGGTGAAACAATCAATCTTTGTACCATGTAGAGTAAGACAGGGAGATTTGTTACCCTGAGACAGGTATGGAGGGCTTTTTTTTTTTTAAACTATTGCAGAGGGACTCTGTTCTATTACTCTAACTCCCACTCTGATGATCTGCCAGTTTATATAGCACACTGGCCAGGAAAATGTGGGGGGAAAGGACGGAACTAAGTAACACCCTGGTGCATGACTGTTTATTTTAAAATATGTGGACTTCAGTTTGCAGCAGTGATTGCAGGACTCAAGAGAAATAATTCTGCATGAAAAATAAACTGGTTTCTCTCTTTCCATAACATGCAAAACATGTCTTCGGTTTTCGATCAGAATGCAGGGAGTATTTTATACAAGAGCAGGAATTAGAATGAAAACCCATCTGAACTTTCACCCAAATATCAGACTGAACCTTTCAAAACTTTGTCAAACATCATATTAATTAAAATAAAATCATTTTCCTGCTCTGGTATGCTTCCTAGCAGGTAGGGGATACCATGATACCACAACAGAGGCTCTTCTTCCAATACTTTAGGCCTGATCAGAAGCAGGAAGTGTCAGAACTCTCACAAGGAACCATGTTCTTATGAGGTTCCCAGCTGTAGGCCCTAAACTTGCAAGCCCTTTGAGTATAGAACTCCTGTTGAAGTCCATCGGAGCCCCTCCTGTACAGGGCTTGAAGTGTTGAGCTCTGAGTTAGCAGATGTGAGGGCAGATTCTGTACTCGGTTAATCTAGATGTAATGGAGTGGCTCCGCATGTAAAGTGGTCTGACTGATCAGAATTTGGCCCCCGAGGTTCCATTTGGGTTTGATTTGGATCAGTATTCAAACGTATGTACTTACTTAAATGTCTTTATCTGTAGAGTTTCACCCACTGCTATTTGAGAGTAAAATTGTGTCAGCGGTTTCTTTCTACTGCATGGGAAACCTTTTCAGATTTTGAACATTTTGCAAAAAGGCTAAACCTTTGCAGCTGCAGAAAGCTTCTGAACAAGCAGCTTTATTTCCACATGTAAGCAGTGGCAGAGCTAGGTTTTGCAACTGGGTCATTGGTGGCAGGCTGGAGAGCAAGCCCACTCCACGCTGTGCAGAAGTGGTGGTTCCCGGTCTGGGACTGGTTCCTCACTCCTGACGCTGTGATCTGGCACATGAGCTCACAGCAACATTCAGGTTTGGCCCAGCATGACAGAAGGGCGGCCAGGTCAAATTTGAGTGAGTGATGTTGTGACATGGCACACAGGGTCACGTGGCACTGGGACCCTGTGCTTCGTGTCACAATGCCTGGGGCAGGGAGCTGGGCCCAGCTGCTGCTGCCAGGTGAGCGCAGGGCAGACTCTCGCTCCAGCCCTGTGTGAAGGGTGCCACACGTACGCCCATGGTTTCCCCCTCACCCCCGCCTTCTATTAGCTCTGCCACTGTATATATGCCCTGTAGTTTATGCCTGTCTCAGCTCTTGAGAATTGTCTCCTTTTTGGTGCCTGATTTCTTATTTTCTGGTTGCCCACCCTGCTTTATCTAGGTCTTCTGCTATGTCCACCACCTATTTCATGGCTTATTTCCTTGTTTAAAAAATACAAACTTTGGGCCTTTGTTATATAGGAGGTCAGACTAGACAATCCCAATGGTCCCTTCTCACCATATAATCTATGAACTCCACATCTGTGAGTGAAATAAACTCACTGTTGGCCAAATCCTGGTCCCATCACAGTGTTTCCCTCCCCTCCCCTCCACGCCCTATGCTTAATCTGTGCCAGGGTTTACCAGGGCTGAGCCCTGGCACCTCTAGGCCTGGCATTTCAGAGCCCCGGCACCTCTCAGTTGCTCCATCAGTTAGGAATGTAAAAAAATTGCTTGAGGCCCGGTACCTAATTGCTTGAGCCTCAGCGCCTCTTTCATTAGAAATTAAGCACTGCTTACGCCTCAGGTTGGTGTTCATCACTAAGACTACATGTTAGATTTTGGTTCCACAGGTAACCTCTTAAACAGCAAGCAAGGGAGTAGGAATGCTAGCTATTAGCTAAAGATCGAAAAAGAGAAACAAAATCTGTTATTCTGAATGCAGAGTGCTGACTCATTGTCGCTATTGCTGGCACTTTTAAAAATATGCTATTAATCAAGATGAAAGTTTTTTAAGAAATGGGCTGAAATCTTGCTCACAGCGAAGTCAATGCCAGAACTCCCCTTGGCTACAGTGGGGTTAGGATTTTCCCCATGGCTTCTTCCTCTGTGATTTATAACACAAGAACTAAGGGTCACCAAATGAAATTAATGGGCAGCAGGTTTAAAACAAATAAGAAGAAGTATTTCTTCACACAGCGCACAGTCAACCTGTGGAACTCCTTGTCAGAGGATGTTGTGAAGTCCAAGACCATAACAGGGTTCAAAAAAGAACTAGATAAATTCATGGAGGATAGGTCCATCAATGGCTATTAGCCAGGATGGGCAGGGATGGTGTCCCTAGCCTCTGTTTGCCAGAAGCTGGGATGGGTGACAGGGGATGGATGATTACCTGTTCTGTTCATTCCCTCTGGGGCACCTGGCACTGGCCACTGTTGGAAGACACGATACTGGGCTAGATGGACCTTTGGTCTGACCCAGTAGGGCCATTCTGATGTTCTTATGATTCGTTCAATTTTAGTGTCAGGTAACTGACCTGCTGTGTCTGATCCCTGCACTGGCATGATACCTGCCCATTTTCCCAAGGAACTGTTGAAGATGGCTGGTATTGGTGACTTCTATGCTTTAGCCAGGGCCTGCATGACCACAACGAGCTACTTCACAAAAAACAATGATGCTTTCTTCAAGACCTAGAGCTAATCTGATCTGTGGTCTCTGGATGGAGTTTGTATTTACCAAGGGCTCAGTCCTATTGACTTAAATAAGACTGTTTTCATGAAAAAAAACATTTGCAGGGTTGGGCCCTAACTTTTCGTATTAGACTTTTACTCAACCTAGCAGCTTTCCAGTGTAGAGAGACCACTTGAATGGTATTTTATTAGCACAATAATACAGTGTGAGAGACATGCACAAAAAGTCAGGGCTTCCCTTTGCTCTGCTGCGGCTGAACCATGTGCTGTTGTTGAAGGAATGTCTGATCTTTGTAATTTTTCCAGGGCTTTTAACTTGTGGAGTGAAAGAATCCGCAATGGTTAACAAAATATTCACCTGCATCAACGTTCTCGTCCTCTGCTTCGTTATGGTGTCAGGCTTTGTGAAGGGATCAGTCAAAAACTGGCACCTCACCATCGACGACATCTATAACACGACCAATGATTCCCATCGAGGCAAGTACGTCACAGCATTTCTTCTCTTCTCACATTTGCTTATTCAAGTCGATCTGTTTTGAGGGACCACTCAGAGATTCACGCGTAGTCATTATGGGCCAAATTCCAAGGCTTTGCCAAGTGGTCACTCTGTCTGCACTCAGGCAGAAATCTCATGAATGTCAGTGGGAGCTCTGCATGAGGGAGGGTTGACTAGACGCTTGGGACTAGATCACCTGTGATTAAAAACGACAGCTGGGAGGCCCTGTGGGAGAAAACCCCTGTGAGGATCTCTTTGCTAAGAGGGTGAGAGGGACATGAAGACAGTCTGGCTCTGAATAAGGAATTTAAGGTTGGGCTCTTTTTCTGTAACAATATCTCCTAAGTGCTTAAATTGGATGAATCCTACGGTTTCTGAAATCATCTGAGCGGTGAAATGCTTTATAGTTGTTTTCCACCATTTATGAATCTGCATTTAGATGAAGGATAGGAAAAGAAAGAAACAACTTTGGGCCAAATCCTCACTTGGTGTATTTCCACATGGGAGTTAATGGGCTTTTGCTGAGTTATACAGGTTCAGGATCTGGCCCTTGCTGTGCAAAAAGAAAAACCTGACTAATAAAAAAGGGATACAAAGCAAATGCAATTAACTGCTGCAAAAAGGTATCGATTATACTGTTTAACAACAAAGTGCAAGCAGCTCTTCTCAGAACTCTTAACGCTGGGGAAAAAGGCGGATTAGCATCTTGGAGAGAGAGTCCCAGGTAGCAGTGCTGCGCAGAAGTGTCAGCTGTCATTACATCACTTGTTAATTCAGGGTGGAGACAAGTCAGTGTATCAGCAATATGAATTAACACAATGAAAGTAGTCGTCATAATGGACCCATTTAGAACTGAATACACAGGCACCTGCTTATAGTAATTTTGGATGTAGAAAAACTTCTGGGAGTGGGCCAAGTCATGAGGTCCATTAGTACTAAGGCAAACCTATTGAAGTCAATGGCCCACGGAAGGCCTAGGGGCCAAATTTTCAAAGATGTTTGAGTGCATAGAGATGCTAATAGGAACCCAGTGAGATTTTCAAAAGTGCCTAAGCAGATTTGGCACCTACCTTCCATTAACTTCAATGCAGTTAAGCACCTAACCTGCTTGGATGCTGTTACATCCCAGTAGGTACCTATGTGAATCTCAGACACCTAAACACCTTTGAAATCTGCCCTAAGCACCTCAGTTAAAATGTAAATCCCAGATTATTTGAGTGCATTGCTGTGTGCCAATCAGAAATCCCATTATCATGATGCTGCAAATCTTTTTCCCTGGCCCAAGCCTGAGTCAGGCAGCTCAGCAGGGAAGAGGTTGGCAGGGATTGTGGAGGCAGGAATTCTTCCCTCAGGCTGTGGAATGCAGCAGGGCTGCTGTGTGGCTGCTACTGCATGTCCTCCATGGGCTTGTTTGGCTGGTGGATCTAATGGCTTTACCAGTCCTGGCTTGCTACCTAAGCCCCTTGTGCTGGGGCGCAGGGAAATCCCGCAAAGCATAGTTCTACAGCAAGCTGGAGTGGTGCAGGCCCCTGGCCTGGGCTCCCCACATCCTGCCCACCCCTCTGCACTGCAGCCATTTGATTCAGATGCATGTAGGGATGCTTATGGCCCTCATTCAGTTTTCAGGATTCAGCCCATAGTGGATTTATTCTCCAGTAAATAATTCCCTCTGTAGGAGAGGACACAACAGGACTCAGCACCAGCATTGCCCTGCATGTCGTGATAATTATTCACTTTGGTTACAGCTTTTTCACCCATTAGAATTGTATCTTGTGTGACGGGGCAAGGCCAGAGGGCTATAGGAAAGTGGTAAGGAACCAGTATGTTAGCCCCAGGCTAAACAAATTCCTGATACCTTATGGCAGTTGCTCCAGGTTAATCAAGACACCTGGGGCCAATTAAGAACTTTCCAGAAGGCAGGGAGGTTGATTGAGACGCCTGCAGCCAATCAGGGGCTGGCTGAAACTAGTCAAAAGCCTCCCAGTGAGTCAGTGAGGGGTGCATGTCAGGAGCTGTGGAAGGTGGTTGCATGTGAGGAGCTGGGAGCAAGAGGCACTAGGAGCTGAGAGTAAGAGGGCATACTGCTGGAAGATCCTGTGGTGAGGATAAAGAAGGTGTTGGGAGGAGTCCATGGGGAAGTAGCCCAGGGAGTTGTAGCTGTTGTGCAGTTGTTCCAGGAGGCACTCTAAACAGCTGCAGTCCACAGGGCCCTGGGCTGGAACCCGGAGTAGAGGGTGGGTCCGGGTTCCCCCCAAACCTCCCAACTCCTGATCAAGCACAGGAGGAGTTGATCTAGACTGTGGGTTCTACCAGAGAGGAAGATCTCGGAGGCAAACAAAAAAATCCGCCAATAAGCGCAGGACCCACCGAGGTAGAGGAGGAACTTTGTCACACTTGGTGACGTGCCAGGGGAGCTGGGGTTTGTGCATAGTTTAGCTGCATTTCCAGAAACATCAACACTGGACTGTCTACATTATTTTCACATGTAACTGGGCTTCCAAAGCTTAGGGGATTTAGCTGTCTGTATAGCTGACTGACTTGACAAATCCAGGGTTTAGATTATTTAATGGCCCTAATTTAATTTTTATTAATGCCTTAATTATAGGCGCAATGTTGTGCCCCCAGTTATTTACACAAGCAAAACTGGAGGCCAGTGTGAGAACATGTGGCTCATGAACAGGTACAAAGCTACTGTGAGCAATGATCCCTCTAATATTTTCCACCAATGTGCGGAATGAATTTTGTTATGTGCACCAATATTGGGTAATGTGCGGATGTGCGCCACCACACAAAACAAAAACCCTTTATATATATTTTAGAACTCACTACTCAAAGAATTACATTTAAGCGTAAGAGAGAAATAAAAATTATGAAATGCATAGACCCGTCAAAAAAATAAAGTAGCACTTTGAAAGAATAAAATTACAGAGAATATATGTACATTGCAGGAAGTATCAAGAAGTAACAACAACAACAACAACAACAATACAAATATGTGTTGGGAGGTGAGTGTGAAAGAGTGTGTGTGTATGTGTGTAACAGAGTGTGTGTGTGAGAGAGACAGAGACTGTGTGTGTAAGAGAGAGAGAGAGACACACACACACACACACTCTGTGTGTGTGTGTGTGTGTGTGTGTGTGTGTGTGTGTGTGAGAGAGAGAGAGAGAGACACACGTCTCTCCCCTCCCCAGCCTTGGGGGAGGTGTCTCTCTCCGGTTGCCGCAGCCCTGGGGCTGGGGCTAGGGAAGAGAGGCACCTCTCTTGTCCCCACTGCAGCCCTGGCTGGGGCTGGGGCCACGGGAGAGAGGCATCTTCCCCCTCCCCCACCAAGCCCTGCACGCCCCAAGCTCCCCCGAGCCCTCATCACCTCACCCCACTGCCCCCACCCTCCACATTCTCCCCGCTCACCTGTGTGCGCACCTGTGCGGCTGCTGCATGGCCTTCGATGGCCTCGTGTGCGGCCGCGCAGGCACGCACCTTAGAGGAACAGACTGTGAGTGGAGTTTCATTTAGCTGCCTTATTAGTGGCTAGTGTTAACCGAGGTGACATGGTGTTTTGCACTTCTCCCTGCCCACAGAAATTGAATGCATTTTAGTCACATTTTGAAAATTGGTAAAGTTATGTTTAAAAATTCAACTGGGACAGGAGGGGTTTTTTCTACAGAGATTTCCCCTTTTCTCCCTAGTGCTGGTGGGGCTTGACCTGTCACACTGAAAGTCGCCGTGTGGACATTATGAGCTCGCCTCCGGATTTCAGGCTGGGTCGGAGCTCAGGCCTCCACTGGTGTCACAATGTCCACGCCGCTATTTTTAGCGCACTAGCATGAGCCCTGCTAACACAAGCTGGTCCCCTAAGCAGGGACACTCGCTCCTTGTTTCAGTGTAGACATACCCTAAATGAAAGGTCTCCTCTTGACCAATCCCATGATTGCATTTGTAGGCCACCTTCTTTGGGCCCTGATCACTTGCAATCTATGCCTGTGCTTAATTCACACACTGAGGGTAGCCCTGTTTACTACAATGGGACTGCTCAGAATGCAGCATGGGTTTAAGTCTTTTCAGGATTTAGGGCCTACCTAAAAATCCTTACAGTAGTAAGCAGGAGATGTAATATTTGAAAATAAAAATGTGATGAGGCCATATTTTGGCCAGAGTTATTTAAAATAAACTTTTGTTTAAAATAGAAGATCAACGAAGGACCTGAAAGTGGGTAAACTTCCTTTGAGCATTTATATCCATTCACCATTGTCAGAATTAAATAAGTTTAAACTTTTTTGCCAGGTTGAGATGTTAGGAGACCAAGTTCAGTCTTTCCTCCCCCTCCTCCTCCCACCTCAGCCATGTTAATAAATCCTAGAAAACAATGGACGATCTGAGCAAGCCTTAAATGCTGAGTGTTCAAAGTGTTCCCGCCGGTCACAGGCTGACTCAAATCTCTGTGTAGTGTAAGGTGTAGCACATGTCATTGCGTCCTCTATAAGTCAGTTGACCCCGTGTACCTGAAAGCACTCTCCCTCCTGCTCCATGGTGGATTCTTTTACAGGCTGCAGGAATGCACTTCAGATAGGTGTCTGTACTGAAGCAGAATCTCTCCTGATCCCTTGTTCTTTTCAGTCAAACACAGATCAAACTGGAGCATGGTGTTGGAGGGTTTATGCCCTTTGGATTCAGTGGAGTCCTCTCGGGGGCAGCCACATGCTTTTACGCCTTTGTAGGATTTGACTGTATTGCCACCACAGGTAAGCAGAAGGCTCTCACTGTGAGAGAACACTTGTTTCCCATTATGAGCTTGGCTGCCCTCAGTAACTTCACATGACACAATTTACAGATAACTCAAACCTCTTTTCAGCTGAATCAGGGAATCCTGCTGTGCACTAGCTGTCATATGGAATCACTTCATCTTTTCAGTTTTAGGGTCACCCATCTGTCCTCCTTCTCCCGCCTATTGTTTCTAAATTGAAGACTTGCGTTGTACACTCTGAGACAGGGAACATTTTTTATTCTGGATTTGTACAGTTGCTAGCACATTGAGCCCCTGATCCTGACTGGGAGCCTCTAGTTGCTACTATAATGCAAATAAATAATATTTCTGATTTCGTTCACTGAACAGCACATCCAGATGGTACCCGTCCATTCTTTATTCTTGTGAGATTCCAGGACTCCCCATTTTCTGTTGGTTTGGAAAACTTCGAGAATAGGCTTCCACTACACTGAGTCCTAGCTGAAACCAGGAAATGCAGCGGTGCGCTATGCTGGAGTGTGGGGCAGTGGGGAGAAATGATCTTGGGCTAAGTACAGGACTGGGAGTCAGGAGACAGGGCTCTGTCCCCAGCTCTGATATGGTCGTCTTGTATAACCTTGAGACAGTCCCTTGGCCTCATGGGTCCTGATCTATAAGGTGCTCAAGAGAGCTGGCTAGTCACAGGTTTTAATGGTTTTTGGGCGGGCGGGGGTTGGCTAGAAAAATGGCCTTTTTTCAAAATTAGAAATGTTGGCAAAACATTTGGTTTCAAAGTTTTCGGTTTCATAATATGGAAATATAGGTTTTGGGGAGTTTTCGCCTCTTTATTTCCCCCAGGGCAAAATGAATAAAAGAAACTGAGATGGGGGCTAGGGAGGAGAAAGAATGGACAAAAAAAGGATGGTGATAAATTAGAGAGGGTTCAGAGAAGAGCCATGAGAATGATTAAAGGATTAGAAAACCTGCCTTATATTATTGGATTCCTGGAGTTTAGTCTATTTAGCTTAACAAAGGGAAGGACTTTATCACAGTCTGTAGGTACCTCCCTACACGGGGAACAAATGTTTAATGATGGTTTCTTCAATCTAGCAGAGAAAGGTATAACCTGATCCAATGGCTGGAAGTTGAAGCTATACAAATTCAGACTAGAAATAAGGCATCCATTTTTAACAGTAAGGGTGATTCATCATGGAACAACCTACCAAGGATCATGATGGATTCTCCATCACTGGCGATTTTTAAATCAAGCTGGGCTGTTTTCCTAACAGATCTGCTCTAGGAATTATTTTGGGGAAGTTCTATGGCCTGTGCTATACAGGAGGTCAGACTAGATGATCACAGTGGTCCCTTCTAGACTTGGACTTTATGAATCTATGAAGTGTCAAAACCAAAATGGCTACATTTTCACAGAGAATTTTGAATACATGAAAATCCAGCCCCTCTCTTTGGAACCTGTGGAAGGAAAGTGACTGATCGTTTCCACAGAGAATTTTTTGGGTCCATTTTTCCAATGAGCTCCAGTGCTTTCTGATAGGAGCAGAGCACCTTCCATTCTGTTTGACCTGCTGGGGCACCGAGGGCCAAATTCTTCTCTGACCTCACTGAACTTACACCAGGGATGAACCTGATTCAGAGTGCCCGATGCCCCTCTGAATTAAAGATGAGAGCAACTGTATTGGGGTGAAGCACCCAATCCTATTTTGGAACGAATGCTGGCTATCTGAATTGTAGTGATTAATGATTTTTTTCAAACATTCAACTCTAAAACTTGTCACACAAAGCGGTAGCAGTTCTCTTTAAGGACGTGTTTATGAGGGAGATCTCCAGGGACATAAATGGCAGGCAGGTGCCTGGCTCCTCTTGACTGTCACTAGGAGCTGGCCACCTTACTCTCCCCGGCTCCTTTGAAAGCCCCACCTCGCCTGGGAGTCTGTAGAATTAGTCTCTTTGTTGTCTGTGGCTGTAACTTAACTGTCTTTGTTCTAGGTGAAGAAGTGAAAAACCCTCAGAAAGCGATTCCCATTGGCATCGTCGCCTCGCTCCTGATCTGCTTCGTCGCTTACTTTGGCGTGTCAGCTGCCCTCACACTCATGATGCCCTACTACTTGCTTGATCCAAACAGTCCTTTACCTAATGCCTTCCAATACGTGGGCTGGGAGGGTGCCAACTATGCAGTGGCCGTTGGTTCACTTTGTGCCCTTTCTACTAGGTGAGATGCTATTCTCTTGTACCCTTCTCAGTGCAGATTTGTATTTCCATTGCCTCCTCTTTCTGTGTGGTATGAGCTAAGGGCCTTAGTCCTATGTCCCTTACACTGGTGTAACTCCTCTGCCTTCAGGGATGTTACTCTGGATCTATGCTGGGGTAAGTGCCAGAGGATTCAGGTCCTGTGGGTCAAATCTGGGCCCCATAGACTTCAGTAGGGCCAGGATTTCACCCTGTGTCAAAGGGTTCAAATGAATTCTTAGAATTAGGTTTCAGAGCTGCAAGCTCCCATTTGTGCCTCAGGAAACCCCCGTCTTAAGGCGCGTCTGAAACTGTGTATCTCTTGAATACATCAAAAAGAAGCGTTCCTTTACCAGTAGCCTTGGGGAAACAAGACATGACTGACTCAGACAGACCAGATGTAAGCGGGAGCAGCTCCATGGGACCAGTGGCGTTTTTGGGTGTTCCGGAACCTCTGAAAATCAGGCCACTTCCATGCAGGAGCCGAAATCTGGATGTAGGGCACAGATCCTCCAAGGTCCTAGGCACCTAACGCCCGTTGAAATCAACGAGAGTTAAGTGCCTAAGGACCTTTTAAGGATCTGGGCCTAAGTGGCTAGGTTTAGGTATCCAGATTTGCACATCTGGAGCCTCGTTCCCAGCTGTAAGTAGTATGTCTGTGTAGTGGGGGCAGCACTTGGGGAAGACCTTGGAATTGAAGCTTTGTTAACTAAAGCCATTCTGCTATTGGGTTGCGATTAGCACACTTCCATTTTTCTGTCTTCGGCCAGTGTGTGGTATGAGAACTGTACTAGTAGATAATGCCTTTTTCTCTCCTTAGCCTTCTTGGCTCCATGTTTCCGATGCCTCGAGTAATTTATGCTATGGCAGAAGACGGACTGTTGTTTAAATGTTTGGCTACAGTCAGCAAGAGGACCAAAACCCCAGCAATAGCTACAGTAACTTCAGGGGCAGTGGCAGGTAGGTGTCAAGAGTTGCATGAATGCACAGAAAGCAAAAATATGCTCCTCTATGGGGGAAAATACAGTAATGTAGCTCTAGTCCTCCATATTGTGTTCTGTATTTCCACAACATGGCTTTCTGAGTTTAGTTTTGGGTTCCCAAAGTCTGAATAGCCCAGGACTAGGGAAACACAAAATATCTTTGTATGTGGATATAGATCTTTCTCATGGGGTCTCTCTCAGAACCCACTACTGCCTCCTTACTCATGCCAAGTAGCACCTTACTCCACTCACTGTTCCTGTCCCAGAGCGCTGCTATGGTTTTAAAAAAAATTAGCTTTGTGCAGAAAGTGGGCAAGCCCAACCCAGAGTCCCTGTGGCTGTAGACTTACCTGTGCCTACTTACCACAGTGACAGACACTGTATAAAGCCTTTACATAGCAGCCAGAGCTGGGCAGAGAACAGTAGGTGTCAGGTATCTGTCCTGTGGCCTAGGCATTTGTTAAAAAGTGAATTACAGCTGGTAAGATTGCCCCCCAACCCTCACAAATCCGGGAAGTTTAGCCTCCTGGCTATCAGAGAAAATCAAAAACTCCCTAAATAGTTAACAACTAATTCAGTGCATGTGTCTCCTCTTAACCCCCAACCCTAGAGCTGGGACTAGCAATTGGTGCTAGATGCACCACATGTGGCATATTTCAGCTCTTATGAATCTCTGACCTTAGTTGTGGGGCTGAGCATGTGTCACAGTTTTAAGGTTATTTTTATATATTTAGTGTCTTTCATGTGTTTAGCTGGTCTCCTTTCTAAAGCCCCATATGGCTCTTTTTAAAGCCTCCTATGACGGCATTGGTTTAACTTTCTGATCAAGATGCGTGGCCAGTAGAAATAGCCTTCCTCCAACTGGATGGGTGGCATGATGCTTTGCTCTAACATGATCACGTGACCCTAGGAGCTTGGGCCCTAGGCACAGGCCTGTAGTTCCTATGTCTTAATCCTGCCCTGGTGCAGGCTTTAACAGTCCTCCAGCGCCTCCCCACTGGGACCAGAGTATCTCTTCTCAATGTGTCTCCACCAATCAACCTTCATCACACAAAATCAGTAATCCTTCCCCAGCTTGCTCACTCCTGGACCAGAAAGGAGCCTTATATTGTCCTGCCATCTTTCCCATCAGGCCTTGCTGTAGCCTGAAGTCACCTGATCTGGGATGAAAAGCAGCAGGAGCTGGGGCCTGAGCTCTTCTTTAAGGCCCAACTTACCCTGTGACACCTCCCAAAAATGTGTTTGCAACGCACGGCCAAGGCCTGCTCACCTTCCTGATGTGATTAGTCCCGGTGACTCCAGGCATGTCTTTGCTACACATTTTTACCAGTATGACTTTAAAACCTCAGTGGGGTTTGTAAACTTGAGCAAACATTACAGGTAGAGAAGGGTCACAGACAGAAAGAGACTGGAATGCTTCTTTCCTGTGTTACGCACCCCACCTCCTCTTGAGCTGTATACAGCCTTTACCTAGCAGCCTGACATGGGCAGATACCAGTAGGTAACCGTGTCAGGAATCTGCCCTGTGGCCTTCGGCATTTGTTAACAAGTTACTGAGCTTTGGCTAATTCCTCCTGGAATGCCCCTTGGGTCTATTCTGTTCCCTGCCTGATTAGAAGAGGGCCAATCTGCCACGGTCTGGTTCTTGTTGCCAGAGTATAGGGTGGGAAGGATGTGCTGTAGAGACCAAACAAAGCTCTTAGGCCTGGTCCACACTACGGGGGGGGGATCGATCTAAGATACGCAACTTCAGCTACGTGAATACCGTAGCTGAAGTCGAAGTATCTTAGATCGAATTACAAAGTACTTACCTCGGGTCCACGCGGCGCAGGCAGGCTCCCCAGTCGACTCCGCTTACTCCTCGTGCCGAGCTGGAGTTCCGGAGTCGATGGGGAGCGCTTCTGGGATCGATTTATTGCGTCTATATGAGACACGATAAATCGATCCCAGAACATCGATCGCTACCCGCCGAATCGGGCGGGTAGTGTGGACGTACCCTTAGAGTCATATGGCTGTGTTAGTGTGGGCACCGGAGAGGAGTACAGGGTCTGTCTGTGTCCATTGGCAGCAGTAAAGCGTTCGGTATGTATTCATTACACCTGAGTCACATCTCTCCTCTCACAGGAGACACCACAAAGCCCAATGTGTCCTTGGAGTTTCAGTGCAGATCTGAAGACAGAGCAATGGTCTTGCTTCAACTGTATTGAATTTGACACTCCATAATGTGACTCTTCTGCAAGCTTATCAGTTTCTGTTTTCCACACTCCCCAGCTGCCATGGCCTTTCTTTTCGACCTGAAAGATCTTGTGGATCTTATGTCCATCGGGACCCTGCTGGCTTATTCCTTGGTGGCAGCCTGTGTATTGATACTGAGGTATGGATTAATGTGATAAACTGTTTGCCAGATCCTGGGAATGGGCGACAGGGGATGGATCACTGGATGATTACCTGTTCTGTTCATTCCCTCTGTGGCATCTGGAATTGGCCACTGTCGGAAGACAGGATACTGGGCTAGATGGACCTTTGGTCTGACCCAGTATGGCCGTTATTATGTTTTTATGATATCCTGAAACCGTGCACAAAGAATCATTTCTTTGGAAGACAAAATATCCTCAAATGTAGCACACATGCCAACCCATGACAGGGGCATAGTCACGGGTGGGCCTGAATGGGCTACGGCCCACCCACTTAGCATCCAGCCCCACCCAAATCTGAGCAGGGGTGTAGTGCTGTGGGAGAGCCCCTGTATTTATTGACTTTGCAATCTGCCTCCTCTGGGCAGCACCAATCGGGGGCTCACACCCCTGTCCCCACCAGGCAGTTATTATTTGCGCAACACTGAATCAGTCCAACAGTTTGGACTGAACTCTCCATAATGACTTTCTTTTTTTATCCAGGGTGGGCTTGCAAAACTCGCTGTCTAGCTCTTCCTTTCTTATTAGCGTCTGCTACAAAATAAAATGCACTGGCAACCCTGAATTGAAACAACTCTCTTCAAAAGGGGTGTTATACAAAGTCCTAAAGGCACCCACCCTCCTCCTTCGCTCTCCACGCAAAGCACTGAATAGGCATGTCATTGGTGCAATTACAACCCAAATCCCTCCCACCATATTTGCAAAGTGCCTCCCCTCCCCAACTGCTCCGGGTGGCCAGGCTCACGCCTCAGATTTTGCATTGTCTCTTTTTTATTATTATTTCTTTGCAAAGGGAATTGGACCTAATTCTCCTTGCAAAGAATAAAGAGCGAAGGGGCTTTTCATGCCCAATGCCTTAAGCCACTCTCTCCTTGCTCTTTCTCCTCCCCAGGTGTGGCACGTGGTTTTGGTTTGGTTTGGTTAGTTAATAATATCTAAGAGATCCCAAGGCAGCCAGTGGCATTCAGCTGCCTGCAAGCACAGGGTGACTGTGGAGGCTTAATCCAGCCTTGGGGACAAGTGGGCAGGTTCTCAGTAAAGTACAATGTACAAGATTATCTTCCTCTTTTTTTCCCACACACCCCGCCCCCCCACACACACACACTTTTGCAACACCCACCACTGTCACCAATGAGGAGGTAAGTCGAGGACGCTGCGGGACCAGGGCTGTCATTTCATCATAAGGCTTTTTATTATGGCGATTGTTCCTTTTGGTCTCAGTTTAAATGTCAGGTGTTTTAAACCCAGAAAACCAATTTTCCTGCGTGGGTAAAGGGGGGTCACTGAACGCCTATTCCAGACTTCAAGTCATTGTAAATGTCTGATGCACCCGGGCTCCACTGCCACAGCTCCCCCCACATGTACCACCAAGGAATCAACTCCAGTGGTAAAGCAGTCTCAAGCCACATTGCCTTGTGCAAGGACTCACTGCATGCCCAGGAACCCTGCTATTGGTTAGGTGGGGATCTGGGGGGAAAAGCCAATGCGGGGATGCCTGTCAGTGGAGTCTTGCTAAGGGAGGAGAGGGGATGAGCTGCAGAGGACAGGGAGACAAATCCCTTGAGATGTGGGAAGAAATCCTGCCCCAGGGGTCTTTTGGAAACGTTGCTAGAGGAGGAACTGTGTCGTTTTTCTCTGTCCTGGTTCCCACCTGTAGGAAAGCGTGTGCTTCAGGAGATTAGGGGCCACGGGGTCTAATGATTAGAGCAAGACCTGATCACAGGGCTCCTGGGTTCTATTTCTGACTCTGCCACAGACTGGCTGGGTGATCTTGGGTAAGTCACTAAGGCCCTGATCCTGCAAACACTTATGCTGTGCTGAACTTTACTACTCTAAGTAAATAGTAAAGCTAAGTAAAGTAATAGTGGTAAAGTTAAACATGTGCATAAGTGTTTGCAGGATTTGGGCCTTAGTGCCTTTTTTTTTTTTAAGAAGTGCTGAACACCCACACCTCCCATTGACCAAAGCTGATGGTCAGCACGTCTGAAATCTGAGTCTCTAGCTGCTTTGTGCCTCAGTTTACTCAGCTCACCAGGGGGATTATAATATTTTCCTGCTCCACAGAGCAATTATAAATTCCACGCCCCTCATGTTTGTAACAAGCTCGGAGTTGAAAGGTGCCAGGTGACTGTAAAGTATTCATCATTTTTTCAAAGCCTAGTTGAGGCCATTAAGATGCTCCCATTAGTCACAACAGTTGAAAGATAAACATTCATCCAGAGCTGAGGCAAATTTACAAACCCAGGGCTCTCCCCGTGTTCTCTTTGTCTGTGCCGTCTCACTGGATTTCCCCTGTCCAGGCACCCCTGTGTTTTCATTTTATTTCCCAATCTCCTCTCCTGTGTAGCAACTGCAAAATAGCAGCTCCCTTCCAGTCCTTCGGATGGGCCTGTGGCTCCCTTGCCTGCTGCTACAAGCTGCTGTGCATTTCATCTGGCATGCAGCACTGTACTCACAAGGCCTCAGCCGTATCCCGGTAGAGCTAGTGTTGTAAGCCACAGCCGCTTACAGGCCCGAAGAATGGAAGCCTGAGTTCAGCTGAGCTTCGTTTTCCCACTTTGCTGCCTGATGTTGCAGCATTTGAGTTGCTGCATAAGTTGTCAGAGGTTCTCGCTCCTGGTGCAATCTTGCTGAGCTTGCACAGCTGCAAAATTCCAGCGCGTGTCTTCATTTAAAACACATCTGCAAAAAGAGATTTAAAGGGCGCCCTTTGAAATGGCCTGTTCCTTTCATTGAAGCTTGTGGTATAAACCTACGGAGATTCACCAGTAAGGCTCTTCGTTAAAAGAGAGTTCTGGGTGAACGTGCGTGTTGGAGGAGTTTTTCTTGCTGTTGTGGTAGCACCTGATCAGGCATCAAAGCCCCATTGTACTAGATACTGGACATGTAATAAAAGCCAGTCCCTGCTGCAGACAGTTTACCATCTTAGCATATGACGTGAGACAAGAGGCAGATATAGCAAATAGATAGATAGGGTGGGGGAGGGACAAGGCAACAGTAAGATGATCAAGTTTTGTATAATAAACAGCAGCTACAGCATGCCAGCTGCCTAGCTGTTAGTCCAGCTATCCCACCCCCAGATCTAAATAGCTGTTCCTTCAAAAATAACTCCCAAACATTAGAAAGTCTGGAAATGAATGATTAAAAGATCCAGCCAGTTCCCTACTGCTGTATCCATTACTCACTGTCACAACCCACTGCTTAGGTGCTGTATTTTGGTGCTACTCCACTGGGGTGATGGCCCTGTGGGGGTCTGTTAGAAGCTGGTGGGACAGAGCTGCCCCGAGGCTGTTCTAAATTGCTCAAGGGGATGAACCGGTTGCCCAAGGGATTTGGGGGCGTTCAAAGGTGACATAAAAGCCACCTTTATCTCCCATCCCTGGTTCCTCTGCTGCGCATGGCTCAGCCACACCCAAGAATTGGGGCCTATGTGACCCAATGTGCAGTCCTTCATCTAGATCTGAGCAGCCTCTGCTCAGCTCAAGGATGGAGCATTGCATTCTGGGACTACAGTGTGGGAAAAGACCTATTAGGAGATCTAGTCCATGCTCCTCCCAAATCCAGGGTTGCCTACAGTATGTTTTCCATACTCCAGCCTCCATTTGTGTGCTCCAGCCTCCAGTTGCCTAATCTCTGTGCAGTGTCCTCCATCTGTGCAAAGCAGATGGCTCCCTTCGGCTCCAGACAAGTAGCCAACGTGGCTCCCATTTCAGTAAATTTTGGCCCCAGCATGTCTTGTGAAGCCTCACAGGTGTCCATAACCATGTGGAAAGCTCCGACGGAGCTTTCTTCTAATTCTGAATGACAGTTTACTGTACCCTTTACCAAGGCAGTGCTCTTTTGGTTTTGTTTTCCTTCTCCAAGGTACCAACCAGAGCAGCCTAACCTGGCATACCAGATGGCTAGTACAACGGAGGACCCGGACACCAACGAGTCTGTGAGCACCAGTGAATCGCAGGCTGGGTTTCTGCCTGAAGAGGAGGAGAACTGTTCCATAGAAGGCATTCTGTTTCCCCAAAACTCAGATCCCTCCAGACTCTCTGGTTTGGTGGTTAACATCTCATCTGGTATCATAGGTGAGTGCTGTGAGCTGGCATCTCTCTTGCAGTGAGCCAGCTGCCAGTCTAGGGAGGCTCATTTGAACGCTTCTTGGCATCTTAATCGATAATTTATACGTTTGATTAACGGTTCCGTAGCCCAAGAGCTTGCCTGAGGTAACAAAACAGACATAGAAAACCATGGATTAAATGACTGGTTTAAAAATAAATCCCTCAAACAGTGAAGCTGAACATGCAGAGGCTGGCTCAGAAATTACAAATGTTTTTCTCCGTCACAATTCAATAAACTTTGACCTGTCTTGTTCTCAGGTTTACTTATTGTCAGCTGCTGTAGCTTTACTGTCCTTGGCAAAGACCTGCTGATAAACGGGACTGCGTGGGCTATCGTCATGATTGCCGTGCTCGTTCTCCTTTGCCTTGTTGTCGGTTTAATAATTTGGAGACAACCTGAAAGCAAAACCAAGCTCTCGTTTAAGGTAAGCGGCCTGTGAGGAAGAAATGGCAAAGAGCTATTTGGGAGCTGGCTGTGCATGTGTGTGAGAGGAAAAAAGAGAGAGGGAATTGTGGTGCCTGTTGGAATGAGGGGCTGATCTTCTTGGCTAGAGGTGCGTCTAGTTCAGGCAGGGACACTGGGCAAGCCACCCCTCACCGCTCTGCCAGTGCACCTCCAACCTGACTGTGAGCCCTTGTGGTGTTCCAGCACTAGCCTCGGATATGTAGAGAGAGGTTCTGTGGGAGCGAGGCAGAGATCGCCAAACTCACTTTCCTCTTGTGATCCAAACCAAAATTAAACCCAGATTCCCAAAAGCAAAAGATTAGTGTGTTAACAACTCACTGCATCTCTACTGAGCCCCTGGAGACAGACTTCATTCTGTCGTACTAGCTAGCAGAGTGCTGCGCAGCAAGAGAGGCTAAGCCAAGCAAATCACAGATCAAAACCCTGAAGGGCTTATGTTCTGTTGGCACAAACTGGTTCAGTACAGAACAAATAGTCTGTGCAGTACAGAAAGGAAGCAGCAGGTGGTCACTGAAGCTGGAATGTGCCATGGAATGGGCAGGTTTTTGGCGTAGAGAATGAAGGAGCTTTGCATATTTTAACTGTGAGGCTGTCCTGTGGACAGGGAGGCACCGAGTTAGGAGAGAGTGAGAAGAGTGGCGCTTGGGGCAGAACAGAGGAAGCAGGAGGGGGAAGTGGAAGAGAGGAGGGCTGAAATGTAAGTGGGAGCGCAGAGCCCAAGAGGTGACGAGGAGAGGCTGGAAGAGAAGAATCTTTTGCAGCATCAAGAAATAGGATGATGTGGCCAGAGCAGCCGTGAAGGGAGATGGTTTTGGCAGCAGCTTTTTGGATGGACTGGGATAAGGAGAGCGGATAGAGAGGGAGGCCACAGAGGAGGGGGATGAATTGTAGGAGAAGCAGGAGCAGGATTAGGTGGGGTCCTGGATGTGAGGTGAAAAAGAGAGCGAGGAGCCAAAGCTGACTCCCAGGTAGGGGAGCATGATGACGATGCTGCTAACAGTATCAGAGCGGGATAGCGGAAAGGGCTTTGGAAGGAAGATGATTAGCTTGTGGCGTCACCTGGAGGGAAAATCCAAGCCAAAGGGCTTTCTACGCACACGGGGCTGATGCTCATGGTGGTCCTCACTTGGGAGCATAGAGAGCTGCGTTTGACAGACTCATCAGTTCTCCAGGAGCCTCTGGCAGATGAGGCTTGGCTGTTAGCACAGCTTCCTGCTTACAAGGGACATTCATGTCTGTGTGTTATCATGACCTGTGGACGTCACTGGTCTCTCTTTCTTTTCAGGTACCTCTTTTGCCGTTACTTCCTATTTTGAGTATTTTTGTGAATGTTTATCTCATGATGCAGCTGGGTAAAGGGACCTGGATACGGTTTGCTGTCTGGATGTTCTTGGGTGAGTTTAAAAATGTGTCTTTTCAGCCATTTGAGGTTGAGAACCCAAACTTATTTTAAATGCGTACAGCCAAATTCTGCCCTCCCGCATGTCCTTGGTTAACCTCATTGACTTTAGTTGCAATGCTGGATATTGCTACAATATCAAGCGTTAGCAAGATTAGTATTAGCTGCCAATATGTTTTATTGAGACTAAGCAGCCTATAAGTGTGAAAAGTAGCTTCCGGTTGGTTATAGTGCTGACGTTTCCCCTCCTTCGCTCCCACAGGTTTTATCATTTACTTTGCATATGGAATGGGGCACAGCGTGGAAGCTACGGATTCAGCACCGCCAGATCCAGAAATAAACATGGACATCAACTCGGACAGCTGTAAATGATGGCGTGTTCGGCTGAAGAGCAACCCAGCCGTCGCTTCAGGCGAGGAAGCTTCATCTCGGGGACCCTGAACTACTTCCTCAATTAATCCGTGCAGCAGAGCGTGGGATTCCCAGCTCGCTTTACCTTGATGATGCAGTTAAAAAGATCACAGGGAAAACACCGCGCCTCTGGCATACTCCCAACAACACAGTTCCCTGAGGCTGCAGGCGCTCTCTCTCTTATTTTAAATGTATAGAAAGAAAACCGCTCCTCTGTGTGCCAGTTAACCTTCAATGCTGCTATGAGACTAGGCTTCCTGAAAGTCCTTCTTTCAGTAGCCCTGTGAATTAACTCCCCAGGTACTTGTTTTTAAACAGAGCAGACTCTGCAATGCTAATGTCATTCCTAGATCAGATCCTTGGATCAAGTGATGTGGGCTGTATCACAAAAAAAAAAAAAAGTCTCTCACCAAAAATAATCTCCCATCCAGTTACAAAGTGCCTACAATGAGTTACATTTTAAAGAAAAGCAGCCAGTGCCATTATTTTAATTGTATTTAACTTCTGAATAGGTACTTGTATACTTTAAAATGCAACTTTGCTGTGATGTTTAGGGGAGCTGCTCTTAGGCTGAATTCCCTTTTCCTTCATGCAGCTAGTACAAACAAATGCTTCTGTGAACAACAGACCCCACCGCTCACTAGAGGGGCCTCCAGCTGTAGCTGTAAATCTGCTCGGTGTAAGTAGTTCAGTGGCGCTAAGTACAGGTGTCTCCACAGAGCCCTCCGTTAAAGTCAATGGAGATAGTCCTGATTTATGCCAGTCAAGGTTAGAAGAGAAGCTGACCCTGAGAGTTTGCTTTTGACTTCAGTGGGCACAACGGGTTGAAGCCCGTAGAAAATGACGCACAACAGATTCTCATAGTACTCAAAATTCTGTGGGGGAAAGTATCTGAGACTCTCACAGCTCCTGTCAACTCTCCCAAGCAACCCCCGTGTGCAATGTAAAATGTCCCCTTAGCCATTCGCACAATGGAGCGTGCTGTCTCCTACCCAGCAAGGCTGAGATAATTGAAAGGCCTGATTGACACTGGTAAGTGTAAGTAGTTACACCCGCTGTGTGGACACGCTTATTCTGGTGTACAAGTGACTCTTTTTGGTTGTGCTCACGCCCCTTCCCAAGCAACATACGCTAAAATGAAAAAAGGGACTCGTATGCCAGAGTAAGTGTGTTCCCACAGGAGTTATACTAGTGTAATTGTTTGGGTTACATTCACTCCTTCACTTACGCTGAAAACACTTTCCAGAGTAGACAATTCCCCATTAAGGCCCCCATTACCATAATGTCTGAGCACTCCACAAACTTTGTGTTGGTCCTTATAATGCCCCTATGTTATCCCCAGAGGCACAGAGCAGATACTAAACCTATACCTGTCTATACCTCAAGTTGGGGCTGTGATTCCTAGCAGCTCCAGGAGACACACCTGTGCTAGCCTGAATGTAGCTACAGTGGTGTGAGGGGCTAGCTGCCCAAACGATGTGTCTAGGGTTTTGCATGGGATTGTATTCAGGCAGCTAGCACCTCCTGCCACTTCAGCTATACTGAGAGCTAGCCACAGGTATGGCTCCTCAAGCTGGGAAGGTTTTCAAACCCCCAACTCACAGTGTAGCTGTCCCCTAAATGACTTCCCTAAGGTCACACAGGCAGTTTGGGGTGCAGCATGGAATAGAACCCAGGTCTCCCAGATCTCAGGCTAGTGACCTAACCACTGGACGAGCCTTCCACCTGTTACACTAAATAGGGCTTACGTGGTGTAGAGACATTGTCCTAGCTTTCTGCACAGGAGTGAATTTAACCCATAGCCCTTTTTTGTAGGACACTGCTGATCTGCCACAGGTTCCGAATTTGTCTAGCGCCGTTTCAGTGGTAATGGTGGGACTTCAGTAACACATGGATCATTTTAACACTGTTCCATGTGCTGCTTATAGTACAAAATAAAGGCCGAGTCCTGCTTTTGGAGCTATACAGTGGATCTTGACTGTCGGTCAAGTCTCTTCCATCCTCAGACGTGAAATTCCAAGCGTTCCACTCAAGCGGGGAAGGAAGAATGTCAGAGTCAAGAACCACAATACAGTTCTCATCCTTTTATCTTAAACGGAGACACTCCTAGTACACTTCACATGCTCATAAAAAGCACTGATGTCAGAGAAAACCAACAGAAGGGAACAATGTTTCCCATGGTACCAAAAACAGCTGAGTGCTTTTCTCCAACTTGGGCAACAGCTTTTAAGCAGTTGTTAAATTTAGCACTGCATGACTATTCGAAAGGGGTGAGCGCTGGCTGAAAGGTGGGTTTTGAACGAAAAACTATAACTAAATTTAGGCAGATTGCTTGCTGTAAAAATGTTTTGATAAATGTTAACTTATTTTTTTTTTGTCTTGCATTTTTTGTCTTCTTTGGGACCTGCTTGGTCTTCATGTTCCACTACTTTAGCTCAGCTAATTACACATAAAGTGCAGAAAATAGCAGCACTTAGAAGAAAAGGGAAATTTTTGGTGGGAGATAATTTTTCTTTCATTTCCTTTTCTGTGAGAAAGTTCAGAGGAAAAAAAATCCTATTTAATTATAACCGACAGTTAAATGATCTCTTACATACACACGGCCAAAAGTTTTCTTTCACAAGTTGAAAGGCAAAGTTCCACCAAAAACTTTCTAGGATAATGACACTGATTGTGCTAAATATGCGAAGCCCTTTTTTCCCCTCTGATGTCCAAATGTACCATAGATCAAGCTGAGTATCAGGGAAGACATGCAAATACTGCTGTAATCTTGCTGTTGTGACGAACATGCCTGCATTTAGTTGAGCTTCTTTTTGTAAATAGTTCAGTAATTATTCTATGTTTATAAGAGTATTTTGTATAGCTGCCAGAGCATTTCTCTGTATATAACGTTGGGTATAGAAATGATGCCTTCTTTGGGATAATGAAAGCAAGAAGAATTGGCCACTTTTTTTCAAAGGAGAGGCAGTGGCAAATGTGGCCTGTTGGAATTTTCAAGGCAGCCTCTTCCCTCAGGAATTTGATCTCATTTTGAACTCTATTTGCTCATTTCTTATTTTCTCATACATAGATATCTGAGGGAAGGTGCCTTCTAGGGGAGATATGTAGATGTTTATTTTTAGGTATCTAATACTTGTATGCCAGTCCCTACTGGATTAAAATGGCTGTCAACTCCCTTACATCAAGACGGTTTTATCAATATAGTATCCCTTTTTTTTTTAAGGGACTACAGCCTGTAACATTTTTCAAATGAAAACTTAGGTCAAAAAATGGTCTGTTTCAAAAATAAGTATTTTTATGTGTGAAACCTATTGGATTTTTTAAAAATATTTTTTCTTTGAAAATGGTAAATGAAAAATGTAACCTGTTGGTTTTTGTCTACATTTTTCCTCTTGTTTTCCATTACCATTGAGTTCCTCATGTATGTGCTGAGGTGCTGATTTCTTCTTGTTACTCTTTTCAGTCTTTGTCATCCTGAGTTGTTGATTTTTATTTCTTACTTGCCACTATCGATATATCATTTTAGTCGCTTAGTGGGATTTTTTTTTTTTCAAATTAAAAAATAAATCACTTTTGAAAACTACTGATTAAAAAAAATGCAGTGGAAAAATAAAAAAATAAAATAAAACATCAGCTTGCTTCAAAAACTACTGCAAGTAAATTTTCAGATAATTTCCAGGGTGGGTTTTCAACCAGCTTTTGAAGGAAAGGCAGATCAACAGAAGCAATCAGGTTGTATAAGTCAGTGACAAAATGTCCGTTAACTTACTTGGCTAAATTCATCCCTGGTGACTTAGATGGATGAAGTTCTACCCGGGATGAATGTGATCCATTGACTTCAGTGCAAGCAGGGATGGGTCCATAATTAAACCTCTGCAGATGGTTAGCAGACTGAAGTCCCAAATGGCTTCAGTGCTGTTTTTCTGGTTTTAGTGACCATCTGTTTAGAGTTAGTGTTGGAAAGGTTAGGTTTTAATTAGCAAATGTTTGTAACTGTCATTTTTGCCCTTCGGCTGAAATGGGTGAAAAGAAATACCATCACTAACAATAAAAAAAGGACAGAGAAGGAAAGTTAAGAACATATCATATGATATGTTGCTCTTGTAGATATCTGGCTTCCTCCTCTGTTGCTGTCAATTCAATTAACAGACAGCAATGTGAACTATTCTGTTTATATTTTGGACAATCGGTCACTACAGTTTATACAAATATTGCCTCAATTTGAAATTTTTAAATTCCTGTTAGTTCAAAAATTTCCACTCATGAACACTGAAAAAGATAGTTAGAAATGCTCGTCAGTATCAGCTGTCAAAAATAATAGACAATCAAAACCTGATTCTTCCAAGCCTATGCACAGGGAATGTGTTCCAAGCAAACCAATGTGCTTACTAGCAGAGAGGACTGCTGGTGTCTCTTTCGCCTTCATGTCAGCATGAATATTGAGCCAGTCTTCTATTTTAAGAGAGTGACTGCTATCCCCTTTAGCACAAGAGCGTATTTGTTTCTTACTCCTTGAGGTGGATACACTTTCAGCATAATGAAATTGATTATTGGACATACGTTTACCGGGAAGTTTCAGTGAAACTTATAAATCCTTTTTAGCCAAAAATGTACTTAGTGTTAAGTGTGGGGTGGTTTGTTTTTTTTTTTAATCCCTTTTGTTCTCCACTGTACATGTGGGTTTACTGACCACACCTGCGTTAGGGGCCCCATGACTTCCTCTTTACAACTCACTGCATCCTCCTACTCATTGGATGCCAGTGAGTGGCCGTTTCTTAGTTGATGCCAAAACTCTGATGAGTTTGAGGCTACTGGAGTGGGGGGTGTCATGTAAGCGCAATAGTATTTCCTGCTCCCCACCACCCACCTGTCAAATGCACATCAGGATATACTTCACTGGACTGGAGACTGCCACGGATTTGGTACGTCATTCACTTGGATGAAATTCAACACCCCCCCTGCCCAGCCTCCCACTCAAGTAGAGACCCCCTAGAGACCTGACACCACTTGTGTTAAGTTTTTTTAAGAGGTGCATAGGCCTTTGTGCAGGGTTGCAGTTCACCCCTGCTGTAGAATTTATTTTAGCACTGCCTTCTGTTCACTCATTATTCTTTGCTTGCACACATGCTATTAACAGGGTAGCTGGGTGATGCGTTACCAGACTTGGGGGACTGTCGGAAGATCCAAAAGCACGTTCTAGTTTTTTAACTGCATTACGCGAGTCTTACTGAACTCGTGTAAAGGCAGAATTGTGTGCAAATAATGTCTATTTTTGTGTGTATTTGATTACGGTAGGATGGAATAGTTGGGGGAGGTGTGGGTGGTAGGCACTTCATAGGCATAAAGGAGGGGACTCTATTTTACCAGGATAGTTGGAATTTCTAGTGAAATGTTATTGATGTGCTGGTATGAGAAGCTATGGTGTGTACAGCATTTCACCACTGTAACCATGATGCCTGATGCAATTTTAAAGGTTCACCCCTAGTCACACTACTCCTGTTTCAGCAGCGGGAGGGGTAGGTACTTCACTGCTTTTAATGATGAATGAGGTTCAGAGCATGTTACATACGCAAATGTATCATACAAAAACTTCCAGGCATTTGACATGGAGAAAAGGGACAGGAAAAGGCCTCCAGGTTTTCTGAACCCTTCATGTTTAGTCAGTTAATAGCTGATTTTTATCATATTAAACATGTCTGATAACCAAACTGGAAACCAAATGGTGTCAGAACACGCTTGTTATGAAACTCCAAGCCATGATTTCCTCAGGGTATTGTCTCTTGGCTCATGCTCCAAGAAGTGAGGTTAGTCCAAGACATGCAAACTTCTCATCAATATGGCATCTTTTCCCCACTGATAACCTACAGCAAGTCTTTGGCATAGTAAGATCGGTGTTTCCAGATGATGGGATGGCTGTGACATGTGTTTACATTGTGCCTTTCAGCTTCAATTGATTGTAGGAGCACAAAGACTGATGACAACTTTGGGTTGGTTTATGTATTACAAACCTACCGTCAACAGGTGGGGTTTCTTCAGGGACATTGCTTTTACTGACCGAGAAGCCATGGAAGAGTCTACCTTTTTTTTTAATTAATCAAAATGTACATACATTTCTGTTGTTTAGCTTGTTCAACAGACAACACTGTAAATAAATCTCCTCTGGACTGTGCTTTTTGACTTTGGAAATCAGCTTGTAATTAAATGGCACAGTATTAAAATGTTTTCATGAAATTCTGTTACATTAGGTCTACTGATTCATCCTTTTCCAATCTAGTTTGTACATTCCCACTTGTTTCACCAGATCTGTCAGACATGGTCTTACGTGTATAAATCCATCCTTCAGAAGTCTATTGTTAATCTGATTCCCAGTATAATTCTGTCCCTTTCCCCCGCTCCTGGGATTTTTCTCAACTGCTGACAGGTCTGTAATTTAATAGATTCTCCTTTCTTAACTGCTCTAGCAACAATCCAGAAGCTGCATCTTCAGTTAATTGTGACTGACAAAGACTTTCCTATTTCTCTTATTCACAGTCTTTAAGATTTTTGGGGTGCAGTTGTCCTAGGATGGGTCCATTTTTATTAGTGCTCTTGTGAGTTGCTCAGGGCCCTGTACTTCTAATGAGGCACGCCTCCACTCCTAAGGACTGGCCCTTAACTTCCCTGTGTTTACTAATCCATGAGCCAGTGGAAGTTACTGATGCTCACCCACGTTTGTAGAGTACTTTGGCTGACAAGTTCTATATAATGTGCCAAGAATTATGTATTGCACTTTCCTTCCTATTATTTTTCTCTCTTAAGTTTTTATATGATCCCCAACACATAAGCACTTTTTTTCTTTCCTACTATTTCCTTTCTATTTTTGCATTTTCAGTCACATCATGAACCATTCAAGCTCCCCACAGAAACCTCTTTTTGACCTCACCTATATATTACATAACTCCATTAAAAGAATGCTAAGGCTGCAAAGTCAAGAGCTCCAAAGTTAGGAAATGCCAGAATGAAGGCTGCCCATGCAACCTTAGTTCATCCGCCTTGTGCATATGAATTATGCTACAGTCTTTAATTACATCATCCCATACAATTTTTTTCTACAGGTCCCCTGCTTCATTCAGTGCTCTGCATGGTCATTGCTCACTTAATGAGCAGCTATTTATTCAATATTTCATTTTATCTCTGTCAGAGGTGTGGCACCCATGCCTTGTTCGCTGCACTCCCATTCAACCACTCATATTAATTTCCTCATGAGCTTTTCTATAGTACTTATCACTAGAGTATCTGTGTGCATCACACATATTAATTTATCTTCACAGCATCCCTATATTATTCCCATTTTACAGATGGGGAACAAAGGCACCAAGAGATTAAGGTTCAGATGTGGCCACTAATTTTGAATCCCTAATTTGAGACACCTGAACCCTGATTGCTCAGAGTATGTGTCATTCTGTAGCACTGTATCTTCAAGCACAGCTCCCATTGACTTCACTTGCAGCTGCGAGTGTTCAGCACTTCTGCAGATCAGGCACAGGGCCTAGATGCTTACATGGACCTAAGTGTTGCTGCGCTCTGTGTTGCAACAGCGAGGTGCTCTGCCACCCGATGAAATTCCCAGCCCTGAGCTCTCTGACCAGGGTCCCTGTACAGTGCCTGGGGAGAGGCAGGTGCCTAAGGACGGGGTTCTCAGAAGCCAATGAGTCAGGAGTGATATGCTGAGGAGAGGGGAGGGGCTAGGAGAGGCGCTGAGGCACCTAGGTGGCTGCCAGTGCACATGGCTCAGCGCGTTCCTCCACGTGGGCACCTCAGCCCTGAGCCCTCTCCTGGAGTTAGGCACTGGAGTCAGGACAGCCATGAAGGCAGCCCATGCCTCAGCAGCTGAAACCACCAGTCTCCTGCTCCTGCTCGCCCTACATGTATGTCCCCTTGCCTCCATTTTCGTGTGGCTGCCATGCTGCCCTTCAACCTATGGGTAGCCTGCCTGCTGTGGGGTCTGACAGGTGGCAGACACACTTAGGGCTGAGCTCCACTGGTGAGAAAGATATTTCCCCCACTTAGCTTGAGAAGCCCAGTTGGGGGCTGCAGGGTTTCAGCCAGACTCGGAGCTGTGGGATATACGTAATTAGGGGTCAGGCAATTTTGAAAATGCCGACCAGTGGCAACTTGCGATCCCCTAAGGGGACTGGAGTAGGTGACATCTATGAAAATGTCAGTGGCACCTCAGGGTGGACTTGGCCCCAGAGCCTCAAAAGTATTTAGCAGTCTAAGTGGCTCAAAAGTTGGTTACCCAGGAAATAAGGAACAAACAATAATAATTCCTAGCTCTTACACAGCACTTTTCACCCATAGAGCTCAAAGTGCTTTACAAATGGGAAAACTGAGGCATGGTGGGGGGTGAAATAACTTGCGCGAGGTCACCCAACAAACCAGTGCTAAAGCTAGGCATTAAACCCAGGTTTCCTGTGTCCTAGTCCAATGCGCTAGTTACTACGCTACACTTCCTTAAGTTTGGTATAAAGAGCTCACTGGCAGAGACAGGGATAGAATCCAGTTCTCCAGGCCACCATTCAATTGCCTTAACCATGAGACCACCCATCCTTTCTCTTGCAGTTTCCTGCCTCATTCACTACTGACCTTCTAACTTCTGCAACAAATGAAGCAAGGGGGGGGGTCCTGCCGACATCAGCCTCTTTTATGACACAAACCTGATCAATTCCCAGAGCATAGGCCATAAAGTGCACTGAATCAAGCAAAGCGGGGAGTCTTTTAATGTAACTTTTGTAAATGTAATTGTCTAAATTTTATAAAAGTAAACTGAAAACGAACAGAAATTCCATGAGGTGGAACCATGTTAACACCGCATGGTTCAGCAGTAGGGTTAGAACCTTTGATCCACAGCACAGACCTCTGCCACTAACTGATATTACTAGTCGGTTGTCATTAAGACTGTCAAATGATGCAAACAAATAATTGCAATTAATCACGAGATTTAAAAAAAATAGTTGCGATTAATCGTGGTTTTAAGTGCACTGTTAATCAATAATGGAATACCAATTTAAATATTTTTGGCTATTTTTCAAATCTATTGATTTCAATTACAACACAGAATACAAAGACTACAGTGCTCACTTTATATTATTTTTGATTACAAATATTTGCACTATAAAAAGATAAGCTAAATAGTATTTTTCAATTCACCTCATACAAGTATTGTAGTGCAATCTCTTTATCATGGAAGTGCAGCTTACAAATGTAGATTTTTTTTTGTGTAACTGTACTCAACTACAAAACAATGTAAAACTTTACAGCCTACAAGTCCACTCAGTCCTACTTCTTGTTCAGCCAATTGCTAAGACAAATAAGTTTGTTTACATTTACGGGAGAGAATGCTGCTTGTTTCTTATTTACAATGTCACCTGAACGTGAGACCAGGATGGAGGGTCAGGGGAGGCAGCAGGGGCCAGGGGTGGGTGGGGGCGTGGTAGCAGGGAGCTGGAGCCTGAAGCCCCGTGGCCAGAGCCCGAAGCCCTGCAGCTGAAGGATGGGGCCCAGGGACAGAGCCCAAAGCCGTGCGGCTGGATCCTGGGGCTGAAGCCCAAAGCCTGAGCCCCACTGCCCCTGGGAAGGTGGCAAACGCACCTGCTGCCTGCTCCTCCAGTGTTATGCCCAGGTGTCTCCAGAGGGGGGCAGGGACAGGGCCCAAATCCTGCTGGCGGCTCCAGCAACCAAAACCAAGGCGGTGCATCCAGGCGCACCAGGGACTTGAGCACAGTCTATATGTACCTATATGGGGAACCAAATCAGAGCCCGGGAGGCTGTGGCTGCAAGAAAAGCCCCTGGTGGCCGCGTGTGGCCACGGTGGCTGCATTTGAGAAACGTTGCTTTAGAGATAGGCTGAGACATGCAGTTTGCCAATGAGTGTCACAAGCATTTGCTAACAGGACCCCTGGGTTCTGTTCCAAGCTATGAGATTGTACTGTAGTGGTTATAGACCCTTCTGCTGCTAGCCCCTCCAGCCTGTCTGTCCTTGTCCCAGTCTCCCCCTGCCCTCTTCTATCCCATCCCCCACATCCCAGTTCCCCCCACCTCGTCATCCCAATCTCTCTTCCTCACCAGGCCCACCTCCTTTTCCTCCTTGCTAACAAGTCTCTATTGAATATGTGAAAACAGACTTTCAGAGGCTTATAAATTGGCTACATTCCGGCAGATTTTCACAGGGCATGCAAAAGGCACATCCCCGGAACCATTGCCACATTTCAAAGCACAGAGGTGCTAGAGCTTCTCAATTAAAAGATTGTAAGAATTTTTTTAACATTTGCAAGCAACATATTTTCCCTTAATCTCAGTCTGTGAAATGGCTGAGCAGTTTTGCTGACATTTTCAAAGAATTTCATCCGGAGGCAGCCAATCGGGCATGCAAAATTACAGCCTGAAATGGTTGTTCAGCAAAGTTATAAGCGAAAGCAGGGTCTCTCTCTCTTTTATGATGATAAGTATCAGGCAATCCTAACTAGAGGTGACTGAGTCTGGTAGGTGCAGGCTCCCTGTGTGTTTCTTTGCACTAGCAAACTTTAGTAGAATTAGCATTGGGAATATATGTCATATTGTCTAATGGCTTGATCCTGCTAGATAATGGACACGTCCAGAAAGTCTAAACTCCTGTAGAAGCAATTGTAAGGCTCTGACTAACTCATAGGGGCACAGATTCCAAGGCCAGCAGGGAACAACTGTGATCATCTAGTCTGCCCTCTTGCATAACAGAGGTCATAGAACTGCTCCACAATAATTCCTAGAGCAGAGCTTTTAGAAAAACATCCCAGTTTGATTTGAAAATTGGCTGTGATGGAGAATCCACCAGGACCTTGTGTAAGTTCTTCCAATGGTTAATTACTCTCACTGCTAAAAATATACAACATCTTTCCAGCCTAACTTCACCTTCCAGCCATTGGTTCATTCTCTGCGAGACTGAAAAGTATTTGTTCCCCATATAGGTATGTATGGACTATAATCAAGTCACATCGTAACTATTTTGTTAAGCTAAATAGATTGAGCTCCTTGAGTCTATCACTATAAGGAATGATTTCTAATTTTTTCATCATTCTCCTGGCTCTTCTCTGAACCCTCTCCAATGTATCAACATCCTTCCTGAATTGCAGGCACCAGAACTGGACACAGTATTCCAGCAGCAGTCACACCAGTGCCAAAGCCAGAGGTAAAATAACCTCTCAACTTCTCAAGATTCCCGTTTATGCATCCCAGGATTGCACTTTTGGCCACAGCATGGCACTGGCAGCTCATGTTCAGCTGATTATCCATCAATCTTTTTCAGTCACTGCTTCCCAGGAGAATCTCCCATCATGTAAGTAGGGCCTACATTCTTTGTTCCTAGAAGTATACATTTATGTTTAGCCATATTAAAATGCATATTGTTTGCTTGCACCCAAGTTACCAAGTGATCCAGATTGTGCGGTAACAGTGACATATCCTCTTCATAATTTACCGTGCTCCCAATTTTGGACATCTGTTCAATGATGATTCCCCGTTTTCAATTACATTGTGAGAGCTATCAGTTGGCCAGCTTTTAATCTGCTTAATGTGTGCCATCTTAATTTTATATCTTTCTAGTTTTTAAATTATCATGTGTTAAATGTCTTATAGAAGTCTAAGTACATTCCATCAACACTCTTACCTTTATCAACCAAACTAGTAATCTCATCAAAAACAGATATCAAGTTAGTTTGACAGGATTTATTTTCCATAAACTCATGGTGATTGGCATGAATTACATTACCCTCCTTTAATTCTTTGTCAATCGAGTCCCATATCAGCTGCGCCATTATCTTGCCCAGGATCCATGTCTTTTGAGTGAGTGCCACCCATCTCTTTCACTTGTACAGTTCTTAATTTCAGGAGAGGATCAAGAATAAGGAAAATATATTTACTGAATTTAGACTTCGGAGAAATTTAGTCATTAAGATTTTAATCTAATTTATAGCATGGGAAATTCAGTCATGTAACCTAATCAACCAGACCTATTTCCACCCCACCCTCTCCCTCCAGCCACACATTCGCAGCCATAAAGAAAACACAGCAAGACACACCAGTTTGCATGCTTCCATCCCTATTTGTGCTGGAGCATGAATTTATTATCAGGAATATATTACACTCATCTGTACATCATAACAGAAATAATACAAACTTTTCCTGTAATTCATTAACCACGTATTAAATCAGACTACAGAACTCCTACTGCATGGGAAAAACTTTACAGAAGGATCCCCAGTGTGTCCATGGGACACAAATGCAATCAGTGCAGAGACATAAAATACCTGATTTTGTTAGCTTGTTTTTTTTTCTTGCCAAAAAATGAACTTAACCATTAGGTAACTGCTGATTTATCGTAAGCAAATTATTTCAGTGAAATGCAGGAACTTAACGACTGATCTGATTTATGCAAATTTCATAGTTGCAAGAATTCAAACACTGCTCATGTCCCACAGACAGATGTGAAGAAAAAAGAGACAAGAAAGAATTTGTTGCTCTCTGACTCTTTTTCATCACTTGCCTCTAAGGGCTGGTCTACACTAAAACTGTCCGTCGACCTAAGTTACACGACTTTAGTTAAGTAACTGAAGTTGACGGAACTTAGGTCGACTGACAGCAGTGTCTACACCTAGCTGTGTCAGTGGGAGATGCTCTCCCGCCAACTTACCTTCCGCCTCTCGGGGAGGTGGAGTACAGACATCAATGGGAGAGCGCTCTGCCATCGACTTAGCTTGTCTTCACCAGACTCGCTAAATCTACTCCACTGCATCGCTCGCAGCAGTACTGATTTAGCCAGAAGTATAGACAAGCCCTAAGTGAGGCTGCCCCCCAGCTAGCGATGGTCTCAAGGAGGCCCTGCTTCACATGCTCATTCTTTCTGAGGAAGACACTTGGTGGGTGGGAGGAATTTGAAGGTGGTTGGGGCCGATGGGCTGTTTAAAATCTCTCTCCTGGGACCATCCTTGGGGCAGAGGCCATGGCTTAATTTGTGTTTGTACAGCAACTACAATGGAGCCTTCAGTCTGATAGGGTCCTTTGGGTGCTGCTGCAGTAGAGATAATAAATACGCTTAAGGCCAGGCCCCCAAATAAGCTTGCAGTTGTATTTTTATAGAGCAATTGTGACATCCAATGGTCCCCAGGAGTAATTACTCCCTATGGATATGTCACCTACATCCTTTTGCTAGCTAAAAGGTGATAGCAATAATCAAGTATCATTGACCTGCCTGGCTGAGTCATCTCTGTAAGGGAAAGGGAGTGGGAGAACAAACACATAAAGTGTGCTACCTACAGGCCCTGTGCCACCAACGTGGCACCGCCCCCCCTCCCGCCCTACCCATTGCTGAGCCCAACTCTGATCACTTCACCTGCTCAGTACTTACAAACGAAATGAAAACGAAAGTAGAATGCTATTTATAAACCAGTCACAAAGTTGGTGCTAAAGTGATGTGCCATGAATGGGAGCAATCCCACTACTCTTGTCAACTTCACCTTGCTATGTCCTAGAAACTGACTGAACCAAAACCTGGCTTCTGACCCCTCCACCACCACGTGGACAGAACCTCATTGCAGATGCTAGCCCTGTGGCTTAGTCCTTTTAATGAAAGCAGGACCTAGTGAACTATAGAAGTGAGGGTAATTCTGGTTTAGCTATTGGACTGTTTGAGTTTGCAGTGGAGGTGGAGGAAAAGAGGGATTTATTTTATCCTTCCATAGTTAAAGGCTTTTCCATTATAAAATGTGGTTTTACAGGGGGTTATAGCACAGCCATAATTGCGCATTAAATTAAAAACGTAGGCCAAAATGTTCAAACCTGAATGCCTAAAGTTAGTAAAACCCACATTTAAGCATCTAAGTTAAATTAGCCTGATTAGCAGAATTGTTGAGCATCCACAAAGCCCACTGAAGTTCAGGCACGTATTTTGGTTCCTTTATTGTAAAATTATTATTTTACTTTCTATTGGACGGCTTCCAATATAAAAATAAAGTCACTTTAGTAGCTAAATAGCTGTCGTTGTGGACATTTGCTGAGGAAGAAAAGTATACACTCTGTAGCCCTTTGAGAGATGCAGAAACTCTAATGATTAGTGGGTACAGGGCTGGCTAAATCAAAGAATGGGTTGGCAGCCTTCACTTTGTATCCTCACGTGTGGGTTAATGAGGAGAGCAAGCGGCGGAATCGATAGGGTTCCTCCATAATTAAGTCTCAGGAGCACTTGCCTGGTAAAAAATAGTCCCTCTCCCCACAATCCTTATTCAGCCCTCACTAGCCAGTAGGGTTTATTTGTAAGTGGATCATTTACTGTTCAGGTATTGAGGCACAAGGCATGAACAGCCCCATACTAACCAACGTTAAGAGCATGTGCTGGCAGGGTGAGAATGCCAGCTACAATCACAATGATTTGCTAGCCTGCTGCTGTTTTGGTATAATTTAATGACATTTGTTTTGAAAGTGAATCCCCACATTGTTACTGTCTAGGCCATATTATGCACCATAGTTATGTGCTTGAAAAGCCTGCTATTTACATTGGCTGCAAAATATAGATAAATTCACCCAATAAACTGTAATCCTCCCCAAGTGTCTTCCGCAGGCCTGCACTCACAGCATCAGGAAATGCTGCTGTAACAGGGTGAAATTCATCTCTCCTGAAAAAAGCTTGTGTTGAGTTAGAGGTGATGGATTTTACCAACCCAGCCAACAGGCAACCCGTGGATCTGTAGCAGTGCCCCAAGGGTTAAAATACGGTTGTTTGGGTCACTGAATCCATGTAGTTACAGATCTCTGGGCACCCCCATTTTCAGTGTGCATAAAGAACTCCTATACAGCAGGACTGTCCTTGTCCCCTCTTCACCCAATAGCTCCTCCATGGGTCTCACATGAGTTTACAGGGCTCTGAGCTGGCTCTTCTTTGCACTGGTGTAAATTCCCCCCGTAACATATTTGCTCTTTTCTTGTGGCTTGGTATAGAGGATAGGCACCCACTGACTTTTCCTCTGACTAGATAGTGATGAGTTAGCAAAATCCTGCTGCTTCCACTTTTTAAAATCCTATCCCAATGCCAGTACATTTCCTGTCATTTCAGCCGGCACCCTAACGATGGCAGATGAAAGATCAGTCAAGTCAGCCACAAATGTGCTGGTCCCTGAAGTTCAGCCAGTAAACAAACCCAGGTCCTGAAAACAAAATCTTTCCCCCAACCTACAGACCTGGGTACTAGCTTCCCAGTGCACCAGTGACTCCCACTGAAATTTTAGTGGGAATTCTGGTGCACAGGGACAACAGGCTTGGCTCTTACTGCATTCACTTCAATGCCATTTTTGCACCAGACAGTTACATCTCCCTTACCAACCACGTCAAGCCAGCAGATGTTAGCGTTTGTAAGTGGACGTGTGGGCAGGGAAAGAGGAGGGGGGATGGGTGCTAGGTCAGGAAACAAGATTATATGACAGAGTGGCAGTGTTCTCCACTGCCATGTAAAAAAGCTTGGTTTATGGATTATACGGGAGGGCGATATGCTTACTACTTGTCAGGGAAAGGCTCACTGGTGGTATGCTGCTGTTGAGGGCTGGTCTACACTACATAGTCAAGTCGCCAAAAGGCAGCTTATGTCAGCCTAATTATGTCAGTGTCTACACTACAGTCTTCCTCCCACTGATATAAGTGCCCTACTACACCGACATAACTACTCCACCCCCCACGAGAGGCGTTAGGCTTATGTTGGTGTAATTAGGGTGACAGACACTGTGTCCCTTACATCGACTGTGGGCTGTCTTGTCAATTTCAGGGCAGGAGCCCTGAAATTGACAAGAAAGCCCAGCAGCCAGAGCCCAGCTGTCCCCGCTCTGCTGGGTGGCTGGACCCCTCTCCTGACTGAGAGCTGGGGCAAGAAGCTGTGGGGGCTTCAGACCGTGCTCCCAGTCAGCAGCCAGGCTGAGAAGCCCCAGCAGGCTCCCTCCCTGCCCACTCCCTGCCAGGAGTTGGGCAGCCTTGTTAATTTCATGGCTGAGCTGTGAAATTGACAAGGCTGCCCACTCCGGCAGGGTGTAAGCGGGAAGAGGGGAAACCCCCAGGCAGCTCCCCACTCCCGTAGGGAACCGGGAAGAGAAGCCCCAGGTGGCTTCCCCTTACAGGGAATGGGGAAGAGAAGCCCCGGGAAGCCAACTGTAGTCACATGGATGGAAGCATCAGCATCCAGTATCAAACATCATCATGAAGTGACTATTGTAAGACAGGGAGAATGGAAATGACACCAAATGATGTTGGGGTCGCCGGCAGCCCAGTCTACCCACCACTAAAGCCCCAACTCCCAGTTTATTGCTAGGAGCATCCATTGCATGTGCACTTAGCTGACAAAAGGATGAGTAAAGCACCATAAACAGAGAAACGATGAAGGCAAACAGACTGGCTCAGCCAGCTCAGATCAGGACTGTATAACATTTTAGTGAGTCGCACATGGGATAATTTAGATTAACATCATGGTAACAACTCATACTGTGATAGAACACATTGCACCAGACTGGAACATAACAATGAAATAGGTATTGCAGAGTACCTGTGCATTTAGCAAGTGCAGTATGAAAGTGACTAAAATTATAGTGATAGTGGTTTTTATTCTTTAACAACTCTCCTACTTTCAGGATGTACTTGCTGAACACATACGATCTAGTAATGTATTTCAACAGTGTTAGTCAAATATGGCCTGGTCTAGTCTAATAAGATGTTCAACGTACTCAGTATCATAATATCATGCAAAACTGCTACAAAAATAAATTTCTCTAAAAAAAAAAAATTAACCTAATTTTTACATCTTGGGATGGGCCAAAGACACTTAGATTGAAGCTGGCTGTACCTAAGCTGCAGCCTGAGCATTCTGAATACATTACAGGAAAGCTGAAGCATATTTCAAGTGCAAACAATGCGCATGTTTGCTGGAGTAAATGCCTTCCTGCCTGCTTCCATGCGAGTCAGTATCTGTATACCCACCTTGTGACAACAACTCTTTCACATTGCTTCATGACCCGGGAATATTTTCTGTACGTATTTACATCCTGGCTGTAACTTGGTCAGGTCCTGGAGCACACAGTGTGCTCTGTGAATAGGCAGGAAAATGTGCAGGGTGTCTGCCACAAATTTTAAATAAAAACATCACCTCATTTTAAAAAAAACATTTTGCTTTTGTGTGGGTGAATCACACGCCTAACCTGCTGCTGCCCTACATCGAACGCTTTCACAGTCTAATCCAAACAAATCTGATGCAAATGCTGGAACCCACATTTAGAGAACATCAAAGACAACAGGCCCTCACCTGGCTTTGTGCAGTTCCCTACCTGTGCCCAAGGATCCAGATCAGATACTGTTAACCCCGTTTCATTCTAACTGCTGTTTGAGGCGCTGTACCCCTGGGAAACCAGCGTGCTCACTCAGCATGGTGTGACATTCCATCTGGTCTAGACAGGCACTGCATTGAAAGTTGCCACTGCAACACATGCATGGTTAACAGGTGCAGCAAAGGGGGTTAATATAACAGGGAAACCTAAGAGGATTTGCATTTTGCCTGGAAGGCGGAGGTTTAAGGTAGTTTGGCCTCAAATATATGGGTATATATGTCAAGGGACAAAATTCTGGATCCCCTGTACCCTGAGGCAAACTGGATCTAAATTCTTAGAACATCCCACTAGAGGTTTAACGCCTTTGGCCAAATGTCAAGGTCACAGCAAATATTTTTTTTCTTCTTTCTGGGGCTTGCAATAAAATAATGTGGGACTGGATTTGTTATAGATTCTGAGTGCTTCCAAAAGTGTTCAGTTAAAAAAAAAAAGCTAACTAGGATTTGAGAGAGTAAAATGGAGTCACTCTATGAAATAAACTGTATGGAATGTGCTAAAACCCTCCGGGTTTCGGTCTCTATCCTACATCCATTCACAACATTGATGCTAATAATAATTGAAATTTGGAAACTGGAATGAGTGACCTTATCTGGCATTGAGTATGAAGGTGATTGTTTTGAAGGCAGTACTATTTCAGAATCTCAATGTCGCTGGTGTTCACGTTATATAGTGTACCACTTGGTGGTAGTTTGGAAGGCGCTTCTATTTCTAAGTAACTTCCCTCTATTTTGGGTAGAAATATTCCTGGGAGGCTTGACAGAAATGCATTTCATTTAGCTATAAGTCTTAGGCACAAGTTACAAAACTGCTGACCATAATGAAAATATATCAGCACTTAGTAGTGTATCCAACAATATAAAAAAATGTAATTCAGAACATCTTCAACTCCATATATGTTGTGTGTGTCAATATATATACACCTATATAGGTACAATACATATATAGAAACACACGTACATATATATTCAAAACGTGAACTGTTTGTAACTAACCTGAAACACTGCAGCAAAGGTTCATTGTGATGAACCATTAGTAGTAGTATTTTCTTTCTTTTGGCTCTAACCATGGCAAAATGTTTACACATCAGACTACACTGGTTATATTACTCTAAGACATCAGTGTGCCAGTACCGGGAGCTTCTATACTGGAATGATAATAGTACACTGCCTAGCTTACACTTACGCAGCTACAGAGCATGCTTGCCGTAACCAACCCTGGATATCTATGGTTGTTAATACTTTCTGGGATGATCACATTCAGCGGATTGGAAAAAATGTGTAAAAGCCCAGTTAACTTCTGCAGCCGCGTGGAGCGGTCACCTTGGCACCGTGCTGACTTTTGCGGGAGTAGGAGGCCCCGATGAACAGCGATAAATAGGCGTAGGAGAAGTAGGAGACAGTTTAACGGGGCTCATGGGCTCCGCTGTCTGGAGCTTCCAAAGCAGCTCTTCATTAGTCCTGCTTAACCTCTTCTTTTCCTTGGTTTCTTTCTCCACGTATTCTTGAAGATTAGCATTTTCCTCAGATAACTGCCTGCAGAGGGAAATAATGCACCAGTTAATATTTCACAAGTCTAAACAGTGCCAGATCGTCATGAAAGCAAATATGACAGCTGCTGAGGCCACTATCCCACACAGCTGCTAAAGTCACCCCTGGGATAGCTTCACACCAGAGCCATGCTGGCATAGCACCGGTTTGCTCCCGATGAAGCCAAGCAGCGTATTTCAGGTAATACATCCGCAGCGCCTGGCACAGTGTTTCCATCACATGATGCTGAGTCAGGTCACAGTGACCTAACGCAACCTGACAACTGGAAAGAAAATTCCGGGCACTCTGTCTTCTAGTTACTGTCCGTTTCAACACCATGTGTACTGCATGTGAGTGTGAGGGCAAACACTCTTGAGTTCGTTATGAAGCAAATCAGTTATTCTGAATACTTTAGAATTGTGTATTTTTTCCCATATGGCACAAAAAATAATACATTTTAGAGCAGTCACAGAAACAGGGACAGGATTGGATGTCTCGGGGCACGTAATGGGATATGGAGCCTTTCAAGTCTTTGTCCCTGGGGTCTGAATTGGGTCCAGGTTGGGAGTGACTCAAAGTTGTTGCCATCCGATGGGTGTTTGGAGGACCACATGAAATAGCGGGTAAAATTAGTCTGATTCCTAGTGGACAGATGTCCATACTGCAAAACAAAACACTCCCCCAATTACTATTTGTTCTTCTTGGTATCCTTGATGGTAGTCGCAGCACTTGCAGCCAGGATGAAAAGATTGTGAAGACTAAACTGATGCTCCCTTCGGGTCAGGCTTAAAGCATGTTGGTGGGGCACTATGTACTGGGATTTAACATGCCGTACCGCTTCTGTGGCTAAATAGGACATTTTCAATCTCTAGGGTGGTCAAGCTAACACCGATCATGAGCACAATGGGCCACTTAGTTCAATGTCATGGATGTCGAGTATCGCAGGCCAGGGGAGGCTGAGCCTCCCCAAACAGCCAGGTGTGGCCCTGCCCATGATCTGCCCTGAAGCCCCCTCCTGCTTCCCGCTCTTCCCACTGTGGACAGGGTTGGGGCTGGGGCTGGGGCTAGGGAGGACCGGCCTGTGACTGGGGACTCGGGGTGGCTGGGGCCGGTGCTCGGGCTGCTCGGTGCTGGGGATGACCACCTGGCGCTCCAGGGCTAGGGGTGCTGGGGCTGCCCACCAGGTGCTCTGGGACTGGGGGCACTGGGGCCTCACTGCCCGGCACTGGGGGCACTGAGGCTGCACCAACCGGCACTCTGGGGCTAGGGGTGCTCGGGCAGTCTGGGGCTGGGGGGGGGGGGCAGCCAGGGCGCAGTGGGGGGTCTCGGGGCTCTGATGGATGTGGGGTGGGACCAGGGGCTAGCCTCCCTGAACAGGTGGTTCACGTGCTGCCCATGCTCAATTCAGTTACACCAGGAATTAATTTGGCTTCATGTTTACACCATGTATTAAATATCAAACTGGATGTTTTGGGAGAGATTTCTACCCAACTCTTTTTTAACTTTTCCATGTATGCTCTGAGCTGCGAGAGGAGGGTGTTTCTAAGGAGACATAACAATCTACCCATGAATTGGGTTTATACTGCTGCCCATCACTGCAGTATCTGAGCACCTGCCCTGGCAAATCCACAGCAATAGCGAAGTTCTTAGGAGACTTCATGGAGTCTCTGACACGTCTCCTTTTTCAGGGGGGAGGGGTTATGATTTATCTTAAAAGACTGTATTACTTTCCTCTTTCCGCCCCCCAGCACAGCTTTTATGCAAGCCCAGATAGGCCATCAACCAACCAGCATGTGCCTGCCTGTTTTCTGAGAACAGTTTAGCAGGATGCGCAATGAGCAAATTTAGGGAGTAACCCTACAGCTCTTACTCCCATGAATGATTCTCAAAGCCAGTGAAGGCAATGGGGCTGCCCTCATAGGCAGAAATACACATGCAGCAGCTGGCGAATCAGGCCCTCAGCACATATTAGCCTCTTTTACATGTAATACGGCTAGCCAGCTACACAGGGTGATATCCAGTATTACAGTGAACTTGGCAGTCTGTCAGCCAATATACTCTCTTCTGTGACACTAATAAACACTGCAGCTGGCGGCGGGGAGGAGGGCTGTGAGTTATATGCATAACCTACAGGTAATTGAGAGAGACATTTGGGTAGGAAAGCGCCTTCACAGTCAAGCACCCGTGACTAGGCTGTGCAATACAGACGTGTTCTCAGAAGACAACCTGCTTTAGCATGCAGATAGGGAAAAGAGGCCCGGCTTGTTACACGGCTTGTTTTTATCTCCCACCTGCTGTGTCAGGATATCGCCGTTTATGCTGTGTCATCTGATGTCATGGAACCAGACACCAGAAGAAACAAGCTTCACATTGCATTGGAGATTGAGGCGGCGTTTCCCTCCTAGGCAGAATACAGTGCTCCTGCTGCCTGTGTGCTGGCACATACTCCAGCAACCCTGACACGTGCTTGGGCACCTTATGCCAGCCTCGCCTGTGTCATTTTATTCACAGAATCATGGATTCCAAGGCCAGAAGGGTCCACTGTGATCACCAAGTCTGACCTCCTGCATGGCACTGGCCACAGAACCTCCCCCGAATAATTCCCAGAGCAGATCTTTTAGAAAAATAGCCAATCTTGATTTAGAAATTGCCAATGATGAAGAATCCACCAGGACCCTTGGTAAATTGTTCCAATGGTTAATTACTCTCAGTGTTAACAATTTACACCTTATTTCCAGTCTGAAGAGCTCATTATTAAATATTTGTTCTCCAGGTAGGTATTTATAGACTGTAATCAAGTCATCCCTTAACCTTCCCTTTGTTAGGCTAAATAGACTGATGAACTCCTCGCGTCTATCACTATAAGGAATAGTTTCTAATCCTTTAATCATTCTCATGGATCTTCTCTGAACTTTCTCCAATTTATCACCATCCTTCTGGAACTATGGGCACCAGAACTGGACACAGGATTCCAGCAGCAGTCGCACCAGTGCCAAATACACAGGTAAAATAACCTCTCTACTCCTACTTGTGATTCCCCTATTTATGCATCCCAGGATTGCCTTATCTCCATAGGCGCCGACTTCAGTCAGCGCCGGTAGGTGCTCGCACCCCTGGCCCCAACTCCACCCCCGTCTCTCCGTATCCATCTATTGTCTGGTGTCTTACACTTAGACTGTAAGTTCTTTGGGGCAGAGATTGTCTTTTTGTTCTCTGTTTATACGGCGCCTAGCACAAAAGGTACTAATATAATATAATATAATATAATATAATATAATATAATATAATATAATATAATATAATATAATATAATATAAAACGCTAAAGCAGCCTTAGGTACAGTGATGCTACCAGCACAGTTAGTATATTACTGTTCAAACTGATAGCTCTCCCGCACCCAGTAGCTGCTGACTAATAGTGTGGCATTGACTCTGGACTCAGAGGCAACTGGGACTTTTGTTCTCAATGATGAGGCCGGGAGCTTAATGTAACATGGATATGTAGCCAGCCTCCTTTATGGTAAAATAAGCAGATGGGAATTAAAATAAGTTTCAAGGGGGGGAAATATGCTTAGTTTTACTGCTTCTGAAGCGGCTGTTAGCTATGGATAGTTGTAATTTTACTGTTTCCTGTAAAACTCAGGTGGTTTACAAGTATCTGTACAAACCTTGTCACAACGGTATTTTGATCAATCCTGACTCTCATGTCTTCATTCTGCTGTTGCAGCACCTGAATTTTTTCTTCCAATATTGTATTTTTTTCAGCCTGCAACAAGAGAGGGCTTGTTGAGTTTGCAGCAGTAGCAGCACTTGATGCAGGGGAATTTGGATTTTAATCCCTAGGAAGAAGCTCTGTTTTCCTTACAGTAACAGCTAATAAACATTGTCAGAGGAAGGTAGATTATTCTGGCTGCAGATGTGATTTTAGGTTGTAAATGATTTACCAGCATGTCACACTAGTATGGCACGGAAGTGACGCAGTGGTGAATTAGGTACAATGTTCTGAGCCAACAGGGTGGTGATTCTCAAACTTTCCCACACTAGTACCCCTTTTATCCATACTGGACCCCTCTGCTCCCCCCGCAGAACCTCCCTAACATGTGTCTGAGGTCCCCCTCCCAAAGGGCAGGGGAGTCATGATCCCCTGACATCTGCTGGGGTCACACTCACCACACGGAGACCTCCTGTAACGGTGTTATATAAATCATATCCATAGTGGAAGTAGAATCCTACTGTCTGGCCTGGTTGAGAAATAGCACAAACAGAATGACTGGAGACCATCTAGGCCAGTGAATGTAACTGTATCAGCTGTTCCCCATCCTGCTTTAGCTTAAGGAAGCAGCATGTTACAGAGTGTTGTTAAGAAGTCTCAGCTGCGAAGAGCTATTTCTCTCTATATCCATTCACACCAGCAGTTGGACAGTTCAACAAAATAATCAGCTGGGGTCCCAAACTTCCCCATAAATAGAAACAAAGCTTGCTATGTGCTGTGCTAAAGCAGCCAGCCCGGCTGCCCCATTGTGGCATTGGCTTATCCCATAGGCGCCAACTTCCGGTGGCGCCAGTGGGGGCTGACGCCCGGCGTCAGGGGCAGGGCCCCGCCCCGACGCCGGGCGACGTGGCCCCGCCCCCGACGCCGGGCCCCGCCCCCGACGCCGGGTGATGTTGCGCGGCCCCGCCCCCGACGCTGGGTGAGGTTGCGGGGCCCCGCCCCCGACGCCATGTCGCCCAGCGTCGGGGGCGGGGCCCTGCAACGTCTCCCAGTGCTGAGGTGAGCTTGCTGCGGGTCCCGGAGCTGGCGGGGAGCTGGGCGCGAGCCCCGGGGATGGCGGGGAGCTGCCGGTGGGTGCTCTGCACCCACCAATTTTTCCCCGTGGGTGCTCCAGCCCCGGAGCACCCACGGAGTCGGCGCCTATGACTTATCCTGTCACTGTGCTAGAAGCCTACTGTAGTTCACTCAGGTCAAGTCTCACAAAATGGATCCACTTTACAATGAAAACGTAACTCCTGGTTAACTGAAAAGTTCATACCTGGGGAGACCAAAACACAAAGAGAGAGAGAATGGAGTGGCTAGGAGGCAGTGTTATCTTTATGGTGGGGAGCTATAATTCAGAGCACGCGCAGCATGACCCTAACCTGGGATTTCTGGTTGCGCCTCGCTAATTTACACTACTGAGGCTAGACTTCTCACAGATTGCTGAATTAAGGAGCCACACGGCACAAGTGTCTCCTTCTTCCATCCATGTTGCTCCCACCTTGTTGGCTGCCCCTATTGCTGACTTTGGAGGCAGGGGACAGCTGCCTCCCCATACTTAGTTATAGGGATACAGGTATCACAGCGGACCCCCTCCTCTACTGTCTCCTCCCCTACCTAAACTCTCCCTGCAGGCAAAGCAGATTTCAAGGTGAAAACCAGAGAGACCAGCACGGGGAGTCATGGAGAGGTTTGGGGGGCTGTCATGGGGGACGCAGGAGGCTGGTGGGGAAGTAGATAAAAAGCAGCACCCCCTTCCCACTCTCCCTTTCAGAATGAAAAACTGGAACACTTCACAGGAAAGGGCAGGGGGCAGGAAACAGTATTTAGCCCTCTGTGGTGCCATCATTGTTTTTCCAGTCCCGGCCTCCTCCACTCCAATTTAGCTCCTAGCTTCCTATCTCCCTGTTCTGGAGGGGAAAATGATAACTGACCAGCTTTTCCAGTTCCATGATCCTCTTTTCCTGTTGATGAATTAGCTGATTCTTCATTTCCAAAATCTGCTTCAGGCTATTCATATCTTCTTCTAAGTGCTGATATGGAGCTAGTGCAACCTAGGAAAAGAAGGATGATAGTGAGTCTTCCAACCGTAATCACGTATTCAGCCATTTGGTAACATTTTCCCAAGCACCCAACTGATTTAGAGCCTAGCTCCCATGAAAGTCAAGGGGATGCAGGCTCCGAAATCACTGGGGTTGTTTTGAAAATGTTACCCACTATCACCATTCAATCATTTCAGCTGTATACCTAATTTCATAAGAGAGACAAGGTAGGTGAGGTACTTGCAGTCGGTGAAACAGGTTCGAATGTTGCTCAGCACCCACAACCCAACCTACTGCTAAGTCTCCTAATATACAGAATTGTTTATGTCTGTGCGGAGCTTTACTCTTTCTGGAGAAGAGCACAAGTGTGGAATAGCAACAAAGTTCAGAGACTGGGGCAGGTTAGAACAATAGCGGATCACTCTGTCTGTGATGTATGTGGCAAAACAGGTGAACTATTCATAAAGATTAACATCGCAGAGGGGAGAAAGACAGTGAATCAGGACACAAAGATACTTCCCTTTCCAGCTTAGTACCTCTGAAGTTAGGGGGCCAGGGTTCAATTTACCAAAGCAATATTGGCCCACATTTTTTTCTCAATTACACTGAATAGAATCCAGAGTAACACCAATGATTTCAGTTACTTTGGCTTTACAATGGTACAACTCACTCCACTGTCGCTGGTGTCAATACTCCGGATTGACAGCAGTGTAACTCAGAACAGAATCTGGCCGTTTACACACGTTTTGCTCTGAGAGGGCAAGTTCGCCAGTATACCCCAGTTGTTCTGTGCTGCTCTGGTAGAAAGAAGCAGGCGCTGACTTCAGTCTAGCCCACGGAAAGTGCCAATGCACTAGAAACGGGGGAGTTCTGAATTCTCAAAAGGTATGTGGGGCACAAGGTTAGAAAATGGTCTCCATTAAGTCCAATTTCCTATAGCGTCTGTGAATAATGGGCTTCATTTCGACCACCAGCTTTAGGGCTTCTAACGCGTTGTCGTATTTTGAACAGGATGTTGATGGAATAAACTTCTCCTATGATATTCCCCGGGCCAGACAATCCATTACAGGGAAAATGAGGATGGACAGCAAAGAATCCCAGCAGGGTGAGGGGGAGAGGCACATTAATATGAAAAGATGAGAACAGTGAAGAGGAAGGAGAAACACGCAGAGGGGAGAAGAGAGAGGATTAGATGGCACTGAAAAAGTAACCAGAGAAAAAGCCCAAGAAACAGAACTATAGAGGCAGGATGCAAGTGAGAAATAGACAAAATGAAGCAAAGCCAGAAATGGATGGATAATGGCCCAATAATAAGAGAGAGCGGGAGATCTCTGTATCCAGCGCCACACTTAGATTCCAAACCCCACTACAAAGCTCAGAATCCAGAGCTTTGGTTTGGGCCCATTTGAGCTGAGATTTCCTTTGCTAATACCTACCAATGCAAACGTGGGCCATATTTACAAGCATGTCCTGCTGTTTTTAAAATGTATCTTAAGACTGTCAGCTACCTCTAGTTGCTCTTCTGTGTTTTTCTTTAAAGCCTCTTCAAACCGCTTTGCCTTGTCCCTTAGAGAATGGCTCTGGAAGGTAAGGGTATCTACTTGGTCCTGCAATTAATGACAAGTAAAAAACCATTAGGCTCCAATGATACTTTTATACAAATCATTTTCCACTACTGCCAAAGTATGTGGGGGAATTGAGTAGAAGGGCTCAGCCGCTACTGCGTGGGGAGATTTTTACATGAAATCACTCAAACTCGCAGTGGAGTTTTTGATAACTTGGTAACTAACCGAATCAGGATTTCACGTGGAGAACCTGAGATTAATCACGTGGTTAGTTTAAATTGGCCACCACCAGCAGCTTCTAAAACTGTATCAAGCTAAGACATCAACCAGCCCTTTTGGCTGTGCGAGACCCAGTCCCCTTGCTTTGAAGGACAGGCATGTTTGTGTCATACTCATGAAGCAGATAACCGCTATAAGGTTACTGCCCCTCAGGGATCAGCATGGGGAGATACTCAAATGCTGCCCACAGTCCCAAGCTTCAGAGCAGCTAGATGCCTCTGCTAAAATGATAAGCAGTGAACTAGTCTGGGGAGGTGCCAGTTTCTTCCTGGAGGCTGAGGTGGGCTAGACAGAAAATTGGGGGCGGGGGGGCTGTGCCCCACATCACCACAAGGCCACATCCCCTGTTCCTCCTCAGATAAGTGCTGGTCCCACCTCCTCCTCCCCCCTTGGAGCCCCGTCCCTAGGCCAGGCTAGAGGCTGGAAGCCAGCCAGGCAGTGCAGGGCAGCTGCTGCGCTGGCTGGTGCCATGGTGTGAGGGGCCATAGCACTCCCCTGTCTCCTGCTGCTGCTGCTGCTGTTGCTTGGGGCCCCAGGGTCGTGGCTCCTCCTCAGCTCCCCACCACCCTTCGACTGCTCGCAGCCCGTAACAGCTGCCCGGGCAGGGGACCTGGCTCCAGGGCCGGCAGAGCCCTCAGAGAGCAACAACCATGGCGGCAGAGCCCAGGAGCATGGGATGGAGCGGGTCAGTCCAGGCTGCTGTGGGGAACCGTCCTGAGTGGCATGCCCCAGTGGATGGGGACACAGGCCAGGGGCTGCTCTCAGGCCTCCCGGCCTCCTATCTGGGATTACTTCTGCACTGCTGCTAGCGACAGCGCTGCCTTCAGAGCTGGGTGGTCAGCGTGTGGTGGCTGCTGTCTGGGGCACCCAGCTCTGAAGGGAGCACTGCCGCCAGCAGCAGCCGAGAAGTATCTGCATAACGTTTGACCTTTGCACTGGGAGGGGTGGCTATGGAAGGCTAAGGCAAATTGTGGGGTGGCTGTAGCCCTTGCAAGCCCCCCTGCAGCGCCGCCGCTGGAAAGAGTTAACATTATTGACTTTGGACTGTCATCATTATGTTTCAGAGTTAACACCCCACTAAGATGAAAGGGGGTGGTTCACACCACTCTAAGGACCAAATGCTGAAGCCCAAATAAATGGGCTTTGCTAGGGGGCTCAGATGGGTTAGGGAAAAATAATTCCCTCTCAGTCCAGCAGCTTGGTTCAGAATAGTTGCATAGCCCCTATCCATCAGCTTTAGCAGCATCTGGGATCTCTGCCATCTACATGAGGAAAACAATGGGGTGGGGAATTAAGGATTGTGGAGCCAAGTAACAAAGGATTTGCTTGCAACTCTTCTTCCTTTGCCTTGCTAGAAAATTTAACTTGGGATCTGAAAACTACGCTGTGTTCATTTTGCCTCTTGCATCATCATCAGACACAGAGATTCTGCAGTCAGACTGTAGGTAACTCTTTTGATGACGTATGAGGCAGAACAGAATCCAGCTTACTCTTTCTTCATGGCATTAGCTCTGCGGCACTAAAACAACTCACCTAGGTCAGTGATGGGATTCAGGAGACAATGAACGTACTTTTGACCCTGGTGAAGGCCTCAGACTGAAACACGTAGGTGCTATTGGTCCTACTACTGTAGCTAGTCTCCTTAATTACTTTATGGAATAAAGGATTTTAAATGTTAAACTCAGTGAACCACTGTCTTGGAAGATTCAGTACTGATGCAGGTGCATTATTTAATAGTTACAGCTCTGCCTCATGATGAGCACAGAGTTCCTGAGTATGGCCTGTGGATAACTTTGCACGGTAGCAGGGAAATCTTGTTTTTGTAAGTAAGCAGGACACACAGCAGGGGACCAATGATTTGAGAAACAATGCGCCATTTTAATACAATCACTTCTCTGATCAGATTCATCAGTTGAGGGGGGAGGGACAGCTCAGTGGTTTGAGCATTGGCCTGCTAAACCCAGGGTTGTGAGTTCAATCCTTGAGGGGGCCATTTAGGGATCTGGGGCAAAAATCTGTCAGGGGACAGTACTTGGTCCTGCTAGTGAATGCAGGGGACTGGACTCGATGGCCTTTCAAGGTCGTTCCAGTTCTAGAAGATTGGCATATCTCCTATTATTATTATATTATTTTAATATTACTACCTTACGTACAGCATCTGCAAAAGCTGCAGTAGCTGTGGAGGCCAATAATTTCGATAACCTGTCTTTTGTGTGTGTAAAATCTTAACCATAACCTTCCATGAATGTAGGTTATTGCACCGAATAATAGCACCACTGATACAACTTTAAATTCTATAGCTGCACGGTCAGTGCTGCTGCAGGAGCTGTGTGGAATTGTGCAAGTTACTTGTTTTTTTAAAAACAAACTTAGTCTTTGACTAGATAAACAAGCAGAGCTAACACCATTTAACAGGGCACCTTTACTTGTTCATGCAAGAGCTGCACATTTACCATGCATCACAGGCACACACTTTCTCTTGGTGGATTTCGATCTTGGTCTAGAGAACCAGAACAGCTGAATTTCACTATAACCATTTTAAGCTGATCTGATTTTCAGCTGGTCATTATGGAGAGAAATTGTGCCAGGCAAACAGAGACAGGACAGTGCGAATGACAGATTAGAGCTGCAGAACCAAAAGGGGACATTTGAAACTATTGTGAGGACAACAGTCCTGCTGGGATGGATAGGGACAGCTGGATTCTGCTCCCATTCACTTGGTTGGGAGCAAGATGGACCTGAAGAAGGTGAATGAATCAAAACGGTTTTTAAAAAACTTCTTAAAATCCATTTCCCCAGCTGCAATTTCTTTGCTTTTGGGGTTTTCCCTCTTCTCCTTCAGGCACATTTAGCATTTTGCTGCTTCCGCTGGAGGGAGAGAAGCTGAGGAGGCATCTTTGTAGCTAGCATACAGCTTAAAAAGAATGAGCACAAGAGCCAAGCAGGGCAGAGGAGTTAGCCAATCAGCACCGATAAAATGTGCATAATTGCTGGACAGTTATTTAAAAATCATCATACAGTAAATATGCAAATCCCTAAACTCTGATTGACCAATAATGGCAATTAGCCAATCAGAGAGCAGGGATTCACATACTATAGTTATTGAGAACTATTGGCATGGTAATTTTGCAAATCAGACATCCAGAACCAATCAGTGTGCAGGGAACTGCCTTACTGAGAAAACGCTGTGCAGTTAAGGGTCAGGAACTATACAGCACCCGTGCCCTCAGACTGGCTGAGAGAATTCCATGTCACTAACATGCTATCATAATGAACAGTTTTGCGACATCATTGGGGTTTGGACATAACGAAAGTATTAACCTGGAGTGACAGCCGCAGTTTTTCAAAACTCTCTTCCAATTCTTTCTTTTCCAGTTCGTGGGCAGACATCAGTTCTAGGGAAAATCCATAAACATTACACTGCTAAATGGGTCTAAGAAACAGTATAAATCATGGACAGCAAGTACATTTATCTTCCCTATCATGAACCAAACTTTATTAAGACGGCAGCTCTAGTGGACTGAGCAGGGCCTAGGAGCCAGGCAATAACTCACTGCATGACCTTGGGCGAATCAAAAAAGCCTAAATTTTCAAAAGCATCCACTGATTTTGGGTGCCTCCATTTCTGAGGGCCTTGTAATCAGAGGTACTGAGAACACACAGCTCTCACTGAGTCTGACTGGAATGGTGGGTGCTCATACCTCTGAAAACCAGGCCCATAATATTTCCAGGCATGCATCAAAAATTGAGGTACCCCAAATGAGTGGACAATATTAAGTTTGGGCCTTAAATCTCTTGTATGTCTCCAGGTCCCTATCTGCAAAAATGTGTGTATGAATATTTACCTAGGATTCTTCGCAGAAATACTGGGAGGGTTAATTAATTAATGAGCATGTTGTACTTTGAAGATCATAAAGTACTATATAAGTATTATATGATTATTTTTATAATTATTGGAATAAGTCACCCAACTATGATTTAACTATCAGAAGTAGATTAAAGTTTAATAACTAAACCAATTGTAGCAAACTGTGATTGAATAAATAAAATCGTCTCTCTCCAATCAGCCTTGTTCACTGGTTTGAGCATTGACCTGCTAAACCCAGGGTTGTGAGTTCGATCCTTGAGGGGACCATTTAGGGATCTTGGGGCAAAAACTGGGGATTGGTCCTGCTTTGAGCAGGGGGTTGGACTAGATGACCTCCTAAGGTCCCTTCCAACCCTGAGATTCTATGTCTATGTCTATGTCACTAATGCTTGGAGTATGTTATAATTTAACTGGTGCAATGCCATTTTCATCCACAAGAGGGTACTTGAAACCTGTGCTAGGAGAAGAATGCACAAAGATTCTGACAGCACATGCCTCAATAGTAACACTGGAGTTCCGTCAGTGAAAAATAAAGTAGCTGAATAGTTAAAAATATCCTTAATCAGGGAACAGTTTTGTTTTCAAAAGGAATAATAATTTTAAAAGATACCAAACTATCTTCTGTCTATAGGTCTCAGAAACCCTAATTCCTATTGACTTTCAATGAAGTTTAGGCTTCTAAATGTCTATAGGATGAGGAGTTCAACTAACATAGAGTAGATGGTTCTGAACTATGTTTCTCAAAGGCTGAGCACAAACCTAAGCAACATTACTTAATTCAGGAATGTAATAGAAAAATCTAGTACAGTATTGCAGAGTGGACTAGGCCACGAGACCCCTTGCTAGAGGCTTCAGTGTCCTGCCACACACATCCCAGGAAAGGAGCAGTAGACGATTCCTCCAAGCAGCCTAGAGTGGTTGCAGGGGAAGAAGCCAATCAGAAAGGCTGCAGGAGGGCCGTATAAAAGAAGCTCCAGAGCCCGAGCCAGTTCCATGCTGGAGCTAGAGCAGTGGCTCTCAACCTTTCCAGACTACTGTACCCCTTTCAAGAGTCTGATTTGTCTTGCGTTACCCCAAGTTTCACCTCACTTAAAATCGACTTGCTTACAAAATCAGACATAAAAATACAAAAGTGTCACAGTACACTATTACTGAAAAATTGCTTACTTTCTCATTTTTACCATATAATTAGGGCTCTGTGTCTGTCACAGAGGTTGCGGAAGTCACGGATTCCATGACTTTCCACAATCTCTGTGACTTCTGCAGGGGCCAGTGTGGCCCCAGGGCCACCCAAGAGGTAGGCTCTGGGGCCAGCTGCTCAGGTGGCCCCCAGGACAGCCACACCAGCTGCTGCTCCTGCAGCCCCCGGCAGCAGTCCTGGGGCCGCCGGAATAGCCGTGGCCCACTGGCCCTAGCAGCGGTCCCTGGGCAGCTGGACAGAGCAGCCATGGTCTGCGGCCCCCAGCAGTGGTCCCCGGCTGGCCGGCCATGGCAGCCACGGTCCGCAGCCCCGGGCTACTGGTGCCACTGGCTTTGGGCACCCCCCCTCCAGCAGCAGCGCTCCTGGGACCCCCCAGAAGTGGCCCCCCATGGATGCCTCCAGCATCAGCCCGCCCACTGCACCCTCCAACATTTAATCACAGGTTTTTTAGTAGAAATCATGGACAGGTCACTCACGGGTCATGAATTTTTGTTTATTGCCATGACCTGTCCATGACTTTTACTAAAAATACCTATGACTAAATCATAGCCTTACACAGAATTATAAAATAAATCAATTGAAATATAAATATTGTATGTACATCTCAGTGCATAGTATATAGAGCAGTATAAACAAGTCACTGTCTGTATGAAATTTTAGCTTGTACTGACTTCGCTAGTGCTTTTTATGTAGCCTGGTGTAAAATAGGCAAATATCTAGGTGAGTTGATGTACACTCTGGAAGACCTCTGTGTGCCCCCCAAGGGTATGTGAACCCCTGGTTGAAAACCGGGGAGCTAGAGGAGTGCAGATGGTGTTCCTGGCTGGCCAGAGGGAACTGCAGGACCATGGACAGCTCAGTGCTGGCAGGGACCAGGGGAGTGAGGAAAAGCTCCTGCCCGGCTGCTGGGCCTGAAATTAGATGAGCCTAGAGGTAAGGGTGAAGCTTTGGTGAAGGTTGGGGCCATGGGGAAGTGGCCCAGGGAACTGAAAGACGTGTCATTAAAGAGACATGATGGCATGTGGCTGCTATTCTTATGGTCCCTGGGCTGGGATCTGGAGTAGTGGGTGGACCAGCGGCCCTCCACATAGCCACTGGGGAACTGGCCTACAATCGGGCAGCAATAAACCCCCAGGAGGGGAACTGAACTACTTAGTGGCCCAGCTGGGGAGCTAGGAACCAGAATAGACTAAGAGGGCAAAACCATTGTCTGCAGGCAGGAAGCCTGATATGGGTATGGCCCGATACCAGGGCTGGGACTATTTAAAGACAGCAGACACACCCAATCAGAAGGGGTGCTCGGGAGAGGTGCGGTGCGGTTAATATTAGGCATCTGGGGTGTGTGTGTGTGTGTGTTAGTGTTAGAGAGAGTGGTACCCACTGAATATCAATCCACACAAGAAAATGGATGTGTTTTGTGTTTTATTCTGAAGTGCCTGTGTTCTGATTGTCTGATCAGATCACATGGACACACAACAATAAAGCAAAGGACTGAGGGTAAAATTTTCAGAAGTGTCTTAAGTGACTAAGAAGCATATGTCTATTTTCAAAAGAGATGTAGGCCCAGATTTTAAAAGGTATTTAGGTGTTGCTCTGCTCAGCACTGCAAGGCCTAAGTGATTTTGGAGCTTAAATCTCATTTTCAAAAGTGAAAGTCAAGGGGACTTAAGTTCCTAAATGCTTCAGTCACTTCTGAAAATGAGACTTAGGTTCCTAAGTCTCAAGGTATTACAGTGCTGAGTGGGGCAACATCTACATATCTTTAAAATGAAGGTCTCAGAAACCCTAATTCCTATTGACTTTCAATGAAGTTTAGGCTTCTAAGTGTCTATATCTCTCTTGACAATGGGACGTAGGTTCCTAAGACGCTGACATTTTAGAAAATTTTACCCTAAGTTCTGGATCTCCATTACCTGGGAATATCACCAGTACAGAGAGAATTCAGCTCTCAGTTGCACGTATGCAGCTCTCTGTGACTTCAAAGGGAGTCATGCATTTGAATCTCATTTGGCATAATGTAGACTTCTCATACTGTGCGATCCTGAGCGGTGCAGAGAGCCGTCAAGTGAAGCTATGGGAAGCTGAGTGCTCAGCACCTGGTGGGATCAGGCCTGAAGTTGTTCTCAGTTTGCTGATCACAGCATGGCAGTTCCTTCCAATGTGAGTGAAGGATTCCTGCCATGCAGTATTTCAGTCTGAAATGCCCTGTAGCACTAACCTCTTCCTTTTTTAGCTCCCTTTATAGGTGTTTAATGCTACTCACTGGTGGGCTTATATACAACACCATTAGCACCAGGGTCTTCATTTTAAATCATGTCACAGCTGCATTCTCCAAAGCTGCCGTTTCCTTCCTTTTGTCTCCACGGTTAATGCTCACCATTCTTCATGGCTTAAGCCTATTAGCTAAAACTAACATTTCATTTCATGAAGGGCCTGCCCATGCACGGTCCTGAGTACCTCTCAATTCTCACTAACCCCTGGAGAGCGGAGGGCAGGTGTCACCTTGCAGGGTCCGGCTCGACATTAACACCGACATGGCTAGTTTAAGGCTGTAACCATGCTGCCATAAAAACAATCGTCCTTTCATTATTCAGGGGTCAAAATCATTTGCACACACTGTAGGTATCTATTATACACCACATCAGTCAGTATAAAATCCCTGCAACTGGCCAGTAATGTTTAGACGTACAACATTATTCTCACTGAAGTCCCTGGTGTAATAGAAAAGCTGGCACGCAGCTTTCCAGAACGAAGGGGAGGAACTGGTGACTAAACTGGGCTGGATACTCTGTGCTGGCCGGGAGCCTCTCTGCAGTGACAACGTGCATGTAATGTCTTGCATTTTGATAGTGGCTGCTCAGGAAGGGGGAGGTGTTGGGGAGCAGCCATTCTACAATGCTGGCGCCCATGGCAACAGCCCTTAACTTATACCTGGCAAAATCAAACCTCTGCCCATTGCAGCACTGACTTTAAAGTGCAGAGTTATTCCCTGCCCTGTATTTACGAGTGGGTTCAGGCTAATTTTAAATGTGTACAACAATGATGCTTCCATCAAGAGTGACTGGAGTCCTCCTGCGTTCTGGCATGGCTGTCGATCGAAAGGCCTGGGTTCCGCCTTTTCTAGTCAACCCCTATCTTATGCATTATGCATGTTCTGAGGTGCTTTTCTGCTTTCATCCTTGCCAGCAAAGACAGCCGATGAAGGTTTATAGGGTTTCATTGTGGAATATTGTTTCCTCCCTTTATCACCTCCCGACAGTGCAACTATATAGTGAGAATTCAGTCCAAAGTTAGAGGGCCAAGGTTATCAACCAACTGCGATTTTATCATCTGATCGGGATTCAGGAGCTTCATGCCTATTTCACAGAACTCCCGCCTTTAGGACTAGGATGGCTCCATATGTATAACTGTCCCGGGATTACCTTGAACGTTGTTGTCATGCTCATCCTGGAGTACCGCAATGGCAACTGTATGATTGTTTTCCACCTCTAACATTGCAGCTTCGTGAGTGGCTGAAATATCTTCCACCTGTTCAAAAGACAACAAAAGGAAGTTATGGACAGAAACATATTAGTGCAATGCAGCACCAGCAGGAGGAACTATCAGAAAACACCAGTGACTTGGAAAATTACAGATGACACATCTTGAGTGCAACAGTGCTTATGTTATCAAGTGTAACGATTAATTGCAGAAAGTGTGTTATGATTCCCTGAGTGATGGCATGTGGGCGCTGCAGCCTGCTTTGCAGCTCTTGCAACTTAATGGTAACAACAGCGGTATTTAAAAAAACCCCACAGGCTGAAAACCTTTCATTTGTCAAGGCCCTTTATGAGTTCAGCAACTTCTGCAGCCCATAAACTGAAATGTTATTAACAAACCAGACTCTCCCATACGATCTGATAAACAGACCCAATTCCAAGATATCCTGGATTTATTGCCCTTCAGAGTATTCTACTACAATTATTTTTATTTTAAGACCTTGAATGAACCTCAATGGAAGATGCCAAAAAGATTTAGCATTTATTTATAGAAAAACAGTGAAAATAACAGCTATCGGCAAATATAATGTGTTAATTGAACAATAATTATTTAGAGAATCGTCATTACAAACTCCTATTCCCAGCTAAAATGCTCATATGCTTATTAATACAATCCCAGTAAGTCAGTGATAGCCTTTGTTAATATATGCACAAGCATTTTCAAGTTGGTGCAGAAATAAATCATTGAGCTGCCACTGAAATCAGAAAGTTTCCCTTTGTCTTCTCTTACTGATTACTGAGAGCTTTCCTGTTGTTTCAGTCAGTGCAGTAATTTACTGATGCAAACAACAATGACAAAAGCTACATGATAATATATAGAACAGGAAACTTTTCCACTGTCTACATTCAGATAACACACCTACTGGTTTTGTGTAAGGAGTGTCAATGGATCGTTCCTTCATATCTTTTATTATAGGGCCTGTGGATAAGATATAGCCAGATTCCAAATTTTTCTTGTTATATCCATGAGATCCAGGAGTGAGAATATAGAATTACTTGATTGCAATATTAGGCCAATCTAGTGGCTGAATAGTATCAGGGATGGTGCAAGGAAGTTTCACGCCCTAGGTGAAACTTCCTTGCACCAGCCCTGCGCTGCCCCCACCCCCGCAACGCCGCCCCCACCCCAGCCAGCTCCCCCGCCCCCAGGAGCTCAGCTCCCCTCCCGCCCGGGAGCTCAGCCTGCCTCCCCACAAGCCCATGGGCCTCGGGAGCTGAGTGTGAAGCCGGGAGGCAGAAGGGCGGCTCTCCATGGCTGCCTCCCGGCTCCACGCTCAGGGGGGCAGCTTGCCGGCAGCCTCCCGGCTCCATGGTCAGCTGCTGAGCGTGGAGCCAGGAGGCAGCCACGGGGAGGCAAGGGGCGACTCGCCGCGGCTGACTCCTGCCTCCCCACTCAGCAGCAGGCAGCCGCGGCGAACCGCCCCTTGTCTCCCCGCTCAGCAGCTCAGCCGCTGAGCGGGAAGCTGTGGCGAACCGCCCCTTGTCTCCCTGCTCAGGAGCTCAGCTGCTGAGCAGGAAGGCAGCAGGCAGCCGCGGCGAACCGCCCCTTGTCTCCCCGCTCAGGAGCTCAGCCGCTGAGCGGGAAGGCAGCAGGCAGCTGCGGCGAACCGCACCTTGTCCCGCTGCTGAGCGGGAAGGCAGCAGGCAGCCGCGGTGAGCTGCTCCTTGTCCCGCCGCTGAACAGGTAGCCACGGCGAGCTGCCCCTTGTCTCGCCACTGAGCGGGGAGGCAGCGGGCAGCCGCAGCAAGCCGCCCCGAGGCAGGGGGCAGCCACGGCGAGCCACCCCTCACTTCCCGGCTCCGTGCTCAGCGGCTAAGCAGGGAACCGGGAGGCAGCCGCCTGCCGCCCCCCAAATCTTGGCGCCCTAGGCGACCGCCTAGGGTCGCCTAGTGCAAGCGCCGGCCTTGCTGAATAGGCAAGAAGGTGAATATATTAAAAAAGTGGTTCAACAAAGTGCACTTTATTCTTCTGCTCCTATTGGTGGATCACACCAATTTATTTGGCTTATTTTTTATTTATTTTGGTTTATTTTTGATGTGATAATGACAATAAAGAATAAATATATATAAATAAGACCAATGGGAGTTTTGTCTGAATAAATCACATAGGGTCAAGACCTCTTAATTTAGCTGAGATTCATTCTTAGCACGAGAAATGTGCATCAAGTCAAATATGATGGGATTGTGTCATGTATCTGTTATCGAAACACAATGCTCATTAAAAAATTAAGTAAAACAGTCTCAACCTTTTGAGTATTCATCCATACATATCCGGTGACAAATAATCACTATCTCATTCTGATTAACTATTGCAAGGATTCTACAACTACATTGTTTCGTGTGATAGTGCTGATCATACAATTAATCTACCACATAAGACTCTGGAATCATTTCAATCTCTTTTACCTGTGGCTTTCCCCCGCACTTTACATTTTGAGTGCGGTTAGTGTTCTTGAAATGTGCCAGGTTGGCACCCCTGGAGACTGATGCACCTGGCATCTCCATGGAACAGACACATCATCGGCCGTGACAAGATAAGCTTCTCCAAATCCTTCTAACCTGGAGCTGGAGGAACTGCCTCTTTGTTTGGTCTCCATGCTTGTTCAAACCTTAGTCTACAATGGTGCCATGTAGTTTGAGTTGCAATGGTGGTTTCTGTTGATTTGGACAACTGTCCTAATGGAAATGGACTAGAACCATCAACTCACATCATAACAGGCTAATGAAAAACCATCAGATGGGAATGAGTCCTTGCCACTATTGACCCAATGACCTAATGCTGAAAAGATCTGTATCCCATTTCCAATTTCCTGGGCTCTCCAGCCTCCTTCAGAGTAATTTTCTGATTGCCACATATAAAGGACTATATAAGTCACTTGCTCTTCTGGGCTTTGTGAGTTATAATGAGCACATTCCCTAATCAAACATATTCTCTTGCATTGTTTTGTAATGTGGTGTATCAAACAATTATATTTTTTATAGTGAAACAGATGTTCACTGTGAAGTGGCTTCATGCACGCAGCTGTTTTATTTATACTTAATGTTAGATTAGAGAACAAAGACAGAGCCACAGAACTTGTGTGGATAAGACATTTTTACTACATTTAATCATTCAAAATATCTGTTAGCTCAGCCAACAGCTGCCAAATTTCTAATTAAATTAGATAAGATTTACATTTAGAATGAAAAATATACATTTAGTTTGGAATTTGAAAATATACAAACTTTCTTGACAATAACATGAGAAGAGACAGTGCTATGGTTACGAATCATTCAGAAAACAAAGTGGGATTTAGTTGCTGAGATGAGATCTAAAGTGTGAGTGAGTAGAGGGCTGGGTGGCTTAGTGATCTGGTACTGGTGTATGAACATCATCAACCCCTTCCCCTAGTATGTATATTCTATTTGTTTGTATGTCAGCCTATCATCACCTCTGAAGCACTGCCATAATTGTTTACCTTGTACTTGCTTAAATCTTTCTTCATGCCTTATTTTGCTTTTGCTGTGTACACATACGCAGTGTTAGCCCCTCTTCCTGCCCCTGTGGTGGTACTGGCCCACGTGTCACACTCCCAGGAGAGAGCCCACAGGCAGACAAATGCTAGAGCAGGCTGGAGGACGACAATTCTGTTTCCCGACAACTTTCGAGGTTTCAAAGTTTGTTTTCATTCCACATTAGAATGAAACCAAAACTTTTCCAGTGTTTTTGGGCTTGTGACAAAATGTCCATTCTCAGACTAAATAGGCCAGGTTCTGGATTGGGGTCTCTCTCTCCCTGGTCAGACGTGACCAGAGATCCATGGTCCTCAGAAAACTTCCAGTCAAAAACTTAAGTCAAAATCAAGAAATCTCCAGGAAATTTTTCAACCTGGACAAAACATGGTACTTCAATGAATATATATTTTGTGGAACACGTTCTGACCAACTCTACTAAAATGCCAGCAAAACCCACCAGTACTTCGATACTCCTTTACTTCTTGGATGATCGTCCCCTCTTGTGGGAAGGTTTTGGGGTGGAAGAGAGGGTAGGGGCTGAGGTCTACAAACCCAGTGGATCTCTAAGATGAATGAGGACAGCAAAGGTGGACCTCACGGGCTCCAAGAGGTCTCAACTCCCTCTTGGGGAGCACTGCTCCTATAGGCTAACCCCCACCATCCCTGCATCCTATCCTGACAGAAGTCACATGCAAGGGAGTGAAAGCTAGTCCAAGAAGCAGTAACTCTAGGCAGCTTTTCCACTGAAAATCCTTCTGTTTAGAGAGCAGCTGCTCTCTATACTGCCATCCCCTCCCACCCCCGAGTCCCTACCAGAACACACAGGTGGTGAGGAGAGAGTGCTGCTGTGTTTGGGGACGGGAGAGCACACAGTGGAGCATGAATGGGGGGAAAACCCACTGGAAAGCACCTCTGGGAGCCCTTTACAGGGCTCCTAGAACATAAAAAGGGGAGTGGAAAAGGAAAGCTTGAATAGTCAATGGCAATCTTTCTTCAGAGAGCACCAGATAGACCAGTCATCAGAACCCACAGGACTAGAAGAATGAGGGGAAGAGATAAGGCATTAGTGACATTAGAAGGGTTAAAATGAAGAAGTGAGGCTAAATGATAATGCTATTTTCAGACGAGCAGAGCTAGAGGCCTTGAGTATCTTTAGCAATCGTGGGAGGGAAAAGGTCCGGAGCAGGGAGCAAAGAGGAGTGTCTGCCAAAGAGACAGACAGACAGACTTACTTCCATTGCTTCAGTTGGCAATAGTGTGATGGATTAAACCATAACAGACTGGGAAACGAGCAAGATAAATATGCTAATAATCCAATCCCAGCACAACCTTTCTGACTTGAGTCAGCTTCTTTTATAACCAAAGTAGGAGCAAAGCATCATCCTGCCCAATAACTCTAAGAGCTGCCCAAGAAATAAAGAGAAACACAGCACTGCAAAGAAAACAAAGAACAAAAAACCCCAAACCCCAAAGCTTAAATCCTCAGCAATTGAAAACCTTACCTATGAGTTCCCAATCAGTAATGTCTGATAGTACATAGACTTCACAACAAGACATTTTTAACCAACAAAAATGACTTAACATAAAAGGGGTAAAAACAACAAGTAGTACGGTTCAATTAAGAGAGAAGATAAGGAAACTCTAGCTTAAAACACAAAGATCCTTCGACTCAAACTTTCACAACACTTCCCACCACATACTAGGAAATCAATCATAGAATATCAGGGTTGGAAGGGACCTTAGTAGGTCATCTAGTCCAACCCCCTGCTCAAAGCAGGACCAATCCCCAATTTTTGCCCCAGATCCCCAAATGGCCCCCTCAAGGACTGAACTCACAACCCTGGGTTTAGCAGGTCAATGCTCAAACCACTGAGCTATCCCTCCCCCCCAGACAGAAGCATTGGGTAAAACAAGCACAATTGGGAAGGGTTTAAGATCAATAACTACAAAAGGATTTAGCAATTCAGAATGGCCAAAACCCAGCGAGAGCACTCCCATCTCCGCCACAAAGGAATCAAACCTTACATACGAGACTGAAGGAAAACATCCTTGATGAAGACATTAACTAGAATCTGCCATAAGAGATTATCAGTTCATCGAGTGTGAGGGGAAAAAAATAAACATGTGAACAGACACCTTCAGGCTAGAAACGGAGGAGGACGGATATTCTCTATGTACATTCCCAGACAAAAAGCTTTCCTTTTGCCAACAACTCCCTTTTCAGTGTTAAGCTACACTGGAGAGCTTGTGGCTATGCAGTTATCCTGGCTACAGCTAGTCGGGATTCAAAGCAGGATCTTGTGTCGCTCACGTTCCGGGGCGTGCCCTAGCCACTGGGCTATTGGCTATTTTAGGATGGCTCTCTCTCTCTCTTTCTCCCTAATTTTGGAAGGTCTCAGTTTCAACCCGATGCTTTGAAATCTTGACAATTTTTGCAGGATGGGAAGACAGTTTCCTGCTCAATTTTAATCCTGGCAACTAGTGCCAGCCCCTCTGGTTGTGAGTCCTAGATGCACGTTTTCCACCATTTTGCTTCTCTGCGTACCATCCAGATGACAGGACAATAGCTATCAACATAACATGGTGCAGCACCCCATCTCTTCCAGGCCAACACTCGGAGCCTCCATAAGGAACCATTTGATAAACATAAAATCATCATCTCCCCACTTTCTACTTGTCCTCTCTTCCCAGGATCTCAAAGTGTTTTACAATACACTAGGTACAGAAGGTGAACGATATCCTACCCATTTCACAGACAGATGAACTCAGAGACATTGGGTCTCATTCTCCATGTCTTGTACCACTATGCAGTCATTTACCATTGTGCAAAGTCAGGGTCATTTTTTCAATTGACTGATTAGTGCTTTACATCCATCTCACACAATTGCAAATGACTACATGAGGTACAAGGATCAGGGCCAGAAAAGTTAGGTGTCTTGCCCAAGATCACTCAGTGTTTCAGAGGCAAAGCCAAGAATAGAACCCTGGAACTCTGAGTCTCAGGCTTTTGCTCCAACTAAACTATGAGATACATATTAAAGAATCCAAGTACTGTACATGCATCCCTATGTGAAATTTCAGCCATGAGACCCTGCAGGCAACAGGACTAGTCTGTCTCTTAGGTTTCGGGGTTAGATTCCACCCAGACATGATGAAAATACAGAAATTAAAATGACAAGAGCCTGCCATGAATAGCGTTTGTTAGGGCAGGTCTACACTGCCGCTTAAATCCATTTAACTTACGTTGTTAAGGGGTGCGAAAAAGCTTTGCCCCGAGAGACGCAAGTTTTGCGCTGTCCATGCCAGCGCTATGTTGGTGGGAGACACTCTCCCGCCAACATCGCTTCTGCTTCTTGCTGAGGTGAAGTAATTATGCCGACAGGTGAGCGCTTTCCTGTCAGCATAGCGTGTCTTCACCAGACATGCTACAGCGGTGCAGCTGTGCCGATGTAGTACTGTGGCGTCGATTTGTCTTCTGGTAAAGTCTGTCAGGGCTGAAATCTTTTTAACCATATCAGTTGTTAATTGTGTGCAATATGAATAATTAATCTAAGTCAATGGAAGGAGTTATTTGCACAAACCACAGCAGAGCATCCTGCTAGCACGTCCGATTCTACCACGGTTTACACACGAGTACGGTAGTAGGCCCATATGTGAGTTTAAATGGCCATTCAGTTAACATATTAAAAAATAAGGCTAAAAATACTATATGCTATGTAATCTCATTTATTTAGGAAAGAAAAGCAAGAGAAATACTTGAGGCTCATAGTCAAAGTTATGTGCTCAGTTAGAGGCAATAATGTCTAATGGCTGAACAACAGATGTCAGGAAACCTGGATTTTATCCTGTGTCGTTGACAAAACGTGCAGTTGGGTAAGTCACTTCACCGCTCTGCCCCACTTTATCTGTAATTTGAAATATAACCAGGCAAGCTTCTGCCTCCCTTATTTCTGTTGAGAAGTACCTTACTTAACATGTAGATTAATTCAAATCAATGGGAGTATGATACTGCTCATTGTGAGTAAGGGTGGTGGACGGGGCCCAATATTTATATTTGGTACCGCACAAGTGAGTTCTTTGTAAAGCACTTTAGGATGTGTGAATGAAAGGCGTTGTACAGTCAGAAGTATGTGCTTTTCTTTAGACTAGGAAGGGTAAGAAACCTGGATCTTCTACTAGTTATCAGCTTGTTACTAATGTCTTCATACTGGAGAAGGTCACAACATTCAGCTGGCCAGTAACCTGCACTGTAATTGCATTGCTCTATCCCCCGCAACATGAATAACTTATGGCTGACCTGTTCCTGGTGCTGACACTTGATCCTCACAAGTTGAAGACCGTGTTCCTCTTGCAAGAGGTCCATTTCGCCCCTGTACTGTAACTGCAACCTCTCCTCAAGGGCACGCAGCTCTTCTTGCTGTTGCCAATGCAGCTTCCTCACCTCCTCCTCAAACCTTCTCTCCAGTTCCTCCTTCTCTTTTTGTAATTTTTCACATCTTGCTGTGTTGAGGGCTGTGGAGAGAAGAAAGCACAATCGGTAAGGTCTGAGATAGTAATCTCTATGGGGCAGGGATAATCTTTTTGGTCTGTGTTTGTACTGCGCCTAGTGCAGTGGAGTCCTGGTCCATGACTGGAGCTCCTGGGCACCACCACAATGCTATCTGTATTAAATAAATAATAACAAAGTTGCAGTAGATCCTGAAATTATTACCACAGACACACACAGACACTTCAACTCACAATACAAATATAACGAGGCATTATGCGTTGCCTTAGGGAAGGCAATTCTATTGCTGTCATAGGTGTTACTCTGTATCTAGAATATGAGTCTAGCTTTCTGATGCCATAATTTGTATTTCTGTTTTCTGATTCTGATTTTATGCTTTGTCTAACAATAATTAATAGGAAAGAAGTGGATTTCCACTGCTCTCTGTTGAGATACAGTTAAAAATCATTCTATCTACATGAAAAACTGGAGTCTGGAAAGAAACTAAACAGCACAGACCTGGTTCAGCAACAAATCACATATAAAAAGAAGACCTCGAGGAAATAAATGCCCACTTTTTAAAGTTGTTTTTGTATTAAGTGGTTTGTGTGTTTCATGGACCTAAAAATATAAATGTAAGAGCAACATTTAAGGCAACAAGCAATGGTGGAATTTACACTCTCATGATCCATCATTATTATTATTCCTCTGAGTTAATTTAATGGGCCATATCTGAACTGGTGCAACTGGGTGCAACTCCAACAGAAGTGCGGGTGAAGTCAATGAAGTTTGACCTGCTTCCACCAGGCCTGAATTTGGCTGTCGGAGCATACAGATATTGTTCCAAAGCTCTGAGTACATCAATGGTGTGGATAGTTCTTTGTTTTCTTCATCCATCTGCACCACTGGAGAGTTTCAAAATCCATGTCTGGGTTCAAGCTGAGTGAAGTTGGATAGAACCCACTGAGAGAGCAAGCTTGCTAACTTTCTTGAGATCTCTGACGTAGGGGTAATCAACAGGAAATTTAAAGTTAGAAAAAAACTAGTGAAGCAAGGAAACAGATGTGTTTTGAACTGTACTATGGCATTCCTCTGTCTGAGATCTGCCACCCACAGGCATAGCTTGTTTGGAAGAAGAAGCAGCTTCTGATGAGACTGGCTGCACCAATTAGTTACCCATCTTGCCTCCCCATTTCAAATCTCGAGATTGCTGACCAGACTAATGGCATAAATTAGAATGGTGGATGTTGTTGCAACTCTCTGTGAACAAGGCTCATATTGTTTCATAAACACACTTGCTCTATAATTTCCATGTCACATTCACTCAGCTTACTTACCAAAGCCAATGATTACTACTTTTATCACTGGTCATGCTCTTTTCTCCTTTTTGCTGTGTCATGAGTCTGAGCTCATTCTTCATGCAGAAGCTGCCATGGTAGCACTAGTTTGTCAAATAAGGTACGTCTACACCATGCACTACTTTCAGTGGCCTGTAGAGTACATACAGTACAAACACGGCTATAAACAGCACTGTAGCTTGAGAGGCCTGGCTTAGGCGAGTAGAATAAAGACGTGCCTGAACCCTATGGGTGTATACCCGGGTACATATCCTATACGGCTTCTACTTGCCCAAGTTGTGCCTCCCCGTCTACACTGCTGGGGCCTTTCTCTACTGCAGGGAGATGCCGGAGCCTTTCCTCACTGCCGAGCCTTTCCCCACTGCCTCCCTGCTGCCAGAGCCTTTCACTTTCAGTGTGGACGCAGCCTTCTTTTCCCTGAGGCATGCAGCTACCCATATCCTACACGACACCACATGTGGTGCGCAGTATAGAGGTAGCCTTGGTTACAGTAATGGTGTCAGATATTTTTTATTTTTACAGAGGCACTTTAAAATGGATTACGACAAAGATTAATAAATCATAAACGCAGAATCATTTGAGGTTTGGATAAAGTAAGACCTGACCAGGATCTTTGCCCAACTCCCCAACCAAACTGTGTTTGAGGTTTGAAAAATTTCAGTTAAGCTGTTTTGAATTCCCCCCCACCCCCCTTTTCCATGAACCTTTGCAGCTCTTGGTCTGGCTGGGACCATAAGCACAAGTACTGAAACATCAGGATAAAGGGCTTTTAATGTGGGATTTCCAGTCCATCTGGAAGCAGAAAGTACAAATAATCTCAAGAGACAGCCTATTTCCAATGTATTCAACCCAATATTGAAGACCCCACCAAGAGGCACCTGTTTAGTTTATGTATTCTAGAAATCCCCTCATCATTCACAGAGTCATAGAAATGTAGGGCTGGACAGGACCTCGAGAAGTCATCAATCCAGCCCCTTGCAACGAGGCACAACCAAGTAAACCTAAACCATCCTTGACAAGTTTGTGTCTAACCTGCTCTTAAAATCCTGCAATGATGAGGATTCAACAACCTCCCAGCATTCCTTCCTGCAGAGAACCATGGGAAGGGGAAAGCGATCCAGGGAAATATGTGTTTGTACTTCCCGAATTTCTGAGGCCTAGTCCTGCTGGTGGGATGGCAATTGCAGAGAGGCCTGGAGGCATGGCCCTACCAGGTGTAATTCAGCTCCCAGTGAAGTCCCTGGGAATCTTTCTACTGACTTCAGTAGGGCCCAAATGCATTGATGTTCTAAGATTCATGGATCGTGAAGCAGCTACACGGGTGATCTGCCCCTCTGCTCTACTCTTCGGACTCTCCTCTTCCACGGCACCATGGCTGATCAGGAGCCAGGCTGCCATGCCTGCCACCCACCTTTGAGCCCTGGAACCCCTTTTGAGGGGGCTGACAGCACGGAATGGAACTTGTGGAAGTTAATGATTTCAGAGTCGCTATTAACTTCCATAAGAATTTGCCAGCAGGTTTCCTGGAGGAATGATGTCATACACAGCAGTTGATCCCCCAGTGCCACTACCTTCACTCAGCCATGCCCCTATCAAAACCCAGGGCCCTCACCATGGGTTTTTGCACATATGAGGTTTCACAGGACTGGAAGGAGAAGGTGGATGCTGTTTCTCTGGGTGTGTTTCCCTCCATCTGACAGTTTTGAAAGCACTGAAATGGAGTTTATGCCCTTCCCATGTCTTCTGCACCCTACAGGGGGAGGGAAAACCCAATAATTCTGCAAGATCAATATAGTCAATGTATGAAGTCCTATTATATTACGTGAAGTAGAAGATCAGAAATTTATAAAGACATTAGATGAAGTTTCTTTCCTCTTGCGGTTTTGTGTTATAATTTTAAACGCTCTCTTATTATTTTGTTGCGTGATTATACAGAGCTACATTTTGTATTAGCTTCCATTGCTGTGTGAAACTATTGAAGAGCCAAAGTACAATGAGATCAAGCTTCAAGCTCTGTATTCATTATAATTGAAACCTACTCAAGCTTTATATTGGAATTATAATGAAACCTGTCCTTCAGCAATCTCTTTAATGAGACTGCACAACACACAGGCCTAGGCAACGAAATGACACTTTTTGAACTAGAAGAAAGTAACTCTCAGACACAAACCATAAACCAACACGATAAAAAAGATAACAAAATCCCTCAAATACAAAGCAATTGTAGAGGTCTGACTAGAAAGCCCACTAATTTTGCTAATGAGGGATGGATCACTTGATGATGACCTGTTCTATTCATTCCCTCTGGGGCACCTGACAATGGCCACTGTCGGAAGACAGGATACTGGGCTAGATGGACCTTTGGTCTGACCCAGTATGGCCGTTCTTATGATAATGGATCTTGCTATCAGCTAGTGAGTCACTGGTATTGTGACACTGAACTTTTGTTTTTCTTAACATAAAGAAATTACAACACAAATGCAGAAGCAATGTGAAATAAACGCCTGAAACCCCAGAGCTTCACTGTCGCGGTGACAGATGGCAAATTAAAAAATATAATGTTCCTCAGACGGAGCAAGTTAGTGGAGCTATAGTCATTTACACAAGCTGAGAATGTGACCTTTTAGATTAGATGCATTACATACCTACAGGTGAGATTAGGTGAGATAGGCAGACAGATTAAATATAACAGGTAAAATTAGAATTTTAATTTAGGAGCTCCATTCTGCCCTTTAGAAGATCCACACCCCATAACTTCAAAATACTGTTGGATCTTTGTGTGCAGTAGGAGCAACAGAACTGAGATCATAATTATGCTCTTTGATTTTTCTGGATCTCTTCTTGAGCATTTAGCATTATCAGATCAAAACCCCTTTTAAATAAGGTCCATATTTAATGCATGTGTAACCCTACATATGGTCCCACATTTTTGCATTTTCCTTGTTGTCACATCTTGGCTTTTCAGGCAATGAAAAAGGATTCCTAGTTAACATTCAGTGGAAATAATTTGGACCAGCATTATTTGAAGTTCACCTGGGACTGATCTGACACTTATTATTTAAAAAGGACCATCTGTGATTTGGTTAGAGCTTGGGGCATATTATGAGAAGGAAAGTGCAGAGGACACAAGGAGTCCTTCCCTTCCCTCCCTTGTGCCTCTCTGCAGGCTCCAGACACAATCCTACAGTCCAGACACAAAACTACTGGGGAATACAGGCACTGCTCTCCGCTACTGCCCCTGCAGGTGCTAACTAACCTAGAGAGGTAGCTCAGAAGGTAGGGTGGGGCCATCTCTCTTATCTCCTTTGCACTAGTTACCAGAGCTTTCTGGGCATGGAGAGAAGAGTCCATGTAGCACCCACTGAAGGGGTGGCAGAGCTGCTGCTGTATCATGTGCTCCCTGGGAGTCTCCAGGAAGAATTCTGTCTGAGAATTATTCCTGGGGGCTCCTGGTGTAGCGTGGGTCCTGGCATCAAACTCATAATGGGGCCCTACATATATTTAATGAAAAGAAGACACTAATAACCAGTGATTTATGGCCAGAATGGCCTTGCTTATGGGTTGGTCTGTTAACCCATATTTAATAGCCAGTTCTTCACTATGAAAATGAATGCCCTAGCCCCCACTTTTGAAAACAGACGTGGGATTCATTTTATAGTACAAAGCTTCAGAAGAGAGTCCAAAGCACAATGCATATGGTGCAACGGCACAAGGCCAATGTCAGGACGAAGGCTGTGTTTATTGGTAACAAACAGCAAGTCCACATGTGCCCAAACTAATGTAAAATTTCAAAACCTTAGCATCTCCTGGAAATTGCACCAGTCATTAACTTGGTAACAAAACAAAATCTACATCCCATCGAGAGGATTTTCAGGTTGGATTTTTCCCCCTGTGCTTTCCAGGCTGGAAGGGACTTTGATATAAAATGACATTTTCTAGGATGACAACCTGCTCCAGGTTAAATCACAGAGTTGACATCACTGCTCCACAGCTTTCCTAGCACCAAGCTGATGTTATTTCCCTTGGTGAATGACCTATACACTATTGTGTGCAACAGACAATAAAAATGTATTTCAGGCCCAGTTCACAATGCAAGGAAAAGCTAAATGTCACCAATGGAATGTCACTCCAGCGCCTCTCGCATAAAACTAAACTGAGCAATGTATTTTTATATTCAGCCTTTATGTTCAAAGGGATTGCTAAACCGAGTGCTGATGCCAGCGTACCCGCTCACTTAGTAAACCTGGTTGCAGTGTTGTTGTAGTCGGGTTGGTTGGGAGATATGGTGTATTTGTCACCCAAATACTCTGAGAGAACCTGCTTCAAAATGAGGGGGAAAAAAAAAACCAAACCCAAAAATCTCTGATCGCACACCTCTAGTTGTCACCTACATCATCATACTGGAACCCATACGGGGTATCATTAAACAATGACAATCCATACTCGATGGGGACCCCATCCTGAAAGAAGTCATTCCTAGCCCCCCTCTTTTGGCCTTTAAACAATGCCCTTAACCTCTCCAAGCTCATCATCAGAAGCAGCTCCTCATAGGCCAGGACTCACCAACTCAAAGCAGCACCAGCCCCTGACAGAACAACAGATGCAAAACCTGCAGTCATATCCCCACTGTTATGATGATCAACCCCCAACCCCCCAACACACCTTTCAAGATCCATGGGTAGGGTTGCTAACCCTCCAGGATTGTCCTGGAGTCTCCAGAAATTAAAGATTAATCTTTAATTAAAGATTATGTCATGTGATGAAACCTCCATGAATATGTGCAACCAAAACTGGCAACCCTATCCATGGGTCCTGCACATGTGTATCACAACATGCAGTATACCTCATCCAGTGAATTAAATGCCCCAATAACAACTATGTGGGTGAAACCAGACAATCACTATGCTCTCGCATGAATTCACACAGGAAAATGATAAAAGACAAAAACACCATATTATCCGAGGGCAAACAGTTTTCACAAAACTATCACTCTATATCTGACCTCTCAGTCCTCATCCTCGAAGGAAACTTGCACAACACCTTCAAAAGAGGAGCCTGGGAACTTAAATTCATAACTTTGCTAGACACTAAAAATCCTGGTTTTAAAAAGGACCTGGATTTTTGGCTTATTACAACAATCTGTAACCCACTAATCACCCAAATTTTTTGTCCTATGATTGCAGAGGTGCTAACTGGCCATTTCAATTTGAATGTTCCCTTACAATATGTGTTAACCATTTATGTTAAACAATCTGTTTCACCTTGTGTTTAGCTGTGAGTTCTGAGTACCTTTCCCAGACCTGAAGAAGAGTTCTGTGTAGCTGCTCGAAAGCTTGTCTCTCTCACCAACAGAATTTGGTCCAATAAAAGATATTACCTCACCCACCTTGTCTCCCTCACAGTTTAGCTGTTTCTGATCAGAGTGCTGGCTCTACAGTAGGGTGACCAGATGTCCCGATTTTATAGGGGCAGTCCCGGTTTTTGGGTCTTTTTCTTATATAGGCTCCTATTATCCCCTACCCCCGTCCCTATTTTTCACATTTGTTGACTGGTCACCCTACTCTACAGTTATTGTTCAGAGATTATGATCCACACATCTTTATATTACATATGGGCTCTCTTTTCCTTAACCTTATTTCTGACTGACCGTTGTAGATAAACAGACAAATCCTGCAGGCCTTATTCAGATTAAACTTTCTCAGACTTTGATGGGATTGTTGTGAAATAAGGATTGCACAATTTGTCCCATAGACATATATAGCAGTACTGTGCACAAATGCTTTTAAACACCTGTGGATTTGGATGATCTGAATGTGAGTATTTCCTATTTAACTAAGTATCTAGCTATTTACATGTCCCCCTCGCTATAATTCTTTACTTGTTGCAAACGACTGGATTATTTTGATCTTTTTTAAACCTGGTCCAACACGGTTTGGAATGGCCTCATCTCCCATTGATGTGAAGGGGAATTGAGGGTATTCAACACCTTCCTGGATAAGGCCTTTTTTCAGCTTCAATGGCTTCCCAGGGATGACTAAAAAAGTGCATATATTTAACACTTATGAGAATCAGCTTCTACCTCTGGCACTGACTGTGTGTAATGTGTTAAGAGCACAGGCATTTCTGGCATAATGTGTGGGCAGATCTTGATTTTATAAGATAACACAAATTCCTCAGTATTTATAGCACTGGATATCCATTCATCCCCCATGAGTACCAGGACTGGAGATGTACTTTCCAATTTCACTCTAATGGCAGATTTAAGAGTCTTATAACTGCTGATACTTTAGCAGTAAGGGTTATGTTTGCCAACCAATGTTTCTTTGAAACCAAGATGTTAAGTGCATAGACAAGGCTCCCTCCTGCTGCAAGCAGGTAATAGTGATTCACCCCAAATAGTGGTCAACCCAGCAAAGTTTCACACCTTCCCTTAATGCTCCCTGAGTTACACATGACATGAGATAAGGAGTTTATAAATTTCTTCTTCATTAAGATATATGTAGTCCCTGTTTTGCATCTCTACAATTTAAAAAAAAAGGCAAAAGATTGCGCTAAAGTGAAGAGATATCATAAATCTTTGCACTCACCATTCCCCTGGCCCACAGATTAAAAACACAAATTAATTTCTTTTATTGAAGAAAAGGCTAAAAATAAGTTGTGTGGAACAGATTTTTAATGAAGAAAAAATATTTAATAAATCAGGTTATTGTAAAATATGTCTTCCTTAAAAACCTATTAAAAAGCAGAGAAGTTCATATTTCATATGGATGGATATATACCCAAAAGTGCCCTGCTGATCAGTTTTTTTAATACTCTGCCCTAGTGAAATACCTGCACATGTTCGTACTTCAATCCATGACTGGAAAATGTCCTACCAAGAATTCCTTCCTCCTGACTTTTTACAAGTATTGTTAATAAAAACTAAAAATTCACAGTTCAGAGCTCTGTTGTACTGCCTCCGGCCCCCTCAGAATCTGACTCCAGTGTAGGATCTCTGCTTTTTAAAAAACATTTTGTTATCAGCATACAAGAAGCAATAATAATCCTCCAAAATAGGAGCCTGATTCAACACCCATTGAAGCAAAATGGAAAGCTTCCCTTTTGAATTCAGTGGCCACTGGATTAGGGGCCCTGTGTGCCCAGAAGATATCTCCTACTCAAGTATTTGAGCTCTGTAAGTATGTTACAAGTCCTTGTCTCACTTTGAATGTTAATAAGAGAAGGCAGAAACTTTCCAACGCAAAACCAATACTATGTTAGCAAGGATAAGGAGAGTTCTTTGTTTGGGCAGTAGGGAAGGCAGAAGTTACTCAGATGTTGAAACAGAAAAATACTGTACTATGGCTGAGATCCTTAGCTGTACTGCAGCCATTTTGTGTTGACTTGCTGGCACAAAGGGACCCTGTAGACTTCTAGCTGACCATGGGAGGATTACCCCGGTGTAGGGGGAACCCTCCAGTGGCATGGAGCCAATGTAGTAGTAAGAGGTCTGGTCTGGTCTGGATTTAGGGGGTGAGGCCAGCGTGCTCTTGTGACCTATTGATTCCTGGCTTCTATGTTGGCCCCTTTTGACCTTTGGCAGCCAGTGCAAGTTAGCTCACACCTCAGACTGCTCTATCTCACAAAGGGGACAAGATCAGTGCACTGCCCTAAAGCCATCTTTGTGATGCCCTTCTGAGGTGCCCTGTGTACCTCTTGGTCAGTGCTGAGGATCTGGGCCGGTACATCTACTGTTCGTTGGTCTTTGGAACACATTCTGATATGAAGAATTATAAGTAGACAAAATAGTTGTCTCCATTTTTAAGCATACCACTTTTTCTAATCTAGTGTTTACAAACTACTCTCATAGGTTGACTCTTTCCTAGAATCCCTTCCCTTTAACAGTCCACCCTTCTGGGTGACTACATCACTGGCACGCGTTAGGAACCATCTCTGGCTGGGGATGAGAGCTTGATGACAGGTACATTAAGAAGGTGGATGGCCATAGGTTATGATCATTAGGTTAGGATCCCTCTATGCTGGAAGCTGGGTGCAAAGATATACATTGATATACCCTGCCCTTCGCTAAGTTGTGGCTTGGTCACTATTTGACTAAAGATGCAGAGGAAAAGTATATACATCGTATATAGCTGAAGCAATTGTGTTGTTAATTGGCCTTTCAAATTGGGCAGATTGTATGAAATCCCGAGCCTTTGGCTAGGGCACACCCCCAGCTCTTTGGGGGAAATTTTCAGTATGCAATACTGCTTTTTATTCGATGCCTTCACCTCCCCATTTGGGCCTGTGATATGTTTACAGACCATTTGTACACCAGGTGTAAGGGTGAAGTTGGCTTTGATGATTAAGAAAAAAATCCAACTAGTCATTCAAGTGGATCCTGCATTTTTTGATTATGTAAATAATATATCTATTATTTCATTTTATAACAACAAGGCAAACCCATGTTAGTGCACATGGCATGTAACTGTCCAAATAACATAGCTAAATTGTGACAAGCTCTGCCCTGCACAGGGGCCACCTTCTCTCCCGGCACTGCTCCTGGTGCACAAGGATAAGAGGTCAATCAACCAAGTGCACCAATATAGACAGGATGGGATGGGAAGGGGGCAGGGCAAGGCAATGATCCAGTTATTTATCCATCCACTTTTAGGCATCTTGCTCCCTGTGGGGAAATGGAATGAACAACCGCTTCACTCCCCAAAACTCAGGGAGCGAAGGGACTGTTACTGTGAGAGGAACTTGCACAGGCATGCAAGGAGGTAGAGGAGGGCAGTCGTCTTGCACGTCCCTCCGCCCCTGTGCACCCAGGGGAGTGCTTCACACAATCTGGCCTTGTATAGACAACTTTGCAATCTTTCTATTGCGAGTTTTCTACAGGAAGCACACAGGAGGATGGGAACACCCTTTCTAGCCATTCCAAGGAGCCTGATGACTAATTGACACAGACTCTTTCCAACGGTGGCCTCCCCAGGAATTGAAATTTGGGGGGGGGGGGTGTTCGAATTTACTGGGGTGGGGGGTGTCACTAAATTGGCATGTAACTAGTTCACAAAACTGGGGGGGGGGTGTTGGGGAAATTCAGGGGGGGTGTAGGGAAATCACTGGCACACACATGGGAGCAAATGACTCTTTCTGTTATCTCTGTTTGCAAAACCGACGTGTCTAGAGTAAAGAACAACAGGGCTAAATTCAGCCCTAGTAAAGTTAGTGTCACTCTGGTACCGCAAGGGAGTCCCGCACACATATCCTGGGGCAGAGTTTGGCCCAGTCTGCACAAGGAGTCAGTGGAGTCAGATTACAGTTGTTTGCCACCGATCTGTTGTTTACAAGCTAGAACAATTATTTTAAATATCTTTATATATGGCTGTTTTACCCCTGCTGTTTAAAGCCCCAGTCCAAGACATATTCAAGTGAGCGAGGGCCCTTCTACCAGCCCAAGTTGTACCCTCAGTAGTGTTAGATACTCAGTGATTGCTGTCTCTTGGGAGTAGAGCAGACCATCAGCTGCCTCCCCTCAAGACACCTGCTATCTTTGGTGGGAGGCCTGGCCCAACTGCAGCCTCTCCTCAAAGCCTTGCTGTCTCCAAGAAAGGTGCTTTCTTCAGGGGCAGGATAGGCCAGCAGTGGCCTCCTCCTAGACGTCCCTCCTGTGACCGGAGGAAAGGACTGGGCTGCCTCACAGGATCCCTCCCGTCTCTGAATGGGAAAGTTGATGGTCAATAAATGACCTCTCAAGCTGCCTTTGGATGGAGACAGCAGGCAGCTGGTGTTCCCGGCTATAGCCGAGCCTAGGAGCAGAGACCATTTCAGGTGCATTTTATTTCCTTAGGCAAGCACCTAAAACAGCTGCCTATGTTCCTTGGCTGGGACTGGATCCTGCACAGCAAAGGTGTCTATTGTTGTGTATATAAGTGCCAGGTAAATAGCGATGATTGGGCAGGAAGCGAAGAGGAACCTGATCCTGCATTATCGAGAATGCTGCAGTGTGACCTCTAGACTGTGTACAGTGGATTACACCTTTGGCTCCCAGCAACACTGGTGTAAATCTGGAAGTAACTGGGAGCAGAATTTGGCCCTAGCCAGTGCTTCTCCTTCCTTGTGCCTACACATAGCCTCCACTCACAAATGCATTGGAGTGCAACAACCTTGTGCTCCCTACAGTGCACTCTTGACAGGCAAGATCAAAGCCAGACTGTTAGTGATACACAGAACTTGAAAACAGGGAATAGGTCTTCGAACCAGAGCAGAGCCCTTCAAATGTTCCCTCCCTGCCTGAAAAGCAAAAGCACTGCAGCAATTCCTCTGGGAGCGGAAGAGGAGAGCACAGCAGAGATGAAAACAGAGATAAAAGTGATATTGCAAATGTGATCTCGGCCCCCACTGGACCATTCTGTGGGGACGGAGCAGCGAAGCACTATTACAGTCTGAAAATTTCTACATCGACAGTAGGCCTTGGTAATGCAAATCCCCTTGAGGGGCACAGCAGGGAGCCCAAGTTATTGAGCTCCAGCACAAGTGTCAGGGAAGGGTGGTGTAAAGGTTTTTCAAAATGGAAGAAGACAAATAAAGTTAAGCCCGAAGTAAAGTCCTCTGCATTGAGTGGGTGTCTCACACCCCTGAATACCTGCTCTCTGGCTCTCCAGAGTGTGAGTTAAAAAGGAACCGGGTGTGGGGGACACAGGATGGCAGGTCTGGGGAGACATGGCTCAATCACAAGCCTGATCAAGCTAATAATCACACTTCATATTAAGGTTCTGTTACTAAATGGTTACTACATGTTATAAGCATGTTGGAGTACAGATTATCTATGATTATAAGCCATTGTTATAAGCAATCAGTTAACCTATCAGACTCTATAACAATTTATATAAAACACCTATTGATCATTTATTAACGCTTTATGAACTATTTTAAAATGAAACCTTCATATCAAATGTTAATGAGGCTCTTAGCTACCCGCTCCCCTCTTTGGCCTTAGTCTTGCCATTTGGCAGGAGTAGTGTGGAAGCTGTACTGCTGTGCTTCCATTGATACACGTTCAGCTGTCCCTGCACCACCCCTCTCCTGCTCATCACTTTTTGCTCTATGGTAAGCATAACACACCCCACCTATGCTGGGAAGATTCAGGTACAAATAATTCAGCCTGATGTCTGGGCCCTGAGTAGATGCAATCAATGTTCTACTGGTCACTGCCTTTCCTGTCAGCTTTCAGAACAGAACAAAAAAGGGATCTGTGCTCACCCAGATGTATGTAGACTAAATGGGACGAGTGACGCCAGTTGAGTTAGTTCCTGCCTTTCAAGGCACGGAGAGATGATAACCAATTTACTAAGTGTTAGTTTTGGTAGAACACTGATTTGGGGTTTTGATCTTGGTGCTCTTCTGTTTGTAACTGGAGTGCAGTATGTGTAAACTCACACAAGCAAAGTAATGAATTCCTAGCTAACAGTGCACTGCTTTCTGAGCTGGGTGGCATGTTCAGATGCTGTTTGGGAACAGAGGATACAGATTCTATGAGTCTATGAGATTTATAGATCACCGTCTGTGAATAGTAAAGATAATGCATGATTAGCTCCAGTGTGTACGGTTATGAACTTGTCTCCACAACAACGAGGTAAAATTATTGTTCCCTGCAAGGCCACAAAAATTCACCACTGGGCTTAGGAAGATACTTTATTACAGCTCTGCAGGTTTCCTTGTACCACACAACAAGGAATAACTGCTTTTGTTACACGTGAGAAAGGACATTTTTCACATTGTTAGTTTGAAGCCCTACTTACCAACTTCATCCCTGATGTTTGCAAGCTCGACTGACAGCTCCTTTTCTTTCACAAGGGCACTTTCATTCTGTTAAAAAAAATAAAAGGATATGTATAGTCCCTCGATTTATCCCAGATAATCACTTTCACATGTTTATTTACTAAGCCAGATTAGGTAAATTCTTCAGATCTAGTTTTTTAATTATTATCAACTACTGTAATTCTCTTTTAAAACCAACTGTGGAAGCCAGCATTGACACAATCATGTTTCACAGGAGACTAAGGAATACAATATTATATTTACACACATCTGTATTTGCAAGTCAGTGTATATGTCTGCGTTCCAGTTTGTGTGGACAGCACATACAAAATGGTATAAATGATATTAACATACACAAACATGTTTGTGTCCCTGCATATAGCAATACAGCTAGATCTAGATAGTGCAATATACACATAAATCTGATTGTGTATATTAATATATTTATTAATATACTAATATACTAATCTACATGCATTCTGTAGATCATATGCATGCAGTACACATGCAAATACCAGCAATAACATGACTTTCAATTCTATATTTCCAGCTTTATGTATGGACATGGTACATTTTAATTAGACCAGAAGAAAAAAGACCACCTCAGAAAAGGAACCCCTGAATTCTTTTAACATATAATAAAGAATTAAGACAGACATTTAGCTAGAAGAATATAAAACATATTTATATTGGCAATACTAAGATGTCTCTATTAAAGAGTAAGGATTTTGGTAGCAGATATTTCATAAGAGCTGAATGAATCACAAGAGAAAGCTAGCTGCAGGGAAATCCACAGGAGAGTGATTTAGTACAAGTGATCCCAGAGTAACAGCATGCACATAAAGCCACTTTTAAATTGGAATGTATCCTGTGATACATTAGGGAGGAGACAAAGAAACATATCCTACTGGGAACATCACCAATGATTAGGAAAACTAAATCAAGCTACTATAAATATGCCCCCAGTAAGGAAAGAACCAGAGTCTTTAAAAGGCATTACAGAAAAATCATATTCAGGGCAACATGCAAGGTAGCAGCAAATTCAATGGCAAGGAATCCCAGCAAGTAAACTGGTCGGCACTATGCAGGGCTGAAGGGAATCCAGCCACTTTAAGGACCAGTTCACCAGCAGGCACTATGAAACATATGGCAGAAAGCTGGTGATTCTGTAGCCTATTTTTATTTCCCTGTAGTCCAACAGTTAATTTAACAAAAATATTAACAGAAATACATGAAAAAAAAGCTAAAATTAAGAACCAGAGAAGAAACTTTTTATAAAAAGGGCAGAAATACAATAAAAAAAAAGATTAATAGAATCCCCCTCCTGTCCCTGTTGTTTCTTCTTTAGCCTGCAGTGAGCACAATCCCTTTGCAACCTTCCTGTGCTCCTGTGTGTTCTGCTTTCACACTGCCTCTATAATGGGCATGTCTCAGCAAAGCCTCTGCCACTCGGTGCTTGTCTCTATGACACAACACCATCTGACTGGTTTTAGGCCATCTTGGATGAACTGTAGTAAGCACTTTGAAGAAAAAAAAAGGAAAATATATATTGTTCTAAAATCTAGGCTATATTTTAGAGTAGAAGCTACATGTACACACACACACACAAAACATTTATAGTCTTAGAAAAGAGCTAGACATAATTTTAAATGCACTATTTTATGGTTGGGAGCAGACTGTAGTCAGGCCTGATTCTGCAGCCCTCTTTCACTGCCAGAGAACTGCAGAGCATCACAGTCCCTAAGAAATCCAGGGCCTGATTTCCATTCACACTTAGGTCACTTTACACCACTCTGGCAGCGTGGAGGGGCCTCAAAGTGGGAGTGATTTATATTTACCCCCAGTTAAAGGTCCTTTTTACTTACTACAGCAGTGTAAAATGGCCTTAGTTTAAATAAATCAGCTAGTTTAAACTCTTAGTGAATGTGAAGGCGATGTCACAAAATATCCAACACAAACAATCAAGAATTAGAAGATCCAATTTATCAGAATATATTATATATCTGCTGTCAAATATGCTCCAACCATTAGTCAGTGAGTGTGATACTGTCACCACACCCACCTGTCTATCCACTGCTGCCAGGCTGTCTATTACCACCCTTCCAACCAGTGCTTTCACACACCAACCGGTGTATGTTCCAAGCCAACCTTCCTTCTCCTCTTCTAGTTTGTTCCTCAGTTTTTGGGTTGGGAACCAGCAGCAGGTAAGTAGGTGGCACTGGGCATGCTACGCTGCGGATTAGTGAAGGTGTCTGGCAGCGGCAGGGCCGGATCCAGGCACCAGCAAAGGAAGCAGGTGCTTGGGGCGGCACATGTAAAGGGGCGGCATTCTGGCCATTCCTGGGGTGGCACATTTCAAGGGCCTTTTTTTCCCCCTTCGGCGGCAGTTCTGGCTGCGGCTTTTTTTTTTTTTTTTTTGCCACTTGGGGCAAAGAAGCTAGAGCTGGCCCTGGGCAGCGGGGAGACCAAGTGAGTTGAGATTTGTGACCTGCCCTGCCTATGTCCTGCACCAGACTTGGACTGTGTTATTTTACAAAAAATAATGTTCTAAACACTATGTGAATGAAATGACAATATTTACTTGCTAAGCTTCTACAGCTGTTAAGGTCAGTTTACACCATAGGGCAGCGTTTCTCAAACTGGGGTCTGTGGACCCCTGGGGGTCCCCGAGGGTACTTCAGGGGGTCCACGGGCCCCACTGAGAAACTCCTCCCCCTCCTCCCAGCACGCTGGGGAACAAGCTTCCTACCTGCCCCGGCTCTGCGCTGCTCCCGGAAGTGGCCAGCACGTCCCTGCAGCCCCTGGGGGGCAGGGGTTAGTTTTATTTACCACTACACCACTGCTGTTTACTATAGTGAACAGTAAACCCAACAGCATTATTACATGATATTTTTTTTTGCAGTAATGCCTAGAGGCCTCAGTCAGGACTGGAGACCCCACTACACTAGGCAGCGTGCAAAGTTTTGTTGAATAACACACGCAAAGAGGTGAGCTGAACTGGTTGAGAAATGTATGGATATGTTCAACGCTCCTCTGCGTCCGCCAAGCTCTCTCTGTTGGTAACAGTATACTGGCAATCTTGAGTGCTCTTTCCCAAAGCAGCAGCCCTGAACAGGATCCCATTTATGCAGAACATCACAGCATTAGCCAATACTAGTTGACTAACAGAGTGGGGTCATTTTAAGAAGCATTTTAGTGGAGATACCGTCAACAGAGATGTAAAAGAATTGGGGGGGGAGGGGGAAGGGCTGCAGGCAGAGTGCAAGGTGGGTACACTGGCTATTTTATTGCCAGGTACACTCCTGCCGCTGGGCAGCACTCACTTGTCTGACCAGCTCTCACCTTTTCAAACAAAATCTATTTAATGCAAGGAAGCACTACATAAACCAATTTCAAACACATACATACATACCGAAGTCAGACAGACACTTGTTATTACTCTACTTAAATGAAGACACTGAAAAACAAGTAAATAATTATCATGTCTTTGCACACACACACAAAAAAGAGAGAGACTGTTAAAAATGGAACTTCAGCAAATTTCTGCCAAGTTATTTATCTTACAGTTAAAGAGTTAAAGTAAAAAAAAATTAAAAAAAATCCCATGATGAAACACAGCATGAATGAATGCATAAGCTCTCTTCACTCTTCAGAGGATCATTTTATGCTAACTTGTAACTTGAAGTGAGTTCACATACCTGGGGTCCACTATTGCAGTCAACCTTTCACTTGAAACAGAACTCAACGTTTGCACTGGAAAAGTCGCCACAACAATGTCTAGACTGAACAAGAGGGTCTGGCAAAATAACAAACTGACAGAACACACAAAGATCTGTGTGAATCGTGCATGTGTTATCAGCACACTTTTGTGTGGGAGTGAGACATGGCCCTTATACTCTCATCAGGAAAAGAGGCTCAACGGGTTTCATATGCGTTGCCTTCGTCGAATCTTTGGACTCTCCTGGAGGGACAGAGTCACCAACACTGAGGTGCTCAGGTGGGCCAGCACACCCAGCATGCAAACACTCCTCAGACAGAGATGCCTCCGCTGGCTCGGGCATGTGTGCCGAATGAATGATGGGCACATCCCAAAGGACATTCTCTACGGTGAACTGGCGTCTGGAAAAAGACCCAAAGGATGCCCAAAATTAGGTTTCAAGGACGTGTGCAAGCAAGACTTCAAAGAAATGGACATGGATATGGACAACTGGGAAGATCACACTCAAGAACGCAGCCTTTGGAAACAAGAGCTTAGCAGAGGTCTCCGGAGTTATGAGAGGAAGCAGTCCAGTTTAGCAGAGGGGAAAAAAGCTCACAGAAGGCAGAGCCCAAAGGGTCAACACATCATCTTTAAACGTGACAGATACGGCAGAGATTGTCTCTCTCGAGTGGGTCTCTTCAGCCACAGCTGCCATAACACCAACTGAGTAAATTCTTTACCTCTCAGGGGCACATACCTGTAGTCTCTCAAGATTGAAAGATGCCTACTACTACTAGAGTGCTAGGATCAGAGGACATAGGATTAGAAGGGACCTCTTGGGTCATCGAGTCCAGACCCCTGCTATCACAGGCAACCCCGTCATATGATCCTGTTCATGAATTTATCAAACTCCATCTTAAAACTAGTTGTGTTGTTTGCCCCCACTATTCCTATTGAAAGGCTTATCCTAGTCTTGGAGATGACTGATATATTGATTATTCTCTCCAAAATAATAAAGTGTTTTCTCTAAATGTGCTATGCTCTCTGAGTACAGAGGATGTGCAGTAACTAGACACTGGGTTCACCCATATGAAGACCACAGTGCTACCACACTTAGCACCCCGTGGGCCCTGTGCTGTCAGTAATAGCCCAGTTTATTTATTGGCCAGAGATTTCTGACTGCCTTCCTGGATCTCGTCTTGCTGTTTGCTGGATGTGAAATGTGTAGATTAAATTCAGTGCCAAATTTTAAAATAATCCCTCTTTGAAAAAGTTTTTTTTCTCTTTATTAGAACAATGCCACATACATTCAATTTTCCAATTCTTTATAAACATCTTTGAGAAATAGCCCTTGATTTCAGAACCTTTAATTGATGGTTTAGAGATTCGCCTTTGGTTTTTCTCTCTGACAGAGGAGATAGGCATGGCATTAGCTAATCTTCATAATGACCAAGAATATCCTGGATGTGCAGTGAACTCACAAATCCCTGACATGTTCTATTATCTTAATTTGCTTTGTCAGTGGTACATTATATGTTTGGACTGTAGATATTTGTGAGACCAGTGTAAATACTACACTAATATGAAATGAAAAAGCCTCTCTTCATCTTCATCAACACGACTCTACTCAGAGCCACTACTTCAATCCTGGTAAATAAAGCCAGCAAATCAGGGATTCTAGCACCAGTTAAACAAAACATGACTACAAAGTCAAACTGAATCCGACGAGAAAACCCAGCATCATCAAGTCCAGTGCTGAGGTTCATTTGGATCTAGTGTCAAAAACATCACTACTTTTACATAACTCCCCAAAACAAAAGCTAACGTCTGCCAAAATAAATGTGCAAGAATCAAAATGAACATGACAGACCACTGAATTAATCCACTCCATTAATATTTATAGCAACAAAGAATATGTAACAGAAGACAAAGGAACAATCATGCTCCCTAGCCCTGAGCCTTAATAATCAAGCTTCATGACTAGAGGGCTCAAGGGATTAAAAGGATCTATAGCCTTTTCTTCTTCAGGTCACCAGTTTGAATCCAGCCCCAGGTGACAGTGGATGAGGGCCAAATTCAGCTCCAGTGTAAAAAGGCCCAACTCCCAGTGAAGCCAGTGCCACATCGTACAGTGTTTCCATTTCCACTAGATGAGAAGGGAGTAAAACTATGAGACTGATTGTACACTCCTCACTCAATCAAAACTCCCTTTGCACAGACTCTGACCTCACTTACATTGGTGTAAATCCAGAGTAACTCCAACAAAGTCACAAAAAAAGAAAAAGCAATTAATCCAAATAAATAACAGCAGCTAATCACAGTGATAGGTTGTGCCATCATATGTGGTTAAGTGACTTGCAAGCTTCATTCTGCATCCAGGTACCATGGTGACTGGGCATTTTAAAAATGCCTTGATATTACAAACAAAGGGATACACCATATTTACACCAGGGACAATGAAATGAGACACTGGGCAACTGGAAATTTGCCTCGTTAAGGCAGGCAGGATTGGGACCAAAGCTTATGAAGCCTGTTTTACACCAGTGTAATTGCACTGATTTCAACAGAGTTACACCAGGGTAAAGCTGAAGAGACACACTGGAGAAACAGGCGCTCCATGTAACCAGCCTCTGACTCCATCGTATTCACGCTGCCTTATCAAGCGTGATTTTTGTTTTTGATAATTGTATTTTTACTGCTCAGAAGCATTTGCTGCCACATCCTATGAAGTAATGCACATAGTTACATTGCACATATTATGAAATAGTGCAAACTAAAAATATGGTCAAGATGTAGATGTAAACTACAGTAATAATAATCGTTATTATATTCACCAATATTGGTCTGTATCCTGTGACCCTTAGTGCTTATTCAGGCAGAAGTGTTGACTTCCAAAGGGATTTGCCCCGGAGTGCCTCTTATCTGAGGATCTCAGAGAAATACTAATTATTAAACCTCACGGTACCTTGTCAGGTAGGTAAATATTATTATTCCCACTTTACGGATGGGTGAAATTAGCCAGCGAGAGGTGTAGAGAATTGCCAGGTGCTACTTGGGAAATTAGTAGCAGCTGGGAACAGAATACAGGAGTCCTGACACCCTGTCTGTGCTCTTTCCTCAGACCATGCTCCCTTACGCCACAAGGTCTTTAATAAGGACACTTTTGGTGTGTTATATTCCAAGTTATAACCATATATGTAGTACCACCCTGAGCATTTCTTCCATTTGAACTATACATAGTCCAAACATGCATTGCACACAGATGCTCTATAGCATTTGTTATTATAGCCACTGTTGTTCACATTACCTCTCTGCACCTATTGCTTTAAAAATATTTCAGAATGTTTTGGTGTGGAAATGGTGCTTAGTCACCATTGTGCTTGATTCACAGTCACTTGGAGCGAGGCCTTATATTATCATTGGAAGGGCAAGCATACACGTTCATAATACTCTTCCAGCAATAAATGTTTCAGCTGATTCTTGCAAACGCAATAACGAAATCCCATTGCAACCGATGTTCATAATGATCGACTATCTTCCTTTCCAAAAAGGGGTGACTTTAAAAGTGCCATTTCAATCATACTAGATAGCAGGCAACCTCCCCCATAATTCCCCTTAGGTTAAAGTTTCCAAGCAGAACTGATCACCAGGATGTTCCCCAGTGACTATATTTTAATGAGTTTTATATTAAACAATATATTTTCCTTAACCTGGCTGGCAACATACCTCAAGCTATATTTGAACGTATATTAAATAAATGGGAGGCAGGGAGAGCTTTTCATTAGACCTATTATACGGATTTTTCAAAAATCCAGTCTTTTATGAAATATACTGCACCAGCAAGTGTTCCTGCCAAGATCTTTTCTATTAAGCAAATTAAAATCCTATGTACATGCCCTTCCTGTTCTGTATAGGCTCAAAAATCTAGGCAAGTGTCCAAAAGAATAGCATGACGAGCTACATGTTAGAACTGACATACAAATTCTCTCTCACATGCTATCCTCTAACTACCTGTGGCTATGATCTTGCTCTTGGTATTGACACATGTAACACAGTTCATTTCAGCGTTCAAGGTTTTGCTTGTGTACAGATTCACCCTGACAAAGGAAAATGTATAGTTTGCCTTGTTTCTTTTCTAATGGATTCTATAATGTCAGTAAAGGATGAACAATAGAGAGGTAAAATCTTAGGACAGCATGAGAATGAATAATCTCTGCAAGTGAAAAGCTAACTTTAAAACTCCATGCAGGGATCCTGCATAACTTGAGCTCCATGGGTCTATGACAAATGTATGAAAATCATAACAACAAATCAAGGCAGTTGTAACTAGAGCTCATGTCCCTGCTACCTTATTGTTTTATGAAAATGCAATTGTCACTTTGAGACTGCAGGATAAAATTATGTAAGGCACTGCAGTGTATGTGAAACCAAGGGTTTGATTGGATACTAATGAATGAGAAGTCAGCACATTCTAAATAAGATGAGCATTACACCCCCTCTTAGTCACCCCAGGCACATTACCTACATTAGCTAGAGGAAGGAGCACAGATTTAATCAGCGTACCGGCTAGCTCTCTGCCCTTTCAATGAAGCATAAAAAGGAAGATGCAAAGTACCGTCTTGTCCAGGCACTGAAGGCAGTAATAAAGCTTGCAGCAGCACTGGCCCATCCTGGCAGGCTTGCTGAAAAGGAAACCGGCTTCATTCAGAGTGAAATTCCCAGGCAGCAGTAATGTCACAAAAGGCAGGTGTGCACTGCTGCAGGCTGCCACAACTTGCATGTGGTCCCCTCAGCTACCTTATTTCTCTTAATAACTTCAGGAATCCAGAAGAAGGAGGTGTAGGAAGAGGAGGCGGAGCAAGCAGAGAGTGAGCAGCGTGTCAGCATCCTGATGTAAGAGGGGAGAGTCACTTTGCCACTAGAAGGTTCAGAGTGAGGCAGATCAATACAGACACAATAATAGAGCCTCTACGGATTTCATCACCCTCCGAGGACAGCCAGACTCTCTTCCCTGCAAACTAATGGCCAACAGCTTGCCCTCCTCACGCCTCTTCAGCATTATCATCTGGTTTATCTGACATGTTTGCCCACAAAAGACAGTAACGAAGAACACAATAACATGAATGTATACAAGCAAAGCAAAAACGGAAAAAGATTTTGAAACTTAACAGAGTAAGCACAAAATACAGTGGAATCGGGCTGAGGATCCGTGTTCCCCACAAAAGGTGGGTCTTTATTGTCCTGGTCCTCAAAGTTACATTGAGTTATTTACACTGATAATAATAATACTGTGCAATTATATACTGCCTTTAAGCCAAACATCTGCAAATTATTTATAAACATTCATTATTTCTTACAACATCCCTGTACCAGAGGGAAGCACTATTTGTAGGACTGCCAGGCTATTTCAACTGGAACGCCCAGTCGAAAAGGGACCCTGGCGGCTCGTCGACCAGGCTATTAAAAGTCCGGCCATCAGTGCAGCAGGGGCCCAGGGCTAAGGCAGGCTCCCTGCCTGCCCTAGCTCCGTGTGGCTCCTGGAAGTGGCCACTAGTCCCTGCAGACCCTAGACGCATGGGCGGCCAAGGAGGCTCCGCGTGCTACCCCTGCCCTGAGGGCCGGCTCCACAGCTCCCATTGGCTGGGACCATGACCAATGGGAGCTGTGGGGACGGCGCCTGTGGGCACGAGGGCAGAGCATGGAGCCTGCCTGGCCGCCCACAAGTCTAGGGGCTGCAGGGACTGGTGGCCGCTTCCCAGGAGTCATGGTAAGCACCACTGGGACCCTGCACCCCGAAACCTCTCCTGCACCTCAACCCTCTGCCCCAGCCCAGAGTCCCTTCCCACATCCAAACTCCCTCCCAGAGCCTGCACTCGGCACCTCCCCAACACCCCAAACCCCTGCTCCCTCATCCCCGGCCCCACTCCAGAGCCTGCACCCCCAGCTGGAGTCCTCACCCCCCGCACCCCAACCCCCTGCCCCAGCCCACAGCCCCCCGAACCCCAAATCCCTCATCCCCACCCCAGAGCCTGCACTCCCAGCTGGAGTCCTCACCCCCACCACCCCAACCCTTGCCCCAGTCTGGTGAAAGTGAGTGAGGGTGGGGGAGAGCGAGCAGTGGAGGGAGGGGGGGATGGAGCGAGGGAGCGGGCAGGGCATCTGAGAAGGGGGTAGAGGCAGGGCCTCAGGGAAGGGGCGGGGCAGGGGTATTTGGTTTTGTGTGATTAGAAATTTGGCCACCCTAAGTATTTGCCCTGTTTCATGGATGGGTAAACTGAGGCACACTGTTGTGCTATGCTCAGTGATACATTGGCAGCAAGTCAACGGCAGAGACAGGAACAGAAAACTTTTTGACTCCCAATCAATTGCTTTAACCGCTAAGCCCTCTGTGGGGGTAGCATGATGCTGTGTATATGACCTTGGCTTGGGATTGGGAGACCTGGGTTCTGTTCCTGACTCTGAGACTGACTTGCAGTGTGATGGTCAGGGCCGGATTTCCCATTAGGCCCGTGCCTATGGGCACTGGCATTTTAGGGGCACCTAAAAATCCAAATGTTGCTGCTCTTTGGTCCTGGCAGGGGGAGGGGCCGGCTGAGCGGGATGCAGTCCTGCTGGAGCACTCCTCGCTCAGCCCGGCAGACGCGTCACCTCCCGGCTGGGCCAGGAGGCAGGGCTTGGGAAAGTGGGTCTCTGGAGGGGGAGTTTGTGGGGGGACTCTGGGCAGTGAGGGGGCAGAGAACGCTGGGCAGTGGGGGTCTGTGTGGGGCACTGGGAAGTTGTGGTGGGGCTGTGCAGGGAACGCTGGGCAGTAGGGGTCTGTGTGGGGCACGGGGAAGGTGTGGTGGGGCTGTGCGGGGGGTGCTGGACAGTGGGGGGGGGTCTGTGGGCGGAAGGTCGCTGGGCGGCGGGGTGCGTAAGTTTAAAATTGGCAGGGTACCCCCGCCGCTTGCAGTGATTAGGAACTCTGAGCAGCTGCAGGTGTTGGGGGTACCCCACAGCTCCCAGCTGCTTCCGAGTGGTGGGGTCCCGCAGAGCCCTGAGCCGCCGAGGGCGGTGGGGTGACCCCACAGCTTTCTGCCGCCACAGGTGGTTTGGAGCGGGGGCTCCAAGCCCCTGCTCCTAGGAGCACCCAAAGTGTAAATCTGACCCTGGTGATCTTGAGTAAGTGACTTCACCTCTGCGTGCCTCACTCTCTGCATCTATAGAATGGGAATAATATTACCTCCTCTCCTCTGTAAAGCATTTAAGAGATTGAGGGATGAAACATGATATATAAGTACTAAGTATTATTATTAGGGTATGAATGTGTTTGGTTTGCCTTTTTCTGCCTTTCAGAATTCCTAAACTGAAACTCTAATTGCTGCTTTTTAGATTTGTGGACCGTGAATTTTCATGTATTTATTTAGTTAGTTACTGGTGTTAGATGAGATTTTTACACTAAATACATAAATGAGTCTGTGTCTGCTTGTGAATTTTTATTTAGTTAATTACTGGTGTTAGATGAGATTTTTACGCTAAATACATAATTGAGTCTGTGACTGCTTGTGGCTGGGTAGTGCAATCCATTAGAGTGCTTGTATAATTAACCCTGTGTTTATAAAGGCTTTGTACCCTCCAGGCATCCTTCTACTGAGATACCTTAAATGGGCAGCTATTTATAAGTGATTTAGCACTTTTCATAGGATAAAAAGACCCACAGTAGGGGAGTCCTCTTCAGAGACCCTATATATATAGAATAGACCTTTGGTTTTTTTATAATGCTGAAAATAGACAAGGGAGCCTGTTGATACACACCCCACCCCTTCCCTAGTTTTAGGAAACATTTGTACTGTAAATGTTAAAGGAGTAGAAACAGAAAAGTTAAGTGCATTATTTTTCCACAAGCCTAATCACAAACCAATCAAACATACAATACATTTATACTGGCCTTCAATTAACCCAGAACAACTCTTACTGTGGGGGAGCTACTCAAGTGTCATGCTAGCATAGCCAGGCCAGATGGCAGAAATTCCGGGCCCCAGGGCAAGGCCAGGGCCGTCCCTAGGGTGGGTGGGGCCCAGGGCGGAAGTGACAAATATGCCACTTCTGGGACTGCCCACGCCGGCCCGCGGGGCCCCCCAAAGAACGGGCCGGAGCGGTCTCATGCGCCAGCCACCCTGCAGCCCGCCCGGGCAATTTAAAAGGGCCCAGGGCTCCCAGCCGTGGACCCCCAGGCCCTCTTAAATCACCCAGGGCCCTGGGCAATTGCCTCCTTTGCCCCGTCATCCTCCCCGTCGGTGAGCCTGAGCATATCTCAGTTCTGGGTGTCCCCAAGTAGGCACAGTGTTTTGTTTTTAGTCTGTTCAGGGATGTGTGAAGTGTCTTGGATAAAAGAGGATCCAAGATAGAACCTTTGGTCAAAATTTGAGCCAAACCAAATCTAAAGGTTCAGATAACTCCCTGGTCCATATTAGCTTTCATTTCTGTGAACCTCTGTTCTTCCTGGGTCCAGTGAGGGCTGGAGCAAAGTGTCAGACTATCAGGGATGGGTGAATTTGAAAATGGGGGAGGGATAGCTCAGTGGTTTGAGCATTGGCCTACTAAACCCAGGGTTGTGAATTCAATCCTTGAGGGGGCCACTTAGGGATCTGGGGCAAAAAATATGTCAGGGGACAGTATTTGGTCCTGCTAGCAAAGGCAAGGGACTGGACTTAATGACCTTGAAAGGTCCTTCCAGTTCTAGGAGATTGGCATATCTCCATTTATTTAAAGGAATAATCACACTCTGTGGCCCTGAGTTTTAATAACCCTGTTCAGAGAATCAAAGGTTTCCACATAGCACCTGGAAATTATTGAGCTGCTGGATATTCAGGAGCAACAGGGTAAGGTTAGAGGGCAATGCCAAAGCATTTCATCCTCAGTGGGAGGATTTAGACTCTGTCACATGACTCAGGCTATGTCTACACTACAAGCTGGGGGTGTGATTCCCCTGCTTGGGTACCCATACTCAGGCTAGCTCTCATTGAGCTGGTGCAAATATAAATAGCAGTGTAGGCCTGGTAGCACAGATAGAGTCACTGGAGGCATGGTTGAGCCACGCTGAGCACATATCCACCGGTTTCAGCGGGGTTTGTACTCAGCACAGCTGGCCGAGTATGCGCACACCAACAGGGGAATTGCATCCCTAGCTCGTAGTGTAGACACAGCCCCAGCCCCCCAAATCTGTGATTTGACTCATAGACTTCAAGGTCAGAAGGCACCATCATGATCATCTAGTCTGACCTCCTGCACATTGCAGGCCACAGAACCTCGCCCACTCCTGAAATAGACCCCTAACCTCTGGCTGAGTGACTGAAGTCCTCAAATCTTGATTTAAAGACGTCAAGTTACAGAGATTCCACCTTTTACACTAGTTTAAACCTGCAGGTGACCCGTGCCCCATGCTGCAGAGGAAGGTGAAAAACACTGCAGGTCTCTGCCAATCTGCTCTTGGGGAAAATTCCTTCCCAACCCCAAATATGGTGATCAGTTAGACCCTGAGCATGTGAGCAAGACTCACTAGCCAAAAGAAAGAACTCCCTGCACTAACTCAGAGCCCTCCCCATCTAGTGCCCAATCTAGGCAGCTGGGGATTTTGCAGTCATTGTTGACTCGATTTGGATACTGGAAGGATTGGAGCCAGATTGCTGCTCTCAGTGCTGGAGAAGAAAAAAATCCTGCTGAGGTCAAATTTCCACAAAAATTGTGAGAGAGACTTGGCCATTAAGATTATAATGTTTAGATCACCCTATCTGACATTCAGAATAAAAAAACCCCAAACCCTCAGTTCTCCTCCTTGTCTGCTTTTCATAGAATCATGGAAATATAGGGCTGGACGGGACCTCGAGAGGTCATCTAGTCCAGTCCCCTATGCTGAGGCAGGAACAAATAATCCTAGATCATTCTTGACAGGTGTTTGTCTAACCTGTTCTTACAAACCTACAATGACGGGGATTCCACAACAACCTCCCTTAAGAGCTTATTCCAGAGCTTAACTATCTTGATAGATAGAAAGTTTCTTCTAATAGCTCACCTAAACCTCCCTTGATGCGGAAGTGAAGTACCTCCCATTTTTTAGTCACTCCCATTTAGTGATGTATTTTCTCTACTTATGATGTTCACCTAAGTGCAGAGAATTAGTGAAGGCCTATGCACCACTTAAACCCTGATGCTAAATTGAGAGTTAGGACTTAATTTGGGCAAAGGCCTTGGGTTGCTCCTCTGTCCTGGGGTGAACTCCATCCTATGTGCTGAACTCAACCTGCCTGTGTCCTCACCACCACCAATACTTGCTGTGCATTCCGTTCCCACCTGCTGCTTGTACGCACCCAAACTGCATGTGTCTCTCTGCCAAGGCTGCCTCATATAGGGGTCCATGCTGGCAGATCCAATACAAGACTAGTAGTAAGGGCAGAAAGGAGAGTCTTGCAGGAAAAAGGCCCAGAGGAATAAGAATCAGGAGAATCTGGGTTCTCTGTCCCAAACTCCCTGTGTGAGCTTGAACAAGTCACTTACAGGCTCTGTGCCTCCGTTTCCCCATTGGTAATATAGGGATAATAAATCCTCTCTCACAAAAGTGTGGGACGCTATTATTTATAGAACAGCAACAAAGATAAAATGGAACATCATAAAAATATATATTAAAAATAATGAAGAAGCACCAAAATATTGTCACTTACCACGCAAACTAATGGTCCAGTTCTGCATGTCACTGAGTGCTCTGAAATCTACTGACTTCAGTGGAAGCTGAATCTGCTCAGCCTCTCTCAGGTTGAAGCCTCAGGGTAATTAAAGCCCCAAGAAGGACTCCTATATTTTCTCAAATGTCCCAAGGGAGCTACTCTATGAACAACCTTTCCTAATGGTAAAGAGGCATTGTGGGCATTAATTCATTCCTGCATTGACAGAATCAAGTCTTTCCTCCACTCAGGCCCAATACAGTTCTTACTTAAGGGTCAGTTCCAATACATTTCATTTGATCTCAGTCTAAACTAAACTGGGAGAGATTATTAGTAAGGTTTAATCATATGTTTGTAAAATGCTTTAAGATCCTCCAATGGAGGATGTTATTGTTCTAAATTCTATACTAGTCTATATATTCTACTAATATATTCTAAATTATTCCATAATTATTCCAAACGTTTCTGATTTCAAACACCCTAGAGTATCATCCAAACAATTAAACCTCTGAATGTGAATATCATCCAGAGATCAAGTTATTCGTCCATCCCTCAAAAAACCCATTCTCATGATCTTTTCAGCCCAACAGAATATAGGCTGTGGTGGAAATACCAAGAGAAGCCTGTTATTATGAATTTCCAGTCCACTCAGAAGTAGAGCTCTGTACCTTGCAAAACCAGGCCTTAAGCCAACATCTCTTTGCTTTATTTGTAAAACATTCCGTAAAACGCCTTCTACAGAAAACATTATCGCAGTAATTTTATTACAAACATAAAGTCTGATATCTCTTCATTTTAGGTCAGTGTTGTATACTGCTGTTTTTAATGATGGTTTGCAAATTTTATCCATACACACAAGATAGCTTTTCCCATTTCTTTTTACATGCTTCTGCTTCTAGGTCTATATAAATGTAAATCCAAAGCACAACTCGTCAGTTACGAACTAAACTTATGGATCTGCTCTTCTGCCATTGAAGTCAATGGCAAAATTCTCTTGGACTTCAATGGTGCAAGATCAGACCACAATAATCTCTTCAGGATGAAATCCGTGGGAGTTTGGCATAAGTAAGGACCGCAGGATTTGTCCCCCAAACATTTTAAGTGGGTACCAGGTGTATTGTGAAAGCAATGCGTGAAACACACAAGGCCAGATTGGAGCTAGGCCAATTTACCCCAGCTGATGATCTGGCCCATGGTCCCCTTCAAACGGAATGATTTATAGTCTGAGCAACTTCAAAAGCTAATGTGATCTCCACAGAGATAATGGGTGCTCTGCAAACATCTTTACTGGATTTAAAAATAGTGCAGCAGAGATTCAGAAGATTAAAAATAGTACAGAACATACCATATATTTTACAGTTTTGCGGAGGATCTTTACATAAAAGTCCTGTAACTGTGAGGCTATTTTATTTACAGGATTTCCATGCAAGAAGCACTTAAGTCTCCTACTTAAAATATTCTTATGCTCTAGCTTTATTCTATTAGCAACAACACAAAAAGTGCAAGAACTATGATATGTGTCTCTTCTTTTAAGTCTGCATCAGGTGGTGCCACTTCCTATATAAAAACATGTTTTATTATTTATGCACTTTAAGGCTTTCCTATGGCCTTCATCACCATAACATTGAGGTGCCTAACAAACATGAATGAATTTATCCTTCCAATACCTGTATAATGTACAGTAAGGGTATGTCTACACAGCAACTAGACACCCATGGCTGCCCCATGCCAGCCAACTCAGGTTTATGGGGCTCGGGCTGCGGGGCTGTTTCTTTGCTGTGTAGATTTCTGGGTTCGGGCTGCAATCTGGGCTCTAGGATCTGGTGGGATGGGAGGGCCCCAGAGCTTGGGCTCCAGCCCTAGCCCAGAAGTCTACACAGCAATGAAACAGCCCCGCAGCCCGAGCCCCACGAGCCCTAGTCGGCTGGCTGTGGGTTTTTCTCTTCTGTGTAGACATACCCTTATCCCCATTTCACAGATGGGGAACGGAGGCACAGAGAGATGAGGTGCCTTGTCCAGCGGCACACAAGAAAGTCCATCACTGACAAATTTTAAATCAAGCTGGGATGTTTTTCTAACACATCTGCTCAAGGAATTATTTTGGGGAAGTCCTATGGCCTGTGCTATACAGGAGGTCAGACTAGATGATCACAGTGGTCCCTTCTAGCCTTGGACTCTAGGAACCTATGAAAATCTGCATCAAAGGCAGGAATAGAAGCCAGTTGCCCAGAGTCCCATTCCAGTGCCTTCTCCACAAAACCATCCTTCCTCTCTTCTGGAGCAGAAGGCTCTATCCCCAATTCATGGCACTCCTAAGCAAACAGCTGTCTTCAGACCACATGACATATCGGAAATGGAGCTGAGGTTTGATAGGGACTGTTCTTTATTATAAATCTTCCCATGCACATGGAGCATTGAATAAAACATGTGAAAGGTCTGTAAGCAACATAAAAGGACAACTGGTGCAGACATCTGACACTGCCAGTGAAAATCTTAATTGGAAACAAAACTTTACAAATGTGCAATTGTGTTATACAAAAGTAACGATAAAATAACTGCTGCAATCACAGCTCCAAGGAAAAAGTGGGGCCTTCCCAGTGTGTTAGTAATGTGAGCCAAACAGTTTGCATCTCAGCGTTATTAACCTGCACTAGTTGTGCACCACTTCCCATCTGCCCCCTGCAACCCTCTCCCAGCCTCCTCCACACCCAGAGCTGGGCACCCAGTCCCCACCTGCCCCCTGCAGCCCTCTCCCAGCCTCGCTCAGCTCGATTGCAACAGGGCCCAGGCACCCCCACCCAGCATACCCAAACACCCCCTCCCCCGAAGCCCCCAATAGTGATAGAGTTAGGGGCATGCTCTCCTTGTGCACCTGGGAACCCTGGGAGGCAGCAGCTTGCACGGAAGCCTTATGGTGCTGTACAAACATAAAAGAAAAGACAAACAGAAAGACAAAACACAAAGCAATCTGTCAAGCCAAGATTCAAATAACTCCAAGTTTTCACAAAGTTCAGGAGAGGGGAGGGAAGCTCTGGATCAAGGTTCTGGCCCACTGATAATACACACGCATTGTTCCGGTTACAGTCTTGTCGTCCTCTTCCACCATGAACCAGAAGAAAGAAGCAGTCTCTCTCTCCAGAAGTCCCCACACTGCATCGCTGGACAAGGTCAGAGATAATCCTGTCCTACTAGTCAGAGTAATGCTCCCTTTTAATTCACTTGAAAATAAAATGGTGTGGTCCAGTGCTCAGGACACAGGACTGGGTGTGTGAGCATCCTTATAGAATCATAGAAATGTAGAACTGGAAGGGACCTTGAGAGGTCATCTAGTCCCATCCCCTGCACTCAAGGCAGGACTACGTAATAACTATCCTGACGGGTGTTTGTCTGATCTGTTCTTAAAAGCATCTCTTGTCAGAGTAGAACCACAAGCCTTAGGGAAGGCTCTGAACAAGGAAAGGGAGGACATCTGATGAGCAACATAGGAGGCTGTTCCAAGCATTGAGGGAGGTGGGGGTGGGATGCATGAATGAAAGTATGAAGCAGGGAGTGGAAGAAGATGATTAAGAACCAGATTCTGAAACCCTTACACAACCTGAGTAGTGCCTCACTCCTCTAGTGGGCCCCATTACATCAATGGGACTATTGGAGGCATATGTGCTGGAACTAAGGGTGCTGCCACATCCCCTGATTTGAAGTGGTATCCATCATATACAGGGTTTGCAATTTGGTTCAATGGCTCTCAGCACCCCCACTACACAAATTGTTCCAGCACTACTGATTGGAGGAGGAGGATACCACTTAATATGAGCAAAGCTATTGGGATCTGACCCTAGGGGAATAGTTGAGAGACAGAATGGAGGGGAACAGGTAGTGAGAAGGGGGTAGGAAGAAATCATTGCAGAATTGTAGGCAGAAGCTGAGATGTGTACAGCTTTACAGTGAGGATGAGGAGTTTGAACTTAATGTGAAAGGAAAGAGGAAGCAAGCACAAGTATTCAGGGAGGACTGATGAGGTCAGAAATGATGGAAGGGGACAATAATCTCAGCAGTGATGTTTTGGGTAGGCTGAAGAGCTTTGCTGATGCTTGCTGCTTTTCAGTTCATGCACCACCCTGGGTCTTTATTTTCAGTTGCTGTCAAGACAAACATTGGGCACAACCACGAGGAGCCCCCTGCTCCCGACTCTTTTAAACAGTTTTACTGAAGAAACATGCAGGGTGTACTTTGCTGAACACATTCCCCTACCCTGTGAAGACCATGGACTGTGCCCACATCACATCTCACTGGTTGGTCCAAATGTCAATCAAGGGGAGAAACTGGACTTGCTGCTTAACCTGATAGTGGCTACAAACCAATTTGATCAATATAGGAACATAGGAATTGTCAGATTAGATCAAACCTATGGTCCATCTAGTCCAGTGGCCGGTCTCTGACTTTGGCCAGCGCCAGATGCTTCGGAACTTGCAAGAAATCCCAGAGTAGACAGATGAGGGATAATGTGTGCTGTCTATCAGTCATTATTGTTTTGTGCTTCTGTTACATAAAGAGTATGTTCATAGCTGGTCTATTTATGCAATGGCCCCTAAAATGCAATATCCCGGAGGCCTGATTCTCATTTAAATCACACCAGATTTACAATGGTGTAACTCCATTGATTTCAGTGGGGTTACTCTTGATTTACTCTAGTGCGAGAGGAAAATCAGACTATGTTGCTATGTAGGATAATTTCCCTTTTCTGTGCTGGCAGATCTGTGGCCAATCCTTTTTCTAACAAGAGAAATATACATAATAACCTTTGGGCTGCTAATCATAAGCCGGTACACAATGTCTACTTCACCTCGTGGATGCTGGCTAATATCCACAGGAGACAGACTGTGCCTTTCATGAACTTCCTCAAAGTGCCAGTCTGAGCTCAAGTGAGTTTTAGTAAACGCTCTGCTGCTGGGAGGGAGAGCAAATAGCCTGAATGGAAGACAAGAGACAGCTCACCGCAGAGATGATACCTCTGGGAACAGACTTACTAAATACACCCCATCTGAAAGGAAATAAAGGTAGTATCCTGGTGCAATATCTATGTCACTGAGCAGGGGTTTCCTTATGTGAACCATGTATTATAATTAAACTTTTATTATGCACTGTAAGTGCATACTGAGTTGCATAGAAGAAGTATATCAAATAAATATTAAACCTGTGTTGAATGGATAATGGTCCAAGGACACAAGCTGTTTCAAGTGCAGTAAAGAATAATACAACGAAGCACAAAGGTGGAATGCCTCGGGGAACACGTGAGTTTTAAGGAGTTGTTTGGAAGAAGAGCGTATGGTCCTGGGATATGTTAACTAGGAAGCTATTCCATGCTCAGGGGTCATGTTGATGAACAAATAAAACTGGGAAGGAGACAATGGGAGCAGTTAGCAATGATGCTCAAGAAGACTGAAGAAAGCAGGAAGAATATCGGAGAGGATAAGGGCAGAGATGCAAAGTGGGGGCCGAACTGTAGAGCATCTTGAAGATGAAGAGGAGAAGCTTGACCTTGCTGTTGAGAAGAGAATGTGTGGCCAGCACACACATTCAAGGAGGGGGATGACACATGGCAGGAAAAGAAAAGGATTTTGGAGGCACTCTTTTGGAGGGCATGGAGTAAGATGGCAGAGAGGGAGGTCAGAGAGCAGGGGGCTGCAGTAGTTAAGGCAACATATAATTAAGAGAGTGGAACATATTTTGAATGGGACATATACATGGCTACTAAATAATAGTGTGACCTTATTGCTGTATCTCTCATCTGCCCATCCTCTCATTTCCTCGCTTGTTGTTGATTGCTCCCACTTGTTGCATTGTTTCTGCTATTCGGTTAGAACTCTTCTGGTCAGGGAATGTGTCAATGCATCCTGGCACACCGGGTGCTTTGAATAAATAAAATATAGGCCAAACCTGGGTGCCTAATGTTAGGTATCTTAATCCACATATAGGCACCTAGAGCTTGAGGGGGAGGGGGATGATTTTCATGTATATTAATCATCCCCAGCTCTCATTAACTTTAGGGAAAACTGTGAGTGGTCAAGCTCATGTCAAAATCAGGCCACTTATTTAAGTGCCTAACCGGAGGGATCCACATTTGAAGATTGAGGAACTAGTGTTCCATGACAGCCCACCAGCATCACCTTTAGCAGGGGGTGGAAGCTTGTTGTTGCCTAAGGCAGCTGCAGTCTGGGCAGAATGAAGCTGTTATTCAAGCCATACATTAAGAGTGGGAGATTTTGGAGTTTATTTGGAAGGTTTCTTGTGTGCAGAAGGTTGTAATTACTGATAAGGATAATAAACATGACAGGAAAGACTGAGATCCAGCAATGGCTACTTCCTGAGATCGTGGAAAAGTGATTGTGTGGAATCCTTATTCCTCTTCACCCTAATGTCTTTCCAGCTGGCTTTTCATAGCAACTCCAGTTATGTGTGATGTGAGGCTTGGGGATATGCAGGTGGTCTTTGTCAGATTATTTGTGTTTATGCAACCTATTAGGCAAGAGCAATTTATTGGACAACAGCAGAATTAAGGCTGATGTTCAAATTGTTATTGTGTGGGGTTTTGAACTATCTTCTAAAAACCAGGCATGAGCCTGGGGACTGTAACCAACTCTTAATGGTATTTTCAACATTTTTAATTTGCCGTGGTCTGTTTCATGTTGAGAGCACAGGTCTGAAACATCATCTTACTCAATCCATGATAGTTACAGAATTTCTCTGTCACATTTTGGAGAGACTCTTTTCATAACAGCCTTACAATGTACTCCAGTCAATCTAGAAAAGACAGTTTCAAACACATTTTATTAAGTTTCAGAGGGGTAACCGTGTAAGTCTGTAGCCACAAAAACAACGAGAAGTCCAGGGGCACCTTAAAGACTAACAAATTTATTTCGGCATAAGCTTTCATGTATCTGAAGAAGTGCGGGTTTTACCCATGAAAGCTTAGGCTCAAATAAATTTGTTAGTCTTTAAGTTGCCACCAGACTCCTCGACATTTTATTAATTTGCTCTTGCTTTTTGAAAGTGTATGACTAAATGTAAGACTAAAAAAATGGATGTGATTTTCTTTGCTGTAACAACACTTTTACTCCTGCAAGACAATTCCCCTTCAGATTTGCACCTACAATAATTGAGGGCACAAATAATAGTACTTAGATGACCCAACTACTTGGATCTATGCCTTCAAATCCAGCATTTGGACATCTAACTGCTAAAATTTGCAGATACAAAATTGATACAAAATTGCACCCAGGAAATCAGAGGTCAAATTGTAGCTTTCCTAGATTCATCGACTCCAAAGCCAGAAGGGACCATTGTGATCATCTAGTCTGACCTATATAACACAGACCATAGAACTTACCCAAAACAATTCCTAGAGCAGGTCTTTTAGAAAAGCACCCAACCTTTATTTAAAAATTGTCAGTGATGGAGAACTGACTATGTCCCTTAGTAAATTGTTCCAATGGTGAATTACTCTTGACTAAGCTTGACTGAAAAAAGCGAATAGTGTCCCTCAAGAGCTTGTCTATATTAGGGATGTTTGCGCCAGTGTATCCAAACCAAGGCAAACCACTGAATGTTGTTTAAAGCATGGCCTGGACTGGTGTGACTTACCCCAGTTTCAAGCCCCGATTGACACTGGAGCAACCCATCTACACTGAGAATTTGCAGCAGTGTAGCTACATCTCTGTAACTACAGTGCTGCAAAAATCCCTAATATATAATGCCTCTGTTCATGGATTGATGGATTCTCACTAGAGAGTTATGTTATTAACATTCCTGTCCTCTGGGATTGCAACAGTAATTTAGGAGAGACAGTGAGTTATACTAGCAGGGCCTTTTAACTTAACTATATGCAATAGCGAGGGAAGATGGTAAATGACCCCCCTCACTCTTTCCTTCTGCAATTGATGATTAAAATTGTTTGGGGAAAAAGCTTCTCCTCCCGCCCCCAGATCTGAAGAACCTTGGCAATTGGAATATATTCAAAAGTTCGATGTTTATTAATTACACTCATAGCTGTAACGTATCTACAGTCATTTTCTTTCTGAGCAGCCTGCACTGTTTTACAGTATGACTGAACTTAGAGATTCCTGTTGCAAAGACAAAACTTCTGGCCAAATATTTGGAATCCTATCACCAAATCTAGGCACAAATCTTGATTACCTTGTGCATGCTGTCACAGCTCCTGAGTTGACTGCACCTTTGACCCCTTTGTGACCTCCTTGGAGGCCCGCCACTACTCAGGTCTGAGGCCTCTAGCCATCACCTGTCTCAGCATGGGAACCCACATTCCCCTCCACCAAGACCAGGGATTTAGGCTGCAATTGCACCTGCCTTTCAGTGCGATCACCTTAGCAAGTCTGAGTTCATGCCAGCACCTGCTATTCTGTTCTCTCCCAGGGGAAAAGAGAGGGTTAACCAGCAACCAGCCAGCCTTCATAGAGCAAAATATTTATTTACAATGAAAGCATGACAGAAAAAACATATAAAACAATGAACAGCTTACTTGCATGCTTACCAGGCTATTATTTACTATTTTACTGATTGGGTGAGTATAATTCTTAGACTTAGGTTTCTGGTGTGAATAATGGGTTAATATAAAATTATTTCATTTCCCCAAATATTCCTGCCCCAAAACTCATTTGCTACAATAGGCGTGGAAAACAAACACAACAGTGGAGCAGACCTAGCCAGAGCCAGTTCTTTTAAAGATCTGAATGAACATGTTGTGACAAAGTTCCTCCTCTACCTCAGTGGGTCCTGTGCTTATTGGCGGATTCTGCTTGCCTCAGAGATCTTCCCCTCTAGTAGAATCCACAGTCCAGGTTAACTCCTCCTGTGTCTGATCAGGAGTTGGGAGTTTTGGGGGGAACCCGGGCCCGCCCTCTACTCCGGGTTCCAGCCCAGGGCCCTGTGGATTGCAGCTGTTTAGAGTGCCTCCTGGAACAACTGCACGACAGCTACAACTCCCTGGGCTACTTCCCCATGGACTCCTCCCAACACCTTCTTTATCCTCACCACAGGATCTTCCAGCAGTACGCCCTCTTACTCTCAGCTCCTAGTGCCTCTTGCTCCCAGCTCCTCACACGCAACCTCCTTCCACAGCTCCTGACATGCGCGCCTCACTGACTCACTGGGAGGCTTTTAACTAGTTTCAGCCAGCCCCTGATTGGCTGCAGGTGTCTCAATTAACCTCCCTGCCTTCTGGAAAGTTCTTAATTGGCCCCAGGTGACTTGATTAACCTGGAGCAACTGCCATAAGGTATCAGGGATTTGTTTAGCCTGGGGCTAACACACTGGTTCCTTACCACTTTCCTATAGCACTCTGGCCTTGCCCCGTCACAATGTGTAGAAAGTGTTGCAGTCTTTGCCCAGCTCCAGTTAATTAATTTTACTGACAAGTGGGAGATGGTCAATGCCGTTAGTAAAGTGCTGATCTTTGCAGTCTGGAATGGAGCACTTTGTGGTAAAAGTGGTTAGTTAGTGACGTGTAAAGTTACAGTTGGAATGAAGGCAATTTAAAAGCCATAGATTATTAATTCAATATACAACTATTGCGTAACCATTGCCATTTATCTGGTGAATAGAGACTGATGTTATATATATACTTAAAGCACATCATATTTACACAATTGCTCTATCACGGGTCTCAAGGCTGGATGTGCACATTATCTGTAAAGGACTTTTTAAAGACTCATTTCAATTAGGGACTGTAACATGCCATGTGTTTATATGCATAATAGAAGTTACTGGGATATTTCTGACATAAAAGACGCGGCACTAACGCAGGAAAGGACTGACCCAAAGCCCTCTGAAGCCAATGGGAGTATTTCCATTGACTATAATTGGGAGCTGGAGCAGGATCTAAATGATTTTGCAGAAATTGTTTTAAGGATGTGCCTTTTGTCACGGTCATGAAAATTCATTCAAAATTTGTTCAGATTACAAGCCTCAGAAAAATGTCAGTTCACACATGATCAGTAGAGACGTTAGCGTTTGGCAGCTAAATTAGCTGAAGAGTCCATTGGCACTGAGCATGCTCCAGCCCCTCACAACCACTAACTGCACCCAGGCAGCCACCACATTGACTGAGAGTGTCCCATCCTGGGCTGCAGGGGCTGATCTGAACTTTCTCTGCAATTGCTCACCCAGTTGCCAGGGGCTGTGGTGCTGGGCACTGGAACTGACCGCAGAGAGACTTTGTGCTCTCTGTGCTCCTACTTCTGGTGCCCAGACAGCGTGGGGGAGGAGGAAGATGTTATACTGGAATGCAAAGGACTGAGAAATGGAGTGGAGGAGGGGAAGAAGGGGTAGCCAGAGGTGGTGGGTTGGATAGGAGCAGCGGGGGGACAGACACAGGTTAGGGGCAGAAGGGTTTATCCCACAAGTACAGACTTCCCTAAAGAAATTGGAATTGAACCCAGGGGTTTTCAGTTCTGTGCTATCAGTAAATAGATGTGAAACCCATTTGCAAGGTGTGTGTCTCATCCTCCATCTAGTGACTGGTCCACATAGAGAATAACAGCTTACTACTGGCTACCTGTTACTGTTAGTTCAAGTGGTAGAGCTCTGTGCTTTGGATCTAAAGGGCTGAGTCCTGCTGATGATTCAAGCTGGAGGTCAGTATGGTTCCAAATGACTGATTTTCTGTTTTTAAATTATTTTTTAAAATAAATGTAGGAAAGTATATACAAAAAGTACATTAACATAATGTAAAGTTACAAAATCAAGGACTCAAAGGTTATGAAATGCCAGAATTAAAATTGCCTGTGCAAACCTTAATTCGTCGCCCTTGTGTTTATGCATTATGATGGTCTTTAATTATGTGATCAGATACTTTTTTTTCCCCATAGGACTCCTGCTTCACTCAGTGCACAGGTTGAATCAGAGTTGTGCCATGAAGGAGGCTGTTGGCTGTGGGACCCTGTCATGGGATGTGTCCCCCGCATTGGATCCAAAAAGGTTAATAAGGGCCTGAGAGGTCAATTAACATACCAGGCTGCACCTGGAGGGAGAACCATGTTTAACCGAGGATGAAGCCCAGCTGGGAAGGGGCTGGGAGAGGACTATAAACAGAGGGACTTGAGAGCAGAAGAGGGATGTAGGGAGGGACCATTGTTATCATGTAGTCTGACCTCCTGCATAACACGTGCCATGGAACTTTCCCAAAATAACTCCTAGAGCATATCCAATCATGATTTAAAAATGTCAGTGATGGAGAATCCACCATGACCCTTGGTAAATTGTTCCAGTGGTTAATTACCTTCACTGTCAAAAATCTATGCCTTATTTCCATTCTGAATTTATCTAGCTTCATGAATGTGTCTAGCTTCAACTTCCAGCTGTTGGATCACATTACACCTTTATCTGCTAGACTGAAGACCCATTAATAAATATTCACTCCTCGTGTAGATATTTAAAGACTAATCAAGTACCCCTTAATCTTCTCTTTGTTAATCTAAATATATTGAGCTCTTTGTGTCTATAGAAGGGACTGCAAGGGTCATCATTCTACTCTAACCTCCTACCAAGAAGCAGTATTTTATTTTTTTATTTTCTTTTGGCCCCAAGATGTCCAAGCGAGGACGTGGTGGTTCGTCCGGTGCGAAATTCCGTATTTCCCTCGGTCTCCCCATGGGAGCTGTGATTAACTGCGCAGATAACACAGGCGCCAAGAACCTGTACATCATCTCCGTGAAGGGGATTAAGGGGCGCCTGAACAGGCTGCCAGCTGCTGGTGTAGGCGACATGGTCATGGCTACTGTCAAGAAGGGCAAGCCTGAGCTCAGGAAGAAGGTGCACCCAGCAGTGGTAATTCAGCAGCGGAAATCGTACCAGAGAAAAGACGGGGTGTTCCTCTATTCTGAAGACAACGCAGGAGTGATAGTAAATAACAAAGGGGAAACGAAAGGCTCAGCAATCACAGGGCCCGTGGCTAAGGAATGCGCAGATCTGTGGCCCAGGATAGCCTCCAATGCTGGCAGCATCGCATAAACCTGCTCCATCCTCATTGTCAAGATAAAATAAAAGTGGTTGCACCAAAAAAAAGAAGAAGCAGAAGAAGCAGTATTTGTTGTATCTAAACCATCCAAAACAGATGGCTAACCAGCGTTTTTTTTAAAACCACCAGTGAAGGAGCTTCCACAACCTCTCGAGACAGTCTGTTCCTTTGCCCTGCTGTTCTTACTTCTTAGGAAGCATTTGCTTTTTTTGCAACAGCACCGCACTGGTGACTCATGTTGAGGTTGTGATCCACCACAACTCCCAGATCCTCCTCAGCAGTGCTGCTGCCAACCCGGTTATCCCCCATTCTGTTTGTGCATTTGTTTTTTCTTCCCTAAGTGTTATTTGTCCTTACATTTGTCTTTGTTGAATTTCATTTTGTTGTCTATAGCTCAGTTCTCCAATTTATCAAGCTCCCTCTGAATTTTAGCTCTGACTTCAAAAGTAGTGGCAACCCCCCCGCACCTTTGTGTCTTCTGTAAACTTGATCAGTATACTCTCTATACCTACATCCAGGCCATTAATAAAGATGTTAAACAACACCAGATCCTGAACAGATCCCTGTGGAACCCCATTTGAGACCTCCCTCCAATCCAACATCATTTCATTAATAGTTACGTTTTGTTTCCATCACCAAAGGCAGGTTTTCTAGCCCTTTAATCATTCTTATGTCTCTTCTCTGAACCCTCTATAATTTATCAACATCCTTTTTGAATTCTGGGCACCAGAACTGGATACAGTATTCCAGCAGCAGTTGCTCCAGTGCAAATACGGAGGTAAAATAACCTCTCTACTCCTACTTGAGATTCCCGTTTATGCATCCCAGGATAACATTAGCTCTTTTGGCGACTATATCATGCTGGGAGCTCATGTTCAGCTGATTATCCACCACAACCCCCAAATCTTTTTCAGAGGTACTGCTTTCCCAGGATAGAGTCTCCATTCTATAGTATGACCTATATTCTTTGTTCCTAGATGTATACATTTACATTTAGGCACATTAAAATGCATACTGTTTGCTTGAGCCCAGTTTACCAGGCAATCCAGATCACTCTGTATGTCTGACCTGTCCTCTTCCTTATTTATCACTACCCCAATTTTTGTGCCCTCTGCAAACTTTATCCAGAGCGATTTTAAGTTTTTTATCAGTGACGTGAAATAAATGTTAAATTGCATAGGGCCAAGAACCAAACCCTAGTAAGATGCTACTGGAAACATACCCACTTGATGACGATTCCAATTTAGTTACGTTTTGAGACCTATCAGTAAGCCAGTTTTTAATCCATTTAATATGTGCTGTTAATTTTATATTGTTCTAGTTTTTTAATCAGAATGCCATGTGGTACTAAGTCAAACGCCTTACAGAAGTGTAAGTATATTACATCAACATTCTTACCTTTAGCAATCAAATTTGCAATCTCATCAAAAAAAGATATCAAGTTAGTTTGCCATGATCTATTTTCCATAAATCCATGTTGATTGGCATTAATTATATTATCCTCCTTTAATTCTTTATTAATCAAGTCTCATGTCAGCCGCTCCATTATCTTGCCCGGGTTTATTCAGGCTGACAGGCCTATAATAATCTGGGTCATCTCTTTACATTTTTAAAAAATTGGCACAGCATTGGCTTTCTTCCTGTCTTTCCCAGTGCTCCAAGAGCTATTGAAAAAGAGAGAATAGAGAAACCCAGGAGAGAGGAGGTAGGGAGTTCCCTCTCTTTGGGAGAGGCCTGGGTGAGGCAGACTGAAGAAGACCACAGGGACAGAACTAATCCTGTGGTGGGCCCCGGAAAGGGGACAAGGCATGGAGAAGAAGTCCTGAGGGTCAGTGTTCCACCAGAGAAAGGAGCTTAGAGAGCGCCTAGGGAGAAGCCACAGGACTGAGAATCAGAGGAGAGGCTGTATTTAAGCACCTGTTACAGGGAAGCAGCACTTGGGGCTTAGAGGTAGAAAGTGGCCCAGGGAAACAAAAGTGCTGTGCAAAAATGGCATGTTACCATATAATTAAAGGTTATATCATAATGCATACACACAGGGGGGCTGAACTATTCTTGCATTTCCTAATTTATGAGTGCTTGACTTTGCAACCGTAGCGTTCTTTTAATATAGTTTTTTTTAATGTAATTACCAATGTATATGAAGAAAGAAAAGTAAGTCTACATGTGGGTGGGCTGGCTGGAGCAAAGCGGGAGTTGCTGAGTGGGTAATGCAGGGATATAAAAACACTGGGGCACGGTAGAGAGGAGATGGAGGTGAGCCCTCTGGTGGGAAGGTATTAGGTTGCAGAAGATGATGACAATGCAGTCACTGGAGGGGCAGGGGGGACTCACCAGGCCCTGTAAATTTTGACTGTGGCCCTGGATACTGCCTTCATGGCACATGGTTTTCTTCAGGAGATCAGCTGACCTGAAAAAGGTTCATCCCCCATAAACCAAATCTGACAAAGTCTGGTGAAAGGGGCTCATGGAGAGGTGAACACAGGTACATAGTCTCACCCTATGAGCTGCACAACTGCCTGTCCTGGATCTATCTAGATCTCCTCCCTGGGGATGTGTAGCCCATGGAATCTGTTAGAGGGGCCTGGAACTGGAAATGTGGTGGTGATTCCTGTCCACCATCATCCAAGAATGTGGGGAGCATGTCCTCTTCCCTGTCACTGCAGCTATGATGCTGGGGAACCTCACTGCCACAATACAGAGAACTCCCCCTAATTGCCAAGAGAACTAAAAGGTGTTTTCTTTCTTCCAACAGCAGATAAATGGGAGTTATCTTCAGCTCAATGGGCCCCGCTCGCCGCTCCTTCTCCTTAGTTTAGCTCTGAAATATGGCTGTCAGCAAGGGAGGTCCTGCTACACTGAGCAGTGGGGCAGGGGAAAGAAAAACATGTACCAGCCACTCAAAGAAATGGAGGCAGAAAATGATTCCTCTATTCTGCCCTCCCACTCTCCACAGAAGAACTATTCCAGCAGGACCTACTATGTGCTCTGTGGCAGCAGAGGTAGAAAAGCTCCTCCTCTCACCAGAGTTGCCCACCAGGAGGAAATAGGAAGAAGGAAGGACTTATCACTAGGACTTATCACAGGTGTGAGGAGGGCCCAGCAGGAATGGCATTTAAAGAGAGCATGAAGTAGGCAGCATCAAGCTGATTTCCCTAACTCAAATGGCAAGTATGCCAGAACTACACTTAATGACAAGTACTAGGGTCTGTTTGGTCTCATTCAGACTGAGACATACCTAGGAAATGGGTAGATGAAGAGTTAATTGCTTAATGAAAAGGCTGCTTTCTTGCTCTGTGCCAGAAGAAGATGCCTCTGAACATGCTAATTAGACAAGTTGGGAGGCCTAGGGATTTGCAAGTGGAACAGGTAAAAAAAAATGTATCTGGTGTTAACTGAAAGCTAAAATTTATCTTCATCAAGCAATGGGCGACCAGATGTTCGGGGCTGGGGAGAGGGAAAAGAGGAGAACCAGAGAATACAGGTGTGAGAGAGTTGGGTTAGGAATTTCATTCTCTCCCTGACTTGTTTTTCCTTCTGAATCGGTAACAGCACAAGCGCTACGCTGCCCACATTTGTGCACACTGACTTGGACAGCCACCTTTACAAATCTGGCTCGGAAAATAGGAAATATTGTGTATTCCTCCCAAGCCTCCCCCACCTCACTCTCAACCCCAGAGTCCCTATTACAAAACGCATGGGTTACATATGGCCCATGGTACTAACGTCTAAATTGGATGGAAATAATACGAACAGCAATGGGTGTGAGATGAGCATGGGAGAGAGCCATACATCAGCAGGGATGGAAAGGAAGAGGGCATGAAAACGACACTCCAATGTGGAGATGCAGAATAGTTGTGAATGGAAAACAGGAGCCTGATATAAAGGGCAGGATGGAAAGAAACATTTTTCACATTTGATCCACAAGAAATCTCTCCTCTTCTGGAGTACTAACACCGGAAAGCTCTGGAGACTTTACTGCAGTAAAAGTGATGGACATCTGTGTTTAGATTTCTATGCCTGATCCATAGATGTCTTGTGCCTCCCCATTCTAGGGGGGTGGGGGAACACGTGACTGCCTCATGTCTCCTCTGCCCAGCAACCTTCCCCCCACCCTGTGCCTAGCCCGGGGCCACTGTGTTCTCCCGCCCCACTTTACCTGTGGGGCAGTCAGTCGCTTTCCCTGGCAGCCGGGCCCAGGCAGGAAGCAGAACGGAGCTGCTTCGCACACAGTTGAAGCTGGCCGCTTCGGGTCGCTGCCAGGGCCGGTGCAAGGAAGTTTCAGGCCCTGTGCCCACCCCAGCTAACGCTGCCCCCCCCAGCCAGCCCCCCCACGGGCCGCAGGACCTCAGCCCCCCCCGTGGGCCGCGGGAGCTCAGCCCCCACCCTCCACCTGTGGGCCGCGGGAGCTGAGTGTGGAACCGGGAGGCAGGGGGGTGGCTCGCCGTAGCTGCCTTCCGGCTCTCCGCTCAGCGGCTGAGCGGGGGACAGGAGGGCGGCTCGCCACGGCTGAGCGGGGAGCCGGGAGGCTGGGGGGCAGCTCGCCGCAGCTACCTTCCGGCTCTCCGCTCAGCGGCTGAGCGGGGAGCCGGGAGGCAGGAGTACACTGCCCCCCAAATCCTGGCACCGGTCCTGGTCGCTGCTCAGTGTTGTGCAAGCTGTCTGGGACAGCCTGGCTGGGGGGCAGGTGGGGGACTGCCCCCCAACTCAGGCCCGGCTGCTGGGGACAGGGGCAGAACAATCTGGAAATGTTTCGGGGGGGGGGGGGGTAGAGGGGACTCTGGCTAGCTTAGCCTGTCCCCGGTAGCTGGGCTGGGGCGGAGGGCGACCCACCGCCGCTTCCCTGGCCAGGCTCTCTCAAGCAGCCACCATGCTGCACAGAGCAGTGACCCGTAGTGGCCGACTTGAGATGTATCTGTCCTGCCCCTGCTGCTTCCCGCCTGGGCCCGGCTGCCAGGGACAGGGGCTGAGCATGCTGGGGGGCAGGCGCAGCAGGAGAAGGACAGAGCCCAGGGCCGGCGCTAGCACTAGGCAGTCGCCTAGGGTGCCAGGATTTGGGGGGTGGCGGGCGGCTGCCTCCTGCCTCCCCGGGGAGCTGGGAGGCAGCTCTGGTGAGCTGCCCGCCTGCCTGCCCGGGGAGCTGGGAGGCAGCCGCAGCGAGCTGCCCCCCTGCCTCCTGGTTCCACACTCAGCTCCCACAGCCCGCAAGCCGGGGGGGGGAGGGGGAGGCTGAGCTCCTGCGGCCCGTGGTCGGGGGGGGGGGGGTAGGCTGAGCTCTGGCGGCCCGTGGGGGGGCTGGCTGGGGGAGGTGGCATTAGCTGGGGGGGTGGCGCCGGGCTGGTGCAAGGAAGTTCCGCCTAGGGCATGAAACTTCCTTGCACCGGCCCTGACAGAGCCCCTCTCCATCTCCACCCCGCAGGCCAAGCAGAAATCACGGGGGGGGGGGGGGGGGGGCACTTGACCCCACATGCCTCCCCCCCATCCCCGCAACACATCACCTATGGCCTGACCTCATCTTCTGTAAAGTTTTGTTTCACAGTACAGCTTGTGATGCCATCTCATGCTCCATGACACCTTCTGGAGTCTCATACCCAGCAGAATCAATGCAGCTAAGTTGCAAAATGCTAGTCTCCTGGTTCTGGAGCTGTTTGGCTGCCAGCATTTGCTAATGAACAAGAGAGGGTCCTGGGGGCAACTGCAGCCAGGGGAGTCCCAGGCAATGTGGTGCTGCTGAAGCCATGCTGCCAAGGAAGGTGTCCACGACTGCTGCCTTGGCATGGAGCTCTATGCAGAAAGTCCTGGTTTCCTGCTGAAGCCCCTGAGATCTGTGCAGCTCCTGGGGAATCCACGGAGTCTGGCCCTACGGCCTGTTCTGCAGGACATCAAACTCCATCAGAACAATAAGGAAGAAACCTCAGGTAGAACAACCTCCCTGGGACTTGCTCCCCTTTAGCCACCTCCCATGGGTTTTCTCTACATTGTTTGCTGGGGAATGTAGTGTTCTAAGGTTTGTATGCTCCCCCTGGGAAAACGCATTACATTGCTGCAATAGGGTTCATTCACAGGACAAAAACACTATTCTTCAGACATATACAGAGAACAGTGTTTGAACAGAAAGGATGGGGCACTTTCCTTGGCTTTGTTATACTTCTCTGGACACAGTGAAAGTTTCCTGTCTATGACTACTTATCTGATTCAAAGATCTGCAAATGAAGTATTTTATATATACTCACACAATGGCCACCCTTATTAATATACCAATTCTGCCTTTGATCTGCTTACCTTAATATTTGCAGTATCCCTGTATTTCCCTGTCAGCACTACAGGGAACACCTAGGGTACTGCAAATACACACATATCCCTCCTTAGGTATAAAGCTTTCTCTGTAAAGCTCCATTAATATTTATGACAATGTATAAATAAATAATAATAATTAGAGCTGGCGGGGAAATCTTTGATGGACCCATTTTCCGTCAGAGAATGCAGTTCTGCTGAAATTGAAATGCTTCATGAAATAATGTTGATTTTGCTGAAATTTTATTTTGGGAGGGGGAAAGTTCCAAAACACTTAGATTTTTCTTTTCAAAATGACTCTGTTTAGAAAGGTTTTATTTTGTATTATAGTATATATTATGACAGAATGTTCAATTTTAAAAAGTCATAATTGAAATTAAATTGAACTCTTTTTGGAACTTTCTTTCAGTCAATTTCAAAATGTTCATGTTTCATTCCTAACTGGAATAAAAAGAAATGTCAGAACCTCAGTGAAATGGAAGTTCCAATAATAACATCCCTACACATTGTATAAAGAGCAATTTCTTGCAACAATCTTATTTGAGAAAGGTTGGGAAGCTCTGTACCTACTTACATAGGCTCCTCATTTACCCAAAGAATCAGGAACTTGTTAACAAGGTATCACCACTGGTTTTCAAACTTACATCTAAACTGGAACTGGCAGAAGAGGAAGCGATGCCATTATCACAGAGCTGCCCAATGCACTAGGGTGGTGTGGCCATGCTAGAATTCAGCAGAAAAGCTCTATCTATAAATACGATAAACTATATCTAAATATTTCTGTCTACTTGATATTTAAATAAGGGATTCCTTTCCAAATCACGTCACCTGGGGCTACTCTCCTGTAGATGGCACTATTGCCACTTCTAACAGGCAAACTGCAACACAAGAAAATCCTTTGGCTTTAACACAGGGCTTGAAACTGGGCCAGAAATGTCATTGATTATCAGGCTAATCTAGCTGGTGGAGGTCAGTAGTGACCAATGTCACAGAAGGCTGTTTCTATTGTATTGTGTGAAATGGCTGGATGATCTTAGTTCAATTTCTCATGGACAGTTTCTTCACGTAATATACCATCACAACTAGCATCCTCAGCACATAAGCTGAGGATAGAATTAAGCATTATGAATATGAAACATTAAGCAAGAACTATCCTGTTTCAGATAAGTTTGAAATTCCCACTGAAGTCAATAGGAGTTATGCATATATATCTCAGGGCAAAATTTGACCGTAGCTAATTAATCTGCTAATTAATAATTAATTAAAATACTGCTGTCCACAGGCATAGCAATCATTACCCATCATAACTGGCTAATGGCCTGTGTAAGAACCACTGCTTTCATTTTCCTTTGCTCTCTGACTCTGAGTCAGCATCACATTTGATTACCTATCCTTCTAGATAACAAGGTGCTGGTCTGTTTTAGTTGCAATTTGATGGGTATATAGCAAGCATTACTATGTGCTTCAAATTCCTTGGTACTTACTAGTTTAACAACAATTCTTAATCTTGTTATTTTTTAAGAATTTGTTCAGTGGAGGAGGAGAAAGGAAAAGACGGTTACTCACCGTAGTAACTGTTGTTCTTCGAGATGTGTTGCTCATATCTATTCCAATTAGGTGTGCGCGCCGCGCGTGCACGATCGTCGGAAGACTTTTACCCTAGCAACACTCGGTGGGCCGGCTGGCGCCCCCTGGAGTGGCGCCGTTGCGGCACCTGATATCTACCTCAGCCGGCCCAGCGCCCTCTCAGTTCCTTCTTGCCGGCTACTCCGACAGTGGGGAAGGAGGGCGGGTTTGGAATAGATATGAGCAACACATCTCGAAGAACAACAGTTACTACGGTGAGTAACCGTCTTTTCTTCTTCGAGTGATTGCTCATATGTATTCCAATTAGGTGACTCCCAAGCCTTGCCTAGGCGGTGGGGTCGGAGTGAGATACTGCAGAATGCCGGACTGGTGAACCAAATGCAGCGTCCTCTCTGGGATGCTGGACCATGGCATAATGGATGGCAAAGGTGTACACTGATGACCAGGTTGTTGCCCTACATATCTCCTGTATAGGTACATGTGCCAGGAAGGCGGAGGACGGGGCTTGGGCCCGGGTAGAGTGGGCAGCAAGGTGCATGGTGGGAACACCAGCCAAGTCATAACACACCCGGATACACGACGTGATCCGTTGGGAGGAGACCGGGAGGCCCTTCATCCGGTCTGCCACAGTAACACACAGTTAAGTCGTTCTGCGAAAGGGCTTTGTCCGCTGGACGTAGAAGGCGAGGGCCCTACGGACGGCCAGGGAGCGAAGATGTTGCTCCCTTGAAGAAGCATGCGGCTTCGGGTATAAGACCAGCAGAAAATGTCTTGGTTGACATGAAAGGCTGACCCCCTTCAGGGAGGGAGGATAGGTGTGGTCGCAGCTGTACCTCATCCTTATGGAACACCGTGTAAGGAGTCCCGGAGTGAGCGGTCTGAGCTCAGATACGTGCCTCGCCGAGGCTACAGGGAAGGCAGTCTTCCAGGAGAGGTACAGGATTGAGCAGGTGGTCGTAGGCTCGAATGGGGCCCCCATGAGCCTGGTTATCACAAGGTTGAGGTCCCATGCAGGGACCGGATGGTGGACTAGTGGGTACAGCCGCTCCAACCCCTTGAGGAAGCTAGTGACCATGGGGTTGGAAAAGATCAAGTGCCCACTCTCGCCAGAGTGAAAAGGCCGAGATCGCCGCCAGCGAGGGGCGATAACCCGAGGGGCACACCAGCAGGAAAAACGTTTCCCCTTTGGCCCAGTAGGTGGACCTGGTAGAGGACTTCCTGCTACTCAGAAGAACCTGTTGAACCGGGTCGGAACAACATAACTCGGACTGGTTCAGCCATGCAGCAGCCACCCCGTGAGGTGGAGAGGTTGCAGGTCAGGATGCCAAACCCTGCCGTGCTGCTGAGTAATCAGGTCCGGCCACAAAGGGAGAGTGATCGGGGCGGTCATCGAGAGCTCTAGGAAAGCAGTGTACCAGTACTACCTGGGCCACGCCAGGGCGATTAGGAGTAGGCGGGCCCTGTCCCTGCACCGCTTGAGCGGGACCCTGTAGATCAATGGAAATGGGGGAAAGGCATAGGACAGGTGATCCGTCCAAGGCACGAGAAAGGCGTCCATCAGGGAGCCTGGGGAGCGTCCCCGGAGCGAGCAGAACACGTGGCACTTGCGGTTCTCGCGAGTCGCGAACAGGTGTATGTGGGAAAAACCCAGCTCCGGAAGACAGAGTGAGTAACATCCGGGTGAATGGACCGCTCTGGAGCCTGGAAGGGTCTGCTGAGGCAGTCCACCAAGGTGTTCTGAACCCCGGGGAGAGAGGAGGTTACCAGGTGGATGGAGTGGGCTATGCAGAACTCCCACGATCGTATGACTTCTCGGCAGAGCGGGAACGAACGTGCCCCGGCTTGCCTATTGATATAAAAACATGGCTGTTGTGTAGCCTGTGAGGACTATAGCACAACGATCCTGAAGGTGTTTGGAGAAGGCTTGACAGGCAAGGCGCACTGCCCGCAGCTCCCTTACGTTGATGTGGAGGGATAACTCTTGCGCTGGCTACAGGCCCTGCGTCTGAAGATCTTACAGATGGGTCCCCCAACTGAGGGATGACGCATCTGTGGTCAGGACCAGGGAGGGCTGTGGGGTATGGAATGGCACCCCTTATGGCACCTTCTTGGGGTCCAGGCACCAGTCTAGGGAGGCTAGGACCTGCGATGGTACCCTCAGTCCCACAACCATGTTGTCTCTGTGTGGGTGACACGCTGGCGAGAGCCAGGCCGGGAACGAACAGAGCCGTAAGTGGCGTGTCTGGTCACGAACGTGCAGGACGCCATGTGACCCAGTAGACCCAGGCAGCTTCATGCTGGTAAGTTGGGAAACTCTGCAGGCCGCGGATGATGGTCACTAGGGCCTGAAAGCGTGTCTCTGGCGGGAACGCTCGAGTGAGAGTCGAGCTCATGGCAATCTGAACCTACGACTGGACCTGGCTGTTGGCGCTGCCGTGGATGAGCCAGTCGTCGAGACATGGGAATACTTGGATTCACCGTCGACGAGGAGAAGCCGTTACGATGGCCATGTACTTCGTGAAAAACCCTCGGAGCCGTGGAGAGGCCGAAGGGAAAGACAGTGGATTGAAAGTGCCTTTGGTCGACTACAGAGCGAAGAAAACATCTGTGTGTCAGTAAGTAGCTATGTGGAAGTACGCATCCTTCATGTCGAGGGCAGCGTACCAGCCTCCAGGATCCCATGAAGGTATAATAATACCCAGGGAAAAAACATGTGGAACTTCAACTTGTGAATTAGTTGAGTTCGCGAAGGTCCAGGATAGGACATAACCCCCGTTTTGATTTGGGGATTAGGAATAATGGGAGTAAACCCCCCACCCCTTTTTTTTTTTTTTTTTTTTTTAACTTCCTTGGAGCCGCCTCTATTGCCCCTATATTGAGGAGCATTTGCGCTTCCTGAATTAGGAGTTGCTGATGAGAAGGGTCCCTGAAGAGGGACAGGGAGTGATGCTGCACCGTCGGGCGTAGCTTCAAACGTTCTGATCGGGTCCCGTCGATGGCTTTGGGGGGGCCCTGGTTCTGGCCAGCCTGATGACAGGCTGCCTCCTCGTACCACCTGGCCTGGTCTTCTAGTGAAGTCCTGCCTAGGCCTGGGCGTAGGGTCGTTCGATGCTCGAGGGCCCGGAAGGGCCGGCGCTGCGTGGCAGGGGTATGCATCCCCAGCGACCGTATTATAGTGCGGTCGTCCCTCAGGGTGTGAAGTCTCGAGTCCGTTTTTCGGAGAAGACAAGGGCCTTGCCCATCGAAGGGCAAGACCTGAATCGTGAATTATACCCCCGCCAGGAGGTTAGAGGACTGCAGCCACGAGATACGCCATATGGCAACACCCAATGCAGGTGTCCCAGCTGCCGAGTTGGCGACGTCCAAGGAGGCCTGCAAAGATGTTCTGGCCACCTTTTTGCCTTCCTCAATTAGGGTTGAGTACTTCTGCCTGGATTTCTGGGGGAAATTCCCTTAATTTTCACATTGAGTTCCAGGTGTTACATTTTTTTAATGCCTCAAAAGGCCTGCTGGTTAGCTGCTCTGCGCTGCAGGCCCCCTTCAGAGCAGGCCTTTCCACCCAACAGGCCGAGACGCCCAGCTTCCTTAGACTTAGGTGCAGGGGCTGCTGGCCGTGCCTCTCCTTCACAAATTGAACAACCAAGGAGCACGGTTGGGGGTGAGTGTATACGTACTCATAGGACCTTGAGGACGCCATATATCTTTTCTCCACCCCCCCCAGCAGTGGGGGGAATTGAGCTGGAGATTGTCCAATTGAAGTGGCGTTGGTCCGGAACGTACGTGCGAAAGGCAGGGCTACCCTGGCAAGGGTGTCAGCCAAGAGGATGACCACCACGGGGCCCTGGAGCTCCACTATCTCCTGCACCTCCTCTGGGGAAGGGCGGGATACTGTGGCCCCTGTCACTCGGGGTTCCGAGTGGACCGATTGGGAGGCTCTGGAAGGAACCCCTTGGTCCTGGTGATAAGACCGCGGTGTCCAGAAATACCACTGATGTGGTCTCTGGGCAGAATTCTGTGCGTTCTGCAGCTAGCGTCTAGGACAATCCATCCCGTGGATTTGGTCCATATGGTAACCACTCCCTGTCTGGCGGGGTGGGGGGTTTCTAAATGTGGAGCGGGAGGTCCAGGGTGGAGCGGAATGCTCCTGCTGGCTGGTACGCGGTGCCATTGACAAATGTCTCTGCGTCGAGAGCCTGACCTGGACCCTGAAGGGGGCCATCGCGTCAATCGGCTGCGGGACCAGCTTCCCAGGGACCTGCACTTTGACCGGCACCGGGATCGGGGGCGGTGCCGGGCGTAATAGTGACGGCTGTATATAGAGGCCGATCTTGAATGGCGCCGCGAGTGCGACCGGCGCCGAGATGGGGATCGGGGGCTGGGACTGCGAGCGGTGCCGAGACTGGGGGTCCGCCTGGAGCTGGATCGGTGTCGGCCAGCTCCGGTGGGCGGTAGCGGGCACAGCATGGCAGACGTACCTCGTGGTAGCATTAGCTCTACCTCGGTATATACCGGGGAGCTCACGGGCCCCGAGCTCAACGGACCTTGCGGTGCCGGAGTCATCGGTGCTGGGTCTGTTCGCCTGCGGTGAGCAACTCAACGGACCTTGCGGTACCGGAGTGGGGCGTTGCCGATGTAGGCAGCGGCATTAGCTCTACCTCAGTGTGAACCTGGGAGCTCACTGCCACCGAGCTCAACGGACCTCGCGGTGCCGGAGTCGCCGGTGCCGGATCTTCGGCCGCGGCCACCGAGCTCGATGGCCCTCTTTGCGGTGCCAGAGTCACCGGTGCCAGTGCCTCAGTCGGGCACAGAACTCAACGGCCCTGGCGGTGCCGGAGTTGAGGCTGTCGGTGCCGATGCAGGCGCCAGCGTTGGCTCTACCTTGGTGTATACCGGGGAGCTGACGGCTACCGAGCTCAACGGCCCTCTTGCGGTGCCGGAGGTGACGGTGCCGGTGCCTCAGTCGGGCACGGAACTCAACGGCCCTGGCGGTGCCGGAGTTGAGGCTGCCGGTGCGGGTGCCAGTGTTGGCTCTACCTCGGTGTATACCGGGGAGCTGACGGCTACCGAGCTCAACAGCCCTCTTGCGGTGCCAGAGGTGATGGTGACGGTGCCTCAGTCGGGCACGGAACTCAACGGCCCTGGCGGTGCCAGAGTTGAGGCGGTCGGTGCCGATGCGGGGTGCCAGTGTTGGCTCTACCTTGGTGTATACCGGGGAGCTGACGGCTACCGAGCTCAACGGCCCTCTTGCGGTGCCGGAGGTGACGGTGCCAGTGCCCCCGTCGGGCACGGAACTCAACGGCCCTGGCGGTACCGGAGTTGGCGGTTGCCGGTGCTGATGCAGCCGGCAGCATTAACTCTACCTCGGTGCATACCGGGCAGCGCATGGCCACCGAGGTCGACGGCCCTTAGGGTGCAGGAGTCGTCCGTGCCGGAGTCTTCGCCTGGGGCGTGGAGCTCAACGGACTTTGCTGTACCGGAGTCGCCGGGGCCGGTGCCGGTCTGGACGGTAGTATTAGCTCTACCTCGGGTTGTACCGGGGAGCTCACGGCCACCAAGTTCGACGGACCTTGCGGTACCGGGAGCCGATGGTGCTGGCGCCGGGCTGGGTCACAGCGGGGCCGGCATCAGGCCAAGTGTCGGTTCTACTAGGAGCTGCTTTAAGCGAAAGCCCCGCTCCTTCTTTGCTCTAGGCTAAAAGCCTTGGAGACCTGACACTTATCTGCGAGATGGGATCCCCCAGGCGCCTCAAACGGGAGTCGTGGGGGGGGGGTCCCCCGTAGGCATCGGCTTGGAGCCAGCCGACGGCTTGAATCCTGGTGAACCAGGCATGAGCCCAGTACCAGAGGGGAGAGAAGGGGAAAAGCCCCTTATCTCCCACTAGTATTTACACTAAACTTCTTAACAAGACTATCAAAACTATTAACAACTACTTAAAGTACTTAAAACAATTAACAATGCTAAGCGAGTGCTAACTAAGCTAGGGAGGTGGAGATCAGCTACGCTGCTCCACAGATCCGACCGTCACGGGCGGTAAGAAGGAACTGAGAGGGCGCTGGGCCGGCTGAGGTAGATATCAGGTGCCGCAACGGCGCCACTCCAGGGGGCGCCAGCCGGCCCACCGAGTGTTGCTAGGGTAAAAGTCTTCCGACGATCGTGCACGCACAGCGCGCACACCTAATTGGAATACATATGAGCAATCACTCGAAGAAGAACATTAGTTCTGAGATATCATTGAACAGTCACATTTCTCTAAGAATGGCTGTCAAGACATATGTATAGATTAAATGGAAAAAGCTCATGCAACTTTTAGGTTACAGGGTTAGTCACTTAAAAGCTAGGGCATACCAAAGTTAAGGTTGCACATGTAACCTTAACTCTGTCCCTGTGGGTGTACACACTGCAATACAGCCTTTATCTAAAGGAGAAATAGAATACTGCCATGTAACTAAATTAACTGTATGTTTTTTGTCTGAGGGGGATCTTTACCTTGGTAAGGGCCAGATCTGCACAAGTGTTAGTGTGAAAGCATGCAAGACACCTTGCCTCTCCCTTTGCATGGCTGCACAAATGCTTAATCACAATAGCCATCACCATAAGCAGGGACTGCTCATCCCTTCAGTGAGCAAATTATCCAAAGATAGGGAGAAAGTGGCGATGGCCCTGTCCTCTCTACTGTCCTATAGGATAGGACTAGCGCATTGGGGAACTTGTGGGGTGCCTTCGCCACATGATCTATTCTGGTGCTTCCCACCCATGAGGTGGTGCAGTTTTATACCATCTCCAATGCAGGGCTGTGTGAAAACGCCAGCATCTAGCCCTAACAGCAGCAATTGCGCAGTTAGTACCATTGAACTGAATGGGACTACTCCCAGTGGTGACTACTACTCAACCTGAGTAACAGGTGCACAGCCCTATAGAAGGTTTATTCGTGAAAGAAGTGAGACTGGAACTCAGGAACTGGCTCCCAGGCCTGTGTATATTCCTCAGTCCCAAGGGAGCATTTTGGCTGGGAATAGAGCAACACGAGGGAGGGAGCAGAGTATCTTTTATAAGATCCTGGCTTTCCCCCAAAATCTGGACATTTATCTGAACCAGATGGGAGCAACTCTGAGGCACAGCAGAAAAGTTAGCAGTTTACTTGTATACAGCATTGTTCCTTACGTGCACATTTAGATTCCCATTAATGTCAATGGGTGTTGGATCAGGCCCTCTGCGAGCTTAGCAAGACATCACCCTGCATGCAGAGCATGGAATTTTCAAGCACTCATCACTTGTACAAATTAAAACTAAATTCTTCAGGAACAAAGCCAAGTCTTGCTCCTTAATGAGGACGATTCCCCTGCCAAATTGCCATTTAACTCAACCCTCAACCATTTTGCCTGTAGACCTCTTTTAAACCAACAAAACCAGTCACAATATACTTTTTTTAACGTGAAAAGGGTTTTGTTTTGTTTTCACTCTTCCCTCACTCAAAAGCAGCAGGACTGATTTTGCTCAAACTTTCAACAACAACAAAAAATCACCTTGGGATAGAGACCAAGCACAGAAAAACACCTACGGGTCATATTTTCAAACGTTTCTAATTGACTTAAAAGCTTAAGTCCCATTGAAATTCAATGAGTTCTAGGTGTTTACATGCCAAAGTCACTTAGCTGCTTAAAAAATGTTACCCTGAATTATTTCAGTGGGAAAACAATTTCAAAACAGTTCCATCTTGCACTGTGAATGGGACCTAAACAAGTTTTAACCAAATCCCTGAGCCATGCTACAGCTCCCTTACAATTCCACACTTCAATAACAGAACAAATTAATAGTTGTGTCCAGGTGGCTATGTAGCTCTGTTACTAATGCTGTTCATGAAGTTGCCATGCACAGAAAATTAGATCTGTTGCCCATCTACCTGATTTCTAATACAAAAGCAACAGCATAAATATATATTCTCTCTCTCTCTCTTTGTCTGCTACTATACATGCACCCATATTTTGCAGAATCCCTGTAGCAAGTTGTGAATGATGCACGAGAGGAAAAATCCCTCTCCAGTAGACAGAACATAGACAAAGCTGTGCAGGCACTGCCGTACTCTTGTGTATTTCCCTCTGCTTTTAATGAAGGACACTCCACAGTCAGCTCAGAAAAGAGCTTTAAAAATGCCCAGAAGTCTCAAGACTAGAAAAAAAATAAAGGAAAAAGAAACCCTCGGAAAAATATTTTAAATATTTAGTGTTTCACAAAATCCTCCCAGCACCCAAATTCTTTCCCCCTCATTCAGACTCCCCAGCCAGCCAGCTAGATCAACTCCTACTTGGGAACAAGGCAGCGCTTCTGGTGCCCTCTCAAAGGCAGCTCTCTCCTGCCCCATCAAAACCACGAGCCAAACATAAAAAAGCATGTAAAGCGTTTCAAAATTGTTATAGAAGGTTTAAAGCTGGGCTCTTTTTTCCCCCACTTGGTGCCAAAAGTATAGTATTAGCTGTTCCAAACTTAGAGACAAGCTGACAGTTCTGGGATGTTACAGAAATCCCGGGCCAGACCCACTGAGACCTCTGCCTGCTTTGCACTGCTCCAGCAACGCAAAGCAGTCACAAACCCGGCTTCACCTGGAGGGGTACAGAGCAAACAGAACAGGCTGGTGAATCTGGCCTCACATCCCAGGGCAAGTGGCTTTTGAGGCAAGTGATAGTGAAAATTCTTCAAGAATACCGTGGTTTTCCTTTAAGCCTTCCCAACGTTGTCCTGGATTTGGTAAACAGATATGTTCTTCTAATTATCCTGTTCCTGCTATAAGGGATACTGCAAATACTGAAGAATTGTTATTTCATGTATCTAGGAAACTGACAGGTTTATAAGAGAGATCACTGTAATTTGGATGACAAGTCAGCATTACCCAGCGTGTAGTGAATGGGAAGTGCACAGGTGTAGTAGGAAAGTCTCTTTTCCTCCCTCTGCCACACTTTGAGAGATTACGTCTATGACCAGTTTGCACCTTGGTTGCAGCTGTCACCGTTTTAGTGAAGTTGTCCATTCCAGCGCTATGTACAGAAGGCTGGCACCTTTTGTTTCTGCACGTCTTACATCCTTAAATCCATTCTAAAACCCCTCCACCTTCATTACAAAGGCATCAGTTACAGCACTCTTCTCTATCTTAATGCACCGATCTTCGATTCCTAGCTACATGGTATCTAATTATAATACCCTTCTCATAGCAACCGTTACAATTAAATTATACACTTGGCTCCCAAGAGCAGAGTTAAAATGGGGCTGGAGTAATGAGTAGCTCGCGCAGATGACTAGCATTAAGACACAGCATTAACCACCCTCACGGATGCTTTCTAATGGGGTGCACTTACCTTCCAAAAGAAATGCTGTGTTGTTATAGCAAAGACCTCAAAGCCGCGACTGGCTCTTCTAAGTTCCTCTTGAAGACAGCTGAATTGCCTGGACTGCTTGTCACACTTTTCCTTCAGCTCCTGGATGAACTGCCGTTCGGCCTCTCGAGTCTGCAGATCTGCCTTGGTGGAAAATCCATTCCTTGGAACAGCTGCCCTTTGTTTAGGGTGTCCTACAAGATGAAATAAGAAAACCAAGCCCATAATCAGTTACTGTATATGCATGGACACAACCTCTCATGCTTTGAAGGCTCCTGGAACTCTACCAAAAAAATAGCCTGCTGCATTCGCACAAGCTTTCCAGTGAATTCACTTGTAAAAAAATGCTGGCACATCAAAGCACAAGTTACTCCTTTGGGCTTGATCCTTCAAGGAGCTAAGGGGGCATCCACACTGCAATTAGACACCCACAGCTGGCCCGTGCCAGCTGACATGGGTTTGTGGGTCTCAGGCTAAGGGGCTGTTTAACAGCGGTGTAGACGCTTGGGCTGGAGTCCAAGCACTGGACTCTCCCCCCTGGCAGGATCTTAGAGCCTGGCTTCCAGCCCAAACCTGAACGTCTACACCGCAGTTAACCAGCCCTTTAGCCCGAGCCCCGCAAGCCCGAGTCAGCTGGCAGTGCAGACATACCCTAAGTGTGTCCTGCGTGGTGGTGAGCACCTTGAGCTCCCACTGATGCAACGATAGTTGAGGGCATTCAGCACCTCGCAGGAGGTGTCACTGCAGGACTGGGCCCAATGGTTCTCCTCTCATTAACAAACCTGCGCCCCTTGTTAGTATTCTGTACACCCTCCGTTACATACAAGCCAAGACGGGCACAGAATCGACAGGAAAGGCATGTTCTGTCAGACAAATGTCATAGCCTTCTAGAAAAGCTAAACAAGAATTAGGGTGACTGTCAGGTATGTTTGCTCACTTGTTGTGAAACTGTTTTGTGAGTATGGATTTAGGTTGTCTTCTTCTCTGAATACAGTACTCTCTATGCCATCTGGCACACAGGTAATCAAACTCACAGGTCAGTGGTTTTCTGAATTCTGATTCAGAGTCCATGTAGCTAGAGATTGGAAAAGGGAGAGATTCTGCCTTTAAAAGAATGAATTCATGGAAACAGTGATCCAGTGGACTAAGCACAGGAATGGAGACAGAGGACCCAAACCTCAGGGGTGCCAGAGAATTGATTGGTGCTCCTGGGAGGGCACTAAAGGTAGCTTTACTTTACCTTTCTGCCCCTCCTCTGAACAGGGTGATGGCCAATTCAACCTTTGGTGCAATTTAGAGCAGCTTTGGGGCTACTCTAAATTGAACGGGCATTTAGTGACACCCACAACCCCCAAGGGCTGCAACACTGACTGTATTTTGCCAGAGGGTTGTGCTCCTGTTAATCCTGCTATAAGAGTGTAGCCAAGAGAGAGCAAACGGGATTCTATTAATTTTTGTGCCTCATCAAGAGATATGTGACCAAATTCCAATTACAGGACCAATCACTTACAGTTGTGCAACCCAACTGAGGACAACGGAGTTGCACATGTGTCCCTGAGGAAGCAATATAAAGAAAATAGGACTGCATAGCCATCACTGATAGCCTGTTCAGCTGTAGAACTTTTACATCTGGTGGTAATATGTGAGGAAAAAATAAACCAGTCTGACTAGCAGCGCTGAGGATGATTTTGCAGGGTTGGCAGTTCGAAAAGCTGCTTTGGAGTCACTGAGACACAAGCCATACAGAACCCCCAATATGCTATTTTTACAGTTACTTTTTAGAGCAGAACTTAAAACTTCTGTGCTTTCTTCCCCCTCCTGAAGTTATAATTAACTCTCCATTGACTGACTGACTCACCAAAACCCACAGGAATTACTTTGCAGGTCTATATAAAAAGCATCAACTTGGAAATATAGTGCTTAAATTTTACCATCACTTCCCTTTTTTTGGGGCGGGGGGCGGTTTTCTATTATCCCTGTGCAGCATTAGCAGCCTTCTTGATGCTGTTGCTATGGGAAGTGCTAAGGGAGTCAGCCACAGTGACAGCAGCCCTGGGCAAAACTCATAACCAGCAAGCTGCAGGTGGGGGTTAGAGCACCACTGGCTCGTCATGGGTTCAGGTCTGCTTTGAGCCTTTAGAAAACATCGATGCATTTTTCTGAGCTACGGATAGTCTGCCCTCCGGGGACTTTACACCGGAGAACGTTTCTCCCACCATTCCACACATTGTACTGCTGTGGGTTTGAGTTGTCTCTCCCTGAAAACAAAACCCCGCTGGGGTTCACTGGTTTCTAATATACACAGGTATTTTCAGTACCACCATTTTTTATACCCCATCTATAGCTATAAGAGAGTCCAGGCAGGAACCCAGTTACAAAACAGTTACAATTTGCAATGTACAATGGATGGGACTTCTGTGTCCCAGTAAACATGTTAAAACCCTAAACAGTCCATGGCTTTAGTGAAATTCCAGGGACAAAAGTAAGTCCTGTCTACACTACATCTTTTTATTGGGTTGTAAATGGGTTGTGAGACTTGTTAATAGTTATAGGGGTTTATTGTGTGCATGTTGACCTGATATTCCCTAGCCTCCGCATTGGCTGTTCTGTCTGAACTGTCAGTCATACTGGAGCCACTAAGATACGGTCATGTTCCAAATCCTGCTCTGATACTTGACTAGCATATGTCATTTCCCTAGGTGTAATTACTCAGTCACACTGAAGAAACAAGGAAATGTGATGTTCCAGAGGTGTTGGCTTCATCACTTTGGAAATTTGCTCTGGCTTCATATTTTTATTAAGAAGCTTCCTCACCAAATGCTTTGTGTTCTACTGGGGCAATACCTTGCATGGATTACGACACTGTCTTCCCTCTTCATCTCTGATCTCTTTATATTTTTTAGCTCCCTCCTGTGCACTGTGCTGGAACATTTTAGCTCCTACAGGCTCATCTACTTTAAATCTCTCCTTGGGTTTCATTGGTTGAACTTTCCTCACTGGTCCCAGACCCTTAGTCCCAGAGTCAGCAACAGGGAGAGAAGAAAAGTGTCAGATGCCTTGTTAATAGGTGCACCAGTAGAAGATAGACTTGGCCTACGTATCATACCCAAAATGAGTGTGTGGGTGGGTGTTAGAGGAAGGCAGAGGCGGAGAGAGACTTCTGTGTGTGCGCACATGCATACTGTGAGTGTGAATGGAAGGGAAACGTGAAGAGAGTGTGTGTATTGGTGAAAGGGAAAGCTAAGGGCATATGCGTTTGTGAGGGAAGTCTGAAAAGGGGAGGAGGTTACTTGGCCTTGCCAAATGTAAAAATAAAAACGGGACATTCATCTCCAACTGGTAGCAATCGATCTATCGGGGATCGATTTTTCGCGTCTCGTTAAGATGCGATTAATCGATCCCCGATCGCGCTCCCCGTCGGCTCCGGAAATCCACCTCATCAAAAGGCGGAAGCGGAGTCGACGTGGGAGCGGCAGCGATCGACTCACCGCCGTCCTCATGGCCAGGTAAGTCGATTACGATACGCCGACTTCAGCTACGCTATTCACGTAGCTGAAGTTGCGTATCGTAGATCGACCCCCTCCCCTAGTGTAGCCCAGGGCTAAGTGTGACAGAAAAGAATCCTTAATTCTGTAGCCGTTACATTGAAAAGACAAATCTAGCCCAATCACAAAGGAATAAAGAGCTCTCTCATACAGCAATGCAGAACTCTGAACTGATGTTACAAATGAGTGAGCTTACATTTCACACAACTGCCAAGAAGAACAAACAGAATTTTAACACAAAAGCTGCATGCACTTTAATCCTCAGGGAATTCACTGACCTCATTTCTGGCAATATGGCAAAAGAAAATACCTGTAATTTTTGTAAGACAGCCAGTTTACACACCGATGATATTACACAGTTTAATGGGCCAGCATTAACATTTTGGGACCGACAAGTATTTGCAGGTATGATTCAGATATTGTAGATGCTTAAGTACCCTATTTAAGTGTGTAGTCAGGTTCTTAGATCTGCAAATGACTTAAATGACAGCTACAAAAAATCCAGCATTCACGATTGTGTCCACAACATACGGTTGCAAAGGAGGCCAGATTTTGCAACATTTCATAACTGAGTACATTAGGATTAGGGCCCTATGAAATGCACTGTCTATTTTGGTCAATTTCACAGCCATAGGATTTTAAAATAGTCAATTTCACAGTTTCAGATGTTTACATCTGAAATTTCATGGTGTTGTAACCGTGGGGCCCAACTCCAAATGGGACTGGGGGGGGGGGCGGGGTTTGCAGGATTGCCACCCTTAGTTCTGCACTGTTACTGGCAGGGGTGCTGCCTTCACAGCTGGGCAGCTGGAGAGCAGCGGCTGCTGGCTGGGCACCCAGCTCTAAAGCCAGCGCCACTGCCAGCAGCAGCACAGAAGTGATGGTCTCAGGGTATGGGGAGGTTGTAACTTTTGGGCGAGGGGGAAGGGTCGGCCTTACAGGTGGGCAAACACCCAGGGCTCCATGGTCGGGGGGGACCATGGTCCAACCAGACCGAGGCCCTTTTAACTCCTGAGCACTGGGCCTGGAGCTGTGGCAGGGCTGGGGACACCCCAGCAGGAGCTCCTACTGTGCACCAGACTCTAGCTGCTAGTCCAGTGGGGCTGGGGAGGGACGGGACTTCCTCTTCCCCTGCAGGGGCCACTTCCGGGGCCAGTCAGACCCACCTCTGGGAACCTCCTCCCGGCTGCAGGAAGCTCTGTGGCTGCACTGCCTTCAGAACTGGGCTCCCAGCCAGCAGCCACAGAGCTTCCTGCAGCCAGGAAAGTACCTGGAAGTGGGTCTGACCCCCGTGGGAGCAGTCCTGGCAGGGAAAGAGGAAGTCCCGTCCCTCCCCAGCCTGGCCGGAACTAGCAGCTGAAGCCCAGTGCATGGTAGGAGCCCCACTCCCCTACAATAGCCAGATTTCATGGGGGAGATCAGATTTCATGGTCTGTGAGGCATTTTTCATGACCATGAATTTGGTAGGGCCCTAATTATGATGCAGCACTTAAACAGTATAGTGATGGGTGCTACAGAAAACTCTGAGGGCAGGTCTATACTACCCGCCCGATTCGGCGGGTAGAGATCGACCTTCTGGGATCGATTTATCGCGTCTCATCTGGACGCGATAAATCGATCCCAGAAGCGTTCCCCGTCGACTCTGGACCTTCTGCTCGGCGAGAGGAGGAAGCGCAGTCGACGGGGGAGCCTGCCTGCGCTGCATGGACCCGCAGTAAGTAAAATTTATTTCGATCTAGGAAACGTCGACTTCAGCTACGCTATTCTCGTAGCTGAAGTTGCGTATCCTAGATCGACCCCCCGCCCCAGTGTAGACCAGCCCTGACAGTGAAATACATAATCACTTCTCAGTCAGACTCAACTATGACACTCATCACTTTGTACCCATTTCCCTCACGGCTGTTGTCTTCTCTATTTAGCCCAGGGCTACACTAGGGGAGGGGGTCGATCTACGATACGCAGCTTCAGCTACGTGAATAGCGTAGCTGAAGTCGGCGTATCGTAATTGACTTACCTGGCCATGAGGACGGCGGCGAGTCGATCGCTGCCGCTCCTCCGTCGACTCCGCTTCCGCCTTTCGATGAGGTGGATTTCCGGAGCCGACGGGGAGCGCGATCGGGGATCGATTAATCGCGTCTAAATGAGACGCGAAAAATCGATCCCCAATAGATCGATTGCTACCCGCCAATCCGGCGGGTAGTGAAGACAAGCCCTTAGTGTCTTCCTGTATGATTGTACAGCACCTAACATAATGGAGCTCCTTCCAGACTGGGCCTGTAGGTGCTACCACAATACAAAATATTTAATAATAACCATAAGTGTTTGTCTGTCTTTTTGATACAAAAGTCTTTCACTGCTTAGACACGATGGAGATGGCGATGCAACAAAAGTCATAAACACAAAGAAAAAAAACAATCACCTTGAAATCAGTCAAGATCAAATTAACACAAACTTTCAAATTGTTTAATTCCATTCTAGATTTCCCCTGCCTTCTAACATTTGAAGTGTGCATCTCTAAGTTGTCCTTGTCAATGGCATAAATTGTCCTTGTAAATTAAACTGTGATATTTTCCTCAGGGATAAATCTGAACTTCTCAGTTCCTCTGGGTTTGAAAAGCAGCTCACTAAACTTCTGACCATTGACGTTTCTGTTCTGTTGCTCTGCACAGGATGGGAAATATACCGATGATTCTGGCCTTGATCCTGCTTCCTCTCATCAATTAGAATATGGGGTGCTGTGGAAAAGCAGGACCACACCCACTATACTCGGAAATCATGGAATCATTAATAGCTTCAAAATTCTTAGCACTTTTTTCTAATTAACTGTTTGAAATAAAATATTGTAACAAATACCTAGTGATATTTAATACAATTCATGAAGATTTAGATGGGGTACATGAGTTAATACATTTTTGTCTCCAGTTTCCAGTATTTCATAAAGAAAGTGAAGAAGTAATTTTGAGGAGGCTGATAATAAGCAAATTGGACAATGTTAACTACCACAGTGATAGGCACCTTAGAACTAACTAAAATAGAGACAAGGGCTCTAATCCTTCAATCACATTCATGTGGGTGGACTCCTGTGTCTGTGCAAAGTCCCTCACAGATCAAATTGCAGGATCAGGGTTATAGTGATAGATCAGATGGAGGTCCAGGAATGTTGAATTCTTAAAAACCACTCACAAGATCCGGATATTGATCCAAACTCTGAAGGTCAGATCCATTGCTAAAACAAACCAGATAATCCCTCCTTCTGTGGCAGCAATAGGGGTTTATATGGCAGCGAAAAAACAACAGTGTGGGATGGGGGGGTGTATTTGAATAGTACAATACTAGAAGGAAAATAACCTTCTTATACTATTAATAGCAATTTTCCACAGCACGTTATCTAACTAATTTGAATAGTTTGGTAAGTTTTCAGAATGCTGTCACAGAAAACTACTTTATTTGCAGTACAATTTTCCTTTGTCATTATTTATTTTATTTTATTATTTTTGTTTAAAGAAAGCAAAGGGCCACTGAAAGTGAAACTAACTTCAGTGATTTTAAAGGTCTGACCTAGAAAGTCAAAGGGCCGGATCCAAAGCCCACTGACGTCAATGGGCTCATGATTTCAATGGTGTTTGTCTCAGGCCCAAAGGGACAGATTTATGGCACCTATGTGCCTCTTTAGGTGCCTAAATGCATGTGTAAATCTGGCCCAAAGAGCATAAACAGTAAGAAGTACTTTGGATTTTTAAAAATTATTTTAGCTGTAAAGAATCTAAGGTTTTCTTGGTAACACTAGTAAAGAAATGTGTTTGTTTACAACATTAATTTTTAAGTTGACAGTGTTGCTATAGCTGTCTGAAGGTTATTTCTAAAGATCATCTCTTTCCCAGTTATCTACAGAAATAACCTAGGAAATGTAACACTTCTGCACATCAGTGACCTTAGATATCAAATGGTGTACTGTTACTGTTGGTGATTGTATTACATGGGGGTTTTGGTCACTATATTTGGTTTTTTTAAAATGTAAAAATAATAAAGATTTTTTTAAATGATCCCTGTACCCTTAAACATTGAACAGCAATGACTCTGTTTTGGAAGACAGATGGTTTTACTTTACTACCAGGGAGAACATAAGACTGTTCACTTCGTGCATTGCTATGATGAAGCCTCCTGAACTCATTGCCTGAATAATGAGACTTGGACACAATCGATCGTCTTTTAACAACAGTGGGTCTCAGATGTTTGTCTAGTAACAAGAGCTGCAAATTCGACAAGTTTAAATCTTCCCCCAAAAGAGCGCTCTGGTGGTTTATAAATACCTGGTGAATGGAGCTTGGTGGCTGATACTGCTAATCTCTTAGGGGATGACACAGTGGGTTTACTTGCATCTTGATCTTTTTGTACTTCTTTCTTCAAACCTGCTTTAAAAAAGAAACCCAATCTTTACCTTATGTGCCATCACACAGAAGCATGCCTCTAAGAAGTGTAACATCCTGGCAAAACACAAATACTTTTTCAATATTACTTTTAGGCCAGATATTGAACGCTTTGCATATGCCTTTGCACGTGCACAATCACACATGCCTCTCGCATGCATGAAGATATCATGATGCCGTGTGCCAACTGGGTATTTCAGTGAACAGATGGCCAGTTAGTCACTTAACTGACCGTGCACCTCTGCAAATATGGAACTCTGCACATGCAAATAGGGGTGAAATTCACCACTCTAATGACGGCCAGCACAAGGCCATGCACACTATGCAAATCCTCTGGCCTTCTGCATGTGGTGTACTCATGCACACACACATTCTTAAAAATCCGGCACCTGATGTCTATTCTGGTTTACAGCACCATGTTATTTTTGAGATGCTTCACCTATTCTTACCAACAGGCATTTACTTTCTGAGTCCTGACAGGGTGAGTACACTGTTGTCGCACTCATCTAGCAGGGCACCTTGGTGCACAGTGGAGCGCTCTCCTGAAAGCTCAAGGCCATCTGTAAACTAAAGTTTCCCCTGTTATTGAACAGACTACTGGGAAAAAAATTCAAATACAAACACAGGTTTGAAATAAAGAGCCTCTGATCAGAGTATGAGTTGGGCCCTGCCATCCCATGCTATGAAATGCACTGTTATGCCATCTGAACTGCACAAAATGAGCCCCAAAGTGGAGCTAAGAGCAAAGCCAGTATCATGATCAGTGGAACTTGAATCACAGAGCCCATGTTCCCTGGAGGGACTGTTATTGAGAGGGCACCAGCGGAACAGGGATCATGGGGCAGTTAGGATGGAAGCAACTCAGTCACAGGTACACAGAGTCCCCCATCTCTTGTTCAACTTAAACGGCATTCAGTGTCACGCTTTGTGAGTGAAACATGGGGGCAGCGTCTGCGCTGTGAGTTCTCTGCAGTGCAGCAGCTGGCAGCAGGAGCCATAGAAGGTCCCTGGAGCCCTGGATTTTGCAGACCCGAAGCTAGCCCAGGGATGGACCCAGTGGATGGAGGAGTTTGAGCAGTACACGGATCTGGCCATGCAGGAGGACACCAGCAAAAAAGTAAAGCTGTTACCTTACCTTACTGGGGACCAAAGCAGAAAGATCTGCAGCTCGCCACTGCCTCAAGCATCACAGCACTCCTTGGAGCCCTGAGGAATGAGCGCTCCCCAAAGCAGAATGAAACGGTGGAGCAGTACAGGTTTTTCACTGGCAACCAATCCAAAGGGGAGGGGATAGACTCCCATGCTACAGCCTTACACACACTGGCTGCTACATGTAATTTTGGGGACTTGGCAGACTCCTTGATTTGGGACTCCCTTATTGGGACAGGACAGTCTGTGGCACTTGGGAGCACCATGTGCAGGAGCAGCTGCTCCAAGAAGGCGATCTCACGTTATGTGCTTAGCCATGGGGCGTGCAGCAGATGCCTTGAGAGAAAGGATGAGAGCCCGAGGAGGCACAACACCCCCAGAAGTACAGGCAGTGAGACAACTGCAAGGGAGAGCAGGTGGCCAGGGCTCCATACCTATAGTGATCTGCATGTACTGTGGGAGAGAACATGAGCAGGTAAAGGAGAAGTGCCCTGCACCAGGACAGCATTGCAGGGAACGTGGCAAGTTGAACCACTTCAGTGGTTTGTGCAAGAGCAGAGGAAAGTCCCAGAAAGATTCAGTCAGACCTGTACAAGAGGGGGATGGCACATCAGATGACAGCTTTATTCTTCTTGAGTCCAAGAGCATATCAGATTCAGGCTGTCATGACAGGAAAGCAACAAGAGACTATACCAACCTCCGTGCATGCAACAATGTTAACAGGGAAACGTCCTATGCGATTTCAGCTGGACCGTGGGGCCTCCTGCAATGTGATTCCTCAGGGTGAATTGGGCACAAACACTCATATTACATGAGCAGGTGCACTCAAATAACATGAGAGCATAATGCAGCCCACAGGAAAATGTGATCTCCTAGTAACTAACCCCGCAAAACACAGACTGCACCAACTGCAGTTTGTGGTGGTGGATGGTAAGCACTACAGACCCCTCTTGGCGAATATAGCCATACAAGACATGGATCTGATATGGGCGCAGCATCAGAATTTTATAGCTGCAGTGCAAGAAGCAAAAGTGGGTGTCCATGGATAATGAAGACCTTTTAAAAAGCACGAGGGGATGTTTTCAAAGGCGACACATGCCTTGAAGGAAAGCTGTGACTGGAAGTAGACTCCATAGAGGAACCTCTGTGCTTACCACCAAGGAAAATTCCAGCGGCACTACATAATCCATTACACAAGGAGTTTGAAAGTCTGCAGGGCAGGGGTATCATAGCACCTGTAGAGGCCAGTAGGGACTGGGTAAGCAGCATGGTGGTGGTAAAGGAGCCATCAGGAAAATTACACGTCTGCATAGACCCAAACCCACTGAACTGGGCATTGAAAAGAAGCCACTATCCACAGCCCACAAATGACGACAGCTTACCAGAACTTTCCAAAGACAGAAGAATTTTTATGGTCTGTGATGATCATGTGAGGGAACAGGTTTTGGAACATAAGCCTGGATAAAGAGTCCACCATGCTGACAACGTTGGCAACACCATTTGGTCGCTACAGACAGCTGTAAATGCTGCTGGGCAGATGCCCAACACCAGAGGTGTTCCAGAGAAGACTCACCCAAGGATTGGCTGGGGTGAAAGTAATTGCAGATGATACCCTCATTACAGGTGAAGGGAGCAATGACACAGAAGCTGAACAAGACCATGACAGAAAACTACAAGCTTTTCTACAGCAATGTAAGGACAAGAACATAAAACTCAACCTAGAAAAAACACACAACTGAAACAGTATCCAGTGACACACACTGGACATCTGCTCACAGCAGAGGGACTGAAAGCAGAACCCAATAAGATCGAGGCAGTCAGACATGCCAACTCCAGCGGATGTGAAAGGGATACAGTGATTCATAGGAATGATAAATTTTATGTCCAAGTTCTGTCCACAACTGGCTGCAGCAGCAGAACCCATATGTCATCTCACAAGGCAGGATGTTGAGTGGGACTGGACAGGTCTCCAACAGCAAGCATTTGACACGTTGAAACAAATGAATACAGATGCCCCTGTTCTGTAGTACTAACAGTCAGGAGAGCCACTGACACTCCTGTGTGACACATCAGAGAAAGGGCTGGATGTAGTGCTTTTGCACAAACAGCCATGTCATAAATCTATCCACGGCAGAGCACCCCCTTCATGAGCTATGAGGGAGCACAAGTGTGCAGGTCCAGTTGCCCCCATCCCTGTGGACACTGCAGGGTGTATGAGTCTAGTGAGGTCACTGCTTCCTACAGCCCCCATTGGCCTGGAGCGGCGAACCGCGGCCAATGGGAGCTGCGATCGGCTGAACCTGAGGAAGTGGCAGGTACACAAACCAGCCCAGCCCACCAGGGGGATTTCCCTGAACAAGTGGCGGACCGGCTTTGAGAACCACTGCTCTAGGCTTCCCAGTCAGAGAGGGTAGATCCTGTACCCAGGAACTGCTTTCCCTCTTGGAAGCTTATGTGACCACCCAAGCCTAGAGTTAGCACCTCTGCCCACCATGATTGTTTCATTCACAAAGCATAAAGACGAATGCATCTTTAAGTTGAATCAGTAAAATTTTATTAACCCCAGTGTACTACCCTCGCCATATGGCTGAGCTGCTTCCAGCCTAGTGCCCTGTGCTTCCTATTCTGCTGGTGTCACCTCAACAACAGTCCCGCCAGGGAACATGGGCCGTCCAACTCCAGTTCCATTCCACCGATCAACATACAGTACGATGAAAAATCACCCTGAACACAGTAATGTGCAGACATTGCTCTCCCGCTTTCCCTGCCACGTGACAGTCACAGACACACACTATTCTACTCAGTCAATGATAAAAAGCTCCTTACGTGCGTAAATTATGAAGAATGAGAAAACAAAAGCTAAAAGCCAATATTTTCCCATTTGTTTGCCTTTTTTATCTTTCAATACTTGCAATTTTTTAAAATTGGATTTCTCAGACTGTATAACAGCTATTGGAAATACAATGCAAACAAAGGGAACACAAAAATGGTTTCTAGTAGAGGATAAACAATGTTCACATTATAAACTTCCACCTCTTTCATGTGTACATTCATATGTCTGTTTGGGAAATGACAAATAGAACAATTACATTGCACTGTGTACCCTGCAGGATATCTGAAGCAGAAAAACAAAAGCACTGTTGGTACAATTTAAAAACATTTTGCAATTATCAGTTTCGGTGACTAGTCCCGCATCTGAGACCCTATTCCATTTTGCTTCATGCAAGTCTGTGTGTTGTACATGGGGAGACGACAGTAGAGTCTGGTAATCTTATATTAGGATTAAAATCCTGCAGGTAAATTCTTGTTGGATTAACATCGTTTTCATAATATTCAAAGCCGTAGTTAGAGTTACAAGTTGGGTCCCATGATACGCCCTGTTTTTTGACACACCACCTTCCCTTCACCACATCTTAAGAGCTGCATGAAATGAGCTACACACAAGAGGACATTTGCAGTGCACAAGCACTTTATTAGTCCTACAACACCAGGAACTATGCTGCATATTCTTTAGAGCCACCTTCTGGCACTTTGTAAATTAACCATTTACATACAGACAAACATCTCTCTTTTATAGAGCACTCCTGTAATAGCACACACAGAGACTGAGCTAAATTCTGCTCTCAGTTATACCAGTGTAAATTTGAAGTTACTCCAGGGAAATTATTCCAGATTAACAGTATTGTAACTCAGAATAGAACAGTTGCTTATGTGACAGATTTGGAGCTGCTCTGTAATAATTTATAGACAGTGTATGTTGGACTTATTGGATTGTTTTCTGTATGACTGTATTGCTTTAATATAAGAAGCGTCTGTCTGGAAAAATAGGAAGGAAAAAATGTCTCAAAATAACCACTCCTTAGCAAACACTTAAGCTTTGTTAAGGGATAATGTCAGAATGTTTAGCTTTTTGTCAGAACTTTTTGCCTCCACTTCCAGCTACCCTACAAAACTGGTTTTGATGAGGACAAGAAAAGGTCCTCAGACACAAAACAACACGGCTCTGGCAATGTTAAAAGGGACCCTCTCTTAAGAGGGAAGCAGAAGGTTGTTTGGGGGAACTGGACTGAAACATGAGACCCCTTGGAGGTGTCTGAAAAAGTTAGGCCTGCGTAGGTTACCATCAGGGTTGGTAAGCCTTTAAGTAAAATAGACGTGTGTACACAGTTTGTTGTCTTAAAATCCTTTTTTTCCTCTAGTGGCTTGTTCCTCTTGTTAAAACAAACAATACCTTTGATCTAAGAAAGCTGTCTGATCACTGCATCCTGCTGCTCACACATTGCCAAAAGGAAGAACCACAGGTGACCAAACTCAGTCAGACTTGCTGGGTAAGAAAGGTTGACACACATGGTACTGGAGTCCAGGGCCCCATCTAAGAGTGGGAGAACTGCAAAATTCCACCTCAGGTCAGGAAAAGGCATGAGGGCTGCTGCATGAGGGGATGTCCTTAGAGAGTCCAGAAAAAAGACGGGGCACAATTAGCCCCAAACCAGGACACCCAGGACAATATATTCTTCTGTTTGTTTCTAAAGGGAGGCAGGGGGAAGAATACTTTTGGACTGAGGTTCTTGTTAGAATTTTTTTCCCAGAGTTTGAAGGACATGGTTAATCTCTTTTAGAGTTATAGGTATGCAAAAGTCTCACATGTTAATAGATTTTTTGTTTTCACTTGATACCCATGGATGCAACTCACAATCAAAGGGCTTGTCCTCATGTCGCTCAAAGTTGTGAAAAATCCACACGCCGGAGCGATGTAGTTAAGTCGACCTAACCCTTGATATAGACATCCACTCAATGTGCATCAACCTAGCTCAGTGGTTCCCAAACTTTAACAACCTGTGAACCCCTTTCACTAAAATGTAAAGTCTCACGAACCCCCTCCTAAAAATGAATAATTCCAGGGATTTTCTCCTTTACGTGAGTATACATTATAAAAGCAATGATCTTGGAAACATAAAATTTGTTTTTTTGTTTTGCATGTAATAGTGCTTATTACACACTATTTATTATTAATTATCATTTATCTTTACAATATTTTTATTACATTATGAAAACGGCAACACTCTTCCAAGATCTAACTTTCATAGCTTGTGTCACTTTGACTGAGCCTGTTATAAGACAAGGCTCCTAGGTTTCATGAAGGAGTATCAGATGTGAAACAGCATGAAAATATTTAAGAAGCCAACTCAAAGAGTTCCTCCTACACAAGAATTCAGGTCTTGAGCAGTCCAGGCAAACAACGCACGTTACAACAAAGCTTAAACTTGTTCTTCATAATAATTTGAAAAACAATACTAGCTACCTATTTAATGTTAAAAAGCAAAAAATATCCACCTCCCTTTCCATTTCGTATAAGGAGTCTTAAAGTTTAAATCTCCTCAGTGATACATATGCTTGCTTTGATCTGCTTAGCTCTTGGAAGTCCAGGGGCTCTAGGCTGCCGGCCCTGTGTTGCCTGGGGTCCCTAGGGACAGCTCTGTCCACCATTAGGGAATTTTTTCCCAAGAACCCTCTATAACATTTTGTGAACCCCCAGGGGTTCACGAACCCCAGTTTGGGAACCACTGACCTAGCTACTGCCTCTCATGGAGATTAATTAACTACAGCAACAGGAGAACCACTGAAGCACTACAGCCATGTCGCTGCAGCCTTTCTAGTGAAGACATAGCCTAACACAAACTGAAACAGCTGGTAGGATGGCACACAAAGAGAAGAACTAACATCCTCTTAGCGCTGGTCTACACTGGGGGCGGGGGGATCGATCTAGGATACGCAACTTCAGCTACGAGAATAGCGTAGCTGAAGTCGACGTTTCCTAGATCGAAAGTAAAAGTACTTACATCAGGTCCATGTGACGCAGGCTCGCTCCCCCGTCGACTGCGCTTCCTCCTCTTGCCAAGCAGGACTTCCGGAGTCGACGGGGAGCGCTTCTGGGATCGATTTATCGCGCCTAGATGAGACGCGATAAATCGATCCCCAATAGATCGATTACTACCCACCAATTTTGCGGGTAGTATAGACGTACCCTTAGAGTTGCACCATTCTGAGAAGTTCAGATAAGTTCTAATCACCGCAGCATTCAGCACTGGCTGGTAAAGGCCTATCAGTGAATCTCCATGCAACCCCAATCCTGGGAATGAGGACAGTCCCCCTAGCACTACGACTTCTGAACATTTCTAATATATTCTGGGACATTTGTAAACTGGAAATATTGAGGCCAAGAGTCACATTTGTGATTAACACATTTCACAATGAAATGCCTGAGGATATAAATTTTCTGGATCTGGCAGATATACAGTACTGCTATACAGTACTTCACAACATAAAAACAGATATTGCCATTTCATTACCAATGACTGAGTGAAAGCTACCTGTGATGGGAGCTGTGAGACAAAACAGAGAGCTCATTTTATAAGCTATAATTTATGTAGTGTGGCAGAGCTCCGATCTTGTCCCTGTGGGTCCCGCACTTCTAGGCGGTTTATGCTAGCCTCAGAGGATGGTGAGAGAACCAAGTTTAGACTTGAAATTAGACGAAGGTTTCTAACCATCAGAGGAGTGAAGTTCTGGAACAGCCTTCCAAGGGAAGCAGTGGGGGCAAAAGACCTAACTGGCTTCAAGATTAAGCTAGATACGTTTATGGAGGGGATGGTTTGATGGGATAACATGATCTTAGTCAAAGGTCAATTAATTGCCATCAGTGGTAAATAGGACCAATGGTCAACGATGGGATGTTAGAAGTTACTACAGAGAACTTTTTCCTGGGTGTCTGGCTGGTGAGTCTTGCCCACATGCTCGGGGTTCAGCTGATCGCCATATTTGGGGTCAGGAAGGAATTTTCCTCCAGGGTAGATTGGCAGAGGCCCTGGAGGTTTTTTGCCTTCCTCTGCAGCATGGGGCACGGGTCACTTACCGGAGGATTATCTGCATCTTGAAGTCTTTAAACCATGATTTGAGGACTTCAATAGCTGAGACATAGGTGAGAGGATTATTCCAGGAGTGGGTGGGTGAGATTCTGTGGCCTGCATTGTGCAGGAGGTCAGACTAGATGATCATAATGGTCCCTTCTGACCTTAAAGTCTATGAGTCTATGAGTCTAACTCCCACAGTCCCTGTTGTCCCTCTGGGCTTTTTTTCAGAACAGTTTAGCTTCCTGTTCTGCCAGAGGCCTGTCTTCTCCTTGTAGTGGTAGGTTGGTGGGGGGAACCCAGGCCCACCCTCTACTCCGGGTTCCAGCCCAGGGACCCTAATGGTAGCAGCTGTTGGCAGCCAACCTCTCACTGCCAGAGTTGCTACAATTCCCTGGGCCACTTCCCCACAGCTCTCCTGCTTCTCACTTCTTCACCCTTACCTTAGGGCTCCCTTACTGATGGCACAAGCGTGTCCTCATTTACTCAGTCCTTCAATAGCAACAGCACTTCCTCTCCTCTGGCTCCCTGGCTCCACTTTTAGCCTGACTGGAGTGAGCCCTTTTATATGCTCAGAAGAGCCTTAATTAGGGTCAGGTGTTCACTTTACCTTAATGGCCTCACCTGACTCTTTGCAGGTTAATTAGAGTCAGGTGTTCTCATTAGCCTGGAGCAGTCCCTGCTCTGGTCAGTTAGGGAACAGAAACCTGCTTCTCCAGTGGCCGGTAGATCTGCTTTGGACTCTTCTATTGCACCCAACTGGCCTGGAGAGAAGAGGGAGGGAGAGGGCTACTGCTCCCGCTGCTGGGGCTGCTGCTAGGCCTTGGGCTCTCCCAGCTACTGCTGTAGCTGCTGCTGCTCCAGCTACTCCCCTGGCTGGGCCAGACACCCCTCCCACTACTCTACTCTCTGGTTGCTGGCTAGCTGGTAGCTGAACCCCCCCAAACACCTTGGTTGCTGCTACTCCTGCTACTGCAGCAGCCCCTGGGGAAGGGCCTGCTGGCCCTCTCCCCAGAGGAGGGGTGTGGGGGACCCCTGCTCCAGCCGCTGCTGTGATCACCACCACTACCACCATCTGTGAGGGGTCCTGCCTGGCCACTGGACCACTGCCTGGAGTTGCCGGAGCTGCTGCTGCTGCCGTATTTGCTGCCAGGAAGCTGCTGGAACCCAGAGGAAGAAGACCCGGAAGACCGTCGGCTGCTGAGGGAGCGCAGAATCTCTGCAGTCCACCGTGGAGGGGGCCTTCACGAACTGAGTATTTTTTCGAACCGTGCTCTAGTGGTGGGGGTATTGACTGTGTTTGTAGGGGCACAGGGGGTGTGGCGTGAAGCCTGCCCCCAGGTTCATCTGTGCCCCCCCCAACCCCCACCACCACCGCTGCCCCCTCCACCACCTCTGCTGGCTGCTCACCATCTGCTCTGGTTCCTGCCTCTGGACTCAGCTGCTTGCTTGGCTTGCCGAGCTTGTTTCCACCCTTTGGGCCTGCAGCAGCAACCAGCCCACCATTGACTTTGTACAAGCGCACATGGGTGCATGTGCCCCCCCCCCCACATTCCCACGCCCCTTGCTTTGCCCTTTGCTACTTGTCCCATCTGCCCCTTGCAGCTGTTTGCCCCCCCACCTTTTTTGGTCCCAGCCCCTTGCTAGCTTCGGTTTAGTTGCCTGCCCCGACCTTTTCCCTCTACAGCCTTTGTTTTGTTTGCCCCGCCCCAGCCCTGAAGCTAGCCCCTTGGTTTTCCGCCCCATTTCCAGCCCGACTGTCCCCCTCCCCTGCAGCCCCCGCTTGCCTTGATTGGCCCCTCCCCTCATGCACCCATGCCCCCTCCCATGCGCTTGTGCCCCTCCCCTGTTTGAGTTTGACCCTATCTCACTGCACACCCCCCATGCTGTTATACCCCCCCTCCCCTAGTGCAACAAGAGGAGACAGATTTTCCATTCTGAGTCGGTGACTGAACCCTACCCCCGCACTAGTCCTTGATAACCCTGAATCCAATCCCCACTTTTAGTGCCCTCCTCCCCTGCCTGCAGCCTAGCAGGGAGAAGTGGTCACCCCAATTCCTCTCCCCACCCCGCTCTCTCAGGTGTTTTCCCTTCCCTCCCTGTTCCATATGGCAGGCGATATGGCAGGGGCGGGCCCTCCAGAAGACCCGGCCGCCCCTCCCCCGCCTGCCCCCCCGTCACCCCTCCTAGCATCTACCTGAACCGCCGCTGCCAAACCACCTGCTATTGCCCCTGCTGGGGCACTGGCAGCGGCGGCCGCCGAGGTGACCTCCGCTGCTGCCACGTCCCTTGCCCCCCCTGATTCTGGGGGAGCTCCCCCAGCCGGAGGAAAGGGCCAGGGTGGGAAGAAGGGTAAGGGCCCCGCCAAAAAGGCCAGGCCCTCCATGGCAGAGGCTGCCCCTACTGCCGCGGCCCCGCCACCGGCCGCGGCGTCCCTCCCTGCTGTTTCCTCCACCAGCTCTGCGGGTGCCCCTCCTCCGACCCCCAGGGCGTACGCCCAGGTGGCGGCAACCCCCCCGCCTGCCGCTAGGTCGTCTCACCCACCCGCCACCTCTGCTACCACCTATAGCGGCCGGGGCCCCTTCCCCACCTTGACCAGGAGGCATGGCGTCCGTTGCCTCCTGGTACCCGCCTCGCCCCACGTAGAAACCTATGTGCGGGCGTTGGCGAGGGTGGTGGGGCCCACGGCCATCGTAGCGGCCTCCAAAATGTACGGGAAGATCGTCTTCTTCGTCGCATCGGAGGCCGCGGCCCAGGAGGCGGTGGAGAAGGGCCTGGCGGTGGGGGGGCGTGTTCGTTCCTCTGGAGCCGCTAGAGGACCTGGGTGTCCGGATAGTCCTAACCTCTGTCCCTCCTTTCCTCCCCAATGCCGCCCTGTTACCCGCCCTCTCCACCCTGGGGAGGCCCATCTCCATTGTCAGCCCCCTTCCGCTGGGCTGCAAAGACCCCGCCCTCCATCACGTCCTCTCATTCCGCCAGCAGGTGCAGCTTCAACTGCTGCCGGTGGCGCGTGACGGAGAGGCGCTCAAGGGGTCGTTTATGGTTCCCTACCAGGGGGCCCGCTACTGGGTGCATTACTCGACGGGGGAGGCCCGGTGCTACCTCTGCCGGGCGATGGGACATGTCCGGAGGGACTGCCCCTTGGCCCGGCAAGGAGGAGCATCCGAGACCCCCGAGCCCCGGCAGGGCGCTGGCCCCGTCATCGCCGGCGCCCCTGAATGCCCAGCACCCAGAGCCATCCCTCCTCCTTCCCAGTCCACCGCTGCTCCCGCTCGGGCCCTGGGAGTACCTCCCTCAGTGCGCCCAGACGAGCGGGAGTGCCCTGCCTCTGCTGCGTGCAGTCTGGCGTGGCCTGTGGAGGAGAGTGCGGCAGGGATTTTGCCAGGTGTGGGAGAGGGCCCGCCCCAGGGGGACCCTTCCTTCTCTTATGCCGCCCCACCACTACCTCCTTGAGCCCCTAAGACATTGCCCCTACCCTCCGACCCGAGCCCTGCTAGCCAGCCCCCAGATGATGCCATGGAGGGCTGGGCCCTAGTACAGGGGAAGCGGGGCAAGCGGAAGGCTCGAGCTCCGCTCCTTTCCACCGATGCGGAGGCCCCCCGGAAGACCAGGAAGGGGGGCACCGATGCCGAGCCTTCCGCTTTGCCCCCGAGTGGCAATTGTCCACCAGTACCGGCTGGGAAAGACGTGGCAGCACCGGAGGGCAGTACCGCCCCTCCCTCGGAAACCCCCAATGGAGCCGCTCCTGTCCCTTTCCCCATTGTCGAACCTGCGGGCCCCGAATCAAACATCACTTCGGGTACCGGCAGGGAGAACCCCGAGGTGGCAGATGGTGAGTTACCCTCTATTTATGAGGAGATCGAGGCCCTGGGTCTGACCCCAGTCACCCAGGGGGAGGACAACCCTCTGCCAGCGGGCCTCGATCTCAACGACCTCACCCCAGCTCCCCTCTCCCCTCTCTCCCCATGCTCCCTCCCCTTGACCGCTCCTTCTGCTCCCGCCTCCGAGGACCTTCTGGGCTCTTCCACCTGCCCGGTCGCGAGTGGCACACCGCTGGCGGCCGCTGAGCCTATCGAGGTGACGGCCGGTGCCACGCGGCCGGGACCCGAATCCCAGGAGGCACCCCTCGTTGGTGTGGGGCAACCGACCACCTTCCCAGGCGGGGACCCTGCGAAAATCCGTCCACCTCTCGATGCCGCGGCTGTTACACCAGCCACCGAGCCAGCGCCCGGCATAGGGGCGGGAAGGGGACCCCCAGTGATCTCCACTCCCCAGATCCCTGAGACTAATCAAGAGGGGCCACCTCCCAGTGGCCCAGCTCCTACGGCTCAGGATCCTTCTTCCGTTCCTCACCCTGGCCCTACTCATGACCCCCTCCTGCCCCTACTACTGACCTCTGTCCGTCCCCCATACCTGATCCCTGCCCTGCCCCTGGTGTAGTCCCACTCCCTTCCACCTCCCGTGATGCCATTGCCACCCCCGGGGCCGTCTCCTTCCCCTTCCCGGTAGATGATCCCGGAGAGCGGCCTTTGTATTCCATTCTCCTGACCCACCAGGGGCTGCTCTCCTCCCTCCGCGCCTCTCCCCATTGAACCACATTTTGCGGCGGACCCCGTGGCGCCGGCCCATCGGGCGCCACGTCGGGGGTCCGCCCCTTGCCTGCAGGTCTCGGTAGGCCGTGGGGCTGTGTCAGGGGCCCCTTCAATAGATAACCAGGGGCCAGTGACCCTGGCCCCCCATACGCTGCGAGAGGAGATGCGAGAGTTCCTTGAGAACGTCCGGGGCTCCCGTAACAAAGTGCAACTCGCTCTCCAGCGATGGGGGGATTTCCATCAAATCCTCCAGGCCGCGAGGGCCCTTATGGGGTAGGGGAAAAGGACCGGGAAGCAGGCCGCTGCGGCCTACCAGCGGGTCCGCCTCTTCCGTGACTCACTACTCACCTACGGGGTGGGTCACGGATTGATGTGCGGCCCGACGGAGGCTGTGAGCGATCCTGCCGGCAGGATCCCCCCCAGCCCTCCTCATGGCATCTATCACCTACGCAACATTCAACACCCGAGGCTGTAGGATGGGTCTCCGCAGGAGCCAGGTGCTCTCCTTTCTTTGGGAGGGGGGGTACTCTGTGATTTTCCTGCAGGAGACCCATACGGTTCCGGCCGCCGAAAACAGTTGGCGGCTGGACTGGGGGGACGGGGTCTACTTCAGCCATCTTACCGTTCGTCAGGCTGGAGTGGCCACCTTGTTCTCCCCCGACCTACGGCCTGAGGTGCTGGGGGTTGCCGAGGTTGTGCCAGGTCGCCTGCTGCACCTCCGGGTCCGTATGAAGGGGCTCGTGGTCAACCTCGTCAACGTCTATGCCCCGACATCAGGCCCGGAGCAGCTGCGTTTTTATCAGCAGGCATCCACCTTCCTCGGCACCTTGGATCCTCGTGAGTGCCTGGTCCTGGGCGGGGACTTTAACAACACCCTTGAGGAACGGGACCGCTCGGGGACCGAGCAGTGCCCGGCCGCTGCAGCTGTCCTCCAGGAGATCGTCGATCATCATTCCCTGGTGGACATCTGGCGCGACCACCACCCGGATGACATCTTGACTTTCACCTTTGTCCAGGTGGAGGCCCATCGGTCGCGCCACTCCCGGTTGGACCGCATCTATTTATCACGCTTTCACCTTTCGTGGGCCCACTCCTCCAGCGTCCGGCCGGCCCCGTTCTCTGATCATCATCTAGCTACTGTGACGGCCTCTCTCTGCGCGGAGAGGCCGGGGCCGGCCTATTGGCATTTTAATAACAGTTTGCTGGAGGATGTGGGCTTCGTGGCATCCTTCCGGGAGTTCTGGCTGGCCTGGCGAGGGCAGCGGCGCGCCTTTCCCTCGGCGCGGCGATGGTGGGATCTAGGGAAGGTGCGTGCCCGGCTCTTCTGCCGAGACTACACCCGGGGCGCCAGCCGACAGAGGGATGCGACGATAGAGCAGTTGGAACGGGAGGTCTTAGAGCTGGAGAGGTGCCTGGCCGCCAGCCCTGAGGATCCATCCCTCTGTGGGGTGTGCCGGGAGAAGCGGGAGGAGCTCCGGGAACTCGAAGACCATCGGGCCCGGGGCGCCTTTGTTCGATCCCGCATCCGTCTCCTTCGGGAGATGGATCGCGGCTCCCGCTTCTTCTATGCCCTGGAGAAAAAGAGGGGGGCTAAGAAACACGTCACCTGCCTTCTTGCAGAGGACGGCACCCTCCTCACGGATCCGGCGGAGATGTGCGGGAGGGCCAGGGCCTTCTACGCGAGCCTTTTCTCCCCGGACCCGACCGATCCAAACGCTTGCAGAGTGCTCTGGGACGAACTCCCTACGGTCAGCGCGGGCGACCGAGACCGGCTAGAGCTGCCTCTCACTCTGGCCGAGTTCTCGGAAGCCCTCCGTCGCATGCCCACTAATAAATCCCCCGGACTGGACGGACTGACCGTGGAGTTCTACCGCGTGTTCTGGGACGTCCTCGGCCCAGACCTTGTCACCGTCTGGGCCGAGTCCTTGCAAGGCGGGGTCCTCCCTCTTTCGTGCAGGCGAGCCGTGCTCGCCTTATTGCCGAAGAAGGGGGACCTCCGTGATTTACGGAATTGGCGTCCCGTCTCGCTCCTCAACACGGGCTATAAAATCGTGGCAAAGGCCATCTCGCTGCGGCTGGGGTCCGTGCTGGTGGACGTGGTCCACCCAGACCAGACCTACACCGTCCCGGGCCGCACCATCTTTGACAACCTGTATCTGGTCCGGGATCTCTTGGAGCTTGGGTGTAGGGATGGTCTGTCGTTCGCCCTCCTGATCCTGGATCAGGAGAAGGCGTTCGACAGGGTGGATCATGGGTACCTCCTGAGCACTCTGCGAGCATTTGGCTTCGGACCCGTTTGTGGGTTTTCTCCAGGTGCTGTACGCCTCCGCAGAGTGTCTGGTTAGGCTCAACTGGACCCTGACCGAGCCGGTCAGCTTCGGGCGAGGAGTACGTCAGGGGTGCCCCCTCTCGGGCCAGCTGTACGCTCTGGCGATCGAGCCCTACCTCTGTCTCCTCCGCAGGAGGTTGACGGGGTTGGTGCTTCGAGAGCCGGAGCTGCGGCTGGTCCTGTCGGCATACGCCGACGACGTGCTCCTCGTGGTCCAGGACCCGGGCGACTTGGCACGGGTGGAGGCTTGCCAGGCGATCTACTCGGCGGCCTCCTCCGCCCGGGTCAACTGGGTCAAGAGCTCTGGCCTGGTGGTAGGGGACGGGTGGCAGGCGAGCTCCCTCCCACCCGCGCTTCAGGCCATCAGGTGGAGTGCGGGTCCGCTGCTTTATCTCGGCGTTTACCTTTCCGCCACGCATCCGTCTCCGCCGGAGAACTGGCACGATTTAGAGGGCAGGGTGACTGAGCGGCTCCGGCGATGGACAGGACTACTCCAGTGCCTCTCCTTTCGAGGGAGGGCACTGGTGCTCAATCAACTAGTCCTGTCCATGCTCTGGTACCGGCTCAACACCCTGGTCCCGGCCCCGGATTTCCTGGCCAACCTCCGGAAGTTGATCCTGGAGTTCTTTTGGTCAGGACTGCACTGGGTCTCTGCAGGGGTTCTCCACCTACCTCTGGAGGAGGGAGGGCAGGGCCTGAAGTGCCTACGCACTCAGGTCCATGTTTTCCGCCTCCAGGCCCTGCAGAGACTCCTTTATGGTGCAGGTAGTCCGGCGTGGAGCATACTGGCGCACGCCTTCCTGCGCCGCTTCCGAGGGCTCCGATATGACCGGCAGCTCCTTTATCTCCATCCGAGAGGTCTTCCGCGAGACCTCTCCGGGCTGTCGGTCTTTTACCAGGACCTCCTCCAGACCTGGAAACTGTTCTCAGCGACCAGGTCCGTGGCGGCCACTGAGGGGGCAGACCTCCTCGCGGAGCCCCTGCTACACAACCCCCAGCTACGTGTGCAGGTGGCGGAGTCCCCCTCGGTGCACCAGAGGTTGGTCCTGGCAGAAGTCACCAGAGTCGGAGATCTCCTGGACTACGAGCGGGGAGACTGGCTGGATCCCCTGATGCTCGCTCAGCGCATGGGGCTCTCCAGACCTCGTACTCCCCGGCGCGTACTTCAGGAGGTGAAGGCCGTTTTGCCGCCTGCTGCTCGGGTTTACCTCGACCGGGTCCTGCGAGAGGGCACGCCCCGCCCTCCCTCCACCCCTGGCCCTCCGGACCTTCTTATCGGGCCCCTGCCCCATGGCCCCAACCAGCCCCCTCGTTCCTTCACCGCGAGCCGGCTGCACGAACTGCAGCCGGTCCGCTTCCAGACCGCGCCAAGGAAACATCTTTACACGCTCGTGCTCCACACCCTTCATCTCCTCACCCTCACGTCCCGCCCTGATACGAAATGGCGGGACCTCCTGCCACCTCTAGAGGGTGAGAAGCCCCGGTGGGAAAGCCTTTACTCCTCCTTAGTCCCAAGGCCCACTGGGGATGTCAGTTGGCGGCTCCTTCACAGAGCCGTGAGCACGGGCGTGTACTTGGCGCGGTTCACCCCTGTCCCCGACACCTGCCCCTTTTGCGGCGTGAGGGAGACCCTGGCGCATATTTATCTGGAGTGCACCAGGCTGCAGCCCCTGTTCCAGCTCCTCTTAGACATTTTGTTGAGGTTTTTGGTTGCACTTTTCCCCTCACCTTTTTATTTATGCACTTCCAATCCGCGGCCCCACAAAGTCGCGGGATCTCCTGGTCAACCTCCTCCTGGCCCTAGCTAAACTGGCCATCTACAAAACCAGGTTGAGGAGGTTGGCCGATGGAGGCTCCTGTGACTGTGGGGCCTATTTTCGATCCTCTGTTCGTTCACGCATCCGGGCAGAGTTCCTCTGGGCAGCGTCCACTGGCTCCCTTGACGCCTTTGAGGAGCAGTGGGCGCTGTCCGGGATTCTCTGCTCGGTGTCCCCATCTGGTTCACTTCGTTTGACCCTTTGACCGCACTCCCGTTCCTGTTTTTTCATTTTTTGTCCCCCGGAATCACTTGGTATCCTGGCCCTGTGGCTCCCTCCCCTTAGGCTGGAGGGGGGGATCCTTTAGCAGTGGGCGGGCTTTGCCCGCCCACTTCCCGGATCCCAGCAGGACTATTCTGTTGTACCAAACTGGCCTGGGTCTATCACAGTAGTTACAGATTCAAGAATTATTTTTTTCATGGCAATGAGGCCTTGAGTTTTCTGGGGTTTACCAATAAAAATCTGATTCACAAGTGGGCCATCTGCCAGGACACTCAGAACCTGAGTCTCAGGGAAATACTGATAAAAGGAAATGCTTTCACTGGAGACGAGGGACATACAAAACTATTTTCAAGAAGACTTGAACAAGGAGCTCATGGGGAATTAGTACAGGCTCTGACCCCCAAACACGGAGCAGGCAGCAAAAATCCAAAATATTAAATCTCAGTTTAAATAAAGGAAGCAACAAGGAAAGAAAGGTCTCAAACACCAACAAACTCCTCACTAGTACAACACAATTTATTTTTATGTAGTATTCTTTATGGTAAGGCATATATTACTTCTCCTGATAGCAATGAGAGTTATACCCCAGAACCGATGGCAATATATGTCGCAAAACATTGAAGAACATTTTGCAGCAAGGGATAGCGTAGTAAAGAGATGATTCCTTACGGAGTGGTGGACAGCAGCTCCAAAGCAGGCTGCAAGGGGAAAACGACATACTGTACTGTGCAAAGCTGGAGTAGAGCAAGAGCAATGAAGGCTGAAATCTACAACTAGTAAAGCTGCAGATTGCTATTTAGTAATTTATTTTATATTGCAGTGAGGGAAGAACAGAACAATGAGTAACAAAGCAGGGAAATAGGAGTGGGTTGACATCCTTCAGCTTATATGAATGGGAAGGTTTGTAACGTCACATTTGAAAAGCAACTCAGTGACTCGAGGAGAGGTGAAGACGAAATTTTAAGCAGCTGGAGCAGCACAGCGGCAGAATGACCCCCAACTGGGAAGACGAGGAAAGAGGGGACAGAGATTGGTGGAGCAGAGTGAGTGGGTGAGGAGCAGGTGGATACAAGGTCAGAGGAGTAGGATGGAGCAAGTCCTTGGAGAATTTTAAAAGCCAGGAGGGCAATTTCTAATTAGATTTGCGGTTGGCTAAGGAGCTGATGATCATGATAGGGGTTGATGACTGTGGTTTTGCTTTCTGGAGGGAGAGTAGTCCAGCTGTAGCGCTGTGGACCTCCTGATGTTTAGCGGGAAAGGATTTAAGAAGACCATGAAAGGCAAAATAAAGTAGCATAATCCCCAAAAGCAAACACTGGCCTTCTCATCAAGCCCATCACCTACAAGCAAATTCTTGAGAAAAGAGTTGTCCCTGGCACTGCATCCTAAACGTAAAAAATGTAGCTTCTCTCTGACCAGCTGGGGGATCAGATTTATGAATCAAGGGCCTTTTCAATGAGAACATCTCACCACTAGCTCCCAGACATTAGGGTGTGTTGGATTCTGTGCGGCAGCTGACCTTAACCGACAGATCTTGTGGAGAGCGGTGGTTGCTGAGGCAGCCAGGAACCAAGCCGTGTGCTATTCATTGGTGTATTTATTTAAAATAAATCTCTGTACCACCTTTCCAAAGGCTTCGGCTTAAGTACTGAAGCTCTCATTAAGCCTGTATTTGCATGTGGAAACGGGCATTTGTTTGCAGTATGGGTAACTGCACGCATAAGCACCTGCCAGGGGGTGCAAAGATGGGTTCAGTTTGTGCAATTTAGGTGCTATCTTTTGAACATTTGTTCAAGTGTGTATATTTAAAAATATCTAAATTTCCAAATTAGAGCTATGTAATTTGCTTCAAACTGTACACGAGATGCAAAGATAAAGGTATAAAAATCAAATGTGGCACTTCAAAATGGGAGCTCTTATTTTATCAAAACAGAGGTGCTGAGTCATTCATCAGTAATTTGGCTATGGACAGACCCCCAAAATGTGTTTGTCTTTTCCCAAACTGTATGGAATCTGATAATAGAAATTAGAAATAAAAAACATTTATTATATTATCCAGGCCATTTTCCTGAGGCCAGTGCAGCATTGATCCCTACTGTGTATTTGCCAATCTAGTCTTTAAAAGCCCACATAATACAGCCTTTAACATTGGTTCAATTTGCATTTACCCTTCAGATTGAAAACATGCTGGCGAATTAATACTGAATATTCATTCCTAAACAAACCCTAAAATGCTATATATGTCATTAACAACGCAGTGTAACTACTTGCTGTGAGTTTGGACTGCAATTGTTCTCAGGCATATTATATACATTAATGATGCATTTTGCGAGTTTAAAAAATATAAAAGCCAAGGAAATGTTTTCCAGTCATAAACTGACAGACAATCATACCAAGCTTCTTCTACTCCTCTCCCTCCGTGATAATCATAACTAGTCATGTCCATGGTGAGTAATGAGACTTCCGTGCACACATTCTTTGAGACAAAATGAGCAAAGTTAGAAGTATGATGGATTCTGTGGAATAAGAACAATCCAATTCTCTCTAGAGACTCCTTACATCCTGTGATCTGAGACACTGAAAGGATGTGAATAAATAAGTAGATTTAGAAGAAAGACTACGTTTGTCGAACGAGAAACAGCTAACGCGTGTAGTTTTTCCCTTTGTGTTTTTTTCAAGTTTGAAGTCACCTGGTAAGAGATAAGAGGACAAAGCCTATTTCCTTGGCACATATGAAGGTGATTATTTTCCGACATTCTTTAAATGGAGACAGCTTTTCATAAGTTAGCTGGTGTAAAACAAAAATAAGAGAAAAAAGACAAAAATATACTAAACGATCACTCCAAAAATCAAAGTCTGGCATACAGGAAAATTTATTAAAACGTTCCTTGAAATAAGTGCAGCATTTCAGGGTAATTTTATTAACACATCAGAGTTCAATTTCAGAGATAATATAAAAACTTGATCTCTTCCTTACGGAGCCGTAACTAGCGATTTTGGCGCCCGAGGCAACAGGGGCGGCTCGGGCGCCCCAAGCATGGCGGTCGGGCAGCGTAAGTGCGGCAGTCGGGCAGCGTTCGGTGGCGTTTCTGCGGGCGATCCGCTGGTTCCACGCCTTTGGCGTCCCCGCTGCCGAATTGCCGCCGAAGCCGCGGAACCGGTGGACCACCCGCAGGCATGCTGCCGAACGCTGCACGACTGCCACCCTCAAAGCGACCGGCCTGCGTCCCCCGCGGCTTGCCGCCCCTGGTGCCTGGAGCCGCCCCTGCGAGGCAAGGAGGACCCTTCTGCACCCCTCAGGTATGCGCGCCCGAGGCCAGTGCCTCTCACTCACCTCGCCCTCATTACGGCTCTGCTTCCTTATATTATGGATTTCATGAACTCATGTATCTCTCTTATTCACAATCCTCCCCATTTTGAGGGGTGAGCCTCTGGGCCAAATTCTTGGGGGGAGGTTGAGGCTCAGTGTCTTACTATAAACTGCTCCATAGTGCGTCATATATGAGTTTCCACCTCCCAGATTGGGGTGTCAGTAGAGGAGGTTTTGGGACAAATTGATAAATTAAACAGTAATAAGCTACCAGGACCAGATGGTATTCACCCAAGATTTCTGAAGGAACTCAAATATGAAATTACAGAACTACTAACGGCGGTATGTAACCTATAATTTAAATCAGCTTCTGTACCAGATGACTGGAGGATAGCTAATGTGATGCCAATTTTTTTAAAAGGCTCCAGAGGTGATCCTGGCAATTCGAGGCCAGTAAGCCTAACTTCAGTACCAGAACAGTACAGAAGAGAAATAACAGACATATAGATTAACATGATTTGTTGGGGAAGAGTCAACATGGCTTTTGTAAAGGGAAATCATACTTCACCAATCTATTAGAAGTATTTTAGGGAGGTCAACAAACATGTGGACAATGGTGATCCACTGGACTTAATGTATGTAGACTTTCAGAAAGCCTTTAACAAGGCCCCTCACAAAAGGCTCTTAAGCAAAGTAAGCAGTCATAGGATAAAAGGGAAGGTTCTCCATGGATCAGTAACTGGTTAAAAGATCGGAAACAAAGGGTAGGAATAAATGGTCAGTTTTCAGAATGGAGAGAAATGGTGGTGTCCCCCAGGGATCTGTACTGGGACCAGTGCTGTTCAACATATTTATAAATGATTTGGAAAAAGGGGGTGGCAAAATTTTCAGATGATACAAAACTACTTAAGAAGTTAAGTCCAAAGCAGACTGCGAAGAGTTACAAAGGGATCTCACTAAACTGGGTGACTGGGCAACAAAATAGCAGCTGAAATTCAATGTTGATAAATGCAAAGTAATGAACACTGAAAAACATAATCCCAACTATACATATAAAATGATGGGGTCTAAATTAGCTGTTACCACCGAAGAAAGAGATCTTGGAGTCATTGTGGATAGTTCTCTGAAAACATCCACTCAGTGTGCAGCGGCAGTCAAAAAAACTAACAGAATGTTAGGAATCATTAGGAAAGACAGATAATAAAACAGAAAATATCATAATGCCACTATATAAATGCATGGTACACCCACACCTGGAAGACGTTGTGCAGATCTGGTTGCCCCATCTCAAAAAAGATATATTAGAACTGGAAAAGGTACAGAGAAGAGCAACAAAAATGATTAGGGGTATGGAACAGCTTCTGTATGAGGAGAGATTAAGAAGACTAGGACTTTTCAGCTTAGAAAAGTGATGACTAAGAAGGGGTATGATAGAGGTCTATAAAATCTTGACTGGTGTCAAGAAAGTGAATAAGGAAGTGTTATTTACTCCTTCATGTAACTAAAGAACCAGGGGTCACCCAATGAAATTAATAGGCAGCAGGTTTAAAAACAAACAAAAGGCAGTACTTCTTCACACAACACAGTCAACTTGTGGAAATCGTTGCTAGGGGGTGGTGTGATGGCCAAAACTATAATAGGGTTAAAAAAAGAAATAGGTAAGTTCATGGAGGATATAATAGCCATCAATGGCTATTAGCCAGAATGGTCGGGGATGCAACCCCATGATCTCAGTGTCCCTAGCCTTTGTTTGCCAGAAGCTGGGAATGCGTGACAGGGGATGGATCACTCAGTGACTGCCTGTTATGTTCATTCTCTCTGAAGTACCTGGCATTGTCCACTGTCAGAAGACCGGATACTGGGCTAGATAGACCATTGGTCTGACCCAGCATGGCCGTTCTTATGAGTATTTAAAGTTTTGAACTGACTTCATGTTTTACCTGCTACTTTCTTACTATTCATCTATCTACAATTTTATGTTGAAGTACCTGAGCACCTTATAAAGAGAACATTTTCACAATTAACCAGTGGACTAGTTTCCGCCCTACATCTCCAGACACATAGAAGTTTTTATTTCTTTTCCCCCACTGCCCTCCCCGTCCTCTTCTTTGTTGCTGGCTTTATTCTGGCTGTGAAGAAGCTAATTCCAAGAAGCGCACTTTGCACTTTACGGTGATATGGTGAGATCTGTGTGCATACTGGGCTCCTGTCTATCACACTGATTACACTTTAGATCCTACGCTGCTTATTTATGATCTACTGGTACCTGTGGAAGCGTGGAGCTGCTGTTTACATTGTATTTGCAACAGAAACATCTTTCTTGGTTAATTCAGTTTTCTGAGCAATGCTTGTTGTCATTACTTCACTAAGGCAAGCAGAGAAAACCCAACTACTTGTGAATTTCTCATTGATGCTGTCATTTACACTCAAACTATGCACGTTCTTAGAGAGGGACTGCAGTAATTTGTCCATGAGGTGAATACAAAGTAAAAAGAATAATCAGGCAGAAATAGTTATTCCATCAAAAAGTATGTGCATAGAACAGAAAATCCTTCCACTCCCATAAAATTTAAAATGTATTTTTTCTTTTTATGTTCAAATGTAGAATGATCCTTCACCTCCTCATGTGTGCAATTCCTGCTGGCTGCTGTGGGAGTCTCACACTCAATGGCTATGGTCTGTCTACACTACAGACTTACATTGGTATAACTATGTTGCTCAGGGGTGTGAAACATCCACACCCCTAAGAACATAGTTATACCGACCCAACCCCTGGTGCAGACAGCACTAGATGGCAGGAGAGCTTCTCCCGTTGACATACCTACCACCTCTCAGGGAGATGGATTAACAATGCCGATGGGAGAGCTCTCTCCCCTCAGTGCAAAGCGACTTCGTTAAAGCGCTCCAGTGGTGCAACTGCATTGAGGCAGCTGTGCCAATGCAGCATTTTAAGTGTAGACCTGCCCTATGTCTTTGTTGCATAGTTAACTTGAGTTATCTACATTCGAATTACTCCTCTCAAGTTAGCCTAGTTGAAGTGAGAGTGGCCACACTGTGAAATAACCCTGGAGTTGCTGCATCTATATGTTTGCACTGGTGCTGTACTCAGTCGTGTGTGGCAAACACTTCTGAGGGCACATCTCATTGTTTTTAGTGCTGCACTAAGCTGAGTCGCTTATGAATTATTTCCCAGTGAATCCTGAGGGAACTTGTCTGTCCTTTCTGGGCACAAAGGGAATTGTGGGAAAGCATTGGCAGTCTAGCAGCACCAGTCTATGACCATAATACACAGTGGTCGTGTTAGCAGCTGATGAATTGCTCTAACTTGAACTGGAACTATACCCTGGTGGGCCAGCCAATTTGAGTTAACAGCACCGCCACACTTACGGGTTTTAGTGTGTGGATGGGACTTGACTAGAGGCTACACTTGAGTTATAGCTTGAACTTGCATTGAAGATAAGCCCAAAGCACTTGCAAGAATGAGACCACAAATGGGTGAAAAAGTGCTTGCACACATTCTTAGAATACTTCCTCTTGCAGGTGTCCCTGGATATTCAGAGATGTAAGGTAGAAAATTCAGTATTTATGTGGCTGTAGATCATACATGACAATTACCCCTATTGAAAAAGACAATCCATTTAATAAAAATTAAGGAATGGCTCTGATCTACAAAGTTAGCTTCCAGATCCGAACTTCTCAAAGCTCAAAGGTGCATGGCTCTAGGGTTTAAAACAAAATAGAAATGAAATTTTAATCATTTTCCCACTGCATTCCTCAAGACAACTCTCCTAGGCTAATGTATTTCAGTGGATTTAAAGGATGTGTCCCAGTTTTCCTACTCAAATGAATTCTTTTTTTTTTAATCTTTCATACATTGCCAGGTATGCAAAAATGAAAGAGGTCCAATAATGCACAAAAAGCAATGTACAAAAAGATTAATTAACCCTAATTAAATGTATTGCTTTCACAAACCAATAGAAAAGCAATCAGTTCATGTCATCAAAACAATTTGCATGACAATGATCTTCTATTGTTATTGTTCCATGCTAGGTCCCCTCCTTCCCCACTTTTTTTAACTGCCTGAATCACTGTGGAGCAGCAGCTATAGGAGCCCATTTGCATTAATTAAAGGAGATCTATACCCTGTAGTCCAATTTAGTTGACAAGCAGATTTAGTGAAATACCAGTAATATAATCTCTCTTGAACTTACTATTTTTAATGAGAATTTACTGTTCAGGTGGTCCTTTTTCAGGTAGAATTGAACACATGAAAGGTTTCACACGATGCTTGCTGGTTATTTTCTTCTCATTAATACATTTGGACGTGTGCTTTCACAAATACATATCCCACTTAGATCTAGTTATAATGATGTACGTTTTCATACATTTCAAATCTCATCTAGTAACCCTCTCCCTCAGAAATGTTTTGCATTAAAATTAATGCCAACCTTTGTGAAAGACTCTTCCCCTCCCCCTATATTATTTAAAGTGATGCTGCAGTATATAATGTATACGTTTGTGTGTTGCTGTATTTTAACTCTGCCTGTGCAGTGTTCCAAGCTTTACTTGGCTTTAGTAATGGAGGTGGGTTGCACAGGAGGCTTAAGAAATAAATATATTTATTATAACTGCTACAGGGCTTGGTCCTACAAACACTTAGTGAGTAACTTTACTTATGTGAACAGGCCCAATGGGGAAGGGGGATTTTGCACTCCCCCTTTTAAATCCTTCTGTGGAGAGGACCCTCTATATGTAGATCTGTTCTCCGCCCCCAAAGAACTGGTCAGCTGCCACCACAACAGCACCATTCTAGGGGCTTTGCTGCACCCTTTGACTTTAGTGGCACTGCTCAGGTGAGCAGTAGTTTGTCCCTAAATGCAAGAGTCCACCAACAACATCACATTATTTTTCTACAGCTAGAAAATCATCCCGCCTTTTAAGATGATGTCAAGTGATGGTTAAAAGTCCCTCATGCCAGAAGTGTGAATTCCTCTTCCATCTATAAAGGTTTATCTTCCAGACAGAGCTGATCTTTTCACCTGATGCTCATCACTGGACCCCCCACACGGAGGAGCCCCTCCTCTCCTTAGGTGCAGCCTTCTGAGCATTTACCCAACTTGTCTCTCTGACTTTCTGCATGGGTTGGGGAAAAAATCCTATCTTGTGGATTTCTTTGCTTTCAACCCTCACTCCATTTTGATCTGGTCTGATGGTGGATCTGTTCTGCGGGAACTTGGAAATACCACTGAGATGGAGGCTAGACCTATTTCCAGCCAACCCTCCACACAGGTATTTTCCTCCAGTTCCAGACCATATTAGGAGACCAATACCAGGCAGGGTCAGGGTCACATATCCACTGACTTCTTGGACAGCCCTCTTCCTTCTTGGGATGATATCCTAATCTGATAAGAGGTTAGTCTTGCTTGAAAGTGAGTCACTTCCCCTTTCACCCTCCAAAGCTCTCACAGGTTCCTGAAGCAATGTCTACACTACAAAATTATGTCAACTTAACTTACGTCAGCATACAGCCACCGCAGTTATTAAATTGCTTGTGTGTGTGTACACTTGGCTCCTCATGTCGGTGGCGCACGTCCTCACCAGGAGCGCTTGCATCAATTGTATTGTCAGTGTGGGGCGTTATGGGATGGCTCCTAAAAGCCAGCAGCAATCAACGTAACCAATGCGGTGTCTACACTGACACTGCGTCAACGTAATTACACTGACCATGTCTCTATGCCGCTCGGGAAGGGGGAGAGGCACTTACGTCAGTGGGAACCAAATTTAAGTGAGGACACTTCCACAGCGAGCTCGACATACGGCAGCTTACGTCGACTTAACTGTGTAGTGCAGACCAGGCCAAAGACTGCATAGCTTGATCACTGTACCTTTGTTAAGTATCTTGTTAGGGAGGAGAGGGATGGACAGACTTCAGTAAATTAAGGACATCTATGCTAAAGTCTAGACCTGGGATTTATTGTAAATGCTCTGACTCTAACCTTAAATACTCTGTATAAGGGCAGCTGACTCCTGATCACCCCCTTTGGTATGTTCTGCCCTGCAAAAAAAGACCTGCACCAGCAAATCTCAGAATCCAGGCCAACTGACTCAGGCTTGAGGGGCTCACACTAAAAGGCTAAAAATAGCAGCATAGCTGCCCCCACTTGGGCTGGAACTTGGGCTCGCTCCAGCCCAAGTGGGACTGTCTACACTGCTATTTTTAGCTCTGTAGTGCCAGCTCCGCATGCTGGACTCAGTTGACCCAGGCTCTGAAACTTGCTGCCATGAGATTTGTTTTTACAATGTAGACGTGCCCTTTGTGGCCAGAGGTAGGTGTGCAGCCCCCTGCCTCTGTTTCCTCTGTTCAGTCTTTCTCGCGGCTAACTGTCCCTGCACTCAGGGCTGGTTTAATAACAGAGGGAGCTGAAAACAATCCGCAGGCTCCCAAAATAAAGTCTATTGCCACAACACCAAAGTTCATGCTCAGCTCTGGCTCTGATACCACACACACCACTATCCTTCTGTCCCCGTCTGCTCCTCTCGAAGCTGCCACTGCCAGCCCTTTCTCAGCTCCGGGCTCTGGCTTGCTTCTCCTGCCAGACTCTCCCTGTTCTGAGAGAGAAGGCAGCACATGTATTGCCCTTCTACAGAGAGCTCCTCCTGGATTGCTGGGAGAGAGGGGAGCTCTGCCCCACCCTACATTACAGGGCTCCTGATCCCAGGCTCTTAAAGGAACAGTGTCCTGGGTTTTTCTCATTCAACTACTAATTCCCTGGGACTGCTTCCTCTCTTCCAGCTTTGGAGATTTCATGAGCCTTTGTTTGTTCCAATGTTCCTGGAATGGGGTCTTTGTGACATGTAATGGGGTATGCTGCCCTTTAAGCCTACAGGGGCCCAGTATTAGTGCAACTGCATCTATATTCTGCCTCTGTGGTCCACCAAGGGGTCCCACTTTAGCCTTCTGGCTCTCAACCATCCCTTCCTTCCCGGCGCATTGCTGGCTGCTGGATGTCTGGCTTTCTCTCTAGCTTGGAGCACCAGTAAGGGTTCTTATAGTGATGAGGGTGGCATTCTCCCTTACCATTTCTCCTAGAAATTACTTTTCTCATCTTTATGACATGTCAGTGACCGAAAGTGAGAGGGTGGGATAGATTATTCTTTAATGACTTCTTCAAACATTTTTAAACACCGATTTTACCTCCGCATTCCCCTATCCTTTTTAGGCTGCCATTCTTTGATGTCCATTGATAAATGAGGTGAAGCTACAGTGCCAATACAGATTTGCCCAGAGCAGAATTTCAGCCAACGCTAGCCATTATTCTTTGCACTCTGCAATGTCTCAATGTGGCATAAACACTTTGAAGCTTCAGACTGTCTCTAGACTATAGGACGTCCTTTTGAAGGATAGCCTTTTCAGTCTGCATTTAGACACCCAGACACTTTCCTCTGTCAAGTTTAAAATATCAAACCGGACACAACAGCAAACACCATTTGTAATAAAGCTTTGTTTGTCTGGGACCAGAAAACCCCAAAGTAATATGAATCATCCACTGTCCTCTTTTCCTCTTCTAGGTCATCTTTAGCATTTTTCTCCCAATTTAATAAAGAATTTAATTTCACAAAGATTTTTTAGTGCTTTATCATTTAGGAGATGGGAAGAACTGACAAGAAGATGCTTAAGTGGACTGAACAAAGAGAAGTGCCAATAACTAAGAACATAAAAAGAGGAGAATACTTTGTAGGTGGCTCCATATTGCATAAGGATCTGTAGACAGCATGCATAGATTCTAGTATGGGAGCTAGAATCAGACTTGTGCTGAAATACTTCTATTTCTCAGTCCTTTGTTTATTTTGTCCTTTATCTCCATAAAATATTTAGCATTGTGAGGAACATTTTATGAGCATTTCTCATAAAAAGAAATTTATGACCAGTGCCTAGATGCACCTGCTGGTACTTTGGCTCTTACAAAAATAAAATAAGACAATTGAACTGCACATATTTGCTTTTGTTCCTGCCCATGTTAAGTATTATAACAGTAACATACGGTACCTGCCAATTGCACCTATTTAGCAGGGTCTGTTTCTATCTTTTTGCAAAATGTAGCTGTTTTTTTTTACACTTTGCACATTTATTTTGCTTCAGAAATAAAACAGGGGAAAGAGTTCATTGTTTGAACTGTACTGCCTTGCCTAATTTAGAATACAAGATCTTTAGGGTAGAGATAGTGGGTTCAACCCGCTGTTGTATCCAGTCTTTGCTGGATGCAAGCAGAAGTGGGGGAGCTGGTTGTGGCTCCCTGGTCATGGGAGGCGGGGTCAGGGAAGCCACTGTGGACCCTCAAGCAGTTTAGAGCAGTATCAGGGCTGCTCTAAGCTATACCCAGGCTGCACCAGCCTCTAATGGGCCACTTGACAGTTGGGGATTGCCAGAGTGCAACACATTCCTCTTATGTAGGGGAAATCCCCAGTTGGCTGGTCATGACATCTTTGTGCCCCCAGAGCAGCATAAAAGGGCCACAGTGGGACTCAGCATTGAGCTTTGAGTCTTCCTCTCTGTATGTGCAATGCACTGACAGAGCTCAGTCAATAAAGCGATGTTAATAGTCACACAATAGGAAACAAAATGTGGGCAAGAAGCATCAGTCAGAGAGTATCAGATTGCTGTACAACAACCCAAATAATGTGCTGCTACATGGACAACCAAAACCCCAACAGGTACCATTGGGTAGCACAAAGACAGGAACAAGCCCTTTGAATCAGACACACTAAGATTTAAAAATGACACACCCAGTCTTGTAATAAAATAGTGAGAAGAGATAAAGCAATTAGCCAAACAATGGTTCTTTGGTGGGGAAAATGGGAGGCGTTCTTTCAATGGTCCCAAGTTTTATAATGGCCTGGTATTTTTCAGCTGCCTCTTCAGATGTAGTGAGATTCAACAGAAGTTTTAGTCCTTCATGTAGGAAAAGCAGTAATACACACAGTAAAACCAAATAAAAGACCCAAGAGAGTAATTTTTCTTCTATAATAGACTATTAAATACCAGAGAAAACAACAAATCACCCTTGTGGAGAGGGGGGCACTGGGGTTTCTAGAAGATAAATCTCCAGATGTTCTTACGCTTGAATATTTCCACAGGGGCTGCAGACATATCTATCTTTTGCCCCTGAAATGGGCCCCATTAAGTGCTCCCAAAGCAATCCACATGAGGATCATTCACATTTCCATACATTAAAGCATGCCAGCAGGGGTGTAGTTGCTAATCCCAGTCCCTCCTCTGCCACCCAGGCAGGTCTGACAGGCCTGGCTGTGTAAGGGCTTTCCCGGGCCACACATTCCCTGCACATTACTAATCTCCTATATTTCAGGCCACACAAGGTATGAGACAGACTCACTTGGTAGCACAGTTATCTGTGTCTAAGTGACTGCCTATGGACATGCAGACAGTAAGTCTGTCCTTCAGGGAGAGAAAGCAGTGAGGGAGATGGATAATGGATTGATTTTGAGCTGGGTAATGGTGGCGACTGATTTGGGCATGTACTGTTGATGAGGGCAATTGGCCTAACTTCACAAATCCAGTAAACACACTAAGAAGTCTGTTATCTACAGCCAGGCATTCAGATACCACAGAATATGCTCCAAGGAGAAAGTCTGGGATACACACCTTAACATACTTAAAACCGCCTTCACCAGACCAGGACATGCCACCAGAGAAGTAGACTGCATCATGTAACAGGCCACCCAAATATCCCAAGAGAACCTGCTTCAGAAAAGAATTCACGCCCCCCCCCCCCAACCACACACCCCTAGTTGTCACCTACCACCCCACACTGGAACCCATACGGGGTATCATCAAACAGTTACAACCCATACTCAATGGGGACCACATGCTGAAAAAATTATTTTCTGAACCCCCTCTTCTGGCCTTCAAACAACCCACTAGTTCACCATCTCATCATCAGAAGCAAGCTCCCCAGAGACCAGGATATACCAGCTCAAAGCAGCACCAGACCCTGTCAGAACAACAGATGCAAAACCTGTAAACATATTTCCATTGCTATGATGATCAACACCCCCACAATACACTTTTCAAGATTCATAGGTTCTGCAACATGCCTATCACAATATGCGGTATACCTCATCCAGTGCACTAAATGCTCCAATATCAACTATGTGGGTGAAACCAGACTATCACTATGCTCTTCAATAAGATCACACAGAAAAATGATAAAAGACAAAAACACAGTATCACCTGTGGGGGAACACTTTTCACAGAGCAATCTCTCTATATCTGACTTCTCAGGCCTCATTCTCAAAGGAAACCTGCACAACACCTTCACAAGACAAACCCGGGAGCTTAAATTCATAACACTAAAAATCATGGACTGACTAGAGACACTGGATTTCAAGCTTATTACAACAATCTATAACTCACTAATCCCCCTCCCATGTTTTTTCTTCTTCAACACCCCCACCCTCATGACTGGGGAGGTGTTAACAGGCCACTTTCCCTTGAATGCTCTCTTGAAATATGTATTAACTACTTATGCTAAACAATCTGTTCCACCTTGTATTTAGCTGTGACACCCTGAGTACCTTTCCCAGAGCTCTGTGTAAGCTCGAAAGCTTGTCTTTCTCACGCACAGAAGTTTTCTCCAATAAAAGATACGACCTCACCCAACTTGTCTCTCTGATGGAAACTAAAGATTTTTGGTGAACTGGTGCTCCCACTGCATTTTTCACATATAATCTCAAATGCCTTGAATAGTCAAAGTACTTACTCACATGCTTTACTTTAAGCATGTGCTTAAGTCATATTGATTCCAATGGGACATAAGTAGATGTTTAAGTGCTTTAATGAATCAGGGCCAAAATCTGTAGGACAGGGATTCTAATATAAGTAACATTCTCTGCTATTGGGCCTAAACCGTTACCACTAATCCAGGCACAATGGATATTCCCACATGCATACAGGGTATTTCCTATTTTGGCCATGATGGATTATAATATTTAGCTCCTATATAAGACCATGCCATTAAAGAGATGGCCCAACCAAGCTATATTTCCCAAAGGAAAATACCAAATGGGCAATGCTCATTTTGTCCTTCTGAGCCAATGTTCATTCCAAGCAGACAGAGAACAGGGAGTCAGGTTTAGGGATTCATCTTGTCATGTCCTCATACTGCTTCCTAATACATCCACGCGCATGCAATTGCCTAATCATTGCACTCCGCCAGGTCACTGGAAGAGCGTTCACACTCAAGCAGCTGGCATCACAGGAGATGCTTCGTATTTTGAGCCTCTCTGCCGCAGACACAGGTATCGGGGCCAGTGATATAGCCCCACTTGATCATCACTTCTCTAGACCAGACCAACTCCAGTGCGCTATTGATTAAGGGAAGTCCAGGGTTGATCTGCACTGGTGGGAGCCAGAGCACACAGGCTACAGGGTCGTTCTCTACTCTTGTTTGCCATAACTGAACCTTTGTCTGTTTGGGTGACAATGTTTTGTGTTTAATAAACGTTGTTGTGACTTCAGTCGACTCAGCATCGGTGTTGTGCAGCCGAGCAGATCTCTTGGACCTGTGCATTGCCTTGTGCGTTTGACTCTACAAGCAACTACCTAGCACATATCAGGAGGAGCAATACCTGAGAAGATGAAGAGGCTGTGACATGGGGAGGCGTAAGGCAGCCTGTGATATAGCAGCAGGCAGTGTTAACAGATGGAAGAAGGTTTAGGGAAGGAAGAAGCAGAGGCATCAGAAAATCAATGCAGAGTCTTAGCAGAGCGGGGAGCCCAACAGTGGGAAGTCAGTGAGGCATCTTTGTCTCAGGAGGTAACAGGGAAACCAGTAAGGCATTCAAGGGACAAGAGTACAGTGGGCAATGAGAAGTATGATCCATCCAGAAGCAGAGGCAGGAGAGGGAGCAGGGGAGGCATTAGAGAATCTCCCGCCTCCAATTTCCGATTTGGTGTGAGCAATAGCAAACTGCTCTGAAAAACTGCTTGGCTTTGGAGAAAGGCTTTTTTTGTCCAGTTGACTAGGATAAATCCAGTACACTTCAAGTGGAGTTAGCTCACACTAGCTGCATTACACTATCAAAATACACCACCCTAAGAACATTTAACTGACTGGAACATTAAGTTTGCTTTCAGCCCTAAGGAAACCTTTTGAGATAAAGATGCTGAAAACTCCAGGCCTGGTCTGTACATATACATTTGTTCACTGCCATGGATTTGGGATTACTTTGACTGAGCTACACCCTCATAATGGCTTGGATCAAATACATCCTCAAAATTACAAAATATGACCCAGAGCCTGCAAATCTTCATTCTGACATGCTGCTTCATTGGTATTATTGTCCCATGAGCAAGGATTACTCCTGTGAGTAAGGGATTTCAGGGCTAGTCTCTATGCTGAGGTACTTTCAGAAAGATGCGAAATAGGTTCATCTCAAGAAGAGCTCTGTACTAGCTGCAACTTAATGTGAAACATTTAGATGAACAAAAAGACTAAAGAAAAAGAAAAATCTACCTGTGAGTTAAACAACAAGAAAATGTTACTAGTGAGTGTTACTAGTGTTACTTACCTGCCCCCTCAGTATATTTGCCTAGAAACGTGAGTTATTTAAGGCCAGATCCTGATACCTTTACTCTGGTTTAGTAACCCCACTGACTTTAGGGGGTTACTCATGAAGTAATAGAGAAAGGGCATTATAATCCTAAAAGTTAATCATGTAGGGTCGGATTCTTTCACCCATACACCCACTGAGCAGCTCCTTTCTATGCAAGGAGTCCCAATGAAGTCATTGTATGAACCGTGGCAATTTTTTTTCAATTTATCATGCAAAAATATTGATGCTTTTGAGTTAAAAAAAGCGCCATCAGTATTACCGTAATACATGGATTATTTCATTGGAAAGCTGATGGCATATAGTAGGACAAACACTTCGATAAAGAAGCTTATGCCTTTTCTTTTTTATTTCTAAAAAAGTGGCTAATTCCTGCTTTGAGTGTTTTGATACTTGATCAAACATTTAATTCACATTTATATTTAAAGAAATTATATTTTAAGAACATGCACTTCTGCTCATTCCCGCCTCACTCATTAAATTCTTCTGGGTTAAGGCCAGTACCGTTAGGGAGACTAGGAATTGTAGGCCTGTTTGAAGAACAGTCTTGATGGATTTGAAGGCGGGTTTAGTTACAGGGAGGATTTGGAACCAGAATTCCCAGAACTTTTACCCTGGTTGCTTTCTTTTTTTCTTTCCCTTCCTCAGTGAAAATGTCATGAGTTCCTTGGTTTTGCAATGCCATGTTGTTGTCCTTGGAAGTATACTTCACAATGAATTCTCTTCTCTAAGGAAGCGTTCAGTCTCTAGAGAAGTTTCATGTTTTCAAAAGGCCATTTTGTGGGTATTTTAATGAACATGAATACTGTACACAGCGAATCTGTGGCATGTGCAGCCAGCAGCACTTAAAGCCTTGAACTCCAGACATTCTTAAGTTTGCAAAACGAGACTACCCCTGTGTCACTGACTGTGGTTCAAATAGACCATGGCACCTTAGTGGCAAACGGAATCAAAATCAGACCAGTTTTGGTAATATGTCTCAGAGCCGTGTGAAAGGTAACCACATAAGAAATAAAGTATATTAGTCATATTATTTAAACATAACTTGGGTAATGCAGGCGGCGACTTGAATACCCAAGCTTTAAAAACTTACCAGCAGGTGTTATGGTAGTTTTCGGTGCTGGAAGTAAACTCCTGCGGGGAGTTGCTGTGCTGGTTGATACCTGCAGTGCAGTCCTACTGGTCCCCTTGGGTAAATCTTTAGAAGGCACAGATGCCTTGGGAGGGGTTTGCTCTTCACTGCCAAAGTTTGAACCTGCAGGAGGCCAAAATTGCACTAATTATAACTTCATAAAAAATGTATGTAAGTCTGGAGCATAGACTGAGCTCATATTTACAATGATTATCTATAAAGGCATATTCTCCTCATTACTCAGACTGGCTCTGTTACATGTATATTTCTCCCAATGCAACCGGTTATTCACAGGTAAAGGGTTCCCAATACTGGATTTCTATTATGTTAAGTCTAGGCTGCTTTTTAGGCCCTGATTCTGACAGCACTTACTACCAGCCTCCTTAGTGCTTACTACTGTAAGCATTTTTGCTTGACTGTCCATGGAACCACCGATGGTAGTAAGCAGTGTCTCTGGTATGTAAGATCAGGGCCATAAGGCTTAGCACCTTGCAGAATCGAGTCCTTAATCATCAAGGGTTTGTTACAATCAATTCTTCTGATCTTATACAGAAATTTGAATGATGACACGAAAAGAAAAATCTGCTTTAATCAGCACAATCATATTCTCATACTTAATCTAAGGTTGCCAAGGTTTCCATTTGATACAAACCTTTCAAAACCCCTGTATGTGTTCACTTGGCTTTCCTGTATTTGCCACCTAAGAAATAATCACATCCAATGCTCCTTGCAGATATAAGGAAATCAGTTTTTTCAACATTTAAAAAAGTAACAGTGGAGTGTCTTCTTATCTATTAAGTAGAAAGCCTAAGTAGAGTGAGAGATTACAGCAGGTTTGGATTTGAATATTTGCAGGAATATGAAGCATTTGCTTGGAAAATGAGCACAGACACTACCAAGAAAGACACAGAATTTCACAGAAAGGCTATAATTTTTATTTTCATTATTTTAAACAGAGAGGAATAAAATGTTATTTAGGTATGGCCTGGAGGGAAATGATAACATTATTAAAATAGCTAGTCCTCAGTCTTTTTAAGATGTAGGCTACTTATTGATGCATAAAGAAACTCATTTCATTTTCTTTCTGAACATCTTAGGATCTGTTATAAAAAAGGTGCACGTTTCAAAAAGAAAAGCACCTTTTCTGATAAAAGGAAAAACTGTATCACCCAGCTTTGAAAAAATACCTTAAGATTTGCTGTCCCTTTAAGGTGGCTTGCGTGCAGGTCTTAAGTTAAAGGAGTATGCCTAAAGTCTACATGAATTGCTACAAACACATTTAAAAGACAAGGTGGGTGAGGTAATATCTATTATTGGACCAACTTCTGTGGGTGAGAGAGACCAGCTTTTGATCCACACAGAGCTCTTCTTCAGGTCTGGGAAAGGTAGAAGGAGCTCTGTGTGACTCGAAAGCTGGTCTCTCACCCACAGAAGCTGGTCCAATAAAAGATATTACCTCACCCACCTTGTCTCTCTAATAGCCTGGGACTGACACAGCTGCAACTACACTGCATACTACAAACTCATTTGACCTTAACTCAAATAACAAGCTACATTACAAATTCAAATTAAACCATCTACTGTATCTGAATGGGAGCAGAAAAACCACAAGCATATATCATCCTAACACTGCCATGCACATAACACCCCTGATACGTTACACAGTTGTGTTGCTTCAGAATTACAGGAATTTTTCACCAGTTTAACAAACGTTAAAGATTATGGAGCTAATTCTCCGATGGCAGAACTCCACTGACTTCAATGAAGTTACACCACCAGGAAATTTGGCCCAACCTGTGTAATGTTCACTGCAATTGTGCATGCTGAAGGCTCTCCTGGATGTTAGCAATATTTTATTGGGCATGTTCTCATTTAATCATTTGACCACATGCTGCTAAAATTATTAACTGTTCTTTGAAATGTGCTCACCTAGCTGATTTGAGATGATTTTTTTTAAGTATAGGAGTTGCCTTCAAGAGGAAATATTTCTTGTTATTTGCAGAGATATACAGCTCAAATGTCCTTTTACTGAAGCCCTCATATGCCTATATTTTATTCTCTTATGTGAAATTTATTATACAGAGAATATTTCAATTTAGAAATCTGGCTAGCTTTCAGCAGGGACGCAATTCTTCTGTCTGAAGCACGAAGTGTCAGGGGAAGCTATATAATCTCTTCTGAGAGAGATCTTGCATTACAAAAAATATATGTATTTTTTTCAGGTTTTTTAGTATGAAGTGCAGCAGGCAACAAAAAGCCTTACCCTTTGAAACACAACAGAAGAGGGCCAATATTTAAAGAATCAGTACAGGCTGAATGGAATGCCACCTGAAATGTGACGTGATCATATACCAGGTATCCAGAAATGCCCAGTACCTGGAGAGTGATGTTAATGCCTATGGACATTTCCTGTCACAAACACTGTTGTGCTGATAATAGAACAGAAGAGGAACAAATACCTTCAGAATCTTTTAAATTATTTCTTCCGTTACATCTTTTAATAAGGAGATACCGAATTCTTGAGGATGTCAAGTTGAATAGCAAGATTTACAGAACCAAGAGGTACCATGCAGAGGTCAGTGTTTTACTTAAGGGACAATACATCTCATCCTGCTGTTCACCCAAATATGAAGTCTATACACACGTGAATGTGTGTGGGAATACACGTGTGCACACAGACACACGTATGTTTACATAATCTCAAGGCCGTTCCCAGTGATGTCACTGGGAAGAGGATTGGGCCCTCATTGTTCCAATCATTCGAGCAGCAGGGCTGGAATTCCAGCTTGCTACATACATTGCCGGAATTTTTCTTTTCTTTTAAGCTAACATTCTAAAGCGGAAAGTAAATTAAAACCCACTATTCCTCACCTCCTGAGAGGAGGATAATAGTTTCATTTAACTCAGTGCAGCCACTTACCTCTCGGAAGCAAATTAGGTAACATGATGACTCCTCACCTAACAATTTTCAGTCAGTCATGACAGCACGTTTCCAACTATGGCCCATGAGTAACTCAATATTATTTGTTCTCTTAAAAACTTCCCATTCCTTATTTTTTTACTAAAAAGAATATACAGAAACAGCAAGATGTGCAGATGCATGAAAAGTGTTTCCATGGGATTACTTTGCTGTAACCTCCATCCTTCCTTGCCCACTCCTCTTTATACTTTGCCCTCAATTGTTGTGTCATATGTAAAACTTAAGCCATGTCTACACTTACAAGCTTACAGTGGAACGGCTGTACCGATACAGCTGAGCTCTCACGTCGACATAATAAAACCAGCTCAGTGACTGGCAGTAGCTCTGTTGGCGAGAGATGCTCTCCTGCCAACATAGCGCTGTGCAGATCAGCGCTTATGCCGGCAAAATGTATGTCACTCAGGAGGGTGGTTTTTTCACACCCCTGAGCGACAAACGTTTTGCCGACATAAGTGCTAGTGTAGACATGGCCTTAGATTCTAAGCTCTTTTATGAAGCACCTGGTGCATCTTGTGGGTGCTATAAAAGAAACAAATACACATACATTTTTCTTAATTATAGAACAGCATGATGACCTTGGGGGGTAGAACACTTCCTGAGTATTAACAACCTGCTGAGTGGCTAAAGGCCTTCTGCTACACTCCTGGTTATCGACTCCTTACTGCAAGTCATTGATACCCAAGGATTCCTTCTTCCCTTTCTGTGGAAAAAATTGTGGAAAAGGAACAGATTTGTGAGCCATCTGGGGAGTCCTGGCTGCACCCCATCCATCCTTCTACAGTGCAGGGCATGTGGATATACGGAAAGGCCAGAGGTGGGCCAAGTAGTGTCGGCTACGGATTTAAATTAATCGGTGAATCAAAAACAGGTTCCCAGCCCGATACACAGACAACAGGCTGTGCGCCTCACAGCTCCCTACCCTCATCCCGCTGGCACAGTTAGCAGATTGGTTAGATATCTGTTAGCCTTTAAAAGAGGCAGGTTTTTTTCACGTACCAGTAGTTCCTTTATTTGTTTAATTTACCAAATACCAAATGAAAAAAATTAAAAAGCACAAATAGTGACATACATTTTTTAGGCAAAAAAGTCAGTGAGATTTTTTTAAAATCCTTTGTTTAACTTGAAAGAAATTAAACCATTTTGCCAAGGGAACATGTCGCTTTGTGCACACGTAAGTATGAGCAGAGTTCCATTCTTGAATGGTAAACAGTGCAGAAGATTTTGACACAGAAGATTTTGCATGCAAGACTGGCCAATGGCGAGTGGACTAGCATAGTGACAGCTTTCTTTAACTATACTAGTGTCCTACTGTTTCTTTCTGTCAGAGAACTTGGGCAAGCTCTGTCAAAAAGAGGCCTGTGTCTGGCAAGATTTTGAACTTTTTTGTTTTATTAATAAATAAAACATTAAAAGTTTTAATATGGAGATATGCCTATCTCATAGAACTGGAAGGATCTTGAAAGGTCATCAAGTCCAGTCCCCTGCCTTTACTAGCAGGACCAAGTACTGTCCCCTGACAGATTTTTTTGCCCCAGATCCCTAAATGGCCCCCTCAAGGATGGAACTCACAACCCTGGGTAGCAGGCTAATACTCAAACCACTGAGCTATCCCTCCCCCCGCAAGAGCATTTGGAGCCAGTCCTCTTCTATGGCTCAGTGTCTCATGAGCTGCAACGTGAAGCCTCTTAAATTGAGTAAGTTTCCAGATCTTCACAGTAGGTCAAGCATCAAACTGTTTTGGCAGTAAGCTGGGAAATGTTAGTTACCTACTGCAGCTATAATCACACCCAAGAGGGAAACAGAGAATGCGTCTGCATACATGCATGTTCAGTGAAGCTCTCACACTCATCCAGAACAGTGGCCGGGACCTTTCTGTATTAACATTTCACAGACACTACGCGATGTCAAGTTTAAAAACAATAAAAAATATGTCTAGTTGTTATAGGCAGGATACCACATAATATATAGTAACACTACTTAGCACTTATATCACACTTGTCATCCATATATCTCAAAGTACTTTACAAATAGGGAAAATGAGGCACAAAGGGGTCAAGTGACTTGCTCAAATTCACACAGCAGGTCAGGGGCAGAAATGACCATAGAAAGCAGAGAGAAAGCATGATCATCAGAATGATTTAAAGATGAACATTCACCTGCCACATTTTGGCCTGATTTTCTATCTGGGCTTTACCAGGTTACACTCTGGAGCCCACAGTTTTACTACAACAAAATATCTGTAGGTGCAGTTTTGCATCTATGATTATTTGTGGGTGTAGCTCAGGTCATTTAAGCTCTTTATTTGCAAACCCAGTCTGGTGCTTAGATGCTTCACTGACCTAAACTGTACCTGCGAATAATTACAAGGAGAATAAGGGTGGTTACATTTGGAAAATCTAGCCTTCTCCTCCCAATGAAAGGTATATCTGCAGTGTTACTGGCCCAGAACCATGATGTCCTTTGAGACTTCTTCACAAGTAAATAACAGTGTCAAACCATGCAGATGTGAAAATGCAAAAAGCAAGACTCAAACCATTGAGACCACGCCAGAGAACAACAAATGGTTGTACTGTGACATGCTGCATAACTCAATGGGATGGACAATACTTCTTATCCTGTAACAATGGTCCCTAGGAACGACATAATAAGGTTTCAAATATTACGGAAAAGATGTTATGATAACTTACAGTCAATGTCTGGTGCTCTGAGTAATAGTCTGAGCAGGAAAATCCCTAAATCATTGTGAATAAGCCAGTGACATTTAAAACAAAAATACAAGCAACATAGTTCACTAGCTTAGATCATTTTCCTGTATTTTAATTATTTAACTGCCTTCTTTACTTGTGATTTCTTCTATATATCTTGGCAATCAATTTGTATACTTTAATGATAAGCTGCATAATGTGTCAGTTCACTTTCATATTGCATTAATTTAGCAGTCTTCTTTTCAGTTCAGTCTTGTTTAATTATTGATGCATACAATTCCCTTTACACATCCACTTTCATACTTTTCCACTTGATTTGAAGTTATATAATTGATCAAGAAACATAATATGAATGCATACTGGTCCATAAGGGTTACTATACTGGAACAAGGTTACCATTATAGAACAGATTAGTAATCCAGCTAATTCGCCTTTGCTAGCAGCCAATATCTGATATTTCAGAAAAAGGTGCAAATCCCACAATGCACCAGGCCAACCATGTAATGGATCATTGAAAGTAGTGATGAGGTGACAGATTTCCAATCTAGCACATGATCAGTTCATACCAAGAGGCATGAGGATTGATATTCATAGTATTTTTTTAACCTAGTTGAAAATGTTTTTATTATTGCACTTTATTTTACTGACTTCAAAGGGTACTTTTGTTCTACATTAAACTGAACTAACATATTGTACCAATGCAACTGTATAATATAATTACTGTAATATATTGTTCATCTACAGACATTCACACACACACACAGGTCAGAATTTTAAAAAGAGCACAACACTGAAAATTGGAATCTGATTTTCAAAAGAGCTCAACCTATTTAGGCACCAAAGAAGTAACCAAATTTTCAAAAGCTCTCACTCAGCACATGGTGTCACAACGGGGTGCTGAGCACCCTTGAAAACCTAACGCTAATTTTGGTTCCTAAATTGGAGCTGAGTTTTTTGAAAATGTAGGCCCAGTTGGGGATCCTGAACAATTGGAAATCTGACCTTGGCCCCACATTAATAAAACATATCACAGTTTAGTCTGAAAAGTCTGCTATGTTTCTAAACCATTGAAATGCAAGACAAGAGAAACACTTTCAGCTACTCTATTTCTATTTTACATGTGTACGTTTATATCATTTATTTGGCTTTCCCTACATAGACCTACACAGAAATAAAGAAGGAAAAACATTGACCCTATGTATCAAGTGCTGATCCTGCAGCTTGGTTTGTGCAGCTGGACCTCTGCACCTGCACAGAACATCTTGCAGGATTGGGGCCTTTCTTTGATGGAAATTGTAAAGCCCTCAAATACTTCAGTAATGAGAGTTGTATAAACAGACATAATGATTATTTTAGCTCAATATAAACCAGGGGTTCTCAAACTGGGGGTCAGGACCCCTCAGGGGGTCTCCGGGTTATTACTTGGGGTGTTGCAATCTGTCAGCCTCCACCCCAAGCCCTGCTTTGCCTCCAGCATTTATAATAGTGTTAAATGTATAAAAAAGTATTTCTAATTTACTAGGGGGGTCGCACTCAGAGGCTTGCTCATAGGAGCCGACTTCCGTCGGCTCCGCTGGGTGCGTCGGGGGCGGGGCCCCGCAACATCGGCCGGCGTCGGGGGCAGGGCCCCGCAACGTCACCCGGTGTCCGGGGCAAAGGTAAGTGCTCCGGTAACGGGCGCGGGGCTGGCGGGGAGCTGCCAGTGGGTGCTGAGCACCCATCAATTTTTCCCCGTGGGTGCTCCAGCCCCGGAGCACCCACGGAGTCGGCGCCTATGGGCTTGCTATGTGAAAGGGGTCACCAGTACAAAAGTTTGAGGACCACTGATATAGATGGTGCCTAGGGGTGCTGTAGCCCATAAGGCCAGTTTGCTAGCTTGCTATATTGCATAATGCGTTTTCTTTATTGGTTTGATTCATATTATTTTGTTATTGTATCCTAGTATTATTGAGTCATCTTATTTTCTTGAGTTTTGTTTATGTTGAATTCCAGTATATACTATTCATAATAATTATTCATTGTTATTCATGGCTGTAACGCAAGCAACCTACTGGCCTATATCCTGTATGAGTAGCTAGAGCAAGTTAGTATGAGTGTTTGCGACCTTTGGCATAGATAAATGGCCTACCGGTTACCCCTCTTGACTTCAGGGAACTGAATGGGGGAACCGAACAAAGAACTGAACATGTTTATCATAGGTCTGGAACAAACCACAGGGCATACCGCAGAATGTGGAAGTCATAAGTAAGACGTAGGGTAACGGTTTCAGGAATGAGATAATCGATATTAATACATAATAATATATGTTATAACATGTTAACCTATAGAGTAAGTGTACCCGAAGATTTATTTGGGTGAGGAAATAAAATTTGGGCATGGTATGTTGGGCCTGGATTAAGGCAGTGTAGGACCCTATAACAGGGCAAACAACCATGCAGGGTGGTCGCTTTTTCCTATCTTCTATCAAGCTATCAGCTCAGCTCTGCAATACAGCCTAGCTACTCAACACTTGAACCTAATCCCTACTAACTTGGGAAGCCTGGATCATCAGGCTCGGGCATGCCAGAGATGAGGCTGGTCCTCTGTCTCCTACTACCAGGTCTTCAGGGAAGGGTGTGAGTATGCTAGCTTAAGTAGTCTTTTAGAATAGAGATGTTACCACCAGGGGTCATAGAACTGTATTACTTCTTTGTGACGCTGTGTTCAATAGCATTTATTGTTCTTTCATTCTTATTAATAAAGAGCTTATCACTTTGATATTGTCCTCAGTGTAAGTGTCCTTGCCACACAACCCAAGAGTCCTCTGACGATATTGAACTCTCTGTGTTCTGTAATCTTGTAGCCTGAATTGGGACAAGAACCTAAAATATCTTCTGATCAGATCAGTGGCGAGCCATAGTAAACAAGCCCATAAATTCAGGTCAACAGTGCCTTTGCCAGCCAGCACCGCCTCATGGCTGCGGGTAGTATAATGGCAACTCTGCCTCAGTTTCCCCACTCTAGCAACAAGTCATTTGGCCCTGTGCTGGGAGGCTTCCCTCCATCTGGCTGGGTCATTTACACTCTGTTTTCTTCCAGGGCAATATAGTCGGAAAGAAAAGGAGCCCAATGACCCTAATGAAGAGTTGATAATATCAGGCCCCTTCAGAGTCCTGACCTCCTTCGCTCCAAGGGGGGTACCTATCCCCTTTACTAGGGATCACATCGAAACCAGGCCTGCCCACTCCTCTGGGGTCCAGCCAGGCAACCTGTGTTAAGCAGCTGGGACCAGTTCCTTACATTCCCTTGCTGCCTCCTAGGGCTGCTTCCTACCTTGCCTCTCTGAAGGCCTTTTCCAGACTCATATTCTCCGATTCTCCCTCTCTGACTTCCTAGCCAGCTTCCTGCCAGTCTGCTACTGAAAGAGCCTCATCTGAGTAGTCCCTTGGTCACTCTGGCAGCCTCTCCTCTCCTTTGATCACAGATCAAACATAAGGTCCATCCATAGATTACAAGGCCAGAAGGGACCACTGTGATCGCCTAGTCTGACCTCCTGTAGAGCACAGTCCACAGGACCTCCCCAAAATAATTCCTAGGGCAGAGCTTTTAGAAAAGCATCCAATCTTGCTTTAAAAATTGCCAGTGATGGAGAATCCACCATAACCCTTGGTAAATTGTTCTAATGGTCAACTACTCTCACAGTTTAAAATGTACACTTTATTTCTAGTCTGAATTCATTTAGCTTCAACTTCCAGCCACTGGATCCTGTTATATCTTTCTCTGCTAGACTGAAGAGCTCATTATTAAATATTTCTTCCCCATGTAATTACTAACAGACAGTAATCAAGTCACCCCTTCACCTTTGAGTCTATCAATGTATGGCGTGTTTTCTAATCCTTTACTCATTCTCGTGTCTCTTTTCTGAACCCTCTCAAATTTATCAATGTCCTTGAATTGTGGACACCAGAACTGGACATAGTATTTCAGCAGTGGTTGCACCAGTGCCAAATACAGAGATAAAATAACCTTTCTACTCCTACTCAATATTCCCCTGTTTACGTATCCAAGGCTCACATTAGCCCTGTTGGCCACAGCATCACACTAGGAGCTCATGTTCAGCTGATTACCCACCATGACTCCCACATATTTTTCAGAGTCACTGCTACCCAGGATAAAGTCCCCCATTGTGCAAGCATGGCCTACATCCTTTGTTCCTAGATGTATACATTTACACTGAGCTAGGGTGACCACAGGAAAGGACCCCAAAACCGGGAATTGTCCGAGCAAAAAAAAAACAAAACAAACCACACCTCTCGCTGGAGTTCTCCAAGTTCTGTGCAGTGCTTCATTTCTCACATGGGATGGAAACCTGCTGGCTCAGTGGGCTGTGTGGCACATGCCCACCCTGGATGGTTCCTTTTGCTGGCAGCCCAGGAGGCTAAGGGCTCAAGGGGGGCCACAAGGCAGAGTCCTGTTGACAACGTGGCTTCCCTGGCTGCAGCTGCTCTATGGCTGGAGGGTCCCTGCACCTAGGCCAGGGGCTGCAGCCTCTCGCCAGAGCCACATTCCCAGGGCTCTGCTCTGTCACCAGCGCCCCCATCCCACTCCTTGGCTGGCTGCTGGGCTGGGGGACAGGGCCCTGGAAGTGCCCAAAGTTCTTCTCCAGCCCAGCCATACCCCATGCGCTCCCCCAGGCAGGTGGGGCAGTTCCTGCCACCCAGCTCTCACCAGAGACCGGAAGCAGCTCGTTAAACAAACACGAGCCACACCGGAGATCTCCGAGCCAAAAAAACCCCAACCCTGCCCGAGTTCTCTGAGCCCTGCCGGAGATCTCAGAGAAGAAAAAAAAAACAAAATGAAGCCCCAATATCGGGACAAATGGCATTCCGACCATGCATTGGTCGGGACGCGGGACAAAGGAGGAAAAATCGGGACAGTCCCGATTTTATCGGGACGTCTGGTCACCCTACACTGAGCCATTTTAAATCACATTGTTTGCTGGAGCCCATTTTACCAAGCAATCCAAATCTGCAGCCTTCTTACCGCCCAGCAGTTGCTGACCCAGCAATTACCAGCAGCTAAGGAGACAGCTAGCCTACTTGTTAACCTCTTGGTGGCTGTGGTACAATGGGGGTCAATACACCCCATGGCAGATGGGTCTAAGACCAAACCCCAACCTAAACATGCTAAAGGTTTTTTGGGCACTGAGTTTTTGAAATCTAGATCCAAATTTTGTGGCTTGGGCCCATCTCTAGTGTCCTTCTTATGTATTTGATTAGTAAAAATGCTGCCTGTGCTGATGCAGTGCTGTCCATCAATATTATATTTTAATTTTTGAGCTCGCCTTATCTATTAAACTACATCTTTCAGTAGATAAAGTGTCACCTGTTTTGCTAAATGAGTTTTATACTTGAGTGGAGTTACATGCTGCCACTACTGAATTGTTACAAACATTGCTGACCATGGTGAGATTTCATTACTTAGTAAAATTTCTATGTACTTTGGTGGCAGAGATGCATACAACTTGCTGACTGTATAGCAGAGTTATATAACACATTTAATTTGGGCTCATTTACACAATTGGCAAAACAAAGTCACATATGGCATGTAATAAAAGCAAATTAATACTTTGCAGAAGAGCTTTAAAATTCAAGTGGCACATTTAACGGAACGTACACATTTTGTAAAGGGGCCTGCTCTTTAGAAACTTTCCCACTGTTGTTCTACTCGGGATGTTACTGAGTGACGTTCAGATGACATTGGTTGTGCTGTAGTCCATCATAGGCAGACCATAAAATTGTAGATTCATAGAAATGTAAGGTTGGAAAGGACCTCGAGAGGTCATCAAGCCCAGCCCCCTGCTCTGAGGCAGGATTAAATAAATCTAGCCCTACCCTAACAGAGGTTTGTCTAACCTGTTCTTAAAACCCCGCACTGATAGGGATTCCATAACCTCCCTTGGAAGCCTATTCCAGAGCTTAACTACTATTATAGTTGGGAAGTTTTTCCTAATATTTAACCTAAAACTCCCTTGTTGTCCTATCTTCAGTGGACATGGAAAACAACTGACCAAACCGTTAAGAGGTGCCCGTGGACGGTGTGAGGCTGGTAGCGGCCCCCGGTGCGCCGGGACGGGGTCTTCTTGGAGTCGGGTTGCTTGGGAATGCAGCCCAAAGCTGGTGGTAAACTCCATCTAAGGCTAAATACTGGCACGAGACCGATAGTCAACAAGTACCGTAAGGGAAAGTTGAAAAGAACTTTGAAGAGAGAGTTCAAGAGGGCGTGAAACTGTTAAGAGGTGCCCGTGGATGGTGTGAGGCCGGTAGCGGCCCCCGGCGTGCCGGGACGGGGGTCTTCTTGGAGTCGGGTTGCTTGGGAATGCAGCCCAAAGCTGGTGGTAAACTCCATCTAAGGCTAAATACTGGCACGAGACCGATAGTCAACAAGTACCATAAGGGAAAGCTGAAAAGAACTTTGAAGAGTGAGTCCTCTTTATAACAGCCCTGGACATATTTGAGTCCCCCACATAGTATTCTTTTCTCAAGACTAAATATGCCCATTTAACCTTTCCTCATGGGTCAGGTTTTCTAAACCTTTTATCATTTTTGTTGCTCTGCTCTGGACTCCCTCCAATTTGTCCACATCTTTCCTAATGCCTGGCACACAGAACTGGACACAGTACTCCAGCTGAGGCTTCACCCAATGAGTAGAGTGGGACAATTACCTGCTGTTTCTTACACACGGCACCCCTGTTAATACAATCCAGAATTATATTAACCGTTTTTGCAAGTGCATTACATTGTTGACTCATATTCAATTTGTGACCCAGCTCCTTTTCAGCAGTGCGACCACCCAGTCAGCTATTCCTGATTTTGCAGTTGTGCATTCAACCTGATAACATTGTCATTACTTACCCCAATTGCAAGCAAGGTAGAAGGATGTTAACATCCAGAACAAACATCTAATGGAGAACCCAAGTAAAGAACCCAGTGACTTTTCCCTCCCAGGGAAAATATGGTCCAATTTGAACCGCATCCACATACCACACAGCAGGTGCACCTACCTTCTCCAGAAATGATCATACCCTGGTGGTATCTCTGCCATCCACTCCGTGTCACCAGAGATAATCAATTGGATCACTAACCTAGACTTGGATCATCTAACATCACTGTTTTAAACCCACATGGAAGAAGGAAAAGATTTTTAGAAAGTGTTCAGTACCCACCCTCTGAAAATCTGGCTTCTTTAACGTATCTCAAGTTGGGCACCCAAAAACTGAGGCACCGAAAAAACTGAGGCACCGAAACGTAGTGGTCACTTTTGAAAATCTTTCCCAAGGAATTTATTCAGTCCAATATATGATTATGGTCAAATTGACAAGAAGCAGCCTCAAGTTATTACCATCATGATGAAATGTCTGATGAGATATTTTGAGGAACAGATGTGGTGAGGCTGAGAATGTTTGTTTTTATGAACTGCGAAGAAAGACGAGTACCTGCTATATGCATCTTCTGGGGATATGGATTGGAATTTCTGACAGAATAGGCGACCAGCAGGGATCCTAGATATCCGTTAGCCACCGAAAAATGAGGGAAAATGCGGAATTTGCGTTTTTACAGAGAATCTTTAGCTTTTTGCATTTTATGAAAAAATAAAAACATATTAACTAAATGTTACTGAAAATACCAGTGTCATTTATTCAATGCGTGCAACCTCCCCCTCTTGTGGTGGATTTTTGAATGTGCTTTAAATTTACAGTGGAACCCCGTTTATCCCATCTAATTGGGACCAGGGCCAGATCGGATAATCAAAAATTGGGATAATCAGGAGAACTGGCAAAGAGCTTTCTATCCCTTATTTTAAGAGGTGGGGACAAGGTACAGCTAAAAGGAGATGGCATTGGTAAAGGTGACCTGCCGGTGGAGGTCAGTTTTAGCAATGTGTGCTGGCGGCCCCATCTCACCAGACTAACACAGGGGCCAAGCGGCACTTTAACAACTGTCAGCATTTTAGGTCGGTAACATCCGGTCCCGTTCCTGCCTGCCAGCTCCCAAAACAATGCTGATGATGCCAGCAAACATGGAACCCTTCTAGATCACGCCGCAAGCACGCACATGTCTCTTTTCACTCTTTGGCACAGTGAGGCAGAATAGGGCATGCTGAGATGTTACATTGTTATGGGGAAGGGAGCTGGCAGACTGGATGTCGTGGGCTGTAAAGAGTGGTGGGGTGGAGAACCCACAAATGCATTTCAGATAATTAACTGGGTTTTATTAATTCCATCTTTTGAGACAGCTACCTATAATGAAGCTTCCATAAACTGTATTTTCTGTCAGGCACCTCACTATCACCATGACATTTCTTTTTTATTACTCTTTTAGGAAGGAACACAAGAGATATGCTGCTAGATCACAGATAGGGAAACGTTGCTATAGTGCACTGACTTCTGAGTGGGATCAGGCGACCTGTATTCTAATCCTGGCTGTGCCACTGACTCCCTGTGTTACATATGTGCAGAGTACTATAGTTATCTTCCTCCTTCCCCTATATTAATTTGGATGATCTCAGAGGCAAAATAATGTCTTCAGACACTGTCTGGACCAAAGCACCAGTCGAAGCACTGAGAAAAATCCATGACCTCATTACGTTCTGAAAGTGGCAATCATGCTTTCTTTCTCCTCATCTGTATTGCAGTGTATGACCACGTACGGCAGAGAGGCCGTTGGAATAGAGTGGTATTCCATGCACTATAGAAATGGTAGCTTTAATTGCAAGAACTCTTTGTACAGGCCTCCTCAGATTTTGCCACTTGTGTTTGGGAGCCTCATTAACTCAGGGTGTGCAGTGAGGCTTCTGAACCAGAGGCTGATAATGGGCAGAGTCAGTACTGAGTGCACCCATGTCAAACAGAACGTACAAGAACCTCACCTATGCTTTGGGAAGACAAGAGGCCAGCCATCCGCCTCTTCCTGAGTTGCTGCTGCCATCACTTAACCTATCGTTTGCTCCTCAGTTGTTGGGTAAAGGAGAGAGAAAGAGAGAGCGAGAGAGAGGCAGGAAGAGGGAAGATCAAGGGACACCTAGGTCAGATCCAGAATCGCAAAATATCCCCTGCTCTTGAAGACCATGGACTGAAGCAGAGGACAGTGCTATAGCTCATGAAAAAGGAAGTGCTAGAGCTGCATGAGTGCCGATGGAATGGGAGTACACAGCTGTTTTCTGGTATAATAAAGAGTCAGAGCTGAGATTACCATTGTCTGGTGTATGTAAGACATAACGCTAGCATGTACCCAGGTCTGGAACACTAAGGTACATCTACACTGCAATTACACACTCATGATTGGCCCATGCCAGCGGACTTGGGCTCACAGGGCTGTTTAACTGTGATGTAGATGTTCAGTCTCAGGCTGGAGCTTGAGCTCTGGGACCCTCCCACCATGCAGGGTCTGACTGCCTGGGTTCCAGCCCAAGCCCAAATGCCTACACCGCAAGACTCTTTGTCCAAGTCAGCTGGCATAAGCCAGCTGCGAGTTTTTAATTGCAGTGTAGACATACCCTTAGTGGCAGAGTTTATGTCATGTGCACATGCTCCCCTTCACTGGGGAAAAATGTATTTAACCACCCCTGCATTGGAGAAAAAATAGGATGGAGAAAATCAAGAGACCGGCCTGTTTAACTGTTACACTGCAAGTTTCATTAGTGGCAGAAATGTCTGAACACACCTGGGAACACTGTTTTCCTCCAGAACCTGTAAATGGCAGGAACGAGCCTGAACCAGGTCCAAAGATCCACAGCTTTTGCATGTAGAGTCCCAGGGCCGGATTCACAAAGGTAATTAGTCCATTAAAGATGCAGATAGGCACTCAGTGAGATTTACTAAAGTGACCAAGTGAGTTAGGTGCCTAACTCCCGTTGAACGTCAATGTGAGTTAGGTACCTAACTCGCTTAGGTGCTTTTCCAAATCCCACTAGGTGCCTATCTGCATCTTTAGGTGTCTAAATACCTGTGGGAACCTGGCCCCAAACCCCAACCTGAATCTGTATTTTACAGTTAAGGCCCATCTGTAATAGCTACCCGTCTCTAGCAATCTTACAGAATAACATTTCATATAAGAGAAAGTCCATAGAGGCAACAATACTAAAATAAAAAGTAGATAAAAATCTTGTCATGCACCATGGCTCAAATTGTTAGACAGCCTATTTAGCTGTGGGAGGTTTTATTTTCCCATATGCTAGATACTTTGCTTTTAGTTCTGCAACAGTGAAACTGACAACATTAAGCTTATAGAGTTTTGCTGTTTAAACAAGATTCCCCTCCCTCCCCCCCGCAAAAAAAATGTCAACTTCCTTAATCAAACTGAATTTTTCTTTTAATAAGTTCTTTCACTTTGGAGGTGCTTGGAAGAAAACTGCAATTTGAAAATCTCTGCAAAATAAAAAACAAAAGCAAGACTGGTGCTTTAGATGGTTATTATTTATGGGGAGAAAGCATAGACTTTCCCATGGGACCTGTTGGAAATCTGCCCCATCAAATGATTGCTGAAAACAATTGCTTTAATTAGATTCCTTTGAACATGATCTGGTTACTTTGCAAACCAGCAATGCTAATCACTGTGACCCAGTTTAATAAGTTTTTCAGTTTGTTGCAGATATAATTATGCTTCTATGAACTCGAATAATCTAAAACATTTGATGCATAATATTTTGCAGTGAGTAAACAGATGTTAAATTGCAGATACTTTGCAAACAACAATTCTTAAAAGTACATGAAATAAAACTTGCAGTTAAACAACAGACGTTAAATTGATTTTTAAAAAAAATTTATTGTTCGATTGTTAACACTTTTATAACCAAAATTACTTAAAAGTTCTCCTTCTTAAAAGAAAGATCAAACATAATGTTTACTTGTTCATTTTTGCCCTGGTCTTGTTCTTCCTACTCAAAAGATGTAGGCTGGATTATTGTCTTGAAATTAGTAGACTCCTTTTATTATAAGAAACACTAATAAATAAAAAAAATAGTAATAATAAATAATCTGCAGGGTCACCTAAATGAGGCACAGAGAGATTAGGACACAGATGCTCAAATGTATTTAGGTGCCTAACTCCTATTGATTGTAATCCAGCCTGCATCATTTGGATAAGAAGAGTAAGATTGGGCCATAAAGGATTTCAATGGGAGTTAGGCACATAAATACCTTTGAGGAACTGGGTCTAAATGACTCGCACAAGATCACACAAAATCAGTTGGAGAACCAGAAACAGGACATAGGAACAGGAATAGGATACAAGAATCTATGTAATTACAATCATCCTTACCACAGCTATTTTTCTTAACTAGGATATTTGCTGATAAATCCAGTTGCCCATCTCCAGCATGTAAAAACTGAACTATGGTATTAACCAGGAAGATCTGATTAATTTCACCTTTGTATGACTCCTGCAATAGTTAAGACTTTGAGGAGACTATTTAATGGAAGATTTTTAATCATATGTTTAACACATGGGTTATTAAAATGGAAGAGCTTCTGATTTTGTTCAATTTAAATCCTGCTAAACTTTTCATTAGGATACATACAATTATTAACAGCATCAAAAACTGGGGATCAAATTATGTTAGGAAAGCACAAAGAACAGTCAGAAGTATAATTTAGACTGGTTTGTACCAATAAAAAACAATTGGTATTGTAGATTTGTTTAACGATGTCAATGACAGCGAAGGAATAGAAATTGTGAGATGATAAAACCAAGCTTCACTCAATACCTATTGTAATTCAAGTATTCCAGCTTCAGGAAAAATCTTCAAAGCATCAGGGGACGCTATTGACAAAGGGCTCTTACCATAGTAAATGCATTGCAGGCGTCTTGGGGCAGTATGACTCTGCCAGGATCCCCTTGAGGAGATTCGCCTTTATGATGCTGGCAGAACAGGTGCCAGCTCATGCCAAGGCCCTGAGCTTCCCTGAACACTGACAAATGCATAAGCTGGATTCAGTCTGGCTCACCTGGGTGTTAGTATTGTTAAAACAAGTATTAGATTTATAAAAAGGTGTTTAGACTTTATTAAATGCTTGTAGGATGCGGCATGCATTAACCTTACTTATAATGGCTATACGCCGAATTATAAGGTAATATTTAGATGTTTGCTTGATAACTCAAAAAGTATTTGCTCTGAAACTGTAAACCCAATCAGGAGAGAAGCAATACTAAGTGAAAAATCCTAGTTTACCACAAGAGATGTCATCTCCTCTCCAACAAAAGAAAGGCCCATCGATCAGACAAGCCATTGTGGAACATCAGTGGACAAAAGACTTTGTTGATTGCTCCCCCCATGCTCATCAAGAGGAGACATGCACAAGCACTTGTCCCATCAGCTTGAACTCTGGGGGAATGGAGTAAAAATCCTTGTCAAGAAGAAATTGTTATTTTTATGCTGCTTGAACTATGAGGGGTGAAGATTTCTAAGCATAAGCAAGAGTTCCTCAGTGCTTCACCTACGTTATCCCTAAAGGGCACACAGAGCTTGCATATTACAGCAGATTCTATTACACTTTTGGAACCTAAGACTGGAGCTCATTTGTGTGTGTATGTTTACCTGCTTTAATCTTGTAAATAACTCATTTATTTTTTTAGTTAATAAATATTTAGTTAATTTATTATAGGATTGGCTACAACCATGGTCTTTGGGGTGAAATCTGCGGTAGAACTAATCTGGGGTAAGTGACCGATCTTTTGGGACTGGGAGTAACCTGAATATTGCTGTGATTTTTGGTGTGAGGGACCATCTATCACAAAGGCAAGCTTGCCTCGTTGGCAAGACAGACCAGAGCAACCAAGAGGACTGTCTGTGACTCCATGTTTAGGCTGTTATAGTGCCCGAGGAGTTCACACTTGATACTCGGTTGGTGAAATTTAAGTATAGAACTCACAACCAGTTTGGGGTTTGTGCCCTGCTTAACAGTCTGCGCTGAGGCTGGTACTCACACGTGTGAGCCCCTCCAGATAGCACGACACCCTATGTTGCTCTGTCAGCAGGATAGGGTTTTATTGCCTCTTCCCCATCATGGATAGGCCTGAAGGCCTGCCCCAAAACCTATGGATCCTGTGGGATCAGCAGGAGGGCAGAGTCTCTGCAGCAGCGGCCACATCTGACCATTAACAACATGCAGGGTTCCTAACTCTTGTAATTTTATCATGAGTCTTATGATATTTGGTGTTTTTTCTTAAATCCCTGGCTCCTGGAGGCATGTGATTAAGTGAGAATCTCAGCTTTCATTAAAAAAAAAAAAGGGGGGTTAGCCCACATGGCTGTGGCCTAAAGCTTAAAAATGTGACTTAAGTGCATCCTTAAGGTTCTTTATTTTAAAGAAATATTCTGGACAGATGGGGCTCAATAGCCATGGCAGACAGGCCACCTAGGAGAAGGGACTCAGATTTCAAACCAAGAATGTCATCCGGTTTGTACAAGTTGTACCTTTCACACACGCTCTATGGGTCTTTGTCTTCAGGGAATACATCAGTACGATGGTAGGGCTGTCCCCTTGAAGCAATGCAAGACCACTTCCCTGGAAAACTGGAAAATGGAGAAAGCCTACTGCATTCTGGGTGCATGTGGCTAAAGAAATGAGTCTGAGATCTACATTTGGCTTCTCTGAATGTGGGAACAATGACTGGGAAATCAAGTGAAGTAGCTGATATATTTAAAAGAAGGAGTGTGCATATTGCCTGCATACAAGAAACAAAATGGAAGGGATCAAAATCCATGAACATTGGGAGAGTTACCAGATAATGTATCATGGCTCAGGCAAAGAGAAATGGAGTAGGAATAATCGTAGCAGAAATATTACAGAGAGTTCTCAGAGAATTGTTGCGGTTGTGCCTTCAGTCACATAATCCGCTGGAGACATACGTTCAGACCATCATGGGCATGTAGGAGAGTAGCACAACCGTAGTGAGAAGCAGCGACGGCTACAGTTGGTCATTCACTATGAAAGTAGGCCTATATCAAGTGTGACAAATTCCTCCTCTACCTCAGTGGGTCCTGCGCTTATTGGCGGATTTTTTTGTTTGCCTCAGAGATCTTCCCCTCTGGTAGAACCCACAGTCTCGATCAACTCCTCCTGTGCTTGATCAGGAGTTGGGATGTTTGGGGGGAACCCGGGCCCACCCTCTACTCCAGGTTCCAGCCCAGGGCCCTGTGGACTGCAGCTGTTTAGAGTGCCTCCTGGAACAACTGCACAACAGCTACAACTCTCTGGGCTACTTCCCTATGGACTCCTCCCAACACCTTCTTTATCCTCACCACAGGATCTTCCAGCAGTACGCCCTCTTACTCTCAGCTCCTAGTGCCTCTTGCTCCCAGCTCCTCACAAGCAACCTCCTTCCACAGCTCCTGACATGCGCGCCTCACTGACTCACTGGGAGGCTTTTGACTAGTTTCAGCCAGCCCCTGATTGGCTGCAGGTGTCTCAATCAACCTCCCTGCCTTCTGGAAAGTTCTTAATTGGCCCCAGGTGTCTTGATTAACCTGGAGCAACTGCCATAAGGTATCAGGGATTTGTTTAGCCTGGGGTAACATACTGGTTCCTTACCACTTTCCTATAGCCCTCTGGCCTTGCCCCGTCACACAAGGATCAGCCTTAAACCTGTTCCTATTTGTAAGGACACCTTGACTCAGGAGATTAGAAGGGGACTTCATGGAGTATACTTTTAATCAGTGACATTATATTGTACAATGAAGATAAATACGAACTGGAAAGGGACCTACGACTACAGAGGGCTGCATTAGAAGAAAATGGCTTACGAATGAGTTGACAAAAGTCAGAATACATGCGATGCTTCACTGAGAGGGACAAACAGAAGTCAGTACAATTAGATGGCACAGAGTTAACATCTGTGCAACAATGTAAATACCTTGGTTTAGTGTTGAGCCACAATGAAAATGTGGATCTGGATGTTAGAAGCTGCATGAAGAGTGCTTGGGGTAAATTGAGGTAGTTGATGGGAATTCTCTGCAATACAAATATGCCAAGTAAACTGAAGAGCAAAGTGAATACAATCATGAATAGCCCAGCCATGAAGCTGGCCAGAGAGGAAGAGAGAAGAGCAACTACTTCACACAGCCAAAATAAGAATGCTCAGGTAGATGCTGGGTTAGACGACAGCTGATAGACTATGCAATGAAACAGTTTGATGCAGCCCTGATGCAGGTAGCCCCCATCACAGAATGCCCAAAGTAATATCGAATGAAATGGCTGGGTCATGTGAAATGATAAAATGTCAGATATGTTGGCCAGAGAGTTCAAGAGCTAGTAGTCACAGGCAAAGACCACGATGAACACCTAGAAAAAGGTGGTTTGACATGCTGAAGCAAGACATGAAGAAGGTTGGAAGACACACTTGACAAGAATGCTTGGAGATTAACTAAAAGAAAATAAGAAAGAAAGAAATACTTGTGGCACCTTAGAGACTAACAAATTTATTTCAGCATAAGCTTTCGTGGGTTAGAACCCACTTCATAACTATAAGTGCCACCAACCCCGACTGACAGGAAATGGTGGAGGCAAAGGTGAAGAGGATTTTTTTTTAATTAAAAATGGTGTATCCAATAGTGAGGGGAATACAACTTTAAAGGTGTTTTACTCTGAGAGGTAATTTTTAAAAATTCATGATTTTTAAATTAATCTCATGACTTTTTGGGTCTTGACTCATGACATTTAAGTGCTTAGGATTGGCACTACTAGCATGGCTGCACTGGAACCATGCTATGAGGGGCTGCCCCTGGCGACCAATGCCCCAGGGAGCCCCTTAGAGGGGGGAAGAAGTGGTTTCCTACTCCAGAAAAGATAAAACAAGTTCAGGCTGTATTCCTTTCCATGTAAACGTCATGGGACCAGAGGGAGGGTAATATACACCAGCCCCAGCTACCTGTTCATCCACCCTTCCAAGTCCTTTCCCAACCCCCAAAGATCCTTGAAGCAATGGTGGGCTTCCATGGGGAGTAGGAAAAGCAGAGGTAACTGACTGCCCCTTCCACATGGAAGCAAGGAACTGTGTGTGCGAAGGGACTACTGTCTTCAGAGGCTACTGGGTCCTAGCGCACTTAGGGCTTCATGGTTAATAATTAGCAACCCAGTATGGAGTCTGAATCACAAGTTCAATATGCTTTTGACAGTCTGTCCTGCTTCAAAGATGGGGATCCATATTCTGCACTAGTTGAATTTTTCCTAGGCTGGAGGTGATGAAGGGATACATGTTTGTAGCAAGGTCCATATCTGAGAGGAAAACATATAATCCACTGGAGACCAAAAAACTTCTGACACTAGCAAGATCTATGCTGCCTCTATAACATACTGAGGTTTGAAACCTGAATGACAGGGGCCCCAAGAAAATGAAGTAAACAAAGATGTTATTGGATTTGGCCTGATGCCACCTTCTCCTTAAAGGAGGAGTTTAGGGACTGGGCTACCATAGTGTGGTCACAATTTTCAAGTGAAGGTATCTTGCTTGACGTTCAGCGTTTAAGGGCCAAGAGCAATTTGTCTTCATATGTGACAATTCCACTGAAATCAATAGGGGCTTAGCAATGGGCTACTCAGTGTGAGAAATAGTGGCAGAATGTGACCCTATGTGACCTGGGGCAAGTGAGCCTCGTTTCTGGGGTGTCTCAGTTTGTTCCTGTGTCAAACGACAATGATAATTCCCTCCAATCTCCCAGGAGCGCTCAGAGGATTAATTAATGTAAACTGCTTTATTGTCCCTGGATGAAAGGTGCTATGGAAATGTAAAGTACTATTATTAAGCAGCATTTAAGAAAAATAAGAGGAGATACAGATAAGAGGATGTTTTTCATTTGTGCCATTAGAATTCTTGTAAATGTGTGCAATATTGTAAATGTGTGTCAAATTACCCCCAGCCAAGCTGCTACAGCCTTAGGTGTAATATTGCAGTGGTAATTAATTAATGAAACCCACCTTTATCTTGAACAGCTTTCATATTTAAACAGTATGGCAAGTACTGCTATTTGCCTAGAGAGGAGAAGACGTGCTATGCAATGAGTAATTCATGGGTTTAATAGGAAAGGAATGAATTGTTTCTTAAAATATTTATAGACTGCTACTAGGTTTCTATCTGCCAAGGACTTCTCAGAGTAAAATGCCTTCAAAGTCATATTCCTGCATAAACTGGATGAAAACTAATCCCCACCATTGTATCAACTATATTTTAATATACAAATAATATTGCTTTAAAATGAAAGAAAATTCTGAAAAATCAATTGGCACGAGGGATCTTCACAAGATATGATGTAGAACTGGACTTCTTTATCAGGGAGAAGTAGCACTCCCTGCACTTATTCCTACAACTTGATTGACCCTATCGTCCTGCCATCTTATCACCTCCATGTATGAAAAACATAGAGAAGAGATTGTGGGGGTTGCTGGGGTGGGCATATCTTGTAGAATATGAAAAATTCTCCTGGCCAAGTCATTTTATGGAACAACAAGTTGAGCTATGGTAAACTACTTTGCTTGCAGAATAATCAATTTGGAAGACTAGAATCCATACTAGAAGCCACCCTCTTTCAGACCAATATTGTCCAAAGTATGCCTTGGTTCCCTAAGAGTGTTGGTGGTGGGTCTCCACTGAGTGTGTGGCATTTACATTATATAAACATTAAAATGGGGGCATTTTCCACTTTACAGTAAGCAAAAACCAGACATCTAAATAAACACCAATATCTCTTGAGTTCAGGACACAACCATGTGTTTTAGCTACCTAGTAGTGTAGTGAAATGGTTTGTTGTGTGAAAGTGACAGTGAATGATGTTTCTTTCTAGAGGCTGACCTAAATCAAGGATAGGATAAGGGACTTACTACTACTGTTGCTAGCTAAAGAAGTTTTCCTTTTGTTCAAATGGTAGAAGCAGGTGGGACTTTTAGTCAAAGGACCAGGATTCCAGTCTCACATCCCCAGAGAAATAATAAGAACATAAGAATGGCCATACTGGGTCGGACCAAAGGTCCATCTAGCCCAGTATCCTGTCTTCCGACAGTGGCCAATGCCAGGTGCTTCAAAGGGAATCATCCAGTGATTGGTAATAATCGAGTAATCATTGAGTGATCCCCTGTTGCTCATACCCAGCTTCTGGCAAACAGAGGATAGGGATAGAGATGTGTGTGTGTGTGTGTGTGTGATATTAACTGTGTTTTCAGTTTCACCATACTTGCTATTGCTATGAATATATGGTTAGTAGCAGAAAGCAATCATGTTGTTATAAGACTGTCCTGCAAATATTTATAGAGAACCTTTTGGAGGAGAAGAAAGGGGAAAAACCTGCAACAAGTATTATTTTATTTACCTGCCTGTGGGTGGACTTTAACTTCCCTGTACTATATTTGCTGAATTTACTTTCCATGCCCTTTCTCAACACCATGTCCCCCCACATAAGGACAGGCAGAATCTAGCCCTAAGGGTTTGTCTACCCCGAGCCACAATGCACACTAGAGAAGTGTGATTTCTAACACGCACCAATGTGTTATGCACTACTAGCCCATGTAGACCTGCTGGTGTGAACTAAAGTTCCCTAGTGCACATTAATAAAGTGCGATTTCAGTTCTACATTAATGCACGAGGGAACTTCTGGTTCATGGCAGCAGGATCTTCAAGGGCCAGTTAGTGCACAACACATTGGTGCTTTTAGAAATCACACCCCTCTAGTGCATATTGCTCTACGTAGGCACTAAATCGTTAAAATTGTCTTGTTTCACACCCTTTTTTCTTAGTGCTCTTTTTTTGGTAAACATTTTACAACGGTTCAGGCATCAGATTTCCACACCAGGCCAATCTATTCATACTACTCTTCTCACAGAAAAAATCAATGGGATTACTTGGAGAACAACATACTGTTCAATGAGAGGGTGGCAGAATATGGACCTAGATTTGTGGGGGCTGGGAAAGCTCATATTGACTACTTTGCTAGTAATTTCCATAGGGAGTCAAAGTTATTAATTCAGCTACAAGCCAGATTAGTGATAACATACCCTCTTCAGAATATCCCTAGAAGCTTAAGACAGTCACTCCGAATGTTGCTGTTTAAAGTGATCATCAGCACAACTTATCTTTTAGTGTAAGTTCCTACCATCATGTATGACTGTCAAGCTAGCCTAATGGTTATTTACTACCAGTTGGTCAAACTGCTGCCATTGGTTATATGTTCCAGGCAATGAGGTTTCTCAATAGATTTACAAGGACAAAAGTGTTATTCCGCAACTTTTTGCCATGGCATTACAGAAATTGCATCATTCCAAATGTCTCCATATACATGATCCTTTCTTTTGACATTATTGTGTCAATATCAAAATATCTGAGCAGGCAAATAAAGAAGATATAGACTTCAAGGGCAGTTCTGATGATCCTCAGACAGAATATATTGCAGTGGACACCTGGAAAACCTAGGATCACTATTTGGGTTGGTAGAATGGAAATGACCACAGGCAGTTTGTACACGCAATCTCATAGCAAACAACAGTACTAAGGGATGAACTAAGCATCACTGAAATGCATCTAGTTGAGTCCAAAACATGTTACGCACTTAACTCAAAGCCGTGGACTAGTATCTGAAGAGGCGTAACACAGAGGTCAGCAACAAGCTCTCAGATGGTCTTTCATGAGTGGAAACTCCAAGAAAATTTGCCTGGCCACTGTTGTCTTTTGCCTGAAAAGAAGAAATAGTGCTGACCATGTAGGACAGAGCTGGAGGTAGCATCTGTAACGTAAACCACTTCTCCTATGCAAACTATGCCTATTGTTAGAAGAATGTTAACAGAGCTCCATTCTATCAGGATCCCAGGCTTTAAAATATTCAGTAGCATACTGGTAGCTGGGTAAAGCCAATCAGCTTCAGATTGCATGAGTGTCGCTAAAGCTACCTGCTAGATTTACTTGGCACAGCTGCATAACACTCCCCTGGGTTTCACTCTAACTTTTGTTTTTAATACAAACCAAAAATATAATGGGAAACTCAAAGCGGATGGCGATTATCATCAGATGAGGCCAGACATTAACACGTGAGTTTGTTAGATTTCATAGTGAAATCCTAGCACTTATTACTTGCGGGTTTCAATCAAACTTTTTGAATTCTCTTTGTATTCCCTGCAATCAAGAAATAGCACAAAGATTTAGCAAAAGATTCCAGTGAGCTAGGAAAAGTTTCAAGTTTGCAGCACATGAAACTAGACAAAAGGAAGCTTGGGTTTCCTCATGAATATTTCACCTAGTTCTTCCCATTAGTTGAGTGCAGGGAATCTAAAAACAGATGTGTATTTGTTTTTCAGGCTGATCTTCTGCATGGTTGTATTTAATGAGCTTATGAGAACTATCCTGTTCTGCATAAACGCCAGTATCCTCTCTGAGCTCCCCTACTGAAATCATTTTGTTTAAAAAAAAATGGAAAAAGGGCATTTTATGACAATAGTTTAGAAGTGGAAACGCATGGGCTCATTAAGCAGCAGAGATGACTTTCCCTGCACAGGTGAATGGGGAGACACCAAGATAGTCAGAGTGTTGCCCAAGTCAGAACTCTGAGTTACTGTAGGAGTGTGGCAGTAACCTTGGAATCATACTTAGCCTCTCTGAAAGGTGAGCTTTGGGAGGCATGACAGATGCGCAGAAATCCAACTGAAATAAGAATACAGACCTAAATGAGGACAATTCCCAATAAATCCAGCCGTCATAAATCTTGCTATCAAAATGAGAACTATTTATGTGAAATATATTAACTTAACCATTATATGAGTCCTTCAGAAACTAAGACTTTGAGTGGATTGCCAAAAGGGAAGTGCTTTCAGCCAATGTTTTTTAATAGATGCCTTATTAAGTAAAAGCACTTCTGACTGTGTTCAATTTGATTACGACCTGAAATCAACCTCAACTTGCCATTTGGGTTTGTCAAAATTGTTATTAAGCTCTTTATGGTTTGAAACAATCACTTCGGAAAGAAATGATTACTTTTAAAAAACATGCCTCTGTCAAAATGTAAATATGTGGTTCACTTAGTCAGACTACCTCAACCTTGAGGACTAGACTGTGTTGATGCTCATTTCTTAGAACCAGGACTATCCAAAATCCAACTGCGTGTGTGTGTGAGAGAGAGTGTGATAACAAACAAACTTGGACAAGTACTTCATATCCCATCAACTATGTACAATAATGCTCCAGATGTGAACGTATAAAATGGAATCTTGTATTAACTGAATTAACTACTTCCTTCCTGAATCTGAAATATTCTGGGTGGGAAAGTTGATCTCCCCAAACTCGTTCTCCTATCTCTCCTCTAAGCAGCCACTCTAGCAGCCTTTTGTAGATTGTACATTGAAATAATTACTAAGCAGCAGTGTAAACTATGTACACATATGCTTTATTCCTTTATTTATTTTTATTTTCTTCCACCATGTGTTTTAGTTTTCCATGAAAAAAAGATTATGCCAAATTAAGTAAATTAATGACATTTTGCAACCAAATTAGATTATTATATATTGTCTAGTGTTAACTTGGTTTTTAAGAATGTTTTTTAGCAACTAAACAAATTAAGCATACTTATGCATTAACACTAGGGGGCAGATTTGCTACCCTGCTCTGCTTCCTAGTAACAATACATGGACCGACACAGATGATAAAGCAAATGTTACCATCAACAGTTGATTGGGTTTTTCCACATTGAAGATTTAGGCCAAGATTTTCAGAAGTGATTTTGGGTGCTTCAATGTGACACACCTTCAGAGGTCTGATTTTCAGAAAGTGCTCAGCACCCACCCCCCTGAAAATCAAGTCCCTTCAAATTATCTCAAATTGGGCACTAGTAGACATTTTTGAAAATCTTGGCCTTAGTGTACCTCTATCAGGGTATATATGACTGAGGTAACATTGTATGAATATTTTATATATAAAATGACTAGCTGCTTAGCTTTGGATTCATATGAACTGGTTCTTTTCCTTTCTCTTGGAAGAGATGACTGGCTTGTGGTCAGCTGGAGTGAAACCAATAAAGAGTCTTAAGCCTTGTCTACATTTGTGGTGGCATGTGGGGTATGTGCAGCTACATGCTGCAGTGAAAAGCAGGCTGTGTCCACACTGCAGTGTGTATCTACATGTGGCAGTGAAAGGCTCAGGCAGAGGGGAAAGGCTCTGGCAGCAGACAGGGAGAGCCTTTTCCCGCTGTGCCCCCCTGCTAGAGCCTCTCCTTGCTGCTGGCACCTTTCCGTGTAATGGAGAAAGGCTGAGGAAGCAGGACACAACACTGCTAAAAATAGCAGTGTAGACTCATAGACTCTAAGGCCAGAAGGGACCATAACAATCATCTAATCTGACCTCCTGCACATTGCAGGCCACAGAACTTCGTCTGGTATGTCTTTACTCTGATCATCTAAACAGTGCTTCATTATCTACACTGCTATTTATAGCGTAGACATATCCACAGTGGCTAAAGGGTTGGAGTTATTTTGGTAGGTAGGAGTGGGGTAGGTGAGCTAGTCTTGACTTTCTTTTTCCTTTCCTTCTCTCTCTTGGTCTGAATGTACATATAGGTTACGGAGTGGTCCTGTGTATAAGTGGTGTATATATTAATTAATTATAATTATATTATATTATATTTAAAACAGTGCACTATTTAAAGATTTCAAGCACACAGAAGACAAACAGGCTTTTGTATTGAAAATAGAGTGGGAACCAGCGAGACTGAATAAAGATGTACAAATCCTCTTGTACCATCCTGTTCTAACATCTGGAGGCATAGACAAAGTTTCTGAGAAATCCCTCAGTCCCTTTACTGACTTATTGCAACATCAGTGTTTAGTCTAATAGAGTTCTTTGAAGGAGTGAATAAACATGTGGACAAGGGAGATCCAGTGGACATAGTGTATAGTGTACTTAGATTTTCAGAAAGCCTTTGACAAGGTCCCTCACCAAAGGCTCTTACGTAAATTAAATTGCCATGGGATAAGAGGGAAGATCCTTTCATGGATTGAGAACTGGTTAAAAGATAGGGAACATAGGGTAGGAATAAATGGTAAATTTTCAGAATGGAGAGGGAGGGGTAACTAGTGGTGTTCCCAAGGGTCAGTCCTAGGACCAATCCTATTCAACTTATTCATAAATGATTTGGAAGAAGGGGTAAACAGTGAGGTGGCAAAGTTTGCAGATGATACTAAACTGCTCAAGATAGTTAAGACCAAAGCAGACTGTGAAGAACTTCAAAAAGATCTCACAAAACTAAATGATTGGGCAACAAAATGGCAAATGAAATTTAATGTGGATAAACGTAAAGTAATGCACATTGGAAAAAATAACCCCAACTATACATACAATATGATGGGGGCTAATTTAGCTACAGCTAATCAGGAAAAAGATCTTGGAGTCATTGTGGATAGTTCTCTGAAGACGTCCATGCAGTGTGCAGTGGCACTCAAAAAAGCAAACAGGATGTAAGGAATCATTAAAAAAGGGATAGAGAATAAGACGGAGAATATCTTATTGCCCTTATACAAATCCATGGTGTGCCCACATCTTGAATACTGCGTACAAATGTGGTCTCCTCATCTCAAAAAGGATATACTGGCATTAGAAAAGGTTCAGAGAAGGGCAACTAAAATGATTAGGGGTTTGGAACGGGTCCCATATAAGAAGAGATTAAAGAGGCTAGGACTTTTTAGCTTGGCAAAGAGGAGACTAAGGGGGGATATGATAGAGGTATATAAAATTATGAGTGGTGTGGAGGAAGTGAATAAGGAAAAGTTATTTACTTGTTCCCATAATAGAAGAACTAGGGGCCACCCAATGAAATTAGTGGGCAGCAGGTTTAAAACAAATAAAAGGAAGTTCTTCTTCACACAGCGCACAGTCAAGCTGTGGAACTCCTTGCCTGAGGAGGCTGTGAAGGCTAGACTATAACAGGGTTTAAAAGAGAACTGGATAAATTCATGGAGATGAAGTCCATTAATGGCTACTAACCAGGATGGGTAAGGAATGGTGTCCTTAGCCTCTGTTTGTCGGGTGGGCGGGGGGGGGAGGGAGTGATGGATGGCAGGAGAGAGATCACTTGATCATTACCTGTTAGGTCCACTCACTCTGGGGCACCTGGCATTGGCCACTGTCAGTGGACAGCATACTGGGGTGGATGGACCTTTGGTCTGACCCAGTACAGCCATTCTTATGTTCTTAATAATTGACTCAGCAGCTTTTATTGTAAGCTTTCTTCTCTGAGACATTTAGCGGCAAATGTAATCAATTTCAGGTTACTGGATATTATTATTAAATATATGTTCTGTTAAGTTTACTGATTTTCATTTCCCACCCATACTATATGTTGCACAATTGCCAAGATGTTTGCAAATCAAACAACTGGTTACCAAGAGAGCTCGACTGGATCAATTAGTAATTCACCTCTACTGCCACTAGAGGTCAGTCATTATCCTGCTTGTTATAACAGCTTGTCTCCCTCGCCAATAGAAGTCGGTCCAATAAAAAGATATTACCTCACCCACTTTGTCTCTCCGACATACAGTAAAGACAGGATAAAAATTCTTTGTTAGATTCTCTGACAAGATTACATCTTCAGATAATCCTAACTGGACTTTGCTTACTTAATTGGATGTAGCAAAAGTAAACATTGCTAGAACACCTCAGCCAGAATCCAGTTCCCATTGTCTTCAGTGGACTTGAATCCAGCTTTTGATGAGGTTGGAGGGTTTGGTTCCCAAGTACAGCAAGACATTAAAATGTTTTAACTGAAATAAGACTTAAATGAAATACAGTGAAGTCCACCTTAAGCCACCTCCTAAATGGACCAGCAAACACTGATCTCTACTAAAGTACATTGCATTAGATACATTGGGGGATATTTTAGTTGTCACTTAAGACAGACTTGTCTGTTGAAAGTGGTTCTTAGTGTAAGTTTCAGTGTAACTTTGGAATTTTGCAAAGAAATGATGGGTAGCTAACACAGGCAATATCATTAATCCACATAATTTGCATAATGAGAACAATAGAACAGAAGGGAAAAATCCCTTCTGAGACATCTGACCGAAAATCCACATTCATCTGTGCAGCCTCTCTGATCCACTGGCCCAGGAAATTATTAACCTAACCCTGCTTAGCTTATTTGTAAAAGACTTTTTGTTATTTTTAAAGACGTAAAATGCTCCTTGTGAGAAATGCAAAGATCACAGCCTAACACAGGGAATGACACATTAAGTCACAAGGGGTCAGTCACTGGCTTTTGGGAAACAAACACTGTCAACAAACTACACGGTTTACATCAGCTCTGTAGGATCAACTTAGCCCTGGACTATGCATTCTCACACTATAAAATACAGATGTGAAATATAAGGTGGTTGGTTTGGGACAGTACAAATGGCGCAAAGCCAGGAATGCCATTTTCAGGAGAATTTCAGATCCTTTTCTCTCCCATGTCTCTAGAGGTACACATGGCTCTCCATTGTCCTACTTGCAGCTTGTCAGGGACTGCAGAACACACTGTGCAAATGGAACAGAGATTGCCTTCACTCATGGAGAGAAAGCTAAAGAGCTAATCAAATCACATGACATGTGAGAGCGTTGCTTCCCTCACAGAAGGAATGTGGGGAAGAAAGGGAGAGAAAAGATAACATCCATCAAGTCTCCTCTTCAGCCACTAGTGGAAGAAGTGATGATAGAAATGCCCTGCCCTGCCCTACCCTCCCAGATGCCAGGAGATAGGAGAGAGAGGAGGAGGATATTGTCTCCATATGTGATGATGATGCATCACAGTGTCTTCTTATTAATGTACCATCTCATTTATGAAATATCATGTTTCAAATATGTCACATATTTGGGTGTAATTGTTTGGGGCTCTCTGCAATCCCATGTAATGATGAAATGGCTCTCCACCTGCCAAAGTTTGAGCCCTACTGCTCAATATGACAAATCAAGAACACTGAGCTTCACTGGTTCTTTATCCTGTTGCCATGTTGGAAGACCCATTGTGGCAACTGACTCAAGACTTCTCTTTTGTGCAGTACAAGATTTGTGTAATTCACAAGCGACAGGGCAAACAACTCACAGTGCTCACAAGCGAACAACTGCTGGTTGTTTTCCAACTCTAGATATTAAAAGTGTATGGGTTAACTAAGATGAAACACAAAAAAAGAGGCCAGCAAATACAAATAAAACCAGAAAGTTCCATACTAGTACTGACTGACTGCCAAGAGAACAGTTTCATCAGTTGGAGGGAAGGGTATGGAGGGCACACAAATGGTCCCAGTAAGTGTTAAATGTCTCAGGAGACTTCTAGGGGCTGGTTCAGAGCTAGCTGCACTTTTGACCCTGCTCTAGTCTCTAAGTGCACTCACTCAGGGGACATGTCCTGTGCCTTCACTTCTCCAGGTGGAATCCTGGGATTCTTCCACTCTCAGGCCAGGACCAAGGCTACAGTTCTCTGTGTACCGACAGTGATTCCTCAGCGGGCCCAATTAAATTCAAACCCAGCAAGTCTTTGAGAGCTGTGACCAGTGGTTAACATAGTGACCCAAAACAGCTTCTTCAAAACAAAGTGTTATTTGATCTTAACAGTAGGAACAAAGCATAACAAAGGTCACCAATCTGCACCCCAACAGTCCCTGTCTCTCTCTCTCTGCCTGTTCTTCAAGGGTTTCCCTTAATATCCACCCTCAAATTCTTTGTCTCTCCTGTGTCTCGAACCTGGTCAAACCGGCATATGCAACTCACTAAGGGGCCAGGGATAGGAGTTCAAGTGGCTGGTTCTCTGCATTATCCTTTAGTTACTGGTAAATGTGTGACTATCAGAAGAGTTTGTTCGCTTTCCTGCCTACTTGCCCATTAGTGCCTGCTGGAATTATCTCTGGTAATCATATAAAAAACAATACAACAGTAATCAAACAAACAGAGCATATAATATTCATAATCACAAGCATCTTCCACATCCTTCACAGGTCAGTTTACGATTTTGCTACCATGATCATCCTAACATCTATCAGCAACGATTTTGGACCTTCTAATAGTATTGGTGGTGGTGGTGGTATCTCCAAGAATATTTTGGACTTGAGTGCCTCTGAAGGTTGAAGTATTTCCCCACTGAATCAGGATTGTCTTCTATTATATTCAAAATATTAATTTCTCTCCTCCAAATTCCACTTAACTTTCTGAACTCCTCAAACTCCTCATGCTACATAACATAGAGAAGCTGCCCTGTTCTAGCAGCTAAAGAACAGGACTATCAGTGGGAAAACCCAACTGTTTTATAATGTCAACTTGGCAACTGACTTATTTTGTGACTATGGGCAAGTCACTTAAACTCCTTGGGCCTCATTTTGCCCATCCGCAAAACAGTACTATGGGCAGTAAAACAACAACAGTGATAACGATATAGATAATACAAAGATAACAATACTTATCTATATATTGCAAGGTGGAGGCAGGGCTGGCTTTAGGAAGTGCAGGGCCCCATGCGAACAGTGTCGACGGGGCCCCTCTGCCGAAACGCCGCTGAACACAGCGGTAACGATCGAGCTGCCGCCGAAGTGCCGCCGAAGAGACGGACATTGTGGGGCCCTGACATGGATGTAGCGGGGCCCGATTCAGGGGAATCGGGGGAATCGGCCTAAAGCCGGCCCTGGGTGGAGGTGTTGTAAGGCTTAATTAATATTTATAAAATACTCTGAGATCCTAAAATAAAAGTACTATATTATTTCATAACGAGGAGTCAGGTGGCACCTTAAAGACTAACAGATTTATATGGGCATAAGCTTTCGGGGGGTAAAAAAACCCACTTCTTCAGATGCATGAAGAAATGGGGTTTTTTACCCATGAAAGCTTATGCCCAATTAAATCTGTTAGTCTTTAAGGTGCCACCGGACTCCTCGTTGTTTTTGTGGATACAGACTAACACGGCTCCCCCTTTGATATATTATTTGATTTCACTGTTTTGATAAGCAGCAAAGACATTGAAACAGTAGAAGAAAGGCGCAAGTGCTTCAATAGTTAGTCAGTGGGCTTGGTTTGGAAATAAGTATTATTTACTGTTTGAGGCCCCGATCCAGCAGAGCAGTTAAGCACATTCTTAATTCTACATGTGTGAGGAATCCCAGTGAAGTTAATGGGACTACTTGGGTGTTTAGAATTACCTCCTTAAGTGCTTTGCTGGATCACAGCCCAAACCATTTGCATTCAGATTATTAAAGTTACACGGGAATAGAGGATTTGTCATACAGGATCAGATCAGTGGTCTATCTAATATGGTATCTGACTCTAAACATGAACAATTTCAGAGAAAGGAGAAAAACCCCTATAACGAATGAGGCCAATTGTGCAATGGCACAACATGAGGAAAACATTTATTTTGAAAGGATTACTTACTACTAGCAGCACTGTGGATTAGTTAATTTTTATTCAGGCATTTGTTCTGTATAGTCAGAGAAAATGTTCATTGGATTAGTGCACTGCCTTGATGTCAGTAACTTCTAGGAACTCATGCCTGTAAAGAAAGAAGTCTTTCATCCATTATTCTTTGTCTTGGATCAAATAATGCCAGCTTTCTCAGTGTAAGATAGCTTTCTAAATCAGAAGATTTAGCAAGCCATCTAAATCACATACTTTTTCAATTGCAATTTTCAAGAGATGAGATTCACCCTGAAGAGACAATCTTATCCTAAAAATCTAGGATATTTCATAGACTAATTCTTTTAAAGCATGAAGCCTTTTGGCCAAAATCACAGAGTACAGTTTTTATTCAGCAAAACTATTTCAGGAACTATAATAAAACGACGAAAGTGATGCTCTAAAGGTCACATCATTAAAATCAATGAAAACAGGCACAGTGCCGGGGTGTGAAGAGTGGGCCACTTGTGATTGAATAGCTTGATTGGTATCTTAGCTGGCAGGTACATGTTTGTTGATCAACAGCCCAAGAATTTGAGAAAAGATGGGAAAGAATGAAATGGGTTGATGCTTATTTGGATTGTCAGTGTTTCTATATTTCTGAAAAGCACTGTTTTATTTCCCAGTCATGAGAAAAAACACACTATATGTTTAGATGTATGAGATTAAATAAAATGAATGGGTTGTTATAGGATTGCAAAAAAGCATTTACTTGCAGTAATTCAGAATCCAACCAATAAAACATTAAAGGAGCACATTCTTTCCTTGTAACAGACACATTGAAATTAATATAGATTTCTGTGCCCAAACTGAAGGGGAAAGCATGCCCCTACCACATCAGAACTGAGATTCTATCATTTGAGGGTGGGAAAAAATGGACTCCACAACTTGAAAACTAGTCAGTCTAAAAAGAAAATGAATCAAAGTGGTTTTCTAAGTACTACTTCTGTTCTGGAGTACCCCTGCTAGCCTTTGTGGTCTTCCTATTTTTCTGTTTTTACAAACATTTTCTCTCTCCCCTCTTGCTATGTGAAAACCCCACACAAACAGAGGAAACTGCTTAATTGACGATACAGGTGAAACAGTGAAACTTACTATGTGCAAGATGGTGTTATTCGTATAAAGTAAACAATGTATAAAACTCAGAAAATATTTTCCTGAAATATTTCTTTTATACTGATCTATAGTAGATTTTAAAATAATCAGGGAGAAGTATGTTTTTTAAGATGACAATGTCCTGTTAAATGATATTTGTTCATCATTAGGCACTCGTTCAGAGGATGCTATCTAATTTGTAAATGACTGGACAGCCCTGGAGCCCTGGTATTACCTTTTGAGTTCACACGATTATTATTTTTACGTTGCATGGCACAAAACTTACTGCATAGGCAGGTAAAGTTAACATATACAATTAAGAAATAAAGAGAGCAACATTCAAGTTCAATGTACATTGAACTGGTAAGGCTTATAAAGCTGTCAAACATCTTCCATTGTGGAAGAAATTCACATGAAATAGATTGTGAAGGGCTTTTTATACTGAATATATATATATAAATATATATATGAATGAGGACAGAAGGAAGGTGTCTAATGAATGTCTTCCAAAAAGGAACCTCTCTTTGGAAAGTGATAATTTGACACATTTCTGATGATGTTCGACTCTGGCAGAGAAATTATCAATTACATATTCAATTAAAAAAATGAACAGCAAAAGATCAATCAGGGACATCTGCTGAAAAAGGAAAATTTAGAAAGCTATAATTAAATATTGTGTGAATTCTTTTAATATCAGATATTTTCAACTTAGCAAATTTCACATCTCACTGAGCAGCACTATCTGAGTAAGATAACATGAAAACTATTTTGGGTGAAACGTTAGACAGCCCCACAAAAAATGAGGAACAATTGAGATGACTTCAAAGGTTAGTCAAGGCAAACGGTTGCTTTTCACTTTTCATGCAATCAGAAATGCATTGTGCTGAAATCGGCCATCAAGTGCATTCAAAGCAAACTAGAATTGAGCAGAGAAAAAACACAGACCTTGGCAAAGATGTAACTTAATAACATATTTAGAAATTTCTGCGGTTAAGGGCCAGACAGACATTTGGACCCAAAGGTCAAGAAGTCCAATAGGCAAGCAATGAAAGGCCACTTCCTATGCAGCCTGAAAACCAGAATAAGATAACAGAAAGCACAGAAAGAAGAAAAATTAAGTGGGCCTGCTGCTTTGCCATTCAGTCTGTACAACACATCTGAGATGCCATTCCTCCCTGCTCTCAACTGCTGTGCAAATGGTGCTCTGAATTAGTCATCTGTGATTTCTGTGCAGGATTATTTATTTTGGACCCATGCAGGATGTATTCCTTGTTAGCAGCCTCACAACAGTTGTCAGTGGCAGAATGGGAATTGTTCCCAGATGATGGAACCATTCCTAAAAGTTTTAATACCAATTAATGCAGACCCCAAAAGATGTACAATAACCTCCTTTCACCAAGAGCTGTGTTTTGTATTTGTTCCCAAATAAAAATCCACCCAAAATGTATTTTCTGTGAAAAATGTTGATGACTAAATATCAGGGCTGATCCAGACTCATTTTCAAATGAATGAGAGTTGATTATGAATGCAGATCACCGACAAGATTAATGGCTGCTGTTCATGCAGCTTTCCTAGAATGTTTCCTGATGTTTCTTTTTCTTCACAGGTAGAATGTCAGAGGAAGTGTGATCAGGCACAAGTTCTCCAAAGCACTTTGCTATTGTCTAGATGTTATTCCACACATTAGTTACTTCCTTACTTAAGTAATACAACCTCCTACTTTTCTCTCATCTTTCTTTCTCCAGGCCATCCGAGCCCTGCCACCAAGATCTTTTTTGTCTGCTCTTACCATTCTGCTTTGTTTAGGTTCTTGTACCACCACCATAGCTGTGGTATTTGATTTTGAAAACACTGCTGTATTGGCTGCCAGGTCTCATGTGATAAGTGAGAATTCTTGTGCTGAGCCACCGCTTTCCACCTTCTTGAACCCCTGAACTGGCATCCTCTCCTCCTCCATGTAAAATTCAAACTTTGCTTTATTTCCAGAGCTCCCCATAATTCTATATCCATTTACACCTGTGCCTTCATCTTCTGCTCTCTGGTCTACCAAGTGTTACACTCCTTTGTCTCCTCTTCCGCCTCCACATGTCTATGTGCTCTGTTTCATGCCTCCCTCTATGCCTGGGACAGCCTCCAGATTCACAAGCATCCAGCTCCCCTCAGTCTCCTTTCCAAATGCTACTGAGAACAGCTCTATTAAGGGAAGCATCCCAGCTGCAGTGGCATCATACCATGATTGGCTAATAGGCACTTGTCCTTGTTGTTTTGGATGCTGTTGTATGCACCTGTGCCTCGATGAAAGGAGATTCTATTCTTTGTGGTACAGTCAACATAGTGCAAAGATCCCTACATACTACATATGCTGATGTACTAGGTAATAAAGGATAGGAACGAAAGTCTTATGGTATGTCTCATTATAAAAGGCCATTGTCATATTACTGCCACATTCTTCCTCTGTTACTCTGCCTCTTTTTCCCCATAATTTGTCATCGCCGACTGCTCTGTGCTTACACATCAGTGTCATTACTAAGGTTTCTTTGATGTACAGACATGAGATCAGGGCACCACATTCTTTATTATACTTCATAAGTCATCTCCAGCTGCTGTCAACAGAACAGTTCCCTCTCCTCCAGCCCCGCACCCTTTGTGTTACCCACAACTACTCCTCAAATGCCATTCCCAATTGATGCACTGCGTCCATTAAAAAACCAAAATACGCTGGAGTGAAATCCTGGCCCCTTTGAATCGAATGGGAGTTTTCAATGGTGCCAGGATTTCATCCCTAGCGTCTCACTTTGCGCATGCAATTCATATGATGGCTTAGAGTGGTATCCCTTAGAGCAGGCCACTCCACTGCTTAGCTTTAAAAAAAAACCCACAAACAATGTCCTTTCAAAAGAACTCACCATTCTTAAGATTTTACAGGCAGTATTTATAGTTATTACTATTCAGAACTGGAAGTTAGCCTTCCAAAGATTCAAAAGCAATACAAATGATAACTTCTATCATGCACGGCCATAATTTTACCATTGCTATACATAATATTCCCTTTGTTTTTACCCTCATTGCCTATAGCAGCTCTCACAACTCAGGCTTCATGTCTACCTATTTTCGACTCATAGCATGTACATTAGAGATAATTTGTTTGTTGGCTTGAATAATTTAAATAGCCACGTGTCCAAGATCTAAGTGTGGGGCATTTATGTAAGATTGCAGCCAGGAAAGAGGAGACAGTCTCTTTTGATGTTAACCACCTTTGTGCCTGGTGACTCATTAGTGAGATCTCTTCAATCTTGTTTGATTTCTTAAATTGTGTGTCAGATTCAAAGCAGTGACGTTCTGTCAGGAACAGAAAGTCAGGGGCTTAGAGGCTTTGAAATCATGTAATTATCTACATAGAAATCATCAATATTTAGCAAACTAAAAGCTCAGAATATTTTGGAACAAAGCTAATGTCCCTAAAACATGGAAACAAAGACGGCAAAGCACCTTGTACCATAGCATTTCCAAATTACTGCACTGCTTCACTGTCAGAGTGCTTTTAGATTCAGTTAACAGAGCAGATGGGAAGCCAAGGTGATATGCTTTTATTTTTAAGGAGGCTCTGTGGTGCAAGGGCACAGGCAGAAGGAGCCTGGAGGGTCCTGGGATCTAATTCAATCTGTGTCCCTGTCCGACAGTGTGACCTCAAACTGGGCTTATCACTTGACCTTCCCCTTGCCTCATGCAACCAAGCTGTAACTGTGGGTAAACAGGCTCATGGAATGCATTTGTATGGAAAAGATGTTCCAGGTACTCACAATATGCAAGATGCAAAAGTCAAGTTATGCATCTTGATTATTGGGTTCTATCTGAATTGGAAGATGGCAGATTTAAATAGACCTACATTCCCCTACAATCTGTAGGAAAGTGCTACAAACCTGAGCCAGGCTTGGAGGGGTGAGAAGAGGAGCACTAGCTGGGCACTGTTCAGACAGGAGCCAGCTGGAGAGTCCAGCCAGCAAAGGCAGAAGTAGCCAAATCAGGGACAGCTGCACTGGGGGTAAGAACTTAAAACAGGGCCTCCAGTAACCCCCTGGACCCAGAACTTCGCTGTGGGGGCCACTAGAACCCAGTAGTCCCTTCCCATCCTCACCATGTGGGCTGCAGGGAGGAGCCAGCCAGAGCCTCCAGCCAGTAGGGGCAGAAACAGCCAAAGCAGGGACCTTTGGACTGCTGAACATTCAGAGAACTTTCCACAGTTTTAACTGGACTTTTTCTGCCCTGTGCTAAGTGATTGCTTGCTCCAACTCGCCCCCTGCCCCTCCCACACAGTCTCTTCACCTCAGCTGCACTCTACATCTGCCTCTCCGACCCTCTTCTCCCTGCCCTGTTGTCCTCGTCCCCCATGCCCTTCACTTTTCTTTCCATTTAGCTGATCCCCTCCTAACTAACCCCCCTCCCAAATCATGGAACTAGCCTGACATTTGCTGCCACCATATTGTTCTCTCTGTTCGTGTGTTTATATCCCTTCCCCCACCCTGTGTCTGTCTGGTCTGTTTAGATTGTAAGCTCTTGTGACAGGGACTGTCTGCTATTCTGTGTTTGTACAGAGCCTAGCCACAATAGGGCCCCATTCTGGGCTGGTCCTCAGGCACTACCATAATGATCATGTGAAATTAAACAAGCAGCCGAGCTGAGCTCCTCTTGGGCATTATGCCTGTGCAGTGCTGGAGCAGGCATAATGGCCCGAAGGTGCCTTGCCATTGATACTTGCTACTCCTGTTTTACGGGTTCAAGCCTATCCTTCCTGCAGAGTTGTTCTGCATTTGTCAGCTGTTCACGGGGATGGGAAGGGTGGATGGGGCCATAGCTACCTCGCCTTTAGGGCCTAACATGCTGCAGGCTGTTCTGGCTGGCCTCCCCTGTGTCTTGGTACCAAATGGACATGCCCAGGCAGCCCTGTGACTCCCTGGATTGTTGCCATTATTGAGGATTGTGATGGGAAATTTCTCCTGCACGTGACACCAGAACCATTGGTACCACGGCTGAAGTCACAGTGGGAATTTTTCTTTTTTCCTTTCAGGATCTTCCACCCGCTGCTCAGCTCAGCATTTTACTTTGTTCGATGACGCTCTTTGAGTGCAGCGGTGCATGGGCCTGCCCAGTGGTACACAAGAGGGAGCTATTTCAACAGACTGGGAAATAAAATGAATTCTCATCTATCCACATTCAAGGGACAGATTGTGATACTCTCATCTCACTGAATAATGCCATTGAAGTCAATGGGACTACTTGTAGAGTAAGTATGATTCAGTATGAGGAAGAATATCAGGCTCTGGCTCCCAGTTAACTAGGAGGCTCTGTCTCAGTAAGGCCTATGACCTACATGGCATGCTAATAGGTTTGATCAACCTTCATAGTGCAATAATACATGTCAAGAAAGTGATAACATCTTCATGTACGTAGCTTGTAGTTTGCATTTTAATCACAGCAGCATTGTGTTCTGCAGTGCGCTCATTGTATGCATTCATTTTAATAATTAAAGCATTAATTTAGCCTCAAGTCATCATTATCATGAAGGCAGGATACCAATAAAACATATTCAACTAACGTGTGGGAAATTAAAGTGATGTATATTCCTCTTAGAGATGAAATAATGTTTTTCCTTTCTGGCCTAACTTGGACATAAAGTGGTCAGATGAGCTAATATAAAGTTTAGTTCAATCTATTCCTAGAAATAGATGGCAGTGATTGAACCTGAGTTGGAATTTTGACTATTGGACAGTTGAGACCAAATCTATGTTTAAAAATACACACACAGGCCATAATCTTGAAATTTACAACACACCGACAGACTGCTGAGCCTGTGCAGAGTTGGCTTCAATGGCCACTTTGCCTACACATTGTAAGTTGCCTTACAGGTGTTAGGACTGTTCAGAAAAAGCAAGCCTGAAATTCTAGCAGCATGGCAAAAGGTGGATGACTATCCACATGATTCATTGGAACCCACTTAAATAGCAAGAGCTTTTAAAATGATTATAGTGCTTATCTACACCCTTTTTAAAAGAATGAACTTCCACTTCAACAAAAAGAAAAGTGCAATAAAAATTGACCCCTTAAAAGAATAAATTTGTCAAATCTAAACATATTTCATAGAACAGCAAAGCCATTTAAAAATGAAATGACTGGTGTCGACTGGAGTTTAGCACAGAGATCTAGGAAAGTATATGGCAGTGGACCATAAGGAAACTCTGTAAATTTCAGTAGTTTTGATAAGGTGCCATTTTTACATTCTTTCTAAGCACATCCGTTTTCTCTGTATACTAAGAGTCTGTGCACAGAGCCTGTGTACCCTAGTGACAAAAGTTAAGATTTTACTGCTTTCTACTTCCTCAGAGCCAATACAACTAATAGACAGTGAGATGATTTCCTTCTTTTTTGTGCATCGTCAACAGAATTATTTACAAAATTCCAGCTACCCCGATACAAATCCATCCAGGGCAATGGAGTCACACAGGTGGAACCCGCAGAATGGTTAGTACTGGTGCTGTGCAGGAGGGAAGGGCATCATTTTGACTCCCATAACCCAGCCTGACCTTGCTGGCTAGCAGTTAAAAACAAACATCCTTTTACCTGGAAACTGAGTGTCGTTAATATGGAAATAATTGAAGACTTGTATCCAGTGTTGCATCTTTTTATAAGGGGCAGCTTATTATTCTCTGTCCAGCTAGCCAGCTCCATGGGTCAGGGCATAAAGGGTAGAGGCAGGACCTTCCATTTTGGGGCACAGTGTGTCCCTGGGGTAATGAGGGAGGAAATGGTTCCTGCATTCCTCTGTCACACAAATGGCTAACCTTACCACCCCTCACTGCACCCCTACAGAAGGACCAGACAGCAGCTGGCCCTGAGACAACACAAAGATGTAATCATGCTATGTCATTTTTGCAGTCACTTTTTAGAGTAGAGCCATGCTTTAAACTGACCTGGTTTGAATTCAGTGATGTGACTGAAAGAGCCCAGAATTTAATGTAACTTAATACATACCATGCAAAAACATTAGTACCACTAGAAAGAAGGTGCTCACGACAAGAATTCATAACACATTCACTCTGCCCCACATGACAGCATATGGATTTTTATAGAGACAGTCAAACCTATTTGTTGAAAAGTCACTGCTAATTTATAACAGCATTTCATGTGCACGTTTCCTAAAGTGTCTTGTCGTGGAACTGTGTGATTCATCACATCAGAATCGCCTCAATGGAAAAAAGTATTAATTAGGCAAAGGTTGCCAGTGTACCCTAGCAGAAAGGATATTTGGTTTTATAAATACCAGCACTGTGTATGCTAATAATAAGGCTGGTGGATATATTTAGTATCATTCCTGACATGCATTTAGATTTGAGAACATACTATATAGGGAAAAGTTTGTTCAGCCCAATCAGAGCTTATTCACGCTAATCATAAATCCTTCCCAGTACATTGGTAGCTAGCTGTTTTGTGAAGAGGCCCCCAAATGCTCTGCCTCAGACCTAGGTGGGTTCAATCAATCCATGTACTTATTTAAGCTATTTGGCAAAAATGTTTATGTTTCTTCTGAGTGTGTCCCCTTTTAGGAGTAAAGAAGCCAATGTGAATGATAGCAAGAAAGAAACCTTGATTGGGCCACAAGCTAATCTGATCCAGAAATGGGAACCACACAGTGACTCTTCTCATTCTTATCCCAGAGCTATTCAATGGAAGGTGGCTAGTTGGGCAAGAGAAGAAGCAAATTTATTTCAGATAAATGCAGTAGAAATGCTAGTCTCTAAAACAACAAAGACTGTGCCTCAGCTGGCAGATGATACCAGGGTCAAGATCTTCTGCTGCTATAAACCATCATAGCTCCCTTGAAGTCACTGATGGAACTATGCCAGGTTATACCAGTTGGCTTGAGATCACTGCAGATGGGGAAAAGGCTGGTGAAATATAGGACATGTTCTTTCTCCATTGTGGCTTCCTAGATCTGACCCTGTCAAAAGCATTCCAGCGAGTCCAGTTCCAAACATTTTTTAACTTTCATTTGTACGTCTTTGTACAACCTTACAGGCTGAGATGGAAGAAATAATCTAAAGTGACAACTACATTGTTTATGATTTTATCCACTTCACTTCTGATTTTCACATCACAAACACACACACAAAAGCAGCACTCAAGGAGAATAAGGCTATTCCCATGATTTACAAGAATGAACGGTAAGGACAGGCTAAAAATCAAATTTATCCTTTAAATAAAGAAGGCACAGAAGCGCATAACTGAACAAGAACTTCAAGTGGGATTTGACCACTGCACTAGATAATCTCATCATAAGCTTCTTTTCTTTCTATTCCACTATTATAGCCCCATGTCTGAATAGTTTAATTTCTTTTTCAAACTGATTCTCAAAACCACTTACATTTTTCTTTTAGAAATAGTGTAGGGTTGATAGCTGCTCAAAATTCACTTTCGAATACTTTCTAATCTGGCTGGATACTTGATTTTACATTTGTATCATTTTCTTTTAGTGTTAAATATTTTAGCCATAAAAAGCACTAAAGTACGTCTCTGGGACACCCTTTGTCTGGATTTTTAAAACTACTGGTGCCTTTTTGAAACAGCATTTTTAGCATAGTGTAAAATGCAAATGAGAATGATTTTAGGTCTATGACCTTTTAGGAAGCCCCAGGAATACATCAGAAGACAGTTGGCAGCCAAGAGGCTATAAAACTAACATAGAACGTCATGCTGATAGTAAGTGATAAACTCCTGCAAGCTGGATTTCAGTTTTTCTGATTCCACTTACCTGAGGCAAAGGATGCAATTTCAGGGTAAAGTGAAAGATAACTATTACAAGCATTTTATTTCAGCACAGCCCATTTTTAAGGGTGCCTGCAAGCATTAGGACAGATTGTCTTGGTCTTGAACTCCCTCCTTAGTCTGAGTTTAGCCCTGCCTTGTCTCACTCCCTTTCCTCTCAACAGGAAGTGATTTATGCATCTAGTGCAGACCTGGTTCTGGAGACAGTGCATGCACTCAGCTCAACAGTATCCCACACCCAGAGCACAGTTCACTTCTTCCTGAGAGTATTATAGTTGATGGCCTCTCAAACATAGTCACTCCATTTTCCAGATTCACGAGAAGGCCCTCACAGCGCTGGCTAAGGATGGCTTTGCTTCCTCCATTAGTCATCATCCAGCATCTATCCACTGGGAAGTCTGAGATTCACTCACGTGATGGATGCTGCCAGAAAATGCACAGAGGGCAGAATGGTTCAGTCTTCTGTCTTTTTGGTGGCAACTGTGACAAATGCCTTAGGGACAGTTTGAGGTGCCTGCCTGATTCATCCAACTATTCAAAGACTTTGGAAATCTGCACTCAAGACTATGGAAAGACTACACTCAAACATCCTAGAGACCTACAGTGTGTTTCACAGCTCTCCACCATTACAGATTTTTACCTTTCTTTAAATGTTATAATATGCATTAAAAACAATCAAACCATGGGGATGTGCACATGCAATGTAGTTGTATCAGGGCCAACTCTAGGTACCAGCCTAGGAAGCACATGCTTGGGGCGGCACATTGTAAGGGGCGGCATTCAGGCCAATCTTAGGGTGGCACATTCTGCTCTGCCCTTTTTTCTTTTTGCTTCGGCGGCACGCCGGCTTTTTTTTTTTTTTGCCTAGGGCGGCAAAAAAGCCAGAGCCAGCCCTGAGTTGTATTGCTGGAAACCCAGTCCTTTCCTGGCCCATTCTCATCCTATTGTTTGTCACTTCCATTCACTGTGCCTCATGTAAAATGTAGATTGTAAGTTCTTTGGGAAAGGAATTGTGCCTTGCTTTGCCTTCTGTGAAAAGTCTCATGCACTTTTGAGTCCTATAAAATAATAGTAATAGATCTAAGGTCAGTGGATCTGGCTTCCAAGGCTCTTCCCCCTTGACCCCGGAAGTAGCATGTTCTCCAGTATGTCTCACCTGCATCTCTCTAGGTTCTTATACCATTGCCATCACTGACAGTTTTTCAGGCATAAGCCATGTACATGCAGAGAACTGAAGCAGGAACCACATAAATGATCCCTGAACAATGCAGAAGTCCTAGTCCATTTTGCCCTACTTGGTATGAATGGGACAGGGGATGGCAGCAGCATATTGGTGAGGAGTTCCCTTAGCTTTAAAATCTCACTTTCTGCTGTGGCGTGCGAAAGCCCTATTCAATAGCTTTCAAAGCACAATCCCAGAACCCAGTGTGTTCTGGGCTTTTACTGGGTGAGGAGTAGAAGAGAAAAATAAGCTGTGGCTGACAGAGTTGATGTCTGGGGTAAAGAGAATATTTAAAACCTCACTCCTTCCCATTATTTAGTTGTTGATACCCTGTAATAAAAGCAAGTTTTAAAATCTATAATGTACCTAGAACAGGAAATAAATAATTAAAAAATAAGTTGCCTTTCTTTCTCATTTGTATCAGATAAATTCTTGATTCTCTGTTCTTCATATTACTTCATTCTTTCAGAACACGTGAAAGGGTACAGATTAGAATGAAAACTGCTTACTCAAAATGGTGCTGTCAGTAACTCTTTCCATATAATTCCCAGCCTGTAGGCCAAATAATTAAACACTTACTTTCTCCAAGATTGTGTCTTTACTTTTTGTCATAGCTTTGAAAATTATTTCTCTCCATCCTAATGCAGTCTTTTCCATTTACTACCTTTGCATATTTTTGAAGGAGCAGGAGATTTATCTGTGCTTTTTTGATATCTGTAAGAAAGACGTTAGTTATTTTGCAAAGATTTATTATATATGCATTAATAAATAATAAGCGATTCAAGCAATTTGTGTGCTTTCATATTATATAAAATGTGCATAATGGAGGTCCCTGTTGATGGCTCTCTCTTGGGAATCTCTCAAGAATGTATTTTTTGAATTAAACATTCTTCTCATGTAAGAAACACAATTAACAAGAAATATGTAATGAATTCAGATGCTGGTACAGTGCTGAAAAATCCAGACTTGCTTCGAAAAATTAAGTACCTGATACTTAAGCAAACTGTACAGAGAATGTTATAATTCAACCACAGCAGATTTGTGGCTATGGCCCTTTAATATTTAAAGAGCAAATTCAGTCCTTCCAATCTCTACAAGGAACAGACAAGGGCACTGAAAACCACTTACAAACCCAACGTTCAGTTTTAGCAATGTTACGTTAGCATAATTCTGGCAAGCCACAAGATCTTTCAGAATTATTACTTTTAGATATTTTTTATGTAGTTGAACTGTTTATTAGACTGCCCATATTCTTGTTTCTTTTTGAAACACCATTTCATTTTCTGCAGCTGAGTTAACAAACCAGTGATGACCTATAGACACACACTTACCACTAAAGTGGCTTACATAGATAAAACTCAAAATGCAGTACAGGCACTACATCCAATGTGTAGTAAGGGAGATTTCGATCCTTTGAAGTACAACAAGGCTAATTTAAGCAGCCTGTTGGGTAAAGTCCAATTCTGCAAATCTCACAGATGTGAAATACCAAGTATTATAGAATACCTCCTATTGGATAGATCTACTCTCACATTTTAAAAGCACCTAATTAATTATCAATTCCAAATTAATTGCTTCCTGCAATGGACTAATGAATCCAAAGCAATGAACAGAGGGAGCAATTGTTTAACTCCTTAGATTGTCATTTTGTCAATATTTTGAATTATTTAAAAAAATCTGACCCAATGATTACATTGCTGTGCATAATGTAGTGAATGTATTGTATACATCTTGAAAGAAATTCTCTGAACCTTAAACCCATCTCAGTCTATAACAAAACCATATTTGATTCAACTTCACTTGAATTTTAAAATGAAACACAATTTATGAACCATTATACATTATGCTCGCTTTTTAAAAAAGTTACCTGCTTTCCTAAACCAAAAACCAAGATAACTTTGACACCAATTTACTAAGATTTCCAGACTAATAAAGACAATTGATTTCAGCCATGAAAAGTCTATCACTGATGACCATGGCTTTAAGCTCAGATAAACTATTCAGCTCCTTCTTTCACAATCATCCTTTCTGAAATAATCTTTCAGCTGGTGGCTCACGATATGATTCATCAGTTGAATGTCAGTGGCAATTCTGCAAATGTGATGACAGACCAGAAGGTAAGACTGAAAGATTACATTGTCGCAAAGCATTTTTGTTATACACAGGTGGGAAAGTGCATATGCTGCCACTCTTAAAATTAACAACACTCTGCGAATATTACTGGAGATTTTGAACCATTTGTGGCTGAAAAAATTTCACATAAATATTACAATTCTCACAGAGTAATCAGTCCAGAAAAGAGTCCAGAGTCTATACGATGCCCTTCTGGACCTTTGAACTAGAAATCATTGGGGTTTTATTAACATCTAATACTTACTATAAATTAGATTAACCTGGGAACCAATCAGGAATATAACAAGTATTGCAAACACAGATTAAACACTTATATATTCACAAAAGCTTCCACAGAGACATAATCTAAGTGAATATAACTAAGAAAGATGAAGGCAAATGAGCAAGACAAGCTGCAATTTCTATAGTAATTTAATGGAATTACTAAATATCACATGATTTCTTTAATCCAGAAAAGGCTGCAGAAGGAATAGCAACTATTCCTCCCATGGACTCTGGTAAATAGTTGTAAGACTGAACGAATAGATGCATTTGAATCGGCCACAAATGAAAAAAAGACATAAGCATCTTCATCTCAGAACTCTGCTAAACTGTAAGAAAACAGACGGGCTGAGAATGTAACTATGTATTCCCGGCTTAGTAATTTGAAGAGGCTTTCCTGAAAGCTAAATAAGAGAGGATAATGAAGAAAAAACATGGAATCAATCAATCTACTGTAAATTTATTAGAATGGCACCTAGAATAATGGTTCTGATTGGCGGAAAGCTCTTGTCCTCCACTTATTGGCCTATTGACATTATAAATTTGTTTGCTACACAGATTTGTGTAATGAACACATTTATAATAGTGATAAGGACTGCTCTGGACAGCCTTAGTTCAACAAGAACCAGTTTGTAAATTACTAAGGCACTTAACTCTGCTGAGCAGTTCTTCTGGACTGATCAAAGACAATTATTTTAGCACTGTATCATTTGGAAGGCTGATAGTCTAACTAGATCTTTCCCTGAAATGCAACTCTTGAGCTCACCATAGAATAGAATTCCAGAGTTTACTACCTGGGGTTTTCTTTTCAAAGAATTGTAGGGATAGAAAGGGCACATAACAGGTCATTAAGTCCAAATCACTGCTGTTTTGCAGAGTCAGCAGAACATTTCCATATGTCTCAGGCTGACCTGAAGATTTTCTAGTTCTTTTGATTTCCCCATCTTAGTCTCATGATTGAGGTGCACGTGAGGAGAGCTTGTCCCTATTTCTTAATCTGCTATTGATTTGCTGTGATATTTTTTCTATATTTTAGTTTTTCCGTCTGTAAAATGTGGATAGTGATATTTACTGTCCTTTGAAGAGTGATATGGGATCGATGGATTAATATTTCTGTAAATTCTATTACTATTACTGTGACACTACATCCCATATTCTTCAAAGTTATATTATTATGATATGATTATGGCATAATTATGATGCATTTTGTACAAGCTGGGTCGTGTGAGGTGTCATTTGAAAAGTTATGATTTGCTGAATATGATTAGCCTATTTGTATGCATGTATCATTTTTGTATCTGAAGTTATGAATATTGACTAGGGAGCTGTATTTAAAATGGGCTTACTCTGGAAAACACCCATAGCCAGCCTTTCAGGTACAACAATGAAGAAATCAGATGGGGCTGATGGCCCATCAGCAAAGACAATGAACTATGGAATAGCTTAACCTTCCTGTGGGCCATTTGGCCAGTCTGTAAGCAATGGCTGCTATAACACTGCAAGAGCATGTGACCAGACTACATGTCTCTGGACTCCATCTTGGGATGTCAGTATCCTTCCACAAACCGGTCTGGGAACCAAATTTTGAAACAAAGGGTTCCTGCCATATGCTAAAGCTATATAAGGCCCGGAGTGACATCATCTGTTATTCTTCACTCCCCACACAAGAAGACTCCTGGAAACACCTGAGGAACAAAGACTTAACTGGGGGAACTGCTGGACCCAGGCTAAAGGGACTTCTGGCCTGTGTATGAAAGACCTGGGGATCCCAAGCTGTAAAGCAAGTGCAGCTTGTCCCTTAAGAAATTGCAGCCTGCTTGTATCATCAGCCAGGGTGAGAATTTGCTAATTCATATCCTATCTTTCTAGTATCTTAGACTTAGTTTGCGTTTTTGTTTATTTATTAGGTACTCTGCTTTGATCTGTTTGCTATCACTTATAATCACTTAAAATCTATCTTTTGTAGTGAATAAACTTGTTTTTGCTTTATCTAAACCAGTGAGTTGGAGTGAAGTGCATGGGAAATTGTAACTCAAGGGGCAAAGGCTGTTGCATATTCCATTCCACACTGAGGGGAGCGGGGTAACTCTATGTGCTTATGCTGTACAGTTCCCTGGGCAGCGCAAGATACTTTTGGGTTTATGCTCCAGAGAGGGGGCGTGCCAGGGGAGCTGAGAGTTACTTGGCTTTAACCTTTCTAGTGTTGGTTCGTGGAGTGGCTAGTGTGACGGGGCAAGGCCAGATGGCTATAGAAAAGTAGTGGGAGACAGATATATTACCCCCAGGCTAAACAAATCCTTGTTACCAGGATAAGTAAATGGCAGCTGCTACAGGTCAATTAAGACACCTGGGGCCAATTAAGATCTTTCCAGAAGGCAGGAAGATAGCTAGGTTGATTGGGATACCTGAAGCCAATTAGGGGCTGGCTGAAACTAGTTAAAAGCCTCCCAGTTAGTCAGTTGGGTGTGCGTGTCAGGAGCTGTAGGAGGAAGCCACGCTGTTGGAGGAACTAAGCAGTACAAACCATATCAGACGCAAGGAAGGAGGCCCTGAGGTAACAGTGAAGTAGATATTGAGGAAGTGGGGGCTGCTGTAGGGAAGTGGCTCAGGGAATTGCACACATCCTATTTCCAAAAAGCACCACAACTGCTACTATTAGGGTCCCTTGGCTGGAGCCCAGAGTAGAGGGCGGGCCCGGGCTTCCCCCTTCCCCTCCTCGATTAATCACTGAGACTGGGAGACAACAGAGACTGTGCAAGGGAGGGTTGCTTCTCCTCACCTCCCTTCCTGGCTTATGATGAAAATGGCTCAATAGGCTGTGACCCTTGCTTCTAGAGAGGGAAGGGCTACATGGTGGGTCATGGTGAGTCTCTGAGGCTAGCGAAATCTTCCAGGAAGCGCGGGACCCACTGAGACAAGGACAGAGCTTTGTCACACTAGTTAGAGAGCCTGCATGTTACTGCAGCTGGGTGTGTCCCCCTACCTGTGTGAATGCTGGTGGAAGTGTTATACTGGGAGTGTGTCTGCAGCTTGTCAGCAGCACAGTGTGAGAGGGAGCCCAGGCTGGTGGGTCAGAGGACTCAATGGTACCCCAGTTCCAGGTGGCACCCTGGGGGGAACCAGTCACAATTATCATTTCAGGAGTTGATTCCATTTTCTCGCTCATCTTAGTTTTGTCTCTTTTACTTGAAATTGAAGAGCTAAATCTTCATTTTCATAAAAAGCTATGGAAGTGAAAATACTTGCACGTTTCAATACTCCTGCTTTGAACCTTAAAAGAACTTTGAAAATGTAGGGGTTAAAGGTGAAGATAATCAAAGATGTGGTATGTTAGCAGTAAGACTTGCACGCACTTGAATAGGGATTGGGTAGCTAACAGGTTAAAACAAGTAAATTTTCAATGTGGTGTGCAAGTCACATTGTAGCTTGTCTGGGGATTATGAAAGAGTTTCAGTCTTGGGTTTATGGCTGAGAAACTGATCAGTTGGAACTGTTTGTTTTTCAATAGCAGAGTTGCCCAGAACTGTCACAGATTCCTTGTTCTCTGTGAGGAAACCAGGAGTCTTCATTTCTTGAATTACCCAGTAGACCCTTCAATAAAGATCACAGGGCAAATTCCCAGTTTGTATTCTTCACCTCCTCAAGCCATGAGTCATAATTTCTAGAAACAAGTATACACCCCTCAGGGATAACACCAGTCACACTTACAGAAGGTGAAAGAAATCCTCTGAATTATTTGGAATGAAAATTCACTGAACAGCCAAGATGTAGCCCTACAAATTAACAAAGGGTAAATATGTACTGGAGTAGTGTCTGCAGTTCCCCTTCAATCGTCACTTTCAATCACATGAAATCCTCGTTCTAAATTAGATTTCCTCCATGTCAATCATGGAACCTTCCAAACACTGCAAAATAAATGTGTTTATAGAAATAACCGCAATGTTAAAGATTGAAATCTTTAATCCAAAAAAGCCAGAATTAAAGTTCCCATGGCAACCTTTACTCTACCCTTTGATGCCATAACACTCAGCAACACATTATCTGAATTATTACGTATGTTGCACCAACCACCATGGTATGTTGGTGCACTTTAGAAAAGTGCTGTCAACAATTGTCACATACCAGACAAGTGACTGAATTCCTAATTCTACTGCCACTGAATGAAAAATACCCTCAAGACTACGAGTCTAAACTATGAAAAAGACAGAGGGTGAAATCCTGGTTCCATTGAACTCATCCATATTAAACATATCATAGAATCATAGAATATCAAGGTTGGCAGGGACCTCAGGAGGTCATCTAGTCCAACCCCGTGCTCAAAGCGGGACCAATCCCCAACTAAATCAGCCCAGCCAGGGCTTTGTCAAGCCAGGCTTTAAAAACCTCTAAGGAAGGAGATTCCACCACCTCCCTTGGCAACCCATTCCAGTTCTTCACCACCCTACTAGTGAAAAAGTTTTTCCTAATATCCAACCTAAACCTCCCCCACTGCAATTTGAGACCATTATTCCTTATTCTGTCATCTGCTACCACTGAGAACAGCCTAGATACTAATATGTCTTGCATTGCCTGCTAAAAATCACAAGACTTAGTAATTCATAAGGGAGAGTGAATTTTACTTCTCAGGACCCTTTATGTCCTTCAGTTCTGCTCCACAGAAAGACAGCAAGAGCTTTCCTGCTCAACCCAATGTCTGCAGCAAGGCATGGGGAAATCCTGATACTGAAGACAGCCAGGTCCTAGGTCATCCAGAGCTTCCTGGGTGATAACTAATGCATCAAATTGTGCCCAGGAGCCAGAAGTGGATTGTGAGCCAGTGCAGAGTGCTTGGCTGCACTTAACAGGTGGAGAGGCACAGTCTGCACCAGTCAAAGCTTCTCAGAGGTCCTGAAGCACAGACTTAACTAGAGCACCTTGCAATTATCCAGCCCAGAGGAAACAAACCCATGGATAACTGTGGTGAGATCTGCATCACAAAGAAATGTTTGCAAATTCTGGCAAGATCAAAGACGATAAAAGGAACTTCGAGATAAATTGAGGTAGGAAACCAGAAGCAGCGATGGGTCTCGTAGGAGCCAGAGATTGCAAGCTACTTAGAAACAGTGGAAATATCCCCCTTTGATCATGAGAGCAGCCATAACTTCCTTCAGTTCCTCAAAATGTTTTCTCCTGACCAATGGCAACAGCCCTGTAGCTAGCTTCAATCCAGTTGCCTAAATCAGCAAAGCACTGGGGAAGAAAGGGTGCTCTAGAAGTTGGGTTCAGTGAGAAGGAGATTTAAAGCCAAGCCACGTAGGCCGAGAACCTGATTAATGAAAGACTGCCACATCCTCTCACCCTAAAGGGGACAGACAGCCTCTGCTGCCTCCTCTGATTGTTTTCCCCAATCCACCAACATTACCACCATCTAGTTAGGATGAGCCTATGTCAGCTCTTACAAGCCCCTCTCCTAGGATGCTCTGGGAGAGCTGATTAACTGATGAAATGGTGGCAGACAGCTGAGTGCCAGCCACATATGGAAGACATTGCAGCCCATCCTACCTCACTAGTTCCCTCATATATTAGTTGAACCAGGTAGATAACAGAATAGAAACTTGGGGTCTGCACAGGGGAAGGCCCACAAGGGGAATAACTATTGGTCAGCCCCACCCTCTGATTTCTCTCAGAGAAAATCAAAGAGGACTACTCAAGAGCAACTCTTTCTGCACTTCCCTTGGTCCACAAATATGTCAACAGCCCTTCACAGTCAATAGTATTGCAGGCATCTGAGACACCCAAAAGAATCAGCACAGACACTGGATCTTTGCCCATCACTAGAAGGAGATCATCAACTAACATGCACATTTCCATATAAATGTAGAAAGATGCTGTTATGTTATTGACAATAACTGGGACCATATAGATCATTGTTACAACCAAGGTCCTGTAGTGGCACCAAATCTTATATAAAGGGGGTCAAATGAGGTGTCTAAGACCAGGTTATGGTTTGCTGGTTATGATTATGCCATTTATATGTATGTATCAGTTTTGTAGTTGAAGTTATGAATATTGGCTTTATACTGTCCGTATTTCAAACTGAGGCTGTGCTTCTGGGACCCCAGACAAGCTATCAGCTCTGCCAGGCCTGCTTGATGGCACATTAAGGACCACCAGCAATACAATGGACCCACTGAGAGACGGCAGACACACCTGTGACTCAACAAGGTATGCAGGGACTTGCCCATGTGACTCCCGACTCCATTTTGCTGTGATTTTCCACAGTGAGGACGAAGAGGTGTCTTTACACCTGGAAGAAACTATAAAAGGCAGCTGCCTCATCTCCATTTGGTCTTCTTTCCTGCTTCTTGCCTCTGGAGAAACTTCGCTACAAATGGAAGCTCTGAACAAAGGACTGAATGACCCATCCCAGCTGTGGATGGATTCCAGAGACTTGATTTGAACCTGCAGTTTATTCCATCTCTGCTACAAGCCTGAACCGAGAACTTTGCCATTACTGTATGTAATTGATTCCTTTTAACCAATTCTAGCTCTCACCTAGACCTTTTTCCTTTTATGAATAAACCTTTAGATTTTAGATTCTAAAGGATTGGCAACAGCGTGATTTGTGGGTAAGATCCAAGTTGTATACTGACCTGGCTCTCGGGTTCGGTCCTTTGGGATCGGGAGAACCTTTTTTCTTTTACTGGGGCACTGGTTTTCATGACCATTTGTCCCCATAACGAGTGGCACTGGTGGTGAGACTGGAAAACTGGAGTGTCCAAGGCTACATCCACACTACCCGCCCAATTCGGCAGGTAGTGATCAATGTTCTGGGATCGATTTATCGCGTCTCGTCTAGACGCGATAAATCGATCCCAAAAGCGCTCCCCGTCGACACCAGAACTCCAGCTCCGCGCGAGGAGTAAGCGGAGTCGACGGGGGAGCCTGCCTGCTGCTGTGTGGACCATGGTAAGTACTTTTAAAAATCGATCTAAGATATTCGACTTCAGCTACGTTATTCACGTAGCTGAAGTTGCGTATCTTAGATCGATCCTGCCCCCTAGTGTGGACCATCCCTAAGGGAATTGCTTGGGATGACTTGTGGTTATCCAGTGGGGTAAAACCAAAGTCTCCTCTGGCTGGTTTGGTTTGCCTTAGAGGTGGAAAAACCCCAGCCTTGGGCTGTAGCTGCCCTGCTTGAAGCAATTTGTCCTGAACTGGCACTCTCAGTTGGGTCCCACCAGAACCAGCATCGTTACAGACGCAACACAACTTCCGCTATGGTCACTCGCATTCATTACTTTTGATTGCAGACATTACTGGCATTTCACTTCAATAAGACACTATTTAATAGTAAAAGCAAAATACTCCATTTGGTGGGTATCTTGGAGGAGATGAATTGTGAGTGAGTGATTGCTGCCAATTTACACAACAATCTATTAAATAAAATGTCTCTGCTTTGCTTCACCTTCCCAATATAATAAAAGATTACAACTAACTTGAAACCTATGGTATGGAATTGTATAATAATGAAAGGCCTCATGTAAACACCTTGTCAGACTAAATAATTTAAAATTAGAGATTTAATGTATCATGGTTCTTGGCTATTCCCTTTCTTTAGCCACAGAATATTTATTCTTCTGATAGAAGAAGTTACCAGTTTTATTGGTTTAGCTAAAGCAAAGACAGTTTTATAGTTCTAATACTATGAAGATTGTTAGCTAAAGCCTTCTAATATTATACCACTGGGGCCATTTTGCTTTCAATATCCAATAAAAAATAAGTATTTTAAACTATTTCTGTCTTAATGCAAAAAATAAATATGTAGAGTCAAACACAAACTGACTTTTGTGTCTTTTTGCTTACAAAGTCCTCAAAAAGGCTGTACTCCATACACATTAGATTCCCTAAGCTCTTGAAAAACATAGAAACTGTAGAGAGTTCAGTGAAAAACACAAGCAAAGTCAGAGTTTGGGATATTCAATGACATGTCCTAAATCACATAATGGGGCAAATCTAGGCCCTCTCGTGGGAATGGACAAAATCTAAAAAGCAGAGCAACTATGTAGATTAAATATCCTATGGGCAGTAGAAGTGACTACTCTTGTGCTCTGTGGCTGGGGTAGAGGGAAGGGATAGGGGATTCTGTTTCTCTTGACTTTCTCTATTGAAAAGCCCAATTCCCCCTTTTATTCCAGCTTTGCACGGGAGACCAGAAGTTGGGCCAAGGTAACATTAAATTGCAAAATTAGTGGCAGCTCACGCTCATAAAAAGGACACTGTCATTCCAGCATTTAGCATTTGTTACAGGGGATTATTTTTTTAATCTTTATTTTGCATGCTTAAAACACAGTTACACAGAGAATACAATATCAGGGACAAAATCAATTATTTATTATGTGATCTTGAACAGTCCTCTTAAAAATGTCCTGCATTAGAATGCATATTACAAAATAAAATAGTTTTTGTTTGTTTGTCTGGGTACAGATAAGAAAACATCTGACAAGAAAAAACACATCTACTCTATTTCTTTCCCCATGTTTCTGTTGTAATCTTTTCCATTTTACAGTATTCACAGTCAGGGAGACTGCTACAGAGGAAGTGAGGAATAACAACTATATTTTTGCATTTGTAGTATAATGCTCTAAAACCTTTTTCAATAGCCCTAGGGAGAAAATATCACTGCTTCTTGCATTTGGAGTGGTGTCACTCCCCATTCTGCATTTAGCACACTGTACACGTACAATATACATACTTGAAAGTTCCAAGCATTTGAAACCCAGCCAGTACTATTGCATTTGAACAGAAAATGAGAAATAGAAACCAATCTCCATTCAGCCACAGAACATTGCAGATGCAACTTTTGTTACACAAGGCCTGATTTTCGAGCTTGTAGATGCTCAGGGTCACAAGATATGGAGGTTAACTCTGTCTCTGGTGTGGGACTGATTATTGCCAAGCTTGCAACTTAGACCAGTATACTTTGGGAAGGAAAAAATATTTCTCTGGCAGTTTCCTTTTTAATTGTAGTTACTTGAAGCTGCTCAGAGGATTTCATCATTAGAATAATTCCCACGTGAGCTGGATTAATGGGCAGAGTGCAGGTGACTGTCAAAGGAGCATGCTAAATGCAATTTAGCATATGTTCAGCACTACTCACATATGTGTATATGTATATGGGCGGGGGGACACCACCCGACTATATACGTATGTGTATTATAGGCAGTGCACCGAAAGTTGCCACTTTGCATTATAAGATCCTGTTTTCAGATGCTTATAATTTACCAAACTTTAACCATTTGGGATGAAACTTTACATGCTGGGTGTCTGTTCAACCTGAAAAAAAATCAATTATTCACCCAGTTCTGCTTGAAACTCTCAGGTCGTATCTGCAGAACTGCTAATCACTTAATCCTTTCCCAGACAGTGTGGCGGCCTCGGGCACTGGTGCACTTCTGTCGCTCCTATCCTCTGCCGGTGGCACATAATAATCTAGCCTTGTTGTGGGCTGTAATACTTTGTTCTCATTTCAGTTGTTTGGTTTAGTGTGTGGATGCTGGGTGGTGTTGGTGGCCTGTGATATACAGGAGGTCAGACTAGATGATTTGGTGTCTCTTCTGGCCTTAAATTCTATGACTCTATTCACAAGTGAAGTCAACGAGAGCTTTGCTTTGGACAAATAACAGGGATGTTGTGAAAATAAAATTAATTAGTGCTTGTGAAGCACTAGAGTTAACATCTCCGTATGCAGAGTCAGACTTGAACAATGTGCAGTAAATAAGACATGGAGGCATAGGTCAAACGCATGGGTCTGCAGCTTTAATGTTCTTTTAACATAATTTTTGTCACCGTCTGCCCATGCATGTGTGTATATTTAGAGAGAGCCCACACTCATGTGTGTACAGATGCACTTAATTATAAACCAAATAAAAAAAGAAGAAACAAAGCTCCAACTTCTAACAAAAAGATCATGTAAATTGATCCTGCCCCAAAGTATATTCATGTCTTGGAGCAAGAGTCTTCATTAGTATAACCTGACTGGGATATTGCATTTTCAATGTTTCTTTTAGAGTACAATGCGAAGCATATTCAATGAGACAACATTCCATAACTCTATCAATATTTTATTAATAATGCCTTTTGGCTATATTAATTTACCGTACCAGTCAGAGTTAAAGGAAGTCACTCGCTGCTTAATATCAGTTGAGGGAGTGAAACAGAAGTCTTGAAATGCTCATTATCAGCTCCACTTCATAAAAAACCCATGTTGTTTGTTTCCCTCAGTAAATTGCTCTTTTCTTCCTTACAGAAAGAAAAACAAAAACAACTTGTTAAATATATGAAAGTCTTTCATAGACTTCCTGTAAGGAGGCAGCACACCTTTCCTTGTTTTTCTGAGTTGAGAACATGAACCATTTCAAAGGCGTAAACAAAGCATTTGATTCTAAAGCATGTTCGCTGAAATATTGGCTGAAATCGAAAGCTTAAAATGTGAGATTTAGAAGGAATTGCAGAACTGAGGATGAGACTTACAAAATGTGCTTGATGTTTCCGCTACCATTAATGTGGCAGCAGAAGGGCACACCATTTCAGACCCCCTTTCTGATGATTTTATGTGGTTCAGTAGAGGGTAATATTTTGACAATTGCAGAGGGGTTCTCTGCCACCATAGTTATCCATGCTGTTGTGCCACTCAGAGGAGCAGCGCTTGAATATGATAGATTGCTGTCGAAAACTGTCCACGCTAGAGAAAGAGTTGTGCAAAGAAAAGACCCAATCTCACAAAAGCTTCCTTTGTCATGCCTGCAGAAATGTTCTTCCCAAATAAAGAAAAAGTGTCTGGAAAATGCTGTGCTGTCCATGCATAGTATTGCTTCATTTTGATTATCCTCACTCACTTATGCCTTTTGAACTTGTGAACTGAATTTCCAGGATACAACTGTGGTATAAATGAACTATAGTAATAGCCAGTGTGTCATTTTCCATTCGCCAAAGAAGGTGAGAGCATGGAATAGAAACTTTCATGACACAGTCGCCTGTTTAGACTTTGGCATTGGCAGCAATACTAGATGAGTGGGTTAGCAGAAGATTCCATCACAGCTAAAACCTCTCATGGGTTCTTATCATCTCATGCCTCCATTACTGCAACATCTTCTCTGGCCGGGACAAATGCAGTCTTGCCCTGCTCATATCCATTCAGAATGCTACTGCAACGATCATCTTCTTAGCCTGTCACTTTGAGCATATCAAGTCTGTCACAACTGGGGCATGGGCAATCGTGCCTAGTGGTTGGAGCAGGAGTCAGGTACTGGAGTCAAGAGCCAGAGCCGGAGCCAGAAACCAGGAGTTGAGCCAAGGGTCAGAGCCGAAGCAGGGATTGAGCAGGACAGGAAGAAAGCTGGGGACAATGCAGGCACAGGAGCAATTGCAGCTGCTGCTGAGCTTCAAAACAGGCGGGCCAGACAATCAGCCAGTCTTACCACAACTCAGATGAGCTTAGGGTGACCAGATGAAAAGACCCCAAAATCGGGACTTGTCTGAGAAAAAAAAACAAAAAACCTCCCACCAGACTTGTCAAGCATAAAAAACCCCACACCTCCCACCGGAGTTCTCCAAGCTCTGTGCTGTGCTTCATTTCTTACATAGGATGGAAACCTGCAGGCTCAGTGGGCTCTGTGGCACGAGCTGGCTGGGCTCAGCTCTCGGTCCTAGGGTAGACGGGGCTGTGGCACACGCCCACCCTGGATGGTTCCTTTTGCTGGCAGCCCAGGAGAGAGGCTAAGGGCTCAAGGGGGGCCACAAGGCAGAGTCCTGCTGACAATGTGGCTTCCCTGGCTGCAGCTGCTCTATGGCTGGAGGGTCCCTGCACCTAGGCCAGGGGCTGCAGCCTCTCACCAGAGCCACATTCCCAGGGCTCTGCTCTGTCACCAGCGCCCCCATCCCACTCCTTGGCTGGCTGCTGGGCTGGGGGACAGGGCCCTAGAAGCGCCCAGAGTTCCCCGTGCGTCTTCTCCAGCCCAGCCATACCCTATGCGCTCCCCCAGGCAGGTGGGGCAGTTCCTGCCACCCGGCTCTCCACCAGAGACCAGAAGCAGCTCGTTAAACAAACACGAGCCCCGCCGGAGATCTCCGAGCAAAAAAAAAAAAACAACCCACCAGAGATCTCCGAGGCGAAAAAACGAAAAAAACCCCAACCCCTGCCGGAGTTCTCCGAGCCCCGCCGGAGATCTCCGAGGGAAAAAGAAAAAAAACAAAAACAAACCCCACTGTAGTTCTCCGAGCCTCGCCAGAGATCTCCGAGAAAAAAAACAAAACCCAAAGCCCCGATATCGGGACAAATGGCATCCCGACCATGCATTGGTCAGGACGCGGGACAATGGAGGAAAAATCAGGACAGTCCCGATTTTATCGGGACGTCTGGTCACTCTAGATGAGCTCATTAATCTGCCTGGAGGCTGGGCTGGCTAGTCCTCAGGATCAGTTGAAGTAGCTCATCCTTATAGTACTACCTACACCCCCATCTGAGGCGACTTCTAGGTGTTTCAGGATGAGCTTGGTGGAAGTCCTGCAGTAAATCTCCTGCATGAACATTTTCCACCGGCTCCCAGGACTGGCCATCAGGACCACTGCCTTCCCAATCCACTAGGCAATGAAGCTTACCCCACACTTGCTTGGAGTCCAGAATCTGTTGGACTAAGTATTCCTCTTGTCCTTGGACTGTTATGAGTGGTGCTGGTGGGCTGGACTGACCAAGGAATGGGTTTTCTATATAAGGTTTTAGGAAGGAGACATGGAATACCAGGTGGGTTTTCATTGACTCTAGTCAAGTATCTGCAGTTTGAATATCACTGGATTGATTTGCTCCATGATCTTGACCTGACCTATGTATTGATGGCCTAACTGGGCTGATAGTTGGGTTGATCTGAGGCTTCTCGTTGACAACCAGACCCTGTCCCCTATGTTAAGGGTAGGTACAGCCAGACGGCTTTGATTGGCATAGCACTTGTAGCTATGGCAGCTTCCAGATGTTCCGTGCACTCCCATGGTACGTGGTGCAAATGGGTGACTAGATCCACTGCTGCAGGGACCAAGGAAACTGTGGGTAATGCTGGGTGGAAGTGTGGTGCCGTAGCTGACAGAGAACGGCTCTGTTGGGTAGACACGTAAACTGAATAACTATAGGCCAATTCTGCGAAGGGCAGCACGGAGACCCAGTAATCCTGATGATAATAAGGAAGCAATGGAGGTTCCAGGATCTGATTTACCCATTCCATCTGTTCATTAGTCCATCAATGGTATGTTGACAAGGTAAGAAGTCCTATGTCTATGCACTTAAAAAGTATGTGCCAGAAGCAGGAGATAAATTGTGGGCCTTGATCTGTCATTCCTGACAAAGCTTCTCTTTGCATCCCTTCACTGGCTCTCTCTTCCCTATCATATCAAACATAAGCTTACTTGTCTTCACTTTCAAGACCCTTCATGGACTATCCCCATTCCTATCTACCATCTCTCGTTCAGTATCAAAAAACTCCAATCGGCCCATGATACCAGCCACTATCACCCTCTTGCTATGTCCAAACAAGCACCTTTGTGCTTTCTCCCATGCTACTCCTCATGCTTGGCAGGAGCTCCTTGTAGATATCTGCAAAACTAACATGTTGTCCTCCTTCAGATCACTCCTCAAAACTCTTCTTTGCCATGAGGCCTACAAAAACACATGACAACTGTTAGGCCACTGGTATGCTGAGACCACAGCCACTCATGCTGATCAGTATTATTTCATTGTTTCCTTGTACTACCCCATCCATCTGTATCCATCTGTTGTCTTGTCTTATATTTAAATGGTAAGCTCTTTGTGGCAGGGACTGTCTTTGTTCTGTGTTCGTATAGCGTCAAGCACAGGATTCCTAGGCACTACTATTCAAATAAATAATATTAGCACCATTGCCCATTATTTTATGAGTACAGAAAAGGAGGCTTGCACCAGTAACGGGATTTCCTGTCACATCTAACCTTTCAACATCTGCCCGAACCATCTGCCTTCTGGGCTATCATTCTTAATATATTTTGATTTAATAAACTTGCTGCTTTGACAGCCATTTTTCAAGCACTAACAGGTGTTTGTCCTCATTGGCATATCCCCATGACAGTTAAGGAGTAGGTATGGTCAGTATTATTTTTTGATCACTTAAGACTTTTATATGTAAACCAAATTTTCTTCAGACTTTACAAAGTCACCTCTTATTGATAACTATGTCTAAGGTATCTGAAAATTAACCCACTTTCTATGATCTCAGTGCAAAAAGCACGACGGGGGGGAGGGAGGGGGTTGGGAGCGTTTGCACCATAAGCATTTTGATTAAGGCATGTGCTTTTTCCCCATGCTCAGATAGCTTGAACACCGAGATAAAGGATGAAAAATGTCAGCCGTAAATGAACATTTACAACACTTTTGACTGTGAAAATAGGGTTTTGGGAAAGAAAAGCCTTTCCAGCTAGGGTATTGTTGTTGTTAAATGACTTTTAAGGTCATAAAGTGAAGAATGCCTGAGTTAAGGTTGCCCATGAAATATTAACTACCCCATTGTGCATATGCATTATGATACAGTCTTTAATTACATGATCACATACTGTTTTTTCTGCAGCCTCATTCAATGCACATCTTGGACGGTGTGCAAGGAATGAGATGGTGGGGAGGGGCTTCTTATTGAACATTTAGGATGAAAACAAATATTGAACAGCTGGCTCATTCAAGGTGTGTTGTGTAGCCTCCATGCTGAGTGATAAAGAGGTCCTGTGGAACAAAGCATATTGCACCTTTAATAAAAAATATAATACACTTTTAAAAGTTTTCTTTGTATCTGCTCATATAAAACTGTGTGCCTTGCTGTATCTAGGAAAGTGGAAATCAGTTATTTTTTGTCAAGGTCCAAATTTCTTGGTCAAGGTATAATCAAGGTCCAGACTCTGGAGAAAATAATACAAAAATAACAACAAAGATGATAATAATAAGTAAATAAAAAGATTTCACGGTCCATTCAAAAGCATCTGGCAGTCCAGATTTGGCCCCCAGTCTGCCTATTCACTATCCCAATCTAGGGTAATCCATCTCACAAAACTCTATAAGCAATAGCTAGAAGAACTAAGAAGGTTATAAATATTTCCACACTAGTATGCCTACTAAATCATACTGACAGAGATTGAATCTGATTAGTTTACTATTTTGTGTTCCAGCCTAAAAGTCAGGCCTGAAGGACACTCTACAGCCCCCAAAACTTGCAGAAGAAAACTCAGAAATTTGCTGTGCATGGTTTTCTTTAGATGGGTTAATCAAAGATTAATAGAGCATCATCGTGAAACACAACAATACAAGTGACTAGAGTTGGAGGCCTTTCATTCAGCAATCTAAATGAAGTTAAGGAAATACACATATAGATAAAGAAGGCCGTGAACATGACCAGGGAGTAAGATGTAAATGAGTGATTAAGGGAGCAGATGGTGATGTTTAATTTAGGAACGGGAGACAGTAAAGGAAAGAAAGGGAAGAATTTAATATTCAAATGGTCTGTTTGGGAAGGCGCTAAAGGTCAATTCACTAGAAATAATTAAATTACAAAGATGAATGGGAAGTATGGACAACAAGATAGCCTGCATGGACGGAATCGGTGTTCCAGTTCTGAACAGAGTGATACCAACTAATGCTACTCCAATGAGTTTATGTCTAATATGTAATGAGGAGAGCGCTAACATTTTGTAACACCCACAACAAAATGGACAATTAATGATTGAGAGATTGAGGGGGCACTTGGGTATATTTGATATGTAACTACTTAATAAAAAACAGCTAATACACAACATACACAAAAAATGTGCCTATTTTGACTATATCCTTCACCACCACCCTCCATGCTTGTCTTCTTAGACTGAAACCTTTCAAGGGCAAGGACAGTTTTTCTTGTGTGCATGTTGTGTAGCACTTTTTGAGTGCTACTAGAATACAAACAATTAACAACTATGGGGATATCTACATTAAGAAAAAGAGAAGTAACATAAAGGCAGAACAGAGATAAATCTTGATGTATGTAAGGAATCACTGGTGAAAAGAAGTAGAATGGTGGGAATTGAAGTAATGAAAGAACTTAATTAAACAAGCGAATGGGAAATATTAAGTGTCACATGCTGTTAAAATCTAAGGCCCCGATCTTGAACTGGCGTAAATGGAGATTTATGCTGGGTATGGTTTCACTGATATCAGATGGACTAGTTCACCCCATGATGTGTCTGCACTTCTCCCATTAATGTCAATTAAATTGCTTCCAGGGCAGAATAGACCCCAGCATTATTACATTAAGAAGGTATTGAAGAAAGAGGCTTAACATTAGCTGTTTAGAGGTCAGAACTTTGGTTACGCTACAGGTGAGCCTATAACCGATCTTCTGGTTTGTCTGAACTGAAACTGAAGTTTTTGGGCTTTTTTTCCCTTACCAAAATGGAAAACCAAAAACATTTTGTTCGAGTAAACCAAAACGTTTCCAAGGTTGTTTTGAATTTCAAAATGAAATGGTTATCTTCCAAACGAGATTTCAAAGGGACATATCAAAACAAAATGGTTTGTTTAGAAACAAGATATCAAAATGGCTTGTTTCAAAAATGTCAAAATGAACCATTTCGACTTAAAAAAACAACAACACTCATTTTTTATTTGGCCACAATGATTTGCAAATAGTTTTGGTTGCCCCAAAACTGAAATTTGCAGCAAATTTAATATTCAACTGAAATATTTTGCTAGCTGTAGCCTACTCTAATGTGGAGCATCAGTAGATGGAAACTTTCTAAGTATTCTTAGGAATAATTATTTGTCATACAGTACTAATCCGCTTGCTTTGTGTCTACTAATAGGCAAGGAAATTTAACAAGTCACTTAAACTCTTCATCTCAGAATTTATAATCAACATAATCTTACACTACCTCCTGTACTAAACTGTGAGCACGTCACATGCTGACAAATCTTGCCCTATGTTGTTGTGGCAGGCACAGTTTAGGATGATCCAAGGGGCTGGATGAGATACCCTTTGTAGTAAAAGCTTACTGAGAAAGGAACAGAAAATTCTTCTCTTCTAGCATCTGTTGTCAAATACATCTTACAAGCAAGGGTGCTGCTTTGGGCACATCTCCTGCAAGCTAGCACACCATGGGGCCCATGCTATTAAGAGGGCTTCAAGAGGGTATTCTGCCCTGCATTAGAGATAAGAGTTCTAGGGAAAGGAGGTGGAGAGGCCTGCCTATACCTACCTTCTGTACACAACATATGGAAAGACTTTTATTCCCAACCTCACTTACCAAATGGAAGGAGGCAGGGTACCTTTAGGCCTCTAGATAGTTTTCTCCACACTATACGGATCTTTGCGGACCATATTCAACCAATTCTTACACGCTAAAACTGAAATTACACTCAGTTTTCTTCTGCACACTTGCGTAAATCCAATGGAATAATGAACGAGCTTCTATCCAGTGTAGCCACCCACTCTATCCATACAGGCATACATGAGCCTTGACAAGAGAACGTCTGCAGACGGTTTTGTATTATACCAAAAATCATCATGCACATGTGAAGTATGTTTTTTAAACCCGAGGCACCTGACCAAAATCAAAACCTATTTTCATCAAACTATCAAAAGGCACATTTACAATCTAGGCATTTTCATGTTTTTAGCTCTAATATCTCATATGGGAGGTACGACTTAAAAAAAAAGAAGCCATAAATACTATTCTGAAGAAGAGCTGTGTGTAGCTCGAAAGCTCGTAGAAATTGGTCCTATAAAATATACCACCTCACGCATCTTGTCTCTCTAATATCCTGGGACCAACATGGCTAAAACAACTCTACAAACAAATACTATTTGTTAGTGCAAAAGCCCACTCTCTCCATGCTTGAAAACAGCTCAATTTGGTATGCTTTTGATAAAACTGAAAGCAAGGATACTAAATTTCAGCCAAAAAAAAGTATAACATTAAGGGTATGTCTACACTACCTGCCGGATCGGCAGGTAGCGATCAATCCAATGGGGGTCAATTTATCGTGTCTAGTCTAGATGCGATAATTCGACCCCCGAGCGCTCTCCCGTCGACTCCTGTACTCCACCGCTGCGAGAGGCACAGGTGGAGTCGACGGGGGAGCGGCAGCAGTCGACTCACCACAGTGAAGACGCCACGGTAAGTGGATCTAAGTACGTCAACTTCAGCTACATTATTCTCGTAGCTGAAGTTGCGTATCTCAGATCGATTCCGCCCTCCCCCCCTCCCCCACCCCAGTGTAGACCAGGTCTAAAAAAGCTATGCAAAATTAAAACCCGATCCTTCAGAATGGGAAAGCATGGGAAATGTTAATATAGATTACACTCTACCCTGATATATGCCAGTGTTAGTAAAATATTATTGAATATGAATTCTGTGACTGAGTTATATATTTATGTGTGCGTGTGTGTGAGAGAGAGAGAGAGAGAGAGAGAGACAGACAGACAGACAGAGAAAGAGACAGAGAGGACACTCACCTATGTTGTTTTAAGTGGTACCAGACCTAAGTGAGATAGTGGGTTGCGTGCTTCATGAAAGCTTCTCAGTTCCTGAAGAGAAGTCAGCTCAGGCATAAAAAAGAAGTTATGAAATGCTGGCCTTTAAGGAATAACTTACCACTCCAGCATTAAAGATGTATAAATTATTTAGCCCACCCATTGCACAGTTTCTCTTCAGCCGCAGAGGAACCAAACCAAGCTCTGTATATGGAAAAAAAAATAACCCACTACAAAATATAGTCACTGTTAAGTACTTCTGACTAGAGGTAACTGAAACACGGAAAAAAAAATCTGTTAAGGCACAAAAGCATTAAGCTAGAAATGGATTTTTCTTCAAACATATTTTACCAGCTCCTCGTGTTTGAAGGAGAGAAGCAAATTCATTGCATCCCCCTTGTGAAGATACTGTACTGGTGCCTGCTAACATCACCACCATTACGGGACTGCAAGCCTTTCCATAATAAAGTTCACGTTTATTTATAACTCAGCCCTAAAAATTCTCCGCAGGCAGAAACCTAAGATAGATAGCATTATTTTGAGAGAGTTCAGTTTTCTTACACTCATTTTGTGCCACAAGAAAACAAAAGCAAAACAGAATCTTTCTAGGCAGCTCCTTGTGATAATTATCTCAAAAACACCACCACCTTATACAACAACGTTTTACAGGGGGGATTGTTTTATGAGGTGGATTGATCAGTTTAGGTATTTACCAATTAACAGGTAGATTTATACAGTGGAAATTAAGGACCTTAATAGGTGGCTGCCCGCTTAGTATAACCTGCACTCCTGAGGCTCTGAGGCCCTACTGCTTGGCTGCGTGAACAGCAGGGCTAGTCTCTGAGAGTGAACTTTGAGCCACAGTCCATGGCTTCTGGATGGTGTGCTCAATACAGCATCCTGATAGAGGCAAGTAGCAGCACTGAGAGCAGCAGTGGAGCACAGATCACAACTCCCTCACTGTGCCAAAATCAAAGTTTACCTTCTGCCCCCTGCCAAGGAGAGGAAGGGCTCTGCCCTAGCCTCTTACCCGAGGAAGAGGAGAGGGAAAGACATAGCCCGATGCACCCTACTTCACTGTGGGATGGGGAGAAGATGATGCTCCACTACTGATAGCCTGCTGAGCGGCTGCCACACAGGGAACTTAGGGGAGCGGGTAAGCTGCCGGTCCACCCTGGTTCCAAGCCCCCCCGCACTGGCTCGCTCCAACGGGCTGCTTTTCCTCCAAGCAGTGGACAAAGCAGGCAGCTGCCAAACAATGTTATAAGGGAGCATTGCACAACTTTAAACGAGCATGTTCCCTAATTGATCAGCAACGTAACAACAAAACGTTAACTGGGATGACGTTAAGTGAGGAGTTCCTGTATCTCACAAAGATATTGCAGGACATTTCCATATCTGTCTGCCATAGCATTGCACTAGCACCAAGAGGCCCCATTCAGCTCAAGGGTCCAGCTGTGGTAGGTACTGTAAATGTACACATGTGTAAGGGAAGTAATTAAATACCTAACCCCTCAAGTTTCTGGTGCAAAGTGAATTCTCTTCACATGACCAGCAAATCTATCACTTGGGATTGGGAAACTTTGCAGGGACCTGTCTTCTGTGTGCTTCATGTGAATCATGTTTCACACTTGTGGTCATCATAAAACAAATAAACAATAAGCCGAAAAGATTCTTGCCTTTTACAATTTACAATCTAAGTATAGATGAGGGGTTAGATGTAAATAAAGGCAAAGGGGAGAACTGTGCTGTTTATCTCATGTCTTCTTGATCTCTGTTTTTTTGGATTTTAAAAATATTGTTATTTTCTAATACTTGCTTGAGTGTGGGACTAGAGTCACAGAAGAGGTATATTGGAGTGGGAAGGGGAGACTTTAAGGAGGTAGTGACTTTATGGGTTCTTTTCAGGAACTTTGTTCCAAGCATAAGTGTTAGAATAGATGAAAAAATGACAATGTTTATGGCAGAAGTAGAATAATGGGTGATAAAAGCTGGCTTCATTGGTGGATTAAAGGCAGCAGCCAACCACACTATAATAGGTAAGGTAAGGCATGGCTGAAGTATGAAGGTCATTAATGTTAAGGACAAGAGGTCTGTTTGAGGTGGCTGAGAAGGAAAATTCAGTGGACAGATTCAAAGAAAGGGGTGGTATGGTAAGAATGGCAGGACAAAAAGATAAGGTGGTTGAGTTCAATATCTTTTTTGAAACAATTTTGGTTGGTGAGAGAGAGAAACTTTTGAGCATGCACAGAGCTCTTCTTCAGGTCTGGGCTAAAAGGGCAAAAAGAGAGCAGCAGTGTTCTACATGGATTTGAGGGGGACAGCTTTATCTCAGGGGTCAGCCTGGCAGCCAGATACCCACAGGATTATTCAGCCACTTTTGTGTTTGGCCATGGCTCAGAATCTGGGCCTTAAAATTAATTGTTTACTCTAACTAGTTCATCCAGCTCTTCCTCTGCAGTGTTAGTTATACCCGAGGTATGGTTAAATAGGATTTTTAATGTTATGGTGCGCCTTTGTTATTATTATGGGTGATTTTAAGTACCCTTCTACATATTTACACTGGTTGAATGGCACACCAGGGCGCAGTTTAAAGCAGCAACTTATTGGTGGAACACATTGCTTTCCAGATCACTTGCCTTGGCACAAACAAGTTGTTAACAGCTTTTTCAGATGTGGTTCTAAGGCAGGGGTAGGCAACCTACGGCACGCGTGCTGAAGGTGGCACACAAGCTGATTTTCAGTGGCACTCCCACTGCCCAGGTCCTGGCCACCATTCCGGGGGGCTCTGCATTTAAATTTAATTTTAAATGAAGCTTCTTAAACATCTTAAAAACCTTATTTACTTTATATACAATAGTTTAGTTATATATTAAAGACTTATAGAAAGAGACCTTCTTAAAATGTTAACATGTACTACTGGCACGCGAAACCTTAAATTAGAGTGAATAAATGAAGACTCGGCATACCACTTCTGAAAGGTTGCCGACCCCTGTTCTAAGGCAATCATACAAGAGGAATATTGAGGCACTCTGATGCATGGTAGAAGTCCCCACAGCACCATTAAGTTCAATATCATGTTGAGTCCCCTAAAGGCAACACAGTGCGGCCAAAGTTTTGCAGAGGGCAGACTTTAAAACTGAGGAAACTAGCAGAAAGCTTAAGGACAAAGCAAGAAATGTAGGCCACTGAGGTGCCAGGTGCTGAGGACTCCTGTGATGTGCTGAGTGCCTTCAACTTCCTTTGAAGTTAGTGAGAATGGAGGGCTCTCAGTACCTCACAGAAGTATTCATACATGGTAGGACTGCACCCAGAGTGTGCTGCACTGGAGTCACAAATAGTTTGTATATAGTCAGATAAAAATAAAAACAATGTCAAAAGTGAGCATGGGGGCGGAGGGGAGGAGCAGGCAGGGGGAGAGTAGAAAACCACCGCAATGGAGCAGGTGTCTTTTCCGTGCTCCAGGAGTTGTCTCCATATATTTTTATGGTTCCCTTCTTTTACCCCTTCCACAAGTCCTTTCAATGTTACGTTATTTCCTTCCTCCTTATTCTCCCAATCATCCATTGTAAGCTCCAAGTCAATCTCTTTGCTTTCAGCCACATGACGATTCATAGCAGCATTCAGTCAGTACATGGAAAAGTTCATTTAACCCTGCTTGACATCAGTCATTATCAGCAAGTTCTTCTGATTCTTTTATGAACTCCCTGGATGTAGTTTGCATCTCAGATTTCATGGATTTTATTTTAGATAAGAATTCTCTAATAGCTGCATTGGTGGCAGGCACACTCCTGCCTTTCTCCACTGTACTTTGTCAGTGGGACATTGGCCCATGAGGCAATTTTTTGAAATCGCTTATGATTTGCAAAGAAGCTCTTAATATTAGAATCATATTTCTGTACAAACATCTGGATATTAGAGAATTCCAGGCCCTTGTTAGTTGGAGGTTTACTGCTATAGTCTTTGCATCTTCTTCCTTGTAGGGCCCCCTATATTTAGAACTCACTTTATGGCCTAATTCTTTGTTAAAGAATAAATCAGTAAAATATATTGTTTATATCTACACACATTGGGATTTTAAGGGCAAGGGTGCGGGGGGAGGGGATGGGGGGGGGACAGGCGAGAGAGAAAAAGTGGTCTCAACTAACCCAAAAGAATGTATTAGTAAATCACAAGCCTCAGTCTTATTCATCTGTAGGCATCTTTAATGTAGTGACTCTTAAATGTGACCTACGTTTCATATGTGATGCAGATAACATCGAACAGAAACAATCAAATAACTTCCATGATGCATTCAGTTTCCATCTGCCTGGGGCAAAAAAAAATTCTGAGTTGGTTCCCAAACTAGGGTCTGCCACTGACAATGTTATGGAGAACAAAAAAGATCAAGAGCCCTAGAGATGACCTTTGCTGGTCAATCAGAGTAATGGTTTACCTGACAATAATTTAACAGTGCAAAAAAACATAGTGCATTTGTAGGAGTCATCAGTACTGTACTGGAGCTTAACTCTTAATGGTTATTTTCTGCCCCAATACTGAAAATGAGCGTATGCCGTAGCTATCTATGAAATGTTCTCTCTCCACAAAATGCAGTCTCTTTTATTGACAAAATGTTATTAGAAAAACAAGCCCAAGGTATTCCAATAAAATTACACAGGAATAGCTCATCTACTGAAATACAGTATGTATTGAGGCATGAGCAAGGTAAGAAAAACACCATGTTATCAACTGCAACAGACAGAGGTTTCTTTGTTTTCCTGGAACAAATCCTGCATCTTCACTCATGATGAGAAATACCTTGCCCATTAATTTCAAAGAGACTAGTAAACAAGTACGGTACTACTTGGTGGGAGTAATGGTGGCAGAATTTAGTCCTCAGTGTTTGGGAAATGAAGATAAATGAAATAATGTGAAACTAACCCCCAGGGCATAGGACCAGCACATAATCTATACATTACTGAAATCCCACTGAAGTACTTCAAAGGCCTTGTGCCGATCCTTTGGTCAAGCAGAATGTCTCCCATAGAGAATTAATAATAAATCATTTACCAAACAGTATCACTCCCTGAAGATTGAACAATTCTAGCTTTTTAGTTGTTTTTTGCTCTGACAGGATGCACATGGTTAACTGCTTTTAACAACTGAGGTGGCTGCATTTCAGTGACAGATGAAGTGATTCTTCTATTGTGTATACAATAATCTGATAAAACACTTGGGGATGCTTCAGGGTGATAAGGCTATATAAATGTAAGTTTTTATTAGTAATGTTATTATGCACATAAATCTCTATCACAGAGGAGAGACTATACCCCTTTGATTTTAATGTGCCTGAAACATAAAGTGTCTTCACAGACAACTGAAATAGGATAACTTTTATATCCTTTCTCATCTAAAATGTCTGTAGAAAACACCTAATAATGGAAAATTTGAAACTTAATACTTACATTAAGCACTCAGCTACTCTGGTGATGAGCAGTAGTGAAAAACTGTGGACAGATTTCCAAAACTTTGCATGCCACATGAACATATCACTCAAAGCTCCCAATCATGCCAAAACTTAGCACATGCTTAACTTTACTACCATGAGTTACTCCATTGATTAGGCTACTACGGTAGCAAAGATAAGCATGTGGGTTAGTATTAGCAGAATTAGTGTCTAACTCCCTTAATGGAATCCTGCAGTTAGATATCACACAAGAATAAATTGGGAAAGGGAGCAAAAGTCAATACATATAGTCCTCCATCCTCTCAAATAGAACTGGCCAACATATTTTTGTTTGAAACATTTTTTTTAATGAAAAACGTCCTCTCTTAAAACAAACAAACAAAACCCCCAAAATATTTCTCCATTTTTTTTACAATAAAAGATTGCTATCATTTTCATTTTCAACATTTGGGTTTGTTTCCCCCCTTTCTTCCCCTCTTTTTCAGTAGCAAAGAGAAGGAAATGAAAAATTGAAAAAAATTCTGAAAATGTTTGGCAAAATTTTTTCCTGAAAAATTGTTCCTTGTCAAAACCTGCAGAACTACAATTATTTTGAAATCTTGCCCAAAAAATTAGCAGCTGTTTTCTACAGCTCAAGTCACATGTTAAACAGATACGCAGCATCATTAAAAAAAATAACTGTACCAAATGTGCGACTACTTCCACTCCATGCACAAATAACAAAGGGGATGGAGCTACAATTATAATGACACATATGTAATCTTAAAAAGAAAATTGTGTTGGTGTAGGCAGCTTCCATTATGCCTGAGGAAGCAGAGATGAATGAAAATATTGACAAAATAATCTCTGCTATTATACGTATGTATAACTCAAAGCAGGAGAGCGGCTGAGATACTTCTAGAACACTTAGAAGTATTCAGGCCTGACTCTGTAATTCTTACATTGATGAGTACTTACTCATGTGAGTAATTGTTCAATAATGTCAATGGTCTACTAGCATACATAATTGCTCACTAACGTATGTAAGGGATGCACAATTGGTCACTCCAAAGGCAAAATACTGTGGGAAAGGAGAAACTGATTCTTAGTAATACTACAGTCCTTTTTCTGAGATACAAATGCATTACAAAAATATGCACCGTGACCCAGGAAATCATGAGATTATTTTAAGATGATGAGGAGGTGGTTTTTTTTGTTTTTTTTTTTTTTTGGGGGGGGGGGGAGTGTTATTTTTTAATATAAAAGTTTTGCTTTCTTTTTCTTTGCCATCCAGTCTCTGGGAGTTTAGGGTGCAGTTAGTTCAGTTTTTCAGGCCTTTTTTTTTTTTTTTTGCGCAACCATGAGGATAAGAAATTTACTTGTGTTCAGTTTAAATAGAAGCTCAGAGTCTCATGTAATTGGCTGCCTCCAGGAGCTGGAACTTTAAAACAAAAACAAACCCACGCCAAATGTGACAAGAATCAGGAAAACATTGAGAGCGGATTATAATTCAGCCATAAGCTTTTTATCATTTAGTCATATTTCAAACAAATCTCACTGTCACTGATCAGTCCATCAGCCCTCACAGGGGGGGCGCCGATCACAACACGTCAGATGTGTTGTTCTAGCCAGTCCTCCAACTACCCCCTTGCCAAGCTGTCAATAGCACCGGACACCTGATTGACATAGCGTACAGCAGCCTAGAACTCCTGAGAGATCTGTGTGGCAAATTGCTGGCACTACTATGAGGGTCCCGCACTTTCTCTTCTTGTGGGGGGTTTTCAGGGCGCCATTTCTTGCCCCTGAACTGGGGTATCAGCTGTCCCACTAGTATCCAAGAGAAGGGGAATGGAGAGGGAGGGACCCAGGCCCACCCTCTACTCTGGGTCCCAGCCCAGGGGCCCTAGGTTAGTGGGTAAACCACTTGTACTAGTGATACTTTCCCCTGGGCTCCTTCCCTCTCCTGCTTGTGGGGCTTCCTGCCTTCCCTCTGCACAAGCCAGGTGTCCCTTTACCTAGGGTCTTGGTCTTCTTAGCCCGCCACAGCACTTCTCCAAACTCTCCTCTGCTTTCCTCCAACCTGCTCTCTGCTCCACCACCAAACCACTCTGCTCCAACTCCTTCCTCCTGTCTGCCTGAAGCAGGGGGTTTTATTAGGTTCCTGAGAGGGCCTTAATTGACTGCAGGTGCTCCAATTAGCCTGTAGCCACCCTCCCTAGTCTCCAGGGAACCACGCCTTAATTAACCTAGGGCTTATATATTTCTCCTCTCACACTCTACTACTGCTGCTCCCTGGCCCTCCTGTATCACATATCCCCCTCCCCTGCTCAACACCATGGGGTTGGGCTACTTGGGACGAGAGACAGTGTTGTCGTGACAGGCTCTCCGCGTTGGCTTCCAGCTCTATGCTGTATCCGGAAGTGGAAAGGTTGTAGTGATAGAAACCATCTAGTCACTCGTGCATTTCTTTCCTTGTTTGTGTGCATCCATTGGAGTGGGGCGTGGTCTGTCACAAGGGTAAACTTCCACCCAAGCAGGTAGTACCGTAGAATCTCCAGGGCTCATTTAACCGCTAGGCATTCCTTTTCTACTACGGCGTACCGTTGCTCCCTGGGCAGGAGCTTTCGGCTAAGGTAAAGGATAGGGTGCTCCTCATCCCCCACCATCTGTGAAAGTACGGCCCCAAGTCCTACCTCTGAGGCATCCGTTTGTAGGATGAATTCCTTTTTGAAATCTGGAGCTATGAGCACCAGATGGCTGCAAAGGGCTGTCCATAGGTCTGTGAAAGCTTCCTCTGCCGCCTCAGTCCATTTAACTATCTCCAGCCCCCGAGCTCTTATCAGGTCTGTCAGAGGCGTTGCCCTTGTGGCAAAGTGAGGGATGAACCGGCGATAGTACCCCACTATCCCTAAGAAGGCTCTGACTTGCTTCTTGCGGATCGGCCAAGGCCATTCCTGTATTGCCTTCACTTTGTTCCATTGGGGCTGCACCAGGCCCCTTCCGACTACATACCCGAGGTATCTGGCCTCAGCTAACCCTATTGCACATTTGGACGGGTTAGCGGTGAGGCCAGCCTGCCTAAGAGTATCCAGTACTGCTTCTACTTTCCTCAGATGCGTCTCCCAGTCAGGGCTATGGATTACCACATCATCTAAATAGGCGGCAGCATACTTGGCATGGGGTCGAAGTAATCTGTCCATTAAACGCTGGAAAGTCGCGGGGGCCCCATGGAGCCCAAAAGGGAGGACGGTATATTGGAAAAGGCCATGGGGTGTGGAGAAAGCTGTTTTTTCCTTGGCGTCCTCAGCCAATGGGATCTGCCAGTAGCCTTTTGTCAAGTCCAAGGTGGTCAAGTATCGGGCCTTGCCTAACTGATCCACCAGCTCATCAATACGTGGTATTGGGTAGGCATCGAATTGGGATACCTCGTTTAACTTCCGGAAGTCATTACAAAATCTTAGGCTGCCATCAGGCTTCGGGACCAATACAATAGGGCTGGACCACTGGCTGTGTGATTCCTCAATCACCCCAATTTCCAGCATCTTCCTTACTTCTGCCCTAATTTCTTCTCTTTTTGCCTCTGGTATACGGTATGGTTTTATCGTCACTCTTGCTCCAGGACAGGTGACAATGTGGTGTTGGATCAGCGTCGTACGGCCTGGTTGTATAGAGAACACGTCTTGGTTCCGCTGGATCATTTCAATGACCTTTGTTAGTTGTTCTGGGGCTAATTCGGGGGATATCTTTACCTGCCCTTGTGGGTCATCTGCCTGGGATGGAGCTGGCAGGACGGCCAGGCATGTCTCCCGATCGAACCAGGGTTTCAGTAAGTTAACATAATATATCTGCTCTGGCCTTCGGCGGCCTGGCTGCTTCACCTTATAATTCACCTCCCCAACGGCTTCCACGATCTCATAGGGTCCACGCCAACTGGCCAGGAGCTTACTTTCTGTTGTTGGTACCAATACCAGCACCCGTTCTCCTGGTTGAAATTTCCGTGTCTTTGCCCGACGATTGTAGTAGGTTCGTTGGGCCTCTTGTGCTTTCTCCAAATGCTCTCGTACTATGGGAGTCACTTGGGCTATTCGTTCTCTCATCTGGGCTACGTGTGCAATGACGTTCTTCCCTGGGTTAGGTTGTTCCTCCCATTCCTCCTTCGCGATGTCTAATATGCCACGTGGGTGGCGTCCATACAGTAGCTCGAAGGGGGAGAAACCAGTAGATGCTTGGGGAACTTCTCGTACTGCAAACATCAGGTATGGTAGGAGGGTATCCCAGTCTTTTCCGTCTTGGGCCACCACCTTTCGGATCATGCTCTTGAGAGTGCGGTTAAATCGCTCAACCAGACCATCTGTTTGCGGGTGATAGACCGAGGTCCGCAAGGCTTGGATGCGGAGCAGGGTACATAAGTCTTTCATTACTCTCGACATAAAGGGAGTCCCTTGGTCTGTCAGGATCTCCTTAGGGATGCCTACCCTAGCAAAAACCTGCACCAGTTCTTTTGCAATTGCCTTGGACGTGGGGTTTCTTAAAGGAATGGCTTCGGGGTACCGTGTAGCGTAGTCCAGGATTACAAGTATACTTCGGTGGCCCTGGGCTGTTCTTTCTAGTGGGCCCACTAGATCCATTGCTATCCTTTCAAAAGGGAATTCAATTATTGGTAAGGGTACCAATGGGGCCCTTAACTGAGGTCGGGGGCTATGCAGCTGGCACTCTGGGCAAGAGGTGCAATAGCGCTGGACTTCTGCCCGTACTCCCGGCCAGTAGAACCTCCTTAGGACTCTATCCAGGGTCTTGTCTGCTCCTAAATGTCCCCCAAACAGATGACTGTGAGCTAATTCTAATACAGCCTTTGTGTGCTTCCGTGGCAGCAAGAGCTGTTCTACTACTTCCCCCTGTATTGGCACTACCCGGTACAACAGATCCTGCTTGAGTATATAGTATGGCCCTGGGCCTTTGGTTTTCCCTTCTACTGGCACACCATTTACCTCTACTACCTCCTCCCTCACATTCGCATACAGTGGGTCATTGGCTTGGTCCTGCCCAAAATATTCACGTGCGGGACCGATCTGGCCTGATTCTATTGGATTGGGCTCCCCTCCTTCTCTAGGGGTGCTTCTGCTTGTGCTGGGAGCTGTCTCTGGGTCTCCACGGGACCTCTTCCCAACCAGGGCAGCTCTCTGGTTTGCCGCCAAAATCCTGGTTCCTAATCTTTTGTCTGCCCTCCTTTCTCGTTTGGATTTCCGGGACTTCCCAGGGCTTGAAAATAACTCTGGGGCGAACCCAGCAAAAACTGTGGTAGGGTCCTCCATGGGCACCTCAAACTCTGCTTGGGGTTTACTTCCCTCCACTAACCTGATGGGGAGGAGTAGGCTCTCGAACCCAGGAAAGTCCCTGCCAATTAAGACCGGGTAGGGGAGCTTGGGGACAACCCCTGCAGTCATCTTGGTAGTGTTTCCCTGGATCTCAATCCACATTGGAATTGTGGGGTAGAAATTTACTGTGCCGTGGACACATGTCACTCCGGTACTCTTGGCCCGGCTCAGTTGGTCTTGCCCTACTAACTTCCCTGAGACTAATGTGACAGCACTCCCAGAGTCCACCAAAGCTATGGTCTGGATGCCATTCATCTTTATCGGCCTGGTGTACTCATGTGGGTCCATCACGACCCCCACCAGGCTGATTAGGCCACATTGGTCTCCGGGATCCCCCAGATTACATTGCATGGGCTCCTCCCTGTTGGGGCACTGTGCTACTATATGCCCCAACTCCCCACACTCATAACAGCGATATCTCATTCCGGAGATTGCCCTCTGTCTTGGGCCCTCTAACTCGCTCCTCCAACCCTCTCCCCCAGGACCCATAGGTCCCTTTGGGGCCTCAGGCCGCTCCTTGGTGCCTGTTCTTCCAGCTATGGCTTTCCTGGAGTTCTCGATGACCCGGGTCCTCGGGGTTGGGACTGGTTTCCTGAAACACCGTGTTCCATCTCCCGGGGTTTCAGACAGTTCACGGGCTGCCAGTTGTCTCTCTCCACAAGGGTGACCAGTTCGTCATAGGAGGAGGGGTCAACCTGGCCTATCCAGGCTCGGAGGCCTGAGGGTAGTGCCCTTGTATAGTGGTCCAGCACAAGGAGCTCCATCATTTTCTCTGAGCTGAGAGCCTCCGGGCGTAACCACTTCCGGGCTAGGTGAATTAGGTCAAATAGTTGTGATTGTGGTGTCTTGTCTTCACAGAACTGCCAATCATGGAACCTCCGGGCTCACAAGGCCGTCGTTACCCCTGCCCTGGCCAGGATTTCCGCCTTCAGTCGGGGGTAATCTGCCGCCCCCTCTGCGGTCATATCATAGTAGGCCTTCTGAGCCTCCCCACACAAAAATGGGGCGAGGATGCCTGACCACTGATCTCGGGGCCAAGCCTCCCGCAGGGCTGTCCTCTCGAAGGCAAGGAGATATGCCTCCACATCATCCTCCCGGGTCATTTTCTGCAGACAGTAGCTGGCCCGTATGGTCCGTGTCCCGTCATACCCGCGGCACAGCTCCATAAGGGCCTTCACCTGGTTCACTAGTTCCTGCAGCGTGGCCCGATCTTGGGCAGCCTGGGTCATCAGCAGGCGATTGGTCTCTTGCTGCAGCCGCATGGCCTCCTGTTGGGTAGCTGCCTGGACCCGGGTAGCCTCCTGCTGAGCAGCGGTGGCTTGTATTAGGGCCTTGATCACATCGTCCATCTTAAGGACTGGATTGTTTTGGCTAACCCTGGTTTAAGTCCCCAGCGTGGTAATCCCACCCCTAACACCACGTGTGGCAAATTGCTGGCACTACTATGAGGGTCCCGCACTTTCTCTTCTTGTGGGGGGTTTTCAGGGCGCCATTTCTTGCCCCTGAACTGGGGTATCAGCTGTCCCACTAGTATCCAAGAGAAGGGGAATGGAGAGGGAGGGACCCAGGCCCACCCTCTACTCTGGGTCCCAGCCCAGGGGCCCTAGGTTAGTGGGTAAACCACTTGTACTAGTGATACTTTCCCCTGGGCTCCTTCCCTCTCCTGCTTGTGGGGCTTCCTGCCTTCCCTCTGCACAAGCCAGGTGTCCCTTTACCTAGGGTCTTGGTCTTCTTAGCCCGCCACAGCACTTCTCCAAACTCTCCTCTGCTTTCCTCCAAACTGCTCTCTGCTCCACCACCAAACCACTCTGCTCCAACTCCTTCCTCCTTCCCCCTGTCTGCCTGAAGCAGGGGGTTTTATTAGGTTCCCGAGAGGGCCTTAATTGACTGCAGGTGCTCCAATTAGCTTGTAGCCACCCTCCCTAGTCTCCAGGGAGCCACGCCTTAATTAACCTAGGGCTTATATATTTCTCCTCTCACACTCTACTACTGCTGCTCCCTGGCCCTCCTGTATCACATCTGCTAACCGCAGCCTCCCAAGCAGCTGGGATTACAGGGGTGCACCACCACACCGGGCCTCAAACAAATAAATACATGTTATTCTAAGTAGAACTGCTATTGGGCTAAATCACCATATTCTATGCAAAAACAAGCAGCGGTGAAAACGTAATCTAAAGTTTTTGCACATCTGAGATGCGGAAAACCCAGGGCATTCCCACTGGTGGTGGCTGAGGAAAGATGATTGGCAGTGTCAGGAGGCTAGATTCATTAACTGACGTTCATTAACTATCAGCTGAGGGCAATGAACTGGGCCTTGGTTGGCTGTAGGTCCCTGACACTCTGTTTCCTGTCTCTTTGCCTGTTTTTGATACATGCAGGGCCGGCGCGCCCACTAGGCGACCCTAGGCGGTCGTGCCGCCCTCCCAGTTCCGTGGCTGAGCTGAGAGTGGGGGGGTGGCTGGCCGCAGCTGCCTGCCACCCTCCCGGTTCCGTGGCTGAGCTGGGAGTGGGGGGGTGGCTGGCCGCAGCTGCCTGCCACCCTCCTGGCTCCGCGGCTGAGCCAGGAGCTGGGGGGATGCCGTGGGCGGGGGGCTGAACTGCCGGCCCGCGGGGGAAGAGGGGGAGCTGCCGCGGGGGGGTACTGGCTGCCGTGGGGGGGGGGGGGGGGGCAGGGCTGGTGCAAGGAAGTTTCGCCTAGGGCGAAACAGAGATAGTTCAACAAAAGCAGTTCTTAGAGGGATCTGCTACTGCAATGGAAGAATTCAAGAGTATTAATTTAATTAACATATTAATTTAACTATTCCCCTTTGACCAGTAGAGTATGAAGCAGCAAATACTTGTCCTACCCAATCTTTTTTCATTGGCCATTATTCACAGGCATTTACTTTAGCTATATTATCAGAATTAGGGCACTATATATTTTACATTAACGTCCTTAATATTCAGTTTTTCTAAGAATGCAAAAGAGATGAGGTGGCAGGCTGCATTTTGATTAATGTCTATATATAAAGAAATATTGCCTAAATAGACTATTCTGTATATAATGTTGCTTCCTAGGGTACATTCCCCAGGTAAACTATATTATCAACTACACAGCAATATTCTTATAGTGGTTCCTAGCTAAATGACAATAACAAAATAATGTTAGTAAGCTAAGAAATAGCCTTCTCTCTCTTTTTATACTCTAATTCTAGGAGAGGTAACTCTTAATTTGCTTATCGGCTGTAAAATTCAAATTTTACCATGATTAATGTTATTGAATTAGACCTTTTTAATTTATTGAAGGGCCTGATCCAAAGTCATTGGAAAGACACCTATTGATTTCAATTGGCTTTGGATTAGGAACTGAATCAGTAAAGTGAGATGTGTCTTTAAGTGAGAGTAGGAAGCTGAGTTTGCCCTCATTCCAATCTTATTTATGCATAAGGATCAATTGCTGGGTACCCTTGGTTCACATAGAAAGGAAAGGCTATTGAGATTGTTCACAGGGTCTAGCTACAAGAAAAGGCTATGAACAGTATTTTGCATAGGTCTCCTTAATTAGCAAATAATCAGTTGCATATATATGGAAAGTGCAGATTGCTTTCAATCAGGACTAAAGGTTATGTTGTCACAAAACTATTACAGGAGATGTGTCCTTGCTGATTAATACAGAATCATAGAAGCTCCACACATGCTATTTTCTGATTTGTTTAAATATCTTCCATTTAACAAGCAATATTGCCACTTAAATTTTATGCCAGCATTAATTTATCACAAAAATGGAGACGTGATGAGGAAGCTTTCAGTGAGGACGCTTTCATATTACACCACAGTATAGGGATACTCATTTAAAAGGATGCATTGGCATTCTGTGTTATTGCAAAGCTCCCTAAGATTATCAAAAGTCAATACAAAGCTGTAGTGACAGATAGATGGAGCGTGGTGTAGCCTTTTATTGTTACCAGCTGAAAGCAATTGTTAATCAATTACACACACCCATCAAGCACAGATTACATATTGGCTAAAAGTTATTGCCATGGTTATTGTTATTGTCAGTTTTTGCTGTGTCGGTGCCTACAACATTTTCAAACAGTAATAAATGTTCCCAATTAAGAAATAAATATTGGTAATTAAGCAATGAGGAATAACAACTGCAGCCAATCCAAACAAGCAATAAAATGAATTAAACCCTCTTTTTTGTAGGACTGATTATAAAGAATACATATTTCAATTCAGATTCTCTCAGTTTGGAAGATGGATGTATAATCCAATATACTAGTTATGCTATACAACGACTGTGTCTTGTGTCTGTGTTTACAGTAAGAGTATAATGTTAGTTTTGCAATACTATATTTAATAGTCATTATTAAGTATGGAGACAAATATGTAAGTCTGTAAGTGCAGAAAGTCATAAATATAAACTAGAATTTATACTGAGATATTCGGAGGGTCACAAGGAGGTATTGTATAGTACTTGACACATTTTGCTTTTAAACTTATAGCTTTAAAAGTAAAAACTTAGTCCTATAAAACATTCAGTAGATAGTACCACAGTTCATTTATTTCAGGCAAATAGAAAAAGCTCTTCAAATGCATTTAAGAGTGTCTCTACATTAATGATATGAGGAAAGAGAAAGCAGGTTTGTAGCTGAATTGGACCAGATACTATAAACGTTCAAAAGACGGCATTTTAGATTTACTACTTGAAAAACCTATTAAATTGTTTTCTCAAGGATGAGTTAGTTTAATGAGAAAGTGAGTTTGAAACAATGCAAAATAATGCATTTTTAATCAAACTCTGAGCATGTATGCATCACAAAATACTACATAATTTAATTCATCACTCATGGCATCAGGATTTAACATGAAACTCAAGATTTTCCTTCCATAGTTTAAAGTATTTAATGTTCCATAATCCAACATGGAGAGCCATGAAACACACTAATGAACAGAGTGCACAAGTTGCTGCTCTATTTTTGATAGCTCACTGATTTTATTTTTAACACTGCTGCTTAAAGTGTGTGAAGGATTTCTCAAGGGTAACACAGTAAATAGAAATGTGCAAACTACCATGGGTCCCTCCTTTGTTGTCAGGAAATTGGTTTCCGATAATCTCAAAGGTAAAGAGAATACATTAGAAGCGTGCATCCAAACATATGCTATGAAAAGGTGCTATGTTATGCAAACTAAATGGTACATGCTTGTCATTATATGACTTCCGGGCTGCAGGAAAAAACAACTGAAATCAGTGAAGCATGTTTTCCAAATATGTAAAGAATAAGCTGATTTAAGGGGGGTGGGGCAGAGAGGAGGAAAGCAACGATTTACCTGAAAGCTAGTTTTCCCTCAAAATTAACATAAGTACAAATTTAAATGCATTTAATAGGTATTTGTCAAGGTTAGAGTGCATCAACCCCCCAAAAGGAAATCCAGGCCAGCAATCCAACAATTAAGCACACCATAGCGTAATGCTAAATATGAAAACACACACGAGGGAGAAGAAAGCACTTCAATAATACTTTAAACTGCTGCTGCTTTACCAGTTTCAAGCTTCTTAGAGGCCAATATAAAAATAATATAATATATTGGATGTAGAATTCCAAATCCATAGGGACTTTGGCTGTTAAACTGAAACCGAACATAAAGCAAGTGAAGATGTCTACATGTGGCCAGATGTAGATGCTTTTGTTCTGGACACAAAAGAGGAATTGTTGTGAAAATAAAAAATAAAAAAATCATTTTGGGCCAACCTGAAATGAAAACGTTTCCAAGTTTGCCATCAAACAATGTCGAAAAGTTTCATTTCATGTCAACCAAAATGCTTCGGTCAACTCTAAACAATATGTTTTTGTTTCAGTTTTGAGGTTTTAAAAAACATTTTAAAATGTTTTTTCAACAATATTTAGGGACATACTGAAACAACACATCCCTCCAAAACAAAGTCAAAATGTTCGGTTTTGGAAATGCCCAAAACGAATCATTTTGATATTGCTGAGATTTTTTCCATATGTTTCTGACTGAAACAATTTGTCAAAATTGGTCCAAATTCACAAACTATTTTAATTGACTTAAATCTGTATTTTTGGGGAGAAAAGGTTTCATCGTGAAAAAATGCACCCAAATCTTGCAATGGCAGAGAGCATGTACGGAACCCCCTTCATACAGCCTACCTAAGGTCAGGCATAACTACAGCCCCCAGTGCAATCTGTCCAAGGTAATGCCTTTCTATCCCCCCTGGAAATGCACGGTGCAAAAGGGAGAGAGCGATGGTGTTGGCCGCTCCTCACCACTTCCCTCTTCAGAGCAGCCTAAAAGGAGCAGGACTGGTGCAGAAAGGGTGAGTAAGCTGCACCTTTGAAGAGATGTAGCAGTGGGCATGTTCCTCTTTTGCACCAGGATCTTAGGGGTGAGCTCCCCCAATGGTGGTGCAATTTCACACCGCCCAGACACAGGGCTCAGTCTAAATGGTGCCATTGAGTCCCATGACACAAGCATTGCAACTGCTACATTATAACAAGGCAAAGTAACAGTTTGCTTAGAAGTGTTCAAACGATGCATTATCCCTTCATTCATTATAGTGTGCAATCAATACACTCTTTCTTCACTGATAAAGCACTCAGCATCACTCTGAATTGTAAATCCTCCTCAGAAAGGGGGGGAAATGCATTATGTATACCATGATATACTCTCAGCCACAGGGCCGGCGCTACCATTAGGCGACCCTAGGCGGTCGCCTAGGGTGCCAGGATTTGGGGGCGGGGGGAGCAGCATTTCAGGTCCCTCGGCAGCTGCCGGGGTCCTCAGCGGCACTTCGGAGGCAGCTTCTCCCGTCGCCGCCACCTAGAGCAGCAAAAAAGCTGGCGCTGCTCCTGCTCAGCCACCCAACTTTCTTACAGAGCAGTAAACTGCTCAGACAAAATAATTTAGCTGAAATATCCCTATATTCCAAGTTTAAATCTTCTAAACCATTGAAAATGATTTTAGGATTGAGTAAATATTTAATGCTTCAGTGTTAAAAACTAAACTGTGCCTTTTGGGGATGGAACTGTCCAGTCCCGGCTAGCAAAGAGATGACAATTTTGTATGAGTGCTTACTATTGATAGTACTCATTTGTACAGAAAATTACAGTTGGGGATATGCTGTAGGCAGGGGAGATCTTCAGGGCCTGGGAACTTCTGAAACAAGGATAGTTGACCTACTTGTCCCAATGCTGAACCACAGTGAAATTGTTCTGCTGGGTACCACACTTTCTGACAGTCTAGGAGACGAAGTCATGTATTCAGTACAGATGCCGCACCGTTAACTAAGTTTAAAAGGCATCAGCAGGAGAAACTGGAGAAGAGAAAAGTATAGTGGCAGTAGAAGGAAGAGAGTTAATAGAGGAAGGGGAAAATATGATAAATTAGAGATGAAGAGACAACAGAGAAATGAAAGCAAAGAAAAAGAAAACACGGTAAGTAGAGAGTTTTTTTTGTTTATTTCTACTTTATATCATATAATACAAATTCAAACAATATTTTTACTAAAATATAATCATACCTATAGCACAGCTAACATTCTCATAATAAAAACAAGAACTCCAAAATATACTAATAAAATTGCTTTTTCTCTCACTAACGCTTCCAATCTTGCACAGGACAGAATGACAAAATAGATTGGTGAGGTATCTTAGACAAAAGATTCCTCTGAGCAGATGCATACTTGCCTGAAACCACCTTTTAAGAGGTCTCTGAAAGAAAAGAATGGAAACACTCCATCCATTACTGCTAGGGACTACAGTTGTGTCAACAAAACTGCACAGATCAGCGGCATCAAAGGTGGTTGACACACAGACACTTGAGCTTCATCTATCACTAGCAGACCACCAACCAATGCAAATAGCGCAGTTTCAGTACTATACCTACATTAATTGGTCTAGGACCAAGAAAATCTAAGAACTCCAGAAATTAGCAGTTATCTAGACACAACCTTCTCATGGACCTTTCCCCAAGATCGAACATTAGACATTGTTTGTCAGCATTCAGTGATAGTTTCCTGAGCAGAGGCGCCAAAAAAGCTACTGAAAGTATAGCTGGCATCTGACCCTTCACAGTGAGACACAACAACCTCCACCAACAATGATCCCAATTCTTTCCATCAATTCTTCAACCAACCATGAAGTATGCATATGGGTCCAACTCATACACTGTTGCCCAAACAGGTGGCTGGAACTCAAGAAGGGAAAACGTAGCATTTGAGACACTGTCCTGTCTCAGTGATGATAAAAAGATAAGTCAGGAACTGAACAATTTTATCTACAAAGAAACACAACAATTCTTCAGTCAGAAGTATCTGATTGGAGGCACCAAAAACAGCTTCCTGTTGCAGATGTTATGAGGGGAAGAACCCCTGCCTTACCTTCCGCACAGTCACAGTACAAGACTGCCTCTGCAACATAATAGTAATAATAGGTAATAGTGCTTTACATCCAGAGAGATCAAAGACTTTGCAAAGGCACGTAAATATCACTTACCCCATTTTATAGTTGGGGAAATAGAAGGATGGGAAGTTTAAGTCATTTGCTCCAGGTCTCACAAAGAGTAAGTCTTAGAACCAGGCCTGGAATGCAGGCCTCTTGATTCCCAAACAGTGCCCTGTCTGCTGGACCCCACTGCTTTAAGATTGTGACAGCAAAATCCATTTGACAAGAAACAGATCCCCCTCTCCATCAAAATCAGAAGGCTGATTCCAAAAGAATTGTTTTAGAGGTCGGGAATAGGTAGATGAAATAGGGAAGGCCCAAGTTGGCTGATCTTGATGGTGTGAACTTGAACGATGAAAAGATGTAGGGATAAAACAAAGTTACTATATATACTTCCAGACTGTATAGCTATTATTATTAATTATTATTATTATTATTTTATTATGAATTCATTATAGAATCAGAAATATAGGGCTGGAAGAGAACTCAAGAAGTCATCTAAGTCCAGTCCCTTGTGCTGAGGCAGGACCAAATAAACTTAGACAATCTGTGACAGGTGTTTGTCTAACCTACTCTTAAAAACATCCAATGATGGGGATTTCACAACCCCACTAGGAAGCCTATTTCAGAGCTTAACTACCCTTAGGCTACATCCACACTACCCGCCCAATTCGGTGGGTAGCAATCGATGTTCTGGGATCGATTTATCGCGTCTCATCTAGACGCGATAAATTGATCCCAGAGCCGCTCCCCGTCGACTCCGGAACTCCAGCTCCGCGCGAGGAGTAAGCGGAGTCGACGGGGGAGCCTGCCTGCTGCGGTGTGGACCAGCGGTAAGTACTTTTGAAATCGATCTAAGATATTCGACTTCAGCTACGTTATTCACGTAGCTGAAGTTGCGTATCTTAGATCAATCCCCCCGCCCCCCCAGTGTGGACCAGCCCTTATAGTTAGAAAGTGTTTCCTAACATCTAACCTAAATCTCCCTTGCTGCAGATTGAGCCCCTTACTTCCTGTCCTACTTTCAGTGGACACGGAGAACATCTGATTACAGTCCTCTTTATAACAGCCTTTAACATTTGAAGACTTGTCAGGTCCCCGCTCAGTCGTCTTTTCTCAAGACTAAACATGCCCAGTTTTTTAATCTTTCCTCATAGGTCAGGTTTTCTAAATATTTTATCGTTTTCTGTTGCTTTCGTCTAGACTCTTTCCAATTTGTTCATATATTTCTTAAAGTGTGGCACCCAGAATTGGATATTGTACTCCAGATGAGGCCTCACCAGTGCCAAGTAGAGCAGAACAATTATCTCCTGTGTTTTACATACGACACTCCTGTTAATACACCCCAGAATGAAAAGAGCCTTTTTCACAACTGCATCAAATTGCTGACTCATATTTTATTTGTGATCCATTATAACCTTCAGCTCCTTTCCAGCAGTACTACCACCTAGCCAGTTATTCCCCAATTTGTAGTTAAACGTTTGATTTTTCCTTCCTAAGTGTAGTTATTTTGAACTTATTTGATCAAAGGTCATTTTGAATTCTAATCCTATCCTCCAAAGTGTTTGTGACCACTCCTAGCTTGTTGTCATCTGTAAATTTTATAAGCATACTCTCCACTCCATTATCCAAGTCATTAATGAAAATATTGAATAGTTCCAGACCCAGGACTAACCCCTGCAGGACCCTCATCAGATACTCCTTCCGACTTTGACAGCAGACCATTGATAACTACTCTTGGAGAACGGTCTTTCAACCAGTTGTGCATCCAGATTAGAGTAATTTTATCTAGACCACATTCCTCTAGTTTGCTTAAGAGAATGTCATGTGGGACTGCAGCAAAAGCCTTACTAAAAATCAAGATATATCATATCTACTGCTTCCCTCTTGTCCACTAGGCCAGTAACACTGTCAAAGAAGGAAATTATGTTGGTTTGGCATGATTTGTTCTTGAAAAATCCATGCTGGCTATTCCTTATAACCCTATTATCCTCTAGGTGCTTAAAACTGATTGGTTAATAATTTGTTCTAGTATCTTTCCAGGTATCGAAGTTAGGCTGACTGATCTATAATTCCATATATTATTTTTGCTCCCCTTTTTAAAGATATTACAATGGCGTTTAGGAGCCCTACACCGGTCCATCCATTCCAGATTTCAGATTCAAAATTTACAGTAAATTCAACTTCTATCAATATCTCTACTACTACTTCCTGTCTTTAAATCGCTTGCAGTGCCTTTTCATGCCAGCAATATTTGGCTTTACCCTTATGCCCCTTGGTGGCCAAAACTACATAGAGCTCCCTTTTGTTATTTTCTTGTAAGGTGATGAGACACTCCTGCGCTAGGGTCCAGCTAATCCATAAATCTGATGACTCTCCGGGCAGGTATATAAACCACACAGGAGTAACATTAACTCAGTCTGCTCAGCGTCACTCCAGGGCTTGGAACTCACGCCTGCCTGACAGTGGCAACAGAGTGTCCAAACCTTAGCCTGCTCCAGCTTTGCTCCTGCTCCAGCTATTTTCTTAGTCCTGCTCCAGCCTTGCTCTCACTCCGGCCTCACTCCAACCCCGCTCTGGACTCCTGATTCTGGCTCTGGCCCCTGTTTCTGACCACTAGGCCCAACTGCCACAGCTCCATCCACTAGGCCTGACCATCTCCACCATGGTTTTTGGCATTTATCATCTGAAAAAATTCTCTCTCTCTCAATCTCTCTCTCTCTCTCTTTCTCTCTCACACACGGACACACACACTCACCCAGAGTTCCTGATTTCAATTAGTTTCTATTAACTGCTGAATCTTGAAACCACTGTGCAAGTGTACATAATTTAAATATGACTGTCAAATGCCTGCCATATTCCAGCAGGATGCTTTCAGCTCTGAGAAAAGTTTTGAATAGCAGCAGATCAGCCATTATCACAGAACTGTACAGAATTATAATGAAGGAAATGAATTTGTAGATCCCATAGTCAATCCCTAGAGATCAGTCCAAAGGCTGATCCTTAGAGTATGCTCTTGAGAACTTTGTTCAGTCTAGTTTTAAAATTTCCCATGCAAGGGGTTTTCAGCCTTCCCTTCGGAGACTATTACACAGTGTAACAGTTCTCACTATCAGAATGATTATTTTCTCCTCGGATATCCACCCTAAATTTTCCTTCCTTTGACACTGTTCCATTACCCTTAGTTATATTGTACTGCCTTAAATAATTCCTACCTCATTGTTATTTATACCCTTTCAAACACTTGTACAGTCTTTATAATGTCCCCCGCTCTTCACCTTAGTTTTTGTTTAGTCAAGCTGTACATGTTTAGTTCTTTTAATCTTTCCACATATAAATCTAATCCCTCCAGCCACTTAATCATGTTTGTTGCTCTTCTCTGAATTGCCTCCAATTTGGCAACATCTTGCCAGTAATGAGGAGCTCAGGGATCAGGCTAAGAAAGGCACATTATATGGACTTCTAAGATACAATTAAAAGGCAGGTGCAAATTGACAAAACCTTAGGTAAGGGATCAGTGTAACTGTCCCCAGGATATCCAGTGAAAAAGATCATTCACCAAGGCTTCCATGAGATGTGAAGCATGCCGTAATACAGATTAAATTAGATTTCCATATCTGAGATTCTTTTTAGGTGATAAATCTGAGAAACTTTCCCAGATTGTCAGTAGAGGAGGCGTTGGAACAAATTGATATATTAAACAATAAGAAGTCACCAGGACCAGAGGGTATTCACACAAGAGTTCTAAAGGAACTCAAACATGAAATTGCAGAACTACTAACTGTGGTATGTAACCTACTGTTTAAATCATCATCTGTAGTGGATGACTCAAGAATAGCTCATGTGACATCAATTTTTTTAAAAGGCCCCAGAGGCGATCCCGGCAATCAGGGCCGGCTCCAGGCACCAGCCTACCAAGCATGTGCTTTGGGCGGCACCTGGAGCGGGGCAGCGCTCAGGGTTTGTTTGTTTTTTAAACATACGGCGCCCCATGGCGCTCTGGGAGAGCAGGGCAGCGCCCGGGCTCGCCGCCCTCCCCCCAGTGCTGAGGCCGCTCAGGAGAGCTAGGTCGCGGCCGGGCTCGCTGCCTGCCCCGTGGCACTCAGGCTGCCTGGGAGAGCCGGGCCGCGGCCGGGCTCGGTGCCCTCTCCGCGGCGCTCCCCGCCGGCATCCTGGCTGGGGCAACGGGGCCTGCTGCCCGCACTCCGCGCCCCGGCCAGGGCGGCGGGGCCTGCCGCAGGCCTGCCGCCCGCACTCCGCTCCCCGGCCGGGGCAGTGGGGCCTGCCGCGCTCCCCATCCCGGCCAGGGCAGCGGGGCATTGGGCGCCCCGCCCTCCCCGCCGGGGCCGCGGGCGCGCTGCCCTCCTCGCCGGGGCGCGGCCAGGGCGCAGGGCCTTGGGCGTGCCGTCCTCCTTGCCGGTGCTCCAGGTAGGAGCAGGGGGGTGTGTGTGTTGTTTTGGCGGGCGTTGGGGGGGGTTGTTTTGGCGGGCGTTGGGGGGGTGGTTTTGTTTGCGGGGGTGGCGTTTGGGTTTGTTTTTTTCTGCTTGGGGCGGCAAAAACGTTAGAGCTGCCCCTGCTGGCAATTACAGGTCAGTAAGGCTAACTTCAGTACCAGGCAAACTGGTTGAAACTACAGTAAAGAACAGAATTATCAGATACATAGATGATCACGATATGTTGGGGAAGAGTCAACACAGCTTTTGTAAAGTGAAAGTATGTCTCACCAATCCATTAGAATTCCTTGAAACGGTCAACAAGCATGTGGACGAGGGTAAGCCACTGGCCATAGTGTGCTTGGACTTTCAGAAAGCCCTTGACAAGGTCCCTCACCAAACGCTCTTAAGCAAAATTCAGAAACATGGGATAAGAGGGAAAGTTGTCTCATGGTTCAGTAACTGGTTATAAAACATAGAAAATGAGGAGAAGGAATTAATGGTCAGTTTTCACATTGGAGAGAGGTAAATAGCAGGGTCTCCCAAAAATCTGTACTGGGACCTGTGCTGTTGAACATATTCATACATGATCAGGAAAAAGGGGTAAACGGTGAGGTGACAAAGTTTGCAGAAGAAACAAAATTACTCAAGATAGTTATGTCCAAAGTTGACTGCGAAGAGTTACAGAGGAAACTCTCAAAACTGGGTTACTGGGCAACAAAATGGCAGATGAAATTCAATGTTGATAAGTGCAAAGTAATGCACACTGGAACACATAATCCCAACTATACATACAAAATGATGGGGTATAAATTAGCTGTTGCCACTCAAAAAAAAAAAAACCCACAAGGTCTTGGAGTCATTGTGGACAGTTCTCTGAAAACATCTGTTCAATGTGCAGCAGCAGTGAAAAAAAACTAACAATGTTAGAAACCATTAGGAAAGGAGTAGATATCAAAACAGAAAATATCATAATGCCACTATATCAATTCATGGTACAGGCACACCTTGAATTAATAGACAATAGGTGTAAAACAAACAAAAGGAAGTACTTCTTCACACAAATGCACAGTCAAACTGTGGAACTCATTGCCAGGGGATGTTGTAAAGGCCAAAAGTGTAACTAAAAGAATTAGGTAAATTCATGGAGGATAAGCATATCAGTGGCTATTAAGATGAACAGGGATGCATCCCATGCTCTGAGTGTCCCTAAGCCTCTGACTGTCAGAAGTTGGGACCGGACCACAGGGGATAGATCACTCAATCATTGCCACGTTCTGTTCATTCCTACTGAATCATCTGGCACCGGCCAGTGTCGGAAGACAGGATAGTGGGCTAGATGGACCATTGGTCTGACCCTGTATGACCATTCTTATAGTAGAAACACAATCGCAGTTAGGACCTGAACATGACAGGGCTCAAACTTAAGAGCTGTACTAGACCAGCCATATGAACGTAGCTGTTTGTTAGATTTCTGAATGACACAAATGAATAGAGCTGGTCACAAGTCTTCTGACAGAGGAGTTTTCCATCAGAAAATGCTGATTTCACAAAAATCAAAACACTCAGTGGGAATGGGTCGATTCCATCAAATTTTTTGACAGAACCAGGCAGGCAGACAATCAGCTTCCTTGTCTGGTTTTCTGGCAGCTCATCCACCTGCCTGCCAGCCTCCCAAACTTCCTGGCTCCTCAGCATCTTTTCTGGTGGGTTCAAAGGGAACCAGCTGCTCACTTGGTGGGCAGCCAGCTCCCAGGCTTTCTGGCTCCATGGGTAGCCAGCTCTCAGGCTCTGCAGGTGACTGGTTCTCTGAGCTGGCTGAGTCTCCAGGCCACCTGAGGACTTGAACAGCTGGTGAGATCCCCGGCTGGCTGCCTGGTGGAGAGAGGGGGCTCCCATGTTCCCTGGGCTGCCTTGCTCCTCACCTGGCAGGCAGCTCAGGAAACTAACCAGCCCAAGTGCTCACTCAACAGGCAGGCAGATAGCACATTGAAAACATCCCCAAACTTTTTTGCCTTTCCTCCCTGCAAAAAATTGCGATTTTAATTTTGTTTCCATTCAGAATGATTTTTTTTACATGTGGAAATTTATGGAATGGAAAATCCCATTCTCACACAGCTCCAGTAATGAATCACATTTTGTATTAGCCCTAAAAGGTCCCGCTATAAATTGTTATTCTTTCCCACTGAGTCATCAGACAACGTTGAATATTTGTATTTCTGTGCAATCTACATCCTAGCAATATTTTTGTTCTTTTTTCCTGTCCTGTGCCTGTTGGGCCGTGAAGGCAGTGGAGTCACACATTTGGGGCTTTCCTACTACTCAGAGTAATGCCTCTCAAAGCAACAAGGAAAGAATCTTGTCTGTGTAAGTGGATTGAGTGAAACCCAGAGGAAATCAACAAAGTCCTTAAGAGAAGAAAGAGGAGGAGGAGGTGGTTGGGATTCAAGATCTACTCACATAGAAACCTGTTAATATAATTTACTAAATTTAACATTGTGAACCACTGACAGAGGTAAGCAAATACCCAATAGGAGTAGGTGGGTTGGCATCAGAAAGGGGAAAATAGAAATGAAGGCTGCTGATGTATTATTCTGAGTGTTGTCTTGTTGTTCATCAAAAACAAAATCAATACTTTGTACACTGCCATGATGGCGAAAGGCACCATGTCAGCAGCGATGCAGTCAGAAGTCCTCTGTTCACAGAGGAAGTGCTTGTCCAGTTTTATTGCCTAAATACAGTTACATGCTTTGATTTTAGTCTTCTTTTCAGGCCTTCTGACTTGGCATGCCATCTTAGCCTTTTGCAACTGGTAGGCAGGGGATTGGATTAGAATTAAGCTCTCAAATAAAATGAAACTAGACACCAATTAGAGAGACGACCCATACTACATGAGTGGTTTGAAATCTCCTCCACACAACCCCACTTATTGGGTCCTATCTATGCTGTGCCAAAGCAATCTGTGTTTAGTTCAGGTACTGTTTGTTCGTGTTCAAGGCAGTATCTTTCGACTTGTCATACTGTATATGCATGTTCCACAGCATGGCCCTACTCCCCAGTATAGTATAGAACCTCCCTGATTATAATTTCATTTGTCCCTTCTGTATGACCCATTCCTCTGTGGCATACGAATGACACCATTATGTATTCTACTGTCAGTCATTTTTTATATGAAACTTTACTATAAAATCCCAATTATCTGCATCTATATCATCTGTATGTAGAAAGAAGTTTGGTCATCATAGATTCGGTCCTACTGAGCATTTCCTAGCCATCTAATGCTTCAAAAAAACCCAAGCAATTTTAGGGGAGATCCAGGAATAAAATGCATAATATGGAAGCTCAGGATCGAGATACACAGTTGATAGCTGTGTAGATAATTGCTTTAAAATTTATCTATGAAATCAGACACTTGCATTTACTACTCTATCATCAACAACTTGCAAAGCAAGCAAATGTCAAATATACTTTGACCCACACTGCAATATCCAGAATCATAAATGACAGAACATCAGCATCAATAGATTAGCCACTAATTATAAGAAAAGGTGTTGCCTATACACTAAACTTATTTCTGAACTATGTATATCGTCAATATGGCCCAAACAGAATTTCTGTGCTGATATATTAGAAGCAGATAAGCCAGGCATTTTCCAGATTAGCTGCTAAATTCATGTTGTGTAACTGTAAATTGTGATGGACTGTACAAATCCCACACAGGGCATGAAGGGGTTAAAGGCCAATACTGGACCCAGGTGGCCCCGCCCCTGGAGGCCTATTGAGTTCTGGTGGGTGGGCAGGCACAAGACCAGCCACATCTGAAGACCCCTTCCCCCAGACTAAGGGGAGGAGCTACCAAACCCAGGGCTCAAGCAAGATCAGGGGACAAGTAATGGCAAACAGGGTCAGGAGTGAGGGTCACAGGTTCAAAATCAGGGATCCGGAAGGATCCTGGACAGTGCTCACTACTCCTCAAAGGTGTCTAGGGAGCCAGAAGTCGCGGCCCAGGGGAACACTCCCGTCCCTCCAGACCTGCAGAGCATGATCCAACTGGAAAGGAAGCTTAAAAGGGAACAACTCAACTCAGACAGGGAGGAAGACAGACCTACCCTGAGGGCTCCTGAACAAGGGTCCCAAAGAAGCCTCCCCATGAGGAAGAAAGGCTATCTGCTGAGCTTAGCTGGGGCTGAAGGTTTAGTTGTCTTTTCTTTTGCTACCTTATGACTTGGTGCCATGGGGGGAGATAGATCGTAGGAACTGATCCAGGGAGGTCTCTCTGGGGCCCTCCAGAGTGCATGACATTGTTGTCTCTCATAGGGTCCTGGAGCGGAAGGGCCTGAGCTCCCCTACCTACTGCCCCTGCTGCAGGCTAGGCATCAACCTCATTTCCACCACCACCCCTCTAGTTAGAAGAGGGTAAAGACGTTGAAAACCCTGAGGCGAGTCAGAGCCCAGTGGAGTGGGATGGCCTGGGCTCCCCTACCAACTGCCCTTGTTACTGGAGGGGCATAAACCTCATTTCTCCCCAATGCCTGCTAGTAAGGGGTGGGTAAAGATGTTGAAACCCCTGAGATGAAGATAAGCCACAAACAGAGGTTAGGAACTGGACTGAAGGGCCTTCCTGCTGGGAGGCCTAATCACTAGGTAACCTGCCCCTCTGAGGACTCTATTACACAAACATTTTAACATTTTATGGTCTTTGGGACAAGGTCTGAATCTACTTATGAGACTGTAGACTGCCTAGCACAGTGGGCCCCCACTTCTGATTGGGGCCTCTGGGTGCCATTTCAAGGCAGTAATACAAAAATAACACCTACTACTACTATGTGTGTGAGAGAGAAAGCACTCTTCCCCTGGACTGAGAAGAGGAAGGCTGAATTTGTTCTCACAGTCAGCCCTGGTTGACTGGAATATTAAACTGCACTAGACTTGATCACATAAAGACCTAACAAGGCAACATAGTCGCTTTAAGTGGAGAACGGGGATTATTTCACTGATTTATCATCAACCTTGTGACAACTAAAAGACAATAAAGTAACACTCCTTATTCCCACTGCACAGACTATGTTACCACATAGTTTGGGGGTGGGGGGAATTGTCCTCTTTAGACACACCATCCACTGTTTGTGGGAGAAGCCCATTAGAATTGCCATCATTTGTGCTAACACCGTTTCCTTTCAACAGCAAACACTAGGAGGAAAAGGTTACTTTTTGCTATTTATGACTTTTACTGACAAATTATTGTCCTTCATATTGGCAGAGGGTTAGATTTTACTTTCATATCGGCTTTTATAATGGAAATTTCCACTTCCAAGCAGTAATACCCAATGTTATGCAATTTAAATAATAACCTTGACATACCTAGGAGCTTGGCAAATGACTGAACAAATCATACAGTGGATATAATCCTATAAAATTAACAATAACTCAAAACCTTGCATAAGAATATATGCAGAAAGTGAACCCACAAAGGGTGCACGCAGTGTCAAAAGGTAATTTGTTGAAGTTGAAAGAAAATTATTGGAAAAGATCACGCAGTATTTGCTTACCTTTAATAATAAAGGATGAAAAGCAAAGAACAAACATAACTGCATTCAGTTGGGTTCTCCCTTTCATACTGTTAAGGCTGCAATGTGAGTCTGCTGACATCTAAAGATGATCTCTAAAAAGATTCACAAGCATGGGAGCCAAAGAAAGCTAATCAATAAGTCAGCTCTTTAGATCCTAATACATGAGTTGTTGACACTGACACTGTTGTTGAGGGCGTACGTTACACAACAAATTCAGAAGAGGTAACATTTCTGTCATTTCCACTGGCAAGCATGCTTGAAAAGAGATTGAGAAACTTGCTTGTCATAATATATCAGCTAGGAAAAAGTTAGCTGTTCTTTGTGGAAAGCAATACTAGAGTTTCTCTTAGAAAAATAGCCACACAACATAATGCTAGCTGCAATGTCAAAATCAGAAATGCTCACATAAAATAACACTTACATAGTACAACCTTCTCAAATATGGGGGAATCCTGTTATAAAGATCAATTTAATGCTGCCACCCCTTTTTCAGCATGAGCGTCACAAATTAGATCTGCGCAAAGAAGCAAAATCCCCTTTTTATCACAACAAAAGGTGTCCTGCTAAGTGTTTTAATCTATTTATTGCAATTTGTAAAAACACACCACTTTGATGCTCTGGGTATATGCACTAATATTACAGGTTAAAACAATTTGAACAAAATCCCAATTGCACTAACAATCTCTCCAAACCCCTCCAAATAATCTGTAACTGGACACTGCTGTTTAGGCAAGTTAGTGCTGGGTCTACCTGTCAATCCAACAGGTAACACTTCATCTGCAGCAAAGTAGCACTCAAATAAGTTAAATTCTTTCCTTCCTATCTTTGAAGATATCAAAGAAAATGACAGAAATCCATTACGATATGCCCCACTGGTCAGCATAAGCAAAAGGCAAAAGGCATCAGCAACACTGGGAAAGGTTTTTTTTATTTTTGTTTATTTTGTGTGGAAAATAGGATTTTAAATCCCCAACGTTCAATGATACTACAAATATAAACTCCAGTGAGAGTTGGCGCATCAATGACATTTACTTTGTCTTTTTGTACTTGATAGACTATCACAAACATATTTGCAGGTCACTTTCAATCTTTTCTTTTGCAGATGCAAAATCCTCAGTCTAAATGCAGAAAAACTATAAGGAGAACATAATATCCATCCATTCCTATGTGACCTTACAGACCTTTTCCTTTGATAGCCTGTAAGCTAAATCCGTACTATTTTTCTTATCAATATATATTTATCAGAACAAACGAAAACAAAGACCATATAATGATTGGAAGATAAACTGAAAAGACTCCTAGAAAAGCACAAAGATATCAAGGTAGCTTTGCAACTAAGAATCTTTTACACTTCAACTCATTTAATTGCAAACAATCCACAGATATGCCTTATACATGCAGTAAAAAGTTATGGGAAAGATTGTCATTGTGTTTTTGTATTTCTGATACATACATCCCAAGGTGCACTTATGAATATGCTCTCTATCTTGATTCTTTTTACTACTGCTTAGTGCTACAAAATAAATGTGATCATCTATACTTAAATAGGCTCATTACAGACAGATTAATAAAACCAATTGGCTAAATATAAATGAATAGCAAGAAACCAGCAAAATTTCTGTCTGAGTAAATTGTCCCTAGCAAACCTGGTAGAACTCTTTATGTCGACAAAGGGATACTAAAGCATACAGTTTATTTGGATTTACACAAAACTGTTGAGGAGACTGCACACAATAAAATCCAAATGATACTTTGTAAATATCCAGGGAAATGCAGAATCCTCCTGTGGATTAAAAGTAGAGGAAAAAAGCATTGAAAGAAATGAAAGGGTCTTTTGTCAAGGTGAATATTTGGGTGCTCTTAATAACAGCGCTATTCAACTAATTTAGTAAAAATCTTGAGGATGAAGTAGGCAGCAAGATATTGAAATTTGCTGAGGAAACAAAATTATTTAGGTTACAGAAACTACTGAGGATTGTGAGGAATTCCAGAAGGATCTAATCAAAGCTGGTGACTGGGCAACATGATGACAGATGTATTTTAATGAAGGTAAGTGTAGGACAGTGCTTACTAAGAGAAACAATACTGATTAGCCAGCATATTTCAGGGAAAAGAGCTAGATATGACTGCAACAGTGTCTACATTGCTCCATGCTAGGATAGAGGAAAATCACTGAAGAAAAATATTGATATTTATGTTTCTTTCATTCTAAATCCCGTAAATTGGATTGCTTTAGTGTCTATGACTCATGTCAACAGTAAACTCACACACAGTATATAATGTTTATAAAATAGCTTTTTCCCTAAAATGTGCGGGACAAACAAGGTCTGTAAAGTTGTGGCAAGTGAAGCATTACTTGATGGCAATGAGGTTATTCCAAACTCATGTCAAACAAGGGCTGGCACTTTACGGCTATCTCAAATAGCAGGTTGGGGGCCAAAATGTGCAGTCACATCCTTGGGCGGGGCATGGTGCCTGCTAACCAATTGTGGCCCGCCTCTGTTAGGGAGGCTCCCATCAGTATTTTCCCCGCACTTCTTTCAAGCAATGGGATTGGCTAAACTGCCCATAAAGAAACAACAACAGGTGGAAGTGAACCTCTTTTTGATCTACTCACTGTTGTTGCAAAATAAAAATCACCACATTGCCACCTGATTGTATGCAGTGCAGTATAATTTGAGTTTTGAGGCAGACCCTGCGATTGGCACATGTAAAGGGTGCCAACAGACCACTTTATGTCTTGCCCCAATTTCACTTTCAAAAACAATAATTTGGTGTCATTTAACTGGCTTCCATATTTCAGCTAGTCTCAAGCACATTCCTATCTATTCTGGAAAAAAACTACAATTTAACTAGCAACGAGAAAGCCCCCTTTGAGGGTATTAGGTATCAGTGTTTAGATGTGAATCATTAATGGCTCAACAGATAAAACCATGTAACCATCCATGGCCAGCTGTATGTGCAGTACGAGGGAATGATGTGGGCCAAATCACGACTGGTGTTTGTGCGGGAGATCGGGACAGGACAAGAAGTGGAGAGCACTGAGGAAGTGGAAGTGTGCTGGTGGCAAGAGTGGAGAGCAGGGACTGCTCTGTCTATGTATCCCCTGACGTGTATATCGCCCTGAAAGGGAGCAGGAAGGAGACAGGGCCACAGTCCCACACCTCCCCACAGTGCCTCACAGAGTAGACTAGATGCACTGGGTGGGAGCAGGATGCGCCATTCTAAAATATGGGGTAGCTTGTGTGTATGTAACGTCGACAGACCCCAGTTGTCGGCATGCAGGACTGAACCGCGGATGTCTGAAACTTAGTGCATGAGCCCCCACAGCATGAGCTAAAAGCCAGCTCCCTGTTAGCTAAGGCTGTAGAGCAGACTCGTTTTATCTCATCTCTAAGCAGTCTCGGTGCCATTAGACAGGACAAAACACCACACCCAGGAGGTGTTTATTACACGTACATGCGCACCCTCCATCACTCACCTGTGGGAGCTCCCTCTAGGGCAGTGTGGGCGTGCATCGTCCCCAAAAAGCAGTGCAGTGTCTAACTGGCAGAAGGCAGATTCATAGGAAGCTGTGCTTCTTTTTAAACATGATGAAATATGTGAATTTAATCCAAACTTTTCAGATTATTTTAACTTGTTATTTAACATTTACAATGTGGTAGCTCTCCACCTCTTGAGCCAGCTTGGGGCCCTACTGGGCTAGAGAATAACAGTTCTTGGCTCAAAGACCTTGCGATCTAAAGGCCAGTGTACAATACACCAACCTCTGCTGATACAGCTATGCTGGTATAGCTACACAGGCAGACACCACCCCTCCCCCACCGGTGTAAATATAGGGTATGTCTACACTTCAGTTAGACACTGGCCCATGCCAGCTGTCTCAGGCTGAGGGGCTGTTTAATTGCAGTGTAAATGTTTGGGCTAAGGCTGCAGCCCGAGCTCTGAGACCCTCCCTACCTCACATGGTCGACAGCTTGGACTCCAGCCCAGGCCTGAACATCTACACAATTAAAGAGCTCCTAGCCCAAGCCCCATGAACCCAAGCTAGTTGACCCAGGCCAACTGTGGTCTTTTGGTTGCAGTGTAGACATACCCACAGTGTACGACAACAGGAGGAGTTTTTTTCCTCATGCATGAACCCCAGCTCTGCAAACAATTAGCGATGCCAACAGAAGCAATCTTCTGTTGGTATGGCATGGGTTTTTTGCCAGCACAGCTATGTCGGCTCTTGGGTGTGGTTTTTTTCATACCTATGATGGACATAACTATGTTGACAAAACTTGGTGGTGTAGACCTGGCTCAAAAGACAAGACATAATAGACTAATGAAACAAGCACACAAGTGGGAGGACTGGGTAACAAGAAGAGGATATTTCGGCATACACTAATTGTATGGACAAATCAGAACTCTGGAGCACTGAAAAAAACCAGATTAAATGTGGGATCACTGACCCCTATCGTAATGACAATGAGAACTGGTAAGAGGTATTGTCTTGTCTAACCCAGCTTCCCAACAGTGCGGGTTTTTCTCTATAGCATATTTTCATGTTTTATCCAACTACCTTTCAAAGTCACCGTTTCTCTCCCACCTCCACCCATGATACTCATCCCATATTTTCCTGTTTTAGGGCATACTCCAGTAGTTCTTAGGCAGAACTCCAGATAGACTTCAATGGGGAGATTAACCTGAGTAAGGACTGAAGGATCAAGCAATAATTTTCCTCTTGATACCAGGATAAACATCCTGTATCAATTTTATAATCTAAAATGAAAACAAAATCAGTTTAATCAAACTGAACTCCTCTTTACGTATTTTCATACTGAAATGAGTGTGTATACACTGATTCGGATTTGGTAGGCCCGGAACATAACACAGCTTGTCAGTAAAACATTATTTACCCTGTACTGGGGAAAAAACCAGTGCTTATAATTAGGGCTGTCAAGTGATTAAAAAAAAGAACCGTGATTAATTGTGCAATTAAAAAATTAATCAAGAACAAAATAATGTAAAACTTTAGAGCCTACAAGTCCAATCAGTCCTACTTCAGACAATTGCTCAGACAAACAAGTTAGTTTATATTTGCAGAAGATAATGCTGCCTGCTTCTTGTTTACAATGTCACCTGAAAGTGAGAACAGGTATCCATGCTGATGACGGGTTCTGCTCGATAATGATCCAAAGCTGTGCAGACCAACACATGTTCATTTTTATCATTTGAGTCAGATTCCACCAGCAGAAGGTTGATTTTCTTTTTTGGTGGTTTGGGTTCTGTATTTTCCGCATCGGAGTGTTCATAGAATAATAGAATATCAGGCTTGGAAGGGACCTCAGGAGGTCATCTAGTCCAACCCTCTGCTCAAAGCAGGACCAATCCCCAACTAAGTCATCCCAGCCAGGGCTTTGTCAAGCCTGACCTTAAAGTTTTTCCTAATATCCAACCTAAACCTCCCCCACTGCAACCTGAGACCATTACTCCTTGTTCTGTCATCTGTTACAACTGAGAACAGTCTAGCTCCATCCTCTTTGGAACCCCCTTTCACATGGGGCTTCAAAAACAGACTCCAACGAGAAACTGCTGAACTGGAATTAATTTGCAAACTACATACCATTAACTTGGGCTTGAATAGAGACTGAGAGTAGCAGGGTCATTACACAAATTGAATCTATTTCCCCATGTTAAGTATCCTCACCCCTTCTTGTCAACGGTCTGAAATGGGCCATCTTGATTATTACTACAAAAGTTTTTTTTCTCGTGATGATAATAGCTCATCTTAATTAATTAGCCTCTTAGAGTTGGTATGGCAACTTCCACCTTTTCATGTTCTGTGTATATATATATGTTCATACTGTATGTTCCATTCTATGCATCTGATGAAGTGGGCTGTAGCCCACGAAAGCTTATGCTCAAATACATTTGTTCGTCTCTAAGGTGCCACAAGTACTCCTCGTTCTTTTTGCAGATACAGACTAACACGGCTGCTACTCTAAAACCTGTCACTATTTCTTTTATCATTTTTAGAGAGCAAATATTTGTAATAAAAATAATATAGTGAGCACTGTACACTTTGTATTCTGTGTTGTAATTAAAATCAATATATTTGAAAATGTAGAAAAGCATCCAAAATATTTAATAAATTTCAATTGGTATTCTATTGTTTAACAGTGCGATTAATCGTAATTAGTTTTTTAATCATGATAAATTTTTTGAGTTAATTGTGTGAGTTAACTGCGATTGATCGACAGCCCTACTTATAATATAAACAAAGGTTAACATGATGGAGTTAAATTTGACTTTGCATAATTGCAGACAGGATTTGAAAGAGAGCAGACTGGAAGAAAAGATTAACGCTTTCAGAAACATCTACTTCATAACAATAATAATAAAATATACACACCACTTACATTTCCTCAGCTGAAATTTCTGGCTGTTTGTGCAGACATTTTCAGACATTAATGGAAATAAAGACACAACATAAAACACAGTATATATAAAAATCCCAAGTATTTCATGCATAAAAATTCCATCCCAGGCAGTGGTAGCTATCATTATTTTAGTCCCTTATTTACAGTATCTTAACTAAAAAATACCATGCTGCTATCTGGCACCTCCTAACTATATATTAGCATTTTCATCCTTGTTAAACATGCAACTAGGAAGTAATCTGCTTAGCAACCAATATAAACATATTGCACAAGAAGAAAAGAAAGGTTACTAGAGAAGTAAACTTGGCTAGGGGCCAGCGAGAGCCCTAAAAACACCTTGGTAAAACGTCTGCATTTTCTGTATAATCTATAAATTCAGAAGGGAAACAGCGGGGATAAAATAGGTCAACAGTTATTTCTTGGGATACTGAGAGAGAGGAGACCTTGTTTAGGCACTCAGTTATGGCGATGGTGGCTGTATGAGCAGACAGAATCATAGATTAGATACAGTTGGTTTCTCTTGCAAATAATTAAATCCTTACAGCTGCAACAAATGGTTCACATTTCCAAAAATTATTTATCAGGACTGTAAACCATACCAGCAAACCAAATCCCATAGCTAGCTGATTTTGGTTCAAAATCTTAGATTACTGTACTAGTGCCTTTGTAACTTTTCAACACAGCATTTGAAAGGCATCCTTTTCCGAGACAGTCTTTAAAAGAACAAATCCATTGGGTGTGGGCAGCCTCAGAAATGCAGTGCTTGTGTGTGCCATTAGGAGGATTCTGTCATTACAAAGTAGTATAATCTACGCCTCAATCCAAATGTAATACTAGTTTGCTTGGTGATTAAGGAGGAGGCTTGTACTATGTTATTACCATTAAAATACCAGCCAACAAACAACTATGCCTCATAGCAATTCATTGTCATCAGACTTTCAACCCTAAATTACAGTTTTGAAAGGGATTAAACTACTCATAACTTTATTTTAAGTAAATATCTTTGCCAACCTATAATCAATTCGATTAACTGCTTTTGATATAAAGGTTGTTTGCAGAGTTGTAGCCATGTTGGTCCCAGGATCTGAGAGAGACAAGGTAGGTGAAGTGATATCTTTTACAGGACCAAACTCTGTTGTGAAAGGGACAAGCTTTCAAGCTCCACAGAGCTCTTCTTCAGGTTTAAAGGGGCATTATTGCCCTGAAAGCTATTATGTGCTATGTGACTATCCTCTCAATAGTTAAGCTTCTAGCTTCCCTCCAAGTGTGCAATACACAAGAGGGAGCAAATGATTATATAGGTGCATCAAATTCTCCCCACAGGAGTGCCACTAGGTTGGGCACTCTCCAATGTGCACATAATGTACTGATGTACACCATGAAAGATGGGTCTAACCATACAAATTCGCATGGGCTCTTGGACATGCATAGAAATTCATCATGAGGACAGTATAAATTAAAGCAAGTCATAACTGCTTTAAAGTGGGAGTTCTGAAGTTAATACTGGTGCAGGACTGGCAGAGGGGGAGTGGAGGCAGAAGGTACACAAGGGAGACATGAGATAAGAAAAGGGCAAGACAAGAGGCAGGAGGGGGTGGGGGCAGGTGACCAGGAGATAGAGAGAGAACAAATGAGGGAAGGGATGGCAACACCTCTACCCATACCCCAGGAGAATCTCCCTCCTACTTGCCTATAACAGGGTAGCTGGCCCCTTAACTAAAATAGGACTCAGTTCTCCTGTTCCAGTTCAGGTGCCCCCTAGTTTGGTGTAATGAAGAGGGTGGGGCTGCCCCTAGAGTTATACATGAGAGTCCAGAATGCTGAGAGACAGAACTTGGAGGGAGAGTTCCAGTGTTTAGAAAAGGATAGAGGCCAGAGAGCTCACAGGAAGACCAGAGCTGTGCTGAGTGCTTCAGGGAGGGGATCCTCCTGAAGGAGGGAGTGGTCAGAGTTCCCTGGCTGAGCAGTGGAGTCAGATCAGGCTAGTGAAAGTAGAAGGTAGGAAGGCAATCAGGAGCTCACCTACAAACTTTCCCAGGCCAGACAGCCGCAGCCAGAGACGGCTGGAAAGGACTGAAGACAGAGCAGCAGAGGAAGATGTCTGCTGGATCTCTGAGCCAGAGAGATGACGCCAGAGGGGGCTGAAGGCTGGGGAGTGATGATGGGATGTGTGACTGGTTGGGGTCACAGAGACCTGCTTGGTGCTGCCACCTGGTGTGCCAAGGCTACTTCTGTCCCTGCTTCCAGGCCTTTTCCAGCTTGGGACTCCCGAATCCTGTCTGTTTTGAGCCAGATTCCACTGATCTGCTACAAACACAGTCCCAGGTCCGAACCAAGTCCACTAACAACTGTAAGGCTCCTGGAAGCGCTCTTGCCTTTGACACCCAGGTGCCCAGCTCCCAAGGAGGTCCGCATCCTTAATAAATCCGTTTTACCCTGTATAAGGCTTATACAGGGCAAACTCATAAATGGTTCGCCTTCTATTTCAAAGATAGAAAGATATGCACAGCTGTTTGCCCCCCTAGGTACCAACTCGTACTCCAGGCAACTTAATAAGTAAAAAGTGATTTTAATAAGTACAGAAAGTAGGATTTAAGTGATTCCAAGTAGTGACAGACAGAACAAAGTGAATTACTAAATAAAACAAAATAGAACACGCAGTTCTACGTCTAATCGCCCTGTGTACAGATAAAAACCTCACTAGGTCCAGTAAACAGGCTATCTTCCTTCTAGCCTGGGTCCAGCAATCACTCACCCCCCTAATGTCTTTGTCCTTTGTTCAGTCTCTTTCAGGTGTCCTTGGGGGGTGGAGAGTCTCTCTCTTTAGCCAGCTGAAGACAAAATGGAGGGGTTTCCCAGGGGTTTAAATAGATTTTCTCCTCTGGGTGGACACCCCTCCCTCCCCCTGTGTAGCATCCAGTTACCAAATGGAGTTGGGGTCACATGGACAAGTCACCTGTCCATGCACAACTCAGTTCCTTCTCAGACCAGCCACATTCCTGGCAAAGCTCAGATGTGGATTGGTGTCTGCAAGTTCTATTGTCTGTTAAGTGCTTCTTGATTGGGCACTTAACCTGCACATTTCTTTCTCAAGAAATACAACCAATATTCATAACCTCAACTACAACAATGATACATGCATATAAATGGGAGGAATAAATTCAGTAGGTCATAACTTTCACAGAGATATGTTACATGGCACATGTAGCATAAAACATAGTCCAGTTACATCATGTGTACATTTATAAGCATCTCCCCATAAAGTTTTATGGGGTACACCGTCACAGGATGAGTCGAAGATGTCTCCACACAAGAGCTGGAACTCTACCTGGGAAGAAAAATGGGGTGGAGAAACACCAGGTGTGGAGAAATAGGGAGGGTCAGGGCTCTGATGAGACATGGAGCATTCTCTCTCTCTCAAGTGCTTGGCTGGCTGGCTCTTGCTCATGTGTAACTGTTTGCCATATGTGGGGTTGGGAAGGAATTTTCCCTCAGGTCAGACTGGCAGTGACCTCAGGGGATTTTCACCTTCCCCTGCACTGTGTGGGGGCGGGTCACTTGGCAGGATTATCTGGGTATTTCTCAATCATTTCCCTGCCTTTCCGGGTACCTCGAGCACTGGTACACCTCAGTCCCTCCTGTTCTCAGCCTGTGGGACATAACAGTCTGGTCCCCTGTGGGCTGTAATACTCTGGTCTCTTTTGGTTGTTGGCGTTAGTGGGTAGGTGCTGGGTGGTGTTGGTGGCCTGTGATATACAAGAGGTAATACTAGATAATCTGATGGTCCCTTCTCATCTCAAACTCTAGACTATATGACCCCAGCTAGAGCGGTGGGGGTGAGGCATGGTGAGAGAAACTGGAGCCATACCTGGAGTTGTTGGGGACCAAAATCCTGTTTGGACTATGCTGGAGCCATTCTGATTTATGACAAGGGGAGTTTTGGTAATAAATTAATGCTGCAAAAAAGGGCTACTTATATATGCCAAAGGCTGTCCTGAGTCTGAGGAATCAAGAAGGAAACTGAAGGGCCACTTGCAGGGCTGCCCTGAAGCCATGCATTGACACTGCCAGAGAGGAGGCCCCTCTTCTGTGCAATGCATTTCAGGTTGACTTTTCAAGTTAAATTAATCTCACACAGATCAGGAGAGGGGGAGATTTCTCTTACAATTAAATAAACAGAAGTATTTCAGACCAAAAACATGAGACTAATTTTTTTTAAAGTCTAATGATATTTACAGAGAGTCTCATGATTTGGGGGGTTCTGCCATGTGGTTTTTGAACAGAGGCTTGGAAATACTGTAACACATAGCACAGTGACCCAATGGCAAGGAAGTGTCCTTGGGTGTGGGACACATGGCTGACAATCACTCTCCAGCAATTACAGGGCGGGCTACAGAGACACCAACAGAGGGGTACTGGGATAGGCTCCTGTTGGACTGTATACCCCAGAAGGGGTCTGTTTTGTTTCACATACAGACTGTGTGCGCGACTCAGCTGGAGTGCCAAGTGCTTAACATTGTGAAAGTGCTTTTCATTTCATGTCTGATATGGGCCACTACGACAGAGAAAACTGTGAAGACTCTGGGAGCGGTGGCTATTCTGAAAGGAAGCACCCTGCACTGGAAATGGTGGGTGCACAATGTGAATCTCAGGAAAATCTGTGGGGTGGATAGATATCGATGTGAAAAGAAGCATCCTGCACATCCAGAGCAATAAACCACATGCCTTTCACTAAGGATGGGATAATTACTGCCAACATGACCATACAAAACTTGAATCTGTGGATTCATAGATTCATAGATTCTAGGGCTGGAAGGGACCTCGAGAGGTCATCGAGTCCAACCCCCTGCCCTCATGGCAGGACCAAATACTGTCTAGACCAGTGTTTAACCACCAGTGTTTAACCACCCTGACAGTTAGGAACTTTTTCCTAATGTCCAACCTAAACCTCCCTTGCTGCAGTTTAAGCCCATTGCTTCTTGTTCTGTCCTTAGAGGCTAAGATGAACAAGTTTTCTCCCTCCTCCTTATGACACCCTTTTAGATACCTGAAGACCGCTATCATGTCCCCTCTCAGTCTTCTCTTTTCCAAACTAAACAAACCCAATTCCTTCAGCCTTCCTTCATAGGTCATGTTCTCTAGACCCTTAATCATTCTTGTTGCTCTTCTCTGGACCCTCTCCAATTTCTCCACATCTTTCTTGAAATGTGGTGCCCAGAACTGGACACAATACTCCAGTTGAGGCCTAACCAGCGCAGAGTAGAGCGGAAGAATGACTTCTCATGTCTTGCTCACAACACACCTGTTAATGCAGCCCAGAATCAAGTTTGCTTTTTTTGCAACAGCATCACACTGATGACTCATATTTAGCTTGTGGTCCACTATAACCCCTAGATCCCTTTCTGCCGTACTCTTTCCTAGACAGTCTCCTCCCATTCTGTATGTGTGAAACGGATTGTTCCTACCTAAGTGGAGCACTTTGCATTTGTCCTTATTAAACTTCATCCTGTTTACCTCTGACCATTTCTCCAATTTGTCCAGATCATTTTGAATTATGACCCTATCCTCCAAAGCAGTTGCAATCCCTCCCAGTTTGGTATCATCTGCAAACTTAATAAGCGTACTTTCTATGCCAATATCCAAGTCGTTGATGAAGATATTGAACAGAGCCCGTCCCAAAACAGACCCTTGCGGAACCCCACTCGTTATACCTTTCCAGCACGATTGGGAACCATTAATAACTACTCTCTGGGATGAAGCAATTGAGATGGCTGAGATCGAGGATTAGTCTCCACCCACCTTTCTTCTTAGGTATCAGGAAGTAAGTCGAATAGAACTCCGTTCCTTGATATTCTGGTGGAACACGTTCTACGCTCCCCTTTGTAGTAAGGAATTCACCTCTTGGGTGAGACTGCTGTTGTGAGAGTGGTCCCTGAGGAGGTATAGGGAGGGGAGTTTTGGAGGAGGTAGCATGATGAATTCAATCAGATAGCCATGGTGGATGAGGTTCAGCAACCATTTACCCATTGCTATTGCACCCCAAACTGGGGGAAAGAGTGCTAAACAACCCCAAAAGGGGGTAAGGAGGTTGTGAGGTAGTAGGCAAAGTGGTTAGCAGCTTTCAAGGTTGTCTCAGAAATATCTTTTGGTAGGAGGTTGTAGCTGTAAGGTGAAAGCCTGTGAAGGGGGTCCTGGGAGGTAGGATCTCTGTGTTTTCTGTTGCTTCCTTGGTGCTTCCTTCTCAATTTTGAAGCAGGTGAAGGTTCCCTCGTGGCTCAGGCTGGTTCTGAGGGAGGGTGTTGGGACGAGGGTCCTCAGTACAGCCAGTAGGCTGGATCTGGGGGATGTTGAGGCAGTCCCCAGAGCATGGGGACCCAGTGACTCCAGAGTGGTTGAAGTGGTAGGTGTTGCCAAGACCAGGACAGCCTCTACAAATGCACATATGGATGGTAAGACATCAACAGTCCCTCTCCAACTTCTGACTTTTCGGAGGATGAGACGGCAGACTCCAGTTCCATTGGCGGTACCGTCAGAGCTGGTGGAAGGGTGTAGACCATCGGAGTGGGCAGTGAGGGGTCCAACAGTGGGGGCATATCACGAGGGGGAGAAATAATCTCCCTAGAGGTAAAAGGGCCCAACAGACAGGGTGACCCTGGTTCTGTTAAGGAGAATACGTCCTGGGGCACAAACACAGTTCTGGATCTCCCCAGTGTCAGAGGTACCCTCTCTTTACTCGGTACCGATGTTGGTGCTGTGGACTTCCCCAGAGCAGGTGAATCCCTTGTCTTGTGGGGCACCGGTACAGATGGTACCAGTGGACCAGTGCTTGGAACTGCCAGATCCCCATGTTTGTAGGACTTCTTTTCATGTCTATGGGATTTGGTGCAAGCTCCATCTCCATGCCTCAAACTCATGGAAGGAGCATCCACTTTCTTTGGCTTTGAGGAAGACTTAGTCCCATGCTTACGGGTATGCTTCCTTACCTCCCGACTAGGCCCCAGCACGGAGTCCATAGGGGTGGTTCCACCAGTATCGGATTTGGACTCGGTAGCAGGAGGTGCACTCCTTGCGGTTTCAGACTGATGTGTGTCCCCCGGCTTTCGTCCAAGTGAGGCCTCATGGTGAGTTCCATGAGGTGCCTCTGGAGGCAGAGAGCCTGGCCTTCTCAGGTACGGCTGCGGAAGGACTGGCAGATACTGCACCTAGACATGATATGAGCTTCCTAGGCATAGTCCTAGACCTGCAGGTGGGTATGGGGAGAGGGGAGATTGAAGAGAAATGAACCCCCAATCTATCTAAACTAAGCACTAAAAACTACAATAAAACTACAATAAAACTGATAAGAATACTACAAAACTCTAAACTATTTACAACTATGCATTTAAAGGTGTGTCAGAGACGAGGTCACTGAAAGTTCCGACCCAGAGCATGAGGCGGTGAGAAGGAACTGCCGGTGCAGTTTGTCCACCCTGCCCTTTATCACCTCAGATGGAAGCACAGGGCGAGCCAAGGTGTATGCGCGGACCAACGGACACTACGGTCAAATTCTCTGACTCCGGGTGTATGATGCGTATGTGGTGGAATACAAGAGGGACCATCACTTGAAGAAGAATTTATGACATTCCAGAAACCGAGCTCAAGTGACAAGAGTTTATTATGCCAGAAATAAAGAATGAATAGTTTTATCCTTAGAACAGTCCCACTGAAGTCAATGGAAATAATTTTGAGCTAGATTACGCCATTTAGGCGCAGCCCCCAATAAGGGACAGCGTGAACCCACACCGCCTGATCCCCTGGAACAATAAGCCTCCTGAAATGCTTGAGCAAACAGAGTTGGAGTGCCCACTGCTATGTGCCACTGTGGGATGCAGCTTACTTGCCAGCGTGCATGGAGGTGCCAAGTAATGACACTGCCTCAGCCCTGCCCCCTTTTGGGTTGCACTAAGCAGAAGGAAGCTCCTTGTGCCCTCCTCCTCCCACCCATCACTATTGGAAGGGCCAGACTCTGATCTTGTGTTTGAGAAGTTTACTTGTGGTGTAAGAGTTGGGTCCTATGATTGCACTGCACAGTAGGTACAGTAGGAGAACAGGAAGGGTGAAGTGAAAGTCTGTTTAAAGAGACACTCCCCGGTCACACGTGGCTCATTTTAATTTTTTTTAAAAAAGTCCCCATGGATTGCTTGTTAAAAACAAACAAACTTCATACGATGCTGCTGCAGGAGAGGCTTGAAGTTAAATTGACTAGAAACAGGCTAGGAAAAAGGAAAACTGACTAATCTAATTTCATTGTCCAAATTGGTGAAATGTCCAAGATAGCAGACAATATAAAAGTAAGCTGGCTATTTTTGAGTACTTTCAGTTTTAACAATCTCAGGTGGTGTTTGTTACAAAGAAGGATTGTTTTAAAATACCAGTTTTAACATGGCAGTCTCCCTCTACACACTACTAATCTGTCATAAGCAGCTACCAGTGAAAGCAATGAGAATCTTGACAGTTCAGCAAAGTTGACATCTATTGATAAATACATTTTATTTTCCACTAACAGAACTATTAATAGTTTACTTCAGTATGTTTAAAGACAAAATACTTATGCATTCATACTGTGAAGACAAGTATAGCAACTGCTGTCTCTTGAAGCAATAAGCATTATATCACTTCACATCTTTTCACAGTATAAACCCCTAGCACTCACCTCTCTCTCTCTCTCTCTGGAACAGCAAATAACCCAGTAGTAACAGTAATATTCAGTCATAAAGCTGGGTCCTCCTTGGCTAGCTAGCCTCATAAGATAAATCATAAATAGATTATGGCTACTGGGAGATAGGATGTAATTCAGTTTAAGATTAGGATCATCACTCTAAACAAAATATTGTATTTGTTTCATTTTGTGTTGCAGGGAAGATTTGGGTTTAAAACACAACATTTATTTGGATTCAGATCTTTCAGGAAATATACAATATGTTTCTTTGTCACAATACTTCTAATATCACTGCAGCTTCCAGCACATAAGTCTTTCACCAAAACTAAAACGCTTGAAAAGGATCTTTTATTGTCATACAATTTGTGGCACTCTAGGTCAGCTAACTAGCTCTGAGGGTATAATGCTTTCCTTTGTTCAAAAAAGCAAACAAGAAAAGTGTAGGTATATCTACTTACAGCAGCAAAGCTTATACGTTTTATGCTCTGATTGCTTTGGCCGACCTATATAAGGATCCGGCTGTACACATCCAGACTTCTGACACATGTTTAAAACCCTTATGCCTGCAGTATTACCACCTCTATGATCTTTAGTAGCATGGTTTTAGTTCACTACATGCCTTGTTCTGTCTAAATAATCCAGACCAGGCTTCCTATCTAGTTCATTTTATACAGGGTTGTAAGGGACTACGTTGATCAGTTCGCCAGACTGGTGTAATGCCAACATTTCTATTCATGAAATTCTCTCAGGATGGGGAATTCTATTATGAATACCTTCTTTCTGGATGCTTTTCCAGAGAAGCGGCTTCCCCACCTTCCACTCCTCCCAACTCATTGACAGCAAAAAACAGGGAGAGGATATTAATGCATAGGATGGATTTGGTTCTCTCTGCACGATATGGGTGTGAGGGGGATTGAGGGGGAGGGAAGGAAAGATGAGGCCCTTAACTGGCATGATTTGTCCTGATTATCCACAATTCTGTGCGCTTTGGATTTTTAGTTCCAGGGGCCTGGCTGGTTGCCTGTTTTTTAAAGAGGGGAGACCTGCAGGTCTGCTGCCCTTTTCATAGGCTATGACACAAACGCCATGGCTCTCTCCAACATGGGTTTGTCATGTCATAGGTACCAGTGGCTATCCTGCTCTGCATGACTTTACCAGTACTACTGCCCCACTTGTGCCATGCTCTTATGTTGGGGTTCCTAACAAACGTCTCCTATTTTGACATTGTTTGGAGTGGGGACTGGGCTTTCCGGTGCCTATTCTTTGATTATGTCAATAGGTTTCAAGGATGGCGGATAAGACCATTTTTATTGCATAGCACCAGTTTTTCTTGTTCTGGGGGTCATGGGTGGTGATGGCCCCCGCTGTCCTGTCTAGTTCTGAGTCTACAAGAGCACAGGCTACTGGAATAAGCCCCCTTCCTACTTATCTTGTCTCATACATGATGTTATAAAGAATGTAAAGGGCATTTAAATCTATCAAATTAGATTACTTTATTACATGAAGACTATTCTCAATATCACACCGATCTAAATTAAACGAAAACAAAGTTGTCTCAGGTTGGACAACCAGAAACAGAAGCACCTGAAATCAGTGGTCACTTTTGAAATGTTGGCCTTATTCTGCCGACTCCACAATGCTTCTGAACTCAGGGCCCCTATCTAACGCGTAGTCAGAACAGGAGATAGGATATAACTTGGATGCCAGCCCTTCAAGCTTCTCTGTACAGGCTGCCCCCAATGCCTGTGAAGAGCCCCACTGAAGTCACTGGGACTCTGAAGGGGTAGGGCCCTGCGTGTGGAGAGCAGAGCAGAGGCCTTAGACCCTGATACTGCACAGACTTGCACGTGTGCTTTATGCAATGCGTAGTCCCGCTACTCAAAGTGCATAAAGCTAAGCTTGTGCGTGTGCCTTTGCAGGACTGGGGGGTTGTAAATTGTTCAGGGCAGGGAGATTGTGGCCTTGTAGGTGCAAAACACCAAGCACGTGTATGAAGCTGTCGAAATAATAAATAGTAATTAATCAAAACTAAGTCTCACACATGGCAGCACAGAGCACCACCGGGCCACTAAACCATTCTGAGCCTGGCTCTCTAAATAATCATCAGTGCACATGTTTAAAAGATTCAGTAGCAGGCTGTACAGACCCTGAAGGATTTTAAACGCGGATATATTTATTAGCTAAAATATCTCCCACAATTGTTCTAAGTGAAAGACAAGCCACCTGAAAATCAATTCCTTGTGTAGCTTTAATTACTCTTGAATTTAAATGAGTCTAGCAAATGTATTCAGGACAATAAAACACCCTTAACTGTGTGTGAAAATGGCACCAAGAGCTTAGACTAACAGCCCTTTGAAGATGCGCCTCCTGCATGTCCCGAGATAGACCTATTTTTATCAGCAGAGCAGCAGCAGAACCAGTGCACATTCATAAAGCTGTAATTATTGCCCTCGTCTTGCACTGGAATCCCTCTCTCACTCGATAGGTTAAACAACTGCCCACGATTAAACGAACACACTGGATTCCACTGTGTTAAATAGGCGTGGTTCTTGCTTTTTAAAAATCACAGCTAAACTACGCCAGGCTAATTGAGAAGAACAGATACAGCTTAGCCAAAAAGAATATGCAAACACATGTCTGAGCCATTTCACTGATGTGTAAATTATCTGAATACTAATTAGAATTTTTTTCATCAGATAGAACAGGGTATGTTTACCCCATGCGGCAAAAACTGACTGTGCATCTCTGCAAACAGCCCACAACTAAGGGGGGAAATCTGAATGATTCAATATTCTCACTACTAGGAGAAATATTTTTGCCAGTTGTGCAGCTCATGTTGAGAAGCTTCTCTTCCAACTTAGTTTTAACTTACTAGTATTTTTACTTGCATAGATTATGAAATTAAGGGTCTAATAGTTCTGTAGAGCCAGATATAACAGGACATGTAGGTTATGTGCAGGTTTCTTTCAATTGCTTGGATTGTCTTTACTAATGCATCTTTGATTGAGACAAGTAAACTTGTTTTGATTAATAGTTTAAGGAAACCTTAGATCCCAGATTTCCAATGTTAAAGATTAATGTGTTAAAAAGCTTCAATACCAAACCTCCAAAATCTGTGGAATACATTATCAAACACGGTGCCCAAATTAAATGTCTATATCCAACATCTTGGATCTGAAACTGGCATTTCAACATCCAGACGTGACTAATATCTTGATCCTGAACAATGTTTAATAGTAGTGGTTGGGAATTTTTCTATCAAATATTGTTTCCATTGAATGCTGCTAACTTGAAACAACTGGAAATTTTCTTGGGAAAGGAGATTAATTAAAAAAAATTTTTTTTTTAATCCAAAATCCTGTCCTGATTTTTCAGATCGAAACAACTTTTTTAATCCGTGAAAGTTTGCGATTATGACTTTTTCACCCAAATTTGGGATGGGAACATTTTTGAAATCTCAAATTTTCTGGGTTGGGAAAACTGTTTCCCATTCCACTCTAATATTTAGTGTTCTCAACACTCATGGATTCAGAAGATGCTCAGCATCTGGCCTCTATTACTGATACAAGTGTTTAAATGTTTGGAGGCTCGTATTTGGATATTGTATAAAAGATATCCATGTTTGAATAGAAGGCTTACCAGTGCTATTATGGGAAAGATTAAGAGGGGATCACTGATTTATATAATGTTCTGGAGCAAACACAGAAATAGTGAAGGCACATTTGCAATAGTGTCAACACAGGAAGAAGGCCACACACTTAAACTGAGAAAGAGCTGAGAACTAAAGAAATTTAGGTAGAATTGCTTTACACAGAGAATAACTAACACACAAACTGGATATGTATTTGTAGGGGGGAGTATTCTAGAAATGGTACATTCTAAATTTCACTAATGAGAGACTTATAAATTACCAGTTTGCAATGGGAGGTAGTGTTGCCTAGTGAATAGAGAGCATTGGACTGGGAATCAGAAGATGTGGGTTCTATTCCTGACACTAGCCTTGAGCAGCAGCCTTGCCACTGGCTGACCTTGAGCAGGTCACGTCACCTCTTTGTGCCTCAGTTTCTCCAGCTGTAAAATGGGACAATGAAACTCACTTCCTTTGTAAAGCACTTTGAGATCTATGGATAAAAGTTCTATTTTAGAGTTAGCTATCACTACAGAGAGTCCTAGCTCATTTTTAGATTATGTCCATAAAAATACTGCAAAGTCTGCTATTATTCATTATCAGTTCTGATTGAGAAAAGTAACTATTAGATTTTGATTGGCTTTTTTCTCATGGGAGACTGTTGCATTCAGCTAATTACCATAGTGTAGGTCTTTATCTGAATACAGAAATATATGCCCTCTGTAAATAGATCTGTTCCCTCCTTTTGGTTTCTACATGGAAAGGGCAAAATGTCTTGAATTTTGCCCTTTCCCGGGGGAGGGATAGCTCAGTGGTTTGAGCATTGGCCTGCTAAACCCAGGGTTGTGAGTTCAATCCTTGAGGGGGCCATTTAGGGATCTGGGGCAAAAATTGGGGATTGGTCCTGCTTTGAGCAGGGGGTTGGACTAGATGACCTCCTAAGGTCCCTTCCAACCCTGATATTCTATGATTCTATGATTTGCTTTGATTAGCTTACACAGAAAGTCACTCTAATTTCGGTACCTCGTTAAAGAACTAGCTGTTCCTTAATTCCCTATTTACTGTCAACATGAAAGCTGTCCTGTTTCTCCCATTTTGTAACAAATTCACCCATTTGAATAAATGAATGCCTACAAATTGCTTTATAATTTTTAGCATGCAGTGTTGTTGTAGCCAGGTTGGTCCCAGGACTTGAAGAGCAGCTCTGTCTAAGGTCAAAAGCTCGTCTCTCTCACCAACAGAAGTTGGTCCCATAAAAGATATTACCTCACCCACCTCGTCTCTCTTATAATTTTTAGTATGTTGATATGGTAAGCTCAAAATTCATCTACATGGAAGGCCAGGACTGTTGTGCACTTTCGCTTGGAGTGTTTCCCATGCACATTCTCCCTGTATTCGGGAGGGACCTGGGGGAGCAGATATCTTATCTAAGGGTATGTCTATATTACCTGCCGGATTGGCGGGCAGCGATCGATCCAGTGGGGGTCAATTTATCGCATCTTATCTAGATGCGATAAATCAACCCCCAAGCGCTCTCCCGTCGACTCTTGTACCCCACCACCGCGAGAGGTGCAGGCAGAGTCGACAGGGGAGCAGCAGCAGTCGACTCACCACAGTGAAGACACCGCAGTGAGTAGGTCTAAGTTTGTCGACTTCAGCTACGTTATTCACGTAGCTGAAGTTGCGTAACTTAGATTGATCCCCTCCCCTCCCAGTGTAGACCAGGCCTAAGGCAGAATCCCAATCAAAGCTTGCCCCAGGCAGGTGCATGGTGCAGCTTCACACCACTCTCAGTGTTGGTGGGTAGCTAAATGTAGCACTAAGTGTCCTTCCAACACGTTCACTCTTATCATGACCGCCCCAGTGGTCAGTTAGCCAAGCCAGCTCTTTAAGCTTTACTTACAAGTCAATCTCTGCAATCCCTGATCAGATTATGTTGCTGTTCATAGAGCTCTCATCGATACTACTACATCCCAAACCTGCCTCTATGGAACACAAGAGACCCAGAGTGATCAGGGCACTCTACCCCAAACAAGAGCAATTTAAAGAAATTTCATATAGACCCAATCCCAATTTGTCCCTGAAAATGGGCTCCTAAATGGTTATTTGCTTCCATGCAAGTTTTTGTAAAATACAACATTAGTCTCTTTGTACCTCAGTTTTCCCTTCTGCAAAACGGGGATAAGATTTACCTACCACACAGGGGTACTGCGAAACAAAAGTAATGTTTGCCATATGCACTTAAATGACAACTGCTAGAGAAGTATTATTACTGGGCTTCCCATATGTAAATATAGTGGGAACATATTGCTCTTTCAGCACACTACATGATATGGATTTCCAAGCTGGTGCAAGAGTGTTATGTTAGGGCCCAACCTTGCTAATGTGCACTACACTGAACAGTCCCACTGAAGTCAGTTAATGAAACTATTTGAGATACTAAGCAGTACACCTGGTACTGTAAGTGTTTTCAGGTTTGGTCCCTTAATTGCTTTCTGCATTTTTACCATTTAATCTGTAAGAAAAGAGTCTAATGTTGATCAGGAACTTTTCTATCCTCTTTGATCCATTCTCTTTGATTAACTATAAACAATTATTTAACTGCAGGCACAAATCTGTAAGAATAGAAGAGAAAGTTAAAACATCTATCAGCTGAATGTGCGCTATATAATGTAGTTTCTTATGCTATCCTTGTTAAAATGCATCTGTGCTTAAATAGTTAGTTTGAAAATCCACTAAGCAGCATTTAAGGTTGCCGAGCAACAGAAGACTGCTGTCAACTGTAGCAAATCTATTGTTAATTTTTATTTTCCCCTCAAGTCTTTAGGCTAATGTTAAAGAGATGTTGAATTTAAATATAATTTCTACCCACTATAACTGTGTGGTGTAAACACAAAATCACTTGATAGTCAGGAATGTATTACTTCATATTACAACATGGTAAAACGTACTACATACTGTAGTAGCCTAGTTTTTAATTTCTTTTTTAAATTGCTTGGCAAGGCCCCATCTTCCTGCATTTTAGATTTCATTGTCAATGTGCATTTTTGTTTAATATTAGCAGGCTTAATCTTGAGCCATGGCTAAAATTCAAGTAATGGGTCTCTACTCCATCTGGGCCAGGGACTGTCTCTCATTATGTGTTTGTACAGTGCCTATCGCAATGTAATCACTGCAGCTATATGTGGTGGATCCTTGTCCAGTTGGCTGGAAGAAAAGGTGTTGTTGCCAGTAGCAGGAGGGGAGGAAGAAGAAAGTTTACCAGGACTGAGCAGGAAGGAGCATAAAGTGACTGGATCTGGTTGGAGGTAGGCGGGGAAGAAGCATGCTGCTTTCACATCTGACCAGAAGAAGGGTGGGAGTATTATTATTAATACCCCATTTAGTCCCAGATGAGCCCTCTTTCACCTGGATCAGAATGGCAGCCTCCACCCATTGAATCTGTAAAAGGACCGGGCTTCTTCATCACAGGTACCGGCTTCCCCAGACCCCGGGAGTGCTCAACCACCCCCACTCTGCCTCAGGCCCAGCCCCTACCTGCCCCCTTCCACTAAGCTGCCACCCGGCTTCTTCCCACCCCCGCTACATCCCAGGCCCCGCCCTGACCCCATCCCTTCTTTCAAGTCCCCACCCCTGTTCCGCCTCATCCCACCCAGTTCCGCCCCCTCCCCCAAGCATGCCCTATCCCTGCCCCTCCTCCCCCACCTCCTGCATTCCACGGAACAGCTGATTGCGGCAGGCGGGAGGCGCTTGGAGGGAGGGGGAGGAGTTAATTGGTAGAGCTGCTGGTGGATGGGAGGCGCTGTGGGGGAGAGGGGAAGCTGGATGCCGGTGGGTGCTAAGCACCCACTAATTTTTTTCCATGGGTGCTCCACACCCACAGAGTCGGCACCTATGTTCTTCATCATCTGCTGTGGGCATTACGCTAGCGGCTAGTTACCCTTTTCCTTGGGGGCTGGGAAGGAATTTTTCCTTCGCTGACAGATTGGCCAAGACGGGGTGGGTTGTTGCAATTTACTATGTAAAACTTGTGGCAGATGTCCAGTGCAGCTACTCATGAAAGGGATACAGTCATCAGATAAAATGGATTGGAAAAGGATTTAAAGGAAAGCATCCATTATGGGAGCTAAGGAAGGGGAGTTTGGGGATCCTAAGTCTGGTACAGTGAGGAGCCAACTCCCTTCCTTTTCTAGTCCCCTTAATATTAATACAAGGGGTGCCAGCAACCGAATGGATGGAACCAGCTTGGACAGGGGGAGGTGCTGATGGCAGCCCCCCAAACAAGCGGAAATGAAGGAAGTGATGATGACGAGGTACTTTCAGATATTTTAAGTGAATAAAGTTGCAGCCTAATTAAACCACATCCATTGTCTTTTGTCTTTCTTCCAGCAGGGCTGGGCACTGGAGTCTCAACCTAAGTACGGGCTTCTAGGTGCTACTGGAATCCAAAATAAAGGTGTCACTGCAGCAGTCAGAGGGCATTAACGTGCGAACGAAAGTCCTCATCTTGGAAAAACTTAGCGTGAGTAGTCTCACTCGAGTCAATGGGGGTTATAAGTATTTAAAGGTAAGCATGTGCATAAATGTTTTCAGGATAGGAGCCTAAGGGGCTAATTCCATTCAACAAATTGTTCATTATAAATAGTTCACAGATGATGGATTTTCTTCTAACTCAAAGGTGAAGTATGTAACAAGTTAAAGTAATGGGTGGAGTCTGTCATGCAGATTATAGTTTCAAACATATCAAAGGCTGAATGCTGCCCTCGATTTACAAGCACAACCTTCAGTGAAGTCCATGGAATCTTCTCACATGTAACTGAGAGCAGCATTTATTCCAGATCCCCTCCTCCCATTCAGCCCTCCTTGCAGATGGTTCATGCAAGTAACATAAGTTACAGGCATGCTTTGCATAAAGGACATTGATGGTTATGGGGTTGTAGCTCCATAAACATGAAGAGTGTGAGGCGTAGAAAGTCGGTGAACATGGGTAGGAACCACTGTCTATGGCAGTGGTGTGCAAACTTTTCCAGTAGCACCCCGTTTACCATTCATGGAATTTGTTGCCCCCCCCCGCTCCCGCCCACTTTTACTTGTAATCCCTTTTCTTTGCGCTGTTCCTGGCAGTGGCGCTGCCTTCAGAGCTGGGTGGCTGGAGAGCAGAAGCTGCTGCCAGGGCATTCTTGTTGTTTGCAGTGTGGGAGGACTATTTTTTGAATCCCACCCTGCAATACCCACTCTATTTTTATCCCGCTCCTTCTATTATGGTAGCGGGGCCTGTCCAATCCCAGTTTTTTCACGCCACCCCAGAGAACCCCTTGTGCCCCCCCAGAAGGGGGGGGGGGTGGCGCACCTTCCAGTTTGCACACCACTGGTATAGCATTCTCCCCTCCCTAAGCTGTTATTTCCTGAAAACCCTCTTTTGAGGGACATTTGTGCAGACATAGGCAGCCTGCAACCTGGCTCCTGCAGGAGCCTGGGGGAATAGAGGCTTCATTTTCTGTGATCTCTGGAGGCCACCCAAACCTACCCATCTCATGGGAGAATGTTTTGGAAACTCTTGGAGCTTAAACCTTGAAAAATATCCTAACCCCCAAACCTACTTCCTTAGTAGTTTTGCAGGCAGGTACAGGTTCACCCAATAATTCAGTAATATTCAGGAAGCATTATCAGAGCTCATCTAATACCTGTAAATTTCCATTGTTAAGTAAGGACTGTGCAGATTAGTAGAGACAATGCCTTTTATCAAAGGTAGTTACAGTTGTTCTTACATTAACTTTTTCCAGAATCTGATAGATTATGTCACCAGAAGTGCACACAGTGCAGCACAATAGGTGAACAGCACCAGACACATAACAAATCACTGATCTGAAGAGCTCTAAAAGACATGAGACAAAACAGTACAACACAGAATAGTGCAGTGGTCCCCAAACTGTGGGGCACGCCCCCAAGGGCGGCATGGAGGAATGTTTGGGGGGGCGTGGTGGGGTCCAGGCCAGCCCCCACACGGGGTGGGGAGGAAGCGCCACCCAGCAACACCCTGCCCCCAACCCCACTCCCAGCTTGGCCCCTGGCTCCCAACTGCAGGCGTGGACGGGTTCATTATGGGTAAGGGGGAGCACGACAGAAAAAGTTTGGGGACCACTGGAATAGTGTATGGTCATTATGACAGGAAATCTTCAAGGAACAGCTGCATTTTCAAACATGTGTGAGAGAAGAAACTTGGCATATCATCACTAGCAGGTTCTTCCAGGCATACAGAGTGCTATTAAAGAAGGCAAGAAGACAGGAGTGTATGAAATGGACGAAAGTCGAGATCAGAGGAGCTTGGGTGGTGAATAGGGACGAGAGGATGAAGGAGAGGATGAAGGATGAGGAGGGCAGAGATGTACCATAGGCAAGCTCCGGATTATGGAGATCCTTGAACGTTAGGACAATAGAGGCTAATGTAGCAATTCAAAGAGGTATCAAAATTGATTTTTCTGACTTTCCCAAAACAAATTCTAGTCCGAGATATTTCACATACAAAAACAAACAAAAAAAAGCAGCTAGAAAAAGAATAGTTTAGTCATGTAAAGATGTGAGATCAAATTCTGCTCTGACTGGAGCCAATCACCTCCACTATTCCCCCCCATGCCAACCAATAGGAGGCAGAGAAGCACCTCCCCCTCCTCCAGACACTTTCCAGTGTGCGTCAAAGGCCACGGGTGGGGCTGTCTGGTAGTACCCTGCTTGCCTCCCAGCTCAACTGGGGAGAGCATTTACCCCAGTATACAGTAATTGAGAGCAGAATTTGCCTGTGACAGCTAGAAAAGCATCCATGTTAGGAAAAGGTTAACCATTTAAATCATCAGGTTAAACAAGATATGGTTACAGATAACACAACCAGCTTCCTATGGTAGGATAAATACAAGAATCATTTTGTTTTAAAAATAAGTTACACTTACATCAATTACTGTTTTAGAAGACGTTTAGGAAAATTAACATGTTTAGCTAGTGAGCTCTGAACTGGGGAAGAAAGACCAAATTAGTCCTAATTATATTGTGTCTAGTTTGACTGATTCAATAGCTAGCTCATTTCTACTGGGACTTTTCGGATAGCTATATTATGCCTTTGTATATAGTGGGGGTTTTGTTTTTTAATTTGGCCTTTTATCACATGGTGGACACTGGTTCAGACAACATATAGACGACAGTTCTGCACTAAATAATGCATACCTTTTCCGTAAGTGTTTCTTTTGGCACAAGGATCCAAGCTCCAATGTACTTCTAGAGTTCCAGCAGTGGATTTAGTACTAATACAAGTTTAATTTAGTGGGCTAGCTACTCTGGCTGCTCCTGGATCAGGATATTGGTAAGACTATAACACATATAACTAGTAGACCGGGGCAGGGGAGGGGGTTAGATGCACTATTTCTATTTTCATGCATCTTACTTGTAGGTTTGAATTTACTTTTAGTTGTGCATTAAACATTTTAAAAGTGCATTAGTTATTGATCTGATTGGAAGGCCTACAGAGAGCTACAGCACCACCTCTCTTGTTTTTACTTTCACATACACTGGACAGTGTGCAAGTCTGTTTTGTATCTACATTTACAAGCTGTTATAACAAGTGATAAATACCCTAATTCTAAACAGTTATTGTGTACTTAGGAGATAATTAAAATTCCTTGGACAGCTGTCCATACTACATAAGTATTTAGTAAACATTGGAACATGTCAGGGCAGGATTGTTTTATCCCAAGACACTTCAAGTGTTTCAAAATAAAATTTCTGATTAAAAACAGCTTTGCAATATTGTTTAATGAGAAGGCCCCTTTTTTCAGATTACAAATTCATTTTCACACGGTTCCATATCTTTACTGGGTCTGTGCTGGGGATACATCATAAGGTTTTACAATAAATGATAATGCATTATATAAAATATTTTAGCTGTTCTTAGGGTTGCCAGGCATCCAGTTTTCGACCAGAACGCCTGGTCGAAAAGGGACCCTGGCAACTCTGGTCAAGTCCGGTTGGCAGCGCAGCAGGGCTAAGGAAGGCTCCCTACCCGGCTCTGTGCGGCTCCTGGAAGCAGCCGGTATTTCCCTCTGGATTCTAGGCAGAAGCTTAGACATGGGGGCTCCGCATGCTGCCCTTGCCCTGAGCACCAACACCGCAGCTCCTATTGTCTGGAAACTGCAGCCAATGGGAGCTGCGGGGGTGGTGCCTATGGATGGGGCAGTGCGCACCGCGCAGAGCCAGAGCCACCTGGAGCCCGCACCCCACACCGCCTCCTGCACCCCAACCCCCTGCCCCAGCCCTAAGCCCCCTCCCTCACCCAAACACCCTTCCAGAGCCCGCAACCCCTCCCGCACTCTGAACTCCTCAGCCCCAGCCCGGAGCCTCCTCCTGAACCCCAAACCCCTCATCCCCAGCCCCACACCAGAGTCCACACCCTCAGCCAGAGACCTCACCCTGCTGCACCCCAACCCCTGCCCTAGCCCAAGCCTCCTCCCCGCACCCTGAACCCCTTATTTCTGGCCCCACCCCAGAGCCTGCACCTCTAGCCCAGAGCCCCTCCCACCCACCCCCCCGTACCCTATTCTCCCTGCCCCAGCCCAAAGCCCCCTCCCACACCCCAAATCCCTCATTTCTGGCCCTACCCCAGAGTCCACACCCCCAGCCGGAGCCCTCACCCCCTTCCTCACCCAACCCCCTGCCCAGCCCAGTGACAATGAGTGAGTGAGTGAGGGTGGGGGATAGTGAGTAATGGAGGGAGGGGGAATAGAGTGAGCTGGGGGCAGGGGCTCAGAGAAGGGGCGGGGCAAGGGTGTTTGGTTTTCTGCAACCGGAAAGTTGGCAATCTTTCAGTTGTTCTTGATTAATTCTTTCATCCCTTTAGTACAAGAAATCCTACCGAAACGCTTAAAATGGACTTTGTTCAATCTCCAACCAAGGGTTTCTCTTTGCTGGTCCATCACGTGATGTTGCAATCAACACGTGCTCTATTCAAGACCCACCGTCATTCAATTTCGCTTTACCCACCTTTCCTGAAATGACTAGGTGGAAGGTGCTGTAGCACTAACGCGTACTCAAAAACACATGGGATTTTGATTCAAGTATTTTTTCTTTTTTTAAACCATTGAGTAACATAAGTTACCATGGCACCCCTAGACACACACACACACACACACACACACACACACACACACACACACACACACACACACAAAAATTCTAACATGCTAAGCACCTTAAGGAAACACCCTGCAGTATGACAATTACATTGAAGAAAAAAAACTTCCAATTTATATTTGTCAATTAAAATTCTATTTTCTTCTTTCTTTTTCGATAGTTTAAAAAACTATATATAGGTCTGTGGACTGGAATTTGTGTGCCTTAAAAACAAAAAAAAAAGGAGAAACAATTCCATTTACTGGGGGAGAAAGGTATTGGTGTTGCTATGAAGGAGAACAGAAATACTGGAGCAAGCTGCTCTGTTTCTGTTTTGTTTCAGTATGGAGCAGCATGGAGAATTAATGTTTTTGTGTTTGCTAGTAATAAATTACTAAAGCAGAACATGTCAGCCAATGTCAGATTTCTCTCTCTCAGGATTGAGAGATAAATAGTGTGCATTGTACATGCACCCAAGTACCCTAAATCCTCTTTCATGGGGTATGGAGGGGCACTGAGGTGCTGCATTCGTGTTATTAGTCTATTTGCCTGACTTTTTTTTCCTAATAATCAGCTGCAGCTGTTTTTAGAGTAAATCCTTAGCCAGGCGCTCAAAACACCAACAGCCAAACTGGAGCCTGGACCTTCCCCCCAGACCAAGTCCAGTGAGCAGCTGCAGAGCTGCTTTGTGGAGTTGAATTGAGTCCAATGGCTATTGCTGAGCACCCACTATTCCAGCTGCAGTCAGAGGGTACTTTGGGTGCTCAGCCTCTCTGAAAATCAGAACCTAGAGGTCTCAAGCTGGGCTTCCAAAATTAGAAGCTGCTTTTGAGATGAGACTATTAAGGGCCACTCTGAAGTGTAATTACAAATATGCAAGCACGCTGGGTAAGTGAACAAATTCCACAATGCATGCACACTTTTAATTGAAGTTTATGCAAACATAAACATGAAGTTTATGCAAACCCCAATATGCACCTATGCTTTGAGGTATTTATTCACCTACACCGGCTGCTCAAATTTTTGCAAACTTCTGAAAATGTAGCCTTTTTTTGCAAAGAACGATAATAACTTGAGATAAAGCATATGAAAGCACATCCGCAGCCAATGAGATGTTATTCTGTGTAAATTAAGAACTCAAACTCCTATTCACTCCACATAATCCAGGTTAATTTACTTATTGTTGCTATGAGAAACAGAGTCCAGTCTTAATTGTAATTTGCGAACAAGTCTAACAGCAGTCAACTTTTCCTGTAATGATATTGACACCACAGGTACACCTTAAGGCTAACTACATGGGAGGCATGTTACCATTTTTCAGCCTCACATCCAAGGGAGCAGAGTAAATGGTTGTTAGAAGCTGACGGCTGTGCTGTAGATGTCTAGAGTGTCAATTACCTAAATTTCCTATAACTGCTACCCAGAAGGAAAATAATGTGCAATTGTTTCCATTTTATTGAGGTTTATGGTTTTTTGTCAGCAGGTCTCCATTTGTCATTTTTTTCTGCCACTACTGTTTTGACTTATTTTAGACCTCAATCAGCTTCTGATTAACACCTAAATTAACTTGAGACACCAGAACTTCTAGCAGAAATTGATGGCTTGTAGTCTTGCACCTAATGCAGTGCAGAAATTGACCAAACTGTTAACTCTTTACAGCATCGTGCAGTCTTAGATGCGATTCTAGAGAATGTCAAAACAGCAAGCTTGAAAGAGCAGCTGTTAAAGCTGCAATCTCAGTTCTCAAATCACAACTAACTGTCTTTTGGCACTACCAAGTGATGCAATTTCTGCATTTTACTGCAGAGAATCTCAAGAACAAATGGAGAGGCTACTGGTCTGACCTTAATTTTACACTCTTTGGACTTGTTAAACATGATGGAAAATCATCATAAGTGAGATGCCAACCCACCCTATAATGCAGGAAAAGTTTGTTCTAGATGTAGAGTTTTTTGTTCTTTTGGCTATATTCACTGTTGTTACTAAATCAGAATCCAAAAGTCTACTACAGGCAGTCATAATGGGATCAAAGACTGGAATTGCTTTGAAGTTTGCCTTGCTTTGCTCTATTATAAATCCATACCTGCACTAATTTAGCAAGGTTCCCCTATGCTAATCAGTCTCTTTCCCTCCCTAAAAAGAAGAGACATTGTACACACATTTTTCATATCCCCATTTGTTTGTGCTCATCATCCATATTCATTTTGGAAGGGCATAAGATTTAATTTAACCAGTTGTGAACCATGTAGTACAAGGAGGCCAGTGCTGTTTTCAGATAACAGGTGGGCTAAAAGAGGTCTATCAATAACAGAGCGATATAATTTTGGCTTTTTACTGTAGTTATTACTAGTAAGGAACATAGTGCTTTATTTCTACATGTGACGAACGTGAATGGTTTGGTTGTCCACAGCAGATGCTAACTATATAATCATAATGAGATGATCAACAGCATGTCTAACTTTTTATTTTATTCTTCCCCCTTCCTGGCCAATATAGAGCAGAGAAAGCTTTTACCTTGCCTTAGTTTCCTGTTTTGTTTGAGAAAAATCTGCTGGGTGATTTAAAACAATAGTTTGATGCCATTACAGGGACGCTACATGTAATAAACATGTTTTTCATCAACATGTAACATTATAGAGAGATAGCAGCCTGTTGGAAGCTGGTTGCAACCCTATTACAGAGCCCTATTTTAGCTGTAACTAGCTTACAAAATTCAGTTAGTCTGAAAATTGTCAGAGTTACTGGAAAGGCAAAGGAGAAAGTTTCTACAAAGTTTAAAGAAACTGGATCAAAGACATTTTCAGTTAAACATCATTTTAAAAATTACCTGATATGAATTTTTGACTTGTCTGGCATTTCTTTGCCTCCCTCCATCTCAAAAAACATTTTGTGATAACTATGGCAAACTTTCCACATTGTTAAATCCCCTTGAATGTTTATTCATCAGCTATATTTGAAGAAAATATATAGGAATACAGCACAGTTTATAATGATTTTTGTCACTGACAGTGTTTGGTCTAATTGCACATTCATAGAGGCATATATTCTAAAGCCAGAAGGCACCATTCTGATCATCTAGTCTGACCTCCTATTCAACATAGGCCATACAATTTTACCATGTTTTTTTGCTATTGACTTCAGTGGGTGCAGGCTAGGACATTACTGCCTACATTTTCAACAGTGCCTTTCATTTCAGGCAGGGCCGGCTCTAGGTTTTTTGCCACCCCAAGCACGACAGTGCCCCAGGCACCAGTCCCCTCTATGGCCCTGCTGCTGCTGCTGCTCCTGGCCGCCCAGTGATTTCCCTACACCCCCCCTGAATTTTCCCAACACCCCCCCCAGTTTTGTGAACTAGTTACATGTAGTGTTGCCACTTTAGTGATTGTGTGGGAATTTGAACTGAAATTGAAACATTAATACACACTTTAAAAGCATATAAAGTGTATGATAAAACATAGACTAGCTTCCTTATACAGCTTTTGATTTTTGTGACTGTCAGTGTATTCATTTCGGTGATGTTGGCCAACCTAATAATTTCAAATGATGATTTGTAAGCAAAGTCTAAATGAGCTCTCCCTGACAGCTAGTGATGAGCTGAGGCTGGGGGGAAAGGCTTCAGGACCAGATTGTATTTACATTCACACCTAATCTACCTAGGTATCCAGCAAACAGAGCTGTGTTGCCCCAGTGATGGATTTTGGCTGGGGTTGGGTTACAAATCACTTGAATGCGGGGGGGTAATGAAATGTTGTTTTTATTGTATGAGTAAAGGGCAGTAGAACTGTCCTTAGCCTGTGCTGATTGAGGGCATCAAGAGAGAGGGTGGGGACAGGTATTTTGCTTGATGGTCTGCCTGAGTCACAAGTACTATTTGACCTGCGCCTCTCCACTGTTTAAAGACAGAGCTGATTAGGCGTCATAGAGAGTCTTTTGGTTTGTTAAGTGACCACTAGAGCTGAAATCTCTGATAATCAGGTCTTAGTGCTTAGACCTGCTGTGGGACAGTGTTTCTGTGGAAGAGATGCCCCAGTCTGCACTAGCACCGAGGTTCCTCCCACCCCGAAGAGCTGAAATCTCTGAGAGTCGGGTGGAACCACGAGAGACCGACTCACAGAGGTCACGGTGGCAGGTGGCAGCAGAAGATGACAGTGTAGGGCTATTGGGGCAGAGCAATAGAGTGAACGGTGGCATGACAAACAACAGCGGCCAGAGCATTGGATTTAGGGTGACCAGATGTCCCGATTTTATAGGGACAGTCCCAATTTTTGGGTCTTTTTCTTATATAGGCTCCTATTACTCCCCGTCCCGATTTTTCACACTTGCTTTCTGGTCACCCTAATTGGACTATGCTTTAGTGAGCTTTCTCCAGAAGCTATATTTGTGACTGGGAAACTTATATAAATATATGTTTCCTAGTAGGCCAAGATTTTAAAAATGCATTATTTGCCAAGATCATTATTTCACATCATCGCTATCTCAAGAGGTCATTATCTTGGGGAGTTTCTGTACTAAACTTCTTTATTATTATAATTATTTTTTATCTAAGAATGGCTATATTGGGTCAGATCAATGGTCCATCTATCCCAGTATCCTGTCTTCCGACAGTGACTGTTCCAGGTGCTTCAGAGGGAATGAACAGAACAGGGAATCATAGATTGATCCATCCCCTGTCGTCCACTCCCAGTTTCTGGCGAACAGAGGCTAGGAACATTCAGATCATGATGTTGTATCCCTGCCCATCCTGGCTAATCTTCCATGAACTTACCTAGTTCTTTTTTGAACCCTGTTATAATTTTGGCCTTCACAACATCCCTGGCAAAAAGTTCCATGGGTGACTGTGCGTTGTGTGAAGAAATACTTCCTTTAAAACTTGATGCAATAGCAATTTTTGTTTTAAACTTACTGCCTATTAATTTCATTGGGTGATCCCTGGTTCTTGTGTTAAGTGAAGGGATAAATAACATTTCCTTATTCATTTTCTCCTCACCAATCAAGATTTTATAAGACTCTATCATATCCACTCTTAGTCGTCTCTTTTCCAAGCTGAAAAGGCCCAGTCTTCTCTCCTCATATGGAATCTGCTCCATACCCCTAATCATTTTTGTTGCCCTTCTCTGTACCTTTTTAAATTCCAATATATCTTTTTTGAGATGATGTTACCAGAACGACACGCAGTATTTAAGATGTGGGCATGTCATGGATTTATATAGTAAAAGTGGAGGAGCTTGGTTTGCCAGACTGATCAGCTAAGCCAGTTCTGACAACCTATATGAAAAGGCTGCAAAACACCATGCTTCTGGACTGCATCAATATGCAGAAAGTCTTATAAGCCAGTCACTGTCAAAGCCAATTTTAGAAGAACTTAATGAGGCTGTTAAGAATGCTGGAGACACAACTCAGTTTATGTGAACCAACACTGCTATTGCATCACACTTTCTATTTAAGCAAGAGATACCACACACTACAAACTAGAGGCCTATGTTAAGTGCATTGTCACTTGTTAATCCTGAAGTTGGACATTGGTTCCGAACAAGACTGGCAAAAGCTCACTTTCTGCAAAAAACTCAGCTGACTCTCTTGAAACATGTGGTGCAACAGTGAAAGACTCAGGAGTTGAAAAAGTGAAGAATTCTCTCACTATATTAAAAATCCATATGCATACATGGCCGACAAATGCACCAGTGCAAATAGGCATCAAGTATTAAGTCATTACGTATGTTATCTTGATGTCCATGGTAGGCCAGTAGATGCATTCTAGATGTTCAGGTTATAGAAGACACATCAGCTGCATCTGTGACATCTTAGAAGAGTTAAATGCTTGTAAATAGAACACCAAACAGATGGCTACTTGTGCATTTGATGGAGGTACAAACTTCTCTGGAAGACATAGGGGAGTACAAGCTTTGCTCAGAGAAAAGTGTAACCCTAATCTTTCCTATACACACTGTAGAGGCCATCTACTCCAGCTAGCACTAGTACAAGCTGCAGAATCTTCAAAAGACATTAAAAAGCCATACATGTAATGGCTTTTTATACTCTTTTTTCAGCAAGAGTCCAAAGGACTGAACATTTTGGAAGCAAATAGAAGATACACTGGGATTGAAGTTAAAATGAGTCCAACCTGGGAAAACCTGCTGGCTTTCTCATGAGTGATTCTTGGCAGTTGTCTTTAAATTACTGCAACCATTATTACTGGCTTTAGAAAGTATCCACCAAGATAGGACAGATCTAAGTAGTGAGGCTGGTGGACTACTTTTGTTACTAAGTTCAGAGAAGACTATCGCCATTCTGTCTCTTGTAAATCTACTGTTGAAACCACTTGGGTCATTAAACAATGTAATCCAGGCATCTGCTACAACAGTAGTAGATCTTTGTTCAGAAATAGAAGCTATCCTTGGATCAATCAGAGATATCCATTGAAAATGTACTGGAAGAAGCAAAGACTTCAGTCCAGAAGCTGACTAATGAAGGTACTTATATTGACTCCATAAGTGAAGAGGACAAGAAGTGTTTGTTAAGCCAGCTGAAAAAGTACAAAGACTTGATTCTTACAAATCTACAATAGAGATTTCGGGATTCTATTCAACCTCCACGTAGCTTTTACAGATGCCTGTCTTATAAAACACCTACAGTTGAGTGGAGTGAGGCACTACCAGCAATGGGGCTGCCATGTGCTCACGGCAGAATAGAGAATTTTGAACACAGCGTGGAATATCACACGATGAACGAATGAAGATTTAACTTCAACTTCTTTATCATTACTAATGGTTCGACCCAATCTTTGTTCTATGTTTCCTGAGATGAAAGTAAGAATTCATCTCTTGCTAATCCCAGTCAAAACAGCTACATTTGAACATATTTTTTCCTCATTGAATAGAATTTTGTGTTCTGAAAGAAGTCGCCTTCTGCCTGATCATGGGCATATCATGAAGGACTGGAAGTAATGGACATACAAGAAGACACCAAAGAGTGCAAAATTACAACAAGAAACCAAGACTGATGTAGATGTACTGCTTCATAGTAGGCTTGAGTAGCCAACTTTAATTTTTGTGATGGTTTTAAAACATGAGTTAAATCTAATAATAGTTTTTACTATGGTGCCATACAGCCCACCTTCACCCTCAGTCTCACCCCTCATCGGCCCTGACACCCCCCCTGTAAATTCGAACACCCCCCCTAATTTCAGTTCCTGGGGAAACTACTGTGGCCGCCCTGCCACAGCCCCTGGGTGGCTCAGGCCGCTTCACCCAGCCCCCAGCTGCGGTGCTGGGGGGTGGCCGCCCTGCAGCACCTGCAGGCAGCTCCGTACGCCTTGCGGGGTGGCCCCCCAGCCCGAGTGTCCCAGTCCTTACCCTTTTGCTGCCCCAAGCCAAAAAAAAAAAGGAAAAAAAAAAAAGAAAAAAAAAAAGGATGTCCGGAATGCTGCCCCTGAAAATGTGCTGCTCCAAGCACGTGCTTGGTTTGCTGGTGCCTAGAGCCCTGATTTCAAGATCATTCAATTTGTGTGCGCCTAATTTCGGACATGTACAGGCCTGAATTTCAGACACCACACCAGAGCTCCAGCTGAAGTTAATGAGAGTTCCAGGTACTTGGCATCTCTGCCAATCAGTCGGTGTCTCTATTTAGACACTCCAAAACGGAGGCACCCAGAATTGGTGAACACTTTCTAAAGGTTGACCTATATGTGTCTGTGAGCAAGAGGGAGAGGGGTGCAAGAAGACTGTTTGTGGAACTATAGGACCAGGGTCCTTGGCCCAGCCCTGCCAGGGTGTGTGGTTTACTAAGGGGAGATTGCTAAGATTGAAACCATGGTTACATTATAAGGCTGATTTAGCTTTGTAACTCCCAAAGAAAAACAAAACCAACCAACCAAAAAAAAAAAAAAAAAGCGCCAGGAGAGTCCTTTTGTTTGAAGATATTATCACTGGCACCTGAGTTAGTAGTGCTCATTGAAGGAATGGGACAACCCACACCTCAGAGCTACTGTTTCAGCTTCTCTGCACATTCAGGCAGACAATGCTGCATCAGTTATTTCATGCTTTGCAGGTTTTCTTCACACCTGTAACACTAGACTTTTTTGTTTTTAATGAAAGCCGAGACTCCGAAGAATGGCTGGGAGGCCTTTCTGGACCCTGTTTTCCCCTGGTTAGTTTTGTGTGCCTCCTTAAGGGATGTGACCCACAATTTGGGAAACACTGGCCTAATACAATTTCTGTCTTATTCAGTTGAAAACTTACTTCCTACTAGAGGACACATCACCGTATTCAAGTCAGGGGGAAAAAGACAAGTGGAAAAAGAAAAATAGCTGGATTTGGGGGCTGGAAAAATCAATAGGAAGACGTATATACAAAAATATACAGAGATAGTCTTTTCATAGAGAAAAAACATTCTAGATTTACATAATTACATATTTTAGATGAATAGGTATTTCATGGCACCAAGTTACACCTCTGATGTTTCTACCTCTCTGGAAGCAATCAGCAGTTGATTCAAGATTTCTGTGTCCACTCTAATTTCTCCTTCTCTTCACCCACCTGCATCTGTTTGATTACTCAAATACCTTTGCTTAATATTATGGAAACCCAATATTCATAAAGCACGCAAAGAAAGGCCAAAAAGAGTGTGAAGCTGTGTGGTGAAATGTGTAGGTTGTAAAAGAGATAGTGAACACACTAAAAACCAAAATAAAATTAGACTGAAGAGTTTCCTATTTCTGCAATTTTAACCATCAAACATTTGCTGACCTGATATATTATTAGTGAAGCTTATAGAAGTACCCATCACCCTATCCTTTCTCTGCCCCACATTAAAGGAATTATTTAATTCCTAGACTCATGGGTAGAGACTGAATAGTGTTATCTTTTCTAGTCCATTCCCTTGCCAAGGGAGAACTGTTTCTTACACTATGCTGTTATTCTATTTTAGGAATCTTAAGCAATAAGGCTTTCATCACTTGACTTGGAAGATTATTTTTACTGATAGATTTTATGACTAAGAAGTATTTCCTGATTTAAAACCTACATTTTCCATGTCTTGAATTCATCCCAGTTATCTCATTAATACCATCCTAAACAATGTTTTCTTTTTTGCATTTCTTCCCAAGTGAGGCTGTATTACACTGTTCGGTGAAGTGTTTTCTGTATAGTACTTACAGCACTTTGGAATCCCTTTGGATTAAATATACAAAATAAATTAAATTAATGTTATATTAAATGAACCAGGAGAAATACCGATACAAGCAACACAGATAACATTAAAGCCAAGAATTATGAGAACTGTATGATTATAACACATACAACTGAACAAAATCACAAACATTGTAATATTGCTATATAATAAACTATAGAAGTGTATATATTATAAATTACACGACAAACAGAAAACTTTAGCATACCGTATGGAATTCAGTGTCAAAAATGTGAAGACAAATTATGCGAGAGGTAGATATGGGAGGAGCTAAAGAACTGAAAATCTTACATTCTGAAAGAAACAGTCATTTCACAACTGTTGTAGGACTCAGTCCTACTCAGATCCAACTCTCATTGACTTTAGCCATTACCTTATTACTACTTTATTTCTCAACCCACTCTTCCTCTTACTTGGCAAAATTCTCAATCTCTCAACATGAAGATTAAATACATGGCACATTTGAACTTCTTCTATTCTAGCCAATTCTGGGTATACATAACATTTTAATACTTTTCCTACAATGTGAAAAAATCCTTTCAAAACCCATGCTCAATTAAAGGAAAACGGCTCATCACATTTATTCAAAACCTAACAATACTAAGCAGTGGGGCTGAAAGCAAGCATAAATGTGTAGCTCATGGTTAATTTTGAGCAAAAAGTGGTGCTTGAAAATCTCCCCCTATAATGTAAAGCTAACTCTGCTACTATTGCTGATATGCCCGTTCCATCCTAAACATCTTCTTTCAAAAGTACAACGGCAATTAAGTTCTGAACTTCAAAGTCATTGTTAAGTCTTACCTATCTTCCCAGACAAAAAACCCCCACTAGGTTAAACTGGAATTAATATTGAGAGTACAGATCTGTAACTTAAGGGTAGAAAACAAAACACAAAAACAATAATGAAAATGTTGCAGTTAAACCCAAAACAAGCATTAAAAAACAAGGAAATACAGAGATAAGTTAAAATAAATCCAAACACATAGAGATCATTCCCGAGAAACATCTAACAACTGCTACATATCGTACAGGACCGTTTTACTTAATTTTAACTGAAACTGATGAACACGTACTTGAAACTTCTCAGAAAATTCATTCTGTACTCAGAGTAAATATTGTAAGCTTGGGGATGATGCACTGTCTTCTTCATATAGAACAAAGATGCTCAGACAAAACACAAATCAACCTTTACTATAGAGTCACAGCTAGTGCCTCCATAGTGTGTTTATAGACTGGATACCCCTATGATACTCATGTGATTTATCCCCCAGAGTATCCCCACTGAAGCCAACATATGGTTGCTTAACACATTTCTTTGTAAACTTGTTTTATTTAATCACTCTCTCTCTCTCTCTCTCACACACACACTCAGAATATCCATGTGATAACTTGTAGAACCCTGTGGTAAATTGCAGAAATATGTGATTAATTAATCTATGGTGTACCTTTGACCATCTCACTTGCTTACTAAGTCATCTCCTTATGACTTATTCTAATAGTTCAAAACCCCAGAGCAACAAAACACTATTTTTAAACCAATCTGCCAGAGAAATGTTTCCTCCTCCTCCTGAGTGTGAAATTTCTCTGAAGTTGTCTGCTTAGTCACTAGTATGCAGAAATTTGGAAATAAATCCATGTTTCCTAGCATATGTAAATTTATGAGGTTCTACTGTATCTACTTAGAATGTATTGTGCATTATATTGTTTATAGAATTAAATACTTCTGTTAATGGAGGTCAACATTCTGCTCCACTCACAAAGATGTGGCCTTTTAAATTTTTGCAACCAGGTATCTATTGTAAAAAAATTAAAGGTCAGATTTTGCAATATTAATTGCACAATTAAGCACACTTAAACCACAACAAATTGCCCACATTTAATGCTGCAATTGTTTTACGTTGTCCCAATTATTAAAAGCATACTTGCGTGAAAGCAGAATTATTAACAGCTTGTTCCACTATAACAAAACACATTTTTTACTGACAACTAAAGGACAGCATTATTGGCTACAGTGTCCACTGCATCTGAGTGAACACTAATATTTTGGTGCAGGAATTTTTTGTATTGACTCACTATTGTTTCACAATCAAAATATGGAACAGGACACTGCACTAAATCCTATCCAAAGTCCCAGACACTGAGTCAAAAACTTGTGTCAAGCACCGAAATAAATATAAAAAGGCCAGTTTTGGTTTTCATAAAGAAAACCATCGTTCTCACCTCAGCCCACCCATTATTTCTGGTCCTCGGTTCTTATAGAGTGGAAAAAAATGGAGGAGTCATCCAGTCTACAGTACAATAATAATAATCCAGATGGACATAATGATCAAAATCAACTCTGAAAAAATGGCTTAACCCAATTGGGACCCTCCCTACTCAATCTGACCTTCGAGGAAAAGGGTGAGCACCACTGTTCCCTCTAAGCTGTGCGCATGTGCACACGCACACAGATCCTAAACCCCGCGCACAGGGCAAAACACTGTGCGCACAAAAATTTGCACAGAAGCACAACAATGTGCATAGAAGACATTTTTTGCGCACACGGCCTATCAAAAATTTGCACAGAAGACATTTTTTGCGCACACGGTTTGTCAAAAATTAGAGGGAACATTGGTGAGCACTTAAGCTGATCTTGCAACATGCCTCGAAGGTGATTGCACCCAACATCTTCCCCAGATCTTAGAAATAACAATGTAGGGCCTGTCAGATTGAGTGTCTGAGTACGCTGATCTCAGTGTATTTATTTATCCATGCATAGATGGTTTCTTGTGAGAAGAGAGGTGGTCTCTAAGGCTATGTCTACACTATGAGCTAGGGTGTGATTCTCCAGCTCATTACACATACTTGCGCTACCTCTCATCGAGCTAGTGCGAGTAAAAATAGCAATGTAGTCACAGTAGCACGAGTAGCAGCAGAGGCTTCCCAAGTACATACCCATCGGTTTCAAGGGGGTTTGTACTCAGCATGGCTCAGCCATGCCACTCCCCATGCTATTGCAGCTACACTGCTATTTATACTCACTAGCTCTGCGAGACCTAGTGTAAGTCTGTGTACACGAGCAGGGGAATCACACGCTCAGACTATAAGTCTAGCCTAAAATACCCAGGCCTCAGAGAATAAAACTAACATCTTAACTGCATCCAGAAACTAATCTGAAACCCTTGCAGATTAGATAGCACAGAGATAACATGTTCCCTGAATGAAACACTAATATGGGATCTGATCTTGCGAGTGTGCTCAAAGACAGACCTCACACTCCCACAGAGACCCACTCATTTCAATGGACTGCAGGAGTCTGCCTGTGAGCATCTCAGTGCAGTATTGGGACTTAACTGGGCAACCACATTCTATCCCAGCAGAAGATTCCAACCGGTCTTCTGTGATGACTGCATTGTGGTAATCCAACCTGGAGGTGACGAACACTTGGATAACCCTGGTGTGGGAACTCTGTATCTAACAGGGAAGGTTGCAACCTCCTTGTTAAGTAGAGATGAGCAGTCAATATGGCACAGATAACAAATCTGAGTCACAGAAGATGGCCAAACCAGTAAAATCTAATGGACAGATATCACTTTCTGCATTCTTCTGGTTGTTTTTCCCAACCCATCAGCTGGGTTGTTCTCAGTAAGGCAGAGAGAGTTTGTCTTTAACAATTAAACTAACTTTATTTGAACATGGCAGAACATTTGAACCAGAGCCTGGTGTCTGCAGTAATGTGGTTCCCTGGTCTGTCGGCAGTCCTGAGTTTCCCCAGTCAACCTGGATAAACGTTGTGCCAACATCAGCAACAACTCAGTCTTGCCCAGCTCCAGTCTCAGCCAGCCACTGGGATCACTGCGTGATCGCACCATCTAAGTTTGATATAATGGAGACCTGGGGCCAGATTCACCAATGTGCTTGATCCACTTTGCCTGTAAGCAGCACAAAGTGGATTTTAAATGGTCAGTTCAGAATTCCCCTGTTCAAGGAAACTTCCTGCCAACAGAAAGCTGGTAGAGAGACTCTACCCCCTCCACAGGCGGCACATTAATCTTCCATTTGGGGAGACTTACACGCAAGCCCCTCCCCCACTCTGCTCCCTCCCGAGACACCCTCCCCCGTTTGCCTGCCCCTCTCCGCCTCCTCCCACGAGGACCCCCCTCGCCCGCCACTCTCCACAGAGAGAAGCGAGCAGCTGGTGGGGTGGGGCCACAGAGGAAGAGGTGGGGCGGGACCATGGGGGAAGAGGCCGAGTGGGGGTGGGGCCACTGTCTGGGGGCCAGTGATTCCCCACACTTCTAGGGAGCTTCGCTTCTGGCGCTCCAAAGGTGGCGGGCTGGTGCAGCTCCAAAGGGAGGTAACCGATGCTGCATGTGTGGCATTTGCCCTCCTGCATGGCCAGCCTTTTTGGGGGATGCTTAGCCTCCCCAAGCCTCTTATATTCAACACCCATTACCCTCTCTGATGCCAGCCACTTCTCTGTCCCCAGCAGCGAAGCCAGCAGGATCATGGGGAAGCACAACTCCACTATGCCTGCTCCTCCAGTGGCATACACTGGAGCTGCTCCCCTACAACTCAGTCTGCCCCATGGAGCAATGTCATCAGCAACTGAGAGTAATGCAACCTAAACTCTCACACGATCTCCCATAGCAGCCTAACTTACATGCTGCACCAGACGGGTGAGAGAATAGAACTCGGTGGTACCCCATAACTAAAGCTACAGCTGGGTGATTTTTTTTGGCCAAAGAGTTTATTTACCAAAAACCGCAATGTCAGCTGACCCAAACCTAGTTGTGAATTTGACCTGACAATTGTGCCCAAGGAAAAGTTTTTCAGGACCAGCAAACTATGTGAGCGTGCGTCCTTTTATAACCTATATCCCAAAGGGTAGGACACTTGCCAGGCATGGGGGGAGACCCAGGTTTGATTCCCCACTCTGTAGCAGGTCCTTAAATTCTGTTGTGCCCACTGCCAGGGCTCTACCACAAGGCTATCGGCTATTCTGGGGTGGGTCGCTCTCAATTGCTCCTGTTGAAACAGTTGCATGTTTTATAAAAATTTAAATATTCATTGTGCCTATGACCAACAGCAATCAGAACAACCCTACAGCCTGGAGACTAAGCCTGGAGTCTGGGAGTTGTGAATTCAAATCCCTCCTCTGAACCAGGCAGAGAGAAGATGTGGGCTTTTCCAATTTGCTGAAAAATCACAAACATTTTCTGAACCAAACCAAATATTTTCCCTGATCAATTATTCACTCTACTCACAACAAACAAAAAATAACCTCACTGGGTCCTCCCTAAGTGAAAAACAGAGCAACTCAAATGTAATTCTCTTTATGAGAATCAGCGAGCACGCAATCTTTATTCATTGCCATAATGAGATTGTAGACCAAGGAAACAAGAACAGGATCTGTGCCATACCCAGGCTTAAATCCTTCAGGAAGGTCAAGAAAAGTTGAGAATTTGGGGTAATACCAGAGCTACCTCACCACAACCTCATTAATAAATTTCTCCAAATAAGGAATGTTACATATCTCCTTAGACAACCATAATTCAAAGCCATTTTATCTGTGTAGAGGGTATTTAATGAATCCATATTAATTTGCCTAAACTAAACATACTATAGTTGCTTTAGAAAGTGATATCATTACATATCACTGCAAGAACTAGCACCTTGAAACATCCAAGGGGAGAGAAAAAAGAGTGAGGAAAAGATCATTTGGATCTAATATCATCCTTTACTATATGTCTGCCCACTCTGCAAGTATGCATATCTGCTTGCAGAAGCAATACTTTACCATTTGCTTACAAGAATATGTTTGTTTCACTATGACATATATCAGATCCACAACTATATGCCCCTCAATTTACTGTATATTTGGACTGCTAAGGTGTTTTCAATAATATTCTCTCTTCCTGATACACAGTGGTGCTGCTTAAATAGGAAATCATGTTATCTTTAAAGATTTATAAAGATTAATCATTTAGCATTCTGCACCCCACTGAGGCAGGATATAAATATTCAAAGTTTACCTTGCCCCCTGCTCAGCAAATGAATCTGATTTAGTTACATCTTATGATCCAATTTAGTAGTTATAGAATCAGCTATTTATATTTTTAAAAAACCACTCTTCCAATAGACAGCAAGGGAAAATAAATAATTTGTCCTGGTAAGATCTGTTAGATAGTTTCCTCCCTTCTATTTTGTTCCATGCTATAGATGCTCAGGTACCTTGGTGGAATACAAACCCCACTGGAACAGAATAAATGTTAGTCTAATTCCAGCACATTAGGTATGATACCATTGGTTCAACTTTCTTTGATCTATAGAGTATATTCATGAGGAGTTGGAAGTTTCAGTTTGATAATATTTCTATTACAGTTAATTATTCAACAGTAAGAAAATAAAATGCAATATCTCCTATTAGTTATTTAGAAAGAAATCCATCTGACCAAGTTTAAGGGATAGGGAGAGAAGGGTATTACCCATTATCCATATTGGGTTGAAGACAAAATAAAAGTAGGTTTTGCTTCTAGTCAAGAAATCTCCTGGTTACTATACATCTCATGGACAGACCCAGCGCTTGGAAGATGTATATGGCAATACAAAACTCACCTCTCTGTCCTTCAAGAAAAGGATTTTTCCATGCATTCAGATGAGGGGAAGACTGTTCTTCACGCTTCTCAAATTCAAAAAGTGATCTGGTGGTCTGATTGTGGGCAACAGCATGGCCCTGGCAGACACAGGAGCTGATAAGGTTCTATTTTTGGCCCTGCTCATGAGTCACAAACTCAGTATGTAATAGGTAACCACCAATAGTTGCAAATGGGTCCAGCCAAAACCCCAATTCCAAACACACAAACTTAGGAGTTGCTCAGAAATCCTAACATAAATCTAAATTTGACTTGTACAAATGGTTACAATCTTTAATCAAATGGTCTGAATCAAAATCTCTGATCCAAACATTTCCACAAAAACTGTGGTGTTGGAAACATGGATCCAGATGTTGTGGACCAAGTCCATCACTGCATACAAACTAAACTACCTCTGTATTTCAAACTCACCAAAACTTGGACTCAACTGCCTGGCTTTCATATAACTATATACTTCTTCCAAAGTTTATGGGGTTTTGTACTCCTTGGAATACACACAAAGCTAGATTCTGATCACATTTTCATCAGTGTAAATCCAGAGCAACTGCACTGAAATCAACGGACTCCAGATTTTGGAATTGAGAATCTTACTCAGAGAATTTACCAAAATGAAAATATTCTAATATAAGAGGTTGGAATTATAGGTATCAACAATATCTACTAAGATTGTATTACAACGGTACACACACAGTTTCTAGCTGAAATGTGGTAGCTGCATTAAATCAGTGGTGACTTGATTTTTTTTTGCCACCCTACAAAGGCCATAATATCTGATAAAAGACAAATTTTATGAACACACAAAATTAGGGCAAAAAACTTCAGAACAAAAGAACATTCATTATGAGACAGGTAAGAATAAAGAAGAGTCTAACAGTGTAATAAGGATTCTAACATATGTTTAGCTTTCAAAACCATTGTGTGTGTCAGAACTCATTAGATGCATTAATCTCCTGCATTTCAATGACCCCATATAAAAAAAGTGCAAAGAAGAAGAAATCCTGAGGATTTCTTGTGTATTTCTGTTTTTATTTACTGCAATTCATTTAAAAATTAATATAAAATCTAAAAGATTTAGGACTCAACAGCATCCTAAAGCCTCTGGAATTTTATGCAGTCTGGCACATTCAATTTGAACCACTTCAAGACTGATAACAGTTGCTTTGAAATTGACATGGTTCAGGCTGAAACCAGTCTTCAAAGAAAAACTGGCATTAAAAATCCTCAATATCCATTTATGTTCTGAGCCCGTGGCATGTGTGTATTTCACAAGGAGTGCACACTCCAGCCTGCGTTATTTAGTACTTAATAAAATTAACATTAGCTACGGAAAATAGGATTTGAGATGACATTTCAGCCAAGGAATCTTTCCAACACTGGAGAAGAGACCACAGCTAAGAAACCAATTCTGATCCTATTTTGTACCCCTCACATTATTTGATTAACTTTCTAAACCTAGTTTAGCCCACAACACATTAAGAGACATGCACAAAAATAGTAAATGAGAAAGAATATACTATTCAGTTCATATAATTTCCCCCCTAAAATGCCTGTTGTCCATGATTGCAATGTGCTGACCAAATACAGCTTCTTTAGTAAATAAATATAATAGGAAAATTCTCCAAATAAATAAAAAGAGAGTACAAAAATGAATTAAGCGCATCCTTTAAAGCAATTTCCTCTGCAACTGGGAGAGCAATCCCCTCTGTGCAATTTATCTCTAGTAATTATTCATCCACCATTATTTATTAAACATTGTCAAATGGGAAAAATCAGATTTCTAAGCCCCCAACCTTATGGAACAGACGAGACTGTTAAGGTGTCACGAGGATTAAACTAACCCTTCCATCCAGGCTCCCTGTTGAGCATATTTGGGATACATCTTTTTAATATTAAAAAACAGAACATTTTTTCTCAGACTTACGGTTGGTTGTTCTGCTTTGATCACTCTGAACACTGTCATTTGACTGGTTGCTTGAGACAGAGGATACACTTGAGCTCCTGACAAAACCAAATGCTGCCAGCTTAGCTGCTGGCAAGCGTGAATAGCCAGGAGGACGAAGTCCAGATTGGCATGGCTTGGGGAGATTGGATTTTGCAGCATTTGGGCATGGGCCTTTTTTCAGATCAACTGAAAGAAGAAGAAATTTGAGATTAAAACTAGGAAACCCGGACACATCGCAAAGTACTTAAAATAAATCAATAAATTAACGTAATATGAAAATGAACATGAGTATTAAAAGCTGCCTAAACTGCATGGGTATCTTGGCCCTTCCTCAGCCAAATATACATGTAACAGTTCACAGTGGATTACAAAAGGTGAAATACATTGAGAATCAGAACATATGAAGTCAAAATTCCATCCAACTAATGGACTAACAAGCAAATAAAATCTTTTATAAATGAGTTATTGTATCACTTTCCACCGTTAAATCCTATTTTAGCTCTGCAAGCTAAAAGAACTATGTATAGATGAATGATTTTAGAAGCTACATGGTAGAACAATTGTTTCAAAAATGGCAGAATAGAGCTGTATTCCCACAAAGAAAAGGATTCTTTAAAAGCCAGATAAAGTTGCTAAATGAAATCACCCACCCACACAAACTCTTAAAAGAAAGCAAATGTCACATCAGATTCCAAGACCAGAAAGGATCATTGTGATAATTTATTCTGACCTCCTATAACAGGTCAGAGACCGTTCCAAAATAATTATCTTTTAGAAAAACATCAAATCCTGAATTAAAAATTGCCAGTGATAGAGAATCCACCATAACCATTAGGAAGTTGTTCCAATAGTTAATTACATTAATTGTTTAAAAGTTATGCCTTATTTCCAGTCTGAATTTGTCTAGGTTCAACTTCCAGCCATTGGATCGTGTTATATCTTTCTTTACGAGATTGAAGGGCCCCTTATCAAGTATTTATTCCCATGTAGATACTTATAGACTGTAATCAACTCACCCCTTAACCTTCTCTTTGTCAAGCTAACTAGATTGAGCTCTCTCAGTCTATCACTATAAGGCAAGTGTTCTAATCCTTTAATCATTCTCATGGCTCTTCTCTGAACCATCGCCAATATATCAACATCCTTCTTTAGCTGTAGACCAGAACTGGACACAGGATTCCAGCAGCGGTTGTACCAGTGACAAATACAGAAGTAAAATAACCTCTCTACTCCTATTCAAGAGTCCCGTTTATGCATCCAAGGTTTTAATTAGCCCGTTTGGCCACAGCATCACACTGGGAGCTCGTGTTCATTATGATGGCCAAAGCTTTTTCAGAGTTGCTGCTTCCCCCACCCTGTAAGTATGGCCTTCATTCTCTGTTCCTACCATTGTGTAAGTGTGACCTACACTTAAGGTATGCTTAGTGGGTACATCTTCACGCCTAATACCCCACATTCACCACTTCTACTGTCAGATTCCTCCCTGATACAGAAGCTCAACCTAAGCAGATGAAGTTTGACTAAGTTATAAACAACTGAAAACTAGAGTTTAAAATGGAAAATATTAGGCAACCTTAGCAATAGACATTGTCACCGGATCTATAGTACCCATGATAACTGTTAACTGACTGTTCTTCTCCACTCTACCTCTGAACTTATTGTTAACTGCTATGGCTTAGCCAGACTTTTCTGGACAACTCATAACGATCCCAAATTATCTTCAGCTAGGGATATATGACCCTTCAAAGGTTTGGAGTTTGAGTTTTGTTTGAAAAGCACAAAAAGTCTGGATACTTATCCCAGTTAGATCTAAACGACGTAAGCCCCTTTAGTACCCAAACTTTGGTTAGAAAGCTTGCAAGAACAGGTTTTCTTCTGAGTTTTCTGCAATTTCTTTCTTCCAGTTAGGCTACAAATACTGCAGTTCTCTCCTGACGTTTTGGAACTTCTGGGTTTCCATCCCTGTTGGGATCCAGGTGTGAAAAGGCATACGAAGGTGAAAAAGAAGAAAAAAAATAACCAAAATTTTCCAAAACTTTCTGAAAAAATTGGGTTCTAGAAATGTGGAAAGATTCAGGGTCTGCATGTGGGTAGGAAAGTTATGGTTTTTCTGAACCTACCCCTACTTTCATCTGCCCTGGAAGTTCTTCAAGAAAGTAGTGGGATCTTTAAAAGCCAGCAAGGTTATACATTTATTCATTCAAACTCCTCTCCCCACTTTGTGAAACCGATTTACATATTAGAATGGAAGGATATTTCAAATTAAGTGTATATTCATAATTGTATAGGGAAAAATGGGAATTAACTGCACAGTAACAAATACAGCATTCGTATTATCACAATATTTAAATCCACAGTAAATTATGTAGGTCATAGCCTTATTATGTTTAATTAGGGATTACTGTTTGACAAGACTCTATGGAAAACAAAAGTAACTATCTGAACAGAAAAATAGTTTTAAATGATACTGGAATTTGACATATAACTTGTGTATTTCAACACAATAATACTAACCAGATTATTTTAAAAGGAAAACAATTCTTTTGAAATAAAATATATGTAACAACTATGTAAAAAAATCCCCAATCTGTTTTTTTAAATGATTTTCCTTTAAAGTACTCGGCATAAGAGTAAAAGGTTATCCACTAAGCCAACAAAGGGATTTACATGGTAATCCCTTATAACTACTAACAGGGCCGGTGGAAGGAAGTTTCGCGCCCTAGGTGAAACTTCCTTGCACCAGCCCTGCCCCCCCACCCAACGCCGCCCCCCCCCCCCCCCCGCGGCAGCCAGTCCCCCCCCCCCGCGGCGGCTCCCCACCCCCGCGGGCTGGCAGCTCAGCCCCCCGCCTGCGGCAGCCTCCCCCCACCTGCAGCACCTCCCCAGCTCCCGGCTCAGCCGCAGAGCCAGGAAGCGGGAGGCAGCTGTGGCGAGCTGCCCCCCGGGCTCCTGGCTCAGCTGGTCGCCTAGGGCGCCAGGAGCCGGGGGGCGACTAGCCGCGCCTGCCTCCCAGCTCCAGGGCTGAGCTGGGAACGGGGGGGCGGCTGGCCACGGCTGCCACCCACCCAGCTTCTGCGGCTGAGCCGGGAGCCCAGGGGGCGGCTGGCCACTGCTGCCGCCCGCCTCCGCAGCTGAGCTGGGAGCGGAGGGGGGGGCGACTGGCCGCAGCTGCCGCCCACCCGGCTCTGCGGCTGAGCCGGGAACCCGCGGGTGGCTGGCCGCGGTTGCCTCCCACCCTCCCAGCTCCGCGGCTGAGCCGGGAGGGCAGTTGGCCGCGGGCGGGGGCTGAGCTGCCGGCCTGCAAGGGGTGGGGAGGCGGGGGCTGGCTGCTGGGGGGCGGTGTTAGCTTGGGGGGGGGGGGCTGGGGGGGGCGCAGGGCTGGTGCAAGGAAGTTTCGCCTAGGGCGCAAAACTTCCTTGCACCGGCCCTGGGCGGGAGGCAGCCACGGCCAGCCACCACCCCCACCCACCCCCCGGCTCCCGGCTCAGCCACCCCCTCGGCTCCCGGCTCAGCTGTGGAGCCTGGAGGCAGCCGCGGCCAGCCACCCCCCAAATCTTGGCGCCCTAGGCGACCGCCTAGAGTCGCCTAGTGGGCGCGCCGGCCCTAAGTACTAACATTTAAGAAGCCAGGTGTTTGAGTGTAAAGTTTTTAACAGGCCATCAGATGACAATGGGCACACATGCACAAAAAAGATTTTTGCTTTTACACTTCTGCACTATTTTGTTAATGAGTGTATTTTACATGAGCTCTACTTTCTCACCTTTTTGCCTCTAAATTATTATACAAAAATACATTGCAAATTCTTTCATGCATTTTCTAGTGTTTGATCTGACACGTGACAATGATGCTACTTGACTTAAACAAAGAGGGTTTAAAAACTGCCTAAGCTGCACGGGTATCTTGGGGCTCAGGTACTAGCTTACCTACACTGTCCCTCCATGGTGCTATGACCATCACCTGGAGGGACTACCCCTAGAAACTAAGAGGATAATTAGGTCTCTTTTGACCATTCAATCCTTTGAGCCTGATTTTCCCCTGCCTTGCATCATGTGTAGGTGCCATTTAGACCTGTGTAAAATGAGCCTGAGACACCTCTCTAGGCTGCTGGCCTGCCTCCTGAGCCCATGAAGGACTCGCTGCCATGTCCCAAGTCTTTCAGGCCCCTCCTCTTCCAGGGCACTGTTTTATTCTTCAAACATAAATCTTCAGCCAAAAAAAAAAAAATCTAAACAACACAGTTCTTATTCCCAGCATGGGCTACAGCTTCCCAAGGCTTTTCTCCTTGTCTCTCTCAGGGTCTACTGCAGGAACCCATCTCCCTCCTGCAACTCCTCTCTCAACTGAGCCACTTACACTGGCTTTTATAATTACTTGACCCCTTTCCAGCTGGGGCTTATATTTGACCAGGGCTAGTAGGCTCCAGGCCCCCTGACCCTTAAAGGGCAGACTACCCTGTTACAACTACCAAACCTGAATTCTTCACTCACACCACGTGGGACTTTACACTCACTTTACATGGAAATGACTACACAAGGGGCAAGGCACTGGAGAACTGGGTCTTGATATTTTCCTGTCACTGCCAACCAGGTTGACAATGAATGCAAATCATGTTGGTTGCTTTTATTTATTCTCTTTAAATTTAGGAACAATAAAAAGTGCCCAAAACCCAGGCTCCATGCACCCCGCCAGTTATTTAAAATTGAAATGTGTATTTGGTTTTGTAAACCGCAGCAATCCACACAAATACTAAGAGCTTCATGCACTGGCCAATATTTCAAAGGCCAGGCAAAACAAATGGGCCTCTGCAGTGTGGACATTTGAGTTATGGGCACAGGAATGCAATCACCAACTCATTTCCTGTAAGCCAATGAACAAATGACGACGGTTACAAGTAAAACATAAATAGCTTTCAAGCACAAATGTCTTGCCTTTCAGTTCAAGTACTAAGGCCTGGAGTCACAAAGGGATTTAGGCCTTGTGACACTGCATCACAACATCTAACCTTTAGATGACTAGAAAATTACAGGAAAAACACAGCAATTCACAACGAGTTTGTCAACCTATACAACTAATAGGGGAGAGACAGATCCCTTAGATTGCACTCCACAAAGGAAGCCACCTAAGTTAGCCAATGGAAAATGCCAACAAGAGGCGTGTGTGCTAGACCCAATCTCTCAGAGACAGGTGCCTAAATCTGGATTGCAAGAGTTTGCTTATCTCTGCTAGTGATTCATGAACAGGGGAAGACAGATGTTCCTCTGCCTTAGTCACATGCAGGGCCCAATCCAGCAGTGTGCTCAGAGGCTGCAAAACAGCTGGAGAAGGACCTCCCCTTAGACCAGTGGTTAGGAAACTCATGTGGGACATGGGAGACACCCAGTTCAAGTCCTCTCTCTGCCTGATGAGGACAAGAGATTTTGAACCACCTCTTGGTTGAGTACCTTAACCACTGGACTATGGGAGGTAGATCTCCTACTGAAGTTTTTTCACTTTAATTAAATATTAGTTGGTCCAATAAAGAGTGAGAATGACTCTGAAACACAGCATTTAGAGCAGGAGGGTCAGACGCTGGAAGGGATAGCATCCACACTTTGTTAGGTACCAGTATTGGTACCAAAGATGGTAGTGGGTAGAGAACAGTGCCTTGATGGAGATCTTGTAACACAGTGCCATGGATGAGAAGCCCTGGACTCTTTTTATTCTCGGCTGGCAGCACAAGGATGATGCCCTGATGGGAACCGCTATGGGAAAGCGTCCTCTGGCTCCAATGCACTGGTGCGCAGACTACTGAAGTGGAACGGACACATGCAAGCACTCCAAGAAGAATTAAGTTATTTTAATGAGCAGTTTTCGTATTAATAAAAATCTGCCAAAATAAGCTAACGAAAACTGGCAAAAAGCTTTCCAGCTGTCTGCCCGCCTGAAGCTAATTACAGAATTAAGAATTGTTGCCTGTATGTTACATGAGTCAGTTTCTGTGACTCTTCAGCTGTTTCTATCTGGGAACGAGAAAGCGTTTGCAGGTGGTCATTGGTAACACAAGACAGACGTGCCTTAGAAGCCTCAAGGAAACTACCAAGCAATTATTTTATAAGCATTCGTGCAGCATGTAAACTACATCTCCATACATGCAAATAACTAAACAATAACTTTCCAGTGAGCTCTCTGTGAAATCTGAAAATGTTTCAGCTAAAACAAACAGTAAGTTAAAGAAAATGTCTGTGTACATTTTGGTATGCATGAAAGCTCAACAACTCAAACCCTCCTTGAAATTCAGGACCCTTCAAGTTTTTGGTTTTTGTGACACAATTTCCCCCAAAGATACCATTTTCCTTCAACAGGGAGCCCAGTAGCCTAACCTCCTTACCCAACACACAAAGGCATCAGGTTTGCACCTAACACTTAGGTCAACATAGCTATGTCACTCAGGGGTGTGAAAAATTTACACCCCCGAAAGACATAGTTAAGCTAACCTAAGCTCTGGAATAGACAATGGTTGGTCGACAAAAATGTTCTTCCGTCGATGTAGGCTTGAGTGGATGGATTTACTACAGTGATCCATGAACTACAGTGATGGAAAACCCTCTTCCGTCCTCATAGTAAGTGTCTATGCTAGAGTGGAGTATCTTCAGTGCTGCAGCTGAGTGTTTGTAGTGCAGACATACTCTTACTCTCTTTTCAACACCTCCTACTGAAATGAAAGCCTCGGGTTTTGTATTTGAAAAATGGCATTTTGTCATATCCAGCAAGAGAGAATTGCCACCTCTGCTTGTATGCTCCCCCATGGCACTGTGCCCAGCTCTAACAAGCAAGTAAAAGAAAAAATGGTTGCCACTGCCTTCCTGCGGTGAAGGGGATAGCTGGTCCCCAGCTCTGCCTTTGTCCTTTCAATAAGAAAACTGACAGATGAGCAGAACGATACTGAAAGACAGGTCGCTGGTCAACCGGTCGCCATTCCCAGTCCTCTAAGCACTCAGCTCCCCTGCCCTCCCATGCTTCTTGCTCTTCCTCACCATTTCTCCCTCCAGCTAGCACTAAAATCCTTCTCTCTCTCAAAGATATCAGGAATTAACATGTTAGGAGAAAAGAATTACTTTGGAAGGAAGGTCAGCTGTTAACTAACATATAATGGTTATGGTCAGGAAGGGCCACATCGCCAGTGCCAGCACAGCTCCTGTGTCCTCCACCTGCACCTGTATCCAGACAGAGAAACTGACAATGGATGCCTCTACCCAGATCCTGGTGTGGATTTGCAGAGACTGTGGCCTGCATTTCCCACTTTCAGAAAGCAAGGCTGGGGAGTACCATCCAGTGTGAAAAGTGTCTGCTGGTGGAATCTCTCAGGAAGCAGGTGGGATAGCTACAGGATAGAGAGCTAGACAGGATTGCTGTCATGCCCCTGGGGAAAGGGGACATGGCTCTGTCACAAGGACACTGACTGCTGGCTACTTTTGGCAGCAGGCAGTGCTCCACCCCTATTCCCAACCCACCCATCATAGTGCTGAAGAACGTTTTTGTTTCAATTTTCACCAGTAAGTTCAGTAGCAATTGGACATCTAATTTATTGAATTCCAGGGGAAATGAGGCAGGATCAAAGGCTAAAATAGGGAAAGAACAGAGGCAGGATCAGAGGCTAAAATAGGGAAAGAACAAGTTAAAGATTACTTAGACAAGTTAGATGTCTTCAAGTCACCAGGGCCTAATAAAATACATCCTAGAATACTCAAGGAGCTGACTGAGGAGATTCTGAGCCATTAGCGATTATCTTCAAAAAGTCATGGAAGACGGGAGAGATTCCAGAGGACTGAAAAAGGGTATAAATATAGTGCCAATCTATAAAGAGGGAAATAAGGACAACCTAGGGAATTACAGACCAGTCAACTTAACTTCAGTACCCAGAAAGATAATGAAGCAAATAATTAAGCAATCAATTTTCACACACCTGGAAGTTAATAAGGTGATAAATAACAGTCAGCATAGATTTGTCAAGAACAAATTATGTCAACCCAATCTAATAGCTTTCTTTGACAGGTAACAAGCCTTGTGGATGGGTGGGAAGTGGTAGATATGGTATTTCTTGACTTTAGTAAGGCTTTGATACTGTCTCACATGACCTTCTCATAAATAAACTAGGGAAATACAACCTAGCTGGAGCATTATAAGGTGGGTGCATAACTGGTTGGAAAACCATTCCCAGAGAGTAGTTATGCGTGGGTCACAGTCAAGCTGGAAGGGCATAACGAGTGGGATCCCACAGGGATCAGTTCTGGGTCTGGTTCTGTTCAGTATCTTCATCAATGATTTAGATAATGGCATAGAGAGTACACTTATAAAGTTTGCGGACGATACCAAGCTGGGACGGGTTGCAAGTGCTTTGGAGGATAGGATTAAAATGCAAAACGATCTGGACAAACTGGAGAAATGGTCTGAAGTAAATAGGATGAAATTCAACAAGGATAAGTGAAAAGAACTCCTCTTAGGAAGAAACAATCAGTTGCACACATTCAAAATGGGAAATGACTACCTAGGTAGGAGTACTTCAGGAAGGGATCTGGGGGTCATAGTGGATCACAAGCTAAATATGAGTCAACAATGTAACACTGTTGCAAAAAAAGTAGGGCTGTCGAGCAATTAAAAAAATTAATCACGATTAATCGCACAATTAAAAAAATTAATTGTGATTAATCGTGTGATTAATCACAATATTAAACAATAGAATACAATTTATTTAAATATTTTTGGATCTTTTCTACATTTTCAAATATGTTGATTTTAATTACAACACAGAATACAAAGTGTACAGTGCTCACTTTAAATTTATTTTTATTACAAACATTTGCACTGTAATAAACAAAAGAAATAGTATTTTTCAGTTCACCTAATACAAGTACTGTGGTGCATTCTCTTTATCATGAAAGCTGAACTTACAAATGTAGAATTATGTACAAAAAATAACTGCATTCAAAAATAAAACAATGGAAAACTTTAGAGTCTACGTGTCCACTCAGTCCTACTTCTTGTTCAGCCAATCGCTCAGACAAACAAGTTTGTTTACTTTTGCAGGAGATAATGCTGCCTGCTTCTTGTTCACAATGTCACCTGAAAGTGAGAACTGGTGTTCACATGGCACTGTTGTAGCTGGCGTCACAAGATATTTATGTGCCAGATGTGCTAAAGATTCATATGTCCCTTCATGCTTCAACCACCATTCCAGAGGACATGTGTCCATGCTGATGATGGGTTTTGCTCAATAACAATCCAAAGCAGTGCGGACCAACACATGTTCATTTTCATCATCTGAGTCAAATGCCACCAGCAGAAGGTTGAATTTCTTTTTTGGTGGTTCGGGTTCTGTAGTTTCCACATCAGAGTATTGTTCTTTTAAGACTTCTGAAAGCATGCTCCAGATCTCGTCCCTCTCAGATTTTTAGAAGGCACTTCTGATTCTTAAACCTTGGGTCGAGTGCCGTAGCTATTTTTAGAAATCTCACATTGGTACCTTCTTTGCGTTTTGTCAAATCTGCAGTGAAGGTGTTCTTAAAATGAACAACATGTGCTGGGTCATCATCCGAGACTGCTATAACATGAAATATATGGCAGAATGCAGGTAAAACAGCAGGAGACATACAATTCTTCCCCAAGTAGTTCAGTCACAAATTTAATTAGCATGTTGTTTTTTTAACGAGCGTCATCAGCATGGAAGCATGTCCTCTGGAATGGTGGCCGAAGCATGAAGGGGCATATGGATGTTTAGCATATCTGGCATGTAAATACCTTGCAATGCCAGCTACAAAACTGCCATGTGAACGCCTGTTCTCACTTTCAGGTGACATTGTAAATAAGAAGCAGGCAGCATTATCTCCTGTAAATGTAAACAAACTTGTTTGTCTTAGCGATTGGCTGAATAAGAAGTAGGAGTGAGTGGACTTGTAGGCTCTAAAGTTTTACATTGTTTTGGTTTGGAGCGTAGTTATATTACAAAAAAATCTATATTTGTAAATTGTACTTTTACGATAGAGATTGCACTACAGTACTTGCATGAGGTGAACTGAAAAATACAATTTATTTTGTTTATCATTTTTACAGTGCAAATATTTGTAATAAAAAGAATAAAGTGAGCACTGTACACTTTGTATTCTGTGTTGTAATTAAAATCAATATATATGAAAATGTAGAAAAACATCCAAAAATATTTAATAAATTTCAATTGGTATTCTATTGTTTAACCGTGCTATTAAAAGTGCGATTGATCATGATTAATTTTTTTAATCGCAATTAATTTATTTTTGTTAATTGTGTGGGTTAACTGCGATTAGCGACAGCCCTAAAAAAAGTGAACATCATTCTGGGATGCATTAGCAAGAGTGTTGTAAGCAAGAAATGAGAAGTAATTCTTCTACTCCATCCTGCACTGATTAGGCATCAACTGGAGTATTGTGTCCAGTTCTGGGTGTCACATTTCAGGAAAGATGGGGATAAATTGGAGAAAGTCCAGAGAAGAGAAACAAACATGATTAAAAGTCTAGAAAACATGACCTATGAGGGAAAATTTTAAAAATTGAGTTTGTTTAGTCTGAAGAAGAGAAGACTGGGTGGGGAGGGGTCGGGGGGGGGGGGGGGACATGATAGTTTTCAAATACATAAAAGGTTGTTACAAGGAGGTGGGACTGGACTAGAAGACCTCTCAAGGTCCCTTCCAGTCCTACATTTCTATGATCCTATGATCCTATTCCTGGAGCCTGTTCTGGATCACAGATTTCCACACTCACTGTGTCCAGAAGCTAGATGATATTAAGCAAAGTCTCATGAGAAACTGCCTTAGGAGTTAACTGAATGGAAATCCTCAAGAAGATGGCTAGAATGTATTTTGGAGAATGGTTGTAGTCCCCTTACAATTATGTCACACAATGGATAGCGCTCTCCATTTCCAACTGCCTTTACTTCCTCTCGTCTTAACTAAGGGCTTCCTCTAACTCATCTGTTTTTTTCACTCTTGTCTCATCCCACGTTTCTCCTTTTTCATTATCCACTTTCACCTTCACACCTTTTCATTTCATTTACACACTGATTATGGAATTATGTTAAGCCCTCTCTTTCTATTTCCTAACTCCCCATGGAAATGCATCCTGTCAGATTTTCTACGCTAGGGTGATATCGAAGCAGAACATAAGCACTTAGTATTTAATAATCACTTTAGCATTTTCCTTGCACTGTACAAAAATACAGACTGATGCAATGTATTTCAATACTGTGACTGACAATGTCTGTGGCACCAGGTGTAGAATTACAATGTGACATAGAGCAATAGAGACGGCCAGAGAACATGGCATGTAAAACGTTACTGCAGGTTGTTTACTTTAAACAAACTGGCAGTATTAGCTGAGAGAGGGGAGGGAGAGTAGAGCTAGGTTTCTAAGGTGGCAATAATTGTCCTTCATATAATTCTTCTGAAGAGATGTGTCATGTTGAGACACTTCTAAATCTCCACAAAAACATACAAATCACCATTCTGCCAGCTGAAAAAGTAGGCAATGCCGTTCAGAATCATTACACTGGAGTAACTAGGAGATACAGAACAGAGCACTATAACATATTCCTCCTTGAATTCTGAGGGTGTGATCTCTCTCGTCAAAGAACTAAGAAGCTCAACAACTCAGATCTGCCCCCAGACCCAGGTTTATCAGATTGCAGAACAAGTGAATAAAATTGAAGCCCGAATAGCATAAATATAAAATTACAGGAAGCAACTTCAAAGTGCAATTCTTATCTTCAAATCTCATTTGATATTCAGTAGCCCTGAGTGACAACATAAAAGATAAAGAAGACACGGAAGGAGAAAGCTGCAGAGACATAGTGGTACTAGTGATGTACTTTACATATGTGTGTGTGTGTGTGTGTGTGTGTGTGTGTGCACATGTGAGAGAGAAAAATACAGTCCTGTTTCTATCTTTTGGAAAAAAAATACATCTTCAGTGGGACTTGGGAACTCTTAGCACCTAGATGGGGGTGCTGAGAACCTTTCAGGATTGGGCCCCAACTCATTAACAGAGAGAAAAGTATAAGCACTTTGACTATCCTTTTATTAATAACAGATTTTGCTTTGATTCAATTTCAGTAGTGTGGAGTGTGTGGTTCAAGATTGCCACAAAATCCTATAAGCATTAAAATGGTAAACATCATAAACTAAAAGAGGGGAGAATTTAATTAACTCACACGCCACAAGGAAAAAATATTCATAAACATCGGAAAAAATAGTAGACATTTAATTTAATTTAAAAGATGGTCAAGGGATCACTATTTTACTTTTCAAAGTCAGATAGTCTGCCAGTCAAAATCATCCAACTCACACAAAGATTTGCTCCCAAAAAGTCTTCATAACAGAGGAAAGCATATTAACAATTTATACATTACAGACATAGTGTAAAGTGTCATTAAATACTTGTTCAACACTTGATGGCTCTTGTAGAAGAGGTAAAGAAAATTTATGCAGAATAAATGAGTGTTAAGCTCTCAGAGAGAGAGAGAATGACACCCAATTCCCTTTGAATACATTGCAATTCATTGATTTACTATACCTCCTATAGCATTGAGCGCTTTCTCCTGTAACGATAACACTTTCTTACTCCTTGCCTACCCACTTTATAGCCTCTTCTTAAAGTTAGTCATCCATTTAAGCGTGTCTAAAGAACAGTACTACTAAATAAGAAAATGACAGTATAACACATGCAGAGGTGCACCATGGATTGACTATATATTACAGATACAGAATTGTAATCAACTCAATCACATTTTTAGCCTCATCATATGATGTTTACCAGCATTATACACAGTACCATTCATTATTAGATTTTCCTTCCACAACACTGCCTTACTGGAGTGCAGTAATCCAATGAAGACTATAACTGCTTGAAACTAACAAGACCCTTAATGCATTGCTCTGTTGTGGCTTGTCTGATAGCAGGAGTTCAGGGATTTAATGCTCAACTGCTTTAGAGACAGTACTGTCTTCATTATTGTTGTTGTCTGAGAGCCGAAATACTCAGTGCCGTACAGCACCACCAATGCTGGTTAAAAGAGTTGCTGTACTAGGGAAGGCAGAGCAGAGAGGAAAAAAATCTCCATTACAAGGCACTGGTTCTGCCCTGGCTACTGTACTGTGGCAAGGCAGATTCATGTAGTAGTACATCACACTGTGGGACTGGCTAGTTCCTTTCATTTCCACCACTCGAAAACCTAATCCTGCAAGACTGAAATCAGTGAAAGGCTTGTCGAATTAAGGGCTCAAGATCAGCCCTCAAGTGGGTGCTAACTAGAGTTTCTTGCTTGTAGCAATGGTAGCCTAGCAAAGGAAAACACTTATGATACCACAGCTGAATATGCTTTAATCAAGCAAACCTATCAATGTGCACTTTTAAGAATAAAACATTGCCTTCATTTATATCAAGGAAAGTGCTTTGTTTTGTGTGTGTATGTTTCATTTGATGATATTAAGTTTATCTAAGCTATAGTTCATCCTGTTGCTCTAATACCACATAAAAAACAATAAGGCAGATAAAAGGAAATAATTTAACATAACACCACAACAGCCTGTCAAATTAAGGGAAATAAGTTGACAGAAAGAGATAAAATGTGTCAAATTCCAGGAAACATAATAGATTTGTTCTGACCCATAAAACAGTTAGAGTCAAACAAAGCAAATACTGATATTAATCTATCAGATCTGTATGTCAGACACAGTTCTCTGGATGGGATGGGTTCTGCTAGATGCTCTTTTCATTTCATATTATAAACTGATGCGTCAAAAACTATAAACAAAATGGAATTCCACTCCTCACTTCCAGTGCAAAAGTGAGAGCTAAACACAACCATTTACATAGACTGGGTAGAGCAAATTTTTAGTGGATTTAATATATGCGAAAGTGCCAGCTTGACAGGCTTAGACAATGAAGTTCTCTATTTTTTCACAGTACACATACAGCAACAGTGCAAGCTTCCCAATCTTGCTTTGCCACTATGCCTTGATCCTTCTGGATCTGAGACAGTAGTTCCAGGCCCATTCCTTCCTTGTCGTCTCCACTAAAGTGATGCGGTATGATTGAATGTGACCATTTGTATCATTATTGCTACCACTGTTACATAGTTGCAACAAAACTTGTACAAAGTAAGTCATGTAAGGTGTGAATGGTAAAGTTATGATTTGCTAAGTATGATTATCCTGTTTATATGCATGTATCATCTTTGTATCTGAAGTTATGAATATTGGCTATGGATTGGTATCTTACATATGTATTTTATTTCTGGGTAACACCCCCCAGAGAGAATTTATATTAGGGCCAGAGAACTATGTGTTGATGGCCTACTAAGGACAATCAGCTCACAATGGGCCTTTTAAGAAATTCACCCCACCCAGTAAGCCTTTCCTGTGGATGCCTCAGGAAGAACATGGGATGGCTGCCTCTGTGAGTTATCAAAGCGTGTACGGGCATTAGGGTTGCCAATTTTCTAATCCCACAAAACTGAACACCCTAGCCATGCCCCTTCCCCAAAGGCCACACCCCTGCCCCACCCTTTCCCCACAGCCCTGCCCCCGCTCACTCGGTGGCTCGCTCTCCCCCACCCTCACTCACTTTTACTGGGCTGGGGCAAGGGGTTGGGGTGCAGGAGAGGGTGATGGCTCTAACTGGGGGTGCAGGCTCTGGGGTAGGGCCAGAAATGAGGGGCTCTGGGTGCAGGAGTGGGCTCCAGGCTGGGGTTAGGGTGCGGGAGAGGGCTCTGGTTCTGGCTGGGGGTGTGGGCTCTGACGGGGGGGGCTGGGAATGAGGGATTCAGGGTATGGGAGAGGGCTGTGGGTTGAGGCAGGGGGTTGGGGTGTAGGAGAGGGCAAGGGCTCTGTCTCGGGGTGCAGGCTCTGGGGTGGGGCCAGGGATTAGGAGTTTATTCCGTAACTGCTTCAAACCTGACATAAGGACTTTGCAATCACTTGTATGTATATGATCTATTAACCACTTATAACTAACTCTCTTCTACTTTTCTTTTATAATTAAACCTTGTTTAGTTTTTAGTTACTAAACGATTGGTATCAGCATGATTATTGGGTAAAACCTGAGTTATATATTGACCTGGCTAAGTGGCTGATCCCTTGGATTAGAAGGACCCTAATTCTGATTAAACTGGTTTTCAGTAACCACTCGTCATAAAGTCCAGTGTCTGGGTGGTGAGCCAAGGGCTGGAATCTCTAAGGAGATTGTGGTTTTGACTTCTTGCTAACCAGTGGTGACACGGAAGTTCACTTTTGTTACTGGCTTGGTGTAATCTGATAGAATAGCCACCAGTTTGGGGTGCCCTATTTCTCAGCAGTGTGTCCTGAATCTGGTATTCTCAGCGGTGATCCACTGAGGCACAGTAACAACTAAGCCAGCCAGCCAAACTGGCAGGTGGGAGAACTGTACTGACTCCAAATGCTCATTTCACATGAGTTGTTCAATGGCTATCGGAAAATAATGGGGATCAGGAACTGTTCACCTGAGCTGGGTCTGAAGAGATGACTGAGAGGTAAAAGCTCTGTATCAAATTACCAAATCATATGTGCCATCAAGTGAACCAAAACAATTTTTACTATATGATGGCTTGTGGTTTAGATGAAAGAAGATATTTGTTTCAGATAGGGTTCTAATAGAGAGGTGTCCACAAGACAAGAATCGCGCTCACAATTATTGCCAATTGATACTTTCACTGGCAGTCTAATCATTGAAGCAAAGGATAGAATAGGTACAAATGGTAGACTGAACCTCAGTTTGTTCTAGAGAGTGAAACATATTGCTAGAAAGCTGTGCGGAAGCTTACATTGCCACTGCTTATATTATGCCTGTTCCATGGTTAAAGGACATCATTTTCCAATGCTGTCACTCTGGCATATTTCATGAGTAATATATTCCTTTTCAGAAACACGGTTTAAAAAAAAAAGATGGATAAAGACGGCTTAAGAAGTCAAAAGGCTGTCAAGGGGGAAAACGGGTTGTATAAGACTTAAGGATACAAACTATAAAGATGACAAAGAAAAATATTAACCAATACTGAATTGGTATTAAGGAAAGAAAATACTGCAAATAAAAGAGGGATTGCCCAGGAAGTAAAGGAAAACAATAGAAGATACTTGTAATAAATAAAAAGAATAGATCAATAAGGAAAGCCAATGAATCACTAGAGAACAGTGGAAAGAACTTAACAACACAGGAACAAGATACAGCAGAAAAATTAAACAAGTTCTTTATCTCACTGCCCATAAGAGAAATTGGAGGTGAGATGACAGAAATGGAAATAACGTGTCTGGGGCAACACAATGAAAAACTAAAAGCATTAGGCAATCACTCCAGTACAAGTTTTGTGTAATTTAAAAATCAATAAAAAACAGATGGAATGCCAAGGTCAGATTGGTTACACATCAAGATACAGAGGGAGATGGCACACCAGATCATTAGCAGTCCAACAAGAGTTATTTTTAATAGTATCTTTGAAAGTGGTGAGATAACAATGGGCTGGAGAGATGCAAACATAATGAAATTCTTTAAGAAGGAACCTATGGGGAGTGAAGGAATTAAATCTGGCCTTGGTGGCAGACAAGATCCTAGAGATAATCACTGATGACACCACAAAATAACTAGAAAAATATGGCTTGATAATTAATGGCCAACTGTTTCATAAGGGATAAATCTCATCAGTTAGAAACTTTAAGATGGCATTACAGAAAAGAAGCAGGCGAGGAACAGACAGATACTGCTTGGATTTCCAAATGGTGTTCCATACAGTAAGAGATGAGGTAGGTGAGGTAAAATATTTTATCAGACCAACTTTTGCAGTGGAAAGTACAAGCTTTTGAGCTCCACAGAGCTCTTCTTCTGGTCTGGGGGAGGAGGCTCAATCCAGAGTGTCTGAGTTAAACACAAGTTGGGATAGATTGTTAAGCAGAAGGCATAGAATGTTGGAGCCAGTCACTTGAAATGAAGTGGGCAACTGGGCATTAGATTGTTATGCACAGATTGTTTAATTGGGCAATTAAAGGTAGCAGGCAATGTGGTGTGATACAAACTGTTGTAATGAGCCATAAAATCAGTCGCTGTTAAAGTCTATGGTTTTTGGTGTCTACCTCACCTACCTTCTCTCTCTTATATTCTGAGACCAACATTGTTACAACAACACTTTAATGAAGTAAGACACAATGCATAATCTAGACAAGTCTAGTACATGGAAGACAGCATGTCCTTGAATGAACAAAGAAGTGGATTGGCTAAAGCAGGGATTGCAAAATGAAAAGTACAGAGTGAATAAAATCATTTTATTTATGAAGAGGGTGAACAAAAATCATTCATTTGAACCATCAGATAAGTGACTAAATGTTAGCATGCCCATTCCCTGTGTTTTCCTCCCCCATAAACTTACATAGTCCTTAAAAGGTGAAAACTCAGAGACAATCTCATCCTTCCCTTCCTACTGTTTTTAGTTTCCTTGCCCTCCACTCTTCTCCCCCTATAGTCCTGTGTCACTTACAGCTTTACTACCTTATTCTGTGATCCTGTAAATTCTCAGAAGTTATGCAGAGATGGGCTTGGCCAATATTTGCAAATAGGGCCACAGAGAAAAAAATTGAGGTACTGAGGCAATACAGCACCAATTTCACCAAGATGGCGATAGGAGGCACTGTGCTGTTGGAGGTACTGACCTTCTGATGAGATGCAAAACTAAGATCCAGACAACTTGTGCTTTTTAACTATCAAACAGCACTCTTTTCAAGGGCAGAGGTGGTGTTAAGCTCAATGTTGGGGTCATATTCCATTCTGCCTGCCTAAATACCTTTGGGAGTTTTTAACTGCAGCTTTACTTCTTGTCCTACATTTCTATGTAGTGTGGTATTCTGTTAAGTGGCTGCCATGTTCCACTCCAGAGAAGGCTGCATTTCAGTGGTTTGTGAACCAGATCCTATATATACACATTTTTAAAATCTTTGATATCCTTCAGGATGAAAGCCATTATACATAAATTGTGTAAGGTCTGATGAGGAGGAGGGGGATTATTTCTGTCCTACTGTGTTTGCCTCTTTCCCTCACCTTCTTCTATTGTTCTCCCCCTTCCTCCCTCTTCATATTAGTCTGCTTGATCTTGCACTGTGTTCAATGTTCTGGCACAGAAGAGGTCTGTTCCAGGCCTTCAGAAGACCAGGACTGTAGTAAATTTCACTTCTCTGCCAGCATATTTTAACACTGTGAGGCACATCAGAACAGAACACAGTGTTATGGGGGAGGGGACAGAATGAGACAGTAAATTCTAAAAAGGACTTTTGTGATGGGAAAAAAAGTGTTCAATTAACTTCCCTGGTACAACAGCAAAGGTAACTAACCTCCGACTATTGCAGATAAGACATTTCAGACACCTACAAAGGGAGGAGGAAGATCAGGTACACAAGCACTGTAATGACTGGTACTGAAACTGATCCTTCCTCCTTGGCAAGAGACCCTGTAACCTTCCTACAAGCCCCACGCTCCTTAGTCAGCAGAGCCTTACTTCAGACTGGATAAAGGCATCTTGTAGAATTAGAGCTTTCTGGTATCAGGCCAAGGTGTTGCTCATTTTGTCATATGCCTGTCTGAAAAAATAATTACTGATTATAGTTAAAAGAGAGGAAGTATTTGTAATTTACCTGAAGCCTCAGGATGATAAAGGCTGGATGCATTTGTTATTTGTCCTGGCTGATGGAGGCAGCTATCTGAGGACCTTTGACTTGCAATCAAAATCCTACTTTTTGCAGAGGGCAACCTGGAAACCGCACCCAGTCCTAACTGTGGTTTAAGTATCATGGCAGATCGATAAAAACTTGGGGATACTTCATAGTGGGTATATGGCGGAGAACAGAATTCTTCTTTCATAGGCCTTTTCCCAACCTATAGAGAAATAAATGAAACGGATATCACTGCAGTGTATTCACATATCCAGGAAACATGGAGCTCACGTTTGCTTATAAGGACTATGACTAATTTCTCCTCTTTGTGGTTGCTGGTTTGAGATCAGCATGGGAGATTCAAAATGTCATAGAGTCATAGACTTTAAGGTCAGAAGGGACCATTATGATCATCTAGTCTGACCTCCTGCACAACGCAGGCCACAGAATCTCACCCACCCACTCCTATAATAAACCCACAACCTATGTCTGATCTATAGAAGTCCTCAAATTATTGTTTAAAGACTTCAAAGTGCAGAGAATCAAATATGGCAATCAGCTAAACCCTGAGCATGTGGGCAAGACTCACCAGCCAGACACCAAGGAAAGAATTATCTGCAGTAACTCAGATCCCACCTCATCTAACATCCCAGCACAGGCCATTGAGCATATTTACCACAGTCAAAGATCAATTAATTGCCAAAATTAGGCTATCCCATCATATCATCCCTTCCATAAACTTATCAAGCTTAGTCTTGAAGCCAGATGTGTCTTTTGCCTCCACTGCTCCCTTGGAAGGCTGTTCCAGAACTTCACTCCTCTAATGGTTAGAAACCTTCCTTTAATTACAAGTCTAAACTTCCTGATGTCCAGTTTATATCCATTTGTTCTTGTGTCCACATTGGTACTGAGCTTAAATAATTCCTCTCCCTCCCTGGTATTTATCCGTCTGATATATTTAAAGAGAGCAATCATATCTCCCCTCAGCCTTCTTTTGGTTAGGCTAAACAAGCCAAGCTCTTTAAGTCTCCTTTCATAAGACAGGTTTTCCATGCCTCGGATCATCCTAGTGGCCCTTCTTTGTACCTGTTCCAGTTTGAATTCATCCTTCTTAAACATGGGAGACCAGAACTGCACACAGTATTCCAGATGAGGTCTCACCAGTGCTTTGTATAACGGTACTAACACCTCCTTATCTCTACTGGAAATACCTCGCCTGATGCATTCCAAGACCGCATTAGCCTTTTTCACGGCCACATCACATTGGCGACTCAGTCATCCTGTGATCAACCAATACTCCGAGGTCCTTCTCCTCCTCTGTTACTTCCAACTGATGCATCCCCAGCTTATAACAAAAATTCTTGTTATTAATCCCTAAATGCATGACCTTGCACTTTTCACTATTAAATTTCATCCTATTACTATTACTCCAGTTTACAAGCTCATCCAGATCTTCCTGTATGATATCCCAGTCCATCTCTGTATTGGCAATACCTCCCAACTTTATGTCATCCGCAAACTTAATTAGCACACTCCCACTTTTTGTGCCGATGTCAGTAATAAAAAGATTAAATAAGATTAGTCCCAAAACCAATCCCTGAGGAACTCCACTAGTAACTTCCCTCCAACCTGACAGTTCACCTTTCAGTATGACCCGTTGTAGTCTCCCCTTTAACCAATTCCTTATCCACCTTTCAATTTTCATATTGATCCCCATCTTTTCTAATTTAATTAATAAATTCCCCATGTGGAACCGTATCAAACGCCTTACTGAAATCAAGGTAAATTAGATCCACTGTGTTTCCCTTGTCTAAAAAATCTGTTACCTTCTCAAAGAAGGAGATCAGGTTGGTTTGGTATGATCTACCTTTTGTAAAACCATGTTGTATTTTGTCCCAATTACCATTGACCTCAAAGTCCTTAACTACTTTCTCCTTTAAGATTTTTTCCAAGACCTTGCATACTACAGATGTCAAACTAACAGGCCTGTAGTTACGCGGATCACTTTTTTTTCCTTTCTTAAAAATAGGAACTATGTTAGCAATTCTCCAGTCATATGGTACAACCCCAGAGTTTACAGATGCATTAAAAAGTCTTGCTAATGGGCTTGCAATTTCATGTGCCAGTTCCTTTAATATTCTTGAATGAAGATTATCTGGGCCCCCCGATTTAGTCCCATTAAGCTGTTTGAGTTTGGCTTCTACCTCGGATGTGGTAATATCTGCCTCCATATCCTCATTCCCATTTGTCTTCAGCATATGTGATAGCACTCCTACCCATGTCAATTTAAATTAATTTCTTAGCTAAAGACTGAAAGATGCTATCAAATGTAATACAACGTCAAGACCAATGGCAAATACCGTATTCCTGTATTTGTCAATTTTTTTAATTCTTCCAAAAAACAAGAAATCAAGTTTGTATACTGCAATTTGTCCTTTATGAATCCTATGATTTTTTCCCCCTTTCTTGGGATGCAGGCTTCTGATAGTTTCTGCAACTTTGACTTTAGGTAATTCCAGGCCTCCTCTGCCTTTAGATCCACAACTTCTTCAGTCCAATCCACTTCCCTAACTAATTTCCTTAATTTATTAAAGTTAGCCCTTTTGAAATCAAAAACCCTAGTCACAGATCTATTTTTGTTTATCCTTCCATTGAGTTTGAACTGAATTAGCTCATGATCGCTCGAACCAATGTTGTCCCCTATAGCCATTTCTTCCATGAAGTCCTCACTATTCACCAAAACCAAATCTAAAATGGCATCTCCTCTTCTTGGTTCAGTAACTACTTGGTGAAGGAATCCATCAGCTATCACAACTAGGAAAATCTGAGGCCTATTATTATTACTAGCACTTGTTCTCCAATCTATACCTGGGAAGTTAAAGTCTCCCATGATCACACAATTCCCATTAGTATTTACTTCATTAAAAACATTAAAAAGGTCTCTATCCATATCCAGATCAGATCCCGGTGGTCTATAGCACACCCCAAGCACTATCCCAGGGGAGGCTCTAGTAGCTTTCTTCCCCAATGTGATTTTTGCCCAGACAGACTCTGTCTTATCCATTCCATCACTTCTTATTTCCTTTCAGTCTACCTCATCATTGATATACAATGCTACTCCACCACCTTTACCTTTATTTCTGTCTTTCCTAAACAACACATTCCCTTCAATACCTGTACTCCAGTCATGACTACTATTCTACCGTGTTTCTGTTATCCCTATAATATCTGGTTTCACTTCCTGCACCAGTAGCTCTAGTTCCTCCATTTTGTTATCTTGGCTCCTCGCATTGGTGTACAAACATCTTAATTTTTGCTGTTTGGCCTCACTCACATTCTTTACCTGATTAGGCACAGACATTCTACCACCAGTATCACCTATTAGACTGGTATCTACACTACCCTTCCTCCTTATGTCCATTCTCCTACCCACGGCTGTATCCTTTCTTACTTCATTTGCTTCCCTCTTAATGTTAAAATCCAGCGTGGAGATTACCTGGACATCTCCCAACTGTCTCCCCCAAATTCCTAGTTTAAAGCTCTCTTAATCAGTTTTGCCAGCCTCCATCCTAGAAGTCTATTTTCCTCCCTACTCAGGTGAAGTCCATCCCAAGAGAACAGTCGTCTGTCCATGAATGCCTCCCAGTGGCCATACATCCCAAAGCCCTCCTTATAAGATCACCTGGGCCTCGATTTCCTTGAGCGTCTTCCCCAGCCTGGCATAGTCTCCCTTGATAAGTTTCAGCGAGAATCTAGCCATATCATTTGTTCCCACATGAAGGACCATCAGTGGATTCTTTCCCGCTCCTGTTAGGATCCTCTTCAGCCTCAGGTCCACATCCCGTCTCTTAGCACCCGGAAGACGGCACACCCTTCTGTTTTCTGGATCAGCTCTGGTTACAGGCCTGTCTATTCTTCTCAGTAAGGAGTCCCCAATCACGTAGACCCTCCTTTTCCTGGTGATGGTGTGATTCTCCGATCTATCCCTTGTTCCCTCTGGCTGCAAGTCCTCTCGATTCCTATTCTCCCTTGCAGTCCTCTTCAACCCATTCTATATCCTCCTGGGGCTCATATTTGGTGTTGTCATCTCCATTGACTCTTCCCCTTTTCCTATAGGACTAGCTGCTCTTCTCTTCTTCCTTGCCCTCCCACCTTCAGTGACCACCTGCTGTTCCCCTTCTTCATTTTCCAACTCTGCAAACCTGTGGTTTGATCATATTGATCACTAGCCATGGAATAACAATTTCATTCACAACCCAGCTAAATGCAACACACCGCTGACCCTTGCTCTCAGAAAAGCGTCAAGTGAAAATGAAGTGACATTATTAACACCTGAAAGGTAAATCTCCTTGACCACGGAGAATGATGTGCCAAGAAAATGAGTAAAGGGAATTTTTGTTGGATGTTATTTAAAATACTCCTTATTGGAAGATAAACTAGAGCTCTATTTTTTTTAAAAAGATACTCATCTCTAGCAAAGTTTCTTGGATAAGTAAGTTGTCTTTTATTACAGGAATGTGGAGAATTTAATTTTTACACCATGATGAATTAAACAATTATAAACAAAGTTAAAAGTACTTTTAGCTAATTTCATCAGAAAAATAATCTCATTTGAGATTAATATTTTCACATTAATTGTGATGAATATATACAAAGAAACTTGGCCTTATTTGTTCACAAAATGGCCTTGAGTCCTATGAATTTATTTGCTATTCATAAGCATTTGCCAGATAGTTTGGTATGAAAACATCACCATACGGGCTAATCACAAACTGTTCACTTTGGCTTTTGTTATTCATTATTCATGGTATGTAGTAAGTAACCTAAATCACATGGTGCTGTTTCTGCTCCCTGAAAATGAAGCTTCTTGAAAGATGGAAAAGTTTTTGACAAATGTGTGGTCCAATTCATGAAACTTTCAAGATTCATGTAGCAAATAAACAGGCTGTTGTCTAAATGCTTATGAAAGGCACAGCCCCACAAACAACAGCAGAGCAAATTCTCCACATAAAGGACACGAACCTGCAAAGATCTATACATGTGATTAGCTCCACACACATGCGTAGTCACACCGAGGCTCGGTCTACACTACAAACGTATGTCAGTTTAACTGAAATCCACCCCCTCAGTGACATAGTTACACCAACCAAACTCCCGGTGTAGAGAGCACTATGTGAATGGGAGGACTTTTCCTGTTGGCATAGCTACCAACTCTCAGGGAAGTGGAGTACCTATGCTGATGGGAGAAGCTCTCCCATCAGCTTAGGTAGCGTCTTCACTAAGCACTACCGCTGCAGCGCTTTAAGTGAAGACCTGCCCTGAGTCCACCTCTTCAGGCTGTGGCTGCTTTCCATGACTTGGGATAAAAGAACACAGCAATGTTATATAATTATGGGTGTTCACTTCTCCACAATTTGCTAAGACATATTTACACTATTGCCCCCAATTAGCACTCTGGGTTGGAGTCCAACTTTTGTAGACTTTTCTTTTAAAATATAAATCATAATTCTCTGTTAAGGATCCTTTAATATTTTCCAGTGTGTCCCAGTTAGAGGTTGGGGTTTTTTTGGGAGGTAGGGTGGGGTGGTGTTGGCTTGGAAATCAGGGCTAAATTTATTTTAAAAATTAATCAAAAATAGCCACAGGCCATCACATATGTAGAAGTATATCTACTGATTAATTCTGCTGTAAATTACAATGTATTTAATATGGCAAGCCCATATCTTTTCAGCAATTATAAGCATTTAGAGGATGTACTTTAACAGTGGTTATAAGACCTTTGATCCAAGCAGGTTCATCTTTAACATTCCAAAATACATAAGATTGGCCTTAAACTATTACAGAAATCAGTTTAGAATCTTTTAGGGTTTTGCATATTTTATACTGAAATTCTGATAAGACAGATACTGTAAATATTTAGGGCTGGTCCACACTCTAAAACGCTGCAGCTGCACTGCTGTAGCACTTCAGCAAAGACACAACCTATGCCGACAGGAGGGGCTCTTCTGTCACTGTAATTCACCTCCCTGAGGGGAGAATTCTCCTGTCGACCTAGCGCTGTCTACACCAAGGGTTAGGTAAGTTTAGCTGTGTCACTCATGGGGTGTGGATTTTTCACACCCCTGAGCAACGCAGTTATATCAATCTAATTTCCCAGTGTACACCAGGCCTAAGCATTTTATCTTTGCTCTACATTTCTCACCATAAATGTAGCCTCATTTTCCACCATTAAATCTTCAATTACATTCTTCTTTCTTTGTATTATACTTATATGCCCTACTTTTCTATTTTAGAATTCAGGTTTTTATTACTTATGTCTGACGCCCGATACCTAACTTGTATGAAGTTATAAAAGTAAATTATCTTAATTTTTCAAAATTAATCAATGTAGTAGCTTTTAGGTATGAGATTCTTTTCCTGGATAAGATTTGGTCCTCATATGAACATATTTCAGTCAGATTTCATTCCTATCATTTTGTTTATAACTGGTAGTGAATAGACCAACAACAAATTCCTAAACAGAAGGAACAAAAAAATGATTTGACTCTAGAGACCATGAATTTTTAATACGCGGAGTTAGTTTTGCCAAGGCTTGAAACTACTTGTGTTAATCTTTATTGACAGTGCTCTATAGGTAAGACAGCAGGGCTGCAGACATGAAAAGATTATCACAAATTTAAAACGAATACTCTGATGGAATCCAGGAGGACTTGCCTGATCATTTCTCAGCAAATACAGTAAATATGTTTGTTTAAAAAAAAAATACACACACAATCGCTCTATTCTGAGTGAGACAAAATTGCTGTTTGTGGATTGAGTCTATTTTTATGGTTTGTAGTTGGGGACAAATGTAGATAGGGTGTAATTTTATTGGCTTCAGTGGAGTTGTACTTGATTACAAGGCTGGTTTTGGCCCATAGTATTCTGCATTAGCTGTTTGGGGCTTTTAAAGAATGAACTGATATGAACTGTTAAAGCACCCGACTCCTGTAATTTTAGACTTCTGATTTCATATGCCATGGTATGCAATAAATATCTCCTACTCACTCTACATATAAACCAATGTGTTGAAGAAAGCCTCAATCACTTGAAAGTCAGCAGTAAGTGCAGATTAGCCACTGAAACTTCCACAATATGGCCAATTCTAAGCAGAACTGGTAGCGATGCCTATAGTTAAGATTGCCCAGCATTTTCCATTATAAGACTTTACAATCTTTACATTTAATAAACTTTACATTCAGGACAAGATTTTCCTTGTTGGGTGTCTGCACTCTGGTGATTTATTTATTTATTCATTCTTTTGGTTCAACCTTTTCTGAGAATGAGATAAAGGAAAATTATGGAGACAAGCTGGGTGAGGTAATATCTTTTATTGGTCCTACTTCTGTTGGTGAGAGACAATAAAAGGTGGGACTGACATGGCTACAACTACACTGCATACAAGTGAAAATGATGCTATATGGCCCATGAAAAATAAGATTCATATAGCCCTTTCATTGAGAGGTTCTGCTGGCCTCCATGCTTTGGAGCAAGGACTTGAAATTTGACAGGCAGCGGTACCAGAACACACCCCCATGGTGTGGCACTGCAATCACCCTGCCTCAATTTCCCTTTGTCTCCAGTAGTTCTCTACACCTACAGCAAGGTTCAGTTAGGGTACATAATGCAACCCTTTCCAGGGTAACCAAAATCCAAAGTAAAACACCAACATCAGTTTTCCACCTTGGACTTGTGCCGGGCATAGCCCAGAAACTACTGGGCTTCTCCACAGGGTCTGACTGTTCCATACAACAGTTTTTGGCCCTTCTCTTGGGCTCAACTTCTAGCCCTCCTGGGCTCTGGTCCGTCCCTTTTCTCTCCTCTTAGCCTTGGTCTACACTGGGCGGGAGACGGGATCGATCTAAGTTACGCAACTTCAGCTACATGAATAACATAGCCGAAGTCGACGTACTTAGATCTACTCACCGCGGCGTCTTCACGGCGATGAGTCGACTGCTGCCACTCCCCCGTCAACTCTGCCTGTGCCTCTTGTGGAGGTGGAGTACAGGAGTTGACGGGAGAGCACTCGGGGGTCGATTTATCGCGTCTACACTAGACGTGATAAATCGACCCCCGCTGTATCGATCCCCTCATAGGGTGGCAGCATTGGGAGAACACATACCTAACCTCTACTGTGGCTTCTTGACCCTGGGAACCCTAAACTACTGGGCTATATGCCACGTAATTCAAACTCAAGCTCATTCTACCTTTCCTTCCTACAGCTTCTTCCTATGTGCTGGCCTGGCCTCTCTGAAAAGTCTTTTCCCTCAAGTCTTTTTAGCTCCAATCCTCAGCTAAACTTCCTTCCTCCTGTGAACAATGTATCCACAGCCCTTCTTTCCTGGGGCTGTACTTTAATCCTGGCAGGTCTCCCTGACCTGTCAAGATTCTGGTTTTACCCCTTCAGGGTCATCTCTCCTGACTCTTGGCTTTCCCCTCCACTGAACTAAGAGTGGTCCTTCATAATGCTCAGGAGGTGGTCACCTGATTCTGGCACTTGGCCCCCCTTTCCAGCTTGGTCTGCTGATTCTTCCTGAATAGCTGAATTAAAGGTGCCATATTTTAGAACAGGGTTGGCTGGCCCCAGGGCCCACTGTCCTTAGCAGGACAGATGACCCTGTTACAGCGCCTGAAACTAGTGGATACTTAGACCTTAATTTCTGTGCCTCCGTTCCCCATCTGTAAAATGGGAATAAAAATACCACCTTACTTGACAGAGGGTATTACAAAAATAAATTAATATCTGTGAAGCACTCAGATACCATGGTAATGAGCGCCACCAACAAACTAATTAGAAATTAATAATTCCATCTTCAAAGAGGGGTTTGAATTGTATGTGGTTAATAAGGCCTGGGGCCATACAGTGAACAATGAGGGTAAAACAAAATATTGAATAGCTGCTCATACAGTGAGCACCTTCCATCCTGTGCACTGGGAGTGTGTGTGGGGAGCGGGGGAATGTGGAAAAAATAGTATGTGATCATGTATAGACTTAATCATAATGTACCACAAGTCCCAAGTAAGGGGCAGTAAGTAGCTGGCCCACAAACTAACCAGGGACCCAATTGTGATCCCTGCTTGCCCACTCCCCTGCCCATCTGCACTGGAGGGGGCGTAGTGGCACAGAAGCAGCTGCTCTGTGACTGTCAATGAGGGTAGAAGGTGAACCATGATCTTGCCCAGAGTGATCAAACTGGAAGCAGACATCTTGGCAAGGCGATACTGAATGGGCCATAGCGAATTCAGTTATGCTTTGACTGCATGGCAAATCAGGGACTTCCAAAGCTGGGAAAAGGAAAATTCTGTTATTTTGAGAGAATGGTTAATATACCTGCCCCTTTAAAACAAGCCAAGACATAAACATTTTACTAAACATTATAAATTGTCTTACAGCAGCTTTGAAAGTCCCTGCTTTTTGTTTGTTCAAATGAGAGGCAAACTCTTTTAGTCCCACTGCATGTCACCAGTCCAGAGCTCTTGCTGGACATACCTGCCAACCTTCCTCTGGAGGAGGAAAAGTCCCTGTTTACCAGCAAATAGTGACCATTTTCTACAGCTGTCTCTTCAAAAGGCTCACCCAGGCCCACGTATGTCAACAGAGTTAAGAGACATGCCTTTCTCTCTCTCCAATGTTCCTATGTATAGCTTTCAAATATTGGGGGATGTCTTGTGTGCTTCTGGGAAGCACTGTGACAGTACAATGATCGCTTCCAGCAACCATTCACGTGACCACATCAGTGTCAGAAACAGTTACGAAAGTTTGTTTACAATGCCCACATATATATCCCAGTATTGATTTACTGTTTTCAGGTTTTACAGTCAATCTCTGCTATTTTCCTCAAAGAAACAAGTAAACAAACAAACATCAATAGGTGTACAAAAGAGATGATTATCTCCTTACCTCCTGTAAAAACTTTTCACTCATTTGACCAAAATGATGCCCTGGGGGTTTAATGCCAGATACCACGAGTCCCGAACCATAGATTCTTGGCTTCTGCAAGTCGGGTTTAAATTTGTCATACAGAATGTTAGATGGTTTAATATCCCCACCACTCAAGATCTGCTGTTCTTTTGCCATGGGCATACCGCACACAGGGGGACCATACGGCAGCTCAGCTGAGGCAAAGGAAGGGTCAAGATGGTCTATAGACTGAGGATTTCTTCTAATGTAAGTGATGATCTTAGGTCTCACGTGTTTGGGTTTGGGTATGACAGGTTTTATCTCGATGTTTTCTTCAGGCTTTTCACTGCAGTCGCTCTCCACATCACCCTTGGCTGTAAGGGAGCCCTTGGAATGCACAAGGATTGGTTTGGGGATTCCACTGTTGGCAGCAGTCTTGATAGGCACTTTAGGGGATATCTTTAACAACTGGGTACTGTCAATGGGAGGTAGGACTGAGGCGGGTGACAGCTTGTCAACATGAAGTGCATAAAGATCCTTTAAATTGCTGTTTGAAATTGTGGGCTGATTATTAACATTCACAGTTGCCACTGGGCGCAAGGAAGTTGGGACACAGAAAAAGGCATCAGCCCTTGCTGAAATTTTATAACTCTCTGATGCTTCATCTGAAAGATATTTCTTTGCAATAGCTGTCTTTTTATTCTGAACTGAAAAGCTTGCAGTTTCCACATCACTATCCTGGTTGTTTGGCTGTTCGTTTGACATTGTTTCTGTACTAAGTGCTCTGTGCTGATCTGAGAGATCAGAGGCAGACACTGTGGTGTTTTCAGTGTTCCCTTTGACTAGCATCAGTTTATTCTCATTAATTTTCATGGTTTTGCTGTAAGGGAGACTAACGTTGTGTAGAAAAGATATATGCCCACCAACTGTTTGAATGCAACTTGTATCAGCTTCAAGTAAGTTTCTATTTCTTGTAGGTGTCCGTTTGCCACTGGATTTGCTATCATCAGTAAGAGGAAATACAGATCCAATTTCTTTGTGTGTTATGTATTCCTGACGACCTTGATTAGCTGCCCTGTTTTCATCATCATTACTTCCTCTTCCTAACCCAGGGCAGGTGTTATTACCACTTAGTAGTCTGTCCTCAGCATAGGCTACCACTTGGTTTAAGAGCGGATCCCCTACTTTACTACAAAAGTCTTGAAACTGGGGAGCTTGCATTTTGGACACTTCAGCTCCACATCCTTTCTTCTCTTGTACTAATGTACTTTCTTCTCTTTGACATCCTAGAAATTCTACCAACATAATTCTCTCAATTTTTTGTTGACAAATATTCTTAGATGGTACGAGTGGTGGATTTTTTAGATCCAGTTTTTTACTCTTATCACCCTGACCTAATTGTGCTTCTGACTTACTAGAGACTTCACTGGACTTACCACTTAAATTTAAATCTACATGAGTAGGATGCAGTGTGCTTTTACTGTTAACATTTGGTACATCTTCCACATCCATTTGGATCTCTGGGATATTTACTTGCTTGTTTTCTGAGGTAGATGGTTTTGAATAAAACACCGTATTTTCCTCTGAGGTATTGTCAAGTGGGTGAAAAACCATACCTAGAAAATGATCCGCTGGTGTTTTCTGTGATTTCTCAGTATCACCAATCAAATGATGTGATGTATCAATGGAATCCAGTGATGCAGAAAGTGAACGTTTACACGACACACGTTCTTTTGAAAATGTTTCTGTTTTAGTAGAAAATTTACTTGATCTTCCCAAAGAAAGCCTTTTTATTCCTTCAGCCTCCATGGTCCTGATCATTTTAGCCTTAGAAATATGCCGGGTAAATTCAACATCATCTTTTGAAAGAACCCCTGAACTGGTATCATTTGCACTGCTCTTCAAATTAGACAGACTTTTCCCTCGGCTAATACGAATATTCTTTGAAGTATCCTTAACTTCATCAGTCCTGTAATCTTTATCCAATTCCCTGTTTACGGTAGAAGGCAACCTAAATTCTTGTACATTGATGTCACAAATCTGAGATTCCTTAAAGACCAGAAGTTTATTCTGCTCTGTATCCAACTGCGTAATGTTCTCTGACCCACCAGTATGTACACTTCCAGAATCAGCTGTCAAATCACATCTCTTGACCTCCCCTTCAGTGCTTCTGACCTTTGTCATAATTTGGTTGGCATTTGTATCTCCCATACTTATTATGCCTTCATTGTTATTTTTTATTTCATTTCTGTTGTCCTGCAGCTGGGTGTAACATGGCTCACTTGGTACCAGTGATGCACTCATTTTGAAATTTCAGGTGACTGCTTTTTTGACAGTCCTATTTAAGGAGCAAGCTCTCTCTTCAACCAGTTTAACTACTGTGCATGCTTCAGTTAAGGATTTAAATTACAAACTGATCAGTAGAAAATTCTTTCTCAAGCTGTTTGGAGTCTTGTTAGATTCACATTTTTATGCTGCTTCAGTTGCTTTCAGAGCAGCTTCCAGACTTGAGAAATCTTTTTGACATACAGTAGAGATTTAATTAAAGCAAGATCTATCCATTAGGTTCCCTCAGAATGAGAGCCAGTTAGTCCATTTGACCTATAAGGGAAGAAAAAAAAGTTACATTAGGTCACGAGGCTTAAACCCCACCCCCCCCCCACACACATTTTGTTAACTCAAATGATGTCACTAGCAATACTCACTGTTGCATTCACAGATTAATGTCTCATAACACTTAATGTACATTTTCAATTATTGCTAATAACAAATATTTGTAGACCATGGCCTGGTCTACACCAGAAAAGGTGTATCGTAATAACTATGTTGGAAAGGGATGTGATTTGTGTGTGTTATACCCATATAAGCACTAGTGTGGATGTAATTATATCATAGCTTTTTTCGCTTCCCATACAGGAAAAAGCTACACTGGTATAAGCACTTGTACACTGATATAACTGAGAGACTTATTCCACTTAACTATCCCAGTATAGTAAAAATGACAACACTTTCTAGTGTAGACAAGTCCCGAGGAACAAAATTCTGGTGACGTCAGGGAAAGTTTACTTGGCTTCCCTCCCTCCCTGAAATGGCAGTGATACACACTAAGGCTATATCTACTCTAAGAACCAGGGATGCGCTTCCATTTTTCCAGACACATACCCATGCTAGCTCAACAAGAGCTAGCATGAGCATAAATAGCAGCCGCAGTAGCATGGGTAGCTGCAGTGGAGGCAGGGCTTAGCCATGCCGAGTTCATCCCCACCAGTTTCGGGCAGGTTTGTAGTTGGCATGGCTAAGCTGTGCCTCCGATACCGCTGCCAGTGCCGCTGCACTACTATTTTTGGCATATTAGCTCAGATCTGAGCTAGTACAAGTATGTCTACACAAGCTGGAAAACACATCCTTAGTTCGTAGTATAGATGCTAAGCTATGTTACAGCCATCAAAGCAGGCCCTCCCTGACTTTTTGTAGTGCGCTAAAAAGGAGTAGGCATCCTCTGTCAACTGCAATGGCTAGAAGACAGCTTTCTGCACTTGTCTCCTCACATTTTATCTCAAGTAATTCAAAAGTAATGATTAATAATGAATAATATTTAACAGGTAGTAATATGTACATTTGGAAAACTAGAAATGAGCCAAAGTTGCAAAACTGAGACTTTGAAACCACCACCAATACCCTAAGATATTGAGATTCCAGTTAGGAGGTACTGGATCAGCCCATTTTAGAGATAGGCTCTATCTATAACATCTAGATGCAAGTTTAGGTCCGTATTTCAAAATCCCTCTACACTCAGAGGAGTTAAGACTCAAGGTTCCAGTTCAGCCCATTATATAAAAAGGCCCTGATCCTAACTTTCAGATCAGAGTTCAAGTCCAGATTTGTGCATGTGTGCACGCATACACACACGGTTGGGTTTGGATTCCAGTTTCTGGCTCAGTTCCCTCTCTAGAACAAACATTAACTAATTACATTAATTCATGAAACAGGACATTATATCAGAGCTCCATTTCAGTATCACAGAACTGTATTGTTATACATCTTATCCTTGGAGCACTTTAGGATATGAATTTTAAATTAATGCTATGTTCTGCCCTTACTCCCAGAGATTAAATTATTGAACTGATTGTAGATATTTAAAGGTTTCGTTGAAAATTTGGACTTTCTCCAATTAAAATCTTTTGCAGAATTACAGTACCAGAATTTACACATTAATTGTGAAGGCTAAACCCTCAACCTATCGGGGATGACTCATGTTGCTAAATGGTGACCCTCAGGTTCTCTGGTAGACAGTCAATGGTTAGGGTGCATGGCATCAAAGGTAAGTGATTTTAAAACAAAAAGAACAGCGAGGAGAGCCTCAGAGCTCAGAAAAGGATGGGAAAACTCAAATTCAACCTCTACCCACCATCCCTTCCCTCTTCCTAATTCCATCCTCCCACCTCCAAAAAACCTCTGACACTATACATAATGCAATTGCACTACTAAAGAAATTAATAGAGAGGCTATCTAGCAGAATCTTGTTTTCATTGTGTAATTTGCTGAGAAGGAATGAAAAACAGAACTGATATGAAACAATGGGTTTCCTTTCCTCACCACTCCCCCTGGGGATTAGGGAGAATATAAGAGACGACTATCATAAAAATTATGGTTCCCAGGTATGTAACCCAAGTTAATGCTATAAGTCACTATTTGACTTATTTATTTATATGGTCAGAATCAAAGGTATGAACTATGCTTACTCAGAACAGGTGCTCAGTTGTCAGTGTTCCATGCCTCGGGTGGGCAGGGGGCGGAGGGAAGGGAGCAATGCTATTGTCATAGGCTGATTTGCATTCTGTTCCATTACTTTTGTATCGAATGTATGAACGAAATTGTATTTAAAACAAACAAACAAAAAACAACTAAAACCTCAACCTTCTCTTTGTCACTTTCTTCTCACCAGTAATGCAGATCACTTTTCAAGTACACGTAAGGAAATATTATTCACAAATTTGTACTGTGCATGCCAAATACAATTTTTCAACCAAAGAAAAACCAAGAGCCATATATATTCACCTCTTAGTCAATAAAGTAAACTTGTATTTGCTTAGCACATGGAAAGTACATGATTAATTTTATTGGGAATATAGTTTCCCTGTAGTGGAAAATTGACCAATCTGACTAAATTGAAGAGATCTGGTTAAAAGATAGGAAAGAAAGGGTAGGAATAAATGGTCAGTTTTCAAAATGGAGAGAGGTAAATAGTGGTGTCCCCCGGGGATCTGTACTGGGCACAGTCCTATTCAACATATTCATAAATGATCTGGAAGAAGGGGTAAACAGTGAGGTGGCAAAATTTGCAGATGATACAAAACTACTCAAGATAGGTAAGTCTCAGGCAGACTGCGAAGAGCTACAAAAGGATCTCACAAAACTGAGTGACTGGGCAACAAAATGGCAGATGAAATTTAATGTTGATAAATGCAAAGTAATACACATTGGAAAACATAATCCTAACTATACATATACAAAATGATGGGATCTAAGTTAGCTGTTACTACTCAAGAAAGAGATCTTGGAATGATTGTGGATAGTTCTCTGAAAACATCCACTCAATGTGCAGCGGCAGTCAAAAAAGCTAATAGAATGTTGGGAATCATCAAAAAAGGGATAGATAATATGACAGAAAATATCATATTGCCTCTATATAAATCCATGGTATACCCACACCTTGAATACTGCATGCAGATATGGTCGCCCCATCTCAAAAAAGATACACTGGAATTGGAAAAGGTTCAGAAAAGGGCAACAAAAATGATTAGGGGTATAGAACGGCTTCTGTATGAGGAGAGATTAATAAGACTGGGACAATGGAGCTGGAAAAGAAGCGGCTATGGGGGGATATGATAGAGGTCTATAAAATCATGAGTGATATAGAGAAAGTAAATAAGGAAGTGTTATTTACTCCTTCTCAAAATACAAGAACAAGGGGCCACCAAATGAAATTAATAGGTAGCAGGTTTAAAACAAATACAAGAAAGTATTTTTTCATGCAATGCACTGTCAGCCTCTGGAACTCCTTGCCAGAGGGTGTTGTGAAGGCCAATACTATAACGGAGTTCAAAAGGAAGCTAGATAGATTCATGGAAGATAGGTCCATCAATGGCTATTAGCCAGGATGGGCAGGAATGGTGTCCCTAGCCTCTGTTTGCCGGAAGCTGGGATTGAGTGACAGGGCATGGATCACTTGATGATGATTCATTCCCTTTGGAGCACCTGCCATTGGCCACTGTCAGAGGACAGGATACTGGACTTGATGGATCTTTGGTCTGACCCAGTATGGCCGTTCTTATGCTCTTATGTTCTAGATGTGCTCAGGCTTTGTTCTTCAAATACAACTGTATTTCCTTCAAATGGAAAGCGAAACTGACAAGGACAATACAATTTAATATTTTTTTTGTAGTGCGTGATCTTGGTGTCAGATATTTTGCAACAATTTAAGTTAGTTTAAAAAAAAACTTTATCATGTGCTCTGCAGATTAGTAGGGATGACACCACTAGGGAATGTTACTCTCCCCCCTACACTCCTGCAGGAAAACTAATATGAGGAAATCTCTGATATTCCCTCACTGAGATTCTCCTCAGCGGCTGAGTGTGGAGCCGGGAGGCAGGGGGTGGCTCGCCGCTGCTGCCTCCTGCCTCCCGGCTCCGTGCTCGGCTCAGCTGCTGACTGTGGAGCCAGGAGGCAGGGGGCGGCTCGCCGCGGCTGCCTGCCTCCCGGCTCCGCACTCGGCTCAGCGGCTAAGCGTGGAACCGGGAGGCAGGGGGCAGCTGGGCATGGAGCCGGGAGGCAGGGGGTGGCTTGCCGCAGCTGCCTTCTGCCTCCCGGCTCCGCGCTCGGTTCAGCGGCTGAGCGTGGAGCCAGGAGGCAAGGGGCAGCTCGTCGCGGGCAGGGAGGAGGCTGCCGCAGCCCCCGGGTGGGGAGCTGCCACGGGCAGGGGGGGTGGGGAGCCGACGCGGGGGGGCAGGGAGCCGGCTGCTGCGGGCGGGGGGTGGGGAGCCTCCGCGGAGGGGGGGGGCGGCACAGGGCTGGTGCAAGGAAGTTTCACCTAGGGCATGAAACTTCCTTGCACTGACCCTGCACAAGGCTGATGGACCCCTCTGGCCTTGGCCCACTAACTCCTTGTCCCTTCCCCATTTATGGATTTTCAGACCCAGGGAGAACAATCTAGGCACGACAGCAGCACAAATAAATAAATAAATAATGCAGCTCTCAGGTGCACAATTAGATCTTACGCATTTTTAAAGGTACAATTCGATTAGTACTGTAGCTTGTTGATAGTTTTTAAATACATGTCTTACAAAATGTTAGAAGGGAGTTAACTGAGGTATTTAAGATTGTGATGAATAAGGTAAACACTAGTTAGTACCCCCCTCTTTACACTGCCCCATGATATGAATACAAGTGGGCACTCAATGAAACTAATGGAAGGTAAATTTGAAAAAAAAATAGAAACACTTCACAGAACATGTGCTTATCCTGGAGCATTCACTATAGTGGAACATTACAGAGCTAAAATGTGGTAGTCAAACGTCATGTTTCGGGGCATAAACTGATCACTGATTAATTTACAGGATCGGGTGTTGACCACTTCCCAAGGGAGGAACCCAATCTACCTACAGATTCTAAGATCATCTTGCCTGACCTCCTGCATAACATAGGTCAGAGAATCTTGGCCAGTAATTCCATCACTTCTGTTTCACTTGGAGCATCTCTTTTAGATGTCTCTTTTAGAAAGACATCCATTCTTGATTTAAAGACTTCCAAGGCTTGGAGAATCCACTATATCTTTTTGGTAAGTTGCTTCTGTGGTTAATAACCCTCACTGTTAAAAATGTGTACCTTATTTCTAGTTTGAATTTGTATAGTTTTAATATCCAGCCATTGGATCGTGTTATGCCTTCATTGACTAAGTTGAAGAAACTTTTAGTATCAGATATCTTCTCCCCACAGAGAACCTATAGATTGTGACCAAGTCACCTCTTAACCTCCTCTTTAATAAACTACATAGCTTGAGCTTAGAATCATAGAATCATAGAAGATTAGGGTTGGAAGAGACCTCAGGAGGTCATCTAGTACAATCTCCTGCTCAAAGCGGGACCAACCCCAACTAAATCATCCCATCCAGGGCTTTGTCAAGCTGAGCCTTAAAAACCTCTAAGGATGGAGATTCATTCTTTAGTCTTTCACTATAAAGCAGGTTTTCCAGACCCTGACTCATTCTCTTGGCTCTTTTCTGAACTCTTCCCAGTTTTTCAACATCCTTTTCAATGTGTGGACTCTAGATTTAGACAAAGTGAGTGAAATCCTGGCTCCACTGAAATCAATGGCAAGACTACCATTTGACTTCGTTCAGTGGGACAAGGATTTCACCCAGTACTCCAGTAATGGTTTCACTAACACCATATAAAGAACTAATGCCACTTCCTTACTCCTACCCAATATTCTCCTATTTATACATCTAAGGTATGCAGGGGTGAAAGTAAGTCAAATAACTTACTGGTATGGGGCGGGGCTGGGCTGGGGGCCACCTCTGGCCCCCGGAAGGGGCAGGGCCTCAGGTGGAAGGGGCAGGACTGAGGGGGGTCAGAGCCAGCCCCAGCCCACCCTGTAAGGTAAGTGTCCCCCTCCTTCCCCTTCCTCCTCACCCCCCCCCACCGGGGCAGCAGAGGCAGCAGGGGGTTTCGGGGGCTATTTAATGGGCTGGGGCTCCCGCTGCTTCTACCAGCCTGGCCCTTTAAATAGTCCCTGGAGCCCCGCCACTACCCCAGGGCTCCAGCAGAGGGGCTCTGGTGGCAATTTAAAGGGCCTGGGGCTCCAGCCACTGCTGGGAGCTCCAGGCCCTTTAAATTGTCACCCGGGGAAGCCGGGCCGCCCCGGTATGGCGCACCGGCTCTTGCCAGTATGCCATACTGGGGCGTACCGGCTTATTTTCACCTCTGAAGGTATGTGTTAGCCCTCTTAGCCACAGTATTGCACCATCAACTCCTGTTCAGATGGTTGTCCACTATGACCCCTAAGTCCTTTTCAGAACCACTGCTGTTCAAGATACAAACCCCAATCTTGTAACCATGACATACATTCTTTGATTAGATAGACCAATAGTTGGATCCATGTTGGCAAATGTATGCCATATGATCCCTGTTTCAATAATCTAAAGTTATGCAATGTAAATATAGCTGTCAGGATTATCAACTCAAAGGAATGTGGCAGTGGTGCTGGAATAAATCTTAAGGCTCCATTCTGACTTAAAATAAACTCCAAGCTGTAGGTTTTCTGACGAATCAATGCATAAAATAGAGATAAGAATCCATAAATTGATTAATAAATATACTGTTTATTCAGGCTTCTGTGATAAGGAATCCAAACATTTTTTTGTTTGAGTCAGCACAATAAATATTTTAGGTGACTATGACAGATATATTTGAGTGTATGATTTATAGTTTTGTATTAAATGTAGGCACCTACTGCATCTCATCATTCTAATATAGATAACATCTTTGTGAATAAATGATGTCACTGGGGATTGAGCTGCATAGCTTTCCCTAAGTGGCATGTCTAACCCTAGCTTCAATAGGCTGTTTGGGAGTCATTAGGATGAAACAAATATCAAGAGGGAAGTGAGGAAGGAAATAAATGTGTCTGAGTTCTTTCTAAATCAACTTGTTAGCAACTGGTCACACACATATAACTTAGATCACTTCTTGCAGCTCTGGAAGGTCTTAATTCCTAAAAGGAAACCTTTTAACCCTAAATCACTGATGTCAGACACTAAAGACAGTGGCATCACATCCCCTAGAAGCGGTGCCGTGCAGATAAGGAGTAGGACTAAAAGATTTAAAGATTGTACTTAATACACAAAAATCTCAATAAAAGTCTCATATTACAATACCAATACAAAGCAAGGTAGAAAAGGTTTCTTCTGAATTTGTGGGCGTGGAAACTCACGTTATGTTACAGCTCTTTAAATCATGGCAGGATACAATTTCAATATGCTGTGAACAAAGTGTACAAAGCAAAATAGACATGCTGGTGGGCAGAATAAGACAAGCCATCAATCTATGATTACTTGCAGTTCCTATAGGGAAGAGAAAAGTTCTGAAAAGCCTGAGACACTGCTCAGTGGTTTTGTTAGTTTCAGCAACCTCGATTTCCCTCACAAATGTCTGCCTTCAAGAAAGTCTGCCTCTGTATATAACCACAGGACAATGATGATTGCTTGTGAACATGTAGCTATTACAAATCCAAACTCCTAATTCCCACTGACCTGAGTGAGATTCCATGCATGGAATTATTTTAAAGATTGAACACAGAGGACATAACCCCAATTAAACAAAAGGGGTGGGGGAAAAGATTTGAGAAAAAGAAAAATACAGGGGGTGGGGAGAGAAACAATTTACTTTAGAATATTAAAAAATGGGAGCGTGAGATTTGAAATCATAACCCCAAGTGAAAAGCAGCAGAAAATAACGATCAACTAAAAATAAGGCAAAATAACTGAGAAAAAAACATACTTTAAATAAATAAAATATGAAATCTGGTCACCATAAAATCCCATTTGGCCACCAAATTCCAGTAGGTGGTCATCAAGCTAACTAAGGATTTCTGTCAACCTGTAACAAGGTCCCTAATCTCACATGCCCTGGCCTCTCCTAAATGTCATTCTTACCAGCCGATCCCAACCTACCACCTGCAACACTAGGAAGAAGGTGAAGGCAGAACTGGATGATTTATGTCACACCACACACTGTGGGGACAATAATACCATATGGACCTTTTTAATAGCATAGGATCAGCTAGACCAGGAAGGTGACATTTCATTTTAAACAACAGCAGCAACTTTTTTCTTTGTTATTGTAAAACAGGCACATTAGGAATAACACTGGAGGCATGTGCTGTTTGTATTCTCAGGAGGTGTGATATAAAAGAAAAAAAGATAAAGCCTCACCATATTATTGGGGCTTTTTTTGTTTTTAATAAGAGACAAAAAATAGAGCATCAATAATCTTGAGGTCCACAGAGGAATTCTCAAAAAACATTACAAGAAATTAAAGCTAGAAACAAAGAAATAAAACCAGGAGTTGGTTGCAATTTTTGACCAGCTCTAATAAAAACTATTTCCTGAGCATAGAATATCATAAATATTCCCTCATCACCAGCACTGCAATTCTATCAACTAAATATTTATGATGTTAAATTGATGCTGAAAACATGTTGGCTGGTACTGTACAGTACCTACAGCTTATGCTGACAGCTCTTTCTGGTTTCTGATTTACAAGAACTAGAAACAAAAAGTGGGATCTGAACATCAATGCCTCCATATGCCCTGTACAAGTAAACATATATCCAATTGCTTCTATAATACTTCCTTGTTATTTCCATGTATCATTCTGAAAAGAAAGTAAATGAGTTGCAAATTGGTAAGGTGTGCCTATGGGTTTAACAACAACAAAAAAGTGTTTTTCTCCCTCCACAGCTTTATTCTTGAGCCTTAGGGACTGAACCAAAGCCCATTGGAAATCAATGCTAACATTCTATTGACTTCACTGGGCTTCGGGTCAGGTCTTTAGTACCCGCAGGTTTTAACAAAAGAACCAAAAGCTATTTATGTGAACACAGAACTACAGCATACAGTAGCTGCTCTGTCAATTTGAGCATAGTTATGTTCTGGTGGGCAAAAAGATCTGGAAGCTAAGGCAACAGGCCTTTCAGTGTGATCTTCAATACATGTGAAATGGCTGCTCCTATTCCATATCTTTATAGGCAAAGTTGCATTGTAGTGTGTAAAGACTCTTTCAGATGCTATAATCTTCTTGGGGTCATCCAAAGCCTTGGTACACTGTGTGGACCAATGCCATTTCTGTAACAGTTCACTCAGAGGATATAACACTGTCACTATATTAGATGAGAACCTATGGTAATAACTGACCAGTTCCAGAAAGGTACATAATTGTGACACATTTTGCAGTTCAAATGCCTTGTTTGCTCTATGACCATGCTCAGACAGCCTCCCACGGACCTTTTGGAGGTTCCCAAGGTGCTCTTTATCACTAGCTCCCATGAGCAGTGTATTGTCCAAGTAACAAGAAGTGCCAGGAATGTTCTTGACAATGGCTCACTGCCAAACAGCGGGTACTGATGTTCTGCCAAACACTTGCCTGTTATACTTAAATAAACCCTCACTGGTACGAATCATGAAGATACTTCCTGCCATTTGTGAAAAAGTCCAAATAATATTTTGGGCTAGTCTACACTACACGAGCTTTGCTGATACAGCTATACAGGTGTAGCTATACTGGCAGAGCCCTCAAGCGTAAACACAGTATATGCCGATAGAAGGTGTTTTTCTGCTGGCCCAGTAACCTACCTCCCTGAACAACATTAGCTTTGCTGATAGACTCAGTCTTCTGTCAGCATAACTCCATCCACAGTGGGGATTTTGCTGGCATAGCTATGTTGGCCTAGGGGGGGTGCTTTTTCACACCCCATCAGATATAACTTTGCCGACAAAACTCTGTAATGTAATCCTGGCCTTTGTGCATTGTCTTTAATTTAAACAGGTGCACAGATCAACTTCCTGTTGTCATTTATCTGCAAGCTGCTAAATCTGAAATTCTCTGGAATTGCCCTTCCGAGGCAGCGGTTGTACTTGCTGTACTGCCCCGCACATTTTCCATGTGTACCTGTTTGTTGCCGTTTTTACAAGATTTGCCCTTCATTTGCATTGTGAGACTGTTCCCCACAATGAAAGCATGCAGTGTTGGAGTGTTGCCCATGTTGTGTGCTTTCGGCGTGACACCTCGTGTATTTGTTCCACAGAATACTTAATGATGCTGCTCCCTGACATCTTTAGTAGTTGTCTTCCTTGATACAGCAAATTTTAGTGCACATTGTAGGGTCAAATTAATCTTGTCAATAGCTGGTTTTGGATTGTTTCACTTTGCATACCACATAACAATAGATCTCTTAATGCATCATTTAAATTCTCTCCAAACTGGCAATGCTCTGTTCATTTCCTTAATTCAACCACATTCAGAAATTGTTGAATTTTCTTTTGGATTCTGTTTATAAAAGCATAAACAATCTGCAAGCACCGGTGGCTCTAGGGATAGGTGATTTTTGTAGCATTTCCACAATCTCAGAAAATGCTTTGTCTGCTGGTTAATAGGAGCTGTCGGGCCATGCAGCAGGTTACAGGTTTTAGCCCCCATGACCCTTAGCAGAACTGCCACTTTTCTCTCATTGTGGTATATTTATTTATATCATTCTATCATGCACAATTGGCCAGATGTAGTCTGGAGGTTTTTCCCAGCCTTTCTCCAAAGTATCAGAGATTGGCCATGGCTGGAGACGGGACACCAGACGGGGTGGACTAGGGTTCTGAGGTGGTACAAAGAATCCTCTCTCTGAGATGCCTGGCTGGTGTGTCTCTAGGGTGACCAGGTGTCTGTTTTCAACTGGAACACCCAGTCGAAAAGGGACCTTAGCGGCTTAGGTCAAGCCTGCCGACCAGGCTGTTATAAATCCAGTCAGCAGTGCTAAGGCAGGCTAGTCCCTACCTGTCCTGGCTAGCACCGCGCTGCACCCCGGAAGCAGCCAGCAGATCCGGCTCCTAGGTGGGGGGACACGAGGCTCCATGCATTGTCCCCGTCCCAAGCACCAGATCCGCACTGGTTCCCAGCCAATGGGAGCTGGGGAGGAAGGGTGGCGGTGCCTGCAGGCGAGAGTGGCGCATGGAGCCTCCTGGCCCCCGATCTAGGCCCTGGACCTGCTGTCTGCTTCCGGGGCGTGCGCAACGTCATGTCAGAACAGGCACGGAGCCTGCCTTAAGCCCCCACGCTGCACCACTGACCGGGAGCCACCCAAGGTAAGCCCACGCCCCACTCCCGAGCTCCAGCCCCCTGCCCTGAGCCCCCCCAAAACCCAGAACCCCCTCCTATACCCCAAATCCCTCATCCCCAGCCCCAACCCAGAGCCTGCACCCCCAGCCCAGAGCCATCACCCCCACTGCACCCAAACCCCCTGCCCCAGCCCAGAGCCCCTTTCCATACCCTGAACCCCTCATCCCCAGCCCCACCCCAGAGCCCTCACTCCCTCCTGTACCCCAACCCCTGCCTCAACCCACAGGCCCCTGCTGCACTCTAAATTCCTCAGCCCCACTCCCCAGCCTGGAGCCCCCTCCTCCACCTTAAACCTGTCATCCCCAGCCGGAGTCCTCACCCCCTCCCACACCCCAACTCCCTGCCCCAGCCTGGAGCTCCCTCCCGCACCCTAAACCCCTCATTTCTTGATCCACCACAGAGCCCACACCCCCAGTTAGAGCTCTCCACCTCCCACACCCCAACCCCTTACCCCAGCTCAGTGAAAGTGAGTGAGGGTGAGGGAGAGCGAGCAACAGAGGGAGGAGGGAATACAGTGAGCAGGGGCAGGGCCTCGGAGAAGGGGTGGGGCCTTGGGGAAGGGGTGGGACTGTGGTGTTCGGTATTGTGCAACCCTATGTGTTTCACTCACATGCTCAGGGTCAAACGAATCACCAGATTAAGCACCAAGAAGGAATTTCCCCCAGGTCATATTAGCAGGGACATTGGTGAGATTTCACCTTCCTCTGCATCATGGTGTATGGATCACCTGCTAGGATCATCTGGGCACATCTCACTTAATGATTTCCCTGACATTGCATTGGTGGCTCCTCAGTCTCTCCTGTTCTCTTTCTGTGGCACTGAACAGTTGTCTCCTGAGGACTGAAATGCTTTAGTCTCACTAATGTCACTGGGCCCTATTATAGGGTAGCTGGGTAAATGTAATGGTTTGTGTTATATTGGAGGTCAGACTAGGTGATCTAATGACCCCTTCAGGCCTTAAAATCTATGAAAACATTCACTACTATATAATGTTCTGGTCTCTCAATATAGGTGAGCCAGTCTTCTATTGAGCTATTGAAGTCAAAAATACATTTGCCCTAAACAGATGCATATTTTAAAGCCTTCTTTCTCCCTAAATCAGCAGTGTTCTCACAGTCCCAGTGGCTGGAGGGGTTTTCAATTGTACCAGGCCTCCACAGGCATGCTCTGTTCCACTGTATTCCTGGATCAGTACCCCATCTCGCTGCCAACTGCTGTATCTTTTGCTCTTTACATAACAAATGTAATATGAAGCAATTACATGGCACAGTGGAGGCCAAACTTCATGCAACATGCAAGGCTGAGTTTCATACATACACCACTGCTCTGGCATGTTTCTAAGAACACAGAGAGCACCACTAGAGGGCTCACTAACTATTTAAAGGGATTCTACCCAATTCCTATACAATAAAAGAACCCAAACAGAAAAAGCCAAAAAGCCTTCAGCCTCCTTCCATTTTATATCTCTACCTTAAGCCTCCAGGGAATATCCAGGAAGTGAATTAATTCCGTTTGCTGGAAATCAATGGTGATTTCTTCAACTTGTCACAAGTCATTCCTGAAAGAATAGCCAAAAGTAAATGAAGCAGAGCCACACTCTTCCGACCGGGGATCTCAGCATCTCGGTGCACCTTACACGACCTGTGGCACACAATGAAAGAACAGAACTGAAGAATCATATGCCAGCAGGCACTGTAGGAGCAGATTTTTGATATCCCAGACTCCAGCAACGTGTTTAAACCACTGCCAGGTGCTGGAATACCAATTGTTATGCTTATTGCTGAAAGCAGCTAAAAGAAGGCCTTTCTGAAACCTTAGCACAACTAACAGACCAGGAGAAGAGAGGGAAGTGAGTGACCTCGAGGAGTAAACATGACCCTCTGCCCTCCTGACTTGAGTTGTTTTTCCCCAAGCATGCGGTTTTGCAAGATTGAAAGTCTGGCAATAGTTAACTATTGCTATATAGCTGGTTAACTGATGGAATATTCCCTGCCTGACAAGCTGGAAATCTCCACACTTAACTTAGTTTCTGCTCAGCAGTTTGTTTGAGGTTTTTTGTTTTGATGAACAAGCTATGTAATACTAACAAACTGGGTATAAAAAGGGGGAGAAATCTGAGCTCTATGGACACTTGAACACCTCTCAAGGTCCCCTGCAGACAGAAGACCGGCCACTAGACATTTGCAGTTATCCACTCAAGACCTTGGGCAAATATTAATCTGGGATTTTTGGGGGTGTTTTACTAACCTGTTGTGGAGATAGGGTTGCCAGCCCTCCAGGATTGGCCTGGAGCAGGGATCAGCAACCTTTGGCACGCAGTCTGCCGGGGTAAGCCCCCTGGCGGGCCAGGCTGGTTTGTTTACTTGCTGCATCCGCAGGTTCGGCTGATCGTGGCTCCCACTGGCTGCGGTTCACCATCCCAGGCCAATGGGGGCTGCGGGAAGCGGCACGGGCCGAGGGATGTGCTGGCCACCGCTTCCCGCAGCCCCCATTGGCCTGGGACAGCGAACCAGGCCAGTGGGAGCCGCGATCGGCCGAACCAGTGGACACGGCAAGTAAACAAACCAGTCCGGCCCACCAGGGGGCTTACCCTGGCGGGCCGCATGCCAAAGGTTGCCGATTCCTGGCCTGGAGTCTCCTGGAATCGGCATCCATTTCCCATTGACTATTGAAAGCAATCTGGGAGATTTTAATAGGATATTTTAAGAAAATGACATTATGTCATATTGGGGGGAAAAATCTTAGAATAGCTTCAGTCAGAGTTGGCAACCCTATGTGGAGGTATATAAGTGCTTAAGACTCAAAGTATAGCTTTAAGTGAAAGTACTCTTGTATTGTGCTGTTTGTGCCAGCCATCTATCGGTTGAATGGCTGTGTCTCCAGTGATTTATTTCCTGCCACCTCTTCGTCAAGAGTAAAAGTTACCAAGAGCTTTGGGTTCAGAAACCCTGGGTTACAGCACTGGGATCTCTCATTGCTTCTGTCCATTTAAGGAGTGCACAATCAGTTTACAATTCACTTTCCTTTCTGAGTAAGAAGCCAAACCATCAGCACCTGCCCCACTAGAAGCATTTTGATACAGTTTAACTTCCTTGTGCATGGTATGTGGTGGCAGGGTGAAAGGGGGCCCTAGCACAGGAGGGATAACAAAGGGATTATATTGCCTTCAGAGCTGCTGACTCTTGGGATTTTTTCAGGAATAACAGGAGTTTGGCCAGGGTTGGGGCTGGTCTCATGACAAGGTGAGATGCTCCCACCCTCTAGCCAATTTCAGACCTGCCAAATGGGGATGGGATAGGGTGACCAGATGTCCTGTTTTTATAGGGACAGTTCCGTTTTTGGGGACTTTTTCTTATATAGGCATCTATTACCCCCCCACCCCATCCTGTTTTTTCACAGTTGCTATCTGGTCACCCTAGGATGGGACCTCCTCTCATTGGCTGCCAATCCCACTAGCCCACCTCTGGGGAGGGGGGGTGGGGTAGAACAGCCAATCCAGGCTGCTGCATGAAACAGACAGAACTCCCTCCTGCTCCCCTCAGATGCCGTCTTTCTCACAGGAGGGGAGGTGGCAGGGGGGAGCACAGGGCCCAGCAACTAACTCCCTCTTCCCCATCCTTTCCTGCGAGCAATGGGATGCCTCCTCTGATCCTACCCCCACCTCCGCAACACCTGGCCTGGGAAGGGGCAGAGAAGGGGTGAAGAGCCCCTGGAGTTGCCCCCCAGCCTGGAAGGGGGAGAGGAGGCCCTGCTGCAGCCCCCAGGTCTGGAGAGGGGCTGAAGAGCTCCAGGAGGATCAGAAGTGTGGCAGGGAAAGGAGGGAGTGGCAGAACTGATGGGGGCTGGGCAGATGTGGGGGCTGAGTGGAGCTAGGGAAACTAGGATTGCCGCCTCTGAAGCACAAAAATCAGGATATCCCTGAGCTGGGAAGGTGCAGGGGAAGATAAGAGATGGCTCATGGGTGTGGATCAGGGCCCCGCTGAGCAGGAATAGCTGCCACCATGGCGTGAAGCAGGGTACTGTGGGGCTATTTCCTTGAGCTCTTTTTACTGCTCTGAGAGGCTTGTTGCTCAGGTAGGAAGCAGCTGCTGCTGCAGAATGGCTTCTTCCCGGGAGCTGCATAGCAGCCAGTAGCGTGGAGGAGCAGCAGCACGAGGAGGAGAAAGACGAGACTCCCCCATCCCAGCAGCAGCCCAAGAGGTGACTCAACGGACAAAAAACAGGAGTTAATTCTCGTTTAATGTCCTGGGACAGCTACCTCAAAACAAGGACAATCATTGGAAAACCTGGACTGGCATCAACTAAACAGATGTGGGGGAGGACAGGATTGATTTGGAGGTTTGGGGAGCAAAGTTAATTGCCGGGCAGGAGACAGGCAGATGGGGAAGTGAGAGTTTCTGTAGTGAGAGCCAAAATCAACTTACTCAGTAAATTTGGGAGAGTGGGCAATGCTAATGGTCACACACTGGGGATGGGCTGAAGGGGGTTCAAAAACTAAAATATAATCTTTTTAAAACCTCATGGTTTTGGGGGTCTGACTCAGGATTTTTGAACTTTTGGGGTTGGCAATACTGTGCCTGTTTGACAGCCAGAGACCCCCTTTCAATAAGGGGGTAATTGATTTCACAGGTCTGTTCTTGAGAGGAAATGACCACTGCCACATGCACTCCGGCTGACTAATGGGAGTTGTGGGTGTCCAGCTTTCTAAGGAACAGGTCTACAACTTACCACGCTATAGAAGTAGCAGCAGCAGTGCAGAGGGCAACAAGCCCTCTATATCTCAAACAACATTTCCCCACTTACACTTTGGGGTTCAGTGCATTTTAAATGAGAACAGATCTCAGATCAAAAACCTTCCGAGAAAATAAATCAAATATTTTTTCATAAATTACCTTACGAAAGCTTTTTAAAACCAGTATATTTTAAACAAAAATGTGAAGAGCTAACCTAATAATTTATTACCTGTCAGTCTCTAATCCCCAAGGATATTATGTGGAAAGAATCCTGCTTACCGTTATTTCAAAAGAGTGTAGGCTTTAGGATTAAAGATCCTGATTATCAAAACTGACAAATTATTTTAATAATTAGGATCAAACAAGTTTCCATAAGGCATAAGTCATAATAACTGTGTACTTCCAACCCTAATTTTTTAAAAATTTACAGTTGGAGAACTTCACATACAGCAATATAAGCAATCCTATTAATAAGGTTTCAAAAAGCCATATGTCTCTGATCTTCTGAATAAAGTCAACCACAAAGCTAATTAGATAATCATTTCAACTGCTCCTGCACAAGTTCCATTTTTATTTTAGTTTCAGATTAGTTTGCTTGTTTAAACATATAGGAAATTGTGCATACTATACCGAAAACTGAAGCTTTCCATTTAGTACAGTACAATGTAAGGACTAAAACCCAGGGATATATCGCTATGGAAAGATACAGAGCTAGATGAGTGCATATGGTCAGTCCGAGGGGTAAAAAGAGCAAGCTGATAAGTAGAAGTAAAGCCAAGTTAGCAAAGTGAGATTCCAGCAAACTGTTCCTGACCAGTGAGGTCAATAGCACATAGCCACAAGCAGCCAGGGCAGCACAGAAAGTTTAAAAAGAGGGCGGGAGCTTGAGCCAGATAAAGGAAGTAATGTTGATCACATTTAGATAGACCACATTAGTAATATGAAAATGGTAAAAGCAAGAGTCGACAAGGAATTTCTTTTAGAGGGAGATGCTAAATATATGTAGAATGATTCCCCCCCTATACACACTTTTCTAAAAGAGAATAGAACTGGAACTTTAAAGTATAGTAGGAAGTAGAGAAAGAAAGAATAGTGAGGTGTACTAGTAGCTACCAAGCTCCAATAAATGTGACATCAGCCAGCATCTCGGGTGCATTACAATCAGAGTTCAGACCAGGGCAAAGCATAGGGTCAGAACTACAGGCACTAAAAGAGGAATCCATTATGGCCATAGACACAGGCACAGTCTCCATGCTCATACTGCTGGATCTCACTGTAGCTCTTGATGCAATAAATCACAAGGTATTGCTAGCCTGCCTGGATGACATAGAAGGAGTAGATGGGACAAGCAGTACAGTGGCTCCAATGGTTCCTCTCCAGCAGAGCTCACAGTGATGGGTAACTGCTCTTCTCTTAAGTTCCTCACCTGTAACATCATACATGGATTGATTTTATATCTGCTTCTCTTCACTGATCTCATGAGACCATTGAGAGAGATAGTGAAATGGCATGGATACAGCTGCCAACAACATACAGACAACACTCAACTATCTAGCCCATTCTCAGCTGATGCAAGCACCATCACAACTGAGATGTCAGAATACCTCCTTGGATAAAGATCTGCTGGCTCAAGCTGAACCCAGCCAAGATTGAACTGATGCTGGTTGTGGAACGCCGACAGACCCCAGTTGTTGGCAGGCAGGATCGAACCAGGGACCTCTGGAGCTTAGCGCATGAACCAAAAGCCAATTGGTTATGAGCTAAGGCTGTAGAGCAGACTCATTTTCTCTCTCTAAGTGGTCTCAATGCCACTAGAGGGGACAGAACACCACACACAGAAGGTGTGTGGGTTACATACTTCCCTAGCTGAGGAAGTACGTCCCGAGCTTCAGAGTCTTCCCAGTTGAAATCCCAGACGAGCCCCCACTTGTAACACCGACAGACCCTGGTCATCGGCAGGCGGGATCGAATCTGGGGCTTCTGGAGCTTAACGCATGAGCCTCTACTGCATGAGCCAAAAGCCAACTAACTATTAGTTAAGGCTGTAGAACAGACTCATTTTATCTCTCTAAGTGGTCTCGGTGCCACTAGATGGGACAGAACACCACAACCAAAAGGTGTGTGGGTTACAGTTGCAAGGGGGAAACACTTTGAAAAACCAGCTGAGATACTGTCTGCACCTTCCATTGAAGGTGTACAGCCCCCCATTAGTCAAAGCAGTGTGAGGACTTCAGTCTGGTGTGACTCCTCATTAAGATTGGATGACCACATAGCATCAATATCTAAAAATGCCTTCTTTCATCTCCAGCTCTCCAGGAAACTTTGACCATTCCTCCTGGATGAGGACCTAGCCACAGTGATCCATGTATTTGTCACCTCCAGGCTTGATTACTGTGATTCACTGTATCTGATATTGAATGTAAAGACAATGCACAGTGGCCAGCTGGAACAGAATCCAGCCACCTGTTTCCTCCATAGGCTTGGGTCCCAGGAGCATATGAGGACCATGTTCTAGTCATGCTCTGGCCCCCAGTCAATTTCAAATACCAGTTTAAGGTCTTGATCACAAAGTGGAAGATAATGCACAGGAGAACAGGGGACAAAGCATCTCCATCAAGGGGATCTGGCTATGGAACAAACTTCCAGAGGAGATAACACTCATCAAGAGTCTTTAGGAAATGCTGAAAATCCTCATTAGAGCCCTTTTACCACAGCAAGAATGATACTCCTAACATTGAGTCCCCATCTACCCATACCTCTACCCAAATATTTTAAACTATAATAAATCAACCAACCGACCTGCCAAAAAAAGTCTAATTCCTCAAACAATAAAAAATACCCAAAGCAGAATGTGTACCCTAAAAAGGGAGATGAGCCAGAAAATCCATGAAATCCACAAGAAACTTCACTATTGCTATTGATTTTACATAGAAGTTGGTCAGACACTCCAGAAATGGGCAGAAGTATAAAATCCTAAAATAGATCAATGGATGCATGGATGGTTGAGGGAGGGATTTTTGAGAAAAGGTAAACACCAGAAGTTGATTATTGGACTTTTTCTACAGCTTTCTCAACTTCATTCCATTCTATAAAAAGCAAGATGAACAGATCAATAGAACGTACCTCACAAAATACAAACTACGGATTATCATAAAATCTACTAACACCTGAAGATCAGATATTTTGGGTTCCCAAGCACTTTTCTACTTAATCTATTGTTGTACAGTATCAAACCTGTACATAACCTGTGAAGTGTGTAATATTTCAAAAGTGAAGCATTTTGTTAAGATTGCTAAATTAGTCCCCTCTTGCAAAACAGCTGAGAAAGGGGGAAAATGTATATAGTTGCAAAATTTAAGCACGCATAAGTTTGGAATTTTGTTTCCTAAGGAGCAACAACGAGAAGCTCATAAACCTTGTCTATTTTAGCAAGTTTGCCCATTGCTGATAATGCAGTTACAACTAGTGCTGAATTCAGTTTAACTGCAAGTGTAGCCAAGGGTAAACTATCTTCAGCACCAGTTTCTGAATCCTTCTGAAGCCAATGGCACGTAAATGTGCCCAGCACTTTTGAAAATATGTGCACTCTTATATAGGTGCCTAAGTGTGGATTTGGAAGCCTAATTGTAGGCATCCAGGACAGGTTTGAAAATGTTAACACTATAGAATCTATGCTAATTTAGGTTAACTGACAAATCATCAAAAAATATCACTGCAGACATGCTGAACCAGCTAATAAGTATTAACAAAAAAAACTACTACGACGACACACACACGGTCAAAAATCCTGTACATTTCCACTAACCTGTAATTCAGAATTAGCTGAAATAATTTGCTCTAAACGTGGAGGGGAAGGGGTGAGATGAAAATAGTGGTTAAATCCAGATTACAATTTTACAATCTTAATTATGGGACCCTGATTCCATAAATTAAAACAACCCACTTTGACTGGCATAGTGAGGTCAGTTCGTTGATTCTTTAATTAATGCTCCATCACCATGTCTAACAAGGGATATGGGTTAGATTCCCAGGCCCAGTAAGAACCAGCAGCAATTTCAGCTATTAGGGAATAAGGAACTCTTTGTGTTGTTCCATTGGAACCCCTGTGACTGAACAAGAAGCTGAACTGGTGTGTGTCAGAAGAAGTAACATCCAGTCCCCCCCCCTTTCTTGGAGTGATGGGGCGTCTGCCCCGCACTGGCCCTGAGAGGGTTAAAACCATCCTAGGGAGGCTGGGGCAGGCAGCCAAAGGAGTGGCTGCAGAGGAAACAGCCAATTAGGGTGGTGGCTGCAGACAATTAGTGCAGCGGTTGTACCAGCCAATCAGGGCCCAGCTGGCCCATATAAAAGGAAGCTGCAGACCAATGTTCCCTCTAATTTTTGACAGTCCGTGTGCACAAAAAATGTCTTCTGTGCAAATTTTTGACAGGCTATGTGCGCAAAAAATTTCTTCTATGCAAATTGTTGTGCTTCTGTGCAAATTTTTGTGCGCACAGTGTTTCACCATGTGCGTGAGGTTTAGTATCTGTGTGCACGTGCACAAGCGCACAGCTTAGAGGGAACAGTGCTGCAGACCAGAGCAAGTAGTCTGCTGCAGGGAACGGCAGGTGCAAGCAGGGACCCGGGGAGCCTGGGAGACATCCTGATGGGCTGCCAGGACTTACAGGCTTGAGGCCCTGGGAAGAGGGCAAAGGAGCTGGAGCCAGAGGCAGAAGGAACCGAGGCTACAGGGAAGTGGCCCAGGGAATAGAGACAGTGAGCTGGAAGAGGCAGCGGGAAGCTGCTGTTTATAGGGTCCCTGGGCTGGGGCCTGGAGTAGTGGGTGGGCCTGGCGCCTCCCCCTCGCCGCCGAAGGAGCGCCCTGCTGTGGACTACCAAGCCGCTGTGAGGAGTGGCTGGACTCTTGTTGGAGGAGTCCCCTGGAAGAGGGGGAAACCAGATGGTGACATGGCCAGAGGGCTGTGCCATAAAGCAGACGCCGAAAGAAAGGAGCTGCAACGGGTCTACAAGTGGAGGCAAAGATGGGAAAGCCACCACCGCCTGAGGCGCACCTGCTGGGACTGAGCTAATTCCCAAAACACCCAGCAGGAGGTGCCAGTGTGGTGAATGACCCCGTGACACTTGCCCAAGCAGGTTTTGGTGATTTGGGGCCTATCAAGGATGAAGGAGAAAGAAAATCCTCGTTAAGGATCACAGAGGACAGAACCCAAACCTTGTCATTCAGACATATCAAGCAAAGATAATGCATCACAAGTCTGCTGTTACTAATCTTGAAAATACTACAAGGGAACTAGATCACAATGATCATGTCTCTGTAAACAATTATGTTTGTTCTGCTTAGAAAAATGTATATCTTAAAGCCATTTTCTGTAATTTGTCTGTCACATAATTACATTCTCCTTTTCACAAAACAGGTAAATAAGCAAATATTCTTTGTGCCTTTAATATTTTCTAACCTCCTACCATTTCTAATTCTTAGAGACAAAGTAAAAAACATTCTCATTTCAGTTTTTTCTTCCATGCAAACTTTACAAGAAGAAGAATACATGGATTCTAATGGGAAGATTAAATACATTTACACTCATTTTTTATTTTATGTATTTATTTCAATTTCACCTAAAAATCACCTGTACAAAAGCGCAAGGTATCTCTGACATTAGAGATACAAATCAACTTAAAAACCAAAAATGCAAACCAGCAGTCTTGTCAAGTCCCTCCCCAAAGAGGAGAAAATGACACCCCATTCACATCACTGACCCCAGCCCAAAATATTCCAACAATCCACTTCTTCTGGCCTGAGATTCTTAGCTCCTCTCTCAAAAGTTGGGAAAAGATATGAGTTTTGCAGCATGCCCTTAAGTTCAACAGATGCTGGCTGTTTCAGGCAAAGTGGGGAAGTGAATTGCAATGACTCAGCCCTGCATGAAAACCAGCCTGCCAGCAGCCCCACTCTGTTAAAATGAGGAGCTTCAGCTTGAATGCCTCTGTGGCTCAAGCACAGATTGGGACGTGTAATGCACACTGACCTGTGGGTTACACCAGCTCATATAAAACCAGCAGGTATGCACCTCTGATGAAAGGGGGAGAGATAATCCTCACTATAGTTTCTGATTGCTTCCTTCATAGTACTAACATCACTTCTATTTTCTCTGAACTGAGCTCTAAATACCAGAACTGTATACTGAATCTGGAATTTGAACATTACACTGAGTTCCTTCCTCCTCATTAAAACTCAGTGGGAAACTGAATTTTAGTTTTGTGGACATTTTTGAATTTTCAGAAATATATTTTTCATCCCAAATTATGACAAAAAAAACCCTTAAATTTTTGCTGAACTAAAATCCTGCAAAATATAATGTTTCCAAAATGAAATATGCTTGCTGGAATCACTGGCTACCCATCTGGAGCCAGAAACCCTGGAAGCCTTGGCAGCTGCTGACAGAAATGGACATAGTTGTCAGTTTCACTGCTACCCAAAAGGAATAGCAGGTGAAACAGCCAGAGTAGTATGACTAGGCTGGTCAGTTGCACCACTGCCATTCAGGTCCCCATCTCCATGGCAGCCCACCAGGCCCTCCCAGGAATCCTGGGAGCCTGAAGTCCAAGAAAGCTTGGCTCCTTGGTAGCCCACCTAGAGGAGTGATAGGGGGCTGGTAGCTTGAAAGACCAGCTTCAAGGCTTAGCAAAATCCCCTGGAGAGAGTTGGAAGTTTGTCAGAATCAAACCTCTTGTACTAAATATTTCAGTTTCAACCAATTTGCATTTTTCTGACTGGCTCTGCTTCTCATACATCACCACCAACAATAACAATACTTCTTCAGGCCACATTATTCCCTCAGTTACACCCGCACCATGTCTTTGTCACAAAATTATGTCCTGAGGAAAATCTGTGCCGTCCCAATGCCTTCAATATGTTTGCACGGGTCTAACTGTTTAGAATTCCATAAATAATCCCACTGATGACACATAAATAGGAACAGAATCCATAGCTCACTCTCAGCTCTGCTGAACTAACAGAGGTTGTTTTTTTAAAAAGCACAGCTAAAAAAACTTACTTTTTTATCACAAAAGTAAGTAGATATGACTTTGAGTACACACAGGGACCAGATGTGCTGTGCTTGAAGGTATCATTTTTATAGTCACTTTTCAGACTAGAACCACACTATAACTTTGGGGCATTTCCACCATATGGGTGGGAAAAGCTGCCTTCTGAACTAAAAACCTGCTATCATTGATCTGATTAAAAGTTTCCATAATATACTCGCCGAGTGTGTAAAGAGGACCTTGAAAATGTATTTGTCTATTAACAGGGAAAAGCTGTCACCTGGGCTCAAAGAGTGCCATTCATCTGTTTCCAATGGTAATAGATGGCTATTCTCAGGTGATTGATAAAAACAAGGATTTACATGGACCTGTGATGGGGGGACAGTGGCTTCCTCTTCAATAGTTTTGCTCTTTTTTCCCTGATCCTGTTCCATCTCTGAAATCCCCTAAACGCTCTTCAGAAGCTAACCGTTTTCTCCCCTGCACATTAGCTCTTGACTTTGATGGTTCCATATCGCTTTTTCCCATAGTGTTTCCCATAGTCTGCATAGTGTTAGGGTTATCAGATGGGAATCTATAGATTGTGATCTTGCTCATGCGTTTTAATACAGTAGAATTTTTCAGGCTTATTGCTGCAACAGAACTACTCCCACGTTTAAGTTGAAATGGATTCTGTATAAATACTGTAAAAAATATTAAAACCCTTCTAAGTTCCTGTAGTGTCTGATATCCTAAATGATGACACTGAAATCAGAAACCTCTCTGATGCAAGGATATTAGCCAGAGTTTGTCTGGGCTAAGTTTAGGCACAGACAATATGAGTTTAGTAAGGTGGCACTACAGTAGTGTCTTCCCTTGATAAAATGATGTATTGTGCACCAAATTTAAATCTGCAGTAGTGCCTACTATCCAACAGCAAATCTGCCCTCGTGCACGTCAGAATCCTTTATCCACATGGCAGTTGCCATGGCTCCTCTGAAACCAATGGTGCAGCCAGTATAAAACCTTCCGTCGGCAAGTTTGCAGGAGAGAAGAGCTCTATAGAAGAGCTCCCTGTTATTGCCTCATGCACTAGCATGCCTGGACTATAATCCATTTAAAAAAAAAAAAAAAAAGAGGAGTTTTGGGTTTTTTTTCCTATACACGCATATCTCTTTTAAATAACATACTTGCCAGATTTGCTGCCCTATTTTATTTGCTGCCCTAATTAATTTGCTGTTAATCGCCTTATAGTGAATAGTGAAGGTGTTACATAAAAGTGGCCCTATCAGTCCCTGGCCACCCTACTCTATCTCGCTCCACAACTCAATACATCACCTTTAGCCATTCCTTTTTCTGGGGTCCTTCGGACAGCTTTCATTACACGTGACTGTACTCACCTCTACTTCAATTTGAAGTTTGAAAGTACGATTTCAAGCATCCTGAAAAAACAACATAGTCATTCTAGACAATCTTACAGTAAAAAGCATAAGGAACAAGAAATGGTCACTATGACCGGTGGAGGGCCTGCTCCAAGGCCCGTGGGTTAAAAAATACAAAAGAAAACAGTAGGAAATGGTACGTGCAGAGAGAATCGAGGAAGAACATCCAGAGTCAGGTAAGTATTGCAGAGAAAAGATAAGAGCAGCAGAAAAAGCAATATATGTTAATAGTAGCTCAAGGTCTTCAGAGGCATAAGAAGAGCTTTATGAACACATCAGGAGTATATGAAACACTAGAGAGAAAGCAAGCCATTAAAATTGAGCTGATTCTGAAATGAGGAGAGAGAAAAACAACTCTGATTCAAAATCAATTATCTGATGTTTTTTAAAATTACTCTTTAACGAGAAGAGGAATTAGGCGAATGAATGATTTTGTCAGTGCATTGTATAAGAGAACACTTAACAACAATATCAGCATAAAACTATTGGTCCTGATTCTTCATTGTGTTACTTCAATTATACAGTGGCATAGCTCCATTAGAATCATGCCTTCCACCTTCTCAAGAAAATTTTAAACTTACTGAACTGGCAGCAATTATTTCTATGGGGAAGGGAAAAACAACAACCATAAAACCCCGGAAGCACCAGCAGAATGGAATAAAGCAAGCCTGAAGTCAATTTTCAAAAGGGAAAAAACAAAAACAAAATCACAACCATTAGAGAAAATATTAATCTGAATAAATATGTAACCACACAGAACCAAACATAGCCATGACCAACACAATAAGAAATGCATGGCTGGGATTGTATATGCAGCTTGAGAAAACTATACATTAGTCTAACTCTACAGCAGAGCATCCATCCCCACCATCACCCCATTGTCTTTCTCAGAGCCACCTTGACTAGTGGAGCACTGGACCCCAAAACAGAAGACAAAAGTTATCTACCCAATTCCTTCTATAACTTCCCCATTTTTTGCATCTGTTGCATCGCAAAGGGGCCCCAACCATCCTTCTTAACAGTTTTAATTTGTTCATTTTTTTTCTCTCTGAACTATTTTCCAATACAGTGATAGTCAAAAGGCTCCCAGGCCTGGCCCCTGACAGACAAAATTCCAATTGATGTCAGTGCGAATTTGGCTTATGGAAATTCTGTGGGATTACTTCATTTATTTTTCCAAAAATAATCTATTGTTAACCCTCAAAGAGTTCTGTCATATTTTTGAATTACTCTAGTAACAATAAAGCTACATCAGGGTCAGCATTTACTTGGCTATTTGTTCCTTCTCAGCTGGTTGAAGAAAGTTAGCTTTCAGCCTCATGTCCCACAATGCACGCAATGCGTGCACCACAATCAAACAATGATCCATGTGCACCTTATTTTGGACTTAACTGGAAAGACACTGTAGCTGTCTGGGAGAAAGTGGTGTGAAAAAAGACCTCGAGATCATAATGAACTTCAAATAAGGTATGAGTTGCCAATGAAATATGGCAGAAATAGGCTGTACGCATATATTTTTTATCTACTATATTGTTTTAAATTATTTTAACTGAGTATTTTAACAGTTATCAAAAGTGTTTGGAGAGGCACTTCTTAAAGATGTATCCGTCAAAATAAATAAAGATTATCACACAAGTCGTATGGCCTGTGTTATGCTGGAAGTCAGACTAGATGATTACACTGGTTCCTTCTGACATTATAATGTATTAATAAGATTTCATAAGAACATAAGAATGGCTATACTGGGTCTGACCAACGGTTCATCCAGCCCAGTATCCTGTCTTCTGACAGTGGCCAATGCCAGATGCTTCAGAGGGAATGACCAGAGCAGGTAATCATCAAGTGATCCATCCCCTGTCGCCTATTCCCAGCTTCTGGAAAACAGAGGCTAGGGATACTCAGATCATGGTCTGGCATCCCTGCCCATCCTGGCTAATAGCCATTGATGGACCTATCCTCCATAAATTTATATTGTTCTTTTTTGAACCCTGTTAAAGTCTTGGCCTTCACAACATCCTCTGGCAAAGAGCTCCACAGGTTGGCTGTGTGTTGTGTGAAGAAAAACTTCCTTTTGTTTGTTTTAAATCTGCTGCCTATTAATTTCATTTGGTGATCCCTAGTTTTTGTGTTATGAGAAAGAGTAAATAACACTTCCTTATCTACTTTCTCCACACCAGTCATGATTTTATAGACTTCTATCATACCCCCTGTTCGTTGTCTCTTTTCCAAGCTGAAAAGTCCCAGTCTTATTAATCTCTCCTCATATGGAAGCTGTTTCAGACCCCTAATCATTTTTGTTGACCTTTTCTGTACCTTTTCCAATTCCAATATATCTTTTTTTGAGATGGTGTGACCACATCTGCACACAGTATTCAAGATGTGGGCGTACCATGGATTTATATAGAGGCAATATGATATTTTCTGTCTTATTATTTAGCCCTTTTTTAATGATTCCCAACATTCTGTTCACTTTTTTGACTGCCACTGCACACTGAGTGGATGTTTTCAGAAAACAATCCACAATGACTCCAAGATCTCTTTCTTGATTACTAATAGCTAATTTATACCCCATCATTTTATATGTATAGTTGGGATTATGTGTAGTACTTTACATTTATCAACATTGAATTTCATCTGCCATTTTGTTGCACAGTCACCCAGTTTTGTGAGATTCTTTTGTAACTCTTCACAGTTTCCCTTGGACTTAACTATCTTGAACAGTTTTGTATCATCTGCAAATGTTGCCACCTTACTGTTTACCTGTCTTTCCAGATCATTTATAATATGCTGAACAACACTGATCCCAGTACAGACCCCTGGGGGACACCACTATTTACCTGTCTCCATTCTGAAAACTGAGCATTTATTCCTACCCTTTGTTATTTCGAGCTTCAGACATAGAAGCATCACATCACTGACCAGGAAGGTAAAAGTCTCTTATCTTGATACAGATAAGACTTTTGCCTAGAATAAGGTGTGCAGTTCTGAGCACTTCATATACCCGAAACCGGGCAACAAATTAGAGGACATAAAGAGAAGAGCAACAGAAATTATTCAAAGGCTGGAGGTGTTAACATACATTGTGAAGAAACAGAAAAAGAACTAAATGTGTATAACTTGGCTAAATTATAACTACAGGGGGATATAAGCAGTAAAGTTAAGCACATGCATAAGGATCAGGACCATAATACCCACCCACAGTACAGCACGGAGGGAGCATATCTGTTCAGAGTTTTCCAAGAGAGTGTTCATAGTAGGAATGGGATAGAAATGAGCAGAGGAAGACTTAGGCTAAATTAATAGCAGGAAACATTTTTTTCTCTATTAGGGCTCTTGTCTTGGCCCACTGAAGTCAATGGGAGTTTTTCGTTGCCTTGAATAGATGCAAGTTCAAGTCTATTGCTGGAGTCATTCAAAATTGGTTAAGAGAAAGTACCGGAAACTGTACTGTAGGAAACAATCCTGCCTTGGCCCTAGGGAATAGACTAGATCAGTGATTTTCAAACTTTTTCTGGCAACCCAGTTGAAGGAAATTGTTGATGCCTGTGACTCAAAGGAGCTGGGGATGAGGGGTTTGCGGTGTGAGAGGGGCTCAGGGCTGGGGCTGAGGGGTGGGGTGAGGGCTGTGGGGAGGGGCTGGGAATGAGGGGTTCAGGGTGTGGAAGGGCTGCAGATAGGGGTTCAGTCGGTGCTCGGGGCAAGGGCAGTGTGCAGAGCCCCGTGGCCCCACTGCCTAGGAGCCAGACATGCTGCTAGCCACTTCCGGGGTACAGCGTGGTGTCAGAACAGGTAAGGACTAGCCTGCCTTAGCCAGGCAGCACCGCCAATGCTGCCCGGTCGGCCATGCTGACCAGAGCCGCCGTGACCCAGTCCCTTCCATTCTGCGAACCAGTACTGGGTCGCAACCCGCAGTTTGAAAACCACTGGACTAGATGAACCAATAGGTCCTTTCCAAAACTCATTTCTATAAATGTACTTACAGTGGCTCACTTGAAGCAATAGCACAGATGGGATATATCACTAAAAAGAGAAATAAAAACTCAAAAGCACAAGAGAATGGAAGAAAATACCCAATAGAAATGCCAAAGAGTAAAATTAAGGGAGCAGCATGTTTACTGAATGTTCTGTACAAAAGAAAGTGAGTTAGCCTTTAAAAGCCTTCATTAGTTAACCAATAATGATGAAGGGAGTAACTACAATTTAAAATGACAGAGAATGTATTTTTTACAACTCAGCTATTTCAGTCTTTTCTGGCAAAGTATATAAATGCAGTTACACCATCATATTAGACTACCTCACAAGGACTCAATCAGCTAATGTGTTAATGCTGGGTTTGGAACAAACACTGAGTGGACATTTTATAGATAGCTTCTCTGTGCTTTGTACGTTAATCATTTTTCTTCCAACGAAAACTGTTGCCAAGTAATAAATGCCAAAACCACTTGGTAACGGTGTTGTAGCCTTATCTGATTTGAGGTGATGTCAAAGTCTATATTGTAAATATGTATTTAGGAACTTGTTAAAATGAGGAATCTATTGTCTATTGCTTAAATATGTATACTGTTGATAAAACATGTCAGAACAGCTGCTCCAGAGTTATTTCTAGCAAATGGACTCAGTGCAATTATCATATACACACTTGAAATCTTTATAGTAAAAATCCATCTTGAAATTAGGGTGAACAGGTGTCCGTTTTTTGACCGGAACACTTGGTAGAAAAGGGATCCTGGTGGCTCCGGTCAGCACTGCTGAAAGGGCCACTGACTGTCCGGTTGGCGGCACCCCGCAGTGGGTCTAAGGCAGGCTCCCTGCTAGCCTCTGCGCTGTGCAGCTCCCGGGAAGCAGCCAACATGTTCCCCCTCCAGCTTCTACATCTAGAGGCAGCTAGGGGCCGCTGCACACTGCCCCCTGCCCCAGTGCTGCCCCCACAGCTCCCATTGGCTGGGAACCGCGGCCAATGGGAGCTGCAGAGGTGGCGCCTGTGGACGGGATAGCACGCAGAGCCACCTGGCTGCACCTCCTTGTAGGAGTTGGAGGGGGAACATGTTGCTGCTTCCAGGAGCTGCTTGAGGTAAGTGCTGCCAGGAGCCTGCACCCCTCCTGGGCCCTAATCCTCTGCCCCAGCCCTGATCCCTCACCCACCCTCCGAACCCCTCAATCCCAGCCTGCAGAACCCTCTTGTACCCCAAACCCCTCATTCCCAGTCCCACACAAGAGCCCACACCCCCAGCCAGAGCCTTCACCCCACCCCCACGTGCCCCAACCCTCTGCCCCAGCCCTGATCCCTCACCCACACTCAGAACTCCTCAGTCCCAGCCCGGAGCACCCTCCTGCACCCCATACCCCACATCCCCAGCCGGAACCCGCACCCCCTCTCGCATCCCAATCCAATGCCTCAGCCTGGAGCCCCCTCCTGCACTCTGAGCTCCTCATTTCTGGCCCCACCCCAGAAGCTGGGAATGGGTGACAGGGGATGGATCACTTGATGATTACCTGTTCTGTTCATTCCCTCTAGGGCACCTGGCATTGGCCACTGTCGGAAGACAGGATACTGGGCTAGATGGACCTTTGGTCTGATCCAGTATGGCTGCTCCTATGTTCTCCCCAAAGCCTGCACCCCCTCCCCCACCCCCGCAACCAGAGCCCTCACCCCCTCCCACACCCCAGTCTCCTGAGCCAGCCTGGTGAAAATGAACGAGTGAGTGAGGGTGGGGAGAGTGAGCGACAGAGGGTGGGAGGAATGGGGTGAGCAGGGGCGGGGCCTCTGAGAAGGGGCAGGGCAAGAGTATTCGGTTTTGTGCGAGTAGAAAGTTGGCAACCTTACTTGAAATGCTTGATAACAGAAGTCACTGCATACGATCGGTAGCCATGCTGCTATTCAAAATACCTTTGTCTTTTCACTTTTCTTTCACCGCACTGAATTATGGACAGCTTTTCAACACAGCTCTTGCTTGTGTAGCAGTTTAAACATGTGAAGTGCTAGATACATACTAACTTAAAATATGGCAAGTAGCCATTCAAAAAGGCTCTTTTCTTCTGTTTGCACGTTTGTAAGTTAAAATGCCAAACCATTTTTCTTTATAAAATAAATGTTCAGGGCTGAGAGACTACATTATAAATTTTGGCCCAGAGCTCATCTTTTATGAATTAGTTTTAAACCACTGATAACAGAGTTTTAAAAGGGAGACAGTGATAGACCCTTCACTATAATAATGCTAGAGGGCATAGCCATAATGTGATAAAATGCATAATCAGGATTTTACAAGTAGCAGGGGATATTTCTGCAGGTCCTGAATCCTTGTAAAAAAATCTATCTAGGGTTTTAATTGCTTCCTCTGTAATACATGTATACCTAATAATGTCTCAGCTTTCATCTTCTCTCTTTCCTATCTTACATTCTTGCTTTCTAATGTTCTATTCAGAGCACAAGTCAAGCAAAATTCTTTTATCTTACCCCTAGGGAATGTGCAAAGCATCAACAAGAGGTAACAAAGTCCCTCCAGCATGTATCCTCTTTATTAATTGAAAACTACTAGCCAGTATTATATTTTGCAGCAGTGGGCAAAAATTCTTCTGCTTCTAAGTGCATAAGGAATCAAGTGGATTGTGACATAGAAGCTCTTATCTGACCTATTCTGCACTGTCTGAAAATTAAATCCACGCCCTTAACATGCAAGTGAAAGTAAATTCCTGCACTGTTGCTTCTGCAGCAAATGTGTCAAAGACCAAAGTTTTGCACACTCTGTTCTTCATGATTCTTAGCTACATTCCTTGGATGTTCTCTCTCTGGCCCTATGATTTAGCAAGAATATTCTCTGTTAAAGCATAAGGCTCAATTCAAAACAGCTTGCTGAGCATGGAAAATAATTATTGCTCAGCCCTATAAAGAAGGTATTTTATAGCAGGGAGCATGACTGGGGCTCTCAACTAGGAGTCAGGAAACCAGATTTCTATTCCCACTTCTGTCACTGGTCTGCAGTGTAACCTTGGTCAAGACACTTCATCTCTGTTTCCACTACCACTGTTTGGTCTGTCTTGATTATTGAGACTGTAAATGCTGTGCAACAAGGACCATCTTGTATTATACATTTGCAGAGTGCCTAGCATAAAAGATCCCTATCTCAAACACTGCTGTAATACAAAATAGAGCAGTTCCAAAGACAGGCTGGCTAGCCATCCATAATTTGATGTTAACATTTATTAAAACGAAGCAAAGATCACACAGTGAAACAGGTACCTGAATTTATATGCATTAAAATTGCAGGAAAAAGATGGTGCTCAAAGAAACTCCTCCTCCTCATTTCTGGTGGAATTATAACTAAATTTATCTTCAGACATTGTGCACTCCCACCAGTTTAAAATGCATGGGAATGAATTTTTGTGCTCAGGTGTGTTTTGCCTATATCTAGTCAATTTATGCTAATTTCTAATCCATTATATTCATACACTTGCATGCAGCCACTTACGCAACTATGAGAAATCTTGACACAGAGATCACGTTGAAATCTTTGATTTCCCACCTCCTCATTTTAAGGGTTCCAGTCACCCAATTAAGAAGCAAAAACACCACCATGTGACCAGTCACACACCAGAAAAAACAAACATGGTAAAAGTCACCTCTGTGCAGAGGGCCTGATCAGGTTAGGGTTTAATTGAGACTTAAATAAGCCTGGGGTGAACCCTGTGCACTGAGAACACTTAAATATTCAGAGTCCTGTGGAAGATCTAATTTATTCCTGAGTTCAGACTAAAGAAGCTGCCCATTCACACTGATTAGTGGTAGGGAAAGTCAACTACTAAAGCTCAAATAATATTGGCTCTTGCAGGTGTCACAACCTGGTCCTCTACCACTCCTAACAGCTGGAACACTCTTCCTCTAGTCTCTTCACGCTCTCTCTATTGTTTAATATTTAAATTTAAAACACTCTTATTTAACTCCATAAGACATTTTGGAATACAGCTTATAGAACAAAATGCTATAGAAAATACATTTGTATTATACTTGCTGTTCATACTGAAATAAATATTATCAGTAGAATTCATCAGAGAACAGGGATATCTCTATTGCCCTATGTCTTGCATAAGGTTGAGACCTAGAGCCATAACCAAAATAATGCAACGCCTGACTCTGAATCAATAGCATTTATTTCCATGGAACTGCATAAGGTATAAAATACTGCAAATGTTCACCCTCTGGATGAAATCCTAGCCTCACTGAAGATAATGGCAAGATTCCCATGGACTTCAATGGGATCGGGAATTAATCTTTATTAGAGCTGGTCAAAAATTTTCTGTCAAAACTTTTTTGTGGTTGTCTAGCGTTGTTTTTTTTACTCACTAAAACAAAGTCTTTCAAAAGATATCAGACATTTTCGTTGAAAGACACTCCCTCTTTTTATTCCACAGCTCCCCTCCCCCTTCCCGGAAAAGGGAGGGAATGGAGGAGAGTAAAAAAGTGAGAGGGGTTTTTTTTCCCTACCAAATCTAAGTGACATTTTTTAAAAAGCATGTACATTTTGAAAAATGTCATTTAAAAGACTTTATCACAAAAAAGAATTTCACTGAAATTTCTAAGGAACAAAAATGTTGTTTCTTTTGAAAATGTTCACATAATATACTATTTATTTGACCAATTCTAGTTTTTATGTTGAGCTTCAGGACCAGGTAAGCAATATGGTTGGTGCCATTCTTGGCTATGTTCTTCTGATATGTCTCACATTGCATTGAAGGGATTTGTCTGCAGAGAAAGAGGAAACACTCCATTAAATAACCTCAGTCTGCAGGTAGAATAGTGTCTAGGACATAACGACATACCAGAGAGCTGAAGAATTTTGCAGAGACAAGAAGGGGAGGAGAGATGGGGAAATGCCAACACAGGAGGAAGGAGGAGAAGAGTTAATAAATTAAAAGGCAAAAAGGCAGGGAGAAAATGAGGTGATTAACAATGGAAAAATACAATAAGGTTAGGAAAAAAGAAACAAGAAGACAGAAGTATAGACAAAGAGGAAGAGTAACAGCAAATACACCCTGCAGGGGAAAAGCGTGTTTCTTGTCTATCTCAGACAGAACTGTTGCTTCCAAAAACCCCAATTCAGGCTTGGGAAACAGAAGGAATGAGAAAGAAGCACAATTTATGTGATAGGCAGTAGGAAAACTGGGGGTGTGGACAGGAGAGAGAAAGGAAGGACAAGGAGTTATTTCATGTTTCCTTTGGTAACTAAATGGTTCCAAGTTGCATCTGTTTTTCAAAGTTCTTCCAAGACAGGATACCCATGTGCTACCACCTCCCACCCACATCTGAGATTCTCAACCTAGAGCAAATTCTTCTCCTTTCCTTGCCATCTCTTCATCCTCTCTTCCCTTTACTTGTCTCACTCAGAATCAGTGGCAGCCTATTGCTGCATGCCAGGGCTTTGCCAATGGACCCAACTAGGGGCATAACCAGACTTAGCCTAATTTAGTTGAGGGGTATCTCCATTATGCCATGCTGCCTCTGTCTCCCCAGCAAAACATTTCCTCCTGCGTGTGCCACTGACTCAGAAGCAGCCGTTCTTGGACCCGACCCTGCTGGCATCAGTTATGGGGTGCCAAAGTCTGGCTTGTCCAAGGAAATGTTTGATCACAGGTGGGATGTGCTAAGCTCTTTAATATCTGAATTAAGTGTGTGATTGTTTAGCCTGGATTCTGCCACACTATTCTAACTACCTGATCATCATCTCATTTTTGTCACTAGTAGTGCATACACCGTTTTTACAGGCATTTATCCATCAGAAGGGTTAAAAAAAAAAGTTTCTCATTTGCCAGTTTCATCTCCCAGAACAAGTAGCTTCTCTGGGTCAGAAAACTCTGCATAAAATCAAAAACCATTCTTTCTTTTCTATAAACTTAATTACAATATGATAATTTTTGAGAACCACAAATGCAAATGAGTTGAACAGCAATGGCTGTGCCTTACAGAAATGATATAGATTCCTCCTGATAAGCAATGTAGCTGTTTTGAAAATTCCTCCTGGTTATAATGCAAATCTAGGATGTTCTCATGTAGAAGGACAAAGGGAAATATGAAAGAATTTATTTCCATTACTTTCATGGTTCTAACTTTTGTTGTTGAGTTGGTTTTTTTGGACGAATATTGAAAGCAAGGCATGACCTGGCATCGGAACACATGACTGGAAGCCAGGAATTCTGAGTTCTAATCCTGATTGATTCTCTGTGGCATTCAGGAGGTCACAACATTTCTGCCTCATTTACAAAAGGATCCAAAAGAGGGGCATTGTATTAGTTAGCGCTTGTCAAGGTCTGTGAAGAGAAATTCTATAATTTTCACATTATCTGGTTCTTAAGGCCCTAACTCAGCATTCAGACCCACTAGTGCAGACTTGTTTCCTCTAAACAGTCTCATTTAGACCCCACACAAGCAGCTCCTGGTACAGGATCAGGGCCAAAATTACTTCCATCATCCAATTACAGAACCTAGTTCTTGTACAGTTTACATGTAGCTCCTTTGTATGCTGATTTATGTTTTTAAACACGGTAGATATTTTGTCTCTATCCCACAACAAAGTAAGTCCGTATTTAAGCAAACATGTCCATATACTCCAAAAAATCATACTCTCTTTCCTGCAAAAATAGAGCACCTTTTCCTCTCTTCTGTCCCCTTTAAAATTGATACAAAAACCACACCCAAGACAAAGCAACTGATTTAAAGAGAGAAAACTGGAGAAGAAAACACATCCAATAGAGATATTTATTAATATTGGGCTAAACTGCAACATCCTTACTCACAATGAACAGCACCTTATACCACAAGTAGCCCCACTGGTTTCAATGGGAGGATTCAAGGAGTAAGGTACTACTCACCATGAGTAAATGTTTCAGAATCTAGTTCAGACACATTTTATTAAATGAGCTATATATTGCCAACAGTGTATTTTAATTACATAAGGCAGCCATATGACCCACTTGGAAATATCCAGCATTAAAAATCAATCTAATCTAGTTACTCTCTAGGGACTTCGGGGTCAGGTGTGACAGGAGCCATTTGGGAAATGGAAAAACATCCTGAGAAGTTTTATAGATTTCTCTCCATGTATTCCCTGCAGTTACAGTGAGAGAGGATTTCTGGAGTGCTTGTAAAAAAAGGGAATTAGACAAGCCTCTTTCTGAGAGGCCAGAGCTGCCCTGGAAACTTCTCCACAAGCAACACAAGAGTCTTTTGTTAAAGGGGAGGGGGGAAAAATCTGAGAGTGTGTTAAATAAAGTTTTGGGCCAGATCCTCAGCTGCTGTATATCACCAAAGACCCACTGAACTCAATGCTGTGCTTCAACTGAAGTGGTGTCCTGAATTCATTTGATCAGCCGTGGCCTTTGGATGTCCTCCAATAAACAGCTGATCCAAAAATAAGATCAAATCCAGATGAATGCCGTGGCTACATACTAAGCCCCTTTTTCAGTTATGGAGAGTTCCCCGCTGCCCTACTTTCTCTTACCCTTTGTCTGTCATGTCAGTTTAGATTTTTCCTCTTGCTATGTCTCTGTATAGTACCCTGCACAATGCAGCCCTGATCTCTAAGTGCTACTGTAATAGAAATAATAAACAACTGCAGTGGCTTTCCTGTATCTCTCATTGACAGGAAGTGAGCCCTTTTTACGAACGTCAGAATAGGATACTGTATGATTAATGCAGGTTTAGCAAGTAACATAGCTATTTCCTCTTAGCTGCCCAAAAGCTGAAGGAGAACCTCCTGCCTACATAATCTTCAGGCACTCCAACAGAGATCCAAAAGCAGGGCCGGCCCACAACATTTTGGCACCTGAGGCAGGGAGCTCAAATGACACCCCCATGCCTCCTCACTTGGGCCAAAACTTTGAAAGGTCTCAATTCTGCCTTCTTCCTGTTCTACTCCTCTCATGGTTCTGCTCTGCTACCTACCCCAATAAAGGAGAACTAACAATGTAAAATGCCTTGTTCAAAAATTTTAAGTAACACTTAACTTTCAAACGCCTGAACAGCAAATGTAACTTTTCTTGTCTGCAAAGTAAACACTGGCATTTTTATCTGTTTGAATATTCAAAGTGGTGCTTTCCATGCCTTCTTGGTTGCAAAGATTTGAACTGCTTCCTCCTGAAGGTCCACAGTCTGGGCCAGCTCATGCTCTACTGAGATGGTTGCAAGACCGACCAGCCTCTCCTGTGTCATTGTGGAGCGTATATGTGTTTTTATTAACTTCAGCTTGGAGAAGCTGCATTCTCCACTGGCAACTATTACAGGAAGTGTTAGAAGTATGCACAGAGCAACAAAAGCATTTGGAAAGAGGGTGGTCATCTTATTTGTGCACATATATTCCAGAACAGCCTTTGGAGTTGAACCTGCTGAAATGTATCTTGAAAGGGCTTTCAGTTTATCACCTAAATCACTCGCATCCATATTGCGCATGTCATCATCATGTGTCAACACTGTCTCTAGTGCCCTGCATTGCTGGTGTAGGTCTTCTTCAGGTATAGTGAGGAGTTTTGGAATATCATACAACATCCCAAATATACTGCTGTGTTCCTTGAGCTGCATGAAACGTTCTTCAACTGACTGTATTGCACAATCTAGCACCTGGTTAAAGAATTCAACTTTGAATTGTTGTTTGGGGTCTCTTATGGAACTATCCCGTTCTTCATAATCAAAATGTCTTCTTCTTCAGTGACTCTTGTATTCTTGAATGGGTGGGAAAATAGCTTCAGTGTGAAGTTCCTCTGTCAACTTCTGTGCACTCTTCAGAATGTTTTGAAACCCCTCATCTGACCGGTAAGACTGTAGGTATGACTTTGCTTTGTCTAGTTGTTCCATTGCTCCAGATATATCAAGGTCAACACCTTGGAGTCTCTTGCTTACAGTATTTATTTCAAACAGTATGTCATGCCACAACACTAAGCCACGCAGAAATTTGAAGTTGTGTATGTTTCTGGTGATTCCATTTCCCTCTGCCACTGATCTCCCATGAACAGTTCCTGTCATAGCATTATTCTCCATAATGGCAACTATGGCATCATCTATCTTCCCAATTTGGTGTTAGATAGGCTTTATCGCCTCCACTTGACTTTCTCATCATGGGGCACTCAGTGGTTTCAGTGTCAGAGAGGATGTTCCCAGATGTTGCTTCAAAATTTGCCATCGATGAGTTGATTCCGAGAAAAATACATAGATGCTTTGAATTACATTAAAAAATTCAGCAGCTTCACTAGAAGCTGATGCTGCATCACTGACCACCAAGTTCAATGAATGAGAACTGCATGGGACAAAAAAAGCTCGAGGGTTTAACTCTCGGTTCCGTGTCTGCACTTGTCTGTTCTTTCCTCTCATGTTGGCACCATTATCGTAGCTCTGAGCTCTCATATCAGCTATCACAATTCCCGTATCTTCCAGCTTTTTAAGAAGCACATTTATCATACTAGCTCCTGTAGCATCATCAATGTCAACAAATTCTAGAAAATGCTCTCTGACAGTCACCATTGCAGGGACATTTTCACTAGGTTCTGATGTTGTTACAAAACGCACCATTAATTTGTTCCATATGGCTGATGTCAGGTGTGCAGTCCAGAATAACAGAGTAATATCTTTCTGACTTCAGATCTGCCACAATCTTCTCTTTGACTTTTGTTGCCAGTAACTGTATGATCTCATTTTGAATTGTTTTTCCAAGGTAGTGGTGTGTGTACATTTCTTGGGTGGTGACTCTTCTTAGATGCTCCTGGAGTACAGCATCAAACTCAGCCATCAGCTCCACAATTTTAAGGAAGTTTCCATTGTTTGGCACATACAGCTGATCTGAAGCGCCACGCAGTGCTATGTTTTGGGTAGCAAGCATTCTCGCAATGGCAATGAGCCTTTTTAGAACATTTTTCCAGTAAAGAGACTCTGATGCAATCTTCTCTTGATGCTAATCATCTATGGTGGCCTTTAACCTTAGTCTCATCTCAAGCTCTTTCCACCTATGGAATGCTCTCTGGTGATTTGCTGCCTTCTCATGGCATGCCAGATTTCTAGCCAGATTTTCTCCAGTCCTTTGTTCCTGTAGAACCCAATGTGGCTGGAACATTAGACTGGAAGAGTTTGCAACAAAAACAGTATGCAGCACTCTGGGTTTTTGAGTACAAAAGCCATGGCCTCTCACTTTGTCACCATTGTGGATTTCACGCCAATAATGTGTTGGATGGAAACTTCTATTTTCATTGTCTTTGGAGAACATGAAGTTTTTCACTTGCTGTGGCCCATGCAGTACAAGGAAGTCCCTCACGCAACTGCTCAACTGGGTCCACAGTCCTGGATCATCTAGACTTAAGGAACTAAACTCAGTAGCAGCTGTTTCTTGCGCCTCCACCACACTCTTCTCTGATCTACACTTTTCTTCAGGAATGCGCATGGTTACATCCATTTGAGATGGAGATATGGATGCTGCAGTAGCTGCCAGGTCACCTGCACTCTAACTGGAAGATCAGGCATCTCCTCACCACTCACATCCCCACTGGAGCCGGAAGGCTCACCGTGAACATTTGTGTCTATGTATCTCAGGAGAGCTCCTTCCTGCTTAGATAGAAAAGCTTCCTTTGCTTTCTTTCTTTTTCTGAATGCTGCCCCAGAGGGGTGTTTTCTTCTTTCACTCATGACTGCTGTTCTGTGCCAGCTATAGTGGCTCTCAACACTCAATTGAAGGGGACAAATAAGCAGGCTGGTAGTAGGGCCTGAATGAGGGAAGATATCAGCGTCTTAAGGGCCTAACTGGCTCCTACTACATCAGTTGACTGCCTGTTCTCCTCAAGTGGATTCAGGGAAGCAGAAGGAAACAGGAAGCTCCCTGAGAAGCTTGTGTTAATCAGTCCAGGCTCCTGGGGGTGCTAGAGAGGTACATAAGAGGCTCCTCCTCCTCTCTCTTCCTGCAGCTCCTGCTGCTTACTGTTATTCCCCCTCACCTTTTCGCCTCCCTGCCTGTTATGTCTCTTGTGCTCTCCTTTCTCCAGCACAGCACTCCACCATCTCTGTGTATCTAGAGCAGAGAGAATACATATGCACCAGCAGCAGACACAATTTTCTACACTCTGGGTCCTAGTGGCGCCCCCCTCCCCCTCCCCACAGTCTGGCACTGAGGCAGCTGCCTCAGTTCACCTCATGGTAAGCCCAGCCCTGTCCAAAAGACCAAACCAGGATCTGAAATTTGGGAATGTAATACGTTTATCTCATCATTTTCCTGGGCGGAGTAGTTTGTTCTCAAGTCCCTCTTTCGTGGCTTAAACCTATCCCATGCTGCTGCCTAGATTGGTGGAAAAACATTTTAGTGGGCAAAATGGGTTAGGGATTGTCATGGGCAAAAGAACGCCCTTTTCTTATACATTTTAATTCGTACATTTTACAAAATATTGCTGGGCGTTCTCTGGGAACTTTTATCATTTTTCCCATCAAGCTTTTAACATTTTTGCCCTGCCCCTCCCAAACCGAAATCATTCTCCCATTTGTCGCCATATGTACACATTCTTAAACACCTTTAATTCACCCATCCCAAGTTCCCCATCTTTAAATTGGTTTCTTGATTTAAAATCCCTGGCACTGTATGAACTCGTCAATGTATGTCTTTTCTCTGCTGAAGTACCGCATGACTTCCCTTCCCTCCCCACATCTTCACTTGAGATTTTCTTTACCCAGTATCAGAGGGATAGCCGTGGTAGTCTGGATCTGCAGAAGCGACAAAGAGTCCTGTGGCACCTTACAGACTAACAGACGTATTGGAGCATAAGCTTTCGTGGGTGAATACCCACTTTGAAGTGGGTATTCACCCACAAAAGCTTATGCTCTAATATGTCTGTTAGTCTATAAGGTGCCACAGGACTCTTTACCCAATGAATATCAGTCTTTTGAATTTCTGTGTTGCTCCACTGGGTGAATGTCCCATTGTAGAGTACATAAGGCATGGCATCTGTTTTAACAACAGAAGAACCTGCAGGAGTTTGCTACATCAGACTGTTTTTATACACCTTAGGTGTTAAAAGACCTTGAAGATATAGTAAACAACAGAGAAGGTCAAAGAAAACCTGTTGGCATGTTACTACTGAAATTATTCTTAATGAGGACTTCACAAATTTATAAATAAAAGAACAATGATTCCTTGAGTCTTTGACTAAGTTTGGAATTATACCACATTTGTGTTTTGAAAAGAAAATAATTAGAAATGTGCAGTATGCAAAACTAATGAACGCAAAATCAGTTTACAACTATTTAAAATATTCTTTTGTATTTTGATTTAGCATAATTTCCATCCTTATTTTAATGAAAAGCCCTGACATTGTTAAGAACTAATTTTATTGTGTTTTGTCAAATTACTGCTACTTCTCTATTCATATCATAAATATTGAAACAGCAAATAGCACAAGTGATTTTCTATATTTACATTACAGTATAGTACATAAAGTATAGCATTTTAATTTCTGTACAAATAAAAACCATGTTAGTTACAGTACGTGTTAGACACAAATAGAGAAATCATCTGATGCCTGAAATTTTATTACACTCAATTTCTATTGCTACATTTGAAAGCAGCCAATACAGGAAGAGTACTTTACATATTATGTTAACAGTAACTATTAAACTTTCACAATTTATGAGAGGAAAGTTAAAAAAAAAAAAGCAAAGGTTTTTTTGTCCAATCATTATACTCAAAAGAAAAAAAATCCACAAACAGAATTTGGAAAGAGTCTAGCTTCTTAGATCTGTAAATGTAACAACATCCATAGAAAACTGAAGTAAATAACATAGTATATCCTGTGATATAGGAATGTTGTACACAGATGGTGATGTTGGGGTGGAATGCCAACATACAGAATCACAGCAATCATAGGCATAATAATTAATGACATTTCTAATAGCATAAACCCAACAAACACTCATACTATACCGTGGAGTGCTTGTCAGCAATATTAATCTAGAAAATAATTAGTCCCTGTAAAGTTCCTTCACACTATTTTACCAGATGGCCAGGGAAGACAGTCAGCTAAAATCATGCTGGTTCAGCACTGGAGGAAATGTCAAACAGTTAGTTCTGCTTTATACTATTCAATGCAAGATTTGGGTACTGAAAGTTTTAAATGTGATTTAATTCTCACAGGTATCTAAAACTCTTACTATATGTTTCAAAATTCCAAAGAAGCAATTAGTTTCCAAACATAATACAAATATTTGCTTTCAAAAAAAAAAAAACAGGCTAAAGATGTCTCACAAATATAATTGTTCACAGTCTTTTTAACCCTAAAAGCTTATTTTCTGGTTACTGTTCTGTGTGTTTTATCACATTCAATTTATTAAGGTGCTAAGGTTTAAAAAAATGTCTAGCATAGCATAGGCGCATGCTCGCGCCGCCAGCCCTGCCCCTTCCCCAAATCCCCGCCTCCTCCCCCGGGCGCACTGCATCCCGCCCCGCGCCCCCCCCCCCCCGCCCGGCTTGCAAGTCAGGGGGGCGGAGAAGCAGGAGAGCACCCACCGGGCCCGGCAGCTCCCCGCCAGCCCCGCCCCGAGCTCACATCTCCAGACGCGAAGCGGCAGCCCGCTGCTTTTCCTGGCTCCCTCCAGCTGGTCTGCGGTGCCTTGGGGGAGGGGTATGGGGAGGCGGGGGAGGCGGAGGACCTGGCTCCGCCTCCTCCCCCGAGGCACCACCGACCAGCTGGAGGGAGCCAAGAAAAGCGGCTGGCGGCTGCCACTTCACGTCCGGCGGAGCTTTGGGAGGCAGAGAGGTGAGCTGGGCGTGCGGCGGGGGGGCTGGCGGGGAGCTGTTCCCCGTGGGTGCTCCAGCCCCGGAGCACCCACGGAGTTGGCGCCTATGTAGCATAGTAATTAATGTTCTCACAATTATGAAATTTTACTAGACACCAGACACGCCATGATTGTCTAGTGCAATGGTTCTCAAACTTTTGTACTGGTGACCCCTTTCATACAGCAAGCCTCTGAGTGTGACCCCCCTTATAAATTGAAAACACTTTTTAAAATATTTAACACTATTATAAATGCTGGAGGTGAAGCAGGGTTTGGGGTGTAGGCTGACAGCTCGCGATCCCCGAGGTAATAACCTCGCAACCTCCTGAGGGGTCACAACTCCCAGTTTGAGGACCCCTGGTCTAGTGATACTTGAGGAAAGCTTAGTACATCAATGAACTGGGATGATTACTTACTGAGGTGTATGCAGGGCCGGCCCTAGACCAAATGGTGCCACAGGGAGGAGCATTTTCAGTGCCCGCCTGCGACAGGGTGCTGGCTAAGAAATTCTGAACCAGACTTCTGTCTCACCCACTGCAATCAAGAAAGGGGAATTGGAGCTGGCTGAGTAAGCCCAGGCCTGAGTGGCAATCCGGGAACAGCTGCCAGCCTCCTTAGCCGGGGGCTACATAAAGGTAGGCAGGAAGGAAGCCAGGAAAGAGAAGATCCAGAGAGTTAGAGGGAGTGGGAGCTCTTCCCTGCTGGCTGTAGGAGCTAGCAATCCCTGGGAATGTAAGACTGAAGCTGTTGGTATCTACAAGGTGGTGGGAAAGTAAACTGTAAACAAAGAGCATGGGTGATTACACCAACACAGAGGTCTCTGGCTGGCTTGTGGGCGCAGCAGGGGCGGAAGGAAAGAGGGGCCCAGCTGCACCTTGTTACACCCCCCCCATTTGTTAAACTTTTGAATACCTTATTTTTGTAGCATTTGTAGCCCATTTCATGACTTTTATGCACAATTTGCATGCATGATTTATCCCTGTCACATAAAATGATAAATCTGCATGCTAGGATCTGTAAATCTGTATGCCATATATAAGCAAATAAAAAATTGTTTCCTCTAAGTTTATAGAAACTTTTTAATTTTAAAAGTCCTTAATTTCTTTTGCACTGGGACAATTGCTACCGCCTAAACCTGGTCTATGTTGTTCTGTTTCAGATATTTTCTCATCAAATTTGCCTCTTGCTGCAGATAGATGCAATTGAGCTTTTTGCTTCCTATACTGAGCTCCTAAAGGTATCTTCAGGGGCATCTTTTATTTTCTATGGGGGGGGGGGGGACAGACAGTATTTGGGAGAGCCAAAGTCCATCTTCCGCAGTATTAGAAAGTCATCCACATTGCATGTTAAGCACGGCAAAAGAAGTAACAGTATTTCTTTTTGATTGTTGTGTAGAGGGGGTTTGACAGATAACTCTGGCATCTCGTTAAATATGTCCTTTATTAGTTGCTATTTACACTCTTCAAGTCTTAAAACACAAGTACACTTTCACAATTACACAATAAATCAAGGTTCACGATACCACAGCAGGGCTCACTTCACTTCAGTTCATTCTTATATCTCACTGACTGACTGGTGATGCTCCGCCCCTTATATACCTGCGAGGGCATGGATGACAACATTCTAGGAGGTCTGAGGAAAATGTAGTTGCTCAGAAAATCTGGAAGGTTCCCCAAGATTCTACAAAGGTCCAGAGCATTCTAGAAGGTTAGTGAAAAATGAATCTACATACAGAATACCTGAAACATTGTTTTCCCTTTTGTCAATAACAACAAAAGCAGTACCCTAAATCTGGCACCCCCCCGGCCCAGCACCCCAGGTGGTCACCTGCCCTAAAGCCATCTGTGGTTGGTTATATTTGTCCAGAAATGAAATACAGGTACTCAAATACAATAATGAATTTTCTTTATATATATGATATCTCTTTATCTCGTAGCTAGCTCAAGGGGTTTGAAAGCAAACAGGAGAATGGGATTTTCAAAATAAAATGGAGTGGAGTATATGGCATTTGACATAGCCCATCAAGGAATTCTGGAACATTTACACAGCTACATCGTTAACTCGCTGTTGGTGATAAAACAATAGAGCAGCCAACAGCGCTGTTACAGCTGAAGCTATGTAACAATTTCCATTTCAAACCCTGTTTTTCAGTGATCTACATCTCTGTTGTAAATATTTGTTCCAAGCTAAAATTTGGCGTAAAAGTTTTCCCTAGGAGGAAAAATTTAGGAACAACACAGCAAGTTGGTTTTGCACTACCTCTAGTAGAGACTGCATTCCATGGTAGGAAGTGAGGTAGAGAGAGACAGTGGGTGCAGGGGAGAGGTAGGAAACCAATTCATTTTTTAAAAAATCAGACATTTGGGCCTTCTGGGCTTTCATCAAGAGCCAATAGCAATACCAACTGTAAGCCCTTTTATACATCTCTTAGCCACATGAGCAATCAGAGGTGACCCCTTAAATGGGATCCTTATGAGTCAATACCATCTTAGGGCTTGTCTTCACCTGAAAACTGAGTCATGACTGAACACGACAAACTTAAGAGTTAAGTTTGCTGACCCAATGCTGCTGATTGTGACTGACCAGCCAGTGTAGAAGAAAACAAATCATGATACTTTGTATCAGTATAACCTCAGAAGGTTTTAACCACAATTCGCTGACACAATTTGGCCTGATCTCCTCTAACCAGTTATAGTCAGCATTTTGTCAGCAAACTCAATTCCATATAGTTGTGTTCAAATCCCAATTTTCTAGTCTTAAAACCTTAAAGAGGTTTCCGTAATCCCAGGGCTGGCGCTTTCATTAGACGACCCTAGGCAGTCGCCCAGGGTGCCAGGATTTGGGGCGTGGCATTTTGCCGCCCTCGGCGGTGAGCAGCTGCCTCCTGCCTCCACGCTCAAGCCGGGAGGCAGGAGGCAGCTGCCCGCTTCCGCGCGAAGCCCTGCTGTGGCGAGGGCTGTTGCCGTGCCGCTGGGGCTCAGCAGGGCTTCACGGATGGCTTGCCTCCCAGCTCCATGCTCGGCTCAGCGGCTGAGCGTGGAGCCGGGAGCTGGAGAGGCGCCGCGGGTGGAGGGGGAGGCTGCCGCGGCCCGTGGGCGGGGGGCTGAGCTGCCACGAGGGGGGGGGGGGTTAGCCGCTGCTGTGGGGGGGTGGGGAGCCAGCTGCTGTGGGCGGGGGGCTGAGCTGCTGCGGCCCGCAGGTGGGGGGGGTGGGGGGCCACCGCGGGGGGGATGGGGAGCCACCTGCCGGGCGGGGGAGCTGGCTGCTGCGGGGGAGGGGGGGCACAGGGCTGGTGCAAGGAAGTTTCGCCTAGGGCGCGAAACTTCTTTGCACCGGCCCTGCGTAATCCCAAACATACCAATCCGAATAAGGAAAAGATCCATTTATGGTATTCTTGTCTCAGAATCACACATTCCACATCATAATATTTCAGTCACTCAGGGCTAGAGTTGTAATGCTCTGCCCCGAGTCTGCAGCAGAACATTGGTGGGGGTGAAGGGGTTGCACGTTGTATTTTCAGTTTCTTGATTTGGGAGGCAAAATCCCTCATGCAATGGCATAATTAAGTTCCTCATTCATGAAAATTACGTGAAAATCCAAGATAGGTACATGGTACACAAGTGGAAGCAAATCTATACTATTTTACAGAGATTCTTATACCATCTTCATCATTGTAGTGCCTGAGGGCCTTCCAAAAGTGCATTGTGACGTGACTAACATCTGATATGTGTGGTTCGTTCTCTCTCATCTTGTTTAATCATCCCATCATCAATATTTATTATGGTTCCCACCACATATGTAATCACAACCTCAAATGTCTTTAGTTAATTTTTTAGACAGCAGCTCACATTTTTCAACTATAGTCCATTTATAAAGCTCCTGACTGTGGAGACTGAAAGTGAGCCATGAGTTCTCCACACCAAACGTTCACTAGCTCCGATAATATACTAATTGCAAGAAAATATTGAGGAGCATTAGTATTTGATAATTGGAACTCCCCTTTGAACAATATGCATGTTATAGTTAACATAGGATATCCTATCACCATTAGCCATATTTTTTATGTGGTCTGTTTTCTTTGTGAGAGCAGCGAGCAATACAAGCAGTGAAGCAATCAGTGAGTTGATAATTAAAAACTGCTCCTTTGCTCATTTGTTTTGTGAACCTGAAGTTCAAGATTTTTTTAATTTTAGAAGAAATAACCCCTGTGCACACCAGGGTTGACAGCATAATCTTTTTTTAACTAACTTTTTTGGTTAGCCCAAAAGTAAGAAAACATGGAAATGTGAAAAAATATTCACAGTCAAGCCATGCAGTGGAAAAATTGAGATAAGCACAAGTAAAGACTTTCTAGAGAGGAAAAAAGAAAAGAAAAAGCTCTTCATGTTTTGTACTGAAGTGTTTTTGGATACAACAAAAATCCCACCTTCTGTTCAAGACAGAAATACTTATTACTGCATAAGAATGACTTGCACTATACTCTACAATATACAGATGCATTAATACTCCAGTTGCAAGATCAAATTGATTTCTCTGATATGCAAAATAAGTTATATTTCCTCCATTATTTTTCTCCTGCCAAATCCTCTCTTTATTGCCCACAGCAATGATTTTCACTACATTTGACAATGGGTAGAGTGTATTAATGATATAAAAATGCTAAAACTGATTAGTCAGTTCTGTGAGGCAGGGATAGCACACTGGAGTTATTTGCCATTATCACTATAAAGCTTTTGCATATCAGAAATAGGCATTGAAGTGAGAAGCGCTAAGCAATTAATTGTCGGTGTTGACCTGGAAGATTGGGTTATGATTACCATAGATCCTTTGGGTGATTGTGACGTTGTGAAAATACAAGCTGAAGTGGGAGATCACATAGTAAGCAGAAAAAGAAAGGCAGGTTAACATTATGAGTGACATTCCTGTTTCTTTCGGGAGGTTTTCTGTATCAGTTAAACCAGTGTAAATCCTGAGTAATTCCACTTATTTCTCCACTGCCTCCCCACCCAAGAAGGAAGACTGTTGAAAACACCTGAAGAAACAAAGGAACTAAGCTGGGGGGGGGGGCGGTTAGGGGCAGGGGGCTGAGTACAGGCGAAACAGATCAGCCTGTAAAAGGAATTCCTGGAGATTTAAACTGCAAGCAGTGCAGTTTACCTTCAAAAAACTCTGCAACCTGCTTGAAACAACATTTAGGGTGAGAAATTACTATTTGTGGCCAATTTCTTTAATGTATCCAGCCTAGTTTGCGTGTTTTGTTTTATTTGCTCAGTAATCTGCTTTGTTCTGTTTGCTATCTCTTATAGTCACTTAAAATTTACCTTTTGTGGTTGTTAAACTTGTTTATTGTTTATTCCAAAATCCAGTTTGTGCAATTCATAACTAGGGGAAGGGGGTGCCAAAAAGCTGTGCATATCTTCCTCCACACTGAGGGACGGAGTGATTTTCATGAGCTTACACAGTATAGATCTCTATATAGCACAAGACAATATAATTTTGGGTTTGTATCCCAAAGGAGGTGTGCACGTGAGTGCTGGGCAAGCCCTGAGCTGATTCTTCCCACACAGAGCTGATCTCGGTGTCTCTGTGCAGCTGGGTGTGTCCCTACCTTTGTGTGTGCTGGAGAAGGCTTGAGGGTCTGGCACAGGGGAACAGGGTGAGGGAGCCCAGGTTGGTGGAACAGGTGGGTTCAGTAGGACCCCAGCACATCAGGTGACACCCTAGAAGGGGGGTCCAACCCATCACAATCAGATTAAGCTGATCAGAGTAACCAGCTATTCAGCCTAGCTGAGATGGCCATTAGAAACTGATCTCACTAACAACAAATGTGAGGCCATTGGATCCAGCAGCTGGAACCTAGGAGGAGAGATTATGGTAAAGCAGCAGTTCCCCAACTGTGGGTCATGACCACAAATGGGGTCACAGTGAAGACTACTGTGTCGAAGACACCATTTTGCTCTACACAGCATAACCACGCATGTATGATGCATGCGAGACACAATGCAGGGAAGACACCATTTTGCTCTATACTATGACATCCTCCACACAGCATTACCTTGCATGCCTTTTACGTATGAGGTCACGCTTTGCAGACGATACCACACGTATAGTGCATGCAATGTCACACCGTGCGGAGGACACCATTTTCCTCTACAGAAATGTGTCCTCCATACTGTCTGAGGTGCCAGGAGGAAATAAATGCATTAAAATGGTGTCATGCCAACAAAGTTTGGGAACCCCTGTGGTAAAGTGTAGAGCAGAGTGCCACAATGATAATGATTAGTCACTGAAAGAAACAAAATATATGGAGAACAAAGCAGACAGTAGAGCTAGTTAGAAAATGAGAAAAATACTGTGCATTTTGTCCTCCCTATAAGCCACATTTGTCATTAAAATTGGTGGTGGTGGGAATCGTTAGCTCAGTGGGCCAAGACTATCCCCCTCACAGTTTTCTCTTTCAGAGCTATCAGGCAAAAAACATTATTTGGGCTACATGGCCTCTTTAAATGTAACATGTCTTCCATGACATCAATCAGCTCAGGAGATTATCCACCCCCCACCCCAATCCAGAACCACATCCCAATGTCACTTCTATGCCACATTCCACATCTAGGGAGGGGACTGGACTGAGACCAGCATTATGTAACCCTTCTGCCAGGTGAAGCCAGCAGCAGCAACAAGTATCTAGGGGTTCCTTGTCAACAATACAACACAAAACCGGCTCAAGCCCTCATCCAGTGACCTGGGACAATTACACACCACCCCCTGGGCACCTCTAAGAGGCAATACTTCCCCTCTCGCAAGCACAGAGTTTGAGTGTAGCAAAAAATTTTAATAAAAGGAGGGAATTAACTCAGCATTAATTTGGGAAAACGCCGCAACTAGGGTTCATAAACACAAACCATGAGCAAAAGACCCACCCCCAAGTAAGTTGGGCAGTGTCCTTTTCCCCTCAGGATCTTAAGTCCAGCAACCCAAAAGTCCCTTTAACATGCCTGTCCCTTCTTTGTACCCCACTCACAGTTGCTGCCCTTGGCCAGTGCAGCCCCAGAGTTCAGAGGTTCATCTGCAGAGTTCACCTCCCATCCTGTGTGGAAGGCGGTGTGGGGGGGTAAGGAGGCACCTTACAAGCTGTGCTGCTCTGGCCCTCTCTGCCAGCTTTTCTGCTGGCCGCTTGCCACACCTCTCCACCAGACGCCTTGCTGGTCGCACCTCTCTGCCAGCTCACCAAGATGTCTTCAGGGCCCCCACACACACACTCTTAACGCAGTTCTCAGTGATTTCAGCTGTTAGTGGGGGAGCCTCACGGCTGGTGCACACTGTGCAGTCTCTTGCAATAGAAACACTGTCCCAAAGTAGGTCTAATACTTAGACATAGGAATCAGTGATTTCAGCTCTGCAGCCTGTAACAAGCCTCTCAATCGAGTCTAAATTAGCTCTTTTATTATACCATGGACAAAGGACAGGTCAAATGGTGTCTACGACCCTTAAACCAAGCCCACTCTCTCTCAACTAATTAGGCTTTGGAACCCATGTCCCCTGCCTAACGAGTGCTGTTCAGTTGAGGGTGAGTCCCTCCATTGGGGTATGCCAGGTACAGTTCTACTGCCCTCAGTTCACACAACAAGGATAGCAACGCTTTATTACTCCTGCCCCAATAACAAGGAAACTGGGGAACCAACACCAGCCACAAGAGATCATTTGGGCAAGCAGTCCCATCATGCTGAGCACCTAGGCAGGGTGGGTGTGTCCATGCAAATGAGATCAGCTTCTGAAGTCTTTTTCCGCAGCTCACCACTAAATATCTGGGGAGAGCTCAGCCTGACTCTGCTTACAATTGTGTACCCACTTTCCAAGGAGAAAGTGCTATCCTCCCTCAGAAAAGAGAGGGCAGTTTTCATAGCAAGCAGCTGTGAAGGCGAACTTAGGCTGGGCTGCAGCTGTCAGTACAGGAACAGAAACAAGATCAAGTACAATAACTAGTTTTTGCTATATGAAACGTGATTTTTTTTATCATGAGCATAAATACTTCTGAAAGGGGTGAAATTTGGAGCACAGGCATAAGTTTCTTTATCGTCCTTTGTAAAACAGACAGTAGGGTTTCTAGATGGAAGAATTACTATGTGAATTAACAATGCTTTCCCATCTGAAAACAAACACTTATCACTTTCAATTTCAATTGACTAAAACAATGAAAATTTGATAGGCAATTCATGTAACACACGCCGATTCTCTCAGTTGAAGAGACATAATTATTTTTTAAATTATGGAATGGCAGTATCTGTGTTTACTGTGGAATAAATTCAGAAATGAATGGCATAAAAATGAACTGAAGGAATGAGTCACAAAGCATTCAGTCACACAAAATTTACTAAGTTACACACTGTGTATCTACTGGTATATGCTATAAGAAGTAATAATTTAAATAAACAGCTTCTTTAGCAGGTAGTAAAGTGCTATTGATCTTCCAGCCTCACAGCATATTCTGTAATCATAAATCAGGGTTATTTTCAACCTTTATTAATTTGAAACTTTGGGAGGCACTTCAGAAACAGCACATTAAATTAGGTCTTGCAGCAGAGACAGATGTTAGAGGGGAAACCAAAATTAAAATTGCAGTCCTTTTTATTCTTTTTTCATTGATCAAACTTTTAAACAAAAACTAGACATTTTTATTATTTGTTACATATATTGTGAAAAATGTTCTGCTGTAAATTAACATCCACAGTGCATCAAGAAAGTCCACAAAGGCATTTGACGAAGAGATTATACTACAAAGTTTTTAATCAACAACACTGGCATTTCTGAGAGGGATGAGGAAACTAATGAAATCAGTAGGAGAAACATCTCATACCAAACTTAAACCGTTTTTTGAGGTTCATTCAGATTCTGTGTCCTCTCCTGACTAGAGATAGATTATCCAAAAGTGGCCCCTGCAGTCCTCACGTTATCTGATATATTGTCTTCTTGCATAAAGAGAAACCAGAAATGTACTGTCCCTTTTGGTGAATCTTTCCGCTCTTCAGAAGACCCTGCTATCCTTTCTGGCTTCAGGATGTCCTTTTTCAGGAGTTGCCTGGCTTTTCACTGATTTAAGTCTGTCATGCTGGAGCTCATATCTTCCACCCAAGGGACTCCATTTTTAATACAGAATGGGGAGAGGATTTGAGATCCCAAGGTTGGATCTGCTATCCCTGTGCGAAGGGATTTCACAGTACTGTGGATGAGCTCTGGGATATAGGTTACAGAATACCTTTCAAATTTTTTAAATTACAAATGAGTGGAACCCAGCAGAGGGACTGGGCCATGCTACTTTTTGAGGACATCCACAGAAAGCATGAGTGGGCCAGCAGCCTGTCTCACAAAGAGAAACAATGCTTTATAAAGGGTAGGGCTAGCAGCAGGTTCCTGGCCATCCCTGAGAGAGTAAGAACATCCACCCCAGAGGGATAATAGGCTGCCAGTCTCTTCCTCTCTCTCAAGAAGAAAATTACAGCAAGGAGAAGAATCCAGGCCTATACATGGGACAGTGTCAGTTGAGGAAGTGGAGGGGAGGGCTAGAGGGTTTGATGGAGCCTTCCGGGACCAGACTTGTCCTCCTTCCAACATTTTAATACACTGCTCTTTGCTAACTGCTGGGCATATTTTATGCCGATAAACATTTTGGTGAAAAATGTCACCATTTCTCATACCAGAAGTATGAGAATCCTAAGAAAAAATTATAAATCAAATTCTCTCAAAAGCTGTTTCAGCATTAATGCAAATCATTAAGGTTTAACACAAACTAGATATATACACATTGCAGTTAATCTTCTGATGTAGATAACTGGTTCACAATTTTCTTAAACTGTACTACTTTATTGTTGGTGTCAACAATTATGCTAATTTTCAGGATGCCAGACACCAGAAGAAGATGGCTCAGAAATGCCACTCTTTATTCAGAACTGTGGGCAAGGTGATGGCCTTCTCCAGGGGAACCCATAGGAAGGGGGGGGGGGGGAAGCTCTGAGGGTCCCTGTGATGGGGTGGACTAGGCCCTGAGGTCTCCTGCTGGAGGCCTTGTGGCCCTGCCACACTCCTCCCCAGAAAAAGGGCAGTAGAGAGGTCCTCCAACCTGCCTAAAGCAGCTGTGTGGGAAGCAGCCAATCAGCAGGCTAATACAAAAAGAGCAGTACGGCCAGAGCGACTTCAGTTCCCTGCTAGAGCTGAAGGAGAGTGGATGTTGCTCTGGGCTGGCTGCAAGGACTCCACCAGGACAAGGCCCTGTGGCAAGAGTGAAGACTATGCTGAAGCTATGGGGAAGTGGCCCAGGGAATTGTAGCAGCATTGCAGTGTATTTAAAGGGACATGGTGGATGGCTGCTACCTATAGAGTCCCTGGGCTGGGACCCAGAGTAGAGGGTGGTGCCCCTCCTCTCCAGCCACTGGGAAAAGTGACCTGGACTTTGATGCAACCCAGAAGGGGGAACTGAACTTTTACTGGCCCAGCTGAAGAGCTGGGGCCAGAAAGGCCCAGAGAGGTGAAAAATCTCCAAGGAGGGAGCCTCGGGGGATGTGGCCCCACACCAGGGCAGGGCCTGCTCAAAAAGCAGGGATAATTCGAGGGAGACCAGAAGGGGCTGAGAGACAGTTGGGCCAGGGTACTCTGATAGGCCCTGCTAGACTGATTGAAGAGTGAGCCCCAGGATAGGACTGCAGATTGAAGGATCTTACAGTAGGTGCTGATATAGGCCTCCTGTTGGACTTTGGCCCTGGAAAGGGTTTGCTTTACTTTTATCAGACAGACTGTGTGTGACTTGGCCGGAATCACCGAAGACCCACCACAAATACAGAGAGAGTGTGTGAAGGCACAAGCACTCAGCCAGGGCACTCGCGAGAGGTGCGTGCGACCCCATTACAGTCCCCTCATCATTTCCTATAAATTCATCTGTTGGAGGTGGGATTTGCCTCCCTACAGAAGAAAGGGGTCTGGCCCCTTGGGACATCAACAATGTGGCTTCTCCAGCAGCCAGACAGTGCAGCTGTTTTGGAGGGCTTCTCACATCTGGACAGTATGACCTTTCTGAGTGCATTCCTAACAAATGAGGATCTAGCACCCTTGCCTTGCAACCTTGGTGCCTCACAATGCCTTGCTGCTGTAGCTCTCAGCTGGGCCACTGACAAACAACCTGCAAGCATGCAAGTCACACCCTGAGTGGCTGTGTATAGCTGCAACCTGCGAGCCACACTTCAGTTACACTCTGGCTTCCACCAGCCTGGGTTACCACATGCAGGGTGAGCCCAACACACTCCGAGTCCTGGATTCTTCCCTTTAAAAAAGATTATTCTGCGCTGCATTGTCCAGCCCTCTCCTGGACAGTTCAGCTAAAGGTCCATTGTTGCTGGAAGGGAACAATATACAACAATTTGCCACCATTAAATGGAGTTACCCACACAGTTCACAACATTGGATTAATTTTGAGTAAGAACAAACAAAAAATTATTTAACTACAAAGAGTACAAGTAAGAAGGCATTAAAGTCAGAAATGGTTACAAGAAAAATAAAGATAAATTGCTTTCTAAACTTAACAAACTAGACTTCGTTTAAGGTGAAGGAGGCATGGAGTCTCGTGGGGGGGGAGGTTTCATGCTGTTATTTGCTAAGACCAGATATGTTTGTTCCTGCCCCCTTCTCTTTCCAAAGAATGGCCATTTGATAGGTGATGGCCCATCATTTTTGATGATTCCTGGTTGAGGCATCAACTTGTTCTTTGCCTTTGAGAAACAGGTTTACCCACATCCCAGACTTGCTGTGTAAACACACTTCAGTCATGATTTCAGCTTATGTTTATAGCTTTACAAATGTGGCTACATACATTTTACCATGATATTATTGACCAGGAAGTTATTAGTTTTCAAATGATACCTTACAAGGCACATTTTGTACTAAGATTATTACAATGGTATGTAGTGTGTGAATACAGGGGTGCATTCTGTCACAGACCGTCCCTCGAATTTCCCTTGGGGGAGGGTTCCCCACTCAATCAGAGGTTTTGCAGAAGAGTAAATACATCCTCAGTTTATATCAACTTCCCTGCAAAATTCCCCACAGGTTGGCACTATATATCTAGTGGATGGTGCATGCCACAAGAAGGGTGGCACCCAGCACATACCAGATCATAGCTCAAGGGGTGGAGATGTTAGTGGCGTAAAACATTCACTTCTCAAATCAGGTCTTTGCAGGTATGTGAAGGAGAAATTGATTTTCATCTGTTTGTTTGTTTTTCATAATATATAATGTTACTTGGAACTTTAAAGTCTAATAGTATATGTACAAGGAACTTTGATATAAAAATTATTTTACAAATAATAAGGGGTGGGGTATGGGAAGGAGTTGCCTCCTCCCCCGAGGCGCCGCCCGCTGTGCTTTCCCCCGTGTCCCCCTCCTTGCCGCCCCGCCGAACAGCTGAGAGGCAGGCGGCTGCGCTAAAAACAGCTGCGGCTTAGGCGGGAGGCGCCTCTAGCGGAAACCCAGAAGGTGAGCTGGGCGCGGGTGGGGGGGCCAGCAGGGAGCTGCCGTTGGGTGCTCAGCACCCACCAATTTTTCCCCGGGGGTGAAGGCGGGGGTGGGGATTTGGGGAAGGGAAGGGGCCAGGGGCGTGAGCACACACCGGCGCTGACTTACACAATACAGCCTAAATTTACCCAATTCTGTTTCAAATAAAAAATTGAAACAGGAAGTTAAATAAAGCATTACACTCTGCCAGTATTCCAACTTCTACAATACCACCCTTATTCGGGATCACCACCAGACTGGCACAGAAGACTTGGGCTAAAATTAGGATAGCCTTGAATTTAGGAAATGTAGAGATAGTGGAATGATGTCAGAAACATAATTTCAGGGAAAAGTACATCTACCCGAAGAGGTGGATGAGAGAGAATGAACCACACATGACGGATGTTAGTCACATCACTTGATGCACTACTGGAAGCTGCTCAGAAGCCACGGTGATGAGTGGTATATGAACCTATATAGAACTATCGCAGTGGTCCCCAACCTCTCTGTGGCCAAGAGCACATTCATCCCTTCATCAGAGTCTGGTGGGCAGCGACGCTTCTCGGCGGCACTTCAGTGACGACGGTTCTCCGCCGGAAGCGCTGTGCGGCGGCATTTCGGTGGGAGCTTATCCGCCGGAAGCGCTGCGTGGCAGCATTTCGGTGGCGATGCTTCTCTGGAAGATGCTCCTCTCCTCTTCCTTCCTTGGCGCTGGCCCTCACGGCGGGCGCCATGGTGCCCACGGGCACCACGTTGGGGACCACTGAACTATCATATCATTAGTCCCTGTCTTTCCAGATGGGCAATAAGAAACTCTTCTGTAAAACTCTCCTACAAATTTACAATGGCAAAGAAAAAAACAACAAACCAATCAATCTTAGTGTCGGGAAGGTAGTAAGAATTGGTTTGGGCACCTGTAAAAACTTTATAAGAATCTGTGAAGAAAGGGAAAGTCAGCCAGCCACCTTCCCTTCTTCCATACGTTGTTTTAGATGAAAGCTTCAACAGCCCCAAAATTGCATCTCGAATACCAATACTTTATCTCCCTCAGACCGAGACTTTTTGTGGAATATCTTTTCTTTTTTTATTGCTGTGCCACTGACACAGAACCCTTGATCATTTTAATTCACACCTCATGTCATTATCATTCTTTACTACCATTAACTTATCTTATTGTTACTTTTCTCTTTACAGTATTCTACAGTAGTGAGTGAAAATTTGTAAGGAGAAAATTACAATAATTAAATTCTTACATGAAATGATGAGCTGTAAGCATCCAGATTTCTCTTTTTCAAACCTACTGAACTTCCAAGGAAAATCTAGTCACTAAGATATATAGAAAGGCATGTGGGCTGGGATTATCAAAGGGGCCTAACTCCCTTAGGTGCCTTTGAAAATATTAGCCACAGTCAATATAGATGCTAGACATTTATTAAGGTCCTAGAGGAGACAAGTCTTCTACTAGACATTTCATTCACTTCCTATGATTGAGGTACAGCTACTTCAGGGTCAGACTCTGCTACCCTTACTCAAACTGCATAGTGCCTGCAAGTTGCCCCACTGATTTTAATGGAAATAATTGTGGAGTGAGGTACTATTGAATGTAAGGGTGCAAGAATCTGGCCCTTTATTACTAAAACGCTACCAGATACAGCCCAAAACATCATATAAATATAGAGGGGAATATGTAGTGTTAGGTATATGAAGAAGAATTAGACCTAATGAGCATATTTATATCCCAAATCGTCATAATTTGGTCCATTCAGGAGAGTTTTCCCTATCTTGATAAACTGAAAAATTATACACAAGATAGGGCAATGTTAATTGTTTTACTGAGGTTGCGAGATAAAGTAAGCTCTTACAAGTCAGATGCTTCTAAACTGACAGCTGCCTGCAGCACATACATGAGCTTATTTAATACAAAGCATGAAACAGTCAAGATAAGAGGGATTCTCAGTTTTTACTCTGCTGTGTGAAAATCATTTAAAAATAGACATTTTGCTAATGGCAGTGGTTCTTTGGCTAGAAGGCATCTGGTACATTTTCCAAGCCCAGATCATGAAAGTGTAGTATCCAGAACAAGTATCTATTATCAGGTTATTATTTTATAAATCCTTTACTGGGGCTCAGTATCTTACAGTGGGAGGGGAATAGGCTCTCTATTCAGTAATGTATGTCTTTTCCAGCTCTAACTTCCACATTACCCGATTTTATGATTGCTGCCATATCAGAGACGTTGTTCCTCTCCTACAGCCATCAGATCCCCTATCATTGGAACAACTGTTCACCCTGTGATTTCAAAATGCTGAGTTCTTGGTTTTAACAGGATTTTGTTTGGTTCCCCCCATGGCAAGCCCAAGTAGAGGTTAACATTATTTTAAATATTAACATCAACATGAAAAATAATAAATAAGAGTGGCTCTTGTTTTAAAATATGGCTCACTCTGAACCAATGGAGAGATGTACAATATGCACCTTACATTTAGGGCTAGATCATGTTGTGCACTGTACCAGCGTGTTCCTCTTCCTTCATGTGCAAGCAGCAGGTCAGGATCTCCCTCTAGTGTTCAAGAAAAACCAAGACAAAGGAACTGGCGAGGTCCTGTGACAGCCATTGCACAGGGCCCCTGCAGGGGTGTGACTTGCTTAGTATGTACGCAGGATGGTGCCCATAAAAGAAATGACAAGTTGATAGAGGCAGCTTGCAATGGTGAAAGCTTCCCTGTCGCATACATACTACCCTTGAAAAATGAACAACATCAGAGCAGCTCCATCTTTTACCCACACTCTTCTCCTAAACCACTGCTATGGAGATGTGAGTGGAGCAACACAGGAGATGTGGAGAGAGGAACGCGTGGTGTTGAAAAACTGGAATTAATGTTATTAAGCAGCACTCATTCCAGTGGTTTGCAAATATTTAATGTATTATGCCCAAAGCTGGGAATTTTCTTCCTTAGAAATACAGTTTGATATTCAAAGCAGGCTAGGATAAAAGGATATTTTGAGGGCAAGCACAGAAAAATCAACATTCAGTCCACATTGCACACCTGTCCTCAGTTGTGCTTTCTTTTCTATTGTTACTCTGAGAAAACATTTGAAATAAATTTATGATCTCAAAGTGCTGCTGGAACACACCTCATTTCTCAAATTCCATACTGCGTCCCATTTACCCCTTCCATCCAGCCCTATTCTTTCCCTACCTCTTGGGGAGTGAGAAGGCAACCAGCAAAGAAAAAACCTTTTAACAGAAGTATACACCAGGCTGATCAATGTGTGAAAAGCAATAAGTGGGAAAAGTAGATTATCAGTTGCCACACATAATATTCTCCTATCTTCCCTGTTTCAGTGAAGAGATTCTGTTTTCTGGCTTGGAGGATTTAAAGGGTACCAAATATTATCTAAGCCCCATGAAATGTCATCATGTTTTGATGTTGCATTTTGACATGCTTTATGAAGAATGAATTTGTCCAGAAGGACAAACAATTCCTGGTGCCAACACATTAATCTGATTATTTTGCCAAATGTGCGTGTCCAGATCAGGCTGTATTTGGGGATTCCATATCTTGCGTCTGGTAAATAGTTATTTTCAAGCAAATTTTAAACCAAATAAGCATTTCTGCTTAAGTTTAGGTCTATTACATACTGTCCAATCCCGAATGGCCTTCCTAGCTATTTCTTTACATGATGGGTTAAATCAGCGGTGTCCAATAGAAATTCAATGCTAGCCACACTGCTAGCCAAACTTCTGGTTTTGAATTTTTCTTATTAGCCACATTATAAAAAAGCCACATTAAGCCACATTATAAAGAAGCTACATACATTAGCCACAATTCAATAGCCTATTAGCCACATGTGGCTAGTGGCGAACGTATTGGACACCGATGGGTTAGATCAACATAATACATAGCAATTAAAATATGAGAAATAAGCAACATCTTTGCCTCAAACTACGGAGTCCAAACAGCATATCCAGCACATCTCTGACAAGGAAATATATAATATTTGGCTACCATTTTTCCATTAACATTGCAAAGATATATTACACAATACATTGTACAATATTACCTGAACAACACATATGGCAGAATTTGAGAGTTGGGACTGCAGTATTTTGTGGCATATCTCAGTGAAGTGAAAGGCATGGCATGTCGTCTTGAATGTGATTTGCCTCCTAAAAACTAGAGTATTGTTTGCCTTTCACGTCGCTTCTCCATCAAATGCAGCAGTCACCCTGCATGGCTTGTGCAGGCAATTTCCAGTCAGGTGTGTTATTTCGCATATGGTGTTCTAAAGCAGTTTAATATAGTGCAGAGTATTCCAAATAAATATCAGTAAATGTGTTTTGGATTTGACTTGTAGTCTTTAGAAAATAAAGAATATCTACTCATTTCTGTCACCAGATGACCAGCCATATATCTGGGGCAATATAATCCATTCATTTGCATATAGATCCAAAGACTCCCAAATCTACAGGATATCCCCAACTGACAGAATTTGCATTAATGTAACTGATTTAATATCAGTTAAGCTGAGAGATGTGTAAAAACCACACAGAGGCATATAGCTCCCCATTGACTGCATCTGAGGAGGCTACGTTTGTTGTTTTCTTCCACTATAGAATATATAGTGCTCATGAAGTGTGCTCTTGTTTCTGATAAGTTCATGCAAAGAATTGCTGTCTAGACCAAAACTGTAAGGGCTTGATTCTCAATTCCATATGTACATCAATATCATCTGGAAATAGAACAACAAGTGTGTATGAGCAACAGGGCTGGCTCTACAGTTTTTGCCGCCCCAAGCAGTGAAAAAAAAACTGCCGCTGTGGACGGCAAAAGGGAGAAGCTGCCGCCGAATTGTCACCGCGGACGACAAAAGGGAGAAGCTGCCGCCGAATTGCCGTTGCCGCGGAAACACTGCCACCCCTTTCTAACTGCCGCCCCAAGCACCTGCTTGGAATACTGGTGCCTGGAGCCGGCCCTGATGAGCAAGAAATAGTCTCTATGCTAGCTGTACTGAAATAAGCTGTTTAAGGAAATAAACCCATGTCCAGTAGAGTCAGTCAGGAATTTTTTTGATGAAACTGTCTTTGTCAGCAAATGCCAACTCATTGAAACAAACTCTTCTCAAGAACGTATCCGTTTTGGTGAAATTTTGTCGAGAAATGGGTTCTTGGGTCCAGAATGGAATTTCTGGCCAAAAGACTACACCAGAATAGGCAATAGCCCAAAGGTTTGATCAGGGACTTATACCTGGGTCTCCCACATTCCAGGTGAGTGCCATAACCACCAGGCTATTGGGAATTCCGGGGTGGGGGTCTCTGCTCTTAGAACTGTTTCACTTTGTGTAAATAATTAAATCTCAAAATTTTTCATGGGACAAGAAAGTTGTTTCCCATCCAGCTTCAATGTCCCAGGTATGTCTATTCAGACAATCTGTGGAGGGGGCATGTAGGACTTACACCCAAGCTATTTGCAAACTTGTGTCAGAATAAAAGATATCATGTATATAATTCCTAACAGTAATATTTTCCACATTAGTTGAAAAAACATGCACAATATATAATCTCAGACATTTAGTCAATGGAGAGCTGTCTATGTATGATTTTGTGTATCTTTCAACTAAAATCCAACTCCTAATTTAAAATTTCCAGTTCAAGGATATTACATTGATTTTTTTTATCACCCTTGGAGGATTTGGGGGTCCATAACCAATGAACTGATATTATTAATTTTAAAATGTTCTTTTTTTTAAATGGTGGTAGATTTGTGAGAAATGCTTTTTGTTTAATAATTCAATACAAATTACAAATGAGCCTGATTCTTACCACTGGGAATGATATAACAGGAAAAGCTGGAAATATTTTCCTTTTTTTAAAAAAATTGCAGCTATCCATGGCTTTGCATACTTTTGAAATAATATTAAAACCATAAGAGGCTGCACAAAATATAAATTCAAAATAAAATTAAATCAAAACTAATGGTATCAACCCAAAATATAATAGAATTTGTACAACTAAAGCCCCAAAATACTCCCCTTTCCACAAAAGTCCAGGACTACAGATGGGTTTTACACTAGGTTAGGTGATGCATGGTCAGTTGTCATACTAAGATACAGTTTGGAGTTATCAGCATATTGAATATAGAATCATAGAAATGCAGGGCTGGAAGGGACTTCAAGAAATCATCTATCCATCTCCTCCACACTGAAGCAGGATTGTGTACCCTAGACTATCCCTGACAAATGTTTGTCTAACCTTTTCTTAAAAACCTCCCAGTGATGGGGATTCCACAACCTCCCTTGGAAGCTTATTCCCGTACTTAACTATCCTTATAGTTAGAAAGTTTTTCTAATATCTAACCTTAATCTCTCTTGCTGCCGATTAACTGAGTCCTTCTCGGTCTTCTCTCAGTGGATATGGAGAGCAATTGATCACCAACCTTGTTGTGATATGTAAGGGTTAAGTAAAGACCTGGGAAACCACTGGTGTGCTGACATGGTATTAGGGAGTAGAAGCCCGGGCAGGCACCATTTCTGCGCTTGATAAAGTGCCATCCCTGTCCCTTCCCGTCTACTTGTTAAAGATTGATAAGCATTGCAGCTGCATAAGGAAGGTGGTGTCTAAAGAATAACCTTTGTGTAAAGAAGTGTCATCTCCCCCTCCCTTCCTTTCCCAGCTACATAAACAAGCTCGGGGTCATGGCCCCTTCCTCCCTTCCCTGTGAACTGCTGATCAAGGGAATTTGTGGCTGCAATTGCTGCAAAGAAAGGTATCTTCAAGGTAAAAATGTCTGTAGAATATGCTTAATGCTGTAAACAGGGGCGGGGATAATTATATTCAGCATATAACTATTAATATTCATTGAATGGGTGTTCATATTACTCAATAAGCAGTAGCGTAGGCAGGTCCAGAGCACAGGGGGAGCGGCGCTATAAAAAGGCGCCTCCCCAGGCTCCCCCTGTACTCACCCAGCAGCGCCTCCGGCAGTGCTCCAGGTCTTCGGCAGCACTTCGGCGGTGGGTCCTCACTCGCTCCGGGTCTTCGGTGGTACCCGCCGCCGAAATGCTGCCGAAGACCTGGAGCGCCGCCGGGTGAGTGCAAGAAGCAGTGCTTCAAAAGAAGTGGCGCCTTTTTTTAGCTATGCTAAAAAAAAGGCGCCGCTTCCTTTTTAAGGCGCCGCTTCTGCTCACAGGGGGAGCGGCCGCTCCCCCTGCCCCCCCCCCGGCTACGCTACTGTCAATAAGGGTCTTGGGGGTGTTGTAGTAAATGTAGATATTTACATATTAACTTAGATAAAAGAGTGTGATGTGATTAGCTCAGTGCTTACTCGACAATTGGGTCGAGGGGAACAGGTACCGCAATAAAGAAGCTCGTTTACTCAATCCGCCTCTGGGTCAGCCTGCTCATTCTCTTAACAATCCTCTTAACAACATTCCACATATCTGAAGACTTGTGTCCCACGCATTCCTCTCTTCTCCAGACTAAACATGCCCAATTCATTCAGCCTTTCCTCCTGGATATTTTTTTCCAAACCTCTTATTTTTGTTGATCTCCTCTGGACTTTCTCCAATTTGTCCACACCTTTCTTAATATAGCCAGTTTTGGGTAGGAGATATCTTAATATGGACCTTAACATCACACCATTGCTCTTTTTATTTAATTCTTCAGAACACTATACAGGGAGAATGGAAACTGATTATAGAAAATGTAAGAAGGGATAATTATTATTTATTATTTCTATTAGAATGTCTGTTAGAGACCTCATTGTGCTAAGCACTCTAATTCACAAAGAAAAAATGGCCATACAAATTTTCATAGTCTTAGATTTGTACTAGCAGGAGTGTTGTAAGCAAGACACGAGAAGTAATTCTTCCACTCTATTCTGCACTGATTAGGCCTCAACTGGAATATAGTGTCCAGTTCTGGGTGTCACATTTCAGGAAAGATGTTGACAAATTGGAGAAAGTCCAGAGAAGAGCAACAAAAATGATTAATGGTCTAGAAAACATGGCCTATGAAGGAGGATTGAAAAAACTGGGTTTGTTTAGTCTGGAGAAGAGAAAATAGAGGGGACATAACAGTTTTTAAAGTACATAAAAGGCTGTTACAAGGAGAAGGGAGAAAAATTGTTCTCCTTAACCTCTGAGGATAGGACAAGTAGCAATGGGCTTAAATTGCAGCAAGGACAGTTTAGGTTGGATATTAGGAAGTTTTTCCTAACTGCCAGGGTGGTTAAGCACTGGAATAAATTGCCTAGGGAAGTTGTGGAATCTGCATCATTGGAGATTCTTAAGAGCAGATTAGACAAACACCTGTCAGGGATGGTCTAGATAATACAGTCCTGCCATGAGTGCAGGGGACTGGATTAGAATCATGACCTCTTGATGTTCCTTCCAGTCTTACCATTCTATGATAAAACGTACAAAGAGTGGAGGAAGAGGAACACAAGAGAACTAGGCACAAATTTTATATAAACTATATTAATTCACTCAGTCATTTCACTGGTACAGTATCATGTTTATTGCTCTCTTTATATATAGCAATCCAGCTGTATGCAATCAAAGACTATTTATGTAGCTTTAAGTACATCATAAAGGCAATACATTTTTTATTAGTGACTAATTCTTCTGTGTTGTACTTTCACATAGCTACTTTTCTGGAACAAAAATACGTCTTTCCTTTTTACACTAAAATTTATAAATATAGCTCTCCACTGGAGTTGTATGTTATACAATAGAGGACTTTTAACATTTTCTTTATCTAGAAGGTAGAAGTGACAGTTCAACAGGGCTATATCAGCACAATCTAAAAGCTGAACAATTTTGATAATGCAATTGATTCCTTACAACATGGTGCTAGGGAAGAGATTATAGAGACTCACTAGGATTAGAACCGATGGGACTTGATTGTGATCTCAGTTATGTCAGTGCAAACCCAGAGTAATTTAATTGATATCACTGGCTCTAGATTTACACCACTGTAATGGAGATCAGAATCAAGCCCCATAACTTCCATTAGAAGACTGCCTTTCATTCTCTTCTTGCATAATTTCAGTATCATTCATATTAATAGTTAACTTTCTAAAAAAATACAACACAGTTTATTTTATGATTTATTGTTTTTAAACCCTCTATTAGACACTGCAGAGCTATATAGTGCATTTTAAACTGCTAGGTACATTGCTAGCATACAGTTTGAAATGGTTTCCTCATTAAAAAAATAAATAAATATTGTTCACTTAACAACAACAACAACAACAAATAATCCATTCACTGAGATGACTCCTCAGGCCACAAGAAAAACTTTAACATGATCAATGTGCCAAGTCCTTGACCCTCAGCATAAGCAGGACCCAAGCATATAGATTAAGTGCGGGGTATCTCCATGGAGAACAGGGAAGAAAGAATTCTTTCCAGAACATTATTTGATGACCCCTCCATAGGAGATTTAGCTATTGGGTCCATACAGCTGCATCCTCTCCTTACCTTGTCCTGCCCCAACTCAGCCCCTAACATCCCCTTTATGCTGCTGCAGAGATCCACTGCAAACCATTGCTCCATGACCACTGCAAGAGATGGACTGTGCCCCAAAGAGACTTTCACACCTTGCATACTGAAATCACAGAGGCTTTGTTGGATTAGGACCCCCTCCCCACCACACACACACACGGAAGAATAAAGGATTTTACCTTATGGTGCTAGAATTGTATTTAAATTCGAAAACTGAAAGAGACAAAAATCAAATTAAATGTGGCTGTGCAATATGTGTTCAATATGAGGCAATCTGGATCTATTCTCCTCATCCTGGGAGCTGCTGCAAGGTAGTTTCATAACACAGATGCGCCCCACAGGAATAATGATCGTCCAAAAACAAGCAAGCCAGCAGGTCCTCGCTTGTCAGCCTGTTTTCCATTCCTCCTCTCCTTTTCTTTCCTGCCTTGCCAGTAATACACCTGCCAACCCACTTTCTCTTTACACCTCTTATGGGTTCCTAGTTCTTTTTATTCTATTTTATTTCCATCTTCCTAATATGATTGTATGCAGTGTAGTTGTAGCCGTGCTGGTCCCAGGATTTTAGAGACTCTCTCACCAACAGAAGTTGGTCCAATAAAAGATATTACCTCACCCATCTTGTCTCTCTAATATGATTAGCAGGTACATAATATATATTCATCTGCCAATTAGCTAGTATATGCATAATTTGAAACCACACACACACACACACCCCTCAATTCTCCATATCTTCAGTCAGCATGGGAATGGTTGGGAAGGAAGGAACAGAGATGGCTTCAAGCCACCTTTGAACGCCCTGGATTCTCAGCCCAGACCGTAAATTAGAGGTGTGTGACGGAGTGTACAAGCCCCACACTGGTGAAGTGAGGTTAAGGAGCAGCTCTGGGTCCAGAAGGCCCCGCCCAGCCGCACCCACTGGGCATACTCCCATTGGAGGCTGAGCTCAAAAGGGAGCAGCTCAATTCAGTCTGGGCAGACAGAGCAGGGGAGAAGTCATGCACTGCAAGCTCCTGTAAAGAAGCCACTGGGGCTCTATGCAGCCAAGACCGGGCCCCACTGCCGAGCCGCCACAGGCCCTTCTCTCCATGGAGGCAGGTTACAATGGGCCATGGCTGAGAGAGGAAGACCTGCTGGAGCGCGATCAGAAAGAACTCCAGGGAAAATCCAAAAACTGATCAATTGTGCAGACAGAGGAACCGAAGCTGGGGTAGGAAGTGGCCCAGGGAACAGGCATAAGGGCATCTGCCCCTAGGCCACATATTTGAACTATTGTTCACAGGGCCCTGGTATGGAAGCTGGTGGAGTAGGGAGGGCCTGGGTTCCCCAACCTCGGCCACAGGTTCTCACCACTGGGTGTTACAGCCCAGACCATTGCTACTAGGTGGTACCGCCAGGTTTGGACCTCAGCACCTCCTGACAGGCTGCTCTAATTTATGTGCTTATTGACTCCCAATGGGCCATCCACCACCCAACACTAGCCAGAGCACAGCAGCACTCTGGTCACAATCCTACTTTCCTACATCACACTACTAGTTCACCCCTATGCTAGGGACCAGGAAGGTGGGCAGCATAGAACCATTTGAGGAACTCTGTGGTTTCGGGGGAACACACCCTTTATGCTCTTGGTATTTTCTGGGGGCCATTTGCACTCGGTGTACTGCCTCTGCTGAGTGAATCCATGTAGTTGCTTCCTTTTTGAATAGCTACCTTTCAAATTTGACTGGTAGATATGGATTGTGTGTGATTTCTGAGAGATCACAATATCAGATACGATTAAGGTCACAACCATTTAAGATCGGCTACACAAAAATCTTGTTTTGCTTTTGTTTTTCAAGAGCCATCAGTGGCTGAGGCCAAAAGAGAACTGAAGAAGAAATCCCTCAGCAGAAAATCTGTTTCTTCAGTACAAACACAGAAACTCGCTCTAAACATCTCAAGCCCAATAGGTTAATACACACAGAGTAGAATTGCATTCTATGTCCCACATTTATTTTTTCTTCAACTAAACAGGCACGTGTGACCTAATTCTCACACTGATTTTTATCCGAAAAGAGAAGACGTTCCACCAACTCTCAGGGATAGCATCCACTCTGTGCCTCTCCTTGTCCTACATTATTAGCAGAGTGCTTCCTACCATTAGACAAAAATTCCACAGTCAGTTTTCATTACCAATACCATCCTAATAGTTACATTTTGTACAAGCAGCAGCCCTTATGTTGTCGCTACCATGCTGAGGCTGGCAAACTATTGAGCCACACCTTTCAACAAACCAGCAAGTTCTTCAAAAACATTCTGTAACTTTGTGGAAATAGTCTCACTAAATGGATTTGTGAGTCCTTCTCTAAGAGCAGGGTGTATGGGCAGGATGTAACAAAATGAAATTCAGTTAGGAAAAATACAAGAAAATATATTTTGGGGGAAATAATGATTATAATAAAACATATCTGGGAATTTATTCTGCACTTTACAAAACAGATGAGACATGTTTCCTGACCCGAAATTCTTACAATCTAAGTAAGAACACATAAATTCAAGACAAGAAATGTATAGCCGCTAGTCTAGTGCAGGGATCTACATGCTATTAAGGCTATGTCTATACTTGGAGCCAGGGGTATGCAGAGTGCAAACCCACTCAGGTTTGGTACTCAGCATGGCTAGCCTGTAGTGCTACTTGCTGCTGTCCATGCTACCACAGCTACACTACACTACACTACTGTTTTTAGCGCACTAGCTTGATGAGAGCTAGAATGAGTATGTCTATGTGAGCTGGGAATCACACGCTCCGCTCCAAGTGCAGACAACCTGAATGACAAGAAAAGAGAAGGATGGATCTCCTGAAGAGGTGAATTTTAAAATGGAATTTGAAGGAAGAAAGAATGCATGTTGGTGAATGAGGACATGAAGATGTTCCAGGTGTAAAAAGCACAAGGAGATGATGATGCAATGGTGGTTCAGCGCACAAGGAGCTGGTCCATAAGGAGCCTGTTTCCCACAAGATGAAGTGATAACAAAGATAGAGGAGAATGCTACATTATACAGACCTTGTAGGCAATAAAAAAAAAAGACACGTGAGAAATATTCAGAGGGAGGGGAGCAATGCTGAAAGACTTCACAGTAACAATGAACTAAATATATGCTCAGAATACAATATGATGGCAAAAATCCTATGCAAATTTGGGCTGCATATGCAGGGACATCAGATTACAGACCAGAAAAAAGACAGCTCCTATCCAGGTAGCACTGGTGGGACCTCTCACAGAACAATACACACAGTTCTGGGCACTTGGACCACATATCCTCTAAGTGTCCTTATTCTGCAGGTACAATGCTTACATTAATAAATGCAACAGTTGTCTAAGACCATCTGTTCTACAACTCCAGCTCCATACACTACCACACAGCAGAATGCTTTGGTTTTCTAAATATTAAAGTGTGGCTCCTTCAGTACATTGCAGGAGACTGAATATTTGAGGTTAATAATTTAGTTTTTCAGAGGCAGAATATGGACTTCTCATCCCTGTAGGAAGCACACGAGGCACACACTTGACACACATTCCTTCTATACACATATGAGGCACTTAATCATTTAACATAACATAGCTGAGCTATAGTTTCTTCCATCTCCACTTTCTATGTTTACGTAGAAGGAAAAATATTGTCTCATAACTGGCTACAAAAGTCACGTGACAAACAAGCAAATGTGTGTTATTTACCCCCTCACATGTTAACCCTGAGATATGGAGTAACAGTGAGAGTTAAGAACACAGTTATGCTGAATGTGCTCATTGGTGAAAATTTGGTGACATTTATTATGTTTACATTATAGGTTTCCATGCCCAAAGGCCTCTGGGTGTCTAATAAAACACTACACTGTAATTTAATGCCTAGGCTAGCAAATAACAAAACTGACCAACAAAAATTCCCAATAAACTACTTGCCAATGTCCTAGAAAGATACTCTGAATATTTTTTTAAAAATTGCTTCAGTTCCAAGGGCACCAGAGTTGTACAATGGTATAGATTTGTGGGAAGAGAAGGCTACCATCAGATATATTAAACATCATCTATTTCCTATCACTGATTTGTCATCACAGTAGCTGAGTTATGTTCACGGGGATGCACTGAAGAATAAGTGGCAGTGTACTAGCTTGTATTATAATAAAGCTTCTCTCTCTCACTTTGCTAAGTATTTCCCTACTGATTTTCCTCTCATTTAATGAAGTTCCTCTAATACAGTCTCAAAAACACTTGTGCTAATACTGGGAATGGAGCATGACAGAAACACGTCCATATTCATGTCCTCTGGGATTTCAGAATTTATAGTAATCTCTCAGTTCACATATTTCACATGACACAAGTTAATTAAATGGCACAACAGGACACCTCCAAAGCAAATGCAGCCAGCCATTTTAAGAGTGTAGCTAAACCAGCCATATTTAACCACATAGAAAGAATATCCATTGTTAGGATATTTGTGTTTATATAATATAATCTCAAATCAGAGAAAGGAAAAAAATAAGCACTCATTGAATTTCAGGGAATATTCTGGAGCCCACAATTATCCACATTCATAATAAAAAGTGCATTTCTATCTCCCACTTAGAAGAAAACCCAATAACTGAAAAAGAAATGAATCAGATAATTATAATTTTACAATATTCTAGTTTTTGCTTTCCTCAGATATACAGCAAACAGATGGAAAAATTATGGTACATGCACTGGGAGATGTTTTAAGGCAAAACTGTTCATGCAAAAGTTCTTTTTGCATCTAAACGTTGCTGGTCTCAAAACTTGAATCGCATTTGGTTGCATCTGCTGAAACATTTGGCTACTGGCTGATTACAGAGTTTAGCATTGATAATGGCTTTGTCATTTGAAAATACTGCCGGGTTTGCACGTTGTTCTTCATATTCAGAATGCTGGCAGTGAATGACTGATAATTACAAGGTGTTAATTTTCCAACTCGGGCATATAGTAGTCCTAATAATTGTGGAAGTTTAATACTGCTATTGGAAAATCTCATACTTAGGGAGAAACAATGTTTTTACTACATGAAGAAATGTGATGCTATAACATTGGAGAGTTATTAGTGATTCATTTATTCAGCAATTACTGGAGCCATAGGAGCCGACTTCCGTCGGCTCCGCTGGGTGCGTCGGGGGCAGGGCCCCGCAACGTCGCCCGGCGTCGGGGGCAGGGCCCCGCAACGTCGGCCAGGGGCGGGGCCCCGCAACGTCACCCAGCGTCCGGGGCGGAGGTAAGTGCTCTGGTAACGGGCACGGGGCTGGCGGGGAGCTGCCGGTGGGTGCTGAGCACCCACCAATTTTTCCCCGTGGGTGCTCCAGCCCCGGAGCACCCACGGAGTCGGCGCCTATGACTGGAGCCATAACACTGTGGGCTGTGACCTCATTAGATTCCACTAGCTAAGCTGGGTCTCCCTGGCTGGAAGAGGTATCTGTGTGCTGCACTTTTCTAAGAGCCTGAACTGAATGAACAACCAAGAGTATTGTTAGGGGCAACTATGTTGTTAGAGTGGGTCATCTTTTGGAGGAGACTTAAAACAAAGACCCTGAGCAGTTTTGCAAAGAGTGATCCTTAATGACCCTGAGTAGGAAATATTAGCTAGAACTGTGCAAATAATCATGTTTGGTTCATAAAAGCCTAGGACTGAAAGGGATCTCGAGAGTCTTCTAGTCCAGTCCCCTGCATTCATGGCAGCACTAAGTATTATCCAGACCATCCCTGACAGGTGTTTGTCCAACCTGCTCTCAAAAAGCTACAATGACAGAGATTCCACAACCTCCCTAGGCAATTTATTCCAGTGCTTAACCACCCTGAGTTAAGAAGTTTTCCCTAATGTCCAACCTAAACTGCCCTTGCTGCTATTTAAGCCCATTGCTTATTGTCCTATCCTCAGCGGTTAACAGTTCACTGGATGAACTGGAAAAAAATCAGAGAGATTTTGCTTCAGATAAACCCAAAAATAATTTTTTTTTTACTTTCCTCAGCAAAAGAAAAGAAAACAAAAACAAAATTAGTTTTGGGTCTAACAAAACATTTTGTTCAATCCCAAAACAAAATGTTTTGATTTTGGGCTTTTACAGAACAGGGGGAGGAACTGGCACTAACTCCCATGGTTAAGGCACTAACCTGGGATGTTGGAGACCCAAGTTCAAGTTACTGCTCCAAATGTGGAAGAGCGGGGATTTAAACAATGTTAGAGGTGAGTGCTCTCATCTCTGAGCTGTAGGGTATTCTGCAGTGGGGGGTCTCTCAATTCTTCTGCTGAAGCTGTTCTATTTTGTATAAACAATTAAATAGTCATTACAGCAGGGACTGGAATCCTTCAGGAAAGTGCCCAAACCACCAGGCTAGAGAGTCTCACACTCTTTTGCTGGCCCAATGAATATTTAAGTATTTCATGCAAAATGGAACAACCTCAAGAGGAGAGATTGAGACAGACCTGTTGCAATAATTGGGTCTACAAATTTACCCTATTTGTGAGTTCTACTGTAAAAAGAGGATGAAAGTTCACAAAGTGCCACAATAACCTATAACAACACAAGCAGAGGGGAAAAGCTGGCTACCGGCAACAATGGCTGACTGAAAGAAGGGGAAGTAGCAATCTTAACCATCATGGCAGCCACCTCCTCCTCCCCAACCCCATCTCCTGGGACCCAGGGATCCAGAGTGAGAACCCTGGACAGTCTTTATGATAATTTGATTCCTGAGAGATGTCCTGACCAAACCAGGCCAGAAAAAGAAGGAGCCAGCCGCCACTACCACTTCCACCAGCTCTGGATGAATCCTGAACACTACCTAGAAAGTGAGACTTTGTCATTCCACCCACAAGAAGCGTCCTTTTTTCCCCCTACCTTATTTCTTCTTTTTCTGATCTCTCTTCTTTTTCCTTCTATCTAATAAGAGCCTGGCTTAGTCAGCCAAGATTTTATATTTTGCAACAACTGCTTTAAGCCTGAAAGAGGCAGCTAAAAGTAATGCCCTAAACAGCCCAATGCTGGTACAAGTTTGCCAGGTCTTGTGCCATGCCTGTTTCTCCAGAAGTGAAGTTGCAAGTGAAAGTCAAGACCAGAGGCAGAAGCGGCACTATCTACTTTTGTTGTTCTTTTCTCTCCCATGTAGTGAATGTTTGTTTTATTTTAGGAAATTTGATCAGACTTTAACAACAGCAGCAGCTCCAACCCATCTCAAAGCTTTTACCATCTTTGATACCACCTAAGAGACTGTCAAACAAGGGTGAGGGCAGTCACTGTCACTGATCGGTCCATCAGCCCTCACAGAGAGGGCACCAATCACAACACATCAGATGCGTTGTTCTAGCCAGTCCTCCAACTACCCCCTGGCCAAGCTGTCGGTAGCACCAGACAACCGATTGACATAGCGCACAGCAGCCTAGAACTCCTGAGCGATCCGCCAACCGCAGCCTCCCAAGCAGCTGGGATTACAGGCACACACCACCACACTGGGCCGTAGCCTTTTAAAAACTCTCTCCATCTAAAAGGGCAAGGGGACAAGTAATGCTGTTAAAATGAAAGCTTTAATACATTACATTTCAAATGCTTTAACTGTTTTTCCTTCTTTTCTGTATCTTTAATAAAAGGTTAAAGGGATTTTTAATAACGTGATTGTCATGGTACTAAGCACGCTGAGATCTCTGTATACCAAACCTCGTTTAACACTGTTTAAAGGTGGACAGTGATTGGGTTTTGTTAATACCTTTGACACTTTGGCCCGTATTCTATCTAAATTAATGCAAAAGCCCCATCACAGAATAGCCAGGTCATAAGGACATTTGCCTGGCTGTGGGAGATCTGGGTTCAAATCCTTGCTCAAACACAGGGATTTGAATGCTGGTCTCTCACACTTCAGGTGAGTGTCTTAGCCTCTGGGTTATTGGTCACATGAGGGAGCAGCACAGTACCACCACCACTTTCTGAATGGTTTTATAGCGGGGCTATAAAAAGGCGCCTCCCCGCTCCCCCTGTACTCACCCCGGCGGCACTTTAAAGGGCCCGGGGCTCCAGCCACTGCGGAGCCCCCAGGCCTTTTAAATCCCTGCCCAAGCCCGGGTCCGGCAGCGGGGCTGGGGGAGGCGCTTTCAAGGGCCCATGGCTCCCTGCAGCGGCAGGAGCCGTGGGCCTTTTAAAGTGCCCCTCCCAGCCCGGGTCCGGCAGCGGGGCTAGGAGGGGCCCTTTAAAGGGTCCGTGGCTCCCGCAGCGGCAGGAGCCGCGGGCCTTTTAAAGTGCCCCCGAGCCCGGCTCCCGCAGTGGGGCTCGGGTGGCGCCTTAGCGCCGCTTCTCCTCACAGGGGTAGCGGACGCTCCCCCTGCTCCCCCCCGGCTACGCTACTGCTAGCACTCTAAAAAACACCATTTGATGTAACCCATCTGCCAGGTGTCTAACCTGTTGTATGCAGTGTAGTTGTAGCCTTGTCAGTCCCAGGATATTAGGCTGAGCTCTGTGTGGCACAAAAGCTTCTCTCTCTCATCGATAGACGTTGGTCCAATAAAAGATATTGTCTCACACACCTTCTCTCTGATTTCTAACCTATCATTCTGGAGCAACATGAGATGCTGTTTGCAACATCTAACCTCTCCTAATGCCTCAGACAGCACAGTCATATTTCAGTCTAAGCTATAGCACTGAGGCTGGCCATGTGCATGGAGAATCTCATCTCTAATGCATATAAAGGACGAGCATTCATCTCCATTCTGCTATCAGCAGCATCTGACACAGTCAACCATAAGGTATTACTAACTTGCTTGAGAAACCTAGCAGGAGTGGATGGGTGTGCATTATGCTGGTTCTGAGCCTCCCTCTCAGAGAGAAAGGACAGTCCCATGGTCAGGACACTGGCCGAGCAGATAGAGGCCCTGGGTTCATTTCCCTGGTCTGCACAGCCTCCTTGGGTTAGGCACTTATTGCCTCTGCTCCCCATCTGTAAATGGGATGTGACACCTGGCCAGAAAGGGTTAAGCAGCTAGCCAGCTAAATGACCCAGATTCTACCTTTAGAGACATGTTAGAAAAGTATGTAAATGGTAATTAGGACCATTCCATGTTAGATAGGCTAGAACTTCGAAATGCAAACCTGTATTGTTAGAAAATTAGAAGTGATACTAACTATATGTGTTTACTTATATCTTGTTAGATGTTAGCCATGTAAACAGACAGTTCCTGTCTATTACTATAGCTATTGATTCAGAGATCAAAAGGGAATATTAACATTTAGATGAAACATGGGTGTGATAATGTCATTGTCTATATTTCACTTCAAGGTTTGTGGTAAACTGTCTATAAACTGCTTAATGGATAATTACCTTATGCTGATGAATGCAACTAGTTACTTGGGCATGCATAGAGAATAGGTAGTTCTACTTCAAAGCTTCTATTCTTCATCCAAGGAACACCTGCTGTGAAGAGGCTATCATAGCCTGCCAGAAAACTGTACAAAAAGACTCTTGGGACCTGATTCTTTAATCTCAGATCTGCTTGATGCTTCATGCAGAGGAAGCTTGAGTCATAAGATTGAGATCTCCTGTCCCACCTGGATATGAATATTGGACTGAATGTATGGACTAATTCTAAGAACTCTTTGTAACTCCAAAGCTCACCATCTCTACTATGAAACTGATCTCAGATCTTTACTCCTGTCTGTATGTATACTGATCTTTTAACCAATACTCTTTCTTTTCTTTTTTTTTATAAATTTTAGTTTAGTTAATAAGAATTGACTATAAGTGTGTATTTGGGTAAAATCTGAAATATTAATTAACTTCGGAGGTAATGTATCCAATCCTTTGGGATTGGTAGAACTTTCTTATATGATGAATAAGATTTTCAGTAATCTTCATCATATTTGACTTGGGTGTCTGGGTGGAAGTCCAAGGCTGGGTTGCTAAAGGGAACTGTGTTTTGGCATCTGTACCACCAGTAAGGTATTGTAGAAGCTGTTTGTGCTGGCTTGGTAAATCTAAGTATTGGAATATCCACCAGGTTTGGGGATTGTCTGTCCTATTCTTTGCCATTTGCCCTAATTGAGTAACCTCAGTGTGCCCCACCCCCCACCCCCACCCCCCCGGGACCTCAGTCACATGGGGAAAATAAGATATTTTCACAAGGATATTGTGAGGTGCTCAGATTCTAAGGTGATGGGGGCCCAGGTAAGTACCATTGAGAGGTCTTAAACATGACACTTTTGTGACATTATAACACAACGCCGTTTTATATAAATGAAACATAAAACCAAAAAGCTTTCCTAGCATATAAAAACAGCACTAGACCATACTACTTAGATTTTAGACTAACCGTATCCTTAAATATTTACTTACTTATAGTTACTGCTTATCAAACAGACTTCAGAAATACTGAGTGGGAAAGTACTGGATGCACAGAACGTGATCATTCCTTTTGATGTGTGCCGAGAGTCCACAAACACCACACTTCAATGTTCTCTTGCAGCAAACTTCAGAAAATAAAAATTTGGCCTCGCTAAGGAGTAACTGAGTGCTTGCCATTGTATGCAGAGAAAATAGCCTTGTCCCATCATCGAAAATATGGGCATTTGTCTTCTTTATACAGTGTCCATCACTGTAATAACTGAACACCTGTCAGTCGTTATTTCAACTTCTCAGTCTCAACTCCAATCTCCTCAGTCACTTCACTCCTCTCTGAGTACTGTACTAAGAGTGCAAATACTCTAAAACTGATTTTCACTAAGCACCCCAGAAAAGGTTTAAATTTAAATTATTCAGCCCTCATCATATTAGTAAGCACATAAAGATCAGGAGGTATACAGGGTTTGGCTGACATAAAAAATCCAATCTTCCATCATATATTGGTTAGGCTGCCATCAACTTTTGAACCAAACCAAGCAATCACTTTCCATTGTTCACTCTGTTTTCTTTAGATCTTACAGTCCAGAGATGGAAAGGATCCTACTGAAATCATCTACTCCATCTCTTTGCCTGTGTGTGTGGTTCTTCAGTGTACATTTACTAGCTATTTGTCTAACTTCATATGCATCTTTGGATAACTAGTCAACACTTCCAGCTTGTGGGTCTGCCCCTGTGTGTGTGCGGGCGGGGCGGAGGTTATGGAAAAAGTGAACAATCAGACCATTTCAGGAGAAGCATGTTCATTTCTCCATCCTGGCCCTGAAGCATCAATGACAGACACTCCTCTCTTCATTGTACCTCAGTGGCATTGTAGATATGTAGGATAAATGGCATAGTGCCAACTCATCATCTTTTCTCATTTTGTCTCTCCTGTATGGATTGTATCTATCTATATTGACATTGCAATTCACGAGACACATTGCATCAGGTCTCGGTGACACTTACCAGATCACAATATTCATCATTTAGTCTGATCTCTAGTTAACTCCCATACTCCTGCATTTGTATATACATTTTTGTACATTCAATATGTTACCTCTTCTTTTGCAGAACACCACTTGTCTTGCTTTGAATGTTGGAAATACACATAAAATTATTTAAAATCAGATAGAAATGCTTTCTTGTCTATGGTGATTTATGATGTCTTCCTTCTTGTTCCATCTGTTTAGCTTCTTTGGTTTTTCCTCAGTGATTTTGATTGCTGTCTGAACCCCTGCACCTTCCCCTCTAAAAAGAAAACCAACTTTCACTTCATACGTTAGCCCTTCTTGTCTTAGTTCAGAAAGAGAGACAGACAACTTCCACAATTCAGCCACATTGGTCATTCTGTTCCCAGTTGATGTTATTACTTCAAAGATGCCTCTTGGCTTCTTAGAATCTGTCACGTCATGAATGAACTTCTGCCTCTTGGAATTTCTTCTAGTAACTCCACTGTTTGCTGTTCACATAGTTTGCTTAATCCCAGACCTTTATACCTGCCTTCGTAACATTTTGTCTTGATCAACAATAGCTTACAAACTTTGCTGGTCACTCAACCCCAATGACGCTCAGCCCTAACAATGTATCAGCCTTTTTGGGGCCCTCGCCACTCCAAGTACAGTGTCCATAGTTCCTCCAAAATACCACTGTAGTCTTCCCTGCTCCTGCATAGTGCTAACAGCCTGGCACAATTTCAAGACAAAAGAATACACAACACATTTCTCACTGAGACTTTTTTTTCCTGTAAGGACCTACTTACAAGCCATGAGACAGATACTATATGGGGTTGCAGTCCAGAAGCAATACATGGAATAGCATCTGCAGTCCCAACAAGGCATTTTTTATATTGCTTTTAATTGTTAATCTTAAAACAAAAAACCAAACCAACACACACACACACACACACACACACACAGCTAGGTACTAGAGCTGGGGAAAGCTTGTAATTATAGTACCAAAGCACGGCCCCGCTTCTTCATCAACTCTCCATCTAAATGCAGCTCATCATAAGTTTCCTTCAAGTTTTACAGAATGAAGTGCAAAAGAAGCTTGAAACATATTTATAACATGCAAAGCGAACATCTCTTGCTATCCATCAGTCACAAGAAGCACATCCCTGCTGCATAGCAATGGGAAATGAAGTTACATTTGTAAAATGGCACATACCATCCACACTTTTCTTCTTCTAAAGATTGAGGTTAATATATTTACCAAAATGAAATATTAGACATTAGTTATTTTCTGCATGAAAGAGAGATCTGGGTGAAAATGTGGCTCCGAGATCAATAGCAAAACTCCCATTGATTTACATTTCACCTCTTGTATTTTATTTTAAAAGAACCATGCTGTGTGTTTACTACTGTGTGAAAAATGCCATGACAGGTAGGTTGTGTAATATTCCCTCCGTTTCTCCATAGCATGTTGAAGGAGGGAGATTTCTTTTGGATCTTTGCTTGCAAGTTGGTTGGAAAGTATTTAGGCTCTATGTGTGGTGGGTTTAGTGCCACAGTTCAGAGAACCAAGCTTTCCTTTGCCTTAGGCCAGGTCTACACTACCCGCTGGATCAGCGGGTAGTGATCGATCTATCAGGGATCGACGATTTATCGCATCTAGTGTAGATGTGATAAATCGATCCCCGAGCGCTCTCCCCATCGACTCCGGAACTCCACTGCCATGAGAGACGGAAACGGAGTCGACGGGGGAGCGGCAGCGGTCAACTCGCCACCATGAGAACGCCGAGGTAAGTCGACCTAAGATATGTCGACTTCAGCTACGCTATTTGTGTAGCTGAAGTTGCATATCTTAGGTCGACCCTCCCCACTAGTGTAGACCTGGCCTTAGACTAAGAAGTATACGTTTCGGTTTCACTGAACAATATTCCTCTCTGGACACTAGCTCTTTGTTGTAGGTTGTCAGGGTGCCCTTTTATTACTGGTTCTGCATGTGTAAAGGGATATACATTTTTCCCCCACTACATATACTTGAAGAAAATCAATGTTTCAGTAAACAGAGTAGAGGAGCTGTAGCACTGTGGAACTAGTCCCATTTGCCAATCCACTACTGGAGATCGGGCTTAAGGTAAAGTTTAAATATGAGACCATGGCTACAGAAGAGAATGGAAGAAACAAGCAAAACAGATGAGTACGGAAGAACAGAATTTCATTTAGCAATAGAAAAGTCAGGAGATAATTGTAATACAAAAAAAGTAAAGCATTCATAGATTCCAAAGCCAGAAGGGACCATTCTGATCATCTAGTCTGATTTCCTCTACAATACAGGCCAGAGAACTTCCCCAAATAATCCCTGGCGCAGATCTTTTAGCATAACATTCAATCTTGATTTTAAAATGGTCAGTGATGGAGAATCCACCACACCCCTTGGGAAGTTATTTCCAGTTTGAATTTGTCTAGCTTCAACTTTCAGCCATTGGACCATGCTAGATTGATGACTCTATTATTAAATATTTGTTCCTCATGTAGGTACTTATAGATTGTAATCAAGTCACGCTTATCCTTTTCTTTAATAAACAAAATACATAAACTCAAGGAGTTCAATCACAATAAGGCAGGTTTTCTAATCCTTTAATCATTCTTGCAGCTCTTCTCTGAACCCTCTCCAATCTATCAACATCCTTCTTGAACTGTTGACATCAGAACAGGGCACAGTATTCCAGCAGCAGTTGCAGTAGTGCATACAGAGGTAAAATAACCTCTCTATTCCTACTCGAGATGCCCTGGTTTATGCCTCCAAGGATCTCATTAACCCTTTTGGCAACAGCATCACACTAGGAGTTCGTGTTCAGCTGATTATCCACTACAATCACCAAATTTGTTTCAGAGTCTCAGCTTCCCATGATGGCAAGTATGGCCTACTTTCTTTGTTCCTAGATGTATACATTTAGACATATTAAAATGCATATTGTTTGCTTGCACTCAGCTTACTGAGCAATCTAGATCGCTCTGTATTTGTGACCTGTCCTCTTCATTATTTACCATTCCCCCAATTTTTGTGTCACCTGAAAATTTTATCAGCGATGATTTTATGTTTTCTTCCATGTCATTAATAAAAATGTTAAATGGCATAAGGCTACGAACTGCTCCCTGTGGGACCATACCAGAAACACCCACCTGTTCAGTGATGATTCCCTGTTTACAATTACTTTCTGAGACCTATCAGTTAGCCAGCTTTTAATCCACTTAATGTGTCATAAATCAAAATGTCATGTGGTACCTAGTCAAATGCCTTATAGTGGTGGTTCTCAACTGTGGTCCACTGCTTCTTCAGGGAAAGCCCCTGGCGCACCGGGCCGGTTTGTTGACCTGCCACGTCCGCAGGTTCAGCTGGTCGCGGCTCCCACTCCGCTCCATGCCAATGGGGGCTGCGGGATGCGGCGCGGGGCAGGGGATGTGCTGTCTGCCGCGTCCCGCAGCCCCCATTGGCCTGGAGTGGCAAACTGCGGCCAGTGGGAGCCACGACCGGCCGAACCTGTGGACGCAGCAGGTCAACAAACCGGCCTGATGCGCCAGGGGCTTTCCCTGAAGAAGCAATGGACCACAGTTGAGAACCACCGCCTTACAGAAATCTAAGAATATTAGATCAACACTATTACCTTTATCAACCAAACTTGTAATATCACCACAAAAAATAAGATATCAAATTAGTTTGACAGGATCTCTTTTCCATAAACCCATATTGATTGACATTAACTATATTACCCTCCTTTAATTCTTTAATAATTGAGTCCCTTATCAGTCGCTCCACTATCTTGTTTGGGATCAATGTCAGGCTGACAAGCCTATAATTACCCAGATCTTCTCACTTACCCTTTTTAAATATTGGCACAAACATTAACTTTCTTCCAGTCTTCTGGGACTTCCCCAGCGTTTCAAGACTTATTGAAAAATCAATGGGTCCAGCTAGCTCCACAGCCAGTACTTTTAAAACACTTGAATGCAAGTCATCTGAACCTGCTGATTTTCAAATGTCTAACTTTAGTAACTGCTGTTTAAGTGAAATCTGTGGAACAAGACTAAAACTCTTATGGAAGTTTAGAAAGTGCACTGTAAACCAAAACAACAGAATACAAAACCTGGGGTCATAAACAGTTTAATATACAACAGCACAGCTGATCTGAAAGGGATCAAAGTACATACAATGGAAATGATAGTCACACCAGAGACATTTAGCTCCGTGTATATATCACATTATATGGTTAGTTGGATGGCTGTCTTTGAATGGAAGCTTTGACATTAAATATGACCAAGATACTATTACAACTGTCTGTATTTCACTGATCATGCAACAAAACTGTCACCCTATTATTGGATCTGGAGTGAATGAATTTGCATTTTAAAAGGAGGTTTATTTCCCCCCCACAGAATTCATAACTTAATGACGCAGCTAAGCACAGCACCTATTAGAGGGTGTAATGAGGCATGGCTGCCCCATAGCATCCCCTGCTGGTTGAGTATGGCACTGCTGGCACTCCCTGACAGTTCTTTTTCCTAGAGATGAGTCTCCTTGGCTTTTTACATTAGTCTGTGGTGGAGATGTGGTTTAGCCTTCAGGCCAAATCACAAACAAACCTAATTCCTTTTGGGGTAGCAAAAAGGACAAATATGTCCCAATGGAAAAAATATTCTTCTGCCCTTCAGGGCTTCTCTTCAGCCTGATATTTGGGCCCTGTTCCCAGACCCTTTTTTGGGCTACCTTTGAGAGTCTTTCTGGCTCTTGGCTCTTGGGACAGAGCACTTGGCTCCCAGGCTGGTTCCCCTGGAGAAACTGACCTCCTGTAGACCATAGCTCAGGGACTTCCACTGCCCATTCCCTGTGGTTATCTCAGACTGAGGTGTCTCAGTCCTTTTATGAGGTTCAGATGTCCATTAAACTATTAGCTCACACCCCACACCCCCCTCAGGCTGGAAAGCAACTAATTAATTATGGCACAGGTGTGGCTGGCTGGCTGGCCCCACTGACACATAAAGGAGCCAGTCACCCAGTGACAGGGAGGGACATTTAAAAAAAAAAACAAGAAAAACACACTTCTTTGGCTAGTAAGCGTCCAGTTGTTAGTGTGGCCAGTGGTATGTAACATTAAAACTCATCTATGATGTTGGACTAGCAAAATAGATTGGCTTTACTTTTACTGTATTGATGCTGCTCTGCTGTTTACTATTTATATCAGTAATTAGTTTCAGAGTGGTAACCATGTTCGTCTGTATCAGCAAAAACAACGAGGAGTACTTGTGGCACCTTATAGACTAACAAATTTATTTGGGCATAAGCTTTCGTGGGCTAAAACCCACTTCATCAGATGCATGGAGTGGAAAATACAATAGGAAGATATATATAGCAGTATGTGCAAAGATGGAAGTTGCCTTACCCGGTGGAGGGGTCAAGACAAATCAATTAAAGTGGGTTATTATCAATAGGATGAAAAATCATTTCTGTAGTGGTAATCAGGGTGGCTCATTTCAAACAGTTAACAATAAGGTGTAAGTAATTGTAGGGGTAAATTAGCATGGCAAAATTAGGTTTTTTTAGTTCTTGTAGTGACTCATCCACTTCCAGTCTTTATTCAGGCCTAATGTGATGGTGTCCAGTTTGCAAATTAATTCCAGTTCTGCAGTTTCTCATTGGAGTCTGTTTTTGAAGTTTTTTTGTTGAAGGATTGCCACTTTTAAATCTGTTATTGAGTGTCCAGGGAGGTTGAAGTGTTCTCCAACTGGTTTTTGAATGTTATAATTCTTGACATCTGATTTGTGTCCATTTATTCTTTTGCATAGAGACTGTCCAGTTTGGCCAGTGTACGTGGCAGAGGGGCATTGCTGGCACATGATGGCATATATCATATTGGTAGATGTGCAGTGTCACTACCTTATCCATAGGCGGGGTTCCTTGAGGGATTAAAAACAATGGTCTGTTTTCTCTCTCATTCTCCACTGAAGTGTATGTATACACTGTAACAAGTGTGTTTGTTCCTACTATGTTGAGAATAACTGGAGACAGAGAAGCTGACTACATCTTACATATTACAGGGCATGGTCTACACTTGGTCTGTACATAGAAATTGAATTGATGTCAATGAAAATTACACATGCAAAGTATGCCTTTGAAAATTGATATTATCATCGAAAATCATCCACAGCATCAGTCAGATTCTAATCTCAAGTGTGTGGCATGCAAAACCAGAAACAATCTGTTACTGTGTTTGTGCATGAAAGCACAGTACAAAGTTTTTCACGTAAGGAAACAATGTGCGTTATATCAGAAGTTAAAATCTGGTCCTAGAAGTGTGTTGAGTTCTGGGGCAGCTCTTTGGGGGAAAAGAAAATATTACCACAAGCTTTTAAACTATCCTGCCTTCTCTTTATACACAACCCTCAGCATCCAAACATTTTGAGTGTTATAAACAAATTTATAATGAGAGCACTTTCAGCTGGGCCATTAGAGTGTGAAGGAACATCCAAAGAAAGTGTTAGAACTAGTAGCATAGTGAAGAGACTATGTATAGTGTTTCTATTCTGGTCTGTGGAGTTACTTAAAATGACTTTATGATTTTGTTGTTGTTTTAATAGTGATGGAATAAAATTAGCACTTTGTACCAGATTGGGTAGAGTATGTAGCACACAGATGGGTTTCCTGACTTGAAGGGAAATTCTCTGGGTCCTGAAGCCCAGGACAGGGAAATTAATTCTCTGCCCACCCTTAACAGGGAACCAGAGGCAATACAGAGCATGGTGATGGCAGTGCCTCCAGCCAAAAGTAGAGAAAATGAGGCAGTTGCGGTGCTTTCTGCCAAATCTAGAATATCCTCCATAAGGTGAGGAACGCTCAGGTACAGTGTACGGCAGCTGCTTGTGAGATGACGGCAGTAACTGCAGCCAGGAAGAAAGGGGAACGTCTCCTCCCAGTCTACAATTGCGTGAGCCTGGTGGGAGAAGAAATGCTGTGGGCTTTGACTCAGTCTGTGGGGATCAAAGGGCCACCCTAGTGGAGTGGAGGATCAACATCTTCCCACTCCCCTCGGAGAAGCTGAGGTTAAGAAACCAGAATCCCCAGGCCCCAACCGCTGAGGAGATGGGGAAGAGAAAGATATTTGGCTATGGGGAAAGCTTGAAGAATCTCCCTTACCTGACCCCTCTGATGTTAAAAGCAGTGCATGGTTATAAGCTGCTTCACAAGGAGCCAGCCCTGCCTTGTTTCTCGTTTTTTGTCCAAAGAGAATACCCCTGAGTGGGGGTGGGGAACCCTCAAACTACTGCTGGGGCAGCTGACCCCTTGAGTGACAAAGGGACACCACACATACTCCCTAGGAACCGGATGGGAGGTGGGAGTGGAAGAACCAGGTCTCAAGTTCACAGCCAAAGATTTGGGGTGAACAACAGTACGAGAGGGTGTGCGATAGGTCAGTCCATTGGTTCTAGCAGGAGAAATGATACAGGGTAGTTGTTGAACAGCTCTGTAGGGGTTTTTGAAGGATGTATGCTGGCGTGCTAGCAGAATGTTTATTATATGTGTTGCACAAGGTCCAGTGTGCTTCAACAGCAGCCTTGGGAATGGCAAGTTGTGGACTACAAACTGCGGCACGTTGGGAGAACTTCCTGGTTCCTGCCAGGATGTACCCTCTGCCCTTCCAGCAAGAAGTCTGAGCGCTGACTGAGCTGGGAGCACAAGGCAGGCAAGCAGAGAGGAGGCTGCTGGACTGTAATCCTGTTCTATGTTTCTTTACAGTATAAAACCTTGTCACTGGTAGTGTGTCTGAGTGGGTCTGGTCTGAGGTGAGCACACACTGACTCACAACACAGAGCACATGGAGGAGCCTCAGGCCCAGTTTCCCAAAGTTGTGCAAAAAGTCACAAAGCAGACTTCCCCTATCTTGAACAACCTCATGCTAGGCCAGTGAACAGGAGAGAGCCACATATGCATAGTTGAAATAAGAAATTCTGATGCCGGTCACACAACCTAGTTATATCCACTTCTTCAGGGGAGAGATGTGAGAGATATGGCAATTTCCTGTAATATCCTTGAAAGATCTAATTGTATTAGATTTATCTATCATCATGGGCCTGGATTGAATGTAACCTCCTAGGAGGGAGATGTTACAGATGTGAGACCTGGGAGTCCAAAAGACTATATTGAAAATGTGCCAGACCAGTGGGGACTTTGGGGACAATAAGTGTTAAGTAGATTTCCTTGGGAATCCCTAAGGAGACGTTAATGCAAATTACCCAACTTGGGTTATGCAAACATCCAACACTGAGTACCTGTTACAGAAGGCCAAGATGAAACGTCTAAGCTGTACAAAGAAATCCCTGATCTGCCAATTTGGGGGTCCTGGTTCTAAGATGTATGAACTTGTAACGAAGGGAAAAAACAATTGTGGGTTTTGAAGGACTGAAACCTACCAGCGCCCCAAGCTGGAATTGGGGGTGACCTCTGGTACACTTTCTAAGATGCATGTAGGTTCTTTGTTTTGTTGTTTGTTAATGTTTTCTCTGCAATGGTTTTATCTTAAGAATAAATGTGCTTGCTTAGAAGGGCTGTGTGGTAGTTTATAACTACGAGCAGTACACTGGGCATAGCCTTTGGAAAGCAAAGCAAACTTTGTCAGGTATGGTCTATGATCATAGAATCATAGAATATCAGGGTTGGAAGGGACCTTAGGAGATCATCTAGTCCAACCCCCTGCTCAAAGCAGGACCAATCCCCAATTTTTTGCCCCAGATCCCTAAATGGCCCCCTCAAGGATTGAACTCACAACCCTGGGTTTAGCAGGCCAATGCTCAAACCACTTAGCTATCCCTCCCCCCTTATACTTAGGGGGGAGGGATACTTAGTCCTACCACAGTGTAGAGGATTGGACTAGATGACCTATCGAGGTCCTTTCCAGTCCTACATTTCTAAAATTCTAAGCTGGCCTTGTAGGCAGTCTGGCTTGCTGGGGATAGCACAGTGTCATCCAGGGAGCTGTGCAGCTTTAAAACCCCCAGTCAGGAGGGAGTGAGATGTGGATCTCTGCCCAAGGAAGGGGGTAACTGGGAGCCAGAAACCTTTAAGTGGATGCCTTTGTGGGTCCACGGGGGATTGGGGGAGAATACAGGTGCAGTTACCCTGAAAATGTGACAGGCTCATTAGTTCATCTGTTATAGGCTTGCACTGTAGAATCATTCAGATTTCCCAGCAAGGTGTCTTTCTAACAAATGTCATCAATTTTTGATGTTGATGGAAAGGTTTCTCCCTTAATTGCCCATTTGGGAATTTTTACCTAGCAATTTAAATAAATCTACAGTCATGAAACTTATCTGTTACATTTTATTTTTTTAAATGTGCCAAATTCACTGGTAGTACTATCGGGTAGAGTGCCACTGACTGCAATGGAACTGTATATGCTTCTGTCAGAAGTGAATTAGCCCAAACAATTGCAAGATTCTGTTTTGCTAGATGGGTCGAACAAAAAAAAACAAACAGATCTTGGATTCACATTACATTATTATGTAATGTCTGCATAATAATTGCAGGGCATGATGTATAAAATAATTATCAAAACTGAAAAAAACTGTCTTCTCCTGGATATGCAAAAAAAATCCGCAATGGCAAGTTGTGCAGGTACAGTTAGAAACAATAATGATGGTCTGAATAAAATCTTTCCTCTTTTCTTGCAGAGATAGGCAAGTGCCTCCTCTTCCTTTTCCCTTCAGAGGCCCCTTCCTCAGCATTGCACTGGCTCCTTTTTATAGCTCTGCTTTAATAAGACTGCTGAGTGTCACACAAGCACGTTTGGCAGCCCTGTTACATATCCCTCCATCTCAAATGGACTGACAGCCAGCTGTGCTGTGGCAAGGCTAGAGACATTTGCCTGAATTTCTGCCTTTTGCTGTGGCAGCTGATGAGCAGGCAGTCAGGCACCACCTCTTTTGCTGTGCCCCTGTTGGACCAGGGCCAGGAACGGGCAGCTGAAAGGGGGTGGAGTGATTCATAAATTCCAAGGCCAGAAGGGACCATTTCGATCATCTAGCCTGACCTTCCACAGAACACAGGCCATAGAACTTCCCCAATGTAATTCCTGCAGAAAAATTGGCGCAGCAGTATAGCCTATCCCTACCACCTCCACCAGGAGAAGGGCCCCATATCAACCCAGTCTCAGCCTAGTCCTAAAAGTCCCAGCACCCCCTCCCACACTGGTATCCTGTTGCCCCACATGAATCCCAGCAAGGGGCGCAGGAATGGCGTGGGGGCCCGGGGCCATGGCCCTCCCACTTTTGAAAGTGGACGGGCCTGGCCTATCCACTTTTCACCACGAGCCCGGCCCCCTGCCCCTCCTCTTCCCCCGAGACCCCGTCCAGGCCAGAAGCTGGAGCCCAGACCAGGTAAGAATGGCCCAGCGAGCTCGGGCAGCCGCAGACCCTCCACCTGCCTGGGGTGTGGGGGCCTGAGAGCATCCCTGGCCCATGTCCCTGCCCAGCTCTTACCCTGACCCAACTCCGGCTTCTGGCCTGGCCTGGGGGCAGGACCTCGGGGGCCGAAAAGACGCAGCTGAGCCATAGTAAGAGCCATCCGGGCAGCTGTGGGGGGCCGCGGATCCTCCACCTGCCCTGGGCAAGGGGCCTGGGGGGAGGAAGGGATATGAGCTGGGGGCTGCTCTATGGCCCCCCACCCTGGGCAGGTGGAGGGACTGGGGCTCTCCAGACTAGCTCTGGCTTCCGGTTTGGCCAGGGGCAGGGCCATGGAGGGGGCAGGGCCTCCTGGCCTCCCATTTTTAGGAAAAATCCGTCGCCCCAATCCCAACTCCTCCTATACCATCAACAGCCCGAATTGTCCACACATTAAATTTCCCCTCGCCCAGTCACAGCAATACCCTTTAGTACCCAACCAACTATCAGCCCCTGCCAGAACTACCAGTTTTCTGCAGCTTCATGTCCAGCCCCCACCACTGTTTACAACAGGAGATATCACCCATAAGCTTGTGGTAATAGTCAAACCATTGATTAATACGCAAATTCATTCTGAATAAAATGTCACATGAAGCAGAACAAAACTTAGTGGCTATGCTTTAATGAGCTTCTAATTAACCCTTTCCCGCCTTCCCTTGGTGTGAAGTATCACAAGCTGTTTCTATTGAACATCTTTGTAATTTACCCATTAGCTCCCTCAAAATCTCCACTACCAAAAGGAATTTCTTCGAAGCAACACCAATGCAAAGCAAGTTTGGAATTTATAGGTCAAGTTATTTTGTAAACCATATAAGCCAAAAAGAATCAGAAAAATGTTCAAAAGTGAATCTAGGTACATTTCTCAAACACCCCAATCTTCCAAACTCCTTTACAAAACTTACCAGAAGTTCCAGGGATAAAATGCAGCATGTGAAATTTCAGAGAAATTGGTTTATTTGGGGGGAAGTTATGGGAAGGAATTTAAAACTTGGTTTATCCATTAGCTCATGCTGCTCCATACAGAAATCAGAAGTACCAGGGGAGTAAAATCTGAGCAATGGAAAAGAAAGGGAATTATTAGACAATGTTTAAAACACTTCGGTTTTACTATCACCTATTCAACTCAAACATCTGACAAATAGTGAATGAGATAAAAAATCTCATTGTTAAAGATATATAGCTGTCCCCTCCTTAAGTTCTGAGAAAGGGATACCTGATTATCTGTTTAACAAGGTATTGTACTTTTTATATTCAAATGAGTGTTACCTTTGAGAGATACCTAAGGGACTTTAGACTGAGATCTGAAAACATTTCCCTCACATGCTCATTTTATTACTTGCTGTCTGGTTCTTGAGAATGCATTCACCTTATCAAAGCTCTTTGCTCTCTGTTCATTAGAAGCTTGGAAAAAGGTATCAATGACAGGAATTGGCAATTTTCTTAGTTCAAATGTGGAGTTGCTGGTTTTGTATCAGAGAATCTTCTACAGTCCCTGTAATGGAATGCTAAAATGTATTATACTGTTCCACAAGAAGGTGGCACTGTATCTACCATATCTTATTTAAGCTAACCTTAGCCATACTTGTCAGTGCATTAAAGGATTTTATGATGAACACATCTGGTGTGTATCTTGCTCAGAGGTAAGCTCTGTAGTCATAGACAGGAGAATGATATGGTGTCAGAAGTAAACTAGTGCCAGCAGAGAACAGAAACAGAAGAAACAAAGCAACAAAGATTGCAAGATCTCATCAACATCCCCCTCCACTGCCCCCAGAGAACTTCAGTTATGACAAAACTTCACAATGGACAGACTGGAAGCAGTATTTTGCAAGATTTCAAATTGCAAACAAGCTCCACAAAGAAACTGGAGATATACAGGTATCTTCTTTAATTCATGCTGAGGGGAAGCAAACAAAGCATATCTTTAAATCCTTTGACTTTACTGAAGACAATCACTAAGATGATTATGAAAGGGTTCAGGCTATGTTTGATGCATACTTTATACTTGAGAGAAATGTGATTTAAGAAAGAGCATGTTTCCACCAAATAATTCAAGAACAAGAACATGCTGAATGTTTTATAAGAGCGCTGCATACATTGGCTGAAAACTGATTTTGGCATTGCAAAACATGAAAATATCAGAGACACTGCTTGTTGGGTAAACAGATACAAATCTTTCGCAGCAGCTACAGCTGAAGACAGACTTAACCCTACACACAGCTATTCAAAAGCAAAGCAGTCTGAGCTGGTGAGACAGCAAAACTAAGGCCTTGGCTACACTTACGAGTTACAGCGCAATAAAACTGCCTGCAGCGCTGTAACTCACTAACTGGCTACACTTGCAAGGCACGTGCAACGGTGTATCTCCTCAGATACAGCGCTGCATGTACTCCACCTCCCCGAGAGGAATAACAACTGTTGCGAAGTGGGTGGAACACTGGTCTTTCAATATAGCCGAGGAACTCCGCAGTTACTGACCTCCGGAAGCTCCCTTTGTTTTGAAACGGCACTTCCGGGTTGGAGTTCAGAGCTCCGTTGTTGAGGTGCTTTACAAAACAAACACAGCTACTGTTTGCAGGCGGGGGGGGGGGGGGGGAAGCTCCGTTAGGAATGCCGGCAGCAAAGTTGCCTTGGACAGAGACGGCGTGGGGGGGAGGGGGAGAAAAACGGCGGGGGGGGAGGGGGAGGGCTCCGTTTCCCCAAGTTCTCTTTTATCTGCTCTTTAAAAACAAACAAAGCCCCTGCTGTTTGCTTTCAGTGATTGAGAGAGGCAGGGGATGTGGAGGTGTGTAAACTTAGGAGATAATGAGCTGACACTCTGTGGAGATTCCAAAAACCCACTCTCTCTCCCAACACACTCCGTGTCAAACTCCCCCTCACCCCCCCACCATTTGAAAAGCACGTTGCCCATAATGCACTGCTCCCAATACAGCTGCAAATGCCTCAAATGTAGCCACCTTACTGCGCTGGCAGCTGCCAGTGTGGACAGGCTGCAGCGCTTTCCCTACTCAGCTGTACGAAGACGGGTTTAACTCACAGCGCTGTACATCTGCAAGTGTAGCCAAGGCCTCAGAGCAACTTGCCAAACTTGAAAAACAAGAAACTAGCTTAGAAGCAGTAGAAAGACTCAGCATGGCTCTAAAAAGTCATTACCATAAGATCCCTGAGGCTAAAAGGGACAAATTCCAGCCTATATTCACAAGGTGTGGAAAAAGTCATATCCCAAGAGATGATGCACCTCCAGCCAGAGGAAAAAGGTATAATAAATGCACAAAATATGGACCATTTTGCTGCTGCTTGCCGCACCAAAGCCATCAGGGAGTTGACATATTACAGACAATCAAGTGCTATTGTTTCTGGGAGCTATCATTTGTGATGTCACAATCTGCCTGGAGAGTGAAACTGAATATTCATGGCAAGACTATTGACTTTAAAATTGACTCAGGAGCTGATGTCACAATCATTTCAGAAGGGACACACAATCACCTTCAATCCCTCCCAGAGTTGATGTCACCGGACACAGTTCTGACTAGCCCTGGAGATATCCTGAACTGCATAGGTAAGTTCGCTACAGAAACAATTTACAAAGAGAAAAACTTTGCATCCAGAATGCATGTGATCAAAGGAACAAAGACCAACAACTTTCTCAGCCGCAGTGTGGCAGCCATGATGAGACTAGTGAGAATGGTGAAGAATCTGATTGTCTATTTGAGGATTCTGGACTTTTGAAAGGAGATACCATACAAATCAATTTATGAGATAATGCTGAATCACACCAAACACCCCTACCAGATTGACGGTGGAAGAGACTAGCTGCAGATTTATGCCAACTGAGAGAACATCCTTACTTGGTCATAGTGGACTGTTTTTCCAGGTACATGGAAATAATGTTCTTGAAAGACATAACATGTCACAGTGTAATAGATACTGAAGTGGACTTTTGCTCACTCCGGTATTCCAGAACATCTAGTGATGGACAATGGACCACAATTCACTTCAGCAGAATTTAAGACATTCTGAATGAAATATAGTTTTAATATTATTAGCAGCACACAAGTGAATGGAGGCAGTTGAGAAAGCTGTATAGACAGCCACGAAAATCCTATAGCACGAAGATCCATTCCTTGCTTTTCTGAGCTACAGATCAAGATCAGTAGCAACTACTGGATACAGTCCAGCACAACTCCTAATGGGGAGACAGCTCAGAACTACTGATCCCATTTTGAAAAAGAATCTATCTCCAAAGTGGCCAGACATGGAGAGAGTAGCCCAATAGGCTAAAAAAGGCTAAAAGAGCTTAAGGACTCTTTTACAAAAGATGTCACTCAGAGAGCTTTCAGGTCTAGAACCTGGTTCTGCGTTCATGTCAAATTGGATGGAAAAAAAGGATGGACAACGCCAGCTGTTGTAAAGAAAAAGAATTCAGCGCCACGATCATATGTGATTGAGATTGACAGTGCAGAGTTCAACAGAAACCGCTGACATCCACAGTTTGTTCCTCAGAAAGAACAATCAACAAAACCAATTCTACAGATGGTGGATGCAGAAGAAGACGATGACAACTCAGATTCCAAACCAACCACGGCCAGTTGTTGCAACTAAGGCCCGGTCTCCACTTGGGGTGGGGGGGGAGGAGAATCAATCTAAGTTACACAACTTCAGCTACGTGAATAACTTAGCTGAAGTCGACGTACTTAGATCCACTTACCGCAGTGTCTTCACTGCAGTAGGTCGACTGCTGACGCTCCCTGTCAACTCTGCCTGTGCTTCTCGCTCCGGTGGAGTACCGGAGTCGACAGGAGAGCGCGCGGCGGTCGATTTGTCGCATCTTCACTAGACGCGATAAATCAATCCCCGCTGGATCGATCGCTCCAGAGGTAAGTGTAGATATGCCCTAACAGACAGCCAGATCCCGATGACCAAACTGTTACACGTTCGGGTCATGTAAAGAGAAAACCAGTACAATTCAAAGATACTTAATGGTAGGAATGTAGAACTTAAAGGGGGAGATGTAATGGAATGCTAAACTGTATTATATTGTTCAGCCACCAGGGGGCTCTGTGTGTAACACACGTTATTTAAGCTAACCTCAGCCATACCTAGCAGTGCATTAAAGGATCTTGTGATGAACACATTGGTGTGTATCTTGCTCAGAAGTAAGCTCTGCAGTCAGTCTATATCTGATATAGGAGCAAGACAGTCCCAATAAAGAATTTTCACATAAACACCAACCTACATATTTGAACTGCCTTGCAGAAGATGTTCATTTAGCTCTAGTGCTTGTGTGTCTACTTTCAATCCAACAATCCTTGCTTCAAGTCCCAGGAGAAGGAGAGGGCTCCAACACACAAAATGGGCACAGGTGTGTGTAAAGCTTGGTGCTGCTTAGTTTGTGCCTGCTGGAATGGGATAGATACCAAGTATTTATGAAAGCTTAGCCCTTTCTGTATGTGGGAGCAGGTCTGTATATGGCAGTTTTGCCCTCTAGTGGTTAGAAGTCAGGAAAAAAAGCTTTTGGAGCTCAGGGTCTTAGGTTCTAAATCCCTATAGGATTCAGACCCACATGTTAGCTGCCCATTCCCAGGTTTAGTATGTGTGCACGCTTGGTGGAGAGGATATAAAAGGATAGTAATTCCCTAACTCACAGGGGTGTAATGAGGATAAATCCACAAATGTGTGGGAGGTGCTCAGTATTAGGGTGATGCACACCATGTAAGTACCTAGATAGATAGAAACCAATACCCTAGGGGCTACATAAAAGCCCATGAGAAACCAAGATTTGGGGTGGTAATATGGATGACATTAAGGAAGAGAAAAATTAGACTGACTATAGGGAAAATATTCGGACAGTGCAAGATTCTTCCCAACAGCAGAGGAGATGTGGAGGGAAGGAGGTCACACGGGGTCATGTGCCCTGCCAGATTTCTGCCAGGATTTATATTTTTATTTCTTTTTTTGTGGAGAATGGGTTCAAAATATGTGCCTCACCCCATTACCAACAGTTACGTGTTGCCTCTGCCCGACTGTATGTTTTCTAGATATTTATCCCAAATAATTTTTAGAATACCACAAATTATGTAACTTTCACCACTTCCCTTGAGAGTTTGTTCCACAGCTTAATACGTCTCACTGTCAAGAAGTCATTTTTCTTATAATCAGCCTAAATTTTCCCTCTCAATTTCATCCCATTAGCTTTAGCTATATCTGCTTGGTGCACTCAGTGACCAAGCTTTCCTAGAACAGTGGTTTTCAAACTCTGGATCGTGACCCAGTACTGGGTCACGGAATATAAGGCACTGAGTTGCGGTGGCTCTGGTCAGCACTACTGACCGGGCCGTTAAAAGTCCTGTTGGCCAGGAACCCGGCCAATGAGAGCTGGGGCGGGGGCTTGTGCGCCTCCACCTAAGAGCCGGACCTGCTGCTGGCTGCTTCCGGGATGCAGCACAGTCCCTGGTGCTAAGACAGGCAGGAAGCCTGCCTTAGCACCCCCACTGCACTGCTGACCGGGAGCCGTCCGAGGTAAGGCCATGCCCCAACCCCACGCTCTAATCACCTACCCCAGCCCTGAACCTCCCCCAAACCCAGAGCCCCTTCCTGCACCCCAAACCACTCATCCCTGGCCCCACCTCATAGCCTGGACCCCTAGCTCAGAGCCCTGACCCCCTCCTGCACCCCAACACCCTGCTCCAGCCCTGAACCCTCTCCCCCACCTCGTACCCCTCATTCCCGGCACCACCCTGCAGCCCTCACCCCCATACCCCAACCCTCTGCCCCAGCCCTGAGCCCCTCCCAGACCCCAAATCCCTGATCCCCAGCTCCGTTGGGTCGCGGGTATCAACAATTTACTTCAACTGGGTCGCCAGAAAAAAAGTTTGAAAACCACTATCCTAGATAATGAAATAACGCATGTGGGAAGGCAGGTGACTAAGTGTTAGAGGTTTCAGAATTTTGACTGTGAAATTGTAGACCTAAAAGAGAAAATACAGACTCTTCAAGAAAAGGATACTTTATAAAGCAGGGCTACCATATAACCTGTCATAGGTTTTCTTAGGACACATTGTACTGTTTCATAATTAAATACAAACAGCTACATTAAAAAACCATTAACACTGCAAACTGAGGAAGGTAAAAATCTGGAGTTAAGATTCTTATTTCATTCTTAAATCCCTCTTCTGTGCTTTATTAGTCCAAAAGACACGCTATAACCTAGTCATTTTTTTCTATGAACTTCCATATAGCGCCCTTCAGAGAACACCAGACTTTCACGCGCGGTGCTCAATCATTTGTCCTTCCCTGTCCTAGAAGGGATAGTGAGAAAGACTGTCAGCAGCCACATTCATTTAGGACTCTGATCAACGTCCCCATTACACTCAAAGGTTAGGTAATTTGTGCAATAGCTTTTGCTGCTACTAACAAAGTCAACTACCCAATCCTGTAACTGATCAGCACACAAAACTCCAACTTCAATATGGGTTCTGTGCACATACAGACCTGTAACCTTCACATCCAATAAATACCATCTCTTCATTTTCCCCCTCTCTCTTTCAGTGCTGATCTCAGTCTCAAGACATCTGAAACTTTCAGACTTTGGCATCCAAAGCCAAAGTGTTACTTTGGTTCCATGCACACATTCATTCTTGTATTGGGGAAAGTCCCTCTACAGAATCCATCTGTCTGGCAATACAGAAAGAAGAACCCAGCTGCAGAAATTAACTGGACAAAAAAGAAACCTTGAATATTCACCAGCTTTTTGATTTTCTGTGTAGAATACATTTTGTTTACAGCTTTCTGTGATTTTTGTATCCTTCTAAATATTCAGGGCTGCCTCATGTATTATTGTTGGAACAGATGTGAATTCTAGAATGCCAGTGCATTATTAATCAAAATGATTTTATGATGAAAGCTTAACAAGGCTAATCAGGCAAACTCTTTCAAACCACTATAAACGTGTTTCTCTTCACTGGGCTGCATATTAATTTTAAATAATAATTGTACAGAATCCACTGCATCAAGGGGATTAAACAGAACAAATAAACTATAACAGAATGGATAACTCTTGGCTGCTGAGGAATCACAGGAATGCCAGCAGCGATAAAAGGCAATCTGTAATTGCTAAAATATGAAGAAGAATGTACCTAAGAACTATATTCTGTCCTAAGTAAGTGTGTCTCTCATTGGTTACTACTTTTTTTTTTCACATGGCTGTAATTAGCCCACATCTGAATGCTCTGATGCAGCCGGATTCCAGAAGCTGTCATTCTAATAAAATATTCTTCAGCTGCAAATCCAGGAATTTATCACCTACCTCCTAATGCTAAATCCAAGTCAATCCAATTTAACAACCAGAATAGTCATTATTAGCTTGTCAGCACTTTAATTTCCCTAAACGATTTCAGCTGACTTTTAGTAAGCATTGCTTTCAGTTAACAAAGTATAACAAAATTAACAATGCTGACCTGCTTTGAGTCTATCTGGGAAATAGACTAGAATGAGTTGTTTATTCTTTTATGTCTCTGCAATTGATTTTTTTTATGGTTAATTTAATTGCTTTGAAGTGAAAACCCTTAACAGTGGATTAGAGATTTATAGCTGTAACATTTCAAGTTGTTTCCCGTATTTAAAAAAAAATGATTATTTTAATAATATTGTCTGAATGCATACCACTTTGTGCTCTGATCTAGGTAGCTCTTACAAGCTAAACAGGGTCAAGTTAGCTTGGTACTTGATTCCGAGACCTATGGAACAGGCTGCACTTGATTCTCCACTGCCTTGCACCTTGTGTGGCTGTTTACACCTGGGTGTAAAATGCCACCATTCTGACCTGGTAGTGCTTTACATTTAGTTTCCTCAAGTGTTGGGGGGGAAGGGATAGCTCAGTGGTTTGAGCATTGGCCTGCTAAACCCAGGGTTGTGAGTTTAATCCTTGAGGGGGCCATTTAGGGATCTGGGGCAAAAATTGGGGATTGGTCCTGCTTTGAGCAGGGGGTTGGACTAGATGACCTCCTAAGGTCCCTTCCAACCCTGATATTCTATGATAAATGACTAACTAACATGCAACTAATGGAGATTCAGGGCCCCAGGGTGCTGCCAGATAGTTATTGTGATTATGTAGGCAGTTCTCCTCATTCTGAGTCAGCAGCATTGAACCAATGCCTTAGCAGAGTGACTAGACACAAGAGGTAACAGGTTTGGAATGAGGTACTGACTGCTTCCAGTCAAAAAAAGATCCCACAAGAGATGAGTTGCCTAGAGCCCTAGCCGTATTTCAGTATAGCTAGTTTCACGCTGCCCAGCTAAGTGTCTTCAGCCATTTCAAATCAATACGGTATTTTTCACTTCCTGTCTAAGCTATTATTATACATTTTCTGGGGTTCAGCCCACAGGTGGCTCCATTTCAGCAGAATCCCTATGTATGGTTTGTAAAACACTCTAAGAACATTTGGGATGAAAAGCACTAAATAAATGTGAGACGTTATTTCCTTTCACCTTGCCCTAAACAAACAAATCACTAAAGATGTACTAAAATGAAAGAGATGCCTTATATATTGGACTTGACACATAAAAGTATTTTATAAATAGTGAGACTCCACAAAGACAATATGGGAAACATGGTAAATAAAAGTGAGAGAAGGCAAGGATTGGAGGGAGTTGTTGGATGCTTTTTGTTTGGTTGGTTTTTGGTTGTTCGCTGTAGGTTATGGTGTTATGGTTTTATTCAAGTTTGTACTCATGAAATCAGGTTTCCACTAAAGTGCCAAATGTACAGACAATCGTGGTCAATCATGGTCTTTTCTTTCTTACATTTATCACTGCATACTACAATTTTTAAAGCCAGAAATATCATCCCACGTGTCCTACCTTTCCTAGTAGAAAGCTATACAAATTCTTTGACTGAAAAAGTGTAACAGGGTTCTTCTCATTAGACTTTCCTGCTCTCTTTACTCTTTGCAATAGATCTTGCACTCTCCTGCAGACCCTCTAATGCTTTCCACAAGTTCCATCTTAGGGATGAAATATGAGCATCTCCTTTAACTAATGGCTGGATCCAAAGCCCATTGAAGTAAATGTGTTTTGGATCAGGCACAAGAGACTTACAGAGAAGCCACAAGACAACCAACACAACCAGAATTAGAATCTTCAGCATGGCGGATAAAAGAAATTCCTCTATGGTCAGCTGAAACTGAGACCAGCATGGTGGCATTTCTTCTCCTCCCGATCCTTCTACAGCAACAAGATCAAGAAAAGAAGGGAAAAGCATACATTTATTTTCCCTAAAATGTATATCACTAACATATGATCGTGAATAAAATGATTCCTAATGGGAAGGACTTACATCAAGCCCTAAGCAAACACACAGAGGGACTCAAATGGGTAGCTACAGTGAAGGTGCTTTACAGGTGAAGCTCTTCCTTCATTTCTATCTAGACTGAACCTGAGGATGGCGAGCAGGATTCTGTGGTGGCACAAATGGGTACACCACTGGGAAATCATGCACTGGCACCTGCTTACATTAGGACTGATTTAACTCTATCTTCTGCATCCCCAGTCTGTCTCTCGCAAAAAGACAGCTACTGTCAGGTGCATGTGTTAAGCTACTCTAACCAAACAAGTTAATTATGCTAGATATTTGTGTGCAATACAGAGTAATCCAAGATAGATGATGGATCCTTACTTTTAGCATCTTGACTTTTTAAACCATCACTACCAAACATGATCCAGAGGAGACCTTACAGTAAAACAAGTACCTTTTATTTGCAGAGTTCAGTGAAACACCCAGTAATTAATGTTTAGTGCATTGTAACCTGTACCCCTATTTTCAGATGAGTAAAATTATTTCTACTATATTTTACAATATCCTGAACAGATTTGGTGCTCAAGATATTTTCTTAATTGCTACTTTAGTTTTCCATGGAGGGAAGGATGGACTACAGCAAAAAAACAAAACCAAAAAACACCTCTTGTGAGCTAAGAGGAAAACAGAACGTAGAATTTCCATTTCTCAGGGCATTAGGTAAATAGCCCACTCACCATTAGTAGTGATTGGAAAGATGTAATGTGTGAATCTGATGTTCTACCATCATGCAAATATGAAAGAAAAAAGAAAAACCAGTGATTGTGGAATACACAGAGCCCACACAATGTTTGTTGGCAAGGGGCTTAAAATCCTTTACCTCTTCCAAAGTACTGTCTTGGTTGCCAAGTATGGAGGAAAGTTCCCAAAGGGGAAGAATAGATAGATTGATTAAAGTGACCTATTAGCAAGAGAGCTGCTGGATCAGTTAAGAGGAAGCTATTAGAGATAGAAAGAGAAAACTATTTCCTGTCTCTCGCTCTAGGTGGTTTTGCTCCACTCACTCCACCTCCTAGAGCTGGGCTTGCTGTAAAGCATGGTCTAGGTGGAACGTAAGTGAGATGATTACACTTCCAATCGTGAAATGGATTCCAATCGTGAAATGTGCAAATGCTGGTGTGGTTCCCTCTGCAGGATTAGGACCTAAAAACTCAATCTGTTCTGGTCTATTGTAATTTCCTTTGTGTGTGTGATTCTTTTCTTGTGAAATACATTTGTCACTATTAAAAGGTCAATATTCATAAATAATTCCATACCGGTGGCACTGGAGAAAGTGTAGTCACTGCCTCACATTTAGAATAGGAAACGACTGCAATACCAGAGGTACCTCCATGCCCTAACAGTAAATATCACCTGTTTACAGGCAGCGACAGTGTGGACGCCAATGCCAACCTGGAACTCTCCCACCCAGTAGTCCTGTTTGCCCCTGGTAATAATGGAAAAATTAGCTGGTGATGAGCAATGAGTAGCCACCACGTGCACAGAAGAATTTTCATATTTGAACATTATTTTAGCTATTTAAATACTTTAGGGCCCGAAGTTTCCATGGGAAAAGAAATCAGTGTTCCAGACTCCAAGTATTACAATGATTCACATACAAAGAATGTCTGCCCATATCACTAGTATTTCCTAAAAATACTTACTATCTGCCAATTTACACACAGATCCATCTCCAATAGAGGGCTTTATATGCCAACAATATGCTTCACAACTGTCCTTAATTTAGACTGATAATAGAATTTCTGCAGATAAACACAAGTTAGCAAAATATTGGTTATTCTACAGGATTTTCATTTTCCCTGGAGAGGGGGAGATGCCAAATCGCAATAGAACCCCAGGAGGCCACAAAGACTAAGTTGTAAGTCCCCAGACACTGTATAGTGAGTCCAGTAAGTAGTTCTTTTCCCCTGCCAGAAGGATGGTGGCTGAGTTGCTGTATCTGCAAAACCCAAAGCCCTTGGCTGATACAAAATTACTTTCTATCTCGGTCCAAGCTTTATGGTAGTTTGCTTCCCACTCCCTGAAAATCATAAAATATTTACAAGTCTGAGTATAAGTCCCAGATGAATACATTAAGAACTATTCTCTTACCTTCAGAGCTCATTAGCAACAGAAATGATTATTCTGATGCTATTTTATATTTTATAAATACTTCATTTGCTGAGCCTGCTGTGCTACTCCAGATTGTTATATTTCCTCTTACTTTTATTTTAGAAGGTGAATTTTTTGTTTCCCCCCCACCCCGAATATGCATAAAATATCCCACTTTCTTGAAAAACAAGTTGACCTAGTAAGCAAGAGGAAGCAATGGGTTTCTGCAAAATCTGCCTAGACAGGGAGATTTACTGTTAAAATATTTCATACCCATTTTTTTTCAGGATCTTTTTCACTAAACCATCACTGACAGCTTCAGTGAGTAGAAAACTGTTGTTTTAATTCAACTAGTAAATGTTTACAGCCTAACCCTAATGATAATACATGTAGAATTCCAGGCCGGTTACAGAAAGAGTGAGGATCCTGTCAGGATACAAGAGGCCAGATTTTCTACTGGTGTAAACTAGTATAGATCCACTGAAGTCAATGGAGATAATCATTTACACTAGCTAAGGATCTTACACAAGAATTTTCTCTCACTACTTTTACTCCATTAGTAACCCCATGAATAAAAGTCACCCTTGGATCTGAAGGGGTCTGAATAGCCTTGTCCATGAATAGGAACAGAATGGAATCCTCATCTATATGGAGGTAAAGAGCCCTCAATGGCGACCGGGCACACCCTCTACCATCCTTTGACTTGGGGGCCCAAGTGTTTGTAAATGTTCTGTTGGGCTCATTGCAACCTTTACCTTGCTGTGATCTCTCTCCCCTTCTAACATTTCACATATTTGCTGTGTTGCTTATCAGCTTGGGAGGCTGAGAACAGTGGTGCCAGTTGAATATTTGGCACCTATGATGGGCAGCACAGGCTGTTTTTGGTCAGTAATGCCCCCTTTCTTCCTACTTCTCTTGCTGGACTACAGCAAACCCACCTTGTCCCTGTAAAAGGTGTAGGGACAGTGACAGCTGCTTATGATCCAGTTGTTAAGACACCAGACTGGGATTTGGGAAACTTGGGTTCAGTTCCCTCCTCTGCTGAAGACTTGGTCAAATCTTTGTGCCTCAGTTCCCCATCTGTAAAGTGGAAATAATATACCTCCTTACTTCATAGGTGTGTTAGGAGGATAACTACACTACAGGACCTGAGGCACTCTGATACAACAGTAATCAGAGCCTTATAAGTAGGGTTACCAGATAGCAACTGCAAAAAAACAGGACAGGGGTGGGGGGGAAGAGGCGCCAATATAAGAAAAAGCCCCAAAAAACAGGACTGTCCCTTTAAAAACGGGACGGATGGTCACCCTACTTATAAGTAAGGCTGATAAATAGCTATTGCTCCCAGAGCCATAGGAAGGGTTACAATAATTTTGAATCTTTGCAATCTAAGCTAGATCTTTGGGGTTCCTAGATGTGGATCTCCTGAAAAGAAAGCAGGAAAATGGGAATTCACCCTCCACAGCTTATCTGGATTGGCGGCTGGTCCGTGACTGTGAATTACTCATCAGGGAAGGAAACCTTCGCTATCTTAATAAAGTGAAGCAATTTAAATGAGGATTGTCTGGGTTATTTTAAATTGCTGCATTTCAGTTTTATCTTTAAGTTAGATCAAGGGTACCTAGCGTGTATGGGCAGGCAGACTTGTTAGCATTTTTATACATTTAAATAAATAAATACATGTGCCTTGTCTGCTGGACAGATCCCTTAGGTAAAAGAGATACAGAGTACCTAGACAGCAGACTTTAGGGGTTTGCTATTAGCTACATAAGCAGCCTACACTGAGCCAAGAAGGAAAAAAACAAACAAAATGGAGCCTTATTTCACCACCCTAGCATATGCGCGTATAAGACTCTTGCCAAATACAAGTGTGATATTTGCTAAAATTAGAAAGATAGTTTAATTACTGTATGGTACAAAATCTCAAAATTCTCATACGGAACTGATAATGTTGCTATGGAAATAAGCTTAATTACTGCAGGGTGAGCAATAAACTTCTCAGTACAGCTATCTTTACAAGCAATCTCCTCTCTTGAAAGTTTCAGCCCCCTCCCCCCTTGAATGGGACTAAACATCTCTGTTCGTTTTAATGTAATTTCAAAGGGCCGTCAACGTAGACTATTCAGAGAATAAGAACTATTTTGCAGTGCACATCAGTGTATCAATGCCACCATTACAAAGAACTAAAAATAAATTTAAATCAATATGATGCATGAAACATCCCAATAATGCTAATTTACTCAGTACATTTTAGGTCTGTATGTGCTTCTTTCTCTTCCCCAACTCCGTGCCTTTACCTTGTGAGAGACTATGTGGAGGGATGAAAAATAGTGGATAAAACCACACATGCCTGCACAGAGAGTGCAGAAGAGAGCTTCTTCTTGCCCCTGGAGCTAAATCTGCATCAATGTTTAGTGAATGGCTACTCTTGGAACATATGTCTATATTTAGATGTGAACAAGGGGATTCAGGAGTTAAAAAATGTATTCACTATTTGCTCTCTGTCATTCATTTAAATGGCATTAATTCTATCTGTCATTCTTCCTATTTTAAAAGTTGCAGGAATCCAGTCAAGGAGCAGAACCAATATCACGTGATGAAGGTGACTAATTACACTCCACGAATATCAAACAGTGAATAGTCAAAGTGAACTTTGCAAACACCCAGAGGCTGAAAATATCTCATTCAAAGTATTCCCAGAACTCAGAACTGGTTTGCAAATTAGTCACTAACAGGAAAAGGGGGCAAATTGAATTATTCATTGTGAATAAATTATTGAATAAAACAGCTCTAATAAAAAGCTAATAGCCAAATATCCACCTTTTCAGTGTGCCAATGGTTAATCACCCTCACTGTTAAAAATCTGTGCCTTATTTCCCAGTAAAATGTGTCTGACTCCAGTTTTTCACCATCCTTTTAAAAATGTGGACACCAGAATATTCCAGTATCGGTCTCACCAATGCCATGTACAGAGGTACAATCATTTCCCTACTTCTACTCACATGGTTTTACACCCAAGGATCACACTAGTCCTTTTTGCCACAGCATCGCACTGGGAGCTTGTCCACTATGACCCCTAAATCCTTTTCTGAGACACTTCTTCCCAGGATACAGTCCCCCATTTCTGTAGGTCTGGCCTGCATTTCTTGAACCAAGATGTATGCCTTAATATTTGGCTGTACTGAAGCACAGTTGATTTGAATGGGCTTCGTTCACCAAGAGATAAAGATGGCTCTGTATGACTACCCTGTCCTCAGATTTACCACTCTGCCAAGCTTTATCTCAAATCTAAATAAAAATCAATGTGTGTAAATATATACATAACTTCAGACATTTTTGCTTTACACCAGGTATTTTGGAAAATGCAGTGATGCAGATATCACACAAAGCTTGTTTATGCTATCAGATGAAACACTTCAATCTAATCCTCCTGGATGGCCTCACACAAAACAAACAATGCGGCTTAGTCTATCTAAACCTTCACAGAGGAAGTGTAATGTGTACTGATGCAGAAGAGAAATTCTGCTGCATATTGAAATTAAATATCCCACATACATGTGATATAAAGGAGCAAAACCTTTCTTCAAAAGAACTTTGTCAAGTTTAGTTTTCTATAGACATTAGCAACACAATTGTGTCACTAACAGCAAAACCAAAGCAAAAGGCCTGGTTGCACCTACGTGGAGGGGGACTGTTCATGCAGATCTCTCTCTCATCCAGCCAAAGACAGGAAAGGAGTAGGGCGCATCCTTCCATCCACAGCCCCAGGTTGTGTTTTCCTGCAGCCTGCTCCCAAGTGGCTAGGATTTGAAACCTCCTTTTAAGGAGGGTCCTGGGAGCAGCTGCCAGTTGTGGAAGCCATTTCAGCAGCTGGTACACACTGTGCTGCTACGGTCACAGAGCTGTTTAAGGCAGCTCCGGCCTTCAGTAGATCTCTGGGGAGCTGCTGGGTTTGCCAACCAGCCCAGAGGCCTGGTCTATGGGAAAGCAAACCCCACCCTACAGACAGAACCACTGAGGAGAAAACTCCCCAAGGAGAGTTTTGCAGATTTCCTCCCACTTCATCCTGTGCGAAGGGACAATCAGACACTCCTCAGAGCGGGGGGTTTAGCAATGATCACAAGTTCTCTGTATGGTGGAACCAATTAGCCTTTTGTACAATGTTTGAATAAATATTATAATCATTATTTCTAGGTCACTAAATAATACACAAATGCACCACTGAAGTCTGCCAGGGATAGCTTCCCAGATGTGGCAGGGCTGCACCCAGTCAAGGGGTGTGTCACAGTGTAACCCACACACCTCCTGGGTGTGGTGTTCTGTCCCATCTTGTGGCATGATACCACTTAGAGAGACAGAGTTAAATGAGTCTGCTCTACAGCCTTAGCTAACAGCCAGTTGGCTTTTAGCTCACGTGGTAGAGGTTCATGCTTTAAGCTCCAGAGATCCCAGGTTTGATCGCACCCACCGACAACCGGGGTCTGACAGCACTGCCTACCCAGTCAGGCTTCAGGCTAACTGCTGCTGCCTCAGTTTCCTCTTCATATCCAGGGCCAATCGCCAGCCCACACTCACCCAACCTTCCCAGGAAGGACTCACAGACACACACACACACAAAAAGGATACTGGGACCCAGAGGCCTCTCTCTCTCTCCCCCCACCCCACTTCCTTTTTTCTTCCCTCCCTCTCCTGGGCTAATCACAGCAGCCAACCTCCCTCCTGCAGCTGATATTCAACTGAGCCCTCTCAGCCCTTTGTAGAGAACAAGGGCTGATAAACTCAACAGGGCTGCTGGTTCCAGGCTCTGTGGCCCTTAAAGCAACAAGCCACCCTACTACAGAGCAACACACTGGCCATGCTCCAAGCCACACTACCTCCTGCCCAGTCTCCCATTAGTTTCCCTGCCCCTTACTTCTTGGGCCCAAAGATCCTGGTTTCCTGAAGCCTAAACTCTACACTCCCAGTTAATGCTACCCCTGCCCCCGCACCCCACCCCACCCCCCCGCCCCGCCACAAACCTCTCGCCTACAATAAATCAACTTAAGTGAAGCCCTACTGCTACACAGGTCTCCTTTGTTTTTGCTTCTGGTGCCTTCCTAGCATGCAAATGGCACTTGGCCTCCTAACTAGTTCTCCTCTGCACCTGGGCCCCTGCTCCTAACTCCGAGCCTGTAAAAACAGCAGTGACTCTAGCCCTGATCTGCTCCCAGTCAACCTATTCCTCTACCTTGAAAGATGTAACAGCTCCATCTGCTTGGTTCCCTCCCACTCAAAACCAGCTAGCAGTGCAGAGGCTGTTCAGCTCCCTTCTTAAACAAGCAGTAGCACTGTTCTATGTGCATCCTCACTTGCCCCTAGGGAAAGAAACAGTAGCTCATTGGTTCCACTCACCCCCACTTGCATGAGCAAAATTTATGCTTTTCCTGGGCAAGCTGGTTTCTCAAGACCTGATTCCTCATGTAACACAAAAAAGAATATAATGATGACTATTGTAATACGTACAGGGGCAGACTTAAAGCTAGGCAGTCAACCTTAATTTGGTGTATTTATGTCTTGAGTGCTTCACCGTGCAACTTTAATATGGAATTATTATAGGCCCGTTCTCAGCACTCGACTTGCATATAGCAGGTATTACATATGAATGTATAAGCACAGCAGCCTGGAATTCTACCAGGCTCTGGGGAGGACAGCAGCAGCCAAAACACTGTACACAGGAATATGAGCCATTCTCTTCAGCAACACCAGGGCAGTACCCAATTCTGACATCCACACTCAGACAAAAGAACTTCAGTTTTCAAAGACTTGCCTGAAAAATCCACATTGTAAACATACTGAGCATGTCGGTAGTGTGCTTGTTCCCCTAGGCAAAGTGAGGCTAACGGGCTTTCGCTGCTGCTAGAGCAGTGGTTCCCAAACTAGGGTTCGTGAACCCCTGGGGGTTCACAAAATGTTACAGGGGGTTCTCGGGAAAAAAATCCCTAATGGTGGACAGAGCTGTCCCTAGGGACCCCAGACAGCACAGGGCCAGCAGTCTGGAGTCCCTGGACTTCCAAGAGCTAAGCAGATCAAAGCAAGCATATTTATCCCACTGAGAAGATTTAAACTTCAAGACTCATAAGAAATACAAAGGAAGGTGGATATTTTTTGCTGTTTTTAAAATGAAACAAGCAGCTAGTATTGTTTTTAAAATTATGATGAAGAACAAGTTTAAGCTTTGTTGTAATGTGCACGGTTTGCCTGGACTGCTCAAGACCTCAATGTTTGTGTAGGAGGAATTCTTGATTTGAGTTGTCTTTTTAAATCCCTGCATGCTGTTTCACATAGAATCATAGAATATCAGGGCTGGAAGGGACCTTAGGAGGTCATCTAGTCCAACCCTCTGTTCAAAGCAGGACCAATCCCCAAATTTTGCCCCGATCCCTAAATGGCCCCCTCAAGGATTAAACTCACAACTCTGGGTTTAGCAGGCCAATGCTCAAACCACTGAGCTATTCCTCCCCCCCCCAGCTGATACTCCTTGATGAAACTTAGGAGCCTTGTCTTATAACAAGCTTAATCAAAGTGATACAAGCGACGGAAGTGAGATCTTGGAAGAGTGTTGCCGTTTTCATAATGTAATAAAGATACTGTCATGATAAATAATAATTAATAATACATAGTGTGTAATAAGCACGTCATAAAAACCAATGTTCTATTTCCAAGAGCACTTTTCTAATTTATACTCAGATAAAGGAGAAAATTCCAGGAAATGTTCATTTTTAGGAGGGGGTTCACGAGACTTGACATTTTAGTGAAAGGGGTTCGCGGGTTGGTAAAGTTTGGGAACCACTGTGCTAGAGGAAGAGGCTCCTGGGATTCCCTGAGACATTTGAAAAGGTTCCTGGGACGGTTTGGAGCATTTTTTTTTTTTTGATCTGGTGGTTAGCTATAAAGCTAACTTACTTTTAAGTCCCTTCGTTTTCAGTTTAAAACTATTTTTACCAAAAAAAATCCTGCGTTTTACAAAAAGTATTATTCTTTTTTTTCCAATTTTCACCCTACTTTTGTATCATTCAAATATATATAAAAATAACTTGTTTTATTAGGAAAAATACAATACATTGCATGAGATACATGTATTACGATAATACATTAGTCTGTATATATACAAAGCTGCCTGCTGAAATAAGACTATGTATTAGTCTAGAACAGGGATCTCAAACTCAAATCGCCACGAGGGCCACATGAGAACTAGTAAATTGGCCCGAGGGCCGCATCACTGAAACCTTTTCATACAATGATACAAAAGTATAGTCAAAAATGAAAAAAATGAAGAGTAATATAGTCTTCTATTAAAAGTCAATGTATAAAAATTTTTAAAACTGTAATGCAAAGAGAGGTTTTAATAAAATATAAACACTCAGTAATGTTTGGAGCTTGGCTGCAAGTGGAGTCGGCGCTATGGCAGGCCGCAGGAAATAACTCAGCGGGCCACATGTGGCCCGCAGGCCGCATGTTTGAGACCCCTGGTCTAGAAGATACACACAATAAACAGGCATGCACACAAGCATCTGAACGTACTGATGAATCTCTTGGCCACCACGTACACATTTCAAGCTGTTAGCAGATAACGGTTTAAAGATCTGACACACTGAAACGGGAAGAAAATGAAAATCTGTATCAGAGTAAGTTTCAGAACACAAGGAAGTATTCAAAATTTTAAAAAACAAGAGACAAGGATGAAGTTGAGTGTATGCAGTGCAAATAGTGTGGCCCAATTATTAAATGTAAATATTTATAGGCTAATAGTTTTACGTCTGCAACAGTAAACTGTTTATTCAAATGAAAAGGTTATTTGGGAATTAGAGATATATTGTTTTCTTAAAGTCAGAGGTGACATTGTGTTTTGAGTTCTGTTTTAGTGAATTCCATTCATCCAAAGCATTAATCTACTGAATACTTTTTTCCCCCGTCCTTCCGTCCACCAAAATAAACCCCGATATTTACCCAGCAAAATTATTAATAGTTTTTCCCATCGATTTTCACCTGTTTTTGTTGTTGTAGTAATAAACACCATTAAATTCCCAGGAAAAAGAAAAGAAAATAAACACCGAAAACGAAGGGCCCTACTTACTTTGCATGCGTTCATATGGGGATTTACATCACAACTTAAGAGGTAGCAGTGTTTTCTACCATATGCAAACCTGCGCTGATTTTCAAATAGCCATTACTCCATTATTTTACAAATTTTCTGAAACATAGCGAACCCTTAACTGTATAAACATGACCTAAATTTCACGTTTAAATTTGCACACAATCCCACCAAAAGAAACACCACAGAAGTTCTTTAAAATGGGAACATTTACTTTTTCACTCTCCCTTCTCTCAAAAATATTGGACAGGATATTGCTCTATCTTCCATAAAAAGATTGTCAACTTTTGACATGGACCATGGCAAATTTCACCCCAAAAGAAAGAGGTTTCAGAAAGTTATGAGCAAGTAAAATCTGAAAGCTTGTAATGGAAACTGTTCTGCAATATTATCTATAGCTATTGCCTCTTGCATCCTTTATAATACACACCCACATTTATACATATGGGAATTTATAATATCCTGACAGTAGTCATTCGGACAAGTCGATCCAGCAATGTATAAATCCACAAACCATTTTGGCTTCTGCCGTTTCAGGGGATAATAGATGTCTGACTGGCTAGGAGATAAATGGATTACACACACACACACACACACCTGAGCAAAATGAGTGGTTTAAAAAAAAAAGTCTCTGATTCTCTAAGGAAAGTGTAGGCATCACCTCAGGCTAATTTTTCTGCTTTTCTTTTATTTATTTGCTAAAGGCAGTACTAAACGGAATGTATACTACTGGAGACAATTACCTTCTGAATGATTGACGTGAATGCATTTGAATTTTACCATTATCTATGCTTTACACTTCACCAAATCCAAGGGTAAAATACCCAATTTTATCCCTGATTTGATAAACTCATTTGCCTGCAAGGGTTCATACTAGATGAATTTGTACTGCTCTTGAGACAACTATCATTTCATTATTCTCTAGTTACCACCTGCTTCACTCTATTCACAACACTTCTACATTTGCACAAACGGTAACGCTGTGCTATCAATGGTTATGCAGCACACTGAAGATGAGCTTGGCAGAATTCAAATTTTATTTTTTAAATCGTTTTCATGGATAATATCAATGTTTATTTTTAAGCATTTTTCTACTTTAATCCATTTAAATGTTCACAGTTTCAGGGAATTACAGGGGGTCAGACAATTACTTAATGACAGTAGATACTGATTTTCAAAAAGTTAAAGCTTTATGACTCTTAAAACACAAAACTGTCAACATCACATGTCAAAATACACAAAGTAAATATCCTTAAATCAGACTCTGAAGTTCTCATGCAGCATTTTTCTTACTTTATCTGTAAATTTCAATTATTATTCATAGAAATATTTTTTCGGTTTGTGTGTGTGTGTGTATGATGAAATTGAGGTTTACTGACGTTGATCGATAAAAATCTAATCCTGCAAAGCCTATATATGCCATAATTCATGCACAAATGACAAACAGCAACTATGGTAAGATTTATATTTTACCTAGAGCAAAGAATATTTTTAAATGTTTCTTAAGTTCAGACAAGCCCACGTGTTGTGTTCAAAGGACTGAACAATTAAAATCTTACTAGATTTGAGTAAAGGGGGAGGAGGGATAGGTCAGTGGTTTGAGCGTTGGCCTGCTAAACCCAGGGTTCTGAGTTCAATCCTTGAGGGGGCCATTTAGGGATCTGGGGCAAAAATTGGGGATTGGTCCTGCTTTGAACAGGGGGTTGGACTAGATGACCTTCTAACCCTGATATTCTATGAGATCAAAGTTAAATTTTCAAAAGCATCTAAGCGATGTAGGAGCCTACGTTCTAGTTTCAAAAGTAACACATGCACTTAGGGACATATGGCCCATTGATTTACAAAATGAGATTTAGGCTCCAAAGTGCTTATGTCCCTTTTGAAAATGGGATTTAGGTGCTTTTGAAAATGTTACTCCAAATCACAAAGAGTGAAATTCTGACCCCCTTTTCACATTGAATGGTACCTTATTCTTCAAGTGATCCCATTGAAATCAGTAGGATTACTCAAGGAGCCAGGTGCAACTCAACACGAGTAACTGTATCAGACTCTGACCCTAAATAGGGCACTTAATCAAGCCCCCTGGGGCAACAGAAACTGGACCTCTAGTTTAATCTCTGTAGGCTCAATGTGAACCCTTACTCATGTTGAGTAGTACCTTACTCTATGAGTAGTGCCATTGCTGGTATTGCTCAACTTAAGAGTGGCAGAACCAGGCCCACAGTCAGTAAACTTGCTTTGGAACAGACTTTAGGGTTTCTGTTACTCAAAACCAAGGCTGGATTAGCATGCTTTATGATTTAGAGAGATTAAAGATGGGAACATTTTAGCAGGAATTTTCAATAATAAGAACATTTTTAGGATTTCCATTTCAAATGAATGATGCCAGTAGCAGCACATCCTCCCTTCATCGCATTAGGATGCATAGATGTTCCTGAGGTCATTGATGCTCAGGAATAGAAAGTCAGAGTCCCTGAAGTTGAAAAACGCTGCCTCAAGGGAATAAAAACTTAGAGTGTTAGGTCCAAAAGCTGCAGTGATTAATTAATTAATTATTATTAGCAATAGATGTAACAGCAGTGCTGCTGCATTGCTGGGAGACCTCAATTAGGACGTGTCCCCATTGTTCTAGGCCAGGGATCTCAAACTCAAATCACCACGAGGGCCACATGAGAACTGGTAAATTGGTCTGAGGGTCGCATCACTGAAACCTTTTCATACAATGATACAAAAGTATAGTCAAAAATGAAAAAAATGAAGAGCAATATAGTATTCTATTAAAAGTCAATGTATTCACTTTTTAAAAACTGTAATGCAAAGAGGGGTTTTAATAAAATATAAACACTCAGTAATGTTTGGCGCTTGGCTGCTAGTGGAGTTGGCACCTATGGTGGGCCACAGGAAATAACTCCGCGGGCCGCATGTGGCCCACGGGCCGAGTGTTTGAGACCCCTGTTCTAGGCACTTTACAAACACACAGTAAGAGACGGTCTGTGCTCTGATGATCTTAGGCTCTAATTTGAGACAAGACACAACAAGCAAGTATGACAAACCAAAAGGGAGAGGTGGGAAATGAAGATAACATCACATAGTTATTTAGGCAGCTTGATGACTCCTGAAGGTACTTACCCTTCTATTTTTAATTAAGCCAGTATCCCCATTGAGCTCAGAGTCTAGCAAACAACATAATATACTGTACATAGATCCGAGGAAGGTTTCCAAGTCTAGGTAGGGGGATGGAATGCCCCACTACTCTTGACTAGAAGGAGAGTTTTGCCTGAGTAGGGACTGAATATGTTCTACTGGTTCACCTGGATCACCTGGATCGATCAGACTTCAGCTGTCGTTAAGACTGCGCCGATCACAACACGTCTGCCATTCTTCTCGCACTCATGCCTTTCTTCTCCACGTTCGTCCGAAACGTTTAACGATGTCATCTTCCCATCTTCTTGGAGGCCGACCGGAGGGTCTTTTCTGTTCTCGCGGGTACCACTCAGCAATGATTGCGGTCCACCTGTTATCCTTGAGCCGTGCTGTGTGGCCCGCCCATCGCATCTTGTTATGTCTGCTTTCCACGACAATATCTTTCACACCGCTGCGTTCTCTGATTATTTCATTTGGTATATGATCCAGAAGGGAGATTCCCAACATAGCTCGTTCCATTGCCCTTTCAGCTACCAACAGCCGTTGCTCTTCTCTCTTCGTCAGTGCCCACATTTCACTGCCATACAGCATGGCTGGCAGCACTGCTGAATTGAAAATATTTTTACGTGTGGTCTTGTCAATTTTTCCTTTGAGGACATCCTTGATGGAATTAAATGCACACCATCCTGCCCGAATCCTTCGCAAGAGTTCTCCGTTCAGGTCTTGGCGCATATTAACTTCTTGGCCCAAATATATATACTGTTCCACTTCTTCGATGTCTTCTCCTGTTACCGTTATTCGGGCTTTTCGTAAGACGTCTGATCGCATATATTTCATTTTGCAGCGGTTCATTTTCAGGCCGACCTGACTACTTTTCTTGTCGAGTCTTTGTAGCATGCTCTGCAGTTGGTTGGTGCTTTCGGCAATTAGTACAATGTCGTCTGCAAATCTGAGATGAGATAATCTCTCTCTGTTTATGTTGACACCACTCCTCCAATTGATCTTGTTCATAACCATTTCGAGGCAGGCGGTGAATAGTTTCGGTGAAATTGTATCTCCTTGCTTTACACCTTTCTCAATTGGGATGCGGAGAGGAGTTTCAAGGAGAGTAATGTCTGTTGTACATCCAGTATTCGCTTCCTTCAACAAACTAATGTACTGCGTGTTAATGCCCTGCTCTGCGAGCGCCTTTAATATTGCGTTAAACTCAACGCTATCAAAGGCCTTTTCATAGTCGACAAAAGCAATGCACAGCAGGAGTTTGTATTCCCTCGCTCTTTCTAGGAGCTGGCTAAGGGTAAATATATAGTCGATTGTACTGAAATTTCTTCGAAACCCTGCCTGCTCTCTCGGCTGTTCTTCATCCAGACTCTGCGAAAGTCGATTCGTTATCACCTTTGTGAAGAGCTTGTAGATGTGAGAGAGCAGGCATATAGGGCGGTAGTTCTTAAGATTTTCTCGATCACCCTTCTTGTGCAGCAAGATGGTATTCGACTCCTTCCAGCTTGATGGTATTTTTCCTTCTTCAAGATATCGACTGAATCTTAAAGCGAGGGCCTTCCAAAGTTTTCCACCTCCTGCATAAATCATTTCTGACGTTATTCCATCTTTGCCTGGAGCTTTTCCCTTCTTCATCTGGTGTAGTGCGCTTCGGACTTCGCTGACGATTATTGGGGGGACGCGTTCTTCTGACTCTTCGAGGGTTGGGAGGGGGACGTTGATTCTTGATTTGAACAGTTCTGCATAGAAGTCCTTGCAGACCTCCATCCCTGCTCTGTCGATTACTGTCTCTCCATCCTTGTTCTTCAATGCTGTTATGCTCAATCTATACTGCGTCAATTCCTGCTTGCATGTCCTGAGGCTCTTGCGTGATTCAGCTGTTTTAAGGAGCTTTTCTTTCCAGAAGTTCTCAAAGTCATCCTTCAGTTTTTGCCGTATAAGCTTGCACAGAATGGAGTACTCGAGGTTGTTATCCGCGCTCCTTTTCATGTTTCTCCGCTTCTCCAACAAGCTTTTCGTTTCAATCGAGATTCTTCCCTTTGCCTTCTTCAGCTTTTTAATTTCAGCTGCTTTTATGCAACATCTCAACTTGTCAGCAAAGATACTACAGTCCTCATCACACTTTTCCATCTGGCTCCAGTCAAACCCAGAAATCGCTTTTTTCAGCTTTGCTTCATCGAATGTCTTCGGCTGCTGTTTCCTGTTTGCCATCTGTAACGCCTTCTTTTCCACCGCTTCGTCGAAAATCAACTTCACTCTAAGCAGGTGATGGTCACTGCCGGTGTTGAATGGCTGCACCACAGAGACATCTTGAACGATGCGCCTTTTATTGACTAAAATATAGTCGATTTCATTCTTACTCTTCGCGTTTGGTGCGATCCATGTCCACCTTCTTGAGATCTTCTTTTTGTACCAGGTGTTTGCCACGTACAGTTCTTTCATTTCTGCCATCGCTACCAGCCTCTCTCCTCTTTCATTCCTTTCGCCGCTGCCGTATCTCCCTATGAACTTTTCGCCAGTTTTCCCTCGCCCGACCTTGGCATTGAAATCTCCCATCGTGACAGTGTAAGTGGACTTTTGCGCGAGAGCTCTTTCAAGATCTCGGTAGAATTCTTCCACTTCTTCGTCCTCACTTGCACTTGTGGGAGCGTAGGCCTGGATGACCTTGAGCGTAGCTTTTGACTCCATCTGAGGATGCAGCACACCGATACGTGATGATGTTAGCTGGCATGATATGACTTTCGAAGACCAATCTTTATTGACGATAAATCCAACTCCTCCAACATTTCTAGCGCCATCTCCCTTTCCGAGCCTCACAGCACTTCTATCCTTCCAGTTGACTTCCAACTCCTTCTTTCGTCGGGTTTCGCAGACACCGAGAATATCGCATTTTATCCTTTTCTTCTCTTCCATCAGATGGTTTAAAGTTTCCTCCTTTGCCAGTGACCTACAATTGTAAGTACACACAGCGAGGATTGTCCTTTTCCATGTTGGCCTAGCACCTGACATTTTTTAGCAACCTCTTGTCGCTCAATTTCCACTCCGCCACCGTAGAACGTGCATTTACTTGTGTTGTTTTAGCTGTTAACTTCAAGCCATCCCACTGGCTAGGTGGGCAGGCATGCGTACCTCCTCAAGCTTAGCTAGCCTTCAACCTCTAAGGAGAAGGAAAAGCGCTCTTTCCTCTGAGAGAGCAACCCTCCTCCCTGGATTGGATAGTCCGACACCTTTGTAGCATGGTAAAACCTACCAGGGCATATGCCCCGCTACCATAGCTGTCAGACAGCCAGGGTCACCGCTGCACCAAGTTGAGGCGCTGAGGTAGGATTCTGCAGCAGTTCTACTGGTTATAGGATGAAATTTTAGTCCCATTGAAATCCATGGGAGTTTTGCCATTGATTTCAAAAGTCAGGATTACATCCATAGTCTTTACGTAGATGCAGTAATTGTTTTAAAAGGAAAAGGAAAAGAAATGTGTTTAGGCCTTTTTGTTTCTTTATCATGTATAAAGAAGGCCTGAAAGGGTTGTCTAGGATTTGAGCGCCCCCCCACCCCCAATGTTTTTTTTTTTTCCATTAAAAGTTCCAGTTCTGTCTGCCGTCTTTGATGTGGAAGGCTCTCTAGTTGACTGGAGAACTAGAAAGATTAGGACGTCATGACAGGGCTGTCTGCTTAAGTGAGGGAAATCATTTCTGTTCAGACTGTTTAAAACTGTCCTGTGTGTTGTGCTACACCTATTTCATTTAGATACCATATAAACAGTAGGGAGAAAAGATCTGCATGTTAATGATTCAAAGCCTTCTGCCTTTTCAATGAAGGGTGGGAAAAGTTCACAATACACATCTGAACCCTCCAAGAACATTTAACCAAGGAAGAGGAGATCTAACACTCCTTATATTTCTCAGATTAAAAACAAACAGTAAAAAACCCCATGACATGATAATACACCTCTCAGGCCATCTTTAATCATCACAATGAAGGGGAAATTGGCAAAATCCCAATCTTCTTTTTCCTCTGCGGATCACCTTGAAAGAGAGGCCGCATTCTACAACTGCTCTATGTGTACAAGGCCTATTGAAACCAATTGTAACTCCTTGTGCAAAGCAGCTCAGGCCCTTCAAAAAGAACTGAATCAAACACAGCAGCTTTCTGTAGGAGGCAAATAAGCCCACAGAACACCTGCATCTACAAAGTGGTACTTCCAAACTGGTTTCCCTTACAATTTACCTTTAAATAGCTACTAGGCCAGATCCTGCTCCTTTTTCTCACATTGCCCCCCGGTGAAGTCATTCAGTCTACTTATATCAGTAAAGTAAGCAGGATTTAAACCTGTAGAAGTTACATGAGTAAGTCAATAGGCTGCTTATATTTCCTATTTTCATATTTCAATTGCTAGAAGGATAGCTTTCATTCCTGTGCCAATAGCTCCTAGACTGAGAGTTAGAAGAATTTCCTGACCAGTGATGCAAATAAAAGCAGAAATGCAAAAGAATCTGGAAAGTGTTATAGCAGAGCCAGCCACTGCAGTGCTACTACATTTAACATTTGATCATTACTACCTTTAATCTCAAGGGTTTACAACTCTGATGTACAGGAATTCCCCTCAACTGCCACTTACTAGAAAATCACTCATATCAAAAGCATATTTTATTTTCTTAAACTCTTCTCAAAAGATGGGGGAGGGGAATTCACTTGCAGTATAGAATGGCCATCAAACCAAGGTGTTTGAGCTATACAATGTGGTAAATAAAAACCAATTTTTACCAATCTCACATTCTCTCTGAGTTCCCAGAACACAAAAACTGTTCCCCCCATTACTTTTAAATAATAATATGTTTTTAAAAAAATCTAAACACACTTAGGCCCAAAATTTGACCAACAATACAACGGGTACCCATACATACTAATAGGCACAATTAACTAAACTGCATATATTTTTCCTCACTTGCTTCTGTAAAATCCACTGCTCTGTTATAGAGAAATGTTAAAGTTACTGTTGTAAATTGAAAAAAAATCAACAAAAAAATTAAATCACACGCACAAAAAAAGTTATTGTAAAGTAAGGCACAAACAATACCAGGACTTTTCATCTGAAATGCAAAGCCAGACAGATCGCTAGATGGCTAACAAAGCCTTTTTGGAAAACTATACTGATACACAGTAATTAATTACACCGTCATGGTGTTGATAACAAATGAGGAAATATATAAGTCAGAGCTAATGTATATTTGCTTTGTATTGAAAATGAAACGAGAGGTTTTTAAAAATTCCAATGGTTGCCAAAAACAAAAAAAAGGATAAAAGACAAAAATGTCATTTCCAAGCTTTCAAGAGGGTATTACAACCAATGATAATGAGAAGACTATACAATGCAAAACAATTTAAAACAAATTTAAAGTTTCTTGAAAACAAGTTATGGAGGAAGTATATCACTTATGGGATTGAGATTTGTAATTGTGGGGGGATATTTTATACTAGTTAAAATATTGCCCGGCATAGCAGCCATTGCTATATACTGGATAAAATATAGGACTGAATCTGAAAATCTCTGTGTTTCTACTTCCGCTTCCACCCTTGGTCTGCTTTTTCTATTTCTATTTCATCTAATCTCTTCAGGGCAGAGACTGTTCACTATGTGTTTGTCTAGTGCCAACCCCAATGGAGCCCCACTCTCATTTGGGGCCTCTAGGAACTACTATAACACAACTTAATACTATAGCTACTAATTAACATTAAGCTACTCTGGGCAAGTCACTTCACCTGTTTGTGCCCCATGTTCTCCAATCTGTAATATGGGGACAGTGATACTTACCGACCTGTGTGAAGCACTTTGAGATGTACACGATGGAAGCAATCATCATCATCATCTGCAGGCACCCTATCTGAAATGTGCTTTTGCCATTACTCCAGCTCCTAGTGGAACAGTGGATCGATTGCCAACATTACTGCTGTTTTTATTTTGTAATAAACAAACACCAAGAGCACGATTGAATGAGCATGGAGCCAAAAAAGAATGAGCCTGGAGGCTGAACTATCCCTCACTCCTACAAGTGAACCTGACCGGTGCTGAGGGAATGCTGTTGCCCAAGTTAAACCTGCTGGATGGACATAAAGGGCTTTGGTAGTGCTGCCCACATGACACCTCCCGTGAACACTAATTCAATGTTAAGTTTTAAACATGCTCCTAAAACCACTTGCAGAAATATTTTAAATTTCCAAGTTATAAGCATGGAAAAATTATGATTGTGCATGCACCGGGACTACCCTCACGATGGTGTGATGGATCTGCTAAGCAGGTAACTACGACTTCCATCAGCCCTCTCCCCACCACACACTCCCTTCCTCCTGGACAGGTAAGGAGGGGAAAGGGCCAGAACCGGAAGGTGGCTGTGTTTTGTTTGGAAGCAGTGGCCAAACACCAAGCCAGGAGCTGCAGAAAAGCTGGAGGAGAAAGAACTCCCTACGAACTGTACGCAGAGCTCCGCGCAGAACAGGCTGCAACTGCCAGATACTACAGCTGGGTGCAGGTAGGGTTGCCAGATGTCCAGTTTTAAACTGGAGCATTCGGTTGAAAAGGGATCCTGGTAGCTCCAGTCAGCACAGCTGACAGGGTCACTAAAAGTCCGGTTGGGGCAAAAGTCCGCAGCGGGGCAAAGGCTGCCTCCCGTCCCGGGAAGCGGCGGCATGTCCCTCCAGATCCCAGGTGGAGAGGCAGCCCGGGGGGCTCTGTGCACTACCCCTGCCTGTAGGTGCCGCCCTGAGCACCGGCTCCGCAGCTCCCATTGGCCGGGAAGCCACAGCGGGTGCAAATCCAGGGCGCCATGGCCAATGGGAACTGCAGAGCCAGCACTCGGGGAGATACCTGCAGGTGGGGGCGGTGCCTGTAGGCAGGGGCAGCACACAGAACCCCCCTGGCTGCCCTTCTGCTAGGAGCCGGACATGCTGCAGCTTCCCGGGAGCCACATGGACTTCCTCCGTCCCCAGGAAATGCTGGGGCAGCTGCTAAGGGGTTTCACCTGAGGGCAGCGCCTCCTGGAGACCCTGCAAATCACATGAGCCAGAGCCTCCCAGAGCCTGCACTTTGAACCCCATCCCGTGCCCTAACCCCCGTCCCAGCTCAGAACACCATCCTGCACCCAAACTCCCTCCCAGAGTTCGTACCCCCTCCTGCACCCCAACCCCCTGCCCCAGCCCAGAACCCCCTCTCACACTCCATACCTCTTGGTCCCACCCCAGAGCCCCTTCCTTCACCCCAAACCCCTTATCCCTGGCCCCACCCCCGAGCCTTCACCCCCTCACACAACAAAACCCCCATGCCAGAGCCCACTCCCATGCGCTGAACCCCTCAGCCCCACCCCCCTGCCCAGAGCCCCCTCCTGGACTCCAAACCCTCATCCACAGCCCCACCCCAGAGCCTGCACCCCCAGACGGAGCCCTCACCCCCTCCCACAACCTGAAACCCTAATTTCTGGCCCACCCTGGAGCCCGCACCCCCATCCCAGAGCCTATACCCCCTCTTGCACCCCAACCCCTTGCCCCCCATCCTGCACCCCGCTCCCCCACCCTAACCCCCTCCCAAAACCCCAGCCTCAAGCACCCTCTTGCTATTCCTAGCAGCCGCCCAAGCTAGGGGGTCCTGCTCCCCACAAGCAGCCATCAGCTGCTTGAGGAGGAGGGGTCAGGAGGAGATGCTCCGAATTTGTGGCTCCCTTCCCCGGTAGTCCCTACCCAGGAGCCTCCACTTCAGCCCCTCTGTGGAATCTGAGGTATGTTTACACTGCAATTAAACACCCTGCTGCCTGGCTCAGCAGACTGGGGCTGTAACATTACTGTGTAGACATTTGGGCTCTGAGTCCCCAAACACAGCCCTACAGCAAGTCCCAGTCAGCAGCAGTGGCCTCCTCAGGAATTGAAATGGGGGGGGGGTTCAAATTTACTGGGGGGGGTCACTAAATTGGCATGTAACTAGTTCACAAAACTGGGGGGGGGTGTTGGGGAAATTCAGGGGGGGTGTAGGGAAATCACTGGTCAGCGGACAGGGGGCGGCCAGCTTTAATTGTTGGCTAGACACCCCCCACCACACACACACACACACACACCCCTTCCCAGCAAGTGGAACACAGCAGCTGCTAGCCTGGGTGGCTGTGCAAGCCAGTCCCTCCCTGCAGGAGGTGCATGTAGGTTAGTGTGGTTTTGGGCATGTTTCTGTCAGTGCATTCAGGGGCAGTGCACTCGGGCTGGTCAGGTCTCCACCACTGGGGTGGCCACTGCAACCCACCCAGTCAGCGGGGCACATCAGGAGCCACACCAGCAGCCAGACATAGCTGTGCGCAAAGCCTGGCACTTCGCACTGGTGGGTGCCCGTCCGAGTCTGCAAAAAGTAAGTGGGTCATATGGTCTGATGGTGGCAACACCACAGGCAGCACAAAAGGGGCCTGGCAACAGGGAATGCATAGCTTCACTAGGACGGATGTTCGTGAAACAGAAAAGCTAGTCCCTGGCTACGGTAATCTCCCTCATGCCTATATACAAACCCTTTATGTTGCAAATAAAGGGCAACTAGGAAATTATAGAAGAAAGTTTATTTTTAAGGGCACCTCCCCAATGTTTTATTTGTGACACACACTCATATAGAAATAACACATTGTATTATCGTGTACAACCCTTTGCGTAATTATTGCTGTATACAAGACTATATTTATTGATTCAATGTGTAATGTGGAACATTGGGCACCGAGCGAAGGACAGGTGGTCACACTGTGTGTGACATTCTAACATATTTCCTCTCAACCTGCTTTGGGACAAATCTGGGACACAGTACAGGTGAAAATACTTGAAACAAAGAACACTAGAAAATCTATTGGTTAGTAGGATGGTAAAATAGGGAGGGCTCAGTTTCTGCAGCATGAATTACATTTTATGCAACCTCACCTTCTTAACATTAATGACCTATAATGAATTCATAAAATAACATCAATGCAATATTAAGGTTATATATTTAAACATAAGTGTCAGGAAATGTTAACGTTAAGACTCCCATAACATTAATCTGTCCACATTGCATATATTGTTTATTAAAGAATACATTTAAACAATTTAACTAGTCATTAAACATGGAACAGCGTAACCTTTTCTCCCTGCTATACAGTTCATTGTCAGGTAAGGAAGGAGTCAGTCAGTGGCTGCAGCACTACTGGATCCTCTACTAGGACTGTTGGGTGAAGGCAAGAAAAATTAAGCTCCTGCAATAGTCTCTGCGAGTAAGTGGGACTCTTTTGGGGGGCAATTAATTTTACAATAGTGTTTAAAATCTCTCCCTCATGATGTGAAGGCTATTTGAATCACACATTCCATCTCCCACATTTAGACTGTTGCAGCTCCTGGCCATAGGTGTCGACTCCATGGGTGCCCCATGGCTGGAGCACCCACGAAAAAAATTAGCGGGTGCTTAGCACCTACCAGCAGCCAGTACTCCTCCCTCCAGCACCTCCACCCCGCTGGCAGCTCTGCTGATCAACTTCTCCCCCTCCCTCTCAGAGCCTGCACCTCCTGCCCGCTGCAGATCAGCTGTTCTGCGGTGGGCAGGAGGTGCTGGGAGGGAGGGGAAGGAGCAAGGATGGGGCACACTCCAGGGAAGGGGTGGGAAGAGGCGGGCGGGGATGAGGACTTGGGGGGAAGGGGTAGAGTGGAGGCGGAGCAAGGGAAGGAAGAGACAGGGTGGGGGTGAGGGCTTGGGGGAAGGGGTGGAGTGGGGGCGGGGCCTGAGGTGGAGGGGGAGGCGAACACCCCCGGGTAGAAAGGAAATCGACACCTATTCTCCTGACCATCTCCTGGTGCCTGCTTGGGCCTGGCAGTGAAAATGAGCAAGTGAGCAATAGGAGGGGAGCAAGTGAGGGAGGGAGAGGGGATGGGGTTAGGGGGCAGGGCCTCAGGGAAGGGGCAGGGCAGGGGTGTTTGGTTTTCTGCAATTAGAAAGTTGGCAACCCTAGGTGCAGGTCTGTGGGGAGGAGCAGCAGCGGCTAGGCAGGGAGCAAATACAGAGAGGCCCCAATGAAAGACACTAACTGAGCCTGGCCTGGAAATCCACAATCTCCTATTTGCTTGAATAGAGACAAGACTGGAAAAGGCACCCAGGCAATAGTCCCACAGAGCTAACTCTCACCTGGACTTCCCCAGGGACCCAAACATTTACCTCTATTGCTCACTTTGAACGGTAACTGCCTAAGCCTCTGTGCCTAGGCTATTGGCAACCTTTCCCTTTCCTGCCAGCCCCAGAACCCAGTTTGGGAATAAAAGAGGTGTTCAAACTGTGAGTGTCACTTATGGGGAAAAAATCTACCCTGCACTTGGCAGTGAAGTTGTGCATTTAGAAGTTCCTGGCTGGGCTCCGAGGAGCAGCAGAGCCCCTGTAATCTCTGCAGGCAGGGGAAGGAGTGTGCACAGGGGAGTAAAATAGTACGGGGGGAGGGGGAATTCCTTAATATGCATGTACATGACAGGACTATAATAGCTTCAGAGACAAGGTAGGTGAGATAATATCTTTGAGAGCCAAGCTTATGAGTTTATACAGAGCTCTTCTTCAGGATTTTTGTTCATCCCTTCCCCGACCCCCCTCCCCGACCCCCTCAGCTGTCCCTTCCAACAGCCATTTTTGGCCATTCTTCCCTCAAATTAAAAAAAGAGAGGGGGAAAAAACAAATACACAAAAATGGACAAGTCAAGAAACTCAGGAGTTAAGATTGGCATCACCTAGCAAGGGCTACGAGTTCCACAGGGTCATAGGTGTGTGCACAGGGTGTGCCAGGTGTGCACAGGCACACCCTAATGCCCTGAGCTCCGGCTGGGAAGGCTGCTCCTCCCCCACTCCCTCCCTCCCCCGCTGGAGGCTTGAGGGGGAGGGAGGAGGAAGAGGAGGAGGCTGTGGCGGCTGCAGGCAGCAAATGGCAGTGGAGCCATGTCCGGGATTTTCCCCACCCCACACAGAGCGCAGCGCGGCTGAAGGGCGGACGGGCTGGATTGAGCCGCTTGCGTGGGTCCTCTGGCAGCTGAGAAGCTCGGCTCCTCCTCCCCTGCTCCACCCCCCTCCCCTGCTCCGCAGCACTCTGGGAGGGCGGGAACCGGGCTGTGTGCTCCACGGAGGAGCGCGGCAGCGTGTCGGGCTCTGCACGGAGCCCGACATGCTGTTCCGAGCTGGCACGATAAGGGGCCCAGGGGCTTGGAGAAGGGGGCAGCAGGGGGTTTCTGGAGGGGGCAGTCCAGGGAAAGGGAGCGGGGGGGTTAGATAGGTCGGGGGCCTGTCTGGGAGAGAGGGGGTGGAGAGGGGCCGGGGCAATCAGGAGCAGGGGGGGTTAAATGGGTCAGGGGTTCTGGGGGGGTGCCTGTCTGGGGGCTGGGGTGTGGAGAGGGCCTGGGGCAATCAGGGGCAGGGAGCAGGGGGGGTTAGATGGGTCAGGGGTTCGGGGGGGCCTGTCTGGGGGTGGGGGGGTGGAGAGTGGTCGGGGCAATCAGGGGCAGGAAGCAGTAGGGGTTAGCTGGGTCAGGAGTTCTGGGGGGCCTGTCTGGGGGCACGGGTGTAGACAGGGGTTGGGGCAGTCGGGCAGGGAGCAGCGGGGGTTAGATGGGTAGGAGGTTCTGGGGGGGCAGTCAGGGGACAGGGAGTGGTTGGATAGGTGTGAGAGTCCTGGGGGTCTGTCAGGGGGCAGGGGTGTGGATAGGGGTCGGGGCAGTCAGGGGACTGGTAGGGGGTAGGATCCTAGGGGGACGGTTAGGGTGGGGAGGGGTTCAGGAGGGGGCAGTCAGGGGACAAGGAACAGGGAGGCTTAGGTAGGGCGTGGGGTCCTGGGGGACAGTTAGGGGAAGGGTCCCAGGAGGGGGCAGTCAGGGGACAAGGGGTTGGGGGTTCTTAAGGAGGGCAGTCAGGGGGCAGGAAGTGGGATGGAGTGGATGGGGAGGAGCAGGGGCAGGGCTAGGGAGGGGCAGGGGCACGGGCGGGGCTTCCTGGGTGCACACCCTAATGAAATGTGCTGCGCACGCCTAGCACAGGATGTATTATACAAGACTGCTTACTGTTTACAAATCTCTGGGAAAACCAGCCTTAGCCATGTAGTACTACTCATTCTGAATTCCTGGCGTTTGTCGGTTTAAACTAGACATGAGAAGAGTTTTGTGTTGTTTGCCCTCCCGTTTTCTCCTACGTGTATGTGTATGAAAACAAGATTCAAATGGTCTCCAGGAAAAATACTGCAAATAGTGAACAAATAAAATATATTAAAAAATGACAAAAACATTATATTAAGTCTTCTTCTAAATAATATTCTTAATGATGCATCCCAAAAATTTGCTAATGTAAACACATTTTCTGTTATGAAGGTAGAATTACATCCACTCCAGTGACCCAAATCATTGAAAGGGTCATCAGTATTCTATTGAGACACCAAATGATCCATTACAGAATTCAGCTGTGACGTTCCTCTCCACAGCAATGAGCTCAGTTCATGTGACTCAATCAATCTATGTTTACTTATGTGTTTTCCCATCCCTAACCGTGTAGATTTTGTAAATCTCTTTGGGAATTAAATCTAAATATTAAACCAAGAACTTTCAATATGTGAGCTGACAGAATTCAGCAGTGACAGATGGACATTTATGTTTTTCCATAGATATGGAAAGCAACAACATATTCAGCGCAGGTTATTATTTCAAGTGTTTCTTTCACACAAGGGCTACTTAGCTATGCTGAACTCTGTAGATAACACTGTAAATCTTGGTAATAAAATGGAATGTCATATAAGCAAAATGCTTATGGCTAACAAAATAAATGTGTTTATATTTACAAAAAACCCAATATTTTGAACACATCATGCAGAATATGCTTAATTGACCCAACAAGAGCTGGTATAAAATTCAGAGGATTTACTCAGAATTTTTGGTGTTACCCCTGTAACAGGGCAGTGCGATCTACAGCCTCAAATAAGGATTCGGGACTCTTCCTCTGACCTAGCCTATTAGCAGGTTACAAAGCTACGTACAACTGCTGAGTAAATTCTGCTGATTCACTGTGGCATGTGAAGCTTGTTAACTTCAACGGGTTATAAAAAAAGATGGTCATGACCCCCTTTACCCTGAGGGAACTAGGAATAGTAATAGTGTTTCTAACTCTGGCATATTTAGTGTTTTTACTTAAAGCTCCACCTCCTGGATGCATGTGCTTAGGTGAGAATCTCAGCTTTCATTTAAAAAAAGAAGTTGCTAGTCCTCTTTGTCCTAGAGAAAATATTATAAAATGTGAAGCAAGTGCACCCTAAAGTCTCAGCAGCCAGAAAGGAAATAAAACCCAAACTGTTTATGGGTTTGTTGGTTTTTTTAACTAATGAGTTTTGGAGCCCGATTTATGGTTTTTGTATGTTTGGTGTTGGCCAGGCTGCTGCAGGAAAACCTAGGAACAGCTACACCTGAGGAAAAAGCTTAGGCTGAGCTATTGGCAGTTACTGAATTACCAATAAGGCCCAGCCCAAAGAAGGAGGCAAATCTGACTTTATACAGTGAGTGTAGACTTGGAAAATCACCTGCTCACAACTCCATACCTGCGTCTCATGGGCTTATTTTGTTTCAGAGGGCCAGGCCTTGCACCCCACAGAATCTGCCAGGTTTCTTCATGGCTGACTATGCTCAGAAGCCAAAAACAAAAACAAACACACACCCTGCTTGGAGAATTTCATGCTACTCCTTCCTGTCATCCAGATTCTGCCCTCCTCCAAAATCCCCTGTGGGGTTAGTATGCTGCAAACCCCAAGTGTTCAAAAATCATCTGTCAGGCCCCAAGAAATCATGAGATTTTCAACAAACATATTTGGATTATTTTTATTTACTTTTATTTTTAATCCTTTAGGATTCATTTGGGTCATGTTTTCAAACTTTTCTCCACAACCATGAGGGCTAGAAACTTACTTTTTATTTTTGTTTAATTAAACCTGAGGTTTTTATGTATTCACATGAATCCAGGAGATGGGGCTTTAAGATAAGCACCAAATTATAGAATAGAATCACAGAATATCAGGGTTGCAAGGGACTCCAGGAGATCATTTAGTCCAACCCCCTGCTCAAAGCAGGACCAATCCCCAACTAAATCAGTGCATGACTCATGATAAAATATCCAAGAATAGGCAACACTACTGTTGCTCTTCATTTTATTAGTTGCCCAGGAGAAACTAGGCTACAATTCCTTGGCATCAACTGGAACAAACTAGAATTCAACCAGCTCTTATTTAAACAAATTTTTTTTTTAAAAGAAGGGATCATATGTGAAATTTCATTTTTAAACTCATTTGCCTGTATCCACATCTCAAACAAGTACAAATAGCATCCTGTATGCAGAGCCCTTTTGCACATTCCTATTTACAGGTGCTTAAAGGTCTTAAAATATGGACACAGATTTAAAAGATTAATCAACCATTGCCATCAATTTAACACCAAAGAAACTCAGTCTCAGTAGTGACTCTTAAAGTGTGAAGGAAAAAAGTCAATTGAACCATTTTTTATGTTATAGCAATATAAGAAAACATTTGTTTCTGATGTTTCCCATTCCAATGAAATACACTCATCTTAGCGTATGCGCAACGTGCCTCAGGTGGCACGTGACCAGGATTCATCACCGAATATGGCCCGCTGGTTGATTCATTATCTGCCCCAGCTTGGGCTGGGTACGGACAGGTAGTGCGATGTGAATGCTGATCCCTCCCTCTCCTCCCCCCCCCCCCCCCCCCCCCCCCCCATGAAATACACTGAAATGTTGTAAGACATTAGTTCACCATTTTTTTGGTGGGACGAAGGGGCACATTTTTAGACCAAACAGTTTATTCTGCTTATAGATATGGCTACTGTATATTCACAGTACATTTGTTAAGCAAATGTCATTGGAATTTTCAACCGGAATTTCAGCATCACTTATGTAAATGAATAGTAATAATTCCAAAATTTAAAGTCTTGGTGAGCCACAAATTAAGAAGCTTTCAACTATAGCTATGACAGATCATAACAGCTGTGAAAAGTTGACCTATTTAATCTAGAATCTGTAGGCCAAAACCCTATTAATATGTTTTTATTGCCTAAAGTTTTCTTAATAACTGCTAACTGAAATACACTGTGTATTCACTTTACTCCACGCTAAAGCCACAACTGGAGTATTATGTCCAGTTCTGGGTGCCACATTTCAGGAAAGATGAGAAATTGGAGAAAGTCCAGAGGAGAGCAACAAAAATGATCAAAAGTCTACAAAACATGACCTATGAGGAAAGACTGAAAAAACTGGGTTTGTTTAGTCTGGAGAAGAGAAGACTGAGAGGACATAACAGTTTTCAAGTACATAAAAGGTTGTTACAAGGAGGAGGGTGAAAATTTGTTTTCCTTAACCTCAGAGGATAGGACAAGAAGCAATGGTCTTAAATTGCAGCAAGGGAGGTTTAGGTTGGACATTAAGAAAAGCTTCCTGTCAAGGTAGTCAAGCACTGGAACAAATTGCCAAGGGAGGTTGTGGAATCTCAGTCATTGGAGATTTTTAAGAACAGGTTAGACAAACACCTATCAGGAATGGTGTAGTAAGTAATCCTGTCCTGAGTGCAGGGACTGAATTAGATGACCTCTCAAGGTCCCTTCCAGTCCTACACTTCTATGATGCTGTGTAATTTTATTTGCTTGTTTCATACCTGCTGTTGGAAAAAAAAAAAAAGAAATTATTGTGCATAAAACAATGTTACAGTAACTGAAGTTCTTAATTTTGGTGGCCTCTCACTAGTTTATGTGCCCCTCTCTCTGATTTAAATGCATAACTCCACCCACCCACCCCGTCCCGCCTGCCAGGCCAGGGTTAAGGAACTTCTGTGGTCTCAGTCAGCTCAGTCTGTGAGCTCCCAGATACTGCGGCTCCGTGGCACTAACTGACTTACAGCTTGCAAACGCTGCCTGCCCCAGTCCTCTGAGGAAGATGACAGACCAGGCTGGTTTTTCTGTGTTGAAATCCCCCCCATGATTAAACACCGATCTTTCCTCATACTTAGGAGCAGGAACTGAGACTGCTTCCCTCTCCCTAGCAAAGAAGGGGGTCAGGGAGGTATTTTCCTTTTGTTTGGACTGCTTTATATCCCCCAAAAGTGAGTGGACTCTCAGAAAGGCCCAGCTGAGGGCCAGAACCAGACCACAGGGTTGTGGCTGCCCGTAGAATGACATAGGAGCGAAATGATGTGGCAGCTGCCACCCCAAAGTGGTGACCTCAAGACATTAACATTTGGCAAGTGGTGGAGAATAGAGGCAATAATGTGGTGTAAGCAAGGTGTAGTGTAAGCAAGGTTGAAGGTCTGTGGACACAAAAAGACGTAGACCAAACGAAGCCTGGATATAGAAGAGTAGTTGAAGTGGTTCGCCGAGAACCTGCAACAGCAGGCAGCCCAACAACAACAGTTTCAACAACTATTACAGCAGTGGGTGACACAACAACGGCTTCAGACTGCCCACCAGCAGCAGCTGCTATGCAACCTGGCTCCTCAGCAGTAAGATCAACAACAGCAACTAGTAGAACAGCTAATGGCAGGATGACAGCCAGTTGGGGAAGCCGGAGGCCTACCAGCAGGAACAATGGATTCAGGATTTGCACGTCCACCAGTACCTGTGAAACTTACAAAAGATGGGGCCAGACGATGACACCAAGGCATTCTTGACCACCTGTGAACAGGCGGCAACTTCCACACAGAGGCCACAGGAAAATTTAACCCTGGGCTTGTCTCCCTATTTGATTTTCCCAGCACAGGCCACCTACTGAGGATTTCACTATGTCGCTGCATCAGATTATTCACTGGTTAAGGCAGCTATCCTACTTTTTTTTGTGAGGAAACACATGGCCATAGCTTCCAGCCTGGAAAATATTCCCAGGGATCCCAGTGTAAACTACAGAGATTATGCTTGCTTATGTTGAAATAAATGTTGAAACGTAAGTAGGCCCAAAAATCTATTGCCTAAAAATGGCTTGACTATTGTAAACTGGTAAACTATGAGCAAAGTGAAGTGAGACAATTCAGAGGCAAATTAAAGATAAATTAGGGAATAACCCCGAGTCATGTTATAAACATGTTTTAGTTCCAACTAGTTTTTACACATGTTTTAAATAAAATGTTAGTGGTTTTTAAAGAATGCTAGCTATATTGATAGTTATCGGTATGATATTTATGCAGATGTTAATTAAGATGACGCTTAATGTTAAATGGCCAATGACAATGTGGAAAATATTTAATGATGTAGTGGAAGTATAGATATGGTAAAAGGCAGGCTTCATGCTAGTTAATTATGAGGTGTTGTAATTATAAGAAAAGTAGCATGCTAATTTTCGATTAAGTGAGCCCATCCACTGTAAAGGTATGGTTAAAAAAAAATTCTACCCATTCTTCTCATTCAGGGACTCATCACCTCTAGATGCATCATTTCATCTTAAAACATCAATATAAATACAGTGTATAGTTGTATTGTAATGTCTTTTTGCTTTTAACTATTTTAAATTAAGTTTTTAATTTTATCCCTCATTGTTATTCACAGTCCTCCCCTAAATCAGATTACCTGTAACAGCCCTAAAAGTTCAAACCTTAAAATTCAGTTTAGTTTTATTCCTTATCTTTAAGTTACTAATTTAAAAAGTTACACTGCTGGCACTGGCAATGGCCTGAAGAGTGGACCAGTGCCCTAGTGGCAGAATTAATCTCAGTAGAGCAGTTTATACAAATACTCCTGGCTGGGGGATGAGACAGTGTGTTGAGACACTGCCAGGGACATTATTAAAAGCAATACAATTAATGGAGAACTTCATGGCTGCTGAAGAGCCTACAGGGATGGGAGGAAGAATGTACCCAGGGACTAAGAAATTAACCTGACCCGAGTTAAGGCCTGATCAGGGGGGTTTGCCCTCCACATGTTGGGGACAGGTATCAGCGACACTGGCCCCACCAGCACTCAAGCCGACTACTCCAATTTCCAGCTGGCCCCAGCAGTAGACAGAGGATGCTCAGGGAGGTGCCAGAACTGGCTGAATGGTCTCAGGACACGCTCATATGGAGGGTCCTGTTCAGTCCTGAGGTCTGACTTCTCTATCAGGGAGACTCCTTACTGAATGAGGCAACAGGCTTGGCAGTAACCCGGTGACCTCCTTCTCATGTGGGCTCACAAAATTGTGACTATTGGGCTCACAAAATATACCCCTAATGTGCGCTCAAATGTAAAAAGTATGTGAAGGTTCATAAGATGTTACAATAACCATAAAGAATAGGTCAAGTTGTTTATGGCAATGAATGTTACAATAAGTGCAAGAGAACCAGACAAAGAAGCTGGATTAGTCTAAACCAAAAAGGCTATGTTGATATAATCCAAGGACTGTTGAAATTTTGCATGGTAAAAACACAAGGAACTAGAAGTTAAATACATCAACATTGGTGTGATGGATCTTAGGCCTAATTGGTGGACAAAATAATGAAAGGGATGAACTATGCCACCTGCTGTTTCCCTTTTTGGGTTTCTTAAAAAGAGACTTTGAAAAAACCTCTGTCATCCTCTGTCCCACCTTGCATCCCAACTTGTCGTGTTTCATCTTCCCCCAGCTCATCCTCTGAGCTGCCAGCACTGCAACTCATCTTGACTCATCTAAAGGACTTTCTTCTTGCTTTAGTTTAAAAAAAAACCTTTGTTTTCATCTGTGAGTGCTGGAAGTCATCACATTATCATGACATCCAGTCCTTAGCGCCCCACTGGGGATAGCTAATTAGCACAGCAAAGGCATGTAAGATCCTGTGTTGTATTCCCTTGCCTTGTGTTATTTTCTGCTCCTCTTTTTTTCCTTCCTATCCTATCTCATTCTCTTGACTTCTCATTGAATCCTGAAGTCAGTCAGATTGCATCCATCCAAACCTCCCTTATCTAAGGAGAAACGATCCAACGAGATGATGGCCCTGACCAGATCATAACTAAACTTAAAACCCGTATTTCACCCATCTTTTGTATCGTCTCTCTCCTCCACCTTGTGTCTTCCTGTCTGTCAAGGACAGGTTGAGTGAATGCCTTTCATATCAGGACAGAGTAAAATTAACTCTCTCCTTTTCATCAAATAAAGGTTTCTCTGAAAATAAGAGACTCTGATATTTTGACTCCAGAAGGAGAAAGATTTTAATAAGGGTTGACTATGTTCATTTTGCAAAATCACTCACTCAACCACAGTTTCGGTACACAGTGCCTGTTTTAATTTCTTGTTCATTCTTGTGGTTAATCAATAAACTTTCAATTTGTATGAATGCTTTTGGGCCTTTGCGAAGTAACCAAGTAAAACCAAAAGCTCTTTAAAAAATAATCCCAAACCTAACAGTCACATTTTAATGTTGGACAGTGAGAGAGTTTATAAACATCTTTAACTCTTTGGGACTTTGTGATCAATATCCCTACAACAGGACAACAAGGTCTCCTTTGATAGGAAAGCCCTTTAATATAATGTGGGTATGCCTAGGTATGGATAGCTGAGAACCAAGTCTGTATACGAATGTCCGCCAACCTAACAGTCCCCATGTGGATCAATAGGACAAGGTCGAGGGCTATTGGACTTGGGGTGCAGCCAGACTTTGGTGCAGACTCATCAGTTGGGGACAGAGGCGGTTCCAAGAGAAAATTTTCCTCCAGTGTATCCACATGTATATGAAGGCACACCCGAGTAGATGGCTATAACTAACCATGGGACCACGCACTGAGGTGTTCCTGATAGGACTGTCTCTGACCTTGGCCTATCCTGTTATTATTGGGGCTATTTTCAGGAGATGATACAGGAAATGGGAAAGCAAAGTACCAGGACAAATGGCAGTGATCCTTTGTTGAAGGTGGTCCCAGAACTGGTCTCGCTGGGTTAGGAGAATCAAAAGACCCCTTGGAAGCAGGCTTGAAGGTCACAGTTTACCTAACACCACCCCACAGGGAGGAGGCGACTAAAGAGTTGGTTCTACCCATCTAGAGGCACTGGCTCACGACACAGGTTTTATCCAGGAACAGAAGGGAGCCAGACACTGAGCTGGGCCTATGAGCAAACAGCCTCTGTAAATGGCCAGGTAGTGGAACCCAAATTGGTCAAGCAGTGGCCACACGTTGTGCTCCATGATGAATGCCTTTGTTGTGTCAGACTAAATAAGCTAACAGGTGAGGTGAGAATCCAACTACTGGTACCTCGCTTGTACCTCTGGATGGTACAGTGCCTTGCACATGACACTCCTTGTGCTGTGCACCTGGGCTGGGAGAAAACCTTCACTTGGGTATTAGTCCATTTTTATTGGCATGGGGACCACCAAAAAGTCAGGAATTTCTATGCATCACATCCACAATGCCAGTTGGTTGCCCCAAAGGGGATTTTGAATGCACCCTTGATCCCACTTCCAGTGATAGAAACCACTTTCAACTGGATAAGGATGGACTGATGGGACCCCAGGAAAGGAGTCCCCAAAACATCCTTATCATAGATTATACTATGTGCTATCCAGAGGCCAACCCACTGCACTCTCAAAAAGCCACAATGGTTGCCTCAGAATTCATTAAATTCTTTTCACAGGTAGGGATACCTTGGGAAATATTAATGGATCAAGGGACCAATTTTATGTCCTGATTAATGCAAGAATTATGAGCCCTACTAAAAACCAAGTTCCTAAAGACATCTGTATAGTACCCCCAAATGGACAGCCAAGTAGAGAGATTCAATGAAACCATCCAGGAGATGCTGAAGCAGTTGATGGTCTCCAAACTCAAACACTGGGGTCAACTCCTTTCTCTCCTGCTTTTTGTCAAGGGAAGTACTACAGGCCTCACCAGGTTCTCCCCTTTTGAACTTCCATATGGACAACAATCCCAAGGAATTTTAGACGTCTTCCTAGAAGGCTGGGAGAAGCAAGGCCTGAAGGAGCAATCAATTCTGTCCAATACATAGTCCAGCTTCGGGAGCATCTCAAGAAATTAGGAGGCATTTGTTGAGGAAAACCTGTTGAAGGCTCAGCAAACACAGGCGCAAATCTACAACCAGGGAGCCAGCCTGCAGACCTTTGAACCAGGCAACAGAGTGCTATTATTACTCCCCTGCACCGAGTCTAAATTAACCAAATGGCAGGGGCCATTTAAGGTGGCAAATCGGGTTGGCTCCATGGACCATCAGGTCCACATGCCAGGAAGGTGAAAAGAAACTCAGCTGCATCACATAAATCTGCTAAAACCCTGGGAGACCAGGGAAGGGATGTTGATCACCCATTACTTGCCTGTGCCCAAACTAGGCCCTCAAGCCCCCATACCCTATGTCCCAGAACAAGTACAAATGGGTACTGATCTCTCTTGCAAGCAGAGGGCTCAGGTACTCAAGGTGTTGGGTCCTTCCCAATGATATTTTCCTCCTCGCCCAAATGGGCACACTTGATTTGCCATCACATTGAAACTACCCTGGACAATGAGTTAGAGGGACATCTCGACACCTACCCCAAAGATGTGGCATATGGTCTGGGAGGATTTAAGGGCCATATCAGAGATAGGGATGGTTGAAAAGTCTCAGAGTGATTGATGTTGCTCTGTCAATATCCCCAAGCCAGACGGCTCAACATGCTTTTGTAGAGCTTTCCAGATGGTGAACACAATCTAAAAATTCAACGCATATCCTATGCCATAAGTAAATGAATTGCTGAAACACTTAGGCCAGTGGTCACCAACCCGTAGATCACGATCAACTGGTCGATCCTGGAGCCTCTGCCAGTCGATCGCGATCTCCAGCCACTAAAAGTCCATCAGCGCAGCGGGGCTAAGGCAGGCTCCCTGCCTGCCTTGTCCCCACGCTGCTCCCAGAAATGGCCAGAACACCGTTGCGGCCCCTGGGGTGGCAGGGGTCTCTGCGCACTGCTCCTGCCTGCAAGCACTGCCCCCGCAGTCCCCATTGACCGGGAATGGGGAACTGCGGCCAATAGGAGTTGAGGGGGCGGTGCTTGCAGGCAGGAGAAGCACACGGAGCCACACACCCCCAGGGGCCGCATGGGCATGCTGGCCACTTCCGGGAGTGGCATGGGGCTGGGGAAGGCAGGAAGCCCGCCTTAGCCCCGCTGCACTGCTGACTGGGAGCCACCTGAGGTAAGTGCCGCCTGGCAGGAGCCTGCACCCCTCTCGCAACCCAACCCCCAGCCCTGAGCCCCCTCCCAGAGACAGCACCCCATAGCCCCTCCTGCACCCCAAACCCCTTCCTGCACCCCAACTGACCAACTTGCAAATGTCACCTGCCCGAGTCTTCTGAGGAAGACATCAGGCCAGGTTGGTTTTCTTGTTGAAATCCCCCCATGATTAAGCCCAACCTTTACTCATACTCAGGAGCAGGAACTGAGACTGCCTGCAGGGCCTGAGAAACTGCTTCCCTCTCTCTAGCACAAGGAATGGGGTTGGGGGTGTATTTTCCTTTTCTTTGGACTGATTTGTACAGTATCTCCAAAAGAGAGTAGACTCATTGAAAGGCACAACCGGAAGACTGTGCACTGCACCCCAGAAGCAGACCACAGGGTTGCAACTGCCTGGAGAATGACATAGGAGGTAAGCAAGGTGCCCGCTCTCAGCCCCAGAGGGCAACCTCAAGACATTAACCTTTGACACTGTAAGTACACTAGCACTTATCTAGCACTTTTCATCAGTAGATCTCAATACATAAATTAAACTAGATGGAACCTGAAGGTGCCCTAAATGCTGATTTGACTAAGGTGGCCGAATACTATAGTCGGTGGCATTTACAACCAAGTGTAACCAAGATGGTTTTGAGTGTGTTCCATCTTTACAAGGCCAGAGCAGATCAAGCACAGAATATCTTTCTCAATGAACCCTGCCTGAAACACGATTCCCACCCAATCTACCTCAGACAAACCCTAGACAGATCTCTCACGTATCTTAACCACTTAAAGAAAACCGTGGCTAAGGTGAGGATGAGTAACAACCATCTAAGCAAACTGGCCATCACTTCATGGGGAGCAAAACATTCAAACTCTCCAATCATCCTGTTTAGCCCTCTGTTATTCTGCACCAGAATACTGTGCTCCAGTCCGGCTCTATTCATCTCATGTCAAGTTGGTTGCCACACAACTACCCACAACCATACACATCATATGACCCACACCGGTAGCATGGCTCCCCATATTAAGCAACATCACTCCTCCACAAATCCATCTGATGCTACAGCCAGAATGGTTAAGAAGCTCAGGGCAAACAAAGCATAGCACTATACACAGTCCTCTTCAATCACCCAAGACCACGCAGGTCGTTGAGGCAACCGTTGTGGGCCCACTTGCCCTGCCCAGATTTCTCTGCAACGTCAATGTGGCGTGAAGAATGGTCTGCAGCTGACATCAGAAACCAGTCTCTTCTAACTGACCTGACCATGCGTGAACCCTTTGATTTACCATGCCGCTCATGGGCCCTTCTGAACTGATTTCAAATGGGCCAGAGTCAACGTGCAGCCACCCTTCACACCTGGGGCCAACGACAGGATCCCACATGCAGTAGTGACCAAAAGGACAATGTCACACAGCACTGACAACTGCCCTCTGACCAGATTTGATGGTGGTCTGAGAGCTCTCTACTTTGCTGATGAGGCTGCCACAGATTGGCTTGGCAGGCTCCACACTAATAAGTAGCAGTAGATAAATGCTGCAATATCTGGGATCAATAGAGCTGAGTGTCCGCCTTAAATTTTCTGTTGTTTTGGGTGTTGGGTTGGTTTTTTTTTAAACTGAATTTAGTGCTTAAGAAAGATGTCAAGCTGACAGCCTCCATTTAATTCTGGCCCCATCAGCGGAGCATGGAAGGTTGCCCCTGTGTGGGTCTGCCCCATCTCACAGGGAGTGAATGGGGAATCTGCACCTGTGCCCATCACTCCCCCCCCACCCACCGTGCTGAGGAATAGGCATGGGGTAGATGAATCAATCACTTCTGAGGCACTACTCCTCCCCCACTACCCACGTTGTGGAACCCAAAAGAGCTCTTCATAGGATCCAAACCCCTTGGCCTCAGAGTACATAAACTTTTCTGTGTCCCCTCCACAAATCCCTGGTACAGCCAGTGGCTGAAGATTCCTTGAGGCTAAAGTATGGACCAGGAAGTCTGAACTGGTGCAGATCCTTCATACAGATCCTACAAATATTCAGGTTTTGGGGGGCTAAGACTGCTGCCAGTTTTGCAAGGGGGAAAACACACACACACACACACACACACACACACACACAGACACACACTCTGAATGACTAACATAAAACTCTGTGAGGAGTCCCTTGTGGGGTTTTCCATCTCCCAAGACCCCTCCTGGGGGTGGGGGTTATGGGAGCCTCAGAAAATAGGTGCAGTAGCACAGGCAGCACTCAGTTGAGCTCTGTAGCATACACCACAGATATCACCATCCTGTCCTGCCTCAACTATTCTTCTAGAGATCAGGTTAAAGAGCAAGTCTGACCTAAAGGGTACTCTTAACTTTGACTTCTGGCAAAACCTTAATTTTACTTCAATGCAGGGACGGGGGTTTGCACACACACACACACACACACACACACACACACACACACACACACACACACACACACACACACACACACACACACACACACACACACACACACACACACACACACACAATTTGCTGCATCAGTTTCCTAATTCAAGAACTTTTTAAATACTGTACCCTCTATGTGCAATTGCCTGGTAAACAGCCTTAAAAATGCAGCCAGCCATCAAAAACATGACGCTGTTGAAAAACCTTTTGCCAAACAATATAAAATTTGGAGAGAGAACTCTATAAGGCTCTTTGTTCAAAAAAAGTGGAAACGATAAAAACGCCTTAAGAAATTATGCAAAAAATTAATTTTACGCATTTTAAACAATTCCCTTTAGCAATTCCTGCACTATTTAATACAGCCACCTCTTAAATGAGATACAGTAGCCGCTGTGCTAATCTATTATCTTGATACACACTCTGAAGAAAAAGTCCATAAGATAAACCTTGACATTTATTTCATTCAACATCTAAAATAACCTGGATTTTATGGCATTATAATTCTTTCTTATTGTGTACTGAAGAAAAGCAAATATTATAAATACAACACTGCAGATCTGAGATGATTTATTTATTTGCCATGGATTTGTACTGGTTATAGTTCTGCGAAACAAAATGTTATTAATGCCATAAGGAACAATATCCTAATCATAAAAGGATACATGCAAGAATGAAACACGATCTGCCCTTTGTTCACACCATGCACATAGAATACTTCTATAAGGTTTGATGCTCACCAGCTTCTATCAAGAAAGACCACAGTTCTCCTTCAACAGTGAGTCCCCACACAGAAAAACATGTTATTTTGCAGCAGTGTGGCCCAGCACGGGTTACATTTAACAGTGCTTTTGTCAAATAGTAATAGTAGTAAGAAGGGAGATGGTGCAGCTAACAGTGACCACCACCAATTTCACTGCCCCCATTTGTTTAATAGAACCAAAATGCATTGGGCACATGTCCCATGCAGCCAGAAAACATCTCCTTGCTAATTAGCGTCAGAGTCACCTATCTGGGGAGGCACTGCACTGATCTTGAAAAATTAAACATCACCAACTGAAACAGACGCACTCGCTCTCCGTGTTAAGTCTGGCACCATAAAATCAGATGAGAGATTCAATAGCATATAGTGAATCTGGAAACAAGGGAAGAAGGCTATTCATGAACTACAGCTTACTAAGAGTTTTGCTCTGGTGAGGAGTCAAATGTTTTGTTCTCAGATCTGTTTGTGGGAAGCATTTTTAGTTCATTCAGCAAAGAAATCACAAGAGAATAGCAATTACAAGAACTGCAACAGCTGAGCTTTCCAGACCATCACTCTAGTGTATCCCCCTTCCCCAGCAGAATGTTCCTATAGGGAAAACCTGATATTTGCTCCACATTACTGATCTTTCCAGTGTGGTTCAATCAACTGGATATTTCTGAGTGGAACAATAATGATACGACTGAGAAATATTTCATTTTTACGAGGATGAGACATTACGTTACAGAAGCCAACCGCTGCAGTAGATTTATTGCATATTATTCCATAGTGGTTATTTTTTCTGCCAGTTTTAATTTTATAGCACACAGTGGTTCCTTGATATTAGAATAATTTGCATAATCAAGTATAGACTCGTTTTCAAACACACTTACAATGGAATCAAAATGCCAAGCTGTAAAGCTCTAAGGGGTTTGCAATGGTATGTCAGGTTTCAGTCTTGCTATTAAATCTTAATACTTCCTGAGGGTTGTGTAGTCTTATTTCTACCCAGAGTTTCTACCACAGCACTAAGTATAGTGTCATTTCAATAAGAATCAGATTCTAAAAATGCACAGATTAGTCTGACCTGTATGTCTACCAAGGTTTCTGAATCGTGTTTTCTCTGGAAATCGAGGCAAAAGATAAGCCACTGTATGAGGCAAACGATAAAACACATCACAATATTGTTACAAAAAGTGAAACACTAAGGAACTAGATCGACTAAAACTCTTAATGTTCATTCAAAGACTCAGGATCCAGGGCTTTTGGCAGCTAGCCCAGAGATTTCAGTTTGCTTCCTGCAGGTCCGTGAAAACGTTCTGTTTTTTTTTTTATTGCACTGCAGAAATAAGTTAGAAAACCATTGCATGCTTCATGGTTTTACATCAGATTTTAAGGAGAGCATTCTTTGTAAGAGAACATGCTGTCCCACATTTATCATACTTTATAGCAGAAAATGGGTTATATATTCTCATTTTATTTTAGTCTACAATTCCAGCACCAAGCACTGTAGTTGAATGGCTAATTGCCAGGATGGGCTGGGATGGTGCCCTTAGCGTTTGCTTTCCAGAAGCTCGGAATGGGCAACAGGGGATGGATCATTTGAGGATTACCTGTTCTGTTCATTCCCTCGGAATCATCTGGCATTGGCCACTGTTGGAAGACAGGATACTAGGCTAAATGGACCTTTGGTCTGACTCAATATGGCCGTTCTTATGTTCTTAAATATCAAACTAACACTCTGTGGATATTACACATTTTAAAATGCTACACTTGCATGCTATAACTGTGGATATGGTACAGGTATAGCTTTGTTTGTTTGGGTCTACACTAAGGACTAGATCCCATTCTGCATGTGGTACTGCCATCCTAAGCCTGGCACCCAGGACTACTACTTTTTTTTAAATTATTCAGTGTTGGAATGAATGATCAGCTCAGAGGAGAAAATGATCATAGTTGAGTACAGAATACGTCAATTAATACTGTAAAATACAGGTCAACCTACAAGGAAACTGGCAAAGGGTGACAGGGAGCTGATCATGTATCAACTGAAGTCAATGGTAAAGAAATCCCATTGACGTCAGTGTGAGCAGGATTGGGCCCTAAATGTTCTAATGAATTTACAAATGGAAAAGGCCTGTGATTCTTGGATAATGCTAAAACCTGGAGCTTAAACCATTAAGAGTCTTTTAAGAGGTACAAGTTAAACAATGTGCTCAGTACATTTCACGGGTTTAGATTTACTTTAAAAAAGAGCAACCTGAATTTTTCACAACATATTTGTAAAACACGGTTTTTTTTCAAATTAGTGTATGATAGACTGTCTCTCCTGCCCTTCCCACCTGTCCTATAATAAAAACATCTAGAATGGAGAACATGGCTAGAGGAATAAAACATAGGACTGGGAGGGAAAGAGCAGAGAACTGCCGAGTTCTAAAATGAGCTCAGCTATTGATTTACTGTGTGGCTCTGAGTAAAACATTGAGGATCTGATTCAACTCCCACTGAAATCCATGGGTGCTAGATAAGGCCTTTAATTTCTCTCTGCCTGAGGCCTGGTCTACACCTAAAACTTAGGTCAACCTAACTACATTGCTGAGGGCTGTGAAAAATTTAATGACTTGTGCAATATAGTTAGGTTGACCTAACCCCCGCAGCAGATGCAGCTAGGTCAGTGGAAGAGTTCTTCCATCAACCTAGTTACTGCCATTCAAGGGGGTGGATTTACTACAGCAACAGAAAAATCCCTTCTGTCATAATAGGTGTCTACACTACAGTGCTAAGCAACAGAGCTGGCAGTGTAGACATATCCCTAGTTTTTCCATTTGGAAGATGGCAATGACAATGTTTACTTTAATGTGTGTACAGCTCACAGAAGACACAGTATATTGTAAATGCTTGCGACACCACCTATGTAGAATGAAAGAAACAAATAGCCCAGTCAATTACTGCCACCCAAGCCCCCTTCTGTCATCTCAGTCTGCTGTCTGAACATTTCTTCTTTTCCTAACTGCCTTCAGCCCAAGAAGAGAGAAGAGAAGACAGAGGGAGGGGAAAAGGACACTCAGAAAAAGGAAGATAGGTGTCACAGTTACAGAGTGAGCTGCATTTAGATCCCTTTGAGTCCCTCTTGAGTGCACCCATCTGGTGACAGGCTTCACAAGCTTCATCCCTTTCTGGGTGGTACCACATGGTCCAAACTTTCTTAGACGGAGTCTGGGCTACAGCTCCCCTGTTTACCAACCATGTTAACCTGACAGGACCAACTGGGTTTGGCACCTGTAAGCCCTTTTCCTCTGGGGACTGTGACCAGCAGCTAATTAAAATGACACCAAAACATCTTCTTTAAACCAATGCATTATTTAGTCACCCAAAGGGGCATCATGCACAGAGCAATGGGATAGAACAAAAATCCTATACACCTATTTCCCCTTACCTAAAACTAAAGCCATGTCTCTATGTACAGTGCTGCAGCTCTACCAATACAGCTGTACCACTGCAGTTCATTTGGTGAAGATACTCTATGCCAGGCCTGCGGAAACACCCTCCAGCGCCGCCCGCCCCACGGAAACAAACCCCTCCTTCCCCAGTGCTGGGGTGTGTAAGCCTGTAGAGAGGGAAAGAAACAACACGCATAGGGTGATCAGATCATAGCAGTAAAATAGGACCCGCCCGCTCCCTGCTTGGCCCCACCATCACACCCCTCTTCACCCCACGGGGGTCACTATATTACTGCACACAACAGTCAGTCAATGCAGTTGTAGATAAATCTCTACATTATGCATTTTTGTATAACTTTTATATGACTTTGTATTGAACCTTGGTAATATGTTATAGCGGGCCCCTAAGGTAGTATAATTAAGAAAAAGAAAAAATGTCTTTTTGCTAGAAGTAGAATAAGACCTTCCCCCCACTTTGTATTCAATTGCCCTGTTGAATGAATGAGGAAGGCGTGGAAGGCAGGCACCTCCAGACAGCTGCAACCCTTGGAGAGGGGATGGGAACCAGACCAAGGACAATCAAACTTGTCAAGTGGACTGACTAGAGAAGAGCAGACATACGGATGGCCTCAGGGGTTAGAAGCAAGCACCTTCCTTTGGGAACACCCTCTTTGCAGCATTGGGACAACCCCTAGCCCAGAGACAAGTAGCAAAAAGGACCAACGGACACAGTCCCAGATTCTGGGCCGCACAGTGAGCCCACCTACTCACCACCACCCCCACGGGCTGCACAGTGAGCCCTTGCGGGCCGCATGAGGCCCCCAGGCCACATGTTGTGCAGGCCTGCTCTATGCCAATGGAAGAGCTCTCACATCGGCATAAAACTCCTCCACGAGTGGCAAAATCTATGTTGGTGGGAGAAGCTCTCCTGCCATCATAATGCTGTGCACACGAGTGCTTATGTGACTAACTTATTTTGCTTGGGGGTGGTTTATTCACACCCCAGAATGAAATAAGTTATGCCGACAAAGGCTGTAGCGTACATACCCTTAATCGCTCCTTGTAAGCTTTCCCTTCAGCCTAGTCACCCCCATATCTGGGTTGGGAGAGACAACCTGCTTGCTGCAGTTTTGGTCTCTTTCTCGGAGTCAGGGCCAGCTCCAGGCACCAGTGCAGCAAGCACGTTCCTGGGGCGGTAAGCAGCAGGGGGTGGCCAGCCGGTAGCTGCGAGGGCGGCAGTCAGTCAGCCTTCTGCATTAGGTTTGTAGGTTCCATGGATTCGCCTGCAGGAACGCCGCCAAATCCACGGGACCGGCAACCTCCCGCAGAAACGCCACTGACGGCTGCCTGACTGCCGTGCTTGGGGCGGCACAAAACAGAGCCACCCCTGCTTGGAATGTCTCTGTCAACTTGGGCAGCTGCTGACAACCTGATCAATCCCCCCACCCCCACTTCTTCCTTAAGTCAGCATCCTTACAGTTTTAGAGTCTCCTTTCTTTCTAGCCTCAGGTCTAGGAAGAGTCAACTTTGCCAGCCAAGATGGAGCCAAGCCAAGGATACTCCCCAATTAATATCTTCCCCATTGTTTCACCAAGGACCTCTACTTTATGCTAGACCGTACCTTATCTTTGCTATGATTTTGTTCACTGTTGGTTTCCCTCATGTGTTCTCCTTTGATTTAACTCTGTTCAGCCAGGCAGGATAATACCACACACAGGTAAATTGAGGTGAACAGGATATTTTTAAAAGTAATACATATAACTCCCTCATTTGCCACAAAAGATCAAAGAAAAAGCCCTCGAAAGGAAAAGCACTTTGTGGTTGCTGACCTCTTGTAAGTGTATGGCCCCTTTAGTTACATTTTATCTTCAAAGGCCTGTCCAAACATTAATCTTCACAGCAACTGTGCGAGGTAAGTGGTGTGAATATTTTCATCCGGCTATTTTATGGAAATAAGGGAACAAACACAGGGAGGGTCACAACACCCCTGGGAGATGAGGTGTTGGTATTACCCCCATTTTATAGATGGGGAACTGAGGCACAGAGAGATTAAGGTCAAAAGTACCCACTAATTTTTGGTGCGGCACCCAGGACCTGATATTTCAGAATACTTAGCATTATATAGCACTGTATATGGTCAAACCGCAGCTCCCATGAACTTCAGCTGCAGCTGGGAGCATGCAGCACTTCTGCTAATCAGACTTCAGGATCTCAGATCGGGCATCCAGAAAATGAGGAACACAATTAGTGACAACCTGTGAAATATTTGGTTTAAGTGACTTGTCTAGCATCACACAGGAACTCTGTGGCAAAGGCAGAGACAGAATTCAGCTCTCCGGGGCTGCATTTAACTGCCTTAACCATGAGACCATCCTTCCTCTTCCTGCAATCCCCTGCCTCATTCATCACCCACCTTCCAACCCTGGCCCTCCAGAACTTGTCAGCGGGCTCCTGCCCCACAAGCCTCCCTGGCTGGCCCCAACGTGCCACCTGAGTTGGCTGAATGACATCCAGCCAGTCTGTCTCTGAACCGCACCCAGGAAACCATCTATACACACTCATGTTTCATGCAATCCACTTTCTTGCCCTCATGTTCCACCTCAACAGCAAGTGTTCAGAAATATCAGGTCCTAAGTGTCACAAGGTGGCATAGTGGGGTATAGCTTGTTCAGGAAGGACAAGGGTAAAGAGGGACTGGGTGTTGTATTATAAATCAGGAATATATACACTTGTTCTGAGATCCAGAGGGAAGTGGAAGGCAGACCGGCTGAGTCTCTCTGGGTAAAGATAAAAGGGGTAAAAAATAGAGGTGACATCATGGTAGAGATCTAATACAGACCACGAAATGAGGAAGAGGACATGGATGAAGCATTTCTAGAACAAATAACAGAAATACCCAAAATACAAGACCTGGTAGTAATGGGGGTCTTTAACTATCCAGACATCTGTTGGAAAAGTAATACAGCAAAACACAAAGTTTCCAATATGTTCTTGGAATGTATTAGGGACAACCTTTTGTTCCAGAAGGTGGAGGAAATAACCAGGAGGACAGCCATTTTAGACTTCATTCTGAACAACAGGGAGGAATTGGTAGTGAATCTGAAGGTGGAAAGCAATTTGGGTGAAAGTGACCATGAAATGATAGCTTTCCTAATTCTAAGAAAAGGAAGGAGTGAGGAGCAAAATAAGGATAATGGACTTCAAAAAAAGAGCAGATTTTAACAATTTCAGATAATTGTTAGGTAAAGTCCCATGGGTAGAAAATCTAAGGGAAAAGGGGTTTCAGGACAGCAGGCAGTTTCTCAACAAGAGAATATTAAAGGCACAACTGCAAACTATTCCAATTCAAAGGAAAGATAAGAATAGTAAGATGTCAATATGACTCCATCAGGAGCTCTTTAATGACCTGAAAATCAAAAAGGAATCCCACAAAAAGTGGAAACAGGGACAAATTACTAAGGAGGAGTACAAAAAAAAAAAGGCACAAACATGTAGGAACAAAATCAGAAAGGCTAAGGCACAAAGTGAGTAACACCTAGCAAGGAGACATTAAAGAACCTCTTCTTATTGCCTTATAATACATTAGGAGTAAGAGAAAGAAGGAAAGTATAGGCCCTCTACTTAATGGGAAAGGAGTGGAGGTATTTAATGTCTATTTTGCTTCAGTCTTCACTAAAAAGGTTAATGGTGACCAGATACTCAACACGATTAATATTAACAACAAGGGGAAAGGAATGCAAGCCAAAATAGAGAAAGAACAGTGTGACACTGCACTCCGTATTCATCAGGTAAAAGGCAGGCATCTAGCTTTGGGCGGGCCTGCCATCTCCCAGAAACCATAATAGGTGTACATCTGCCAACTTCTGCAACAAATGAAGCAGGAGACAGCAGTCTCCTTCACTACACAGTCCTGATTCATCCCATCCTGTGCCCTGAATGAGACAGGGGTCATGCGGAAAAAACTAGGATGTGATCTTGTATAAAAGACTGTATCATAATGCATATGCACAAAGGGGCTGAATGAAGGTTGCAGAAACAACCTTAATTCTGGCATTTCCCTACCTTTGAGTGATTGATTTTGCAAGCATAATAATGTTCTTTTAACAATTTTTGGTGCGTAATTTCCTAGGTTTTTTTTTTTTTTTTAAGCAAACTGAAAAAACGGAAGTTTCATAATATGGCACCATACTGACACCCACATGTTTCATTAGCAGGGTTAGAACTTTTAAATCCTCTGCACAGCCCTCTGCCACTTGAGCTAATGGAGTAACTGATAGCAGCAGTAGGGTGTCATCCTCTGTGTGGGCCAGCACTAGAGGGGGATGGGACACCCGGTCAGTGGATTTCACAGATATTTGCTGACAGCAGAGGAATGGTGAGACTCAGGAATAATGGATTCTACTCTAGGATCTGGAGGGGAGTGTGTTCCAGTTTTCTGCCCATTCCTCCTGAGCTAGATCCCTTCTGCTCTGTCCCCTCCAATCTGTCCCTGTCCCAGTCCTGTCTCTTCCCTACCCCTGGCTCCTTGTCCTAGTCCCATTCTCCTCACTTAGCCTCACTATTCTCCACCCCTCCACACTCCCAGTCCCCCCCAGCTCCTTATCCAATCTGTCTCTCTCCCTTGCCCTGACTTCCAGTCACCCCATCACCACCACATCCCCTGCACCCACGGGCTCCCAGCCCCAATCTCTCTCCCCAGCCTTCACACTCAAACTCAGTGTCCCTCCTCCCAAATTCCCACCTCCCTGAATCCCAGTCCTAGTCTCCTTGCCCAGTCAGGCCCAGCACCACCGACTCCAAACTCACAGTCCCAGTTTCCCTCTCCCCACCAGCCTTCAGTCCCAGTTTCCACCACTCCTCAGGCTCTTTGTCCCAATCTACTCCCCCACCCCTCTGCAGGTCCAGCTCTTGTCTCCTGTGCATTCAAACCCTGTTTCCTCCTCCACGCTGCCCAGGCCCAGAAGGGCATAATTGAGAACGCAGTAGAGACCAGATCCCTGCTTTCATTTCAGGTGCCTGGACCCAGCACATTCTGCAGCAGCCCAGAACTTAAGTTAGGGCTGCCACCTCTGAGATGCGCGATCACGGTCCACCCCCCACACCTCAACCCTTGAGGGAGTCCCCCCCTACCATCTCCTCCCAGGATCCCCTGCCTCCCCCACCCTGATGGTGAGTCCCCAGTCTGTCCCACTTCCTGGTCCCCAGTGCTGAGAGGTGCTGATGTGGTTTTGGCAGGCTGAGGGCCCGGTACGCAGAGCAGGACCTGAGTGCTGGCCACACTCCCAGCCATGTGACGTGCTGTAGTTACAAGATTGCTGCACAGCAACACACCTTAAAGGAAACGTTGGTCCCAAGTAAGAAAACCCAGCATATTAAATCTTTTCACTAGCAAAGCAATACAAAAACCAGCCAGGCCAGTTAATAGCTGGCCAGGTGGCAACCCTTGCTTCAACTGCAGGAAAAGTCTGGCTTTGCCCCTTCAGCCCAAGGGGTGAAGCATGCCCAGTGCAAACAGAATCTTCGGGGAATTGAGCTGCAACTGAAAACAGAGTCTCATAATGGGAAGTTTCGGGTAACCTTAATAGTAAGTGGTGCTAGTGCTACCGCCCCACTTATAGTATCTAAAGGACTTGGCCAGCTACCTAAGACTTTGGCCTGAGAAGGCAACCACAGAATAAAATCTGGGACAATCCTGGAAAAAATGGGCCAGTTGTCAAGTATATATTAACTCCAACGACTGTCAGTTACAAATCCACTGAGCTGTTGATTCCCCCAGACAAACAGAATTTAGTAAGAGAACACCCATGCAAGATTTGACCTCCCCTTTCTAAACACAGTGGGAGGCTACAGCCTACATCCATTAAGATACAGACTCTTGGGTAATAGCTTTTCATGTGGGAGTTTGCAGCTGTTCACTAGCTGTCAGGAAGAGCTCATATTGCTCCATAAATGTAATGCCACAGAAACAGCAAAAAGTAATGTGTTCGTGCTGCAGTGTTCAAATAAAATGCCCACCTGAAGTCAAGGGAGTTTCCAGCTGCAACATTAGGCCCAATATGGGGCCTTTCATTCAGACCTAAGATCTACTAAGAATGCAAAATTTTCTAAGTCAGATGCAACGTAAGCTTCAATGCAAATGAATATGAAGAGGGAATGGAAAAGAAGGAGGTGGAGCTTCCAACTTGTTTGATATATGTCCCATTACTCAGGGCCAGTGCAACCACTAGGCGAACTAGGCGGTTGCCTAGGGCGCCAAGATTTGGGGGGCATCAAAAAGCGGTGCCCTGGTTCTGGGAATCCACGTGCTCCTGGCAGCCAGCTGCAGGCGCGAGCTTCCCCCCGCCGCCCCGTGCTCGAGCCCAGCCCCTGGCAGTGGTGGGGGGACTGGCTTCCGCAGACCGCCCCAGGATCCCTCAGCGCACGAAACGCTCCCCGGCCGCCGCGAGACACCCCCTGCCTGAGCCACAGGTGGCTGCCAGGTACCCAAGGGCTGCAGGGGTGGCGGGCGGGGCACGGAGGGGGGTTCACCTGGCGGGCCTAGCAACCTGAACAAGTTGGGAAGGGGCTTAGGGTACGGGGGGGGGGGGGGGGGGGGCCAGGGAAGGGCTGAGCATGGGGCCCAGCCAGCCGGGGGGTATGTGCTCTGCTGACGTGCAAGACTCTAGTGCATTCTCCAGCTCTGGGACCACTGCTCCTGGGCGTCTCCCCACCTGCATCTTTGCCTTGTCCGGCTACTTTAGGGCCCCGGTGCTGCATTCCTGCGCCCCCGGAGCGGCCGGGCTGAATGCTGCTCTCCCTTCCCCCCGTGGGACTCCCAGAGCAGGGTCTGCTCCGTTGAGGGGCGCCAGGAAGGTAGGGTCGCGGAGGAGCCCCCGGCTGGGTGCACACGCAGGGAATGGGGCTGTATTGACACGCACTGGGAGTCTTTAAAAAGTTCCTTAGCCCAGTGGGTTTCAAACTTTTCTTCTGGTGGCGCGGCTGAAGAAAACGGTTAATGCCCGTGACCCAACGGAGCTGGGGATGAGAGGTATGGGGTGTGGGAGGGGCTCAGGGCTGGGGCAGAGGGTTGGAGTGAAGGTTGCAGGGTGGGGCCGGGGATGAGGGGTTCAGTGTGTGGGAGGGGGCTCTGGGCTGGGGCAGGGGGTTGGGGTGCAGGAGGGGGTCAGGGCTCTGGGCTGGGGGTGCAGACTCTGGTGGGGCCAGGGATGAGGGGTTTGGGAGGGCACAGGGCTAGGGCAGGGGATTGGGGCGGGGGTTACCTCAGGCGGTTCCCAGTCAGTGGCGCAGCGAGGGTGCAGAGGCAGGCTTCCTGCCTGTTCTGGCACCGCAGACAGCGCTACACACCAGAAGCAGCCAGCAGCAGGTCCGGCTCTTAGGCGGAGGTGCGCAAGTGGCTCAGCGCAGCTCTCGCCCGCAGGCATCACCCCCACAGCTCCCATTGCCTGGGTACCAGCCAATGGGAGTGTGGAGCCAGTGCTTGGGGCGGGGGCAGCACACGGAGACCCATGCCCCCCCCACCCGCCTAGGAACTGGACCTGCTGCTGGCTGCTTCCAGGGCGCAGCGCGGTGTCAGACCAAGTAAGGACTAGCCTGCCTTAGCCAGGCAGCACCGCTGATGGGACTTTTAATGGCCTGGTCGGTGCTGACCAGAGCCACCGCGACCCAGTGCCTTCCATTCCGCAACCGAGTACTGGGTTGCGACCCGCAGTTTGAAAACAACTGCCTTAAAGTGAGTGCTTGGACTGTGGGCCCAGAGGAACTGCTGCATTGCAAAGCTTAGATGCCATCCCACTGTGACTTGAAAACAACAACAATGTCAACACTGTCAGGTTATTCATTTCTTTTCATTAAATATGTAGACTAAATCATGAAATTAATAATTTTTCAAGCTGAATGTGTATTAATTCTAATGAACAATGCCACATTATGCAGTATTCATTTTTGAAAGTTTATAATAAGCGATGCTCCAGGGGGAGAGGGGGGCGCAAGGTGGAAGTTTCACCTAGGGCGCAAAATATCCTTGCACTGGCCCTGCCACTACTGAAATATTTTGTTATAGGAAGTGCATCTGTGGGAGCAAAGAATAAAGTTTCATTCTTAATACTGTTATGACACTAACACAGCTTCCCCAAAAGTTTTAGTTTATATATGCTATAGATGCTGATTGTGGGAAGGGAGAAGCAATCACATACAGCAAATAGCATTCTGAAACTAGAGATACTCCCCAGATTCTTAGTAATGTTTGAACCTGCTCCATGAGACATGGCAACACATTGCTATGCATAGTATTAAAAAAACAATCACAATGTCTGAAAGATCAAATTGCAAGTTATGATTAGAGTTAGATGAATAACCTTGATACAGCAGACACTTATTTTTTTGGCAACTTTATTCCTTTTGGGCTAACTTCCTGCAGTCTTTACTCAGTTTACTCCTGTTAAATAAATTGCACAGTGCCTCAGTACAAACTGGGTAAGGACCACAGGAATTGGCCCTTTAACAGGCATTTTAGAGAGTTCATAATACAGATTATTATTTTCTCAGGTCAGTTTTCTATTGTGTTCATCTTTTGGGGCATAAAAGTTCTAATCTTTTTATCTGCAGTTGAAATTTAACATCATTTTTTACTCACTTGTAGGAAACATTTCAATTTTTTAATTATTTGTATTGAGAGGTACTGTGCAAACACATTAGTAAGAGACAGACCTTGTCCCAGAGATCTTACAGTTTAGACAATTAAGACAAAGGGTACGTCTACACTACCCACCCGATTCGGCGGGTAGAGAATTGATCTTCTGGGATCAATTTATCGCGTCTCATGTAGACGCAATAAATCGATCCCAGAAGCGTTCCCCATCGACTCCGGAACTCAAGCTCGGCGCGAGGAGTAAGCGGAGTCGACGGGGGAGCGAGCCTGCGCCGCGTGGACCCGAAGTAAGTAATTTTAATTCGATCTAAGATACATTGACTTCAGCTATGCTATTCTCGTAGCTGAAGTTGCGTATCTTAGATCGATCCCCCTCCCTAGTGCGGACCAGGCCAAAGGGTGGGAGTGGGGAAACAGAAGGGTGAAGTGACTTCCCCAGGGTCACAGAGCAAGTGAGTAGCAGAGCTGGAACTAAAACTCATGTCTCCTGACTCCCAATCCAGGACCCTATTCACTAAACCATGCTATCTCCCCTACTGATCTTCCTTCTTAATCTCTTTCAAAAATGTATCACATGTGGCTGGAAGAGATCATATATTGTATATTCACTTTCAGGTGAAGTCTGGAACCTCAAAAACAAATGATATTCTAGAAGTGCAAATCCAAAACGCATATACCCAAATCAGTGCTTTTTGCAAGCCATAGTCTGAAACTACATACACATGTCAAGTTTCAGCTGAGAAAATTCAGAATCAACCTATACAGCGATGTTATTGTAATTTATGAGTTGCTTATCCAACCTATACAGCATAAATATAACTGTTAATCCTTGAAAGCATATAAAATGTTGGATGAAGCAGTCACAATGAAGTGTATTGATCAGCAAGATTAATTTTGAAATCAAACCCTATAGTGTCCTCTGTGTTTATGCTTACCCAGCTTATTTCAGTGAAGACATCCAATCCAATAAATGCTTTAGTTACCCCAGCTCTATTCAGTAGGCTGTTCTCTTTTCCCTTTGTTCTTCTCCCCCACCTTTTTTTTTTTTGGTTGCAAGGAAAGTCATTTGCAGCATCAATATACTTACACCTATATTATGTGTAGGCTTTTTCTCCAATGTAGAACAGTATGTATTATTGGGGAGTTGTTAAGAAAGATTTTGTTTACATGCTTCAATAAACAAAAAAGCTTTTTCCACCCCTTCCTTCAAAAAAAAGTGTATGTTTGTGTAAAATTTTCACTGTCAACCCAATATGTCCAACTCTTAAGACACACAAAAATGTGCTTTACCGTTATGCATTATTTTAAGGAGAATTCAAAGCTTGTGAAAGGTGGCCAAAGTCCTCTGGTCATACACAGAATAGGTAGCAGATGTGCCAGCTTCCCTATCACTACCCTATGATGTGTCATAACCCTGACCTGGAGGGTCAAACTTGGAGACAGATGCTTGGTCTCTATGGCCTCTGCTAAGTCTAAACTAAGGTGCCAAAAACTGGAGGTTTTGGCCATGTGAACTCCTGGGCACTAGGAACTTAATTCAGATCCTACTACTATTAGAAGGCAAACCCCAATCTTGATGGTGCCCTCTAAGTACTAACTCAACAAAAATAAGCATTAATTCCCTGAAGATGACAAATGGTTGACTTAATACTTATTTGCCAATCACCAAAATATAATCCATTCTACAGCCAGTATGTGAACATACCTATGTAACTGTTCTACATTTTCCAGATTTTCAATGCACAAAGAACCACTAAATAATTATGTCCTTGATTATAATAAAACAGGAAACCATTAACATTTTGTTCTGATTTATACCAGGACCTATAAACATGGGCAGGGAAAGGATCAGAATTGCAGCTAAAGATACTTTGGGAGGAGAGCTAGCCTCTCTGCTCTAGAGGCCGATTTTCCCTCTGGTGAACATCCAGAGGGAAGTCTTGGCTGGACAAGACAAGAGTATGTTCATCAATTCAGATCTGTAGCCAATTTGGGTGAAGATCTCCGTTGAAGTCTGGGTCACTGGTGGCTCCGTGCCTTCCCCATCCCAGCTCTCTTTCCTATTCCCCCATAAGCACTCTGTTGTATCCATGTTACCCTAATATGAACACTTTCTCAGACACTGCCCACCCCCGTTAGAAACAGGAATGGAGCATAGGGATAAGCAGAAATATGGGAGAGGTAGGTTGGTGGGTACGTGGGACAGAGGTTTAAAGATAATGGGTACACCCAATGTCGCTCCACTAAGATAGCAGCATTGAAAGAACACCCCCCCCCCCCAACATTGCTGCCTCAGAAGAAGCAAGATTTTGGCTGCTCTTATTTGAATTCTCTAGAATTGTATAATGTAGAATGGGCCAACTCCCAGGTCTGTTTGCCTCAATACATGCAGTCTATAAATCTCCCCTGCTTTTTTCCATGGTTAAAGTACACTGCATTACACGCTCAAACTAACATTTTGTCCACTATCACCCCAAATTCTTTGGCATTACTACTTATGAAATATTGCCCTCCCATTTAATATCTGGGTTAGATCATTTTCCTATTTGAACCTTATTTTGTTATTTACTGTCTATATTTCTATTATTTCTAAGTTCTTTGTTATGAAATTTCTCTATATTCACAGCACCTCCTAATTTAGTACCTTCTCCACATTCAACTGATGTGCTCTTTATATTTCAGATCATTAGTTAAGGCCAAGTTTGGAACAAATTCCTATGGGACCCCAATGGCCACTACCTTCCAATGTGATATATGGTTGTCTGTCATTTAGTACCCTTCATTTACCATCTTTCATGAGGTCTTCAGCATATGTGATAGCACTCCTACCCATGTCAATTTAAATTAATTTGTTAGCTAAAGACTGAAAGATGCTATCAAATGTAATACAACGTCAAGACCAATGGCAAATACCGTATTCGTCAACTTTTTTAAAAAATTCTTCCAAAAACAAGAAATCAAGTTTGTATATTTCAATTTGTCCTTTATGAATCCATGTTATTTATTGCTCACAAGTCCGTTATCTTTAAGATAATTTACAAATTTCTCTCTTAAGAGGTGCATGATTATTTGGATTTAGTATTACCCAATAGTAATTGTCAGGAGCACTCTTTTAATCCTTCTTTGAAGATCATTACAACATTTCTTGCCTCAAGACTTCTTGTACTCCTGCTCTCCATGACTCTTCAAAAATTAATTAGCAGGGGTTTGGTAAATTCATAAGTAAATTCTCTTATCACCCAAGTATACATGTCACCCGTAATTGAAGATATGCATATTTTCAATTTTTTTTCTTACTTTCTGTTTACCAATAGCTATTGTAGAAGGGCTTTATTTCTCAGTTATCACTGCCATATCGGAGGGAGGGATAGCTCAGTGGTTTGAGAACTGGCCTGCTAAACCCAGGGTTGTGCGTTCAATCCTTGAGGGGGCCATTTAGGGATCTGGGACAAAAACTGGGGATTGGTCCTGCTTTGAGCAGGGGGTTGTACTAGATGACCTCCTAAGGTCCCTTCCAACCCTGATATTCTATGATTCTATTATTGTTTGGAATCTTTTTTTTTTTTTTTTTTAAATCAGGAAATGGGGGGAAAGAAATCGGTCACATATGAGAGGTACCAAGAAAATACTTTTTAAAGACCTACTCCAATCAGTTTTGGTCACCCATCTTACCATATAGGCACAACCCATATTCTGTATACATACATAAACTCAATTAGGTTTCCGAGGTTTCATCTACAGTGGCACAGTTTCAAAGCAAACAAACAGATGCATGCTATTGCAAACCTCAGCATAACGTGTTGATAAGTACAGCACTCTTATTTTCTCTTTACAATCCATATGAGCAGAGATTTTGACCTCTTTTTATACTTGCTCCAAGTGTACAGCTAATTACTGTTCTCCTTCAAATAACATAGCAACTTGGCAGATGTAGGTTGCAAATGCTAAGCTTCAGAATACTTTTTTTTCCTCTAGGACTCACATCTAGATTGAATCAGTCTGCTCAGTTAGCGCATAGTCCAATTCCACTGATGGCTGTGATAGCAGCTCTGGAATTTGCCTGTCAGCCTTCTTTTAAGATTAACCTACTAGTACTTGTATTGGCCAGTGGCATAAGTAATAACTGTATTTTATTTTGGTCCTGGTTTTGCTAAGACTGCAACAATTTGTCATAACTATTCATATCACTGCCAAGTGTCATAAAATGATCCAATATGCAGGAACTCATAACACGGTGTGCAGTTACATAGGATATTGCTCACTGGATTTGCACCTAGGTAGCTGAAAGCAGAATTCGCCCAATAATTTGGAGCAGGATTCAGCCAGAAACTCACATTTCTCAAAGGCTGAAGGCATGCAGTCTTTTTGCCTATTGACTCACAAAGCACTGTGCCTAAAACAAACAATATCCTGTGTGACTACACACCAGCTTGTGAATCCTGAATCTTTGTATAACATTTTGTACGGGCATGTACAGTTAAGACAAATAGTGTTCAAGTATTAACTCTACTTTACTTAATTTTATTTCTATCCTATTTTTTGCTATTACATCTGCCAGTGGTTTATACAAGAATGTGTCTTTATTGTTACCTTTTTATCCTACCTGTGAACTCTGGAACAGGGACTATCTTTATTTTACTTATTTGTATGGTACCTAGAACAATGAGGCTCTCATTTCTAATTGGGGCCTCTACGTGATATTACAATATTAATTAATTAATTAATTAGAAATAAAAACAGCACATATTATGTGGTCCATACCCTAAACTTAGGGTACCACTTCCTATCTACCAAAATCACCCTCAAGCAGCCAAACATGTGTGATGTTGGAACAGATTCACTATAGTCCACTGCATGCAGATTTCCCTACCATCTACTCTGCACAATGCTATGAATGGGACTAATGATAGAGAAATGAATTTGTTTTGTTTGTTTTAAAAGGAGCTGAAGTTTGACAAAGTTCCCATCCTGGAAATGCCTGGATTGTTTCGGTTTAAAAAAATTGAGGAGAAGGGGAGTGGTGCAACTTTTAACAATTGTGAGAAGAATTGGTTTGTTGTGGGGGAGGAGTAAAAAAACAAAAACAAAAAAAAACTCAATTTTTAAGTACTCTTGCAGGCCAATACAGACCTAGAGACTTCAGATATTTCACAAACATTGAAAGAGAGAATATATTAATCTAGGAATACAGCTACTCCACATATGCATTAACTGCTTCTCAAAGATATTTAAAAGGCAGATACTTAAGGATCCACAGATTACAGATTTTATAAATACCCCTTCACACAAAATATTGTAACAGGCCAGCAGATTATAAAATGTCTCAAATTTCCAAATCATATCTTATTGGATGAAATTACTTTTTTGCAATCAATGGAAGGATCAGAATAATGCCACTGAAATCTTAAAGCCATTAAAATTTAAGGCAGTTTGGCTTTTTGAAAACAAAAAAGAAATAAAAAAATCCTGTGTTTAGAACCTTCATGTTTAAAGGGAGGAAATTCTGATTTAAGCTCTCTCAGACCTTTCTAACAAAGTGGCATGAGGCTCTAGCTGTATGACTCCATTCATGTTGACCGCTTTGAAAATGTATCCCATTGTGTCCGCGTCCTATATTTCGAGGGCTGGAGAACAGTGTGTATTCTTAATATATGTACAATATGTGCAGCAATACCACAAAAATCACGCATGGTTTTCCAAGCTCAATGGAACTGACTAGTTCAAGTCAGTCTCTGAACAGCATAAACTCAGAAGATAACATAGAAGGTTTGTGTGTGTTTGCATGACTTCCAGATTTGATTATTGACCTGAAGAAGAGCTCTTTATGGCTCGAAAGCTGGTATCATCAACAGAAGCTGGTCCAATAAAATATTTCCTCACCCACCTTGTCTTTCTAATATCCTGGGACCAACACAGCTACACCAACATTGTGAACAACAGATTTGATTATTGGAATTCCTAACTGAGTATGAAGCCACAAACTCTAGAAAATCTCCAACTGATACTAAGTAGACTGGCTGCTGTATTTTGTAACACAGGTAAACAAAACACCAGACCACAACTACAGAAGAACCGACTCCATGAAGTTCACTAGAAACTTTGCTATTGCTAGTTATTTTACATGGAAGGTGCTAAGAAACTAGTGATGGGCAACAATGTAAAACCCTAAGATAGATGGGTTGGTCCCCGTGAACTCATCGCCCAAATGCTCAGCTTTTTGTACTGGATCCCTTTTGAATACAGAGTCCAGTCCCAGGTCTCTGCCCCGATAGACAAACCTCTATGGCAGTGGTTCTCAACCTGTGGTCTGCAGATCCCTGGGGGTCCACAGACTATGTCTAAGATTTCCAAAGGGTCCGCGCCTCCATTCAAAAATGTTGAGGTCTGCAAATGAAAAAAGGTTCAGAACCATTGCTCTAGCTACCTGAGAGATCACCTTCCCCTCCATACTAAACCATAACCTCACATGAGATTTATGCTGCAGCAAAACAATGAAAAGTCAACTCATGGGGGAGGCAGGGGAGTTCAGGAGATGGACCTAGGCTGTAGAACTCCTTCCTGTAACAGGTAAGGATGACCACAAACCTCACCACATTTACAATTAAATGCAAAACTAGCTCCTTCAGCTTAGCTTTCCTACAATAAGTTCTTGGCATACAAACAATTAAAAAAAAACCTCTTGAAACCAAGCTACTTATCCTACAAGCTGGAAAGAAAGAGCGATTGTTACAGCAATTTCCATTTTTTAAATGCTTGGGAGCTTCACAGATGCTGAGGGGATGCTGCCATAGATAAGTACCTATAACAATTAGGAGTGAACTGACTCGGGGGGTGGGGGCAGTAGCGTAGCCGGGGGGAGCAGGGGGAGCGGCAGAAGCGACGCCTTAAAAAGGAAGCGGCGCCTTTTTTTAGCAGAGCTAAAAAAAGGCACTGCTTCTTTTTAAGTGTTGCTTCTTGCACTCACCCAGCGGCGCTCCGGGTCTTCGGCAGCATTTCGCTCATATTCCCTTGTCTGTTTCTTCTTTTAACTGGCCATAAAATTTAATTTTGTGTTTAAATGAGGAAAATAATCACCTCCTGATTTTGAGTGCAGTACCAGTGGAGCTCAAAAATCACATTCTTTGCAGCTTCTTGGGCAGGACAGGACAGTGTATTTCTCCTTCATTCTGGGACTGCTGTACCAAGTTCCTAAATCCTGAGAGTTTGGAGGCATTCCTGAAAAATCCTACAGCCCAAGTCTCATGTCAGGTGCACCTTGCAGAGACCCTGAGAAGCTAAAGCAGACTACAGGGGAATTTGAGGAGGGAGGCAGTTTCAAGAGGGAAATTTGGGCAAATCTGGACAGGAAGAAGAGAGGGGCAATTTGGGACTACAGGCTGGGCAAGGACGAGGAAAAGACTAGGAGAGAAGAGCAGAAGGGGAAGAGGTACTTTTTTTGCAAGTGGCAAGAATGGCAGCGTGCACACAGGAAGAGGAGAGGGACATAAAGAGATAAAATTTGTAAACTGGTAAGTAAGTAAAGTTCAGAGCTATAGAAAAAGCATTGAAATAGACAAACAGCAGGGGAGAAAGAGGAACAGAACTGAAAGAGGAAATGGACTCAGGAAAAAAATCTATAATAAGAAAGAGAAGGAGAAGAGTAGTGTTAGTCAAAAAATAAACTGCCGCTTGAAGTCAGAGCTTAGAAAAATACTGAAAACAAATCAGGAAGAAATTAAAAACAGAGATCATCCTAGTTTTAAAATCATTTTATCAATCAAGTTAATCATGGAGAATTAATTCCAGCAGAGCTCATGAGATGTCATTTTACACTCAGTGAAAATGTGGTGTCCCATTTGATACGTGGCTGGATTCACCCTCAATTACACCACTGACTCCTATAGAGCTACTCCTGTCTTACACCAGTATAAGCAAGAGGCCATGTTAGTATGGTCTGAGCTACTACTGTGATGAGTTGGAGAGGCACTTCTACACCTGTGATAATGGATCCGTGCAGAAGAAAGCACTGAAAAGTTTTGTGCATTCTACTGGGAGCCAGATGCTGAAGCATGAAAGCCTACGATTACCCTGGACTCTTTGTCCAGGTGGCATGCACCTCTTGTGTGCAGAAGCGGATATTTTTCAACCTGGACATACCATCCCGGGTTGGGATTTGGTTACAAGGTTTGCTGGTTAGGTACGTGACATCTGTAGTAGTTTATCCTGGCCCTAGCGGTTATATTTCCAGATTCCTTTGGCTGCCACTAACTCCCTAGGGCCTGACTCACATTGGTGTAAATGAGGAGTATCTCCTTTGAAGTATAGCTTGTCAGGAATTTCTCAACAAAACCCAAACTTTCTCAGGACCTGGGTGAAGTTTCTGGTTGAAGAACAAGGCATCTACCCCAGAATAGCCTAGTGGTTAGGCTAGTCTCCTGGAAAGTAGAAGACTCAGATTCAAGTCCCTGAGCTACCTGATTCAGAGCAGGGACTTGAACTTGAGTTTTCCATCCACTAGGCTATTGGCTAGTCTAGGGTCTCACTCTCTTCCCACCCTGAAAAATGTAAAAAGGTCTCCGCTTTGTCCCAATCTGGAACAAAAACAAGCATTAAACTCAAAAATGTACATGAAACAGAATTCTTATTTCCAGCCAGCCCTACTATGAAATCAGTGGAGAAACAGTTGAAAAAAATTGGTGCAAGTGAGATCCGAATCAGGCACAGATTGTTAGTTATATGGTATGTTCTGCAAGTTTATTGAAAAGAACAGGGCTGCAAAAAAAAAAAAAAAAAAAAAAAAAAAGAACATGACCATAGTTATGTTTTGCATGTGTGGGTTTGTATGGCTTTTGCAATTAAAGTGATTGCACGTCACATTTTCTGTGTCAAAAGGGTGAAGAAGGTTGAGATGTATGTGGTTTACCGTTTACCCTAACTGAAGTAGTAACAGCTGGGCTCCATTCAAATGAACTTAAAAATTGCATAACAGCTACATATAGATGACAAAAATGATATATTTCAGTAGTAAACAAAGTATGTCTGTCATTCTTCACAACACTCCAATTAAACATTCTCTTGTGCTGGACTATGGCCCGCTTAAGTAGAAAGCTATGTTTAATATAATTTAGGGGTTTAGTTTGCAAAATGCTTGGAGTCTGAGCATTTTAATTTTGTCTTAAGTTCTACAAAGGTCTGACCACCTCTCTTGTATGGCTGCTAACTACCTAATGGCTAAAAAATTACCCTGGATATCTGTAATCTTTATTTTTTCAAGAAAGGATTTCTGGTTTATTTATTCTAAAGTCTTATATTTGTGCGCATGCACACACACACACTGTGAATAACACTGTTGGTAACTCCTGTAGGGAATCTCTCTACAAGCTACAAACACATCTTCATGGTTTATCTTCACCCTACCTCTTACCTCTCATTCACCAGTGAGCTGTTGATGTCTGCCTCTGATTGGCCAGCCCCCATCACCCACTTGTTACATTTTCAAACAAGCATCTTTGTGCTTTTCCTACATGGCCCCTCATGCTTAGGAGAAGCTCCCTGTAAATATGAGCAATGCTACCTCATTATCTTTCTTCAAACCACGCCTCAAAACTTTCCTTTTCCAGGACACCTACAAAAAATATTTGACAACGGTTAAGCTGCTGATGTGCTGAGACCACTGCCTATCATGTTGGCCAATACTGTTTCATTGTTTCCTTGTACTCCCCTGTCTGTCTGTATCTATCTGTTATCTCTTATTATACTTAGATTGTAAGCTCCTTGGGGCAGGGACTGTTTGGTTGCTTGATTGTTTTTTGTGGGTGTTCTGTGTTTGTACAGCTCCCAGCAGAGCAGGGTCCTGATCCAGGACTAAGGCTCCTATGCACTATAGCAAGATAAATAATAAAAATTGGATCATAAGAACATAACATAAGAAAGGCCGTACTGGGTCAGACCAAAGGTCCATCCAGTCCAGTATTCGGTCCACCGACAGTGGCCAATGCCAGGTGACCTGGAGTGAGTGGACCCAACAGGTAATGATCAAGTGATCTCTCTCCTGCCATCCATCACCCCCTTCTGACAAACAGAGGCTAAGGACACCATTCCTTACCCAGTTCTCTTTTAAACCCTGTTATAGTCCTAGCCTTCACAGCCTCCTCAGGCAAGGAGTTCCACAGGTTGACTGTGCGCTGTGTGAAGAACTTCCTTTTATTTGTTTTAAACCTGCTGCCCACTAATTTCATTGGGTGGCCCCTTATTGTTATTATTTATCTTGCTTGGTTTTACAACCCAGTTTTGATGCAGAGTCAGGCAGGTGGAGGAATGTCCTATCATGAATTCCAGGATCAGCAAAGAGAATAGTGGGTCAGCAAAAGAGGACATCTGTTTTTCCATTGGGAAAGAGTTGGCAACTCTACTTAATATCAACATTCCTCAAAAGTCATGCCAGCAGCAGCACAGCAGAAATGTACAAAAACCTGTTTTACCTGAGGCCACAAAGGAATATATGACAGGAAAGCAGCTGGGTCTGAAATCAGACACAACAGGAGCAATATGCATCACAGAGAACAGCAGTGCCAGAAATGAAACCTGAAATGCTTTTATCACATGGCAAGACCTGTCAGTCACCAGGGTTCGTACAGCTCTAAAATCAAATTCTACATTGTAAGTGTTTTAATCACAGCTTGTGTGAACACATCATTGGTTCTCTTCAGAAAAATATATTTTAACTAAACAAACCGGCATGTTCAATCAGTTTTCTGTCTAAAGTGGAAATATCAGAATATTAATACACAAACTGTCTATCCAGTGCTAACATCTGCAATAAGCTTTGCCCTGCAATGGGCTCCATTTTCCCTTGAGATCGGCATACATAATTTCCATTACAAATGAGAATTGTGCTCTTATCATGGGGAGAAGAAAGTGCAATTATCTATAATGTATTTTTAACATTCAGTTCTAGGGCACTTGTTTAGTTTAAGTGAATTTAGTGCTTGTGAGAAGTGCCAGATTGACAGCTCCAGAAACTAAAGTCCTCTTTGTCTACAAGGCAGGTACAACACACGTGAAAATGAAATCTTCCTACCAGGCTGCTTCAATCTGACCAGGGGGATGGGGAGCAGAGGAGGGGAAGAGGGACCACCTTTAGGTCTGAGAGAATGGTTCAGTTGTTCTATGCACATTTAACCGCTGGGCTTTCTGATAAGGCTGCCAACCAGTAGCAGCTCATTGTCTGACATTTTATTCTAGTCAGATTCTTATACAAATGCCATGGGTTTAAGTTTCTAGCCCTTGTGGTTGCAAAGGAAACCTTTCAAACAAACATATTTCGAATGTTATTTCCACACAATGTTTTGCAGAGATGTCAAGAGCATGTGTAATGATGCATCCCTTTAACAGCACTATTCGGTAACCTGCAAAGCCCAGCCCTGCCAGACGTTAGTCTGGTGAACAATTGGTTAGAAGCATAGAGTAGAATACTGAAGCTGTGCAAGTAAAGAGCATTAACTCTGTATCTGAGAAAGGAGGGGTTGGAACTCCTCTAATACAATATCTCAACTACAAAAACACTCTAGCACACAAATGAAGACTCCACTAATCCTCTTATTAAATAAGAGATATGGTGTGAGATGCAAGCAGAGACATTTTCTGTGTATGGGGAGGTTTTTGCATGTACAAAGCAGTGTCCTTTGGCCTCTCAGAATGGCAACAGCATCACTGAAGCAGCACTTTTAATAGATACAAGGTAATAAGCAATAAAGGTGTCTGATTTTTGCCAGACCTGTGGGAAGATGACTTCTCAGTAGAGTAATAGGTCTTTTCTGACATCTAAAGATTTTTCATAAAGGAAATATTCTTCTGTTACAGATAAAAGGTTAGGTTGTCTAAGCTGTCGTGTCCTACTTTGACTGATGGCAAAATCCATATGCTTAAGCGCACTTACAAATGAAAGATGGGCTCTTCTTTCACTGGTTGTGATGCTTGGGGGTATCTCTGCAGCTATTACTGGCTTAATTTTTTTTTTAAGTTGTTCTTTGCAATGTTCACTGTCTATTTCCTGAGGTGCTGTTGGCCTGGGAACTGGAGGAGGAGGAGGAGAACAGGAGTCTCATTTTCCACTGCCTTGAACCTTATGCAGTCGTCTACTGCTCTGCAAAGGGCTACCAACCCAGAATGGAAGACTTTTGCACCTTCTGTGTACAGGCATAGGTCACTGCACAGGATTCAAAGCAATGGCGAATCAGGCCAAGTCTTAAGCCATTTTTACAGCAGCATGCAGTTCAGGTTTTTACAGAGGCGCAAGTAATGGTGCTTGTCTGACACCCAGACTCCAAATCCCTTTAACAATAATTACAAAAAGCCCCAAACATAAAAACTTTCATTTTTACAGTTGGCCCATTTTCGTATTTAAAGACCAGTTTTTTTATAGGACTTTACCTACTTGGAGGGCAGAGACTCCATGTTCTTGAACCTACACTCAGTGCCCAAAATAGATCCTGTAGGGTCAAAAACATGCCAAGTAGCAGTAGGTGCATTCTGAAGGTAACTCAAGCCCCAGAATAAAAGTAAATTGCCTCTAAAGCCGCATCTATGAGACCAAAAGAGGATTTATGAGTCCCACTGATGGGCAAGGAATTGACAACCTCAAAGACATTTCTAGAGGATTTAGAAGGATACCAGCCTCAAAACACTTAGGACTAGGGGAGCCAGCACACCAGTGAGATCAGGGCCTGTTGGAAGGAAACTATGATTCAGAAAAGCATGGCCAGGTTCACCCAAAAGATCTCAACAACTCTTTCTGCAAAGCAAGGCTGACTTTTGGGCTAGTTACTAAATCTGAAAACCTCACGATTTGCCTGGTTTCGTGTTATATATGGAGATATGCCTCTCTCATAGAACTGGAAGGACCTTGAATTCAGTCCCCTGCCTTCACTAGCAGGACCAAGTACTGTTCCCTGACAGATTTTTGCCCCAGATCCCTAAATGGTCCCCTCAAGAAGTGAACTCACAACCCTGGGTTTAGCAAGCCAATGCTCAAACCACTGAGCTATCCCTCCTCCCTAACGCCACTCCAAAAGCCGTAATAGGAATTTCAATGAGCACAAGTGATCAGGACTTCTGTTTTCTATCTCAACCCAGAGATGCCACCTCCGTCAGCACAGTGTCTCCTAACAATATGCTGAGAACTGACTTCCTGGGAAGATGGTTTGCGCAATTACCCTCACCACTGTAATTTCCTGTGGCGTTTTCCCTCGAAGAGTCTGACCATCAGAAGGAAACATAGCTCACATCAATGCACATACAAATCCCACTTCACAAAGACAACATTATGCTTTATTATCTTTCACTTTAAATCTCCACTTTAGTCACCGCACCTTAAAGGGCACCGTAGCACACAATGAACTTCCATAAAGGGCCTATCACTGACTCCTGTATAACTCAGGTGTAATTCCACTGAAGTCAGTGGAACTGCACCAGAGTAAAAAGTGTGTGTAAGAGGAGAATCAGGCCCTCAGTAATTTGCTTTGTATTTCCTCACCACTGTTTTGAAGTGGTGTCCTTAATTGATGTCAGGGTTGGAAGTTTTTACAAATTGATAGGTTCACAAAATACCAAAGAAGAAAAGCTGTAAGAGAAAAACTACTATTAGCAGCCACAAATCACAAAGACAGTTTTCCAGGTAGAAAATAGCAGCTTTTCCATCTGTTTTTGTTAGCAATTTTCTGCAGATAGGAAAATCAAGATTAAAATTGGCCTGTTGTTATCCACAAACCCCTAATTTATTGCAGCAAGACTACTTTTCACTGGCATCTTCTCAGCATTGGGATTGTTTTACTTATTTATTATTTCCCGTGTGATCGTGTCCAGAATTGCCAGTCAGGATCAGGCCTCATTATGCTCATTATGTACAAATATATGCAGATACAGCCCAGCCCCAAAGACCTTACAGTCTAGTTTAAGACAAGAGGGTGTAACAAACAGTCGGAGGAAATGAGGTGAGAAGATGAGGATAACCATAGTAAGATGTGTTTACACAGAGAGGCAGTGTGGCCTATTGGGAAGAGCACTGGACTGGGATTCAGGAGACCTGGGCTCTGTTCCTGACTGCCACTGGCCTGTTTGAGGCACAGAGAAGCAGAGTGATGTCATCTGTTTCCCCATCTGTAAATGGGGATAATGATACTGACCCCCTAAAGCTCTCCAAGATCTACTGATGAAAAGCGCCATTGAAGAGCCAGGTTTTATTACACAGATCTATGTGCTCCACTTAATCATTTCAAATAGTTTAAAAGCGGTTATTGTGGTTTTAATAAATAATAATCAGCAGTTCCCTCTAGCCCCTAGCTAGCCTTTATCAGTTGGTATAATGGTAGTGGGGGGTGAAGAAGGTAGTTGCTTTACAGACTTGTTCTAACAGGTGATTCCATGTGTAAAGAGCAATGTGGAAGAAGTAAAAAATGTGCTCAAGGGAGAACTGGACAAGTGGGCAGAGGAGGCTAGCATCACCAAGAGCAGAGGTTGACTGAGTGGTATACAAGAACGGACACATAAGGATGGGCAAAGCTGTGAAGAATCTTAACAGTGAGGATAATGTGAACTTGAATGGCCACAAAGAAGAGCCATTAGAAGGATTCAAAGAAGAAGGTGATGGGGAGACAGCACCAGAGCAGCTGTGTTTGAAATGGACTGAAGTGGGTGATGTGGTGTCCAGAAAGTAGTCAAAACAGGAGGTGATGAAGGCCTAGCTGAGAGAGTATTAGCTGTCTACTCTGTCTGTCAGCACTGGATCTAAACGATGCTATGGAGGAAACAACGGCAAGTTTGGGATGCATGGAACAAGAGAGAGGGAAGAGGGAGATGGGGAAGATGGTGATGCCATCAACAGTGACAGAGAAAGGTGAGGGGAAGGAGAGGAAGGAAAGTCCCATGTTAGTTTTGAATTGATGGTGAAACATTCAGGAGATGTCAGAGAGATAGGCCAAGATGTAGGCCTGGATGGTGGGAGTCAGATCAGGAGTGGAAAGGCAGATTTGTGAATTGCTGACAAAGTTGGTAATTGAAGCTCTGTGAGATGAAAAAAAAAAAAAAATCTAGAGAGGGTGCAGAGCCAGGACAGATCTCCGGGGAGGTAAGAAACAGAAGGAGGCTCACCATCCACTGAAGGATCAACCAGAATGGTGGGAGGAGAACTAGGAGAGGATGGATTCATGAAAGCCAAAGGAGTGTAAGATTTCAAAAAGGCTGGTATCATTTAGAATTTGTTGGGAATTTTCTGATTAAATGTTTTTGATGGAAAGTGCCATTTCTACTACATGGAATTTTGTGGGGGGAAATTCTGATTTACTGAAAGTTTTCATTTTCTATTAGGAAAAGCAAAGCAAAATCTCATTCTGAGTAAGTTTGATCCAGATCAAAATATTTCTTTGTTGAACTGAAGCAAATCTTTGTTACAACTCAACGTTAAACGGCACCTACTTATGCTTCTGCAGTGTTCCATGGGAGCTATAGTTTGGGTTTTTCATTCCCCCATTTGCTTCTCTGGGGCAGGCTCCTGGCCTGGACTACATCTTTCATGATGCACTGCAGCCTCCCCTTTAGCCAAACATTGTGGTGCATCATGGGAGATGTAGTCCAGCCAAGGAACCTTGCCCATAGGCAGATGCAACTGAAAGCTGAACGGACTCAAAACATTGTTTCGATTTGATTCAGCACACCAAAACACATTTCAGTTCAGGATTGTGAAAGTGTTCCAATCAAAAATGTCAAAACAAAAGTTCGGCATTTCCAAATAGGATTTTTCTGGAAATGTTCGTTCCATAAAAATATTGATAGTTTTGACTTTTTGCCCCACTTCAGTATGAAAACAAATAGTAAAGCTTCAGAATTTCCTGTGGATGGAAATTCGATTTTTGCTCTGCTCTAGAATGCCTAACTGTATCAAAAGCAGAAAAGTGATGGAGTATGAGAAGGTGTCCTGAGATCTCACCATGAAAAAGTCATTAGGGATCTTAGTGAGAATAAGTTCAGTGGAGTAGAGATGGCAGAAATCAGACCAGAGGGGATCCAGGACGGAGTTGGAGGAGAACCTGAAACAGCAATTGTAGGCAGTACACTTGAGAACAGAAATGAAGGGAAGACAGGATATAGGGTGCTAGCTGACAAGAATGGGCTGTTTTAGGAAGGGAGAGGCCAGAGAATGTTTTTATTGTGAGTGGGAGGAACTAGAGTCTATATAAAAATACAAAGCAAAAATACTTCACATACAGGAACTCTGTTTGGGGTTTTGGACTACCCATTCTCCTTCCCCAACTCCCTCAGAAGACTACAGTATAGTAAAATCTCCCTCTAGCTCTGTACGTTACCACTTGCGGTATTAGCAGAGCAATTCCTTTCATATCCTTCAAAGTTTCATCTTATTCATTGAACATTATCAGTGATCCCCAGAGTTCTAATTTATATCCTATTACAGTAGTACAGGGGAATTAAATTAACAGATGTCAAGCCAATTGCCCAAGAAGTTTTACCAAAGTAGTCTTTGAAATTTAGTATGAGTGGAACATGTATGCAAAGGGAAAAAAAATAGTGATATTAAGATTTCTTTTAAAAGCTGTAGCAGGTTCACAAATTCATGTATTCCACTCTAGTTTAGCAGTAGCTTAGGTCCCTTAATACAAAGTATTTTTATTCTTCTTGTGAGTGAAAAATGGTAAAATGTACATTTTAAAGCAAGCTATGCACCTAAATTTAAGTTCCCTCTGTTCATAAAATCTTAAACACAGATGAAAAATATCCCTCAATTTTCAGCTGTGTTTCTCATGAGAGTACAGGTCTCAAAAAGAAAGAAGATCAGAGCTAAACTGAGATCATCTCATATTCAAAATGGGAACATCTTGAATTTTTTTTAATGCCAACAGGCACTCTTGCTCCAAGCAGAAACTGCATTTGAAAGTCACATCTGAGTTTTGCTTTTTATCATACACTTTAGACTACTGATATTTACAGGAACATATTCCTGAGCAATATGAAAGACCACTAGTGAAGTAGGAATGCTACTGTAACTCAAAAGACTGGAGGATAAACTAGAAGTTCCCTACATTTGTTTTTGAAAACATCATATGCCCATAGAGAACTCCCAGTTTACTCCCTGAATTATTAAATGCACTTAATCAAGAACAATAATGCAATAAATGCATCCCTTGGAAAAGAAAGTGAAATGATGGGAGTTTCACTGATGCACTGGCCAGTGAGCTGACCCATAGGCTTACATGGGTGGGGAAACTGAGGCAGAAACTGGGTCTCATGCCAGGTATGGGGTGACCCTTTCACAATATACTTCAGTTTCACTTTGTGTTTTGAGTTCAAATGAATTTTCAAAACAAATCTGATACGGAATTGTTTTAATTTCTTTGTGTGTCAAAACCACACAAAATTGTGGGTGCAGCCAAACTAGGGAAAAAACCTGGTGGCGGGCTTTAACCACGTGTTATCTGACACTCACATGGCTTCAGTGCAAAACCCCACAGCTAAGAACTCACTGTTCCCCAAACTAGTTCACAGAGAGCCTAAGTGACTTTTCTTCATCCAAGCTGCATTCCTCACCACTGTACAGATCAGAAGGAAAGGCAACGCATATCACAAGACTCCAGTCACACTGCTTTATATTATGCAGTTCAGGTTTACCCTGAAGACTAATACAGAGCGTATGTAACAGATATAACAGGCCAGGACAGACTAAATAGAAAGGACAAGACAATAGGAGTGAGCCACTAAAGAAGATTTTTTTAAATAAAATTACAATTTACAGTAGAAGTCAGGAAATCCCATTAAGAGAGGCATTTATGATAATAAATGCTTCAGTGCCTGCCACTATTAACATCATTATACGAGTTAATTATCTGTATATATCATATTCACTGAAGGTTTTGTTATCTCTAAAACATGGCCCCGTCTATGAAGTTGAGGTCCAGATCCAAAATTCCTCGACTGCTGAGCAGCCACCCTCTGAGTGTACATCTACACAGCAACTAGACACCCGCGGCTGGCCCGTGCTAGCCGACGCAGGCTCAGGCTGTGGGGCTATTTCATTGCTGTGTAGGCTTCCAGGTTTGGGTTGGAGCCCAGACTCTAGGACCCTGTGAGGTGGGAGAGTCCCAGAGCCAAGTGAGCTGGCACAGGCTAGCTGCGGGTTTTTCTTTGCTGTGAAGACATACCCAGTGTGTCAGTAACGACCATCATTAATGTAATTTCAGCAACATCCTTATTCTCCAAAGGGAAGTGCAAGTTATTCCCCCCTCCCACCCCTTTTCAAGAGAGTCACTTTCCTGGATGATCTGTAGAATAGTTTTGTCAGAAGCTCCAGAAGAGGCCACAAGAATTTGGCATTCAGAGGAAAGGTTGTTGCAGCTTTTCTTGATCTGAGAAGATGCAACCTTTGAACTATCCTTTTGATCTTTGCTTCACTGTAGCACAGTAAGCTACTGATATTTACAAAGTTAGTTTCCAGAGCAATATGAAGAATAGAAGAATGGCCATACTAAATCAGACCAAATGTAAGCGGGGGAATAGTCCCGCTCTTGTGGGGAACTTTCCTTGTCTCTGCACTACCCCGGTGAAATGGGCTAGCGGAAGGATCTGAGTCCTCGCTCCCACCTCCTTTACCCAGAGGCCTCCCTGCCCTCGAGGACTCCCCTTGCACTCTTCTGTCTGGCAGAGTCCTCGTAACCCCCAACAAGGCTGGGCCCAGGATTCCTGGGGGGCTCGACCCCCAACCTTGCTGTGGTCACCTAGGTCAGGGGGTAGGGTGTCCCCACTCCGGGGTACTCTCTCTAAACAGGATGCTTCCCTGACCCACTGATCACTGCATACAATTCAAAGCAAATGCAAATTATTTAATTAACAATTAATTTGTAACAGGAATAAGGAAAAATGGGAAAGACTAATGAAAACACATCACCCCGCTCTGTGGCAGGGAACATCACAACAGTGTCTCTGCAATGTCAGGGCAGTTCAGTCTGTTCCTGTGTAAGTCCCAGGCTCCTTCTCAGGCCCTGGCTGTGCTGCAGGGACGCTGTGGCTTGGACACTTGTTCTGGCGGTGGCCACACGCTCGCAGGCTCTGGGTGGCAGGACCCTTCTTCCCAGCGTCGCCCCCGCCCTGTCAAGGGGTTTAGATCCCCCTGCAAGTCTGTCCTGCAGGGCCTCTTGGCTGAGGCCTCTCCCTGCGCTAGGCCCACTGCCCAGGGTCCCCCTCGCTCTCCCCAGCTGCTCACCGCACCCGGCTCCGGACTGCTCCAGTTCCAGCTCCACCGCTCTGCCTCTGCACGGCTGCTGCTGCTCTGCCTCCAGCTCCCTGGGCTGCTGCCCTGGGCCCTCTGGCTCTGGCTGCTGCAGCTTCTCCCCCCCAGGGCAGGTCTGTCTCCCTGGACTGCAGCTCTGCTCCCAGGGCAGGTCTGTGTCTCTGGGCTGCACCTCTGCTCCCAGGGCAGGTCTGTGTCTCTGGGCTGCACCTCTGCTCCCAGGGCAGGTCTGTGTCTCTGGGCTGCACCTCTGCTCCCAGGGCAGGTCTGTGTCTCTGGGCTGCACCTCTGCTCCCAGGGCAGGTCTGTGTCTCTGGGCTGCTTTTCTGGCCCCTCCAGATCTGGCCCAGCTCAGCTCTGCCCTCTCCTCAGCTCGGCCCCACTCACTCAGACTCAGGCACCTTCAGCTCACACGGAGGACGGGATTCACCCCTGACCTCCTGACTCCCTGATTCACCTGCCCGCCCTGTCAATCAGGCTGACCTGGAGCATTGGCCTCTCCCCATTGCCCCTGGGGACTGTCAGTCCCATCGACCCTTCCCCTTTTGGTACTGGGAGCTCTGAATGTTAGTAAGGGGATAACAGTCCCCTTACATTCCCCCTTGCTAAAATTCTGCCACAACCACAATGTTTACACTAATACCTCCGGACCCATTATTAACAACATATACCCACATCATATCAAACCCATTAACATCAAAAGAACATTTAACATATTAAACATTTCACATCTACTTCTTCATACTGTACATAACAATATTAATTAAAACACTACATAGAACCAATCACATAATCATCTCTAAATTTAACAGGCAGTACACCCTTATTAGCTCTCTGGGACCTTCTTAAAAATGGTGGTTCATTACTCATATTTTCTATTTCCCTATTCTCGGGTAATAGTGGGTCAGCTTGAGGAATCTGGCCATTCTCATTAGGGTTTGTGTTTGCCCCACTCTGTTCCCCCGTGTATTCAGTTTGTGAGACTAGAACCATTTGCCAATTGGTTTCTGTCTCCTCAGGGTGTGCTGATCTATGCCTCCTATGGTCCCTGACTGGACTAAGAGTGCAATGTTTTAGTTGGTCCCTATGTACTACTCTCTCAGGACCTCCTCGCTCAGGCCGGATGATGTAAACTGGTAGCTCGGGATTGTTGTGAGCGACTACAATGTGGGGATTTGACTCCCACTTGTCCTGTATTTTATTACGCCCCCGGTGTCTATGGTTACGAATTAGTACACGGTCACCAGGCCTGATAAGAGCCCCACTGGACTTGCGATCATAAGTCCTTTTCCTGCTTTGGGCTGTGTCTTTAGTTGTATTGAGAGCAACTTCACAGGCTATCTTCAGCCTGTCATGGTGACCTTTAACCCAGTCATCCAAATTGGTCACCTCAGCCTCTTCAGGGCCCTCTCTGTCCAGAATATCCAATGGCAACCTGGGATCCCTCCCGAATATAAGATAAAAAGGAGCGTAACCTGTCGACGAATGGACATGGCTGTTATAGGCCAACACCAGCTCAGGGAGATGCTCCTGCCAGGCTCGCTTTCTTTCAGGCGGGAGTGTTCTTAGCATGTCGTGCATTGTCCGGTTAAACCTCTCGCACTGAGCGTTTCCTTGTGGATGATAGGGTGTTGTTCGGCTTTTGGCAATGCAATACAGCTCACACAATTCAGATATCACCTCTGATTCAAAATTCCTCCCCTGATCCGAGTGTAACCGTGCTGGACAACCATAGTACACAAACCAGTGTTTTATGAGGACTTCAGCCGTTGTCCGTGCCGTCTGGTTTCTAGTCGGAACTGCAACAGTGAATCGGGTGAACATGTCTGTGAGAACCAATACATTCTCATACCCCTCTGAAGATCTCTCTAGCCGTGTGTAATCCATTGCTAGGACCTCCATTGGGGCTGTCACGTTAGTACAGGTCAAAGGGGCTCGGTTGGGAGGAAACACATCCTTGGCTAGGGCACACCGTTTGCACTGACGGACCCATGCTTGCACATCACTACCCATCGTGGGCCAGTAATAGTTTCTCCTTATCACCTCAAGAGTGCTCCCGTCTCCAAAATGCCCCCCATGATCATGCCTGGCTTCATAAACCTGACGACGTAGTGACACAGGCACCACTAATTGCCACACTTCTTCGCCATCTCAGGGATGATATGTTACCCGGAATAGCACTCCACGGTGTAATTTAAGTCGTTCCCACTGTCTAGCTAGCTTCTTAGACTGGGGATATCTGGCCCCAAATCTCCGGTCTGGCCTCCTTCGGCTCATGACTGCCACTAAGACAGGTCCAACGTCACCTTCTCGTTGCAGAGTCTGAATCTCCTCCCATGAGTATCCCGAGATTATTGCACTCTCTCCTTTCACCAGGTTTTGTACTGTATCCGTTACCATCACTTTGTCCTCGGGCTTTGGATTCTCTAGCCACAAACACGTCCGCACAACATCTGCAGGAATGACTAGGAAGTCTTTCTCCACATCCTTGCCCTCTTCCGATTCCTCCTCCAGAGGCAGTCTGGACAGGGTGTCAGCATTGATGTTCTGCCTTCCAGGTTTATACTGTACTTCAAAAGTGAACTCAGCAAGTTGGGCCACCCACCGGTGTTCCATTGCACCTAAATTAGCTGTTGCCAGGTATCGGAGTGGATTGTGGTCTGAGATCACTGTGAATTTAGAGTACACTAAGTAATCCTTAAATTTTTCAGTGATAGCCCACTTCAAGGCCAGCAGTTCTAGTTTAAAAGCACTGTAGTTTTTATCATTTCTTTCTGACCTCCTCAGCCCTCGGCTCGCATATGCAATCACACGCTCAGTCCCCTCTTGCTTCTGGCTGAGCACTGCACCTAGGCCGTGGAGGCTTCCATCAGTTGTCACTATAAATGGCAGGCTAAAGTCGGGATATGCAAGCACAGGTGGTGACATCAGCCGATGTCTTAATTCGTCAAAAGCTGTCTGACAGGCATCATCCCACACAAAGCAGTGGTCCTTTCCCTTCCTTTGGGCCGGTTGTCCCACTAGTCCATATAGAGGTGCAGCCATCTGCGCAAACTTTGGGACAAATCGTCTATAATAGCTCATAAAACCTAGAGCCTGCCGCACTTGCTTGGCATTCTTGGGGATCGGCCAATTTTCCAGCGCCCTGGTCTTCTCCTCATCTACCTGGATTCCATCCTTCGAAATCACATGGCCCAAGAATTTGACTTTTTCACATAGTAGGCAGCACTTGCTTGGCTTCAGCTTCAATCCGTGTTCCTTCAGTCGTGTGAAAACCAAGTCCAATTTTTCCATATGACTCTCAAAATCCTTGGAAAACACAATAACATCGTCCAGGTATATCAGCAAAGTCTCTAGGATATAGTCTCCCAACACCCCCTCCATTAGTCTCTGGAATGTAGCAGGTGCATTACACAAGCCAAATGGCATACGTGTCCATTCAAACAGCCCAAATGGAGTCGTCACTGCTGTCTTTTCCTGGTCTTGTTCTTCCACTGCAACCTGGAAATAACCAGAAGTTAAATCGAGGGTTGAAAACACTCTTGCACTTCCTAATGCATCCAGTGACTCTTCCACCCGGGGTAGCGGGTAGGCATCCTTGTGTGTTACCTCATTCAGTTTCCTGTAGTCACAGCAAAATCGCACCCCACCATCCTTTTTTATTACAATCACAGCAGGTGATGCCCAGGGGCTGTGGCTTTCCTTAAGGACACCTTGAGTCACTAAGTCCAGAATGTGTTTTTTTACCTCCTGGAACACTTGTGGTGAAATCCGCCGGTGTCTCTGTTTTATCGGAACAGCATCTCCAGTGGCTATTTGGTGTGTCACTGTGGTGGTGTAACCAAAATCTCGCTCATCCCTGGAAAAGACCTCTTGATGTTTCTCCAGTAGCGCCCTCAAATGGCTGGCCTGTGTAGGGGTTAACTGTTGGAGGTCCACTTGGACTGGAATGGGTAGCTCTCCATCGGGTGCCACTTGCGATGTGATAGCCTATGTTCCTTTTTCCACTTTTGTCACCCGCAGCTCTTCCCCATTTTCTTCCAGGGCCACCCTCACTGGGGGCACCACTCCTTCAGGTCGGTGTACCTCTGCCACCCTGGTTTGGGGACACAACTTTATGGCCTTTTCACTTGAGTTTAACAGCCTGACTGGCACTTTTCCCTTACTGGCATTAGCAAGTACATTTGCAACCAGAAGCCCATTAGGGAGACTAGCCCCAGGTGTTGACTCGACAAGCACTCTGTATCCATCAAGGTCACTTGGCATCCGGCAGCGCCCATCAATAATCTTCTCACTCCAGGGGGGTATAACCACCTTCTGTCTTCCTGCCACCTTAACAAAGCCAATTTGTCCCATGGGACCCGGGAAACGCCCATGTCTCTCCACTCGGGCTGGTACCCGCTTCAGTATAGCATCCTTCTTTGGCTGCCCATGACGGTTCATCTCCTGGGTTCCTTCTCCTACCAACAGTAATTCTTTCAGCTCTCTTATAATATTCATTCCAAGAATTCCCGGTACTCTGTCCTCCATTAAAGTCTTTTCTGAAGCTGTATCCTCTAGGATAAAGATGCATTTCCCGGGGATTGTTTGACCCATGTACCCTACATCGGCTTCAAGGCACCCCACGACAGGGATCGCAAGTCCATTAGCTGCCGTTAGCTGTACAAATCGGGTATTATGCATGGTCAGATCTCTCTCTTTTAAGTAGTTTCGGAAATATGATTCAGAAATAGTGGTGACTTCTGAGCCAGTGTCTATCAAACAGCGGGTTCTCACCCCTGCTATGGTTATTTCCACTGTCAAGCAGTCCCCAAAAGCTCGGCCACAGAAGTCGTCAAACACACTATCATCATCAGGGCTCTCTTCCTCACTGCTGACATGAGGCCCTTTTCCTAGGGACAGCCGTAGAAACCCTTCTGTCCCCACTCGGCCTTTCCCTGATGGTGGGCTACTCGCTCCTGGTGTCTTTTGGATTCCAGGTGCCCGGGACTCCGGTCTCCTTCTCAGTGTACAATCTCGGCTAGTATGTCCTGGCCTTTCACAGGTGTAACAAATGTACCTCCCTAGCTCATCCTTCAGTGGAGATCTTCGGGATCCTGGAGCTCTTGGATATTTTGGCACATTAGTGGAGGTATTTCCTTTCATCACCTCAGTCATCACTTTCAGCATCTCCCCCTGTTGGACAGCCAGTTTTTGGACAGCTTCACTTAGGCTTTCCAATGTTAGCTGTGTTTGGGGCAGGGCCTTTTCACTAGCAGCTGCATTCACTAGGCCCCCACTTCGTGTATGGGGATTAGGCTTGGCTGTCTCTGCCACAGGAACTTCCTCTTCTTCTGATCACATAATGGCAGCCTGCATGAGTTCATGGAACTTCTTACTGGGCTCTTCCTTAAACCTCCTTTTCATTTCACGGCGGAGGGAGTCGTCCCGGAGCCCCAGCACTAACTGCTCTTTCAAAACTGTATCTGGGTCTGGAACTCGTCGAGGGTCTCGCCGCTCCACTTTACTCATTCTCTCCTGGAGATCATATGCGTATGCCCGGACAGTTTCACTGGGATCCTGCTTTCTCTCAAAGAACTCCTTTAGTCGAGTTCCAATAGGTACCTTGTCTCCATACACTTCTAGAAGGAGTTCAAACACCTTTTCCACATCTTTCTTGTCCGCCACTGCCATGAACTTTACTGTGGTTTTGGCCTGGCCCTTGAGGTGTTCCTCTATGAAGTCCACATGATCTTCCTCAGGTACTCTTAGCACACGCAGTGCCGTCTTCACGGACTTGACCCACTCCTCTACTGTAATGTCTCCTGGTCTTGTCGGGAAGCCACCAAACTCTGTGACCTTCTGCTCCCGTGGGACATAAATAGTTGGGGGTTTCTTAGCTTCTGCTGCCTGTTGGTCTATTACAGCCTTAGCCAGTGATAAGGCTTCTCTTTGTTCTGTTCTAGCTTGTTGTAATGCCTCAGCTTGGTCTGACAATCTGCGCTGAAGTTCAGCAAACTGGGCCCGTAGTTCTTCAATTCCAGCCATGGTAGGTTTCTTGACCAGGCCTGGACAGTGCTACCAGAATGCAACCAGTAAACCAATGGGGTGGACCCTGTGAATAGGATCCTGTTCGTGACGCCAATTATGTAAGCGGGGGAATAGTCCCGCTCTTGTGGGGAACTTTCCTTGTCTCTGCACTACCCCGGTGAAATGGGCTAGCGGAAGGATCTGAGTCCTCGCTCCCACCTCCTTTACCCAGAGGCCTCCCTGCCCTCGAGGACTCCCCTTGCACTTTTCTGTCTGGCAGAGTCCTCGTAACCCCCAACAAGGCTGGGCCCAGGATTCCTGGGGGGCTCGACCCCCAACCTTGCTGTGGTCACCTAGGTCAGGGGGTAGGGTGTCCCCACTCCGGGGTACTCTCTCTAAACAGGATGCTTCCCTGACCCACTGATCACTGCATACAATTCAAAGCAAATGCAAATTATTTAATTAACAATTAATTTGTAACAGGAATAAGGAAAAATGGGAAAGACTAATGAAAACACATCACCCCGCTCTGTGGCAGGGAACATCACAACAGTGTCTCTGCAATGTCAGGGCAGTTCAGTCTGTTCCTGTGTAAGTCCCAGGCTCCTTCTCAGGCCCTGGCTGTGCTGCAGGGACGCTGTGGCTTGGACACTTGTTCTGGCGGTGGCCACACGCTCGCAGGCTCTGGGTGGCAGGACCCTTCTTCCCAGCGTTGCCCCCGCCCTGTCGGGGTTTAGATCCCCCTGCAAGTCTGGCCTGCAGGGCCTCTTGGCTGAGGCCTCTCCCTGCGCTGGGCCCACTGCCCAGGGTTCCCCTCGCTCTCCCCAGCTGCTCACCGCACCCGGCTCCGGACTGCTCCAGTTCCAGCTCCACCGCTCTGCCTCTGCACGGCTGCTGCTGCTCTGCCTCCAGCTCCCTGGGCTGCTGCCCTGGGCCCTCTGGCTCTGGCTGCTGCAGCTTCTCCCCCCCAGGGCAGGTCTGTCTCCCTGGACTGCAGCTCTGCTCCCAGGGCAGGTCTGTGTCTCTGGGCTGCACCTCTGCTCCCAGGGCAGGTCTGTGTCTCTGGGCTGCTTTTCTGGCCCCTCCAGATCTGGCCCAGCTCAGCTCTGCCCTCTCCTCAGCTCGGCCCCACTCACTCAGACTCAGGCACCTTCAGCTCACACGGAGGACGGGATTCACCCCTGACCTCCTGACTCCCTGATTCGCCTGCCCGCCCTGTCAATCAGGCTGACCTGGAGCATTGGCCTCTCCCCATTGCCCCTGGGGACTGTCAGTCCCATCGACCCTTTCCCTTTTGGTACTGGGAGCTCTGAATGTTAGTAAGGGGATAACAGTCCCCTTACACAAAGGTCCATCCACTCCAGTATCCTGTTCTTCAACAGTGGCTGGAGCCAGTTACTTCAGAGGGAATGAGTGAAGAAGATGGAGAGAAATTGATAGGTGTGTGAGGAGCTTCAGGAAAGGGCTGCCCTGACTGAAAACATGGCCACAGCCTATGCCTAAATGCTGGGGGGTGGGGAGTGGGGGAAATAAGGGGAAAATCTGATATATATTTAGGCCTAGGAGAATTTGATTTTTATAATTTCAGAAGATAATATCAATGTTCATTTAAACATTTTTTTCAATTTTTAATTAATGTAATTTTCAGAGTTGAGCAAAATTATGGGTTAAGCATTTTGGTTTTGGTTTTTATCCATTTTAAAATTTTCACAGTTGCAGGAAATTATGGACGGGGGTCAGACAACAGGGGGGTTATTCACAGACATTGGATTTCAAAAAGTTCAAGCTTTAGAACAAATTGTCAACATCACATGTCAAAATATACAAAGTGAATATCCTGAAATCAAACTCAAATAAGTCCTCAAGGAGCATTTGTCTTACTTTGCCTAGCTGTAGTTTTTTATTTTTATTAATGGAAATATTTTTTCAGTTTGTATATGTACAGTGAAATCAATGCTTACCAACATTTACTGATTATAATCTATTCCTGGCAAGCCTATATACACACATACCTATACACACAGATTATCATGCTAACATCTTGAGCCGGCGTATTCACAATCAAATGCTTCCTGACATTTCATTTGTCTATTTTGCCATAAAAATTGACTTTTGCATGATTAATTATGAAAAATAAACCTAAAATGCTTTTATGCATCTTTACTTAGCAGCCAAGGTCAAACTTTGTTTTGCAATCCAGAAAGGTGCTACCAATAAATTAACATGCCCAAAGATCTTTTGCAAGTAACTTTGCATTGGTGGGCTTATCTAGGAGTTTATGAAGCTATGCCTTCTATTATGTCATTGCAAGCTTATTGTATCTTCTCACATCCAGTCTACACTCCTCATTTTATATCGCAATAGCGTATAAAAGCTTGTGAGGGGATCCGCTCACCGCCAGCACCAACTCGTGGCTGGACGTGGGTTGGCAGCTCTCTCTATCTGCTGGGGTCTGCTGCCACTGGTTGCTCCACCTCCACAGTGGCCTGACTCTTCCTGTGACTTGGCCCTCTGGCCAGGTCCATAGGTGCGGGAACTAGGGGTGTGGGAGTGCTGTAGCACCCTCAGGGTTTGCACAGGGCCCCAGCTGCGAGCCCCAGCTTCGGCCCCCTGTCTGCGTCAGGTCCCCCCTCCTGTAGACATGGCCCTGCTCCCAGCTTGGGGGCGGGGGGGAAGACACGGACAAGAGTAAGGGGGTTGGCTTTCAGCACCCCCACTATTAAAAAAGTGTTCCAGTGATACTGGCCAGATCATTTCAAAATCTCTCCTCTTCCAGGGTAGTTTGTAAACAAAAAGCAAGGGGAGCTAACACAATACACTAAGTTAGTAAGACAGCAAGGAATGATTTTCTCTCAGGGTGAATCAGGATCAGGCCCTCCCTTCCCTCAGGCAGCGGTTGTCAAGAAATATCCTGCCTTTTCTCGGCCCTTTCCTTAGGAGTTGAGGGTTGGAGATCTGTTCCCTTCCCTGGTCTGCCCACCAGTGAGCTGTTTTGCTCCCTTTTCTACTCCTGGGGGAATTCTGTGCCTAAAAATTCTGTGTACAAAATTTTAAAATTCTGCAAAATTCTGCATATTTTAGTTGTCAAAATATCACCCAGCAAATATGTCTCTAACAATACAGAAAACAAAAAAAGACTCAGGAAATTTTTTGAGGGACAAATAGATTCCTTACAAGGCATATTAATACAGAACACTAAGTAATAATTCATTCAAACTACTAAACAGAACAGTATTTCCTGCATCCCTCAGAAGCAGTGCTAAGGCTTGGGAGAGTCAGGGTAACAAAGGAACTAAGGGAGAGGGAAGTAATTGCTGGGAAGTAACCTGGGAGTGAACCTGGAGGGTTGTTGGGTGTGGATGGGAGAAATATGGAACAGGGGTTTGGGGGGGGGGGGGTTTGTTAGGGAGTTGAGGAGCCTCCCCCATGCAGACCCTGGCTGACCTCTAGCCTCTCCCATTCAGTCAGGCACAGCTGCCCCTGTCCTTCCCCCAACCGCGTGTCCCTGCACTACCACTCAGCCCCCCCTCCATCCCTCTCCCCATGTGTCCCTGCACCCCACTCCCATTCATCCTCTGCCCCAGTCTATCCCCCACACTAGACTTTCTGAACCCCCGTTTGTGACACACACCCCAACAGCCCCATGTGCCCCACACTGTCCTGCCCTCTGTTCTGGCATCACAAAATGCATAATTGCAGCACTTCTCTGGCAGAATGTGTTTTCTGTGGAGAAAAAAATTCTGCAGAGGACATGAATTCTGCGTGTGTGCAGTGGAGCAGAATGCCCCCAGGAGTACTTTTAACTCCTCCTCCAGCCTGTGCATGCCTTGCAGGTGTGATGGGGCAAAGCTGACTGAGCCCAGAGCAGCTCCTTAATCCCTTGCTGTCCAATGTGGGGTTTGTACACCCCACCACAGAGCTCTAATCAAGAACCAGGACTCCATTGTCCTAGGTGCTATACAAACACAGAACAAAGATAGTCCTTGACCCAAAGAGTTTACAAATCTGCTATTGCCCTGTAGAGGCCAAAATTTATTTTTCCATACCCTCGAAACAGCAGAATCATTCACCCTGCGCATGTAAAACAGGAAGATGGCTATCCCTATCCTGATCCCTCCAAACTGCCATAGAAGGCCACTCTGCAATTCCTCTGCACAAAGAGATGGGAGGCACTCAGATACCATGGTGATGAATATGGTATAAAAACCTTGATAGTGTGATTGTAGCTCAGGCATTCACATGTGGCCACCCGGACCAAATCAATTTTCTTTATTCACAGCTCCCTACAATCACTTACCATAACCAGACCACGCCAGGAGACATAGCACCAGTAGCAGTCAGGATTCAGGTGAAAGACAAAAAGGGGCACAGCACACTGACAAGTCGCCTCAGACATGCCTTAACTTGTTTCAAAGAATGGGGGAAGTTACCTTTGATGATCTGGGCTCTAGAAATTATTTAGGTGCTTAACTCATTCATTTCAATGGGAAGTACGCACCTAAATATATCTTTGAGGATCTGAGCCTAGGTGACTGCTGCTTTTGGCTCTTTGGGTATTTTTATTAGTAATTTGGATTACTAGTAGACAGATCTTCTCCAATTGTTTTAAGTCTCTTTTGCACAACCTATTGCTGGAAAGAGATATCAACTTTTGACCCTGGCTATTGTCCTTTCTGTCTCAAGGACCAGCTGCCATAGAAAGTGATCTCCAAAGCCAACACACCGAGACCTCCACTTCATTAAATGTATGTTGTCTGCTCTTAACTACAGCTGTATGACAGCACAGTAATGACCTCGGGCTTGCAAAAGGCCATATGGACTCAGAAGTCTGCAGAATCAAGCTCTAAATGGCTAGCAACAGCATCCCAATGTCAAAAAGTATAAAATTCTACTGTGTACTATGGAGCTAACTATAATGACATTTTCACCAACATGGCCAGGACTGTTTGAATAACTTCCTTAGTTTTTAAAAAGGTCAAGCTAAACCTATTTCATTAGAAATCTGCTAACTACAACAACTGGTATCACTTTGAAGTAGGAAGGTAACTGTATGGATATAAATATACTCTGACAAAGTTCCTCCTCTACCTTGGTGGGTCCTGCGCTTATTGGCAGATTTTGCTTGCCTCAGAGATCTTCCCCTCTGGTAGAGCCCACAGTCCAGGTTAACTCCACCTGTGTCTGATCAGGAGTTGGGAGTTTTGGGGGGAACCCAGGCCCACCCTCTACTCCGGGTTCCAGCCCAGGGCCCTGTGGATTGCAGCTGTTTAGAGTGCCTCCTGGAACAACTGCACGACAGCTACAACTCCCTGGGCTACTTCCCCATGGACTCCTCACAACATCTTCTTTATCCTCACCACAGGATCTTCCAGCAGTATGCCTTCTCACTCTCAGCTCCTAGTGCCTCTTGCTCCCAGCTCCTCAAACACAACCTCCTTCCACAGCTCCTGACATCTCCCCACCCCCCCGGACTAACTGGGAGGCTTTTAACTAGTTCCGGCCAGCCCTTGATTGATTGGGACACCTGAAGCCAATCTTGCCATCTCCACTGCTTTTTCTAGAAGGATCTTAATTGGCCCCAGGTGTCTTGATTAACCTGGAGTAACTGCCATTTGGTTAGCAAGGTATCAGGGATTTGTTTAGCCTGGGGCTAACCTACTGGTTCCTTACCACTTCCCTATAGCCCTCTGGCCGGGAAGGAGGTAGGGGGCTGCTGCTGCTGCTTCTCCTGCTCATCCTGCTGGGGCTGCTGCTAGGCCCTGGGCCCTCCCAGCTGCTGTTTGCTGCTACTACTGCTGCTCCAGCTTCTCCCCTGGCTGGGCCAGACACCCCTCCCACTACTCTACTCTCTGGTTGCTGGCTGCCTGGCAGCTGAACCCCCTCCCCCCCCCCAACACCTTGGTTGCTGCTACTCCTGCTCCTGCAGCAATCCCTTGGGGGGGAGGGGGCCTGCTGGCCCTCTCCCCAGAGGAGGGGTGTGAGGGGCTCCTGCTCCAGCCGCTGCTGTGACCACCACCATCTGTGAGGGGTCCTGCCTGACCACCGGACCACCGCCTGGAGTTGCTGGAGCTGCTGCTGCTGCCCTGTTTGCTACCAGGAAGCTGCTGGTACCCAGAGGAGGAAGACCCGGAAGACCGTCAGCGGAGATTCTGCAGACCACCGTGGAGGGGGCCTCCAAGAACTGAGTAATCTTTCGAACTGTGCTCTAGTGGTGGGGGTATTGACTGTGTTTGTAGGGGCACAGGGGGTGTGGCGCCGAGCCTGCCCCCCTGTCCACCTGTGCCCCCCATAACCCCCACCACCACCGCTGCCCCCTCCACCACCTCTGCTGGCTGCTCACTATCTGCCTTGTGCTACGGCCTCTGGACTTAGCTGCTTCCATGGCCCGCCACAACCTTTTAACATCATTTGGGCCTGCAGTGGCAACCAGCCCCACCCATTGACTTTGTGCAAGCGCACGTGGGTGCACGTGCCCCTCCCATACCCCTTGGACTGACCCTCTTCCCCCCAGCAGCACGTCCCTTGCTTTGTCCCTTGCCACCTGCCCCATTTACCCCTTGCAGTTGTTTGCCCCCCTTTTTTTTTTGGTCCCAGCCCCTTACTAGTTTGTTTTGTCTGCCCTGCCCCTCTCCCTCTACAGCCTTGTTTGTTTGCCCTACCCTAGCCCTGCAACTAGTCCCTTTTTTTCTGCCCCATTCTTAGTTGGTTGTCTCCCTCCCCCTGAAGCTCCGTTTGCCCTGATTAGCCCCCCGCTTCTGTGAACCCACGCCCCCTCCCATGCGCTTGTGCCCCTCCCCTGTTTAATTTTGACCCCATCTCACTGCACCCCCATGCTGTTATATCATCCCCTCCCCTAGTGCAACAAGGGGAGCCGGATTTCCCATCTTGTGTCGGCGACTGAACCCTACCCCCGCAGTAGTCCGAGTTAACCCTGAACCCTGTCCCCACTTTTATTGCCCTCCTCCCCTGCCTGCAGCCTAGCAGGGAGGAGTGGTCACCCCAATTCCTCTCCCCACCCCCCCTCTCAGGAGTTTTCCCTTCCTCCCCTGTTCGTCATGGCAGGCGACATGGAGGGAGGAGCCCCTCCAGACGGCACGGCCGCCCCTCCTCCGCCTGTTCCCCCGTCACCCTCCCTAGCCTCCACCTCGACCGCCGCTGCCGAACCACCTGCTCTCGCCCCCGCTGGGGCACCGGCAGCAGCGGACACTGAAGAGACCTCCGCTGCTGCCACGTCCCTCGCCCCCCATGATCCTGGGGGAGCCCCCCCAGCCGGCAGGAAGGGCCAGGGTAAAAAGAAGGGTAAGGGCCCCACGACAAAGGCCAGACCCTCCATGGCAGAGGCAGCCACTACTGCTGCGGCCCTGCCACCGGCCGCGGCACCCTTCCCTGCTGTTCCCTCTACCAGCTCTGCGGGTGTCCCACCTCCGGCCCCCAGAGCGTACGCCCAGGTGGCGGCAACCCCCCCACCTGCCGCAACGTCACCTAACCCTCCCACCGCCTCAGCTACCATCTATAGCGGCCGGGGCCCCTTTCCCACCTTGACCAGGAGGCATGGCGTCCGTTGCCTCCTGGTACCCGCCTCGCCCCACGTAGAAACCTATGTGCGGGCGTTGGCGAGGGTAGTGGGGCCCACGGCCATCGTAGCGGCCTCCAAAATATACGGGAAGGTAGTCTTCTTCCTCGCATCGGAGGCCGCGGCCCAAGAGGCGGTGGAGAAGGGCCTGGCGGTGGGGGGCGTGTTCGTCCCATTAGAGCCGCTGGAGGACTTGGGCGTCCGCCTAGTCCTCACTTCCGTCCCTCCCTTCCTCCCCAATGCCGCCCTGTTACCTGCCCTCTCCGCCCTAGGGAGACCCATCTCTGTAGTCAGCCCTCTCCCACTGGGCTGCAAAGACCCCGCCCTCCGTCACATCCTCTCGTTCCGCCGGCAGGTGCAGCTCCAAATGCCCCCGGCGGCACGTGACAGGGAGGCGCTCGAGGGGTCCTTTATGGTCCCCTATCACGGGGCCCGTTACCGGGTGTATTATTCCACGGGGGAGGCCCGGTGCTACCTCTGCCGGGCGATGGGACACGTCCGGAGGGACTGTCCCTTGGCCCGGCAAGGAGGAGCATCCGAGACCCCCGAGCCCCGGCAGGGCGTCGGCCCCGTCATCGCCGGCGCCCCTGTATGCCCGGTGCCCAGAGCCGCCCCTCCTCCTTCCCAGTCTACCGCTGTTCCCGCTCGGGCCCTGGGAGTACCTCCCCCAGTGAGCCCAGACGAGCGGGAGAGGCCCACTGCGAACAGTCTGCTGAGGCGTGTGGAGGAGGGTGAGGCAGGGATATCGCCGGGCGTGGGAGAGGGCCCGCCCCAGAGAGACTTTTCTCTCCCTTATGCTGCCCCACCACTACCTCCCCGAGTCCCTAAGAAATCATCCCTCCCCCCTGACCCGACCCTTACTAGCCGACCCCCAGATGATGCCATGGAGGGCTGGGCCTTAGTACAGGGGAAGCGGGGCAAGCGGAAGGCTCGAGCCCCGCTCCTTTCCACCGATGCGGAAGCCCCCCGAAAAACCAGGAAGGGGGGCACTGATGCCGAGCCTTCCGCTTTGCCCCCGAGCGGCTTTTGTCCGCCAGAACCGGCTGGGAAAAACGTGGCAGCACCGGAAGGTATTACCGCCCCTCTCTCGGAAGCCCCTGATAGAGCCCCTTCTGTCCCTTTTGTCGACCCTGCGCACCCCGATCCGAGCATCGCTTCAGGTGCCGGCGGGGAGAACCCCGGGGTGGCAGAAGGTGACCTGCCCTCCATCTACGAGGAGATCGAGGCCCTGGGTCTGACCCCAATCACCCAGGGGGAGGACGACCCTTTACCAGCAGGACTCGATCTCAATGACCTCACCCCGGTGCCCCTTTCCCCCCTCTCCCCATGCTCCCTCCCCTTGACCGCTGGTTCCGCTCCCACCTCTGAGGATCCCCTGGGCTCTTCCACCTGCCCGGTCGCAAGTGACACCTCGCTGACGGCCGCCAAGCCTCCTGAAGCGACGGCCGGTGCCCTGCGGCCGGGACCCGAATCCCAGAGGGTACCCCTCATTGGGGTGGGACAACAGTTCTCCTTCCCAGGCGGGGACCCCGCAAGTATCTGTCCACCTCCCGATGCCGTGGCTATAACAGACACCATCATACTAGAGCCCGGCATCGTGGGGGGTCCCCTTCCCAATTCCCAGATCCCTCAGCCACACCAAGAGAGGCCACCTCCCAGTGGCCCAGCTCCTGCGGCTCAGGATCCTCTACCCGTTCCTCAGCCCGGCCCTGCTCATGTCCCGCTCCCTGCCCCTACTTCTGATCCCTGCCCCGCCCCTGATGCCATCCCAATCTCCCACACCTCCCATGATGACACTGCCGCCTCTGGGGCTGTCTCCCTCCCCTTCTCGGAGGATGACCCCCAGGGAGCGGCTCCAGTAATTCCTCGTCCCGACCCACCAGAGGCTGCTCTTCTCCCTCCACCGCCTCTCCCAACTAAGCCGAATTTCGGGTTGGGCCCTAAGGTGCCAGCCCAGCAGGAGCTGCGTAGAGGCTCCGCCCCTTGCCTATCTGTTTCGGTGGGCCATAGGGCTGTGTCCGGGGCCCCTTCTTTTGATAGCCGGGAGCCAGTAACCCCGCCCCCCCATACGCTGCGAGAGGAGCTGCGGGAGTTCCTGGAGGACGTCCGGGGCTCCCGCAACAAAGTACAGCTCGCTCTCCAGCGATGGGGGGATTTCCACCAAATCCTCCGGGCCGCGAGGGCCCTCATGGGGGAGGGCAAAGGGACTGGGAAGCAGGCCGCCATGGCCTACCAACGGGTCCGCCTTTTCCGTGACTCACTACTCGCCTACGGGGTGGGTCACGGATTGTTACGCGGCCCGATGGGGGCCGTGAGTGACTCTGCCAGCAAGGATCCCCTCCAGCCCTCCTCATGGCATCTCTCCTCTTCGCAACATTGAACACCCGGGGCTGTAGGATGGGTCTCCGCAGGAGCCAGGTGCTCTCCTTCCTTCGGGAGGGGGGGTACTCTGTAGTATTCCTGCAGGAGACCCATACAGATCCAGCCTCTGAAGACAGCTGGCGGCTGGAATGGGGGGACAGAGTCTACTTCAGCCATCTCTCTGTTCGCCAGGCTGGAGTGGCGACCTTGTTCTCCCCCGACCTACGGCCTGAGGTGCTGGGGGTTGCCGAGGCTGTGCCGGGCCGCCTGCTGCACCTACGGGTCCATATGGAGGGGCTCGTGGTCAATCTCATTAACATCTATGCCCCGACACCGGGCCCGGAACAACTTCGTTTCTATCAGCAGGCGTCCACCTTCCTCGGCACCTTGGATCCTCGCGAGTGCCTGGTCCTGGGCGGGGACTTTAACAACACCCTTGAGAAACGGGACCGCTTGGGGATCGAGCAGTGCCCGGCCGCCGCGGACGTCCTCAGGGAGATTGTCGAACATCACTCCCTGGTGGACGTCTGGCGCGACCACCACCCGGACGACAGCTCAACCTTCACCTTTGTCCGGGTGGAGGCCCATCGGTCGCACCGCTCCCGGTTGGACCGCATCTATTTATCACATTTTCACCTTTCGCGGGCCCACTCCTCCAGCGTCCGGCCGGCCCCGTTCTCTGATCATCATCTCGCTACCGTGACGGCCTCTCTCTGCGCGGAGAGGCCGGGGCCAGCCTATTGGCATTTTAATAACAGTTTGCTGGAGGATGTGGGTTTCGTGGCGTCCTTCCGGGAGTTCTGGCTGGCCTGGCGAGGGCAACGGCACGCCTTTCCCTCGGCGCGGCGATGGTGGGATCTAGGGAAGGTACGCGCCCGGCTCTTCTGCCGTGACTACACCCGGGGCGCCAGCCGACGGAGGGATGCGACGATAGGGCAGTTGGAACGGGAGGTCTTAGAGCTGGAGAGGCGTCTGGCCGCCAGCCCTGAGGATCCATCCCTCTGTGGGGCGTGCCGGGAGAAGCGGGAGGAGCTCCGGGAACTCGAAGATCATCGGGCCCGGGGCACCTTCATTCGATCCCGCATCCGTCTCCTTCGGGAGATGGATCGCGGCTCCCGCTTCTTCTACGCCCTGGAGAAAAAGAGGGGGGCTAAGAAACACGTCACCTGTCTCCTCGCAGAAGATGGCACCCCCCTCATGGATCCGGTGGAGATGTGCGGGAGGGCCAAGGCCTTCTACGCGAGCCTTTTCTCCCCGGATCCGACCGATCCTAACGCTTGCAGAGTGCTCTGGGACGAACTCCCTACGGTCAGCACGGGCGACCGAGACCGGCTAGAGCTGCCTCTCACTCTGGCCGAGTTCTCGGAAGCCCTCCGTCGCATGCCAACTAATAAATCTCCGGGACTGGACGGGCTGACCGTGGAGTTCTACCGCGTGTTCTGGGACGTCCTCGGCCCAGACCTTGTCACCGTCTGGGCCGAGTCCTTGCAGGGCGGGGTCCTCCCTCTTTCGTGCAGGCGAGCCGTGCTCGCCTTATTGCCGAAGAAGGGGGACCTCCGCGATTTACGGAATTGGCGTCCCGTCTCGCTCCTCAGCACGGACTATAAAGTCGTAGCAAAGGCCATCTCGCTGCGGCTCGGGTCCGTGCTGGCGGACGTGGTCCACCCAGACCAGACCTACACCGTCCCGGGCCGCACCATCTTTGACAACCTGTATCTGGTCCGGGATCTCTTGGAGCTTGGGTGTAGGGATGGTCTGTCGTTCGCCCTCCTGATCCTGGATCAGGAGAAGGCGTTCGACAGGGTGGATCACGGGTACCTCCTGAGCACTCTGCGAGCGTTTGGCTTTGGGCCCCAGTTTGTGGGTTTTCTCCAGGTGCTGTACGCCTCCGCAGAGTGTCTGGTCAGGCTCAACTGGACCCTGACCGAGCCGGTCAGCTTCGGGTGAGGAGTACGGCAGGGGTGCCCCCTCTCGGGCCAGCTGTACGCTCTGGCGATCGAGCCCTTCCTTTGTCTCCTCCGCAGGAGGTTGACGGGGTTGGTGCTCCGAGAGCCGGAGCTGCGGCTGGTCCTGTCGGCATACGCCGACGATGTGCTCCTCGTGGTCCAGGACCCGGGCGACTTGGTGCGGGTGGAGGCTTGCCAGACGATCTACTCGGCGGCCTCCTCTGCCCGGGTCAACTGGGTCAAGAGCTCTGGCCTGGTGGTAGGGGACGGGTGGCAGGCGAGCTCTCTCCCACCCGCGCTTCAGGCCATCAGGTGGAGTGCGGGTCCGCTGCTCTATCTCGGCGTTTACCTTTCTGCCACGCATCCATCCCCGCCGGAGAACTGGCAAGGTTTAGAGGGCAGGGTGATAGAGTGGATCCGGAAATGGACAGGACTGCTCCGATGCCTCTCCTTTCGAGGGAGAGCACTGGTAATCAATCAATTAGTCCTGTCCATGCTCTGGTACCGGCTCAACACCCTGGTCCCGGCCCCGGGTTTCCTGGCCAACCTCCGGACGTCGATTCTGGAGTTCTTTTGGTCAGGACTGCACTGGGTCTCTGCAGGGGTTCTCCATCTTCCTCTGGAGGAGGGTGGGCAGGGCCTGAAGTGTCCACACACTCAGGTCCATGTCTTCCGTCTCCAGGCCCTGCAGAGGCTCCTTTATGGTGCAGGTAGTCCGGCGTGGAGCGTATTGGCGCACGCCTTCCTGCGCCATTTCCGAGGGCTCCGATATGACCGGCAGCTCCTTTATCTCCATCCGAGAGGTCTTCCGCGAGACCTCTACGGGCTGCCGGTCTTCTACCAGGACCTCCTCCGGACCTGGAAGCTATTCTCAGCGACCAGGTCCGTGGCGGCCACCGAGGGGGCAGATCTCCTCGCGGAGCCCCTGCTACACAACCCCCAGCTCCGTGTGCAGGTGGCGGAGTCCCCCTCGGTGCGCCAGAGGTTGGTCCTGGCAGAAGTCACTAGGGTCGGAGACCTCCTGGACTACGACCGGGGAGATTGGCTGGATCCCCTGACGCTTGCTCAGCGCATGGGGCTCTCCAGACCTCGTACTCCCCGGCGCGTACTTCAGGAGGTGAAGGCTGCTTTGCCGCCCGCTGCTCGGGCTTACCTCGACCGGGTCCTGCGAGAGGGTACGCCCCGCCCTCCCTTCACCCCAACCCCTCCGGACCTTTTTATTGGGCCCCTGCCCCGTGGACCCAACCGGGTCCCCTGCCCCTTCACGGTGAGCCGGCTGCACGAACTGCAGCCGGTCCGCTTCCAGACCGCGCCAAGGAAACATCTCTACACGCTCGTGCTCCACACCCTTCATCTCCTCACCCTCACGTCCCGCCCCGATACGAAATGGCGAGACCTCCTGCCACCTCTAGAGGGTGAGAAGCCCCGGTGGGCCAGCCTTTACTCCTCCTTAGTCCCAAGGCCCGCCGGGGATGTCAGTTGGCGGCTCCTTCATGGAGCCGTGAGCACGGGCGTGTACTTGGCGCGGTTCACCCCTATCCCCGACACATGTCCCTTTTGCGGTGTGAGGGAGACCCTGGCGCACATTTATCTAGAGTGCGCCAGGCTTCAGCCCCTGTTCCGGCTCCTCTTAGACATTTTGTTGAGGTTTTGGTTGCACTTTTCCCCTCACCTTTTTATTTATGCACTTCCAATCCGCGGCCCCACGAAGTCACGGGACCTCCTGGTCAACCTCCTCCTGGCCCTAGCTAAACTGGCCATCTACAAAACCAGGTTGAGGAGGTTGGCCGATGGAGGCTCCTGTGACTGTGGGGCCTATTTTCGATCCTCTGTTCGTTCACGCATCCGGGCAGAGTTCCTCTGGGCAGCATCCACTGGCTCCCTTGACACCTTTGAGGAGCAGTGGGCGCTGTCCGGGGTTCTCTGCTCGGTGTCCCCATCTGGTTCGCTTTGTTTGACCCTTTGACCGCACTCCCGTTCCTGTTTTTTCATTTTTTGTCCCCCGGACTCACTTGGTATCCAGGTCCTGTGGATCCCTCCCCTTAGGCTGAAGGGGGGGATCCTTTAGCAGTGGGCGGGCTTCGCCCGCCCACTTCCCGGATCCCAATAAGAACATACTGGTTCCTCACCACTTTCCTATAGCCATCTGGCCTTGCCCCGTCACAATACTTAGACTTCACTAAGGCATTTGACGAAGGACTGGTCTACCCCGGGAACTTACATCAGCATAGCTACACCTCTCAGGAAAAATCCTGATCTCTGAGAGATGTAGCAATGCCAAGCTAACCCCTGTATTGACAGTGCTAGGTCGATGGAAAAATTCCAATCTAGTCATGGCCTCTCGGTGAGGTGGATTAGGAGAACCCCTACCATCAGCATAGGTAGTGCCTACACTGAAACACTACAGCTGTAGAACTGTGGCTTTTAAGTGTAGGCATACCCTTACTTTTATGTGACATTCTGATTAAAAAACTACACTATGCCAAATCAGTGTAGCCCATACTAAATGGACTGAAATGTGGGTTAACTGATAGACTGCAAAAAGTCATTGTAAATGGGTAATCGACATCCATTTACTTCTAACAGTAGTAGACAGCTCTTTAATCTAGCAGGGAAAAAAAGGAACAGTGAAATGCAGTGGGTGGAAGCTGAAGACAAAAAAATCAGACTAGAAATAAGGAGCAATTTTCATTCTCTTTTTTAAAAAATAAATAAATAAAAAAAACACAACAAAAAACAGCGAGATTGTTAACTGGAACAACTAACCTAGGGACCTGGTGGACTATCCATCATTTGCAGTCTTGATTTAAAGATTGGATATCTTTCTAAAAAATATGCTATGGCTCAAACAGAAGTGATGGGCTTGATGCAGAAATTATTGGGTGAGTTCCTTTGGCCTGCATTATGCAGGAGGTCAGACTGGATGATAATAATGTTCCCTTTTAGCCTTAAAACCTATGAATCCAGGATATAAAGACCCAGACATTATTAATCCCTTTGGTAGTTAATGCAATAAATTTAATCATGATTAATCCATCTGACATAACGATGGTGCTGTAAGTACTTCAATAGGATTTTTACTGTAATCCAGCATTAATTAACTGGATGACTCTGTAAAGTGTTATCAGATTGCTTGCTGGAGTATCTGCTTTTAATTGCAACAGTAGCAAAAAGCCATTCATCTTTGACTCATTCTACCAGCTAATTATACAAAGATACAGGAACAGTATTAAACATTTGACCCAAATCCTTGTATGCAAGCACCAAGATGACCTATTACTTAAAAAAAAAGAAAAAAGAAAAAAAGTGTTATAATTCCATCATATTTCTTTGGTAATATTTCAAGTTACTTCCTATTATGTGCAGTTGTGTCAGTCATGTATTGTAATAAAATTCAATTGTTAAAACAAGGTCATATTTCTTTAAACCATTGACAAGAAAAAAAATCCTGGTTTTGATACACATACTTCTTGAATTATGCGGTTGTCCAAATAGGACTCACTCAAGCTCTGGGAAATACAAAGAGACCCATTACCCTACCACACAATTCTCTAAGATTCACACAGAAAAATAAGTGCCATTTTATTCCTTCATATACACACTTTGGTCCTGCTCCCCTTGAAACAATACATTTTAGGAGACCGATAACTCAGTCTCCTAAATGAAATGTCCACTTTTCTAAATTTGCAGAAAGCATTCATATTCTGAGGCACTCCCTGATATCTGTTGCTCTATTTGACCTCTATTAATTTTGCAATTTTCTTCTTAATAAACTCACTGTAGTATTCAAAGCGTTTTCACAAGCTGAATATTCCTGAAAATCTCATTACATGTAGCAAATTCATTTAAAAGATTCCTCAGCCTTTTTCAGCTGGTACTCTTTCGTCGAAGAATCATCCTCTTGGTTCATTCTGAGAGGAATCAAAACTTCAGATTCAGCTTTTCAAATGCCATACTTTAAATACCACCAACAGATTAATTCACAAAAATGGAACCAAATGCATTAAATTAATGAAACCATTTGATGCCTGTTAACAGTGAAACTTAGAGGACTTTATTAATGAGAGGGAACATTTTAATTATGGCATTTAGAAGTGGACAACTGGAGAAACTAATCCCTCGGCTGTTTATTTTTTTAATCTCCTTTAAGCATGGTTATAAAAAAATTAAAAACATAAAGGTAATTGCATAGTTCTATTTATCGTGGTACTGCTATGGACCTCTTCATTTTCAGCCAGACATTGAAGACTACTGAAGCAAACTGGGAAAGACAAGGACATTTATACAAAAGGAAGTATATTTCACCTGCATTTTTTTCTGTTTTCCCCTCCCTATTGCAGTTAAGTGCATCTTCCCTTTGGCTCTGTAGCAAAGTCATAATTATGGGCCAAATTCCAGGTCCAATCTATGGCAAGCTCCCATTCCCATGCAGTATCAAGCCATTTTCTCAGATATACACGTGCAAGTCTAACTGAAGACCTTCTCGTCACACAAAAGTTGTACTGCTTTAACTATACTGGTATAGATAAAATTGTACTGCCCCCTCTCCCCACCAGTGTGGACACAGTTATACAAGTACAAATGTTTATACCGGTATAGCTTATTCCCATCCGGGAAGGGGAACAGGCTATACCAGTGTAACTGCATCCACAGTAGGGGTACTACTAGTATAATCATTTCAGGAAAAATAATCATACCGCAAACTGAAATACTTACACCAGTACATAAACTGTGTAAGGTTACAATTTCACTCATACAATTTTGAGATCAGAGTATGGCCACCTCTCCCACCAACATCAAAAAACCATCACCACAATAGTTATGTGACTGTCCCACAAATGGCTTTAATACTCCACTAGAGAATTGTGGCAGGTGTACCAGGCCCTTTAAGGCCCCCGGCTGGAGGCCTCATGGTCCTACCAAACCTCACCCCAGAAAAGGAGCAGTGAAGGTGGGTCCTCTCAGACTGCCTAGAGAGACTGAAGCATCCAATCAGAGTGCAGCAGGCTCAGTTAAAAGGAGCTGCAGGGGTTGAGCAGATCAGTTGCTGGCTGGGACCAGAAGGGTGAGGAAGGCTGTGAGACTCTCCAGGTGAGGAAGCCTGGGAGAGACCCTGCTCAAGCAGAGAACTTCAACCCTGAGGTAAGGATGAAGAGGAAGGGGCTATGTGGGAAGTGACCCAGGCAATAGCAGCAGCAACTGAGTTAAAGGAAGCAGCATGTGGCTGCTATCTGTAGGGTCCCTGGGTTGGGACTCAGAGTAGTGGGTGGGCCTAGCCCCTGCCCGCCACCACCACTGACAGGGTGGCCAAAGCCTGAAGAAGGGGACAAGTTTCATTTAGAATCCCAAGCATACGGCTGGTGTTTAAAGAGCTCAGGGATGGGGCTGGCGACCCTAGAGAGGCCCAACCTTTTGTTGAACTGTTACTCCCACCCCCAGAAGGGGACTGAATGTGAGAGGTGACCTGACTGGAGGGCTGACTCAGTCAGAACTGCAGAGAACAAAGCATCTCCATGGAGAAAGCCCTAGGGGCACTGTTCTATAACAGGGCAGGGGTAGACTTAGACTAGCCCAGCTGGGGCTGACAACTGAGCCCAAAGACCGCTGCAGACATAACCAAGGGCACAGGGACAGGCCCTGTTGGACCTTTTCCCCTGGAAGGGGTTCCTTCATATGTTTAGAATGTGTGTGACTTAGTTGGAGGGCTGAGCCACTGAAGACCCACTTGACAAGTTAACAGCCAACAGGGGACACCAGGAGCAAAGAGTGAGCGCAAGGGTTCACTCACCCCCAGCAGAAGATGCTCATGAGAGGTGAGTGCACTCTGTTACAAGAATCAAACCAGAAGAGAAACTATGGAGTGAAGGAGCAAAGTTTGGTTTGTACATAGAAATAGTATTTACTGTCAATATAGTATAACTGCCAGACACAGAAATATTATGAACATTTATTTCTATTTATGCTTGACAGTTTCCCCTGGTATAAAAGTCTCACTTTTAATTATGCTTTCAAGTCACCTCTTTCAACTACTGTACTGTTAACAAGAACTGTTGAAAGGTTTCCCATTCTTCCCCACCATGAATAGCAGATTTGGTACAAAAATTAAAGATACTGTTCAAAAAATGTCTTTAGATTCAAATGTAATTATAGAATCAAATCAATCAACACAGAAAACAAACACTCACCCAGAATGCTGGAAAACAATTTTTACTGCCATTGGTGACAATTTGCCCTAGAAGACAATCCAACGCTGGAAACCTTTTTAAAAAGGACAAAAGTGGCTTTAGAATCAAACAGATGGTGCATCCTATTTTGTTTTGTAAACATCTTGCTTAAGATTAAACCTGTCAAACCAATCTTTACTTCTAATTGTGCTTATTTCTCAGCTTCTTGCGAATTAGTTCACAGACAAATTGGTCCATGGTTTGTGGGTTTTTTTTTGTTTTGTTTTAAACACTGGGAGGTACAGTCCCTTGTGAACCAAGAACGCCAAATGTTCACACTGTTCCTCTATCAACCCTGCTTACAACTATCTTCACAGTCAATTAATAAACTAGATAGGTCTTTGGGTACTATCACTTATGAGTACATCAACTGAACTGGAGGGAAGATTAGTTCTAAAACTGACAGATTTCTGAAGAAGAGCTCTGTGAGTTTCTCTCTTTCACAAACAGATGTCAGTCCAATAAAAGGTATTTCCTCACCCACCTTGTCTCAGGCTTCTTTGGGGAATATTTTATTTCAGGGGGACAGAGTTGTTTGGATTTGGGTGATTTTTCAAGTGTCAGGCTAACACTTGTCCCTTTGTCACATTTTGGTGGGGGGAGAGGGGGAAGGACACTCATTCATGGCAAGGGCCTCTGGTGACTAAATACAAAGCATAAGAATGGCCATACTGGATCAGATGAATGGTCCATCTAGTCCAGTGTCCTGTTTTCAGACAGTGGCTGGCACCAGATGCTTCAGAGGCACAGGACAAATATCAAGTGATCCATTCCCGTTGTCCAATCCCAGCTTCTAGAAGGGGTTTAAGGACACCCAGAGCATGGGGTTGCATCCCTGACCATCTGGGTTAATAGACACTGATGGACCTGTCCTGCATGAACTTATCTAATTCTTTTTTGAACCCAGTTATTCTTTGGCTTCTCATGTCTCCTGCCAATGAGCTCTACAGGCTGACTGGAGATGTGTGAAGTACTTCCTCATGTTTGTTTTAAACTTGCTGCCTATTAATTGGATTGGGTGACCCCTGGCTCTTGTGTTATGTGAAGAGGTAAATAACACTTCCCTATTTACTTTTGCCACACCATTCATGATGTTATAGACCTCTATTGCATCCCCCCTCAGTTATCTCTTCCAAGCTGAACAAGCCCAGTCTTTTAAAACTCCCTGTATATGGAAGCTGATCCATACCATTCATTTTTCTTGCCCTCCTCTGTACTTTTTCCAATTCTAATATCTTTTTTGAGATGGGATGACCAGCTCTGCACACAGTATTCAGGGTGTGGGTATACATAGTGGCATTATATTTTGTCTTATCTATTGCTTTCCTAATGGTTCCTAAACATTTGTTAGCTTTTTTGACTGCCACTGCACATTGAGCAAGTGTCAGAACTCCAAGATCTCCTTCTTGAGCTGTAACAGCTAATTTAGACCCCATCATTTTGTATATATAGTTGGGATTACATTTTTCCAATGTGCATTACTTTGCATTTATCAACATTGAATTTCACCTGCTAGTTTCTTGCCCAGTCACTGCAGCAGGAAGCACCTTCCATGCTGGCAGAGGATCTTTGGGTTCCCATCTCCAACACAGGTATTTTCTAGCCACTTGTAGTAGAAAGAGAGCCTGAAGCATGGGCTGAGCACCTGCAGGTTGCACCAGGCCAATGCTTCAGGCTCTCTTTCTACTATACCACTCAAGAGCTCAGTGCTAGAGGAGACTCCATAGGCCCCAGCAGTGAGATTGGAGAAAGTAGGCAGGGAGGAGTAAATTCAATTAGACAAGGGAGAGGAGACGAGGCTAGCTAGGGAAGTAAGCAGAAGGAAAAGAATTCAGGAAGAAAGGAGAACAGAGTGGTAAAGAAATGGGGTAACAACAATTGGGACAGGAAGAGGAGGAACTGGGAAGGGAAAACAGATAGAGAAGGGGACAGAAAACAGTGGGGAAAAAACACCTTTTAAAGCCCTTTCAGGTGAATGCTAGATTTTAGGGAGAAGAGGGGAAGTGTGGAAGAGCAAGAAAGAAAACTGTAAAAAACACAAACAGAACATTCAAAGGAAGCTGGGGAGATACTCAGGTCAAAAGAGAAGCAAGAAATAAAGTAGGGGTTGGACAAAGGAGAGGCCTACACAGACCAGGGTCCAAAACTTCACCCAGGAGACTCGGGAGAGAATCATGAAAGAAAATATCAATGTGTCCTGGGGTTTGGTGTTGAGGGGGGGAGCAACAAAGGCTAGGGGGTGTCACCCTACCCCTGCTACTGGGCTGATTCAGAGGGGAAGGAATTCCTGGGATGAGGGACTTTCAAAGGCCCCTCCAGTAGGCTGCTAGAGGCTGGAAACCCCTTCCATGTAGAAGGTTCTGGAAAACTGCACAGCAGGTAACCTCTGCTGGATGATTACATAAAACTAATAAATTAGGGTTCATGTCACTCCACCAGCTGCAGTCTTCCCTCTTTTTCAAAAAAGATTTTCTCCTTATCTGGTAGTGACATGAAGAGAAACAGTCCCTTCCAAGACAAACTCTCAGTCACTACCCATTCTCTACTGACTTGCCTCGGTCTGCCATCTTATAGGTACTTTTTCCTAGCATGCCTGGGTGCGGGGAAATGGACTGGCCCTTTACATTTGGCAAAAACATACATGCTGCACCTTTAAAGCAGCAACTTTGAGACTGGTGGCTGTACAGGTGCTGACTTTTGGTTATGCCAGTGGGTGCTCCACTTAGGGTGACCAAATAGAAAGTGTGAAAAATCAGGATGGAGGTGAGGGAGTAATAGGAGTCTATATAAGAAAAAGCCCCGAATATCAGGACTGTCCCTATGAAATCAGGACATCTGGTCACTCTAGCTCCACTCCTCCCCCTGTGCGCAGTGGGTGAGGCCTTGGGAGGAAGAGGCTGAGTGAGGGTGGGGCCTTGGGGCAGAGCGTGGGGGTGGGATCTCGGGGGGGGGGGGGGGGGAGGATGCCGAGTGGGGGAGGGGAGCTGGTCTGGGCATTGGGGACCACAAAAGATTAATCCGGCCCTGCGTGTGCGCTAAGTAGGGTGACCAGATGTCCCGATTTTATAGAGACAGTCTCAATATTAGGGGCTTTTTCTTATATAGGCTCCTATTACCCCCAAACCTCTGTCGCGATTTTTCACACTTGGTATCTGGTCAGCCTAGTGCTAAGCATTTTTTTTTTTTTTTTTCCCCAGTGGATGCTTGAGCCTAAGAGCACCCATGGAGTTGCCACCTGTGGGTGGCTGTATCTCTCCCCTCCAGATAAGTAGTTTCAACCCACGTTGTGTATTTTTCCTCCCATTTATTTCAGTACATGCCCTGTTGTAAGACTAATTGAAATTATATTTTTTTTTAGCCTGTTGAAGTTATGCATTTAGTTATACACAAACATTGTGACAAGGAGAGCTAAAATGGCTCCTGGCCCAGCAGCCTAAACGGAAAGATTTTCTCCCCCCTTTCCTCCCATTTCTTTTCTATGTTCAGAATACACCAACTGGACAGCAAAGGCAGGTGCTGTCTCAGGCCTTGTCTACACTGCCACTTTACTGCGCTGAAACGTTCTCACTCAGGGGTGTGAAAAAACACACCTCTGAGTGCTGCAAGTTTCAGTGCTGTAAAGTGGCAGTGTAGACAGTGCACCAGTGCTGCCACGGCAGCTCTTTAACATTGCTAGTGAAGACATACCGTCATACTTTACCATTTCTCTTCCCTTCATGTGCTATTAAAATATATTTATTTCTGCATGTACATGTGTGTTTGAATCAGGAATTAAAAATGGAGGACAGGTCATGTCTAAAAATGAGCCCCTCCAATGGAAAGGGTTACCTTAGAGGCACAGCTAGTGCCCATAGCTATATTTTTGGCTCTGAAAGCAAGTAATTTGGATTAGTGGCTGAGGATTTGAGATTTTAACTGTACATATGTTAGTACTATGGTATTTATCTTTTTTGTATGTATTGTCTTAGTGAGTCTTATTCACTCATTTCTTCCCTGTAGTCACCTTTTGTAGTAAAATCCACCCAAGCACTATAGATAAAAATCCTGTCCCCACTAAAGTCAGGGACAAAACTTCCAATGATTTCAGTAAGGCCTGGATTTCGCCTTCTGTGTGTTAACCCAAGAGTCCAGATATGGACTATTATTTTCTACCTTCAATTCCCCATCACACAAGGTACTGTGGGAAGTATATTTTTTCAAACAACTGCATTAAGTTGCATTTTCTGCCTCATTCACTAATCTATCCATTTCTACACTGATTTAATTAGATGGGTCTCGATATATACACAGTTACCTCCATCCCTTCCCCAAGTCATCCCAGTGGGCATAGGTGCCGACTCTGTGGGTGCTCCGGAGCTGGATCACCCACGGGGAAAAATTGATGGGTGCTCAGCACCCACTGGCAGCTCCCCGCCAGCCCCCCTGCCACGCGCCCAGCTCACCTCTCCGCCTCGGCCTCCCAAGGCTCCATGAGATGTGAAGCGGCAGCTGCTTTTCTTGGCTCCCTCCAGCTGGTCAGCGGCGCCTCAGGGGAGGGGTATGGGGAGGAGGCTGAGGCAGAGCCAGGCCCTCCGCCTCCTCCCCATACCCTTCCCCCGAGGCGCTGCCAACCAGCTGGTGGGAGCCAGGAAAAGCGGCTACCCCTTCGCGTGGCGTAGCCTCGGGGAGGTGAGCTGGGGGGGGGGAGGGGAAATGCAGCACGCCCGGGGAAGGAGGCGTGAGCAGGGATTTGGGGAAGGGGCAGGGCGGGGCTGGAGTTGGGGCAGGGCTGGGGACGCGAGCACCCACCAGTGCCGACAAAAGTTGGCACCTATGCCAGTGGGGATTTATTTTTTATAGTTCTTAAAGGTTTTTTTGTTTTAAAATCAAAATTAGAGATTTACTCCTTTCAGCTAATAAATTTATAGTCAAAATTTAAACTGAGTGGGTCCAGAAATCAAGGTAGTGGCAGATTGGATCTTCTCCTGCATAATAGCTAAACACAATGTGGACAGAAAAGGGCAGACACTAAAGTCAACACACTTCTTCTTGCCCCTTCATGTCTGCGCCCACTTCTCCTATGCTTACATCCATGATACAGACTCTGGCAGTGTTTGCTTTCTAGCATTTTGGCTTCATCTTACAAAGGCTTACTAAACAGTATTATTGAGCTTCATCAGCCATTTTCAGCTGCCATTATATTAATTAAGGGAAACATCCTAAAATCCAAATATCAAATTATCCCCATTCACTGTCTTTCTGTTCTTTTGGGCTCTGACCCATTTCAATATGCTTTGTTCTAGACTAGCAACGTCCATCAGCGGGCTAAGGAGATAAAGATTCACAGTATAAAGATGACAGGGGGGAAAAAGTGTTTTGATATTACAATAATGGGCACTAACAGAATATCTAATATAGCTAGAGCACGGAGTGAAAACTACAGCAAAGAGTGTTCTAAAAGAGCAAAGCAAGTTTGTGCTTGTGACCTGTAGTTTAGCACAATGGAATACCTGCCCAGTGTGCCTAGAGTGTACCGGTAATGCTAGGGTCCAGTGGTTAGAGCACTAGTCTTGGACTTTGGAAACTTGAGTGCAATTCTCTGCTCTAATACATGCTTAGTCTCTCTAGTCACAGTCCCTCCCCACATTAGAGGAGTGTTGTGAGGATAACTACATTAAAGATTGGTGCTCAGACACTGTGCTAATGGGGGGCATGTAAATACCTTAGATAGGATTACGCAGCCCTCAAACAGTATCAACCAAAAAAGCCCACTGTTACCAAATGCATTCTGTATGTTCAACCAGTAGCAAGAAAAGAATTCTTATTCTGGCTAGTTTATTGGGCGACAAACACTTTTTAAAACAAAACCAAAAAAAACCAGTTAGGTGGTTTTGTGGCATCAGTGTAGCAGCTTGTGGAGAACTTGTGAAAAACTCTGGTTGGTGTGCAAAGAGAATACAAACAGCTGTGCTGTCTGCTGTGCACAAATAAGTACAAGATTCAGAAAACAAAATAAATAGGCAAGAACAAAAATAAAACTCAGATTGGATCCCTCAGTCCTTATTTAAAGAAACTCATAGCCTAATTCTGCCCTGGCTTATAGCCCATGAAATAACACAGATTTCAATGGCTTTGCACAAGGAGTAAGTCAGGGCTACACTTGGCCTATTGGCTTCAATAGGAATTTCACCTGAGTTATAAACGCCAAGAAAAAGCAAGTTATAGGCTACATGGTAAATTATATTTAAAAAAGACTAATTTGCTAAATTGGTATTTAGTCTTTAAATAATCCCTCCACACCTCACTCCCTAGCAGGTATCAGACACCAGAACGAATCCCCCCACCCCAGCCACCTTTGTGCAGTTTTCATTTTGCCCTATGCTCATAGGACCAAACCCTCCAGGGCATCCTCAGGATCCTGTTCTCCCCTCCAATAAGGCACACAGAGAGGAGCCAAAGTGTGCAGAACCCACTGGGGAGGAAGACGACTACCTGCATGGTAGGATTCCCCTCCACCTGAGCTCAGAGTCAGACTCACACCCAAATTTGTCACTGAGCTTGGGAGCAGCAACCCTTGCATTATACTTCCCTACATACAACATGGAGATGCAGTCAGGAATGAATGACACTCCAAGCAGCATTAACTCCTGCCGTGTTGCCTTTGTGGCTGCTACAGCACAAGTGCATGGGGAAGCAGCCAATGACATCATGGCAAGCAGCCATGTTACCATGGTGGAGTAGGTGGCAGAGGCAGCTATATAGAGGACTACGCCTCCCTGCGTGTCCTGAGATATATGTGGATCTCATGACAGTCATTAAATTGAGAGGGCTGAAACTCCATTGCCTGAACCCCACTGTCAGATGCTACTAAGATAGAATTCTTTGCTCCCACCCGTGGGAACATTTTACCTCCATTTTAGTAGGTGCAAAAGTATTACACAAAAGGCAAGACAGTGAAGAATCGGGCCCAAAAATGGCAACAACTTTGAATTCTCAGACAGGTACCAGTCTCTTTACCCATGTGTGTTAACTGACTTCCAATTCATTTTCCAACTACTACACAAGCAAATGGACAAAGTCATAAGATTTCCTCATGGTCTGAGTCTGAGTAAAGGCTGGAGCTTAAGAGACAGACAACAAAAGTATGTGCTGTCCTGAGCAGCAAAACAGCACTCTAAGGGTACAGTGTCCACTACAGTCCTTCTTCTAGCAGAAAGGGACTATAAAACCAGCAGACCTGCGTGGCAGGGACTCTCCTGCAGTGTAGCAACTCTGCTCCATCTTATCCCTGCAGCCTCAGCATAGGGAGTGTGGCTATGACATCTCTTCTCTCTAGCACTATTCCTAGTTGCTGGTGGTCATAGGCAGCCAGGCATAGATGAGAGCAGCTTCAATTTGTTATGTAATAGACATATTGCTTGCGGCTTCTCTAAAATTCCAGAAACATTGCTATTGTATAAGAGGAACAAACAGTGCAGATTTTCTGTGAGTTGATGTTTTAAAAAGCTGTGCATTTAAAAATGGTTGTTCTGGGTTCATCAGACTCTCATGTTACAGTTTCAGTCTGATAGGTTTTACCTTAAGGCTTCTCTAACTTCTGCTGGAGATGACCCAGCAACAGAACTGGAGATTCATAGAGGTGGGATTAAGTCACCTTCGCCCCACACACACTTGGGTCCTGCTCCGAGTGCAGTTCTGAGTCTCAAGAATTGGGCCTTAAGGCTTCTATTTCTCCAGCATTAGTATCACAGTCTCTTGAAATCAAGAGTCAATTTACATGACTAAAGGCTACACAATTGGGCCATAAACTCTGCTGTGTCATCTAATAGTCTGTGAGCTTGCACTGTTCTCATTTCATATACCAGGACTTTGATCAATGAGAGCTGTAAGATGAAGCCTGCATAATTTTTAGTTGCATTTCTTTTCCAGTTAGACTAAACAAAACAAACAATTAGACTGTACACAGGATCTTATGCTTGCATGCATGCAAACAAGAGCTTATTTAACAAATTAAGCTTAAGAGCCACCATTGTTTAGGACCAGGCTATATACAGATCAGCATCTACATACTATGTTAATCGATGATTAAGGCTACTTTTTAGTCATCAAAAATTCACAGGCCGTGACCTGTCCATAACTTGTACTATATACCCCTGACTAAAACTTTGGGGGGGGGGGGGTGCCCTGGAGGGCACCACAGGTGCTGGGGCAGGAGGTGGCACATAGCCTGGTATCCCCGCTGGTGCTGGGGGGGCAGTTGGCAGGGCTGGCAGGCTCCTTACCTGGCTCCGCACCTCCCCAGAAGCAACAACATCCCCCTCTCTCAGCTCCTAGGCAGAGGCGTGGCCAGGCAGCTCTGCACTCTGCCCCGAGCGCTGGCTCCGCAGCTCTCATTAGCCGGGAACCAATACAAATACTTTACACTAATAGCAGGAAATATTTCTAACAGCAGCAAAACCAACAATGTAATGTTCAAAGTAAGTTGTTTATATACATTTAAATCATTTAAAGTCATCAGACAATAATAAATGACAAGAGCCTCAGTGGTTTGCCCCTAGCAAATTACACTGGTCCCTACCATATTATACTAATGTAGGGGGAACATTAACTATGACCTTATTCTGTAATTATGGGTGTTTTGTCTGAGTAGGGATTGCAGAGTCAGGTCCTCTAAATGTAATGATTTTTTCATCTATTTCCCCCATGACTGAAGATATATGCCAGATTATAAACAATAGTAGCTACTGTGGATTATGCTCTTAAAGAAAGTAACTAGGGGGTGCAGAGTGCTGCTAAGGAAGTCTGACCACCACACTGGGTCAGATCACCACCTGAAGTAAACTAAGTCAGCTCCACTGAATCCAAGAGCTGTGGGTGCTCTGTGCTTGTCAACAGGCACACCGAACCCAGCAGTGTTGCTGTTAAAAGTGAGCACCAACCAGGCAATCTTTGGTCTTCCTCCAGATGCTGTACAGGGGTAAATGGCACCTTAACTATTTCATTCATTAGGTTCCTTAGAACTCTTTACTGAATGTACGATAAATCCTGGTGACATTACTTATCCCTACTAAGCATTTTAGGAATAATAATATCAAAATATGTGTTCACCACAGGCAGTAATAGCTCTATCAATATTCAGATATTGAAACAAAAAAATCTGTAGACTATGTTTGAGAGAATTACATTAGTACTTAAAATATAACAGTAACATTTGGCATATTTAAAGTTCTTTTTTATGCATTTTCTTCTTTATTAACTTTTACTGTACAAACATCTAAGGATTAAATAAACAAAATAATCTCCTTCCAGGGAAGGCTCAAGCACATATCCCAAAATCTCTCTAGAGCAATTCTATGCAAAATGAAAACAAATGCTCAGTGGACTCAAGGAAAAGAGCACTACACAAACCGAAAACAAAAATGTAGCCCCTTAATAGCAGTGCCTGTCAGAGATCCTACAGGGACGGGCCATCTTGAAGAAAGATTTTTTTAAATGTGCTTACATCTATGGTAAAAGGAGCGAGGAGGACGTTCAAAGTTTAGGCTGACATATCAGCCTTCTGGTCACCCACTGAGGTCTCAGTGAGCGCTTCCACACGCCAGATGTGCTTGCTCCACCTAAGCACAGCGAGGTAGGTGAAGGAGTCAGTGAACGCCTGGACTTGGAGTTTCTTCACAGATGCAGCTGAGCTTTCACCTTACTCTGAGCCTCTAGGACACTAACCAGCTAACTTTGCCTCATCATGCGCCCATAATGCAGCCCAGCTTCCCCCATCAACCCGTGTAAGGGACATGAGCAGCACTCTGAGGACTAGTCGCTGCCCAAGAAGCTGCAGTACCCGTCCCAGCCCCAGAAGGCTAGAAATGCCTGATGAGGTCACACTAGACAGTTATTAGCAACGTGTGATCCTTTCTCGGTGGGGAGCTGGGGGTGTTGTGTGGGGCTGGGTACTAAGGTGCCTTGTGCCATTGGGGCGCGGGGAGAGAGACTGTATATTTCCCAGGGCTGGAGAAGATGCTACCTGCGCAGCTGGCCGGGGGCGGATCGCGCCAGTCACAAAAGCACGCAGTGGCGAGGCTGGTTTTGTTTGGGGGTCCTGTGCTGCAGAGGACCATGGATGTGGAGTCCTAAAGCCGCCCCCCCCCCCCCCGCGGCAGGTCCCCGAGAACGAGACCCCGCTGAGGGGGTAAAAACTTGCGCAGGCAAAGCCGCGGCTGGGAGGGTCTCGGGCACACGCAGAAACCCGCACCCGCGTGGCCGGGTCCGAGAAGTCCCCGCCCGCCCCCTGTCACGCGGGGACCCAGGCGGGCGGGGAGCAGCTCCCGGGGGCTGGGGAGGATGCACGATCCGTACCTGGGTCCGCGGTGCAGCCGCCGCCTTCTCCTCCGGGACAAAGGGAGTCCAGGGGGCACCAGCGCGCCCGCTCCCCGCCGAGGGCTCCTGCTACAGCCTCAAACCTCACCCTGCCTGCCAGCCACAGCGAAGGGGAGATGCTGGCCGGGGCTGGGCGCTATATATACACCCAGCGCGCAGCCTCCTCCAGCGGCGCCCGCTGCCTCCCAGCTCCCCGGCCCCAAGCTGCCGGCCAAGGCAGGAGCCACAGCGCCCTCTGCAGGCCCACCGGCAGCGGTGCCCCTTGGAGGCTGATTTTCCAAAGGAACTGGGTCCAGACTGGCTAAATCCCGCCGCCACAGCAAAGAAAGCCCATAGGAATGGATTTTAGGCTGCATGGAAAGAAAGAAAGAAAGAAAGAAAGAAAGAAAGAAAGAAAGAAAGAAAGCAGCAGCTATTACTAAGACTGTCCCCTTTTTAAATGGGCCTGTTGCCCGGCTCTGCGGACACTGCTCATGGGACATTCACACAGGTCCCCAAACACTGCCAGAAGCATTGCCAGCTCCGGGCAGCCGAAAGCAGAGTCAGTTGCCCCGCCCAAAATCAGGAGATGGATGTAACACTCGTGAGATTTTGAAAAAAGAAGTCATTTGCCTTCTGTTTTTTGACCCTTTGGGGTTCACATTTTCAAGCTTTTCTCTGCAAGCATGAGGGCTAAAAACTTCTTTAAATGAAGGCTGGGATTCTTATGTAACTACAACATGATTCCAGATGCTGGGGATTTAAAGACAAATCTCACAATACTGGTGTTTTTCTGAGATACAGTTGCAGTAGACAACACTGTTTCTGGGACCACTAGAAGCTAGCACCCCGCAATGCTACCTCTGATGTTGTGCTAAATCCTGGTGTCTGAAATGTGAATAGCCCCTGGTCTGAAATAACCTGAGTTTTCAAACTTTTTTTCTGGGGACCCAGTTGAAGATTGTTGATGCCTGCGACGCAATGGAGCTGGGGATGAGGGGTTTGGGGTATGGGAGGGGCTCAGGGCTGGGGCAAAGTGTTGGGGTGCAGGGGTGAGAATTAGGATGTGGGAGGAGGCTCTGGGTTAGGGCAGGAGTGCAGGGCTCTGGTGTGGGGATGAGGGGTTTAGGAGGAACTCCAAGTTTGGGGGCTCAGGGCTGGGGCAAGAGTGGGTCAGGGCTCTGGGCTTCAGGTACAGGCTCTGGGGTGGGAGCTAGTGCTCAAGGGCGGGGACAGCATGTGGAGCCCTATGACCCCCCTGCCTAGAAGGCAGACCTTCTATTGGCTGCTTCATAGAATCATAGAATATCAGGGTTGGAAGGGACCTTAGGAAGTCATCTAGTCCAACCCCCTGCTCAAAGCAGGACCAATCCCCAATTTTTGCCCCAGATCCCTAAATGGCCCCCTCAAGGATTGAGCTCACAACCCTGGGTTTAGCAGGCCAATGCTCAAACCCCTGAGCTATCCCTCTCCCCCAGGGTGCAAAGCAGTGTCAGAAAAGATAAGCACTAGCCTGCCTTAGCTGGGCAGCACTGCCGACGGGATTTGTAATGTCCCGGTCGGAGGTGCTGACCAGAGCAAGGTGATCCAGTGTCTTGAAAAACACTGCTTTAGGGCACTGTTTTTATTGAGGACAGAATGTATGCTTAAGGCCTTCCATTTCTGAGCTCCTATTCTAAATGTCAAGATTCAAATTCCTTATATGCTCACGCTTAAACCTAAAAAGGAAAACAAATTGTGCCTATTTATGATGTATAAAGAAGTCTTAAAATGTGCCCCTCTCCCCCCCCCCCAAAAAAATTTTTTTTTAATTTTAATTAGAAATTCAGGTCCTGTCTGATCTAGAAAACTATGATAACGGGAGAACAAATGAAGTGGCAATACTGAACGCATCAAAAATGCAAGCTGAGCAACTGACTAGGAAAGGGATTTTAGTCCAACAATAATGTATGCAAATTAGCTGTTAGTACACACAAACATACTGTCATATTATATATATATATATAGACAGTATGACTGAATGCTATATGCAGTTGTGGCAATTGTCAAGCTGTCTGGCATGGCTCAGAAGTAGGATCACCAACCTCAGAGCAGACTGTCAAGAAGCAGGGTAGAATCCCCAAACTGGTTGTGAGTTCTATACTTAGATTTCACCAACCAAGTATCATGTGTTAACTCCTCAGGCACTATAACAGCCTTAACATGGAGTCACAAACAGTCCCGTTGGGTGCTTCATTCTATCTTGCCACCCAGGCAAGTCTGCCTTTGTGATAAATAGTCCCTTACATCAAAAAAATCACAGCGATATTCATGTTACTCCCAGTCCCAAAGGACCAGTCACTTACCCCAGGTCAATGGCACCTAGATCTTACAGAGACAATGCTTGTAGGCAATCCTATAATAAAACTAAAAAAGGAAATTAGTTACTTATGAAGTAAAGAGATAAACACACACAAATGAGTTAGTCTTAGGTTTCAAAAGGTGGTAGAATCTTCTATAATAACCAAGCTCTGTATGTCCTTGAAGGCTAACCCAGGCCAAGCACTGGGGATCTTTTGCTTATGCTTAGTAATTCTTGACCCTCAGAGTTCAAGCAGCATATAGTGTTTCCTTGTTAAGGATTTTTATTCCCTCCCCTCCCTCCTCAGAGTTCAAGCTAATAGGATGAGTCCCCATGCAGATCTCTTTGTGGGTGTGGGGGAAGAAAAAAGTCTTTTGTCCTCTAATGTTCCACAATGGTTCGTCTGGTGTCTGTGGGTCTTCTTTTTCTGGACAGGAAATAACACCCCCTGTGGTACACTAGTATTTCACACTTGTTAATACTTCTCTCTTGACTAGTGGATTTACAATTTCAGAGCAAACACTTAAATATTACCTTATCACATGGAATACAGATATTATAGGTGAGATTAATGCATGCAGCAACTTAGAAGCATATTGTAAAGTCTCACATTTTTATAATCCAAATATCTATTTTAACAATACTAACACAGGTGAGCCAGACTGGTTTCCAGCTATGCATTTGTCAGTATTCAGTTGAGGCCTATGGGCCTTCGCATGAGCTGGCATCTGGTCTGCCAGCATCACAGCTATGTCATACAAAAAGTAGGAAATTAAAGTGATGACTGTGTACAACCTGCTGTACAAACCATAAGTGGTTCCTGGACATAGGAGCTTGCAATACAAGGGTCAGACTGGCCCTGGGATATCCAGAAGATGACTTTAATTTAGAAAACAAAAATTATATTTAGAAAATATTTGTATGCTGATGTCATTTAAAGTATATGCCAATTTGTATCCCTGTTACTTTTCCTATGCAATTACTGGTTACATGTGCTAGTGGTCTTTTGAGTACAAATGACCAACTTCCATGTGCACTATTTTTTGTTGGCCATGGCTGATCCTTGACTGGCTACTTTCTAATCCTCTTCTCTCTTGAGGTTCATTTCACTTTACCTTCAAAATATGCAGAGAGTACCCTGCACCTCTAAACCCCTTTTTAAAATTTGTTTCTTCAAGTAATAATCCCCACACTTTTACTTTTGAGCTGTTGCCCAGTGTCTTGTTTAGTTTTACATGAACTATAAGTTCTGTGTGGCAATTATTCTTATCTATATTTTTAAAGCTCTGTGTAAGTTTATACCACTATATTAAAGATGTTAAAGATATACTCCTGAAAAAAACAGCATCCATTGTTTCAATCAGCTCCTAAGACCTGCTATGTAAAATGAATCAGGTTAGAGGTTATGATCCATCCGTAATGTAACATACTTGGTACCATTTAGCACAGAGTGTCCATATGGAGCCTGACCCAATGCCCATTAACTCAAGACTGACTTCAGGGGGCATTGAATCAAGCTCATTATGACTCTGCTCTGTTCTTGTACTGTAGAGTAGTTCATCTCATCTTTTTGCCTATTTATATATGCAATAAGTATTAGTAGGATACCATTTCTGCTCAAGGACTACTACCCAACCCATACTGCTTGTATCAGTGTATAGTACAGGGGGCTGTACGTACAGTACTTGTAGCATGACAAGCTAATACGCTGTAACAATTCCCTTACTAAGAAGTGTGCTCTGATTCATTAGTGCACATGAAATTCATCTGTGGTGGCTTGGGTGTTGAGAGCTTTCAAGGACATTGCCCATTCAGCAAACCTAGTTTTCACTTTAAAAAAAAAAAAAAAAAAAAGGACTTTAAGAATCCCATTCACTCCATGCATCTGATGATGTGGGTTTTAGCCCACGAAAGAGACTTTTTTTTTTTGGGCATAAGCTAAGGTGCCACAAGGACTCCTCGTTGTTTTTGCTGATACAGACTAACACGTTTTTGCTAATATAGACTCCAAAACATATACGGATGAGATTGTACCTGATCAAAACAATTTCACCATTGATGTGTTTCCCCCAAGTTTCGCAGTGCACTGTGCAAAGGAACAGGAACTCCAACCCAGGCCTGAATAGTCTGCAGGAAATGCTACAAAGACATGTTCCATCCAGCTGGGATTGTCCACAGTAATAATGACAATACCAAGATGTACAAGCATCCATTTAAGACGTCCGTCAGTTTAGTTATTAATCTCAAGAAAGTGGCAGGCCCACTAGTCATCCCCCAAGGCATCACTGAATTCTCACTGAGGCACTCTTACAGAAAAAGCAATCTTTCAGTCTTCTTCCTAAAATGGTACTTGCCAGAATTTACTAGCGATATCCACAGTGTGGAAAATAATTGAACACCCCCAAATTGAACACCTGACCTTCTGAAACAGATCTGTACCTGGCCTTGAGAAGGCCTTTTTCTTTAAACACAACATTTTAGCAGCCAATTAGCACCTAAATCATTAACACCCTTGATCACCTAGCTGTTTGCATTCCAGAGATCAATTAGTGCTATCACGACACCTAATCAAATGCTATGTAAATGCAGAACATAAGCCTTGTTCTTGGCATTGGTTTCTGTGTGCAATGGGAAAATCTCTGCAAAAGACAATTCATGATTCTTGGAACATTGTGAAAAAACTGCAAGTTGCATTTAAGTTTGTAGCAAGGAATGTCACAGTATGTGACTCAAGACAAGCAGAAAAGAGGAGACATTGCTTCCCCTACAGAATAAAGGAAAACTATTAAAAACCTGAAGAAATGAATCCTGGGACAAAGCAATGCTTGAATGACGGCACAGCAGTTTCAAGTATAGGGTCAAAGCTAAAACCACTTCAGTTTATCCAATTTAAGATGAGCCATCACGGCTAGTGGGTGTTGGCTGAATAGAGTCAACCATAGAGCTGGAAACAGAATGACTCTCCAGTTGAGGAAGCTATGGGCCAGACTGTGGCCCATCCCAGTGCAAGTGGAGGAGCAGGGGAGGGCATCATGAGTTTCTGTCACAGATCCCCAGGTCCGGTGCTCTCATACAACTTTAGAACAGCCTGTGGGAGAACCCCTGCAGTGAGTCAGCCCCCTTAGGGTCACTCTCACTGGGGTAAGCCCCATGGCTTCACTGCTTCCTGGGACTGAACCTCGGAACCTTCAGCACCCCTGCTTCACGCCGGGAGCTCCCTCCAGCAAGTCCACCTGCATTGGACCCCAGAGGGAGACTTACACACCCAACGGGAGCAACGCACCCCCGACTTTCTGACTATGGGCTTACTGACTCTCAGCCTGCATTGTAAAGACAGAAAAGTTTATTAGATGTCTGGAACACAGCGTAGAATGTCCCTGGTTATCACAGAGAACAGAAAGTTACAGCATAGTCCATCTGGGTCAGTTCAGAGTCCAGAGCACTCCTCTGACCCCTTCTTAGTCCCAATCTGGAAGCTTCTCCTGCTTCCAGAAACCCACACTTAACCCCAAGGGGCCCTCCTTAGTCCTTTGATCTTGTTCCCCAGAAAACATGGTCATTTGGCCATGCCTTTAGCCCTCTATTCTCCAGCTGGTGGTAACCAGCTGGCTTTCTGCAGAGCGCGAGCCCTCCCGAGGGTGGGCCCCACCATGGTCATTAGTTGCTAGGTGCCAAAATCCAGCCAATTGTCTCTGGGACTCTCCAGGGGCATGGCTCCCAGGCCTAAATAGCCAAGCATCAGTCACATCTAGATTGCTGTAAAGAACACACAACCTTCCCCCTCATGGGGAAACTGAGGCACACAATATTCATCCAAAATATTATGAAAGATTCCCACTCTGTCACAGCCTCTCCCTGTTCTGCACACCTCTGCAGCTTGTGGCCACAGTGTAGTTCTTATGTTTACAAGTACGAGGACAGCTTCCACCTGTAGCACTAGTTGTGCTAGAGCTGGAAAAATCCACACCCCTGAGAGACATAGTTATGGCTGACCTAACCACTAGTGTAGACAGCATTAGGTCAACGGAAGAATTCTTCTGTCAGCCTAGGTAGATTACTTAGGCCTGGTCTACACTGGGGGGCGGGAAGAGGGAGAGGGGGAAAAAATGGATCTAAGTTATGCAACTTCAGCTACGTGAATAATGTAGCTGAAGTCGACGTACTTAGACCTACTCACCGCGGTGTCTTCATTGCAGTGAGTCGACTGCCGCCACTCCCGTGTCAACTCCACCTACACCTCTCTCGACGGTGGAGTACAGGAGTCGACGGGAGAGTGTTCAGGGGCCTATTTATCGTGTATAGACTAGACACGATAAATCAACCCTGGCTGGATTGATCGCTGCCCACCAATCCAGCAGGTAGTGTAGACATACCTTAACATTGACAGAAGAACCCCTCCCATCAGCACAGGTAATGTCTTCACTGAAACACTGTAGCATTTTAAGTGTAGACAAGTCTTTAGGTACCTCAAGAGGAATAGATAGGAAATCTAGCTCCAAATCCATCCTCTCCCCACAGTGGCCAGCCACAGTAGGAAGCATATGCTACACTCCCTTAAAGGACACTTTCCTTGTGCACTCAGGCCTCATCTACACCTAAAAGTTTTACTAGTACAACTATTTTGGTTAGGGCTGAGATTTGCAGTAGGGTGGGGTGATACTGAAACAGTTACATTGGCAAGAGCCCTAGCATGGACACAGCTACACCACTAAAAAGGTGACATAAGACCAATTTATTAAATCATGTTATTCACACCTTCCCATATGGAATAGCTATATTTATATAAGCATCTTTGTACTGATAACTGCATCCACACTAGGGGGTTGTATCTCTTTAGCTCTACCAGTATCATTAACATGGTACAATATAAAGAAAAGGAATACTTGTGGCACTTTAGAGACTAACAAATTTATTTCAGCACAAGCTTTCGTGTACTACAGTCCACTTCATCGGATGCATAGAATGGAACATACAGTAGGAGGATATTTATACATTCAGAAAAACATGAAACTGTATAAATATCCTCCTACTGTATGTTCCATTCTATGCATCCGACGAAGCGGATTGTACTCCACGAAAGCTTATGCTGAAATAAATTTGTTAGTCTCTAAGGTGCCACAAGTATTCCTTTTCTTTTTGCTGACACAGACTAACATGGCTACTACTCTGAAACCTGTCATGGTACAATATATGCATATAAACAAGCTTCAGAAACTGAGATATTGTCTCCTGAAGCTCTTGCTGGGGGAGAATCTGGCTCTACTTCAACCGCAAAATGAGCCACTGCTTTAAAGATACAGTCGAGCCCCAGGCTAGCTGCTATGAATCAGCTGATTCCTTAATCTGTAGATTATGGTTGGCTAATTTAATTAAACAAAATATTGTAACCACAGAAAATTTGTAATGTATGACACAGGACCTTTCTGGATACTTTTGCCAGAAAAGTCTTCATTTATCAAGCCAAATGCCCCTTGATTCAAATTATAAGGAATGTCTCATATGCTTAAATTATTGGTGACTGACAAATCTATTAAACCATATTGCTTTAAACACAGTATGTAACATGGATAACCTCCCTGTTTGACAGAATACAGCCAAGTGCATGGATTTAAATACTTTGATTATTTTAAGCCATAAATTCAGTCATCTGAGATCACAACAGTTGCCTCTCAAAGCTGTATTACTGCTTGATAGGTGTCCCTAGCCTGTTTGCCAGAAGCTGAGAATGGATTATCTTGATGATTACCTGTTCTGTTCATTCCCTCTGGGGCACCTGGCATTGGCCACAGTTGGAAGACAAGATACTGGGCTAGATGGACCTTTGGTCTGACCCAGTATGGCCGTTCTTATATTACATTGATAACAGCAATGACATGCTAGAAACAACTGATATTCAGGAGAAAACACAGTTTAGCATGAGTGATACCATTGAAGACATTCATCCCATTAGGACCAAGGCACTTATCATAGTAAAGTGCATTTATGGTCAGATAAAAATGGCAGCCCGCTCAAACCTATGCTTACTGTCTGAACGAATATAACTGAACACATTTTGCCTGAACCAATGGGACTACTGAAGTGAGTAATTTGTAATCATGAGTAAACATTGCTAGCTACAAGCCTAATTCTGCAAATATACTTTTTTTCCTAATTTTACTTCTGTTACTGTTAGAGAACTGATACAGCTCTAGAAGAGTGAGCTGGGCTCTATTCTGGCTTAAGTCTCAATAAAATGGTTAGCTACATTCTGCCTGCAGAATCTTTATTCCCGATGAAGATCAGTGAACGGAAAAACACAAACTGACTTGCACACTGAAAATTAAAGACCAGGTTCTGCCATTCTGTTGTACCTTACTCCACAAATAGTCTTCCATGAGTAAGGGCAGAAATATCTGGTCCTAGGTTTACACCACTGGTAGCTGGGGGGAGGGGAGAGGACACAAAGCCACCTACACACCTCAGCAACAGTTCCTTTACTTGTTAAGTGAGTGAATTTGATAGAGTTCATTGAACAACAACCACCATAGAACCCTACTAGATTGTAAACTCATTAGGACAGGGCCTGTCCTTTTGTTCTGTGTTTGTACCGCACCTCTTACAATGGGGCCCTGGTCCATGACTGGAGCTCCTATGTGCTACTGCAATACAAATAACGGGGAGGGATAGCTCAGTGGTTTGAGCATTGGCCTGCTAAACCCAGGGTTGTGAGTTCAATCCTTGAGGAGGCCATTTAGGGATCTGGGGCAAAAATCTGTCAGGGGACAATACTTGGTCCTGCTAGTAAAGGCAGGGGACTGGACTTGATGACCTTGAAAGGTCCTTCCAGTTTTAGGAGATAGAGATATTATTTTTATTTATAAATAAATAGGCATAAGTGTTATTAATAATACCCTATTTTTCAGTAAGTTATTGAAAAACCGCAATTTAAGATGGTGGTACTACAGACGCCAACTTCTTACAATGAAGCTGGAGTCTCTGGTTCTCCAGCGTCACTTAGGTACCACAAAATGACCTTAAAATGGTCAGAGAGAGCAGGTGGAGAAAGGGAACTCTCCACAAGCAAAGCTGCCTCCTGCACCACCTATGGTAGTGTAAAGAGAGAGGTGACGGGGCATTCCTGGGGAGAGAAGAGGCCTGGTGGAGAAGCAGAGCTCCACTATGCCTGATGCGCCCCTTGTGTGGGTAGTGGATGTTAGTAGGCTCCCATTGCTTTAATTGTCATTGAAGCCCAGTGGCTAAGGATCCAGGAGCTGCAACTGGCTCCCTATGACCAGCACGGTGTCCAAACATAGGCGAGAATCAGTCCATGGTCTCAAAGAAGAAGATGAGGAGAGTTCCGTAGCAGACGTTATGAAGTCTGACAATTAAGGGTGCACTGTAATAGAGTGAGGTGAGAATAGAGACCATGGTGAAATACTAGCTCAGTTTAACACTGTTGGAACCACTAAGACCTGCCCACACTGAGACATTCCTTAAAAAGTCTCCCCTGCGTGTACTAATTCAGAGGTGCAGCTCTGCCAGTGGGTTGGAACTGGAAGCTCTAGAGCAAACAGGATGACTGATACTTCTCAGGGCATCCAGGGCTCTCAGTCACCTTGTTGCCACCTGCTTCCAGCAGGAGGGAATCTTTCCTGTCCCAGCTGGGTGTTAGCTCCCTAACACAGCCAGCCCATCAGCCACTCAAGCACTCTCCTCAGGCCTATACCAGCTCTGCCGGTTAACAACTGCACCTCAGCCCCTGAATCCCTTCAAAGTATCCCCCTTTAGTATCCAGCCCCTGATCACAGGCTATCCACAGACACCCAGATCCTCTATTCACAAAGGAACAGTGTGTGCCAATTTAACCTTAGCCCACCACTCCTATATCGTACACAGCACTTGTGTTTGATTGTAGTAAAATCAAAGGAAGTTTATTTTAAGAAATACAGGTTCAAATAGAAACAAGTGTGAGTGATGGAAACAAGTGGGTACAATACAATAGCAGATCGAGCAGATCGAGGGACGTGATTATTCCCCTCTATTCCGCACTGGTGAGGCCTCATTTGGAGTACTGTGTCCAGTTTTGGGCCCCACACTACAAGGATGTGGATAAATTGGAAAGAGTCCAGCGGAGGGCAACAAAAATGATTAGGGGACTGGAGCACATGACTTATGAGGAGAGGCTGAGGGAACTAGGATTGTTTAGCCTGCAGAAGAGAAGAATGAGGGGGGATTTGATAGCTGCTTTCAACTACCTGAAAGGGGGTTCTAAAGAGGATGGATCTAGACTGTTCTCAGTGGTAGCAGATGACAGAACAAGGAGTAATGGTTTCAAGTTGCAGAGGGGGAGGTTTAGGTTGGATATTAGGAAAACCTTTTTCACTAGTAGGGTGGTGAAGCACTGGAATGGGCTACCTAGGGAGGTGGTGGAATCTCCTTCCTTAAAGGTTTTTAAGGTCAGGCTTGACAAAGCCCTGGCTGGGATGATCTAGTTGGGGTTGGTTCTGCTTTGAGCAGGGGGTTGGACTAGATGACCTCCTGAGGTCCCTTCCAACCCTGAGATTCTATGATTCTATGAATACAAACAAAAGCACAAAACATTAACTCAGGCATACACTTTATTAATAGTTACCTTTCCTATCTAAGGGATTAGATTTTCAACCCAAAATTTAGTCTTTTGAAGTGTTTGCTAGCCTCAAGGAGACAGGGCCCAGTCTTTCATGGATTTTTTTTGTTTTTAGGGTACCTCCTCAGTGAGCGGTTACAGAGTTCTTTCTCTATCCTGGGATATAGTTCAGAGATTAAAAGAGAAGGTCTCAAATTTAGTGCAAGCTGTGTTATGTTTCAACTGGACTCACAGAGGCAACTGAATTGCTCCAGACCTTAAAGTGTTTGAGGCCAAGGTATGCGCTCAAATTTAGTTTGATGCAGAAGTAGGAGATGGAATGATCTTAGGATAGCGGTTCTCAAACTGTGGGTCGGGACCAGAGGTGAAAGTAAGCCAGTACGGTCCGGTATGGCGTACCAGCAAGAACCAGTACGCTGTGCCGGACCAGACCAGCTTCCCCGGTGGTGATTTAAAGGGCCCGGTGCTCCTGCCATTGTGGGGAGCCCGGGGCCCTTTAAAGCACCGCTGGAACTTCGACACTGGGGCTCGGGCAGCACTTGAAAGGGTCTGGGGCTCCCCGCAGTGCCAGGAGCACCGGGCCTTTTAAATCCCCACCAGAGCCCGGCTACCAGAGCCCCGGGGCTCTGGCAGCTGGGCTTCAGCAGGGATTTAAAATGCCCGGAGCTCTGTGGCAGCCAGAGCCCCGGGCCCTTTAATTCGCCCCAGGGCTCCCAGCCACCTCTGCAGCTGGGAGCTCCGGGGTGATTTAAAGACCCCGGGGCTCCCAGCCAGAGCCCCAGGGCCTTTAAATCACCTCTTCTGGTTGAGGCCATGCCTCTTCCAGTTGAGGCCACACCCCCACCCAGGACTCTGGCGTACCGGTAAAGTCCTGTAAGTTACTTTCACCCCTGGTCAGACCCCAAGGTGGGTCACAAACCCATTTTAATGGGGTCACCAGGGCCGGCGTTAGACTTGCTGGGGCCCGGGGCCGAAGCCCAAACCCAAGCCCCACCACCAAGGGACAAAGCCTGAGCCCCACAACCCGGGGCTGATGCCGAAGCTCGAGCCCCACCACCTGGGGCGGTGGGGCTTGGGTGGGCTCATGCTTTGGTCCCCTTTTCTGGGGATATGTAGTAATTTTTGTTGTCAGAAGGGAGTCACGGTGCAATTAATTTTGAGAACCCCTGTCCTAGGAGATTGGAAGTGATGCAAAACAAGTTTCTTAGGAAGATTCTGAGTCTCCCAAATAATACCCCAGCCACTCTCCTTACAGCTAAGGCAAACATGAATTCTATTCTGACTAAAGTGCAATTCCATAATATCAATTTTTGGTTTCACATTCATAGTCTGCATCCATAACATTTGCCAAAGATAATCACAGAGGAATTGCTCAGTCAGGGTTTGTCACGTAAATTTCCTTTGTTAGAGTGTACGCAGAATTCTTTGCATTCTCTAGGCCTCTCAGAATTGGAACGGATTAGATTTAAGGTTAAAAAATGGGAAATCCCTAATCAAATTGAGATTAGAGGATATTAATAAAGCAACCAAACATGGCAGTTGTTGCCATTACAAATAAGTCTTCTGGTTCATCCATGTTAAAAAGGTCAAGGGTATGCTGCTTATTTAGACAGTTTGTCCAACAAGAAGTTAAGGAGGGCCTTTGCAGCTCTGTTGTCAATCTATGAAGTCAACTTGCTCAGAAGGACTATATAGTGGCATTGAGAAATGTAATCAGCTCTGTCCATATAGCTCTAGGCAGGGCTTCCACCTACCGCATTATTTATGATGTTGTAATTTGTATTGCCATTTGGTCAAAAGGGCTTTGTGTTTTTGTCTCAGATGCCTTTTTCTCTCAGAGAACAGAATATTTACCAGGAACCAACAATGTATCTGATTGAGTGGTTGCCCTATTTGTACCATCGGTCACTAAAATAAGGCAAAGGCAAGTGGCATGGTGATTATACACATTGTAATTAGTTTTAAGTTTGTATTTAGATTTTAAATTTTTGGATTTAGTTTTAAATTTTATTGTAATATATTTTGGTTTTGGCACATTGGCCTAGGGCTAAGTCACTATTAATAAACCGGAAACCCTGTCATATACTGAATCAGTCGTTTGTCTTTATCCCCAGACTGGGAGATCCCTTCACTGTCATATCATTCCTTTTCGCTTCCCAGTGGTTTCAATGTTTATAGTTTAGCTTTGATGGTTTTCTTTGACTTTTTTGGTAGTTGCAGTGGTGGACAACTGAGCAATACGTTACATAATGGCTTAGAATAAGCCACTCCCTGATGACTCACTTTCACTCCATGACCATAAGGTATAGTTTTCAGTAGTTACTTTATTCCATAATAATTACCTGTGCACATCTCACGATGATTATGAGTATTGATAAGTTTCAGTAGACACCTCACCTGCTAGCCTTTACAGTTAAATACCATGATGGTGTATTAGACCTGACAAACTCACTGCACCTGAGACAGGAGTTGTTTGCAAAGAACAGTGAATGCTTTGCCAGTTAGCACCAATAGTTGTGTCACAGCCATCCTGGTTTTTAATCACTGTGCCATCATCTAGGTTTTCTCTGAGCATGGTTAGAGGACAGTAATAAAGATAGCAGCAGCTGGTTTACAATACAGCTTTCACCATTACTACCAGCTGTGAAGTTCCACTGCTGGGAGCACAATGGCCGGCAATTTTAAGGAAGATCTTACTGTAGGTAAGGTATAATAAGTTTGGGGAAAGTCATAGTAACAACTGTGAAATAAGAAAAAGAACCAACAGCTAGGACAGCAATGGAATTCACACTCTGAAATCAAGGAAGTGGATACAGAATAATGAGGGTTGTGGAAATATGACTGACAGCTTGGCTTATCCACAGCCCTGAATGACATGGACTCTGTTCCAGGAAAGAATATTGCAAATGAAGTGGAAGAGGAGAAAATTATAACAATGACTGACAGATTCTGAGCCAGCAGAATGCTTTGAGAAATGCTTATTCAAGCTAGATAGCAAAAGTGACACGGATTGTGTGCAGCTTCTGTTACTGAGATAGCGCCACATAGCAGCAGTAGAGAAAAAGTAGTAGTAAAAAGAAAAATATTTGTGATAAATTTCTTCACATTTTAGCAGAGGTAACTAAAAATCTTACAAGAAGTACCATTAAGTATACACAACATACAACAGTGCCTACTTTTGGTTGTGATCTCTCTCTTCACTAGTCATGTTGGTTATTTCATATTCGTCTCACTTTCCAAACCCTCAGCTTCCCCTAGGTTTTGGGTGCCACCCACCAAAAAGTCTTTAGATATTTGAAGTTTTACTGTACATGGAATTGACTAAGCATTTTTCATTGCAATATTATTTATATCTAAAATTCATAACAAGCCAGTGAGCAGAACCAGAGACCTGCAACCCAGCTAGACTTTATGGCCACAGAGGGTTTATTTAGGCTTTGCTCATACCACCATTTGTGGCAGGCACCAGGTGTACAGCCCTAAAATCCCTGCCTGTGGGGACAAGGTTTCCTCAGCCATCAGTGTGACAGGGAGTTCAGCTGTGGAGGTAAGGAAGGGTCCAAGAGCTCCCTGCAGACATGTGAAGTAACGGACCTTTCCAAAGAGGACCTCCCAGTAGATATTAGACAGCTCCAGAACAGGGACCCTGCAGGGCACAGCCTATCCCCCTAGACCTCTCTAACCTCCTAACAGCTAATTTTTGGGGGTAGGGGGAGATACTAACAGAATCCCAGTCCCCAGACTCCTCTGCCTCCTCACTGCAGATGGTTTTACAAAGGTTACTATAGGCCCAAGGCTTCGGTAGCTTCCATGGAGCCTATCCAGGGAAGGCAAAGATTCAGTCAGGGGGATGAGGAGCCTCTTATAGTTCTCCAGAGAGCCTGACAACAGAACAGCTGAAGTACCATACCACATCCCCTACCACACGAGCCTCATCCACAGGAACAAGTAGACTGGCATGCTGCTACCGTATGCAGCAGTCAGGGGCTAACATGCCTGTAATGGAGGAGAGGGGGCACTCACTTCTTGAGTCCCACCTAGCAGCTGCAAGCTTTTCCCCATTCCTGGCACCCCCTATAGGTTGCCAACCTGAGTAGGCAGGTCTTCAGTGGCTCAGCCCTCTGGCCAAGTCACACAGTCAAAATGGACTCCTTCCACGGTAGCAAAGAGTTCAACAAACTATGTGCCTTCACCAAGGCCTTCATCCCCATCTTTACGCCCTTGAAATCTAGGCCTTTACTCAGATTTCTAAGGGAGCCTTGTTCCCCTTCTCAGAGCTTAGGCCACTTTGCTAGCAGCCAGTGGGGGAAATCAGGCCCACCCACTACTCCAAGTTCCAACCCAGGGACCCTATAAACAGCAGCCACATACTGCTTCCTTTAATTAGTTGCTGCAGCATTACCTGGGCCTCTTCCCACCTAGTCCCTTTACCTCCACCCATTACCTTAAGGCTAGAGTTCTCATCCTCTCGCTCCCAGATTTAGCAAATGCAGCTTATCAAGCTGCTCTGACCAGAGCACAGGATCAATCCATCCTCACCCCTCTGGTCCCAACCAGGAACTGACCTGCTAAGGCCCTGTAGCTCCTTTTATTTAAGCCTGGCTGGTCTCTGATTGACTGCTACCATACTGCTTTTCTAGGCAGGCCTGGAGGACCCATCTTCACTGCTCTTTCATTGGGCAGGGTGTAGTAGGATGGTGGGGCATTCAGCAGGGGGTCACGTACACCTGTCACAATGGCCATCAGGAATTTGCTCTGGGTGTTTGATCTTACTTTGTGACTAGACTACGTGGACTTGGAGTTAGCTAAAACATCCCTGTTTTAAAATCCATTATGCAAATGCTCTTCTGTAGAGTAGAGATTTATAGCCAAGTGTTCTGGCCCATGTTTGAGCTTCACTGTGATCTCTGCCTAGGAAACTGGAGAGAAAGGACATGCATTGATAGATCCATGTGTACTTACAGTGTTGTATAAGTACTGTAATACATTTCCCTCTCTGTTGCAGCTCAAACACCACGGTGATAAGCATGTTCTCATCTCAGCCTCTGCCTTTTCTTACCCATTATGCTCATCCATACATGCTCTCTAGACCGACCCCTTTGCCTACTTTCCCCAGTCCTTGTTTGTGCCTTCTTTCCTGACCCTCTTGTGAAGAGCCTGCTGTTCTAGCTGTGACAAGCACCCTCCCTCCTTAGGACACACTTGTTTCATGAAGCCTTCCTACACTAGTCTCACCAGGGACATTTCGGACCCTTCTGGAGTTTGAACTATTGTTTTGTATATTTTAGTTGTCAGAGAGAGACTTTAAGCTCCTCAAAACTAGGAGCGTGTCATCTTCCTACAAGTTCTGTAAATTTGCTGTAGAAAGTGTCTACCTCACAGTATTTAGCATTAGTATGTCTGTATGTAAAATAAACTGTCATTACGTGCCAGGAAATTCCAGCTCCTGACCCCATGGAAGTGGAGTGGTGAGAGAATTGTGGATTCACTGCCCTCAGTCTGAAGATCATTTGCTTCCACCTATGTCATCACCATAAAATTATCGTAAACTTAAAAGTGTTTTCAGCTAGAATGAGAAGGTAGCAGTGCTTTGTAGAGAGGAAGGAAGCTGGTCTGGTAGCTAAGGACCAGAACTGGGAAGCAGGAGAGCTGGGTTGGGAATAATGCTTTCCTGCCTCATGAGGACGTTGTAAGACTATGTTCATTAATGTTTGTGAGATATTCATATCCTACAATGAAGGACATAAAAAGATCTTTAAAAAATCAGTACATACAAACAATTCATCCACCATCTAGTAATGTCTGATTTTAGGACTTGCTGAGCACGCAGAGCTCTCTCTGAAGTCAGGCAATTAAATCCCATAGTATGACAACATTACCAGGATTTTAGTTTCAGAAAGACAGTTGTTACTTTTTCGGTCCAGTAGAAAATATTGAATTACAGCAAGCTTGTTTTTGTGCTTGCTCAACAGCATCAAGCAAAGTTTGACCTTTCATCTTTCCAGTAGTTAGTTGCAGACACTCTATAAATAATACAAATAAGCCACCCCCAGCCTAGCATGCTGTGAAGCTAGTTGCTAAGGCAGTAAATGATGCGTTTGTGTCAGTTCTTAATGGGGCATGATTTTCTTTTCACTTCTATAACTAATTCCCCATGTCTATCACCAGCTGTTTCACATGCATATGATAAGCTGCCACTCTTTTCCTGGACAGCTGCCATTTTGGTTTCCTCCCCTAGGCCCTCCAGGCAGCTCATCTACCAGTCAGCAGCCATCTTGTGCTGAGGTTATCACTAGTCAGTCAGAGCCAATGGTGCCAAAACTCAATCAATGCTGGATCCAACCAGCGAGAGGGAGGGAGCTGTCTGATTCAGGAGATTCTGGCAGAATAGATACTACTGGGATGCAAGGTGGAAAAGCTTGTGGTGGTGGCTGGGAATTACTAGGCTGCCAGTGGTATTTCTCAGGTTTTATATGGGATTAGATATTTAATGTGATAATTCCTGTTTACATGGCAAGGGTTTAATTCATCCCCAAGGACCACACTGTGGCTGGCCTTTTAGGGGGGTGCACAGCCTGCATAAGGCTACAGCTGCAGTCCCTGTGTTCCTAGGACATACAGGGACTGCTCCTTCTGTGTGTGTGTATGCACTTGGGAACTTCAGGAGAATTTATGTTTCCACAAAGTGCAATTAATTCCTGAACTCCTGCTGAGGTATTGCAACTCTGTACTGTCCCAAACCCTGGGCTGTGCCTTAGATGCATGATCTTGCTACTAATTTGAGGTTGAAAATATGTCTCAAGCATGTACACACAGCAAATGTTTTCGGCTTCCCACCATGATGGGCACAGTATAAGAGCCTGAATTGCACAGAACAGGCAGGGACCTTGGAGCACTGAGCATGGATCCTGTTAGGGTTAAATGACAGTGCTCCTAACTCCTGTGATTTTATTGTGAGTTTAGTGATATTTGGTGTTATTCTCAAAGCCCCAGCTCCGGGAGTCATGAGAATGTCCATTTTCATTTTTTAAAATGTAAGTTTCTAATCTTCATCGTTGAGGAGGAAAGCTTGAAAATGTGACCCATGTGTGTTGGGATAGTGCCAAATTGGTGTGGCCATACTGAATGAATGGTGAGAACATGGCTTGACATGACTGAACTGCAAAAGAGGATTCTGGGAGCAGAATCCTTCTCTTAGCATCAGGTAGATGCCAGAGGTGAAACTGACTGGCTCCATGCTGCGTGTATGATCAATACTGATCTTTGAGTCACCAGATATGTCCACTTGAAAGCAAACAACACATGTAGAACATCCTGAGTGGATCATGGGCTGACCGGGCATCTCGACCCTGTTGAGGACATCACACAAGGGGCTGAAGTGAATGATTGATAAGGGAGTGAATGTGGGGTAATGTTCAGTTGGCACCACTTTGCAGTCTCCTCCTAAAGTATTAATTAGGTAAAAATGAGTAGCCACATGCCCACTGGGCATGCTTTTAAAACATGTAACTCCTTTGAGGAAAAAGCGTATAAAAATCAAGCGAATTAAATTACTGTTGAGGGATTCCTTAATTAATGCTTACAGAAGCAACGCTGCTAGACAGAGTAGCCAAAAGTCTTCTCCGTGGGCTCAAGTAGGATGGTGAACCAGAGGGGTCCCCAGGCTGCCAAGGCCTTACCTCGAGGGAATCCGAGACTGACCAGAGGGCTGAGGAGACCAGACCTGGAGAGAAGAAGCTGTCCATAGAATTGGTAACCACCTTCTCTGTTTGCCAAGCAGGAACTGTGTGAGGCTAGCACAGGGCCTGTTTGTGTATGTTTGTGAAAGAGAGGCTCACTAAGAGGAATGTATAGCTCTTAATGTATAGTTCTTAATGTCTAACATAGGAGTTATGTGCTTAATGTAACCCTTTACCACTTGTGTAATTCCTTCTCAAATAAACTGCAGTGTATGCAAGATAATTACTGTGGACCTTTTTCACTGGTATGACAGTAATCTGCTCCTCTGGGAGCCATTAAAGATCCATTCAGGGGTAGTAGCCCTCTGGTGCCAACATTTGGTAGCAGAGGATGGTTACTGTCATGTCCAAGAAAAAAGGGTCTTTAAACTGAATCAAGCTGTTTCTGAACTGGTTGCCTGTGAAGAGCTTGGTATCCTGAATCATTGGTGTTAACCAACTAATTTAAATATTGCTCTGAAATCAGTTCTGACATATTAATTTTAGCTCAGGGACCAGATTTAGTTACAGTATGCAGAGAGGGAAATATACCAGTGAGCAGGGTTGTATTGGTCATTCCCAGAGTCAATGATGTTTCACAAACACAGACAGGGAAGGGTCATCAAACTGGAGGATGAGGGGGATGCCCTGAAGCCTCCAGGTGTGATTGATGAGTGTTTGTTAAGACAGGTGTTTCAAAGCTTGGAGTCTGATCCATATCTGGCTGATGCAGTCCCCACACTGCATGAGAAAGTTTTGGACAACTTGCTGTTGAGGTACCGAAAGGGTTACACTCCTGAGAAAGCCCAAACAGCAGTAGATGTCATCTGTGCTATGTATTGTGCTGTAGATAAACTTGTAAAGGAGCGAAATGTTGTGCAAGAAAGTTTGGAACAAGAATTGGGAAAACTAAAATTGCAGAATGAAAGCCTGAAACGTGACATGCAAACTGCTGTAGCACAAAATGTAACCAAGGCTCAGCAGATAACAGCTTTAACCCATACATGTCTGGAAAGAATAAATATAGAGGTGGAAGAGGAAGAGGAGCCCCTTCCAGGGCCTCCGGCAGCCCAGCCAGTAGTGATAGCAAAAATGCCTCAGCCTTCACGGCAAATACAAGAGGAAGTAAATCGTCCTCTGACTGAAACTAAACAGGCACTGGCTAAACAAATGGACTCTTTGACTAAGAGAATGTGTTTGTCTTGGCTTTTGGAATACATGGTTAGAAAACATTTAGATCATGAAGATTTAAGAGAACTGATAACTTGTGCTGGCCCTACAGAAGGAACAGCTTTGTTGGCAGAAATTGAAGCAGTTAAACAAAGGCGACAGAGACGGTGTTATCCAGAAGGTAGCCTAATACTTTCAGACCCCCCCTGAATTAAAAAGCACAGCTTTGTTAATACATCAGAAGGAAAAAGAATCTGTTATGGCTTATTGTACTAGGGTGTTGTTGGTATGCTCTCTGGCTGAAATCGAGGAGAAACAGCTGACAGATTTGATCTATGATGGTTTAAGGAAACCTATTAAGGATTTCATAGGATCCTGGATGGATTTAGATCAGGTTGAATTGATTAAAGCAGCTCGGGAGGCAGAAAGGGTAGTAAGTGGAGCAGGTAGTTCTTCTCGGAAAGTGATTAGTAAGGCTTCCTACAGCAATCAAGCAGGCTATAATGGCTCCAACCACACTGATATGGGACGTGGTAGTTGCAATCAAATAGGACAAGGCCAAGGATGGTATGGTAGGAGACGTGGAGTGTTTAGTGGGGGATCATTGCGAGCACAGGTATGGGCTCAACTTCAGGAAAGAGGGGCAAATATGACTCGTTTGGATGGACAACCTCTGGAGACTTTGCTAGCTGCTTTAAGTGACTTGATGGCAGGACCAGATCACAGTCAATGCTGCAACCAGGAGTTAAGGCTGTTGATGCCGTGGGAACAGGTACAGAAGATCTGCCAGTGAGTTCTTATGGCTTGTTATCCCCGGAATTGGCTCAGATGAAATTGGCAGGTTCTTCCGTCACTTAGGACGGAAGAATCCCATGCACTGCTACAGACTAGGGACCGAATGGCTGGGCAGCGGTTCTGCAGAAAAGGACCTAGGGGTTACAGTGGACGAAAAGCTGAATATGAGTCAACAGTGTGCCCTTGTTGCCAAGAAGGCTAACGGCATCTTGGGCTGCATAAGTAGGGGCATTTCCAGCAGATCGAGGGACGTGATTATTCCCCTCTATTCGGCATTGGTGAGGCCTCATTTGGAGTACTGTGTCCAGTTTGGGCCCCACACTACAAGAAGGATGTGGATAAATTGGAAAGAGTCCAGCAGAGGGCAACAAAAATGATTAGGGGGCTGGAGCACATGACTTATGAGGAGAGGCTGAGGGAACTGGGATTGTTTAGCCTGCAGAAGAGAAGAATGAGGGGGGATTTGATAGCTGCTTTCAACTACCTGAAAGGGGGTTCCAAAGAGGATGGATCTAGACTGTTCTCAGTGGTAGCAGATGACAGAACAAGGAGTAATGGTCTCAAATTGCAGAGGGGGAGGTTTAGGTTGGATATTAGGAAAAACTTTTTTACTAGGAGGGTGGTGAAGCACTGGAATGGGTTACCTGGGGAGGTGGTGGAATCTCCTTCCTTAGAGGTTTTTAAGGTCAGGCTTGACAAAGCCCTGGCTGGGATGATTTAGTTGGGGTTGGTCCTGCTTTGAGCAGGGGGTTGGACTAGATAACCTCCTGAGGTCCCTTCCATCCCTGAGATTCTATGATTCTATGATTCAGTAAAAATGCCTCACACGTAGCAACCTCTGTCCCCAAAGGTAAATGTTAGTAGCCAAATTACAGCCCCACATAATTGGTAAATCTTACGTGGAAGAGGGGACAGAAGGAAACATATAATGGTTGCTGGCATTAATTAATACAGGAGCAAAGGCAACTTTAAGTATTAGAACATGATTCATTTCTATGAATCTATGAAAACACCTGCTGTGGGTAGTAGATCAAACTAAATTTTAAATAAATACAGTGGTTTGTAACAGCATAACTGAATAAGTTATATTAAAAGTAGATATGGTACAACAGGAAAAGTGAATGATGAATTTGGCAGAAAGGCTAGTTGTGAAGAAAGAGACTGTAAATAACCAGGTTATTTCAGAAGGATTAAGAAAGTGAGCCTGTAAAGCTATGTTTCAGTGTAGTAGCCGTGTTAGTCTGTGTCAGCAAAAAGAAAACAAGAAAAATACCTGTGGCACCTTAGAGACTAACAAATTTATTTCAGCATAAGTGGGTTCTTAACCCACGAAAGCTTATGCTGGAATAAATTTGTTAGTCTCTAAGGTGCCACAGGTATTTTTCTTGTTTTCTTTTTGTAAAGCTATGGCAGCTGTGGCACTGCTGGACAATAAACGGATAAGGGAAATTTCTCATGGTTTGGGCTAGAAAGATAGTGAAAAAAAAATGTGTAAAGCCAGCTCCTCAGTATTCCTATCTAGCAGAAGCTGTTCCCCACATTAACAAACACCTGTTGCAGGATCTAAAAGCACAAGGGGTAGTAGTAAAGTGTCATAGCGCCTGCAACACCCCGATCTGGCTTGTATAGAAATCGGACTGCAGATGACATCCCATGATTATATGATAAAAATATAATTGTAAATCTACCCTTGTTGTAGCCAACCTTCCAACTATAATGGCCAGAGCAGTGGCCAGGGGGCTAAATGGTTCTCTTTACTGAATTTGTTATTTGTTAATTGTTTCTTTGTTATGTTATTAACCACTTTGAATTAATAAAAGGCTAAATTATAAGAACTCCTGAGTTCCTATTGACACCAAAGAAACAAATGCCTGAGCAGGTACAGAAGAAGATCTTGGTAGCAAATTTGATGCAAACATTGGAAAACATTTGGACAGAGAAATCAACACAAACAAAAGGAAGAGCCAAAGGAATAATTAAAATGTCGATGAAAAATAGAAAACACAGTGATGCTTAAAATTGGTAAACAAAGGTAAAATAATCCCTATATAAAGGATACCCTTTCCAGTTAACAGTTAAGTATATGACCAGTCCCGTGGCAGTTTTAGTAACCACTCCGGAAGGAGACATGTAAAAACATTCTGATCAAATCCAATTATACTTGCCAAGGGACTAAATATAACAATTTTCAGAAATGAATGCACAGTATCTACTAACCTATAAGGTTCGGTCAGAGGCCTTGTGTGTTTTGGTTTTGTTTTGTTTGCTTATGTTTTTGCAGGTTAATCTATAAATTTATAGAATCAAGTAGTATGCTGTGAAATTTGCTATGGCTTGTTGGCGATGTGATTACTAGACCTGTCTGTGCTATAGGATTCCACCTGAAGAATAAGCCAGAAGATTGTTAAATTACTCAAATTTCAATACAATTAGCACCCTTCTTAGGGGCACAAGCATAAAAACATGCTGGGTTAAACTAAAAGTCCATCTAGCCCAGCATCCTGTCTTTTCGCAATGACCAATGCCTGGTGTTTCAGAGAAAATAAACAGAACAGGCAATGATCAAGTGTACATTGCAGCCCATTCCCAGCTTCTGGCAAACAGAGGCCAGGGACACCATCCTTGCCCATCTTGGCTAATAAATTCATAAAGGCTATCTCTTTCTTTTACAACAAAAACAAAAAAACCCCCACCTTGTTATAGTCTTGGCCTTTACAACACAAGTTCCACAGGTTAATTTTCCTGTGTTTATTTCCTTTTGTTTATTTTAAACCTGCTGCTTAGCAATCTTAATTGGTAACCCCTAGTTCTTGTGTTATATAAAAAAAAGAAGCAAATAACACTCTTATTTACTTTCTCAACAACAGTTAGGATTTCATAGACCTCTACTGTATTCCCCCTTTAGTTATCTCTTTTCCAAGTTGGAAAGTCCCAGTCTTGTTAATCTTTTCTTATATAAAGTTGTTCCAGACCCCTGATTATTTTTGTTGCTTTTTTTCCTGTGCTTTTTTGTTCAGATATGGCTATTGCATATTAAGTGAATGTTTCTAGGGATCCACACACAATGATTCCAGAACTTTTTTTCTTTTGGGTGGTAGCAGCTAATTTAGATCCCCTTCTCTTATATGTACAGTTGGAATTCTGTTTTTCCAACGCGCATTACTTTGCATTGGTCAGCATTACATTCCATCTGCTTAGTCACCCAATTTTGTAAGATCCTTTTGCAACTCTTTAAAGTCTGTTTTGGACTTGACTATCTTAAAGTTTTGTATCATCTGCACATTTTTGCCACTTCATTGTTTGCCTTTTTAATATATAATACATTTAACAGTATTGCCTTTTCCCATACAGACCCCTGGAAATGCCACTGTACCTCTCTCCATTCTAAAAACTAACCAGTTATTCTTACCTTTTGTCTCTTATCTTTTAACCAGTTTTTGATCCATAAAGGACTTTCTCTCTTATCCTATAACAGTTCACTTTGCCTAAAAACCTTCAGTAAGGGTTCTATATCCTTGTTAATTCAAAGAATTCTAGTAAACTAATCTTTACTATAATTTCTTAACTGTAAAGTTGAATGCAATTTTCTTTAGTTCTTCTGTATTGGCTTTATTCTTCTTGGGTGTTCCAAGGTGCTAAGGAGACCTTAATTACCCAGTGGCCTCACTGGTTGTGTAGTAGGCTTCCTGCTTTTGATATACTATCAGTATAGGAAAATCTCAAAATCTGAAAGCAGCCTCCAGGCTTAATTCTCTGAGGAGAGGGAAAACATTTTTAAAAGCTTTTGGAAAGTCTAAATTCCAGTATTGGGATAGATAACGGTGCAGATTTAATCAAAGTCCTAGCCAGAGTAAACCTTACTGTGGGCAACAATTTGAAGCCAACCTCTGCAAAAAGCCCTGTACAAAAGTCATATTAGAGTTGTTTCCCTGATAATGTTTACTCTAGCAGCATTTATTTCATTAGGATCAATGGGAGAAAAAAGGCTAAAAGAAAGCAAAGTAAAAGGGAAATTAAAAAAAATGTCTATCCAGGCAACTGATTTTCCAGTATAAAAACTCTCCACAACTCAATAAAGGAATATCCAGTAGCTAAACCCAGTAAAGGGGATGGTGAGAAGGAAGAATGTGGAGGATGGGGAAATCTGGCAGACAGTCTATGGTAACAGAATCTGTCATTCCCTTTGAGGCCATAAAAAACACTCAGGGAATGTGGACATTTCATGTACCAAATAAGACATGTATTTTTGTGTGGGTACAGGGATTAACATCCAAGATATTAACAAAAGGGTGGCAAGAACCTTCAGGAAAACATGCTTTCATAGTTAAGAGGGAATATAATCGAGCTAACAAAAGGTGTTTAGGGACCTCAAGTGTAACAAATGGTGAATATGCACTGGGGGCCGACGTATTCCAAGCAATTAATACAAAAACTGAGGAATTGTGGGACCCACATACGCCACATAAAGAAACCCCCGACACACACCAACACCATCTGAAAAAAGCACCCCAATAATATATAATTCAAGGGGCTTGGTTTTAAAATAAAACTAAAATTCCAGTCATAAATATAGGATTAACTGTAAAATTGTATAACATCACTGAGAATATGGAAATGTGTCAATGAAGATGTAATTAGTGCACACAGAACACATGTTTGCTGAGGTATTGTAATAAATCTGTATTTAAAGTGTCCAAACAAAAGAACTCTAACATAAATGTGCTTTAAGATGCCATACCTCATATGGGGATAATATGTAATATATGGGAGGATAAACATGGGTTAATGTAACCAAATCAACACAAGAACGTGACAATGTTCCTAAACGTATAAAATGGTTAATTCCAGATTGTAATCATAGTATATATATACACAACGAATCTAAATTTAAGATTTCTGTAATCTTAGTCCCTAAGGAGCGGATAATCAACAGTCTGTCACAGAGTCACCAGGCTAATGCTCTAAAACTGCTCTTTAAAAAGCCAGTCAAAACCCTGGTAAGATATGCCTCTGCTCACACTGTTGCCGGGGCAAAAACGCCTAAGTGGTCTTGGCCTTTCTGTATTTGACCTCAGGGCATTTAGCATCCCCTCAGTGAGTACACCTTGGCATGGCTCCTGGGGAAGCCAAAAGGCCCTACACTTCAACTCCATAGTCAGCTGTAACTCTCAGCCAACATTGTAAAACAGAGGGTTTATTCATTAACAGATACACAATGTAGAACAGACTTGTTGGCACAAGAATCGGTAATTTTTAGCCAAGTCCATCTTGGACTCCCTGCCTCTCTCCCAACCACAGACTGCCCCGCTTCTAGCAACCCGATCTCCAACATACTCATTGCCCTTCCTCCTGGTCTTTGGCTCTCTTCCCGGGCAAAGTGTCACCTGGTCACATCCTCCCTGCTAGATTTTAGGTTACGAAAAGCACCTTCTATAGCTTTGGTACAGGCAACTGGAGTAGCCATACCTGTCCTCAAGGGTCTTAGCAAGTCATACGCCCTTGTTCCTACCACCTAAGCATTGGTGCAACATGCAGGAAAATTAAGGCATCACACAGTATTTATGCAGAACAGTCAAAACTCACATAGGCTCACTTACAACAAATAGTGTAGCAGGTAATATATACCAGCACCTGGAAAATAAAACAGGGTACTATAAAACAGTACCAAAAGAGAAATGAATTATGGTAAATACCCAAAGTAAAATGGAAACAAGTAATAGGAGCCCAGTAAAAACAGGGCACCTTAATCACAAAAGGAAATTGGAATTTGGATTAAAAAGGAGGTAACCGCACCATGAATTTACAATAAAAAAAAGGATTGGTGGGAATTATATAAAATAAACCAAGACATATGTTGATATCAAAAGGAAAAGGGTAATGTAGTAATAAATAACCTGACCTATGGACCAAGGAATGTAATGTACTCGTGGAGATATAACTCTTTTCCAGTATGAACAATATTAATGCAACCCTCAAATAACTAAAATCTTTATAACTTACCCTAGATCAGTGGTTCCCAAACTGGGGTTTGTGAACCCCTGGGGGTTTGTGAAATGTTACAGGGGGTTCTCAGGAAAAAATTCCTGAATGGCAGACAGAGCTGTCCCTGGGGACCCCGGGCAGCATGGGGCCAGCAGCCTGGAGCCCCTGGACTTCCAAGAGCTAAGCAGATCAAAGCAAGCATATCTATCACACTGAGGAGATTTAAACTTCAAGACTCCTTATAAGAAATGGAAAGGGAGGTGGATATTTTTTGCTGTTTTTAAAATTAAATAAGCAGCTAGTATGGTTTTTAAAATTATTATGAAGAACATGTTTAAGTTTTGTTGTAACATGCATTGTTTGCCTGGACTGCTCAAGACCTGAATGCTGCGTAGAAGGAACTCTTTGAGTTGGCTTCTTAAATACCTTCATGCTGTTTCACATCTGATACTCCTTGATGAAACATAGGAGCCTTGTCTTATAACAAGCTTATTCAAAGTGATACAAGCTACGAAAGTGAGATCTTGGAAGAGTGTTGCCGTTTTCATAATGTAATAAAAATACTGTAATGATAAATAATAATTAATAATAAATAGTGTGTAATAAACATGTCATAAAAACAAATTTTATATTTCCAAGATCACTGCTTTTATAATTTATACTCAGGTAAAGGAGAAAATCCCTGGAAATATTCATTTTTAAGATGGGATTTGTGAGACTTGACATTTTAGTGAAAGGGGTTCACAGGTTGTTAAAGTTTGGGAACCACTGCCCTAGATTAACATTGCCAAATTTAAGGAAAATAAAGTGAAATGATACAGATTGGGATATGAAAATACAAACTAATCAAGGCATACTAGACCAAATAGAACAGCCAACTAGACAAATAGTATCTCTAAAAGGTATGCTTGCTTGAAAATACAACATTGTTAAAGAAGCTGTAGAAAAAATAAAATCTCAAATGAGTGCTTGGTATGATGTTGTATGTCAAGTAACAGCATATAATGGAGTTAAATGGGCAATGTTATTTTAAATTTCTGAAACTGCAGTATTATTCCTTCTATGTTTCTGTTTTGGATATCAAATGTGTGAGCAATATAAAAAAAACAAGCTTTGCAAAAAACGTATAAAAGTAAGTTGTTGAATTATGCTACTAAAAATGTAAGATAATACTTTAAGTTTTAGAAAATCAGAAAAGGAGACTGTGGTAAACCCAGGACAGATAGCTACAAAGGCGGGGGGCGGGGGGGGGGGCAGTAAGTGGTCCCAGGGGGTTAAAAGGCCTCTCCCTAACCACTAAGGAGAGAGGACTGTGGGGAAATAAGATTCAGCTGGGAAAGGGGTTACCAGGGAACTAATTAGGTCCAGCTGGCGGCAATTGTTGGAGACCTTTTTAAACCCTCCCTGGTGTGTATAGCAGGGAGGAGAGAGAGAAGCAGAAAAGGTACCAGGGGGCTGGGTGCCCTGAGACACTGAGCCCTTTCCAGAAGAAGGGCTATATTTCCTTCTCAAAAGGAAAGGGAAACAAACAAGGGACTGACTGGGGGAAGGTAAAGCTGGACCCTGTGCTACTGGTAAGGGTTTACCTTGCCTAAGCCTCAGTCTCTAGGGCTTAAAAGGACAGAGACTGCTGAGGAGAAGCAGGTACTTTGCCACAAGACATGTGATCTAATAGTTAGTGTACAAATTGTGGGTGTGATTGATGTGATATTACAATTATCTTTGATTATTGAATACAGGGCTGTTGGGCTGGTGCCAGATTGGTGTGGCTATACTGAATGAATGGTGAGAACATGGCTTGACATGACTGAACCACAAAAGAGGATTCTGGGAGCAGAATCCTTCTCTTAGCATCAGGCAGATGCCAGAGGTGAAACTGACTGGCTCCATGCTGCATGTATGATCAATACTGATCTTTGAGTCAGCAAATAAGTCCACTTGAAAGCAAACAACACATGTAGAACATCCCGAGTGGGGCATGGGCTGACCGGGGCATCTCAACCTGGTTAAAGGACATCACACAAGGAGCTGAAGTGAATGATTGAAAAGGGAGTAAGTGTGGGGTAATGTTCAGTTGGTACCACTTTGCAGTTGCCTCCTAAAGTATTAATTAGGTAAAGATGAGTAGCCACACACCTACTGGGCACACCAGTAGCGTAGCCAGGGGGGGAGCAGGGGGAGCGGCCGTTCCCCCTGTGAACAGAAATGGTGCCTTAAAAAGAAGCGGTGCCTTTTTTTTAGCTCTGCTAAAAAAAAAGGCGCTGCTTCTTTTTAAGCGCTGCTTCTTGCACTCACCTGGCGGTGCTCTGGGTCTTTGGTGGCATTTCGGCGGTGGGTACCACTGAAGACCTGCAGCAAGTGAGGACCCACCGCCGAAGACCCGGAGCGCGCCGCCGGGTGAGTACAGGGGGAGCCTGGGGAGGCACCTTTTTATAGCGCCGCTCCCCCTGTGCTCCGGACCTGCCTACGCTACTGGGGCACACTTGTAAGACACGTGACTCCTCTGAGGAAAAAGAGTATATAAAAATCAAGCAAAATAATTCAGAGCTTTGGAGCTGTGCTCCAGCTCGGCTCTGCTCCAGCTCCAGGCAAAAACCTGCAGTTCCACTGCTCCAGAGCTGCTCCGCGCTCCAGATCCGGGCTCCGCTCCAAAGCCTTGAAATAATTACTGTTGAGGGATTCCTTAATTAACGCTTAAAGAAGCAATGCTGCTAGACAGAGTAGCCAAAACTCTGCTCCGTGGGCTCGAGTAGGACGGTGAACCAGAAGGTTCTCCAGGCAGCCAAGGCCTTGCCTCAAGGGAATGGGAGACTGACCAGAGGACTGAGGAGACCAGACCTGGAGAGAAGAAGCCGTCCATAGAATTGGTAACCACCTTCTCTGTTTGCCAAGCAGGAACTGTGTGAGGCTAGCACAGGGCCTGTTTGTGTATGTTTGTGAAAGAGGCTCACTAAGAGGAATGTATAGCTCTTAATGTACAGTTCTTAACTCCTATGTTCGACATTATGTGCTTAATGTAACCCTTTACCACTTGTGTAATTCCTTCTCAAATAAACTGCAGTGTATGCAAGATAATTACTGTGGACCTTTTTCACTGGTATGACAGTAATCTGCTCCTCTGGGAGCCATTAAAGATCCATTCAGGGGTAGTAGCCCTCTGGTGCCAACAATGTACATCCTAAAGATTAAAAAAACAGACAGTGTGAACCCAATTTTTCTTTTAAATCTTATGATTTCTTAGCCCATTTTCTGATTTTTTGGGGGGACGTGACTCACGATTTTTTTGAATACTTGGGTTGGTAATACTGAGGAGTGGAAGAAAGTTGTTGAAAATGAAATTAGTCATGTGTCCTTCATTGCCAGTTCAGCCTAAAATCTTCATAGAATTCATCACATTTTATAGGGGGTTCTTCTGTAAGGTTCCTCATATGTTAACACAAAGCATAGCACAGAAGTCAGTATCCTTTATTTTGTATTTTTAATATCCCCATTGTTATATAACACTTCCTGAACTATCCTCTGTCCTGTATTTTGATTCACATTTCATAGTTGGCATATTGTCTCTCACTCTGTCTGTGATTTCATAACAGACACAGCGTTGCCCTCTGTTCATAAGATTCTAGAAAACCTTTGTTATGCCGAAGGAATTTTCTGTACTGCTTGGTCTTGTGTTTCTCATTCTGGTCCTTTTTTTCCCCCCTTTAAAGACATATAGTGCTAATGCTCTTCTTTAGTCACTGGCATGCTACAATGACATCAGACTAATTCCGACTCTACTCATGCACATTCAGCTGAAGGTACCAATGGCAAAAGTGCTTGAGGCCATTATGTTTAGCGTAACTGCTATCATTTTTACCTTCCTGATGTTTCAATCTGTGAAGGCTGTTTGAATTTCAAATGTGTTATGAGTCACTTGAACAACTGACAGAGTAATTCAGGGCTGTAAGAAAAATATTCTATAGAAGCACGCCCTTTGCCTTGATTTGCTTTTGTTTTCTGTTCTGTCCTGTCCATTAGAACAAACAAATTATTCCAGCATAGTCCACCTATTGTCTGTATTCCCAAACAAAACAATTGGTTTAGCGTGCCCTAGTGTATTTTGCCACAATGCAAAAAAATAAAAGGCAAGGAAATAATTAGTTAAGGCAACAATTGCACCAAACACAAACCCAGTCTCCAAGCATTAGCCCTCCCCCATCATGACACTCCACTATACCCACTCACTAATACCCTCTCTAATACACATTTGCTTTCAGTGTGACAATGCTATCATATTTAGTGCACACCTTGAAGAACTGAAAATCACACTGCACAGCCTTGACTCTGATCTCACAATGTTACCTTACCACAGAGACAGAAGGAACCACCAGATCATCTAGTCTGACCTCCTGTATATCACAGGCCACCAATACCACCCAGCCACCTTTACACCAAGCCTAACAACCAGAATTGGAGCAAAGTACTACAGCCGTCAGGAGACTATTCTCATAATCGTATCATGCATTAGGCAGAAAATGACTGCAAAGTTGATTATATGCTCTACATTACTTACTTTATCAAAAGCACAGACAAATTTAGTATACCGACCAGATCCACAAATGGGGCAAGTCAGTGGAGCTCCATATAGGATTTGGCCAGATCAGCTATACACCCTGTGAAAATCAGTGTGTCAAGGTGGGAACCCAAAATCACTAATCATTTTTTAAACAATTTGATTGGAGTATCTACTGATGACTTCATAATTCCAGAAGGTTAGTTAAAAGACAGTTAAGGTTACTCAAGTGCCTACTCATTAGTTGAGTCCTCACTCAGTCTTTGCAACTGACAGGAATGATTTTGCGCTCTCCATGTAACACTTGTTTCCACTGCCTAGAAAACTCACTCTTCCTCACCCACCTCCTCACTGTTCCACACACTCAATGACAGCTATTGGACTTGCAGCAGGTATTAATTCCAGGGAATTCTGGCGGCTTATGTTAAACAGGAGGTCATGGTAGATAACCACAATAGTCTCTTAAGGCTTCAGAATCTATGAATATATCCAAGTGTTCAATATATAGACTCAGATACTAATTTGGCATCTGAGATCCACATGGGATAAGAATACTATTAGTTTGGACACTAGGTAATTTACAAACATACAAGAAAGAAATGATCCCTACCCTGAAAAGTTTACAATCTACATTAAATAGCACTGGTCCTCAAACCAGCTCTTGGGCACCACACTATTGACCTCTCTCCACTCTGATGATCAGCCATTCGCTGCAACTGTAGCTATATCTGGGAAATGCAGGGACGCAGGGTAGAGTGCTTTTCATTTTAGAGCCTGATTCACCTTCCATTTGTGCCAGTGGGACTCTTTCCATTTACTTTAACAGAAACTGGAATTGGCCCTTAGTGTAATGTGGGCTTCACTAGGTAGAATATCTCCTCTTCAAGGGTCATAGGTTCACTCAGCCCAAGCTGGTTCTAGAACAGTAACACATCCTATCTGTTTTGGAGTTCTTCTCTTATAAACTCCAAACCCAGTCAGCTGCATTTTTAAATTGACTTTACAAAAGCCCAAAGCAATCTCCTGAAATGAGCAAGAGCAAACATTTTGACCACAGCAATTGCGAAGCAATTGTCAATGGATCATTGAGGCATGAAAGAGTTGACACATCAATCTAAAAGCCTGTTTTGACAGCCAGTAGAGGGCAGTGGTGCTCACATTTGCAAGATAATTTATCAGGATGAACAGTCATGACCTGAAAAGGTAAAAAATAATTCTAATCTGTTAAATGTGAAAGTGACGATAATACCACTGTCTTGCTTCCTGACAGAGATAATCAAGGTTATCCCAGCGAGAGAACTGGGAGTTTATTAACCCAAGAACTGGATTACTGCTGCCTGATGAAAATAACACAAGGCCACTATTATTGGACAGCCCATAACTGACAGCCTTTGCAGTTTCAATCGTCCAAGAGCCATACCTCACACCCCCCCCAAAACAAGCATATTAAGTATAAAACAAATTCTTCTATACATTTCATTCCAGTGGTGTTAAGCATTGCACAGAAATAAAGGGGCACTTAGTAAGGTCTTGATGAGCATGAATATATTGGAGATTTTAAAATAGCTTCTTCCTTCCACCGGCAGTGGACCAGAATCAGAGCATTTTGACACATACACCCCTCCCCTATAGCACCATAAACATATATAGTGCTTTGCAAAACATATAAAAGAGACAGGCTCCCTGTCTAAAAGAACTTGAAAGCTAACTCAGATACCTGCAGTACAAAGGGCAACATTTCAAGCTGCTTCCCCAACCCTCATTTTCTCTAGCTTGTTAATGTCCACCTTAAAATAAATCTCATTCCTTGGTCCTCCACTTTTTGTTGTTGAGTTGCCCCTATAGCTAACAGGTAGAAAAGTATGGAACAGGTGACTTTCATACTGTTGTAAAATACGATACTCTACACATGCTGTGTGCAGTCAAAATTCAACTTCGCCCTGGAGTCCAACTTTACTAACAACAAAATGCATAATAAGACAACAGAGTGCAGCCTAAGCCTTCTCCCCGGGTTTGGCTGCTCCTAGGAGTCCTATGTCAGGGCTCCTCAGATCTGAAATCCCTCTGTCATTGCAGCCCAGCTCTGAAGCCAGGTTTCTCCCTTTTTCATTCCATACTATTGGCAAACCCTCCCTCACAATTAGTGGCAGGTGTTGCAAGGCAGGTTTGACTTTAGCCTTGGTTTCCTGTACAGACTTTTAACTCCTTCTTGTAGGGGGCCTGACACTCCACTGCTTTACATTTGGTGTAGTTCACATACACTTGTATAAAGTGGGTGTAGAAGTGTTGCCACAGATGTAAGCGAGTGAAAAATTATGAATTGATAGTGTTTTACACTCTCTTTACACAGGTGTAAATCTCTCAATCTTAAGACTTTATACTGTTGCCTGTCACTATAGTGACCACACCGGGTGCCCGGCAGTGAATACTTACTGAAAGAATAGGTTTCAGGGAGTGATGTGATGGAGGAGAAGAATACCTGTCATATGGGAAGTAGGAGATTTTTCTGAGTGTAGGAGGAAGTGGTGTGAAAGAATACATAGGAAAAAAGCCAAGAGTGGAAGTTTGGGAGAAGGAATGCGTGGAGGAGCACAGGACGTGAGAGGGGTGTGTACTTCTTCTTTGCCTTTACCTTGTCCTGTCAGTCAGGGTCGGCTTTGGTTCTTTGTTTCCAAGCATTCTTGTCAAGTGCATCTTCCATGCTGACACCAACCTTCTTCATGTTCAGCATCTCAAACCACATTTCTCTAGGTCTTCCTCATGGTCTTTGTCCCGTGACTACTAGCTTTTGTAGTCTCTGGCCACCATATCCCACATTGTGTAGTCTCACAGGACCCAGCCATCTCAGTAGATACTCCCTCAGCTTTTCAATGATGGGTGCTACCTGTGTCATGTCTTGTACCGTTTCACTGTGTAGCATATCAGCTCTTGTTTTACCACTATCCACCTGAGCATTCTCATTTTGCAGTGTGTTCTTTTCTCTTCCTCATTGGCCAGCATTCCAACCCATACGTCATGGCTGGCCTAATCATGATCTTGTACACTTTGCTCTGTAGTTTACTTGGCATATTCTTACCACAGAGTATTCCTATCAAGTCCCTCCATTTACAGCAAGTATTCTTCATGTGGCTCCTAACATCTGCATCCACATTCCCATTATGGCTCAATCACTGAACCAAAGTATTTAACTTGTTGCACATACTTTAACTCTATGCCATCTAGTTTTACTGACTTCTCCTTGTGCCTCTCAGTGAAGCATCGCATGTATTCCATCTTTTGTCAGGTGATTCCTAGGACATTTTCTTCTAATGCAGCCCTCCATAGTTCTAGGTCCCTTTCCAGTTCTTACTTATTTTCATGGCACAACATAATGTCACTTGTGAAAAGCAGGCTCCATGAGGGGCCCGTACAATGAGACAAAATTAAAATGCATGTACAGTAGTAATTCAATATTTATAGGGTGCTAATTTACTTTCAACATACTTCCATTATTGAGTTAGACCACAGTGTATAGTTCAGTGTAAAAAATCTACAACATTGTTCCCGAATTCTCTCAAAAGAGTGATCACACCTGCAAGAGTACTATTAATCATAACACACACAGGAAAGGTATTCAAATTATAAATTAGATTTCTCTAAATATAAAAGAGATTTGTTCTGTTCAGTGCACAAGATATGAGATTAAAAGAGACCACATTCTAGACGAGTCAGTCCACCTCAATCCTCACTTAAGCTTTGTATCTATCTACAGGCAAACACATCACAAATTAAATTAAACCCGCGGAATGCTGGTGGCATATCAGTTCTCATCCAGACACTAAGAATGGTCTCCAAGCTAGAATAAGAGGTTAAAAAACAGCTGTCCTAGATGTTCTTAATAAAACAGTCACAAGCGTGGCTCTGAATTACAGTGACATCTGTTGTGTACCCAGTGAGTGATCACAGATAATATCTCTTTCCATAAGATTTCATTGTATGGCCCTAACCAGGAGTCCTTGTTCCAATATGTAGTTATAACCACATTTCAAATAAGGAGTAATTCCACTGTGGGTATTAATGTTCAGCATGAGAGTAAAATCTATGCATTATGTTTAATTGAGTTTTAAATTGCAAGTTGAAATTACTTCATATTCCTGAAAGCAAGACTCCATATCTCATCATCTAGTGCAGATCCTAATAGTTCTTCACAAGCTCTTCTTTCCTTATTAAATGCTAGCAGAATTGAGCAACATTTGATTTTATAAGCTGTGGATATTTTGTTCTAGTCATAGTATAATTAAATATGAGTTTTACAATGTGTTTCATATTACCAACATAAAGGGAACACTGATACTATTGACTAATAAAATGGCCAAGATTTTCAAAAGTGTTGAGTGATTTTGTTTAGGTAATTTGAGCCTTGTAAAGGGAACAGATATTCAGAAAGTGCTGAGCAGCCAGGTCTGAGGGTACGTCTACACAGCAACTAGACACTTGCCACTGGCCTGTGCTAGCAGACTCGGGCTCGGGTTGCAGGGCTGTTTCATTACTGTGTAGACTTCTGGGCTAGGGCTGGAGCCCGAGCTCTGGGGCCCTCCCACCTCGCAGGGTCCTAGAGCCTTGGCTCCCACCTGAGCCCCAAAATCTACACAGCAATGAAACAGCCCTGCAACCTGAGCCCTATGAGCCCGAGTTGGGTTTTTCTTTGCTGTGTAGACATACCCTGAAAAGCCTTTTAGGTGTCTCAAAATAAGGCACCCAAAACAAGTCAGTTTTGAAAACCTTGGGTCTTATCTACAGAATGATCTAAACATTACTGGATACAAGTAAATATTTCTGCTCGAACTGAATCATTGGAGTGCCCAAAAACTATTTTTAAATCTTCCAGCAAACCTCCTTCTATCCTTTCCCCCATCCCAACTGCCAATAAGTTCAAACAGTTCATGATCCGCAATGGCTGTTTATAATATGTGGGATTGTCAGAACCCAGTGTACAATTAGAACTGGTTGGGAATTTTTTGATGAATCTTGTTGAGAAAATGCCAATTAGTTGAAGCTAAAACTGTACACAGGAAAGGGTCAGTTTTGATTAATTTCTTTTTTTAAAAAATGGAAAAAAGTTTCCAACTTGTTGAAATATCTTGTTTTGATATTTTTAAACAAAATTTCTCAGTTCAAAAATGACATTTTGTTTCAAAATTTAAGCTAATTTTACTATAATTTTTAAAGGTTAAAATCAAAATAAAACATTTTAAAATGATCACAATGAAACATTTGAAATGACCCAAGCTGAATAATTGTTGGTTCATACATTTGTTTGAGATTTTGATTTTTTCCTCCTGGGTCAGGAAAATAAAATGATTCAAAATATTAAAAATGTCTTTTTGATGGGAAAATCATTTCCTACCCAGCTCTACATACAACATCAATGTGAGCCAAAAGAGGGCCAGAAATACAACATTCTGTAAGCACATGGAGTTAAGTAAGCTAATGCCCGTGAACTCTATGTTTAATTATTGTGTACTTGCTACTTTTTACATAAAACCATGGTCAAACTCAGAAATGGATGAATAGTGGGATAAAAACTAATTTACTAACCGCTGAAATCTGAAATGCAAATTTCAATTTCGACTGTATTTGCAACCCTTTCACATTCATTTCCTTTGTACTTCCAGGGCCAGGTCCTCAGACTTGAAATGGCACTCTCTGCACCGTGCCGGCTGCGCCAAGGAGGCCATAAAGCTGCCTTAATCACATAGATGAGGATTCTCCCTATGTGAGGGAATCCCAAAGAAGCTGCACAACCCCTTGCTGCCACCTGCCAATGCATGGGGGTGGTCAGGGCAAGGCTGGGGTAGAGGGAGTTGCCATAACTTGCTATTTCTTTAGCAATCCCTGGCTGCCACAACAGTCCACTGGTGGCTTTTACCAGCCAGAGTAAATTAGAGCAGCCCTGAGACTCTAACGTAGACCAGGAGCTCAACCAGCCTCTAGTAGCCCCCGTGATCAGCGATATGCACAGCCACCCTTATCCCCAGCCTCTCAGGTCCTGCACCTAGCAGATTTCAGTCACACCCAGACTGGGGTCTCTGTAACTAACCAATAGTTGCACTTTGAACTAACTGCCTGTGCTCCAAAGCTCTGAATTCAGTTAAAAGGGCAGTTTCTTACCTGGTAAAATAATAGTTACATGAATTGAAGGTCCAGTCTGCCCATGTTTAAAGCCCTTTTGTAGCAAGATGGCACACTTTAGGAGCATGCACTGGGATCCAGGACCCTTGTGTTCAGGCAACCTGTTACCAGGTGTTTGAACTCCCTGGGCAGGATTTTAGACTCTATCAGCCCTAGCCTAACTCTGTTCCCATTGAAGGCAATGGAAGCTTTACCTTAATAGGGGTAGAGTAACACTTCTGCAAATCCCACCTACCACCATGTAGGTGCAGCAGTGGAATTACTGTGAAGTCAGGCTAGCAGGGAGATTCATGATATAAAAGGGGGTTGGCACTCTGGGAACTAAGGCCTTGGCCGGTTAGGTTACAGCCAGGTTTCATCAGAGAGCTTAGGTTGAAGTTTACCTTTGGTTGTTATTTGAACTACTCAGAGTGCCAAATCCCAGGAAGGGGATACATTTGGATGATATCGTGTGTTTATTATATTCGCCTCACTAAAACCTGCATGAACAAGGGATGCAAAGTCAAGGTTAAATCTCTGCCCTTAATTCACCCCTCTGTTACTATGTATTGCAGAGATTTCCTATCACTGTTGTGATCTCACCTACTATGCAGCACGTGCCACAATTCAGGTGGATGGTATAATAATCTCTGGCACCAGGCTTTCTTCTCTGTCTGCTTCAGAGACAGAGAATTGGGCCTATTTTTCACATAATGGTGATTTCCTATTCCTGCCCTTGAAATGTACCTCTTGCCTGAACTAATGTCAGATTTTGCCTATGTTTCAAATGCTGTGGCGTACTGTAATTTTGTTGGGCAGACTGAAGGACACAATGAAACAGAAAATACTTGCAAAAATGCCACGAAGACACTGCATTACATTTTTTTAATCTGAAAAGCACTTGCTCACTTTTAGCAAAATTTTCTAATTGTCAATTAAACTTTAAAATGTTAAAGCAAGAGGATTTATCTCTGTGGGTTTTTTTAATTACTGGGAGAATCAAAATTACCTATATAATAAGGACTGTTAACTATCAAAAGAGCTTTCTATGCTTTCTAAGTTGTAGCCTGCCAACAGAGGGCAACACATAAACACTCTTAAGTGCCTGAAAAACTTCCATTGTACTTAAATGATCAAAACCTCCCTTTGACACTAATGTGAGCAGGATTAGGCTTCAACCTATTTAAAACAAAAATAATTAAGAACTTTGCATAATTACAGTCTCTTTTCTTTAAATATAGTTGATGCACGAATGTTTGGCAAATGGAAGAGTATAAAGCTTGTAAGGTAAAAGTGATGGTCAAGCTCCTACTAGGTTATTACATATTTAATGCATGTGTATTGGGCTATTACAAAAATAGATTTAACAACTTATATTGTTATTAACACTAATTAAACCTCCAGTTAAAATGGACCTGATTGTAACCCTTGGATCCACATTCACAAATGGAAATGTCTGTGTTGCCTAGAAAACATGACTGCAACAAAGGTAATTTTTCCACCATTGATGGCAGCGTTACAATACATATTCTGGGACAGATCTTCAGCTGGAATAAGTAAGTGCAGCTCTCACTGAGCTATCTGACCCTCTGTTTTTAAGGCACTCACTAAACTCTACTGCAGCGGAGGGACTATAGCTTTTGTATTCCAAAGGTAGATTGTGAACTCCAATAAGACACCAAATATGTTTCAGGTTTTCCAGTAACAAAAGTATTTCACTTATCAGTTTGCAGCAGAATAAAACAATGGGCCTGACTTTCCTCTAACATAAAACAGTGTAAGTCAAGAAAAACTCCAGTGTAAATCAGTGGGGTTACATCTACGGAGACACGTGTGAGAGGAAAATCGGCCCCTCTAATTCTTTCTGATTCCCTAGCCTAGGTAGGAAGATCCTTACAAGTTAACATCTCATTTCCAACTGTATGACACAACATCCCACTTCTTATTATGATGGTGTCTGTTCTCCTTTACACAGACCCATAGGTGAGGAGGCCCAATCTGTTTTCCAGGCCATAGATGTGCGGAGGTCAGCTTCCATTTTCTCACCAGGAATGCTGGTTTTCCAGCAGATCAGCCATGCTTCCGTTGCTAGAAGATCATTGACTTTCTAGATTAGCAGTGGGCTGCTCAGATGAACAGAACAGGGAATTGTCTAGTGTACAGTAACAGTAACCACTGCTGTTCCCTGTTCAACTCTTTACCATCCCATTTCCCTTTGCCATCCGGGTCCTGACCAAATAGCCAGTCCTCAAATGCTTTCCTTGTCTTTAATGAAGTCACCACTGATTGTAGACTGAGGATGTTTGAACTGATTTCCCCATTTTTTAAGAATGGGGGGAAAGACACACATAGATTCATAGATTCTAGGGCTGGAAGGGACCTCAAGAGGTCATCGAGTCCAGCCCCCTGTATTTCTGTATTTCTGGCCCTCTTCTGGCTCACATTGATGTTGTATGTAGAGCTGGGTAGGAAAACATACAGTATTGTAGCTTGGCTCTTATCAGTCTGATCCTTATAACTGAAACCACATCTGCTATAGAAATAATGCACAGTGGCTTTGAGGTTATACAAAACAAGCCTTCCTTGGCAGGGCAGCCTAGTGCAAAATCATGTTGTCTGCGACTGAGCTAGGATAGGTTGGGTGCACGCTGCTGGGGGTTTGTTTGTTGAGGGAGGGTGGTGTTTTGTGTTTTTAGATAAGGCATATGCTTTGACTAGAGCATGTTGCATGCCCATGAATACAGCGTAACTAGGTATCCTAACCACCTCTTCAATTCTATTACTTTATGTGCTGGCAGGCCTAATAGCCAGCCCTTCCTTAGCACTCCTGAATGCTAGAAAGGAATGCAGCCATGCTCTGAGGCAGGTGTGTTATGAGACCAGAGGAAAAACTTCCTGTGTTCTCTTCCCTGCAGCATACACACACAACACAGGATGAGTTTTGGTCCTATAAGTGCAAGACACCAAATAACTTTTTTCAGCTTCCGGGACATAATTTATCTCAGACCAAAAAGAATGCCCAGACTTAATCTAAACAGTTCCAAGTTCTGTAATAGATGTAAACTAGAGATAAGTTGTTCCTGGCACATTGTATGGGAGTGCAGGAAAATGCAAGCATTCTAGGGATGGGTTATGAAGAGGTTTAAAAAAATAATGGAAGTCACCAATTTATTTTGTCCAAAAGTTTGTTTACTGAATAATTTCTCAGAAACTATATTGGATCATTTTCAAAACTAATTCAAGGGTGTTACGCTGGTGACTGCCAGGAAAAACACTGCATCCCACTTGATCAAAGAAACAGCATCATCAAAGGAAGGTTGGACACAAGAGAGTCAAACTTGCATACCACTGGAAGAACACCTACAAAATCAGAAAAAAACTGAAGACCTCTCCTAGGATATGGTAAGACTTTATAGTCTCCCAAGATCTAGATATTAAAAGACTCCTATGCGCTCCATTCCAAAATGTAAAAAATAATATGTATTAGTATTGCATGTTCAGCTATTAACTGCTTTAATACATGAGAAAAGAGGCAGATTTGCCGATTTATTATTCATATCCTGTTGACCATGGGCACTGACTTTATTTTAATATGAAAATGTAAAAGGTAGAAAAGAGTTAAAGTAGCAGACTTTAAGCGAGTCACCTTTATATATACATAAAAACAGGTGAAACCAGGTTGGGCAAATAATACCCACCTGCTGCCTCGAAAAATGATATGAGACCAATTCCCTAGTTACTGCAGCAATCCATAAGAAATAGTTTATTAGGAGCTGTAGTGCCAATATGAGAGAACAACAAAAATGCTTCTGCAGCTGGAGGAGAAGCTTGAAAAAAAGATGCTGTGGCTGGTCCACACTAGGGGGTGGGGGTGGGGGCGTTGAACTAAGATACGCAACTTCAGCTACGTGAATAACGTAGCTGACGTCGAAGTATCTTAGTTCGAACTTAAAAGCACTTACCGCGGGTCCACACGCAGCAGGCAGGCTCCCCCGTTGACTCTGCTTACTCCTCGTGCGGAGCTGGAGTTCCGGTGTTGACGGGGAGTGCTAGACGAGATGCGATAAATCGATCCCAGAAGATCGATTGCTACCCGCTGAATCAGGTGGGTAGTATAGACGTACCCTAACAGTGTGAACTCAGAGTGACTGATGACATTATTTATAAAGCAATTAGGAACAGTAATACTGAATACATAGGGGTTTCTTAATATAACAATCTTTTGATCAGTTATTTAAAAAAAGGTCTGCTTGGTCCTCTGCCAACAGGGTAATTATAACAACTTTGACAGGCTTATCTGGACCTTTTCATGTTCACCCATTACAGCTGTTTATGTTCAGAGAGAGATTTAAAATACTCAAACAGAACTGCGGTGGTGAAGTCCCTGAGCAGAGTCTACCCAACAGCTACACAAGCTCCAAAATCCCTGTTAATCGGCCAAAATCGTAGTCAGCAGCTTGTCCAGCAGCATCGCATGTGTGAGGAGGGTTGTGGGGAGGAGAGGCTGCACCGGGGTGGGGGTGTTTGAGTAGCAGGGCTACTCAGGCAGCTCGTAAATGGGCCAGGCAACTGTAAAATTAGGAAAAGGTGAGTGGCTATCGTGCTGCTGTTAAAGAGATCTGCTGGGACAAGAGACAACTTTCAGGATCCCTCCTTCACACCGCAACTGCTCTGGGCAGAAAAAGATATTTGTTTTGGGTGTCTGCTCCCCACGGTATCTTTCCCCAGCCTACAGGGGCTGCAGATGTAAGTGATCCCTGCTGGCAATGTCAGCACTAACTTCGATTTGTGCCCCAGGGGTTGGCTGAAGGGCAGCAACTAGCAGGGCAACACACAGGGATCATGTCACCTGCTGCTGGGTAAGGTGCTGCTGGGACACAGTGTGGAGACAGGGTCTCTGCACACATGATCCACCAAGGCTGGTGAGCTTCAGGGGCTACACATTCCTCATAAGGGCAAATCTTACACTCAATGTAGTGGAGGCGCTCAGACACCATGGTGATGAACGTGGTGTGCAGGGCCGGCGCTTCCACTAGGCGACCCTAGGCAGTTGCCTAGGGCGGCAAGATTTGGGGGACGGCATTTTGGCGGCGACTCCCCGGCGGCGACTCGGCGGCAAGCAAAGCGAGCGGGGGAGGCTGGTTGCCGCGGGCGGGAGGATTAGCTGCCGCGGACGGGGGGCTGGCTCCCGCAGGGGGTGGGGAGCTGCTGCGGGTGGGGGGCTGGCTGCTGTGGGGGGTGGGGAGCTACCGCGGGCGGTTAGCTGCTGCAGGCAGGGTGATGGCTGCCACGGGAGGTGGGAAGCTGTCGTGGGCGGGGGAGGCTGGCTGCCACCGGCAGGGGGCTGGCTGCTGCGGGGGGGTGGGTAGCTGCAGCATGGGGGCGGCATTAGCTGGGCTGGAGGGGCTGCCTGCTGCGGGCAGGGGGAGGCTGGCTGCTGCAGGTGGGGGGCTGGCTGCCGTGGGGGGTGGTTAGCTGCCGCGGGTGGGTGGAAAGTTGGCTGCCGCGGAGGGGGGCGGGTTAGCTGCAGCGGGGGGGCGGCATTAGCTGGGCGGGGCGCAGGGCCGGTGCAAGGAAGTTTCACCTAGGGCGCGAAACTTCCTTGCACCGGCCCTGGTGGTATGAATGCCTATAGACAGATTCAATAGACAATGGGGAACTCCAAAGATGGAAGCTTGCAGCATCCTGGCCCTATGCAGGAAGACGTGGCCCTTAATGTTTCGAAAGTGCTTTGGAGAGGAGAAGGACTGTGACTATATAATAGCCAAGCAGCATTACTCTGAGAGATGTTGGAGAGATTCTGTGGTTATGTATATGGATGTTCTATTTGCTCCAGCGTATATGAAGCTAACACTAATGTACAACTTCAGGGCTAAATATATCCATTGCACTGGTATAATTCCATCCTGCAGCAAAAAAACTTCAAGACCAGACTTCAAAGAGAAATTGCTGAGCTACCGTTTATTTGCAAATTTGACACTGTCAGCTCAGGATTAAACAAAGACTGCAAATGGCTAGCCAACTACAAAAGCAGTTTCTCCTCTCTTGGTGTTCAGACCTCCAGATCAGCTGCTAGCAGTGGACCTCATCCTCCCTGATTGCATTAACCTTGTTATCTCAAACCTGATTCTGGCCTGCATATTTATACCTGCCTCTGGAAATTTCCACCACATGCGTCTGACGAAGCGGGTCTTCACCCACGAAAGCTTATGCTCCAATATATCTGTTAGTCTATAAGGTGCTACAGGACTCTTTGTCGCTCTATGTTGACTTTACCATTGTTACTCCAAATCACATCAATGTCAATGAGAGCACAATTTGGGCCTCAGTGTTTTATAACAAATGTTGTCCAACCCATATGTTCAGTTTACCCTGTATTGAATTATCTACAGTGGTATTTATCTTGTGTGTAGTTCAAGACCTCAGTCTTTAATACAATCACTGCAATAATTCCACTGCCACACATGCTGTACTTTCATACTGCACCCACATTCCTTGACAATGCGTCAATCAAAATCTTGAATTATGAGGTTAAGTCTGAACGTTGGAGAATTTCCCGACTGAACTTGCTGAGGATTGGCTGTCACTGGTAATTTTTCATTTACAGTAAAAAAAAATAATAAAAAAAAATGAAATACTGCTTCAAGGACATCGGAAATGCATTGACACCTTTGCTACACTTTGTTATTTTAAAATTGCCCAGCTTTGGTGTGTCTCCTGCAGTTCAGGACTGGTACACAACCTTCGACATCAGTTTGACAAACAGAAACAGACACCCGCAGTTTGTAGAAATGGGAACTGCGGAGATGAGAACCCAGACTTTACTTTCACTAACATTCTGCAAATAGAACAAAGTTTGATTTTTTGCAGTTTGGCCAATTTGCAATCAACTGATAAAAATTACCCTTCACAAAATTACATCATTTTAAACATATTTTGGGTTCTTTTAATGTCAGACCACAAAACCGGGGTGTGCAACAATCCCTCTAATTTTTCATGCAACTTGGAAAACCATCACCACTACTGAGTGGCAGCTATTTTTTACCAAATAAACATAAATGTATAGGAAAATATTATGAAAAAACAGCCAGTCTAAGAAGCACCATTAGTCTCACTGCCATAGAGACAGGAAATGCTTATTAGCAGTGTTCCTTATAGGAACTCAATTCCTTATAGGAACGCAATACAGTGGCCAGCAGAGTAATGGAGGCAGGTCAGAGGCATCATGGGCCTTCAGGGACACAGTCCCTACAGCCAGGATCAAATGTCAGGATGACAGCTCATTTGTGCCCACTCATGGGATGACGGTGTGTCGTCTTCTTCCCCTATAAGAACTCTCACATGGCTGTGGGTGTCTTCTCTCCTTTCCTGGGGCTGTAGCAGCTGTGCAGTGTATGCACATGATCACACTTACGTGCAGCCTTTTTGACAGCATGTTATTTTGGGCGTGTGTAGCTTATATGGAACAATGGCTGTATATCCTGAATCACAACTGCAAGGAATTGCACAGAAGTGACACCCAAATACTATGGCTGAATTCTAAAACTGGCAGAGTCCACGTCTTTCTCGTGTTTTTATAACACAGAGAACAAGTAACAATTCACAATTAATACATCCCATCACATGGTTATTACCGTATCCCAGTTTTTTGTTAGCTGTTTCCCTGGGGAAAAACCAACCAACCAACTAACCATGGGCTAGATCCTGAGGTCCTTACTCAGTTTTTCTCAGACAGTTCTCCCATTGACTTCAGGGGAGTTTGCCTGAGAAAGGACTGCAGGATGATCCATGATGATGATGAGTGGCAGTAGTAACCCTTCAGCTGAGCCTATTGTGTTAGACACTGTTCAACACTTACCTAGTGAAAAGATGATCCCTGCTCCAGAGAGTTTACAGTGAGATTTGACTCATTTTTAAAGTATTGTGATTTTAGAATGAAGCAGCGCCTGCAGCATGCTATGCACTTTCCAAATACAAATGATTTCCTGAAGAAAATAAAGTCTAAAAATAACATACGAGGTGCTTCTAATGTTGCTTCTGGCAATTATTTTGTAAGATCACTAATAATGCGCAGCGTGAAGAATGTGAATTATTCATATGCATTTCCCCTCCTCCTCAAATATTTATTGCTCAACCGCAGGCCTGCAAACACATATTTGCATCAATTTGGTTGTAAGCTGGATCTTGTGCCATACAAATGTTAACAGCCATAACCGTAAAGCGGGTTCTCTAGAATGTTGCATGATACTGGTCTCGTATCCTTTTAATATTTGCACGAAGGTGATAATGAGAATAGTGCCAGGTGGCAATGGGAATGGGAATGATGTGACGTCCATATGTGTTGCACTTCTCATTTTTCCTGAATAAAGAATCTTGTGAAAAGAGGAATTACAAGTAGTATTTATAACAGCCTTTCATAAACATCCCCCAATTCCAAGCCGAACACAAAAGGCATGAATCATAGCACAGCAGGTGTTATAGCTGGGGAAGTGGCCCTTATGAAGATTGCTTCCGTAATTTGGGTTCCATAATGATTGAAAATTGCTCTTAGAAGATCTGTAGGAAGTTGATAATGGCTTATTTAACTGTAGTATCACTACTAAAAATCTGGTTTTTGATCAAGAGCATTTCCTTAGCTAAAAATGTCATGATTCTTCAGGCCCTCATTTGAGCCTGGTAATTATGTCTGAAAATGCTGTAAAGCGAGAGAACCAGATCGGGACATTGTGGTTTATAAGCAGTGGCTGCAACGTATGGTTTTAATCCTCCCACACACGCAGTGGCTTAGAGCATCCACCAGTTTCTGCTATTTATTTTGGTCTTATGCTGGTGTGTCCAGGCTTCTGGGTGTCATGTTGATTGATCTGGTTTTTCTCTATATATTTTTCTGTGTAATTGTTCTCTAGGTCACCCTCTGTCTCTTTCTGGGTGGTGTCCATTATCACTTGCCATGGAAGTCCTTCAGGAGTGTCTTAAACATGTTCATCATCTTGTACCACATTTGAAGCTTTAGATTGGTTTGCTCTATTTAGAAGGTACACAGAACGGCAACAAAAATTATTAGGGTTATGGAACAACTTCCATGTGAGGAGACATAAAAAAGGCTAGGACTGTTCAGCTTAGAAAAGAGATGACTAAGGGGGGATATGAATGGTGTGGAGAAAGTGAATAGGGAAATGTTATTTACTCCTTCACAGAACAAAAGAACCAGGGGTCACGCAATGAAATTCATAGGCAGCAGGTTTAAAATAAACATAAGGAAGCACTTCACTCAATGCACAGTCAACCTGTGGAACTCATTGCCAGGGGATGCTGTGAAGCCAAAAGTATAACTGGGTGAAAAAAGAATTAGATAAGTTCCTGGAGGACAGATCCATCAATGGCTAATAGCAAGATGATCAGGATGCAACTTCATGCACTGGGTGGTGTAAAACAATTTCTCTTAAGAAATTTGCAAAGGAGGCAAAAAGATATTGTTTTCGGCGATTAACCAGGAAGTGTGGCTAATATTTTACAGCCCTTTATTACCTGACATTCAAAGATCTGAAAGCATTTTAGACATTGACAAAATTCTGCTTTTACATAATTTTCCATTGACTTCAGTGATATTTATGCATGCCTATCTCACAGCCACAATTTTGTCTAATTGATTAAACCCTCACAATAGCCCTTCAGGCTAAGTATTATTGGTGCTCATTTTATGGATGGAGAAATACTGAAACATGGGTGTTTAAGGCCTCAAGTCAGTCACCCAAATCCACTTTTAGGCACTTAAATAATCACCCAGCTGCTCAGAGGTGCTGAACCACAACTGCCATTGGAGTCAATAAGAGCTGTGGGCGCTAGGCACCTCTCATTGCCACTGGAGTCAATGAGAAGTGTGGGTGCTAGTCACCTCTCATTGCCATTGGAATCAATGAGAGGTGTGGGTGCTAGGCACCATTGAAAACCAAGCCAGTTATTTGGGTCCCTGACTTTAGGCACCCACATTTTAAGATGTTGACCTAAATGACTTGCCCAGGGTCACACTGAGCCAGAGGCAAAGGTGAGAATAGATCTCAGGAGTCCTGAGGACTTCAGCTCTCCAGCTCAGATTTGTACCCCCACTTTACAGCTTGGAAGTCTGTCTTAAGCCAACAATGGAAGGAGTTTCATGAGCTCAGTACAGGGCTCAGCTGCGCCAGGAGGCATTAATTGGCAAGGGTTGGCATGCTGGGTCAATTGAAGCACTGAAAGTGGTGCAGAGTATGGTCCCCTGTGCACCTGGTCAGTTCTGTTGGCTGGTGTGATGTAGAAGAGAACAAGGCCATGGCCCTGCCTCCTCCTCCCCATCCCCTTTGTAGCAGGAACACAAGCAGCCTGGGAGTGCAGAGGCTGCAGTTGTGCCCACGTGATGACACTGAGGGTGTATGTAGGCATGGATGGAGGTTTTTGCACCCAGAGGCGTGCAGAGCCAATCATCTTCTTTAGCAGCTGTCTGTACGCATCACTAGGCTACCCCATAACTGGACACCATCAGCAGTTTCTGCTCATGGCAGGCTGAGAATTTAAAACAGCAACGGTGCTGCAGGCCAGGATTCAGATGCACTGGTAGAGATGTGCAGGAAAGCTTGCACAATGTCTGCTGTCATCCCTCTCATGGATAAGCACTGGGAAAGCAATTTGTAGGTGGATAGAATGAAATGCTAATGAGAGTATATCACTGAGAGGACAGGACTCTGGACTGCCAGGACTTTAGTCAGAGCAATGAAAAGAAAAAGCTGGAGAAGCCCTTTGCACCATGCCATCAATCTCTAGTACTGCAAATGGTATCTGACAGCTGCACTAAGAAAGGAGGAGGGATAAAAGCAGAGCTATCACAAGCAAAACTTCAAAGCAAGAACAGGCAAAGAATTCCTGGCTCCCTCAGATGTGAGGCTGCCTGCAAATCATTCAAGAGAATAATGATAGCCTCAAGGGGATAGGGAAGACAGAGCATTATGATAGCCACAAAATCAAATGTTGCCAGCTACCACATTAGCGATGTACATCAGGTATGGCTGAAATGATAACTCACGCTTCCTAATAACAATTTCACATGCCATATAATAGGGCCTGGCATTCCAGAAAGTTGATCGGTGTTAGAAATGTGGGGGGGAAACAGTTTATTTCATAGAAATTTACAGATTTAATCCTGGCTGAAATATTTGCATTTCCATCATTTTTACATAAATCATTCTAGCAAAACTGATTACATTCTGCCCATAAATAATCTGGGATTTTCATTGTGAAAAAAAAAATCACCTTTCCATTTTTTGGAACACAAGAAACTCGAGGTGTAATTAGAAAACAAGGCATCATTCTCTAACAGTTTTGCCAATGGTGTGAATCTCCAATGCACAGAACAAAATGGACTGTTTTTTCACTTAATTGCTACCTTGGTTTTACAGTTGTTGTTTATCCTGTATTAGGGGTGGGACTCAGTAGCTGAGTCAGGCTTCCAGTGAAAATGCTGACTGTCTCACAACAGAACAACAGTTAATTTTTCTCCACTGCTTAAAAACATGAGGGAACTTCTAGCAGACATCAGCTGTTACAAGTCAGTGACTAGTAACTAGGGTGACCAGATAGCAAGTGTGAAAAATCGGGACAGTGGGTGGGGGATAATAGAAGCCTATATAGGAAAAAGCTCCAAATATCGGGACTGTCCCTATAAAATCGGGACATCTGGTCACCCTACTAGTAACTATTATTAGGACAATATTGTAGCTGCATACACATTAGTCAGTCGATTGGCATTTGATGTGGACCTGAGGGACTTTAAGGCAACCATTAATTTTCATCTTGCTGAAACAAGGGCTTTCACCCTCCACCTGCAACATTGTCACCTTGCTGAGAGCCAGATGTTTTTTATGTTAGAGCAGGATGTCTGCTATTGAAAGGGAATATGTAATAGATCATAAGCAAATTCACAGGTGCCTATTTTTAAGTCACCTTTTTTGTCTTCCTATAATTCTGTTATCACCATGCAGTACACTAATTTATCATAACAGACATATTCATGACCCCCAACTTGTCTCTGTACCATTCCATCCATCGTATCCAGCGTTCCACACAGTCGGAGAGATGCAGTACTAGTATTACTGTCAGATTATGTTTTGTGAAATTTTACATGGAAAACAATAAAACCCCTAAACCCTGTATTTTTTGCCTTTTTTTTTCATTGCAAATCTACCTTTGAGGAAAATTCTCATCCTATTTTTGCAAAATGTCACCTTTTCCTGCTCAAAAGTAGGTCAGTTTTCCTTGAAATTATCATGATTTTTTCCATAAGTGTAGGGCAAATTTTTAATTTTCAGTCAAGTTCAGAACTACTCAGCATTTGATTGGCCCTAAGAGCCACCCACCTTTTAGCTTCTGTACAGCCTCTGGACCTTGGGTCCAGGCACACAGAAGTAAGGGGGTGCTGTGCGGATGCTATTCCTTTACCTGAGTAAGTGGGTGAAGAGGGGCCAGAACCTTGGTCCCACCCTCTAAGCCTACCAGCAGCAGAGCTGAGCCAGTGCAGGGAGTAGTATTGTAATTGGCTACTGGTATTGTTTAGTAACAAATTATGACTCCCTGTCCCGGAACAAGGGGGAAGCCAGAGGAAATTGTGCCTCTCAGAGGCTCAGTTCTTCCCCTGTGCTGCTCCTCAGGTGATGCCCCTTACATAAAGCTTACGCCAAGTACAATCTAGCTCTTAGCTTGAAAGTGTTCCTTGTTTCTTTATGAAATCTGCACACAGCACTAGAGATTGGTGCATTAACTAGAGGCAGGTAGAGAGGAGAGGAAACCGGTGCTACCCTCAGGACTAAAAGCACCAATGGGACTGGAGCCACCAGAGACCATCACAGGATTTCAGCAAGAGAGAAATGGTCAGGGGAGAAGAGAGCCAGGCAGCTGACGCATAGGAGAGGAGCATCAAGTCACAGAGAATTGTGAGCAGAGGGGAAGGAGGAAATCACTAGGTGGTAACAAAGCACCAATGGGACGAATTAGCTACTAGAGACTTCTACTTCTGCCCTACAAGCCTGTGTGCTTATTCTATTCAGTCTGGGAACGTGATGGTTTTTAGAAGCGACAAAGAGTCCTGTGGCACCTTATAAACTAACAGACGTATTGGAGTATAAGCTTCACCCACGAAAGCTTATGCTCCAATACGTCTGTTAGTCTATAAGGTGCCACAGGACTCTTTGTCGCTTCTACAGATCCAGACTAACACGGCTACCCCTCTGATGGTTTTTAGAGGAGTTTGCTGAAACTAACTGAATATTGATTGGCTTTATTCTGTGGCCCTTAGGTGGTAACAAGACAGAAGATTGTTAGTATGAGTGACACCCCAAGAGTGGAAAACTTTGGGGCCAGAACCACTGACGCTGGTGTGGAGAGGTGGGAATTACATTGGGTGCCAGACTGGGGGAGCGAGGGCTTCCAGGGAAAGGAGAGAAGAGGGGCCTCTAATGGTCATCTAGCCAGTGGTGCTGAGTCTACTCACCTGCTAAAGAGCCAGGGGAATAGGGATGGGCTTGTCTTCCTTCAGATAAGGAGGTTCGAAGAACCACTGCTCAAGCTTCACCTTCAAGCTGCCCTGGGGCTTGTCCTGCCACATGCACATCACACCTGCCTTGTGCTACTTCTTGAGTTTGAATTTAGCACGCTACTCTGCTCTGTCTCAGATCACGCCTCATCGTGCATAATACAGTAGCATGATAGGCCTGACCCTCCCCCCAAACCTTCTATGCTTCTTGGCCACTTTTTGCTCTAGTGGTGGGTGTGCCCCGCCCCCCAAAATGGTCTTGTGGATATACATTCTGTTGGCCCTCTATCAGCCAGGAGTCACATCACGTGCCACTCAATAATGGGACTTTCGGGGAGTGTGGGTGTGCGTGGGAGGGTGTCCCTGGAATTGTCTGTGCTGGCCAGTCCCTCCGTGATTACATCTCTCTCCACCAGCCTAGCCCCCTGCATCCCAAAGAGAGTACACCCAATGGAGGGCAGATGGTGATACTATTGCTGTCCTCCCTCCGTTTTTCACCAGGGAAGGGCAGCTTTTAATTATGGCCAGGGGAGCTCATAGGAGCCTTGCTGGCCAAGTCAGTTGCACAGAGGCAAGGAACCAGCAAGACCCTAGCTGTCCTGGCCACTCCCTTCCATGGCCACCATCACCCATATTAAACTGAACAAAATTATGAGCTGAAAAAAAATGATTGCATAGGAAGCTACATTTCCATACTTCCTCTTTCTCATTTCTTCAGCTTTTCTCAGAGCTCTGGCCCCCGAGAATGGTCCACAGAAGCCCATTATCAACTATGTTTCTTTCCAGTAGTATGACCATTGCCAAATGTATGTGCCAGACTAGGAGAACTAAACTGGACTAGTTTGGAAAATTTGTTTTATACTCTATAACTGATTGTTCATTAGAGAGATAGTGAGGGGTCTTGTACTTCTTTTGGAAATAATTAGTCTCCTTGTTACTCTAAATTCCTTAAAGGAAAGAAAATATATTCATATAGTCTGTTAAATCAGTTTGAAATGATACCCTTTTCTAGTAAATTAAAAACAAGCTGTTATTAAAAACAAAATCCTGCTTGTAATGGTAAAAAAATATAATATTCTTTCCCCTTTCATACAATACGCTGTGGGCCCTTTAAATGCACCCCATGTGTTTAGTTGTTCTCATCAGAGGTGCAGATAGTGTATTGTGTTTGTAAGTGTGTCAGAGGTGACGATTTCACTTAACAGTTCAAATATTTTATGATGAATGAACTGTGAGATTTTATGGGCTTTAGGACTTTGGCTACAGAATTTCATTAGAGTGGAAAATTAAATGAGTCTTTGATCAATAATTTCAAGTTACTAACTTAGTACAAAGCAACCCTGTTTTGCTCCTATAATAATAAACCAGGTTTGAGGCTATTTACATATATACATTATTTTAGCAGGCTGTAGGTGTTTCAGCCTCTCCTCGGGGAAGCTGGGCACCAGACCGCCTCGCTACACAGTCAGGTGTCGGGGAATTAGCTTAGTTGTGCGGTAGAGTCAGCAGCTCAAGCCCTCCTAGAGAGGAGCCTAGCAAACAGTTCGTTATTAGCAAGCCCGGACCCTGGGTCAGGGTGGGCGACAACAAGCATGGCTCAGGCCCTCAGACAGGGCTGGGCCGCAGTTCAATAGTCCTAACCGCAGGCCCTGGGTCAGGGCGGGCCAGCCACAAACAGTCAGGGGCAGGGCCGGCTCCAGGCACCAGCTTTCCAAGCTGGTGCTTGGGGCGGCATCGAGAATGGGGCGGCAGTCTGAGTCCCACGGCGGCAATTCGGCAGCAGGTCCGCTGCTCTTCCCGCCGCCGAATTGCCACCGCGGGACTTGGACTGCCGCCCCATTCTTGCCTGCCGCGGCGGCAATAGGGCGGCAGGTCCGCCGCTCTTACCTTGCCACCGCGGGACTTGGAGTGCTTGTGAGCTCGGCATCGGGGGCGGGGCCGCAGAGACTGCTTGGGGCAGCAGAATTGTCAGAGCCGCTCCTGGTCAGGGGCTCAGGCCCTCCGGCAGGGCCTGAGCAAACAGTGGTTCAAGAGCAAGCCCAGGCCCTAGGTCAGGGTGGGGCAACAAACAGTCAGGGCTCAGGCCCTCAGGCAGGGGCTGAGCAATCAATAGTTCAATAACAAGTCCAGGCCCTAGGTCAGGGCAGGGCAACAAACAGTCAGGGGCTCAGGCCCTCAGGCAGGGGCTGAGCAAACAGTAGTGGTTGTGGCAAGCCCAGGTCCTGGCTCTGGAGAACCTGGGAGAGGGGGAGACTGCCACCCACACGTTGGGTCGCAGGGGGGATGCAGGCCCACCCACTCCACTGCGTCCCAGCCTGGGGCCCTAGCAGCGGCAGAGGACCCGCTGCTGTGTCAGTGGGGATCCTGGCCGCAACACACTGACATCAGCTCTGGAAGTGCTGCAGCCAGACTCGGGTTGGCTGCCCCCCGGGCTACTTCCAACCTCCTGCTCTACGGATACCTGGTTCAGGGTGGCGTCCTCCAAAGGATCACACACCATGGGCTCCTCGGGGTAGCTGGCGAGCAGCAGGCTTGGCGGCTCCTCAGGGAAGCTAGCAAGCGGCAGGCTTGGCGGCTCCTTGGGGTAGCTAGCAAGCGGCAGGCTTGGCGGCTCTTCAGGGTACCTAGCAAGCGGCAGGCTTGGTGGCTCCTTGGGGTAGCTAGCAAGCGGCAGGCTTGGCGGCTCCTTGGGGTAGCTAGCAAGCGGCAGGCTTGGCGGCTCCTTGGGGTAGCTAGCAAGCGGCAGGCTTGGCGGCTCTTCGGGGTAGCTAGCAAGCGGCAGGCTTGGCGGCTCCTTGGGGTCCTAGCAAGCGACAGGCTTGGCGGCTCCTCGGGGTACCTGGTGAGCGGCAGGCTTGGCTGGTCAGGCCAGTCCTCGGGTTGGCCGCCGGTCGCTGTGGCCTCCCAGTGGGGAGCTGCACCACAGGCATCTGGCCTCTCTGGTGGCTGGGGCTCAGCTGAGTTCTGGGGCCCGGCTTTTGTACTTCCTGTCCTGCGCCTTGACCTCTGAGGGGCGGGCACAGGATTCTCTGGCTCCGCCCACTTTGGTGTCCAGAGAGGCTCATCCCTCTCCGGGGCGGCTGGGGACCAGACCACCTCGCTACACAGGCCTTCAAAGATGGATAAATAGTACCAAGCTCATTAAGAATAAAGAATCAAATTAAAAGAAAATGAATTAAAATACCTTACCAACACCAAATTTCCTTAGGAAAATACTGATGTACTGATTAGATCTGCAATTAATAGTTTCAGCCTAATAAGGATGCATACAAAAATGTGGATTATGCTTCCATTCCTGCTGGGCTCACATCTCTAATCTTGTTCCATTATGCTATGTTTACCTGGCTGCATTAGAGAAATTATGTCTGTTCTGGCCTGCCCTCCTATCACAACTGGCTTTTGCTCACGGCGACTCCAACACAGCATCCTTTGCAATGCACTGTGCGGTGATCAAAACACGGTGATCTGGACAGTAAATGAAAATATTTCAATTTCAAAGCCATCAGAGCTTACATTTATTATGTATTATTTTAGAGTATCATAAAGCATGCTGGGGTCTCCCAGACACGTACTTGACTTGAACGAGCTCCCAGTCTAAATTAAGTCATGACACTTGTGATTGCAATAGGCAGATTTAGGCTAGATTGCAACCTAAGAATCCAGTCCAAGTAAGGGTTTATGTATAGCTGAACTGTCTCTAAAACGACGACAGGAACAAGATTTCATCATGTGGTCCTTGCTTCCAGTAATCACCACCAGACCTTTTGCTGGTGCAGAGTGCTTCCCCTCTGTCAGCTCAGCTGTGCTTGCTGTTTGGAGGTATGTGAACTGAGACTCCACCCACTCCCTGTGCAGGAGAGAGAACAACAGCCTGGCAGAGCCTGCTCTCCTTTCCTTATGCCTTCTTGTTCCACATCACAGGCACGCAGCAGGGCAGAAACTGAGCCCTAACAATGGGAAGACAGAGAGGAAGTACACGGGTTACAGTAATAAGATTATGCAGCCACTCAATCTGCCATGTTTATTATCTACGATTTGCTTCCAGTATCGCCTGCCCACCATGTGCTAAGCACAGATAAAAAGCCAGCAGAGTCCCTGCCTTGCAGAACTTATCTTGGCAGCTCTCTTACGTTAGCTTTCTTTCATTCTCACGCTTCTGGTAGGTAACCGTGCAGAAGCACATTTTTAGGAAGGATCTGAATGAGGAGAAAGAGGCTGTTTGGGGAACAGGTTTGGGAAGGCATTCCAGATGTAGTAGTGGGAGAAACACGGCCGGCTGACAAGTGGGCAACTGCCCACGGCGCCGTGGTCGGGGAAATGGGGGGGCGCTGAGCTCCTTGATAATGATTAATAGTCGTGCCCACTTGGGGGGTGGGGGAGGGGATAAAGGAGGCTGAGGGGCAGGAGCCAGGTGCTCACACGTGTCCCCTCTCTGCCCTCCTAGTGGCATGACATCTGCAGCCCCGCTCCACGGGCTGCTGCTCTGCCCGCTGAGTGGTCGCCCGCTGCTCGGGAGGTCCAGACAGGGTTCGCTTCACCCGCCTGCCTTACCCGAAGGATGAGCTTTTCCCCTACAATTCCTTCCCCAAGGGCTTCCCAGGGTGCCATTTTCCCTAAGGCCAGCCCTGGGGAGAAAGGGAAGTCAAGGTAAATTTCTGTGAGATCAATTTTATTGGGGACCATTAAGCCAATTTTTTTTAAGTGCTTGTCCATTTGCATGTACGAAATGACGGATGTGGTTGTTAGCCTGTATTTGCTCCTACTGTTACAGTGAGTGTCCATAGAGTACGTGTAGACACACATCATATTTCAGATGTCTAAAGGGCCATTTGCATGTGAAAATATCCACTTTGTTCACACAATTGCTCTTACTGTGCCCTCAAATGTAGGTGAGCTTGTGCATGCATTTCAGGCCCTGAGATTTAATAGAGACTAATACAGCATTTTATTGACTAGGAAGGGCCTGCTTCTGCTACAGTTCAAATGAGTGACAACATTTTCACTCGCTTGAATGGGTCCTGTTGTATCTAGCTAATCTAATGATTTATAAAATACACCAGTCAAATATCTACCTACATCAGTGTTTCCCCAACTTTAGACAGCTGAGCTCTTCAGCAAAATGATACCAATTGTGCCCCCCTTCAAGCCTGCTGTACATGGCCACTCCAACTAGATTGTGCAAAACTTCATAATATAGTGCCTCTCTCTTTTCACATGCTTTGATGAGCAGTGAAAGAGGTACACCTTGTATTTAAAAAACTAGCATTGGCTTCTAAGTTAGCAACCATTGTAATAAATGGGACAATTCACACCTCCAAACTATCCTTTCAGGCTCTCTGCAAACTCAGGTAGACAGTGCTGCACCAGTCATACTTGGGTCAGATTTTTTAGGTCGTCTTTACAGCTATAACAGCTAGAGGATTATTATTTATTTAAATGAGAACTGAAACTCTGGAGAATAATTAAGAGGGCTGGCCGTATCCAACAGCTAATTCTTTGCACTCCTTAGGAGAATCACTGTGCTATATGACCTGAGGAATTGCTAAAGCACCCATTATTGTAGTGTCTAGGTCCTAACCTGGATCCCCACTTGAAGTCTGCACAGAGGTCAGGCAAAGTTGCAGTCCTTTCATTTTAACTGGGCACAAGGGCTGTGCAAGGTTCGAACTGCTAGTGGTGATTAGACAAAAGCCAGAAAGAAAAAAGATGTAAGAAGTTAGGGTACGGATTCTACTCCTTGATTCTCACATCAAACGGAGACTGCATAAATAGTTACGATTGTCATTGCTATATTTTTTGTGGGCTGAACTTTTTATCTTTTCCTCTTGTGTGGATCTCTCTATTGTTTACTTTGCACTTGTTCCACAGGCAGAACTCCCACTGACACCAATGGAGATCCATCCATGTAAAAAAAAGAGTATAGCACATGAAGATATACCATGCAGGTCTCAGATAAGAATTTGTACACTTCAATTGAACATATGGAGCTCAGACCTGTAATTGTTGCACACTCAAAACTTTCTTTGAAGTCAAGAAGAATACTGGGTACTCGAGAAAATCAGACTCAAGCACAAGAATGGTAACCCTTCAGGAATGATTACACAATCATTTAAGACTAAACAAAAACCACACTCAGGAAATACACAATAGAAAAGACAAAACTTCAAGCTGTGATTTTTCTGAATGAATGTGTCTCCAGTTATCTCTTAAAGCACTTACTGTTTTTAAACCAACAATCAACTTACGGTGATGTTAGTTTACCATCCTTGGAAAGTCTTAAACGATTGCAGTACTTTGGGCAAACTGAGAGAAAGAGACTACTTCAAGTGTTCTTAATGTCAAATGCTTAGACTTACACAACATATAAGTGATTTATGGTTCAAATATATATGATTACAAACAACTCATGTTTCACTAGTGATATTACTGGTGCTAAAAATGTATTTTAAAATAATGTGGATGGAGGGTCATAACAAAAAAGCAACATTTCTACTGATGTTCATGGGAGCAGGAATGTCCCAGAGAAAGTGTCATAGTTTAGGCCCAAAATTAGGTTTTGTAAAGTGTTTCTACAAACATAATATTAATAGAATTGTTCTGAGGTAATTGAAAAGAAAATACATTAGATTTAAACTTCCCTTTCAATGGTTACTGTTATAAAAATAAAGGGAAGGGGTGAGAGGGTTTAATGCAGTGCTATAAAATCCTCTTATCAGTAAAGGGTTAAGAAATGCAGGTAGTCAGGCTGACACCTGACCGGGCTGGCATCTGACCAATAAAGGATCAAGATACTTTCAAATTTTGGGAGGGGGGGAAAAAGGGCTTTGTCTGTTTGTCTGAGTGATTTTCTTTGTGGGAAATAGATCAATAAGTAACCATTTATTTTCTATGAAGTTAGTAAGTGATTTTAGATTATGCGCTTAGATTTTTCTGTTTGTTTTTAGCATGGAAAATTCGCTGTGCTGGAGGGAATGTGTATTCCTGGTTTTGTTGCATTTTTTTGTAACTTGAAGGTTTTGCCCGGGGGCGGGGGATCCATCTAAGTTAAAAAATTGAGTACCCTGTAAAACATATTCCATCCTGATTTTACAGAGATAATTTTTACCTTTCTTGTTTTAATAAAATCCTTCTTTTTAAAATCTGACTATTTTCCATTGTTCTAAGACCCCGGGGGTGGGTTTTGAATCACTGTGTAACCAATTGGTTAGGAAATTATTCTCAAGCTCCCCAGAAAAGGGAATATTTTTTGGGGAAGGGGAACTTCAAATGGTCCTCTTCCCTGGTTCTTGTTTAAATCACTTGATGGTGGCAGTAAGAAGCTTTTCTCAGGGTGCAGGGGAAATTTTGTACCTTGGGGAGTTTTAACCTAAGCTGGTAAAAATAAGCTTAGGTGATCTTTTATGCGGGTCCCCAAGTCTGTACCCTAAAGTTCAGAGTGGGGAGGGAATGTTGACAGTTACAGTCCAAACATTGCAGCATTGTAGTCATGGCACATGACAACACAGATAGTGAAACTGACAAGAAACAACAAAAGTGAAATTAACTATAATAGCCATTCTCACAGTGACTCTGAAAGAGAAGCCAGATCTCACAATGTCAGCTCATCCATTTTGTTTCCAGCTGCTTTACATGTGCCTAGATTTTTTATTGCCTGGCACCTGAACAAGCAGCTGAAAACAGCTAGAGTAAGATGGCCTGGCTGCCTCTGCAAGGATCCAGTGCTATACAGGTAGAGAGGAGAGGAAACTGCTGCTACCCTCAGAACTAGAAGCACCAATCAGGGCCAGTGCAAGGAAGTTTTGCGCCCTAGGCAAAACTTCCTTGCACCAGCCCTGCACCCTCCCCTCCCCCCGCAGCTCACGCTGCCCCCCCCAACAGCCAGCTCCCCCGCGGGCCGTGGGAGCTCAGCCTCCTCCCCTCCTCCCCCCCCCCCCCCGCCGCGGGAGCTGAGCGTGGAACCAGGAGGCAGGGGGCAGCTCGCCACAGCTGCCTCACGGCTCCCCGCAGATGCTGAGCGGGGAGGCAGGAGGCAGTTCGCCGCAGCTGCCTCCCGCTCAGCGGCTGAGCGGGGAGCCAGGAGGCAGGCGCCCGCTGCCCCCCAAATCCTGGCACCGTAGGCGACCACCTAGGGTCGCCTAGTGCTAGCGCCGGCCCTGGCACCAATGGGACTGGAGCCACCAGAGACCATCACAGGATTTCAGCAAGAGAGAAATGGTCATGGGAGAAGAGAGCCAGTCAGCTGATGCATGGGAGAGGAGCATCAAGTCACAGGCCTTGGCTACACTCACGAGTTACAGCGCAATAAAACTGGCTGCAGTGCTGTAACTCATTAACTGTCTACACTTGCAAGGCAAGTACAGCGCAGCATCTCAGCAGGTACAGCGCTGCATGTACTCCACCTCGCCGAGAGGAATAACGTTTGTTGCGCTGCCGCTGGTGCGCTGCGGCTACAGTGTGGCCACCCAATGCGCTGTTATTGGCCTCCAGAAGTATTCGGAAGTATCCCACAATGCCTGTTCTAGCCACTCTGGTCATCAATTAGAACTCTACTGCCCTGGCCTCAGGTGACCAAGTGCCACTCCGACCCTTTAAATTCCCTTGGAATTTTAAATATCCCCTTCCTGTTTGCTCAGCCAGGCGTGGAGTGCTCTCAGCGCATCTTTCCAGGTAACCATGCCTCCACGTGCCAGACGAGCCCCAGTATGGCACAATACCGAGTTGCTGGACCTCATTGCTGTTTGGGGGGAGGAAGCTGTCCAGTCCCAGCTGCGATCCAGCCGGAGGAATTTCGATACTTTCGGCCAGATATCAAGGGCCATGATTGAAAGGGGCCATGACCGGGACACAATGCAGTGCAGGATAAAAGTAAAGGCGCTGCGGAGTGCGTACCGCAAAGCCTGTGAAGCAAACAGCCGCTCGGGTGCTCCCCCCAAAACCTGCTGATTCTACAAAGAGCTGGATGCAATACTTGGGGGTGACCCCACTACCGTCCCGTGGACACGGGAGAGCGGGACGAGGAGGAGGAGGAGGGAGAAGAGGAGGAGGAGGAGGGGGTTGAAGAAAGCAGGAGCGAGGGTGCTGTGGCTGGGGGAGACACCCCTGACTCCCTGGGTGCATGCAGCCAGGAGCTGTTCTCGAGCCAGGAGGAAGGGAGCCAGTCGCAGCAGCCGGTACGCGTTGGGGGAGAAGGAGAAGAGCAGGTTCGCGGTAAGCAGCTTTTATTTTTGGGAAGGAGTTTTTTCGGTGTGGGGTCCTTGGGCAAGGAGGGTTTGGGCTGCATGCATGCCTAGATGCGGAAGAGCGCATTGATGTGGTCTATCACATCGTAGAAATCGGCCACTGTAATCTCTTCGAAAGTCTCAGCCAGAACGTGGGCAATGTGCTTGCACAGGTTTATTGGGAGAGCCGCCGTGGTCCTTGTCCCATTCAAGGTAACGTGTCCGCACCACTGTGCCGCGAGGGGCGGGGGGACCATTGCTGCACACAGGCAAGCTGCATATGGGCCAGGGCGGAAGCCGCATTGCAATAGAAGACCCTCCCTTGCTTCCCCGGACACCCTCAGCAGCGAGATATCTTCCAGGACGAACTCCTGTGGAAAATGTGGGGATAGTGTTCAGTGTAGGTTCCCCCTGCAGCTGTTGGCTCTCCCCAAGGCACAGAAACTCGTCGGACAGTACATCCGTGAAACAATCAGTCCCCCTTTCCCCTGTGCTTACTCACCATTTTGGGGCTCCCGTGGGTTCTGTGCGCTCTGTTTGGGACGGGAAAATTGTGCTGTTTTGGAGACTGTGTGCCCCCTCCTTAAGTGTGGGGGAATCATTGCTCTGTCTGGCATAAAACAATGATGCCTCTGTTAAATGTTGCATTTTGCCTTCAAGAGGCAACCTTGAGATCTCCGCCATCCTTCTTATCACCGGCTGAGAGACTCCAAAGGCTCAGGAAGAGGCCCAGAAGAACGAAAGAAGACATGATGCAGGAAGTTATGAAACAGTCTCTTAAAGAGAATCAAAAGGCTCGGGAGTGGAGGGAGAGTGAAAGCAGGCTCCGCCAGGAAAACGCAGCACACCGGTGGCAAAGCATGCAGCTCCGGCACGAAATCACAAAGGAACTGATTAGCATCATGGCGCACCAAGCGGACTCTATCCAGGCGCTCGTCGCCATGCAGGCAGAGCAGTACCGCGCCCGCACCCCCCCCCCTGCAGCCAGTGTCCCAAAACACTTTCCCTTGTGCCCCCATGTCACCACCTGCCCACTTCACCCAACATCCAGGTTCTTATCACCCACACCAGATGCCCCCAACACCTGTAGCTTCACCAGATAGCCCTGGAAACTATGTCCCTTCCCACTGCACTCAACTCCCATCCCGAATTATAGACATTCTGAAGTGCAGCACTCACTGCACAGCACTCCAGACAGGAAGCCCGAGTATGAAAGCAGGACATACCATACCCTGTGACTGAACCCTTCCCCACACCACCCACCACCCCCTTGCCCTTTCTGTCTCACAAGCAGTTGTGTTTCTTTTTAATACATGTATTTTCTCTGTAATAAACGGATTCTTTGGATGTGCAAACAGTCTTTATTATTGCATAAGGAAAAAAGATACCTTAGCCCAGGAAAGAAACAGGCAACGCAAGTGAGCTGAGCAAACACAAATCAGCTTAGCAAAGACAGATTACTAATAACATTGGAACCACTTCACTTCAGGGTCGTGCAGGGCAGCACACATTACTGGTGGTTTTCAGCCTCAAATTTCTTCCTCAAGGCATCCCTAATCCTTGCAGCCCCACGCTGGGCCCCTCTAATAGCCCTGCTCTCTGGCTGTGCAAATTCAGCCTCCAGGTGTTGAACCTCTGAGGTCCACACCTGAGTGAACATTTCACCCTTCCCTTCACAAATATTATGGAGGGTACAGCACGCGGATATAACCGCGGGGATGCTGTGTTCGGCCAAGTCCAGCTTCCCATATAGAGAGCGCCAGCGGCCCTTCAAACGGCCAAAAGCACACTCCACAGTCATTCTGCACCGGCTCAGCCTGTAGTTGAACCGTTCCTTGCTGGTGTCAAGGCTCCCTGTGTAGGGTTTCATGAGCCACGGCATTAAAGGGTACGCGGGGTCTCCAAGGATCACAGTGGGCATTTCAATTTCCCCTACCGTGATCTTCCGGTCTGGGAAAAAAGTCCCGGACTGCATCTTCCGGAACAGGGCAGTGTTCCAAAAGATGCGTGCGTCATGCACCTTTCCGGGCCAGCCTGCGTTGATGTCAATGAAACGCCCATGGTGATCCACACGTGCCTGGAGAACCATGGAGAAATACCCCTTCCGATTAATGTACTCGTATGCTAGGTGGGGTGGTGCCAGAATAGGAATATGCGTCCCATCTATCGCCCCACCGCAGTTAGGGAAACCCATTTGTTCAAAGCCAGCCACAATGTCCTGCACGTTACCCGGAGTCACGGTTCTTCTGAGCAGGATGCGATTAATGGCCTTGCAAACTTGCATCAGCACGATTCCAACGGTCGACTTTCCCACTCCAAACTGGTTTGCTACTGATCGATAGTAGTCCGGAGTTGCGAGCTTCCAGATTGCAATAGCCACCCGCTTCTCCACCGTCAGGGCAGCTCTCAATCTTGTGTCCTTGCGCCGCAGGGCGGGGGCGAGCTCCTCACACAGTCCCATGAAAGTAGCTTTTCTCATCCGAAAGTTCTGTACCCACTGCTCGTCATCCCAGACTTGCACTCTGTGCTGGTTTCCCAAGCCCAAAAGCGGCGTTCCACGGTGCATAGCATGTCTGTGAATGCCACAAGCAAATTCGTGTCGTACGCGTTTCGCGTGACAATTTCATCATCATCGTCGGACTCCTTGCTGTCACTGTGGATCTTAAGGAAGAGCTCGACTGCCAAACGTGACGTGCTGGCAAGACTTGTCAGTATTTTGCTCAACAGGTCGGGATCCATTTTCCCACTGACCGAAACAGAGCACAGATCACGCTACAAAGAAACCGTTGAAAGATGGCGCCAAATGTGGCCAGAAACACAGGGATTGCTGGGATGCGAAGCGATGCATCACGGGGTGTTGGGACAGGACCCAGAATGCACCATACCCCATACCCCCTTCCCACAACCCACGGCGCCAGAATTGGAAGAGGTGTTCTGTGGGATACCTGCCCATAATGCACCGCTCCCAAAACCGCTGCAAGTGCCGCAAATGTAGCCACGTTAGTGCTCGTTACTGCGCTGGCAGCTGCCAGTGTGGACAGGCTGCAGCGCTTTCCCTACTCAGCTGTACGAAGACGGGTTTAACTCACAGCGCTGTACATCTGCAAGTGTAGCCAAGGCCACAGAGAATTGTGAGCAGAGGGGACGGAGGAAATCACCAGGTGGTAACAAAGCATGTAGAGGGAAGCAGAGGGAGAGAGAGGAACAGAACAGAAGGGAGAGAGAGATATGGAACAAAAACACGGGGAAACAGGGTGAGACCTTTTGTTTTGTTTTTCAAGAAGAACAAACTCTTGTTGCAGTCCAATACTTTCCTAGTATTACTCTTTCACATAAACAGTTTTAACTGACACACGGATGTTGCAGAATCACAAATAGGTGGTGGAGGGTGGTCTGGCCCCCTTGGATGTCAATAAGAGAGGAAGAATCCATAAGACTCTCTCTCTATTACCATGTAATCCATTCTATGAAAATTCTTGAGAATCATGTTTCAGTGTCCCCTTCCTAAGCCCCACTTTGAAAAGGATGTTAGGCTTAACTTATTCCCCCCGGCAAACCTCTTAGTTCCTAGGGGTACTCTTAACACATGACCAAAGTCACTTGGTAGGCTGCATGGAAGTTGTTTTAATACCCATGGCTTTCAGACCCACAACACATCCAGGCCCATTAATATTTTCTGGGGTGTCTTTCAAATTCCTGGCTGTCATCTGAACAGTACAGCTCTGGTGTACAGCTCTCCTCAGTTAAAGAGCTTGCTGGTTCCCATCCTTTTTTAAAGCCCCGAAACAATTTTACCAGTGCTGACTTTATATACCCGATCTACCGAACATGGCGAACTTTCCCACCCCTTCCTACCCCCGCTTAAAAAGCTAGATCCTATGAGATGTTGTGAGGTTCATGGGAATGAACTGAGCACCTTTTGTGACGCTGGCAGATCAGGTGCCAGCTCATGCCAAAGTCCCCATGTCTCAGTTGAACACTGACAGATACATCGCTGGAACCAGTCTGGCTCACCTGTGTGTTAGTATTGTTAAAATAGGTATTAGAATTATTAAAATATGTTTCATGTTTAGACTTTATTAAATGCTTGTAAATTTCTGCATGCGTTAATCTCACTTATAACATCTGTATCTCATGTCGCTCTGTAAATGTAAATCACCAGATAGGAGAGAAGGATTAACAACTGCGAAATACTTGTTGCCAACAAGAGGTGTTATCTCCTGCTCAGCAAAAGAAGGCCCATCAACACCAGACGAACCATTGGGGAACATCAGAGGACTAAAGACTTTGTGGATTGCTCCCTACCACCCAACCAAAGAGAAGACATGCACCTGAATTCTTCCCAACAGCTAAATTTGCAACTCAAAACAGAAGGGGAGAAGGAATAAAAAGCCTTAACAAGAAAAAACTCTCTTTTATGCTGCTTGGACTCTGAGGGGCAAGGATAACTAAGCATAAACAAAAGTGACTGACCTGGGTTAGCATGCAAGGACATATAGAGCTTGCTTATTCTAGAAGCTTCTATCACATATTTTGAAATGCAAGACTAACTCATTTGTGTGTGTAAACATTTACCTGCCTTAACCTTGTAATAACTCTCGTTTCTTTTTCCTAGTTTATTAGGATGGGCTACAAGCCTTGTCTTTTGTGTGAGATCTAAGGTGCAATTGAACTGGTGTATGTGACTCGTCCTTCGGACTGGGAGTAACCTGGATTTTTGGTGTAAGGGACCAAACTTGCCTGGGTGGCAAGATAGATCAGAGTAGCCAAGGGGACTGTCTGTGACTCCATGGTTCAGCTGGTATAGTGGCTCAGGAGTTTACGCTTTATAATTGGTCAGTGAAATCTAAGTATAGAAGTCACAGCCAGGTTGGGGTTTGAACCCGGCTTCTTAACAGTCTGTCCTGAGGTTGGTACTAACGCTCAAGCCACTGCAGGACAGCATGACCCCCTCAATTTCCAATTAAGTGACTGAAAAGTGACAGGCTTTTGGCATTTCCCAGGGTGTATTTAGCACCTCATAGAATTGGGGCCTAAAAATGTAGTTAAAATATGTTTTCCTGTTGTCCTGTGAAGAACAGGGGTAATGTAACCACTCTCATAACTGCTCCAAACCAAAACTGACTGCAGTGTGAAATAAAATAAACGTTGAGATAACAGCAAAGGCGGTTTCTTGAACAGGGTGGGAACAGGGTGAATGAAAAGGGAGGGCTGTGTTTTGCTGTGAGACTTTGCACACTATGCAACCATATGCCACACACTAATCAACCTCATCCAGCAGTACCAGTCAGGTGTACCAGTGTCACGTACACTCAAGGCTGCCAGCAGTGGAGTAATTCTGACAGTTGGCAGTGGAGGGTGGGGGAAGACAAAGAGCTAGATTCACAGACAACCTCAGCCCCTTTATGCCCAGCAGGCTGCCAGCAACATCCTGCCATGCATTTATACCTCAGCTTTACCCTGAACAACCCACTAAAAGTCTGTGTGTGGAATGACAATGGGTTTTAAAAACAAAAACACAATGAACATTTACATAACAAAGGAATCAACATCACAATGGCTCCCTTGTTTTCCTTCCTTCTCCACTCTTTTCCCCTAGGGCCTTCATCATATTCCCTCCTCCCCATGGCCATACCTTGGTGAAACCTTTTCAAAAGTTCACCTCCACCTCTGTCCCCCAGGAGATCCTACCAACCATAGGCTCTGTATCTCATCCCTGTTCCCCCAACCCCATTCACACACATGGTACTTCCTCCATCCTCTCCCCTGCAAGTTCCCTGTGTCCCCCTCGCCCCCAACACCACCATCCGCCTCCATTTCAGGGACTCCCTGCAACTCCATCCCCTCCCTCCTGTCAGAGACTCTGTGTGCTCCCCTGCCTTCCTTCCCCATATGCCAGGGGCTCTCATTCCTCCCATGCCAAGGGCTCTGTGTATGCCTCCATTTTGTCCCTTATTTGAAGTACCTTTCTCCCCTCCACTGGAAGGGACAGGTGGATGGCTGGTGCTCTCTTTCTCTCCACCATCATGGATCAGGCTAGAGAAGGAAGGAATAAAAAACTTCTTCCTCTCCAGCTCCCTCTGGTGGCTGAGCATAGGGCTGCAGAGGAGAGCTCTTCTCTCCTCCCTACAGCTGGGAGGTGGCTCTCAGCAGGCAGGGCTGCTGGTGTTGTTGACAGCAGCACTTCCAGCTCTGGGGCTGTTCCCTGACACCCTTCCCCTAGATTTTTTTCTGTAGGAGGGGCACTGTTGTCCCACCTACTTCTGCTGAAAGTTCCTGGAGAAATGTCACTGTTAACACCCTTAAAATTAGGCCTATGGCTGCCAGACCCCCAGGCAGTCAGTTGAGCCTGCATCGGCTATGGCTACTACTCTAGGTGTGATGGTGTATCACAACTTGGCAAATGCATGGCTGCTGGGCTTAGAGAGAACCCAACTGTGACACCCTGGCATCCCCGTATTCATCACTTTCATATAATTAGGGTATGATTTGCACAAAGTATGCCTTGTGAGGTATCATTCTAAACGTCCTGATCCGCTAGACATGAATATCTTACTAGATTGCATGTGCTATTATCGTATGTGAAATTATGAAGTTTGGCTACGTATGTTTTTACTGAAACATGTTGTGAGATTGAAAATACCCACAAGCAGACTTTCAGGTACAACAGTAAAAAGCCCAAACAATGTTAATGGCATATTGAGGAAATGCACACATGCACAAGGATTATCCCAGGAACTGTGTACAATAAAAACATCTCAGAGATAGCACTACGCAATGGGGACTGTTTGACCCAGGTCACAGCCAAAGAGCTTTCCAGCAAGTGAAAAGAAGATATAAAGGGGGGAAATGACATCATGATGGTACCTCACTGTCCCTACAATACACCTGGAAACTCCTGAGGAACAGACTGAACTGGAGGTAGTGATGGTCTCAGGCTAAAGGACTTTCTAGCCTGTGTATGAAAACCTGGGAAACCCAAGTTGAAAAGCAAAGGCAGCTTGTGCTTTAAGAATCTGCCAGCCTGTTTATCACACAGGTTGAGAATTTTCTAATTCATATCCTACCTATCTACTATGTTAAACTCAGTTTGCATTTTTGTTTATTTACTAGGTAATCTGCTTTGATCTGTTTGCTATCACGTATAATCACTTAAAATCTATCCTTTTGTAGTTGTTAAATTTATTTTATGTTTTAATCCAAACCAGTGTGTGTTTGCCTAAGATGTCTTGGGAAAATCTCAGCTTGGTTACCACAAGTGTGCATGGTCTTCTTCACATTGAGGGAGAGGCGGACTGGGTATTAAACCCATAGACTGGCCAGATTTTAACCAGGGCAGGACGGTACTGCTCTGGGGTCCCAGGTTGGGAGGCTGGTGGTTAGAGACCCTGCATGTAACTGCAGCTGGGTGTGTCCCTACCTGTGTGAATGCTGGTGAAAGTGCAAGCTTGGAGGGCTTTTCGGCTTGTCCCAGCAGCACAGTGTGAGAGGGAGCCCAGGTTGGTGGGTCAGAGGGCTCAGTGGTACCCCACTTCCAGGTGACACCCTATGGGGAACCCATCACACCAGCCATCTGGTTTTCGGAACAAACCCTTGGTAATGGATCCTGAAAGTAGAAACCGGGATAGGGTGTGCAATCCAGGTGCAAACCCAACACAGCAAAGTGGAAAGATAATTCTGTAGCTGGGGGGAAAAGGGGAAAACAGACGAGAAAAGGCTTTTGTGAGTGAATAAACCATTCCACTGAAATAAAGTTGCTATCAATGAAATTCTTAAGTGTATATTTTAATTACATAGGCAAAAGTTTTCACATCTGGGTGCATGAAAGTTAGGCATAATACTTGAAAATCGGGCCACTTATTTAAAAGTACTGAATAGCTTTACCTCCTGTTCCCCTGAGGGAGTGGTAGGCATTTGACACCACTGAAAATCAAGTCATTTTTATTTAGGTGCCTCAATATGGATTTGGGCACTCAGGATTTTGGCCACATATTTAAACATTCCACACAAAATAATATTGTCACATTTCTCTCTCTGAGGAGTCATCATGGGTACTTGCATCAAATAGTTCAGGACTGTATAAAGGTTAATTTAGTCACCATGCTATTTCAAATATAGCAAGTTAATTGGAGTGTATTTACTATTTAATTTCATGCTGTCGCTTCTGAGGGAACATAAGGGAACTTCACCTTCAAACGTTTTTAAACAAAAATGTAGTAATGGGATACATGTATTACTCCTGAGGGAATTCTGTGCCAAAAAAATTAAAAATACTGCACAGAATATTTTAAAATTCTGCAACAATCTGCATATTTTATTTGTCTAAATAGCACAATATAATTATGCTGGTTTAAATTATTTAGGTAATTTATTTAAACTACAATATAATGGATGGAGAATGGGAGTGGGGAGCATTGGAGGAAATCCTCAATCCCCCTTGTCTAATAATAATGTAGCTAGGTTTGAGCCTTTATTTCTAGTTATTAGTCAACAAATATATGCAGCCATATACTCAGTGTTACATGATAGGCAACTGAAGAGCAAGTGAGGGCTGGAGAATCAAACTCACAATTTATATTGGTTTCTAACCATCTCCAGAAAGGTCAGTAGCAAACAGTTCATGGAGCACATTTTGATAGAACATTTTTTCAGTCCAAAGATTTAGACCAGTTCTAATCACTAAAGCACCATAAGCATTTATAAGGCCATACTGTCCTTTACACCACTCTGACAATGTAAAGGAGCCTTAAAACTTTTACACCTGTTTTATACTCCTGGGGGAATTCACAAAGACAATGGGAACAATTCACTAAGCAGACAGGCTGCTACATTCAGCTCTGCCTGAGGGAACAGAGCCTGCCCCATGCCTAGCTCCTCAGAAACACCCCAAAGCCCTGCCCCTCCACACCAAGCATGCTGCAATAGCAAGCGAGAGAGACAGAGTGTTTCTGTCTCTCACACACATGACTGCCCAACCACCCCTTCCTGGAAGTGATTTACCTTTCTACCGTCTGCTCCAGGTGCACAAACTGACCTATCTGTGCTGCCGAGGAGGGGCGCATGACCGCTCTTGCAGCTTCCCTTTGCTTCCCCGTCAGAAGTCATTTTTCTGCGGGGAAGCAAAGAAACCTGTGGGGGACATGAATTTTGCACATGCGCAGTGACACAAAATTCCCCCAGGAGTAATGTATCAGTGATGTCCAAGTGCACTTAGAGCAGAACAGTGACAATACTTTATTAATAATTAATGACAATTATTTCAGTGAAGGATTATTAAGCAGATCACATTGAAGAACACTGTTCTACAGGTCTCCCCTGACAGACTAGGACAATCATTTTAAAAGTGAGAAAATGTTACAGTTAATAAATATTTTGGGTAGACCAGAAGGAAAGCTGATAATTGACAATAGTTAATTCCTGTTTCAGCTACCAAGAATAGCTCCTGTGATTCCTCTGTAGAAAATGCCATTAGCACCCAAACCATAGAAAGACAGAGTAAAATTCTGGTTCTGTTGACGTCAATGGGAATTTTGCCATGTTGCCGAGGAAAGACATGTTAAATCAACCTCTGTCAATGGCATATTACCATTTAAAACTAGAATTGACTAGAAAATATGCCCAGTGATGTAACTATTATAACCTCCTTTCAGGTTTATGGCACAGCCTTCTGGGGCCTGATCCAAAGCCCATTGAAAGAAATCAATAGGAATCTTCCAATTGACTTCAAGGGGCTTTAGAACAACTCCCTGGATATCATTACCAAGAATTTTTCCTGATATTTACCCTAAATTTTCATCTCATTATCTCACTGACTTGTAGCACCCTAAATATGATGTTGCTTTCTACTCACCAATAGTTGTACACTGAGGCAAAATGTAACTGCTTTCTTTCTGATGACAGACAATTGGACTAATGTCTGAAAGGAGAATTTTAACAGAGTTGTGCAAAAACTGACATACATGCAGCAGAATTAAAGAGTCAAGTCTGCCTCCTTTCTGCTTTCAGAATGTGGATGGGAATGTGTTGTTATATAGGTCAGTATTACTTCTCAGAAGTGAAAAGGCAGTTTTCACTGGCAAACAAAAATATGAATGGTACACTGGAGATGTACTTCTCTGAGATGGATTATTTAATTAGATTTTGTTTAACAGAGGCAAGGGACACTAATTCAAGGCCAACTAACAAGAGACATTTTAGCAAATGCAGAGCAAGTTTTAACAAGGTCCCTCCTACAACAGGAAAGAGTATGCCTCAGACCACTACCTCTCTCAGTCCACACAGCAGCTGCTTAGTTTCACTTCCTCATCGCGCATGGGAGGAGTGGTTTATACTGAAAACTGGTTAATCTAGATTTACATAGACATCCCAATAAGGCAGAAAGACTTCTGCAAACACCTGAAGTGGAAACAAAGGTTGAAGAGGAAACAATTTGCTGAATACAAACAGTAGCTATATGATGATCAACAAAGTTCAAAGAAAACCTTGTCGAGCAAGAAAGGGAGCTTCAGAGGAAAACTCCAGAGGACGTTAGATTAAATTAGCAAAAGCAGAGAGAAACATTTAGCTGTGTTTCATAAATTTCCCCCACTTGTGATGCATCATTAAGAACAGATAGTTAGCTGCAATAAGCTTTGTGGGAGAGCAAGTGGGTAGAAATGGGGAAACAGAAGGAGGAATTGCACACAAGAGAGAAGAGATGACACAAAAATTCAGGGAGCGGTAAATAAAGAAGAGGCCAAGTCACTAATACATTCTACAAATACATTAGAAGCAAGAGGAAGACCAAGACCAGGGTAGGCCTGTTACTCAATAAGGGGAAAAAAACAATTGAGTACTAACTGAGTTTGAGTTTTGTGGATCACAGAGCCTAAATCTGGGATTTAGGTGCCTAAATCTGGGATTTAGGCACCTATGTACCTTTGTAGATCCCAGCCTTGGACTCTAGGGTATGTAGGGCATAAGGATGGTATTCAATGCAGTTAATCTGAAACCGCATCCACACTTGGATGGTATTTGCCTTGAATCACAGGGTATGGGGACCAGCTAGTTAGCCATATGAAGTGGATAATCCATATTAATTAGCTTTTAGTTTGGTATGATTCTGAGCTGACAAACATGTGACTAGACAGTGTTGTACACTCAGCATTCACTCCAGTCCCTAAACTTGAGACTGAATAAATCCAGCTCACATGCCACTGAATGAAGCCCAAGAAATGCTTTATTGCGGCTCATATGACCCATGTTACAATAATCCAATATCAAATCAGTTTATGAGGGAAGTGAAACTCCATGCTGGTATAAAAAGAATAACTGTTTTAAAAGGAAACACTCCAGAGGAAGGGACTTCTCCAGTTTTGAATAATTTATGGTTTAGAAATATTTATGCTCATAAAAAGATTTGTAATGATATTTTATAACTGACAATATTTTAAGACTGAAATAGGGGCTTCTGAGCATGCCCAGGCTCTCCACCCTGTTAAACATAACCTCTTTCTTTTCTTTATGATACCTCGTAGGGCTGGATTGTTGCTAGCCTGGCAGGAGTCTTCAGGGGTGGTGGCAAGCACAGCAGGGTGCAAAGAACACCCTCTATGCACCTGTGCAAGGGGCAGCAGAAGTCTCAGTCCTTGAACTCCTGGTGCAATGGGAATATCCAGTATCCAGAACACCATTAGAACCCCCAAAGCAGCCAGGCAGAAGTGGCCTGTGGCTCTTCCCCTTTCTGTACTGGTCAGTGGAACAGTGCTGATGAAAGGGGAACCTATTCTGCAGCCCTCAAGAGTGTGACACAGCTCCCACTCTGGTGCACGCTCCCAGTCCTGTTGGCGACATCACAAATTGTCTGTCTGGAGGAGGTTGTAATATCCCAAACTGAGATGAGATTGTAAGTACAGTGAATAAAATCCTTTTACGCAAATATCCTCTAGTCTGAAACTGCTGGGGAGAGGAGAACAGGGGGAGCAATTTTGATGAAGAACAGCCTGAGAGAACCAGCTCACTTCCAGATGACCAGCCGAGGGTCATAGCTTGTGCTTACCTAATGTGGCCTGACATTCCTGTCACAATCCTTATGTTTCATTGATGTGCAAGGACATTCCATAATACAAAGCTGAATATTCGGAATGTTTCAGAGTGGCAGCCATTCTGACTGTGTAATTAGTTGAATACCTGGATTATCAGGGTAAATGAGACATTTATTTCTGTCCCCACTAAAACTGGGGTAAAATGAAGTTTATGATCAGGAAATAATGAAGTCTGGTCCAATAACAGGAAGGGCAGTTACCGATCCCAGCTCAAGACCCATGTGATGCCTGCAACAAATCAGCTAATCAGTTATGGATTTTGGTTGTACACCAATTCAAGAGAGGTGATTTCATTTACTGGGGAAAAAATGAAGATTGTTTGGAACTATCTGTAACTACTGTGTTATGCAATAGCTAAGTAACTACATGATCTTATTTTCATTGCCCTCTCTACTTCTTTCCTTCTGTTTGTCTCATTCGTGTCACTTCTTTTCTCATATTATACTATAAACTCAACAGGCAGGAACTACCTCTTATCCTGTGATTGTGCAGTACCTAACAGAACAGTGCCCCATTCCTCACTGGAGCCACTAGACACTACCACAGTAAACATCAGATTAAGGCATAAGCATCATAGGCATGGGCCTAGGGACCCAACTCCCAGAGCCATGTGACTATATCAGAATTTCAGGTTTAGTCTGTTTCTGGACTCAGATGCAAAGAAAAACTCCACCCAGGTGTGATGCCTGCTTGAGTTTGTAGACAGCATACGCTAGACTAGGTGCAGCAGCCACTAGAGCCATGGAGAAAGTCATTTGACTCCATCCCCAAAGCAGACCCTGCTGCTCTGTAGGAGCCCCCAGCTGCCTATCTGGGTTTGGAGCAGGGTTTCCTGCTTAATACATGCCCCCATTTGGTGATGTGGCTAGGATCCTGGACTATCTCAGTCCCTTTTTGACCACAATACAGAGAAATAATATATTTATTCAATAAAATATTTTAAATGAGCTTCCAACTCCACTGAATCTTATATTAGTATCCAGGGTTGCCAGGCGTCCAGTTTTCGACTGGAACAACCAGTCGAAAAGGGACCCTGGCGGCTCCGATCGACATCGCTGACTGGGCCGTTAAAAGTCCAGTTGGCGGCACAGCAGGGCTAACGCAGGGGGACCAAGGGGCTCCGTGCACTCTCCCAGCACTAAGCACCAACTCCACACTCCCATTGGCCAGAAACCGCGGCCAATGGGAGCTGTGGGGGCGGTGTCTGTGGGTGAGAGCAGCGCCCTCCATTAATATAGTAGAAATGTGTGGCCCGTGATGACTTATCAAAATTCGTGGAGTGGCCCCCCTGCGAAAATTATTGCCCATCCCTGGATTAGAAAGTTGGCAACCCTAGGAAGAGAGCAAGTGAGGGGGATAAGGGGCAGGGGGGATAAGGTGGGTGGCCCTGGGGAAGGGGCAGGGCAGGGGTGTTCGGTTTTGTGTGATTAGAAAGTTGGCAACCCTATTACTGAGATTAAGAGATGGGTAGGACCCAGTAGAAAAATCAAAATCAACACCAATTTCTATTGTCCCTGATTATTACTGTTCTGAAGAGTTTAGGGTTTGACCCTGCCCCATTAAATCAATGGATTTATACCGCTGGGAACAGAATTAGACCCATAGGTTTTATAGCTGATGTTTACCTAACCAATACATTTACCCAGAGATAAGAAAATCCTCATTGCATTATTAGATGAAACAAAGTCTATTGCTGCAGATGCAGCACAGCCTAAACTGGAGAGAAGGTTTACCTTAGAATCATGGAATCATAGAACTGGAAGGGACCTCAAGAGAACATCTAGTTCAGTCCCCTGCACTCAAGGCAGGACTAAGTATTATTTAGATCATCCCTGACAGGTGTTTGTCCAACCTGCTCTTAAAAATCCCCAAAGATTCCACAACCTCCCTAGGCAATTTATTCCAGTCCTTAACTACTCTGACAGTTATGAAGTTTTTCCTAATGTCCAACCTAAACTGACCTTGCTACAATTTAAGACCATTGCTTCTTGTCCTATACTCAGAGGTTAAGAATAACACTTTTTCTCCCTCCTCCTTGTAACAGCCTTTTATGTACCTGAAAACTGTTATCATGTCCCACCTCAGTCTTCTCTTCTCCAGACTACACAAACCTAATGTTTTCAATCTTCCCTCATAGATCTTGTTTTCTAGACCTTTAATCATTTTTGTTGCTCTTCTCTGGACTTTCTCCAATTTGTCCACATCTTTCCTGAAATGTGGCTCCCAGAACTGGACACAATACTCCAGTTGAGGCCTAATCAGCACTGAGTAGAGCGGAAGAATTACTTCTCGTATCTTGCTTACAATGCTTCTGCTAATACATCCCAGAATTATGTTTGCTTTTTTTGCAACAGCGTTACACTGTTGACTCATATTTAGCTGGTGATCCACTATGACCCCCAGATCTCTTTTCACAGTACTCTTTCCTAGGCAGTCATTTCCCATTTTGTATGTCTGCAACTAATTGTTCCTTCCTAAGTGGAGTACTTTGCATTTGTCCTCATCGAATTACATCCTATTTACTTCAGACTATTTCTCCAGTTTGTCAGTTCATTTTGAATTTTAATTCTATCCTCCAAAGCATTTGCAACCCCTCCCAGCTTGGTATCATCCGCAAACTTTATAAGTGTACTCTCTATGCCAGTAGCGTAGGCAGGTCCGGGGCACAGGGGGAGCGGCGCTATAAAAAGGCGCCTCCCCAGGCTCCCCCTGTACTCACCCGGCGGCGCCTCTGGCGGCGCTCCGGGTCTTGGGCGGCACTTCGGCAGACCCGCCGCCAAAATGCCGCTGAAGACCCGGAGTGCCGCCGGGTGAGTGCAAGAAGCGGTGCTTAAAAAGAAGCTCTGCTAAAAAAAGGCATAGCTTCCTTTTTAAGGCGCCGCTTCTGCTCACAGGGGGAGCAGCCGCTCCCCCTGCTCCCCCCCGGCTACGCTACTGCTCTATGCCATTATCTAAATCACTGATGAAGATATTGAACAGACCTGGACCCAGAACCGATCCCTGCAGGACCTCACTCGTTATGCAGGACTGTGAACCACTGATAACTACTCTCTGGGAATGATTTCACTGGTCTACAATTTTTGAGAAGTCGTCTGCTTCAGAGATAAAATGTGCTATTTAGTATGTATTTTGATGTGCTGAATTCAAATATGACAATTAAAACAACTGATTGGCTACTGTTTCTAAGATATTTAAGTTTTTACATCTTATGTCTATGTATATTATGTAGATAGAGTTTTAATCATAAATTGTAAACCTAGGTCTTTTCATGTGTTTATGGTTGCTTTACATGATACTATTTCACCTGTCCTGTTTAAGTAACACTTTAAAAATCAGCAAAGGGGTTATATAAATAAAATTTATTATGAAACAAAAGGCAAAAAACTATTATGTACATAGTTTAGTCCTATTCAGTGTCTACTCGGCGCTTCTTGGCTTGTCTCTTGTATTCATTAACTGGAGCATCTCTTGTCACTGTCCAGCAATAGTCTGCAAGCATTGATGGGCTCCATTTGCCCTGATAGCGTTTCTCCATTGTTGCAATGTCCTGGTGAAATCGCTCGCCGTGCTCGTCGCTCACTGCTCCGCAGTTCGGTGGAAAAAAATCTAGATGAGAGTGCAAAAAATGTATCTTTAGTGACATGTTGCAACCAAGGCTTTTGTATGCCTTGAGGAGGTTTTCCACCAACAACCTGTAGTTGTCTGCCTCGTTGTTTCTGAGAAAATTGATTGCCACTAACTGGAAGGCTTTCCATGCCTTTTTTTCCTTGCCACGCAGTGCATGGTCAAATGCATCATCTCGAAGAAGTTCACGATCCTGACGACCAACAAAGACACCTTCCTTTATCTTAGCTTCACTTAACCTTGGAAATTTTCCACAGAGGTACTTGAAAGCTGCTTGTGTTTTGTCAATGGCCTTGACAAAGTTCTTCATCAGACCCAGCTTGATGTGTAAGGGTGGTAAGAAAATCTTCCTTGATTCAACAAGTGGTGGATGCTGGACACTTTTCCTCCCAGGCTCCAATGACTGTCGGAGTGGCCAATCTTTCTTGATGTAGTGGGAATCTCTTGCACGACTATCCCATTCGCAGAGAAAACAGCAGTACTTTGTGTATCCAGTCTGCAGACCAAGCAAGAGAGCAACAACCTTCAAATCGCCACAAAGCTGCCACTGATGTTGGTCATAGTTGATGCACCTCAAAAGTTGTTTCATGTTGTAATAGGTTTCCTTCATATGGACTGCATGACCAACTGGAATTGATGGCAAAACATTGCCATTATGCAGTAAAACAGCTTTAAGACTCGTCTTCGATGAATCAATGAACAGTCTCCACTCATCTGGATCGTGAACGATGTTGAGGTCTGCCATCACACCATCGATGTTGTTGCAGACTACAAGATCACCTTCCATGAAGAAGAATGGGACAAGATCCTTTTGACGGTCACGGAACATGGAAACCCTAACATCACCTGCCAGGAGATTCCACTGCTGTAGTCTGGAGCCCAAAAGCTCTGCCTTACTCTTAGGTAGTTCCAAATCCCTGACAAGGTCATTCAGTTCACCTTGTGTTATGAGGTGTGGTTCAGAGGAGGTCGGATGGGAGAAAATGTGGGTCCTGTGACATTGATGGTTCAGGACCAGAAGTTTCATCCTCTTCCTCTTCCTCGTCTGACTCAAGTGAGAATGATTCTGGTGCATCAGGAACCGGCAGTCCTTCTCCGTGGGGTACTGGGCGTATAGCTGATGGAATGTTTGGATAATGCACAGTCCACTTTTTCTTCTTTGACACACCTTTCCCAACTGGAGGCACCATGCAGAAGTAACAATTGCTGGTATGATCTGTTGGCTCTCTCCAAATCATTGGTACTGCAAAAGGCATAGATTTCCTTTTCCTGTTCAACCACTGGCGAAGATTTGTTGCACAAGTGTTGCAGCATATGTGTGGGGCCCACCTCTTGTCCTGATCTCCAGTTTTGCAGCCAAAATAAAGGTGATAGGCTTTCTTAACCATAGTGGTTATACTGCGCTTTTGTGATGCAAAAGTCACTTCACCACAAACATAGCAGAAGTTATCTGCACTGTTCACACAAGTACGAGGCATCTCTGCTCACTTTGGCTAAACAGAAATGTGTCCCTTTGCAAAATCAAACACTGACAAATAAGAGAGCACGACACTGTATGATTTCTAGAGCTGATATAGGGCAATTTGTTCTGCAGAGTGATGTAAGCTTCGTTATGATTGCATCATCCATGACTTCTAGGAATAACATGATGCAATTCATATCATGTATGATGCAATACCAGCTTCAGATTGCATCATTCATTGTTTTGCCTAAAAAGCAAGTACTGTCCAAACCCAGTCATAGATTTATTCATAGATCCAGTCAAAGATGTATTTTAGTCATTTCTGGTTTAAATTGAGATCCCTTCCCTTTATAACTCACTTATCCTCCGCCATTCCCAAGTCAAGGGTCGTATATACTGACCCAATAGCATGTCTTGAAAACTAGAGCCAATCAACAATTTTAAGCATCATTTTCATTCTCAGTGACCCAGAATTAGTAAAGTTTGACTACATTTATTTCAGAAGCATTTTGGCTGTAGAGCAGTGTTTTCTAACCAGTTATTCACCCACCGTATAGTAGCTCCATCTAGATTGTATTTCCCTAATTTGTTTATGAGAAGGTCATGCGAGACAGTATCAAAAGCCTTACTAAAGTCAAGATATATCACATCTACTGCTTCCCCCCATCTACAAGGCTTGTTACCCTGTCAAAGAAAGCTATCAGGTTGGCTTGACACGATTTGTTCTTGACAATCCATGCTGATTGTTACTTATCACCTTATTATCTTCTAGGTGTTCACAAATTGATTGCTTAATTTTTTGCTCCATTACCTTGCCATTGCCCGGGGAAGTAAAGGCACAAAATGACTGATTCTAGCAGGGCTGGCGCGCCCGCTAGGTGACCCTAGGAGGTCGCCTAAGGCGCCAAGGTTTGGAGGGCGGTGGGTGGCTGCCTGCTGCCTCCCCGCTCAGTGGCTGAGCTGCTGAGTGGAGAGACAAGTGGCGGCTTTGCTGCGGCTTCCCCTTGTCTCCCCGCTCAGCTGCTGAGCTGAGAGACAAGGGACAGCTTGCCGTGGCTGCCCCTTGTCTTCCCGCTGAGCTGCTGAGCTGAGAGACAAGGGACGGCTCGCCGCGGCTGCCCCTTGTCTCCACGCTCAGCAGCTGAGCGGGGAGCCGGAGGGCAGCCGCGGGGAGCTGCCTCGCTGCAGCGAGCCCTCTGCCTTGCTGTGCCCCCCTTCCCTCAGCACCTGAGCGGTGAGCCAGGGGGCAGCCGCGGCGAGCCACCCCTGGCTCCCCACTTAGCTCCTGCGGCCAGGGGGGGCAGGGGGCTGAGCTCCCGCAGGCAGGGGAGCTGGCTGGGTGGGGGGCGGCATTGGAGGGGGGCGGCGCAGGGCTAGTGCAAGGAAGTTTCGCCTAGGGCACGAAACTTCCTTGCACTGGCCCTGGATTCTAGTGATTTGTTCTCACCCCCACGCCAGCTCCTTTACTGACAAGTTTCCAAACCCAAACCCAGTCAGCAGATGTTTAGATTTCATGGGGTTAATTTAAGCGTGGCCTGAGGAGGCCCAGAGATTTGCCCCTTCCACGCCACATCCCAGTGGGATGGAGATGGCAGAAGGAAACTGCTTGATCGCTCCACCGGACAGTGGGGTACCCGGGCGTGGATCCAGCCTGAGCTCCCTTAGCAGGCCCAGGGCCGCCCCAGGCTCCCTTAGCAGCGTGGCGGGGCTTCTGGTTCCGCTGCGGAAACCCCCCGGGGGCCGGTTGGCCGCGCGGAGGAGGCTCCCCTTGGAAGCAGCGGAGGGACCCGGGGAAGGGGAACACGCGAGCCCCGGTGGCGGAGCCCTGGCTAGATCAGGCGGGAGCGGGAGGGACGGTGCCGGGTGGCTCGGGGCGCGCTGCAGGGCTGGCAGGTGCTGTCTCAGGCCCGCCGGGCGGGCGGGGGGGGAGGCAGGGCCGGGGCGAGTGGCACTGGGAGTGAGCAATCGCCGCGCTCCGTGGGACAGGCTCCCTGAGCCGGGACCCAATGAGCGGGTTCCGGGTTTGACGTGTCGATGTTTGGGAGCAGCCTGGGGCAGCAGCTGGCCGGGGAGTCCGAGTCCCTGCTGCCGCTGCTGCCTGGGCCGGAGCTCTGCGGGTGCCAGCCGGCGGGGGATTCGCGGCCGCCAGCGGAGCGGGAGCTGCCTGCGGCGGGCACTGCAGAGGAGGTTAGGGCGCTGCCGGGGTGTGGGGCGGCAGGGAAGGACAGCTCTCCTATTCCCCCAGCCAGCACGCTGCACCCAACACTCACAGCGCGGGCAGGCACACACTGAGCCTGCAGCACCCCACAGCCCGCGCGGGGGAGACACACTCAGCCTGCAGCACCACCCCAGGGCCCAGAGCCCGCGCACGGGGAGACACACACTGAGCCTGTGGCACCCCACAGCCCACGGAGGGACACGCACTCTGAGCCTGTGACACCCCACGCGAGGAGACGCACTGGCATGGAACACCCCCAGAATCCGCATAGGAACAGGCACCTAGAGGCGCACACAACACACACACACACCCTGCCATTCAGGCACACTGGGTTAAAGCCTATAGGGGAGCCAAGGATTGAACTGAATCTGCTCATCCCAGTTAAAAGCCCATCTGCCCTGTCTTCACTGCTCTTTCAACATGGGTTAGCTAAGGTGAGTGAAGAACACACTTTTTTGCGGTGTAGACACATTTCAGATCAGGGCACCCAGCCACTATGGCATACTTGAGATAGCGGCACACACATTATCAGTCCAAGATGTGCCACACAGACATTCAGATGTACTCTGGTACCTGAACACTTAGATACACACAAACATGAATCTGTTCTAACACTGAAGATAGTTTGTTGGGGGGAGGGGGAGGGGCAGGGGGCGATGTCACATGACAGAAAGTGATCTCGCTATTACAGCTTGTTATTTTGCACATCTGGACTTTGCATAACTGGGCTATATCTTGGAGCAGCTGAATAAGCACCCCCAGAGGGAGTAGCAAGACCTGACATTTTATCTGAGGAGGGAAGATGTCTGCCTTTGGGGTCTCTAAAATGGTGTGATATAGGAGTTTTAAAATGATTTTTTACTGATTAACTACTTTATAATTTTAAAATACATGTTTTTAAGAAACTACTGAACATGGCAAAACATAAACAAGGTGAACAATAGTGAGGAGAAAAAGACATCACCAACTTTAAAACATTCAGGTCTTTTTAACTAGTTAAACAGTTGACAGGCTAAAATAGAAACTGAATTAATTGTGACTCAGATTTTTAGCAATATAAATTACAGGATAGCAATCTAAAACCAAGCTTGGTTCAAAACAGAGGTTAACTCCTCCCTAACTGACAGAGAATTACCAGCTGCCACTTCCTTTCTCTCTGCAGTGTGCAAAACCCCTCACCTGAATTTTAGACTATACTGAAACAGTAGTACGTGGTGTTCCTTTCGTAACGGACAGCTAATACATGCGCTTTCTTTCTGAACAGAGAATTGAAGGGCAATCCAGACATGAGGAAGGTTTTGTTAGTGGAACCTGTCATCGTCATTTACACTTTTGCCTTCTTCTTGACCGTACCGCTGATTCAGCAGTATATTTATCGGAGGCTATGGGAAGAAGCAAGCAACTCCAGTTTAATAGAAAATAACAACACTACTTACTGTGAACTAAACAAAAGTAACCCAACCTATATCAAACAGAAGGTAAGGGGAGGGGAGGGGAGGGGGAGAGAGGGAAGTACCAATGGAAACATATTACAAAGGAGAAATTGCAGTGAGTACTAGATCAATATTTAATTTACAGTGGCTTAATTTTTATAAAATTATGATTTCATTAATATTTATATGGTGCCATAGGCGTGTATAATGTTTACAAAGAATTAACTCAGCAAGATACTGAGGACATTCAGTTTCCTCTGAAGTCATTAGGAGTTGAGGGTGCACTTTATCTTAGAGCAGTGGTTCTCAACCTATTTACCATTGTGGGCTGTGTATGCAGCTCTCTATGTGTTATGTGGGTCGCATCCACACAATATATATACTACCCTGTATGGCCCTGAGGATGTGCTGCAGCTGTATGCTGGCTGGGCTGCAGGTTGAGAACCACTCCCTTAGAGGGTTTGGTCGAAAAAGAAGATATTGCCCTTACACTGAGAAGTATAGAAACTAGGGCTCTGATCCTGCAAAGACGTATGCATGTGTTTAACTTTACGTAGTGTGATTAGTACCTTTGAGTTCAATGGGACTACTCCATGAGTCAAGTTAAAAATGAATGTCAATCTTTGCAGGACCGGGGCCTTGGTTAGATAAATATTGCATTATACAGAGAGAGATGACATCAGACAGGGATGGGGGACCAGGAGGAGAAATTAAAGAGAATTTTAAAATATGTATTTAATTGAACTAATCTTTCAACAACTTTGAAAATCTCTGATTTCTCATTCATGCCAATGGTGACATTTATTTCTTGTATTATCAGAATACAAAGATGGCAACTCTTCATTTGATTGTTAATGATCCTTTAAAAAATATTTGAAGCATATTTTAATATTATTTGTATGATGTACTCTTCTTTTAATTAGATATTGATTAGAATCCCATGTTACACCACAGTTTCCTTTACATTTAGGGGAAAGTGGTAGTTGACATGGATTTTTGAGTTATAAAAAAGGCATGTGTTAAGAGACCATCAGTTGACATCATTCTGAAACCAAACAAAGGGATTGTTGCAAAACTCTAAGTAGCACTTGAAGTGAGGGATTTTGTGCAATCCTTGATCTGACTCTCTGGGATGCTACCATAAAATTACTAATTAGGTATTCTTCACTGCCCCTTCTCAAGAGTGGGGCATCCGAATCTACCTAGCCCACTTGCCATATATAACATGCGCATACTTGTCAATGCCATATATGGACTCCATTGCACTTGCTCAAAGGAATAGCTCAGACTTTTTACCATGACAATGAGTTCTTCCTCATTTGACAGGAGACTAGTCAGCTAAGGAAAAACTTTAACGAAGGCAAAGTTGAATTTTTGCCATAGGACTCTTTTTTTTTTTTTTTTTTTTTTTTTTGGCTGACAGATCTGCCAAGGTAGGCCATATATGACTCCCATTAATCCCCTTTAGTACTGATTACTTGGCTTCTACCTCCCAAATACTATCCTATGGGAGTCTGAGTCCAGTAGAAGCATAAACAGCTCTTCTTGGCTGACCCAAAATATGGAGCTTTAATTAAATAGCAAGAAAGCAGTTATGCATGATCCACAGCTGCAATTGGGAAGAAGAGACCCCAGCAGCTTTCTGATGATTGGGAGTAGAAGGCACCTTTTAGCAATCTGTTAATCGATGTAGAGATGCTAGTAGGCACTGATCACACTAGCTCCGCAGCATGTAACTGAACACAAATAAACTCAAAAAACCTGAGGCTGGACTGCTGAGACCTTACTCACCTCTCTTCCAGCATCATACAGCAGGAGAACTAGCTATTGAACTTGAGAGCACAGGAGGAGGAGAACACGTGAACTCTCCGCTCCTCAAGGCTGCAATGTTTGGCTGCAAAGCTGTTCTTTTTGGAGGGGAAGAGAGGCTTCCATTGCAAGTCAATTTGACATTTAAATAGCTTGACCTGAACCAGAACTCATGGTCTCCTGAGGTTCTTGTGAAGTGGAAGGCTGTGGATGCTGTTGGCTAGATCAAGGTTTTTTGGTCCAGATTTATGTCCTGCTGTGATGCACAATCCACCTGCTCAGCTGCAGCATAACACTGTAGGCAGCTAATCTCACTCAGCACCTACATTTTCACTATAAAAGTGCCCTAGCTGTCAATGTTTGTGCCTCTGGGCATGTGCATTCCTCCCTCAGGCAGGTGACCTGACACCTGTCTCATGCCTAAGCACCAGTGTGGTCCTCAAACCAGGTGAAGGTAGGTGCTCCCCTGCCTAGCTTGCCTGCTGGGCCCAATTCAGCAAGCATGCCTAACTCTTCACCAAATGGCCCAGAGGAGAGACCTCCCTTTATAACCTTTAGCTCAGTGGTTAGGATACTCACCCCAGATACAGGAGACCCTGTTTCAATTACCCCCTCTGCCTTGTGAGGAAAAGGGATTTGAATAGGGGTCTCCCACTTCTCTGGGGAAAGCTCTAACCCAGGGGTTGGCAACCTTTCAGAAGTGGTGTGCCAAGTCTTCATTTATTTACTCTAATTTAAGGTTTCGCGTGCGAGTAATACATTTAAACGTTTTTAGAAGGTCTCTTTCTATAAGTCTATAATATATAACTAAACTATTGTTGTATGTAAAGTAAATAAGGTTTTTAAAATGTTTAAGAAGCTTCATTTAAAATTTAAATTAAAATGCAGAGCCCCCCAGACCAGTGGCCAGGACCCAGGCAGTGAGAGTGCCACTGAAAATCAGCTCGCGTGCCACCTTTGGCACGCGTGCCATAGGTTGCCTACCCCTGCTCTAACCACTGGGCTACGGAATATTCTGAGGTGGGTCTCTCTTGCTGAAGCCATTCCACTTTGTATTAAACAATTACATATTAATGGGGCTAGACAAAGAGTGAGAAAATGCTGGCTTTTATGGATCCTATTCTCAGGTGCCTACCTCTCCTCATAAATTGTATAGGAGCCTAGACACCTAACTTGGGGTTTGTGAATTCCAGTGATTTTTCCAAGGCACCTAAAAGTTGGGTTTGTGGATCTGGGTTTTTTCTCTTAATAGTCTTTGTACATCACTCACAATAGGTATTTTCATCCAGTATTAGCTCTTACTACATGCTGTGTTTTAAGTAGATGAATTTTGGCATATTGTGACTCTGTCTCAGGGTGTCCAGAACCAGAGGTCACCGTGTTATGCCCTGCCTCAGTAAGAGACAGACTTGCTGTCTTTCAGTTCCCTGGCACTTATGGTCAGTTAGCTACCCAAACAAACTCCTCAGAACTTTTCCAGCTCTTACTTTGCCTGCAGGTTAAGTCTTGGTGTATCCCAGGCCCTGAACCTCCCACAAGCATCTATAAAACTATAACACTTTCCAGAGATAAAAACTTAACAGGCTACAACCCTTGTGTAAAAGTAGTTTCTCACCGTCAAAAGTCTTTCTGCAGAGCTTGCTGGTTTTCAGTCAAATAGGATCTATTCTTTCACAAATCACCCTCTGCACTATGGGTGTTCCTCAGTGAAATGGATAATGAGAGTTGTTCCCTGTTATAGCCCAGTAAACTTTTGAAAGTATTCTGCTGTTTGTTCTTCACTGTGCTGGTGCCATATTGTGTTCACATCCCTCCTGCCCTCTGTCAGCCTGTTTTTCCTGTTGACTTTACATGAAAATGTAGCTCCCATTGTTTTTGGCTCATGTTGCTTAATTTACATATGACAGTGATAACTATCTTTCCTCCTGGAAAAAACCTCTTTCTCCCTTTGTTGGGTTACAGACTTTAAAGCATATTATCAGTACATATACACAGTTCCTCATATAGTATTAATACATACTCTTCACAATGATATTAATGGCCAGTGTGTCATTTGCTTTCATTTCACACCTCACACAACATTCTTTATGGATAACTACTGTGACAGCAATGTGTTAGGTGCAGTGAGTTTGTCAGGCCTGATTGGAGTTGCTGACAGAACAGTGAGCCCTTTGCCAGTTGGCATTGAGGGGTTCTTAGTGTCCCGCATAGGCTATGTCTACACTACAGACCTTACATTGGCACAGGCACACTGCTGCAGCTGCGCCGCTGTAAAGTCTCCTGTGTAGCAGCTCTATGCCGACAGGAGAGAGCTCTCCCGTTGGCATAATTAACCCACCCCCAATGAGTGGCAGTAACTATGTTGGTGGGAGAGCATTTCCCGCTGACATGGTGCTGTCCACACTGGCGCTTCTGTTGGTGAAATTTATGTCAGACAGGGGTGTGGTTTTTTCCACATCCCTGAATGACAAAAGTTTTACCAACAAAAGTATTAGCGTAGACATAGCCATATACTGTCATGTTGTTTTCATTATTGCAACTACAAAACCCATAAATGATGAACAATCTGCCAGCTGCAGATTTCTGATCTGGAAATTTAGTTAAACTTACTAAAAACTTAGTTTGATTTTTTTCCCCTGTAGTTGACATTTGCTGGAAAGCCCCTGAAATTCAAGCAGTTTTTCAAAACATGACAGTACATGCTTAGAAAAATAAAACTTTTCCACTCCATGCAAAGCATGGAATCAAAGCGCTTATTAACCATGAGTCAGCTGAATTTCAAATTGCTTCTCACAACAAGATCATTGTGAATTTACTCTTTCACACAGTTGCTCATTGCAATTATTTGACATAAAGGATGCATAATAAATAACTAGCTTTAGATTCACTCTGCTTGGATAACTCCTTTCAGGACAATGGGTTTCCAGCAAGCAGGAGCTTGTCCTGCAGGACTTTTCTGTTGCCCATGCCCTGCCAATTTACAGTTCCCATCATTCCATCACTACAGGCCTCAGGTAGCTGTAAACTCTGAAATAATCACAATTTTGTCTGTCTGCCTGTGTTTTACACCACACTCATCACCATAGCATCTGAGCACGAAATTCTTGTCCCATTGATGTAAATGGCAAAATCCCCATTGGCTTCAATGGGGCCAGGATTCCACACTGAGAAAGAATTCTATCTGCAAGTGAGTGAAAACGGTAGGCTGATAAATTTAAGATCCAGACACTTTGCTGAGATTATATTTGCACCAGGTATTCTGGATTTTCCTGGGAGTCCAAGATATTAGTGACTTATACATAGATGCCCTACATTTTGCTGTGGTGTTCCTCAAATTCTATCAGCCTCTCAGGAAGAGACAAATTATCCTCTCTGTTCATCTTGTGTAGTTCCTTTGTTTGTAGGATTGGGAGGGGCTTTTCAATCTCAACAATGTCAGGGAAAAATGAGAAAATAAATGTAAGACGGTAGGAGAGCATTTGGGGTCTGTAAAGTTATATAAGATTTAGTCAAAGATGGATGAGGCCTTTGAGGCACTTGGATATCTCATGGGCTTTGGGGAAATGTATTCATTTTATAATTAATTAAAAAGAGGTTCAAAATTCACTGGAATGAAAGCTGGTGCTTTCTGATTGCTGGACTGAATAAAATCTCTTTTAACTGAGCTCAGAGGAGTTGTATTGAAACATTATTTATCATACAGTGCATGCAGTATCCTTTGCTAGTATGTAACATTCTTTAATTATATGAGCCGCTATCAGTTTGTCCTGTCCTGGTCATTGTTCAGCCTTAGGCACAACATTCCTCACTTAACTTAATCCTTATTTAAATCAAGGGATTCTTCATTTTCATCCATTTAATTTTGTATTCTAGGATTTTTTGTTTTGTATAATCATATTTTAGAGTATAGTGGATTGGCAGATTAGGAAAATAGGGCCAGATTCTCTACTGTTCTAAATCTGTGTAGCTCCATTGATTTCAATGGAGTTGTGTTGGTTTGAACAAGCTGAAGAGTTTGCCTATAATTTTTTATGTTCATTTTCATTTACTTTATAAATGCCTGAACTGGTCATTGATCATGTTCATGCATTCTAAATGTGGCATATGTCCCCCCCTCTGTCCTTGAACTAGATCAGCTGGTGCAAGCCAGGGTAATTCCAGTGAAATTAATGGAGATGGATGATTTACAGGAGTTGAGTATCTCGCCTCCTTTTTCGCTTGTGTTGGACTTTCTCCTCCCAAACACACACACATATGCCATTTTTCTCTTCTTGTTTAATGTTATTAAGGGTGTTGGGTTTTTAGCTATCATCTCTGTCTGAGTTTTAGACTGTTTTATGGTATGGGTTATTCAGTACCCTGAGCGTTCCTGTGCGGGATGGGGTGGGACAATATGGTAAAGTAGAGTTTTATTACTGATGTATTGGCACTTCTATGATGCTCATCACTGTGGTGTGCCAGCTGTAGTATTGGAGTGCCAACTTTAGTAAAGAAACATTGCATACAACATGGAACATGCTAAGGTTCTGTTTGCTTCTTAACTGTACAAAAAGTGCTACCCATGAATCAATTTTTTCTCTGTCTTCACAACTGCAGTTAATCCTTGTCTCACAAAATGCCTCTGCTTTGTTCGTTATGCCCATTTGTCTTCAGGCTATTGCTTCCCTTCCCGTTGCTGCTGTCTCTGCAGAGCAAGTCGTTTCGCCTTCCCATGCTCCTCTCTCTCTCTCTCTCTCTTTTTCTCTAGGGTAAAGCACTTCTTTTCTTAACACTACTCTGCTTTCATGATGCCTGTTTATCCTTTGCACCACTGCACTCTGTAGACAGAGCCCTTCCCTCTTTTTGTGCTGATCAGGTTGCTTCCTTTTTTACTATCTAGGCCAGGGGTTCTCACAAGAAATTTTTTGGTGGCCGCTCTGACAGTTTTTCCTAAAATACTTAATTAACTTTAGGAAAAACAAATAAATATGTACATATCCATGTCCAAATCATTGTAATTTATTTATGTAGGATTTTTTTTCAGACTCAGTAATAAAAAGAATGTACAGTTGTCTCTATTCTTTACTGGACCTAAACAGAATAGAAACAAAATAGGTTCTTTGCACGTCCTTGTCTTTTTTGTTGTGGTTTCTTTTGTTTTTTTGGTTGCTGGGTGTTTTTTTTTTTTGTTTGTTAGACTTGCTCGCCAGTAAGTCTGCTCCTGTGAAAACTGATATTTGTAGGTTTGTTAATATCGCTTTTTATAGCAGACTTACTCAACCCTGGCAAGCCGGGGGACAAATTAAGCTGTGAATGGAGAGGTGGGTAGGGAGGCAGCGGGGGCCAGGGGCAATGGAGGGATGGGGGAGGAGTGGAGGACATGGGTGATGTGGGGGGTTTGTAAGCCTGGGGCCAGAGCCCGAAGCCCTGTGGCTGGTGAGTGGAACCTGAAGCCCCATGGTCGGAGCCTGCCGCCCAGTGCCCCAGGCCTGAAGCCGGAAGCCCGAGCCGCACTGCCCCTGGAAAAGGGGGGAAACTCACACTGGCTGCCTGCTTTTCTGATGTTTGTGGTTCCAGAGGGGGGCAAGGCCCAACCTCTAGTGGTGGCCCCGGGGAAGGGGGTGAATGCTTTGCCACTCCCTTCCCTTCCCCCACCAATCACTGCCCAGGATGCTGTGGCTGCAAGAAAAACCCCGGGTGGCTGCATGCACCCATGGTGGCCACATTTGAGAAACATTGCTACATCGTATCTTCTCTGTTCACAAACAGAAACTGGATGAAAGCAGAAGAAAACCCACTGATCTGGCCCAAAACCTGTCGGGGAGTTGTTAGGGACCAAAGGATCATCCTTCATTTTGACCTGGTTCCAGCTTCAGGCTGTCAAATCCCCAAGGTGGCAGTAGTGCAGGCAGGAAGGCCATGAGAATATGACTTCTGAGGCAGCCGTGCTGCCATAAGGGTATGGGATAAGGGAGGCCAGATAGTGTAAGGGAGCTTGCCCTTCATGTGAACATCTGAGCCCTCCATGGTTGCTTCAAGATCTACTCAATTTTTTTTCAGAATCTTAGAACATCCTGGGTGAGCGTGGAGGGCTATGCCTCCTGCCCACCCTGCAAATAAACAAAGTCTAGCACCACCACTTCATGATATCTTGGCAGCTCCAAGTGAACTTTCAGAGTGACTTTAGTCCTTTTACATTAGTTTTGGTTCTGTTTGATTGTATGACAGGGGGATTTGTACAGACAGAACCACTTTCCTTCCTACCGCTGTTCTCCAGGCTGATCTTTTCCGCTGCTGAAGTGGTTTCCCGTTGGTATTGCCCGTGTAACTAAACACAAACCAAGATCTGAATTTGCTAGCAACCAGCATCGAGTGCAAAATAATCATCAAATCAGCTTTGATTTATATTGTTACTGTTTTTTCTTTAACTTTTCTTAATTCTTTTCACTTACTACCATTAGTCGCAAACGTGCCATTAATTTATGTCCACCAAGTGTGTTTAAAAATAAAACTTTTATTGAATTGAATAAAAAGAACTCAGAAGTTCTTCCTCCACTCTTGCATCTGTTTATTGCTATAATGCAGCTACTGTATCTTACGTGAATACATGCACAGCCTGATACCTCTCTTACTAGAGGTTAGTGATTCGGAGACTTTCTGAGCCTGAGAACTCATTTCCAATAGTTTTTAATGTGTTTGCACCTGTTAGGTAAATTATCCAGGTACTTCACACTGACGCTCTGCAGGAAGACTTCACAGACCTGTTGAGGGTCACAGAATCATAGAAGTGTAGGACTGTGAAGGTCCTCTAATCAGTAGGTCATCTAATCAAGTCCCCTGCACTCAAGGCAGGACTACGTAATAACTAGACCATTCCTGACAGGTGTTTGTCTAACCTGTTCTTAAAAACCTCCAATGACTGAGATTCCACAACCTCCCTTGGCAATTTGTTCCAGTGCTTAACCACCATGACAGTTAGGAAGTTTTTCCTAATGTCCAACCTTAACTGTCTTGCTGCAGTTTAAGCCCATTGCTTCTTGTCCTATCCTCAGAGGTTAAGGACAACAATTTTTCACTCTCCTCCTTGTAACAACCTTTTATGTACTGGCAGTGGCGCTGAAATACTTTGTAGTGGGGGTGCTGGAAGCCAGCTAAGGAAACTGTAAATCAGTGGTCTCCAAAATATTTACCTTGTGCACACCTTACACCTGTCTGTGCCCCCTCCCACACACCTCTCAGAGTCGGGGCTCTGGGAAAGGAGACACAGACAGAGGTAAGGGGGCCAGGAGCTGGGGCTGGGAGCAGAGCTCCTGGCGCGGAGCCAGCAGCTAGGACCCTGTGTGGGGCCAGGAGCGGAGCCCTGGGCATGGGCTGGGGGTGCTACAGCACCCCCTGCACCCCTAGTTCCCACACCTATGTGTATCAGAAAACTGTTATCATGTCCCCCCTCAGTCTTCTCTTTTCTAAACTAAACAAGCCCAGTTTTTTCAGTCTTTCCTCATAGGTCATGTTTTGTAGACCTTTAATCATTTTTGTTGCTCTCCTCTGGACTTTCTCCCATTTGTCCACATCTTTCCTGAAATGTGGTGCCCAGACCTGCACACAGTACTTCAACTGAGGCCTTATCAGCGTGGAGTAGAGTGAAAGAATAACTTCTCGTGTCTTGCTTCTCGTGTCATGGGATACTATGTGATAATATTAAGTATAGATGTGTCAGTATGATTAGTTTTTATGCAATACACTAGAACCTCAGAGTTACGAACTGACCAGTCAACCATACACCTCATTTGGAACTGGAAGTATGCAATCAGGCAGCAGCAGAAACAAAATTAACAAAAAAAGCAAATACAGAACAGTACTGTGTTAAACATAAACTACTAAAAAATAAAGGGTAAGTTTAATAAGATTTGACAAGGTAAGGAAACTGTTTCTGTGCTTGTTTCATTTAAAGTAAAAGGGTTAAAAGCTGCATTTTTCTTCTGCATAGTAAAGTTTCAAAGCTGTATTAAGTCAATGTTCAGTTGTCAATGTTGTATCCTTGGGGCAGCAGGTTTAGGAAGAAATCATTTGAGACACAAAGAGCTAAGAGCCATGGAAGCAGTGCTTTATTTTCACACGCTGAACTGACCAAACCAGCCAAAACTGGCTGGGCTATCCCCTAATAATCTAACTCAGTTGCCATAGCAACAACAAGGTGCTGTTACCACGACGACCAAATACACAACAGTCAACTTTTGAAAGATCAACCATAATGTTTTGTTCAGAGTTACAAACATTTCAGAGTTATGAACAACCTCAATTCCTAAGGTGTTGGTAACTCTGAGGTTCTACTGTATTTCCTTTATGTGCATTATTATTTATTGATGTAGCACTATCAGTATGCCTGGCACTTTACAGATAAGTAAAATACCATGGGCTCTGTAATAATCCCATTCAGGGCCAGATTCTGATTTCCCCCTTATCTGCATTAAATTGCATGTTTCAATATGATTATGTGTGAAGTAAGGTGCTACTTCCTGTGAGTAAGGGAATCAGCATCTGGCCATAAAGTAGTAGTAGTTATATCACCGACTTCAGCAAGAGCAGAAGCAGACCAATGTCCCTTTGACGAAGGGCTCACAGCATAGGGGGCTGAACTTGCAAATGCATGCTCACAACAGTAGTCTTGTTGACTCCATTGGAACTACTCATCAAGTAAGGACTACTTGCCTGAATGAGAATGTTCAGGTTCATGTCCTAAGTTAAAATACAACAAGAAAGAGTGACAATATTGAGGGAAGAGAGAGGAAGGACAAAGGTTACAGCAGTAGAATTTTTTGGATACGTAACTGCTTCATATTATTTGTTTTCCCATTTGCAGGAAGTCCAAGAAAAGGCCTCTCTTTTTCTTATGCAGTTGGACTTAACTGGCGCAGTTCCCAGCATTTTGGTTGCCATTGTCCTTGTAGCTGATGGGGATCGTCATGGACGCAAAAAATCTTTAGTTCTGCCTTCAGTGGGAGCTTTTATATCAAATGCTTTCCTCGGTGCATTATCGTATTTCTCCCTATCCTTCTCTATTTTATTTGCAGTTGCATTTTTTGGTTCACTGTTTGGAAGCATGGCAACTTTCCTCGGAGGAGCCTTTGCCTTTATAGCTGACCTATGTAAAGAAGAGAAGCAGAAAACGATACGTATAGCTGTGGTTGATTTGATTTTTGGACTTGTATCTGGATTAGCAGGACTGACTTCCGGCTACTTCATAAGAGGATTAGGCTTTCCGTGGACATTTGTGGTTGCTTCTCTGCTTCACTTTATTAATATTTTCTATATTACATTTTGGCTGGAGGATACAGTACGTGTACAGCAACATGCATCAGTATCTTGTACTGAAGGCCTTAAAGAAACATTTTCTGGAGTGTACATGCTTTTTAAAACTTCCACTTGTAAAAAACGAACTTTAATCATACTTTTGCTTGTTACATTCATGATGTATTTTTTTACTTCGATTGGTGGGAATTCTCTTTTTACATTGTATGAACTGGATGAACCTCTCTGCTGGAATGAACTCTACATAGGATATGGAGCAGCTGCATTCACTTCTGTTTCTCTGACCAGTTTTTTAGGAGTATACTTGTTTTCACATTGTCTCAGGGACATCTACATTGTCTTCATCGGGATATTTTCTTACATTGGAGGAATGGTCATGGCTGCCTTTGCCAAAACTACACTGCTCATGTTTTTAAGTGAGTTCAAAAGCAGGCCCTTTAGATTAATGAAATATGTGAAAATTGTTATATTCTATATAATTAAGCCATCTGATCCCTTAAAAGAACTTAAAGATATGTTAAAAACAACAACGAAAAAGTAATGTTCAATCAAATCCATATTGGATTTTAAATGTAAATTCAAAAATGACAAGTGTGACAAGTGAATGAAAGCACTTCATTATGGCTTTCTGCTTTTAATATCATGTATATACCCTGGGTTTATGAATGTTTCTCTGTGCTAAGATAATTTAAGATAATTGTTCACAATACAATAGTAGTTATGATGTGAATCATCTATCGCTTTTACTATTTGGAGCCTTTAGTACATAAAATGCAGTTAGGTCATTTAAAAAAAATTGCAGTTCACCTTTAAATTCTAAAAGTGCTGTTATTTGAGTGACTCATGACTAATTATATTGTTTTGCAGTGAGAGTGCCCTCTCTTCTATGTTTTATGCCCATTCCAGTTCTACGGTCCATGATGTCAAAAGTGGTTCTGGCTAGTGAACAAGGTGAGTTGAATTTATTAAAGAAACACAGTCATCAGGCATCTTAAAACAAATAGGCTCTAAATTATAAAATGTTTAGAACAGATTTGTGTGCAGGGGTTCCATTTTTTTGCTTGTACTAGCTTTTTAAGGTAATTTCTTTAATTTCAGGTTCTATCTATTATCACACTACCTTATTTCAGTAAAATCCTTGTGACTTTTGTTTCCAAGTTAATGTAAACAAGATTAGATGTTAACACCAGGCCAAAATTTCTCCTTTGGGGGAAAAAAACACCCTAAAAGATTAGTTGGCATTTTGGTTAAAAATAGTGATCCCCTGAAAACTTGAAGTGGAGTTAAAGTAAAGATCTGTTATACAGTTGTGACTTGACAAGTGCTTTTAACATTTGGCAAGTTTTCACATTCAGAGAAAGAAATACATCTCATATTTAGTCAGCCATTACAGAGGGTGAATGGCCAATCTTTGAAACACTTGAAAGGGTGAAAAGCAACAATTAAGGACTCTGATACTGAGTTGTGCACCACTGCCTCATGGCTATAGTAAATTTCCCAAAGGACATTACATTAATTCTTACCTATATAAAACCATGGGTGTTTTGATTTCAAACTAAAAACACTTTGTATAGTGTAGTGCAAAAATGAAATCTGTTATTTTGCAAGGTTTTCATTGATGTTTAATTTAAAGATGGTAAAGAATGGATTATTGTTTGAAGTATGTACCATATTTTGGCACCTCTAGCTCCGAATGCTCTCACAGAATTTTGAGTAGCCAAACTGATACTTTGTGAAAGTGCCAGCTCCTTTATTGCAAAAGAGTTCTCTTGAGCTATTCATATTTATAATAGATTTAGCAAAACAAAGATGTTTTTATCTGTACTGGTCTCTAATCATTCACATTGCCAAGAAGCTACAAATGTGGAAATATCTTTCTTTAGGATTGCCTATAGTTGAGTGGCTTGATCCAGGAGACAGTTTGCCTTATATTGATTGACTCAAAGAGCTCATTCTATTTAGAACGAGGAGTACTTGTGGCACCTTAGAGACTAACAAATTTATTTGAGCATAACCTTTCGTGCGCTACAGCCCACTTCATCACTTCATCATTCTATTTAGCTTAACAAAGAGAAGATTAAGAGGTGACTTGATTACTGTCTATTTGGATCTACATGGGGAACAAATATTTAATAATGGGCTCTTTAATCTAACAGAGAAAGTTATAATAGAATCCAGTGACTGGAAGTTGAAGCTAGACACATTCAGATCAGAAATAAAGCATACATTTTTAATGGTCTCAAGTATCAGAGGAGTAGCCGTGTTAGTCTGGATCTGTAGAAGCGACAAAGGGTCCTGTGGCACCTTATAGACTAACAGAGGTATTGGAGCATAAGCTTTCGTGGGTGAATACCCACTTCTTCGGATGCTTGCATTCACCCACGAAAGCTTATGCACCAATACCTCTGTTAGTCTATAAGGTGCCACAGGACCCTTTGTCATTTTTAATGGTGTTTGTAATTAACCATTGGAATTATTTAGCAAGGGTCATGATGGCTTCTCCATTACTGACAATTTTTAAATCAAGATTGGATGTTTTTCTAAAATCTGCTCTAGGAATTATTTGGGGGAAATTCTATGGCCTTTGTTATACAGGAGGTCAGCCTAGTTAATCACAGTGGTCCCTTCTGACCTTGGAAACTATGAATCTATGAATTTGTGACCTTTTATGCTTAATTATTATGGTTATTTAATCTGTACAGCACCATGAGCATACATAATATTGTAAGCATGCCAAAAGAAGACATTATTTCCTAAAGAGTATACAATCTAATGGGATATCTGGGTGGAGTGTAATCCAAAAAATACAGACTAAATTTAATGTAGAATTTTTTATTTTTGGAAATAGAGGAAGAGGATAGAGGCACTGAGATCTTGATCCAGCAAAGCACTTGCTTTGTTGGATTAGACCCTTCTTGAACATTAGCTGGAAGCTGTTCAGCATATAAGGGGTAGCATGAGAGAAACAACAAAGTTGGGAAAAGATGCACATAGAGAAAAAGTAGAAGAGGAGAGCAGGAAAAGGGAAGAGATAGTGGGTGGAGTTGCACAGAACTTTGCAAGTGAGAATGAGTCATTTGATATGGAAGAACAGTGGGTGTTACTGAAAAGATTCAAGAAAGGCGATACATGGGCAGAGTGGTAGTAAAGATAATCTCCACTGGCAACATGCTTTTGTCACTTAACAAATAATAATTCTGAAGGTGGTTCCTCCCCAGCAAAGCATTCTAATAGTGATGCTGCATAGTAATTGTACGACGGGGAATTGTAACTGTAATGCATCTTTTGAATTTTTTTATTAATCCTCTTCTCTGACCAAAGTGAATGACTTTCATTTCAATACTTGTAGAGCACTGTATTGTTATCCAGATATTTTTATTTTAACAGGTGCTGTGTTTGCTTGCATTGCCTGCTTGGAAGTTATGAGTAGTGCCATTTCATTTGCAGTTTTTAATAGTCTCTATGCAGCCACTGTAGCTTGGTTTCCAGGCTTTAGTTTCCTCTTATCAGCTGGTCTTTGTATAATTCCCCTGGGCATCTTGTGGTAAGTATATATCATAAGGGTTTTTTACTAGAGTAGAAATATATTTATCTATGAAGTGAAGCTGGGTGGTTTAGTGGATAAATGTTGCCTTTGATCTGTTGGCTCCATATTTAATCTATCTTGAGTTTCCTAATGTGGGACTAAATTCTAGCCCGGATGCATGTGTGTGGCTTCCATTGGCGTGAGTGAGAGCCCTGTTTGAGTGTGTGCATCTGAGGAGAAAATTTGGCACAAAATGAGGGTAATTGAGCTGTATGAAAGCAGAGAGCTCAGTTTTGTTGTATATTCTTGCCAATGGGAGTTATGGGCCTGATCCAAAGCCCACTGAAGTCAATGAGAGCATTTTCATCCAGGACCCTTCTCCTTGATCCTGCAGCATTAAAATCAATAGGATCTTTGATATGGACATTTACTTCACTGAACATGGGATCAAGCCCTGTGTGAATAAATCTCCATGCATATCAGAAAAGCTGGGGGAAGGACAAACTTATGTAATATTTACCCACTCTCAACCAGCTGTATTTCAGTAACATTCAGGACAAATTACATCTTTCCTTGGTGTTCATGATATCTAAATTCACTTGCATTCTCTCTAATGTAAACTATGCATCTGAGACTTTGAAACATGAATGAAAATGAATGGAATTGACAAAAAAAACCATTCTCCCAGTTCACATATACAGGAACTCCTCACTTAAAGTCGTCCCGGTTAAGGTTGTTTCGTTGTTACGTTGCTGATCAATTAGGGAATATGCTCATTTAAAGTTGTGCAATGCTCCCTTCTAACATCGTTTGGCAGCTGCCTGCTTTGTCCACTGCTTGCAGGAAGAGCAGCCCAGTGGAGCTAGCTGGTGGGGGCTTGGAACTAGGGTGGACCGGCAGCCCCCCTAGCAGCTCCCCATTCCCCTAAGTTCCCTGTGCGGCAGCTGCCCAGCAGGCTATCAACTGCTGGCAGTTCAGCTGTCCCTCCCCCACTGCCATGTGCTGCTCCTGCCCTCTGCCTTGGGGCTGCTCCCCGAGCCTCCTGCTTGCTGTGCGAGGGGGAAGAGGAGGATTAATGTCAGGGTGTCCCTCTTCCCCCTGCTCCTCCCTTCATTCCTCCTGCCTTGTAGAGTGTGAGGCTACATTAACGAGGTAACCCCTGAGGGCTAGTTCATCATTTAGCAGTAAGGCATTCCCTGGGAAATATTCCATCCTCTGACTCCTCCACCTCAACCAAGCTTCACAATCATCATTGCTGTGTGCCAGTATTTAAATTGTTTGTTTAAAATATATACTGTGTGTGTATTATAATATAATTCATTAATTAATATATATAGTCTTTTGTCTGGTGAAAAACATTTCCCTGGAACCTAAACCCCCCCCCCGCCCATTTACATTAATTCTTATGGGGAAATTGGATTCGCTTAACATCGTTTCGCTTAAAGTCGCGTTTTTCAGGCACATAACTACAACGTTAAGTGAGGAGTTCCTGTACTCTTAGATTCATAGAAAGTTAAATATTTACTAAGAGGGATAGTATTATCCTTCCTGAAGTCTTGTACCTTTTCACCTCATGCCTAAACTTCACCTTAAATGCCTTTTGTTCTGGACTATCTGAGTTTTAAGATCAGAGTAGTGAGACATGAAGAACACTTCAGACTTGAGTGCCTTTCAACATTTCAAAACCTTGGACCTGATTCACTACAGCATCACTCCAGCTTTATGCCACTCTAATTCCATTAAATTACCCGGGCTTTAAACTGGAGTAGTATATCAGTGATTCTGACCCAATAGGTTTAATGGGGGTGAAAGATAAAGGGTCTCGTCCTGGAAGTGGAGAGTATTTTAGAACATAAAGATATTAAGGTGCTCAGATACTCTGTTAATGGGGGCCATATGAATGCCTTAGATAAAGAGAGCTATAACTTAATCTATCATTTCCAGTATAACAGGGAAAGCTCCTTTCAAAAAAGCAGTGTTTTCTATACAAAGGGTCATAAACACATACCAATAAATTAATCCATCTTGGAGCCAGGACTACAGAATAGCATGATAGTTATTTCTTCCCTCTCCACTCCAGATTAGTGCCTTATCTGTGGTATACTGCCCTTAGAATAACCTCACTCACCCTGAGAAACCATCCTTTCTGAGGGTGTCATGCAATGGTATTATCTCAGAGCAGAAACTGCAGCTTGTTCCAATTTGTGCTAAATCAGGCATGGTGGCTTAGTGCTTTTCACAGAGACCCGAAATGAGATTGTCTCACTCATGTTACATAGAGCAAGTATTATCATTGCTTTATTTATTAAGCCACCTGGACCTTTCTGTGCAGAAACTATTGGGTGTGTTGTTGGTGCTGATTCAGCATACTGTGCATTACTATCTTGCTAAAAATGTCTCTGTGTCTTATCTCTCTCTTCCAGCTGGCTTATGTGCACCAGTTGGCATGAAGAGGACTTGGCATCACTTGAATATGAAGAAATATCCAGTGAAGAGAGTATTGATAGTTGAACAAAGAATTTACCTACCTTGGTTTTCTAGTCTGCTGTGCATGGTGCAGCCTGTTATGTACACATTGATAGGGGAGAGAGTGTGACAGTTGTAGATGAAATCTGGACAGTAGCCCTGCAACAATTACCATAAAACTGCTAGCATTTCCAGTCTTCCTATTTTATGCTACAATGAGTTTATTCCTTATACTTAACTATGCAAATAGGGTGAGAGTAGAGGGTCTTTATCAGTTTTTAAAGTATAGCAAAAATGATTGATATTCTGTATTTACGAATAAGAATGTAGAATGACTTGTTTTTTTACATGCTGTACTCTTGGATTTACAAATAATGTCTCTTTCAGAATTAAGAGAAAATAAGTGAGAGCCATATTTTGTTCTCTCTCAGGTTTGAAAATGATTTTATTAAGTGAGGCATATGATCCAGCTGTGTCATCTAAACTTGTGTGACAACAATAGTTTGCCAGATCATCGGCTTGTATAAATCACTGTAGTTCTATTGAAGCCAATGGAGCTATGCCAGTTTGCACGAGCTGAGGATCTGGCTCATATTGTGCATCTCAAAGGACTTTTGTGTTACTGTGGGGCCTGTAGGACAGTCTAAAATGAGCAAACTATATGTGTTCTCTTCCAAAAGGCAAACAAACTGGGGAAAATTCTGGCATATATTGTAAATTAAACCATTTTTCTGCAGGTTTAATTTATATGTGAAACATTTGCAAGTGTGGAACTCACCTGTAACTTTGTTCTCAAGATGGGTTTTCCCTCTAATGTTGTAATGAGAATAACCTGTGACAATGAGACGCCAGCATGGACTCTGTTCCAATGCATTCCAGTGCATGGCAGCTAGATGTGCTCATTCCATTGGTGGGATCTGTGATATGGACATTTGGCCAGTTGGAACTAGGTTGAGGCTAACTCATTTCATACACGTCAACCAGCTGCAATATTGTGATGACTTTTGCTCATTGCCGTCAATTTACACTCTAATCTCTAGCCGTATTCCTACAATCATTGGATGGACATGGACACAGTCTCACTCATGAGTAAGTTATTAATTTTACGTAGAAACTGTTATGCCAGAACAGACTCATAGTCTATCCTCTCCCCATCCTGCATGTGGCAGTGACCACAGTGAGAAGGGATATCTGTTCCTGACCCTAGCTAGTGACTAGTCTATGCTGTGAAGTATAAGGGATTTTTTTATTAGTTATTTTAACTGCAGATGTTCTTCTAAAGAGGCAGATCCTGGTCCATTTAAGTAACTGGGAGTTTTGCCATTGATTTCAACGGGACCAAGATTTGGCCATAAATGTTTAAGCCCTTTTAATAGTCTGCTAAATCATTTGTTTCAATAATATTATAGGCTAATTATATCGGCCCCAATTCTGCAAAGACTTTAGCACATGCATTTTATGCACTTAGTATTACTGACTTCAAATATTACTTGCATTGTGTAAACTTAAGTATGTGTATAAGCCAGATTGTATAAAAGTTGTTTGTTTTTTTTAAACCAGTTCTAAATCTACTGCCTTTTAATTTCATTGTGTCCTTTTTTCCTCCTATCATGGGGCAAGGTCAAGGTACATATATCAGAGGGGTAGCCGTGTTAGTCTGGATCTGTAGAAGCGACAAAGGGTCCTGTGGCACCTTATAGACTAACAGAGGTATTGAAGCATAAGCTTTCGTGGGTGAATACTCACTTCTTCGGATGCAAGCAGTGGAAATCTCCAGAGGCAGATATAAAAGTGCAGGGAAGATTCAGGCTAGAGATAACGAGGTAAGCTTAATCAGGGAGGGTGAGGCCCTCTTCTAGCAGTTGAGGTGTGAACACCAAGGGAGGAGAAACTGCTTTTGTAGTTGGCTAGCCATTCATAGTCTTTGTTTAGTCCTAAGCTGATGGTGTCAAATTTGCAAATGAACTGAAGCTCTACAGTTTCTCTTTGGAGTCTGGTCCTGAAGTTTTTTTGCTGCAGGATGGCTACCTTTAGGTCTGCAATTGTGTGTCCAGGGAGGTTGAAGTGTTCCCCTACAGGCTTTTGTATATTGCCATTCCTTATATCTGATTTGTGTCCATTTATCCTTTTGCGTAAGGACTGTCCAGTTTGACCGATGTACATAGCAGAGGGGCATTGCTGGCATATTATGGCATATATTACATTGGTGGATGTGCAGGTGAATGAACCGGTGATGGTGGAATATACCATTCATTTACCTACATTGTAGTTCCACTTAAATCATTGTAGCATCTTTAAGAGCTCCTCTCTTGAAAGACCATAAGATCTTTCTCGTCTGTGGATCTTTATTTCTTTTATAACCTTGATGAAGTGACTAAATCTGATCCACACATCTAATTGTTTTGCACTGAATGCACTCTAATTTGTAATTAGAACTTATATAGCACTTTTTATCTTCAAGGCACTTTACAATTATTGAAGTAATTAATTCTCACCCTCTGAGGTAGATATTATCATCCCTGTTTATGAGATGAGGAAACAGAGAGGTTAAATGACATGTCCAGGGCCACAGAGCAAGTTAGCACTAGAACTGGAATTCAGAATAAATTTCTGCCTCGTTGGTCTTGCACGGATTCCTTTATGCACAAATCAGGCAGGCAATTGTGTATATATAATGCACAACTCTTCCCTTCCCTCCTCACCCTGCTTTTTAAAAAAAAACTCATAGATCATTTTTACAGCTAAGGTTGCCCTAATCTATCAGCAAGCAAAGAGAGGCTCCATATTGCTAGAATTATTAAGCAGAGACTTGGTGCAGTAATTATAATAAAGTAAATTGGTTGGAGTTCACTTTAGCCTCCATATTAGGAAGGATGTTATGTTAGTTCACATTTCACAGTTGATTTCCTAACTGTATATGCACATGCACTTTAAACAGCAAAAGGACAGAATTCTGGTAAGATAAACATCTTTACCATATTGGAGAGACAGACCACAAATCTGCATATGCAACTCAAATGACCTTCCTCTCTTCATTCAAATTTACTTCAAGAACAACACCCTACTTAACTTTAGCAAAGCCTTTCAGAGGTAATCCACCAAAAATATTGGCACCATATCAAGATTGGTATCATAAAAGGTGTATATTATGTGTATGATCTAGACTGCAAACTCTTCAGGACAAGGACTTTGTCTTCCTTTACATTTGTACAACACCAAGTACACTGGTGATGCTCATTAAATAGAAAGCATAAATTCAAATGTGAGTCTAAGGGCTCTTAAATATAAACTGAAAAAAGCACTTGAGTTGTAAACAACTTTTTGCTTCAGGGATGTACACTGCTTTTAACAAAAGAAAGGACATTTTTTTCGTAAGAGTGCTGTGAAGATTTTTTTAGGCTCTTCATCTAGATCACACACAATTCTGATCTGGTTACTCTGCTCACACAGATTATATAATAGTTTCTGGCATTAACTATGTAGAGTGAAGCTGCCGTGTAGAAGTTAATAACTCCTGGAAAATGTAGCAATTCAGAAAAGAGGAACGATACCTTCATTCATTTCTCATTCTTTATGGAGGTTCTGTCATTGTCCCTGGCAGTCCCTGTTGGTAATCTGAAAAACCAGGTTCTACAGTGGGACATTCCATTGGCCCAAATGAGAATTTTCACACATGATCATATTACATGGGTGGGAGAATGGAAGATTTTATGTCAATCTTGCAGAGAAAATGTATAAAACCATGTTTTGTGGATTGTCTATATGGAGATGCAAAATGTTTCTGGTGAATATAGCACTTAGATTGAAATAAATAGATTATGCCAACATTTATGTAGAATCATTTCTCATATTTACTCAGTATATAGCATGAGACACCAGAGGGGTTGAGGCCTCCAGGCACTTCTGTACTATTAATTTGTAATAATAAAGCCTTAAATTTTGTAGCAATTAAGTGATTTGACAAGTGAAATATTTTTGTATAAATGCAAGCACCCTTTTGCTTTAAGTTAATAAAGCAGAGATCTGTCTAGTCTTCTAACTGTTTGGATCTTGTTCTTTTGACAGATAAGCATGCACAAAGCAATAGAATTGCTGGAGTAATATTCAGAAGCAGCTCAGGCCACCAACATATTTAATTTCTTTTGCAGCTAGTGATACAAAATAGTATGTACTTGACACTTAAGTTAAATGACTGGAGATCACATTGTATGCAAACACCCTTATCTAAGCAAAGCAGCATTTTGGAATAGCATTTTTACTGTCCATGTAAGAACGGTGAAAGGCTAGCCAATCTTGGAGGATACAGAACTAGTTTAGCTTGTCTGCCAGGCAGAAAGCTTACTCTAGCAAATGTGATTTGATTGTAAGATAAAATATAAAGAGGGAAGTAGTTGAGCCAGCCATACATTCTAGCTCTTGAACCAACATCACTGGAGTCAGCTTTAATGCCTCCCTCTCTTAAATTTGTCACTTCTTTCTCTGGACTGTATTGAAAAATCAAATTCTTTCCTCTCAGCAGGGCCAAAACCTTTGTCCCAATCTGGTCTTTTTCCACATTAACCTCTTCCTCTGGCCTCTTACCAACTTGACTCCCCCTCTACCCTGTCCAAAACCCAGTTGCTAAAATTATGTTCCTCAGAAGAGATCAGACAATGCTGCTCCCCTCCTCAAAACCCTTCCCTGGTTCCCCCTTGCCCAAAATAACAAGTTTACATTTCTTGTCCTTGCCTTCAAGGCCATCCACCTCAGCCTACACCTTGGATGTATTTGCTTAACCTGTGCCCTTTCTTTACCCTTTCACTGGCCCCATACCACTGTCCTCACCCCTCCATTTATTTCCTTCTGCTCCTCTCTCTATGCCAAGGCCTCACCATGAAATCTAGTCACTTAATAGCTGGGCCAGATATTTGGAGCAAATATCCTAGTTATGGCTGCCCACAGTGAAGACCAGAAAACCGCCCTAAAGAGCAGGCCTGCACAACATGCGGCCCGCGTGGGCTCACTGTGCGGCCCGCGGGGGGGTGAGTAGGTGGGCTCACCGTGCAGCCCAAAATCTGGGACTGTGTCCGTTGGCCCTTTTTACTGCCGAATGGATGCAGTTCCCATGTCTTACAATTACTGTTTCAGGCCATTTACAGATTTGGGCAGACTTCATTGCATTAAGCTTATTTTTGGAAGGTTTTCTTTGCAATTGTTGGGTCTTGAGACCGATGATTTATTTATTTTTTTGTTTAAAAGAAGTTCAGATACTGGAGCATAATTCTTGAGATAGGACTCTGCTTCTAAAAGAGACAGCAATCCGTAACATTTAGGCTGGTTACATTCTCAAAGTGTACATAACGCACTTTGACCATTGTATGAAGTAAGAGAACAAACAGAACTGTCCTAAACTTCTTGCAAGGATTTATAATACATTATAACACAGCTTGTGTAATTTAAATAAAAACACACCCTTTAAACGTACAGAAAACAGCTTTAATCTGGCTATTCATTTATAAAAGATGCATTTGTGTAGCTTTTAACTTTAGGATCTCCCTTTGGTTATCCCCAGATAAGATTGTTTACTTACAACCAAGTCAGTTCAATTTTAATGTTATGTTCTGCAGTTATGTAAAATAAAAATTCATGTTATTGTCACTAACACTTTTATGATGCAGTTTGTCAGATGTGCCTTTGTTTCATACAAACATTTTGAATTTTACATTTTTTCTCAACAGTGGCATTTTTCCTTTAAAATAACCATTTAGCAACATGTAAAGGTGAAAGAAAATAAGAAAGAAAGAAATATTTGTGGCCACTTATTTTCTTTTTGCTGACACAGACTAACACGGCTACTACACTGTAACCTATTTAAAGGTGAAGTTTCCATGTAGGCTGGAACAGTGAGCCCAAAATAGGGCTACAGCAGCTCTAATTCCACAGAGCAATGGAGCCCAGTGAGGCTGTTGTGAAATCCAAAGGAGGGGTTCCCCCCTCAAAAGTAGCTAGATAAAGCCAAATTCAGCTCCCAACTCTTCCTAGGGAGCAGTGTCTAATTCTATCCTAAGGGGCAACTGAGCTCCAGTGACTGAGCATCTCTGACATCTTAGCTGGGGGAGACAAATGTGTGTGGCAGGGTTCTTTTCTACCAGTGAGCTACTGAGGATCCTTAAAGGGGCTGCAAGTGACGAGAGTAACATTGCTTGGATTGGAGGTCAGGGACTTGAGTTATGATTAAATATATTTTGGAAACCACAGCATTTACAGCAATTTTTTTATTCGATGTTTAAAAGATTTCAAGAACAAAGTGATTCAGTGGAAAATGTCTGTTTTATATTCAAAAAGTTCTTTTGCAAGAGCATGCATTCCCTGCATTTACCTACAGTAATCAATTTTAAAATGCACATGCATTTTTGGACTTCTTGTAGTATATGTATACTATTTTAAAAACTAAGCAGCTATTGTCCTGAGCAATACATGAAGAGTCGTCTTCTTGTACAGTTTAAAATACCCAGTTATAGGACATTTATATTGACAGTAAGCAGAGAACAAATCATAGTAGACTTTAAACATTTAATGTGCCTATTCATCAAGTAAGGCAAGAGCTCTCCTGTGGGTAAGTTAACAAAAACATTGTGTCAATGTAATAATATTGTACACTGAACCTGTAGTATAGTATAAAGACACATACAAGAAATGTTTTCATGAACAGTAGGTTTGGACTACATTTGTGTTACAATAAACCAAGCTTGTATTCCACCATCACATGTGGTTCTCCCATAACTTCACTCTGCGATGGGTCTAGAAAATAAGACAGTAAAATATTTACGAAGTTAGTAACACTTTGAAACAGAAAGTATCATAAGACAAGATGACTATATTTCCTCTAGATGTATTTGTTTATAGCAGGGGTTCTCAAACTGGGGGTTGTGATCCCTCAGGAGGTCACAAGGTGGATACATAGGGGTTGTGAGGTGTCAACTCTGTGGGGCTGACAGCTCTGAGCCTCCATTACATTAAATTACCCCCTGCCTCATTTTTAATTTATAAGGAGGGGGTCATGCTCAGAGGCTTGTGTGTGAATGGAGTCACCAATACAAAAAGTTTGAAAACCACTGGTTTATAGTGATGTGCACATCTTGATTACTCAGAAAAGTTCTGCAGTGTATGCTGCAAATCTGTGAACCTTGTAAATATTTGTTCTAAACAACCATGGGGAAGGAAACTGTGCACGGGTTTCCTTTCTAGGGAAAAGGAGGAGGGGCGGGGGAGGGAAGCCATGCTATGTTCAAGCACTAGAGAGTTACACATCATACAAGACCTAAGACAATAAATTAAGTACAACAGACAGAAAAAGAACAAGTTTTAAACACTGTTTTAAGTTGAAATGGCCTGTCAGCAACATGAGTGTGACAAAAGAAAGTTTTACAAAGTGGTGATCAAAGCCCAGTACTTAGTTTAAAAAAAAATTGAATTAGGGAGAGAATGGTTACACTACTAAAAAGCAACAGTGACTATTAGTTTCAAGTGGGTGCATGTGTATAGAGAGAGACAGAGCCCAGGTAAGATAGTATATCAAAAGAGAAATACCAGAATGAGAACTTCAAACAGAATACACTAAAAAACCAGCAATCATACTGGAGCGCAACCCAAACACCAGAGGTGGTGCTTCACTTAAACAGGGCTTCAAGGAGCGAGATTATGCAAGGGGGCAGAGTGACTCCCCCTTCATATCAACCATTGGAGTGGGGGCAATGCACGTTGGGGAGCAATATACTCTGTCCTAATGGATAGAACAGACAGTGCTCCTTCCATGCACAGTACAAACTGGGCCTCTCTGAGGCATATTCCCTCCAGCACTCCTCCAGGAATACTGAGGCTCCATAATTTAGCCCCAGATGATAAAACCAATTCTCCAATAAATTTTTATTGGCATTTATTCTCTTTAACTATTAAAACATGGGTTAGGGGATATGTTACACATCCAAATACAAGACACAATTTTGCTTCACATTTCAGGATAACCTCAGGAGAACAAGCGGCTTCACCCTAGTTATTTTTTTCCTAATACATCCCTTTTCTAACCTCTAAACTTAAATTAATAAAAAACAAGATTTTTAAAAACCTAACTGTCAGGGACACAGAAATCTTGATAGTTCCCAAGTCTCACCTTTCTGATAGCCCTGAGAAAGTTTTGACAGCTTACAAAATCTCTGAAAGAAAACATATTTACCATTAAGAATGTCCTCAAAACCAATGCATTCATCATTTCCTCTCAGTGTATCCAGCGCTATATTTGAGCTATGCAGAAATGGAAGACGTTGGATCTGTGAAAACACAGCAAGAGTGAGTCAAATGAAGGTTTCTCTATATTCAGGCATCCCAAGTCCAGACTGTAATTAAAAGTGACAGGCAAAGTAGTTTGTTCTTTGGGAAATGACAGAATGATAACACGGACTCGAGTGTAGAGATATTCTAGCCTGCACACATTTGTCTCAAGACCTGTCTGGCACCTCTTCTTATAGTCAAGGCATGGGATCTAAACATCAGAATGCACGATCATGAAAAACATAGTTTTCAATTTCAGTAGAAAAATATGCCCACTGTTTTCTGCCAAATATCTGTGAATGGTCACTACAAAATATCTACACCTTGAGTAACTGCTTGAGATTTTTATTTTTTCAATCCATATCTCAAAAGAGAGTAAAAAGCACATCAACAAGCGATACCATTATTTTAATGAATTTATATGGCCCTCCCTAAGTAAGAGTCATTTAGGTTAAATTTAGATTATGAACATTATTTCTCCAATCTCCACTAGAAGCAGCCTTAATGAGGTCTTGGTCCATGATTAGGGCTCCTAGACACTACAATAATACAAATAAACAAAAAAAATAAAGCTTGAGATTGGCTCTTGTTCAAAAGGACAGGTTTATGCCATATGAACCATCAGACCATCATATGACTGTAGAGGAAGGGAGGCTCTGCGCTTGTCACTGAGTATGTAGTAACGCAACTGACTAAAATGACAAGTAAAGAGCTGAGATCACAAGATGCACATCAGACATCAGCATATATGTATTCACAACTGCCTTTGACATAGAAAAACTTAACTGGTAAGCTATTGTGAGTATGTGTTTTTTATATATAACACAGCATAGCCGTCTCTTGCTTGTGGATATACTGGATTTGTAATTATCCATAATATTTGCTAGTACAACTGCACTTTAATCAGTTCCAATACGAATACTATTCCAACTCAAATGCTGTAAAAAGGTAAAGTTAAGGTACAGGCACATATCAGTGGTGAGAGTTCATATTATCTTCTAAGAACATTGAAGATAACAAGAAAAGGCCAACAAGTATCCTAAGGTAACAAGAATTTCTTCTCTCCTGCATAACTAAGGAGATCCATAGGTAGGGGGGGGAAAAGTCTCTTTGCTCTCACCACTCTTCGCTCCTGCCAGATATGCAAGAACCTGTGGGAGAAAAGCTCTCTCCCAACAGATCTCAGGAGATCTGCAGGGAGGAGTGACTGGGTGAGAGCAGGAAAAATTTCAGCATTTCTTGTAGGTCTTCTGGTGTCTGCAGGGCAGGAAACCCTCAACAAACCTTATTAGGCTTGTTGTGGGCCAACACCTAATTCTTAGGATGGGGTAGTTCCCTATTTCACCTCAACACACATCTGTAGTAGGTGCCTCAGTAGCAAACAAGCCCAAACAGGATTCTCAGTCTTTAATGACCTCAAATACATTCACTGAGGACAAACAAGTCTACTATGGCCCCTGGGGGTGGAGTGGGGGGGAAGATGGACATGCAGCAGTGAAAGATTATCTCCAATGAACTCAGAAGGGGTGGTGGGTGCAATCTCCCACTGAATTTAAACTTTGAGTGCTGGCCCCCAATGAAATTCCCACAGCTTACAAAGAAGGTCTGATGTGGGGATGCACATAGGGTTTTACCGCCCTGATCTCTCCCCCATCTCCTTGTACACTCCAGCCCCCCAAACCAGTTCTGCTTAGAGTTTGCTTGAAAAACGTACAGAAAATGAACAGCCGTTATCAAATGTATTTTGAAATAAACAAATGCTTTTTAAAAAGCATGTTTGCAGATAGGTCTATAACTTAGCTAAGGCCATTTATATTACTAGAATAGTTAAAAATGCCTACCTGCTTTGCTGCTTTGAATTCCATTTGCAGCTTTAGAGGTGCATGAAGTCCTTGAATATTTCTCAGAGTTGATAAATTCATTTTATCTTGGTTTAGCTGAAACTATCAAAAGAATTTTTTTTAAAGCTGCATTTAATTATAGCTTTAGAAAATATATTTGCAAAATTATATTTCAATGAACATGCAAAAAAAAAAAAAAAAAAAAAAGTGCAGTAAATAGATTGCTAGATTTATAAACCTCGGTGTGTAAGAAAACTGCCAAAACATTAACACATTTGTTTTAAGCAACTGAGAAAGAAAATCTAATTTTAAAATCATGCATTACATGCTACTTGTTACTGGCTAAAGCTGTATTTTGTTATTTTTGGCAAGCAGAATACATTGGACTCCACCAAGTGGAGATGTTGTGTATTACTTTAAAGTATCACTAAGCAATTTCAAGAAATTATTAAAATATTAATAGCCCAGAAAGGGGAAAGCCAAGCATCTTGGCCTAAAAGAATCCATGGCAGGCCTTATAAACTGACAAGAAGAGTAACTTTTTTTGCTATCATTGATAAAAAATTAAGAAGCCTATATTTGGCAAACTTTTCCTATTTCCAGTATAATGAAATTACTTTATATATGATCTCAGCAGATATTTATTTTTGTTAAATATATTATACACAAGTCCCAGTGTTTTAAATCATTTAGGAAAGCAAGTGTTAGTCTTGACTCCTTACTGGGTCCTCTGGCACTAATCAATAACAAGAAATATAGTGTACATATACCTACTTAATAGGTACTGGTTTCTGATAACAAAAGACGTTTTGACTGGACAAATAAACTTTTCAAGTATAAACTAAAAATCACTTTGCATGTATTTGCAGTATTTAGTGGGGGTGGGGGGTGGGGGGGGTTGGCTCCAGGTTTTGCACTGATGCTACTGATAGCAGCAGCATATTCAGTGACAGAAGATAGTGGTTTTTCCTTATTTTTTTTTTATTTTCTTAATATTCAGAAGTTATACTTGTAATGTTTATGATAACAATATATTGGTGTAAGAGCCATTGATGTTTCCAAAGAAGACATTTAGCACAAACAAACAAGCAGAAGTATAAGTTACAGGACAGGATACCATCTCTAGGCAAAACATCAAAGGTCTAGTCAGTCTCTGTAATTTTCATCAGAAGTCCAGAAGAAAAATGTTAACTATACCTCCCCCGCCCCACTCCCCAGCTTCACTTCTGTAGCTTACTACATTAGCCTTGCCAGCCACTGTCTTTTGCTATTTAAAAGTGGGGCTTGTGACATACCAAGCAAAGATATTTAGTTTCTTTGCTATTAATGCTATTTGTAGAGTTTATAAACTTCTACAGCAATAAGAACAACCACAACCATTTCAGCATAATACAGGAGTAATATTTTGGAACATTACTAAAATGAACACACAAGTATATCTCCTGAAGATGTTTAGTTCTACTGCATCAAATCTCCTGTGCTGAGATAAACCCTAGCAGTTCTTTCAGCTATTAACCAACCCCCACCTGTCAAAAATTCATAATGAAATGTCATGTTAATCGCATAAATTATATCAAAGCAATACTGCTGTTAGGCATCTTGATTCCATTAATGTTAGGATCCTATTCACCACTGACTGAGATGCACTGAAATTGCACTTGTCAAGAAGTTAACAGTAACAATGGCCCTTAAACTTTGTAACTAGCTAATGGTAAGAAAGCATTAAAAGGTTATCAAATTCAGCATTGCACTTACATTTTTTTCTGACAGTTCCAAAGGATGGCTGGGCAAAAGTTCATTTTTCACACTTGTAAATCTAGAAATGCAAACAAAAAGTTTTGGTTTTTTTTTAAAGTCACACAAGAACCAAAAATGAATGCATCAATTTCTAGTCTGACATTAATTCCAGATACAAACATCAAACGGCTATAATTAGTGCTCATTTAGAACAAGGAAAAAATCTGTACAAGAACTTCAGTCTTTTTCTGCTTCAGCGTCAAGCTTAACATAACATCAGTCATGTTTTTTCTTCCCCCAGCTCCAGCTCACAAACAGAAGACAAATTTCACTTGAATACCTAAATACACCCTGCTATTATTGGTTCACTTATGGATAATCTACATGCATGACCCTAAGAGCATCCTTCTGCCAAAAGACAAGGGTCTGCCTGGAACCCAGCAATGAGTTTCAGCTGCCCTGACCAACTCAGTGTACCCCAACTCACTAATATTACAATCTGTATCTAAAAGGTGTAATGTAATATGCCATCGGAAAACTAATAACTCACTGGTCATTAATATTCTTGTGTGATGTATGTACAGTCACACCATGAAGAACTTTACAGACGGTCATATATTTCCAGACTAAAAGGTGTTTATCAAATCCCCCTGATGTGCCTGGTTTAAACAGGTTTTCCCCAAACAAAGGAAAAAGGCCAGATGTGGCTAAATTCAATGGGCTATTCATTTGTATGAGAAATTGCAGGAAGAGATCATTTGCATTGTAAAAGTCACCAGTGGAGAAGACAGCATACCGTCTGCAGGAGGCAGCATGGCATCTACCCCAGAAGGGAAAAGGAAATTGATCTAGGTATACACTTCAGAAGAATACATTTCAAAAGTTTACCAGACTATAGAGGGGGAGTGAACCCCTAAATTATCCTTCACCTGAGGAGACAAAGGAACCAAGCACTTTAAGCTCTGTGAAGAGTCCTCACCAGAAAGTCTGGTTAGCCATACTGGAAAGCAGACTTCAAGTATGTCTATACTACAATGTAAGCCCAAAATTAGAACTCAAGTTAGCAGACCCTGGGTTTGTTAACCTAAGGCTTGAGCGTCTACACTCATTTGTAATCACAGGTTAGGAATTGTTGAACCCTGGGTCTTAACTTGGGGTTCCAGTGTTTACACTGCATTATGCAGGCCCGAGTCCAACCACTTATATCCCAGTCTTCCAAGCACCCTCCCAAAATGTGGCCACTATAGCACTTTTGGCAAAACTTGACTGTCCATCCAACTTGACAGTTCAGAGGATAAAAAAAGTCAGCCTGTGGGATACTTTTGGCAGATTCACAGAGAACAAGTCTAGTGGGGCTACGTCTACACTACAAAGCAATAGGGCTTGAACATGGGGTCATGGTTTGACTGAGGCCTGGACCCGCCACCCCATGGGGTTTTGGGACCCTGGGTTAGCACAATTTGTGTGTATACAGGTGGGATTAGGTTTGAGCTTGAGTTCAAACCCTGAGCTTACACTGCAGTGTAAACATACCCTTGGTGAAAGACTTATTTGAACAAGAGACTTAAATCAGGTTTTAGTCTGAGAAGTGTGTTTCCATTTTTATTTCCTTATAATCCTTTCTATCTTTAAATGATGCCAAGTATAAGGAATAAACCTATGACTTTTTGTTTAATGACCTTGTTTTACTTTTACCATAAATCAATTCAGTGCTGTGATTGAAATAAGAGCATTTGTAACCCCCCCTCTCCCACCTCATTGAATTAATGAGTTGCAGTGAATTGTCTTTTTAAAGGAGCAACAAACGACTACTCTGTGAATGTTCAGGAGGGCTGGACACAGCACAGTGATGTCTCTGGGGAGCATGGGAGTTCACTGATTGTTACCTGCAAAGCAAGGTTTGGATAAAAGTCCTAAAGAGTCTGCTGGCAAGGCGGACAAGCTGGTGTGTCAGGGAGTTGTCACACAGCTTAGCAGTAGCAACACACTGTCCTGCTGAGGCTGAAAGGGGTAACATAGTAACTCACAATTCTGGGAACCTCAGCAGATTGTGGTAATGGTAGATGGTTCTGTGAAAATTCAGGACTGAGAAGGCACTAGGGTCACTCTGCAAAAGAGTAACTGGACGGTGGAAGCCAGGATGTGACCTGCATGCTTGTAAGGCTGGCTGTTGGTATCAGGGCAGTGGGCCATAGCAGCATAGCATTTAAGGCACCCACAGTTGTAGGGCAGGTGGTGACACAACCCTTATCAGTCTCGGTTGAACGTCACAACGTGGTATGTGTTTTGACATTATTATTTCATTTTCAGACGAATCTTAATTCCCTGACCATACTGTTACATGCAAGCCTTGGATTTTCTTTCTGAATGGGTTTGATAAGCATTTTAAATGTCAACAGAAGTATTTATACTTCTATTCTAGATGTATATTTTATATACAAATGTGGGTATACAGATATGGTTCTGACCACCAACCACCTGAAACATTACCAAGCAGTGTAAAAATATTAGGCCATTTTCCACATTGCTAATACTATTTCATATGTCACTCATGGCTGAAGTCAAACATTTTGGCCAACGTTAAAAGAGCACATGCAACTACCTTTTTTTTTTTTGTTGAGACACAGTTCATATATGAGCTGGGATAGAAATTAAGCTTTTTCTATCGTTGTTTAAAGGTGCATCCTTATACAGATCACTAATTGCACAGCTGTTTGTATTTATTATTTGCTTCTAAGAGTAAGATTTCGTAGGAAACGAGCTCGACACACAATGCTCCTACTATAATTATACACAAAGTGACTACATCAGTGGTTCTTAATCAGCATCCCAATCAGCACACAGCTGCGGCCCATGTAGATATACAGGTAGTATATATATTGTGCGACTGCGGCTCACATAACACACAGAGCTGCATATGCAGCCCACAATGGTAAAAGGGATGGGGACCACTGGACTAGACATATCTTTTGATATCAAGTATATGGCCAAGAAGCGTATGTTCTAAAACAGGTTCATAATACATATAAACTTTCTTCCTACATACTTAGAATTTCAATTTGGTTATGGTACAGTATATTAGCAGGCAGACAAGGCATACCCTCTGCGTAGAATATCATGACCTCCAAACGCTCCACTAGCTGAAAATTCAGCAATTGGGATGCTATCCTTAAGCTGAGATCCAACTCCTCTGGAATTCTGAAACAAAAAGCAAGGATTACTTTTACAGAATTGGGCCCCATTCAGCGCTTCTGTTAACTCTGGCAAATGAAAATTTAGATTAATCTCTTGGTCTTTATACCAAAAAAGAGTTCTCCATTGAGCTATCTGATTTCTCTTTAAAACTACATATGCACAAACTTTAGTCTTCAGGGTGACTGATTTTTAACTGAGACTATAAATGCTATTTAATTAGGACACCTTGAAGTGATTTAGCAGTGCTTAGATCTCGTGGAATAGCGTAATATCATGCTGTTTGCTCCTCAAACTTGCTAAGGCAAAACAAAAAGACTTAACATGCTTTTACTATGTGTATGGCAGCACCTACCTAAGATGGGTCCCAATCCTGATTGGGGCTTCTGGGCAGTACTATAACACAAATATGAAAATGACTGTGCCATCAACTAGGGTTTAGGAAGAAACTTCTATGAGCAGATTATTCCATAATTATCCACTACAAGGTTTCTTGCACTCTTCTCTGAAGCATTGGGTTCTAGCCTCTGTCAGATGGAGGATATTGGACCAATGATCAGACATGGCAATTGCTATTTTTCTTTATGCAAAGGCAAAGAATAATAAAGAAGGTAGAAGATAGATCCACTTTATAGGGCTTGACTGGTGTAGCTGTCTGGGGAATTTTGCATTCAGTTCAGTTTTGAACATCTTGTTACTCCAGAAACACAGTAACAAATTAGAGGGAACTCAGGGAAAATCAACAAAACGTATGTATGTATTTATTTATTGGGGTGGGGGATGGGACTGAAGGCATTGACTTTCAAGGAGACATAAAACAGTTAAATAAATGCAGTGTCATCTAGTGATTAGAGAACTGGACTGGCATTCAGGAGATCTGGGCTCTATTCCCAGCTCTGCCATTCAGCTACTAAGACCTTGAACAAGCCACCTCACATCACCTCTCTGTGCCTCAGTTTCCCCTCTCACACTGCCTGACTTGTCTATTTAAACAGTAAGCTCTTTGGACAGAGACTGTTTCCTACTATGTGAACGTACAGTGTTTAGCACAATGGAGCCTCCTTGCACTATCACCACACATATTTGGAATATGAAAATACAGGAGGAATTATTATTGTATAAGAGGGAATGACTAGAAAACAATAGGATGAAGTAAATAAAGGGTGAAGAGCAAGAAATAGTCCCAAAAGTGAAACACATCAAGTACTGCTGTTGCTTCATAGACTTCTACTTTAAGGCCAGGAGGGACCATCCAGTCCAGTGTTTCTCAACCTGGGGAATCACAACTCACAAGTGGGTCCTGGGACAGATATAGGGGGATAACAAGCAGGGCACCTGCAGGGGCCCTGCGAAGTTACATGCTTCAGCCTCAGGTGGGGGAGGGCAAGAAGGCGGGGTCACAAGCTTTAAAACACCCTCAAATGCACCCTAAAGACTCAGAAACCAGAAGGCAAATAAAAAGACTAAACTCCCCCCCCCCCCCAAGAAAACACCCACTAGTGACATGAAATCAAATTCTCATATTCTGGAGCCGGGGACAGCGATGCGGAGTAGGAAACAATCCCACTGGGGGGAACGGAGGATAATCCAACAGATATTCCCATCCCTGCGATCCTGATCCCACGGGGGGTGGGGGGGTTTGGTGCCATGGCGGCCATGACACTGCAAGGGGCGGGGGGGGGGGGGGGCGCCGGGCGGGAACGAGCAGATGCTGACGGGGGTGATTCGCGCTTCCGCTTCACGCCCCACCCCCCCTTGCCGCGGCTCCCAGGCACAGAACCGCGGACCACGAGCCGCCTCCCCGCCGCTGTAAACGCGGGGCCCGGCCACCCCCATGACTCAGCACAGCCCCGCCGCCCCTCGCGGCCAGTCCCAGACGGGGGTGATAGGGCCGCGGCGGTGCGCAGGGCCCACACAGCGCAACAGCAGCCGCCTCCCCCGGCAACGGCCGAAGCGCCCCCGGAGCCCCGAACTCACCATCTCGGCCCCCTCACACAGAAGCTACCACTACTTCCGCCTGCACTGATGACCTCACTTCCGCTCCCAGCGCAGCGTACTGCGTCATACGCAAGCAACGCCGTGAGACAGAGCAGGGCGGGGCCGCGGCAGAGGGCGGGGCCAGGCCGTGAGCGCGCACGGCGCAGTTTGCTGCGCTGCCTTAGCTTGTCCGGGCTAGGGGAGGTCGCGTGGGGCCGGGGCCTGCCGCGTGTCCGACGCGCCGGGGCCCGGCCACGGGGTGGGGAACCCGGCGCACGCCGCTGACTCGTGCGCAGCCGCAGCTCTGTGTGGGAAGGTCGGTGGGACCTGTTGGCCCCGGCCCCTGTTCCCAGGCGTAGGCCGGCGGGGATCTCCGTGGGGGGAGGGAGGCGGTTGCGGGAAAGGCCGGCCTGGGCCCGGGGTGCGTTAGCAGGAGTGGGGGCCGTAGGGCGACACGCGGCAGGTAACTGCCCGTCGTGCGGGTGAGCCCGGAGCCGGTGCAGGGCTGGGAGCCGGGCGTGAGGCACGATGTGGACAAATTGGAGAGTCCCGAGGCAGTGGCGCGGGCACAGGGGCCAGGCCCCGCCCACTTCTTGCCCGCTGTAAGGGCGAGCAAGGGTGGGGCCGCAGTTTGGGTGCTGGTGGCCCCCGCACACACGCTTTCTGCCGCGCCTGTCCAGAGGAGAGTAACAAAAACGATCAAAGGGTTAGAAAACCTGACCGATGAGAAAATGATTTTAAAAAAATGGGGCGTGTTCAGTCTTGAGAAAAGAAAATGGGGGAGGAGAGAAACCTGGTAACAGTCTTCATATGTTAAGGGCTGTTATGAAGGGTTTGGGGATCAGTTGTTGTCCATGTCTTGTCCACTGAATGTAGGCCAGGAAGTAATGGGATCAATCTGCAGCAAGGGAGATTTATGTTGCATATTAGGAAACGCTTTCTAACTATAATGGTAGTTAAGATCTGGAATAGGATTAAGAGGTTGTAAAATCCCTGTCACTAGAGGTTTTTGAGAATAGGTTGGAGAAACATAGACCATCCTAGCCTGGTGTTTTAATGGTCTCATATTAGTGCATGAGGCTGGAGTTGATGACTTCTCAAGGTCCCTTTCAGCTCCATATTTCTATTATTCTCTTCTTGAGTGGAGGAGGGAACTTGTGAGAAATGCCAGCCAGGCAAGAGGATTTCAGCAGCAGTCTTCTTGGTATTTCTAATCAATTTATAATTTATGGTAATCTATAGAGACCTGTGTCAAATTTATGTTTGATTTTTACCTGCTATAGAAGACATAACTAACTTATGAAGACTTTCTGAAATCCTTCCGCTCTTTGGAAGATTAATGAAGTGTGCATTCATTTGGTCGTCCACAACTCCAGACCTAAATATCCAACACCTCTATTATTGATTTTTTTCTAAGCACTGAAGTTCAGTAATTTGTCCACTTCACCTCATGTTTTGCAAAAAATTGCTCTTTTGCTACAAACTTCATGTGTGAAATTTGATGTCCACGGAGTGTAGCTTGAAGGAGGTCAGGTGTATGTGCCAAATCAATTTTATAGTGGGAACATTTTTATATTTTGTTGTTGTACAGTACACAAAAATAAAGACTTTGCTACAGCCTTAAATACTGAGAGACTCACGTCAGTCAGTTTCTCTCGGCATAGGTTCCAATTCCATGGGTGCTCCGGGACTGGAGCACCCACGGGGAAAAAATGGTGGATGCTGAGCACCCATCAGCAGCCCCCCCTATTAATTTCCCCCCAGTGCCTCCTGCCAGCTGGTGGGCCCTGCAGATCAGCGCCTCCCCCTCCCTGCCGCAATCAGCTGTTTTGTGGCATTCTGAGGGGGAGGAGCGAAGATGAGGTGTGCTGGGGAAAGGGGGTAGAACTGGGCAAGAAGAGGCAGGGTGGGGTCTTGGGGGAAGGGGTAGAGTGGGGGTGGGGCCTGAGGCAGAGCTGGGGGTTGAGCACCCGCCCGGCTCTTTTAAAGTGAGTGCCTGTGTCTCAGTTTTCCTCTAGCAGTAGATCACCACTCAGAAGGTTCTACAAAATCAGAGTTTTGGCCCTTTCTACATTTGTATCAATAAGACTTGCACTTAAATCACAGACTTCAAAAGGATGAGAGTGGAAGACAATATATTTTCTTTTATGGAAAGCAAGTTCTACCTTGTAAGTTTAAGTGGTGCTCAAATGCCTTGGTGTTGGGGCATTATCATAGACTAGATGTGAATACAAAAACAAGTCAAGTTCCTGTTTAACTGCAACTTACAGAGACCAATTTTTTCACTGAATGTATTTATTTATTGACTCTTTGAGTTTGTTGATCAGGATATGACTGTCTAGATGAAACATCTAACTTTCAAAGTCATCCTTGCAGGACACAGACAGGATACAATCACTCCATGTACATTATTGACATCATTGCAATGCATAGTTTAGGCTGCATAACATAAAAGAATGTCCATTGCAAGAAAGATCTGGTTTTCCTTTAAAGACAGACTTTCACACTAGGGGAAACTTCCAGACATAAACATAAAAATCACAGATATTTTTCTCATCACGTTACCAAGCATGTTTGAATTGGAACAAGGATTGCTTTTCTCACAGCCCATCTTCTCTTCCTAGTTGATCCTGTAGTAAAAGTTATAATGCTAGGTGATTGTGATATCTCTTCCAGTTCTATGGCAAGGGTCTGATTATCCCTGTAGGTGCATGAATGCAGCTCCATTTGAAGTCAGCAGGAGTTGCACATGTGCAACTGACAGGATGATCAGGGCTTGGGGTCAAGCATGGGAAGCCAAGTTGGATGGTGAAAGTTCCTATTACTCAGACACAGTGAGGGTATGTCTACACTACAGAATTAGGTCAAAATTATAGAAGTCCATATTTTAAAACCCGATTTTATGGTATCAATTGTGTGTGTCCCCACTAAAGAGCATTAAGGCCATGAGGTCAACGGACTGTGTCCACAGTATCGGGGCTAGCGTCGACTTTTGGAGCGTTACATTGCAGGTAGCTATCCCACAGTTCCCGCAGTCTCCGCCGCCTATTGGAATTCTGGGTTGCGATCCCAAAGCCTGATGGGGCAGAAAACATTGTCGCTGGTGGTTCTGGGTACATGTCATCAAGCCATCAAACGTCTCTCCCTCCCTCCGTAAAAGCAATCTTTTTCGTGCCTTTTTTCTGGGGTTTCCGGGTTTGCTACGGAAGCCCGCTCAACTCACAATTACTGTACATCGCCAGCGTACGCCTGGACATTAGGTCTAGTGGGGATTCAGTCATGCTGTAATATGGGCCAGAGGGATAGCTCAGTGGTCTGCGCATTGGCCTGCTAAGCTTGCGGTTGCGAGTTCAATCCTTGAGGGGGCCAGGAGATGATGATGGATATCAAGCCTATTGAACCATCTGCAGCTAGAAGGAAAGGAATCATAGAATCTCAGGGTTGGAAGAGACCTCAGGAGGTCATCTAGTCCAACCCCCTGCTCAAAGCAGGACCAACCCCAACTAGATCATCCCAGCCAGGGCTTTGTCAAGCCTGACCTTAAAAACCTCTAAGGAAGGAGATTCCACCACCTCCCTAGATAACCCATTCCAGTGCTTCACCACCCTACTAGTGAAAAAGTTTTTCCTAATATCCAACCTAAACCTCCCCCTCTGCAACTTGAGACCATTACTCCTTGTTCTGTCATCTTCTACCACTGAGAACAGTCTAGATCCATCCTCTTTGGAACCCCCTTTTAGGTAGTTGAAAGCAGCTATCAAATCCCCCCTCACTCTTCTCTTCTGCAGGCTAAACAATCCCAGTTTCCTCAGCCTCTCCTCATAAGTCATGTGCTCCAGCCCCCTAATCATTTTTGTTGCCCTCCGTTGGACTCTTTCCAGTTTATCCACATCCTTCTTGTAGTGTGGGGCCCAAAACTGGACACAGTACTCCAAATGAGGCCTCACCAGTGCCGAATAGAGGGGAATAATCACGTCCCTCAATCTGCTGGAAATGCCCCTACTTATACAGCCCAAAATGCCATTAGCCTTCTTGGCAACAAGGGCACACTGTTGACTCAAAGGAGCCTAACCCTTGCTCCCCCTTCCCTCCGAGAAAGCAGCGGAGGGGGGAGCCCAAAATCCTTTCATGCCTTTTTTCATGCGGGCAACATATTGCTGACACCATTGTTATCCACCCGCTGCTTCCGCTCCCACTCTGCTGTCCTGCAGACACCATACCAGGGAAAGCATGGAGCCCGATCAGATCACCGCGGCTGTTATCGCCGTTATGAACACCGCACGCATGGTCCAGGAGTATATGGAGAACGAGAACCAGGAGCTGCTACAGCTGCAACAGGCGAGGAGGCGACAGCAGCGCCCCGAGGACAGTGATGAGGACATGGACACAGACCTCTCTCAAAAAAGGCCCCACCGCAAGGTGGACATCGTGGTGGTAATGGGGCTTGTTGATACAGTGGAACGCCGATTCTGGGCCCGGGAAACAAGCTCAGACTGGTGGGACCACATAGTGCTGCAGGTCTGGGATGAATCCCAGTGGCTGCGAAACTTTCGCATGCGTAAGGGCACTTTCATGGAACTTTGTGAGTTGCTTTCCCCTGCCCTGAAACGCCAGAACACCAAGATGAGAGCAGCCCTCACAGTAGAGAAGCGACTGGTGATAGCCCTGTGGAAGCTTGCAACGCCAGACAGCTACCGGTCAGTCGCGAATCAATTCGGAGTGGGAAAATCTACAGTGGGGGCTGTTGTGATGCAAGTAGCCAAGGCGATCACCGAGCTGCTGGTACCAAGGGTTGTGAGTCTGGGAAATGTGCAGCTCATACTGGATGGCTTTGCAGCAATGGGGTTCCCGAACTGTGGTGGGGCGATAGACGGAACCCATATCCCTATTTTGGCACCAGACCACCAAGCCAGCGAGTACATAAACCGAAAGGGTTGCTTTTCAATAGTGCTGCAAGCACTGGTGGATCATAAGGGACGTTTCACCAACATCAACGTGGGATGGCCGGGAAAGGTACATGACGCTCGCATCTTCAGGAACTCTGGTCTGTTTCAGCTGCTGCAGCAAGGGACTTTCTTCCCAGACCAGAAAATAACCGTTGGGGATGTTGAGATGCCTATAGTTATCCTTGGGGACCCAGCCTACCCCTTAATGCCATGGCTCGTGAAGCCATACACAGGTAGCCTGGACAGTAGTCAGGACCTTTTCAACTATAGGCTGAGCAAGTGCAGAATGGTGGTGGAATGTGCATTTGGGTGTTTAAAAGCTCGCTGGCGCAGTTTATTGACTAGGTTAGATCTCAGCAAAACCAATATTCCCATTATTACTGCCTGCTGTGCACTCCACAGTATCTGTGAGAGTAAGGGGAAGACGTTTATGGTGGGGTGGGAGGTTGAGGCAAATCACCTGGCTGCTGGTTATGCACAGCCAGACACCAGGGCTATTACAAGAGTACAGCAGGGTGCGTTGCGCATCAGGGAAGCTTTGAAAACCAGTTTCATGAATGGCCAGGATGCTGTGTGAAAGTTCTGTTTTTCCCCATTAATGAAAAGTCCCGCCCCTTCATTCCCTCTACTTCCCTTTAACCAAACTGCCCTGCCCTCCCCCCCTCAGTCACCGGTTGCAGAGGCAATAAAGTCATTGTTGCTTAAAAATCATGCATTCTTTATTAATTCGTAAAACAAAGAGGGGGAACTATGGGGGTAACTGCCACGGTCACCCGGGATGGGTGGTGGAGGAAGGGAAGCACCAGGATGAGTGGTGGAGGAGGGGATGAGGGAAGGACAAGGACACACAGCACTTTAAAACTTATTGAATGCCAGCCTTTTGTTGCTTGGACTGTTCTCTTGGCTTGAGTGGTTGGGTGCACGGAGGCCTCCCAAACGCGTTCTTGGGCGTCTCAGGGATGAGGTTATGGGACTCGGGAAGGAGGGCTGTTAGCTACACAGGGGCTGTAGCGGCGGTCTGGGCTCAGGTGGCCTTTCCTGAACCATACGCCTTTCCTCAGCCATAAGCCGGAGGATTTCCGTTTGATCCTCCAGTAGCCTCAGAATTGCATCCTGCCTTCTCTCTGCACGCTGACGCCACCTACTCTCTTCATCCCGCTGCTGTCTCTCTTCATCCCGCCAGTCATTGTCTTCAGCACGCCACCTGTCCGCGCGATCAAATTCTGCCTTCCTGGACTCCGACAGTGTCTGCCTCCACGCATTCTGCTGGGCAGTTTCAGTGTGGGAGGATTGCATGAGCTCTGAGAACATATCGTCTTGATTCCTTTTTTTTTTTACTTCTAATCTTCGCTAGCCTCTGGGACGGTGATGAAAGGGGTGGCATTGAAACATTTGCAGCTGTGGGAGGAAACAAACGGGAGAGGAGTAATTTAAAAGACACATATTAGAGAACAATGCTCCAAACGTTACATAGCACATGTGCATTTGGTCCAAGGTTGCACTTTGCCTGTTATATTGAGGGTCTGCCGGTTTGGTGTGAGAGATCACACAAGCAGGTCCGGCGGGCAACAGAATTCGGCTTGCAGGCAGCAATGGTAAGCCACAGTCTATAGGCTGTGGGAATGGTTTCAAACAGCAATCCCCTCATTTCCCATAACAAACAGCCTTTGGGCTGGCAATTTAAAAAGGGTTGGCAATTGAAAAGGGAGGGGCGGCGGTTTTAGGGTTAACGTGCAGTGCGAACCTAATCGACACCCTCCCCCCCACACACACAGACATCCAAGATGTTCGCTGTTCCCCCTCCCCCCACCGCGTGGGTCATAGCGGGGAAGATTTCCATTCAGCCACAGGCAAACAGCCCAGCCGGGACGGACCCCTCTGAATACCCCCTTCATAAAATCCCCCTATTTCAAACAGGTGACCATGAATGATATCACTCTTGTGAGGATAACACAGACAGATAAAGAATGGATGTTGCTTGAATGCCAGCAAACACCGGGACCATACGCCGCCATGCTTTGCAAAGCAATGATTCCAGACTACGTGCTACTGGCCTGGCGTGGTAGAGTGTGTTACCACGGAGCACAGGATAAGGCTGCCCTCCCCAGAAACCTTTTGCACAGGCTTTGGGAGTACATCCAGGAGATCTTTCTGGAGATGTCCCCGGAGGATTTCCGCTCCATCCCCGAACATGTTAACAGACTTTTCCAGTAGCTGTAGCTGTACTGGCCGCGAATTAATCATTAAACACGCTTGTTTATAGAACATGTATTAATTTAACAGAGGTCCACTCACCAGAGGTCCCTTCTCCTGCATCAAGCACGCCTTGGGTGGGTTCATAGGGTACTGGCTCCAGGGTGACAAAAAGTTCCTGGCTGTCGGGGAAAAGGGCTTCTCCGCTTCCTTGCTGTGTCTGTGCGCTATTTTCAGCATGATTATCATCATCTTCCTCTTCCCGAAAATGCTCCTCTGTGGTTTCTGATGATCCACATACGAAGTCATACCACATGGGTGGGTCAGTGCTGGCTGCACCCCCTAGAATGGCATGCAGCTCATCATAGAAGTGGCATGTCTGGGGCTCTGACCCAGAGCGGCTGTTTGCATCTCTGGTTTTTTGGTAGGCTTGCCTGAGCTTCTTAATTTTAACGTGGCACTGTTGCGCGTCCCTGTTCTAGCCTCTGTCCTGCATGCCCTTGGAGACTTTGGCATATGTATTGGCATTTCGCCTTTTGGACCGTAGGTCTGCTAGCACGGTTTCATCTCCCCATACAGCGATCAGATTGCGTACCTCATGCTCGGTCCACACTGGAGCTCGTCTTCGGTTCTGGGACTCCATCATGGTCACCTCTGCTGATGAGATCTGCACTCACCTGCAGCTCACCATGCTGGCCAAACAGGAAATGAAATTCAAAAGTTCGCGGGGCTTTTCCTGTCTACCTGGGCGGAGCATTCGAGCTCAGACTGCTGTCCAGAGCGGTCAATGTTGCACTGTGGGATAGATCCAGGAGGCCAATACCGTCAAATTGCATCCTCACTAAGCCTAGATTGATTCGGCAATATCGCTTTAAGCGCTAATCCCCTCATTGGGGGTGGAGTGGCAAGATTGATTTCAAGAGCCCTAGAAGTCGATGTTAAGGGCTTCGTCGTGTGGACGGGTGCACGGATCAATCGATATAATGCTAATAAATTAGACCGAAACTCGTAGTGTAGACCAGGGCTGAGATAAATACAAAGCTAGTGTGACTCCAGTAGCTTTAGTGAAGTTACAGAAGAGGTGAATTTGGCACGTTGCTTTTAAAAGTGACATCTAAATAATTTTTTAAGAATAAAAGTTTGCCCATTTTTCCTTCTTTATATATGAAGAAGGCCTTAATGTTGTTTAAATGTCTTTGTTTCTGTCCCCTCACTCTTGTGTGCGTTTTTTTTTTTAAAGAAATACCAGGAATGCCAAGTCTTGTCTCCCTGATTTTGCTGATAACTTCTTTGGGATTTCAGAGATGTACAGTAGAACTTCAAAGTTACAGACACCTCAGGAATGGAGTTTGTCCGTAACTCTGAAATGTTTGTAACTATGAACAAAGCACAGTTCAGGCTCCAGATCCAGCAGCTGACACTCCAGGCTGGATTTCAGCAGCAGCTGAACTCCCTACTCAGTGCTGGCATGAGTTTGCAAGCTTGTCCCCTTGGGTGGGGGGGAGAGGGATGAGTGAGTGAGAGAGAAAAAACAGCCCATCCCCCTCCAGGCGGGGGTGTATGTGTGAAAGCGGCATAGACCCCAGTGCTGCTCCTGCTCTGCTGGCTCCGGCTGCTTTGGGCTGGCAGCCCCAGCATCTTGCTGTAAGTGGCTGCCCCCATGCATGGGGGCGGGAGTGGGGACAGCCCAGATGTGCCTACCTTTAAGATGCAATACAGGCACAGTATTTTTTTTCTCTCTGCTACTGCCTGATTGGTTACTTCCAGTTTCACATGGTGTTGAGGTTCTGCTGTATATTGTGACAGACCCAGACAAGTGGGATACAGAAATCTCATCCTATTGGGATCCGGGTTCGCCTGCCCACTGCTAAAGGATCCCCCCCTCCAGCCTAAGGGGAGGGATCCACAGGGCCTGGATACCAAGTGATTCCGGGGGACAAAAAATGAAAAAACAGGAACGGGAGTGCGGTCAAAGGGTAAAACGAAGTGAACCAGATGGGGACACCGAGCAGAGAACCCCGGACAGCGCCCACTGCTCCTCAAAGGCATCAAGGGAACCAGTGGACGCTGCCCAGAGGAACTCTGCCCGGATGCGTGAACGAACAGAGGATCGAAAATAGGCCCCACAGTCACAGGAACCTCCATCGCCCAACCTCCTCACTCTGGTTTTGTAGATGGCCAGTTTAGCTAGGGCCAGGAGGAGGTTGACCAGGAGGTCCCGCGACTTTGTGGGGCCGCGGATTGGAAGTGCATAAATAAAAAGGTGAGGGGAAAAGTGCAACCAAAACCTCAACAAAATGTCTAAGAGGAGCCGGAACAGGGGCTGCAGCCTGGCGCACTCCAGATAAATATGCGCCAGGGTCTCCCTCACGCCGCAAAAGGGGCAGGTGTCGGGGATAGGGGTGAACCGTGCCAAGTACACGCCCGTGCTCACGGCTCCGTGAAGGAGCTGCCAACTGACATCCCCGGCGGGCCTTGGGACTAAGGAGGAGTAAAGGCTGGCCCACCGGGGCTTCTCACACTCTAGAGGTGGCAGGAGGTCCCGCCATTTCGTATCGGGGTGGGACGTGAGGGTGAGGAGATGAAGGGTGTGGAGCACGAGCATGTATAGATGTTTCCTTGGCGCGGTCTGGAAGTGGACTGGCTGCAGTTCGTGCAGCCGGCTCATGGTGAAGGGACAGGGGACTCGGTTGGGTCCACAGGGCAGGGGCCCAATAAAAAGGTCTGGAGGGCTTGGGGTGAAGGGAGGGTGGGGCGTACCCTCTCGCAGGACCCGGTCGAGGTAAGCCCGAGCAGTGGACGGCAAAGCGGCCTTCACCTCCTGAAGTACGTGCCGGGGAGTTCGAGGTCTGGAGAGCCCCATGCGCTGAGCGAGCGTCGGGATCCAGCCAGGCTCCCCGGTCGTAGTCCAGGAGGTCTCCGACCCTAGTAACTTCTGCCAGGACCAACCTCTGGCGCACCGAGAGGGACTCCGCCGCCTGCACACGTAGCTGGGGGTTGTGTAGCAGTGGCTCCGCGAGGAGATCTGCCCCCTCGGTGGCCGCCACGGACCAGGTCGCTGAGAACAGTTTCCAGGTCCGGAGGAGGTCCTGGTAGAAGACCGGCAGCCCGGAGAGGTCTCGCGGAAGACCTCTCAGATGGAGATAAAGGAGCTGCCGGTCATATCGGAGCCCTCGGAAGCGGCGCAGGAAGGCATGCGCCAGTATGCTCCACGCCGGACTACCTGCACCATAAAGGAGTCTCTGCAGGGCCTGGAGGCGGAAAACATGGACCTGAGTGCGTAGACACTTCAGGCCCTGCCCTCCCTCCTCCAGAGGTAGGTGGAGAACCCCTGCAGAGACCCAGTGCAGTCCTGACCAAAAGAACTCCAGGATCAACTTCCGGAGGTTGGCCAGGAAATCCGGGGCCGGGACCAGGGTGTTGAGCCGGTACCAGAGCATGGACAGGACTAGTTGATTGAGCACCAGTGCCCTCCCTCGAAAGGAGAGGCACTGGAGTAGTCCTGTCCATCGCCGGAGCCGCTCGGTCACCCTGCCCTCTAAATCGTGCCAGTTCTCCGGCGGAGACGGATGCGTGGCAGAAAGGTAAACGCCAAGATAGAGCAGCGGACCCGCGCTCCACCTGATGGCCTGAAGCGCGGGTGGGAGGGAGCTCGCCTGCCACCCGTCCCCTACCACCAGGCCAGAGCTCTTGACCCAGTTGACCCGGGCGGAGGAGGCCACCGAGTAGATCGCCTGGCAAGCCTCCACCCGTGCCAAGTTGCCCGGGTCCTGGACTACGAGGAGCACGTCGTCGGTGTACGCCGACAGGACCAGCCGCAGCTCCGGCTCTTGGAGCACCAACCCCGTCAACCTGCGGAGGAGACAGAGGTAGGGCTCGATCGCCAGAGCGTACAGCTGGCCCGAGAGGGGGCACCCCTGACGCACTCCTTGCCCGAAGCTGACCGGCTCGGTCAGGGTCCAGTTGAGCCTGACCAGACACTCTGCGGAGGCGTACAGCACCTGGAGAAAACCCACAAACTGGGGTCCGAAGCCAAATGCTCGCAGAGTGCTCAGGAGGTACCCGTGATCCACCCTGTCGAATGCCTTCTCCTGATCCAGGGACAGGAGGGCGAACGACAGACCATCCCTGCACCCAAGCTCCATGTCATAAATATGAAGGGAAGGGGGAGAGGGTCTGATGCAGTGCTATAAAATCCTCTTTCCAGTAAAGGGTTAAGAAATGCAGGTAGCCAGACTGACACCTGACCTGGCTGGCATCTGACCAATAAGGGGACAAGATACTTTCAAACTTTGGGAGTGGGGGAAGGTTTTAGTGTCTGTCTTTGTCTGAGAGAGGGTGATCTTGGAAGACAGAAGGAACCTACAGAAAATCAAACCTCCCTTTTCTGAAGTAAGTTTAGATAGCATAGCGTATAGAGTTCTGTTTATTTTTGCTTGGTGTATCCCGTGTTAGAAAGGGCAAAGGGTGGGGGGGGGTTATTCATGGTTTTCTGTAACGTTAAGGTTTTGTCCAGAGGGGGAAATCTCTCTGAGTTTGGAAATATAGTGCCCTGTGAAATAGTTACCATCCTGATTTTACAGAGATGATTTTACCTTCTTTATTTTTAATAAAATCCTTCTTTTAAGAAGCTGACTGTTTTCTATGGTGTTAAAACCCAGGGGGTGGGTTTTTAGATCACTGTGTAACCAATTGGTTGGGAGATTGTTCTCAAGCTTCCCCAGGAAAGGGGGTGTACGGCTTGAGGGGGTATTTTGGGGGTGAGGGAAGTTCAAGTGATTCCTTTCCTGGATTCCTGTTAGACATTTGATGGTGGCAACGAGAAGCGTTTCTTGGGGTGCAGGGAATTTTGTACCTTGGGGGGTTTAACCTAAGCTGGTAAAAATAAGCTTAGGGGCTCTGAATGCGGGTCCCCACGTCTTTACCCTAGAGTTTAGAGTGGGGAGGGAACCCTGACACTCCAAGAGATCCCGGACCATATACAGGTTGTCGAAGATGGTGTGGCCCGGGACGGTGTAGGTCTGGTTTGAGTGGACCACGTCCGCCAGCACGGACCCCAGCCGCAGCGAGATGGCCTTCACCACGACTTTCTAGTCCGTGCTGAGGAGCGAGATGGGACGCCAATTCCGTAAATCGCGGCGGTCCCCCTTCTTTGGCAATAAGGCGAGCACGGCTCGCCTGCACGAAAGAGGGAGGACCCCCGCCTTGCAAGGACTCGGCCCAGACGGTGACAAGGTCTGGGCCGAGGACGTCCCAGAACACGCGGTAGAACTCCACGGTCAGTCCGTCCAGTCCCGGGGATTTATTAGTGGGCATGCGACGGAGGGCTTCCGAGAACTCGGCCAGAGTGAAAGGCAGCTCTAGCCGGCCTCGGTCGCCCGCACTGACCGTAGGGAGTTCGTCCCAGAGCACTCTGCAAGCGTTTGGATCGGTCGGATCCGAGGAGAAAAGGCTCACGTAGAAGGCCCTGACCCTCCCGCACATCTCCATTGGATCCGTGAGGGGGGTGCCGTCCTCTGCGAGAAGGCAGGTGATGTGTTTCTTAGCCCCCCTCTTTCTCCAGGGTGTAGAAGAAGCGGGAGCCGTGGTCCATCTCCCGAAGGAGACGGATGCGGGATCGAACAAAGGCGCCCCGGGCCCGATGGTCTTCGAGTTCCCGGAGCTCCTCCCGCTTCTCCCGGCACGCCCCACAGAGGGATGGATCCTCGGGGCTGGCGGCCAGACACCTCTCCAGCTCTAAGACCTCCCATTCCAACTGCTCTATCGTCGCATCCCTCTGTCGGCTGGCGCCCCGGGTGTAGTCTCGGCAGAAGAGCCGGGCACGCACCTTCCCTAGATCCCACCATCGCTGCGCCGAGGGAAAGGCGCTCCGCTGCCCTCGCCAGGCCAGCCAGAACTCCCGGAAGGATGCCACGAAGCCCACATCCTCCAGCAAACTGTTATTCAAATGCCAATAGGCTGGCCCTGGCCTCTCCGCGCAGAGAGAGGCCGTCACGGTAGCTAGATGATGATCAGAGAACGGGGCCGGCCGGACGCTGGAGGAGTGGGCCCGCGAAAGGTGAAAGCATGATAAATAGATGCGGTCCAACCGGGAGTGGCGCGACCGATGGGCCTCCACCCGGACAAAGGTGAAAGTCAAGATGTCGTCCGGGTGGTGGTCGCGCCAGACATCCACCAGGGAATGACGATCGACAATCTCCTGGAGGACAGCTGCGGTGGCCGGGCACTACTCAGTCCCTGAGCGGTCCCGTTCCTCAAGGGTGTTGTTAAAGTCCCCGCCCAGGACCAGGCACTCACGAGGATCCAAGGTGCCGAGAAAGGTGGATGCCTGCTGATAAAAACACAGCTGCTCCGGGCCTGATGTTGGGACATAGACGTTGACGAGGTTGACCACGAGCCCCTTCATGCGGACCCGGAGGTGCAGCAGGCGACCCAGCACAACCTCAGCAACCCCCAGCACCTCAGGCCGTAGGTCGGGGGAGAACAAGGTGGCCACTCCAGCCTGACGAACGGTAAGATGGCTGAAGTAGACCATGTCCCCCCAGTCCAGCCGCCAACTGTTTTCAGTGGCCGGAACCGTATGGATCTCCTGCAGGAAAATCAGAGTACCCCACTCCCGAAGGAAGGGGAGCACCTGGCTCCTGCGGAGACCCACCCTACAGCCTCGGGTGTTTAATGTTGCGTAGGTGAGAGATGCCATGAGGAGGGCTGGGGGGGATCCTTGCCGGCAGGATCGCTCATGGCCTCCGTCGGGCCGCGCATCAATCCGTGACCCACCCCGTAGGTGAGTAGTGAGTCACGGAAGAGGCGGACCCGCTGGTAGGCCGCAGCGGCCTGCTTCCCGGTCCTTTTACCCTCCCCCATAAGGGCCCTCGCGGCCCGGAGGATTTCATGGAGATCCCCCCATCGCTGGAGAGCAAGTTGCACTTTGTTACGGGAGCCCCGGACGTCCTCAAGGAACTCCCGCATCCCCTCTCGCAGCGTATGGGGGGCCGGGGTCACTGGCCCCTGGTTATCTATTGAAGGGGCCCCTGACACAGCCCCGCGGCCTACCGAGACCGGCAGGCAAGGGGTGGACCCCCGACATGGCGCCCGATGGGCCGGCGCCACGGGGTCCGCTGCAAAATGTGGTTCAACGGGGAGAGGCGGCGGAGGGAGGAGAGCAGCCCCTGGTGGGTCAGGACAATGGAATACAAAGGCCACTCTCCGGGAGTCATCTACCGGGAAGGGGAAGGAGACGGCCCCGGGGGCGGCAACGGCAGCACGGGAGGTGGAAGGGAGTGCGACTACATCAGGGGCAGGGCAGGGATCAGGTATGGGGGCCGGGCAGAGGTCAGTAGTAGGGGCAGGATGGGGGTCATGAATAGGGCCAGGGTGAGGAACAGAAAAAGGATCCTGAGCCGTGGGAGCTGGGCCACGGGGAGGTGGCCCCTCTTGATTAGGCTCAGGGATCTGGGAAGTGGAGATAGGGGTGGGAAGGGGACCCCCAGCGATGCCGGGCTCTGGCTCAGTGGCTGGTGTAACAGCCGCGGCATCGAGAGGTGGACGGATTTTCTCGGGGTCCCCGCCCGGGAAGGTGGTCGGTTGCCCCACATCAACGAGGGGTGTCTCCTGGGATTCGGGTCCCGGCCATGTGGGACCGGCCGCCACCTCGATAGGCTCAGCGGCCGTCAGCAGTGTGCCACTCGCGACCGGGCAGGTGGAAGAGCCCAGGAGGTCCTCGGAGGTGGGAGCAGAAGGAGCAGTCAAGGGGAGGGAGCATGGGGAGAGAGGGGAGAGGGGAGCCGGGGTGAGGTCGTTGAGATCGAGGCCCGCTGGCAGAGGGTCGTCCTCCCCCTGGGTGACTGGGGTCAGACCCAGGGCCTCGATCTCCTCATAAATAGAGGGTAACTCACCATCTGCCACCTCGGGGTTCTCCCCGCCGGCACCTGAAGTGATGCTTGATTCAGGGCCCACAGGTTCGACAACCGGGAAAGGGACAGGAGCGGCTCCATTGGGGGTTTCCGAGGGAGGGGCAGTACTGCCCTCTGGTGCTGCCACGTCTTTCCCAGCCGGTACTGGTGGACAATTGCCACTCGGGGGCAAAGCGGAAGGCTCAGCATCGGTGCCCCCCTTCCTGGTCTTCCGGGTGGCCTCCGCATCGGTGGAAAGGAGTGGAGCTCGAGCCTTCCGCTTGCCCCGCTTCCCCTGTACTAGGGCCCAGCCCTCCATGGCATCATCTGGGGGCTGGCTAGCAGGGCTCGGGTCGGGTGGTAGGGGCAATGTCTTAGGGGCTCGAGGAGGTAGTGGTGGGGCGGCATAAGGGAGGGAAGGGTCCCCCTGGGGCGGGCCCTCTCCCACACCCGGCAAAATCCCTGACGCACTCTCATCCACAGGCCCCGCCAGACTGCACGCAGCAGAGGCAGGGCTCTCCCGCTCGTCTGGGTGCACTGAGGGAGGTACCCCCAGGGCCCGAGCGGGAGCAGCGGTGGACTGGGAAGGAGGAGGGGTGGCTCTGGGTGCTGGGCATTCAGGGGCGCCGGCGATGACGGGGCCAGCGCCCTGCCGGGGCTCGGGGGTCTCGGATGCTCCTCCTTGCCGGGCCAAGGGGCAGTCCCTCCGGACGTGTCCCATCACTCGGCAGAGGTAGCACCTGGCCTCCCCCGTCAAGTAATGCACCCGGTAGCGGGCCCCCTGGTAGGGAACCATAAACGACCCCTCGAGCGCCTCTCCGTCACGTGCCGCCGGCGGCAGTTGAAGCTGCACCTGCCGGTGGAATGAGAGGACGTGACGGAGGGCGGGGTCTTTGCAGCCCAGTGGAAGGGGGCTGACAATGGAGATGGGCCTCCCCAGGGTGGAGAGGGTAGGTAACAGGGCGGCATTGGGGAGGAAAGGAGGGACAGAGGTTAGGACTATCCGGACACCCAGGTCCTCTAGTGGCTCCAGAGGGACGAACACGCCCCCCACCGCCAGGCCCTTCTCCACCGCCTCCTGGGCCGCGGCCTCCGATGCGAGGAAGAAGACGGTCTTCCCGTACATTTTGGAGGCCGCTACGATGGCCGTGGGCCCCACCACCCTCGCCAGTGCCCGCACATAGGTTTCTACGTGGGGCGAGGCGGGTACCAGGAGACAACGGACGCCATGCCTCCTGGTCAAGGTGGGGAAGGGGCCCCGGCCGCTATAGGTGGTAGCAGAGACGGCGGGCGGGTGAGACGACGTAGCGGCAGGCGGGGGGGGTTGCCGCCACCTGGGCGTACGCCCTGGGGGCCGGAGGAGGGGCACCCGCAGAGCTGGTGGAGGGAACAGCAGGGAGGGGCGCCGTGGCCGATGGCGGGGCCGCGGCAGTAGGGGCAGCCTCTGCCATGGAGGGCCTGGCCTTTTTGGCGGGGCCCTTACCCTTCTTCCCACCCTGGCCCTTTCCTCCGGCTGGGGGAGCTCCCCCAGAATCAGGGGGGGCAAGGGACGTGGCAGCAGCGGAGGTCACCTCGGCGGCCGCCGCTGCCGGTGCCCCAGCAGGAGCAATAGCAGATGGTTTGGCAGCGGTGGTTGAGGTAGAGGCTAGGGGAGGGGACGGTTATTCTGGAGGGCCTGCCCCTGCCATATCGCCTGCCATAATGAACAGGGAGGGAAGGGAAAACACCTGAGAGAGCAGGGGGGAGAGGAATTGGGGTGACCACTCCTCCCTGCTAGGCTGCAGGCAGGGGAGGAGGGCACTAAAAGTGGGGATTGGATTCGGGGTTATCAAGGACTAGTGCGGGGGTAGGGTTCAGTCACCGACTCAGAATGGAAAATCTGGCTCCTCTTGTTGCACTAGGGGAGGGGGAGTATAACAGCATGGGGGGGTGCAGTGAGGTAGGGTCAAACTCAAACGGGGGAGGGGCACAAGCGCATGGGAGGGGGCATGGGCGCATGAGGGGAGGGGCCAAGCAGGGCAAGCAGGGGCTGCAGGGGAGGGGGACAGTCAGGCTGGAAATGGGGCAGAAAACCAAGGGCCTAGCTTCAGGGCTGGGGCGGGGCAAACAAAACAAAGGCTGTAGAGGGAAAAGGTCGGGGCAGGCAACTAAACCGTAGCTAGCAAGGGGCTGGGACCAAAAAAGGGGGGGGGGGGCAAACAGCTGCAAGGGGCAGATGGGGTAAGTAGCAAAGGGCAAAGCAAGGGGCGTGGGAATGGGGCGGGGGGGCACATGCACCCACGTGCGCTTGTACAAAGTCAATGGTGGGCTGGTTGCTGCTGCAGGCCCAAAGGGTGGAAACAAGCTTGGCAAGCCAAGCAAGCAGCTGAGTCCAGAGGCAGATGGTGAGCAGCCAGCAGAGGTGGTGGAGGGGGCAGCGGTGGTGGTGGGGGTTGAGGGGGGCACAGATGAACCTGGGGGCAGGCTCCACGCCACACCCCCGGTGCCCCTACAAACGCAGTCAATACCCCCACCACTAGAGCACAGTTCGAAAAAATACTCAGTTCTTGAAGGCCCTCTCCACGGTGGACTGCAGAGATTCTGCGCTCCCTCAGCAGCCGATGGTCTTCCGGGTCTTCCTCCTCTGGGTTCCAGCAGCTTCCTGGCAGCAAATACGGCAGCAGCAGCAGCTCCAGCAACTCCAGGCAGTGGTCTGGTGGCCAGGCAGGACCCCTCACAGATGGTGATAGTGGTGGTGGTCACAGCAGCAGCTGGAGCAGGGGTCCCCCACGTCCCTCCTCTGGGGAGAGGGCCAGCAGGCCCCTCCCCAGGGGCTGTTGCAGTAGCAGGAGTAGCAGCAACCAAGGTGTTTGGGGGGGTTCAGCTACCAGCCAGCCAGCAACCAGAGAGTAGAGTAGTGGGAGGGGTGTCTGGCCCAGCCAGGGGAGTAGCTGGAGCAGTAGCAGCTACAGCAGTAGCCAGGAGAGACCAGGGCCTAGCAGCAGCCCCAGCAGCGGGAGCAGTAGCCCTCTCCCTCCCTCTTCTCTCCAGGCCAGTTGGGTGCAATAGAAGAGTCCAAAGCAGATCTACTGGCCACTGGAGAAGCAGGTTTCTGTTCCCTGAGTGACCAGAGCAGGGGCTGCACTAGAACAAGCAGGAACTTTCTGGAACCAATTTAAGGCAGGCAGGCTAATTAGGACACCTGAAGCCAATTAAGAAGAACCTGCTAGAATCAATTAAGACAGGCAGGCTAATCAGGGCACCTGGGTTTAAAAAGGAGCTCACTTTAGTTTGTGGGGTGTGTGTGTGAGGAGTTGGGAGCAAGAGGCACACAAGGAGTTGAGAGGGAGAAGAGTTGAAGGTCGGAGGAGTACAAGCATCAGCAGACCATCAGGAGGAAGGTCCTGCAGTAAGCATAAAGAAGGTGTTGGGAGGAGGCCGTGGGGAAGTAGCCCAGGGAGTTGTAGCTGTCATGCAGTTGTTACAGGAAACCCTATAGACAACTGCAATCCACAGGGCCCTGGGCTGGAACCCGGAGTAGAGGGCGGGCCCGGGTTCCCCCAAAACCTCCCAACTCCTGATCAGACACAGGAGGAATTTGACTGGGTTCTACCAGAGGGGAAGATCTCTGAGGCGATCAAAATCCGCCAATAAGCGCAGGACTCACCAAGGCAGAGGAGGAACTTTTGTCACAATATCATGAGCTCTCACACCTTATTTTAATGGTGAGGGTGTTGAATCTTTTCAAAAGACAGACTTTGCCTCAAATACCCATTAGGCATTGGGGTTAAATAGATGTTAACAAAAATAAAACCCCAATAAACAAAAAGTTTTGAATTGCCTGACTAAAAATTAATTCTGAATTGTGCAGCTTTCACTCTCTTGGCTCTTATGTCATCATTTCACTCGTGACCTGTCCATTTCCCATTGAAGTCCACAGGAGTCTTTACGCAGACTTCCTGGGAGATGGATTAGACCCTAGTCACAATAGACTTTTCTAAGGTAGACAAGACCTGAATTTCTGATGTAAAAAATAAAGAGAAAAACACATTGCTCCAGATCCTCAACTTGGGTCAGTAAGTCAGAGTAGTTCCATTAACTTAAATGGCACTATACCATTGCAATTTTTACCTCTCCCTTCTTCAGGCCTTTTTATGCATCATGGGGAGGGGATGGGGGAAGACACATCATTTTAATACTCTATAGGTCCCATTTAATAATAGCAATAGGAACACAGAAAAATACTGGCCAAGAAAACTTTCTTTTGTGTCAACAATCTCTGATTTTGGTAACGAACATCCCTCTTTAAAAATGTAATGCCTTTCTAATGCTAGTGAGCAGTCTGTTCTGAGTACGTGAACCTCTATAGGAAAAACGTTTATTCTGTTGGGAAAACAACTCTCTTCCACTAGTCTCTGTCAACAGCCAGTTAGAACCTGCTAAAGTGAAAGTATTTTTTATTTGTATTAATCAAGTAAAATAAACACTTTTCCTTTGATCTTTAAGAAGTCCTTTCTTGTTAACTTGCTTTAGACTTTTATGTTTCAGTATTCATTGTAAATTTAATTATTTAAAAAGTTATTTTGTTTTAAATTATTAAACCTTTTCTGAATTTAAGATAAACATGGGCATGTTTTGATAAAGATTAAAAATAAATTTCACACAAAACTGCAAAATGTAACAAAGATAATGTGTAGGCGTCAGTATGTTCCAAAACAAGACTCTCTAGGGGCTCTTCTAAACACACTGCTACGTTAAAACCGTGTTCTGAAAAGGCTCAGGAAACCCCTGACTCTAACCCACCCTTTCCTGAAACTGGTGAAAGTATTTTTAAAAAAGTTACTGCTTCAGTGAAAAAAATAATAATTGAATCTCAACATATTGCCAAAGCAGATGATTTTTTCCCCTGTTTATTAGCAAATGTTACAGCTTTCGGGATTTTCTCCATGCTAAATTCTCTTATCCTAATAGTTCAAATGCAGTGAGGAATTTGATGTATGACAAAAATAACCCATCTCAGTGAGATGTGAAATGTTATTAATGAGCACAACTAATGGGGGGAACAAACACCAAACATTTCCTAGTTTTATAGTTTATAGCCACTATCTGGTTTCAAGTGAAAAGATAACATCCCTTCTGTTAAAACATTCTTATTTTTTTTGGTGGTGATAGTCAAACAAGGACTCTCCATTGTCTAATATGCCAGGTAAGGTGCATAAGAAGGAGTCCCTCACCCCCTTGATGTAGTGACTCATTCTGTAGCCTGTTGGTGTCTGTGTCTAGGATGATGTGCAGCTGTCCCCTGTTGTCCTTAACCTATGTAGTCCCTCATTCCTTCTCTTTTTTCCCATCAAGCTAGGCTTCTGTTTCCTGTTCTGCTGTGAAGGCAAAAAGCTGGAGGCAGTAACATTTGCAGCCAGTCACTAGGGGTTGCTCAGTAGCCAAACATGCTGAATCTTTATCATCCTCCATCATGCCTGTCAAAATAGCTGTTTGTTCCGTATAGGTGCAGGTTAGATGGACATGAGGTGTTTTAAGTAACTTGGTCAATTAGTACCAACATTATGTGAATATATAAAAAGTTGTAGGTCAGAGATGGATAAAACCAGTAGAATGTGTGCAAAGGACAAAAGTACAGAAAGTAATAAGGGAAATATAGGTGCAGTGTGTCCCTTTAAAGGGGTCATCCTAAGTAGGTTGTATTGCACTATTGAAACAACGCAAACCTTGTTACTTACTGGAACAAAGTCCCATGCTTTCCACATCCAGTTTTCACCTATAAGGGACAAAAATACTTCACTAGCTCAGTACTTAGAAGCAGTTGCACTAACTCATAATGACAGCTAAATCAAAGCCCCTCTGTGAGCTCATAAAAAGATGTTTATATCCTCTCTCTAATTCAGGGCTGGTCTATGGGCCTCCCAGAGATGGAACCATGCCCAACTATAGGTGAGCCTAAAAAGGGAGTTTCCTGTGAGTGCATCTTCCTAAAGGAAGCCTGAAAGTAATTTGTAGTAATTCCAGCTCCAGTGTTTGAATGCAACAGTTACTTCCCATTCCTCCTACTGTGCAGGAAAAAAATCCCCAAAGAGTCTGCCAAAATACCTAGCAATGATAGGGGAGTCTGAGGTTGCTCTGAGTCACAGTCATATCCACATAAACAGGTTGGTAATTAGAGGCTTTCTCTAACTTCTACTTACAGCTGGTGGGAAAATGTTTTTTTTCTCCCATGGAAAACTTTGATTTTTGATGAAAAATGAAAATTTGGAAATGGAAAATGAAAAGTTTTCATGGCCAGAAACAAAAAAAGTATTGGTTTGGGGATTTTCAGTTTTCCAGCAAAATGTCTACATTGTCCAGGGGAAAGCAGATACTTTCCAACAAATATTTTGTCTAGTGAGAAACTCATTTTTCTACCCCAAAATAGTGTCAACAGAAAAATTTCTACCAGCTCACTTTCTACGGTGTCTTTTAAAGAAGAACTAGAGGTTTAGCTGGTTATCCAGCCATAATCCATGTCTTAATGTTTTAGCATTATAATTTGTCTCTAGATGGCATGGTGACCGGCACTGTACAAGTAACTAAGCGCCTACTTGTATTCACTGGAAGAGGTGGGCTTGAAGTTCCAAAACCATAGATCTAGATACCCCTGACCTTTGGGCAAGTTTGGATCTGGATCTGAACTGTGCAATGAAGGCCTATATCTAATTGGAAACTACAGTTCATATTTTCTGGATGAAACCAAACAGACTCACAGAATGTAATTAAATTAGCTCTACAGTCTAAAATACGCGGCCTGTAAGCAGAGCCCAGTACCTGCATGGAGCCTTGTTGAAGTTAATGGTACTCTGCACATGAGCAGCAGTCCATCTGCTGTCCCTTTGCTGAATCAAGACTGTAGTATAATAGCTACAGTATTTTTGTAGAGCAAAATTATTTCAATATTTTTAAATGAAGGATTTGTGCCAAATTTGACCATAAAGAGTGCTGGTAGATGATAAAATGTTTCTGTTTATAAACTGATTTACTTAGTATTCTAGTTGTTATATTTCCTGGAAACGATGACTATACATTTTCCAAGGCTGGTTTTATTCATACTTCCTTATTATTAGTCATCTGCACTTTTATTGTAGCTTTATTACCCTTTATACTGTGCCTCCTAATTTTTAGTATCTAGATCTACCTGTATTATGAAATGAAGTAATTATTTTTGTTATATCATCATCTTAAATCAGGCTTCCAGCTTCAAGTAATTGGTTGAAAGAGAGTCACTGAATATGTACAGTTAGAACTTCATTTTTACAATGCACTTTTCCTATTCAGTTTGTTATATTATTGGGAAGATCTTGAGACAAAGATTGTCAGATAATAACAGCATTTCTAGGACAGGGCTGTAAACAGCTCCAGCCCCATGTTTTAAAAAAACATTACTGAATAATGCAGTAAATCAGCAATGTAAGTTGACTTTCACAAAGCTAACTGAGTACATACTAATATAACATTGCAAGGCTGCTGTTGTATGACAGGATCAAAATTATTTAAAAAGAAATGGAGCAAAATCAACAGTTTATCATTAAACAGATCCTCTAAGTGATATCTAGTCTTTTAAAAAATCCCAGTATTCAAATACTGAGAGGCAAGATGAATAGTTCAGGGGGATTTATTGCCTTCTAATAGATTACCTTTAACTTGTCAATAATTCATATTTGATATAGAATAGAAAAAATCCCTCTTCTTTTTAAAGGAAAACAGAGAACAGGATTCAGACTGACAGATCCAGCCATAAAAATTAACACCCTTAAGCACTATGGTTAGGTTAGAACAAAGATGATGCAAATGTGAACTGGGAGATCTATCGTGTGGCTCCTCCTTCAAAACGACTCTTTTAATTGTAAAAGGGTACAGGAAAAGCAAACTCAAAACTGTTTATCTGAAGCAGCAAATATAGCACTGAAAGGGTTGGGAAATATACAGGGGACATTTCATGAGACATTGTCATATCCTCCTCTGAGAGTACATTTGTGAGAATATCTTTGCGGTGGAGGATCACAGTGGGCAGATCAAAGTAACCTAGAGACTCAAATGAGACAAAAAGAGAGCATGAGACACCTTATACAAGATGGGAATTACACCTATATAGGGCTACATCCAAAACCCATTGAAGTCAATGGAAAGACGCAAGATAACTTCAAAGGGGTTCAAAGTAGGCATCTGGAGTTCAGAGTCTGAGTCTCAGACATGCTGCTGGTGGAGGAGTTGGGGAGAAAAAAACAAGCTGAACAGAGTGCATGGAGACATAACATTTTTGCTTTTGCACTGTAACTACCCCCAAATGGTATCTATCTAGAGCATTGTTGCAAAGTTTAAGACTAGATATATTACTCATATGCCATTTTTATTTTTTCAAATTTGATTTTCTCTCTTAGCTCTTAATAAACCTTATTTTACTGCAACCCACTTGGTTTTAGAACGTTGTTTGGGAATTTCATGCAGACCATCCCGAAGAGATGAAAAGACTTCTGAAGGAATAGGGAAGGAAGAGTGTCGGGAATGTACTCCACTGGGTATTCTCTGTCTAAAGATCACAGAATAAGAAATCCTCTCCTATAGTATCCTGTCTTCTGGCCTCAATGCACAGGAAGTGCCTATTGAAATGAGAACTAAGTTTAAACTCCACCCCATGAACCTTTCTCCCTGATTTTGACTCCTGGCTCTCTCTCTCTTCCTCTCCTCACAATCTCCCACACTCGTCCTCGGTGAATCAATCTCCATGTTGATGACCCATCTGACTGCAGAGCTTCATGTTTCCTCACCCTAACCTCTTCACTCAGCCTACAGCTCTGGTTCAACTCTCCCACTCACTAAAAGGGCTGATCCCTTGACTTGGTCTTCACAGAGCTCTGCTATCCCTCTGATCTCTCTATTGCTGAGTTTCCCCTCTCTGACCAACACTTGGTCTCTTTCAGCATCACTCATCAGCACCGCTCTCCCCCGCCCACTGCTGCCCTTACATCTAGTCACTCACCTTCCCATGACTTCCAGCCCACTAGTGCTGCAGACTTCTTGTCTGTTCTCAGCCCTCTCCTTCCTACCCTGTCTTCTCCATCTTCCATCAATATGGTTGTTTATTCTGTCCATTGCTCACTGTTCCCCACCTTTGACTCTTTTGCACTCTCTCCTGTCACAAGGTCTGCCCTGCCACCAACCCCCAGTCCTGGCTCACTCCCAACATTTGCTTCCTGTGCTCCTGCACTCGCACTGCTTAGTGTTTGTGGTGGAAATTCCACAACCAGGCTGATTTCCTCAATTACAAATTTGGTCTCTTCTCTTTCAGTTCTGCCATCTTCCTAGCCAAACAACTCTACTTCTCCAACTTCTTTAAATCTCATGCCTGCTAGCCACCTTTTTGACTCACTCCTTAAGCCCTTCATTCTTCCTGTGTCCACTTCTTTGCCCAGGATCTTGCTGATTTCTTCAAAGAGAAAACTGAAAAAATATGTGGCCTTCCCTCTCCCCTCAGATTGCTCCCCTTCCCCCCTATGACTCTCTCCTCCTTCCCCCTAGTCATAGATGCAGAAGTTTCTTTCTGCTCTCCTCCTTTAACTCCTCTACTTGCTCCAATGACCCTGTCCCATCTCCTAATTTCCCTTGCACCCATTCTTATCTCATCCCTTACTCTTCTCTGGCTCTTTCCCTTTACAATACAAATATGCTTTAATCTCTACCATCTTAAAAAACCTACCCTAGACCCCACTTGCCTCTCCAACTGCCACCCCATCTCCCTTTCATCTCATTCATACTCATTGAATACAATATTTACAGTCACTGTCTGGGGTTCCATTCTTCCAATTCCATCCTAGACCCTCTCCAATCTGGCTTCCACACCTTGCACTCCATTGTAACTGCTCTCACTGAAGTCTCCAAGGTCCTATTCCTGGCCAAAGTTCAGGACCAGTACACCCATTCTCATCATCCTTAATCTGTCAACTACCTTTGATGCAGTCAGCCATGCTTGTCTTATTGAAATCTTTTCCTCCCTTGGTTTCCGTGACTCTCTCCTTTTATGGTTTTCCTCCCACCTCCATAATCACTCCTTTAGCATGTCCTTTGGAGGATCCTCTTCATCCCCGTCAGCTTCCACAAGGCTCTGTCCTTGGTCCCCTTCTCTTTTCCCTCTACTCCTTATATCTGGATAATCTCATCCACATAGACAACTTCAACTACCATCTCTATGTGGATGATTCACACAGCTCTCTCGCTATTCCAGACCTGTCTCCTGGCGAACCTAAAATCTAAGCCTGTCTCTCTGACATCTTGTTGTGGATGTCTAGCTGATAGCTCAAGCTCAACATCCATCCAGGATAAGTAGATAGTGAGTGAAAATTATTACTGCATGATTGCGGTTTGGTAAAAAGAATTTGATAGTCACAGCCCAGCCACCTGTGAAGTGGGGTTCACATGATAAAAAACACTACAACAATTGGTATTAATTAGCTCCCTTGTTGACACTCTCAGCAGAAAAGCAAAAGATTGTCTGTGCATGGAGTTTGAACTACTCTTCAACTCAGGGACAGGACATGTGTGAGGAAGACACTTGCACTCTTGGTACCTGTTCTATACCTGTGTTTATGGAAAAAGGACATAAGGCTTCGAACTGTCAAGCCAACACTTTGCATGAATACTAAGGGCTGCATGCTCAAAGGAGTTAGGTGCCTACATCCACATTTTAGATGCTTAAGCTCCAGTTTTAAGATCATGGTGATGCACAAAACTCCCGTTGAACCCTGTAGGCACCTAAACTCATTCATCACCTCAAGTTTTCAGGGTAAAAGTTCCTTTGATGTATATGTTTCTGCCTCTAGGCATCCAGATGCCTATCTCTCACGTAAGTCCCGCCATGATTCACAAATTGGGGAAAGATTGATGTTTGTCCTCCTAAGTTGTGTGCAGCAATTTACTAGGCCTCGGTGATTCTCAGCATCATAATGCCCAACTTCTTTTGTGCATCCAGCCCTAAAGTCATAAACAGTAGTATCTGAATTAGTGATACTCAAACCTCAGTGGTTCAGGAGCCAAATTAGTGATCAACATTACCCAAAAGAGCCACAGTAGTGTGAATTCATTGTTTTTTCACAGAAAAATGACTGACCAAGTATTCTACAATTGGTTAATAACATAGTAAAAGCATCTTGATTGGTTAATAACTTAGATTGGTTAATAATTTAATCAGACGGTGTTTAATATCATGCAAAGAGCCGCAGGAGACACATTAAAGAACCTCATGTGACTCCCGAACCTCAGTCTGAGTATCACTGATCTGGATGTATTAAATCACATGCTATTCTAAAGTTTTACAGACCTGCAATTTCCTAACCTTAAAAACAATATAAACTTGAATATATCTCCATCTGTGAAATGGGGATATAATACTGATCTCATTTGCAAAGCACTTCAAGATCTACTGATAAAAAGCACTATGTAAGTGTTCGGTATTAATTATTATTATTATATCATATGCACTTTAGCAGCAAGCTGTTTATTTGCATCATGTTTATTTCTGCAAATACTCTCAGTTCTAACCTGCAGCATATGCTCCTGAAATTTTAGTCCTGGATTTCCTTCAAAGAATAACAATTTTTTAATGCTTTTGAGATAGACATTAACTATGGTATGTATTACGTGGACACCAAAGGCTCATTTTGTTAGTAATCTGAGACAGATTCATACTATCTAAAAGTGAAAAGCTAATGCATTAATCTACTGCTCTGTTTAGACTCAAAATTTCCACATATTTTGTCTGGCAATTTTCCTTAAAACCCTGTAAAATTATCCATATTTAATTCAGTACCTAATATACTGTGAGCTCATGCTTTCTTTATTCTAATGACACATTTTGATGTGAAAACCTTTTGTTTTTTGATTACTTCATCTGTTCTGCTTCCAGCCCATGCTGTGGGGACTGATAATTTATTGACTTTTCCGCAATTTGTTTTTCATTTGTGATTTCAAAAATGTTATTTCAGATTCCAGAAGAAGAGATTCCCTGTGAACAAAGATTACAGATTTCAGGACTATAAAATTGTTTTGTCTTTCATGTTAGATACGTTTGTCTATTATTAACCATTGTCTAACATATATGAAAATAAAAAGAGGGGAATGCTACATTCTAGGAATGAAGTTAATAGATTTGGAGGATTATCTCTCTGTTCAAATTATTTGTTTCTACCATTTCCCTTTCTTCTTCACTCCTATAGAAATTTAGCACTTGCATGGTAGTTTGTATCTGTAAAGTGTTGTCAAAACATTACTTACTTAATCTTCACAAAATGTCTGACGTGTCATCATCATTTGTAAGATGGGGAAAGTGACACAGGTAATTAAATAAGAAGTGAAAAATGAGCCATTGGCAGAACTATGAATCAAACTCAGGAGCTTCTGTCTCCCAGTTCTGTGTCCATTTCACTAGATAAAGCTACCTGTTCTATAGGACGCAGTGTGCTTCTATAATGGAAGCTGAAATGAGAAACAAATATCACAGCATTCCTTCTCATTTTTGTTTCAAATCTTTTCTGGAACTGTTTGTGTGGGAAGATGTCTTGCTGCCATCACAAAATGTTTTATTAATGTATTATTATTTGATATTGTATACATCTATTATATACCTCTAACACCTGGCAATCCTTTCCCAGCACTGTGAAGATGCAAGGGTTCATTATTCCAACACAGAGCTTCTCCATCTGTGGCATCATTTGGGGACAAGACCCCACCTCTGCCCCATACTCTGATGCCTTTGGATATCTTGGAGGTCAATGTACTCTTCTTCCTCCTCTGAGTGCAGAAACTCTCTCTTCTCCTGGGATGATCATTCAGCACTTGCTTCCCTCCTACAAATAGGGTGACCAGATGTCCTGATTTTATAGGGACAGTCCCGATTTTTGGGTCTCTTTCTTATATAGGCTCCTATTACCCCCCACCCCCTGTCCCGATTTTTCACACTTGCTTTCTGGTCACCCTACTTACAAATGTCAAATCCAAATTACAGTTGAGTTTAAACAAGAGACTGTTTCTTTAAGCAACAGAGAAGAAACATGAAAACAGTAAAGAAAAGAATTTACTTGTTCTCATACATATGAGGACTGTGCAAAGACTCATTTATATCAGCCTTATTTACATATTTTGTCCTCAGATATCAGCACCAGCCTCTCCCTTCCTCACTACATCACTGGTTCCTTGGAGTTCACAATGTCTTTGCATTTTCCTAAAAATTCAGTGTATCTTCCTTCCCCTCCAGGAAGTGACTGGTTCTTTTATAGTGACGCCAATCTTTGTCCCGTCCAAATGCCCTATATCCTTTTGTGTCTAGGGACAACACCCACAGCTGTCCAGGCATGTTAAAACTTAACCATTCTCCCCTCTTCCTATATGGAAAAATGAAGGTTTTCCCCAAATTGACATTATTGAAAACTTCATGTGGCTAAGAATGGCTCTCTAAAATTGTGGTTTTGAATGGTTTATTTTTCCTTACACCATTATATGGTTTCCTCATAAATATGTCTGTGCATTAACCTTATATTTTTCATATGTCAGCCTGCATGGGTCATTTCTCTCTCATTCTTTCCCATGCTACAAAACAAAACAAAATGCGTCACACTATTTTTTGATTAAGCTAGACCCTAACATTTCAGAAATAAAGGATTGGCTATTAGTTCCCTGTGGATTCTTTGTGGTCTACCGGTAGGGAATGCGGGGTGTCTTATAAATGTTATTTGACAAAAGCTGAGGCTAGCCACCCTGCTGCTTTTAAAGAGCATGCTGAGGCAAACTGCTGTTAGGATATGCAAGACAGCAGATTTGTTTATCCTTATTTCTTCGCTCACATCCCGAACACATATGGTTGCTGTTTTTGTTTTGACTAATTTTGACTTTTTTTAGAATGCCATAATGTGAGAAAAGTGGTTAAAATGACCTAATCTTTGTCGGAAGATAGTACGCATGTGAAAGAGTGGAAATGCTGATAGACCTCTGACAAGAACAGTGTGAATAAGACTCTTATAGGCCTGAGCGCTGTACTGACCATGCAACCCCATTCACTTCATTGTTCACAGAGACATTTAGGAGGAAACCGTGTCATAACATAAGGAAACACAAACCATTCAGAGATGTAACTTTAGACTAGGATTATGTTTGGCTTCAATGGGATTACACAGGATGATAGATCAGCCCAGAATTTGGCACAGTGTATGTGTGCTGCAGCTATTTAATCTATTTTAGGATTTTCTGCGGTGCCTACCACTGGACAGGCAATTAAGATGATTATTAATCTTGTTTATTATGGTAGTGTCCAAGGACCAACTCAGAATGGGGTCTCACTGTTGTAGGCACTGTACAGACACAGAGCAGAACACAGTCCCTGCCCCAGAGAGCTTACAACTGAAAGCCACCAGACAGTCAATGGGTGAGGGAAGGGATGGAAACGCACAAGCAGAGTGAACAATGTGATAGCAGTAAACATCAGGTTATTAATTTTATTATTAATAATATTAGTGTTCCATGATTTGTTTGGCGTAGGGTTAGATAGGAGGGGATAAGCTAAACAGACAGTAAAATAATGAGTTAGAGGACATTGAAGGGAAAGAGGTGAGGAGTACGGGGCAGGGGAGAAGGTGGTAAGAGGAGCAGGTGTGGAGTGAAGCTGAGGTGAAGAGATGATGAGGAAGAGGAGGGATAGTGTCGTCGCAAACAGCCAATCTGCACAGAGCAGAGAAAGTCCAGTCAAAACTGTACAAAGTTCTCTGAATAGCCAAAGCTTTCTGCTTCGGCTGCTTCTGCAGCTGCTTCAGCTGGCTGGAGTCTCTGGGTGGCTTCTCTCTGCAGTTTTTCCCCAAGGCCACATGGCGGTGTGTGTGGGGGGGGATCTTCTCCTGTACAGTTCTAGGTCCGAGATGGTGCTGTGGGGAGGAGTGGGCCCAGGTGGGCCCCATTTTGTCCAGTCTCCCTCCCCGTGCGAGTGCAGCAGCCCCTTCTTTGGCTGCTTCTGCGAGCAATGACCAAGATAGTGTGTCTAATGGATTCAGTTCCTCTCCTAGATTTTAGCCGTCAGCCCTCTTGTATGTGGATTATGTTGTTTTTTTATTATTATAAGTTATAACTCATTCTCTTCCCATGCTAGTGTTTTTCTGCCTTCTGTTCCAGTGAGAAGATTTTGGTAAATACGTGAGAAACTGATGATGTTCTGAAAATGGCCAGGCTGTGCTTAGTCTTATCTTCTCTGGTAACTCATTCCAGAGTTGACCTCCCTTGACAGAATTCACTCCATCTCCAGCTCAAACACGTGTTATGCTTGACCTTGTTAGCTGCTTTTTAAAAACAAATTTGTCTTGTCTTTTGTCAGAGGAGTGACTTTGCCTCAGAAGTTCATGTTTGGGGAGATAATCTCTGAAACAGCCAGGTCCCAAATCATTGCTAGTTTTACAGAGTAAAACCAAAGGCTTAATTTGTCAGTGAAGCCCACTGGGAGCCAAAGTAAGGTTCTGCATGTGATCCAGGCAGCTCATCTGGGAGCAAAGTAAGGTATGATGTGTTCCAGGCAGCTCATCCTGCTGAGAAGTTTAGCTGCTGTGTTCTGGAAAAGCTTGGTGCTTTTGTGTTGCTTCCATCTTCAGTATAGAGAATTATAGTAATCTAATCCGGAGCTGAAGAATGCACAGGCCACTGGCCAGATCCTCAATAGAGAGCAAGGAACACTGTTCCAACTAAACTGCAGGTGGAAAAAGGCTGAGTTGCCTGTAACTGTACCTGTGGCCAAAATTTACCTCAAGTGCGAGGATTTTAAGGGAGATGTGGTAGGCATTAGGAATCTGCTTCCTGTAATATTTTAATAGGCAATGATATTTTAGCCATGTCTAAGCAGGTTAATATAATTTGCAGTCAGAAAGAGTATGGCTCTACCTCACCTGTTTTGTCTGTGGACAGTAAGGAGAGGTGCGAGAGGGCAGGAAACGCCTTCAAGTCCTATGTCAGCTGAAAATAACAGTTTGCCCCTAGGAGAGGGGTTTGGAGATTCCTTAGCACCTTTGCTAGAGTCTGCTCTTAACTTAAGTGAGACGGAAAAGGAATTTATTGAGACTCAACAGGCTGATCCTTCCCTAGACAAGGAGAGGTATGTGGCTCAGAATAATTCTCTGGCTGAGGAAAGGAAGGGTAAATTTTTCCTAGAGGGAGGTTTGTTGTACATGGAGCAGGGCCATCCCTAGACACTGTGGTGCCCTACACAGCCCGTGGCAGGGGGGGACTGGCCCCAGGCCTCTGTGGGGCAAAGGGGCTGTGCCCAAGGTCTTTGGGGGGCAGGAGCAGGCTTGGAGGGCAGGGGGGAAATCGCCCCTCAGCACGAGCCGGCGGAGTGGAGTGGGTTGGGGCCGGGTTGCTCCACTTCCCGCCACCCGGTGAGTGTAGGGTGCGCCTGACCCCTGTTGCAGTCCCCCAAGACATAGCTCAGGGGAAGGGGTGGAGTGGGGGTGGGGCTGGGGTGGAGCAGGGATTGGAAGAGGCGGGGCAGGGGCAGAGCTGGGGCAGGGGCTATGGGGAAGGAGTGGAATGGGCATGGGGCGGGAGTGGGAAAGCTTTCCTGGCCGGCTCAGCCAGCCAGGGGATTGGGCTGGGGGCTGGAGCAGCATGCAGCTGTGTAGGGCACCAGGAAATTTGGGGCAATTTGGTGCCCCAAATTTCCTGGTGCCCTATGCAGCTGCGTAGTTTGCGTATGGGTAAGGACGGCCCTGACAGGGAGGCTCCCACACTGAAAAAGAGGTGCCCTGGTGAGGTTTGCAACTATGTGCTTGTGCCTGATAAGTACAAGACAGAGTTGCTGCAGGTAGCTCATGGTTGCCCCTTTGCTAGACACTTGGGTGGTGAGAGATCCTGTGACAGGCTTAAATATGATATCTACTGAGACTAAAACATTACTGTAAGAATTGTCTTATTATGTCAAAAGCATGAGAAGTTAAAGGCAAGGCACCTTTTCACCCATTGCCCATCAAAGTGTTTGCCAGAGTGTCTGTATATATTGTGGGGCCCTCACTCAAACCTTCCAGGAATGGAAGAAATATATACTGGTTGTGGTGGATTCTGCCACCAGATGGCCTGAAGCTTACAGCTCTGTCTAATATTGAAGCTGAAACTGTGGCTACTGCCCTCATTACCAGTTTTAGAAAATAAGTTTTTCCCAGGGAAATCATGTCAGACTGTTAGGTAAAAAGCAAGTCCCTACTCACCTCTCCAGCACCCGAGTTCGTGCGGAGTTGGTATGGGGCCCACAATCTGTCAGAGACCAGACACCAATTCGTTGATCAACGGGCTCACACTATTCTTAGCTCAAAAAGCTTCAGAGTAAGTGTGGCAAGTTTATTAGGGGTGAGCATCAATATTTATACACAGAAGTAAACAAAGTGATTAACAGATCATAATGGTCATGCATAATCAATCAAGATTCTACAGGCTAAAACAGGTTAAAATGTAAATTCAAAAAGGCAAAGGGGAGATGGCTACTTAAGGGGAGGGGGGTTGTCATGAGTAGTTCGCAGGTCAGAGCTTTGATTAAAAGTTCAGACAGAGACATCAAGTCTGGGTTAAGTTTAAAGCTCATCAAAAGTTCAGACTCAACATTCCTCCATTTGTAGCTTTGGGATAACTATTTACCAAAAGCTACACCCCATTTTAAGGAGCCAAGGGCCGCTTGGCAATTTCAGCCTGGGCCAACTCGAAGAGAGTAAGGCCCTTGGCTGAGGTAGGAAAAGAACAAACTGACCCACATGAGTCTATGAGGGAGGGGACACACTGAATACAGCAACACAGTATTATAAGAATTACTATGGCCCCAACAATACCCACCAAGAGTTTTTTAACCCACCCAAATCCAGGCAGCCAATTCCATAAGGCTCCCCACCAATCATAAGGTGGCTGGCCAGAGGAGTAGTTCTTAGCCATTTCCCTTAGATGTTTGGTACGTTGAAAAGTGTCAGAGTAGGTGTCATTTACAAAAACACAGCATTCTTCATTTATGAGGGCGCAAGTTCCTCCCTGGGCTGCTAACATTATATCTAAAGCCATTCGGTTTTGCAAAGCTAACTGGCGCAGCTGGGACATTTCCCCGGCCTGATTCTCAAATAGGGTCGTAGTTTCATTGGTTAAAGATTCTAGTAGTCCCTGTAGACGGATGACACCGCCCCTCAAGCTAATGAGACCAGCCCACCGCTGCCACGACAAACCATCACGGATATTAATATCTCTGAAGGTTTCACGGATGTTACGAACGTGGGGAAAATGAGGGGGAGTGAGGGAGATGCGAGAAGGCGGTGTTAGCCACGCTAAATAACATGACCCTGCCCAATCAGGGGAGAGAAAGTAATAAGCTTTGGGCCCGCACACCCAGTATGTTCCATACAATGCGTTTCGGGTATTCCATTTCTCAGAGTAGGAGGTAACCCACCACCCGTTGGACCACTGTTCCCCTGGTAACGCAGAGGGGTCGTTGTGCGAACTGCAGAGGCACAATTTGGTAGTGGTGTTTTCAAAGGGCAGTGTAGTACTGCTTGAGCAGTTGTAGAAGGCAATCGTATATCCCTTAGCAATTAGTTGGACACCCTCATGATCTGAGCAGGGCTTTTGAAAAGCTGACTCTGAAGGCTTGCCCACCCATGAAAAAGTTGGATCGGGGTGAGGGATCCACATATGGGATAAGTGGGATGCGCAAGGCTTGAAGTCAAGATTTTTACTAAAGGCGGTACCATTAAAATACATGTTGCATTTACTTGTTCCCACAAAAGTTGACCCCTTTTCTTTAACAAAACACAGTGATCCTGTCTGATTGGTTACCCTGAGATATCTGTTAATTGGCACTCCTGTTTTGTCCCATGTAAGATTGTGTTGGACTGGATCTTTTACTCTAGCCAGTGGCATCCAAGTCATATTAGCAGTGGTCAGGGGAATGGGTGTGAAGGGGAGTCCCTGTTCTGCATTTACTGGAAATTGAGTACATACCCAGCAATTACTTCTATTTCCTAAAATGCGAGTTTTAACCTCGTGGGAATATCTAATAAAAGCATTATTTTCATAAGCAGAAAATAAACAAAAAAGGCATAGTAAAAAACATACAGTTGTCAGAATAAAAGGTCCTCTCATTTTTGCCGAGTCAATTTAAGTCTGATGTCTGAAAGAGGTAAGCTGGTCCACTGGTCAGAGGCAGTGTCCTCAGTGGTGGCAAGAGCTGCTGGTCCGTCACTGTGGTCCACTACGGCTGGCTTGACGTGGGAGTGGTGGATCCAGGATTTGCGTCCTTCCAGGAACACTGCAGTCTGGGTTGTTAAAAGAACCTGGTGGGGTCCAGTAAACCTCGGCTGGAGGGTGTCGCCACGAATGAACTTTTTGGCCCAGACGAAGTCCCCTGGTTGGAACGGGTGGATCTGTTCTTCCAGCGGCACGGTCTGGGAAAACTGCGAGGCTTTCCAAAGGGTACGGAGGCGAGCCTGTAGGGAGAGAAACTGGCACGCGGTCATATGATCCCCTCCCAATAGTGAAACATCAGCACGTGGTAGCGCCCCGCCTTTGAAAGGGGGGTGTCCATAGAGCAGTTCAAAGGGGGATAATCCCAATACACGGGTTGGGCGAGTACGAAGGTGAAACAGGACCAAGGGAAGTACCTGAGGCCACTTTAACCCTGTTTCCTGACAGTATTTAGCCAATGTAAACTTAAGCTCCCTATTCATACGCTCAACTTTCCCGCTAGACTGGGGGTGGTAGGGTGTATGAAAGGAGTGTGAAATGCCCAGTCCCTGTTCTAAACGGCCAAGGACATGACAAGTAAAGTGAGGTCCACGATCTGAGTCAAGCACGAGAGGGATGCCAAAACGGGGTACAATGTCTCTAAGGAGGATCTTCGCCACTGTGGCAGCAGTACAATTAGCAGTAGGAAAAGCTTCGACCCAGGAAGTCAGAGGGCAAACCAAAACAAGGAGGTGCTTTTTCCCAAAAGCCTTTGGCATATCTGCAAAGTCAATTTGAAGATGTTGAAATGGAGCAGCAGGCGGAGGTCTTCCACCCTTAATTTTGTTAAGAGGCGGAGCAGGTCCATTACGCTGACATGTGCTGCATGCTTTCACTATTGACAGGCAGTAGGGTTGAATGCCTGGAGCATACCAAAAGCGAGCGATTGTGTCCACAAGGGCGTGCGTGCCGTAGTGACCCCCCTTATCATGGTGCCAGCGAACTGCCACGGGGTATGTGGAGCGAGGGAGGCAGGCTCGGCCATCCGGCATAAGCCAGGTCCCTTTGACCAGAGTGGCTCCGAGGCTCTCCCACGACTGTAGTTCAGCAGCGGGCACTGGTACGGGGTGCGGTGGAGTAAAGGAGGAGGCTGCAATAGCCAACGTGGGCATGGCTAAGGGTAAGACGGCAGCCGTCTTGGCGGAGGCATCAGCCAGGGCATTCCCACGGGTGATGGGACTATCATCTTTAGTATGGGCCCGGCAGTGAACTACAGCCAGGACCGAGGGTTCTTGGAGGGCGTCCAAAAGCTTGTGGACGAGGGGGAGGTGCTGAATGGGTTTACCGGCAGCTGTCTGGAAACCTCGAAACTTCCAGAGGTGGATGTGACAATGCACAACTCCAAAAGCATACTTGCTATCAGTAAAAATGGTAACGGTCTTACCAGCGGCCAACTGGCATGCTCGGGCCAGGGCATAGAGTTCAGCGGCTTGGGCTCCCCAGTTGCCTGGCAGTGAGGCGGCCTCTTGAATGTCCCATTCAGAGGTGACTGCATAACCGGTGAAACGCTTGCCATCAACATAGAAGGAGCTTCCGTCCGAGAAGAGGATGCAATCAGGGTTGTCCAGTGGCACGTCAAACAGGTTGTCCCTTAGCTGTAAGATGCTATAAACTACTTCCACACAGTCGTGCTGATCCTGGAGGACTGGCAGGTCAGGAAGCAAGGTAGCTGGATTAAGGGGCCCACACCTTTCAAAAATCAGGTTAGTGTCTTCTAAGAGTTCGGCCTCTAGCTGTTGCTGACGATGGGCCGAAAAGACTTGGGTTGTGCCCCTACGCAGAAGGGCTGACAAGGCATGAGAGGTCCAAACCGTGGTAAAATGACCCAGGGTCAGGCTCTTTGCCTTTGTGATCAGCAGGGCAGCTGCTGCCAGAGTCCGGGTGCAGGATGGGGTTCCCTGAGCGACAGGGTCGATCTGCTGAGAGTAAAAAGCAAGCGGGAAATGGTGGGGCCCGCTCAGCTGGGTAAGGACGCCACTAGCAATTCCGCCCCTCTCGTGGACAAAAAGGTGAAAGGGTTTGCTGTAATTGGGGGGGCGGAGAGACATGGAGGAGGCCACACTGTCCTTGAGTAACTGAAAGGCTTGGATCGTGTCCGGGGACCACTGCAAAGGGTCAGGAGCAAGGTTAGCAGTGAGTCGGTGGAGAGGTTTGCTTAACTCCCCGCAGGACGGCAACCAGGGGCGACAGAAGCCAATTAATCCTAAGAAACCTCGAAGTTGTTTCTTGGTGTTTGGCAGAGGGCAGTTTTGGATAGTCTTTATGCGGACTGGGTCCATTTGTCGCCCCTCTGGGGTTAACAGGAAGCCCAGATATCGGACCTTCTGTGAGACCCACTGAATCTTGTTAGGGTCTACCTTGTGGCCTCTGGTGTGTAGGTATAATAAAAGTGCCTTACCATCAATGCGGAGGGCAGCTTCTTCGCGGTTACCTAATAGGATGTCATCTACGTATAGGACTAACGTGGATCCCTGCGGACTGGTGAAGCCTTCCAGGTCGTGGCGGAGGCATTGGCTGAAAATCGTGGGGCTGTCTCTGTAGCCTTGAGGAAGTCGTTGCCAGACATAACTTTGTCCCTCCCAGGTGAAACCAAAGAGATACTGAGAGTCTGGGTGCACAGGAATGCTGAAAAAGGCTGATTTTAAGTCAATAACAGTGAACCACTCAGCATCCCAGGGGATTTGGCTGATGATAGTAGCTGGATCAGGAACTACTGCATGAAGAGGGACCACATACTGATTAACAACCCGTAGATCCTGTACAAAGCGCCAACGAATAGGGTCTCCGTCCTTTTTAGGAGGCTTTTTGACAGGCAGTATAGGGGTGTTACAGGGAGTGCGCTGAGGGCGGACTAGCTTTTGTGCAATGAATCCCTCGATAATGGGGCGGATGCCCTCCCGGGCTTCCAGCGACAGGGGGTATTGAGGGACTGACGGGGGGGTTAAGGAGGGCTTCACTTGAATCCTTACTGGCTCTGCCGAAAGGAGCAGGCCAACGTCAGTGTCAGAAATTCCCCAGAGGGTTAAAGGCAAGTCAGTGAGGTCAGGGGAGAGAGAGCGGGGGGTTTCCCAATTACCCTGAGTTGGGGCCGAATCTCCTAACACTGTCATCAATAATCCTACCCCTTCAGGAGTGCAGGTTAAAGTAGCCTCAAGCTTACAGAGTAAATCCCGGCCCATCAAAGGGATCGGACAAGCTGGGGAAAAAAGGAAACGGTGAGAAAAACATTTATCAGCATAAACAACATTTAGAGGTAAAGTGAGTCCCAGAGACTGTGGGTTGCCCTCCACCCCAGTTGCAGTTTTAACCTCAGAGGATAGCCAGGGGGAGGGGGCATGATTTAAGAGAGAGAAAGTAGCTCCAGTATCAATGAGGAAAGAGACAGGCAGGCCTTGGACTGAAAGGGTTAGACGAGGCTCTTTGCTGGGAGGGGAGAAAGTGAGGAAGGAGCCGGCTAAAGACATTAAGGAAATAAGACCATCACATTGTTTGCCTTCGCCCCCGGGGTACCGTCATTGAGGAGGCTGAGTTTGCTGCAGCTGCTGCTGTTGCCCGTAGTTGATCCAGGCCTGGGGAACGGGCTGAGCTGGTGGTGCAGGGGTGTATTCGTCCCTGGTGTAAGTATCTGCGGATGCGACCGGACCCTCTGGGCGTCCCCAGGGGCATTCACGTTTAAAGTGACCGGGCTGTCCGCACTGAAAACAATTTCCTGGTGGCTGGGGTTGCCAGGACCCTCTTCCCCGAGCACCCTGAAATCCCCTGCCACGGCCTCTGCCTCGAACACCGCCGCGAAAAGCTAAAGCCATCAACTTATATTCTTCCTTTTTCTCTTTCTTTTTACTACTTTCCCTTTCTTTCTCCCATGCAAAATCAGCTACGTCCAACACTGAAGTGACTGACTCACCTCCCCAACCAGGGCGAAACTTTAAGAAATAATCCCTTACAGGGGGCACTGACTGATTCACAAAAAACGAAATAAGAGTAGGGTGGTCTGCTTCTCTCTCAGGATCCATCTGAGTGAACATTCGGGCCCCCTCCAATAGCCTCGACCAGAACTTTCTGGGTGGCTCATCAGATTCCTGCCGAATCTGCATGAACTTAGCCTGATTAGGCGAGCGGCGAGCCATTTCTTTGAGTCTCTCTAACAATCGCCCTCGATCTGTTCGCAGCTGCGTCAGCCTTGGCTGACTCCAGTCTAGGGGATTCCAGCCAGCGGCTTGATCCCGCCTATCCATCCAAGTAGTATTAGCCGCATCGCTATCCCCCCATGTCCTTTCTGCCATCCACAATCTACTACGTTCCTCTCCGGTCAAAACTCTACTTAACAACTGATCTACATCCGTATAAGTAGGATTATGACTTGAAAACAATCTTTCTAAAAGTTCTGTGATCTTTTGGGGATTTTCCCCAAAGGACCCTGACAACCGTCCCCACTCTTTCAAGTCCCATTCTAGCCATCCTTTATATTCCACAATATTAGTATGCTGTAACTGGCCATTATTGCCCACAAAAGGTTGGTCGTGCACCTGTAAAGGCATTTCTCTACTTACACCTTTATCACTCACAAAAGGTTTGGCGGAGGCAGCCTCTGGGCTATCCTCAGGGGAGGGGTATGCAACCTGCTGCATCTGCTTGATCTTTTGCCTAGTAATTACTCCTCCCGAGGTGTGCCCTTCCATTTCCCCCTTATCCCTCTGCAGAGATTCCGATCTGGAGTCCTGCAGATTCCCCTCTGCGCCCTGGAGAGAGTCCCCCTGCGGAGGAATAGGGGCAGGTGCAGTGGGGACCAACTGACGAGTCAAAACACGCCGTGGTTTACACCCTTCATCGAAATAACATGGAGGGGGTTCACTCTCAGGAGAATACCTGACTGCCATAATTTTTAAAGATTTCCACAGCTCTGCTGCTGTGTCCCAACAAAACCAGTAACATAACTGTCCCGGATGGTCCTTTTCGATCTGGCTCCTTACTCCTCTTAAGGCAGCCTGTTCGAAAGAGCCATACGAAGGCCACCTCATCTCCGGGTTGGCCAATACCGCGGTATACCCAGTCCAATTCCTTGTACACAGTGTGTACAACTTCCTCCTAGACATTCCTGTCTGTACTGGGAGTTTCCCTTCATTCCATAACTTATTTACAATCCCCAACGGACTCTCAAGAGGCACACTAGTCCCTTGACCCATGGTGTCTGACAGGAGCCCTCCAACTGGCGTTTATCCTGCTGTCCAGTACACGACCCCTCAATATTGAATTGGCTGGGAGAAATCTCCCGTGGCGCCTGCCAATTCGTATATGAGTGATCTTACCACTGGACAGAGGCACCGCACCAGAAGGATATCCCGGACGAGCCCCCAAATTGTTAGGTAAAAAGCAAGTCCCTACTCACCTCTCCAGCACCCGAGTTCGTGCGGAGTTGGTATGGGGCCCACAATCTGTCAGAGACCAGACACCAATTCGTTGATCAACGGGCTCACACTATTCTTAGCTCAAAAAGCTTCAGAGTAAGTGTGGCAAGTTTATTAGGGGTGAGCATCAATATTTATACACAGAAGTAAACAAAGTGATTAACAGATCATAATGGTCATGCATAATCAATCAAGATTCTACAGGCTAAAACAGGTTAAAATGTAAATTCAAAAAGGCAAAGGGGAGATGGCTACTTAAGGGGAGGGGGGTTGTCATGAGTAGTTCGCAGGTCAGAGCTTTGATTAAAAGTTCAGACAGAGACATCAAGTCTGGGTTAAGTTTAAAGCTCATCAAAAGTTCAGACTCAACAAGACCATGGTGCAAATTTAATGTCTGTAGATTTCAAAAAGTTATGGGAGTTGTGTGGAGTGAGGCATATAAAGGCCACCCCCTATGAATCAGAAACTAACAGTCTGGTAGAAAGATTCAGTGGGACATTGAAGTCTATGCTAAGGATATATGTTACCTGGTGAGAGACTGACTGGGATGTGTTGCTCCCTCATTTGTTATTCACATAAAGGCGCATACCCCAAGAGCTCTCTTTGATCTGCTTGACAGGAGACAAGTGAGAAGACCCCTAGATTTAATTCAAGGCTCTTGGGATGGTAGTAAAGGGGAGTCAGGACAGCCTGTAGGATAGTATGTCACTTGTTTTAAAGAGAAGTTAAAGGCTGCAATTGACTTAAGGCATCAGAACCTTGAAAGGAGTCAGATGTCTCAGAAAGCTTGGTGGGACAGGCATGATGGAGAAAGATCTTTTGATATAGGTGACTTGGTGCTACTGTTGATTCCAGTGAGGAAGAGCAAGATGTAAGATTGTTGGGAGGGACCTTTTGAGACGATATAGAGAGTGAATGATGTTACTTATGATGTAAAGATACCCCATAGCAGGGGAGCAGAGCAAACAGTACATGCCAATAGATTGAAAGCTTACCATGAACGGGAGATGGCAGTGAATATGATTTGTTGTGCTGCTGAGGGGACATGTACTGCCCCTTTAATTGATTTGGTCAGGGAGAGTAAGAAAGAAACTCCTCTGGAGATCACTGAGATTTGGGAGGGTTTGACCCAAAGCAAAAGCAGGAGATGTTGGCCCTTTTGAAACCCCACAGGCAGGTAGTTTCCAACCAGCTAGGTTTAACTAACAAAACAGTGAATTCTATTGAAACTACAAGGCCCCACCCTGCTCTTAGTAGAGCATACCATGCTAAAGGAGAAAAGTCAAAACAAATCAGGAGGAAGTGGAAAACATGCTGGATATGGGGGTCCTTAGTAAATCAAAAAGCCCCTGTGTGTCTCCTGTTGTGATGTTACCTAAAAGAGAGAAAACCATGAGATTTTTTTGTGGATTTTAGAAGGTAAATGCCATCACCCAATCTGCCCTTTCCCTCACACCCTGAATAGAGGACCTATTGGATCTGTTGAGGGGTGCAAAATTCATAAGCATTCTGGAGTTGACTTGCGGGTACTGGCAAATTCCCTCAGACACTGATATCCAGGAAAAAACATTCCTTTATAATGGAATCTGGCCTATATGAGTTAAGGTTATGCCTTTTGGATTAAAAAATGAAGGGGCTACATTTCAGAGGCTTGTCAATGAAATGTTGTGGGGTTTACAGACCTTCGACAGGGCCTATCTAGACAACTTGTCTGTTTTTAGTGACTCCTGGCAAGACTACATGAACCATGTGGGAATTGTATTGCAGATGCTTAAAGACACCAATCTCACTGTCAAGGTGTCCAAATGCAAGACGGGGGCTGCAAAGGTACCTTACTGAGGACACTGAATGGCCAGTGGGTTAGTTCGCCCTGACCCTTTAAATGTAGAAGCAATTTGGAGTTGACCGGCTCCACAAACCAAGAAGCAGGTCCAGTCCTTTATTGGTCTGACCAGCCATTACCGGAGGTTTGTAAAGGGATTTAGTGACATTGTGGCCCCCATAACAGACCTTACAAAAAAGGGGAAGCCATACCAGATGATAGGGACTGAGGCCTATGAGAAAGGCTTCAAGGACATAAAAGAGGCTTTGTCTACAGAGCCAGTTTTAGTCAGCCCTGACCATATGTGCCGACTTCCTCTCTACCCGGGGGGTGCTCGACCCACCTCTGTCCCAGGCCCCACCCCCACTCCACCTCTTCCTCTAAGCCCCACCCCTGCTCTGCCCCCACCCTGTCTCTTCCCCCTCCCTCCCAGAGCTTCCTGCATGTCACAGAACACTAAGAACAGCTGATTGTGGCAGGCAGGAGGTGCTGGGAGGGAGGGGAAGGAGTTGATTGGTGGGGCTGCCAGCGGACAGGAGGCACTGTGGAGGAATGCGGGGCAGCTGACTGCCAGTGGGTGCTAAGCACCTGCTAATTTTTTCCGTGGGTGCTCCAGGGCTGTGCACTGATGCTTCTAACACTGGGCTAGGGGAAGTGCTAATGCATTATAGGATGGGGGACAAAGGGCACCCCATTGCCATCTTGGTAAAAATCTGATCTCCATGGAACAGAACTATGCTGTCATGAAGCCATAGTTTGGGCTGTTAAGCAACTGAAGCCTTATCTGTATAATAATTAAAAAAAAGTTTTAACAGACCACTCCCTGCTAATATGGTTGCAAAGAGCTAAAGGGTCCAATTCCAGACTATTACGCTGGAGCCTAGCTCTACAGGAGTATGACATGGAAATAATCCATATCCAGGGGAAAGAAAATGTAGTGGAAGATGCCTTATCAAGATAGGGAGACCCTGAGGCATATTCAGGAACGTTGGTGACACCCCTTCTGACACCAGTTTTGTGTTGGGATTCTGGCAGACCAGGTACCAGCTCTTGCCAAGGCCCCTAGGTCTCAGATGACCACTGACAATAGCTGGAACCAGTCTGGCTCACTGACCTGTGTGATAGTATTGTTAAAACAGGTATTAGAGTTATGAAAATGTTTCACATTTAGACTTTATGAAATGCTTGTAAATTGCTGCATGCATTAATCTCACTTATAACATCGGTATCCCGTGTTATAAGGTAACATTTAAGTGTTTGCTCTGTAACTATAAATCACCAGACAGGAGAGAAGCATTAATGACTGTGAAATACTCGTAGCCAATAGGAGGTGTTATCTCCTGTCCAACAAAAGAAGACCCATTAACACCAGACGAACCAGGGGGGAACATCAGAAAACAAAAGACTGTTAATTGCTCCCCTCTGCCAACCCATGGAAAGGAGACATGCAACTGATTTGTCCCAACAGCTGAATTTGCAACTCAAAGCACAAGGAGGGAAGGAATAAAAAGCCTCAACAAGAGGGAACTGTATCCTTTATGCCACTTGGACTCCAAGGGGCAAGGATTATTAAGCATAAGCAAAAGATCCCCAGTGCTTGGCCTGGGTTAGCTTTAAAGGGTATATATAGCTTGCTTATTATAGAAGCTTATATTACCTTTTGAAATGTAAGACTAACTCATTTGTGTGGATATATGTTTACCTGCTTTAACCTTGTAAATAACTCCCTTATTTCCATTTCCTAGTTAATAAATCTATAGGATTGGCTACAAGCATTGTCTTCGGTGCAAGATCTAAGGTGAAATTGACCTGGGGTAAGTGACTGGTCCTTTGTGTTTAGAGCTCGCAGAGCTGGTACCTGGGACTATGGGGGCTCTGGGGTGCTGATGCCGCTGTTCAGCCACAGAAGACTCTGGGCTCCTCTGTGAGGCTGGGCTTGGCAGGAATTACTGCCTTGCAGGACCTGTGTGGCAAGCCTGCAGGAAGCCATGAAGGGAAGCTGTGTGAGCAACGACACAGCCTGCCTGCCTCTGTTCCAGACCCTGCTTATGATAGACCTTAGACTCCAGCTTCTGATCCTGGTTTGTCCTTGACTTTGCTGTTCGATTGCTGTCTGTAAACTGGTGTACAACCCCAGTCTCCTGGTAACCTGATCTTGCCTGCCTCCTCACGCCTGACTCTCAGTTTACCCTCTCACCTCAGGGCCGGTGCAAGGAAGTTTTGCGCCCTAGGTGAAACTTCCTTGCACCAGTCCTGGCCGCCCCCCAACCCCCCACCAGTTAACGCCGCCCCCCCCCCCAGCCAGTCCCCCCACCCGCGGGAGCTGAGCGGGGAGCCAGGAGGCAGCCGCCCGCCGCCCCCCATAGCCTGGCACCCTAGGCGACCGCTTAGGGTCGCCTAGTGATAGTGCCGGCCCTGTCTCACCTGTCTCAGACTCTGACCTATCAGTAACCTGACCCTGCCCACCTCCTGACACCAACTCTCAGTTTGCCCTCTGGCCTGTCTCTGACTCTGACCTCCGGGTACCTGACTCAGCTTGACTCCTGCTCTGACCCCCCTCATCCCGGTCACAATACTTTAGGTCTGGGAATAACCTGAACATTGTTGTGATTTTCGATGTAAGGGACCATCTATCACAAAGGCAGGCTTGCCTGGGTGGCAAAATGGAGCAGAGTACTCAGCAGAACTGGCCGTGTCTCCATGGTTAGGCAGTTACAGTGCCTGAGGAATTTACACTTGATATTTGGTTGGTGAAATCTAAGTATAGAACTCACAACCAGTTTGGAGTTTGTGCCTGGTTCTTCACAGTCTGCCCGGAGGTTGGTACTCACGCTCTTGAGCCACTGCAGGGCAGCTTGACAGTGTCTTTTGAAAATGAAATGTAGAGTTGGTTGTTGACAATGGAGCCTGGAGCACCTCAGATTTTCACCAAGGGTTGTTATGTAGACATTGAAGAGAAGATGGATCTTTTGGGGACTTTGTATGTGAGGGCAGCTGAGGCAGAGGAGCAATTACCGTAACCCATCACCACTTTCTGAGTCGTCTCCTATCTATCAGTCAATTTACCTGTCTCCTTCGACCTTCATCATGATAGTATCTGAGTGCCTCAAATATCAGCGGATTTATTGCCATTTTACAGGTGACGGACTGTGGCACAGAGTTTGTGACGTGCCCTAAATCATCTAGAGAGTCTGTGGAAAATCTTGCAAGTGAAAATAAATCTCCTGAGTTCCAGTCCAGCACCTTAACCATTCAACCATCCGAAGAGCAATCTTTGAAGCAATTTATAGCTGTCTACTCCTAATTGGTTCAGTAGCACCTTGGCCCTGATTCGGGAAACAGTTGAACATGTGTTTAAATCCCATTGAAGCCAATTGGACTTCAGGACATGCTTCAGTACTTCCCTACATTGGAGTCCTTGGGATTGTGAGTGTGAAAACTGCAGAGTGGTCAAATATTAACACTGCTGAGGTTTGACTTTTATTGATAGCCATAAGGAGGTCCTCCATTAGTTCTACTAGGGACATCTCCCTGCTACAACCTAGTCTAAATCCTGACTATAATGAGTCCAAAAATTCAGCAGATACTAGGTCTCATGGGATTTTGGTTTTAACCACATTTTTTATCTTGCTTTTTACACTGCGTAGTGCAATCCACCTCTTTACCTCAAGACTTTCCAAGTATTCCAGTTGAGGAGATAACTGTTTTCAATGCAACACTAGCTTGATCCTGCAAGGTGCTGGGTACTCCTGTGAGATGCTGGGTGTCTTCAGGAAAGGGTTGCACTCAATGAAGAGTTGTCAAAACAAAACGCAATGGGCTAAAACGTGTGCTTGCTGTAACTTCATTCAAGCCTGAGATGTTATATCAGGAATGAACATGGTCTGCTGGCCCTGTGTCTATTAGGGAAGGTGACCTGAGGGTTGAGATCCTTAGATTAAAGGTGATTTACAGAAGACCAAACTATAAAGCACATAATCAAATGCATTCCCAATATGATATACAAGCTGTATGCAGGGACCGTTTCATCCACCCCTGAAATTCAGAAGGAAGAAAATAAATCAGAAGAAGAAGAGTATGGAATGACAAAAATTATCAGAGAAGGGTAGTGTTTCTAATTAAACCATAGTTTCCACTGACTAACCTTCTCAGGGATGTATGTGGTCCTGAATTCATGACATAGTTCCCATTGATATCAGTAAGAGTCCTATATGTGAATATGTCACGATGAGCTGCAGAATTTTCCAAATTATCACTGAATGTATGTTCAATACCTGTATGAATATCCTAAGAGATGTATAAATTGGGAGTGCCATTTGCACTACTGTAGTTAACTCTGAGTTTCTATTGCTATTGTTTTCATCGCTTACTTTACATTTCCTTCCTTCTTGGATGGGTTGGCAAACCCTTAATATTGCTTTCATTTATTTTAGTTGACTCTTATTTAAGTACAAATACTAATTTTGAAGTGAGCTATTGTTTGCAGTCTCTTCTGTGTCCTTGGCTGACACTTCCTATTATTTAAACAGCTAATCAGCCTTATTTTATGAGGTGTAAATGTGTTTCCATGCTTCCACTGGCAACCACTAATCTCTAAACTTCATTAGCATTTGGTATTTTATTGCCTGCTACTTGTGCATAGAGATCAGTGGCTTTTTTCAAGGTGAAATCACAAGCAATATGTCTAGTTATGTTTATATTATTACTAGGGCTGTCAAGCGATTAAAAACATTAATAATTGTGCTGTTAATCATGCTGTTAAACAACATAGAATACCATTTATTTTAAATATTTTTGGATTTTTACTACATTTTCAAATATATTAATTTTCAATTACAACACAGAATACAAAGTGTACAGTGCTCACTTTATATTTATTTTTATTACAAATATTTGCACTATAAAAAACAAAAAAACATATTTTTCAATTCACCTCATACAAGTAGTGTAGTGCAATCTCTTTATCATGAAAGTTGAACTTACAGGTGTTGAATTATGTACAAAAAATCTGCATTCAAAAATAAACCAATGTAAAATTTTAGAGCCTACAAGTCCACTCAGTCCTACTTCTTGGTCAGCCAATCACTCAGACAAAGTTGGTTACAATTTGTAGGAGAGAATGCTGCCTGCTTCTTGTTTACAATGTCACCTGAAAGTGAGAACAGGTGTTCGCATGGCACTGTTGTAGCTGGCATTGCAAGATATTTACGTGCCAGATGCGCTAAAAATTCATATGTGCATTCATGCTTCAACCACCATTCCAGAGGACACACGTCCATGCTGATGATGGGTTATGCTTGATAACGATCCAAAGCAGTGTGGACTGACGCATGTTCATTTTCATCTGAGTCAGATGCCACCAGCAGAAGGTTCATTTTCTTTTTTGGTGGTTTGGGTTCTGTAGTTTCCGCATCAGAGTGTTGCTCTTTTAAGAATTCTAAAAGCATGCTCCACACCTCGTCCCTCTCAGTTTTTGAAAGGCACTTCAGATTCTTAAACCTTGGGTCGAGTGCTGTAGCTAGTTTTAGAAATCTCACATCAGTTTTGTCAAATCTGCTGTGAAAGTGTTCTTAAAATGAACATGTGCTGGGTCATCATCTGAGACTGCTATAACATGAAATATATGCAGAATGCGGGTAAAACAGAGCAGGAGATGTACAATTCTCCCCACAAGGAGTACAGTCACAAATGTAATTGATGCATTCTTTTTTTAATGAGCATCATCAGCATGGAAGCATGTCCTCTGCAATGGTGGCTGAAGCATGGAAGGGGCATACGAATGTTTAGCATATCTGGCATGCAGAGCCGGCTCTAGGTTTTTTGCCACCTCAAGCAAAACATTTTTTGGTCGTCCTCCCCCGCCCTTTTTTGGGGGGGATTTTACACATTTTTGAAATTGGTTGAGTTATTGGCAAAATTTGATAGTGTTATGGCTGAGCATGTACGGTCCTGCGGCTGGGGCGTCGTCTTCTGCCGCAACAGCTGGGCCCGGCGCTGGGAGCGCCCCAAACTGGATCACCCTCTACCCTGTCGCTGCACCCGCTGCTGCTGCACTCCCTGCATGGCGGCCAGGGTGCAGGCCAGGCTGGGAGCCCCCTGTGGGGCGGGGACTTTGCCTACGTGCACCTGGCCTGGCGGTGCTGATCCTGGGCACCTCCACCCTGGAGCTGATTGAGCTGTGCCTGCCGCTGGGCACCACCGGCTTCCGCGTCACCCTGGCGCTCTCTGCCCCGCTGCTCTACTGCCTGCTGTGGGCCATCGGCCCCGATGGCGCCGACCAGCTGCTGCTGCCGCTCCAGCCCCAGCACCGCGCCACTGCCGCCTTCCTGGCCACCTGCCTCGACCTGCTGGACAGCTTCACCCTGCTGGAGCTGGTGCTGCAGCCTGCCGTCCGGCCTCACTGCCCGGTCCGCTGCGCTACCGGCCGCCACTGGAAATGTGCCACCCCAAGCAGGTGCTTGCTTTGCTGGTGCCTAGAGCCGGTCCTGCTGGCATGTAAATACCTTGCAACACCGGCTACAAATGTGCCATGCGAACACCTGTTCTCACTTTCAGGTGACACTGTAAATAAGAAGCAGGCAGCAGTGTCTCCCATCAATGTAAACAAACTTGTTTTTTGTAGCAATTGGCAGAATAAGACGTAGGACTGAGTGGACTTGTAGGCTTTAAAATTTTACACTGTTTTATTTATGAATGCAGTCATGTAACCAAAAAAAATCGGCATTTGTAAGTTACACTTTCACAATAAAGAAATTGCACTTCAGTACTTGTATGTGGTGAATTGAAAAATACTATTTCTTTTGTTTATCATTTTTCAAAAATAATAATATAAAGTAAGCACTGTGCACCTTGTAGTCTGTTGTAATTGAAATCAATATTGAAAATGTAGAAAAACATCCAAAATATTTAATAAATTTCAATTGGTATTCTATTGTTATAAGTGTGATTAATCGCAATTAATTTTTTTGAGTTAATCGTGTGAGTTAACTGCGATTAATTGACAGCCTTAATTATTGATACAAAACCCCACTGTGCTACTATAGTGAAAGTCCTGTTGCCATTTTCAATAATTCAGGGGGTTATACCAAGCCATTTTAAACTATACCATGCTGAAACTTGGGCTACAATTTTTCAGGCCAGATGAAGTTCTAAATTAAAAAAAACCCCAAAACCTACCACCTCACAAAGGTGGCGGCTTGCCATGCCTCACCCCAGAAGCTACTGAATTTAAGTGGTTTAATTGTCTGGCTCTCCCAGTTCTGATGATAGTTTGTGTGTCAGATTGCATTCAATGGGAATTATGCACATGTACCTGAGAGCAAAATTTGGCCCTTTTGTTTAGTATTTAAAAAACAACAACTTTGGTCTGGGGGAGGGGGCAGGGGATGGAGGCTTGCTTGGTTTTTTAGTGTATTCCATTGATATTGTCCTTGTACCATGTCAATGGAAGTGACTCATATAATATGATTCAGCAACAATGCTGGCTGAAATTTCACTAGAGAGACAAGGTGGGTGAGGTAATCTCTAATTGGACCAGCTTCTGTTGGTGAGAGAGACAAGCTTTCAAGCATTGACAGAGCTGGAGAAGAGCTCTGTGTACACTCAGAAGCTTGTCTCTCTCACCAACAGAAGCTGGTTCAATAAGAGATTACCTCACCCACCTTGTGTCGCTAATGTCCTGGGACCAGCATTGTCACAACAACACTGCATACAACAATGAAATTTCACTTCACTTTTTAAAGAGCTTGGTGTATGGCTCATGAATGCTTAACTGAGCTTTTCTTAAGTTATTCATCCACCCCCGTCTTCCTGGACTAATCTCATTGTTGCTGAAAGGAAAATGTGAAAGATTGCTATTCATGGTTTCTTAGTCTGATGCTTAGGTCATATAGAGATGCATTAAATAACTTAGTCTCTCTTTCACTTCTGCTTTGAATAATCTAACATATACCCTGGCAATAAATCTTTCAACTAAAGAAACTACGAGGGATTGATAAGATAATACTATATTTTGAAACTTGAATACTTTGGTCTGGGACTTTGTATGTAACTCTATATAGAACCAAATTAACAGATTGCTTACACATTTTTGAATCCAAACATGATTCTTTTAGAACTCCTAAGGAAAAATGACTGTCTGTCTGTCTGTAAGTGGTTGAATACAAGAGATAGTGTGAGGGGAACTCTTGTCCATGATTAAATGGTTTTGTTCTATTAGAGCCCCATTCTCACGGATCTAAAAATAAGCTATGTTGACTTTTTTATTCTAAGGCTTCATCCTACTTTTCCTTCTGCCACCATTTCCCTCTGTCTCATCTTCTTTCTTGAGATTGATCCTGCAAGTAGTTCTAGTTAAAATGTTCAAACTTTTCCACGCCTAAAGCTAGGCACCTAAATCCATATTGAGGTCCCAAAGTATGTATCCTTTTTTTTCTAAATGTGATGAGCACCTGTAGTTCCCACTGATTTCATTGAAAGATGTAAGCACTCAGTACCTTTGAAAATCAGGACACTTATTTCATTGCCAAACTTTCGGGATCAAAATATGAACATTTTGGCCTAAGTGCTCCTGAGAGGTACTGGACATTCACAAATCATATACATACCGATCACAAAATAAGTCCCGAGGGATGTACTAAGGCATGCAAGGAACAAAAATATGTAAAAATATAATATATAAAGCTGTCAGAAAAGATTCAGTATCAGGCCAGCAGATACGTTATGTCTTTTCTCTCTACACAACTTTAAGAATATTGGGAAGCCACAAAGGCACAGCTGAGCTCCAAGTAACTGTGTTTGTTAAATTACTCTTGGGGGGAATTCTTTGTCACTGCACATGTGCAAAATTTATGTCCCCTGCAGATTTCTTTGTTTCCCCGCAGAAAAATGACTTCTGACAGTGAAGCAAAGGGAAGCCGCAAGAGCAGTCATGCGTCCCTCCTCGGCAGCACAGACAGGTCAGTTCAGGTACCTGGAGAAGCCAGTAGAGATGTAAATCACTTCCGGGAGGGGCAGCGGGCTGGGCAGTCATGCGTGAGAGAGAGAGAGAGACACTGTCTCTCTCGCTCGCTATTGCAGCATGCTTGGCATGGAGGGGCAGGGCTTTGGGGCATTTCTGAGGAGGTAGGCATGGGGCAGGCTGTGTCCCCCCAGGCAGAGCAGAATGTAGTAGCCTGCCTGCTTCGTGAATTGTTCCCATTGTCTTTGTGAATTCCCCCAGGAATATAAAACAGGTGTAAAAGTTTTAAGGCTCCTTCACATGGCCAGAGGGGTACAAAGGACAGTATAGCCTTATAAATACTTATGGTGCTTTCGTGATTAGACTAAATTTTTGGACTGAAAAAATTTCCTATCAAAATGTGCTCCATGAACTGTTTGCTACTGACCTTTCTGGAGATGGTCAGTAGCCAATATAAAGTGTGAGTTTGATTCCCCAGCCTTCACTTGCTCTTCAGTTGCCTATCATGTAACACTGAGCATATGACTGCATATATTTGTTGACTAATAACTTGAAATAAAGGCTCAAACCTAGTGACACTACTATTAGGCAAGGAGATTTGGGGATTTCCTCCAATGTTCCCCACACCCATTTTCCATCCATTGTATTGTAGTTTAAATAAATTATGTTAATAATTTAAACCATAATTATATTGTTTTATTTTGACAAAATATGCAGAATTTTAAAATATTGTGCGCAGAATTTTTAATTTTTTGGCACAGAATTCCCTCAGGAGTAAACCATGTACAAATACACAAGGGCTACTTATCTATGTTCCCTGCTACTATGGCAGGGTTCTGATGGCTACCACAATAGAAGACAGGGAGGCCCGGTGGAGGCTTCCAAACTGTTTAAAGGGATGCAACTCAATTCCCCCTATACTACATTATAGGTGGAAATGTAAAAGTGCCATAATCATTGTGAAGTATCATGGCGTAATTACACAGTTGCGTGGAAACAGTGTGAATGTTCAGCAGAAGCCATGGGGAATGATATATAAAATACATGGATTAACAGACTGAGCCTGACAATAAAGTTGGTTGAAAAACAACGTAAGAGGTATATTGAGACTCTTTGGATTTCCTCCTCCCCCCTGATTTTTCCTCCAAACTTCAAAATTTGAAAATAAATGTGAAGCACTTTGGCCAGCTCTGTATTGGTTGGCATGTGGGGAATGTACTTGGTGAAATGTATAATCAAAATGTTTCTATTATTATTTTAATTTGGAAAATGTCATCCAGCCTATGCTGCAGCAGTAGCAGAGGCTTCCCAGTCTCACATTCCAACTACAGATCGAGAGCCCTGCAGGGGAAGTCTGCACTCAGAGGGGCTGTGGCATGTCTCATAGTGATTACTCACCCCCCCCCCCCAAAGTGAGTGGGAAGGGACATGCCCTCACCCTGGTAGGGAGGAGGGTAACAAGCGCCTCTGGGTCGGTTCCATGCTACCGAGATGCACCTGCAAGGCTTGTTCAGCCTGGAATGGGAGGAGCTTAAAAGTGGGGAACTGACCACAAGCAGGGGCAGTGGAAAGGAAGAAGTTTGCTCTGCCCAGGGACTGCTGGCAACAGAGGAGTCCAGCCGAGGAGGAGACAGCCACAAGATGCACTGCTCCCGAAGCCGCCCTCACCGACAGTAAAGCAATATGCCCCAGGAAGAGGGGTAGAAGGTAAACCCTGCAAAGGGGCAATAGACTCTGTTAGACTGAGCCCTTAGAGCTGACTCTCTACGGGCTGCCTGACAGCCTCATCCTTGTTCCAGCCAGATCTTCCATCTCTTGCAAAGGGAAGGGAAGAACAGGAGCCAACCCCCAGCTTGTGGGTGGTAGCCTGCAGAGAGTTTTCCCAAAGTCTGCCAACGGGGGGTGGGGGGAGAAAAGGGGGTCAACAATGGACAGTGGGACCTTGGTGGGTCCAGGAAGCCCATTCCCACTCCTGCACAGTGAGTGTCCCAGAGGCAGGTGCACATTGTGTCTGGAATTGAGGGACAGCACTGATGTATACAAGAGGGAATTCCTGAATCTCACAGGTGTCCAGCAGTAGCCAGTCACAACATTCACCGCAAGTCAGTCACAGGCACAAAATGACTCAGCTGAGCACTGACGGGCAAAGCACTTTTGGGAAACTGAGGTCTCAATACTTACTGGCTTCTGTGTCCAGGATACAGTGGGAGGGTGAACAGGGATACTGACTGAATTTGGGACAACCCATGAAGACTAATATATCCTGTTTGTCATAACACAACATTGATCTTAGTTCACAGGTAGTAAAATGACTGAGCTAATATGATTGAGGCTTCTTAGTCAAGATTAACCCTATGAGAAGTCCTAGGACACCTGGGGAAATTTTTTTGTTTAAATGTAGAGTGTGTTAGAGTCATGCTAGAGGGAACAATCAATGTTAAACACAAGACACTACAGTCGAGGTATAGAGAAGAGGGACCTCAGGCTCTCAGAAGCAGGAATGGGAAGGACACCTCCCTAATCACTGTCTGAGTGGCTAGGAATGTAGGTGGCAAGGACATGAATTTCTTGCACTTGTCCTCATCAGATCAACAATTTCCTCATCACTTGGCACTGCCCTCTATTTGGTTTCCCCTGTGTGTCAGTGTCTCAAGCAGCTCTCTCCCACCAATCAGGTCTTACTTCCTGACATCATCATCAGCTTCTACTGCTGGGTTTCAGATCTCTTGCTCTTGCTCCTGATGATGTAAGAGGGCACTTGCTAATTACAGTGTCACACTAGGGAAGTTAGGCCCAGACTTTAAAAAAAAAATCTTTTGGGTGTCTCTTTTTTTTGGATGCTCAACTTGACACACCTTAAAAAAAAAGCCTGATTTGCAGAGGTTGGGTGCTCATCAGTTTCTGAAAATCAGACCCATTTAAGGTGTCCCAGGTTGGGCACTCAAAAATGGAGCCATCCAATATCACTAGTCACTCTTGAAAATCTTGGTCCTAATGATATATAAAATATATGCTGGGCACTGAAGTTCACTGGCCATGTTTACATTTTACAGCAATGTATCAGCTTTTTGTATTCTTGGAGCACCATCCTGAAGTATGTCAACTGATCCGTGATTTCCTGGATGGTCACCATAAATGGATTGGGTCCAGAAAGCCCCATAGCCTGGCCTCTTGTCTGTTGTTGGCTTGATAAATGTTTGAGGTTTTGTTAAATCTTTAACTGCAACTGGGAATTTTGAGGAATGGGATTGAGACCTCGCTTATTTCTCTCATGTGTCTGGACATGGTCTTAAAACAGGGCTCTGTGGATTCAGGCTCTCTGTTCAGCATCCTCCTGCAAGAGGCAGTGGATAATGTTGATGTGAATTCAGCCTTCTTCCTGTCCTTCCACGTGTGAGGAACTCAAGGGCTCTGTTGCCTGCCAGTTCCATCACAGTAATTACTCCTGGGGGAATTCTGTGCAAAAACATTTAAAATTCTGTGCACAATATTTTAAAATTCTGCATATTTTATTTGTCAAAATAACACTATATAATCATGCCGGTTTCTGTTATTTTGGTAATTTATTTCAAAATACCTGTCAGCAAGTATGTATGTAACAATACACAAACACAAAAATTCCCCCAGGAGTAGAGAGTTAAAGAAACTGCTGCAACAACCCAGTTCCTGTTTCCTTGCCCCCTTCCACTCCCTCCCTCCCAGAGCCCAGTTGCGGACACGCCCCTAGCCCAGGCACCCACACCCCCTACCCCACAGAGATCCAGAGGGAGAAACAGCCTGATGCTGGCTCCCAAGCTTGTGTGGAATTTCTTGCATGCCACCTCCTTCCTTCAGGGTGTGTTAAGAACATAAAAATGGCCATAGTGGGTCAGACCAAAGGTCCATCTAGCCCAGTATCCTGTCTTCCGACAGTGGCCATTGCCAGGTGCTCCAGAGGGAATGAACAGAACAGGTAATCATCAAGTGATCCATCCCTTGTCACCCATCCCAGCTTCTGGCAAACAAGCTAGAGACACCATCCCTGCCCATTGATGGACCTATCCTCAATTAATTTATCTAGTTCCTTTTTTAACCCTTTTATAGTCTTGGCCTTCACAACATCCTCTGGCAAAGAGTTCCACAGGTTGACTGTGCATTGCGCGAAGAAATACTTCCTTTTGTTTGTTTTAAACCTGCTGCCTATTAATTTCATTTGGTGACCCCTAGTTCTTGTGTGATGAGAAGGAGTAAATAGCACTTATTATCTTTGCCACAGCAGACATGATTTTATAGACCTCTGTCATATCCCCCTTAGTTGTCTCTTTTCCAAGCTGAAAAGTCCCAATCTTACTAATCTCTCCTCATATGGCAGCCATTCCATATCCCTAATCATTTTTGTTGCCCTTTTCTGAACCTTTCCAATTCCACTATATCTTTTTTGAGATGGGGTGACCACATCTGCACCCAGTATTCAAGATGTGGGTGTACCATGGATTTATAGAGGCAATATTATATTTTCTCTTATATCTATCCCTTTCTTAATGATTCCCAACATTCTGTTAGCTTTTCTGACTGCCGCTACACATTGAGTGGATGTTCTCAGAGAACTATCCACAATGACTCCAACATCTCTCTCTTGAATGGTAACACCTGGTAGACCCCATCATTTTATATGTTTAGTTGGAATTATGTTTTCCAATGTGCATTACTTAGCATTTATCAACATTGAATTTCATGTGCCATTTTGTTGCCCAGTCACCCAGTTTTGTGAGAGGTTGAGTTTTGTTGAGGTTTTGAGAATTTCAGCTGCCAGGAACCCTCCATCTCTCTGCCCTCCCCCTGGCAGTGTCTTCTATTTGCAAGTTGGGCTCTGCCAGGTCCAGCAGCCCCCAGTGACAGCCAGCAGCTCTGCAGCCCATTTCTGTGGGGGCAAAAGGGAAATTCTGTGTGCACATTATTTTCTGCAAAATTCTGCATTGTGCAGTGGTGCAGAATTCCCATAGGAGTAATGCACTTGTCTCAATGCACAAATGACAAATGGACCTTCTTTCCTGAAGCACCAGTTGGCACTGTGATGGTTTGAACATGCTATTCTGATCACACTGGCCCAGCCTGTAAGGCTACAGGAGCAGGTAACATGCCCCCTTCCTTCCCTACTGTGACGTTATCCGATTAAAATATGACTATATAGATCACTGTTGCAACCACTGTTTTATATATTTGCAACAAATCTTGTACAAAGGTTGTCAAGTGAGGTGTCTATGAAAAGGTTATGATTTGCCGGTTATGATTATGCTATCTGTATGCATGTATCATTTTTGTATTTGAAATTATGAGGATTGGCTCTGTACCTGTATTTCAAATATTTGCTCCTGGGGTAACGCCCACAAGATAGTTAGGCAGCCCATCTTGAAGGGACTATTCAAATTAAGTGGCTAATCAAGAAACACTTAACAATGGCTCATGGGAGACGCCCATCTACACTGAATGGACTGTCCTGCAAATGTTCCATCTGAAGTATAGGTAATGGCTTCCTGAAATGACTAGGCAAAATGCATGGACATGTGACTTGTCCATGTGACTCCAACAACCATCTTGTTACTGTACTTTTCCACAGTAAGAATAATGGAATTCCCTCCACATGGCAGAAGATGTAAAAGGCCCTGGAAACTCTTCCATTTTGTCTTTTTCCTGCTCAAAGCTCTGGACTATGGACTTATACTAATGGGAGCATTCTAATCAATGGACTGAGGTCCTTCCAATAATTTAGAAGCAGCCAGAGACTTGACTTAAGCCAGCAGTTTATTTCATCGCTGCTCCAAGCCTGAACTTTGCAATTACTGTATGTGTTTAATTCCTTTAACCAATTTTAACTTACCTTTTGTTCTTTTTATAAATAAACCTTTATATTTTAGATACTAAAGGACTGGCATCAGCGTGATTTCTGGGTAAAATCTGAGTTATATAGTGACCTGGGTGTGTGGCTGGTCCTTTGGGATCAGAAGAACATTTTACTTGAAGAGACTGGTTTTAAAGAACCACTCGTCCCTAAATCCAGTATTCTGGTGGTGATATAAGAACTAGAATGCCTAAGGAAACTGCTTTTATGACTTCTTGTTAGCCAGTGTGGTGAAACAGGAGTTTACTTGTGTTGCTGGTTTGGTATATCCTATGGGGGATTAGCCACCAGTCTTGACGTGTATCTGCCCTATTTCTCAGCAGTTTGTCCTGAATCTGGCATCCTCAGTTGTGACCCACTGAGGTACGGTTTCACCTACACAGGGCCGGCGTGCCCACTAGGCGACCCTAGGCAGTCGACTATGGCACCAGGATTTGGGGGGCGGCGGGCGGCTGCCTCCCGCCTCCCACCTCCGTGGCTGAGCATGGAGCCGGGAGCCGGGGGGGCAGCTCGCTGCGGCTGCCTCCTGCCTCCGCAGCTGAGCCGGGAGCTGGGGGGGCGCCGCCAGCGGGGGTGAGGCTGCCGCGGCCCACGGGAGGGTGGGGAGCCATGGCGGGGGGGAGCTGGCTGCCGGGGGGGGGGGGGCGTCGTTAGCTGGGGAGGGGCGTCGTTAGCTGGGGGGGGCGGCGCAGGGCTGGTGCAAGGAAGTTTCGCCTAGGGCGCGAAACTTCCTTGCACCGGCCCTGCACCTACACAGCCAGTTGGTATTGCCCTGTGGGAACTCCCTTGGGGCTGGTCTACACTGGGGCGGGGGATCGATCTAGGATACGCAACTTCAGCTACGAGAATAGCGTAGCTGAAGTCGACGTTTCCTAGATCGAACTAAGTTTACTTACTTCGGGTCCACGCAGCACAGGCAGGCTCCCCCATCGACTGTGCTTCCTCCTCTTGCCGAGCAGGAGTTCTGGAGTCGACGGGGAGCGCTTCTGGGATCGATTTATCGTGTCTAGATGAGACGCGATAAATCGATCCCAGAAGATCGATCTCTACCCGCCGAATTGGACAGGTAGTGTAGACCTACCCTCTGTATTGCAGCACACTGACACACTGGACAATCCACTGGCCTGGTAGTCTTTCAATATATGCTTGAATATATAATCTTGATAGGAAGCTAAAGTGGCGCACATGCCTGGCATTGCTGGGGGTATTCTATTCCATGAGCATGTTTCTGACCTAAATTAATGTTGACAATATCAGCAATAGTTTAGATAATGCCTTCCTCTGGGGCTCTGTATTCTTCTCACTGACTGCATCTCCCTTTCTCTAGAGCTCTAACATCTCTTTCCTTGTCCACACCACTAATTTGTGGATACATGCATACATGGCATGATGCTGTGGAATCACCTTGATTGGTCTTTCATGGCTTCTGCAGCTTTTCTTGCATTTGGCCAGATGCACAAAACTTTGAGTTACACAGCAGTTTGGTTCTGTGTGAATTATGGATAACTGTGAAATAGTTTTAAAATGCTGGAAAAGTACTTCTGGGTGACTATTGGTTGCCTCGGATAGAGTTATTCATACATCAAAGTAGCTGAACTAGAATTCTATGGAAAGCTATTGCTGGTAGTTCCTTATTTCAATATTATAATTTAGAAATAAAAATAAAGCCCCAGGAAAGCCAAGCCCTATGACTATTTGGCATTGTTGAAATTAAAACCAAAGAGTCCAGTTTTTGCACGAGCGTTTTAAGATAATTTCACAATAATCTATAAAGTACCCATGATGAGACAAATCGTGCCATTCTAAAAGAATCATGCATCTGGCCAAATGAAAGAAATAACATTGCACGGGAAAGACTATGCAGGGTGACTTCACACCATCAGATATGATTGGGCTGTTTCTGGCAAACATGTTCCCTGATTGTCTTAATATAAAAAGTGTAAGTTTTACCTATGAATTAGATTTGTTTAAATGGCTGCACAGAAGGTAGATGTTTTGATAAATATGCTGATAAGCATTTTCCATTGATTTTTCAGCATATTTTTCTTGATTACTCACCAACAGTTAATAAAATCTGTTTCCAGCCAATAGTTTGCTAATGTGCAACTGAGGCTCTGAACTGTTCAACAGTGTGTCATAGGTCCCTTACTGCTTCCAACCAAAGGAGATTCTTGGAGAAGCAGGATGAGTTCTAGCTCTGTTGTTGCCATAATGTTCTAGTTATTACAGTGTGTTGCATAGTGGCCGTGGATTTTACAATATATTCCCCATATTTCTTACCAGAAAAAAATTAGAATTTATGCCTTTGACTTAAAAAAAATCAGTCAAATGATTGTAAGAGTATTTTATATTTATTATTTTAGGGGCTAAAGGGTAGGGTTGCCACTATTTCAGAAGCATCAAAAATAGTTTCCCTGCTGTCATTTATTGTAGGTAATCTTTGATTTTTTCCCTCTTTGTTAAGGATTGCTTCAATGTATACAGCAATATTGCCATTATTATTTTTTTTTTGTACACCAGCATCAATGCTTAATGTCAACACATTTTGTAGAAATTGTGTTTTCTTTTTTAGTTACCCGCTGAGAACACTCAGCAGGGAAGCACAGAATACTTGCGGATTCTTAGCCCAGTGGCTATTGCTCAGCTTTTTGGAATTACTCTGTAATGATGTGGTGCAGATTATAAAAAGTAAACATTATTTACAATCTGGGAAATTTTCCCCTTTGGATCATAACAACCGCAAGGTGAACCAAAGAAAACGATGGCTTTGTAGTTAAGATACCAGCTGAGGGAATTCTGTGCCAAAAAAATAAAAATTTGGCATTAAAAATTATGTGCACAATATTTTAAAATTCTGCAAATTTCTGCAAATTTTATTTGTCAATAAATAAATGTGGCTCCAGCATGGCAGTGGGAAGCACAGGCCACTGGCTGCTATGAGGTGGGAGATCACCCTGAAACTCCCACCTCCCCCAGTACAGGGACTTGGCAGTGAGGCTGCACCTGACCCTGACACAGTGCCAGGGCGGGGCATGCCCCAGCAACTCTCCAGGGCCCTGCCCCTCTGTGTCACGCATACCAGGTGTGGCTGGGCAGGCTCAGCCCAGCAGGATCCAAGTGTAAAGGGGCTTAGTGTGGGGGGATCTAGGTGTTGGGTGAGAGGTTTCTGTGTGGGGCAATCTGGGTACGGATGGCTCAGTGGGATATCTGGATGCACAGGGGCTCATTGGGGGGTTCTGGGTGCAGGAGCAATGGGACTCCCCAGGGGATCCAGGTGATGGTGCTTGGGGATCAGCGGGGGGGGGGGTCTGGGTGTGGGGAGAAGGGGCTTGGCGGGGGGGGGGTCTGGGTGCTGGTGGAGTGGAGCTTAATGGGGTGGGGATCCAGGTGCAGCTGGTTGGGGCTCAGTGGGGTGGGGGTCTGGGTGTGGGTGTGGGGGGGCTTGTCAGAGGGGTCCAGGTGTAGCGGGGGGTAGGGCTTGTCAGGGTGAGGGTTCGATGGGCCTGTTTAACGGGGGAGCCCCAGCTGCTACCAAGGGGATGCTGCATGCCAGGCTCCCACTTCCCCCCATGATTCCCCTTTCTTCTCCATCCCCCTCCTCTCATTCCCCTCCCCTGCCTTATTCCACACCCCCTTCCTTCCCCACTGCCTCTTCCCCTCACCCTCCCTTCCCTCATTTCCTCAACCCCACTTACCCAGCCCCACTGTGGGCACTCAAAGAAAACAGGAAGGCTCCCAGCACACAGAAGAGAAGAAGAACTGGCACTAGGACCCAGGAGGCTGCATTCAGCTGCAGAGTCAGTTGAGTGGGAGACACAGCCTCCTTCAGCTGGGCAGCTCTGCACTTGCAGAAATGAGTGGGGGGGGTAGTGACATGTGCCCCCCCATGCCTCACCTCTGTTTGGGGGAAAATCCCCCCCCAAACAAACAAACAACCCTGTGTTTTCAGCAGGGAAACACAGGAATTCGGGACGGGGGCGTTTTCTGTGAGCACACAGTCCCACAGAATCCCCTCCGAGGACTAGTTCTATTTCCAGTTCTTCCACAGAATTCTCCTGTGACTTGGGCAAGTCACTTAATCTCTCTGTGTCAATTTCCCCATTAATAAAATAGGAAGAAATCAACATTAACGTGTCATGGCCCTTTCTGCGTGACATCAGAGAAACCACGTAACAACCACAGTTGGTTTCCAGACAAGTAAACCTAACGTCTGGATAAATGAGGGTATGTGTGAAAGAAAGGAAACAAGCCAAAGCAAACTTCAACTCCTCAAAAACATCTCTAGAAAAAGCAGCCGCAAGAAAACAAAAAACAAAACCACCTGTATAAAATAAAGGATGAAGCAGTAAAAAGCAGTGTGAGAAGAGACAAGGGTAAATACATGGATAACATTGTCAAAGAAGCTGAAACAGCTGCTGAAAGAGGTGATAGTAAATAACTTTATCAACTCAACCAGGTTCAGACTGGCAAGTTCACACTATCTGGAGGGGATGTTCAGGATAAACAAAGAAAGATCCTGTCTGGTCCACTCACTGCAGTGGTGTCTCCTGCTGGTCACCCTGGAGATTAGCTCTGCCAGTCACTGCACTCTCTTCAGGTGGTGTCTCTCCCATCATCCTATGGCCTTGCAGACCCGCCTCACTCCAGGAACTGCAGTGTCCTCTTCATGATTCATCCTCCTGGCCAGGTCACCATCTGTGTTTCCCCCTTCCGGGGATACCCAAAGTCCTTCTATGCAAACAATCCCAGGCAGTCTTCTCTTGTGCTGCCCGGATGCTGCCACTTCCCCAGTGGCCAGTAGTGGAACCTGGGCCTGCCCTCTACTCCGGGTTTCAGTCCAGTTCAGCAGTTCTGGGCTCTACCCTCTCTGACCTCACTGGTCCTTCCCTGGACTGCTTCCTACACTTCAAGGTTCGCCCCTTCTCTGGGGGTACCAGCTCCAAACCAACTCCTTCCTCCCTCTTTCCAGGGACTAACTGCAGGCTACCTCCCTGCAGCCCCCAAACACTCCTCCTGCTTCCCAGGGAGTAACTACCCTTTCACAGAATCCATAGGTGCTGACTTTTGTCGGCGCCGGTGGGTGCTCGCGCCCCAGGCCCCGCCCCAACTCCACCCCGGCCCGCCCCGGCCCCAAATCCCTGCCCCCCGCCTCCTCCCCGGGGAAAAATTGGTGGGTGCTGAGCACCCACCGGCAGTTCCCCGCCGGGCCTAGGGTGACCCGATGTCCCGATTTTATTGGGACAGTCCTGATTTTTGGGTCTTTTTCTTATATAGGCTCCTATTACCCCCCACCCCGTCCCGATTTTTCACACTTGCTGTCTGGTCACCCTAGGGCCCGGCCCCCACACCCCACGCCCAACTCACCTTCTGGGTTCCCGCCCCGAGGTGCCTCCCGCTGAAAAGCTGCGGCTTTTTTTAGCCCAGCCGCCCGCCTCTCAGCTGTTGGGCGGGGGCGGGGCTGCGGGGAATAAAGCTGCAGCTTTTCTGCAGGAGGCACCTCCGGGTGGGAACCCGGAAGGTGAGTTGAGCGCCGGGGGGCTGGCGGGGAGCTGCTGGTGGGTGCTCAGCACCCACCAATTTTTCCCTATGGGTGCTCCAGCACCGGAGCACCCACGGAGTCGGCGCCTATGACAGCATCCCCCTCTGCTCTCAGCTCCTGGGCTTTATAGGTTGAGCCTCATTTAATCAACTCCCTCATCTTCCAGGTGCAGCCTGGGCAGTTTATTGGCCTATCTGGCCAGCTTAGCCCCTTCCTATCCTGTGTGGGGTAGACTCCGTACCACAGAGCCTAATAAGAGAAAAAGAACAAAGAGAGTGACGGTCAGAGCATTTTGAAATGGTGCTAAACAGACCAACACAAGGAACTATGGACTTTGACAAAGAAATTAAACATATTCAGAACTAGACATCATAATATCTCACATCACAAACACAGAAAAACATGCAACAAAAAAAGCTAAAATCTGGGAATGCTGCAAGTGAAGATCAAGTCACTGGAAAAATGGTGAAAGTTTGTGATGATAGAGATAAAATCATAGAATCAAAGGACTGGAAGGGACCTCAAGTGGTCATCTAGTCCAGTCCCCTGCACTCAAGCCAGGACTACGTAACAACATTAGACCATTCCTGACAGGTGTTTGTCTAACCGGTTCTTAAAAACCTCCAATGATGGAGATTCCACAACCTCCCTAGGAAATTTATTCCAGTGCTTAACTACCCTGACAGTTTGGAAGTTTTCCTAATGTCCAACCTAAACCGCCCTTGCTGCAATTTAAGCCCATTGCTTCTTGTCCTATCCTCAGAGGTTAAGGAGAACAATTCTTCTCCCTCCTGCTTGTAACAACCTTTTATGTCCTTGAAAACTGTTATCATGTCCCCTCCTCAATCTTCTCTTCCCCAGACTACACAAAACCAAGGCTTTTAAAAAAATCTTTCCTCGTAGCTGTTCTGGCAGCTGCTGCTCCATGGCTTTGGGGCTGGCAGCTGGTCAGCTATTCCAGCATCCTCTGTTCTGGCTGAGCTGCTCCAGCCCTGCTCTAGAAGAAGTCCCGGAAGTCCTAGAAAGTCATGGAATCTGTGACAGAATTGTATCTTTACTCATAGGTCAAAATTTTCTAGACCTTTAATCATTTTTGTTGCTCTCATCTTGACTTTCTCCAATTTGTCCACATCTTTCCTGAAATGTAGTATCCAGAACAGGACACAATATTCCAGTTGAGGCCTTATCAGTGCGGAGTACAGCTGAAAAATTACTTCTCATGTTGTGCTTACAACACTCCTACTAATACATCCCAGAATGATGTTTGCTTTTTTTTGGGGGGGGGGGGGGAGGGGGACAGAATGACACTGTTGACTCATATTGAGCTTGTGATCCACTATGACCCCCAGATCCCTTTCTGAAGTACTCCTCCCTAGGCAGTCATTTCCCATGTTGTATTTGTGCAACAGATTATTCCTTCCTAAGTGGTGTACTTTGCATTTGTCCTTATCAAATTTCATTCTATTTATTTCAGGCCATTTGTCCAGATAATTTTGAATTTTAATCCTGTCCTCCAAAAACCTTGAAGGCCCTCCCAAATTGGTATAATCTCTATGTCATTATCTAAATCAGTGATGAAGATACTGAACCAGGGGTGATGGATTCTTCCTAAAAGTGAGAGAGGGCAAGAGGCCCCACCCCTCCGTGGCCCCACCCCTGCTCCTCCTCTATCCCCTGAGGCTCTGCCCCCTTGGCCAAGCTGGAGCTGGGCCAGGAAGCCTGGGCCCCTCCACTTGCCCAGGATGAGGGGGCTCAAGAACAGCCCCTGGCCCATGTCTCTGCCACCCGGGCCTCCTTCCCAGGGCAGATGGAGGGTCCATGGCTCCCCACAGCTGCCCGCATGGCTCTTACCCGGACCTGGCTCCCAGCCTGGCCTGGGGTTGGGGCCTCGGGGCCGAAGAGCCACAGCTGTGCTATAGTACGAGCCATCCAGGCAGCTGTGGAGAGCCACGGACCCTCCATCTGCCCTGGGCGGGAGGTCTGAAGGGGTGGGTACACGGTTCAGGGGCTGCTCTCAGGCCTCCCCACCCTGGGAAGGTGGAAGGTCCGCAGTTCGCCACAGCTGCCCAGGCTCCCCTGGCCAGGCTCCAGGTTCTGGCCTGGCCCGGGGGTGGGGCCTCAGAGGGAAGAGGAGGGACAGGGGGCCAGCCCATCCTCTTTCAAAAGTGGGAGGGCCATGGCCCCTTGAACCCCTGTTCCGACGCTACGTATTGAACAGAACTGGACCCAGAACTGATCCCTGCAGGACCCCACTCGATATGTCCTTCCAGCTTGACTGTGAACCACTGATAACCACTGTCTGGGATCAGTTTTTCAACAGTTATGCACCCACCTTATAGTGGCTCCATCTAGGCTGTATTTCCTTGGTTTTGTTTATGAGGAGGTCATGCGAGACAGTATCAAAAGCCTTACTAAAGTCAAGATATACCACATCTACTGCTTTCCCCCTATCCAGAAGGCTTGTTACCCTCTCAAAGAAAACTATTAGGTTGGTTTGACACGATTTTTTTCTTGACAAATCCATGTTGACTGTTACTTATCATCTTATTATCTTCTACGTGTTTGCAAATTGATTACTTGATTATTTGCTCCATTATCTTTCCGGGTACTGAAGTTAAGCTGACTGGTTTGTAATTCCACAGGTTGTCCTTATTCTCTTTTTTACAGATTGGCACTATATTGCCCTCTTCCAGTCCTCTGGAATCTCTCCCATCTTCCATGACTTTTCAAAGATAATCGCTAATGGCTCATATCTCCTTAGTTCCTTGAGTATTCTAGTATGTATTTCATCAGCCCTGCCGACTTGAAGACATCTAACTTGTCTAAGTAATTTTTAACATGTTCTTTCCCTGTTTTAGCTTTAGATCCTACCTCATGTTCACTGATGTTCACTATGTTAGACATCTAATTGCTACTAACCTTTCTGGTAAAAACTGAAACAAAAAATCATTTAGCACTGCTGCCATTTCCACATTTTCTGTTATTGTCGCCGCCACCCCCCCACCCCACCCCCGTTGAATAACAGGACTACCCTTTCCTTGGTTTTCCTATTGCTTCTAATGTATTTCTAGAATGTTTCCTTGTTACCCTTTATGTCTCTAACTATTATTGAACTCTTTAATGTGTGGGACCAGGAACAGCCTTAAGAACAATGAGAAAATGGCATTATAGTCAAGATACCTAAAGAGAGGTCACTGCAGCAAATGGCAAGCTGTTACACTGCTTTCAGTGATGGACAAAGTCTTCTGCAGCACCATTTTAAGCAGAATAAAGGAAGCATTTGAGGCAAAGCTAAGTGAAGAGCAGGCTGGATTTTGACCTGGAAGATCATGGCAGCCAGATTTCCACCCGAAGAATAATCATTGAAGAGAGCATTGAATGCCAAAAAGCACTCCTCATAAACGCGACAGATTTTAAGTAAGCATTTGACAGCCTCTATCGTGATTCACTCTGAAACCTCTTGAAGTGTCATGGAACGCCAACAAAAATAATTCACATCATTGAGACTTTGTATCAGGGTGCAGCTTGCATAGTTAAAGTAAACACAGACTTGAGCAGCTAGTTCAGCATAGACACTGGTGTCAAACAAGAATGCATTCTGTCACCTCTCTTGTTTGACATTGCCATTAACTTCATTACAAGAAAAAGTGTAGACAGATATAACACAGGCGTTGCACAGTTCAACAATAGTACACTAGAAGCTCTGGATATTGCCGATAAACATAGCTCTAAGTGACAGCTTAACCAGTAAGCAAGTAAAGACCCAAAAGATTGTCCAGTATTGCAAAAAAGACAGGGTTAACAATCAGCTATGAAAACACAGATCTAATGAGTACCCCAGCAACTGCCAACTTAGAATTACTTTAGCAGGCAAAGGAATACAAGAGATGAGTCAATTAGCATTCTTTAGCACTGTAACCATGCCTTAGTGTGGTAGTTCTCAACTGTGGTCCACTGCTTCTTCAGGGAAAGCCCCTAGCGCGCCGGCCGGTTTGTTGACCTGCTGCGTCCACAGGTTCGGCCAGTCGCGGCTCCCACTGGCCGCGGTTTGCTGCTCCAGGCCAATGGGGGCTGCGGGATGTGGCATGGGCCAAGGGATGTGCTGTCCGCCACGTCCCGCAGCCCCCATTGGCCTGGAGCGGCGAACCATGGCCAGTGGGAGCCATGACCAGCCGAACCTGCAGACACAGCAGGTCAACAAACCGGCCCAGCGCGCCAGGGGCTTTCCCTGAAGAAGCAGTGGACCACAGTTGAGAACCACTGCCTTAGTGGGTCACAACTGAGGATGCCAAATTCAGGACAAACTGCTGAGAAATAGGGCAAACACAACCCAAAACTGGTGGTTATTCTTTTATAAGATATACCAAACCAGCCACAAAAGTAAACTACTGTTTCACTACACTGGGTAACAAGAAAACATAAAGGTAATTTCCTCAGGCATTCCAGTTCTTATTTCACCACCAAAAACATTGGATTCAGAGATGAGTGGTTCTTTACAACCAGTCTAATCAAATAATAGGTTCTTCTGATCCCAAAGGACGAGCCACACACCCAGGTCAAAATATAACTTAGATCTTATCCAAAAATTACTCTGGTGCCAATTCTTTAGTATCTAAAAGTGTATTCATAAAATGAAAGAAAAAAAGAAAGAAAGATGAAAGTTAAAATTGGTTAAAGGAATCAATTAAATACAGTAATGGCAAAGTTCTTGGTTCAGGCTTGTAACGGTGATGGAATAAACTGCTGGCTTAAGTCAAGTCTCTAGAGTACATCCACAGTTTGGATGGGTCATTTAGTCCTTTGCTCATAGCTTCAGTTTATATCAAAGTTCCTCCAGAGGTAAGAAGCAGGATTGAAGACAAAATGGAAGTGTTTCCAGGGCCTTTTAGCTTTTGCCATGTGGAGGGCATCCCATTGGTCTTACTGTGGAAAATTACAGCAACAAGATGGAGTTTGGAGTCACATGGGCAAGGCCCAGGTTCATGCCCAATTTCCCTCAGTCACTGCAGGAAGCCATTACCTACACTCCAGACAGCATGTTTACATGACAATCCACTCGCTGTAGATGGGCGTCTCCCATGGTCCATTGTCAACCAAGTGTTTCTTGATGAACTACTTAATTTGAACAGTTCCTGCAAGATGCGCTGGCTAGCTACCTTGAGGGCGTTACCCCAGGAGCAAACATTTGAAATCCAAGTATAAAGCCAATGCTTATAACTTCACATACAAAAATGATACATGCATACAGATAGCATACTCATAACCAGCAAAACATAACCTTTTCATAGACACTTCACTTGACACCCTTTGTACAAGATTTGCTGCAAATATATAACAGTGGTTGCAACAATGATCTATATGGTCCTATTTTAATCAGATAACGTCACAAGCAGTAATCTTCAAGCAAGAAATAATATCACAAATTGGGAAGGGGGCAGCTGTATTTATCAGTTCAACCAAGGTTTAGTTATTGAAATTCTACAACTTAGAGACCAAACTACAAATCTTCAACTCAACTGTTATTTCTGAACAGATGGATGAGAAATGTGGAAATCCACCACAGCTACAAACTGTCTAAATGCCTTTGAAAGCAAATGCCTCAGGAAAATACTAGGTATGAAATGCACTGAATTCATAACCAGTGCTGAGATTCATCAGAATTCAATAACCCCTCATGCCTAGGGTTATCCAGAAAAGAAGATGGGAATATCTGGGACACATGTTAAGAATGGCGATCTATCTGGGACACACGGTAGGCATTCTATTGTGTAGCTAGAGGAACATAGAAAAGGAGCTGACTGAGAGAATCCCTCCATCAAACAGCACACAGAGAAGGAACATTTATGGGACTTGGCAACATTGAGGACATGCAAAGACCAGCCCGGGCAGAGCCTTGTTTATGCCTTAAGCAACATCTCACAGTGTAGGAAGGATTCAGAAAATGGGAATAAGGACACCTCCCACAGAGGGCCATTGCAAGTCTTACATGAATAGATTATCTCAAGTATTTTGAGATCCTCAAATGGAGGTTGCACTAGAAGTGCAAAGTGAATACATTATTAATTACATTAATTACTTTCTTTTCATTCATAGGTGAATAGACAATTGCAAGAATTTTCCTTCTCCTCTCAGTTACATCGATGGTGGTTTTGTCTCCAGAAATAGTAACATATTTTGCACAATAAAACAAGGCAATATTCTCTTCTCCTTTTTCTAGAGAAAGCACTGATTTCTCTCTTTGGCAGGTTGAGCAACAGCTCGTGGTGGAAGGGAGGGGCGAGGATAAGGAAGAAGAATAGTTAATTTTTGTTTTCTGTTGTCTGCTAACTTTTGCTGTCACGTCCCAAGTTTCCACGATGTGCAGATATGTGCAGAAAAACTAAAGTAAAACCAGAATCATCTTTCAAGCTGCATTTTCCTTACATTTACTGCTTTAAAAAATGACAGCTCTTAAATAACCACAAAGAGGCCAGTGCCTCAATTTTATAAGCCTCAATAGGGAGGCAGCATGGCCCAGTGGGATTAGGGTTCTATTTCTGGCTCAGCCACTGACCTGCTGTGTGAACTTGGGGAATTCACTGCACCACTCTGTGCCTCAATTTCCCCGTTGCTGCACTTGACAAGATTCTCCCTAACTGGATTTGTAACATAGGGTTGTCTAAAGCAGGGATTCTCAGGCTTTTCCATAGCATGGGCTACCTCATGAGAGAGAGATTACCTGGACACCTTCCTTCTGCTTTATGATCACACAGCATCCCTGTGGCAACTTCAGCAAGAGCTTACATGGAAAAGTGATAGGAAAGCATTTATCTATTTTTAACTCTTCCAGTGGTGGCTCCTGTTTCCTCTCCTCTTTTAACTGGCCTCATCTATCTCCTGTTGAAGTCAATGGAAAGACTCCCGTTGGCTTCAGTGGCAGTGGGATGGAGTCCATAAAGCAGTGACTACTAGGGGCTCATCCTCCGTATTTTCAGATACTTTTTACAACTGGAATTTTTCCCCCCATGAAGAACGTGGACAGCTGTAGAAGCAACTGGAAGCCTGGAGGGGCTGGTTATCCATCACCATGTGAGCTGCACCATGAGTGGCACACACAGACCACTGTGTTAGTTTTTTGACTTAGTGTTGTGGTGATAGTGGTTATATTCCAGATCACGTGTCTAACATTGGTGATGAGCCTTTACCAAAAGCTGCGGGGGGGGGGGGGGGGTGTGTGTGTGGCCGGCGGAATCCTCATATTTAAGAGCTTAATGTTAAAACTCATTTCTGCCAGCAGGCCTCCAAAACCCTTCACAACGATCAGGCTGCCTGTGTGCAATGACTGCTGCTTATTACACTTATCACAACAGTCTCATTGTTACCTGTGCTCCTCCCATCTCTGTGTTGTGTCCAGCTTAGTTTCCCATCCTATACTTAAGCTGTAAACTCCTGGAGGCAAGGAATGTCTCCTCATTTTCTTTGTGAGAAGTGCCTAGCACATTGGGGACCTGATCCCTGACAGGAGCCTCTAAGCACTAATTTAATGCAAATATTAGATCAGGGATCTCAAACATGCGGCCCGCAGGCCACATGCGGCCCGGGGAGTTATTTCCTGCGGCCCGCCATAGGCACCGACTCCACTGGCAGCCAAGCTCCAAACATTACTGAGTGTTTATATTTTATTAAAACCCCTCTTTGCATTAGTTTTTAAAAAGTGAATACATTGACTTTTAATAGAATACTATATTACTCTTCATTTTTTTCATTTTTGACTATACTTTTGTATCATTGTATGAAAAGGTTTCTGTGATGTGGCCCTCGGGCCAATTTACTAGTTCTCACGTGGCCCTCCTGGTGATTTGAGTTTGAGATCCCTGTATTAGATAGTAATAATTAAAAACGAAAATCCTCCCTTGCACAATACCATGTGAGTATTTTAGACCACGGGTGTGGCCTCCATGGCCATAGTATCTGAGCACCTCAGAATTTTTAATGTATGTATTTTCGTAACATCGCTGTGAGGAAGGGGAGGATCATGTGACTTTACTTATTCTCTTACCGATGGGGACAGGAGGCACAGACAGATACTTGCTCAAGGTCACAGGAGTCTGTGGCAGAGAAGGAAAGTGAACCAGGATCATTGAGATCTGGGGCAAGAGATGGTACAAACATTCCATCTATAGGAGGAGTGTGTATCTCTCCCTCGAGCCCTGAGGGGCTGGTTATTTCCTTGCAGAGGATACAGAAAATGGTCAAGGCTTCCTGCTGTGCACAGGACTTCAGAAAAAAACAATTTGCTGTTCTTACTTAGGGAATCCAATTGTTTTTACACTAAAACCTGATCAGGGTCCTTCTTACATGTTCTCAATGTTCCCCAAGGATTTCCTGCAAACCAGCCATTGTCTGTTCTCTTTAAGGATGTAAAAGGAACATCATGTTTCCTTTCTGATTTCAGGCATGCACATTTCCAAAACCATCTGCATTTTCTCCTAAGCCTCAATTGTCTACAAGGGATTACCAGAGTCAGTAAAAACAACTGAAATCCTATATGCAGTGTAGTGTCGCCCTGTTGGTCCCCAGACATTAGAGAGACAAGGTGGGTGAGGTAGTATCTTTTATTAGACCAACTTTGGTTGGTGAGAGCCATAAGGTTTCATTCAGCCCCCCAGAGCTCTTCTTCAGGGCTGAGTAAATTGGAAGAGCTCTGTGTGGCTGGAAAGCTTGTCTCTCAGCAACCGAAGTTGGTCCAATAAAGATATTACTTCACCCACTTTGTCTCTCTAATATCCTGTAGTCACTACATAAGTCTGGGGGAGAGAGGCAATTGAAAAAAAAATAGTGGAGACCAAATAGTCTATACTATTCAAGGATCTGATCCTGTAATGGGAGTTTTGTCCCAATAAGTAGGGAGGACTTTGCTCTGGAATCTTTGTGGATAACAACAAAAAATTGTAACAATAAATGAAAAGAAGAACAAATAGCCAAGATTTTCAGCCCTGCCTTCTTTTGCAGTCATTGCAGTTGTTTGGTCTAAACTGATCTGTACGTGATGGGGGTAAAGTCAGAATGTGGTTCTGCTTTTGTGAATGGTGGGGTTGGGGGCTTGCGTGTGCGTGTGTGTGTGTGTGTGTGTGTGTTTGTTTTTAAGCCCCTGACAGGAAGGAGTGTCTCCCAAGCTGCCTTTGGCAACCGCGCGGCTCTTCTTCAGATGTTACTTATCTCTTCCGGCTCAGAAACGTCTGCGGCTCGCCTGTGCTCCTGGTGCTGCGCATCCCGCGGCACCATCCCCAACTCAAGCGCCAATCTCGGGTCCATCCGCACGGGCGGGACTGGGGGGGCACGCGTCGCACGCTGGGAGCGGGTTGTGGGCCTCTGCTTAGTGCTTTTTCCGAGCTGGGGCAAAGGCTCCGTTTCTGGTCAATTCCCCCACCCACCCCTCGATAAACAACCCCGCTTCGAAAAGTAGCTGGCAGGCTCCGATTAGTGAAGGAGTCAAAAAGGTGCAGATTTCGCGTGGGTGCAGTTTCCCGGCGTATCAGCGGAGAAACAGGCCCCGGGGCTATTCCCCTCGTTTAGTTTCCAAGTAGCAAGAGGTGGCTAAGAGCAGTCGCGCTGGTGGGGGTCCTGTGGCGGGGGGTGTTGCTGACAGGCAGATAAGGGAGCCGCTCGCTAGAGCCCCGCCGGAGATAACTCCCCGTCGGAAGTGACTCTCTCGCGCTCAGGGCATCAGCCACGAACGAATCATCACGAGCCCGGAGGGGGACGTGTCCCACCCTGGTTTCGATCCAGCGATCAGGGCTTTCTTCGCACGCCCGTCACACGCAGCGGAAGCGCTCCCAGCGCTGGCTTTGTAGGGAAAAGACTGGGAGAGAGAGAGAGAGAGAGAGAGAGTGTGTGTGTGTGTGTGTGTGTCGCCGCTCTCCAGCACCCACGCCGACAGCCCCCGGCGTGCAGAAAGGAGGTGTGTGGTTGTGTGCGTGTACGTCCCTTCTCCTAATCTGTGTGTGTGTGTGTGTGAGCGTGTGTGTGTGTTAACGTCCCTTCTCCCAATCTGTGTGTGTGTGTGCGTGTGTGTGAACGTCCCTTCTCCCAATGAAGGTGTGTGTGTGTGAATGTCCCTTCTCCCAATGAAGGGGTGTGTGTGTGTGTGAACGTCCCTTCTCCCAATGAAGGTGTGTGTGTGTGTGAACGTCCCTTCTCCCAATGAAGGTGTGTGTGTGTGAACGTCCCTTCTCCCAATGAAGGGGGGTGTGTGTGTGTGAACGTCCCTTCTCCCAATGAAGGTGTGTGTGTGTGAACGTCCCTTCTCCCAATGAAGGGGTGTGTGTGTGTGTGAACGTCCCTTCTCCCAATGAAGGTGTGTGTGTGTGAATGTCACTTCTCCCAATGAAGGTGTGTGTGTGTGTGTGTGTGTGAATGTCACTTCTCCCAATGAAGGTGTGTGTGTGTGTGTGTGTGTGAATGTCACTTCTCCCAATGAAGGTGTGTGTGTGTGTGTGTGTGTGTGAATGTCACTTCTCCCAATGAAGGTGTGTTCCCCACCCCCTAGGACGCACCACCTACACTTTCCCCCCCTAAAGATAAAAGCGCCTCGCTTGTTGCAAAGGTCTGTTTTCTCAGGCGTTTTTCTCCGCCGTGGCTTTGTTAAAAGGACAATAGACTCCTGGGTCCGGTTTGTTGGCACCAGTTTTGTATAATACGGGAAGCAGCATTTCCTTTCGGGGCTGGAAAATGAAGGTGGATCGCGCTTGTCCCTTTTTATGACTCATCCGCACGCACCCCGGGAAACTCGGCTCGCTGGTCCCAGAGCAGGGAAAGGAAGCGGCGGGGCAGCCTCCCTCCCGCCTCCTCCCCACTCGACGTGCGGAGGGAAAAGAACTTAAAGGAAGCGAAGCGAAGCCGATCGGCTAAGCCAGCTCCTAACGGCGTCAGCAGGAAGAGAGGTGGGCGCACGGCCCGGCCGGAGACACCCACTGGCTCTGCCTTCGCAGCTGTACACGCACGTAGATCTCGGTGTGCCTGCCATGGACAACACACACACTGTATGAGCGCGCTAATGAGGATCTCTCGGAGTGGCTAAGTGTTCGAGTCTCGTGTCGTTCACACGCGATTTCCAGCCTGGGTCTATCTGGGGCGTGTCGAATAACAATCTCCTCTCGCCTCTGCGTGACTATCCAGCCAGGTAGAGATCTGGGCTGGGCATCTCTTCGCTCGCCTTATGCCCACCGTGGCACATTTCCCCCTGTCGCGGCGGGATAACGCAGCGCACTGATTAATGGGCCACTTGATTAACCGGCAGCTGCTTTTGGTAGCCTGAAGTTCTCTGTGTTGGGAGAAGACGCTGCTGGTGGGATGTAGGTGATTCTTTCCTAGCTAGATCCCAGATCTTTCCCTCACTTGCTGGTCCAGAGGCCGGGATAAATAATTACACCTTAATCTGTACATCAAAGTTTCAGCCCTTGTGCCGAAACCCTACTGGGTCAAATTAATCCGAAGTGTAACTCCCAGCGACTTCAATGGACTCACACCCTCTTTGTGGATTGGGCTCACTTTGATTGCGGATCGCAATTGGTCTCTTGGCTCTGTCATAAATCGCCTTTCCTGGGCGTCCTTTCAGTAAAGGATCCTCTCACCTTTCACCAAGACCCGCGGGAATCATCACACTGGCTAGTCTGCATGCCCAGCCCTTGGGGGGGGGGGGGGGGGGGCGCTTCCTGCTCCTTTGGTTAAAAAACACAACCTTGTTTTTAATCTTTGTCTGCTTCCAGGAAAAAAAAAGTGTGTGGGGGGGCTGTTCCTTATTGAAATAATCTAAAATCCTGAGAGGTGATCTTGTTTCTTGTACCACGTGGAACCTTTAAAGTGTGACTGTACGGATGCTTTTTAATTTACATCTTCCATTTACATCTTCCATCTAGACACATGAACAATACCTACCACAGAGATACAACGCTCCAGTAATAGAACATTCAAACATCTCCCCCCACCCAATTTACACACCTGGACTAGCACACACCTACACACCCAGTATTACACATGTTTCAGAGTGGTAGCCATGTTAGTCTGTATCAGCAAAAAGAACTAGGAGTACTTGAAGCATAAGCTTTTGTGGGTGAATACCCACTTCTTCGGATGCAATACCCACTGCTTGCATCCGAAGAAGTGGGTATTCACCCACAAAAGCTTATGCTTCAATACCTCTGTTAGTCTATAAGGTGCCACAGGACCCTTTGTCGCTTCTACAGATCCAGACTAACACGGCTACCCCTCTGATACTTGAGGAGTATTTGTGGCACCTTAAAGACTAACAAATTTATTTGGGCATAAGCTTTTGTGGGCTAGAACCCACTTCAGCAGATGCATGGAGTGGAAAATACAGTAGGAAGATATATATATACAGAGAACATGAAAAGATGGGAGTTGCCATACCAATTCTAACGAGACAAATCAATTAAGGTGGGCTATTATCAGCAGGAGGGAAAAAAAGTGTGTAGTGATAATCAGGATGGCCCATTTCAAACAGTTGACAAGAATGTGTGAGTAACAGTAGGGAGAAAAATTAGCATGGGGAAATAGTTTTAGTTTGTGCAATGACCCATCCACTCACAGTCTTTATTCAAGCCTAATTTAATGGTGTCCAGTTTGCAAATTAAGTCCAGTTCTGCAGTTTCTCATTTTAGTCTGTTTTTGAGGTTTTGTTGTTGAAGAATTGCCATTTTTAAATCTGTAATTGAGTGTCCAGGGAGGTTGAAGTGTTCTCCGACTGGTTTTTGAATGTTATAATTCTTGACGTCTGATTTGTGTCCATTTATTCTTTTGCGTAGAGACTGTCTGGTTTGGCCAATGTACATGGCAGAGGGGCATTGCTGGCACATGATGACATATATCACATTGGCAGATGTGCAGGTGAATGAGCCCCTGATGATGTGGCTGATGTGATTAGGTCCTATGATTAGTGTCACTTGAATAGATATGTGGACAGAGTTGGCAACGGGCTTTGTTGCAAGGATAGGTTCCTGGGTTAGTGTTTTTGTTGTATGGTGTGTGGTTGCTGGTGAATATTTGCTTCAGGTTGGGGGCTGTCTCTAAGCGAGGACTGGTCTGTCTCCCAAGATCTGTGAGAGTGAGGGATCGTCCTTCAGGATGCATTGTAGATCCTCGATGATGCGCTGGAGAGGCTTTAGTTGGGGGCTGAAGGTGACGGCTAGTGGTGTTCTGTTACTTTCTTTGTTGGGCCTGTCCTGTAGTAGGTGACTTCTGGGTACTCTTCTGGCTTTGTCAAGCTGTTTCTTCACTTCAGCAGGTGGGTACTGTAGTTTTAAGAATGCTTGATAGAGATCTTGCAGGTGTTTGTCTCTTTCTGAGGCATTGGAGCAAATGTGGTTGTATCTTAGAGCTTGGCTGTAGACAATGGATCGTGTGTATGGAAGCTGGAGGCATGTAGGTAAGTATAGCGGTCAGTAGGTTTCCGGTATAGGGTGGTGTTTATGTGATCATTGCTTATTAGCACTGTAGTGTCCAGGAAGTGGATCTCTTGTGTGGACTGGTCCAGGCTGAGGTTGATGGTGGGATAGAAATTGTTGAAATTCTGGTGGAATTCCTCAAGGGCTGAATTCCTCTGATGGCTGAACTTTGTGACTTTGTCCTCACCCACAACTCTTTCACATTTGGGGACAATGTATACCTTCAAGACAGCGGCACTGCTATGGGTACCTGCATGGCCCCACAGTATGCCAACATTTTTATGGCTGACTTAGAACAACGCTTCCTCAGCTCTCATCCCCTATTCTATTTGCGCCCCTATTCTATTTATGCTACATTGATGACATCTTCGTCATCTGGACACATGGAAAAGAAGCCCTTGAGGAATTCCATGAGGATTTCAACAATTTCCATCCCACCATCAACCTCAGCCTGGACCAGTCCACACAAGAGATCCACTTACATACAAAATGGGCATTGCCACATCAGAATGATAATTTGCAGATTCTTACCTTAAAGCTAGAAGGAACCACTGTGATCATCTAGTCTAACCACCCGTGTAACACAACCCAAAGAATCTCACCCACTAATTTTTGCATCAAGCCCAAAACTTCTTTCTGAGCTACTTTAAACTATCAAACTATTTTTAGGACATAATAATCAAGACCAAGAGCATTAACACCCACTTTTTGGGAGCTGTGCTGCCATGAAGTTGGTGACTCTCTGCAATTTCAAAAACAAGTAGATCAGCTGCTAGAGGCATTTCCTACCCCTCACCAGGGGTCTGTAAAACTACAGACTAAGCAACTAGTCCTAATCAGCCCTTCAGCAGAGATGTTTGTTTCTGTTACATTTTAAAGATGTTTTAGTCTCAGTTGTTAAATTTGGCAGGTTTCCTTTCTAGCATTTAGTAATAATTTTTTTAAACCAAATGTTAGAAAATAAATTTCCCACTGTGATAGGCCTTAAAACATGTGAGGACAAAAATGTCTATCCGTATGCCAGATCTGGGGCTAAGATTCTGGTGCAAAATAATCACATTCAGGGCAGTACACTTCTCCCCCTGCTTGCCAAACCCTCCATCAGCAGGTGTGTACAGCTATTTGGTACTGAATCTTCAGTAGATCTGTGGGTTGCTTATTTAATGTCTATATTCCAGTAACACCCAACCACAACCATCAAGATCAGGGCCTAAATAAATAGACAAGGGACGTCTGTAGACCTGACAATCTAAATAGACAAGATAGGGAAACAGTACTATATAAAATTAAACAAAATCTTGTACTCTGATTTGCCCTCCTTCCACCCAACCCATGCCATGTAAGTGTTTGTTTAGTATTTAATCCTTCCTGTTATATTTTATCACCATGCATTTTGCTTTATTTCAGTGTCTGTTGTCTAATTCTTCTCTGTATCTCCCTCTCAGGGTCATTTCAATCCTTCATCAGCATCCACCCCACCCCCTTTTCTGGCGTCCACTGACCACTTCTGCAGATATCATGGGCTCTGAAAGTGCGTTCTTCCTGCCCTGCTTCTGCTCTTCCTCTGTCTCTTCCTGGGGTCCCCTGGGGGAGGAAGCTGGTATGTCCTGCCTATGTGGTTTGGTGTTGGGAGGCGTCAGGTGTCCCAATGTTAGAGTTCTCCTGCTGGGTCTCCTGCTGCTGTCCTTCCCTCTCTGTCCTGGGGAGCAGGAATCTCATGCGTCATCCTCTGGGAGAAAAAGCAGCCGGGCCCTTCCTACATGGTCTGTGGAGATGAGAGTGGAGGCTTCTGTATATACACATTTTATTTCTGGTCACAGTATTGGAAATACAGGATCAAGTCCTTAGATAAGTCACAGTCCTATTCCCCAGAGTTCACACAGACACTGATCTACTATTTTTAAATTTCACAAACTCTCCGTGACTTTGGACAAGGCTCCTGGGTGCCTCCATTTCCTCATCTGTGACATGGGGGATATTAGCACCTACCTGCCCCACAGAGGGCGAGGGGGGACTTACGCCCCGGGACTCATGCCAGTGACAGGGCCACGACAATCGGCCCCGCGCAGGCAGGCACTATGGCTGTCCCTGCGCCCGCAAAGGCGCAGCACAAGTTCCTCGCAGCATCCGAAGGAGTGTGGGCAGGTTCCCCGGAGCATCTCCCGGCTGAGCAGCCGCGCCGAGGCTGCCCCAGTCCGGAGTGTCCCGAGCTCGGCTCTGAGCGGCGTTCAGCGCTGTGGGGTGACCGGGGAGGGGAAGCTGAACCCATCCCATCGCCGTTGCTGTGCGGTAGGATCTGAAGCCGCTCCCGGGAGGTGAGTCCGCTCTGTGCCCAGCGACCGACCCAGCCCGCGGCACTTTACCTGGGAGACGTGCAGGGCAGCACGGTGCCAGCTGGCGGACAGGTCCCGCCGCAAGCCTGGCACATGATCTGCCCCTGGGGCACCCGGCTGCAGCCGGACGCTCCCATCCCCCGGTGCCCAGGGGATGCGCTGGCAGCGAGAGCCGGGCCGGGCGGTCCCCAGCGTGGCTGGGCTGGAGTGGAGCCGGGAGGCGCTGCCCAGCCCGACTCGGGCCGCTGCGGGGCGGGGTGGGGGTGATAACAGACCCAGGCGGAGAGCAAGGCAGATGGACAAGGACACACGTGTGGCCAAGCCGGGCTCCGGCCGGCCGGCCGGGAACGCAGCCGCCCCTGGCTGGAGGAGCGGAGCGGGGGTCTCCGTGTGGGGGGACCGGGGAGCGATCGGAGTGACAGGGGGCAGCATGGGTGGGGGGCCGCGCAGCCGAGGTGACCTGGGGCCCGAGCGGCCGGGAAGCGGGCACTGACTCCCCGCCGGAGCCCAGCCTGGCGCGCAGCGGAGCCGAAGTCACTCCTGCGCAGGCAGCGGGGCACGGCAGGGGGCCGGAGGCGCTGCCGGAGGGGCCGGGGGCTCCCGGCGATGTAGGGGAGGGGGGACCCGGTGACGCAGGGAGAGGAGGGCGTGATCCGCCGGGAGGATGTGGAGGTTATAAATCAGCCGGGCGGCAGGCAGCTCCCTGTGAAGGGATGTCCACGGGAGGTTAAGCGCGCAGCTGGACGCGCCGTGCGGAGCGGAGCGCAGCGTTGCCCCGGGGCTAGGCGGCTGCTGGATGGTGGTCTCTCTCCGGGACCAGCTGCCCCGCTAGCTTCGCCACCGCGGGCAAGGCAAGCCCGGCCAGGCTGCTGGAGGATCAGCCCCTTTGCTGGGTGTCCCTGAGCCGCGTCCTCTCTCCGAGCAGGCTCGGGCGGAGCTCTCCCACCCTGCGCGCACCTCCCGGGCAGGACCATGGGCAGCCGGGCGCTCGCAGGTGCCATGCTGTGCGGGCTGCTGGCACCCGCTCTCCTCCTCGCAGGTAAGTGGCCCGTTCCCCTTAGCGGGGTGGGGGTGGGGTGTCGCGGGGCGGCCCAAGCTAAGTGGTCCAGGACTCAGGAGGCAGCCGGCTGCGCTTGGCTCTGCGCCCCAGAGAGACACCCTCCAAATCCCGTGCCCCTGCCTGGGGGAGTGTGACCCTCCCCGCTCCCTGGCAGCGCAGGGGGTCGGAGCTGGGGTCCCAGCCGCACGGCATCTCTCCTCACCCCCATGGTGCCCGCCCCATGTTCCCTGCAGGAGGCTGCTTTGATGCGCACACCCGATTACCCCGGGACGCTCATTGGGTGCCCAAACGGGGCTCTGTCCCTGTTGCTGTGCAAGCAGGTTCCCGTGATGCCCGTCGGAGCTGTCCTGTGTCTGACTCTCACGGGCAGAAAAGAAATCTCGGTGTGTAAAGAAACTTGGGGAGAGGCTGGAATGGATCCTGTCGATCTGTGGCCTCAACCCCCCAACTTGTAGCATCAAAACAGAGAGCAAGGCTAGCGGCTCCCCCCTCGTCAAAAATCCGGACCCCAACGAATCCCGGGCAGCGAGCGCCGCAGAAGCCCGGTTCCAGCACGGGGCTCCCGCAGGATCTTGTACTATCTAAACAGACAACCGCTGTAGCCGCACTTCCCTGGAGAAATCTGGACTCTGATACATCCTGGCTCAACAGCACGGGGAAAAAAGACACATTTAGTGCCCTGATCCTGCCCATTTTAATCCTAGTTCCGCAAAATTCCAGTTTTAACAGAGGAAAAAAATGTAGCCACTATTAGCGAACTCGAAAATCCAGACCCTATAGCAGCCCCGCAAAAAGATGTAACAGGCACCTAGATAGGGCGGGGGGTTTTAAATCTCAAAGCCTTAAATTCTACCAGAAAAGAAGAGCACCAGCTCCAATCCCACTGCAAAGATCCAGATCCTGATGTATCCTTGGTAAATAACACCGCCAGGACATACCATGACCATCAAAGCAGAGATCTGGACACAGATTTATCTGATGTAAAAGGGTATCTGTATAGAGAGTAAAACTTTGCGGCTCTAGGTGAAAAAAATGGACCGTATCATGCTGGCTCCCGGTCCATGTTTGGATTTTACAAGTGCTTGTGTGCCGAGATGTATCAGGGACCAGATTTTTTTGCAAGGACTGGAAGCAGCTACACTTTGTTTCCCTTTTTCCAACAGAATGTATAGAAAAAAATCCCTGGATCCGGTAAAACCCAGATTGCTCTTGCACCAGGATGTGTTGGAGCCTGGATTTTTTCTGGTCATGTAGGAAAAGCAATATGTGTTGTCTATTTTGATGGTACAAATTGGGGGTTTAGGACCCCCAAACAGTAGGACCAGCGGGGCGAAGTGCTAATTAGCTGGGATGCACCGGAGTATGGATTTTTGCAGTGGCATGCTTGCGTTTTTTGGTGCTGGAACAGAGCTTTCCAGATGAGAGGTAAAGTCATCTGCCGGTTCAGGGGAGTTGGACTAGGCACAAGGAGATCTTGCGTTTGAGTGAGAGAAAATATTAAAATGCTATGGAACCTAGGGCCAAATACAGACTTGTTGTAACGATACTGAAGCCAGGTATGGATTTGCCACATAATGGGGAGCAAATGTAAAGTCTGCAACACAGAAGAAAAGTGCTAATTGAGATTAGCCTCAGAGAGAAAACTAGATTAGTGATCTTTTGTTCAATGTGATGACTGTGCTAAGGGGCAGGCAGATCAGAGTTTCTACATGAGAGTTTTTACATAAGCAATCAACTTAATCTGTTGCATTATTTGTTACTAATTAGTTGCATGGAGGAGTTATAGAACCATTGAAGTGTTACATTTTCTTGCAAACTATCCTACTTTATCGTTTCAATCAACTAAATCCAGACTAAATAGATGATGCCCAATACGTTTATAAAGGCTGAGCTAATTTCCTAAAACCAGGGCAGTAATGCAAATAGTTTGTGTAAATGAGTAAAACAACCCCAAAATATTTTGTTCTTGCATTGAAACTTGGTTCAGATTTTGACTTGAAAGCATTGAGAATATAGAGCTGTCTGTATGTCTACAATTACAATTACAATTTTCAGTTGAGATGGGTAGCTGGTGTTTGGGCATGGGTACTCTAGCAGACTAACTACGTGATTTGATCATCATCAATCCTGCAAAATCTCCTATTCTGTCACTTGCTATGTAGTAGATCTCCCAGAAGAGGTGACCATGATCCTTTGAAGTCCATAGCAAAATTCTTGATGACTTTAATTTTGAGCAGGATCAGACCCTGAATACTAAAGATGCAGGAAGGGGTGAGGAATGGGGTGTTGGGGAATTACATGTTAAAGTAAAAGCATTGATTCTCCATAGACTCCTACTCCCATCCCCCGTAGTAGATCTGGGAAGGAAATGGTTTTCCCATCTCATGACAATTTTTGAGAATCAAAATATTTCCCCAGTCTGCATTGTGAGGAAATGGAGATCTTTCAAACAGTCTCATGAAAAACCCCATGAGCAAGGAAACCCCCTTAGAATACCTGATAGCCCAGTGGTCAGGTCACTCGTATGGCAAGTAGAAAACTCAAGTTCCTGCTCCACCTGATTAAGACCAGGGATTCTTAAATGTGTCTCTCCCATATCCTAAGTGAGTGCCCTGATCACCAAGCTATTGACTGTTCTAGGGTGGGAGTTTTACCGGATGGTAAAAATTAAACCATTGATGCCATATTAGGGCATGATCCTGCAGTCCTTGCACACTTATGACTCCCATTTCAATCAATGGCATGTGGAAGGACTACAGGAGTCTAACTAATGAGTTAGATTCTGCAGTCCTCAACTCTTGACCTCACTGGAGGATTTTGTCTGAGTCAGGGCTAAAGGATTGGGCCCAAGCCCCTTACTAATAGATCCATATGTGAGGCTAGTGACAGAAGAACTAGAGACCATGTACATTCAGAGAGGCTTCAAACAGAGAGATCAGCTAATATATATCTTCATTTTTAAATGACAGCACAGAGTGAAAGCCAAAGCCTCCTTGAATCTGCACCCTTGTCCTACTGAACTCAGTTGAACCAGCAATGGGACTAGGACTGAGCACTACGTTAGAACGAGAAATAGGAGACTAGATAGCTTCAATTGCTAGTCACTTTACACATTAACTTTTGTCATCATTTGTACTGCAGTGGCAGCTAGGGTCAGGCCCCAATGAACTAGATGTTCTACAATCATGGTCCCTGCCTGGAAGAGCTTACAGTATACCTCAAAACAAGTTGTAACAAGTATATCGACCAAACAATAGGAGGGAAGGAAGGAAGAGATAATGATAATAAGATCATGTGGTTATGTAAGATAGTGATGTGCCTGACCTGATGTTACTAAATCATACGATTAAAAAAAAATGTAATAAACAATATCAATGATCCTTGTGTCTGCCTCCCCCATGCAATCTTTAGTTGGCTGATCTCCTGTAGGCATCACAGCAGAGTTATATCTTGAGAAGGAATTTTAAGGCGGAGAGGTTAGTGGCCTTGTGTTCCCAAGGACAATTCCTGTGGCCAGGCAGTATGTAAGAAGTATGGGAGCATATGCTGGAGAAGAGGACATAGGGTCATACAGAGGCTGGGCATAGCTGGTGGGGTAGAAGGCAACAGGACATGAACTGTCTTGTGGTCCTGCCATTCACAAAAGGTGGAGAGTCTGATTCACCATCCAGGTCTTGTCAGTGGAATGATGTGACCCTCCTGGCAGCAGAAAGTTTGCCTAGCATGGAAACAAGGGGGGCGGTGTCACGAGCCACTCTTAACCCCTTCTCCACTAGCAGGCCTGGAGCAGCAGTGCAAATCCAGAGGTCTTGCTGGGAAGGGGCATCGCTAGGACATGCAGGGGACATGGTAAATCAGAGCCTGTCCTGGGGAGCCTTCACAGGTGGTGGGATGGCTATGGAGCTCAGGCTTGAGTTTCAAGTTGTGTATTCTTTTAGGATGATCATTGTGGCACACCATGTGTTTGACCCAGATGTGAATTCCCCCTCAGGTGCCGGACCCTTCCTAGCCACAGGGGGCTGCACTTTGCACTTACATGTGCCTCCAGGGGTTAATCAGTCCCACTGTCTTATTAGGACTGGGCGCAATAAAAGAACCCAAGAACTGGACATCCAACATCCCTTGAATTTCAATGACTGTTGGGCACCTGACCCCCTCCTTGAAAAATTCCAGCCTACATTTACATAAAGCTGGAAAATTTGAAACTGGTGTGGAACAGAAACACCTATTCTTCCATTCATACGTAGGATTTAAGCCTCTAACTTTTTAATAGTACTAATGGGAATCACCCATGGTATTACCCCGTGGTATTTTGGCAAGATGCTCTGTATAGTATAGCTCTATAGAGCCAAATTCTGCTCTTATGTACGCTGGTGTAAATCCGGAGTAAGTCCATTGACCTCAGCTGAGCTGCTCTAGCTTTGCACTAGTGTTGATGAAAATCAGCATTTGGCCCATATAGTAAAGATGACTTTCACACCCACAAACGTTCAATACATTTACCATTTTTAATTGGTGATGCGAGATGAGATTATTATTTTTTTGAAGCTCGAAATGCTCATGAACAAGAATGATCTTTGCTTTGTCAGACTTTTCAAAGACGTGCTAACCGTGTGGGCCATGCAGGTAGGACAGAAGGCAATGCCTGCCACTTTCCAGAACAACTGCTGACTCCTCACACTTCTCTGCAGTTTGGAAATTGCAAGCGCTTGGAGTATCAGACTGCTGGTTTTCATGTCAGGCTGAGATAGTGATAGTGAAAGGAAATGAAAGGGAGAGGGGGTGATTGAGAAAGGACTTGAAAGACAGGGGTAAGGCTCAACATTGCAGAACTGTGTCTCATGGGCCGTGGGTGGGATTCTACTGAGGAAATTGTTCCTTTGAGTCTGCTAGAGATAGGCGTTGAGACTTCCTGATGCAACCCAGAAGGGGGCAGGAAGCAGGGATTGCTGCAAGAGTGGGGGAAGTTTTCCCATCAAGAGAGGGATGTCTGGTAACCACAGTCAACTGTTGGACCATTTCTCTGTGGCTATGTACCAAGAGTTCCTTTACAAACACACTTTATCTTTACTTTGCCCTTTTTTGACCATCTGTGTAATATTTCTACACTACAAAGACCCAAGCCAAAGCTAGGTATCAGTATTTGGGGGAGGGGGAATGGCTGCTTGTGTGAGCATATTTGAGAATCCCTTTCATTTGACCATTTAAAGCAACTTACAAACACTTTATTCATCAACCTAAGAAATGACCTTCCTCAGCATTTAACAACCAGGAATGGGCTGGCTTTTCCATGTACTGTGTGTGAACTGCTCATTCTGATGCTGCCCTAAAATCTATTACCTTCACATCTTCAGTTGTTGGTGCCAAGGGGCATTCTCGATCTTCTCTTACCAAGATGTAGAAACTAAGTATCATTCCCCTGCCCCGGAAAGAACTATCATGGTGCAAAGCCAGTACATACCCCTAGACCCTCTCTCCCTCTCTCTGATTTGTTCATGGCAAGGTGGGAGGAAATATACCAGCCTAATGTAAAGGAAAGCATGATTTTGCCTAATATATTATCAAAGTAATTCAAAACCATTATAAATCCTTGTGAATCTATTACTTTTGTCCATTCTGTTTCTCAGAACTTTGTCTGCTTTGTGTTTATGAAGAAACACATCTGACATCCCAGTTAATCTTAATTTTTCAAAGTAATCTGCCACTAATTCCTGCCCTTGTGCAGATTTTTTTATAACATACCCTCACAACAGGTGTGCTCACGTGTAATGACAGTGATAATGGCGAGGGGGAATGGAATGAACCACTGTGATGGAACTGTTCCTTTTCCTTCCACACAGGTTTCCTTGTAAGAGAGCATGAACTGGGCTATTAATCAGGTCATATTTATTGCAGCTCTAATAGCCAAATGTCATTTGATTTGCTGAGATGGAGTTAAATGACTGCAATTAATTTAGCACTATTGTCCTTTTAGCTGGTTAATAGTTTGAGGTCCTAATCTACTGACAAATCACACACTGGACCAAAGCAAGATGAGGTCAGTGGTCTGTTTCAGACAACTGCTTAAAGCTGATCTTGCCCTACCATACCTGCCAGAAGGGAGGATGTCCCTAATAAAAAAAAGGGGGAAAGCAGCCTTCAGCACTAGGCTGCCCTGATACAGGAAGCTTGGGTATGAGACAGAAGGATCTAGGAGGTGGGCTGAGCTGTCCTGAGCTAAGTACTCTAAAAACAGCCAAACTTCAGGAGGAGTCTTGGACTGTCCTTTTTTGTCTGATTGCTGATTTATTTATTAACAAAGTCCAAACCAAGAAAGGGGGTAAGTTTGATCCTACACGGGGTGTGTGGAGCGTGTCTTAGAGGAAGTGGGAAAGTCCTTTATTCTGAATCTGCTGTTCCTGTTTGACCCTCTAGTTTTAAAAGTCAATTGTTGAATTAGGTTTTTCCTGTGCATTTATCCAGGGCCTTTGATAATGGGTCTGTTTTACAGATAAAAAAAATGAAGATGAAAGTAACATTCTGGTGTTGTATTTTTTCTTTTAAAGTTACAGTATTTTTGGGGGTGTTCTTATCTGTGGAATATTGAAAATAATAATTGAAAAGTCTTGCGCTAAGGGGAAATGCTGCAACTTTTCTGATTAGTCACTGAGTTTTCTTCTGTGTCTTGATTAGTGACAAAATGTCAAATAGATGGAATTTGGTAGGCTGAGATGTCAGATGGAGCTAGTGGAAATTAAAAGAGCTTGGCTTGTTTAGCCTACAAAATGAAAGCTGAGAGAGTTTATGGTTGCTCTATATAAATACATCGGGGGGTGAACACCAGGAAGGGAGAAGAGCTATTTATGGTGAAGAACAATGTCAGTGCAAGGACAACTAGCCATGATTAAATTTAGGCTAGAAATTAAAAGAAGGTTTTTAACCACCAGAGCAGTGAGGTTCTGGAACAGCCTCTCAATAGAAATAGTGGGGGGCAAACAATGTAACTAGTTTTAAGATGGAGCTTGATAAATTTATGAACTGGATTATATGATGGGGTTGCCGGTGACAGAAGGAAACTGGATTCCATATCATCAGGAGATCCCTTCCAGTCCTGTGTTCCCAGAGAGTTGTAGGCAGAGTTCTGAGTTTTTAGATGTCCATATGAAATATTCCCCAAATCCAGTCTGTTATAACTTGTTTTCTTTCTAATGCAAGAGAAGCTATAATGAATGTTAGGAAGCTTGCTAGGAAAGGAATTGTGTACTTGTTGTTCAGTTTAGTTGGAGTGGGGAAACTCATCTGTTTGCTCGATGTAGGAATTTTACATGACTCATATAGAAGTTTTGGTCTGACTGTATTTATGCTATAGTAGTACCGTACTTTCCAAATACTTCGCTAATAAGTATCTGAGTGAAGAAAGTTTCTATGAGCACCTAATACCTAGGCTTAAAGTGTTGCACTGCTGGCATCCTTTTTACGGGCAGCTAGCTACTCGCCTGTATATCTGACTGCCTTTTGACTCCAGGACATGGAGCCAGAGCGGGGGCTAATGACCATACACAGGATTTTTCTGACACAGGGTAGTAAACCCTGAGATTTTCAAAATGGGCTGGATCAGGTCCCACTGGGAGATTAGCTCATCCCCTCTCATGGTCTGATTATTATGCCCTAAAAATAGTTTGGTAGTTTAAAGTAGCTCAGACAGAAGTTTTGGGCTTGATGCAAAAATTACTGGGTGAGATTCTTTGGGCTGTGTTACGCAGGTGGTCAGATTAGATGATCACAATGGTTCCTTCTGGCTTTTAGGTAAGAATTTGTGGGTGTCTTTACTACCTGCCAGATCAGCGGGTAGCGATCGATCCAGCGGGGGTTGATTTATCGTGACTAGACTAGACGCGATAAATCGACCCCCGAGCGCTCTCCCGTCGGCTCCTGTACTCCACCGCCACGAGAGGTGCAGGCGGAGTCGACAGGAGAGTGGCAGCAGTCAACTCACCGCAGTGAAGACACCGCGGTGAGTAGATCTAAGCACGTCAATTTCGTAGCTGAAGTTGCGTAACTTCGATCGATCCTCCCCCTCTTCCCCCCGCAGTGTAGACCAGGCCTGTGGATTATCATTCTGATATGGCGATGTCCATTTTATATGTAAGCAACTTTTAATGATGTTCTTGAACTTGCAAGTAAAATAGGGTTGCACAAGGCGGTTGCAAGGCATGCACGAGTTATAGAGAAGAGTCAGTGAGAAACAAGGCAGGTCAGCATGAACACATGGTGTGTGTTTCTAATAATTGCTGTTGATATCCTTGCTGAATCCTATAAACTCTTACTACTATATATAGTGCTACTGCCATATACAGTTCCATTTAAATTAAAGCTACTATTCCATTATGCTGGTTTAATGAGAAGGCCTACTTAAGAGGAAAGATGGTCCAGCAGTTAGGGCAATAACTTAGGATGTGGGAGACAGGGTGCTGTGCCACAAACTTCCTGTGTGACCTTTGGGCAAGTCTTTGTGCCTTTTTCCCCATCTCTAACAAGGGATAATAACGCATCCCATCCTTCCAGGAGTGCTGTGAGCATACGTACATTAAAGCAGTGGTCCACAAACTTTTCATGGTCATACCTTATCCTGCTCCATCTGCGCCCCTCCTGTCTGGGAGCTGGGGCCGGGAGCAGGGCCATGGCTGGGGGTGGGGGGTAGGATACAGGTATAGGGGCTGAGGCAGCAGCTGGGGCAGGTCTGGGGCTGGGAACAGAACCGCAGCCAGGGCTGAGCTGGGAGCAGAAGCCGGGCTGCGGTCGGGGGCCAAGGCTGGGGCTGGAGCAGAGCTGGGGGCAGAGCAAGGCTGGGTGGTGCTCCCTGCTGCCCCTTATGGGGGGCTGGCCTAGGTCCTGCTGTGTCCGTCCCCCCAACATTCCTCCACACCCCCCTTGGGTCCTCTGCATTAAAGATGGTGAGGCATTCATTATAATAGGTAATGGGGGCTACCATATAAGAAGCTGAGTTAGAGGGTGGTGTCGTGAACCTTTCAGAAAGTCAGAATAACTCGGATTTTTGCACTGTAGCTGTTTGTTAGGTTTCTGCTTTGCCACGTGCAGTATGGATGGTAACTGAAAAAATATACTGAGAGTTAAACCAAAGATAGACTACAGGTTAATAGCTCTCCTTGCAAATGGAGAGAAATCAGAGCTTTAAATGACTCTTCAAAGTGCCCCCAAGATTGATTTTAGGCAAAGGTATCATGTAGCTCAGCAATGGAACCGAAACTATGTACAGATACAAATATTCCAACCAAAAATAAATTGACTTTACCCACTGAACAGCACACAGTTTCTTCAGAAAAGGTCATAATGTAATAGTACACCAACAGGACTTCTGTAATAAAAACTTGCGAGCACAAAGGTCTCTTTTAAAAAACGTATTAGACTAGAACAAGTCATGTATACAGAAGAATAGACTGGCCAATGTCCATATCATGAGCCAGTTAGTGTAAATCAGTATATGACCATTGTTTTCAATAGCGGCCCGCTGAATGGATCCACACTTTTGGTTATTTTGGCTATATTCTGCAATTGTTACACTGGTAAACACACATGTGAGTGTTTCCATTCCCTTCAGTGGGATGACTCATATGAGGCAGTAGTCATACACATAAGTAAGAAATGCACAATCTAGCCCATATTTTAAATGAAGAATCTTTAAATTATTCAGGCTAAGAAGAATTGTAAATAGTGGGAGTTAGAGAGGTGAAAGACCTTAGGGGACCTTATCCATTCTTCTACCAATGCTGGATTATCTTGTACCAATATAAAAATTATGTCTGATTATTGAATATAAATTTGTTTAAGTTGGGAGGAAATTATATTTGACACTAGAAAGCACTAAGGGCGAGATATGTTTAATGAGCTTTAAAAATGTATGTAAATCTGGCACTTAGTAAAACAATTAGGCTATGATGGATAACTTTATTGCACACTGATGGCACTTTAAATCCAGAAGCTCTGTGTACACTGCAGCTGGCAAAGATAAACTGATCGTTCTCATTAACCTCTTCATTGTGTAGATAAAATAGCTTAGCTAATACATTCAGGCTAACTGGTGTGATGAAGGGTTGTTAGTAGAAAATGATAACATTTAACAAGACAGAAGATTTGTTCATTTCATCCCACGTGTTCAGTTACCCACATGTGTAAACATTTGCAGAATCGGGGCATATATGTACTCTGCAGATCAGACACAATATCAGTAACATTTACATATACACATTTATTTTATCTGGGGGGTACAATAATGTGAAATAAGCCTATGTATAAGTTCACAAAATAGAGTACAAGTTTCTGTTTACTGAGTGCAAAAAGGGTGCTGTAGTTAGAACATACTTCAAGCACTTTTATTCTTTAGCTCCATTGCATCACCAGCTGAAAGCTCTACCTAGTATACCAAATACTGCCCAAACGGTGTTCTGTGCCTTTTCAAACAGTTCTTTGACCCTGTCTTTAGGCAGCTTGGGTAACTTTTGTGACCTAAACTAGTGTTTGCGCCAATTGGTTCAGTAATCCGATTGGCGGACTTAAATGTGCCCTACAAACTTTTAAAAAATGAATATGGGGGAGGGGAGAGTCATTCTGTTGTCACATGAAAAGAAGTTACACGCCAATGTAGGTCACTGTAAGGGTAGGTTGCTGATGGTCGCTTAGTGACAGGCATCATGATTAATGAACATGTCCTGTTAAGCCATGACGTTTCCAAAAAGCCAGTGTCAAGTAAATTGCCTAAAGAAGGTACACAGAAGGCGTGATCCCCTTGTAAATATTGACAGTAGGAATTTCTGTGCTATTCTCCTTTTCTTTGTCTTTTCTGGTAAGCTTGTCAAACCCTATTGCATTTGTTCTTTGAATCATTTTTGTATTGTTTAAAAAAAATGTAGGAAAGCTAATGACCCATGCAGGGATGGAATGTAAAGAAAAGCTATTTCTCTTCAGACCTGTACCACTTAAGTAGTAACACTCTACTATCGTGTGTGGACTTTTTAATACAAATATGATTCTGTATTTCAGGGCTTTGTTGCTGGAAATTTGAAAAATTAAATGTGTCAAGCCTTATACATTGGGTCTGTAAGGGCAAATATTAAGTTAGGAGCCTAAGTGTTAATGTGGTTAATTACTGAAGTTAAATATTTAAAGTGCACTTGAAGTCAATGGTAAGAATCCAGTTTACTTCAATGGGAGCAGAGTTAGGCCAACACTAGAGCAGTTTTTAAATTCTGCCCAGAATGATTACAAAACACAGCTGTATCTTTTAGATATAGTTAATGTATGTAGCAGGACAAAACCTAGATACATATCAAACGTATCTGGGATTTCTTTTGATCACAGGTTAGGGTACTTAGAGAATTTCCTGCAGTAACTATGAGGCAGGTCTCCTGGATTATAATGAAGCATGCATTTCCAAGGTTTCCTATTTTATAAGAGTTCTGAATGGTGTTTCTTGAGATTCTGTAGAGGGACATTTTTGCTTCTGACACCACAGATTAACAGAGAAAAAAGTGCAACATTTGTAACATTTTTGGTCCTTCACCATTAGCAGAATAAAAAACAACAAAACAAACAGACAAAAACAAACCAAAACCAGAACACTTCAATGAATGACTAGCTGGTTGACCCTGCGATAAGTGTTCTGGACCACCCCGTGGATGACCTGAGTTCAGTGGTGGCAATTAGGCCATACCCACTCTATGAGACAGAATCCCCAGAAAACCTCTTAGGCTATGTCTACACTGCACTTTTGTCATTAAAGCTTTTGTTGCTCAGGGGTGTGGAAAAAACCCACCTCCCTGAATCACAAGTTTTACCAATGAAAAGCACTGGTGTGGATAGCGCTTTGTCGGCGGGAGATGCTCTCCCACCAACAAAGCTACTGCTCCTCGTTGGGGGTGGTTTTATTTTGTTGTCAGGAGCGCTCTCTCCCGGCGATAAAGAGCGGCTATACTGCGTGCCTTACCGCGGCAAGGCCTTAGTGGCACGACTGTGCTGCTGTAAGCTGTGCGGTGTAGACAGCCTCAGATTGTGTCCTGTGGAGGAAAGGCTGTGTCTCCTTTTTGTTTGTACAGTGTAATGCCAACAAGACCCTAGTGCAATTGGGCCCTGATCCTGATTGATCTATGGCAGCTACTGTATTTAATAATAATTTGTTCTTAAAGGTCAAGCTGGTGGTACATATTGTCATGGGCACCCAACTTTTCCAATGTTTTCAATCACTGGTATGACTTCTGCCCTTATGTACAAAGCCAGTTCAATAAAATAAATAAAAATTTTCCTTGCTGCCTGAATCTTAGAATCCTCATGAATACAGGAATGTGCATAATCCTCAAATACATGTTCATTGGAATATTCAAATTGTTTAGCTTGAGAGCATTGACAAAAGTTAAGCCAAAGTGTCTGAATTTTTCTTCTCAACAGCTGCCTGACCACTACTGGTTAGTTGCAGCCCTTCTTGGATTTTTATTATAGATCAAATTTAATCAGATTCTCAGTATTTACATCTAGCATTAGTGATTCAGAATTGAAAAATCAGTCAGATCTTAAGTGTCTACAAGAGTTTATCCAGTACATCATTAGTGAACTTTTAGCAGGGCCAAGAAACCAGTTTTTAGAAAGACGATGAAAAAAAAACCCTGTACATTTACTAGTCAGAGTTGCCAAATGATAAATTACTTCTTTATAGATGTGTGGCCCTTTCTTCTTGTGACAGGTTCAGTCACAGAGACCGCCTTGGGTCTGTCACCTCATGTGCTGACACTACCTCTGAGTCTGTTTTCCACAGCAAGCTTGGGACTCCAGCCCCTGCCTTGTTGAGCCAGACATGCTAATCTGCTGCAACACAGACCCAGGTCTGGTCCACACCCCCAAAGCTGCAGACTTTAACCAAAAACTGCTCAGCAAGTCACCTATTTCCAGCACCCAGACACCCAGCTCCCAATGGGATCCAAACCCAAAATAAATCTGTTTTACTCTGTATAAAGCTTATACAGGGTAAACTCAAATTGTCCGCCCTCTGTAACACTGATAGAGAGATATGCACAGCTGTTTGCTTCCCCAGGTATTAATCACTTACTCTGGGTTAATTAATAAACCAAAGTGAGTTTGTTAAGTATAAAAAGTAGGATTTAAGTGGTTTCAAGTAATAACAGACAGAACAAAGTAAATTACCAAGCAAAATAAAAACAAAACACGCAAGAATCCTTATTGAAGTTGCAGGAACAAACCATCCTGATGTGTAGAAAGAATAGTAAATATGGCAGGCTGGATATGAATCAACAGTGTGCCCTTGTTGCCAAGAAGGCTAACAGCATTTTGGGCTGTGTAAGTAGGAGTATTGCCAACAGATCAAGGGACGTGATCATTCCCCTCTATTCGGCATTGATGAGGCCTTATCTGGAGTACTGTGTCTAGTTTTGGGCCCCACACTATAAGTGGAAAAATTGGAAAGAGTCCAGAGGAGGGCAACAAAAATAGAGCACATGACTTATGAGGAGAGGCTGAGGGAACTAGGATTATTTAGTCTGCAGAAGAGAAGAATATGGGGGGATTTGATAGCTGCATTCAACTACCTGAAAGGGGGTTTCAAAGAGGATAGATCTAGACTGTTCTCAGTGGTACCAGATGACAGAACAAGGAGTAATGCTCTCAAGTTGCAGAGGGGGAGGTTTAGGTTGGATATTAGGAAAAACTTTTTTACTAGGAGGGTGGTGAAATGGGTTACCTAGGAAGGTGGTGGAATCTCCTTCCTTAGAGGTTTTTAAGGTCAGGCTTGACAAAGCCCTGGCTGGGATGATTTAGTTGGGGATTGGTCCTGCTTTGAGCAGGGGGTTGGACTAAATGACCTCCTGAGGTCCCTTCCAACCCTGATATTCTATGATTTTAAGTCTAAGCTAATACATTTAAGAAAGTGAATACAGGTAAATCTCACCCTCAGAGATGTTCCAATAAGCTTCTTTCACAGACCAGACTCCTTCCTAGTCTGGGCCCAATCTAACGCACGGAAAGGTTTACAAGTAAACAGAGCTATTTACAACCAATTGTCCTAGTTAATGAGAGCCATCAAGATTCCAAGCCACCATTAATGGCCCACACTTTGCATAGTTACAATAGGACTTCAGAGTAATACTTCAGATTTCTAGCTTCAGACACAAGAATGATACATTCATACAAATAGGATGAACACACTCAGTAGATTATAAGATTTGTAATGATACCTTACAAGAGACCTTTTGCATAAAGCATATTCCCAGTTACATTATATTTACATTCATAAGCATATTTCCATAAACATACGGAGTGCAACGTCACTTCTTTTAACAGCTCGTTTAGAAACAGATCGAAATTTATTTCCAGTGAACAATGTGGTTGTCTTGACGAGCCACAGAAGCCTTTACGACTTATGTACAAGTTTCTGATAATGCTTGTGGTCCTGTTTCAGGAAAGCATCCTTGTTCAGGGACCCACTTAAGCATGGGCTTAAATTCCCTTTAAGTGACTTGGATTTATGCACATACTGAACTTTAAGCATATGCTTAGGGCATGGCTACACTTGCAAATGTAGAGTGCTTTGAGTTAAATCAGCCTTCGGAGAGCGCAGTAGGGAAAGCTCTGCAGTCTATCCACGCTGACAGCTGCAACTGCACTGGTGTGGCCACATTTGCGGCACTTGCAGCGGCATTGGAAGCAGTGCATTATGGGCAGCTATCCCACAGAGCACCTCTTCCCATTCTCGCGCTGTGGCTTGTGGGAAGCGGGCGGGGGGTGCGGGGCATTCTGGGTCCTGTCCCAACACCCCATGATGCATTGGTTTGCACCCCAGCAATCCCTGTGCTTCCGTCCACATTTAGCACCATCTTTCAATGTTTTTTGTACTGCGCGCTCGGTCTTCCCTTTCATTCTGCGGGAATGGATCCCGAAGTGCTGAGGAATATGCCGACGAGTCTCGCCAGCACATCATGTTTGGCAGTCGAGTTACTCCTTAAGATCCAAACTGACAGTGAGGACTCTGACGATATCGACTCAAGTAACACATACGACACAAGATTGCTTGTGGCATTCATCGACATGCTCACCACCGTGGAACGACGCTTTTGGGCTCGGGAAACAAGCACTGAGTGGTGGGATCACATTGTCCTGCAAGTCTGGGATGACGAGCAGTGGCTGCAGAACTTTTGGATGAGAAAAGACACTTTCATGGAACTGTGTGAGAAGCTTGCCCCCATGCTGCGATGCAAGGACACAAGATTGAGAGCTGCCCTGATGGTGGAGAAGTGGGTGGCTATTGCAATCTGGAAGCTGGCAACTCCAGACAGCTATTAATCGGTCGCTAACCAGTTTGGAGTGGGAAAGTCGACCGTTGGAATAGTGTTGATGCAAGTTTGCAGGGACATTAATCGCATCCTGCTCAGAAGAACCATGACTCTGGGTAACATGCATGACATTGTGGCTGGCTTTGCACAAATGGGTTTCCCTAACTGCGGAGGGGCAATAGATGGGATGCATATTCCAATTCTGGCACCAGCCCACCTAGCCTCCAAGTACATTAATCGGAAGGGATATTTCTCTATGGTTCTCCAGGCGCTTGTGGACTACTGTGGGCATTTCATTGACATTAACACAGGCTGGCCCAGAAAGGTGCATGACGCATGCATCTTTCGGAACACTGGCCTGTTCAGGAAGTTGCAAGCCGGGACTTTTTTCCCCAGACGAGAAGATCACTGTAGGGGAAGTGAAAATGCCCATTGTGATCCTTGGAGACCCCGCTTACCCTTTAATGCCATGGCTCATGAAACCCTACACAGGGAACCTTGACAGCAGCAAGGAGCGGTTAAGCCACAGGCTGAGCTGGTGCAGAATGACTGTGGAGTGTGCTTTTGGCCGTTTAAAGGGCTGCAGGTGCTCTCTGTATGGGAAGCTGGACCTGGCCGATGACAACATCCCCACGGTTATATCCGTGTACTGTACCCTCCATAACATTCAGAAAGGGAAGGGTGAAAGATTCACACAGGCATGGAAATGGGAGGTTCAACACCTGGAGGCTGAATTTGAACAGCCAGAGAGCAGGACTATTAGAGGGGCCCAGCGCAGGGCTGCAAGGATTAGGGATGCCTTGAGGAAGCAATTTGAGGCTGAAAGCTACCAGTAATGTCTGGTGCCCTGCACGGGAATGAAGTGCAGTGGTTCCAATGTTAGTAGGAATCTGTGTTTGCGACACTGACTTGCAGTGCCTGTTGCTTTCCTCGGCTAAGGTATCTTTTACTTTATGCAATAATGAAGAATGTTTTCAAAGCCAAAAAAAATTTGTTGAAAAGAAAATTCACTTATTGACAAGAAACAATGCTTGGGAACAGAAGCGGCAAGGGGGTGGGTGGGGAATGGTACAAACACAGATTTGCGTATGTCCCATTATCATACTCAGCCTTCCTGTCTGGAGTGCTGTGCAATGAGTGCTGCACTTCAGGCTGGCTAAAATGAATGGTGATGGGGGTTGAGTGCAGTGGGTAAGGGTCGTAGTTTTCAGGGCTGGGTGGTGAAGCTACAGGTGTTGGAGGCAGCTGGTGGTGATAAGAACCCCGCTGTTGGGGAAAGCGAGTTGGAGGTAGGGTGACCAGAGGAAACCAACAAAATACCGGGACACATGGGGGAAGCAAAAAAAACCCAAAACCTGGCAGCAGCGAAGTTGCCGAAGCAAAAAAAAAACCAAAAAAAAAAAAACGGCCAAAGCGGCCGAAGCCACAATATCGGGACAAATGGCGTCCCGACCGTGCATCAGTCAGGACGCGGGACAAAGAGCTAAAAATTGTGACGGTCCCAATTTTATCGAGACGTCTGGTCACCCTAGTTGGAGGTGACATGGGGGCACAAGGGAAAGAGTTTTGGGACATGGTCTGCGGGCGGGGGGGTCGGGACCAGTAGTGCTCCGTCTGCATGGCTATGAGCGCCTGGATCGAGTCTGCTTGGCACTCCATGATGCTTATCAGCCGATCCGTGCTTTGCTGCCGGAGTTCTGCGCTTTTGTGCCGGTGCTCCTCATTCTGCTGGTGGATCCTCCTTTCACTCTCCCTCCATTCCTGCGCTTTTAGATTCTTGTTAAGGGACTGCTGCATTACTTCATGCAACATGTCTTCTTTGCTTCTACGTGGCCTCTTCCTAATTCTTTGGAGTCTTTCGGCCGGTGATAATATGGACGGCTGAGATCTCAAGGTTGCATCTGTAAAGGCAAAATGCAACACTTAACAGAAGCAGCATTGTTCACACCAGACAGAGCAAGGATTCCTCTGTACTTAAGGGCAAGCACAGTCTACACAATAGCATAATTTGCCCATCCCAAAGCAAGCGCACATAGCCCACAGGAGCCCCAAAATGGTGAGTAAGCACAGGGTCAAGGGAGACTGATTGTTTCATGGCCATACTGTCTTCTGGGTTTGTGCCTTGGGGAGAGCCAACAGCTGCAGGGTGACCTGGGAAGCAAGGGAGGGCCTTCTACTGCAATGCGGCTTCTGCCCTGGCCCATATGCAGCTTGCCTGTGTGCAGCAATGGTCCCCCTGCCACTCATGGCACAGTGGTGCGGACATGTTAGCCTGACTGGGACAAGGATCGCAGTGGCTCTCCCAAGAAACCTGCGCAAGTGCATTGCCCAATTTCTGGATGAGACCTTTGAAGATATCACTGAGGCAGATTACCATGATGTGAGAGTGCACATCAACACCCTATTCCGCATCTAGGCATGCATGCAGCCCTAACCTTCCTCACCCCAAGAGCCCGCACTGAATAACTTCCTTCCCAAAATAAAAGCCACTTAACCGGGAACCTCCTCTGGTGTTTGTCCTTCCCCAAGCACCGGCCGCTGAGACTGGCTACCTTCCTCCTGGCTTGAGAACAGCTCCTGGCTGCATGCATCTAGGGAATTCTGGGGTATCTTCCTCCTTAGCACCTTCGCTTCTGCTTTCCTCCTCCTCCTGCCTTGTGAACTGGGCTCTGAAGTGTCCATGGTGGTCCTCAGAGTGGAGGTGGGGGTCACCACCAAGTATCGCGTCCCGCTCTTTGTAGAAACGGCAGGTCGTGGGGGCAGCACTGGAGCAGCGGTTTGCCTCGCGGGCTTTGCGGTAGGCATTCCGCAGCTCCTTCACTTTAACCCTGCACTGCAGTGCATCCCGGTCATGGCCCCTTTCCATCATGTCCCTTGATATCTGCCCAAAGGTATCGTAATTCCTACGGTTGGAGCACAGCTGGGACTGGACAGCTTCCTCCCACCAAACACTGATGAGGTCCAACACCACGCCATTGCTCCATACTGGGGATCGCCTGGCATGTGGAGGCATGGTCACCTGGAAAGATTAGCTGAGAGCACTCCATGCCTGGCTGAGCAAACAGGAAGAGGATTTTCAAAATTCTCAGAGAATTTAAAGGGCAGGTCTGATGGTTGGTCACCTGAGGGCACGGCAGTAGAGTTCAAAGTGATGACCAGAGTGGCTAGAACAGGCATTGTGGGACACTTCTGGAGGCCGATCAGAGCACATTAACAGACCAGGGTGTCCACACTGGTGCTGCGGCGCTCCAGCGGGGGCACATCAATCATTATTCCACTCACCGAGGTGGAGTACCAGGAGTGCTCTAGCCATGGAGTCGGGGCGCTCTACGTATCTTGCCAGTGTGGACGTGTCGTGAGTTAGAGCACACGGGGCTGCTTTAATGCGCTCTAACTCGCAAGTGTAGCCATGCCCTTAGATGCTTTCCTCAATCGGGACTTGCATGAGAAAATGTAACGTAACCACATTAACTTCAACCACCAAGTAGTCTTCTGTCTGCATACCCCAGCAGGCACATTTATTCACTCACTTTTTACATATAGAAGTAGTAATTGAAATAATCTAGGGAAAAGTTGCAGGATCTTTTCTTACCTGGTCTGTAGTGAATAAACATCTGCTTTTGGTATGTAAACGTGGTTGAAAATACCCCAAAAAGGTAGAGAGCAAATTAAGACAAAGACCTGCCTTGAGAGCTCACTCATTATACTGGGGGTCAGATTCAATGTAGCTATGCTGATTTTACGCCAGCCGCGGATCTGGCCTATGATAATATTTTGACAAGTTCAGATTAATTTTGACATACAAAACAAATAAGACAGTGATCGGAAGACAAACTTGAATGTAGGGACAGCAGCCCTTCCTCCAATGAATGAATTAAATTTAAACAAGGTAACTGAATAATTCAGAAATTATATTCAAGAGACTAATGTAGAGAGAACATTTTTCCTTGCAGGAACTGATTCTGCATTCCTCAAGATGGAAAAATGTCCTATTGAAATGAAGAGGGATTTTGCATTTATTGGGACTGATTATGCATTAGTCCTTTAGGCCAAATCCCTTATGTCAATACTTCAGTGAACTTCAGCCTACGTCTTTAGGGGGTCTGTTCTAAAGTCATTTGTAATCAGTGGAATGATTCCCATTGGTTTCAATGGGCTTTGGCTAAGTGTTCAGCCTCAGGGCCAAATCCTGATGTCATTACTCAGCTATGTGCTTTTCAATATCACAGGTTTTACAGTGTGCTGAAGAAGTGCTATAGAAATACAGCAGAAATACATAGGGAATATTTTAAAGAGATTTCTTTTGAAGAGTCTACTTGCAATTTTCCAGTGCCTCAGTAAATACAAATGGTTAAAGATACTGTAACAGGGTCAGCACCCACCTCTCGCAGGCACCCCCTTTTCTCTCTGGCCAATAAAACTGCAATCACAGTCTTTTCTTGGGGGGCGAGGGGGCATCCACCTCTTGTGGCTGGCCCCCTTTCTCTCAGTTAGATGTGAGCCTGCTTTTGGTTTTAGTTCTTATATCAGGGTGGCACCGACCTCTCGCGAGCATGTGCCCAGCTGATGGATCTCTTGGCAGCTCTTCAGTGACTCAGCCCTTCAGCCAAGTCATACACAGTCTGTCTGTGAGATAAAGGCAACACAAACCACTTTCAGGGTACAAGTCCAACAGGGGCCTCTCTCAGTGCCCTCTGTAATGTCTCTCTCAGTTTGTCCCTGCTCCGTAATAGAGCAGTGCCCCAGGGCTCCTTCCCTGGAGGCAGTGTTTTCAGCCTTTCTGGCCCCAGCTCTTCAGCTGGGCCACTATGGTTCAGTTCCCCTTCTGGGGTGGCTCAAAGTACAGGTCACTTTCCCAGTGGCTAGTGGGGCCCATCCTCTACTCTTGGTCCCAGCCCAGGGACCCTATGAAGCCATCCACCATGCCCCTTTAAATAAACTGCATTGCTGCTATAATTCCCTGGGCAACTTCCCCATGGCTCCCACATATTCTTCACCCTTACCTCAAGGCCTTGTCCTTGTGGAGTTCTAGCAGCCAGCCTGGAGCACATCCACTCTCCTCCAGTTCTAGCAAGGAATTGACCTCATGCTGGCCCTGCAGCCCTTCTTATACTGACCTGCCGGGCCCTGATTGACTGCTTCCCACACAGCCCCTCTAGGCAGCTTGGAGAACCTCTCTACTGCCCTTTTCTGGGGTAGGGTGTGGCAGGACCACAAGGCCTCCAGCAGGGGGCTTCAGGGCTTAGTCCACCCTGTCACAGAGAAATTGTGTTTTTAAGGCAGAGATCCAGAGATTCAGCGTAGACAAGAACATCAGTATAATGCTTAGTTGCAATAGGGAAAGAGGCAATATAAATTGGTTGTGGCCCGACTTTTAAGGATGCTATGGAAATAAAAAGTAGGAAATGCTATGCATTCCAAACCTCTCACTTTAGAATGTGCTGAATACAGGTTAAATCACCTTTTTGCTAAGACCTTACATCTTGCAATTGCAGAATACCATACAGCGCAGCTGAGAGATGGGACTCAGTTGTAATGAATGTAAAGGGAATTCTTTTGTTAGGCTGCTGAGCACAGAAAGATCTTGTGGTTCTCTCTGGCTTTTTAGTTCCTAGACTGACTAATTGCTCTCTTGTGTCCCACATATGGTCCCCCTCAAGTTCTAGCCTGGACTAAGCAACCATGAAAGGGATTGATGACTTCACCACAGCATAACTATTTAATATGTCATGTCAAATACAAATTGAATTCAGTCTTCAGCCAGTCTTCAGGATTGTTTGGAGTTTTGTAAATACTGGGGGGTTTATTTCCCAGATTGGGTTGCCAGGCATTTGATGTTTGACACATACCAATGTTATCATGGGCAAGAATTTATCTTTTATAACAATTCTGTTGATGAGGAGAACACAGTAAAAACTGATGTATCACTTGTTACCGGACCATTGCTGTGCTGATTTGTCAAAACTGTCTATTTAAAACAATAGTCTTCAGGCAAACTCTTTGATTTGGAGGGAAAGAAGTGACATCGTTTTTTAAAAAGTCAGCTTTCTTATAAAAAACTGATTTCCACATTTCAGCTCACCATTGTTCAAACAAATTGCAGAGATCCAGTATAGATTATTTTTAAATGTATCTTTGCAGGAAACTGCCATTTAATCTCTTTGTAGCCAGCCAGCCAACCTCTTATAGTGCTGTATTTTATTAATTTAACTTTATATAATTTTGCACACTGTGATAGCTTATGAGATACATATAGAAGTGATTCTATGGATGCATATGACTTATTTGTCAGCATTTTTACCTCACACCTTGGTCACAAGTACTTCATGGTCTACAGCAGGGCTCAAACTCTGGACCGTCTGTGTCTGCACCTTCAAAGGAGAACCTCTGTTAACTGTAGTAGGGTTTATATTCTGTGTTGGCCAATCACCAGACATACAAATGGCAGCAAATGAGCAAGTCTGACATTCCATCTTGTAGAGAGGGCAGCAGTGCACATACATACAGACATACTAATCAGCACATTACATCTCGTTTGCTTGAGGATCCCAAGGGACACAGTGCCCATACAAAACTATTGCAATTCACTGCATCTGGGGCTGTGAAGGAAAGCAACAAGGAAACACTAGCTTGTACAGAACACAGTGGCTCACGTCTCCAGCAGGAAAGACTGCTGAGAACACTTCACTTCGGTGCTGTGCGCCCACAGCTGGCTCCCAGTTCACTCCCATTGCCAATTAAAAGACTTTATCTTGCTTATTGAGACTCTCAGTGGCTCACAGCCCAGCTACATTATTGCTCCATTCACAGCCTACCAAGTTATCTGCCCTCCTCTGGGACAACGCAGCTAACAGTGCCCAGGGTGAAGACCTCCAAAGTAGGAGATAGATTGTCTTTGGTGGCAGGCCCTCAGCTAAGCAAAGAGCTACCAAAGAAGATAAGACTAAGCTTGAGCCTGTTCATATTCAGAACATGATACAAGATGTGTGTCTTGATGCAAAAGCCCTCCAGAAATAACAGACAAGAAATTCACATGCACACACATCCTAATAAGCAAAAGCTGCTGAATCTGGGAGAGGCACAGAGTCCACCACGGAAATGGATCTCTGTGCTATTTGGTGCCTAGATACAACCGTGATAGGCCCCCTCAAATTACCTACAATTAACAGATTAAACTCTTACTCCCCCATATTTCAGTGCATAATGGACAATATCATTGTATATGTAATGCTGTCCCCTTCATATATTGGCTATAAACTACTTTCCTTTTCTCTTCAAATAGAACTACTCTTGGATCCTTTCAGGTTTACAGATACTCTTTTATTGAAATACAAAATCCTCATCACTTTCATTTTCCAGACCTCTGGTACTGCCTAAATTTAGGTTAAGACAGTTGACATTTGCTTGTTGAGCTGCTAGCTTCTGGACTGCTTTGCAATCGATGTGAGTGGGGATCAGGATCAGTGCACTGACATTTTTTTCCCCCACAGGAATACTTGTTTTTAAAGGACTATATTTTAGGTTGCTTGACGTAAAAGATTCCATGTAAATATTATAATGATGGGCAAAGACAGACCAAGTGGCCTTACAAGGCTTCTTTACAGTAGAGGAGCTTGCAGCATAGGGGAAGTTAGACAGAGGGGCTATGGCTTTAAATAAAATGGGGTAAATCCTGCCATCCTTACTCAGTCTTTTCAAAGCTCCCATTGACTTTACAGAGAGTTTTATACAAGAGTTCAGCATAACTGAGGGCCTGCTTGTGTCTCCTTAGAGATCCACACATGCATCTCAGCCTCCTATGTGGAAAGGAGAGCCAGCCACCTCCATGGCTTCATCCGCTCCCTCATTCTCTGGCCTGCACAGAGAGCTCTCCATGAACCCAGGCATGCCCCTGTGGAATGGGCTGGGGCTTGCATTGTCCTCCCGCTGGCCCTGTGGAGTTCTTCATGGAAAGATGACATAGTCAGATGTCCTTGGGGCAGTGACTAGCTGTGGGAGCCCTGCTAGTGCTGTTCCATTGATGATAGATAACCAGGGAGTGATCAGCGTGAGGCTTATGAGGGCAGCGAGCCGCCATGTCGATGATACTAGTCTACTACTGATCCACAGGGCCCAGGGCCTATTCCATGTGGGAAAATCATGTCCCCCCAAATGAAACAATTCTGGAGCAAACTCAGTGTGGGGAACCTTGCAGAGGTTTCCTCTCTATTCCTTCGCCGCTTTGTGTGTTAATTCCATAGGAGAGGTTCTTGGGCCCGGAGTAAGGACTTCCTTGGCCCAGAGGAAGGTGTGTGGGAAAAAACTCCAACAGCTACGCTACAACATTGCAGTGATGATAACACTGTGAATGTGAGCGGATTAAATACAGAAAGGCTATTTACCATTGTTAATGCTTCTTTTATTGTTTTTCTAGGATCTAGTTCAGGGTCAAAATTAAAAGGCCCTGAACTGAGTATAAAAGGCGCACAGCACGTCATTCGAGCAGGCCAGACTTTAAATCTCACATGCAGGTAACCAGCTGACTTGGCTTGGATAATTTTCCTGGGTATTAATCCACAGGACTCTTTTTTTTTTTTTGGTAAATGAAACAGGGGGAAAAAACAGTGTTGGGGGGAATAATGCGGGGCTAACTTCAATGGCAATTGTTTAATAGCTCTGTTGTTTCTGTCGCTGTTTTTGGAGAACAAGATTAAAGAGAACCCCAGAAATAGCCTGATATAATAAAACAAAAAGCTTCGGAACTGGAGCTATATAATTGTAGCCCAACATCATTGTTTTTATTTCCTTATCTGTGTTTGCAGGGGGGAAATGGTTCATTCATGGTCTCTGCCTGAAGCTCCAAGTAAGGAGAGCACAAGGCTGAAAGTAATTAAATATGCCTGTGGAAGGAATGGCAAACAGTTCTGTAGTAGCCTGACCTTGAGCAGAGCTCAAGCAAATGACACTGGATATTATAGCTGCAAATATGTATCATCAAGTGCTGTAAAAAAGAAGACAGAATCTACGGTCTATATATTTATTAACGGTAAGATTCCGATTTTTTAAAATTCTCCTTTGGTACTTTAAATTCAACAGTGTTAAAGTGGCCAAAAGTGCTACAAGTCAACTGTAGTTAAATATCTAAATACTACATGTGAATGACATCTTCAGCTTTGCAAAATGGTCATGCAAATTTACCAGTCCATTTACAAAATCTGCTTGCCCACCATTTATTGTGAGGCTGGATGATCAATCAAAAAACTAATGCCAACGTTTTATTTGCTAGTGAAAAAGAATGGAAGAAAAAACCCAAATCCAAGCACACACCACACTGGGCAAGTAGAATTTTGCAAGGTTGATTTATCTGAAATGAAATGGACCAGATGTGCATCTGTAAAATGGTTATGGCATCGCAGAACCATCTCTCAGTATCAAATGGCAATTCAAAAATATCTCTGCCATGGTACTCCTTATAGATGGTACTTGCCATTAAAAGACCATAGGCTGCTATCTGGCCAAAGGATGCCAAATGCTGTCTTGTTGCAGATGAAAAGATCCACTTTCAAGCTTACCAGGAGAATTTTCTCAGCCTGTAAAAAATTAATGTTTAAGTGTTTGTCACTTTCAAAACATTCAGTACTCTGGAATACTATCAGATATTAAACATATTGATTCTATTTTATATCATTCTGAATATCAGCTCTTTTGTGTTCAACCACCAAAGATTGTGTAGTATATGGGAAATGCCTGCATTATAATAATAAGGATGGCTTGCTGGCCTTGTTCTCTGCAGGGATATTAATCTAGCACAAAATTCACTAAAAATAAAATAAAGTTATAATACAGGTTTTGCATTTGCTTTTGAATTTTACTCTTCCTTGAGCTGTAATTCCTTGAATTTACAGCAAAAAAGTGACTAGATTAATGTTAGGTATCAGATTAATAGATTTAAAAAATCTGCGCTAGAGAGAATCCAAAATGGAAACTTATGTGTCTGTCTCCCCTATTGAAGTGGATGCTGGATTGGATCATTCTTGATTTTGGTCTTGCAAAATGAAGAACATGATTGAGTCTGTGTAAAAGTGGAACCAATCAGACCTGCTATTTATGTCTGACAGAAAACAAGAGACCTGTCCATTTTGGTCTATATCCTGCCTTACCTAGAATTGCTCAATAATTTATATAGTTACTTCTGCTTTTTCTACCTCCGAACAACACCACAAAAGTATACACTCCTCTCGGTGTTTAACCATTTACCTATGTAACTTTCAGTAGCATAACGCTGGGCGGGCAGCTATGAATGTATCCCTAAAAGTGCAAAGAAGGTTGCTAATTTATTGACTAACATCTCCTGCTGCCCATGAAAATATGCAGCTTTCCAGAATAGTAGTTCTTAATCTTTTTCCTATTGAAACCCCCCTTGAACCTTCCACCCCATCTAGCTGAGAATACTCTCCCATTTATCAATATGAGAAGAGCAAAGGTAGGTGTGACCACCTGACATCCTGACTCCAGGTTGAGAACCCACGTGCTAGGTCTGCATTGCTACATATAGGAGACTCCTACATGTTAGTCTCTCTCGCTTTCTCTCATTCTCTTTCCTGCACAAGGTGTTAACACTACTTGTGTTTCACTGAATTAAACTGAGATACCATAGGTCTTTCTCCCTCTTGAGTGCTTTATGTTTTGAGTGTTGTTTCCTTGTATTTGAAAGAGAATCTATGTCAGATGCACAAGAATCAGGGTGGGCTTCCTAGTGGATGCAGATGGCTGGAGAGAAACATCAGGTCCTGAGAGGCAGAGTGGTCTCTGCAGGCAGGAAAAAACCCTTTAATATGCCAGGTAAAATTTTCAAAAGTGCCTAAGTGACTTAGGAGCCCAAGGCCTGTTGACTTTCAATGAGATTTAGACTCCCAAGTGCCTAAGTCTCTTTTGAAAATGGAACTTAGATTCTTATAAAATTTTACCCTTCACCTTGCTTCCCAGGAAACTTGTGAAAGGTTGTTCAAGAAGCAAAGCTGAGATATCTCTGGCACCCCAGTTTTTAGAATCTGACATTGCTTTCAGTGGTGTGTCAGTTCCTTAACAACGAGGTGTTGATAATCTCAATATAAACTACAATGGATACATGTGCCAGCCTAGGGATAATGGAATAAGTTGCAGGGTAACTGTTTGATCTGTGCCTGATGAATGTATTCCTCTGAACTTTTGTAAGGCGGGGAGAAAAGTTATTGAGCCTACATAGATTTTACAGCTTCAGGAAGAAATGTTGAGCAAGCCATGGGAGATGCATTTTTGTGAATACACGAAAAAAGGACAGTTGTTATATCTAGCTAGGTGCAGATGCTACCCCAGTTTGTGTTTGTAAATTTGTTCCTAGGTGGCTCCTGTAGCTTTGAGTCCAGGAATTACAATTCCCAGGATGCACTGGGGGAGGGAGGAGAGAGAGAGAGAGAGAATGAGAAGGAAAGGAAGAATGTGAGCTCTGTGAAAGAGTGCGGGGAGTGAAGCTTACCTTTGCTGTTATCAGGCTTTCCAAGTCTTCCTCAAAGGGTGATGGTACAAAACAAATTGATGAAGAGCATAAAAGAATGACAGAAAAACAGAAATCTAACTTATCCAAGTGCCTCATGATTCCTGCTGCTGAAATCTGCTGTTTCTCCTGTGGAATCAGTATGGCATTATCATTTATAAGGGAAAGCGCATGCAATGAAAGCGCCTCTTAACTTAAATCAGTGCTTTTTGGAAACCAGCGTGGAACGCATTTATTGAGCTCAGTTTGGAAACAAATAAATAAACTTCCTATGAAGGTTTTAATTTTTTTAACTAATTTCTGGGTGCTTGGGAAACACACGGTTATAAAATCCGGATAACTATTAGTTATGTATTGTTTCCTGTCACAGGACATGTGTGTCAGTCAATTCACCATATTAGCACCATGTGGATCACTAAGGTGCCTCTTTCCCATGTTTTAACTCTCTGCACAGGAGAGTAAATAGTTGCTATTTACAAACAGAGAAACTGAATCATGAAAGTTAATATTGTTTGTACAGGAAGTCCTCGCTTATTGTTTTGAAAACGTTACTCGTTTCCGTAATTAAAGTGACTTCGAATATGAACTGGATAGAAAAGAATAGACATATTAAGCCTTTCAGTTGGGTAATACAAATATCCTATTGCAGAGGAAAAGGTTCTATACACAGAAAGGAAGATATAAGTCCCTTTTCCCCTGTGGGGTAATGAAAATTCTTGCTGAAGAAGATGAAATGAAAATCTCATATGCCCCAACACTCAACATGGTACTTTCAAGATCCTAGGTTTCCATTATCATCCTGCCAGGCCACATGAAATTCTTTCAGAAGCCAGTCAATATATAAAACCACTTTTCCACTGGAGCGGCCAATATTGAGTTGTTGTGGGGGGTGAGTGCATAGTCTATCTCAGTAGTTACTCTGGCCCCAGGCAACAAGGAACTGAAGCGTCAGGCAAAAGAAACAAATATTCTTGAGAGCGTTGACTTTGTTGCTGTTCACTAAGAAAACTGGGATCCATATAGTGCGTAAGCCCATAGAAAACCTATGAGCCATGGAGGGAGAAGGACATTAGAATTTGAAACTCAGGAAAGCTTTCTGCAAGTTCCTTATGATGACGGGGCCAAATCCTGCTCTGTATTCTCACCCTGCTCACCAGTCTGACGTGGGTCATTTCACCGAACACCTCCTTTAATGGGACACTCACGTTACTGACAGGAGTGAGGTGGGCAGGGTTTTCCACTTGCAAATAGATCATATTAATGGGATGAAGATATTTAAGAAACATACCAAATTAGTAGCATACCAGCTCTTTTGACTGACTGGCTTCCCCAAGGCAGGATTCCCCAGTGACTGTCTGTCACTTTCACGCGTGTCTTTCTGGGTGAAAGTGAGTGTTACTGAATTTGAGGGGAACCTGCTAACTGTCTTGCAGTTTGGTCAGCAATGAGAATTGTTTTGTGTAGTCCTAATCTGATTATCAGTCTCCAATTTGTCATTCTTCAAGCTCTTTCCTAGCATTGTCAGTGTACATGTACGCTAATTTATCTCCTTGACACTATTCCCTGGATGGTGAAATATTCAACGATACTCCTGCTATGCACCCCCTTACAATATTCTGGGTACCAGATCTTGAAGATGAAGCAACTAAACAAGATTTTACTTCAATACAATTTAAAGTAGACACATTCATAATCACCAATGACTACAGTTTCAGACATGTCCTCTAATTTTGATTGTTTCAATTTTTTGGGTGCCCAAGATTAGATGACTAAGTGTTTCAAACTGATCAATCAAAAATGAAGGCCCCCAGAATTAGTGGACACTGGAAAATTTAAGCCTTTGGACTTTCAAAGTGCTTGTTTTTTGGGAGCACATTTTGAAACCCTAGAGTCACACCCTGCAAGCCCTTGGTGCACAGAATTCCCTTTGACATGACTGGGAGTTCCAGTTGTTTGCAGCTGGCTGAATCGAGCCTTCGAGTTGGAATGGATTTTAAATGTGACTTTAATGGATTCACTTTTCATAACCCTGCATGATATTACATCTCAGAACAGGCAGACCGTCTAATAACAGCTCTCCAAAATCTTTGGTTTAAAGTTCAAAAACCCCAGTGTCAGGAGAATTTAGCTGGTAAAGGTCTGACTTAAAAACGCTAAAAACCCCCAACAAAATCCAAATCTCTGACTGTTGACCAAAGATTTAGATTATTTTCTTTCTGTATTTTTTAAAAAAATCAGTAATAATCTGGCCATGGAACAATTTGCCCCAATGTTCCCAGTGTGGGAGGCTCTGCACCTCCCTTATCCCTTTCATGATCCATCTCTGCAATTTGGCAAAGCTCTATCATACGAATTGTACTTTTTGGCTAACAGATTGTCAAAGTCAATAATGTAATAGCACATTTGTTATGAAAAGGAAACTAGTTTAAACTATATTACAGCTGTATGCAGTATGTGGACACATTTTCAGTGCATAAGAAAGTTCTTGCTACAAAATAGAACCCCTCAGAACACATTGACATACATCACTTGTTGTTTCCATTCCTGCGGAAGGAGGCTTCACTTTGCGTACTGTGAGTAGTTCTATTGGATTTACTGGGACTACCTGCAATGCATAAAGATAAGCATGTGCCCGTTCCCAACTGTGCTTTGATGTATTGTTGAAGCATGCTAGGAAACCTTTAGTGTGCACCAGCAGGGTCGGCACTGACCAATTAATGTGCAACATGTCAATGCACTTTAGAAATCCTACACTGGTAAAACGCATTGCTCCACCATGTCGATAAGCCCGTTGTGTTTGAAGATAAGTGCTTTAGCCTTGAGATGTTCAACTCCTCTGTACTTTGGACTTTGCTTGCCAAGTTATTCTTGTCCTGGGTTTATTTCTAAGTTTATTAATTTTTGTCTCAATGTCACTCTTTCTTCAATGTCCAGCAGTCATTTTTACTAGAGGGCCATTATTATGGGGGCTAGGAAAGGAAAAGAAGACTGAAGGACTTCTAGAAGTAATTTTGTCCACTTAAGGCCAGATTCTGTGCACAGTCCATTCACACTGTGCTAAATTCTCCTTTCAGTTTCACCAATGCAACCCAGTTGACTTCCATGAAGTTGCACTGGTATAACTGAAGTCAAGGGTTGCATTAATGTAAATGAAATGAGAATTTGGCCCATGGATTTTAATGCAATTTACATGAGTATATCTGAGGACAGAATTTGGTCCTTAAAAATGTCTTTATGAATCGGAGAAAGGTATACTCTGTAAGTAGGGAAACCATTTCTTTTGAGCCTGAGATACTGCTATGATAAGCATGATATAAACAGATATCCTGGCCCCATTGAGTAGAATGGCAAAACTCCCTTAGCCTTCAGTGGCACCAGGGTTTCATCCATAGAGTTTGCGTCTGACATTTTTATATCTGTGTTTTTTGACTTTCATAGACTCCTAGATTCCAAGGCCAAAGGGACCATTGAGATCATCGAGTCTGACCTCCTGTATAATGCAGGCCATAGAACTTCCTCAAAATAATTCCTAGAGTATATTGTTTAGAAAAACATCTAATCTTAATTTTAAAATGGTCAGTGATGGAGAATCCATCATGACCCATGGCAAATTGATCCAATGGTTGATTACCCTCACTGTAAAAAATTCACACCTTATTTCCAGTCTGAACTTGTCTATCGTCAACTTCCAGCCATTGGAACATGTTCTACCTTTCTCTGCTAGACTGAAGATCCCATTATTAAATATTTGTTCCCCAGGTAGAGCCAAATAGACTATAATCAAGTCATCCCCTAACGTTCTCTTTGTTAAGATGAATAGATTGAGCTCTTTGAGTCTATCACTGAAAGCCATGTTTTCTAGTCCTTTAATCATTTTTGTGGCTCTTCTCTGAATCCTCTCCAATTTATCAACACCCTTCTTGAATTGTGTGCACAAGAACTGGACTTGTTAAACACAGTACAAAACCACAAACTGCAGGCACAATTATTGTTTTAAAATATAATATTCAGTAAGAAGCGACCTCCAATTTATGCGAATACTCAGGTTTTTTCCCCCTGTTGTTTAGCAAAAAATAATGCTCCTCCCTACGAAATACCTAAAATCAAAAAAGCATAATACATGGTGGTCTTCAATATTGCTGAAAATACTCTTTTTTTAAGATAAACCATTCTGTTCAAAGTCAGAATTAGACCCCCATGGCCTGATTCACCATAGTGTTACTCTGCTTTTACACCTACAGTTAGTTACACCAGCATAAAAGTGGAGTGGTGAATCAAGCCAAAGGGTGGAGAAACTTCATAATTGGAGATGGCCCAGAATAGGGAAGGGAAGTCAGATTTAGACTTTAAGGGCCTAATTCACCACTGTGTTACATCACCTCAGGAAGCAAGGCCGGCTCTAGGCCCCAGCAAAGCAAGCACGTGCTTGGGGCGGCACATTTCCAGGGGCGGCATTCTGGCGTCAGCATAGGCGCCGACTCCGTGGGTGCTCCGGGGCTGGAGCACCCATGAGGAAAAAATTGGTGGGTGCTCTGCACCCACCGGCAGCTCCCCACACACCCCCAGCTCACCTCCGCGCCTGCTCCCCTGAGCGTGCCATCACCGCTCTGCTTCTCCCCACTCCCCTGCTCCCTCCCAGGCTTGCCACAAAACAGCTGTTTCGCGTGGCAAGCCTGGGAGGGAGGGAGGGAGGGAGGGAGGAGAAGCGGCGCAGCGGCGCGCTTGGGGGAGGAGGCGGTGGAGCGGAGGTGAGTTGGGGTGCGGAGCGGTTCTTCTGCCCCCCCCAGGGTTACTTCCTGCGGCCCTCCCTGCGCCCCCCAGCTCACCTCCATGCCGCCTGCTCCCCTGAGCGTGCCGTCATTCCGCTTCTCCTCCCTCCCTCCCAGGCTTGCCACGTGAAACAGCTGTTTCGCGGCAAGCCTGGGAGGGAGGGGTGTGAGGGGAAATACGGCGCGCCTGGGGGAGGAGGTGGGGCCGGGGAGGCATGGAAAAAAGGGGAGGCGGCCAAAAATGTTTTTGCTTGGGGCGGCAAAACACCTAGAGCCGGCCCTGTCAAGAAGGAAGAGTAATCTCTGGCAATCAGAAGGGAAATATGGCAGGAGCTGCTAGCAATAGGTAGGCTGAGGGGGTGGGGTGGAGTGGGGAGAAAAGACTAAGATGGGATCAGGAGGGTTTATTAATTGGGGAAGAAAGGTTCTGTCTCATTGGAGTATTCTGACTGTGTTACTCCAGCACCAGCTTCTAGTCCTGAAGTAATGACTATATCCCCTTATGACCATTAAGAAGGAAGGAGAATAAAATCAAAGGGGCTCAGGAAAAGCCACCAAAGTAATTATGAAAACAAAACGCTACTAGGAAACATGATGCATATTCCTTTTAATCAAAAGCAGGAAGATGTTTGGAGGGCTTTGGACCATATACTGCCCTCAGTCCATGGCGGAACTCCCTAGTGATGTCAATGGGAATTCTGCACGCGAATCGAGCTATAGCTGTGGCTGGCTCTTTATGTCTAAATGCTCTAATGTGTAACTGTAATTTCAGATTTACAGGGAAAAGCCATCTTCAAATGTAATAATTGCATTCAGAGGAGTCAGGGAAACGTCTTTAGCTTTGTTACAGCACTTGACTGTCTCCTCCAAGTGTGAATGGCAGTATGCACATTTCCATTAAGGGAAAAAAAGTTCTTTACATTTTGTGCTTGTTTCCTGTCACTGCCTCTAGATGGGCAGGGAGTCCTGTGAGGTTAGGGCAGTACAGCTCCCACTAGAGCAATGTTGGCATCAGTTAGTGGTGACACTTTGTCTGGAGACAGTACCGGTAGTCTTCAGGGCAGCTCTTCCTCACACTTGTAATGATCTGGAGATTATGATACAGGAAACTACTCTGCAAAGTTTGCTGGTTTTGGAAAGTAGCTCTTAATTTTGTGACAAGGATGAATGAGCCTTAGGGGAGTAATAAGTCTGTTTCACTGGTGATGTTAAAGGTCTAGTGACCTCTTCCATAACTGCAGCCCCTGCAAAACAAAAATGTTTCTTTTACAATGGTAGAAGCAGGCGCAGTCTTGGTCTTTCCTTGAATCATATTGCAAAGGAAATGTTAGACTAACATGTCTTTGAGTATTCTTATTGCATATGCAGTCTCTACTGTGCATGAGCAACTTTTGTGATCACAACAGATGTGACTGAGATCCAGGCTTTCAATTTCAAATGATTTTCTTCATGCAAGAATTTGATCTCATCTATCAAATCTCCTTAAACTCTTTGGGCAAAACTGTGCTCTGACTTGCGTAGGGGTAAATCTAAAGTACTTCTGAATTTAGCTTCCCCTCCTGCCTTGTGCCTAAGATGTACTTTAATTTGCATAGTCTAATAAGAAATTAGTATCTTAAAGGATTTTATTGCTATGCGAAGTGATACATATACTCTTGAGTGAAAGAGAAGCAAAAGTAATGTATTTAAAAGAGTAGCTGCTTTAGTGAACATATAGGAATGTGCAGATTCATGACTGGGATAATTTAATAGTGATACTCGATTTCAACATTCACAAACGGCCAAGTCTTGGAAGGAAGAATACTATTGCTATATATTGGATTCTGTCTGAGTGAAAACAGCAGAATTTGGCTGAAAATGCACCAGAACTAGAGACAGGCCTCAAGTTAGGAATAAAATAGTCCACATTTTGGAGGTGTTAAAAAAAGCCAAACCTAGGGATTTGAATTTTGCAAATAGCCTCTCTCTTTACACTGCGTAAAACCAATCCCCCAGATCTGACCACCTGCAAACAGGATTTAGAGCCAGAGTTTGTGGCTCTTGTCCATCTTGGTTAAACAATGCAAACAATAAAATATTTGCAAAAGCAACAGTAATGATCCCTATTTCCAGTGTGGGCTATTTATGCCAATGCCTTTTGTCAAAGGTGATTGCTTAAGGAGACAGTAAATTATACTGTCAAGTCTTAGTTGTTGAGTTAAATGAAATAAATGTTTTCCTGACATTTTCATTCACATTGTCACTTACAAAAGAGACACAAATATATTGTGCTGGTAGGAAGGAATGCAATTATTAATGCTTACTAGTCCATATATTCCAAGAGCTACTTGAATATCTGACGTAATGACCGTGTTTAGGATCCCAGTCCTAGTATTATTGAAGCCAATGTGAGTTTTGCTATTGACTTCCAGGTGAGCAGGAACAGGCCCTTGGTGGGGTATTTCTTGATAGGTGAATTCCAGCTCAGTCCCATGTAATTACTTCTTCCAATGACAATAAAAAATAAATGAACCCAAACACTATGAAATATGGTATTTTATTTATGTCCAAGCCATATGTGAGATGCAATAACTAGAAAAAATCTGTTTACTTAACATCACCTATATTATATATATACACATAATTACATATACATATATGTATACATATAAACATCACATATTATATATATATATATATACACACACACACACACACACACAAGATGATTCAAAAATGTAAAGAAATGCTGTGTGTTGATTATTAATGATTAGTAATCTTTCATACACTGCAAAAATATTTTACCAGCCCTAAATAATGAAAGTAAATAGAACAGCTATTTTGGAAACTTATCAACACTGGTAGTTAGGGAGAATTGGCTGATCCTTTGTTTTAGTTATCTGTAAATAATGAAAGAAACATTTTTAAAGCGATATGGGGCCTGTGGTGAGAATTTTCTCTAAGCCCTTCAGATTTACCACAATAAATGAGTAGGCTCTTTTTAGTTGTTGTAGTAATCTGTTAGTATAGTTTGGTTAAGTTAGCTGCACATTTTCTATGCTGGTGTAATGTTTCAGACAGTTACCTTTTCTTTTTATCCTTCTCTGTAGATACAGGCAGTCCATTTGTAGAGCTGCACAGCAACATACCTAAAATTATACACATGACTGATGGAGGAGAGATGATCATTCCATGCAGAGTCACGGCGCCAGACATTGCTGTTACTTTAAAAAAGGTATCTTGATCCACGGATATTTCTGAAAGTGTTACTGCAGACATAAATTTGCTGTATTACTTTTTTGCAACTATTTGACTGGAGTGTTTGAGCAATTACTTGTTCCCTTGTGTTAAATGTTAACTTTATATTCTGGGGGCACCCACGATTTAGGGGATAGTCTCCTCTTGGAGCCTGGTCCAACCACTGAAATCAATAAAGATACTCCCATTGACCCAGAGGGTGATGGCTCAGGTGCTTGATGCATAGAAATACATGCACATGGCTTCCAAGGAAGCTAGTAGAATTACATACATGAAGTAAATCCCCAGGCATCGAGATGAGAACAGTACTTCTTTGCTAATGTTATTCTTGTTTAGTTTAAATAGAGACGACGACTCATAGAACAGGAGAGTTGTGCAAGTCAAGGATGGGATGCTTTATCTGTAACTGGCGAGAGCTCCATATGTGAAGGGATAGATGAACAGTATTGTTGCAGGAAAGAGAAGGTCAACTCTTTGTGTAAAACAGCAGGAAATAGTGAGACAGGACTCAAGAAAACTGATGAACTGTTCAAATAAGACACGCGGGGGCAGATTTTCAACTGGTGAGAATCAACATAGCTCCACTGGTTTCAATGCTTCATTGTCTAGGCTGATCTACACCAGCTGAGATGTGGCCCTTGTGTTTTAATTTAAGTTAGAGGTTCTCAAACTGCAGTGGTCCATGGAGCACTTGCTCATGGTCTGTAGAGACCTGGCTGGTGACATGACACTAACTTTCCTGCTTGTTTCCAACTGCTAAATCACATTACAGGAAGCTAAAAATGCAGAGAAAATAAACAACTTGAATCTAAAAGGGATCTCTATAGATTAAAGCACTTTTGATTCTGGAGCACAATTCCTTGGCGAGGTGTGGAGTAGGGTTGGCTTGTGCAGAAAATTTGATGGCTGTAGAAGCAAAGACTAAATGGGGCCTGGACTGAAGTGTGTGTGTTGTAGAATGAGAATCTATTTTTTAGATTTTGGAAGTTGTGGGGTTAAAAATGTTTCCTTGTTGTGTCTTAAACCTCAGTGTATTTAATTCCTAACTGGGAAAACTCCTGTTTCACTAAGCATTCCACCTACAAGGATCTTCTTTAAAATGAGTTTCTCCTCTCCCTCCTCTTCCAATGGAGGAGATTTATACCCACCACTCTCCCTCCACTGCCATGGAGTATCCACTACCCTTGTAGCTGAAGTTTGTGGTGTAGAATCATGAGGTTCTATAGCACCAAAGTCTGATGTAACACGGTTTATAAGGGAGGAGGAGCCTTGCCTTAACTAAGGGAATTGGTTACGTATACTTTTTGCATTCCAGGAAAAAGAAATGTGCCTCCCTAGTTCATATCAGAATTTCCTGGAATATGTAAGCTACAGGTGCTTAGATCATGTACTTCGTTGTTTGTCATGCTATGAAACCAGTGGATGTAGGCTCCAGCAATTTTTTTGCTTAAGTAACAATTAAGAGAGGCCTGAGATTTATTTCACAGCTGCTGTCATAGCACTTATGGCTAGCTGGCAAAGCAGTCATTCTGTTTTCCACTTAGCAATGAAGTGAAAAGCCAGGATTCCTGTCCTGGAACTTCTGTAGCTGGAAGAACAGCATAGAGCCATTAGGTCCCGTGTTAACAGGCATTCAGAAAATAGGTTCTCAGTCACATTTCACACTTCCTAGGGAAGTGATTCTTCCCGTTTGAATGGACTCAATCCTGAAGTTGTGTGGAGACACTGCCATTCGCATTTTGTTTCTCTTAGTATTGTTACCTTTTAGTTTCAATGGTGCAATGTGGGGAAATTGTATTATTCATCTCTAGCGCTATAGATGGATGTTAGCCAGTGAAATGCAATGTGGGGAAATTTCATTATTCATTTCTAGTGTTATGGATGATGTTAGTCAGTGAAATACTGTAATTACCTATTGTACAAATGTAATTGAAGCTTTACGTGAGCTTTGAGATGCGTAGCTGCTATAACTTCAAGTTAAGTGTGTGGGCCAATGTTTGCATATTGCACAAGATGGCAATCAATATACACAACACAGAAAGAGGCATAGTTGCAGGCAGGGATTTAGACAGTACAGGGGATTGGAAAAGGAAGATGGAACCTTTCATTTCTGGGTCACGACTTCAAATCTAGCCTAGGTCTATAGCAACTGAAAATCTTTTTCTCATTGTTTGACGACCTGTAAAATTAGTTAATGGTTTTGGTCTAATTCTTAGTAGACAGATTGCCACATTGCCGAAACCACCATTGACACTGCTTATGGTAACCTTTGTCCAAAGTTCAAATGGGCACCATAGCAGCAACAGCATATGCCTTTCCCACATCACCAGGGTAACTTGCCTCAGCCCCCTCATGAAGGAACCATCTCTTGGAGCAGTTGTTTTGTCTACGTATCTGTTCCTCCTGGCTGAGAATGCCAACAACAGTATTAACGCACTGAGGCAGCCATGTCTGAAAAACAAAACGGAAAAAGGGGCGGAAGATTAGGGAATTATTTACCACAAGAATAGGAGGTTTTATAGGCTCTTCTTTCCCCAAATCAGATGCCTCCTTTTCACATGAAGAAAGATATAGATATTTCAAAATCTATTACACATTTCCATATGCTTTAAACTGGCATTGTTAATACAATATATCTTACAAAACATATGGGAAACATATCTTTACTACATTCATAGGCTTTCAGTATTGCATTGGTAGGGCCGTAAGACCCCAGGCAGGATCAAGGCTCATTGCGCCAGGTGCTGTACACATAGGAAGACAGCCCCTGACAGTCTAATTGGAAACAAGAAGAGAAGAGGGTGACTAGGGCAACTTAGCTGCTATGGTGATGTGGGTGATATAAGTACCTACATGTATAATAATGATAATATCCTATGTTTACTTAGGCTATGCTGATCAATATTGTCCCATTGTTTTCTTGTACTCCCTCGTGTGTCTGACTCCATCTTTAGATAGTAAGTTCTTTGAGGGCCGGGACTGTCTTTTTGTTCTGTTTGTACAGCACCTAATACAGTGAGGTCCATGACTAGGTGCCATGGTAATACAAAATACAATAAAACAATAATAACAACAACTAAGTGATTCTGGACCATTTCAACTTTTTTAAAAATCAGTCACTGGTGGTTTCCTGCTGGCCCCGTGGCAGAAGTGAAGTGATTTGAAGGAGGAGAGGGTAGTGGCTCGGTCACAGTGGCTCTGTGCATCAGGGCAGCGTGGAGAAGCTGGTGGGGAAAGTGGGCAGGCAGGTTACAGGGATAGTGGCATTGGTGGAATGGAGTGAGTGCTGAGGGTGGCTCAGTAAGATACAAGAGCAAATAAGTAGGGGTGGGGAGAGTTGTGAAAGGCCTTAAAGGTGAGGACCTGGCCTGTTTCAGTTCTTTCCAGTTGGAAGAAAACCTCAGCTCTCCTCTCTTCAGAGAACAGCTGATTGGAGCACCTTGGAGTATTTGATCTGACTCAGCGACAGGTGACCAGCATTGCTGTGTAGGTTCCCAGAGGGCTTTGCTTTCATGTCCTGCCCCTGCTTTTAATTTTAATTAGTCACGGATTTCAGTTGTCTAATGTGTCCTTGATGGTAACTGAAGTTGCCCACACACTCTTTTTTTTTTTTTTTTAGATCCCCAAGCGGGTTATGTAACTCTAACCATTTCTGAGAGGTGCCAGACTAGTTCATTGTTTGTGCATGGATTTTCATTAGGGATGGGTGGGGCTCCTGGAGCCCGAGGGTCTGTGAACCTCTCAAACTATACTCCAGCTTCACAAAATGAGATTAAGTTTTTAAAGGTTTGCTCTAGTAATTTAGACTCTCTCCCTCACCCTGCGCCACTCCCAGAGAGGATCAGTGTTAAGAGCTTTTCTAGCTAAAGGGAAGCATCATGCATGTGCTATGTATTAAGGCTAGATGAACAACATTCTTAGCCCCAAACCTGGGCTAATGCAAATTTATTAACTGATTAATTAACGAATAGGAATTCAGCTCATTTAGCTCGCCCTGGGCAGCCTCTATTTGTGGGGCTCCTGTGGAGCCTTGACTGCAAATCAAATCCTCCTCTTATCTCCCAGCAGAACCCCTGGGGGAATGCAGCAGTGAAACAATAAGGACAACCTGCACCTCCACCGAACCAGCAGGGGGTAAATCTAGGGTGACCAGATGTCTCGATTTTATAGGGACAGTCACGATTTTTGGGTCTTTTTCTTATATAGGCTCCTATTATCCCCAACCCCTGTCTCGATTTTTCACACTTGCTGTCTGGTCACCCTAGGTAAATCCAGCTTGAAAACCAGAGCCGGGAACTGGTTAAACATATTGTTTGTATGTAGAAACCGTAACTACAATAGCGCCGTCCCTAGAATACAAGGCACTGCTGAGTGTCAGCCAGCAGGCTGTAAAGTAATGGACTGCGCTTATGCGTGTAACACATACGTCCCCTGTGATTTGCAAACTTATTAGAGCTTCTTATCAGATGTTGTAAAGATAAGGAATTCTATTCTACTGCAGCACTTTTGTGCCAGCTGTAATTATTCATCATTCATGTGTGTCAGAGGAAACGGCACGGGATGACGAGGGGGATCTTGAGGGCAGCTTTAGGCCTGTGCTGAATAGGCAGCACCGAGGGTGCCACATTTCAGGTGTTCTGTGCAGGAAGAAGCCATCTAGTCACAAGTCCCCAAATTCTGGGCATTTATCCCTAAGGCTTTGGCTGCAGGAAGAAGAGGGCTGGCCAGAAGACAAGTTCTCCGGTCAAGCAAGGGGAAAGGAAAGAGGGGAAAGGAATGCAGCGAGGTTGGCGGCAGAAAGAAGTGGCACTGGCGAAGGTGCTTTGTTGACCTGGGAGGGGAAGGTGCACACACCAGTCCTGTCTTAGAACACTAGCACACCTCAGCTCAGCTGGGAGTAATCTTAAAAAACGTGCAGTTCTTCTTTAAAACGTGACAATAAAAAATAGCATTGTGAATTTCCATACTCCGAGCCTTTTGCCCATTGCCATGTTTTTCGAGAAGGGGTTTTTTTGTTACAGTAACGAAAGGCATTAATACATTTGAAGGGCAGGAGATATTCGAAAATATGTAATTGTATGATGATGATGTTCAAGATGCTACATAGTGAAAAGTATACCTGGGATGATGAGAAAGCAAGACTTCTTAACATGTTTTTGTGTGAATCACAATGCTGGTATCATATTTTTCCTTTGCAGGTTTTTGTTGTATCAAAATGGGTTTTAAATTCAGAAGGTGATCATGTAAAATATTTCAGAGTAGCAGCCGTGTTAGTCTGTGTCAGCAAAAAGAACGGGATTACTTGTGGCACCTTAGAGACTAACACATTTATTTCAGCATAAGCTTTCGTGTGCAACAGCTCACTGCTACCACTGACAGAGCATTTGATTATTTCCTAACTGTAACTCCCATGTACCAGGGATTATATTGGACTTTTGGGACTAAAGTTTCAGAGATGACTAATAATTTGGGATTCCTCAGTTTTTGGGTACTCAACCTGAGATACCTTAAAGGTGCCTGATTTTCAGTGCTGAGCACTGACCCTTTGAAAATAAGGCCCAATTAATGTATCTCAAGTTGGGCATCAAAAATCACTAATCACTTCTGAAAAATTAAGGTCACAACCTCCTGTGGCTTTCTTCATTTTCCAGTAAGAACTACAATTAGCATGACTGAGGAAGCTCTGCGGCTTTATGATTCATGGATTGTGTGCTGTGATAGTCATGAGAAGCATGTATATTCTGATGTGTCAGTTTGGGAACATGTGCACATATTATTCACACTCTTTCTGAAACAATCCAGTGCCCTTAGAAGACAACAGAAATCAAGAGACTCATCAAACTGAATCTCAGCTGGCATTTGTTAAAGACACAAGATGACAGCAAAGGAAGTCAATCCGTCATCCGTAGGGGAAAATGTGTATTCCTTTCTCAATAGCCACACCAGGATAGTTAATTACAAAGCCTGTCTGTCTGAGGCATTTTGGCTGCCAACAAAAGCCAATAGCATTGTAGGCAGACTAAGCTCCTAGGCTAAGGCTAGTGTCATTCATTTGTATGTTAATTTACATCCTGCAGTAAATAATGTAATGATGGATACAAATGAAACCTTCACATTCTACACCCAGATTTTCTTTTAATTTAATATAAAACATTTACTTGAAAATATGCCTAATTAAATCTTGTCATTTGTGAGTTGATTGGCATTTTTTAGATTTGTTTTTTAAATTCCTTTTTATTAAGCCTCCAAAGGTTTTTGGGGAGGGGGCTCTGTGGAAGTAAAAATGGATTGGTTTTATCAAATATGTTCTTCATTTTCAGATTCCACTAGACACTCTGATTCCTGATGGGAAGACAATAATTTGGGATAGCACGAAAGGCTTTATAATACCAAAGGCAACATACAGATTCATAGGTCTCATGAGCTGCGAGACAACCATTGACGGGCATAAGTATAGTACGAAATACCTAACGCACCGACAAAGTGAGTAGTGTTCACCTGTCTCAGTCTTGTAAACATGGCATTATGTTGGTGTGATGCTATTCATTTTTCCTTTCTTTGTGATCTGCAGCCAACACAATATTCGATGTCCAACTAAACACCCCAAACTTAGTCAAATTGCTGAAAGGAGACACCCTGGCCATTAACTGTACAGTTGCTGCAGCCTGGAACACAAGAGTTCAGATGACATGGAGTTACCCTGGTGAGGTGAGTGCTTTGGTCTGTATGTAAAAATGCTACTTATTTTCTAAAACAGCATCCCATTAACAAGCAATCCCAATAGGAATTTTGGCTTGAAATGCTTGCCATACTTGGCATTCCATAGTCATGACCCTCACTGACATATCTTTTATTGCCTTTTTACAATTATTATTTTGCTTAATTGAATAAGTAAACATGTTTACACAATACACTGCGGTATGTTGCATAATCAGGAGAATTGGATAATTGTTTCATCCTTGGGAACTTCTTCTTGGGTTCGGTGAAGTAATAGAAATTTATCACTCAGTGCCAAGTTCTCTTTTGTAACAGAAAAGTTTTCAGTTAAGCCATCTTTCTAAACCCATTCATGTAAAGGACTGGCAGACAGTCAGGCACCCGACTCAAGCATGTTTAGAAAAGATATTACTATTCAGCTAGCCAAGATCTCATTTGTTAAGTGTCACATGAACAATTCTCTTGTTTTGACAACTACAAGAATGATCTTGAATGTATTTCCCCTCTCCCGCCTCCCCCCAAATTGGGAGCATCCTCATAAATACTTGTCATTTATGAAACAACTGCCAGGGAGTCCGTGTTAAGCTGATAAGACATTTGACATTTGTTTAAGGCTTACAGCTCCCAGTCCTTTCATGTCAGTTTGATTTATACTGTAGATTCAAGTCATGATCATTTATTATGTCAGTCATTGGGCCTAATCACAACCTGAAATTATGATTACACAATGTCAGAGTGATTACAGCGGCAGCTTCTAGCATACTGTAGCTGTTTGCACTAACATTTTTTCATCTTAGAAATAAATAACTTAGCAACAAACAATACTCTGAGCATGCTAGAGTGGCACATTGTTGCCTTGCCATTGATCCATTGCTTAACATTACACTTTGCACTGTGAAGCAGTGTTTTGTTTTTGTTTAGATGATAGGGCGCTCACTGTTTTAAGAGACAATAACAATGTTCTGGGTTAAATAAACTCTGAGGCCAAAGGCTGAGGGGGAGTCATGGGAAATAACTCCTCAGCTTCAGTTTATCTTCTGCTCCATCCTATTCTCTTGCCAAATCTTGTCATTTCTCTCTCTCTGTAATGTTTCCAGAATTCTCCCCTTCTCTGTTCCTGCTGCTAACACCCTGGTACACACCTTGTCTACTGTAAATCTTCTCCTCTCTGGCCTCCTATTTATTCTCCATTTTATTCAACATGCTGCAGGTAACACAATCTTCCTCTCTTTTTGCTTCCACCCTTTCCTGTGGAATCGCTTTGTTGCCTGTATGTCTTGTCAGCATCACTCGGATTTTTCAGCCTCATCTCCTAGGTGCGACATAACTCTGCCCCTAGCCACATCTCAGTTCTCATTTCCACTCACCCCCCCACATCGGGGCCTATAGCTGTCAATATTTAAAGTTGGGAAGTCACTATGTAGCCACATGCAAAATTGGTAGATGTAGTACTATAGTAATTAATAACTGGATTAAATTTTAAATTAAGGGTTAGAAGGCACACTGGGTTAATACATGAGCCTTTCACCCCCTACACCAGTGTTTCCTGTCTTGGGGGGATTGGACTCTATATGGAGAAATGTCATTCTAGTTCACTGGGTCACACAGGCAGAGCAGAGGATTGATTTGGTTCGGAAGAGTTATAGGACCCCAAATCCAATACCTCCTTAAGATCCAGTTCTGCCATGACAGCTACACAAGCACGGTTAGCTAAGACCTGCATTTACTGTGAATAAAACCCCCCAAAAGCACCCCGCTGTTCCAGTATGTCTTGCACTAGCTGTTGCTGAGCAATCAGCTAATCTTGTTCTATTTAACTCTCTCATTCCTCTCCCGGCTCCTACCTACTGCAGAGAAAGAATAGTGGAGAAGGTACAGGAGCAGCTGGGATTGCTAGTCCTCCCCTACCCCATCACCCTGGAGCCAGGGAAATTTGCCCATGTGCATTGAGTCCCAGTAGCAATTCTTACATTGCACGCCACATTGCCACTAGCACCAGTGGTTCTGTGGGCAGTGCCAAAGTAGCAGCCAAGGATGAGATTGCTGCTATTCATTGTGTCATTATGTTTTAGACTGTACATAGTGGCCTGGCTCTCTTCTGTATTCAGAAAGTGCCCAGTAGATTTTGGATGCTATTGCAATTTAAATAATAATAACTAATTGCTGCTCATTATATTGTGTCTAATTTAATTTGTAAGCCCTCTGGGTGGAGACCATGTCTTTCTGTGTGTATTGAACAGCACAAGGGTCCTGAATCCCAATCGGGGTTCTTGGGCACTATCATAAAAAAACCCATAATAATAATAAAAGATTTCATTTACACTTTTTTTCTTTCTAGGCAAACCACAGAGCATCTATAACCAACCGCATTGGCCAAAGGAATACAGATGCCAATATTTTCTACAGTATTCTTGTTGTTGACAAAGTGCATGATATTGATAAAGGCCAGTATACCTGCCATGTGAAGAGTGGACCATCGGTCAAATCTGTTAACACAACAGTCCACGTTTATGGTAAAAAATAGTGTGGATGTATAGAATGTATAATGTTCATGATCCATGTTCAAAACTAAACAATGGTTAGAAACTTTTTGAACACAAGACAAAATAGAGGTGAATTTTTGGCAAGCCAGTCATAGGAAGAGAAAAGAGCCTGGGAACAGAATATGTACCATTTGATCCAAGATGCTGTTTTATTTCATTGGTAGTAGATAGCTTAGTCTGATCACTAATCTGATCACTTCACTTTTGCTTGCAAAGTGCATGAAAATTCTTCACTAGTCAATACCGGCAAAAGTAGGCACTAACACCATAAAGACTCCCCAACAAGAGACAAATATACAGGCTTAATTTAAATGGAAGAACCCCAATGCTTCTTCTCTAGGCAACATTTAGCTTTTGTTACCTATGACCAGTGGTATGCAAACCATATAGCCCATGATACTGGTTTCAGCTCCTGGCAGTTCTTTGTTATGTGAAGCTCATGAGAACTACATCTCCAGCTGCGTATATGATTCACTCCTTACCAAACACGCACGGAGAGTAGATTGATGTGATGCACTCTGTATGGAACTACACCTTGAGACAATTCAAATGCTGAAGCAAGTGCAGGCTACTGCAGCTCATTTATGAAAAGGAGGTTCAGTGTGAGGGCATTAAACCAGCTGAACTGGCTTCCAGTAAGATTCCAGCTCGAAATCAAGGTGTTGGTTTTAACTAAGGGTGCTCTGAATGGTTTAGGACCTGCTTACCTGAGAGATCATTCTCTCCACGACATATCTCCAGCAGAGATCAGCCAAGGCACTCAGACTGGAGCTCCCTGCCTTGATACTAAATGAGAGGGGACTGCTGCAAGGCTGTTCTCTGGGAGGGGTTCTTGGGTTTGGAACTCACATCCCTTATTGTCCAGAACCTGCATTTGCTCTGGGCATGCTTCAAAGCCCATCTTTTCTCTCCGTCTTCTCGTGTTGTGGAGGAGGGTGTGTGCTGAGGGTCCAGGTGGTTAAGTTCATGGGGAGTCCTACTAGATTATTTTGTCTGCTTTAATCACTGATTTGGGTGTCCAGAGCACAGGTTGAACAATTACAGCTACATTTTTATAAATTAGAATAAATCAACCTAGGTTTCTCAGCTCGGAAGCAGATTTTTATCAATATCAAAGAAAGTGAAACTATTCTTTACATTTAGGTTACAAAGATTTGTTTGAAACTCAGTTACTTTTTATGACTGTAAAACATGCATTCCTGACACTGTTCTGAAGGGTGGTGTAGAAATGCACTTTGTAAACGAACCGAAAAAATGAAGGGTATCAGCACTTTGGGCCCAGCCTGCAAATCTTTATTTGAGCAAATAATCTTCTTGAAATCTAGGTAACATCTGATTGATGGTACTAAAATATTGAATTGTGAGTTGCATGCATTATTCTTAACCTTATCCTTGAGGTTCAAAACATAGTTAAGTATAGATATGTCTGCGCTTTCAAAGGACATCTACAACCCATTGATCTGTCATATGTTTTCCTTTGAACCAAACTTTACAGTTTTTAGAAGAAAAAGTCTTCCTCCACTGTTAAAGAATACTCTATACATTACTTTGTTAGGCAAACTAACTCATCATAGAGATTGAAACATGGGACAATATACAGTAATGTAATTGTACAAAGTGAATAGATTAGACATGATTATAATGAAGTTATGAAGAATGTCTTTGTTTGACAACGCAATTGTAAGCCACTGATCCAGACTCTTTTTGTCTTCTTCTTGTTGTTGTTGTTGTTATATCTCTGATGAAGATAAATAGAACATTCCTTCCCCTGGAAAAATCCTCTTTGAAATATATAGCCAAGTTTATGGGCCATGGACCAAATCTCAAATTTCCGAATGTTTGTGTTGATCCATTAGGTTTTGTAATGGCTAGATTGATCACTGAAAATCTCTGGTAACTCAGGCCTGGTCTACACTGGCGGGGAGGGGCGAGCTAAGTCGGTCTAAGTTACACAACGTCCGCTACGAAAATAGCGTAGCTGAAGTCAAAGTACTTAGAGCTACTTACCGCGGTGTCTTCACTGTGGTAGGTCGACTGCTGACACTCCCCCATCGACTCTGCTCCGGTGGAGTATCGGAGTCGACAGGAGAGCGCTCTGCGGTTGATTTATCATGTCTTCACTAGACGCAATAAATCGACCCCTGCTGTATCAATCGCTCCGGAGGTAAGTGTAGACATGCCCTCAGAGCTTGGACTTGGGCTTTGTCTACACTGGCAAGTGAAAGACAAAACTTTTGTCATTCAGAGGTGTTAAAAACACACACACACACCGAAAGAAAAAAGTTTTGTCAACGACAAGCACTGGTGTGAACAGTGCATTGTCAGCAGAAGCGCTTTCCTGCGGACAATGCAAACGCCGCTCATTGTGGGTGAACGTTTTTTGTCGGCAGGAGAGCCGACAAACAGCGGCTACACTGCATGACTTCTAGTGACAGAGCTGTAGCAGCACAGCCATGTCGCTAAAAGCTGCGTCATGTAGCCATAGCCTTGATCTCAGAATCCATGGATGCCCAAATGATCGGAGATCCCTGTTACGCCTTCTTGTAAAGGTCACCATAACATAGGTCTTATTGTCTGTAATAAGTATGAAGCCTGATTGAGAATCAGTATCTTAACTATGTTGTATTTTGTTTTTTTAAGATAAAACATTCATTACTTTGAAACACCGAAGGAAAAGTGTGCTTGAGGCTGTAGCTGGCAGAAAATCCTATCGGCTGTCAATGAAAGTGAAGGCATTTCCCTCACCAGAGGTTGTATGGTAGGATTACAGTTACTTCCACATAGATAAAGGAACTACCTCTTGGGTGGGAAAATAACACCTTTGCTCAGGTTTAATGATTTGATTTCCTGGTAAAATATTGAAATAAGATACCCTGATATGGAAATAAATGATTATAATATTTAGCAGTTTTATTGTGCATTCCATCAGAGGATTTCAGAGTTCTCACAAATATTAATTAATTATGCCGTGATCCAGCATGTGCTTAACTTCAAGCACACGAGTAGTCCCATTGTCTTCAATGAAGCTACTCCCGAGGTTAAAGTTAATTACGTGCTTTTCTGGGCCTAAATCCTCACAACATACCCATGAGTTAGGAAACTAGTATCCCCATTTTACACATGGAGAGGGGGAAGCACAGCGAGGGTAGGTGACTTGCCCAAAGTCACACAGGAAATCTGTGGCAGATGTGGGACTAGAATCCAGCTTTCCTGCCACTGTCTTGACCACAAGACCATCTTTCTTCAGATCAGCCAGGTAGAATATTGGAAAGAAATAAAAACTTTAATTAAAATTAATGACTAGGTTGAAAGAATCAGCCTTATAAAGTATTACTACTGGTTGGCTTAGTTTTCTGGTGGACTGCAGTTTCTATACCTAATTTAGTGACCTGAGATTTTTTTTTTGGCTCAAATGCACTATATTAAGAAATCTTTTAAGAAGTTTTTTGAATTTGTCCAAGCACCTTTATATCAAACAATGTTATCTATTCATGATCTCCATTTTTTTTTGTTTAAATCATTTTAAATGGCAATAGCTTTGGCTCGATTCATTACACTTTAACAAAGGGTGTGTGACAAGACTGATTAGAAAAACAATCCACAAACACATGAACAGCATGAGTTCATAGTACTCTCAGCCAGAATTTATTTTTGCTTCAAACATTGTGTTTTGTTTTAATCTCCCCCATTGCGTTTGCCGCTCCAAATGGAAAATTAAGAAATATATATTTATGAAACTGGTATAAGCCATTATTAAATCTTTTGCATTTCTAGTTAGTGGTTTGATTTCTTGACTGACCGTATAGAAACAGAAATGCAGAGGGAAACCAAAAGTCCTAAACCTACAATCACTAAACAGATAAGATTTCCATTGCCTGTGGAAAGACTGGGCAATGGACATTTAGGACCTTACCCTAAATGTTTCTTAGAATATGTCAGTGTGGTAGCGTGTCCAACGATTTAGTGAACTAAGTCACCATTGTAGAAAAAAAATATTTGTACTCTATTGATAATACATCAATCTTACTACATCAAGCTATGGAAGAACTGTTGATGCCAGCTATAAAACTTTGAAAACAATATTCTGTTTAGAAATGACACTACTTTCTGTTGTTTATAAAGATATCTGCATGAACTCAGGATATCTGGTTCTTAAAATTTCACAATCCAGTTGCTCTTTTCCCATCTGAAATCATGGTCATGTTTGGGATATCAGAGCTCTTTACTCAGGAAAGTTTTATGATGTCATAAAGAAAGGGTTTGGGACTGGGTCACGCAGCTTTTACTCATAGGAGTAACCCTTACTCATAAGAGTAGTCCTGTTGACTTCACTGGATTATTTATGTGGGTAAGGCGTGAAGGATTGGTCCCTATGACATAAAATTGGGAATAAGCAGCTGGAGAGCTTGGACTCTTGACATCATTTTCATACAAACATGCATATTCAAAAATAGATTTGAACAGTTAAAAGTTGGAGAGGTCTGTTAGATCATATTGATATTAACACATAGAATTTTCATTGTCAAAGTACTTTATAAATATTTTACGAAGGCCCACATTTTAAAACTATTTCGGTAGTGCTGTGCTGAGTGTTTCAATGCCTGACTGATTCAGGAGCCTAAATCTCATTTTCAAAAGGGGTTTTAGGCACTTACGAGTCTAAATTCCATCTGCATATGGGATTTAGACTCCTAAGTGCCTAAATCCCTTTTGAAAATGGGATTTTGGCTCAGTTTGGGGTTGTGACACTGCGGGCAGCAATGCTTAAACACCCTTACAGATCTGGGCCTCAGTCTATAGAGTCCTGCTCCTTGCAAGTGATGGATATGCCACCGAAAGAGCATATATCAGACATTAAACAGATACTAGAGCCTAGTCAAAAGGTCAAGAGAAGAGACACAAGATGAAGTAATATAGAATACTTAATAATAATATAGAATACTTAAGCAACATTATTTGTCAAAATGCTGTTTTCCATGTGATTTCCTCTGACCATTAAAGTGCAAGCTTGGTCTGCCATAGATGCTCATAGCTTAAAACATTTCAACATGAGGATGTTCACATTCTAGCTTATAGACAGGTTTCAGAGTAGCAGCCGTGTTAGTCTGTATCAGCAAAAAGAACAGGAGTACTTGTGGCACCTTAGACACTAACAATTTGTTAGTCTCTAAGGTGACACAAGTACTCCTGTTCTTTATTCTAGCATATAGTTACTCTGAAAAACACCATTTTCATAATAATACGTTATAATGTTCTTTTAACAGGTTAAAAGATGGGTTACCCGCTGCTGAAAAGTGCGCCCGCTATGTGGTTAAAGACTATTCATTAATCATCAGAGATGTTGCTGAAGAGGATGCAGGGAATTATACTATAACCCTGAGTATACGACAGTGGAACTTGTATAAGAACCTAACAGTCACACTCATTGTAAATGGTAAGTTTGCAGTATGGTATCTACTTAGTTATTAAACACATTGAAGGGCCACATTCTCAGCTAGGGCTTGATCCGGTATAAGTCAAGTCAATGGGAAATTTCTCCATTTATTTGTTGGAAGTAAGATCAAGCTCCCGGTGTAGATTGGCAGAGTTACACTGAAGCCAATGGAACTGCATTGATTTATACCAGGTTGGGGTGTGCCCTCCACAGTTACATTTTTTCCACATTACTTAAGTATTTTTAATACCTACGCATCTCACTGTACTTTTCCCCATTGGTGTTGTTTCAGTTCCCGAGGGGGTTTCAGTTTCCTAACTTCCCGCTGTGCAGGATTATTTTACTTTCATGATGACAGAGTGCAGTAGAAACTCGGCTCCTTCTGACTTCTGTTCTATTTACGCATTTTACAGTGAAACCCCAGATTTATGAAAAAGCAGTGTCATCATTTCCGGATCCCAATCTTTACCTACTGGGCAGCAAGCAAGTGCTGACTTGCACTGTTTATGGTATTCCTCAGCCTACAATTACGTGGATATGGCATCCTTGTAGACAAAATCATTCCAAAGCCAGGTAGGACAGCTTGATTACCTGTTCCACTCCCACACTACAATGATCAAAAGAACTTTTTTTTGCAGTTATAAAGCTTGCAATTACAGTAGAGCAATCAGAAGAATTTGTATGGGAGGGGAGGGATAGCTCAGTGGTTTGAGCATTGGCCTGCTAAACCCAGAGTTGTGAGTTCAATCCTTGAGGGGGGCCATTTAGGATTCTGGGGCAAAAATTGGGGATTGGTCCTGCTTTGAGCAGGGGGTTGGACTAGGTGACCTCCTAAGGTCCCTTCCAACTCTGTGATTTTGTGTCACTGTTTTTTATTTTAACACATCTGGGCAAAATGCAGTTTCTTATGCAAAATATGCCAGAAGTGGCACCTTCTGCAGCAGTACTTTACTGTTGTAGGTAGAGCTGATGCACAAACTAGTGCTGTATATAGTACACTTCTAATCATGCATGCAATGTCCACAGGAGACAGTATTTAGAAAGCAAATGTACTCTACAGTATGTTCTCTGCAAGGCTTCTGTTATAAATTCATGTTACACTAGATGAGCTCCCCTTTCTTCTTGAAATTCCAAAGGAATAATCTTCTGCAGAAACATTTTCAGGATATTTTGGATTCTAAAAGAACAAAGGCAAATATACCTTCTGATACTCCAGTAGATAGAAATATCATAAATCCACACATGCCCAGCTCTTACCTCATTGTACGCTAGCAGTGTAAAACGTAACACCATCATAAAGACTCAAGTGATATTGAAGTTCAGTGAATCTTTTGTATTCAAACCTCCTTCCCGAGCTTTGTTTTCTCTTCCGACTAGTTTGAACACTGACTCATTTTGCCAAAACATGGCCTAACTCATAAAGTCTAACAGATTCTTAACTAAAAATCCTTGACACAAACAATAGAATAATAACTACTAATGAAGGGTGCAATCCTGCAAGCTGCAGAGCAATTACTGCCAATTACCAAAGCCCCTACACATATGCTTAACTGGAAGTACATGAATAGTGCTACAGACTTCAGGAGGACAACCCATGTTTCAAATTAAGCATATGCTTAAGTGCTTTGGTGGATCATGGCCAGAGTGCTCAGCACTTTGTAGGCTCACACCTTAATTTTCCCGTTGTACCCAGGGGTGAAAGTAAGGTGGAATGGGCTGGTGCGGTGTACCAGTAAAAAGTGGCTGCCGGTACCGGCCTGTACAGCTGACTTTTTAAAGCGCTGCCACGGCAAAGGACCCTGCTTACAGCGCTGCCGCGGCAGCACTTTAACGTTGTTGCCCCTTTTGTCCGTCCCCTCCAGGCTGCCAGTGGGGGGGTGGGAAGGAGCAGCTGCCCCGGGGCTGGTGATTTTAAAGGGCCCGGGGCTCTGGCGGCTGCTGCTGCAGTAGTGGCAGCGACAGCTGGAGCTTCAGGCCCTTTAAATTGCTGCTGGAGCCCCGGGCAGCGCAGGCCAGGCAGCGCGGATGGGCTGGCTGGGGTACATTGACCCCCAGCCCCGCCCCTTCCGCATGGCCTCCATACCGGTAAGAGTTCAATTTTACTTTCACCCCTGATTGTACCTTTCTTTCAGATTATGCAAATGAGACTCATTTGCTGTACTATTCTCACCAATAGGTGGCACCAGAAATCTCTACGTGTGCTTTAGTAAGAAAAAGTTGCAGTTCTCCATTTCACCAGCAGTATTTCCTAGATTTGTTACATTAGATGTACCAGTTTCAAAACTGTAATTAAATTTGATCTTTTTACTTGTAGGTAAGGCATAGGTTTAAAGAAATTACAATGGCCTTTTCACTGAGGAGTCCCTGGTGAAAGCCATATAGACTACGACATTAGATCCTTTTATCTGACCTGAAAGTTTATACATTTTTTCATATTTTAATTTAAAATATAGGGTGGAATTGATTCAAGAGTTGGTCCTTCTTGCTTGGGATCCGAGTGATGTCCTGTGCCTGTGAAAAGATCTCTCTCTCTTCACAAACACAGAACTGCACTACTATATAGTAGATCATATAATGAGAAATAAAAATGAATAACTTCTAAACCACTGAAGCCTCAATTAATGAGATAAGTAGAAATGAGCTTTAACATGTGATCAAAGGACAAAGGAACACATTAAATATCAGTTATGGGCTCTATTGCAAGTTTGTTTCAAATGTGCCTTCAAAATCGTTTTGTTGCGATTCTCTTTTAATACCCCCCTTTCCTCCTTTTAGCCCTCATAACAAATACAAATATAGAGGCGCCATTTTTAATACGTCACATATTATTTACTCCGTTTGAAATACATGGTGAAAGTTAGTCACCAGATAAAGACATAGATACCTAAATAATTGGGATCCCCTTGCTCCAGGGAGGAAGTTACCTGGCACAGCTTACTTCCCAGTTGCACTGTCTGGTGCATTGGAGAGACAGAGCCATGTCTTCACACACTCCCTACCCTCCTGCCCAGGAGAGTGATTAGTGGCCCTGTGGCAACTGCTCTCTCCCTTGCACACAGGGCGAGCTCCAGGCACCAATGTACCAAGCATGTGCTTGGGGCAGCACCTTAGGCGGGGCGGCGCTCAGGGTTGCGCTTTTTTTTTTTTTTTTTTAAACGTTGCGGCCGGTTGGGAGAATGGGCCGGGGCCGGGCTGGCCGCCCTGTCCCCCGGTGCTCCGGCTGCGAGAGCGGGGGCGGGGCTGGGCTGGCCGCCCTGGCCACAGAGCTCCGGCCACGGCCAGGAGAGCAGGGCCCGGGCCGGGCAAGCCGCCCTCCCTGCGGAGCTCCGGGAGAGCGAGGCCCGGGCCGGGGTGGCCGCCGAGCTTCGGCCGCGGCGGGGAGAGCGGGGCCCAGGCAGGGCTAGCTGCCCTCCCAGCGGAGCTCCGGGAGAGCGGGGCCTGGGCCGGGCTGGCCACCCTCCCCGTGGAGCTCTGGGAGACCTGGGCCCGGGCCGGGCTGGCCGCCCTGGCTGTGGAGCTCCGGCAGGGAGAGGCGCTGGTGGCGGGGAGGGAATTGTTGCGGCGCAACACTGTGGGGGGGCGTTGTTTCGGTGAGGCAGCACTTGGGGTGGGTTTTTTTGGTTTTGCTTGGGGCGGCAAATAGTTAGAGCCGGCCCTGCTTGCACAAAGACTAGCAATGCAGGTAGCCTGTGCAGGGGAGTAAGGAGGTAGATTATGCCCCTTTACTGCCCTTTGTGGGGCACATAAAATATCTCCAAACTGAGCTTTTAGTGTGTTGCCTCCCACTCCCAGTGCATCACAAGTGATGCCAGCAGCATCCTGACTGTCTGCATCTTCCACAAGTCCTTGGTCCTGTGGTAAAGTTGCTGCCCTACACCCCCCGCTCCTGGCTGGCTCTAGCATTGCAGCACCTTTTGCCTCAGTTTCTCCCACTGTCCTTTGGCCACCTGGCTCTGTGGCCAGACCACTTTATAAAGGCCTCCCGCTTCCAGGACCACACAGTCCTGTATCAAAGGCCAACAGAAAGACTCAAAACAATTGAATCTTCAGCCCCGCTGCTCAGCAGGCTGCCTCTTGCTCACATGTGGGCCTTGACTGCTATACTTTGTCCCCATGCCTAGTCCCAGCTCCTGTGCCTCCAACAACCCACTGCCCAGGGGCTGGCACATTCCTCCTCCTGCTCAGGGGTTCAGACAGGCTGCTGCTCCTCAGGGTTCCTGCCTCCCGTCAGGCTTCCAGCTCACCTTGTCTCCTTTTCTCTCCTTTCTCAGCCAGCTTCCAGGGCTGCTTCTCAGAGAGGAGGAACAATCCAGCTCCTCTCCCCAGTTAGGCTCACCCAACTCTTCATGAGTATCCCTAGCTTTCCGCCAGCGGGATCTAATAGCTAGGTTGAGCCCCCTCATCTCCAGCTGTTCAGGATAAGCTCTGCATGGGGTTTGGGAGCGGGGTGGGTAGCTGAACTGTCCCAGGTTGAACCCTTAAGGGCCAGCCAGCTTGTGACAGGCTCCAGTTAAGGAATGCACTTTAGCATGTGTTATGTCCCACTGTCTTTCACTGGGACTTAAGGCTGTGCTTAAGGTTTATGCATGTGCTTCAGTACTTTCTTCAAAAGAGATGCTTTCCTGAATTTTGTCCCTAGCGTCTTTCCTATGCTGACCCCTAACACGTGGACCCGCTCCTTGAGCTGATCCGTAAGGCCATGACCCTTTCCTCTTTTCAGACCTTTAAGACCCACTTTAGTGTGCTATCTATTAAAAAAGTAGCTAGGTGTTAACAGGGCCAGCTCCAGCTTTTCGGCCGCCCCAAGCAAAAAAAGAAAAAAAAAGAAAATGCCCGCCACCGAAGTGCCGAAGCAAAAAAAAACCCCAGCCAAAGCAAAAAAAAATGGCGCTGACTGAAGTACCGAAGCAAAAAACCCGCCGCCCCAGAATCCCCGGACTGCCGCCCCCTACAGGGCGCCGCCCCAGGCACGTGCTTTGCCGTCTGGTGCCTGGAGCCTGCCCTGGGTGTTAATTGCTAGGCCAAGAGCCCTTTGGGGATTGTTGATGTTTGGAAGGGAGGGAAGCAGTGTTGACTGTAAGTTTTATCCCGCTTACTGCTCTTTGACTTTTGCTTGTCTTCTCAAATTGTGAGCTCTTTTGGGCAGGCCATATGTCATACTCTATGTTTACACAGTGCATAGCACATTGTAGGTCCTACCAAAATACAAGTGAGAAAAAATAATAATAGTTTCTGTAAAGTGTGTGCATGGAATTTTTGAGGTCCTGTTTTCCCCACTGTCCCTTCTGCAGTGTGAGAATCCCAGCTGACATTGCAAGGGACAATTGTCCAGAAAGGCTGGGATTCTGGAGGTTGTTATATCCCCTGTCAGTAGAGGATTGAATATGCATTCCTGGTGAGTTTTAGGATGTATATAGCACATGACTAAACACTAAACATTCAGTTGTCAAAACTATGGTTGTCAAGCGATTAAAAATATTAATTGTGATTAATCGCACTGTTAAACAATAATAGAATACCATTTACTTAAATAGTTTTGGATGTTTTCTACATTTTCAAATATATTGATTTCAATTACAAAGTGTACAGTGCTCACTTTATATTTATCTCTGATTACAAGTATTTGCAGTGTAAAAATAAAAAAAATGTATTTTTTTAATTCACCTAATACAAATACTGTAGTGCAATCTCTTTATTGTGAAAGTTGAATTTACAAATGTAGAATTATATAAAAAGACTGCATTCAAAAATAAAACAATGTAAAACTTCAGCGCCTGCAATTCCACTCAGTCCTACCTCTTGTTCAGCCAGTCGGTCAGACAAACAAGTGTGTTTACATTTGCAGGAGATAATGCTGTCCATTACTTGTTTAGAACGTTACCTGAAAGTGAGAGCAGGCGTTCGCATGGCACTGTTGGAGCCAGCGTCGCAAAATATTTACGTGCCAGTTGCGCTAAAGATTCAAATGTCCCTTCGTGCTTCAACTACCATTCCAGGGGACATGAGTCCATGCTGATGACGGGTTCTGCTCGCTAACAATCCAAAGCAGTGCGGACCGACGCATGTTCATTTTCATTATCTAAGTCAGATGCCACCAGCAGAAGGCTGATTTTCTTTTTTCATGGTTCAGGTTCTGTAGTTTCCGCATCAGAATGTTGCTCTTTTAAGACTTCTGAAAGCATGCTCCACACCTCATCCCTCTCAGATTTTGGAAGGCACTTCAGATTCTTAAACCTTGGGTTGAGTGTTGTAGCTATCTTTAGAAATCGCACATTGGTACCTTCTTTGCGTTTTGTCAGATCTGCAGTGAAAGTGTTCTTAAAACGAACAACATGTGTTGGGTCATCATCCAAGATTGCTATAACATGAAATAGATGGCAGAAAGTGGGTAAAACAGAGCAGGGGACATACAATTGTGAGTCCAGTCACAAATTTAATTAACACATTATTTTTTTAATGACTGTCAGCATGGAAGCATATCCTTCCATATGGCTGAAGTATGAAGGGGCATACGAATGTTTAGCATATCTGGCATGTAAATACCTTGCAATTCCGGCTACAAAAGTGCCATGCAAATGCCTGTTCTCACTCTCTGGTGACATTGTAAATAACAAGAAGGCAGCATTATCTCCTGTACATGTAAACAAACTTGTTTATCTTAGCAATTGGCTGAACAACAAGTAGGAATGAGTGGACTCATAGGCTCTGAAGTTTTACATTGTTTTGTATTTGAGTGCAGTTATGTAACAAAAAAAAAAATCTACATTTATAAGTTGAACTTTCACCACAAACAGATTGCACTACAGTACTTGTATGAGGTGAACTGAAAAATACTATTTATTTTATCATTTTACAGTGCAAATATTTGTAATCAAAATAATGTACACTTTGATTTCAATTACAACACAGAATACAATATATATGAAAATGTAGAAAAACATCCAAAATATTTCATACATTTAAATTGGTATTCTCTTGTTTAACAGTGTGATTAAAACTGTGATTAATCATGATTAATTTTTTTGAGTTAATTGTGTGAGTTAACTGCCATTAATGGACAGTCCTTGTCAAAACCTCTCTGTGAGGTAGGTCAGCATTACTATATTTAGTTTGGAAATTGCGGCACAGAAACATTAAAGCTAAAATTTTCAGACTTCAGATGTATAAAGTTAGGTACGGAGCTCCAGAGTTTGCCATCTACATAAAATTGGCCTCATTTTCAAAGATGGTGACCACTGGCATCTCTCCCAGTGAAGTTCGTGGGAGCTGTGAGTGTTCCCTTTCTCTGGATTTAACTGCCTCACTTTAGGTACCCAAGTCCTCTATTAGTGTCAACTTTGTGTAGTTAGATCTGCCAGAGCCTGTTTATACGCACAGAGGTAAAGATTTGCACACTCCACTTGATAAACCCACAATTATTTGTACTACAGTGGTTACTATAGCCCCAATCAGGGATTAGGACCCCATTTTGGTAGGGGTATAATAAAAAAACAGTCCCTCCCACAAAGAGTTTATAGTCTGAGCCCAATTTCTGCAAAGATTTCTGCATATGATTAACTTTACCCAATGTGAGTAATGCCATTGAAATCAGTGGAACTACACACAGTGCATGACATTAAACACATGCTTACGTTTTTGCAGGATCAGGGCATAAAGGTGCATTAATGGAAACCACTTGAAAATGTGGCTATTTCTTTAAATTTTTGTTCCCTCAGTATTTCTATAGTTCAAATCTAAAACGTATTGCAGTGTAGTCCTTGGATTCTGTGTATTTTTTTAAGATCATGCAGATACATTGATACTATGTGATTAATCATGCAATGAACTTAAGTAACTCACTTTTGTCAATTATGTGGGCTAGTATCAGCAGGATGGCCACATTTAAGCCTGTTTCCATAGTTTCCTGATGGCAAATTAAAGAATGGGATTTTTTAAAATTGTTCTAACATTGCTGAACAAGTTTGTCTTTATGGAATCGAGGGGGACAAATAATGTAATTAAAATGTCCCTGTTTTCCCCTACTTTGCTCAAATTAACTCATTTGCTACTAAATAACTTTTTCTTATATATTTTTCAAATTTCTGGTGGGATTTTGTCCCCACCCCCACCCCCACCCCCGCAACACTAGTCATATAGGGACAAGGAAAGACCCAGCTGGGGATAAGTGAAAAGGTTGTTTTTAAAGCTCACCCAAAACGAATGGGCCCACAGAGACTGCAAATCAATGGAGAGAATAAAATGAGAATAACAACAGAGGGAAATAGAATAATAAAAATGAATGAGAAAAGCATGTTGGTTTAAACTGTTGATTTTCTCTGAAAAACCTTTGCCAACCTCAACTAACCCCAAGTAAAGTAATGAATGTGTGTTAATATCCTATAGCTAGATCAGCCACAGCTCATATACGGCAATGTGTTTCATCTTTTATTTGCTAGCAAGCCAGCATCAGATGTATTGGGGAGAATCCCCAGCAGTTATTCAGTGAAGGTTGGAAAAGGCAGAGCAGTCCCAACAGTACAAATCATCTTCCCCAGCATAGTTATACCAGACCTGAGTTGTCACTTCTAGTCTCATTTTCTCTAGAGTCTGAATCTCCTCTGTCAGATTCAGGGTCAAAGGTCCATGGCTTCAGGGGAGCCAGGCTGATTTACATCAGCTGAGCTTCTGGCCCGCCTTCTCCACAAGTCTCATTCTGGGTGGAATTAAACAGGTGCCATAAGCAGTGGTGTCCAGAAGTGTTTGCTGTGGGACACCCGTTCAAATCAATGGGAGTCATGCCTTGACGCTTTAGAGGTTAGCTTCTCAGGGTGGAACACCTGCTCAAAACGACTGATCCCGCAATCTGCCCTGCAGATTTGTGTTTGTCTTAAATTAGTCTGGGCAGAGGTTGCCAAGGAAGGCACAGTGGGATATTGATGTTGTTCAGTATAATCACTGGTTTCCTCTGCACTGACACAGTGTTATTCTTTGGGCGTTTCTATCTCTGGACAGTTCCACATTGACTGTGGACAGCTGAAGAGATATCCTCATCATGTTCTGACTGAGCTTCAATTGATTTGACCCTTCTGAACCTGTAAACACACACAGCACTGGAATGTTATCTTGGATGGTTTAGTTCCCTCTCCCCCGACCCTTCCATTATGTTTAGGCTCAGACAAACTGAATACCAAGTGAGTAACCTATGCCAGCTCCCCAGAGAGCAACTCTGCAAACACGGCAACATTATTATGTTGAATTAGTTTTGTTTCTTTGAATGCTGGTTACTATTTTGGAGGTATCTACAAAATATTAGGCACTGGGAAAATTGGGGCCTGATTCTCCTTTCTTACAACACTTTTACCCTGGTTCAATGTCCATTGTGTTCAGTGGAGTTACTGCTGATTTAATACAGAATAAGTAAAAGGGTTAGGCCTTTTGAGTGAAAGTCTCATCTCTGCTCTGGCCCCTTTACACCAGGTAAAAGGGCTATAGCAGCATAAAAGGGGCTCTAAAAGTCCCAGATCTGGGACTTCCCTCACTTGCAGGAATTGAGACAGATAGCCATAGGCTGCATTGAGAGAACACCCTCATAAGTCCTAAGCACACATTCTTTCCCATGGACTTTGGAAAAATGCAGTAATAAAGAATTGAGGGTCTTGTGCCTGCCCATAGAAATAATCCACATGGGATTCCCAGCATATTCACTGCTGTGGGCGGGAAAAGCTAGGGCTCTTTGATGAAAATAAGAAAGCTCAGGTACAACAAAAGAGGGCTGTGTGTGATTGCCGGTGGATGGGATGATCTGGGTTAATGGATGGCAGAGGAGCGGATTGACCCTATTCAGTTATTATAGCCATTTTAAAAGGTAGTCTCTGTAAGAAAGCAATCAGAGAATTCAAGGTACTCAGCACCAAACTGCAGAAAAGAACATCAGTCCTATAGAAAAAACATACATTAAGGACAAGAGAGGTGAGTTTAGTTGGAAATTGGCCTGAACTAAAACCATGGATCAGAACACCCCAAGAGTCTTCAATATCTGAACATGAATCCTATCTGCACTTTGCAATGGACCTTTTCTATATAATGATTTGCCTGGAAACCTCCCTTCCAAAGCATCCCCTGAATGCGAGGGTGATCCCACTTTTGCTCTTTGAGCTCGTTTCTACATAGATGGCCCTCCTACACCACAGTGACGGGCACCTTCCAGAGACGAAGAGATGTGAGCAGCTCACACCCAGGCAGAAGCTTAGAGTTTGCATTTAGAATGGCCTAGGTATAGAAGGCCTGATCCTGCCGTCACGGAAATAAGTGGCCAAACTCCCACCAACTTCAGTGGGACTGGGAGCAGGCCCTGCGTGCAGAGCCAGTCTAATTGCATTTGTACATTGTTTATGCCAGCGTACTAATAAAGGGTTGAAAGGATGTGCTTGGATAGATTACTGGAGGAAACTAGGGTTGGAACATCGGTGAGGTTTGTAAAATTAACAAGTAAAGAACAAATGTTAATTGGATTTAATTAGAAATGTACTGAAGCACCCAAATTTAATTGTGGCTGTCTGCAATCATGGATGCCCATTAGCTTGTCCACAGTGTCTGTGTTGTGTTCTGTTCCCTGTGCCACCTTCTATTTTCAGGAAGGGAAGACGGAGTGTGAAGTGATGGTAAAAGTAGGTCAGATACCATTAAATCAACAGGTAGTTCAAGAATGCCTTTGTTTAATTTGACACGTGGCCAGATCCTCAGCTGGTCTAATTTTACATCAGCTGAGGATCTGGTTGATGGACTCTATGGGTCTGATTCTCATTTACACAAAGGAGCCTTTACACTACTCTGGTAACCTAAAGTAGGCTTAGAGTGGGTGTAAATATATTTTCCCCCACTTAAATGCACCTTTTCATTGGCAAAGCTGTGTGAAGGGAGCTAAGTGCAAATGAGGCTCTGGGTCTATAGTCTTCACTCGTCTTTTTAAAAACGTGCACACACCGTGTGTCGGTTTGCACGTAGCATGTGCAGAGAACTGAAATTCCCATTCAAGAATTTTAAATCAAGTGAAGAGAATGAGAAAGAGCCTCCCAACTGAAATCTTTTCAGCATTGCTTCACACTGAACAAATGAGCAAATAAAGCAGGTCATCCTATACTGTAGGCTTCCATTGTGAGCCAAAAATTGATGTTCACTAATGAGCAGCCATTTCTGTCCTGTGGAAATGACTAAAAAAGTGCCCCTGGTCCTTTATGTGCATCTTGCAAAATAATCCTTTCAAATGTTTTACCTATAAAATGCCCTGAGAATAAGACCCGATGTATTTGTGAAACACAGATTTGCTTGGTTTTGTATATCGAGGCTTGGGATAGTTTGCCATTGTCTGTCCTTCTTGTAATGATACAGTAAATGTGGCAAACAATTATTTCTGATGAATCTACTGTGCATATTGTAAATGCTATCAAAGGCTTCATTATGTGCCTTAAATGAACCAAAAGCTTGATCGTTCAAATTTCAGCAGTACTAGATTTAAAATAGCTCTTAATCATAGTTTCTCAAGTTTCATAAAAGAATGCTTAAACACAAGATACAAGATGTTGCCAAGGTCTTTTTTAAAAAAATTAGATATGGATCAAGCCAAACTGGTTTAAAACATAAGAAAATACAACAATATCCCAGACATCCCAGAGGACTGTTACAATTAATTATGTAATTAAACCATAATGAAAATGCATTTGGATATTGTGCAAATAATACTGTGAATAAACAATGTCCTTTCAAAAGTTCAACCAGTTGAAAATACTGGACCACATTGAAGAGGATTCCCCAAGTTAGAGATAGGTGCTAAGTCTGGAACACACAGAATCTTTAAAACCAGTGGGACTCCTAAAGTATGCACCACTCCTGCACTGCTGAAGTCAATGGAAGCTTTGCCATTTGCATAAACAGTTGCAGGATCAGACTGTGTATGTGCTTAAATATAATTATTAATGCATTTATCATTATATTTACTCCTTTGTTTTGATTCCCTCTTCCCCTTTACATAGCAGTTTGCTTTTATTCTGTCTGTCAGTGTATTTTCCACACCCTTTTCCCTGTCTTCCCTCTAATCAACGTTTTCCTTCTCCCCTCTAAATATCTCCCTCTGTTCAATCTCATCCTCCTCCGTTTTTGTGCCTCTCTTTGGGGCTGGCTTTTCCCCTCCTCCTACATCTGTCACAATTGACTCAGAGTTGCCCTAAATCCTCTGCCCAAAGCGGTGCTGAGCGTGGACCACCTGGCAGGGCACTAGCAGCAACTCAGTGTAGCAGTGGCTCTTTATCTCCACTGCCGCTCAGCTTTTCACTGGCGAATGGAATTGACATTGTCTGGTGAGCAGTACAGGGAGGGAATTGCTGTAGAGAGCCATGTATTTCCAACCAGGACCACTTGAGAGGAATTCCAGTATGCTCCTTAAACCTTGAGTCAACATTGCCCTGAATAGCAGCTCTGTTTAGTGATAATAATACTAGTAACCCATAGGTTGTTTGGGTGGAGGCAAGACAACTGTGCCATGCCAGATAATTTGGAGAAGTGTTGTGTAGGAGGAAGGGGCTCTCCTCTTCCTGGACAACAATAAGCTTGCTCCTATATAACAGTGTTTTTGTGAGGATGGAGCTTTCATGATGATCTGGGTCCTGGAAGGATGCAGACACAGGGCTCTGCATCAGGATCTAAGTGGGGTCTTTTGACTGCATTCTTGGCTGAGCAAAATGTTCTGTTTGAGCAGAGAAAATAGACCAGTGTAGCAGGCACTGAACAACATCTGCCTGTGTTCTCTTGGAAACCCTGAGCTTGGACAGTGCATCCCGATCAGAGATTTGAGAATTGAGAATAAAAGGGAGTCAGACTGCACGATTTGCTCCTATTACCTTTATGGTCCTTCCCTTTAGCCTTCTGACTTCTCAGAAGTCCTGATACTTGAGCGTGTCCTTTCCTCCTCCACTAAATGAAACATTAAAACCAATCTCTGTTGCAACAGTAAGGAAAGATGTTTCAGCTGTTAGCTCTGCTGTTATGCTTTGAGCAACATCTCCGTAGCTCCAGCCAATGCTCATCTCAGCTATGGGAAAGGTAGAGGAATTGGCCCTTTCTCAGAGTCAGAGAGGGAAAGTGAGAGGCTGAGCCCCAGTGACTGTACAGGAGATCTGAGTGATTAGCATCTAGTGGAGGGAGGGAAGGAGGTGGAGGACCAGGAAGGAAGGAAGGAAGGATTGGCTGAAACAAAATCTTATTCTGAGTTTGTAAGAACTGCTGAGCAGTGTGCAGCAGGAAACAGAGTGTCAAGAAGCAAAATGCAATTAGCCAATAACAAAAACCAAGGTATAATAGTACCATGTTGCCTTAATGACCAGAAAAATTGATGCATGTTTGCTTTCAAGCACTGTCACTTTCCTGGTGGGCCACTGGTCTCACAAGCTGCAAAGCAATTGGAGGAGTACTCATCCTTTCAGCAACCATTTGCCAAGTCATCTGCGTGATCTACTATTGTAGGACACTTAATTATATAGATTAATGCATCTCTCATGGATATGATAGCCAGGGAAAAAAAAGTAGGGTGACTAAGGGGTTTATGACGGTCATGAGAAGAATATAGGCAATTTAGTTGAGGTAGGAATGTCATTCTTGGCTTCTGACACATCTGACTTTTCTTTTCATTCTATGTCCCAGACAAATTTCCTGAGCATACTGGGAGCTCTTAGGATGATAATGTTTTGTTTGAGAAAATTCAGAGCAACCAGTCTTCAGTAGCAGTCCCAGCAAATAGTTCAGGACAAGGTGTAATGCTTGAAACTGTGACCATGAAAAGAGAACAGATTCTATAGTCCAGCTACACATGGTTAATAATAAGGAAGACTGATGTTCCTACTCCTGTAATTCCCAGCCAGCTTTTCCCTAAATCCATGGCTGCACGTCAGGAAAGCTGGGGGGTGGGGGGTGGGGGTGGGGGGGGCAGGGTGTCATGCTTTCTGTCACTTGCTTTTTAGTGTACATGAGAAGTAACAAGGATCTATACCAGGAGAAAGAGAGCCGGAGTTAAAGCATGGGATCTGGGACACCTGGGTGCTCACAAAGAACATACACTGCCCCCTCCCCCACTACCCACCTGAGCAGAGAGATTGAAAAGAAACTTTTGTCTTCATCCTACATACAAGTGACAGAGTTCAAGGGAGTGGTCACTGAACAGTTCCTTGCTCCCCGGCTGCTCGTTAAGGCATAACTTTTCAGCACGGCTTATAGGGTCTTTGGCCAGAGGTCTCCCATTTCTGTTCACACAGAGGGGAGCTTGAATGACTCCAGCAAGTTGTGCTGGTTGGTAGAGACCGGCAGTTGGTTGCCATCTGCAAGCTGGTAGGTGTCAAATCCTACATGAGCTTGTGATGTCTGATCAGCTTCCAGTGGGCAGACATTGACATCACAAACACTACCACCTCAGCTGGCCCTGACCGGCACCTGTGACGGCCACAGCAGAGAGGCCAAGGACCAGCGAGAGTGAAGAATGACATACCTTCTCATCTCCAGGTCAGACCTGAGGCACATTGAGGAGTCAGTGTGCGGAAGCTTGTACCGCTGCTGCTCATGCTGTACCCGTCACTGTGAATAAACAGAGGATTTCATGCGTCAGGCTTTCAGTCCGGCCCCCTTACATAAGCACTAAAATACAAAGACACTTTTAAAAAAGAGAAACAATTTGTAAAAATGTAGTCATGTCCTAACACTTACTGAAAATGTGCTCCAAGCATATTGCTATTTATTTATTCCTTTAATATGGTAGGCTAGTCATTCTGGGTGAAATCCTGGCCCTATTGAAATCAATAGGGCCGGGATTTCACCCTATCACTGATTATTTTTGACACAGCACCTGCAGTAGCAAAGGAACATTTATACCTTGGCTCTTCAACAGGTAAACACATTATAACACTGGCAGCCAATTATATTCAAACACACTGGCAACGTATCAGCAAATATTCTTCCCCACCCCCATAGAAGACGTTTTACAACATCTCCTTGCTCCTTACTACTCTTATGCCCCTTTGTTTTCTGACTGAAAATGATTCAGGATTCCTAACAATGTGTGATTACTTTGCGCTGTGCTATGGATTACACAACAGCATAGATGGCTTTTGTTGTAGAACCCAATGTGCAGATAAGCATAGTCTCATGTAATTTGCGTTTTTGGTAACCAAAGGGGAAACTAGTTTCCCTATGTTCTTCATGATTCTAGAGCTTAGGTTTTCCGGATCCTGTATCTTTAAGTCAGTGTTGTCATGATCACATCTTGGGTGATGCAAATCACTTCATCTAGTGACAGTTTGCCCAAACTCTGATGAAGACAGTTCTTTAGTATAAACATGATAAACACTGAGAAAGGCGATATGATTTGGTTTTATTTTTTAACCAGTGTTAAAAGTTATTAATCCCAATTCCTGTGTGGCTTTCTTTTGCTCTTAGTACCTGTGCTGTCTCCCAATTCAGTCTCATCACTCCAGCTTCACAGAAGTAGTTATTTATTGACAGTGCCTGAAAACCATTAAAACTCAATTAATAAATACGAGAGACACCTTGAATAAGATGAAATACGGACAAGATGTCAGTTGCTCTTAAGATCTCAATATTTCTTTACAATACCTATGGATTTGCTGAGAATGGAAGACTCTTTTGAGGACTGAATGAGATTTTAAGTCTGGGACAGCTTTGGTAGGCTCCCAGGATCTCACTGGTAGGTTTGGGAATGAGTAATTCAAATGATGTGAATACAGAAGTTGCCATCCTCTTTCCTAATATAATACAGAGATCTAGGTTCTTAAATTGGTACTCATCACTCTATTATCTGAGCTGCAAATTTTAGATCTTGTTCCAAGTTGGGGCATTCTGGGTTCCAGAGTTTGGGTTCAGGTCCATCTGTAATACAGGAAATTCAGTACACTCTGAGAATAACTAGAAAAATCCTTTGCCTAAGCCCTCGCAAATCAATGTAAACCATCAATATTGGTAACACGACTATTTTTATTTTAATACTGGTGTTTATACCCATTAGGCTCTAGAATGAAACTGATTTGTGTTTTGACTTCAATGGAATAAGCCAAAATGACATGTAGTACACTCTCACCCTGGAAACTTTTCCCCATCAATAGTTATAAATATACCACACTATTATGCTTGGCATGTGGTATGCAAATAGAGGTAAGAGTTCTGAAACTCATTGGGAAAGGGAGAGGGCTGCGGAGTAGAGTGAGGACAGTGTGAAGCTAAGGTTGATAACAGTGGCCTTGTCCAGAATAGGCCATGGGAGTTTTCTTATCTTGCTTTGGCAGGAGGTGCTGTGAGCTTCCTGTGCGAAATCAGAAGCATATGCTGCTTTCCTCTTGTTGTTTGGCTTCCTCCTCTACACAAGACGGTTCCCAGCACTGTGATTATCTTTGCATCTTCAAACATGGCACACTCTACTTCCTTAAGAGCTTGATGTATTCTTAAGAGTCAGGCTCACGCCCCTCCCCCAAATTACTTCTGAAGGGCTGGTATGTGGCCAATTCCACAAATGGCATTTAAAGTTGAACTTCTGGTTCCAAAAAACTCCCACAACCAACCAAACAAAAACCCTCACAAGAGTGTAAATTCATAAAACTGAAAACCAGGGAGTTGTTTGCCCATGGTCTTAAGTCCATTCTTTAAAAGGCGGGGAGTTTTTTGTGTTCTGACTTTAACTACGATGCATGTGCTTTGAGCTTCCTGAGCATACGGAGTGTCAGATTAACAGCTTTGACCCCTCATTCCCCCTTCGGCATTTTCCTCTGAAAATCCAAAATAGAACTAATGGCTTCTGGTTTTACAAATGAATAGCCTATTTCTCAAGCACTTGACATAACAGGGCTAAAGCGTGTGTGTTTGTATACACACACGCATGCACACATCTTAATTAGGGGAAGAGAAAACAGAATTCGAGAGAAACAATTTACCAGGTCTTGTAGCTAAGACATTGGCCTGGGACTCCGGAGCTCTGGATTCAGTCCCAGGTGGGCCAGACTCCCTGTGTGACCTAGGGCAAGTCCCTTGGGATGAAATTCTGTCCCCATTGATACCAATGGGATTTTTGCCATTGACTTCAGTGGGGGCCAGGAGTTCACCATTAATGTCTTTGTGACTCAGTTCCCCATCTGTAAAATGGGGATGATAATACTTCCTTTCTTCCACCTTTTGTCAGTCCTGCTTAGACTGGAAGATGTTTGGGGCCTGGACTGTCTCTTTGTGTTTGTACAGTGCCTAGCACAATGGACCCCGATCCCTCCAGTCACAGGGGAAAGGATTCCTAACCTTTGGCCCCCCGTGAATCTCCTTACCACTTAGTGTGGATACTGGGGTCTGATTGTGCCCTGATATATACACTTCCCTACATGTGTATACATGGAACCAGCACAAAAGGGCATGATAGGATCTGTGTGAAGGCAGGTGTAAGACTGGGAAGACTGATTGCATTACTTATGAGCATGCTGGAACAGCTCTAACTTGTTTGTGAATTGCTGTGTGTGTTGTGTGCTTTCCATTGGTCTGACTCCAACTCTGGTGTAAACCCTCCTGGGTGTTCAAGGAAACTAAACTCAGCTGAACTGGCGTTCCCCTAGCTCCGGAGAGATCCAAGTAAAAATAATCATTTCAGTCTCTGATTCCCAAAGATTTGTGGGCTTTCCCCACGGCAATACACATTTTTGGTTACAAATAGGAGCGCCCCACCTATTTTATAGTGAATAATTTGAAGAGATTGGCAAACAACAACACACACAAAAATGCATAGATGAAGTTATTTGAGGAGACCCACAGTGAAACATCAGTTGAAATAATTGGAAGATGATTATGATTTTTCAGGCCCGGCCAGAATGGATTTGTACCATTCTTATCTGTACCTTTTCAAACATCATTACATAAACACAAACTTGGCTCAGTGCTTATCTTTAAATCCAACTCAGACTTTTCCCTTTCGTTACAAGATACCTGCCATTGTAAACCAAAGCACGAGGCATGATTTTAATTACTCTCCTTTACCTATTGCACAGCTCTAACCAATTCTGCTGGGTTAAACAATGATATTATGTGGCTCAGTCGGAAATAACGGGGTGGGGAGGGAATTAGGTACTGAACTGGCTAATAAAATCAGGACACTGAAAACCATTCTTGTTCTGCATTGATATATTTAATTATTTGAGACTAGAATTAGAAGAAGTCATTCAAAATATGGCTAACTGGTACTACTGAATTTGATTTTCTATTATAATTGCATTACAATTATAGTCAGCAGTGTGAACATAATATAACATGTGACGTTAATAGAAGCCACATATGCGCATCCCTGGGGAAAATTCCATCCAATGTTTTTCTTATTAATTATTATTATTATGCTGGGCATCATACAGACATACAACAGAGATAGTCCCTGTCCCAAAGAGTTTAAAGTCTAATCATACATACTCCCCTGTAAATTATTCTCCTATAGAGAATAATTTCAACTAGGTTCAGGGGCTGCAGACCTATACGGGATTTATGAGATCTCTGGCATAGCCGATGCACAGCCTAATTCTGATTGTGAAGCCCTTTTCGTCTAAACCTTCCCACCTTCCCTTGCCAAATTATGTTTTTCAACAAGTACTTTTATCAAAAAGAGGCCAGACTTTCAATACTGCAGCAAAGAGACGTCAATGTATTCAGTGAGGCAAGACTACAATTGCACCTGCTTCAAAGGGCAAAAATCTGACAAAGAAACACCTGAGGGACAAGAAAAACAGTTGAACTGAGATCATGATGCCTTACTTGATAGTGACACGATCCCTCCCCTGCCCCAACTGCAAGAGACTAGATGAATAGTCATTTGTGTACAGACAGTCTCGAGGTCACTGAATGTGTCCTGCACATCACAGCAATATGGAAGCATTATTGGCCCCATCTATATTACAATTTCCTCCAATTTAGTTTCCTGTTTTTCAAACACTGTTAAAAACAATTTTTGTTGAAGAGTGATGCGGCCAAAACGGACAGGGGCTAACTTTATTTGAACCATTCTAAAGCCTATTTTTGTCCTTGCGTGCTCTTGAATGAGTTGACAAAACTGTCTTAAAGTTATATCCCATCCACTCAGGCCTCCACGGGTGGGCTCACAGAAACTGATTTTTGAAACAGCATGTGGAAAGCATGAGAGAAATGTTTGGGTAGATAGGGCAGGACGCGTGAAGGGACGTAGGTGTTGCAACGCTGAGTATCACAGCACCTAACTTCTTAGTGCCTAGGAAATCACAGGAACAACACTGCTATTCACAAAACCAAGTTAGGCACCTAGACTGGAGCAGCAGTGCATATGCCCCAGGGCCTAGAACTTAGGTGCCTAGGGAACTTTTACAGCAGAAAAGTAGGAGCCAAATGAGTTTTGAAATGATCTACAGGGTTAGGCAGCAGCCAAGCCGTGGTTTTGCGTCGCAGTGGGGATTTAGGCACCTAACACTGGCATTTAGGCACCTGAGTTGCTTTGTGGATTGTATCCATACTGCATACCTGCCATCCCAGTCCTCTCCATTGCTTCCCCCACCCTCCACATGAATGAGCATGACCCTTCACTTCTGTAAGATGGTTGAGCCATCCCTGCATCATAAGGAATTCTTGGGGCAGAAAGCCAAACATCTGTAATGATGTCCAAATTAGTTAATGAATCATCACTTTGAAAGGTTGTTAAATTAGTTAACATAACATTAGTTAATGTAATATTACTCTTGATGTAATGCAAAACATTTTAAAATTATTGTATGGTGTAAACCATCTACAATGATACAAAAACAATGAAGGAAGCAAGCAAAAAGTAGAGTTATTTGATTCTCTGATCAGTTTGGCAGTAGCTGTCAGTGCACAACCAAGTGGTTTTAAAGGAGACTTCTCCAAACAGCCTGATGTACATATGAATCCAATTTGCGGATGAGCATTAAATGTGTTATATTTTAAAAGTTTGATGTGTTTGAAGAACATATCAAACTTGAAAGAGATTTTACACAAATGAAGGGGTAAGCTTTACCTTTTAAATTGGGATTGAACGTGATAGTTAAAAATATAATTAGATGCCCTGAGAAAACATTTGAGATGGACAGAATGTAACAAGCATTCCAAAGTGTTTATTTCCATATGTACCAAATTAAGCTTTGGAAAACAAATTAGTTCCACCATGACCACATCTGAATGTTCTGATTAAAAGCCAATTTGTAGTGTAAGGCATTAATGTAATATGATTTTAATTCAGCTTTTAAAAAAAATGTTTGAACCCCTTTGGTAGTTAGATCTAACTTTTTATTTTGTTAATTTGTAAGATTATTTGGTTATAGTTTTATTGTCCGTCTAGTAAACAGGAAGTCACAGCAGTAGATATTTTACCATTTGTAAATTGAAAGATAACATGTGAAAGATAATCTGTTGAAACAAAGAACATTAAAGCTTGTGACATAATTTTTTATGATAACCAAAAGAACCTGCACGTAAAGAAATTGCATCGGAATCATTTTTTTTTAAATTGACCTCAGACGTTTTTAAAATTTGTCAGCATTTTAAGTCTTAAAATAATATAAATAATAATTAAAGCTAAGGCTGAACCAGAACAGTGGGCTTCAAACTTTGGAACACTGGAATCAGAATACTGTGCCCAAACAGTCCCAAATTTTGATTCAGTTCAGATTCTGGTCTATATTTGAATTTCACGCCTGAAGACCAACTCTACAGTGGGTCAAACAAGAACACAGAGTCCAAAGAACCTTTGCTCTTGGGGGAAGTTTGGATCTGGATCTGAACTTCAGCCTCCAGCCCATGTTTGCTAATGGTATCAAGAAGTATATTGGCCAGCTTATCAGAGCCCTTACAGCTCCCATTGACTTCCCTTAGGAGCAGCAGGTGCTTAGGACAGCTACTTGTTCTTCTGGCACCTTAAAGACTAACAGATTTCTTTGGGCATAAGTTTTTGTGGATAAAAACCCCACTTCTTCAGTTGCATCTGAAGAAGTGGGTTTTTTACCCACGAAAGCTTATGCCCAAATAAATCTGTTAGTCTCTTAAGGTGCCACCGGACTCGTTGTTTTTGTGGATACAGACCAACACAGCTACCCCCTGATACTTATTCTTCTGAATCAACTGTTCATTCCACACTCGTTTTGCTAAGAGAAGCACTTGATTTCTCCTGTCCATAGGTATGAAGTTTGCTCTAACACCGAGGGACCTTTCATCTTGAAAAGTGGCAGCAGCACAGGAAACAGAATCCAGGGCATCACTCAACACATGGCAATGATAGAGGGGAAGAATAAGGTATGGTTGGGGGAGTCAAAATTACCACTACTATGCTAAGGCACAATCTGGGAATGTATTTTAAGAGATCATTGAGCTAAAACTGAAGAACTGAATGACATGGTATTGTAAATGTTTTAAATTTGAAGGACTGCGTACATGCATATCTCTCTCACACACACGCACACACACACAGTTTGGTTTTTATTTACAGATATAGGGCCTGATGCTGCAGAAAGGTACTTCCTTCTGTGCCTAGTCCTATTAAAGGCTTTGGGACTATGGATGAGAATAACTGTTGGTAGCACCAGGCCTATGGGCTTTGTGGGAGCTGAAAATAAGCATGAAGGGGAAACTTATAATTACAACTCACAATTCATTTTCTGTGTGAACATTTAAATTTTCACTTTGATGCTGTCTGGGAATGTGACGAAGATATGAAAGTGTCAAAAGACCAGTGAGAACATAGAGCACCAGTGGGACCAATAACTTTACAAGTGTAATCTAAAGTTACACTTTGCTTAGGTTTGTACCAAAATTTCATGTGATATTTACTCCATTTCATGCCATTGTGCAATTTCTCTTATTTTTTAGAAGAATATAGGACGATCTGCTCTCATCACAGCTGTAATACTAGTTTATAGGAATACTGCTGTAGACATTTTTAAAAGGTGTCAAAAAATTGGAGAGGGTTCAGAGAAGAGCGACAAGAATGACTGTGGGTCTGGAAAACTTGCCTGACAGTGAGAGACTTAAAGGGTTAAATGTTTTTAACCTATAGATGAGATGTCTTGAGCTGATGGTGGGATGGCTGTTTAATCTAGTGTCAAAGGCACAGTATGATCCAATAGGTGGCAGTTGAAGCTAGACAAATTCAAATGGGAAGTAAAGCTCCAGTTTTTAAGATGGGGGTAATTAATCATTGGAACAGCTTACCAAGGGATGTGGGGAATTCGCCATTATTTGAAGTCTAAATAAAGACTGGATTTCTTTCTAAAAGGTGCTCTAGTTCAGTCACAAGTTATTGAGCTACATGCAGAAATCACTCAGTGAGGTTCTGGGGCCTGTATCATGCAGGAGATGAGACCTATGATCACAGTGGTTCCTTCTGTCCTTAAAATCTATTAACATAGTTTGCCCCTTGAAAAGCTAAGCACTGTACCTGGTCTTGCAGTCTAGTTTGACTTGTGGCAATAATGGCGGATAGTATTGCAAAGAAGTAAAATCTTATCCTAGTGCCTTTAATTCCCAGTAATTGTGAAGGGCTTCATAAAACTTCAGGTGACATGCACAGGGGCCCTTGTTCTCAGTTACACTAAGGCTATGTCTACACGGTAAATCCCACAGCGGCGAGTCTCGGAGTCCGGGTCTGTGGATTTGGGCTCGTGCTACCACGCTAAAAACAGCAGCATACATGTTGTGCCATCACCCACCCTGAGCTTGAGAGCCTGAGCTCCAGCTCGAGTCCAAACGCCTGCACAGCTGTTTTCAGCGCCATAGCATGAACCCGCGTCTGTAGACCTGGGCTCTGAGACTTGCTGCCACGGGTTATGAAATGCAGTGTAGACATACCCTTAGTTCCCTTTACTCTGCTGTGGCAGTATAAAAGGGCCTTACAGTGTGTGAATTACAGCTACACCCACTTTAAGACCCCTTTCCACTGTCAGAGCAATATAAATGGGGATTAGTATAACTGAGACTCAGGCCTGGGGATCGTGTCTTCCACCACTACTGTATTATTTATATGCTCCCTTAGGTGTTCATGGCACTGTACATATAAGAATGATTGCTGGCCCTGAGGGGCTTTTAGTCCAATTCAGCCAGGGACTGTGCAAATGATTAAGGATCAAGGCAAAGATGGGAGAGGCTAGAATTGGAAGATTATATGAAAAACATGGTTTAAGGAGGGTTTTGAAAGAGGAAAAGGAAGTCATTTGGGGCACAGGAAGAGGGAAGCTATTCCAAGCGGGGATACGATGAACAAAAGACAGTGAGAACCCAATTATGTTCCAGCAGGCATCTAGCCATGCTGAAAGTGGTCCTACCTGGCCACCACACATTGAATCAGCTGTGCAATAGCCAGACCTAATCTATTTGTGTGTTGTGCTTTTTGGAGACCGAGGAAGAGGAGGGACTTAAATGTCAAGCCAACTTCCAGCCCACAGCAAATAAGTTCCTCCCTGGAGGAAGATGCTAATAATGGATCCTCAATGCAGGATTGCAGAATTTGTTTGAAGTCTTTGGCAATCAGCCATTTTTTGAAGCATGCCCAGAAATGCATCTGAAATGATGGTTCCTGTGTGTGTGTATTATTGAAAGTTTTACAATGAAGCACAGTTGTTCTCCTTATCTAACCAACATGCTGTTAATCCCAGAATGGACTGTGTGGCGTTACTTTGTGGCCACGTGTCTTCACTAAAAGAATAGCATTTAGAAGTCACCAGAGTTATCAGTTACTGCCAAACTTTTTCATACATTTTAGGTATAACACTGATAGCAACAAGGGAGTTGATAAGGAGGCTTCTGTAATTTTTATGAGTCATCTGAAGCGCAAATCATCTTTTCTTGAAACGTGCTGGTTAGCTCCAGCCATCAGCTCTGCTAGGTCAATATAAGTTCTCCTTGCCTCTGAAGAATTGCTTTTCCCAGGCCTTCGAGCCATGCTTGGCTGAGGACAGATAGCTCTTCTAAATGTAAAGTGCTCTCTGGCCATTGGCATAGTTTCTTGCCAAGCCTTACGTTGCCTAATTTCTACATAAGTGGCTGACATACAGTAGTCAGACATTTCTGTTGCCAAGAGAGATTGTGCTTTGCCGTCCACAGTGAACTTGTGTAGGATTAGAATCACTGACATATCTAGTTAAAAATTTCATTCACTGTGTCCCAAAGCAAAGTCAAAGTGGAGGCAGTTGAGACAAAAGCTTCCTGATTGGGAGGAATGTTGAGCCCATTCACAGAACTAAGCAGACTGGATGTGACATTTCATCACGATGTCAGCTGTTACTTTAAAAAACTCGCCGAGCACTTCTGAATACCTTCTGTGTTGCTATATCTATGTTCCTACTATTCCTATTTCCAAGCATAAAAGGCAGTGTAAAAAGAAGGCATGAAGCTCAGTATGAGAAGTAGACAAAGTAAAGGACTGGGTGGAAAGTTGGATGGGATGGAGCAAGGAGGAAAGAGCTGAGAGGTGAGCTGGGGTGGAGCTGGGCACCTGAGAACAAGGCTCTTAAAACTGATGTGAAATGACAGAGGAAACTGGTGAAGGGACTGAGGGATGGAACAACAAACATGATTAGAGCAACTTGAAAAGATAGTTATTTTGGATAGAGTGGAGAGAGGAAAACAGACGTGGGGAGGCCAAAGGTGGTTACAGTAATTAAGGCAAGAGATGAACAAGGCATGTTCAAAGGTTTACTTTTGGTATTCAAGGTAAGTGTTTGGGTCTTGCCTAAGGAAGGGTTGCCAATTCTGTCCACGTTGTGTGTAAATAGAGCATTAGAGTCATATCAGGTGATGATTCTCATTGGTTTGGCTTTTTGTTTCAGTGAGTTGGTTTGTTGTCTGTCTGGAAATATAAATGCAACCTCTAGTTTATTATTAAGTTTAAACCCTCCCCCGTCCCCCCGCCCCGAGTTTGTATGGATCAAAGAACACAGGAAGGGTGTGCTACATTATTCATGTAGTGACACAGAAAAACCATGGTCATGACAGTGTTTTAGTAACATTTCCGCTGAAACCTCTCTAAACAGAAACTTGAGTGGTATAATGGAATAAGTCAATGATGTAAGCAATAATACTTAATCATCAAATAACTGTTCAAGTGATTCAATTCCCACACCCAAAGTTTTCATTCTCACGCTGGACTTTCCCATTGATTTTCTACAGTGTAATAACTCACATTATTTTTAGATTCTTCATATAAACTGATCCATTCACTTCTTAAGAAACATCATTTATGAGTGTTCCCAGCTAAAATTAGGGCTATATTTCATGCAATGCTAATACTGGCAGTTATCCTTAACTGGAGCAACAACTCATTGCACAGGCAATATGTGGGTGACCTGCAATAAAAATAAAGTAAGAAATGGTGTATTAATCTATACCTTTGTGTGTGTGTGTGTGTGTGTGTGTGTGTGTGTGTGTGTGTTGCCTGACACTTCCCATTATAAGATCCTGTTTTCAGTTGCATATAACTGCCAAACTTCAACTGTTTGGCCTGAAATTTTTCATGCCACGTGTTTGCCACAGGATGAATTTGTTTTTGAACATTCAGCCAAAACAGTTCAGCTGTTTCCAAGAATGAGGCTCGGGAAAATACATTGTTTTGCCCAGGTTAAAAAATCCTGGCAACCGTTTCTTTCAAAAGCTCTGACACCCTCATGCTTTGCGGCAGAGACCTGAAATATGGCAGAGATGGGGGCTTTCTTGTGAGGGCTGTGCCTTTTGGTGCTCACATGAAAATCTGCCTGAATTTGGCCCAGTTTATATATAAAAAAATCACAGTTTGCCCATGCGCAGGGGGTTTTAGCAGCTAAATTCCCCAAATATTCCATGTGCATGGGGAAGCTTCAGCCCAAGGCTAAGCAGGATTTTCCCTGCAATTGCTGCTCTGGGCTGGTGTAGGCTGTGCTGGATACAGTCATTCAACTGAGAGTGGGGAGACTTTATGCTGTGCATTCAGTGACCTCCTTCCAGCCCCACACACCCCGCTGGGACCAGGCAGTGTGGGGGAGAAAGCTGCCTGATTCAAAGGCAGCAGGGACAAGGCGCTGGGGGTGAGGGCAGAAACTGGGGTTGAAGGCTGGCGGGCAGGGAAGAAGGAAACTGGGACTGAAAGTCTGGCAGGGCGAGGAGATTGGGACTGCGACCTGGAGCAGAAACTAACACTGAGAACCAGTGGGATGGGGGGAAGGAGGTGAAGAAGGAGGAGAGACATATCTGACAAAGAGCCAGGGTGTGTGGGAAGAGCTAGGACTGGCAGGGCAAAGAGACTGGGACAAGGCCTGGGGGGTTGGGGAGAGGAATGCTGAGATTGGGCTTGGGAAGGAAAATTTGGACTGGGCGTCAGTGGGGATGGTGAATGTGGGCAGGGGGGAGCATGTATAGAGGCCAGAGGGAGGAGAGAGACCAACTGGATGAAGAATTGGTAGTGGGGGAACATATACTGTCTGGGCAAGGAGACTGGGGTGTAGGCGGAACTGGGAAAAGCTGGGAATGGAGAGTTTGGAGTAGCAAGACTAGGACTTGCTAGGCAAGGAGACTGGAATAAGAAGTCTGAGGAGTGGAGACTGGGAGTATGTAGGCAAGGAAAATGGGACTGGGACAAAGAGCGAGAGTTGGGGAAGAAACAGGACAGGGACAGGTTGGAGCAAAAGAGTCTGTTCCCACTAGAGCATGCTCTCCTCCAGAGACTGGAATGGAACCAAAGATCCCTGAGTCTCTCCATTCCTCTGCTGTCAGCAAATAGCTGTGTAGCCTTCTGAGAAAGAGTGTGTCTCATCTCCACCTAATGCTGGTCCACATGGAGGATGACAACCTACTACGGCTGTCAGCTACTCTCTTAGCTCAAGTGTCAGATGGCTGTGCTATGACTCAAAGCTCCAATCCTGCTGATGAAACCATGGGGCTATCAATATGATGCCACAAGACAGGACTACTATTTTTTCAGTTTGTTTTTCTAAAAAACTAGGAATTACACACACACAAAGTAAGTTAAAAGAACACTAAGAGCACTCAGAAGTTAGGAAATGCCAGAGTTCAGGCTACTTGTGCAACCTTAATTCAGCCCCCTTGTGTGTATTATGCATTATGATACAGTCTTCAATTAATGATACATACATTCTTATGTTATGTTCTTATGTTACTTTTTTCAGCAGGACTCCTGTCTCATGGGGTGGGATGAGGATGAATCAGGATTATGTAGTGAAGGAGACTCTTGTTTGTAAGACCCCTGCTTCATTTGCTGCAGAAGTTGGAAGGTCTGTAGGGAATGAGGCAGAGGGTCCCAGAAAGAGAAGGGATGGTCTCAGGGTTAAGGCAGTTGAATGATGCCTTAGAGCAGGTATTGGCAACCTTTGGCCCTCGGCCCGCCAGGGTCAGCCCCCTGGCAGGCTGGGCCGGTTTGTTTACCTGCAGCGTCCGCAGGTTCGGCCGATCGCGGCTACCCCGGGCTGCGGTTCGCCGCTCCAGGCCAATGGGGGCTGCGGGAAGTGGCGTGGGCCGAGGGATGTGCTGAAGGTGTGCTTAAGGTTGCCGATCCCTGCCTTAGAGAAATGGATTCTGTCCTTTCCTCTACCACAACATTTCTATGTGATGCTAGTCAAGTCACTTAAACTAAACTTTTCCCAAGTGGCCACTAATTGTGTGTTCCTCATTTTCTGGGTGCCTAATAAAATCCTGCTGTCTGATCTGCAAAAGTGCTGAGTGCTTGCAGCTGTGATGAAGTCAACGAGAGCTGTATTTTGAACACAGAGAGTGCTGTGTAATGCTAAGTACTCTGATAAATCAGCTCCTCAGCATCTCAAATTGGGATACACCCAAAATTACTGGATACTTTGAATCTTAAACTCTCAGTGCCTCAGTTCCTCATGTGTGAAATGAGGATAATACCACCCCCTTATCCAGGGGACAGAGGACTTGTGAAAATTAATTCAAGTTTGTGAAACACTCAGATATTATAGTGATGCGTACCAGAGAAAAGCCCATGAGGAAATGAGTGAGTCTGTCTTCGGAGCAGGATTGAATAATGAGCAGTAAATAAGGCAGGAACAATGAGGAGAAAACAAACTATTGAATAACTGCTCATTAAGTGAGCATTGTGCACTGAATGACACAGGGCTCCTGTGGAAAAAATATTATGTGATCATGTAATTAAAAACTGAATCATAATGCATATGTACAAGAGGGCCAAATTAAGGTTACACAGGAAACCTTAATTCTGGCATTTACTAACTTTGGAGTGTTTGGCTATGCAACCTTGATAATTTTTAAGGTAGTTTGTGTGTGTGTGTGTGTGTGTGTGTGTGTGTGTGTAATATATGATTTAGTGAGAATTAATACATGACCGTGTAGTGTGGTATGGTCTGAAGGTTTTATTTATTTATCTATCCATCCAGCTACTTACATGGCCCTTATCACCATAGTATCTGTGCCACCTTATTGACATACGTTTTGGATGAACGTATCATTTATGAGTGGCAAAGCCACTTGACTTCAGGATTTAGGATAAAATGCAAACTAAACACCCAAATGTAAAGGTTTTGCAAACCTAAAATTACTCTTCTTTTTGTCCCTCTTTAGTTTGATTGATGATACCATCTTTGGTCACAGATGTGTAGGTGCCACTACACTTTGTGATGCTGCAACGTAAAATACAAACACATGCAGGACAGTTATTTAATAAAACAGGTGTGTCAAACACCTACGTACATTAGATAAATAACACATCACTACAGAGAGTGTAATGAGACTAATATTTTGACGAGGTAGGGATGGATCCTGTGTGTTACGAGTTGTGGAGCCATAAATGTGTCTATATAAAGTCAATTCTAACAAATGAAACTATTTCTGATAGTTCTGTTTCTTCTGGTTCACATCTAGCAAAGCAGTGGAGAATACGGGCAGTTTTAAGCACATGGCAGTCGTACTTATTTCAGTAAGACTACTTATATGCTCAAAGTTACTCGTGTGCTTAAGTTCTTCAGAGGATCTGGGCCATGGTTTGTACTATTTACTTTGAGAGCTTTACTGCAGGATTTTAGCTTGCCTTATTTTCAGTGTACCACACATACTTTTTCTCTGGGGTGTCTGTCCTCCTAGAATTTGTTATCACTTTTGAAAGAATCACTTCAGAGGGGCATGCTGGGAGGGGCCGAGAGCTTGACAACAGAAAAGCATGACTTGGCACGTGCAGTTGCAGAGCTCTATCTGCCATCGGCTCCTTGATATCCCCTCCTCCAGGTGCGATGGAGGCAGTGAGTCAAATGTTAGTGTATTAACCATATGGCATCGAATAAGAAGGCCTTATGGGTGCATCCAGGAATACTTCATTGCTTGTACTACAGCTTCTTTAGAATCAGCTGGATGCAGGGCCAGTTCTAGGGGTGGGCGAGTAGGGCAATTGTTTTTGGACATCCTCTTTCAGCAAAATGGTTTGGGCTGCTCCTGCCACTGCTCTTTCAAGGGGATAATGTGTTCTGCTTGTAGTGCTGCTGAAGATACAGCTCTGCTTTATGAGCAACAAAGTCACCTGCCTTGACAGCATGAATTTAGGAGAAAAAGGTTCCCCATAACGTTTTTCCATGTCCGGTTATTCAATTTGGAGATAGTTCAGTAGGTGTTTCTTATATCGAAAACAATGTTTGTTCTGAAGGTGAAGCATGTTGTCCAGATGTTTCACACGGATACCTCCTGCCGATAGGTGAAGCATACTAAGTATGTAACATCCTTGGCACAATTAAAACAACACAGTGATGTGCTCCAGTATTTCAACAAGGGTCCCCCGCAATAAGGTCTCCCTCTCAGCGGAGGTGCATGTAAAGACCTTTTAGGAGGCAGGGAGGTACCTTCCCCAGGAAAACTGTCAAAATGCCAACCATTTCCCTCTGGCTTCCCTGCCACCCATCTCAACAGCGTGAGTGAGTCCTTTGTGCAGGCTCTTACGCGAAATGGGACTTTAATGTAGAAACTGCCATCACGAGGGGAGGAATCAACCTGTGCTTCCTCCGGCCTACAAAGATTTCGTCACCTCTCTTAAGCAGTGTGCCTGCCCTCCTAATCCTCCTCCCCATCAGACTCGGATATGGCCACCCACCATTTCAGCCTTCTCCTTGCTTTCAGGATCTCCTCTTCTCTCAGCTGCTAGTGATGGCAGCAGCAATATGAGAATAATCTCCCCAGCCTCTGACTTGGAAATGTGCCTTCTTTCTTAGAACTTAATACTTCATTTGGCCTTGGTTGGTTTGATACAAGAGAAATGTTGGTGGAAATATCTGATTGGGAGCTAGCACATACCAGCCTTTACCCTGTCATAGCTAGCTGTGGCATCAGACTGCTGTATGTTGTCCTCTTGTGCAGACAGCACTGCTCCGGCCAATTTCTAAACTTCTTCATGACGCAGAGAATGTCAGATGCTGAAGGAGTTAGATGACATGAGGCCAATATCAAATACTCTCTTTACACAACACTATGAAGAAAACACAAAGCTCAGATAGGTCCCCAGTAAACCTATTTACTCAATACACACAAACCAAGACTAGCTACGTACACACTGCTTTTTGAGAGTTTTCAGACAGCTTTCACAACACAGAGCACAGTGTGCATCATTAGAAGACTCACAGACTATTAAAGGATAATGTCTTATTTCTATACACTCCAAGTACTTAAGGCAATAACTGAGGTAATACTATATACATATCTAAAGGAGTGCACATGCCTCTGTCCAGGGATAATTAATATATAAGCCTGATGGAGTAAGAAAACTTATGCTTTAAAGGCAGGGCCGGCTCTAGGTTTTTTGCCGCCCCAAGCAAAAAAAAATTTGGCTGCCCCCCACCCCACCCCTGGGCTCCCCCCCGCACCCTCCTGCTGCCCCAGCCCTGGGCTCCCCCCCCTATTTGCACCCCCTACCGCCCCAGCCCTGGGCTATCCCACCCCAACTGCACCCTTCTGCCGCCCCAGCCCTGGGTCACTGGTAACTTGGTCCCAGGGCAGGTCATTCAGTAGGAATTTTGAATGTGCACAGAACACAGACAGGATTGGTTCCCATATGGTTACAGAACTGCAGTAAAGGGGAACAATTTTCAGCTTGTGTGATTGAAGGATATCTGGATGCATATTATAAGACTGTCCTACATTAATGAGGAAAAGTTGAGGTGCCTTTATTATTCTTTTGTTCCACTCTTTGTTTCTATGGGGAATTTGACAATGCAATATCACTGTCTTCCTTTTAAACAAATAAAACAAAACTAAACAAAAAAAAAAAGACAGTGGCTGTTGAAAATAGCAATTCCAGTCCTAATAACCACTGGGAAACATTGCTTGCTCAATTTTATCCTACTTTTTCTACAGCAAGTTACAGTGGATCAGTATATTTGATTTGGGAGAAATGAAGTAACAGCTGCCCAAAATGAGCTTGAGCACTCCTGAATTTTGAGGGTGTTCAAGTCTGGAATGCAGGTGCTAGATTCCCTTTCTGAATGTTAGCTAAATCTGGAAAGGAAAAGTCAATTTCTGCTTCCATGGCTCAGAAGTGGAAATCCTCCTATGTGCTTTACAGTATCTAAAGCTGCCCAGGTCCTCTAGTAGAGCCTCCCCTCCCTTACTTTTCATTTTAAATTCTAGTGGGATCCACCCACCTCCCTTGCTAGGCTTCAGATAGAGAGGTGCACTGTCCATTTCATCCACCCAATTCTTTCTTTGGGGGCTGCAAGGTGAGGTCACACCAGTGGAGTGTCCTTTTTTTTGTTTGTTTGTTTGTTAAAATATGGTATCCCTACTAGGGTGACCAGACAGCAAATGTGAAAAACTGGGACGGGGGTGGGGGGTAATAGGAGCCTATATAAGAAAAAGACCCCAAAATCGGGACTATCCCTATGAAATCTGGTCACCCTAATCCCTACTGTTCAGCAGCCAGCTTTACATTAATACAGCAAGCCAGAGCGTGTCTCAGCTATCTCACTTCCTCCCCCTCCCTTTCCTGTTGATAGTGGCCAAGGGAATGCTGGGAAATGTAGTTCTTTCCCTGCTCCAGGGCTGACTCTATGGGCAGGGAGCTAACCAAGGAACTACAACTCCCAGGGCTCCCGGCCACCCCTGCAATTTGGCCACCCCAAGCAAATGCTTGTTTTGCTGGTGCCTAGAGCCGGCCCTGTTTAAAGGACATTTCCCTTTTAAAACTGAGACCCGATTGTGTCAGACAAAGTATTGGATGATAACATTAATTCCCACAAACTGGGCGAATTGCAGAAGGAGTATTTACCGTGTAGGCCTCAGGCTCAGGAATAATACCCAATGGGCTTCAGTCTAATAAAACAAATATCAGATACCAGTAGAGTCAGAGACCAAGGCCTGTTTCTCCCCTGCCAGGTACTTTGTGTAGTTGTTTACATCTATGCAAAATGGGTGTGAAGTAATATCAAGTGATACAGCCTCTGTGAGCCCACTGCTGGAATTCTGCTCCAAGCTCTGATGTCTACATATTTAAAAATTGGAGAGGGTTCAAAGGAGAGCCACAAAAAGAATTCAAGGGCTGGAAAACATACCCTATCATGAGAGACTTAAAGAGCTCAGCCGATTTAACTTATCTAAAGGAAATTTAAGAGTCTGTAAGTACCTATGCAGAGAGAAGATATCTGATATTATTGGGCCCCTTCATCTAGCAGGAAAATGGCTGAAAGGCCAAGTTTAAAAATATATAATTGGAAATAAGATGTAACTTTTTAACAGTGAAGGCAATTGACCATTGGAACAGCTTACCTAGGGAAGAGGTACATTTACCACCACTTCTAGTCTTTATATTAAGATTGGATGTCTTTTTGAAACAGATGATCTAGTTCAAGCACAAGTTATTGGGCCTGAAAGTGTTGGCTTGTGTAGCAGGGAAAATAATCCCTCTTCCACCCCCACCCCTCCCTCCACTGCAGGAATCACTGGGTGAAATTAGAAGGCCTGTGCTATCCCGGAGGATGGACTAGAGGATCATAGATGCCCCACCTGGCCTCAGTTATCTGTAACTCTATAATTTGCTAGTGCAGAGTGTGAATTTATGTTCACGTCACAGACAGTAACCCAGCTAGAGTTCCCCCTGGCTGGACATTCACCAGACTGCGTGCTTAATTTGTACTGAAAGAGGTACCGGGCTCAAGCAATTTTTTTACATTCATAACTGATTCAGCAAGCCTAGAGGTTCCGGGACTATGAACTGCCAAGCCCTGGCACAAATTAAGCACTGGCCAGACTGTTGAAGTGTGCCCCATGTGCTTTAAGCCTCTTGAAAGTGAGCAAAGTCCAGACACGCTCTTGACTGGGGTCTCTGGGCACACACTTGGGGTCAGATCCGCTGTCTAACTCCCCTTCTGAGAGCTGAGACTCAGTAAGCCAATTGCCTAGCTCCTGGGACCAGTCCTGACCCCTCAGGCTCCCCCATAGCTTAAACACACCCACACCAGAACTCCACCTTGTGGGTGCTCTGAGTTTACAGCTTCACTCTTCAGGAGCACGTGACAGGGCAAGCCAACAGAGAGACACAGTCAGACTTCCAAACATGATTATTCTGACTTAGCATGAAAGATACACAGATCTAGGCAAAATAACAAACACAGCTGTATGCATTACCCTGCCTCGGTTTCCTCTCTTCTCTACAGAGTTCTTTGGTCTTGGGGAGAGTCCTCTGTGATGTTCAGGATCCTTCTCCTGAAGCTCATGGCTTCTCCTCAAAATCAAGTAGTTCATCTCTCTGTAGGTAACTTAGCTGCCTCTGACCTTGACTGGTCCCACAGTTAAACAAGACCCCTCTGCCTGCCTGCCCCCCACTACAAAAGCATGCTTTTCTCTCCTGCCCAAAGCCTCCTATGTGTCTCTGAGTCCCTAGAGCTTTTATGTCCCCCTATGAACACCTGGTTTCTTTGTTCTGCTGCTGGGGTTTTTCACTTCCCCGCCCTGCAGACAGGTTGGAGGAGCTAGCTTCTCCCAGCTTCAGCCAACCCACTCTCCCAAAGTGTTTTCACCCGAATACACGCCTATGAAAGTTTCATGACCCACAATTGTCCGTGATCTGTCAGACATGCTACAGGCCTTGTTAGCAATTGGTGGATTCCCCAGTCACAGAAGCATTCCCTGATACAACAATTTCATAACAACCACTCCATAACATCAACCAGAATTCATAAGCTGAACAAACAGACCCCCAAATCATCACAGTTCATAAACACTGTTTTTACCATGTTTGACCAGCACTTAGTGAGGAGATGTAGAAGGTCACTATGCCTCAGTAAGGAGCAATCTTGTTGATCTTGACTCATGACCCTAGTTACAGACAGAATGAACAGAAGAAAACATTAACTGCACTAAAATTATTTTTGAAGGTTTATGAAAATAGCTTAAAAAAACTCAAACATGTCAATCGATATAGACGTATCTTTTCTCATTGCTGCCTATCACACAACTCTACCAATAATGCCAGCTCAACACACCTTTATCTGCTTTTCTTACAACTATCGCCATGTGTTTATCCATGCCATTCCCTTCAAGGTGGCATGAAAAAAATGAATGCCCTTCCTGAACCACTCTGCAGTCCCATTGCTCTGTCTGCATTAAAATTTCTCCTCAAAACCTACTTCTACCATGATGCCTGTTCAAAATAAACTAAGGATGGTTGGGTTGATGGACAACTGGGGAGCTAAACTGAATTATCAGGATGTGATCAGCCGCGACCATTGTACTTATTTCCCCTACCCATTGTCTGTTTATCCTTTTAGATTTTGAGCCTTCTTATATATATGTACAGCACCATTCCTACACTCATTTTGTATGCCACCATATTTCATATTAATTAATAATAATAAATAACAGAAATGAAGAATACCACCTAGCATTATTTGGGGAATCCCCCTCCCCAAAATCTCTATTTTAGGTACTTCTAGAGCCCCCATTAACATGTTATCTTAACACCTCTCAATCTTTAATGTATTTATCCTCACAATACCCCTGTGAGGCAGGGAAGTACTGTTAGCCCTATTTTACAGATGGGGAACTGAAACCCAGTGGCTAAGAGACTTGCCCCAGGTCATACAGAAGGTCTGTGGTGGACCAGAGACTTGAATATAGTCTCCCATGGCCTAGACCAGTGCCCTAAGCACTAGACCATCCTTCCACCATTATACATGGCATTCCCTCATGTAGGCATCAGAGTAACGTTTTTCTCTGAAGCAATGTTAGATGTTACTGTGCCATGCCCTTCAGCTATCTGCTCATACAAATTATATCACCTCAGGAAAACATTCAGTGCGCTAGGCCTTCTAAGATGGTGAGATCACAATAGCGGAGTAGAGACATAGCTCATCAAAGCTGAGTTTTGACTGCTACTATATTAACTGTATTAAAACTGAAATCTAAAAGGAAAAAATGTGAAAAAGGAAGAGGTGAGTAAGCTCTGTCCTGCCCCTGCCCTCATTCAAGTAGCAGTTACAAGAAAGAATGAAAGATGCCACAAACTCATCTGTTATGAAATGGAGCTTCATTTTCCCAGGGTTATCCAAACAACTAAGGCGTTCCTCACCTAATCCCTTTGTTGACTGACTGACCCACGGGCAGCCTCCTAGGGTAGAGCATGCTATGCCACACCTCATGCTTTATAACCTGTCGTTATTACATCAGCAGCATGAGATAAATCACCCTGAAAGGCACATTCAAAGATTTGGGTTGTAGTGACTCTGATAATGGAGCGGTCTCCTGGGCAGCTAGTTTCCTGTTATTTTTCCATCATTACCAGAGCCTGACATGGTGACACCTCCTACTAATCACCACTGAATGAACGGAGCAACTGAATCATATTAATGTCAATAGGAACTTTTTTAAAAAGGGTTCAAACAACTTCTTAATATAACATGAGCTAAAACTATTCTTGCTTTCACAGACTGCTAGCATTCTGACTGTAGCCGAAGCCAAATCTTCCGGAATCTACAGCTGCGTGGCTTCCAATAAAGTAGGAAACGTTGAAAGGAACATTAGCTTTTATGTAACAGGTAAGGTACAATCCATTCAGTAACTAAACACCCACCCTGGTCAGAATGTTGCATTTGTTAGGATGTCATGTGGCTTACATTTCCCCTAGGTGTGATAATTACTGGAGGCAGATGTTAACTAATGTAATATTTTTCACTGCTTCTGTGGTGGGTTTCGGCAGGGCTGCTGGGACTTGGCTGCTAAAAAGGGGATTAGCAGTACAGGGTGATAAATAACAATGATCCATTATCAGCTTTCTAATGAAGATGCAAATTGCTCATGAAAATAATGGTCTCTTGCTATGACTTTTTTCTAGGGTTGATGGCTTGCAGTCGACACATGTGTAATGTTACTTTATAATTTGTGAAACCCCTATCAGGCAGCATCAGGTGTTCTCACACTATGTATCAGCTTCTGCCAACTATGGCCCTGAGCATGCAACAGGTACCCTGCAAGCAGAGCTCTGTGTCTGCCCAGAGCCCCGTTGAAGTCAATGTGATTCAGCACAGGCATAGGGATCTGCCTACCTCAGGAACACATTGCAGGACCATAGAATCATAGAATCATAGAACCATAGACCAGGGCCGGTGGATCACATTTGCCCATCTTTTTGTAGGTGTATCTCCCATTGACACCAATGAGTATTTTGTACACAGATGATAGGACCCCATGCATTCTACTACTCCCTTCTGAGGAAGATACAATTGTATAACATAGGCCCATATCCGGCAAAGACTTACACATGTGTTTAACTATGTACGTGAGTAATTCTAGTGACTTCAATGGTGTAAAGTGAAGCATGTGGATAAGTCTTTGCAGGAACAGGACTGTAAGGAGTAAATGCTGTGCCTTCGAGAGCTAAGGAAATAAATGGGAATTCACTAATAGCCAGTACACAATTTATCAACCATCACGTAGGAAGGTCATGTTGCAAAGGAGCCACCTTCTGGTTGAAAGTTTTGTGTTGGCTGTGGCACGATGCATTTACCAAGTGTGGACTCACGGGATGCGAGGCTTACATTAATGGTCCCAAATAATCTTGGGAAAGATCCTGGTGAAAGAAAATGAGACTTAATCATTTAATAACAGATATTTTAGAAACCACAGCCCAATCTATCTTTAATACTAAAAATACTAAAAATGAGAAGCCTGCCATAACCTCACAGCTGAAAAGGGGATCCATTTTCAATTAATGAAGTTTTGTTGTTGTTCTTGCTCTAATTTTGTAATCTGTTTTATTGTTGATCTGTTGCCTGTCATTCTGATTAACTTTAATGAAGATAATGCTGGTACTATGCTGCCCCTCCCCGTTTTTTGGATTAAATTTTACACTTTTTGAAATGTTCTGACCAGCTGTAATAATACACTCCCACATTTAGGAACTGTTGGTTGTCTGTAAATATAGAAGTTCAGTAATAAAACACCAGAACTAGTCATTGAAATGTGAACATAGCTAAGTGACACAGGGCGAGGTTATTTGTAAAATATGAAAAAGGAAAATAGTTACTTGTTCTATTAATAGATATGGCAGGAGTATTTGCTGACTAAGAGTTCTAGAATCATAGTTTTTTGTTTGCTTTCAAGCATTAAATTGTGTACATTTCCTTGAAAGTTAAAACCTTTACTCAAACAATGAGACTGTTGTTTCCCACAAATTGGCTCGCTAATCTGTCTGTGTTAGTGTCTGTACATATGTCACACAGAGACTTTACATACAATTTAGGGCAGTGAATAAGAACATTCTAATAATCAGTCAGTGGACTGGGTACTTGCTCTTTTAATGCACAAGACATTGAGTTGTGTGCTCTAGTCCCATCTCTTTAGGCACCCAATGCTCTGTGTAAGACCCTGAAGCCAAGTGAAGAAGGTCTTCTGGTGCCATAATACCTGCCTGTTTAAAGTCTTCAGTTGCTCTCTCACCTAACTGTCTGATACTAGAGCATGACGGCATACATTGTCATATTTCATGGTATGAATTGATTTTTAGCTGGGCGCAGAAAAATCATAGAATCATAGAAATGTAGGACTGGAAGAGACCTCGATAAGCCATCCAGTCCATTCCCCTGCATGGAGGCAGGACTAAGTGTATCTAGACCATCCCTGACAGGTGTTTGTCTAATCTTATTCTTAAAAACCTCCAACGACGGATAGTCGGATAGTCCACAACCTCCCTAGGTAATTTGTCCAGTGCTTAACTACCCTGGCAGATAGAAAGTTTTTCCTAATATCTAACCTAAATCTCCCTTGATGCAATTTACTTTTTGTCCTGTCCTCACCCTCCTTTTTATAACAACCTTTTATGTACTTGAAGACTATTATCATGTCCCTCCTCAGTCTTCACTTCTCCAGACGAAACCCATTTTTTTCAGTCTTTCTTTGTAGATCATGTTTTCTAGACCATTAATTGTTTTTGTTGGTCTCCTCTGGACTTTCTCCAGTTTGTCCACATCTTTCCCAAAGTGTAGTGCCCACAACTGAACACACTACTTCCATTGAGACCTCATCAGTGCTGAGTGGAGCGGAAGAATGACTTTTCATGTCTTGTTTACAACACTCCTGCAAATACATCCCAGGATGGTGTTCTCTCTCTCTCTCTTTTTTTTTGCAACAGTATTACATTGTTGACTCATATTTAGTTTGTGATCTATTATAATCCCCAGATCCCTTTCTGCAATACTCCTTCCTAGGCAGTCATTTCCCATTTTGTATTTTTGCAACTGATTGTTCCTTCTTAAGTGTAGTCCTTTGTATTTCTCCTTATTGAATTTCATCCTATTTATTTCAAACCATTTCTCCAGTTTGTCAAAATCACTTTGAACTCCCATCCTGTCCTCCAAAGTGCTTGCAACCCCTCCCAACTTGGTATTGTCCTCAAACTTTATAAGTGTATTCTCTATGCCATTATCCAAATTATTTATGAAGATATTGAATGGAACCTAACCCGCTCCATGATACCATACTTTATACTGGCAGAGAGGGTAGATAGCTATGACTTTCCCCTGAAGGCTTTGGTATTGGCATCCATTCAGAAACGGGATATTGGAGTGGTTGATTTACTGTTGTCTGGAAATTGTTCATGGTTTCACTGGTAGCACCCTTTTTATGTGGGGTAGTGAGACTGATATAAACTCAGCTTTTAAATCAGTTTTTAAAAATGTTGTATTTGTCCTTTGGACTCCTAGTGTGTCTTGAGACTTGAGCTGTGTGATCTATAAACTCCTATTTGTCTACTGACATCTGGTTGCTTTAATTAAACTCCGATTGTTGCTATCTGCTGTTGGCACATTTAAAAATGAAGTCAGGCTTGTTCTTCTCTCCCCTGCTTACAGCGCATCTAATTTGAAAGACCAAAAATATTCCTTTGGATTCACCCATTACTCTAGCAAGTATGCTCTTTCAGGCTGAGACCATTGTTCTCGTCAGGTAGCATTTTATACTTCAAGTCAATTGAGAGACTTTTTTTTTTGGTGTTTGTTGAAAAGCGCACTTGGGGAAAAAATGACAGTCCAAAAATGCTGACGGGTGTGAACAGACAGGACACCGAAAAGGATTTCCTTCTAATGTATTCCAAACAGATACTTCAGGGCTAGGGTGATTGCTGGAGGTTTGTTTGTTTTTTGTGGGTGGGGCTGGGAGGCTGTTCTCACTTGGCTCTGACTTACACAAAGACTAAAAGTGAGACATGAAAATATCCAGAGAAGGAGAACATGAACACTTTTAGAGTCAGAAGCTGCCCGCCACAGCAAGGGAGGTCAGAAAGGACAATGAACATGGGATGGGCCCAAGCATAGTCTAAGCAGACAATATCTCCCTCTCCAATATGCCCCTCATTTTGAATTACTGGATTGGTTCAATCCTTGTCTTTTAGGTGGCAAGAAACCCTGTGTTAGAGCAGTGGGAAGAATTGGGGGTGGGAGGGGCAGTTTCTTTATGTGACATGCTCCTCTCTGACAGTGGCTGAAATAGCACCTGGAAAGTTAGCAGACGCTAGGGCTGGAATTGGGGGGGCTGGAACTAGGAGTTCTGGGGGTGCTGCCACACCCTCTGGCTTGAAGTGGTTTCCATTATATACAGGGTTTACAGTTTGGTTTAGTGGCTCTCAAACCCCCACTATAAAAATTGTTCCAGCACCCCTGGGGCTGTTCCTGGCAGCACTTACCTCCACGGGCTCTACTTGCTATAGAGCGGGATGGGGGGCGAGGGGGTGCAAGGGAGCACAGGTAAGGGGCTGGAGATGATCATGTGGGGTCAACCCCCCATGTTAATTATTGTAGCGCCCCTGGTATTTCTGAGGTTGAAGTTTAAGTCCCATGTGTATCTTTGGGAGATTTACGAGTGGTGCAACTTTACACCCCTCCCTTGAGGAGAGTGTGATTTGGGATCTCCAAGAAGTGAATCTGATATGCCCTTGAATAGCTTTTCCTTCCTATGGGCCAATCAAGAGCAGGGGCACTTTTAGGCTTTGTTTCAATGTGTTTTTAAATGTGCATCTTTGCCTTAGTCCATCAAATAACCGTAGGCATGTATCTTATGCAGAGAAAATATGGAGTATTCCCTCCTGAAAGACTTCCTACTCATTGATACTGGGGCAGTCGTGAGAGTAATTCTTGAGTGCCAAATTACACTGAGCTAGGCCCCTCCCCCCCAAACCTGTCCCTTCCCCTACTTTTGGGGATGTTTTGCTGGCACACAGCAGGCCCATGGGCGTTTGCAATTACTGAGGGTGAGACAGGAACGGCTCTGCCTTATCTCCCTGGTTTCCCAATGTCACTAGACACGTTTTATTTTGAGATTCCTGATGGTGCTTGGCAAAGATAAACAAAATCTTCCATCAGGAAACCAGGGAGCTATTTCCACAGGAAGCTTCAAATCACTAAAGTAAATAAAACTCTTTTACATTATTCCAGCAATGTTGCTTAGCTCGCCTCAGGCTGTTAGATTTGGTGCTAGGTGTCATATATTAGGAGTTTGGAGTCTTTAAACAAATTATTTGACTGGAATCTAGTGCATTTTGCTTTTGTCCTCAGAGTTGGGGTTTTTTTTAAGTGTTTTTCTTCCCTGGTGACATCAAGGAAATGTCCCAAATGTGACACCATAAAGTAGTTATAGCTATGTTATTCTGAGGGCACATTATCCTTTTATGTTAAAAATAGGTCATCTCCCACTGAGTCTCACGGTCCTCCTTGATTTAGTCTTAAGAGTTTTGCTTGGCTTTTCCTAGCCTTTACTGAGCACTGACATTTTCATAGCAAAAAAATTAAAAGAATTTCAGATGGATACTTTGCGATTTCTTGACACACTGGGTCAAATTCATAGCTGGTCTAAGGTGGTGCTGTAACTCAAGGAAGCCAGATAATATGCCTGAGGCAAGAGTTGGGCCCAGGGAAGTTGCTGTACCTCCTTACAGCAGGTCTGATTGTGGCCTAAATGTTTTAAAACAAACCAGTTACTTCAAAGGCAAGTTTGGCTCTCAAGAGCTCTTGATTTATATTGGTTTTGCTGAGCTCAAAATCTGGTTTCACGTAATCCTGGGGAAAGCAAAGAATTGCAGCAGTTGCTAGTAAGCACCAAATATGGCCCAATAGCTCTTATTTTTCACTCTCATCACCTAACTGTAAAGTTTTCCCAATGTCTTTGTGTGTGAGAGAGGTGAAAAAAGTCCAGACTACCAAGTGCATTATAAGAGTAGTGTGCCCATATCCCATATCTTTGACTTGGCAGTTTCTGTTCAACTCATCTTTGACATTTCTTTATCAACGGAATGGAGAATCCATATTTCCTTCTCATTGCAACAATAAAGGTGGATTCAAACCACAAAATGTAGGTCCCTCTCTGGATTCTGAACACTTCCAAAATTGGAGGGAGTTTGGATCTGGGATTTGATACGAGCTCATTTACCCAATAGCGAACCGAATGGATCCATCTAAAATTAATATAGGGAAGTATAGTGTTAAATGTAAGTCTTAGTCAAGAGGAGTACATGTTTCTGACAGCTAAGACAAGTCTATGAAGGCATGAAGTACAGTAATTCCATGTTCTAACAGAACAGACTGGAGTGCTAGGGAATGATTATACCAGATACAATCCCTGTTTCTATTATTTCAAGTGAAATTCACAGACAAATGCTGTGGAAATTAACAATTAGAGAACAAGTGAAACCTGCCACCTTTTGTCATCAAGTTGTATAAGTCAGTTGCAATTAAACAAGCAAGAGGAAATAATTTTAAATTAAACCAAGAGAGGTTCCATTTTGGAACAGCAATTTTAATTTGATTTTCACCAGGAGCCTTCTACTTGCGCTGAAGCCAATGGCATAATTCACATTGGCTTCCAGGGAGCAAGCTCAAGCCTCAATAGGCTGTGTAATGGAATGTAACGAGGCATGGGATAGCCAGCACTTTCCAGGCAAAGGAAGCTACGATTATCTGGTGATGAACCACAAATCTACTTTTATTTATTGTTGGCTGAAGTAACAGCTGGTCAAACTACCCATTAGGAATCATGTTAGTTACAAATTGTGCCACATTTATGTTTAGCAAATTGTTGTTGAGCTGATCCTGATTTTCTTTGAATCGACTCACTTTTTGCGCGTGTTCGCCTACTAGTTTGGATGAATAATTTTCATCCTATGGGCTGTTTATGATCAAATATTAGCTCTGTAGTTGGTCACCTAGGCACATGGTATTGTTTCTGGTCTCTGCTTGGGTGACTGAAATTGCTTACTTCCGGTGTGAATTCCCAGAAAAACAATCATTAATTCAAATCATCATTAAATCGTCAGGATCTGCAAGAGCTTTAATAAATACCCACCAGTTGTCTGAATACTCATGAATAACAAGCAATCGCTATAATCAAATTTTGTGAACTGCCTTGTGCACTTCTATTGCCCAATATGTTCACACTTTGTAAACTATTGCTCTAGATCTAGCTGAAACCAGATATTTCTCTCCCTGATCTTAGTGCAGGGCCAGCTCCAGGCACCAGCTTTCCAAGTTGGTGCTTGGGGCGGCATCGAGAATGGGGCAGCAGTCCGAGTCCCGCGGCGGCAATTCGGCGGCAGCTCCACCGCTCTTCCTGCCGCCGAATTGCCGCCGCAGGACTCGGACTGCCGCCCCATTCTCGCCCGCCGCAGCGGCAATTCGGCGGCAGATCCGCCGCTCTTACCTTGCCGCCGCGGGACTCGAACTGCTCGTGTCAGGGGCGGGGCCCCGCAACATCGCCCGGTGTTGGGGGCGGGGCCGCAGCGACTGCTTGGGGTGGCAGAATTATCAGAGCCGCGCCTGTCTTAGTGTGCCCTTTCAATACGTTCTGCTCTTTGTACTCTCCTTCAGACTGTCTTAACATGATGGGCCTGATCCTCAGCTAGGGCAAATCACTTAGCTCCAGTGAAGTCAACTGAGAGATGCCAATTTACACCAGCTGAAGAGCAGCCCTCATGTATCCATTACAAGCAGAGAGTGCTCTCTTTGTTGAGTCAAGTGAGAAGAACAGAGGCAGGGTGGGTGAGGTAATATCTTTTATTGGACCCCGGTGAGAGAGACAAGCTTTGGGGCCACACAGAGCTCTTCTTTGTGGCTCAAAAGCTTGTCTCTCACCAACAGAAGTTGGTCTAATAAAAGATATTACCTCACCCACCTTGTCTCTCTAATATCCTGGGACCGACACAGCTACAGCTACACTGCAAACAAGAATAGACACAGTCCAGGGTGTAGGAAGAAAGGCTAAAGACTTCAGCAGGAAGCTGAAGAATCTTCAGGCTCACAGGAAAAAGGAAATTATTTGAATTTTGACCCATGATTTTCCTATAAACTAAAAGTGTTCTTGATTTTTGACAGATGTGCCAAATGGATTTCATATTAATTTGGAAAAAATGCCCATTGAAGGAGAGAACCTGATATTGTCCTGTTCAGTCAACAAATTCCTGTACAAAGACATTGCTTGGATTTTGCCGAGGACAGTTAATAATCAAACAAAAGCAAAAAAGCACATCATTAAGGAATACTCCATTACCCTCATTCTCACCGTCAAGAATGTTTCCCTGGAACACTCAGGCACCTATACCTGCAGAGCAAGGAACATATACTCGGGGGAAGAAGTGCTTCAAAAGAAAGACGTTACAATTAGAGGTGAGCACTGCAACAAAAAGGCTGTTTACTCTCGGATCCTCAAATTTAAAAGCACAAGGAATGATTGTACAACACAAAACAATGTAAAACATTAAAGGACTCATTAAAAAGTCACAGTTGTCTCATATCATCTCGATTTTTTATTACAGTTGCTACCTTTCAGGCTCTGAGGTGGTGCACCTCCAAAAATGGGTATGGACATAGGCGGAGTAGCGAAACAAAAGCATAACACATGGGCTTCCAGTTCAGTTCAGACGGGTGTGTTCTACTTTGGCAAAGCTGGTGGAAGTTGGGGTTTGGAAGATCCCCTGTACTGCATTGTGTATGTTGTGTTGTTGTGTCCGTTGCTGCCTCCTACTGAGTGATAATGAAAACTTTGGACCAGTTTTATCTTCCACTTTGGTATCGGCCTCTTCGAAAGTCAAAGCTGCATAAACTGATTAACTTTATAAACTGCTGGTTTTGGTCAACAATGGACATTTAATAAGTTAATTTTAAAGTGTGGAATGAGCACAATTCAGTTTGAGATTGACTGGACTATACATTTTTATTTCAATCGGATTTTGGTGGATTTATAAATATTACCTGCTGAGCAAGTTCTAATGCTTATTTATTTGAAATAATTTTCTATGCTAAGTACATTAATCTTATGAAGTATCTTCTCGAGGAAGGCCCTGTGGATGCAGGAAAGAAATAAAAATGTTGATATAATGCACAGACCTATCTTATCATTTTTAATAATGAGGATTTAAAAACTGACAGAGATGAACCCTGTTTCTCCAAATAAATCCAAGTCGATTTCCCGTTGCTGTGTTGGTCAGTTTTAAAGTTAATTACTGCACTACCAAAAAAGACCTGTGGACATCAGCAAGAGTTCTGTGGCTGGCATGAGGATAAAGGACTTTGTAATGTTATAATTATCTCATTAAAGTAGAATTGCTACACTCCTTCCATTGACAAGGCTAAAGCCATCACAGTGAAATGTTTAATACATTCTTCCAAATTTAAAATTAAAATTAAGGCCATTAAAAAAATCCCTTCCTTTTGATATGCAGATGACAATAGGATTTATTATGGGGATTAAGAAATGGCCAAACTACTGAAGGAGAATTAAGGGTAATCTAAACTTCCTTTTAAGCATTTCCTTTTTACATGATTTCACTACAAGGTGTTTCTGTGTATTATAAATTCAGTATAAGGAAGAAGTTACTATTTTTAATAGATCTGATAACTTTATTTTTTTACAATATGTAGCTTTTATAATTTTTGTTTCATTTATGACTGATCATTTATATAGGATTTACATAAGCCATAACAAAACAAGCCATAGTGACCAAAATAGCCACCGCAAAGGAACAAAGTGGCTGTGCTTCTAAAATAGAGGGTGACAACATGACAACTCCTTGCTCTTGGGAACTCACCAGACTGTTTCCTCCTTTAGGTATTGGGACTGTGTCCCACGGCCAAACTTGTCTTTCACGTGGGAATTGCTTTTGTCAAGTGTGAAAGGGTAAACAATAGCATTTCCCCATCATGCCAGCTTCACGGAGCCTAAAATGCTTAGAAAACAATTAGTAACCTGGAGGTTGTCAGAGTAAAGAAAAGAATAATCATTTAGATCTTGAAATGTCACCTACAGCCTTCTTGTGTACAGTAGCTCTTTTGTTCATTATTAGCATGATGGTTCCCAGAAACAATGTGTTCTTGCAAAGGAATTTGTGTCTCTTTCTTTCTCTCTTTTTTTTTTTTAAAAATGTGCTTAAAAAGCAAGTGAAATGATCATGGTCATTGCTTTTAAAATGGGGCAAGCTTGTTTTGTTGTGACAATGCAGGTCTCCCTCTTTATGGGGCTGTACTTGAGAAAATATTTGGTGGCCTGGTGGCCTGCAATGACAGGACTTTATGCATTTTCAATAGCATTGGAAGCCAGAGTGCGGTAGCTTGTAGCAGTCAGTTGCTGGTAGCAGCCAGGTGATATGAGCCTGGGTCACAAACTGATGTCGTGATTAGAAACTGTCCATGTGTGGAATTGTTAAGTGATGATGTATACCACATTGCCCTAAGGGACATCTTGATAGCCACTTCCTTGTATGGTGTTGGCCAAGGCTCTGAACAGCTATAATGCTGTACAATGCTATGTTAGTGCCCGGGCATAGCTGCCAGTGTTGGAAGGTGAGGAAGAACCTCAGTGAAACTGTGAGGAAAAGGGTTCTGGATTTGATGGTGAGATAAAGTTATTGTCAGTACTGATCTCATCAGATTAAACTGAAGAATCGTGTCAATTTGTGGTTGTTTCTCTAACTCCCTCTGAGTAGCATATTACTTGGAGAGAATAATGATGTAATTTAAATTTATAGTTCTTTTTTAAAAACAAGTGTTAAAATGCAACTGTGTATTTATATTTTCAAACCGGTTAATAAAAAAGGAACATTAAGCGTATTAAGGTAAAAGTATGTGAAATGAAAAGTTATACAAAAAGTGCTAACAACTTTCCATGTTTTCCCTATTGCCAAGGATTGGTTTTGCAATAGGGATTTTGCTTTCTCACAGCCACGGTGTCACTTTGAGTCATTGTACTCTGAAGTCATAGGGCCATGCTCTGCCCTCAGTGACACTCCCATGTAACTCCACTGGGCCAAATTCTGCCTACAGTGAGGTTCCCCAGGCGTAACTGAGGACAGAATTGGTCCATCAGCCCATGTTTATGACCTCACAGGGAGACATGATGGCTATGATGCTAATGTCTAACATTCAGCATTAGGGGTGGGATTTTTCAAAAGCACTGAGCAAGTGACTTCACTCTGCTCCTACTGAAGACAATGGGAGTGTTACCTGACTTTAATGGGAGCACAGTTAGGCCAACACTGAGTGCTTTTGAAAATCCCATCCTATGGCTTCACTCCAGCATCAGAGGAGCAGGTGGCCTGGGAGAGAGAAACCTCTTGCTTTAACCACGTCCTTGAAAACCCGCCAACTGCGGCAAAGAAAATATTAAAAATATGTGAATGGTAACTGGCTCAAAGTTTTAAGCAAGAAAGTTTTGCTCACTACGAAAACCCGTCTTTAGTGTATGGATATAAACAAATTAAAATTAATCAGAAATAACTTACAGAATGTGTGATTTGCCTTTGTTCTGTCATCCTGTCACACCGCATTTTGAATGAGTTGGTTGTGTTGTTCTGTGGGGATTATTTATAAATACAAAACTTGGACCAAGTGGCTTAAATCTGTCAGCTTTTGTGTATGACCATATTTTCAAACAATAAATCTTCATAGACAGTTTATTTTGCTAAAATGGAACCATAATGTAAATGTTCAGGATCCATAGCTGAAAAGAGGGGAATCTTGTTGGATGGGGAGAAATCATTGTTGTTGATGTTAATACCAATGCATATAGATTTGATGAAGAATGTACATCTAAACTTCACTCACTGGAATTGTTGTTTGTTGATAAGAACAGACTATTTTTTACACTATCAACACATAAATTAATGGTCATTGCCCCAAGGAATGTACATTCTAGCTTGGACATAGACAAAAAATCAGACACAGATGATTCATAGATATGTTGGAACTGATTTCAGGGGATAAAAGTATAGCAGAGGTCATTCATTTCAGAAATTCTGAAAAAGCTTTCAGTGCTTTTGGGTTTATACACATTATATAAATGGACTAGTGTGAAATGTATTGGAGAGTTTTTAATCATGTCAGGTAGTCAGATCATAGTGGAGATGGAAAAGACCTGTTGGATCATGAAGTCCACCCTCCTGAAAGATTAGCATATAATGTTCCCAACAAAGGATGTGTCAGACATTAAACTGATACTGTACTTGATCTTAGCATATAGATATATGTCGCTGTGAAAAAAGTGACCCCTAATCTTGGAAGTTTCCTTGCAGAGAAAGATTGCAGCATCAGCCAGTTCCTGCAGGAACTGGGAATTCAAGGAAATCTGCAATACAGTGCATGATTGTGCAGGAATGCACTGAACTCTACAGGACCAGCGTACAAAAGGGATAATATAAGAAGTTGCAAATGTGGTAGAAAAGTTGTTGCTGTATAATCACCATCAATTCTGGAGCTATTCTCCTGCTCTTGGTCGTAACAGCTTTCAACGTTGTGCAAGAAGGAAGGGGGAAATGGATTGGTTTGGAGATGGGGAGGAAAACAACAGCTTGCTTTGGGTGCCCAGGGATGATTTAATATTGGGCTTGTTGAACTTTTGGGGGGTTTTCTTATCCTTGGTTGGGGGATGTGCATGCTGGACAGAATCAGAACACGCCGAGGTGTATTTCCAAACACTAGCTAGAAAGTCATTGAACTCCATTTTATTTCATACATTTGAATGAATTTTAATCCATAAAAGTGGCTAATGTAAAATAGGAATTATATGCTGTTATATAGCACTGAACTCTGGAACCCGTACTTCTGCCTCTGGGATCAGTGTTTCAGACACTTGCATTATGGGAGGGGATGTTGCCTGGGGAAAATAGACACATTTCTCACAAATGCAAGGACTATTTGTGTTTGGTTAGCTGTCGCGGTTTTGCCAAGATTCCTTGAGTTCAGCCAAACACAAAAACCAAAGATATATGACGACTTGGGGGTCTACAACGATGATTCAGTGCTCACACTCTGGTTTTGAAGTATGATAGTTTACTGAATAGGGCTCACAATAAAGTTGATCTTCACAGTGAGTAAATTATGTACATTTTATTCATGCACAGTCTTGTATATATGCAGCATCTAACTGTATAAAGCTATCACTAATTCAGGGATATTCTAACGTAGTACATTTCTCCTGAAATTATGTAAAATCCCGAGATTGCAAAGAGTCTTTACTTTAGCTTGTAAGAGAATGAATGCAGAAAGCTTTGTCTTAATACAGCATCTGTTGTTGGATCATTTCCATCCTGATCTGTATTATAACCAGTTACAACCGATGAAAGGACATTATCTCAAAAGGAAAAGGCTTCACTAAGCCACACTAAATATTCTTTTCAAACAGGGATAGTAAGTAGGGAAAGTGTAAGCTTGGAATTTGGTAGCATGTCTCCGGAAAGTTCTGACATTTTAAAAGATCAGTAATGACAATGCAAGAGATTATTTTAAATACACACACACATATGATTATAGGAATGTAATCGTTGAACTCTCGTTTTATTTTGTAGCTCAGGAAGCACCATCCCTTCTGCGCAACCTCAGTGATCAGATTGTGAACACCAGCAATTCTGCTACTTTAGAATGTCAGGCTCAAGGCATCCCCGAGCCACAGATATCCTGGTTTAAAAACCACGACGAAATACTGCAAGAACCAGGTGGGAGCTGCAAACACCCTTTCCGCTCCTCACTCTCTTCTCTTACATCTGCTCTGTATCTCTTTGGCTATGTCTACACTACACAGCTTTCAGCGACAGGTCTGTGTCGCCACAGCCGTGCCGCTAAAAGGCAGTGCAGCCGCTGTTTGTCAGCTTTTGTCTTTCAGGGTTTGTTTGTTTTTAAACACCTCTGAAAGACAAAAGTTTTGTTGTTCAATTGCCAGTGTAGACATATCCTTAGATACTTATGTCCCCGTTACCAAAGTATCTGAGCACCTTACAATCTTTAATGTGTTCGTCTTGACAACACCCCTGTGAGGTTGGGCAGAACTTTCCCCTTTCACAAGTGGGAGAACTTAGGCACAGAGAGGCTAAGTTACTTTTGCCCACGGTCACACAGGAAATCCATGGGCGAGCAAGAATTTGAGCATGGGTCTCCCAAGGCTAGCGCCCTGACCACTGGACAGATCTGGTATTGGGATACCAGAGCAGAATTGGAATTCCTCTGCCTCTAGTAGGGGGATCCATTTGTCATGTAGCATTACATCCTATTATGAGAAATCCAGGAGCTGTAACTTTGTTAGATTTGGATTTGTTTTTCTTGACATAACTAGAAAAGAGCTGGTGGAGGGGGCAGTTTAGAGCTGGATTATCATTGCACTGGGGGTTGGGTTCAAGGCTCAGTTGGGGCTAAATGTTCAGTTTAAATGGCACCAAAATCATACAAACTATTCTTGGGAGACTTCAGCCCCATTTGGCAGGAATCTTGGATGAGGGAAATGTAATGAGATTTCAGCCATATCCTCACCAGAACTGAAAAATAGGGCTTTATTGATTTTACATCTGATCTGTAACCAAAGTCATTCTGGCAGATTTTGACTAGAGGAATTGGAATCCAATCCCCAATCTCTTTTAGCAAAATCCAAGGAGGCTTGTGTTCAAGCTTCTGGCTTTGGCTATCTCTAATTATTTTGTCACCAACGTAAGCAACTGGAAAAATCTTAGAACATTTACCAATAATAATCCCCAGAGCACAATATGCTCTTGCAGCAACAAGACACCAAACCAGATATAGGACCCAATCCTGAAAACACTTAGTGCTGAGCGCACTAGTTACAATGGGACCAAAGTGAATACTCCCATTGACTTCAGTGGGACTACTACCTATGTGTTTAAAGTTAAGCACATTAAGTGTTTGCCTGGATCGAGGTCTAAGCCCAGTACTAAGCATCACACCCAGAAATAAAGCACTTTCAAGACCATTGCCGTAGAAGGAGCCTTCTTACTAATGTAAGTGCTGTATAAACACCAGTTTCCACCAGAGCCTCAGAACCTGCGAACACTTTGTAACTCTGAAACTAACACCCAAAATTAAGGACCCATCCACCCTCTAGGGCGTTATGTAATGTCTGGCTCATCCCTAATAATCAGAAGAGGGTTGTTTTACAGAAAGAGTTGTCTTTGTTTATACTCCATGTCCCACTCATTTAAAGATCTTTCACTCCACAGGAATCATTTTAGGACCAGGAAGCAAAATGCTGTTTATCGAAAGAGTCAAAGAGGAGGATGAAGGACTTTACCGGTGTATAGCTACCAACCTAAAAGGATCTGTGGAGAGTGCAGCTTATGTCACTGTACAAGGTAAAGCACTGCATTAGATGGAAACAAGACAAAAATCGCTTTAAGTTCTTGTTCTCTATTTTTCCTCTTTTCCCTGATTATTTTCTCTAAGCAGCTTTCTTGCTCTGACTAGGAAGGCAGGTAAGTGGCTTGTTAGAATCATAGAATATCAGGGTTGGAAGGGACCTTAGAAGGTCATCTAGTCTAACCCGCTGCTCAAAGGAGGCCCAATCCCCAATTTTTGCCCCAGATCCCTAAATGGCCCCCTCAAGGATTGAACTCACAACCGTGGGTTTAGCAGGCCAATGCTCAAACCACTGAGCTATCCCTCCCCCATGTTGTTGATCATGTGTGATTTCTGAATATGGCAGTTTGAAGGAAGTCTTAGCAAGGGGAATGCACCAGGTTGGAAAAGAAGCCAATGGGAAATGCTAACTCAGAATGTGTTTATACTGACCTAAAAAGAAGAATTGCTTCAATCCAACAAAGAGAGGGTCAGGGAAGAAGATAAATGTAAATTTAGTGTAAAAAAACCCTAGGCATTCATTTTCTCATTTCAGGCTACTATAAGCTGGACATTTTTGATATTTTCCTTTTCTTGGTTTTAATATAAAGTGGGCTGCTATGTCCAACCAGAAGAGTTTTCCAGTAAACACAAATACATCTTTCAGAGGTATTTACTATAGGAGCTAGGGGTTGTTATTGTTACTCCTCCTCAGGATACTCATGCTATTCATCCGAATGTCCAGTCTTTTTTTTTTTTCAGTTCTCTTGGCCTCACAGGTGCCTTGTGGCAATGAGTTCCACAGGGTAATTGTGCATTGTATGAACAAATATTTTCTTTTATCAGATTTAAACTTGTCATTTTTCAACTTCATTGAATGTCCCCCATGCCATTAATTAGTGTGTGCACTTTTGACACAACCTCTTTTCTCAACTCAACATTCCCAAACTTTTCAATCTCTCTTCATATGAGACGTTTTAATTAGGCAAAATATTATTAGCTCCTCCAGGCAAAGACTGTCTCCCTGTGTGTGTGTATAGCTTGTAGTACAATAGAATCCCATTCCTCTTTGTTTGGGTACTGCCACAGCACACACAATGTGTTAAAAAAATCAGGATTGACATGTTCCAGTTGCAAGTTCTTTGGCTTTCTTGGCACATTGGCAAATTCATCGCTGTAAAAAATCAGAGGTATCAATGTGTATATATGAGCAGGGCTACATAAAATTGATGAGGGACTTGTCGCCAGCTATGTTTTGGGGAATAATTTTAAATCTGTGTGGGCATTCTAAAAAAATGACTCATCTTAGAGTGCTTGCAGTTTAACACACCCGGCAGATTAGCTAATTTGTCTGGACAATGTAATGTTACCTTGTATTGATTATTGAATGTTATTGTATTTTGTTATTTACTGATAATGTTTTGTGGGCTAGTTTCTGGGGAAGCAGTGTCTCCTTGTTGTCTGACCCAGGGGAGAAAGGGAGGATAGTGGATTCCTGTCTGGATAAGAGTCCTTCATGGACGATAGATAGAGCTTTTGGATGGTTCTGATAAAAAGCTTTAGCCAAGTAGAAGTGGGGGCCAGTGAGTTAAAGACTCCCCAGCACTAATGTCTGGAAAAGGAAAGAGACAAATCATTTAATCAGCACCCCCAAAAACCATGCTCAGGGAGAACGCATCCCCACCCTGTCTCTCCCACCCCCTCCTGAAATCTCTGTGGTCTCAGCAAGGGGACAATGGTCAAATGAAGAGTGTTCCCTGTCATTATCCCCAAGCAGCTCATCATCCCCTGAACAACTGTCCCTCTTCCGAGGGACATGGAATTGTAGCCACTCACCCGTCTTTGGCTCTGGAGGTTCAAGATCTGGGCTCATCTAGTTTTTACTGCATTCTCGAAAATGCAGTGTACAATTTCTGCCAGTGCTACAGAAAATAACTGGTGTTTTTGATCTGCATACAGTAGCTCGCCAAGTACAGTAGAGCATATGAAAGAAAGCCGGGCAAGTGCCTCGTGTCCAGGGCTATGTTTAACAGACTGGAAAAGTGGTTTGCAAAATAACCAGGAAGGAAACTGTCTGCTCTTTTTATTTCCTTTGAAAAAAAGTTCTTATACTTACAGATAATACAATGTGTTATTTTTGTATCAGAAAGGGAAGAATGGACTGCAGAATCCAAGAGGGTTCTTTAAATAGTCACAGTCCTTGTTTAGTTTGGAAGCCACACATGTAGGACAGTCTGTGGAAGAGATGTAGCCATAAAAATGTCACCGTAAGCCATCAGATCACCTTCACCTTAAGAACTGAATGGGAAATAATAGAATGAATACAAATAGCAAATCAGACTGAGGCACCTACACATGGACAAAAAGATCCTTTTAAATGATGCAGGAGGTTTTCTGTGGAAGGAGCACGTGCGAGCTACTTATTGCAGCTTACACTCGGAGGTCAGTTCAGCCACTTGTCACACTGCTCAGCCCTCCAGTTGGAGAACCGTTTAATAAAACCCTCCCATTGCAGTTTGGCTCTGTAGGTATTATGCACACTGCAGAGGGGCGGGTCTCAGTTAAGTAGCTAGTTTATGAAGGAGTAGGATGATGTAAAAAGTTGGTATAGGTGTAAAAGAAGGCGCTAACCCTAACTCAAATAAACAAACAATAATGTATCTTAGTTTAAAGCTGCCTCTGGACAGCTTTATGTGACTCTCAGAGATATGACAAAGGATCTATTAATTGTGCTAGACTTTATTCAGCTGATCTGAACTCATGACAATAGTTTGCTACTTACTTGTACATTTTTTATATTGACAAACTCGTTATAGTAGCTTGTCCATAGGGGCCCAATCCAACACTCACTGAAGTCAATGTCAGTGTTTCCCCTAACTTTAATGGGAGGTGAAACTAGCCAGTGGTTAGAAAACTTAGGCTCTAACATTTTGTTTGTGTGGCTATGAAATAAATAGTCTCTTTGAGTGTATGGTGGGCGGTCATTAGTCTGCTTCCATGCTGCCTTGGGCTGTTGTCTCAGACTGCCCAAGCTAAGCGGGGATAGATCAGATCAGTGCATGGATGGAAAAGCCTTGGGAGCTGCTGGAAATGGTACTGGGGTTTGTGGTTCAGTGCTGAACCAGTGACACAGTGTGGCATTCACCATACTGCACTCATGGCTGTGCTGTCTTGCAGACGAGAGATAAAATAGTCAGGATGAGAAGTGAAACTGACGTCCTAACTACCTGTGGTCACTACAGAGGCTGTGACTTCTTCACAAGAGTAGGGTTCTTAACTCTGCTAATTGAGCCGTATCCCAGCTTGGATAATGATATTCTACTGACTTAAATTGTCCTTGCGGTTTCAAGTGGCTACACTATCCTTCTTCATTTCACTTCTTAACAATTGCATAACATACAGTAGCGGTGAAAAAGCTGCTGCGCTCCACCAGGAATTGGCTGCACTTCAGCTTGCAGGTGCTGTGATTTCTGTGTTAAGGAATGGTGACAAACACTCTTTCCCCTCCAGCTGCTGCTGAATAAATGTCAGAAATTATTCCTTGTAACCTGCACCGGCACTGAGTCACGTTCACAGGATAAACAAGAATATGGCTATGTAAATACACAGTCTGGAGAAGGTCCTGTATTATGTTAGAGGACAATCTAGCTGTATTAGTCTGCAGCTCAAAGCACATTTGTCATAATAACATTATAAAGGAAAGCATCATTTGCGTTGTATTTGAAATTGAGCTGGGTTTTTTTGAGTACTCACACCTGAGTGAGATTAATCACATCCCAGGGTTTGGAAAATAAATGCCTTGAATCTCAATTTATAGTTGTATTCATATTTAGTTTGCTAGAACTTACTCTCATAGCTCCGATAGGGACAAGCCTGAGGAATCTTTTAAATATTGGACATGAGCAGGAATCTGATTATCACCGTCACAATTCCTGCATAGCAGACGTGTCACTGCTGCAGAAAACAATTCAAACGTTGAACAAAGCTCTGCAGACTTGCTTAAAACTAGGCACCACACACCCCTCGGTTACCTCATCGGCCCACCAGTGAGACATCACTCCTTCCTCTTTCAATTGTCAGGAATGGTGCCAAGCGTTGAAACTGCTGCAAGTGTGGCCAACAAAAAAAACGGTGAAATCATGTTCAGAACTGCTGTGCCATGTTCCCCCTCTCTCCGTCTGAAAGCGGTGCACTTGAGTCTGAGTTGTGAGAGTATCACAATAAGGGACGGAGCGTGGGTTTTTGCATTTGCTACCAATAAGAGAGTGTATTATTGTGACACGATGACAGCATTTGTGAAACATTCTGCTTTGAAGACATTTGATGAGACCCGAAGGAGCAGTATGAAATGAAATTTTATTCTGGATATTTTTAAGCACCATCAGTGAGACTGACTATTTTCCAGATTTAGTAGTTTTAATATTTTCTCCCTGCTCCCATTTTTCTCATTTGTAATTTCTGCACTGATTTTGATCAACTCTCCCTAAGCTCACTCCGGGTATGTCTACACTGCAAATGAAAACCTGCGACGGGCCCGTGCCAGCTGACTCGGGCTGCGGGGCTGCAGTATAGACTTCCAGGCTCAGGCTGGAGCCTGAGCTCCGGGGCCCTCCCACTCCCAGAGTTCTAGAGCCCAGGCTTCAGCCCAAGCCCAGAAGTCTACACAGCAATGAAACAGTTCCACAGCCTGAGCCCTGCGAGCCTGAGTCAGCTGTCATGGGCCAGCTGTGGGTGTCTGACTGCAGTGCAGACCTACCCTAAGAGTGTCCCTGCCAGCCATCACATGGCATAGAGGGGGGTGCTGCTTGGGAAGGCACATGTGGGATCTGACCCCGCACCGCTGATGTCAGTGGGAGTCACACCCGGGGCTGTACAGGAACCACTGAGAGCCGAGGCTGGTCATAGCTGGGGCAATGCTGCTAAGCTCTCCTCCCTGCAGTGGGAATAGAGGGCGCAGCAAGCAGTTTCTTGAAAAAAAGGTGCTCCATAGTCACATCTCTAATGTCACAGGAAAGTGAGCCACCTCTTAGCATCCTGCTGCCTGCCCTATGGTATCTCCCCAACCCCAAAAAAGGATTGAGCTCTGTGCTAGCAATGGTGTCTAGAGTTTAATTTCAATGTGTTTACTGCAGTGGGTTTTGTCCAGGGGGTGAATTTGTCTAGGTTCTGAGAGCCATTAACATCCCTGGAAAGGAAGTTGGTCGTTATTGATATGTTCTTCAGATACATTTTAAATGCCAATGGAAAGCAAACTCTGCTGTTCTGAGTGTAGTTCTATAAAATGTTTGTTGCTTCATTTCCCCAGGAACATCAGAGAGATCAAACTTGGAGCTAATAACTCTGACATGTACCTGTGTGGCTGCTACGCTCTTCTGGCTCCTATTAACGCTCTTTATACGCAAGCTAAAAAGGGTAAGAACAGTTGAATAATTATTACTAAGCTTCCCCCGCTCTCCTTTTCTCACTGGCATTTGCTCTGGTTAGAAACCATTCCTATTTCAAATGAGATTCATGAACATCACATTAATTCACCTGGTCCTCTACACCAGGTGCAAAGTGGGTACAAAATGCTAATCACTTTGGACTGGAAATCGCTACAGAAGGTGCAAAGCAGGAATGAATCAGCTGCTAAGGCCTAGAGCCTCAAAGATGTTTACACTCACAACTCCCATTGATTTCAGCCGGAGTTAGGCTATGTCTACACTACTGACCTTACAGCGGCACAGTTGTACAGCTGCAGCTGTGCTGCTGTAAGGTCTTTCATGTAGCTGCTCTATGCCGGCAGGAGGGCTCTCTCCTGCTGGCATAATTAAACCATCCCTAACGAGTGGTGGTAGCTATGTGGGCAGGAGAGTGTCTCCCGCTGACATAACGCTGTCCACACCTGCACTTCTGTCAGTGAAACTTATGTCGGTCAGGGGTGTGTTTTTTTCACACCCCTGACTGACAAAGGTTTTGCCGACAAAAGTGCTGGTGTAGACACCTTTGAGGATCTGGCCTAAGTGCCTGCAAATGTTGACTCTTCAGGGTAAATAGAAAAACAGGGTCTGGTAAGGCCTGGTCTTTGCACAGGCGTAACTATGTCACTTAGGGGTGTGATTTTTTTTACTGAAATAGCTGTACCAGTACAACCGCTACTGTGGATGCAGTAATGCCAGGATAAAAGGTGCCTTGTACTGGCGTAGCTTATTCCCCTTCCCTCAGAGGAGTAGCTACACTGATATAAAGCACTTTCATACCAATATAACTGTGTCCAAGAGCCTTGTCTGCACTACAGGGTACTTTGGTATAAGTTACGGCGCTCGGGGGTGGGGTGAATAATCCACACCCTTGAGCGACGTAAGTTATACGGACCTAAGCACCAGTGTAGACAGTGCTGTGTCAGTGGGACATAGCTACCGCCTCTCGCAGAGGCAGGAGTTATTAAGCCGACAGGAGAGTTCTCTCCCATCGTCTTAGAGCGTCTCCACCACAAGTGGTGCAGCTGCACCACTGTAAGTGCTGTACTGTATATGGAGCCTAAGGGAAGTTGTACCCCTTTAACTATACTGGTATAGGCAAAGCAGTACAGCTTGTGTATGTAGCAAAGCACTAAGGCCATTTTACAGAGATCTGGCCGTGTAAAAGGGCCTTAGAGTGAACGTAAAATGTAGTTTGTGCTCACTTTAAGCTCCCTTTATGCTGCCACGGTGGCGTAAAGTAACCTTAGTTTAATTGAGGCCGTGTCTATGCTCTAGAGGCTATTCTGGCATAGCTATGGCGCTGTAGCTATGTTGGCATAATCCTGTAGTGTAGACTCTGCCTATACCGATGGGAGAGGTTTTTATGTCGCTGTAGGAAATCCACCTCCCAACGACGGTAAATAGGTTGACAGAAGCATTTTCTCATCGACCTAGCTGTGACCACGTTGGGGGTTAGCTTGGCACAGCTACATCTCGATGGGGTTGTGACCCGATGGTGCCCAGGTCAGCCCTCATTGGAAATGCCAAGGTCAGGGCAGGTTGCAAAAGGGAGAGCAGATACTCCCAAGACTGGTGGATAACACTAAAGTTAAACTCCCCAACCAGACACAAGCTGTGCTTCTGATCCCCCACACTGGTTATCAAGAAAGAAAGAGAGAAAGAGAGAAAGAAAGAGAGAAAGAAAGAAAGAAAATCATACAGCCCCCTTATTGCATTCCAGTTCTCTGGCTCCCACTCAGTACCTAGGTCCAGTACAGTGAGAAGTTGTTTTAAAACTCTGCTGTTCACAATACAAAATGTTCTTCTGACCCCAAAGGGCCAGCCACATTGCCAGGGCAATATTTGGTTGGATCTTACCCAAAATACCATGCTGCCAACCAGTCCTTTAGTGTCTAAAACTAAAGGTTTATTATAAAGAAAAAGGAAAGAACAAGAAGAGAGATGTTAAATGGTAAATCAGTCACATACATACAAAGACTTCCAAGTCCATCTATCAGGTTCTTAGCAGTATTGGTGAGTTTGCTGGCTTGGAAGTCCCTCTGGAACACAGCCACAGCTTGGATGGGTCATTCAGTCCTTTGTTCAGAGCCTCAGTTTGTAGCAAAGTTCCTCCAGAGGTAAGAAGCAGGACTGAAGACAAGATGCAGGACTGAAGACAAAATGGAGATGATGCAGCTGCTTTATATATTCCTTTTGCCATGTGGCTTGTACTCCCTTTGTTCCAAACACAAGCTGTCCAGCACATGGCCTGGCAAAACCTTAGAGTTCTATCCATAGGCATGTGCCCCTGCGTGCCTTGCTGAGTTATAAGGTGTAGTTCCTGGTTCCTTTCAATAGATTCATTGTACAGTTGATGGCCCTTGGTGGGCCATCAAGCCAGCTCAGTGCTGATGCCATTCTGTCTGGGGCTGTCATTTAGAAATACAGATATGCCCTACGTATCTATAACTCATAATACAAAGGTGATACACACATATAAACACGATTATCAGACTTGGCAAATTATAACATTTTTGCAGATACCTCACACGGCATATCTGCCATGACTCATTGCAATTTTACAACATTGGTATTAATAATATCCTAAAGTGTCTCCCAGATTCTATACAACATCAATAGGGTGTGTGGCATTTTCATACCCTTGAACAGTGTAGCTATGTCAACCTAAATTTTAAGTGTAGACCACTCAAGCCTACGGTCTTCATGGCTGAGCAAGTTCAGGCAAATCAAGTCAAGGTCTGACTACAAGACGTTGCTTCTTCTACTCCTGGGGGAATTCTGTGCCACTGCACAATGCAGAATTTTGCAGAAATTAACGTGTGTGCAGAATTTCCTTTCCCGCACAGAAATGGGCTGCAGTGCTGCTGGCCGCCACTACGGGCCACTGGACTCAGCAGAGCCCAGCTTGCACATAGAAGACACTGCTGGGGGAAGAGGGAGGGAGCTAGAGGGTTCCTGGCAGCTTCAGTTCCCAGCATGCCTGAAGGAGAGGGCAGAACGCAGGAAATTCTGTGCAAGCCTGGGACCGAGCATCAGGCTATTTCTCCCTCTGGATCCCGGGGCTTTTGCGGGGAGGGCAAGCGGGTGTCTGGGTGGTGGGGGGGGGGCTCCACGGCTGGACTCTGGGTGGGGTGCGGGTATCTGGGAAACGGGGGGGCATGTCTGGGCTCATGGGGGAGAGGGCTCTGGTGAGGGAGGGGTTGTGGGTGTCTGGTCCCCTGGCTAGGCTCAGGGGGGCGGGAGGAAAGGAGGCAGAGAAACAGGAACTGGGTTGTTGTAGGGATTTCTTTAACTCTCTACTCCTGGGGGAAATTTTGTGCGTCTCTGTATTGTTACAGACATACTTGCTGACAGGTATTTTGAAATAAATTACCAAAATAACTGAAACTGGTGTGATTATGTAGTGTTATTTTGACAAATAAAATTTGCAGAATTTTAACATATTGTGCGCAGCATTTTTAATTTTTTGGCGCAGAATGCCCCCAAGAGTACTCTTCAGCCCATGCCTTAAACAACAAAAAAAGTGATCTTAGGACAAGTCTGCACTAGACTTATAGTGATATAACTACATCGCTCAGGGGTGTGAAAAATCCACACTCCTGAGTGTTGTAGTTCTATCGACCTAACCCCTCATGTAAGCAGCGCTATGTCTGCAGGAGAGCTTCTCCCATCAACATAGCTACTGCCTTTCAGGGAGGTGAATAACTGCACTGACGGGAGACGTTCTCCCGTCGGCATTGTAGCATCTTCACTTAAGCACTCCAGCAGTGCAGCTGCACCGATGCCGTCTGTTAAGCGTAGACCTGCCCTGAGGCAATTTAAGGCCCCGTGCTGCATTCTGTTGTGGACACTGAAAACTGTCATTGATTTTGTGAGAATGCAGGGCCAGACCTTTAAAACCACCGTTTTCAGTCACTGTATTTCAATGTGTAGTCTCCCTCTCTTTCCACCCCTGCATTACATGTGTGCGCGCACACACACACACACAGTGAAATAAAGAGAACCCGGCATGTTTAAGTCTAGTGAAAAGGAGAGTGAGTCTAGAAGGGAAATATAACGGACTACAAATAGGTAAAGAAATCTTATAAAGGGGATAAAGACCAATTATTCCCACATGTCATTAAGGACAGAATAATTAGTAATGGCACTAAACAACAGTTGAGAAATGGTTAAGGATTATGAAAAACCTTAACTGTAAGAGCAATTAAACCATGGAAAAAGGAGTTGCAGGAAAGTTTGGGTTTGGCACTCACATGCCACAAAACAAGGGAGGCCAACTTCTAGGTAACAAAGGCCTCTTCTCATCCAAAGGTTTCCATTCAGGATTCTCTATTTTAAGGCTGTCTAAGTTTCTGTTATAAATCCCTAGTCTTAAAGATTTATGGCTGGAATATAAAAATTAGCTCTAAGCTAAAACTTCCTATTTAGGGCTCAGGCAGAAATGTGGTAGCTACAGCAGCTACCACATCAAAACCAATTTCATGCTGTCAGAGAAATAGAGCATCTTCTTGAAGTCATGTGCGCGCACACGTACACGCCCCGCCCCCCGACATGTATTTGCTCTGTGTCACACTTTTACTTCCACTTTTACTACAAATATAGGGCTGAATCTCCAGCAGTGCCCAGGATTTGGTGTTCAGTGCAGCCAAGAAGAGAGAAGGCAGCTCTTTGCCATTTATCTGCTCCTTTGATCCTGGGACCCAACGTGACAGCCTAAGAGCTGTTTCTAAGTCCTGGTCTACACTGGGGGGGTGGGATCGACCTAAGATACCCAACTTCAGCTATGGGAATAGCGTAGCTGAAGTCGACGTATCTTAGGTCGACTTCCCTCAGTGTCTTCACGGCGCGGGGTCGACTGCCGCCGCTCCCCCGTCGACTCCGCTTGCACCTCTTGCAGTGGTGGAGTTCTGGAGTCAACAGGAGAGTGCTCGGGGATCAATTTATCGTGTCAAGACTAGACGCGACAAATCGACCCCCGATAGATCGATTGCTACCTGCCAATCTGGCAGGTAGTGTATACCTACCCTAAGTTGTGCCAGCTGGAGAAGTGCAATGAGGATCAGCTGGCGCACCATGTGCTCTGGACCTTCCCCATACCTGCCTTCTCTGTAGAAAGCGGCAGCAGGTCAGAAGCAAATATTGCAGACTTTGTGCCACTCAAGGATTCCCCTACTTTGGAGGGATCCTCAGTTGTCTTTTTAGGGAAGCTTACTGGGTGCTTTGGGTAGCACAAGGCAGCTGAAACAAGAGTCAGGAAGTTACCCATAATTTTCAACATGCTTCTCTCCCCGAGGTGTTCCTATTTACAGTGTGTGCATTTTCCCTTTTAAGCAATGTAATGAAAACGTTTGCAGGAAGGAGGACAATTCCTGGCAATGGAGGAGGCAAGCTGCAAGCTGCAGCGCAGCTTGAGTATGAATTGGAAGTATGTAGATGTGGGTGTAAGATATAGGGGACAATAGTCTATTGCTGTTTTGGCATGGCTTGATGGAAAGCGCCCTGATGCTCATTTCCATGAAGCTTGCCCAACTTCCAGCCCATAGCCATGAAACTAGACTTTATACAGGCAGAGGTTTTTCCTTTTCCACACAAATACAAGCGCTTCCTATGACTATGCAGAAATCTAGCTGAGGTTATCGGTAACTCTGCATGCTCTCAGAAGAAAATGAGTTTCAAAATGTAAACTGATGTACAACTAGAAACCTTTAGAAGGAACGTGATTATTACATTTCTCATGGGAAGGCAGCAATTTGCTTGTTTTGGGGAGGATGCTTTTCTGGGCCAAAATCTCATTAAGACCTGAAGTAATCTGTCTGAATCTGGATTTTTTATTAATCCCCTTAGTAGCCCAATAATTCCAATAGAGTTGTCAGCAATTACAACCCAGGATTTCTGAATATTTGAAAACTGTAACATACAGTTCAGTACAGACTAAGTCTAAGTCTTGCACAGCTCAAACCACATCTGACCTTTCTTTGTTGAATTCACAAAAGAAAAAAAACACTGACAGTTGAACTCCATCTGTTGCATGTACCAGTGGGGGTGGAGAGGAGTGGGGGTGGCAGAGGGGTTGTTGGGGGGTGTTTTTGGTTTGGGGTTGGGTTTTTTTGCACAATCATTCAGCAAAAGTTATTTTCAGCAATGGTGGTTAGTCAGGTTCTGAAAATACTTCTTACTTCTTTAAAGTGCAGAGTCTATATACCATGGAAATTATTTGCGTGAGAATTCATATGGATTTAATTGGAGAAATTGACAGCATCATGTATGAGAAAAAGGTGGAGGAAGGGCTGGTATAAAAATAAAAATGTCACAACATTAAATAACATAAATTTTAACCGATTGTATATTGGAGTGTGAAACATACGTCCTTACAGTGGGAGGTGCTTTACGTGTATCTGTCAGATCTAATCAACTTGCAAACCTTGACCAAAACCAGAAGCTGCTGCCCACTACTGTTTTCCATCTGGTGGTAACTTTGAAATGTTCTTGATTTCCTAGCCTTATTCTTCTGAAATAAAGACCAATTACCTGTCAGTCATAATGGATCCTGATGAAGTCCCCTTAGATGAACAATGTGAACGTCTTCCATTTGATGCCAGCAAGTGGGAGTTTGCAAGGGAAAGGCTGAAACTAGGTAATATGCTTGTTACGGTATTAACACACAGCACATTGCCTTTGTGTTGATCAAACTAGATGTGTTTGTAATGAGAGAGTACAGACAGGCAGCTGACCATGTATTGCAGATCTGCAGGGCAACTCTACACTTGATCGTTAGTGAGCCATTATTGTTCATCAGGTGAATTATTATCAAGATCTAAAATTGCTATTACCTGGCTTTCCGTATGATTAGACTCCAGCTGTGGAGTACTTTCAGTCATTTTATTTGTAGTGCAGATAGGGCTGTTTTGCATTTCTTAGGAACGGAGATACTGCAGAACATAAAATAAAAACATTTTCAAACCTGGGAGCCTAAAATTAGGTTCCTGAGTCCATGCAGAAGCATCTAAATAAGTGGCCAAATGCAAAGGTGCTGAGCACCCAGTAGTCCCTCCTGAAGTTGAGAGCTTTATTAGTAGTACTGTTATGTATAAGTATTACAGCAATGCCAAAGAGTATGTCTACACTGCAATTAGACACCCATGCCTGGCCCATGCCAGCTGATTCAGGCTTGCAGGGCTCAGGCTAACGGGCTGTTTAGCTGTGTACATGTTCGGGCTCGGCTGCAGCCCAAGCTCTGGGATCCTTCCAGAGTCCCACCTCACACTTATTTATCGTATTTATTCATCTGCTGATGAAAACACTATACAGGAGTTAGGCTCCTAAATAACAATACCTAACTATGGACTCAAGAGCCTAACCTTGGGCTATGGGAATCCATCTTTCCCATAGCCCAATTCAACTCTCACTTACAAAGGGGCGACTGCCTGTGCAAATGAGGGCAGAAATGAGCCCATATTGTCCTGTTTGAGTTTTCCTCTAACCCACTCTGTTTTACTTCTTTTCTTCACATTTATAAAAAGATCTATTGGTGTCTCTCCAATGCATGGCGCACCTATCCCATACATTAAAATGCACAATAGGAGATAACAGAAAGGACTGGCCATGCCTAAACAACTGTCCACAGAACCTTCCATCCCTTAGCCATCCAGTCTTCAATTGCCTGAGTAAAAACAAAAGGGGGGAGGGGGGGTTTGAAGTATTCCTTTAAGCAGAAGGAGTCTGAGCTCCGGCAGACCATGGGAAGGTGCAACTTGCAAAGTTGAGAACACCCTGCTGGCGGCTCTCATTTATATTAAGGGGTCTCCAACTCCAGCGTCAGCACGAATCTCAGCTGTGGCCACATGTCCTTTCAGTCACAAATTAGACTTTAGCCAATCCAAGGTGCTAAGGTGACAGTGGCTGACACACTGTGGACTGAGTCAGGGACCTCCAGAACTAAAAGCACAAGTTGCTACAGCTTGAGCTAAAGATACATGGATCTCTAGCTGGGGGCTGTGACAAACTCACACTTTCTGTGGCTTTGGCACAGAAGGAGATCTGTGCATATCCAGCCACACATTCACCAGTGCGTTGCACTAGCACACAATTCAGATCTCACTTAATTTGTCTGCTATACAGGGTGCAGGGTGACCAGTATGTGAATAAGCACAGCCAAAATATTTTAATGGTCATTTTTAACACCTGTACATTATTTTGTGAGTGACGAAGCATAAAATCTTGTTGGGAGTCTCCTTGTCTGTGAAAAGGTCTTATTACATCAAGAGTTTAATGTGCATAAAGTACATGGAAAGAATCAAGTAGAAATAGAATTAGCTAAAGTTCTTTGAAATTCCTAGGAAAACTTGTCTGAAATGGGGTTTGGTTTTGGTTTTTTAGAGAGGTTTGGAGGTGAGCTGTGAAAAGTAAAAAGAGAACAGGGAATTAGTTAAAATTGAAAGAACTGGTGTAAACGAGTAAAAAATGTTGGCAATGAATGAGAACCGGATTCTGAAAAGTTGGGTCAGCAAGGTATGTTAGGTTAGCACATGCATAGGTCCCATTTACATGGCAGTTAGCCCAACCTTTCAATGACCCTGGCAGCTCTACAGGGGAATAATCTCATAAACTTGAATAGTTCTTGTTTAGTTTCTTCCAGTACCAGATGTGTGTGTCTTCCCTGTCTAGCTATTTGTCTGCAGCATACATAGTTATTGTAACCAGTGTGAGGAGAATCTCTCTGTTTATATCTCAGTTGCCTTGTGTTCCTCATCCATTAGTCCATATTATTGATGTAACATTCATACAATGCTGTAGGAGGACTTCCTCCTCACCCCCTGAGGCTACAGGTGTTACAGAAACCAATCCATACTAACTCCATTGAATTCAGGGGACATCCTCCCAATTTAGATGAATGGAAATTAAATTAAATGCTAGCCCCTAAATTAGATTGTAAAACTCTGGTGCATTAAGGCAAATGGCTGTGTTTAGTTACAGCCCTATACCTTTAACTCTAATATAATATCTTATGACCTTACCAATGGTGGTGATAAATCATTATTTAGGGCAACCATTAAAGTGCTAAAGCTGTGATACAGGGACCCATTGTAATTATTGCCATCGACAGACCAGGCAGAGTAAAGATTCAGAAATCTATGTAGTAAACAATGTCACTAGTTACACACTCCTACTATGCACTATACAACTATTCTCTAACTCTGCCAGAGATGAGTGAGTTTCCCGCCCTGGTTTTAACACACTGAACTTTCATATTTATCAATAATTTAAAACAGGAATCCTCTAATACAGAGCAACAGAACATCTGGAATGTGTCAGATGACTTGTGCATGTTCACTGACTGCCTCTTTGAAACTCCTGCCTTCCCAGGTCCTAAGAGGCAACAGCATATAGCAAGAATGACTTGTGGATTAGCCTCTGCCTGCACTCTCCCCTAGGGTCCTGCTCCAGGAAAGTGACTTGCACATGACAAAATGACCACTCACATACTTGAAGTTAGATGTGTGCTTAAGTATCTTGCTGAATTGGGGCCTGAACAGAAACTACCTGGCCCAAAGCCAGTTAAGTCAATTCCCATTGACTTTAATGGGTTTGGATTAGCCTCAGAAAGGGTTAGCAAATTTGAGGAATTTTAAAGAGAGTTTAGCTGCATTAATCTCTGCATCAGAGTTCTCAAAATGTGGTCACTTGAACACTGGTCTGTGGTACCAGGTCCCTTCTTTTCATCTGCTAACCTGCACTAAAAGTCAATTAGATACTTTTCTAATATTACTTTTCCATGTAAACATATGTGGCTGTTGTCACAAGGATTATATGTGGTCATATATGGGAGGAGAGTTTGTCCAAGGCACAATCTGTATCTTAAAATGTGTTCCACACAATGAGAAAGTCTGAGAATCCCTGATCTGCTCTAAAATTTAATATAACGCAAAAGAGAATTAGCTATCAATTCAATTTGATTACCATGAAATCAAGGTTATTGTTCAGAGGGCAAACATGTTTCTAGCGTTCACGCTGATTAAAGGGAGAACAGAAGCCATATGCTGCTTTAAATGGCAACAAATTTGTTTTCTAAGTGATGGCTAAATAGTTTATCCCAAAATGGGGAATGGATTATTACTGATGAAACCAATTAAAATGACTGATTAAACACAGTTTTACTGTGGATACAGGGGTTGTAGTGCCTTGGATTACAGCTTCATATTGGAGCACAGCACCAATTGCTAGAGCCCTGCAAATCCGCGGGTATCCCCTTTATATTCGTGGACCATTTTTGCAGATAGCAGCTCGGATGCAGATACAAATTTTGTATCTGTGCAGGGCTCTGCAGCACAGACTCACCAGAATAGGGAAACTGTCACACAGCCTGCAGGCTCCAGGGGACAGCCCGCTGAACATTCTGGGAATTGTAGTCCCCAGCTTGCATGGACAGAGGAGGTAAACTACAACTCCCAGAAGGGAGTGAGCCAAGCACCATTTTGAAAGAGGTGTGGTGGTGTAATTTAAACTAGTGGGTGGCAAGGGCACGTGCTATGAAGAGAGCAGTTATTGCCACTCTCTGCCTGGGCCTGGTCTACAGTCCCCACAGTTGCATGGGGTGTCCGAGCCCTCCTACACACCCACTGGGAGAGTGGCACTACATACGAGGGCCCAGGATTGTAGCCTTCTTACTCAGAGTGGGGAAGGAGGTATAGCGGGGGCAGAGCAGGTGGTGGGGAAGGAGATCTCTGGGGAGAAGTGAGGGGTGGTTGGGGATCTGGGGCTTGTTGTGCGGTGACCTGTGGAGCTGTTTAGAGCCCTACAAATCCACAGATAACTTTTGCAGATCGGATGGCACTTAAGACCAAAATTTAGATTCTCAAATTCCTCACTCAGCTGCTGCATAACTCTATAGCTGCCTATGATATTCCCCAGGGTACAGTCTGGACTGATGGACACCTGTGTCCCCTCAATTCTTCAACCTGGTGTGCCCTTTACACTGCTTTGCTGTGAGAGCAACCGCGTTTAGTCCTCCCCCACACAGCCTCCAGCATGTAAATCACCCCCAGATATACTGTATGAGTGCCAGCCAACTATGAATTACACTGCAGGGCAACACCAGCAAATTCCCAGTCCCAGACTTTTCCCCAGAAATGTGTCCCCTGTACTTCCCATCATTCTCCTCCTAGACAATGCAAACTTGTATAAAGTCCATCATTTCATTAATAGAAACCTTGTTGTCTCAACTGAAGTTCCCCAAACGCTTCAATCCAAACACACTGGTTTAGATAAAACGATAAAACAAGGGTATTGTTAACTACAGAAAGATAGATTTTAAGTGAATACAAGTAATGAGGCATAAAAGTCAGAATTGGTTACAAAGAAATAAAAGGTAAATTGCAGACTAATACCTAACTTAACCAGCTAAATGAATTCAAAGCAAAGGTTTCTCTCACTGCATGCTTTAGCAATCTTACTGGCTGGAATCCTTTCAGCCAGGACTCCTCCCCCAGTTCAGTGTTAATTTCCTTGTCCTTCAGGTGTTGATGCCATGAGTAGAGATGAAAGGAGAGAACACTGGGGGGTCTCTGTTCTTCCCTTTTATCCTTTTCCTCTTCTTTGAGAATCATCTCCAGCTGGGGTTCAGGAGACAAAGTCTGGGGAGATGGAACTTCCAGCTGCTTCTTTGCCAAGATGTAAATTTCTTGCTCACACCCTTTTACCTACCAAGTGATAGTCCATCTGACTTTGTTGATGCCTGGCTGAGGAATCAGTTTGCCTTTTGTCTTTGAAGAATCGGTTTGTGCCTGCTTTTCTAAACTTGGAATAACCCTCAGTAATGTTATATAGTAGAATCTTATAACTTTACATACAATGTTGCCACATGTATTTTACCAGGACAATAATGATCAGCACATTATGAATTTTCAAATGATACCTCACCAGGCATACCTTACAAAATGATAATGGATTTTTTTTACAAAAAGGGTGAATATAGGGATATAGACTGTCACACTGCCTACATTCCCTAGGTGCCTATCTTTCTAATGATAAAGTGCCATAGGTACCTAAAAACCTGACAAGTCCAGAATACCCCATAGCTCAAGTCACTCACCTGAGAGCTGGGACACCTGGGTTCAGTTTGTTGCTCCGCTTCGGTGGGGAGGGGGGAGAAGAGGGGGATTTGAACATCTCTTACATCCTGGGTTAGTGTTCTAACCACTGGGCTACAGTTGTAAGTTTTAAAGGAAGGTACCCTCTTCTCTTCTGGCATTTTGTACAGGGCCCAATCTATCAGGCAGCCTCTGAGCATGCCTTCTGGATCAGGCTGTGCAGGTGAGATAGGGCAATGTCTAGATGAGGATTTCACTAGGGCTTACAGGTGTGATCTGGGTCAGCCAAATTTGTGCATCCTCATCAGCAGATTTTTAGGCACTTAAGGACTTTATCTGCAGAAATGTAGGTGCTCAGGGACTTTAGATGCCTACAAGTTTAGGTGGCAGCTGAGCAGGGGTTTTGAGGGTATGCATTTTGGATTTAAGTGTCTAAAGTGGTAGGAAGACACCTAAACCCCTTTGTAGAGCTAGCCCTAAGTCCTTTTGAGGGATTGGGTTTAAAAACTGGATGTAGAAAGCCCCAGTAGCTTTTTATTTTAAACAGCATTCTTGATCCTGAACCTACATGTTCTGCAGAACCTGAGAGTCAGGTTCTGCCAGGCAGATGTGGACAGTTCCTAATTTTTGCCATTAGAAATGCAGCACTTTTTCACAAAGCTGGGAGGGAACATATGCTTATTGGTTTTGCTGGTGCTGCAGATTTTTTCCACAGTGCTCTATTTCATATTCCTCAATGCCCTTATGAAATATGGTATGTGCCTCCAACAGCCTCCTTTTAAAAAATTGGACTGATCATTAGAATGTATAGATTTGTGTATATTACAGAATAGAATATAAAATATTTAACTATGCAAAACTGAAGTACTTACTTTTACTCCATATAAATGTACATTAAACCAACAGTTTTTGATTTGCTGTTGGTTTTTACCACCGTACTTATCATATATAATTTAACTGTTAGCAGTGAACAGTTTTTATTGGATGATTTTAACTCTTTTTTTCTATTTGTGGATTGTCCATTAGTAGACTGGTTTTCACAAATTTGTTCATTACTTGCAATACACTAGAACCTCAGAGTTACGAATACCTCAGGAATGGAGGTTGTTCATAACTCTGAAATGTTCATAACTCTGAACAAAACGTTATGGTTGTTCTTTCAAAAGCTTACAACTGAACATTGACTTAATACAGCTTTGAAACTTTACTGCAGAAGAAAAATGCTGCTTTCCCTTTATTTTTTTAGTAGTTTGCATTTAACACAGTACTGTTCTGTATTTGCTTTTTTTTTTTTTTTTTTGTATCTCTGCTGCTGCCTGATTGTGTACTTCCAGTTCCAAATGAGGTGTGTGGTTGACTGGTCAGTTCATAACTCTGGTATTCGTAACTCTGAGGTCCTACTGTATTTTAAAACACTTCGTGCCAATTCCTAGACAAAAGTATTTACTCCAAAATTTGATTTTCTAATGTTTGGAATTATGTGTTTGTTTTTGTAAAACTCCAATGTTCTTGGCAGGTGACACGCTTACATCATAGATCTGTACCTTCGCTCCATCTTATCAAAGGTTGTCTTAGAAGTTCCTTATTTAAAATAGTCTTGACAGGGGACAGGGAGAGCTGGGCTGGAAGGGTGGGTTGATAATTCCCTCCTTTCTGCTTACTTCCTGAGGCCTGCAGGAGCACACCTCAACTCTCCTAGGCTCCTAACATCTGCAGAGGGATGTGCATGTGTGTCATTTTACAACTGTGGTGACCAAAGCAATGGCTCGATTTTTGCATCATCCTACCTGCTAAGACTTAAGGTCCAGAAACAGAGAGATCTTATGCAAATAATGCAATGTCTCAGTTTACATATTTGATGAATATACATTCTCCCTGATACATATTCTATCCTTTTATTTTGAATGAAAAAGTTGTCTTTATGTTCTACCATTGTTCCCTCACCATCATATCAATTGTTCTACTACAGTCACAGGCATGCTAGAAAATCAGTAAAAATAAAGTTTAATGAGCATTAAGGGGTCTTCAAGTCCTAGTGAAACTGAAGCAGAAATCATGCTGAAGTTAAACACTTGGGTTTGTGATTTTTAAAAATATTATTTGCTGACATCCTGTCACCTATCGGAACCTCCATCAGCCACTGAAAGAGGAGTGAGTAGACCAGACCCCACTGTGAAAGTGGAGGGAGAAGGAGAAATCAGTATTGCACCAAATGCTCAAAAATCATGAGTCAGGTCCCCAAATATCTTGAGATTGACATAACAGTCATGAGGTTTTTAAAATAATAATAATAATAAATAAATGTGGGTTCTTTTTATTCGCTTTCTGGTCTCTGAGCCTTAAGGGTTTGCTCAAGTCATATTTTCAAGCTCTTCTCCACAACCATGAGGGCTAGAAACCTACTCTTTTTAAAACAAAAACAAAAAACAAAAGCTGAGATTCTCATACCAATGTGTGATCCCAGCAGCTGGGGCTTTAGAAAGAACGCTGGATGTGGTGAGATTTGTCATAAAATTGCAGAAGCTGACAACACCATCTGAGCCACAGCGCAGAAAGTGCCACAGTGTCACCACTGATAGCGCTTGAGCCCACCCAGGCCGGGAGCAGGCGCGATCCTGAGACCCCTGGTTCCTCTAAGGGGAGCCTCTGGCCTGGCTGCCTCTCTGGGGTCGAGGTAGCTATTTCAGTCCTGCCCGCCCAGCCCCCTAAATCCAGACCCTACTTTGCCACCGATGCTGGTGCTTCTGCTGTCACCATACTCACATCTCCCTCTGTGACAGCCCCTCCCCAGTGCTCACGCAGGGGCTGTAAGGCACTTGGCCCCTACCAACTCCATCCTCTGCGCTCTAGGGTCTGACAGGAGTTAACGTGAGAGGCATCACCCACTTATTTCTGGTTTCCGTGCTCTCAGCAGGGTGGAGTGACCCTTAGAGACTAAGACCATAGCTGGGTAGTATGTCTTGCCCCCACTTTGTGTTTACGGCTGTCTTGGTGGGGTGGCGTGATGGAGGGGCTTCAGATTCCCCACAGGGAGCCATGGTGGGAGGGGTAACTCAGCCATCCTGCAGAGTGGGGCAGACTGACTTGTTTGGAAACCTTACAGTCACTCCCATGTGACCCAGTGTTTGTGGCTCTGCATCTCCTGTCACACAGCCCCCGCGAACCTCAGCTCACATACATTTAACGGTTCCATTTGCATGGCTGGTCCCTTACGTAAGGAAAGTGTGGCCTACATAAAGGTGACTAAACAAAGCCTGAGACAGCTGTTGGCGCAGTCTGGATAGAAGTAGGCTATGGCACTAGGTTGTTTGAGCAGAATATAACTTACTCTTCACAACCTGATCCGCAGCCCAGGGTGATCAATGGGAATTGGATCAGGCCCATACTACAGAGGTAATAGTGCTGTAATGAAGAGCACAAAACTTGGTTTTGTCAGCAAACTACAGAGAGAGGCTCAGAAGCAAACATACATCCACTGATAAGAGTGACAAGCTGGGTGAGGTACAATCTTTTATTGGACCAACTTCTGTTGGTGAGAGAGACAAGCTTTCGAGCTACACAGAGCTCTTCTTCAGGTCTATGTAAGCTGGAAAGCTTGTCTCTCAGCAACAGAAGTCGGTCCAATAAAAATTATTACCTCACCCACCTGGTCTCTCTAATCTGGGACCACCGTGGTTACAACAATACTGCAAATACTGCTAAGACTGGCATTTGTTTAGAGTCACTTTTTCTGACCACATTCTGGCTCACCTATGTGGGAGCCCATTAAAAAGTGTATCATAGCGCTTTATCTTTTTGTGAAAATATACCTAGGAAGATTTGCAGAGCACAGTTTGTTATTCAATATGGATGAATGGTTTCAAATGACCACAAGTTTGTTTGTTTACATGTATGTATCTCCACAATTTGTTTTCTGTACAGGAAAGTCACTTGGATGTGGGGCGTTTGGAAAAGTGGTAGAGGCAGCTGCTTTTGGAATTAAAAATTCCCCCACGTGCAGAATAGTTGCTGTGAAAATGCTGAAAGGTATTCTGCTGCAGGGCTGTGTTGGAACATATACTGCACTGGTTACCCCCTTCCCCTGCCTTGTTCTGCGAGTCATTCAAGAGTAAGAGGTTATTCTGAAACCCCGCAAAGGCTGTATAGCTCATGTTTCAGTTTAGAGCCATTTTTTTCAAGCTGAATGGCGAGCTTGAAAAACGAGGCTCTTAGTGAAAGTGCTGATGAAGCGTCATGTGGGCCAGGGTTTCAGAAGCACTCCGCACCTGGTCGCTGCTGCTTCTGAAAACATTTAAAAATCTGGCCCCTACTAATGCAAACGCCAGGAAAAATAGAAAGGGAAGAGTGGTTTGGGGGCTACAATGTATTCCAAGAACACAGCCCATAGTACGATTAATAGTTTCATAGAGTTTAAGGCCAGAAGAGACCCTCATATCATCTAACCTGACTTCCTGAATAACACAGGCCATTAAATTTTGCCCAGTTACCCCTGTATCAAGCCCAATAACAGACTCATCGATTTTAAGCTCAGAAGCGACCATCATGATCATCTAGTCTGACCACCTGCATATTGTAGGCCGCAGAACATACTGAGAGATAGAGAATCTACCACTTCTTTTGGTAGTTTGTTCCAATGGTTAATCACTGTCCCTGTTAGAAATTTGTGCCTTCTTTCTCCTTTTAATTCAGCTTACAACCATTGCTTTTTGTTATGCCTTTTTCAGCTCCATTTACGAGCCCTTTAGCACTTAGTACTTGCTCCCCGTGAAGGTCCTTACCTGCTAATCAAGTTGCCTCTCAATCTTTTTTTTTGAAAAGCCAAACAGAGCGAGCTCTTTAAGCCTCTCACTGTCAAGCATTTTCTTAAATCAGCGGTGTCCAATACGTTTGCCACTAGCCACGTGTGGCTAATAGGCTATTGAATTGTGACTAATGCATGTAGCTTTTTTATAATGTGGCTTAATATGGCTTTTTTATAATGTGGCTAATAAGAAAAATTCAAAACCACAAGTGTGGCTAGCAGTGTGGCTAGCATTGAATTTCTATTGGACACCGCTGCCTTAAATGATGTTTGGGGCGCTTTTCTTCACCCGCTTCAATTTCTCAGTGTCATTTTAAAAATGTGGACACCAGAACAGTGCACAGTCTCACCAATGCTGCATAGAGGTAAACTCACCTCCCTACTCCCGCTCCCCTGTTTATACTTCTAAGGACTGCGTTAGCCCTTTTTGCCACAGCACAGCACTGGGACACATGTTGAGTTGCTTCTCCGCTATGACCTTTAGATCCTTTTCAGAAGCAGTTTTCCAGGATACAGTCCACCAATTCTGTAGGTCTGGCCTGGATTCCTGGTTCCTAGATGCAAAACTTTGCATTTGTCTGTATTAAAACACATTTTATTTGAATGGGTCCCTCTTACCAAGTGATCCAGGTCACTCAGTATGAGTGCCCTGCCCTTCTCATTATTTCCCACTCTGCCAATCTTTGTGTCATCCGCAAATTTTATCAGCCGTGATTTTATCTTTATTTCCAGATCATTGATGAAAACGTTGAATAGCATCGGGCCAAGTGCTGATCCCTGCAGAACCCCGCTAGAAACACCCCATTTCAATGATAATTCCCCATTGGCAACCAGTTCTTGAGATCTATCATTTAGCCAGTTCTTAATCCATTTAGCGTGTGCCATATTGATATTGTACGGTGCTCATTTTGTAATGAAAATGCTGTGCATTACTAAGTCGAATACCTTAGTAGGGGGTGGTGCATTGCTGCTGTGCTTCATAGGAGCATTCTGGAGGAAGGAATTGTGGGTCAGGGTAATACAATTCCCTTCCTGTTCCTCACTGCTCCAGAGGTGTGGTAACTTTCTGCTGAACTACACCAGCAATAAACTACTGCCCTCCGAGCCCCATGCCAACTCAGCAGTTCTGGTCAGCATGTTGGGAGGGTGACTGGGGCCAAGACTTCACTCACTCCTCTCCAGCCTGTAGTGGTGGGGAGTAAGGAGCTGTGCAAAGTCCCTTGTCCCTGTGCACCTGATCCCAACGGGTGGGTAGCCTATATCAGACAGCTCAGAATTTAACCCTTCGTAACAGAACGGACTGGCCAGCACGTGACTATATGAGCTTGAAGATCTAAGAATAGTCCGGTGGCTAGTCCATGGCTTTAGGTACAGCACTTAGGATTCTTGTGAAACACTGATTTTCAGCTCCATAAAGACAGTTGGGGATTTGGGCGAAGATATCTGTAGCATACCCATATCTGTCTGTCTATATGGCCTCCTCACTGTAGTATCAGAGCACCTCACGCTCATGGATGTTCTCCTCAGCACCACTGTGACTATCCCCATTTGACAGAGTGGGGACTTGAGGCACCAGGTGAATTAAATGATTTGCCCGAGGTCACACAGGAAGTCTGTTTTTGAGCCAGGTGCTGATCCCAAGTCCATTGAACCCCGTCTACCAGACCATCCCTCCTACCCCTACATGGCACCAAAGCTGAGCCAGCACACTGTTAAATAGAACGCAGGGAGGAAGTTAGCAGTGACTAATTCCTTTATGGGTCTCACTGCAATTAAAAGGCCGCTAGGAAAGGAAGGGGGTAGAAAAGAGAACACAAATACATGGAAGTGTATCCCGGGATGACAATTATTTCATGTGTAAAACCTTGACAATCGGCAGGTGGGGGAATAGATCCCAAAATGAAACTGCCTGTATACACTGGCATTATTTTGTGTTCACAGAAGGAGCCACAGCAAGTGAATACAAAGCACTGATGACTGAGCTGAAAATCCTGATACACATTGGGCATCATCTTAATATTGTGAACCTGCTAGGAGCTTGCACAAAAAATGGCGGTAAAAGAATTTGTACTGTGCTAAATGTGGATTGAGATAGTCTCTGGATAATATAGTCTTTTGACTGTGTCGGTTTTGTAATGTCGTCCCAGGGGCCAGCTGTTGGCTTGTTCTGTCAGTTTCATATGGATGACCTCTGTCCGCCCTCAGCTAAAACAAAGAGTCAGATTTACCCAAAAAACTGCTGGCCCCTTCCCCTTTTTACACATTCCTTTTGGTCTTAGTATTTAAAGCCTTGAATATAGGAGCATCCTAAACAAGGGACCACTTGTTGCCCTCTAAGCCCAGCAATTGAGATCAGCAGGACTAGAAGTGCTGACTAGATTAAGTATCGTCTAGGAAGGACAAGAGGCAGGGGGTTTTCAGAAATGGTCACTGACTCTGAATTGTCATTCTTCAGTTATACCAGGGGTCTCAAACACGCGGCCCGCGGGCCACATGCGGCCCGCGGATTTATTTCCTGAGGCCCGCCATAGGTGCTGACTCCACTGGCAGCCACGCTCCAAACATTACTGAGTGTTTATATTTTATTAAAACCCCTCTTTGCATTACCGTTTTAAAAAAGTTAATACATTGACTTTTAATAGAATGCTATATTACTCTTCATTTTTGACTATACTTTTGTATCATTGTATGAAAAGGTTTCAGTGATGTGGCCCTCAGGCCAATTTACTAGTTCTCATGTGGCCCTCGTGGTGATTCGAGTTTGAGATCCCTGAGCTATACTCTGATACTGAGGGTATGTCTACACTGCAATTAAGAACCTGTGGCTGGCCCATGCCAGCTGACCTGGGCTAAGGGGCTGTTTAATTGTGGGGTAGACGTTTGGGCTTGAGCTGGAGCCCAGGTTCTAGGACCCTGCAAGGTGGGAGAGTCCCAGAGCTCAGGTTGCAGCATGAAACATCTACACTGCAGTTAAACAACCCCTTAGCCAGAGCCCCTTAAGTCTGAGTCAGCTGGCATGGGCCAGCCACAGGTGTCTAATTGCAATGTAGACGTAGTGTAAGTTGCCAGTAGGTGAGAGATCATTCCTTCTGGATACATCACCCTATTTTGTTTTAATAAAGATGTGCTGGGGCTGCAAAATTTTAATGAGAACCCAAACTTTTCCAGCATCCAGGGTTTTGTGTTGGCCCATCCCTAATTTTCAGCACCGTTATTATTTTGTGAAGGTGTCCAGAGTCCTTCAGGCATGGATTCCTCTACATTAAAATGTATTGTTAATTGTTATGCTGGAAGCTAGGGCTAGTTGGGTGCAGGAGAGATTTCACTGTTCCTCAGAACTTATTTCTTACATTTTATTTTACGCCACTGAAAATGTTCTTGACTTCTGCTCAGGGCCTCTGATGGTGATTGTTGAATACTGCAAATATGGAAACTTATCAAACTACCTGAAAAGCAAAAGGAATTTTTTCTTCCCCAACAAGGTAAAGAAGCAGATGCTTTGTGTTTCAATGGGTGTCCTCCCTCTCTGCTAGCAAGATCATTCACACGGAGTGATGGGTGGGTTTAGAGCTTTGGTTTGTGGAACAGAAGCATAGGAAAAGCAGCATGACCCCCCTGATCCCAGTGCTGTCAGGAACATGCAAGAGATGAGGCTAGGACAGCTTTCAAAGGTTTAAAACTACGTTTTTTAATGCATGAAGAATAAGAACATGCAGAATAAGAGATTGTGGATCCCTTGTGCCTCCACAGCACACTCCCTGCAGTGGAATCTGCTGGTTTCACTCAGTTTAGTGGGTTCTTTCTTTGTCACAACCATGGGGCCCAATAGTGCCAACCTTATTTGTTTTGGTGGGCACTTAGTTACATGAGTAGTCCAATGCCAGCCATTCTTGAGACCGTGCTTGCCTATGTGAGCATCACACACATAGAGGGAAGAGGACAATTTCAGTAACAGATCACAGATGAGACCATTTCATTGGCTGAACTGATTTAATTCATCCAGCTCCTGCAACTTTGACACAGTATCTCTTGCTCCCTCTGTTTGTTTAAAGGATGCGTCGTTGCAAGTAGAACAGATGAAAGAGAGAAAAGATATTGAGCTGGTGGAAGGTAAAAAACAAAGACTCGCTAGTGTCACCAGCAGCGAGAGCTTAGCAAGCTCTGGATTTCAGGAAGATAAAAGTCTGAGTGATGTGGAAGAGGAAGAGGAGGGTAGGTATTAATTCCTTCCTGTTTCTACACGTTCTGTGATATTTTTACAATGTGCTCTGCATCTCTGAAAATTTTTCCTCATTTATCACCCTAATAAACACCCGTGGGAGATGCTCACAGCATCATGTCCAGAAGCTAGAAGTTTTTAAAAAAAGATTATTTACTGGGTTACTAAATCTGACAGGAAAATGTGTGACTGTTTCTTCTTGACTCTTTATCTTTGGGAAAAATACTGGAGTAACAGAGTATAAAGCAAATACTATTTTTGTTGTTAGTGCTTGGACATCAAACCACCATCACCAAGACTAAGAGTGAACTTACTAGGTAACAGTGGCAGTTAGGGAAAACACCTTATTAACTTAGTATGTGTTAAATTGCTTCCAGATTCTGACGACTTTTACAAATGGCCCCTCACTATGGAAGATCTGATTTCTTACAGTTTTCAGGTGGCTAGAGGCATGGAGTTCTTGTCATCCAGAAAGGTCAGTGTTACCCTTTTAGATATTCCTCTCCAGCAGAATCAGACTCAGGAAAGGTGAAATGATGTCTATATTTTAGTGACACCTTTCCTTGGCAGAACTCCCAAAGGAAGGGTGGTTTCCCTCTTGATGTTCTAAATATAAGCATGTGTTTATTCAAGTCTTCATACTATAAACACAGGATTAAAGTGGAAGACTGTGGTTGAAGCTGATTCATTCCGAGAAATTTTTTTTCAAGATATATTAACCACGGAGTACAAAACTGTTTAATGCCTACCTTGGTAATATGTAACAGATCAAAAAGTCATGAGCCTTTAGTCTGGAAAAATGTTTTTTTGTGAAGAACTGCCCATTGTTTACAGTAACTTCATATAAACTTTTGTCAACTTCCTTAAGAAAATATTAATTTGATCTTTCGAATAATAATTTTTAAAAAAGGAAACGGAAAGATTCAGGAAATTTGTGGGTAGGATTAAGGAAATGCAGTTTGATTGTTCAACTGTTTTATTATAGTGTATTCATCGTGATCTGGCAGCCAGAAATGTCCTTTTATCTGAGAACAATGTAGTGAAGATCTGTGATTTTGGCCTTGCAAGAGATATTTATAAGAATCCAGATTATGTGAGAAAAGGAGATGTAAGTCAACATTCGGTTTGTTTGTCCAGTTGTTCATAACGTATCATTTTAAACTGTTCATTAAAATGGTCTGTAAATGTTTACATTCCCTGCACTTAAAAGGGTCTGAAAGCTATCATAGATTTTATGTGAAGATGAGCAATCCAGATGTGTTGTATATACAGTGACCATTTGCATCCTTAAAAACAATGCTCGGAAATGCTGACCATTTCACAGCTCTGGTCTTTTAATAGTTTACATGTTGGCATTTGTTTCTTGGCTAGCCTGGCCAAGTAAGCCAGTCAAAGTGAGCTGCTTTCTTGAAAGCAATAATTAATGCCAAAAGGGGGTCTGTGTCCCTCAATGTACGTACACAGGGCCAAATTCCGCTCTTAGTGACATTGGGGTAGATTTAGCATAACTACACTGAAGTTGGAGTTGCGCCAGGTGTAAGTTTGGTCTCCCACCTGTAAAATCAGGCTGAGCTATCATGAGTCTGTCTACCTGGGCTGGGGGGCTTGCTCAGTAGCATAGCCGGGGGGGAGCAGGGGGAGCGGCCGCTCCCACCCTGAGCAGAAGCGGCACCTTTTTTTGCTCCCGACGCCTTTTGCTCCTACGCTGCAGCCAGAGCGAAGCAAATATTTGCTCCCGGTGCCTTTTTTTAGCTCTGCTCCCCCTGTGCTCTAAACCTGGCTACGCCACTGGGCTTGCTCCCAGCTGCAGTGCAGACATACCCAATATGGCCCTGATCATACAGTGAAAACTGCGCAGGCAAACTGTGCCTGTGCGTATTGAAGTGAATGGAGCTTGGTGCAGGTTCTGGGATCCACCCATGTGGTTCTCTTGGCAGAATCAAGACTTATCTTACCTACCTTCCAGGAGTTAATGTTTGTAAATTTCTTTAAAGACTTAGAGTACTAAATGGGCACCAAGAATTATTGTTTGAATAACTGAAAATGTCTCCCTATTAAAATGTAATAGGCTTCTCAGTTTAAATTTTTGTACACCACATAGAGTAGATGGAAAAATCATTTCATTTTAAATAGAAAAAAAAATTACCTGGCAAAATAGAGAATAAAATGTTCTGGTTGATTGAGTGCTCATTGTATTCTTGGTGTCTGTAAGACAATACAATAAAATCCTGCTCCGATGTTAACTATTCACATAGTTACATATTTTTATATCTCTGGTTTAATTTTGTATCCACTGAAAATAATTATCTGGGTTGTCCATTTTGTTACAGGCACGACTTCCCCTCAAGTGGATGGCTCCAGAATCCATATTTGATAAGATCTACAATACGAAAAGCGATGTGTGGTCTTATGGGGTATTGCTGTGGGAAATATTTTCCTTGGGTAGGTTTACATGTATATTATGGAAATTAGAGAATTAACAGTTAGGGTCTAATCCATAACCCATTTAAACCAGTGGAAAAATGCCCGCTGACTTCAACTGACTTTGGCTCAGTCCTTTGATCCTAGGTACATATGATCTATGTTCAATTTCATGGAGAACCACATGAGACCAATGAACAGCCACAGGCGGCCAATGTAGCTGCACAAGGGGCATTTAAGCTATCTAAAACCCAAAAGGGATACATACAGGAAATGGAAGGAGGGGTGTGTCACTAAGGAAGCATACACGGGAATAGCATGAGTGTGTAGGAACAAAATCAGGAAAGCCCAGACAAGGAATGAATTGCAACTGGCAAGGAACGTTAGAGCCAACATGAAGAGGTCCTACAAATGTCAGACCATAAAGAAAGATCAGGGATAGTATGGGTCTGCTCCTCAGTAGAGAAGGTGAACTGGTAACGGAAGGTGATAAGAAGATGAAGCTGCTCAATGCCTACTTTGCTTCAGTTTTCACACAAAAAATAATATGTGACTGGATGACTAGTGAAGTTATCATAGACAATGAAGGGGAAGGGATGCAGATCAGGGTAAGTAAAGAACATGTCAAAGATCTTCTGATCAATTTGAGTGAATACAAGTCAGCAGGGCCTGATGCTATTCACCCCAGGGTGGCGAAGGAATTAACTGAAGAAATCTCAGAGCAGCTGGCAATAATATTTGCAAACTCATGGATGACTGGAGAAGGGCTAACATAGTGCCCATCTTTAAAAAGGGTAAAATGGAGGTGCCAGGGAAGTATAGACCAGCCAGCCTGACTTTGATACCTGGGAAGCTACTAGAGCAATGTATAAAACATTGAATTTGCAAATACCTGGAGGATGAAGGAGTGATCACTAGCAGCCAACATGGATTTACAAAGAACAAATCATGCTAAACCAGCTTGATTTCCTTCTTTGACAAGGTAACTAGTTTGGTGGATAGAGGGAATGCGGTGGACATAATATACCTAGATTTCAGCAAGACTTTTGACATAGACACACATTACATTCGTATAAGCTAGGGGGGTTGCAAACACCGAGGATAGAGCTAAAATTCAGAGAGATCTTGATAAACTGGAGAACTGAGCTATAGACAACAAAATGAAATTCAACAAAAACAAAGGTAAGGTGCTACACTTAGGGAAGAAAAACAAAATGCACAAATACAGAATGGGGGATAACTGGCTTGGCAACAGTACTGCTGGGAGTTGTGGTGGATCACAGTCTCAACATGAGTCTCCAATGAGATGCTGTTGCAAAAAAAGCAAATGCAATTTTGGGTTGCTTTAACAGCAGCATAGCATGCAAGTCATGGGAAGTGATAGGAACGCTCTACTCAGCGCTGGTTAGGCCTCAGCTAGAGTACTGTGTCCAGTTTTGGTCACTGTGACAGGGTTGGACTCACCCCTGCGGTGCCTCCTGCTAGTTTTGCCGGGAATTAGCTCACCAGCCTCTGGAGTGCCCTCTGCAGGCTGGTGATCTGCCTGACCGCTCCAGCCCCCCATCCCTTCCAGGACCCCTTTTAACTGGGGTGCTGCCCCCTGGCAATACCCCCCCAGATCTGGGTCTCCCCTCCCCAGGGGAACCCCCAACCCACTATCCCCACCTCGCCTCAGTTGTAGGCTACTGCCAGTCACCAGCTAGCCCCCGTGCCCTGGGGCAGACTGAAGCATAAGCCACTCATCACAGGTAAAGGGGGTTTGGACCTGCTGCCTCAGCCTACCCATGGGCTGCTCCTGCAACCCCAGTACCTAGCTGGCCTATGCCTAGGCCACAGCCTGGGGTTTCTCAGGCCAGAGCTCCCCAGCTCCTCTGGCCTTTCCCCAGCCCTGCTCCACTCTAGGTACCCTGCTTAGCCTTTACAGCCAGGCCCTTCTCCCTCTCCAGGCAGAGGAAGACTGTCTCTCCTGCTCTAGGCCCACTGCCCTCTTATAAGGGCCAGCTGGGCCCTGATTCAACTGGCCACAGCTGTGGCTGCTTTGCCAATCAGCCCGGCTCCTATTGGGATCCCCAGGAGGTGGGCGGGCGCAAGCCCGCCCACTGCTAAAAGCCCCTCCCCCAGCCTAGCGGGAGGGACCACTAGACCCAGGGGCCAAGTAAATCCGGGGGACAACTAATGAAAAAACAGGGATCAAGTGAGGGTCAAAGGTTCAAAACAAGGAGACCGGAGGGGGAGACCGAGCAGAGAACCCCGGACAGCGCCCACTGCTCCTCAAAGCTGTCGAGGGAGCCAGCGGATCCAATCAGCCCGGCTCCTATTGGGATCCCCAGGAGGTGGGCGGGCACAAGCCCGCCCACTGCTAAAAGCCCCTCCCCCAGCCTAGCGGGAGGGACCACTAGACCCAGGGGCCAAGTAAATCCGGGGGACAACTAATGAAAAAACAGGGATCGAGTGAGGGTCAAAGGTTCAAAACAAGGAGACCGGAGGGGGAGACCGAGCAGAGAACCCCGGACAGCGCCCACTGCTCCTCAAAGCTGTCGAGGGAGCCAGCGGATCCAATCAGCCCGGCTTCTCAGCCTCAGCCCTCTCCCAGGGCTGTTTCCAGCCCCTCAGGGCAGGGGCGGGTATCCACCCCGCTACAGTCACCAATGTATAGAAAGGATGTAGAGAAACTGGAAAGGATCCAGAGGTGAGTGACAAAGATGATCAAAGGGATGGAATGCAAGCCATATGAGCAAAGACTGAAGGAACTGGGTATATTAATTTGGAAAAGAGGAGATTAAAGGGGGGACATTCTAGCAGTCTTCAAATACTTAAAAGGCTACCATAAAAAAGATGGAGAAAAATTATTCTCTCTTGCCACAGAGGGCAGGACAAGAGGCAATGGATTCAAGCTATAGCTTAGCAGATTTAGATTAAATCTCAGGAAAAACTTCCTAACTGTAAGAACAGCAGGACAATGGAACAGACTGCCTGGGAGGTTGTGGAAGCTCCTTCACTGGAGGTTGTCAAAAGGAGGCTGGATAGTCATCTGTCCTGGATGGTTTAGATACAACGAATCCAGTATCTTAGCAGGGGGTTAGACTAGATGACCCTTGTGGTCCCTTCTAACGCTATGGTTCTATGATTCTAGCTGAAATGTGAAGATACATACTTTGTAAGACCTCCAATAGGTAATTGAATCTTGTGCCAGGTTACAAATTACAACTAACTAACCGAAGTATTTGAACAGTTTCTCTTTTATTTACCCTCCAAGACCACGGTTCAGAATTCCCCTATAGGTACATCTATGAAATGAATGACAGCGAGTCTTAGACCCTGGGTCTACAGACTTGGGCTCACGGAACTCCAGCTACAGCCTAAAAATAGCCGTGTATATGTTGTGGCTTGGTCTGGAGCTCAGTCTCTGAAGCCCACTCCCACTCCCTAGGCTTCAGATCCTGAGTTCCAGACCAAACCGCAATGTCTCCCCAGCTATTTCTAGTCCAGTAACCCAAGCCCTGCAAGGCCAAGCACGGAGAGCTGGGCTCCAAGACTCACTGTCGCTCACTGCAGAGACATGCCCTATAAGATCTATTGACAATTGATCCACTGAGGCGAACACAGCCTGACTAATTTCAGGTGCTTTGTTTGAAAGGGAAACACAGAATCCCAGACTGAGGGCTTGACAGGAAAGTAAAGTCAATGTTTGAACATTTCATTTTAATATGTAAATACCCCTGGGTCTGTGCATAAGGCAAGCAGGATTTGACCCTCAGTGTAACTCTTAGGGCCCAGTCTTGTAGCCTTTTCTCCAAGAGTGGTTACGCTGAAGTCTGAGACTATGCATGCAAGTGAACTCTGTAGTGCTGAGCCTTTGCTATGCATGTAATATTCTTGTAGGACATAACCCTGATCCTGCTGAAGTCATTGGGAGTGTGTAATTGACTTCACTGAGTTGAGGATTTGGCTCTATATGATTTAGAATCCCCTAATTGGTTTTGACTTTTCCTTTGAGAGCAAATAAAAACCTAGTCAAAACCAAAAATGCCCCAATAAACAGAACCTCTTTAATTTTGCTGTGTTGAGATGTCCTTAAAATGACACCTTCTATTTCCACTCTTTGAAAAATCTACCAGCCATAATTACCCTTCAGCAACACAATGCCAGCACTTCACCGTTCACAGCTGCTTCCTACTTACACCCATCACTGGCAGGCGCAGATGAATGAACATTGAAACAGATACCGTGGAACGAACTAGAACGCAGAATCTGAAATAAAAACCCTGTGCGAGGCAATGTTTTTTTAAGTGAAGACTGCAGGCTACAGAATCAATACTGAAAGGGAAACAATGACATTCAGAAGAGAAGAATCTTAATTGGGTCCAACACAGAGACTGACACAACAGTAGAGGAAACAGCCCCAGGCAGTCCCTCATCCAATCATTGACTAGTTTGAATACACGTTGTTGGCGGTGCTGCTGACTCTGGTGGTTTTATAGCAATGTTTGGTGTTTCTCTCAAAGCCCCAGCTCCTGGATTCAAGTAATTATATGAGAACCTCGGCTTTCATTTTTTTAAAGTAAGTTTCAAAGCCTTCTTGGTTGTGGAGAAAAGCTTGAATGACCTGAGTGCATCCTAAATGCTCTCAGAAACTAAAAGGCAAAGAACCCAAATGTTGCTATATTTTTTAGAAAAAAAAATCACGATTGATAAACCAATGTCATGATTTTTTAGGCATGACTCATGCTGTGGGAACATTTGGAGTTGGTGAGACTGTGTCTATTAGAATTTAGGGCAGTATTTGTATGTATTGAGGAATCTAACAGTTCTTAGGTATTGAAGAAAAAAGATAAATTGCATTTTCTTTTATTATCTATTTTAAAACTGAATTGCTCTTGTTTCCTTTAAATCCAGCCAAGTGCTGCTAATACTCATGGATCTGATCCTTCAAGATGTTTACACCTAGAGCCTCAAAAATATTTAGCCTCCTCACTGCCATCGGTGTTGTCAGCTTGGGACATGGATTTCAATGGAAGTGAAGAGTCTAAAATACCTTTGAGGATCTGGGCCTAAATGCCTGTAACTTGGGTTGGCATCCATGGGAGTTGAAGGCGCTTGGTGTCTTACAGGATCAGGGCCCTTGACTATGCGTTCAGTGGTATAACACTAGAACTATACATGTATAGACAATTACTCTACCTACCTTGGTCTAAGTACTGATTCGTACACTGTTACCTTTAGGTGCTTCTCCTTACCCAGGGGTGCAAATAGATGAGGACTTCTGCAGCAGATTAAAAGAAGGCACAAGGATGCGGGCCCCAGAATATGCAACATCAGAAATGTGAGTTTACTTTTCCTATATGCAGAGCCATGCAAATCTGCAGATATCCACTTAATATCCATCCAAGTTTGATAATTATTAACATATCTGCTTGAGAAGCACCATACAAGTGCCAAGTATTATCATTTTATTAACTTGGGCAGTAACAGTTCAAGCATCCCCCCCAGCTATTCAGCTGGTGTGGACTCAACCCTTTTCTGGAGACCACCTCTAACAGTAAGGGAAGGTGAAAGGGTCTTTTTTAGTCCTTGGCCTCTCTCCAGTTTTCAACAGTTCTGCCAACTGTGCAGACAACAATCCATTAGGAATTGGACTAAAAGTGATTACTCATTTTACATAGGCCACCAAATTGGTCATCAAATGATAGCAACTTTCAGTCTCTGCCTCGCTGGGTAGATGACCTAGAGATGAAAGGCTCCATACACTGTTACTAATCACCCGAGCCTTTCAGAGCCCTGATTTCATCTCAGATAAAGATGAGAAGTGCTTTCAATAAATACAACAATTGACATTTAGACAATAGAGTCCTATCAGAGCACTTGGCCTACGTAATCTTTAAACAAATGCTCTGCACTTGTATCTGATGAATAAATAATACAAGTCACAACATACTAGGCCTTTAAAAAAAAAAATTTGATCATGTCAGTTCTGGATGAATCACAGAAATCAGAATCCACTTTCATTCTGCACCTCTGTCATTTGGGGAAAGCACAGACATCAGATGTATTGTGTCTCCCTCTGCAAAAGGAAATAGAATGAAGGTTTTTATGGTGCCTTGTCCGCATCCCACGGCCTGAGATCATCAACAGGACTCTAAATAGCAACCCGTACAAAAAAATGTCAGAAGGCGGAGTAAAAGGATACACACCAGACTTAATTCTCTCTGGAAGTGTAACTTACTGGCTAATTTTATTATCCTACTGACACTTAAGAACTTTTTTGTTGTTTCAAATATTTTATAGCAGGAAGGAAAACTAGACTTGACCAATACAAGGAAGTGAGACATTCATATGAGTCATCTTACGGTGCCTTCCATTACCAGATAATAAATGCTACATACCATGGTTTAAAGCTGTTTAAAAATATCTTTTAGGAGCTGTTGGTTAAATTATCCTTTGATTGCAACCTTCTCGGGTTGCTTTTTGAGACCCGTCAGTACTCCCAAGGAGGAGTCTTTTTCTGAAGACTGACTCTTTTCTTTTCAATAACAGTCCCTGGTAATGCCAGACATCTTCCTTGTTAAAATGCAGAAATCCTTCTGGCTTTTCCAGATTAATGCATTATGAAGAATAATTAAATCCAGTGACATGACACCACCATAAAAAAACCTGGAGCTGTTTGATATGCCCCGGTGAGGAACATATCGTGCGTTACCACAAAATGTGCTCATTTCGTTTTTATTTTCCCAGCTATCAAATCATGTTGGACTGTTGGCATGGGAATCCTAGTGAACGACCGAGATTTTCTGAACTGGTGGAAAGGTTAGGGGACCTGCTTCAAGCAAATGTGCAACAGGTACAGAACTAAAGTCATCAACATATTACTGTATATACACTAGCCATATCCTGGACTGTCTTTATTGTAATTTAATGTATTTTTGTGTTTTTAGGATGGTAAAGACTATATCCCTTTGAATACTATATTCACAGCAGATAGCAGATTTGCATACTCAAGTCCCACCTCAGTCACCTCTAATCTGAGTGAAGATATTTCAGTTCCAAAATCAAACTGTGAAAACACTGATAATGTTGGGTAAGAGAAAAAATACCAAGAGGTTTTTCTTTATACTAACTATGTAGAGGAAACGTCTCCTCAGGCATGGTTTGGATTAGGATGAGAAAACAATTAAAAACCACCCTGAACTTTCTGCCATCTCCACGATCTGACTCAAAACTTTACTTTTTTTTAAAATAAGATCACCCTTAATTGCTCTCTTTTTCCATGCGTTCCAAAATGGCATCTGGTCCTTTCCTGCCTCTCCATGAATCTTGCACTACATCTGTATAACCCTCCAATAGGTGCCCCCACTACATTCCTTCCCATCACCACCTGCCACTGATTTGAAATTCTACATGCTCTGGAGGGTGCAGTGCATTCTGGGGTAGATAGCTCCCACATTATCAGTTGTGGATGAGGCCCAGCAGAGGCTACTAGAGCTTCTGAGCTTGGTAAGGACATCTTCAAAGCTAAGGGAGTGATATATGGACAAGGTCATGCAGAGAGGTATCTACTGGGAGATTGTGGGGAGGGGAGAGATGATAAAAGACCTAGTGAAGAGGAAAAGGGAAAGCCTTCCCACATGGCCACTGAATCACAAGTTAATGAGTGTGTACATACGATGGGTTTTGTGTGTAAACCATTTAGCCATCAAACAAGTTAATACATTTAAAAATATTAAAATGAAAGAACAGTTCCTATTTATGCTTTTTATGCACAACTTATTTGATTGCATAGCTGCTGAGGTTTCCTAAAAAAAACCCTCTTGATGAGATCTGTCTTCTGCTTGTTTGTTGAATAGATACATTAACACCTTCAAAATGAAGCCACCCCAGAGGGTAAATACCTTTGAAGAGCTTTCGCCCCAGGATACCTTTGTATTTGATGTAAGTGATACTCAGCTCAAGTACAATGGACAGTTTGTTCTTTATTCAGATATTTACATTTAATTTTTTTTAAGTGGCATTTAGTTTGTCCACATGTCTGTGCAGTGCAGCATTATCTGCTCTTAGAAGATAGGTTGTTTATAAACAATATTGTAATAGGCGAAGAGCTGAAGAAAGCAAAATGAAGAGCATCAAGGGTTGGCCGGTACGGACCACAGAGTTCCATAACATGGCCTACAACCACCTTCTCCTTTGACATGAAGGTGTAGTCAACAGAGACTAGAGAATCTGGCGTCCTGTGTTCCATCTTCATCTGAGCAGCCCGACCATGCAGAGTGGGATTTCTAGTTTTGTGGTTGCACTTCAGTATCAGTAAAGAAGAGAGCAACTGAATTCTACCCTATTTTAGGCAAGCTTGCTAGGATCCTGGTAAGCTGGCAATGTGTCCCTCTATGAGGCAACGTTTGCCTTGTCCCCTCCCTAAACGATTAGGCCTTGTGGAGTTGTAGAGAGGAAGATGAGAGACGGGAGCAGAGTGAATGAAGGGTACTTATATGAATCAAACCAAACCTTTGAAACATTTAGGGGATGGACAGGTTCAGCGCCACGCTCAGGTTTGCAATATCAGTTCCCCCATCCCTGCTGCTGTTTCATGGACTGGCCACAGGGGTGGCTAACCAAACACACCATGTTGGCTTGCTGTTATAGAAACAGAGCTGGACACTTCATAGGTGTTTTTGTTTAAAATGTTGCAGCCCTGATAGTTTAATGTGTTCATTATAGCCACACAATGCGTACCCATTTTCAAAAGTAACATAGGCACTCAGAAGCCCAGGTCTCATGGAAAATCAACACCTAGGTTGCTTTTGAAAATTTGACCCAATAAGAATGTGATTCTTTTTAAAATTAACTTTTTTTCATTAAATGCCTAATAGGTTTTTAATCTTTTTCAGGATTATCAGGCAGACAGTGGGATGGTGCTGGCTTCAGAAGAACTGAAACGCTTTACTTGGACAGGGAGCAAACAAAAGCAAACGCTTTTAGGGTCTGTGTTTCATGCCTCTTTTTTGTCTCTCTCACACTCACACTCACTTTGTTGGTGATCATGCTGTGTGACTGGTTTATTTATTCGGTACCCGGGACCAGATCATCCAGGAACCCGACAGTAAATGAAAATCAAACAGGTTACAAAAGTCACCTAGATGCATTTTCACTGCCCTCATGTACTAGTTCTACACCTGACGGACCAGGTGACCCAGGCCACTAATCCCAGACCGTGGTAGATGGCTGCAGGAAACAAATTCCAAAGATGAGGGCGTTTTGCTGAGAATGACTTGCTGTTGGTCCTGGAAGTTCTCAGGAGACACCAAATGCACCCAACAGCTATTCATCTAACAATGCTTGTTTTTGCCCTTCTCTTACATGAATCAGCTAAGCATAACCCATTTAAGAGCCATAGGCTCAGGATGCTCAAGTGGCAACTTTACAATAGATGGATGTGAGGGCCTCATTTCTCTTCCTGCTTTTAAGCACTTTAATATATTGGCCACCTTCCTCTGCCTAATTCCTGACAGCTGCCTGAGAGGGGAACAAGGGCTGTCTATTAAATGTACTGTACTAACATGACCTTGCTCTAGACGAGGAATGTTTATTTTCTCAGTTACGGTCAGTGGTTCCTCAGTTCCAGGGCCATTATGAGACTGAAAGTCTCAGACCGGTTTCAATTCCCAGGTTAAGGCCAGCTCACAGTATGGAGGCTGCCCTGACCTGAGTGATCATTCATCTTGAGCTGGCAATAAGTTACAGCCATCATGCCATTTTGATTGTGCTGGATTGGTCACACTGAAGACTGTGGCATATGGTATGGGGGATCCGAGCAACCACAGATGATAAAGTTCTTGGTCTAGATCTAAAATGATTTGCTTATAGGAAAATGTCAGTGATTAGCTGTGTGACTTTAGTTGAGTGTGTGTGAATGTGTGCATGTGTGGATACACAGAGAGAATACTGGTGATGTAGTAGAAAGGTTCTATTGGCAAGAATTTGAAATAGAAGAATCACTTCTGAGTGCTAAAGCCAAGGGCTAATGCAGGTCATCCTAATAAAGTGGCCATAAAATCTTGATAACTGAACTAACCCCTCATATGTTCTGCCCATGGACGTGTGTTACAGATTTTTTAAAAAAAACTTTTAAAGCACTCATTTTGAGATGATTTCTTGTATCCTTTCAATTGAAAAGCCATGTATAACAATACATATGGACTGTGCAGGGCTCAGTAGAACAAAATGGCTCTAAAAATGACCTAAAATAGCTTTTCTTTAAACAAACATGCCATTTTAAAAGTCTGATATCTTGTGACATTCCAGGGCTAGCAGCTACTCATCTCTGTGAAGCCTAGAAATCTCCCTTCTTTAATGGCATAAAGCTCTTGTTTCTAAGACTACAATTGGTGCAAGGCTGCATATTGTTCTTCAGGACAGTGTTATTGCAAAAAGTTACAGTTGCGGAAGAGAAGGGAATGTCTTGGTGGCAAATTGACTATTTAGAAATGGTGGCTGTTAGGAGAATGTGAGAATACCTCCTAAAGGGAGCTAGGAGCTTTCCTATAAGCAAATCATTTTAGTTAGTAGAGAACAGATGAGGTGGTCAAAACCGCATGATAAAAGCAATTTGTTACAGTGTTGTGCTGGAAGATGTTAGTAGCTGCCATCAAGCGGGTCTTCAACATATAAACAATCACAGACCTCATTAAAGCTGATGGATGTGCTAAACCCCCTTTCCTTCAGGCTAAATGGAAGGAACAATTAAATGCCACTTTATGTAGTGATAGCTGGAAACAATAGGAGGTTACTGCCCAAGGCACTGGGCCACATGGTGAAGCCTGAGCAGGGCAAGCCATGTGATCTGAGGGGTTTCCCTAAGACCACTCAGGTCAAAAGGGGAAACTGTAGTGTCACACTGCACTGGTCACATGTGTGCTGAAGGTCTCGGACCCTTAAGTGCAGTAACAGAAAGAAAAAATGGAGTCCACTATATATATCTATCTATATATATATAGATATAGAAAAATAAATTATTTTGATTTAAGACTTCCAAGGACAAATGGTCATTTAGATCACAAGACTCCACTACCAGCTTCAGAAGAAATAAGTATGCCTTTATAAATGCCTGCCTAAGAGGTTGGAAGCCTTCTAATTGCAACCCTTTAACTGGAATTCTCTAGCTCTCAAGACTAGAGCAAGCTAAAATTCCAAGCCAGAGAAAGCAGCTCACCTAAAGCAAGTTTCTAAACTAAAATAAACTTTGAGCCATATTAAACTCCTAAATTGGAATAAGCTCCTCCGCTATAACAGAGATCTTTACTGGATTAAACCTTCCAAACTAACATATCCCTCAGAACCAACACAGGCCCTTCCCTGGGCAAAAACCCCAGCATAGCCCCAACTACTCAGGATAGGAACACACTTCCTCCCAGACTAATCTCCGAGAATGGAGTGAATGCTCATCTCTGAAGGAAGATTTATAGTTCCTTAACCCCACCCCCTAGCAGGTTCTGGCCAATTAGCCCTCTTCACCTGACTCAAAATGGTGTCTGAGCACCAACAGACAGCATTTTGTGAGTACCTTTTCTCCAGGTAAAAATACCTAGGGCTTTATTGTTTATAGTAAAGGTAATTAGTTGGGGAAGCTTAGTCTTGGCAGAGGTTTGTTCCAGCCCTCGGGGCTATTTCAGCTAAGCAGTTTAATGTAACTCAGAAATGTATGATAGCTTAGAAGTTACCAGTGCTTATGATTTTATGGTCAGTCTTGTAATATTTGATGCTTTTCCTAATATCCCAGACCCAGGGTCATACAGACATCCTGGAATATTTGCTTTCATTTTTTATTTTTTTTAAAAAAGGTAAATAATCCTTATGGTTGTAGGGAGAAAATACTTGAAAATTTGCCCCTTAAAGGTGTAAAAGCCAGAAAAAGAACTTTCTTTAGAAGTTGAGGGGCATCAGGCAGTAGGGGTTCCATAGCACCTTGGGAACATGTCCCTTGGAAAGCATATGTCCTCTAGCTCAAAATGTAAGAATTTGTAGAATCCAACAGGAGCTGTTGCCCCTCAGCTCCCCAACTAAGAAATGCCTTGTGCTACATAGAGCGGTTTTGGTGCTTCATTTTTCTTTTAAAGATCTTATTGCCTAAATACAAATGTAAAAGTTTCCTAAAAGCTCTAACCAATGCCTGGGGGTTTTCTTCCTTGGGAATCTAGCATGGTAGCTGGGAGGGGGAAGTGCATAACTACTTAGAAACTTACTCTTTTAATTCTTGAAATAACCTTTTGAAGCCCTGACCCTTTAAAATAAGGTAACTGGAGGGTAAGGACACAAAATAGGGCAAACACTACCTTTCTGGGGATTGGAGGGCTCAGGTGAAAGGCTCAGTGTCTTATCACGCTCGTGAACGGTATCCCATCAAATGCAGCCCAAGTTAAGAGTGATCAAATGTTATCCCATGACTACATGGTGGCCTAAATGCAGAGCTTGTCCCATGTATCTGATGATTGACACAATCCTAGTCAGTCCCTACAACAGTGTGCTCGCCACACCAATGAATGGGGCCGTTTCCTTCCATGCTGTCTCATTCAATTCACTAAAAATAATCTTAGACACTTTTTCTCCTCCATGCACTGAAAGTGACACTGCTCTGTTTTACAGTCTGAAAGCTGCCAGCAGGAGCAAGGAGTCCGTTCTTTCTGGTATGACCAGGCCGAGTTTCTGCAGTTCCAGCTGTGGCCACCTCGGTGAAGCTAGTTGGAGATTTCCTTATGGTAACATAGTGCTGGAAAAAATGAGAGCGTGCCGTTCTCCTCCTCCTGATTACAATTCACTGGGGTTTTATTCCCCCCCACCTGTTTAAGAAGCTCTGTGCAAAGATTCAGATGCGTATTGTAACCTGAACCAGCTTTTCCTAAACACTGTCAGTTCAAAAGCTTCTACCTGAAACAGCTGCTGTTTTTGTGATCTTAAAAGCTTTCTCTCCACCCGCCCGCCCCCAACCAGGCATTGACTAACTCAGATGACCTGCTTTTCTACAGACTGCACGAAGTGTGTTGTGTGCGTTTAAAATGAAGTAGGGCACCCACCAGTGCTAAGGGCCCAGCTTTCTCAAGTACTGAATCTCTGTAGCTCCCCTAACAGTTAATGGGAGCTACAGGAGCTCTGTACCTTAGATGACTGGTTCCCTAATGGTCATGTAGAAGACCCCACTTCAGTTTCTGATCCCTGGCAAGGGATGGGAGTTTCATGGAAGCAGCATGCCCTGCCCCACAGCAAGGGTGGCCTCCTGTCACTTAACATAATCCATTTTCAATTCAGATTCAGGAACAGCTTTGAGATCTGAAAACAAGAATACAGTTCCACTCGCCTCAGGCAAAAAGATCAGGGCAGTACAGTACCTTTAATGTGGAGGGAGTCAACAGTGAGCAAGAAACTGGGTGAGATCGTCAAGGTTACACTGCAATGCCCATTGGAATCTGGGCCCAGTGGACTGAGAGGTCCCAATGCAGTAGTGAGGGGAAAGCAACTGGGAGAAAACAAGTCTACCTATGTGGGACTGGAAGTGGGAGAAAGGGTGGGGAGAAAGGGCCCACTTCCTGGAGTTCAGGATGTACAGCCTCTGCTTATAGAAGTTTGAGGGAGGATTAATGCCTTGATGAACATGGCATTCTGGTAGATCAGGACTTAGTTTTAATCCATTCTTAGACCATAAGAGTTGCGAAGGCCTCCCTGGACCTAGGAATTTCTACACATACCACAAAATGCAGTTGTCAAGAACACATAGAAATGAAAAATCTGGGACTGAAATAATGAAATTTACAGATTAATTAGAAGCTTTATCAAGTTTGATGGGCCACTAGTTCAAGCAAATCTTCTTGAAGTTTGCACTTTGTTTTCCCAAGAATGTGCACTGGAAATTATTTTAACTAGAGATATTTAAGCCAAGTTTTGTCTACACTACCTACTGGACAGCTAACATATTGTACTGATTGCTGACTGTGTCCCATAACTAACAATATGCCAGGATAGCCAATAAGCTCTGCGTATTGCTAAATTGAATAAATGTTTATTAGATGCCTTGTAAGAGTTCCTAACATGTAACTCACCCTATAATCCTTTGGGAGGCTATGGTGACTCTTCTATACATGCACAGGTGACTTTCAAATTTACTTAACAGTATTGGTGTACAGCAGCAAAAGTATTTGTTAGTAATTTGCATCAGACACTATGTATATTGACGAAGAAGAGAACAGATGGTCTTAGTTTCAAAAGCTGTAAAGATGCACTATCCCCCTTCATCTTTGTATGCAATATTAATGTAAAAAAGTCCTTCGATAAAGCTTACCTTATTAAAGGTTAGGAGAGGGAGAAAATCCCCTTCCCCCAATTTGAGGAAAAGCAGCCATGTACAGAGCCCTAGAGCCCAGAGCTGTTTGCAGTAGGCTATTGAGGAATGCTCTGGATACACTTCAACTAGCATCCATCCTAACTCAGGGGACTATTAATTCTAACTATGACCCATTTTCTTGGTCTCTTGCTGGTAGAGCAGAATTTATCGTGATCCACAAAATGTTTCCCCCTTTCAATCCAGCCAAAATAATTATTCAGAGATAGTGCATCTCTACAGGAGTGTGTTGCACACTGTACATTTATAAATATGCTTTTTGTGCATAAATATTTAAGAAAACTGGAATATTAAGATTGTTTATATGAACTTTACTAAAAATGTCTGTGGATGTGAGTAACTCACACTTACGTCTTACATGTCTTATCTTTTTATAGCCAATGTATTTTAATTGCTAAATTCACATAATAAACAAGTTCTGAATTTTGCTTGGTTAATTAACTGACTACATGGGTCAAAGCTTCCTGGAAAAGACACATCTTACCATTAGGTGCAATTTAGACATCTCTGTGGAGATAGTACCCCAGATTTGCTCACAGCTGAGTGGTCACATGAGAAGACACAGTGACTGCCTATAAGAGTTCTCAGTCTCGTAAGGCAAAAAGCGGATGGGGGTGGGGTGATGGACACATGCAGTGTTTTTAATGTTTTGTGTGAATAAAGTGAAATACATTGAATGTGACTGATTGCCTATACCTAGCTAGAGGCCCAGTGGAGCTCTCTCCTTTTCCCTCCTCTCCCACAAACCCGTGGAATCTCCTTGCATCTGGGGGAAGGGACAGGACAGGCTGCTCTTCATAGCATCATCCCTCTCTGCGTGCAAGGACTCCAAGTTTCAGGTTAATGCTGATCTATCATCCCTAGTAGTGGGGCGTCTATGTGTCCAATCCATGCATTGCCTGCCTCAGAATTCCTTTCTACAAGAATATGAAAGACGTGAATATGACTTCCTGACTAAATGGCATCCTCCACACAGCATGACCTCGCATGCACTGTACAGGTGAGGCCATGCCTTGCATGCAAGTGTAGAATTGCATGCCTTACTAAAAATGTCATGACACGCTTCGGCTTCTTCGCCCATGACTTAGTGAACCTACATGTGGAGTGGTGGATGGGCAGCAGCCAGTGGAGGGCCATGGCAGCACAGCATAAACAGCATGCTGTGACGGTCTGAGAAGCAGTGCTAAGGCAAATTGTGGGTCCCAAGAGAGCTATAGTTCTAAGGCTCGGATCCCTCTCCCTGAGGGTGACCAGATGTCCCAATTTTATATGGACAGTCCTGATTTTTGGGTCTTTTTCTTATATAGGCTCCTACTACCCCCACCCCCTGTCCTGATTTTTTACATTTGCTGTCTGGTCACCCTACTCTCCCTCTTCTTGTTATTGGCTTCAAGTAGAACTTCACCTCCCTGCTTTTGATTCAGTTTCTGCTGTGAGGCTTCACCTACTTCTAGCCAGATTATAGATTCAGTGGGACAGACATGTAGGGAGGGAAGTTAGCAGACTTCATCACTAGATGAGATGGAACTCTGATGCAATCAGCAGGAATTGCTGCTTCACACTCAAGCCCACCTGACTTCATTTTAATACTTCATGCTGGGTGATTATTACTGAGTTTGATATTAGGTATTGTACTTAGTTAAACTTAGAGACCGTTGGACCCAGGCAGCTGTGGGGAAGGGTACTTTTAGCTAGTGGGGGTCACCCATTCAATATCCTGGCTGGACACTACAAATATCTTTGGTCTTCTGCTATAGATATTGTGGTTCCTAAATGCCACCTTTACTTGCACCATTTGTTACTTTTGTTTACATCTAGAAATCTACCACAGCTAAAAGTGAAAGAAAGGCAACTATGGGGCTGGTGCAGAAACCATATTCTGAATGTTCTAATGTCATCATGATGGAAATGGAAGGAACAGTGACTTTCTTCTCTGCCATAGCATAGAATAATAGACATGCAGGACTGGGAGGGAATATGAAGCCATCCACTTTATCCTCCCATGCTGAGACAGGACCAAATCCACCTAGATTATCTCTAAAAGGTGTTTGGAAAATTTTAACAGGTTAAACAGTGAGGGGGAATTTCACAATCTTCTTTGGTAACCTATTCTAGTATGTATAGTTAGTAAGGTTTTCCTAACATCTAACTTAAATCTCCCTTGCTGCAGCTTAAGCCCATTACTTCTTGTCCCAACTTCAGTGGACACGATGAACAATTGATCACCATCTTCTTTACAACTGCCCTTGCTGTTTGAAGACTATCCCAGCCCCGCTCAGGCTTTGCATCTCAAGGCTAAAGATGCTGAGTTTTTTTAACAGGTTTTTCTAAAACCTATCATTTTTGTTGCTCTCTGTTGGACTCTCTCCCATTTGTCCCCATTTTAAAGTGCGTTGCTCAAAACTGATACAGTACTCCAGCAGAGGCCTCATCAGGGCATGTCCGAAGTGCTGATCATTAAACCTGCCCCAGAGTGTCCAGTAAATTACCTGCCCAATGGAGTTTCTTGGTACAGAGAGTCTCAGCACTTGAGGACTATGTTCTTGAAATGACTGCTCAGATGTGGGCCAGATGGATAGCTAATGAAGCACCATATTGCTATAAGGAATAGGGAAGGGCAAAAGCAAGGTCTTTCCCACTAGCTGATAGCCAGGAAGAGAACTGATTGTGGTGGAGGTTTGGGTTATAAACTGGCAGGATGGCTCTCTTGGACAATAGAACGTGATCCTACAAGGGGTAGATGATATTACCGGGTAAAGTGCAAGAATCCCTCAAAATATTAAATCCCCTGATCAACACACACTGTTTTGGGCTGGTCACTCTTGCCAATTACCGCCTAGCTCTCTAATCCCCCCCTTTACAGAAAAAACTGAGGCTGTTGTAAAGCAGCTTTGGAATCTTCTAAACTTTTGACCATTTTCAGGATTAGCTGGAGTAGAGAAAGTGCTGGTCCATGACTTCCTGGTGATAAATGAATATCCAGGGCTCGTGTTTATTATTTTAGAGCCATCAGCACCCTTTGTCACCACTAACTCTGAAGGGCTGGTGCCACACTGGTGGATCCTTGCCAGAATCGGGATTACAGCTGAGTAGCTCTGTTCTTCTGAGGGAGTGGATCGAAAGAATAGCACTGAGCAATTTTTCTGCCCTGGGAGTTCTCACACAGGATTTTTTTTTTTTTAAATTACTTCAGCTGTTCAACCCGCACATGAAGCGGCAAGACGAGACCAGAGGGATGGGTCAGACTGCAGTGCTGCTATTATACAGCTAACAACTCTACATCTATTTAATTGGCTCGGAGCAGCAGGGACACCTAGTCCTCTTTTCCAACCTATGGCAGAGATTGGTGGATGAAAGCTAGTCTATTGAAGCTCATTGTAGCCAAGACTGAAATAATAGCACCTAAGTTTGTGGGGAGCAGTAGGGGGAGTAAGTGAAGACTTACTCAGAGACACGGAAGACATTAATTGCCCATCTGGGAGCTGGCCACTTCCCATGCCTCAGCTTCAGCTGAGAGGCCGTGTTTGAGTTTTGACTGCTTTTGGGTGGCGAAGCAGCAGCAATGGGCAAGGAACTCTTGCCAGGCAGGCTGTGATTTCTGTTGGAATTTGTACTGACCACAGCCCTCTATTAACATCTTTACATGTTACCCTTCAAAATAACCACATTTTAGCGGGTGCAACATACAGGCATCCAGCATCCCAGGGAGACATCCAACATAGAGCCTATTATACCTTCACTCACACAAAGGCAATAGGGATCAGTTCGTTTTTGGCAATTCACGTTGTTGGGTTTGTGCTGTTCCCTGGCCCTTGAGCTCAAAGAAACCTTGGACTGCCTTAAAATTCAGGGGGCTGGAGGAAAGGTAAACAGACTTCTGTAACTCACTTTCCCTCTTCGTCTATCTGCATCTGGGAGATCTCTCTGCAAGGACATCTAAACCCAAACAATGTGCTCAGGCTGGGAAGGTGGGATGAACTGAGGTCTACGCTTCTTTTCAATTGGTGGCATTTAGTCATTTTTACTACCCTATGTAGCATACAGAGAGCTACCGAGGAAAAATTTTGCACCTTTCAAACTTGTGCCTCTTTGTGTTTGCCAGCCACTAGCGCCTTCTAGCTTTTATTACACATTCCTAGAAGAGCAGTTTTGGCACCCTTTGCCTGTTACAAGGACAGCAATCATGGTATAAAGTATTGACAGTTTATTTTCAAATAATTCAAGGATTTTTAATTGTTTAAAATTTCTTTCATGGTGAAAAACACCTACCCTACCTATCACTAAGCCAGGTTGTCAAACTGTATTATACTTTTTTTTTTTGGTGGGGGCAGGTGGAGGGGAACGCATACACACATACTGGAATAAAGAAAAGGAACCAAAAGTGTCTGCTTCCCAGGTGTAAAGTGGTGATTTGGGATTATATCACGGACAGCATTTAGGGTGCTACATAATAAAATGGAGATGGCTGGAGAATTACCTTTTTTTGACCAGGTTTAAGCTTCTCCTGTAAAACAATACTTAGATTAGAACATACAGGAGCCTATTTCACATTAACAATCTCAATGCTTAAATTCCCCCCCAAAAACTAGACATTGAAGTGGTCTAGTCAGTGAGATAAAAGTAAATTGGCAGCTGCCTTGCACGTGTTTGCTCAAGCTGGGAGAAGAGTGAAGCACTGCAGAGGGATCTAATCAAGTTTAGTCAACAGGCATTACAATCAATATTAAGTTCAGTGGTGGCAAATGCACATTGGAGGCAATAATTTGGGCTGTTCACACACCTTACTATGCTAAATTAACTAACTGTCAGCTCAGGAAAGAGACCTAGGTATTGTGGACAGCTCATTTGAGACCAGTTATCAATATGCAGCCAGAGGGCAAAAAGGAAACTTATCATGCATAAGGAATAGGCTGGAGAATGTGGAAAATGCTATTATATACATCAGTAACAACCTCACCTGGAATACTGTGTTCCGTTCTGGTGACCCACCCAAAAAATAAAACAAAAAAACCTGGGAAGAAACAGGTGGTTGGTTCAGTGCTGGGTTCCAGGAATAATTAAGTGCATGAACATTTCATATGAAGAAAGATTGAAAAGATGATGCGTGTTTGCCATAGAGAAGGGAACAGGAGATTGAGGCCACAGTTTAGCAGGATGCAGAAATAGATTGGACATTTAGATAGAATACAAGAATAGCTTTTTCACCCTTTAGAGTTTTGGAAAGGATACAAACCCTCATGCTTCAAGGCTTAAACAAACTTCTAACTAACTGAGGGACAGGGTTTTCCCTTGACGGCCTAGTGCAGGGTTTCTTGTACCTTCCTTTGAAGTAACTGGTACTAGCCCCTGTTGGTAACAGGATACTGGACTAGATTGGCTAAGTGGTCTAATGCAGCATGTTAGCATCTCTGAACAAATTTATTAAAACAGGCTAGTACTGAACTGAAGGAGAAAGGCTGTGTACCACTGTTCTTGTTACACCCGGCTAGCCCAAGAACTTCACATTTATCAGCAGCAAAGTCATAAAATGCTCTTATCCACATGGAAAGTAGTAATAGTAAATATACACCATCCCCCTGCACTATCTTCTATTTTACTTCCTCCTACATCCAATAAAACAGTTTAATTTGGCCACAGTATGATTTAATTTGAAGAGATATATGCTCACTACATCCTTAAAGGCCACACAGTGAGGATAATACTGTCTGAATAAAAAACAAGATTAAAAGTATAGAAATCAAAATGCTAAATTCACTCCATCTTGAATATTTCTCAGTTCTTTCACTGGCTCTTACTGCTAATGTTTAGACTAGCTAGGCCTCTAGGCAGGGGTGAAAGTAACTATAGGCACGTGCCGGGCTGGGGCTGGCTCTGGCCCCCGGAAGGGGTGGGGCCTCGGGAAGGGGCAGGGCTGGGGTCAGAGTTGGCCCCGGCCGGCTTCAGTAAGTGCATGCAGTTGGGGCAGCTGTTCCCTTCCCCACCTCCCCCCACGGCAGGGGGGATGGAAGGGGCAGGGACATTAAAGCGCTGCCGTAACAGAGCTTTAACATCTCTGCCCCTTTTGCCTCCTGTCGGGGGCCCTGCCGGTACAGACCCTACCGGCAAGGCCGCCAACTGGCGGGGGCGGGGGGACGCAGCAGCGCTTTAATGTGGGGTGAATACGGGCCAGTACAGGCTCTTACTGGAGTATTTCACCTCTGCCTATAGGTGGAAGGCCGCTGGAGACAATCTAGTTTTCAGTGGGGAGGAGCAAGGGCACAGCACTAGTTATATAATCATATGACCCTAGCAGTGTTGTTCTCTTATTCTATCCAGTTATTTATTGAATTTTAGAGGCAGCAAAGGGGTAAATAGTATGGTTAATAAATTGTTTAAAAAAACAGAGTTTGGATGAATGGATTATAAAGTGGATAGAAAGCTGGCTAGATTGTCAGGTTCAATAGGTAGTGATAAATGGCTCAATATCTAGTCGGCAGCTGGTATCAAGCAGAGTACCCCAGGGGTTGGTCCTGGGGCCGGTCCTGGGGCCGGTTGTGTTCAACATCTTTATTAATGATCTGGATGATGGGATGGATTGCACCCTCAGCAAGTTCGCAGATGACACTAAACTGGGGGGAGAGGTAGATACACTGGAGGGTAGGGATAGGGTCCAGAGTGACCTAGACAAATTGGAGGATTGGGCCAAAAGAAATCTGATGAGGTTCAATAAGGACAGTGCAGAGTCCTTCACTTAGGATGGAAGAATCCCATGCACCGCTACAGGCTGGGGACTGACTGGTTAAGCAGCAGTTCTGCAGAAAAGGACCTGGGGATTAGTGGATGAGAAGCTGGATATGAGTCAGCAGTGTGCCCATGTTGCCACGAAGGCTAATGGCATATTGGGCTGCATTAGTAGGAGCACTGCCAGCAGATCGCGGGAAGTGATCATTCCCCTCTATTCGGCACTGGTGAGGACACATTGGGAGGATAAAGTCCTGTACCTACTATGGGGAATTAGGGATTTAAAGTAGAATACTAATATAGTAACTAATATATGCTAGCAGTGACACAAATTACTGAAGTGTTTGTAGCTACCTACAACAGGTTCTCAAATGAAAGTTGTTCATTTCTACAGCAATTCCTCTAATTCAAACTCAAGTATGGACAGAGTAATTCTGAAGGCTACTTACTGACCATTCATTTTCCAAGTACACTAGAAAAACATTCCACATATTCGCCACCTTTCCTTGGCGTTCAGACATGAGACATGCTGAAGAAGGTGCACTGCTGCATTACGGTAGTCAAAGAGCTGATTTTAGGTTTTGTTTCATGTTACTTAAAAATTCATGCTCTAGTTACAAAAAATAAAAGTTTTTCAAAAACAAACCATCCAGGTTCAGACTGAAAGCACACTTCAAACTGTCACCAGGTGACACTTGTGTACGGGTGCATAACAAATATATGTAAGTATTACTCCAGTTTTACAAAAAAAAACAACTTGTGTGACTGAATTTTTCAAGTTACTGACCAGTGTTGCTATGTGCCTTCTGGAACAGACAAGACATGGGTATACTCCTATAGGAGTATGTGGTCCTTCAACACAGTTCTTTTCTTAAAATGTAAATTATAAAGTTTACCATACAGAAAACTGCTTCCTACCTTCTGAACTTTTGAGAAGAGTGCACCAAGCAAGCTTGCTGCAGTTTTATTTTAGTCATATATACAAAATAAACTTTCTAAAGCAATAATGCAATTTAAGGGACCAACAGTCCAGAGTAAGTTTATGCAAGGAAAAAAACAAAGATATTGACAATTTCACATGTATTTTACAAAATTTTCATGACTTTACAATTACATAAACATGTGGCATGGGGGGTGTGGGTACAGAGGACTTTACCCCACCAGTAAGTCACTTTTGCTGGTTAACAATACAGAACAAATAATTCTGGGCATCAAAGAGGTCAGTTATCCCATGTGTAATTTTCAGAGAAGCTAACATACATATTGTCATTGGACAAGAGAGCTCAATAAACATGGATGTAAAGGTATTTTTAATACAGGTTCTCAGAATTAGGGCTAATCTAGTAATGTGGACCTGATTTAATACAAGCAAAAAGGAGCTACTACTATGACTTGGAAGTTAAGGAAATGCACATTACTATGTCTAGGGAACAGTATCTAGAAATTGTAGGCCATGTGATTTACTGTAAGTGAAACATTAAATGCAGTTTGCAAGTCATGATTGTTACAACCCTGTGCTGGAGTCATTTACAGACTGAAATACAAAAGGAATATGATGGAATGCAATATATTTCCAATACTTAAGATGTGAAAAGCACTACCCAACTACAGCACTTAGCATGCTCAAAAGAAGGCTACGTTATTTCTGGTATTCTTTATTAAAAATACTGCTGTACACATGAAGAATGAAAACAGGATTAAAGATGGGTAACATATATTGGGATCATGACAGAACTTAACATACTGGTGCTTTTTAGGGGAAGCTGTTGACATCTGAATTACTGAAACAAGGGCCAAACCAAAAAATAAAAAAAATACATAGGTACCCTCAACAAAACATTTACAGTGTAGTAAATACAGACACAGAATTTAAAACAGGTACAAAAATTAAAATGACCAACATCACATGATTTCAAAGGTTGTCCTTTCTGTGCTTTTAGCTGTAAATATAGGAAGATCACAATAATTTCCCACATGGAAGGGTATGTCCTGGGTGGTTTTTGTTTTTTTTTTAAATATACACATACAGCTCTTCTTTGGAATGGAAGAGATTATAACTTTAGGACAACCTTCTTAATGGAATTAAAATGCGGTAGAAGGGCTCTCCCCAAAAAACACCCAAGCAGAACTTCAGACTGTTCAAATCATTCCCAAATATGGACCAAATGAAATAAATAGAAAACAAAGCTCAACAATTATTTGTTTTATGTATTACCTGACACCAAATGTTTTCTGGCTGACATTAGTTACTTATGAAAAATTAGCTGTCTACTTTTTTTTTTTTAAACCAAGTCCTGAGGTTACTAGGGGCTGAAGCAAACTGACATTATGCAAATACATGTCAGTTTGCATTCTAGACTTGTCTCACAGAAGATGGTTTGCTGGTCTAGGAAGGATGAGAATTCAAGCCCTATTTTACCCCTGCCTTAACTTTCACAAAATATTGGTCCACAAATTAAATTTTCCAAAGGTTCCCAAACCCCGCAACTGAACAGATGATCCCCTTTCATTTTCAAAGAAAATAATACTGGAAAAAACCTCAGCCCGCTTATAAATTAAGCATTTCATATTTCTTCTAGAATACAAGTACTTCTTTTTTGTACAAAAGAATTACAATATGATTTGTCAAAAAACATATAAAAGACAGCTGCTCTTCCTCAAATACACGAGCTAATGATAAAAGACTGTTTTGCACGTTCACTTCTCAAAGTTCCTGTTCCTTTTACATTAAAAAGAACAATATTGTGGCAATAGTTATCTTTGAATATTAAACATTATGTTCCTTTTAAAATTCATTCAGATCAAAAGCAACAATAATTGATTTTTAAACTCAACAACTGATGCTACCAAATGCGGACTCAACCACATTTTCTAAAATATGTCAAGCACGGCCCTAGTCTTCAAAGCTTTCGATGTGAAGAGAGTTGCTTTTCTTGATGCAAGTCTCAAGGCGGATAATTATTTTTTAAAGCTTATAAAAGTGGACAGAGAAATATTAAAAACTTCTCTGAAAACTACAAATATTGAGAATTATTAAAATTGATGTCAGTAACATCAGTTGCAAGTGCTTAGAGTCTGTCCTGACCTTTTGAGTTCCCACATTTTCTTCATGGTTAGCACCCAGTGCTATTAAAATATTCAGTGCTGGGAAAGGATAGATACAGTCTTCACTACTGCTTTACGAAAGGAAATTCCTACATATTTGGCAGTCTTCAATATCAAAGTGTAGGTGTTTATCTTTTACTATAAATCCCAGGAATACCCAAGTTTGGAGACAACTGCATGTCCAAATATCAGAAAGTTAATTGAGGAGGAAAATTCCAGACTGAATTACTTCAGGAATATTCATGTGTTGAGTATTATCAAAAGTAATATTACTTTGGGCTAAGCAGTGACTGCAAAGGCACAGCAGATCATTATCCCTCCAGATTCAGGTTGTAAAACTTCAAAAGCTCTTGATGCCAGACAACTGCTGTGTTTAGTTAATCTTCTTAACAGTGTCTTTGTTTCTGTATCCAGTGTAGAGTACCATAATAAAGCTGTGGTTCAAAGAACAGAACTTTATACAAAAATTATACTGTAAATAACCTAAAGTAATACACTCCTGAAACTTCAGGCATTTAACACAATTTCTTTAAAAAAATTCTGTTAAAAAAATTGCATAAATGTAAATGCAGCTGACTAGCAGGAAAACATACAAACAGTTTTTAAAGGCGCTGGTTGTGTTTAGAGCAAATTTGATATGCCCCTTAAATTATAGGTGTTTCAAAGGTTGATATTTTGTCACGTTGCTTAAACAAGGCTTAAATGAGAGGGGATTTTATACATGTCAATTCACTGATACTTGATTTTTTTTTAAAAAATATGCATCTTCTGGTTGGTTTGTTAACAGTGGGTGGCATACAGAGCTCGCATAAAACACACTTTTACAGAGATTACAAACTAAACTCATTTATAGAGTACAATTTCTATGAAATTATTTCCCTGGTCCTTTATGCTATTCTGGGTGCAAATAATATCAAAATGAATAAATTGAGCAATATCCTCAGTGACAAAAATGTATCCCAGAAATGTCCTTGCAAAGAGTTTCCCTTAATAAGTATACAATGTGGCAAAACATCAGAGATCAGAAAAGTCTTAAAAAAATTAAAATTAGTGCATATACAAGTGGAAAAAATAAAAGCAGGAACATCATGCACCTGATGTGTTCCTTAATCTAAAATAAATTCTTCACAGATAAAGCCTCCGATGGCAGCCATAGCTCTAGGATAAATGAAACATTCTTCCCTTCAAGTAACAGTGTACCTGACTGAAGTGCAAGCAGCTTTTGCTCATCTCCTGTTTGTTTCCCAAATGTGAAATGAGATGACAACAATTATTCAGCTGTAGTGCAATTTGCTATTGGTTAAGTTCCTCAGCAATGTCCTGCATGCTTTCAGCAAATACTACAACTGACCATTTGCGGCTGCAATTAGTTCTTGAAAAGTATTTTCAAAGCAGCGTTTTAAATCACTGTAAGTTACCACAAGTACACTCTTCTCGTCTCTGGAAATGAGGCTTATTTTTTCTGGCACACCAGCATCTAACTGTAACAAGAATGCAAAAGATAACATATGAAAAATGGCAATACAATCATTTTCTTAAACACAAAAACAATCAGGTTTTTAGGAAACTTGTGAGGGAAAGGTTTTTCACTTGCAACATATACATCATGTTGACTAATCACAGGTTTGAAAATGTTTAACTCAAATCTGACCCTGAATCAGATTCATGCTCAAGAACCATCAGTTAAATAAACATTGCAGAAGAAGATGGGAACTTGGTCCAATCCTTCTGAAATACCATCTCTCCTTAAAAGAACCAAGCAAGCTAGGGAGGGATAATTTCTATATAGATCTGAGCCACATCACTGAATTTCTGTGCAAGTTACCGGACATGTTCATCAAATGGACCAGTAAGGAGGGATGGATCTTCAGCATTTTAAACAAAATTACATGAAATATCAGCACCTTATAGATAGTACTAATAGATTTTTAGATAATATGGTGATGAGTTCTATGGAAACAGATAAATGTACTGTTATGCCTGATTGAATAGAGGAAAAGGAGAACTAGGTTAGCCACCGAGTTCTTGTTTAATTGGGTGTTCTCAGGAGCAACACTAAGATAGAAAGCATCTTGTAGAAAGAGGTGCAGCATACTGGTCTGAACTCAGAGCAATAAAAGCTAGAACCTCCCAAATTCTAGCCTCAGCGTTGTGTGAGAGGCTTCAGGCAAACTAATGCAGAAAGACTGATTTTTTTTCTATTCCTGTAAAATGGGTATAATACTGCCACCACCACCCCACAACACTTCTCCTAGGGTGTTATTAGGATTGATTTGCAAAAAACAGTTGAAGACAAAGAGTACTAACTATAAATGATGTATGTATGATCTTCTAGCTATTGTTCAGGTAAGTTCTGTGCATGCGTAATTTGAGTTATTCTACTGGATTTGAAACACTGCGATCAATAACAAACAAAGCCATGCTATTGACCATGTACCTGACTACATGTGGCGTTCTTCCACTGGTCCTTAGGTAAATAGGTGCACAGAAAGTCACGCTCTGATATAAAAGTTCCTTCCCCTTATGATACTTGAATAAGTTTGAATCTAACAAGGACATTTCAAGAGCGAAGTATGAAAGCACAGATTAACTAGGATCCGTTTTCCAACATGCTGCTTTCTGAAGTTTAAGAGTGCTTTTTAGAGTGCCTTTACTGCCAAGATATTGAGGTCCTTCAGCCCTAGATAGTGATTCTTTGCATTATGGGTCCACAACCCTAGAACTAACAATTTGTTTTGAGGATAAGCCACAAGTTTCTAGCACATAATATTCTGCAATATATTCTTTCCCATGACTTACAGAATTACATCCCTCAAAATTGCTGTAGCTCTTCACCTCCTGTTTGAGCATCAGCATACATTCCTTTAATTTTCGCCTGGCCATTAGCACACTCCCCTAATCTCCTTTATTTAGGATTTACAGGGACTGATAAAATGAAATTAAAAGTAAAAGGAGATTAAGGGAGTAACCCAGTGGCCAGATAGGTGAAGAGCCACCAATAATTTAGTAGCTACAAAGAATCCTGTGGCACCTTATAGACTAACAGACGTATTGGAGCATAAGCTTTCGTGGGTGAATACCCACTTCGTCAGATGCATCCGTAACACATCCTGAAGTAATACATCCGACGAAGTGGATATTCACCCACGAAAGCTTATTCTATAAGGTGCCACAGGACTCTTTGTAGCTTCTACAGATCCAGACTAACACGGCTACCCCTCTGATCAATAATTTAGTGGAAGTTTTGGCTGAAGTTAACTAGTAGTTGCTAGTATCTAAGGATCTGAGTATGGTCAAACTTTTCTGGAAAAGAAAGGTGGTTTTGGATTGCTAACTTTTGGTAAAACATCTGCAAAGTTGAAGTACAAGCTGCAGGGAAAAAGTAAGTCTGTTTTCTTTTTTATTTCCTTTATGGAGTAGGACAAAGATTTTCCTCTGCTGCCATTCACGAGAGTGCTCAACTAAAGTTTTGCCAATGATGCAACTAAAATCTTAGAATGCTGCAAGTGGCTTCTTTAAACCAATTATGCACCCTACCACTGCTGAGCTACTCTGGGGGCTGGAAAGGACTCTGGCATAATTTAGACAAGCCATGGTGTCTATGTTACAGAATTTTCCCTAGGGTGCCCCTATGTGCCACAATGCTGCCTGGAATCTGTGCAGCACTGCATGCTGTGGCACCCCTCCGGATACAACCCTTTCACCTCCAGCCCTGCTCTGGCAAACCCCCAACAGTAGGGTGTGTGAGGGCATCTTCAGGAGACAGCCTTATGGTGGTCTTCCACTGTGCTTGTGCCAGGAGAATCATACCCTGGTAGATTACAGGACTTTTAGGGTCCCTTTAGGCTATCCTTTAGCAGGACAAAAAAGGGCCACTGTACATCACTCTAATTCCCAGTTTTAATATTAACATAGTAGTACTTCTAATTAAAATATCCATGAAAGGTTACATGCTAATTTACTGGATAATCTGTTCTCATCCAGATTAGAAAAATATCAGATAAATCAACAGAATTAGCTCGTCAGTGACACATCCATTTTCTATCAACAATGGAACGTCACATGAATGAAAGCTTCACCAAATCATTCTTTAAAGAAAGAACACAGATACAGGTTACCTTGTTAAGACATGAGATAATGTGACTGAGGTCAATCCAAGGAGTGCCCGCTTCTGTCACCTGATGGAAAAGATGATCCCGAAAGAGCTTCAGTAGATATCGGTCTCCAGTTTCTGACCAAGTTGGGTCTTTCTGAAATCTGGTGCAAAACAAAACTTCACATTAGCAATCAAGAATTAAAGAGATAAATATGCTCATTAACTCTTCAAGATAAACACTGTCTCGTTATGTAGCGGAGTTTAGATAACCCACTACCAAGTAGCAGTGTTTTCTTCCTATCACAAAGAAGCTTTAGCCAGAGTTCCTCAGTTGAAGTACCTGAAGTTAAATGTTTACTAAAAGCCTGCAGAAAAGGGATTGGGAGGAAAATCATCAAAGTTACCAGCCGAATGCTAAAAACTAGTTATATTGTAACTCAAACCTGCAGTTACCTAACAGTCTATTTAATTGATTTTGAAAATAGGCCAGTGAAACGTATGGTGTTTCATATTAGCAGCTGACAGATAATCAGCACAAAACTACACCCATTCAAACTCTTTTGAAACACTTTACTATAATTATGTGTTGAGGTAAGCCATAGCCTTGTATATGTGCTCTCGAGCATAATAAACCTCAAATACAATATATATGCTAATTATATGGTAAAGAAACACAAATATATATGTTGAGACAGAATTTTAAGAAAATAAAAATATTCCTGATTAAAATAGCCTAACTCATTGCCTCACGGTGTCTTTACTTCTCACTTCTTCAGAGGCATAATTGGAGATAGGATTATTCAGATCACATCTGTGAGGGTAGAAATCTTGAATTATAAATTGGATTTTATATATTGTACTATGAAAAAGAGTATTGCATCTCTTACTCTGGCCTCTCATTGATTGTTCCCAATTTTGCTAGAAGCCTAAACAACCTTCCATTCTGCACCTCCTATAACACAAGAAATGTATGATTAGTTTAAAGTTGTGAAGAAACACAAAACTTAGACATTGGTGCATGCAAAAGCCTCAGTGCAGCAAAACTGATCTTGTGCAACAAAATTGCAAAGACCCATAAGATTAATTTTGATGAAGATGGTTTAGATTTTCTAGAAATAGATTCATCAATACATGGCACTGCATACCCAAAGTCATAGTGTTATTGATCTTTGTACTTCATTTTCTTCCTTTGCAAATCTCCCATCTGGCCAGCACCCAGGCCATGTTTCTGCCCCAGCAAGGGCTAGACTATCAGCTTCTTTGCCTCATGGAACACCAATGCAGACTCCAGCTACCCTATTTGTATAGGATACCATAGGGTGGATACTTTTTTAAAAGTATACTGGGTTTTAAGACGGAGCAGGAGCAGGGTCTGGACATCAGGATCACAGAAGAAAATGCTAAATTTCCTAGTTGCTTCATGCCCCTCCTCTTTTATCTTGGTTATCTGGGCATTCAATTTAGATTGTTTTGTTTTCTTCTAAAAAAATTTTTTTTTTTTTTGCTGGCCACCATTAGTAAAAGGTGTTTGGTAATACTGGTAAATCAGAGTGTGATCCAAATGCATAATAATTAGACACAAAGCACATCTGTTCAAAAGGAAAGCTATAAACAAATGTGTATAACTAAAGTAGCTAAAATCCTGACACTATCCCAGACAAAGACAGCAACAAAATCAACACAAAGTATAGAACCACTGCAATTTGGGTTTTTTTATTACATATATAGCTGATAATCCATTTCACACACCGATTTCCATCCCCACGGAGAGTTTGAGAGAAAAAAATTGTTTGGTCTATATCCTAGTTTACAATACGTTCTGGATAAATGCATACGTAGAGGCTTTTCAAATCAGGCTTCCAGAAGGATAAGAGATTCTAATAATATGCCATTATTAAGCATCTCAAGACCCAGTTACTGCCATCCACACTCATGTGGCATAGCAGCTTACCCCCGACACAGTGACATTGATTTCAGTAGGATTACTGCTGAAGTAATTTACTACTCAACATGAGTAAGGCTGGCAGAACTGGGTCCTAAATTTGGCAAATGAAGTCATACTGCAATACATTAGTGTGACAGCTTGATTTGAAAGACAAGAAGAAAAGGGACAAGATTTATACTCCTCAGTCTCCTGGAATACTGTGGAGCAGTTTGTATCGCTCCTGTAACTGTATTAATCTCTCATTATGGAGTGGCAGTGCAGCCTCCTACTTTGTCCAGCTACAAGATTTTGACTGCAGAATATATAAATTAAAAAAAAATAATGCCCAATGATTACATAACATCTTTTATCTGTAGATATCAAAAGGTGGTCAGTTTTATTATGCCCATTTTACAGATGAGGAAACCGAAGCACAAAGAGGGAAGCATCCAGCAGGCCAGTGACAGAGCCAGGAACAGAACCCAGATCTCCTGAATCCTGGGGCAGTGCTCTTTCCACTAGGCCATACTGTCTCCTTTCAATATCTCAGTATGGGCAATGGGATTAAGGGAAACAGGACATATAGGTGTGATTTAAGACCTTAAAATCCCACTTTGACTGAAAATTTGGGTTATTCCATATTTTGTCAAATAACAGGGAAGAAGCAAAAGCCTCCTACTATGCATCTTGGTCTGAATCTTGTTGGGGATTTGTAGTCAAAGTAGGAAGACTCAAACCCTCTCTATAGCAGTATTATATAGTAACAGGAAAGTACACTTATTCTGGAAGCTATATAGAGAGGGTTGTAGCTTCCAGAATGAGATCTACTGAGCAATACATGTCTTGACTGAATTTGAACATTATGAGCTACTGATTTAGTTGATGTGAGGGTGACAGCCGGTATCTCTACTATTTTTCATTTGTTTGAACAGGAGTTAATATGGAGTAAGGAGAAGAGTAATGGAATCTGAGGAATCAAACAAAGGTAGTATTTGCAGTTGTGCCAATTTCTAAATACAAATTACTGAAAATGTTTTGATGTGCTGCAGATCATATCTACTCAATCAGAAAAGCAATCTTCATTCTATAAGATAAGGATTTCAATGCACGGAGAATGCCTCTTAGCTTCTCCTAAGCCTGGTGGTTCAGCAGAATGATGGTGCTTCAGCTAAAGCCCACATTAAAATGCCATCATCATGCTCTGACCACCTCTCAGAGAACTGGCCACCAGGCTTTTAAGGTTTACAAATGATTAGGGAGACCTCAAGCTCTGACTTGTTAAGACTGCACAGCCAGCACCCAGGTCAGTCTAGTGCTTTGGTTGTCCCCAAAAGACATGAGTAATTAAGGTACTGTATTTATTTCAATATTATTAGAATTTCTTATTTAGCACTACATTCTAGTTCTCAAAAAGTCAATGACAAAACTCAACAAGAGCTCAACAAGAACAGGATTCAACTTTATAGATTGTACCCCCCTGTAGGATACTTATGTTCACCTTTTACCACTGAATGATTTACCTTTGCAAGGTCTTCCTCTATAACATCATTTCTCATCTGAGCAGCATCCAGTTGAGTATAGAATCGTGCACCAATCATAGGCATGATATCATTTACACTGCGAAGCCTATTTTGGTCAGTCAGCAAATACCTACCAAAAAAACCAAATAGATTAATTGAACACATAACATTTAAACAGAGATGCCACCATATTCTTTTAACCAGATCCTATTTTCTGCTTCAGATGCTATTTTGAGCACTAAACATGCATCTGGCTCTGAAACTGCCACTGTGTTTTCTTATATAAATGTCAAGCAGCAGTATTGAAGCAGCAGAGAAATGCTCCTTGTAACTTACCTATATGCAGTGTTTCCAGTCAGTCATTGAGAGAAAGCACTCAGTACGCTAAAGAGTACTCACATGGCAGTGCAGAAGTAGATCAATGCCAGAAAGGGCAGGATTAAAAGTAGGAGATATATGCAGACTGTAAATTTTCAAGTGACTTTTTTCAAATGAGGAGTAGGGGACAAATGCTCTCATTTCTCTCTCTCTGACTGTAAGGGTGGGTGAGGAAAATAGTGACTACATTTATGAACACAAAAAACCAAATCTTATGTCTCTGGTCAGAAAGGCAGAAACCCTATTAATAAAAAAAACGCAGAGTTTCAGGAACTAAAGTGTGCCTATAGTTTGTGTAAAGAGGTAGAACACAAAAGTTAAGATCTTAATGCAAATCCAATTATTCACTTGCTATTTCTCTGACTCTTGAAACAAGATTTTTATGATATTTTGGTCATAACACCTTAAATACCACTTACGGAGGGAATATGAGAGTTCATATTTACTACATATACCACAGAAAATATATAAAGTTGTCTCTGAATAGCAAGGGTAATAATGTATTTTGTTGGCCCCTTTTACCTACTATGAAGACAATTCAGTACCACTTTTTAATGCTGTACTTTGAATATGAAATTATTTTAGACACTGTACAGAATTTAACTCTTATTTGTGTCTGAAAATATGAACTATTCATTTGGTACCTTCAGCTATATATTATCTTGCATTTATGTTTTGATACTAACAAATTTCCTTCAATTTCCTTAAAAAGCAGCAACAAAAACATGCTTCAATCCATGTTATGATACTGAACTTACAAAATCAGATTCTTCAGATCAGAGGAATAGTTGATTGTCACCAGTTCCATAGCTTTCTGCAAATTTTCTCTCTGAATTCCTGACAAAGAATTGCAAGCCAACGCCAACACAACTTTTCCTAGTGAGATCAGATCTGCTTGCTAATAGAAAAAACAAATATAACTTTATTATGGCACTTTTAAAAAGTACTTGCAATAGTTTTTTTTTAAAATGAGTATCTAAAGTAAATGCTTTTTAAAGCCCATATTATCATTAGAATTTTTCAAGATATGTTTAGCGTGCACAAAACAGAAGTCTGTATTAGTAGCAACTGGAATAAACAGACACAAATCTGACATCAGGAATCATAACATTCAAAAACCAGTAGGAGAACATTTCAACCTCTCTAATCACTCAGTGACAAACTTAAAGGTGGCAATTTTGCAACAGAAAAACTTCAAAAACAGACTTCAGCGAGAAGCTGTTGAACTTGAATTGATATGCAAACTAGATACCATTAACTCAGGGTTGAACAGAGACTGGGAATGGCTTGGCCATTACGTTAATTGAATCTATTTCCCTTAAGTTAACTATCCTCACTCACACCTTCATGTCAACTGTCCACAATGGGCCATCTTGTTCATCACTTCAAAAGTTTTTTTTCCCCTGCTGATAATTAATTAGCCTCTTAAAGTTGGTATAGGCACTTCCACCTTTTCATGTTTCTCTGAATGTATAAATATCTGCTCACTGTATGTTCAATTCCATGCGTCTGATGAAGTGGGTTCTAACCCACGAAAGCTTATGCTGAAATAAATTTGTTAGTCTCCAAGGTGCCACAAGTAATCCTGTTCTTTATGCATCTTTATTAACACTTAACATTCAACTGCCTATGTCTATTTTGCAATTTAAATTTTAACAAAGGGAGAGAATTCTGCCCTGGCACTATCTCGAGAAGGGAAAGTTCCTTTCTTGTGGAGATCAGAAGCTTTGAAAGAAGGAGGTGTCTTCTCTCCAACCACCCCCTTCCACATCCCACCCCAGCAGAGTGAATGAACTGGTGACAAATAGGACAAATCTTCCAGCTATGACTTACTGGATGATTTATCAAGGATTATTTGTTATACCAAGAACATCCTCCAGTAAAGTATGTTTTTTTTAAATGAAGCAGTAAACCAGCAAGGCTGTGGCATTCAGAGAGAAGGAGGTGCAAACACAATCTCAGAACCCAAACCATCCACTGTCAGACTGACACTTACAGTATAAAGAAAATAAGAAAGGAATACTTGTGGCACCTTAGAGACTAACAAATTTATTTCAGCATAAGCTTTCATGGACTACAGTCCGCTTCGTCGGATGCATAGAATGGAACATACAGTATCCCTACTGATAACAGTTCCTTTCAATTAGTTAACCTTTTACAGTTGGTATGGTTACTTCCACCTTTTCATGTTTCTCTGAACGTATAAATATCCTCCTACTGTATGTTCCATTCTATGCATCCGACGAAGCGGACTGTTGTCCACGAAAGCTTATGCTGAAATAAATTTGTTAGTCTCTAAGGTGCCACAAGTATTCCTTTCTTATTTTCTTTTTGCTGACACAGACTAACACGGCTACTACACTGAAACTTACAGTATAATAATGCAAGGTTGATTAACCCTAATCAATCATGTGAAACCATCTCTTGATCTCAGTTGCCAAAGAATGTGGATTCTTTCAAAAAAAAAAAAAAAGTTTTCAATAGCAAAACATTAAGCCTTTTAGTCTCTGAGTTTTTGTAATTTCCAGTGAGAGAAGCTATGGACCTAATGTCTGAAACTACTGAACAGGACAGGTTGGTGAGGTTAGTGTAAGAAAGTGGCATTTTATTCTGTGCGGGTTCTAGCCATATATTCCTGTCACTTAACACCTTGACAAAAAGTAGCATCAAACCGAATTCTTCATATGACAGAAGTGCCACATATATATGCTGCCTTGTTGGGCAGCATAAAAATAGTAAATTTAGACAAGGCAAAGCTTTATGGCTTAAGGGGAACCCTCAGGTATATGTTTTATTCATTGCATTACAGCGGATTAAGTTGTTGGCAGGTTTCAGTGATCTATCAGTCTGAACTGCTGACACTACTAAATTAAATGGAGAATCTCCAGACAGAACACATTCGCTTCACAAGACATGCTGAGCATTAGCATACCTTAAACAACCTGGAAAAAGAGTAAGACTTCTACAAAACAAAAAGGATTAAGAAGTTACTTATCTGCACAGAAACTGATGTTCTTCGAGATGTGTAGTCCGTATACATATTCCATATTAAGTGAATGCACATCCAGTGCGCATGCGTCAGAGACTTTCTAGTCAGCAGCATTCATGGGGCACCACGTGCACCCTCACTTTCCTTGTGCATCTTGCAAGGGCCTAAGAGGGGAGTCACCATACTGAGCCCAGTTCCTTTGCCACTATCTGACATCAGGACTTTGAAGTAGCGGGATGTGGCGGGTGGGATGTGAAATATGACATGAACTACACATCTCAAACAACATCCATTACCATACAGATAAGTAATCGCTTTCTTCTTCGAGTGATAGCCCACATACATATTCCATGTCAGGTGGGCTCCCTAGCAGTAGCCCCTAAAAGGGCTGTTTCAAGGAGTCTCTGTAAAAATGGATTTCAAGACAAATCTTCTAAACCTTGCATCACCCCCTGCCTGCCTGTACTAGTGCATAATGTTTTGTGAATGGATGGATGACCACGTCGCTGCTCTGTAAATGTCCCAAATAGGAAGGTGTGCTAAATAAGTCACAGAGATGGACTGAGCTCTGGTGGGCTGGCCATGCACCTGCTGGGCATTTACAAGGGTACTAGTTGGTAGCATGATCTAACGCATTGAACGATCCACTCAGAAATTCTCTGAGTAGAGATGGTTTGTCCTTTGACCCTCTGCACAGACAAGAAAAAACCCAGGCGATTTTTGGAAGGACTTTGTTCTGTCCAGGTAGAATAAAATAGCTCTGCATATGTTTAGAGCACACAGTCTCTGCTCTGATTTGCCCATGTGAGACTTGGGGAAGAATACAGGTAAGTGGATGGTTTCATTCATGTGGAATTGAGACACTACTTCAGGAAGAAATCTGGGATGCAGTCTCAAAGACTTTGTCCTTATGAATGATGGTACAAGGTGCCCTTGACATGAATGTCTATAATATAATATATGGAGATAATATGCCTCTCATATAGAACTGGAAGGACCTTGAAAGGTCATAGAGTCCAGTCCCCTGCCTTCACTAGCAGGACCAAGTACTGTCCCCGGATAGATTTTTGCCCCAGATCCCTAAATGGCCCCCTGAAGGATTGAACTCACAACCCTGGGTTTAGCAGGCCAATGCTCAAACCACTGAGCTATCCCTCCCCCCTGCAGTTCCCCAACTCTCCTAGCAGATGTAATTGTCAAGAGGAAGGCCACTATCATCAAAAGGTAGGATAAAGTGCATATAGCCATTAGTTGGGTGGGTGTTCATAAACTTTGAAAAGGCCAAATTGAGATCCCAAGTTGGGGGTTGATCTCTGACCAGTAGGAATAGCCTCAAAATACCTTTAAGAAACTTCTTTATCATAAGGTGGGAGAAAAGTGGTCAATAGGGAGGTGGACTGCAGAAATGGTCGCAAGGTGAACCTGGAGTGAGCACAGCGAGGGACCAGAGTTCTTCAGATGTACAGGGTAGTCAAAATCTCTTGTATTGCAGAGTGCATAGGAGAAGTCTGATGTCATAAGGCCCAACTGGTAAACCAGTCCATTTAGAGAGGTAGTGGGACCTAGTACAATCTTCCTGCTATTAATAAAGATGCTCAGGACTTCTTGCGAGCAGGTCAACTCCACTGGTATCAACCAGCAAGCATTCACATCAGGTGGAGGGAGTGGTTCTGATGCAAGACAGCACCCCCATTGCAGACTAGACGTTTGGGGATCTAGGATAGGGTAACTGAGGATAACTGAGGTTGTGGAGGTCCCTGAACCATGTTTGCCTGGGCTTCAATGGGACTATTAGGATAACCCTGGATTTCTCGTTTGATCTTCCCTCTGCTTCTGAAGACTGTGGACAAGAAAGAATGCATACAATAGTCAGGGGAGGAGGAAGGCATCTGTCTGGATGTGGCCTCCTCATGAACAAAAATGGTGACACTTGTTCTCTGCAGTCACAAAGAAATCTGTGTTGGGAGTCCCCCAAAGGAAAAAGATGACCTGAAGAATACCCTTCTGGAGTGACCACTTGTAGTTATCACAGAAGACTCTTCTGAGGCTCAGTCCTCATGTTATCAGCCCCCAGAAATAGATTGCTGACAAGGTAATGTGTTGAATGGCAAAATCCTAGAGCTGAGTGGCCTCTTTGTATAAGGTCAGGGATCTGGCCCCTCCTTGTTTGTTCAGATAAGAGAGCTGCCATGTTTCCAAACCTGAGCAGTCATGAATGTCTGGAAGGAAGGCTATACGTGCTCTGTACACAGCCCTGAATTCTAAACCATAGATAAGCAAAGCCCTTTCTGTAGTAGACCACAGACCTCAAACCATGAGGTTTTCCCATGTGTGTGGCCCATCCACGCATCAAGCATTGGGAGTGATAATGCAAGGGCGGGTTTCGGGGTAAGTGGGAGTGAGCTGAATGGAATGCCCTTCATACATTACACTGGTCCTTTCACCAGTCCAGAGACTGGAGGCTTGTCAGGGGGAGACGCACCAATTTGTCTAGGTGGAGTCTTTTTGGAAGGCAAGCTAGGGAAAGCCATTTGAAGTGACCGGAACAGGAGTCTTGTGTATAGAATAACAAAATGTAGATGCTACCATGAGACCCAGCAGCCTGAGGCAGATCCTTATCCATGTGAGTGGGTGGAGACAGGAAGTGGGAGCCAAGATCTTGCATAGCCCAAAACCTGTTGGACAGCAGGTAGACAAGTCAGTGTCCACACTGAGCCTGGCTTCGAAGGCTGGATGGGATTTAATGTAGTGTTTTTGTTGTTGTTGTTGACCTGAGATTGCGAGTGGATGTAGGCCAGCCAGCCCTGACCAAGGATGGAAAGACTTGGATGCCAGTCCTTCTCAGATGAGTTGCTACCACCACGAGGCAATTGGTGAAAATGCAGGGGACTGTAGAAAGCCTGAAGGGCAAGACTCGGTATTGATAATGTTTGTGGTTTAACACAAACCTTACAAGTTCTTGTGAGCCAGATGAACTGCAATATGGAAGTACACATCCTTGAGGTTGAGGGCAGCATACCAGTCTTTCTGGTCCAGGGAAGGAATGATGGACACGAGAGAGACCAGCTTGAGTGTGAGCTTCTTGATATAGGCGTTGAGAGCTCTGAGGTCTAGAACTGGATGAAAGCCCCCTGACTTGTTGGGTGTAAGAACATAGCTTGAATAGAATCCCTTGCCCCTGTGCTGAGGGGGAACTTCTATATCATCCAGAGGCAGAAGAGACTGAACTTTTTGTTGAAGCAGGATCTCGTGGGAGACTAATTGGATAGCATAGCCTCTCTGGATCACCTCCAAAACCCAATGGTCTCAGGTGATGTTGGACCAGGTCTGCTGGAAGTGAGCCAGACTCTTGTTGAATGGAAGAGAGGGCAGAGAACACAAAGTAACTGGTATCCGGTCCTCAGACACCGAGTCAAATGTGCTCCCTGGCCAGTGCCAATGCAGGGAGATGTGACCGAGATGTAACCAGAATGTTTCCTCCTTAAGAGCCACCATCTTTGCCCCTAGAGATCAGGTGGTCTGAACTGGAAAAAAGGGCTGACTTTGTTCTGGAATTTGAATACATCACATCCAAGGCAGCCTGCAGAACAGTTCTGGTCACGATAAATCTTTCAGACAATTCTTGCTGAGGTCAGTGTAAAGTCCTGAGAAAGCTTGTCACACTTTAGAACACACCAGTTCATGTGGTCATAGTCTGCCAATACTGCTGAATAATTCCAGATCCTCATCTGGAGGCTCGAAGTAGAATAGGACTTCTGCCCAATACTTCGATAGGTTTGGCTTCTTGACTTTTGGGGTTAATGTCTGGAGGCCCTGGCGAGTTCTTTCGTTGGCTGCTGTAACTACCAGAGATGCCAGTCCTTCTCAAACGAGCTTAATGAGTTTATGGAGGGGATGATATGATGGGATAGCCTAATTTTGGCAATTAATTGATCTTTGACTATTAGCGGTAAATATGCCCAATGGCCTCTGATGGGATGTTGGATAGGGTGGGATCTGAGTTACTACACAGAATTCTTTCCTGGTTGTCTGGCTGGTGAGTCTTGCCCACATGCTCAGGGTTTAGCTGATCACCATATTTGGTGTCAGAAGGAATTTTCCTCTGGGGCAGATTGGCAGAGGCCCTGGGGGTTTTTTTTTGCCTTCCTCTGCAGCATGAGGCACAGTTCACTTGCTAGAGGATTCTCTGCACCTTGAAGTCTTTACACCATGATTTGAGGACTTCAATAGCTCAGACATAGGTTAGAGATTTATTACAGAAGTGGGTGGGTGAGATTCTGTGGCCTGCACTGTGCAGGAGGTCAGACTAGACGATCATAATGGTCCCTTCTGACCTTAAAGTCTATGAGATCCAGTGGGAATAAAATTGTTCATACCTGGTAACCAGGACCTGGTACCATCTATCTGCTCATTTGGATGTTCGTGCCAATGAGGCATGTCTGCCAAAGGGCTTTTGCAGGTTCCAATGCCCCTTATTGATAGAGATCACTATATGTTCCAGTCGACCGATGAGCATAAAATACAGAGAAGCTTGTGTGGTGTGTCCCACCGCCTTCTCAGCGGGGATATTTAAGGATATTGCCACCCGTCTCATGAGGTCCTGCAACAGTTTAGGATCCTCAGAGGAAGAAGCCAACAGATCTGATGCCAAGGTGTTTGGCAAACACAATACAGGGTCATGCTGGTGCTGTCTGTCCTTCAGCGGGAACCTTAGATGAACAGTCTGCTTCTGAGTCCAGTGCAAGGACACGGTGGGGGAGAATCCACATGGTGGCATAAAGGTGACTGACTCTGCCCTGAGTGAAGTGGGGAAGTTGGTATCAGATAATACTGTGGACCCCAACATCTACGCACACCCTACATACCCTGTTCGAATGGTACCGGGCTGGATTGGTACTGGGTTCGGGCAATGCCCATGGATATGGTGGTCTTTAGCTCTTGAGTGAAGCTGATACCACAGAGTCTTGATACCTGGCCGAGTGACCTCCCGACGAGTCAGAGGATGAAAGGGAAGAATGTTCCAGAATAGGGAGTGCTCGACCCATAGGTGTAAAGGGCACATAGCTCCAGGGTAGGAGGAACAAGGCTGAGGAGTCCAGGAATCTGGTAGACATCAGAAGTGAGTGTGGTTTCAAAAGGCATGAGCGCATTGGTCCTAGTGATATGCCTGCCAGTCAGTGCTGAGGTGACAATGATGGATCCAGTGCAGAAAGCTCCAGAATGGCTGGTACTGGGGTAGGGCTTCTACCTGGTGCCGAGGTTGGCGTTTTCCTACTTTTCCAAGACTTGTTAAAAAGTTAACATTAGTGGTCCAGAGAACTCAACTTATATGAGTCTGAAAAGAACTAAAAAGAGTGAGGAGTACTTGTGGCACCTTAGAGACTAACACATTTATTTGGGCATATATAAGAACATGAAAAGATGGGGGTTGCCATACCAACTCTAAAGGGCTAATCAATTAAGGTGAGCTATCATCAGCAGGAGAAGAAAAACTTTTGTAGTGATAATCAGGATGGCCTATTACAAACAGTTGACAAGAAGGTGTGAGTAGCCAGCATGGAGAAATAGGTTTCAGTTTCTGTAATGACCCAGCCACGCCCAGTCTTTATTCAAGCCTAATTTAATGGTATCCAGTTTGCAAATTAATTCCAGTTCAGGAATTTCTCATTGGAGTCTGTTTTTGACGATTTTTTGTTGAAGAATTGCCACTTTTAGGTCCATTACTGAGTGACCAGAAAGATTGAAGAGTTCTCCTACTAGTTTTTTAATGTTATGATTCCTGATGTCAGATTTGTGTCCATTTATTCTTTTGCGTAGAGACTGTCCAGTTTAGCCAATGTACATGGCAGAGGGGCACTGCTGGCACATGTTGGCATATATCACATTGGTAGATGTGCAGGTGAATGAGCCCCTGATGGCGTGGCTGATGTGATTACGTCCTATGATGGTGTCACTTGAATAGATATGTGGATAGAGTTGGCACTGGGCTTTGTTGCAAGGATAGTTCCTGGGTTAGTGTTTTTGTTGTATGGTGTGTGGTTGCTGGTGAGTATTTGCTTCAGGTTGGGGGGCTGTCTGTAAGCGAGAACTGGTCTGTCTCCCAAGATCTGTGAGAGTGAGGGATCATCTTTGATGATGCGCTGAAGAGGTTTTAGTTGGGGGCTGAAGGTGACGGCTAGTAGCGTTCTGTTACTTTCTTTGTTGGGCCTGTCCTGTAGTAGGTGACTTCTGGGTACTCTTCTGGCTCTGTCAATCTGTTTCTTCAACAGGTGGGCATTGTAGTTTTAAGAACATTTGATAGAGATCTTGTAGGTGTTTGTCTCTGTCTGAAGGGCTGGAGCAAATGCTCCATGTTAGTATCTTAGAGCTTGGCTGTAGACAATGGATCGTGTGATGTGTCCTGGATGGAAGCTGGAGGCATATAGGTAAGTATAGTGGTCAGTAGGTTTCCGGTATAGGGTGGTGTTTATGTGACCATTGCTTATTAGCACTGTAGTGTCCAGGAAGTGAACCGCTTGGTCCAGGCTGAGGTTGATGGTGGGATGGAAATTGTTGAAATCATGGTGGAATTCCTCAGGGGCTTCTTTTCGTGGGTTCAGATGATGATGTCATCAATGTAGCGCAAGTACAATAGGGCGTTAGGGGACGAGAGGTAAGGAATCAGCCATAAAAACGTTGGCATACTGTGGGGCCATGCGGGTACCCATAGCAGTGCCGCTGACTTGAAGGTATATATTGTCCCCAAATGTGAAATAGTTGTGGGTGAGGACAAAGTCACAAAGTTCAGCCACCAGGTTTGCTGTGACATTATTGGGGATACTATTGGGCCTGTTGATTTGAAAATATTTTATTTGAGCATATGGCTGCATGGCATCCTCCTTGGTTACAGATGATAAATTTTTGATTAAATCCACATCATATGGGATGGTTACATCACCATATGGGATGAATACATCCTCCTGCTTTGCTCCAATTCCAGAATAGAAATGTCTATTGAACATTTCCACACTTTCTATATCACTATTTAAATCTAGCAATGGACCTGACCTAAGTTTTTTTGTTCCTAATATGTTAAAAAAAACAACACCTTATTGTCTTCTTTATTCCTGTTCATAATTAAAATATTTAATTGATTCCTTTAGTTGCCCTTATCAGTCACCTACATTTTTAACTTGTAATTTAATATTGTGTGCCACACTCTATTCATGTGTCTGCAAGACTAAAAAGGACTAAGAAAAATAGACCATAAAAATAATTAATTCCTTTCTCAGACCTGTCTTTCAGTCTCCATCTTCCTTTCTCTCTTTCTTATCTGTGTGCACAACAGGATGTAGACAAAGTGAAAAAAAAAAAATCTTCAGCCACTGAAGTGAGCAATAAGAAAATGCATATTGGCTGGGCAGTAAGCCAACAGGTAACTTTTGACATTTTTAAGAGACAAGTGTCTCAGTGGAGTTCAGGGGTGAGAGGGCGAAGGAAAGGCAGTGGACATTCTATAATTTTCTTTGATTGGAGGGAATGAGAGGTAGGGGGTGAGTGGGAATCCTAAACAAAACTGTCAACAACCCTTCTCTCATTTGTGTTGTATCCCTAAATTGTTGTTGGGTGGGCAGGCAAATGGAGACTTTACAGCCTCACCTGCTTAGAAGACTGAAAATAAAATGAATCTTGAACTTTACTAAGATGGAAACTCAGATGAAGATGCAAAATGGGGCAGAAGAGGTGCAAAGAGACAAGCTTCAGACTGCCTCAATTTGCAACATCTCCTGCACTAAACACCTAACAGCACTTTTCTGGATCAGCAATACAGTAGGAGCAGCTTGATGTTAAGGGTCTAAAAGAAATGCCAGTCAGGCATCTCTTGCCTACTAACATCCTCAGGTTACTTGGCAATTAGTCATAAGTTGAAAGCAGAGCTTATGTGTGGCAGGTCCACCAGACAAGGTTTTTTGGAAGAAAAGCTATAGAGTCGGAATAAAAGGGGCTGAACAGATAATTAATTTTATTAGCCATTTCTTTTCCGCTAACTAAATTACAAAGAACATACAACAGAAGATAGCCAGCTAAGAAAAAATAAGAGACAAGTTCATGTACACTGACAAAGTACACAGAGCGGTTTAATCAAACATGAACAAAAAGCTGCTACATTTCTGAGAAGTCTTGAGTTTTAGCCAGGCAGAAACCAGCTTATTCAAACTTCCCATTTATTACTATGTATGTATAAATAAGCAATTCTCTTAGTGACTAAGCTTGTTTACTGAAAATAAATTAAGTCCAATTCCCTACTGGGGTCTTCCACTCCCAATGCTGTCAGGAGATGAAAATGCTCTAGAGACAGAGAAGTCAGCCCCAAGGGGGAGTCAGGGAAAATAGCCCTCCAAATAATTATGGCGTAGCACTCATTGACTCTAAAGTGAGTCCACCTAATCCAGGAAGTATGTGGAGTGTATAACTGTTGGAAATGGGGTTATGGGAGAAATCATCCTTGTTTAAATCTTGATGTAGTGAGCCTATTTAAGGACTGGGTGGGGAGGAGAGGAGACTGAGTACAAGTACAAATTAAAAAAAATTTTTTTTTAAAGCTGTCTTGCTCTTAGTGTACACACATTTACTTCTGAACTATTCTGGCTACAACAGCATGAAAATGGAAAGCAGAAACAAAAGTATTACTGAACTATTAATTAATTGTTCATTGATCCAATTTTCTATTAAAACTCTACGTGACACATGCGCCCAATTCTGCAGTAGCTTCATGTGCACATCACATCTTAAATTTGTTTTCCAGTATCCACTCAAGTTTTCATACTAAATTTAAAAGATTTTTCCTCCTTTTAAAAGAAGCTGCCGGGCTTGCTGATCTAATTAACAAGGCAGTGTACTTCTGACCCCACTCTTGACACCTAATTGGAAATGCGCATCTCTATCTCTGAAAGACATCTCTCTGTCTGCCCTCCCTCCTTTCCTGCTGGTTTGTAGAGTGTGAGTTAACCCTTGAGGGCTCAATGAAGTGCTAGTTCATTTAGTAAGGCATTCCCTGGGAAATATCCCACCCTATGATATCTGTGGCAATTTTGCAACAGAAAAGCTTCAAAAACAGACTCCAATGAGAAGCTGCTGAACTGAATTAATATGCAAACTAGATACCATTAACTTAGGTTTGAACAGAGACTGGGAGTGGCTCGGTCATTACGTTAATTGAAACTATTTCCCCTAGTTAAGTATCCTAGTTAAGTATCCTCACTCCTGTGTGTCAACTGTCCATAATGGGCCATCTTGATTATCACTTCAAAAATTTTTTCCCCCTGCTGATAATAGTTCCTCTTAATTAATTAGCCTCTTACAGTTGGTATGGGTACTTCCACCTTTTCATGTTTCTCTGAATGTATAAATATCTTCTTACTGTATGTTCCATTCTATGCATCTGATGAAGTGGACTGTAGTCCACGAAGGTTTATGCTGAAATAGATTTGTTAGTCTCTAAAGTGCCACAAGTACTCCTGTTCTTTTTGCTGACACAGACCAACACAGCTGCTACTCTAAATCCCACCCTCTGACTCCTCCACCTCAGCCAAGCTTCACTATCATCATCGCTATGTACCAGTATTCAATGGTTTGTTTAAAAGTAAGTGTGTGTGTGTGTGCGTGCGCGCGCACACACCCCAATTACATAAATAATATAGTCTTTTGTCTGGTGAAAAAAATTTCCCTGGAACCTAACGTCCTTATTTACATTATTCCTTATGGGGAAACTGGATTTGTTTAAAATCGTTTCGCTTAAAGTCACATTTTTCAGGAACATAAGTACAAGGTTAAGTGAGGAGTTACTGTATACAAGTGTTATCTTATTTCTGAAGTTTCAACAGTAACAAAGTGACAGTTCATATATAAAAATCACAAATAAATCTACACAGTTTAGGGAGGAAAAAAATATGCCAATACCAAAGATGGTTAAAATATATATACACTGAAGCCTACAAATGTAAAATATCTAGGCCTTAATGAAAATTAATGTTTCAAATGGAATTAAGTTGTTCCTGGCACATATTATCTAACAGTAATCAACCTATTATAAAGCAAGCATGGCATTATCATCCTACCTGAAACTGAGCCATTAGTGCCAGTGGATTATTCTGACTGTTATCGAATGTTAAAACATCAAAGACTCCAACACAATTCACTCGTAACCTTTGAAACAGACAGGAAATAGGGAAGAGATTTGGTAAGATTTTATCTCTGTTGATTAGTTTTTTTCTGACATTTATCATAAAATACAGGGTAAGATTTCAAAAAAGTCATCTAAGCTCTCCTGCTGCCAATTAGCTTACTAAGATTTTTTTTTTTTAAATTAAAACAACATGCTGCAGCTGAAAGCTTTCTAGGTAAGAACTTAAGTGGATAGATCCACAAACATGCGTGCTGCTAACTGGATATTTTCAGAAGGCAAGATGTAAATCCTTCTAAACTTAATTTAGTAGAATTTGATTTCTAGCATCAAACTTTTACCACTTCATTAGTCTTGGGCCAACATAAAACATTTTAGTCAAATTATTAGGTTGTTTACCCATATCTGGCAGAGGTATGTAATGAAAAGCTGTTGTTGCACACAGATCTTAATAGTCAACAATCTAATTTGAAAAGGCTGTTTTTTCCATTACCTTGTTTTGCCCGTTACTAGAATCTTTGTTGGATCCATAACTCGGCATGCTAATCCTGCTGTATGAATGGTCCTCAATGCAGAGCTGAGCTGCACAATATATGCCCAAATAAGAGACTCTGGCAGTAACCCAGCATGCTGCCGGGGCAGAGGACCATCATGCTGACCTAAAAGCAAAATATTATAGTATCAATGAACAAACAAAATGCAGCCAGCTTTAAATTTTACATACTATCCTTGAAGTTAATGTATTTTGAAACGAAGAACTGACCAACGTACCTCAATTTCATTCTACTTTAAGACTACATCTACACTATGAACTAGAAGTGTGATTCCCAGCTTGCGTACACACTCCTGCTAGCTCAGATGTGAAATAGTCGTGTAACTGCTGTAGCATGGGCAGTGGCAACATTGTAGCTGCCCAAAGTACAAATCCACTGTAACCCTGTTGGTACATACTTGGAGCGGGTAGCCTGTGCTGCTGCCCAGGCTACAGCAGCTACACTATTATTTTTAGCATGTTAGTACAAGCACATGTACAGGAGATGGGAATCCCACTCCTAGGTTGTAGCACAGACATGTACACCTACTGAAAAAGTACCACCAACATTTTAAATGGATAATTTTGAATGGTCAAAATAGATCGTCAAATGGTGACAATTCCTTCAATAAAATATTAAAACTTTTGGTTCAAATTCGTGAGAATTAAGTCATTTTAAAAGTTAGGATGAAAATTCAATACGAAAAGACACCAGGTTTAAAAAAACCTGATTGCTGCAGTCTGATTGTTGATGCATCACGATACTCAAAAAGCAGAAACCAAAAACGCTCCAAAACACAAAGCATATACCACAATAACTGCTGCTTATCTGCAACTGGTACCGTTTTGTGCTCTTATGCTATACAGAGAATAGAAAGGAGTATAAATTAACCCTTCCCCAATCCCAGGGTGTACAGACAAGAACCTTATTACCCCAGATCATTTGTTTCATTGTGACTCAAGTCACTAGTAATTCAGTCATTACTACAGTATTGATGTTCAATGGGCCATGGAAAAGCAAACTGATTTCAATCCATTTTCAAATCATAGCCCAAAAGCCACCCTCCTAGAACAGCAAAATACGCAGAGTGCAGATCTTCGTGGTTGAGTTTAATGACGGACTTAAAATAATGACTAGAAAAAGGGAGATTACAAAAAAAAAAAACCCCAACCAGAGGGGCGGGTTGTTAATACTGAAGACACTCAGCAACTAAAAGATGTTACTGTTTATGTGGCATAAAGAAGGGCGATGGTCGAAACAACGCTTTCAGAACAGGAGTACTAGAACTAAATTTGACTATAAATCAAATTAGCTCTTTTCAGACGTTTAATTGGTGTTTGTTTTGGGAATATCAGGGTCATTAATGTGGCTCCTTTTAGTAAGGCCCTGATTCGACAGCTCTCTTATATATGTACCTCAATTCTGAGAAATTTACAAGTATCTTCATCCTTTTCCATATAAATGTAATTTTGTTGGTTTTCCCCCAGGAATGGGTCAACATTTCTGGGAAATTGCTCAAGACTGTAGTTAACAGCCACTGTTGAAAAATAAAACACATTGCTGTAGATGATGCCAGATGAAATGTTACTGTTTGGGGGGGTTGTGGGAAGGCCAGTGGGATAGGAATGGGTCTTGCTTTCATTTCGGTTAACATCTTTCTTTAGTTCACTGTTAGTGGCGAAGGTTCCTTTGGTTCAGATTTTGAAGGACAAGACACTTCCTCTTCTAACCCACAGAACTCTGGCACACCACATGGAGGTTCCCAATGATTTAATTTTAGATTTATTGCCCTGCTGATGAATCAGTATGTGAATCATCCTCCACAAGCTTGTTTATACCAATAGTCTCACTTTGCACACATTTTTAAAATATCCCCTCTTCATCATTCATATCGATCACCGTTTCATGTCAGGGTGACAGGACGTTGCCTTATTGGGCAAGTCTTCGTCACTCACACATGCACTTTACTTCATTTTATACTCCTTTATGTATGGTGAACTGCAGCAGATGTGATATGCATATGGCCCCTTTAAAACAGTGAGTATTACATCTGTTTAAAAAACAAACAGAATCAAACGTAATTTTTGCTATATCCAAAGGAAAAGCACAGCCAAATGCTTATCTTCTTGGAAAACTGCAATTACTTGCATCACTGTAGCACCTAGGAGCCCTAGACATGCGCCAGAACTCCATTGTGTGAGGCTCTGTACAGAAACAAAACAGTCCCTGCCCCAAGGGGCTTACAATCTAAGTATTACAAGGGGAGCAATATTTGCCTTTTGATACCCAAGCAGAAAACACTAATGAAGGAGCCCTCAACATATGCTGAGAAAGTAAAAAAGATCAAGGAGAGATTACTCAACTAAAATACCAAATTTTATTTCTGCACTAGAAAGCTGGAGTTTTCTGTGCCAGCTGGCTACTTAAGCAGTTACTGATCTGATAGGCTTTTTTTTTTTGGAGGGAAGGGGAGAGCAGGGTGTAAGAGAGATCAGAAATAGCCCAAGACAAACTCTCAATGTTAAACTGATCAGACTGTTCACAGCAATCATCTCTCCTTCCCCGATAAGACAGACTACAGAGAAAATAGCACAAAATGTTATTGAGTATTTAGTTTTAGTCTATGTTAGAATACTGTGAGAAATAAGGATTCATAGCTATAACCAACAAAATTAACATTAATATAAATGAATGCAATGCAAATTAGTTGAAACACTCAGACTCCTGGCAAATTCCCAACACAGCCCTCAGTAGTAGTATTACAGTAGTACCACACGACAGAGTCCTGTGGCACCTTATAGACTAACAGACATATTAGAGCATAAGCTTTCGTGGGTGAATACCCACTTCTGGGTATTACTGAATGTGATAATACTGGGTAATACTGAAGTGGGTATTCACCAACGAAAGCTTATGCTCCAATACGTCTGTTAGTCTATAAGGTGCCACAGGACTCTTTGCCGCTTCTACAGATCCAGACTAACACGGCTACCCCTCTGATACTTGACAGTAGTACCACAATCGAGGATCAGAGCCCTGTTGTATTTGAACTGTAAATGCATGCACTAAGGAAGACCAGAATGCTCAAGCTACAGGACAGTCTACATCTCTAGTGCCGAGTTAATCTGGTCTCTTATTTGAGTGTTTCTAACCCAGCCACCTACCACACAAAAACCTCTGACCAAAGTTTGGAGGTGCTTTCAACCCATGCTAGCTGGCTTTTCTGGGGCTATAAGATAAAACAGAGTGCTGCTTTCACTTGGGCTGGTAACCTGCCCACTTTGCAGTCATGACACAGGTTAGCCCACTCAAGTGCTGATAGTCCTCCAATGCTTTCCCACAATTCCCTCCATGTGCAGAGAAAGACTGACATGTTGTCCCACAATTCACTGCAAAAGATTCAGAGCAGCTTAGCTTTCTGCAGCACTAAGAATGATGGGATATGTCTCAAGAAGTCCTAGCAACTCACACGAATGTGTGACGCTGGCAGACTAGGTGCCAGCTCATGCTAACGACCCAAGCCTCACTAAAAACACTTACATATGCATAGCTGGAAACCAGTCTTGCTTACCGGTGTGTTAGCAATGTCAAAATAGATATTAGATGTTAAGTTGATAAGAATGTGTTTAGACTTTTATAAAATGCTTGTTGGATGCTGCATATATTGATCTCAGTTATAATCTCTATAGCTCATGGCAGTGGTCCCCAAACTGTGGGATGCACCCCTCTTGGGGGCGCAGAGGAACAGTTGGAGAAGAGTGTGACAGGGCCCGGCCCAGCCCAGCCCCCACATGGGGCAGGGATGGAGCGACATGCTTCCAGCTCTGCTCTGCTCCCAGACCAGCTCTGCCCTCAACCCCGTTTGGCCGCCAGTCCTGCTCTGCCTCCACACTAGATCCGCTCCCAACCCCATTCCACTCCCAACCTCATTCAACTCCCAACCCCATCCCAGTTCGGCCTCATTCCTTCTCCGCCCCCACCCCAGCTTCACCTCTAGCCCCAGCTCCTTCCCTGACCCCAGTTCCATCCCCAGCTCCACCTTCAGTCCAAGCACCGCCACTGAAGAAGCCTTGGCTGTGCAGTAGTGGAGGGGTTCGTGGACAGACAGTGTTAATGGTAAGGGGGAGGGGGCACACAACTGGAAAAGTTTGCTCACCACTGGCCCATGGTGAAAAGTTACTCTGAGTGCGTGAATTGTAAACCTGTGTAATTCACCAAACAGGAAAAGCAGCATTAAGGTAAAAGGCTCGTCCTGGGTACAAAATGGCTCACAGAAGGCAAATGAGATACTGGGTAGCACTGAAAGAAAGAGTCCCTGTTGATGCATTCCTAACTGCCTCCAGGAAGGGGAGACCTACATATGAACTCATCCCATCAGTCTGGACTCTGGAGTGGAGAGGATTAAAATCCCTGACAAGGAGAAACTGAATCTCTTTTATGCTGTTTGGACTCCCACCAGGGCTGGAGCTAAGAAACAAAAAGCAGAGATCCCCAGGGTCAACCTGGGTTAGTCTAAAAAGACATTCAGTGGACGGATTACTACATCTTTGTCACCTTTTGGAACCACAGACTAACTCTTTTGTGCTTGTATGTTGCCTGCTTTAACCTGTATATAACTTCTTTTTCCTCGTTAATAAATCCCTAGTTAGTTTACTATAGAATTGGCTACCAGCATTGCCTTTGGTGTGAGATGTAAAGTACAAATTGATCTGGGGTAAATGACTGGTCTCTTGGGCCTGGAGGCAACCTGAATATTTTATGATCTTTGGTGTAAGCGGACATTTATCACTAAGTCTGGCTTGCTGGATGGCAAGGTAGATCAAAATGCCCAAGGGAACTGTTTAACTCCATGGTAAGATTGTTACAGTGATTCAGGAGTTCATATTTGTTACTGGGTTGGTGAAATCTAAATTATAGAACATACCACTAGTTTGGGGTGCCTTTTTGACAGTCTGCCCTGAGGCTGGCACTCATGGTTGTTAACCACTCCAGAAAGCATGACAGAGAGCAAACCCAGTGTGTATGATATTGAGTAGATGCACCCGATTATGGCTTTGAGTGTGGCCACTCACATCTGAGCTAGGCCAGCCCAGGTGTCATACTTAAGTAGTGGTGGTCACTTGAGTAAACAGAGCTAAGCACTTTTCCAGAAAGTTGATAACAGTGGGATAAAACTCACGAGGAGCAGGTCAAAAAGATTCCAAAAATGATCAAACCAAATGGACACAAACAGAAAAGCTTTATACCCAGTAATGAAAAGGTGTGCCTATGCCACTACATCCTACAGTAAAACACAAAAGACTAGAATCAACAACTGTAGCAGGCAAAATTTTGGATTAGGTCCACTCTCTACAGAGCAACCACCGAAGAACAGAATTAACTTATTCCTGGTATTCTGCAACATAATTTCACCTTCATTTTTCACAAGGCCACGATCTAAAAGACTTCAGCACGTCATGAATGACTGAAGAGATTAGAAATATTTTCAGGATGACAATTCTTACATAAGCGAGCCATTTATTTCTTGCTGTAAGTAAAAGACTATCATCCTAGTTTTTATAATCCTGTGCTATGAGGATGTCAGTGGAACAAACTTTTAAAGTAAACCCTTGATCAAGAGCAATGAGCTCCTCATCAGACAAAGGAAGTGGTCCCACTAGCAGAAGGTGCCCCCACATGCAAGTAAACATAGCTGTGACTCAGGAACACTGCCTTGGATGCATGCTAATGAAATGGGAGCTAAATTGACTCTGGATTAGAGAATAACTTCAGACAATCAGAAATGCCAGGATCACAGCCTAGCCTTGCCAAGATTATGCTCTTTTTAAATTCAATGCTTAGCTCTTTGTCAATACATGCTCCTTGATCTTATTTAACTAGTTGTTTGAGAGAGGTACTACAATTCACAGCTTGAACAGGGACAATAAAAACCAAGTTTTCCCTTACTGTGAGGATGATGCACCTTCTGCCTATCTACAAAGGCCCTGTTGCACCCATTCTTCTCCCTTCCCTCCCTCTAAATCCCCCCACCCTGCAAACTGAGTCTACATTCCGTAGTACTGTGGTATGGATTTTCTGCAGCAGTTTCATTTACATTTTAAAAAGTGAGTTTTTCAATGAATCCAATATGAAAGTACAATAAATACAGTAGCCCCTCTGCAACTGGTTATTGAATTCAGTTATTTTTACACTGTCCCTACATTGCCAATAATCAATATACTGCAGAATTTTTGTACCGTTAACGAATGACTGCATTTCACAAAAGTTGTTAGGGATAGGGAGGTTTCAGGAGATCGACAGAGAGAGTAGGGGCTTCTGACTTCTGGGCAGTCACAAAGGCAGTTTTGGATCGCGAAACAATCAAGTCAGCTAGATATTTCTGCTAAACAATCAGCAGCAGTGATATAGTTAGCACTTTAAATGGAAACTATCTTTAGGTTTCAGTGTCAACTTGCTACTGCGATAAAAATGTGCAGTTTATACCTCTCAGAGCTATTAGTTTCTGCCTGTTTGTTGATAAAGACTATATTCACATCAATTTGCAAGGTTCACGTTTTCAAGGTCCTCAATCGTAAGGATTAGAAACAGTTTAAAATAGACTATATTCTGGAGAACAATTCTGAGGCAGGGATGGGAAAGATATGGATTCAGTTCCAAATTACATTCTTATGGCGTAAACAGATTCCTGCCTATAGGTCAAAAAGAGGCTTGCGTGTCTTTGCTGAAAAAGGGCTGTATGCAGAAAAGCAATCTGTAGCACTGAAAACTAATGTTCAGAGCCTTTGGAGGGATTTGTTAATAAGTATGGATAACTCAGAACTTTTTAATGCATTGACTGGAAGATATATCTTTGTTTTTCCTTCCAAACTAAAGTAGTATTGATTCAGGAAATCGATTGGAAAGAAATGCCATACAATGCTGCCAAAAAATTCTATTTCTAATATTGCTGGTGTTTACTTTAGCAAATGATTTAAAATATGTATAATTTTGGTGTAGTTTATTATTTACAACAATGATACTTAATTTCTATTCATTGATTATAATTCATTCAGGCAGAGTAACAATCCAAGCTACTTTTGAGGCCAGGTTGCTACAGGAAGGGGAATTTCAGCTGGTGTAAAAAGGGATGTGAGACATTGTCATGTCTTGTAATATTTCAATACATTAAGTAATATCACACTAAAAAAATGAAAAAATGCTCTAACAGAAACTCCATACCAATAACTATCTCATGAAAAGATGACAAATTCCCTTCTTGGGAATGAAAACTGATACACAAACCAAGCAGCAAGACCCAAAGAAACTGGAATTGTACAAATAAATGGATTCTAAACAAACCATGCTTTTTTGTCTGTTGAAAAATGTACATGCTTCATCTTTAAATCTTATCCACATTGTAAAGTACATCAAAAACAACATTGGATTATCACAGTATACTACAAGAAACAGAAGATACTTTATGGAATAAAACACAGCACAGGGAAAGAATTTAATTTTTTTTGGAAACAGAAAGTACAGGTGTTCAGTACAAAAAGAAACCATAGTAGTTAGGTTTCTTTCTCCCCCCCCATCTGTCACGAGAAAGCTTTACACCACATCCCTTCCAAAAAAATTCTGGAACAGTATTTGCAAATGACATGGCAAAATAAAAAAAGACTGACCACACTGACACCAGAAAGTGACATGTGAAACAGCTATGTAACCACAATTCTTTTAATTTAACTGTCAAAAACTAGCTTTGCTAACTGATAAGATAGAGACAAATAAGGTTGCATACCTGAAACCAAATTCTCTTAATTCACTATTTCCACAGATTCACACCAAGTTGTGCAGCACACTGTGGGGATTCTAAACCTTTAAAAGCAATAGCACCATTCAGGGCCTCATACTGCGGCGTGTTCTTTGGGAATTTATAGAAAGGAAATCTCAACTTCCATATATCTCCTGCTTCTCTTGGGAATCTCTTCCAGGCAGGCAGACAGCCAAGAAACTCTAATGAGGGGTGGGCAAGGAATCTGTGAAGGTAGTCGAGCCTGAGAATTCAAATTATAGGCACACAATCTTATTTTCTCTCTCAAATTGTTCATTGATGCCTACTCTTGTAGACTAGAAAGCAGTAGGTAACCCAAAGATATTTCTTCTGGTCTATCTGAAGGACTGCCCTAGCAAAAATGGACATCTGACTAGTCTCATCTAAGCAACGTCATGCAAAAGTTGGAACAGAGTTTGAAGTGGATCTTCTGAAGAGTTTAATAATAAGGACTAGATGCTACAGGTACTGAAAGCTGCTCTAGCTGCTGTGAAATTAATTTAAATACCTTCCTGAAAAACAACTTCAGTTTTGTTATAACAATAATCTACATACTTGGACATACTTGCATCCGAAGAAGTGGGTATTCACCCACGAAAGCTTATGCTTCAATACCTCTGTTAGTCTATAAGGTGCCACAGGACCCTTTGTCGCTTCTACAGATCCAGACTAACATGGCTACCCCTCTGATACTTGTACAGAACACCTAGTTTCTGTTTAAAAAAAGAAACTGATAGCCCCCTTCTTGTTTTAAGAGTATCACCCATAGCTATCTATGGTGTATGATACTCCGAGAGAAGTAGATGATGGGAAGAAAACATAAGGAAGATAGATTTAATTGTTAATAGAAAAAAAAATACATGTGGGAGACATTCAGAAATTCAGTCTTAGCCCTGGTCTATACTACGAGTTTATGTCGAATTTATTAGCATTACATCGATTGATCCATGCACCTGTCCACACGACAAAGCCATTAACATCGACGTCTAGGGCTCTTAAAATTGATCTCGCCACTCCACCCCCAACGAGGGGATTAGCGCTAAAATCGATATTGCCGACTCGAACTAGGCTTAGTGCGGACGCAATTCGACAGTATTGGCCTCCTGGATCTATCCCACAGTGCAACATTTGACCGCTCTGGACAGCAGTCTGAGCTCGAATGCTCCGCCCAGGTAGACAGGAAAAGCCCCACGAACTTTTGAATTTCATTTCCTGTTTGGCCAGCATGGTGAGCTGCAGGTGAGTGCAGATCTCATCAGCAGAGGTGACCATGATGGAGTCCCAGAACCGAAGATGAGCTCCAGCATGGACCGAGCGTGAGGTACGCGATCTGATCGCTGTATGGGGAGACAAAACCATGCTAGCAGAGCTACGGTCCAAAAGAAGAAATGCCAATACATATGCCAAAGTCTCCAAGGGCATGCAGGACAGAGGCTAGAACAGGGACGCGCAACAGTGCAGCGTTAAAATTAAGGAGCTCAGGCAAGCCTACCAAAAAACCAGAGATGCAAACAGCCGCTCTGGGTCAGAGCCCCAGACATGCCGCTTCTATGATGAGCTGCATGCCATTCTAGGAGGTGCAGCCAGCACTGACCCACCCATGTGGTATGACTCCGTATGTGGATCATCAGAAACCACAGAGGAGCATTTTCGGGGAGAGGAAGATGATGATAATGATGCTGAAAATAGCGCACAGACACAGCAAGGAAGCAGAGAAGCCCTTTTCCCCGACAGCCAGGAACTCTGTGTCACCCTGGAGCCAGTACCCTATGAACCCACCCAAGGCGTGCTCGATGCCAGAGAAGTGACCTCTGGTGAGTGGACCTCTGTTAAATTAATACATGTTTTATAAGCAAGCGTGTTTAATGATTAATTCGCGGCCAGTACAGCTACAGCTACTGGAAAAGTCTGTTAACATGTTCGGGGATGGAGCGGAAATCCTCCGGGGACATCTCCAGATAGATCTCCTGGATGTACTCCCAAAGCCTGTGCAAAAGGTTTCTGGGGAGGGAAGCCTTATCCTGTGCTCCGTGGTAACACACTCTACCACGCCAGGCCAGTAGCACGTAGTCTGGAATCATTGCTTTGCAAAGCATGGCGGCGTATGGTCCCGGTGTTTGCTGGCATTCAAGCAACATCCGTTCTTTATCTGTCTGTGTTATCCTCAGAAGAGTGATATCATTCATGGTCACCTGGTTGAAATAGGGGAATTTTATTAAGGGGGTATTCAGAGGGATCCGTCCCTGCTGGGCTGTTTGCCTGTGGCTGAACGGAAATCTTCCCCGCTGTGACCCACGTGGTGGGGGGAGGGAGAACAGCGAACATCTTGGATGTGTGTCTGTGTGTGTGTGTGTGTGGGGGGGGGGGGAATGTCGATTAGGTTTGTGCTGCACGTTAACCCGAAAACCGCCACCCTTCCCTTTTCAATTACCAACCAGTTTTAAATTGCCAGCCCAAAGGCTGTTTGTTATGGGAAATGAGGGGGTTGCTGTTTGAAAACAATCCCACATGTTATGAAGGTTAAAGAAGCCTACAGACTGTGGCTTACATGGCTGCCTGCAAGCCGAATTCTGTTGCCCGCCGGACCTGCTTGTGTGATCTCTCACACCAAACCGGCAGACCCTCAATATAACAGGCAAAGTGCAACCTTGGACCAAATGCATGTGATATGTAATGTTTGGAGCATTGTTCTCTAATGTGTCTTTTAAACTACTCCTCTCCCGTTTGTTTCCTCCCGCAGCTGCAAATGTTTCAACGCCACCCCTTTCATCACCGTCCCAGAGGCTAGCGAAGATTAGAAGTAAAAAAAAAAAAAAAGGAATCGAGACGATATGTTCTCAGAGCTCATGCAATCCTCCCACACTGAAACTGCCCAGCAGAACGCATGGAGGCAGACACTGTCGGAGTCCAGGAAGGCAGAATTTGATCGCGCGGACAGGTGGCGTGCTGAAGACAATGACTGGCGGGATGAAGAGAGACAGCGGCGGGATGAAGACAGTAGGTGGCATCAGCGTGCAGAGAGAAGGCAGGATGCAATTCTGAGGCTACTGGAGGATCAAACGGAAATCCTCCGGCTTATGGCTGAGGAAAGGCGTAGAGTTCAGGAAAGGCCGCCTGAGCCCAGACCGCCGCTACAGCCCCTGTGTAACCAACAGCCCTCCTTCCCGAGTCCCATAACCTCATCCCCAAGACGCCCAAGAACGCGTTTGGGCGGCCTCCGTGCACCCAACCACTCAAGCCAAGAGAACAGTCCAAGCAAGAAAGGGCTGGCATTCAATAAGTTTTAAAGTGCTGTGTGTCCTTGTCCTTCTCTCATCCCCTCCTCCACCACCCATCCTGGTGCTTCCCTTCCTCCACCGCCCATCCTGGTGCTTCCCTTCCTCCACCATCCATCCCGGGAGACCATGGCAGTTACCCCCATAGTTCCCCCTCTGTGTTTTACGAATTAATAAAGAATGCATGATTTTTAAGCAACAATGACTTTATTGCCTCTGCAAGCAGTGACTGAGGGTGGGAGGGCAGGGCAGTTTGGTTAAAGGGAAGTAGAGTGAATGAAGGGGCAGGGCTTTTCATTAATGGGGAAAAACAGAACTTTCACACAGCATCCTGGCCATTCATGAAACTGGTTTTCAAAGCTTCCCTGATGCGCAACGCACCCTGCTGTACTCTTGTAATAGCCCTGGTGTCTGGCTGCGCATAACCAGCGGCCAGGTGATTTGCCTCAACCTCCCACCCCGCCATAAACATCTCCCCCTTACTCTCACAGATATTGTGGAGCGCACAGCAAGCAGTAATAATAATGGGAATATTGGTTTCGCTGAGATCTAACCTAGTCAATAAACTGCACCAGCGAGCTTTTAAACGCCCAAATGCACATTCCACCACCATTCTGCATTTGCTCAGCCTATAGTTGAAAAGGTTCTGACTACTGTCCAGGATACCTGTGTATGGCTTCATGAGCCATGGCATTAAGGGGTAGGCTGGGTCCCCAACGATAACTATAGGCATCTCAACATCCCCAACCGTTATCTTCTGGTCTGGGAAGAAAGTCCCTTGCGGCAGCAGCCGAAACAGATCAGAGTTCCTGAAGATGCGAGCGTCATGTACCTTTCCTGGCCATCCCACGTTGATGTTGGTGAAACGTCCCTTATGATCCACCAGTGCTTGCAGCACTATTGAAAAGTAACCCTTTCGGTTTATGTACTTGCTGGCTTGGTGGTCCGGTGCCAAGATAGGGATATGGGTTCCGCCTATCGCCCCACCACAGTTTGGGAACCCCATTGCTGCAAAGCCATCCAGTATGAGCTGCACATTTCCCAGACTCACAACCTTTGGTACCAGCAGCTTGGTGATCGCCCTGGCTACTTGCATCACAACAGCCCCCACTGTACATTTTCCCACTCCGAATTGATTTGCGACTGACCGGTAGCTGTCTGGCGTTGCAAGCTTCCACAGGGCTATCGCCAGTTGCTTCTCTACTGTGAGGGCTGCTCTCATCTTGGTGTTCTGGCGCTTCAGGGCAGGGGAAAGCAACTCACAAAGTTCCATGAAAGTGCCCTTACGCATGCGAAAGTTTCGCAGCCACTGGGATTCATCCCAGACCTGCAGCACTATGTGGTCCCACCAGTCTGTGCTTGTTTCCTGGGCCCAGAATCGGCATTCCACTGTATCAACAAGCCCCATTACCACCATGATGTCCACCTTGCGGGGGGGGCCTTTTTTGAGAGAGGTCTGTGTCCATGTCCTCATCACTGTCCTCAGGGCGCTGCTGTTGCCTCCTTGCCTGCTGTAGCTGTAGCAGCTCCTGGTTCTCGTTCTCCATATACTCCTGGACAATGCGCGTGGTGTTCATAATGGCGATAACAGCCGCGGTGATCTGATCGTGCTGCATGCTTTCCCTGCTTTGCTGTTTGCAGGACAGCAGAGTGGGAGCAGAAGCGGCGGGTGGATAACAATGGTGTCAGCAATATGGTGCCCGCATGAAAAAAGGCACGAAAGGATTTTTGGCTCCCCCCTCAGTTGCTTTCACAGAGGGAGGGGGGAGCAAGGGTTAGGCTCATTTCCTTCTAGCAGCAGATGGTACAATATGCGGTGAGCAAGGGTTAGGCTCCTTCCCTTCTAGCAGCAGATGGTACAATATGCTTGATATCCATCATCATCTCCTGGCCCCCTCAAGGATTGAACTCGCAACCCCGGGTTTAGCAGGCCAACGCTCAGACCGCTGAGCTATCCCTCTGCCCGTGTTCCAGGCAGTACTGAATCTCCCTTAAACAAAACGTAAAAAAGAGAACAACCAGAGTCACTTTGGTCACTCCCATTTATGTTCAAGCGCCCCCAGCCAGCCACACCATAGGCCGCCAGCCAGGAGCACACGAATTTCAAGCATACTGTACGATCTGCAGCTGTGTAGTCCCGTGACTACGATCATTTATGGCCTATTGCACCATCTGCAGCTAAAAGGCAAGGAGCTTCTGCTGTGTAGTCCAGCGACTACGACCATTTATGGCATATTGCACCATCTGCTGTTAGAAGGCAAGGAGCTTATGCTGTGTAGTCCCGTGACTACCAGCCTCAGGCAGAATGGCCCCCTCACAGATTGAACTCGCAACCCCGGGTTTAGCGGGCCAACGCTCAGAACGCTGAGCTATCCCTCTGCCCATATTACAGTGTGACTGAATCCCCACTAGACCTAATGTCCAGGCGTACGCTGGAGATTACGGTAATTGTGAGCTGAGCAGGCTCCATGCTTGCCATAGCAAACCCGGAATCCCCGTAAACCCCAGAAAAAAAGGCGCGAAAAAGATTGCTTTCACGGAGGGAGGGACGGACGTTTGATGGCTTGACGACATGTACTCAGAACCACCAGCAACAATATTTTCTGCCCCATCAGGCTTTGGGATCGCAACCCAGAATTCCAATGGGCGGCGGAGACTGTGGGAACTGTGGGATAGCTACCCGCAATGCAATGCTCTGAAAGTCAGCGCTAGCCCCGCTACTGTGGACACAGTCCATCGACCTCATGGTCTTAATGCTCTTTAGGGGGGACACACACAATCGATTCCATAAATTCGGGTTTTAAAATATCGACTTCTATAATTTCGACCTAATTCTGTAGTGTAGACGTACCCTTACTCTGAAAAGTGACTAAAATAGCAGTAGTAGTTCCATGTTTATTCGGTCTCATTAATTCCATATTAAATTCATTTGGGTTAGGATTACTCTTTTTCTTAACTGCTGGGCTGCAAACTTGTCATGGAATCTGAAAATCAAGGTGAGTTCTTTCCTTTGGCACATCATCAGTTATGATGATTTTGCAAGTCAAGTTTTAATTTCATACCTGAGAACTATATGAAAAGATAATGGGGACTATTTGGTGATCATTTTGAATTGCATCTTTTAAAGGCTTGCAGCTTTCATTCACTGAAGATCCACTAAGTCCTGATTTAAACAACTAAGTCAAATTTAAATATAAACATTTAAAACAAATTAACAAGTCCAAAACTAGTGGTTCCAGTTTCAACAGGCAGATGTGAAAAGAGCAGGCTTGGGAAGAGTCTGTGGGTCTATTTACAGAATTGCTTTCAGAGCCAATTAGTGGCCACTTTGAGCTATGGAATCCCTAACCACTGATTTCTTTTCTAAAAAGTAATAGAGTCTATGACATGGCTTGCAATTCACAGAATGTGGATCTGTAGATACAGTATGAAGGAAAACATATCTAGGAATATTAAATGTGCAGAGATTTTAGATTTATTTCCTGTTCTTACTAACTATAGCTTTACCTTTTCAAAGCACCATGCAAAGGTTATTACCTAATTAGTCCTCATAACACCTTTGTGAGCAAGTAAGAATCCCCATTTTACCAAGGGGGACCTCTCAAATACACAGACTAAGGGGAAGATTTTCAAAGACACAAATGGCACAATGACTTTAGATGATAGTTAAGCACTTGTTATTTGTGCCTTTGAAAATCCCACTGGTAAGTAACTTGCCAAATGCCCCCAATGATAGAGTTGGGATTAGAGCTTCGGAGAACCTGACTCCCAGTCCCGTGTTCAATCTAGCAGACCATACCGCCAAAAAGTTGTTGTAGCCCACAGTTGCCAACTTTCACGCAGTAAATAAGCACCCCCGACTTTCACAATAAGCCAAAAACCAAGCTAATCCCATTTAAAAAACAAGCCCAAAACAAGCCAATCCCTAAGAACCCCAACACTCAATGTGACCCTGGTGTACAGTCTGGGACTGTGGTGGCCAGCTGTGCACCCCTGACTCTCTCCCCCTTAGCCCCTGCTTGCCCATTGCCCCCCATTCCCCTACTTGCCAGGAGCCAAACAAAAAAAAAGCAACAAGCTACAAGCCAAAAACTAGCCAACAAGCAACTCACAAGCCAATTAAGTCAAAACCAAGCCCAATTTCTGCATATTTTTTGCGGGTTTGGCAGGTCTGTTATAGCCTCCTTACTCAAGTTTCTTGTGCATTTTCTTCCATTTTTGCTGATGTAAAATTAGAAGTTGTATAACATTAGGAAAATAATCATTGCTCAGCTGGTTCAGTCTATTTAAAATACTTCCCATACATTTATTTTCATACAACACCTACAGTGTGCTAGGAACTTTACAAATAAACTAGGAAAGGAGAGGTAAAGACACTTGTCCTGTAGTACTTACAATATAAAACTAATATCTGATTAACTGAAAAATTATGAAGCTGAACTTACCTATTTCTCTGCCAAAATAACTCTACACCTCAGATATCTGCAACAGTTTCTAAAGTGACAGTTGAATGCATTTTCCTTACCCCATTTCCTTTTAGTGAAATAGGCATCAGCACTAGGGTCATTAAAGTGTCTGCTCATCATAGTCTCTCCTCCAGCATGAAAATCGTATGCAAACACAAGAGCTTAAAAATAAAAAGACGTGTAAGTGACAACAATTATTAACTTTAATACAGGGTATCTCAGCCCATACCCTTTAATACAGGGTATCTCAGCCCACCCAAAAGCAGGATGCCAGAATGCATCAAAAGGTTGCAGGGCTGGCTGAACTCAGCTCCACACTCCGAATGTTTTGATCTGGTGCACAGGGGTGCAGAGCCGCTCAAGTTTGGCCCAGCTGCCCCCCTGTAGTGACGATGGGGGGCCAGCAAGGCCAAATTTGAATGTGTGATGGGCTGCGATTCCATGCACCACGTCACAATGCCATTCACACAAATTTGTCCCACTGGCCCCTCACTAGGGGAGGCAGGCCAAACCGAAGAACTGCTCCCGAAATCTTAATGCCCGGAGTAGAGAGCTGATCCCAGGCAGCTCTGCAAGACAGTAGCTGTGAGGGAACGGTAGGTGTCACATTCTCTGGTAACTACTGGCCCCTTGCTGTACTCCCCCACCCCACAGGAAGGTGACTGCCTGTCTTCCATACCCCATCCTGCCCCCCATCCCGGGCCCCTTAATGTACCCCTCCTCTCACAACCAGACGAATCCCCCTCTCTCAGCGCTTCCCCCACTGCAACACCAGTCCCTTCTGCCCCCAACTCCTTCCCCCAGATCCCCACTTTATCCCAAAGATGACAAATCCCCACCCCACCCTTTTACCCTCTGCCCCAGACCACTCTGTCCTCATATCCTCCCTCAGTCCACCATTGCACACCACACCCCTCTGCCCCTCCAATTCCTTCTCCAGCACCTCCAAACCCTCAACCCCTTCTTCACTACATCCCCAAGTCCCCAAATCCCCCTCCCACCCCATATCATCTGATACCCTAGCCTGGCTCACTGCCACTCCCCCAATTCCATTATGGAGCATCTGGAATCTTAGCTCTGAGTCCCCACTCCCACCAGTGGAAGGGGGGTTGCCCCGGGTCTCGGGGGATCTCTGTGTCATGACAGGCCATCAAGGTTTATAAATTTGTCCTCAACCCAAAAAGGTGAGAACCACTGCTCTAATACCTCAAAATTACCTCAACAGTTCAATTCCTGGAAACTTACAATGTTCTCCAAATGCTTTAGTGGTAAACACTTCACGCAGAGTTACAATATTTGAGTGTTGAATTTTTTTCCACATGTCAACCAATACCATGCACTTTGTGTTAACAAGACGGAAACCTGAGAAGAGAATAAAACCCACAGAGTTTAATTAAATTTGGTGATTTTAGGCTCCATTAGATTTGTTTAAAAAACTTTGGTATCTGTTCTGAAAGTACTGAGCTGCCACCAACAGAGGCACACCAATATAAAACTTTGCTTGCTCATTTCCAACACTATGGACTGTTATCTAGGCCAAACTCTGCTCTCTTATTCCAACAGAATGATTCATTTCAAAGCCAATTTAAGATTTATGCGTAGTATTATAGAAGTGCAAATGTTTTAGGCTTAAGTATAGGTAGCATTGAAGTTTAAAAAGATGACAACTTATGATTTCCCTCACCATGTATCCTCCGAAGGCAATATGGCAGATCATCTTTGCTATTTACAGCTTTGTAGCATGATGTAATGTACCCAAAGTTGCTTGTTTTCTGTATCCGATTGGGTGGTGGCAGTGGTTCTAAAGGGAAAAGGCTGTGGTAGCTGTCAACTTCTGTAGGGACTGCTAAAGCAGTTTATAGAAATATATTAGACACTAATTGCATTTGTAAAATCAATATTACAGTAGTAAAGAAAATTTGACTATTAAGAGGTCAAACAATACTTTGTGTTGTGTCTCAGATACATGCAACAAAAAAAGTTAAAATTCATAATTCTATCTTTGGCACAAATATGGTTTCCTGTGAGATATTTTTGGATAACAGGTATATCTGCTTTCTGAAAAATAGTCTTGCCATACTAAAAGTAAACAAGAGAAGTAAAAGCCCTGTGTGCCATGAAGTACCAGCTTCATTCTAACATTAAACCAATTCATCCATGAATAGTGGGGAGCAGTACATTGGCAGCTGCTCAACAAATTGCCATCATCTTTTGGTCTCCCTCGAAAATTTACTCTTTCTTGCAGCTACTGAGGATGAAGATATGAAGGAACACAGACGATCCCCAGTACCCACACACGCCTTGTGAATATGAAGCCCCCCAGTCAACTCTTGACTTCCGTTATGAGAGCAGCAGAGAATAGCAAAGACAGACACTGTCAGTGTTCAGAATGAATACACTATTTTGTTTGGAGAATGAGGGGAACTGGACAGATAAGACATCTAAGAGGACAGTCCAGACTAGGAAACTAGGCTGTGTTTTACAATGCTTCATTTAATGTGCTAACACTTGTATTTTAGTCCCAACTTTGCACCTAGACAGGGAAAACTGCATAAAAACCATGTTAGCTGACTGCGGTCAACGATAAGTTCTCCAAAAGACTGACCATGATGAGCAACTGCATTTTTAAAACACAACTTCCCCAATCTACACTAGGTGTAAAATCTGTCTAAAATCATGTTAACTAGCATTTTAAAACACAAACTGTCTTACTAGTTGAGAGTCTTGGAAAAACAAAGTCTTCTAAACATAAACCCACATTTACCAAGGCTTATCTACATGGAGACTTAGTGAGTGGCAAGCCAGGGTGTGAATATTTAGCATACAAGCCTGCTGAGCACTAAGTGACCATGTGAATCCTTCTATCGTGCACTAAAAGTTCTGAAGTGAGCTTTGACACACTTGTTCAAAATGCACTATGAAACTTTAGAGTGCAGTAGCAAGGTCCAAACATGCAGTTAGCATGGGGAAGGCTAATATGCTCTAGATTCACACCCTGGCTTGCTGTGCACTAAGTCTCCATGTAGATAAGCCCTAACTAGTAAAGATACTGAGTTTAAACAAGGTTTTACTTCCTCAACTCATTTTCCCTTGTTTAAGTCATTTAGTGAAGTCAATCCTGTATTTATATACGGGGGGGGGGGGGGGGGGAGAGAGAGAGAAGGACAAGACAACAGGTTGATGGACTTCACAAGCATGGAGGACCATTAGGATAAAGCAGAAGTTGGGGGAGGGGCTGCTAGGAGAAAGTTCTTATTAAAAAGCAAATACCTTTGAGTAGTAACAAATATTATGGATGTTGGTTGAATGCCTTCATTTAGAAAGAATTTCTCAAAAGTGCAAAAAGTTCCTCTAAAGTATCACAATGAATGCTTATTAGTAAACCTGTGGAATTTTACATGTTTTTCCTTGTTAAAATACTTTCTTGGCCTGATTTTATACAGATAAGCTCCTAGAACAGTTCACCTATTTATTGGTAGTGAAGTGGCACCCTAAATATTCCTTCATCCAATGCCTGTCAGGATATTTTAATACAAAGGAAAAGATTGCTGAAAAACCCGTCCTGTCAGCACAGGTAGTGTCTACGCGGAAGTGTTGCAGCTGTGTCACTGTAACATTTTAAGTGTAGACATACCCACAGTACCCAAAGCTGAAGCCTAGAAACATAGTCAAGTTGATGGGTTTAAAAGTCCTTCTCCTGATGATCTGCATACATATTCATTTTTGAAAAAGTAGGCCTTAGCTGCTGTAGTCACCCAATAGAATGTGTGAAAGCAAACCATGCTTAGAGCCAACCATGCCATTAACTGGATACAAAAATCAGTTACAATGTGGATTGTGGACAGAATCTAAAAGTGAAATCTGCTCAGTGAAGTTAAGAACTGCTTACTTTTTAAGCACAGATACATTGTCTTAAACAGAAAACCAGACTTAGTCAGCTAAAGAATTTTAAAATAAAGAAAATAAAATATGCAGACGAAACAGTGAACAGTAGAGACCTCATGTTTGTAAAGTGCTTTGAAGGGGCCAAGTATTAAAACAATGACATCTGTTATTAACAGCTCTAGTATAATCAGACCAAGTCTTACACTTCATGAAAAATTAAGTTCAGGAACAGTTTTGCTAAAACATGCTGTTAATATATATTTATTTTTAACAAAGTTAGTAGTGCTATGCAATTGTGAGAGCAAACAAGACTTAGCTTAGAATAACCACAGACAATTATGACTGACTTTCTAGTTACTTACCAGGGATATCTGCTTGATCAATCTGAGCCATTGTTATTAAATGTCGGTTGATCAGCTCCTGAGGAATAAATTATGTAGCCTTACAGTACAGAACATAATTTAGTTGATCATCTTTGCTAAATTTACAGCATAATATCTAGGAAGGGCCAAGTTTCCATACTAGAATAGTTAGTTGATTTTTTAGGAGAACTCGCATCACCAGCTTATAAAAATTAGGGGTTGAATCTATGGACTCTCCCCCGAGGTAGAACCTGCACAAAAGGGAGGCTGCCTCAGGACTACTGCTTCTCTTCAGAAGGAGGTTACAATGAGACTTTTTTTTTTTTTTTTTTTTTAAAGGAAGTGTGATGTGGAAGAAAGGAGCTGTAAAAAGAACATGAAAAAAGCAGAGGCATAATACCGAGAGACACCGCAACAAGTTGGAGCAACTCCAGGGGTGCTCAGTATCCTGCCCCAGAAGACTATCAGGTATGCTGAAAATGCTGAGACAGTTAACTTTACACACCCAACTTCATAATACATTTAAATATGCCAAAGAAATAGAACTACATACTCTGTATATAAAAAAATCCACATAAATGAACATTTTCTTGATTGTACTTCCATTTCAGTTAGCTGTATTCTAATCAAATTTAAAATAAAACCTCAATGCCTCATGAAATGTTTAGCATGTATAGAAATTCCACCAAAATATTTACAACAATACATTTCTCTTCAAGTAAACTTTCTTGATAAAATCATGTGGCATGCAGAAAGCATCACAGTTACAAGTATTGTAATTTTGTTTTCTGTGGTACCTCTATTGCTGTCACGTGATTACATTTTTAAGTCTGGAATGAAGAGAGCTGTCTCAGTGGTTTTAATGTGCTTATTTCCCTTTTGTTGTTTGTGGTTGCCCAACTTTCTTTAAGAATATATGAAGATATCTGAATCATTTCTACTTCAACACTATGACAGCTTACCTGTCTGAGTTCATCTGTCATGAAGAAGGAAGGTGCATTTGCTTTTGGCTGCATATAAGCAACATGAGGTGCAGTGGGAGGGTAAATGTGATAGTTTGGAAACACCTAAAGGGGGGGGGGGGGAGGTGGGGAAAAAAAAAAAAAGATTATTTAAGACTTGTTTCCTTTAGAATTTGGAAAATGTATCTGATTTTGATATGCTTGTATTCTGAGCATTTTTTGACCTGCTGACTTAACAAAATCCTCAAAATGGTACATGTGCTATGAATGTACTTCTTGCATTCTCTATAATTTTCTAATGTGACATTCACAACCAATGCAACTTTAGATGATTTAAAAATCATCTAACACTAACTGTCCTTCTTTCCCATCCGTAAATGCAAGTTTCTCTTTATCTTGCAGAAATGAAAGACTATTATTCTTGGAGTTCAACAATTAAAAAAAAAATGCTTTCTTCTTGCTGTTGTGTGAAAAACCCCACACAAATGGAAACATGCAAAATAGAGCTGTTTTCTCATATCTCTTTCAGTTATAATAATCTTAGGCGTTACTTGTAAATTGTAACACTAATAGGTCAGCTATTCAGACAATGTGATTTTTGAGTTGACAGTACCCTTTTAATTACCTATGAATTTTTCCTACCATCTTTCCTTAATTCCTCTACTTAGTTACAACTTTTAAATTAATGGAAATTTCATCAAGAAGTCTTGTGTACATACAACAGACCAGACTCAGTAAAACAAAGAAGCATAATTCTGAGTTGTCATCAGAATACTTCCTCTCTAGTCAACCTTTTACTAGAATTCTGCACAAAATTGTAAGTTCCAGTTTGCCTTTTGAATATTACCCACATTATGCAACTACTTAGGGTCTTATGTGACCACCCTCCCCCCCATCATCACAGCATTTTAGCATCTGCATGATAACGCAACTCAGTAACCTATTCCTAGTTTCAATTTTTGATGAGTCCCAATACGCTGCCTTTTTTGGGGGGTGTGGGGCAGAACATAACACGTTTAGCACAGGAGTGCAGAAATAGAACTGTCAGACACAGCAAAGGAAAAAAAAAACTGTCCCATAGCGCTCTCATATCACTTGAGTAATACCACTCAAAATTGAGATTTGGCAAGAGAAAATGTCCCGGTAACAGCTTCTGTGCCAAGTTTCAATAGAATACAAATTAATAGCAAGATTAAACATCACTCAAACATCTTTATTTTATGAAAAAGCTAAGGGTCAAAAATGTTATGAGGGTATCAAACCCAAAAACATACCATTCCTGTGAGAGGGGCTGGAGTTGTATCTGTGTAGAAATATGTTGTTCCACCCACAGTTTCCTTCTGAATCACCTGGCCAGTAGATGGAGGCTGGGAGACAGCATTGGTAACAGGAGTAGAGGCACTAGTAGGCACCATATAGTTTGCTGGGTTTGGAGTATGACTTCTTCTTCTAGGAGCAGGAGATGTGTGAGGAGTAATTTTAGGGGAGTGAAGAGGAGAAGATCCTGCAGACAGTGACATTCCTTAAGAAGACAAGAAAATTTTCTTCAACAAATTTTTGCTTTGTAGAAATGTAAAGACTAACTCGAGGCTTGAAAAACCTACCTCGTCTACTTGCTCAAGGCAAAATGAAATTTTGGTAGGTGAGAAGGGCCAGGAAGCTGCAAGTTCCTTCTGCAGGAAGGCAGGGAGCAGAAAGGCATAAGCACCACTATTGCTTTATGAAGCATTAAGGGGACAAAGTAGCAGTACAGCTAGAGAAGATCCATTTTTCCCCAGAAGAGGACCAACACAAAAACAGTCTGAATCTTTACTTCTTCTAAAATGAGAGCAGGACAGATGTGGTGGGGGACTGGAGAACATGTGGCCTAGATGTAGGAGGAGGAATTAAGATGGCACACGAAATACAATATGTCAAGAGGAAGATGGGACTGAGAGCAGAGGAGCCTTGCAAAGACAGAGGAATAACCAAATTATTGGCATGCTTGTAGGGGCAGAACTGGTTTAGTTGTGTGCAGATAATATAGGGAATGAAAATGTGTCAATACATATTAACACTAATTTTTACACAAGGTAGTCAAGTAAACAGTCAGGAAAGTTTTTCAATTTAAAGCAGTACTAAGAAATTTATATTTCTGATAATTCACAGACTGCTTATGAATACATACTATGATGAATAATTCCCTAAAGAAAAGTTATTCCTTTTCCTAAGGTGACCAAATAAAAAGTGATCTCTTGTTGATTGGAAAATTAATCTAATAAATATGGATACGGTAACTCCTCCCACATTGAGGAGGACTGGTATAGATTTGGGCTGACATTTTCAAAGCTGCCAACGCACCTGAATGTCCAATACGCATTAAAATCCATGGTAACTAGATGTCCAATAGGGATGCCAAACTTGCCAGGCATCCGGTTTTTGACCAGAATGCCTGGTTGAAAAGGGACCCTGGCGGTTCTGGTTGGCGGCGCAGCAGGGGCCTGGGGCTAAGGCAGGCTCCCAGCCAATGGGAGCTGCGGGGGCAGCGCCTGTGGGCACGGGGACGGTGCGCGGAGTCTACTTGTCCGCCCATGCACGTAGGGGCTGTAGAGACATGTTGGCCGCTTCCTGGGAGCTGCAGTAAGCGCCACCAGGACCCCGCACACCCTTCCGAACCCCAACCCTCTGCCACAGCCTGGAGTCCCCTCCCACCCTACAAACCCCCTCATCCCCAGCCCCACCCCAGAGCCCACACCCCCCAGCCGGTTTTCGCACCCCTCCTGCATTCCAACCCTCTCGGTTACAGCCTGGAGCCCCCTCCTGCACCTGAAACCCCTCATCCCTAGCCCCATCCCATAGGCTGCACCCCAGCCGGAGCCCTCAACTGCACCCTAATGTCCAAGTTCTATAGAATCTCAGGGCTGATGAGCACTTTAGTGCTGCAACTGGAACAGACAAGGGCACCCTATCTTACATTCATGCTTTAGTTATTGAGCAACTTCTCATTCAAGAATACTGCAGACAGAGATACAAGACACGAATATTCCCTGTTCTCAAATATCCTTAAATTCATTAGGAATCTAAAAAAAATCATCCAAGATTAGTTTGACATTTTCAGATAGTATAGCATTTTCACACAGTATAGGAGTGAGCATCAGCCTACAAAAATAATTTCAGAAGTTTATTCTATTAACCCCAACTACCTCATTTGTAAGAATACCCCCTGGAGTTACAGATAGAACATATACATCTGGGTGAGCAGGTTAAATACAAGAAAGGCTGGTATTATAGTGTTCCCTTTAATATTTCTCACTTTAGGCACACAGTTTTCCCCAGCGGAAACAACTTTAATATTTCCTAATATGACTAAAGTAAGCCTTTCCAGATTAACTATCCTCTCTGCAAAACTGTACCATAGTACCACCTCTCTCTCTCTAGAGAGAGCGAACGAGCGCCATGTTAGACTTCTGGCATGGCAGCTTGCTTTATTGTGGCAATACAAACTATATTTTGTATAATCAAAAATGGAAATTATAAATAGGTACTTCTGAATGACTAGATTCAGAATGGCTAAATTTAATACTTTTAAGTATTCCTGAGAGGAGCTATATGAAGCCTTCCACAGAGTCCTGATCTGTTTTTTTGCCCTTTAAATATTTCAAAGAATAAATAAACCCTGACTAAATTGTTCTAGCTTGTTCCAGAATGTGTGAGGTGTGATTACAATTCAATTAACGCTTCCAGCACAAGGTTTTATGCTATGAAGTTAACATCCATATTTATGCTGCAAAGAAAAGGAAGATTTCTGCATTAAAAAAAGCAGCACCCACTAATAGTCTAAAGCGATTGAACAGTTGTTAAACAATTACTGCATATTATATTAAAAGACTATAATTTTAACAAGAGAGCAGATATGAAAGTTCTGTATTTTCTCCCACTTTAATGTGGAGAGGAGATAATGATTTCATAGGAAACAATATACCAAGTCAAATATGGAAGGAAAGCCAATAAAATAATGGCCTACAAAATCAAAATGAATTTCATACAATGTATGTCCACTACACAATTCTTTAAACCAGGGAAAGATTTGAATATGTCTCTTCTGTCCTATTTCAGTTATTTTATCTCATAAAATGTTTGACAATTATTTATGAATTAAAAGCATTTATTACTGAGTGATTCAAAACTATACCAAAGTAATTGCGTCAAAGAGTTTACTGAAAAAGAACTAATTGAATTAAAGTGTGCAGTTGTAGATTGGAAAAATCAGCAGCCACCACTTAATGAAATAATGTCTAACACTGCTTCATGTGGTGAAGTTTAATATAGAATATCTGTAAACAGCAAAAAAAAGTTATATTGTACTGTATATCTTGTTGGTTTGGGTATAAATATAGTCCAGGGTCTGTGTTAAAAGTATGCTATGAACATCTGTTGCAAGTTTCTCAAAACCATTCTCATGGGGCCAATAAAGCAATGTACCACCCAGCTGTGGTTATAGGTAGTTTCATCCATTTTTCAATGTTAACAAGATATATTTCCATTTGCAGTAGTCAAATTAATACATCTAATGTTTAGAAAGTTGTGTTTGTTTAGCAAAGCAAAAGAGAGGAGGGAAGGGAAACAAACGAAAGGGAGGAATATCATACAATTTTGCATACTGTATTATGCTTACTAGTCAAAATTTCAAATGCGCATGAAGTTCAGCCCTGCACTTAGGTTTCAGGGGTTTGGGTAGCTTTTGAAGAACTTCTGTCAGCTTGAAGGAATAAATTGGTGGTCAGAGTATCCAGCCTGGAAACTAGACTCTCGGAAACGCTCTCATATCAAGCCCCCTTAACGTACTGGTTGTCTATTTTGCCAATGCACATGTTGAGTGAAAGAGTTGGAGATAAGAAGGGTTTTTTTTAATCAGAGTTTCTTTTTATCCTGCAGACCTGTTTGTTGCCTGAGACTTGCAACTTGCTTTTGGTTCTGTGGGTGATTTCAGTAGGCTAGGAGTGTCAAATATCCAGCACATTTGATGGATTTATAAGGCTTGCATTGCAAATTCAGATTTTACATCATCTAAACTTTAATTTAAAAAAAAAAATGTTTCCAGCCTTCATGGTAGCAAAGAAAATCTTCCCAACGTAAGCAGTGCAACTGATGCAGCGCTGTCAATGTGAGTTTGCAGACTGTGTGAACCTAGGACTCGGGTGTGAACTCCCCTGGCCATTACTAACTTAATTAAGGTGTTAATTAAAAAAATAAGAAAAAAAATAAGACACTAATGTCAACAACTAGTGAAATGGAAAAGAGGGTAGAAATAAAGCTCGCTGGGAAAAGCAGACACCGGGGAGGTGCTGCAAGAAAGGAAATGTGGAGCTAAGAAAAGAGAAACAAAAAGGTGATAGAGGAAAAAACAATGAAGTACAGAAATCAGTTTAGCATATCTTCCCATTGACTGACACTGAATGAAACAACAAAGGCACTGAATAAGCAACAAGACATATTGTAGAGCCCCAGCTCCTATAACTAGAACCATTGGCTTCATTACACCTATTTACAGGATAAAGCGCTCATGTGATTAGGGGGGGTGCACAATCTCTAAAGGTTTCATAAATGCTGTATTCTACTCTTGATCTTTACACAAACCTGCCACCGACCATAGCAAGAAAACAGTAAAGCCATTTGCATCTTCTTTATGGGAGAGTTTAAAGGTCTGTGCCTTGCGAGTGATTAACTGGTAGGAGCACAAAGATTCGAGCTTTGAAGAAGCTGCTGTCAAGCTGTTTTTTTCATCCTCAGTGGGAGAAACAGATCTTATCTGATAATGGAAAAAGCTGGAGAGAGAGCTTTCAATTTTCATCTCTGCCCATCATCAGCCTCTCTTATCCTCTCGTACACTATACTCAAATGCATCGGTCAGGTCTTCTGGTGAGGTAAACCATAAGTGAGAAAGAACTTATCTTGCTTCATTATTAGTCACATTTGAAATATGATCCGCGTATGCTTTGCTAACCTATACTTCTTGGTGAGAGAGACAAAGATTTCAGAATGTATTGACTAATGCAACTATTTGCAAACTGATCAGTGGACCACTGGAAGTCTGCAAAGAGCTGACTGGTCACATGCTACTAGCACTCTCCCTTATTTTCAGCTGCTAAATCTCTTTCCCAGTATTTATAAGTACAGTACCCACACAGGTTCCTTATGGATTTGTGAACTGGAGGGGAAGTAGGAGCTATACAACAGTTGAGGAGGTGGTAGTTAATATTCACACGTGAAATCAAAAAGTGCCTGTTACTGTTAAACTTTCACTTCTTACATTGTTTTACATTTTCCAAGTTTCATGGTAAGTGAAGAAAAGGGAAGTGACAGGAGTGAACAAAGAAAAACCAGCATACTTAAAGCATATTCACAAATTGCTGAATTATTGACAGTAATCTATAAATGGCTATTACAATATTTAAATTTGTAGTCAAAAATTTAACATTGACTTTTATACAAAGTACTTGATTAAAAAGCTGGAATTCTGCAAGTATTAACTACTACGCCCACAACTGCTTAGTATTAAAAGACAGTAGAGCACAATGTTCAACTTTGCATGCTAGGGCCATGAAAAGAGTGCCTTTACTGGCTTGCTTAATCATATCTCATATTAGTAGTTGTACAATTTTCAAAGAATTGCTACCCAAGTTATAATAGTTCAAATTAAGAGACATTTTCTTCATTCATATTCTTGTCAAAGTTATTATTGTTTTTTAATAAAAAGATTAATTTTATACCACAACAGTAAAAAAAGAGCAGTCAATGAAATACTGATTTTATCTTTCTTCTGTATTACAATTCACTTGGTTCCAGGCTCACAGACAACTCATGGGATAAGTGCTTTAAAGTTCTATTGTTCGCATTTAAATATTTCAATTAAAAACAAAGTGTCTTTTGACTTTGAGGATTCATATGGATAGACTGGGACAAAAAAAACAAAAAAAATAAAAAAACACACAACCCATTGGTTTTAATGTATTCTTCATTTGAGACCTGGTCCTAAAACTCTCTGAAGTCAATGGAAGTTTGTTAGTCAATGGGTGTACAATCCAGCCTTTAATTAGTATTTCATAATAATGCAGATGCAGTTTAGATAGTCTACAGCACATGTAAACTTTTTAAAAGTGGTGCAATTTTTTTAAAGCGCCACACAAAGATTTTCTACCAATTTTCTTCCTTTCATCTACAAATTTACACTGGCACTTACCATAACCACAGCCTAACGCTAAAGAAAAACATTAATGAGGTCTCCAGCAATTGAGGCATTCATCTTCTTTTTCCAGAGATCAAACAAAAACACTATATAAATATAAACTGTTAAAAGCTTCACAGGTATTCTAAATTACTGTGTCAGTTAAGGGCATTAAATTACTGAATTTTATAAAAGTTTTAAAATAAAATAATTTGCAAACTATTTTTGCTGCAGCAGCTTTAAATACAGAATACATTTCTTTTTAATCCTAGAGAGTTTTCCCACAGTGCCCATTACCACAGTAGCTAAATGCGTGCAAGGTAATTAGATCTGCATGCACTAGGTTCCTAGTGAACTTTACAGTCTTCTGCTCTTCTTCCTTTCCTGCTAGGAGATAATTTTGCTTGGTATATAAATAATTGTATTCTCTTTCTTTTCTTCTCCCTCACCTGTACCCTTCTGGTATGGTTGGAAAGCTCTCAAACTGTACGGTGTTGCATCATACCTTACAGGTGGTCAAGAGAGATTAATCTGACCTCCTTTTAGAGCTCAGCCCACAGTCAAACCCCATCAACTGAGAACACTTTCTCCTGCTGTCCCACACTGCAACTTGTGTAGACATACCCAAGCTAGCTTTTATCTAGATAGATCAAACAGCAGTATAGCCGCTGCACCATGAATGGCAGCATGGGCTAGCTGCATAAGTTATGTATCCAGGGTCCTAGGCACAGTTGTACTCAGAAGGCAAGCCTGTACCAATGCCCCTGCAGTTACACTGCTACTGTTACTCGATCAAAGCCTAACTCAGGTACAGCTATGCAAGCTGCAATCACCTCTCCTGAGTGCAGTATAAACATATCCTTAATCTTGGGCTCTGTACATTTAATTCCCTCAGAGGTGCTCAGTTGTCTTGGTGGGTCAAGGATGGAGATGGAGTTTCAACAGAACAGGCCACTGTGAGCACGTCACCTCTGTGTTCCCCCTACTAGCACCCAACATGGTTCTGTTCTCAGTTCAAGGTCCTGGTTCTTACCCATTTGATGGCTTTGAAGATCACAGGTCTTGAACTGTCAACAAAACCAGACTGGAAAACAGTGGAGGAACTGGAGGACTGGGTGAGCTTTTGCAGAGGCCTGGCTCCTTGAAAGGCAGGCTGTTACATTCTGCATGAGCTGGAAGTCTCTACATTGCTTTCACCTTCAGCCCCAGAAAGAGGAATTTGCAGGAATTTACACTGGAGATGACAAATGCATCAATCACTGGTCAGATTCCTGTCTGAGCAACATTATTTTAAGCTAGAAGTGAAACAAGATTTTCATCACTGATTCTATGTGGTTCATCTAGGCATAGTGAAGAGTCAAAACAGGGCTATGAGGCATTGCACCACTTTGATGAATAGAGAAAAGCCTTCAACAAAGGGGAGGATAACATCCTGGCTAATCCTTCAAAGCACTTCCTCTTTCTGACCAGAATCACTTTGGTCTTGTCCAGAATGAGTCTGAACCAGCTGTTCTTCACCTAGCTACTGATCTCTAACATCTTTGTGATGGCACTGGTTGCCTCTAGAAATGAGCTATACAGCTAGGTGTCATGAACATACTGGAGGCAGCGGGGTCTGTGGCATGTTACCAACTCAAAGTGGTCTCATGTAGACACTGAAAAGAAGGCTGGTCCAGGATATTTTCTTGTGGAACTCTACAGGGGAGAGTTTATGAAGAACAGCAGCTGCTCATCATCATTTTCTAGGTCCCACTGGAGAGGAATAACTGGAACCATTGTAGTTCAGCAGTTTTCTCCAGCTACAGCATGTAAGCAGGTCAACAGCATTTTGTGGCACTACATTTCAACACCTATGTTGAAAGCTGTAGAGATCAAGTAGTGTAGGTGCTAAGATGTAGCCTGCATCCATTGTCATGAGTAGGTAACCTTGAAGTCTATTAGTCTTGTGTCCATGGTGCACCCCGGTACAGAAGTTGTGAAGCAGCCAGGAGTTGACAAATGTGACCTGTTTGATTTTGGCTGTCACTACATTCTTAATGGCTTTGCTTAAAAATCAGTTGCAGAGATTTTCTTCATCCAGTGTTGATATAGGGTAAACAAATGCAGATTTCAAAGGACATGTATACCATTTTGGGAACAAATTCTGTCAAATGCCATATCTCGAATATGTTTTTGATTTACACTTCTTAATACAAGGGAAATCTCCGAATCAAAAATTAAAAAAAGCTATTTGGTCTTCTTTTTCCATCCTCAAGGGATGAGGAAATGCAGGACTGTTCCCTATAGAATGCTTTATCCACTTTAGTGTTCAGTGATTCAAACAATGGAGACTGCTCTATTTCTCTTGGGATACTATTTCAAAGTTTAACAGCAATCACTGCTAGTACATTTCCTCATCCCACCTGGAACAATGCTCAATGTCCCTCAGTACTCCTAATACTACCTCTCTGAATGATCCTAATGAATTCTCATTACTCTTCAACATTTCAAAAGGCATGTCAAGGATTTAAAGTTATATTTTATTCCCCCAAACACATGACACTTAGTTGCTTTTCAGCTAAGCTATACATTTAAAAAAAAAATTCCCAGATTAAAAAGCCAGCCCATACACATTTACCTGTTATTGCTTTTTTCTGAGTTCCCTCCAATTTGTCAACATATTTCTTATATTGAAGTGCCAAGGAACAGTTTACAACATTTTAAATGAAGCCCAAACAGGGCACAAAGAGACCATTAGCAGCTTAGTTTGTAACTTGTTTCTAAGTGTGCTATTCAGAAATCACTGCTTATTTTAAATCAATTTCACAACAGAGTTTACTTTCTGTAACTTGCTGTGTAGTATGATCCAAGACCAAGATTTTCAAAAATAGGAACCTAAAGTCAAGCTTCTATACTGTTATTCAGGCGCTTACAAAAAAAGTGATCAAATTTTCAGAGGTGAGGCGCACCAAGCACCTCCCCTTGAATGGACAGTAGGAGTTGTTGACAGATAAGCACTTTTGAAGCATCATGCAACTTAGAAATATCAATAAGGAGGCTAGACGTCTAATGTTAGGTTCATATTTTAAAACCTTGGACGAGATCTTTTACAGAACTGGTAGCTGCTAAGTATCTATTACAGAATCTCTTTACCAGATTTAGGCATAATCTGATCTCATGTTCTACCCATATTTCTAATTTCTCTGCCCTCAATGCTGTTGCTTCCCCCTTCAAATATTACTAAACGCGATGTTAAAGGAGGACCATGAAGGATCCTATGGCACCCACTAGACAGTTCCCAAAGCAGATGATCATTTATTGTATTTTGCTTAGTCTTTCAGGTAGTTTTCAATCCAGATGACAATGTTCATATGCATACCAAAAAGACAGTTTTCCAGTCAGACTGCATGGCACTTTATGCCTTACTAAAGTTCACAGATAACATTGCTCTACAGCCAAAATGCTTCTGAAATAAATGTAGTCAAACTTTACTAATTCTGGGTCACTGAGAACGAAAATGATGCTTAAAATTGTTGATTGGCTCTAGTTTTCAAGACATGCTATTGGGTCAGTATATACGACCCTTGACTTGGGAATGGCGGAGGATAAGTGAGTTATAAAGGGAAGGGATCGCAATTTAAACCAGAAATGACTAAAATACATGTTTGACTGGATCTATGAATAAATCTATGATTGGGTTTGGACAGTACTTGCTTTTTAGGCAAAACAATGAATGATGCAATCTGAAGCTGGTATTGCGTCATACATGAGATGAATTGCATCATGTTATTCCTAGAAGTCATGGATGATGCAATCATAACGAAGCTTACATCACTCTGCTGAACAAATTGCCCTATATCAGCTCTAGAAATCATACAGTGTCGTGCTGTCTTATTTGTCAGTGTTTGATTTTGCAAAGGGACACATTTCTGTTTAGCCAAAGTGAGCAGAGATGCCTCGTACTTGTGTGAACAGTGCAGATAACTTCTGCTATGTTTGTGGTGAAGTGACTTTTGCATCACAAAAGCGCAGTATAAGCACTATGGTTAAGAAAGCCTATCACCTTTATTTTGGCTGCAAAACTGGAGATCAGGAGAAGAGGTGGGCCCCACACATATGCTGCAACACTTGTGCAACAAATCTTCACCAGTGGCTGAACAGGAAATCTGTGCCTTTTGCAATGCCAATGATTTGGAGAGAGCCAACAGATCATACCAGCAATTGTTACTTCTGCATGGTGCCTCCAGTTGGGAAAGGTGTGTCAAAGAAGAAAAAGTGGACTGTGCATTATCCAAACATTCCATCAGCTATATGCCCAGTACCCCACGGAGAAGGACTGCCGGTTCCTGATGCACCAGAATCACTCTCACTTGAGTCAGACGAGGAAGAGGATGAAACTTCTGGTCCTGAACCATCAATGTCACAGGACCCACATTTTCTCCCGTCCTCCTCCTCTGAACCACACCTCATAACACAAGGTGAACTGAATGACCTTGTCAGGGATTTGGAACTACCCAAGAGTAAGGCAGAGCTTTTGGGCTCCAGACTACAGCAGTGGAATCTCCTGGCAGGTGATGGTAGGGTTTCCATGTTCCGTGACCGTCAAAAGGATCTTGTCCCATTCTTCTTCATGGAAGGTGATCTTGTAGACTGCAACAACATCGATAGTGTGATGGCAGCCCTCAACATTGTTCACGATCCAGATGAGTGGAGACTGTTCATTGATTCATCGAAGACGAGTCTTAAAGCTGTTTTACTGCATAATGGCAATGTTTTGCCATCAATTCCAGTTGGTCATGCAGTCCATATGAAGGAAACCTATGACAACATGAAACAACTTTTGAGGTGCATCAACTATGAACAACATCAGTGGCAGCTTTGTGGCGATTTGAAGGTTGTTGCTCTCTTGCTTGGTCTGCAGACTGGATACACAAAGTACTGCTGTTTTCTCTGCGAATGGGATAGTCATGCAAGAGATTCCCACTACATCAAGAAAGATTGCCCACTCCGACAGTCATTGGAGCCTGGGAGGAAAAGTGTTCAGCATCCACCACTTGTTGAATCAAGGAAGATTTTGTTACCACCCTTACACATCAAGCTGGGTCTGATGAAGAACTTTGTCAAGGCCATTGACAAAACACAAGCAGCTTTCAAGTACCTCCGTGGAAAATTTCCAAGGTTAAGTGAAGCTAAGATAAAGGAAGGTGTCTTTGTTGGTCGTCAGGATCGTGAACTTCTTCGAGATGATGCATTTGACCATGCACTGCGTGGCAAGGAAAAAAAGGCATGGAAAGCCTTCCAGTTAGTGGCAATCAATTTTCTCAGAAACAACGAGGCAGACAACTACAGGTTGTTGGTGGAAAACCTCCTCAAGGCATACAAAAGCCTTGGTTGCAACATGTCACTAAAGATACATTTTTTGCACTCTCATCTAGATTTTTTTCCACCGAACTGCGGAGCAGTGAGCGATGAGCACGGCGAGCGATTTCACCAGGACATTGCAACAATGGAGAAACGCTATCAGGGCAAATGGAGCCCATCAGTGCTTGCAGACTATTGCTGGACAGTGACAAGAGATGCTCCATTTAATGAATACAAGAGACAAGCCAAGAAGCGCCGAGTAGACACTGAATAGGACTAAACTATGGACATAATAGTTTTTTGCCTTTTGTTTCATAATACATTTTATTTATATAACCCCTTTGCTGATTTTTAAAGTGTTACATAAACAGGACAGGTGAAATAGTATCATGTAAAGCAACCATAAACACATGAAAAGACCTAGGTTTACAATTTATAATTAAAACTCTACTATCTACACAATATACACAGACATAAAATGTAAAAACTTAAATATCTTAGAAACAGTAGCCAGTTGTTTTAATTGTCAAATTTGAATTCAGCACATCAAAATACATACTAAATAGCACATTTTATCTCTGAAGCAGACGACTTCTCAAAAATTGTAGACCAGTGTAATTACTGCATTATGTCATCCATCACTTATGTTAATTTGATCAACAAAAATATTAACAATTTTCTCAACATAATTTGTTCTTTACAAAGCTATGCTATTTAGTGTTTATTTTTCCATTATCTTCTAAATAGTTACAGACTGATCTTCCATTATTTTACTAAGGACTGAAGTTAGTTTTGCCAGATAGCAACTGTCAAGACTGAGCATTACGTACAACAATTGCTCTTTTTGATTCCTCTAGTACAGGGGTAGGCAAACCTTTTGGCACAAGGGCCACATCTGGGTATTGAAATTGTATGGCATGCCATGAACGCTCACAAAATTGGGAGCTGGGGTGCAGGAGGGCGTGAAGGCTCCGGCTGGGGGTTGGGCTCTGGAGTGGGGCTGGGGATGAGGAGTTGGGGGTGCAGGAGGGTGCTCTGGGCTGTGACCGAGGGGTTCGGAGGGGGATCAAGGCTGGGGCAGGGGGTTGGGACACGGGAGAGAGTCAGCAGGGCAGGCTCCGGGCGGTGCTTACCTCAAGCAGCTCCCAGAAACAGTGCATGTCCCCCTCTGGCTCCTATGCGGAGGCGAGGCAGCTCTGCACCTTGTCCTGTGTGCAGGTGCTGCCCCTGCAGCTCCCATTGGCTGTGGTTCCCGGCCAATGGGAGCCGTGGGGGTGGTGCTTGGGGTGGGGGCAGTGTGCGGCGCTCTCTGGCTGCCCCTATGCATAGGAGCCGGAGGGAAGACATGCTGCTGCTTCTGGGAGCTGTGCGGAGTGGGGCAAGACCCTGATCCCGCTCCCTGGCTGGAGCAGAGCAAGCCCCAGACCCCACTTCCCTGCGGGAGTTTGAGGGCCGGTTTAAAACGTCTGAAGGGCTGGATGTGGCCCCCGGGCCGTGGTTTGCCCACCTCTGCTCTAGTACACCTCCCTAGTTCTCTATGACTTGTCAAAAGCAATTGTCAGGGGTTCAAGTGTGTACATTAGCAAAATCCCTTAAAGACCTGGGATGTATGTTATTCAGACTTGCTGATTTGTATATATTCAGATTGTCCAAGTATTCCCAGATGTGCTTTTTCTCAAGAATTAGAAACTAGTAAAATATCTTTGCTTTATCAAACTTTGGAAAACTAATGTGCAAATTGCTTGAAATTTTCTAACGGTTTTTATTTCCAGAACACCTTTGAATTCCAGGATTTGCATGGAACATATTTTTATAGGAGTTTTTAATACTGAAAATAATTGGAAACAGAACCCTAAATATGGGTTGCAAACTGAGATTACACAATAGGACAAACAGTAGCAGTAAAATTATTATTTAAAAAGGCAAGTGATTTTAAGTCTTACTTTCTTTGGTGTTAGAAAAATAAGAATTTTCTTAAATCTTTAGCTTTAATCTTAGGGCTTGTCTACACTTACCAGAGGATCGATGCTGCGGTGATCGATGCAGCGGCGTGCCATTTAGCGGGGTCTAGTGAAGACCCGCTAAATCGACTGCCGATCGCTCTCCCGTCGACTCCTGTACTCCACCTGATCGAGAAGAATAAGGGGAGTCGATGGGAGAGCGTCTCCCGTCGACGTCGCATAGTGCGGACCCCGCAGTAAACAGATCTAAGCTACATCAATTTGAGTTATGCTATTCATGTAACTCAAATTGCACAGCTTAGATTGACTTTTCCCTTTAGTGGAGACAAGGCCTAAGTGTTAATGTATTATTACATCCACAATACCTATCCTAGAAATTAATAAAAAGCATTTATTGTATACAGTATACCCAAGCTATAACAAAAGAGACCCACCGTGGGGGGAAGGGGAGGCAATAGCTCCTCCAGCCCCGTTGCAGCGGTGGGGCTCAAGGTGGGATCCAGGGACCGGGCTCATTACATCTGAAGGTTTGTTATTATGAAGGGCATTATAGCAAGGGTGTACTGTAGTAGTAAATTAGTGGGAAAGTTATTTCAAGATATTGTACTATTACTGGCACTAAGGATTTTAAATTAAGAGCTAAACCAGGAATATACTATACATTGAAAACTTTACTCCTAGTTTTAAATGGGGTTAAATTTGATGTGTAGATTAATAATAAATAGCTATACTGCAAATCATTACTCCCAACTTACCTGGAGCTAGTCCAGCAGTAGCAGGACTTCCCATGGAAGGGTGAGAGAACAAGGCTTGAGAGAAGGCAGACATACTTGACTGAGACACGTTATTCAGCCTGGAAGTTGATCCACCTTTCGGAATAAACTCACTTGCAGTAGGATTTGGTGTCTGTTTAAAAATCAAATACAGTAAGTTAATGTTTATTTCAAGTGTGAAGATATAGACAATGCCTATTAAGCTCAAAAAACTTTTTAGGCAAGTATATCAGAGGGTAGGGGACATTTTAAAGATTTGCATACAGCTTGTCTGAATAGACAGATATAGAAAACTACATTGCATAAACAGATTTTAAAGTTACCTTTGACCTTACATCTTAAGTAGCATTATTGTGCTAGCCTTATGAACATCTGAGTTATGAATGTATATAACACCTTTGCAAAAGATGTGTCAAAAATCTCTTATATTTTAGTATTATGGACCTTTCGAGAACTGAGACTTTGTAATGGGAAAGATCTAACGCCGCCCCACAGATTGGCACTACACTGAAGTATTTTAGGGAACTAGACTGCTGAAAGTACCTCAGAACTGAGAAACAGTTTCAAATTTAAGTTGTAAAAACCACTTCTACTAAAGAAAGGTCATTTCTGTCTCTTTCAAACAGGTTTGTATGACCTAACAGCAGCTAAGGTCTCCAGTGTAGACATAGCCTACGTTATTTACTCCATTTACATAGCACCTTTAACAAACTGCTAGTTGCTACACCATAGACAATATGATCAGACAGGCAACAGTTGAACACCTTAAAGTAAGTAAGGCATTTGAACACTTCGTCTGTAAAACAATTAAAATTACTGGTTTTGAACTTGCATTTTAAAAAAGTATGTTTTTCATAGGAGAAGAAATATAAACTGATTCTAGATGGGCATAAAGTACACTACAGGATATCTAAAATAAACTTTAGTGGACAGAAAACATGTGAAGTTAAGAGTAGGAAATAAAAATAAAAATGAACAAAATTCTACAAGTAGAGGTGTATAACCTGAAGATCATTAAGTGTTAGTTGGCAAATTAAAGTATATATTCTCAGATTCAAAGGGAACTGCTGCAATTGCCTAAATAAAAGAGGTAAAAAGAGTGAAAATCAGAAAGAATAAGTTAGCAGCAGAACTTTGAACGGAAAGCAGGCTGTTGACAAGGTAATAGTTGACAAACAAAAACAAAAACCCCACACCCTCACAGCAATTAAACGAGGTATGGGCCATACTTTAAGTAGTTGAAATTAAAAAAAGTTACGAGTTTTAAAATTTAGATTAGCTAAGTTACTAAGTTGTACACTTTCCCACAAAAGTGAAAAAAAGTCAAAGAAATTAAGTTCTTCATTTCACGCATATTAGAGGGAAGACATGACAACAAAGATTGACTCCAAAGAAAATTATTTGAAAACATTGTTTTAAATACTTTTGGCATTAAAAATAAATTAAAAGAAATGCGCCTCCAGTTAGACACTTCAGCCAAACACTGTGGAATATAATATTTGAAACTACTAGAAAGGAAGGCTAAATCTGGACATTGCAACAAGATAGATAATCCTCGAAAATTTAAAATCACAAAAAATAGTCCAACAGCCAGCAATGGATTTGGAATGAAGCTCTGCTGCATTCCTAGATTCCAGCCCTACGACTAAGATAAATTCTTACCAAAAAATAATCTGATTGTTTTAAGTAGGAGTCAATTTGTGCATGTGTGTGAATGTTAAACCTGAAGCACAGTCAAAAGAGAACTGTCCTATTTTAGTCACACCCAAAAGTGTAGACAGGAGAATTAAAATACCTGGACTCATAAGGATATAAAGGTGTTCATCTACGATGCTAAAGGAGTTGCAAAGTCTGGGTAAGGAAAAAAAAGCAATAAAATCTAAACCAAGACAGGAAAATAAAATGAAAGTTAATTATAGCTGGCAATTTTAAATGCATTTAAATGCAAAGGGAAAGTTCTAGACAGACACCTGAACATTTTAGGTAGAGGAAAAACTGTAGAATGAAATATGGTCTTGAACAGCCTGAAGTAAGATCAGGCAAACATGCATGTTGTCAGTTAGATGAGCAGACTGGAGAAAGTGAAGAGAAAGAGGATGCATTGAGGGGAAAAATAGTTTTCAAATACAATACTACTACCGTAAATTCATCAAGCAACATCATTCAAACAGTGTCTGAAAACAGGTGAAAAGCTTAAAGAATCAAATTAAATGGCATCATCTCAAAGAATGACACAAAGTCCACAGAAAAATAGTTTTTTACAGTTACAAGTAGACCATGAACCCTTCATGTCTACAATATTATGATGAAAATTATACTATGTCAAAACATTTTGTGAAATTAAAACACCTATACTTCAATGAACACACACAAAATGCAGGCAAAACCAAAAATGCATCCAAGAAACTCTGATCAGCAAAAATTCCCTCCTGCCTCCTAAAAAGTGGGCAACTTCAAAAAACCCACAATTGATTAATACTTAACTCCCTCAGCTCAAGTGGAAGTCCATTCCACTGTATATAAAAATCATACCACTGTAAATTCCTAAATATATTCCACAAATTTAGGTACCCAAGTTCTGGTCTGTAGAACAGCAACCAGTAGGTTCAAACATTTTAAAATGAAATTCTACTCTGAATGTTCCCACTTTTGTCACTCTATGAATACTTCAGTTTATACAAATAGGTGGCTACATCTGGATGCTATACTCCATATATGATCTAAAATAGTACTTTATAATGAAACTGCAAACCAATACCCTTGATTTGACATTATATCGCTTGATGAGTAGCAATATCCTATTGGCCTTTTTAGTGTCTCTCTCACACACACACTTACATGCTACTCAAGGAAGAGATTTGAGGATTTAAACAAACACACTTGGCTCCATACCCATTAATCAGAAAAACAAGTAGATTATAAACCATTATAATCAGAACTTGAACAGTAAAACATTCTACGCAGTCACAAACAAGCAATATTTTCTAATAATGTAATACAACATCATGATCAGGAAATCGGACGTTTAGTTCCCAGAGCAAGCTTAACTGCCATGTTACACACAAGTTTACAAAAGCTTTTCAGAACAGATGAATTTCCTGAATGTGTAAGCTCTCAGCTATAGTGCCACATTATATTAGTGTGATTTTTCTGCATCTGAGTTCCTTGTTACATGTGCATGTTTCATTTGTAATCACTTGAAATCAATGACATTTTATTTCATTTCATTTTCTGGCTTTCTAGATATACGACCACATATTTAAAATAGGCAGTCACAGTATGTACACTATGCACATTCAAAATAGTCAGGGAAGTGACATATCGCTGTCACTTATCTATACTTCCTATTCATTTCAGTGTTTTCCCAAACTTCACAAAATGCATTCAATGCCAACTACCAGGTATATGCCAATTTTGAATGCAAGATTAAGAAATCAGTTATTAATGCTCTAAGTACCCAAGAAGGTTCTGAAAAAACATCCTTGTCAAACTCTGGCACCTCAAAACACCAAATGAAATTTTAAGAAACTTTTGACTAAGTTTGAGTCAATGATAAGACCAAGTCAAGAGTTTTCAGCCCAAGTTCATCACTATAGTTTTATGGGGATTAGTTTAACCCACTATACTAAAATAAGAATGATTCCACTCTGAAGGGACACTTCACCCTTGACTACATGTGGAAATTGCACTGGTTTAATTTAAGGTGTGATTTTTAGAACTATTTAAACTGCTGAAAAAGGCCAAGAACATTTATTTTGGTTTAAGACAGGCTTGTTGCTGTTTAGTTTAAGTCTTTTCCTAATTGAAAGTGAGGGGAGAGTTTATTTCTTTCTTAGACCCAAAGAAAATTTACTTAATTCCAATCTGTTACACATACCATACTTCACAGAAAGCAGTGCCCTTCTTTTGTGGTGATGTGCAAAAACACAAAGAACCCAGTTTGACCCTCTGAATCCTGGTAGAGGGTGCAGGATTGGCAATTCAACATATTTGACATGAAAATCTCTGACACACAATACAGAAACTCAAAATCATTTTTACAGTTTTCTGAGTGGAACTTTACCAAGCTTTCTGACAGAAGTTCGATTGAATAACATCCTTTAGATCGTGAGTAACCAACATGTACTTGGCGTTAAAATGTTAAGACAGACAGAAAGACAGAAAGAAGAAGTATTTCCTAATCACATTTGAGAGACACTTTTTGGAAAAATTGTAATAGGTTATGAATTTCCTATAAGAGCTGTGTAAGCAGAGTCACACAGAGCTCATGTTCAGCTGCTTATTCATCACCACCACCACCACATTAAGAAACCTGTTGGGAGAAGAGGGAGCACTTTAAACTTGCAAGAGAGAAGCAAGCGGTAAAGTTTTTAAATTTAGAAATAGTAGCACAAGGAAGTTTACCAGCATCTAAAAACCTAGGTTTTTTGATAATCACTAAAAAACAAACAAAACACCTACAATCAGAAGAGAGTACGATGCTGTAAAGAGGAAGATCATTAAAGATGCTTCTTGCATCCACAAGACTAAGGCAGTGGTTTGCAAAGCATATTATTTCAGTAACGCTTTGCCTCAGATTAAACAAATTCAAAAATTGGGGCTAAAGTTGCTAGTTAATCAGAGTAAGAGTAACCTAGAAGCAAGAAAGCAGCGTGATAATGAATTTCCTACACTTCCTTGGGAGACCCTATTGAATTAAGTTCAAGTATATTTGGGGTCCATTGTTTTAAACCAGAGGTCTCAAACACGCGGCCCGCAGGCCACATGCAGCCCACGGAGTTATTTCCTGCGGCCCACCATAGGCGCCAACTCCACTGGCAGCCAAGCTCCAAACATTACTGAGTGTTTATATTTTATTAAATCCCTTATTTGCATTACAGTTTTTAAAAAGTTAATACATTGATTTGTAATAGAATACTATATTAGTCTTCATTTTTTTCCATTTTTGACTATACTTTTGTATCATTGTATGAAAAGGTTTCAGTGATGCGGCCCTCGGGCCAATTTACTAGTTCTCACGTGGCCCTCGTGGTGATCTGAGTTTGAGATCCCTGTTATAAACGAAGGGTTTATGTAGGATTGTGTTCTACTCCCAGGGGGAGGGCTACCACAGCTCCTCCAGGAACTAAAAACAGTGGGTGCTGATTAAGGCAAACCAGTCAGGTTGTAGCCCTACCTCAGAGAGGTTATCACCTCCTGGGGCAGCTCACATATATTAGGTCAAACTGGATTCTCCACAAACCAACATACAAAGGAAGGCCTTTTGGATAAAACAGCTTGATTTTAAACTAACCCAGGGCCTTCTTTCTGATCCAGCAAACAGATAGGACCGGCTGTCCAAGGAGGAGTCACAATCCTTGCGAAAAAGGGTTGGAAGGACTGACACCTACCAGATCCTTGTGCTCCAGTTCGGGGTAAGCTTTTTAGCATGCGTGGCGCTTCTTTTCTTGTTTTTAGTATATTTTCTCTCTTGTGCTTTCACCTTAAGAATAAATGTGCTTGATTCAGAGATTCTAAGGCCAAAAGGGAACACTGTGATCATCTAGTCTGTCCTCCTGTGTAGTACAGGCCATAAGACTACCCCATAATAATTCCTAGAAAAGCATCCAATCTTTTAGACTAAATAATAATAATTATTTTAGAAAAGCATCCAATCTTGATTTAAAAATTGCCAGTGATGGGAAAGCCATGACCCTTTATAAATTGTTCCAACATTTAATTACTCTCACTGTTAAAAATGTAAGCCTATTTCTAGTCAGAATTTGTCTAACTTCAACTTCCAGCCACTGGGTTCTGTTATACCTTTCTCTGCTAGACGGAAGAGCCCATTATTAAATATTTGTTTTCCATGTAGATACCTACAGACTGTAAATCAAGTCATCCCTTAACCTTCTCTTTGTTAAACTAAAGAGATTGAGCTCTTTCAGTCTATCATTATAAAGGCATGTTTTCTAATCCTTTACTCATTAATCATGACTCTTCTCAGAACTCCCTCCAGTTTCTCAACATCCTTTTTCAATTGTGGGTACCAGAACTGGACAGAGTACTAAACCAGCAATTGCACCACTGCTGAAAAGAGACATAAAATAACATCTCTTCTCCTACTCAAGATTCTACTGTTTATTTCATAGGATTACATTAGCGCTTTTGGCCAGAGTCACACTGGGAGCTCATTTTCAGCTGCTTATCCACCTCCACCACCAAATCTTTTTCAAAGTCACTACTTCCCAGGATATAGTCCCCCACTTCATAAGCAGGGCCTATATTCTTTGTTCCTTGTTCTTTACATTTAGCTGTATTAAAACCCATATTTGCTTATGCCCATCTTACCAAGTAATCCAGATCGTGCTGAAACAGTGACATCTCTTCTTCATTATTTACCACACCACCAATTTTTGTGTAATCAGCAAATGTTATCAGTGATGATTTTGTGTTTTCTTCCAGGCATTGATAAAAGTATTAAATAGCGTATGGCCAAGAACCAATCCCTGAAAAGATCCTCTGGTCAGGAGGGAAACAGAAGTGAGTCTCTGCACAAGAGAGGTGATGGCTGAGGAGCCAGGAGCCTACAGTGGATGCCCTTAATGGACTGGGGAGGAGGGGGAAGCAGGGGTAGAGGGCATACAGGTGCAGTTGCCCTGAACCATGACAGGAAGGTAGAAGAAAAAATCCACAAAGCCATTTACTGAATATATTTGGAGAACCTAACAGACTCAGACTTTAAGGCCTGAAGGGACAATCATTATAATCAACAGGGGATGTCTGCTGCTCAAAGAGCATGGAGAAAGCAATGGAACAGTGTGACTTTAAAAAAACAACAAAACATGAAGTACTGGCTGTAGTTCTGAAATTTCAATCAAGCACCAAAAATAAGCCACCACCACCATTTATTTACAATCAATAGAATAAGGGCCACATTTTCAGCTGGTGTCAGTCAGCATAGCCCCACTGACTTTAATAACTAATTGTTTAATCATACAACAAGCCATGTGTCACACAATTTCTGAAGTATTTTCAATTAGCAAATTTTCTACAGATTGCATTATGTGGAAACAGTGCTATTGGCTATGCTACAAACAGTAAAAGAACAGCATCCAAAAATAAAGCTACTGATCAATAAGTAGGTCAACTACTAACAACCATCATTCCTTCTCTCTTCCTCTCAGCTTAGATATGTCAGTTTCAGTTCCCCTCTTCCAAAATATATTTAAGATACTGCCAACCTTTTCTTAAATCTGCTGAAGAAAATAATCTAGGTACTATCTGAATGCACCAATCATTTCTGCATTAAGTATTCGTGCCAATATTGTTAGAGAATAAGCTGATGTTACCAAAAACAATTACCGCCAGATAAAGCAACAGAAAGTACAACGTATAGTGAGCTTGGTAATTAAGTTCTGCAAGATACAGGGATTGTCTACACGAACATTTAGTTTGTGGCAAGCTGGGATGTGAATCTACCCCATGCTAGTTTGCTGTAGACTAACTATCCATGTGGACCTTGCAGACATGCATTAACAGTTTAATTAATGAGCTTGGATCTAGTCCTCTTCAAAATGGGACTCAAAGCGTATTAATGAACTGTAAATGCATATCAGCAGGGTCCACACAGCCAGCTAGTGTGGTGTAGAATCATACACTAGTTTGATATACCCCGGCTTGCTACAAATTAAATATTTGTGCAGACAAGCCCTCACAGTAGTTAACACTAGGGTGACCAGACAGAAAATGTAAAAAATCAGGATGGGGTAGGGGTTATAGGAGCCTATATAAGAAAGACCCAAAAATCGGGACTGTCCCTATAAAATCGGAACATCTGGTCACCCTAGTTAACACTGATCTCTGACTTCAGACAAGTCTACTCTACAATCTACTTTGGAAAGGTCTCACGACCACCCAAGAAGTACCACATATATTTGTGCTTTACTGTTCTACAGCATGAAATGTAGGTGTGCAAAGTATGTCAGAATACATAAAAAGGTCCCAGCACAGAACAGTTTAAAATCTAAATGTAGTTATGAGGCAATTAGGGAAGATGCACAGGAATACGATAGGGAGAGAAGAGGTTAACAGCAACACAATCATGTCATTTTCTTTTCTATTGTGGGTGTCATAGAAGACACTTTTGAAAAGAGTTTTTAATGAGAAGTGGGTAGTAGATTGGCAGACCAAAAACAGGAAGACCATTCTACAGGAAGACTGAATCATGAAAAAAAGGCATGGAGTGAGATGAAAGAGCAGGGCATTAAGGCCATCACTGATAGAGCTGTAGGGTTGCAATGTTCATACATGAATATATCAGGGAACTGTATAGATTAAAGGATTACTGCAATTACAACTATGAATCCTGGAACATATCTGCCTTTTTGTAAAGCACTTTCAGATCTACTGCTAAAAAACACAATATAGGAGCTAGGTGTTGTTATTCCTAATCAGTAATGAACTACCAGAGAGCTCTCAAAAACATTACTGAATTTATCCTCAATGTATTTGTGAAGTATGGAAATACCCTATTTCATAGATGCTGGCTGAGGCATAGAGAAATTAAGTGACTTGTCCAAGGTCACACCGGAAATGGGTGGCAGAGCAGAAAACTGAATCCAGAGCTCCTGAGGTCCAGGGCAATGTCTTATCCTCAAGACCATTCTTCTCATATTGTCCATCCCCCTGCTACTGCACAATAGTTCCCAACAGTGTATTTTCTAATGCTTTATTCTGATTAGATGTAAAACAGTTCAGGCAATAAATGAGGTTTTTAAGTGTGTCAGATTTTCTATGACAAAGGTCAGTTTCAAAAGTCTAAAGTGGGGAGACAGAATCAGTGTTCAACAGAAACTTAACTGAATGTAAAAGCTCCACGTATGTAGTCGTTAATTAACAACACTAGATTTTCCCCCAAGCAGACTGATAAATATAGCACGGTGGGGTGTGAACATGAGAACATTCTGGTGCTACCACCTCACTTTCTGCACCAAGAAGTCAGTTATAGCCTAGTGCACCAGGCCAGAATGGAGACAACATTAAATTTAAATCAAATCTATCACAGCAGGTAGTAAAAAACTACATTGTTCAAAAGGAATACTTTGACAAGTTTGTCTCCTGTATGCATTGTAAAAACAGCAGCTGTAGAAATATGGGTTGTGCTTCTAAATGTCTGTGGCTGGTGTACTGCATGGCTATATTAGCTCCATGCAAAAATCCTATCAGATCAAAGCAGAAATAGATTCCATTTATTTCAGAAGTATACAGTCAAATGTATTTACCATGTTAAAAACCTGAAGGAAAGCCTTTTTGTTCTTTTTTTATTATTACTACTACTACTACCACCACCACCCACCACCTCCAAATTCATGCTGATCTGTTCTGACATCCCAAACTGAATAATCCTTTAAGGTCACTGTTCAGAAAGAACTCCATTACACTGTACCCATGCTATTTGGGGTAGTTATCTCCCTTTATTGCATGCTTTTGAAATGGTTTTTATACTCCAAGTAATCTTTAAAAACAGACAGGTGTGCCCAATAATGAACCTCAGTTATCCAAGTCCCTATGCAGCTGTTTGCTATTCCATTTGAGTTTTTTGATAACTATGACATCTGAGAATTATACTGTCATAAATATAAAGGGAAGGTGGAGAGGGTCTGATGCAGTGCTATAAAATCCTCTTACCAGTAAAGGGTTAAGAAAGGCAGGTAGCCAGGCTGACACCTGACCGGGCTGGCATCTGACCAATAAGGGGACAAGATACTTTCAAATCTTGGGAGGGGGGAAGGTTGTGTGTGTGCCTCTTTGTCTGAGTCAGTGTGATCTTGGGAGACAAAAAGGACCTGCAGAAAATCAATCTCCTCCAAAACCAGCCTCATCAAACCTTCCATGTTTCAAGTAAGTCAGTCAGCATTGCGAATAGGTTTTGTTTGTTTTGCTTGGTGAGCTTTCCCTGTGTTAGAGGGAGGGGTTATTCCTGTTTTTTTCTGTAACTTTAAGGTTTTGTCCAGAGGGGGAATCCCTCTGAGTTTGGAAATTGAGTACCCTGTAAAATAGTTACCATCCTGATTTTACAGAGATGATTTTTACCTTCTTTGTTTTAATAAAATCCTTCTTTTAAGAAGCTGACTGGTTTCTATGGTTCTAAGACCCCGGGGGTGGGTTTTTAGATCACTGTGTAACCAATTGGTTAGGAGATTATTCTCAAGCTACCCAGGAAAGGGGGTGTACGGGCTTGAGAGGGTATTTTGGGGGGGAAGGGGAACTTCAAGTGGTTCCTTTCCCGGGTTCCTGTTTAAAACATTTGATGGTGGCAGTGAGAGAAGCATTTCTCAGGGTGCAGGGAATTTTGTACCTTGGGGGTTTTAACCTAAGCTGGTAGAAATAAGCTTAGGAGATCTTCATGCGGGTCCCATGTCTTTACCCTAGAGTTCAGAGTGGGGAGAGAACCCTGACATATACATTCTGGAACATCAGAGCAGCCAGCCTGAGACTGGAGGTTGCTAGGGATGTTAAAAAACAATCCTCTCTCTCCCCACCACCCATTTGTGAAGAATGCCTGCTTAGGTTGTTTAATAGAAACAATCAACACATCTTTCCTAAATTAATGAACTCTACCCATTTCTTCTGCAGATAACCCTTACAATTATAGCATTGCTCCTCAAAAAAAAAAACAAAAAAAACACAAGTTACAGGTATGGTGAGCTGTACATTTAAACTGAAACTTCTCTTACCATTTTATACAGTATTTCATATTACTGCATGCATGTTGTGTGATCATGTAATATACCCTACTTTCTGCATACACACAAGGGACAGAACTGAAGTAGCCCTGGATGTTTTGTAACGGAGAGTAGAATTTAGTCCTGAAAAGGAATTTAGTAACCTTTTGAAGCACAAAATTGAATAGAATCCAACTCACTCTCCCCACAATGGTGTTGACTGTGCAATGCTTACAGGTGTAAGAAGTAGCATAAGCTTACTGGGACTAACATAAAATTGATCTGACCCCTTGTGCATTCATGACCATATTAGATAGTTTCTGTTCTCTTTCAGCTGCTTTTCTGACCATAGCAACATATTAAAGATAGCACTTATGTTGCACCTTTCAAATAAATTTAATCCTGTTTCCACAATCTGAATCAGGTATTTCAATGGCTGTACATTCAAATGAGTATGTGAACTTTAAGAATACCAAAATGAAAAGTTATTGGAATGTTGAGCTGGAATCTTGGTTTGTAAACTCTATGTTCATCCAAATGTACAACTCACCTTAACAGTATTTTTCGTTTATATTATATTTTCATAAATTATATTAGCAATTATGACTTGAGGCTGAGTTCTTCCTGGGAGTTAACAGGCTAAAGATAAGAACTTTAGCTTCAGCATAGGCTTTCACCACCTCCAGTAACCACTAAATGCCCTTCCTAGTCACTACTATTTAATCATCATCCTACACTATTTTCAGACCAGAAAAGCCATTTCTAAACTACATATCTTCAAAATGTTGGTGAGGCACCAACCTTATTTGCAGATTATGGACATGCTAAATTAGGACACAGTCAACTTGAAATCTCAGTTTCAATGTGTTAAAGATAATTTCAGGTACTTACCCAATGGTTTAACAGTTAAAATTATTCTTAAAGAATAGAAACTATCTTCCCCCCCTTGTGTGAAAACGGAAAAAAGTTTAATATCAATACTTTCAAAGTTACCCCCACAAAAACTCACTAGAGCTTCAACATACACAAGGAACAATCTTGTTATAGAATTCAACCAAAGCTAAAATTCAGCTTTTCATTCTCCACCTAAAAGGCCCTACACAATTATGCCCTCACCTACAGTCTCTGCTCATCTCTCCATTTTCCTCTTTCCTTCCCTATGCTTTTCACCATACAACTCCTTTTGTCTCATCTTCCTGCTCTGATTCATGTATTCTGCCCTCTACACCTGGACTAGTCTTCCCTTCCTCCTCCACAAAAAGAGTGCGCTCTCGCTCTCTTTCTTTCTCTCAAATCCCATGTCTTCAAGCAAGAATGCACATTGTAGAATACGCAGCCTCATGTCTTTTGTGCTACATTAATAACTACCTATTGCATTGGCCCTGGCTATGTGCAGTAAGGAACTTGGATTTATGGGATACGGTTCCTCTACCCTCCCAAGCCCCTTGCCCCTCGCTGCAGTCCCAGCCCATTGCCAATTTAAACTCAAAGACCTGGGGGCTCTAGGACCAAAGAGCCTCACTCCTTTACAATTCAGGAGGGAAAAACTCAGAAGAGAAGGGTGGCAAGAAGGAGGCATGAATATTTAGGTTTCTAGTCCACTGCCTCCCCATAGCATTTCTAGCTTTCTTACTCTAGAGCTGAGCAAATGGACCAAATGAAACTCCCAAACTACATTACAATGGAAAAGGAGCAGAGGTGGCAACTGCAGAGTGGGAGGGAGAAAGAGCAGACAACTCCTTCCTTGCCTTTCCCTGTTGAGTTTGGAGATGGGAATTCTGCCATTCCCCCTCTTCCTCTCACCTAGCAGATGGCCCCTGGTGAATTATGTGAGAGTTGTGCCCCTACCAGTCACAAAATAGAGTGATATATTGAACAAAAGCCTGAGAGCTTCAGAGATCTAATTCCAGCTCTACCACTGATTCACTGCATGCCTTAAACAAGTCATTTAACTTTTATCTTTCTAACTCAAATAGGAAAATAATACCTCAACACCGCTGTGAGGTAGAAGACTGTTCTCAGAGCAAACATTAATCGCAAGTGTTACGGAAGTTCTAAGCAATAAGAATTACACCTAGGGTTACCACCTCTGAAATACAAAAAAATGGCACACCCTCCCCCTACACACAACCCACAACCACAAGGCAACTCAGTAACACTCACCCCTTCAACAGCAACTTCTAGTATCTAGCAAGATAACACAGATAAGATTGATAACATTTTCTTAAACTGTGGAAGTGGGAACACTGCAGCATCTTTAGCTGGACACAAACTTTTAACATTAGATATCCTAGTTATTGTGATAATGCAAATCTTTAGTCTCACATAAAAAACTGTCAGATTAAATTATTTTTCTGGCAACTGGCCAATCCATAAAAAAATCCAGCCAGACTGGTCAAATATCAACCAGGTGGTAACTCTAGTTGCAGCACAATAGTTAAGGTTAATATGACCATTCCATTCTAAGTACCTCTTTTCAGTTATAACTATCAAGTTTATACAAGTCTTTAGTTCAAATGTCCATTGAAATGAATTCTTTCCAGACAAGAATAATCATAACCTTCAACACTGCGCAATCTCTCGTCTCTTAAAAATGGAGTTGATGGTAATTCAGGTGGGAGGACTATTAATACAATGTTGAATTTTACAATTTAAATGCACAAGACAGGCAGGAAATTTTGAAGATTCAAATAGCAAAGTTAAATTGTGACGTTTTCTGATTTTTGTGCATTTAACTTTTCTACTTTAATATTGTAGGCTTTTTTGCATTGAATATTAGATGTTTGCGATGGATATAACTAAACTTTTTCCATCAGAAACGTACCTCATTCAGGAGTATGTAAAGTATGGTGTCTTATTTTTAATAGGTTAAAAAGAATGCAAGTCTGTTATCTCCTCCACAAATAAAAGTAAACAAAACAAAACAAAAAAACCCACCTCTGAATGGGAGTGGGGACAGACAATAAAATGTCAGAGCACTTGTCCTGGGGGTGACCTCACTTATTTTATTGTTTAAGCTTCTGGCCCAATTTCAGCCCTGCTTTGCATAATTGCTTCTAACATTTGTAAAAAATGTAAAATAAAGCATCCGAGATACTGAAAAGTGACTAGTAAAAAGTAATTTTACCTGAAAATTGTTTTCTGTGACTCTGTTCCACCAAACCATATTGATGGGTACTCCTGTTTTACACCTGTCAGCCAGACAGCCAATAGCGTTCTTTGATTTTCGTGCCTTTGATCCCACCGGAACTATCCTCTCCTCCAGCATCCCCAGTCGATACTTCCTTGGCTACGAAAAAGAAGGAGAGAAACCAGGCCACTCCTAACATCCCTCAGTCTAGAACTAAGCTAAAATAGGTAGAACATCTCAGGATGATTTCTGGATTGGTGGAATAGGAAACAATTTGCAAGTAAAATTTCTCTGAGACTGTTTCCTTTCAATCCCGACTACGAGGCTCTAACTAACAATGCCTTGGAAAGGAAAACAAAACTAAGGCAGAGGTAGAGTATTTGTAAGCACACCATTGCAACAGAAGTCAGCCACTGAGGTCTGTGCATACAGTTTGGTGAATTTCATAAAAATTAAAAATTATGTTTGGCAAAACTCTTCCACTGACACTTCTCTATTTCTATCCCACAAAGCAGACACTGTTGTGGCAGAACAAGTGCAGAGGTTTTACAGAGAGACTCATGGTGCCTTCCAATCTATATTCCTCTCTAGCACATACCTTCAACCACATCATGATACTGAACTCTGACACTTTCCTTGGGAAGGGTCAAAGGCTTCCATAAATCAATAGGAAATCAGCTTAATGAAAAAACATTCCAAGGCAAAACAAATATTTAAGTTCAAAGCTGCCACAGCTCTTTCTTGAAAAGCATGGGGCCTTAAAGGAAATTTCAAAACGTAAGATAGTTTTGAAGCCATTTACAACAGAACTTGTGGAACTAGACAGAAGGTCTTCCATCTGTCCAAATTAATATTCAGAAGACTAATTCCAACTATCTTCCTAGATGAAGACAGATGAAATACAATAATGGAAGAGTATGTGAAATGGACTCCAGTCACTCAAGAAAGCAAACCACACTTTTAAAAAGAGCAAACATGCAAAAGTGGCTGTGACTCAACAATAGAGACAACCCTAGTGCCCTGATTATGAAAACCGGTAGATGGACTTTAAAGCATTTCATTTAATTGTTATGACAAGAGCACTGGAAACTGAAGCCCTTTATCCAAAAAACTGGCAAAGCACAAGGGCACTGCAAACTTCCCCATGATGTCATATCAATGTATCCTAATGTCCCTGCAGGGTAATAGCTCAGAGTTTAGACTTACTTAGAGCATGGCTTCTTTACTGCTGCTACAATCAATTGGGGACTAAATTTCCACACTTATGAGTATGGGTTTTAATGCGGCTGCTTGGCCACTAGGGTCTGGATTGAGACCACCAATTACTTAAATCTTACACTGGTCACTGAACAGTTCTAAAACGGCTTTCAGAAGACTTCTAGTTTGGGTAATAGGGTGTTTCCTGAATGAGAAGAATGTTAGAATGATCAAAGGATGTTCTGCTATGGTAAAATCCTCATGACAATGAAAGGGGAGGGAAAAAGCAGCTAATCTATTTTAGAGTATTTTGCCCACATAGAATGAAGGATGTAAACTTTTCAATAGTCTCCTCTCTAAAGCAGGCTTGTAGCAAGAGTCATTCTGCATTAAAATACACAAAGAAATATGAAACAGTCTGGAATCAGACCAGCATGTCTGTTATACATGGTCCCATGTAATGACTCCACAGATGGGAGATACTGCATGGATATGGATCAACTCTCCTGGGTTCCTGTTGTTACTTCCTTCTATATTTGTAATATGAACTCTTAAAACCTATGGAGAGAGTTTATCTTTATTCATAAAAAGTCTTCCTTTTGGGGTATCTACTGAAATAGGTATCAACTGGCAAATGTAGGGAGGTTTTACTGTGATCATGTATAAAGCAAGATAAACTAAAAACTTACTCACTTTCATGCAGAAACCTACTTAACTAGTCTCTCTAGGAAACTGAGTGGCTTGTAACTGGACATGCATGGTAAAGATTGTTCCTTGCTAGACAAAATGAGAAATTCATTGGAGATTCCTCCTGTTCATGCAAAGCCACCAATATTGTAAGATGAGTCTAACCATACTATCACAGAAGGCTGCAAAAGGAGCCTCTGTTTATGGGGGGTTCAGCTGACAACCTATGAGTCACACTTTTAGCCAGTCTAAACTCCTTCAGAATTCAATTGGCTTTTTGCTTGAATAATAATTCCAGAATTTGGCCTCCTCACATTCGTGACTCTTGCTTCTGAGAAAAATAGTTCAAGTTAACTAAGGCTACGTCTACACTACCTGCCCGATTCGGCGGGTAGCTATCGATGTTCTGGGATCGATTTATCGTGTCTCGTCTAGACGCGCTAAATCGATCCCAGAGCCGCTCCCCGTCGACACCGGAACTCCAGCTCCGCGAGCGGAGGAAGCGTTGTCGACGGGGGAGCCTGCCTGCTGCCGTGTGGACCGGGGTAAGTACTTTTAAAAATCGATCTAAGATATTCAACTTCAGCTACGTTATTCACGTAGCTGAAGTTGCATATCTTAGATCGATCCCCCCCCCGCCCCAGTGTAGACCAGCCCTAAGAGTAGAAGATGAAGGATCCCAACTTTGACCTTCAAGTTATAAAGATATAAAGCTGCTTAAAGATCACGTAATTTGAATCCTTGACATACAAAAGGAGAGTAAGTGGCTTCTGCAATGTCTCTAGATGGAAATATATAAATTGTGTGATGACAGGACACCACAGTCTCCCCACATTTTGAGTACGAGTTCATTACAGTAATGCTAATGATCAGTTGTCCATTTGGAAGACTGGAAAGAGCAACGTGTCTGAATTTCTGGTAAGGTATACTCAATACGTTTTATATGTGGGATCTTTCGGGTGAGACAAAAAATGTCTTTTCTCTGCATCAATTTTGAAAATTTTACTGTATTTTTCATGATGGGTTTGTCTCAATATCCTTGACCAAACTGGCGCCTTGGCCTTCACTGCTGTATCAAGTACTATGTCCCAATCAGCCACTCTCCTCAGTGTTGAAGTTCACGTATATTTATGAAAGGCTTATGGATCCTTCAGAACGAAAGGTGATCTATAAATATAAATATTTTGAAAAAGAAAACTAAAACAAAAGAGAAACTGAGACAAGCAGTTAAGCCAGAGGGAGGCTGTCTCCTTTACAACTAGATTCAGATTCCAGAGCAGTACACAAACGGAATTCAGGCTTTATGAGGGGTCACAACCAAAAAGAAACACACACAATGGCCAGTTGTATGCTACAAGCAATATAGAATACAGTCTGGATTGATAAAATACCCCTAATTCATAGCCTTCCTAACAAGACTCAAGAATTAAAAGACATCTGCATGTAATAAAACTTAGATCTGACACTAGAGGTAAGATTTTCAAAAGCGCCTAGGTGACTTGACTTAACCTATATCAGGGGTTCTCAAACTGGAGGTCAGGACCCCTCAGGGGGTCATGAGGTTATTACATGAGGGGTCGCAAGCTATCAGCCTCCACCCCAAACCCTGCTTTGCATCCAGCATTTATAATGGTGTTAAATATATTTTTAAAAAGTGTTTTTAATTTATAAGGAGGGTGGCACTCAGAAGCTTGCTATGTTAAAGGGGTCACCAGCACAAAAGTTTGAGAACCAGTGGCCTATATCCAATTTTCATAAATGACTTAGAGCTTGTCTACATGGTGAGTTACTGCATGGCAAGCCAGGGTCTGAATCTACAGCGCACCAGCTTGCTGTGCAATAATTCACCATATAGGCACGTCAACAGCACAGTGGAAGTCCTGGAGCGTAGACTAGACCTTACACATTCACTGCAGTTTAGCAGTGTCCACACAGTCAGAATGCAGCAAGATGATGTGCGGTAAATTCAACTCTGGCTTGCCACGCCATACAGACATGCCTGAGTCACTCAAATTTTTTTTAACCAAGAACCCAAACTTCTGCAATGTAAGACAGACATGAAAGCCCTGTCAATACTTTAATAAAAAGACTGGACATAAGTTTTGAGTAACTCGCATCTAAATACTCCAAGTTCACCCTCAAACTATTCCATCAACGAAAGCGCATCCAGGTCAGGATGTACAGCCGAGTCTACAGGAAACTGGAAGAAAGGAAAAGGGAAAAAGGAATTTCTGCAGGGAGAGCTGGTAAGGTTAGTAAATCTACTTAGTAGTCAGGACAGGAACACCAAGATTGCCATATTCTTGCTCTCTGTAATTTTATTTGCTACCACAGGTAGAGGATCATGCCTTGGATCGAAGGCAAGGACAAAGCAGCCACTCATTAAGCTTCTAGGAAAACGAGGCTACTTGAGACTGTCTTCTCTGGAAGACATGACATCCTATGAAGAGATGATTTAACCTGCCCAATAAAGCTCAAAGAACTGCGTGATGCAAGGGCAATTCCCTTGGATGAATATAAAGGTGACTGTCTGAAAGAAAGACTCCATCAGGTAAAGAACCGCTCAGCAACAGACTTTTTGCATACTTTGACATCTGTATAATGTCTGTACGTTTTAGGAAGACAACTGACATTTAAATACTGACTTGGTAAACAATCTTGAGAAGCATCAGAGAGTTCCTACTAAGAAATGTCTTCACACCAAAATACTCTGACAGATGAGCAATCTTGAATCACCATGTGCTCTAGAAATGTTTTCTGATGCCAGCCCATCTGTTACTTGCTCCCCATTCATCCAATATAGAGTTCCAGAGAACTCTAGCAAGTCTATTAACTTGTCCATTTTATTCTGCTAGATGGACTGCTTGCTGTATTTGAAACCTGTAGGATACAACATGAATTTGTCTAGATGTATCCCCGTGAGACAAAGAAAAAACCTCACTAAGACCCAACAAGATGCAAGGCTTCCCTGTTATAGTAACTTTCATTCAACGATGGAATCTGCACTATCTGCGTTATCTTCAAGCCTGAGGTTTTCAGTGTTGCCTGTAAGATTTGAACACTGGGAATTAAGCCACCATATTCCATAGGTAATTTTGGAAAATCTAAGCACAATGTTTATTTATGTGTGGAAAGATTTACTCATTTTCTGAAATGCATTTATTATACCACTGATGAACACACAGCATTTTAGAGATGCAATACACTACCTGTTCCAAGGATCTTACAATCCAATTCAGTTAGGGAAACATTGAACTATGGTGAGTAGATGGAGTACACAACAGTTATCAGTGGGTAGAGAATACAGATTTTGGGACAGCATTGTGTTTCAAGGAAAGCAGCTCAAATATGTATTTTTGTTTTACATAGTTACTTTTGAAGGATTATTTTTATACAAACACCAGAATGGGAACAGATCATGCCTCAACAGAGATTAGCCAGAGATTAGTGGTGGAGAGCTACTAAAGAAGAATTTGAAGATACTGAGCCATGCTGTTAGTCTACTGGGAGAGAACTAGCTTTTCCTATGTTGCTTCCTAAAAAGTGACCATTAAACACAAGGTGACAACCTGCTAGAGTACACAAAAGCACTCTGAACAACTCATTATCCCATAATCCATAAAACACCTCCTTCCTCCTCTCTTCAGGGCAGCCATAACTACTATGCTATTTTCATTCAATAAACCATGATGTGTTATCTGGGCTAGAAGCACACACTTCAAATGACCATTACCAGTAATTAATATGTTCCACATGGAGCTATAATTGAAGACTACTTGGTAGTAGAGTTGCTACAGAATCCACCATCCTTTGTCCTGCATGCCAACTATTAGAGGGATGTCTTCCCTAGCAGAGGTGTGCAAAGGCGAAGGCTCAAACAGTTCCAGAGGTACCAGACCTGGTACCATAAAGGCGCCCCAGCCCTCTCCCCCCCCCGGCCTATTTTTTTTTTTTTTTTTTTTTTTTTTTTAAACTTCTCACTCTTTTCTTCTGTCATGGAGCTCTAGCCTTCTCTGTAACGGCTTCCTTCACTTGCTCTCAACTGACCTTATATCTGCATTCCTGAGCTCTGGCTTAGTTTCACTTGATATAGCTCTGAGTTTCACAGAGATATGACCTTTGACCTGATTTCTCAGAGTTTCCCAGAAATATTAGCTAGACCCTTCACGCTCTCAGTCATTCCAATGCTAGCAATTCATTCATGAAGAGCTTGTTAGGAGAATTCTTATGGTCGACAGTGATTTTTGCTATGAATACTTACCAGCACAAACATGGTGCTCAAAAGTGCAAGCTGCAGCAGGCCTGTGAAAAAGCTCCAAAAAGTGAAAATGGTCTACACAGTTTCTTGAAAAGTGAGAAGTTTGACCATGTTCCTGATGAACAATCATCGGATGTTTCTGCTACTTGCAATTCTGAACCTTCCTTAGCTAGTGAGGATGTTCATTTGGGTTTCTCAGGCTTGTTGAGTGCTGGAGTGTCTGATTCTCGCACAGAGCTTGGCATTGAATTGTTGAGCCCTAGAGTTTGAGTCTGGGACAGAAAGTTGCCTGTTGGTTGCTAGTGCAGCAGTTATGGATGTGGATGCTGAAATTGGTTTGATTATTGAAAGTGTGGGGAAGAATTTTGACTGACAAGGCAGATCTGGCTACTGTTCACTATTTTTTGGTAGAAAACAATCCTGTTAATTTAAAACAAGAAAGGAAAGGCAACTATTAAAATGGTGATTCTTTGCTAATACTCCTAATGTTAATGTTAATTGCCAGTGATCTTCATTACTGTACAGTTAGATGCACGTCTCCTTGTCCCATTTTACTTGTTTGCTTTTTCAGCTAAATTCCTCATCTTCCTTTGTGAACCATAAAACTGTGCACCCAAACTTTTTTCACTATAGCAAGTGAGAATGCCAACATGAACATTTGAAGGACTATATGGAGGCAAATCGCTTGCTGGATGGAATTTGCAGAACATTTGGAAAAGGAATGCACAATTGAAAAAGATGCAAACCTGCTACAAGATGCAAAAGGGGCATGTGGCACAATACTCTGTCATCTCTTGGATATTTTGCTGTATTTAGGTGAGAGATGTTAAGATTTGAGAGGTTCAAGCGAGAAATTAGACAATTTCTTGTAATGGTAATTTTTTAGATTTACTGGAATTGCTTGCAAGGTATGGATAGTGTGTTGCAAGATCACATGAAAGCCATTAAAGTTTGTGCCACAAAGCTGACATACTGAAACTGAATTCAAAATGAATTTTAGTAGGATCACAAGAAAAGTATGTCAGGTTATTTTTTACAAGGTTAATAAACCTGATTATGTCTCTATTATGTTTTATTGCATTCCAGACCTCTCCTGAATGAAACAAATGTCTCAGGTGTTTATGTATACTGAGGTTTTGAAAGACAGAGCAAAAGGTTCTTGCGAATTTTGTAGATTTAATTGATATCCACACCAAAACTAGGGAGAGTATTATGGAAGTTATTTAGAGGAGCTAAAAAAACTGTTTAGATCCAGCTGATTGAAGGGGACAAAGCAATAAGAACAGAGCTAACATGGCTGCAGCACACAAAGCTGTTCAAAACTGAATTCAGTGGGTAAATCAAAACGAGTCTTTCGTCCCACATGCTACCATTCACTGAATCTTGTTGGAGAAGCAGCTGCAATGATTGTTCCAAGTTGTTTTATTTTTTGGAATAAAGATTGTATACTCTGTTTTCCATTTCTACTAGTGGTTGGGATATGTAGAAAAAGCATATTAGTACTACATTAAAATGTCAAATTACACAAGATGATCAGCATGGGTAGAGGCAATGCTCTAGACAAGATCAAAGCTTCAAACAATATTATGCCAGTACTTAAGTTAGAAGCTGATCGCTTGCAAACAAGCATTACACAGAGGTTTTTGTTTTCGCTGAGATGCATAATACTATCTGGTCAAAAATTAATGCTGTGAGCAAAAAATTGCAGAATTCAGATCTTGACATTAAAACGGCTAACGGTTTACTTGCTGGCCTTCAAGATGCTTTAACAGAATGACAGTCTCCTGGGTTTGTTGCATGTAAGAAAGCTGTTGATTTTCAGGCTGAAACATTAGGAATATCTACACAGGTCAAAGAGAAACAACCTTAAAGGGGAAAGTAATGCCAGGTGAACTTGCAAAGGATGAAAAGAAAGGTCATTAGATCTTCAAAGGTTTGAATGCAAGGTTTTCAACTCTATTTTAGACACAATATTAACACAATTGGATGATAGGATGCATAAGTACAAAGTGGGAGAAATGTTTGCATTCTTTTAAAAGACGAGTAACTGAAACGTCTCAGCAGTGACCTGAAGAGAGACACTCAAAACTTAGCAAGCAGCTACCCTTGTGGTTTTAAACCCTGAGAGTTTTGACAATGAAATTGAGATCTCTGCCAGTTTTTGCAAGCAAATCTTTAAGGATGACTTGGAAACGAAAGCACCTATTGAACTACTTAGTTACATTTTAAAAAAAGATCTTTAGATGAGAAACCCTAACATTAGAAATAGCATTGCATATATTTTGCTGTCTTCTTTTAATTGTGGCAGCTAACCAAAGGAATTTCATCAAGCTAAAATGAATCGCTAAGAACATCTATGGGGCAGGAAAGGGTACGCAATCTGGCAATTATTTCGAGAGAGAGAACTCAGAAGCAAGGTGGACAGAATGGGATGAGTTAATGAGATTGCTTTAGAGAAGACTAAGGAAGGTCCCTTTGTCAGAGTATGTAATGGTGATTTTACGGTGTTTTTTTGGAGGGTGGGAGGCAGGGATGCCCATATTTGAGTCTTCTAACTGGGCCCGGAACATCGTTGGCACAGCACTGTTTCCCAATCTCTTTCAGGTGAAATCCAAGTTGCTGATATGGATCCATAAAAGCCTATGTGGTTTGGCTCCTAGTTCTAAGAGCTTTCTCTCCCCTCACGTTCCACAAATGCCATTCAAATCAATCAATGAACTCTTGCCTACCATCCCTATAATTTGAACTTCTGAGGGCTGGAAACAGTGGTTTTCAGCAATGGGCCCTAGGCTCTGGCATTAACTGCCCTCGATGGGAAACCAGAAGAAGAATCGCCTGACCTTCGGCCCATGGTTCAGAGCTCATCTGTTACAGAGGTGGAGTATGCTGACATTTACAATGTTGTCACTAGGGTTAAGACTGCATATAAGTTTCAATGCTAGCCCCTATTTTCATTTGCTCATAACGTTCTCAAATTGTCACCTTTTGAGATGAAATTTTCACTAGCTGAAAATGACTTGGGGAAAGTGATAAAAAATGGTTGAGTTATTTGAGGGCAAGTGAAAAACAGTTCTTGTATTATAAAAAATTCTTCATACTTGCACTTTGGTACAGAAATAATAGTCATTTGAGGGATGTGCCTTTGGGTATTGCATGAAAACTGGTTTTATCTGAGTTACAAATGTGAATGTTGCATGCTGCTGAAATAGGACATTTTGTTTTAATTCACAAACATAGGAACACAGCACAGGCAAGCGTTGGTTGGTTAGTTGCACAGCAAAAGAGTCCCTGCAGACCATGCAAGCTCCAAAGGAGTAACAGAAAGCTGCTGCACTCTTAGGTCAGTCTATGCTCCAAAGTTTACCAATACCGTTACATCAGTTAGAGGTGTGACTTTTTATTTTTACTTTTTTTGACACAGCTATTCTGGCAAAAGCCTTACTGTGGATGCAGTGATACTGGCAAAAAAGTACTTTTTTGCTGGTCTTGCTGGTACAGTTGCACGAGCAAAACCATGCTTAGAAATGCACCTTGGGAACTCCATAGCTGAGGGAGGCAAAAAGTGCATTACTAGGCTGTAAATTTCTTAAGTTTAAGGGCCTCTTTTATGATGTCTTACAGTGCATAGAACACAGCATTATGGTGGTATGTAACCAAACAGTTCCAGATAATGGAATGTATACATACAATTTTTTAAATAAGAAAGTAGAGTTAGAAGTCTAGGAAAGTGAAATTTGGGTTTTTCTTTTTAAAAACCCTAGAATATTATATATAAAAATATTGAAAAAGTTAAATATGCATAATGAAGCACTCAAAATGCAGGGAATAATAAGATTAAGGATTCCTTTGCAACCTTTACTCTGCCCCCTGTGCTCATGCATCACTATACAGCAGCTGTGTGATCACACTCTTCCTCAATAATGACATTCTTCTTGCCACTTTAGATATAAGTGTAGTATCTTATATCATGTATTGAAGTCTAGAAGATCTTTCCCTCTTCATGTTCCATTGCAGCCGTATGAAGAGTTCATAGCAAGTCATTCTTACACAACACACTACCTATGTATTAGACCTAACATAGGTCTAATACATATGTAGGTCTAACGTACAACAGAGAAATCTTGCAAATACACAACAGCCATCTAGATGTACATCAGAGTTAGCTTTCTAGTTAATTACCTCAGCCCTTGAATTGTAGCTATAGAAGACTGTGTGCCTGGTAGAAAAGATATGTAGCTGATGAGTGCTGACAAACCTATTAAATTATCCTTTTTCTAAGGTATGTCTCACAGAAAGACTAAGTCAATGAAGTTACTCCAGACATAAGATATACTGAATTTATTTAGGTATAAATAAGAAAACAAGCAATAAGATGTTTTTTAAAATCACTAGTTAAGATGAGAGCTAGAAGTTTGTACTTTCAAATAGTTAGAGAAATAAGCATTTTACTCTGATGAACTTATATACATCATCAATTTCTGAAACTTTCTGTAAGTAAACGTAATTTTGAAATATTTTTGCTTCATGAAATAATGTAGGGTGCCCACCTACCCATAAATCAAATTCAACCTGATTAAAAGTAGTACTTAAGAACACACCACACTTACACAAAAATAAAGAAAACATCAAGTCAGGTCTGTTAATTAGTAAATATCAATTCTGCGGAACTCCATTGAACAACTGAAAACTGGATAACAGAGTTCCATAAAACTGTAAAAAGGAGACCAAACAGCATAGCAGTCTTGATATATCCCTTGTAGTGAATAAGTCAGTTTCTCCACAGTAAAGAAAAACTTTATTCTAACTCTTTCTGTAGGAGGATAATCTTGTTTCCACATTTGTGCAATAACCTTCTTTACAGAAACAAGCAAGTGATTGCATAACTGTTTAATAACATTTTATTATTGCAACAGTATGGTATAATTGCAGAATGTAAACTTCATGTTTGAAAGAAAAGTTTAGTCCAGTAATGATCCGAAGTCTTCGCTGTAGCCACAAACCTGAAAATTACAATGAGTGATGACACAAATGTGGGGTTGCTTGGTAATGAGTATTGATCTACCCTAAATGTGATTTATGTACTGGATTTCTGAGATGGTGTGTTAGAATGTCAGAGGGGGGCAGACAGTTTCAACACACTCCCACGTGGTTAGATACAGTCATAAGACTGCAAACCATTAAGACTGAATGGGTTTAACTGCCTGAACAACAGAACATGGATGGGAATATTCTCCTAGAGGGACTTTTTTCCCTTTCTGGTTCAGCCTTGCTGGCTGACTTGGGGAAGACATCACACCGTATCCCTGTAACAAAGAACATTGAGCAACATGGTAATTGGGGCTAGAGACACAGAGGGAAGGGGAGTTGACTTCCTACAAGAATGTTGAAGAAGTGCTCTGTGTAGCCCAAAAGCCTGTTTCTTTCACCAACAGAAGTCGGTCCAATAGAAGATTTTACCTCATCCACCTTGCCTTTACAAGAATGCAAGTTGGTTCTGTTCTTTTCCCGTAACTAGGGCGGCCACTCTCAGAATACTGGACATTCCAGTAGTTGTGGGAATGGAGTGGGACCACCCCTGTCAGCATGCGGGGTGCATGGGAGTGCACTGCACTGCCCCCACCAGTGTGATCTCGCATGCACCATGTGTGCGAGATCAGGCAAGAAGAGTTGCACAATGTGCTCTTCAAAACGGCATCCCCCCGTCAGATTCTGGACAAAACCATGTCTGGTTGTGTCTCTGTTCAGTTCAAAACCAGACAAGTGGCCTCCCTACCTATAACTCAAGAGGGAAACACATCTTACCTAGCTTGCCGAGAAGCACAAGATTAGAGGAGACTAAATATGCATGTAGGCTGTTTTGAAATCTTTATCTCTAAAGTTTTGCTCCAACTGTTGAATAAAATATTTGGATTTAAAGAAGTTGGTCAATCTCACTCGTCACAGGTCCATGAACTTTGCATGGTAATACTTGGTTGAATACATGGGTATTCCAATCTAAAAGTGGAAGAATTGCAAAATTCCATCCCAAGACAGGAAAGGACAAGAGCTCTCACACCTGTGGAAAGATGGGGAGACCCAGACAAGAATGGAAACAGAGGTGCAGCTAGTCCTATAACCGTGACAAGCATGTAGTCCCCATGTCTGTATGCTGTAAATTGAAGGATTAAGGCCTGTTTTAGTAGTAGCCAAAAGGAAGATTTTTCAATGCAGTACACTACATACGTAATAGTGTGTCCTTTTCATTGCATTTTTCCCCAGCAAAAGAGGAAACGAATTTTCATTAATTCTTGATAGTTTGTTGGGAACATAATACATTCTTAATATTATCTTAACCGGAGTTAAGATATATGAGGGGTTCTAAATTAGCTATTATCAACCAGAAAAGATCTTGGAGTCACTGTGGATAATTCTCTGAAAACTTCCATTCAACACGCAGCAGCAATCAAAAAAGCTAACAATATGACCGGAATTATTAGGAAAGACATAAAATAATACAGAAAATATCATAATGCCACTTATGAATCCGTGGTGCACCCACAGCATCAATACTGTGTCTTATGATAATGCCTCTTACGAATTGTGGTTGCTCTGTCTCAAAAAGGATATAGTGGAACTGGAAAAAGGTTCAGGGAAGAGCAACAAAGATGACTAAGGGCTGATCTACACTACGGGGGGGAGGGGGAGGGGTATCGATGTAAGGTACGCAACTTCAGCTACGTGAATAACGTAGCTGAAGTCGACGTACCTCGCTCGACTTACCTCGCCGTGAGGACACTGCAATGTCGAAGGCTGCCGCTCTCCCGTCGACTCCACTTCCACCTCGCGTCGGGATGGATTACCGGCGTCGACGGGGAGCGCGTTCTGGGATCGATTTATCGCGTCTAGATTAGAAGCGAAAAATCGATCCCCAAAAAATCGATTGCTACCCGCCGAATTGGCGGGTAGTGTAGACATAGCCTCAGGGTATGAAACAGCTTCCATACAAGGAAAGACAAAAGATTAGAGCTGCTCAGCTCAGAGAAGAGATTGGGTGGGAGGCGGGGAGGGGGGAGTAATAGAGGTCCATAAAATCCTTAATGGTGAGGAAAAGGTGAATAGAAAAGTGTTATTTACCCTTTCACACAACATAAAAACCTAGGGTCACCCAATAAAATTAATAGGCAGCAGGCTTAATACAAACAAGAGGAAATAATTTCTCACAACTCTCAAATAACCTTGGATATGGTGTTGGCCAAAAGTATAAGTGGATTCAAAAAAGAACACGTGCATAAAACTGGAACAATACAGTGAAGGAACAGATCCATGACGACAGTTAACTAAGGGTAAATACGAAAAAAAATTGAATTATAGAAGAAATGCTACTGAACTACTCAATGCTACAAGGAGCTGGCCCCAATTCAGCAGAGGATGTAGGCATATATTATCTTTAACCACATGATTAGTCCCTGAGTCCCATTTAAATACAACTGAAGTCACTGCTTCAAGTTAAGCATGTGCTTAAGTGTTTTGCTGGGTTGGAGCCAGAGTGTTCAGCACCCTGCAAGACTGAGCCAATAATGGTTTCAAGGCAGTGTACACATAACTAGCGGAAAGCTGTATAGAACATAGTAAGAACAAAAGGTGCCAAAAATACACTGCTGCCGTCAGCAACTGTAGAAACATGGCATGAGCAGACTAAAGTGGAAATCAGGTCAGGTTCTGGGAGAGAAATATTCCAGAGGAAATTTGGAATGGTTTAGGCAAAATTCAGCTCTTCATGCAAAGAATACTCTGTGTAATAGACTAGCTAAACACAAAGTCTGGAAGATGCACCACATTTGAATAAGAAGTTTGTTTCTGATGAATCTCAATCCAGATAACCTCTCCAATATCTTCCACTGTTCAGTCCAATTTGGAGAAAAATCTTTTGTTCCTAACTTCTAGTCATCCAGGGCCAGTGAAGAGAGATTCTGAAGGACTAGAACTCTTGTTATACAGCTTGTGGTATATGTAGAGAGACTAGTAAAAGCAGCATAGAAACATCCCAATAGCATGGCCAAATGGAATATCAGGATGGTTCACTCATTCCAACCACTGTACAACAGTTGTTGTCACATCAATAATTATCACTATCACAGGGTATATGTACACAGCAATAAAAAACCCACAGCACTGAGTCTCAGAGCTCAGGTTAACTGACTCAAGCTCACAGGTCTCAGGCTCTAGGGCTATAAATCACAATGGAGACATTTGAGCTTGGGCTGGAGCCCGGGCTCTGAGACCCAATCCCTTGCAGGGTCAGACTTGGGCTGGAGCCTGGGCTCCAGCCCAAGTCTGAACATCTACATTGCAATTTTATAGCCCCGCAAGCCCAAGTCAGCCGACCCAGGCCAGCCACGGCCATGCCGCAGATCTTTTAGCACAACATAGATGTACCCATAGAGATCTTCTCTAGTTCTGACTCAGATAAAGAACCATTCAAAAATGGAAATAAAACCAAGAAAATTATTGGGAACCACTGAGGACAGTTCAGTTCCAATGGGTTTGAAGGTATGAACAAATAAATAAAAAAAGCAAAGAATGGTATTTGCTGACCTTCCAGGCTGACCGATGAAGATAAGTGGTAACCATAAGTCTGGATTGGTGGTAACAGTCTCAGAACCAGTTTACACAAAAATGTCACTATGGGTTTTTCTTTAAACCTATAGAAGTGCCATCCCTTTAGCATCAGTGATTACAATCAATTATACCATGCATATTTTATGAGCTATCAAAACAGATTACCAAAGGAACCAGAATGAATCCAAAGAACTTTTCCAGGCGGAGATAAATAATAATTTATGCTAATTTAAAATATAATCTTTCTAAAAAGAAAGTATTTCAATATATTAATGTTGAGACAAAATGTAAAACTCCAAGGAATCCAAGTTCAGGATGACACTCCATCCTTAGCAAATGGTATTATGCATTTTGGAAGACAACAAAAAAGGTACAACAGCATTAAGTTAAGGACAGCGTGTTAATCTAATATTGAATATCCTGGCTCTTGTTATCATGCACCACAAATTTGTTATTTGTGTACTGTAGTTTGTAAGAGAAAACCAGATTTGCTATAAGGAATTTTCAAGTAGCTACCTAATTGTATTTAGGGTTATGACATTCAGAGGGGTTTAGGGTTGTCAGAACCTCCACATAGACTGCACCCACAAAAGTGCTCATGTGAATTTTTTCATTTTCAGTATCCTGTAAAATTTCTTAAATTTGTATTCTTAAATTTACTGTAACTTAAAATTGTAGTGCAGCATTCTAATAATTATTTGATGGGTGAAAGGAAAGATTTTACAGTTCCAAGTATGTGCATCAAAGGCCATTTGAAGGTAATTTTTAAAATGTTCATGTAAAATTAAGTTTGGCTTTAAAAAATTAACCCATCTGTAGCTGACTACAACTGTTTAAAAACATGTAATGTTTAACACCCCCTAAACATTATAAGCACCTCAAATAGCCCAAAGCACACAAACCTATATTTCCAAACGCTGTCTGCCTACACAAAAAGCAAGGAAATTCATAGTTAAGGTTATCAAGTCCATCCTTAACTTACTTTGTTGTAACCAAGTATTGCAGCTCATAAGTAGTATAGGATCACCCACTGTTCTGAGGACTCTGATAGGATCATATGATCAGCAATATCTAGGCACAATAAGATTTTTTTCAGATGGAATAAACTCTGAATTTCCTTGTCGAAGTCAGCTATTTAATAAATCTTTCATAGAAACCTTTATGAATTCAATACTATTCATACATCCCCCTTTTGGAGAGGTAAGCTGCAAAGCTTTTATAAATAGCTGAGTATTTTAAGATTCCAAATTGCTAACTTTTAAACAAAATATCTGAAAAGCAATTTCTCCTTTACTCACTTACCAAGACCCTATTCAGGGTGTTATATTTGTCTTCCAAGTCAGTGATAATGCAGGAAATGCTGGTTTTAGACAACTATTTTCAGGCTCTTTCAGGACAAAACAAAACCCTAAACTTGGGTTCTTGGCAAGGAAACAGATGTTTTTCAAATAGCTGTGCTCACATTGTAAGTGCATATGAACTTAATTAAGGTCTACACAAACCATTTAATATCCCAAATCAATATATTTCAAACTGTCAAAAGCTCTGCAATTCACCTTACAAGTGACCTGTTGACATGAACTGTATGCTACACAAACCCCAATAACACGAAAATATGTATTACAGAATATTAACAGTATTTAGAAAACAAATCCACAGCCATCTGTATTTGTATCCTCTGCAGAGGTGGATAACCTTCTTCTGCATGAATGGGCATTAAAAAGTAGCAGCTACAATGTATAATCAATTAGTAACATTTCAGAGGTTTCCATTTTGTATTCCAATTAACAGAAGTGCTAAATTAGTTGTAAAAGTGAATTATGAGTCAGTTTGCATAAGCCACTCTTTCTGTCAAAGATGCTATTTTTGTGACTATGGGTTTAGAGCTTTGATTATTCGTAGAAAAACAGGAACAAGCTAGGAACTTATACCAATTTCAAGTTTTGCTTTGTATTTGAAACATTATATTACCAGCCTGGACAAATGAGATTAATTATAGGTAGGTCAATTAAACAACATATAGCACCGTAGCCAGTTGGCCTTATAGTACACCTATACATGATGATATACTCCTTCTACATATTTAATTTTTATTGTTGTGTGTATATTTTCATTCTCACCACTTTCAGCAAGTAGCGAAAAGTGTAAGATTATATGCAGCATTTAAAGCAAGTTGTCAGTGCATGACAACTGGCATTAAGGAATAGGATAATTCATATGCCAAACTATATCCAATATTAGGAAACAGACAATCTGTAACAACATTCTATTTCAAGGAACACTTATTTGGTGGGCCAATTATGGTAGTTTTCATTTCAATCCTTACCCGCAGGAACTATGCAAAGAACCCACAACTTCCAGTACATGGTTAGAGCTACAGGAGAAAGCACAAGCATGCTGAAGTAGCGTGCTTGCAAGACAGTGTACCACTCATTTGTGGGAAATTAATGCTCATGTAGCTTGCTATTAGGAAAAAGATGTGAAATTGGTCAGTGAAAGTAAATTTTGACTACTATTTGTGACAAGTTGGGTTGCCTTTCTAACAAACAGAGGCAGATCACATAGAACAGATGGAACTCTGGTGTAACCCTGGTTTACAGAAAAAAACTGTTTCTGATCTTGTAGATGTTTACATTTTTTTCAAACTAATGACTTCTGCAAGAATCACTGAGGTTCAGGACCCATCCTCCATTTGAAGATCTTATTACAGAACCCTGAGGCTGTGAAGGCCCAAGATGAACACCTGCAAGCCTCTGCTCTCAGCATCATAAAAACAGTTTATTTTAAAGTTCAAGGGGCAGGTCCTTGACACTCATGTTCAAAGTATTCTTATAAATGCAGTCTGAAATATGTTCCTGGAATATTTCATATTAGCAGCAACAGGCTGTTCTGCAATAGCACATCTTAAAGATATCATCTAACTTCTTTATGTAATGAAATATAAAACAATAAATGTGACACCAAAAGAGCCATACCCATTTAAAACAATCTAATTTCTTGGGTTCTCTCTGTCCTACCCTCCATTCCTCTTTTGTCAGTTACAGATATCCCACCTTCTAGAGTTTAGGTGTTGCCTACCTTTCTCCTTTGAGATAAACTGAGGGCAGCAAAGTCATTAAACAAGGATGAAGCCGGTGAAGTCAGTGGGTCTGTAAAAGAATGTTAGAAACATCATTACTATATATTATCAGCACAAACTATTTAGAAAAAAAAAACTTCAAATAATTTTAAATGCAACTGGAAAAAGGCAAAAAAAAAAAAAAAAAAAAGTTTCTTATCCACCCAGAATAAAAGCTAATTTTAAAGTCAGAACTGCTAAAAGCATAGCAGTTCATTAGATTGTGCATGGGTACACAATTAAAATGGCACTCCTTAGCAGAATTTAAAAAGTTACCCATTGCCAGTTTAAATAATTATGTGCTGTACTCCATACCACTTAATTCTACAAACATTATGGATGTTGTCTGTTTTGCCAACTTTTTATTTAGAAATGTAATCAGGACCCAGAGGCAGTCAAGATGAAGATTTTACAAGTAAATTATTATTTCTCCCTCTCTCTACACTTTGCCTCCAGGTCACAAGTATCAATCTGGATCTCAATCACCAGTTACCATTTAAACAGTTACCATTTAAGCATAGATTAAAAATATGGATGTCTCCTAATTGCCTGGTGGATGCCATCTGCTAACACAATAATGTTTTTTAAAAAATTCTGTAAACCCGAATCTTTTTGACCATGGTCAGTATGCCTTCAAAGTGCAGTTCAATTCTGAAGTGTGCCTCAAAAAGGGAATGGCAAATTTCTTTCTCAATAATTTCTTATCGAGTCTGTTCAGTTTACACAGTCAGTCTAGCAAACCAAAGATCAGTCTGTTTTTTCCCTCCTCATGTATTGCCACCAATAGTGGATATTTTACAGACAAAACTTAATTTCATTTGCACCAGCAAAACTCCATTGTCTTGAACAATTAACTGTTTTCAATGGGAGCGTAGAAGTATAACTCAGGACAAAACCTGTTCTGTAAAATAATTATTACTAGAAATGAAGTACAAGGAGGAAACAGCCACCTGACTTTCAAATCTCAGGTTGAATTTGCAGGATAAATCCATGGTATGCCCATATAAATCCATGGTACACCCACATCTTGAATACTGCATGCAGATATGGTTGTCCCATCACAAAAAAAAAAATACTGGAATTGAAAAAGGCTCAGAAAAGGGCAACAAAAATGATTTAGGGGTATGGAACAGCTTCCAAATGAGGAGAGATTAATAAGACTGGAACTTTTCCACTTGGAAAAGAGACGACTAAGGAGGGATATGATTGAGGTCTATAAAATCATTACTGGTGTGGAGAAAGTAAATAAGGTAGTGTTATTTACTCCTCCTCATAAACACAAGAACTAGGGGTCACCAAGTGAAATTAATAGGCAGGAGGTTTAAAACCAACAAAAGGAAATATTTCTTCAACCAACGCACAGTCAACCTGTGGAACTCCTTGCCAGAGGATGTTGTGAATGCCAAGACTATAACAGGGTTCAAAAAAGAACTAGATAAATTCATTGAGGATAGATCCTTCAGTGGCTATTAGCCAGGATGAGCAGGGATGGTGTCCCTAGCCTGTTTGCCAGAAGCTGGGAATGAGCAACAGGGGATGGATCACTTAATGAACAGAACAGGGAATCATACCCTCTGGGGCACCTGGCATTGGCCACTGTTGGAAGACAGGATACTGGGTTAGATGGACCATTGGTCTGACCCAGTATGGCTGTTCTTATGACTAATCATTAAAATAGTTTACAGGTAAAATAACAAAAAAACCTGACAAGTGAATTTGCTGTGGAATCTAACACAAACACGGAGCTCCACAACACCACTTTTGTAGCCCCTTTCAGAGGAGGGCCATACTTTAAATGTATGTTTTTGCCAAATGGAAGTGGGACTTTGCCACTTCTTAAAGAAGTTAAATATTGAGATATGACTAAGCAGATCATCTGAAGAAATCTGAAGGTGTTGTTATATTCTAAGAAGTAACTAAAAAGAATATTGTGAGGTTCAGTATTCTCTCACTGGAGTTAAACATTAAATTTGCTCAAGTTAAAAGTAAAAATATTTTCCTTAACTGACAGCATTTCAAACAACTTGGGATCTTCCAGACGCTGACATAACCAATAATGATTTTTAAGTAGAAAATGCATTAGCAGCTTCATAACACAAAGATAGGCCTACAAAATATAGCCTTTTTTGTATGGATGGAAGGGATATTCCCAAGTAATATGAAAGAGGAAAGTGGGAAAGGGCCAAGGTATTACTTAAAACATGCTGTGTAGAAATTTTAAATTCCAAGCTCCAAGTTATTTGGCATAAGCCACAGAACTCAAGATCCAAAATTGATTAGATTCTGTTAGTGCCAAGTTCCTGTCCTCTGTTACCAGGAGTTTCAAATCAAATAGTCTATTATACTTTGGCTGTGGGGAAAAAAAAATGAAAAACATAAAATGATAAACTTAGTTCAGTTTGTAAATAAAGCAGATAAAACTGTGTGAATATGCACATAGCTAAAATTTAAAGGTAAAAAATTACTTATGTAATTTAATTTCACTTTTTCAAACAACTTTTTTGAGTACGAGCCATTAAAAAGGGATTCTTGTATTGATGCTATATAAACAGTTTATAAAGTTAACTATCAGGGCTTTATAGTAGACATTCAAATAAGTATTTTGCTTGATATGACTGAGCAGTAAGACAAATTTATAAGTTTTTCCCTTTAAAATGAAAGGCAAACTGAGAGTTAGAAAGTTCACTAGTAATTTGGTTTGGAATATGCAGTAATAAAAAAAATTCTATCACCTCTAAATCAGATTAAAGGGAGGACTAACTCCCTTGAAACTATTTTTTTCCATAGGGATAGCTTTTGAACATACCTTTAAACATATTTCTTTAAAAGTTCTTACCATGGCCTGCATACTGCTTGGCACTGTCATTGAGAAGGCTAGGGGAACTGCTGCTATTTGTCATCCTCTGCAAAAAGTGAAAAACAAAATTGCATGCATAAAATAAAGCTATTAAGGCTGAACACATATGAGCTAATCTTAAGACTTTATTAATACTAATTAGAAGATTAACATCCTGATGGCCATTGTCTCAGGGTAAGAACAGGATATGTGCTTATTTCCAATCTAATAAATTGCTCTACCCAGATTATGATTGGTAGTTGACAAAAAATGTTGAGCAAATGACAGAAAACAATTCTAATGAAAACCACACAACAGAAAACAATTGTATATTAAAAACAGCATTATCTACTTATAGATCAGGAGGCCCTATTGTATCTAAGGTTCTCCTCCTTTTTCCTATAGTTTCTCAAAATGTTAGAGACGGCCATAGCTTTTATTACTTGAAGATTCCTTAATGCTGCACTCCCAGGACTCCTCATCCTCTCCACATTATATGCCTCTATCACCATACGAGACTCTTCCCCTGTGGAGAACTGTCAAATTAGTATAGCATTTGGTGGCATCTTTTGAATGACAGAACCCAGAGAATTACCAAGCATAGTGGGGCTTTCAGGAAAACTATAGGATTCCTGTAGCTGTGCAACATGTTTAAAGGCCAGCAATGGTTCTCTTCAACTCTTTCAACCATTATCAGGCTGAGCCCTGCTGATATGCAGTAAGGGCAGGAATCTTGCTAAGCAAGAACTTCACCCCAACTCAGCTCTTCGGCCACATAGGTCAATATTTTCAGGGTGGGCCCTAAAACGAAGGGAAGATGACAAATGGCAGTTTGAGGGCTGCCTCCTCCCTGTACTGTTATTAGAAATAATCTGCAATGTGAAAAGATTCTCACCACTTTCCATAAAACAACTGAAATTAGAAGTCCCTGCAGAACTTTAACTCTCACTTCACCAAAAACATACAAATGCTTCAGTTATATTAAAGAAGAATGGAAACAGGTTTTGTAAACTAAGTACAGTAGGACCTCAGAGTTACGAACACCTCAGGAATGGAGGTTGTTGGTAATGTTTGTAACTGAACTGAAATGTTCGTAACTGAACAAAATGTTATGGTTGTTCTTTCAAAAGTTTACAACTGAACATTGATTTAATACAGCTTTGAAACTTTACTATGAAGAAGAAAAATGTGGCTTTCCCTTTATTGTTTTAGTAGTTTATGTTTAACACGGTACTGTACTGTATTTGCTTTTTTTGGAGGGGTGGGGGGAGAATACTCTGCTGCTGCCTAATTGTGTATTTCCGGTTCCAAATGAGGTGTGTGGCTGACTGATCAGTTCGTAACTCTGGTGCTCGTAACTCTGAAGTTCTACTGTAAGACAAGTTTTTTTAAAACTAACTTATGCGTATGATGCCAAAGAAAGAACAAAATAAACACTAAAATTATAGAACAAAGAACAAAACAAACACTAAATTAGACACATTACCAGATAGCAACTTTAGATGTGACCCTCTCAATGAGCTCAGTCAGTTGCCATGCTAATCTCACTCAATTCCACGTATTGCATTCTGTTGGGATGCTACAGCATCAAACATTCTGTTGTCATGGGACCTATTATGTTACTATCCCTTCCCCACTCCATCCCTATGAATCTCCCCACACATACCCACATAACCTCTGTCAAGCTGCCCTGCAGTGGTTCAAGAGTATCAGTATACCACCTCAGGGAAGAGGCACAACCCCAATTGGTTGAGACTTCTATACTTAGATTTCACCAACTAAATATCAAGTGTAAACGCCTCAGGCACTATAACAGCCTTAACATGGAGTCACATCCAGTCCCCTCTCTGTCTTGCCACATAGATAAGCCTGCATTTGTCATAGCCGGTCCCCCATAGAAGTATAGAAATCATGAAACAGCAATATTCAGCTTATTCCCCATCCCAACAGACCAGTCACTCACATCAGGTCAATTGCACTTTAGATCTCATACCAAAGACCAGGCTTGTAACCAATCCTATAATCAACTATCTAAAGATTTATTAAATAGGAAGAGAAAACAAGGTTAAAGCATTTTATATATTATATTTTTTTTATATATTATATATATATATATACACACACACACACACACACACACACACACACACACACACACACACACACACGAGTTACAGTCTTAAGTTTCAAAATAGAAGCTTCTATAATAAGCAAGCTCTATCTGTCCTTTAGGGCTAACCCAGGCTAAGCAGCTGGGGATCCCTTGTTTACGCCTAGAAACCTTGCCCCCAGAGTCCAAGCAGCAAATGAGATACAGTTCCTCCTTGTTGGGGGCTTTTATTCCCTTCCCCCCTTCTCCTTTGAGCTGCAACTCAGCTGATGGGCAGGATTCACTTGCAAGACTTTGAGAACTAAAGAATTCATCTTTATTGGGGGGTGGAGGAAGGAAAGAGAAAAGTAAACAGTCTTTTGTCCTCTTTAATGTTCTACTCTGGTCGACCTGGTGTCAATGGGCTTTCTTTATCAGACAGGACATAACACCTTCTGTTAGAGACCAGCATTTTGCACTAGTTAAAGTCTCTTTCCTAGACACCTACTAAAATATTAATTTACAATATGGGATACAGATATTATAAGTGAGATTAATGCATGCAGCAATTCACAAGGATTCAAATGCAGTCTAACCTCTGAACACATTCTTATAAAGTCTAATAGCGATTACTATTATTAATACACAGGTGAACCAGGCAGATTTCAGCTATGTATTTGCCAGAATTCAATTGAGGCATGGAGACCATGGCATGAGCTGGCACCTGGTCTACCAGTGTCACCACCTCTTTCAAGACCTTTGATTAAACAAGCTGCTGGTAATGGTTTTGATTCTGTTGGTGTGTCATATTGCTGAAGAGCTGAAGTCCAACTCACAATAAAGGGTTATTAGTCAGTGACAGCCAACTCCTTACCATAGACTAAGATCTGCAATGAATTTATCACCACAGTATCAGGCACACTTTGCAGGTTTTGGACTAAGAGTTAACCTGTTTCCCAAATACAGAGAACATAACATGACATCAGTCCTCCTACTTCCACCTCAAGAGCAACAACATTACAAGGACATAGACAGAGAACATCTGACCAGTAATGTAACACTTCAGACATTCTTACGTAACACTTTTCAGCTTCACTCAAAATTGCTTTTAGCAAGTTGAGAAATATCTCCTTTTCCTGTATTAGATGATCCTTCTAATTCTGCCTTAGCTAGTGTATATAATTCTGGTGTCTAAAGTACAATTCCTTCCACCATAAAGTACTTTAGTTATCTGCCTCTGAAGAGTAGCAGTGGGATTTATAATATTCAATGATATAGAATGCAAAAGCCAAATGCTGTAGAAAGAGACAGATTTTTGTTTGATAGTCTATGCAATGTGGTACCTGTTACCACCCCTTGGCTTGATCAATCCTTTTCTGCCACCTAGTTCAACTGGTTAGTTTCAGCATCTTCGTTCTTGGCATTGGGTAGGAACTGAACACAATAGCCACACTGGTCTTCTGGTAAGTAACAAAACCATATTGACTTTCTTCTTAAGGAAGTGCATAACAGATGATGGTTGAATTTCTGGATCAATTGCCACTCTGGCATCTCCTTTAGATTCCTCTCTCCTAATGGAACTGGGTCAGCGGTATGCCTCAGGGCTGACTGATTAAGTGTCCACCTGTGTAAGCCACATGAGGTGCACCCTGGCTTGCTGAAACTCATTAATGGAATGCAAAGATATCATCTGTACTCTCTGTGTGAATGCACAGGCAAAGGAATCAGGAAAAAAAACTTTCAACTTGCATAAATTGTATTCTTCATATCTAAATTTCCATCTATACATTTGATTGAGATGTTATTTTTCCTCTTTAAAAAAGAAATACAAAAGAGACTTTGTACATAGATGCTGATGTAGAATGCCTCTTCCCGTATTTCAGTGCTGGATGAACGATCTCAGTGTTTATTTTTTAGTTTGTAAATAGTGGTGGGATCCATCAGAAGGGGAGCTGTTATATAAATACAAGTTTATATTTCACTTATTGTAAGGATAAACAAGTTATTAACAAGGAATTAACTATGCCTATGAAATTATGTCATGTTAGTAGAGAAGTGACTACAATCAGCGTCTGAGTATGGCCACACTAGATGTTTCCAGAAGCCTGAGAAGACAGCTGGACATCTACTCAACTCCAGTTAATACAAAGTGATTTGCACTTTCCACCAACCTGCCTCAGAAGAAGAGCTAGACACTAAACCTATGTTGCCTTATGAATCAAAGCGAACGGTTTTACTATTTTTAAGAATATATTAATATGCTTTCTGTAGTGGTTTTGCATAGTTTTTTTTCTAATAAAATCCAAACATTAATAAATCGATTAATGCTGTATTTAGTAAAACATTACAGTTATTGAGCTCTAATACGGGAGTAACCAAGTAAAATGTAATGCCTTGTGGTACACAAGAAAGAGGCCAGACTGAATGATTTAATAGTCTCTTGTGGCCTTAAACTCTGTGAAACTATAAAAGGTAAGAGTCACTTGTATTTACTAAAGCATAAAAATGACAAATCAGAATTTCACTGCCTGAAAAAGCTATGTTTTGTTGCTCACACCTATCAATGAGCATGGTCTTTTTACAAGTGATTTAAGTCCACAACTTAGTAGCCTTGGTTTAAACACTCTGGACAACTGATAATCTGAGACCAATGCCCATTCAAGAGATCTGTAGTACAGCCATATGCACTATTGCTTGGACTTAGTATTGTGCATGGACATGCACGTGGTCTTTGTTAAAGACGAAACTGGTTCTGGATTAAGAGTTGGGCTACTTGGTCACTCCCTAACACATGCTGAGACTCTACAAACAGGGAAGCATGAGAAAAAATATTGAATAACTGAACAATTCTTGTCAAACTAGGTTTAGGCAGTTAGCCTGGGAAAGGTTTGGATTTGCAGCACTGTATACACATAAAACAGCTTCAGACTCCTATACATCTCATGATCCTCACCACAAAGAAGCTCGCGCAGAAAGACAACTCTGTTGAAACCAAAGCCAAACAAAAACCAAAATACCTTCCCCAACGCCACATGGAGGTCACTTAGTTCCATACATATCCCTAATCCATTGATGGCTGCTTCAATACCCAATATTCCGTTGCTATAGTCCCGGACGTGTCACAAAGAACTAGTTCAAAGCCAGCCCCAAAACTGATGGCTGTTCTTTTTGCTTAAGTGATACGAGTACGTTGCCTCTGTTCAAATCTAAAAGGAAAACTGTTGTCAGAGCAAGAGCCATCATCACATGCAACATCCAGGCTCTTGTCTACACTGAGTTCATGTTGCTGTTATGCTGCTGCTGAGAGCAGTAGCACAGACCAGCCAATGGTGTTCTTACTATCTTCCAACTTGCTCTGAGCACTACCCTCCGAGGGCTCATTTCTGAAAGTCAGGACACTCATTTAGATAAGTACAGCTTTAAATTTTTTAGAAGTCTTAACCATTAATCTAAGCTTTATACACTGAAGAAAGGTTTTCAGAATAGTCAGTGTGGTTATCTGAATATACAGCAATTAAATTACAAAAGGGGAATGTGAGTATCATTCAGAAAATTTGTATACTTTTACTGCTTCTTCACTGTCAAGGAACAGCACAACTCTGCCCCTACTTACATCTCATCTAAAGGGAAGGCAGTGTGAAAAAAGGCAGAGTCACGTGCTGATGAAAAGGCAAGCAGCCAATCTGTAGAGGGGAAAGAATGAGGAAAAGCTGGCAACAGCAGCCACAGCACACTCTCGCAGCCTCTGGATACTGGTGAGGTCTTTGGACTCCCGTTCCTCTGATTTTCACTGTAACATTCTTTCCCCTCTACTAACTGGCTGTTTGTCCCAATCCTCTCCTCCCTCTTCCCTCACAGGATCTTTCTACTAGCCTCACCCTCACTGCTTTCTATGGTATTTACCATTCTACCCTCCCTTCCTCTCTAGCCTTAAATTTATTTTTATCTATTTAAATCTAGATAATAAAGATGCCTATCCAAGGCTCTCTGTGCCCTAACATACAATATATACACACAATTAAATTAAATCTCAGCAGTATTAAAATGAGTTCTGCAAGCACTCATCCAGTCAACTACCCCTTCATCCCAGAAGCATGCCCCTCCTCTACTTTGGCTTCCTTTATTCTTATTAACCAATTCTCTCTTGCCTTCCCTCTTCATGCCCCACAATACATTTTTATATATATCACACACATACACACACACCTTTAAAATAACGTTAAGATTGTAAAGTCAAGCCTTCAAAAGTTAGGAAATGACAGAAAAAACAGTTACATACCTGTTTGGTAACTCTTGCTCTTTGAGATGTGTTGCACAAGTCCATTCAATTTTAAGTGTGTACACACACACACACACCAGTGCACCAAAAGCAGGAAAACTTCTTCTCATACCAGTACTCATCAAGGCAGCACATACACCCTCTGCACAGGCATGCTGCCGGCTTAGAGTGCAAAGGAGCATAGTAGCACCGATGCCCCTCATTCCTTCAAACCAGAAGCTAGCATTTGCTGTGACTCCAACGTAGAGGGGAAGGAGGGGGAGTCGTGAAATGGGTATGTTCTTTGAGACGTTGCACATTTACCAGTTATGTAACCTTTTTTGAGTTCTTGTACATGTCCATTCCACTTTAGATGGCTCACAAGCAGTTCCAGATGAGAGAAGAGTGTTGGAGTCTAACTAAACAAGGCCTGCAACACCATTCTCCCAAATCGAACGTCATTTCTTGAGGCCTTGGAGAGAGCATAGTGAGTGGTGAAGGTCTAAACAAATGACCAAGTCGCAGCCCTGCAAATCTCACTGATGGGAATGCAAGCCAAGAAAGCAGCCAATGTTTGTACTCTTGTAGAATGGGCTAGAACTCACTGAGATACGGGAACCTTAGCAATATTGTAGCACAGATAAATACAGGAGGAGATGCAGGAAGAAATCCTGTTCCAAGTGACAGGCTGCCCCTTCATCCTGTCAGCAAAGGAGATAAAAAATTGAAGAGAAATTCTAAACTCTTTTGTACTTGTCCCAATAAAAGGCCCTCCAAAGTATGGGTTTTTCCTTTTTTTTGTTTTGTTTTGTGGAAAAGGTTTTGAAAAAAAGATTGGTGAGCATATAGTCTGATTTAGATGAAGTTCCGACACCAGTTAAGTGAAAATTTTGGGGTGTGGATACAAACTCACTTTCTCTTTATAAAATACCATATAAGGATGGTCAGCCACCAAAGCGTGAAGTTTTACTACCCTCCTGGCCAAAGTAACAGCCACCAGGAACGCTAGAGAGAGAGAGGGGAGAAAATGAGGACGCAGCTGTAGTTTCAAGAGGGGGCTCCATTAAAACTGAAAGAACCAAATTCAGATCCCATCATATTGCTGGGTCCCTAATACTTGGGAAGAGCCTGTCCAAACCTTTTAAGAACATAACAGTCATAGGATTGGAAAAATAGATCTTTCCTCTACAGGAGGAGAAATCATGGAGATCCCTGAAGGTTCCTCTGACAGCTAATTGACGGAATGCTTTTTCCTTTAGGTGAAGCAGGTAATCCAGAATAATATGAATAGAAGCCTGTGAAAGAGAGGTATCATTCTGCTGGGACCAAACAGAGAACCTCTTCTTTTTCTTGAGGTAAGTATATCTGGTGGAGGGTTTTCTACTATTTAAAAAGAACATTTTGCACTCCAACTTAACAGACCACTTCCTGGGGAGCTATTCACACTGAACATCCAAGTAGTCAGATGTAGGCTGAGAGGGTTGGGATGCAGCATCTGACCATGGTTCTGTGAAACTATGTCCGAGCCTGAGAGAGAGGCATGGAATTTTGAATAGAAAGGCTCAAGAGGCCCAATGCTAGCTGGGTGAGACTGGTGGTGGCATCCTGTCTGAGCTTACTCAAAACTCTTGACGCCATAGTGATAGGAGATAAAGTGTAATGAAGTTTCCCCTTCCAGGATAGTAGAAATGCATCTGACACATCCCAGGCTGTGACCTGCCCTTGAACAAAACTGGGGATTCTTCCTGTTCCATCAGGTGGCAAATAGGTTTATTTCTGGCATTCTGCAGATCTGAAAAATGGACTTTGCCATGTTCAGTTTGAGAAACCATTCGTGATTATTGCTGAATGATCTGCTGAGACAGTCCGCTAGACAGTTCTGAGACCCAGGAAAGTGAGACGCTTTGAGAGTAATCTCATTCCTGATGCAGAAAGACCAAAGGTTTATTGCCTCGTGGCAAACAGGGTCATACTTAGCATGTTCAGGCTTGTTTAGATGGAACATCACAGCTATATTGTCCATGAGCACCTGAGCAGAATCACCTTTGATATGGGGAAGAAACACTTCACCAGCCAGGTGGATAGCTAGCTCTCTCTCTCTCTCTCTATATGGAGATAGGCCTATCTCGTAGAACTGGAAGGACCTTGAAAGGTCAAGTCCAGTCCCCTGCCTACACTAGCAGGACCAAGTACTGTCCTGACAGATTTTTGCCCCAGATCCCTAAATGGCCCCCTCAAGGATTGAACTCACAACCCTGGGTTTAGCAGGCCAATGCTCAAACCACTAAGCTATCCCTCCCTCCTCTCAAACATTCAAGTGAAGGAGAGAACTTGAGTCTGAAAATCATCCATGACCACGGTCACAGAGGGCAGAGTTGGGGCAAAAGAAACACTGTTGCATACATTGGCAGAGTCCATCCATCAGTCCAGGGGTGACAAAACACTTCTGGATATTTGAGTCAGCATGCCCAGCAGCTGATAAGGATGGTAGATAGACAAACTCTCCACATGACTGTGAGGTGAAGTCTGGACACTGATTCTTGTAAAAACAAGCTGCCACGTGACCTAGAAGTTTCAGGCAATTCCTCACTGTTGTACAAGGATATGCCTGAAGTCTTTGTATAGGTCCCATATCACCTGAAATACTAGCTTGAGATAAATGTATGATTGCTGTGGTTGAGTTGAGAACTGCTCCTATGAATTTGATTCTCGGGAGAAGGAGAACTGATTTGTCCTTGTTGATCAACAGTTCCAGTGACTGAAAGAGAGACCGGATCTTCTCAATAGCCACTATTATTTGCTGTCTGGACAGATCTCAAAACAACCATTCATCCAGATATGGACACACCTGGACCTCTACCTTCTTGAGATATGCTGAAACTACTGCCGTGCACTTTGTGCAGACTCAAGGGGAGGACCATAAGCTTGTAATAACATTTGCTATGAGTTTTAAGAAGCTCCTGTGGCTCTGAACAGCCACATGGAAGAAGGAATCCTTTAAGCCGAGGGCAGTGAACTAGTCTTTTGGGTCTAGGGATAATAGATGCTAGGGTAACTATACAAAACTCTTTATGCATCTATTGAGGTATTGAAGGTGTACAATAAATCCAAGGCCTACCTTGGATAGTACCACATGAGGTGCCAGAGTCGACAACTCTACATCGCCAGAATGTGATATAGGGAAGTTCCTAGTGGGACCTGGCTTAGCTCTAACCTTGGTAGTGGTCTTCTTGTGAAAGTCTGTTGGGGACTTACCCCTCAAAGATGAAGAGGGCTTTTTCTGGCTGGAAGAGGTCAAAGTGCTAGACTTCTGCTGCTGTTTACATGATACTGAGACAGAGAAGAGTGTCATCTCTCTGAACCTCTTCAGCATGGGGATGCCGCCAAGCCTGATAAGATGGAGCACAGTCCGAATTCCTGCATACTGAGCACCTGGGCTCCAAAACTGAGCACAAAGCTGCTTCCACAAGGATATCTCAACACTGAACTTCCCAGTCTAGATCTTAACCCCCCTACAGAGAGGGCACTGATGTCTCACATGTTCTTCTCCCATACACCTTAAACCAAAGGAGTTAGGCTCGCTGACTGACAGATTAGTTACAGCCAGAACAGCACTTAACCCACAGGGATTTAAGCATGGCTCCATACAGAAAAGCTCAAAGAACAACAAGATAAAAATCAAGTCACCTTTTGCAAATGAGTACCATTAACTAAAACTATAACAACTGTACAACTATTTACAAAAAAAAAAAAGACACTAGAAAAATTTTCCTAAAGAGAGAATGAAAAAAGAAGGTGAGCAGCTCACACGCTGACTACCAACCATAGGATATGAGACAGAACTGGAGTGGGGCAAGGGATGTCAGGGCTGCTCTGACCCTTCATAGTCTGGCTAGTATCACAAGTGTGCAGAGGGCACATGCACTGCCCCAATGGATACTGCTATAGGAAAAAGTTCTCTGGCCTCAGTGCACTGGCATGTGCATACCTAAGTGGAATGGACGTGTACAAGAACTCAAAGAAAAATTTAGGTTGCCTGTACAATCTTAAAGTGCCCCTCTGGGGTGTATGCATTACGATATAGTCTTTAATTACAGGACCACATACTAGTTTTTCCACAGGACCCCTGCCCCATTCAGTGTACAGGATGGGCCTGCTGTAGGGATGAATCAGGGCTGTGTAGTGAAGGAGACAGCTGTCTGTAGTAACTGTTTCAGTTGCTGCAAAAGATGAAAGATGTGTCATGAATGAGGCAGCAGACTACAGGAAAAGAAAGAATGGTCTCATGGTAAAGGAGACTGAATGCTGCTATGGAGCATCGGTTTCTATCACTGCCTCCACCACAAAACTCCCAATATAATGTAGTTAAGTTACTTAAACCAAACTTTTCAATGTTTCTATTTTCTGATTTGGGACCCTGGTGTCTGATTTGCAGGAATGCTGAACACTCTCAGCTGTAACTGAAGTCAGTGGGAAGTGTGCTTTGAACATGTAGTGCTATATAATGAGAAGTACTCTGAAAAATCTGGTAGTAGGTTTCTCAAATTGGGCACCCAAAATTAGTGGACTCCTTTTGACATTAATCTCTCTGTCTCAGTTTGCCACTTGTAAAATGGGATCAGTACCCACAGGTGCATTGTGCAAATAAATGTATTAATACTTCTGAAGCACTCCGATGTGATAGTGATGAGCTCCACAGAAAAGCCCATGAGCAAATGATTAATTGTTTTCAGAGCAAGGTTTGAATGGTGTGTGGTAAATAAGGCCTGGGGGCCACACACTGAACATGAGTGAGTATATAAAATATCAAACAGATGCTTATTCTGCACAGTGAAGGAGACAGGGGACCTCATGACCAGGTAATTAAAAACAGTATCACAATGCATATGCACAAGGGAACTAAATTAAGGCACAGGCAACCTTAATTCTGGTATTTCCTTACCATTGAGTGCTTGACTTTTGCCCCTTTAATAATGTTCTTTTAACAGATTTGTGTGAGAGAGAGTAATTTCCTAGGTTCTAAAAAAAGCAAACTGAAAGAAACAAATTCCATCATGTTTCATCATTCTCACTCTCGCATGACTCACTGGAAGGGGTGGAACCTTTAGATACACCACACAGACCTCTGCCACTTGAGCTAACAGAGTAACTGACAGCAGTAGTAGGCAGTCATCTTCTATGTGCATCAGCACTAAAGAGTTATGGGACACTGCCAGTGAGCTTCACAGATATTCACTGATGGCAGAAGAATGGTGAGATTTAGTAGTCTTGGGTTCCATTCCAGGTTCTAGAGGAAAGCATGGTCTAGTGAGCACAGACTCTTCGGCTACATCCCCTGTAATCTGTCCTTTTCCCAAGCCTGTCTCTTCCTCAACCAGCTCCTCTTCCCAGTCTCCACTCCTCAGGCTTTTCATCCACCACCTTGCTCAGCAAATCCTAATCCCAGTCATTTTATCCAACCATTCCCAGTTCCCCTGGCCTCCAGTCGCTGGTGCCGCAGTCCATGTTCCCAATCTCACTCCCCAGACTTCTTGTCCAATCTCCGCGTCATCACCCTGTTGCCCGCAGTCCCAGTTCTCCTCCTATACTCCAGTTCCTTGTCAGATCAGCCTCACCTCACCTTCTTGCCCTGCCCCCAGTTTCCCTATCAGCCTCCAGTCACAGCCTCCATGTCCCATCGACTCAGTCTATCCCCACATGTCCAGCTCTCATCCCCTCTGTACACAAATCAGGCAGCTTCCTCCTCCATGATGCTTGGGCCCAGCAGAGGGCGGGGGTTCTGAGCACAGGAGGGAGTTCTCAGTTCTTATTGCCAACCTGGACCCTGCACAGCTTGCAGCAGCCCAGAGCAGCAAATGCAGGGAAAGCCCCACACTGCCCTGGGCCAGAGCATGCCCAGTGTGGATGGTAGCTTCAGGAAATTTAGCTACTAAAATCTAAAAAGTCTATACTGAGCATATGCAAACTGCAATTTTCAAAGTCTTATAACTTGCTCAAATTTGGGCACATTTTCACAGGGACAGCAAGAGGTACATCCTTGACACAATGGCCACCAGCCTACCAAATTTCAAGTCCCTGCTCTAAAGTGCAGGGGCAGTAAAGTTGTTAAAAGAAAAGGTTGCAAGAATATATCCCTAGCCTTCTTCTTGGAAATTGATGACATTTAGGGGCAACCTTTAAAAAAAAAAAATTTTTTTTTAAAAAATCAGCCTGAGGCAGACAATCAGCATGGAAAGTTGTAGCCCAAATAGTTAAAATTTGGCAAAGTTATAAGCAACTGAAAATGCACTCTTATAATGAGATGTGTCAGGCAACCTTAACTGATGGGGCTGGTAGCTCAACCTATAATTTTTGTGTATATGTGTGTTCATATATTCCAGAGACATACTTAATAAACTTAAGTTTTTGTGTATAAAGTGCAACATCTTCCAGTGCAAACCCTAAAACCAAGAAAATGTGAACTTATAGGGCACTTCTTAACAGTAAGTTTAATGTTCACAGAGCATGTTTTCATAACAAGATTCCCCATCGTCACAAGGAACTTTCTTCTGCCTCCAACAGATAAGAAAACACTACACACAACACATTAATTTTTCGCACAGTAATCCACAAAACCTTAATTACAACCTTAGCAGCATTATCAAATATTCAGCATTTACATCGGCACCCAGGTTAAACGCATAATGTGCTACGTTTCTGAAAGAAGTATGAAATTATAATAAAGGTTGTATATTCTACAAGGAAAATGTTGCTAAGGATCAGAGTCCAAAAAATGCAAAACTTCACTACTTACGTTGCATAGTTCCATGTTTAACTCAGTGCTATCTAGCTCAAATTTCTTCAGAGTATAGGAAAATGATTTTCTAATTTCCAGCCCTGTCAACTCACCTTGAGATCTTAGGTCAAGACGTGCTATTTTCATTTTATGCATGGCTGCTAGTAATAAAAAAATTCTACACAGCAAGTTATGCATCCTCCAACCACATTTAAAATAAGTGATATAGCCTTTTTCATACCATACATGAAAAAGAAGGAAGAAAGGGAACACCTAATTCTTTCCCACTCTTTGGCCTGGTCTACAGTACGTGATTGTGTCGAATTTAGCCGCGTTATGTTGAATTAAAACTCAATCCGTCCACACAACCAACCCGGTTTTGTCGACTTAAAGGGCTCTTAAAACCGGTTTCTGTACTCCACCTCAGCAAGGGGAGTAGCGTTAAAATCGACATCGCTGTTCTGGATTTGAGGTACTGTGGATGCAATTCAACGGTATTGGCCTCCGGGAGCTATCCCAGAATGCTAAATTGTGACCGCTCTAGACAACACTTTCAACTCAGATGCACTAGCCAGATAGTTAGGAAAAGCCCCGGGAACTTTTGAATTTCATTTCTTATTTGGCCAGCGTGGCGAGCTCATCAGCACAGGTGATCACGCAGAGCTCACCAGCACAGGTGACTATGCAGTCCCAGAATCACAAAAGAGCTCCAGCATGGACCAAACAGGAGGTACTGGATCTCATCGCAGTATGGGGAGAAAAATCTGTGCAGGCAGAACTCTGTTCAAAAAAACAGAATGCTTAACCCAGAATTCCAATGGGCAGTGGAGACTGTGGGATAGCTACCCACAGAGCACTGCTCCGAGAGTCAATGCTAGCCATGGTACTGTGGACGCACTCCGCCGACTTAACACGCTTAGTGGGTACACACACAATTGACTGCATAAAATCTCTTCCGAAAAATCGACTTCTATAAATTCAACCTAATTTCATACTGTAGACGTACCCTTTGCTGGTTATTTTTATATGCACCATACCTGACCTCAAAGGAGCCTTATGAGCTGGAGTTCCCTTGATATAAAATAAGAAAAAGCTGCTGTCAGGGCTTTCTCCGTGAGAAAGCACTCGCCGCTCCCGGTCACCCAAAATCTGGATTTATTAGCCTTCCAAACACAGACAGACCATCTTCCCTCAGGTTTTTAAAGAGAGGATGGATTGGGGGTTTGAGCGCTTTATTTTATTATGAGATTTCTACTGCATTTACTAGCAGATCCACGTATTTATGCTTCGAAATAAGATGAGCAGCCCTTTCCAACAGACTGTATTGTATGACTGTTGTATTGTATACGTTAACATATAATGGATACCTATATTTGCTATAAAATAAAATTTATTCCAAAAAGTTACATAGCAAATGGAGGTCACTTAATTAGTTTATATTCTGTGGGCAATGCCACATCAAGTGTGACAGATGTTCACCTGAGATTTTATATAAGTCAAGCTATTAGTATATTGTTACTTTAACAGTTCACAACGTTTCAGAAGCTGAAGAACATTAAAATGTATTTCAATTAAAAATATTTTATAGTTTTGAGAAAAAAAGGCTGAAAAAAGTTAGTCATACCAATTCAAATGTGATAGACACAAATAAGGGGTGCCCTAAAAAGAAACCTGGACAGTTAAAGTTAAGATTGCAGTATATTTTGACCATAAGTAACAAGAGGATTTAATGTACAATATAAAGTGAAATCAACAAAAGGAACATAAGTGAAACAAAAGTGCTAATAAAGATAATTACAACACAGAGGAATGAACAAGGTTGTTCTGTTTCCACCTTGTTAGATGAAATGGGAAAGCCTAATGTACTCTGACAGGTACAAAAACAGTTGCAGAAAGGCAAGTTAGCTTTCTGTTGCTCCTGCCACTTAACTATTTTCAGTTCTTGGCACAACAACGTGACATGGCTGTCAGAGCTAGTGCAAATTGATATAGTTCACTGCTAACATTACCTGCATCATGGGATATTTTGCTTCAGCAGGACTTCCAAATCCATTAACGCCAATGAAGCTGGTACTAAAGTAGGAATCTGTGAGACTAGCATCAGCTAAACCACCGCCATCTATTCCAGGAACTAAAAGAAAAAGGAAAAATGTTTCAGATGATTTTAGTTTAGCAAGTCTACCTGTTTCTTGCCAATAAAATATGTCTAGATTTAGACTTGCATTCCTACGAGAATCAACAAAGAAAACATATTGGTGTATACAATGAAAGGAGCAGTTAGGATGGTAAATAAGGCGTGTGCGCACACTATGAAATTATAGCAGAGAAGTAGGCAGGGCAGAGCTGTGCATACCCTTGAAGGCAGGGAGGAGGCGCTCAAACGATGCGGAAAGAGTAAGGAACAAGAGATGGTATCAGAATAGAAAGAAATGTGGTTGGAGCATCAGGAAAGGAAGAATTTTTTTTTTAAAATTAAAAGGAAAGTAATGATCTTGCATACATAGTAAGAAGTTCTCAAAGTGTTCAATAATTTATTTCTTGAACAACTATTTTTCAAACAATTTATTCATTTCTCTTGATGGCAACATTCATAGCAAGTTAACAACTTAAAATGATGTGTGGGAAAGAACTCAAACAACATCTTACAAGACAGACATTCTACGTTTCCTTAAACTTTTCATTATGTAGTATTTCAAAAGTGGCTAGACAATTTTATTCTAAGTTGCCAAAAAGTTCTTCTAGGCTAAGAGCAAGCATGAAAGATTTAATTCCCAAGGCATATTTTCAGAAAGTTCAGTGTCTACAAACAAGGGCTTATAATAAAAGTACTTCAACTGTACCTATATAAATTTGCTACTACAGTGCAACAAGGATTTTTAAGAATAAAAAGTATAGTAATTTCATGAAGAGCTAAAACACACTAATCAAACATCAAAGAATCAAGATTTTATGGTTCTATGGAAGGTGTGTTTCAGTAAAGAAACCCTCCATAAAACATAAATGTGTGATGGCAAGGCACAGATCCAACTCAGAGGAAAGATCTTTACCACATCAGTACATCCTGAACCTTGGTATCAGCCTCCAGCCAGTTGGTAGCATGCTAACATGTCTTCCTAGTCACCACTGTCAAACAGAATCAAATGGATCTCTATACGAAGCTGAAGGATTGCAGTTTTGAATGCCAAAACAGGCTGCATGAACTGGTTGGTAACTTCCCTGCTTCCACACTAGAACAGATAGATAGCAGAAAAGTTTTTCCAGAAGAAACAAAGAAGGCATTAGAGTAGCAGCAGCACTCAAGTGGCACTAACCAGCATCCAGTTAGCAACTGAAAAGTTGCACTCACGCTTCAGCCTATATCCCCATTTGAGCCAGCCAACTTAAGTCAATAGCATCACTGCACTTGAATGTCAGGTTGTGTGTGAATGGAGGGGACAAGTTAAGGGGAACACTTGAGCTATCACAAGATAACTTTGCAATGAAGACATGCTCTTAATTAAACTAATGCTGACATGACATTAGCATTTAGTTGGCTACTTAAGAGTTTTTCAGGAGAGGTGTATTACAGATGTTAGAGACCCCAACTACATACGGTCATTAAAAATGACATGAAATTTTCTTCAAGTCAGTTTTGAATCTTAAATTTAAGGACTAAGGAAACAGGAAGGCAGAGCCATATCTGTACCTGCAGCACATTCTAGGTCCTCTTCCACAACTCCTGAAGAACAGCCAAGAGGGAAATCTAATGAGGCCCCAGAACTACTACTACTCCATCTGCAGTTTGGCCCTGTTCTTACCCCACTCCCCCATAGCTGTTTAGGTGGGAAGTGTGAATTCAGAATAATGGAACAAAACTATTCGATTCTGTAGACCTACTGTAATAACACTGAAAACTGCAGAGCTGCCAAATACTGTTTCCACCCCTTGTTAGTCAGGATCCAACTTGGACTAGGAAGGGTCAGCTCGAAAGATGGATAAATATGCCCCTCTGGCTAACACCTTGAGAGCTAAGGGTTACCAGGTTCAGACACACATGCTGATGATCAGAGCCCTGGGCACATGGGACCCTAGTAACAAGCAAATGTTGCAGGAATGCAGAATCGGTCAACGCTACGCTTGGCTGATGCAGCAACTCATGGTGTCGGATGCCATCAGATGGTCGACATCTACACAGAATATATCACCGGACATCTGCAATACCAGGAAGGATGAGCAGGAGTGCCGATGAGAAGCACAGTGGGGAAAGTAACTGAAATACTCTCCTCATGAATTGTATTCTCCAAATGGACAACCTACCCTAAATTCTCAATTACTGAGGGACAATCTTCACTCATTGATATATGTGCTTTCCACAACCAACTCTCCGTATAACTTTTCATGAGTGATGTATCCAAATACCTGGTTGCTAATATCTAAACTGTATTCTTAAATTTACTCCCCTAAATTTGGGTTATTGCTGATTATGCACAATACGTATCTTATGATTTAAAAACAAACTTTGTATTTGTGGATAATCTAAGCACTATACTCAAATGTACAGACATTCACCAGATATTTTTTTCAAGATGGAAATTTGGGGCTCTGTTTAGTGACAATTAGTTGTTTTCGTGTTATTTTTCATTCAAAATTGCTTAGGTTTGCATTGAGGTGTCTACTGCCCTGGAATCAGGAGTCTTCTCTGCTTGAATTTCAGTCAGTATTGAAAACCGAGGTACTACTGCAGCTTTATGCTACACTGTACAAGTTAAATCCATGTCCTTCCTGACTGGTGAAGGCCATTAGCAACTTTTAAAGTTTCAAGAACAGTTGCCATTCCAAGATACACTGTATAAACATCAGCTGACTTGAGCTTGCAGGGCTTAGTCTTTTGGGCTGAAAAATCGCTGTGTAGATGATTGGGTTGGAACTGGAGCCTGAGTTCCGAGACCCTGTGAGGTTGAAGGGTCCCAGAGCTCAGGCTCCAGCCTGAGCCCAAATGTCTACACAGTAAGTTTTACCCCTGCAGCCCAAGCCTGAGTCAGCTGACCTGGGCCAGCTGTGGCCTTGGGCTGCAGGGCTAAAAATTACATAATGAAAATGTTTTGAAGAGCTGTCCACCACAGCATCTCTCAGTGAGAGTCTACCTCAAAATGCCATGTCATTCTGTAGTTTGGGTGTTTTCCTGGACTCCTTGGTGTATCTGGACACTCACAAGAGCTGTAACCGCTCCAAAATAGTCTCTTATCTGTGCCTGGAAGAAGGCAGAGCCTCTTTTGTAGAGTAATGATCTGGCCAGCTGTCCATGACTTCATAACTTCCTCGATAGGTGACTGCACCTCACTGTACTAGAGTCATTACACTGACCTTTAAAAGATCCTAACCAGACCAAAGCACAATAACCCATGTCAAACGCATCACCAGCCACTGAGAGCACACGACTATGGTGCTCCACTCACTACACTGGCTCCCCATAAAGAAACATGCTGATTTCAAGGTGGTAGTCCTCATCCATATGGCCTTCCACTGCACTGTACCAAATTACTTAGTAGAACAACTCAACCTTCCTTAACAGTCATGCCACACAGGAATCATTCCATGAATGACCTCAAGGGCTAAACTCATTAGAGCAGAGGACAAGAGTTCTCTTGGTAATGGCTTGAGGCTATGGAATTCTATTCCAGAGGTGAAGAGTGAACCCTGGCTTCAGAATAAAACCCAAGATTCATTTCTTTAACATAGTCTTCCCCCATCAACAGCAATGGCTAAGAAAAGAAAGATGGAAAGGGACAAGATGCAGCTTACATAGCCATACATTAAAAGAAGAGTGAAAATGGCTTCTAGAAAGGTGTCTGGAAACTAAGAGAAACAGAGTCCACTTTGACCATGTCTTCTATAAGATTATTTTTTGGGGAAATAGTTCCTACAGCAATGGGTGCTTGATAAGCACCTAAATAGATGAGGCAGTTGTCATTTCGTCTATTTTCTAGAAGACCACAAATGCTCTGTTAACAGCTTTTTCTCTTCTTTGACTTTGCTTTTGACAACTAATCATTCAGACAAGCTACAGATTTTTTTTCCCCCCCTCTGAGGAAGGCCACAACTGTAAAAATCACTTTTGTAACTGTGTGTCACGACCAGCCTAAAGAAGGCTCTTGCACTGGAAGTGGCTGGACTTCACCAAGGATAAATAGTGTTGAGTAATGGGAAAGTAGGTGTCTGAGATCCATGTGTAACAGGCCTCGGACACACCTTTAAACAGATTTTAGAGTCGCCACTTTGAATTTTGATTGACACACATTTATTGAACTACATTAGATTCTGCATTCAAATTGCCCATCTTGATCTTTTCTGTATAACTAAAATTCATAAGTATACTTTCAAATTGTTCAGCATTTAATACCATTAAAATAGCATTTCCAGTACTGTTCTATTTCCCAAAAGTATACTTTTTAATTAGTTTAGATGAATTGTTTACTATTTTAGGGTGGTGGGAAAGTTCTGAAGTTGGATAAAGTTGTCTTATAGGAGAAATACATCCATTTGTCTTACATTAGGAAAGTGAAGTTAAACAGTCTCAAGATTATCTTACCCCGAGAGAACTTGTGATTTCCCCACAACAGTGAAAGAATTAGCTAGACTAGTTTGAGGAGCAAAGATGGATGTGACAAGAAGGGGAATAGCAGACTGGGTTTCTCTTTCATGCAACGTCAACAGAAATTGAGAATGATGAGCAAACTAAGATTTTAGCGTACTAAAGAAAGCAAACATTTAAGGCAAACAGATATAAAAATAGGGCTCTCGATTAATCGCAGTTAACTCACACGATTAACTCAAAAAAAGTAGTCGTGATTAAAAAATTAATCATGGTCAATCAGTTTTAATTGCATTATTAAAAAATAGAATACCAATTAAAATGTATTAAATATTTGTGATTTTTTTTACATTTTCATATCTACTGTATTGTGTTGGAATTGAAATCAAATATTTGCACTGTAAAAATGATAAACAAAAGAAACAGTATTTTTCAATTCACCTCATACAATCTGTAGTGCAATCTCTTTGCTCTGAAAGTGCAACTTACAAATATAGACTTTGGGGGGTGGGGGTGGTTATTTAACTGCACTCAAAAACAAAACAATGTAAAACTTCAGAGCCTACAAGTCCCCTCAGTGCTACTTCTTGTTCAGCCAATCGCTAAGACAAACAAGTTTGTTTACATGTACAGGAGATAATGCTGCCCTCTTTTATTTACAATGTCACCAGAAAGCGAGAACAGACATTTGCATGGCACTTTTGTAGCCGGAATTGCAAGGTATTTATGTGCCAGATATGCTAAACATTCACATGCCCCTTCATGCTTCAGCCACCATTCCAGAGGATATGCTTCCATGCTAACCCTCATTAAAAAAATGTGTTAATTAAATTTGTGATTGAACTCCTTGGGGAAGAATTGTACATCCCTTGGTCTGTTTTACCCGCATTCTGCCATATATTTCATGTTGTAACAGTCTCGGATGATGACCCAGCACATGTTGCTCATTTTAAGAACACTTTCACTGCAGATTTCACAAAATGCAATGAAGGTACCAATGTGAGATTTCTAAAGATAGCTACAGCACTCTACCCAAGGTTTAAGAATCTGAAGTGCCATCCAAAATCTGAGATGGACAAGGTGTGGAGCATGTTTTCAGAAGTCTTAAAAGAGTAACACTCCAATGCCGAAACTACAGAACCCAAACCACCAAAAGAGAAAATCCACCTTCTGCTGGTGGCATCTGACTCAGATAATTAAATTGAACCCAAAGTCCACACTGCTTTGGATTGTTATCAAGCAGAACCCGCCATTAGCATGGAGGCATGTCCCCTGGAATGGTGGTTGAAGCATGAGGGGACATATGAATCCTTAGCACATCCAGCACGTAAATACCTTGCGATGCCAGCAACAACAGTGCCATGCGAACACCTGTTCTCACTTTCAGGTGACAGTGCAAACAAGAAGTGGGCAGCATTATCTCCTGCAAATGTAAACAAACTTGTTTGTCTGAGCAACTGGCTGAACAAGAAGTAGGACTGAGTGGACTTGCAGGCTCTACAATTTTACATTGTTTTATTTTTGAATTAAGTTTTTTTGTACGTAATTCTACATTTGTAAGTTCAACTTTCATGATAAAAGATTGCAGTATTGTACTTGTATTAGGTGAACTGAAAAATACTATTTTGGTTTTTTACAGTGCAAATACCTGTAAAAAATATAAAGTGAGCACTGTACACTTTGTATTCTGTGTTGTAATTGAAATCAATATATATGTGAAAATGTAGAAAACATCCAAAACCATGTAAATAAATGGTATTCTATTATTAACAGTGCGACTAATCACGGTTAATTTTTTTTTTAATCACTTGACAGCCCTAATAAAAAACAGAACATATTTTTAAGTGGCTTGGAGGATCCAAAACATATTTTTAGTTTTGGCAATGCTGGAAACAAGTGAAGGAAGGCAAGTTTAGAAAGACTCATAAAACACATTTTTCTACTTTTAAAAAGAAAACCATCAAGCAATTTCTTGCTTATGATAGCACAGCAGTTGAGCTTGATAACTGAAATAAAGAATAAAAGTCTCCTCTATGATACTACTTCCACTGCCACAGCAGGAAACAGAGACTCTTGATTGCATGCACAACAGGAGAACAAAGGACAGCAACAGCTTTTTATTTTAAAAAGAATAATGCCAATATTTTCAGTTACAAAGGATTTAGTCACAACTTAAGTGTTTGGAAACCTCAGTGATGAGCCTGGTATAAATGCCTAGACATACCAAACTTCGAGAAGAGTCAGTGAGCGACTTTCAGCTGGCTAAATCACATGCAATGTTGAAAACTGAAGGGCAAGTCTAATATAAACACTAACAGGCAATATGGTCAAATCTCCCTCTCTCTTACTCCAGGATTACTGAAAGCAGCTCTAAGTACACCTGCTTAACAGGAAGCTCTGCTTTTCATGAGTTGCATAACTATGAAACAATGCTTAAAACGGGACCTGAAAGGTAAGCCTAAAGAGTTGGGTTTGTGCTCTTTTTATGCTGCTTTATGTGGCGTAAAGGTGGTCTGAAATAAAGGTTTGGGAGAAGATATAGAGAGAGCTTTCTTACAGATTAATCAAAGGGACAATCTCTCAAGTGTTTATTATGGATTGGCATTAAATAAGTATTAAACATCTCTGTTATTCAAGCATGGAATATTATCTTTGTTCCTAATTTTTTTCAACACAGCATATCAGACTTCTGGAAAAGTAATACCCAGATCGAACCTTGTGTGTTGCCATCACTGCTTAAAATCCTAAATTATAGCTATGTCTGCAATAAAAGGTGTGTTTTTACAATGAGATGGCTATCTAGATTCAAAATCCTATTGGAGACAAGGATTTTAACCTCAATGTAGGCTAGTCAAAATTAACCCTCTGATCCCACCCTGCCCCCAAGGGTTCAACTCAACTAGCTACCGTGCGACAAAAACTACAGTGGCTTGTCTCCTCTTGAATTTTACAGAGATAGCTATTGCAGTGTAAAAAAACCAAATCTATTTTTGCAGCAGACACAAAACCTGTGTGTGAGAGATGTTATTTAAAACTTAGGAAAACTGCTTTTAGCTTCATCAAAATATTATATTTGTAGGGCTTATATTCAACCTACTTTATGTGTAGTGACATTTCTTCTATCTAGAAACACCCACCATATATATACCTGGGTTAAAAATCAACATTTGTGTACTGTTTAATGGATCTCAAGTACAAGTTATATGCTTTATATTATGTGGTAAGTGATTCTATGTATTGTCACTACCACTGTTATAATCTTTTAACTCTGATATCCCTTCTATGCCTGTTTTTAATATAGCATTTCTCAAGGCAAGACTAAAACTAATTGCCTTTATTACAAACACTCCAATTTAGTGATCAGGAATTTATTTACAAACAAAAAGGGAAAAAACAGAAAGCATAAAATAAGCAAACTATACCTACTACTACTACTACAAGAGCTAATCTTCCTGTTCAATATTGCAAAATGTGCATACCAAAGATGTGTCTAATCTAGACTGCAAGGTCCTTGGAGTACATGTAATTTCTTCCTTTTTATTTTTACAAAACCAGTAACACCTCAGCACTAAAATGGTCTTTTGGCACCCACACTCCACCGCAATTACTCAATCCTCACACCTTCAAAATATGTTCTCTCCAAGTGCTTTCCAAACACTGAGTCTCTTCAGGATATTCTGCATCAAAATTCTGATGAAAAGAAAGTAACAGAGGACTATTAAGAATATACAAAATGTAAAGTGTAAGTATCTAAAGGATAATATTTGTTTTCGGAGGGAAGACAGTAAAAATGTTCTGCTACTTAAGATTAGTACTGATATTTTCCTGTCCTTATGGGGAGGAGGGACAGACAATAACCATACAGAGTTGGTTCATATTTATGATATGTGTGGCAGAGCTCCGATCTTGTCCCTGTGGGTCCCGCGCTTCTAGGCGGTTTATGCTACCCTCAGAGGATGGTGAGAGAACTCCCACAGTTCCTGTTGTCCCTCTGGGCTTATTGCAGAACAGTTTAGCCTCCTGTCCTGCCAGAGGCCTGTCTTCTCCTTGTAGTGGCAGGTTGGTGGGGGAACCTGGGCCCACCCTCTACTCCAGGTTCCAGCCCAGGGACCCTAATGGTAGCAGCTGTTGGCAGCCGACCTCTCATTGCCAGAGTTGCTACAATTCCCTGGGCCACTTCCCCACAGCTCTCCCGCTTCTCCCTTCTTCACCCTTACCAATAGCTTGAGAGTTGCCTTATTTACTCAGCCCTTCAGTAGCAGCAGCACTTCCTCTCCTCTGGCTCCCTGGCTCTCCCTCAGCCTGACTGGAGTGAGCCCTTTTATATGCTCAGAAGAGCCTTAATTAGGGTCAGGTGTTCACTTCACCTTAATGGCGTCACCTGACTCTTTGGAGGTTAATTAGAGTCAGGTGTTCTCATTAGCCTGGAGCAGTCCCTGCTCTGGTCAGTTAGGGAACAGAAAACTGCTAACCCAATGGCCAGTATTATCTGCCTTCTACTATTCTGTTGTACCGAACTGGCCTGGGTCTATCACATATGTAAACACTCAAAACATCCAACCTGACTGTGGTTTGTACAATCCATGACCAGGGCCTGACTCTTGTAAGTTTGTATTTCATTTCCAAAACTGAATTCTCAGTGAAGAATGTTCAGGAACAGATTGCTTTAACTAGGTGACTAAAACGATATACTCTTCTGAAATCAGTGAAAGTACAAAGCAGAAAGATGACTTAGAAATTCAGCCACACAACATAAAGGCAATGCAATTTAGTGCTCCTTCAACTCCTTACAGATTGCTAAAATACACACACTAGACAGCCTAGCTCATCTCATCAGCAGTGCAGGACTGTTTCCGACTCTACCTTTTCTAGGGTATGTCTACACTGCACACTAAACCCACATCTGTGGGATCCAGGCTTGGTAACATGCTGTTTCCAAGCCCTCTGTTGAGTGTCCACACTGCACTGTAAACCTGGGCTTACAATTGCTGGACCTGGGTCTCACAGCCCTGCTAACAGGTCTATACAAGGTCCTTCTGCAAGCTATACAAGCTTGAACTGCGTGCAGACTGCGAAATGATGGTTTGGACCTGACTCGCAGCGGGATTTGGGCTCTGACCCACTCCCCTAGCAAGGGTCCTAAGACTGGATCCTGAGTGCTTGTTGACCCCAGTCAGACTGATGTGTGTGGACTGAAGAGAGGCTTGGGCTCAAAACTGAGTCAGAGTCCAGGCAAAGAGTGCAATGTAGATGTACGCCTTGCATCATGGTTTATTTTTGTATCTTGCAGGAAATGGAGCTTCCACCACTTCCCTTGGAAGCCTGATCATCTCACTGCCCAGATGTTTCTCCTGATCATCCTAAATTTTTCCCTCTTAATTTTAATCCCATTACATCAAGTTATAGTGCCATGAATAACTACAGAACTGGCTCCATCTTTGGTCCTCTTTCGTTCCACTTTTTTCTTTGCACAATGTCATACACTCACAGTTCTAAAAGCTACCATTCTCTACACTGATGATTCACAAGTCTACCAGTGCACTCCTTACTAGTTTCCATCCAATCCTGCATTTCTACCCGTCTCTCTGGAATCTCATCCTAGATCTCTCACCATCGGCATCCACTAATATGGCTAAATCTTAACTCATTATTCCTCCTCCCCCACCTCAGAATTTCTCCACTAAAGAGTATGTTTACTGCAAATTAGACACAATACATAGACTGTGTTGGGTAAAATGAAATCTTAACCTTAATATGGTGCACTGCAATATAATGTCAGGTAAGATGCAATATAAAAATAGTTTCAAAGGTAAAAATTACATATTTAAAATAATGCTCAGTTGTGTTACAATATATTAGAACAGTAGGTTTTCAACCTTTTTTCATTTGCGGACCCCTACATTTCAAATAGAGGTCCGGACCTCTTTGGAAACCTTAGACATAGTCTGCAGATGCCCAGGGTCCACCGACCACGTTTGAAAACCACTGCATTAGAATATTACAATCCAAGTTTTGTTTTGGATCTAGCTTGCTGGTCAGTTTATCTTTCTGAGTCTCTTTACTACTGTATATTGTCTCAAAACAATGGTGATGGGGTTAAGTTTTCAACACCTTTTTTAAAAAACAGATATTATGAACAAATTTCTATAACCAATATCACAAAACCTAAATTGTAGGTCTCACCTAAGAGAACAGAATTTCTTGAACTGGCTTAATTTGTTGAAAGTGACTGTATGCATGGTCCCTACAGTGTTGTTTTAATGTTGCCTCTACAGTGGCAGCAGCTGCTTACTGCTAGTATCACAGGAAGCTTGAAAATGTGTAGTTTGCTGGCTGTAAGAGCAGCAGCACTATGACTATCAGGCCAGCCTGTTGTGATCCCTGTCTCCATGCCCCTCCCACCTCCAGATCATGGACAGTCTGAATTATCAACCAGTGCTGCAATGGAGGGACTGAGAGCAGCACTACTACCTCAAGTGTTGTGGGCAAGTTAAATTTTGTTCTACTTTTCTTTTTTAACCGGAAGTGTCTTACATGGAATTCAAGGAAGGATTTTCTTGATAAAGAATAAAGACAAGGAAAAAGGAGTGTTGAGAGGACAAGACCAGAATAGGGTTAAGAAGGAAAAGGACACCAAGGCCTGGTCTACACTACACAGTTAGGTCGACAAAAGACAGCTTACATCGACCTAAATAGGTCAGTGTACACACCACACGCAGCCTTGCCCCACCAACGTAAATGCCCTACTACACCAACATAATAACGCCACCTCCACAAGAGGTGTAGGGCTTATGATGGTGTAGTTATGATGACACAGTGTCTGTGTAGATGCTGGGTTACTTACATTGACTCTTTGCTGTCTTCTCAATTTCAGGGATCCATGAAGCCTCAAAACCGACAAGAAAGCCAGGCAGCTAGAGCCCAGCTGCCCCTAGCTACCTGCTCCCATCAGGGAATAGGGAGATGAGAAGCCCGGGAGGCAGCCGGGCTACCGGTGGGGAGCTGGTAGGCACCCAAAATTAGTGGATGCTTGTGACCTTGATTTCTCTACACCTCAGCTCCCCATCTGTGAAATGGGGATAATACTCCCTCACTTCACAGAGGTGTTGTGAAAATAAACAAACATCTGTTACGATTTCAGATACTATAGGGATGAGCGAGGCAGAAAGGCCCATTAGGAAATTTCAAACTCTCCTCTGAATACAGAATTATTATAGTGTGTGTAGTAAATAAGCTATTGAATAGCAGATCATTCAATAAGCACTGCCCATTCTGTGCTCCTGCATTTGAACCAGGTGGCTTCCTCCTCCACACTGCCTGGGACTCACTGAGGGCATAGAAACAAGTCTGCCAGCTCTCAGTTCCTGTGTCTGGGGCCACAGGAGTAGGGAGCTGCAACTACAAGGAAAGTCCTACTCAGACCCCGCTGCCCTGGGCTGGAGCATGCTCAGTACAGACAAACTCTTCCGAGAATTTAGCTTGTAAATTCTCAAGTCCATACTGAACATATGCACAGTGACATTTTTAAAGGCTTGTAACTTGGCATTTCTTCCCCCTCACAGGCAACAGCAAAAGAGACATCTCTGACACAAAGGAACCCCTCCTGCCAAATTTCAACTCCTGTGCCAAGCCTGGTCACACTAGTGCTTAACAAAAGGATGTAAGAAGTTTTTGAACGTTGGAAAAAACAGTGTACTTTCCCCCCAACTTTTTTCTGACAAATGGCTGAACCATTTTTGCTGAAACTTCCCCCCAAAAATTCAAACAGATAACTAGCTTCAAAAATTTCAGTTCCACCAGTTCAAGTTTGGTAAAATTATAAGAAACTGAAAACAGAATCTTAAATGGGAAAATGTTGGGCAATCTTAACCATAGATGGTGTTACCCTCTCCTCCTGCAAGAGTACACATGACAGTATTACATTCCTATGTTTGTCAATCTCGCATTAACTACCTAGAAGATAACACTGCTCAATGGAACAGGCTCACCATAGTAAATATGAGCAACCTTGAAATTTGGCAAGTAGTTGTTATAATTTACTGTTAGAGATACAAAAGCAAAGTTCATTAATAGAGAGGTCTAATACCATGAACAAACTTGCCATCTCTCAGCTATATCTATAGCGTCCATCACTATCTGAATTTCAGAAAAGTACCATGAAAACATTTGATAGTTAGAAGTCATTTCATGCAAACAATCATTAAGCTTATGCCACACACCCATAATGCAACCAAATGTAGTGTACTAATTTAAAAGGGCATGACAATCTATTTTTAAAAACCTCCACAACTAAGAAGATTTCGCTATGCTGATTGCTGCTGCAACTACAGACCAAATCATTTACAAAGCTAGTTTTCTGCAAGTCTCAAGCACACAGATAATAAAGCTCAAGTACAGCAAGTGCATCACTGATAAATGACAGTAACTCAGCTTAATATGGAACCCAGACACTTGAAATTCTCACTTGTTTGAGGAGAAGGAGGAAGAGAAGTGAGGAAGGGGACTTATTTTGAAATATTTAAAAAAAAAAAAAAGTAATGCTATCTGAGGATGAAGGGCTATACTATGAGTGTATCAGTTGGGAAATTTAAGATTCCCATCAAAAGAATCTCATTTAAAATTTTTCCCAACTTGACTTCCCTACAAAGTTACTAGTGAAATAGCTTCTTCATGCTAGTCTCTCTTCCAGCAGAACCTTTAAGCAGAACGTTTTGAGTTTCCTGTTTTGACTCTGATACAAAAACACTTTACAGTGCTGCTGTATGCAGGCTCCCTGTTTTGCCTATACACTTTTGAATGTCCCTGATGTCAGCCAGAAAGTAATTGAGTAAGCTTCTATTAATTAGTAAAAAAAAGTTTAACAGAGATTCCAAATATGACAAACTGGGAACTGAGGCACCATCAGAGGAGATTAGAAGTTTTGTGCACCTACACATGGACCAGCAAATTAGTGGTTTTGGGGGGATAGTGTAAAGAGGAAAAAGATATGAAAAGCAGCAGGTCATTTCAAAGCATCTCTGAACAAATTAAACCAGTTTCCTTTTACACAGTGCAGAGCTACTTGCACTGAATCTCCCCAACCACCAACCTCAGGCATCACAGTTACTGTTTAGTATTTGCTTCTTGTACTATCCACAACATGCTAGGTGCTTTCCCACCCACCAAACCCACTGCATGCCTAACCAACATCCACGGGGCAGACCCTGGTATCCCCCACCATTCCCCTGCTTCCCTAACCAACATCCACCGGGGACACCTTCCCAGGTAACCCCCCATCACCCCCCTGCATCCCTAACCAGCACCGAGGGGCCGGGGGCCACCCTCCCTAGTATCCCCATCTCCTGCCGCTCTAACCAGCACCCCGGGGATACACACGCTATCCTCCTCCTCTCCCTGTATCCGCGCGGGGCGGGGGGGGCACCTTTCCCAGCATCCCCAGCCTCCTCCCCCGCCCCGGGACAGGACGGGCTGCCCGGCCCTGTCCCTGCCAGTTCCCGCCAGCCGGGACTTGGCCCTGCTGCTGGGGCCCGGCCGCTGTCTCCTTCCCTCGCCCGCACTCACTCGCCAGCCGCGGTCCATCCAGCCCCCCGCCGCCGCCGTGGCTGCCCCCCAGCTCGGCCTTCTTAGGCCCCACCGCCGCCGCCGCTCCGGGGGCTGCCCCGTGCGGGTAGCCGGGCCCGGCGGCGGGGGCGCTGGGGCCGGGCAGGCCGAGCGGGAGCCCCCCGAGGGCGGGCGGGGGCCCGGGGCAGGCGGGGGCGGCGCCGGGCTCCTCATGCAGGAACTGGCACTCCTCCCCGTAGAAGCAGGTCTTGTCCTTGGCGTAGTAGCGGCAGAACTTCAGCTTCAGCCCCGCGCCGGGGGCCGGGCCCGGGACCCCCACCGCCCCGACCCCCGCCGGGGCCCCCGCCACCGGGGACGGGCCCGCCGGGGACGGGCAGGGGAGGCCGCCGCTGTTCATGGCAACGCCGCCAGCCTCAGCACCATGGGGAGGGGCCGCCGCCGTCACCCGGGGCTCCGACTCCGGAAGGGGGGAGCCGGGGGCGCGATTCTGCTTCTCTTAAAGGGGCCGCGCGGCTCAGCCCGCCGCGGGTGAGGAGCGGAGGCGGCTCGTCAATGGGCCCGGCCCGGGGCTTGTTTATTCCATTTTCCTCTTCCTGAGCGGACGCCCCGCTGCGCATGCGCGGGAGAAGGGCGTTCTGGGTAACCCAGGACGAGCGAGGCGCTGGGGGCCCCGGGCAGAGGGTCCCGCGCAGGCCTGGGAAGGGGGGCGCGCGCGCCTCTCGCCATTCACATCGCCCCGCGCGTGGCAGCCCCGGGACACGGGGACGGACCCTCCTGCCTCGGGCAGCCCCGGCCGTCTCGTGCTGGAAACACCGCCCAAGAGGCCGCAGCCTGAGCTGCTGCCCTCGCCCCGCGCACTCTGCTGCCTCTGGGGGAAACCGTGTGAAAGCGTCCGGGCAGTGATTTCCCTACACCCCCCCAGAATTTCCCCAACACCCCCCCCCCAGTTTTGTGAACTAGTTACATAACAATTTAGCGACCCCCCCCTGTAAATTCGAACACCCCCCCCCCCCCATTTCAGTTCCTGGGGTGGCCACTGCATCCGGGCCCTCGCAAGTGAGGAGCTGGGCCTGGCTTGGCTCAGAGGCTGGCTGTTGTGCGGGGCTGTGTTCACGCCTCCTCCATTGGGGGCTGCAAAGCCCCCGGCGTCCAGTAAAGAATAAGTAGCCATCGATCAGCACCAGCGTGCTCGTGCAAGGCAAACAAACTCAAACCGGGGAGGTAGAGCCCTCACCGTGGGTGAGTTCTCCGGCCTGTGGTGTTATCTTGGAGGTCAGACTAGATTATCATGTCCCACCACCTTTCAGCATAGCTTACTTGTAGCTAGCTGAGTAATGGTTTAAAACACAGCTGCCTTCTGACAGTTTGTTGACATACGTGAAATCCTGGCCTTGTTGGAAGTAAATGGGAAACCCCCAGCTGACGCCACTGGCATTTTAACCATTTACTTCAATAGGGTCAGGATTTCACCCATCACCTTCAAACATGGCACTGATTCAAAATGCATTTAGAAAAAAACTCTCTGTGATATCTCTACTGTCTTCTGTAGCAAACCCCTCTTTCAAAATATGCAGACTCAAAGTGTACCATGTTACCAATTTTCTTCACTTGCATTCCACCACACCCACAGGAGAGAGGCTGCCTTGGCCACACTTCCGGCTTTAAAATTATGAATTTGTGAATACTCTCATTTGACCTCAAATGAGGTGAGTGAGATGAGGGCTTAAGGATTGGACCCCTCAAATGGCACAGATGGTAAAAGCATTAAATTTAGAATTATTACCAAGTGACAGAAAATGAGGCATATTATGGTGATAGCAGGGTAATTCAACAAGAAAATCCAGGGTTTTCAATTTTCCATGATACGCAAATATGGCTAATATTTGGTATTTTTATACAATATATGGTGTGAAGAAAAACATCCTGGTGATAACTTTAAATGTATATATAAATTATTTTATGTGTGTGCAGTGCAGGATATTAGACAAGGAGGGTGAAGTGATATCTTTTATTGGACCAACTTCTGTTGGTGAGAGAGAGAGAAGCTTTTGAGCCACACACAGCTCTGCATCTTGCGTCTCTCACCAACACATTGGTCCAGTAAAAGATACTACCTCACCGACTTTGTCTTTCATTGTTATTTATAACCATCTTGTACTATTGTCTAGTCTAACTCAGTAGACTACCACATATTGCGTCATGATATCAATTTTTAATCAGAACTCCCCATTTTAACCAGTGACCCTTTGTTAGTCTTGTAGACACTGTCCTCAAATTCTAATATGTTATTTTTAAAGCAACTAATAATACGTGTATATAACAATGAGAATATGTCATGTTCTTCCACTGATGTAACCCTCCTCCCATTCTTCCCCATTTCCTTACAGCCAACCCTTGCTGTGTTTTCTCTTATTTAAACTAAAATCTTCTGCCAGGGACCTTTCATTTCTTAATTGCCTGAAAACACCATGTTCAACTATGACGTGTAAATACTAAATAATATTGTGAGGCTGTTTCTGCAATGTCTGTTCTCCTTCATAGATGAAAAGTGGGGTTTTGGACACACCCTCATTTTGAGTTTCATGACAAGATTCGGAAAAGATTTCCAAAAGCATAACTGTAAATTTCATGCTGAAAAACAAACAACAAATTCCTTCTTCACAGATGTTTGAAAACTGACTTAAAATTAATGCAAAATAAGGGATTCTCCCTTTGGATGAGTGAGACTCGGCAAATCTGCCATTTTAAAGGTGTGTTTAAAGACTCTAGGGACGGAGAATTTTGTTATGTGGGTTTTCAATGAGTCATTTGCAATCTCAATAATTTTTAAAAATCTTCCTCAATCAGACTGTCTCCACAGTTTGTGACACAACCTTTGCAATTATATATATAGCAGAAGAATCCCCATGTTTTAAAGCACCAGGGATATTATTTTGGTAAGAAAAACATTTACTGTGAAATGAAGATCCCTTTTTGTCTTGCTTAGACTCATTATTATAAAAAATAGAAAATCAAGATGCTTTGACAGTTTGTACGAAAAGAGATTTTCAAAAATGAGTGGGATTTTAAATGTCACATTGAAACAAATCAAAATACTCCATCATATAAAGACTTTAAAAACTTTTTTTAAAAGCTGCCTTAAAATGAAACCTCAGTCCACAGTTCTAGCAATTAGCTTGTTGGTATGACTTTTTCAGGTGGTTGCAAACCAAGGGAGAGCAAATGAATTGCTCGATTGAAGAAGTTGGTCAGAAAGATGGACAAGATCCAGGCCCATCCTACCCAAGGAGTCAGGATTCTATTATTTGCTTATAATATGGTGCTCAAGTCATAGTCACTGCAAACGTCCCTTTGTGGAATGCAACCACAGACACACCTGCTCTGTGAGATTTTCAGCTCACTGGTGTCCACTAGAGTCCCCATTCAATGAATGACGTTTGGGTTCAGCCCCTGCCTTGGTCAGCTCCCACTGCAACCAGTCCCTGGTCTGAGAACACCAGGTAGTGCCAGAGTACCGCTCACTCACTGGTGAGGTAATCTACATAGTGTACATCCATGGGGATGTTAGACCATGTCCAAATGGAAGAATAAAGTTGTCTGTTGGGGAGCAGTACAAGTTGGCTAACCCAGTTGTATTGGAGTGGGATGTCATCAGGGCCGGCGCTACCACTAGGCAACCCTAGGTGGTCGCCTAGGGTGCCAGGATTTGGGGGGCGGCATTTCAGGTCCCTCGGCGGCATTTCGTTGGCGATGGCAGGATCTTCGGCCACCCGGGTCCTTGGCAGCATTTTGGCGGCAGCTTCTCCCAGAGGCGCCGCCTAGGGTGGCAAAAAAGCTGGCGACGCTCCTGGATGTCATTCATTTTAACCAGCTTCTAGGGAGTTTTCAGAGATTCCCATCTCAGAAGCTGTGGGATTTCCAGACCTATTTGGGGAAACCAGCCTCCCATTGTGAGTCAGATTGGGACAGATGAGGCTTCCCTCAACTGAGGGAAATTCTCCTGTTGTTCAGGAGTATATAGAAGACCATCATGAACAGCATTATGCCATGGGGTACTTTCAGCAAGGCATCAAATTTCTAACAGGGCTATAACTTTATGATTGAACCACAAAGAATGAGTAATGGAAATAACATCCTGAGTCAGGCATATGACCTAGTGGGTTCTGGCAGATTTCACTCACACTGGAATCACTAGAGAAAATAGTGGTAAAGGACATAAAGAGTACCAAGAAAACATTTTACAAATACATTAGAACCAAGGACAGAGTAGGCCCATTACTCAATGAGAAGGGAAAGTCAATAACAGAAAACACAGCAATGGCTGAAATGTTAAAGACCGTTTTTGTATCAGTTTACACCAAAAATGGCTAGCAGTAACTGGACAACTAACACAGTGAACATCAGTGTAAATGGGGTAAGATCAGAAGCTAAAATAGGGAAAGAACAGGTTAAAAATTAGATGTCTTCAAGTCAGTAGGTCCTGACAAAATACACTGGGACCTGCCTGAAGAGATCTCTGAGCCATTAGCAATTATCTGTGAGAATTTGTATAAGACGGTAGAGATAGTGGAGGACAGGAGAGGTCCCAGAGGAAAAGGGCAAATATAGTTCCTGCTTATTAAAAAGGAAATCAGGACAACCCAGGAATCAGTCAGTTTGGTACCCAGAAAGACAATGGAACAAATAATTAATTTGTAAGCACATAGAATATAATAAGGTGATAAATAACAGTCAACATGGATTTGTCAAGAACAAATCATGTCAAACCAACCTAATATCCTTCTTTGACAGGGTAACAAGTCTTCTGGATGTGGGGAAACAGTAGATGTGAGGTATCTTGACTTTAGTAAGGTTTTTCATCCTGTCTCACTTGACCTTCTCATAAGCAAACTGGAGAAACAGCCTAGACCAGCATTTCTCAAATGCGGCCATGATGGCCACATGTGGCCACCAGGGCCTTTTCTTACGGCCACAGCCTCCTGGGTGATGATGGGGGGGTAGGCCCCTCTCCTGGGACCACCAGCAGGGGTTGGTCCCTGCCCCCTTCTGGAGCCACAAACACTGTAGGAGCAGGCGACCAGTGTGAGTTCCCCACCTTCCTAGAGGAGGTGTGGCTTGGGCTTTGGGCTTCAGCCCTGGGGTGGTGGGCAGCAGGCTCTGGCCATGTGATGGCGGGCTTCATCCCCAGCCTCAGGGCTTTGGGCTCTGGCTCCGGGCTCATTCCCCCCACGTCATCCCTGATCCCTGCTGCCTCCTCCATCCCGCAGTCATGCAGCAGGACCCCAGGATCCAGTCCCGGATTCACCCCCCACATCACTCCAACTCCCGCTCCCTCTTTCAGCCCTGCATCGCCCCTGGCCCTCCTTACCCACCTCCCCATCCAGGGTTTAATTTGTCTCCCAGCTTGCCAGGGATGAGTAAGTCTGCTGTGAAAAGTGATATTAACAAATATACAAATATTGCTTTTTACAGTAGCAGACTTACTAGCTAGCAATTTTTTTTAAATCAATCAAAAAAAGCAAAACACCCCAAACTCCTTATTTGTGTTTCTATTCTGTTTATATCCAGTAAAGATTAGAGACAACTGTACATTCTTTTTATTATTGAGTCTTCAAAAAACCCCTACATAAATAAATTACTATGATTTGGACATGGATATGTGCATATTTATTGGTTTTTCCTAAAGTTAATTAAGTATTTAAGGAAAAATTGTCAGAGCAGCCACCAAAAAAATGTGAGAACCCCTGGCCTAGACGAACCTCCTATATGATGAGTGCACAACTGGCTGGAAAACAGAGTAGTTGTCAATGGTTCACAGTCAAGTTGGAAGGACATATCAAGTGGGGTCCCACAGGGATCTGTCCTGGGTCTAGTTCTATGAATTCATAAATGATTTGGATAATGGCTTAGAGCAGTGGTTTTCAACCTGTGGTCCACGGACCCCTGGGGATCTGCAGACTACGTCTAAGGGTCTGCAAAAGGTTGTCATTACCCACAGAACAGTGGTTTTCAACTGTTGGATTCCTGAGGGTCTGCAGATTGTCTAAGATTTTCAAAGGGGTCCACACCTCCATTCAAAGTTTTTTAAGGGTCTGCAAATGAAAAAAGGTTTAAAACCACTGGCTTAGAGAGTACACTTATAAAGTTTGCAGACAATACCAAGCTGGGAGGGATTGCAATTGCTTTGGAGGACAGGATTAGAATTCAAATTGATCTTGACAAACTGAAGCAATTGTCTGAAATAAATAGGAAGAAAGTCAGTAAGGACAGATGCAAAGTATTCCACTTAGGAAGGAATAATCAACTGCACAAATACAAAATGGGAAATGACTGCCTAGGAAGGAGATCTGCAGAAAAGGATCTGGGGTTTACAGTGGATAACCCACGAAAGCTTATGCTGAAATAAATTTGTTAGTCTCTAAGGTGCCACAAGTATTTCTTTCTTATTTTCTTTTTGCTGACACAGACTAACACGGCTACTACACTGTAACCTAAATATGAGTCGACAGTGTAATACAGTTGCAGAAAGAACGAACATCATTCTGGGATGAATTAGCACAAGTGCTGTGAGCAAGACGTGAAAAGTAATTCTTCCACTCTACTCAGCGCCAATAAGGCCTCAATTGGAGTACTCTGTCCAGTTCTGGGAACCACACTTCAGGAAAGATGTGGACAAATTGGAGAAAGTCCAGAGTAGAGCAACAAATATGATTAAAGTTTTAGAAAACATGACCTACAAGGAGACATTGAAAAAAACTGGATATGTTTAGACTAGAGAAGAATAAAGCTGGGGAAAGGGGAAGACGATAGTCTTCAAATACATGAAAAGTTGTTATAAAAAGGAGCGTAATAAAGTTTTCTCCTTGAGGATGGGACAAGAAGCAATGGTCTTAAATTGCATCAAGGAAGATTTAGGTTAGACATTAGGAAGAATGTCCTAACTGTAAGTGTAATTAAGCACTGGAACAAATTACAGTCTTAGGGAGTTGTGGAATTTCTGTCCTTGAAGGTCTGGGATGGTCTAGATAATACTTAGCCCTGGTCTACACTACGAGTTTAGGTCGATTTAACCCTGCACCCGTCCACACAACAAAGCCTGTTTTGTCGACTTAAAAGGCTCTTAAAACCGATTTCTGTACTCCTCCCCGGCAAGGGGTTTAGCGCTAAAATCGACCTTGCTGGGTTGAATTTGGGGTAGTGTGGACACAATTCGACGGTATTGGCCTCCGGGAGCTATCCCAGGGTGCTCCATTGTGACTGCTCTGGACAGCACTCTCAATTCAGATGCACTGGCCAGGTAGACAGGAAAAGCCCCGGGAACTTTTCAATTTCATTTCCTGTTTGGCCAGCGTGGCAAGCTGATCAGCACAGGTGACCATGCAGATCTCATCAGCACAGGTGACCATGCAGTCCCAGAATCGCAAAAGAGCTCCAGCCTGGACTGAATGGAAGGTACTGGATCTGATCGCTGTGTGGGGAGAAGAATCTGTGCAGGCAGAACAAAAGACGAAATGCCAATATATATGCCAAAATCTCCAAGGGCATGATGGACAGAGGCTACAACAGGGACAAATAGCAGTGCCGCATGAAAATTAAGGAGCTCAGGCAATCCCAGAATTGTAGTCCCCCCAGAATTGTAGAACATAGAATTTTTCTATGCTCCCCCTATCATCTCCATCCCTGAGGTTATCGCAGATTAGAAGGCGAAAAAACGCACTCGCGATTACATGTTTTCTGAGCTCATGCAGTCCTCCCGCACTGATAGGGCACAGCTTAATGCATGGAGGCATTCAGTGGGAGAGGCCAGGAAAGAATTAAGTGTTCCATAGCCTCCTCACCCAGACGCCCAAGAATGTGGGGGGAGGCTCCGGGCACCCAGCCACTCCACTCCAGAGGATGGCCCAAGCAACAGAAGGCTGTCATTCAAACAGTTTGATTTTTAGTGTGGCTACAATAAGCAATGTGGCCTTTTCCTTCCCTCATCCCCCACCCTACTCGGGCTACCTTGTCGGTTATCTCATTTCTTCATTAATAAAGAAAGAATGCATGGTTTCAAAACAATAGTTACTTTATTTTGAAGGGGGGGAGGGTGGTTGGCTTACAGGGAATTAAAATCAACAAAGGGGGCGGGTTTGCATCAAGGAGAAACACACACTAGGGTTTGTAATCTGTCCTTTAAATCAGCTTCTGTACCCAATGACTGGAAGATAGCTAAAGTACCCAATGTACTCAATGTACCCAATGACTGGAAGACAGCTAATGTAACGCCAATATTTAAAAAGGGCTCTAGAGCTGATCCCGGCAATTACAGACCGGTAAGTCTAACATCTGTACCGGGCAAATTAGTTGAAACAATAGTAAAGAATAAAATTGTCAGGCACATAGAAGAACATAAATTGTTGGGCAAAAGTCAACATGGTTTCTGTAAAGGGAAGTCATGTCTTACTAATCTATTAGAGTTCTTTGAAGGGGTCAACAAACATGTGGACAAGGGAGATCCAGTGGACATAATGTACTTAGATTTCCAGAAAGCCTTTGACAAGGTCCCTCACCAAAGGCTTTTACGTAAATTAAGTTGCCATGGGATAAGAGGGAAGATCCTTTCATGGACTGAGAACTGGTTAAAAGACAGGGAACAAAGGGTAGGAATAAATGGTAAATTTTCATAATGGAGAGGGGTAACTAGTGGTGTTCCCAAGCGTCAGTCCTAGGACCAATCCTATTCAACTTATTCATAAATGATTTAGAAGAAGGGGTAAACAGTGAGGTGGCAAAGTTTGCAGATGATACTAAACTGCTCAAGATAGTTAAGACCAAAGCAGACTGCGAAGAACTTCAAAAAGATCTCACAAAACTAAATGATTGGGCAACAAAATGGCAAATGAAATTTAATGTGGATAAATCTAAAGTAATGCACATTGGAAAAAATAACCCCAACTATACATACAATATGATGGGGGCTAATTTAGCTACAACTAATCAGGAAAAAGATCTTGGAGTCATCGTGGATAGTTCTCTGAAGACGTCCATGCAGTGTGCAGCAGCAATCAAAAAAGCAAACAGGATGTTAGGAATCATTAAAAAAGGGATAGGGAATAAGACGGAGAATATCTTATTGCCCTTATACAAATCCATGGTGCACCCACATCTTGAATACTGCGTACAAATGTGGTCTCCTCATCTCAAAAAGGATATACTGGCATTAGAAAAGGTTCAGAGAAGGGCAACTAAAATGATTAGGGGTTTGGAACGGGTCCCATATGAGGAGAGATTAAAGAGGCTAGGACTTTTTAGCTTGGCAAAGAGGAGACTAAGGGGGGATATGATAGAGGTATATAAAATTATGAGTGGTGTGGAGGAAGTGAATAAGAAAAAGTTATTTACTTGTTCCCATAATAGAAAAACTAGGGACCACCCAATGAAATTAGTGGGCCGCAGGTTTAAAACAAATAAAAGGAAGTTCTTCTTCACACAGCGCACAGTCAACCTGTGGAACGCCTTGCCTGAGGAGGCTGTGAAGGCTAGGACTATAACAGAGTTTAAAAGAGAACTGGATAAATTCATGGAGATGAAGTCCATTAATGGCCATTAACTAGGATGGGTAAGGAATGGTGTCCTTAGCCTGTGTTTGTCAGAGGGGGGTGATGGATGGCAGGAGAGAGATCACTTGATCATTACCTGTTAGGTCCACTCACTCCAGGGCACCTGGCATTGGCCACTGTCGGTGGACAGGATACTGGGCTGGATGGACCTTTGGTCTGACCCAGTACGGCCTTTCTTATGTTCTTATGTTCACACAACTGTCACACCTTAGCCTGGCCAGTCATGAAACTGGTTTTCAAAGCCTCTTTGATGCGCAGCATGCCTTGCTGTACTCTTCTAATCGCCCTGGTGTCTGGCTGCTCAAAATCAGATGCCAGGCGATTGCCTCAACCTCCACCCCTGCCATAAACGTCTCCCCCTTACTCTCACAGATATTATGGAGCACACAGCAAGCAGCAATAACAATAGGAATGTTGTTTGCGCTGAGGTCTGACCACCAGCTCGAGCGAGCTTTTATAGGTCCAAAGGCACATTCTACCACCATTCTGCACTTGCTCAGCCTATAGTTGAACTGCTCCTTACTACTATCCAGGCTTCATGAGCCATGGGAGCAAGGGGTAGGCTGGGATAGGTGCGACCGCACGGTGCTGCCGGCTGGGAGAGCAGCCTGAGGCAGAAGTCTCCAGCTCACAGGAGAGCAGAGTTGCAGCGGAAGCCGTACACCATGCCCTGGAGGTTGCTAGGAGCCGGGCAAGGAAGACGTTCCCAGAACCCCCAGCCAAGCTACATGTCCGACGAGGACGGCTACCTGTCCTACTGCACTGTATGCTGCAGAGTTGCAGGAGAGCGGGAGAGCAGAGTTGCAGCGGAAGTAGTGGAGCTGTACACCGTGGACGAGGGCAGCTAGCAGTCTTACTGCACCGTCTGCTGCGAAGGCACACAGGAGCTGCAGTGGTGACGGTGAGCTGAGTGGGCTCCATGCTTGCCGTGGTATGGCATCTGCACAGGTAGCCCAGGAAAAAAGGCGCAAAACAATTGTCTGACGTTGCTTTCACGGAGGCAGGGGCGACTGACGACATGTACCCAAAACCACCTTCGACAATGTTTTTGCCCCATCAGGCATTGGGAGCTTAACCCATAATTCCAATGGGCGGCAGAGACTGGGGGAACTGTGGGATAGCTAGCCACAGTGCACCGCCCTGTAAGTTGATGCTAGCCACGGTAGTGAGGACACAGTCCGCCGACTTAATGCGCTTAGTGTGGACACACACAATTGACTGTATAAAATCTCTTCTGAAAAATCGACTTCTATAAAATTGACCTAATTTCGTAGTGTAGACATACCCTCAGTCCTGCCTCAGTGTAGGGGACTGGACTAGAAGACCTATTGAGGTCCCTTCCAGTCCTACAGTTTTATGATTCTATGAATGTATTGGGGTAGAGGAGGTGAACGCCATAAAAGTTTGTTGCTATAATTAAAGCCACGTTTTAGTCATGGGTATTTTTAGTAAAAGTCATGGACAGGTCACGGGCAGTAAACAAAAATTCACGGCCCGTGACCTGTCCATGACTTTTATTAAAAATACAGGTGAATAAAACTGGCGAGAGGGCTGCTTAGGGACCCTGCGAGTGCTGGCGGAGGCTGGCCCAGTTGCTTGAGGGGTGGCGGGCTGCGGTCCGCGGCCCGGGACCCCCACTGGTGCTGAGGGGGCACGGGTGGCAGTGCGCAGCCCAGGACCCTCACTGGTGCTAGGGGGTGGGGTTGGCAGGGCCAGCTGGCTCCCTACCTGGCTCCGTGACTCCCCCACAGCAGCAGCAGAGTTTGGGTATGGGAGGGGGCAGGAGATTGGGGCATGGGACAGGGTGAGGCGGGCTCTGGCTGACGCTTACCTGGGGGGGCTCCCCAGAAGCAGTGACATCCCCCTCGCTTAGCTGCTAGGAGGAGGCCGGCCAGGCAGCTCTGCTATGCACTGCCTCTGCCTGCAGGCACCGCCCCTGCAGCTCCCATTGGCCACAGTTCGTGGCCAATGGGAGCTGCGAAGCCAGCACTATGGGTAGAGGCAGCATGCAGAGCTGCCTGGCCACACCTCTGCCTAGCAGCTGAGCGAGGGGGATGTCACCGCTTCTGGGGAGTGCTGCCCAGAGCCTGCCTCACCCAGTCCCGTGCCACAACCCCCGGCACTAGCCCCATCCCACACCCAAACTTTGCTGTTGGGGGCGGTGGCGCGGTGTCCTGAGACTGCCCCAGCAGCGGCCAGTGCGCCTGTCGCTGGGGTTTCCTGAGTTACCCCTGAGCTAGGTGCACCGGCCGCTGCAGAAATCACAGAGGTCACGGAAAGTCATGGAATCTGACCTCCGTGATAAACTCATGGCCTTAGTCATAATCCAGAGTGGTATTCCTCAGTTTGCAATACCTTCTCTAAATTCCCAGGAATCCTATGTTTTCTTTCCTGCTTTAGGGATCTTTTTCTTTCACACTCATCTGACTATCTCCCTCGCTCCTCTTCAGCTTCCCATTTCCCATCACATCATGTTTAAACTTGTTTTCATTTCAACATCAGAACCCAACATAACTACCCCAGTCTACATCTCCAAGCTAGTCTTTTTATCACATTGCTGGCTCTGCTTTGCCAGTGATGTTAACCTCAATGATCTTGTTCATCCACTTCTGCAATTGTCTTTGACATTTTCTATGCAATCCTCAATGTGTAAAATGCCTTCTCAGTTCTGGTCAATCAAGCTACTACACTCTTTTCATTTAAATCCCCCCTAAAGGTTCATTTTCTGTTATGCCCATAAGAAATTATTCAACCAATATTAATAACAAAAAATCCCAGCCATTGCTTCTGCTGGGTTTCATAGCAGATCCTAGCTACACTGAGTCTGTCTGGCTTAGATTGCAAGCTCTTTGGTGCAGGGATTATCTGTATTTTGTGTCTTGTACAGTGCCAAACATATTGTTAGTGCTTTATAAATAATAAAGAACATAATAAGAATATAATGAAGAATAATGAGAAGTTCTGGAACTACACCACCCCCTCTCACTCCAACAAGCCAATGACATGAAAAACAATGAGTTGTGATATGGGCGCCCTACCCGAGGCAAGCAGCTTTAATGAGCCAAGCTCCACCTCTCCAGCCATTGCCAATGGATGTGGCAAATTACAGGAGTAATTGAGCTACAACATCAGATGCATATGTGAAGAAAGATATGGGGATGTGATTTAGAGACTAGAGCAAAGGACCAGGATAGGCTAACAGTGAGGGCCCTCCACTTTTATACAGAATGACTCACTAACTCACTGTGAAAGTGGGCAAGTCAGGTGACCTTTTTTTGTACTCTAGACAAGCAAGCTATAAAGCAAGCCACACTAGGTCCTCACAGCTGCTGTAGCTAAATTTGAGCTTTCCTGTGGAAATTAATAGCTTCCTACATCCACCCACACAAACTGCTGCTTTAGTCCTGTTCCAGCTCCACTTTCATTGGTAACAAATTTGTCTGTGATATTAGAAACACAGGACCAGAAACTTCTCATTAAGAGTTTTAAACTGAACAGGTCAGCTGATAGATTCTGATGAACAAAGTCTTAATCATCTGGAGGGGGCTGCTCTCACTCAGTTTTAAAGTCTTCTCCCTCTTGTGATGACATATGTTGCTGCGTATTTCCATGAGACATTTAGAATCTCACTCGGATTTTTGCTTTGAATCTTCCTCTTTCAGATTGTTATCACAGCTTGAATGATGCACCTCCCTAAAGATACCAACAAATTACGCGGACTTTCAGTCATAGACTGAGCAGCAGAAACTGCATTTGCTTCGAAACTTGGATTGTAATTAAATGGCCAAAAGTCAGCTCTGTCCAACCTGCCCTGGTATATTTTTATCAACACTTATGAGCTAAGGATTAAGGGAACACAAGAGACAGAAATACAGTGGCACTAACAGATATCTAGTCTCCTTCTGCAATGATCCTTGCAACAGAAGGAAGAGGCTCCCTCTCCCTCAAAGAGGCCCCTTATTCCCCCTTTCACAGCCATTTCCTTTGGGTGCAGGTCTCAGTTGTATACGTTCTTGGCCCTTCAGCTTTTGAAGAAGTGGTTTCATGGTGTAAAGGTTTGTGGTCACTGACACGCACCCTTAAGAGAGCCACCTGCTGCGCTCAGTTTCACTCAGTTGGGTCTGAGGACTGCAGGCTCCAGTCAGGCAGGAAAGTCTCCGGCACCAGCAACCATGAGACCACACCAATCCAGCACCTGCGCCAGCAGCAGCCCTCTTCAGCTGCTTGGTAAGGGCACATACCGCGCAAAGCGTCCTCCACTCCTCCCCTACTATTATCTGATTCCTTTCTCCTTTTTCTCTCTCACTTCTGCATCCCCACTCTCTCCTTCCATCTATCCCCTCCTGCTTCTCTTCTCTTTCCCCTTCCACGGCTCTTTCACCCATTCTTTCCTTTGACCTTCCTCTCATTCTCTTCCCCTCTTTTCTTCTCTTCCTTGCATGCTGTTCTCTCTCCCTCTCCTCTCCACCTTCACAATCTCCCCCATTCCCCATCCTTTTTTGGCTTTTACTCTGTTCACCCAAATTCATCTCATGTACAAGGAAAGAGTTCAGACTTAATGACAAAGTGGTTGTTTTCCAGTGTAACGAATGCTAATACTGACTTATTTGGATTGTTTTAAGCAATATGGGGCAATTTCTTAGCTAAACCTTATATGGAATACCATGGCAGAGTAAGACTTAATATTGCATTTGTGGGTTATTTGGTGGTGTTTTCAAGTAAATTATGTTGTTTGTATTTTTGTTCTAGGGTGTAAATGGAAGAACACATCATATTAAAATGTAGCAACTTCTGCCTGGTTCATTGCTACTGCAAAGCTTTTAGTTTTTAAAGACCTGGTTTCCCATTTTAAACAATTATTCCAAATGTTTTAATGTTAGGAGAAATGGAGACCACATTTATTGTATGTGAGATGCTTCCAAGCTACTTTCCTTTGTCTCTGAAATAAACTTTCCTTGGCTGAGGTGAGCTTGATCTAGTTACAAAATTCAGGATTGTGAATCAGGAGAGAGGGTTTTTTTTCTGGCTCTGCCACAGTCCTGCTGTATGACTGGGAAAGCCATTTAATGATTTTGTTTCCCTAATGGTAAAAAATGGATAATAAAACTTACCTGCCTTCCAGAGCTGTTATTAGGTATGGTTCATTAATGTTTGTAAACCTATTTGAGATCTGCCAAGGGAGGGCACAATAGAAATGAAAAGGATTATTTTATGATCTCCTGCTGTAAAAGACTCTAATGAAATGAGTACTAAGCAAAACCTGTCAGGCTTAGATTTTGGTGCATTTTCTGCTAGAAAAGCAAAGGATCTAAACAAAGTACAGTAATCTTTGTGGGAATCAGAGTTAACATAGCATCCAATTCTGGGCTTTGTTAGTCTTACACAGTGCATTAGAAATTAACCATAGTGTTACTATTAATTATTATTATCTGTATTACTGTAACACCTACAGACCCCCACTGGGATCCAGGCCCCATTGAGTAGGTACTATACACACAGATAGTGAGAGACATTCTGTGCCCTGAAGACAAGATGGACAAAGGGTGAGAGAATGGGAGTATTATTATCTTCATTGTGTACCATGGTTAATTGTGTAGATATATGATTTGTCAGTTCAGAAGTACAGCAGGATTTTCACTGGGGATCATTGTCTCCATACATATAAAAATATGGTGCTTTTTAAAAAAAAAGTATCAGAGGGGTAACCGTGTTAGTCTGGATCTGTAGAAGCGACAAGGAGTCCTGTGGCACCTTATAGACTAACAGACATATTGGAGCATAAGCTTTCCTGCATCCGACAAAGTGGGTAGTCACCCACGAAAGCTTATGCTCCAATACGTCTGTTAGTCTATAAGGTGCCACAGGACTCTTTGTCGCTTCTTTTTTTAAAAAGTCATTTTTAGAGTAGGAATTATGACTTTAGTGAGTGATAATGAGATTCTTAAAATTGAAGTAGTCATTTCCCAAGACTTTGTAAAGGTTCTTCATTATTACTCAGAAGTTTGAACTGAAAACAAATAACGTAGCAGGTCCAGGTCTGACAGACTTTATCCATCTGATATAAAAATGTTATCATAAAACTGTATTTACCCAGCAAAGAAAAGTTAAGTTAAAATAACATTCAGAGACTCTCTAAAACTAAGATGATCAGGAAACTATAAAGTTAATGCTCCCACCCTATCTTTACTTCATATATCTGCAATTGCAGAAATCTCAGAACAAAGAGTGTCCTACATGTGTTATTTGCTGCAATAAGCAGGCAGCAAGAATTTGGAAAGGAATCCTGGGAGCATTATGAACCAAAACTTATTTCTTTTATGACAAATAAAAGCTCCTCCCCTTATTTTCTGGCCATCCCAACCAGACTAGACACATGTGGTTAAAGGTAATATTATCTGGGGTGAAATTAGCTTCATTTGCACAAATCCAGGCAAGTGAAGTGCAAAGAGCGGGGGGAATAGGGCTGTTGTGCAGCTGCCCTCCCCACCTCACCCTGCAGTTTATGGGATGGAATCATTGCCCTTCTATGTCGCTTGTGGATATGCATAATCACTGAACCTGAAACTGTGTCCAATGCCACCTTTCATGGCAGCCTACCTGGGGCTGGCACTGAAATCTCTCTGCAACCACTATGGGTGCAGAGACCCCATGCGGCTTTAGTAGCGGACCTCTCCATGCAGCCTCAATTGTGAGGAGCATGTGGTGCAGAGGGATTTGTGTTGGTTGGTTTGACTCACCACAGTGAATTTTACCCTTAAGTCTTGCTTCATTTATATTTGCTACATTAACTTTTCCTGACAGCTTTTCATGGGACTGCCCATAGTTTCGGAACAAATTCGAGGAAATCAAGTTATGAGTTACTGATTTAGTTCCTAATCTTGCAATGACGTTAATGGACATTTTGCATGAGTAAGGACTGCAAGTTCGGGCCCTAAAAAGCTCCAGATGAGACAGCAGTTTCTCTGATTGCGCAAAAGCTAAAAAACAGTAAAACTGACATACATATCATGGAGCCTATAGGAAACAAAACTGAAGTGTGTAACATTCCTGTACGGGAGTACCAGAGAAATCTGAGACTGGAGATTTCATTTCTATTTTTTAAACAGATAACAGAATTATTTGGGACCTAGTTTTCTCCAGAATTTGTCAGTCTCACTGCAACGCAAAGATTACCTTCTTATAAACCAACGGATAAAACACTCCAGAGCATGTTCAGACACAGACCCATGCCACTGCCAGAAATGGTAAATCAGTGAACATCCAAGAGGCAGAATCATGTTTTATCCTGATTACACTCTCTCCTGAAGCATGTTAAAGCTTTACACAAGCCAAGCAAATTCTTTGTACGAGACTAATACATGCTCTGTTTACATGGTGAAACACAGTGGGATCTACTGGACCACAATGTATCTTTGCTTTGTCATACATTATCAAATCTTTTATGGATCAAAAATTTAAGAAATATTATTTCTGAGATGAAGATTCCTGAAGGTAAAAAGGATTATTTGGATTTTTGCAATTGAATAAAACCGAGCTTGGTCTATCCGTGCTGTATTTCTTTTGAAGATGGACCCTAGCATTTTCATTTGGAGGGACCAAAGTTTGCCCAACTTTCAAGCAGATAAATATTTGGAAGCTAGTCAGGGGATTCACTAATTCAGCATATACCTAGCTACCATAGACAGGCTCCTGTCCCTGGCCACTGGCATCCATTCTGGATCTGTGCTCGTCAACAGTGGAGACCTCAATGGGAGAGGTTGCAGGTTCCTTGCACTGCTGCACTGAGTGGACTTTCTGCTACCAAAGGGAGATGGTATATCCAAGGCTGAATCAAGACATAGAATTAATAAACTATCCTAGTCTACTCTTATTTAGGGTATGTAGAGATCTGTATGTATATGCAGAATATAACTTTCAAAGAGCTGAATATAAAATCGCAAAAGAAGTATCATTTAGACCCATTCACTCGGTTACTGTTGTCTTTGCTGCCATTTTGGTCTGCCACGTTGAAGCAACCAGTAACTAAGAAAACTCTCTCAAACGCCGCATGGAAATGTTCACTGAAAAATCCAGGGACACGAGAGTAATGCTAACATCAGAGATAATTAAAGGGGAGAGCCAGGTTGTGAAAAAGAATTACCAGAACAACAAAAAAAAAATGGAAGAGCTGTAGAAGGTAACAAAGAAGACTAACAACCAATTGCAGGCTCACAAGACAGCAATGGAAGAGATCAAGGATGTTTCAGTTGCAGTGATCAAAACTGTTATAATAATTAAGAGAAACGCGGGACTCAGCAAAACTAGCCCACAGCCAAGAACATATAGAACTTGTATTTCTGAGTGGGCAAGGAAGACCCAGCTTTTGATTCACTTTGTGTTTAACACTGTTCCTCGGTTCCTTGACATATCCTCCCACAAAGATGCTACAGGAATCAAAATAGAAGCACATTGCAAAATACTGGATTAGGGACTGTTTGTCTCTGTACCCTTAAGATCTAACAGGGACATTATGTTTGAAGGATAGAATCTTCTTTTTCCTGACATACTTCGTGGAAGCCAAAAGGTTAAAAAAGACAGGATAGCTACTGTGTGGATATCTTCCACCCAGTTCAGGTCCAGCTAGGATAGTGAAGGAATATCTTTTGCCTTTTCTAGGGTACATCCTTGGTAACCACACTGCTTAAAAAAAACATCAACCACCAATTGACTTGTATGTGTTGTAAAGTAGAACAATAATTACACTTCTTTTTACAGTATAGGTTTAATTGTGTAAGTAAGATTTTCTTGATGTATGAGATATAAATATGTTTTGGACAAATACCTATTGGGTTACAGTGTGTTCCTTTATGGTGTGACCACATTTAATTTTACATTTATAAAATTATTTTATAATTGCAATTTTTTTCAGTTATCTTGCTCATTACCATACATGACATGCAGTGATACATTAGCACAAAACCTATTATTATTTTAAACATTTTATTGATTCATTTTTACCTCTTTTACACTTTTTAGCATAGCTCTTCTTAACTTGCCGACAGGCTCCTCCCCCACCCCCCGCCCCCTCCCTCCGAACAAACAGAACACAAGGAAACCAGCTGTAGTGGAAATTATTGTTTTAATTCAGAGGGGAAATGTATACGGTACTAGGGTGACAAAGAGTATCATTTCTTCAGTAGCTGTCAGTGACATATACATTCTCATGTTTTCATTTCTCTATTTCATGGAAACTTTTTTCTTTGGAGACAAGTTATTATGGCCCAGACCCTGCAGCGCTTCCTCATGTGAGTACTTCATACTCACAAGAAGTTAGTGGCTCCATTAACATCAATGGAGCTATTCTTGTAACAGGACTGAGCCCTCAGTGTGCAAACTTGAAGGGTATTTTTGATATCCTTTTAATAAACCATGTAAAAATTCTCATATTATCAGGTGAAGCTAGTGGGTTTATAAAAATACTTTGGTTTTTAACTGAATAAATTGCATGGTTTTCATGGAACGGACACACGTTCAAGTCCCATAAGCAAATCACTGTATACAGCCAAGAACACTGATGGTCCAAAGCCACATGATGATTGTCTAGTTGGCCTTTTTTGATTATGTCTGTCACAGCCATTTACCAACTCCCATTTGGGACTTCAGCATGCACACACACACAAAATACTCTATGTCCCTGGATCAAGGGTACACGTACAGTAAGGGACTGGTTAATATGGGGGACAAAAATAAGGAACCCTGTGAGGATGGAAGATGAATGGCAGCAGTTATGGGGGTATGGAGAATGAGGGTCTAAGGAAGAAAAAGTCATTCTTTAAATCCTTCCACCAAATGGTCTTGTTTGCAGTGTTGTTTGTAGCTGTGTTGGTCCCAGGATATTAGAGAGAGAAGGTGGGTGAGGTAATATCTTTTATTGGACTATTTTTTTGTTGGTGAAAGAGACAACGTTTTGAGCTATTTCAGGACTGGTTGGTGGCCCTTTCCGCCACTTTTAACCTACTTTCCAAACAGGGAACTTTTCAGCAGTCCAAATTAATGTTTATAAATTAAAGTGAATTGAAAGTAGCTGTCAAGCCATAGAGTGCTCCTGGAAGAGCACTGACTGCAACAGGGCTTCCTGTAGGCACAGGAGTCTACCTGCACAGAGCTCATTGCAGTATCGGGGCCTATGGGCACAACATGCTCCCACTGTAGCCAAGAGAAGTTTTGTCATTTATTTAAATAGGAGCATGATACGCACTCAACTCCCACAAGCAAAATAACAGTATGGTAGTTTGAGAAATATACTTTATAATATTTAAGATGCAGAATCACAGGGACTGAAGGACAAGTATCTTAGCAAGGTGAAAGGTAAATGAAAGTTTGGATCAAAAGAACATCAGATTGGAAATGAGGTGTACATTTTTAACAGTGGGGGTAATTAACCATTGGAACAATTGACCAAGGGTCGGGCTGGATTCTCTATCACAGGCAATTTTTAAATCCAGATTGGATGTTTTGCTAACAGATCTGCTCCAGGAATTATTGTGTGGAAGTTCTATGGCCCGTGTTATATAGGAGGTCAGACTAGATGAGCACAATAATCCCTTCTGGCCTTGGAATCTATGTATTTGTCCAAGAGTTCTGAAAGAATTTAGGAAAGAAGTGGCTGAGCTGATCACAAAGGCATACATTCTCTCATTAAAATCAGCTACTGTTGCCAGAGCTATGGCAAATCCTATGTAGCTGGAAATATTAGAAAGAGAGGCAGAAAAATGGAAAGCTAATTAATATATACAAAATAATCCAAAACATAAATTCATTCAATGGGAAAAAGAAACCTGGACAGCATAATTGATGAAACAGGAATAAGAGTGACAAACAGCAAATTAGATACAAATTTGCAATGCAAGATGACAGCAAAAAAAGCCAATAAGAGTTTCAGCTGCATATGCAGTGGTATCACAAGAGAAACACTACTGATCTTTGTGTCATCATTATCCTCGTTGTCCCAGAGAGGGAAACTGAGGCACAGAGAGGTAAAGTGACTTGTCCATGGATTCACAGTGAGTCAATGGCAGAGCAGACAAAGGATCCAGGTCTCCTGGCACCCAGCCAGGTGTACCATTGGAAAAAAACAAGTGTAGAAAATGGGTGCCACTGACAGAGGAATCTAATGCAAATCCCAAAATGGGATCACTTATCTAAAATCATTAAGTAACTATGAATCTGGCTATGATTAAGTTTATACATGACCATTAACCAGCCTCTTCTAACTAAGGACGGTACAACAGTAAAAAGGAATAATTTTACCGAGCAATAAAAATCAATGAAATCTATACCCAGGGTGCTAAGAAAAGGTAAGGTTCAGTACATGGAGGCCAAACTCTTGGAAATGGTGATCAGGAAGAGAAGACTGATAATGAGTTAGGAGTGATGTTGTAGGATGGGGAGGTGAAGGAGTACATTCCTCTTCCCCCACAGCTATTGACTAGCTGATGATAGACAATGGAGGATGAGAAGAAGTTTTAGGAAGATTGAAAACTGATTGGTGAGCAGAGCTTTGATATACTTGTTACAGGTGTAACAGTCATTTTCTCTGGGCAGGTGTCGAGGGGAGGGCTGAAAATGGTGTTCCTGAAGTAGGCTGGATGGGAGCTGCTGTTTCTCCTTCATGAATCCTAAGGAGAAATCTTTTAGATTCAGGCCTAGATGAAGGCACAATGGATTGGACAAACTGGAGATGTTTATTATCAGAACAGCCAAGAGAGATTTGTTACTTTGTGTATCAGACTGATGTAGTATCTCTTCAAGAATGGGATAGTAAAGTCCAACAGAATAGGCAAGAAGATGAATGCACTTGCTGAATATTTATTTCTTGTTTCTTCAGAAATTATAGTGCTAATCTGGAATTTTCTTTCAGCCTTGGGGATCCTTCCAAAAAGGGATAATAGTTTAAGACTGATACCTTTGAATAAAAACCAGAGGATATTTGAAATAGAGCTATTGACCAAAAACACCAATGTGAAAGAGAAAATTAGGAACGGGTCTGGTTTCTAGATTTTAAATCAATATTCTGGTGATGTAATATTTATATTATTGTAGTGTCCAGAGGCCCTGTTGTTCAAGATGCCACCCAGAAGAGTTTACAGTCGATGAGCGTGTCTACACAGCTCGTGCACCTATTTAACTAGTTTTTAGTTATTTGTGTAATCAGTGATTTAGTTAATTTGGTGCATAAATTTTGCATAGACAAGGCTTAAGAAAGCATTTGCAAGTAATTTTTGTTAAGAAAAATTGAATGCAAATCCTTAGCTTGCAATTAGAGAAAGAACTGGTTAAACTAGTTGTGAGCTGTGAAACTACTCATAAATTCAAAGACTTCAAAGGAATGCATATATATTCAATACACATTGCTCTGTCTGAAGCAAATCCCATAAAGGAAATATGCAAAGGGAATTTGATTATAGGGTGTAAGGAATAGTTTGCATGTTACATAAACAACTTAATTCAAAGAGGTCAAAGTTAGCATAGGGAAAAAAAAATGGGTGAAATCCTGGACCCACTAAAACTGTGGGCCAAACTCCCCTTCACTGTAAAGGGGCTAGGATTTTACCCAATGTGTCAGCCTGAGAGTATGCGGGTGTATCTTTCAATGACTGTTGTGCCTGCTTTCTCTAGGGCTGAATTTAGTCCATAGTGTGTAAGTTAGTCCAAGTAGGTTTTACTTGCATGCTAAAGGAGTGGAAAGATGTAAATTGATGATGAAGTGGGTTTTAGCCCACGAAAGCTTATGCCCAAATAAATTTGTTAGTCTCTAAGGTGCCACAAGGACTCCTCATTGTTTTTACCAAATAAAATGGACACCATATTATTGGGTTTATTTTAGAGTTACCATATGTCCGTATTTTCCTGGACATGTCCGGCTTTTTGGTTCTTAAATCGCCGTCCGGGAGGAATTTTTAAATATTTAAAAACATCTTGGATTTTGCCATTATTATTTTTCCCCAAAGAAGAGTTGATCATTCAAGAAAGAGAGTGAATGTTGATCATTCGAGAAAGAAAGTGAATGTTGATCACTCAAGAGAGTGCCCACTTTTCCCCCTAGCTCCCAGCGCTTGCGCTGTGAAACAGCTGTTTTGCGCGCCTGGGAGGGAGGGGGAAGGAGGAGAAACGTGGTGCACTCAGGGGAGGAGGAGGGGCCGGGGCGGGGATTTGGGGAAGGGGGTCCAATGAGGCAGGGAGGGGCGGAGTTGGGGTGGGGACTTTGGGGAAGGGTTTGGAATGGGGGCGGGGAAGGGGCAGGGAAGGGATGGAGTTGGGGCAGGGGGGCGTGAGCACCCACCAGCGCCAGGGAAAGTTGGCACCTATGGTTCCACACAAGTATGATCATTTTTCCATAGTGGCAATAGTGCAACGTCGACAATTTCAGTGTCTTTTCTGAGTTTGTACCATGCACGGTAGTGTTTCCTCAAGACCTCGTTATCTGATATTTTATTTTACTGCCCCCAAACACAATGCTAAAACTAAGGTGTAAATTCACTGCAGAACTAAAGATGAAATTCCCGTGTTTTTGAAGTAGTAGAGAAGAATGGGAAGCTGAGTGTTTGGTATGTAGACCTGGTACTTACGTCTCTGTGAAAAATAAAGGCGCTAATGATTTACAAACTCATGTGGACTCAGACAAGCACAAAAAAGCAGTTCGAGGAGAGAGCTCATTAACAAAATTGACAGATTATTTTGTGAAACCAGGCAGCAAATCAGAGGATGCTGTTACTGCAGCAGAGGGTGCTCTTGCATTTCACATTGGTAAGCATCATAATAGCTTTAAGTCAATGGATTGCACATCTGTTTTGTTGAAGAAGACATTCCCTGATTCTGAAGTAGCATGGACATTTTCAAGTGCTAGAACCAAGACAGAAGCAATTGTTATCTCTGTGCTTGCACCGAATTCTGTTGATGTTGTTCTGAAAACATTTGAAGAAAATGACATAGCTTACTGTGGAGTTGCTACAGATGAAAGCAATCACAGTTCAGTGAAAATATTTCCAGTAATTATTCAGTATTTCGACTGGAAAAATGGCGGTTTACAGTCAAAATTGATTGAGGTCCAGAACACACCTAATGAAACTGCCGACACAATTGCTCATTACGTAAAAGAAACGCTTGAAAAAAATGGTTTGTTCGAGAAGTGTATTGCATTTACAGGTGACAACTGCAATACAATGTTTGGAGGACTCTGGCGTGATGAAGATGGAAAGAATGTGTTTGCAAAGTTAAAGAAGTTGTTGCAGAAGAGAACATTAATTGGTGTGGGTTGCCCAGCACGCATTTTGAACAACTGTGTTCACCATGCAGCAGAAAGAATGAATGTTGACACTGAGAACATTATTTTTTAAATTTACCAGTACTTTCATATCTACACTGTCCAAACTGAGCAGCTGAAGGAGTACTGAGAGTTTGTTGATGTTGAATACAGAAAGATGCTATCTCATAGCAAGACACAATGGCTGTCATTATTTCCAGGCATTACAAGGCTGATACAGATGTTTCTGGCCTTAAAGTCATTCTTTCTGTCAGAGGACAAACCACCCACAGTGTTTAAGACATTTTTTGAGTATGAATTAAGTGAGATTTACCTCTGGCACATGCATTCACTCATGAGCGTATTCCAAACTTACATCCAAGAAATCGAAAGGGAAAGCAATTCTATCGTGAAAGTGCTGAAAAGTTTGAACTCGGTTCACACTATCTTTCTTGAATGCAAGACTCACAACTTTATGTTCCTGAAAGTTAAGGGACTACTGGCACAAAAGCGCATGGAAGGAATTGATGAAGAGTGTGACAAATTCTGTGCTGAAGTAGATAATATGTACAGCAGATGCTTAGAATATTTGGAGAAGTGGCTTAGACCCCTGGAAGACTTCTCTTGTTTCAGGTGGATTACCCTGAGTGAAACACCGAACTGGAGTGATGTTGAACCTTGTATCAAGTACCTGATCGATAAGGGAGTGCAAACTGATGATGTGAAGTGTTTTGATCAGGTCAGCAATCTGAAGAAGTTCATGGAAAGTTGCAACAGTGACGAAGAATTCAGTAATTTGCTAGTACACCAGAAGTGGACCAAATATTTTGAGAAATCCAAAAACATTGAGTGTCATTCAGAACTGTTAAAGATTGCACAGTTCTTCTTTGCTATTCCTTCTCACAATGCAAATGTAGGGCGAATTTTTTCCCTGATGCAAAGCTAGTGGACAAAGGAAAGGAACAACTTGAATGCTGAGTTGCAGAAAGGAATTCTACTTGTACAGAACAACTTCAGACAAACTTCTTGTAAAGACTTTCATGCCTTCTTAAAGAGCAATCAACCACTGCTGAGAAAAATGCGATCTACGGAGAAGTATGTGTGGGCACATGAGGAGAAAGAGAAAACTGAAGAACTGGTGAAAGGAAAGGACTCACTACATATAAAGAAGTACAGTAAACTTTAAATAATTAAACTTAACTTTTGAGGCCATATCACTTTTTCTTATATATACTCAATATAGACGACATGTAGTGCACAGCATATATAACAGTATAATAACACATTAATACCACGCGAGTTGGTAGATACTGGTGCAAATACCCACCGCCCACCCCCTTTGTGGAGTGTCCTCTTTTTTGAATGTTCAAATATGGTAACCCTAGTTTATTTTGGCACCTATTCAGGAAAAGGGGCTGGATTATATCTGTTCAGACTCCAAGCTCAGCACTTCAGAAGCTTTAAAAAGGTTCATGCTTACCAGACCTAACATGTACTGTTTATGAAGGTGAGATGCTTATCTAAGACTTTTATCATTTCTTGTGTTCACAATCTGAACCATCATTTGTTCTATCAAATTTGTGCCTGTACAGAATTACATGTACGCTAGCTTGTTTTTGTTATTTATTGTTTTATGTTCTGAACCTTGTTGTGTGTACAGATCTGTGACTGCAGTGAAATAGTCTGACATTGAACAGCATGGACCAAATCCTGCTGAGAATTCAATGGATAGGTTGGTACAGGAAGAAGATGGAGGAAGGAAGCCTTCCTTCTGCCTCAGTACCTCCAAGAAGCAGGGCAGGATCTCCACCTAATGGTAGGAAGGGGTACTGCCACTAGTTCCCACAGTACACCAAGGAATTGGGGAAGATCTTCAGCAAAAATGCTGTGGATGCAGACTGCTCCTTTCATGAAGCAGTAAGAAGGTGCATCCACCTGCCTCTCTCTCCCCACCACCAAAGAAACTGAGCTAATCTTCTCTGCAATTGGAGGATGGCTCTGCATATATAGTTGAGCTAGCCCTACTCCCTTGCTTTCCCTTTTCTTTGCCTCTCCCAGTAGTAAAGGGTAAAGTAGGGAAGGGAAGTGAAGCAGAGTGAAGTTTGCGTAGCCAAGGAGCCAGGAGATAGACCATACATTTTCTAGAAGCTGGGGATTGTGTTTCAAGTATGATCTAAGTGTCTGGGGAAGGTCTCACAGAGCTAAAATAGCGAGAGGCACCAAGAGCACTGAGAAGACTGGACAATATATTGCCTAATCTAGAATGAATGTTCCAAACAATATGTGTTATGTGGAGACTGGTCCCAACTGAAAAAAAGCCTAAGAAAATGCAAAGAATTATATCGGTTGAAAGAAAATAAACGAAGTTTCAATAAACTGTTTCGAGGAATCAACAGCAGTCTATTTATTCAGTAGCATAGGCTTCTCAGATGATATCACCACATGATCTGCTCTTTTCACTGGCTTCCTCTTAAATCCTGATTCAGATTCAAAGTTTCAGTGCTCATCTGCAAAGCTCTCCATGGGATTGTTCCAATTTACCTCAAGGACTACTTCACTCTGTGGGCTTGTCTACATTTCAAAAGTTGATCATGTTTGAACATTATTGTAATCAATTGAGTTAAATGACATGGTGTTGCCCATGACAGACTTTGTCAGTGTACACCAGAAAAAAACATGCTCACTGTCATGTCAGCTAACCATGATTAATTATCATGATTTAAACCCTAGTGCTAATACAGTGCTGAACATGATTTGTCCTGGCCTACAGTGACCGGCAAAGTTGTGGTCAGCAGCATCATACTCATGTCATCTGACCTGATTATGTACAATATTGTTCAAACATAATATAATTCTGTAATGTAGAAAAACTCCTAATATGAAGGTATCCTCTGTCACAGCTATATTCCTCTGGAACAATGAAGCTATTTAAATAACATTACAGTGATGGGTGTGGTATAAGAACCAAGACAGATGGTAGTTAAATGGATCTGAGAAGAAAATACAAAGAAGCCGCACACAAGCAAGGCCATGCATTGGTGGAGAGAGCGGGCATTAGAGGTATATTGCCCCCGGGGAAGCATATGCGCTGAACTATTAATGATATCATGTGCACCGCTCTCTGAAGCTGGGCAACTACACTGGCTTGAGTTTAAGACAAGGGGGCAATGGACCCTTCCTCGCCATCCCTCTGGGTGGCTTGCACCTCAAGAGCAGGGCCGGCTTTAGGACGATTCCCCCAATTCCCCCAAATCGGGCCCCGCGCCTAAGAGGGCCCCCGCAACGTGTCTAAGAGGGGCCCCGCAACGTGTCTTCGGCGGCAGCTCAATCGCTGCCGCTGTCTCTTCGGCGGTACTTCGGCAGAGGGGGGGCCCCGTCGAAACTGTTGGAATTGGGCCCTGCACCTCCTAAAGCTGGCCCTGCTCAAGAGACAGTAGGAGAAGCAGTCCCTGTGCTCAGAAAGCAGAGCCAATTATTGTACCTGGCCATTCTATCAGTACTGCCAACTCAAAAGATCAAAAAACATGAGCTGGACCACCTCATGAGATCAAAACTTATGAATCAGGTCCCAAAAGATCATGATATTGGCTGCACACATTATTTTGGGGAAGTTCTATGGTCTGTGTGATCATCTAGTCTGACCTGTAGTACAACAGTCCCTTCTGGCCTTGGAATCTATGAATAACTGGGTCATCAGTATAGCCAACTCTGATAGGATATTTGGTATTTTTCTTAAATCCCCAGCCTGACTCCTGATTTTTGAATGTTTGAGGTTGCCAGTACTGTGTCATTACTGGAAAAGTCTGAAACTTCCCACCCATGTATTTTCACGGCAGACCTATTAGTTTTCCCAGTAACTGGATTGTAACTAAGCTTCATGAGTCTTTGCCTCCCACATATACTTCCATTAAGTGTGTTACTGGACCAAAGACCATTTTTGGCCATTCCTTGTAACCACCTTCCTCTAACTTCTCTGCTTCTGTACTCTTTATGGGTGTAGGTTGTGCTGGAAAGAATATTTAGTGTAATTCCAGTCTATAGGTAGGCTTATGTAGGCAGTCTTGAAAGAGTGTCTGCATTACCAAGAGGATCCATATTAATCTACGTACAGCAAAACTACATTTTAAAATGTTACTTAGGTTACAAGGTCAAGCACTGAAAAGTTAGAAAAAGCCTGATCTAGGGTTGTCCAGGCAGCCTTAATTCCGCCCCCTTGTGCATTCATCCTGTGCACTGAATGGGACAAGGGTCCTGTGGAAAAAATAGTATGTGGTCATGACTGCACCACAGTGTATCTGCAACAGGGTTCTTTTCTTTTTATCTGCACCTCCTCCCCTGCTACAGCTGGTTGGGCAGCTCCCAGGTGTCCCCAGTAAAATGACTGCTGCTGCTTTAGCAGTGGTGTGAGCCTGGTACTTTGGAATGTTTGTGTGTTCAATTATTATTTTGGCAAGCTGCCAAATTTTTCCTGAGGGACACAAGCAAGAGATGGGACAGGGCAATTTTTAACAGTTTATGTCTCAGCAAAAGATAAATAGAATTTCATGGGACAAAGAAAAGGCACTTTGTTAACCCGAAGGCATTCCCCCTGCTGACTATCAAAGCCTGTTGCAAACAATGGCAGTATTAGAACTTCTCAAAGAAAAGGTCACATAAAGAATGGCCATACTGGGTCAGACCAATGACCCATCTAGCCCGTATGCTGTCTTCAGACAGTGACCAATGTTAGGTGCTTCACAGGGAATGAACAGACCCACCTGGGCAATTATTGATTGATCCATTCCCTGTTGTCCACTCCCAGCTTCTGGCAGTCAGATGCTAAGGACACCCAGAGCATGAGGTGGCATCCCTGACCATCTTGGCTAACAGCCATTTATGGACCTGTCCCCCATGAACTTATCTAATTCTTTTTTTAACCCAGTTATAGTTTTGCCTTCACAACATCCCCGGACAATGAGTTCCTCAGTTTGACTATGTAAAGAAGTACTTCCTTTTGTTTGATATAAACCCGCTTCTTATTAGTTTCATTGGGTGACCCTTGGTTCTTGTGTTATAGAAAGGAGTAAATAGAGCACTTCCCTATTCACTTTCTCCACATCATTCATCATTTTACAGACCTCTATCATATCCCCTTTTTGTTATCTCTTTTCTAAACTGAACAGCCCCAGTCTTTTTAATCCCTCTTTATATGGAAGCTGTTCCATACCCTTAATCATTTTTGTTGTCCTTCTCTGTACCTATTCCAAATCTAATATACTTCTTTTGAGATGTGTTGACCAGAACTGCATGCAGTATTCCAGGTGTGAGTGTACCATGGATTTATATAGTGGCATTATGCTATTTACTGTCTTATTAGCTATCTGTTTCCTAATGGTTCCTAACATTCTGTTTGCTTTTTTGACTGCCGCTGCACATTGCGTGGATGTTTTCAGAGAACTATCCACAATGATTCCAGGATCTTTTTCTTGAGTGGTAACAGCTAATTTAGACTTCTTCATTTTGTAGGCATATTGTTGGGATTATGTTTTCCACTGTGCATTATTTTGCATTTATCAACATTGAATTTCATCTGTCATTTTGTTGCCCAGTCACCCAGTTTTGTCAGCTCTCTCTGTAACTCCGTGCAATCTGCTTTGTACTTAATTATTCTGAGTAATTTTGTATCCTCTCCAAATTTTGCCACCTCACTATTTACCCCTTTTTCCAGATCATTTATGAATACGTTGAACAGCATTGGTCCCAGTACACATCCCTGGGGGACACCACTATTTACCTCTCTTCATTCTGAAAACTGATTATTTATTCCTACCCTTTGTTTCCTGTCTTTTAAGCAGTTACTGATCCATGAGAGGACCTTCCCTCTTACCCCAAGAAAGCTTACTTTGCTTAAAAACCTTTGGTGAGGGACCTTGTCAAAGGCTTTCTGAAACTACACTAGATCCTCTGAATTACCCTTCTCCACATATTTGTTGACCCCCTCAAAGAATTTTAATAGATCTGTGAGGCTTGATTTCCCTTTACAAAAGCCGTGTTGACTCTTCCCCAACAAATTGGGTTCATCTATGTATCTGATAATTCTGTTCTTTACTATAGTTTCAACCAGTTTGCCTAGTACTTAAGTTAGTTTTACTGGCCTGTAATTGCCAGGATCACCTCTGGAGCCTTTTAAAAAAATTGGTATCATGTTAGCTATCCTCCAGTCATCTGGTACAAAAGCTGATTTAAGTGATAGTTTACATACCACAGTTAGTCATCTGCAATTTTATATTTGAGTTCTTTCAGAACTCTTGCGTGAATACCATCTGCTCCTGGTAAGAATCCTTTACAATGGAAAATGTTAGATAATTTAAATATAGGAGTCACCACCACCACCTATAATATAATACTGAAAACAGCAAAAACAATCACTGCAGGCTAGCAACTTATAAAGAAAGTAGACTAGAGAAGTCTTGTGTCCTAACACCTTGAATATTGGTCAATGAACCAGAAACAGTGTGCTATTCCTGAAATTCACATTCAGTGAGTACTCCTGTAATATTGTTATTCCTAACATTAAACTTAAGGCTACTTTATCTGTGTATGATATTTCAGATTTTGTCAGGTGGCGTAGTGCGTGGCCCTGGGATTCTAAGTGCCAGATGGCCGTCTGTGAGATCATGGCTGTCACATCAAAGGCACGTTATTAATTATTATTATTTTATTAACAAGAATCTATACAAACATTCAGATTTACAAGGCAGTACCATCTTCTGGCAAATGTATTTCAAACCCAACTCGATAAAATTCTTTCCTCCTGCTACCACTGAAAAAAACAAATTCTATGTTTCGGGGGCATTATTGTATATCTAAGCAAGATCTGATGTCACTTTATAATCCACAATCTCTGTTTTAGTTACATATACACATAAAGTGCATTCCTCTCACTGTGAATAGGAACATTGGTGTAAATGATGAATTATCTGTAACTTGAAGTCTTTAACCCATGATTTGAGGTCTTCAGTAACTCAGCCAGAGGTTAGGGGTCTATTTCAGGAGTGGGTGGGTGAGGTTCTGTGGCCTTCAATATGCAGGAAATCAGACAAGATGATCACAATGTTCCCTTCCAACCTATGAGTCTATGAAGCTATTACCCCTTCATTCTCTAGAAAGCTTGAATTTCGTGGCTGTTCTTTCTGAATATGATACTGGTGTAGTTTGTAAACTTCAGAATGACTTTGTCTGGGAATATAATAATTTTGCCTCTGTTACTTTAGCTAAACCCACTCCTGGTTTGAAAATAAAATCTAACATAATTCTAGTGGATCAATAATCTGTTTAATGCTTAATTAGCAGAAAAGTAGCTTCTCAATTCAATATATGCCCCCAAAAGCAGGGTCTTTGCCCTGGACATTAGCAGTTAAATTTGCTACCTGGTACTTGACTTTTAGCAGCATTTCCCCCGGTATGTACTTTCAGAACCACATTGCAGCATTGCAATTTAAATGTTGGGTGAAATCCTGACCCCATTGAAATCAATGAAAGTTTTACCATGGACTTCACTGAGACTAGGATTTCCCCCTCTGCATTTATTCTTACACCATTTGGAAGGGAAATGAATAAATAAATCACACAGGCATAGCTTCTGGGACCGTTTTATTTCCATTCTGTTCTTTATACCATTACAATTCAGCTCTACCAGGTATGATTATCCTTACTCAGGATTATTTACACAAAGTTCCAGATGAGTGTTTTCTCTCTCTCCAGTTCCTACTCTGGGATGTTGGGAGTGTGAATGACTAGTGGAAAGTGATCCATTATCCGGTATTGTAGTTGCCAGTTACTACAATGCCAAACTACGAACAGTGTAGACAAACTAGGAGTGAAGAAGAGAGATGGAGGAAAGTTGAAAATGTGATTGCAAATGTTATTTCCTGCCTTGTCTCCACATCAGCACCTTCATTTTCTTTTCATATTCCAGACTTTGTAGAAAGCTGTTGGCTGCCTTTTCACATGTATAGGCTATGTTTCTTCTCAGCTCAAAACAACTGCATTTACTTCCCATTCATTTCAAGGTCCAGTTCAAAATTGCCTTCCTTATTATTTTTTAATCTTTTTGGATTTGCTCCTGCCTATTCTACTTCACAGACCTGGTCTCTCTCTGCTCATCTAGCATTTGGTTTCCCTCTGTCTCTGCTTGAATTCAGGCTACTGTATACCTCCATCTCTGTGTAAATCTCAGCTGAAAATATTTTCTCCATTGCTTAAATCCAGTATAGTGCCAATGGCACCGTGGGGCTGAACCCCCACGCAGAAGGGGCCACAGCACCCCCCTCCACCTGAGCTCCACTCCGAGGCCCCGCCTCAGATTGGTCTCTTCCCTCCAAGGCCCCACCCTCACTCAAACTCTTCCCCCGAGGCCCTGGTCACTGCTCGCTCCTCTCTGCCCTGTACCCTCTTCCCTCCACTTGCTCTTCTCCGCCTCTCCCCCCATGCAAGTGGCAGACAGGGCAGAGTGCAGGTGGAGCAGGGGGGGCGGGGCATGATCTGGGTGCCAGGGCTCACAAAAGATTAATCCGTCCCTGCTTAAATCTCTAAATATTTGCTATTATTCAAGGGGCTACATCCTACCAGCGTTAACTGCTGTGATCAAACTCTTCAAAGTCAATGGACTTACACCAGGGATGAATTTGGCTCAACCTTAGAATGTGAATGGCCATTGTTTGGATTAGAAAGATGGAACAAGAAAGTGATTAGAAGGATGGATGGGTTGAGTATTTGGGGTCAGATTCCCAGCTAGTATAAACTGGTGTAGCTCCCTTGAAGTCAATGAAACTATGTTGATTTATGCTGAGGATCCAGCTTTAGATCTTTAAGGAGGATCCCTGATATGAAATGAAAAGAAAGAACATGCAAAAGACAAATACAGATCAAGGATGATAGAGAGGAATTTTGCAGAAACTGCCAATGAGAGGATCCTGAAATAGCAAGGCACCTGAGGAAGTTGTACTGGCATCACATTTCCAAGATAGATGAACATAGGTTATCACATGAAGCTACCAGCATGACCAAACAGCATTTATGAGCATGTAAATGAAAATGACAAAGGAGAAAAAAATTATAAATTGCCACTAATGTCTTATCTAAGCCAGTAGTTCTCAAACAGAGATAAGTGTACCCTCCAGGGTATGCAGAGGTCTTCAGGGGGTACATCAACTCCTCTAGATATTTTCCTAGTTTTACAACAGGCTACATAAAAAGCAATATTGCAGTCAGTACAAACTAAAATTTCATACAGACAATGACTTGTTTGTACTGCTCTACATACTAAACACTGAAATGCAAGTATAATATTTATATTCCAATCGATTTATTTTATAATTTTATGGTAAAAATGAGAAAGGAAGCCATAGTCATAGTAAGCTGTGACACTTTTTTGTATTTTTTATGTCTGGTTTTGTAAGCAAGTAGTTCTTAAGTGAGGTGAAACTTGGGGTATGCAAGACAAATCATGTAAGGGGTACATAGTCTGGAAAGGTTGAGAACCACTGATCTAAATTGTCTTTGACTATGCAATTTTGGTGCCTCCATCACCTGCCTTGATATTTTGTTTCACTGCTAGGTTATTCTTGCTGTGACTGCATTTTCCTAATATCTAGCCTAAATTTTTCCTTCTTTAACTTCAGACTCTTGTTTCAAGTCCAACCACCTTAAGAATCAATGTAAACAATGTGGCAGAGGCTTTCTAAAAGTTTTGAAAGAACAGCTCTATGATGTTATTTTGGGATCCCATGCTTGTTTAAACAGTTGAGAGCTGGCTTGAGGAGCTTATCAAAATCACACACAGATCACTCCTCTGAATTAGTTCCTTATTTTTACTTCTCTTTTTCTTGTTTCTGTGCATGCTTAGGTCTTGGGTTACCGTATTACACCTATAGGGCTAGACTGTGTTTTTTTTAGGTCATGGCCCTGCATAGGGCTTGTGCGGAGCCGCACCACACCATCAAGAGTACGAAAGAGATTGTACCTCACAGCAAACTGAATCTTTCCGGTGCTGCTCCTTGGGCATATGGAGAGTATAATTTTTTCGATCCATTGGGATGAATCAGGATGTTAATTCTTCGTGCCCTTGCCAGACTCCACGGGCCACTGTGAGGGGACGGCCTTACCTCCTTCTCACCATTCCCTGCCCCTTTTCCAGCATCCTGCACCCAGGAAAAGCAGAAGCAACGGTCCATTTGCTCCCCAGAATGCAGGAAGCACCGAGACAGCTATTGTGAGTGGCTGTGTAAATAGGGGAAGCTTCTTACTCTCCCCTCTGCCTTGGCATGGCTGCCCAGGGGTTGCCCACAGGCTGGGACATAATGTTGCTTATGATCATTTTATCCTATCTTTAAGATTATAAGTAGAAATGTAAATCATAAAGAGTAAGGAAATTCCTCACTTTCTATGTAGGGCTAAGTACTGCCCTGGCTAGTGCAGCAGGAATGGGAATTGCCAGGCAGGATTCTATGGGTGAGCTGGGAGTGGGATGAGGATGTGTATGGGGCTACACTTTGCTGCTGCTCTGAGCAGAGTTCCTGGGTGACAGACGAAGCACCTTGGTGACAACAGGCAAGTTGAAACATTATCTGGCAGCTGAGAGATTCTGACCTGATGCTGCTGAGGTATATGCAGCATGACCCTTTAAGAGATTCTGACACATAAGAGAACTAGAAGATGTGGCACATGATCCATAGGAGGCAGTCAGGCAGTCACCAAGTTTGCAAGTATAAAATCAGATTGTGTAAGTGTAGGTATGTACATGGACTTTTGCCTCCTTTTTTTGTAAAAATTTCTCTCTATATAGGTTTTGTTGCATTCTATTTTCATTAAAATCATGATTATCCCCATCCTCGTGTAGAAACATGACTGTATTTGTTTTCCATTTTGGTTCTGCAGTTCTTGCTATTACAGCAATGACTTTCACTTCTGCAACAAGCCAACATATATCAGAGATTACGTGCATGTCAATCAACCAGCAGAGTAAAGATTCAAGAACACTGGAGTCATCAGTATTTCCGGAGGTAAGCTAACAGTGAATGAATAGCCAACCACAAAAAAAAAAAAAAAAAAAATAGCCTCATCCAAGATTAGGAAAAATATTAGTAGAGAAGGAAGCTTTGAAATCCATGCTCAGTTTAATATTTTTGAACTAGAAATAAGATAAATATTTAAAACGAAACTTTTGATCAATACTATGAGATTGTCTCACATAATTTGGCCTAAACTATTCACCTCTGAGTATATTTTGAAATGTATAAAGAAAAGGAAGTGTATAATTAGAAAGACAAATAATGTGGACATGGACTATGGCATCAAAGATGGATGTGTGAATCAAAGATCAATTTTCCCTTCCAGTGCTGAGTTATTGGAGGGCTTGAAGGTCAACAACAGACCCTGTGCAACTGAAACCTGCTATTTCTTTTAGAGACTTAATTACAGAGACAATCCTATACAATCTTTTAATTCTTGGACCAATAAATGGATAGTTCTGCCACACCCAGAAGTAAACTAACAAGAAAGTCCATGATTTTCCAGTGCTGGGTACCAAAAATGGAACACTCAAAATTGCAGCAACATGTTCTTCTGAATGCGAGAACATGAAGAATGTTCATCACCTCCTGTCACAGAAATCAGATAGCACACATTTTTATGAAGATTACCAAGGGTTTCTATGGGATGGTAATCCAATTTCTGTAATTGTATGTTCTCATCTGTATACATGGTGCTTTCTACAATATTCCACTGGTATTCATGTTCTGCTGCTTATGTCACATACTTTTCCATATCAGTCAGCTAACTGTTAATGTGATAATCCCATTTAGTAAATTCACATCTTGTAGGGCTAGACTGTGCCATTGTATTTCACTGAGCAGAATAAGGGGGTTTCTCTAGCTACTCCCCATTGGCAAATGGGCAGGGAAGTGGAAGAGATGGGCAGGCATTTGGACGGAAACTTGGCTTCGCCCCCTGTTCCCCTCCATCCCTCACTGGGAAGAGTAACTGGCCAGGCACAATGGAAGGAAATAACATGCACCCTTTCATGTGCTGCTGTGAGTTATTTACTTTCACCCCCACTCCACCCCACTCCACCCCACGCACAAAGAAATCTTGGGGCTGCTCTTAGAATGGAGTAGTTACATGCCACCCATTTACTCAGGCTGAGCCTAAAGGCTCAACTATTCTTCACTGGCATTCAGAACCAGTGTAGAATAATTATTTTTCAATTTGAGGTTCTCCTTTAGTCAGTGCTTAATTTGTGCCGGGGCTTGCCAGAGCTGAGCCCCGGCACCTCTGGGCTTGGCAGTTCATAGCCCCAGCACCTCTGGGCTTGCTGCATCAGTTATGAATGTAAAAAAATTGCTTGAGCCCCAGCACCTAATTGCTTGAGCCTCAGCGCTTCTTTCATTATAAATTAAGCACTGCCTTTACTGATAGACAAAAGTGAGTAAATGCATGATAAGGAAGGTCATGGTGTATAGTCTGTTCCTTGGTACAGTACAAAACATGGAATAGAACTCCAGCAATATACAGAATGACGCACAGCATGGTGCTAAGAGATTTCCTTGCCTTGGGTTTGCAGTAGAGGCCTGAAGGAAAAGGATGGTCTTGCAGTTCTTTTACCCATGGAAATGCCTAAAGGTAGGTGAAATCTGGAGTGAAAGCTTGAGTGATGTGTGATATTAGGCCTGGGCTAAACTACAAAGTTAGGTTGAAGTAAGCCACCTTGTGTTGACCTAGTTGTTGTGCATGTGTCTATACTTCAATTTGTCTCCCTCCGATGTAAGTGCCACATTACAGCAATGCAGTAACACCACCTTCCCCAGAAGCACTGAGCCATGGTTGATGTACTGAGGATGGCGTAGCATGAATGTACCTATGTGGATCCTAACAGTCCCCCAGTAGCTTTCCCACACTGCCCGACACTGACCACTCCGGTCACAATTGTGAATTTTACTGCCCTGGGGTCACGGAGCCCATAAGGCCCCCATCCCTTTAAAGCCCTATGAATTTTTGAAATGCTTTCTCCTGATTGTCCAGCACGGCAAGCACACCTACTAGCTCTCCATTGTTGTGCGCGACTGCCCAGCTGGCCATGCTGGCTACACATGTCCAACGTGCTCCTGCCTAGAGTAGACAGGAGATATTGGATCTCCTGGGCCTGTGGGGAAAAGAGTCTGTGCAAGCAAAGCTACAGAAATGTGGACATGTATGAGCAGATTTCCCGGGGGATGGTGGAGAAGGGGTATGACAGGGATCAGCAGCAGTGCCACGTGAAAGCCAAGGAACTGTGTCAGGCATATCAGAAGTCCAGGGAGACCAATAGTCAAGCTGGTGCTGAGTCACAGACCTACCACTTTTACAAAGAGCTGCATGCTATACTTGGCGGAGACCCCACTACTGCCCCACACACCACCATGAATACCTCCAAGAAGCCCAAGTCACAGTCCCCTGGCATGAACAGTGAGGACAAGGAGGAGGTGGAGGAGGAAGAGGAGGATGGGGGACGTGCGACCGGGGAGTCCAGCTATTCTGCGAGCCAGGACCTGTTTGAGACTCTGCCGCAGTCCAGTCAGTCCTAGCAGTCGAGCTTGGGCGAGCCTGATGCAGGGGCAGATCCTCGGGTAGGTATGTACATTTATTTCCCATTACGGTGATGGTACCCACAACTTAACAGGACACAGCTATTGACTATTCATGAATGTACTTGTACGAGAAGAGGTAGTGGTACAACTGAGAGAGGCAGTGCGTGACTTTTGCATTTGGGGAGGCTGGGCACAAGTGCCAGAAGCTCCCTAGAAGTGGGAGGGGCCACCAGCACCTGGACTGTGGCCCCACTCACCGCTCCACCCCGAGGCCCCGCCCACACTCCACCCCCGCTTTGCTCTGAGGTCCCGCTCCTGCTTGGCCTCTTCCCCAGAGCCCCTGCCCCCGCTCAGCCTCTTCCTGCCCCCGTTTCGCCTCTTCCCTTAGGACCCCACCCCCTCTCTGCTTCTTCCCCCGATGTTCCCTTCCCCCGCCTGCTGCTCACTCCTCTCTGGCTCCTCCCCAAGCCCCCTGCTGCTTGCTCCTTTCTGCCCTCTCTTGCCTTAAGGGCAAGTGACAGGGAGAGAGGCGGAGCAAGGGTGGGAAGAGGTGGAGCAGGGGTGAGGCCTCAGGGGGAAGAGGCGCAGCATGGGAGGGGCCATGGGGGAAGAGGCTGAGCAGGAGCAGGGCCTTGGGGCAGAGTGCAGGATGGGCCACGGTCCGGATGCCGGTGGCCCTCCACTTCTCAGGAGCTTCTAGCGACAGCACTCCAAAGGTGGCGGGCTGACGCACCTCCAAAGGAGATGCCTCTTATACCGGCATTTCTCCCAAGCCTCTTATGCCCACCACTCATGGGTAGAATTGTTATCTGCTTTGTATTCCCCTCCAGAGGTAAGCCAGGGGGCGGTGTGTGTGCATGCGGATCAGTTTGTTTATGTACAGAGAGATGGCCCTTGTATTCTCCTGAGAGATCTCGATGAAACTTTCATAGAGGTACTCTGCAGTCCTCTACCAAAGGTTTCTAGGGATGGCAGCCTTATTTCTTCCTCCCCGATAGGACACTTTCCCACACCAGTCAGCGATAACCTCAGCAGGTACCATTGTAATACACAGGCTAGCAGAAAATGGGCACCAGCTGTGCTCTCTGTGCCTTTGTTACCCTCTGGGGTGAGCTATCAGCTAAAATCACCACCGCCTGTGGAAAATGGTGGCAGTTTTCAGTGCCAGTGCCCTATACTCATAGTTTCATGCAACCAAGCAATTTCCTCTTCATTTCCCTCACCTTTGGTGGACCACAGTCACCATGGGTGGTGCTACATGTGGTGCTGTGCACAAGCAATCCCAAGCAGAAGTGCCAATAAGCCTGTCTTGTTTAACGCTTTAGGGGAGCAAGGGAAGGGAGTTCTGAATCTTAACTTTCCATTTACATTGTGACTGTACTGACAGTGGTACCTTTTTTATCTGCAGCTGCTGCCGTTGCGGCCTTGAGGAATTCCTCCTTCCCACCTCCCCCTGCCCCCGCAGAATGATTGAGCCAGATAAGGAGAAAGAAGAGGACTTGGGATGACATGTTCGGTGAGATCCTGAAAGCCAGTGCTGCATCAAACTGAGCAAAAGGCCTGGAGGGTGAACATGGCAGACAGCCTGAGGAAGGAAAGTGTGGACAGGGGAAAGGCCCAGGAGTCCCAGCAGGAAAAAGAGAGGGAGATGCACGAGGACATAATAGGGCTTCTCCAGCAGCAAAGACAGATGCTGCAGACTCTTGTGGATCTACAGGTTCAAAAATCACGGGCTCGACTTCCTTTGCAGCCCATGAAAAACTCCATTACAGCACCTCCCTACAGCCCCCTCAACATTCCATGTGGCTTCACGGGCTGCTGCCCTACCCCTACCACTCCATCCAGTGGGACATGAAGGACAACCACCGCTTCACATACACTGACCTGTGAAAGCCGCAGTTGCTATATGTGTAGGTAAAATGGACCTGAATGTTCATTCCCTTGTTAAGTTTTGTTCCATTATTTTATTAAGTTTTTAATGTATTTGCTTTTACATTGCACAGATTTTTCTTTGCCCTGGTTTTGTTACTGAATAAAATTATATTATTTGGAAAATAATTCATCTTTATTAGTGCTCAACGTATGCTGCAGAGCGCCCAGCAGTTTTGAAAGCACCCACTTCCTTGTTACTGTACAGTGTGACCCAACTCATAAGATCAGTGATAAACACAGTGTACTAATCAGTGTACTGTCAAATTAATAGGTGCATTGTCAGTGTTACATTCACAGATGTACATCAAGCACCACGCAGTTCCTAACAGGCCCCAAAACATAAGGGCCAGGTGAGCATAATACACCACAATGTATTACTGTGGCTCACTGTTAAAGTGCTCTTTCAAAGCCGCCCTGATCTTTATAGCTCCGTGTTGAGCTCTTCTAATAGCCCTCGTGTCTTTCTGTTCAAACTCAGCAGACAGCTGTTCCATTTCTGCCCTCCACTCTGGTGGCAACTTTTACCCTTTGCTTCATAAATATTATGGAGGTCACGTCAGGCAGCTATAACCATTGGGATGTTTTTTTCACTGAGTTCCAATCTTGTGAGTAAACAACGCTAGTGTCCCTTCAGTCTACCAAAAACTCATTCAATTGTCATTCTGCATCTGCTGAGCTGGTAGTTGAATTGTTCTTTGGTGCTGTCAAGGTGGCCATTGTACATCTTCATGAATCAGGGAAGCGAGGTGCAGGCTGGATCCCCCAGGATCACTATTTGCATTTCAATATTGCCAGTGGTAATCTGTTGGTTGGGAAAGAAAGTCCCTGCTTGTAGCTTTCTAAATAGTCCTGTGTTCTTAAAGCTGCAAGCATCATGCACTGTCTCTGACCAGCCAACACTGATGTCAGTGAAGCATCCTTGGTAATCCACCAGTGCTTACATAACCATAGAAAAGTAGTCCTTTCTGTTGATGTATTCTGTGGCAAGGTGGTCTAGTTTGAAAAATATGTGTTGTCTATTGCTCCATTACGGTTTGGGAACCCCATTACTACAAACCAATCCACTATGTTTTGAACATTGCCAAGAGTCACAGTCCTGCATACCAGAAAAAGATTGAATGACCCTCCACACTTGCATGACGACCCCCATAGTGGATTTTCCAACTCAAAATGGTCTCCCACTGACCAGTAGCAATCTGGCACTGCAAGTTTCCACAGTGTGATCACCATTCGCTTCTCCTCTGTCAGTGCAGCTCTCATTCAGGTGTTCCTGTGCTGGAAGGCTGGGGTGAGCCTGGCATACAGATCCGGGAATGCAGACTTGCACATCCGCAAGTTCTGCAGCCACTGCTCATCATCCAAAACCTGCATGACGATGCAATCCCACCAGTCAGTGCTCATTTCCAGGGCCCAGAAGCCCAAGATTCCACAATCTACAGCTGCTCCATGAACACCACCAATAACCTTGAATTGTCTCTAGCTCTATGTCCTCCAAGAAATCGTCATGTTCCATGCTGATTCAGTTCTTTTTACGGCTCTGCAAATACAGCAGGATCATGCATCTTGTGCTTGCAAGGCTTCAGAGAATACTGCAGAGCTGTGCAATCTCCATGCTTCCATCAGAGATGAAGGACAGTGAGGAGGGCCATGTGGGTTCATTGGACTTTTAATAAAAGACACAAAAATTATGGGATATAGATGACATTATGGGATGCAGACAGTTGCATACTGGGAAGTTAACCCTTTGCTCCCAATCAGCTCTGCACAACTCATTTCTGCCCCACCATGCCGTGCCAAAACATCCCAAAAGAGTGCACTGGATGGTGGCAGTTTGCACACTGGGACACCTGCCAATGGTGCACTGCACTGTGCATTGACACAAGCACTCCTGGTGAATATGCTCAGCACTTATGCAAGAATTCAAGTGTGCGCACACACAAGTGATTAACTCTGGCTGCTTTATGCCAATGTGACTTGCGTCAACCAAAGCTTGTAGGGTAGACATGGCCTTAGTCATTAGGAGAAAGTAGCACATTACTGACTGAACTGCTACCACTATGCTGTCAGCCCAGAAAGCAAAACTTGTTAGTATAGCACAAATCTTCCTGCATTTGTTCATTCAGTAGAATTAAACATATTTGATGAGCTAAATTGAGGCGGGAAACAAGAATGAAAGTATAGCATTAAGATTACTTTTGTTTATAATTATTATGCATATTTATGTGTTATCAATAGGCATAGGCATATTTCTAATAGAGTGAAGGTTTTTAATAGGTGAGCTTCCTTTTTAAATGTTTAAAACTGAAAACCCCAGTTATCACCATTAGACATAGCAATCTGTTTTATTGCAATGCAGATGCCTAGTATTTCGGAAGATCTTGGTTGTGATTTGAGTTCTCAAAGCACAGAGGATGTCTATGAAACAGCAAAAAGTGTGGAAGTTGACGTGCTTGGAGACATTGAATTACAAGTGATCATGAATATTTCAGAGACCATTTCATGCCTTTGGGTCTTCAAAGAGAACCAAGCTGACTGCAAACCCTCACTAGACTCAGAAAACCGGTAGGTAAAGGGCTGTACTGAATCAAAAAACCTAAATGGGATACTTTCATTAGAGCATGCAAATGGAATATTTTCCATATGAGAAAGCTTATTTATCATTTCTTTTCACATTACTTCTTATATTCCTAAGCCTATCTATCTTAATTATTATCAATAAGCTGCATGTTGATTATAGCTGTTTATACAAATATACACTAGGAAAGTAATGAACTCTGGCTTTATAGTTTACAATATAGTGATTCTTTGCATTTGTATAGCACCTTACTTCTGATGATCACAATAGACTTTACAAATGTTCATCAAGTCAAGCATCACAGTACTCAAGTCAAGGAAACCAAGGCACAAAAAGGTTAATGCAATACCTTGCCCAAGGTTACACTATAGATCTGCATCAGAGCCTAGAATACCACCCTAATTCTCTTGACTGTGTTCTAGCCACACGTCCATACTTCCACCCAGAGACTTGAGAATGGCTCGGGGTAGGACCAGAGGCCTAGTGTAGATGATTCCCTTGCAGGGTGAAACCCATGGGAATCCTGTTGCATGGGCCCCGATTCAGGAAAGTACTTGAGCACATACTAGTCTATCCCTATTCAGGGCAGTACTTAAGCAGAACTTTGAATCCCACTTGGGACGAGTGCTTAAGTACGGTCCTGAATAGGGATGATTACATGAATCAGGGCCATTGTCTATGAAAGCACTTTGGAGATTGAATGTACTGCATGTGTGTTAAGTACCACTAGCCTAGAATTCTGTTTGCATGGGTTAAGCATAATGCCAGTGTATTCTTCAATCCACTACACTCTATTTCAGGGGTTCTTTCTAAGCGCCCCCTCCCCCAACATGCTATAAAAACTCCATGGCCCACCTGTGCTTGCATATAAAAGCCAGGGCCTGCATTAGGGGGTAGCAAGCAGGGCAACTGCACCAGGCCCCACGCCCCAGGGGGGCCCCCCGAAGCTAAGCTGCTCAGGCTTCAGCTTTAGCCCCGGGTGGTGGGGCTTAGGGTAGCGTGGCTTTGGCTTTCCGCCCTGGACCTCAATGAATCTAATGCCAGCCCTGCCCTGGGGGCCTTGGACCCCTGGTTGAAAACTGCTGCTCTATCTGACAAGAATGTTCTCTAATGTATTTTCTCTTTTACAGATATGTTGTTTCGCTGGCCTTTTCAAAAATAAAAGAAACTCAAGCTGGAAAATACATCCTTGCAGTTCAAAGTAAAAACAATAACTACACAATAATGTTTACAGTTCTCATAAGAAGTAAGTATGTGTCAAAGCAAGGGAATCAGTCTCTCCATAGTTTGAGAAGGGGGAGGCTGAAGCCTGTACATGACCAAACCCTCTCTAAGCAGTGAAACTCTTGTCAATTCTACACTCCATGAGACTTCTCCCTTCCTCAATTGTCTCTCCTCCCTCTCTTTCAGTTCTTGTATTGTGGGCTATTTTTCTTGTCACTTATTTCATGTCTGGCTGCCTCATTTCCCTTGGTTCATTGTGAAGGTTAAAACGGTTCTCAGTCACTATGTGTTGTTAAAGATGACATGCAAAAGACTGTTTTTAAATGGGGCTTGTGCTCATTTCTCATTCTTTGTTATGAATTACGCACACACACACACACACACGCACACACAACCCCCCCCAAAACAAACTATATTAAAAAAACATTATTAAGATTGCAAAATCAAGCACTCAAAAGTTAGGAAATGCCAGTTTGAAAGTTGCCTGTATAACCTTAATTTGCCCTCCCTTGTGCAAATGCATTATGATACAGTCCTTAATTACATGATACCATACTATTTTTCCCACAGGTCCTCTGCCTCATTCAGTGCCCAGGATGGATGGTGCTCACTTAATGAACAGCTATTCAGTATTCGTTATCCTCATTGTAAAAGTGGCCCTATGCTTTATTTATACCAGTGGTTCCCAAACTCGGTCCGTGTCTTGCTCAGGGTAAGCCCCTGGCATGCCGGGCCGGTTTGTTTACCTGCCGCCTCCGCAGGTACAGCCATTCGCGCCCCCCACTGGCTGCGGCTCCCATTGGCTGGGAACGGCAAACCGCGGCCAGTGGGAGCCGCGAGCGGCTGTACCTGCGGAGGCGGAAGGTAAACAAACTGGCCCGGCGCTTCAGGGGCTTACCCTGAGCAAGCCATGGACCGAGTTTGGGAACCACTGATTTATACTATTCAAATGCTGCTCTGAATATAGAAATACTAATTTCCTCATAGGCTTTTCTGTCTTGCTCATCACTATAGTATCTGAGAAAGTAACAAATGTTAATTTATTTTCACAACATCCCTGTGAGGTGGGGGAGTATTATCCCCATTTCACAGATGGGGAACTGAGGCACAGAAAGATCAAGATCAAAAGCATCTGCTAATTTTGGGTGCCTAACTTGAGAAACCTACAACCTGATTTTTCAGGGTTCGTAATATTACATAGTGCTTTACATGTTCAAAACATACCTCCCACTGATTTCAGTTGCAGCTGTGAGTGCTCTGTGATTCAGCAAATCAGATCCCAGAATCTCAAGATGGGCACCGAGAAACACACAGTTTAGTGACCACCTGTGAAAAGTTTGGTTTAAATGACTTGCCCCAGTCTCACCAGACTCCTTGTCTCAATCTACTCCTTTCCATACTCCCTGCGTGGGCTCTTAACCCCCTTTATATTCAGATCAGATTCTTTCCTCCTCTGTGCTTCCTGGGTGCCAGCAGAGGGGTTACTGAGAGAACCAGAGAGACAGGTTCCCTGCTCTCATTTTCAGTACCCTGAGCACCTGGCAAGAGCCATTACAGGGAAAGAGTGGCTTCTCCCCTGTAACCCTGGCCTGCAGCATGCTCAGTCACTCTGTGAGGATGGTCCATGTGCACTCACAAGGAGCTGTGAAAGACTGAAGCATGCTCGGTGAAGACAGAATCTTCAGAGATTTTAACTGTAATCTCTAGTCTCCACTGAGTTTGTGTGAACTGGGATTTTTCATAGGATTATAAAGTGGCCAAATGTGGGTAGATTTTCACAGGAGTGGCAAAAGGCACATCCCTGGCACACCTGCCAAATGTCAAGTCCAGGCTCCCAAGCATCAGGGCAATAGAGCTTTTTTTTTTAAAGTCACTTTTTAAAAAAAATGGACAAAACAGTGTATATTTCCCTAGCCTCGTTCTTAGAAATGACTGAACTGTTTGGGCTGAAATAAAAAAATCAGCCTGGGGCAGAATTCTCCCATCAGCATAAAAAACTCTCCTGTCAACATAGCGCTGTGTGCACTAGCACTTAGGTCTGTGTAACTTATGTTGCTCAGAAGGGTGGAATATTCACACCCCTGAGCGGCATAAATTTTGCCACCATAGGCAGCAGTGTAGACATAGCCTTATAAGCAACAGGGTCTTATAATAGGTAGTGTCAGGCAACCTTTATAATAGGTGGCACTAACAGCTCTGTCTATAATGAAGAGGATCTAACAGGTTTTGTTGTTGTTGTTTTTAAGATTTTTCTGCTTGTTTTTTGTCATACAAATAGCAGGAATATCAACTCCATTCTTCACCACCATAAATCTGTAACCTAGAGAGATAAAGTTCCATAAACCATTACCAATCTCCTGAGCCCGCCAGCTTCCCAATTTGGACTATGCTTGAAAGTTTATTGCACCAAGACTGATATTGACTTCATTTAAAACTGAAAACACTGATTTTGTTTTAAATTCAACTGTGATTATGAAGTTAAAATTTCTGATGAGAAGACTGACAGTTGCTCCTGATTCATACTTTAGGTATCTTAAAGGAAACTTGCAAAGGGAAAAATTGGGCTTGTGCATTTTGTTATTGTTTGCTTGTGTCTTTATAATCTGTACAGGAGGCCTGATAGTTTCTAAAATGTTTTTTTATCTGTGATTTTATCTGCGTTAACATGGGGGGGGCACGTTGCCATGGACCCCAATGTAAACAAATTATTTTGGGATCCATGCACGCCCCCGCGCTAATACCAAATTCACACTATAGTGGCGCGCGGTATAGCGGGCGTCCCCTGTATTAGAAAGGTAGGTTCTGTTTAGTGTGGAAAACTGATGACTGGAGAACAAGTGAAATTACAACAAAATTGGTTTATGTAACTTTACCTCTCTAGGTTACAGATTTATGGTGGTGAAGTCATTAATGACAAAGTTATTATCATTTTGTTGCTTTTCCACTGTGTATATGAAATGAGTTGGTGAGAAGTGGCACTTTTGCGTGCAATCTCAGTAGATTCTTCAAGGGTTTAATAAAAATAGATTCAGGAGGTGATTTTCTCATAACTCCAGTTGAAGTGAATGAAAGCTACAGGTGTTCAACACCTCTGAAAATCAGGGCCTAGATTACCTTCTGATTCCTACAGGTAGTTCCTTGAAGTCAGGGAGGTGACACGTTTACCAGGTCAAGGTTGAAGAGCTTATACAAACAAGGACCTTAGACAAACAGTTCTTTACTTTCATCAAGCGTTAAAATCACTTGAAAAAATATTATAACAAATAAAATTACATAATATATTATGAACTGAACAAAACAATTTGGCCTAGTGTTGTTAATATCCTAAATATGAGGTATGGCACAGCTCAAATATCCAAAGACCAAATTTTGTTCTTGAATGCCTGCGCATTGCTCTCATTGAAGTTATTGCTGTTGTTGGGAGTATGGGTATCTGAGGGTAGATTTTTTGCCTTCTAGTTTCTTCTTGTACTTTGTTTATGTGTAATACAATCAGCCATCTCAGTCTGACACCTGGTGTCATTTTTCTATCATAACAAGAAAAGTTGACTGGCTACTGCTTACCTATATGTCTAAATCAGTATTGGATTCTTATGTCAGGAAGTCTGTCAAGATTATTTAAAGTGACAGACTTGTTTGTTTTATAAATCTATAACTCAGACATAAAGCATATAGCCTCCCAGTCCACAAAGTGTTAGAAGTGTCCTACACATTAGAAAGATGGATAATGATGTTTCCAAAATATTGCAGTATGTCTGAAAATATTTGCATTACTTTTAATAGGTAAACCAAGGAAGCCCTATTTCGTAAAAAGTGAAAACTTGCCCATTATAAACTGCGTATCCGAAAGCTACCCTAAATCAGATATTGAATGGCTATTTTGCAGAACACCTGATTACAGGTATGGTGCATATAATGCTACCTTTTTTTTGTTTACTGAATTTTAAGGTGTAAGTCTTGATGTCTTCCTAAGCCAACAGACTTTATACAGCATGATATACTTATTTTTGATGTGATTGAACCTGAACAACTGAAGGAGAACTGTGGAGTCGGATTTTCAAAGGAGAATGTAATGGATGCTCCCATAAAATTTCACACACACACACACACACAGTGTCCTTAAAAAAAACTACATGCAAAAATTGAGTGCATATGAGTGCAATGGGTGAATTCACATTTTTGTATGAGCTGCAGTGTATTCTTGGAAAATTGGGCCAATGTATACTTTTGGAAACTTTAGGCACCCTAGTCTGAAAATTTTGGCCCAAGTCCAAGCATTTTCACTTGACGTATCTAATGAGTAGGGTGACCAGACAGCAAGTATGAAAAATCGGGACGGGGGTGGGGGGTAATAGGAGCCTATATAAGAAAAAGACCCAAAAATCAGGACTGTCCCTATAAAATCGGGACATCTGGTCACCCTACTAATGAGTTAAATATATTTCTAACCCCAGAGCCCTCTATTTTCCATTTTCCTAACACCTACCTATTTTGAGAATGAGTGGGGGTTGAAGGTGGGAAGAGTGTCATTAGAAATTTTATATCTAAGTTTGCCTTTCCTTGTAGCTTTAAGTTTTATGTATGATAAGTGGTTCTATTGGCAACATGAATATGTTCCAAGAAACAAATCAGGTCATGCGTAAGTAAATTCAACATTCAGTATGTTTTCATATAGAGTGCACGTGTAACAGTGTGGATCTCTGTCCCTCTCTAGTGCCTGGACCACACAGGGATTTATGAGTCTTCAGCAGCCTTCAGACTACCAGGACTGTGTCTTCTAGTTCAAGTAGTAGAGGCTCATCATAGTCCAACATCCTGGGTTCAGTGCAGTCCCAGAGATGTAGGGTGAAATCCTGGGCTCATTGAGTTTTGCCATTAACTTAAAAGGAGCCAGAATTTCACTCATAAAATTACAAATGTTTACACCTACCAGTATAAGCAAGAATAGTGTATTCAGGTAATATCAGATCATTCTGCTTATAATTTCCCTAGTTCCATTGCCCTTGTGTTTTGTTTTATAATCTCCACGTTTTCTAGTTCCTTTTATTCAACTACAAAATATGCCAGTTTCCCTACTATTGTTCACATTTTATCATGACTTGGATAGCTGTTTGAGATTAACCAAATGATTCAGTAAATAAATGTCTGTGTAATTACAGTTGCACCAATACAAATCATAAAGACAGTAAAAGAAATGGGGAAGTATATGAAGTACAGAAGGTGCAGCGTGGATTTTCAGCAAATATGTTATTTCAAACAGACATACAGTGCTGCGCAACTAATGAGCTGGGCAGAGAATGCACCAAGCTGTATACAATAGGTAACATCACTATAAGATGTATTTAAATAGGAGCCTAATCCTGCCATTGATGTTAATTGCACTAGTCCCCTCAGTAAGGTTTGCAAGACTGGGCTGTAAATTTGTCATCCCTGGAATAAATATGTTTAGAGGTACATTACTGGGCAAAACTAATGTAATGCTGCTATATTTCTGTCTCATATTTATCTCCTAAATTCTAATGCTTATTTATAGTTAGGGCCCTACCAAATTCACAGTCCATTTTGGTCAATTTCATGGTCATGGGATTTTAAAAATAATAAATTTCATGATTTCAGCTATTTAAATCTCAAACTTCACAGTGTTGTAATTGTAGAGGTCCTGGCCCAAAAAGGAGTTGGGGGGGTCGCAAGGTTATTGGGGGGGGTGGGGGCTGTGGTACTGCTACCCTTACTTCTGTGCTGTTGCTGACGGCAGCACTGCCTTCAGAGCTGGGCAGCTGGAGAGCGGTGGCTGCTGGCCAGGAGCCCAGCCCTGAAGGCAAAGCCACCGCCAGCAGCAGCACAGAAGTAAGGGTGCATGGTATGGTGTTGCCACCCTTATTTCTGTGCTGCTGCTGGCGGGGCGCTGCCTTCAGAGCTGGGCACCTGGCCAACAGCCACCGCTCTCTGGCCACCCAGCTCCGAAGGCAGCGCAGAAGTAAGGGTGGCAATGCTGCAACCCCCCTAAACATGGGCGGTGGGTATAGTAGGCATGGGGATGCTTCCGCCGGACACCCGATTGCGGGTTTGGCGGGTGAAGTTTTTGCTTTATTATGCCCCATGCAGGTTCCGGGGCAGCTGAGGAGGCGGTATGTGCTATTCAGCTTCCTGGGTTCATCAGTAATCTCCCTGGACTTCAGAGAAATTATTGATGAAGCCAGGAAGCTACGTAGCAGATACCACCTCCTCAGCCACCCCGGAACCTGCATGGGGCATAATGAAAGCACAGGTTCTTCTTCGGGAAGAGACACTGTGGTTTTTCCTGGGCGGCTTGGGTCCTGGGGAAGAGAGGGAATGTGCGGCTGCGGCTGGCCCAGGGCTTCTCCAGGCAAGCGTGGGAGGGGGAGGACTTGGGCCTCATCTGGACAGGGGGGACCTCGGGGATCTTCCAGGCAGGTGGGGGCGGAACTTGTAGCTCCGGCCGTGGGGGGCGGGGGGGACGGGACAGGGTTGTCTTGGGGCTCCAGCTGCTGGGGGTGGGGGTCTACCCACTACCCATGCCCCTAAAATAACCTTGCAAGCCCCTTGCAATACCCTTTTGGATCAGGACTCCCAATCTGAGAAATGCTGGTCTCCCCCATGAAATCTGTATAGTATAGGGTAAAAGCACAAAAAAGACCAGATTTCACGGCCCATGACGTGTTTTTCATGGCCGTGAATTTGGTAGGGCCCTATTCATAGTACATTTAAAAACAAATTGTTGTGTTATTTTACATTTCATAAGTAACTGCTATTTTTTCACACAAATATTTAACATCTGCTTTTAATAAAAATACTTTTAATTTTTTTTGTAATACTGATATTCAGTTTTTTTTAATAAACTTACCTTGATTGGCTTAATTCTGTGCTGAATTGCACCTTGTGTGAATACCAGGTTATCACTTGATTTGAAATCAGGACAGAATTTGGTTTTATTTATTTAAATGTTAGACTATTATAATTCATCTTAATGTTAGTTATAAATCTGGAAAAATATTCTGTTATCATTACAAATACAATAAGAGATGCAAAAACTATGGATGCTTACAAATATGAAAATGGGGTGTGGAAGGAAAGGAATAGTTTAAATAAATTATATTTTACTCTGGGGGAAATTATTTCATTTGTTGTTTCACTGGTGTGTTTTCATTTTGCAGATCTAAATGAAAAACTTGGAGGATCTTTGCCAGAACTCCTTCTTAAAGTTGGGGAACCATTACTGATAAGATGTAGAGCTTTTTATAAAACCTATAGTTTCAGGTTGAAATGGCATTTTGAAAACAGAGAATTACAGCAGGTAATAAAACAGGATTCTTCTCATATAAGTAATGGACAGTACCACACCATATTAAATACAAAACTTTATTAAAAACTAGGGGCGCTGGTTTGAAGAAACAGACTATCAAGAAGACTCCTCTATGGTACGGATTCTCTATACATTTGCCTCATCAATGGGAAGAAGTGATAGTGGACATTATACCTGTTCTTCCACAGAACATCCAAATAAGACAACTTTGGTTACAGTCTTAGGTAATTCAGATTTATGTTGTTAATTTTGTGCCATATTTTTCTTTTAGTCATTCAGTTTGCTTGCATATGTATACAGTATGTTTACAGTTATTATGAAAAATCCTGTTTCTACTTGAAGTTAAAGTTGAAAATGGAGATTTTATCCATATCCCTGCAGGTACCCCACAATCAGACCTGCTCCCAGGTTATTTGCATCACTCCTCAAGGACAGTACTGCTGGGAGTGACACCACCATAACATTAATATGAAGTCTAGCCTACACAGTGTTGTCATCCTTGCAATATTATTTCCAGAAACAAAATAATTCAAGATGGCAACTGCAACCATTTCAAAGGGAGGCTGGGGATGTAAAATATTTGACCTATCCAGAGGGTTTCCAGATACCCAAAGTTTCCTGTAATTAAAACTTTCTGTGCAGGTTTGACCAACCATCCTTTGGAATTATCCTGTTGACCTTCCAACAAATACAGGAGATACATTTTAAATTAAAATTCAGGTTGTCCAGTTAAAATGTAAAAAGCCAGAATATGCAAAAGTTAAGGTTTCTAAAGCAACAGTAACCTGGTCACATTGTATTTATGCAATATCTTATTCCTGTTTTTCTTGTTAATTATGTAGCTTAATATTTAATAATCTGTGCTAGCAAATATACATAATATATAACATTTTGCCCATAGTTCGTAAACATTATAAAGTGTTTTTAAGTGATGCGCTACAAACATCAGGTCATTTTATTGGGCTGAATGGTGGCTTTCCCATTAGCTCACGGTCTGGAGCAGTGCATTGTTATGCTCACTCTGGAGAAGCCCAGGGGGAGACTGTGACCCAGAGAGAGTGAGACCCTGTTGCTTTGGTGAGGGAGTAAAGTGAGCTGGGTCTTTACCACCCACTGCCTGTCCCTTTTTGCTCCCTCATGCAAGAGAGGGACATATCATGTATGTGGAGCCGCTCTCCCTCCCACACTGCTACTCATAATGCAGGTAGCCAGATCAGGGGCCCTCATATCCCCTTACATTATGTCCTACCCCAGAGCACTATCCAGTTATCATTGATTTTACATACTAGTTGCCCTAATACATAACTTAGTTTACTTGAATCCATACCAAGTATAATCTACACGCACAGGAATGAAATCCAGTTTTTACAACCATACAGTGGTGGACTCTCTCACAGAACTCATTAACAAAGGCATGAGGTTGACGGCTTTCCCTCCTAGAACGTTGCTGTAAGGGACTGACTACAGAATGAAAATTATTAGTAAATGGTGGGTAAAATGATTTGTGAAAGAATAAATCTGGGAAAGAATGGAACCTTCTTCTTTATAGATTAATAAACATGCCCCAGTTATGTCACAGAAAACAAATACTAACTTTCAGGTAAAATCCAAATTTTCTTCTTATTAAATTAACTACAATGTGATTATGACTATCTAGCCATGCTGTAACTGGCCAAAGTGACACACTAGAGGGCTTAGAGCATGTCTCCACTGCAAAGAAAAACCTTCAGTGCTGAGTTTCAGAGCCCTGCTCAATTGACTTGGGCTTGCAGGACTCGGGCTGCAGGGCTAAAACTAGCAGTGTAAACATTTCCACTGGGGCTGGAGCCCTGGCTCTGAAACCTGGTGAGTGGGGAAGCTTTGGTGCATGGGATCCAACCTGAGCGGGAATGTCTACATGGCAATTTTTAGTTCCGTAGCCTGAGCCCCACAAGCCCAAGTCAATTGAGCTCTGAGACTCGCTGCAGCAGGTTTTTCTTTGCAGTGTAGACATACCCTTAGGCAGTGTAGACTACCCGTTGGATCGGCGGGCAGTGATCGATCCAGCAGGGGTTGATTTATCGTATCTAGTCTAGACCCCTGAGTGCTCTCCCGTCAACTCCTGTACTCCACCGCCGCGAGAGGCGCAGGCAGAGTGGATGAGGGAGCAGCAGCCGTCGACTCACCGCAGTGAAGACGCTGCGGTAAGTGGATCTAAGTATGTCGACTTCAGCTACGTTATTCACGTAGCTGAAGTTGCGTAACTTAGATCGATTCCGCCCCCACCCCCAGGGTAGACCAGGCCTTAGATACTACAGTAATGGACACCATGGATCTACGATAGTAGTTAAATGCTGCTAGTAGAACTGGATGATATTTTTTTGACCAAAACTTTTTTTCAGCAGAAAAATGCAGATTTGGCACCACTGAAACATGTTGTGGGTTCCTATTGATTCTGTCAAATTGTTTCAAGAAACGAAAATTAAAGTAAAATAAATAAATCAAATCAAAGTCAGGAAAACCTGAAATGTTTCAGTTTAAGGTTTTCAAAATGAAATGTGTGTATTTTCCTATTGGAAATTACTTATTTTGAAATTTTCTTTAATTTTATTTTTAAAAAAATTTTAAATAAAAAAATGCTTAGAATTGAAACAAAACGTTTTGGTTTGGGAAGAAAATATGTTTTGCTTGACCTAAAACAATTTTTTTTTACATTTCAATTTGCCAAAACAATTGAAAAATTTTATTCATGGTTCAATTTGAAATTTATTTTATTTCTTATTTTTTGAAATTGCCAGTGAATCAAAAAAAAATCCATCACTTGCCAAGCTCTAGCTGCTAGGTTATTGCTTGCGCTAGTTATTACTTGGGCTAGTTGCTTGGGCTAACACCCACCTTCAGGGTGTTATAGGTGAATATCACATAAAATTGCACATAAAACTTGATGATAAAAAAAAAAGAAAGAAAAGAAAATCCAAGGCAAAGCAAAGGCACAACATCAGCCCATTCAGTTTGTGTGGCTTCCAACGAGGCTTGCATGCTGTCAGGCCAATGAAAAAACCATAATCATTTCAAAATTAGTAGTTTCAAAAGTTAGCAATTAATCCCAAATTAATCATCAGCAATCCTTACCCCCAAAAGGGAGATACTATAACAAATGAAACAAGCCTATGATCCTGAGATGAGAAATAAGGAGTCATTCAAATAGAAGTTCTCAATTTCTGAAATGCTCACATTCAGCTTCAGTCTTTTACTGAGCAGAACATTTTCCTATATCATGGTAACTAAATACAATAGACTGGCCACTCTGTTGTACTCAAAGTTTCTGAGTAAAGGAAGGAGAAATTCAAACCCAGCCTCTGAAGCTGCTGCTTACAGATGAGATAAGTCTCGCATTGTCTTCTTCAAGGCTGGGGGATAGCTTAGAAAGACTTCAGTGTAGTAGCCGTGTTAGTCTGTGTCAGCAAAATGAAAATAAGAAAGAAAAACTTGTAGCACCTTAGAGACTAACAAATTTATTTCAGCATAAGCTTTCGTGGGTTAGTACCCACTTCATCGGATGCATGCTTAGAAAGACTGCATCCTTGGCTCCCAAATTTTAACTATGGAGCTTGTTTAAATGTACTGTTCCCATTCTTCACACTGGAGAGTCTCAACCCTGACTAATTCAATTTGTAGATGAATGAGGTGGATAGATTTCCTTCCTGGTAGTCTCAAAGTAGATATGCGCAGTATTATTATAGGAAGAAAATACTTCAGCCAATCAGCATAAATTGCTATCTCTCTGCTCCTTTTCAAGCACGCCCGCTAAGCTCACTTTTTTAATTTTAGCCATATTCTCAGATTGTCAAGTGTGTCAGAGAGGTTTTTAAACACAGCAGAAACCACCAGGCCATTCACCACAGCTGCAGAGTTCTTCATGTCTGTTATTTTCACATCCAGTTTCTGGATGTTACCTGACACCGATGCCATTTTGTTTTTATCAGCATTGGATAAAGATTTCTGCGCATTATCCAGTCTTTGTTCCAGGAGAGATGAGCTATTTTAAAATAAATGGTTTAAGCTGCTGAATACCAGGTTCAAAGGTAAAAATAATTACAGAAACAAGAAAAAAATCATATTCAGATTTAGGAGTTTCAGCTTGACTCCCATGGCCCTTAAATAATTACTCTTAATACATTTTGAATAGAAATCCAAAAACTGCTGTGAAGATCAGATTACTCACTCCTGCACTCCTTTCTTTCAGGTGTAAGAGGAAAAACTGTTTTGTTTAAGTTATTTTGTAGAGAAATGGCGTCACTTTATTTCAAGGTACTTGTGGACAGTATGGAATTAGCCGTTAGACCCAATCTATTTGAATGATGCTCACAGCATAACTTCAAATGACTTTCCACCTGAAAAGATGAAAAATACTCCCCTTGATCCCACTTGTACAGCGAAGACATTTATAGCTCATAAACATTGGCGAATTCACACAAAAGGAAGCATTTCTTGTTTTAAAGCATTGTCCATTGTTATGGTTTATGTGGGAATTTCCACCATATTATTTGCTAAATGAGGACTTCAGATAGAGAAAACTATGCTTTACAGAGCACGTGGATGTGGCCAGAAGAAAACCATTTAAAAAGAAAAGCCCAAACCAGCATTATTTTCTACAGTTCACTTTTTTTTTTCTTTATGGACCTGATCCTAAGCCCACTGATGTCTTCAACTGATTTCTGTGAACTTTGGAGCACCCTGTGAGATGTAGATATTTTTTTTAAAATTGATCGTTTTAATACATTTTAAGGTTATTTTTTCTATTTTTCATTATATATATATATATATATTAATGAACAAACAAAGAAGTCAATATATATATTTTGTTTTATCTTTTCAAAGTCAATCCTCTGTAGGTAAGAAATGACAGCAGCCATCAAGAGATGCTTAAACTGGCAGTGGCGTATTACTTTACCTTTTATAAATCTTAAGTTATTAACATTTGGAATAAGTATTTACAACTGAGTGAAAGAAATTTACATGGGATGATCACTGTACTCGATTCAAAATGACTTGCGGGACAGAAAGATGGATGAGTTCCTGTATTTTTAAACGTCTTTGAGTTTTTATTAACCAAGCCAATCAGATTGGTTCATTCAAAGACAGAGCATTTACACATAGACTGGAGTGGAACATCAGGACAAAACCTGCGTGTTATCACCCAGTGTTACACCTGAACTTTTTGTAGAGAAACAGAGTGGTCACTAGTGATTTTATGACCAATGCATTTATAACGCGCAATAATAAATGAGAATAAAAATTTTCACATTTTCAAAAATCCTTAATTAGATGGCAGCTTTTATAACAGTATTTTAATATTTTGTTTACAGAAAAGGGATTTATAAATGTAACTGACTCAAGAGAAGATTTTGAGATTGATCTGTTGGAAAAGTTTTGTTTTGAAATTAAACTTAAAGCATACCCACCAATTAGATGTATATGGATTTTTTCCCAAAAATCATTTCCTTGTGAGCAAAGATACAATGCGGATGGATACAGGTACTTAACTATTCTGAATATTTGTCTATTATAATTTGTACAAATACTTATTTTATTTTTTGTCTCTTAAAAAATAGAAGTATTTGTTCATTTTTTTCTTTTAACATGTAGAGTATGGTTTTTGTTTTTAAGTTAACTGTTATTTTTTAAATATAAATAGACCAATATAGTGGTAAAGCAGTGTTACCAAAGTGTTCTGTAATGTTACTTGAGTCTTCAAGAGCAGCTCAGGTAAATATCTAGTGTTATTCATTTGATTAGTCTTGTGTGTTATAACAAATCCTTTCCTAAATTATGCACATAACATACCTCTTTCAATTATTTTGTTATATCCACGGAAAACTCAGTTTCTTTATCTTAGACATAATTCTCCTTTTATGAACCCATTCCAACCATCCATGACCGAATTATAACCTTTTAGGTGTTCCCTTGGTCTTAGCTCGTGTTCCCAGTATCTTTCAGGCTGCTAAAGCCAGCTTATTGGCACGTAGTTTCCTAGACCATTAGTAGATCCCTTAGGCCTTGTCTACATTACAGAAATTTTACTAGCTGTCCAATTCACGGATTTTTCCCATGTTACAAAAGAGGTTTTGAAAAAAATGTGTTAACTATTTTTTCTGCTACTTCCTATAATAAAGTTCTGGCATGGATTCTATCTAATCCTAACGATGTATCCATTCTCCAGGCTAATTTCTTGATATCATTATCTAATTTCCTTCTGTGTTTCCTTTCAACTTTGCAAACTAAAGTCATACAGCATTCTAACCTCTAACTTTGTGAAAAGTCAGGCAAAAAGTTAATGTTTTAGCAAGGTTAACTACTCTTGTCTATGCATGGCCTGTGCTGATTACTTGTTCCTCACATTCTTAAAACATTTAATTCTTTGCTTAAAACTCTGTTGCAATCTTGCTTTCACTTTTTAGCTTTGCTTTCTTTATCGTTTCGTTACACTTCACTTTAGTCTTAAGCCTTTTTGGTCCTATTTTATAACAGACTTGGCTATTCATCTGAATCAGATTGGTTATTTGGAGTCAGACCTTCACACGGTACAGAGACAGCACAGATCAGCCTGGTAAATGATCTTCTGGCAATGGAGGCAAGAGATCTGTCTTTGTTGATAACATTCATTTTGTCAGCAGACTTTGGTAGAGTTGATTACTGGGTCTTGATGACTAATCTGCAGTCCCTGGTGTGAGTAGGCTGGTCTGTTCTTCAGTGGTTAAGATCATTTCTGGAGATGAGCTCGCTAAAGGTAGTCATGAGCATTTACTCATCCTTGTCCAAGAGATACCACTTACATGCTGATAATACTCAGCTTATTTACTTTCCAACTATTGCAGACTGTCTCCTAGCTGTCTGATTGTCTGGCAGACAGTTGTGTTTGGAGGACAGACAGTTGGTTCAACCCAGATAAGAATAAAGTGATGCTGATGGGCCAAAAATAGTATTTTTGAGGAACTCTGAGATGGTTTAGGTAACTCCGATATAAAGGAGGGTGGCGTCACCACTCGATCTCAGGAATAGAGAAGTCACTCTAGGTTGCTTTTTCAGCGTGGAAATGCATGTTGCTATCATGCTCCAGAGTAGTGACCACCATCTCCAAGTTCTGTGAAAAGCCCACCCTTTTCTGTCTATTGCAGGCCTGGCTTTGCTTATTCATACCGTAGTGACCTCAGGCAAGATTCTTGTAACTGAGTCCTAGTCAAGCTGCATCAATTACAGGACATAGCTGCCCAAATGCTCCATGCATAGAACCCAGGGAATCAGTTTTGTTTAAATGCTGTTTTTAAAAAGTTTTCATTTACAGCATCCCAGATAGTTATACTTAGTGCTTTAGATTTTCAAGATCCAGACTAACATGGCTACCCCTCTATTACTTAGATTTTCAAAGCACTGTACAGACTTCAGCCAACACAATGCCCCTGTAGGAAGAGAGGTAGTTAAGTATTACTATTGTACCCATTTTGCAGATGGGTTCAATGGACAGAAAAGTAAATAAATTAAAAAATAAATATACAATCACGTTCTCTAGCACCCTGTTTGATTTGTTTTTTTCAGCTTTGTGTGTTTCAGTTCATGGTTGAGTAATCATATCTCCCATCACTTCTACTTTGCTCCTTTCATATCCTTTTTATTGATTTTATTTCCTTTTTTGATTTCTGTTATTTCCTTATCAAGTTGTTCCTCCTTATTGCATTTTATAGTAAATTTGTAATTTGAACTTTGCTCCTTAACATTTAATTTCAAGCTATAAAAAATTTGGCACCATCTTTAGTTCCTCAAAGTGCTAAGAGCAACAACAGGTTCTTTCAGACTTTCCATTTTCTGTTCTCTCTTTATAAAACAAACCATATCTCTGTGCTTAGCACACTGCTGCTTTTCACTTCCTTACTGTGGGTGAATCAATTCCATGAAGGCAAATGCTCTCATGTACATCTTGTTCTCTCACCTTTCCTTGTACTTGCCGGCAGGCACCAAAGAAATGACTCTTAAAAGGCTCTTCTTCTTTTTTTCCCATGACCAGTGATTCTTGAGGCATCAATGTTTGGGTGCCCAACTGGAGACACTCTAAAGAGGGCTTGATTTTTAGAAAGTGCTGAGCACCTAGACATCTCATAAACAAGTCTGTTTTTCTTTATACCACCTATAATGTCTTGAAGGTGTCCCAGTTGAGCACTCTACAACTGAGGCACTCAAAATCAATAATCGCTAATGGAAATCTTGGCCTCAGTCAGCAGGCAAAACAACACTTCTCTTCAGTGTGAATTTTCTTGCTTTAGAATCACATATGGATGTGCTGGCTTCATAACTCTGTGTTATGTGTCTTGTCTAATAAAAACTGCTTTGTTTTTCCCCCCCTTTCTAGGTTTCTTTTTCAACACTGACTGTCTCTTTCTCCTGTACACCTACCTGCTGATTCTGGCTGTTTCTTCTCTTTCTGACTGTTATAGATTTTCCTCATATGCCTGCCCTCTTTACCCCTATTCACTGATTGAAACTCTTCTAGCCAACAAACCTTATTCCCTTAAATCAGGACATCTGTACCCTAGAGCAGGGGTTCTCAACCTTTTTCTTTCTGAAGCCCCCCAAACATGCTATAAAAACTACATGGCCCACCCGTGCCACAATAACTGATTTTCTGCATTAAAAGCCAGAGCTGGCATTAAGGGGTAGCAAGCAGGGCAGTTGCCCAGGGCCCCATGCCACAGGGGGCACCGTGAAACTAAGTTGCTCAGGCTTCTGCTTCAGCCCCAGGTGGTGGGGCCGAGGGCCCCGGGCTTCATCCCCATGCAGTGGGACTTTGGCTTTCTGCCCTGGGCCCCAGCAAATCTAATACTGGCCCTGCTTGGTGGATCCCCTGAAACCTGCTCACGGCCCCCCAGGGGGCCTCAGACCCCTGGCTGAGAGCCACTGCCCTAGAGCTCCAGTAATTATATACAAGGAGCATCTCCCTTAAGTACTCTTCTAACACTGATGATCCAGCAAAAGTTCCCTTTCAAATCTGACAACAATCCAGACAAAAATAACACAATCAAATGAACAGGTTTGGGAATCACTCCCATTTCCTTTCATTACAGCACATAGAGAATATAATTATGTCTGGAGATTGGTTTACATTTCTTTATTCAGAACATTTTTATTTTCGGTTCTTTGTTAACAACTTGATTTTTAAAAAATTTTTTTGAATCTTGGCTACATGTAATCTGTAAATGTGCTTAAGCATTTCCCCCACTTTTCTCAACAGCATTTCTTCAAGGTTCTGTGATCATAAGTATCAGTCTGGGGAATACATATTCTATGCAGAAAATGATGATACATATGTGAATAAAACAATGATGTTGTATGTGAAAAGTAAGTAAAAAATGCACAGGTTTGATTAAATCTATGGGTGAGAAATCCTGACTCCTTTGGAATCAATCAATGGAATTTTTACAATAGACTTCAATATGTTGTTTCTTTCCCACCCCTCTTTCATTCTACCAAGAAAAAAAGTGAAAAAGTAACAATGTATCACCTTGTAGATCAGGAATTTTTCGGATAGTAAGAATGAACTATAACTAGATGTTAAATATATTAGACAATACAAAAAAGCAAAAAAAAATTAAGAAGAAAAAAAAAAGATAGGGTAAGTGGGAATTTTGAGATTTAACCAATAGTAAGGCTGCTTGCTAATGTCTTCTGTTTCCTAATGTCTCCCATGTAACTATGTTTTTGTTTGTGCATCTCATAAACAAGTCTGTTTTTCTTTCTACCACCTATTTGGGAGATTTTTTTTGACTTGCATATTGCAGATTTTGGAGTACAGTAAAGGTACATCTACATTGCAATTGGAGGTGTGATTACAGCTCAGGTAGGCATACCTGTGCTAGCCAGCATGGCTAAACAGAGCAACAAAGACACGGCGGCACAGACCTCAGCTCTTCAATACTATTTTTAGTTGGGCTAGCTAGATCAAAGCTAGCGCGACTAGGCCTACTGGAGCTGCATGCACAACTCTGATTGCATTGTAGAGCTACCCTCAGATAGTTTGAGTCCCAGTGAAATATTGAAAACTAGCTACCTGTCCTGAAAATATTACTACAATGATAGATGTCATCAAAATGGGAAAGGTTTAAAAAAGCAGGAGGGGGAAAATAACATATTCTTTTGTCAGAATGTTTTCACACTCGTCATGTAGCAGCTGCTATCGTGTCCTGATGGCATGTCGACACTGCCTCGCAGTTTGGACTACGGGAGTGTGCATAGCAGGGCATGCCAAAGTGCTGCGCCGGTAACTCCCCCGTGTGGAAGCTGCGGGTGGGAACTGAAAGGTTCCTAGTTCTGATTAATGTAATTCTGTTTAAAGAGGACTGTGGTAATGTGAACTAGGAACTTTTTCATTTGCACCCACAGCATCCACACAGGGGAGCTACAGCGCAGCATTTTGGTGCACACTGCCATTCACACCCCGTAGTCCGATCTGCAGGGCAGTGTAGACATAGCCTCACCGTTTCTTGTTTCATTCTCACTGAGCACTGTCTAGGCCAGGGGTCTCAAACACATGGCCCGGAGTTATTTCCTGCGTCCCACCATAGGCGCCAACTCCACTGGCAGCCAAGCTCCAAACATTACTGAGTGTTTATATTTTATTAAAACCCCTCTTTGCATTACAGTTTTTTAAATGTTAATACATTGACTTTTAATAGAATACTATATTACTCTTCATTTTTTTCATTTTTGACTGTACTTTTGTATCATTGTATGAAAAGGTTTCAGTGATGTGGCCCTCGGGCCAATTTACTAGTTCTCATGTGGCTCTCCTGGTGATTTGAGTTTGAGATCTCTGCTCTAGGCCTTGCTCACCTGTAACCTATGCCTGTTTTGCACTGATAGAGCGCCACTGATTTCGATAGAAGTACTCCTGATTTACACCAATGTGAGAGGGGAATCAGGTCCTATGTGACTGGATTGTTAACTAGAAATCCCCAAGCCCTACAAAACCTAACCGAAAATACAGAAGAAATCTCAGCCATCAAATATGATCAGGAAATAGTCTTTTACAAAGAATTCCTACCTCTAGTGTGCCACCAACAGCATGGAAAAAATAGAGCAAGAAAATGAAAACTTTTTAAGAAAACTACAGTGGGCAGGCACCAACAGAAATACAGTTACATTACTTCAAAAAGGCAAAATACTCTTAATCCATGAGAGTGGGATAGAATGATATGAGAAAATTCACTCATTAGGTATAACTTGCCATACCCTGCTTGTGGCTTTTTTATGCCATTTACGAGTTCACGAAATTCATCCCAGAACCCTGTGATGGGGTATATAACCCTGCCCTAGAACTAAAGATGTTAAAGAGCAACTCTGGGTCCACATGACCCTGCCCAGCCTCACCTGCAGATCATGCTCCACATGGAGGTGGAGCTTAAAAGAAAGTCAGACAGCTTAGAAGGGGACTAACAAGGTAGGGAGCTCCTGAGAAGGGATGACGCAAAAGCCTTTCTTGGAAAAGGGGTGCCTACTGTTTGCACCCAGACAGACAGGAGTAAGTACCATTTTCCCATTACCGATTTGCTACAGACTGCAAAACTTGGCCAATAGAGTCAGGGGTAGGAAGTGGCCCAAGGAGGGCAGCATTAAGGTGCTCTTGGGTGCCAGATCCCAGTGAACTGGGAGGGCCTGGGCTCCCCTACCCCGCCCCCATCTGCATTATGAAGCGACTTATCCCATGACACTTCCAACAAGCACTGAGCATCACAAACCCATGAACATTTAGTACCTGTTAGTGCTACACCATCATGTGTTATGTGTTGCATCCAGTATTTTTTGCTGAACATTTTCATCTCAGCTTTCATAGAATCATAGAATATCAGGGTTGGAAGGGACCTTAGTAGGTCATCTAGTCCAACCCCCTGCTCAAAGCAGGACCAATCCCCAATTTTTGCCCCAGATCCCCAAATGGCCCCCTCAAGGATTGAACTCACAACCCTGGGTTTAGCAGGCCAATGCTCAAACCACTGAGCTATCCCTCCCCCGCATAGCTTTACTATGTTAGTAATATCATGTCATTGCTTTACATTAACTGTCAACAAAAGAAATGTTCTTCACCGGGAGTCAGGCAATCAGAATTTGCCTTTTCATGTGTAGCATAGTTTGGAGGAATGATCATGTTGGGGCTGGCAGTCAGGAAGTTCTGAGTTTTAATCCCTGCTCTGCCACTGATTCACTGTGAGACCTTGGGTCAATGATTTCACCTGTCTTTATTCCATTATACATAAAAAGGAACTAATGGTACTTACCTACCTCACAGGGATGCTGTGGAGATTAACTAACATGGCACTGGGTGATGGGATGCTTTATAAATACCTAAATAGATTTTAATCACTTTGGGTGTAGTTTAGGTGCTGAAACTATGGGTGTGGGGGTGCTGCTGCACTCCCTGGCTTGAAGGGGTTTCCATTATATACAGGGTTTAGAGTTTGGTTCAGTGACTCTCAGCACCCCCACTATACAAATTGTTCTAGCATCCCTGGGTGTAACCCTATAGACATAACTGTATTATTGACTAAATATTGTATTAAACTTTTTTGTGCTATGTTTGTTACAGGGAAACCTGAAGTAACAATACAGTCAACATCAAAAGAGATTTCTTGCTTCTCTGATAGTTACCCGGCACCATCTTGGACCTGGAGGAAATGTCCAGGACCCGATTCTTCTAAGTAAACAAACACATTTTCTGCCCCCTTTTTAAATTTCTATTATCTTATTTGTGATGTTTCTTTGGCTAAATAAAGACTAGCCAGTGACTAGGATACTGTAAGATGAACTCTGGGGAACATGTAAAATAATAGTCTAGTACAGGGATGAATCAGACTAAATTAGAGTTTTTCCTTGACTTTAATAGAAGCAACATCAGGCCCATAAGCATGTGTATCTGAAGCTCTTTATATTGAAATAACACAGCTGTGTCTATAGCAATAGTTAGACATTAATTTAATTGCACAGTGTACCAGTATGAATACTGGATTCCATATAAGCTTTCCTTGGTGCATTTAATGGTCCTAATGAATCAAAGTATCAGGACCAGTGGATTTGTCAGGGAACACATCAAAGTGTCAAGATATTCTTTTGGTTTATCTAGCCATTCCAGTACCTGGAAGTGCATTAAGGATCTGATCTAATGCTCAAGGAAGTCAATGAGTCATTCCATTTACTGCCATGGAGATTGAATCAGGCCCTAAAACTTCAAGGTACCAGGGTGTTTTTTGCACTGTGTCGACATTACGTTACTCATTCTAAAAAGCTCATTCCAAAAATAATCCTACATTCAAATTAAGGTACCAGGTCAAATATATTAATGGAACGTTATGAATTAGATTTAAAATATTTTAGAACGTTTTTTAAAATATTATGATAATTTTTCTATCCTTGCATCCAAGTCCACTTCTTTCTATGAGTCTAATTGTACAGAAATCAAAAGGCAAGGAAAACATCTAACTAGTACATTTAAAATATTCCTTAAAATAGCTTTTCATATATAAATTGCTGAGACTTTAAAACCCAATGTCTTGGGAACATGTAGGTCTAGAAAAAGTGTTGTGTGTCCCATTCAATTGTGGCAATCTCCTCTTTCCTTTGGTATAAAATTCCTCATTCTAAATATTAAACTTAAATTTTGTTTCTCATTCAGGACTGAATGTTTTCCATTCTAAGCCTTGATCAAGTGTAATTTTGGGGAGGAAACTGTATGTGTTAGAGGAAAGACATAAACATGTTTATGGCAGGTTAATCTTTTTAAATGGCAACTATTTTGAAGCTTCTGAGAACTCTGGAGGGTTTGAAATAGTCCCAGCGGAAATGGATTAGTGGGCAGAGTGAAAGAGAAACAGTCAAAGTGAAACCCAGATGGAAGGCTGGAAGCAGAACCTGCATAATATCCCTTGAATTTATTTATTTTATTTATTTATTTAGATTCATAGGGCCAGCTCCTCAGTGAATGTAAATTTGCATAGATCCACTGGAAGCAACAGAGTTATGCTGATTTGCACCAGCTCAGGATATGACCACAATATACAAAAAATACCTATCCTTGGCTATAGGTGCCTTTACCAAAATTAAATCAAATGAAAAGAAAACCCGGCATCTACTCCCAACCTCCACACTAATAATAACATAAGAACGGCCATACTGGGTCAGACCAATGGTCCATCTGCCCAATATCCTATCTTCTGACAGTGGCCCATGCCAGGTGCCCCTAGGGTGACCAGATGTCCTGATTTTATAGGGATAGTCCCGATTTTTGAGTCTTTTTCTTATATAGACTCCTATTAACCCCCCATCCCCTGTCCCAATTTTTTCACATTTGCTGTCTGGCCACCCTAGGTGCCCCAGAAGGAATGAACAGAACAGGTAATCATCAAGTGATCCATCTCCTGTCGTTCATTCCCAGCTTCTGGCAAACAGAGACTAGGGACACCATTCCTGCCCATTCTGGCTAATAGCCCTTGATGGACCTATCCTCCATGAACTTATCTAGTTCTTTTTTGAACCCTGTCAATGTCTTGGCTTTAAAAACATCCTCTGGCAAGAAGTTCCACAGGTTGATTGTGTGTTGTGTGAATAAATACTTCCTTTTGTTTGTTTTAAACCTGTTGCCTGTTAATTTCATTTGGTGACCCCTCATTCTTGTGTTATGAGAAGGAGTAAATAACACTTCCTTATATACTTTCTCCACACCAGTCATGAGTTTATAGACCTCTATCATATCCCCCCTTAGTCATCTCTTTTCCAAACTGAAAAGTCCCAATCTTATTAATCTCTCCTCATATGGAAGTTGTTCCATACCCCTAATAATTTTTGTTGTCCTTTTTGTACCTTTTTCAATTCCAATGTATCTTTTTTGAGGTGAGATGACCAGATCTGCACCAGTATTCAAGATGTGGGTGTACCATGGATTTATATAGTGGCAATATATATAGCGGCAATTCTGTCTTATTATCTATCCCTTTCCTAATGATTCCCAACATTCTGTTAGCTTTTTTGACTGCCGCTGCACATTGAGTAGATGATTTCAGAGAACTATCCACAATGACTCCAAGATCTCTTTCTTGAGCTGTAACAGCTAATTTAGACTCCATCATTTTATATGCATAGTTGGGATTATGCTTTCCAATATGCGTTACTTTGCATTGATCAACATTGAATTTCATCTGCCATTTTGTTGCCTAGTCACCCAGTTTAGTGAGATCACTTTGTAACTCTTCGCAGTCTGCTTTGGACTCTATCTATCTATCGATCGATCGATCGTATACATGTATAATGTATGTAGATGTATTTATCATCATGTATAATAATATAGTGAAAATCAAGCCCAGCAATACTCTCCTCTCTAGCACAAACATCAACCACCTCTCATGATTTAGCCTCCCCCAAACCCTGTGCAAGTTGTAAGTCATAACTGGACCTCATTTCTTTTTAGTTGTACAGAAGAAATCACAGAAGGGATTTGGAGTGACACACATGAGAGGAAAACGTTTGGTTCCTGGCATTCCAGCAGCATTTTAGATATACAGGATACAGTGATAGGCTTTTCTGTTGAGTGCTGTGCAAACAATTCTGTTGGCTCATCCTGTGCGAAGGGATTCGTTAACCAACAAGGTACTGTACCGCTACTGAGACAGTGCAGGCCATCTCAAGTTAAAGACTACAAAGAGAAAACTATGGCATCATCTGTATTGTTGGTTCACATTTGAATATTCTTTGCAAAAAAATATAGGATTCTACACAGGCTATGAGTGGAATTGTGGGTAAAATGTGTGTCTGTTCTGGCATGATCTTTTTCTTAAGTTCAGTGATATGGCATTCAGGACCAAATCTAGCCACAGCCGCCAACTTCCTGTTACGTTGGTGGGTGCTGACGCCGGGCCCCACCCCCGACGCCGGGTGACGTTGTGGGGCCCCGCCCCTGATGCCAGGCCCCGCCCCCGACACCGGGTGACGTTGCGGGGCCCCGCCCCCGACGCCAGGCCCCGCCCCCGATGCCAGGTGACGTTGCGGGGCCCTGCCCCCGATGCCGACGCAACGTTGCCCAGCGTCAGGGGCGGGGCCCCGCAATGTCTCCCGGTGCTCCGGTGAGTTTGCCGCGGGTCCGGGGCGGGCGGGGAGTTGCCGGTGGGTGCGGAGCACCCACCAATTTTTCCCCGTGGGTGCTCCAGCCCCGGAGCACCCATGAAGTCGGCGCCTATGAATCTAGCAGTCCCAAAGCAGACTACTCCTCCATTAAAGTCAGCTGCAGAATCATGCCCTGTGAATCTAGCGGCCTGCTTTTTGTTCCTATGAGTAAGCTATACCTGGAAATTAAGTTAAAAATTGATGTGCAGCCCCTTTTGCTTATGGAAATATATGAGGTCCTCCTTTTATGTTTGATTGCAAAGAAGAAGCAACGTGACTATCAGGTCATGTTCTGTTCAGATGTCTTCTCTGAGACTAAAGATTTACAGCCCATAGATATTGCATAAGGAAAAATATTTGAGCTACAGAAAATAACATGCAGTGTTATTTAGGAAGAGGGCAAATATTTAATGTATTCAGTTTGAACATAAAGATTTCCTTTGTCTTGAAGAGACAAGATGTTGTCATAATTCAGTAAATGTATTGACCACAAGTGATAGATATTACCCGGTACCGTTTCACATACACACTATAGAGTGTCATAAAGGATATTAAAGTTGCTCAATTTTGACCTTCAGAAGACATGTTGCAGCTATAGTAAAAAAGGAAGTAGACAGAAAAGAAAGAGTAGAAGGTAGCAGAGTCAGCCTGCTTTTGTGAGAGAAGGTCACACACATTCATCTTGAGTGTCTAAAAATCATAAAAATATAACAAGGAAAAGGCAGGGAATTCCGATTTTAATACCATTCGTTATTGAGTCATTTTAATTTGTCTTTGTGACACCCAGCCTGGTAGTGATAACATGTGCACTGACAGTGGCATACATAGGCTGGAAAGTCTATGAGAACATGTGTAGAATACAATTAAGTATTATGAATCCAGTCGTCTGGTGTCTAATATTTTGAATGTAATGAACAATGAATTTATGTAAGCATGTGTCAAATATAGCTAGTTTATACTGGAGTATTCTGTATGGATGGCACACACTGTATGCTGGTGTTAATTTTCTGAATGGGCAAGGATGTATTTATCTGTATGATGAAAAAGTTAGACCTGGTAATTTTGGCATTATGGTGTTAACTAGGCAATAGCAGAGCAATACTCTAAGCAGGTTTGGTGTAATTGGTCCTCAGATAACTGGTGGTTCTTTATATTGTATCTGCATTGAGGCATGGGTTGTGCAGTTAACCTTGGAATGACTTCTTATTTGTTTGGCTGCTTGTCTTTAGATTTGCAGGGATTTGGGCAACATGCCATAATGGCGTCTGGTTGAACAAAGGAGTCAAAGAGTCATATAACATTCACTTTTTGAATGAAAATAAGTTTCAGACTTATCCAGTTTATAAGTATTGCCCATCTTGTTTTGTTATGAATACAACTCATTTACAGCGCTAATTGAGACCCTGACCCAAAGACATTTGAAGTCAATGGGGGTACTTCCGTTAAACACCCCTTCCTGCAGTAGAATCAACAAGAGGGAGCTAAGGGGAGGAAATATTTATGACTATCCTCTTAGGGGTTCCTCCCTGTTCATTGCACTTTGGGCTGTCAGTCTGACCCATGTGAAATGGATCATGGTGCCGACGAGGGATCCAAAGGAGATCGGGTGCATCTATGTGGAGATCTTTTGCCTTCACTCTGGCTCCTAGTCCCCAGCATTTCCTTTGCTACCTGGCAGCATAGCTACATTACCAGAGACTCCCCAGGCTGCAGCTGTCCCTGGGGCCTCATTAAAGGTATCTTCCCATCACAGACATTAGAAGCTCTGTGGTGTAAAGGGGGAATAATGTGTATTCTCCCAGCTCCACCCTCACTCAAATCTGGGCCACCCAGACCCTGCCTCTCCCCCTGCATAAATCTTTGCACCTTGGATTACCTCTACTGCAGAGGCAACTGAACCCTCCTTCGTATGGGAGTTGGTCAATCCACATACAGAGGATCTTACTCATGTACTGAGGTTCGAAGAGCATGATCTGGCTCCTTGAGAGATGTTGACTACCTGTAATTCCAATTGCAATTCTTAGGCTCAGGCCAAAAGGGAATGGAAAATAGTGGAGATAATACAAACATGACAGATTTTACTCTGTTCCTCGGAACTTTGCATTACATTCCAGTTCTGATTCATTGTTTAGTAACATGTATCTTTTTAAATTACAGGACCTGTTTTTTCCCTCCAAGATAATGTTTCATTCTATGCAACTACTGGATTTTGCCTTCCATTTATAGCTGTTTTGCTTATATTTATTTTTCATAAATACAAAAAGGTAAAAACAAAAAACTTAAATGAATGCTCTCCACTCCCCTCTCTTGGAAATCTATTTCTCTGTTAGACTAATACAGTTTTTCCATTTCTGAAGCAATTTAGATATGAAAGCCAAATGCAAATGATACAGATAGTTGGTCCTTCAGATAATGAGTACATCTACATTGATTTCAGTGAATTTGAATATGATCTCAAATGGGAGTTTCCAAGGGAAAATCTGGAATTTGGTGAGCAATCTGCTATGTAAACCATGAAGTCATCGTATTAGTTTGCATTGCACTAAACTAGAAATCACCTTAATTCATTTCGTCTTGTAGGGCAGGCACTTGGCTCTGGCGCCTTTGGAAAAGTGGTGAATGCTACAGCTTATGGAATTAGTAAAACAGGAGTTTCAGTCCAAGTTGCAGTCAAAATGCTAAAAGGTACAGTAAATCACAGAGAGATACTACTTTCACAAGCAGTGATTTATTGTTTGTGTTTTAAGGTATAAACAGCACCAGAAGCCCCTTTAAATCAACTCCCTTAGCAATTGCACCTCACAGTCCTTTTATACTTCAATACTTACTTAGCTCTAAAAATTATTCCTTTTGCATATTCTTATTGCTGTATTTTGTAGTTTATTCTATGTATTAACTAAGTTCTAGAGTGTGTCTCTAAGGGCTGGGCCACACTAACCCCGCTTGTCGAACTAAGGGCAGGTCTTCACTACCCGCCGGATCGGCGGGTAGCAATCGATCTATCGGGGATCGATTTTTCGCGTCTCGTTAAGACACGATTAATCGATCCCCGATCGCGCTCCCCATCGGCGCCGGCAATCCACCGCATCGAAAGGCGGAAGCGGAGTCGACGGGGGAGCTGCAGCGATCGACTCGCCGCCGTCCTCATCGCCAGGTAAGCCGATTACGATACGCCGACTTCAGCTACGCTATTCCCGTACCTGAAGTTGCGTATCGTAGATCGACCCCCTCCCCTAGTGTAGCCCTGGGCTCAGATACGCAACTTCAGCTACGTTAATAACGTAGCTGAAGTCGAAGTATCTTAGTTCAATCTTCAAAGCACTTACCGCGGGTCCACACGCGGCAGGCAGGCTCCCCCGTCGACAGCGCTTACTCCTCGCGGCAAGCAGGAGTACCGGTGTCGACGGCGCGCACTTCCGGGATCGATTGCTTACCGCCGAACCCGGAGGTAAGTATAGACGTACCCTAAGGCACAACCAATAGTGTGGGAAAAGGTAGAACTCTGCCACTCCAGGGGGCACTGGGAGGCATTCACCCTCAAGGGAAGGACTCCTGGGCCTCCCACATGGCAAAGGTTGCATACCTGCTACAGCATCCTTTCATAGGATACATCCTTCTCTTCCCAGTGCGGCTGGCCAGCTCTGGTGACTTGGCAATTTGGAGGGAGCCTAGCTAACAGCTCTGTTTTGGATCTCCTACTCACAGATGCTGTCTTAGTCCACATTACCCAGCTGTGTCTTGTCTTCCCTGCTCTGCAGGACATTTTGTTTCTCAGCTGTTCCACAGCTGGAAAGAACTTTCCCCCATCAAACCATTGGGATGTGGTGAGGTCCTGCCTCCTGTGATATGGTCACCCAATACCTCAACTGCCATATATGGCATTCAGAGGTGGAAACCTGGACTCCATCCGGAAGAGAAGGCAGGGCTTAACAGTCATGTAGTGTCAGCCCTGAGAGGGCTTCCCACAAGCCCAGTCCTGAGCGGGTTTCCCACCTCCGAATTCTAGAAGGGATCTCCCGTTGGAGAAACCAGCTCTGCCATGCAATTTGTGCCCCTTCGTGCTGTGGTAGGGCAAAGTTTTAGCTCGAGTAACTTTTTAAAATTTATTTCTAGATTTGATTGCTATAGAGAGTGCGTCCTATTCATGAGGTAATGTGACATTATTTTGGGCTAAATGAACTCTTATGCAAAGGAGATGTTTATTAGCACAGGGTGCCATTTTTACTGAGTGAACAGAAAACACCTTCATTTTGTTGTTACACTGAAATATACTTGCCATTTTATCACCCTTACTCTCTGATTGGCTACTATGGGTCCCTCATCTCTACGGACTACTGCCTTCAGAACAGACATGACTGCCTCAGTTTCTTACCCATCCAATACCTCCCCCTCTCTTGCATAATGAGGAGTTATTCGTTCCTCTCTCTCCAACTAAGAGTAATTAAATGAATAAATTACATTTTATTTATTATCTAGAGTTAGATTAGGTGAGTTTACGTAATGACGCCACATTTATTGAAAAACAGGTATAAAGTCATTATTGAAATGATTGTACACTAATTGACTAACAGCCTTCATTAGCCAATTGGAATACAATTATTTGTACACTTTATGGTGGATGAGAAATCATAGACATAGACTCCCTCACCCAATCAGAGTGCAGGGAATTGCGCAAATGAGAAATAAGTTATGAGACAGTAGTTGTACTGCTTCTCTATATTGTGACTGAGACAATTCCATATCAGTTTAAGTTGTAAGCTATGGTTTCTTCGAAATTGCATGATACATTTTTGAATCAGGAGAGACAATAGGGAAAAATTATGGGCCAAATTCTGCTCATAGTCACCACTGTTTAAATCCAAAGTAGCCCTACTGAACTCGTTTCAATTATATAGCAATAGAACCGTAGAAAGGAATTTGGTTCTACAGCTGTCTCCCTGTCTCATATTTAAAAGCAAATTCTGGCTACTTGTCAGAACCTGCCAACCGTTCTTTATTTTGTCACTTTCATAATATCGGTTTTTCAAGACCATGAAATCATCTCACAAAGCTTGTAGCGAGAGAGAGAGTTCTAGCTGTGATAGATAGCAGATAGAATATCTATTTATCTTAAAGTATTACTCTTTAGAACAATTTTCTACACAGTCACAGCTTTATATCAATTGAATTAATGTAAAAGGAAAGCTTTGTATGCTGCACAGAACCTAAACTTTTTAGGTTTCAAACTCTAGCCTGTAAATATTTTTCTAAGTTTGTGTTGCTGTTGTATTTACAGAAAAATCTGACCCTTCTGAAGAAGATGCTTTAATGTCAGAGCTCAAAATGATGACTCATATTGGAAGCCATGAAAACATTGTGAATCTATTAGGGGCTTGCACCACGTCAGGTAATAAACACCACATTGAAATATACTAACCTAAATCAATGTAAAGCAGACTTCCGAATGGAATACGAATACCTCAAAAACCAGCCATTAGCAGCAATATGAAACATCTGTGAACCCTGATAAATCTCAAATCCCATGGTTTGTTTGTTTTTCCAGTGTTGTGCTATGCAGTGGCCCAGATGCAGAAAATAAAGCGAGGGTAAAACGAAAGAGAATCTAAGGACTTGTCTACACACAAAAATTGTACTACTTTAACTATACTGGTACAGTTGGTATAATTAAAATAGCACAGCCCACCTACTGTGGATGCAGTTATACTGGGGTGAATGTGTTTATACTGGAACAGTTAATTCCTGTGAGGAAAGGAGAATAAGCAAATATAGCATAAGGCACCTTTATATCGATATAACTATGTCCACACTGGGGGTTGTACCTATTTATTTTTTGCAGTAGAAAATCACCAAAATAGTTACATTGGTACAAAAACTGTTTGAAGACCAATGCTAAGAGGCAAAGAAGACTGGGTAGCCTGACGGATTGACAGGAAAGGAAAGGAAGTGGAGAGGGGTAAAAAAAATGCAATGAAAATAAGAGAGTGGAATGAAGGATGAGGAGTGAGTGAAGCAGGGAAGGGAAGAGAAAGGAAAAGTAAAGAGGGGAGTGAACAGAAGAATAGAGTGAGGGGGTAGAAAATAAGAGGGCAAAGATTGTAGATTCCTGTTGTTATTTATTGTTTGTATTGTGGTGGTGCCCAGGAGCTCCAGTCATAGACCAGGACCCCATTGTGCTAGGTGCCATAGGCGCCGACTTCGTGGGTGCTCCGGGGCTGGAGCACCCACGGGGAAAAATTGGTGGGTGCTCCTCACCCACCAGCAACTCCCCACCCGCCCCGGACCCGCGGCAAACTCACCGGAGCACCGGGAGACGTTGCGGGGCCCCGCCCCTGACGCTGGGCAACGTTGTGTCGGCGTCGGGGGCGGGGCCCCGCAACGTCACCCGGCGTCGGGGGCGGGGCCTGGTGTCGGGGGCGGGGCCCCACAACGTCACCCGGCGTCGGGGTGGGGCCCCGCCCCTGACGCCGGGCGTCAGCACCCACCAACGTAACAGGAAGTTGGCGGCTGTGCTAGGTGCTGTACAAACACAGAATAAAAAGATGATCCCTGCCCCCAGATAGCATACAATTTAAGTAATGTAGTCGTACTAGTGAACAGAGAGAGGATAACGAAGCTATATAGCGTGAGCAGGGCCAGGATTCTACCTGGCATTTGTATTTGTAATTGATTTGTTACATCCATCACACTAAAAAATAGGAAAAATGTGAGCCATGGGTATTATTTTAAGGCAGAAATAATAATAACAATGAAATGTAATTTCCCCAGCTCATAGGAACAATAATTCTGTCAGGAAAAAGAAAAGGAGGGCAGTTAAAAAGATCATTGCGACTAAGCCTGGGAGGGTAGAGGGGATTCAGAACCTGAGTCCAGCCCGAGCTGCAAGTTCAAAGCGCTGTCTACACAGCTATTTTTAGAGCAAGCCCTGCTAGCCCAAGTCTGTCAGCCCAGGTCAAGAGGCTTGCCCCCAAGTGCTGTGTAAATATACTCTAAATGCCCCACCAGTGAGTATGCCCACATATGTCAGCACCGTCGTTCTAGATTGTCTCAGAACAGAGTTGATTGCTAGAGTGTATGGACAAAATAATAAAATACTATGAATGAAAGTGGCTTAAATAAAACAACAGTAACTCAGTTTGTCATAACAAAAATACTGTTAAGCAGGGCCCCAAACGTGTGAGTAAAGCAATATGAAAAGCTGCAGATTTTCTCTTTTCTCTCCAGCAGGCAGTTTGAGGGAGGAGTGTATATGTCTGAAGTCCCAGGAAGTCTCTCACACTCTCAGAGGAAGGGGTCTGGGCTTTAGGGGAAAACTGGGTTCTTTGCCATCCCCCCAAAAGCCGTTATGTCATTTCCCAAAAACAGTTGGACTCTACCTCATCTTTTGTGCCTACTCCATCTAGTGTGGATGATAAGCTACCTCTTCATGAATGGCACCTTCCAGTCCTGTACACTAAGGGACAGATTTTTAAAGATGCCTAAAACTCATTGATGCCTAAAACTGAGGTGCCTAAAACTTCAATGGGTGTTAGGTGTCTACGTGCCTTTGAAAATCCCATTAGGTGCCTAAATCCCTTTAAAAATCTGGCCTTTAGTCACTAGTGCTAGTGCTCCTCTGGTAACATTTTTGGGAGGGATCTTTGTTCCCCTTTAGTGATCCCCAATCCACCTTCGATGATACACATCTGGCAATGTCAGCCAGGAAAATTGTTCTGAGGTGTTTGCCTCATATCCATCAGTACCAGTTATTTATATGGAAACTGTATAAGGTTCAGGCATTTAATATAGACCATACATTGGGAGAAAATGAGGGTTCCTTAGGGCTTCATCAGGGATATAGAGGTGCTCCTTTCCCCCAGAAAGATTGCTTCTGTACATCCAGTACCCGGACAGTAATAGATATTCATTCTATAAACTATCTCAGGACCAGTTTACTTGATTTTTGAATACTGTTGCTATGGTGACCTGCTAAACTACTTAAGGAACAAAAGAGAAATATTTCACCGGACGTGGACAGATATCTTCAAACAGCACAATTTCAGTTTTTACCACAATTTCCACTTGGATCGAAACTTCAGGTAAAATGTTCAGTAACAGTTTCAACTATAAGTAACCTATTATCAGTCAAGCGCTTGCACTGATACAACACCCTGCAAGCGTGTCCCAGAACACTTTGCAAAGAAAAATGTTGAGCCTGATCCTCAATTGCTATAAATTGGCGTAATTCCTTTGAAGAGCTGAGGATGGGGGCCAGTATGTAAATAAACAAATCTGGTTTAAGGAGTGAACTGAGGAGCGTCCTTTAACAAAGAACATCAGTGAGTTTTAGGCTTATCACACTCCAAGCTTTGGTTCTTTGCAGGAAGAAACCCACCAGGAATTGGCTAAAAAATGGTCCTATTTCTGCTGCAGTTCTTCTGATTGCACTGCAAGCATAATGAAACCCCTTCTGTGGATTTTGGCATTTTAAAGGGTCATGCTAGATGTATAATAAGTAATAATTCAGTGCCAAAGGTTGTAATGGCAGTAACTGATGCCCTTTTCATTACAAAACAGTTTACATTTTAGATTATTATTTTATTTGAAGTATGCAACTTTTTTAAATATGCCCCCTACTCCAGACAGGGGACTACATTAAAAAATGGATCATATATTTCATTGTGTAGAATGGATGACTTTGGAGGGACGCAACTAAGGCAAGACTCAGATTTGACCTCTGGATCAAATGGGATTACGTTATATTCAGAGGAAGGTGAGAAATTAAGCATTTTCTTCTGAGTAGCAATTGTAAAAAACAAATTTGCTTTGTTTGTATTAGAGATGTGCATATAAATAGAGAGAAATCAATAAATCTAGATTTTAGTAAAAATGTAGGGACAGATTTTTATTTTTTATGTATTTATTTATTTATTTATTTATTTTGGTGTGGGAACAGCAATTCCATACATGGTTGGAAAGATGGAAACATTTTTATGGCAGATTGATTTTTTTTAAAGGCCTGTTTCAGAGATTTGAAATACTGGAATCTGGCCTCATGAATGTGAGAAAGTTGCCTGGGTTTAACTAAAGGTGTGAAAACTGACTTACATAAACTGCTGCAAAAGACTGGGTTGCCACTCCTATTTGAGTTTAGTTTTAAATTGATTAGGAATCAGTTTAAACTAATCAGAAGTAAACCACACTTTAATCACAAGAAGAGAGTCCACCCCGGGTATTGCACTGGCTTAACTAAATTGGTTTTAAAAAGTACTTAATTTAATCGAGTGCAACCTTCTCCTATAAACAAGGCCTATAGTTCCAGTGGAGATGGACTAGTTGGCAGAGAACAGGTAAGATGGTTGTAGATGTAAGAAAAACACATCTTATCACATAAGCTGCACAGCTATCAGATCAGTATCACCTCTGTGTGTGCGCATGTGCATGAGAGAGAGAAAGAGGATCTCATAATTTTGCCAATAACAATAAAAGTAAAGTCACAAATTGTATTTTACGTGTATTAGTTTAGTTATAGTTTTGACTGAAGTCTTAGCTCTTGATCTGCTTTTATTGAAGGCAATAGGAATTTGCTAGTATAAGGACTCAGCCAATGTTTAGTAAGGATCTCAGGATTTTGCTTACAATTATTTTATTTATTTATTAGCAGTAATAGAAATAATAACAAGAAAAGTGCTACTGGACTTTGAAGACATCTACTCTTGACTCTTTCCCCTTATCTGTGTGAGAAGAATAAGTGCACAATGCACTGATTATGCTTCCTGATACTGTATCAGACAAGCCAATTGTAATGATTTATTGAGATAAATGGAGAAGGGGATTAAGCTACAGAGCTTTACTTTACTTCTGAATGGGTGTATCCAGCCAGAGGTTTAGTGCACTTGAATTCCTGCACTTCAGCTTCATACCTTCAGTTAATTCATCTTCACTTTCCCGAGTGTTCCCAGGTAGTCACAAGCCCAAGGTCTGCTTATGTTTTACAGAAGAAATTAAGTATATCAATAGAAGGATGTATGAAGAGGAGGACTTCAATATGCTCACCTTTGAGGATCTTCTCTGCTTCTCATATCAAGTTGCCAAAGGAATGGAGTTTCTTGAGTTAAAATCGGTATGTTTAACCTGTGAACAATGTTTAGAGTGTAAAGAATAGAAAGATCAAATTAGCAGCAGGCTGTCTGAGATAGAGAGCTGTGAAGTGACAGGTTTAAACCATATCTTTATTAGAGGTTTTTAAATAACCAAAATAAAATACTCCTAGATTGTGCCTGAAGACTTGACTGTGTGTGAACCAGGGCTGGTGCATATGTGACCAGAGGCAGATTACTGTTTTGTGGGGCCCTGTACCAGAGCAAGTGGGGCCCCTCTGCACCCCTTCTGCCTGCAGTCCCCCCAGCCCTCCCTCCCAGCACTTCTGCCGGGGAGAGGGATGAGGGTGCAGAGGCTTGCCCCGCTCCACCCAGGGAGTGGGGCGAGCGGGTCGGGGCACAGGGGCGCCCATTTTTCAGGGGCCCCTGGGCACAGGCCCCATTGGCCCAGTATCTAATCTGCCACTGTATGCGACACCTCCCCAGCCAGGGGTAGCCCAGGAGTACGTTGTGACCCAGAGACACCCCCCTGAGGCACAATTCCCTCCTTGCTTCCCCCTTGCTCTGGAGGAGTATTGATTTGCTGCTGATCTGTACTGGCAGCAGATTATAATATCCTCAGCTGTGTGTTAGGGGTTCAGCTGCATGTTACTTAATTAGGGGGTACCTGCTCCCTGCCCACCTGCTTTGGGAGGGCAATAGCCAACATACAGCACTCACTGGTTCTGTGCACCTGGACCCCAGGGCTGAGAAGCCCATATAGGGACATAAAAGGGAGTTCTTACTCCTCCTTACTCACCTCCATGCGCACATTGTCTAAGGCACAATCTAGCCCTACGTAAAGTAGCAGATTATAAATCCTACACTATACAGTAACAATATCTAGTCAGTCAAAGGAATGTATGGAAACTAGAATCACTGTTCCTCCCTCTCCCAGGAACAATCATGGCTTCACATCTCCCTTTTAGGGCCCGTCCTGCATCATTCCACACAGAGCAAAAGCAGATGTGAAGGTAGTTTGTCGCTCACCCCAGGAGCTCAAGCTTTGCTCCAGCTAAATGGAGAAGATGAGCATTAGTAGAAGGAAAAGAAATATGCCCCTCAACAAGTGTTAGGTCTGTTCTCTATCCTATCCATCACCACCACCTATTTAAGGCACATTCCCAGTGGTGCCTGAAATTGGAGGAGTCAACTGTTAATTAACAAAATGGCTACTGTGCACCTGAGGTTGGGGTCTGGAATCTGATTAAAAGAAGTTGTAACATCCACTCTCTGCTCATCCCATGCCCCCTTTTCCCGCTTGTTCACCATTGCACAAGGTGGGGTGAGCCAGGTATCTGCCCACCCTGCAGCGATTTGCGCTGGATGCGCACTGCTGGTTTCACACCTGCAGTCTCTTTAGCACTGTGCTGCCCAAGCCTTTCTTCTCTCTCTTCTGCTTCACTCAGGACAACGCAAGATTTTCCTGCCCTCTGCCCCTCTTCTCCCAGAGCACAAGGTGCTATTTCAGGTGCAGAAATATCAGTATGTATCCTGTACGTGCTATTGCGAGACACACATGCTCAACCCACCCGCTCTGTCCAGCAAGGTTTAGCCATGCCTTGTACTGGAGTAAGAGAGGGCCCGATGTGGGAGGAGTGTGGAGGTAGCCATGACATGTCTCCTAGAATCCAAAGTCTAAATATAACTACACCTGCGTTCTTGTAGGAATAACAGTAGATACACCTCCACAGGCAGCCAGTGGCAGGCAACGATGTTGCCATTGCTCAGTGTGTATATTTCTTTGGCCAGTGCAGGATCTCGCTCACTGTGTCTATCTGCTTTTGTTACTGCAATCAGTATAATCAACCCAGAGACAATTATAATCTTCCACTTTAGCTCTTAATTTACAAATTCAGATTAGGCAATCCTAGCCATCTCTGCTTTTTGGCCAAATTAAAGTCAGTTGAAAATCATTTCTTGAATCTTTGAGCTCTGTATTTTAAGAAAAAAACAATTAGGGCCCAATTCATCTCACAAGGAGTAGTGTTAATCCTTGAGTAAACCCATTGGTCTCATCTAGGAGAGTATGATCCCTTAAACTAAATGACCAATGGGAATACATGAGAAATAAGGTACTACTCAGTGTGAATAAATATGGCAGAACTGGACCCTCAGTAAATATAATTCAATTTGAGGTGGCAAACTGTGGGCCTAGTTCTGTGCTGATGTAGGCCAGTGTGGCTCCACTAAAATCTGGAGAGGCACTAATTTACATCAACAGATCGTTTGGAACTATAGTTCCAAATTTCCTCTGCTTTTTAACAGTGCTTCAAAGGTGCCTGATTTGGGGATATAAGCAAATAAACTGTTTAAATTTTCATTTGTACTGCTCCCACCTCCAGTTCAGTAAACTCCAGGGAGGATCTTCATTGTAAGAGTGTGAGGTTTGATGCTCTCGCTGTGTTTTTAATAAAATCCTCTTGATCTCAGGATATAGAATAGGTCCCGAATACCAGTGCATTGATCTCTGTCATTAAACACACCCTCTCTCTACTTACTGCAGTTCAATCTCACCTCTGTCTTTGAGAAACTAGATAGCAGACTCTGGCAGAGGTGCTGGAACTAGGGGTGCTGGGGGTGCTGCTGCACCCCCTGGCTTGAAGTGGTTTCCAGCATATGCATGTTTAACAGTTTGGTCCAATGGCTTTCAGTACCTGCACTATACAAATTGTTCCAGCACCCCTGTACTCCGGGCATGATACATCTCCAGTAGAGGTGGATTAAGATTTACTGGGTCCTGGGCACAAAGAAAATTTGCCTCCCCAGACCTTCCTCATCATGGGGCCCTGCTCCTCTTCTTCCCCCTGAGGCCCCACCCCCTGGTCAGGCTGGAAGCCGGAGCCAGGCCATGGTAAAAGCCACCCAGGGAGCTTTGGGCCACTGTGGGGAGACCCAGACCCTCCACCTGTCCTGATTGGTGCACCCCAGGGGACAGGAACACAGGCATGGGGCTGCTCTTGGGCACCCCAGCCTCCCACCTGGCTCTGGCTTCTGGCCTGGCCAGGGGGCGGGGACTCAGGGGGAAGAGGAGGACCAGGGGGTGGGGACACAGTTCTGGCACTGGTGCACCCCCCACTTCTACACAGGTTCTCCCACTCCTGCGAAGGCCCCAAATTGGCTAGGGACCCTGGGCACGGGCCCCATAGGCCTGTACATTAATCCGCCACTGATCTCCAATAAGATTAAATAGAGTTTAAAGAGCTCCGTCCTCCTTCCTTAAGGAGATTGAAAATGCCTCATTCTTCTGTCACAGGGCAGAGTTTGCCTCAGTGAAAGGGGTCAGAGGTTCAGCTTCTTAAACCCATGGGTTCTTGGTGAGCCATACAGATATCCTGGGAGATCTGCTGGAGCAACAAGGACCTTTGTGTTGAGGACCTAAGCCTACTCATTGTTCCCCAGCCACTAGGGCACCTTGTGGACTTCAGCCCGACCACTTCTATAGAAGCCATGTTGCTTGAGGTTTCCTGATTACTTCTGACTATAAAACCAAACCTCAGGTTGTGTCTGTGTCTCCACAGCATAGAGAATGAACCTATCCACATTACTACAGATTGGGTCTGTGGGGAGTAGTGGATTATGCCGTGGAGAATAGCTAGGTTCCTACCCCCACCCCGTACCACAGTCCCCTCTCCCATTCCCAGCCCAGATATACAGGCTTCAGTTCCTTCTGCTTGCAGAAGTGAAGAGAAGGCGGGGTAGGCTCTAGTTATCAAACAGAAAACATCTGTGGCTCAAGCTATGTATTAGCATTCTGGTGCCCTTTGAAGGTTTAGGTGTAACCAGTCTATAATCAAACTGTATTTCTGATGTTGTTTCCCCCCCCCTCTGAAATGATAGTTGCTGGGGAGAGAGCTAAATAAGCCACTCACAGCTCTAATCTCAGCCTTCTCCCATTCCTCATAATAAACAGGTGATATTATTCCATAAACAACTAGTAACTATGACAGGTATCAGAAGGGTAGCCGCGTCAGTCTGGATCTGCAAGAGCGACAAAGAGTCCTGTAGTACCTTATAGACTAACAGATATATTGGCGCATAAACTTTCGTGGGCGAAGACCCATTTCGTCAGACACATGTAACTATGACGTTAGTTCTGACATCCAGTGGCGTAGCCAGGTTTAAAGTACAGGGGAGCGGAGCTAAAAAAAGGCGCCTCCCCTTGTACTCACGTGGTGGCGTGCTCCAGCTGTTCAGCGTGGCACTTTCGGCAGCGAGTCCAGTCCCTTCGCTCGCTCCGGGTGTTCGGTGGTACCCGCCGCAGAAGTGCTGCCGAAGACCCGGAGCGAGTGAAGGACCCGCCACCGAAGTGCCGCCGAACAGCTGGAGCACCAGCAGGTGAGTACTTTTTTTAGCTCCGCTTCCCCTGTAGCGCCGGAGCAAAAGGCACCAGAGCAAAAAAAACGGCTCCGCTCCACCTGCAGCGCTGGAGCAAAAGGCGCAGGAGCAAAAAAAAAAGGCACCGCTTCTGCTCAGTGAGGGAGCGGCTGCTCCCCTCGCTCCCTCCCGGCTACGCTACTGCTGACAGCCTGTCTTCCATTGTACATATTAGCATTGCAAAACGAAGCTATTTCACTTTTCCATTAATGCAGATAAAGTTGTTTGAGCAGGGAAAGGTGCAAGATTTTGTGGATGAAGCCAAAAAACAATGAGTAACAACTTCCATCTGTTGTAAAACAATGCACAACACTAACCCATTCTTTCTTTACAGTGCATTCACAGAGACCTTGCTGCCAGGAATGTACTGGTGACCTGTGGAAAAGTAGTGAAAATATGTGACTTTGGCCTAGCTAGAGATATAATGAATGACTCTAACTACGTCATCAGAGGCAACGTAAGCTCACACCTACTTTACATTTTTCACATAATTGTAAAACCTATAAGGAACTGTTGAGATGATAAATGCATATACAGTGGGATAGTTATACTAGCTGGTAGTTATACATGTAGATGGACATACAGGAGAGTAACCCCACTGTGTCACTGAAAAAGTTTTCTAGCCATGGCAAATGAAAATAGTAGATCTGGTATTAGCCTAATCAGGTTTGGGCTGGACCCTGCAAATGTTTGTAGTAATAGTATAGATAGTAATCTACACATTAGTTAACTTAAGAATACGACACTGTGGGCCAGATCCTTGGCTGGTGCAAAGCATAATAGCTCCAGGGAAGTCACTGTATCTAAGTCATTATGGCATAATCAGCACTTTATAAAACCCACTCAGTTTCATATACTAGAGAAGAAGGGTGAGGGAAGCAAGATCTTGGAAAAGAATGCAGGCTGAGTCATCGTTGATTTCAACATGAGCCCCGGAGTAGGGGAGGGATAATTAGAGCTTGCTCTGTTAATGACTGTATTATTTTAGACTAGTGTAAAGACTTGGGGAGGCTCTTGAGGACAGGGATGAGTAAGGGTAGAAAACAAAAGTTCTGTGGCCACACTTAAGAATTCGTAGGGGCACCCAGGGTGGTTCCTTTGATCTGTGTGAGAATGAGAACTTGGATGAGGTTTGCCAGGTGTGACGAAGTGAGGTTTTATTCATCTTGTAACGTTGCATGTGATTCTTACTGTCCTATACTAATACTGTGTGTACCTCTGTTTCCCTGCGTACTGCACCAATACTTCAGTGGTGGGAATTGGGTGTATGATTTTTGCTGAGGCACTCGGGGCAGGTGAGGCTGCCAGGTGGTCTGCACATATGCTATGGTGGTCCCTTTATAACGGGGGTGCCAGAGGTCAAGTCACTGGAAGTTGGGCAGTCTGCTACGGGGACTGGAAGAGGGGGAGTCCAGGCCATCTGGCCCAGGACTCTCCAAGATGGACTTGGTTGAAAGTCACTGATTTCTTTGATAGCAAGCTCTGTTCTTCGCTGTGTTCCTGTCAACTAATAAACCGCTCTGTTCTACTTGCTGGCTGAGAGTCACTGCTGACTGCAGGACTTGGGGTGCAGGGCCCTCTAGCTTACCCAGGAGCCCCGCCCAGGAGATGCTGAATGCTCCGAGGTCAGATCCAGGAAGGTCGAAGATGTGTAAGCTTCTTGCCCTGGTGACAATATACTCAGAGAGAAGAGGCTCCCCCAGAGTCCTGACCGGCTCCATATGGAGTAGTTCCAGAGCACTGACATGATGACTCCGTGACACCAGGCATGGAGGACGCCAAGCGAACCACTCACAGAACTTTGTTGATCAGCTCTCTATTTATATAAAGCTAGATTGTAATCTTACAACCTACCCTGAGTGAGAGGCAACACAGCTGCACTAGCCCAGGAGCAGGCCAGAGAACAAACTCTGTCAGAGACTCACAGCTCCTCTCCTAATTCCCCATTGCTCTGGGGCTGGAGCAAGTTACTTCACCCCAGTCCCTATGTGTGCCCCACTGGCTACTCAGGTCAGTGAGTAGGCTGTCAAACCAAAGCTCCTCCCACTTCCTGACTTCTCCACTCCCCATCCCTGTCAGCTTGCTCATCGTGAGCAGCCCCATCTCTCCTCCTCATGGCCAGCATCACATTCTAAGCAAGACCAAGAAGAGGAGTAAGAGGGGACCTTAATCTCCTGTATAGCAGAGTAAGGACTCCGACAATGTAGCCCACAGAAGGTAAACAATCTTAGAACCTGCCATACAGTAGCCTCATCTACAGCTCGATGAGCTGTTTGCAGCAGCTATTTAAAATGGGTCTCTATTTTTCTGTCTGCAGTCAGACTTTAATTGTACGTGGGCAGTGAGCGCTCTAAGGAGTCGGCTGTACTGTGTGTAGAAAATACTAATCAAGCTCCTTTTCCATCTCTTTGTACAGGCTCGGTTACCAGTCAAATGGATGGCTCCTGAAAGCATATTTGACAGAATATACACAATTAAGAGTGATGTCTGGTCTTATGGAATATTACTGTGGGAAATATTCTCTCTCGGTATGTTCTATGTCACAACAGAAGAGCACCACTTTTCCCTAGCCTCCTGTATGCTAATATTTCCGCAATATTTTTCATAGGCGTGAATCCTTACCCTGGAATTCAGGTTGATTCAAACTTCTACAAACTCATTCAAAGTGGATTTAAAATGGACCAGCCATTTTATGCTACAGAAGAAATGTAAGTGTATGTTCTAGATACTGCATAGGGTGGGGATTAATTGTTAATCAAGTAGTTATTTTTCCTAATGCTATCTTTATATTTATTCCACTCCTTTGCCCTCTACCCTGCCTAACAGAGATATTCCAAGCAAAATCACATCTTTCTCTAACTCTGGCGCAGGATATTTGTTAATGTAGCTTTTGTCCAGAAGCAGAAATTATTATAGTGTCATGATCAGCAGTGAACATTGTATTTGTTTGAAAAAAAAAAGTTTACTACCTGTTTTCAATTGGTCCTTACATTCTCAGAAAACTTTCTCTTGGGTTGGTATTTCAGAATCTTCAGCTCCATTCATTCAGGAGGATTTATTTTCTATAGCAAAGGTTACACAAAATCCATTTTAGATACTAAATAAAGCTCTCATGAGCTTTCTCCTCTTCTTTTTTTACTGAACCCAGCTGTGTCCAATTCAATTCCAGGGAGATGTCAGTGCCTTTAGAAGAGGCAAGTGATAACACAAAAGGGTTTGGGTGGGAGAAGGAGACAGGAGATGCAGGGGCATTGTAACTCTTGTGCTTCTCAGTGTGGGCATAACAATCAACATGGAGTCTGATGTGGATATTCAAATTCCATGGAGATTACACCTTGCAAACACCTGTGTCTGTGTCCTCCCAAAGGGGAGGAGTCCTAGGGGACAAAAATGGAGAGGGGAGAAAACAGAGGGCTGCAAGACATTGAGCATGAAAGAAAGGGAAGGATTTTGGTTTCTCTGGGCTCCCCGTTGCAGACCTTTTGACATTTACCGGGACAGCCTGTAGAAGTGTTGAGATCCATGAGGCCAGGTACACATATTGCAAAACTATGGGCATTGCAATGTCTTCAGGCTCTGCCTGTAGACATTGTAATGCCTGGGAAGTTGCATATGTACATTACAATGTTTATGAGCCCAGCAGGGATTTCTGTGGCACTTATAACCCCCACAAGGACTTATGTTGACCTTAGAAATTCTCAAAGGACTTCTGCAGAGATTATAAATGCTGCATGGACTCCTGTGAAGACTCTGTGGACTTCATATAAACCCCACAAAGACTTTTGCAGGGTTATGCTCCATAAAGATCCCTATGGAGATTATATGACTATGACATTCACTTAAAGTGGGGGCAGGATCAGCTCCATAGACACAGTCCACCATTTCTTAGAAGGGAAATGTTCTCCTACTAGTCTCAATGTGTAGGGTATTTTTACTTTGATTGAATCATGTTAACATTGCTAAGATCTCACAGGATAAGTGATATGTAACATGATAAGTAACTTACAACCTAGGATGAAATCCTGGCCCCCGTGAAGTACACTAGGAGATTTGGCATTGACTTCAAGGGGTGAACTACAGAGTTTAATGTATGCACTCTCATTCTTTTTGTTTATCTTTCTGAACAAATAAATCAGACCTGAATTCTTTATCAATATCTTTCTGATACTCCATAATACAGTCTGTTGACCTTTGGCATTTCTGTAATGTCAGTTACCATAGTATTTAACCATTGATACATTTTCTTTGGAAACTGTCGCATGTTTCTTTTTTTGTTCCTGCAGATATTTTGTAATGAAGTCCTGTTGGGCTCTGGACTCTAGAAAAAGACCTTCCTTTTCACAGCTGCGTTCCCTTTTAGCACGGCAGCTGGCTGATGCAGAAGGAGCGGTATGCAATCATGCAAACACAAAAAATGCTCTGTTTTGCAGTTCTGTGTTTTAAATGTATCTTTAGAGTCCATAATAAGGTGTTTGGAAATGATAGATTCTATTGTTGACCCACTTCATTAGAAAGGATCCCCAGGGAGCTGGTTTCTTCCCCTAGCTGAGCCATTCACAGAGGACTGAGCTGAGATGTAGGAGGAATCCTTTTTGCAGAATGTTTTGTGTGTTGCTCTAATAAACCGCCTGGGACATAGGGACTTCCCCTTTCCTGCCTGTTTCTCCAGTCCAGTGCAGGAAGGTCACTAACTGTCTCTCTGTGCCCACAGAAACTAGTTCCCCTTTTGTAAAAGCTAATGCAGCTGGCTTTGTGGTCTACTGACAGTGCTGATGGCTGCTTTATGTGGGGATCTGAGTTGGGACATATTGCAGGGTCTGTCAGGCGCTAGAAGTGCTGGGGTGCAACATGCTTAAGTCCTGAAGGAGGGAGAGCCTTATGTCATTCTCAAATGACCCCCCCCTCTGCCAGCAGAACTAATGTTGACAGGGTCTGGAGGGAGCAATAGTCCACCCTCTTTAGATGGTGATGTGTTATCCTGATGCTGACAAATAGGAATATGAAGGATCCTAGAGGAGCTTATTTTCCCTGCTAGAAAATTTATCCCAGTGAAAAGATGAACTAACGCCTTTCAAAGCCATAGGTTCCCAGCTGGCTTCCTGCACTTAGCAGGCCAAACAAATTTCAAGGATGAAGTGTCCTCGATAAGCTTTATACTGATTATAAATTAACCTTGCTGTTTCTGCGGTAAGCCTTCCTGCAGCAGTAGGCTGACAGTAGTCGTTAATTTAACCAGAAAGGGTCCCTTCTTCTTTTGTAGTTCTCAATAGACTCACTGAGCATGCTCAGTAGAGTGTACATACTGTCATCACTAAGGGATGAACTATACAAAGGGGCTGGGGCTTGTATGTTGCATGTGTGCTTTTGAAGGAGGGGTGCATTAAAGTCCAGAGACAAAATTCCACTGTTGAACTAAAAAAAGACATTTTTTTGCCCTTGCATCTGTTATCAGCTGAGATATTTTTACTTCTGGGGGAAAATTTCCCACAGGGGCTGAATGTTTATTACTCCTATTCCACATTTTTGCTGAAAAATAGCCTGGATGCACAATCACAGTCTGGATTCAGATGGAAGCAATGTACAAAACTGTTACAGACCATCTAGCATATTTTCTGGCTGTTATTAGCAAGACCTCAATGTGTCGTTGCTTCCCCAGTATTTTCTTGATGTTTTTGTTGTCTTATACACGTGACAAATGCTACTCATGTCACTTATGGCACTTCTGGAAGGTGCTCAGATTCTACAGTGATGAGGGCATTATAAGAACTTGAACAGAATTATAGATAACCTGTGTGAAACTGCTTGCTAGGAACTGTGTGCAATAGGTAACACTGTTATAAATGATCATTACTAGAGATTAAACATAGAGAATTCCATATAATCACTAATCAGTTTCAGTGTTCACACTATATGAATCTCCAGGGCACTCATCTTATGAGGTAATGTGTCCTACTAGGGTTGTTGCAGCAGGGATCCTCTCCCTGTGTGTGTATTGGGTGAAGTTAAGGAGGAGATGTCTAAAAGGGCAACCTCCTTCTGCCTTCCACCAAAGCAGTGGGGATGCGGGGTGAGAGGTCAGTCATGACCCAGTCCCCATCCATTGAAAGCAGGGGTCTTTATAAGACCACTTGTGGGCTGACTTCACCCCTCCAGAGATGCAGGAGGTGCTGTAAGAGTAGATCTGGCCTCAGTTCTTCACAGGTGCCAGGGTCAAAGGTAAAGAAGAGCCAGTTATATCAAATAAATGTACACCTAGCCTGTGAGACAAGATGGGTGAGGAAATGTATTTTATTAGACCAGCTTCTGTTAATGAGAGAGACCAGCTTTCAAACTTCTCTCTCTAATATCCTGGGACCAACATGGCTACAACAACATGCTTGACCTGTTTATTGTGTACAACTATGAGTGCTCAGCACTTTGTGGGATTGAACCTTTGTTATAGTGCATGGCAGATCTCCAGCCCAGGCCTAGCTCTCCCGAACAGTCATGGAGAATCTATTCTGCCTCATCTCCAAAACAAAAGTCAGGAAGGTATGTAACGGATCATAGCCATGGAAGCCAAGGACATGGTCCATGTGTTTGTGCAAGGGAAGACCCAAATCCAGCTCTTACGCTACAGCGACAGCGCCTTGAAATATTTAATTGTATTCCTAGCTCTCTGCATTCCAGGAGACTGATTTTCTTCAAGTTTCTCACATCAATAGGACTTAAGGACATCCTTAAGCGCATGCTTCAGTGTTTTGCTGAATGTTGGGCTAAATGCACCTGTTTGTCAGATGGGGGTCAGATCACTTTCTCCACAGGAGTTGAATTTGACCTCGTGGTTTGGAAAATGGATCCCCCTGCCCTCCAACAATTTAACATTATTTAGAGCAAAATGTTCAAGATGCTGTCAGCTAAGCTGCATCTGCTAAAACATGAGCACACATCCATTTTCATGCACAAAATTCACATGTGGCTTTATTATAACTAGTCCCTAACTGCAGTAAATTAGTAAATGCAGTTGCACACATTTGGCAGGCACAACTTAGACAACTAGTTTTGAACATATGATCTTAGATGGTTATTAACCTTACAAGAGCGTGCTTAGCAAAGATTTACTCTCCTGTACTGTGGCTGCAGTGCATTCAACTTTACAGCTGGTATTCATTATTGTATTACTTGCTATTTTGCTAATATAGTTACCCTGAATTTAGATATGCAAATTCAGTATTATGAGGGAAAACTGGATGCTAATGTACTCTGTTGTGTTTAGAGCAAACAATAATGTATATGACTTACTTTCCCTTCCTAATATATAGGTCTATCAAAATATGGAGAGCAATATTTCTACACACCCTTCCAATTCCAAAACCAGACCACTTGTGAGCAGGGAAAATGAATGCCTTCCATCCACTGATCCATCCCAGGATGAAGATTCTCAGATCAAAAAATAATCCAGTTTCTGGACTTTACCTAGACATTCATATAAGCTCTGTATATGATTAATGTTTTATGTCACCACTGTAAGTAAACAGATTATTAGCTGCTGCTATATTAGCATTTCTTACAGGCAGTTCCATCATCTCGTACCATGAAGGGAACCTTTATTCAAATTCATTATTTTAAATCCAGAAAATGCATTTACCACAAGCCAGAAGCAGTATGTATTTTTAATCAATGACTTTTTGATGCATCTACAACTGAAAACCTTCCAGTTAAAGCTTTATGGAAGCTGTATTTAATCAAGGCATTACATTCAAACTACTGTATGCTGCATTGTAAACAAACATGAAAATCTTAAGGCATTTTCAAACTTGCGTGCTTTAAGGTCAGGCACCTAAATCCTAGCGCTCTGATTTTTCAGAAGTGCTTCTCACACATAGCTCCCATTGAAGTTCATGAGGATTGAGAGTTCACAGCACCTTTGAAAATCAGGCCACTTGATTTAACTTTAAGCACCTGTGTTTGAAAATGTTGGCTGCTATTGCCAAGAACCTAATATGTTTTTGAGTATTTCCGATCATTTGATTTTGAATCTTTTAATTTCTTTACATTTTCTGTTATATGTACAGCTTGAGTTCTTATACTTCTGCCAGATGGACACACTTCATTTTTAATGAGGCTATTCTTGGTACTAATTTAGGGGCAAAATCTCATCTCTATGATTCAGCAACCATTCAACTCCCAGGAATTGTAATGAGAGTTACATGTACGAATCCCACTGGACTGAGATGAGAATATACCTCTCTATCTGTTTTCCTGCTTTTCTATGAGAAAAATCCCTGAGGTGATTGTTCTTCATATAGATTTGGAGATATATTATTTTCCTGATGATGATATGGGATGTGTTGCTGCAACTTCCAGGAATGTATGCATAATGCTAACCAGAGATGTGTGCATAACTTCCAGTGACTCAAGAAAAGAATATGTTTTTTTAACCATTTTTCTCTTTCTGCCCTACAAGAATTGCTAACTATGTTCAGCACTTTCTTTGGTAACTTCAGTAGGTGTATCATTATTTTGATTAAATGTTATCCCATAAATTAAGCTGCTATTTACTAACAAACTCCTGACAATGATTAATAAATCTGTTCTTTTACAGCAATAATGCATTGCATATCTTGGTTAACATTTATTACTGAATTATCAGATGGCAATGTTTTATACCAGATATAAAATCTTACCTTTGAAATGCAAATGTAGCAATAAACTTTTTTCAACTATATTTTTCTTTTATTTCTGGAAAAAACGAACATGCTTGGTGTATTTCAAATGGGCTTTTTTCCACAATATATGGATAATATGAATAATTTCAAAATACTCAGAAAAGGGACTGCACTGTTTAGCATGGTTGAATACATGTCTTAAAAGCAGATGAAAAGAAAGGGTTGTGAGCCTTCCACAGATCGAGGTGGCCATTTGGACAGGTTTTTGGACCATTGTGATTTTTAGAGCGCTATGGATGAACTGTACGTGTAGTGCATGCCATTCATGTTAACTACTGCATATAGCACACACGTGTGTATAAATATTTTGGGTAAGATTCTGTCTTCCACTGAAGATAGGACAATTAGAACCTCCCTTACAAATCTTGCATGGGCTACCTGGATCTTGGCACACAGCGGTAAGTTGTTGTTGTGTATTTGCTATTCCCACCTCCAGATGTGAGGAATGGCTGGATCAGAGAAGAGCTGGAGTAAGGGGGCTTTGAAAAAGAATAATGGCTCTTAGAGCCAGAATTCCTTCCCTGGATGTTCCTGGTTCAGCACAGCAAAGTGCCGGCCCATTCACAGGCTTGTGCAAAACCACAATATAGCCCCTTTTAAATGGCTGTTTTACAAATCTATCTATCTCTCTCTCAAAAAAATGTTAACCTTGGTGTTAAACATGTTGGGTGTTATACAGAGACATGTAGGTGCACGACAGTGATAAGAGAAGATTCATTACATGAGTGTCAAAACACTGCAATCTGATACGGAGAAAGGTACTAGTCACATGTACTGTGTGCAGGGCTTCTGGGATGAGGAGGGAGTAATAGATGATTCTGTTTCTAGTGCGTTTTTCCTGCATTTCACCCCAGAAGGGAATAGAATGGCAAAGAAATTTATCCTTAATAAGGGATAACAAAATAAAATGCTAGGGATGAGAGGTAAACTGGTCCAATAGTTAGGACACTAGCCTAGCACCTAGGAGATCAAGGTTCAATTTCTTGCTCTTCTACAGCTTTCCTGTGTGACCTGTGGCTAGTTGGTTGTAGCCTCTCTGTCCCTCAGTTCCCCATGTGTTAAATAAGGATATCACTTCCCTACCTCACAAGGTTGTTATGAGGATGAATATATTAAGGATTGTGAGGCTCTCAGCTACTGCTCTGGAGCCATATAAGTACCTAAAACAACTACATTTTATACAGGATGGGCTTTATATCTTTTAATAAGGATCAGTGGAGCTGCCCAGAGGATTATGGGACATCAATAAAGTGTATGGAACCATCTTTCTAGTGAAAGTCCCTGCTAGAAAGATGAAAGAGAGAGAGAGAGTGCTGAAAACTTCAGAAGAACCATTAAATTAAGAAGCATTTGAACAGCAGTGATCCTACCACAGCCAAAAGAATGATAACAAAGGTTTAAAAAGTAATTGGATCTGTTACCATAAAAAACATCATATGCTCCCCCCAGGTTTAAAAAACCGTTATGAAACTGAGAACAAAATAAGAAATAGGATAACAAACCAAACTAAAGTGCAAGATACACTCAACACTACCCCCAACCTTCATGACTGAGGCGCCTAGTTGTTGCTGTGATCCAACTGATCTGTTTTTATTTTTTCTGCTAGGGGGCAGTACCAAGTGACCCTGGTCAAATTAGCCAGACTTTTGCAAACAGTTGTAAAATCATCATCAGCAAGAGAGGGTCTCCTCACCCCTCAAATAGATATACCTCCCTTTTTGACATAGCCATGAAGAGAAAAATCATGATACCTATACCAGAGGAAGGGCATTTCAGAATCTACACCAAGCCTAAAATGATGGGCTAAATGCATGTTAATGTTAAAATACTGTCAAGTAGTATGACGTGTCCATGAGGAGTTGCAGTTAATTGCAGTTACTTCTACACTAGGGTTAAAGAAGAGGAAAAGCCAGGCCAACCCCCCGGCATTGTTTTAATGTTGGACACTAGGTGGTGCCCTAAGATCACTTTTTTAGTTTTTCTGTCCCGGGATAGCCCGCAATACGGTATAGTCGTAGTCATGTATATATGGTTTATACAGCATTTTGCATATCTAAAATGTTGTACAAACATAATTTAGTTAATCCTCACAAAAACCTGGCACCCCGCTCCCCCCTATCCCTACGCAAGTAAGGTCCATTGACCTCAATAATCAATATTAACATTTAAAATCCTGTAACTGAATGTAATAAAAGAAAAAAGAACTATTTTAAATAGCTCTGCCTGGGGGCTTTTTGTCCAAATTCAACATGGCTACTTAATGAGATAGTCAAGATGGCCCATTTGCTTCACTCTCTTTGCTATGATTAATTGATATGGGACAAATTCTGCCCTCAGTCACAATTATACCTATCTCGGGGGTAACTCTGGACAGTAGCTCTAGAGGTTTATTATTTAGCTAAGTTTTCTACATAGAACCAGCGCTGTCTAAATGGTATGGACAGTTGGTTGGGGGACTGGAACTCCCGGGGTCTGGGGTTTTTTTCTCTGCCACTGTGAGAACTTGAGCAAGTCACTTACACAATCTGTTTTCCCAGTTTCTCCACAGGCTAAATAAGGGCTGGCAATTCTTTCTTACTTGTTTTACCAGGGCATTACTCTCCCCTTACAGGATATGAGTAACTCTTATTGGAGTTAGATGCACACAAAATGCAGGATCGAGCACTGGGCACAGCAAACAGCATTTTCAAATTGTCATACTTTGGAATCTAAAACCATATTTTACTGAGAGCTAAGGCCTTGCTTTGTCTGCCTGTAGAGTTCAGACAACTTAGCCTGAGGAGGGCAGCATGGGCCAGAGACAGAACCAGCCCCTTGGATTCAATACATCTGAATTGAGCAGGGGGTTGGACTAGATGACCTCCTGAGGTCCCTTCCAACCCTGAGATTCTATGATTCTATGAATTCTAAGGTTGGTTGTGCCCCTAACTCTTTCTCGGGCCTTGGATAGGAGTCGCTGCCTCAGTTCTCCAGATGTGTAAAATGGGGAAATAACTGCTGTACCCACCTCACAGGTGTGCTGTGAGGGCATGTTGTCTCAGATGATAGAACTGCCTAGAAATCCGGTGTCTAGAAAAGGAAACAGAGGTCTGATCCTGCTCCCATTGAAGTCAATGGGAAAGTTTCCTTTGGTTCCAATGGGAGCCGGTTTGGGCCCCATAAGAAAGTTTTGATTTTGTTTGTTTTCATCTTCATGTAGCCCACAAAGAAAGAAAGAAAGAAAGAAAGAAAGAAAGAAAGAAAGAAGCCTGGAAAATTTCATCCTGGAAGAAGATTTTGGGTAATTATGAGCCAGTTAAATCAGGAGGTTGTAATTTAAACGTTACTTCTTTGGCTATAGCATCCACTACTAGCGACTGCTATAATTCTTAGTGAGCCTGAGTCTGCTCCCATTAAAGTCAAATAAGAATTCAGATACTGTCTTAATAGGAATAATTCTGGTACTAGTTGTGGTTCTAATTATTATTCATGCAGTACCTGGGCAGTGCAATGGTGTTTAAATGACAAATAAAATCACCCTTATACAAGCCCCAGTCCTACATACCTTTACTTAAGCCCTCAATCCATACTCATAGGAGTAGTTTTATTCCTTCCCTTAGAGTAAGGAGGTGTAGAATTGGGTTTTTAGCAGGGGTGCTGGAACAATTTGTATAGTCGGGGTGCTGAGAACCATTGAACCAAACTGTTAACCCTGTACATAATGGAAACCACTTCAAGCCAGGGGCTGCGGCAGCACCCCTAGTTCCAGCACCTATGGTCTTTAGTTGGACATAGAGGGAGATGCTGTCCAGCAAGATGCGGTTGCAGAGAAGGCACTGCAAAGTCTCTTGCTATAGAAGATAGTGTAGAAAATAAAGACAATTGTTAGTTACTTAAGTCATAATGATTCAATTCACCTGAGAGAAGGCTACCCTGGGAGTTTGCAGCGGCTAGTGCTCTAGATGTTTACAAACCATTTTCCAGCTGGGATTTCACGTTTTCCTGAGGAATGGAGTTAATATAAAGCCACTAGCAAAATTATCCTGTCACCAGAGAGCCTGTGCCCTGCACTTCCTGCTCGCAGCGGAGTCGGGCTTCATGAGATGTATTGTCAGCTCTATTGCTAGTGATGCCCTGCGAGTTATAGAGTCTCTCCGTGCCTCAGTTTCCCCATGGGTAAAATGGGGATGAGAACGTTCTCGACACCTTTGTAAAGCGGTGTAATAGGGATGACCAGCACCCTGTTAATACTGAATACTGTGTCGTTCCCAGAGTCCGGGGGCTCGGGTCCCCTGACCTTGGGGGCTGTGCTAACACATAGGCAGACCTAGATTCCCTTTGACACCAGTTGTAGGCCCGCCACACACGGAGCCATGCAGGCGTATGGTGGAGGTCAGAGAGTGGGGGATCAGTATTGTGCTGTCTGCCCGGGGAGCTGGGAGGCGGGGAAGGCGCTGTGGCGGGAGAAGGCTGGGGGTATTTGCCTCTGAAACGGCCAGAATTCAAACTCGGGCTCACTAGTGCCAGTGATCAGGGTGGACTAGTGTTCTGAAAGACGGTGCTGGATCTGTCTACGCCCCGCTGCATGTGCCATGCTGGGTCCGGCCCCAGGCCGCGTGCGTGGGCGGGGAAGGAGGCTGGAGTGTCCCTTTGCGTGGAGTTTAAGACGGTCTCGGCAGCGGGGCATTGGGCCGTAGGCGCAGGTCTGCAGACCAGAGGCGGATGGCCGATCCTGGGGGGCTCGTCACTGCTGTAGTGAATTGCTCTGGCAATCGCTAGCGAGAGGGCTTGTGGGCCCAACTAGTCCTGCATTTCACCAGTCCCTCTTTGGGGATGTGAAACTGACGCGCTTTCCTTTCTCTCCTTCTCTCCGGAAAACTGCCATTTCGTTCTCACCCGGTCCCGGCAGTTTCACCAGGCCACACTCGAGTCTCAGCCAAGCCCAAGAGCCCGATTCGGCCCGGCTGGAGCTGGGCTCTGCACCCGCGGAGTCAATGGGATTTGGGCCCGTGATTTCATTGGGGGCGGGCCTCCGAATCCTCGTGTAAATCCAAAGGGATTCCACTGAAGGCGATCGAATGAGGGTGCAAACTGGAGCAGAGCCTGACGCCTTATTAAGCCAAACGGCGAGAGATGTCTGATTAAAAGCGATGCCAGGCCGGCTTTAGGACTAGATTCACGGGCAGGGCCTTCCTATTTGGGAGCAAACCCGGTGACTAGTGGTTTCGCTTCCTTCAGGTTCCTGTTCACTCCCAGCGAGTCTAGGGGAACACCCTTTTCATCTCCACCGAGCAGGCAGCCGCCCCCTGGGCCACACCAGTCTAAAGAGAAGTTATTTAATCTGTCACCGGGCAAATTCCCCCCGAGACGGGCATCTCAGAGCCCCACACTTCACTGTAGGGCGGGAACGAGCAAAATACTGACATTTGGGCTGACTGAAGAGAAAGGGGGGGGGGGGGGGCTTGTCTGTCAGGGCGATGCAAAGCTGATGGCGGAGCTTAGGCGGCCACTGGGCGCGATGCCGGCGAAGTGAAACGCAGCCACATGCTCGTTAAGTATTTCGTGTGCACGCATTTGTACCCGAGCCCGCTGCAAGCAAACGCTCGCCCTCTGCTCCGCTCCTAGCGGCGCGTATTTAAACAACCCTAAACCCAAGGATAAAAGTATTGGCTTATTCTGCAACTTAATCTACATCAAAGCCCCGGGGGCAGCCAGCTCGAGGAGCTCCAAGATGTTATTTTAACTCCTTATCGTGTCTGTGCTTTAGGGGAGCCATAAATTCCACAGGGCGGCGGACTAACCCACGGTTCCTCCTTTTCTTCTCAGGCTTGGCCACCGAGGGCTTTAAAACAGTTATTTTTACCTTGCAAACAAAGCCGGGGCTGGGGAGGGGGGCGAGAGTGGAGCATCTCCAAGAGAGTCGCGGGGTGGGTCCCCTGCCCCCACCAGTCCCATCCGTGGCAATGCATGCATGCATGATTCCACCGCCTAGGAACCCGGCTACCGACGCGCGTGGTCATGGCCAGCAGCCTAGATCACTAGCTGACCCGGGAGCAGCCTGCCGGGTTTCACACACAGGGAAAGCAGCCATCGGCCGTGGGGTGTTGCAGGTAAGGAGAAAGGGTCTTGAGCCGACCCCCTGGCTTGGAGGGGCTGGGGAATGGGAGTCCCAGTGAGAGCAGCTCCCCCAGCCCCAGGCTGACCCGGCTGCACGTCTAACAGGCAGGTCAATTCTGCTTCCCTTCCCTCCCCGCCGCCAGAATGAGGGGGCGAGAGCGAGATCCTCCCTCGAGGTGACGGGGCTCGGCGCTGCAGCCCTTCCTCCGGCAAACCAGCCTCCCCTTGGCTGAGATCACGCCCCAGCTCATCAATGGAAATTTCCCCGGCGGGCTGAAGAACGAGCCCAGGGGATCTGGCCCAGAATTTCAGAGCCGGCCCCTGGGATCTATTCCCAATAGCTCTGGGGCGGTGGCAAGCCCTGGCCCCGCGCACTGCAGGGGACAGAGGCAAGGCGAGCCCTCCCCTCCCGCACCATCGCTAACCTAGCCCCCTGGCTCCCCACAGCCGCACTTTAGACTGGCCAAAGGTGGTTTGTGTGACTCCTGCGGGGCAGAGCTGTTTGGTAATGTCAGGCTCCGTTCAGCCAGCTTTCCAGTGTGAACACAGATCTCATTTCCCCAACACAATCGGAGCCAAAGTCTGCTTGTGTATTCTGTGCTCGGTAGCCCCGGGCACAGAGCGGGATTTGCTAATAACATTTTGTTTCGCTTATCAATGCAGGAGAGAAGACACAGGGGCTTGTTGGTCCAGTCAGTTCAAGCAGGCGTCAGGCTGCGGGTTAAAAGGGATGGTGCCTTGTTCCGTTTTGCTTTTGCCAAAATCCGGTATTTTTGGTTTGAACCCCTTGGCTAAGCCGTGCAAAGATCAGTTGTCACATCTTATAACAACAGGCGTTTAGGGTGAAATTCCAATTGATTGCAGTGGGAACAACTTGGCCCTGAGTAGGAAATATAGCAAGAAGTCTGCCGGTGGCGACGCGGCACAACCAAGAGAAGCAAAGGAAGATTTTGTTCCACCCGCAATCAGCGTTTTGCAACTTTTAGGTCAAACCGTTTGTCCAACCTCACACTTGAAAGGCTCCGCAGAGAAAAAGGCTTGGCACGTGGGCCCGATCCTGCCCCGTGCTGAGCACGCTGGGCTCCCAGAGTTCTGCGATGCGGCTTCGGAGCGCAGCACCTCGCTCGAGCCAGTCCTTAATAAACCTGGAACTTGCTCGGGAGCGGGGGGAGGGGCGGAAATCGTAATAAATAATCAGGCGCTAATGATGCTTCAATTTTGTCCTGGGGGACGCGGCACTGAAACCACGCAGGAGCGACAGGAGCGAAAAGTTTGAAAGGAGGGTCTTTGTGGCGTGTGTATTGGTGCATGTGAGTTGTGCAGCTTGCTCACGGTGGTGTATGATGTGGGTAAAAAGAGAGACAGGGACAATGCGCCCTGATAACTGGGCGTTATAAACCAACACAAATCCCACATCATGGTACTCACTGGAGCACAGTTTGGGTTATTTGTGGTGAAGACCCCAAGACATGTCCCTGGCTGTACTCCCGATTTTCTTGCGTTGAAGCATATAGCAAGATCGCCTAGCAAACTAGGGGCGGTCCAATAATAAAGAACCTTATTTATACAATTAACAACATGGTCAGGATTTGACAAGGAAAACTTTGTATTAAAATACATACAAATTCCCTTGCCCACCGTCATGTCTATTTGTTGTACCACGGTGCTGCTTTGGGAAGCCCAGAGGGGAAAGGAGCGGGGGGAGTCGCTCTGGATTGCATTTTTTCCAATTTGCAGGCATACAAACACTGTACAAACTGTAGGTGTATTACACGATTGTTAAAACCAGTTCCTGATTTGCCTCCCACCACAGATACATACAATGCAGTGTAATGGTGGGATATAAGAAGAGATGTAAAAATACAAGCGACCCCTCCGATAATGTAGCTCTGATACCTCACCATACCAATCGGGATGTCCCATAAATAGCAACCGCGGGGCCCTGGTCACACCCGGGGTTTGTTTTCAGTGTGGAGGGCTCTCATTCTGGGCTAGGATGCCCGGCACATCCCAGGTAACTCAAGCAAGATCACGCAGCTGATTGTGCTTCATTTCTGCACTGGAATGATGTTGATTAAAGCCCGGTGCAAGCTACCATGAGAGGCCGGGTTTGAGCGGCCCCTGGCAGCCGGGGATCCTTTATTTCGCCCCTCGGTGTTTTCAGATATCGGTCAAATAAAATCAGACGGGACCAAATAGGCGGCAAGCCCCGAAAAGGCTACTTGCTGAGGGGAGTTAGGCAGCTGTAAATCTACTCGCTCGGGTGAGAGACACACGCGTGTGTTTGTTTGACGCTGTTCCACTGGCGAGGTGTCCACGTCGGGGTAAGGGAAGAGCCAAAGGTAAAAGCAGAAGGGTGACGGGGGGAGTAGCCGGTGCGGGCCCGATCCTGAAAGGTGTTGCAGAGAGTCCTGGGAGATGAGGGAGATCACCGCACAGGACTGAGTGTCGCCTGCTGCCCCTCCCCCGCCCCATTGCATCCCCGTGAGTGCTAGTGAGATCACATTCAGCCTTGCACTGATTTACACCAGCGCTGAATTTGGCCCAGGCCCAGCTATGTAACCGAATTTAGCTACAGAAATCTTTTCAGTCCCCTTGTCTCTGGTTTCATGTTTGGCATCGGGCTAGGGTGGCTCCATTCGCTGTGCAGCATCTCCATTAAGCACCCCAGTTCCTCGAAGGGGGGTTCAAATGGATCAGTGACACGTTTGCGCCTGACTGAGGCCACATGGTCCAGTGAGCCGAGAAGACTTTGGGTCCTGAGGCAAGATGGGACACTGACTCCCTGTCACCCCGAGGCACTAACGTGACTGCTTCGTACCTTGGTCAAACCTGCTGCAGGACTTGGCAAATGCAGGGTTTTTAACGAGAACGGAGCTGAGCCTGCAAACCCCCAGTCGTTCGCGTCATCCCTACTCACGCAAGGAGCCCCCACAATGTCCAGGGGGCTGCTAGCCTCAGGAGTCCCTTGCGCTGGCAAGGGTGGAATACCACGTTTGCAGCGATTCCGATGCAATGCAACCATTAATAAACCCATAAACCCCACATAGCTACAACGTGACCATTGACTGCAGCTCATGGCTGGGACATTACTACTCGCAAGAGTTCTGGGTTCCCCCCCCCACTTCCTGTTCCTCCGCCCTAGACATTGTCGCGGTTTTGACCTGTTCACACAATAGACGACTCTAGCTTGGTGGATTATGGGTCCCTAACTATTGCGATTGAAGGGCTATCGCTCTGGAGCTGTTGAATGCTGCTGTTGGCGGTGATGTGAGGATGAAACGAACAGCTCAGCAAGCACACCCTGGATTTTATTCTGAGAGAGTCAAACGCAAGATAAAATAAAACCCCACCAAAATGCCTTTGAATAACCTGGCTATGAAACTCCCCCAAGAGTAAGAGATTGTAAAAGGTTTCCATTTGCCCCTAGCTCGCCCTGTCGGGCTAACAGCTGTTCGCCCCCTAAAACCAGGTGCTGGCTGGATTCAGCACATTGATCCCTCATAACTAGACCATATCTTTGATGGTACAGATTAAAGTCATATCCTGGGCTTTATTTTAAGCGTCACGGGTGTGTGCGTTTTCCCTTAGCCCTTCCCATGCCCGGGAGGAGGCCGCGGGGTTTTATCACCCTCTCCCATCCTCAGTGGCTTTGTATTACCTGTCCCTCTTTATAGCAACACGGGAGCTACAGCCAGCCAGTATTCCCCTGTCCCTCCTGAGCGGGTGTGCAGATCGCTGCCTTCCCCTCCACCGGCTGAGCACAGGTCTACCAGGCCCTGGCCCCATAAACACCAAAGTCGAGGCACGAACTGGATCCAAAGTATCTGTAGTCCAGGGAAGCGCGTGTTGTCGGCGCTTTGGGGGGTGAAATCTGCCTCCCCTGTAGACCGCGCGCGTTCCCGCAGAGCTGGGGGGCCAGGGCGGTTGCGCATTTTGGATCCAATATGTTCAGAGCTTTGTCAGTTTAATGACCCTGTTTTCGGTTTATTGCTTCATCAAATTCGCATACTCCTAGATGGGCTTTGTTAGTGCTTATCGGGAGAGGAGATTACGCTGAAGGATGCAGCCTTTTTCAGAGGTGTGTTTAAGCCTTTGGCATTAGAAGCGCTGGGGTTTTAAGGAATTCTCCAGCCCCCCTTTGCTCTCTTTCATGTTGGCACCGTGTCATCAAACTGACACCAGGAAAACAAATCAGCCCCCGAGCCAGTGGATTTCTTGTGCTCAGCACGTTCATATTGCAGCTGTACAATATTGCAGCAGATAAAATACCAGCCGTATTTTAAACCGTGTATGGTATATGAAAGTTTTTTCATGTACAGTCTGTATGCGTGCTAGGTACAGAAAATGAATAGAGACACTGTAAATATGTCCCCCAAGCTCGCTCGCTAACGAAGGGGATCTATTCCAGCTCATAAAAAAGATCTCGAACAAGGTGTTCCATCAGATCTGAATTCCACTGTTCACAGTCACTCCGTTAAAAAAAAAAGATTAAAAATGAATCCAGTTGCTGAACAACTCTCTTGCGTGGGGAAGGAGGAAATTCCAGGGGAATATTTGAAAGCTAAAATGATCCAAACCCCTTCGTCAGAAACATTACGCTTCACCACACACTGCCAGGGCTTTAGTGACAAGCCTTTCTGATCTAGCTAGTCCTGAACAGTTACCCCTGGCAAAAATAATTTCTGTAACTAATAGTGGGGTCCGCCTTTCAGTTTTCGTTGCTGAAATTCAGGGGAGTTTTGCTTCACTGAGGGCCGCAGGATCCGGCCTGAATTAACTAGAAATATTAAATGCGCGGTCTGCAGGACATGAAAAGTCGAGCGATGGTTCGCATAATTCTCAGCGCTGTGATATCGAGTTCTGATCATAACGTGTTTCTGCCCCGATCACTGGATTCTCCCCTGGGGCTGTCCAGAATGACTGAAGGTGGCTTGTGAAGTGGATTTTGAGACGGGTCAGTGCTGAGTTGTCAAACTTCTGTGAAACAGGGTGGAAAGGGAAAAGTTTCCATCTTATGCAGTTATCTGTGTGAGTAAAAGACTTCGTTGCTGTGTCTATAAAGAGATGCGAATATTCAGCATTTTCTGCATTGTTCCCGCTCAAGGTGACAAGTTAAAGCATAAAAGCCCTGAATGGATGGCGCCTCTTCAAAGAACGAATTGTATATGGGATGTGTTGTGAGGAGAATAAAGAATTCTCATAGCTAAGAGTAACATGTTCATAGCTGCTTAGTAGGCGCTAGGAGTTTGATCGGGTTTGCAAGGCGCTTTAAAATGTCAGTTCACTGGGCGAAAAAATAATTTGGCGAGCGCTGCAAATCACCCAAACCATTCTCATGTTTATCCTCGCATCTAGGGTGTCATTGCGAGGCAGTGCTTCGCTTGAATTTAGTTTCAATTGATCAAAAGGAATTCATCAAAATGAATGAAATAAATGAAATTCATCCACCGGTTTTCTAGAATCATAACTGAAACAGGAGCAACAAAGATTTAGCTTGAAGTTTGCGTTTAAGGCGTATTTCATATCAAACTCTCCCTCGAGTACAATAATTTCTCTCCGTTCAATCTAAACTAGCAAACAGGGGCTAAAAATAGAATATATTAGCTCAGCAGAGGGCTTTTATTTTGCCTTCACTGTTCAGCATTGATTATATTTCCTTCCCGACAATAATATCTAGCAATTAGATTCGTATTTGTTAGGACAATTCTCTTGATCTTGTGCGACCTCTCTTTCTTGAGGATATTCGGCATGCGTACCCGAAAATTCACCGTTTCTATTATTCTGAAAACGTTTTCAGCAAAGTATATGCAACACAATAATACTATTATATATGAAGCAGAACTAAAACACGATACAGCAAAACGAAAAAGGAGCCACTTATCAACATTTAGGGGAAACAAAACTTTACTTGGTTGGTAAGAAATAAAGGAGATCCAAATGCATTCCCTTTGGATTGAAAATTCTGTACACAAACACACACTAAAATAACCCTTGTCATGTCGATTTTACTTCTCCTCTGTTCGTCATCCAGCAGTCTACGGAAAAGTTATTCTAAACTAACAGCTCTAAAAAGCGAAATGTCTCTATCTAGATATCTCCTTGTACGTGCTGCCTTTATAACATTTAACACAAAAGCAAAAACCTAAACCAGGGCTGTTCTGTAACGTGCTGCCTATAGATAGTCCATGATACACGGTTCCCATATTCCCACCCTGGCTCTCAGAACTCTCTCTCTCTCTCTTTTGCAAGTCTCTTCATTTAGTTCTTTGAACCTGTGATTGGAGGTTAAAGTGCACCAGGTTGCAATGGAAGGAGGAAGCTCTTAAACAATAAAGGCTTGAATATTTAGCTGTGATCAGGTCGCTGCCCTCTCCTTATCTTTTTAAATGCAAATCTTCTTTTAGGGGTAGTAGCTATATACCCAGCGCCTCTCCACGTCACCTGCCTTTGGTGTGTCTGTGCCATTACTAATAGAGCCTTGTAAACAATCGTTAATCATGTAAGTGCTGCCGGCCAATGGGTTCGGATCGCTAGTGGGAGAGAGACGGCTCTGCAGAGGCAGCCAGGGGACAGTCCCCCCGCTGGCCCCCCCACCAGAAGGGGAGCCCATCCCCAAGGAAGGGAAGAGCAGCTCCAGAGCCCCAAGCAGCATGTGGAGAGCTGCTGCCCGGCTCTCGCCATCATGTACGTGAGCTACCTATTGGATAAGGAGGTGCCCATGTACTCCAGCTCCGTGCGCCACTCGGGGGGGCTCAATCTGGCGGCGCAGAACTTTGTCGGCGCCCCGCAATACCCGGACTACGGAGGATACCATGTGGCCGCGGCCGGGGTGAATCTGGACAGCGCCCAGTCCCCGGGCCCCTCGTGGCCCTCTCCCTACGGCGCTCCGCTGCGGGATGACTGGAACGGCTACGGGCAGGGGGGCCCCGCCGCTGCGGCGGCCAGCGCGGTGCACGGGCTGAACGGCAGCTCCCCCGCCGCGGCCCTGGCTTACAGCCCGGCTGATTATCACCACCACCACCACCCGGGCCCGGCGCCCCACGCCTCCTCCGGGGTCATGCAGCAGCTCAACCCGGGCGCCCCGGCCGCAGAACAGCTCTCCCCTGGCGGCCAGCGGCGGAATCTGTGCGAGTGGATGAGGAAGCCGACACAGCCCGCCCTGGGCGGCCAGGGTAAGCGGCGGAGCGCCGGGGGCCTGGGCGAGCGAAGGACTGGGGCCCGGGAGAGCCCGGCAGAGCGCTGGGGGGCCCTGCGCCCCGGAGAGCCCGGCCGAGCGCTGGGACCCAGAGCAAGCTGCCCGCCAGGGCCCTGGACCGTAGCCCAACTCGGGGGGTCCTGGATCGCAGCAGAGGCCTGCAGGCCCGCACCGGAGCTCTGCATGGGAGTCTAGCTCCGGGCAGTCTGGGAAGCAGCAGAGCTCGTAACCAGCCTGGGCCCTCCTGGGCCCCAGAGCCGCCCAGGAAACCGTAACCCTCCGGGGACTGCACCGCGCTGCGCACCGCTCAGGCTGCAGGGGTGGGGACTGTGAAGGGTAACACCAGGCAGTTGTGTCGCTAGTGAGGTCTCCACCTGGCCGCTTTTCGCTTCGGGGAGTGAAGGGAACCCCCTCCAGGAGAACCCTGTAGGGACCAGCGCCCAAACTTCCCGGTAGCAGGAGGGAAAGGGCCCCCCAGACCGCTGAGCTCTCTTTCAGTTTGGAGACACTGGCTCTAGCTCAGGATCAGAGCCGCCGGGGGGATGTTACTAGAGAGATGTTTGTGCCAGACACGCGTGGAAGTGATTTGCAGGGACGTTTGATAATGCCAAGAAGCTCCCTCATTTTGGAGCCCGCCTCAGCCGTGTGGGCCCAGGCATTTCACTGGATGGAAGAGCCTCACTTCCGATTTCTTTTTTAAAGAAAATAAGGAAGCAGCAGCTCAAAAATGAGGCTCTTCCTCCAGAGGAACAATTCTATTTTCCCTTCGATTGGGTTACATTTTTTTAATATTGAACAAAAACACTGAAGTGGGTAGAAAAATTCTTCAAATAGCTGGTCTTGTTATCGACAACCCTTGCCTTACAGATCCTTGTGGGGAGAGTTTGTAAGGAGGAGAGTCACTTGGGGGCTTGGGAATCTTGTTAGCGAGCTTTCAGGTAGAGAGAGAAATGTGGCCCTTTGCGAGAAATGAGCTTAACATGAAAAAGGCAGGCAACGAACACAGTGTCCTGCTGGGAGTGGGGTTGCGGGACGATTTGAACGCGCTGCGGGTTGGCAGACCCGACCCCACAGAGCTTTGGAACCCCCATTTCAAGGTGTCTTTTGAATCGATAGCTGGGGGGCAGGGGTTTTTTTTTTGAAGGGGGGGGGGTTCCTAGTTGATCCAAGTTTCGCAGCGGCCGGGGGAGCTGCTTCCGCTGAGGGGCTTGACTGATTTCCCTACGAGTTTAGTTTAATTTCATCCCACTGGTGCGCTTGCTGGTCCTCCCCGGGCTTCAGTCCGAGTAGCCCTGGTTATAGGCACTTAAATGATTTTTATAACCAATTACAGCCATATAAATCATTGGCCGGTGTCGCTTTGCATTCGTTTCTGAGTCATTGGGCGCATACCTTTATTAACGTCTTGGTGAGCTTTAGGGCCTCACACCGACCTGCGGCTCCCTCCCTGGGGACTGGGCGAAGGCGGCTCTGAGTCCTGGGATTGTCAGGGTTCGGGCCGGCTCTTGACCTCCCATCCCATCGAGCTGGGGCTGCAACTTATCTTGGGGGGCAGGTTTCCTCCGGGAAGGCGAAACTGACCCGCGCATCTTTTCCTCTCGCCTTCGGGAGAGGGGCGCAGGTCGGAAGGTGTTAAGGGTGGGGCGGGGTGTCTTAAGCCCGATTTTAAAAGTTGCCCCCTTTCTCCCTCTCGTGGGGGAAGGAGGCTTGGAGGGGAGCGGCGGTAGATGGGCCTGAATGGCAGCTGGGAACGGTCCGTGATGTCCTGCACTAAGGTGCCAAGGAGGTGGCCAGGCGCCGTTCTCAGTTGTGATGTTAATGTCTCCCGGGTGCCTGCAGACTAGCCAGGAGCTCCTGTTCTCTGCAGACCCTCATCTGTCATGGGCCTTTAAACCCATCTTGCTTTGATATACACCTTCCCCGCTATTGTCCCTTTTACTGGCCGGAAAGAGGGTGGCAACTTTCGCAGTAAATAATGAATTCTGGCATTCCTCTCTCATCCCCGGGCTCCCCCCAGACAACGTGGGGGGCGATCGGGGTTGACTATTTCCCTCAAACCAAAGGGCATCGAGTCAGCGAACTACCTGGGAAAGCAAACGACCAACTTTAATGCGAGGGAATCTGCGGGCCGCAGTGGCCAGCCAGCCAGGAATGGACGCGGTCGGATTTTCCCACAATTCCGTCCTGCTCCCACCGTTTTCCTGTTGGAAAGGGTGGCTGGTCACTTGCGGGGGGATGTCTCCATTCAAATGCTGCCTTTGGAGCCAGTGTTTATGTTAATCTGCCCGGCCAGGGGATGAAAGCGCCTGCCGCCATTTGCTCAGTAGTGGTAATTCAAACAGAATGGGGCTGTTATTAAGGCATTGAGAAGGTCTTTCTTTGATAAGATCTGCTTGTCCGGCATTGTTTGCGATTGTGTTCCCCATTCAGCGGCTCTGGGGAGTTTTCTCTGATCAGACTTGTATCTTTGCAGGGCGCTTTTGTTGTGGTTTGCAGAGAGTTTACCTGAACAAAGTCAGCCTGCCGGGCATTACATACCTAGGGGCAGAACCTCCCGACTCTTCAGATCTTTCTGATGATCAAGAAAGCTGGGGATATAACCAGTTAAACAAGAAACAATCAGAAGCAAGGGAGATCAATTGATTTAGCGATGTACATACATGCTCTGCATTAAAAAAAACCCCAAACAGATGCGTCAAACTGGGCATTTTTGAGCACTGATATTTCCTGCCTCCATTCCAGTGTCAGGCTTGTCAGTTCTCGTCTGCAAAGATAAATGAATCCGAGTAAAGGTGCGGATTCAACACAACAATCGCAGATCGTCTGCGCTACCATCGTTTGCTGAGGGACATCAAAAATCAGGGGGGAAATCAGAGCAATGCCCAAGGAGTTTACTTGTGAGAATCTAAGAGTTCTGCTGCTGTAGCAAATAACCCCAGACAACGCGTGCCTACATTAATCGGGTTATTACCATAAGGGATGAACGGGAACAGCGGCATTTCAGAACAAAGTTCCTTGGAGAAATGTACAAAATTAAGGTACATTTCAAAATCATTGACATATGGGCTTCCCCGGGCCTGGGAATATCGTGCATGCGTTTGGTTCCAAATGACATTCGTGAAGTTTTTGCATTATTTCCCCACGGCCTGAAAAATTAGTTATCTGCAAATCTTCTTTCTCGAGCCCGGTTACGCTCTTTATTAAGGAAATGCAGTCATTAAAGGGGTCCCGATCCTGTACGCCTCACCCATTGAAGGGTTTGGCCTGGGTGAGGAGTAGCAGAGCTCCAGTCCCAGATCAGGCGAGGAGGCGAGGAAACGAATGGATCGGGGGAAAGGTTTGCCTTTAAATGTGCCTGATCAGTTGTCGTGGATTTCTCCTCTCTAGTTAAAACCAGGACCAAAGATAAGTACCGCGTGGTGTACACGGACCACCAGCGGCTGGAGCTGGAGAAGGAGTTTCATTACAGCCGGTATATAACAATCAGGAGGAAAGCAGAACTGGCCGCTACGCTGGGATTGTCAGAGAGGCAGGTCTGTCCTTTGAGAGTTCCCTTCGCTTGATTTCATGCTCCTTAGTCCCCCTCCCCGCGCCCCCATGCGCTGTGTCACGGTGCCGCTGGCCCCAGAGATAATGCAAACCTGGCCGGTGGGATCGGGCCCCCCGCGGGAATAGCAGCAGAATGGCTGGCACCAATCCATGGGGAAGGCCTAGGAAGGGCGATACATACCGAGGCGCTGTCTGCTCTTGCCAGGAGAGTGGGTGTTTTCCGAGGTAGTGGGGTATGTGACCATGTTTGGAGCTTCTCTCATGTCTTCAATGCTGGTGTATGCGAAAGAGTCGCAGCCCGGCAGACGGAGAGCTTTCCAGCCCGACAGACTCCCAAATGTGGGGGTGTTCAGCCCACTCGTGCGCCTCTTCGCTCTCGGCGTGCTCTGAGCTGACAGCGGAGATGCCCATGTTAGCCCCACCTTAAAAAGTCCTTAGTCCGGAGACGCTGCGCTTGGCGTTAGCCTGCGCCAGGAGTTGGGGATCGGGCCCCACTCCCCGGTGAAAGACCCCGCGGGAGAATGCGCCCGGCGGGGCCCTGGCTTGCGTTACACGGGGCTATTCCCTGCGTGTGGCGGCGGAGCTGGGCTGATGGCTGGGCTGATTGCGCAGCAAACCCCGAAGGTGAACGCTCCGGCTGGTCACTCTGGAGCCGCTTCGCTCTCTGGTTTGACCGTCTCCTTCTCTCGCTCTTTTATCCCCGCCAGGTAAAAATCTGGTTCCAGAACAGGCGAGCGAAGGAAAGAAAGATCAACAAGAAGAAATTGCAGCAATCCCAGCCCGGCGCGGTGCACAGCGGCTCGCAAGCGCTGAGCCCGGTCTCCTCCCTCCAGGGATCGACGGGTCCTGGCCCCGCTGGGGGCGTCCTGGGAGCCGCTGGGGTCTTGGCGCCATCAGGGACCCAGTGACCGCAGCCAGAGACTGAGTCGGGGACAGGGGGGGCTTCTGCCCTCCTTGGTGAACAGAAGCCCGGCATTCACAGGACCCACCGTGGAAAAGGTCACTGGTCACCCAATGAAACGGACAGAGCCCAGGCTTTTCCCCTCTGTGCACTACAATGGCCGCATTGGGCTTCCTCCACCACACTCCAGCCATTTGCTTTTTGTACAAAGTGTACAGTGTGTCTGTTTCCTTGCGCGGGGATACTCATGAGCTTGTGTTTTTTACACTGGCGCTCGCAATGCAGTAAATGCCCATGTAGCCGAGAGCTGAACCGAACTAGCCTGTAAGTTCTCCAGCTCGGAATCTCAGGGATCGGTGTGCGTGCATGTTTTCATTACACAGCCCGGGCCAACAGCAACATGTAAAGCACATTTGTCCTTCCCAACCCTAAACCTTCAAAATGCCCATCTTGCCTGACAGCGCGGGGAGGGTAAGATAAGACACGGCTTAAAGGTTCAGAAGTGAATTGCTTAATGTTAGCCACCTGTAAAAGAACTCATAAATCTGGTGCGGATAGTCGCCTGGCCGCGTTTATTAGCGTTCTGCCCTGCGGAGAAATTAAGAGGTGAGCTCTCCAGTGGAAACTGCAACTAGCTGCTCTCGCAAGAGTGAGGATCCCTGTGTGTGTGATATTATTACCCAGGGGGTTGGGATGAGAGAGTTAAGAAATGCACCGAGTGTAATGTTCTGTTGCTTAAATTATGCGATTTTCTCTTCTCCCTAACCAAGCAGCTTCATAAACACAGGAGCCTTCCTGGTTTTCCAGGCTTTATCCAAGCTTTATTATAATGCCGAAAATGAAAAGAAAGACCCCAGGGGAGCCTCTGAGCCCTAAGAAGGGCTCTTCAACAAAGCTGCCTGGAACACAGACTTTTTGGGGTTGGCACGTTTCAATCTTTCTATTAAATGGGGGAGAAAGACCAAAATATGGATTATTTCGCCAGATCTGGACACAGATGACGGGAATCTCTGCAGTCCCTGGTCAAGCTTCAGTTTGGTTTTCACCGTTTTATTGTGGTATTTACTCAACTCATTATCCAAAATCTGGAAAATGAGTCTTTGAAACACACACAGACCAAGTCTTTCCAACCAGGTCGGAAACTACATGTACTTATTGCACCTGCCAGGGATAGGGACAGCTAGCCAGTCTGTACTCAGCAGGGCATTGGCAATATACTTTACCCGGGATTTGCAGTTAACAGTGTGGCTATGAGGGTGAAATTGATTTGACATTTCAGACCTGTTATTGCTCATGGTAACAGGTGAGCGCCTGTTCTCCCCCTCCCCCCCCACACCTTTGGCCAATAAACTTTAGCCAAAGACAGCATTGGTGAGGATTTGTTCATGGTGCAATTTTTATTCCATCTTCCCTTCCGGGAATCTGGTCAATACCAATAATCAAGGGGGGGAAATAATCTATTAAATGCTTCCTGCTATTTTTATTTATAACCTTTCCATGCTGGAGCAGTTTTAAATACACTGATTTCCACGTGTAATTTTAGGAAGGCTATTAATAAAATGAGCGTTGTTGTTTTTTGCAGGGGGGGCTCTTTTTATCACCGACAATGTTTTTAACCACGTGTTAGGGCTAGGGCAGACGTCTGCTAAAAACTGAGAGGTTGTAGAAGTGTTTGTGTAGCTGCGGTGTGATTCCACGCCGTGGGGGGTTGAAGATGTGTTAGAAATTAAGGGTCTTCCAAAGAGGGGAGTCTAATGCTGCCTGCAGGCTCATGCCCTAAGACTGAGAAGCTGACTTCATGTGCCAAGCATGTGAAATCAACATGGGGCTTCCCCCTGGGCTCTGCAGTGATTTTAAAGCCCTAGTCTCTTTTGTTAGTTGCTTCCAATATAATGTGATGAGCAGAGGTTTTGGTTTGGTTTGGTTTGGGTGGTTTTGTTTGTTGTCTCTGCTGCAGAATTCCTGTCCTGGTGTTTTTGGAAAAGGCGGCGATCACCGACATCTGGCGGCTAACGGTGCGGGCCCCCGCAGATGTACACCAATGATCTGTGTGTGTGTGTGTGTGTGTGTGTGTGACTGAGCAGCTGTGCGTGGCTGTTAGGGCGGGTGCGGTTTTTGTAAAGCTGTGTGCAGCATCTGCGGTATTTGGAGATCTCGCGGGATGGCTGGAATACGGAGCTGGTCCTTTCTATTGAAAACCTCATTTTATTACCCACTAAAAGCGCAGCGCCGGGAAGCGTGTTATGGGCCCGCTGCCCCGGGACTAGCCGCTAGACCCTGAAGCTGGGAGAGGGAAGTCGGGGGGAGATGTGTCTGCTAGGATTCTCTCTTTGTGCTGTTAAAAGGAACCATCTGGGGGAAAGTCTGGCCCGTGTGCTCCCAACTGGCCCGGGCAACACTGGATCATCCTGAGCAATCAGGACCGTCTCAGCCCCTAAAACCCCCACTCGTGCCTGCAGCGCTTCTGCGAGACAAGAGCTGGACCTGGGCCTGCAGGATCCGGCCCCAATTAAAACCAGAGCCAGCCTTTCTCTCCCTGCCCCAGCCCGAGCCTGCAGCCCTCCCCAGCCTGGCAGGAGGATGCGGGCTGGCCCGGAAGGCCTGTGCCCATCCCTCGCGGGGGGAAATGACTCTGGCTCCGAGGGCGCAGCCTTTGCACGGTTGCCCTCCGGTGCTGCAGGGGCCGCGCCCGCACGCCATTGATCCTCGTGCTCCGCCGGGCTGGAGCTGGCGGCGGCGGCTGCCTCAGTTGCTATGCGTTGCCGTGAAACGCCTGTCAATAAACCGTGTTTGGATTGTGGAGCAGAGCGCAAGGTTTGTTTGCTTAGTGGTTAGAGGTTCAAAAGTCGGCATTGTCCTACTGCGAACGATCCCAAGTTCTTTCTCCCCCAGGAACACTGGCTGCAGGGGAGGCATGTCAGTGGCTTGACTCTGGGCACATTTATTTGCTTCCCGGAATAATTAACGGCAGAGCGAGAGAGATGACCACTGAGTTATGAAAGGCCATCAATAAGGAAATTAAACACAACGGATCTATGGGTGCAATACACGCCGTTTACTGTGGTTTTGCTGGCATTTTCCCATTCCGCAGGAGCTAGGCCGGGGCGTCTCTGCTTGCAGGCCTGGCAAAGCCGTGGGATTCCCGTTGCTAGAGGCCAGGGAAGGAAACGAAATAATAAAAAAATAGGGTAGCAATTAGGAAAGCTTCCCTCTAGTGGAATCTGTTGAATGGTCTCCCAAGGAAAACGCTGGGAGCTTCATGTTTGGCCACATTTACCTGTGGTCTGCGCGTGATTTTCAAAACAGTTGGGCTGGTGTCCTTTTTGAAGTTTGTTCTTACCTTAGAAATATCAGGCATATCGGCTCTTCTCGTGTTTTCCGGAGGATTTATTGGAGAAATCAGAAAATGGTTACATACCTCCTCTTCACTGAAGGGGGGGGGGGCCTTAATCTTTAAAAAAGAATTCGTTTCTCCAACATGATAATTAAGCGTAAGAATCGAATAAGTGTAGACAAAGCCAGAGTTTTAAACAGCCGGACTACAAATCTGTTTCCTTCTTGGTTACTCAGCGTTGGCTTTCTTGATTCTTGGTCTAGCATCATGTCACTAGTTCCCCAATTGTCAGGGAATCTTTCCAAACAAAACAAAGCACAAAAAGTACCAACTTTTCCACCCCAATTTAAACACAACGGATTTGTAGTGGGGGGGTGGGGAAATCTTTCAGATCTTCCTGGTCCCTATGCATCAGAAAGGAGTACACGAAGGCACGTGCTTTGTTTGTTTGTTTTGTTTTGTTCATTTCAGGTCACTTTTGAAACTAGTCAGCACAAAGCCCCGGCCGATACGCTGCAGCGAGAGCTTCCCTCATTTGTCCCTGGCAGCTGGATTATTATTTTAACAGTTTTTTTCTCCCCGTTTTTTATTCCGAAGAGTCTAGGATTCTGGTGATAGGTGGTAAATAAATATTTCTGCTTATATGGCACCTACCAGATAAGATTCTCAAAGCGCATGATAAGCATTGATGAATGTATCCTCACAGCACCCCTGTGCGGTATGGAAGCACAATTACCTCCCTTGTCCAGGTGGAGAAAAGGAGACACAAGGAGCTTAGATGGATTGCTCAGGAAACAGAGCAGGGTATAAAGCCCAGAGCTCCCAGCCCTCTGTTTTAATGAGAAGGCCGCCCTCTGCTCCCTTTTGCCATTACAGCAGGAATAGGCGGAGGGACGTCCCTCTACCCCCACTCCCTTCACCTAGCCTAGGCCCTTCACTGTGCTCTTTTCCCTAGCAGTAACTCCCAGCCAGGAAAATGGGAATCATAGATTACCAGGGTTGGAAGGGACCTTAGTAGGTCATCTAGTCCAACCCCCTGCTCAAAGCAGGACCAATGCCCAATTTTTGCCCCAGATCCCCAAATGGCCCCCTCAAGGATTGAACGCACAACCCTGGGTTTAGCAGGCCAATGCTCAACCCACTGAGCTATCCCTCCCCACCCACTGAGCTATCCCTCCCCTGGAATGATACCAGCAAGCTCGCCATTTACAGCTGGAATCAGCATTCCCGCAATCACTTCCCGAGCAGGGCGGCCATACAACACCTCTATTGCTCGAGTTCTCAGCCTCTCGCTGGCTAAATAAACGCCACACTTCTCTAACTGCGAGCATATTCTCTATCAACGTGGTTTGTGTCGTCGGCCTGCTATCTCAGCACTTTAAACCTGAAGTATGGAAATAACAGGCGTTACACAAACGGTAGTTGATGAATCCCACTCCCGGAAAACTAAAGCAAACAAGGGGAAACAATGACAAAACTATCCCCTCTGCTTTAGAAAAATACAATGGCCTTGCTATGGGTACCTTATTTCCACTCATCGATGATTAGCTGAATCAATTATTAGAAACAAGTATCTCAACCGTAGATTAGAAGCCAGATTCTGCCCTATGGAAATCGATGGGAGTTTTGATGCGGACTTCGAGTGGAGCAGGACAAGGCCCCAGGTACAAGAATCAAAAGGGCTGAAAGTGGCCATATCTCCATCTACGTCAATGGGTTATATAAAACAGGAAGTCGCCAGTGATCGCCATGGCCTACTGCAGTGCCATTGCCAGCTAGATTGTTATACCCAACCAATGCTTTATGATCAAATGTAATGCCAAGGGGCCATATATCGTCCTGAATTTACATGCAATAATGACAGATATTAAAGGGAGCTCCATGTATTGCTCTAGAGCAGTTCACAGCTGGATGTTTGTATTGGCTGCAAGCAGAAGTTAAAGCCTGAATAGCTAAGAAATCAGGCACAAAGTGAACCCGGGGGCAGGCACTAGCTAGCCGGCGTATGCTGAGGAATACATCGATAAGGAAAGGACAGGGAGCAGACGGAAAATGCAAAGTACAAGAGATAGGGGCGATGCGGACATAATCAAAAGGAGTGGCACAGTCAGATCCAAAGGAAAACGTTTCTTTACCAAAGTACAAAAGACAGGGTACGAAGTAACACACAGCCTGCATTACTGCAGGCAAAGAAAGGAAAAAACAAACAAAACAGACAACATTACACCCGCAAATACTGTTGCAGAGACGGGAGAGTCAAGCCCAGAGACCCTTTCCACGGTAAGCTCTCTAACGCCCTTGTGAGAGAGGTAGCCCTGTGAGTCTGTAGCCACAAAAAGGAGGAGTTCCGTTGCACCTTAAAGACTAACCGATTTATTTGGGCATAAGCTTTCGTGGGTAAAAAACGCACTTCTTCAGATGCATGGAGTGAAAATTACAGATGCAGGCACTGTTATACTGACACACGGAGAGAAGGGAGGCATATTTATGTGTCGGTATAACAATGCCTGCAACTGTAATTTTCACTCCATGCACCTGAAGAAGTGGGGGGTTTTACCCATAAAAGTTTCTGCCCAAATAACTCCGTCACCGGACTTCTCGTTGTTAACGCCCGTAGTCATCCAAGTGTTGTTTGATGTCAGAGACTACTGTAAACTCGTGTAGCTTTGCCTTTGGGCTAAATCCCGTTCCTTTTACTTGGCCCATTGACTCCGCCAGCCCTCTGTACATTATGGAACTTTAACCTGTTTGCGACAGAACTCAGAATTCTGTAAGGAAAGTAGCGTTCCTTTAATTATGGGACTCTAGAAAATAACACTTTCTAGAGCCCGAGGAGTTTAGTTGTTAGTTCACAGCTCTAGAAGCCAAAAGCAAACCTCTTGAGGTCTAATCCTGCCGGTATCACTAACTCGTTCTGCAAATAGGCAACTCACTTAAGAGTCCCTCGTTTTAAAAATTGGACAATTTTACCTTCTTCCCCTAGGGGTTATCAGGAGTAACTCGTGTTTGCACACAGTTGGAAAATAGCTATATAATGGCTAAATATCATTAGCCATGTTTAGATACATCTCCGACAATTTCATTTCAAGACTGCTATGAGTGGCTGTCTGATGACAGAGCAAATCATCCTCCATCTGAGATGTATTTGCATACCGCAGCTCTGTTGGTTTACATGCTCTAAAAGTTGCCTTCAGTTATTTACAAAGTCACATTTCACTGCCATAAAATACGTAAAACAGCCTCAGGAGATGGCTTTGTTGATAAAATTCGCTGCTAGCTGTCAAAGCATTATTGCTTTATGGATTTAAAAGCCACTACAATCTAGTTTTTTTTAATTTACAAAATTGAAGATTAAAACAGGGAGTTTACATTCATTCTTGCTGTGGTTTTAAAAATCAGTCCCAATTAGCTATAGGGGAGAACTAATGACTCTACTTTAAAAGTATCAGAGGGGTAGCCGTGTTAGTCTGGATCTGCAGAAGCGACAAAGGGTCCTGTGGCACCTTATAGACTAACAGAGGTATTGGAGCATAAGCTTTCGTGGGTCAATACCCACTTCTTCGGATGCAACGAAGAATGTTGCATCCGAAGAAGTGGGTATTGACCCACGAAAGCTTATGCTTCAATACCTCTGTTAGTCTATAAGGTGCCACAGGACCCTTTGTCGCTTCTACTTTAAAAGTACGTTGACTGCTTTAGGACTCTGGGATTGCACTAATAGAAGAAATGTTTCTACTACCAAGTGTATGAAATGCAACATATGCTTATAATATTTGCTAACTTCCAGACACACGTTTCACACTGTTTAAAGGTCGCAGCCAATTCCTACTGAAGTCAAGGGGAGTTGGGGGCTCTGAAGGGCATTACTGACAGAGCAATGACAGACTCTCGCTGACTTCAATCGGTATCGGTGTGATTCAGAACCGAAAGCAGCTCTCTTTTATCAGCTAGTTATTTGTTTCCCATGGTTTCCAGACAGGAAATGGGATCATCTTCCTAGTCCTGGTAACCACGTGTCGCTATTCATAGTATCATACCCGGCGTGTCATGCCCTCCTTTCATTCCCACTCATTCTCCAGCCTATCTGACCCCACCTGGGTTCCCCCACTTTCTCACACTTTGTAAATACAAGAAAACCACGACGAAGCGGGCAGACTTTGTGCTGAAATAACCATAATCTAACGAGCTAACTAGAGATGTATCCGAGTTACTAGACTGAAGGAGACCTACAAACAAGAGCAGCGTTTCCCCTCCGATCTACAATACTATGGTTTACACTCTACAGTAAGGATTACACTCTGTGTGGTGATTACAAGCACGTGTGTGTTACGTGAAAAACACCTCAACCACCAAGAACTCACAATCCTGTCCCACGTCGCTCCATTATCCCATTATAGACAAGCTTCTTAATCTTGTTACCTACATTTGCTCTCTCGTTTTTTCCCCCTTCAGCCGAGATCACACGAATCTTCACGTTCTTTCTTCTAAATATTAGGGATCACACATAGTGATCTCATGGCCATATTGCGCGATGAATTTTCAAGCAGAAGTCCCCATTATAGTCAATGCCATGGGAACGTCTACTGAAAAACTGATGACAAGAGATGGACTTCGGTTACACCAGTGTAAATCTGGAATGGGTTTAGCAAAGGTGAGCTAGGATCAGAATTTGCCTCCAGAGTAGCAGGCGATGTGTCTACCTGTCCCGGGCCAGTATTATTGACTGCGTCTTCAGCTTTTCTTTCCATGTTTTATTACTCGGTATCTTTTAGCACGTTTATTGCTTTTTCTAACAATGTACCATTATGAACTGTTTGCAGACGTGCTAAAGTACTTCAGGGCTTGGAGGTGAAAATCTTCTCAATTTCATACAACTTTTTGCTTCATTTGAGCGTACTGGTTTTGAGAACCAGGCAATAGAGAGCGCCTGTATGGACCAAAAGTAAACTCTAACTCTGACTTCCCATTTCAGAACAATAGACTAATCATATACTTTAGATACTAGGACGACAATTAATAGTAATAAAATGCATAGAACAAGCAGAATCAGGAGCTTTTTCTCTAGGGCTGGTAGGATCTAGATATTCCCCCTCTACATTTTCTCTGGATTTAGTTTGAGTTAGTTGACAACAAAGTGTAGTGTGTAGTTGTACTTAGCACAGCGGCAATAATAATAATAATTAATAATTAATACATTCTTCAGCGCGTAGGAGTCCTAGTTATGGACCATGACCCCATTGTGCTAGGCACTGTAACAACAAGAATATATTGTAATTAATATTCATAGACCTTCAACCTAGGTCTTTCTTCTTACAGTGCTACACTGGCTCATAACAAGTAAGCCTGCGCATGGAATACATTGATTATTTAGACTAGTTCCGAAAGGCTTGCTACTGCTTAGCTTTACATTCCCCCCTTGTGCTCTTCAGCTTTCTTCGAAGGATTTAACCTGCAACTCTGCAAACTCTTTCTTTCCGCAGTCAGTCACAGGGGTGCGTAGTTATTCGTTTGTTAAAGCTATGAGCTTCCCTCCAAGGGACGTAAGAAACCCGCAAGTTTCTATAAAGCCAAAAACTCTTCCTGTTGTTCGCAGGAACTCGCTGATACTATAATTAGTGATTAGTCAGGGGTGTTTCCCTGGCCTGGGTTGATCATTTTCAAAGACTGGCGCTGTTGGGAAATGGCCAGTAGATGGCAGTATTGGCCCTGATACTGGGCCGGGGAAAGGCTTCTCCCAGGAATCTGTCTGCAGTTACTTTTCTTCCTCAGCTCCTCCTCGGTTTACACCCCTCGCAAACAGGCTCCAGCCAAATAGCTCCTCTTTGCAGCCCCATGTGACAAAGTAAATGACTCCCTTCCCCCACCTCGCTCTCGATCTTCCAACGGAAGGAATCAGTGGGAGCACAGCCATAGGGGATGCCAGCAGAGGTGAGAGCCAATATTAATTAGCAACATTAACACCTTTCCGCCACCTTCCCGGAGGATCTGCCACCTTTACACGAGCTCATGGCAAGGAAGAGCGATGGGGACTGCAAGCCACTGCCTTTGTTTAACAGGAAGAAGCTCCCACGCCAGGACACTTATAGGTGTTACCAGTGTCAAGCGAAAATAGCAATAGTCCCTCGCTGGTGTCCCCAGTACTTCCCAGAGCAGGAAGCTGATCTGCCCATTCTGCTCCACTAGCAAAGGGGGGAGGAAACACGTGTCCACTCTTGATGCTGGAATCTTGGGCCCAGACCTGGCGGGTTCTGTTCCATGATCGTTAGGCAGCGCCCCTGGGACCCTTTGAACATAATTAATTCCCGCAAAGAAACCAAGTTCCCCTGCACCTTTCCCACCCCCTCCTTTATTTGCCATCTGCTTAACCTTTTTATTTCCCCATCGACTCCTTCATGCGCTTTTTTACATTTCTGGCAAGCTCACACCAATTCACACTCTTCATCGTTATTTAAAAAGCAAAATTCTAACCTCCTGAAAATGGAGGCTAATTACCATAGTAAACCGATCGAGCTATTTTCCCCTGTGGAGTGTCTTTAAATCTAGTTGTTTGTTAATTTTGTTCAGATTTGGAAACACCCAAGTGTATTTTATATTTTAGCTCGCACACCAGCAAGTTTATAGTTCAATTAATATTCATAGATCTACAACATTTTTATTTACTCTTACGGGAATACATTGTTTCAGGCGAAAAACTTGCATGAAAGCTATTGAGATGTAGGCAAATTCTGAAAACCTTGCATCTTAATATTACATTTTCCTCGTGTTCCCTTTAGTTATTACGTCAACGTAATAAACATATACTGCAAAGTACGCTGATAGAAGGGTACCATCATATCCTTAGCAAGTAATCTGGGCCAAATTAACCCATGGTGTAACTCGACTGGAGCAGAATTCTCTCTGCCTTACCACCTGTGCAGCCATTTACAGGTGTATAAAATGCTACCAAATTATGCTGAACAGGTGGAATAACTTGATCCTATTCTGGCAAAGTCAATAGCAAAACCCTCATTGTCTTCAGTGGGAAGAGGATCAGGCCCTAAATGACTGGTATTTCCTAAATTTTGAGGGTTGGACTTTTCAACCTTAATCGTGTGTGTGTGTGTGTGTGTGTGTGTGTGTGTGTGTGTGTGTGTGTGTGTGTGTGTGTGTGTGTGTGTGTGTGTGTGTGTGTGTGTGTGTGTGTGTGTGTGTTCCTAGAGTTTAATAAAAAACAAACTGACAAACCAGAAATTCCATTATGTGGCATCATTTTGACAGTCTCCGGGGTAGGAACATTTTAGAGCCTCTGCACAGACCTCTGAGCTAATGAAATAACTGATAGAAATAGTAGGTTGTTGTGGTGTATTGAGGACTGTGTTGGAACTTTAAAAGCAGAGGGGTTTCCTGGTTATGCTTGCAGGCTGACGGGCAGAGAAGTCAGAGTAAGTTTGGGTGAGTTATGCCTCACTGCCTTAGAGAGCAGCCTGCTTTCTCGTTCTCTGTTTTGGGCTCTTGTGTGTTATTTTTCTGAATTCTAAGAAATAAAATAATGTTCAACTGCAACCTTTTATGTTTTTCTCTAATTTCTGTGTGTGTGTGTGCTGTGAACATAACATTTGTCATCTCTGTGGACAAGCACTAGCGGGGTATGGGACACACACTTTGCCGGTAGATTTCACAGATATTCACTTACAGCAAAGGAATGTTGAGACTAAGGAATAATGGGTTCCGTTCCAGGCTGTGGAGGGGACTGTGTTCCAAGAAGAACAGACTCTTCTGCCCTTGCTTACCAAGTGTGACTCCATCTGATCTGACATCTTCTGACCTGTTCTTATTCCAGCCTTGGTTCCTTGTCCCAGTCCCATTTTTATCAGGCGTCTGATCCCAGTCCCAATCTCTTTACCTTGTAAATCCTAGTCTCACCCCTCTGTACTACCAATCCCAGTCTTCTTGCCCAATCATTCACAATCCTCCCCCTAGTTCTTTGTCCCTAGTCTCCTTGCCCAGCCAATTTCAGCTTCCCCACTCCTGGCTGCTAATCTGATCTGTCTGTGTCTCTCACACACCCTGACTTCCAGTCACCCCACACTTCCACTGCCCAAATTCCTCCTCTACATTGCCTCTCAGTCCCAATATCCCTCCCCCTGCTCCTCATAGAAGCTCAGTATCCCTCTGGATCCCTGTCCCAGTCTTTTTGCCCAGCCACTCCCAGTTCTACCATCACAGTTTAGCTTTGTGTGACATCCATTTCCCCTCTTGTCTCCTTTTCTCCATCCACTTGTTCTCATTCCCAGCCTCCTTGCCCAGCCATTCCCAGTCTCCACCTGGCTGTCAGTCACAGTCTCCTTGGCCAGCCCATCTTACTCTTCCCCACAGCTCCCAGGCTCAGTATCCTACCTCCCCAAGTTCCAATTTCCTTCTCCTGTGCAGCCAGCTTCCTGTCCTCATCTCTCACACACCTCACAACCCTTGTCCCAGGCTTTTGTCCTCACTCCCTCTCCTCTCCCATCCCTGCAAGTCCAGCTTTTGTTCTCTCTGTTCAGATCAGGCAGCTTCTTTCTCCTTGTTGCCTAGGCCCAGCAGGGATGTCATTGAGAGTACAGGACTGAGCATCTCCTTGCTCTCAGTTCAGGTGCCCAGCCCAGGTCCCAGCCCAGGCCACTGCAGCTCAGAGCTACAAACACAGGGTAGGTTCTGCTCAGCCCTCGGCACTGGAGCATGCCCAGTGTGAATGAAACATTCAGGGAATTTAACTGCTAATACCCAAGAAGTGTCTACTGAGCATGTACAAACTGATTTTTCAAAGGCATGTAACATGGCCAAATTTGGGCAGATTTCCACAGGGATGGGAACGGGTGTGTCCATGACACAAAGGCCATCCCCCTGCCAAATTTCAAATGCCCATTCCAAATCATGGGGGTAATAGAGCTTCTCAAAGAAAAGGTCACCAGAATTTTTTAATAGTGCCAAAACAATGTGGTTTTCCCTTGCCTCTTTCTCAGCAATGGAAACATTGATTTAGCTAAAATTTTCCAAAACTATTCAGCCTGAGGCAGACACCTGGCATGGAAAATATTAGCCCAAGCAGACAAAATTTGGCAGTTAATGTATAAGAAACTGAAAACAGGTTCTTATAATGGGAAGTCTTAGGCAACCTTAGTAATAGTCAGCACTACTAGCTGTATCTATAATATAATACCATAACAGTGGAACTTCATTGGCAGAGAAGCAGAATGAACTTCCTAATTTCACATGACCAGTGAACGTAACTAATGTGCTGTTTACTACATCTTCATGATCACTAATAAAGGTGTTAAAATTGGACAACACCTATGGTCATGATCCTGCCAAATACTTAAACTTGTACTTAACTTTAAGGAGCCGATGAGACTACTTGTTTGCTTAAAATGAAGCAAGTACTGTGCTGGGGCTGGACAAAAATCTGTTACCCCAATGGATATTTATTAGCCTCCACCCTCGCACAGTTTTTCTGACCATTTCCAATGCCCATATCCAAACTAAACAGAATTATTTTTCAAGTAAGATATGATGGGGCACTATATCAAAGGCTGTACTAACAGCAAGCTATTTTACATCCACTACGCTGTGTTAACCCAATCCTGCTCTGACTTAAGTCAATGGGGCTTTTGCCACTGACTTCCCTAAGGGAAGAGTCAAAACTTGATTTTGTAGTTCATTAAAATGAAAAGAAAAAAAGAAACCACTAGGTTTCTATAGCATTATTTGTTCTTTATACACATATGACCAGATCCTCAGCTAGTGTAAACTGGTATAGCTCCATTGAAGTTCATGGAGTTACACCAATTTACATCAGTTGAGGGTTTGGCTCCTGTTGGTCATTGCTCATGATTTTATCTCCTATATGTTTACAGATTTTTTCCCCTTTTAACAGTTATTCAACTACTTAGCAGGGATTACAATTAGCTAGCTCAAAAGTAATCACTAGGATGCCTCCTTCCCTCCATTTTTAAGAGACTGGGAACTGCATTTGCATTTCTCCAAATCTCTAGTAGCTCTCTATTATCCATAAGTCTTCTCAAATAATTACTCCTTCATCTCTAGGGTAACTGTTTAAATCAAGCTCGGATTAATAGCATAACCAATTTATGACAGTCTAACAGCCTACGCGAATGATTTTGTGGTCTCTAACCAGTTCCTAGTGGCCAAATGGCCAGATCAGAAACCATCAACATAATAATAGTAATTATTATTTGTATAGTGGTAGCACCTAGAGGCCCCAATCAGGGACTAGGGATCTATCATGTTGGGTGTCGTAGTCAACTAGATGGTAACTTTTTGGGCAGTCTCAGCTGAGGCCAAGGAACAAAGGGACTCAGAGACTAACGCTATGTCTACACTGCATCTGGGAGCAAATCTCCCAGCCCCAGTTGACAGATTTGTGTTGAGTGGATCTTTCGCTAGCGAGCACAGATATTTTTTTGTTGTTGTGCCTCTGGCTGGAACTTGAGCTCTCCACCCCAGGGAGTGGGGGCTGAATGACCATCTTACCATAAAAGGTAGGTCTGCTTTACTTCTCACCCAGGGTGTCTGGATCCTCAGCATTTGGTTCAGGAGTTTCTCATCCTTGCTCTCCCTATGTCCATGTGGTCTGTAACACATGCACACTACAGAGTCTTCTTTGTTTTTCATTTTTTTGCATACATAGCCAAAATATTTGCTACCTACTTCACTGTCACATTCTAGCTCACCGTTTGATACATATATTAGATGTAAATGCCTCCCCTCCACCTCTTCTCCCTTTGGGAACTCTCCTCTTCAGCACTTCCCAGATTTTATGTGCAAAGTGAAAACTTCCATTCCCCATCCTGACTGCTAATTGTACAGGCTGCCTAAGGACCCCTGCTGTCAATTTTGAACCTCTGTGATAGTGGAGACTGGTCAAGTCACTTATCAACCCAGAAGGTCAAGGATCCAGGGCCAGCTTCTGTTCTGAGTCCCACAGGATGGGTGAAATCAAGGTTGGTCACTATAATTTATTGCAGCCCAGAGCATTATGGAGACTACCCTTCCAGTCTGCGACACACACCCTCAGCATGTCCCCTATGCTGGGGGCTATAAAGGGCTGCATGTAATAGCCCTATATCATTCCTGCCCTCTAGTCATGCCTCCTCATCCCCTACATGCTGTCAGAGAGGTGTATAGGGATCGAGGCGAGCCCAGAACTCAGTACTCTGCAGTGCTAATTTCTGTGACCTACGCAGCAGAGCTGCACAGAATTCTGCAGAAAACTGGGGCTTCTGGATGAATGTTAGCTGACAAGGAAATCACCCTGGAGCTGTCCATTGGGCTGAAACAGCAATTGGGGAAAGTCACCAAAGATGAAAATAGAGCTAAACATGGATTATTCCTTTGCACTGCAGCGGGGTGGAGCGCTCAGCTGGAAAGGCGATGGCTTCACTGGGCCCATTGGAGGTTTGCTCTGCACTAACGGGGATAAGACTGAGTTAAGTCTGTGCTACAAGTGCCAGCTTTGGTACTGGAGCAAGCATCTTCCCCTAACACACGGAGCTCCTCCCCAGGACGTGTTCTTGTTGGACACACAGTTCAGCCTAAGGTCCTTTGTGTAGAGATCAGACTTTTACCCTGGCACAAAATTTCACCCTTGTAATTTCCGCCAGTGGAATTCTGCTCTGGCATGGATCAGGAGCCAGAAACTTCCCTCTCCTCCCCCCACCCCCCATGGACCTTGGCACTGCTTCAGGCCTTTTCTGCCATCCCCAGTCCCAACACTGTTTTTTTCAGCACCTAAGCCCTACTGGAGGGAAGCAGTTTAGCTGCTGCTGAAGACTGCCAGCCCATCCCCCACAGCTCACTGGAGACCAAGCCCAGGTGATCACAGTGTTGCTGTCTGTGCTCCCCCACTAGTCACAGAATGAGCTCCGCTTCTTCGTTTCCTGTTCTAACATTTGAAGGCAGCAGCAGGGAGCAGCTTCTGGAACCCTGCAGGCCTGCCTCTTGGGAGAAGTTATTGAACATTACACATGGAGGCGGGGGAGTGGCAGGCAAAATGGCAGCTAGGCAAGGGGAAGATGGCAGCTAAATGGATAGTGAGGTGTACGTGGGGGTTTATTTTCATCTTACAAACCAGGTAAATGATGTGGCAGCCATTTTCCTGGCTGCCTACTTACATTATACACAGGGCAATGGTGGGCTCTCCAGGGGGTTGAATTCCCTGCTTGGGGGCCTTATGTGCATCCTCTTTCCCCAGCTTGTTCCTCCTGCCCTGCCCTTGTGCCCTTTCCATGCTAGGGGCAAAGTCTTTCCTCTCCAGGTGCAGAAGATGCCTTTAAACTGGGAACCACTTTCTCTCACTGGGCAATCCTGCTGCCTCCCCCCCCCCCCAGGCTCTGATACAATGGGCACAATCTGGTCCACGGAGTGAAACAGAAAAGCTGAGTAACATTTTTACTGTGCTTCCCCCTTATCTGGAGTTACGTCACCCACACGCAGTCTTAACCAAATATTGAATCACCTCTGGAGGTGTTGGAAGGTGAAAAAGAAACTGTAGGAAACAGGGCGTCCTGGCTGGAAGACAAGCTTTCATCGGTTAAAACAGAAACCTACGGGAGGAATGGAGAAAGATGTCTTGGGGAAGAAGGTATCTGAAAGGCTGGAGGCAAAGGTGAGAGCTGGGAGGAAAGCCATCTTCCCATCAACCTCTTGGTCAGGAGAAGGCTTATTAGCCTAGAGAGATCAGAGTTAAATGTTCTCATATTTAAAATGTGACTCTTCATACTAATGCTGCATGATCTACAGCTCCCTGCCTGTGTCACTGTTTCAGAGACTTTTGCCTTTCCTAAGAGTAGGTTTTGCACCTTGGGAAGGTCAAGAATCAACACTTCATTGCCACCCACTGCAGTCTCAAGCTTGGTCAGGTTGTAGACAGCGTGGTCCAGTGAACTGGGCTCTGGACTGGGTGTCAGGAGACCTCCATTCTATGCCTGGCTCTGTGACTGGCTCACTGTGAGTTCTTGGACGGATCCATTCTGTGCTTCTCTTAAAGGTGGGGCTAATAATTCTTACCTATCTTTGCTAAAAGCTTTGAGATCTCTGAATGAGAGGCCTGTATAAGCACAATATAATTTATTACTGTTATTGTAACACTCCTAATGGTGATGCAAGAGCATGAGCACCAACCTCAGGGCAGACAGTTAAGAACCAGGGCAGAAACCCAAATTGGATGTGGGTTCTACTCTTCACTGACCAACTGCACCAAGTGTAAACTCCTCAGGTATTTTAACAGCCTGAGTATGGAGTCACAGATAGTCCCCTAGGTCTGTCTTGCCTCCAGGTGAGTGTATCTCTGATATAGATGGCTTCTTACACCAAGAATCACAGCAATATTCAGCAAAAAGAAAATAAGAAAGAAAGAAATACTTGTGGCACCTTAAAGACTAACAAATTTATTTCAGCATAAGCTTTCATGGGTTAGAACCCACGAAAGCTTATGCTGAAATAAACGTGTTAGTCTCTAAGATGCCACAAGTATTTCTTTCTTTCTTATTTTCTTTTTGCTGACACAGACTAACACGGCTACTACACTGTAACCTAGCAATATTCAGGTTACTCCTGATCCCAAAGGACCAGTCACTTACCCCAGGTCAGTTGTGCTTTAGGTTTCACACCAAAGACAACACTTGTAGCCCATACCATAGTAAACTAGATGAAGATTTATTAAATAGGAAAAGGGAATGAGAGAGTTATTTACAAGCTCAAAACAAGCAAACATAGAACACAAATGAGTTGCTGTTGCAGGTTTCAGATGATAACATAGGCTTCAATAATCAGCAAGCTCTATTTGTCCTTTAGGGCTAACCCAGACTAAGCAGCTGGGGATCTCTTGCTTATGCCTAGAAACACCTTGCCCCCACCAGAGGCCAAGCAGCACAGAGAGCCTTAGTTTACTTGGTTTGGGGTTTTATCCCCCTTCTCCATGTGCTTTGAGCTGCAAATTCAGCTGATTAGAGGAGTCCACTTGCATGACTCCTCTTCAGGAAGAGGAGAGCAGAACAATAGGGATCTTTAGTCCTTTTGTTGACAGTTCCTCAATCCAGATGTGGGGAGTTTCCCGTCATAAGATGCACTCATCTGGTATCGATGGGTATCCTCTTTCATAAGGGGCATAACAATTTGCATAGAAGAGCAGCTCTTTACACTAATTAATGTCTCTCTTCTGTATGGCGAGGCTCACAGTACAACCACTCAGATATTACATTACAACTTGAAACACAGATATTATTAGCCAGATTAATGCATGCAGCAACTCACAGGCATGCAATAGAGTCTAAACATTTTCTTATAATTCTATTACCTATTTTATCACTATTTACCTCCAAGTGAACCAGACAGATTCCAGATATGTATCTGTTAGTGTCCAGCTGAGACATGGGGACTTTGGCATGAGCTGGCCCCTGGCCCGTGAGCATCAAAGCTATTATTCGATCTCATCAAATTACCTCTGTTCAATGCTGCAGAAGAAGTTTAAAATAACCTGCCAATGTTTCAGGGAATATTCCTTTCCACTGCCAATTTAGATGACCTGAGAAGCAAATCACTCTAGTTAAGCTTCTACCCTAAGATACTCTTGGTTCCCGGTAATTTTAGTTTTGAATACTAATATAAACCATACCCGGGGAACAAAAATTCTTCTGGAGATTTACCCTAAACTTTTTTTTTTCAGTTTCCAGGAGTGGTCAGTGTGTTCCTGGTGCTTGCTTAAAATAGGTTGAAAAAGCACATCTTTTGGACAGTGTTATTTTTCTAGCACTGATGATGCAGTCTGTGCTTTAGTCCAGCAGGGTCATCAGGGCTGGATTAGACTTGCTGGGGCCTGGGGCCAACACCAAAGCCCAAGACCCACTGAAGCTCAAGCCCAAGACCCACTGAAGCTCAAGCCCGAGCCCCACCACCCGATGCTGAAGCCCGAGGGCTTCAGCTCTGGGCAGTAGGGCTCAGTACTCTAGTCTACAAGATACAAATACAGATCATCCTTCCTCCCTGCCCTGAGGAGTTGAGGTTTTAATTTCTTTTAAGGTGCTTAATAGGTGCAACATTGTCACTCATTGTCCTCAGCCAACTAAGGAGGTCAGAATCAGCAGGCCGTTTGCTTTGGCAAAGATGCAATCTAAAATCTCTAGGGAGAAAGGGCCCGAAGCAACCATGTTCCATGATTTCCTAAATCTGGTTGTATTGCCCAGTCCATTCCAGGTGTGAAAATGAAACAAAAGAAACCCCTGTTTGCCACTGGTTTTAAAAGTGGAATGTTTTAAATGTACTTTATCTTACAGTGTCCTGAGATTCCCCTATGTATGAACTGCTGGGCTTAGTTGTCACAGGCCTTACTGGCATTACCCAGTGTAATGACGTTGAAAGTTAGTGAAGTTACACTGGCATGAGACTGGGAAAATACAGTGGTGCCTGAGACCTGTTATTTATTTTATTAGACCAAACTGCATGCCTGTTTGAAATATATGAATACATTAATTAAATAACAACAGCATAAACTAGCACTTATGGTCCTTATCTTAGTAACCCAACTAACATCGACACACCAGTGCATGTTTCAACGGAAGTAGATTCACCCATATCACGCATTGATCATGCTTTGGAATCAGTCATGTTTCTTACACTGAAAGCTCTTCAGGCTAGGCACCATGTCTACTTCCATATCTATGCTTGTAGCACAATTGTTTATAGAGATGTCACATAGGCCGTCATTACCAAACATGGGTGCGCACACTTAGTGCTCCTCAAGCTATTCTCTCTCTTCTTCAGCCCTCTCGCTAGCTTGCACCTTGGGCCATGTCAACCCCTAGTTGTCTTCAGGGTCAAGGAGGGGAAGAAAGATGGCATAATGCCACTAAACGGAACTCGGATGCATCTGGAGAGCAAACCCTATATTCCCAGAATCTGATGCATTAGTGAAGTGGTTCACCTGTATCAGAAAAAAAAGACATTTAAAATTCATAGCTGTGATGCCATCTGTCTATTTATCGGTCTACCGATATCTTAGAGTGAAAGGTAGATGGCTCTGCACATGTGCTCTAGAGGAAGAAGAAAGTACAATGAACCCTTTCCCCCCAGTACACCTATGCAAAAGCAGCTAAAATTAGGATGCAAGTGCTGAAGGAAGCAAGAAAGAGGAGGGTGGCTAGTCCTACCAGCAGTACTTACCAAACAGTGGGGGCTTGGTCACCTCCTTGCACATGCTGTGCACTGGCAAATGCTGGCTGGTGAGGAAAAGCAGGCGATGGCTTTTGAAAGTTGTATCAAGACCTGCTCCTTACTGTGCTCATCTGGAGCCTTATGGAGAAATAACATTTCCCTTCACAACGGCTGGAGGGGCTGAATCTTACTCCTGGGCTCCACAGGCCCTCAAGGCAATAATCTAGCCAGGAATCTTCCTTGGGTTATATTAAAAAGAAATCAAAACCAACATGCATGTGGTATTTGGAGGGCCCTTCCTTCCAACAGATGGCTCAGTGGCAGAGGAAAAGGAACCAAGTGTTATCCAATAAGCAAATCTAAATGCACCACAAAACCTGTCCCACGTTCCTCCAAAAAATGTTTTAAATCAGATTTAGACAATTTATTTTTCATATTTTTAGTCACCAAATTTAAGGAGATGGAATGTTATTACTTGTGGTTTCATGGCAACAGCTGTGCTAGGTGCAAAGGCAGTATGTCTGGGTTTCTGCTTTCTACGGGCAGTGACATGCCATTACACAAGAACTATAGCAGCTGTGTCACTCGCTAACCCAAAGAGCCGAAAACACACCTCTAGCCAGGGTGTGTGCTGGGCTGCTTGCATTACATCCCCCAGTGTACAGTAGCCTGGGGAACAGGTCTTTACCCACAGAGTAAAGAAAAAAACCACAATCCTGCTTCTGTTTCAGTCAATGGTAGTTTCCCCATTCGCGTCAGTCAGAAGAGACAGAAAGAAAAAGTGCGCCACCGTTACGTGTTTCTTTATGCTGATAAACACTTTGTTCTTTAAAAATAAAATAGGATCTGGGTCTCCTTTCACTCACACTGGTATAAATCAGGAGTAACCCCACTGAAGTTAGTGGAGTAAAACCTGCGTCACTGACAGAAGATTCAGGACTACAAAATGACGTTTATACATGCGGGTGAGTTAGCTAGACATAAAACTACCCCAGCTTTGGAATGAAATTTGAACAGAGCATGACAATACTGCGCAACAGTATAGGACAGAAATTGAATACCATATTCTACTGAAAGTGCAAAGAGAATTTAAGCAACAAAATGCAATATACTCATTAATCATACTTAGCCACAGCAACTTTCTATGTTAACATACCGTAAATTCTTCTTAATATAAAAGATAAGGACCGTGTTTTGGAAACTCTTATTCATGTCGGTCCTATTACATCATGGTGATTTTTAAGCAGAACATCTATCTAATCTATTTGGGTGAGTTTTGTTTAAAATCTACGGCAAGCTCTTGCCCGTTGATTATAGTTTTACCGATCACTGGAATCGGTTGTAGGTTTGGGCGCTAAATTCCTCTTACAACCCGCATCAAAACTTTCCATAAATATTCATACGTCTTTACGCATGAATACAAATATTAATGTAAGAAAACACAACAGAATAGAATAGAATAGTGCTTCAGTTGCGAGATTGTCTCTATGTGGTTTTGGGATCCATTGTGTATGAATATAAAATATAATATACAGCACTATACCCTTCCGAGGTGCCGTGCCCTGGGGACTGGAGCGCTGCATTAGCAGTCAGTAGATCAGTTCAGCTCTACCAGTGTGCGATCTTAAGCGAGTGACTTCTTCCTTCAGTGTCTCTTCCCCACCCGCTTTGCTTAGATTGTAAATTCTTTGGGACAGGGACTGCCTCACTTGGCATGCGTACAGGGCTTAGCACAATGGGGCCCCAAACTCATTCGGGGCTGCTAGGCGATGAAGCTGGTGACTCTGGGAGTCCTCTGCAAGGCTCATCCCTTTGCCCTGGTTTTTGCAGAGGAAAGGGCACAGTCAGGCACCTATCCCTGGTGTGGAGACCGATCCCTGCACCGGGGGTACCCACTGGGGTCCGGCGCTCCCTGCTGGCACAGATTGGCGAGTTGAGGGGGGTTGGTTCTATCGTGGCTGCTCCTTCTCTTTGCTAGGGGGCGAGGCGCAGCGGCTGCCTTGATTTCTCCCTCAAGCACCTTGCTGAGAAATCAACAGACAGAAGCTAACCAACGCGCGAGGCTCCCACCCAGTGATAATTAACCCGCGCCTAACGCCCCCGCTCGGCGCTCCGATTCCGCTTCGCCTGCCCCGCTGCGCTCTAGGTGCCAGCGCAGCCCGGAGATGCCGCGTTGGGTTATCGCCAAGGGCTTTCTCCCGCAGCCCCACGCGCGCTGCTAGGGCAGTGGGCCTGAGCCCGGCGCGTATCTCTCAGGCTAGGCAGCCCCGCGTGGGAGATCCCCGCTCTGCCCATACCCCGGCACTGCGGGCCGCTCCACACTGGTCTCCAGCCAGCCGAGTCGCTGCAGGGAGGGGGGATCAGTCCACCCCCCACGGCGCCAGGCTGCCGGGGCCGGTGGTAATGCAAGCCAGGGAGCGGGAAATCAACCCAGGCCAGCCTGAGGCTCCGGCCCGGGGCTGGAGCTGGGATCAAATTATCCCCCGAGGGGTTGCAAGCGCCGGGTTCACTGGTGTAGATCCGCTGGTGAGCGCACATTTATAGATCGGCGGGCGGCGCTCGGATGCTCCTCGTTACCTTCCTGCAGCAGCCCCAGGGACCCTACTGGCGGGGTCTGCATCTCCCGATCCGGCCCATCTGACTCCGGCAACGGGCGCGCGTGGCTGCCCGGGACCCAGTGCAGAGAGTCCAACCTGATTCGCCGAGAAGCGTCCAGAGGAGAGGGAAGCTGCGGTGACTCGAATCCGATTTACTGGCTCAGCCAAATGAGGCGTTTACACTCAGGGCCGGGAAGGGCCTCCCGATTGCTGCTTCGTATTTGCGTAGTTTCATTCTTATTCCACCGCCCTGTGCCTCAGGCACCTTTGTGTTATTCTCGCCCCCTTCCCATTGCTATAAAATACAGCAGCCAAGTCGCGCTGAACTAGGAACAAAGTCCGCAGGGAACACCCAAAGGCCCCCAACATCTTCCAGGGAAGAAGGGCAGGAACATTACCAAGGGATGCTCTGGTTGGTTAGAGTCACACTTTCTGGACCTCAAATATTGAGCCCAGCCTGGTCCCAGAACGAGTCATTTCACCTAATGTCCTGAAGTATTAGTGCTTTTCAGAGCTGAAAAATCAGAGCCAAGTCTCTAAACTCTGGGGCTTAGGGAGCTTCCTACACGGAGCTGCTCCGACAAAGCTGGAAAGGAGATCTGGTCCATGGCTGAGCGCCTGGGTGTTAAGATCATACAAATAATAATAGGTAATAATCAAGAAATTCAGGCTGACATTTGAATAAACGTATGTTTTACTAGGCATTACTGATGTCTCTATTTGCAGGTATTTTATTGACTTCATCACTGGTTCTTTCTTTCTTTGGTCAAAGACTTGAAACTAAAATTTGCATTGATTCCAGGATTTATCCAGCAGCGCATGGAAAGAGGAGTCGATTGCTGCTCAGTGTCTCGCTCATAGTAGCGGAGTGGGTATTTTGGTAGCCTGCCGCCAGTATCTGAATGTCTCAATTTGCCTGCATAGAAGATTTCAAATGACAGATCTCATCTATGAATATAGACTAGTTGGGACCCGAGTCTGCAGTCCGTAAGCAGGTGAAACTCCTATTAACTAACTGCAAAACGACTATTAACATGAACCGATCCGTTATGCTACTTATTTACTTAATTCAATTTCACCCCCTTTAGGTGGGTGGCTGCTGAAATATCACGTTCCTTTCGCACCAAGTGCCTGTTCTGCGGTTGTTGGGATACCGAGGAGTTTCCCGTAATGGGCAAATACTGAGTCAGGAGGCGAAAAAAAAGCTCGATTTCAATCGCAGAGAGACACGGGCTACTCAGGCCTGGGCTTCTGAAACCCAGCTGCTGACCACCGGTCCAAGCAGCGTCCTGCGCGTCGGACGCGCCAAACACTAGACTGCAAGGAAGGCGCGCAAACCCATCTCTCCAAACGCGCCTTTTGTCCAGTGGCAGCGGTGAGCGCCAGGTGCTACAGAAAATACAAAACTTTCCCCGCCCTTCCCCCCCCCCCTACACATTTTGCAATCTCAAAACTTGAACAGAGTTTGTGCTCGATTTACACAGACCTTCATTCCGCCCACGCTAGTGCAGGCGCGAGGAAGAGAATTTATACCTAGATCTCCCCCTAAACCTGTGTGTATGAAAAGCGAATGCGCGCAGGAACTGGCTTCATTTTGCACAGCGGTTTGCGGGCGATGCGACAAGCACAGCCCCGGCAGCCTAACACCAGTGCAGCAGGAACCCAGAGGTAGGCAGGGATCTCTCAGCGCTGGCTATGGACCAAACCAGACAAGCCGAGCTCTGCTGTAATCTTTGCCATTTTCCTCCGTGCTGATCAACGCGGCGATGTCCTTTGCAATCGCTCCCTGCCAGCAGTCGGGTCCCAATTCGCATCTGGTTTCCTTGCTGATTTCAATTAGACTGGTGCTCTGAGCCAGTGGTACGTGTACCCCTGGGGGCACGCAGAGATCTTCCGGGGGTACATCAACTCAGCTAGATATTTGCCTAGTTTTACACCAGGCTACATAAAAAGCACTAGCTAAGTCTACAAACTAAAATGTCATACAGACAATGACTTGTTTGTACTGCTCTGTATACTGGACACTGAGATGTAAGTACAATATTTATATCCCAATTGATTTGTTTTATAACTATATGGTAAAAACTATTTTCAGTAACAGAGTGCGGTGACACTTTTGTATTTTTATGTCTGGTTTTTAAATAGTTTTTAAGTGCGGCGAAACTTGGGGGGACACAAAACAAATCAGACTCCTGGAAGGGGCACAGTAGTCTGGAAAGGCGGAGAGCCACTGCTCTAGGCAGCTTTTGAGTTACTTTTTTGTTCATCTCAGACAGATTTTTTCTTTAGAAAACAATCAGTCACACAAAACCCCTTTTCCTTTTCCAGCGAAGAGAAAACGCATATTCTACGCACAGCCACAGCGAGCTCTTTCTCCAGGGACTTTGGGGGTGGGGGTGGGGGCTTGGTTGGGAAATACTGAACAGACAGATATTGTCGCTGTTAAGTTTTCTACTCACAGCCCTCTGAACAGACCGTATGCACCCCCCCGCCCCCAATGCTTTTAAATGTACTCCGATAGGAAACAAGAATAACGAGCAAAACAAAAACCCCATCAAAGCACGGATAGTACCAATAGCGTTCGTTTGAAAACCTGATGGTATAACATGGCCCTCAGTTGTGTGGAGGGCTATTAAAGGCAATTGCTGACGCTCGCGCATTAAAATAAGAATACCGCTTGGTCAGATGATCCCTTGCCGCTTCATTCTCTTCTCCTGCCTTGCATTCAGTGTGAACTCTCTCTCCGCGTGAGGAGAGGAGTAGGTTTGCCATATCCCTGCTGAAAGCAAAACAGCCCAGAGCGCCACCCTCCTTGCTCACTTAGAGCTCGCTTACGCTCAGTTTAATTTTGTTTTTAATTAAACCTCAGCGTCTCCACGGGCCAGGGCCAGATCCTGCACTCGGTGGGCGTCCTACGCGTGTAGTGCGGGAGTCATGAGTGCCCCAGAAAGCAGAATCGGGTCCCAGCGGGTGTACATCTCAAGGGGGTACGAATTCCAGAGCCCTGCGGGTTTAACATTCGCCACGGAATGCTCGCCAAGCGCGCCCGCATCCCTGAGCGTCCCGCGGGGGCCGCGACCCAGCTGCAAATCACGCGTCACTGACATAAACAGCACAGTCACCAAAGCCTCCTGCGCGCGATCCGCTTTTTCTGAAGACACAGAGAGAACTGGTGACTCAAAACTGAGATTTCTCCCGTAGAAGCCTAGTCAGATATTTCCACACGCATCATCCGTGGGTAGGGGCGCGAGAAAACGCTCTAGCGAGCTAGCCAGCCGACGGAAGTTTTCAGTCACCAGCCCCGTGTCTTCAGGAAAAAACAGGCCCACCCTGCAGAAAACGTTGGTCATTTTTCTCAGAATAGGGGGAAAAATCCAGTTTAGAAGGCAGGGAAGGAGAGTGACCAATGTTTCGTGTGCCTTTCTCGGAAAGCCACGTTCACTGGAGCTATGGGGCCGGATTTCCGAAGGGACCGTCCCCCGCAGCTCCAGATGAAGTCAGCGGGAGCTGGCGGGGCTCAGCTCCTTGGAGAACCCGGCCCACCATATATTTTCAGTTTAATCAACTCCATCAAAACTGAGTGGGAGATTGTGGCTTCCCCCTAGAACCATAAAATCATAGAATCTCAGGGTTGGAAGGGACCTCATCAGGTCATCTAGTCCAACCCCCTGCTCAAAGCAGGACCAACCCCAACTAAGTCATCCCAGCCAGGGCTTTGTCAAGCCGGCCCTTAAAAACCTCTAAGGAAGGAGATTCTACCACCAGCCTAGGTAACCCATTCCAGGGCTTCACCACCCTACTAGTGAAAAAGTTGCCGCCCCCAGATCTCCATTTCCTGGAGTTTGTGCAGGGCTTTATCCGTCGCTTACTACTTTGACGCACGGGATCGTGAGGGGCGGAAAACTGCGCCTGTCTTTTTATTTCCTTGGCATTCCTCCAGCGGGGACAGCTATGTCTACCACCTCCGCGCGTTGGCTGCAGCTGGACCGATAACGGGCCGCGGGGAGCTGCCCCCCACGATCCACCTCGCCAGGAGCAGGAAGAGCTCCTGTGACCTGAATCCCAGCAAGGCTGCCCCTCGTGCCCCTTGCAGAACAGGACGTTTTCTTTTTTAAAGGCAGGATCTTGCAGACGCGATAACAAACTAGAGCGAGGACTCACCCCACCCCCGCCCCCACAAACCACACCGAGCCTTTCTCTGCTACAGCCAAACACCTTTAATGTTTCCACCCGGACACCGGTGTAAATATAAAGCACAGGGGCTCCCTGGGGGGCGCGTGGCAAGGGTCCACATGACACAGAGGCTTCGCACCCTTGGCCCCTCTCCTTTAACTCTTACCCCTCCACGCGGCGCCTGCCAAGGCTGGGGGGTTCCTCTCACCGAGCGTCCTGCTGCCTTCGCGGGGCGGTGCTAGAGGGCTGGGGGGAGGCAGCGAGGCTGGAGGGGAGCAGCTCTCTGGAGGCGGCCGAGGGCAGGTTCCCCGCGTGGCATGGCTGGAGCTCCTCTTTCCCCGGCAGCTCCCCAGAGGACACCACACAGTCTTGGTCAGGGTCATTGTTGGTTCCTCCTCCGCCCCCCGCTCCCCTCTTTTTATCCTCTTCCTTCTTCCACTTCATCCTCCGGTTCTGGAACCAGATCTTGATGTGTCTCTCTGTCAAGTTCAGCATGACAGCCAGCTCCACGCGGCGGGGCCGGGAGATGTACTTGTTGAAGAGGAACTCCTTCTCCAGCTCCAGCAGCTGCGCTCTCGTGTAGGCGGTCCTAGTCCTCTTGTTCTCCTCTTGCTCTACCACGTAGGAGCCACCTAAAGAGAAGGGAGAGTTAAAATCTACCCACCAGGGACTAGGACCCGGAGCGATAGAATCTGCTTGTCCAGAACACAACAGGGAGGGGGGCAGGTTTTCCCCCAGGCTTCCCCTTTTACTCGCAGCTGAGCGGTTTAATGGATCGGGGACTCTCTTTCGAGATCCAGACCACACTGAAACCACGGGCGTGTACCTGGTTTTTAATAAAACAGACGGAGCCCAAACCCCAGCACAAATCGTTGTCTGCATCCCGAAAGGTTTACAAATCCGGCCCGTGACATTGACAGAGGGGTCTGGATTCTGCCCTCGAAAGAATGAAACGAACAAGAAAAAGGCATGCCAGGGCCGAGGTGGACTTTTAAGAGCGTTTCTTTAGAAACACCAGCGCAGAGCGAAGACACTAGTCCGAAGCTGCTCCGCTTGTTACCTGCAAATCCGGTTTAGTAACAAAACGCGCGCTGTGTGTGGCATGGATCACGAGTAAAATCCCCGGGCCATACTGTACCATCAGTGTTTGAGAGCAAGTCCCCAGTTGAAATCAAGGTCTCAAAACTGACGAAATGATAAGGCCCCCTGGGGAAAAAAAATAACAGCCGGTGCATTTGTGACAATGGCTGATGGCTACTGGCACAGGGCGATTCGTGAACGTCATGCTTTACAAAAATCGGAGCTGCCTTTGAGTGACAAAACCAATCGTTTTTTGTAAATTAACACCCCCCCCCCTAAACACCTCACGCCGCCTCTCGCCCAGTGCACAGACTTTCGGAGACTCTGCCACACCCCTGTACGAAAGTGAGGGTCCCCCAGCACTGCCAGCAGGAACCCCGGGGTTTATAATTCGTGTGCACAAGTTTAAACCTTTTTTTAACCGCTAAACCCGGTCTAATTTAGAGGCTCCTCCTTCTTTCCTGGAGCACCCCAAACTCCACTGCAGTCAATGGCTCCTGGCTATTTTCAGTTCATAGGAGTGAAAAAATTATTGTGGTTATAGTTCAAAACCTCAACTATTTTCAGTTCAGAAGAGTGAAAAAAATATTGTTGCTACAGCTCAAAACCTCCACATCACTTTTGACTTTACAAACGGAAAGGCGGATTCCTGGAAAGAAGTTTTCCTTAATCGGCCGGGAATTTGGAACGGATTAGTCCTAATCCAGCCATCACCCCAGTCACTTTACAAAGGCAAATACAATTCCCCAAATGCGGGAACTGAACAAAAAGAAAGTGTCTGTTGTATTCACAGAGACTATGTTCCACAGGGATATTTTAAGAGTCTCATTAAAAAAACACGAACAAACTAAAACAAATAAACAAGAACACTGGATCCCGCAGTCCTTACTCAGACAGACCCGGCCAAGGACTGAAGTAGAGCGCACAGCCGGATCGGGCCCTAAAGCCTATTGCAACTAACTAGTCGGAATGTGTAGGCTTCCTAGCATAACACCAGCTGTGAATAAATCTATGTGCCTGGTGTCACAATGAATGTGCAAACCCCATCTGGACAGTCCTATAACAGATTCCTAGTTCCCAGCAACTTCTCCCTTTCTCTGGGTGTTTGCTGGACGATGAGTATTGTATGTGAGTGTTCTAAGGTTAAACACGCTTCAGACAGGTAGCATTGTTAATCAATCAATCAATTAATTAATTATTGTCGTTTTGAGCAAATAGCCTTCACAACATACAAGCTCTTTAGGCATGAAAAGGGAAAAGCTACTGTCTAACTTATTATTATTATTATTTCTTGTTATTATATACCTTCTGGAGGGTGGCACTAATACCCATTTAAAGAACAGGAGCCTTTCGGTTTGTCGTGCCACTCATTGTTAAACGTGCATTTTTTAAATTATTATTATTTTGCCCATTATTATAAAACCCAAAACGAATTGCGCGCAGAAAAAAAAAATCTTGTCCAGCTGAGTGAAACTCAAAGGAGCAAGGACGTTTAGAAAGAGTGTGACCTTAATCCGTCCTTTTGCCTAGGTATTACCATACCAGTGTAAAGAAAAACAAGATTTTTTGGACACTGCTGCAAATACCGAAGCATAAGTGAGTGTCAAGTCAGTGCCATAACTCCGAGAGCAGGGCCCGGTGGGTTTTAAGAACTATGTTTTTACACAGGCAAAGCTCTCAACGGGAATTCTAGAGGAAGTTTGTATGAGAAATATGAGGGCAAGGCCCAGTTTTGCTTTTCGTAAACTTTGTAAATTGTAATTAAAAACCCGCTTCACCTAATGAGGGTCCTTCCGCACTGACATCAGGAACCCCAGGGTTTACAATTCGTGTGCAAAAATTTAAACCCCTTTTTAACCACTAGACTCAGTTTAATTTAGAGACTCCTCCTTCTTTCCTTGAGAACCCCAAACTCCACTGCAGTCAAGGGCTCCTGGCTATTTTCAGTTCATGGGAGTGCAAAAATATATTGTTGTTATAATAACTCCAAACCTCATATTCACTTTTGACTTTACAAAAGGAAAGGCAGATTCCTGGAAAGAAGTTTTCCTTAATCGGTCGGAAATTTACAAGGGATTTGTCCTAATGCCATTGACTACAATGGGAAAAGGCTCAAGCCCCAAGTGTTTACGGTTATTTGGATGTAAGATAGTTTTGATCCCATATTTGCTTTTACCAGTATATGTTAACGTGTAACAAGGTGACTCTGCAGATTTTCCCCGAATCCTTGCATCGCCAAGAATCGGGCCACTTTGTAGGCGATACCACGGCCAATAACCAGCTACTCCATTAATACAAATCAACTTAATTCCAGGTATTTCTTAAGGAAGCTGCTATTTCTAAATATAAGCACTCTGCATACAAATATACATATAGAGTATATATAATGTGCATAGAATACATATTCTATGCAAATTACATAAATATGTGTACATATCATGTGTTTGTGTATATATATTTATATGTATATGTGTTTGTATATATATATGTGTGTGTGTGTGTGTGTTTGTGTATATATATATATATATACGATGAGAAAAGAGGGCGCATATCTGGTTTCTTTCTATTCATTAAACGCATGTGAAATGGCTATGATTTTACCCCCTAGATCAAAAACTCTTCAAATATATTTGCCCTTTAAATGGGTGAAAGGAAAGACGTCCATTTCTTGCAGTGTTTTCTTTTCAGATTGTCAGGGTAAGGAGCAAAGAACACAGTTTGATTCTTGTGTTCAATTTAACGTAATTACCAGAATATTTCACCATTATTTCAATATTTCACTACCTTTTCAACTGTCTGTTTGAACACAACCTTTAATGTAATATTTGCTGTAGAGGTGTGACAAAGAGTGCACAAGGCACAGGGCAAGATAACATTGTGCAGCGAGAGACAGAAATATTGTTCTACAACGGAACTTTCTGCCCAGATAGAGTTTCTTCCTCTTGCTGGCAGGCAGCTAATTCAGTTTGTGGATTGTGTCCCCGACCCAGGTTTAAATGGTTTCCACAGTAAGATATAAGTGAGGCTAAAACAATCGCATACAGACAAAAATTGAACGGCCGGGTAGGCGGGTTTGTGAGGTTATTTAAAGAAAGATTTCGGGTTTAATATTACTTTCAAAATGTCGTTTAGTTTACTCTGTATATTGCAAGGGCATTTCAAACAGCAGCTTGGCTGTGAGATCTGCGGGACATTCTGGGCCATCTGGTTTTTACGCAGGGAAATCAACGAGGGAGTCTCAAAGCGATGGCACAACTTGGCTTTTTCGTAGCGTCTGGCTGTGCGAGTAGCCCTAGGCATTTCCAGTGGAAGTTGTCCGTTTCGCATCCGGCGCTCCCTCTGCCCCGAGAGTACTGATACAAGTGGCAAAAACGGCATTTTCCGGATCAGATCCTGAAGTTAATGGTACAGCTCACAGGGTGAACTCCAGGCCTTACTGAAGTCAAAAGGCAAAGCTCCCATTGATTTCTATAGGGCCAGGATTTCACCCTCACTGTCTACAAATGGAGCCAGATGGGGGCCCTTGTGTTTCCCTTATCCCTTCTGTTAGGTGTGGATCTTCGCCTCGCATTCTTTGCACACCCCGCTGACTGCAAGGGGAGTTAGGGGCAGATTTAATATTTCCCAGTGACCGGATGGAATTAACTACTAACAAACTGGCAGTGAGATCAGTATACATCCCTGGACAATAAGCACCTGGTCAGGTGGGTTGAAACGGCAGCACACTGTGTGTTTAGCTTAGATAAGTATCAACTTCAGCCTGATACTTAGTGCTAATTAGTTAATTAGTTAAACTAATTAGTTAATATTTGTTCAGTGCTTTGCAACAGTAAAGAACTATATAAGGACTGAGTATAACTGCGATCGCTTTGCTTTCACCCAGTAGAAAACTGAAAGCGGTTGAACTTTATTCCTGAGCTTTTCTTTCGTACTGATTTGAAATGCGATGGCTTCATTAAAGATATCATAACTGGGTACATATTTCTGGAGACAGGGTACATATTTATATTATACAAGAGTTGCCAGACTATACTTATATACAGGTTTGAAATAGAAAATGGACTCATAGATCTCAGGACATTGAAATACATCCCCATTTAAAACTGGTGCTATTGCGAATGCCAAACTGACCCCAACACTTCCTAAAACAGGATTTCTATGGAAGTGAAAGAGAAGAAACATTTACAGGAGAAATCTTGCGAGCCTGGCTTACTTCCTAGTGAAACAGCTAACAAATGATGGGGAATTTCCCTAAGTCTTTCTCTGAATCACACACGGGGCTATCCCAAATGTAGGCTTCATTTAGTAACCCGAAGGGGAATTATTAGTGATGAGAAGGTTTCCTTGACATTGTACAAGACAGAAGGAGAGGAAGCAACAGCAGCAGCAGAAGAAGGCGACTATCTTACCGGTCCATTGTCCCTTCCAGGCGTGAGATTTGGTGGATTTCATCCATGGGAAAGGCAACTGAACTCTAGGTTCCTCTAAAACCCCAGTGTCAGCCCCATCTGCAAAAGGAATAGCTTCCTGATGGGGATGAGGAAGCTGAGGGTGATGAGGGTGGTGGTGGTGATGGTGATGAAGATGGGAGACTCCTGGATCCTCTGTAATGGGGGGTACCTCGTAGGGTGAAATGTCTGGCGGGCTGCCTTGTTCCAGCGCACCTAAAGCACTGGAGTATGGTGTCTGCTGCTGTCTGCCCATGTACAGGCAGGCTGGGGGGTTCTGGTTATAATCCTGTGCCTGGGTTCTCTGAAACGCGCACGAATCCTTGTAGAGCTGAGTCGATGCATAATACTGTTCTTCAGTGTTCATGGCTAGACGGGGACCTTAGCTAGTGAAACATCAGGCGCTCCCACTCCGGGCAGGTTGTACGTCTGCTTTGACAGGTCCGCTTCCCCAGCGGGAGCTGATGATGAAACAGAGACGGGGCCGGCCGAGGGTTGCCTCCCCATAGGCGCCACTTCTCCCCACGTGAGCCTGCCTCAGCTCCCCATTGGGCGGGGCGTTTCCCATAAGAAGAAGCCCTCGGTGGCTGGGGTGGGTGAGCTTCTTTCGCTTTCCTCGGCGGGCTGGAAGCATCTTCACAGTCCTGACACGTAGCGCATCACACGGGGTCATGTGTCCTGGGTGTCAAAGGGGGTGTGAGTGTGAGTGGGGGAGGTGAGGCTTTTTAGGGTCTGTTACTCAGCATTGCTGCGGTTTCTGTACCTACGGTGTGTACAGAAAGACAGACGTAGAAGGGGGGGGGGGCAGAGAGAGTCCGGGGGCGTATTATAGGTTTCAAGATAGTGCAGGTGGCTGTGCTTTCACTAAAGTTTGTCTAGGCTCAATCAACAAAAAGTGCCCAGGATTGTTGAATGTTAAACCTCTGACTTGGGAAACCCTATCTCCGTGTGTGAGTTAGATTAGGAAGGCCACTTGCTGCTTATCACATACATTGTCACTTACTTCGACGTGGGACTCAAGAATTCAAGTGATAACGAAAACGAATCCTTCCCCAAAGCACATTGGCTAGCCTCTGGTTCATTGCCTTCTACAAACCGGGGAAGTCAGACCTCTGCGTTTTCAGGTGACTCCGTGTAACTATTTCTGTCTACGCACACAGACACATCTATCAGCAAAACCACACCGGTATCACATAAACACACACGGATATAGATATTCTCGCACACAATTAGATATGCGCAACTGATTAACACAACACAGAGACACACACACACAGAACACACACACACACACACTGTCACAGTCCCCTTCCCCAAATATTGAGGGAAAATGTTGTCAGTAGGTAGGTAAATTTGCTTTAAAAGTTGGGTACAGTCTGTGTCCCTTTCATGTTCACTCCTTAGTGCCATGTGTTGTGTTTTGTTGTTAATATTTCACAACCTCTTTGCAAGGGGTGAATCCTAACGTCCTTTTTTTGGATGCGGTGCTATTCAAATTGCGCATATGTATTTGTGTGCACTCGTGTGTATATCTATATGGATGTGGTAGACCTATGTGGGAGTGTGGGCACACAGATGTGGATAGACAGAAGTAGGTGTGTGTGTGTGTATGTTTGTAGACACAGGAGTGTGCACATGTGTACGTTCCTTAGGGAAAAAGACCATCTGTGCAGCAATCTTCTGGCAGACACAGTGAAAAGAGGCAACTTCTCTGCAATCTTTCCCTGTCCGGGAGTGAATAAAGACATTGCTGGGTATTCGCTGGGGAAGCCCACAATGCTATCAATGTAGCGACCGATAGCGAAGGCATTGATTCGCGACAGGGTACTTTGGGAGACTTCTCTGCAGCTTGGCTGAGGCGTGTTGACCCTTGGAGATAATGTGCTCGAAGTCGGTGCTGGTTGACTTGGTGACGAGGCTATGAGGAGGCGGAGAGCTACCGAAGAGGACAAAGATCATTTCCCTACCTGCTAGTGTTCTCGCTCGCACACACACACACACGACTTACCTTGCACTCCTCGTCTCGTGGTGCATTTCTGCAAAGCGGTCTCCTTGCAAACGCTGCCTTGACTCCCCGGTAGTGGTTTGGTTCTAACACCAATTAAGGGTGGGGAGCGCAAAGCTGAAACCTGTCCCTATCTCCGGGCGGGCCCTTGGCGAAGGGGGCAGAGCTAAGGGTACTGAGATGAGAGACACATTCGGTGTCCATAGATCTGCCTTTTGTACGGGGGGCTAACAACTGCCCAGGGACCCAGCAAAGAGCGTGCCTGGGTTGAGAGCGTTATCAGCTGTTCTGTGCGTGGCAGACAACGGAAACCCATGCCAGGGAGCCGAAAAGGGCTGAGTAGATTGCTCAAATACAGGGTTCCCGGGGATCATAAAACCTCCGAGTCCATTACATTTAAAATGAGTTTCCGCTATGAATCCATTCGCGTCCCCCCCCTCCCGCCCCGCTTAAAAAGCACACTGCGCATTTGATTCAATATTGAGCCATTAAGCAATTGCTTTCCCAAGTCATTTAACAGCAGCTCTTATGGATAAATAAACAAAAAAGGCTGTAAACCAATTACAGTGCGGAGAGTGAAAAAAAGGATTTTATTAGCAGGAATTACTGATAGACACGGCTGCTACTTTGGATCCTCTCCCCCCCCCCCACCTCCCCACCCCCAGCGAGAAAGCCCAGGCGCTATTTTAGAGCGGAATGCAAGAAGCAAGCTCCAGGCATTTAATCTGCCAGCATTATGCTTATTCTCCAAAGAAACGTCTCCTCCGGTGTGTGTCTCTTCCTGGGTCGGTTTAGGTAGAAGTGGGATTGTCTGGTGTGAAAAGCCCAAGTTTCTGAATCGCTCCATTTCGCGCTTTTAGGATCGGAGCCTACGAACACTTACCCAGGTGGGTAAAACGTTAGTGAAGGGGAGTCGCTCTGTTGCAGGTCGTGGCAGGCTGCTCACCAACTGCGGGACCAGAGCCTTGGTGGGTCTGGCATCTTTGGACTTGTAGTTCCCAGAATTCCCCTGAAGACACCAATTTCAGCAGGACACCCTTTTGCTGAGCTCATGGTCTGGTGGCCAACTCTCCCCCAGCAGCAGGCCATAGTGCGCCACTGGCTTTTAACAGAGCTCCCCAGTGACACCAATGGCAAGGGCAGACCGGTGCATCTTCGCTTGAAGTCACGAAGGTGGCTTCTCGCACCTAAACAAGCGTCTGGGGCACATCCGCTACTTCCATTGTCGTTAATGGAGTTTTACTTTTGATTTCAGCGGGACGAGGATGGTCCCTTTGAGTGGTAAAGCTGCCACTCAAAGACACTTCTAAACACACACGCCCTTCCCCAAATATCAGCCCTCTTTCTAGGCTTTGATCCGGGCGCCCATCCCCGTGGTAGCTGCTCAGAATGACCGTTTCTGTGCGGCGCTGACAAACAGCCCTGCGTCTATGAAAAACCAACGATGGTTTCACTTGGGCTATTCTTCTGCCTCGAAGTTGGAGTGTGCAGAGCAAGCGAGGCCACACGTACAGCCACAGCGGCTTACCCAGAAAGAGAAGGCTGAAAAGTCAAGCCAAGCCAGGGCAATAAAAACCAAAGCAAATGGATTCATCGCCAGGCAGTACCATTAACCACCCGTGTCTTAATGCGATACTCTCGCTGGTACGAGCATTTCTAAGCAGAACAAACAACCTTCCCTAAAAGTAAATGAATTTCGTATAATTTACAACTAATTCTCTTTAATTCTGCCTTCATGAGCAGGCGATAAGGGAATGTTGCGCTGGTTAACAACAACCCAGCAAACTGAAGTTCAGGAAAAGGTCCCGGCTTTATTTGCAGCGGTAGTATCCTGGCCCTGTCTGACTCCGGTGGAAGTAAGTCCATGGCAAAGCTCTGGCTGATTTCAAGCAGGATCACGTCGCTGATCCTCCTAGCCCGTTCGCAATCGCGATCATCCCTCTGTTCTTCCGAGTCCCAGAATGAAGAGGAGAAGGGAGATGAGCTAGGTGTAAAGGTTCGCTGTAGATACCCTCCTGCCAGGGAAACAGCGACATTTTCTTACCTTCCCATGGTCAGAGCGTGGGGGTTCTAATAAGATCCGTGGCTCTGGAATTAAGCACATTTGAGGAGGAGCAGAACCTCTGAGTCGCTTGGGCTCGGGACAAATCTCACAGAAACAGCTTTTCCGGTGAAGATCTGAATGCAGGCTCTGGAGGCATATTGTGCACTCATGCGGCGTCCAGAACTCCTGTTGAAATGGATGGGAAACCTGGAATGATGAGAAATACTGTAGAATGTTGACTAGTTTAGCAAAGATAAGGTTAAAGTGAGTTGATCATCTCCTACAAGTACCTAGGTAGGGGGAATGTATCTAATACTAGGGGACTCCTAATTTAGCAGCTAAAGCAGACAAGATCCAGTGCCTGAAAGCTGAAGTCAGGGGAAAAACAAACAAACCGGAAATAAGTGGCACATTAGACCTGAATTAACCACTAGTACGGATTACGGAAGGACGTGGTAACTTCTCCCTCGCTTGGAGTCTTTATACCAAGACTGGATGTCTTTCAAAAAGATATGATCTAGTGCAACTAGAAGTTATGGGCTTCACCTAAGACAGGGTTACCTTTCTGGCTACAAAATGTAGCTCCGAGCACTTCAGTAGAAGCCATACACAGTTTGGGAACATGTATGAGTTAAATACTGACTCGCCAGGTTTGGCAGAAGAGTGGGTATGGAAACCTGACATTTAAAAGTGATGTGCTACCGTTGATCGGTGTGCATGGCTCCCATAAACATCAAATGGAGTGCCAGCACAGACTGAGAGCAACACAGAGATCCAGGTTGTATGCTATTGTGGCAAATAAGAGTACCACTTTGAGGAATCATCACTTTCTATGTATCCTTATCCACATGAAATTTGCTGTAAGGACCTCTTAGTAAGACACTGTTCTCTATTCCAAGACAACAACAACAACAAAAAAACTAAATTAAAAATCAATCAAGGTTAAGAGTATACATCAGTAGCTTAAAGCTAAAAATATTACATAATTATATACTCTCAAAATCAAGCTTTATGAACCCAGAATTTCAGAATTATAGATATACTTTAAAATAATGCAAACATGTGACATCATGCACTAATCACATGATTATAATTAAGGCACGTTTGTGGTGCCATATGGGATTAAACTGGAGGTCCCCTCCACACACCTGATTTTCCCCCTTCATGGTGTCACTACAGGGCAGAGCCACGGATGGTTTTAACAATACAGTTCCATAGCTTAACACGTTTGATTTTCTTTTTAAATTTAACCTTAATGTAATGGAGTGATTAGCACTTTTGAAAATCAGGCCACATGTTTAGGGTTGGGATTTTAAAGGTAGAGAAGTAACACAGGAGCACCATCTGTGAGTTTCAAAATGAATAAATAAATAAATCCAAAGGCATATAAGCACCAAATCCTACTGAAATTTAATGGCACTTTTGAAAACCCTAGACGCCTGAATTTGGATTTAGGAGCTTAATATGAGGCATTGGGTTTTGAAAATCTTGTCCATGTCCCCTCAGGTAACTTTCTGATATCTATTAGTTCAAGCTATCAATAAACTGATTCCTTGAAATGTAAACTGTTCTGAACACAATTGTTTTATTTCTAGAAAATGCAACAAAAGCAATCTTTGTCTTTCAATGCAAATTACATGTGATTTTGTAAATCAGTTCATTCCCTTTTAAGTTACAAACTTATTTATTATTTTTATTATTTCCTCTCACTTTTCTGACTAGCATCATATAGGTGTAAAGTAGCTAGATTGGGGTTTTAATGATCCCTAGTTAAAGTGATATGATTGGGTTGTTTTCTGTTCATTAATATTGTAGGGCTCGGTGAACTCTCCTTAAATATCTGGTGGTGTTACTGCTTACAGTTTGGCAGGGAAAAAAATCAAATACGACCGGAGCAGATTAAAAATAATCCCCTTCTCCTCTCCCATCTATATTCAAACCAATGCAGGGAAATTGTGGTAGAGAGTCAAAGCCCAAGGAGTGGGAAGAGGAAAGGATGGCTGGGAAATGGAGCTTTTCCAGGAATTGATTTTTTAAAACCCCCACATTGCTATATCTAGAAGAAAAGTAACCTCTCACAAAGCTGGTTAATTATCAATAACCATGTGAAAACAAAGCTGTCTTACCCTCTTAGACCTGTGATAAAAAACTAGAGCATGAATCACTCCAGCTGCCTTAAAGTAATACTGGATTATCAACATTAGAAGAGGAGTTTTCTGGCCTCCATCAACCTTCCATATACACCACACACTCTGTTACTTTAATTTGATCTTTCAGGTAGATCTAGATATAGGCGAGATCCTGAGCTGAGTTTGATGCAGTTTCTGTGTGAAAATTGGGTTTAAGATTGGTGGACAGTAGCTAGGGTAGCCTGGGGATCATTGCCAGTTGGCACAGGGGCTGGGGCAGCAGCTGCAGGGTAGATAGCTTCCCCGTTTCTCCTGCACTGAGCATATCTCAAGACAGGAGAGAATTTGGTCCATATTGTTTCTACTTTGCTTGGTCTCTCCCTCTCCATCCCTCCCCACCTCTCTCTATGCTGTTATCGTTATTTAACCCCTGTTTGGTGGTGGTAAGTATATTGAGGCACACCAGGTAAATAATGTTGTATTGCATTGTAAGCTGAGATTAGTGGATATTACAAAACAGTTCTGTGACTTTTCATTGAATTCTTAAACAATTTCACTTTGATGGGTTCACATCCTTTTTATGTTCTGTTCCCACAAATAGCCCATAAAATGAAATGCCTTGCAAAAATGTTAATAAGAACTGCAGATTTTAAATAAAATCTGTAAATTGGGGATAATGCTGTCCCTTTAAATATGTTTTTACACCACTGAACACAATGAGGCTCTGCTCTTGGTCAAGGTCTTTAGGCACAACTGTAATACAGATGTCCTGGTAGTATCCCCTATAGCTGAGGTTGCCTGACACTTCCTATTATAAGTCCCTGTTTTCAGTTGCTTATAACTTTTCTAAACTGAAATTTTCCATGCTGGGTGCCTGCCTGCCTTCTGGAAAAGCTTCAGCTAAATGTTTTTGAGAACAAAGCTAATACAAATATTTGTTTTGCCCATTTTTGAAAATGCTCACAACCATTTAATTGAGAAGCACTAGCTCATCCATGCTTTGGAGTGGGAACTTGACATTTGTCAGGGATTCACCCTGGTGTCAAGGAGGTGCCTTTTGATGTTCTGTGATAACTTGTCCAAATTTGGCCAAATTATGAGCCTCTGAAAAATTGAAGTTTGCACATGCTCCATAGAGTCTTGTTAAGAGTTCAGCTGCTAAATTCTCCAGTGTGCTTCCACACTGAGCATGCTCCAACCCTGCATTGCAGGGGATGAGCTGGACTTCCCTGCCATTGTATCTGAGGGCCACTGTGCTGCCAGGCACAGGAAATGAGAGAAGGGAGACTGTCTGTCCTGTTCTCTTAATACCTGTTCTGCTGAGACTCAGGCAGTGTAGGAGAAGTTGCTTGATCTGAATGCACATGATGAGCCAGACTTGAGGGGATGATGGAGGGAGTAGAGTGGGACAATGAGTTTGGTTGTTGAGTGACTGTTTGGATTGAGACTGGAACTGGCTGGGCAAATAGACTGGGGCTAGGAGCCAGGTGTGGGGAATCAACTGGGACAAGGAGTCTGAGTGAGGAGACGGGTTTTGGAAGCTGGAAGGGTTGATAAGGAGAGAGGCGGAGCCAAGATGGTGATGGTGATGAGTTAGAGTGGAAGTTGCTGGGGCAGGGAGGGACTGAGACAGGGGGCTGACAGGTGGGTGGGACTCAAATTGGCTGGGCAAGGAGACGGGCTGGGATAAGGAGTTGGGTGGGGGAGTGAGGACTGAGACAGGCAGAAGGAGATGATGGCAGAAGTTGAGGGAACACGGAAGATGAGTCTGGGACTAGTACAGAATGCTCCCCTTTAGAGCTTAGTATGTAACCCAGGATCCCTGAGTCTCACCATTCCACTGTTGTCAGCAAATGTCTATGAAAGCCACAGCCAAAGTGTGTGTCTCATCCTCTGTTAGTGGCTGCTCCACAGAGAGGATGACAACCTACTACCATTGTCAGTTAGTCCATTAGCTGAAATGACAGCGGACAGGGGAGTGGATCTAAAGTTCCTTTCTGAGGAACCATGTGGGAGTACATATGAATCCATACGGTTGAAGTTCTGGTTTTATTCAGTTTGCTTTTCAAAAACCTAGGAAATTACACACACACACACAAATATGTTAAAAGAACATGATTAAAGTTGTAAAATCAAGTTATCAAAAGTTAAGAAATATCAGAATTAAGTGCCTGTGGAGCCTTAACTCAGCACCTTGCACATGTGCATTATGGTGCAGTCTAATTAATTACATAATCATGAACTATTTTTTTTCCACAGGACCCCTGCCTCATTTAGTGCACAGGATGGACAGATACTATCTTGATGAGCATCATAGAAAAGACCATGAGAAAATCAATAATACTGCTTTCAAACCAGGGTTTGAATGTGTTTCAATCCAGTGCTGGGTTTCATTTGTCTGTATTTATTTATGTATTATATTAATAATACTGCAATGCCGCCTGCAGTGACTCTAGAGCATGAGTACCAACCTCAGGGCAGACTGTTACAACCAGGGAACAAGCCGCAAATTGGTTGTGAGTTCTATACTAAGGGCTGGTCTACACTAACCCCCCAATTCGAACTAAGGGTACGTCTATACTTACGCGTCCCGTCGGAGGAGTCCAATTGATCTTCTGGGTTTGATTTATCGCGTCTTGTCTAGACACGATAAATCGAACCAGGACGTGCTCCCCCGTCGACGCTTGTAATCCTGCTCCACGAACGGAGTAGGCGGAGTCGACGGGGGAGCCTGCGCACCGCGTGTGGACCCCGGGTAAGTACCTTTTCATTCGAACTAAGATAGTTCGACTTCAGCTACGTTATTCACGTAGCTGAAGTTGCGTATCTTAGTTTGAATTGGGGAGTTAGTGTAGACCAGCCCAAAGATACGCAACTTCAGCTACGTGAATTTCACCAATCAATTATCAAGAGTAACCTCCTCAGGCACTATCACCACCTAAACATGGAGTCACAGACAGTCCCTTTGGGTAATCTGATCTATCTCGCCACCCAAGTGAGCATAACTGTGTCCCGGACACATGGAATCACAGTAATATTTACTCCCAATGCCAAAGGAACAGTCACTTGCCCCAGGTCAGTTACACCTTAGATTCCACACCGAAGACAACACTTGTAGACAATCCTATAATAAACTATATGAAGATTTATTAAATAGGAAAAGGAAATTAGAGAGTTATTTATGAGGTTAAAGCAAGAAAATATAGACACAAATTAGTTACAGCTTAGGTTTCAAACAGTAATATAAGTTTCTATAATCAGCAAGCTCTATTTGTCCTTTAGGACTAACCCAGGCCAAGCAGCTGGGGATCTCTCGCTTATGCCAAGAAATACTTTCCCCCTTCCCCCCCCCCCCCCCTCGAGTTCAAGCAGCGTAGAAATAATCAGTTCCTTCTTGTTAGGGGTTTTATTCTTGTCCTGCCGTGTGCTCTGAGTTGCAAGCTTAGCTGATGGCAGGAATACACTTGCATGACTCATCTTCACAGGGAGAAGAGCAGAACAACAAAAGTATTTTGTCTTCTTATTGAAGTTACACAGAGAAATCCAGTTGCAACGTCTCACAATAGTCTGTCTTGGTATCAATGGACCTTTCCTTTTGGGAAGAGGGTGATGCCGTCTGTTGAAGATCAGCCCTTCCCCCTTATTAAGGTCTCTCTCCTGTCGTGGTGATTTATAAAGTCACAAAGGCTCCCAGTACAACTGCTTAAATATGGCTTACAGATGTTATAAGTGAGATGAATGCATGCAGCAACTCACAAGCATACAATAAAGTTTAAACACCAAACACATTCTTATAACTCTAATACCTAATGCACAGGTGAGCCAGACTGATTCCAGCGATGTATCTCTTAGTGTTCAACTGAGACATGGGACCTTGGCATGAGCGGGCACTTGGTCTGCTTGTATCATAAATAGATCTTAAAGAAATGACCATCCCAAGTTCTACGTGCCTTTGCCATGAATTAAAACTACAATCCCATAACAAACCAAACAAAACCAACATCTTCTCCTCGTCTTTATGAAACTAGAATGCACTTTGCATACACATGCATTGGAGGTAGCTTATTAGCATGACTAGCTAATTAGCATGACTAGCTCTGCCAACGTGCCATTCCCCTAAACACACACACCATTTTTACAGGGTCTTGCATGATCGTTTGAACATACATTGCATGTCTAAACCTTGAGAATGATCTTGTGTATCTAAATGCCATTTAATGTATCGAATTACAAGAACAAAGGAATTGATTGAATATCCTGTTCAGAGTGTCTAGAAGGCTGAGAAACGCTGTTTCCTCAAAATTTTCAGTGAAACTCCACCCAGTAATCATTAACTAGGTCCAAGCTGTGGGAAATAACTGGAGGTTTTGAACAAGGCAGTCAAAGAACATTCAGTGCAATTTTGTAGACTGATTAACTTTGTTTAGTCAAGAAGAGTCAGATGGGAAGAGTCTTTTCTGACCTATTACAAATGTATTACAATTTTGGACACACACCCTATTCTTAGAATCACACCTCCTGACTGCAAGAGGGTAGAATGGATAAGTATTCTTTGCTGAAGGCTGCACACAAGATGCAATAATTGCTTGCAATGGATTATACATTGAGTAATAAGACAGGTACCCAGGAAAATATGGAAAGACCATGGAAATAAGAAATTCCTGTCTAGTCAGTTTCAATTACTTTGAATTTATAAAACTCATTGTCCTTATGTGTAGATGCCTGACAAACAGAAATACCCACTGGAACAGAAATAACATAATAGAGTTAAGTAATAGATAAACATTTGAGTGGCAGTGGATTATCTAGATAAGGGACTCTGCTATGCTCTACACTGCTTTGAAATGGGAATAGATCAAAGCACACTAAGGAGCTGTCAGTACATGGCAGCAGGGTCCACACGGACACATAGTGTTCAGCAGGCCAGTGTTGGGTAGAGTAACAGTGCAGCTTGCCCAAGCTAAGTGCTTGTGTAGACAAGCCCCTACTTCAGTGTCCTATCCACTAGACCATGCTGCCTTTACCACAGTGAAAAATCAGGAAATCTTCAACTCAGTAACTGAATAATATAAATATTAGCAGCTGAAATCAACCTCTTTAATGAAGTGAACCTCAGATGAAATCATCCTCTTTAGTGCTTAATTCATCTGTGCCCTGTCAATTCATGTGATCAGCTCATGTGATCAGGCACAAGTGCAAGACTGGGTAAGAAAGCAATTAGCCTTTTATTTCCTTTGCGCATTGGCACAGACACCTGTGTACAAGGAAGTTCTGGCAGTGGCACCACGCTAAAAAGCTTTCACATAAAATTATATAGCCAGACAAACAACATAAAGAGTCAGATTGCCTGATAAACAAATAAAATCTCAGCAATTTGTATGAAATCACCCCACTTAGACTCCTGAAGCTTGAAACTGCTGTGTGTTTTTCCCCATTAAATTGTTAGAATGTTCTGTGCATAAATTGTTATAAATTCAGGCATGTTTTTATTGTTTTAACAGCCTAGATGGACCTAACTCTTTACCTTGGATGATGCATTAGATTTATATAAAACTGGAACTTGCCTCTAGGGTTTTGTTTAATGTTGCAGCCACACAACCTTGTGCTGTGATCTCAGTAGTTCTCACAAGCTAAGCGGGCCTTGGGTAGATCAGGAAGTTGATGCAGAAGTGCTATGGGTGAGTCAGTAGGAGGCACTTCTTTCTTTAAGTCAGGAATAAGCCAATACCCAGCATGTTCTCCTGGCACGCTTTTCCCAGGTCAGGTATAAAGCTAAGGTCATAACAATTCTTCGTCAAAAAAACATTGCCTATCACTTCTCATAAGGGATGAATTATCAGCTCTAGTTGTCTGGGCCAAATAATGATTTGAGTAATTTCATTTCACCCACTTAAATCACCCCTGCAGGTTAAGCCATGGCAGTATTGGAACAAATCCATGCCCAGCTAGGACTCCACAGGCGTCACTGTGACACATGCCATGGTTGCGAGGAATTTCACAGTGACAGCAGCCAAAGAACTCTGAGGCTCCTGCTCACATGCATAGGCCACGCCCACTTGTGCTAAAGGAGGATCCCTGCAGTGCTTGTGCAAACCCACTGTTTGCAGGCTCTGCCTTCTGTTACATTTGTGCAACCCCGATGTCTCCAGCAGTGTTTTGCAAGCACAGCTCAGGGTGGGATTTGGCCCTGCGACTGGAACTCAGGGTCAGAGTCTCCCTGACATGGGCTATTCCCACGTTAGCTGAGTTGTGGAATTTCCTGGGTACTGAGCTTACCACCCCTGGAAGAAGCCAGGGTTTCACCACTTTAACCCTCAGACAGCCTGTGACCTGCATGGAGCTCAAATATTCTGCTGGAAGACAAAAAAAGAGAGCCTGTTAATAGAGAGCCTCTTTGTGTACAGCTGGTGCTATGCCCAGGCCCCCTACGGTGCTAAATTTCTAGGGCTGCCCCCAGCCTAGCTAGACCCCCATCTTCTGATATTAGCTGGGAGTGCGCCATGGCAGCTCAGCACCTTCTCTCCACCACCAGCACCATTTTGGGTGAGGTTGGGGGCTGACTCTTTGAGGACAGCAGCAGCCAGATGCTACCAGCTCGTAGAGACATTAGCATGGCTCTGGACTGGCTTCTCCCTACCCCAGCGCAGCATTTGAGCGACCTGCTCCTTTAAGATCATTTCTCCCACCCACAACCAGCAGCAGTGCCTGGGAACCACTTTACCAACAGAGCTCCTATTGGCTGGCCATCCCCCTGCCCCTCAAGATTTCAGCAGGGGAGGCCTACGAAGCCAAATATAGCATCAATGTAGAGCTTTTAGTGCCCTTAGTTGCTGGGTGCTGCACAAGCAAGAAGGGTGTGCTCCCGCCTCTCCACTCCACCTGTGAGACGTGTATCAGCTCTTTTCGTCAAGCTGCCTGCAGTGACTCCAGGGCACAAGTACCAACCTCAGGGCAGACTGTGGAGATGCAGGGCCCAAACCGCCTGTGAATTCTGTACTTAGATTTCACCAATTCGTTATCAAGTGTGAACTCCTCAGTCTCTATAACAACCTAAACATGGAGTCATAGACAGTCCCCTTGGGAACTCTGATCTGTCTTGCCCCACAGGTAAGCTTATCTTTGTGATCCCTTACACCATGAATCACAGCAATATTCAGGTTACTCCCAGTCCCAATGGACCAGTCACTTACCGCAAGTCAATTGTACTTTAGATCTCACACCAAAGACAACGCTTGTAGCCAATCCTATAACAAACTATCTGAAGATTTATGAAATAGGAAAAGGAAATTAGAGGGTTATTTATGAAGTTAAATCAGGTGACCATACCCACACAAATGAGTTACAATCTTAAGTTTCACAAAGTAATAAAGCTTCTGTAATCAGCAAACTCTGTTTGTCCTTCAGGGCTAACCCCCACTAGGTGTGTGACTTATGTGGGACGCTCTTACTCAGTCCCTGGAAAAATCATGGAGCAGGTCCTCAAGGAATCAATTTTGCAGCACTTAGAGGAGAGGAAAGTGATCAGGAACAGTCAGTATGGATTCACCAAGGGCAAGTCATGCCTGACTAACCTAATTACCTTCTATGATGAGATAACCGACTCCGTGGATGAGGGGAAAGAAGTGGACGTGTTATTCCTTGACTTTAGCAAAGCTTTTGATATGGTCTCCCACAGTATTCTTGCCAACAATTTAAAGAAGTATGGGCTGGATGAATGGACTATAAGGTGGATAGAAAGCTGGCTAGATCATCGGGCTCAATGGGTAGTGATCAATGGCTCCATGTCTAGTTGGCAGCCAGTATCAAACGGGGTGGCCCAAGGGTCGGTCCTGGTGCTGGTTTTGTTCAATATCTTCATTAATGATCTGGAGGATGGCATGGATTGCACCCTCAGCAAGTTTGCAGATGACACTAAACTGGGAGGAGTGGTAGATACGCTGGAGGGTAGGGATAGGATACAGAGGGACCTAGACAAATTAGAGGATTGGGCCAAAAGAAATCTGATGAGGTTCAACAAGGACAAATGCAGAGTCCTGCACTTAGGAAGGAAGAATCCCATGCACTGCTATAGACTAGGGACCGAGTGGCGAGGCAGCAGTACTGCAGAAAAGGACCTAGGGGTTACAGTGGACGAGAAGTTGGATATGAGTCAACAGTGTGCCCTTGCTGCCAAGAATGGCATTTTGGGCTGTATAAATAGGAGCATTGCCAGCAGATGGAGGGATGTGATCATCCCCCTCTCTTTCACATTGGTGAGGGCTCATATGGAGTACTGTGTCCAGTTTTGGGCCCCACACTACAAGAAGGATGTGGAAAGAGTCCAGCGGAGGGCAACAAAAATGATTAGTGGGCTGGAGCACATGATTTATGAGGAGAGGCTGAGGGAACTGGGATTGTTTAGTCTGCAGAAGAGAAGAATGAGGGGGGATTTGATAGCTGCTTTCAACTACCTGAAAGGGGGTTCCAAAGAGAATGGATCTAGACTATTCTCAGTGGTACCAGATGACAGAACAAGGAGTAATGGTCTCAAGTTGCAGTGGTGGAGGTTTAGGTTGGCTATTAGGAAAAACTTTTTCACTAGGAGGGTGTTGAAGAACTGGAATGGGTTAATTAGGGCGGTGGTGGAATCTCCTTCCTTAGAGGTTTTTAAGGTCAGGCTTGACAAAGCCCTGGCTGGGATGATTTAGTTGGGGTTGGTCCTGCTTTGAGCAGGGGGTTGGACTTGATGACCTCCTGAGGTCCCTTCCAACCCTGATATTCTATGATTCTATGATTATGCCTAGTAAAACCTTGCCCCCAGAGACCAAGCAGCATAGAGACACCATTTCTTCTTGTTAAGAGGTTTTATTCCCATGTGCTCTGAGCTGCAAACTCAGTTGATGGGAGGAATCCTCTTGCATCACTCATCTTTCGGGGGGAGGGGGGGAAAGAACAGAGAGACTAAGTCTCTTGTCCTCTTTAATATTCCACACTAGTCTGTCTGGTGTCAATGGATCTTTCCTGTTGGGCAGGACATAACACCTTCAGTTGCAGATTGGCACTTCACACTAGTTAATGTCTATCTCCTGTCCGGTGATTTACATAGTGACACTTGTTTAAATATTACCCTACAATGTGGCATACTGATGTTATAAGTGAGATTAGTGCATGCAGCAACTCACAAGCATTCAGTACAGTCTAAACACCAAACACTTTCTTATAAGTCTTAGAGTAGCAGCCGTGTTAGTCTGTATCCGCAAAAAGAAGGAAGAGTACTTGTGGCACCTTAGAGACTAACACATTTATTTGAGCATAAGCTTTCGTGGGCTACAGCTCACTTCACCAGATGCATAGAATGGAACATACAGTATGAAGATATATATATATACACAGAGAACATGAAAAGGTGGAAGTTGTCATACCAACTCTAAGAGGCTAATTAATTAAGATGAGCTATTATCAGCAGGAGAAAAAAACTTTTGCAGAGATAATCAAGATGGCCCATTTCAGACAGTTGACAAGAAGGTGTGAGGATACTTAACATGGGGAAATAGATTCAATTTGTGTAGACCCAGCCACTCCCAGTCTCTATTCAATCCCAAGTTAATGGTATCTAGTTTGCAAATTAATTCCAGTTCAGCAGTTTCTCGTTGGAGTCTGTTTTTGAAGCTTTTCTGTTGCAGAATTGCCACCTTTAAGTCTGTTATTGAGTGACCAGAGAGGTTGAAGTGTTCTCCTACTGGTTTTTGAATGTTATGGTTTCTGATGTCAGATTTGTGTCCATTTATTCTTTTTTGTAGAGACTGTCCAGTTTGGCCAATGTACATTTGTTAGTCTCTAAGGTGCCACAAGTACTCCTCATTCTTCTTATAAGTCTAATACCTAGTATAACAATACTAACATACAGGTGAACCAGACTGATTCCAGCAATGCGTTTGTCAGTGCTCAGTGAGGCCTGGGCTGGGGACCTTGGCAGGAGTGGGCACAGGGTCTGCCAGCGTCACACTGTTCTTCTCCCATTTTCACTACCTCAGACTACAGGGCCAGCTGTACTGCCTGTCCCCGAGTTAGCTTGGACATTAACAGTACTTTTTCTGAAAATGCCTTGTTTAAAACCATATGTATCAGACAAGCTTGTACATGTTCTTCCTCACTGCTACAAAGGTCACAACCTGATTTTTATATTGAGCCATGATAAAAGCTTCCATGCTTTTTCTGCAGGGCCGGTCCACAACATTTTGGCACCTGAGGCGGGGAGCTCAAATGCCCCCTCGCTTTTGGGCCAAAACTTTGAAAGGTCTCTTGTGCCCTCCTTCCTCAAGCACAGCACTCCACCATCTCTGTGCATCTAGAGCAGAGAGAATACATATGCACCAGCAGCAGACACAATTTTCTACACTCTGGATCCTAGGGGCACCCCCCCCCCCCCCCCCCCGTCTGGCACCTGAGGCAGCCGCCTCAGTTCGTCTCATGGTAAGGCCAGCCCTGTTTCTCTGGGCTCTTGCTGCTTTTGGTAAGAGCATGCTCATTGCGGTATTCCATTAGTTTTTGGAATGGAAAGTTCATCAGACTTTTTAAGGCTTGCATCATAGTTATTTTTCTCTCTCATCACCCTCCTTCACCACAATGAGTGAATGAGCTGACCCATGCATCACCACTGTGGGTAAGGTTTTCAAAAGCGCTCGGCACCGGCTTAACTCTGCTCTAAACTAAATCAATGGCAAAACTCCCATTCACTTCAATGGGAGCAGACCCAGGCCAACAATGAGTGCTTTTGACATTTGCCTGTTTAAATGTCATCATACATGAGAATGTGGTTGATTTTTCTGAAATTCAGAAAATGGATAATGTTTTTGCATTGATGTATTGAACGGGGACAAAAACATTCTTCTCCCATTTTTGAAATTTCATTTTAACTTCTGTGGTGTGCCCAGCTCTAGAATCTGAGGAAGGGCTCCTCCCACTTACATCATTCTGCTTATCAGGCTGAAAGTTTTATGGAGGGTTGAACTTTGGCATTTTCTTTACCTCTTAGTCATGCTAGTTCATGGCACAGCAACTTTTGACACCATATCATGTGACAATGGTAAAGAATCCGAGAAAGAGCTGATTTCTTCTAACACTGAACAAGGAACTTTCTTAAAATAGTATTTTCCCCAAAACTACATTGTCTCTCTATGCTTCACTGTAGAGCTTCTATCTAGAATCTTGGTCATTCCCCTCCTGCCTAACTTCCTACTACAGATTTTAAAATACACTACATATATCATCTCATACTAGACAAAGGCTGGGAATCACTGATGTAAGTGAAAATGTTACTGTTAAACTGTGGAGAAAACATAAGGAAATGGTAAGGAATACATTGTGTTAGATGAGCCAAAAAATAGACTTGGAAAGCTTGCTATAGTCATTGGCAATAACGTTCAAAGTTTGCATGTTAAGATCACAGTAATGCGTATGCGTGCAAAGAATAGCAATAATTTTAGAAGATTATTTTCAATAAGGGATTGCCGTGTCTAATTGTATATCTACCCGAGCCCTCACGTCCCCAGTTTCATGCCCCAGACACTGAGGCATTGGATAAATAATTAATTAATACACTCAATGCTTAGTCATGTGAGCAGTTCAACTGAAGTCAATGGAACTACTCACGAGAGTGATACACAGCGTGAGTGAGGATTGCAACATTTGGCTCGACAGGAAAAAAAGCCCAGTCAGATCTGACCCACAAATTCCGCTGATGCCATTTGTAAATCAGGACAAAGACATTCACAGTTACATTTAATAAAAAGTAAATAAGACAAAACCTTACTTGCCTTTTAGTTGAAAGAATACACCCGGACTGGCAAATACGCTATTAAGTCAACTGTATCACCTGGGCACCAACTGATTTATTGTCCCTCAGTTTTCGTTTATAAAACTGACAAAGTCTTGGCTGATAAATACTGATATATGTTAAATTCAACTGGCTTATGATAAAAGTTGCTTGCCAAGTGGCGACAGCTGGCCGCCTCAACAAACACACCATGTAGCTACCTTCACCTCAGAGGAATGTTAATTGTTATTTGATATAATAAAGTATGTTTAAGGTCCAAAGGAAAAAAGCAAGAAGGTTAAACTCAATAAATACATAACACTACCAGGGCACAATGCCTATAACTTAATATTTGCTACCAAATATGTGTAGGAGTGATACCTTCTTCAACCTAGCTGGCCAGGCCAGTGCTAATGGTTGAATAATAGAGGTCAGATAGCTCTCTGCTAACGATACTTCAACACTGACAGCAAACCATTGTTACACTGTCACTCAGCAGATTATGAAGGAAAGATGGCCTTGCAGTGAAGGCATTAGACGGGGACTCAGTGATCTGGGTGGGGTTTCCAGATGGACTAGAGGTTTCCTGTGTGCCCTTGAGCAACGTGACTTAATTTTTCTGTGCCTTGGTTTTGCCTATGTAAAATGTGATACTTCCTTCATCAGTTGTGCCTACTTAAAGGATCTTTGGGGCATGGACTGTCTCTTAATATATCTTTGTACAGCACCTAGCACAATGAGGTTCTGATCTTGCTTGTGGCCTCTATTGTAGTACAGATAAATAAATAAATAACTGTATCTAAGCCTGGTCTACATCTAAATATTACATTGACCTAGCTACATTGCTCAGGACTGGGAAAAATTTTTCACCCTGTGAGATGTAGTTAGGTCTAGTCACCAACTCTCAAAGAGGTAGATTACCTACATCAATGGAAAAAACTCCGTTGATGTAGCAAGTTTCTACACTACAGCAGCACAGACATACCCCTGGTGTAGAAATTGTTCGGAGGAATGAGATATCAGAGGAAAGTCAATTCTCCAATATGTTCTATGAGCCAAAGAAATGAAAGAAGAGTCTCTTCCATCTAGATTGGCTGTTCTCCTAATATCCACTAAGTAAAGAGCCTTCATTTGTTTTTTATTGGATTTTCCTATAGTTGAAATGTGATGGTTTCACTGTCTTCCCTAAATTAAAACAGGTGTAGGAATTTCCATGAATCACTGAGAAAGTTACAGAAAGTTTTAAGGTAGATGTTCACGCATTACAGATGGCTCTGGTGGCATTTCCATTTATTTCACCAGCTGTGTCCATGAAATGATAAGTCAAGCACAAGAGTGGTTGACCAGATTTTGCCCTCAGTTATTCTGATGTATCATAGAATCATAGAATCATAGAATTTCAGGATTGGAAGGGACCTCAGGAGGTCATCTAGTCCAACCCCCTGCTCAAAGCAGGACCAACCCCAACTAAATCATCACAGCCAGGGCTTTGTCAAGCCTGACCATAAAAACCTCTAAGGAAGGAGATTCCACCACCTCCCTAGGTAACCCATTCCAGTTCTTCACCACCCTCCTAGTGAAAAAGTTTTTCCTAATAGCCAACCTAAACCTCCCCCTCTGCAACTTGAGACCATTACTCCTTGTTCTGTCATCTTCTACCACTGAGAACAGCCTACATCCATCCTCTTTGGAACCCCCTTTCAGGTAGTTGAAAGCAGCTATCAAATCCCCCCTCATTCTTCTCTTCTGCACGCTAAACAATCCCAGTTCCCTCAGCCTCTCCTCATAAGTCATGTGCTCCAGCCCCTAATCATTTTTGTTGCCCTCTGCTGGACTCTTTCCACATCCTTCTTGTAGTGTGGGGCCCAAAACTGGACACAGTACTCCAAATGAGGCCTCACCAGTGCCGAATAGAGGGGAATGATCACGTCCCTCGATCTGCTGGAAATGCCCCTACTTATACAACCCAAAATGCCGTTAGCCTTCTTGGCAGCAAGGGCACACTGTTGACTCATATTCAGCTTTTCATCCACCATAACCCCTAGGTCCTTTTCTGCAGAACTGCTGCCCAGCCATTCGGTCCCTAGTCTGTAGCAGTGCATGGAATTCTTCCGTCCTAAGTGCAGGACTCTGCACTTATGCTTGTTGTACATCTGAAGTAACTCTACTGAAGTCGATAGAATTATTCTGGATTTGCAAGATGAGAGTAGGATTTGGCCCTTAGTATATAGTCCAGTAATATCGGTGGTCTTGATATATTCATTTAATAGAATTGCAGTTGGGTTTTGCTTTGAATGTATTACTCTAGTTGTAACAACTAGTTGATTTTATTTGATTTACTTTATTTAAATTCTTTAGGTGATTTGTATTTCTCTTTTTTTCCCAGAATTCATGTGTCTGTACCTAGAAGTGCTCCAGATATCTTTATAAGTTGTCATATTTACTCTGTATTTATGTAAGAAGAGTTTTATGTGTACTTTTCATAGATATTACTTTACTGGAATCTATTTGCATGATGTACAAAGAGCAGTAAGATGCTCCTGTCACGGAGTGTGGGGGAGTCAGCGCCTGCACCCCCCTTCCCCGGATTCACTGGGAGTCTCAGCTAGCCAGTAGAACAAAAGGTTTATTAGAGATGTCAGGAACACAATCCAACCAGAGCTTGTCAGTACATCCAGGACCCCTCAGCCGGGCCCTTCTGGGGGGCAGGGAGCTTAGACCTCAGCCCGGGGCTCCCTGCATTTCACCCCACAGCTCCAAACGGGGGGGGGGGAGGGGGCAGGGAGGCCAGACCCTGTCTGCCCTTTTTCCCTCTTCCCCAGCCAGCTCCAAACTGAAAACTCTCCAGTCCCTCCTTTCCCTTTGTCTCCTTCCCGGGCCAGGAGGTCACCTGATCCCTTTGTTCCAACACCTTTAGCTCTCACCTTTGCAGGGGAGGGGCCGGGGCCATCAGTTGCTAAGACACAGAGTGTCAGCCATTCTCTGTGTCCAGGCCCCTGCCCTAGGGCTCTGTAACAATCATGCACCCTTGTCCCACCACCTAGATACTCAAGCACTACATAGGGAAACCGAGGCACTCACACAGTACTCAGGGAAAACATTAACAACAGTCCTAGTTCGTCACATCTCTCCCCCCTTCAAGACCGAACTGAGCGGGGTCACTTTAGCAAGTGACCTGGGGAAGTTCGAACCCGGTTACACCAGGCCGTTCCAGTTCGATGTGCTCCCTTAGGTCGGGTGTGCTTGATGGCACCCGCAGGCCGCATGTGGGAAGGTTTATGCGGTCCATGCACTTTTCCCATCCCAAAACCCCTGGGGTTCAAGCTGAGATTAGGTCTTTTCCCAGCGCTCCAGTCTGGAGGGCTGTAATTCGGGCTCTCTTGGTTAAGAGCCTCCCTCCTGATCTGGTCCCCTCTCTGACCACGTGTCTCTATCTCCAGCTGCTCGGCATCGGCCCCTTTTCCTGGATGCAGCCACGTTGGGCGAGGTGGTGAATATACACCGTAAAGCGCCACCCAAATAGATCCAGCTGCTGCTTCTTAAGGGCCTGCACCATGGCCAGGCATTCCCTCTCTATGGCCGGACCGTTCTGCCTCCAGGGCAGCAGCTCCTTGCTCAGATACCCGATGGGGGTCTCCCCCGCTTCGCATAGGCCTGCATCAGCCCCGCGCCCAGCCCTGTGTCTGAGGCTTCGGTGAACACTGTACAGGGCTTGGCCCGGTCTGGGTTTACTCGATCTATTGGGCCCTGGATTAGAGCCTCCTTCAGCGCACAGAGAGCCCTCTGGCCCTGCTCGGTCCAGACTGCCTCGTCTGGCTTCCCCTTCTTACCTAGCTCTGTGATGGGGGCAGCTAGGGAGCTAAAGGGGGGTACAAACCTCTGGTAGTACCCCGCCATCCCGCTAAAGGCCTGGACCTGTTTCTTGGTCTGGGAAACAGGCCAATCTCTGATCGCCTCCACCTTGGCCAGCCCTGGGCTGCTGAATGACTGGATCACCTCTAAAGCCAGCCTGTCCTTGGCCTCTCTCTCCAGGTTCCGGGCTGTTTTCCCAGTTACTCTGAATGGGGGACACCTGATGGGAGGATGGGCTCCCATCTCAGGGGAGAGATCCATCAGGGGGTCTTCCCCCTTCTCCTCCCAATCGTCTCTTACCGGTTCTAGGGGTCCCCTTACTCTCCTCCCATACCACAGCTTGAAAGGGAAGCACCCTGGTGATTCCTGGGGCACTTCCTTGTGCCATGGGTGGGGCAGGTACTTGTCCCAGTCCTGTGGATGCTGATTTATACAAGTCCTCAGCATCAGCCTCACGGTCCCCTGAAATCTCTCCACCAGCCCGTTGGACTGAGGGTTATATGCAGAGGCCCAGGTGGGCCAGACCCCACCTTTCTCCCACACGCCCCGGAGCAGGGCTGACATGACCTCGGATCCCTGGTCTGTAAGGACCTTGCTGGGGACCCCCACTCTATCCATAGCCACCTTCTGGAAAGGTTCCTCTCTGATGGGCAGGGACCTCCAGGGATCTCCCTTCCCCTGGGCCAGGTACAACAGCCGGTGATGATACTTCTGGGGCCCCACCGGCTGCTTCCTGATTCCCCACAGTTCCACTTCCCCTTGGGAAGCCCATTCCCGGCACAGGAATCCCTTCTCCCACAGGGATCTGTCTCTGCAGCCTTCCCCAAGAGGGTTTGCAGCGCTGTGGCCAGCAAGTTCCCTCCGCTTCTCCCTGGAGGGACCCTTCTGCAGCTCACTGGCCAGGCCTGGGGTCACCGCCTCACTGAGCCCTGTCCCTGGTGGCTTCCTCCCTGCCGTGGAATCACTTCCCGGCAGCACCTCTGGACCAGGCCAGCCTGGTTGACAGCCGTCCTGCCCTGCCTGTGTGTCCCCCCACTCAGCTGGGGTCTCTGCTCCCCCGGTGCTCAGCGCTGCCCTGGCTGTCCCTGTGGGGCCAGGCAGCGAGCTCGCTGCTTTGCTCTCTGCATCAGAGCCCACGTGAGCCATCTCTCCATTGTGCAGGGGGGTGAGGAGCATCTCTCTGTCCCACCCCGCCCAAGGGGTCTGGTTACAGGCAGGCAGGTAACCGGGGCCTGGCAGCTCCTCCCCCGTGCCAGCCAGGTCATTTGCATTTTCACTGACCATTTCCCTCTTAGCCAATTGGTTCCCTGGGTTCAAATTCAAATCCTTGGCCGTTACAGGGCCAGGCCCTGGATCCTGTCCCAAAGAGACACAGTCACCCCCCAACAGCACCTCACAGCCGATATCCTGGAGAACCCCAACCACCAGCCAGCCTGACCCCTCCTGGGTCTGCACAGGGATCTGGGCCATAGGCAGGGCAAATGGGTCCATGCCTGGGACCCTCACCCAGGTCACACAGCCCCTCAGCATCTGGTGGGGGTGCACCACCCGGGGCCTGACCACAGTTCTCTCTGTCCCGGGGTCTCGCCACCCCAGGAATGTCTCTCCATTGACCATCACCTTCCGCTCCCACTGGGGGTCCGCAGGGCCCGAGCCCAGGAGACCCCACGCAGACATACGAATTGGGGTCAGGGGTAGAAGTCCGTCCACCATCCCACCCATCTGGCTGACGGAGTTTACAGCCTTGGGACCCAGCAAGGGAGCTAGATCCCGGGGCCTTTCCACAGGGTACCCCTGGTTCAAATCGCCAGCCTGCTCAAAGGCAGTGAGGTGGGCCTCCACATCCCCACCCTTCTTAACCAGGGGCAGCAATTTAGGATCGAGGTTCCCTGCGGAACTGGCACCACGAGGTCTATTCCCACTCACCCCTAGCCAGTCCCCTATGCCTCTCCGTTCCACCATCGCCAGTTCATGCTGCTGCTGCTGCTTCTCCTGTAGGTCTCTCTCGGGCTCTTGCTGTCTCTCACAGTCCTCTTGCTCTCTCGGACTCAGCTCCAGTCCCATCCGTCTCCGATCCCCTGCTGGGGAACCCGGTCGTGAAGACCCCCGTCTGGTTGGGGACCAGACTCTTGGGGATGCCAGGCTACCGCTCCAGCTGCTCCCAGATCCTGCTGTAGCCCCATCGGGGTCAGGAATCTGCTCCTTAGAATGGTCATCCTCCTCCAGCTGCGCGATTAACTGCGCTTTAGTGAACTTCCCAATGCGTATCCCTCTCTTTTTGCACAGGGTTACAATGCTTCTTTTAAGGAGAAGGCGATACGCCATCACTTCACTGCTCCCAAGTTGCTGTGGATTTGCAGGCCTGTGTGCTCTTAGCTCCCCACGGTTTCCAGGACGAACCCCAAGTGTGCCAGCCCTTCTCCAGGTCACCGCCTCTTTGCCAGGGTCGAGCTGCAGCTCCTCCGCCCCTGGGTCCACTCACGGCACCCCCAGGGGGACCCTGTCACTGCAAAAATCCTTCTCTCTCCCAGGGCCAAGCCGCAGGCTCCTCCGCCCCGGGACTGCTCACTGCAGCCCCCAGGGGGACCCCATCATTGCACAGTCCTTCTCGCTGGTCACACACTCCCAGGGGTTAAGCGTAGCTCCTCCGCTCCCCGAAACCGCTCCTCTGTGAGCCTTCAGCACGCCTGGTCCTCGTTAGCCCCCCTTCGTTCTACTGCCCCCCAGTTACTTATTGCAGGAAGCGCCGTTCCTGGGGTGCAGGACATCCCACCTTTGCCACCAGTTGTCACGGAGTGTGGGGGAGTCAGCGCCTGCACCCCCCTTCCCCGGATTCACTGGGAGTCTCAGCTAGCCAGTAGAACAAAAGGTTTATTAGAGATGTCAGGAACACAATCCAACCAGAGCTTGTCAGTACATCCAGGACCCCTCAGCCGGGCCCTTCTGGGGGGCAGGGAGCTTAGACCTCAGCCCGGGGCTCCCTGCATTTCACCCCACAGCTCCAAACGGGGGGGGGGGGGGGGGGAGGGGGCAGGGAGGCCAGACCCTGTCTGCCCTTTTTCCCTCTTCCCCAGCCAGCTCCAAACTGAAAACTCTCCAGTCCCTCCTTTCCCTTTGTTTCCTTCCCGGGCCAGGAGGTCACCTGATCCCTTTGTTCCAACACCTTTAGCTCTCACCTTTGCAGGGGAGGGGCTGGGGCCATCAGTTGCTAAGACACAGAGTGTCAGCCATTCTCTGTGTCCAGGCCCCTGCCCTAGGGCTCTGTAACAATCATGCACCCTTGTCCCACCACCTAGATACTCAAGCACTACATAGGGAAACCGAGGCACTCACACAGTACTCAGGGAAAACATTAACAACAATCCTAGTTCGTCACAGCTCCATATGTGAGTATCTATGCTAAAGTTGTAGAAACTTTGTGTTATATTATACAGTATTAATTGAGAAATGATGTGTCATCATGTAATTAAGTAATGTGTCGATGTATATGCAGTGGGGGCCAGTTAAAGTAATTCCTGACTTCTGAGAGTTCAGAGTTTAAGGTTCTCTTAACATAGTCTTTATGGGGAAATTTAATAGGTGATGGGGTATTTCTTGTTTTTCAAAAAGCCAGAAAAAAAATTCCATAATGTGGAATTACAATTTTTGGCTCAACAACATCGGAACTTGTCCCATGCACCTAATGTGGGAATCCCTCTCATGAGAATCTTAGGAACTGTGCAGCTTTTACCTTCTGAGATACACATTGAATGAGGCAAGGGCTTCAAGTCAGGTTAGGAATTCTGAGCCCTTCCCCCATTTACGGCACACCCGCTGGCCTCAACCCTTCAAAGACTTGTGCACAGGCTTAATTCTATGCACTGGGAGTGGCCCCATTGACTCACCTCACAGTGCATAAGGTTAAGCACAGACTTAAGTCTTTGCTGGATCAAGGCTGTACATGGGTTTAAATTGGAGCCACCAGAGGTTCAGCACTTTTGAAAATGAGGCCACTTTTTAAAGTGCTTAAATATGGATTTAGGAGCCTAATTTTAGGAATACATTTTTTAATCTGGGCCTTAGTCTCCAGGGAGTGCTTACATTGGCAACCTTACCTCTCTCTCAACATAGTTTCTGCAAATAATTCCTAGCTTTACTGGAAAGAGAAAAGGTAGACCAGACAAATACAATAATATGGAATGATTTGTCTGGATACTACTAGCACATTCTATCACACGTGCCTTACAGAAACTCCAAGTACAGATGAGTACATAGGTAGATAATAATAATACCTGACTCTTATATGGTGCTTTTAATCAGTAGACCTCAAAGCACTTTACAAAGGGAGGCCAGTATCATTTCTCTTAGTTTACAGATGGGGAAAGTGAGGCACATGACTTGTCCAAGGTCACCCAGAAGGCCAGTGGCAGAAACAATAAATGGAACCCATATTTCCTGAGTCCCAGTCCAGTGCTTTATTCACTAGGACGTGCTGCCTGCTCTATATAGTTAGCTTAGCCTCTTGAGGTAAATCTGTTTCCAATAGCGTGTTTATCCATCTGATCATTTCTTTCCAGCATCGATATACATACCGGCAACTCTATTACATGTTGTAACAAATGCTTACGGTACTAGTATATCTATTGGTAAAAAAGGAGAAATGATCTCGATTCTTGCTCATTTGCATGTTCTCAGTCAAGTCTGTGATATAAGAACATAATCAGTGTTAGAACTACTGTTTTAATTATCACAGTAGAAGATGTTTGTTATATGTTGGGTTTCTTATTTAGGCTGCATTTTGGCTAAATGTATTGCTTGGCTTTAAAGCTAGATACCAAAGCATACAAAACACTAGAAAAGACTATAAGAGTTTGACTGTACCGAGCATTAACCTAAAACTCCAACCGCCTACTGTTATTTGTCTGGCTGTGAGAGTATTCTAATTCTAATCTGCATGTGATCCATGCTCGCATTAGGTGTAATACTCTTGAAAGAAGCTGCAAAATACCAGGAGATTCTGTGGACATCCTGCTCACAAAATCTGGTAATTTATAACTATCTATTTATCTCAGGTACTAATATGGTGCCCATAGAATCATGGAAATATAGGTCTGGAATGGATCTCGAGAAGTCATCAAGTCCAACCCACTACACTGAGGCAGGACCAAGTAAATCTATCCCATCCCTGAGAGGTGTTTGTCAAACCTGTTCTTAAAAGCCGCCAGTGGTGGGGAGTCCTCTCTTGGATGCCTATTCCAGAGCTTCACTACCCTTATAGTTAGTTTTTTCTCAATATCTAATCTGCATCTCCAGTGCTGCAGATAACTTCTTGTCCTACCTTCAGTGGACATGGAGAACAATTGATCACAGCCCTCTTTATAACAGCCCTTAAATACCCCTTAACATATCTGAAGACTGTTTTCAGGTCCCCCCTCAGTCTTCTTTTCTCAAAAGAAACTCTCCAATTTGTCCACATTGCTCCTAATGTGTGGAGACCAGAACCGAACACAGTATTCCAACTGAGGCATCATCAGTGTCAAGCAGAGGGGGACAATTGCTTCCCGTGTCTTAAATATGACTAATTCACCCCAGAACTGCATCACTTTGTTGCCTCATATTCAATTTGTGATCCACTCTAACCCCCAGATCCTTTTCAGCAGTGCTACCAATTAGCCAGTTAATCCCCATTTTGTATTTGTGCAACTCACAGGTGCCGGCTTCTAATTTTCCCAGGGGGTGCTCAACCTCCGCTCAGCCTCCGCCCCCACCCTTACTCTACCCCTTCCCCCAAGCCCTTACCTCACCCCGCCTCTTCCCGCCCCCACTTCACCCCACCTCTTTCCACCCCTCCCCCGATCTCACCACGTTGCCGCTCCTCCCCCTCCCTCCCAGCGCCTCCTGCACACTGCAGAACAGCTGATTGGTGGGGTCCTCCGACGGGTGGGAGAGGGGTGGAGGGAGTGGAGCTTGGCTACCAGTGGGTGATAAGCACCTGCTAATTTTCCCCCTGGGGGAGATCCAGCTCTGGAGCACTCACGGAGTCAATGCTTATGGTGCAACTGATTTTTCCTTCCTAAGTGACATACTTTTCACTTGTCTTTATTTAATTTCATCTTGTTGATTTCAGACCAATTCTCCAATTTATCAAGGTCATTTTGAATTTTAATCCTGTCCTCCAAAGTACTTGCAACTCCTCCCAGCTTGGTGTGATCTGCAAATTTTATAAGCACACTCTCCACTCTGCTATCCAAGTCATTAATGAAAATATTGAATAGTACTGGACCCAAGACTGACTCCTGTGGGATCCCATTAGATAACCCTCCCAGTTTGACAGTGAACCATTGATAACTACTCTTTGAGTATGATCTTTCAAGCAGTTACGCATCCACTTTATGATAATTTCATCTTCACCACATGTCCCTAGTTTGCTTATGAGAATGTCATGTGGGACTGTGTCAAAATCCTTACTAAAATCAAGATATATCCTGTCTACTGCTTTCCCCCTACTCACTACACCAACAATCCTGTCAAAGAAGGAAATTAGGTTGGTTCGGCATGATTTATTCATGACAAACCTATGCTAGCTATTCCCTATAACCCTATTATCCTGTAGGTGTTCACAAATAGATTATTTAATAATTTGTCCCAGTATCTTTCCAGGTATTGAAGCTAGGTTGACTGGCTTATAATTCAGGTCTTCGTTGTTCCCCTTTTTAAAGATAGGTACTATGTTTGCCTTTCTCCAGTCCTCTGGGGCCTCATATATCCTCCATGAAGATAATTACTAACAGTTACAAAATGCTTCAGCTAGTTTTGTAAATACCCTAAGATGAATTTCATCAGATCCTGCCAACTTGAATACATCTAACTTTTCTAAATATTCTTTAACTTGTTCTTTCCCTACTTTGATTTTACCTTCCTTCCCCCTTATTGTTAATATTAATTGTGTTGAGCATCTGGTCTCCATTCACCTTTTTAGTGAAGACTGAAGCAAAACAGATATTAAATACCTCAGCCATCTTGATGTCATCAGTTATTAGCTCCCCTTTCCTGCTAAGTAAAGGACCTACACTTTCCTTGATCTTTCTCTTGCTCCTATTGTATTATTACTTTTTATGTCCCTTGCTAGGTGTAAACCCATCACCGTAGTATCTGATCACCTCACAATCTTTAATGTGCTTATCCTCACAACATCCCTGTGAAGTAGGGAAGTGCTATTATGCCTATTTTATAGATGGGGAAATGAGTCACAGAGATTATAAGCCCTAGATCCACAAAGATATTTAGGTTCCTAACTTCCATTGAAATCAATGGAATTTGGGAGCCTAAATACCTTTGTGGATCTGTGTCTAAGTTATTTGCCCAAGGTCACACAGGAAGTGTGTGGTAGAGCAGGGACTTGAACTCAGGTCTCCCAAGACATAGGCTAGATTGGGTTTGATTGGGTTTTTCCGAACATTTTAATAAAAAGAATCTTAAGAACAGCCATACTGGGTCAGACCAATGGTCCATCTAGCCCAGTATCCTGTCTTCTGAACGTGGCCAATGTCAGGTGCTTCAGAGAGAATGAACAGAACAGGGAATCATCATGTGATCCATCCCCTGTTGTCCAGTCCCAGCTTCTGACAAACAGAGGCTAGGGACACCATTCCTGCCCATCCTGGCTAACAGCCATTGATGGACCTATCATACGTGAACTTGTCTAGTTCCTTTTTGAACCCTGTTATAGTCTTGGCCTTCACAACATCCTCTGGCAAGGAGTTCCACAGGTTGACTTCCTCCTTGGATGACTTTGGAATCACAGGAAGGATTAATTAAGGTATTTTAACTACTTTGTGACATATGGATGCTTCCCCACAGCTCCCACATGTACAGCTGATGGGCTGGATTGTGACATAACAAGCTGCCTCAAAGAAGGTGTGGCAGGTAGCTGCATTTCCCCAGGAGCAGACCAGGGAAAAATTATGATTTTGAGAGTGCTGTGCATTTTTTTAAGAGGGCACACCCTACCTCAGCCCACCAACTCCTCACTTTTTTAGGGATGGGCAGAGGAGGGAATAGCAGCCCTGCAGTGGTTATTCTCTGCCATGGTGCGACCTGTGGTGCATGGTGCTGTAAGGATAGCTCACAATCCTGCCTTAAATTAATATCAGATGATTTGCAAGTCCAATACATTCTAAATACAATTTGTTCCTGGTTAGTTTTAACCTTAGTTCTAGAGGTTCTTCCAGATGTTGTCCAAAATTTATTCTATTTATTCATTGTGCTAGGCTCATAGCTCTGTAGCAATCTCCATGGGGGTAGCATTGACTTCAGCATTACTTAAGGGTTCTTTTCTTCTCCTGTACCCCTCCCTCTCCCAGATTACATATCCTCAGATATCATAGGAGTCCACATAGCCAGACAATCCTGCTGTTAGGGTGCTGATGCCTGAGATGATGGGGCGTCCAGGATTTCCAGGTTTATGGATCTTGGGTAGCAAATAGAATACCCCTGGTCGGGGTTCAGGGCACGTGTCTGTACAGACCTGTTCCTGTGCTTTTCCAGGGAGTTTCTGGAGCAAATGGTCTAGTTTCTTCTGGTACTCCTCAGTGGGATCAGAGGATAATGGTCTGTAGAATGTGAAGTTAGAGAGCTGCCTGGCTATGCTACCAGTACTCCCAGCTATCTTCGAGACACCACTGACTTCCTGAGAAAACTACAATCCATCGGTGGTGATCTTCCAGAAAACACCATTCTGGCCACTATGGATGTAGAAGCCCGCTACACTAACATTCCACACAAAGATGGACTACAAGCCATCAGGAACAGTATCCCTGATAATGCCATGGCTAACCTAGTTGCTGAACTTTGTGATTTTGTCCTCACCCACAACTATTTCACATTTGGGGACAATATATACCTTCAAGTCAGCGGCACTGCTATGGGTACCTGCATGGCTCCACAGTATGCCAACATTTTTATGGCTGACTTAGAACAACGCTTCCTTAGCTCTCGTTCCCTAATGCCCCTACTCTACTTGCGCTACATTGATGACATCTTCATCATCTGGACCCACGGAAAAGAAACCCTTGAGGAATTCCACCACGATTTCAACAATTTCCATCCCACCATCAACCTTAGCCTAGACCAGTCCACACAAGCGGTCCATTTCCTAGACACTACTGTGCTAATAAGTGATGGTCACATAAACACCACCCTATACCAGAAACCTACTGACCGCTATACTTACCTACATGCCTCCAGCTTCCATCCTGAACACACCACATGATCCATTGTCTACTGCCAAGCTCTAAGATACAACCGCATTTGCTCCAATCCCTCTGACAGAGACACACACCTACAAGATCTCTATCAAGCATTCTTAAAACTACAATACCCACCTGCTGAAGTGAAAAAACAGATTGACAGAGCCAGAAGAGTACCCAGAAGTCACCTACTACAAGATAGGCCCAACAAAGAAAACAACAGAACGCCACTAGCCGTCACCTTCAGCCCCCAACTAAAACCTCTCCAGCGCATCATCAAAGATCTACAACCTATCCTGAAAGATGAGCCCTCACTCTCACAGATCTTGGGAAACAGACCAGTCCTCGCTTACAGACAGCCCCCCAACCTGAAGCAAATACTCACCAGCAACCACACACCATACAACAAAAACACTATCCCAGGAACCTATCCTTGCAACAAAGCCCGATGCCAACTCTGTCCACATATCTATTCAAGTGACACCATCATAGGACCTAATCACATCAGCCACACCATCAGGGGCTCGTTCACCTGCACATCTACCAATGTGATATATGCCATCATGTGCCAGCAATGCCCCTCTGCCATGTACATTGACCAAACTGGACAGTCTCTACGCAAAAGAATAAATGGACACAAATCTGACATCAGGAATCATCACATTCAAAAGCCAGTAGGTGAACTTCAACCTCCCTAATCACTCAATGACAGATATAAAAGTAGCAATTTTGCAACAAAATAACTTCAAAAACAGGCTCCAACGAGAAACTGCGGAATTGGAATTAATATGCAAACTAGATACCATTACCTTAGGCTTGAATATTGACCATGGATGGCTCGGTCATTACGTTAATTGAATTTATTTCCCCCCTTAACACCTTTGTGTCAACTGTCTGTAATAGCCCCTGTTGATTATCACTTCAAAAGTTTCTACTGATAACAGTTCCTTTCAATTAATTAGCCTCTTAACATTGGTATAGACACTTCCACCTTCTCATGTTTCTTTGAATGTATAAATATCTGTTCACTGTATGTTCCATTCCATGCATCCAATGAAGTGGGTTCTTAACCCACGAAAGCTTATGCTGAAATACATTTGTTAGTCTCTAAGGTGCCACAGGTATTTTTCTTGTTTTCTTTTTGCTGACACAGACTAACACGGCTACTACACTGAAACTACTCAGAACATGTTTGCTTCTGCAGCTGGATAAGCATAAAAGCTCTGTAAACTCCTGGGCTCTTCAGCTACAGAAGTGGCTTCCTATATTCTCCATTAGCAACTGCATAACATCAGATTTGGGCCTGATGAGGCCACCTAAGCTTACTTCTTGCAGCGGTCGAGTTTGTGACATCTCCACACCTGATTGCCCTAAGTGGCAATTACATCCTAGGGAATAGTGCTGTGGGTTGTGCTCAATGTGCTCAGTCCATCTGTTGACATTTTAATGGTGGTGGGTTCATCCTTGGCTGACTGCTGTTCCCTAAATGGGAGTTACCCATCACTTATCAGAAGTAGAGGGGTCACTTACTGCTGCAGCCAGTCAAGAACAAGAGCCCCACCAGATGAGCAGTTAGGGGCATCTAGCCAGTGGCCAGTGGTGGAAGAGGCCTCCCTTCAATAACAAGGAAACTTTTAATTTAATCCTCCGGCAGCCCTTGGGCTGTAGTGACTTCTGTGACTTGCTTAGCGAGGAGGTCCTCCCCATCCCCATCCCCAAAGTTCTTCTTGTACTCCCAGATGCAGAGCTGGTGTCTTGCAGCTGGTTAGAATTTTCTGTCAAAACTTTTTTTCAGTGGAAAATTAGGTTTAAGGAAAAACTCACATTTTATGACCAGCTGCAGGGTTTTCATCCAAACTGCCCTCTGAATAAGAAAGACCAATGCACATCTGGATTCTGCAAACTCTTGCAGCTTGCCCTCAAGACCAGGTAACATTTAGTAAATAGATGGATTCTAGCAGTTCAAATGAGTGACTAGAGGTGTCAGTTTTACTGTATAGCTCAGTGGTGGGAAACCTGCGGCCCACGGGCCGCATGTGGCCCAGCAGGGTAATCCGCTGGTGGGCTGCAAGACAGTTTGTTTACATTGACCATCTGCCTGCAGCTGCCAGTGGCCACAGTTCGCAGTTCCCAGCCAATGAGAGCTGCGAGAATCGGTGCAGGCCGCAGGGACGTGCTGGCTACCACTACCTGCATCTCCCACTGGCCAGGAACAGCAAACTGCGGCCACTGGAAGCTGCGGGCGGCCGTGCCTGTGGATGTCAATGTAAACAAACTATCTCGCGGCCTGCCAGCGGATTACCCTGACGGGCCACCACGGGCCGCAGGTTGCCTACCACTGGTATAGAGGCACATAAAAGTAGAGTTGTGTATCTGAGGCTTTAATTTGTCTAAATTGTTCTATTTGCATTGAAAAAAATGATGTGATACATTGTCTGTTTGATGGTCTTTCTCTTTCTCTCACTCAATATAAATATGCCAATAAGCCAATATTATGCATCACCATCATTATTATTAAAATTGTTTTGTAATAGCATCTTGTCCCTGAAAGTAGGATACAAAGTAAATGGCTTTTTCTGCCGCAAGGGAGATTTAAGTTAAATATTAGGAAAAACTTTCTAATTATAAGGGTAGTTAAGCTTGGGAATAGGCTTCCAAGGAAGTCTGTGGAAGCCCCATCATTGCATGATTTAAAGAACAGGCTGGACAGACATCTGTGAGGGATGATCTAGGTTTACTTGGTCCTGCCTCAACACAGGGGGTTGGATTAGATGACCTGTCGAGGTCCCTTCCAGCCCTACCTTTCTATGATTCTATGAGGCCCAGTGACAGACCAGGATACCACTGTGCTAGGTGCTGTACAAATACAGAACTAAAAGGAGGTCCCTGCCCCTAAGCGCTTACAATCTAGTATAGGACAAGAGACAAAAGATGGATACAGGCAGAAGAGAGTACCTGAAAACAATGAGACACATTTTTATTTTCTGAAAAGTATTATAATTCTCATGCAGTTTTAGAACAGATTAGGGGGCTGGAGCACATGACTTATGAGGAGAGGCTGAGGGAACTGGGATTGTTTAGCCTGCAGAAGAGAAGAATGAGGGGGGATTTGATAGCTGTTTTCAACTACCTAAAAGGGGGTTCCAAAGAGGATGGATATAGACTGTTCTCAGTGGTAGAAGATGACAGAACAAGGAGTAATGGTCTCAAGTTGCAGAGGGGGAGGTTTAGGTTGGATATTAGGAAAAACTTTTTCACTAGTAGGGTGGTGAAGCACTGGAATGGGTTACCTAGGGAGGTGGTGGAATCTCCTTCCTTAGAGGTTTTTAAGGTCAGGCTTGACAAAGCCCTGGCTGGGATGATCTAATTGGGTTTGGTCCTGCTTTGAGCAGGGGGTTGGACTAGATGACCTCCTGAGGTCCCTTCCAACCCTGAGATTCTATGATTCTATGATTCTATGAACCTCATTTTCAAATGAAGGGCCTTGACTGCATCTCCCAAACTGGGTCACCACTAAATCGTTCACACACAAATTGACATTTGCACAGACCACATGGGTAACAACATGTGCCTAGGAAACAACTGGCAAGCACAGTTACCCAGTCTTTATAGGCAGATGGGGGTGGGGGGAGGGAGGAAGGTTCAGATGCTAGGGAAGTGTGTTCAAGGTTTGAACCTGACATTTAGATGCCAACATTTGGAAATGGGGCCATTGGTGTAGATTTGCTGATAAAAGATACCAGTCACTCTCATGCCAAGCAGGCCAACCCACAGTCCACTGTAGGTCCAAAAGCCAGCTAGTGACGGGGCTTTTTGACTTCAATCTGTCTTAACATTCCCAGAAGAGACATAATTTGTTCTGTCCTAGCCAGAATGTTATTTGGTTATTCCTGAGTGGAAATGGGCTAACATAGGGGCAGATTGTGTCCTGTCCTGCATGTGCCACAAGGGAGCAGAGAAGCTATGAGACTCCTCCTTACTCCCTTAAGCCAGTGCACCATACTACCACTTCCAGTGCATGAGGGGTAGCAGGCTCCTCAGAGCGACTACACCCTCATGCAGGTGAGCGGGAAGGGATGTGAGGTGACTAGCCGGAGCCTTGACTCTGTCACACAGTGCACCTGGTGGCACAGCTACACTGGTGCATCCGGACGTGGGTACTGCACTGGGTATGGACAATGCCAAGAGTTATTGTTTTAAGGGAAAGTACCTACACAATCGCTTCCAACTACTACCAAAACTTCAGAGAGTGTCTGATGATTGCAAGAACAAGGAATTCGTTTAAAGGGCCAGAATGTCGTAGGCTTACTTGCACCTTACACCACAAAAAGCCCTTTCACTGTGTAAGTATATCACAGTTTGACCCACAATGAGATAAACTGGACTTCAGACTACGGCTTACATCTCAGGAGTTGGGACCTGAGGAAACACCCCATTTTGTTCACTGTGCAAAGATACATTAAATAGGTGTATGGAAAAGCAACAGCTAGCAGAAAGGTGCAATTTGCACAAGTTTAAGAGAGGTAATTGAACTGTGATGCTGCAAGTGTGGTTGGAATACATATGCCTTTTCTCCATTCTCAGTCTCACGCTTGAATTTTAGGACATCCCATCTCAGAAGGAAGGTAAAATTTGGAGCTCTATCCTGCCATTGTTGTGCATGCTTAACTCTCATTGCCAGAAACTAGAGTCATGGATCTGTGCTGGTAGCAGAGTAGACTCCAAAAGGCACACAGGACATGTATTCATGTAACAATTTTATTCTTTTATCGTTTGTTTATTTGAGTTTGTCACCAGGGATGGAAGGATAAATTTCTGCCAACTGCTTATAGTGCCTTGCACTGTGGTCTTATCAAGTGTTACATGCTTAACAAGGTTGGGTCTGACAATTACTTGAATTGATGCCCTCTAATGAAAAAATATTTGATGAAGAAAATGGTGCTGATGAGTTTTCCTTCTGAGTAACTACAGGACCAAAGCTCTGCCAGCATTCTGTGTTGCTTCAGGTGATATCTTTTGTATGAGAAACAACACCCATAACGGCTACTAAAATTCCATGGCATAAGAAGAAATGTTACAGAGGAGAAAGATGAACCCTGCTGTCCTGAGGAGGGCTGGATTAGGTATAGACACTATCCACTCATGCCTAAGGCCCTGCTCCTGGATTCAGGGAATTAAACCAGTATCTAGGCTTTTCTTTCTTTCCTTCTTTCTTTCTTTCTTTCTTTCTTTCTTTCTTTCTTTCTTTCTTTCTTTTTACAAGTCGCCAGCCCTCAAGAGTAATGATGCAATGATGTCTGCCTGAGTGTGTAGACAGCCTGAAATAATAGCTTGGAGAGGAGTGAACCACCTCGTGCATCTCAGTGGGGGTGCTAACTCCAAAATCCACTGCTCTGGTCTGCCCTGAGCACTACTCTAACAGAAACCTGTTTGTGTGGCAGGAAGAGAAGAGTGCAGTGGCCTAGCCCGCCCACCCAAGCAGACTCACCTGGCCACTGGGATAAGTGGTGTGAGGTGCTCTGCTATTATGCATTGCCTCTCCTGGGATAGTAGAAAAAGAACCTCCCTGCTGCTCCAGAGCTAAGGGAGGAAACCTGTTGCTGTCCTAGGAGAAAGCAGGGGCCCTATGTACTATAATTGTCTCTATCTGTGGGAGGGACCCCCTGTCACTACCACTCCAAGTGAGAAGTGTAGCTGTAGTGTGGAGGACAGGGCTGCGGAAGGCATTATATGGTGGTGGGCCATAGACTAATCCAGGTGGTGCCAAGGGAGGGGCGTGGGGTAGAGAATTTGCTCCATTATGTGCTGACAGAGCAGTTCACGTTAATGATATTTTGCCGATCAGAGAACAAAGTGCATCATACCCACAGCTTGGACATCAGGGGCCAAAAAAAAAAAGTGATGGCCACCATCTACTGCAAAGAAATGTTGGTGACGGTGTAATACCGGCTCTGTGTGACTAGTCAAAAATAGGCTTTGCCTTACTTGCTCCCATGCTTGGTGTGAACTGTCTGCAACCAGGAGTTAATCTGGATTCCTGCTTTACCGCAAACCTTTTAAAATATTTTAAAGAGAAAAATGTACAATGACTGTTAAGACGTTTAGACCTATTGGAGCCCACGGGGTTGGCCCACTGTTGGGTTCAGTCAAGAAATCACTGGCAGTCAGTAAGCATAATTTTTGGATCCTGTGTGGGGTTGTCAAAAGTGTTCAGCATTGGTCTAATTCTGCTTCCACTGAAAATACTGGTAAAATTCAAATTGACTTTAATGGGAACAGAGGTAGGCCAATGTTAGGCACTTTTGACAATCCCATCCTAAATCTTTGAGTTATCTGTCTTTGACAAGTTAATGTCAAGTTAATATTGATTGGAGTGTGTCTCTACTGATATCAGTGTCCTTTTATTGACACACAAATATGCAGTCTCCTTATTCTAAGCTATTATAATTGCCCAACTATCGCCACTCTCATGCGTTTCCTGTGTCAGATTTATTCATCATATATGGTTCTTGTCACATTGACATCTTCAAGGTGTTACGTTGATGGTAATGGATTAGGGATTATGCCTCTAGCTCCTTGAATCTAGATGGATCCCAAAGCTATTTAAATATAACCATAGACGAGAATCACTTCACCCACTATTGAAATGCAACCAACTTTGAGATGGCAGAAGGCAACAGTTCAGCAGCACTCAGCAAAACTGCACATCAGTTTTGGGCCCCGATTCAGGAAAGCACCTGTTTAAGTCCGACTGCTCAGGACAGCATTTGTGCACATGGTTAACATTGATGTCAGTGGGACTTAGGCACATACTGGAAGTTAAGCACATGTTTTCCTGAAGTAGGATGCTTTGCGGAATGGACCTGAGATTGGCAGGGAAGAATAACTCTAACTACAGGGCAGTGAGCTGCTGGGGTCTCAGCAGCCCAGAGAAGAACCAGTGCCATGCCAGAGTCTGTTTCAGGCCCTTGCCTCGGGGCACAATTCATTAATTTCCTAAAGGTTCAAAACACAGATTGCGTTAGAAACACAAACCCAAAGTGACTCCCCGACCAACAAGGGCTGCAGACCCCAGGGGCTTTTCCCCAGCCCCACTCAGCCCCCAGAAATAGGACCCACCCTTAACTGAAGTCCTCTACTGAGTCATGAATAGCAAGTATCCTTAACTGTTTCTTGGCTGCTTTACCTTGTCAGGAGGGGAAACATCTGTTTGGCAGGCAGAAGGTAATTAACCCATTGGTTATTTGGCTAGGACAAAGGGTTAAAAACACCTACCCGTGAAAAATACCGGGGGACTTTAATGAAGATCTGGCCCTTGAGTCATCTCGTCTAAAAAGTGACACTTTCATCAGCCTCATAATATGTACATGTACAACCAAAGAACGTGCCACGGGCCATCATGCTGGAGAAATGCTTCCATTCTGATTCAGAGGGAAGAGTGCCACCTATTGAATCGGCAGTGTCCCTTCCTGCAGGCCCTTCTTTGAAGATCTCCCTTCCAAGTATTGACCCTACACACCCTATTTAGCCTCTGGGATCTGATAAAATCACAGCCTCGGGAGATTTTTATCAGTGTGACCTATGCAAAATAAAGCTGAATTCCCTTCTCCAATCAGTGCATCAAGGGAAGGTATGCTTTCAGAAAGCACCTTCACTATAACCAATTAGTTGGGGAAGAAACCTTTGGTAGCTGTGACATGGTATTATTGTAGAATATTATTCTGTCAGCTCCTGCAGCTATTTTCTTTAGCATTAACAGATCCAAACACTATTTTATTTATTTCCTTAAATATACCTCTTTTAATTTCCTATCTACCTTTAAATCTGTTCTGAAAATATTCCCCTGGGATCTGGAATTTTACTTTGAGCAAGATCATCACTGCCCCAATCCAGCTCCATCCCACGTGGCTCTTTGGTTCTTTTAATTTTCTTGCCAACTGTGTCATGCTCCTGTTCTGCCAGGTACATTTCAAAGATGTGTCTATTTCAAGAGAAATTCTCTTGTGAAACTCCTTGAGAGTCTTTCAATTTCTGGGGTTTTTCTTAAGGCCACAACTCCTAGAGTCATCTGCATATGTAACAATCTCAGCTTTCATTTCTTTTAAAAGTAAGTTTCTGGCCCTAATGGCTGGGGAGGAAAGCTTAAAAAATGAGACCTGCTCGTGTGTCCTAAAGATTCAGAAATCAGAAGGCAAAGGACCCAAAATATAATATTTTAAAAAATATCTTATGATTTTAAAGCCAATCTCATGATTGGTAGGGGCCTGACTCAGGACTGTTGAATGTTTGGGGTTGTCAAAAGGGCTATATAATAGCAGTGCCCTCAGCCCTCTCATTACAAGCTGGAGGGTTGTACACATTTGAAAGCTGGTGTGTAAGTAAATACAGAGAGTCAGCATAAAAGATCAAAATGGAAGCATGTGAGGAATCCATGCCAAAATTAGCAGAATAAAGAGATTTTAAAAATGTGAGCTCTACCTACAGTGCAAATGGCTACCGCTGGGCCAGTACTTACAGGTGCACATTGACAGAGATTTAAACTACTAACATTTTTACTTTTAAGCTACTGCAAAAGTCAAATCGCCTGGGGAGGTAAAGGTGCCATTATCTGAAGAGCTCCTTAGCTCTGTAGTAAAGATGAACTACAAAATGGGAAACAAAAGTGAAATCTTACAGATATAAGTCAGCCCAAAGTGGGTAGATGGGAAATAAAGGTTGATATGATTGTACTGTAGCCTTCATGCACATCATCAAAGTGTGAATACTTCAAGATATAAATCAAATAATACAATAACAATCAAATGATAATCATGTAATAAATAGAAGCCTCCGGGAATGTGTGTTTACATGTTTCCATAGTGCAGTAGAACTCCCAACACAGTGGTATTGAGACTCTCCTGCCATACATGCAATAAACTGGCAGGGGGCGCTACAACTTCACAGTTTCCAGGGTCTGTAGCCCTTCTGCCAGCGTTGTGCTACTCTAGGGACTTTGCCTTGTGGTGTCTGTCACTGTGAAAAAGCATATTTAGAAGAAACGAAATGTGCTTTGTATTGCTACCAGAATTGGCGAAGTGGAAGGCATGCTGGGTTGGGGGTCTGTCAGTAACACGAAAAGCCCAACTTTCTGTGGCACTATTTTAAATGGAGCACTGTTGCATTAAACAACTTTTTAACATTTGTGATTAAAAAGTCAGGCAATAGATTATGCCTGGGAATATCATGTGAGGACTCAAACTGCAGTTGTAATGATTGTTTTGATCTTGGTAAATCAATGTAATAAAATACTCCAATAATATAGCTTCTTTCTTTCTTTCTTTCTTTCTTTCTTTCTTTAGTTAGCCAATCAAACTTCTGTAACCATTTAATCTACTAGCCGTTAGCTAAATACAGTATCTGCTTGCTGAGCAAGGGCCCGATCCGGCTCCAATTGACGTTAAAGAGAATTTTGCCACTGACTTCAGTAGGAGCAGGATCGGGTCCCAAATGAGTCTGGTTTGGCTGAAATCCAAAGCACTCTGCCGACAGAAGAAAGACCCCTGCCCTTTGTTATTTATGTTAATGACGTGCATTCTCCACTATAATGACTGCCCGATTCTGCAGTCCTTACTCCGGCAAAACTCCCAACATGGACTATCCTGGCAGATTCGCTTGAGTAAAAAAAAAAGTAGGATCAAGTCCTGCGCCAGTACAGAGCAGAGGGGGCGAAACTCGTTCCTGTTGCTATTTTGGGGTGTGACATTCCTGTACCTTCACAGCTTGACCCAGGACGCCAATAACGACTGAGGTCTTGCTGCTTTTCCCTCTACTGATCTAGCTGGGAAATGACCCGGGCTGGCTTTTGCTCTGTCCAGTAGTTTCTGAGCATTCGGGTCTGATTAAAGTATACGTGACTGGAGGACAGCAAATACTGCCACCAAGGAGTGTTTCATCACATGCTGGCAGTAGGGCTGCCAGATCTCTCCCTCATTGTGTGCAGTGCTGTGGTAGCCCTGTTGGTCCCAGGATATTAGAGAGACAAGGAGGGGGGGGCAATATCTATTACTGGACCAACTTCTGTTGGTGAGAGAGACCAACTTTCGAGCTCCACAGAGTTCCTCTATACCTGGCCAACCGTGTCTCTCTGATCTTTCTGTGCGATAGAGGAGAGGTTCTGCCTTGGGAGCATGACATGTCCCTGCTATTAACAGGCTCCGCTCGGAAGGATCTGGGACAGCTGGGAAGCTATCTGGAGACAGCAGAAGCCCCCAGAGAAGGTAGCTGCAAAGGCTTGTTTTCCGGAAGTAGGAAGTGACATAAAAATGGCACTGCTGGTGGTAAAATTGGATACAAATGTTGGCTGGCCATTATACAGTGAAGCCAACTAGAGAGGAGAAAACACACCGAGAAAGCAAAGAATCTTCTAAGGACAAACTCCCCATTCTCTCCCTCCCTCTCCCTTTATTCATTGTGGACCAGATCCCGGAGCCCTGGAAGTCAACGAGAGTTTGGCCTGTCTAAGGAATGCAGGATCTGGCTCCTTATATTTCTCTTACTTTATCCATCACTGTGTGTGGGGGGGTTTGTTTGGGGTTCAGGAGAGATGGCCAAATTCGGGGACTCTCACCTCTCCACTTAACTGAGAATGCTGAGTGGCTTTCTGCTCCCCCCCCTTCTTCTATAGAGTCCCGCAATTTAGCAAGTTCACCAAGCTGTGTCATGCTTCATGACTAATTCA